>OZ034815.1:1471453-11471453 GCA_964030455.1 Linum trigynum | reverse complement strand
CCTCTCCGAGACGTCACTGGGCCGACAGTGGTGGACCAGCAACAACAAGTTCTCAACAGCCAGGCCCAAACCCAAAACCTGATCGAAGACCCACCCAGTGTACCAGGAGAAGAGGACAGACCTAGGCCCGAGAAGAAGAGGAAACCCGACAGCAGAGCAAGCCCTCCCAGCTCAGTGCAGCAGATGGAAACACCCACTAACCTCTCTTTTGAATCTTTGTCTTTTGTACCAGGAGAAAATAGGAGAACTTACCAAAGAAAGAGGCACATTACCAGGAGGAAGAGCTTGGCGGAGATAACGACGGAAGGATGCCAATCCGGAGAAGGGGAAAGTACCACTCTGAGGGCAACGACGACAAGCCTCAAGCCGCCACAACAAGAATGAGACTACTGAGCTGAAATTGTAGGGGATTTGGCCAACCCCTTACAAGAAGCTATTGCGGCAGGCTGTGCCGCCAATTTGGCCCTTCATTGCTCTTTCTAATGGAAACCAAAAAAGAAGATTCCTTCATGAAAGGAAAGAGGCGAACAATGAAGTTCGATCATTCAGAGTATGTTAGTCCGGCAGTCGAAGGAAGTGGATGAGCTCTTTTTGTGGAAGGATGATGTGGAAGTAGGGATCTTAGATTCTTGTAAGTCCTACATGGACATTAGTATCAGTAGGAATGGGGTGTTCTTTTTCTGCACTTTTGTCCACGCTCCTACCACGGTGGTAGAGAGAAGGGCCCTTTGGGATCGACTTACGGTCTTAAGGGCGAATCAGGATGATTTATGGCTTGTTGTAGGTGATCTCTGTAACACCCTAAAATCCTTTAACTTATACGACATGACCTAAAATCCTTCTCTCCTTTCCCTGCAACTTCAATGTTGTTGCGGCTTCTTAATCCCTCACATTACCCCGGCTGCACTTTGTACATATATAGGGACGATAACTATCCATTGTTTGGTATACGAGACGTTAATGCTCCTCTTGAACCCCAGGGTTACATATGGTGGCTTATCCTCTATCCCATCAGATGATAAAATTCCTTTAACATAACCCTCATCCGGAGTTGACCTCATAGGTGACCTAGGATGTTGTACCTCCTAACGTTGTATCTCTTACTTTCTTCTTTGATGCTTCGTCTTATCCTTTAACCATAACCTGAGTGGTCATCTCCTCGTTACTTCTTGCTTAACTTTGAAACCTCCTATTACGGCTTTTACTTTCTATATGCATTAGAGGCATCCTTTGCATCTTTCTCTAGCTTACGATCACCTTTATGATTCCTTTCAAGAATTATGGCATTCTCTCTGGCTTACTTGTTCCCTCCTGGCGCCTAACTTAGCACTTACTTATCGCTATTTAACTTGGGAGTTCTCGTACGATCTCTTCTATTTTTCTTTGACCTTGCCTAAAATTCCTCGTACAGTTTTCCCCGTCCAAGAAATTTACACCCGAGAGATTGACACCTTTCACCAGCATAGGCGATCCTGGTTTCACTTTGGGGTATTCTAGCAAGTTACCTAAACTTATATCCCTCTTACTTCATTACTCGTGACTCCTCTTACCAATGTTTCTCGCTAGTTCTATATGTCCCTCGTCCTCGATGTAGTCATTTGGGTGCCCATCTTCTCTTCTCACTTATGTACCTTGACCGATAAGGTTTTCCCTTCGACTGTTCTGGACCACCACACTTCAACTTTAAAGTTGACCATTGAGCTTCTCAGTTCTTGATGGGCTTCCTATGGTCCATCTTATTCTCCACTGGCAATCACCTTAACGCCTCCTTGTTGACCTTCGTATTCTTTTGCCTCCTTGTTGACCTTAATGCCTCCTTGTTGACCTTCGTATTCTTTCGCCGGCTCTTTCTAACTATCTTTCTCCCTGAATTTGTCGTTTTATCAACTACCACCCTTTTCACCATAACTTTCATTATAGCCTTGTGGTTTCCTCCTTACTTCCACAACTCCTTCATCGATGCTTGGTACTAGCTTTGATCTACTTAGTTTAGTAGCTCCTCGCCATACCTCAGAGCCAACATTTCCACTAGAAACTTTCTCTAGGTAGACTTGACAGATGACACCCACGACCTCTACTCACGATGGTGCTTGACCACGTCCCAACTATCTTCCTTCACGCATTCATTGTCCGGTTGACAATCACTTTTTTCCCCCTATAGCGTCCTATGGTGTTCTCCTTGCTTCTTTTCTTTTACTACCCTTCTGTTGATACTTTGTACTATTTTTGGTCACCAAACTCTGTTGAGTATCTTCTCGTTGTTGTTTTGGGTCAAAGCTTCCAATAGTGGCTTGCCCTTGGTAGGCTTGAACATACCTCATCCACGTCTTTTGTCTCAACCGATGCTTGTACATAGCCTTAATCTCTTAGTCATGGCTCTTAGTGGCTTAATTAAATATCACTAATTTATCCATAACTGGCCTTCTTTTATGGATGACATCCTACTATGTCGTACTCGCTCAGAGTGGGGCACCTTGTGTAAGGTAACTTAATGATTTCCTCCTTCTTGGTAATGCTTTTCCTCGTCGTACTCCACTATGCATTTTCTTGAACACGAGTCACCTACACATATTCTCAATCCGTCATCGGAACTTCTTTGTGTTTCCTCGAATTCTCTGCCATTCACTAGAACATTTATTGAACATTCCACTTACTTGTCTACACTCGGTTGGATTAATGACTTACTCTATAGCTAGTTCCGAGACCTCAGCTCTTAGCCCTCTAGTTCCAACTTAGTAGAGAGGTTCCTCCTTCTGTCACCCCTCATGTACCCTAGGAGGCTAGGTGTTCCCTCTATTTAAGAGAGGACAATCCCATAATAGATCATCGTGAACTCTTGCATACCCTTCCAACGGTCCCAACATCCTCCTAACCGTTTGTGACCTGGGTAGTTTGTAGGGTCTCTTATATCCCAATCCATCCTCTTTCTAGCTCAACATTGTTCACTAGCGCATTGTTATTCTTGATCCAAGCTCGTCCTCTACCTCGATTATCTTGACGCTTGTCTTTTTCCATGTAAAGATTTGCTATCAGCCTTAGTGACGTAGTTTATCTACAAGGGTTCCTTAATCGTCATATGTAAACGACCATGCCTCATCTCCTCCTTGACCCTTTTGACTTCTTGACGTCCTTTCATACTCCATGTAACCTACTTATTTCCTCATTTACCTCATTCATACTACCGTAGCTTGTCTTGAAGTCTAAGCTTTCCACTGCTCCTTCTCACTGTGTTGTAATAGCGTTGACCACTAAAACTAGTTGAGGGACTTCTCGTGGTACCTCTTCGTTTCTTGACTTGCCACTGCTTAGGGTCAAGGACCCTAAAATTCTCTCATCATTATAGCTACTAACATCTAGTGATTGTAGCTCTTTCTTCGGAGATTCATAGTTCTCCTATTTGTTTGTCTTAGCTTAATAGATCATCCACTTGTTTCCTAGTAGTAAAATCCTCGTACTACTCTCCCAATTCCTTCAACATCCTTGAGGTATTCCCTTTCAATTGGAACCTCTTCTATTAGAACTTTAGTTATTTACCTTAATACGATTAGAGTAGACTGGAGATTCTATAAACTCTTAAAAAAAGACCCTTGACTCATTTTCTTTCCTTTCCTTTAAAAACAAAAACCTTTAAAACTGAGACCAATATTCCAGTATTCCTTGGAAACCAAGGAACAGAGGAAAACCGGCTCTGATACCAAAATGTAACACCCTAACCCGGCCGGGTACTAATTTTACCAAAATATCCTCAATAAACCGAGAAATAAAATAAGAACTGAAAATACTTAGAAAAATAGCGAAAACATTTCATAAATAACTTTAATAAATACCGAAAACAACTGTCATTACTTAAACACAAAGCTTGACAATTGGGCAAATTAAAACCTTAAAATCTCAAAGTGATCTCCAGCCTATACTCATAATCATAAACTGAAACAACTAAAAAGTCTAATGCTACTGCTTCCTGAAAGCCTTGACCAGACATTCTCAGTGGCGCTTGTACTTCCCTCCTCTAGCTGGATGCCCTCGAACTGCTCCTCTCGAACTCGCTGCTCTCTAACTCCTCTTAGTCCTCTTCAAACTGGTGAGTGAGATGGGGTCAGTCTACGCCCTTACGTTTTAACATCTTATTAATACTTGATCACTTTACTTAAATGAGTGGAAGTTGTTTTGTACTTCCACTATTAAAAAGCTTGACTCTTAAAACTGTATGGGAGTTACTGTTACTCCCTTCTTAAATCTCAAAGCTTGATTTAAATCCTTTGACTGACACGGGGATCCCTCACTAGCTAGTCCGGTTGCCAACTCATACGTATGAGAAGGCATCCTGGCTTTCCTTAAACTTAAACTTAGTTAGGGAAGTCGTAATGATTCATCCCCCTAACATCTTAAACTTATCGTGGTCGCTCTTCACCACGATTCTCAAGGGCATAACTGCTGCCCATCTTAAAATTCTCAAGAGCATAACTGCTGCTCTGTCTCAAAGATCTCAAGAGCATAACTGCTGCTCTATCTGAAAATCTCAAATGGCAACGGACTGGCGCTAGTGACTAAAAACACTTAAAACGACTTCACCTTCTTGAATGTGAGCTACTTCTTTGAAAAGAACTTGTTTCTTAACTTTAACAATAACTTATAGATGGGAAGCTTTAAATTAACTAAGAACTCATGCACATTCACATCAGGCATAGCTCATACAAAATCACCTCAAATAATAGCTCAAGCAAAGCACAAATAATCAAACATAATCATGTAATATCAACCATGAATCAAATACGGCACGCACATCACGTAAATCAATACTTAAAAATACTCAAAGCAAATACTGGAAAAACCGTAAGGCGTAGAATTTACCCCCTTTACACTCACCTTGTTTTCAAGTCAGCTAGTTTCTTGAACTATCCCCAACCTTGTGGATACTCCATCGTTACAACTCCTTGCTTAAAGTGCACAAGCTATACTATCTCCAATTCTCCATATGATCATGCAATTACGTGAATAGAATTTGTCAGTTGATGAGAAATTAATCACAACCCTCTTCCCACTAATTCACACTACCTTCCCATCCATCCATGCCACCAATCCACAATTACCTTCCCATCAATCCATTCCACCAATCCAAATAGCCTTTTAAGAATGGACATACGTTGATGTGATTCATCCCTTGAATTCCATAAACCAAAACAGTGGCCTCACTTTCTTGGCCTTGCCAATTTCCTCGAGCTCAATAATTAATTACAACCACTATACAAAATGACCCCCACTAGTACCAAAAAGTGACCGACATGCTGACCGGAGGGAATCCTTACCTCGCCGTACATCGCACTCCAAGTCGACATTTGGGAATTGCTAACTCTTCATCACAGCTTGATACCCGGACCGCCACGACCCTGAGCTTCTTCACAATTGGCAAGCTACGGCATCCCTAGTGCTCTCTCGTATCGACAACTGCAGACTGGTCGAGATCGGCTGGGAATTTTTTTGGTGGGGAAGGGAAAGAAGAATCATGTCATGGGGTTTTCTTTGGGGAACCGAGAGATAAAGCTTAGGTTAATAATAATAATAACCGCTCGGCTGAGGCTAGCTTAGGTTTAGAGGGGTTTGGGGTTTTGAGCGGCTGAAGCTATTTATTAAATGGGGACGGGTTTTTGCGCTGGGGGGGGGGGGGGTGTGATGGAAAATTACAATGAGGGTCGAGCGCCCTCTCGGCCAGTTTTTCCCTTTTTTTTAAATAATAATAATAATTATTATTATTCCTAATCCGCGGTTGCAATCCTTAGTATGTAACCGTTAATCCAACCGTTCACGTATTATAGTCGAACCTGAACCCAAAGGTCGGGGTGTAACATTTCCTCCACCCTTATAAAAATTTCGTTCCCGAAATTTGCTTGAATCTCATTCCTCTATCAACACCATTCTTGTACTTCCTTGCCTAAAAAAAATTTTACTCTCTCTATATGAACCTTGATGATGTCCGTTGCTTGTCCCGTATAGTTTACCTCACCTCAAGTTATTTCCTCTTGACCATAAAAGTTATTCTCAACAAGCTCATTAGCATCGAGTAGCTTTGAGTGGCTACTTGTCCCTTTTTAATTCCCCCATCTGGTGATGGAACAAAATTATCGATTCACTTTGTTGGTCCAGCTCCTTCAGCACTCGTTGTTGGCCCTTAAATCAGAGTCGAAGTATCACATTTCCTCCCCACTTATAGAAATTCCGCCCTCGAAATTTGTCCACTGTGATTACCCTAAGCATCGCTTGTGGTAATCCTTTTCACTTCGCGGATTTTTATTTCCTTTAACTTATACGACATGACCTAAAATCCTTCTCTCCTTTCCCTGCAACTTCAATGTTGTTGCGGCTTCTTAATCCCTCACATTACCCCGGCTGCACTTTGTACATATATAGGGACGATAACTATCCATTGTTTGGTATACGAGACGTTAATGCTCCTCTTGAACCCCAGGGTTACATATGGTGGCTTATCCTCTATCCCATCAGATGATAAAATTCCTTTAACATAACCCTCATCCGGAGTTGACCTCATAGGTGACCTAGGATGTTGTACCTCCTAACGTTGTATCTCTTACTTTCTTCTTTGATGCTTCGTCTTATCCTTTAACCATAACCTGAGTGGTCATCTCCTCGTTACTTCTTGCTTAACTTTGAAACCTCCTATTACGGCTTTTACTTTCTATATGCATTAGAGGCATCCTTTGCATCTTTCTCTAGCTTACGATCACCTTTATGATTCCTTTCAAGAATTATGGCATTCTCTCTGGCTTACTTGTTCCCTCCTGGCGCCTAACTTAGCACTTACTTATCGCTATTTAACTTGGGAGTTCTCGTACGATCTCTTCTATTTTTCTTTGACCTTGCCTAAAATTCCTCGTACAGTTTTCCCCGTCCAAGAAATTTACACCCGAGAGATTGACACCTTTCACCAGCATAGGCGATCCTGGTTTCACTTTGGGGTATTCTAGCAAGTTACCTAAACTTATATCCCTCTTACTTCATTACTCGTGACTCCTCTTACCAATGTTTCTCGCTAGTTCTATATGTCCCTCGTCCTCGATGTAGTCATTTGGGTGCCCATCTTCTCTTCTCACTTATGTACCTTGACCGATAAGGTTTTCCCTTCGACTGTTCTGGACCACCACACTTCAACTTTAAAGTTGACCATTGAGCTTCTCAGTTCTTGATGGGCTTCCTATGGTCCATCTTATTCTCCACTGGCAATCACCTTAACGCCTCCTTGTTGACCTTCGTATTCTTTTGCCTCCTTGTTGACCTTAATGCCTCCTTGTTGACCTTCGTATTCTTTCGCCGGCTCTTTCTAACTATCTTTCTCCCTGAATTTGTCGTTTTATCAACTACCACCCTTTTCACCATAACTTTCATTATAGCCTTGTGGTTTCCTCCTTACTTCCACAACTCCTTCATCGATGCTTGGTACTAGCTTTGATCTACTTAGTTTAGTAGCTCCTCGCCATACCTCAGAGCCAACATTTCCACTAGAAACTTTCTCTAGGTAGACTTGACAGATGACACCCACGACCTCTACTCACGATGGTGCTTGACCACGTCCCAACTATCTTCCTTCACGCATTCATTGTCCGGTTGACAATCACTTTTTTCCCCCTATAGCGTCCTATGGTGTTCTCCTTGCTTCTTTTCTTTTACTACCCTTCTGTTGATACTTTGTACTATTTTTGGTCACCAAACTCTGTTGAGTATCTTCTCGTTGTTGTTTTGGGTCAAAGCTTCCAATAGTGGCTTGCCCTTGGTAGGCTTGAACATACCTCATCCACGTCTTTTGTCTCAACCGATGCTTGTACATAGCCTTAATCTCTTAGTCATGGCTCTTAGTGGCTTAATTAAATATCACTAATTTATCCATAACTGGCCTTCTTTTATGGATGACATCCTACTATGTCGTACTCGCTCAGAGTGGGGCACCTTGTGTAAGGTAACTTAATGATTTCCTCCTTCTTGGTAATGCTTTTCCTCGTCGTACTCCACTATGCATTTTCTTGAACACGAGTCACCTACACATATTCTCAATCCGTCATCGGAACTTCTTTGTGTTTCCTCGAATTCTCTGCCATTCACTAGAACATTTATTGAACATTCCACTTACTTGTCTACACTCGGTTGGATTAATGACTTACTCTATAGCTAGTTCCGAGACCTCAGCTCTTAGCCCTCTAGTTCCAACTTAGTAGAGAGGTTCCTCCTTCTGTCACCCCTCATGTACCCTAGGAGGCTAGGTGTTCCCTCTATTTAAGAGAGGACAATCCCATAATAGATCATCGTGAACTCTTGCATACCCTTCCAACGGTCCCAACATCCTCCTAACCGTTTGTGACCTGGGTAGTTTGTAGGGTCTCTTATATCCCAATCCATCCTCTTTCTAGCTCAACATTGTTCACTAGCGCATTGTTATTCTTGATCCAAGCTCGTCCTCTACCTCGATTATCTTGACGCTTGTCTTTTTCCATGTAAAGATTTGCTATCAGCCTTAGTGACGTAGTTTATCTACAAGGGTTCCTTAATCGTCATATGTAAACGACCATGCCTCATCTCCTCCTTGACCCTTTTGACTTCTTGACGTCCTTTCATACTCCATGTAACCTACTTATTTCCTCATTTACCTCATTCATACTACCGTAGCTTGTCTTGAAGTCTAAGCTTTCCACTGCTCCTTCTCACTGTGTTGTAATAGCGTTGACCACTAAAACTAGTTGAGGGACTTCTCGTGGTACCTCTTCGTTTCTTGACTTGCCACTGCTTAGGGTCAAGGACCCTAAAATTCTCTCATCATTATAGCTACTAACATCTAGTGATTGTAGCTCTTTCTTCGGAGATTCATAGTTCTCCTATTTGTTTGTCTTAGCTTAATAGATCATCCACTTGTTTCCTAGTAGTAAAATCCTCGTACTACTCTCCCAATTCCTTCAACATCCTTGAGGTATTCCCTTTCAATTGGAACCTCTTCTATTAGAACTTTAGTTATTTACCTTAATACGATTAGAGTAGACTGGAGATTCTATAAACTCTTAAAAAAAGACCCTTGACTCATTTTCTTTCCTTTCCTTTAAAAACAAAAACCTTTAAAACTGAGACCAATATTCCAGTATTCCTTGGAAACCAAGGAACAGAGGAAAACCGGCTCTGATACCAAAATGTAACACCCTAACCCGGCCGGGTACTAATTTTACCAAAATATCCTCAATAAACCGAGAAATAAAATAAGAACTGAAAATACTTAGAAAAATAGCGAAAACATTTCATAAATAACTTTAATAAATACCGAAAACAACTGTCATTACTTAAACACAAAGCTTGACAATTGGGCAAATTAAAACCTTAAAATCTCAAAGTGATCTCCAGCCTATACTCATAATCATAAACTGAAACAACTAAAAAGTCTAATGCTACTGCTTCCTGAAAGCCTTGACCAGACATTCTCAGTGGCGCTTGTACTTCCCTCCTCTAGCTGGATGCCCTCGAACTGCTCCTCTCGAACTCGCTGCTCTCTAACTCCTCTTAGTCCTCTTCAAACTGGTGAGTGAGATGGGGTCAGTCTACGCCCTTACGTTTTAACATCTTATTAATACTTGATCACTTTACTTAAATGAGTGGAAGTTGTTTTGTACTTCCACTATTAAAAAGCTTGACTCTTAAAACTGTATGGGAGTTACTGTTACTCCCTTCTTAAATCTCAAAGCTTGATTTAAATCCTTTGACTGACACGGGGATCCCTCACTAGCTAGTCCGGTTGCCAACTCATACGTATGAGAAGGCATCCTGGCTTTCCTTAAACTTAAACTTAGTTAGGGAAGTCGTAATGATTCATCCCCCTAACATCTTAAACTTATCGTGGTCGCTCTTCACCACGATTCTCAAGGGCATAACTGCTGCCCATCTTAAAATTCTCAAGAGCATAACTGCTGCTCTGTCTCAAAGATCTCAAGAGCATAACTGCTGCTCTATCTGAAAATCTCAAATGGCAACGGACTGGCGCTAGTGACTAAAAACACTTAAAACGACTTCACCTTCTTGAATGTGAGCTACTTCTTTGAAAAGAACTTGTTTCTTAACTTTAACAATAACTTATAGATGGGAAGCTTTAAATTAACTAAGAACTCATGCACATTCACATCAGGCATAGCTCATACAAAATCACCTCAAATAATAGCTCAAGCAAAGCACAAATAATCAAACATAATCATGTAATATCAACCATGAATCAAATACGGCACGCACATCACGTAAATCAATACTTAAAAATACTCAAAGCAAATACTGGAAAAACCGTAAGGCGTAGAATTTACCCCCTTTACACTCACCTTGTTTTCAAGTCAGCTAGTTTCTTGAACTATCCCCAACCTTGTGGATACTCCATCGTTACAACTCCTTGCTTAAAGTGCACAAGCTATACTATCTCCAATTCTCCATATGATCATGCAATTACGTGAATAGAATTTGTCAGTTGATGAGAAATTAATCACAACCCTCTTCCCACTAATTCACACTACCTTCCCATCCATCCATGCCACCAATCCACAATTACCTTCCCATCAATCCATTCCACCAATCCAAATAGCCTTTTAAGAATGGACATACGTTGATGTGATTCATCCCTTGAATTCCATAAACCAAAACAGTGGCCTCACTTTCTTGGCCTTGCCAATTTCCTCGAGCTCAATAATTAATTACAACCACTATACAAAATGACCCCCACTAGTACCAAAAAGTGACCGACATGCTGACCGGAGGGAATCCTTACCTCGCCGTACATCGCACTCCAAGTCGACATTTGGGAATTGCTAACTCTTCATCACAGCTTGATACCCGGACCGCCACGACCCTGAGCTTCTTCACAATTGGCAAGCTACGGCATCCCTAGTGCTCTCTCGTATCGACAACTGCAGACTGGTCGAGATCGGCTGGGAATTTTTTTGGTGGGGAAGGGAAAGAAGAATCATGTCATGGGGTTTTCTTTGGGGAACCGAGAGATAAAGCTTAGGTTAATAATAATAATAACCGCTCGGCTGAGGCTAGCTTAGGTTTAGAGGGGTTTGGGGTTTTGAGCGGCTGAAGCTATTTATTAAATGGGGACGGGTTTTTGCGCTGGGGGGGGGGGGGGTGTGATGGAAAATTACAATGAGGGTCGAGCGCCCTCTCGGCCAGTTTTTCCCTTTTTTTTAAATAATAATAATAATTATTATTATTCCTAATCCGCGGTTGCAATCCTTAGTATGTAACCGTTAATCCAACCGTTCACGTATTATAGTCGAACCTGAACCCAAAGGTCGGGGTGTAACATTTCCTCCACCCTTATAAAAATTTCGTTCCCGAAATTTGCTTGAATCTCATTCCTCTATCAACACCATTCTTGTACTTCCTTGCCTAAAAAAAATTTTACTCTCTCTATATGAACCTTGATGATGTCCGTTGCTTGTCCCGTATAGTTTACCTCACCTCAAGTTATTTCCTCTTGACCATAAAAGTTATTCTCAACAAGCTCATTAGCATCGAGTAGCTTTGAGTGGCTACTTGTCCCTTTTTAATTCCCCCATCTGGTGATGGAACAAAATTATCGATTCACTTTGTTGGTCCAGCTCCTTCAGCACTCGTTGTTGGCCCTTAAATCAGAGTCGAAGTATCACATTTCCTCCCCACTTATAGAAATTCCGCCCTCGAAATTTGTCCACTGTGATTACCCTAAGCATCGCTTGTGGTAATCCTTTTCACTTCGCGGATTTTTATTTCCTTTAACTTATACGACATGACCTAAAATCCTTCTCTCCTTTCCCTGCAACTTCAATGTTGTTGCGGCTTCTTAATCCCTCACATTACCCCGGCTGCACTTTGTACATATATAGGGACGATAACTATCCATTGTTTGGTATACGAGACGTTAATGCTCCTCTTGAACCCCAGGGTTACATATGGTGGCTTATCCTCTATCCCATCAGATGATAAAATTCCTTTAACATAACCCTCATCCGGAGTTGACCTCATAGGTGACCTAGGATGTTGTACCTCCTAACGTTGTATCTCTTACTTTCTTCTTTGATGCTTCGTCTTATCCTTTAACCATAACCTGAGTGGTCATCTCCTCGTTACTTCTTGCTTAACTTTGAAACCTCCTATTACGGCTTTTACTTTCTATATGCATTAGAGGCATCCTTTGCATCTTTCTCTAGCTTACGATCACCTTTATGATTCCTTTCAAGAATTATGGCATTCTCTCTGGCTTACTTGTTCCCTCCTGGCGCCTAACTTAGCACTTACTTATCGCTATTTAACTTGGGAGTTCTCGTACGATCTCTTCTATTTTTCTTTGACCTTGCTTAAAATTCCTCGTACAGTTTTCCCCGTCCAAGAAATTTACACCCGAGAGATTGACACCTTTCACCAGCATAGGCGATCCTGGTTTCACTTTGGGGTATTCTAGCAAGTTACCTAAACTTATATCCCTCTTACTTCATTACTCGTGACTCCTCTTACCAATGTTTCTCGCTAGTTCTATATGTCCCTCGTCCTCGATGTAGTCATTTGGGTGCCCATCTTCTCTTCTCACTTATGTACCTTGACCGATAAGGTTTTCCCTTCGACTGTTCTGGACCACCACACTTCAACTTTAAAGTTGACCATTGAGCTTCTCAGTTCTTGATGGGCTTCCTATGGTCCATCTTATTCTCCACTGGCAATCACCTTAACGCCTCCTTGTTGACCTTCGTATTCTTTTGCCTCCTTGTTGACCTTAATGCCTCCTTGTTGACCTTCGTATTCTTTCGCCGGCTCTTTCTAACTATCTTTCTCCCTGAATTTGTCGTTTTATCAACTACCACCCTTTTCACCATAACTTTCATTATAGCCTTGTGGTTTCCTCCTTACTTCCACAACTCCTTCATCGATGCTTGGTACTAGCTTTGATCTACTTAGTTTAGTAGCTCCTCGCCATACCTCAGAGCCAACATTTCCACTAGAAACTTTCTCTAGGTAGACTTGACAGATGACACCCACGACCTCTACTCACGATGGTGCTTGACCACATCCCAACTATCTTCCTTCACGCATTCATTGTCCGGTTGACAATCACTTTTTTCCCCCTATAGCGTCCTATGGTGTTCTCCTTGCTTCTTTTCTTTTACTACCCTTCTGTTGATACTTTGTACTATTTTTGGTCACCAAACTCTGTTGAGTATCTTCTCGTTGTTGTTTTGGGTCAAAGCTTCCAATAGTGGCTTGCCCTTGGTAGGCTTGAACATACCTCATCCACGTCTTTTGTCTCAACCGATGCTTGTACATAGCCTTAATCTCTTAGTCATGGCTCTTAGTGGCTTAATTAAATATCACTAATTTATCCATAACTGGCCTTCTTTTATGGATGACATCCTACTATGTCGTACTCGCTCAGAGTGGGGCACCTTGTGTAAGGTAACTTAATGATTTCCTCCTTCTTGGTAATGCTTTTCCTCGTCGTACTCCACTATGCATTTTCTTGAACACGAGTCACCTACACATATTCTCAATCCGTCATCGGAACTTCTTTGTGTTTCCTCGAATTCTCTGCCATTCACTAGAACATTTATTGAACATTCCACTTACTTGTCTACACTCGGTTGGATTAATGACTTACTCTATAGCTAGTTCCGAGACCTCAGCTCTTAGCCCTCTAGTTCCAACTTAGTAGAGAGGTTCCTCCTTCTGTCACCCCTCATGTACCCTAGGAGGCTAGGTGTTCCCTCTATTTAAGAGAGGACAATCCCATAATAGATCATCGTGAACTCTTGCATACCCTTCCAACGGTCCCAACATCCTCCTAACCGTTTGTGACCTGGGTAGTTTGTAGGGTCTCTTATATCCCAATCCATCCTCTTTCTAGCTCAACATTGTTCACTAGCGCATTGTTATTCTTGATCCAAGCTCGTCCTCTACCTCGATTATCTTGACGCTTGTCTTTTTCCATGTAAAGATTTGCTATCAGCCTTAGTGACGTAGTTTATCTACAAGGGTTCCTTAATCGTCATATGTAAACGACCATGCCTCATCTCCTCCTTGACCCTTTTGACTTCTTGACGTCCTTTCATACTCCATGTAACCTACTTATTTCCTCATTTACCTCATTCATACTACCGTAGCTTGTCTTGAAGTCTAAGCTTTCCACTGCTCCTTCTCACTGTGTTGTAATAGCGTTGACCACTAAAACTAGTTGAGGGACTTCTCGTGGTACCTCTTCGTTTCTTGACTTGCCACTGCTTAGGGTCAAGGACCCTAAAATTCTCTCATCATTATAGCTACTAACATCTAGTGATTGTAGCTCTTTCTTCGGAGATTCATAGTTCTCCTATTTGTTTGTCTTAGCTTAATAGATCATCCACTTGTTTCCTAGTAGTAAAATCCTCGTACTACTCTCCCAATTCCTTCAACATCCTTGAGGTATTCCCTTTCAATTGGAACCTCTTCTATTAGAACTTTAGTTATTTACCTTAATACGATTAGAGTAGACTGGAGATTCTATAAACTCTTAAAAAAAGACCCTTGACTCATTTTCTTTCCTTTCCTTTAAAAACAAAAACCTTTAAAACTGAGACCAATATTCCAGTATTCCTTGGAAACCAAGGAACAGAGGAAAACCGGCTCTGATACCAAAATGTAACACCCTAACCCGGCCGGGTACTAATTTTACCAAAATATCCTCAATAAACCGAGAAATAAAATAAGAACTGAAAATACTTAGAAAAATAGCGAAAACATTTCATAAATAACTTTAATAAATACCGAAAACAACTGTCATTACTTAAACACAAAGCTTGACAATTGGGCAAATTAAAACCTTAAAATCTCAAAGTGATCTCCAGCCTATACTCATAATCATAAACTGAAACAACTAAAAAGTCTAATGCTACTGCTTCCTGAAAGCCTTGACCAGACATTCTCAGTGGCGCTTGTACTTCCCTCCTCTAGCTGGATGCCCTCGAACTGCTCCTCTCGAACTCGCTGCTCTCTAACTCCTCTTAGTCCTCTTCAAACTGGTGAGTGAGATGGGGTCAGTCTACGCCCTTACGTTTTAACATCTTATTAATACTTGATCACTTTACTTAAATGAGTGGAAGTTGTTTTGTACTTCCACTATTAAAAAGCTTGACTCTTAAAACTGTATGGGAGTTACTGTTACTCCCTTCTTAAATCTCAAAGCTTGATTTAAATCCTTTGACTGACACGGGGATCCCTCACTAGCTAGTCCGGTTGCCAACTCATACGTATGAGAAGGCATCCTGGCTTTCCTTAAACTTAAACTTAGTTAGGGAAGTCGTAATGATTCATCCCCCTAACATCTTAAACTTATCGTGGTCGCTCTTCACCACGATTCTCAAGGGCATAACTGCTGCCCATCTTAAAATTCTCAAGAGCATAACTGCTGCTCTGTCTCAAAGATCTCAAGAGCATAACTGCTGCTCTATCTGAAAATCTCAAATGGCAACGGACTGGCGCTAGTGACTAAAAACACTTAAAACGACTTCACCTTCTTGAATGTGAGCTACTTCTTTGAAAAGAACTTGTTTCTTAACTTTAACAATAACTTATAGATGGGAAGCTTTAAATTAACTAAGAACTCATGCACATTCACATCAGGCATAGCTCATACAAAATCACCTCAAATAATAGCTCAAGCAAAGCACAAATAATCAAACATAATCATGTAATATCAACCATGAATCAAATACGGCACGCACATCACGTAAATCAATACTTAAAAATACTCAAAGCAAATACTGGAAAAACCGTAAGGCGTAGAATTTACCCCCTTTACACTCACCTTGTTTTCAAGTCAGCTAGTTTCTTGAACTATCCCCAACCTTGTGGATACTCCATCGTTACAACTCCTTGCTTAAAGTGCACAAGCTATACTATCTCCAATTCTCCATATGATCATGCAATTACGTGAATAGAATTTGTCAGTTGATGAGAAATTAATCACAACCCTCTTCCCACTAATTCACACTACCTTCCCATCCATCCATGCCACCAATCCAAATAGCCTTTTAAGAATGGACATACGTAGATGTGATTCATCCCTTGAATTCCATAAGCCAAAACAGTGGTCTCACTTTCTTGGCCTTGCCAATTTCCTCGAGCTCAATAATTAGTTACAACCACTATACAGAATGACCACCACTAGTACCAAAAATTGACCGACATGCTGACCGGAGGGAATCCTTACCTCGCCGTACATCGCACTCCAAGTCGACATTTGGGAATTGCTAACTCTTCATCACAGCTTGATACCCGGACCGCCACGACCCTGAGCTTCTTCACAATTGGCAAGCTACGGCATCCCTAGTGCTCTCTCGTATCGACAACTGCAGACTGGTCGAGATCGGCTGGGAATTTTTTTGGTGGGGAAGGGAAAGAAGAATCATGTCAACGGGTTTTTGCGCTGGAGGGGGGGGGGGTGATGGAAAATTACAATGAGGGCCGAGCACCCTCTCGGCCAGTTTTTCCTTTTTTTTAAATAATAATATTAATTATTATTATTCCTAATCCGCGGTTGCAATCCTTAGTACATAACCGTTAATCCAACCATTCACGTATTATGGTCGAACCCGAACTCAAAGGTCAGGGTGTAACAATCTCAATGTCGCCGTTTTCCCTTTTGAAAAGGGAAGTGCCCCTTAGGAATGAAAATGTGGCTCCTTTCAAGTATTTCATCGCAAGGAATGCGTTGGTGGATTTCGGTTTTTTGGGACAAGCCTTCACATGGAGTAATAATCAGCAGGGTTGTATTTTGATTAGGGAGAGGCTCGATCGAGCTTTATGCTCAGCCTCATGGAGAACAGAGTATGATTCGGCTACGGTTTACCACAAAGACTTTGTGGAGTCTGACCACTGTCCGATCAGGATTGATCTCCATCCCTTGAGACACCAACCTTGCACCCCCTTCAGGTTTCACAAACGTTGGAGGGAAAGTGAGGAATGCTGTAAGATTATTAATGATAGATGGGGCAATGGCGGAACAATCTAGGATATGCTGGGTGATTGTCAAGATGGATTGCAAAACTGGGCTAGGAATGATCGTAAGAACAAACAGAAGAGGGAAAAAGAGATTCGACATAGACTTCAGGAATCGCAAGGTCCAATCAGAACCCAGGAGATGGTCACTGAGGAGAGAGCCTCCAACAAGAATTGGAAGCGCTATGGAGCTCAGAGGAGAGTTTCTGGGCTCAAAGATCAAGGATCCCTTGGATGCAAGAAGGGGACCAGAATACAGGTTTCTTCCATGCTAGTACAATCAAAAGAAAGAACAGAAAATATACTAAAGCTCCGGGATGCTAATGGGGAATGGATCGACATACCTCAAGATATTGATGAACATGTCAACACGTTCTACAGGAACCTTTTTCACCAGCAGAAATGGGAGACTCGACTCGGAAATTCTAAGCGGTTTCCCTGCTTTGGTCTCGGAGGAGATCAACAATGGCCTTACAGCTCCAATTGAGAAAGAGGAGGTCCGGAAAGCGGTGTTTCAGCTTGGAGCAAACAAAGCACCAGGTCTTGACGGCTTCCTAGGCCACTTTTCCGAAGTTTTTGGGGGTATTGGGGGGATTCTTTCTGCAATGAGATCATCACCTTCTTCCAATCAGGTGTCATATAGGATCAATTGAACGATACGTTTATTACCATCATCCCAAAGGTTGAAGCAACTGAACGGATTGGACAGTTTCGTCCGATAAGTTGTTGCAACTTTCGGTATAAATTAATCACTAAAATCATGACCAATAGGATCCAACCGTGGCTACCTGACCTGATCAACGAACTTCAAGCGGCTTTCACAGGCGGAAGACAGATACAAGACAACATTATAATTGTTCATGAAGTTCTCAATCATTTCAAAAAGCGTAAAACAAGCACTAGAAGGGGGATGATGATGAAACTTGACATGAGGAAAGCCTATGACTTGGTGGAGTGGTATTTCCTCATTGAGCTCCTAAAAGCTTACAACTTTAATGATATGTGGTGTGGGTGGGTTAAATCTTGCATAACATCTGTCACATTCAGACTTCTTTTGAATGGCGAGCCCTCTGAGTAGTTCTGGCCATCTCGGGGAATTCGACATGGAGACCCCCTGTCCCCCATCTTATTCATTCTTATGTCGAATTCCCTATCCTTCTTGATTGAAAAAGCGGTCAGAACAAAGACATCAAAGGGATCAAGCTCAAGAGAACCTGCCCGACCCTCTCTCACTGCCTGTTCGCGGATGATACTGTTATTTCGGTGAAGCATCGACAGACGAGGTGGATAGGATTTTGACTATCCTCAATATGTATGGGGCAGTGACAGGACAAGAAGTGAATAGAGAGAAATCATCTCTGTTTTTCAGCTTCAACGTGCCGACGGATGAAAAGGATAGGATTATCCAGGCTAGTGGTTTTGTGACGGAGATCTGCCACTCCAGCTATCTTGGCATTCCTACTGAATGGGGGAGGTCCAAAAAGGAGACCTTCAACTTCCTCCTGCAACGCATGGAAAGAAGAGGCGAAGCATGGAAAAGCCTGCTCCTTCCCCGGGGGGGGGGGGGGGGGGGGGGGAAGAAATCCTATTAAAAGCAGTATTTCAGGCCATCCCCTCCTATATCATGTGCCCGTTCGTTATTCCAAGATCAATTACGAAGAGGAAGGACACCATGCTGAAGAATTTCTTCTGGGGGGGTTCCACGTCGAAAAAAATGGTTCATTGGAGAGCGGGTCATGTTCTTTATTCTCCAAAGAGTGCTCACCAACGCTGATGCTCTGTGGGTCAAGGTCCTTAAAAGTATCTACTTCCCAAAATCTGACTTTCTGAATCCTAAGAAGGGGGGCAAGGCTTTGTGGCTATGGAATAGTTTGTGTGAAGCGAAAAAATGGATGGGACAGGGTGTTATAAGGGTCATTGGCAATGGTAGAACAACCAAAATGTTTCAGGATCCTTGGAGGTTTGACCGGGCAGGGACCTTGCTCCAGTTTGAATGGCCAGATAACTCTAATGTTGTTAGCTGGATTGATGAGGTTTCACGGGAATGGAGATTTGATCTCCTTGCAGATTTTCTTAGTCCACTTGATTTGAGAATGGTGGCGGGTACTCCTATTGGCCCTTCATCCTTGCGGGACTTTTGGGCATGGAGGTTCACTAAGAATGGGGCTTTCACGGTTAAATCAGCTTTCCACCACTTCCATCACCGTTTTAGAACTGCACAAGGCCACTATGAAATGGTGTCGGAGGAGAGTAAAGATAGATGGAAGTGGCTTTGGAGCTTGTCCATTCCACCTAAGCTAAAGTTCTTCGTATGGAGGGCTTCGAAAGGTGCCCTGGTGTCAAAGGAAAACCTCCATGCGAGGAACTGCTCCTCATCAAAGGCTTGTCCGTTATGTGCTAACCCTGCAGAGTCTATCCAGCACTGTTTATTTTTGTGCCCTCATGCAGCAGAAGGGTGGAGACAAGAATGGCCATCCCTATCAGCACCCCCTCCTCTTACCCCGGCACTGGAATGGCTCGACTCTCTGAGATACATGTATTCAATCATCTCAATCCAAAAGATTATCTTCCTAATGTGGCAGACCTGGAAAACGAGGAATGAAAGAATCTTCAAAAATGAACCACTCTAGCCTCCCGCCACGATCACGAAGGCATCCAACGCTCATCAATAATGGAACAACTGCCCCAAAAAGCGTCCTTTTGGCCCATCTTCCTCTCAGCTCCCCCCACCTCCGGAGCACTCTTCATCACCGACAAGTTCTCATGATTTTGAGATACACTGCGATGTATCGTTTTTTAGCGATTCCCCAGAGGCGGCATATGGCGTCGTTATATCGAACAACCATGGTCAAGTGTGTGACGGTAAAGCTGAGGCATCGCATTGCTTTTCCCTGCTTGAAGCAGAAGCCAAAGCCTTGTTGGAAGGCCCTCTCTTGGCTACTGGGTTAAATTCGCCCTGTCTGGTTCGTTAAGATTGCCTATCCTTGGTGCATGCAGTGCATAGCCAACATAAAACGTGGTCGTGGCGTGCAGCGCATGGATTGGCGCCATCAGACAGATTTTGGAGGTTAATCCTTTGATTAAGATCAAACACATTGGTCAGAAGAGCAACTCGAAAGCGAACTGGGTTGCTAGATCCCGCGCAAAGAACCATCTCCCATCTGAATGGTTACAGATTATAGATGCTGTAGCCCCTGTTGTAACATTTGGCTTGCTTCAATCGTTCGTATTAAAAAGCTTCTGTATTTGATAGATTGCAGCGAGAGAGGATCACATCCCATTGATTCTGTTCTCTTTCTTTGTCTTTGATCTTGTCGGGGTTTAAATATTTGAGGCCCCTGCTAACCGAAAAAGAAAACAGCAAAAGGGTTAATCTTTGGGGACATTCGGTATTCAGAATGCAGAGGAAAAGGGATGATATAGACGAGCTCTTTCGCATGGCGGATCCTATTGCTGCCGATTTCATGGCTGCTGGCAGGATGCCTATGCCTAGCCTGTTTGGTGGGAAGGATCCATTTGATGATCCTTTCTTCACTCGCCCTTTAGGGGGAATGTTTGAGCATGGTCCGTTGTTCCAATCTCGCAATTCTACCCCCACTGCTCATGCTGCACGGGCAAGTGGTTCAAAAGGTCTTGTGATCGAGGAGCTGGCTTCTGATGATGAGATGGAAGAAGATGTTCAAGAGAAACGGGCAGGGGTTGTTCATGGAAAGGTGGATCATTCTAGGAAACAACAACCTTCGGTTCAGCACCCTGACGACGACGATGAAACTAATGGTAAATGACCCCTTTGCTCATATACATTTCCTGATTTTGTATGTGGGGCGTGGTGGTGATGATTGCTAAGTTTGTTTGTTTACCAGAGGGAAATGTTCTAGCTGTGAATAGAGGGAGCGAGTATACCAGGACACAAGGCAATGGGACTAGGTCTCATGGATTCAGTTACAGCAAAGTTACATATGGTGGTGTGAATGGAGCTTATTACTCTTCGACAAGATCCAGGCATGTTGGTGGTGATGGAGTAAGTGATCCCTTGATTCAGAGAATTGGGTTCGTTCTCTGATTCAGTTTTCTACACTTGTTTAAGGGTTTGGACTGTGTTCGACTTCCAGGTGACGATTGAGGAGAGCAGAGAGGCAGATAAGATTACAGGTCAAGCGACGCATAGAGTCTCAAGAGGAATTAATGATAAGGTGATTGTTGTTGATATTATTGATGAGCTTTCCAAGTATCTTGCGTTGTATCGTAAACTTCTAAGCATACTTGGGCATTAAGGCTTGTGTTTCATGTGGAAGCTTAATGTTGCTGTTTGTTTGTTATCTTGTTTCCCTTTTATATAATCATAGGGACATTCTGTCACGCGGAAGCTTAATCCAGATGGTAAGGTTGATACGCTACAAACATTGCACAATCTCGATGAAGGTATTCGTACTTCCCCCCTTAGTTGTGACGTTAACATTGGCAATGAATTTACAGCTTGAGGAAATACTAAATCTTGAGGTGATATTACAGAGGGACTTGCAGGGTTTGAAGATGCGTGGAGGAAGGGTAATTTCAGTGGTCACCTGCCTGGGTTTATCAATCCGTCCGGGATGACTGAAACTTCTGGTAAGATAATAGCTTATCGCTACGTCCCATAAGATTTACATACATCGAAAGGTCGAATGAGCTGGCTGCTGGTAGAGAAATTATGAAACATTTGTAGGCAGAGTTCGGTATGGAATCAATAGAGGCCTAGTGGGTTTTAGGTTGCAGTAGAATTTAAGATTGGATGGTGAAATGCAAGCTTGGAACGGATTAAGAAGCCTCCTGTGTTCTTTGTTGTTATTCGAGTAATTTTAAGGTTTCTTTATTTTCTTATGACATTCTGTTATAATGAATCTGAGCATTCTGAAGCAGGTTCTCGTGAACCGAGGGAGATGGTGAACTGGGGAGATATGGCTAATCCAGCTGCGATATTTGGTGCTGGAGGAAGAGGTCCGAACAGGTCGGGGAGCAATACTTCCAGTAATGCGAGAGCCAAAAAAGTTGTTAGGATTAACATAGAGTAGTTAATTGAAACTGTGTTTTGGCTTTTCTAGCTACTGTCTTGCAGCATTTCCTTTTACTAGTCCTGCATCTTATTGTAAACATCACTGAACCATTTTTAACGACGGATCTAATGTTGTATAAGGTTCAAATACAAACAGACATCCCACTTATTATTGTTCTACAAACCTAAAATTGTGATGTTCAGGAAAAGAGAGATACAAACTATAACATTGTTCACTTCAATTCGGTTCCTCCAGCGGATCCCTCTCAGGTTCTCAAGTCAGCCTCCCACCACTCTACAGAACAGTGATTTTCAGGCAGGGAAATAAACCAGCAGGTCCCTTTTTAGATCCATATATCTGAAGTGCAGTCACCACCAGGATATCTCATCTCATGAGCAAGGGATGGACCTCCAGGTTCGTCTCCAAAGTCTACAAAGAAGCTTGGGTTTATTGCCAGCCCGCCTTTTTCTGTGTCAACATCAATCTGCAGCATGTGAGACCCCTTCTCCACCATTTCTGGGTAGAACTGCTTATCCCAGGTGCTGAACAGGGAGTTTGTCACGTACAGCCTCTTCCCATCTAGACTTAACTGAATCATCTGAGGTCCCCCTCTCAACCTCTTCCCCTGTCAAAGTAAAGAACCCCAAATATTTGTTCTTTCAATTTACTATCGTTACCAATGGGGATATGGTAGAAGATGAGAAACCAATAGGGTGATTTTTTACGTACCTGAACCTCTGGAACATCAGCCTGCCAGGTGCCACCATCCTCTGTCTCAACTACTATGGGACTACCTTTCTGCAGGAGTCCCCCAACCCAGAGCTGTCCTGTCAAGACCGGATTCTTGACGTCCTCAATGTTGTATTGTCGAATGTCTCCATGAAGCCAGTTGACGAAGTACAGAAACCGGTCGTCAAGTGACATGAGGAAATCGGTTATGAGACCAGGCATCTCAGGCAGAATCCAGTTCTTCACCTTGAGAGGTTTCACCGATATCGCCAACTGCAAATTAATGCACAAACACCAGGAATAAGAGTCAAGTGTTATTAGGTTAAGGTTAGAAGTGAGGAACGGAAAAATTTGTACTGCTTTCATCTGACAATCCTCCATACCTCATGACTCCAGGAATCGTCTGCATTCTTGAAAAATCTCACCATGTTGCTAGTTAAGGCGCACCCAACGAACCCTGTGTCTTTGGAAGGATCGTGCAGGAACCTTATCTGGTGTATAGATAAAGAAGTTCTAAATGTCAGGCACTTTGTTTAGAAGTTAAAAAAACAGCCTTGGCAAGCAAGCATTAAAGAAGTGCACTATATATGTCACAGATGCAACCATGAATAGCTCATGGTTAGTGCATACATACCTCCAAGGGTAGGAGGCCAGTGCTTCCCAGATCCAGCTGCTGCTTCAGTTCACCAGTCGACCAATCATAGACATAGAGATGCCTTCCATAGAGACCATCCGACACATGCTGCAGGTTAAAACCTTTTGTAAATGCAGCAGGAGCTCCCCATGATGTACTGATCATTGTGTTGTGACGCGGCTGGTACCAGAAGTCATAGCCAAACAGAGGAGAATTGCCTGGTTTTTCCCACCTAGTGAAGCATGAATGAAGTTTACTTTCATTACTTGTAACAGAAGCTAGCTCATATTATCACAATCATCATCTTGCAGAATTAGGTTGAACAACACAGATATTATTCATCTTACCTTCCTTTCACATTGAAGTCGGGATCAAGGAGCAGAAACCCAAGCCCCTCGGCATTGCCATCCTTGTCGCCAAGGCACGAGACCATTATATCACCAGAGCCAAGGCAATGGGCAGTGTGCGGATATGTCAATCCTGTCTTGGCCAAAATGTCTGCCGGCTCTACAGCCTTATGTAGAGATGGCGCTTTAGGATCCTTCAGGGTATCTACTGCATATATGCGTCCAGAACTGGAAGGAAACACACTGTTATCAGAACAATCTCAAAGGTAAAACCTTTTTTAATCATCACCATCCATCCCAATGAACTAGATGTCTTTGTTTCAACAACATAAACCCACAAATCTCAGATTGAGAATGGAGAGAAGTGAATTAATCATACACAAGTTACTTACACCAATGAAGGGAGGACAAGGAAGCGGCGGCTCGTAGATGGGTTGCCATGGCAAGAGCTGCAAGCATTCCACCCAGAATGATGCAGTTCATCTCCTAAATGCGGCATGGATAGCCTGTGGATGACTTGTGAGTAAGTAGGGGAATTCGGATCCAGATCCACAGTTGCTAGAAAATCAGGCTTCTGAATTCCAGTTCCTGTATAAGATTCATCAACAAGGAGACATAAATCAGCAGATGACACATCAGAGAAACAAACCAGAAATGAAGGAACTCTAATTTGATTGTTCATCAGTTTAACACAAAAACAAGAACACCCCACACAGCTGCTCTCCTACCCTAACTAGCCAGAAATGAAATCTAATTTTTCCAGCCCGATTCTTAGAACCCAGAAAGCACAACCGGAACCCATTTACACGTCAATCAAAACCATACAACACGGATCTTATAAAATGAAGAACAGTGGACTGAAAAGAATTCTGCAACAACGTTTTCGTCAAATTCACAAAACAGGGGACTGATTGGTCAAACAAAAGAAGAAGAAAAAGAAGAAGGGAGGTTTACCAGTATAGACGCAAGTAACATAAATGAGAGACTCCCTAGGACCAGCCATGGCTTCAAGCGGGGTGGCATACCCAGGTCCCTTCTTGCTGCAGCAAGCGCCGCCATGGCTGTGACCCAAGTTCAGCACCTCCGTTCCCATCTTGGGCGGCCTCTGTTTCGTTCGGGTGAAGAAGAAGATGGTTGCTGCCGATAGGATGATCTGATCCCAGTACAGCCTAAGCAGCAGAGCTTTCTCGGGAAAGGAGACTAGCACGTTTGGAGAGTAGAGAAAAATAATGCGCAGATAATATAATGCCGTGAACTATCGTTTTCTGTCGATTTATAGAGGGATAGCCGGAAAGCAGAGTAGACGACAACCAGAGAGTAACAGATCGGGAGCGTGTTCTTCCTATCTTTCCTATGAGGGATTTGGATGCGAATGGGGTCAAATTCATCCGTTTATGACTAGGATGGATTTGTCTAGGAATCGCGGTTAAATTCAGTTTTTTTTTTTATACAAATGGTATCTTCACTAGATAAAATCATAATTATTGTTTTTGCATGTTTGTGGTTAATTCATGGATATATATTTAACAAATTAGGAACCTGTTAAAAAGTTGGCAACAGTAATTAAGTAATATACATTTCATGATTTTTATGAACAAATTAAAAATCTAGAAACGAATATAAATAAATTCCTCAAACTATTTATATCATATATGTTATATTTGTTTAATACGTGAAGCATTCAACAAACAGGGGGAAATGACATTATGATAATACGAAAGTAAGAGTTTCAAATACAATTAGTAGTACAAAGGATGATATATGTGATGTTTACTAAATATTCTATCCTACTTAAAAAAATAAAGTGCATAAATCACTCTTCTATTAATTTCAAACCGACTATATTTGATCGTTTTAAATCGAATTTTTATTTTGTTGTACAGAAAATTGAATTATTTATACTACTAGACAAAATACATTATAATTTTAATATATTTGGAAAAAACTATTTAATATCCACATCTTATTACCCTTGTAAAATATTCTTTTGACTATCCCTGACATGCATCTTACGACTTACGAGGATTGTAAGCCATTTGAATCTTTGGTAGTTCAAATCCAACTTCTCGTGGATTTACCTCAAACTTCATTGCTTTATTTTTTACTTTTAGAAAGATCAAATTCATGAGATTAATGGACTTTGAGATTCCATTCGAGTAGAGGTAGGATTTGATGAGGGCTAAAAATCAATAAATGATTATTTACCCTTATATCCATATACTTTCTATATTTCTCGTGTGTCCTTACATTACCTTCTCATTCTTTCTTCATCGTGTCTGACTTCTCTTCTCACTCTTTTCTCATGGAGTATCTTAGGTGAGCAATGTTGGAATTTGGTGAAACTAATTCCGGTTCATTGTAACTCCAGCTTTGTTAGTTCCGGTAACTCTCTGAAAACCTTCTTTGTTCATCGCGATGGCCGCCGTCGCCGGCGGAGCCACGCCTGGCGCCGTTGGTGGCGGTAAGTCCTGGGCTTCTCTCTTTCATGTCTCGGAGGATATTCGATTGGATTTCTATGAGCCGGAATTCGTTAATGGGTCACTTCGGATTCCCAAATCAGTGGTCGAGGAGGGTACGAAGAAGTGGGAGCACAACCTTGTGGGTCAATTTTTGGTCGCTCCGCCTTCCCTTTCGGCTTTGAGATTCTGGGCCAACTGGATCTGTAGTGGGGATGGGGAGGTGAAGGTTTCGCTCTTAGAAAAGCTCGTTCTCTTTCAATTTCCATCGGAGGCGACCTATCGATGGGTTTTTGAAGGGGGGTAGTGGCACTATCGAGAGAAGATTATTTGTCTTCGACACTGGGTTCCTGGGATTCGTGCGTTGGAGATTGACAATTCAGTTGTTCCGGTTTGGGTCAAGTTATCTGGGTTGCCTGCTGAATTGGCGTTGAGGGAAGGATTAGGTCAGCTTGGGAGCTCTATCGGTAAGCCTCTTTGTATGGATCACTCTACTGCGGAATGAGAGAGGGTTGGTATTGTTCGTATCTGTGTGGAAGTAAGTGCAACGAAGCCTAGGATTGACAAAATTAGCATAGCTCCAAATGATATGTCTGAGTTTCTTATTGGAATTGAATACTGTGGGCTGCCTCGGTGTTGTGGTACCTGTGGGGTTTTTGGGCATGATTGCTCTCTCCCGCCTCCTGGGACTCGTACTAAAAGAGTTTGGCGTCGCAAGCAGTCCAAGGTCCGTGTGTTGGGGCAGACTAAGGTTGAGGGTGCTAATGAGAAGGAGGTTGTTCAGGTTATGGAGGAGGAAGCTGCTACTATTAAGGGCAAGAAGGTTATTGAGGATAGCACCCCTCCTGTTACCCCGAGTGCCTTGCCTTCTCAAGAAGAGTTCAATAAGGTGATTAATGGAGCAAAGCCAAAATCTGCTCTGAAGATACCTACTCCTATATTACATTCTAATGTTTTTGACCTAATATGTGGCCAACGGGACATTACATTGCACGCTCCTCCGAAGAAAGGGGGAAGGGATGGGCTTCGAAGTAAAGGGGGAACCACTAAGGTGGTTGTTTCCCGAAAATGACACTGCTCATTTGGAATACAAGGGGCTTCAATGGCCCCTTGAAGCACAATGTAGTGCTTCATTACCTTCGGGTACACAGGGTTTCTATCTTTGCTTTACTTGAAACGAGAGTGCAAAATTAAAAGAAAATTGAGGAAATAAGGGGGAAATTTGTTGGTTTCCAGTTGTGGATAATTACTCTAAACATAAGCTCGAAAGGATTTGGATTGCGTGGAATGATGATGTTAGGCTATGAGTGCTAGCTGAGGAGGAAAATTTTATGCATATGGTGGTTTCACTGAAACAGGGTATATGGTTTTTCTTCACAGTGGTGTATGGCTCAAATGAGGAAAAAGATGGTGTTGTCACGTACAAGCAAATGAGTCATTGGAGGGTTCAAGGGGCTCCTTGGGTTGTAGGGGGTGATTTCAATGATATTATGGACCTTGCAGAGAGGCCTCAAATGATGTCTCTATCTCAGGAAGTATGATTGCCTTTAGAGAATGGGTGGAACAGATGGAGTTAGTTGACCATAAAGCCTCAGGGCCTCTGTTTACTTGGTCTAATCAACAACAAGGTAATCCCATTGCTCGCAAGCTGGATAGGTTTATGGTTAATGTGGACTGGTTAGAGAAGTTTTCTGAATGTGTTGTTGAATTTCTGGCACCTGATTTCTCTGATTATTGTGGGATTTTGATTATTCCTTGTGTTCCTGAAAAGTCTTATTCGAAACCTTTCCACTTATTTGATATGTGGTATTCGCATGAATCTTTCTCTTCATTACTGGAAATTCGTTGGGGGCAACTGGTGAGGGGGATGGGACTGCTTGGAGTTAAACAGAAGTTATATCTTCTAAGGTCAGAACTTAGGAAACTGAATAAATCGAAGTTCTCAAATATATCTGCTATAGTCAAGGATAAAAGGAATGAGCTTACACGCCTAAGCATATCCAAGCTCTTCAGGATCCATCTGAAGGGGTTTTTGAGGAAGTTCGCATTCTCTCTAGTGCTTATTTACAGCTGCAAAAAAAACAGAAGAGGCTTTCTTCCGACAGAAGTCTTGTATTACTTGGCTTGCCCTAGGAGACTCGAACTCAGGGTTTTCCCACAAGTCTGCTTGCATACGTAATGCTAGAAAGAAGATAAGGAAAATAATCTCTCATAATGTGGAAGAGTTGACGGATACTAAGGATATTGTTGATGAAGCGATCTTTTTCTATAAGGATCTATTTGGAACTATAAATAAAGATGTGGTTGTGGATTGTGAGCTCATTGAAGGCTGCTTGAGTGAGAAGCTGAGAGACTCTCATCGATTTATGTTGTGTGGGTTGGTTTCTGGGGAAGTGATAAGGCATGTTTTATTTGACATGAATCCAGCAAAGTCTCCAGGGCCAGATGGGTGGACAACGGGTTTTTACCAGAAATGTTGAGGAGTTGTTGGCCCTGATATAATTAGAGGTGTCCAGGCTTTTTTCCAAGAAGGGCATCTACCAAGAGGTATGAATTCTGCTTCATTGACCCTTGTCCCGAAAATACCAAATGAAGATAGGCTTAATGCTTTTAGACCTATTGCTTGCATAAATGTTATATACAAGATAATATCTAAAGTGTTAGCAAATAGACTAAGGGGTTGTTTGGATGGATCAATCTAGAAATGAGTCAATTTGATCAATTGTCTCGTTTTATAAACGAGGCAATTAAAACAGTCAATTCGAATTACCTGCCCTCACCCCAGGTAATTTAAATTGACTCAAAACAGATCAATTCAAAATACCTCAGGCAGATTGATCCATCCAAATTTTTTGCTGGCAAACGAGGCAATTTGGTACAATTATCTCAAAACAAGACAATTATGTCAAATTGATCCGTTACAATTCCTCATCCAAACGACCCCTAAAGGAAGTTCTTCCTTCTGTCATTAGTCGAAACCGATCGGCCTTTATTCAGGGGCGTAGTATCTTATAGAATATCCTAATGGCTCCGGAAATTGTCCAGAATTAATAGGAGACAGTTATCTGCTAGGGCTTCCATCAAGGTGGATCTTAAGAAAGCATTTGATTATGTTCATTGGGGATATCTTCTTAGTGTATAAAGTTGATGGGATTCCCATAGTCTTTTATTAAGTGGATTTCTCTATGTCTAAGCTCAACTTACTTTAGTATCACTGTCAATGGTAGTCTGTTTCGTTTATTTGGAGCTGTTAAAAGGGTCAGGCAGGGAGATCCTCTCTCCCCCTACCTTTTACGATTGCAATGGAGCCCTCGACAGGATTGTTAAACAGAGCAGCTGCTAATAGGGACATGCCTTATCACCCTCAGTGTAGGCAACTTGGTCTCACTCATCTAAGCTTTGCTGATGATCTCTTGATTTTCTCAGAGGATTCAGGTCTAGCTTTGAGTGGGATCAGGAAAGTTTTGGACAATTTCTATAAGCTCTCTGGTCCACAGTGCAACCCTGATAAGTGTGAGGTATTTTTGGGGGATTTGCTCATCAATTTAAGTCCATTGCTTTGCAAGTTTCTAGATTTAGAGAAGGTCAGTTGCCAGTTCGTTATTTGGGGCTGCCATTGATCTCTGGTAAACTGTCTAGTGTTGAATGTGTTGTTTTGGTGGACAAATTAACAAGTAGGATCAGGGGCTGGCGAGCCCAAAAGATTTCTTATGCTGGTAAACTACAGTTGGTTGAGTCTGTTCTTTATGCCCTGATTCACTGCTAGATGGCAATTTTCATCCTCCCTAAAAAAGTTCTTAAATCCATTCAAAGAATCTGCTCCAATTTTTTGTGGCATGGGGATGGAGTTGGTAGGGCCAAGGTCTCCTGGGATTCAATTGCTTTGCCAAAGAGGGAAGGGGGGCTTGGTTTAAAAGATTTGAGTTCATGGAATGTTGCATGTCTTGCTAGACTGATCTGGCTTCTTTTGGTTCAAGGGGGAGTTTTTGGATGGCCTGGTGTACCCAATATAGGCTACGTGGTAACTGTATTTGGGATGTCAGGCTCACATCTTCTGGATCATGGATCTGGAAGTAGCTTCTCAAGATCCATCCTTGGCTCCAATACAGAATGACTCTTGAGATAGATGGGAATGTGACTTGGATGGGAAGGAAGATGAATAGGTTCTCTGTTTCGTTGATCTGGGATGCTATCTGTCTTAAAAACCTGAGGTGTCTTGGTGGAGAGTTATATGGGGCAAATTTATGTTACCACGCAATCGTTTCATCACATGGTTGATCATTCTTGATAGGATTGCTACTCGGGATAAACTTAGGAGTTGGGGTTTGATAAATGATGATACTTGTCCCCTGTGTAATGCTGTTGTTGAATCTCAACAGCACCTATTCTGTGAATGTTCTTATACTGTTGATTTTGCTGCTGCTCTTCTTAAGAAGACAATTTCTCTTCCTTTGAATTGGAGTGATACATTGGATATTATGACTGAGAAAGCTTTGCAGGGAGATGGATATGACCTGGTAGAGTGCTCGCTTTGGTTCTGGTGTCTTTGCTTCATTTGGAAAGAAAGGTATCGTCGTTGCTTTGGCGAGAGTCCACGTTCCTCACTTGCTCCCGCTGAAGCACTTCGACAGGAGTTGGGGTTGTATTGGTGTGGGAATGTTGCATTCCATGAAGAGGTTATGAAGATTCCTGATTGTTGCCATTTGCTCTAGGCATCTATGTTTCTTTTTTTCCTTCTGTGTTTATCATGCTGAGTATGATGTAAGAAGGATTTGGCCATTTGTGCCTCTGTATTTTTCGAGAATCTTTGCTATTGGCAAAGGGTGTGCTTAATGGTAAATGCTAATTACCGGGAAAAAAATGTGATGCCAAGCCTTATTAAGTCCATGTTCTTTTAATTTGGACAGGATGGACACGTTGCATGGCAGTTAGCCACTGGAATTGCTGAGTTTCATTTCAAATGAAATTATATGTAGTTTGACATGGCGACTCTTGGCAACAGATAATGGCAACTCTTCATTTTTTTTAAAGAAATGGAACAACGTTTTGGTAGTTGGATAATGGCAATGCTTCATTTGTGTGGAACGAAACAAAGCAACGTTTCAATATAAATGGTTCCTCCGAATTGGGACACAAATTGAAAGGATGCAATCCTTCAATGCAACGCTTGGCTCTCTATAAATAGAGGGACTCGGCTGGTTGTGGGACACAGAAGACACCAGGAACAGACACATTCTATTTCTTCCATAATAAACCTTCTAAGTGTGCTTTAGTTTCTTAAGCCTAGATTCTAAAGTGGTGGTAGTTTTATCCTACGAAAAAATTTCATGTAACCCTAGGCTTGAGTGAGGGTGGAAATATTCTTTACGGAAAGTGAACTTTGTTCACGACTCTATCACAATCCTAGTCACCCGGTTTCGGGCTTTCGTAAAAATACCCTCTTCCCTCTCTTTCCAACAAGCAATCCATGAAAAAGATATATATATATATATATATATATAGAGAGAGAGAGAGAGAGAGAGAGAGAGAGAGAGATTACGATGTGAAGTGTGAAATGTAAAGATGTAGGCAACTGCGAGAAGTTTCTCGAGCAAGATTTATATCGTGATTCTTGTTCACAAGCAGAGAAAAGTGTAGGGGATGTCATCAATAAGCTTTATAGAGTCAATCTTCACATCACTCTTATTTTCCTCAGGCTTACACCACGATCACTTCATCAAGGTAATTTGGAGTTCAACCATCGTGGTACTTCATAACCAAATCTAGCAAGCAAACAATTGTTTTTTTTTCAAATTCATAATGGACCACTCCGTCATAAATTCATGATTTTACAAAACCCAAGTTTTAACCAAAACTTTCATTTTCAAATTCATGAAGCAAACGGTGTTATACTAAGTCTCACTGTAATTCCATACCACCAAATAATTCGGTATGAGAATGAATTACGTGTTTCTTATTGTGTGTTTTTTACTTATTATAAAAATTATCAATATATTGGCTAATGAGGATCCTAATTACATACTTATTGGTACTACATGTATTACCTTACATGACGTTGCTCTCCTAAGTTTGGGGATTAACGTCGTTGGTGATGTGATGTCGGTAGTGATCCCAAGAAACACTTCTATTCCGACCAAGATATCACAGATTTATCACACTAGCCAGGACAACCAGACCGCCATTACATTCAGGGTTTGTTTTTATAATTTAACCTAGCTAGCTAGCTAGCCTGCTGCAAATTAATTTACAACTTGAAACACATCATATAATTGTATTGAACTTCCGCTGTGTAGATATTTCAAGGTGAAAGAGTGATGACCAAGGATTGCCTTGAGCTTGGAAGGATTAGTCTACGAGACCTTCCACCGGCTCCAAGGTAATGTACACAATGTGTTGATATACATCTTTTGCAAGCCTGAGTTGCTAGTAAGAAGAAAACTCCATATATATGTGTGCAAGGGTGTTGTCAAAATGAAAGTGTCATTCGAAATCGATGCCAACGGGATCATGAGCGTACTCGTGGAGGAAAACGCGACGAACAACTCAAAATCGTTCGTCGCCAAGGGATACAAAGGAAATCTGACGGAGGAAGCGGTGGAGAGGATGGTGAGGGAGGCAAAGCAGATGGTCGAGGAAGATAAACGGGCCAAGGAGCGCGTTAGAGGCGAGGAACCGATTTGAGAGGTACATATACGACGTCAAGGGAGCTCTGAACAATCGTAACATTGGTACCAATAAGTGGTCACGTGAAAAGGAGAAGGTGAAGGCTGCAGTGAGAGAAGCTTCGGAGTGGTTGGACGGAATGGAAATGCTTCTAAGGAAGAATATGAGAAGAGTATGCAGAAGCTGGCAGATGTGTGGAATCCTATTATACAGAAGGTTTATGCATGAAATGAGAGTACGTACAGTGCGGGTGATGTTGATGTTGTTTATGTTTTCTAAACTAGGTTTGTTCATCTAATTTCGTGCATCCGATGGCACTTCATCTTATTACATGCGATTTTACTATCTAGTGTTTCATATTTCAACCTTGTATTAATAGTTTTCTCAATTTGCTGGTGATTTAATAATTCATCCTGACATGCATGTCGTGTATGTTGTCACAAAAACCTTTCTAGTCATCTTAGTAAAAGTGTTCGTCTCGATTAATTAATGAGAACCAATCGGCATTTGTGAAAGACGGAGGAATTGGTGATAATACATTCTTGTGATAGGAAAGAATATTATATCATGTCTTCTTAATGAGACTGTGAATTAATAGTGGCCTGATTTGTAACTGTTGGTTTTTGGAAGCTTTGGCTTACGCCTCCCACACAATGAAAAAAAGGTTCAAAGATCTATTGTATCATTCTCAACGCCACAAGCTTTAAGTTACATATTTATGTTTTGCGGGTGATCTCGTTAGTTTCTCTACAAGTTATGTTTATGCAGTAGAGACTAGGGGTGTTCAATGGTTACCATGGTAACCGTTTTAACAGTACTATTTGGATAATTTGGTTTGGTTAATTTGGATAATTGGTTTGTTTGGTTAAAGTTTCTACCTTGTTTGGTTTAGGTGGTTTGGTTTGGTTTCAGACACTCCTAACCAGCCAAACCAAATTAACCAGGTAAATAATTGGCCATATATCTTATATATACACATACTTAATACTTTGAATAACCACTCAAGAGTTAAACGTTCATTCTTTTACACTCATAAAATATAAAGCTTGATATTATTCATATAATGTATATTTGTATATGTAGAGTAGACCACAACATATGAACGCCTAATTTAGATAAATCTTATACATTATGCTGGATGAAAACTTGAAAGCAAGGTCCTTTTCAGCCTATGAAAATTGCTAAAAGACTAAGTCAATTCAAACAAACACAACAATTCATTAACCCATACTATTGTGATAAATTTTTGTTAGGTGAATACTTCTATGCTAACCGTAAGATAATTGTCTTAGTTGCATGTATTTAAGTTAAGGGTCAATTATAACTATGTGTTGATTGATATGTTTTATTGATTATATAAATTGTGAATTGATAAATTAATCGAAAATTTTCTCACTTAATGATAATATGATTTTATATTGGCTAATCTGGTTAACCAATTAACCAAACCGATTAAACTTTAGTTTGGTTAATTTGGTTGTTGTATTAGTTTGGACGGTTTGGTTATGATATTGTATTCCATGGTTAATGAAATTTAGCCTTATTTGGTTTGGTAATAACCATGGTAGCCATTTGAACACCCCTAGTAGAGACTACATATAGAGTCATATAGTGCTTCTATGAGCTTTATGGCCTTCATTATAATCCTGCCAAGAGTGTAGTTTATTCATCGGATGAAATTAGGGATGGCAACAATTCGGGTGGAGAAGATTTTCCTCTCTACCATTGTTGAACTATGGTTTTAAAACCGTGACTATCTTTAAAAAAAAATAAGCGGAGATGTAAAAGCACTGATGGCATACTAATGCCTAGCCGTGTGTGGTTTGGAGAATGAAGAAGAATTTTGTATAAGAGATACTTACAATACTACAGGGATGTAGATGACCGAAATGTTGAAGCTAATGAGCCTATATATATCATAGTTGTAGCACATACTTGAGTGAGTTCAGTGGGTGGGAGTACTTAAATGCTAAACCCGCACCAAATCCATTATCCTCTTTATTGAGTTCGAAAAGAATCTACCCAAAAACAATATCAATCGTCTTTTCCCGTTCAAATCAATTCGGATTCAGTTGGAGATCCTCATTAATGAATTATTTTGTCATACACCTTACTAGATGAAATGCTTCACAATGCTAGGTTATTACTACTTCCTCGGAAATCCGGCTAATTAAAGCCGGTAATCGACGACGTGAACGAGCCAGACCTTTTTCCATCAGATTCTCTCCGACCATCAAGGCCAGGTCGTTCAACAAGTGGTTTCTCAACACTGATTGCCTCTGAATCGAGAACTTGGAAATTTCAAACAACCCACCACACAAATAATGAACGAGTCAAGTCTCAACTCTCAAGGTTTATGTTCCGCTGGACGGATGACGGCAACACCCATGTTCCTGAGAACTGAAAAAATTGGAACTTAGGCTTTCCAATGCAGAGCAGATGCCGACAAAGACAGTGACGAACGGCAATGTAGAGAGAGGGAGATGCTGGGGGATTTGGATTTCGGGTTGAGAGTGGCCGAATTGCAAGTGGGAGATGAGGTAGATTTCTTTTTATGGAGCTTTCCAAGGTAGATCCAAATGCCAACAAAGACTGTGTTGACTGGCAAAGTAGAGAGAGGACCGATGGTGGGGGGGGTTTAAATTTCAGATTGATTGTGGCCGAACAGAAGGTGGGAGATGAGGAGAGTTTCGATGAGCAGAGAGGTTCGGATTTGTGAGTGGCAAAAAGGAGGGTGGGTGATTCCGATTTCAAATTGCGGTTGTGAAGCATCGTCGATTTAGATTTTCGATTGAGGTTTGGGCGAGACCACCGACGGAACTGATATTCAGTTTCCAGTAGAAGACCGGAAAAAACAGGGGGCAGATTTTTTTGGACACCGCCAATGGCAATGCGCAAAAGTTTCTCTTCCCGCCCACTAGCCAAGTGTGAGCCACCTAACATCAAGGAGCCTGTGTGATCCAGCAACTCACTTAATTCCCAAAGATGCATATGCTGTGAGCTACCTAAAGAGCTTACCTTCTCCTCTATAAATGACAAGAGCAAAAAAAATCCAATCACAGCAAACTCCACTTTCCAGTACTTGTGAACTGCTCTTTTCCTTTCTTTTCTTTTTCTTTTCTTCTTGTCATGTGCATTTTCTTTTTTGCCTTTTGGTTTCAATACAATCATCACCACTATATAAAAAAACTTACCGAAAGGAAAAAAAATGACAATGCCAATGTCAAATGTTTACAATTCGTTAGCATTTGACTTTTTATGTATTGGCTCTCCAGTGGCCTTCAACCTTATGCATGGCGGAACCACCATGCTCCCTCCCCATTCCACGATATTTCGCAATTCACGGCTTGTGGGCAACCAACGCGAATGGTTCCGAGATTTCACGTACAGAAACACCTTCCCCTATGATCTCGTGTATTAATCTAGTGGTATATTTCGTATTTCTTCTTCTTCTTCTTCTTCTTTTTTTTATGGTTTCTTATTCTTCTTTCATGTTGATAACATATCCTTATTTTTTGCTTGGAGCAATAGGCGAGATTGTCTTGGGGAACGTATGACAACCTTCAAAGGACGTGGCCCAGCTGCGAATCACAAACGACCAATACCCTCACCCCTGAAATCTGGACCTACGAGTGGAACAAACATGGAAGGTACTCAGGGGAAACCATGGAGATGTACTTCTACTTCGCAAATATGCTAACACGATTTATCGAAGTGGGAAAAAGACTTGTAGATGGTTCCATCACTCCCGGGCAAGGGTATAGGCCAACAGATATCCAATATGCTTACCTCACGTAGAAATAGGATACCTTACCATCTATTACCTGCGGGAGATCCGCTACTGCGTCGACCTCAATATGAAAATTATTTTGTGGAGGAAAGTTTTCTATTGTGCTATTTTATACATTGTAGTTGCAAACCATAATCTTAATGTTAAAATGTTATGATTTTACGATCTTATATATTGGCTTTAATCCTCATTTTATTACTAAATCCTTGAAACTTAAAATTTCATAAAATCTCAATTTAAAACTTTAAAATCCTTAAAATACATGATTTATTTGATTTTGTACGATTTCAAAGTTCATGTTAATTGGTTCGTTAACTAACTCGTTTACTAATGAGCCGAGCTTGAGCTAGATCCAGCACAGCGAGCTTGAGTTCAAGTCGAAACACCTTCAACCCAGGCATCTGAACCCAATCAACAACAGTTCCTCTAGCCTTTGATAAGAACTCTATCAAGGTCTCCCTCTGCATTGGAGAGCAGTCTAAAAACACAGTCACAACTTCCATCAGTTGGTGTCGACCCTTACACAAGCATACATTCAAAGATAACAAGAATCTAATTGAGGATCCTAAATGACGTCGTCGAGAAGCTTTACATAGTCATTCTTCGAATCACTCCGACTTTCCTCAAGCTTGTGTTCCATGATTGTTTCATCTAGATAAATTGGAACCATGATGGTTCATCATACCCAAAAATCCAATTTAGCAAAGTCCATCATGAAATCTAGCAAAACAAACAATTATTTTTATACATCTAAACTTATAATAGACCAACTCCACCATAAATCCATGGTTTTACAAAATCCAAAAAAAAAATATATCCAAAATTTTCACGTTTCAAATCATGAAGCAAATGATCCATTAGAGTATGAAGTTCATGTTATTAAAGCCGAGCCGAGCCGCTCGGCCCGACCGGTAAAACCGCCACCCGGTCACGAAACCGGCTTGGAACAGTCTAAAAGCCGCTCCGGTTTTATGTAGCGGTTGGCGAGCGGCCGAGGCGGTTAACCGTTCGAGCCGCTCGTCCGGTTTTTGTCATTCAACCACTAAATTTAATTAAAAAAATTGTAGAAAATTGAAAATTGAAATAAACCAAAAACGTTGGGCTCTCAAATTGAATCCTTATTTCCATTTCACAATTTCGAAGGAAAGAGATGTGCTTTGATTAAGAAATGTCCACTATTTATACTAATAACATTTATTAAATGTCGGTTCTCTAACGGTTTTTAAACGGTCTAATGTCGATTGGACCGCTAAAGTACGAGCCGTTCGCATTACCGGGTCATGCTCCAATTCGGTTCTGACAACATCTATAAACCCAAGATATTGTAGCCTTAAAACAAAAGTTTGTTCTCACTTTGCACCAACTCAAAATCATTGAGGGCTCGTTTGGATTAGTTATTTGGGGAAGAGTTTTGACAGAAGGCAAAATACATCTGGATAGCCAAAATTTTGCACTTTGTGACAATAATATCCAATTTTTGAAAAATACACTAAAATAGCCTTTCCGCTTTCCGTCCATAAGTTTAACGACATGTACTAAACTAACGACCTTTGATGACGTGGCTACTTTTCTTCGTGACTTTGCCCTGTTGGATATTCTAATTTTTATTTTATTGTAATTCACTAGAAAAAAAACAAAAAAAAAACAAAATAAATAATATGCAAAGAGACATTCCCTTCATCCCTTCATTCCCCAGCGTCGCTCTAACTTCCTTCTTCCATCCCCTCCCTAGTCCTTTCCCGACCGCCATTGCATCCTTATCTTCGTAGTCAAAAGCACAAATCCATCATCTCTTGTTCTCCGTTCATACACTCCCGCATCAATGGATTCATCCCTCCTCCGACACGAATACGTCGTTGCTCCAGCGTGACCAGTGGTGGCAGCGCCAGCTCTGCCTCAAAACCAATCAACCGCCTCCGTTGTCTCCATGCCTATCCAGTCCATAAAATCAATTGCCTTTGTCGCCCTCTCCGATACCCCTCACCGCCGCCAGATCAAGATTTCGCTGCTTCCAATTCCACTGCCAGATCCCTCACCACTGCCTTCAGCTCCGCCTTAGATCTGAGCGACTTCCACCCGACTCCGAGACAAATCTCACAACAAAAATGCCAACAAGGCCACAAGGGTCTGCCACCTGGGTACTCCTTCTCAAAGCCCACAAGGGCGCCGATTGTTTAACAACCATTGATTCCGCAATGGTCTCCGAGGAACTCTCTATTTCTTTCTCCTCTGCCTTCTTTTGTATTGGGATGAATTAGGGTGATAAAGAAAGGAAATGGGTTCGGTCGATATGCTTGAACATGAGGAAAAATTAGTTGTCCCATTAGTAGTTGGAGAGCAAAAGAATCACGAGATTGGGGGAAAGGCTTGTAAAGCTCTATGAAATTAGGGTATCTTCAGGAAAGGGGGATTTTTTTTGCTGCAGGCGGTGGTAGGGGTAAATCATTTATAAATTTTTTATTAAAATAAATTAATATTTTTATTTAATTAAAATCTGACGTAGCGTCCATGGGTGTGTCATATTAGGGTGTGTCATATTAGAGTTTACGTGTGAGCTGACGTGGCATCCACCTCAACGTAATGTTTACGTTATTGACAAAGTCATTGACGGTGTTAAAGTTTTTAATGGAAATTGCTAAATTTGTCAAACTAGTTTTCAAAATGTGGCTATATTTGTGTATTTTTCAAAAAGTGGCTATATTTGTCAAAAGCGTTAAAGTTATGGCTATACAAATGTATTTTGCCTTAACGGAATTATACATTTGGCAAGACGAGAGAATGTAAGAGATTTCAAAATCTCTCATGTCAAGATTTCTGAAATAACTGATGCGCCGATAATGTAAGAGATTTCAAAATCTCTTGTGTCAAGATTTCTGAAATAACTGATTTTAAAGTTCATTTATTTTTGTTCTTCACAGACAAAAGCCTCTCTTTAGAGATAGATCAGACCTTGATCGTGAAATTTGTGATGGAGTCAGAAGTTGAATTTATTTTTTCAGAATATAAATTATTACAATGGTAGATTTTTTTCAATATAATGAATCAATGTCATTATAACCAAAAAATCAAGAAATAAGCTTTAATGTACTAAGAAAATGCCTATTTTTACCAAAATGTACATGTGTCATTTATTGACTATGCCTATGATTTCGACCCAAATAATACACTTGGTACGTTTAGCATTTCGAAGGACTGCACACCAGAGCTGCACTAACATTTCGTTTTAGCCAACCACGACATGGATCACGGTATCTAAATGTTGACATTGCTGCTGAAGGGATGCGACTCCTCCATAATACATTAGGGTCCTTGATTTATTGAAGGTAACAACAAATTAAAGACGGAAATATAAAGCGGGAACAGCTTGTACTGTATCCACTTAGATTGTCATCTGGTTACCAAAACAGATCACAAACTTGACTCAATTACCTCTGCAAACATACAAAAAGCATAAATTAGCTAAAAAAATTATTACGAGCAAGCTTATCGCGAGTTCGTCAGCCAACGAGTAACAGTGAAACCAGTGTGACCAGAAATTTCATCCCAAGGGATCCCGGTTCTAGGCGAGTGGCCTGAGTTTCGACTTCTACAACGATGAGATAGAGCGAGGAGCATAAACTAGACCGTGTATACATATCAATCACTCACGTACCACGTATCAGGTTTTATTTCCATTATCCACGGCATCAGCTTGATGAACTCCCAGCACAGCTCTGCCAGAAGGATCAAGATTGCTTGACCAGGAAGCATCCCATTCCACAGCTTTGGCTGTGCTGCATGCCACACTTGCTCCTTCAGGAACGGTCACACTGGCTGAATTCTGTATATTCAATCCATAGAAAGTACCCAAATTAGCTTCTGGAAGGCTCAAGCTACATTCATTCTATAGTTTTAAGTTCTAATGTCTTGTTCACCTGCGGGAAATATTTGTCAAAGATCATTCTGTAGTAGTAAGCTTCTTTGGAGCTAGGGGTGTTGTGCGGGAAGATATGAGCAGCATTTTGCATCATTTTATCGCTCACCTAATAGGGGTTTCATGCAGAAGCAACAAATCAGAAGTTATACTAAATTCAATGGAAAAGAAGAGGCAGTTGAAGTAGTAAGGCTGAGATTGATATGCATACTGCATACATGTTCGGCAGCATGAGCTTTGAGGCCATCAATCCAGCTATATCCGACACCATCACTGAACTGCTCTTTCTGCCTATACAAGATATGCTGTGGAAAGGAAAGCCAAGCATGATCATTTTAAACTTCTACCTCAGTTGTTGATATGAATTGACGGCACAGAATCTGGCAATAGAATCAACCTTAGGTAGATAAGGGCGTTCTTCATCATCAAAAGCTTTCCGGAGAATCCATTTTTCTATCCTTCCTTCCTCTGGCTTAATCTGGAACCAAGTACACATGAAAACTTAGTAAAATAAAGGCAAAATACAGTTGTGTAGCCAAAATTTTGACGATTTGGCCAAATATAGCCATTTTTGGCGAAATACCAAAAATAGCCACTTCCGTTCAATTCTTTGACGGTGTTAGTTAACGTGCTGACTGGACTAACAGAAGGACCGACGTGGCGACATTAATTTGACACATGGATTTAATTGATAAAAAAAACAAAAACAAATTTGAAAAAAAGAGTTTTCCACTTGATAAAAAATGGTCCCTTCTCCCTATAATAAAAAATGGTCCTTATCATTCTGCCTTTCTCCCTTCCCTCCCCCACTTCCTTCCGACTCTACCACCTCCTGGCTCCTCCTCTACCTTCCCCCGAATTCTTTCCGTTCATCCTTGAGCAACCGGAAAGGAGATTTACTCCTAGCTCTGTGAGCTCATTTGCTTTGCGTATCAGGGGATAAAAAATTAGAATTATCCCCTAATATTGTCGATGGTTCATATCTGTTTCCACCGATGGCAAGCCGACAACCCCTGCTGAAAGATCGACGATTTGGAGAAGACCGACGATCACGCCCTTCCCTCAATGGCGAAGACCGATGATCTGGGCGAAGATCCGCGGCGGATAGATCTGACGAACGGAGAGATCTGGGCGACGATTGCTTCGGGCGGCGGAGAGATCTGACGAACAGAGAGATATGGGCGACGATTGTTGAGAGATCGGGAGGCGGAGAGAACTGGACGATGACTACGGAGAGATCGGGCGGCAGAGAAATGTGACGAACACATGCATCTCACCCAATCGGATTGGCCGTCTCCATCCTGGATGGGTATACTTGCACCGTCCTAGGAACCGAGACTCCGACTGCGATATCCTAAAGTCGGAGCTCACCGTCCCAGGAACTGGAGAGAGCGAAATGGCCGTCAGAGGAGAGGACGACGTCCTGGACGAAATGGGAGTGGCCAATGAGGTGGCGGCGGGGGACACCATAGGTCTTGTAGTCCTGGTCGGTGTGGGCACGACGGCGGATTGAGGTTGCTCTCGACGGGGCTAGGGTTTGTGAATTGGGGATAAAAAAAACAAAAGAGGGCCAGAGGGGATGAAGGTGGGAATAGGGGGAAATTAGAAAAAAAAAACTTTATTTTTTTTAGTTTCAAAATTAATAATTTTATAAAGTAGAATGATGTGGAAATTATATTGATGATTTGTTGCTGACGTGTGCGATGATTTGGCGTCCTAGTCAGCCTAACGTTAAACTAACTGACGGAGTCTATAACACCGTTAAAGTTTGTAACGGAAATGGCTATATTTGGCACAAAAGTTTCAAAATCCTGGCTATAAGTGGTATATCGTCAAAAGTGGCTATAAGTGGCACAAACGCGAAAGTTTTGGCTATACAAATGTATTTTGCCTAAAATAAATGACGAGTCTAAAAAGACAGAACCAACGCCCAAGCTTAGGCATATTTATACGTACCATCTTCCACTGAGGGTCGATAGCCATGGCAACGTCGATGAATTCTTTATCCAAGAACGGAACTCGTACTTCCAACCCCCAAGCAGATGTGGCCTTGTTGGCTCTCAAACAATCATACTGATGAAGTGCTTTGATCTTGCGACACGTCTCACGGTGGAACTCCTCCTTATTAGGTGCTTTGTGGAAGTAGAGATATCCACCAAACACCTCATCAGAGCCTTCACCAGATATGACCATCTTCACACCCATAGCCTTGATCCTCCGGGCCATCAGGAACATAGGTGTGCTTGCCCTAATGGTGGTGACATCAAACGTCTCGATGTGATAGATCACATCTTCAATCGCGTCGATCCCATCTTGAACCGTGAAGGTGGATTCATGGTGGATGGTTCCTAGATAGTCTGCAACTTCTCTTGCAGCCTTCAAGTCAGAAGACCCCTGCCAAATAAACAAGTGAAGAAAGCTGAGGTATCCTTAGGCACCAATGCATGTGAAATAGATGTTTCATAAGAGATTAATGCATTCTACATATGGATTCGTAAACGTATTCTTTGGGTAATACATCTTGTCATGTATTCCAGGAAATATATTCTTCTTTGCATCAGATCCAGACAAGAAAAAATGACGAATTCTCAAAAACCAAGTATTCCTAAACCACAGGGAACGATCCTGCTCACCGAAGGACTAGCCAAATTCAAGAATCAAAGCTGGAACATTTGAAAATTTCACCTCAATGCCAACACAGAAGGAATGAAGCTGGGAACCCCATTGATTGGCAGCTCGAGTTCCCCCCAGGTGCCTAGCGGTGATGGAAGCAACCAGAGAGGAATCCAGTCCACCAGAGAGCAAAACACCGAAAGGAACATCAGTCATCAATCTTTTGATCACAGCCTGCGTCATAAACCAAGAACAATAAGCACCATCTTCCTTCATCTCCCATTCTCCCTCACCACAACAAAATTAACAATCAGTTATTGTCACCTTCTCAAAAGCGCTTCGGACAGCGATTGGGTCGTAGGGCGAGGAAGGAACAGCCTCAGAGAACCATAGTGGATTATACCATCGCCTCAATCCACCGGATTTGCTGGAGTATAAATGGCCGGGAGGGAAGTACTCGAAATTCTCACAATCATCCTTCAAACCTTTGAGTCAGAAGAAACCCAAATAGAGCCTGAACAAAGATATCAATCTCTATGTCACGTAACAGTTTATCCCGTGTCCTTCCAGTCCGAATTTGGCCGACAACCATTCATGCGTATGAAAAGAAAAAAGATTGAAACACCTTACCGTCGAGTCCCCAGCCGATGTACAGAGAGGTGATGCCAATGGCGTCCCGAGCAACGACGAAGCTATTGTCGCGAGTGTCCAACAGCACGAACGAGAACATTCCGTCCAACAAGTCCACGAAATCTTCCCCATATTCCTCGAACTGCAACAATCGCAGAGAACAAGCTAAATCATTGTCAAGCAAAAACAATCACCCAACTGAAAATGCGATGGATCAAAGTATGAAACAGAGTTCAGCTAGCCAAATTCACCGAGAAAGGGACGGAGGAGCAACCAGATGAGCGATGACTTCACAGTCGCTGTCGGTCCGGAACTTGTGATTGGGCAAGCGCTTCCGCAGCTCCTCGTGGTTGTATATTTCTCCATTCACCTGTAAAATGATTCAATTCCCGGTCAAGGTTTAATCAACCGGCGGCGAAACGGAGAGGGGACGGAAGGAAATAGGACGGTACGGTGACGACGATGTTCTTGTCCTCGTTGAAGAGAGGCTGGTCGCCGGAAGCAGGGTCGATGATGGCCAACCTTTGATGGGCCAAATAACAGTCTCCGTGCTGGTACAGCCCGCTCCAGTCCGGCCCACGGTGCTTCAGCCTGTTTAATTAATTTCCACAAAAAGATTTCCCGACGATCATAAATTTAATTAATTAACGGTCTTGATGCTTCTATAAGTGGTCAGTGGGGATGAGATTAGGTGCTAACCCTTATAGGGGTTAGCACCGTGATAACTAGCAAAAAACGCTACTAAATATAACGAAATCACTACGGATTATTATAAAATCAATACAACATCTCAGCTAAATCACTACTAATTCAAACTAGTAATAGTTTTTCCCTTGGTTAGGACGGTGTTAACTATTGTACAATTAGCACCGTAACTCCTCCCTCAGTGGGGGTGATAAACAGTTACGCCGGTTTAACCGCTAACTGACAATTAATGGTTAAAATGTCCTCTGCTAGGGAGAATGCGGGTCTTTTACAGAAGCTCAGATCCTCTTATCGAGTTACCAAATCATAAGTGATTAATAACAGACAGTTAGCAATTAACCGATTAGTCATTGATACGAGTTACTAATCACTCAAAATAGGCTATCCGCCACACTCATTTGAAGGAAGAAACTCCCTCGACCATTTTGCACGCACTTACTCCAATCTCCTTGTCTTCTTAGCTCGCTCCAATCTCCTTGTCTTCTTAACTCAAATGAAGAATGAAGCGACTATGGACGGCTTCGATGTTGTCGCCGCCGTAAGCCCTCTTTTATTTTACGTGGACGGGAAAATGAGAAAAAAGGTGGAGACTAGGCTAGGGTCGATTGTTCGAGGGTGAAGGAGAATAAGGTGTATTCTTCCTTCCATTGGTTCACAGAGAGAGTGAGTTTGTTTTTTTATTTGCGGAGGAAAAAAGAGAGGCGAGAAGACGAAATTGAAGAAAAGAAGGAAGTGTGCTGCTAGTGTTTCTTAATTCTTATATCTATCATACCGGATCAAATCAGGTCCTTAAGGCCTAATTCTTAAGGAAGATCTTAAACCATCTCCAGCCAATAGGAGAAGGGGAGAGAAAAACATTAGTAATAATTAGTTAACTACCTAAAAGAGTAAGACTGGAATATAATAAAAATTTAATGTGATTAATAATTAAAAAGGAAAACAGTAGAAACCATGTTTGCGATACCACACTATTGATTTGAAAATTCATATCGGAAAAATCGGCCTCCTCCGAACCCTAAAACGACTGCAAACCAGTCGCCGGCTAGCCATCGCGTTCTAGGTGCAATCCCGACCTGGAGCCACTACATCACGGCTGGGTCACGTCGTCGTCAAGTCACGGCTGCGTCAGTTTAATAATGTAGCTTAATATTATTGAAAACAGTATTTTTGTTAAAATGCAGAAAGTGGAACAATGTTAATAATGTAGCTTGACGGTGCATATCTTGCGGAGCTGGCGCCAGTAGTCGCTGTAGGGGGCGAACACGATGTCGGTGCAGCCGTAGGCGAGGATGTCGGCGGAGTGGGCGGGAGGCTTCGGGAGAAGTTGACGTGGTGGGTCTTCAAGAAGGCCTCCGCAGCTCCGGCTGATCCAGCGAAGCAGCCGGCGTAGCAGGAATGGAGAAGAGGATGTCCATAAGGCCTGCCAGCGTCCAGCGAAGCAGCCAGCGTAGCAGGAGCGGGGGAAGAGGAGGTCCTTGCAGAAATCGGGAGCGTCAACGTCGGACGGAGAGACTTACTGTCGTGATCGGGAAGGGAGGAACAAAAGACGGAATTTCAATACTAATTAGGGTTGGGTAAATTGGCCAACATGTGGGTAAACTCCTTATTAGGGTTAATTATTATAATTTCAATATTAATTACAATCCCCTAAATACCTTTATTAACTAATTAAGGTATAACTTCCTACAACTAACTAAATACCCAACAACCAATAGAATTTATTTATAGCCATAACTATTCAAATTTGGACAATAATAGCCATTTTTTGAAAAATACACTAAAATAGCCACACTTTTAGAACTTGTTTTACAAATTTAGCCATTTCCGTCACATACTTTAACATCGTCAACAAGACCGTCAGTTGAGTCAAAATTAAGCTTAGGTGGATGCCACGTCATGTCCAGCTAGACCCACATGATTTAAAAAATAGAAAAAATAATTTGTTTTATTTTTATTATTATCTTTCTCCTTCCCACCGAGGCTTCTTCTCCAAGAGGAGATACACCCACTGCTCCTATTCCTATCTTCCTCTAGCGATCAATTAAAGAGGAAAGGACCAATTAATTTTTGTCCTCCTGTCGCAGGAATCACCGCCGGATTAATTAACGAATCAAAACTTCTGTTGAAGCAGAAGGCGCTCCGGAAACATCGCCTCATTCACAAATTGAGGCACAGAAGGAATTATCGCAACCGCCACCATCAGAGAATCCACAACCGGAGAAATCATCACCACCCAAACCAGAGCCAAACTCATCAAGCCGGAGTAACCACAACCGGCGGTTAGTACGTACCCTAGCATATCGCTCCAATCGACGCCTGCTCGTCGCTGGATTTTCGAGATCCTCAAGATCCGACACTGCGATTCCCCCTTTGGCACTCTGGCTTCTAGATTCGGCACCCTGTCACCAGATCCGCACCGCACCTCGTCTTCATCTTCCCTCCAGAGTGATTCCTCTTCAGCCGCCGACTGGCGTATGCTCATCAATGTTAATAACGAGTATTGGTTGGGTATCTCGACGAAAAATGGAAGATGAATTGACTAGGATTTTGTTGGACATTATAGCTTGGAGAAGGAGGGAGCGGACTGGTTGAATCGGGATCGTTGATTCGTCCTTGCAGATGTTTGGTTGGCGGTGATGAAGCTCGTGGTGCGACGGTGCCGCGGAGGATTGGTAGCGGCGGCTGTGGAAGCTCAAGAGTAGAAGAGAAAGGGGAAGAAGTCTATGGGGGGAGGGGAAAAAACAGTCTTTAGGGTTTTTAGTTAATTAATAGGAAAAATTTTAATTCCACATAATATGTTTTTTACCAAAAATTGTCATCTCATCAATAAACGTCAGCTTAATCAGCATATGTTATAGCTAGGGCTGGCAACCGGTCGGTTTCGGTTTAACCGAAAACCGAATTCTCTGTTTTCGGTTAAACCGAGACCTGACCAGAAGCTACCGTCCACCGACCGACCCCAGAGCATCGGTTAGCCGCAAACCGACCGGGCGGTTTTCGGTTTAGCCACGGTTTAACCGGGGCAACCGACAAATTGATGGACGGGTCGGTTCAATGGCCTAACCGACCGACAACCGCCCAAAATCGACCTCTTCTAAGTTCTAACAAGAGATTAAAAAATTGAAAAAAATACAGACAAAAATCGAAGCCACACATTCTATCTTTATCTTCTTCCTCTTCTCTCCTTCTCCTCTCTCTTTTACGCATGCGCAAACTTCTTCTTCTCCTTCTCTCCTCTCTCTTTTACGCGAATCCGCCTTCAACAGCGACGTGGCTTCTGGTCAGGAGTGGCGGCGGCGGAGATTGCGCAATTTAGGGATTGGGGGGAGGCGGCGGCGAATCCGCCTTCAACAGCGTCGTCATCGTCGGGGCGGAGGAGGTAGACGAAGGAGGCGAGGAAGGCGAGGAGGGCGAGGATTTCGGAGAAGGTGAGGACGTGGAGAGGGGTTTGAGGGCGTCGGAGGAGGAAGTAGACGGCGGAGAAGAAGAGGACGAGGGCGTTGGTGAGCTGGAGTGGGAGGGGGAGGGCGTCGGAGGCTCTGCGGGGATTGCGCAATTCTTGGCGGTGGTGGGCGGGGCGACGAGGTGGAGGTGGAGGGCTGGAGCGGCGATGGATTTGGGAGGACTGGAGGAGGAGGGAGTCGATGGTGGAGGGGGGGAAGGGCTGGTCAGGGAAGGCGGGTGGGGCGATGGATTTGGAATTGGGAATTTGGGAGGTGGACCTGCTGCTGCTGGCTGCTAGGGTTCGAGTGGGGCGGCGTCGTTTAAGGGGAAAGGGCAGGGGTCGGTTAGCCGGTTAACCGCCGGTTTCCGACCCCGGTTAGTCGGCTAACCGGACCCCTGATTTCCTCTACCGCCAACCGACCGTCCTCTTCGGCTTCGGTTTTTCGGCTAGCCGAAAACCGGTCGGTTCGGTTGAAACCGACCGGTTAGCCGCTAACCGGAAAACCGTCTGCCAGCCCTAGTTATAGCACCGTTAAAGTTATGGATGACATGGCTATTTTAGTGTATTTTTTAAAAAATAGCTATTATTGTTCAAAAGTGAATATTTATAACTATTGAGGTGTATTTCCCTTTAAGGATTAGGCCTTAAGGACCTGAACTCAAGTAGGGTAGGTGGTTAACCGCTATAATAATAGTAGCTAATGGCACCGATGACTGCGGTTAATCACAGAGTCAGAGCCTTAACAAATCACTTATCAATAATAATTTTTTGATTGGCGGCTAACTGTTAAACGCATTATCGATTAACGTTTAACCCCTAGGGCCTAGATATAAGGCCGTCTTTCCTACACTGCCGGAAAAAAGAGGGAATAAAGAGCAATGCAGGAATGAATGAAATTTGCCTGCGAGAGAGCTCCAGAATCCGAACTCTATTGGCCGGGGAATCATCGCCGCAACCCAAAACCGCCAGTATCCCACACATGATTGTCTCCTTTCTTCGTCTTATTTTTCCTTCACTACTTTCTGAAGGGAATGCTCTGGAAGAATGATCGGATGCTCGAAAGGGTTAACTATGGTGATGGTGGCAGTCTGAGACTCGTACTACTGAGAGATGGAGGGAAGGAGAGCTGAACACGTAGCAGTAGTAAGCAGAGTTTTATGATTGAGTTGGTTTCTTCCTTTCCCGCCACGTACACACAATAGCCTCCAGCAGGCCAGCAAGTTGGCAATTGCATGCCCAAACTATACACACCTCATCATCACATGTGCTTCTCATTTGGCGCAATCGTCAATTTCTTTCAGCAAACAGAAAGAGCATAAACATGGTAACATGACCAAAGCTTTACTACATACACAAATCGAATCCTGCATATATTTACCTTATGCAGAACTCCAAACAGATCTTGAACAACAGACGGACAGATTACACACCTTATAATACAAAACCAACAAAGAGGCAACAGTACAAATACACATTCCCAATAACAGCATATGGGATCAGATTCAATTCTAGAGGGCACGCTAAGATAAACCTATGCCATACAATCATCTCTCACTACAGATTTTCACAATGCATAACAGAACCAGTAAGCTGGTTTGTTTGCCTAGCCACCCTATGGTAGATATTAGCCATGGATCGCCACCTCCTTGGCACTCACTTCCATCATCCGCGGCGGCACGTTGTTGTTGTTGATCATCTTTGAAGAAGACACCTTGGCAGCCTGAGCAGCAGCACTGCCGCCGGTGTCAGCATAAGCTGAGAGATGAACTCCTAGTGCAGCTCTACCCGAGGGGTCTAGATTGTTTGACCAAGAAGCGTCCCATTCCACAGCTTTGGCCGTGCTGCATGCCACACTGGCTCCTCCGGGAACGGTTAGACTGGCAGAGTTCTGGTGAAATGATTCAATCAATGGAGTCAGATTAAGGGTGTTACAGAAGGTCTAGGATCCGTTCATGTTTTTCTGAAGTTTTGAGTTGGGTTGTTTATTACCTGAGGGAAGAACCTCTCAAAGATCATTCTGTAGTAGTATGCTTCTTTGGTGTTTGGGGTGTTGTGTGGGAAGATGAATTCCGCATTTTGCATCATTTTATCCGTCACCTGGGAGGCGAATCAGTCGAACAAGTAACAAACACATAAGAATACAGTTGATTTCAACCAAAAACCAGGAGTTGATGGCATGAAAGTTGAAAGTTCAAGTGCATACATGTAGAGCAGCATGAGCTTTGAGGCCATCAATCCAGCTATAGCCAACACCGTCACTGAATTGCTCTTTCTGCCTGTATAGAATATGCTGTTGAACGGAAACCGGATGGATCAATTTTAAACTCCTACCATTTGTCAATCTAAATCAACCCTACAGAAGCAAAAATCATGTGTCAACAAAATCAAACCTACCTTAGGCAGATAAGGATGGTCTTCATCGTCGAAGGCTTTCCTAAGAACCCATTTCTCAATCCTTCCTTCCTCCGGCCTAATCTGAAATGACCCACACCGAAAAAAAGAAAAAGAAGAAAACTTTAAGTCAAAAGAAACCAATCGTAATTGCAAACTGAGGCATACATACATATGTATGTATACATACCATCTTCCACTGAGGGTCGATAGCCATGGCAACATTGATGAAGTCCTTGTCCAAGAACGGGACACGAGCTTCCAACCCCCAAGCAGATGTAGATTTGTTGGCTCTCAAACAATCATACTGATGAAGTGCTTTGATCTTGTGACATGTCTCGCGATGAAACTCCTCCTTATTAGGAGCCTTGTGGAAGTAGAGATACCCACCAAAAATTTCATCAGAGCCTTCACCAGAGATCACCATCTTCACTCCGAAAGCCTTGATCTTCCTGGACATCAGGAACATGGGAGTACTTGCTCGGATAGTCGTGACATCGTATGTCTCGATGTGATAGATCACATCTTCAATCGCATCGATCCCATCTTGAACCGTGAAGTGGAACTCATGGTGCACGGTTCCCAGATAGTCTGCAACCTCCCTTGCAGCTTTCAAGTCAGGGGAACCCTGCCGATAGCAAAGAAGCTGCACTAAGGAACTACTGAAAGACACTAAACACAACAGGGAAAGATGGGACATTTCGTAGATTTTCACCTCAAGACCAACACAGAAGGAATGAAGCTGGGAACCCCATTGTTTTGCTGCTTTAGTTCCAGCCAAGTGCCTAGCTGTGATGGAAGCAACCAGGGAGGAATCCAGTCCCCCGGAGAGAAGAACACCAAAAGGGACATCAGTCATCAATCTCTTGATCACAGCCTGCGGTAAAAAACAGCAAGAACAATAAGTACAATCCAATCACAATTCACTTGGAGGGAAAGGAAGGAATGGCCTTTACATTCTCAAAAGCGCGCCTGAGAGCAAGTGGGTCGTAGGGAGAGGAAGGAATGGCCTCGGAGAACCAAATCGGGTTGTACCAGCGCCTGAATCCGCCGTTCTTGCTTGAGTAGAGATGCCCAGGAGGGAAACACTGGAAATGCTCACAATCATCATTCAAACCCTTGAGTTCGGATGAAATCCAAATCGAACCTGGAGAAAACCCAAGCAATTGCGTCAGTAACAGTTTATAATTTCTCGCCGGCAAATTCCACCGAGAGAAAATTAGGGTTAAAATTATTACCGTCGAGCCCCCAGCCGATCTAGAGTTAATTATTATAATTTCAATATTAATAACAACTAGCTTTATCCCCGGCCAACAGGCCGGGTAAATTTTACGTCTTAATCAAATAATTCATCATTATATTTAATTATTTTAAGTTTTTAAGTCATTTACGTTTTTTAATAATCATTTTCAAGAACACATTTGTGGTCTCTTCTCATATGTTTATGAGATTGTAACTAAGTAACAGTTTATTTCAAAAACTAAGCAATTAGCATTTAATCTATAATTTTTTAGTATTTGATTTAAACAATACACATTTAGAAGTTAGACAATCAAATTCTATTCGATGAATATTGGCTTGCGATTAAGTCTACCTTTTGTACATGTTCATCTTATTTTGAGGATGATGAAAAAGAAGTGCAATACTATTTGAGGATATCAAGTTTCAATCTAAATATTGTGAAAAAAAAGTTTCAATTTAGCTTCTTATGTAATGATTTGTCAACTAAATATTCAAATTGATTATTTTATACAATGTACAAAAATCAATAATAGATGTTTCAACTAACATCTATCAAGATACTGAAATCGAATTTTTTATGATGGAAGAGAACCAAATCCATCATTTGAATAATATAAGCTATGAATTTCAGATGCTTATATTTTCTTTCGGTGATAAATTAGTGTCTAAAATCGTACCATGTAGGCGACTGGCCTAAAAATCCTTCTATCAAATTCTAAATCGGCAGGTTGTTTTAATATTATGAAATAAGTTGAACCACGATTAATACATACACTCTACCGTTGATTTTTCAATCCAACCCAAATGTTTTTACAATCCTTAATATAAATTAGTGGTTGTGAGAAATTATTTCGTGGTTCGAATTTAAAAACTGTTATTAACATAATGAAGTTTAATTGTACAACAATAGAAACTTGCACGTTTTCTTTTTTCCAAACTGAACTTGCCCACATCTTGAGAAAAAAGCTAAGAAAAATTTGAAGTTTGACGCATACAAAATTGTTGGTTGGAAGATAAATTGCTATTTAGTAGGGGATAATATAAGTCAATGGATAACAACAAAAAGTATAAAAAATATAAACCTGCGGAGAATTCTCCAAAACTTCAGTGGAGACCCCCTTTACTAATTTTTTTTCTAGAATATTTTCGTTAAAGGGGACGGGAATAAAAGTAAAACATGTGTGAAAAAAATAAAAATAAAAAAGGGATTAATATGGATAAATGTTGTAGAAGAAAGTTTTGAGAAAAAAAATTAAGGGAAAACCCGAAAATTGCGGAGAGCACGAGAAAATTTGAATGGGGTAGGTGGTTTTGAGAAACCCCTTAATATATTTTGTAGATCCCCTAAAATACCTTTATTAACTAATTAAGGTATAACTTCCTACAACTAACTAAATATCCAACAACCAATAGAATTTATTTATAGCCATAACTATTCAAATTTGGACAATAATAGCCATTTTTTGAAAAATACACTAAAATAGCCACACTTTTAGAACTTGTTTGACAAATTTAGCCATTTCCGTCACATACTTTAACATCGTCAACAAGACCGTCAGTTAAGTCAAAATTAAGCTTAGGTGGATGCCACGTCATGTCCAACTAAACCCACATGATTTAAAAAATAGAAAAAATAATTTGTTTTATTTTTATTATTATCTTTCTCCTTCCCACCGAGGCTTCTTGCCTTCTTCTCCAAGAGGAGAATGGAGATACACCCACTGTTCCTATTCCTATGTTCCTCTAGCGATCAATTAAAGAGGAAAGGACCAATTAATTTTTGTCCTCCTGTCGCAGGAATCACCCGAAAAAGTTAGTCTCCTAACAGGCCATTTTGTTAGGAGATACTGACAGGGTCAGATTTTGGGCCACGTTTGCTTGGGCTTCATCCAACGGAGGAGAGTGGCGGCTGGGTGGTGGCTCACTTAAATGAGCTGGAGATGGGCTTTCGTGTAGAAGCCGGCCCAGCGTGCGGCGCAGAAGACGAGCCGAGCAAGTGGCGTGGTGGGTCCGGCTTCAGTTTGGGCGGGATTTTGGGTTGGAGTGGAAAGAGAACGAAATTTTTGGGCCCCATGTGATATATATGTATGTTTGTTTGTGTGGATATTTATTTGTTTTCAGTCGATATTATTATGTGTTGTGTTGATATTACTTTGCATCATTGTTGAAATGAACTAGTATTCTTTCTTCGCAAACCAATATCCATCATTAAATTAATATTTACCAAACCCCAAAATAACCCAACCACCCAAAACTGATTACACCAATTTAGAGTTAAGTTTTAGGGTTTATGGTTCGGTTTTCAATTTGTGAAGGATTGGAATATTGTTTCTTACATCAAATTAAACACACTAGGAAATTAAACACACTAGGAAGTCCTATCACGTAAGGCTTGCAACCTTAGTTAGGGCTGCCCGCCGAGGGCCCATGGGCCGAAGGCCCATTAAATAATAATAGTTTTATGGTTTAAGGTTTGTGTTACGGTTTAATGTTAAGGGTTTAGTGTCTACAATTAGGGTTTCTGTTATAGGGTTTGAGTTTTGGTTTCGGGTTTAGAAGAAAATATTGTGGAAATGATTTTGAACACAATGTATGGTGGTCAATTTTAGTGTGTGGTGATAAGATATTATTATGTGATTGGAGGATATTAGTTCATGATGTGTGGATATTTTTGCTGTGTAGTCGGATATTAGTCTAAGACATCCATATATTAATCTGTGTGTGGTGGGTATTAGTCTGTCTGTGTTGGGTATTAGTCTGTGTGTGGTGGGTATTAGTCTATCATGGTGACGATATTAATTATGGTATCATCGGATATTAGTCTTAGAGGGTGGGATATTAGTCTGGGTGGTGTGGACATTTTTTTTATTGTGAACGGATATTAGTCTGGGTTGGTTTGGATATTTGTTTTATGTGGTGTTTATCTATGTTTATGATTTAGTGATTATAATTTAGGATTTTAGTTTTTGTGGTTTAGTGATTATGGTTTATTTTTTAGGAATTAGGGTTTAGAGTTTATATGTAGTTGGTTGGGTTTTGATTTAGGTTTTAGAAGACGATATTGTGGAAATTTTTATGAATACAACGATATTTGTTTATGGTGATAAGATATTATTATGTGATGGGAGGTTAGATATTAGTCTGTGTGTGGTGGGTATTAGTCTATCATGGTAACGATATTAATTATGGTATCAGCGGATATTAGTCTTAGAGGGTGGGATATTAGTTTGGGTGGTGTGGACATTTTTTTTATTGTGAACGGATATTAGTCTGGGTGGGTTTGGATATTTGTTTTATGTGGTGTTTATCTACTTATTTGTATATGATTACATCAATTTAGGGTTTAGTGTTAGGGTTTAGACTTTAGGACTTAGAATTAGGGTTTACGGTTTAGGGTTTGGGTTTTGATTTAGGGTTTAGATATTAGTCTGTGTGTGGTGGGTATTAGTCTATCATGGTGACGATATTAATTATGGCATCATCAGATATTAGTTTTTAAAGGTGTGATATTTGTCTGGGTGGTGTGGACATTTTTTTTACTGTGAACGGATATTAGTCTGCAAAGTCGGATATTAGTCTGTGTTGTTTGGATATTTGTTTTGTGTGGATAATTATCTACTTAATTTATATTATTGTTGAAATGAACCAGTATTTAGCATCCCCAAATCACAAAATGTATTCTATAACAAAACACTGGTTTTCAAGTATCAGGAACTAGTATCATGGGCATTATAGTGCCAGAGTAAGAGATTAGCCGCAATGAGTGCTCCTTGTCTTCCATTATGCAAAATCCCTGAAGCACATTGTTGATGCCGAGGTTGTAACCGATGTCGACTTCCTCGATCTTGGGCCCCGAAGCGATTTAAAGTGCCCCTTTACGGTAACCTTCTTTCGTGACGTTGCCTCCGATCGCATCCTGCAAAAAGAGCCCGCCGGCCGATCTCGGCGGGGGCACCCTCCGACGCTCAAGTTAGTCCCTAGTGTGGGGGATTGAGTAGTTTACAAAGTGTTTGTAGGAGGTGAGCTCGGGGGGGTGGGAGTCACTGATTGCAGTGGGCGCTCTCCAGGTATTTCCCCCGGTCTCCTGCCTTCCCTTTTACTGGAGAGAATGAGCTAGTTATATAGTAACTACCAGGGGGACAACGGGAGGACAGGTGTGGGTACCAGGGATGAAGGAAAGACATGTCACTAGACATGTGTCGTATAGGCCCATCTGCACCCGCCATGTGGTTGTACACATGTCAACCATGTTTCTGTCTAAGGGGAACACTCTTGCCATATGCAAACTAATTGAGTAAAGGGCATGACACATGTGCAGGTAGAAGTACATGCAATGGATCCAGGTGGGGAGAATAGATGTGGATCCGGGTACTGAGAGCAGGGGGCGACAGCGGGCCCGGGCGCCGGGAGGAGGGGGTGACAGCGGGCCCGGGCGCCAGGAGGAGGGCGGAGCTCGGAATCAGTATCGGGCGAGGGCGCCGAGCACCGGACGAGAGGCGAAGGCCCGGCGCCGGAAGCCGGCGCAATGGTGTGCCCGGGTTCCGGGAGCCGGGGTCCGGGAACGATGACGGACCCGGGCGCCGGGAACCGGACAAGAGGTGAAGGCCCGCCGCCAGGAGCCGGGGTCCGGGAACGATAGCGGGCCCGGGCGCAGGGAACCGGATGAGAGGTGAAGGCACGCCGCCAGGAGCCGGGGCAATGGTGGGCCCGGGTGCCGGGATCCGGGAACGATAGCGGGTCCGGGCGCCGGGAACTGGATGAGAGGCGAAGGCCCGCCGCCGGGAGCCATTACAATGGTGGGCCCGGGCGCCGGGAACCGGATGAGAGGTGAAGGCACGCCGCCGGGAGCCGGGGCAATGGTGGGCCCGGGTGCCGGGAGCCAGGGTCCGGGAACGATAGCGGGCCCGGGCGCCGGGAACTCGATGAGAGGTGAAGGCCCGCCGCCGGGAGCCATGACAATGGTGGGCGCGGGTGCCGGGAGCCAGGGTCCGGGAACGTTAGCGGGCCCGGGCGCCGGGAACCAGATGAGAGGTGAAGGCACGCCGCCGGGAGCCGGGGCAATGGTGGGCCCGGGTGCCGGGGTCCGGGAACGATAGCGGGCCCGGGCGCCGGGAACCGGATGAGGGGTGAAGGCCCACCGCCGGGAGCCATGACGTTGGTGGGCCCAGGTGTCGGGAGCCGGGGTCCGGGAACGATAGCGGGTCCGGGCGCCGGGAACCGGATGAGAGGTGAAGGCCCGCCGCCGGAAGCCGGGGCAATGGTGGGCCCGGGTGCGGGGGTCCGGGAACGATAGCAGGTCCGGGCGCCCGGAACCGGATGAGGGGTGAAGGCCCGCCGCCGGGAGCCATGACGTTGGTGGGCCCGGGTGCCGGGATCCGGGAACGATAGCGGGTCCGGGCGCCGGGAACCGGATGATAGGTGAAGGCCCGCCGCCGGAAGCTGGGGCAATGGTGGGCCCGGGTGCCAGGAGCCAGGGTCCGGGAAAGATAGCGGGCCCGGGCACCGGAAACCGGATGAGAGGTGAAGGCCCGCCGCTGGGAGCCATGACAATGGTGGGCCCGGGTGCCGGGGTCCGGGAACGATAGCGGGTCCGGTCGCCGGGAACCGGATTGGAGGTGAAGGCCCGCCGCCGGGAGCCATGACAATGGTGGGCCCGGGTGCCGGGAGCCAGGGTCTGGGAACGATAGCAGGCCCGGGCGCCGGGAACCGGATGAGAGCTGGACGGGCCTGGCCCAACACTTCACCGAAAAGTCTTGGGCTGAGCACGATTGTCGGCCCAGGCGCAATAATGAACTATTTGAGCAGATGGTGAGTTGGTTCTGTAAAAATATTTTTACATTGGGTATATCAATTGCCCCCCTTGCCGGCGAGAATCTGAATATTCTCGGGGGCAAGCATGGTCTTCCCCGTGATTAATTCCCAAATTTAATATTGGGAGTTTATTAGAATACTATATATCTTATATACATATATGGTGGCTTCTATCGTACCTTGGGTAAAATCTAGGGTACGATATACCCTGAGTAAGAAAACTCTATTTAGACCTCGAATTAACCGGATTTTTGGGCATGATACGATACCCTAACCCATAATGAGTAAACCCTAGGTCTTAGTTTTCATAATTATAGAGCTTAACCCCTAAGATTGTCCATGTAATTTGTTGCATATATTTCGAAAAATCATGACCGTCGATTTTTGTTTCTAATTAAATTGATCTTAGTGTATTAGGTTTATAGAATTAAGACCTAGAGTTTCATCTGTAAGGTTTGGGAATAATACCAGATGTCAAACTCCGGTAAATTCGAGGTCCATATAGTGTTTTCTTGCTCAAGGTATACCGTACCCTTGATTTTATCCAAGGTACGATAGAACCACCCATATATATATATATATATTTTTGTTGAATGTTGATGTAGATTGTTTGGGAAGTGCACAAGTCTTGAATTTGGGGAGAGAATTTTCCCTCCTTGTAACTTTGGCCTTCATTATTCTTGATTCCTATGAGCAGAATAGAAGACTGTGCATTTTTCTTGAATTTTGGTCAAAGACCGTTTGGAAAATGCAAAAACCTTGGACTTTTTAGAAGAGAAAGTGTTCTCTTCCATGCTTTCCTCCTCTTTATCCTCTTATAAATAGCATCTTCCTTTCTTCTTTATTCTTCACTTCATTCTTCTCCCAAGTGCTCCCTTTCATTGAGAGAGAACTTGTTAGTTAGCGGGCGGTGGCAAGGCGAGGGTTAGCTCAGAAGATGTTGGAGACTTGATCGCTTCAGGTATGACATCTTTCCTCCTCCCCCCAGCGCTATGTTGTATGCTTGCTTGTGGGGGGTAGGAGTACTTAGTTTTTTTTCTTCTTCTTTTTGTTTCTTCTCCGTCTCAGTTATGGCGTATCGGCGGGTGATGTCGAGTCGGGATTCCTCAAGAGGAGGAGTTGTCCCGTCGGAGGAGGATGAGGTTACTTCGAGGGGGGAGATGGCGATCCCGATACAAGTCGTCCCTGCGTTTGAGGGAGGGTGGTTTGCTTCTGCACCGTTTACGAACCAGGGTGATGGATGGATACCTTGGTCGACCGAGCCTGTCAGAACGGGAGCTAGGGCGAGATACCGTGTGCGCTCCTTGTTCGAGACTTTCTCGGAGGATGACATGGCGGGAGACTTGTATCGGGAGGCTGGACAGACTGAGGACTTAACAAAGAGGATGGTGGAGCTGCAGGATATTCTGGCCTTGTATGGTATGCCAGATCAGTGGGAGTATGCTCTCCCCGGCAATGATGCCAGCATGAACTCTTGTGGGTCCGGGTGGCATTGCATTTTCTATGAGTCCCTCCCCTACGGGTTTCATGCCCCCTGCCCAAGTGGCTAGGCAAGGTGATGATAGATTCTGGCCTGGCCACTAGTTCGGTGGCACCCATATTCTGGGCGTTCGTGGCAGCGTTTTTATCGCTGCAAGGAGAAGGGTATAAACCCTACCGAAGATCTATTCTATGCGTCTTTCACAATTCGTCATGTTTCCTCGGGTAGTACCTCTTGGGGTTTGGAGCGTCGCTTCTATGGGCCCAAATCCGATCGGCGTTCCCCTTTTGAGTCTGTGATGAAGATAAAACAAAAGGGCTGGTATGATAAGTTTTTCTTCTTCTCCCCCCTGCCAGGGGGACTCACGGTAGGTGGAGATCCTCTTCCGGATGAAAGTGGGCTTGAGCATCCGAGTAAGCTTCTTAAGGCACCCAACGTTCCTATGGATTTCGGTCGGTTTTTAAGTGGGCCTCCGACCGAACTGCGTACCAAGGAACAAATTAGGTTGCTGATAATCCAAGCTTATTCAGAGGGTAGGAGGGTTGTAGTACTTCTTGCATAATAGGTTTTGCCATTCTAGAATTCTTGCTTGCCTTGCGGACTAAGCTATTTTCTTTTCAGGTACCATGGATGTTGAGTGGTTGCTTCGCGGCATGGAATCCGTTCAAGATGATGCATCTCCAGGGATAGGTCAACACGCATCTCGATCACGAGGAGTGGAGATTCGCGAGCTCACATCTCAGGATTCCGAAGGATTGGATATCTATCAAGGTCGAGGGGTCCACAGGAGGAGGATCATTATTGACTCATCAAGTCCTTCTCGATTCTCCGCGGGCTATGGAGGCGGCGCCGGGGTGAGTGTCACTCAGAGGTTATCCGGGAGCTCGGACTCCCAAGCAAGTGGTGGATCTTGGAAAGCTGCTTCAGGTCCGACCGGGTGGGCATCTCCAACTCCTGTGAGCGCGACCCCCAACAACCCGACTTCGGGTAAGGCGAGAGCCTCTAGCTTGGTGTCGGCAATGTCGGCCCCCATCGGGGGTTCTAGAGCACAACGCCTTTTGGACGCCCTCGACATTGATCATAATGACACTCATGAGATGACCGAGTCTTTCTACCAGGTAAAAAATTCTTAAGTAACCTTTAAATCGTACTAGGTGGACGGTACTAAATCTTCATTTATTTGTAGGTGGTGAAGGAGTCGGTGTCTTCCCATGTTCGGATGAGATCGGCGGCAAAGAAAACCGGCAAGGCCTCTCGTGCAGTAGCTGCAGCAGAGAAGAAATTGGCCGAGGAGCGAGAGCGGTCTGAAAGTCGGGCGGCACGAATCCGTCAACTAGAGAGGCGATTTCAGAGGGCGATGGAGAAGTTGGAGGAGGCCCGAGCTGCTGAGAGTCGTACCCAAGAGGAGCTGGTTATGGAGAGGGCGAGGGCAGAGCGAGAGTCCCAGCGGGTGCCCGTGCGGAGCAGGAGAGAGCTCGAACCAAGCAGGAGAGCGCCCGGGCAGAGCGCGAATTCAAAAGGGCGGAGCTGGAGAAGAAACGGGCGAGAGAGGATAAGGCAGCTCTGGCCCAGGCGAGAGAGGCACTTCGGAGGGAGTGTGGGATTTCCCAGAGGCTTAGGATAAAAAGAGATAAGACTTGGAGAACTATGAAGAAGGCATTTTCCCGAATGTACTGTTTCTCCCGAGACATAGTCAATGAGATGCATCCCGGGGCCCCTCTTAGCGAGGCAGATTTCAAAAGAAGAATGGCTGAGCGAGTGGCCGCAGAGGCGGAAGCGGAGAGAGAGGCTGGATATGTTGTTGATGCCCCCGAGTATGTTGGAGGGGAGGACGACCATACTGAAGACTCCCAAATTTCCTTGGGCATAATGGATGATGTTGCGGTTGACGACTTGGAGAATTTCATTGGGAATTATATGTCCGACCTCCATATGCCCGAGATCCCACTTTACTCGGGAACACCACCAGGTTTTAGTCACGCGGCCGGTCCGAGCTCCGCCTTGGGCCCCGACCCTTCGACGGGTGCTTGAGTCGTGGTAGTCGGCTTCCTTTGTTTGCTTTAGTTGTTGTTTCATGCACACTTTGTTGCTTTTCGTATCAATTTGGAATTTCCGATGTAATCCACGAACCATGCACTTTTATTATTATAAACATTGCTAAGCGCGAGCGCTTTTATTACATGGGTGTGAAATACCTACGTAGGTGCATGGCGTTCCAGGTTTTAGACATATCTTCACCGTCGGCATCTTCTAGCTTCACCGTGTTGGGACCGACAACTTCTCTTACCCTATATGGGCCTTCCCACTTGGGTGTGAACTTTCCCAGACCTTCTTCGGGGCGGAAATTTCGTCGAAGCACCCAATCCCCAACCTGGAGAGGCCGCTCTCTAACCTTAGAGTTGTAGTATCGAGCAACCCTTTCTTGGCTGGCAACCAGGCGTAGCCGAGCATCTTCTCGACGTTCTTCAACAAGGTCGAGGTTGTGGGTGAGCTCCTCATTGTTGGCTTTCGGGCGGAAGGCTTCAACCCGATATGACGACAGTTCCATTTCGATGGGTAACACCGCGTCGGTTCCATAAGTGAGCGCGTACGGTGTATCTCCTATGGCAGTTTTGTAGGAGGTTCGGTGAGCCCACAGGACATGAGAAAGTTCTTCCACCCATTTCCCTTTGGCGTCGTCTATACGGGTTTTTAGTCCCCACAAGATATTTTTGTTGGCGGACTCCGCCTGACCGTTAGCCTGAGGGTAGGAGACAAATGCATATCGAAGGAGAACGCCATACTGGGCACAGTACGTCTGGAGGTCCTGACTCTTAAATTGTGTTCCTTGATCCAACACAATGGTGTGAGGGAGGCTGAACCGACAAATGATGTGGGTCCATAGGAACTTCACAACCTGTTGGGTGGTCATGCCAGTTAGAGCATCGGCCTCTATCCATTTGGTGAAATAGTCGATAGCGACTATCAAATACTTTTTCCTCCCGGGTGCCTCGGGAAAAGGACCGAGGAAATCCATTCCCCACTGAGCAAAAGGCCAAGGACTGAGGTTCCCTTGCATTGGCGCAGTGGGCGCACGGGGTACTCGGGCGGCTATTTGGCACTTGGAGCATACCTTAACATACTCTCGGGCATCCCGTCGAATTGTTGGCCAGTAATATCCTTGACGGAGGAGAGTCTTTTCTAGACTACGCGGGCCTGCATGCATGGCGCATGTCCCCTGGTGAACTTCCCGGAGAGCAAAGTGGGCTTCGCGCGCACTAAGACACCGGAGATACGGGCCTGCGAAACTCTTCCGATACAGAGCGTTGTCGATCATAATGTATAAAGGCGCCCGACGCTTCAGGCGAACTGCTTCTTTATGGTCGGCCGGAAGGATGCCATGTTGGAGGTATTCAATCATTGGCGTGCGCCAGTCTCGGGGGAGTGGCAAAGTGGTTGTTTGAGAGCATAGCAAGGCAGGCCGCCGTTCAACAATAACATGTCTCTCGTCCAAAAAATCCCGCGCAGTTGCCAGTTTGGAGAGGGCATCCGCATGAAGGTTTTCTTCTCGCGGAATGTGGATGACGCGAGCATCGATAAAGTTGGCCAAGGCCGCCCGCACGGCATTGACATAAGCCATGAGTGTCGGCTCCCGTGTTTCAAAAGTCCCATCCACCTGATTGACCACGAGTGTGGAGTCTGAGTGAACGACGAGACGTTGTGCCCCCAGTTCTTGTGCCATGGAGAGTCCTGCTAGTAAAGCTTCGTATTCCGCGGCATTGTTGGTTTTTGGCGATGTGAATCTCACAGCTAACTCATGAGAGACATCGAGGGGGCTTATTAGAAGAACCCCGCCGCCTGCCCTGGACTTGTTAGAGGCACCATCAACGAACATCCCCCAAGTCTCCGTCGTTGGCGGAGGTTGACCACGAATGCCCTCGGCTATGAAGTCGGCAAGCACCTGTGACTTGATGGCCGTTCGGGGTACGAAGGTGATGTTGAACTCACTCAACTCGATAGCCCAGTTGATCATGCGCCCGGCAACATCCATTGTCTGTAGAAGGCGTCGAAGGGGTAGGTGCGTTAGGATGCAGATGGGGTGAGCTTGGAAGTAAGGGCGCAATTTTCGGGAGGCAACAACTACGGCCAATGCTGCTTGTTCCACGGGAGTATATCGAGTTTCAGCATCAAGGAGAGTTTTGATGGTGTAATATACTGGATGCTCGGTCCCGGTGGAATCCTTTTGCACTAACACCGCGCTCACGGCCTTGGGAGACACAGCAAAGTACAAGTAAAGGACCTCATTATTCTCGGGGGCGGAGAGTATTTGTGGGTTTACAAGGTAGTTTTTGAGCTCCTCGAACGCCCTCTCACAGTCGTGGGTCCACTCAAAGGTCTTACAAGCACCTTTAAGTGTAGCAAAGAACGGAGCACATCTATCACCGGCCCTGGCTATAAAACGATTGAGGGCTGCGATGCGCCCAGCAAGTACTTGCACCTCTCGACCTTTGGTGGGAGGAGGCATTTGAAGGATTGCATCAATCTGGCGAGGGTTGGCTTCGATCCCTCTTTGGGTGAGCATAAAGCCAAGGAACTTGCCAGCAGTTGCACCAAAGACACACTTTTTTGGATTGAGGCGGAGGTCATACAAGCGCATAGTGTTGAGCATTTCCCTCAAATCTTCAAGGTGTGCACCCACTCCGATGCTCTTTATCAAGATGTCATCGACATATGCTTCTACATTCCTTCCCAGTTGGCGGGCAAAAACCCGATCTACCATGCGCTGATACGTGGCACCAGCGTTTTTTAGGCCGAAGGGCATAACTTCATAACAGTAGTTTCCAACAGGTGTCATGAAAGCTGTCTTTTCTTGGTCTTCTTTCTTCATAGGAATCTGGTGGTACCCGGAGAACATGTCGAGAAAGGTGAGGAACTGGTGTCCGGAGGTGGCATCCACGAGCTGATCAATTTTTGGGAGAGGATAGGGATCCTTAGGGCATGCCTTGTTTAGGTCGGTGAAATCCACACACATGCGCCACTGACCATTTGACTTTTTTACCATAACGACGTTGGCCAGCCATGTCGGGTATAAGACTTCCCTGATAAACCGAGCTTTAAGGAGTTTGGTGACTTCTTCGGCCACCGCTTGGCGTCTTTCCCATGCAAAGTTTCGCCGCTTTTGTTGGACGGGGCGGGAGCCAGGGGCTATTCCGAGTGTGTGCTCGGCCACTCGAGGGTGGACCCCAGGCATATCTTCGGGACCCCAGGCGAATACTTCACCAAATTCCCAGAGTAACTTGAGGAGGGACTGTAGTGACTCTCGCGGCCAGGCGGTTGATATTTGAACTGTGTGCTCGTCAACGAGTGGGAACTCCTCGTCGTCATCAACAGGAACTGGGCGGGCAACTTCCTCTCGGGCGTCGATCGCCTTTTTCTCCTGGGACAGAGCGTAACATTGTCGTGCTAGAGCTTGGTCCCCTTGTACACACCCAACACCAGCCTTAGTGGGGAATTTAAGACGGAGATGGAAAGTTGAGGGGACAGCCCAAAGTTGAATGAGAAAAGGTCGGCCGAGGATACAATTGTACGCCGAAGGACAATCAACTACATGAAAGTTGACGATGGTTTCAGCGGTATGTTCACCACTCCCAATCTGAACACGAAGTGGTAGGGTCCCGATCACGGGTACCTGGGATCCGGAGAACCCCGTCAAGCAGATCTCTGCCGGCCGACACTGTTCAGGGCGGTATCCCAAGGATAAGTAGGCAGGGTAAAAGAGTAGGTCTGCCGAGCTTCCCCCATCCACCAAGATTCTCTTGACCTCGTAATCGGCTATTATTGCCTTTATCACCAATGTATCATCGTGTGGGTGCGCAACTCCTTCTAAATCATGGGAGTCAAATGAGATTGGAGGAGTGGCTGCTGTTGCTGAGGTGGAGCCCACCATGGGCTGGGCGTTCGTCGGAGGTTTAGCTTGCATATCCGCGAGGCCGGCTCCCCCATGGATGACCTCGACGACCCCACGAACAACGGTGCTCTGAAGAGTTTTGCCTCGATCGGTGGGCGGGAGCTCTCGGGAGCATTCCATTGAGCCTTCTACGTATTTCTTGAGATGTCCTTCTTGAACAAGATCTTCTATGGAATTCTTTAGAGTCCAACAACGCTCTGTATCGTGACCATGACCTCGGTGGAAATCGCAATACTTGTTCTTCCCTTTTCGTGGTTCCTTGGTCATTGGAGCTGGCCACACAATCGGGATTTTCTTCTCTTGGATGATTTGCAAAATAGTTTTACGTGGTTCCGTGAGGGGAGTGAAAGGACGTTCTGCTTTGGGTTCAACTCCTTCCCGACGGGCATCTCGACGACCTCCCTTATCTGAGGGCGGCGGCGAACGACCACGTGGGCGCTCGCGAGCTCGCGCTGAATCTGCTCTTCTTGGAGGTGAGGAATCACGCTTCCTCTTAGGGGGAGGCGAGCGACCTCTCCTATGGGGGGCCGCCTACTGCAGGGTCTCGTCAAGGGCGATATACTTAGAAACTCGTTCCTGGAGATCCATCATGTTGCGAGGGCGTCGCTTTATAAGTGAAGCTCGGAGGAGGGCGTTATTGGTCCCAAATATGAGGGCATGTGTGGCATTTTCTGTGGAGAGAGTGGTTACCCCGACAGCAATCGTACTGAACCGGGCGTAGTACTCTTTGAGGGTCTCATATTCCCTTTGCTTGGTGTTCATGAGGTGAGAGACATCCACATTAGGCCTTTTCTGAGCGAAGAACTTAGCACGGAAAAGGGTGGCAAATTCTTCGAAGTTGTGGATTAACCCATTGCGAAGTTGGTGTACCATTGAAATGCTACCCCCCGTAAGGTGGCAGGAAAGAGCTTGCACATAGTAGCGTATATGCCCCAACAAAGGGCATCAGAATCTGAAATGCACTGAGGTGATCCTCCGGGTCGGAAGTCCCGTAATATTCTGGCAGGTGGTGCGGCATTTGAAAATTGGGAGGATTAGGCTGCTCAAGAATAGTCTGGGCGAGGGGCCTTCCGTGACCGGGATCACCGAGGAAGCCTGGCGTGAGACGAGCCTCCAAATAGGAGAGGTCGGGTCGCGAGGGAGGGGGCGGTGCCGACGTCCCGTTTGGCTGGGCGGATCTACCAGGGGTTTCTTGTTGTTGACTCGAACTACCATGCACGCCATTGGGAGGAGGAGCCCAGGTCAGCGTCTTAATTTGTGCCTTTAGTTGCTCGATTTGAGTTTGGAGTTCCTCAACAGTAGGTTGGACAGACGTTTCTTTGTCTCGACTTCCCCCCGCGGGGCGGGAGCTTTCGGACTCCATCACGAACGGAAAGTTGATATATGGTATTCTTTAATATTTTTACTTCGGGGCCCCACGGTGGGCGCCAATTGTTGATGCCGAGGTTGTAACCGATGTCGACTTCCTCGATCTTGGGCCCCGAAGCAATTTAAAGTGCCCCTTTACGGTAACCTTCTTTCGTGACGTTGCCTCCGATCGCTTCCTGCTAAAAGAGCCCACCGGCCGATCTCGGCGGGGGCACCCTCCGACGCTCAAGTTAGTCCCTAGTGTGGGGGATTGAGTAGTTTACAAAGTGTTTGTAGGAGGTGAGCTGGGGGGGGGGGGTGAGAGTCACTGATTGCAGTGGGCGCTCTCCAGGTATTTCCCCCGGTCTCCTGTCTTCCCTTTTACTAGAGAGAATGAGCTAGTTATATAGTAAATACCAGGGGGGCAACGGGAGGACAGGTGTCGGTACCAGGGATGAAGGAAAGACATGTCACTAGACATGTGTCGTATAGGCCCATCTGCACCCGCCATGTGGTTGTACACATGTCAACCATGTTTCTGTCAAAGGGGAACACTCTTGCCATATGCAAACTAATTGAGTAAAGGGCATGACACATGTGCAGGTAGAAGTACATGCAATGGATCCAGGTGGGGAGAATAGATGTGGATTCGGGTACTGAGAGCAGGGGGCGACAGCGGGCCCGGGCGCCGGGAGGAGGGGGTGACAGCGGGCCCAGGCGCCAGGAGGCGGGCGGAGCTCGGAATCAGTATCGTGCGAGGGCGCCGAGCACCGGACGAGAGGCGAAGGCCCGGCGCCGAAAGCCGGAGCAATGGTGTGCCCGGGTTCCGGGAGCCGGGGTCCGGGAACGATGACGGACCCGGGCGCCGGGACCCGGGCGAGAGGTGAAGGCCCGCCGCCGGGAGCCGGGGCAGTGGTGGGTCCGGGTGCCGGGAGCCGGGGTCCGGGAACGATAGCGGGCCCGGGCGCCGGGAACCGGATGAGAGGTGAAAGCACGCCACCGTGAGCCGGGGCAATGGTGGGCCCGGATGCCGGGGTCCGGGAACGATAGCTGGTCCGGGCGCCGGGAACCGGATGAGAGGCGAAGGCCCGCCGCCGGGAGCCATGACAATGGTGAGCCCGGGCGCCGGGAACCGGATGAGAGGTGAAGGCAAGCCGCCGGGAGCCGGGGCAATGGTGGGCCCGGGTGCCGGGAGCCAGGGTCCGGGTACGATAGCGGGCCCGGGCGCCGGGAACCGGATGAGAGGTGAAGGCACGCCGTCGGGAGCCGGGGCAATGATGGGCCCGGGTGCCGGGGTCTGGGAACGATAGCGGGCCCGGGCGGCGGGAACCGGATGAGGGGTGAAGGCCCGCCGCCGGGAGCCATGATGTTGGTGGGCCCCATTTTCTTTTTCTGTTGGCTTGGGCCAGCCGATGGACTCGGCTCTCCTCCCTCACATGTTGGCGCCAATTTACCTCCGCCGCTGGATCGTGGCTTGGAGACGTGGCTGCCCATCTAACCCTATCAGTATCGGATGAATTAACGAATCAAAACTTCTGTTGAAGCAGAAGGTGCTCTGGAAACATCGCCTCATTCGCAAATTGAGGCACGGAAGGAATTATCGCAACCGCTGCCATCAGAGAATCCACAACCGGAGAAATCATCACCACCCAAACCAGAGCCAAACTCATCAAGCCGGAGTAACCACAACCGGCGGTTAGTACGTACCCTAGCATATCGCTCCAATCGACGCCTGCTCGTCGCTGGATTTTCGAGATCCTCAAGATCCGACACTGCGATTCCCCCTTTGGCACTCCGGCTTCTAGATTCAGCACCCTGTCACCAGATCCGCACCGCACCTCGTCTTCATCTTCTCTCCAGAGTGATTCCTCTTCAGCCGCCGACTGGCGTATGCTCATCAATGTTAATAACGAGTATTGGTTGGGTATCTCGACGAGAAATGGAAGATGAATTGACTAGGATTTTGTTGAACATTATAGCTGGGAGAAGGAGGGAGCGGACTAGTTGAATCGGGATCGTTGATTCGTCCTTGTGGATGTTTGGTTGGCGGTGATGAAGCTAGTGGTGCGGCGGAGCCGCGGAGGATTGGTAGCGGCGGCTGTGGAAGCTCAAGAGTAGAAGAGGAAGGGGAAGAAGTCTATGGGGGGAGGGAAAAAAAAAAGTCTTTAGGGTTTTCAGTTAATTAATAGGAAAAATATTAATTCCACCTAATATGTTTTTTACCAAAAATTGCCATGTCATCAATAAACGTCATCTTAGTCAGCATCTGTTATAGCACCGTTAAAGTTATGGATGACATGACTATTTTAGTGTATTTTTCAAAAAATGGCTATTATTGTTCAAAAGTGGATATTTATGGCTATTGATAGGGGTGGAAGTTTGGTTTGCGAGTTGCGGGTTCCAAACCGCACACTTTGTGGATACCCATACCCACAATTTGTGGATAGTGGGTTGGGTGTGAGTAGCAAAATATTAATTTTTGTGGTTAGTGATTAACCACTACCCACAGTGATTTACCCACAAAACCCACATTAATTATATTTATTTCTTCAAATACTTTGTAACCCACATTAACCACATTAGTTATATTAGTTTGTGAAACTTGGAAGACTAAGAATTAAAGTAGCTACCAAAAACAAATACACACTTATTATATTAAACAAAACCAAGTCAATGCGCAATGTTCATGTGAGATATTTTTATCAAATAAGCATTGTCTGTGTGGTATATGTTTATTGTATAACAAAACCAAGTCCATAGATATAGTCAGATAAATTAGTCCATTTGTTACAAGAGAAGAATAATCGATAAAGGTTATGGGCCGTTTACTTGCCATTCCATTTCTGTTAGCTGCCACAACAGAAAACAAAATTAAAAAGAAAACGAAGCTGTCATTTCCTGGAAAACAAAACCTGAAAAAACCTTGTTTAGCTGAGAATTTTGGTGAGTTCTGAAATTGAGCTGAAATGAAAACTTGTTTAGTTGCTTCATTCTGGTTTCTTATTCTTGATTATCATACAACCCTAGACCTGATTATAATTTTTAATTTGAATTAAATAGTTTTTAAACTACAAATAAACATAATACAAGTACAACATCTTATATTAATTAAGTACTAGTACAACATAAAAATTCAAATAAGTCCAACTTGAAAGTCATCCCACAACTTGTCTGCTATTCCATCTCGTCGTACATCCATTGCTCGAGTTTGGCTTGAACTATGATTATATGCTTCTCGTTCTTGTCCTCCTTGCACTCCATTGGCATTCTCCCCCGTGCAATAATTTTGATATTCTTCAAACAGAGTGTCGTCACCAGAGTGGATCCTAATAAAGTTATGTATAACACAACATGCAAGAACAATGTGTGCTTGTTTCTTGAGAGCGAAAGGAGGCATATGCTTCAAAATGGGAAATATAGCCTTCAAAACTCCAAAACAACGCTCGATAACATTGCGTAGAGATGAATGATAATAGTTAAAAAGTTGTTTACGAGTCTTTGGTCCACCTTCACGATCGATATCTTGAAAATGACGTGCTTCTTTTGTCTTATATGGCGCTAGAAACCCAGGAATGTTTGCATATCCAGAATCAACAACATAATACTTACGTATAAGATATAAAATCAATTAGTCATATGAGATGTGCACTATAATTACTAAAATAAAGAGACAATCATTTCGTACCTCGTGGTGGCATCGGAAAGTTGTTAGATGGGTTGGAAAGAAGCATTGCTATGGTCATTGGACCAACTCCCCCTGGTACTGGAGTTACTGCAGATGCAACTTTGCTGGCTTCCTCGTAGCAAACATCCCCAACCAATTTATACCCTCGAGAGCATGATGCATCCTTTTGAACATGCATCAGAACAAGAAAACAAAGCAACAGTCAATGACCAACACACTCACCAAAAGGAACTGGAATTCGACCTCCTCAAGACCACCCCAACAACCCTCTCCTAATCAGTTAAATACATCTAACAGTAGAGGAAAGTATCAAGAAAAATGTTGAGTATTACAGGGACCAGTAGTTCAATCGACAAAATGATCAAGAAAAGCACAGAGTATATATCGCAACCAGTCGCCTTATCTCACCTCAACAGCATTGATTCCAACATCAATGGCGACGGCACCAGGCTTTAACCAACTCCCTCTCACCATATTCGATTGGCCTACAGCAGAGCCTGCCAATATTCAAAGGGTGGAAACCATCTACATCTTTCTCAATGCTAACAGCATTCAAGACGTTCTCTTCATTCATATGTTGCAACAGAAAAACATACATACATCATCACGATCTCAAGCCCTCGAATTCCTTGTTCATTTCATTTTCCAAAGAGCTCAACTTTCCAGTGTAATGACTAGTAGTACCTTTGGTAGGGGAAACTGGACAAGAATGCCATGAACTGCAGGGTCATCATTGAAAGCCACGATGTGCTTGAGAACTTCAGCCTCCGCCGAATCCTCCTGCAGGTGCACTTTGAAAGAATTGATCCCAGCAGATTCGCAAGCTTTCTTCTTGTTCCGCACGTAAGTCGCGGAGTCCTTCCTGTCCCCAACGAGGATCACTGCAAGCCTAGGAACAGCTCCAATCGCATCCTTCATCCTGGTTACTTCAGCGGCTATCTCTTCTCTGATTTGCTGGGCCACCAATTTTCTGTCTATTACCTTAGCGGAGACCTCGACCTCGCTGGGCCGAGATGCTGCACGAATTCAACCACAAACGAAATGAATCAAAATCTAACGCGGCGTTGGGAATTCGCAATAAGAGAACACAGAAGCTTGTTGAAAAAAGGGATTGTAGGAAACGTGTTCGAGGAAATGCTCGAATGAAGCCTTGCTTACCATCCATGGTTAGTGAGGGATTCTCAGGAGAAGAATAGGGGAGTTCTTCGATGACCTGCCGATGGTGGGATATCCTTTCCTTAGAACATGAACTCCAATCACAGGAACTCGAAATCGTACACTTGAAATGGCATGGAAGTGTGAGAGCAATCGTGGATGCGACTATTGACAAAGTCTGGGCCATGGTTTCACAGACCAAAAGACTTCCAGAGTGGATACCAAACCAGCACAAAGCATTAATCGGGTCGCTTAAAGGAGAGTAATTACCTGGAATGGGTCTACAGCAGACAGAGGTGCGGGGAGGGCTGCAATGCGTATTCTTCCTCCTTCGGTGCTGCTGCAATGCGTCTTCGGCTGCTGCTTCTACTTCTTACGGGTCGCTAGCAGGAGGAAGACGATGGAGGGAGAGGAAGATGACGGCGGCGGGGTATGGCGGTTGGCGGCAGAGCGAGAGATAGAAGGAAGTGGGAGGAGAGGCTGGAAGGAGAGGAAGATGATGGCGGCGAGGTGTGGCGGATGGCGGCGAGCGAGATGTTGAAGGAAGTGGGAGGAGAGGCTGGAGGGAGAGGAAGATGATGGCGGCGAGGTGTGGCGAACGAAGTGGGAGGAGAGGCTGGAGGGAGGAGAGGAAGACGATGGCGGCGAGGTGTGGCGAACAAAGTGGGATTCGAGGCTGGAGGGAGGAGAGGAAGACGATGGCGGCCGAAGGAAGTTCTCTTCTAGGGTTGCTAGAGGGAAACAGCAGCGCTTAGGAGGTAGAAGTAAAAAGGGTAAAAAAAAATGCGTCTGTGGTGAATCGAACGCATGTCGGTTTGAGGGATTAGTACGTTTTCCGCTGGGAAAGGGGGGGATAACCCGTCCCATTCTATTCAGAAAACGAGTATTAATGGTTTTCCCATTTGTAATAATTGGGTTTTTCCAGGGAAAATGGAATGGTCAAGTGAACACGTTTTGAATGGGGAACCCGGGAATTCTCGATCTAGAGCCAGAATCGGGAAATTGGAGCTTGGAATGTCGATTCATTGGTGGTTTTACTGTTTAGAGAGAGAGAAGGAGGGAGAGGGAGAGGGAGAAGAATAATTTTGAAATTTTTGAGGAGAGCCAAGACAGGATGGAAAGGAACGGAACGGAAGGTAAGACAGACGTCTTTCCTTTTGTTGTTCTTTCTTCCCTGGTTCCCGCTCGTATTCTATTTCGAAATGTAGAGCGGCCGGTCCAAGGTTCTCCCCTGTTTGGGCTTTGTCTTGGGGCCTATTGGACCGCCCGTTGACCACAAAAAGTTTCTTACTGAATGTAGGGCCTGCTTGATATGGCTATTGGGCCTTTAAGTAGATGGCCCTCATTCCTCAAGACCCAAAAAGTTTCTTACTGAATGTGGGGCCTGCTTGATATGGCTATTGAGCCTTTAAGTAGATGGCCCTCGTTCCTCAAGACCATTAAGTAGATGATGATGATGATGGCACATATACTTTTCTCTCTTCACTCCTATCCTAAGCAACCAACCATGACCATATAACAAAAGTTGGTTGATGGCGTGGATTGTAAGCCACAAAACGATGGGCTTACTTGATGGCGAGGATTTCACACCTTTCCTCTTATGATGTCTAATTGAGGTATTTGAATTGGTTGTACTTGTAGGCCACTATTCTTGTCCACAATAAACTTAATTACATTATTGATTGATGTAGGTTTGAACAAACTCACTCATATCAATTGATGTTTCATCAAATTGAAGTAATTTGATTATGAAAATATTCCTTTATGTTATAATAACTAGAGATATTTTCATCCAAATTTAATCTATTCATTTCCTTCGATTGTTTCATCCACTCATTGCTCATTGCTCGATTTGTAACTAACTAAACAATGCTCTCCATGAGAGGGGTACTCTTTGCTCATTTTGGTATCACATCAATGTTGTTGGGTTTCCACAGATTACAACCTTTTGTTGGAGTAATTTGTTGAGTAAGGAAAATGGCATAAAGCAATGATGAACATGACCCTGTTACTCAAAACGTTTAAAGGATTTTATGTTGTGAATCTCAAATTATTATCAAATGCGAGCCTTGAGAAAGAAGCAAGCAAAACAAAGAGTGGATGGGATAGTGGAAGTTGGGTCTAAGGGCTATAAGAGGGAATTGAATGGTAAATTGGTAATCGATGTTTGTTTGAGAAGTGGGCAAGTGGAGGAGAGGAGGAAGGCATGTGGTAAGCCAGCCAAGCCAATCCCATCTCATCCCAAACCCTACAAAACAAACTCACGGGAACCTTGTTTTATAACCTTTTCTTTCTCTTCCTCTCTCTCTCTCTCTCTGCAAATCTGCCTTGGAAATCAAGAAAACCTTCACAAGGTTTAACCATAAGATCAAGTATTCTTAATGCATTTGCCAAGACAAAGCAACATGTGCATCAAATAGGAGAACATACCTTGCTTGCTGTTAAAAGCTTCCAGGCCATCGACCATTATCCACGACGATGAGCAGATGAGAATGGTAGGGCTGTTAGAAACATAACTTCACATACAACCACATGATGTAACTTTGTAGAGAAATGGCACGTCAGAGATGATTTCCAGTTGGTAATTTCGTGGCTGCATAAGTTGCTTGATCAACTGCAAATTGCTCACTATCAGAATGTCACATGCTCCAATCTACATCAGTTTTTGAGCATGAAAGCACATAAAACAATTTCATACAAAGGATCGCGCAATCCTTGTTTGCACTATCAGCTGTGAGTTCTTGAACGAGCGCCAAAACAACCACTCCCATCAGCACATCTCTGGAACTAAAAAAGCTAACGAGGATGTTTAACCTGTAACTACCCCCCCCCCCCCCCCCCCCCCCCCCCCCCAATTCCATCTCAAGTTCCGCCGACTTTACTGATAATGAGGGTAGCGTAGTTGGCGATGGTGGATTCCGGGGACTGCCTCAGTTGCCCTATCACAGGAAATAATTCTGATGACCGGAGGAACTCCCTACAAGGCGCGTGTGCACACATCTTCGCCAGTGAAAAAAGCGCTATCTTCAGGGGAGATTCGTTCAACCCATCTTTCCTACTTGGGTTCAGGGCTATCGTGGAACAGTCGGCTACCAGCTTCAGCAAAGCCTGCATTAAAACAGAATCATCTGTTCATGAACAATTTCTCTAGTTGCACAATAATTTATCTTCGTTCTAGGGTGCATTAAAACATGTCCTCCATTTGCATGGAAAGCATATGCGATCACTTCTGGTTCATAGTTTGCATGACAAACCTGCATAGCTCCATGGGAGACAATTTCGTCGCAGAGTTTGCTGGAGTTGCGAACGAGATTGCTCAATGCACCAGCAGCATTGGCTTTCGTCTTGTCTTCCTCGGATGACAGCAGCAATTTGGCTAGCTGAGGGATTGATCTTCTGAGCTCATCGTATAACATCTCGTTATAGTATGCTGCATTTCCAATCTGGGGACGACAAAACGAAATAAATAAGAACATAATTGAACTAAAAAATGTCTAAATATATAAAAGCAGTTCAAACAGAAAGCTTACAGCAAAACATGCAAATTTTCTGGTACGTCTATCTGGGTCTGCACAGCGATCAATTAGGCGACCAATTATGTGATGCCTTTGCTGCAAAGTGATAACAAAAACAGTGATTAAATGCACAACTACCACAGTTTAAAATTGGAGTGCAATTTGTTTCTTTACATACTAGCAAAGTGTAGAAGTAGGCACTATGACGGCACATGTTGCCAAGAGCACTACAAGTTTTTGCCCGAATGTTAGGGTCTTCATGTATCAGGAAGTCCTTCAAGATCTCTAGAACAGAAGCGCGGTTGATATGTTCGTAGAATCCCTGCAAACAGAGAATATCCAATCAAGCTAATGAGCTCACGGATTGCACGATTATAATTTTCTAGCAAACTTGAGGACGGGTAAGCGAGGTGTTTAACCATTTCATAATTGATTCTACTGATTAATTGATTCTACTGATATAAGATATTTTGGTTTGCAATCAGAGTATAAAAGCCATTTCTGAAGAGCAATGCTAACACAGGGTAGTAGGAGCTACCTTGTCCATCCGAGCTAAGTCGGAGATGATCATAAGGATATCCAATGTAACCTCCCTTGGGGATGAACTATCAAGCAGTCTTCGAACTCTATTAGGATCCAACAAGCCTTTGCCCACAAGGTGAACAGCCATAGGCTTGTGGCCAGCCATCTTTGCAAGAAATGCAACAGGCCTACCCAAATCTTTTGTTTCTACATGCTCCAGGCACTGAAGAATAATGCTAGGTACTCCCACCTAAGGTTTGATAATGAGAATCAGAAACATAATTTCACAGTGGATAGCAGACATCTGAGCCTTTAAATGCAAAATGATGCTGAAGATCTTGATAATGAGGTTAGCTATCTCTACGCTAAACCCTTAGTCAGGTATGAACTCCATTATAGTTCCATGTAACAAGCCAACAGTAAAATCGAGTTTGCAAAGAAAGAGAACACGATCTTACCTCCAATAGGATTTTTGCAAACTTCCCTAAATCTTCTTCTATTGCTTTCACAATGGCCCTATCTTCAATGCATATTTTACCCCCAGGTGAACCCGTGTTGAGAAGGAAGCCGCTGTTTATAGATGCATTAGAAGCAGGCAGACCAGGAGCATTCTGAATAGCAACAAAAGGGAAAGCTAGCATATCAATTGCAGAGTTTATCAGATCTCTCACTCCATCCTTTCCACCACCTGGACCACCCCACCCTTTAACAAGCTTGAGGTGAACTTCAGATATCAAGTCACTGACTAGCTTGATGTGTTCAAGCCTAAGTAAAATCTGACGGTAGACCAAAGCTCCACCGGAAAGGCAATGGCCAATCGATGAAACTGTCCACACAACCCCTGCAGGGGAGAGCCCAACCTGATATCCACTGCTGGCAGTTTCTTGAGCAGAGGCAATTTGATGGTTGTGGTTTAACAACTCAATTAGAAGAAGAGGAATGCCACTTGCACATAGCTGCTGTACAGCTAGTGGCCCTCCCCACTTCAGTCTTGATTCTAGCAAGCCAACACATCCATCCCGAAGACCATGCCAATATGATAGAGCACCACTGGAATTATGAGGCTTAGTTGTTCCATTTCCATCCAATACCTTAAGCTGTTCACAGAGAGTGGCAGTTCGAGGAATCAAAGGAACTGCTACTTCAGAGATTGACGACTCGACAGGAGCACCACACTCAAGGGATAGAATACAAGAAAGAGCCAACATAGCTGATGCAGAATGTGGATGCAGCGAAGCCTTCCCATCATCAGAAGAAAAATGGTGGGCAAGAACTGAAAGTCTGGCTTGCTGTTTTTTCATGGAAGTGGTCAGCACAAACAATGCAGAATTTCTTCCAGAGGATTTGAAACACTGAGCAATAATAGCAAGCAGGAGGCACGAATGCGTCGCTAGAAGGGAAGGATTTGCGAACTTAGTCTTTGCTGTTTCGCCTGCTTGAGGGTCTTTGCTTAGCAACGAAGCACACAATGACAAAACGGAGAATATTTCAGAAACTATACTTCCATCTCCTCCACCACTTACAACAGTAGTAGAAGGAAGCGAAGTGGGTAAGCCACAAAGAATGCCAGGAATAATTGCACTTTGCAGGCAGCATCTTGAAAGGATCTGAAATAGTCATTAGCGGAGCTTACAACATCTCTATAAGGGGTAATATAATATAATTCACTATTAAACCATGATATGAACTATAACTACAAAATCATAAGGAAGCACCTGTATTGTAGCCTGTAGTGAAGTCTCCATACGTTGACGTAAACAATAGGAGACAGCTACCTGAACAGCTTTTGATCTCAAGAAAGCTCTAACAAATGCATCAATCATTCTTGTAGAATCTGTTCCCACCAACGAGACTCTTTCACGGTCCTGAATCTGAAGCCGGCGCATTGAACAACTTCGAAAAGCAGTTACAGGAAATAACGAGGGATTTGATTTCATGTAAAGAGCTTCCACTCCATCTATCAGTGACCAGATTGCCTTACAAGCTTCACAAGCAGTACGCAACATGGTGGAAGAACCAGAAATGAGGCCTGAGCCTGCGGTTGCTAAGCAAATGCATAACTGCTCCATCAAGCCACATGTCTTAGCTCGATCAAGGATCTGCTTTGATCTCTCAATCATCAAAGGAGTGTTAACTGTATCTGAATCTGAAGTTTTGAGAGCATTTGCTACTTTTGATAATACAGATGTGATACAAGTGCTGGCCTCATAAACAACTCTTCCTGTAGAGTCCTCACTGGAGCTGAGAATCTGCATTTTCAATAAGACAAAAAGGCTTGAAACAGTGCATATGGTGGTCCAGGAAAGGAAACGGGGTTGAGGGATACATTATTTACCTGTGAAAAAATTTCTGTCATTGCAACCCAGTGTTTTGTGAAATGTGAACTTGCAATGCAACTTACACTACAATCTAACAAATGCTTTATGACAGAGAGAACCTGCAAAACTTTGGTTTATAAGATGTCGTGCTGAGGCTATTGGTTACTGAACTACTAACTGAACAACAAAAATAGGAGCAAGTCAATACAAAACCTTGACAGAGATAACTGAATGCTCAACTGAGGTCAATCTTAAATCTGAAAGGTTTCTAAGATTCGTACCTTGGTTTAGTTAGCACAAAGTTGCTGTTTCTAAGCAACATTATTTTCTCATTTCAATAAATTTCTTGGAGGCTTCAATAAATTTTCTCATTTCAATATATTTAACTTTGTATTGGAACTGAAGGTACACTCTTTTAGTTAACACAATATTATATTTGACTTTCAACTCAGTTAAGAAAAATAATTATGCTTGATGCTAAGCTGAAAATACTAATCATTTTTGGATCTCAAGGAACACCTGGCTCCTATAATTGACTAATTGTATTGTTCTTACAAACGTCAAATAGCAAAATGTGCTCGACTTCCTTTACTGCCTCCAAGACCAGAGAAAACAAACAATATAGATGCATGGATCATCCACACGTATAGAATGTCAAATTTCTTTCCAAGCACTGTACACACATATATATATCCAAGAGAAAAGGCCTGTAAATTCAGACCTCAAGACTATACCTTGGATAGTAATTCATTGAGTCCCGATGAATTCAGGCTCATTATACTGGAAGTGAACTCAAAAAGTTCACTCAGTATTTCATCTAGCAGTCCACTAGACTGGAAAGCCCCAGCAGCAGCCAAGTTAGAAAGAATTCTCATTGATTGGTTTGCACAAATAATCTCTTGATCCCTGTAAAAATTGAGAGCACATTTAATCCCACAATTGAGAAGCATATATAGACATAAATCCATCTGTGAACTACAGAGACATTGCATCCTTCAAAAGTCAAGGATATCTATCGAGCTTATAACACGTGCCAGTGGAGCAGAGTTTGACCTGCATGAATGTTGGGAGTCTTTTGACCACCTTCTCAGAGGTAGCAAGACTTGTGTCAATGCTTCGTTATCTTTACCAATTACTTGTGCGCCTTTAACTGTTCGTGAGTTGTTTTCCAATCTGTCCAACGTATGATTACCTGAAAAAAGGATCAATTTATAATGAAGAGGTCGAGACCATGAGAAAGGTGAAAACGAAAGGGACTAACTTCTACACTTAGCCTTAACTGAATTGCAAAGAAGAGAAAACTGCAAGACACAAATCACTGGCCAGAATATTTTCCATGCAAGAAAATTTTCAGGTACCGCAGACTTCTGTAAGATAAAAAGCAAAGCACACACATCTGGTTTTTCATCAACAGGAAGTTTACAGCACTACTAGCATACCTTTTAACTACTTCGAGGAATATGAAAAAGTAAAGAAGGAAAGAGGCCGAGCACATTCACTTCAGAAAAGAACCAACTCATTATCTTTAAGGACACCATTAAGGAAAATCAACTACAAGTGAATCCAGTTTCAGGTTAACAGCAAGATATACCAGAGTGCTTGACATCATTATGACTTGCAAATCCAGGAAAATCCTCAGGAGGTACTGGTGAAGTATTCCCTGCAACTATATTGAGACAATTTAGATGGAGATAGCACTGGAGTACTGCAGTTTCAATAGCAACTCTAACTAAATAGTTTAGCTTTCAATTTTTGCTGTATTGATCAAAGGTCAATACCCTCAGGAGAAGACCCAGCTAGATCAGCTGATCTTTGGCTGTTTTTTCTGCAAATATCCAAGGCTGCATCAGATTCACAAGCTGCAGCAACTGCAAAGGGAACCTCCTGCAATTTCACAAGTTCGAGAATGTCCTAAATTGTCCAACTAAAGGTCATGTAGAGACTCAACATGAAAATGCATATAAACCATTAACTGTAAAATCTATTTTATGCAAGTCAAGAGAAAAAAGTAATATGCTGTTCCGTGTAGAATGGCATTGAATGTTAATTTTCTTTCCCAGGGAAAAAGTTGAAGAGCCAAGATAGGATCTGAGAAGGATAGCAATACCCTGCCCTCCATTTCATCTGAAATCTCTTTGACAAATGGATGTTCCAGAAGATGAGGCCAACTCAACCGATTTTGTGGTGACTGCAAAACGATGATTAACCTCAATCTCAAAAATGAAAGAGAAGCAGAAGACCAAACAGAGAATATATGAGGCCACCTTATTGAGCAATCCCTTAAGGAAGCTTTTAAAATTTGAGCTCATGTTATCCGGATATTTTACAGGATCCTACAACAGCAAAGATGGCATTAGCTTCTACAAGCACACCTTAAAAGTAGAAAACCATTTAATGTATATGCTTACACACCTTAACAATGTGCCTGATGAGAGCATATACAGAATTTGTGTAAAACGGGGGCTGGCCAACAAACAATTCATATCTGTTGAGGAGAATGCGAAATGGAACATCAGGTAAACCACATAAAATAAGGAAATGACATGACACAGACACAAACACTGAACAGGTCACTACCACATACAATATAACTCCAAGCGACCACAAATCAGCAGTGTGGTTGTAAGGTTGCTCCCGGACCAGCTCTGGAGCCATATATAAGGGTGTTCCTGAAGAGCGGGATCAATATCAGAGTCACACTACCAAGGCTGCGATGAAGATTTTCCAAGGACAAAACACGAAAAAGCTATACTGCATAAGCACCTTTTATGGACCGCAGAACGACAGTGTTCTGGGACATTGCACGGGCAAACCCAAAATCACAAAGCTGCCATGAGACGAAATGAATAGTTAATACAAGAGTTGTAATTATTTAAACATCCTCTAATATAGTGATGATGAGCAACTGTTGCTAAACTCAAACAGATAGTGAATACAGGAAAACAAAAACAAAATGCTTATGAATTTAAAAGCTAATAGCAGTTAAGCTAACTAGGCATCATGTGTTGATGCATATGTACAGCAGCAAACTTGACGTTGGGCTGTTAAAATTTACAAATAATATATCCTGAGCAAACTTGGATTCACAATATAACCTTAACAATTGATCCAGAACAGATGAGTATGTTCTGCGGCTTCATATCCCTGTGGATGATTCTATTTGAGTGCAAATAATGCAACGCTCTCACCTACAAAGTTTAACGAAATAAGTTCAGACCAAAAGAGGCTAAAGGTTTGTTATGATCATGTGAAAGCCTGATTAGACGTGAGATCATAGGTGGAACTACTACCAGTTGCTTTGCAATAGCCTGGACTTGTTCTTCAGGGAGGCATTTGTCATCCTCTAGTATCTCAAATAGTTCACCCTGGAATTTCAGAAAAAGCAATCAACTACTGGTGGATCGATAATATTCCATGATTATTAAGTGAACTCTGTAGCTTACTATAGAACTTAAGACCACGTAATACCTGTGCAAATTCTGTGACAACACAAAACTCTTGGGGACTCTCAAACGAGTCAAGCATTTCAATAACATTTTCATGCTTTAGCTTTCTCAAAATCTGTAAAACAAAGAAAGTTCAGGACATTAATACTCAGTGCAGATGGAATGCTTGATAACAAACCAATCAACACCATAATTATTTATTCCATCTATCATCATTGCACTCGCTATAAAGACTACATACAGCTTGTCAAAAAAAGGTTACATAATGGAGAATTGCTCTGTATACAGAATGTCTTCCACAACTTTCATCGTCTATCTTTAGATTTTCCTTGGGATGTTTTATGACCATACCCTTGCAGGGAATGCCATGCATGAACAGCATTAGAAAGCCACTAGTTTCCTCGCACCACGATCTAAATCAATCAACCTAAGCATGTCTAATGGCAATGGCTACCAGATGATGAACAAAGAAGACAAAGAGGAAAGCAATGACGCGTTAACAAGGAAACAACAGTAAGAAGAGCAAAGGAAGGATGAGAAAGTACTTGATTACCTCAATTTCTTGCCTCAAATTATGAACATCCTTCTCGGTTTTCCCTTGTTTCATTATAAACTTCATGGCAACAGTCTGCCATGGATGCAACAACAGCAATAAGATCAAAGGAATCCAAGGAGGATGTTCTTAAAAAAGCATGTGAAATGAATCAAAATTTGGACGAGACATTAACCTGGCCAGTGCATTTGCGTCGGCCTTTATAGACTTTGCCAAAAGATCCTTCCCCAACTAGCTCTATCACATGGTAGTCCTCCAGCCCCATGTTTCAGTGAAGAAAAATGGGCTATAAATTGGTGAAGTAGTCTGTATCTGCAAATTTACAACAGGAGGGTAAACTTATGGAGAACTAATTAATGAACCAGACATATAAAAACCACCAGAAGCCCTGATCTTGTTGTTTTGGGCGATTAATTAATAGCTTCAGTACCCAATTAGGCAAGTGACTAACACAGGCAAGCTATAGATATGCACTACAAAGTGGAAGAGGAGCTCGCAGCGGATTTATTCCAGACTAACGCAGAACAAAAAACTGAAACAAGCAAAACCCGAATCTTCCAGATGAAAAGAACCCAACAATCGGGAACTCACTCAGTCGGAAGGATGAAGAAATCGGTTGGGGAGGGACTAGAGAATGGAGACTGTAGTGAAATGAAGAGGGTCGGTCGCGGACGGAGACTGAGTGCATGAAGCTACGGATCGACTTGCAGATGAAGAAGAACTGTAGAATGGGGAACTCGGGAATTCTCGATCTAGAGCCAGAATCGGGAAATTGGAGCTCGGAATGTCGATTCCTTGGTGGTTTTACGGTTTAGAGAGAGAGAAGGAGGGAGAAGGAGAAGAATAATTTTGAAATTTTTGAGGAGAGCCAAGACAGGACGGAAAAGAACGGAACGGAAGGTAAGACAGACGTCTTTCCTTTTGCTATTCTTTCTTCCCTTGTTCCCGCTCGTATTCTATTTCGAAATGTAGAGCGGGGATAGTTTTTTTTTTTTTGTCATAGATAGTTTGTAATAGATAGTTCGTTACAATGCATTGGAAATATAAAGGCGGTAGTCAACCAACTGGGTCGCTACCGATGCAAGGGCCGTTTGCGCCACGCGATGGGCAGCCCTGTTAGTACTACGAGGAGTAAAAACAAAAGAAATCAATGCAAAAGAGGACTTCAGCACACGCACTTCCTCCAGCACCGCTCCTCCTCAGTCATGATTGACATTACCCTCCATGGCTCGGTGGATGACCAATTGGGAATCCCCACAAAAACAAACAGAGGAATGACCACGATGTAAGCTCCATGTCATTGCATCCCGTAATGCTAACAATTCAAGCAAAAACGGATCCGAAAGGCCCACATAATACTTACCGTATGCGCAGACTACCGATCCATCTCCAGAGAATCCGACAAACCCAATGCTTCCACCTACACCCTTTCTTGTTGCCCCATCGAATCGAACAAGCAGACCACCTGGGGGACAGATGGGGGGAGGGGAGGGCCTCGGAATGGACCGCGTAGACCGTGGGTTTGATGTTGGGGAAGAAGAAGCCTCCCTCCATTCGGCAACCTGTTTAGTGAACTGGCGGAACAATGGTCCAGGTAAATACTGGATCTTGTCGTATGTTGTCCAGCACCTCCCTTTCCATATCCGCCACACCAGGAATACCACTTCCGCCATGTCGAGTTTGGATAGCTGCATAGAAAAAAACAAATGGTGCCAGGCCATGTCACTATTAACAGCGGCCATAGTTGCTCGGATGCTGTCCTTGTCCGCTAATGCCCATACCTCTCGAGCAATCCTGCAGTCAAAGAAACAGTGTGAAATGGATTCTACCGATGCTGAGCAAACAGGACACAAATCAGAATCACTCAGAGTTTTCCGAAACAGTATCATTTTCATTGGCAGAAACCCGCGGACAGCGCGCCACAGGAACACCTTGAGCTTAGGCGGGACAGGTAGATTCCACAGGACCTTCCAGAATTGAGTGGTCAAGAATGGTGGGAGCGGGTCAAATTCGAGATGTCGATCAGCGGAGAGGAGCTGATATCCAGACTTGACTGTATACTGCCCGGAAGCCGAGTAATGCCAAATTATTTTGTCGGGCCGAGGCGAAGCTGGTAGGGGAATAGCGAGGATCCACTGGACACTCTCGGGGGTGAATGTAGCACGCAGCAGGCCTTCATTCCACGAGCGGGTGAGTGGGTGAATCAGAGAGGCGACAAAAGGGCTCCGCAAAGAAGCGCCAGGGAGCAGGGAAGGCACAGATGGCGGAGAAGTGGGTAACCAAGGGTCTGCCAGAATACAAACAGCTGTGCCGCAACCAATCTGCCATCTCAAGCCTCGCTTTAATAGTCTTTGCCCTTCTAGAACACCCTGCCAGGCCCACGAGGGCCGGGATCCAGTAGAGGCATTAAGGAAATCACAAGAGGGGTGGTATCGAGCCTTATATAGTCGAGCAAGAAGAGAATCCGGAGCAAGAACGATCTTCCAAGCCTGTTTCGCAAGCATTGCGACATTAAAAAGATCAAAATCGCGGAATCCCAACCCCCCATGGAATTTGCTTACACAGACTGCTGACCACGAAATCCAATGCATACCCCTGTCTTTATCCTGGCCAGCCCACCAGTACCGACTTAACTGACTATTCAACCGACGACAAGATGTGGAAGGGATTCGAAAGGAGAACATGGCATACACCGGGGTGGCCGAACCCACTGCCTTGATGACTACTTCCTTAGCTGCTAGGGACAGTGACTTGGACCGCCAGCTTTGAATCCGAGCTGCTAGGTTGTCCTCTACAAATTGGAAGGTTAAGACCTTGGACCTCTGAATCTGAGCTGGAAGGCCAAGGTACTTCTCCATAGACCCGATAGAAGAAATCCCCAGCAAGTCAGCTAAACCAACAGAATCATGGGCAGACATATTTGCACTGAAACAAGCAGAAGACTTCTGTAAATTTATACACTGACTGCTGCCTCTTCATACACGTGCAACAGTGCAAGGAGATTGTGACATTCTGTCGACGTAGCTCGCAAGAACAGGTACGTGTCGTCGGCGAAGAAGAGGTGAGAGAGGATCGGCGCTGACCGGTGGATTTTCAAGCCGTGGAGCTGCTGGGAAGCCAGTCCATTGCGGAGCAACGTGGAAAAAGCCTCAGTATAAACCGCGAACAATAACGGCGATAAAGGATCTCCTTGGCGAAGGCCACGCTGTGGCCGAAAATAACCATGCTCGTTTCCATTGAGTAGTACTGTGAATGAGACCGTAGTGACGCATGCCTTTGTCCATCGCATCCATTGATCGCTAAACCCAAGAGCCTCCATGATTGCGAAGAGGAATCCCCATTCCACCCGGTCATATGCCTTTTCCATGTCGAGTTTTAGGGCCATCCACTTATCCCGACCTTGTGTCTTTGTTTTCAAGAACTGCATCACCTCCTGGGCAATTAGAATGTTGTCGGATATATCCCGGCCTTTGATAAAACCATTTTGAGTATAAGAGATCACAGAAGGTAGAACGACCGATAATCGAGCCGTCAAAACCTTGGATATGATCTTGTAGAAGACTTGGCAGAGACTGATCGGCCGCATCTGACGCATGAATTCAGCATTGGCAACCTTCGGAATCAGGGTGATGATGGTGTGATTAAAGTTGTGTAATAACCGTCCCGTTCTGAAGAACGACAAAGCCGCTCTGCATACTGAATCGCCAATGATGTCCCAGTAAGTATGAAAGAAAGCACCTGTCAGACCATCAGATCCCGGAGCCTGACCTGCCCCTATGCTGAAGACAGCAGATCGGATCTCCTCCCGAGTCACCGGAGCTGAAAGAAAATCATTCTGGGCAGCAGATATTTTGGGCTGAATACCCAGCGCCTGTACCAGGAAAAATGGAGAATTCCCATTTGACATGAACAACTTCTGGAAGAAATCCACAGAGACATTCCCCTTTGCAGGTTCTTCAAGATGAGTGTTCCCAGCGTCATCCCGAAGCACTTCAATTAGATTATGACGACGCCGCTGAGTAGTGGTGATATGGAAGAATTTGGAGTTAGAATCCCCCTTCTGTAGCCAGGACGTACGCGATTTTTGACTCCAATATGCTTCCTCCTGAAGGTAGGCAGCTGAAAGTTGGGTTTCCAAGGATTTGATGACGTCCCAGTCAATCCGAGTCGTTTCCCGTTCAGATTGAATGGCCTCCCGAAGCTCCCGGATTGCTCGCGCTGAGTTCGTGGTACCGAGGCGCGCCCACTGCACAAGCTGATGTCGTGCCTCCTTGCAAAGAGAAAATAGCTGGAATTGAAGAGTCCCTGTGACTTGGGATTGCCAAACCTGGACAACAATGTCCCTAGCCTCCCTGCTGTTAGTCCAACGACTATCATAGTGGAAACGTGGCTTGCCTTTTCCTGCCGAGGGGACGAGTTGAAGCAGCAAAATCCTGTGATCCGAGCCTAAATCCGACAGATGGGTGACCTGCATATTTGGCCATAGAGTCAAAAGATTAGCAGACACTAAACCTCTATCAAGGCGTTCCAAAATATGGGAATCAGCCCCTTGGCGGTTAGACCATGTGTAGGGAGAACCCTTAAATCCCAAATCAAGTAAACCTGCAGAATCAATGAAATCACGGAATTGCTCCATCACTTGAAAAGAAGGGATTCTGCCTCCTAGTTTCTCAGTAGCTTGGAGAAGACAGTTAAAGTCACCGACAACAATTTTGGGCAAAGAAGAAGACGAACACAAACGCAGAACTTCATTAAACTGAGAAAAACGGATATTTACATCACAATGCAGATGGACAAATATGATGCCCAATGTGCCCCAAACTATGTGCTGACATTCCACAAACATAAAGAATGCAGCTTCTTCTAGGACTCGACAATTAACAGAAGATGAACAAGCAAGAGCTAAACCTCCTGCCCTACCAATGGGAGAGACACAATGCGTGAATTGAAAACCTAGACGTCTAAGTTTCTTATGTACAAAGTCATCATCATGTTTCGTTTCACTGAGAAAGACAATCGACGGAGAAAAGCGACAAATGGCCCCGAACAGCGATGGAATTGTCAGGGGGGACCCCAAACCCCGACAATTCCATACCACCATGCTCATCGCGCCTGGTGGGACCAGTTGGGGCTGGTTTCCTCCACCACATCCGTTTCCACATTGTCACTTTGGATGTCCATCGGGTCACAGCGAGCTTTCTTGGACGCTGAGGACACTGCTGCCGGATCTTCCATTAAGTCTCTGTCGCGGACTAAAGAGGCTGAGTGAGCACCAACCAGATTGCCCCGTGCTAGGGACTCCATTGGCTCAATGGACGTTGCACCGGATGTCAGAAGCAACCCGAGCCCTAGAGCAGAAGAAGGTCTGGCCTGAGGCAGAGCAAGCAATGTGCCACGGCTGGTCTGGCCAGCAGGTTTTGCATCCCCCTCCTGGGCTTGGCGTACCCAGGTATATTGCTTCCGGCTCAGAAGGGTTCGTTCATTCACCTTGGGCCCGGAACGCTTCGACACTAGTTCTTGACTGTACGGGGTAACCGTCCCAGCAAGCTCATCACGTCGAGGGCATTGTTGGCCGATATGCCCAAGGATCCCACAAAGATAACAGAATTGGGACAACCTTTTGTACTTAATAGTCGCCGTGAAGCCACCCTTCCCAGCATTTTCATGAGCAGCAGGGACCGAAACCGGGAGTGGAAGACGCGCATCAAGCCAGATCTTGGCGAGGAGAAACAGTTCTCCTGTAGTTACTTCCCTGTGAATCACCGCCGATTCATTCTTGCCAAGAGCCCTCCCTAGCAGATTCCCCACCTTCCGAGTACAGCATGGAGGAGGAATATCCCAAAACTGGAGTTGGAGAGGAACAAACCAAAATTGCTCCGCCACTTCAGGAGTAACCGTCACCCAGGGGGCCAGGTTGACAAGGAACTTAGGGAGGAACCAAGGAGCCTCTTTCAGGACCCTATTCATATCGGCCTCTGATGGAAAAACGAATTGCAGCAGCCCTTCCGGAGCCGGGAGCACAGAGATCGATCCAACGCATTTCCAAAGCCTACCGAGCGTAGTCTGGAGATGATGAAGGGGAGGAGCAGGCCCAATCACCCTTCCCAGGAGGGAGAGGTCACTGCGCTCAATCCCTGCAACCACATCATCATCACCAAAAACCACCGGAGCTATAGCAGCCATTTGGAGCAGGGGAAAATTAGGGATTGGATACTGCGCGAGAAGGGGAATGCGCGACGACAGTAGAGACAACTTAGGCGAATAGAATCGCACTGGCCATCGTGATGGATTTATAGCCACCATCAGGGCCGCAATCCGTTTCCGGTGGGGCACGATGGCGGAGAGGCCGTTACCGGCTAGTCGCACGGCGGCGAATAACCCGCTTCCACTCTCCACGACAGAGGCCACCGAGAGAGAGGAGGGGATTTTTTTTTATTTTTTTTTAAGGAGAGTTTGTAGAGCGGGGATAGTTAATCATAATTAAAATGCACATTGTGAATCTTAACAACAGTGCAGTGTCAAATGCCAATCAGCCATAAACGGAAAAAGAAGATTCATAATCCATAAACCAACTCAGATCCTGATCAAACTCTTGTACCACAATCACTTGAACCCAGGAAGCTAAAAAGGCTAAAAAGCGAGCTAAACCCAACCCCTCCAGATCCAGAACTACTAGTCGCTTATTGACCCTAGGTTTGACCATTCAGAATTTCAGAGTGATTGATTTACTCCGGTGGATTAAGACCCAACAGAACGAAGCAGCATTTTCCCCGCCACTCCATCTCTCTTGCTAAGGGTTTCATCAACACCTCAGATAACTTTTGCAGGTGGCAACAACTTGATCGGGCTTCGTCGAGTGGAGAGGAAGTCGATCGATGGAGGAGATGCGGCGGCCGAGCTTCGTCTGCGAGCTTCTCGTGGGATGCGACGGCCGTTTGTTTCCAAGCAGCCGCAGGAACTCGATCGGGCTTCGCCGAGTGGAGAGGAGGCCGATCGATGGAGGTCGCTGGAGGAGATGCGGCGGCCGATCTTCTCCCGCAGCGCGGCCGTTTGTATGGCGCGGAGGAAGGAGTTTGAAATGGAGCGATGGAGGAAGGAGTTTGATGGAGGAAGGAGTTTCACCAATATATATCACCCTAACAACATAAAAACTTTCATACCAAAATCAAAAGACAGTGCACGTTCCATGCCACCGCCGGTTGCTCAACCACCAGACGTCGGTCGTGTTCGTCGGAAAAGGCAACGACGGGGCAACTAATAAGCTGGGATTGTCGGAGCACTAAGCGGCGGTTGCGGTGTCCGCCGCTTGCCAGCTACGGACGAGGGAGTCATGGCCGGACAAGAGAGACACGACGGCGGAGAGGACGGTGACGGTGGGAGAGAACGGCAGAGAGTGAGAGGATCAATGGTGGGAAGTTCTAGGGTTGGGAGGAGATTTATCTTTTCAAAATGGTTTATGGCGGTCGTTTTTTGGTTTGTGGGATTAGTTTTCCTTTTTTCCTTTTTATTATTACTTTCATTAATTTTTATGTATATTCCATCCTTGTCCTTATAGGTAGTTAGCCAATGATTGATTATGATTATCTCTCTCCTTCTCCTATTGGCTGAAATGAGTTTAAGATCCTCCTTAAGAAATAGGACTTAAGGACTGGATCTAACCCGCTAGTAGGGTGGGTTTTCAATGCCAAAACGGCATCTTTTGTCTGCGTGTAGAACCAAACATAAATAATGCAAAAAAAAGATGGGTTGGGGGACTAGAACCCGCGGCCTCATTATTGAATGGTTGTGTTTCTCCGCTGGGCAATGGGGAGAAACCCGTGCTATTAATTCCAAGAAACGAGTATTTATCGTTTCTGCCAGCTTCCACATCATTCTTTTTAAACGAAAACAAAACATCTTACGTGAACACGTTTTTGCAATTATATTTCCTGATTTATGTTATGACACTGAGTTTTTATAGAATTTCTTTCGTCAAAGTCAACCATCACTAATAATATCGATACATTTTATTAACATTTTCCTTTGCTTTGGACTATTCCAATCACACTTTACTTGTTATCAAATGAATTCAAACTAACTAACGATGAAAAAAGTACTACACATAATTTTCTAAAATGTAATTCTATCTCATCTTTGAGCTAAACCAAATACATTAATCAATGTTTCTCTGATTTTAACCATGGTTTAGGAGTTGCAAGTAAGGAGGTATGGCCGCCCGTAAATTTTGATTTGACGGGTGGTTCATTAGGTTCGTGATTCTCAATTCGGTTTGAGTCAGTAATAATAATCTAGACAACTAAAATACGAAAAATACGATGATGAGTTCCCTATTTTGTTTGGTATTCCAAAATTTGGTGGCAAATTCATATAGATCCAAAACTCAATGGCCTCATATGTATTTAATGTGCATCCTTCATTTCCTTTTGTCTTTTAGATTTTGAAAATGAAATAGGTGGAAAAAATGGGATTGGATAATAAATTTGGAATCCGAGTGAGTGATTAGCCTTAGTCGACACTCTCCCTCCAGCCAGACCAGCCCATCTGCCGTGACAGCCTGCCTCACGTTGGAGCCCACTCCCCTTATTAAACGAAAACAAAACATCTTACGTGAACACGTTTTTGCAATTATATTTCCTGATTTATGTTGTGGCACTGAAAAACAGAAAACGAAATGGCAAGTGAACGGGGCATTAGTCTGATACCCAAAATAATCTCCATTTCTCCGCGAATTCACGAAGAACACAACATGCAACCAACTACCAACAATAGAAGACTATAATCGAGAATGGAGAATAAGCAAATTATTAAAAGCTGGCGCCTCCACTTATCGAGTCACTTTTGTGTTTTTCTGTTATTGCCATCGGAGGAGCCGTGACATGCAACGATGTTTGTCTGGTAACAGGTCACTCTGCCTCTGCGTTATCTTCAAATCTCTTTCCAAATCCATCTCTTCTAAATTTACACTAACAAACCTATTGTATTCGAGATTTATAATTTATTTAACACTTTATTAACTTTCTATTATGTATGTTTTTGTTTTTGTGTGAGAAGAAATACATCGTCACTATTTAATTACCATATTATTATATTTAATGTGAAATTTTTGTGGATATCCACAACCAACCCGCACCAACTCGCTGCAGGTTGTGGTTATCCACTACCCACTGCGGGGCGGGTTGTGGATAGCATAATTCTACATTTGTGGGTGTGGTTACCTGCAAAATGTGGGGCGGGTAACCACACCCACCCCAATTTCCACCCTAGTTATTGAGGTGTATTTCGCCTTTAAGGATTAGGCCTTAAGGACTTGAACTCAGGCTCATCCTCTTCCAAGCGGGGTAGGTGGTTAACCGCTATAATAATAGTAGCTAATGGCACCGATGACTGACGGTTAATCACAGAGTCAGAGCCTTAACAAATCACCTATCAATAATAATTTTTTGATTGGCGGCTAACTGTTAAACGCATTATCGATTAACGTTTAACCCCTAGGGCCTAGATATAAGGCCGTCTTTCCTACACTGCCGGAAAAAAGAGGGAATAAAGAGCAATGCAGGAATGAATGAAATTTGCCTGCGAGAGAGCTCCAGAATCCGAACTCTATTGGCCGGGGAATCATCGCCGCAACCCAAAACCGCCAGTATCCCACACATGATTGTCTCCTTTCTTCGTCTTATTTTTCCTTCACTACTTTCTGAAGGGAATGCTCTGGAAGAATGATCGGATGCTCGAAAGGGTTAACTATGGTGATGGTGGCAGTCTGAGACTCGTACTACTGAGAGATGGAGGGAAGGAGAGCTGAACACGTAGCAGTAGTAAGCAGAGTTTTATGATTGAGTTGGTTTCTTCCTTTCCCGCCACGTACACACAATAGCCTCCAGCAGGCCAGCAAGTTGGCAATTGCATGCCCAAACTATACACACCTCATCATCACATGTGCTTCTCATTTGGCGCAATCGTCAATTTCTTTCAGCAAACAGAAAGAGCATAAACATGGTAACATGACCAAAGCTTTACTACATACACAAATCGAATCCTGCATATATTTACCTTATGCAGAACTCCAAACAGATCTTGAACAACAGACGGACAGATTACACACCTTATAATACAAAACCAACAAAGAGGCAACAGTACAAATACACATTCCCAATAACAGCATATGGGATCAGATTCAATTCTAGAGGGCACGCTAAGATAAACCTATGCCATACAATCATCTCTCACTACAGATTTTCACAATGCATAACAGAACCAGTAAGCTGGTTTGTTTGCCTAGCCACCCTATGGTAGATATTAGCCATGGATCGCCACCTCCTTGGCACTCACTTCCATCATCCGCGGCGGCACGTTGTTGTTGTTGATCATCTTTGAAGAAGACACCTTGGCAGCCTGAGCAGCAGCACTGCCGCCGGTGTCAGCATAAGCTGAGAGATGAACTCCTAGTGCAGCTCTACCCGAGGGGTCTAGATTGTTTGACCAAGAAGCGTCCCATTCCACAGCTTTGGCCGTGCTGCATGCCACACTGGCTCCTCCGGGAACGGTTAGACTGGCAGAGTTCTGGTGAAATGATTCAATCAATGGAGTCAGATTAAGGGTGTTACAGAAGGTCTAGGATCCGTTCATGTTTTTCTGAAGTTTTGAGTTGGGTTGTTTATTACCTGAGGGAAGAACCTCTCAAAGATCATTCTGTAGTAGTATGCTTCTTTGGTGTTTGGGGTGTTGTGTGGGAAGATGAATTCCGCATTTTGCATCATTTTATCCGTCACCTGGGAGGCGAATCAGTCGAACAAGTAACAAACACATAAGAATACAGTTGATTTCAACCAAAAACCAGGAGTTGATGGCATGAAAGTTGAAAGTTCAAGTGCATACATGTAGAGCAGCATGAGCTTTGAGGCCATCAATCCAGCTATAGCCAACACCGTCACTGAATTGCTCTTTCTGCCTGTATAGAATATGCTGTTGAACGGAAACCGGATGGATCAATTTTAAACTCCTACCATTTGTCAATCTAAATCAACCCTACAGAAGCAAAAATCATGTGTCAACAAAATCAAACCTACCTTAGGCAGATAAGGATGGTCTTCATCGTCGAAGGCTTTCCTAAGAACCCATTTCTCAATCCTTCCTTCCTCCGGCCTAATCTGAAATGACCCACACCGAAAAAAAAGAAAAAGAAGAAAACTTTAAGCCAAAAGAAACCAATCGTAATTGCAAACTGAGGCATACATATATACATATGTACATATACATACCATCTTCCACTGAGGGTCGATAGCCATGGCAACATTGATGAAGTCCTTGTCCAAGAACGGGACACGAGCTTCCAACCCCCAAGCAGATGTAGATTTGTTGGCTCTCAAACAATCATACTGATGAAGTGCTTTGATCTTGTGACATGTCTCGCGATGAAACTCCTCCTTATTAGGAGCCTTGTGGAAGTAGAGATACCCACCAAAAATTTCATCAGAGCCCTCACCAGAGATCACCATCTTCACTCCCAAAGCCTTAATCTTCCTGGACATCAGGAACATGGGAGTACTTGCTCGGATAGTCGTGACATCGTACGTCTCGATGTGATAGATCACATCTTCAATCGCATCGATCCCATCCTGAACCGTAAAGTGGAACTCATGGTGCACGGTTCCCAGATAGTCTGCAACTTCTCTTGCAGCCTTCAAGTCAGGGGAACCCTGTGGATGACAACAGTACAGAAGTTGGAATAATGAACAATTTTAATACAGAAAACACAACGGGCAAATATGGGATGTTTCATAGATTTTCACCTCAAGACCAACACAGAAGGAATGAAGCTGGGAACCCCATTGTTTTGCTGCTTTAGTTCCAGCCAAGTGCCTAGCTGTGATGGAAGCAACCAGGGAGGAATCCAGTCCCCCGGAGAGAAGAACACCAAAAGGGACATCAGTCATCAATCTCTTGATCACAGCCTGCGGTAAGAAACAGCAAGAACAATAAGTACCATCGAATCACAAATCACTTGGAGGGAAAGGAAGGAATGGCCTTTACATTCTCAAAAGCGCGCCTGAGAGCAAGTGGGTCGTAGGGAGAGGAAGGAATGGCCTCGGAGAACCAAATCGGGTTGTACCAGCGCCTGAATCCGCCGTTCTTGCTTGAGTAGAGATGCCCAGGAGGGAAACACTGGAAATGCTCACAATCATCATTCAAACCCTTGAGTTCGGATGAAATCCAAATCGAACCTGGAGAAAACCCAAGCAATTGCGTCAGTAACAGTTTATAATTTCTCGCCGGCAAATTCCACCGAGAGAAAATTAGGGTTAAAATTATCACCGTCGAGCCCCCAGCCGATGTAGAGGGAGGTGATGCCGACGGCGTCCCGAGCGACGATGAAGCTGTTGTCGCGAGTATCCAATAGCACGAACGAGAACATCCCGTCCAGCATGTCGACGAAATCTTCCCCATACTCCTCGTACTAGGGAAATTTAACAAGTGTAAAGAAGATAAAAAAAAAAAATCACAATTGGGCGAAAAGGAAATCTAACCCGGGGCAAAGAAAGGGGGGCGAATTACTTACCAGATGGGCGATGACGTCGCAGTCGCTGCCGGTGCGGAACTTGTGATTGGGCAGGCGATTCCGCAGCTGCTCGTGGTTGTAAATTTCGCCGTTAACGGTGACGACGATGGCTTTGTCCTCGTTGTAGAGAGGCTGGTCGCCGGAAGCAGGGTCGATGATGGCCAGCCTTTGATGGGCCAGGAAACAGTCCCCGTGCTGGTACAGCCCGCTCCAGTCCGGCCCACGGTGCTTCAGCCTGTTTAGTTAGTCAGTGTAATTAATTCCCACCATGGGAAATGGATCTATCAGTCAAAGAAAAGCAAAAACTGCAAAGAAAGCAATAATGAATTCTTTATTCTCCTGATTAGATTAATCACAAATTTGGGAGGGCAGGATTAATTATCAACAAGTACACGAAGCTTTCACTCTTATAAACCATCACCATCACAATGGGTCAATCAATCTCATCCTCTTTCTATTTTCTCCAATATAGCAAATAAATAAAAACATTACTGGTCACGTAGCAGAAAAAAAACACACACACACACACACATGAAATCAACAAGAGGAAGACGAAAAGAAAAGGAAGAAGGGAGGGGAATGGAGGATGAAGAATTGCCTGCGGGAGAGCTCGAGGACGCGAACCCTTTTGGTCTGGGAATCATCGGAGCAACCCAGAACTGCTAGTATTCCACACATGATGAAATTGATGATGGAAATGGGCAAAACGGTGGTGACTGGAAATGCGAAGAAAATGAGGAGGAAGAACGGAGGTGGAATCGGGGTTTGGAGGGAGGGAGGGAGAGATAGAGGGAGAGCTGAACACGTAGTGGTAGTAGAGCAGGTTTAGAATGTGGCAATTTGGGTTCCCTTACTCTGCCACCTCCAGCCACGTATTTATAGTTAGTAGCATTTCCTTTTCCATGCTGCTACGGTGCTAGCCTTAAGCCCCATTTCCATGCTGGGCCTACAGCCCATCCTTTCTTACGGCGTCGGCTCCTCTCTTCTCCATTTCATTTTTCCTTTTTCTTTTCTCTTTTCCTTTTATTAATTAGAAAGAAGATTAATCTTTTGTTCTCCAAAAATAAACCAGATATATAGGTTCGCCTGGAACAGTTCGATCCAGTCGCATAACCAAACTCATGAGAATCACGATTTAATAGTGAAAAGTATCCTAGGATCAAGAATCAGATCAATATTGTGTTCGGTTCGCTTTGGCCCCGTCCAAATATCACTTCCGACCATTTTTTTTCAATATTATAAAATTTATGGAACCAAAAATCGGATCATGTTATATTCGGTTCGATATGCACAATTCAAGTATCGATTTGGTATGATACAGTCCGATCTAAACCAACCTGTTGCACACCCTACTCCTGAACCGGGATGGTTCTTCTTTTCCTTTGAGTTTCTTTTGGAGGAAACAAAGGTTATCCATCCGAATTATTAATCTACTGCCAGCAAGAAGTATGGGAGTATGCCCTCCCAGTACATCTGGGCTATCCCAACTCCCATCTCTCTGTCAAAATAAAAGTGTTCTTTGTACAATAACATTTTAGTAGAATTCATAAATTTATTGAAGAGTTTTGTCTTTTTTCCGTGTTTGTTAAATTTACCAACTTTTTGATCCGGAAACAACTTCATCAAAATTCAAAAGTATAAGTTGTTATATGGTTTTATCGATATTAAACGATTGAATCATGGTCAAATCACAGTTTAAGTACACAATATCGTACAACTAAATTATCTGGTACAATCTCCAGTTCGATTTTATCTTTTTTATTTTTATTTCTTACCTATGACAGAATTTAGATTCTGACATTTTAAATTTCTGACATCTAAATTATCACATCTCTCATGAATTTATAGATTCTATGTCTTAGAGCTCGTTTGGAGAATTGGAGTCTAAATCTCTAGATTCTAGACAATCCAAAGATTTCAACTCTTTGGATTGTTGAAAAAAGATTTGAAAATGTTCATTGTTTGGTAACTATGATTGTTAACATCCAATGAAAAACAAAATTTTATTTTTTTTATCACATAAACATGTTTATCCTTAACCAAAATAATTAGATTGACTCGAAAAATATTGAGAATTTATTGGTAAGGGTATTTAGTGGGATAAATGAAAAAAAACAAGAGATATAATAGGAGGGAGAAAATCTCCAAAATCAAGATATAGAATCTCTCTAATTATGAGAGATTTGATATCTCTAGATTTTAGAGATTTAAAATCTCTGAAGTTACAATCTACGATACAAAAAGTAACAAAAAAACATCACATTTTGCTAAATCTATGGATTCAATAAATCCACGATCCAAATCTTGTTCTCCAAACGGCCCCTTAGTTTAAAATATATCTTTTTCCCCAAGCTCTATCTCTTTTTTTTTTTATCTCGCCTAATACTTTTATCAATACATTGTTGAATGAACATGATGAAAATTTTACGAATGAGATACCATCCATTCATCCCACCTGTCATGAACCCAGGAACGGCAATGAGGTAGGTTCGAGGCGGGTATCTCGATTCACATACCCGCCCTGTGGGCTATGGCAGATCTGCTCCAAATCAGGTAATTTATTATGGGGAGCAGGTCGGGACAAGTCGACCCAATAGGTATGTAATATATATGGAAATATTATAAATATTCGTTATTTTCTTTATATGACCAAGAAACAAACCATACTATGATAAATGTAGTTATATTATTGGAGAAATTGATGATTTCACTAATTTACAACTTTATATAGCTAAAATATGATGTAATAAAAGAAAAATCATAAACAATTTGACTAAGAATACATGTAATTTAGGCAAGAACGGATCGCAAATGAGGCCGGTCAGGAGAGGTCAGTTCAATGAGAGTACTCATACCCACCCCAAAACAGGCCAAAGAGGTTGGGTAAAACGGATTAGGTCAAAATAGTGATCCCTACATGAACCGTCCAACATCCAATCAGACAGATCGTGGATATTGCAAGGAACTCCTTAATTACATATGGTGCAGGATTACCATCGTCATTACCCAAGTCCCAGAGTATCACCATATAGCTAGTCTACTGACAGTTTACGCAATAAATAAATTAAGCAAATTGTCAAAGAAAGCACGCTTCTTCATAAAATGATGATGCTCCAATTAGGCATCCAATTTTGACACTATGATCTATTAATTAATAATCGCAAGTCAAATGTAAGATGCTAAAGCCCACTTCAACGTAAACACAACACCTTCGACGACATCCCATGTATACATACAGTCAGTCCTACTGTATAATACTACCAGCCTTATCCAGAGAAACATGGAATGTTGAAAATGGAGCATCCCGAAACCGCAATCTTCTTCTCACGTTGGTCAGAATTATTGGAGTTGCATGGAATAATGGATCCACGTGGTGGGTTTGTCGGGTTAAGGTTTTATCCTGTTTATTGGGTCGGCTTCTGACGTGTACGCACGTTTCCAACTTTGACGACGAGGTCAGCTGGTTTTATCCTGTTCAAAAATCATAACTGATCCCCCATTCCCGGTTGGAAATGTTCAGAATAATTGCTGACTCGGAGTTCTCATCCGCTTACTCACAATCGTACGTCTTTGTTCTTTCTTGCATGCTCTCCCATTTCTCCTTACCGTTTGCTTCTCAATTCTCCTAACATTTCGAATACATAGAGAAAAATCAAGATTGAGAGTGATAATTAACGAGTGGAATGAATTACTCCGTGTGCCTGAACTAACCTAAAGGGTAGATACAGTTTAATATGAAAGACTATTGAATCCACAAGGTACATGTTTAGGCAAACAACCGAATCCTTGAAACCTTCTTCAACCCTATGATGTGATGAGTCGATATACTGGATTGTCGAACGACTTTGTTGATGACAAATAGTTTTTTGGGAGTCATCATTCTGGTTTTTTCCTTTATAAAAAGCACTATCAACGATAAATATCTTCGACATTAGAAGAAGAAAAAAGCAACTTTGTCTTCTCTTTTTCCTAAAACGATTAGAAGAGGACGTGATTAGTCGAAATCTCATAGTAAATTATAGAAAAACTTAAGTATGGTTGCTTTTATTGATATGGAAATGACATAAGTGAAAGCTAAGTTGGGGGAAAGCTAGAAAGTAATGCAAAAGACACGTGCTTATTATGAGCTAGCTAGAAAGTAATGCAAGACAGTGATTTGTCAGGAAGTTGAGAAGTTAATACACATTTATTTTACTTTATATAGGACGATTAGCGAGAGAGTGCACATTATTTCGTACCTAAGCGCACTATATATTATGCTCAATGCAACAACAAATATAATCAATGTATTATTAATTAAACTAGTAAGTAGTTAACTATGCACTTCTTCCAAAGGCCACCTTTGTAAATCATAAATAAAACTGTTCTCTAAATGGTTAGTCACAACTTAACCTACTTCCAGTTTTACCTACTATGGGAGCGGATAGGGTAGAAAATGTCGGTATGCAAAACACTACAAAATCTCGCGTCGTATCATCCTATTATACGATATCGTGATACAATGATACAATCGGCGATTTTTGCAGGGTTTTGTAGGCCGAGATTTTGTATCGTAATCCAATCCCCCTATTTTATTATGATTAATTCAGAAAGTACGTATACTTAACTTGTGTTTAATCATTGAAGTCCATGGATAATCAAAATTCATTTGGCGGCAATTAACTACTCAATTTTTGGAGATATATTTTTATGTGGAAAGAATTAAATAGTACTCTAATTAATTTCGTGTTGGCTGTTGGGAACCTCGAAGTGCATGTATTCATGCATGCATGTATCGAGCTTGGTTTTAGTTTAGGGTTCTTTGGTCACCGCATTTTAACAAATTAACGATAATAATAAGTTGATTACATTACATTACGGTTTCATTAATTAATTGAAGGGTAAGCACATTATTGTTGGGCTTTGGCGTGAAGTATATATTCGATCTCATATGCTCACTGCAGGTCCAAATAAGTGAGCTACGATCCCTGTTAAAAATATTAATATTAATAAATAAAAATAAAATGGGCATCACATGGATATGATATTGATATTTTATTATTTTGTGTTTCTGAATGTGAAGATAATACGTTATATATATCTTGACTAACTTGTGCAGCAGTTAATAAATTAATTTTGTATGAATTAATTAGTATAAGATCATAAGAAAACAGACAATAAGTAGGTTGTTACATCTCAATCAAGGGGAAACCAAAGCCCTTTAGGCTGTTTAGGTCTAAAATGGTCCTAAATTGTCTCAACTCAAAACCTTCTCATAACAACTCATCTTATATAACCATGACATGTTGTACTTGAGCACAAACTTTTGGGTCCGGATAGTATAACAACACTCTTTTTGTTGTTATAATAACAATAGGATTCATTAAGAGCAAAAGGGTAAATTTACAATAAAAATTAGAATAACAAACGTGCTTTCCCCTCCGCACTGTTCTCCATCGCTGGTTTCCTCCTCTGATTGCCATCTAATCCCAAATTCCAACTCTCCTCCTGCTGTGGAGAAATCCTACTCCGGCGCCGGCAAATCTCAAGTACACAGAGACCGATTTTCTCGAACGACCGATTCTTCTCCAACAGCTTCGATTTGGGCTGGATCTCCATTACTTACAATGCCGATTCTTCTCCAACGGCTTCAATTTGAGCTGGATCTCCTCGCAGCGACAGGAATGATTCCACTTTTCCGGCGGCGGCGATTGTGGTGAGAGTCAGAGCAAAGGAAGCTGTAGGTGGAGGAGTCGGCGACGCGGGAGAGGCGACAGATTAGCTGTTTCATGATTGTATGTGTTTGATTTTTTAATTGAATCTGACGGGAGCGACGGCGGAGGTGGAGGAAGGAGGAGGGAGAGAGTCGCAATTGGAGGCTGCAGTGGACTGGATGCGGTGTTGCGAGTTGGCGAGGACTTCGACGCAATTGGAGCTGCTAGTTTCATATATGCTTTCCTATTATTTGAGGTTATTATGACTATATATGGATTGTAAACGATGAATAATTGAGAGATACACTATTCCAATGGGTTGATCTCGTTTGGTAATGATGAAAGAAGTGTGTTTTATTAACGATTCTTCTTCTTTTTGTTTGTTTGCCAAAGCTCGAAGTTGTCCGGTGCAGTGGTTCTGGTGCTTGTTGAATACCTTGCTCTTTCAGCTACAAGCCGGTCATGTTATGGTAAGAGAAGAGAAGAGAAGTGTACTCAATTGGAGCTGCTATGATTTCATTTTGCCAATTATACATGCATTATTAGTAATATGAGACCTCGTCACAAAGCATACAAAAAACGTATCTAAAGCATACTCGAGAAACCTCCTAATGCAGACAATAAATAGGGAAATCAATCCAAAAAAGTATACCAGAAATCTCCTAATACGTCCAACAAATAACCTGAAACAAACCAGAGATCCCACAAAGCAACCACAGACTGTTCGAAAGCACACCAGAAACCTCATAATGCAAACCACAAACGCCGTAAAGCAAACCACAAAAAAGCAAACCAAAAACCTCCTAGTGCAGACCACAAATCCATTAAAACAAACCAGAAACCCCACAAATCAAACCATAAAATATTCGAAAGCACACCATAAACTTCTTAATGCAAACCAGAAACCCCACAAATCAAACCATAAAATTTTCGAAAGCACACCATAAACTTCTTAATGCAAACCAGAAACTTCCGAATGCATATCACAAATCTCCCAAAACACACCACAAACCTCACAAAGCAAACCACAATATTTGCGAAGCACACCAGAAACTTCTTAATGCAAACCACAAACATAGTAAATCAAACCACAAAAAAGCAAACCATAAACGTCCTAATGCAAACCGTAAATATATTAAAACAAACCAGAAACCTCACAATGCAAACCACAAAGTTTTTGAAAGCAAACCAGAAACTTCTCAATGCAAACCACAAACACGATAAAGCAAACCAGAAACTTCTTAATGCAAACCACAAACACAATAAAGCAAACCACAAAAGGCATACGAAAATATGAGAAACCAAACCATAAATCTCACAATGTAGACCATACATCCGGTGGTCGATGACCGTCAGTGAGCAGATTCCGACGCCGATAGGCATATTCCGGCCCCGATGACTAGATTTCGACACCGGTAAGCATATTCCGGCGACAGTGAGCATATTACGGCGACGGTGAGCATATTCCGGCGACAAAATAGCATATTCCGGTGACCGACGACCAGATTCCGGCGACCGGTGGCCGAATTCCGGTGACCGACGACCAGATTCCGGCGACCGGTGGCCGAATTCCGGCAACCAAAATTTTGGACCGAAAATAAACAAAATATTTTTTTTATTTTTTATTATTATTTAAACATATTTTTCATAATGACAATTATATCCTGCTTTGATTTTACACTAGGTCAACTCATCTAATAAAAAGTCATCACAACCCTAGCTTCCTATTGGTTGGAGACTAGTGTTGTTACAATAACAACACAAGGGGTGTTATTATAGTATCTAGTCCCCAACCTTTAAAAACTTTGTCCAAATCCAATTCCTTGTCTTTCCAGAACCCCCCAAAAATATTGATTCTTCAATCTATATTTCAATATGCATGCTACCAATAATGAACCATGCTTCAATAAAACGACTCGAAGGTGTCGAACTATACATGTCAGGTTTCATGTGGAGAGGTCTCTAAATAATCAAACCACCTTCTAGCTTAGGGAAAGTGATAATTTGCCAAGAAATACCATGCCATCCTACTCCAAACAAGCTCGCCAATTAAGTATTACTTGTTCCAACTTCCACCCCAATGTTTGACGAACCATTTAATGCATATGTTTGGCCCGGTTTTTAGAAGTGTTTTTCGACTTCAAAAGCTGAAGCAGGATCAAACACCTCTAAAACCTCGACTTTTGAAAAGCCGAAAAGTGCTTTTGTATAACATAAAAGCAGAAACTCCGATTTGGAGCTTCTGCGAAAAGCTGTTTTGAAAATACAAGATTATCCTTACCATATTTTAATTTTATTTCAGAAAATATAATTTTCCTTCATTTATATCATTTTAAAAATAAAATAAATTAAAAAATCATATTATTTAATATAAAAGAAATCTAACAGTTTTATATTATAAGTCCTTTATAGTCATTTTACGCAACCGCTCATATTAAAAAGCAATTCTAATAGTTTTACAGCCAAACACTAAACTGCTTTTTTTGAAAAGTACTTATCTAAAAGCTCCAGTTAGAAGCTGCTTCTGCAAAAACTACAGCAGGGCCAAACTAAGCTAATGTAGCAAACTAATTCCAATCAACTAGCTATCACAGAAGGAGAGCATCTTGACTTAAAAAAAAACCCTTCATAATACAACATATGAAGGAGCATCATACAAATATTTTTATGATAAACTTCTTGTTGACACCTAAAATTAATTTGGCCGGAATTAAATGCCGTATTAATTAGTCTCGGCATTTAGTTCGATACCGCGGGTAAAAAAGGGTGTCGTTTGGAGTCGAGCGGTGTCGCGGAGAGTTAATACGATACCGCGAAACAAAAAACGGTACCGCAAGAAAGCTCAGCGGTGCCGAAAAACAAAAGGGGGCCGCGCGTTTAGTTGGGTGTTGGAAAAAGGAGTTTTTTTATATAATTAATTATTATCTTTACTCCTTGTCGGAAGGGGAAAATCGGTACCACATGGAGACAAGCGGTATCGCGGAGGATTAAAACGGTACCGCGGATTTAAAAAACGATGCCGCGAGAGCCTGATAAGCGATACCAATTAATTAAACACCATATCGGGTAAGTGACCAAAATCCGCCCAGCCCAATGCGAGTGAGTGCAAACGCGCGGCCGTTCAATGGACTGGTATTTTTGGCTGTGTCAGCAATGTCGTTTAATTAAAAACGGTACCGAGAGTAAGCCCAACGGTACCGCGGATTAGCAAACGACAGTGTTTAAAATAACAAACAATGTCGCAAAAGGGAAAAACAAACGGAGCTGTTGTGGCGCTAGCGATGTCGTTGGCCATAGCTAGTGATGGCCGGATTAATTAATTAATATTTTAATGACTATTTAGCAGGGTGTCGTTTAGTTGAAAACGATGCCGCAAGAGGAAAGAAACGACACTGCGGATTTAAAAATGATACCGTGAGTAGGCCAAACGATGCCACAACAGTTAAAACGACAGTGTTAAAATTAAAACAGTGTCGCGAAGCTCAAAAGTTCAACGACATCGCGGGACAAGTAAACGATGTTGTTTAACTAAGAACGACGCCGAGGGGTGAGAGTTTGACGGCGAGTTAACAATGAGGGCTGGTTTAATTAATTAGTATTTTATGAGTATTTTAGACGGTGTCGTTTAATGAAAAGTGATGCCGTGGAAAAGTAAAACGACATCGTGGTAGTGGTAAGAGTTCGGCCAAAGGCAGCCCTCCAAGCCCAACGACGGCGCAAGAGTAGAGAACGACGTTGTTTGATGGACTAACAATGTCGTTGGTTAAACCGGGTCGGGGCAGTTGAGTTGGATTATAAAACAGCATCGGTTGGTGAAAGGCGATGCCGTGGTATTGGTGAAACGTCATCGTCACATGGACAAGGTTGTAGGTCGTTTCGCCAAGTTTCTGCAAAGCAAGAACGGTTTCGAGGGCACGTGATTATCATGCAACAAGGAGGAAGTTACCTGCACGGTTGACAGGAGTGAAGACGTGGGAGACAAAGGCGCGAAGGCAGTTACTACGACGAGGAGAAGCGCGAAGTATAAAGATTGGGAAGAGAGAAGCTCGAGACGATCAAATCTCAAACTGCACCGTCGCAGAATTTATCTTTTTTCTCTCTAGTTCGTAGAACTTCTCTGTCAGAGACCTCCTTTGCAGAGTCGTAGTAGTTGTAGTCGTAGTCGTGGAGCTCTCCAGAGGAACCTCCATAGGAGTAGAGGTAACGTAACTTAGAACACTCCTGGTTCGATTTTCTGGTTATTCGCCGAACATCCTCGTTAGAACGTAGTTTGGAGAGGTGGTGAACCGAATAACGGTTGTTTGATTAGAAGTCGAAGGTGTATCGATCAAATCAACATCGCCGACGTCGGCGGTGGATATTTGACGGTCGTCTTGATTTCTGTGTAACTGATCAAATCAACGGCGCCGACATTCGGCGGCGGATATTTGACGATTTTGCTGACTTTGTGTTTTTGTTTCCTTGAAAACAAAGCGCATTGAACGCGCGAGTTTCGCCAACGAAACAAATTGGCACACCCGGTGAGACCCGTGTGTTCGAATGGCTCCGCGACGAAGGAATCAGGAAGGGGAGGTTCCACCCGGATTCATGGAGGAACAGGTGGCCAACATTGAAGGAGGCCAAGGAGTCGGTGCTGAAGACATCGGCGGTTCTGAGAATTCGCCGTCCACAGTTGGGCCGACCGAGGATATGTCAATCCGCCATTTCATGGAGGAAAACCGTCGCATGTTTGCTAGCCTCAACAATGAGTTTGCAGGCTTCAAAGGCGAGGTAAATCAACGTTTTGACGTTTTAACTACACGACATGATTCCCTTGAGTCTCGTGTGGATAGGCGTTTAGGCCAACTCTTTGACGTTGTGACTAAAAACAGGCATGATTTCGATGTTTTTATTGATAAAAATCTACGTGATATGAATGAAATCAGAGAGCTTTTGGGTAGACCAATAATGCAACCTAGGGATTTGCCGTTAAACGGTGAAACTGGTTTTAAAAAAACGGTGCTCGAAATAGTCCGCCAAAACAAGGAGTTCCGCCGACACCGGTGGTGAACCCACCAACTCCGCTAGTTAATATTGGCGAGACTAGCACTGCCGCTAACACTCGGGTTGAACCACCGCCGTTTCACGGTGGGGGTCCACAAAATATCCCAGAGGCCAGACCCTATGTGGCTCCGATAAGCGGTGGTGTTGGTGGAGGAACGATCAACAATGATCATGTTCCGCCACGCGGCTACCCGCAAAACGTCCCTCCTCCTGGTGGATTCATACCACAAGGGGGGCAACTCGGGGGCAAGACGTTAACTCGATTCGAGATCAGGTATCACAGATGCTGGCGGATGGGCTTAGACCAGCGATGCCGCCGGTATACCGAAACCATATCCGGATTGGGTTGATAGATACTACCCCTTTCCACGTGGTTTCCGTGTACCTAATTTCATCACCTTCAGCGGGACTGGAGATCAGTCCACCGTCGAGCACGTTGGACGATTCACGGTTCAGTGTGGTGATGTGAGTGATTTTTTGAAGTTGCGTTTGTTTGGCAACTCGTTGACCAGTCCTGCCTTCGCGTGGTATGTTAACTTGCCATCGAACTCGGTTCAAACTTGGCAGCAAATGGAACAAATGTTCCATGCCCAGTTCTACCATTCTGAGCCAGAAGTAACAATGGCAGACTTGGCACGAATGCGCCAACAACCAGGAGAAACGGTGGAACACTTTTTAACAAACTTTAAGAATGCAAGAAATCATTGTTTTGTGAACTTGATAGAACGCGAGTTTGTTAAACTTGCCCAGGGTGGATTGAATTTTGAACTTCGTAAAAAGTTTCAAGATAGGGAGTTTTCTGATCTATTTCAATTGATGTCCTGCTCTGTTAGATACGAGTCTCTTCTCCATGAAGAAAAACATAAGAGGAGTGGTTCTCGTGGACAATATTTCCCTAATTTTGAAAACTATGGTGTGAATAACATCGGCAGTGATGTTGACGAGGTTGAAGTTGATTTGGCCGAGATTTTGCAGGGGAAGCCATATGTGTGTGCTTCTCTAGCCAAGGCCGATGGGGAACCACAAGGTGGAAAGCCCAATCATGCTCCAATTCAAACTAGGAAATATTCCTTTGATGTTTCAAAATCAGAGTTGATTTTCGACCACCTTTACAAAGATGGTCAAAAGTTAACTGGGGGGCATACTATCCCGCCAGCTGAAAAGTTAAAAGGGAAACGATACTGTAAATGGCACAACAGTGCATCTCATTCAACTAACATGTGTGTTGTGTTTCGCAACGTTGTGCAGGATGCAATTGAGAAAGGTCGGTTCAAGTTCCCAGAGCCGAGGAAGGAGGCCATGATTGTTGACACAGACCCTTTCCCAAATGTTGTCGGCGTCAACATGGTCAATCCCGATTTCTCTAAGATTAACCTGCCATGCTTCAAGCTGGTGGTGGATACAACGCCGCCGTCGAGTGGTAGTTCTGATGTGGCCTAGGGTGCTTCATCATCCCAAGTGCAGGAGGGGCCACGCTTGGACCCAGCTGAGGAAGAGAAACTGTGTGCCGAGTGTCGCGGAAAGCTAAACATTGGGGGAGCAGGACCGAGCCAGACGGTCCACCAGAGATTGGGACCACGACAGTTCAAACCGAGGTACCCCTCATATGAACGCAATGTCGAAGGAGTACGTGCACCTGCATGGGGAAGAGGGCAACGTAGACAGTGGGTTGCTCAAAGTGCCCCACCTTTCAAAAGTCTGCCTTTTGGACTTGCCCAACAGGTGAGAGGTTCCCCACCTGCCAGGAGAACTTTCAGGATGCCAAATGTGCCACAGGGTGGTTGGCACACCTACGATGTCCGTCGTCAGCAGCCTATCGTCGTTGATGAGATGACAAGGATGCAGTATCGAAGGTACCTCCGCAAGAATGCGCAAGCAAATGTGAACGTGGATAACTCTACCACGGGTCTGAGAGTGACTGTGGCTGGTGCTGGAAAAGTTGTAGAGGACAAGCGGGACGGGAACGATTAGGGAGTCCCGGGAGAGGCCGAGTACGATGCTGAAGTGGATGACTCCTTTATCGAGGAGGAGATGCTGGAATTGGAGGAGCCGAAGTTAAAATTTGATCAAAAAGACAAGGATGACGATGGTGACAACCAAGGTGCTCCCATGACGATCCAGTTTGGAAGTCTACCACCGATGGTAGTGAACAACTACATCTTGCCTTTGATCTTCCACATTGATTTGGAAAATCAGGGAGAGGATGGCGAGGTCGTGATGGAAGTTGAAGAACTGGATGAAGCTGCTCAGGAGGTCAACGTTGCTGAACTGGTGAGCGGTTTCGCTCAACTGACTTTAGAGGAAGAGGATGAGGAGCCAGCAGTGGCAGAGCTGGTTGGCGAGTCCGCGGATTTGCCAATAGAGGCTGAGCCGTGGAGTGCAATGATGGCTCGCACGAATGGTCGAATTGACTTGGCAGTAGAGTCAGCCAAACAGAACAAGAGTTTGCAACAGATCCTGAAAGAGCTGTACAAAGCAGGCGACAAAGCTGTTGGGCTATTGGGCGAAGATGGGGGAAGATACCCTTTTTACGTATTGTACCAAGGCCCGAAAGATTCAACAAGTGTGCCAGTTGAGAATATCACGTGGGGATCAGACTTTGACGAGGTGGATAAATCTATCCGGGCTGCAGAAGCGAAGGGGAAAGCCGTGGACGAAGGAACCACGGGTGAAGAATCAAACAGGGTCGTTGTTTTCAGCGAGCCCGAGCCGAAGATGATGCGGCATTTGAGGCCTCTCTACATCAAGGCCACACTTGATGACGTACCAATGTCGAGAGTCTTAGTTGACAATGGTGCCGCAGTAAATGTGATGCCAACAAGGATGCTGAAGAAGTTGGGCAATAACATTAATGACTTGATCCCAACGGAAGTGTTTGTGACAAGTTTCAATGGTGGGTCCACTTTCTTCCAGGGGAATCCTCCTAGTTGTCGTGGGAGTTGGATCACAGAAGCGGATGAGTGCTTTCTTCGTGGTGGATGGAATGATAAGTTACAACTCACTACTTGGTCGGGATTGGATCCACGCCAACAAGTGCGTTCCTTCATCGTTGCATCAGTGTTTGATGCTCTGGAATGAAGACGGTATCATTGAGGTGGTCCAGGCTGACGCAAAGCCGTTTGCCGTTGGGGCCAACGTGGCCGAAGCTTACTTGTACCATGGAGATTTTGGACCACTCCGAATAAGGAGAGGGGATGGAGGAACGCCCAACGTCATAGTGTCAAGTGCACAGGTGTTGAGTAAGGCGTGCTTGGACCCATGGTCCGAAATCGTGAGACCATCGATGATCACGTTGGATGGTCCACTGAAAGCTGATGAACAAGTCAATGATGAGTGAACCACCTTGAGAAAAGGTGGTGGAGGCCGAGATCACGGCCTTGCGGGAAAAGTTGGCCGTCTATCAATGTGAATAGAGGCTTGTCTATATGGAGCCTGTCTTGATGACTATGTTCCCGACGATGATGACTTGCCGACCAACGGCGAGGGTGTGAGTGACGAAAAGGAGAAGAAAATCAACTTGGCTGCATGTGACATTTTAGAGGAGATCAACCTTGGCACGGAGGAGGATCCACGCCCAACCTTCATCAGTGCTGGTTTGCCAGAGTCTGACAGGTACGAGTTAATTGAATTCCTTAAAGAGTTTAAAGATTGCTTTGCATGGGATTATCATGAAATGCCTGGTCTCGATAGGAAGTTAGTTGAACATATACTTCCAATTAAAGAAGGGTATAAGCCACATAGACAACCACCTAGGCGGTTTTCGCATGATATCTTACCTGAAGTGAAAAAGGAAACTGAACGTTTAATGAAGGCTAAGTTTATCAGGACTGCTAGATATGTGTTGTGGTTGTCGAACATTGTGCATGTTAGAAAGAAAAATGGCAAAATACGTGTTTGTGTGGATTTTAGAAATTTGAACAATGCTACGCCGAAAGATCTGTATCCCATGTCGATGGCTGACATGTTAATCGATGTCGTAACCAGGCATGTGAGGTTTTCTTTTATGGACTGTTACTCGGGCTATAACCAGATATACATAACCGAGGAGGATGTACACAAAACGGCGTTCCAGTGTCCAGGATCCATTGGCTGTTTCGAGTGGATCATGATGTCATTTGGGTAGGCCAACGCCGGGGAAACTTACCAACGAGCCATGAATGCAATATTTCATGACTTGATTGGCGAGCTTGTCGAAGTGTACGTGGACGACATCGTCGTCAAATCAAAGGTTTCAAACCACCACCTTGCGCATTTGCGCAAAGCATTTCTGCGTATGCGTGTTCATAAGTTGAAATTAAATCCGCTCAAATGTGCATTTGGCGTGAGTGCAGGAAATTTTCTTGGTTTTCTGGTAAACCAGCGTGGAATTGAAGTAGATGGCAATAAAACAAAAGCCATCATCAATGCCGCACCACCATCTAGTAAAAAAGAGTTGCAACGTTTCCTCGTCCAGGTAAATTACATTCGAAGATTTATCTCGAATTGTGCTGGCCGGACTCAAGTGTTTTCCTCATTGCTGAAGTTGAAGAAGGAAGACAAGTTTGTATGGAGGGAAGAACATCAACGTGCGTTTGATGATATCAAGAGATACCTGGCGACACTGCCGGTAATGAACTCTCCCAAAGCAGGGGTGCCGCTGAAGTTGTACTTGTTGGCCACAGATACCTCTGTGGCGTGTTTGTTGGCTCAAGACAATGAAGCAGACAATGAAGAAGCCATTTATTATCTAAGTAGGCTTCTGAGAGAGGTTGAGAGAAAGTATTCCCCCATAGAGACGTTATGTTTAGCGTTGTACTTTTCCTGTACAAAGCTACGCTACTACCTGGTCCCTATCCAGGTACAACTCATTTTCCAAACAGACTTGATTAAATACATGCTATCTCAGCCAATTATTCATGGCCGAATTGGCAAATGGACCTTGGCTCTGTCTGAATTTAATTTAGAGTATGTACCCCAACGAGCCATAAAAGGCCAAGCATTGGCGGACTTCTTGGCCGATCATCCCTGCATTGAGGTGACAATCGATCCCGTAGAAGTCTGCGAGGTTGGTATAACGCCATGGATCCTATATTTTGATGTATCAAAAACTCATGGCGGTGCTGGAGCTGGCGTGATGTTGAAAGCACCATCAGGCCGGTCCATGCATTTTGCATTCTCGTTGGATTTTCCTTGCACCAACAACCAAGCCGAATATGAAGCTTTGGTAGTTGGGCTGGAAATGCTCATTGAACTTGGAGTCCGCAACGTGGATGTTAAGGGAGATTCACAGTTGGTGGTTCATCAGGTCCGCGGGGATTTTCGCTGTATCAACAGTGTTCTAGAAACATACCTGGACCACGTATTGGCGTTGACAACCCACTTCGACAGTATGGCGATCAACTTTGTTCCTCGTATGGACAACAGCGAAGCCAACTATCTTGCACAAATGGCTTCGGGATTTAAAGAGTTTGCGAAAAGCAATATCGTGGAACAAATAGTGGTGCAAACACTTAAGCCTTTGCGGGAGCGGTTGAGAGTCGAGCAAGTTTGCATAATAGAGAAAGACGCCGACGACTGGCGTGCACCACTGTTGTCTTACTTTCAAGATCCGAACAAGGCTGTTGACCATGCCGTCAAGTTTAGAGCAAGGAGCTACGTAGTTTTGGATGGGACCTTGTATAAACGCAGACCTGATGGGTTATTGTTTAAATGCTTGGGGGGCAAGGAGGCATTGCAAGCCATGGCAGAAGTGCATGAAGGAATATGCGGAGCTCACCAAGCTGGTCCTTCCATGCGATGGATTCTACATCTCTACGGATTTTACTGGCCCACCATCGGGCCAGATTGTGCCGCATATGCCAAAGGCTGCGAAGCTTGTCAACGTCACGGTCCCGTCCAAAGAGCGCCGGCGGTGGATCTGAAATCAATAATCAAACTGAGGACGTTTTATGGGTGGGCCATGGATTTGATTGGTATGATTTATCCTCCATCGTCAAAGAAACATGTTTTCATAATTTTGGCCACTGACTACTTCACTAAGTGGGTGGAGGCCAAACCGTTGAAGGTGGCGAACCAAGAGGAAGTGATTTCTTTCATACAATAACACATTATCCATCGATTTGGTTTGCCAACAACAATAACGGCGGACCAAGGAACTGTGTTCACTGGGGGGGGGGGGGGCAAGTTATGGAGTTTGCGGCGGAGCGGGGATAAAAATTATCCATTCCACGCCGTATTACACACAAGCTAACGGGCAAGCGGAAGCATCCAACAAGGTCGTGAAAAATATTTTGACAAAGATGATTGAGGATAATCCGCGACGTTGGCATGAAATTTTGTCAGAAGCGTTGTGGGCATACAGGATATCCCCGCGGAGCAGTACAAGAGTGAGCCCATTCTCGTTAACTTACGGTCATGAAGCATTCCTTCCCGTGGAGGTGACCGTCAACTCACTCCGTTATATGAAGCAGCACGAGTTAACACCTCAGGAGTATCATGAATCGATGATGCTCGAGCTCTGCGATCTCGATGAACTGCAACTCCGCGCCCTCGATAATGTTCAAGTATAGAAAGCAAGAGTGGCAAGAGCTTATAACAAGAAGGTTCGGCACAAATCATTCGAGGAGGGCGAAGTGGTTTGGAAAGCTCACTTGCCGATTGGGGAAAAAGATCCCAAGTTTGGAAAATGGTCGCCGAATTGGCGCGGACCATTTGTGGTACATTCGGTGCGTCCTAATGGAGCATACATGTTGAAAGATTTAGATGGAGTGATACATGAGCGTTTGATAAATGGCAAATATTTAAAGCCATATGTGTCGTCCCTATGGGACGCAACTGGTCATTAATCTTGGCAATGACGATCAACCGCGTGCTAAAAGGATGTGGCTTCGGCGGCCACCAAGCTTGCACAACGTGGTTGAATAGTACGGGAATGGCGAAGTATGCAACAAATACACTAATTTTCCAGCTTCGTTACCAATAAAGAAATCTTTAATGCCTTTAAGGCCAGCGGCAGGGCTTACTCGAGTCCAGCCGGTGCGGTACCGCTGTTCGGTACCAAAATGTCCATGTCTTATCAAACGAAGCCGTTTTGCCACGAGAAGTAGGCATGGTTAACAGTGTGGTTTGGCATATACGATTTGGTACAGGGAATAGGAAAATTAAGAATGTTGTCGTGGCTAGAACTAGCCAGCCAACCATGCTCAAACATGGCAGTAGAGGTTAGAGCGGCGCTACGGATTAAAGAAAAGGGAGAAATCATTTGCCAAAATTCGATAAGCAATGATGTAAGTTGTTCATAGGTCGAGTCAAAATGGCACGAGAAAGAGAATCTAACGAAATAAGAATATGCAATCCGAGAAACGATGCCAAAACAAAAATCCAAGGCAAATTCTGAAATGCAGAAAAGAAGTTCTCTTAGGAATCGGACGGCTCGTAATTGGCAAGCTGCTGGGCAATGCAGGATAGAGTAGTGCGGACCCGAGTGAAAAAGCTTTGCGCTGCTTGCAGCTCAACTTGTGCTTCTATCTCCGCGCGAGCGGGGTCAGTGGCGAGCAAGGCCGCTTCCTCATGTCGCATTTGTGCAGCTCCTTTGATGAGAGTCGGCATTTGAGTAGTGGGGGCGGCTTGTGGCATGATAATTTTCATACTTGCTTTAGCCACTTGCAGAGCTGGTTCCACATCTTTCCCGCGTTCCACCAGGTCTTTACCCACTGTGCGGAGGAATGCCATGTCAGCAGCACTAAGTGGTGGAATGTTAATGCTCAAAGTCTCTAGAGTCTTGCAACTAGAGCCGGGCCATACTATGGTTTGGTCACTCATGGAAGTCACCAGAGGAATGCTAAGAAATTGATCCATCATCTTCAATGCTTCTTGGACTCGGTGTCGAAGCCCAGCCATGGGTGAAGACGCCGCGGGGAGAGAGGTCCTAGATGATTCTATCGCGGTATTGGAATTGTACTTGATATCCAAATCATCGGTGTCTACCTGCAAAAGGAAGCAAGGGTGTGGGAAGGAAGTTAGCCAAAAGATGGTCCGGTAGGATAAGAAAGTATGGGTAATGCTAACCTCGATGGGTGCTGTGCGAAGAGATGGAGGGGGCGATTAAATGGATGACGACTCTCAAGAACTACAATAATTGAAGTTTTAAGAAATGCGGGAGTTGAAATATGAATGTCACAGCAAGCATAAGGAGGAGTCTGGGGACGAGGGTTTTACCTGCTCGCCGTTTCGAGAGAGTATCGAATGCTGTCGTGGTTGAGCCATCATCATGGTCAGGAGCAAGCCGGGCGAGAATATCAGATAACGGCTTGCCTAAAATACGTGATGCCAGTGAATTCCATGCATTCTTGAATTGGGGCGAGACTTTATTCACCACGTTTTTATGAGGAGTAAAGTATTGTGCGGATTCTTGGTGACCTCGTACCTCCATAATTCGTCCCGCGGTAAGCTCTGGGGGTCGTTGGGGAAATTTTGGAAAATTCTAAGACGAGGGAGGTAACATAGGCCATGCTTGAACAAGGCTGAATTGTTGAGATGCAAGTTGAGGGTTGTAAGTCTCAATGCTGAGTACTTCGGAGTCGGTAGGAGCAAAGAGGAGGTCCCGAGCTGTTAGGTGACGTTTGCGCTCCTCAAGGAATTCATGGTGAGCGGCGACAGCGGAAGCACCTCGCGGTGGTGGCTCGTCAAAAATGAGTTTGAACAAAGCGGGGCCGAATATCCGTTGTGCAAAAGGAGTGAAGCTGGGGATCTCTCGGACCTCATAAAATAAGGTAAAATAATTAGTAAAATCCCCTTTTCGCGAAGCCGCTTTAGCCAAACAATGGCCATATGTGAGCATGATGGTATCTTGAACTGCCGTCTGAAGAGCTGGTAGAGGGCCGCGAGTCGCCGGGAAATAAGCATGCAACCAAAGTTGTAGTAGCCATAGAGGTCCAGCACTGAGGATGCCACTTTCGTCTGTAGCCTCCTTGACACGGTTAACGATGGTATACAGACCGCGATAGAGGTGGCAGAGCACAATTTCATCAAGGTTGGCACACTCGCCGGTGAAGATTGCAGAGGTGGTATGCGCATCCGTGTTGGGTTGTTGGGTGCAAAGCACGAATCGGCCAAACCATTAATGAAGAAAGGCCACCCGCTCGTTGTCGGATACAGGTTCTCCAGGAGTGAGTGGTGCATTGCTGTTGTAGAGTGATTTGTAAGAGCGGCCGAAGACCCTCAATGAAGTTGGATCCAAGGCTCTTTGAGTGCACACACGGCTTTGATATGCCGGTCAGGGCCGCTATGTCGAGCAGAGTGATCGTCATCGATCCCAATGGGAGCACGAAACAGTTCGATTTCGTTGACCAGAAGCAGATAGCGGCTTTGAGCAACTCGGGATCAGGTTTCAGCAGCTCTAAACATAGAGAAAGAAACCGGTCGAGGCCTAATGCCTGCCATTGGGATACAGTTGTTGCATCATTGGCCAACCGACCATGCCAAAGTTTAAAGTCTGGATCTAGGATGGCCAACGGGAGTGCTCGGATCTTCCGTTTAAAGAGTGGGCGGATAGCGGGGAGACGAAACAGGAGCTGAGATTTGTGAATTGGAAAAACGTCCAATAGCTCCATGATGGCCGTGGTCCGGTCACGAATGAGTGGACCAAGCCAGCCCTCCTTGTTGTCATCTTTCGATATTATCTCGAGAGTGAAGTCAGCATCGGCTAGGTTTCCTAGAAAGTCTCGTCGTTCCCCCGGAGATAACGGAAGGAGAGCCGCGACGAGGCTGCATTCACAAAGAAGTTAGTTGGTTTAGTGATGCAGCGGGGGCTATTCACCAGACCAGGAACAGCCAGATAAAACGTTGGAGATAATATTAACTGGGAGGGAACAAGGCTTCAATATCAATGCGAAGTTAAGATCGTAGAACTTACTCGGTGATCGACGAGAATCCTTGCAATGACATGGCGGTGACTTCAGCTGCGCAGAAATATGAGGTACGGTTTTTTGCTCAGTGAGTCGTTGTTGGGTGAAGTTTCGTTTTTGTTTTTCTCCGATAAGTTTAGGGTTGGCACATGTGACCTATTTATTGGGAATTGCCGCGGCGGGGTAGAAGGAAGTAGTGTCCTTTTTGGTTTGGGTTTACGTCGTTGGCAGGGAGAAGGAAAAGAAATATATTCGCGCGGCTGGGCGAGGGTTGCCGCAACAAGCAAACCGAAATTTTAGCATTAAGCAAAGCAGCTTTGGGCCCGAACAGAATGGTTGAGGTCCGCTGCAGTGTTATTCCGCCACGTGTGGAGTTGTTTCCTCTAAAATCAATGCCGCGAGGCTGGTCGCAATAAAAAAAAGGGAAAGAAAAAGTGCCAAGACGTGGCTGTCTACTCAAACGGCACTGCACGGTTCGTTCATCATTGCAGCGTTGCAGTAGAGTCAATTGGTTGCGGTGCGGATAAACATAGCTGCACAGCAGAGGTGTAGTGCATAGTAGTGCAGGACGTTTTTTCCAAACCACGCTGCAAGTGAAAGGTTAAGTCCGACAGGCCACTCGTGTCTATTATTGCTTGGCATGGACCAAATTGGTCCTTATTATTGTCATTATTTTATGGATCAATTTGTTCGCAGTTAATGGTTTTTCTCATTGCATGTCTACGATTGGTTATATGCATCTTTGATATTGCCATTGATGAGGTGTGGCCAACTATGGTCGTTTTTATTCAAGCGCCATGGAAGAGAGTTGCAGCGACACCGTTTGGGGTTCCTCATTTGAACGATGTCGTCTTGACCTCAATGACTAGGAAAATGATATTGTAGCCGAAAAACAAAGCTGTTTGAGGAGCAAAACGAGGTTGTTCTGGAAAGATAGCTTTGCGGCGACGACAGGGAAACAACTCTGTTTCAAAATAAAATTCAGCTTGCACAGCCTAAATGGTGCCGTCGCATTGCTATGGCCAAAGTATAAAGAATTTTGGAAACTTTGTCGGCCAGGGTAAACGACCTTGCGGAGTTCGTTATGGCAGGAAGATATCCAAATTCAGTGGAGTGGGGGAAAAACTGCGAAGCGGAGCTGATTAGTTTTCTATGGAACGATGTCATTTTAACTTTCATGACAACGGGCCAAAAATGCAACAGTTCACCGCTTGTCTTCTCTGTTTTGTCTTTGCCGCCAAGAAGTTCAGAGAAACAAGAGTGTTGGACCTTATTTATAAGGGGGACAACAACAAATTAAACAAGATGCATCAGACTATGCATGGGCTCGGGCATGGATGATCAAGGGAAAACCAAGTATATGCACCATGTAATGGTGAGGTGAAGTTAAAGCAAGGTTGCTCGAATGGATCAGGTATGCGTTTCTTTTATTCATGCGCTAGAATTACGGCCATGTTGGTCTTTTCTTCCCATGAAGTGATGAATGGCCCAACAGCTGCGATTGAAAAGGGCTAGTGGGATTGAGATTTTCTGGGAAGAAAGGACACCGTGTTAGGCAGGGATCACTACCGTAATGGTGTGAGTGAGCCTAAGATGATTTTTGGCTTGGTTGGTGGAAAAACTGTGGCCGTATTTCCATAGGGAGTGAGGCATGCCATTTGTATTCTTGTTGGGGGAGGAGACTTTGGTAAAAGAGTGCATGGAGTAGTAAAAGGGGCATCGTTATTTAGCCAGAATTGGTGGGGGAGAACAACGTTGTTTAACAAAACAAAGGAATTAAGGACCAATTAGGGTCGTGTTTCACGAAGTAACATGGAAGAATGACACAGCGACGTCGTGTTGTCTTTGTCACCCCAGTGCGGAGAAAGCTAAGGAAGCATATTATTCTTGGCCAAAACAACGTTGTTTAGGGCTAAAAGAAAAAAAATAAATAAATAAAGGTGACGAAACGCTACCGTTAGGACGAAAGGCGGCAGCGCGACGTTGTTTTAGAGGCTGGGTTCGGCCAAAACAACAGTGATTACTGAAATATCAGTGCTGGTAGAGCAAATTTTTCGGCATCGATGACGAACTAAAATAGGAAAATTCCGACTGTTCAAAAGGGCAGGTTGTTCGAGAGCAAAAGAAACATTCGTGGCCGCACGAGCGTGCCGAAACAAAATAAATCCAGTTCGAAGTTAGTAAAGGCTGAAAGTAAATGTAACAAGTGTCTAGTCGGCGAGATGCTTGGCTATATAAGCCAGTTCCGCCCGCAATGTGTCAAGACCGGTCCTGGCTGCCTGCCGAAGTTGAACGGCATGCGCCTTCCTAATCTCAAGCTTGTCATCAACCAGGGTTGTTTCCCGTGCCGCGAGTGTTTGGGTTTCAGCCGTGAGAGCAGTGATGGACGCCTGAATCGCTGTGCGGTGGGAGACATTTTCAGCCAGTTCATTTTTCTTAGCTTGCACGTCTTTCTCATGTTGTTCCAGTTCGCCCTTCAACGCAGCGATTTTGGATTCGTCTGCCTGAATTTCCTGTTCGCGAGTTATGCACTGCTGAGATCGAGCTTCATATTGAGAGGATAGATCATTGAAGCGCGCCGTGTTAGCTACGAGATGTTCCCTGATTGTTTGGAGGGTAGTACCCCTTTCGGCACTATGTTTCTCTAGCTCGAGGGCGTCATGAGCACACTTCATGTATTTTTGTGCAAGTTGCTGAGCTCTCTTGGCAGTGGTCGTTTCTTCCAACCTGAGCCCAGACAGGATTTCGGAAGGACCCAATCCGCTCAATACGGTGAAGGCCGATTCAAGCTCATTTCGGTGTGGAGGGTCCACCGCTTCTTCTAAGGATAGGGAGAGAAATTGAACGATCTGGCCAATAGCATTTTTCACGGTTTGGGCTCGTGGATCCAGGCGGACCTCGGTAGAGAGTGGAGCTCGAGGTTTTGCCAATGAAGTGAAGAACTGCACTGCCGTGTCGAGGTCTGGTATGCCCTGCAAGTCATAAAAAATGAATTAATTATCCACAAAGTAGAAAAATTTTAGCGAGGAAGGAGCAACTGGATTTACCGTTGGAGTCGGAGTCAGTGAAGCCGTTCCAGTAGTAGATGGAATGGATCGGGTAAGATCAGAGAAAGGAGATGACCGGGCAGCGAGGGGCGCGAAAGAAGGAAGGGTTGTGCTGGCTGGAGGAGTATGAGTGGAAGTCAACACGAAGCTAGCAGGTTTGAGGGAAGGTATGGTTGGAGCAACGACGATGGTGTCTCCCCGAGCCGAAGAAGTAAGCGCAGAGTTGGCGGGAGTAGCTAGCGAGTTGCTAGTCTGGACACTGGTGATTTCGCGCCCCATCGTTGTTTGCGGGTTGTCCCCATCGCATGTCTCAAGAGTCGAGCCAGTTAGGCTCTCTTCATCTTCGTCAAGGTCGGCCTCAGACTCGATATTCATGGTGTCCGAGGTGGAATCATCCTCCTCTTCTGATTCATCGGTTCCTTCATCCTGCAAAGAACATAAAGTTACTTGAAGAGGCAAATACCATTGCATCCAAGTTTGGACCAAAACAACTTTGCTAGCTTTGAAGTTGTGTGTGTTAGAGGAGGGCATGCAATCATAAGAGCGGTTAGTGCGTCAAGTTTGGCGAGGAATGTAAATAAAGATGGAAAGGAGGTAATAGGGGATGCAAATGGTCTCTCAAGGGCGTAACAGTGGAGATACAAGGTGGGTGCATTTACCTCAACGTTGGTGCTCGAACGACTCTGTTTGGTGGGACGAATTTCTCCCGATGATTATCCGGAAGCTGCGCATGGGAGGGAGTGGTGTAAAGCGGCTATATATGTATGAAAAAGGGGGAAAGATGAAAGAGGGTACATATAGGCTCGGCGCTTCGCGGAATCATGTGGAGGAGGTACAATGAATTCCCCATCGTCCTCATTGTCGTCAGCATCATCAACCTCGCACTGGGTTATGCCGCTGATGACATTGGCCGTTGGATCGTTAAAATATTGGACTTCTTTATCCTTCCAGGCCAATTGGAACAATGATGTTACTGCGCCCTCTGTTGCATTGAAGGGCTTAAAAGTGTTAGGAGGCAGGTAATCATGAGAAGACTTCACATTCGCAATACTCCTCCCCGAGAGCGCTGCGAGCCGCGTGTGCAGCCGTGGATAGTTCTTTGAGAAGGCGAGAGGGATGGGCCATTGTTGCACTAGCCCGAACTGACGTGCTGCGAAGTGGGGATTATAGACTTCGAGGCTGAGAGCGGTCGAGGCTTCAGGGGCAAAGAGCATATCTCTCGCTACTAACCAGCGAGCCCATTGTTTCACGTACCAGTTGTAGTCGTCGAGGGAGACATCTCCTTGTAACGGTTTTTGGGTGAAAGCAAGCTTGAATTATGGAGGTCCAAAAATCCGAACTTCAAATGGGGTACAGTTCTCGAGGTCTCTGGCCTGGTACAAAATCGGGAAGTATGTAGCGAAATCTTTCTTCAGTGGAGCGGCCTTGGCATAGTAGTGGCCATATGACAAGATCGCGGTGTCATGGGCCATCTCAGTGGGAGCAGCCAACGAGCTTTGAACGGCGGGGAAGTAAGCATATAACCATAGCTGTACTAGCCAAAGGGGACCTATACCGGTGACCTTTTTAGCCTCGGTCGCCTTTTTGATCTATTTAACTGTCAAGTACATACCCCGATAGAGGTGACATAACACCGTTTCAGCAAGGTTGTCACACATACCGGCAGCAATTTGGTAGGTTGTCTCGATCGCCTGCACTGGTTGAATGTCACTGGGACAGAGAATGAACTTATTCAGCCAGTAATGGATAAAGTAGGCTCGCTCCTCATCTGTGATCGGCGCCGCAGGGTCAGTTGGTGAATTGGTGTTGTAGAGAGAGCGGTAGGAGCGATCAAAAGGAATGGGGTTGTCGCGATTGAAAGGAATTCTGGCGATCGTAGGAGGTCGATGCCGGGAGAGGCCAGTTAACGCGACGAGATCGAGCATAGTGATGGTCATGGTTCCCAATGGAAATACGAAGCTATTGGATTCGGTAGACCAGAAACATATGGCAGCCCTGAATAAATCTGCATCCGGTAGAGGAGGATGGGCGCAGAGGGATAGGAAGCGATCTATGCCGGCATCTCTCCACTGAGAAGTAGTGGTCCCATTGGCAAACAGGCGACAGTACCATCTCGCAAAGTCCTTTTCAGAGAGAGGCCATGAAGATAGAATTCGTTTGGGCCTCTTTTGGGTGAAGTACGAGGCAGGTGGGCAATGAAGGAGTAACCGGGCTTGAGCAGTGGGATAAGTGTTCAGCTTGGCTATGGTCGCATTGCCGAGGTCGGTTATGGCAGGACCGTGCAAGCCCTCTCCCTTGTTGGTTAATGAAAGGGTGTCGAGCTCTATGGCCGAAGAGCTATCTAGATTCCTCCATCTACTCTCTAGATCATCAAGACTGCATACATGGGCCGCGAGGTCGGGCGGTGGTGGCCTGCCAAGAGAAGAACCAGGTATGTTCCCGGTCACCCGCCGAGGCAAGTAGCGGCGGCATAGAAAGCGAAAGGGAGATAAAGCAACTTGTGTAAAACTACCAGGAGCAGGTACGTTATCTTTTGTTCACAAGGACATGATTGCATAAACAATATACGTGCCGAATGTGAAACTAAACAATGAATCAAGAACGTGGATATACATGTCATTATTCTCCCGCAAGTTTGCATGGGACATATGTACTAGCACCATCTACATTTAATGTTGCCGTTTAAATGGCGAGTAACGAGAAGGGAATAAGAAATTCAGTATCGTTTTTGGGGAGGTGTGCGGCCGCCGGAAGCCATGTCGGTGCCGTGGTGGAGGATTGCTGGGTGTATTTTGTATGCTCGAAGAAGAAGTTGGTGGTGGTTTGGAGAGTATTGTCGCGGGTTGGCAAGGTTGGGGATGAATTATCGAGTTAGCGGGGCTGTTTATTTATAGAGGGCAAGTGCCCAAACCTATATGGAAAAGGGTGGCTTTGTGCTTAGTCATTAAGGATTCCTCGCCAAAGGAGGAAAAGGGGATTCAGGCCACTGATCAGTAATGTTGGGGAAGGAAAAATCGGAGCTGTTTGGGAACACTGTCGGCACCGAGCTGTTAGGGCCAACTATGATCAAAGCCAAGTTGTGTTGTTATTCCAAAACAACGCCGTTAGAAGTTAAACCAGATAGGAAAAGGAGTTGTTTTGGCCAAACAACAGTGTGGGTTTGAGAGATAACAACAAAGTTTATTTCTCAAATTTAGGGGTCCCCGTTTCATTGGGTCCGGATCCTATCAGTAACCGACCTATCAGTAACGGTCAGTAACTGTCCATCTGACCGTCCATCGCGCCATCTTCCCAACCGTCAGATCATGGCAATTAAATACACGCGGGGGCAAAAAGGTAATCACGCCTTCTCTCCTTCTGACAATTTGAATTGCAGACGTGACCGCGATAACCGTCCCGCCTTCTCTCCATTCTTCCTCCGGTTCCTCTATTCTCACCAAAATCGCAGCAAAAACTTCCAGAAAAAACTTCAAATCGAACGATTTTCGCAAAGCTTTTCGAAGAATCATTCAACGAAACCCTTCGTCGAAAAACGAAGGGTTTCCAACTTCAACGAGTCTCAAAAATCGTTTTCGCACAAAATATCAAGGTAAAACCTCACTTCTTTCTTCGAAATCCATCCATAGAACAATAGAAACAGTATTTCAGTCACTCTTCATGTGAAAATTGTAGTAAAACTTGCTACATTACCGAATCGTTAGCATGCATTGCTGAACTGGTGTAGAATCTGTTGTGTTTTGCTTCGTTACCACATGGTATGGCGTGGTAAACTATGATTGCACGTTATAAAAAAGCAAAAAACTATGTTTTGCTTTGTTACCATATGGTAATGTGTGGTAAGCTATGGTTTCATGTTGTAAAAAAGCAAAAAAACCATAAGTGCTGCTGTGTTTTAGTTTGTTACCATATGGTAATGTGTGGTAAGCTATGGTTTCATGTTGTAAAATAGCAAAAAAACAATAAGTCCTGCTGTGTTTTAGTTTGTTACCATATGGTAATGTGTGGTAACCTATGGTTTCATGTTGTAAAATAGCAAAAAACCATAAGTTCTTCTGTGTTTTAGTTTGTTACCATATGATAATGTGTGGTAACCTATGGTTTCATGTTGTAAAATAGCAAAAAACCATAAGTCCTGCTGTGTTTTAGTTTGTTACCATATGGTAATGTGTGGTAAGCTATGGTTTCATGTTGTAAAAAAGCAAAAAACCATAAGTCCTGCTGTGTTTTACTTTGTTACCATATGGTAATGTGTGGTAAGCTATGGTTTCATGTTGTAAAAAAGCTAAAAACCCATAAGTGCTGCTGTGTTTTAGTTTGTTACCATATGGTAATGTGTGGTAAGATATGGTTTCATGTTGTAAAAAAGCAAAAAAAACATAAGTGCTGCTGTGTTTTAGTTTGTTACCATATGGTAATGTGTGGTAAGCTATGGTTTCATATTGTAAAATAGCAAAAAAACAATAAGTCCTGCTGTGTTTTAGTTTGTTACCATATGGTAATGTGTGGTAACCTATGGTTTCATGCTATAAAAATGGAGGAAAACATACGTCCTGTTGTGTTTTACTTCGTTACCATATGGTAATATGTTATAAGACATGGTTTGATGTAATTACCATATGGTAAAATGAGATAAATATATGGTTTGATTTCGTATGGTAGGAAACCATTATCGTACCATATGGTATATTATGGTAAAAAGCATACTAACAGACTATTACTAATTTCTACATTCAGGTACACTATGGTAAAACCAAGACACAGTTTTCGCACAAGGTGCAGCCCAACAAGAATATCTGCAATTGCAAGGTCAATAACAGATGAGCGGAAAGAGCAACTTGACATATTAGGCCTAGCAGGCTTAATATCAATCAAGCAGACAAAGATAAACAACCATTTTGCACTGTTCGTAATGAACAAATACGATCCAGAGAAAGAATCGTTCAAGTTACCTGACGGGACACACATGAAGATATCACCAATCGACTTTCATAGGGTATATGGTCTGCCGATGGGGGATAGGGAAGTTGTACCTCCCACGATTTCTTGGGATGACGCAGCAGATTATGCAGTAGAAACCCTACTCGAAGTAGATGGAACATCCACTCCAAGGGTAAAGCTAAGTCAGGTAGAAAAAGATCTTCCTACAACCAAACTGACTAAGAGATGGATGCAATTGTTCTTTCTGCTGGTCACCGGAGGCTTGCTGTGTCCAACTTCAGCACCTATGGCTGAACTCAACATGCTTGAGTACTTGAAGACCGAAGAACTGAAACATTTCACCAGCTACAACTGGTGCAAATACTTCTTCAAACACATGAATGAAGGATTGAAATCACCAAAGCTCTATGTCAGTGCAGATCTTCACTTCCTTACAGTAAGTCTCCATTCCCTTGGCCATTTCAACCTTGTTACTCATATATTTTATATATAAATGATACTCTTTGAAAAAAACTAATACAACTATCTGCATAAAAAGGTATGCTTCATGTACAAACTAGACGAAATGGCATTCTCAACCCAGCTTCGAACACCAACAGTAAGCTACTATGATGATAACAATGTTGATAGCAACTTTGAGAACATTAAGAGCTACTACAATGGAAAAGAGTTGAACGAGATCGAAAAGCTTGCCAACATTAATGACGATGAGGCTGATGGTGCAGCTGATGAGGAAGAGGAGAATGAGCCAGTCTATGAATCACCGAAAAGACAAAGAAACAAAAGTCCAGACCAGTCATCATCACTGAACTTTGATTTGAAGAATATCAGAATAGTCAACCAAGTAAGTACAAATTATCTATATTACAGTTGTCCAATTAATACTAAGCGTAAGTCCTTTTGTGATTTAGTTTGTTACCATATGGTAAGGTGTGGTAAGCTATGGTTTCATGTTATAAAAATGGAGCAAAACATAAGCCCCTGTTGTGGTTTACTTCGTTACCATATGGTAATGTGTGGTAAGCAAATGGTTTCATGTTATAAAAATGGAGGAAACCATAATTCTTGTTCTGTTTTACTTTGTTACCATATGGTAATGTGTGGTAAGCTATGCTTTCATGTTTTAAAAATAGCAAAAAAACAACAAGTCCTGCTGTGTTTTAGTTTGTTACCATATGGTAAGGTGTGGTATGCTATGGTTTCATGTTATAAAAATGGAGGAAAACATAAGTCCTGTTGTGTTTTAATACGTTACCATATGGTAATGTGTAGTAAGCAATGGTTTCATGTTATAAAAATGGAGGAAACCATAATTCTTGTTCTGTTTTACTTTGTTACCATATGGTAAGGTGTGGTAAGATATAGTTTCATGTTATAAAAAATGCAGAATAGTGATAATAATTGCCAATACCATGTATTACCACCATGGTATCTTACAAAAACTCCCATTATGCAGGCTGAGAATGCAATCAAACTGCTTGCAGCATCAATGAAGGCAATGATGAAAGCAATCAAAGACCAGTACAAAAGCCAAATTGACAATCTGATCAGACACAAGGAGAATCTTGCGAAAGAAAGCTGTGATGAAAATGTTCAGCCAACAGAAGGAGAAAAATTTCAGTGTGAAGATGATGAAGAAGAGAATGATGAAGAAATGAATGCCAGTTTGAATAAAACACTCAATGAAATATTCAAACAGGCAAAGATAGACCAGAACAAAGAGGAGAAGGAGGAGCAAACACAGAAAGAAGATGATTCACAACCATCTACAGCCGATCTTGCTGCATCTACACCGAAGCCAAAATAAAAGGAGCAAGATGTTTCTGATCCAGGAGCTGTGAATAGGGAAAGCATCCCAAAAGAAGGAGGTCCACTGGGGGAAGTTGCAACAGAACCACCAGAACAATCTGTTCAAGAAGGTCTGAATCAGGGAACACCACAACAAGAGGACACCCCGAAAGCAGTTCCAGAACAGACATCTGCAAAAGAAACAGGAGAAAAAGGAGCTACCAAAACAGCAGATCCAATGGAAGTTGATAAGGAAACAACAGAAGAAGGGAATACAGGGCAAGCTGCGCAAAAGACTCCAGAAACTGACAGCGAGAAAACGGTGTCAGATGATGTTGTTCGAGAAGAGGCTCCAAAACTGACAACCAAAGATGCTGAGAAGCATAAAGTGACAAGGGAAGACGACATTCCATCCTTTGATCTCAGCCCTCTCAACCGTCAAACACCAACAACACCAACGAAGTTGACTACCAATACGGCAACCGATCAACCAGGAGAGCCTCGCAAAAGAAGAATCGTGGTGAAGAATTTGAATTTATATGAAAAGAAGGCAAGAACAACACCACCACCAGCACACCCACAAAGCACCCAGTCACAGACGGCGTCATATGCTATATGGTCAAATCTGTACACAAACAGCCAAGAGAAGCTCAAGGAAGTCCGTGAATGCATAGATGCTTACCTTGAGGACCTGAATTCTCCAACTGTTGATCCAGTTGCTCCACAATCACAAAAAACACCAGTTGAATGGTCAACACCAACACAAACAACACCTGATGATATGTTCACCAACATCTTGGAGTACATAAGATGCAAGAACAAGAAATTTGTCAAGAGGTAAGTCATCATCTTAAAACTTCCACTGTTATATGATTTTACTGTAGTGATCTAGTTTGTTACCATATGGTAAAATGTGGTAAGATATGGTAAAATTAAATAAATCTATGGTTTAATGTTACAAAATGTAGTAATGCACAAGTCCTGTTTTGTTTTAGTTTAATACCATATGGTATGATGTGGTAAGCTAAGGTTTGTTGTTAAAGAATGGATTAAACCATAACTCCTGTTCTATTTTACTTATTACCATATGGTAAGATGTGGTAAGCTGGTGTGTTTTACTTATTACCATATGGTAAGATGTGGTAAGCTATGGTTTTGTTGTGGTAACCTATTGTTTGATGTCATAAATTAAAGTAAACCATCCGTCCTGTTGTGATGTGCTTTTATACAGTGATGAGATAATGTTTAAAAGGAAGGATGGAACATTCTTGCTGAAAAGGGAGTCAGTACAGTTGATTGACATTGGCTGTGAAATCACAACTGATGTCGTCGACTGGTATGGAGATGTAATGAACAGGAATGAAGCAAAAAAAGGAAAATTCAAAAGGTGGTTCTTCGATACATCTTTGGCAGTAAGTAAACCCACCCATATTCTGTCAATAGTTCTTAGACAACACATATATAAAACACATAATAACAACCACAACCTTTCAGGGTGACTGCCAACTGGACATTGATAGTGGCAATCCTGTACTATCTCCAGACGATTACTACAACAAAGTGGACTTGGACATCACCAACAAAGAATGGGCAAAAAACCTCAGCTTCACAGAATGTAACCTTGTAAGTATCTCACCACAATTTTTGCAGTGGTTACCATATGGTATATAGTGGTAAAATTAGTTTGCAATGGTTCTTAACTTACTGTTCATCACTTATATGGCAACTGCTTACCATATGGTATACTGTGGTAAAATTATTTTGCAGTGGTTCTTCCCTTACTGTAATAACAAGCACTACATCATGATTTGTGTCAACATCAAAGCAGAGAGATTTGAAGTACTCGACAGTCTCCGTCACAAAGATTTTAATGAACACTACAAACCAATGGCAGAGAGGGTTGTCCAGTACGCAATCAACTACATGAAGACACAGTTTGCAGACAAGACAGTAAGGTGGGAGAGGTTTACCTGGTTCAACCTCGAGAAGGTTACACAACCAGATCAAATTTCATGTGGGATGTACATCATCAGGTGGATGAGACACTGGGAAGGTAAGTACAACAGTGCCCTGACCAAAGATTGGAAGAGGATTGATCTCATAAATGAAGAAAGGGAGTGCCTGATGTTGGACATCATTCTTGATGAAGAAAATCTTGAACGGGAAAGAATCATGAAAGAAGCAACAAAGTACTGCAACATGAAGAACAAGAAGAAAGAGTTGAAAGGAAGGAGATGAAAATTCTATTATCGTTTGTGTTAAGTAGTAGGAGGGTATAAGTAAGCTTTTGAGAACAAACTCACAATGTTCAGTAGCCACTTCATTTTAATTAGTAGGATGGTATGAAACAACTTATTATGGTTTGTATTATGACTAAATGAAATGTTCTGTTTTTTATTATGTTAGCAAATACTTAACATGTGTTCTTAATTCCCAAATTACCACATTTTACCACATGGTATGGCATGGTAAAAATCAAATTACCACACTATACCATATGGTATGGCATGGTAAAATCAAATTACCACACATGCCACTTCCAAAATACCATATTTTACCACATGGTATGGCATGGTAAAAATCAAATTACCACATTTTACCACATGGTATGCAATGTAAAATCAGTTAACCACACAGAACTTCCAAATTACCACATTTTACCACATGGTATGGCATGGTAAAAATCAAATTACCACACTATACCATATGGTATAGCATGGTAAAATCAAATTACCACATTTTACCACATGGTAATGCACTGTAAAATCAATTACCACACATGCCACTTCCAAAATACCATATTTTACCACATGGTATGGCATGGTAAAAATAAATTACAACACTATACCATATGGTATGGCATGGTAAAATCAAATTACCACACTATACCATATGGTATGGCATGGTAAAATCAATTATCACACAGAACCCTCACATTTAACTTCCAAATTACCACATTTTACCACATGGTAATTCACTGTAAAATCAATTACCACACATGCCACTTCCAAAATATCATATTTTACCATGTGGTATGGCAAATGTAAACTCAATTATCACACAGAACTTCCAAACTACCACACTATACCACATGGTATAGCATGGTAAAATCAATTATAAAACAGAACTTTCACATTCAACTTCCAAAATAGCACATTTTACCACCTGGTTTGACATGATAAAATCAAATTAACACATTATACCACATGGTATGACATTGTAAAATTAATCCAACAAACCAAAAACCAATCCAAAAGAACAAAATAGCTTCAACAACTCAACCAACCATTCATTCAAATAATCCTCTTAAGAAAACTATTACAGCTTCAGCCTTAAACTTTCTTCAACAGCCTTCAAATTCTCCTCCTCAAGCCTGCTAGTTTTTCTCTTCTTCTTACTTACAGCCCATGCAGCCTCCGCAACTGGAATTGGTCGTTTCGAAGGCTTGAATGAATCTTTTTTAGGCTTAAACCCCTTCACTTTTTGGACCGGTACATCATCTATACCAAGATAACAAAAACAAACTACAATCAATGACAGATATATGTAAAATCATTCTCCTCAAAAAAATGCATATATCAAAACACAAAACTCTAAACAATTAAAAACTTACTGTCACCGTTAGAAGACGTGCTTGTTCCAGCAGGTTCAGTAATCGATAGGGCTTCACACTTTTTGATCAAATCAGTCATGAAGGCCATGGCTGATTTATACAAATCATCATCCAATGCAACCCTGCTGATCATTGATGCAGAAACAGCTGACAGATTGAAAAGACGAGAACGGTATTTCGATGGACTATCAGTAGACGGAACTTCAAAAGAAAAGTTCCCTCTAGTTTTCGCTGCCCTTGTCCACCGCTTCAAAATCAAACTGCTAGGAATGTGCTGGAACTTCAGATTGCATGTTGTAGACCACAACATATCATATCCCTTAATTTGATGCTTACAGATCATACCACTTGACTCCCACTTACGGCACGAACACTTGATTTCACCGGTTTCAAAATCAACCTTCAACACCCTACTATCCAACCTTGTAAGGTCATCCTCCAATATGAAGACATCAAACAGTCCTACACCTTCTGGTTCTATCTCCGTATTGGAAAAAATATTATACGCAAGAGATTCCTTGTACTGATCCAGGAAAAACTTGAATATCTTCGGCGTATACACATTGGCAACTTGCTTCACAATAGGGCTAGTAGAAAACCGAGAATCAGCCAACCTAGATAAGGCGTAGTACTCTTCTTGTTCTTCAGCATCCCTCTTATTATCAAGCATCCTCTCAAAGTGCACAAAGAACCTACTAACGCTAAACTCTGACTGCAAGTAATGTCGAATATTACTATTGCAGCACTCACTTAGCTGGGTACTCTTCATTCCCGCACCAAAATGACAATTCACCCAGGCTGAAGACCACTTCGTCCTGACTTTGTAAATGCCCTGTAACCAACTGTGTCCCAAAGGTCCCTTCCCAGGAAAACACTTCTCAATCATCTTCTTCCAATTATACTCAAAATCATCCTCATCATCAGCATTATACATCAAATAACTAAGCTCACGAAGGAAGTCAGAGTCACACAAACTTCCCAGATTAACAACTGCATTCTGAGCAATATGCCATGTACACAACCCATGAAAACAATCTGGGAAAACAGACCTTATACCAGCAGCAATTGCAGCAGCCTGGTCAGTAAACATTGATAACGGTCTCACACCTCCCATGCATTTCAAAAACTGATCGAAAAGCCATTCAAATGTTGCCGTTGTTTCATCATATAGAAGAGCAGCCACAAAGACAGTCAGTTGGTGATGATTGTTGAAACCAACAAACAAAGCTACAAAAACATAACAAAAATGTGAGTAAAAACAATTCTACCAACACATACCATGTGGTAAAAGGTACGAATAACAATAATACCAACCCATACCATATGCTAAAGACTCATACCATGTGGTAAAGACTTCTAAGAACAAAAAAAACCTTGTTACCAACCCATACCATATGGTAAAAGACTTTTAAGAACAAAATAACCTTGTTACCAACCCATACCATATGGTAAAAGACTTTTAAGAACAAAAACACAATGCATACCAGCCCATACCATATAGTACAAACTTCTAACAACCCAAAAACCACCTCAAATAACCTTGTTACCAACACATACCATATGGTAAAATACTTTTAAGAACAAAAAAGCAATCCATACCAACCCATACCATATGGTACAGACTTGTAAGAACAAAAAAAAAAACATGATACATAATGATAATAATAATAATCATACAAACTAACAAAGACAATAATAAACAACAAACTAGAAAACATACCTAGTGGCCGATACTCTTTGTTAGTCCGGTAAGTAGTATCAAAACTAATTGAATCACCAAAATAATGATAATCCATCCTCATCTTCCCATCTGCCCAAAAAATACTAGCAATGTTCTCTTCAACATCAACCTCCACCTCATGAAAGAACCCAGGATCCAGCTGTGCTTGACGTCTAAAGTATTCAAGCAATGCAGTCGCATCACCATACTCCATTGATAACGTCCTAACCGTTCGCAGATGATTCTTCATATCATTCTTTGTGAACCCAACAAACTTCCGACCACCACCAGCCCTACTAATTGCATTATACGAAGAAGTCACACCAATACCAGCAGCATCATTCACCTCTGCCAACATCTTATACACAGGAGCCATTCGTCTGCTGGATCTCACATAGTGACGCAGAGACTCGGGAATCATGTCATGGTTGTGCACATTACACCAACGATAGATCTTGTAGCATTTAAACTCTTTAAACCACCTCAGTCGTATATAAGCACCATTACATCCACCCCTGAGTTCTGGAACATTACGAACACGAACTGTCGTATCAACAACACCTGCATTATCAGGGTTATTCTCGCTACCTCTTTTCCAACCTTCCTTATTGCAACAATACTTGATATAATATACAGCTGAAGAACCACCATTGAGCTTCGGACACGCTGATTGGTTATAAATCCTCACACCAAAACCTTCATGATTCCCATAATCAACATAAAAATTATATGCATCATCTGGTGTATTGAACTCTAAGTCCTTCCAAGAATCACGAACAGTAGGATCTATACCATTGAAACCTACAAACATTATGAAACAACATATTAAATGGATTCCACACCACAACAGTATGAAATCTCAATGTATACCAATAATTACAGCCATGATACAAGAGTTACCACCATGGTATGGCATGGTAAAATCAAATTACCACACTATATCATATGGTATGGCATGGTAAAATCAAATTACCACACTATACCATATGCTATGGCATGGTAAAATCAATTATCACACAGAACCCTCACATTTAACTTCCTAATTACCACATTTTACCACATGGTAATGTACTGTAAAATCAATTACCACGTGATAAGGCATGGTAAAATCAAATTACCACACTATACCATATGGTATGGCATGGTAAAATCAATTATCACACAGGATCCTCACATTTAACTTCCTAATTACCACATTTTACCACATGGTAATGTACTGTAAAATCAATTACCACATGATAAGGCATGGTAAAATCAAATTACCACACTATACCATATGGTATGGCATGGTAAAATCAATTATCACACAGAACCATCACATTTAACTTCCTAATTACGACATTTTACCACATGGTAATGTACTGTAAAATCAATTACCACATGATAAGGCATGGTAAAATCAAATTACGACACTATACAAACTTCAATAAACAAACAAATTTGTATATCTTACCTCCTGATTCACCAGAGTTAGCTGAATGATCAAATCCAAGATAGATAGATGAAGAAGCAATTCCAACAGCACTAGATGAAGAACCAGATCCTACAACGCTGGTTGAAGAACCAGATCTATCAATTGGAACAACATCGCCACAATTTACGTAACTCATCTCACCAGAATACTACAAAAACACCAAAACACAAAGAACATAACACATGAACAAGCTCGATTAGCTAAACATAAACAAGCTCGACTAGCAGCAATGAAAAAACTCCAACGAAACCAGAGATCAACAGAAAACTCGATTAGCTAAACAGGAAGAATCAAAAAAACTAATATCTAACCTCGTCGTCGATCAATTATGGAGAATCACAAAAGATTCGCCGTCCCCTGTTTCGCAGCAGCTGCTCGCAGTTTCTCTCTACAAAAACCGAATCCAACTCGCGCACACGTCGATCGATTATGGAGAATCAGAAAGCTCGATTCGAAGCTGCTGTTCGCAGTTTCTATCGCCATCGATCAACCATGGAGAATCGTCGTCCTTGTTTCTCAACTGCTGCTCCCCTACTCGCAATTTCTCTCTCCAAAATCCGAATCCAACTCGCGCACACGTCGATCAATTATGGAGACCGAGAATCAGAAAGCTCGATTCGAAGCTGCTGCTCGCAGTTTCTATCGCCGTCGATCAACCATGGAGAATCGCCGTCCTTGTTTCTCAGCTGCTGCTCCCCTGCTCGTAGTTGAGACTCTCCAAAATCCGAATCCAACTCGCGCACAGAAAGATTCGCAACGGACAAAAGGGGAAACTCATTAATTCAAATAACGGACAAAAATGCCCCTGACCATCCCGCTTCAATGACAGCCACACGATCCGTCCGCCCCAGATCAACGGTTCCTAGGTGGTTACTCACGGGTGAGTAACAAAGGGTTACTCACCCTATCCTAAGCCCGTTTCATTAGTCGGAAACGATGTGGATGGGGAACGAGTTAGGAGAGACAGAGTTCCAGGGTATATCCTTTGCTCGCAACGCTGCTTGAGAAAGTGGTCCTGGAAGAGCCCATGCTAATTAAACTAAATAGGAATAAATAATAAATAAAAAGAATAAACCAAACACGATGGTTTTATTCCTTATTCCTTGTTGGAGAAGAAAAGGAATTGTTCAAGGTTGCGTTACAGCAGTGCGAGGATGCAGGGATACAGGGCAGTGCGAGGTTCTAGACTGCGTGGTGTTACAAGTAAACAATAGTGTGGCCGCATTTGGAGCATAAATTCAAAGAGCATAAAGTGATGGAGTTTTAATTGCCCAACCTCGCGAGGAAAGCTGGAAGTAGTGGTAAACCCCTGTCATTCTCCTAAACTCATAACAATATTGTTTGGGTTTTGATAGTTGGCCTTGAGAGATGAAAAGCAAAAGCTTGCTTGTTCGTTTAGCCAAGTATGGCTAATAAACTTTAACGTCAGCGTAGTGATATTTAAAGCCATTTTATTTGGTTGTTTTAGGTGATTAAATTATGTCAACAATTTAGTTCATAATTCTTATAAACCAAATTGTGGGGGCATTTGGCCGGAAATAAATGCCGCAATAATTAGTCTCGGCATTTAGTTCGATACCGCGGGTAAAAAACGGTGTCGTTTGGAGCCGAGCGGTGTCGCGGAGAGTTAATACGATACCGCGGAACAAAAAACGGTACCGCAAGGAAGCTCAGCGGTGCCGCGGCACCGGAAACGATACCAAAAAACAAAAGGGGCCCGCGCGTTTAGTTGGGTGTTGGAAAAAGGAGTATTTTTTATATAATTAATTATTATCTTTATTCCTTGTCGGAAGGGGAAAATCAGTACCGCATGGAGACAAGGGCTATCGCGGAGGATTAAAACAGTACCGCGAATTTAAAAAACGATGCCGCGAGAGCCTGATAAGCGGTACCGATTAATTAAACACCATATCGGGTAAGTGACCAAAATCCGCCCATCCCAATGCGAGTGAGTGCAAACGCGCGACCGTTCAATGGACTGGTATTTTTGGCTGTGTCAGCATTGTCGATTAATTAAAAACGGTACCGCGAGTAAGCCCAACAGTACCGCAGATTAGCAAACGACATTGTTTAAAATAACAAACAATGTCGCAAAAGGAAAAAACAAACGGAGCTGTTGTGGCGCTAGCGATGTCGTTGGCCATAACTAGTGATGGCCGGATTAATTAATTAATATTTTAATGACTATTTAGCACGGTGTCGTTTAGTTGAAAACGATGCCGCAAGAGGAAAGAAACGACACTGCGGATTTAAAAATGATACCGCGAGTAGGCCAAACGATGCCGCAACAGTTAAAACGACATTGTTAAAATTAAAACAGTGTCGCGAAACTCAAAAGTTCAACGACATCGCGGGACAAGGAAACGATGTTGTTTAACTAAGAACGACGCCGAGGGGTGAGAGTTTGACGGCGAGTTAACAATGAGGGCTGGTTTAATTAATTAGTATTTTATGAGTATTTTAGACGGCGTCGTTTAATGAAAAGCGATGTTGCGGAAAAGTAAAACGACATCGCAGTAGTGGTAAGAGTTAGACCAAAGGCAGCCCGCCAAGCCCAACGACGGCGCAAGAGTAGAGAACGACGTTGTTTGATGGACTAACAATGTCGTTGGTTAAACCGGGTCGGGGCAGTTGAGTTGGATTATAAAACGGCATCGGTTGGTGAAAGGCGATGCCGTGGTATTGGTGAAACGGCATCGTCACATGGACAAGGTTGTAGGTCGTTTCGCCAAGTTTCTGCAAAGCAAGAACGGTTTCGAGGGCACGTGATTATCACGCAACAAGGAGGAAGTTACCTGCACGGTTGACAGGAGTGAAGACGTGGGAGACAAAGGCGCGAAGGCAGTTACTATGACGAGGAGAAGCGCGAATTATAAAGATTGGGAAGAGAGAGAAGCTCGAGACGGCAAAATCAAATCACAAACTGCACCGTCGCAGAATTTATCTTTTTTCTCTCTAGTTCGTAGAACTTCTCTGTCAGAGACCTCCTTTGCAGAGTCGTAGTAGTTGTAGTCGTAGTCGCGGAGCTCTCCAGAGGAACCTCCATAGGAGTAGAGGTAACGTAACTTAGACACTCCTGGTTCGATTTTCTGGTTATTCGCCGAACACCCTCGTTCGAATGTAGTTTGGAGAGGTGGTGAACCGAATAACGGTTGTTTGATTAGAAGTCAAAGGTGTATCGATCAAATCAACATCGCCGACGCCGGCGGTGGATCTTTGACGGTCGTCTTGATTTCTGTGTAATCGATCAAATCAACGGCGCCGACATTCGACGGCGGATATTTGAGGATTTTGCTGACTTTGTGTTTTTGTTTCCTTGAAAACAGAGCGCATTGAACGCGCGAGTTTCACCAACGAAACACTTCTTGAATATTCAATCAACCGAAACATCCATGTCACATTTTTACCCATATACTCTGCCGATTCTCGTATCTCCTCACCCATTATTCCGATCTGCATCTTGTAGACTTCTTCCCGATCAAGCTTTCCTATTAAGATCTGGCAGTCAGACTCGAGAAACAATTGGGAGAAATCATGCATTCTGCACTGTTTCAGGGCTCATAATGCATCCTACATTTTAAGAATTACCTAACATCTTGATGAATTTTTTTTTCCACATAAGATATTATTGATTTAAAGTTTGAATTAAATATAATGTAAAGCTATCATATTCCCATATTGTGCATGGTAAAGGAAACCGTACCGGAAGTCATACCGGCTCCGCCAGTGGTAGGGTATTTTGTGGTATTACCGTGATTCAATTGTTGTGTACCGGCAAAATACCGTTTTGTAATTAAATAATATTTTTTTTTTTAAAAACCGTACCGGCGAATAATACCGGAATAAAACCGGAATATATCGGATAACAAACCTGAATAAACTAAATAAGCATATGTAATATAAAATTCAACAAACTGCAACATTACTGAATTAACTAAATAATCGTTCAAATGCATGTTTACGATCGAGTACAAAACAACCAAACAACATTCTTACACCACAAGTTCAAACAAATATTTATTTTGGAAGATGCAAACTCTTCCTATGAAATCTGCTAATCAGGTGGAAATGGATAACAGTGTACTAGTATGTCTATGCACAATCACAATCAGGTTAAATGAAGCAAGCAGAAAGCACAGACAAAAGATCATGAAGAACAATTTGCGGCTGAAGTTAAAAGGACGGAAATAAACTGATAAAGCATAGCAGAAACGAAATACCTCGATATCCAGTCTTACGAGCTTGTTTGCTGGTGGTTGAGCTCTCACGTGTTGTCCCAATATAACACACTGGCCCGTTCCTTGCAATTTTCGATTGGAAGTTTCAAAAACCTGGAATCAAGAAAGGAGGAGCAAATCAAGGTAGTGCCTTCAAAATTGAGTGAGGGAACCGGGTTTCTATACACCATACCTCCAATTGGCGTTCGCTACAACTTTGAAATCGTTTTCTGAGAGGATCAGCGAAGCAGATCAGGTCGGCGCCTCGGCGGTCGGTGGAGCGGAGCAAAGGAGGGACCGCGGCGGGTCGCCTTGCCGCCGGTCGCTGGTCACGGGTTTGGCGGTTCTGGTCGCGGGTCGCCAATGGAGAAATGGAGAAGAGGAGCGCTGATTGAACTGAAGAAGAAGAGGAGAACTGCAGAACTGGGAAGAAGAAGAAAGGAAGGCGGCGGCTGTGTTTCGTTCGATTGAATAGGGTTTTGACAATTTGACTTTTTTTTTGCTAATACGACGACGTTTTTCTTTCCATTACCCTGCCCCCGGTTAGACCAAAACCGGCCGGTATTTCGGATTAAACCGTTTAAACCGGCCGGCACGATATTCTGCACCCAAACACGATACCGTATCGGAAGGGCTCCGGTTTCCGGTTTTACCGGTTCAACCGGCCGGTACGATCCAGTTTTCTTTTACCATGATATTGTGCTAAATTAGCTCTTCGAAAGTAACACGTTAACAATTATATATATATATATGTGAAATCCACGTATATAATTACAAACTAGCTTATAATTGGTTCGTTGGCCGGAATGTTCATATTCGATTATTTATATTTTTTATGTTACGTTTAAGTTTATCAACACGTTTAAGTTTATTGACAATCTTTTGATTGAGATGATACACAAAGAAAAAATATATAGGTCGAAACATTCGAAGAAATATCACCATCATTTAAGAATATAAAATATAAAAATGTATCATTAATCTCATTTTCATAATGATAATTAAGCCCCAGTTAAAATGCTATTGGTTAGTTGATTGTCAAGAAAGGTAGAGTATAAAAACCCATTGAAATTCCCACACGAGCGCGGATCCCAAAACTATGGGGGTCCTTACTTGACTAAGCCCCTCCTAGCCATTAGATCTGGACAGATCAATCCAATGGTTAAAAGGTGGGAAGAGATTTTTAATTAGTACTTGGGGTAGTTGGGGTATTATGAAAAATTACGGAGTATACAAACCGGACTTACAAACAGTTCAAAGAATACAAACATACAACTAAAACGACAAAACATACAAACAGATTTACATACAATACAAAACCTAGGAACTGTACAAACAATATATACAAACTAGACAGACAAACAATACAAACCATACAAAATGGAAAAAACAACCGTGTTGACTTCGGAGACTCCATCCCTATATAGAGTGGCTCCTTTCGAAAGCCAACCCGGTTGTTTTTAAGACATACAAACATGATGGATAAAAATGACAAACTAGACCGACAACCATACAAAATAGAAAAACACCCGGGTTGACTTTGGAGGCTCCATCTCTATATAGGGGAGTTCCATCCAAAAGTCAACCAGATTGTTTTTTAGACATAAAAAAACTTTACAAACATGGTTCACAAAAATATCAAAGCTTACAAATATTACAAAAGAAACCAACAAACATTACAAAAAGCAAAAAAACATACAAACATTACAGAAGAAACCGAAAAATATTATAAAGCATACTAACATTACATAATAACACTACTTACAATACACATTGGTAAAATTGCATTACAAATCAATGAATACAAAGTATACAAATTATAACATAAAAGTATACAAACTAGAGCAACAAATATTATAATCAAAATATATACAAATTAGTCATGTAAACATTACAAACACAATAGACAAAAATAACCAACTAGAATGATAAACAATACAAACCGAATTGATATAAACATTATAAACTGGACTTATAAACATTACAAAATAGGTCGACAAACATCACGAATCCAGAACTGTGGCTAGAAAATCCGTCTCTGCCAGCTCTGCTCGTCAGACTCCTCCACCGTCGCAGGAAAATCCACCGGAAATCTCTCTCTCTAGGCAGGGCACAAATATGACATGGGTTGTGACACAAAAAATCTCCGCCGCCGGTACAATTCCCACGGCGGAAGGGCGGAGGGACAAGGCAATGTTTTTTATATATTTTGTTTAATTGATAAATAAATAATATAATTACCATCTTACCCTTCATTAAACTAGATAAATCTGAACCATTATATTTTAATGAGGTTCAATGGCTAAAATTGGTTTAGTCATGTGACTAAGGGACCCTCCCCCTTAGTCACCTGATCTTAGCCTTTCCCACACGACCCATAGATAGTTTAAACTAAACCTCACAATCCTACATAAAGGGTTCAATGCTCTCCTTTTAGGAACAATATGCCACTAATCAAAAGGAAATGTAGTGTTGTTAATTCAAGTCAACTATATACTAACAACTCACCTAAGAGTAGACCATCAAAACTTGAGAGCAAACGACAAAATTAGAGCTACCTCTAATATACTAATAGACTATCAAAGTAATAAGTTACAAAATTAGACACTCGTTATCTATCAGTTTTAGTAGGTTGAATAAAGAATCTGCCTACTTTAGTAAATCAATCAATATTTCCTCGTTTTAAGATAGAAATAGGTTGAGATAGTTCCAAAATCCATAAACCTAAAGATCCAATAACCACCACTCTCCGTTGTACAACCAAAATTTACCCACTCTATATTCAATCTCAAGAGGCATATGTTTCAACCAAAAATTCAATTTTATAACCCTCCTTTTACAACTTCATTTATTGAACTCCATTCTATTTACCATGGATTGATATCATAGTTGAAATTTAAATTGAAAATGGTAAGGACACAATACGTAGTAACATAATAATTGTCTTCCATGTTAGCCAATTACAAATTTACCTTTAGCAAAAATAAACGAGAGAGCATGAATTTTAAAACTGAGAACATTACATGAAACTCAAGTATGAAAATTGAAGTATCAGATACCATAAAACACATACGGTAGACTTAGTGGGATTGCTAATTATGATGAAAAAGTTCTCGAATTTTCAGAGTTTAACTTCGTGTATGTTTTGTATTAAAAAAGATACAACAAATTTATTTAGTGTAATTGGTTGTGATTGTTGTTTTTGTTTGAAGAGATTTGGGTTCAAACTTTGATATTGAGATTTTTTATATGGAATAAATAATTAATTGTATACAAAATTCTACCTGGAGGATGGATTCATAGCATACATTTGAGAGAGATAATAGGCAAAAATAATTGATTATGCCACATTGCTGAATTCGGGACAATTGGACAAAGGGATATTGTAGGATCTGCAGACATACGCAGCACGCCATAGATTAGCTACGGATCTTGTTTCCGATTTTCCCCCATTAATTAAAGATTAAAGAAAGTGTAAAGAAAGACTAACGACCATCATAACCTTTCTGGGTAGGACGAGCTTATCCTGTTCCATGGCCGAATCGGATAAAAAAAGGATGGAGCACGACACGTGGAGGATGACAGTTGGCTAAAGAAAAACTAACTAGCTCACTGGCTAAACAAGACAGGTGAATGCAATATCCGCCAACAGCCCAATAATCTCATAATAATAATAATGATGATAATATTTTAATATTTCATGTCCAGAGCGTTTACCATCTGCAAGCCAACAAGTCATACCTCCACCACGTGTCCCAGCGCTTCATGGCTTATCTCCGTCGCCGTCGGTCTAAGCAAAAAGAAAGGCCGACCGATGGAGAAAGCAACGTTGGAATTATTGGGTATTTCATTACTGATATCTATACCACGTGAAAAATGGACGTTAGGTTGGTTTAAAGAAGAAGAAAAGAAATCGTAATGTTGATGGAGAGTGGATGTACGTAGCAGCAGGTAGCTGTCTAGGTAACACTGCATTTGCAGTTGAGTTGGAAGCATGAGGTTTGTTTTTATACAAGGATTGCATAGATTGCATTTTTTTTCTTTTTTGTTATTAGGTAATACGTGAGAGACAGTTGTAATTAAGTAGTTCATAATGTGTATTTTGTAGCTAGCTGTTTTGGACACAGTTTCGAAGGAGCTTGATCAAAGCTAGAGCCTAATAAAAGAACAACATTTATCGAAAAATAAAATAAAGAAACGAGATCAGTGATCACATAATTTTTGTTAATCGAGAGATCATTTAAGGGCATATAAGACGTAAACAAACCAAAGATACATGACTAGTTGGGGTTGATCATCACATCCAAACAACAAAAAGGATTAGTTCGGAAGCAAACAAAGAAGAAGAAATCTCCATGGAGAAATGCATGTTGGTTTCTCCAAAATCCGGTTCTCCAAGCTTGATTTGTTGGAATCAACATTATCACGCAAAAGGGTGTGTAGGACATGGGAAGGAAGAACAATTTCAAGAAGTAATGATTGAAATTTGAAACGGAAAAAAATTTACGAGCAGTGACAGTGAGGGAATGGTACTCGGCTTTTGTGGAGGAGTAAGAAACGACCCATTGTTTGGAACTAAACCAAGAGATAAGATTGCCACCATAACAAACCGTGTAGCCAATGCATAGCGGCCATCAATGAGATCGCTACTTCAATTAACATCGATGAATCAGGTGAGTGAATGAATGAGTGGTGAAGCGGGAAAATCAAATATCATGAGAAGAAATCTTGAGAAGATATCGCAAAACCTTTTAAAGATTGGCCTAATAAGCAAGGAGTGGAGTGTGCATATATATTGTGTCAAAGCCACCACACAAAGATGAAAACCATCAGAACCACAGTGACTTTAATGCATGAGAAATAAAAAATAAAATGAAGAGTCTTGTTTTCTTTTTTTTACAATAAATTGCATTTCATTCATAATCGATGTTGATACAAGCGGAGCCTATTACAGAAGAGGTGAGATTAAATCAAGAATATGGATCCATTGAGTAGGAAGAGTTTCTCTTTCTGATTCTCTGGCCACCCAATCTGCGCTTTTGTTGTTGCTTCTTGGAGTAAAACAAACCTTGATTCCATCATTTGAGGATAGGATACGTCGTCGCATACAATAAAGCCAAGCAAGAGTCTTGTTGAATGTCAAGCTTCCTCATGGAGAAGCAGTCCACGTAGCCCGTTAAACTCGAGTACATAGTTCGCGTGATGGGTCCAGCTAATTGTAAAAAATAAAAACACAGAGGCCCATACAATTAGCTGGGCTAGAGAAACTCAACCCATGGATAAAGCCCAAGATTAGCCTGTAGCCTGCAGCCCTAGAAGATGCTAGGGTTTGCCTCCCTCCCTATAAAAACCTCAAAATAGGCTCAGCACAAAACAACCAGGTCGTCTCTCCCACTATCCATCATTCCTCCTCCCTTCGCAAGTTGGAGTTAGGGTTCTAGCCTTCTTTCCTACTTAGGATTAAAAAATCATCTCAATTATTGGGTTTAGCGTTGTCTTCCTCTATCCTCTCTATTTGGGTTTCATCCGCTTCAGCTATTTTGGTTTTTCGTCTTTGTGCTGTGTGTTTTAATGGTTTTGGAATCGTGGTGGAGGTCGAACGAACGATGATGAGTCAATACAGACCTGTAATGACTATGCGGGCATGATCGCAGTTCTTTTGAACATCTAAGGGACTGAGTTCTTCGCTTCCTACCTTGATTCCAATGCAGTTTTTGTTTTACTCCGATTCTTTTTCTTTTTTTTTTTTCCTTCTGAAATGGGCTTCTGTTTGCTAGTTTTGAACGTGGACTAGAACGATTATATGAATCGTCCACTCTGAGAAGAGGCCTCAGAAAGAAGGTTCCCCTCGCTATCCATTGCTTTCAATTCAATGTGGCATCAGGACGTCGGGGAACTACAATATTTTTTTCCCCTTTTTCAATTCAAATGTTTTAAGTCGATCTGGGTTATGTCTTTCTTTCTCAGAAATGCAAGCATCGAAGTCCAATGATATCACTTTTTTCAATGTGCTCCTCTCTTTTTCTTTTCAGTGTTCCTGTCAGTTGTCAGCTTCGTCCGGAAGAATGTGGCTCTGATTAAGAGAAAAAGGGTTGGAGGAAGTCAGATCTGAACAACATCGTGAGGAAAACATCCTCAACTGGCATCGCGAAGCATTCAAAGCTTTATTGGACAATCTGTATTGCTGCAGACCCTCCGTTGATTCCTATCGTTGGTGAAAAGAGGCAATTATGCTAGAAGATGAACACAATCTCAAGTGAAAAGACGTGATTGTATGGTTGACTGTTAGATTAGCTATCTTATAGGGAGAGAAGGGTTTTACAGTGTACATTTTCACAATACCATTCAATGGAAAGAACATCCTTTTAGATGTTCAGTTGCAAAATTTATCAATAAAGAAAACATTGCAGAACAAGATGTATAAATTAGATGCTCAACCCAAATAAATAAAGTTGAATTCCGCCGTGTAATTTCTTATGGTCTTCGCTCGAAAGAATAACAAATTAATTAGAGCTCCTTTGGGGTCAGGAAATGGCCACGACAGTTAGCCGAATCAAACAGATATCCGCTTGCTTTACTTTGATTCCATCAGTTCTTCCATTTCTCGTCTCCCCTCTGCTTGTGTTTCTTCCTGCAGCAGCAGCACTCCGTAAACTGAAAATGGCATCCACCGTATCCATGACTACTAGAACACAACGTTCCATTCCCTCGCTCCTCCCTTCTTCCAGCAAGCCCAGGACCCCAGCTTCTCATCAAAGTTTCTCCAGTTCCTCTCACTCCCAATTCCATGGGCTCAATTTCTCAAAGCCCGCCTCCGCTAGTTCTGCTCCTGTTCCTTACCGTTCTTCTTTCAAGACTTCCATTGTGGCCAAGGTACACCTGCATTATTGTAACTAATCAGCTTCTGGCTTGTACTGAAAAGGGATTTGCTGGTCTGAAATTTGCGCCTTGTGGGTTTTGATTTCCGAGGGCAGGTGAACAAAGGGCAGGTTCCGCCCAACTTCACATTGAAAGATCAGGATGGCAAGGCTGTGAGCCTCGCCAAGTACAAGGGCAAGCCTGTTGTTGTCTATTTCTACCCTGCCGATGAAAGCCCTAGTTGTACCAAACAGGTACCCCTTTTCCTTTCTCCTTATTCTTTTCCAACCTTGAGATATAAGGCATAGAAGCAATTGGAGGTCAAGTAGCTCTAGCTTACGCAGTGATGCTGTTTCTTGAACACAATGTCACTTATAGAAATACTACTTTTGTCCCTCTTCATTGCTTGAAGAGGCCATTTGATTGGTTAATGGAGGGGCAACGACCACACTTACCTTGAACAACTTAATTTATGGTTTTAGTAAACTTCCAGATGCGTAAAGAAAAATCAAAAGAAACAGTGATCATGATGGTATTGGAAGCAGTTTATGGAAAGGGAATGACACAAGATTAATGTTTTGAGTATCTCCAATCACTTGAATTATTCTGATAGATAAGCTTTTGTTTTCACATGGTAAGAGGTCTTGTTTCCTCCTCGTGATCTCCCAATAGAATAGTTGATTCAAACACAAGTTACGAGCTTGTGCAAATTTCAAACTCATAAGCAAGTTCTTTGGTATAAGATTCATACTTCGCCTCCTCGGTGCAACCGACTTATTGGGAAGAATTAGTTATTGGCAGTTCAGTCTCGTCAAGATCCTTTGTTTTTCCTTCTCGGATGTAGTTGATTTTCCAGAGTCTTTGTTTTTTGCAGGCGTGTGCTTTCAGGGACTCTTATGAGAAGTTTAAGAAAGCAGGAGCTGAGGTCATTGGGATTAGTGGCGATGATTCATCTTCACACAAGGTATCAACTCTCACTTAATTTTGATTTCCCTTTTCCTGAAAAGCAACTACTGCTGTAATTCTTTTGGCTGTGACTTGTGAGCCTAGGTGAACGATGAATTCATGATTGTTTGTGAACTTTGCCTTTATCATGGAATCAGTCCGCCCAGTGAGCTCAGAAAGGGAGTGAAATTAGGCTCATCACCAGGAGCTTGTCTTTTGTTAATCATAGATTTGGGCACCTTTGTTTAAACTTTCAGACTCTGATAAACTTCTGCAGATAGTTTGGCATTACAATTCATGAACTGCAGTACACATTATGTAGCGACGCCTGAGGTGTCTCTCTTTGCTTTGTTCTTCTCTTGGCTCTTAACGTTCGTTTTTTTCCTTTTCTGCAGTCATTTGCTAAGAAGTATAGGCTCCCCTTTACGTTGCTGAGCGATGAGGGTAACAAAGTAAGGAAAGAATGGGGGATCCCTTCCGATCTTTTTGGAGCACTACCGGGGAGACAGACATATGTTCTTGACAAGCAGGGAGTGGTGCAGCTGATCTACAACAACCAGTTCCAACCAGAGAAGCACATTGATGAAACCCTCAAACTACTTCAGAGCCTATAACTCTACTCTTTCCGCCCGCTTCTCTCAGTTTTCTCCCCACAACTAAAAAATTGCTCTCATTTTTGTTAAGTACGCACCCCTACTTCTAGCTAATGGCTACATTCAGTACTTGTAAAAATAGTAAGAGTTACAAGAGGTAACTGTTGCTTCTCCTTGTACCAAGTTGCATATGTTCAAGGTTGATCCCTAATCATATATAAACATGGAGTTCGTTGACGAACGATGATGGGTCGAACACATGTATTCTTCTGGTGTAACAATCTCTTATGAAGTTGGATAATTTCTCGATTCATGTGTCATTGGGACCATGCATCGATAAATTGAATGCGGAAACGAAAAAATTGTTTTGGCACTGAGTAATTCATTTCATTATGGATGTAGTAGCCATCAAATATCGATCATCATTTACAAATTAGAACAGAGGTGTGAGATTAATAATGAATAAAAGAATGGGATTAAACGAATCAGCCTAACAATTTCGAGCCTAAATAAAAAAGCCCCCAATAATAATTGTTGGTGGGGAAAAGAAGAAAGAATAAAAAGGCTAAGCCCAACTAAAGAAATGGGCTCAAATGTAGCGGCCCAACTGGACAATCAACACGCTAATGTCGTCGGAAGAGCCTCTCGAGGCGGCGAGCTCAGCAAGCTTTTTACAGGCCATCAATGGCGGCTGCTGCGATTCCATCAAAGCCTTTGCTACATCCACTGCTTCTTGATTGCTCACCTTATCCCACAACCCATCAGAGGCCAAGATCACGAACTCGATCTCCGGCTGGATCCTCAGAATCCGCGTCTCCGGCTCCGCAATCACCCATTGTTTCAGATGCCCGTCTCCGATTCCCCTGGACACTGCCAGCGACCCCTGAATTCGCCAAGTTCCGCGGACCAAATCGACGTACCCTCCCTGAAAAACATAATAATTTCAATTGAGTTCCCTTCCCCAGTTCTTCAATTTTAACCTAATGTCAATGTGATTTAGATGTTAGCTGCTTACCGTGGATTCGATTCGGTGCCTTTCGTCTTCCCTGGAGGGGCGGTGGTCGGAAGTGAGCGCCTCCGCGACGCCGCCTCTGCTGACGACCGCGCGGCAATCGCCAGCGTTGGAGACCACCAGGTTGCCTTTCCGGATCAGGGCGGTGACGCAGCAAGATCCGCCGCGGGCTTCCTGCTTCAGAAACTGCGAATCCGTTTCGAGATACCCTTGCTTTATCGCGTCCTCCGTTTCTTCTTCTTCTTCTCCGGCGAGCCGTTTGAATATGTTCTTGTCCAGGTTCGCCGCCGCGAATTCCGCGGCCTTGGCCCCGCTGTGCCCGTCGAAAACACCGAAGAAAGCCTGCGGAAAACAGCGATCCGATTAATAAAACCTAATTGAGTTGAATAGCTACGGAATTGTGAAATTGGGGGAGGCGTATTGAATTGGTACCTGTTTGGGATCTCCTTGAACTCCGACGAGGGCAGAGAAGCGATCCTCCATGGCTTCTCTCCTCCCTCTCTTGCAGAAAACGGAGTACCCATCCCCTTCCCTCTCCACCTCGGCCAGTTCGGCGGCGGCAGCCGGATTGGCCGGCGCCCCGAATCCCATCGCGGAAACGGGGATATCAAGCCTGGCCGGCCGTTTCCTCTTGGACACGGTAGGGGAAGAAGAGGAAGAAGGAATAGGCGGTGCCGGTCCCACCGCCGCTGCCTTCTGGAGGCGTGACCGGAAAGAAGGGGAGTGCGGAGAGGAAGGAGAGCAAGAAGAAGAAGAAGGTGAGCGGCAGGCGGATTTGAAGTGGCTTGTCGGGGTCAAATTCGCCGGGGAATTGGGGATGTTGAAGGAGGCGGCCCGGTTGAGGAAGAGGGAGGATGGCGGGGAGAAGATGGGGGAGTTGGATACCGCAACGGACATATTTGGCCGGAGTTCTGCTCTTTTTTTTTTTTTTTGCCGATGATCGTTCGTTTGTTTGGTTTTTTTCCTCCTTTTTGCTTGCTTTTCACAACGTTTGTTTTTTGGGTTTCTTGTCTGTTGGGGGATTTTGGGTTTACTTTATATAGAGTACAGGGAAGGGGAAGGGTGGGAATTCCGTGTGCCGAAGGAAAGAGGGGAAACGCAATTTCATCCACCGTTTACTGCTTTTGACCAGGAGGGGACTGGAGAAGGAGAAGGAGAAGGAGAAGGAGAAGAAGAAGAGTTTTCTGATTTTTCCTTTGAAGAAGGCGGTCTCCGGTCGTCTCTACCTTTTCGTTTTACCCAGAGCCAACCTGGGGAAGGGAAATGACGGTGTTGCCCTTTGGATTTGGGACGTTGGGCTTGGATCCAAGATTTGGATTTTAGGGAGATTGCAAAATGAGGATTGGATTGGATTGGCTGGCTTGGTCAGATTTGGTCTTCTTCTGACTCACTCCTGGACCTGGTTCCCTTTTTGAGATGTTTCTGTTCTGACTTGTTTGTGGGAGTGGGAGCGTTTCTGGATTACCCACGCCTATATTGCATGCACGAGATTTTTCCAGAAATAACACCTTTAACAAAAAATTTTATAAAAATAACACCCATACGAAAAAATTTACACTAATAGCATCATTTTTAATGGACCGCACCTTTGAGGTGCGTTTTACACATAAACCGCACCTCTAAGGTGCGTTCCATATTCCTGGACCAAAATCGCATCTTGGCCAAGTGGTTTTAGGTCTGACCTACAGAAACCGCTTGGCCGAGGTGCGGTTTTGGCCTAACCTATCAAAATCGCATAATGAAGGTGCGGTTTGTTTCTCCCAAACAAAACCACACCCCCAAGGTGCGATTTTGCCATACAAACCGCACCTTGGAGGTGCGGTTTTGGTCAATCAATTTCCGACAAGCCATGCAGAATAACAACCGTAACAGACGTGGGTCTGCATGGGCCTGCATGGATTTCATCAGTGATTTTGCCTATAAAAGGCCTCCCGGAAAACCACTTCTCTTCACACCTCTCCTTCTCCCTTTTCAATTTTCTGTTGTAGCTCTATATTTCTTTAGTAGTTTTGCGATTAACGTTAACTCGTAAGTTTATTTAATATTACTTTTTATTGTTATTTTTTATTTTTGATTTTTATGATATTAACTGAACTACGGTTTTATCGCAGATGGCATTCCAAAAGTTCACGCTTGGCTTACGGTGGAATGGTTACACGGAAGAGACCGGAAAGGGGGTCACCTACGTTGGTGGCAATTTTCAGAAGATAAAGGTCGCTACCAGACCGCTGCTTGAAGACCTCCATCAAATGTGCACTAACGTTACTTGCATGGATGGCACGAGAAGAGTTGATCGTATGGTGTACCGATATCGAAACAGAGAAAGTGGGTCATTGTGGCATGAGGAATATCTCATAACCACTCAGGATGAGGTAGATGCCATGCTCGAATTCATGAGGTCCAACAATCTTTCCAAAGCCGAGATGTTAATTTACACTGAGCCGGTCGCAGGCGTTGGAGGTCATTCTGGATACGGTCAAACATCTGGTATCCATGGTGGAGGTGAATTATATGGCGATCATCCCTACCAAAGTTACCATGATCCTCATTCATATTTTCAGTACCAAGAGCAAGGTGAAGGTCATCATCAATCTTTCCTGTCATACCAAGAAGAAGTTCAACCGGACCTCCCCAACCAACCTCAGTACAACTTCCACTCAGGCAGCGGTAGTTTTCACAACTACCATTATGGAGCTGATGAAGGTGCCTTTCATGAGCTGGATCAGATGGAGGATGCCCTGCCAGCACCAGTCAGTGACCCCTCCGATGAAGAAGGAGAGAACAACGTCAGTGCAGACAGCTCCGACCCTCTTGAAGGTGCTGATGATTCAGGACCAGAGTCAGACTCAGCTAATGATGATAAGGTGGCTCGTGACCGTGTACCAGTCCCCTACTACAATCATTAAACCTAATCGTATTGGTTGTTTTAAATAATTTAATCGCATACAAAGCAACACTCGTTAGACTCTTAGAAGAGGTATACATCTTCTTAGAAACACAGTCTTTTTGACAGAAAAAGGGGGGATCTGAGGATCTCTTAATACCCGATTTTCCCAGGGAATGGGAGGATATGATAACCGCTTAAAATCCCATTTCCTTAGACGTGCATCTCTTTATAAAGAGTCGAAGTAAGTGGCACTATGTATTTGATTAAATTATTGAAAACAACCAACACGATTAAAAATTCAACATAAATTTATTTTATATTCCACTAAATACATTAACAAAATAAAAGAAGGACAAATGGTAAAGAATTGTATGTACCGGGTGAGCGTTCCAAACATCCATTGACCGATGGTTTGGTTGGTCGTACAAGTCAGTTGGATCCAACGGTCCTTGCTCGAGATAATACCGTTGGTTGTATATATCCACGTCCTCCCCAACCTACGAGAAAATAACAACAAGGTTAGTACATAGATTAATTAAAAAGCTTATAACAACAACAAAAATTAAACCAGAATAATGAGTACGTACCGCTTGAAATTCATCAACATAAACTCCCTCTCCTTGCCACCAATCGACCATTTTTTCGGCAAATTCGGACAGAGATTCAGTTCGGCTTGGTGGGTTTTGAGGAAAAAACCTAAGAAATGTTTTCTGATGGCAGATCGGACTTAGCCGCAACCAACAGACCACTATTTCCTAGACTTTTGGGAGGGGAGGGTTTAGAGAGATAAATTCTAGAGAGAGAAGGAAGAATGGGTTGTGGTGTGAAGAGAGGGGAAGGGGGGGTATTTATACCCAATAGACCGCACCCTCCAGGGGCAGTCGGGTAATTTTTCCCAAAGAGAAACCGCGCCCTCCCGAGGCGGTTTGCGCTTCCCCAGCTTTGACCGCATCTCGGGGATGCGTTCCCCGATCCGTGGCGCAGATCGCTCCGCTGGCGCGCGTTCAGCCCTCCGATCGCTCCTCCATCCAACGGTCTTGAAGACCGTTCCGCAGAATCTTGAAACCGCACCTTCCTAGTGCGTTTCGTATTCTGACCTGGCTTGGAACGCACCCCTATGGTGCGTTCCAATAAAATTGGTGCTATTTCTGTCAATTTTTTCGGATGGGTGATAGTTTTGTAATTTTTTTTAAAGGTGCTATTATTGGAAAAATCCCTTTTTATGGGCTAATTGTAATTGGCAGGGCAGAACAAAGTCAAAACTAAAATAATAGTAACGATCAAGGAATTATGGTCATCAGGGAGAGAAATAACTAGTGATGGCAAATTCTGATCGGATCCGTTTGAGTTGATCTGTTGGGTAGATATTATTCAATATGTAATAGTGTGCGGCGATATATGAGTATTACTTTTGACCTGCCCTGTCGTGTTCTGTTTAGTTCTTGACTTGTTCTATCATAATTCTCATCAATATCTGCTTGCATTTTTTTATACTTTTCTATAATCATATTTTTATTCCAGATAAGACTCCAACTTTCAACTATTTATACTAAATAGCTAGCTACTTTTACTGATTCACTTATGAAGTATTTTCTATTCGTTTTCTTGTAAAAGAATTGAAGATCAACATTCTTTTGTTCAAATAACATATAAGGATGGGCGACCTGCCCCGTCCTGTACTCGTCCGAGTATTACTCGACCTAAATCGTGCTTATTGCGAGACAATAATAGATATTGAGGTACCCGACCCTCGCCATCCAGCCTATTTGTCTTCACTAGAAATAACCATAATACAATTAACCTTTGAGAAATTTAAGAAGGGCACCACTAAAGCCAATTTAGGCATCGAGTATCATGTAAATAAGTTAGATGTGCATCTTTACCTTTTTTTTTTTGTCTAATTTACTAATGGATGTGGTCAAATTATCCAATGGCTCTATCCATTGTCCATGTCTACTCTCATTCTCTCTCTATGAAAGCTTTAATATCATGATAACAAAGGTTGAATTTAAACATCACCAATTAAGCAAATGATAAAGGAACTCCACTCATTTATTATTTGCTTGGTTTTATGGTGTGGAAGTTATATATGCATATTGAAATTTAAGTTTTAGTGTAAAAAAAATCCATTTTAGGGGTAGTTTGGAAGTTGCGATAGTTTTGTTGAGATTGTCATTATGCATGTATTATTTACAATGCATTGTTTTTTTAGCAGAAACAATACATGGATTGATTATGTGATGTGACAAAAACTATCACTCATTTTGAGTGATTGTTATATCTCAACTTTTAGTTGTGATTGTTGAGATAGTTGAGTTGAGATTGTTTTGTCACAACTTTTAGCTGATGCGACATATGCGACATACACAATCACACATACCAAACATTGTATTCTACATGCATTCTCAACAATACATCTATTTAACAATCGCAACTTCCAAACGACCCCTTAGATGATAGTTGGCTCCAATTGTAAGGAAGTGATTATCTATTATACATTAATCTCTCACAACAACTCAAATTATTGGTACAAGTTGATTCATAAAATCAATATTTGAACTTGAGCTCTACCCGATCCGACACGTTCCAAACTAGACTAAACATGCTTGGTCTGAAATTTGTAATATTTACCTGGTCCTTATTTTGTGTTCCCGTCCCCTCAGTTTCAACCATAAACCACATACATTGTTCTCGTTCTGGTTCTGGTTATGATTTTCATTGTCTTTTACTTTTACTTTTAAATACTGTTTGGTACCAAATGAATCTAGACTTCATTTCATTTTAAAATAAATTACTTTGTAGAATTAATATTGAAGTGAATTCTTGTGTTTGGTATGTCTTATTCGATTCTTTAAAAATAAAATGAATTATCAAACCATGTTTGACATACATTTAGAATTGAATTAAACTAAAATTTTACAAACATTAATTAGAGCATACATTCGATTCTTATAAATATTCAGCAGAAATAATATTCATTGAAAATCATCTTCTAAAACACGCAAGTGACAAAGTTATTATCCAAACATTTGAAATTAGTTGGAGAGTTGGTTCCATTGCCAAATAGCAGGTTGTCGCTTAGCCCGCATAATGGAATTTGGAGTCGCCCAGAATCCATAGTTTAGGAAAAACTATATATATCAGGTTAATAAATAAGGATAATTATGTCATCCTATTATAATAAGTGAAATACTTGTGAAATTCATTTGGAAAATTCATCTCAATTCCGAAATTGCTATAACTAACTCCCAATTCCGTAGAATTCAAAATTTAGAATTGAAAATGAATTCTTTTAAATACCAAACACAAAAAAAAAAAAAAAAAAATTCAAAATAAATTTCTCAAAATTTATGAAATTCATTTATAATAGTTAGTGTAAGTCAAAATTTGTTCTCACCTACCAAGAATCTTTGATCATCCAAGTAATTAAAACACGGCACACTAACTATAGTAGCTACACGCCTACACGTTGTAAAATCAATTTGTTTATCATGTAATAATATGACTCGGCTGTGGAAGAAGTGTGGGGCCGTTCATCTTCCTCAACTCCGCGGAGTCTGCTGACTGGCCAGCCCACGCTGCCAACTCATATACGCACGAGGGACTTCAACAAGAAGTTACCGTTATTGGGAATTATTTTTTAGAGTGACGTGGATAAATCGCAAGCGATATATATGGGGCCTTTTTAGGGTTGAATAAATCTAACCCGGGATCTTTCACTTTAAGAACGAGAGTTCATTAAGGATTTCACCACTAGATTTTGGGACCTTTAGCTAAGACTTCGAACACAAAATTTTCTAAATTTTTTGAAACTTATCAATTCATGTTACAGTTGACATAATTTCGACAACGAATCTTGCTCAGTTGGTCTATTTAACAACTTCGACTGCAAGATATGTCGGCTAAATTGCAGGTTTGGTCACTTGAATTATTAGTTAAGTTCATATTAGCCACTAGAATTATTTTATTCCATCCGTAGTCACTTAAATTAGGTTAACAGTTCAAGTTTGGTCACTGGCTGTTAGTCTCCGTTAACTTTTACTGATGTGGTGGTCAACTTTTATAGTTGACAGTTAAAATTTATTTTTTAATAATTTTCACCTTATTATTACAATAAATTAAAATATAATTAAAACAAAAAATGTCACGTCCAAACACCACCACCACAAACAGCCGCCGGCGCCCTCGAAGCCAGCTCCGGCTATTTCTCCTCCTCCTCCGCCTCCTGTGGCTGAGATTCCGCCACCACCGAAATAGCAGCAAGATCTCCTCCCGGACTTGGAGTTCCGGGAACAGGACAATCCAAGCTTCAACACGTACAGTCTCCATCTCCTCCGCACCGAATTCCCCTTTCACCCTCTTGTCCGCCGCCCTCCCTTCCGCGTACAGATCTGTTAACAGGCTAGGGATTCAAGATTTATGGAATTGGAGATTTTGATCAGAGAAACCAGAGAGCACGAACAAAGGGAAGAAGAGAAGACAAGACCGTGAAATGGCTTTGATGATCTTTCTTCTGTACTCAAGTTGGGCTTGAAAATAGACTTTGGCCCAACACGTTATAAAACCAAAAAACTAAGTAAAAGAACAAAATGGAAGGTTGGGCTTAAGTGATCAGCGGGTGCAAATATTGAATCTGTACTGAAGAGACTTAATCGTCTTCTTCCTTCAGATTGAAAGTAGCAGAACCTGATCAGAATTGCCCAGAAAAACTGAAAACAGAGTAAAGTGAAGTTGTAAAGGGACAAAGAGAGAACACCACAATTTTTAACGTGGTTCACCAATCTACGGCTACTCCACGTCCCATAATCAGTCACCGACCAATTCCGAGAGACACTTTTATTGATTTTCAACCTATCAAGAAGAAATAAAAAGGACTCAAATGAAAGACCGAAACAAGAACAATTTCACCTTCTCACACCAAGAACCCAGATCACCACTGATCTGTTAACCACTAAGATAGACCCTTTTCCACCTATCTTAATCCAAGCCCCTTTTGTACTTGTAATCACAGACCTATACCTCTGAATTACTCTCCACTACAAAAGTTGCATTCTCAATACGTAGTTTAGGACTATATATAGATTTGTTGAGACAGAGCCGTTGCACTAGGAAAGGAAAGGATCGTTCTTGATGGCATAGATGTTAGCAAAGATGTATTGCAAACTGACACTTTATTCATTGATGAAGAATGAAATATATACACAAGCTCTCAACTAGAGCCAGAAAACCTCGGCTTCGAGGAACAACCCTAACAACTCGATCCCAGAGAAATAGCTCCCTGACTAACCTCCTCCCATGCTTCAGCTAACAGCCACAACGGCTAAATGACCAGACTTACACAGACTAAAACACTAGGTACCAAAATAATAAAAGACCATACGACGCTGTTTTATTTGCTATCACTAATACTTCATTTAAACAGACCAGAACTCTTCTTTCCTTCTCCGGATCAGATTCGGATTCAGAACCATTCTTCAACTGCAACATCTTCCTCCCCTGAACTAAAGTCTCCTGCACTTCTTCTGACTTCAGTTCACTGCATCACCTCTGTTCCTTCTTCCCACTTGAACTCCTCTTCTGCACACATTCCCAGCTGGTACCTCAGAGTCTGAAATGCATCCAGATTGACGGCTTTAGTCATAATATCAGCCACTTGCTCATGGCTCCTGCAATGCTCCATTTCGATCACTTCCTCTTTAGCCAAGTTCCTTAGGAAATGGAAACGCACATCAATGTGCTTACTCCTACCATGGAAGATAGGATTCTTGGATAGCTTAATGGCTGAACTGCTGTCACACATAACCTTTGTAGCAGTAGACACACTGTCCCTCCATCCCATTTGCTCGAGTATCTTCCTTAGCCATACACACTGTGCAGCACAATAAGGGCCAGCCACAAACTCAGCTTCTGTGGTAGACAGGGTGACCACTGGTTGCTTCTTTGAAGCCCAAGATATGGCTCCTCCTGCAATGAAAAACACATAACCACTAGTAGATTTTCGATCATCCAGATCCCCTGCATAGTCACTGTCAGTATAGCCAAGAAGCTTATCATTTTCATCCTTCCTCTTGTACCAGATGCCATGAGTGCTTGTCCCTTTTAGATATCTCAGAGCCCTTTTTGCTGCAAACAAGTGTTGCCTGGTGGGAGCTTCCATGAACCTGCTTAGCATGCATACTACATACATGATATCTGGCCTAGTAGCACAGATGTAGAGTAAGCTCCCAATCAGCCTTTTATACTCAGTTGCATCAACTCGAACTTCATCTCCTGCTCTGGTGAGCTTGGTTCCAGGAGCAATGGGATTCTTTACAAAATTGCAGCTTGATAGACCAAACTTGTCAAGCACTTCCTTCACATATTTCTGCTGGTTAATGAAGATCCCTGCTTTACTCTGATGCACTTCAACCCCCAGGAAGTATTTCATCCTTCCTAAGTCAGTCATTTCGAATTCTGACTGCATAGATTTCTTGAAGTCTTCTATGAGCTCAGGACTGCTGCTTGCATACATAAGATCATCAACATAGAGACTGACCAGCAATGTATCATTACCAACCTTCTTTATGAACAAAGTGTGTTCATAATCACTTCTCTTGAAGCCTGTTTTAAGAAAGTAAGCCTCGATCCTGTTGTACCAAGCTCTTGGAGCTTGTTTCAATCCATAAAGAGCCTTTTTAAGCTTGTAAACTTTCTGCTCCTCCCCAGATACTTCAAATCCTTGAGGTTGCATGATGTAAACTTCTTCTGTCAGCTCTCCATGCAGGAATGCACTTTTTACATCGAGCTGGTACATTGGAAATCCATGGTATGCAGCCAATGCAAGTAGACACCTGATAGTATCCCATCTAGCAACTGGTGCAAAGACTTCAGTGTAGTCTATGCCATGCTTCTGAGCATACCCCTTTGCCACCAGCCTAGCTTTAAACTTATCCACAGATCCATCCTCCTTCAGTTTGGTTTTGAAAATCCATTTGACTCCAATTGGAGTCACCCCTGCAGGCAGTTCCACCAGTATCCATGTGTCATTCTTTTTAATGCTCATCATCTCTTGTTTCATAGCATTCCTCCATTTCTCATCCTGCACAGCCTCTTCAAACGTGGTGGGATCATCACTGTTAGTCACCAGACAGTCCATTCCTGCAAAATAGGTGCAATCATAGATGGACAAATGCCCTGGTGGATGTCTATTCCTGGGGCCTAAACCTCCACTGGGAAGTCCAAGCACATCAGGGTTACTGTCATCATCTTCTTCTTCCTCCCCTTCATCCTGATGTGCTGTAGCTGGTGGTGGAGTTGCTGGTGTGATGGGAGTGACTGGTTCTGCTGCATCTAGAGTTGCAGATTCTTCTTCTTCTCCTCCTTCTTCAGAATCATACCATGCCTCATCACTTCCATCCCACACAATCTTGGTGAGCACTAGTTTTTCAGAATCCCAGTTCCAGCCTTTTGTCTCATCAAAAACCACGTCCCTGCTGATAATTACCTTCTTGGTGACAGGATTATACAATTTATAGGCCTTAGACTCAGTAGACAAGCCTAGGAAATAACACTGCATGCTCTTGTCATCAAGCTTCTTCCTCAAGTGATCATTCACATGCACATAAGCCACACACCCAAAGATCTTAAAGTGGCTAACAGTAGGAGGTTTACCTGTCCAAAGTTCTTGTGGTGTTCTTCCTGAATTTGCTGAGGTTGGACTTCTGTTCAACACATGACCAGTCCAGGCCACTGCTTCTGGCCAGAACACAGCAGGAACTTTCATGTCAGCTAGAGAGCACCTGACCATGTTCATTATGGCCCTATTTCTTCTTTCTGCAACCCCATTTTGTTGGGGAGTCAATGCAGCAGTTAGCTGCCTTCTTATTCCAGCAGCTTCACAGAGTTCCTTGAACTCATTCAGGAGGAACTCTCCTCCTCTGTCTGTTCTGAGGCAAATAATGGATTCTCCTGTCTCCTTTTCTACTTGAGCCTTGTATTTCTTGAAACAATTCAATGTTTCTGATTTTGCTTCTAAGAAATATACCCACAGTTTCCTACTGAAATCATCAGTAATTGTCAGAATGTACCTCTTGCCTCCATTGGAAGCTGGGGTGATTGGTCCACATAGGTCAGCGTGGATCAATTGAAGCCTTTTGGTAGCTCTCCATGTGCTTTGCTTTGGAAAGCTTCCTCTGTGTTGTTTCCCAATCTTATAGGTAGAACAGATTCCCAGGTTTCCTTGCAGTTGTGGCAGCCCTTGCACAGCATTCTTCTTCTGCATTTGCATTAGGCTTTGACAATTGAGATGGCCAAATCTCCTATGCCATAGATTCAGTGTGTTGATACTGGCTTCCTTCTGATGCAGACAAAGATGATCCCCTTTAGAATTGTTTGACTGCTTTTGAGAATGCAGAACAAACATTCTGTTGGTTTTCATTGTTGTTTGCAGTAGAAGACCCTTTTCCTCATGGAAAATCTTGCAGGTGCTATCCTTGATTAAGAAACTTAGATGCCTTTCCTGTAATTGCCCTACACTGAGTAGGTTTGTTGTAAGGCCAGGCACATAAAACACATCTCTGATGGATAATGAGACTCCATCAACTACTAGTCTCACTGTGCCTGTTCCAGCTACTGCCATCTTGGTTCCATTCCCCAACTTCACACTACAGTCACTGCCAGCTTCCATTGAGATGAACCACTGCTTCTCACCACACATGTGATTGCTGCATCCAGAGTCCAGAAGCCACCAGGTGTCTTTCTTTTCATCAGACTGTGTGCCTAGATGTGCCATAGAGTTCTGCACACCCATCTCCTCTTTTTCTTGCTGTTGCTCCACAAATGCCATCAGCAGCACAGCTTCAGTCATATCAGGGTAGGAGTTGTTGGAACCCTTGGGACGAGAATCATAGCTTGTGTAGTATGCTTGTTGATTGCCATACCACTTAGGACATTCTGCTTTGAAATGACCCAGTTTATGGCACTTAAAGCACTCCACCAAGTCACGATTCAGCCCTCTTCCTCTTCCCCTTCCTCTACCTTGAAACATGCCTCTCCCAGAACCTCTTCCACCTCTACCTCCATACTCAAATGTCATCTTCAATGCCTGTTCTTCCTCTGTTGGATGTTTGGCAAATTTTTGCTCATGGACTAGTAGAGAACTTTGCAAGGCTTCAACACTCAGTTCATCTATGTCCTTAGATTCTTCGATAGAACAGACAATGTAATTGAATTTGGTGGACAGAGTTCTTAATACCTTCTCCACAATCTTCACATCTGGCATCTGCTCCCCACAATTCCTCATGGAATTAGCCACTGTCATCACCCTGCCAAAGTAATCCGCAACAGACTCTCCCTCCTTCATCTGCAGTAGTTCAAAGCTTCTCCTAAGACTCTGAAGCTGCGACTTTTTCACCCTCTCACTGCCTTGGTACCTTGTCTTCATGGAATCCCATAGTTCTTTTGCTGTTGCCTTCTGTGTTATGGTCTTCAATATACTCTTGTCAATAGAACTAAAGAGATAATTCTTCGCTTTGAGATCCTTCAGTCTCTTTTCATCTAGCCCCTTTTGTTGGGCTTCTGTCAACGGTTCTCCCTGTGCAGGCTCCCTTATTCCATCTTGAACCACTGTCTAATACTCTTTGGATTGCAGCAGGTTCTCCATTAGCAAGCTCTAGTGGTCGAAATCCCCATCGAATTTGGGTATACAGACCTGGGCAAAGCTGCTTTCACTCATGTTTTTCACTCACCAGAAATCGCCTCACTGCACTTGCTCACTCGTGTTTCCCAACCCAGAAAATCACTCGTTCACTTTCCTTGATCTCACAAATCACACAGCTCTCTTTGGTTACAGCTCGCAAAGACGCTCTGATACCACTTTGTTAGCAAAGATGTATTGCAAACTGACACTTTATTCATTGATGAAGAATGAAATATATACACAAGCTCTCAACTAGAGCCAGAAAACCTCGGCTTCGAGGAACAACCCTAACAACTCGATCCCAGAGAAATAGCTCCCTGACTAACCTCCTCCCCTGCTTCAGCTAACAGCCACAACGGCTAAATGACCAGACTTACACAGACTAAAACACTAGGTACCAAAATAATAAAAGACCATATGACGCTGTTTTATTTGCTATCACTAATACTTCATTTAAACAGACCAGAACTCTTCTTTCCTTCTCCGGATCGGATTCGGATTCAGAACCATTCTTCAACTGCAACAATAGATTGGTGAGGCTTTCCTTTTCTGCTCCTTAAAATAAGCAACGGGTCTTCTTCAATTTGAATCTGAAATTTCTGACTTAAATCTTCCAACAATCTCTCCCTAAGTCAGATATTAACGATTGCTACATACCTGCAACCACAGATTCAAAGATACCAAGGTACGCAAGACAACATCCACAGACAGGGTCTAAACATAGAGACGAGTCAGGCAACCATCATCTGAGCCGGAGCCTGTATTTGAGTCGCTGCTACACCAAATCAAATTGGCATTCATATATCTCCCCCTCAATCGCAATCTCAAATTTAGATAAAGCATGAAGATCAGCACACTTAATCACCATCGCTAGATAAATCATTCAATGAGAACAATATAAGCAATTATGGTCTCCCCTGAGACTAAGCATTATCCAACCAACTATGAAGCATTAACAGGAGAAGAACACTAATAGTTGGGGAGGAAGGAGAAAGGGACCAACAAATAATGATATATCAAGATGCTGTCACGATGCAAAAGAAGAATAATCCCCCCTAAAACAAAAGATTGCAATTTAATAGGTTATTGCAAACAAGACCAAATACCTCTCCTACCAAAAAATTGTAACAGGAAAAACTGGTGGAACAAGTAAGTCAAAACCCATTACGAGATGCAGTAGGAGAGTAACATATATGCCGGCCAGAACTGGCTAAAGATCACAATTTCTTATGAAACTTTCTACAATAGATGCAATATTATTTAGAGCAAAAGCTCAAGGCAACAAAATAACATGATTAGGAAGAAGGACAACATGATCAAGAACCTATATTCTCCCCCTCAATTTGTAAACAGGAATGTCAAGTAAAGCAAGATGTACGGAAAACTACCAGGAATAACATCCATCTACAACTATCCACTGACTTAAAATAGAAACTCACTAGAGAACTCCAAGAGAAAAGAGAAGAAAATGCCTTACCTGTCATGTAGTGGGAGCACCCATTGACAAGAAATCAATGGAAACAAAAGCTCCCATACGCTGCAAGATCAACCATTAGTTTTCTTTGGAACCCAAACCTTTCTAGGTATGGGTTTCCAAAGTCGAGAGTACAAAGGAAGATGCTGGTGACAATTTCCACTTGTATGACCGGCTCTTAGGCAGGTATAGCATCTCAATATAGCAGCATTGTCATAGCTGGTATGCTGACTATTTTTACGTCTAAGATTTCTCTTAGGGGTCGTTTGCTTCTAGGATTTTAGAAAATGAGGGATTATGATAAAACCTTGGATTTTGAATATGAGAGATTATGTTGGATTTTGAAACTTCCATGTTTGTTTGTAGGATTTGGTAATGGCTTTTAGTAGGTTGGAATTATGGCTTGATGGGGGAAATTACTTTCTTATCCTTAATGAATCACTTTTTACTTTACTTGTATTTTGAATGTTTTTGTATATACATGAAGAATTAGCATATGTAAAAATGGCAGCAACATCCATACTATTTGGTCATATTGTATACACGCAAGAAGCCATTAAAGTAAATTGAAACTCTCAACCCAAACCAATAATGTCGAAAGGAAAATCAAGGGTTTGGATTGGATTATAAAAAAAGAGGATGTAAGCATGAAATAATTAATTGTTGAGCTTCATAAAAAAGGAAGACAAAACGACGATAGGCAGAGATGGAAAAGGTTGCCGGAGCTTTTTGCTGTGTTGCAATCCCTTGGCAACGAAGAGACAAAGTTGGTGAGATGAGAGTGTAGACAAAAGTCCTCAGTAGAGATAATAATAACCGAGGGCAAAATTGGATTACACAAAATGAGTGGGGGTAACACGGTCATTAAACATCATGGATTATATCTATCTTCCAAAATCCTAGCTATAGAGGTAAGATTTTATAATCCATGGGGCCCACGGATTTTAGCTCCAAATAATCCAATATTAGTGGACCCCACAGATTGAAACAAAATCCATTATATGCTAACAAACATGGATTCATTATAAAGTCCAACATATGTTGGATTTTGGGCCAAAATCCAACACCAAAATACCAAAAGCAAACGACCTCTTAGTCTTATCATAAGGCAGCCTAGTTTGTAAGTGATTGTGGTTATAGTTCCAGGGAGCACAATTTATTCTTCTACAAATAGCTTCTTGGCTATTGGAACACTTATAAGCAGTAGAGGAATTCCTATGATTCAGTAACTTATGCAAGTGATCTCTTTCGATGACAACTAATTCATTTGCTCTCTTTAACTCAACCATCTTGAGACGATCGAGTTCAATAGTTCTCTTCATATTAGCTATGTCATTATTCTTTTTACGGACTTCTTCCTGAAGACGACAATATCTAAATTTCAAGCTACGACACTCTTCCTCCAAGTTTTCCAAAGCAGATAAGAAATTATCAGGATTTACCTTGGATGATGTGGGGTCCGACTTCACCTCAATACGAGCTGATGGCAAAGAGAGCTCTTCTTCAACATCAGATGTGCTGGTTTCAGTTTTAAAGGTGAACGCCATATATGCTTCTTCATTGATCTTGTCATCATCTGATCCCGATTCATAATCACTCCAAGTAGCCACCATTCCTCTTTCTTTTGGCCTTAGAGATTGAGGACAACTGGCTCGAATGTGTCCAGTATTCCCACACTTGTAACAAGTCAGAGGTTCCTTTCCCTGCATACCTGTATCAAATTTTCTGGTCTGCTGGTATAGCAGCCTGTCTTGGAGACCATTTTGGTTACGATCATAACAATCATTCTTAGATTTATCAGATTGACGCTTTTGGGCATTTTTATATTTCAACATTTGATGAAAACGTCTACTAACAAGAGCAAATTCCTTGTCAAAATCACTATCAAGATCGTTCTCGGACTCATAATTTACTACTTTAGATTTAAAAACCAGAGTCCTTTCGCGTTTATCATCATCTTGACTAACCTGTTTTATAACATGCTCGTGACTGAGAAGAGAACCTATCAATTCATCTATGGACAGCGTATTAAGATCTTTGGCCTCTTCGATAGCAGTACGTTTTGGAAGCCAATCCTTAGGTAAAGACCTAAGAATTTTTCTATTCAAGTCTTTAGACTGAAAACTTCTTCCAAGACCCCTTAATTTGTTAATCAAGACCGTAAATCTGGAATACATTTCCTGAATACTCTCATTAACAATCATATCGAAACATTCATAATCATGCATTAAGAGGTCAGTTCGAGTTTCTCTTATATTCGAAGTACCTTCATAGGTGGATTCCAGTGATGCCCAGATTTCTGTAGCTGTCTGGCAATGCTCGACTTCGTCAGCTTCTTCTGGAACCATTGAGGCTTGCAGAACGTGCATTGCTCGTTGATTCAATTGAGCACTTTTATTCTGGGCTGCACTCCACTCGGATTGTTTATCTGCATCCATCTGAACGGGACCATTCTGTACAACCAACCAAAGCTCATCATCAATTCCCCATAGGAAAGTTTTCATCCTCTTTTTCCAGGCCGTATAGTTTGAGCCAGTGAAAATCGGAGGGGAATTGAGAGCAGCTTGCCCGAACTTGATTGATACCATGGATCTTTCACTTGGCAGCGATTAGCTTCGTCAAGCACGAGCTCTGATACCACTTGTTAGCAGGCTAGGGATTCAAGATTTATGGAATTGGAGATTTTGATAAGAGAAACCGGAGAGCACGAACAAAGGGAAGAAGAGAAGACAAGACCGTGAAATGGCTTTGATGATCTTTCTTCTGTACTCAAGTTGGGCTTGAAAATAGACTTTGGCCCAACACGTTATAAAACCAAAAAACTAAGTAAAAGAACAAAATGGAAGGTTGGGCTTAAGTGATCAGCGGGTGCAAATATTGAATCTGTACTGAAGAGACTTAATCGTCTTCTTCCTTCAGATTGAAAGTAGCAGAACCTGATCATAATTGTCCAGAAAAACTGAAAACAGAGTAAAGTGAAGTTGTAAAGGGACAAAGAGAGAACACCACAATTTTTAACGTGGTTCACCAATCTACGGCTACTCCAAGTCCCAGAATCAGTCACCGACCAATTCCGAGAGACACTTTTATTAATTTTCAACCTATCAAGAAGAAATAAAAAGGACTCAAATGAAAGACTGAAACAAGAACAATTTCACCTTCTCACACCAAGAACCCAGATCACCACTGATCTGTTAACCACTAAGATAGACCCTTTTCCACCTATCTTAAGCCAAGCCCCTTTTGTACTTGTAATCACAGACCTATACCTCTGAATTACTCTCCACTACAAAAGTTGCATTCTCAATACGTAGTTTAGGACTATATATAGATTTGTTGAGACAGAGCCGTTGCACTAGGAAAGGAAATGATCGTTCTTGATGGCATAGATTGGTGAGGCTTTCCTTTTCTGCTCCTTAAAATAAGCAACGGGTCTTCTTCAATTTGAATCTGAAATTTCTGCAGGGCAACCCTAAACATGCAGGTGCCTTAAACTGGGTTTCCTTCCCGTCCATAGTTCAAAAGGTGTCTTAGGAACTGCTTTACTAGGAACCCTGTTTAACAAATACACAACGGTCCTTAAAGCGTGCATCCAAAATGATTTGGGTAAAGATGAATTGCTTAACATACTCCTAACCATATCCATTAAAGTACGATTCCGCCTTTCTGCAACACCATTTTGTTGCGGTGTTCCTGGCATAGTGTATTGAGCACAAATACCACGTCTTTCTAGGAACTTAGCAAATGGACCAGGGAACTGTCCACTTTCATCATATTTTCCATAATATTCTCCACCTCTATCAGATCTGACAATTTTCATCTTTCTTTCTAATTGCCTCTCAACTTCATTGATAAACACCTCAAGGGTATCTACCCAACTCGCAGCCTGTGGTAGTTCGACCCTACCGGTATGCTCATCATCAAAAGGATGAAATTGAGAGTAAGTGAGATTTTTCATGCAGCAAATAGATATATCCATAACGTGAAAAATCATTGATAAAGGTAATGAAATACTTTTCTCCACCAAGTGATGGAACATCAAAAGGCCCACAAATATCAGTGTGTATGATTTCAAGGAGCTGTGAGCTTCTTGTGGCTGCTTTCTTAAGTTTATGTTTTGTGTGTTTTCCTTTAATACACTCCACACAAATTCCAAGGTTAGTAAAATCCAAATGAGGAAGGATTTCATTCTTTACTAACCTTTCCATTCTTTCTTTGGATATGTGACCCAAATGTTTATGCCACAAGTAAGCAGAGGATTCATCAAACAAACCACGTTTAATACCAATATTATGATGCAAGGTTAAGAGAGTCTCAGCGAATAGGGTATCAAGCTTTAGTTTGTACAAACCATCAACAAGGGTACCAGAACCCAATAAAACATTATGTTTGAACAAACTAATAGAACCATTTCCAATGTTCCAAAAATACCCAGCCTTATCTAGTTGAGACACCGAAACCAAATTACGAGAAATAGAAGGAGCATAAAGGGTATTGACAAGGTCCAAATGATGATCAGTATCTAAAACCAAATGATAAGTCCCAATAGCTTCAACTGGAACTTTGGCTCGGTTTCCCATATAGATGAACTTCTCATTTTGCCTTATGGTTTGGGTCGTAAGGAATCCCTGCATCATTTTGGAAACATGAATGGTACAACCAGTGTCAACCCACCAAGTATTATAAGGAACCTCAGTTAAATTTGATTCGAAATATACTGAAGCACTAGGCTTACCCTTTCTTTCGAACCATGCCTTTCTTTTCAAGCAATCTTTTTGATAATGTCCGACTTTCTTACAAAAGCGACATATATCCTTACTTGGTTCCTTCTTGTGGATTTTGGCAGATGACTCATTAAGCTTTGATAGTCCTTCCTTGCCCTTCCCATTCTTGTTCCATGGTTTCTTTCCAGCTCCTTTATGACCAACTAGATTGGCAGAATGATTTCCTGGTTTCTTATCCCTTGCTTCCTCTTGAATGAGCATACTTGTAACTCATGCACATTCCATTTATCCTTTAGAGTATTGTAATGCACATGGAATGTGCCATACTCTGGAGGTAAGGAATTAAGGATGAACGTTACTAGGAAATTTTCATTCACTTCCATTCCCATGGTCTTTAGTCTTGCTGCAATATTCGTCATTTCGACGATATGCTCATGCATGGTACGAGAACCATCAAACTTCATGGTGGTTAGCGTACCCATCAGTGTCCCAGCAAGCGACTTATCAGCAGACTCAGATTGAGAGCTTTCTTTCACGGAATTCATAAATTCTTTAGCACTTTCAGTATCATTGAAAGTTGACTTAATGTTGTTTGCTACAGTTATTCGCATAAACATTAGGCTTAGTCTGTTTGATCTTTCCCAAGCTTTATGGAAAGACTTCTCCTCAGCACTGCTAGCATCAGTAAGAGCAGCAGGTTTCTCACTTAAGAGTGCCAAATCAAGATCCAGAACACGGAGGTGAACCTGTTCAGCCCATTCAGAGAAGTTGAGGCCATTAAACTTAACAACAGACGTGGCTTGCGAATGAAGAGAAACAGAAACAGATGCTGCAAACATATATAACATGTACTTACACATTAATGCTTTGGGTAATAAGCATAAACTATAATACAGATATGGAAGCATAAACATAAAATATGTATTGGTGCTACCTTTGGGCAAAACAACAATATATATGCGATAAATAATCGTAATTGATGCTCAAAATAATCATATAATTGGTGATAGACATACTCAAATTAGATATACTTGCAATCTTTGGATATACTAAATATATATAACCAAGCATATCAATTTACCACGATAATGTTCATGAATTATAAAACGAGCAATCAACCGTTGGGCGATTCAAAATATTTTAAAATCACGAACTTCAACTTAAAAGCATCACATAAACATTAGTAGTTGAACTTGATTCAACTTGATATCTATAAACCTTCTAATTTGGCCACTTTGGTGACTAACAAATTAATCATAAAGTAGATATCAAATGTAAAATTTTAACTTAAGGTAAGACAGTTGTTAATAATGCTTTGAAATACGCAGACCCAAAACTTGAGTCTCCAATTGCATACTGTTACTAATGGAAAAACAATATTAATCATCATTGAGACAAACATAAGGCTTTATTAACCTTCCCAAACTCTTAATTAATCGAACGCATATACAAAAGCAATTGTAACCATCCCTAATTGCTTTTATCATGATTTTTAGTTGAAAAGGAAATAAAGGCAAGATACTGTCATCACAATTCATTATAATTGAGGAAACAAACATATCAATATATCATGTAAGCATAAACATACATGCACTGCACATATATATGTTCTTGATAAACGACGAATAATTGCTCGACAGACAGAAGACCAACCGCAAAGAAGTTAAATACTGTTGTGTACAAATCTCGAACGCGTGGACTCAATAGAATAAACAGATGATCAATCAGAAGCATCAACAAGCTTTAATAATGCATAAGCGATTGATATAAACGCAGCGGAGACTAATCGAGCATAATACATAATCGAAAATCATCCATTCATATAAACCCTAAGGCTCTGATACCACATGTAAACATAAATCATAATAGCATGGATCTTAGAATTAGATGATTTCACGAATCGGTAATAGATCAAGGAAACCTACCTCGATCCATGACGAGAGCGGCGACAGCGGCTTGAGTAGTAATCACCGGAATTGAGTTTCTCCCTCTTGACCCCTTTAGGTTTTAGGTTTAGAGATTTCTATGACGGCTAAGAAATTCTACGTAATGGGTTGAGAGAGGAACAATCCTAGGGTTTCTTTATATAGACCCACCATCAGGGTATATTAGGAAATTACCTTTTTAATTAACCTAACCAATATATGACTTACCTTATATATTAAACCATTAAGTGATAATTACACTTAGGCCACAATTATTCCCTAGTGATCCATACGGGAATTGGGCTTACAAATTCTCCGTAGGAGAATCTATGCGGCCAGTACTCGAGTTTCCAATCTTAAATTTCTTCTTCTTCTTCGTCTCCTTGTGACATTTTTTTCTTTTATTTTTTTAATTTATTGTGATAATGAGGTGAAAATTATTACAAATTAAATTTTTTTATTTTGTATTTTTTTAAAGGTCACGTCACTCATTTAACAAAAGTTAACGGTGACTAATGGCCAGTGACCAAGCTTGAACTGTTAACCTAATTTATTAAGTGACTACAGACAGAATAAAGTAATTCTAGCGACTAACGTGTGTTACTAGTAATTCAAGTGAACGATTTAGCCATATATGTCTGATGCCCTTGTTATAAGAACCAAACCGGATCAACGGTCGGGCCAGTAGAACCGTCAAACCAGTTACGATAGTGGTCCGGTTCATTGTTTGAACGGTTATTGATGAACCAAATGGGTTTTCACGGTTCAACATAAAATCAGATGAACCGACACGGTTTAGCTAGTCCATTGGTTCACTATTTTAACAAAAAATATTTTAACATAAACTAAAACCATCAAATCATAATTATTAATTTTATATATGCTTCCTCAACCTTATTGTCGATTTTACATTGTCTACTACCAACTAGAACCGTAATTTTTAATTTGAATTAAAAAATGTGGTTTCTTTTGTTAGATGGTTGGAATGATTTATTAGATATTTTCGTGATGATATGAATTTGAACTTGTTTATGGTCAATGATAATTTCATTCTTAAAATTTGTTATATATCATTAACGGTTCTATCAACAGTTCACCAACGATTAACCGGTGAACCCTTAAACCACTAACTTTTCCGGTTCAGCCTCCGGTCCGGTTCTGAAAACAAAGGATGTACCCCTAATTAATGTCTTCCTCATCTTCATGAGTTCACCAAGAGATACAGATAATACTAAATTTAGAGGTTGACTTTTGCGTTTGGTAGTTAACTGCAAAACACTTTGTCAAATCTGATGGGGGCTGACTCGGACAAAGTGAAGAAGTTCGGGGGTGATACCAAGTCAAATGAATTTAATGATCATTATTACCTTTGAACTATCAAGTTTTTTATTTCATTATGGTCACTAAACTAAAAGTTTCCCTAATTTGCTCATTATAGTTTCCTAAAGACTTTTGAGTTCCAATTTAACGGGAGATAGACAGACTACTAATGATATAGTTTCCTACAGACTTTTGAGTTCCAATTTAACGGGAGATAGACAGACTACTAATGATAAGGGCTAATTCAGACAAAATTTAGTTCAAGGACCAAAATAGGAAAATAACATAGTTTATGGGCCAAAATGATCACCAATTCAAGTCAAATCCGCAAGTTGATTTTTTTTTTTTCCTGCCTGTCTTTGTTCATCATGTTAGCTGAGCTCACATTCCTAATAAAAGCCATATCTGATCTCATTGCATTCGTATATCCCTTCCTGCACATTCATCACGTGCTTAATTTCATATTGGTCAAACTTCCATTCCCAGCCTTTTTCTTATTCTAATTTGTTGTGTTGCTAGTTTCCTTTGATGATATTTTCAATTTCGTAATTAACTACTTTCACTTAACCTATGCTTGGTAAATAGGGTGCAAATTAAGAGGTAGTGTAAGTTGGACGAGAGCTATGTAATTAAAGAAGAAATTGTTGTTATGATAGAAAAATAAGAGAGTGATAAAAAATTATTAGAATTAAGAAATTATGATTTTAACTTATATCGCAATAACAAATTTTCCGTTTTGGTTGTACTTTTTGTTTCTCGATTCTATACAACAAAATTTTTGTTTTAGTTGAGGTATAGATGAAAAGTTTATCCAAACCTACGAGTATTTATGTTTGAGTACAAAACCCAAATACAAAATAATTTAGTAGAATTTGATCATACCCATACCAATTTCAAAATTACAATTTGTTACATAAATTTAATGGATTTTATCATTTAACTCTTCAACTTTAATTTTTCTGCAATCGGATAAAATTATATAATATAAAATTATTTCCTTCGAATTTTATACCTGAAATTTTAAAAATTTAAAGCATATACATTTTTCTGTGTAGTGAAAACTATTTTGAGAAAATGGGCCCATACACACATTTTATGCATAGTAATTTATTTTCCTTTTCACCGGTGGTAGGACAAAAAACTGTCATAAGGGGAGTGAATTTCCTAAGGGCAAGCAAAAGGATAGATTTCCCATTGTGAGATATTTCATCATTGCGTACAAAATCTACATTTTAATGCAATGCTAACAATTATTCATTCATCATTCACTTATATTCGTCCAATCATTGATCCCCACCAATATATTGTACAAGTGGAAATGACATGCAATAATAAGTCACTTGGTAAGTTATGCGAATATGTAAGTTTTGTGCAATGGGATAATTGTCTATTTCTCTCTAAGTAAAAACTCTCTGTCCTGTCTCTAGCGTTTCTTCCTAGGCTCCAGCGGGGGAGCCGCCGGCTTCACCTCTGGGTGACCGGCGGCAACCCATTTTCCATCCTCTACATCCTGCTTGTTTTTTTTTTCCAATGACTCTCTCCATTTCTTTTGTGCTACTTTCCTAAATGGATTTTGCCATGAACTTCTCCTTGGAGTTGTTCCTCCACATTTCAAATATGGTTTTAGATCTTGAAGTCGGTTCTCGGTTTGGTTCTGCTCCAACTTCCTGTTTCTAGTCTTGATCTTGAAGCTCTGGAGGGCTCGTTCTTAGGGATGGCAAAAATATCCGTAACCGTGGATATTCGCCCGAACCCGGCCTAATCGGGTAGGGTAAAACCCAAACCCGAAGGATATTTAGTGGGTACGGGTAAAACCCGAACCCGAATATCGCGGGTAATGGGTGGGCATGGTTTTCTCAGTATCCAACCCGAACCCGCCCGATTATACACATACATATGTATTTTGTCTAGAAATAGTCATTATTTTTCTCTAACATATTTTTTATATTTAGCATATAAATATAATATTTTCATGAAATTGTGTTGTTTTAATTAATTTTCTTCATTCTAGTGAATTGTTGTCATACTTTTCCTCTTGCCTAATGTGAGAATACGTGTGAATGTTAATATATTAGTTGGAGTTATGAAGAGAAATCATTACCCATGGATAACCGTGGATACCCGAAACCCGAACGGGTATGGGCATGGTTTTAATTTTCTACCCGTTTCATATGTGGGTATGGGTATGGGTAAAACCCGAACTACTTTGGGTAGGGTAACGGTATCCATTATCCGTCCCCAACCCGACCCATTGCCATCCCTACTCGTTCTGGTGGGCAAAGTGGCTATGGAAATATGTTTTTGTGGCTTGCCTTCTTGTTGGTAAATCTCCCATCTACCTCCTTGTTTCACCCACACAGTCGGTGATCCGGAGATGCAACGACCTTCTCATCATGCAGCGGTCTGGATGCGGTTTATGGACAAGAAGGCAGGGGCACACTCTCTCAGATCGCGTCGGGTTCCTCTGATCTCTTCCAGTCGGCTTTGGTTTTCCCTCTCATGTCTCTGCATGTCTCTTCTCTTAGCTTTTGGAGTCTCTTCTTTGGGGATCTTCTTTTCAGAGGGACTGGATCTTCATGCGGCGGGGTTGGTGGTGATCAGCTGATGTTCTTGAGGGTTGAAGGAGGCGGCTGCTGATGTGGGGTGATTCACATTTGCTTGTTAGGGTTTGTGTGGGCTCTATATTTTGGTTGTACTTCTGCTGGGCCTGTTTCTGTTTCTTTCTTTTGCATTTGTACGGGCCATTATGTTGGGCTTTCATTTTCCCTTTGCTTTTGTGATGCCTCTCCTAGGGTATGTATATTGTATGTACCCTAACTTTGCTCCACGTTAAAATGCAGTGCACGCATTTTCCTGTAAAAAAAAAGTTTTGTACAATGAATGGTGAATTTTCCTCCTTTGATACCATTCAAACAACAACCAAATAGTAGAAGTAGATTGATTTTTGTGTTTTATTCCATGTTGTCAGAATTGGATTGGCCCTGAAGTTAAAACGTTAGTGGTTGATGATTCCAAGGTAAATTGTTGACAAAACCATTCCGAGTAGAGCCGACAGTGATGATAATGCTGAGCTCATCATCGTAATAGAAAGTTGGGGGAAAAGCACGACAATGATTTGGTTCGATCAAGATGTGTTTACGTCCATAAAGAGGAGATCGAGAGGGATCGTATAATAATGTGAGCTTAATCAATTTGCGCAGGAGAGGAGGCAAATATATATATATAGTAGGAGAAAGGAGAGAGAGAGAGAAACCAACCCCAACAGCCAACATAGGGAAGTGAAAGACTGGGCTGACTGATTAGGAGTAGATTAGCGGTTACACTGATAAACAGACCGATAATTAACGGCTAATCGCGTTATACAGTTAATCGAATTTATAAGTTAGCGGTGCGGTTATCAATAGGCTGAAATGGCTTAGCTTTCAGCGCACAATCTCCTCACCTTCCCAATCATCTTCTTCTTATCCTAATTTTCTTCCTGTGTGAACCCTAAAATTAAAAGAGACAATGAGCACCATCGATTTTGCAATCAAAATGTAAGGATCAAGATTTGATTGGAAAGATTAGACGAGTTATGCGGGAGGAAATTAAAGATAGCAAAGACAACGCTCAGTATTGTCGAATCACTTGCTAAAATTGATTAGTCAGTTAACCGACATATATATCGACTATACAATTAGTACGGTTAACCGACTAACATAAATAATGCAATTAACAATAATAAAAAAATAAACAGTTAACCGATCACCGAATACTAGGTTGCGATTGTAACCGAACCGGCAGTACTAGAGGTGGCAATTTCAATCCAATCCACCAATCCAATCCATCAATCCATTAAAAATATCCACCTAATCCAATCCATTTAAATCCAATCCATTTTATCCAAATCCAATTGGATTGGTGGATTCATGGATTGGATCCATGGATCATTGGCAAATTACGGTTTAGTACCTATAATTTTTATTTTTTACATTGTGGTACCTAAAATGTAATTTTTTATACGAAAAATATCATTGGAAAATTACGTTTTGGTACCTAAAATTTTTCATTATGACATTTAGTACCTAAACTTTTTACATTTTACATATTGGTCCTTGGTTGAGGATATCATTTGGATTCATGGATAATCCACCAATCCACTTGATCCAATCCATGAATCCACCAATCCATTAGATCCAATCCATTTGATACATGAATCCACCAATCCACCAATCCAATCCATTTGCCACCTCTAGGCAGTACGGCTGATAAGCGGCCGGCTGTGGGAGCAACAACGAAAGAAGAAAATGGGTTAGACGGTGGCGTACGCTTGGAAAATAAGAAGTACTGCAACCTGCACTAATCCAAACCACAAATGACGGCACTAGCGATCGAGTGAAATATATAACAAAGTTTTCAAGACATTCAGCATGCGTAACTGGGATCATAAATAAATAAATAAATAAACAGTAACGCACAATGCGATTGATCTCCATTCTCAATTGGATGTGGTATCTCTAGGGAGGCAAATGATTCCACCATATAAGTAGACAATATGGGCTCTCAACCTCATAGTTATTCGGTTCTGATTGTTGGTGTAAACAGAAATGAAGGGAAGGAAATTAAGCTGAATATTTTTTTTTATTTGTATAACATTGGTGAAATATGGAAATGGTCGTGAATATATAAGTGAAATAATTCTACAACTAGTAAAAGATGAGACCTAGTTAACTCCTCTCGTTGTTGTCAACCTCGGATTCAGTTTCGACTATGGTCAAAATATTTGATTTTCATCTCATTAAATTGTTTGGAACCACATTGGTTTTATGGTTTGAAATTAGTTTACCAAATCAATCCTAGTAGCTCAATAATTAGCTGAAAAAGGTCTAAACCAAATTTTATATATCGACCTCTTACAAAGATCATGCGCACGAAGAACACCTAGCAACAAAATTTTCAATTTCCTCGTGATAATTGTGGAGATAATAGTTTTTTTTATAAACATTGTTCTTTATAAAACAATATATTTTTTTATAAGAATGATATAAGTCCTTCTTTTTAGTTTGGTATTATTTAAGAGATTCGAACCTGAGACTTTTAGGTTCAAATCTAGTGGTATATTACCATTAGATCCAAGTACTTGTTCTACAAAGCGGTATTTATAACCGATTCTTTTTTTATGACAAAGAAATTGTCCGATTTGAGTCTTGCTCCTCATGGTTTTACCACTAGATCCAAGTCCTTGTTCTATAAAGCAGTATTTATAACCAATTCTTTTCCTGACAAGAAGATTGTCCGCTTTGAGTCTTGCTCTTCATGCATGATTTTGCTTTTGGGTGCGTCAAATAGTGACTTCCTATGCACTGCTCACCATGAGCTCGTTTAATTTCAGCCTCAAAACACAATTCATCAATTAAAGACTGAATTGCTCTTTTTGACCCATTAGTGAACTATCTCATAATATTTGTCTAATCTATAATTACCATATTGATGTCAAAGTTAAACCCAACAGAAGTCTCATATGAAATTGTATTAATTAGGGTCAGAATAAAACACATGATAGGTCACATATCCTTAGCTCGGGAACGGATCATGTCAGTAACCTTATGATCAGTAACCATGAGTAACCTGTCCACACCACATCAGCATGACATCAGTATACTCTCTCTCCTAGAAAGTCTTTTATCTTTTCTCTTTTAATATTTAACGGATGATTTCTCTCTCGTTTTAAGTCGAAATTTAATTTTTTTTTGCACAAATAAATAAGATTAAATGTGCTCTTTAAAATGATATCCCTTTTGATATATTTTTAATACAAAAAAATTGAATACTTTTTTACCCGTCATTACCATATGGTATGCTCCTATTTAATATCATATGGTAAGAAAGCATATCATGATGGTATGAACATACCAATATGGTTAGAAGGTTGAATACATGATAGTAAGAGTATACTAACTGTCATTTATGACTTTCATCATTGTTTACCTGTATTTTTTTTCACCCAGAAATTTATAGATCCAATAGATCATGATGAACTCGTTTCTTCTGAGCAAACGTTTACAAAAATGACTTAACAACGAAGAAGTTACCATATGGTATGTAGTTGGTAAAAAAAAAGTTTCTCGAAATATATTGAAAATTGATCTTATTTTGTAGAGCACAACGAACTCGTTCCATATGTGAAAAAAATTGAAATCTGAGTTAGAACGAAGAAAATAAGAGCCGATTAAGAAAACTAGGAAAAATAAAATGCTTTTAATTGACAACCTTCAGATCTGAATTTTCTGAACCCACTTAGATGTAAAGGTCCAGGCTACTGACCCTATCCTAGCCCTAGCTCAATGTATAGATTATAGAGACATATTTAATGATGATCAAGCATTGAGATAGATATCCTGATCTCCAACTCCTCCTTCAACAAACACTTATGATAGAAGACATTACATGATTTAGTATTAGATCTGTTCCCACGATACCACGAACGAAGAATCCAATATTACGTTAATGTCACAATACGCCGTCTTGTTTTTTCTATGATGAGCAAAACGAGTACATCTCATATCTCAAACAACTATAAAAACCCAGAGTCGTGATCTGACCACCGGTCGAACCACTACTACATTCTTGGTTCAACGCATTCCAAGCGGCAGTCAGGCTGTCCCGGCAACCGTTAGTGTCATTGAACCGGCAGTACGCATAGCCGTGAGTGGTGAAGCCCTGGTAGCTGGCGTAAGTGCAGTAGTGATAACCGCCGCCACCGAAACCCTCGTCCATAGGATTCACCAGCCGTCTCTCGAGCAGTCGTAGGCTGTTCTGGAGCAGAGAATCGCCGTCTTGATTTCGCGGGCTGCAGAGTACGTTGTCCTTGCCCGGCACCGGCGGGAGGCAGTAGAAGCGGCGGCCGGAGTCGCAGCGGCAGGGGCGGGGCTGATTGTGAAGTAATAGTAGTAACAGTGACGTGATTAGTAACCTTATTGGTGACATTTTGGTTTTGTGAAGAAAGATAATAATACCCTGATCGAGTAAGTATTTGTAGGAAAAATAGGTTGTACTTTGGTTTTTTCATCCATTTTTAGGCGACATTGCAGTTGCCTGTTTTTCATCCATTTTCATCCATTTTTTCATCAATAATATCGACGTACAAAGAAGGCGATCGAGATCTCTTCTCCTGCCTAGCTAGACCTAGACGGACGTGGGATCTCTACCGAGAAAATGAGTCCACCACACAAGTTTACAAATTACCAATTGCTACTTCACGTGACGTACGTCGAAAAATATGATGATTGTTAATTATGGTACATCTGCATCATTGATTTTAATGCATACGTCCATACATTCCAGCCCAAAACTGAATTCTAAAAAAAAAATCACGTTCAAGCTAAATTTGGGTGGTGAAACTTCCCATCTCAATATATTTTAAATTTTAATTGACGATATTTTATTTTTAATTAGTATATGATTATATAGTCTAGACTCTAGAGTTTAGCATAATCCGTGCATTTCCACTACTAAATTTGTCTTCATACTGGTCACTAGATGAAACCTCCCTCAATAGATTTTAAATTTTAATCTTCGATATTTTGCGTTGTACCGAATCAAAATCGAGAAGTATTACCAACTCTACTATACTTCTTTGAGCTTGTCCTACATGATTATGATCCCGATCCGAAGGTAAGGAATTTGGGAATACTGCATCAGCGAATAAGATCCAAGCTTATTATTGACGGTCAGAACCGGTTGGCCCCAATAACTTGAGTTGTTGAGATATGTCAATAATTAATTTTATACCACATAATACACGTCCCCTAAAACGAAAGTCATTCATATGGGTCTAACGTTTACCCAGTACTTAGACATGCATCATGTGCTTACCAATGGAGGTAATCAAGATTCGAATAGAACGCCTCTCTCGATCATGAAAGGTTTTGATACAACTTTGTTAAACTCATCAAATACAAGGAAACCGTCTGCATTTTTTTTTATAGAAAGCAAAAGAATGACATAAACACAGTTTACTAGAGAGCAGATCTTCAAACTAGGTCACTCTCTAACATTCAGAACATGGTCTAGCATTAATAAAGGACAAACGCAACCAAGTGATCGATGATAATTGATTGAAACGTCCCTACTTGTAGAAATATCTAGAGAGGCAAAGGTTTAATCGAAAACCCGCAAAAGCAACGAGCTGCAGGGTTCATCTTATTTATACTCAGTGTCAAGTTTTACGGTGTCCAACGGTAAAATAAACATAAATATAAATTCACCTTGACACGTGGTGAGTAATAAAACGCAAAGGATAAAACTAACTCTGCTAACTCTAATACGACGACGCGTTCAGGCGAAGGCTCGAAACATTTCCCATAAAATGTGTTGGTGCTTACGTTCTACACGTCCATTTTGTTCAGGCGTTTCAACACATGATGTTTAATGTTCAATACCATGAACCCTATAGAAATCAGTCATATGAAACTCTTGCCCTTGATCACCTCGAATAGTTTTAACTGTTTTGCCAAATTGTTGCTTAACCAACTGACAGAAGCCTTGTAATAATTGATGAGTTTCACCCTTAGTGTGCATTGAGTAAACCCAAACAACTCTACTATAATCATCCATAATAGTTAAGATAATTAACTATAACTTCATATGAGTTCACTGACAAAGGACCCCAGATATCAACATGAATAAAGAAGAAAGGCTCACAAGCAGACATCTCATTAAGTGGAAATGGAAGTTTGCGTTGTTTAGAAAGATGACAGATCTCACAATGAGAGACAGATTCATTATGTGTTACATTGTGTTGTTTCATGGTAAGTTGAAATCTATCTCTATTGGGGTGGCTTAAACGCTAGTGCCATAAATGAATGTCTTGTGGCTTGAGATTGAAGGTGAAAGCAACTTGATGATGGGATATGGGAGAAACTAAAGTGAGTGCTAATAAGGTGGAAAGGTCGAGAAGGTATAAGCCCCTACTTTGTTTTGCCAAACCAATGCTCTTCTGGGTTTGTTGGTCCTGGATTTCACAGACAGAAGAATGGAAGTGCAAAGACAAGGGTAAGTTTGTGGTCAACTTGCTAATGGAAATGAGGTTAAAAGTGAAACTAGGAACGAGAAGAACATTCTCTAGAACTAGGCCAGAAGGGAGGTGGACTGTTCCTATGTGACTCACTAAGACTCGTTGGTTATTAGGCAAGTAGACAAAGGAGTTATGAACCATAGTGTAATCAACAAAAGATCTAAAGAGCATGTGATATGATCTGAGGCCCCAGTGTCAAGAATCCAGATGGTGCTCAAAACAGACTTATCCATAGTACTGTGTGAGGAGAGAACAAACTTACCAGCATGATTGGGAAATGCAGGCAAGTATTGAGACACAAAATAAGTTGTAGGAGTGATCCTTGGTGAGCTACCTGGAGATAAAGGGCCAGCATCCATGCCAAACTGAAGAAGAGTTTTGAGACGTGCAATTTTTGCCGAGGAAATGGCATGGATAGCCTTGGAAGGACTACTGTCACATCAAATATGCTGCTAGTGCTATCAGAAGAAGGTGTGGCACTGTATGTGGAAACAGATCAGAAAACCCCTCCTTCTCTTGTTCCTTTTTCTTTAGATTCCAGCAATCCTTGATTGTGTGATCAGTGCGTTTGCAATATCTGCAGAATAGTTTCCCAGACCCTACCTCCTGTCGCCCTTTATACTGATCCCTGCCAACCTGGTTCCCAACAGCAAGTGCAACAGATTGGCTGCCCTTGGCCTTAGCCTGATCCCCTTTGAGCTTTTGTTCATGGAGAAGCAAATCATCAACAACGACGGTAACAGTGGGTAAGGGTTTCATCATAAGCAACTGGGTCTTCACAACTTCATATTCCTTATTGAGCCCCCTTAAGAGACGGATCAGATAGTTAGTTTCTTGCTTAGTTTGAAAAGAGACCACAGCATGACAAGGATTGGGATTATTAGGAGCACAAGGACAAGGGACAATGGGAGAGAACTACTGATAATCCTCCCAGAACCCTTTAATCTCAGTGTAATACTGAGTAATGGTTTGATCACCCTGTTTACAAGCATGAATGTCATCCTCTAGATTGATGATGCGCAAGGCATTAGGTTTCCCAAATCGTCTCTTCAATTCCTCCCACAGAATGCGAGCATTCACATGATTCATAACACTGCAAGCAATATCCTTCTTCAAGGAATTGACAATCCAACAAAGAACAACAGTGTTACAACCATCCCATAAATGAAAGTTATCACTACCAGCTGGCGGAACAGGGATAGACCCATCAATAAAACCCAGCTTATGCTTGGTTTTCAACGCCAATCGCATAGATTGACTCCACATAGAGTAGTTAGTACCATCCAAAACCTCAGCGACGAGCGACTGAGACAAATTCTCGTTGGGATTAAGATAGAAAGGATTGCCATGGATCTCATCACTGCCACTCTACATCTAATTCTCAGTGTAGCTACCAAATTGGAAAGCTCCGCCAGAAGAAGTACCACTACCGGGAGGGGGAGTAGTAGGAGAGCCGGTAGCCATGATCGTCGAGAATCAGATCTGAGGCTCTGATACCATGTAGAAATATCTAGAGAGGCAAAGGTTTAATCGAAAACCCGCAAAAGCAACGAGCTGCAGGGTTCTTCTTATTTATACTCAGTGTCAAGTTTTACTGTGTCCAACGGTAAAATAAACAGAAATAAAAATTCACCTTGACACGTGGTGAATAATAAAACGCAAAGGATAAAATTAACTCTGGTAACTCTAATACTGACGACGCGTTAAGGCGAAGGCTCGAAACGTTTCGCATACAACAAATCGTCTTCGAGCCTAAACGCGTTTCACTGTCTTCTTCTAGCTGAAGCTCGATGTGCCCATTCCAGCTCTGCATCAGCTGCTTCACCGTCATGGACCTCTGCTCCATCTTCTTTATCGTCTTGACACTATTATTCGAATTCGAACCCAATAATGCATCGGTCGATCGATGATCTTCATCACGGCCATGGACAGAACCAGTACTTCTCGTACCTAAGACACGATCCGTCCGAGGCAACGACTTGAGCTCCAACTCTGTACCTCCCACACTTCTTCTCCACGACATCAGCATAAGCACCCTGCAGCTTGTCCTGGCACGCCGCCTTGTCGCCGGAGGCGCAGTAGATGTAGCCGTAGATCAGGTCCCCATTTGATTTGTCGCAGTAAACATCGCCGCCGTCGTAGTTGAAATCAACCGAAGGCACGCTCAACAAGCCGTCAAGAACCGCATCTATCGCGTCTCTGGTTATTTGGTCGTTTCCAACGTCTTCTTCGTTGCATATGTATCTGTAGGTGGAGGTGCCTTGCCCTCTCAGCGGAAGTAAGCACATGTGTTCGTGGGAGCGGCAAGGCAGGGGAGGAGAGCAGGCCAGGAAGAAGAAGAAGAGTAGAATAGTTGCCCGAAACGACATGAACGACGTCGTCTTTGCCTTCATGATGATGAGTACTGGCTGATTGGCGACGTCTTAATTTCTTATGTGTTCTTTGTGGTGTGTTACGGATGATATCGAAGTTGGTATTCATAGTGATCAAGTTGATAAGTTTGACCGTGAAATTAAAGTGAGAGACAAGGGCTCGTTTGTCATCAACAATATCGACGATGTATATATGAGAACGTACGTGAATGATTGGTCTCTCCTTTGGACGTGGAATATCTATACCGAGAAAATGAGTCCACCACACAAGTAGACAAAAAAAAAAAAAAAATAGTACGTTAATCGATTCTCAATGATGAATGATCATTATGGATACGTATCAACAGATAGGGCTCGTATATGATATTGATCTTAACGATACGTCAATGCGCGCATTCCAATCTAAAACTAAACTCTGATAAACAATCCCGATATATACAATGCAAGATTTGGTGGAGTGTTGTGATCTTAATTAAACTTTGAATCCAGAGAGACAACTTCCCTTCTAATCACCCCTTGTTAAGACACCCATTAAAAATATATATAGAATCTAATAGTCAAATTTTACATTTTAATCGCATTGGATATTGTTTTCTTTCCATGCATATTTAATCTTCAGAGAAATCTTAGCAGTGTGGGCGCTCAATATAGCGGAGAAGACAACGAGCAACAATGATACCGGTATTGGAAATAGCATTTGTTTGTTTTTATGAGCACAATTTTTTTTAAGCATACCAAAAAACTCATAAATTCGTACAATAAAGTATACCAAAAAAATTACCACAAAGTATACCAAAACAATCATAGCAGAAATATGATAAACAACACCACAAAACTCATAAGTAGACCATAAAATGTAGAAAGCATAACAATGTGAAATCACACCATAACGAGAAATTTTACAATGCTATATAGTATTGGTGCTATAGGATTTTGCCTTTATGGTACAACTTAAAATTGTACATTTATGTTATGGTACAACTTTAGATTGTACCTATACTTTTTGTACAAATTCTTTTATAGTACAACTTGAATTTGTACCTTTATGTGATGGTACAACTTCAAGTTGTAAAGTTGTACCATAACATAATGGTACAAATTGCTTTATGGTACAACCTAAACTTATACATTTAATGTTATGGTACAACTTTAAGTTGTACATTAAAGCACCAATACTATATAGCATAGTAGAAGGGCTCCACCATAACTCTCATTAAGCAAAGCTATAAAGACGAGAAGTTGCATTAGAAAAGTAACAAAGCATACCAGAAAAATATGTGAAACCACACCAAAAACTAAAAACAATACTCCAAACATCACGATTAATCCCATAAACTGGACAAATGATGAGAGCATGAAATCTCGATAAACATGAATGAGAAAGTGCATGAAAAATTCGAATAATGGTTCCAGTTCGGGAAACTCTTCATGATGCCTTGCCTACTTTAAATGGCTGTTTTATTGCGCGAGAGGTTAAAATTGGGTTCTAGGAGCACACGTGTCAATGGAGCAAAGTGTTAGGTCGTGAATCGTGACAGAGCGCGCGAGGTTTTCTGTTGACTAGAACTAGAGAGAATGGGACAGATCAGGCAAAGAGATGCACTGAATTGAAGATTTCAATGGCAACCATTTAGAGATTTCAATGGCAACCATTTAGACGGGTTATTGGGATTCGAACAGAAAACCTCACGATCACAGAAAATTTTGATATATACCATGTCAAGAACCAGTTGATTCCAATAACTCGATCTGTTGAGAGAGGTTTAATCGTGAATCATATACCGTTTACTAACAACTGAGAAGAGAGGGAGAGTGATCAATGTAGTTATCACGACGAAGGAGAGGAATCGATTAGATCACCTAATCAATTGGAGTCACCTACACAGCAGTGTCCATTAAATCGTACCGTATCGGCGGTTCAACCACGAAATACCAGTATCGGAGGCTAAACCGATATGCGGTATTTACCGGTATAACGGTTGAACTACGATTAAACCACGGTTTTACCATAAAATACCCTAACGCTGACTTTCCCGGTACGGTCTCCGATACGGTTTCATGGACCATGCTACGGTGTAGCGGCGGCACCGATTGATCAAAAATTGGGTTAACACCCATTTTTGATACCTTACTCTCATTTCATTTCAAGGCTGCAGCTCTCAAATAGAGTATAAAATTCATCAATCATATCATATTGTAGCAATATGATAACACATCTTACTATATTTTATATTAATTATCACCTGAATAGAATATCGAGACAATCGTTTTATCGTATCGCACCATCATAGTACATGCGGATACTCAATACTAGTACTACCCAACCAATTAAACGTTATACACCGCGAAACTCAATTTCCACTCAAACGCGAAATTAAGAGAAAAAACTACCTGCATAATATTGTTTCTTAAGCTCGAATATCGCCACTAGGTAGTGCTAGACATTGTGGACATTTATTGAAGTTCAAGGTTTTCATTGTTTTTTATTCTTTACCGGTGGTTTTTTCACCGACGGAAGTCGTAAATCTCAAACCTAACAGAACAGCGTGGCACACCATCGAAATACACGTGGCCGCCAGCCATGCCGTAACAGCAATCTCTGAGGATCCCGAGGGCCTGGTCAAGGCAAGAAGTGCAGTTCCACTTCGGGACATTGTACTCGTTCACGTCGCCGTACACCGACAGCTGCGTGTCGCCGTCGTGGCAGCTGCTAGTGTAAGTGTGCTCCCTCTGACACGATTCCGCCGTCGACCAGGCGGTGGTGGCGAGGGTGGACAGGAAGTTGTGGGCGCAGTCGTACGTCTCCTCGTGATGGAACGGCGTCGTGCTGCACTGATACCAGAACTCGTTCGTCAGCTCCGTTGTTGAATGGTTATTATTGTTCGCGCATCCGGCGATATCGGCCGATAGAGAAACGATGGCTGTTAGCGGATCTGTCTATCTTGGGTTTTGGCCCATTTATGTATATAGTTATTCTGGACCCTTTTTCTCTTTTCTGGACGTGGACTCTTGGGACGTAATTAGGGTTGCATGGGGGAACATTAGGGTTGGTGGTGTATATATTGGCGGGTTGTAGGTTGTAGCAGTAGACTGAACAAGGTGATAATAAGATTATAGCTCGGAGAGGCCATCTCTCCCGTGGACTAGTCCCGAATCTCGGGGATACCACGTATATCGTGTGTGTGACGTTATTTTCTGTTCGATCAAGCTCGATTTGTTAACATGGTATCAGAGCTTTCGTCTGGCGATTCTGATCGTCTTGCTATTCGTTTGAACTCCAAGAATTATGCTGTGTGGGAGTTCCAGTTTCGGGTCTTTGTGGAGGGCAAGGGCCTCCTTGGTCTGATCGATGGCTCTTTGGAGAAGCCAGACGATGCGTCACCTGTCATGGAAATCGCTAAGTGGAATCAAAGCGATGCTAGGGTCAGGTCACTGATTTTGGGGTCGGTGGATCCGACCATTATTCTTGGTCTTCGGTTGATGAAGGATGCACGCTCTATGTGGAAGCACCTGGAGACTACGTACTCGTCCCGTAACGTGGCGCGCCAGTTTGAAGTTCAGACGGCATTGGATCAGCTGGAGCAAGGCGATCGGGATGTCTCGACCTACTTTAATGACGCCCAGGAGCTGTGGACGGAGCAGGACCTGCTCACCGCCGCCTTGCGTTCGAAGGAAGCCTCGGCTGAGGTCATGGATGAGAGGCGGCAGGCACGCCTTCTCCACTTTTTGATGAGGTTGCGCCTAGAGTTTGAATCCATTAGGTCCACTCTCCTAAATCAAGATGTGATCACCATTGATGGGGTTCTTGGCAAGCTCCTCCGCGAGGAAACTCGCATTCGTACCCAAGCTCGGCTGAACGCGCGTCCTGGCGAGGGGGATGCTGTTTATGCCGCATCGTCTGGTTCCACTCGCGCCGATCGTCCGGCGGATCAAGTCTTTGCTGTGGGTCGCCCTCACTTCCAGCAGCGTGTACCTGTGTCGGAGCTTGAATGCCATCATTGCCGGGTGAAAGGCCATCTACAAAAGCATTGCCGGCAGCGCAATATGTGCGTTTACTGCAAGAAACCAGGGCATATAGTCCTGGACTGCCCCTCGCTTCAGAATCGTCGCCGATCGTCCGCTGGTGCTCGGTCGGATTCTGTCTCCACGGGGTCTGCTGCTCTTCCCGCCTTTGCTGCTCAACAACCCCAGTCCTCGGCCAGAGGGTCGGTGCTCAGCCCGGAAGCGGTCGAGGATCTTGTGAATGCTGCCTTGCAACGCTCCTTACCTACGGCGTTGAGCTCCGCGTTTGCCTCTCTTCAGACATCAGGTAGTCTCCAACCTTGGTTGCTTGATTCCGCGTGTTTCAATCATATGACAAGTGATGCGTCTATGCTTCAAAATGTTGTGCCCGTTAGCGATATGACTCTACAGGTTGCCAATGGAGATCGGTTAGGTATCACGGGTATTGGACATGTTGTGCGACCTCATGTTACTCTTCCTAATACTTTGTTTGTCCCGAAGTTGTTTCCCAATCTTGTTTCGGTCGGTCAGCTTGCTGAACAGGGTTATCGGGTGGTTTTTGCCCCTTCTGGCTGTGTTGTGCAGGACGAGAAGACGGGGAGACAGGTCGGGCACGGGAGTAGGCATGGTCGGACCTTTCATTTGGAGGAGCTCTCGGATCAGTCATCAAACAGTCAGTCGGTGTCTAGTTCTTCTTTGCGTCCTGCCTTTTCTTGTTCGGTCTTTTCGAGTCTTCCCGATCAACATTTGAATCTTTGGCATTCTCGTATGGGCCATCCGCATTTGAGTCGGCTTGTATCGATGGTCAAACTTGGTCTTTTTGGTACTACTAAGATGATTGATAGTTCCTCTAAAATTTTGTGTACTAGCTGTGTTGCTGCCAAGTCCACTCGAAAACATTTTCCCTCTAGTACAACCATCGTCCAAGATTCCTTTCATTTAGTTCATTCTGACCTTTGGGGCCCTTCTCCGGTAGTTTCTAGGCATGGCTATCGCTACTTTGCCCTTTTTGTGGATCATACTACTCGTTTTGTTTGGGTGTACTTTCTTCGTCTGAAGTCCGATCTACTAGCTGTTGCTACCGAGTTTATTGCCATGATTAAAACTCAGTTTGGAAAACAGGTTCGTGTTGTTCGTTCAGACGAAGGAGGAGAGTTTAGTTCTAATGCTCTTCTCGATTTTTATCGCTCCCTGGGCATGTTGTTTCAGAAATCATGCCCTGGCGTATCCCAACAAAACGGTGTAGTTGAACGAAAGAACCGCCATGTCCTAGAAGTTACTCGTGCTCTTCTCCTTGAGTCATTTGTTCCTCCTCGTTTCTGGCCCGAAGCCGTTTCCACTGCTGTTCGCTTGATCAATTACCAGGTTACACCCCTCCTTGGTAATAAGAGTCCCTACTTCACATTATTTTCGTCCCATCCTGACTATAGTAGTCTCCGTGTTTTTGGTTGTACGTGTTTCGTTCTCCTTCCTCGTCGTGAACGGGATAAGCTGTCCTCGAAAACCGCTCGGTGCGCCTTCCTGGGATATAGTTCAGTTCACAAGGGTTACCTTTGTTTTGATCCGTTGCTTGATAGAATACGAGTGTCTTGTAATGTGGTGTTCTTTGAACACCTTCCTTTCTTTGAGTCATCATCTGCGTCAAAATCCTTTGCTTCCTCCCTATGTCCCCTGTCGTTTGAGAGTCTTGATCCAGGTGAATTTGATGACACTGATGATGACCATGCGCCCGACCTATCCCCGCCGCCATCTCCGCAAGCTTCCACTCCTGCTACTTCTTCACCGGACTTGTCGCCATCTTCGTCGACTGCCGCGACGTCCTCGCCCCAGACTTCACCTATACCGTCTCCTCCACCAGCTCCCCTCCGCCGTTCCAGTCGGTCCACTCTTGGTCAGCCGCCATCCTATATGAAAGATTATGTTTCCTTTAATGTTGCGGCCATTGTTGTTCCCACCAGGTACCGCCAGGCAAAAGGAGATCCGCTATGGGATGGCGCCATGGACACTGAGATTGACGCGCTCCATGCAAATGACACTTGGACCATCGTTGATCGTCCTCCTCCTCCGACTCCGGTGATCGGCTGTAAATGGGTGTATACGTTGAAACTACATCCTGATGGGAGCTTGGAGCGGCCTAAAGCTAGGGTCGTGGCTCAGGGCTTCCGTCAGGAATTCGGCATTGACTATACGGAGACTTTTGCCCCAGTGGCCAAGATGCAAACCGTACGGACACTGATTGTTGTTGCCTCGATTAAGCAGTGGCCGTTACTGCAGCTAGATGTGAAGAACGCGTTCCTCCATGGGGATTTACAGGAGGTGGTCTACATGGAATGTCCCCCGGGCTATACTCATGCTAAGCCGGGTCAGGTTTGTCGTCTTAATCGCTCTTTATATGGTCTTAAACAGGCCCCGCGGGCCTGGTTTGAAAAATTCCAGCACACGATATTGGGATTGGGATTTTCCCAGAGTTTAAACGATCCCTCTATGTTCACTCGTTCTACTGGTGCTGGCATCGTCATCTTGCTTCTATACGTTGATGATATGGTAGTTACCGGCGATGATCCGGAGGGTATCCGTGCTCTTACTGATGGTTTACATGCTGCCTTTAATCTCAAGGAACTTGGTGCTTTATCGTACTTCTTGGGACTAGAGGTTACTCGTACTGCTGGGGGAATTCTCTTGAGTCAGCATAAGTATATTGATGATCTGCTGCATGACACTCACTTTGATAACAGTAAACCGATTTCTACCCCTATGGAGCTTAATGTTAAGCTCAGTCGTGACACAGGCACTCTTCTTTCCGATGGTTCTCAATATCGGTCTATTGTTGGCAGTCTGATTTATTTAACTCATACCCGCCCTGATATTTCATATGCTGTCCAGGTGGTCAGTCAGTTTATGGCTCATCCTCGTGATGCCCATCTTGTTGCGGTTCATAGGATTCTTCGATATCTAAAGCAGACAGTGGATGTTGGGTTGTTCTTTCCATCCACAGGCTCTCTGGAGCTGCAGGCTTTTTCTGATTCTGATTTCGCAGGTTGCATTGACACTCGGCGCTCTACCAGTGGGTGGTGTATCCGTTTCAGGGAGGCCTTCGTTTCTTGGCGGTGTAAGAAGCAGGACAAGGTCTCCAAGTCATCGACTGAGGCCGAGTATCGCTCCATGTCTGAAGTCGGCTCCGAACTTGTATGGCTTCGGCGCTTACTTGGTGATTTAGGTGTCTCCTGTCCGACTCCCATGCCCCTTTATGTCGACAACACGAGTGCGATCCAGATAGCGGTCAACCCTGTCCTTCATGATCGCACTAAACACATTGAGATCCACATCCATTACATTCGTGATCTGGTACGGGACGAGGTTATTGTTCTTCACTACTTACCGACGGAGGATCAGGTCGCGGATTTGTTCACGAAGGCATTCACGTCCAGTCGCCATTGGTACCTGTCTAGCAAATTGATGCTTCGTGACCGGCATCAATTTGGGGGAGGCTGTTAGCGGATCTGTCTATCTTGGGTTTTGGCCCATTTATGTATATAGTTATTCTGGACCCTTTTTCTCTTTTCTGGACGTGGACTCTTGGGACGTAATTAGGGTTGCATGGGGGAACATTAGGGTTGGTGGTGTATATATTGGCGGGTTGTAGGTTGTAGCAGTAGACTGAACAAGGTGATAATAAGATTATAGCTCGGAGAGGCCATCTCTCCCGTGGACTAGTCCCGAATCTCGGGGATACCACGTATATCGTGTGTGTGACGTTATTTTCTGTTCGATCAAGCTCGATTTGTTAACAATGGCGATTGCCGTTGTGATGAGAAACAGTGCCGTTGCCGTAGCCATGATTGTGTGTGTACTGTGTTGATGAGTTTGATCAACTGTTTGATATCGAGTTGGTTAAGCCAATGGTCTTATTTATACTAGCTCTTTCTAAAGGTTTCTGTTGTGAGACTTCTTACTTTGGTTTCTCCCTTAGGTGGAAAATCTCCCAAACCACAAAAAGGTTTTTATAAAAAAATTCTCACAATACTATATCTAAAAAGATATTCTAAAATACTAGGGTTTAGCACAGTACATATGATGGAGTGTTCAGCGATACGGGATGTGGTTCGTTAGAGCAAGGGGGAAGGAAAAAATCCAAAAATACACGCATTATTAAAAAAAATTCCAAAATACATACGTTATAAAAAATATTCTCAATCTACACATGTTTGGGCTTCACCGCGGTTGTCAACCGCAGTGAATAACATCACCGCGACCGTCAACCGCGATGAATGCTTCACCGCCAATGTCCGAAGCGGTGTCAATTCACCGCTGGTGTCCCAAACGGTGATGGACTAATTTGGGTATTGGCCAAAAGTCCATGGCTGGAGTTGCTGTTGCGTTGGCACTTGACTGAAATGGAGGGAAAAAATCCCAGTACTTTTGGGTGCTTGATCGCCATCGCACCCAGCGTCGACCACAACCGTGTCGGATGCTTGAAATCCTTCGCCGGCTCAGGCACCGCCGGCTCCGGAGAAACTCCAGCGCCCTCGACCGCACGTCCACGCTCCGCCATGATCTCCGATGCTCCGTTGGTGGGAGGACCAGGAGGAGCAGTTCTTCTTCTTCTTGTTCTTATTCCGGTTGCGGTTGGCGTGGTCGCCGCCGCCGCCGCAGCTTCATGATGTGTCGTCAAGCAGAGATGTGGTGGTTCATAATCAACAACCCAGAACCACTAATTATATACCTCTTGCCAAAACAAAACAGAGGTCCATCAGCTGCAACCATTGGAGTTTACAGCTCCCCCCTCCAAGAACTCGCCCCTACAACAGGGAACTCGAACCAGAACCATAAGAAGAGGAAGCCACCCAAATTAGGACATCACCGCTTGGGACACCGGCGGTGAATGGACAGGGTGATATTCACCGTTTCGGACAGTGGCGGTGAAGTATTCATTGCGGTTGACCGCCGCGGTGATGTTATTCACTGCGGTTGACGACCGCGGTGAAGCCCAAACATGTGTAGATTGGAAATATTTTTTATAACGTATGTATTTTGAGAATTTTTTTTAATATCGTGTGTATTTTTGGATTTTTTCCAAGGGGGAAACCATAGTGGATCACCTTTAACCAAAAGCGAAACAACCTTGAACCAAGGTGAATCGCGGCAGACAACAACGAACCATATTCATATATCGAAAATAAATATAGCGATCTTATGTGCTTTTTCTGGGTGAGTCGTAATCAGTGTTGATTCGAGGTTGGTTTGGTTAAGTGTGCGGCGATCCATGTTGAATCGAGACTGGTTCGTTTGAGCCGGTCGTGATTCGAGAGTAAATCGCTCCTCTTTCCAGCGAACCACCACACAGATCGCTGGACACTGAAAGCATATCACGTCAAACTTTAGTAATTTAGCAAAAAATTTGTTGAGTGTAGTGCTGTGAGAATTTTTTATAAAACCTTGTAGTTTGGAAAATTTTCCGCCTTGTGTCGATGGTATACGGTTACATGTGCGGAGCTACTTAGAGACTAGGGTAGGCCTCGGCCTCTAGGACCGTAAGGATATTTAGATAACATTTGGATAAGTAGTGCTTATCTATACATTGTATCATGCAATAGTCATGTAGTCTACTGGTAGCTAAGCTAAATCAGTAATCTAAAGTAAACAAGTTTGATCCATAACAACCTCATTTTTGCTTTAACTACTTTTTGGACTTTATTATCTTAATTCTCCTCCACAAGGTCATGGACCAAAGAAAACGGAAACCCACTCCTTTTCATTCTTTTTGTTACTTTTAAATCCAAGTACAAATGAAAAAATCAACATTTATTTAGTTCACATGGAATTTTTAGCTCTTTATAGAAACTATATGATTTTTTTTACCTATGTCGGAATCAAGAAAAAGATGATTGTGAAAATAATTTTATTTTGTTGACAGGTTGATTTGTCTTCTTCTAACTTTCCAAATTTCCAAAACTACATGTGATCGTGCATATTTTCAGCTATAAAGATAGTAAATAATAGATTGCGAAACAAAATAAATGATAATTTTTTTTGTTAATGATTTAGTTATTTATATTGAAAGAAAGATAGCTACCTTTTTTAATTTAAATGCTATTTTGAAAGATTTCAATGATCTCAAAGAATGTTGTATACTTTAAAAATAATTATTTTATTTTTATTTATATTTATCTATTTTCAGCCCTGTCGATCTCGAAATCCTAGATCCGTCCTGTACGGCCAATATGCTTTTCCACTGTGGCCATGGACTATGGTGGTATTGACATATTGTATATAAATATGGACTATGGTGGTCCGTTTCTTATTTTCTCCCTATTTCTGTCAGGTGACTGTTTGTTGGGACTTGAGACAGAGAGACTAACCCTAACACCGGAAAAGTGGTCATGTGAAAAGAAAGGCAGCGGCCGGCCGTCCGGGCAACGACGACAGCGACAATGACAGACGAAAGGGGTGTTGAACGGTGGCGTACGCATGCAAGAAAAGAAGTAGAGCAACCTGCATTCATCCAAACCGCAAATGACTATCTAAAGGTTTACAATGTGCATTGATGTACCGTTCTCTCGACTGGATGTGGCATCTCCGGGGAGAAAATGAGTCCACCATGTTAAGTAGACAAAATGCCTTCTCAACTTCATCGCCGGCTAACTAACAGTTTTGAATGGAGAGGCTTAAACGTAACTCATGAGGTCTTTTTTAGTGGGATATTTTGTTTAATCAAATAGATCTATACAGAGAATTTATTCAATGCAATAGCTAGGGAGTCCTCCAAGTAACCAACTAAAATACAGCAAATTTATTTATTTTTAATTAAATTTATGAAATAGGCAAATGTCTCCAAAATAAAATAAGTTTATCCGATGTAACAGTCAGTCTTCCAAAAAGTCATGTGACCTAACCTTATAAATCAACTAAATGAGTTTTTCTAATAAAAAAGATCTTCATCAATAATTTTGGATTTTCAGTGGTGTATTATGGCTTATAAACTGAGTAGTTTACATGACTTTGTGGGAATACAATGATTATTCTTGAAAGTGATGTGCAAACTGTTATTTCAAAACATAAAAACAATCAATGGTCTAGTTACGTGCGATGCAAATTGATTGTAGGAATCCTCCAATAGAGTTTTGTGAACTTTTATTCATTTCAAATTTTCTGCAACGAGAGTGAAAGTAGAAAGAATATTTTTGTCTTTACAATTAATTATTTATCACATATAAAAAATATCAATATGAGAATTCGAACCCAGATCTCTTAAAAAAAGACAACAATCACAACCAATTACACTAAACAAATTTGTTGTATCTTTTCGTGTACTAAACATACACAAAGTTAAACTCTGCAAATTGGAGAAATTTTCCACCATGATTAGCAAACCCACTAAGTCTACCGTATGTATTTTATGGTGCTTGATACTTTAGTTTTCATATTAGAGTTTCATGTAATTATCTCAATTTTAAATTTTTTGCTCTCACCTTCATTTTTTGCTAAAGGTAAATTGGTAATTGGCTACCATAGAAAAAACTAATTATGTTACAGCGTGTTGTGTCCTTGAAATTTTCAATTGAAATTTAAATTTAGTGCTTTTTTATCTCTGTTCTTATCTCTTTGAATTTCCTCCGAAATTCCCTCCATCGTGCAATAGTTTGCGCCCCTTTCACTTTCCAATACAAGGTTTCCTTTGAAAATCAATCTTTTGGTATCTTTTGGCACTACGATTTTATTATTGGGGATTTAAGCTAGGCAAGTAGAAGATTTCAACTCCGATATCAATCCATGATGAATAGAATGGAGTTCAATAAATGGAGTTGTAGAAGGAGAATTAGAGATTGAATTTTTGATTGAAACATATGCCTCTTAAGATAAAAATTTGGTTGTACAACGGAGAGTGGTGACTATTGGACCTTTAGGTTTATGGTTTTGGCATCTAGGTCGATTCTTTATTCAACCTACAGTAACTGATAGATAAGGAGTGTCTAATTTTGTGCTTTATTACTTCGATCAAGTCTATTAGCATATTGGAGGTAACCCTAATTTTGTCGTTTGCTCTCAAGTTTTATTGGTCCCCTCTTAACTGAGTTGTTAGTATATAGTTGACTTGAATCAACAACTCTCCATTTCTTTTTGATTAGTGACATATTGTTCCTAAAAGAAGAGCATTGAACCCTTTATGTAGGATTGTGAGGTTTAAGATTGAGTTTCAAGCTATCTATGGGTCGTGTGGGAATTCCCGTGAGCTTTTGTACTCTATCTTTCTTGACAATCAACTAACCAATAGCATTTTAATTGGGGCTTAATTATCGATCATTATAAAAATGAAATCAATGATACATTTTTATATTTTATATTCTTATTTCTCCGAAAGTTCGACCTATATATTTTTTCTTTATGTATCATCTCGATCGAAGAATTGTCAATAAAATTAAACGGGTTTATAGACTTAAATGTAACATAATAAATACAAATAATGAAATATGAACATTCCAGCCAACGAGCCGGGTTATAAGCTAGTATAAGATAATATAATACTTTTGTAAGGAAACATATTTAATGTTGTAAGTGAATAACCAAACATTATTGGCTAATAGACGCACTAAAGATTTTATTAACATAAAAGTGAGTAATAAATGAAAGTCTTTCTCTGGCAGATTTTCCACCGCATTCTTCCTCCTACGGAAGCTCTGGTTGAGAAGGAGGTTTAAGTGCTACCTAAATGTCCAGTATGCTTTGCAAATTTGGAGACAATGGAACACCTCTTTCTAGAGTGCCAAATCGCGAGGACAATTTGGGATCATTCTGGTTTAGAGCATCTTGGCCAAGGTCTTCCTATCCAAACTTTTTCTTTGTTCCTTAAGAAATTGTTGGGCCTCCTCAATCAACCCCATCAAAGCATGGTCTTTGTAGCAGTGCTCTGGCGGATTTAGGGATCCAGAAATTGGGTTGCTTTTAAAGGTAAGCAATTTCGGGTCCAATCTTTGATGCAGCAGTATGAGCAACAACTGCTGGAATGGATTGGCTTACCAGCAGACAGAATGGTCCTGCCTCCCATTCCCCAAGGGGGGAGCGTGTCATCGGGTGAGCCAACCTCGATCATTTGCATGTGGAATGGGGCGACGAGGAAGGGATCTCACGTGGATGGTTCTAAAAGACCAAAGTGGGTAGGCCATTTGATAGCTAATAAGGCACTTTTTTGTATCGGACAACATGTTGTTCATTTAATTTTTTAACATGGTTGCATACTAGGGTGTAATTTGTTCGATCTCTTCTTCAATCAATATATGATTATCTTTTGTAAAAAAAAATATAATAATAAATGAAGGGAATTACCTCTAATTGAAATGGAGAAATGATTAAGCTATAAGATAAATATAAATAAGTATATAAGAAAATAGAGATAAAGTTGATCAAGAAGAAGACGTGATAAATAAGATCCACATCCTTTGGGAATGGGGCAAATCATGAACCAAATAATTTTGAGTTCGAAATATGGTTGAGTTAGAAATGGTTTTCAAATATATTCTGATTTCAATTCCCGACCATAAAGCTAATAAATTAGTTTATAATTATAAAGCAAATACTATGACGCCGATAGGCATATTCCGGCCCCGATTACTAGATTCCGACACCGGTAAGCATATTCCGGCGACAAAAAGCATATTCCGGTGACCGGCGACCAGTTGCCGGCGACCGATGGCAGAATTCCGGCGGTCAAATTTTTGGGCAGAAAATAAAAAAAATATTGTTTTATTTTTTTATTTAAACAGATTTTTCATAATGACAATTATACCCCTACTTTGATTTTACACTAGGTCAACTCATCTAATAAAAACTCATCACAATCCTAGCTTCCTATTGGTTGGAGACTAGTGTTGTTACAATAACAACACAAGGGGTGTTGTCATAGTAACCGGTCCCTTTTTCACATAAAGTATAAAAAATTTATCCATGGCTTGATGTTATATATCCTCAAAAGTTGAAGTTACTATGACAACACCCACACACATAGGTAAGCAAATACTAGAACTACAATTCTACTTGAACAAGAAAATCAAACGCGCCATATGGAACTTTAGGCAAAATCAACATAAAGACACTAGAACCAAAAGCAGAGGACATGTTTTCTCCACTCATACATTTAACCTCAGCCCTAACTTGTTTCACCAACCAGTCTACACCCTTCATAGCAACTTCATGAACAATGGACTTCTGCAAAACACACATTTAACCGAGCTTATATATCCCAGTTTCGACAATTCATCTCTGGTTTGCATGTGGTTTAGCAGTATCATCCACATCACAAACCAATTTTTAGAAGTACCAGGAACTTTCCATATAAGCATATACCATTCAACCTTGGACTGTCGCGGCTGCATCCAAAACCCTTTCTATGAAGAACTTAGCTGAACTGACATTGAAACCTGCTGCAAGAAAGGATCCGAGGATACCATGTACTTGAGGTCGAGTTCTGAGTAGTTTTAACCAATTCCAGGATCCACTTTCTCCTTCAAATAGCCAAAAATCCCTGCCCTTCAGTCTATTAAGTCAAGATTTTATGACATTGCTAAGTGCATAGTATTGCAAAGCCAGAAAACTCATAGTAAAGCTAAAATGATGCATTTACATCTAAAGTAAAACAAAGTCCGTGCCCTCCACTTAACTACTGCAATTGATAACCATCTTCTCGACCCTTTGCGATCAACAGACGCAATGTGTGACAAGCTTTTACCAAAGGAACCAAGCCGATGAAAAGCATAGAAAATAGCGTACTGATCTGGACAGCGCACTACCAGATGAAGGTCAATGATGAATCCATAAACATCTACATTATAACAAAGTCGATTGCAGGGGATACTCTAGATTTGAACTCCCGAGCCTGTTGTTTTGCTACGTAACCTGCCGTATTATTGCAATGAACGACGATTCTCTCGAGCCCCACAAAGTACCCAAGCACATACTGCACAAAGTGGGAATCAGTCCAACAACCACGAAACCCACTAATTTCCACCACTCTGATGCTCTCCCTACTTACTCTGTCCACATTTGGATGTAATATGATCCTTTCCTGTTCGAATCTTTTGAATGACAGTCGCAGTGTGTGCAATCGAGGACAAGCGTTTATCAGCGCGATCAAGCGGATAACGTTGCTGAAGACACCGCCTTCTGTTTCAACCTCCAGTACCTCGAGACGGGTGAATTCAACTACATTGGGAAACCACGAGCCTTCCGACTCTACTCGCATCGCAAGAGCCGCCAACTGAGCAGCATGGCTGGAGATGAAAGCAAATGTAACATCGTCTTCCCTAATGTTGATCCTCAAATCCACAAGAGTAGCAAATTTCTCCATACGTAGTTCCGTCCGCTGATAATAACCCAAGCCCAAGAGCGTGAAGTGGGTGAGCGATGGGACATCAGCTATCTCCAAGGACTTTAGAAGCCTGCAATCCCTCAGTTCCAAGCGCTTCAATGCAAATGCAGCAGCAGCAGGAATACTGAGATTTACTAGTGAATCTGACATGGTTACAGCTAGCTCTTCGAGATGAGGGCAATTAGAGATCAAGTGTTGAATCGTCTCGTCGTCGACGTCGACATGACTAAATCGCAATGATCTCAGGGGCTTGATCTCGGACAACCCAGTTGGGGTTTTGATGTGATTCGCACAGGGGAAAACGTAGTTCTGGTGGTAGTATCGGCACGAAACGAAGGAGAGGTCGAGAGACTCGACCCTTTTCGACAATGCGAACTTGACCCATGAATCAACATCCCCATTGGAACAGCATTGACTCGCCAATTCGAATGAAACCCTAAACTTTTTCAATTGTTGTGGTGGGATTGGGGAGGAGGCATCGTCGTTTCGCTGCTGCCTTGCCACAAACCGCTTGATCCATTCTCTGAACTGGGTCCTTCTCTTCGTCGATAGGTTTGTTTCGTCGAAGTCCAGCTTTGTGACGGCCGATTCCCATAGATTTGCCCAGCTTCTTGAGAGTATTGAAGTCTTGACCGCATCCTTGAAGGGCAAGAGAGACAGAATGATACGCTGGGTTTCCCCTGGTAATTCGTTAATTTTATCTTTCTCTTCTACTTCTATCTTCGCTTTCTTCGTTTTCTGTTGTGAACAAGCAGAGTCGGCGGATGACGCCATGGCGCTCTGCCGTTTTCCTTCTTCACTCTGTTCCTTTCTCTTTTTATATGCCGGATCCACCCTATTCGTAGTAGGTTTAGGAATCATTTAATTAATTTTTATATTCGTTTGCTCGTTTTCCTTCTTCACTCTGTTCCTTTCTCAATTCATTACTAAAGAAAAAGGTTTAGGGCTGAGGGCCCATATCAGCTTCAATCAAACAACAAAGAGAAAGAGGAGGGTTATCAACCCAGACCACTTGCTGATCTCAACCCAATTCAATGTGAGCCAATCAATGGGCCACCACATTTGTCTTCCCCGAGCGAAAAGTCTATCTCACCTCACGTCCCGACAAGGACTCGTTCACTCTAGCCAGCATTTTCAGCTCATCACACCAATAACCCAGCTCCGATAGATCTTCGCCTCCTTTCCTTAGTTGGTTCATCAAAATCTGGCAATCCGACTCGATGATCAGGGGACTAAGCTCCCTTCGATTAGCTTCCCTCAAACCCATAACCAGGGCTTTCGCCTCAGCTTCAATCGATCTACAAATTCCTTTCTCCCTCTTCGCCATCACTCCCACAAAAGCTCCATGCCAGTCACGAATTATACAGCCCAATCCAATCCAATCCCTTGATCTTTAATCACCCCCGCATCAGAGTTTAGCTTGTAAAAACCTTCCACAGGCGGAGTCCAGTGAGTCTCTTGAAGCATGCGAGCATGAGTGAGGTCGCCCCCAGGGTCTGTGTTAGGGGGATCATGAGCTTCCAGAAAAGACGAAATCCATCTCAAAGCACGAGGAACAATCTCATCCTCCTCCATCTTCCGATTGTTGAATTTGTGATTGCAGCGCTCTTTCCACAGGTACCATAAAATATAGCTAAACTTTTGAATTCGATCTTTGGGAAATCTTTCATAACTTCATTTATCCATTCAAAGCATGTCTTCCCTTCCCCTCTTTCGAAAAGATCTTTTTCCTCACAATTCCTCCATCGTCTTCGAATCCAGTCACACTCACGAAGGGCATGCTCTTGGGTTTCCGGAAGGTTGCAGAAGGGGCACTCAGGGGCTGCACACTCGATCCATTCCTCGACATGAACACCCACCGGTAAGATATTCTTACATATTCTCCATAGAAAAGTTTGAACATTAGGCGGAATATGTAGCCTCCAGATAGCTTTCCAAACCTCGAAATCATCAGGGTTGAGATAATGGGAACGAGAGAGATGACTAGGTTGTTTATTACGAATGAATGAGTAGGCAGATTTAACTGAATAAATCCCCTATCAGAGTCTTTCCAAACCCTAGAATCAAGGCCAAGGGGGAATCTGAGAGGGATTTTAGCAATAAGAGTCTGATCTTCCCCAGAAAAGAGCTCCTTGAGCTTATCAAGATCCCAGCTCCCCGAACAGACATCAATAAGGGTGTTAACAGGGGCATCAGGGATAACCCCATTAGGAATAGGGTCAGGCTGAAAGAAACTCTTCCCTGGTATCCATTCATCACTCCAGATATTGATAGACTCACCATTCCCCACTCTCCACCTGAATCCATCAACAATTTCTTCTTTGGCAGCAATAATACTCTTCCAAAGCTAACTAGGTTGGAAACCCAATCTTGCCTGAAGAATGTCAGATTTAGGAAAGTATCGAGCCTTTAACACCCTAGCCATAAGATAGTTAGGTCTGTTAAGAATATTCCAGACCTGCTTTCCAAGCATAGCAAGGTTGAAAGCCTTGAGATCTTTAAAGCCCATTCCCCTTCCTAGGAATTGCTCGTTGTAATCTTCAAAATGAGATCTACATACCGTTTGTTATAAATGAATTCCATAAGTTTTGAGTAATTCATTTTGAAATGAATTTTTTTTTGGTTTGGTATTTAAAAGAATTCATTTTCAATTCTAAATTTTGAATTCACCGGAATTGGAACTAGTTATAGCAATTCCTAGGAATTGAGATGGAATTTCCAAATGAATTTCACAAGTATTTACTAATTATAATAAAATGACATAATTATTTCCATTTATTAACTAAATTACTTCTACAAATATTATTTGGAGTCAACTCAACAGTATGAGAAACGTCGACAAGAATTTGATTGCAACGCCAGTAGCACATGGTTATTTGATATTTATGCTTCTATTGTATCACCAGTGCAGTCAAAATCGAGCATCAAGTCGTAAAAACGTACGTTTTTACCTATCTAGGTCACCAAAACGTTTAAGTTTCCACCTAAAAACGTATGGTGTTCGAAATCGTTCAAAATCGTAGGTGGAAACGTTAAAATCGATGAAAACGGTTAGAAACGCGTTTTCCTACCGTTTTTATGCGATTCCGAACATTGACCAAAAATGGCTGAGTTTCCTCTAAACGACGCCGTTTTGGCGCTAAAAAAAGAAGAAAAATTTTAATGACGGAAGGGGAGTTGAGGGGTATCGGGCTCATCAGCCGAGTTCCCCAAACAGAAATTGCACAACCCACAACCCTAATTCTAGTGATGCTGGGAGCAGGAGCCAGGAAGCACCACAGCAGCGGCCGGCAAGGGGCGACCTCTCCACTCTCCACTCTCCACCGTCGCCAGCAGTCTCCAGCGGCCGGCAAGCGGCGACGACCACCGTGCCAGCAGTCTCCAGCAGCGCCAGCAGTCTCCGCCGACGAGGGGAAGAAGATTGAATTGCAACTGCCGGTTTTGGTCATCCTCACTCCTCAGCCAAAGAAGAACGTTGCGGAACCAGTCTGGAACACCAAGCAAGCAAGTAAAGTAAGCCTTCCCTAATCTTTTGTCAGTAATGCACATATATATTACTACTAGAACACATGAATTAGGTTGTTTGCTTAGCTTATCTTGATGATTATTTAGAGAATTTGTTTTTTACATAAAAGGAATTCTTGTTGTTGCTTTTACATAGACAGATTGCTATTTTCTAGTTCATTCTTTCTTCCCCAGATTGCTGTTGAACATGTAGGGTAATTGCTTTGGCACCCTACTGTCGTGTACCTATACATAATATTTGATTTATTTTCACTTCTCATATTGGGCATTTGGGCTAATTAAGGTTGTACAGGTATGTCGAGTGGAGGTACAGGTACTAGTGCAAGTAATACCGTATCCAATTCTAAAGAAAAGAGAAAAAATGCACAGGGAAATCGTCTAGACCCCGGTTGGCAGCATGGTGTAGATGTACTTGGTACTGGGCAGAAAGTGAGATGCAAATATTGTGACAAGGAAGTATCTGGTATATCTCGCTTCAAACATCATCTTGATGAGAATGAAGGTGATGATGCTATTGGTGTTCCTGATCCAAGAGTTGATGGTGATCATGCATATGATGGCCCATTTGATGGTGGTGGTGATGATGATGACGGTGATGATTTGGATGTTAACGTTGAAGCGGATGAATTAATGTAGTTTCCTTTCTATCATTTAGAACATTTGTGTGATTTGATTTCGAGAACTTGGATTATTAAACTCGTGTGTCATTATGTTATGTAAACTTCTTAAATAGTTTGTGAGAATTTGGTTTCTTTTAACTCATTTATGAGTTATGATTTATGTTTATGAACTTATTATTTAGATGTTATGGGTTTTGCCTACTTTAAACATAAATTGCAGGTATTTACTCATTTATCTGAATTCTGTACACTCATATTTTCCATAGTACATGCCGAATTCAACAGATTTCTAGCTACTCTAGAGGATGCATAAAAAACTTACATTTTTACGTTTTTATTCTACGTTTTACGATTTTACCCATCTGCCGTTTCTAGGTAGAATCGCGTTTTTTACTGCATTGTGTATCACTACGTTGAGAAAACACAATTAGAGTGTAGGGTTCATCGATGAAATATTTAAAAAAGAACTAATGAATAGAATAGAAACATATAAGAACACTTTCGATATTCTACTTATAGGACCAATAGCATTTTTAGAAGATGGATTACAATGAATATTGTTTATGAAGGAAATTAATAAGGATGTAGTCGAAACTTTTAGTTTAATTCCATTTTAAATGTATGTCAAACATGATTTTGGAATTGAATTCATTTTATTTTTAAAAATTTGAATATCACATACCAAACGCGGGAATTCATTTCACAATGAATTCTACATGGTAATTCATTTTAAAATGAAATGAATTCTCAATTCATTTGGTACCAAACGGTCTGCTAGTTTCAATATATTTCGAGGAAATAAATTTCATATCACTCGTTACCATCCTGGTATAGTGGTATCACCTTTATTTTTAACTCAGATTTTAAAAGAATTACCTAGAAGAAACGAGTTTGTCGTAATCTATTGCATCTACAAATTAATGGGGGAAATTTTTCACAACCAAATATACATATATGTTGGTACCTGGTGGTAAACGATGATGAAATGTGAAAAATGACAGGTAGCATATTCCAACTATACAATCATTCTACACTATACTATATTCATACCACCATGATACACTTGCATACCATGTGGTATAAACTTTTGTACATACCAAGTAAAACCACATGGTATGGAGTAGTAATAAAAATCTCAATTTTTTTTGTTCCAAGATATAGCAAAGTGGACGTTATTTTTAAGAGCACTGTTAATTCGATTTTTTGTGCAAAATTTTTAATTCTACCTAAATCAACTATAGCCTGTTATTTTTTAAAAAAATTTCTACCTAAATTTTATATAGTTATGCACTAAATCTGCTTGTTTCCTAGTATGTTTCATAAGGGGACTTGAATCAGTCTCAGAGTCTTAGGTAACAACTAATTAATAACTAGCATGTACTCGGCCCGTTGGCTGGAAAATTTTAATTAGCTCAAATTATATTTCTGTAATGAATTTGAGATTTTTATTTATTTGATGCGTGGGTAAAAATATGGATTAGCTTCTACCAAAAAACAAAATGGAATCATAAATAGTACGCTAAGTTACAATACATCTCTCTCTTCTCTCTCTTCTAATCGCTTTTCTCTGAATCTTCGATTTCACGATGGTGGCGTCGCCGCCAGGCGCAGCGCCGCCCGCTGTGCCGATTAGCTGGGCTTCTCTATTTGAGGTGGATCCGGCAAACAAGATTACGTATCGGCCTCCTCAGAAGAAGAATGATGGGTTTCGTCTCCCTCGTGAAGTCAAAAAGCGGGGAGAGGAGAGGTGGAAGGACTGTCTCATAGCTCAATTTGTTGGGACTGTTCCAAAACCGGCAGCTCTTCAGCAATGGGCTACCAGTCTGTGGGGGAGAGATGGTGTGGTTCGTGTCTCCAAATTTGGCTCTCGATTGATGGTGTTCCAGTTTCCATCCTGCTACTGGGAGTGGGTATTCAGGTCGGGACCGTGGCACTTCCAAGGTAATCCGGTTTATTTTCGGAAATGGTTTCCTGGGATTCAACCTGTTACTCGTGTTGTTGAAACCCTACCGATTTGGGTTAAGTTGTGGGGAATTCCGTTGGAATATCATTCATTCGAGGGGCATGAATGGATTGCCAGTACAATTGGAGCACTACTAGGGTTGGGGCTCAATTGGGGTTTGCAAAAGTTTGTATTGATTTGGCTGCGGATTGTGGATTTCCATATAAGGTTCGAATTTACCCTGATGATGATCCGTCGTTTGAAATTGAGATAGAGTATCTGAACAAGCCTTTGGTGTGTGATAGATGTGAGATCTATGGGCATGATTGTAATTGGTTAGCTAAGAGTGGAAAGAAGTGGATTCCAAAAGTTAAGGTTGATGTTGAGACTACAGCAGCCGTGTCTCAGACTGGTGTTGCTCAAGTAAGGGATGCTAATGATAAAGGAAAGGAAGTGGCACATAGTTCTGATGTAGTTATTTCTGCTGGATCTGTTGTTGAAGGAAGTTCTCATTCTGCTTCTCATGAGATTGGCACTAGTTTGGTTGTAGTTGGTTCTGGGTCTGCTGTTGAAGGTATTTCAAGTCCTGCTCCTCAGTCAATAGGGGGCCTAGCGGGGAGTTTTGCCGAGGCAGTAAAGGGATCATCAGTCTCATCTGGGAGTCCTGCTACCACTCAGCTTATGACTAAGCAATCTAGCTCACCTGTGGGGAGGTTGGATGCTCAGTCTACTGCTAGAAATGAGGGTAACCATTGGATCATAGTTACTGGGAATTCGGCTAAGAAGAAACCTCATGTTCCTCCTGCTAAGAAGGGGGGGGGGGGAAGGGTGGCAAGAAGAAATGAAAGTCTTATCATGGAATACCAGGGGATTTAAAGACCATGGAAAGAATAAAATTGTTCAACAGCTAGTAAATAAACACAATATAGGTATAGTAGGTATACTAGAGCCAAGAATCAAAGTAGCTGAGTCAGATGCACTCATTAGTAAGAGATTCCCTGGATGGGAGAGGAAGGTTGCTTGTAATGCAAATGGTTTGGGGAAGGTATGGATGCTCTGGAAGCAGGATGTGCAGTTGAGGGTCTTGGATAGTTCAGATCAGTTTGTTCATGCCTTGGTAAGTTTAGGGTCACCTCTCTTTATAACTTTTGTCTATGCTTCTAACGTAGAAGTGACAGAAGAAAGCTCTATAGTGATCTAGTTAGGTTGAGAGTTGGTCAGGTTCCGTGGATAATCCTGGGGGACTATAATGCTATCAATGGCCCCGAGGAGGCCTCAAATAGCCCTGATCCTAATAGTAGCATGGAAGATTTTAGAACCTGGCAGAGTATGGCTGAAATAGTGGAACATAAATCTTCTGGTCCTTGGTTCACATGGATCAACAAACAACAGAATAATCCTAGTGCTAGGAGGCTTGATAGAGCTTTCATTAATTTGAAATGGTTAGAGGGGATGAAGGATAGTGTTGTGGATCTTTTGGATCCTTCAGTGTCTGACCACTGCCCTGTTTTCTTAAATACAGACAGTAAGATAAAATCCCTTCCCAAGCCATTCAAGTATTTTAAATTTTGGGTCTCTCATCCTAAATTTTTTGACCTGGTTAAAGAGGCATGGGGTACTGAGGTGGAAGGCTCACCATTATCCAGGGTCTGCAAGAAATTAAGAGTTCTTAAGAAGTTGCTCAGGGAATTGAATAAGGAAGAGTTCTCTGATTTAAGAGAAAGAGTAAAGTTGAAGGAAACTGAATTACAAAATGCACAGGCTATTGCTTTAGCATCTGAGTCTTTTGTTCTAGTCAAGGAAAGGGAAGTGGAGTTATTAGCTATTAGAAATGCTGAAGAATCTTTCCTTTGACAGAAGTCTAGGGAAATTTGGCTCAAGGAAGGGGAGTTAGACTCCCCTTACTTTCATCGCTCAGTCAAAATCAGGAACCAGAGGAACACAATAAGATAACTTATTAATGAAGCTGGGGAAAGGGTGGTTGATACTAATAGTATGAGTGAGGTTGCAAAGAGGTTCTATCAGAATTTGCTCGGTAAAGGTGACCCAACTGTGCAAGCTAAGTCTGTGGAATATAATAGGGGGTTGTTACAAAAATCACTTCCTAGTAATCTGGCCATTGAAATATGTAAACCAGTCACTGCAGAAGAGATCAGGAAAGTCATTTTTGGGTTTCGAGGGGAGAAAAGTCCTGGCCCTGATGGCTATTCAGCATGTTTCTTTCATCATGCTTGGAGTGTTGTTGGGGAAGAAATCACTGCTGCTATACATCATTGCTTCGTAGTGTCTGAATTCCCTTTGGAGGTGAACTCTACACTCTTAGCATTACTACCTAAGATTAAGAATCCAGAAGAGGTGAAAAATTTCAGGCCTATTTCATGTTGTAACATTTTATATAAATGTATAGCAAAGATCATTTCTTCTAGGCTTAGTGAATGCTTGCCTCATCTGATTAGTGAGAACCAAACTGCGTTTGTTAAAGGGAGAATCATAGGAGAAAACATCCTGCTTGCTCATGAAATGGTTCAGAAATATAATAGGAATAATATGTCTCCTAGATGTATGGTGAAGGTGGACCTAATGAAGGCATTTGACTCTGTGGATTGGACTTTCCTCTCCACTGTGTTAGAGGCCATGAATATACCTTTAAGTTTCATTAAGTGGATTACAATGTGTTTCACAACACCTAAAATCAGTGTTGGTTTCAATGGAGGGGTGGTTGGTTATTTCTCAGCAAAGAAGGGATTAAGACAAGGAGATCCCCTCTCTCCTTTCTATTTGATGTAGCAATGGAGGTATTTAGTTGCCTTATGAAACAAGTTGTTCACGAAAATAGAATGCCTTTTCACCCAATGTGCAAAAGAATAGGTTTAACCCACCTAATGTTTGATGATGACTTACTGCTTTTTTCTGATGGATCCAACTATGGCATTCAATGCATTCGAGAGGTGCTTACGCAATTCAGGGTGCTATCTGGTTTAGTTTCTAATCCAACTAAGTGTGAGCTCTACTGCTGTGGGTTACCTAAGGAGTGGCAGGAGAGCATGGCTGCCAGAGCTGGTTACCAGCTAGGCACTCTCCATGTTAGGTATTTAGGAATACCATTAATTCCTGGAAAGCTTACCACCAAGGCTTGTCGTCCCTTAATTGACAAATTAGTTAAAAAGATTCAGAACTGGGGGGTGAAAACTCTGAGTTATGCAGGAAGACTTCAACTGGTACTTTCAGTTTTATACAGTATGGTTCAATTCTGGATGGCTGTGTTTATATTGCCTAAGAAAATGATAATGGAAATTGAGAAATTGTGTAGTGATTTTTTGTGGGGAGTGGGCAAAGAAGGAAAGAAAAGAGCAGTGGCAACATGGGGTAAGCTGACTTTCCCTATAAGAGAGGGCAGTCTGGGTATAAGGGACATGAAAAGTTGGAACCTGGCTTGCATAGTGAGACATATATGGGATCTTCTTACTAAGCAAGGGTCCCTTTGGGTTGCTTGGATATGGGAGTACAGGCTCCATGGGACTGATTTCTGGACCTCAACATGTAAAACAGGCTCCTGGTTGTGGCTTAAGGTACTTAAAACAAGGGATTTAATCCAAAACAAGTTGATTGTTCAGAATGGTGAGGGGTTCTGGAAGGGGAAGCTGTTGAAGAAATTCTCAACCAAGCAGTTCTGGGAAGAACTCAGACCTCACAGTCCTGAGGTGCCTTGGTTTAAACTGCTCTGGAAAACTCCTATTATCCCTCGTAATCAGTTTATCAGTTGGCTTATCATTAAGCAGTTTATCTCTACTTGTGACAAAATGGTAGATTGGGGCTTCCAAGGGGTAACTGCTTGTGTTTAATGTGATTGCAGAATTGAGACTCAAAATCATCTGTTTGCAGAGTGTTGCAGATATAAGGAACTATAAACAAAGCTCTTTTCTAAATTCTGCCATAGAGCTCCCACAAACTTATGGTCTACTGAACTAAAGTGGGCTATTGATTCTTTTTCAACCTCTGCTCCTCATTCAAGGTCTGGCAGAATGATTTGGCAATCTATGATTAGTAATATATGGCGGATGAGATGTTCGGTCAGGTTTGGAGGGGCAGTTTTAAGTCTTAATGAAGCTGTCAAAATGATCAAGGATGAAGTTCAGATTGTGTGTGAAGCAGTTGAGGTTGAATTTTTCTTTTGAGTGCATCTGATGTTGTTTGATTGCTATGGTATTCTTGGCTCCTTATAGTTAGTTTGCAGGTGGGTAGAGGTGTTGGTTTTGTAACCTCAGTGGCAGGGGGTGTTGCCACAAAGTAACTGGTTTTTTTATGATTAATATATAGCTAACCATTCATAAAAAAAAAACAAAATGGATTAGCTCAAATTATATTTGTGCATAAAATTTTATAGTTTTATCATCAATAAAATGAAAATTTTATACGACTCCATCAAAGTTAACTAATGAATTTTGCAATCAGAGCTGATCAATTTCGTAATCATGATAATCAACTCATTGTTAAGAAATTATATATTTGGTTTAATTTGATGATCTTAGTTAAGATTTTTGTACTTGATTTTCCTTGGTTGGATTTCTAATGGTTCGAGAACATGTAAGTACAATTATTATTATTAATAAGCATCCAACTCATAATATTTTTCTAACTGCATGGTATACATATTGAAGTAAACAATTCACAACTTGTATCCTAACACCTAACCAAGTTGACCAAGGTAATGGATACTAAATAATGCATTTGATCCCGTCCCCAACGGTCCAAAGGTTCCAATCGTTGGAATATTCTGAACCATTCATGATAACGAACAAGGGCTTGGTCTAGTGGAAATACCACTAGTCTAGAACTTGGAGGTCCCAGGTTCGAATCCCTTAAGTATTACCTTAATAACAAGAAAATAAAACCTATATCACCCTTATAAGAAAAAAAAAATAATGCATTTTGTATCAAATGTGATTGATTAAGGGCGACCACATACTATGCTTTGTTTGTTTATACTTGACTTGATTGCTTAATGATTTTAATAAAAGAAAATTATTACCATATAATTTGAATGTGTTTAATATGTCAACCATAACGACTACCCTATGACTCTTATCTTTCAAACGATTATTGTATACATGAAAATATGCACCTCATGCAACCATGGTTGTCAAATTGATTCCAACAATTGACCTAATCAAGCAAGTGGACCACGGTTTGACTGGTCCTTCTGAAATAAAATTATTTAACTCGGAATTACTCGAATTTAAGGCACACAACAGAGAGAGAAAGGGTTTGTGAGGGAAAGAAAAAAGTAAAATGGTTTGGCGTATTCACTTAATATCTCAATCCATGAGAACCTGACGCTTAACCCGATTTGACCAATTTTATGCTAAATTGAATGCGTAAAACTCGATATGTAGTCATTTATCATCAAACTCATGTCAACCATGAATTAACAATTATGTGTGCAGAATAATCTTAACCCATATTTATTAGTTGTAAACTCAATTCCCATAAGCATAAATATATATATCTTCCATTCCATTGGTCGGTGCCATTAACATGAAAAACCAGAAAATTAGTAGTAGTTGTATGCATAAGCTGGTAAAAGTTAGTCTGAATAAGAGGTATGTATGAATATGTTCTTAAAACACCAAGTATATTTGGATTAATCTAACAGACTAACAGTTGAGATATGGTGTGGAGTGGATTAAATATAAAAAAAAACTTTACACATTCTATCTATGTTTCAAACTATTGACCATATATATCTAACTTACTGTAAATAAACCTATTGAAATAAAAATGGTAACCTCTTATTTCTTAATTATTAGTTATATTATTGTAAACATAAGCAAATATATATATTGTCTAAACCCATTGATCGTTGTCATATGCATACCAGATCCCTCATAACATAACAAATGCTTTAAATCTTAGAAAATAATATGACATTCGATACACAAAATACCGATATATTTGGATGATGTCAAACACCATTACTAAACTCCAACCTAAAATTATAAACCTCTAACCATGAGAAGCATCCAATCAAATCTAACTAACACTATATCCCTAGCAAAAAAATAGTGGAGGAAGCATGGCTCTATAAATAGGCAAAATACACGAAAGTGTATAGAAGACAATAAATCAATAGCCGATTTTCAACTAGATTAAAAAAAAATTCTCAAATAGATAAAAAAAAATTATGATTCTCAAATAGATATAAAAAGACGATTCCCAAAGTTGTCGCGATAGTGAAGGTTTGGGAATTGCAGATCCCAGGTTTGGATTCAAGCGAGGCCTATTGGTGTTCCCGGAGGTATAAAGGATGTTGGGTGAGAAGCCACGTTGGCCTCAAATTGAATGTAGGTGGCCACAGGTCTAGTAGGACCTGCTGTTACAAAGTGGTACATGGGGTTGAGATTCCTGGGTAATAAAATAAAAATTCGCGATGTTTGTAACCTCATTCAAGACATTAAATTAATTGTCTTATATAATATATAATGAAATGTGGTGTGCTTGACAAATAAATTTGTAACTCAAACTGAATTAATTTATAGATTAAAATTCATATATTACAATATTTTATACATCTAAATCTAGAATATATACTTATCAGAATAAATATATAATATACGGTACACAATTTATAACAAATAAATGTTAAAACCAAGAATTATAAAATCGTATCGAATTGTGTATCGAAATAGTTAATGATATATTATTTTGTTCTTAAATAGTGGTCTGACCGTGATTTTACCATTTCCTAACGATAAAATCGTCTACAAAATTAAACTCTACTATGCAATTTTTCTTGTCAAACTTATAGTAGAATTTTGTGAAGATTTTTTTTTAAATTAAAAATGGCATACTCATATTCTCAAATCATGTGAAAAAAGTAACTGCTAACGTGAAATTAATTAAAGCAATATAAAATAAATAAAAATTGAGCTAGGTTTGCGGGATGCTTTCGTTATTGCTCCCAGTCCAAGTGAAACCACAAAAATCGGGAGCTACTAATTAACGCCCTAACTTTTTAAATTTGTCACTCTAAAATTATCTAATTTGATAATTTTATCGCCAACTTATTCTCAATCCCTAACCAAGTTTCGCCCTAGGATTCTTCCCGGCACCGTCGCAGGCCTTACACTGCGCCGCTTGAGGACGTAGAAGAGAGGAAATAATCATGCCCCGTCGGGCACCTCTACTACCTGGCCAACTGGTTCCGTCCCACCCACTGCCGCCGCCGCACACCACTGCTATAGCTGGGTTTAGGGATCAGTGCAGTCAAAATCGTGCATTAAAACATAAAAACGTAAGTTTTTACGTATCCAGGCCACCAAATCGTTTCAGTTTCTACCTAAAGTCGCTTAGTCACAAAAACTGGTAAAAACATGTGTAAAGTCGGTAAAATCGCGATTCTGAAGCGTTTTTATACGATTTTGATCATCTCATTAAAATGTGCTAATTGGTCCAAAATGATGTAATTTTGGAGACATATTAGCAAAAAATAAAAAAAAGGAAAACATGATTCATCACTCGTTCTACAACTAGTGTCGAAATAGGGGCTTCACATTAGGTTGAAAAGACACCTAATGGTATTCTCAACAGTCGCTGACCTTCTATCAGTCTTCTACCTTAATCTTCACTTGTGGCTCTTATAAGGGTTACGATGAAAGTTTATGGGTAATTGATCGTATGTAATTATGTAAACTCAAACCAGCTTATGAGAATTTGGATTCTCAAGCTCGTTTACGGGTTACGATCTACGTTTATGAGCTTATTATTAAGATGCTATGAGTTTTCTCTACTTTTGAGTCTACGCAAATTAGTTTATGTGTTAGATATTATATTTTAATTATGAATTTCATGTAGTTATCCACTTATCTAAAATCTACACACTCACATTTTACATACTATATGTTGTACTTAACATATTTTAGCTATTTTAGAGGGTGCGTCAATAACTTACGATTTTACGCTTTGATTCTATGTTTTACGATTTTACCCATTTTCCGCTTCTAGGTAGAATCGCGCTTTTAACGGGTTAATTGCATGGTTGGTCACTGAGATTACAAAAAACGTTCAAGTTTGGTCACTTGAAATATTTAAATTCATTGGTGGTACTTCAGTTTACTCAAACTGTTCATGTTTGGTCACTCTCCGTCCAACTCCGTTAACTTTGACTGATGTGGCACTCAACTCTCAAAGTTGACCGTTAACTTAATGACGTGACAACTAAAAATTTATTAAAAAAAGTTATATTTTCTACCTCATTATTACATTCATTAAACAATAAAAAAATAACAAACCTAATACACTATCCAACCCAGCCGTTAAGATTTAAAATGTTTCAAATATTCAAAAATTATCAAATCCCAGACTAATAAACGCAGCAGCAACTGCACCTCTTGAGTTTCTGAACATTCTGGCACAACCGCCAATCCATTCCTTCCTCCGCCGCCGCACAATTCTTCTCTCCTCACACCGGCCGCCGATTTCTGATCATCGCTCGCCATCTACCTTTCCATCTTTTCGCTCTCTCTTCCTTATCCCTATTTTCGGGAGCCGCAGAATTCGAATCTTTTCTTTTTTCGCCTCCTTTTCCCCGCTTTTCTCCATTTCTTCGATTTGTTCGGCGGCACTGCAGAAACCCTAGTTAGTATCCGACTGTCACTTCACCTCTCCGTTATCTCGCTATCCACTCTTCCCCTCCGTGATTCACCGTCGTCGATAGCCAAGGTAATTACCTCTTTGAAGAATTTGATTCACGAGCCTGCTTGCTTTGACTTTCTTTAAGCTCCGGAACTTGAAGATGAACCAAGTGACGCCAAGGATAAATATTAAAGCAGTGGTTACGAGAATCAATCGAAGTATCCATAGATTGCTCATCCTCCTTTTGGGTTCTTGTTTTTGTGGACAGAGACCTTCCATGTCCCCACACAAACCTGGGTTCCCTATAAAGCTGTTCTTGTAAATCTGCTTGGCAAACATGTTAGTTTACTGAATTGCTTCTCTTATTACTGAATCAATCGAAGGAAAAACGTAATGAATCCAGGATGTAGAGCTGGATTTATAGTACAGACTGTAGGCAAGAGTCAAGGAGGGAAAGACCGTTATGGTCATAACAACCTTGACCATATTACCTTTTACTACCTATACTAATTCTAGTTACAATCATCCTATCTAACTTTACAAGTTGATCTATATCATCTAATACCCCCCCCGCAAGCTAAACGTGGATTGACTTTAGGTTTAGCTTGGAAATGAGGTCAACGAAGGTATGAACTGGAAGTGCCTTTGTGAAAGGATCTGCCAGTTGCAAAGTGGTTGAAATATGCTGGACCTTCAGTTTGTTGGCAAGAACCTGATCACGAGTGAAGTGGCAATCGACTTCAATGTGTTTTGTTCTTTCGTGTTGAATGGGATTCTCTGTCATCTTGACTGCAGATTGATTGTCACAATAAATGGTGTAAGGCTGCTGAGGTTGGACTGGAAGATGCTTGAACAATGTCGTCATCCACTGCAATTCCTGAGCTGTATCTGCCAAGGCTCTGTATTCAGCTTCTGTAGAAGATCTGGAGATGGTTTGCTGCTTCTTAGACCGCCAGCTGACCAGTGAATTACCTAGGAACACACAAAAATCAGTTACTGAGCGTCGTGTGTCAGGGCAACCAGCCCAGTCAGAATCAGAAAAGGCTGAAAGACGAGTAGAAGAGTTGCTGGGGAAAAATAATCCACGAGCTGGGGTTGTTTTCAAGTATCTGAGCAGTCTGTGTGTGGCCTGTTCATGAACTGTGGTAGGGGCATCCACAAACTGACTAAGCTGGTTCACAGTGTAGCAGATGTCTGGTCGAGTAGTGCATAAATACTGCAATCGACCTATCAATTGCCTGTAACTACTGTGAGCAGATTCATCTAATAAGATTCCCTCAGATGTAGAAAGATGTATAGCAGGAATAGAGGGAGTGGTAGTAGGTTTAGCAGCTAGAAATCCTGTATCAGATAGGAGATAAAGAGTGTATTTTCGTTGGCATAAATGTAAGCCACTCTCAGACCTTGAAACTTCCATACCAAGGAAGTATTTGAGCTTGCCATGGTCTTTGATTGTAAATGCAATATCAAGTTGTTGTTTTACATGATTAATTTCAGTCATATCATTGCCAGTTAGAATAATATCATCAACGTAAACTAATAAAGCTGTAAAGGATGTGTCAGAAGATTTTGTGAACAGAGAATAATCACTGTGTGACTTCTGGTAACCAAGGGTTTCTAAAGTTGTGGCAAGTTTAGCAAACCATTGACGACTGGCCTGCTTAAGACCATATAACGATTTAGTAAGCTTGCAGACTTTGTTTTTATCAGAAGGTGAGACTTGTAAACCTGGTGGTAATTTCATATAGACATCTTCATTAAGATCACCATGAAGAAAAGCTGTGTTTACATCAAGTTGTTCAAGATGCCAGTTATATATGGAAGCTAGAGCTAACAATATGCGGACTGTTGTCATTTTAACTACTGGAGAAAAGGTATCCAAGTAGTCAATTCCAGGTGTTTGAGTGTAGCCTTTGGCTACTAACCTAGCCTTGTACTTGTCAATGGATCCATCTTGTTTGAATTTTAATCTGAACACCCATTTATTGCCTATAATGGGAACATTAGGTGGAGGATCAACTAAAACCCAAGTTTTTGTTTTGGCAAGAGAAGAAAACTCAGAATTAACAGCATTGAGCCATTCTTGAGAATTTGCTGCTTCTTTGTATGTTTTTGGTTCTCTAACTTGAGTAATTGCTAAAGCAAAATGCCTGTGAGATGGGCTCAAAGAGCTGTATGTCAACTGGTTATGGATAGGGTATTTGACTGAGGTGAGTAAAGTGGATTGACTAACCAGATTACATTTGTAATCTTTGAGTCGTGCTGGTGGAACAATCTGTCTAGTTGATCTTCTTAGTGAAGGAGCAATAGGGTTTGTTGGTGGAAGAGAAGAAGATGTAGAAGATACATCTGGAACAGAACAAGTATACTGGGATTGGTGAAATAGATGGTGGATGAAAGGAAGCTGTGTGTGCTTTGCTAAATTCCAGGTCTGGAGAGACAGATGGAAAAACTGGAAGAATGATAGAAGATTGAATGTTCTGGTGAGATGTACTAAATGGAAAGATTGTCTCATAAAAGGAAACATCTCTGGAGATAAAAAGATTATGTGTAAGAAGATTATATAACCTGAACCCTTTAGTGCCATGAGGGTGACCCAGAAAGACACATGGGTTAGACCTAGGATCCAGTTTTGTGCGTGTGGCTTGAATGGTTGCAGCATGAGTGAGACAACCAAAAACCCTTAGATGGTCTAAAGTAGGTGGGGAACCATATAACTTCTCAAAGGGAGTGAGATTATTGAGAAGAGAGGAAGGTGTTCTGTTTATTAAATGAACAGCATGCATAGCTGCAAAATTCCAAAATTGTTTTGGTAAGGAAGCTTGAAACAATAATGCTCTAGTGACAGCAAGTATGTGTTGATATTTTCGTTCAACAATACCATTTTGCTGTGATGTGTATACACAGGTGGTTTGGTGAATTGTTCCTTTGGAGCTATAAAAGTCTGGAATTAGGAACTCAAGACCATTGTCAGTTCTAATGATCTTAATTGTGCTATGGAACTGAGTTTCAACAAATGAAAAGAAAGACATGATAATAGATCTGGCTTCAGACTTGGACTTCATTGTAAATATCCATGTATGTCTACTGAAGTCATCTACTATAGTTAGGAAATAAGCATGACCCTGTAAAGATTTGACAGGAGCATTGCCCCATATATCAACATGAATTATGTCAAAGGGAGCAGTTGTTTGGCTAGAGCTGGAAGGAAAGGGAAGTCTCTTTAATTTTGCTGTTGGACAAACCATACAATGAAAGTCTGAAGAAGTAGAGATAGTACTATCAAGATAGTTGAAAAACTTATTCTTAGAAGTAGGTACATGACCAAGTCTATAGTGCCATACATCAATATATGGTTTGGTACTGGAAAAAGCTACAGATGGTAAAGCAGCTTGTTTTATGTTGAGGTTTAGACCATGTTGAAGCTGGGCAGTTTGAGAGGGGTGGTGTAGAATGTATTAGCCATCAAGGAGACTAGCTGTTCCAATCATTGTCAAACTGGGGTAGGCCTGTATGAAGCAGAGAGAGTAATGGAACCATAAGCAAATGGTAGAACTCCTTACTAATCTGCTAACAGAAACCAGGTTGAAGCTAAAAGATGGAACATACAGAACATCAAAGAGAATTAAGTGTTCTGAGTATTTCACAGTTCCTATGGCTTCTACAGCAACCTTGCTACCATTAGGCATATGCACAAAAATGTTTTTGACGGGTTTATACTGATGAAAATGCTTCAAGGAGCAGATAATATGGTCTGTGGCTCCTGTGTCCAGGATCCACTTGTCCTGGAGATAGCAATTAACATTAAGTGCATAATGAATGGTACCTGAAGGTTCAGTAGTGGTAAAAACATGAGAAGCAACAGAATTGGCTCTGCTGACTGTAATGTGATGTCCTGATCCTTCACTCTCATGAGAAGCTGAGTAGTGTGGAGGATTGTTGGCAGTATATGCCTCATGAAAAGCTCCTGGTGATGGGACAGTTGGCTGTGAAACTGGATGCTGATAGGTTTGCTGCTGTGAATAGGGATTCATAATGCTGAGCATCTTCTGATATTGCTGTTGGAAAGTCTGCCAATCAGTCTGATTGATAACAACTGTTCCAGCAGATGATGACCCAGGATCAGCAGAAACACTATTAGCTTGCCTAGTAGGCTGTTTCTTCTTGGATTGATAACCAGGAGGATATCCATTCTTCTTGTAGCAGATATCTTCAGTGTGTCCTGTATACCCACAGAAAGTGCACACTGGTTTCTTGCCCTGCTTCTTGAACCCTTGACCAGCACCCTGAACACCCAAATTCTGTCCTGAAGCCTTAGTGAAGAAGGCCATGCTTTCTGAAGCAGGATTGGGGTTAGGTTGGGGTTTAGGGAGTAAACCATTCTCCCTTTCGTGTTGCACCATCATAGCAAACACCTTATTGATAGGAGGTAAGGGATCTAAGAGCATAACTGTGGATCTTGGACCATTAAAGCTATCATTCAGATTACGCAAGAACCTAATTACTTTGTCATTCATGTAATCTTTGCGTAGAGATGCTAGCACACAATGGCAAGTGGTTCCACAATCACAATCAGGAATGAATCTGTAATTCGCTAACTGATCCCATAATGCGCGTTGCTTAGAATAATACTGAGAAACACTCATGGTACCTTGCTTGAGGTTGAAGATGGCCTCTTGAAGATCAGCGATGCGGAAAGAATCACCTTGCGAGAACTGTTCGCGTAGCTCAGACCAAGCACAAATGGCGGTGGTGACGTACAAAATGCTCTCTGCAATGGTAGGATTGACAGATCTCTGAATCCAGCTGAGGAGCAGTTTGTTGTTCCGATTCCAAGACTCGAAAAGAGGAGAATCATCATTTGGCTGCGGGATTTTGCCATTCAGGAACCCTAATTTGTTCTTGCCATCGATAACAAGAACCATCGATCGTTCCCAGCTTGAGAAATTGTTCTCTGTAAGCGGCTGAGAAACAAGACATTGCCCCCAATTCTCCGATGGATGAATGAAGAACGGTGAAGCTGGATCGGAAATTGGGACGCCTTTGTACAGAATCACACCAGAATTGCTCTGGCGACCTCCAGTGTGAGGATTTGTGGCTTCGTCGCCAGAAGAAGAAGAATCGTGAATCGCCATAGGAGGACGATGTGAAAAACTCAGAGAGGAGATATGCGGAAACGAGAACGGGAGACGCAAAACGGCTCAGAGGAGCTCTGATACCATGCTAGTTTACTGAATTGCTTCTCTTATTACTGAATCAATCGAAGGAAAAACGTAATGAATCCAGGATGTAGAGCTGGATTTATAGTACAGACTGTAGGCAAGAGTCAAGGAGGGAAAGACCGTTATGGTCATAACAACCTTGACCATATTACCTTTTACTACCTATACTAATTCTAGTTACAATCATCCTATCTAACTTTACAAGTTGATCTATATCATCTAATAAAACATGGGAGGGAGATCGCCTGAGAGCCTATTGTTGGACAAGTTTAACAAGTTAAGCTTCAACTTCTGGAGATCTGTTGGGATTTTGCCTGAAAACCGGTTCCCTGAAAGATCAAGATAGTTGAGCACCGGCAAGCTTCCTAGCCCGGCTGGGATTTGGCCGGACAAGTTGTTGTTGGCCGAATTGAGCTCAAACAAGCTGTTCCAACCTTGAGCTCCGGCGGGAAACTCCCCGGACAATTCATTGTTGCTCAAAACCAGCCTGCCGAGTTGATTCATCTGCGCCAAACTCTGCGGGATTCGGCCACTGAGTCGATTATGGCTGGCCGCGAATTCAATAAAATTCCCCAAAAACCGCAGCTCGACAGGTATAGGACCTGAAAACTGGTTCCTCGACATAAGCAGAAGTGAGAGGTTAAAAGCAGAGGAAACTTTCCTGGAGATTTGGTCGGTCAAGGAATTCCCGTCGAGCTCAAGCAAGTACATCCCGGGGAGTCCCCACATGTCATCGGGGAGCGGCCCGGACAAGCGGTTGTTCCTCAATCGAACTCGACCCAAGCTACGACATTTTCCAGGATGTTCCCGGAGAAAGAATTGTAGATGAGAATCAGATCGATTCGGTATTTGCTGTTGTTGATGATGGATTGTTTACTTACATGCTGCTGCTTCTGCTCAATTAATTGAGAACTCGTTAATTCGTGGTTTATTTTTTTATTTTTTAATGAATATAATAATGAGGTGGAAAATATAAAAAAAATTTAATAATTTTTTAGTTGCCACGTCACTAAATTAACGGTCAACTTTAAGAGTTGACTGCCACATCAGTCAAAGTTAACGGAGTTGGACGGAGAGTGACCAAACGTGAACGGTTTGAGTAAACTGAAGTACCACCAATGGATTTAAATATTTCGAGTGACCAAACTTGAACGTTTTTTGTAATCTCAGTGATCAACCATGCAATTAGCCCCGCTTTTAACTGCATTTTTAGGGATGACAAAAATACCCGTAACCGTGGATATCCGTATGAATCCGACCTAATCGGATAAGGTAAAACCCGAACCCGAAGAACTTTTAGTGGGTGCGGGTACAACTCGAACCCGAATGTTACGGGTAATGGGTGGGCATGGTTTTCTCACTATCCAACCGAACCCGCCCGATTATACACATGCATATGTATTTTGTATAGAAATAACCAATATTTTTCTCTAACATATTTTATATCTAGCATATAAATATAATATTTTTATGAAATTGTGTTCTTTTAATTAATTTTCTTCATTCTAGTGAATTATTGTCATACTTTTCGTCTTACGTAACATGAGAATACGTGTGAATATTAACATATTGGTTGGAGTTATAAAGAGAAACTACTACCCATGGATAACCGTGGATACCCGAAACCCGAATGGGTACGGGCATGATTTGATTTTTCTACCCGTTTCTTATGTGGGTATGGGTAAAACCCAAAGTACTTAGGTGGGTATGGGCACTATCCGTCCCCGACCCACTGTCATCCCTACCTGGGTTGCTCCGCCCTGCATTCCAATCAACAACCGGAACTTGACCCGCATCCATGTACGACCCGCAACCAGCCACAACGGTTCGGTTTGCTTGTTCTTCGTTCCTTCTCTAGACAGCGGTAGAGGGAGTTGGGTGTAAGCGACCGATTTGCTTCTTGCAACGACGGATCAGAGGTAGCGGGCCGACATATATAACGCAGCAAAGGTGAGGTGGCGGCGATTGAGTTTCGACAGAGCAGTTGGCGGCGGCACTAGTCAATTTCTGGCGGAAAGATGGGGAACTAAGGGGGCGGATCGACAATGGGGACGAATGAAGGGGAAGGGTGTCAATTTCGTTGAGTTTTGGTGGAGCAGAGGGCGGCGACGATTGAGCTTTGGTGGAGCATAGGACGGCGGCTGTAGTTGATGCCGGGAGGGAAGAAGGGGAAGCGGACGGGTTGACGATGGGGAAGAATGAAGAGGATGAGTTTGATTTTTAATTCAGGGGCAAAATTGTTCGTGCAATCGGGTTAGGGCGAATAATTCAAATTTTTAGAAGTTCAGCAAAAACCCACGTTTAGCAAATAGCAAAAGATTTATTTACAGGCAATTATCATTGTACCCTTACCGAAATTCAAGGAGAAGGCAGCAAATTTAAAAAGGAGAAAAGTACATGAAAATGTACTATATATTATTGAAGAATTGGATTTTTTTTTTTATGGGAATCTGAATTCATTAAAGAAATTAAGGCGTGCACTCCATTACAGTAATCCCAGCCCGGCCCAAATCCGCTTCATTGAAGAATTGGATTTCGTTGAGGCCTTGGAGCATCTCATCTCTAAATTTTAGCAATTGCTAAAGTGTGTTAAGCTTCTATTATTATATGACACATTTCAAGTGAGGTAGAAGTGTTGGTTAAATTAGCAAGATTATTTATTAGAAAATCTCTAGTAATGTTGCATGTATAATTGTTTTTTATTTATTTCGTATTTGATAATTTTTCAATTGAAAAGTGTTTTGGTAGATTTAAAATAATAAGTGCGACCATATTTGAAATTGCTAACATATTTTAGAGATGTTCATGATTAGAAATTGATAAGTAGATAATTGTTAAAATTGATGATGTGGTTATAGCCTATAGGAACCACATTTAGAAATTGCAAATTACTTTTAGGGATAAAAATGATGTTACACTCTTACCATTCTTTTACATCGTTTTGTAAGTTGTCAAACATGTCTCGTTGAGTCGAACTTTACTGGGTGTATTTAGATTAGTTCGAACGATGGCCCGCCTAATACTCATCCCTAACCATATTTTTATCTCATGAGACTGCATGGTAAATTATAAAACATATAATTCGCATTTGAACACCATCTTCCCCAAATATTGGTAAGATTAAACAGAATCAAGAAATTAAGAGAATAGAAAGAATATACTGATCTGACAAACCAATTAACGCCCAAAAGATCCTGCTCAGAAATTCAGAATCACATTCTACACTCAGTTATGATCAGCAGCAGCCGAAAAGGTTATCTGCCATTTCATGCGTCAAACTGGTGCACAACTCTGCTATCTGTTTATGGCTTGCTTATACAATGTTTGATTGTCCACTTACACGCTTTAAGTCGTTGGATCAACAATATCAAGACATTGATCTAAACAATTGACTCGGATTGTCGAGCTAAAAAAGAAAGCAAGGAATACTATCAAGAATCAATGGAGGTTGGTTCGTTGGATGAGAGTTCAACCAACCCCATCCAGCCAAATACAAACCTTTACCAAACATAATTGTTTCACCTCAAACATCGTTTTATTGCGAATTTGTCGTCCACAGAGCACCGGCAGCAGTTGGTCTGTTGGTGCTTCATGGACAATGGGTTTGCGGTGAAACTACATTGTCTGAGGTGAAACAATGACGTTTGGTAAAGGTTTGTGTTTGGCTGAGATGTATTTGGGGACCGTGAACCCAAGAAACAAACCTCAGCCAACTAACTAGCCTTCATTTATTCTTGATCTTCTTTATTTAGGTCTTTCTTCATCCAAGGGTCGCTAGGCCAGCGATTTTCCTATTTCTATCATACATTTGATGCATTTTTACCCCTTTTTCCCCCATGATATCATCGTACCGATTGATCGTGTTTCAGTCTCAACATGAAAGAAAATTTACAGTAACAGGGTTACCAGTTTCGTGTTTCTAGGCTACAAACACCATTTTCAGTCCATGAGTTTGTATCTTTTCTCTTGCACACCAGTAACTCCCATCTGTATCTCGATGATCGTGTGCAGTGGCATCTGAAACATCCAACAGTCATCAGCCCGGAAGGTTAAGACAGCTTAACAACAAACTATGCGAAAGCCACGTTGACTTTGATCAAAAGAACAAGAAATATTGTTCTCTGACTACTTATCGTATTCGATAAATTACCTCGATATGTGGAATTTCTTTCAAAGGCCTATCAGCAAAATAAGCATACAGAGCCCTCAATACCGCCTGCAAATATAACGAACCGAACTTTATTGTTCAAAACCTAGTCACCAAGACAAACTAGTGTCTGAAAGTTTCAGATGCATAACCTGGTGAGAGATGACCACAACAGGTGCCCTTTGTCTCTCGAGTTCAATGATCACTGGCTCCAGCCTGTGGTATAGTCAGAGTGGATGGTAATTTCAATGTTTTCAACCAAAAGTGAGTAAATAGTGCTCGGAAGTAACAACAGTCAGAACACAAACCTCTGAATGACGTCTAGATAGGATTCTCCACGCGGATACCTGTACCTCAGCTTATCATTCTTTCGGGACCTGATATATAGAGATTACATAATAAGAGAAGTCATAATGGGTAGGAAAGCCATAGGCATCCAGATCTTTCAAGTTAGAACGTTAGAGAATGTTGAATTAATGAACTTACTCATACTCCTCTGGCATGTTCCTCTTTATTTCCTCGTAGGTCATTCCATCACAAACTCCAGCATTTATCTCATCGAGTGCCCGCCATTGGATCTAGGTGAACAAAAAGTGAAATTATATGATTCTATGAAATTAGCATTAGAATACAATGCTGTTTGATTTTCTTGTATACCTTGGGAAAGTCAACAATTGGACCTGCTGTTTGGATTGTCCTCTGCAGTGTGCTAGTCCAAATCTAGATCACAGTTAAGCGTGCAAGTTAGCAATTAATCGTTAAATTTCTCAAATCTTTTTACATGTGACACGATGACATCATAGCAAATCATTCCACAATTCGGAGCACATTTCACCCAAAAATAGGTTAATGGTGATATCAGTAAGCTTACAGAAGCCGCTTTCTCAGATTTCAGTCGCTTCTCAACGAAGTTTGAAAGCTTCTTGGCATATATTTCTCCAGTATCACTGCAAGAGAGGAAGGTCAAGTAAATTCTGGTCACTAAGAACATCAATAGCTGAAGTATAATTTCCTCCAGGGATAGGGATGCATGGAACTGGGACAAAAGCTGAAAAGAGAAATCACAAATGAAGATAAAGAATGGACGAGATAGGATACCTCAATAAGGAATCACCTCCAATTCTGCCTCTAAGATTGTGTCGGCTTTCTCCATGCCTAGTAAGTAAGATTGGACGAGGCGTGAGATGTGTATTCACCTGTAAAAGATTATTTGAACCGAGACTGTAATATCCTTATGACAATAATACAGACAACACAATAATCATGTAGGATGAATATTTCTTAGCCATTATCATGCCTGATTAAGTAACATAGTAAGACAACTGCTCTCCATCTTCACAAAAGCATAACAACATACCAGGAAGAAAACAATGCGCCCAGGAAGGTAGCCACTTATATTGTTCACCTGGAACACAAGGCTGATGAGTGAATCTCAATCCATCAAAAAAGAAACCACAAAAGTTCTAAACACATTAGTTATGGCTGTGAATAGCTACTATCAAATGATGAAAAGAAGCGTGTGTCAACTTTAGCATACTAAATGCACAATCATCTAACAATTAAACACGAAATAAGAATGTTTAAGCAATTACTGCAACCTATATGTGGGAAATAATTATCAGAAGACGGCATGCAGAGACCATGAAGGCAGTAGACCTTTTGCGAAGTTGTGTTTCTCCTACACATTATTCAAGCAAATGATAGTCAAACTATAGCAAGTCCAATGAGCTGCCTCCAACGTCAAGATGGTCTGTTCTAGTCAATCTACATCTTGTGATTCTCAATTAAGTCTTCAATAGTTCTATTCATAAGCATTCAAGTATTGACCAAGGGAAATAAGTAAGATAAACCCGGAATAAGATCAGTTTGTCTTTGAAATCCATTTTGGGGAATGCCAAGGTGCACTAATTGTGCTTAACATCAACATAAAGATTGAAAATTTAGGGAAATGAGCAGCTTATGATTTTCCGGCCAGGAGATCTGGCAAATGAGTAAAGCATACCTGAATTTGCCCACCATTACCACTGACCATGTCTATCATTTTAATGTACGAGCCTTCTTCGACGGGTTCGTAGACCTACCAATGAAAAAAAACATTTATAATGACTTTTGTAGAAAAATCTAAACAGTAAGGCAGAAGTATGTGCAATTAGCAGCCAAAAACCACCTTTTCATAATTATCTAGCCGACTTTTGAAGTCTTCATATCCAGCTTCAAAATCAGGCCTGCCAAATCGTACCAGTTAGATTGTTTATTCTTGGCAGAGATATTATGCCAATAATTTCAGTTTCACGTACTGTTCAGCGTAATCCGGGCTTTGCTGGATTTTAAGACGAATGTTCCTCTCAATAATGCGTTTATCATTGCATAAAGTTTCCAAAAATATCATCTGCAGTGAGAGAAAAAAAAAACATGTAAGAAGATAATCAATTAATTTCAAGTAATTAGGATGTCCTGATGATCCAAACAATACCACTAAATAGTAATTAACGGTTACGACATGACAAGGAGAAATCATAAGCATGCTCATATGCATTTTTCTGTAACAATCCTAGCTTAATCATCATGTGATCATTTCATTCTACCTTGCAATTTCCTTCAGCCATTTTCATCAGCATATTCCTTCTTTCCCTGGTACTGTTTGTGGCATCAAATATTCCTACCTACAAGTGTGGGAAAAAGTGACCGATTATGACACAGTAAAAGCCAAAGAACTTATCTTATAATCTGAAACAAGTTAACATACCTGCCCACCCTCTTGCATCCAAGCAATCATGTCTTCCATTGCAAGTGATGCTACCTAGTGGCATGTGATACAATTAAACTATGTAGAAAGCAGACGGTTAATATGGTATTGCAACAGCCATTTCATTAAGGAAGAATAGAACTCAATAGTAAAACGCTTAGGTTGAATGGACAGCTGAAAAGCATTTTCATCCAAGCACTAACACTCTTCACTGTTTCAAGAATGCAAGAATCCTTTTCATAGCTCAAAATTGTGGGGATACCAAATGCACAGATAATGTTGATCAGTTAACCAGCTGAAACGGCCGAGTTTCATGCATATTTAGTTATGCTGAGTGCAAACTACTTCCATCATTCTAATGAACAGCAAGGAAGACTCAAATACTGAAACTGTCCATGTAAATTAGTCATCAATCGCTTGCATATAATTTGTCACTTCAGCAAGTCCAGCATATCGAGAAAGTAACCAAATATGATGTTTTGTTTACAGTCCTTGAAAAGTGAAGATTTGACCTACGTTGTGAACCTAGGGCGCGTTGTATTATACTTTGCTAAGCTCCAAGAATTACACGATCTTTTATTCTAGGCCGCAAGAAATCTATCTAGGAAAACTACAAACAAATAGGATTATAGACAGTTACCTCATTACGTGCTTCCACGCCTTCAGGATTATCGCCTCGGAAAAAATCAGCATTCTGCATCAGCAAAGAGCGTCGAAGAACATTTGATTACAATATCGGAATATTCCGGCAAAGGACGAAAAAAAGAACATCAGTAGCTGACTAAAAAATAAAATTTGTCCAAACATTGCCATTTTAATAAACTCTCCAACTACCTTACTAACCTAGATTTGTATATAAAACAAGCATTTTAGGTATCCAGCTGAACAAGCTGAAACATATACATGTCTTGAAGAGAAAAGCAAGAAGAGTCCTTTTACAGTAATAACCAAGCGCAGGCCACATGCAACGGCAACCCACATCAAGATACAAATGTCCAGATAAAAAGAAGCTAGCACAGACTGAGAGAACATGGATGTGCTAGTTGCTGATCTTGTGCCAAATCCTCATTAATTGAGACAAAGTACAAATACTTACATAACAAAAATAAAAAGAAGTTCAGATCACTTAGTTTTCAACCATTTTCATTTCTGTACAAAACGAAAACGCTGGAGAACGATTGAGCAGAGGACATAAATATACCTGGTTAGTGCCATGCTTAAGGCGTCGATACTGTCAAAACCAATCGAAAAATAAATATTTATGTTCAAATTAAAAGAAAGAAACGTATTGCTTAAATAAATAAAACCAACCTTCCCAACATTGAAATGTTTGGTGTTATGACCCAACCAGCGAAGATAGCGAGTGAGTTTAGCTGCAGTAAAGGTCTTTCCCCGAGCAGGAAGACCAACCTAAAGTAATGAAATTGTAGAGAATTCATCAGTAAGAATTCTCAATGATTATCTTAAGAACTAGCACATTTACGAGGCCGAACAAGATGTTTAGCAAAATTGAAAGACCTGTTTTAAGGTTCTTCATATGATAAAGACCTTGATGATCTTGTTCCCAAAACTAAAACCAAACTGGAAATGAGAGCATCTGGAAATCTATAGTTCTAAATAATGCTTATGTCAGTTAATACCAGTACTATCGCCAAATGTCTGTCTTCCTTCGGACCAAGCATCTGATCAGCTACAGCTCCAGCAGCAACAGCTCCAGCAGCTGCTGGCATCAAATTCTGACAGTATAAGGCACAAACTCAAAACCTGCCTAAAACTTTCGGCATTCTGGCCACTACAAAGAATGCATTGGTACTTGGTGCAAACCTTGGTCTCTGCCTCCTGTTTAAGATCAAATGTGAATGTATTTGAACTTGGTGATTTAAGCAGTCTAGGAGATCCAACACCCCTATCCACAAAAAGCCCCCTGTGACTATCTTGTCTTTGGAGAGGCAAAAAATACCCCAGCGACTTTGATTCGACGGTTCCAGTACCAGGATATACTTTGGAGGGATCTGGGATGACAATCTCAATGCCCTACAAAAGATTAGCCAAGCTTTTTATGTAAATAGCTAGAGAACAAGAATATGAGAGAGACAACAGAAACCCACAAAAGGCTTAGCAAGTCTCAATAGCGTGATACTCCCAATGAAGAGGCTTCACCAGTAGGCAGAAACCAGTACTAGTAAGAGAAGTGAGACACAAATGTATGAATTTCAAAGAGGGTTACGAACATTAACCTTAAAGGTGGGTGGCTGATCAGAAGGAATACTGGCATCCTTGAATGAATAGGAATTATACCATGCTGCATCCGTCATTGTAAACCTTGGATTCTCTGCATTGTTAGCGGCATACACCATTCCTGAGTTTGCAGAAGTTGATGGAGCCGGGACAAGATAGTGTTCAAGATCGAGCTCCAAACTGGCAGAAGATCCATTCTGGAGACAGATCCAATGACCTTTACTTAAGCTAATGTACGGAGTTAGTTAAGATCTTAACCAAATGCTAACAAGTTTTTTGCAATAAACAAATAATTCAAAACAACTTTTCAAGACTCAAATATTGCAGAAGAGTGGTATGTCCTAAAGTGCCACACCGTAGCCTGATGGACCAAATTCTTATATAGAGGAAGTTCCAAAGAACTGGTAAATGAAGAAGGTCCAAAACAATTACCTAGGGTCTGTCAGTTACTAAATTTAGGCACATTCAAGTGGGGCTCGGGGAAACATAAACATGCTTTTGTCAAAGTGACACAATTCATTGCATGTTCTCAAATGAATCTCATCCACTAAGTTCCTTTTTTTTTCATTTGGACGGAGTGAAGATAATAGAAAGTAGACAAACACACTAGCTTTTACTAAGGAGGAGTTATCAGTTTCCAAAGTAAGCACACCTCAGCTCCAGCCATTGGTGCAGAATTGATACTAACATCAGGGATCCCACGAACAGATGAAGGCCGAAGGTTCTCCTGGTAAGCCCTCCAACTGGCCGCAAGATCAAATGGAGAAACTTGATCAGCCTTTATGAAGACTCTATATTCCAAAGTTTCCTCACCGTTCCTAAACACAGCCAGCCTTGATTCTCCTTGCAATGCACCCCTGGAGAGAACCCGGTTTGGCCCCTCCTCGATCACACAAGGAGTGCTGCCGTACTTTGGCTTCAGAAGGAACTTAAAATCCAAAGTTTCTGCATTGAACACAGAGTACAACATACACAAGTCACTAAACACGATACCAAAGGACTACAAAGGTTCAAACAGAAGAAGAAAAAAGGACTACAAGGGGATATTTGCTAGCTATAAAGGGGGGATACTCTGGAAAGGCTGTCCCAACTAAGATTCTGCTATTTCAAATTCAATTACACTAATAGGAGTACCATTATAGTGTGAACCATGCAAAAGCAAAAGGAAGCTTTAGGATCAACTTCACTCCCATTTCATGCAATTTCTCAGGCCACCAAACAGCAAAGCTTAAAAAAGAAGTCAACTACGTTCGAACTTTTTGTCAACTGATTCAACTCAAAGCAATAGAAAGAAAAGGTATCTCCTGTAATCTCTAACTATGCTGAGTTCAATCAAGCTAAGAACTAGTCGACATCCTTACTTCCTTACCGCTCCTTGCTCTCGCCCTCACGTCACGACCTAATGTCAGATCTTTCAGTCCTTTTCGAGCTAGCATAGCTACTGATATGGAATAGCTAACAACAGAAAAGTAAGAAAGGAGGAGAAGGAGAAGAAGAAGAAAAACAAGAGCTACTTTCAGCTTCCATACCATGATTAGGAGGAACAACAAAACTCAATTCCCACATTGACGCCGATTCCCGCTCCATTGACAGCTGCAAAGCACAACACACACACACACAAATGAACAACCTCCTAGCCAATTGCAACAAAATGATCCACGGTCCACAAAGCTACTCACAGCCTTGAAAGGATCCCAGGAGCCAACGAGAGGGACAGAGCCGTAGACGTGAGGAATAATCTCGCCATTAAGCTTGTAATTCTCCATCTTCAGCGACACATACAGCTGCCCGCCGGCCTGGTCCAGACTTCCGTCTCGGCCGTCGCTCTCATCGTGAGACACGCCGTCGGCATCCTTGGACGTCCCCGTCCCCATTTGTCAAACCTGTGCGCGTTCAAGTTCGCCACCTAGCTTCACAGCATTACCGGAGCCGTTGCAGAGAAAGCAGGTGACGATGTTCTAAAATGGATAAGGACGAAAAAAGGGAGTGGGACCTAAGAAGTTGCCAATTTCGATGATAAGGTAAGGGAAATCTACACATAATATAATACACAGAAGGGAAAAACGGGATTGGGATTTGAACCATAACCATTTTAAAGAAAGACAAAGATCATAACCAATCACACTAAATACATTTGTTATATCTTTTTAAATTAAAAACATATAATAGCAGGGTGGGAAAAACTCTTCCCCTATTTCAAATTTCCTATTCCAGGAGCGTTTGTAGGAATGGTGGAATAGGGAGTGTCAATTTTTTTCTCTTTCCTCTGTGGAACGGGCCAACTTACCGTACACATGCGGATTTAAACGGGTCCAGGAGTGTCAATTTTTTCTTTATACCCTTTTATTTCTCCGTGGTGATAAAATATATATGAAAAGGCAAAAATAATACTCCTTTTTATTATTAAAAATAAAAAATTTAACAATAAACTAATGCATGGTATCTAATGGGCTAACTGCTAACCATAAAACAAAAGAGTTGAATGAGCCTGACCTACATGGGATTTGGTCATCAAGTAAAACAAATGAACATCATTGGTTTGTCATTCTAAAACAAGCTATTTTCTCTGACATAATATATATTATGCTATTATTTTATATCTTAGTGGCTAAAATATAGAGCACTTCTACTATGCTATATAGTATTGGTGCTTTAATGTACAACTTAAAGTTGTACCATAACATTAAATGTATAAGTTTAGGTTGTACCATAAAGCAATTTGTACCATTATGTTATGGTACAACTTTACATAAGTTGTACCATCACATAAAGGTACAAGTTCAAGTTGTACCATAAAAGAATTTGTATAAAAAGTATAGGTACAATATGAAGTTGTACCATAACGTAAATGTACAATTTTAAGTTGTACCATAAAGGCAAAATCCTATAGCACCAATACTATATAGCATTGTAAAATTTCTCTAAAATATAATGTATTTTAAAGTTATTCAATGGTTCAACCTCGACCAACCCAATTAGTCCAATTTTTATCATTTCAAATATATATTTTATAATTATTTGACATCATAATGATCAAATTATAGTGTATTTTATAGGGAATCGTTTGATATTTGTTAGTAAAAAACTAAACATAAAGATCTATTTGGTTATTTTAAACATTAAAACGATCCTAAACATTTTCAGTTCCTTTTGAATTTATATGGTTTTATTCCCAAATAAGTGATGTGCAAATGGCGAATTGTAGTCGTCTTTTTTCTTTCACTATTTTTTATTTTCAAATAGAAAGTTTAAAAGTAAAGAATAATTAGAATTTGGCATGGGTCGGTCAAACAGGTTGAATTTCAAGTTTTGGCCTGTTTGTTTTATGCATTGCAAATTTATTAGCATGTTGATGGAAATGGCTTGGAAAAAAGACATATAAGTTGTACCTTTGCAGAAATGTCCTCAAATGTTTGAATGCTTTGTGAATCAGATTCTGTGACTTTTGTGATGGTGTATGTGCTTGACGATTGCTCGATGTTGTAACTACTTAATTTGAGTAAATCTTTTTATTTTCCCTATGAGTTGTGATACCAGTTCTGGTGGTTGCAGCATGTTGTCGTTGTTGGCCTGTAAAAGTTGTTCCGTCGTGATGCTAAATACCTTTCCTTCTTTTTTAACAAATTGTGTAGTAGTGCTATGAAACAGACCACCCATGAACGCTACGCTTATTATGGTCTGTTCTTACTTCCGGTGGTGAGAAATTGTGAATTGAGAATCATATTCGCCTACCGCACTGTGTCTGGTTGGTGGCTGCTTACTATGCTCTCTAGAGTTATGAAACAGACTACCCATGAACGTTACCCTTAAGAGTCCATAACTTTGCGAAAAACCAAATTTAGGCAATCAAAGGTGGTGGATGTTTGATGATTTTTTATGGCTTAATTGTTTGTGAATTGGATATCTGATCTTTGTATGATTAGAGGGGATGTTTGCTTAATAGAATAATCCATTTTAATTCATATTTTTTTTAACATGAACTTTAGTAACTCAAAACCTTCGAGACACATATCACCTACTGCATTGTATCATTTTGCCTGGGTGCTTGCTGTGTTGTCAAACTTCTTTGCTGCTGCTGCATTTACACTAACAGGGGAGTTAAGAACCCATGAATGTTTCCGTTTTACACAAACAAGAGGACTTACTTCTAAATCGTGCACTAAAGATGATTGGAGGAAACATCTCTGTTGCAGTTGATACACTGGAGACCAGAACAAAAGCAACGTATAACATCAAAACCAACCATCTGAACTATTAGCATTGTTGCTTTACTCTTTTTTCGTGGTTGAGTATCCTTCAAAAAATTTAGTTTGATTTTAGAAAATTTTGCTTCTGCAGTCCTGTCTTGCCACCAACGCATTCAATAGATGGAGATGGTAGAGGCGAAGGCTATTTTTGTGTTGTTGTTGCTGGTTTAGGGATCGGTTTGTGAAGAAGAGGGAGAAGAGAGGGGGAAAGGGAAATGCATGAGAGGGGGATAACTCTTTTCTCCGACAAAAATGGAGTGAAGAAAGGAATTATGATCAGTAAGGATATGGTTATCTTACATAACTGTGTCTATTCTGTTTGAATTGAGCTTGGGAGGTAGTGATAAGGACGAGCTGCAACCAATTCATAGTGATAGGAGTGCTATGAACTGTGATCATGTATTATTTCAAGTTAGAAGGTAGTTTCAGTATAAGGATTATTTAATTTGACAAGTTGTTTCGTCCATGATTTTTGGTAGTTTCAGTGCCATTCTAGCCATTGTTTAGTCTGTAATTTTTTAGAATTGATGTGCGAGTAATGACTTTCACTTAGCTTCAACTATTATGTGTGTATTTATTGGCATGTGATAGAATTCTCTTTTCCTTTTCTTTGATATCAGTTTCATACTCTAATTGTATCATTTGTACATAGGCAAATCATGCTCGAGATGACAACTCGCCGATATGGCTGGTGCAAGGAATGAAGCCATCATTAAAATTCAGACCAAAAACGGGGAGGGATGCCTAGGACTAACTCAACGATGATTGATGATGGTATGATAAAAACTGCAGTCTGCATCAGCACCAATTTCTAGGACTAAGTAAAGTTATTCAACCCAGAACTCTGCTTAGCGCTAAAAATTGCCCTCACCCAACATTGATCCTGTTTGACCCACTTCTGAAGAGTCAAGATATATTACTAATTCTCTCTGTTCGTATTTTCTTATTGACTCTTTCTGACCCTTTAGGTTGGGGCGGGTCGGGAAGAATCAGATTAGTGGGTCGGTCCTAATCAAGTGGAATCACAATCCCTTCACTCTCACTTGCTTTCTCTCCCATTCCACAAGTGGGTAACATACAGTAATCCGGCCAACGGATCGGGTAATAAGCTAGTTCTTTATGGGGTGGTTTGGATGAGGAATTTGTGTATCGAGGGCTTTGAGTCTAATTCCCTCAATCAAAAACCCAGAAAATTTAAAACGAAGGATTTAGCTAAATAACTTGTTTGTTTGAGAATGTGGGTTTTTAATAAGAAAAATGAAATTATAGCTTTGCCCATGTTTCTTTGTCTTCCTCGTCCCTTAGCTTCCTCCACCGGTTTGCGCCTCTGCTTCGCCACCAAATTCGATCTCCTCAAAACCCCAGGCGAGCATCGTCCAAACTCACAGCAGCTTGTTGTTTGTACTCGTCCGGAATTCGTTAATCCGACCTCTCCTCAATCAATCCCGACTATCAATTCGCGAACCTAAAACCCTGCAACCCAAATCGATAAACAAGAACTCAAAATCCTACAAACCAAATCGACGAAACAAGAACCCAGAACTCCATAATTGATTCATCCCACTTCGTGCTCTTCTCTCTCACATCAGTCAGACCCCTTCGTCACCTCCTAACCCGTCACCACCACCACCGTCTCCTCCAACCATTATCTCCTCCACTTAGATCCGATTGATTGCATCGAAAATAGAGGAATGAATGATTTTGGCGGTGGAGCATAGAATAAGAAGTGGAAGCAACGCCGCCACTCCAAGTCAAAATCCATAGTCGGCGCCGAACGACAAATCTCCTCACCCAGAAATCGCAAACGGACGAAAAAATACCACCGGCCTTTTTCCCAAATGAGGAAGGTTTCGAGTTGAAAGGGGTGGAGGATATGGGAAGCAACAATAGTATGGGAGGTCGGCGGGACTGGGTTTGGCGATTGGGAAGAAACAGAGTGGGGAGAGATGGTAGAAGGAAAGAGTTGGGTTGGGGAGAGGGATAGTTATGGAAAAGATAAAAAATAATGAGGGATTGTGAAATAGCTGGTGGCCGTCAGTTATTTCAAAAACCCACATTTGAGGGTTTTTAAAATTCTTAATTGTAAAAATTTTCATCTATCCAAACGTACGATCGTTTTAAAATCTTCCACAACGAGGGATTGTTTTAAAATTCCTCACAAATCTCTTGTTACATTCCTTTATCCAAACGACCCCTATGTTTCTGGTATGGGCGTTTTCGAGCATGCGCTTGCCTGAGAAGAAGGTTGGTCTGTGGACTGTGGCTGGATGTCGATGGCTAGTTTAACAGGTGCGCGGCGATGGTTCAATGTAATTCTGAAACGGATATTTTGATATGGTTTGACTTGGGTTGAACTCCAAGTATTTTATTTGTGTTTGGTGGAATTTCAATCATCATGGATATTTGTTCGATTCTAATTTGATTGGGATAGAGATAAAATTCCAACTAAATTAAATTGTCTACAAATATAGATAAACTCTTGTCTACAAATATAGATAAACTCAAATCTAAATACTACAAGTAACGGAGGGGAATTATTTTAATATTATTAATGTTTCACTCACCATATTTCAACATTTTATTGTATACATGTCTGGTGGGACGCTTGAAGTCCGGTACTTTCAGGTTCGTGGAACAACGGGTACATAGTTAGCTCCAGCAGAGGAGCATCGATGCATATACTAGGAGGCTAAGGAGGTCTTTAACAAATGCATTATTGATCCATGTTTATTGCTCCCAATTTTATTGTGTTGCACGCTTGATAGGCGTATAGCTCAATTTTGGTAGAGTATGTAGCAGGTGGAAAGCATTGTACATTGAGTGGTGTGAAAATCTCTTTGACTAAGTAAGAGTGAGGGAGGGATGGGTTTCGCCGATTTGAGGAAGCTCTCTTGGCAAAAGTGGTCTTGCGCGTTTGGAAGAGACAAGACCATCTTGTTGCACGCTTGCTGAAGAATTTTTTTTCCTAAACTCAACTTTGTTAGAGGCAAGACTCGACTCTTTGTCATCGTGGAGTTGGCGAGGTATTTTACATACATGGCGGGAGAGCTATTGCAATAGGGGCTTTGTGGGCAGGTAGGTTTCGGTGCAATGGTGGAGGTGTTGACGAAATTGGGTTCCATCTCTTCATCTTCATCCTTCGTGACCATAGTCAAAGATTGTAGGGGTGCAAGGGTTGATAACATCTTTGATCCATCCGCATCAAGGTGTATGGCATGTGGATTGTCTGCGATGAGGAGGATACACTACGTCCAATGTTGGTATTCACCTGTTAGTTTATTCTATCGAGTTTGGTTATCACTTTGCGGTATAATTGTGAATACAAAGGGAGTTAGTGGTAAATTTTGGGGTTGCTACTTGGGTTCGTGGTATGCCTTTAAAAATTCGGGTTGCTCCAATACCCCAAAAAATGTGGTATTTAATATTGCAGTTGGTGCAATGTGTCTTTCCAATGAGCGAGACATTGAGCTTCATGGGGTGGTTGGGTGGGGTGTTGCCCAATTTCTAAAGAGGAGGTGGAGTTATTAGAACACCTCTTCTTCCACTATCAATTGGCACTAGGTCTTTGGGAGGGGGCGAACTTGTGCAACTCCAAGAGAACTTTCCTAAACTCATATGGGTACGTCTTTGCGTCATTTTCTTGAGCAGGGGAGATGGATTGAGGGCGTGTGATATGGGTTGTGTCGGTATTTTGGTACATTTAGCATGATCGTAGTTGGGTGATCTTTGATTTTATTCAGATCACAGTTCTTATTCTTCTCTTTTGTTTCGTTTGCAGATTATTTAGTAGGAAGTTCTATCGACCGAGAATTTGGGGAGGGCCTGTCATTCGGGGGGCTTTGGGGACTACCAGGGGTGTGGGCTTGTCTCCTATCCTAGGACAGTGGATGGTATTGGTGGATAGTGTGTCAATTTGTGGGGTTCCATGAGGTTGGGGGTTGATTTTTACACGATCCATTTGGCGCGGTTGTAGTTGTAGGCAGAAAGTTATATGAGGTCATTTCTTATCCATGCCTACTGGATTTGACGGCTTTTTATGATACTATCTTATGGTGTACGTCTCAGGGATTGACATTGATGAGCTTTGTTGGCGATGCGAAGGTGGTCATTGACAAGATCATGGTGGTACATCTGGCAGACATTCAGGATGAGAGGGTGATTGAGGATATCTTGGGCCTTCGTGAATGAGTTTGTTCACTTTAGTGTTCAGTTTTTCGGACATAGTAGTACTAAGGTTGCCTATTTGGTGGCGTGAAAGGCCTTTTCATTGTTCCCTTCTTTAATTGGGCATCATTTTGTTTCTTTGGTGTTCTCAATCACGTTACATGTTGGTATATAGTTCTTTTCCTTGATGATGCAAACGATCTTTTGTATAAAAAAGTAGATAGCAAACTTAAGAATTATAGATCTTTTTATTATTTCTCCTGGTTTTATGATTTCTTATTGTTCTTTTTATTTGTGTTATGTCTACATACTCCTAAATAATAATATACTAGTTGAGATAATATATAAAAAACCTATTATCTATGGGTATCCATGGTTATTCAAACCAAAATGATTATCGATATGATTATTATTTAGTGCATGCACTTTTATGGGTATGGGTATAGGTATACATGAGGCACAAACTAATCAGGACAGGGTAATAGATACCAACTATTCATTCATGTTCTCACTTGTTGTCATCTCTATTTTTGATCAATCACATTATATTGTCTAACAATTTCACCAAATTGTCAATCAAGTCATCCAGAAAGATTGGTCTGGTTTACCATATGATCAATTAGGTTGACCAGTTTTGTTTCTGTGAAAATGTTGATGGTTAATTCTCTAAAGGTTTGCCATTTTTTTAGAGAATAGCAAAAAAAAAATCTGAATTTAAAATCAAGACCCAAATTTTCATAAATACTCCATGTGAGCTATGAATGGATACCTTTTTATATGTTACTGAGTGTAAGGGCTAGGGATAGGGTCATAAATAGTTCATGTCATCCCAACTACTTTTTATCTCTTGCTTGGAGTCTACATGTTGTTGCCAAAGGCATTCAAATTTGAAGCTCCAACCTCATTTCATTCCTTCATTGACCAAGGTAGTCTGTAGCAATATAGGAGAGTGGTCTGAACTGCATCTTTTCAGATGATAGACTCTAGCATGAGGGTAGTTAAGTAGCCACGATTCAGTAGCTACCATGATATCCAATCTTTCTTCTATATATGTATCATCGCCATGGTTCTTTATCCTAGGTAAAAGGTTTACCATAATTATCAAGGTCCTCTAAGTTGCAATCCTCTAGAGCTTCATTGAACATTTCCCTTTCTGCCACTTTCGGGGATCTTAAATCGTTCTTTTCTTCATAACTTCGAAGTTGAAATCCCCACACACCAGCCATGGTAGATTCATTTGGTCTCTCGGACTTCTAAGAAAATCACATGCTTCCTTTTTACTGTCTTGCTCAGGTCATCCATAGATGCATGTCAGACGCCACTTAAATCCTCAATCCTCCACACACATATCAATGTGGTGTAGTGATATCTCTTTACTTCTAACTTTATATTGTTTTTCCACAATACTAGTAATCCTTCAGCTGTTCTAACAAAGCCAACCCCTCTTCCTTTATCTAGGATGAGAGATTGATAGTGAGACAACTAAACGACCAAAACAAACATTATATACCCAATTGAATTCATAAATTTATACCCAGTTTATTGGGAAACGACGCATCAAGAGAATAATTGTCCATACTCTTTATCCAGCTGGTTAAAAAATTGATACATGAAGCGAAAAATTGTTCATACAAATTTAATAAAATTCACGAGCTTTTGAGGCTTTCTTTTCAACAAATTCTTTTGAAATAGTTATATTGTTTTCTTTACCCACCATTCTAATGTAACAAAAATTATAACAAAAAAAAAAAACACAAAAATAGAGAAATTTTCAAAAGAAACAAATAGAAACCTAATGCTAGTTGCCAGCATATTTTTTCTTCTAGTAAAATACTTATTTTCAAAACATATAAAATATTTAGAAAAAGGGAGGAGAAAGAAGGGGAAGAAGAAAAAGAAAAGAAAGAAGTGTGATCGTAAGGAGCGCATGAGATGATGATATGTGCTCCATCACGGTTCGCTTCTTTCCTTTTCTTCTTCATCCTCTTTTCCTTTTTCATTCAAAATGTATGTCTTGCTAAGCCAATGAATGTGATCGACAAATGTTGGAGACAAGATACCAATTGGCGCAATCATCGACAACGTTTAGCCAGATGCTCCGTCGGATTTGCCGGAAAAATGACTAATAATATTGGAAAAGGAACTATCCGATATATAGTTACCGACCCAAGCGACGATCCTTTGAGTCCTAAACCCGGAACCCTAAGGTATGGAACATTAATAGAAGGAAAAACATGGATCACATTTAGAAAGAACATGAAGATCAAACTTCAGAAAGTCCTTCTAATAAGTAGCTACAGTACCCTCGATGGTCGTGGCGTTGATCTTCACATCGAGGGCAATGCATGTCTTGTAATCTATAAGGTACATTTTCAATGTTAAAATCATATGCACACAATTTTAAAATTATTCAATCCTCGCATTTATCATTTTATATTTGTAAGTTAATCTAAGTTGAACTGGTATTGTTTATCAGGCTAGCAACGTGATAATACATGGGATTCAAATTCACCATTGCAAGGCTCAGAGCCCAGGCTTGGTGATGGGGCCAGGAGGGAAGATCATGCCACTAGGCCCAATGGATGGGGATGCCATCGGAGTGGTGGATGCATCAAATGTTTGGATTGACCACAATACCCTCTACTCTTGTGATGACGGTCTTCTGGATGTCACCGCCGGTTCTACAAACGTGACAATCTCCAACAACTGGTTCAAGAACCAAGAGGGAGTCATGCTCCTCGGCCACGACGACAGTTACTTACGAGATCAAAGAATGAAAGTCACCATTGTTTTGAACCGTTTCGGACCCAACTGCAACCAGCGTATGCCTAGGTAAGCGCCTCATCGTAAAATTGTGCTTCGAGGTTGGGTGGGGTGCATTCAGGCTCGACGGCCGATGCGAGCCCTGCTATTAGATTGTGTGAAATTTTTTTAGTGACAAAGTTAGAAAATGCTATTTGAACAACTTAAATTGTGTCATCATGTGTAATAATCATCATTTGATTACTATTAGACTCATTTATTAATTAATCTCTTAAGTTGTTGTTTATTCATGTGACAGGGTAAGGTATGGATATGCACACGTAGTCAACAACTTGTACCAAGGGTGGAAGCAATATGCAATTGGTGGAAGCATGCACCCCATCATCAAGAGCGAATCTAATGACTTTATTGCTCCCCAATCAGGAAACAAAGAGGTAGCGAACGATCAAGAAATGCCTTTGATTTATCAACAAGATACTTATATATCATGGGGAGTGGATCAGGTTCAAATTCTTGATCTGCATAACCCTATAAAACCTTCCCATCTTATTATTATAATAAGGCATCGTATTGCCAGAGTAACAAATCGTACCACCATCATACTATATGGCACCTCCATGGTAAAACGAGATTATGTAGTACTATACATAACCAAAGGTTTTGCATCAAAACTCAAGCCTATATCATGTCTAATAATTTTAATGGACTTTACATTTGTAGGTAACTTGGAGAAAAGGTGTTGACCGTAACAGCAAGCCATGGACTTTCTACTCTGTAAATGATTTCTTCGAAAATGGAGCTTATTTCAAGTCAACAGGAAAAAATGGATTCATACCTAGTTACAATAATGAACAGAAGTTCCATATTGCTAAGGCCAAAACCGTAAAAATCTTAACATCTTCAGCCGGAGCTCTGAAGTGCTCAAAGGCATTGACATGTTGAAAATTTTAGGCAACAAAATACATTTGTATAGCCATCATTTGACGCTTTTTCTGTAGCCACTTTTTTATAATGACCATCTAGGCAAATTTAGAATGCTTGTTTATATCCATTTTGCGTTTAGAAATTTTAATTGTGTCAAAAATCTCAGTAACGTAATTAACGATAAACTAAGGTGAATGTATAGTTGTATAAATGTTACTCCCACATCAACTCTAACACTGTGTTTTTTTTTTACAAAAGATAATCATATATATTGATTGGAAAAATAGGTAGTTACGTTGTGGAATTAAGCTAGGCCAGAAAATTAAAGGAATGACTCGTAGTCGGGTACAATGAAAGGGCCTTTCGAGCCACCAAATGGGCTACCCTATTGCTATGCCGACCTACAAACTGAACACTAAGGCCACCATGAATCGCAAAATAATGCATGACCTCTTCGAGAATGGCCCCCATCCGATTATCCTGGGTATAAGCCTGATGGATCTTCTCAATGATCACTTTGGCATCACCTTCAAATCTCGTCTCCATAAATCCCAGGCTTAGACACTAGAGAATATCCTCCCGGAGAGCAAGAAGCTCGACCACCATGGGATCATCAATCTCCGAAAACTGTACCCCCTTTTGCCAAGAGGACCGACCCATCTTGAATTTGAAGAATCATCCCACCTGCTGAATGAGACCCTCACTTAGTCGCCCCATCCCACATACAGACAACCACATTCAAATGCACCACATCCAATGGGTGTGAAAATGGGATGGAGGAATGGAAACCACGATCAATAGGCAAACTAACCCACTCCTCGTACTGCTGATTGAATTATCGCATTAGAGTTGGGATCCCAAATTGTTTTCCCTCGAAGACAACCCAGTTTCGTGACCTCCAAATCCTCCATAAGAGCGCAACAACTGCCATGAATAGTTGAGGTTGACTTAAGAGTAACATGAACTTCTTCAGGAAGAGGGGGAAGTGTGGCGAGCGCAAAAACTAGCCACTAGGCAATCAAGAAACAAATGTACCATTGTTTTCGATTATGCCCAATAAACCAAACACCTGGGAAGCACGTCAACATCTTTCTCAATCAGGGCCTCCGTTGTTGGCAGGATTCGGTTGAAGATCTGCAATACAAACACTTTCAACTTAGGCGGAATATTAGCTCCCCACAATCGAATCCAGCTGGATCTGTCCATCCAACTAGCCATGGATCTCCATCGACCACTCTGCTTATCTAATAAAACAGCAAAATTATAGGCCGATTAACAGAGAAAACCCCGTCATACGTGTCATGTCATATCAATTTATCCTCAACCTCTTGACGAGGAAGAGGAATAGCTTTGATGTCACGACACGTTGCCGGGTCAAACCACTGGCTACGCTTCAAATCACACCAACGCCCCTCCCCTTGGAAAAGGACCTCCGCCACTAGCAGATCCCCTCCCTCAACAAGCACTTGGGGTTTATACATGGGAGGGATAGAGATGTAAACGAGGAATCCAATTGGAATGAATTAGTGAAGTTGTCTTGCCATTTCCAATCTGCCACGGTAGTCCCATCACCAACAACTGTCAGCCATAGAGAATACTCTATCATCCCCAAGAAGGGCGAGAACGAGCAGTAGCCGTGAGGAAAGTCCTAATCGGTAAATATTTTCTTTTGTAAACCTGGGTAAGAGGGAGTGGGGCTCGTTGAGGATATGCCAACCAATCTTAGCTAAAAGCTCCTGATTAAAATGTTCAAAGCGGCGAAACCCCATACCTCCATCATGCTTACTCCGACACATGTTTTGTCAGGATATCCATCAAATCCTAGATTGGCCCTCTTCGATACCCCATCAGAATTTGGCCACATGTTTTTCCAAGAGACGACAAAGGGAGGGAGGTAGCTTGAAATAGGACATGACATGCAGTGGAAGAGCTAAAGCGACCGATTTGATCAAGATCTCCTTTGATGCCCAAGACAATGTCCGTTGTTTCCACCCCTGAAGGCGTTCCATAAATTTCTCCTCCAATTACCAGAATGTAGCCATCTCAGATTGGGCTATCAAAGTAGGCAACCCCAGATATTTATCTTGGACTCCTACATCCCCTACACCCAGAATCTGGGCTAAGAAATCTTGGTCCGGCAACAATATGTTCTTACTAAAATAAACTGTCGATTTAGCCACGTTAACCCTTTGGCCACTCAGGTCCTCGTATTCATTCAATACCGCGATCAAATTCTCACACTCCTGAAGATATACTCTCAGGAATAAATAATAGTCATCTGAAAAAAACATATGTGAGATCCGGGGAGCTCTTGGGGCAACTTTAACCCCATCAAGTCTCCCTCAGAAATGGCTTTCTGAAATAACGCTGTAAATCCCTCCGTGCAAATCACAAACTGGAGCGGAGATAGCGGATCCCCCTATCAGAGACCCCCTATTGAATCCAGATGGAGTGTCATTCATAAAGACCGAAAACATAGTTGAACAGAGGCACTCCTGTATCCAGCCTCTCCCGGTAGAGTTAAAACCCATATTTTCCAAACAACAAGAAGAAACGGCCATTCGACTCTATCATAGGCCTTTTCCATGTCAACCTTCAGAGCCATGTACCCTTTCTTGCCTTGTGTTTTAATTTTCAGGCAATGCATTAACTCATAACCTAAGAGAACATTTTCAACTATCTGCCGCTCACGGATGGATGTGTTTTGTCCCTCCGAGAAGATCTGTGGTAGCAGTCCATCCTTTCAGCCATGATTTTCGTTATAACCTTATAAACAATTTAGCAAAGGCTAATTGGTATGGTTTGCCTTATGGTCTCCACATTGTCCACCTTAGGGATCAGTGTTAGCCAGGTATGATTAAAACTACAAAGCATCTTGCTTGTAGTAAAGAACGAGCATACAAATTTAATAACAGAATCACCGACAATATCCCAAAATGCTCTAAAAACTTTTCCGTGAAGCCATCAGACCCCAGAGCCTGTTTCGACCCCATGGAGAAGACTGTTTTCCGAACTTCACAAGGACGGACTTCCACCGTAAGATTGGCATTCATTTCCGCTGTAACTAGATGGGCTATGGGAAAATAGGCCACACGCTCTGCCATGTTAATCACCTGGTTCTTCGAGGTAAAGAGAGTCTGGTAAAAATTTGTGGCCATATCCGCTTTTTCTCTCCTCTCCGTTATCCATTTCCATTATCATTGCGCAAACTAGAAACAAAATTCCGTTTACGTCGGGCTCTAGCTACCATATGAAAATACGATGTACTCTTATCACCCTTCTTGAGCCAATTAACTCTGGACTTTTGCAGCCAGTAAATCTCCTCCGCCTACCATTTGTCTATTCAATAACCTCCAAACCCCTAATCTCATCCCAATTAATTGGGTGGACTAGTTTAATATGATCAATTTCTGCTTGGAGGGTTTTAATGTTACGAAGAGATTTGTGGTACCCGCCCTGCTCCAATCATAAAGCAAGTGACAGAGTTTCTTAAGTCTCTCCCAAAGTCGGTACATAAGAGTACCTTGAATATCTTGTTGCCAGACATACGTCACTATAGCTTCTTTAACCTCCGGATTCTCAGCCCAACGGTGATCAAAACGGAAGAGGGGACGACAATTCCGGACAAAGGGCTTATCAGAAAGGAGCAGGGCTCGATGATCATAACCCTGGTAAGTGAAATGTTTGACTAGGGTGTTCGAGAAGAGATCAATCCATTATTGAGAGCATAGGGCTCAATCCAGCCTTTCACGGATACAAGCAGACCCCATACGTTTATTTTTCCAGGTGAAAGGATCGCCTTGGAAGCCCGGATCATGGAGACCAAGGTCTTGAATAAAATTACGGAGGTCCAAGGAGTGGACAACATTCCAAGGATTCCCTCCATCTTTTTCAGTCTTGTGCAATGTTACATTGAAATCACCTATGACCACATATGGTAACTAGTTTTCTTCACGAATTTCACAAAGTTGAGCCAATTGAGTGGCTCTTATTAGCTCAGTGCAGTTAATATAAACAAAAACTACAACATACGAAAAATCCACTTCATTAATCTGAATACAAATAGCGAAGTTGGAATGAAAAAACACCAAAGCATCTACTTCGGGAGACCACGCTACTACTAGACCACCCGATGCAGCAACGCATCTTCAAAGAAAAAATGGGAAGAATCAAAACCTAAGGCCCGCATTCTACGAGAAACTACTCTCTGGCGTGATCTTGTTTCTGAAAAGAAGACAAGGTCCGGTTTATTGGAATGAACTAAACCTATAGCAGTTTGGAATGTGAATGATGGTCAATTACTCTCACATTCTAGGCAAGAAGCCTCATTTATCTGTTTGGGGCCACTTCAGGCTGGCTTCCTCCACCTTTTCCGGCTCATCTTTTTCTTCCACTAATTGTTTCTTTGGGGTGGGGTTGTCTTTAAACTCCCCATCTACAAGATTCTTTCCCGCCATCACTGGATCGCCAATGTTTGACTCGTATTCATCCAGGTTAAGGAACCTGTTACCCGCCTCTTCTTTTGGCGAGCCAGAGTAATCATGTTTCTTCTCATTTCTTGACTCAAAAGCCTCGATCACCTTACGGACTTGGCCCAATTTTGTCTGTTGGGGAATAGCCTGTTGAGAAACCGGGGCGCGACTCCGTAATTCGAACTACACCATATTAACTAAAAATACTTATTGATTAAAAAAGTTAAATAAATGATTACCTATAATTTAATAACCACCACTACCATTCCCAAATTTAGTTCTTGTTCCATTCCCCTAATACAATGCTCAATCTCAATTTGTAGATTTTTTTTCAATTCTCTTCAACGTCATGCGCACCTTTTCGCAATAGTTGTTGAGACCCCAAACTATAGATTCGCAATGCAGTCAAAATTGCGCTTTGAAACTTAAAAGGTTACGCGTTTACACTTTTAGTTAGAATCTCATTTCTCACTTACAATTGTAGTCAAAATCTACACTTTAAAGTTTAAAATCTTACGTTTTTACGCTTTCAAATCACCAAAGCACTTCTACATAGAATCGTGAATTTGGTTGCATTGTAGGTACGTGACCAGAATCTCTCACCGCCGCAATTTTCTTACTGGTTTACACCGGCAACACCGAACCCTTCATCTTCTCACCGCAACATGAATAGAGTGCTTAATCCTCTACTTCCTCATCCTCCTTTCAACCGTCGGCTGATTTTCGTTGGTCGATGCCAATAATGAGTATTATGTGGGTATCTAGGGTCGGATACTATTCCTACCCCAAAAGGGGTTAGCTTTTGACACCCCATTTATGATTGGTCAATTTTATTTTCAATAATTGGCAAGTATTAATTAAAATTGTTTTTTCGTTTCTTTTTTATCTTGAAATTTGGGCATTAATTACGTAATTGGGTTCTCTCACCCACATTGAAAAGGGAAAGAATTTGGGGAATGAGAAAAAAGCACCCCCAAATTCATAATTAATTTCCCTTTTCTCTCTCTTTCGTCTCCTTCTCTCTCCATTTTGATTTCCTTTCTACCAGAACCCTCCCTGTTGTATTCTGAAGCGACCAAAAACCTCCCCCATTTTCATCTTCTTGTTCCTCCTGCCGCCACCATCACCTCTCTCCGCCCTCTTCCTCCACGCCCTCCACATGTGCTGCCACCATCTCTCATGTCCTCCTCCTCCACTGCCTTCCACCACCACCATCCTCCTATCTCCAGCTTTCGCCCTCCTACGGTCACCATCCTCCGGCGTCGCTATCACAATCACTTGTCGTTGCTCCGCCCTCCTCCCCCAAGCCCTCTCCCGGTGAGTTTTCAATTTTCAGTTCTGACTTTTCGATTTCCAAATCTGATTTTTGTACCACTGCACTGATATTTGTACCACTGCATTTAAACTCAAAATATGGTATTTGTACTAGTGCACTGGTAGTGTTACCATTGCACTGGTATCGATCCTACTGCACTGGTAGCGATATCAGTGCACTGGTACAAATGTCAGACATGAATATCAGTGTATTGGTACGAATACCAGTGCAGTGGTACAACATATCAGTGCAATGGTACATTTTTTATAATGTAGTGGTATATTTTTGCAGGTGGCCGGAGAGATCTTTCGCCGGCAGTGGCGGATCCAGGAATTCTACATAGGGGTGTCCTCTCTCAAAAATTAAATTAAATAATTATTAAATATGAAAAATGTTTGACTAATAAAAGTTACATTAAAAGTTCAAACGTGTTTCGTAAAATGGTAAAATATATTCGGGGTCTATACTGCTTAACAAATATCTCTCGACATATCCTACTAGGCAAGGGTATCCCGTAATTGGGTTGAATCATTAGGTTTGGAAAATAATTTAGGATAAGAATAGCATTTTACTATTATATTTGGATCTAAAACACAATAACAAGTGATTCGGGTCCAATTGTACAGATTTTGTTCCTCATTTCTTGATTGTTTGACTTTGCATTTCATCGTTCCTCGACATATTTCATGCTAGGTTGTGCTTGTTTTGATACATTTCAGGTCCTAGCACGTGTGGAAGGGTTGAGGACGAGTTTCAGGTTAGAGCTGCGAGTTCACGATCTCTAATACTGTGAACTTGAACCATAAACCATGAACCGCGAAGCGTCCAACGCGGTTTCAGAGGTTACTGACGCCGAGTGTGATCACGGTCTCTAAGACCGTGAACATGGAGCACAAACCGTGAACCCGGGAGAGTGTACCGGTGCGTTTTGGAGACGATACTGAGTTCACAGACGCATTTGGGTGTTCACAACCGTGAACTGGAAGGCTGTGAACTCAGCTCGATCTGGGTTTAAGTGTGGAGCTGAAAGGAAGAGAAAGAGAGCTTCATTTTTAGGTTAGGTTTTCATTTTTCAGAATGAAGAGGATTCTAGTGAGAGATTAGGGTTTCTTCTAGAGTGAGAAAGTGCATATCAAAGGAGGAAGAATGAGCTTTGGGCTTGTTCCTAGCTAGAGGATTGAAGATTTCTTCATCTCAAAGGTGTCTCAAGCAACAAGGAGGAAGGATTGGCATCACTTTATGGTTATTTCTTCCCCTTTTGTTGTTTTCCTTTGTCTAGTTATAGAATAGCCTACCTACTCACTTGGGTATTGTGAAACCTAGTATCTCTATGTGTTTTGATGAAAGAACATGAACATATTGTGTTGATTGAGTGTTTTATATGATATTTGAGGTATTATTTATCAATGATCGAGTGTGCTAGCTTTAACTCAATATTGGGTAAAATTGACCTAGAGGGTGGAAATCCCATTTTGGTTCAATAGGGAGCTAGACTTCTTAACCACTTGGGTAACCTCCTTTAGGTCAATTTAAGACCAAAATCTCAAATATCAGAGTAGGGATCTCTATGGTTGATCAGTAAAGAGGGCTAGACTCTCTAGCTATGAATCACAATCCTTCACCTAACGGTTAAGAAAGCTAGTTCCCCTAGCTTATATTTGTTGATTTCCTTCATTGATCGACTAAAGGAGTTTGTCCTAGCTAGTTGCGCCCACCTCGCTGTGTATGAACACGTCCTTCACACTAGAGCTTTGTTTGTCGCTTTTTAGCATGAGACTAGGGGGAGCAATACCCGGGTGAAGCTCTCTCAAATAGAATTCCCCTGCATGTACTTTCCTTGCTTGTTTAGTTTGTAGTTTTCTTAGTTTTAAACCCAAAAACCGTTTTGCTAGATAACAACTTAAGCGATTGAAGTAGGGGTACATGGACCGGCCCGAGTTTGACAATTAAACTTGCCCTAAACTGCACCCGGCTAGAGTTTAAAAACTTGGGCTCTAGTCAGGATTAATTCGCGGTGTAGTTCCGAGCGAGTCAACAAATGAGTTGTATTGTATTTGAAATATGTTTACTAATAGTGGCAGTGTCCCAAGTTTAATCACATAGACTACTACTTAAATATTATTTGTAAAAATACGCAAACCACTGTGGGAGGTTGTATAATACTTTTCCAAAATTTTAAGGGTGTCCTACCACTCAAACATTATTATTAGTTTTTTTTTTGCTCATACACAAACTATTACTAGGGGTTGAATAATCGTGTTTCCTTATTTTAGTGGTATCCCGGGACACCCCTAAACATGCATGTATCCTCCACTGGCTGGCAAAATTTCACCGACGAAGTGAGGCAGTTAGAGGAAACTTGGCGGTCGGAGGCTGCTGGGAAAGGAAGAATCACAGATAGGGAGAGATAATTATATTTAGTGTATGTTTAAATTTAAAAAAAGTAAGTAATTAATATGGGTTTACAATGTGTAATTAATGAGTTTTAAATTCTATAATGCATTAAATGGCAGGGGTATCATTTTTCCAACTCCTTTATAGGGTTAGCAAGCTAGTCGATCTCTGGGTATCTCGTTCAGAAAATGGAAGATGATTCGACTAGGATTAACAAGGAGATAAAGTGATAATATTCATCATATTACTATATAGTAATGACACAATTGATTAGTCAATAGAAAGCTATAATTAGGTAGATTTTTTTATTTAAGTAGGTTGATCAGTATACATTTTAAATAAGGGTATAGTAGTCAATTCAATTTTTTGTCTAAACTATCAATAAGAAAATAGAAATTGAGTAAAATATACTAATAATAAAAATAAAGTTATATTAATAATATTTTTATTTTCAATTTCGTGATTCCATTTTTCTGTCATCATCATTGATTGCCGAAAATTCTACACCAATCTTCAAAAAAAGATTACCAACGACAAATTCCAGCAAAAGGAGACGTGGAAGATGAATGCATACCAAAAAACACATAATGAATAGAGAAATGCACGAATTCAAAGTAGTTATGAATGCATACCAGAAATCACTGAGTTGAGATAAAAATAGTTCAATGCATACGAGAGAAACGGAATAATACATAGCAATATTTCCTGAATGCATACTCATCAAGGAAATTCACAACAAGCAAAAGAAGTATTAATGGTCAAAATTCCAATAAGAAGAAAAAACACGAAAAGAGCACTAGAAAGCCTTCTCAGAGAACATTCAACTTCAGAGCAAACAAATCATTCCACGGAAGAGCTTGGAACCATCGACTTCGTGATTGACAAACAAGGGAAAGAGATAAAAAAAAAGGGGGAACCAAGTCGCATTTTAATCCCTCAAAACAAACCAAACAATTAATAGGAACAAATCAAAACACCTTTACTTCAAACAAGAAAGGTAGAGAAAGGGGTCAATTATACGACTCAATAGGAGAACACCAACCAAAATGAACGAGTCAACTTCTCGAAAGGAAGGGAAAGATACCATAATAATCATCTTAAGTCCCTCGGAAATAGGAGAAGAAAATCCAGGAAGATCGACTTTGACTTGATTTCACAGAAGGTTATGACGAACTAAGAAAATGTTCAGAAACCCTAGAGTGATGAAACTATGCAAGCAACAGTTAGGCATGACAATAAGAGACACCGATGATCATCAATACCTTGTGATCGTCAATAGAGGATTGGTTTGGCCAAGTAAATAAAAGTCTATACATTTTTATCACTCTTAGCCACAAAAGTCAACAACAACATCCATTCGTAAGCCTTGAACATTTGGCATAGTGGACTTGCAGATTCTTCAACCACCAAACTATAAGAAATTCAGAAACAAAATAAATACAGTACATATATACAAATTGTATATACAAATTAAACAATGAAGCTCATAATTTAGACATGAGACAATGTTGCTACTCCTACGAATGGTTACTTTTACCGGGTCGTTTGGATGCAGTATTTTGATGAGGTAATTTGGTCGAAATAACTTAGAATGAGGTATTTCAATCAAAATAACTCGTTTGGAAAAAATAAAGTAGAATGTGGTATTTTGTCCATGAGTCAATTGAAATAACTCATTGTGAGTTATTTGAAATACCTACCCACCCCCTAGTTATTTCAAATACCTCATCTCCCAACTTCTTTTTCCACTTCATCCCTTCTTTAAGTGGTGAAATACCACAATATTTGAATGTTTTATCCAAACAAGGCAATTACACCAATTACCACATTTCAAAATGAAATACCACATAAAATGCCACATAGCAAAATAATGCATCATTTGGATTCGAAATACCATAGAACCAAAATGATGCATCCTAATGACCCGTAGAAGCATTTGGACTTTGGATTTATCTTAGGAAATCTAAAAAGGCTGTGAATTTTTTTCCAATCCTTTTGTGCATTTGTTCTGACTTATGTTAACAAGTCGTTTTTTTAGTTCATTAAATTTGACAGAGGACAAAAAAATTCACATGAAGGACTATTTTTCTTGAAATATGTAATTATTCATGAGCTGGTTTGTATGAAGTTTTCTCAATAGAATGCGAGTGTCCAAAGGAAACATCAACATCAGTAGAATGTTTCCCGAGCATTATAGGCTTACCCGCCACCACATCGAGTTGTTTTGTGTGGTATGTTACTTTCTTAATCAACAGACTTCCTTCACCAGTCATCAACAACAAAAATACCCTTTGAGATGTTGTATGTGGTACCCTTTTTTTTTTTGAATGTACTCATATTTGAGGACTTTTGGTTATCTAGCATATGCAACATCAGTTTTACCACACGAAGTAAAGTTTGCACCTAGATTAGTGAAGACTATTCATTGGATATTATTATAGACTATAGGGGTGATATCATATGATCTAGAGGAACATTAAGTTTCCATATGGAAGGATGTAGTATTTCAGAAAATCATATTCCTTTATAAGTCTTCTCAAAACGCAAAAGGTTAGAATCTCGGCATATTTTCACATGCAGAAAACTCCAATTCCTAATTTTCACTCTCTAATGACATTTCAAAAGTTTCTAAACCTTTTCAAGTCTTTTCTCCTAATCCACCAGACCATAATGATCCAAATTTTGAACCACCAAATTCACCTTTGTCATCAAATTATTTAGAATCACCACATAATGCCTTTTTCCTTGAGATATTAAGGAAGTGGTGTACATGATGTTACCGCCCAGTTTACATGGAAAACCTAGAACTAAGGGGGAAAAGGTATGCAAGCTACAAAAATACATGTACGATCTAAAGCAGGCTAAGAGGCAATGGTTCCTCGAGTTAATTGGTTTGTTGTGCATCAATAAGGTTTTAAAAAATGTTGTACTGATATTTCAATTTTCAAAATCCAAGTTGGGAAGTCAGTTTGATCATGTTTATATATGTTTATGATATTAGAGTCTCCATTAATAGTATGGAGCTGATTTCAAGCTCAAGTGACATATACCCAAGGGGTTAAAAATCAAAGACTTCAAAAAACTGAAATATTTTCTTAGCTCGAAAGTAGATCGTTCTAAATTTGGCATTTTTATATGGCAGAGGTAGTATTGTGTTGAACTCTTAACTGATTCTTGATTCTCGCATTCCAAACCAGCTAAGACATACATCAGTTAGAAGGTTACCTAGATTTTACGACAAGTAATCTTAAAATTTAATATACATTACTTTATTTTAAACAAAATATTATTTTTAAATTTATTATCCATGATGAACATTATCAAGGCAACACACTTTTAAAGATACCACAAAACCACCAGAAGGAGAGAAGATGAAATAAGTCAAAGTCAACTACAACAGTCATATCTAAAAAAAGCAATCAACCATCAATAGCAAGTGATAAAAGAACACTTTGTGTAAAATAATAGATTACATAACATAAAAAATTAAACTATGTTGTGTCGGTTTGAGCTAAATTAGAAAAAGTAGAGAACAACCATGCACCGTGAAGCCAAGGATTGAGAGTCGAGACAAAGTGATGGAGTAATTGTGATGTAAAGAGAGATTTAGAGTGAGACGATTAGACGAATGTGGGAGTTATGGTTAGCTTGAAATAGGCTATGGATTGGTGTGGTGTGATTAGTGAGTGAATGAAGCTCAATGATCAACTATGAAGATGACTAGGATACTAGGTTAGACTTCAACACATTCGATTTGGGTTAATTATTTTTATCACCATATTTAAGATCATAAGGGAGAAAAAACTTCATAATCTTGCCAACACATATACATTTCTGAATACGAGCTAGGGCACAAACTCATCTTCATCCCATTTCCACAAGCTTTATTCGGAACGACAATAATGCATGAAGAAACAAACATCTCAGACAATATCCAGATAAGTTAGAAATTTATGATGAATTGCCTTGTAGGTGAAAGGCAATGCATAAAAAACCCCACTCATCATATGGTTGTGACGATGGTGGAAAATGTATACAAATTTAGTAAAATTCATGACTTGAGGTTTTCATTTCAAGAAATTCTTTTGTGATGCTTATATTGTTTTCTTTTGCTACCGTTCCAATATAACAATAATGATAGTTGGAAAACAAAGACGGAAAATTAATAGCAATTTCCAAAAGAAACAAATATAAACTTATTAGCGGTTGCCAACATCTTCATTTTTTCCTTTTTTCTTTCTATAAAAACCTTTTTAATAATAAAAAACCATCAATTTATTAAAACAAAGGAGGAGGAAGAAGAAGGGGAAAGAAGGAAGAAAGGGAAAGAAAGAAGTTGTCGATCATAAGGAGTTCACGAGATATGAAGATAGGTGCTCCATTTCGATTTGCTTCTTTTCTTTCCCTCTTCCTCATCTTCTTCTTCTTCTTCTTCGCTCAAAATGTATGTCTAGCCAAGCCAATGAACGTGATCGATAAGTGTTGGAGACGAGATACAAATTGGCGCGAACATCGACAACGCTTAGCCAAATGTTCTGTCGGGTTTGCTGGAAAGATGACCAATAATATTGGAAAAGGAACCATTCGATATAAAGTTACTGATCCTAGCGATGATCCTTTGGATCCTAAACCTGGAACCCTAAGGTACGGAGCATTAATAGAAGGGAAAACATGGATCACATTTAAAAAGAACATGAAGATCACGCTTCAAAAAGTCCTTCTAATAAGTAGCAACACTGCCCTCGATGGTCGCGGCGTTGGTGTTCACATTGAGGGTAATGCATGTCTTGTCATTTACAAGGTATGTTCTGAATGTTAAATCATATGCATTCAATTTTAATATAACTATATTGTCATGTTTCCCATAAGTTTTTATATTCACCATATTAATTTTGTCTTGAAAACAATTGAAAAGAAGAGTTTTACTTTAAAAGTCATTGTTAAATATTGTTTTTAACTATCTCATTAATAAATAATAATTAAAATACTAATTATCAGGCAAGCAATGTGATCATACATGGGCTTCATATTCACCACTGCAAGGCCCAGGGCCCAAGCTTGGTAATGGGTCCAAGAGGGAAGATCATGTCACTGGGCGCAATGGATGGGGATGCCATCAGACTAGTGACCGCATCAGAAGTGTGGATTGACCATAATACCCTCTATTCTTGCCAAGATGGCTTGTTGGACGTCACCCGTGGATCTACAAATGTGACCGTGTCGAACAACTGGTTTAGGAACCAAGACAAGGTCATGCTTCTTGGCCACGACGATGGCTACCTACGAGATCGGGGAATGAAAGTTACAGTTGTCTTGAACCATTTCGGACCCAATTGCAATCAACGTATGCCTAGGTAACCTTTCATCGTGATCATTTGATTATTTATAAACTCATCACTCATTGAATTTTTTTTCCTCGTTCATTGATGAATTAATAACCTAATTTGTTATTGATGAAATAGGGTTAGATATGGATATGCACACGTAGTCAACAACTTGTACCAAGGGTGGACTCAATATGCGATTGGTGGAAGCATGAACCCCAGCATCAAGAGTGAATCTAATTACTTCATTGCTCCTCAATCAGGGAAGAAAGAGGTAGTGATCAATTAAGGAATTCATTGGTTTGACTAATCGGGTACTTATATATCATGCTTGATACTTTATTGATGAACTTCATATATGTAGGTAACTTGGAGAAAAGGTGTTGACCACAACAGCAAGCCATGGACTTTCTACTCCGTAAATGATTACTTCGAGAATGGAGCTTGTTTTGAGGAAACAGGAAAAGATGAAGCCAAACCTAATTACGACGATGAACAAAAGTTCCCAATTGCCGAGGCCAAAACCGTAAAAAACCTAACATCCTCAGCCGGAGCTCTGAAGTGCTCTAGAACCTTGACGTGTTGAAAAGTTTGGGTACCTAGTGGAATAAAAGATGGATCCTTGTAGACTTGGAAATCGATGGCTAAACGCTTGTGATTTGTGAGTTCAAATACAACCAATAATGTTCTCGTAAATTCTCAATCAATGAGTATTTTCCATCGCTTGCTCACAATTATTGAATTATATCATGGCTCATTTGAGTATCAATGTATCATGTCATTTACAAAAACATAAATCATATAATCAAAGTCGGCATTCTGAATATTATTCTCTTGAATAAAAATGACATTTTGTGTTTTATTTCGTGATACTAGTTTAAACACACTCAGTAACTCCGATAATCATTTTGCCATTCACTTTCCTTTTTAACTCTTGTACTTGAACGTAGAAGTATTGGGGACATGAGAAACAGCAGCAATGGAGATTATGGTACATCCTTAACACAACAGAAGTACTTGGTTCAAACTTTAATAGCACCCATAATTTTAGTAAGGATCAATGTGCAGCAAAATGCAAACTTTAGTACTCCCAGAGGAAACAATGCGAAGTTCAGTGACATATTATACTTTTGCCCCGCAAAATATCAAATCCAAACACGCGCAAGACGGGAATGTGCATTTGTAGTGCCTGCCCGCCTCTTATCGTTTTTTCCCAGCCTCTCCTTTCTCGGTGGTTCACTCTCAGAAACGGAAAGGGAATGGCTGTTCTTCTGCCAAAGATTCCACCTTCCACCATTTCATGCCAAGAAAGGTTCATTCCTTCTCTGGGTATTTCAGTTTCGCCATCATGCTCGCAACTGGGTTCAACAATTTGCAGCGTTTTCACCCCCGGTAACTTCTTCTAACTGCCACCCTAACCCCTCTTTTGGAATCGTTACTGTGCTTTCTGTTCACTGGATTCAATTAGTTGTTCAGCAATTGCCTTCTTTAATCCTTTTCTATCCTGGGTCGTCTTTGTTTATCAGGAAGATTGGTTGCAGAAGAGCTGCATGTTAGGAAGCACGGATTCTCGCTGTGGAAACAGAGGTCCAGCTTCTCGTTGTCAAAGAAAGAAAGGGTTTCTGCCTCTGATAGTAGTGGTTCCTCCACCAGTGAAGATGGTAGCTTAGATAAAGGCAAGGCATGTATATTTTATCACTGAAATTCGCATCCCTAAGTTGGTTTATACCCATCCTAGTTAGGGTTCCATTAGAGGAAAAAGGTTCGATCTTTTCTGCTGATCTTGTTTCTGTTTCCCAATTTGGGGTTCTCTATTAAAGTAGACCCCTTTTGGGTACACCAGGAAGGATGTTATACTCATTGGAGTTGGACTCACTCTTCTAGGTTACGGCATGAAAAGTGGATTAGAGGTATCTTTCTACCAAGTAAATTGAAATGGTGCCTGAAATTTGTGAATGAGATTGGTGATCATTCATTAACAAGATCGTGTGTATGTCGTGCTTGGATCATGTTTGCAGTATGTTGGAGTTGATAGCTTACAGGCAGGGAATGTTGTTGAAGTGCTATTGGTTTTGGGACTGACTGTTGGATGGATATTCAGTTATATCTTCAGAGTCTCCAACAAGGAAATGACCTACGCGAAGCAGCTACGTGACTATGAGTACAAAGTCATGGAGGTATGGACTGGACAATCAATAATAATTACTCAATTCATATTTGGTCTCCTACTGAAAGCACCGATGCAGCTTTCGGTTGGATGTGTGGAACTAATTTCGTCTGTTTTCATATTACTAATTGTTGTTCGGTGCATGATGAAATCAACATTTCTATGTTTTCCCAGAAACGGTTGGACAGTTTGACCGAAGCAGAGATAGCGGCATTGCTGGAACAAGTTGAGGAAGAGAAGCGACGCCTTGGCGACAAGGATAAGATTGTGTAGTGCTGTTTGATATTCAACGTATGGTATCAACATACAAGGGCTAAGAACTTGGAAGTCGATTCCTCAAACAGGAGAAGATTCTGCAATTATCTTGCTGTATATACTAATAGTCCAAACGTGCTTCCATAGGGATAGCAGAAGCTTGAAACCTGCAGTGCTCGTGTAAGCTTAAAAATCTCTCATACATCTGCTGAATGTGTATTTTCAGATGAATTTAGATACAGAGTCTCCTTCCTTATTTGTTCTATATGCATGACATTTGGAAACATCTTGTTAAAGAAACAATACTTCCTTTTGGCATATTACTATTGAAACTTTGCTTTGCAAGACAACTAATGATGTATAGTATAAGAAGATTACGTAGGAGAAATGGAAAAAACTTAGTGTAAGACTAGTATGATTGTTTCATCATTTCTCCAATTTCTTGTATTCCAAGGAAACATGATGTCGTGAGACCTTAAAATTAATAGGGTTGTGAGTCGAGTTTGGATTCTTCTTCTTCTTGCTGTCTTCTTCGACTCAAGCGAATCTGGAAGCCGTTGACGAGACGAGCAGAGGGGAAGAATGACATCCTATCTTCCTTAACCTGAGTCCACCTGTGTGTTTTGAAAAACCAAAAGGGATGCTAGTCATTTAGCGTTGCTAGCAAATGTCTTTGCCAGTTTTTCTTAAAGATGGTCAGAAGGAAGTTTTGCCTGTAAGTGGTGACAAAGTAATGCAGGAAGAGTGCAATTTGTAGACGAGCCAACTCTGCCCCTGGGCAAAACCGAGCTCCTCCGCCAAATGGAGTGAAACATGGGCTACTCCTCCAGTTTCTCTTGTCCTTAAATTCAATCCATGCACAAATTCAAAACAAACACATCAGTCCCTACCCACTGCACATGCTTTCGGTAAATGCAGTTCTATTTCCACCTTGAGGAACTATGAAACCAATCAAAATCAGTGATCTCGACGTCGTGGTTAAACCAACGATTACGGATCTCGTAATAATATAATCACGGCTCAGTCTACCTTGTTTCAGATATAACTAAGTTTCAAGGTAGTCACCTGGTTTTGAGGATCCATCCATCTCCATGGATTGAAATTGACTGCTCCCTCGTATAAATTTTCATCCAAGTGAACGGCCGCTAGAAATGGAACCACCAAGCATCCTTTTGGAATAATGTAATCTGAAACACCCACCAATTCCCGGTTAGCAAATAATTTAACGTAACATATTCGATACCCACATATGCCGTGAACTCGATAATTAGTACATACCTTCATATGCTACATCTTCTATGGCCTCCCTAAACAACCAGATTGCTATTCCACCAATTCGAAGCGTCTCATCAATCACCTGATCTCCCCAAAGTACAGACATTTTCAGTTTTCAAAGATCTCCAATTCTTCTTCTTCTTCTTCTTTTTTACAAGAAATAAGAAGAATACTTACACACTGAGTGAAGGGCATGGCTTTATAATCTTCCCAAGTGAGCATCTCGTTGCTTCTCAGTCCATCATGTTCCTCCTGTTCAATACATCAAACCAAAGTATAGAATTATTGGAGATCGAGATGCAGATTTTGGCAAGTGAAAACGGGAATGAGATGAGGGTTTTAGACATTTTACCAGTAGTTGTTGCATTGCTTTCGGGCAGCGAGTGAGGAAGTAAACGGCGACGACCATAGTCTTGGCCGTCGTTTCGTTTCCGGCGAACAGAAGGTTGATTATGAAGTCAGAGATTGCATCATCTTCTATGCTTCCTTCTCTCAATACCCTCCCCAGCAAACCAGTCCCTGTCTCACTCTCATTCTCCCTTTTCGCTTCTCTGCTTTTCTCCACTATCTTGTTGATCTTGCTTGTGATTTTTTCCCGCGCCTAACCAAAGGCTAGGAAGGATTCATCGTTACAATCAGAAGAAGCTAACACTATTTGACCGACGGCAAGATGAGCCCACGGCTGTGTTAATGGACCCCCGTTGGGCCAACTAGGTGTCGGCCCAATCAACGCAAAGCTCGGAAGTAACAGCTAATCAGCGCAGGACATGATCCCTTGTTTTCAGCTTAATGCCGGTGGAGGTAAGGTAATGGTGACGAAAGGATACTCCATTCAAATGGTGTAACCCTAATCTTGAAACTTACTCTTACAGCTCATTGCTTTTGGTCTAGAAAATTTCTCTTAGAATCAAAACGTTGACTCAATCAAACATGTTTTCTTTTTTTACAAGAAACCTGTTCAGTTATTAACCTTATTGAAAATATCGTTTTATAATGTAGTCATTGGATGCATGCGGTGACAATTATCTAAAAAATTATCTCCAAATACATCGTATCTTATCGTTAATCATTCAATCCAATTGCGTAAGTAACCGAATTATAGAGTGTTTACCTTCATTCCACTGTGGTAAGCAAAACCAGGGATATTGACAGGAACGGAGAGACAGCCATCAACAAAAACTGAGAACAGCTCCGCCATTTCATTCACTTCTTCCTCCGTCGATATGCCGAACAGTTGATTCACCATCAGATTGATAGCCACCTGAAAACGTTCACAAATTAGTAAACTAACTAAGCAGCTGAAACTCAAACAGGGGAAAGGAAAAGGAAAATTGAAAAGAACACAAGCATCGTTCATAGCGACCTTTCTACAAACATCTTGCAGGCAAACCACCGGGCCCTCGTCGAGCCGAACGAGAGTCCGAATCACCACCGACTGAATCTCCTCCAAGAGAACCGAATCGAGCTTCTTCTTCTCCACACGCATCATGCTGGAAGCAATCCCGTGGAGCTTCCTCTGCTGCTCGCCCTGAGCGATGACGACGCCGTTCTCTCCGACCAGATCTCGGAACGACTTCGGGTAGCTGGACTTGAACAGCCGGCCTTCGTTGAGCAGCACGAGCCGGTTGAACCCGGGGTCGGCCGACACAACGGCCCACCGCCCGAACAGGCTGCAGGAGAAGATTTTACCGAACCGCGAAACCTGCCGCTCCACGAACGCCGGAGGGTGGGAGCCCGCCACCGCATTGTACCAGCTGAAGCTGTCGCCGATCACCGGCCACCCTCGCCTCCCCGGCGGGAACTTGTGTTTCTTGTTGTCGTTCTTGGTTTGGTGGCGGAGGAGGAGAAGGATGAAGAACAAGAAGCAGAATGTTGAGAGGATTGTTATGGCGGCAGGGGAGGGATATTGGAACTCCATTATTATTTTCTCCTCCCGCGGAAATGGAGATTTCCGAGAAGCAGGGGTATTATGACAGTTAAGGGCCGAAAAGAATTGTTATATATAGTGAAGGAGAAATGAAGATCCGTTGACTAGATTTGCAGAAGATTTGATTAGGAGTCACGTTTGTGATGCGAGTGGATTTTGTTAATGTAAGCAACATTGAAGATTCTGATACGCAGACTAAGTTATGAAGAGGAAAAAGTAAGAAGATCATACATATTACATAATCTTGATTTTCTTGGGCAAGTTGCGGATTAAGGAATATGGAAAATCTAAATGAAATGCAAGAAAAATATCATGCCAAATGGGTTTTAACCGATCATTCACAACTTATTTCTTGATATTTTGTTTTATAATGCTCATAACGCTATTATACTCTTATGATGGGTTAAACGATCGTTATTATCATAACGAAAGTCAAAAAGATTTTATTTGTCAACTATTTGGGCATAGCTCGGGCACGAGCGAGTCTCCCAAGGTCCGGACGCGCGACCTCGCCTCCACCGCCCGCGCGAACTAGAGCGCCAGCCTCAAGAGCCCCGCGCAAAGAGATGTGGTCAATACGACGTCGAATAACCTGTCGATACATCTGTTGCGCGAGAACGACGATCTCCGCGCAACACACCCGCGTGAAGTAAAGTCCCACGCAATGTAAAGACCAAGACGGCGTCGTAGTCCTGACATGTTGTCACCTCACATTCGTAGACCTAATGATAGCCTAGTTATATGTCTTGTCCTGATGTTTTGTCACCCAAAATCCCCACCCACCGAGGGGAGCCTATAAATAGAGCATTTACCCTAGTGGGTGAGGGGATCGATTTCTCTTTCTCTAACTAGAAATAAAAGAAGTTTCTCTCTCTAAGTTTCCCTCCACTCTCTCCCTACTTCTAATTCCTGTTAAGTGTGCGAGCGGATCTCGCTCCCACTCACTCGCGCCCCAAACCCCACAGTGCCTCCCTCCTACACCCAGTTAGGCACAAACAATTGGCGCCCACCGTGGGAACGCGAGTGAAAAGAGCAATGATGGGACAAACCTCCAGCAACCCAGACGAAGCGACTCTAGTCAAAGCAATGACCAACCCTCGGTTATTCGCGGGTCAACTTAGGGGTCGTGCTAATAGAAGACGAAGAGCCCGAGCTGACTGCCAAAGAAGTTCGTCAACAGATGGTGAAACAAAACGAAGTGATCGCGGACATGCAGGGGAAGATGAATCAGGTCATCGCCCTATTGATGAACAAAGAAATTCTCACTCCTTCGCAACCACCTCCCCTCATTGAAAGGCAGCGTGCTACTGAAAAATTGGAGCAAAGGGCGGAACCGGCAACACGAAGTGACCTCAGCTACCTGGAACAACACTTGTCACCAGGATACCGGTCTGCGCCCAGGATTGCGCTCCACCAACCGCTGAGCGCCCAAATCATGGCGGAACACCTCAGCGGAACAACACCCACCCTCCCAACTTACAATGACACAACTGACCCGGAAGACCATGTCAGCACTTTCTGCCTGCGAATACAACTCCAAACAAACTCCAATGCAGCACTCTGCCGCACCTTCCCTTCTACATTCGCGGGCAGCTGCCTTGATTGGTACAACAGACTTCCCAACGGGATAATCAATTCCTTCGAGGAATTCACATTTCTCTTCACAACAAAGTTCACTTCCCAAAAAAGAAGACCACTCCACATCAAAGCCTTGATCGACATCAAACAGAAGGAGGGAGAGAGTTTGAGGGCTTTCAATGCTAGATGGTCGAGGTTCTCCATGGCGGTATGAGACCTGTCGCCAGAAGCAGCCGCACACCACCTCATGGAAGCAACAATCAACGCGGAGTTGAGGCGAGCTTTAGCCAAAAAACCAGTCGTGACATCAACTGAACTCGAGCTCAAAGTGGAGAAGGCCATTACGCTCGAGGAGATGCTAGACATAAGATCAACGCGGCGTCCCGACCAACAAAAGCAGCCGAGGGAAGAACAAGGGCGGAGGCAGCTCCCAATACCGCTGGATCAGCTTGCACAATGACACAGCGGGAGCAGCCGCCCTCCCTGCAACTAGAGAATGTGCCTCGACACCGCTCTCCAGACAGGCGGGCCCATCAAACCTTCACCCCGATCAACGACACGGTGAAAAATGTGTTTCATCTCATCCGTGAGAGAGGCTACCGCCTCAACTGGCCCGCCCCAGTTAAAACCGCGGTCCACATGCACGACCCCAAGAAGTATTGCGAGTTCTACAGAGAGACGGGGCACATGACGGAGGACTGTTTCAACCTCAAAGTGGAAATCGAAGCGCTACTCAAAAGGGGGTGCTTAACTGAATGCATTAAAGGGAGAGACGAGCAGAAAGAAAGTAGTTACGACCTTTCGCCTGCTCCGCAACAGGAACACGGCAAGGCGTATGTCGTGCGAAGAGAAATAAGGGTTGTCACGATAGAAGGGAGTAGACCCCGGAAGAAAACAAAGCGCGACCGCGCGATGGAATGCGCGTCAACAGACCTATTAAAAAAATGCAGTACAAGCTTTGAAGACACTGAATTTCCTCGCGGAATCTCGTCGGAGGACACGCTTACAATCAATGCACTGATTGCGGATTGCAAAATCTACCGCTTGCTTGTCGATGGAGGAAGTGCGGCAGATGTGTTGTTCAAGTGCACCTTGGAAAAAATGGGCGTCGATCCACGCATGGTGAAACAAGCGCAAGACAACCTAGAGGGCTTCTCAGGCACCTGCGTAGCAGTGATAGGGACAATCACACTACTGGTGGTGGTGGTGGGTGACGTCAAACCACAAACTTCCCAGCAGATCGATTTCACCATCGTCGACTGCGACTCACCTCACAACGCCATATTGGGAAGACTATTCCTGTCAATGTTCAGGGCGGTTCCCTCTACGTGCCACCAAAAGCTCAAGTTCCCCACCAATGCGGGGGTGGGTGAAGCACGCGGCTTCCCTTGGAGCAAAGAGGCGGAGCCACACGCGGAACGTAGGACAAACATCATTGACACGAGGTCGGAAGACCCGCGTCCCGAGTCCGTGGATTCCAACTTCGAAATCCCATTAGATCCAAACCAGGCGGCGAACAAAGTGCGCATCTCAACACATATCCCTCATGACATGATTGAACCGCTGGTCAAACTCCTACAAGAATACAACGAGTTGTTCGCGTGGTGCACAGAAGACATGCCTGGAGTCCCAAGGACCGTGGCACAACACAATCTCGCAGTACCCCAACAACGCGAGACCGCGACAGCAAACCCGCCGCACCTTCAAAGGCGACAAATTAAAAGCAATCGAAGAAGAGATCTCGCGACTCTTAGCGGCGGGGCTAATCCGAGAAGTCAAGTACCCGACTTGGCTGGAAAACGTGGTCCTCGTCAAAAAATCTTCAGGAGCGTGGCGGATGTGCATCGACTACACCACCATAAATAAGGTGTGCCCTGGGGATCCCTATCCCCTCCCGCGGATCGACCAACTGATCGAAGCTACATCTGACCACAAGGTGGTATCATTCCTAGACATGTTTTTGGGGTACCATCAAATCCCAATGAGCAGCGAAGACGAAGAGAAAACAACCTTCATGACGCCATTCAGGAATTTTTGCTTCGTAGGGATTCCCTTCGGCCTCAAGAATGCGGGTGCCACCGGTGCGCATGATCGACTCTGTGTTTGCGCGCCAGATTGGGAGAAATATGGAGGCCTATGTTGACGACCTTATCGTCAAAACCAAAAGGGGGGAACTTGCACATTGAGGACCTGCGTGAAACGTTCAAGGCAATGCGCGAAAATAATCTCCGCTTGAACCCCCTCAAGTGTGTGTTTGGTGCTGAAGCGGGCAAGTTCCTAGGGTTCATGATAACGAAGCGGGGCATTGAATAGACCCGAAGCAAATTACGGCGGTGCAACAATTACGCGCACCCAGGAACGCCACCAAGATGCAACCACTAAACGGCAAACTTGCCGCGCTTGGGAGGTTCATACATGGATCCGCAGACAAATGCGCATCTTTCTTTCAGACATTGAAGAGCGGAACAAAATTTGCATGGACCCAAGATTGAGAAGCGGCATTCAACGAGTTGAAAATGTATCTTGTATCCCCCCTGTACTCACCGCTCCAAAACTTAATGAGAAGCTCTTCTTGTATATCGCCGTGTCGCCCATAGCTGTGAGCGTGGTATTAGTCTCAAGGAGGGAAATGCAAGCAGAAAGGCCGGTATACTACACATCCCAAACTCTGCTCAACGCCGAGACAAGATACTCGCCAATAGAAAAGGCAACCTTGGCCTTAATAAGCGCATCGCAGAAGTTGCGACCCTACTTCCAAGCTCACACAATAACGGTGCTGACCAACCTACCGCTTAAGAACATACTCAGCTCAATGGAGGTGTCGGGGAGGATGACAAAGTGGGTTGTAGAGTTGTCAGAATACGACATACATTACGCCCCCAGACCATCAATCAAAGCCCAAGTCTTGGCGGACTTCATCGTAGAAGGAGTCACGTTGGAAGATTCCCCAAGCGGGACGTGGGAGGTACATGTCGACGGGGCAACCAGTAAACATGGCCCGGGAGCGAGAATAGTAGTACGGACCCCCGCAGGTGCAGTACACGAAATCGCCATAAGGTTCCGCTCCCTCAAAACAAATAACACGGCGGAGTATGAAGCAATCCTGGTGGGACTCACAGCCGCCAAGGAGTTGGGCGTAAAAATTGTAAGGGTGCTTTCCGAGTCCACGCTAGCGGTGAACCAATTAAATGAGATTTTTGACGCAAAAGAGGACACGCTCACGCTCTACATCGATCGAGTGAGACATCGAGCGACATTGTTCGTGGCGGTAACTTACGTGCAAGTAACCCGGGAAGAGAATATCCACGCTGACGCCCTATCGAAGCTGGCAACCACCATAGACTTCGACACAACGCGCTTGGTGTCGGTACAAAAGGAGGACCCCGAGCCTCAACACGAAACCTCACAACTCAACACAACGAGCGGAAGAGGATTGGTGTACACCAATAATGAGATACTTGAACGACGGGTATACGCCATACGACCCAAAGGAGGCATGGGCGTTGAGACAAAAAGCATCACGATGCACCCTTATTGGCTTGGAGTTACACCGACGAGCTCACTCTAGGGTGTACCTCAAATGTGTAAGCCCAACCGAGGCAAGCAACATAATTGAAAGTGTCCACGAGGGTACGTGCGCCATGCACAGTGGGTCACGAACAATGGAACACACTATTCTACTTCATGGATACTAGTGGCTGCAGATCAAAAAGGACACGAGAAAATTTGTATCTCAATGTCACAAGTGCCAAGTAAACGCCCGTCAACATCATTTACCATCCACTGAGCTCCAAGGCAATCTAAGCTCATGACCATTTGCACAATGGGGGGTAGATCTGCTAGGCCCCTTCCCAACGGCAAAGGGGAAGCGCAAGTACATCATCGTGACAGTTGATTATTTCACAAAATAGATTGAGGCAGAAGCTCTCGCATCCATCACAGCGCAGCAAGTCATCAGCTTCCTAAAGCACAACATACTGACGCGCTTTGGTGTACCGAGCGCGTTCATTTTCAACCATGAAAAGCAATTCGATTGTGCCGAGGTTATCGACTTTTGTGACGAAGTCGACGCGATCGCTCGATTCGCCTCAGTGGCGTACCCGCAAGCAAATGGCCTAGCTGAGTCCGCGAACAAGGCAATCCTCAACGGACTCCATACTCGCTTAGGCGACGCGAAGGGTAATTGGACGAAAGAGCTCTACACTGTCTTATGGGCACACCGCACTACATACAAAGCCGCCACAGGCAAGACGACATTTGCACTCACATATGGCACCGACGCGGTTATCCCCATCGAAACATCAATGCCCACGTACCGGATCACCATGTTCGACAAAGAAAGCAACGACGTGGCGCGCTTAATGGACCTGGATTTGGCAACAGAAATACGCAAATTGACATCCATCAAACTAGCCGGGGCAAAAGCTCAAGTAGCCAAATACTACAACGCCAAGCTAGTTCCCCACAATCTCAAGCTGGGGGACCAAGTGTTGAAGCGGAACTTCCGCCCGGACCCCAGACACGGCAAACTAGCAACAACTTGGGAAGGACCATACCTCATCCGCGAAGTCGTGGGACCCAACGCATTCAAGCTAGGCGAGTTGGCGGGAACAAAAATCTAAAGAATATGGAATGCTCAGAATCTAAGGAAGTATCATAGCACTTCCTAATGTACTCACAATTTATGCACAAGAAAATCAATAACACTATATTTCTTCACGCGACCGCTACCTATGCAAGTATCGCAACATAACCGCGCAATCATGAATTGCACAAAGGATAAGGCAATGTTCGCTCAACACAACAATGGTAGGCAAGAACTAGCACGCCTAACAAAAGCATATATGTGAAGAAGGAAACAATAAATTTGGATTGATTAAGTAGGGATACAGGGGTACACAGCCCCAAAGAATGCCTAAACACTTGGCAAAAAAAACACAAATGACAAAATAAATCACAAACGCCTCAATCTATGACGACCCTAGCGTTGTCACCTGCCCCACTTGCTTCCGCCTCTTCTTCATCTTCAGGCTCAGAGTCAGGTTCCAGCGACCGCTTCTCGCCCAACCAGCACTGGACATAGCACACCATCTCCATGGTATTCCACCGCATGCCAAGGTTGCTCGGGTGGACCTTCTTGCGAATGGAAATAACCCCTTTGGTCACGCAGACAGGAAGAATCTTGTGGAAACAGTAGACCCCTTATACTGGCGAACCGCGGCAGCGCCCGCCTCACGAACAGCCTCCGCCTTCGCCATGTCGTGCAAGCGCACCAAATCTGCCTTCTCTTCAGCAAACTCGTCGCGAAGTTTCTGAAGAGCCGCGCCATGCTCCTGTTCAAGCCCGCTTCTTCTCTTCTGCGCGCTCCTCCATAACCCGCTGCATTTCCTGGTCGAATTCCCTTTTCAGCTCTTTGCGAATCGCCGCCTTCTCCTCGACCAGCGCCTGTTCCTTCTCCGCGGTTATCTCCTCATCTAGACGACTTTGCAACACGCTGAGTCGCGCCAAAGCCTCGTTGGCCTTCTTGGTCGCGCTTTCCGCCCGACTTTCCGCATTTTCAGCTTTGCCCTTTAGAATGAGGGACTTGCCCAGCTCGGCCTTCAAAGCCGCGGTGTCATTGGTCCTCTCCTGTTGGGCGCGGAAAGTTGCCAGCAACCCCTGTTTCAAACCCGCCCAATAACTTGTCAAAATAAGCAAAAAAAAACAAAATGAGAGGAGAAGAGAGGAGGAACGAGCAAAAGTGCAAATGACGAATCTCCAAAAGGAAAAGGAACAAACTTACGGCAAAGTGCAGCTGCGCCAGATAATGCAGCGCATCAGCCCCATCCAAGCGAGGAGGCACGTGAAGAGCGGGAGCCACCGCCTGCAGTGACATCTGCGCGGTAGTGGTCGACGATGGCGCACCAGCATGCAGACGCACTTCACGCAGAGGTGTCTGAGCCAACATCTCAAACCCCGACATATCGGGCAAAATTTGTTGCACAGATGGGTCAGTCGGAGCCGCCTTCTCTGGACGGGGGAGCCTACCCACGCGGATATCACCCCCCGCAACGGAAGGCTCTGCGGCTGCGCTCACCTTCAGAGCCTTACTTGGCCTCTCAGCAGCCTGAGGAGGATCCGCCTCTCTTCTCTTCTTCTCTACGCGCGGAGCCTTGACGACGTTGTCAACCGCCATCATCGTCACAACCGATGAATAGTCAACCCCTACAACAAAAAGGCGTAAGAAGACCATTAATACCACAGAAGACAAAGACAAAAGAGGAATAAACTAACAGTCATCAAAAAGTTCCGCGAGGCGAGCCGATCCGCGCGGACCCCACTACGATAAAGATCAATCTTCTCCTCATACAGCTCCTCCATCTCATCATCCATGCCATCGTATTTACTTACATAAGACTCAAACCCATTCACGCTACCGCTCTTCCATACAGTGGGCTCCTCCATATACTCCTGAGCCCACTCACAGGAGCAGGTTCCACAACGAACTCGTCTCGAACATCTCCTTCCAATCGAGAATAGTGTATTGGGCGTCAATAAAGCGAGGCCCGAGCCGACTCATAGCCTCAGCCACTCTCGCGCAGGGAAGAGGCAAATCCGACTCCGTCTCTGACACCTCCGCGACACTCGATGCGCCAGAACTGGAATTGTCAGGGTTCCCCCGACAGATGATCAACACCCCACGACCGCCTGCCATCGCACGCTACTGCGCCGCTGTTGATCATCCCCCACGAAAAAATTTCTCTGGGACCCCTCCCTGGGGTCGTCAACATAAGTTGGCATCGTCAGGTTCCCGCCAGCGCCTGCTCTGCCGCTCCTGCCGTCGCCAGATTCATCCAAATCTAGAGAAGATCAGTAGAGACATGAGAATGAGATGAAAGATTACCTTCTTGGTCGATGACGACCTTGACCTCCTGATTGCTAGCACCACTGGCCATCGCAACAAATGAATGAGAGAACACATGAGGAACAAGGTCGCAAGTGAAGGAGAAGAATCGAGTGTCGAACTACTTTGACAGAGGAAAGACGAGGATGGAAAAGAAAAGTGATCTCAATAACTCGAAGAGGGCCAATTTTTAACCCTGGGGGGAGAAGGGCAAAACATTCCAAACCACCTCAAGAAGAGAAAACGTCGCATTAACTTTTTGAAATTCAAATTTCAAAATTCCGAGGACAACTGCCAGAGAGGGCAAACGGGGAGACGCCACGTGGACAAGGAAAACCAAAAGGCGCGAGGGGGGCACCTGCTGGAGTGCACCAACAAGGCGGCAACGCCTACTGCTTCCGCGCACCGCCTGGGGCCAGGGTACTCCAGCAGACAGAAAAACCATACGGCGGACCAGAAACAAAAAAAAGGAGATAAAAAAAACTCACCCCGAAATTGAAAGCCAACTGCGGAATGCCTGTTCAGTATCCCGATGGCGAAAAAGAAAAATGATGCCTGAGCTATTGCGCTCTTCCAATATATACACCAGGCGGCATTCACAGAATACCCTCTGATGGAGGGCAATTGTTGGGGGGCATAGCTCGGGCACGAGCGATTCTCCCAAGGTCTGGACGCGCGACCTTGACTCCACCGCCCGCGCGAACTAGAGCGCCAGCCTCAAGAGCCCCGCGCAAAGAGATGGTCAAGACGACGTCGAATAACCTGCCGATACACCTGTTGCGCGAGAACGACGATCTCCGCGCAACACACCCGCGTGAAGTAAAGTCCCGCGCAATGTAAAAACCAAGACGACGTCTTAGTCCTGGCATGTTGTCACTTCACATTCGTATACCTAATGATAGCCTAGTTATATGTCTTGTCCTGATGTCTTGTCAACCAAAATCCCCACCCACCGAGGGGAGCCTATAAATAGAGCATTTACCCCGGTGGGTGAGGGGATCGATTTCTCTTTCTCTATCTAGAAATACAAGAAGTTTCTCTCTTTAAGTTTCCCTCCACTCTCTCCCTACTTCTAATTCCCGTTAAGTGTGCGAGCGGATCTCGCTCCCACTCACTCGCGCCCCAAACCCCACAATGCCTCCCTCCTACACCCAGTTAGGCACAAACATCAACTAGCTTTCATAGTGGGTAATTATAAGAGATATATAAATTTTCAGCTGATTGAAAACAACCCAGGTCTTTAGGAGTTTCTTTCATGTCTGTTGTTAACTTAGTTTTCTTTTTTTACTGTGTCCGTTGTTAACTTGGTTATTCTACCATTCATTTGCCTAATTGACTATGAGAGATCGCTTGACTTGGCATATCACGAAGAATGGCTTCTAGAGTACTAGATTATACTTTTTGGAGAAAGGCCTGCATTCTTTATTTGACAAATGTTGGGAGTTCTATCGCTCCTAGGATGAGAATTTTGATATGACATATTTTATCCGACATATTTTATTTATTTTGGAATGATAATTAGCATTTAGCTTCCTTTAGGTGAGGCAAGACGATTATGAATGCTTTTCCGACTTGACTCGTTTTGGACCTATCTTATTCTCGTTTCATTTTATGTTTAAATCAGATGTAATTTTACTCAAATAATTTAGTATTTTACTTTTATTAAATAATATTTTAGCTATGATAAGGCTGTAAATAAGTAAAACTTCAATTGTTTGAATAATTTAAATGTATTTATCATGTCATAGTTTGCTTCTCGATTGTAATGAACCGGCCAAGTAAAACTCTAAACAAAATTTCCAACCGGGCACAAAACAAATTATAGGATCAATCTAACCCGCCACAACCTTGAACTAAATATCTAGCGTGTCACAAAACGAGCATAGACAGCAAGATACACGTCCGACCAGCCCATTACCATTCCTAGCCCACGATTTAAAGCAGCCCATCGTCCTCTTAAACAGCTTGTTACCATTGCAAAGCCCACACAATTTGTGCCTTTTCCAACCCAGCCCGTCGTCCTCTTAGCCGTTCACCTGACCCATTATAGCCAACATCCATGAACCCATCGGAAGATGTGCGCATCAATATTCGGATAATTAATCTAATTATGATGACAATTCTGGATCTAATTCATCATCTATATGACTTGTTTGGAATGAGAAAATTTTATAAATACTCTTCCCCGGCTTAGGATCTAAGTGGACCCAGAAAATTCAGATGTAAGGGTTGTCAATTAAATTTATTTTATTTTCTCTAGTTTTCATATTCGGCTCTTATCTTCTTCGTTTTAACTCGGATTTCAATTTTTTTTATGCACACATGGAACGAGTTCGTTGTGCTCTACAAAATGAGATCAATTTTCAATATATTTCGAGCAACTTTTTTTTACCAACTGCATACCATATGGTAATTTCTTCATTTTTAAGTCATTTTTGAAAACATTTGCTCAGAAGGAACGAGTTTATCATAATCTATTGGATCTACAAATTTCTGGGTGAAAAAAATACTAGACCAAAAATTATCATACTTTACCATTATGGTATGTGGGTGGTAACTTGTGGTAAACAATGATGAAAATTGTAAATTATAGTTAGTATACTTCTACTATCATGTATTCAACCTTCTTACCATATTGGTATGTTCATACCATCATGATACGCTTTCTTACCATATGGTATTAAATATGAGCATACCATATGGTAATGACTGGTAAAAAATTATTCAATTTTTTGTACTAAAAATATATATAAAAGTGGATATCATTTTAAAGAGCATATTTAATCTGATTAATCTGTGCAAAAAAATTTAAATTTCGACTTAAAATGAGAGAGAAATCGTCCGTTAAATATTAAAGGGGAAACGATAAAAGACTTTCCAGAAGAAAGGAGATGCTGATGTCATGCGGATGTGTACATGTTACTGATGGTTATTCACCATAGAAGTTACTGACCTCGTCCGCTCGACCGCTCCCACTCTTCCCGACTTGACTTGTCTAGCTAGTTGTAATTGTTGCTCTTTCCTTTTTAAATTTAAACCATATATAATTTTAACTAAATTATTTAAAAATTTACTCTTATTATATGATATTTTAACTAACCAAGCACATCCGTGATCCTTTATCGAACTCCGCGCAAACAAATTCCAAAATCAAAGCCCTACATTTGCCGGCATAAGTAAATTAAAGAAATAGGGTCTAGTAGTTAGAAACCTCCGGCCGCCGATGTAGACTGTCGTGGACGAAGCCCACCCCTCCAAATTGGTTGACAAAAATAAAGAATCAGTAGCTGTCGCGTTTGTAAAATTAATGACGGATATGCTCTCTTGCCGCTCAAGAAGCAGACCAAGCATTGAAACCAAACACACTCCTCGAAAAAAAACCCCCCAAAAAAATAGCAAAAAACTCTGAATATGAACGACCCTCAATCCTACCCGCCGGTCTTCCGCCGCCGCCGACAAACCAGCAACGGAACCATCCACGTCGACGAGGGTGGCGGTGGCGGTGGGAAGCCCGAAGAAGCAGTAACCACCCAACACAAATCACCTCCCCTCGAGGCGGCGGTGCCGGTAATAGATCTGGAGCGGCCGGACGTGGGGAAGCTCCGGGAAGCGGGCCGGGAGTGGGGGTTTTTCCGGTTGGTGAACCATGGTGTCCCCGAACCGCTTCTGGAGCAGCTCAAGACTCACGCCGCCGATTTCTTCGCCCAGCCCTTCGACTCCAAACAGGCTCTGTTCTCCTCCGGCGGCGATGGAACGGCGTCCTACTTCTGGGGCACGCCCATTCTGAACTCGTCCGGTCGGACCCTGGATAAGTCGGCCCAGGAGATCAATTGGGTTGAGGCCATTAATCTCCCTCTCTCTTCCTCTCAACTTCCTGCAACTTGTCATCATCCATCGCTTCAATCCTTCAGGTACCTTCTTTTTCTTTTGTGCCGGCTAGAATGGAAAAATCGTATCGGAAGTTGTACTGAAAAAAGCTATAGGTAAGGTAGTTTACGCTAAAATTATGATTTAACACTGATTCAACCGTTTCATAATGCTAAATACCACATATTGGTTTCGTTTCTAGTAGGAGTTTTTTTTTCCATGTCGTCGTCACGGTACGGTTTTTCAATCCATGCTTTAGTATTGTGCATATATGCAATTTGGATAACTCATTCATGAACACACACTAGTTATTGAACCTAGCTCTATCAACAACCCGAATTATTAGTATCAACTGATTCTTGACAGTGATATAAACTTCTTGAATTATTCATCATCACTGTATATGCAACTAGTTTCATGTATATATCACTAAAATGGGTCATTTCCATAAGGTCAAGACTATATTAAAGGCAATGGATGACTTGGCTTTGTAGGTTGAATGTATAATTTTACTGTACAACTTATGAATCATTTTCACTCCAAAAAATGGGTTAATTGCATGGTTGGTCACTGAGATTACAAAAAAACGTTCATGTTTGGTCATTGAAAATATTTAATTCTATTGGTGGTCACTAATTTTAATGAAAGCATTCACATTTGGTCACTCTCTGTTAGTCGCCGTCCATCTCCGTTAACAGAGTCCGTTAAGTGGTGACGTCGCTGACAGAATCGTCTAATCAGCCCTATTTAATCCAAAAAAAAATGAGACCCGACCCACCACATCACTAAGTCCTGCATTGTCATCTGAACCAACTCAACCCTCTAACCATACCTGACCTATGAACCGACCCACCCAAATTAAATCCCTAAATCTAGAACAAATCTACCTATCCCCTTCCTCCCTCCCTCCTTCCTCCTGACTTTCTTCCTCTTCCCCTGATAAACAGGTGCAACCGGATCGACATCGGGGCTTCGGATTTTTCTATCTCTACTGTAGGAAAAATTTCCATCACTTTGTCGGGAAAATTATCAGAGGATGAAAGCGGTGAATCGTGAGAAAGAAAAACAATGTCGCATAGCGACACCATCCCTCTCCACTCTTCCTCGCAGTCGGACATCGACGAGATCGAGAACCTAATCAACGCCATCGTCCAGTCGGGCCCGATAACAGTTCAACCCACCTGCCCAACGAGTCCGCCGCGGATCCCCGTCTCGTCCTCTCTGTTCCTCCAGGACAACCTCCCACCACCCACGACGACGGCATCGAAGATGCCCCCTCTCCCATCGTCCTCTGCGCCGCCTTCTGTGTTTTCCGCCACTGTCCCCGGGCCCACACCCTGCTCGCGAGCTCAGCCGAATCGAACAATTTTGCGGATTATGGATTCGGCGTCTGTCGAGAATCGTGAGTAATTTGAAGCTTTAGATCAGTAACTTCTCAACGCCTCTTACTCCCTCTCTCTTGCTCTGTGCCTGCCTCCAACCCCGTTCCCGAAATGCTCAAAGGCTCCCTGAAATCCACTGTCGCAGCCTTGCTTTTTCCTTTCTCCGCTGCCGCTTATTTATTCCTTCTATCAATCCTTTCTCGCCCCTTCACCACAATCCCACTCCCAGAAATTGAAAAAAGACGAGTACTCCAAGAACAGGAAATCCGCACAACAATCTCCATAGTCGCCGACGCCTCGCCACTTGCCCTTCCCTTTCCCTCCACCGCTTCTTTCTTCCTTCCTCCAATTCTACTCAACAACCCTCATCTTTGTTGGCAGTAAGCTCAATTGCTTCTTTCTTCCTTTGGCGGTTCCAGGGGTTTATCAGGGGAAGAGGAAGAAAGTTGGGAGGAAGGAGGGGAAAAGGGATAAGTGGATCTGTTCTAGATTTAGGAATTTAATTTGTGTGGGTCGCTGCACAGGTTGGGTTTGGTTAGAAGTTTGGGTTGGTCCAAAATGATGTGGCGGGTCTTAGTGACGTGGCGGGTCGGGTCTCATTTTTTGGGATTAAATAGGGCTGATTAGACGATTCCATCTGCCACGTCAGCACTTAACGGACTCTGTTAACGGAGATGGACGACGACTAACGGAGAGTGACCAAATGTGAACGTTTTCACTAAAATTAGTGACCATCAATAGAATTAAATATTTTTAGTGACCGAATATGAACGTCTTTTGTAATCTCAGTGACCATGCAATTAACCCAAAAACTTACGAATCATTTTACTGTTACCGCATGCATGCATCAGGATATTGTCTTGAGTCATTAGTGATGATGAACTATATATAGCGATGTATGTAGTCTAGGCATTTTTGAAAGAACAAATTAAAGGAACAAAGCTGGCGATTCACGACCGTATCGTGACAAATTAAAGGAGATTCTTTTGTTTGCGGTGTCTGTGGAGTTCGTACAAAGGCCGTATCGTGACAGGAAATCGATTCCCCCATCTGTCCATTTGTCGAGGATTAATGTTTCGGCTTAAGTCTTAAATGTGCAAAGTGGTTTCTTGTCCGAATTCTCAAGAAAAATGAGTGTTGTTATTGGCCGGATTTGGATGGGAAAAAGTAGAATTTTGTCTAGTTATTTAAAGAACTAGTTTACGAACGGACTCGTTAGTACACGATCGAGGGTGAACCAAGTTACGATGTCAGACACGTGAGCTAGCTAGACTAATTAAGTGGTTTTGGTGAGTTTAATTAGTTCTTGAGTTGCTTGATAATGTAGATCATGCAAGTGTACTCACTTATTTTGTAAATTAGTTATTATCTTTTTTTTTGTATTTTTCGTTGAGATTACGATATTACAGTATTTTTAGTAAACAAAAAAAAATATCAAGCTCATTTCATAAGAAGCCTAGGTCGTGCTTAACTCAATAAACATGAATTTTATTTTATTTATAGGTCAAACAAACTTGTTATAGAAAATTACTTCTAGTCTGAACAAAAATTAGTAAATGAGTTTAGCTCGAGCTAGGCAAATATTGTACTCCCTTATGACTAGTGTTTGAGCTTAGCTGATTGGGCCCCCAATTATTGGCCTGCGGCTTTAATATGGGGCTTCTTCGATAAATTGATAAGTACGCTCCACCAACATTTTTGCTTTTTAATACGTCAGACGACTAATTGTTCTTGCGCTACGATACGAACCCTTTTTGTAGAACGCTGGTGGAAGAGTACGGGAAACACATGGGCCGAATCTCGAGGACGGTGGCGGACGCAATGGGAAAGCTTGCGAGTTTGGAGTGCGGCGACTACGTGTCCGAACCCACCGGCATCATCCGAGTTTACCGCTACCCGCAGGTTCCACCTCAGCAGCCGGCCGACGGTGACGGCAACAATAACAATGTTGTCGCCGAGCAGGAGACGTCACCGGCGCCGTTGGGGATGCAAGCCCACACGGACAGTTCAGTGGTGTCGATAGTGCTGCAGGACGACCAAGTGAGCGGCCTCCAATTCCTGAAGAACGATGTCTGGGTGCCCCTCGAACCGGTCCCCAACACCCTCGTCGTCAATATCGGTGACATGATGCAGGTAAATCGATAATGTAAGAAAGTAAAAAAAAAATACAATTTTTTTGGATTCACTAATACGATTTGTGTCAGTTAATTTACGAGCACCCAGCTGACCCATGACTAGATAATATGTTTTCAAATTATACTAGTTTTTTTTGTGGGTTTTGAAGGCGATTAGCGACGATGAATTTAGGAGCGTGAAGCATAGGGTGAAGGTGAAGAAGTGCAAGGAAGACAGAATATCAATATGCTACTTCGTGTTCCCTGGAGAAGGCCAGATAATGGAGAGCTCCAAGTACAAGCCCTTTACTTACAGAGAGTTCCAGCAACAAGTGCAGGAGGACATCAAGACGCTGGGATTTAAGGTTGGGCTGGAGAGGTTCAAACGTACGATTGCCGGTTGATCCACCGGCTACGAAGCTAGCAGCTAGTTTAATTAACTAGCTCTGGTCTGGTGCACTTTATATATACAACTCGATCTTTAATTAATACGCTTTTTAATACGTACGGGACATCTTTTTATCGTGGTAATAATAACTAATAAGGCAAGGTTTTTCCAATCTAAGATATAATAATTAGCTAAAAGCTTTGCCGACTATATAATGTTGTTATTACATATATCATCATCAAATCAATCATCATCAAACAATAACTATATAGAGATTCTTCCCCAACACCCATTTAATCTCCCTTTTCCTGGCTGCTGCGCAGGTCACAGAAGGATGATTTTGTCTTTTCCTTTAATTCAATTGGGCCTCGAGGCCCTCCACTTATTTCCAAGCAGGCCGCAAAAATACTTTTCTTTTCTCAACAGCTTAATAATTCATGACCACGAAAAATAAGGCCACAATTCCATAGTCATTAGAAACGTCCATCTTGGGGTGTGAACTATTGTTCACTAACTGCATTTATATTACAAAGTACAAATAGGGAAGGCAATGGGTCGGGTCGGGAACGGATAGTGCATATCTGTTACCCTACCCAAAGTAGTTCGGGTTTTACCCATGTCCATACCCACATAAGAAATGGGTAGAAAATCCAAACCATGCCCATACCCGTTCGGGTTTCTGGTATCCACGGTTATCCAAGGGTAATAGTTATTCTTTATAACTCCAATCAATATGTTAATATTTACACGTATTCGCACGTTACATAAGACGAAAAGTACGACAATAATTCACTAGAATGAAGAAAATTAATTAAAACAACACAATTTCATAAGAAAATTATATTTATATGCTAAATATAAAATATGTTAGAGAATATTGATTATTTCTAGACAAAATACATATGCATGTGTATAATCGGGCGAGTTCGGGTTGGATAGTGAGAAAACCATGTCCACCCATTACCAGTAATATTCGGGTTTGGATTTTACCCGTGCCCACTAAAATTCTTTCGGGTTCGGGTTTTACCCTACCCAATTAGGTCGGATTCGGGCGGATATCCACGGTTACGGATATTTTTGCCATCCCTAAGTACAAACCAAACCCAAGTTTAAGCAATTAATTAAGGTTTTCAATTTTATGTTACAACCCCCATCAAACTATTGAACTAATATTATTTAGACTGATATTTTTGGAGACTACATTTTTTTTTGTAGTTCTATGATTCGAAGAAATATTCCCGACTGAGAATCATCAAAACAACCAAATAGTGTGTCAATTTGATCGCTCAAATTTTAATGTAAGTATAAATAATTGTATTGATATAATTATATACATCTTATCTTACAATTTAATGTGTGCTCATGGCACATATGATTTAATTTAAGGAAAAATGTAGTTGTTTTATATCCCTGGAAGTTGTGATTAATTTTGATCAATCTAATTCTGAAGCGCAAAATAAGTTATCTAATGGTATGAGCATCAATATGACTCAAATGTATACTAACTACAACCACACAAATTCAACCTATATGATTAAAGTTTCGCAGTTTTATCAACATGCTTTTTTTACTTCTTCATTGTAATGATATTTGGGTGCAACCCAAAGAACAAATCAAGGACTTCAAGGTAATGATATTTCATGACCAAGAGATTTTACACCATTAAGAACTTCCAGGTCAGTCTGGCAAAGGAAATTTCTTTCAGGTTCGAATTACTATTTTCAATTCAAATTTAATTCAAACTTATGCATATAAAACCAAACCATTTATTTTTCAATTTTTAATTCAACAGATGTTGTTAGCCAGCTTATTTAAGCATTTAGGTTTATCCACAACCACTAGACTCAATGGAAAAGTCACCCCACAAAGAGCTCAAACTCAAACTTCTCGAGTATGTAATTATTTTAGCTTTCCGTTTAAAATAGCATGCATTAGTTTAAATCTAATATATAATTTGGGTGGTTTTGCAAGTTTGGTCACTTGCATTACTAGTAAAGTTCACATTACCCACTATAATTACTTTATTCCATTAGTAGTCACTTAAATTAAGTTAACAGTCCAAGTTTGGTCATTGGCCGTTAGTCTCCGTTAACTTTTGTTGATGTTGCGGTCAACTCTAATAGTTGACCGTTAAATGAGTGACGTGGAAATTAAAAATTTAATAAAAAATAAAATTTGAACTTTTCTGATTTCCAACTCATTTTTCTTCCATCACCTCCGCCGCCGAGTTATCCGGCATTTTAAGGTGCGCCGTCGTCGCTGCTCCAACTCGCTCTCCCCTTCCTCATCTTCCTCCTCCATTTCCTCGTCCTCTAGCTCGCTCGCCGATGTCGCTGTCTCGGCGGCGGAGGAGAGGACTGGGAGAAGGAAAGCAAGAGCGGCGGCTGCGATAACAAAAAAAAAAAAAAAGTAGCAGCAAAGCGGGGAGCGGTGGTAGTAATAATAATAATCAGGTGAAGAGGGCGGCAAAGAAAGGATTGGAGAGGACGAGATCTGCGAGCATTAGGATTCGGTCGATGATTAATGTCCCGATTTGCAGCCAGATGAAGAGAACTCACAGCAGCGCATTGTCGTCGTTCTTTCCGATTAAGAAGAATAGAGTGGTAGAGATATGAATGCAGACAGAGAGAGAGAGAGAGAGAGAGAGAGAGAGAGAGAGCCATTAATGCTATAGACATTGATGGCCTCGGAGCATCGCCGCTGGCCGCTGTTCCTTGGACGATTGCAGCGTCAGAGGGAGAGGGTTGTCCACCTGCGTACGTATAATGCCAAGAAGCATCCCCACCGACGATTTCTTTTTCATCCCCATCCCCTGCATCCATATCTTTCCCTCCCTCCCCTATTTTCCTTTCCCATCAAAATCCACTTCATTTGCTAGCAATCCTAGAAATGAATTGAGTCATTTCATAATCAGGAGGAGGCAAGGTTCAAGTAGTGGTAGGGTAGCAGCGACGGCGGCGCACCTCAGAATGCCGTAGAACTCGGCGACTTAGGTGATGGAAGAAGTGGTGTGGGTCAAGTTGATCGGACATTTTTGTTTGGTCAATGGGTATAAAAATGAGTTGGAAATTAGAAGTTTAAATTTTATTTTTATTAGTTTTTTAATTGCCACGTCACTCATTTAACGGTCAACTATTAGAGTTGACCGCCACATCAGCAAAAGTTAACGGAGAGTAACGGCCAGTGACCAAACTTGGACTGTTAACCTAATTTAAGTGACTACGAATGGAATAAAATAATTCTAGTGGCTAACGTGAACTTTACTAGTAATTCAAGTGACCAAACTTGCAATTTAGCCTAATTTGGGTACAGGGATTGGTTGTCAAGGTCACTCTCTTTTGTAGGATAATTATTTAATTACCCAACTAAATGTCATCCTTGCAAATGCGGCTGATCGTCCTCTCATTCCGGTCATCACATTATTATATGTTGCTTTTCACAATGGCAAGGAAATATCTAAATTAATTTATTATTAATCCAAACATTTAGAATTATATTAATGACAATTAATTAAATGATCGTCAAATTTGAAAGTGAGAACACCTTCTCCTCACTTGGAGCGACCTTGCTGCTGGCGAATTTGAGAATTCTGGAAGCTATTAATTTTGTGACAAGGTGAATTTCAAGAAAATTTAATTATCGTATTTGGTTATGCATTATAAATTTGAAGTTTAAAAGAGATAGAAGAGATTAATTACCATTTTTCATGAATAAAGTGACAGTGATGCACATGTTGCTCCAGAAAGCCGAGGAAAACATCATCGATCAATCCCAACCTTTTACTACATGAGCTAAATCAATTATAAATGAAAGATGGAGAAGAGGTAAGTATCATTTTGATTTAACAACCTCATTAACTATTACATGTTGACACTTTATGTAACATGTATTCCGTCAAATGCAAAGTGTTCAAAGTTATGAATGATTTGTGCTATGCTAGAAGCGACACCTGTCTACAAAAACTCTATTTAATCAAAGGATATTTCTTTTATCTATCCAAAAGAAGCTATTAAATTAAGAACAAGGATCCACTCCTTTGGTAAAGCCAGTAACCTACACTGGCCTGCTATCCAATCAACCTGCACATTCAAGCGTCAAGGAACAAATTATACACAAATCCACGGGGCCAACTGGAGAACAGAGACCATGCGAGAAATAGAAGCACGACATTGCCACGGCCACAAAGATTGTTCTTGGTTTAGAGCTAAAGCTAGAACTTGGCAATCCGGCACAATGCCACAAAAACTTGAAGAAGACTCAGTTCAATACTTGAATACTTTTGTAGGAACTGTACAATGACATTAACGACAAAAATAGCCAGGTAATGCAACGATTATTAATGGGAAAGTTGGTTTTATATAGTTCATTGACGAATATATATGTCAAATGGTTGAATATTTACTTTTCTACAACATATTTTATATTATTTTTTATGTTGAATTCATACATAATTACCAATACAACAATAAATAACATTTTTCTTATTAATTAGCAATACATGGTATTGATAAACGAGAAAAGATTACATACATTTTACATATTAAATATTTTTAATAACTTAATATAAAGAGATTCGAGAAAATTGGTCGGAGGCTACTTTTGTCTTCTACTCATAGGTTTACATGTAGACATAAAATGAGGTGATTGCTTGATTGGCATGTGCTTCTCTATTTATTCTCATTTTGAAACATTATGCTTCTATGATGGTTTGCCTATTTATATTTTGGTGGAATGATCATTTGGATCTTTTGGATATTGTTAAGAAAATATATGGTCTTTCCACCTATCTTGCTTACGAGACTATTTCTCTATTGCTAATTGAATAATTTTGAGTTTGTGCATTTACCAACTATAAAATAGCGTACTTCAATAATTTTTATTGTTGCTTATGACATTATCATCATTATACAAATTCAGGATCCACCTTTGAATTGCAGACAAAACAATAAAGGTTGACTTTGTTGTGGGTAAAATACCTCGGGTGCAACTTAAGTTTGAGAATTGGAGTAGACATACCACTTAAGTTTGAATAGGGGTGTCGGGTACCATTAAAGTTGCCAAAATGTGCATCCGTCTACTTTTCCATCCAACCCAAACTTTTAATTACTTTTTGATAACAAAACTTTTAAAACATTCAAAACTATATTTCAACAAGTTTTATCTAATATAATAATTAGAAAAACATCTGAACATATTATTCCTAGAATGACTAATCAAAATTTTTCAATAACTGAAAAAATTTAGAACGAAAAGAGATGAAAAGTAACCAAGTAATAAACAAAATATAAAAGCTACAACATTCGGTAAAAAATGTAGAAAAGAAAATATGACTATAAAAGCTACAACATTCATGGAATAATTCAATTATTAGAACACATAATGATAATTGATTCTAAAATTTCTATTCAAAAATTGGTTTGGTATCAAGTATTTAAAAGATGATTCTAACTAAACAATAAAAAATTATATTTTCGTAAGTCCAAATGACTTTTTTACAGTAAGAAAAGTAGAAGAACCAATTATGAAATTTAGAAAACAGAATATTTCGAGAATGTTCTGCCAACTTTAACGGAATGCACTTAACAGTAAACTTAAGTGGTACCAGGTGCACATATAATAGAGTTCAGTGGTACTCGATGCCCTATTCAAACTTAAGTTGATGAGGACATCAACACCAAGGCGATCACAAGTCCAACTTTGGTGCAAGAGGAACGTGGTCCAATCACTAGAAGTCAAGCCAAGGCATTTAAAGGTCGACTTCAAGCTTATTTGGCAGAGCATTTTCCATCTTTGGAGTCGAATTCGTTCATAGGCCAGGAGGTCAATGTTATCCACGTCCAAGATGAGAAAGAAGGACATTCTTGATGCCCAAGTTGGCTACACATGGAAAGGCAAAGGAAAGGGGAGAAAGAAGGACATTCTTGATGCCCAAGTTGGCCAAACATGGAAAGGGAATAATTAGTGGTTAAGAATCTTCCATTAGCATTAAAAACAATATGTTAGAATCTTTTGGATATTTGTTTCCTTCTTTAACTCCTATTAGTTTCCTTCTTAATTTTGTAACGTCTATAAATAGAGGGTGTTATGCCTACGGGCAAAACAACCTTTGATCAATGAAAAAACCCGTATTTGAGTGTTCAATCTTGAAACTCTTTTATCCTTCTTAGTCTGTTCGTGGAATCGAGCCGTCTAGAAGAAACCGACGTTATCAACTAGCTCATCACCCTAGTTGTGGAGTCACTTCGTATACTTGGCCCTCTGCCCAATTGTGGCTTTGGTTTGAGTTATTTTCCGCCCCTTTTGCTCTTTGTTTTGCTAATCGATCTTTGCTGCATATTCTGATTGTTTAAGTCCAGGAGTTAGAGCCTCGGCTTATATCAGGTGGTATCAGAGCTCCGGTTCAAACACAGTGGCATACGTATCCTCCTATCTTGTGCGAAAATCTGCCAAACAGGTTTTGTGTTCTTACACGTCGCCAAGAAAGGTTATTTTTGTTTCTTCATTGTTTAATTTCGTTCTTGATTGTAACGTGCATCTGTTGGAAAAAGTCGTTCTAGAAAATACAAAAAAAAAACGAGCTTAAAAAATCAGGAAGAACAACTCGAAAAAGACAAGAGCAGAGGCCAAATCACGCAAGTTTGTGTCTTTATCAAGTTTTGTGCATTCTTGGTTGAGTCTTGATTGTGCTAGTTGGTTACTTGAGATTTTGCGACTCGAGCTACTGTTTATTGCTTGTTCTACTTGTCGACTAAGAAGCTCATCTAGGGTTTCTGAGAGCGAGTGGAAAGAGGCTTCGTGAGTTCAATATCGGGTAAAAGCCAATTCTGTTGAGTGAAACACGAGTGGTAAGAAAACGAGTGATCTCATTCGAGTGCAAACACGTGAGGGAGTGACTTGTGAGGTCCTTTGTTTGTACCATTAATATGAAACTTTAAGCATTGACGGATAACTTCTTGTTTCGAGTATCTGAACTAAATGGCAGAAGAAGGAGAAATTCGCAACGATCAGGAAGTCCAGAACTTGGAAGGCATTCCACAAGCTACCATGGATGCTTTAGTGGGACGCCTTACCCGGATGATGCAAGGCCAACAGGATCAGATTAACGCTCGCCTCGATGAAATGGCCCAAGCTATCAACCTCCACCCCGAGGAGGAGGATGATTTTCCACCACCACCACCGGGTGGGAGGCGAGGCCGACCTCTGGGTCCCAACAATCTCATACATCTACGAGGATGAGGAGTTAGAGGTCGAGGAGGAAGACCCCCAGTTCACGCTCGTAGAGCTCCCGAACCACATGACTATGAAGAGTACTATGAGGAGGAAGAGTATCCCCAGTATAGGGATGATGATATGAGGGGACTGAAGGTGAAGGTGCCATCATTCCAAGGGAGAAGTGACCCTGAAGCTTACCTCGACTGGGAGAGAAAGATGGAGTACTTGTTCGAGTGCCACGACTACTCCGAACGGAAGAAGGTAATCATTGCTGCTCTTGAGTTTTCTGACTATGTCGTTATTTGGTGGGACCAGCTGGGTGCTGAACGGAGGTTGCACGGAGAAGAGCCCATCACGACATGGCATCAAATGAAGGCAGCCATGAGGAGGAGATTTGTGCCCGTTCATCATCAACGAGATCTGCATCAAGCTCTTCACTTGTTGAGACAGGGTGCAAAGAGTGTAGAGGATTATTTCAAGGAGATGGAGACATTGATGATTCGAGCTCGTGTCAATGAAGATAGAGAAGCAACAATGACTCGATTTCTCAATGGCCTCAATCGGGAGATAAGGCAGGTTGTGGAGATTCACCATTATGTGGAGATTGAGGATTTGGTACAGATGGCTACTAAGGTTGAGAAGCAGCAAAAGGGAGGCTATGCAAGAAGGGTTGCACCATCCGCGAGTGCTTCCTCGAGTGCAACACGAGCCCCATTTGTGAAGAAGGAGGATCCTAAACCAGTTCCCAAGCCGACGGCCACCAATACTGGAGAGAAGACAACTGCTAACATACGTTCGAGCTCTATTGTGTGTTACAGGTGCCAAGGTCGAGGACATGTGGCAAATCAATGTCCGAACAAGCGTACGATGATTTTACTAGAGAATGGTGAGTACCAGTCCGAGCCAGAAGATGGGGAGGTCGAGACTGAGGAGTAGGAAGATGAAGCTGAGGAATTGCCAATGCAAGGCAACTACACCTGTGTAGCCCGACGACTTCTGAACGTACAACAAAGAGAAGAGATTGAGCAGCGGGAAAATCTATTCCATACCCGTTGCTTGGTTAATGGGAAGCTGTGTTCGATAGTTATAGATGGAGGGAGATGCACCAACGTTGTTAGTTCTGACATGGTGGCAAGGCAAGGCTTGAAGACCATCAAGCACCCGCGACCCTACAAATTGCAGTGGCTGAACGAGGATGGAGCGATTAAGGTGACACGTCAGGTGCTACTAAGCTTTGAGATTGGGAGATACAAGGATGAGGTACTCTGTGACGTGGTACCCATGCAGGCTGCCCACATACTCTTGGGACGTCCATGGCAATTTGACAGAGCTGCCCAACATGATGGCAAGACGAACAAGTACACTCTGTCTTGCAAGGGGAGGGCACATACCTTGGTGCCAATGACTCCCAAGGAAGTCTATGAAGATCAAGTGCAGCTGCAACGACTTCGTGAGCAAGAGAGGGAGCAAAAACACGAGTTGAGAGAAGATAAGAGAGAAAATTCGAGTGACCCTACCCCAGTGAGTAAGCCACGAGAGGAAAACAGAAATTCCAACGTCGAAAAGAAAAGAACGACGTCTGAAGCTCCAGTGAGAAGAGAGAATTTCTTTGCGAGTGGAAGTGAGATTAAGCAAGCTTTGAACACCCACGAGTCGATGATCATGCTCCTTTACAAGGAGACACTTTTTAGCTCTAATGACCTTCAAGCTTTGCCTAGCAGTGTTCAGCTTGTTTTGCAGGAGTTCGAGGATGTCTTCCCTGAGGAAGCTCCCAAAGGGTTGCCGCCCATTCGAGGGATCGAGCACCAGATCGATTTCGTTCCTGGTGCTTCAATTCCAAACAAACCAGCGTATCGAACCAACCCGGAGGAAACCAAAGAGCTCCAACGCCAGGTAGATGAGTTGATGGAGAAGGGCCATGTTCGAGAGAGCATAAGTCCTTGTGCTGTACCCGTCATCCTTGTACCAAAAAAGGATAAGACTTGGCGAATGTGCGTTGATTGCCGGGCCATCAACAACATCACGGTAAAGTATCGACATCCTATTCCTAGATTGGATGATATGTTGGATGAATTGCATGGTTCTAGTGTGTTTTCTAAAATAGATCTTAAATCTGGATACCATCAAATTCGAATGAAAGAAGGTGATGAATGGAAAACGGCGTTTAAGACAAAACATGGGTTATATGAGTGGTTGGTTATGCCTTTCGGTTTAACTAACGCGCCTAGCACCTTTATGAGATTAATGAACCATGTTTTGAGAGCTTTTATTGGAAAGTTCGTGGTAGTCTATTTTGATGATATTCTGATTTATTCCAAGAACTTAGACGACCACGTGAATCACCTTAAAGCTGTTTTGGGGGCTCTTCGAAAAGAGCAATTGTATGGTAATCTCAAGAAATGCATGTTTTGCACTGATAGACTTGTGTTTCTGGGATTTGTGGTGAGCTCGAAGGGAATTGAGGTGGATGAGGAAAAGATTGAGGCAATTAAAGCATGGCCCACCCCAAGTAATGTGAATGAGGCTCGAAGTTTTCATGGTCTTGCAGGTTTTTATCGACGGTTTGTAAAGGATTTCAGCACCATTGCTGCTCCTTTAACCTCAACAATTAAGAAGAACTTGACCTTTCAATGGGGTGAAGCTCAACAGAAAGCTTTCGAGCTTTTGAAATATAAACTAACCCACGCTCCTTTGCTGATGTTGCCTGACTTTTCTAAAACATTCGAGATCGAGTGTGATGCCTCTGGTATAGGCATAGGTGCTGTTTTGATGCAGGAGAAGAGGCCAATCGCTTTCTTTAGCGAAAAGTTGAGTGGGTCTGCCTTGAACTATCCCACGTATGACAAAGAGCTTTATGCTCTTGTTCGAGCTTTAGAAACATGGCAACACTACCTCTGGCCTAAGGAGTTCGTGATCCACACCGATCATGAGTCCTTGAAGTACTTGAAGGCACAACATAAGCTGAACAAACGACATGCTCGATGGGTAGAGTTCATCGAATCCTTCCCCTACGTGATCCTCTACAAGCAAGGTAAGGAGAATGTGGTTGCGGATGCCCTTTCTCGCAGGTATGCTTTGATTTCAACTCTTGATGCTCGATTCATTGGGTTTGAGCATATCAAAGAGTTGTATGTCAATGACCCTGATTTTGGTGAGATCTATGCGGCTTGTGAGAAGCATGGAGAGGGAATATATTATCGAGCTGATGGTTATTTGTTTCGCGCTAACCAACTTTGTGTGCCTTATGCTTCAATTCGTGAGTTGTTGGTTAGAGAGGCTCATGGTGGAGGCCTTATGGCTCATTTTGGGGTATCCAAGACTTTGGATTGTCTCCAGGAACATTTCTACTGGCCACATATGAGGAGTGACGTGGAGAAGGTGTGTGCGCGGTGCCTTAAATGTCGCCAAGCCAAGTCAAAAGTTCATCCAAACGGGTTATATCTTCCTCTCCCTATTCCTACTGCTCCTTGGATTGATATTTCTATGGATTTCGTCCTTGGATTACCTAGGACTAGGAATGGTAGAGATTCTGTGTTTGTCGTGGTTGATCGGTTTTCAAAGATGGCACACTTTATCCCATGTCACAAGACTGATGATGCATCTAATGTAGCTGAACTGTTCTTTCGAGAAATTGTTAGGTTGCATGGTATGCCTCGTACTATAGTCTCCGATCGTGATGTCAAGTTCTTGAGTTACTTCTGGAAAACTTTATGGAGTAAGCTTGGTACTAAGTTGTTGTTTTCTACTACTTGCCACCCTCAAACGGATGGTCAAACTGAAGTAGTTAATAGGACTTTGTCTCAAATGCTTAGGGATGTCATTAAGAGTAACATCAAGTCTTGGGAAGAATGCTTACCTCATGTAGAGTTTGCATATAATAGGGCTGTTCATGCTACCACTAAGTTTTCACCATTTGAGATTGTGTATGGATTTAATCCTTTAACCCCATTGGATTTGTCTCCATTACGTGTCAATGAGCGTGTGAATTTAGATGGTGCGAAGAAAGCAGAGTTTGTTCGAGGTTTGCATGAGAAGGCGCGGCTGAACATAGAGAGACGAACTCAGCAGATTCTGAAGAACGTGAACAAGCATCGGCGTCCTCAACGATTCGAGCCAGGAGATTGGGTCTGGGTTCACATGAGGAAGGAGCGTTTTCCCCAACAACGACGTTCTAAGTTGCTGCCACGTGGCGATGGTCCCTTTCAAGTCCTCACCCGCATCAATGACAATGCTTACAAGATTGATCTGCCGAGCGAGTATGGTGTTAGTGCCACGTTCAATGTTGCTGACTTAGCTCCTTTCCTTGAAGATGACTTAGATTTGAGGGCAAATCCTTTTCAAGTGGAGGGGGATGATGAGGACATCAACACCAAGGCGATCACAAGTCCAACTTTGGTGCAAGAGGAACGTGGTCCAATCACTAGAAGTCAAGCCAAGGCATTTAAAGGTCGACTTCAAGCTTATTTGGCAGAGCATTTTCCATCTTTGGAGTCGAATTCGTTCATAGGCCAGGAGGTCAATGTTATCCACGTCCAAGATGAGAAAGAAGGACATTCTTGATGCCCAAGTTGGCTACACATGGAAAGGCAAAGGAAAGGGGAGAAAGAAGGACATTCTTGATGCCCAAGTTGGCCAAATATGGAAAGGGAATAATTAGTGGTTAAGAATCTTCCATTAGCATTAAAAACAATATGTTAGAATCTTTTGGATATTTGTTTCCTTCTTTAACTCCTATTAGTTTCCTTCTTAATTTTGTAACGTCTATAAATAGAGGGTGTTATGCCTACGGGCAAAACAACCTTTGATCAATGAAAAAACCCGTATTTGAGTGTTCAATCTTGAAACTCTTTTATCCTTCTTAGTCTGTTCGTGGAATCGAGCCGTCTAGAAGAAACCGACGTTATCAACTAGCTCATCACCCTAGTTGTGGAGTCACTTCGTATACTTGGCCCTCTGCCCAATTGTGGCTTTGGTTTGAGTTATTTTCCGCCCCTTTTGCTCTTTGTTTTGCTAATCGATCTTTGCTGCGTATTCTGATTGTTTAAGTCCAGGAGTTAGAGCCTCGGCTTATATCATAAGTGCTATGTTTACCCCAATTCTCAAATATAAGTGGTACCCGTGGTATTTTACCCACTTTGTTGTTATGATGGTGGGGGCTCAACTTTTGGAATGTCAGCTGAAAGGCTATTCCAAGAATACAATAAAATTAGTGGACCACCGCCTGCGCATCTCCTACAAATTGAATGAATGACCTTGAAGTTCGACATCATGTTCACATATTACAACATTGCTAATCCAACAAGTGAGTTTACAATTTTAAGGATAGGGAAGGATGCAGAAGTGCATAACACTAACGATCTTTCTAACTTCATCGAGATAAATTATACTTAGTGATATTCTCTATTCAATTTGGATTTTTATATAATGCACATGTCATACTTACTTATATTCTTTATTCTAATTGATATCAGGCCACTGTCGGATGAAGGGAGCCTAGTTTTTAACTACCAAAATTGGCTTGGATGAATAAAATTGAAAAAGTGGAAAACACCCTTATATTTCTCTCCCTGCCTGCTTGGAAATATAGTCGCTTTGGTATTTTTAATCTAGGTATTCAATGTGTAACTTTGATTCCTGTTCCAATGGAGGTAATGGATCCGGTGTTAGAGATGGTGTTAATATTAAGAAGATGAAAAACATCGTTCTTGAGGAAGATATAAAGATTGATGATGCGGAGAAAGAAAAAAATTATGAATATTGTTCAAACTTTGAACGAGGTAAATTCTACTCCAATGAGAAAGATATTATATATTTGTAAATTTTTTACCAATAAATTTTATTGCTCAATGAAATGCAAGAGAAAATGAATAGATTAATGAAATGCAAGAGAAGAAGGAAGAGACAATTGATGATGCAGATAAATATGTCACTAATGGAAATGAAAACATTATTATTGATGGAGATGATGATGTTGCTCATGGTGGAGGAAATACAAACAAGTAAAAAAGAAAACGTCCAATAAGTTTAGACGATGAGGAGTAATTAGAAATGTAATTTTAAAGTATTTTTAGGAGTCGCCTTCCTTGCATTAGGCTTTTCTTTCATTTTCATTAAAGGATTTTGGTTGATTAGTCATTAAAATGTAGGAAAATAGTATGATGTTGATCCATTTGTATTGTTGAAGTATTTTTATGATTTGGATTTTCTTATTCTACCAATCGATTCGAATGTTCAGAATATTAGATTTTCTTATACTAATACGTAACTCGGATACAAATTTCTACTAGTATTTACGTGATTGCCAGCTGAATCCGGCCAACTGGCCGGGACCGTGACTACTGACTAGTATATACTAGATACGGGTGGCCGCAACCATGTTGCGGTGGCCGTTAATGTGTTTGGAGCCATCATTTGGACGCATATTTGTGAAGTTGTGGTGACGAAAATTTAAATTATATGTAATTTTGTGTGATTGAGGGAACTAATGAGTCGATAAAATAATTAATTAGGTAAAATACAATACTATAAATAAAAAAGTAATGCAAGTTTTATATCAAGGTTCACCGTTATTCACAGGTTGAGTTGAGTAGCATTTTAGAAGGAGCCCTTCTAGTGTGCTCTATAGTACCCATGCTATAAAAAAAAGGTTACCTGTTGAGGAGGTAAACCCATTAAATGACTGGTCCCACATCATTAATGGCAATTTTGTAAATAATAAATCAATGTATACAAAGGTAGGTACAAATTACAGTTGTACCATATCGTATAGGTACAAGTTTCGGTTGTACCATTGAAGAATTTGTTTCATAAAGTGTAGGTACAATTAATAATTGTACATAGTGTGTAGGTACAATTTTGAGTTGTACCATAGAGGGCTTCGTGAGAAAGTGTAGGTACAACATAAAGTTGTACCATAGGTATAGGTACAATTTTGAGTTGTACCATAGAGGGATTTGTGAGAAAGTGTAGGTACAATATAAAGTTGTACCATGGTATAGGTACAAGTTTGGTTGTACCCATAGAAGGATTTTGAGAAAGTGTAGGTACAACTTCAGGTTGTACTATTAGTATAGGTACAAGTTTGCGTTGTACAATGGAATGATTTTTAGAAAGTGTAGGTACAACTTAAGGTTGTACCATAAGTATAGGTACAATTTTCAGTTGTACCATAGAGGGATTTGTTAGAAAGTGTAGGTACAACTTAAAGTTGTACCAGTAGTATAGGTACAAGTTTAGGTTGTACCATAGAAGGATTTTTAGAAAGTGTAGGTACAACATAAGGTTGTACCACAAGTATAGATACATTTTTCAGTTGTACCATAGGGGATTTGTTAGAAAGTGTAGGTACAACTTAAGGTTGTACCATAAGTATAAGTACAAGTTTAGGTCTTACCATAGAGGGATTTGTTGAAAAATGTAGGTACAACTTAAAGTTGTACCACTAGTATAGGTACAAGTTTGGGTTGTACCATAGAATAATTTTTAGAAAGTGTAGGTACAACTTAAGGTTGTACCATAAGTATAGGTACAATTTTCAGTTGTACCATAGAGGGATTTGTTAGAAAGTGTAGGTACAACTTAAAGTTTTACCACATGTATAGGTATAAGTTTAGGTTGTACCACAGAGGGATTTGTTGGAAAATGTAGGTACAACTTAAAGTTGTACCGCTAGTATAGGTACAAGTTTGGGTTGTACCATAGAAGGATTTTTAGAAAGTGTAGGTACAACTTAAGGTTGTACCATAAGTATAGGTACAATTATCACTTGTACCATAGAGGGATTTGTTACAAAGTGTCAGTACAACTTAAAGTTGTACCATAAAGTATAGGTACTGTTTTGAATTGTACCATAGAGGGATTTGTTAGAAAGTGTAGGTACAACTACTAGTTGTACCATATAGTATTGGTACAAGTTTGAATTGTACCACAGAGAGATTTTTTGAAAGTGTAAGGTTGTATCATAACGTATAGGTACAAGTTCTGTTTGTAAAACCATGCCTATTTATCATGGTATTATCACATAATATGACTAAGCATGGTATTGTCATGGTATCGCAAAACCAAAATCAAAAGCTATCTTGCAATGGAGCGGACCAACTTGGGCCAGGTCGTTTCTTTCTCCCTTGCCCTCACCAGCTTCTCTTGGTAACCCACAAATGCACAGTCAGATTGATTCAATCCTCCATACATGCATGCATCATTCCCCTACATTTAGTTTCTGAATCTTTGGGTTTTGACTGTTTGCTTCAGGGGTTGATGAACCCATCGCCCAGAGTTGCTTCAGCTACTTCGGTTTGGCCTTAGTTTACGACAACATATTCGTTCACAGAAGCCATAAGCTACAGGTAATCAACAAATCAGTTCATCTAAAAACAAACTCTGTTCTTTTCGTTACCTTAGCCCTCAAATATTTGCAGGTTGCTTGGTATTGGTATCTCCTTCAGGGATTCATCGATGTGCAGGGAAATTATCTGGGTAAAGTGACTTCGATAGCACACTTTTTTGCGTAAATTTTCTTTCTTGACTGACTGTTACTCTGCCATGGGTTGTACTCTGTTTTCTCATAATGTCGGTTGTTCTCTGTTCTGGCCTTTCGGCGGGGCTGCTTGATTTTCGCAGTGAACAAAGCGTACCAATTCTCGTCGATTACGAGTGTGACGTTGCTGGATTGCTGGACCATACTATGGGTCATCATCCTGACGTGGCTGATCCTGGGGACTCGCTATTCCATCCTCCAGCTTCTTGGTTCCGCTATTTGTGTTCTTGGCCTTGCTCTGGTTCTCTTCTCCGACACTTGGGTGGGCGGTGGCGCAGGTGATCCCCTACAACCGGTACAACCGGTTGTCCATACATAAATAAAATAATTTATTAAAAATTTAAATAAGATCTAATGGCTAATATATTTTGAACATCATCTAATGGTTGTAAATGTTTTATAGCACCAATACTATAAAGCACACTAAAATGCCTCTTTTAGAAGAATAAATCAAATAATTGAGCAAATGCACTAAATTTTGCTGCAAAGGAAGGACAAATTTGAATGATGAAGACTCTATCACGATGGTGAAGATCCATCATTGTTAAATCGATAAAAGCTCATTTGAAATAATGCACTAAACAAAATATTGAATACTTTTTCATTAAAAAAAAGACTGTCGAGCGATGTGACTACACAAAATCGATTTCTCATATCTAGTATTTATCGTCTTTATGAGATTGAGAAGCGCAAATGAAAATAACAACATAGATATTGTTTTTTCTTTCGAAGGAAGAGGACGAAGTGCGCGCTCCAGAAGAAGATAGATTTCTTTTGTCTTAGAGATAAACACTCTACGATCAGGATCTATCGTGTTCTTAAATGAAGATCGTATTAGGAAGATCCTTAAAATATCAAAAATAAAGATGGATTTGTTTCATATTTAAACAAATGATTAAACCGCTTGGAAGAACCACCCATATATGTGGCCACTGAGATGAACATTATGGATTAATCTTGGTTCTCATCAAATCAAAAAGTGCATCCGAAAAATACATTTAATAAAAAAATGGAAAAGGAGCAAATTTGACTATGTCGGGATCTCTGTTAATCAATTGAGAAACACGTAAAAAAATATATGCAGTAGGGGTCAAGAAACGATTTTTAAAAAACAAAATCAGACATTCCATATAATGAGAGTTATAAACAAAAGATAATTTTGGAATGGAGATGAACATTGTGAACCAACCTTCATTATCAAATCGAGAAATTCATAGAGAAATCCAAACTAATAATGAATCAAAAATTAATCGTTGATAAGTAATTAACTATGATATGAATCATCGTATCAAGAAGTACATTAGAAAAAACATATGCAACAATGGATTACAAAATATGCAACAATAGGTTATAAAATATATTTTTGTGATAAATATTGGATTGTCTAAATTTTGAGACTTTACAAAAATAAAATAAGCATAACCACACCAAATACTTGTTTAGAGAACAATACTTTGGGATACTGGGCTTTGCCGCGGACTCAGACAACCAATTTCAGCAAAACCACTAACCACATGGGCCTGTACATCATCATGGCTTCTATTGTTTTGGTTATATTAAAGAACTTTGTTTTTTGTATGAATAATATTTTGAATTAAAATATTTTTATGAATATAAATTGTGCTAGCTTCGTCTTTTTTTTTTTTTTTAGTTTAAATATAACAGGGATGTGATGGTTGAATGTTACCATCGACACTAACGTCATGCATGGAGAAAGCTTGTCATCTTCAAGCAGTGGCGGATACATGGGTGGCCACCTCGGACCCCGGCCCAGCTAGGGATGGCAAAAATATCCGTAACCGTGGATATCCACCCGAACTCGGTCTAATCGGGTAGGTTAAAACTCGAACCCGAAGGACATTTAGTGGGTACGGGTAAAACCCGAACCCGAATATTGCGGGTAATGGGTGGGCATGGGTTTCTCAGTATCCAACCCGAACCCGCCCGATTATACACATACATATGTATTTTGTCTAGAAATAGTCATTATTTTTCTCTAAAGTATTTTATATTTAGCATATAAATATAATATTTTCATGAAATTGTGTTGTTTTAATTAATTTTCTTCATTCTAGTGAATTATTGTCATACTTTTCCTCTTGTGTAATGTGAGAATACGTGTGAATGTAAACATATTAGTTGGAGTTATGAAGAGAAATCATTACCCATGGATAACCGTGGATACCCGAAACCCGAACGGGTATGGTATGGTTTTAATTTTCTACCCGTTTTATATGTGGATATGGGTATGGGTAAAACTCGAACTACTTTGGGTAGGGTAACGGATATGCACTATCCGTCCCCGACCCGACCCATTGCCATCCCTAGACCCAGCCCTCCTCTGAATCTGTAGTTAGTAAAGTTCTTATGAATTTTTCGATTTTAGGCATTCGGCTTAGTGTAATTTTATAATAAAATTGGGTATAACTAAAAAAATGATTCAGATGACCATATTCAAATCACTACTCTAAATTTAGCCTTTAAATTTTAGCCCCAAAGATTATGCGTATAAAAAAAATGAAACCTAAAATTCTAAAAGTTTAAAACGTAAACGACTAAAAGAAATATGAGGTTTGTTCCCTTGAAAACTTACTAGAGCAGTTGGTGGATGCAGGGATTGACACACAATGCCAATTGATTAGTCGATTGATTTGTTTAGTGTTGATGCTGCTCGTTTCAACAGCTACTACGAAGAGAACATTTTCAACAATGAAACATGTGAGAACTGATTTCCTCAACAAAATGAGCGATGAATTTCTCGCCGATTGCTCAAGTATTTTATTTGAAACAGTGTATACTATTGGTATGGATGTAGGCTCCATTATTGATGCATCACTAAATTAAAATACCATTGTGTACAATTTACATTGGAAAAAAACTATAATCATTATGTTATTTTACTATTCAATTTTCTAATGAAACTCGACCCAGTTCCCTTCTGTGTTTTGGATCCGCCGCTGTCTTCAAAGTAGATTCTTTCCATTCGCACAACCGTGTCGAGGACATCAAAGTTGAGCCCGAGAAACCTTCCCTTCCAAGATATATTGTCTCTGTTTGTTTGACCGCATCGATGATGTCGAAGTCGGCATGCTCGCCGTGCAGGAATCAGTTCAGTGTATGCAACATAATCCTTTATATTTCTTTTTCTCTGTTTTTCTGTACTGCCTTTCTGTGCCGATGAGGTGAATTGGCTTTCATTTGTTGATTTTATTTTGAGATTGTTGGGCTTGTTATTAGAGATTGTGTTAAAAATGGATAATTGAGAGGTCCACATAAGTATAAACTAAGGTCAAAATTAAAAAAGGTATAACAAAGCCCATAAGCAAGGTCAAGCCCAACCAATTGAGCTAACAATTAGGCAATAGTAACCTGGTTTTAGGTTTATATATATTATAATATTAAAGGGTTACAAGATCTCTAAGAGTCTCCTTTTTCATTGAGGAAAGTACAAGGGAATGGCACATTTCGAGGTTACAAGCCTATTTTGATCCCTGCTAGGTGGATATAATTTGCAAAATGGCCCTTCCTCGGACAACGCAGCCAGATACTAGAGTATGGCATTTTACCAAAAATGGCAAGTACTCAGTCAAGACAGGGTATCATCTAGCTCTTGATGGCATTCTAGCTCCCAATAGAAAAGCCCTGGCTCTCATTATTGATCCTCCTTTGTGGAAACTGACATGGGGCATTCAGACCCCTCCGAAACTAAGGTTTTTCATTTGGCAGTGCCTAAGAGTAGTCCTACCAACGACAGTAGCGCTCCGTTCTTGTGGGATTAATTGTCTAAGGAGATGTCCTGTTTGCTGGAGGAGCCGAGAGAGTATAGAACATTTGTTTTTTCATTGCCCCTTTGCCAATATGTTATGGTACTTTGTGAGATTAAGTGACATACTGCTTTCGGCCCCAACGATGAATTTTAGTGTATGGTGGCGTCAAGTTATGCTTTCAGAGCAGTCCCAAACTCATATTCTCCAAATCGTGTGTCTCTTGTGGAGAATATGGAAATCAAGAAATAAAGTGGTATTTGAAAATACCCAGCCTCATGTCCGTTCGCTTGCCCGCCAATTCTCCTTTCAAGTCCGTGAAGTGCTCTCTTCCTGTCTTCCTGCCCCGCCTGCTCAGCCTCGTGTGACTGCCTCTCCAAGCCAGCCCTGGGAATGCCCTCCTGAAGATGTTCTGAAGATCAACTTTGATGCTGCTGTTCATGCCTCTGGTTGCTCGTCTGGTCTTGTGGTTCGTGGCTCGGACGGTCATGTTCTGCTTGCCTCAGGTTTCTAGCATCCAGGGATTTCAGACCCGTACCTTGCAGAGCTCCTTGCAGCAAGGGATGCGATCTCTCTTGCAGCTTCTAGAAATCTGCCTCGTGTCATCATTGAGGGAGATGCGGCTGTGGTCATCCGTCAGCTTAGCCTTGGTGCAGTGGAGGATTCCGTGGGTGGCCCCATTCTTAGAGATTGTAGGAGTATCCTTGGATCTTTGTCTCTTTGTATAGAATTTAGGGCAGTTCCGCGGACTGCCAACTGGGCTGCCCATAGAGTGGCGCGTAAAGCCCTGTTGCTGTCTCAGCTATAGTTAGCTTCCTTTGACTTTGTAGGTTGGTTTGTCAGCGGGGTGGGGAGGGCGTTTGGGTAGTGTTTGTTCTAAATTTCTTTCTGATATTACTCGGGCAAAAAAAAAATTAAAGGGTTATAAGTATATTTTGCCCCTTTACTATGCATTTTTATCAAACATGCCATTAACAATTTTTCTCATTAATCCTACCCTTATATTATTATAATATTATCAAACATGCCCTCAGTTAAGTTTTCCATCCAAAATATGTGAATCAAGGTCGAACCGCCAATGTGAATGAGACTGAAATACCAATTTTGACCTTCTTATTATCTTATATTTCTAACCTTCTTTCTTCTTCCTCTCCCCACTCAGTTCGTGGGCGTGGCTATGGAAGAAAGAAACTACCTGTCCCTTCAACGTTTCAACTTCTGAACAACCCTCGACGGATTATAATGCCGACAAGGGTTTGACGGTGGCTCATGCTCGCCACTGCTCCCATCACTTCATCATCCCCCACCCCCTCTTCTCTAAATTGGGCGGGCATTATCCTTGAAATCCTGTTCCTCCACGACTTAATTCATTGAAAAGAAATCGATGAAGGCCACCAAATCAAACGAAGACCCAATCGCAAACTGTCAAACAAAACCCCTCCTCCTCAAATCTCAAAAAATCTCTAAAAAAAGCAATAGGCCTTCAAGTTATTTTATACATGCACTGGTTATAAAACGGGATAATTCCCTAAATACACATACAAGTAAAACAAATTCCTAAACTACCACATTTATAAAAAAATTTCCCAAAATACCTAAGTTTGGAGTGGTTCGAGTTTGAGGAACTCGAACTACTAACCGGTTCGAGTGTAGTAGACTCGATCTATTTGTAGATCGATGATATAAGCCTCAAACCATGTGGGGCTGAAGTAGTTCGAGTTCAGTGAACTCGAACCACTCCTTTGAAATTTCCAACAACCTTAACTTTATGCTCGGTTATCCGATCGTAGCAAACTTTTTTTTTCATTTCGCATAACTTTTCAAGGACTACAACTTTTATAATAGAAATATTTTCAGAATATATGTGAAAATTAAAGATAAATTTACTCCAAAACCCCTTATATTTAAAAATATTTCTATTTTGAAAATTTATTCCTATAAATGTTGTAGTACTAAAAAAATTATGCAAAATAAAAAAAAATTTGCGACGTTCGGACTGCAGAGAACAAAGTTATGATCCTCTAAAGTTTGACAAAATCGAAAAATTGCTCGTTTAGGGGTAACAAATGACGTTTTCTCGGGGCGAAGGTACGGGAAATTTTTTTATATATAGGGAATTCCTGCCAAAAGAGCAATATTTTTCCAAACGAGAAATTTTTGGATGGCTATCTTCCGAGAAATTTTTTTTGTATTTCAAATAAAAAATTAGACAAGATTACCAACGATAACAGACAAATGACTAATATTTTGATGCGTTACAAAATATTTAGCTAATATTTTGTATTTCAAAAGGTTTGGCTAATAATTTGGAAAGTCTAAAAGGTTTAACTAATAAATTGTATTTACTCAAAATTAGTTTTTACTTATTTCATTGCTTAAAATGTTCTCTCCATGGTAGCCGCTGAAACGGGCAAGATTAACACTAGACGAATCAACCCACAAATCAATTGTTTAGAGGGTTTTCTTATTTCAATGAAACTTTATACATTCTTTTACATTTTAGACTTTTAGGTTTTATTGTTTTTTTTCAAATGAAAATCATTCGGGCTAGAATTCCTAAACTAAATTGAGAGTAATGATTTGCATATGTTCATCTATACATTTTTCTAACTACACAAAATTATTATCAAATAACACTCAACCGACCATTAAATAATACTGGGCCGAATACCTAAATCGAAAAATTTATAAGCTCTATACTAGCTCTGGATCCGGCAGAGGGCTGGGCCGTGGCCCGGGTCGGCCCAGCCCTAGATCCGCCGATGCTGGTCAAGGCTTGATATTCCAAGCAAGTTCCAACTTGAAATTGTCTGGTTATTCAAACTCAGACTGGGCGAGTTGTCCATACACTAGGAGGTCAGTGACATGGTATTGTACGATTCTGGGAGAGAGCCTAATTACTTGGAAATCCAAAAAACAAACCACAATGTCCAGATCTTCTTCAGAAGCAGAATACAGAGCTCTTGCTCATTTGGTATGTGAGTTGCAGTGGTTGAGGAACTTATTAGCAGAGATGGATGTGAAAATTGAACTACCTATACAGGTGCACTGTGACAATAGCTCAGCAATGCATATAGCTGAGAATTCAGTGTTCAACGAGAGGACGAAACACATAGAAATCGACTTCCATATCACACGAGAAAGGTTGAAGTAAGGTATGATTAAATTGAGCCATGTCGGAACAGATGATCAGTTGACTGATATGTTTACAAAAGGAATGACTCATTATAGACTGAAATATTTGCTTGACAAGTTGGGAGTTGTTGATATGCACTCGCCAACTTGTGGGGGAGTGACAGAACAGACTGATGAATGCAGCAGCAGCAGAGAAGAAGAAGATGCAGAGTCCTTCGTTGCAGGCAAACCCAGAAGCTGAGGAAGTGAAACGACAGCGTTGTGAAAAGTGATGACGTAGCCATTGTTAGATACAGACGGAGTGAAAGCCACGTGTCGGCTATTTACAGTTCTATTTTAAACTTATCGTTATGTTTAGTTTTTACTGTAGATGAATTCTGAGTTTTGCAAAGTATAAAAGGAATAGATGAGCAGCTAGCTCACTCTAACGATTCCCCACAATTCGTTCTTATGCAGCTGCTTAACCTAGCAGCTGCCTTATCTTCTTCGTTCCTATTTCATTCTTTGGGTATGCTACCGGCGGGGTTTTTTTTATCCAAGATAAGCCCCTTGGGCATGGCCGAACAACAGGAATACAAAATATATAATAATAAAGAACGGTAGCCCGTATGCAACCGGACTCCCGATAAAAGAGCTTGTTATGCCACTAATGGGCAGCTCCAAGGTGCGAAAAGACACGAAACTGACACGGGGACAGGTATTGGTATTGGTTATTAGAAGAAATTAGGATTTTTTTATTTATTTTAAATAAAAGTGAAAATGAGGTGGAAATGAGATGACAATTTTAAAAATATTTTTTTTTTAAATTGCCACATCACACATTTTAACGGTCAACTTTTAGAGTTGACCGCCACGTAAGCAAAAGTTAACGGAGTTGGACGGAGAGTGACCAAACGTAAACGATTTCCGTAAAATAAAGTATCACCAATGAATTTAAATATTTTGAGTGACCAAACTTGAACGTTTTTTGTAATCTCAGTGACCAACAATGCAATTAACCCATAATTGGCGGATATGCAATTCCAACCCATTCCATTATATGTATGAATTTGGTGTAAATAATCTAAGCTTATGATATGTTTGGTGATCCACTTTGATATTTTGTTTCGGATTTGTCACTAATTTTTTTTTTTATTGTATTAGCGGTTACTTGGTTTAAATATATCATCATTAATCACCAACCCTACATAGTTGTATGTCCATCGGCTGCATTTCTAACTCTAATGTTCTGCAGAATACTGTATTAATTGAGAATAGGGATGGCCAAAATGAGACTAACTCCTAAATAGCCGTCCAAGTCCAAATCTGACTTGACTAAGTAGAATAAAGTTCGAATTGAATGAACTAGCTCTGATGATTTGAAAAAAAAAGTCGAACACGGTTGCGGATATTGTCGATAATTGGTGGGAATAATTCCTCTTTTGGGCCGCTTCACCTATCCTTATGGAACGGTCCGTGGAGCATCTGTCTTGGTTTTAGCCCCATCTCCTCGGGTCACGTGGTGCTGGGGAATGCTGGCCCATGGGGTTTCAAGTCGCGGCTCTACGTTCTCAACATGAGTGGAGCATCTGTCTTGCGATCTATGGGTACTGGTATTCTTGTGGCCGTAGCACCTCTGCCGCTCGCGCTGAATCCGATCTATGGGAGTACTGTTTTCGGTGGTGGTCAATCCTAAATTCGAGGATCCTAATAAGAAGCGCAAGAAGATTTTGGTCGGGGCGATGAGTTTGAAGGATTTGGCTGGGCTAAACCACCCAGCAAACATGACTCAGCGTCCCGCAAGTCTCCAAGAGTTCGTCCCGTCCCTGGAGAAGCTGGAAGATTTTCTTACTGCCGAATACTCGGGGTATTTAGGGGGTAAGGGATGGGTGATGGCGCTGGACCCTCATGACAAGATGGTGTTGAATTTAAGGATCATCTCTTGACCTGCAAGTTTGAACTGTTCGAAAAGCCGAAAGATGCTGCTGCTGCTGCCGCCTGCTCGAATGGCAAATCATCAAGTCGTGACTATGACTGCAACATTTTGTCTCATAAGCTCTACGTAGACTGCTTCCCTCACAACTCGGAACCTTTATATACCTTCACTCCTGCAGACTACTATCGGGTGCTTATGTAGACAGACTACCATCAATATATATGTATCCAGTTTCATTTTTTTGTTTTTGTTTTGAACTTCAATATATAAGGTTTGCATTTGAGTGCTTTCACTTTCACACAAAAGCAAGCGTACTTAAATCCTATACTGCTCTTTGGGCCTAGAATCTAGATCGATCCTATGGCTGGACCGGGCTTTTGTCTCGACAGTCAGTTTCACTTCACACGCTGACAAACGAGAGTCCACGGTATTTAAAATGCAGTCGCCCTCACCTAACCACTGTCTCCAATATTTATGACACTCCTCAACCTCCCAAACAAAAACCAATCTGCTCTCCCTCTCCTTTTTCCCTCCTCTGTCTCTCTCCCTTACCCCTCTGCTTCTGTCAGAAAGACCTCTGAGAATTTTTTACCCCCACCAAATTAAGAAAATACCAATAATGAAAAAACTCTGAGAATGGCGGACCATCCTACTGCTACCTTCCCCCCCTACCCTTTTCACCTTATTGCCTTTGCTGTTAATAGCCCACCCACTCCTCCCCAGCAGATTTGCTTTGCTTCCCCCTTCAAAAGGCTAAGCTAACTAGCTAGCTCACTCCATTTCCCACTCTTTCTTCGCCTGTTCTTCTTCTTCTTCCTTTCTCTCCGATGGCTGCCGCGCTGGAATGCTGGTCGAGCCGGGGGAGCACCGACGAGGACTTGGTGGAGCAGGTTCTGATGCGGTCCCACGACAGATCGGAGGCGGGCTCGGCCGGCGTCGCCGATCACGAGAGGGACTCCTCCGCCGCCGCCTCATCGGATAAGAGGAAGCGGTTCCAGAGGCTGAGCAGGAACGTCTCCGAGGCCATTGCCTCGCTTAAGAACACCCTCAACCTCGATTCCATCAGGGACGGGAACTCGTTTTTGATGAATCAGCAGCAGCAGGGGATTAGTGCTGGTGGTAAAGGGAAGGCTGAGAGTTGCCGGAAAGTTGTGTGGGCTACCGTCGTACGGAATCTCACCCAGTTGTACCCAGGGAGTCAGCTGCCGGAGAAGCTCGTTTCCAATATTAAGAAGCATTACGATTCCTTGCCTTTGAGGTCAGTTTGATTTGCCCTCTGGGCTAACTTGTTTGGGTGTCTTTCAAGTTTGAATTTTGTGCAATTTTAGGGATTTGTTTTTCCCCCCCTTCTTCACGTCTGAACTCTGTGATGCATTTTTTTTACAGTTACTCACAGGCGGAATTTGATATGAAGGAGGTGTTTCTACACATGAAGTTGATCGAGCAGGCATTGGCGGATGATCATCCTGCAATCATGCTCCATGAGATTTCTGACGATGAGGTACATGGTTCTGTATTCAAGCTCACATTTGCTTGCAATTCATCGATTTCCTGGCCTGCGATGTCCGGTGCATTGGACAGTGCTTCCATATGTTGCAAGAAGATACAGATCTTTGAAAAAAAGGGGTTTACTTTAGGGGTCATTCTTCTTTTGGTTCAAGCTGGTCAAGAGAAATTGTTCAAAACCCGGATCGAGAGCGCTCTAAAATTCGCGGCAAAGAAGCCTAAATCAGCAACGGTGAAGCTCCCCTTTGGGCTTTGCGGGTGCCAGGAAGAGAATTCAAAAAGGAGAGACTTTGGCGAGATTGAAGAGGATCCCTGTGATCTAAGTTACAGAAATGGAATTGAGAACGTAGGAAATGTCAAGATTCAACTTGACATGCCCTTGCCTAGTTCATCTTTTGTTGTTTCAGTTAATGAATGGCAAACGATCCAATCAGGTGGTGATGAGCTTGGAAAATGGCTTCTGAATTCTGATAATCTCGAGTTCACTGACCAGGTTGGACCGACCTCTTTTAAGGGAGTGTTCAGGGGCAAAAGGGTTAGAATTGAGAAGCTAAAAGGGTGTGAAAAAGGGAACTCATATCAGTTTGAGCTGCGAAATGATCTACTGAAGCTAATGACTTGTGGGCATAAGAATATTCTGCAGTTTCATGGCGTTTGTGTTGATGAAAATCATGGATTGTGTGTGGTGACGAAACTGATGGAAGGTGGTTCTGTTAATGAACTCATGTTTAGGAATAGAAAGCTCCAAGCTAAAGACATGTTTAGGATTGCTGTGGATGTAGCAGAAGGGCTTAAATTCTTGAATGATCATGGAGTGGCTTATAGAGATCTGAACACTCAAAGAATTTTGTTGGATAAACATGGGAATGCTTGCTTGGCGGACATGTGTATTGTGGCTGCCTGCAAGGATATGGGTGAGGCTCTGGAGTATGAAACTGATGGTTACCGCTGGCTAGCCCCTGAGGTTTGTTCCTTGATCAAACTCTTACACATTTTAGTAAAACGAATTTGACTCTTAAGTCTTAAGTCTCAACATAATCTGGTTCATGTCATTATCTTAGTTCTCTTGTTTTTGCGCTAAACTGTCTTATTAATTATCCATGCTTAATCGTAGCTTGGCTACTGTCATTTTAGAATAGGCAACTGCCATAATGTTTCCAATTCTCCTGAAATGAGTTCTTTGGATTTGAATTATTGGTACTAGGCTTCTTCTTTTTGGTTTACCTTTGTTTAGATCTATATCTATCTCTCCATTTGTCTGTCTATCTGTCTCCTTTTGAACTGTGTAAATGATTTGGACCGTGTTTTGCTTTTCCACCTATAATTTTTCAATTTAGTATAGCATGTTTTGCTGGTTATGGCTCCATTGATTTCATTTGGGTGTGATTACTGTTGGTTCTATATTTTCTAGTATTCTTTGCCCACCTAAAAAGGCATTATTCCACTATCATTATCATAATTATGTAGGCATGCGAAACCCGTAATCATACCTCTCTTTTGCTGTAGATGCTAATCTAAAGTCGGCCTCTGCATAAGAAATCTATCATAACGTACACTTTCCCCTGTCTTGTGCCCATTATAGACCACTTTTAGGAATATACTTTATTGCATTGAGCCCGCAGAATGGAACTTTGATCATTATAAGCTGCATCATTTGTAGTCCTTTTCAAGACCTAACTTGCCAAGCATGTAGATTTGTTTGCCTAATTTGTTTATTCACACAGCAATAGCATGATGGCTTAATCTAAATAACTCGTCAGTGCTTATACCTCTGCTTACAATTGTTACTAGAAAACTATTGTTCCCCTAACTCTATCATCATTAGGCACGATCAACCCACTGGAAATAACATGTCTTCCCTGTGTGCCTTTTGGAGAAACAGATCATAGCAGGCGACCCAGAGTCTGTTGCTGAGACATCGATGAGCAATGTGTATAGTTTTGGAATGGTGATTTGGGAAATGGTTACCGGTGAGGCTGCCTACGGCTCATATTCCCCTGTGCAGGCTGCAGTTGGCATAGCTGCATGCGGCCTTAGGCCTGAGATCCCAAAGGACTGCCCACAAATTCTCAAGTCTCTGATGATCAAGTGCTGGAACAATGTCCCGTCTAAGCGGCCTCAGCTCAGTGAAATTCTCTCAATTTTGCTCAACACGTGTAGGTAAAAAGTTCATCAGAACAAATATATAGTGTAGTTATTATGATAAAGACTTGGTGTAGAGAATATCCCCTTATCAGATAGGTGAATGCCATGCATGCATGACTTAAGATTTTCAAAAGTTGTTTACACAGAAGAAAATGAAGGTAGATGGTCTTCTGGTTGTTTGTCCTCCCCCATATATCACGGGAAAGGAAGGGGGAAAAAAAGCTTATAAGTTGTCACATATGTTTTCACTTTAGTGTGTCTGCAGCTATGATGTATGTATCTAACATGCCGGCAACTTTAAGTGGGGAGTATCAAGTTTCCTAGTCATTTTTACAAGAGGCTGGGGTTATTAGTTTGGCATAAAGAGGGTGGAAAACATGTAAAGCAAGAGACTTGGTGGTGCTGTGGTGGGCCTTTTGTGCTTGTCTTGTGGCTTAGCAAAGGGAACAGAAATCTGGCCCTTCTTTGTCTTTCGGTCTAGTGGGAAATGGAAATTAACATCATCTGTAACTTCCTTTTTGCCATCCAATTCTGGTTCAACTTTCAACATCAGCATCACCTTTTGCTATCCATTTTCACTCTTTTGTCTTTAGGGTTTGGAAGTATGGATATAATTCTTGATTCCTCTTTTGTCTGTCGATTTTCCCATGAGGTCCTACTTTGGTAGGTAGCATGGTTCCTTCAGCTGCTACTGACTGGTTGATGTATCCTACGTGTTCATTGTTCATGCCTTTGAGAGAGTTTCTGTTATATATTGCTTCTTCTGCTTTGTTTGATGCAACCATTTTATTGGTTTAAGTGGGGGTGGTGGGTCCTATCGTAATTGGGACATTGAGATTATGTAGAATGAAATGATTGATCCAAGTGGGTGATTAAGATTAAAGGTACAGATCTGGGATCCCCTTGATTGAATCATAGATCTGAGAGGAAGGCTTCTACTTTCTGCTGTGCATGCATCCAGAGGCAAAAAGTTCGTGCATGAAATATCCTCTTCTGGGGACTGTGTTCATATCAAGAATCATGCTTGCGGGTTTTGTTTGGATATGGAGATGTTCAGTTCAGATTTAGATCCATGCCTTTGTTGGAAAAGGAGGCATATGTTTTTTGGAGAGAAACTCAGATTGAAGAAGGAAAGTCAGGAATGGATGGCTGGGCTGATGCACATGCTTGTGATCTTGGTAGGGCCATATGTAGGCACCCGGTGGAGCTCAATCGATGAAAATAAATTTCTTCCCAATTAGATCCGCAAATGAGTTAAGAGTGGTTATACTTAGTTCAGATAGTGAAACTCGCAAGTTAGTTTGACTTGGTGACTCATTTAGCTCAGTTCCTGAGTGGATTCGACAATGTGTGTAGCGATGTAGTTTGACTAGTTGTTTATTAGTTAATTGATTATATTTTATGAGTTGGCTTGTTGATAGTTTATAGACTTATTAGATTATATATTTCACATATGATGGTTTAAAACTTTGCCTACTTGTTATATATATAAAAAAAAACTGTGTACTTGGCCAAAATAAGTCTTATTTATAATTTCCAAGAGAAATTATGTATTACAAAATTTTTTAGATTCTAATGACGAAAAGTAACATATGATGTGAACTAGTTAGAATATGTGAACTAAATATGATATCGACATAGTATATAAATGTGTGATATAAATTAATAATAAAAAGTCCAATATCATTTGTTCCTCTTATTATATTAATCACATGTATCATATATATATATTATAGTCTGAATGTATAAATATTTTAGAGTTTATGCTATGCTTTAACCATTTTAAAATCATAAATGACTTGTGTTTGAGCCAAACTCGAGTAAATTGAGCTCATTAGCTCATTAATGAGGCAAACTCGAGTCAGACTCAAGTTTAGCACGATTCAATGTTTTAGTAAACAAGTAGAGCTCGAGCTCGAGTATTTTTTTTTTTATGAATTGAGCCTTCAATAGATCAAAACACGATTTAGCTCGATTCATTTGCAACCCTATTCTCAATTCTAATTTACCGTGTACCGAAAGATACAGCTGGGACGTTATATCATATATGGCCGAATGAGGCTGAGATTATAACGCGTTAATTGTTGTTAGTTCACGTGTCTTGTGATCCGTGATGGATAACAATTCTTTTTTTGTTTGTGAGGGGGAAGAACGGCGATGGATAACAATTCTGAATTACACTATTGGAACTTACTTCCTCCGGAAAGCCCTTGTTTAATTCTGGCATGGTTGTTAGTGTGTTAATTATCAAAAGTTTAAAAAACATAAACTAGCATGGTATTGGTAGGGGTCTCGTTCAACCAGTTGACTGATTTACCTGCTCCATTTTTCTTTTTTCAACGGTCAATCCGGTTGTGTTGCTGACAAAGGTTAGGTTTTGTCAGTATCATCTTTTTTCCTTTAATAGGGTTCTATTCACACCATTTCTCCCCCATTTATGTTGACAAAAATGAATAAGCCACATGGAACCCAATCTGTACATGCACTATCTCTGCTGGGCAGCAAGTTCCAATCAGCAAGTGAAACTAGAGCACAGCCCTGAAACTACTACTAACATCCTCTGTCAAAACCAAAGAAGTCCAAACAACAGTATGCATTCAGTCTGCAACATATCATCATCCTACGAGATCAATCCTATCTATCCAAACAATCACAACTAAATCGAAATGGAGAGAGATTGATAAGTAGGGGACACTAGAAGAACTTGCTGGGTTCATCCTTGGGTTCTCATCTTCTCTGGAAATTTATGACTTTCACAGAGATGGCGAAAACAGAGAAGAAGAGGAGACAGAAACAGACGAGGACCACAGCTGAAAGTCCGACCATGTTTGTCGAGTAGCCGTAGTTTGCTTTTAAGTACTCCTTCACGGGTACTCGAAATCCTGGACCCTGACCATGGTTTCCACATCACCAAGCTGGGACGAGATAATCCCCTGCAGTGTCCATGCTGTAGGGCAGATGTAGTAGTACCATCTCCACCACACTGGAATGAACTGAGACACAAACACCAGAAATAATCAAGTTCAAGCAGAACATTATTTTATACACCCATTTTAACCCCAACCACAAGCAGATTTCTGATCTCTTGTTGTACCTGCTTTGGAATAAGGAACCCAGAGAAAAGATACCACAAGGAGTAAACTGCAGAGGAGATCACAGAGGCTAAGTTCTGAGTAGGGGTAATCCCAACAGCCATCATACCGTAGAACGTGAAGTAGGTGAACGTAAGGAACACAAACACCAGGTAGAGAAAGAATTTTGCTGCAACATGTGCAAAAGATTTATTATGCAAGTTAGACTATGTTTGGAAGTTAGGATTCTCTAAATTGATGTATTTAATCAATGTATGTATTATAATTAGATGTATTGTTTCAATGTATGAATTTGAAAAATACATTGTTTGGAGATTGAATGATTTTGGTGGTCCCTCAAAGATAAGGAACAAAAGTAAGACAACAATCCCTCAAACACAATCTCTACTAAAAGTTGAGATTGACAATCATTCATAATGAATGATTCTGGTGAGCCCATCTGCTGTTCAAATACAAGCATTCTGTTTCATTATAAACCAAAAAAACGATGAATTCTTCTGATTACATGTATTGGCTAAATACATCATCTGAAATCCCAACTTCCAAACGAGCTATTAGTGACTTGCTGCTATGAAGCAATGGGAAACACAATGTTAATTAAGGTGTTCTGTCGAGAGTCTTACCAGCGTCTTGCTCGAAACTAATCGTGAAGTATGTTATGATACAATACACAATAGTCTGAGCCAAAATGTAGGGGATCTCCACAATTCCCTATGATGAAAGATTTTCAAGACTTCCATTATGTCATGGAACTTGGATCGGTGAGGAAAAAATTGCATGCAAAGTTAGAAAAATGACCAACCTGTGCTGCTGCGTAGGCCAAAGGGGAGTACATACCAGCTGCTTTCTCTCGGTAGAACACCGTTCTCTCAATGGACACTATTGGCTGCACCGTAGTAGCATTGCTCACCCCAAGGAATATACAGGAAATGTACAAAGCTCCCATAACAGTCGACAAGGCCTGAGTTGTACCCCTAAAATCATAATTGTTCTTTCAGAACCCATAAAAAAATAAAGGTGGGCTAGTATCAGAAAAAAGGGAGAAGTTTGGGAGGTGGCCTATTTTTACCTTATAGATCCAATGCCCCAAAATTCAGTGCCTAATATCAGTGCGGCTATCATAGTGTAGAACAACCTTACTGCATTGTATCGTGGACTTCTCCAATATACAAGCATCTGTTTCTTTAGGCAAATCCGAAACTGTGACCATGAATCTTGTGCATGCGTGGAGGCAAAGTGCAATGGTTCAGAACCAGGAGGAGGGGCACTCCAACTCATGATTGAAGCTTCCACCTCCCTAAAAAAACATCGATGATATAAAGGAGACAAAATAATCAGAAAATCTGGAGAAGCAAAAAAGTCTAACATAAAAGCAGTTGGATTTACCTATACTGTTGAGATGTTCTATATAACTCAGCGAAGTCTGCTTTTATTGTCTCTTCAACACTGGTACTAGTGACCTCGAGCATCCAAGTAGCAGGATTATAACCTTCCGGAATTGGAGGGACCCCACTGATCCCCTAATCAAGGAAAATCAACATCAAAATGAGGTTCATTTGCATGATTAATATGACAAAATAGTTTATACGAATGTAATAGTAAGCTGGGCACTCATTTTTCTACAACATGGTAACTTCTGTAGGAATTGTCTGAACTGGCTTCTTAATTTCAATTTTCTAAATAGCTGAAACAAGCAACCTAACAATTTGTGCATTATTACCTGAAAGTAGTCTATCATAATCTGAGAGTGGAGGCCAAGCTTTCCACCATATATAACCCGACCTCCTCGTTTCATGAGAAGTAGCTGTTATAAAAACCAACAAAATAGCACATATTTCAATGAACCAAGTTAAGCTTAACAAGTTTTCACTGCAAAGAAAGCCGTAGAATACATAAATAACCTCATCAAATGCTTCAAAAATGTCGATACTCGGTTGGTGAATGGTGCAAACCACAGTTCTTCCAGTATCAACGGTATTGCGAACAGTTCTCATGACTATGGCTGCAGCTCTCGCATCTAGCCCAGATGTAGGTTCATCCATAAATATAATGGAAGGATTCGCTACAAGCTCCACAGCAATGGTTAACCTTTTCCCTTGTTCGGTTGACAAACCAGAAATGCCAGGCATACCAACCAATTCCTAGTCTCATTACTTCTTCAACAAATTCCTGAAATGGTGCATATGATAAAACAGTATTAAAAGCGGGGTGAAATTTTTATGCAAGAATATTGATTTGGTACATTGCCAAGTACTAAGCAAGAAACTCACATGTCTTTGTTCTTTGGTGACTTCATTAGGGAGCCGTAGACTTGAAGAAAACCATAAAGACTCCTCAACTGTGACTTGAGGAGAATGTATATCATTTTGTTCAACATACCCTGAAATCCTAGCAAATGTGCTCTGCACTTTAGGATGTCCTGATATCTTTATATCCCCGTTTATATACCCTCCAGTTTTCCTTCCGGCAAGAACATCCATCAGCGTAGTTTTTCCAGCTCCACTGGAACCAACTAATGCAGTTAGAACCCCAGGTGAGAATACTCCGCTCACATTTGTCAAGAGCTGCAACCGCATTTCTGGTTCTCCTTGTTGGCGCATTTCCTGAGCATCAAAATACAGTTAATCATTTGCCACACAGTTACATGACTACCAATGAAATACTTGAGAGAAAAAAAAAACTTTTGTACCTTAGGCATATCGACAAAGTAGCTTAGATCATTGAAAGTCAGTACTAATGGTTGAAATGGAAGAATCATCCCTTTCCTTCTATTTCCTCGCTCAGATGTTTCACCTGATTCCTCATGCGTACCCACTGCCAAATAGAGGAAGTATCTTCATCTTGAACCGGCCATTAATCAGAAACGTGCATAGTAAGAAACCAGGAAATGGACGTTGTAATCATGATGAATATAGACTTGGTGGTAATTCACACTTACCTCTATTTCTGTTGATTTCTTCTGCAGCATCAATCGGGGCAATAGCTTGAGCCGTTTCAAGAGCTGTGGTGAGCGAATAAAGTAGGCAAGGCTATCAGTACTAATATAACAGATTGGGTATGGCTTAGGTAGATGAAAAGGTTTCAAATGGTAACCACTCCTAGACTTACGGTGAAGCAAGACTAGAGCAAGTGTCACAATGATATTAAAAAACAACGCATAGAGAAACAAAACACCAACTCCAATCCAGTACGAGTCATCATCAGTTGGTAAGCTATAGTTGTGGAGGATGTTGTGACCTACAGTATCATTTCCAATAGCTGATCTCTGAGAGACAAATTACAAAGAGGAAAAAGACGGTTAGGGAAAATAAAGTAGCACCCACATGAAGTCATGAACTAAAATTGTCTGTACTTGTTAGAACGCACCTAGTTAGCTGCGGAGAAGAGTAAAATGGGGTGGGTACCTCCAAATTCCTGGAGCAAAGCCAACTGAGTAGTAGACAGCAACCGACCAAACCACAGCCTGAACGAACGAGTATGGAACACTTAAAGTGAAACTAGCCAAGGACCATGCCCAAGCAGGGTGAAACATATTATCTCGTTGCTTATAGAAGACCGGAAGTCGAAAAGTCAACAGAGACATTTCTGCAGCTCCATTAAATAACATGAACACAAGTCCAAAGAACAAGCACGATAGATAGAGGTTGCCTTGTATCTCACTTTCAGGATGCAATTTCGTTCTGGTGAATATTGTGCAAGTGACTAGTCCAATCAAAGCAACCTTCAAGAAGAAACGCGCGGAAGTCAGACTGGTAGAAATACATAAACTTGAGAAAATTAATAATAAAACAAGAAGTAGCTTGATTGGGCAAATAAAACAATCTCAATTAGTTCGTGTCCTTAAAAAATAAAATCATGAGTAGTCAATGCTCAAAAGCTGGAAGACCACATTCACTAATAGAATTTACGTGTAACCGAATTAGGGATCACAAGAAACAAGCTATAATCAGAAAATGCCCATTTGTTCAAGAGGGAAAATACTACCTGACAAGTTTTGAATACATATAGAAATTGATGCCGGCTAAGAAGCAAAATTTCCCGTGCAAAGCACGTCTTCAACAGTTCCCATCTGGATGCAGCATATTTCGTTTTTGGTAAAGCTTTAGGATGGCACTTGGTTTTGTCATATGGAACAGACATAGCGGAGGCCAGAGACCTTCCACACTCAGAACTTTTAAATGCTTGTGCCATCTCTAGGGCAGAAATGAAAACATATGGTTTCGAAGGATCCGCCCAGTACTGACCTTGGTCCTTTTTAGAGGTCACCTGTCAGCCAGCCACAACATAAAAGTTCATTTGAAATCCAGAACAAGTTAACATTGAGAAGATACTAGATAAGTAAGTTAACAGATGAACTTCAGTGGAGTACCTCCTGAAGGAAATCAGCAACACCCTTTTGAGGGGGCAGTTTGAATCCTAGAGACTCAAAGAACTCCAACACTTGTGCCCGAGGACCTTGATACACCACATGTCCCTCAGATAATAATATCAAGTCATCAAACAAATCAAAAGTCTCTGGCGGGGGCTGTAGAAGAGCAACCAGCAGTGTTCCTTCTCTCAAATGAACAAAGTTCCTTAAGCATTTTATGACTTGATAGGTGGTAGAGCTATCAAGTCCTGTAGATACTTCATCCATGAAAAGGGTTTTCCTTGGGCCAACTATCATTTCCCCTGCGTTATATTATTATCAGTTAATGACTACTAGCCTCTAAATCAAATGGAAAGCATGCATAGCATACTTCTTCACTTGAATAGTGACTTCCTATTACGACTGTTGTATCTATCTAGAGCGAGAGAGAAGAGTCAAACCTGTGGTAACCCTTTTCTTTTGACCGCCTGAAACGCCCCTGAGCATGTCATTGCCAACTAATGTATCCGCACATACATCAATTCCAAGAACTCTTAGGATATAGTCCGTTGCAACATTATGCTTTTTGCCATGAACGGATGCTGCCTGCTCCGTATGAAATTGAAGAAAATGAATCACATTAAAACATGAATAAGATCATGGTTAGAAAAAAAACAAGAAACGTGAAGACGATATAATTTGTGTGTAATATCAAATATGCGCTCCATAAAGGCACAAATCTACCCAAAGACTAACAACAAGAAGAAAAGAGCAAACAGACAACATGAAAATAATATAATTGCTGAATGCGATGTGGACCTTCATAAAGGCATCAATCTCTGGACTTGGATGTATATTCCTTTCCTTTTCCAGTCGAATCAAATCTTTCATCATATCTGATATCAGAAAGAATTAGTTCATTGCAAATGAAAGAAAACTGAACTTACACGAATGAAAGACAAAGTTTTTAAACTATAAAGCTCTACCGAATTGTATGGATGTCTAGTAACAATCATTTTCAGTGCCCTCTTTAGCTTTTATTAAAAAATCATAATCGTATCAGCGGAAAATGGAAATAAGCTAACCACAAAAGACTGGGACATCATCTCTTCAAATAATGTAATATGATCCCAAAATATGAATGCAGAGTGGATTGAATATGATTATCTACCCATTGAACATAAGAACCAGACAGAGGACTAACATAATAGTATCCATACGTTTTATTTAGTTACTAGACTTAAAATGCCAATGCATTCTTGCTTGTAAAGCTGAAAAGCGAAAACAAAGAAAGGGAAGTTAAATCACGCTATCCTCAGACTTTGTTCATTTCAATTCAACTACTTGGTACTTTCAATCCAAATGGTACTGCGGGTGGCTCATAGTGCAGATAGTTCGACACTCCCTACGAGTCTAAGTGAAAGTGCATCAAGCAAAAGTGTAAACTGCAAAATTAATTAATTAGAGAAAGAAACCTGCCAAGTCTTCACTTTGCCCCTGCCAACGGCCAGCAAAATCCAAAGTTTCTCTTACAGTGAGCTCAGCGATATGGTTGTCGATTTGACTGATATATGCAGAAGTTCTTCGTACATAAAATTTATCAAAGTTCTGTCCATTGTACAGGACACTACCAGTTACCTGAAAACAAAATTGGTCAAATTGAGAAACTTTTGTGATAGCAATCTCAACGTACAAAGGCCTTACACATAGGTAGAACTGGATGTACAGTTGAAGTGGTGGTTATGGAATAAGATGGCCAGTTTGCTAACCTTGAGGTTTTTGTCAAGTTTCCCTGCAAGAGCTTTGAGTAAAGTTGATTTCCCCGAACCAGGAGGTCCAAGGAGCAATGCCATTCTACATCCATTCAAAAAAAAAAAAAAAAAAAGATTCAGAAAACTGCAACAATGTCCGACTCCAAGACTCTGTGGCGAGTTAATGGTCTCTCTTTAACCCCATTTATGAAACCCGGATGCTAAATTGAAGAAAGTTAGCGGTTATAAGGTTCTCGAATTCAATCGTTGTAGAACTAAAAGACTCAGGGCTTCGACTGGGAAAGGTAAAGACCCTAGCTCTAGGGCTCCCGAAATGTTACTTCTCTGTTAAGTTTTACCTGAAATGACAATGATTTCCAGGAGAAGCATTCCGTACTGGTACTGGAATGCGTCGGCGTTCAACATGATCAGCCGGCTGCTGGGACCCATCAGATTGGAGAGCCCAAAATCATACAGAATCGGGCGGAGAGAACCAGGCGCAACGGCGAAGGCGGACGGAAGTGAAGAGCCGGCGGCCGCCGCAGCAGCAGCGGTTAAACGCGCCGGACAGTGGAATTTCTGCCTCTGGGTTAGTTTTTCTGGTCCAGTGATTTTGTTTTCTTTTTACCGTTTCTCCCGACCCTAGACGGCGTCGTCCTCGAGAGGTGGAGGATGATTCGCCCAAGATCCAATGTGACCGGATCCATGTTTCAAATAATGAACCGGACCAAATTGATTTGGTTTCGTGTCAATATGTGGTTCTTGTCTCTGTTTCACTTATATGTAGCAATATAATTAGTTAGTTGGGTTGGGCGGGTCTTCGAAATTCAAATCCAATCAAGCCGGTGTATCAATTAAGGAAAAAAATTATTTGATTTTGGAAGAGCAAATTCGTATTATAATATTGTCGAAAATTTTCATACAAACTAATAACATATGTAAATTATTCGAATTGTCCTTGTTAGATACAAAATGAAATTGTTTTACCTTTTGGGTGTGAAGTTGGTTGAAAATGAGTTGGATTTTCACTCGCTTTTTACCGAGTTGGATCAAATTCAGAACATGTGATTGAGGTTCAATTGTCATCCCTAATACTATTGGATTTTAAATGTTTTAATCTAGCTTCGAACTAGCTAAATCATCACTGAATTATTTCTTTCTTTCCAAGCTGACATCAATTAGTCTTAGTATGATGGTTAGGAAAATTTCCTCATCCAACTACTTATTTTGTATCACTTTTTTGGTAGTAACTCAATCAATAAACAAAATTTGATACAAATTCAATTGATTATTGTTAACATACCTTCCCGGCTTCAAAATCCCACTGACGCCGCTCAAAATCGTTAACGAATGCTTCTTCGGTCTGTAGATCCGCAAATTTGTCAATAAACCCTAGGAAAAAACCATTCAAACAAAATCTCAACCAAGTTCCGACGAAATTGACGGCAAACTAGCCAGGTCCCTCAATATCGACTCTGTACCTCAACGGCGTCACGGGCGGCATTGACGAGCGTAGGCAAAGCTCTGGATCCAACCTGCACACTAGCCACCACATTCAGCTCCTCGAATCTCACCTCCACCGTCGTCACCTCGATCCCGACCCGATCCAGCCGGCTCTTGATCGCCGAAAGCAGCTTGAAATTGTCCTGCGAATTGGTCGCCAGAGCCTTCTTCACCAGCAGCTCTCTGTCCGTCTTTTTCAATTTATGCAAATCGATGGTCTCGGTCAGCTGCCCGTTCCCCAATTGCGCTTCCGAAGGCGTCCTCCTCTGCACCGCGTACCTGTCCCGCTTCTCCGACGGAAGCCTGGCGATTGCTTCCAGAATCAGCTCGTCCTCGTCGTCCCTCGCCGCCGACGAGGTTTCCGCCCCGCTCCCGGCGAACGAGTCGATTTCCAGCTCGAACAACGACGGCTCGCCCATCTCCATTTGCCTACACGCCGGCAGCGGCCGGGGAGGGTTTAATTCGGATTTTGGAGCTAACTAATTACGATCAGTTTTTCATTTGTGAGAGTTATTAAGATCTCGGTGGAATGGATTAGTTCCATATCAGATTCTTAATTGTCTCCTGATTTCCTGTAATTGAATCCGGGTAGGTAGGACAAATATTTGGCGGCAAAATAGGTAGTTAGAGAGCTTGCTTCTTTGCCACTCGGCAGCTCTTTATTCGTCTTCGCTTTTTACCGTTTCTTAAGTTAAATTTACGATTGGGCTCAAGAGAATGAAAACTAGCTCACAGTCACAAATGACATTTTTAAGTTTTGGGCTAACATGCCGGCCCATTAGTCAGGCGAGTCCGGTTGTTTGGGCTTAAACAGTGAGGAACCTGGGAAGCAGTCCAGGCCCGGTGGAGTACGTGTCGCCGGATTCGGAAAGTTGTCGCCGGCGATGGACATTGGATGAACGGTGCACAGGAAGGTTTCATTTTTATATGCCTAGCTCTGTCGGTGAATAAATTAAAGAGTACAATAGTTTATCATTGGCCATTCATGGCTGCCTTCTTAAGCTCCTGAAATGCATTTATGGTTTCTGTGTCAAATCCACCTGCAAACTGGATTCATGTCGAATGAATAGTTAGTCAATGAAGCCTGAACATTCCATGTGCATTTTTACTAGTGAAAAAAAAAAGAAGGAAAAGAAACACTTTCAAGGTTACCTGGTGCACTCTATATGCCAATCTAGCACCTTGATGAAGCAGATTGTTGTCCTCTGAGCTCTGATTCAACTTCATTTCTTTAGCAATCCTCTTCATGTACTCTCTTGCTATCTTCAAAGAACTCAATTTCACCTGCAAAAGAAAATTCTCGGATTCAAGTCAAATGTCCGGTTTTGAATCTCCAAGTTATTGTGATAAACCAGTTCTCCGATATGGTGTAAGGTTTTTTGTTAATCGACAATTCTCGTGTTTAAACATTAATATATCTAATCAAAGTACAAAGGGGAAAAAAAAACTTCCATTTAGTGTCTGACTAGAGAGTGAAATAACACCCATTCCTCTCTAAATAATTCGAACTGTTGATTCCAGGTAAATTGACCATGTATTTTAGATATGGTTAGTTTACCTGTCCAAGGAATCCAGTGCTAAGTAGCCAGTTCCAGGGGATCTGGAAGTTCTTGTATCTCTTCATCATACTCTCTTTATTCCTCTCCATACCATTAACACTTTTTTCCAACCTGTTAAAAAATGATTGAACTTAGAAAGAGCCATGTAACTGAAATTAGATCAGGGAGCTAACCAATTGGGATAAAGATGCTTAAGTTAACCTGTCTTGCAAAGCTTGCATCTTTGCTAGAGCCTTGATCAATGGCTCCTTTGGATTGTCCTCGAAAGACAGAACTTCAGACTCAAGGTTCCTCAGGTTCTGGTAGTTGGAAGCAGCTTCTCTCAAGGCATCAACTTTCTGTTCAGGCCACTGTGGGAAATGCTTCAGCACTGCCCTCTCATCGACAAGCAACGACAGTTGGTCATCCAGCCATTTCATGAAACCCTCTACTTCTGATACCTCTTTGAAAGCTGCAGACTCCACTTGTTTTATCAATGAGGTTATGAGTTGCTTCTGCTTCTCTACATCCGACTTTATCTGGACAAAAATCAAAGTTGCATTCCATTAATTTGGAAGGCAAGCTAAGGTTTTAAGATGGTAAAGTTTGCATCTTTACTTACCGCGGATAGATAACTAGAGCGATTCTCGATCTCTCCTATCATGTCTGGCGTGAATGCAAGTGGTGATGTAGTGGAATGGTTCTTCTTTGTATCAATGTGCGTATCCTTCTTGGTGATCATACGATAAAACTCGATAACTTCTGGCACACGACGAATAGATTTTAAACTTACTAATGTTGTTGATGGCAGTGGTGGAGGAGGTGGTGGACCTGGTGGTGGCAGTAGCTTAGTCCCTTTAACTTCCCCATGTAAAGGCGACGCAGTGGAAGCAGGCCTTGATATTGGTGGGTTTGGTCTTGAATTCAACTGTGGTTCTTTACCCTCAGCTGTTGCTTTAAGATAGTGTTGGTGTTGCTGCTGCTGCTGTTTCTGCTGAGAGACGTCGTTCTTGGTCACTTCATTGAAGCTCTGCAGCTTCTTCCAAAGCATTGATTTCCTCTCGTTCTCATGAGCTTTGAGGGCTGTGATCTGTGACTTGAGATGGAGAACCTCTTGCCTCAGTTCTTGATTTTGTTTCTCCAACATATCAGTTCTAAGAAGAGATGCTTCAAGTTCCTTCTTCAGGTAATGGATCAACGATTCCTCCTCTTGCTTCAGCATCTCTACTCTCTAAGAAGACTCTGCTTTCATTTGGAGATTGGAACTGGTGAGACCAGTAGCTAGATCTGTCTCCCCCATTTTTTGTTGGTTTCAAGTTCCTTGCTTTTTAAGAAAAGTGAAAAGGGCTTGGTGTTGGTGGTGGTGGTAGTAGTTTGGAGTTGAAAACTGTTATGGTTTAGCTTGATTTTGACTTGAGGTGGTGGCAGAACTTTTTTCTTCTTTTCACTGTGGAGGTTTCTTAGTGTGGGTGGCATGTGTTACATGTCCTTACCATGAAGTGTTTGGTGAAACATTGAACTCTTTATGTACTAAAGTACTGATTTCTTCATCACTTTACTCAATTTCTTGGTGGAATCTCATCATCATGAAATAGTAGTGTATTGTACCAATCATCCCCTGTTTGACATTTGCTCACTAGCTTTACCTGAGCTAGGCAATTGGGTTCCTCTTCTGGATCCAACATCTAGAAAGGTCGCAGTTTTTGAAGCTTCCCCAAGAGGAAGAAGTAAACTTCAGAGATTTATCACTGATTGCAATATCCCAACAACCAAATCTGTGAAGCTAGGGCATCATCATTGGGGTTAGATGGCGTTCTCCTTTTGGTGGATTGCTATTGGAGTTGTCTTCTTTTGTAGACATGGGGTTTTATTTACACCATGTAGCTAGGGTATCATCATTAGGGTTTTGATGTGTCTTGGGGCATTCTTTGCTTGTTTAGCAAGGCAGAGTACAAGTAATTATCATGTTTTCCATTTATCAAATGGTATATATATATGTTATGCTCTTTTTTCTGTAATATCAATCTGTCTATAGTGCACATCGTGATTAAAAACAATTCAATGCAAGGCACGAAGCTGTAAACTAACTGGCGATAGAAACATGGACAATATGGTAACTCTGAGTTAATCTCAAGTTAGTGAAGATGTTTCGGGCCGGAATTAGTATCGCTTTAGGCAACACTCATAACCTTCAACCTTAGCACTCTACTCCAGAAGAATTAGGAACTGAATGCATCTCCCAACTTTTGTACATTACCTTTCAGAAGAACTCTGATAAAGCATCATTCGACACGAAGTTAACCATACCTCCCACGAAATGATCTGACCAGCCATTAGAGCATCCAAATAACTAGACAAACCATTCCAGTTTAGAATCGGCCTACTTGAAGTAGATAGAAACCGGTGGGATATCAATATCATTGCCTTCATCATCCTCCGCTGCCACAAGCACATCAACGTGACGCCGTTTTGGAGGCAATTCCACCCCAGCTACTTCCCTAACCAAATCCACCACCTTTCTGTCGATTCTCTCCCTGTGTGCAGCATACATATTGTTGTACAGCATGCTCTTATCGTAGGAGATGCTGTAGGCATCGAGTCCCTTATTACTGAGCCACTGGAGAACTTCCCTTAATGTCGGATTGCCATCAAGGATCCACCTGTCCCAGATGGTCCAGCTCATGTCACGGTGCTTGAAGACTTTGCACGGAACTGGTTCAGCCATAGAGAACAAGGGCAGAGCTAGATTGGCAAATGTGTTGCGGTAGTCCTCTATTTTGTGTCCGCCGTCAAGAACCTTGTAGAGCTCTAGACAAACAAGACCTGTAGCCATGGCTGTGGAGGTTGCAATGGCGGGAATGATCCTCCCAGCAATGAACTTTGCTTTCAGCTTGTCCACCTCGGGGATACTGTAATTTCTTGCTCTCATGTTGGCAAGCCCAGCTATCAGATCCATGTGGTAGTTTGTGTCGTCATCCTGCAAATCAAAGAGGGTAGAGTATAAATTAATAGAAACAATAGCTCAAAAGTGACTTTTAAAAAAAATTTAGTAGAAGTAAAACCAGCATGTTTATTTGGTTCAAATGTTGTAGAAATGCGTAAGTTGATAGGAAAACCTTTTCGAACTGAATCGGCTTCATCCTAAACCCATATGGCAGATGCTGCCTGCAGTTTTCCAATCTCATCACAAGGTCACTTATTTGAGCAGAATCATCACCCAGTGATGTGGACAGACTAGTGGCCTTCTCATCTGTAACAATCGTAGCATGCTTACTTGGTTGAAATTCTGGCACCATCACCTGTTCAACAGCCTCTGCTAACTTCTTAGGGTTCTTAACCCAGTCAGGAACTGGGATACCAAATGTCTCTGCTCTCAGTATGGAAGCTGCCATAATGAAATGGAGGTGACTAGGATCAGCAACAGAGAACTCAAGAGGATGAGGGAATCGCTTAGGTGCAGACCAAAATGGAGCACCGGTACTGGTTGCAGCATCTTCTGGGAATGTGTAAATCAATTGCCTCACTCGATTACAAAAATAATCTTCAAATCTGAATAACAAAAGAAGCGGAAAGTTAGAAAAACCAAACAAGATCAGATTACCGACACCAAAAGAGGGGAATACAGTTAGAAAAGTTACTTTAAACGTGCCCAGGTAATGCAATCCTGGAAAGTCTGGCATTTTTCGCTGTCAAGACACTCGAGTACATGTTCCAGTGTATCCCTTGACTGAGCATCACCAGCTTTGATCATTGTGGCAGTGTATTCAACTGGATTTGAAAGATAGGCATTAACTTCAGCAGGAGTCTTCTCGAGCAAACCCTCGAACTCAGATCGAGCCCAAGTCAAGCAATGGTCAATATTATGGGGGAAAGAATGCACAGTGCACATTGGTGCTTGTTTCTCAGGTCGATCTTGTGAAGCACCATAGTTTTCAGTGAGCCGGGGAATGACCATCTGAGTGTTGCATTTGGCACCTAAGGTCCCAGATTCAAGTAATGGCCTCTGGAAGTACAAGCACCGCTGATCAACATATAGCCTTGCATTGACATTGTCCAAGGCATTAATGACAACAGTCAGATTTTCCCAGAAGGTGTCATCGAATACATTTTCTGTCTGCGGACCCACACGGTTTTGCAATGCTTCAACCTTGAGACGAGGATTTATTAATGCAGCAGCAGAAGCAGCAACTGTTGATTTGGCCCGACCAATGTTCCAATCACGGAAAAGAAACTGCCTACTTAGATTACTCTTCTCAATCACATCATCGTCGGTTACAATGAGTTTTCCTTCTTCACCACATGAGACTCCCATAAGTGCTAGGTTCTTCAAGAATTCACAGCCTAGTGCACCAGATCCGACTAAAAACACCTTGGCATCCTCTAGCTTCTTCTGAAGCTTGGACCCAAAGACAGATATTTGTGCGTCATAACGGCTGTTCAATGGGGTTAACTGTCTGGAATCAATATCCTCTGTAGGAAGTGACTCCACTGAGTCAAAATAGAAAAACTGCAGCATGGCATAAAAAGGCAGGGTTAGATTAGAGCACCTCCTAATATGACTGGCTCCAGAAGTTCCATCAGAACATATGTCCAAAAGCAAACAAAAAAGGGAGACACACAAGATAGTCACGCTCAACATCGGCTATAAATATAATCCATATAGAATATGGAAGCCAATATGAATACTGGAAATAAGGCATTTTCCACATTTGAAGGGACAAATGTTTCTCTAGGAAAGCGAAAGGATCAGAAAAGAGCCCAGACTGACCTGGAAAAGAGGATGAAACTTTCCAGAGCATGCCTTGACAACCTCTTGACCCACAATACCACCCAACATTGCTGCCATAGGATTTAACACAGCTCTAGCACCAAAGGCAAAGTGTCGCAGAAGTTTGGGGTTAATGTCTTCCACTCTCCAATCCCCCAATCCTTGGTTCATATCAGCAGCTAACTGTATAAATTTGTTGGCATCATCTTCTGAACCAGCAGCAGGAAAGCGACCAAGCTCAGAAACAAATTTATCTAGCGCCTGAAATGCTAAGTGGAGGAGAGGTGGGCGATCAAACTTGGAGAAATCACTCAAAAGAAATTCTCCGGGATCTTTAAGAGCCTCTTTCAATGGTTTAAAGTTCAATAGCTTTGGTTGCTTGACTTGGGTGACAATGCCACCTTTCACATACGCACCAAATTTTGTGGTGTCCTCTTCAAGTGTAAAAGAGTATGGCCTAGCATTCCGTATCTTCCTTGGTTTTCCATCATTCAGTTCAGTCATCCCATGAACTTCAGAGAAAACAACAGTATCGCCATCCTGAAACTCGAGCCTCTCATCATCGACGCATGATACTAGTGCGGGATTGTCATTGTTGATGGATGCAATAATGCCGGTGTGTGGTTCCTCTCCATCAACATCAAAGACGGTGAATGCAGGTCCAAAGTCACAAAATACAGAACCGAAGAGGCCTCTACTCTCACACTTAATGAAAGCAATAGACGGTTTTTTATTGTGGCAGAAGTCATCGAACTCCATGGCTTTCTCGAGACCTATATCGGTAAATACAACAGCCTGCACAAAAGAAGTAGCGAAAACATAAACCGACAGCAGAAAACTCGAAAATCTCATTCGAGGTACCGCAGCAAATGCTTCAAACATAATCAATAAGACAAATTCTATAAACATATTACATCCAGCATTGACTATAATCACCGAAGTACCTGGAAATCAGCGAGTTGTTCCTTCGTCAAACTTGTTGTCAATGCAGAAACCGCAACAGCATTGTTGAGCTCCTGCAACTTCTGAATACAAGCAAGGGCTCTATTCTTGCCAACATCTTTCTCAGAGAAAACAAAGTTACTGGACAAATCCCACAGCTCCACAACTCCTTCATCATGTAAAGTTACAGACTTCACACCAGCAAGGATCAGGTTCTTGGCTTCAGAATTAAACACACACCCCCATTACATTGCATACAAACATTCATCCAATACCTAAAGGAAATAAGAATACAAATCAATCAATTTAGCAGCTCACCGATCTCAGCCCCAAGCCCATTCATCCCGGAGACAAGCACATTGGAGGCAAAAAGCCGCCGCATGGTCTCCCGTCCATACACAGCAAGCTGCCGGCTGTGAAGATCCTCATCAATATCAACTGAATTCCCGTCACCAAACCCCATGGCGGAAGCCGCTCTCACCCTGCCGCGATTCCTATGATCACCACCGCTGCCGCCGCCGTTCCCGACGAAGCAGCTACTCGCTCCGACTCTACCCTTGGCAGCCGAATCCACAGAGTAATCGATCCGGTGCTGCGCCGGAGAACCATCGGTGTTGCCTCCTCCTTCTCCTACAGTTTGGTCTTCCTCAGAACCCACCGCTCCATCGCGACGCTTTCTGGGAAGCACATAATAGAGTAAACTGCCAACAACGCCGCACAGACCGACCGATATCAATACCACAGTAGAGAGAGTTCTGCTGTTGCTACTATTGGCGGCAAACATTATCCCCAGGAAGATTGGAGGCAAAACCACCGCGATCAGAATCCCTAACCCTGAACTGAACATTGATTACGAATGGAGGAGACCTTTAATAGCAGCAGAAGAAGAATAGAAGCGGAGAGCTAAGATTCCAATGGAAGGAGCAGAAGAAATGCTAAACTACCATTGAGGTGTTAAGCATCAGGATGTTGCCTCGACTCTGAGGAAGTAAAGTATTTTCTTAATAATAACTACGATGATTAAAGAGTAAAGACCGAAGCGGCGGCAGGCGAGCCGGCGAGAATAAACACGTGCCGCCACGGCGGGTGGTCATCAAAGTTAAAACGACGCTGCTTTAATGGCGGGTAGCGCCACGACGTCGTTTCGTCGAGCGACCAGCTTTAGTAGAGAGCTGCCGATGACGAATGAACTACAGTGGGGAAAGGAAAACAAAAGGCAGAAAATTGGAGAGAGAGAGAGAAGCGGAAGCAATTTCCATAGAACTGCGGAAATGGAAGGAGGCAAATCGCAGGCGGGGACGGTGATCGACGTCACTGTGAAGTTCAGCGGGAGATCGATTCCCGTTTCGGTGCCGTTGGATTCCGACATTAAAGACCTTAAAGCTCTTCTTCAACCTCTCACCAATGTCCTCCCCCGGGGCCAGAAGCTCATCTTCAAGGGTCTGTCTCCATCTCTTTTTCGCTTGGTTGTCGATTCGACTGATTGATTAATCAAGAAATTGTTCGGATTCGGATGAAAGGTTGTGAACCTCTTTCCTTTTGCAGGAAAGCTGTTGGCAGACGCGATGACGTTGAGGGAATCGGAGGTCACCAGTGGCGCCAAGATCATGCTTCTCGCCTCGCAGGGACTCCACCAAGGGGTAAATATCTGTTTCTTTCTCTTCATTCGTTTGAGTAGGGGTTAGCTTTTTGATTCGTCACTGCAAAGGAAGCTCGTTTCTTGGACGCATTTTCGTTCACGCTTTCGCCCCTAGTTGCTACTGCTCCACTGCAAATGGTTTCTTGAGATTAATTTAGGGTTTTCCCGTCGTCCCAATGGCGTTTCTGCGGTTTGGAGGGTAATGCTAATGTCATTATCTTTTCTCTTGGGACAGGCTGGGCCGATACTGAAAGATGCGGCAACCCGGCCAATTTCAAGGGATAAGATGCCCATAACCGATAAGGGAAAAGCTGTTGTCCCTGACAAGAACCGCTTGGAACGCTGGAAATCCACTGGGGTCATTGCTTTGTCGGAATGCAACTTAAAGGTAAACAAGATTCCCGCTTTTGTGTTTCATCTGTTGTGCATCAAGTTACAGGAATGGTTATTTCACAGTTGAAAGAAGCCCCATTGTATCTGAAGCTGAATTTTGTACTTTTATTTCTTCTTGCCTTCAATAGTCCAGCACCCTACTGTTTTATTCTGATGTTGAAATCCATAAGCCAGGGCGCAACTTTTTCATTGTCGATTCTGGATGTCACTTATTGTGTTCTTCTTCCATTGGGGTTGACAGGTAATGCCCGACGATATTTGGGCTTGTGGGACTTCTGCAAGAGCTCTTGATATCAGCAACAACTCTATTCAAGAGATACCATCCAAGCTTGTCTGTTTGAGTGGCTTACAGGTGAATGACAAAATTACTGCAGCTCCTTGAGTCAGATTGTAGAGGGGGAAGAAAAGCCTATCTGATTTTTTCCTTTTTTTTTTTATCTGATACATCTGCAGAAGATTATCTTGAATGGAAATGACATTTTAGATGAATCTATTTGCTGGGAAGCTCTAACCTCTCTGAAGCGTCTTACAACTCTATATCTGAGCCACAACCAGTGAGTCAATTTTCTATTGTGCATGGTTTGTGGTCATGTGGTGCCTGCTTCTGACTGGTGTATGGTTCTGATCTTTTGGGAAATCAGTAGAAGGCCTGACAAACTTTTTTTTTTTTTTTTTTTGTATTACTCCTGCCTAATTGTGAAGAAGTAGTCACTCTGTAATGCAAAAATATTGTGTTCCTACATAATTGTGGATTGTTATGTGTCATACTGAGAAAATGTTGAAGAAAGATTTTTAAAAAAGGTTAGATGTTACTGCCACTTATGTCAGTGTTGCTTAACAAGGAGATATATTTGAATTGAAGATAGATCTAAAGAACCATTGGTATGTCTCTTTTGAGTTGGAAGTGTGCTTTGCACTTTGTAGTGTAATTGCAAACCTGTAATATACGTCTGTATCTCAAATACATTTTCATTTGCTTGGGGTTCTGAGCTAGGTAACCTGTGTTCTTATGCATCTTACTTTAGTTGCAATGCTTCATTTGCTAGTAATTTCGTGATCTAGATCAATTGATTTATAGGGAGTGAATACTCTGTCTTAGTTCTTACTTCTTAGATGTAGCACCGTTAAAGAAGGATGGTGATCATGTTCGTTGCAGTTTAACAGTGTTGCCCAAAGAAGTAGGCGGTTTGAAGTCTTTGAAGCAACTTCATGTTTCAAACAACAAATTGAATAGCCTCCCAGTTGAGATAGGACTTCTTACTGGCCTTGAAGTTTTGGGAGTAAACAATAACAGGTAATTTATTTAGATGAAGGGAACTACTTCTGGTCTCGACAACCCCCTCCTTTCCATTTCAGTTTTATTATATCATTGGTGCTCGTATCTGGATGCCTTAGTCAGCATCATCATGCAAGATGATGGTTGTGTTATTTTGTATTGAGTCAGGATAAGCGCCATTGATCCATCTATCGGAAGCTGCATTTCCCTTGTAGAGGTATATTTGCCACTGGAGAAAGACTTCTATCATTCATTTAATCCCAATAAAACTTGTCCTTTACCTTGAATGCTTTCGTTGGTGCAGGTTGATCTTTCCGCAAATCTTTTGACAAATTTGCCAGAGACTTTTGGCAATCTACGTAATCTGAAGGTCCCATTCTCTCTTCGTCTTCTTCATGTCTACTTATTGACTATTACAATTAGAATCCAACTTAAAGCACAAGTTGCAGTTAAATAAACGAAGTTTGGTCTTGGCCTGTTTGTGCATGCATGCAGGCTTTACACCTCGGCAACAACGGATTGAAGACCCTCCCTTCTGTGCTGTTTAAAAGTTGCACACAACTATCAATCCTAGATCTGCACAACACGGAGATCACGATGGAGGTCCTCCGGCATTTGGAAGGCTGGGAGGATTTTGATCGCCGACGTTGCTCAAAGCATCAGAAGCAACTGGATTTCCGGGTGATGGGTTCTGGGGAGTTTGATGAGGGTGCTGATAAAAATTGAGCAGGTGGTGGAGAAACCTGAACTGCTTGCTTTCTTGCGGTCTACTGCCCTACTTGTCACTCAATTGGCAGTAGTAGTGTTGTAAGCCGGGATTCTGGTCCCAACTTGATTTGATACAGCTCATGTTGTGAATAGAACTAGTCACAGAAATTGCACAGAACAGAGCTCATTTTTGTCGAAAGTCGATTGGATATTTGAATTGCAGTCGCCACGGGGATTGGCCAGTAATAGTGTTGCAGGCAAGATAACTTTCTTAAAACCAATAAACCATATGGTTTGACAGAAGCTCAATTAGATGAAGACTTTAATACGGCCGTGATCAGTATCGTCATCATCATGATCAACTTACGTGTACCAGTTTTGTATGTGTTAAATCTTAGGACTGAAAATTTGCCTGTCCCGTCCCTGTCCCTGTCTGATCAGTCCCTGAAGGGTCAAGATGTATAACTGTCCCGTCCCTGTCTCCTTCTTGACCCTGTCTGACCCTCAAGGGTTGGGACGGGACGGGCCGGGTCAGTGGGTCGACCCTAATCAACACACTACTTTTTTTATAAATTACGTTTGGTACCCAAAATTATTTTTTCTTATAATTTAGTACCTAAATTTTATTTTTTTACAAATAAGTCCATAAATTTTGATGGTAAAATTACGTTTTGGCACCCAAATTTTTTTATTTTTACAAATTAGTACCTAAACTTTTAAAACTTCACAAAAAAGTCCAATGAAGTATGAGATATTTGTTGTTGCTAAGGGTCACAGAGTCAAAACGTGACCCGTCCCTAAGTTGTCCCGACCCTTACAGGGTCAACAAATGACCCGTCTCTAATCTGCCCCTGTAGACAAACTGACCCGTCCCGACCCTTAGGGACAGGACGAGTCGGGACGGATCAGTGGGTCTTCCGGGACAAGCTTTCACCCCTATTAAATCTTGATACATGATGAAGGTAGAACAGTCCTTGATTACTTGTATTATTAAAACAGTCATTATTATTACGACATTTTCAACCATTGGCAGTTATTGAATCGTTAGGTTTACAGTTGAATTAGTGGATTCCATGGTACATGGAGGAATGTATCAATTTAATCGTCTTTAACTTCTTTGTGGACGTATTCTGCCAGGTACCAAGATGGGATAGATAGGGTACTGGAGAAAAGAGAAGGGAAATCAATATGCCCGTTTAGTATTAGTTTTGTTGCTGTTGCAGCAAGGTTGGCACAATCCTGCTACAACCACAACAACACTAAAATAGAAAACAAAAACCTGTTTAGTTCTTATTTGTGACAATTTATGAAAATTAGCAACCAAAAACAGAAACGCGTTTAGCAACTTCTAATAATAAATTGAAATTAGAAAATGATGAAAATGTTCTCAATATCAAGCGTAGTCTCACAAAAAGTAATAATATTGTACATAAATATCGTTCCTTGCAAAGAATCATTAATAGGACTAAATAGTTTGACAACACCCCTTGTGTTGTTATTGTAACAACACTAGTCTCCAACCAATAGGAAGCTAGAGTTTTGATGACTTTTTATTATCTGAGTTGAACTCGTGTAAAATCAAAGCAGGAGTATAATTGTCATTATGAAAAATATGTTTAAATAATAATAAATAATTAAATAATATTTTTAAATTTTCTGCCCAAAATTTTGGTCACCGAAATATGCTTACGGGCGCCGGAATATGTTTACCAGCGTCGGAATCTAGTCATCGGGGCTGGAATATGCCTATCGGCACCGGAATCTGCTCACTGACGGTCGTCGGAGTTTGGTCAACGAACTTCGTTGACCGGTCAACGATCATCGAATATTGTGGTGTGCATTGTGAGATTTATTGTTTGGTTTCTCATATTTTTTGTATGCATTTTATGGTTTGCTTTATCGTGTTTCTAGTTTGCATTAAGAAGTTTTTGGCGTGCTTTCGAAAAAAATTTGGTTTGCTTTGCGGGGTTTCTTTGTTTTTGTGGTTTACTTTATCGTGTTTGTGGTTTGCATTATGAGGTTTCTGGTGTGTTTTTGAAAATTCTGTAGTTTGCTTTGTGAGGTTTCTGGTTTGTTTTAATAGATTTTTGGTTTGCATTAAGACGTTTCTGGTTTGCATTAAGACGTTTCTGGTTTGTTTTTGTGATTTGCTTTATCGTGTTTGTGGTTTGCATTATGAAAAGAAACCTGAAAATGAATACCATTATCCATAACCATGTTCAATTCATATAAACATGTTCAATTCAACAGAGCTTTCATTTGGGGCGATACGGAGCACATGAAGCTCTCTCACCTAGTTGGCTGGAAGGAGCTCCTGGAACCTGCTCGTATCCAAATCCTCTTCCACTGACTCCTTATTTCGGCCTTCTTGCTTGAACAGGCAGTTGGGCATCAATAATGTCAATCTCCCTGGTCCCGTTGTTGAAATCGTAAGCAGACAACTGACGTAGTAGCGGGGCACGTCCACTAAGCAAGCACCTGACATAGTAGAGAGAAGGTCGTCCAAATCAGGCAGCTCTCGTCCATTGTCCGACGCCGGCAGGTCTAAGCAAGCACCTGACGTAGGACTCTCGCCCATTTCAGCAGGCAGCTCTCGTCCTGGAAATTGCCTTCACACCTGTGCACTTACCGCACCACCAAGCTGCTCGGCGCCAGCAGATCCACTGATGCCGATTTGTTTCTTCCCGAGAGCAAGTCCTCCACCGCCACATAGCAACGATGAGCCGAGCCCTGCACCGCCACATAGCAACGACCATACGAGCTTGGTTAAGCAAGCACCTCTCATGGTAGAGGGAATGATGATGCTCTCTCTGCCGTTAGATGCTGCTTTGCTGCGATTTCGCGAGATCATTAAAAGGGTTGCCGAGGGTTTTATTTAGTTTGGGTGTTGCCGAGTGGAACCTGAGATTGGGGTTGGGTTTTAATTAACCCGAGGGGTATTTTGGGCATTTCCTAAATTATGGGTGAGTTTAATCTGAAACTCGACTAGCGTACGTAACTTACTCGATTTATGTCGAAACTCGACACCTTTTGAACCGAGAGTTCGCATTTTTAGTCCCCATGGATATTACAATGGAATTTGACAAATCTTCCCAAGGGTATAATAGTCATTTTGAATTTTGGGAATAGCGGGGTGTAACAAAATCTCTACAATCTACGATTAAGAAGCAAGACTTGAAAAGTAAAAGGATTGAAACTCTTGCCGAGAAGGTTCACTCGGGAGTTGTTTCCCCTAATTACCCACCATGAACCGTGGGATCGAATGAATCGGTGTGTGACAAGGCGATTGTGAACCGCTTGGAGGAGCAACAATGGTTAGAAACCACACTCTCAATTACTAGGCCAAGGAATGCATTATTGGCTACAATTGTAGTCCTCTTGGGCCAAACAATTTAGTTTAGATGTTTGCCCTACATTAACCTAAAATAGTTTAGAGGTTTGCCCTACATTAACCTAAATAGGAGGCCTCAATCCTTGTGATGCATCAATCCTTCCTTGTGCTTGTAGAGATCTTTTCTTGAAGAGGAACTTCTCAAATCTTGACTTGGAGCAAACCCTAGCCTCTTCTCCCTCTTGGTTCGTGGCTTTCTCTCTCTAGGTTTTCAAAAAGAAGAAGGTTTCTCTCACTTTGGGCTCCCCATTTTTCCTCCTTTCAACTCTCCTTTTATACACAGGTCGCGCCCAGTTCATGATCCCAGTTCACGGTCGTGAACTAATGGCAGGGACCGTGAACTCAGCCCAAAACGCACCGCTTCACTTAACTGGTTCATGGTCCATGACTTCAATTCACGGTCTTACGACCGTGAACTAACTCGAAATCAGTACCCTCTGAAAACTCTCTGGAACCTCGCCAGTTTGTGGTTTGTGGCTCCAGTTCATGGTCCTGATGACCGTGAACTCACTGCTTGGACCATGGACTGCGGCTGCTACCTGCTTTTTGCCCGATCCTCGAGCCTTTTCTTCCAACTTTCGATTCCGGTGTTGGTTCTACCTGTTAGACTCTGAAACACATTGAAACACATCAAACATAGCGTAAAACCACCTTTTTTGGAGCTCAAATGCCAAAAATGCCAAATAAAAATAGGGATAAAAAGTGTATATTTAGGCCCGAATCAATCCCTATTCCCACCGAAGCAGCAAGTGCAGATCTAGAAGGCTAACCGACCCCTTCTCCAACGTTTCTCACTTCTCCGATGAAGCAGCAATCATGCCTCCCTTGTAACTGATGCTCTATCCCTCTCTCTACCAGTACCAAGCCAAACCGAGAACTCTACTTATCAGCTCAAACACAGGAACAAAATCCCCAGCCAAAGTGATGCAAAGAGCCATAGTTGGTGTAGCGGGTGCGGTTGCATGACTGCTTTTTGGTGGATTTGGGACAGTGGAGGAGAAAGAAGGAAGAGGACGGGAGCAATGGTGGTGATTGGAGAGCGTGTGAGGTGCGGGGAGTTGGAGGAAGAGGAAAGGTCTCGTAGTCGCAGGGAAGGGAAAAGTTAGAATTTTTTTTCTAATTTCAAAATTAATCATTTTTATAACTCAAAATGACATGGCAATAATATGATGACTAGTCGCTGATGTGTGCGATGATTTGCCATCCTAGTAAGCCTAACATTAACCTAACTGACGGAGTTTCTAACACCGTTAAAATTTCTAACGGAAATGTCTAGATTTGTCACACGACCATCCATTTTTTTGAGTGTCTATTTTGTGTTTTCGAATAGATATGACTATATTTATCACAAACGTGAAAGTTATGACTATACAAGTGTATTTTGCCTAAAAGTTACAATAAAAGTTCCGACGTATTTCATAAAATGGTAAAACACATTTGGTGTCTATATTGTTCAACAAATATCTCTCGACATATCCTACTAGACAAGGGTATCCCATAATTGGGTTTAATTGTTAGATTTTGAAAATAATTTGGGTTAATAATAACATTTTACTATTATATTTGGACCTAAAACAGAATAACAAATGTGTTATAGTGTAATTGAAAATATGTTTACCAATAGTGACAGTGTCCCAAGTTTAAATTACATAGACTACTACTTAAATATAATTCGTACCAATACGCAAACAACTACGGGAGGTTGGATAATCTTTTTCCCAAATTAAAGGTGTCCCACTACCACTTAAACATTTTTTTGCTCATACGGAAACTACTATCGGAGGTTGAATAATCGTGTTTCCAAATTTTAGTGGTGTCCCTAAACATGCATTTATCCGCCACTAGTGTGAGTGTGTGTGGTATTGTGGGTTCTAATAAGTCGAGTTATTGGGGGAGATTCAGTTATGAATATTATTATATCATTTATTAGCATGCTTCCTCAAATGAAAGGCAACCATATAAACTTGAACACAAGATCTAAACATAATATGTTTAACAAATGGAGACCGTCGGGATTCGAACACAAGATCTCTCGTGACATTTCTAGGACACCTCTAACAGAGGGACAAATAGTCTCTTTTGAAAAAACTTATTGTCAACCATGTAGGAAATAAGGACCTGCCATCGGATCCATGGTGTTGTTGTTGACAACAACTTGTGCCTGCTCTGACATGGCCGCACAAAGAAGTTAGGGTTTTCACTAACCAGCAGTGGCAGAGCCATAAATCTAGATGAGGAGGCTGATTTGAATTGTGATAATTGAGAGAGGGGGCCTAACAGTGGCTGACCCAGAATTATTGTAGAGGTGTGTCGCCGATAAAATAAGATAATAATTACATTTTTAATTAAATTTTAATAAATAATTAAATAGAAATATTATAAATTAATTCATAAAGTTCACAATGTCATGTTTACAACAAACCACAACGACATTTCATGTCATGAATTGTCTGTAAAATACATTCATCGCTTATGTTGCGAAACAAATCTTTTTCATATACACAACTAAACAATCATTTATAAATTGGTCACTCAACCGATTTCGAAATTCATTCTTGATTATCTTTATAGTTGAAAATGCTCTTTCCCAGCTTCCAATTGCAATATGTAAAGTCAACACCAACTTCAAGAGCAAGTAAAACTAAAGGATAAAAGAAAAGGGGGATGTGGTAGTGGGTCTCAGTAATTAGAAACTAAAACGGGGTAAGTGTGAGTATTTTATTTATTTTCAATAAAGGAAGGGTCTAAGGGGTGGAAAAAGTGAGTTTCAAATAATGGGGTTATGTTTATTTTTTTCATTGTTGGGTTGTGGTGTGGGGTACTTTAAAACAAACATACTTATTTGATGTTACTTATTATTGTTTATTTCTAGTTAAAATGTATAACTTTATAACAAGAAAATCATTCTCGTATAGTAAAGGTGTGTCGCTCACAATTATTTGAGTTGTGTTGAAAGTCCCGAAATAAAAAAAATTTGTACAAAAAATATATATGTACTTCACGAAATTTCCGGACGAGAGTGTGTGGGAACTACACACCCTACCATTTACTAGGTCCGTGGCCTCACCAACTACTTTATCTCCTAAATTTGCCCAGGAAAGAGCTCGGTATTATGCTCCACAAGAGAAAAGAGAGACTATGGTTTGCAATGTACGTTGCTTGGACTAGACATGTACTAGCTAACCTTTTGAATAGCATAACTAATGTCTAGCCTTGTAATGGTAAGATAAATTAGCTTTCCGACAAGGCGTCTGTAGGCCTTAGGATCAGCTTATAATACTTGCCTAAATAGAAGTACCTTGAGTCTTATCTGGATGAATGAGTCTATACATGTGATCATGTTGAACCATGATAAAGTCCTAAGCATAAACTAAATAAAGAGTACCTAATTCAAACATAAACTAATTCACCAATTTGTAATTTAAAAATTAGAATAACTGCCTCATTCGACCAAACCAAATCAACTAGATGATGATTATCGGCTGCCCACAATAGTTCTCTGTCAATTGGAGCAGCCGAGCAGGATTTAACATTTGTGTTGGTGCATCAGAGCATACTGATCATGAATCGTAGGACTTGAAAACAATGCCAACTTTATAGTAAATAACTCATAAATAAGTAGCTAAACTAAATATAATAACATATAAATTAATAAAATATTGAATATCTAAAAAAAGAAAATTGGAGAAAAATACCTTCGGCGGCGGACGATCCAATCCACACAAAACAGAGCGTACTCATGTCGGGCAACAAAACGACGTTCACCGCCTCTGCCTCCCTCTCCAGCAATAAAATCAACGTCGTCCTATGCCTCTGGGCGCTGAAATTTGGAAGGAAGATGAAGATGAAATAAGCCTAATAGGAGGGCTCGATTGGGCCGCCTCAATTGTTTTCTTTTGTCCCTTTCAAACATGCCCAATTTGCTAATACGAATAGTAGATTTAGAAATATCTTTTTTAAGTGCCGTGTTTTGGACATTATTTTTTATACATACAATATTTTAGAAAACAGTCCCCATACTGATGTTTTTGTTCATTATTTAACAGCTAGCATAAACAAGAAGTATATTAGAACAACTGACTTTGAATGTATCAAAATAGTGGAATTTAAAGTAAATAATAATGACAGGAAGTATTCCGAAACTTGAAGCACGGGAAGCACCTCCCACAGCAAGCAAAAAAGCCATATATGATATAACTGAAGAAAGAGGTCATCTCATCTCATCTCATCGGCCAACCTAACCAGCAGGGCCGTGATCAATGTTTGCCGTCATCATCATCAACTTACGTATACCAGTTTTGTCTGTCTTGAATCTTGATACGTACGTGATGCAGGCCTTAATTACTTGTATTATGAGTTATGACAACCACCATCTGTATTATTATTATTATTATTATTATTATTATTATTATTATTATGTCACTTTCACCATTTGCAGTTATTGAATCTTCGTTAGGTTTACACTTTACAGTACTAGAATAAATGGATTCCACGGTAAATGGTGGAGGAATGTATCAATTGAACCGTACGTCTTTCAACTTTTTGCACTATAATTAAATTCAGTGGACGTAGGGTAGTGGAGAAAAGAAAAGAAAAGAGAAGGGAAATCACTATCGAGACCTACTAAAGAGCGATGGAAGAGCTCCTCATGACCTGACTTGACTTGCACGGCACTTAAAAGGAATTAACTGATGAGTGAGTGAGTGAGTGAGTGAGTGAGTGAGTGTGGTAATGTGGAGGAAGAGGAGAGGTCGCTGTAGCGTCCAGTGAACAGTTACTGGTAGCTAGAGAGGCGCATTGCACATCATTCAATTTGCAGATAAAAGGTGGTGAGAATTTTATAAGGATACTATTTTGTTATGAAATTGTGCTAAACATTGGAATTTTTCATGGTTTCTGCATCCTCCTCGGAGCATCTTCATCAATGCAATTATAAAAGAAATTGTATTTGTGTTTTTTATTACCAACTCAAATTTTTTTGCAATCCACATCACATTCATTTCATTCACCTACATCAATACAATTAACTTGCAATTACAAATGTAATTAAATATTATGTTTAAATTATAGAAAATTAAGTAAAAGAGAAAAGAAAATAATATAAAATTAAAAATTCCCATTTTTAAGGCTTTTTTGACTTGCATATGGAATTGCATTTGTTGCAAGCTTGCAAATATGCAATTGATAGCCACGTCAATGTAATTGGTTTTGCAATTGCAAACACCTATGTCATGTCATTTTGCAATTGAGAATGCAATACCAATGTGGATGCTCTAAGCAAGAATCGCGTTTTAAACCTTACAAGTTTACGCATTTAGGTTTTTAGTTTACTAAAACATTTCTATGTAAAGATCAAGTTTTTTCTCTTACTAGTTTAGTCAAAATCGTGCTTTAAAAGTTCAAAATTTACATGCTTTTATGTTCTTAAGTCACCAAAACGTTTATGCGTAAAAATTGCGCTTTTTTCATACTAATGTAGTCAAAATCATACTTTAAAAATTAGAAACTTACGCTTTTACGATTTTAAACCATCAAAACGCTTGTACGTAAAATTGAGTACTTTTTACTCTAAGTAGTTACTTCTAACCCAAATTAAACGCAACTAGCTGGCGCAATACGTAATACGTTTTTGGTCCACTCCAACAACACTCACTTCCGACTGTTGTTGGATTCATGGTAAGCACCGCCAGCAAGTCTCTGTGTAGGGCCTTACTTACGTGACTCCATTCTCGATTCATGTGGTACATGGAGTCACACGAACATAGAGTATCTATCAGTGTTTAGAAGTGCAATCGTATCGGACGGTACGATTAGAAATACTAGTTAGAATGGTAAGTGGATTTAGGAGTACAAAATGGTCGAACCACGATTTATTACAAAATATCTTATTTTTTTAACTTTTTCGATATAATTTTTGGTACAATTTCACAATATTTGGATATAGTTTTGGAGAAAAATCACAAAAATATTGTAGTTGATGACTCAAATTACCATAAACTAGAAGGAAGAGAGAGGGTAACAATGATGATTTTAGAGAGAAAAAAAAATAACGAAGAGAAAAGATGGCATATCATTTTTCCAACCATGGCGCTTATCTTCCAAGCTTATGTTTATGGCTTGCACGATTGCCATTATGCGACAAATCATCCTCCATTAATATATGGTAGAGTTTTGTGTACTTTTCTCCATTTCAAATTTCCTGCAACAAGAGTGAAAGTAGGAAGGTCATTTTTGTCTTTACACATTTATTATTTATTTCATATAAAAATAGCAATATCAAGATTTGAACCCGGGTCTATTCAAACAAAGATAACAATAACAACCAGTTACACTAAACAAATTTATTGCATCCTTTTTTATACAAAAAATAGACAAAGTTAATCTCTGAATATCAGAGGACTTTTTAATCATAATTAGCAAGCTCACTAAGTCTACCGTATGTATTTTTATCGAGCTTGATACTTCTATTTTCATAGTAGAGATTTCTCAATTTTAAATTCCCGCTCTCTCCTTAATTTTTGCTAAAGGTAAATGGGTAATTGGCTAACATGGAAGAAACTAATTATGTAACTACGTGTTGTATCATTGCATTTTTCAATTTAAATTTAAATTTTTTGTTTTTTTTATCTTTGTTTTTTTCTCTTTCTAACTTCCTCCGAAATTTCACCCATCGTGCAATAGTTTGCGCCTTTCACTTCCCAGTACAAGACTGTCATTGAAAATCAATCTTCAGATATCTCTTGGCACTATGATTTTATTGTTGGGATTTTAAGCTGGGCGAGTAGAAGATTTCAACTCCGATATCAATTCATGGCGAATAGAATGAAGTTCATCAATAATTGAAGTTGTAGAAGGAGGATTAGAAATTGAATTTTTGGTTGAATATATGCCTCTTGAGATAGAAATTTGGTTGTACAACGGAGAGTGGTGGCTATTGGATCTTTAGGTTTATGGTTTTTGCAACTGTCACAACCTATTTCTATCTTAAAACGAGGAATCATTGATTGATTGTTTGAAATAGGTCGCTTCTTTATTCAACCTACTGGAACTAATAGATAAGGAGTGTCTAATTTTGCGCCTTATTACTTTAATCGAGTCTATTCGCATATTGGAGATAACCCTGATTTTTTTCGTTTGCTCTCAAGTTGTGATGGTCCCCTCTTAGCTGAGTTTTTAGTATATAGATGACTTGAATCAACAACTCTCCATTTCTTTTTGATTAGTGACATATTGTTTCTAAAAGGAGAGCATTGAACCCTATATATAGGATTGTGAGGTTTAAGATTTAGTTTCAAACTATCTATGGGTTGTGTGAGAATTTCAGTGAGCTTTTATACTCTATATTTCTTGACTGTAAAAAAAACTAACCAATAGCATTTTAACAGGGACTTAATTAGCATTATGAAAATGGGGTCAATGATACATTTTTATATTTTATATTCTTAAATGATTATGATATTTCTCCGAATGTTCGACCTATATATTATTTCTTTATGTATCATCTCGATCGAATGATTATCAATAAGATTAAACGAGTTAATAGACTTAAAAGTAACATAAAAATAAAAATAATCAAATATGAGTATTCCGGCCAAAAGGGCCGGATTATAAGCTAGTATATAATATAATAATTTTAGAAGGAAAAGTACTGCATTTAGTAGATTATGAAATTTAGCAATTGTAAGGACACTTTTTTTTTTACTTTTTGTATTCGATGACTTTTGCAGGTGACGCTCAATTGATTTTGAGGAAGATCCGTGATGGTGAGGTAGCTGACGTCGTTGAGGGTATGATTTTGGAGGAGATAAGAAGTTTGCGAGGCTTATTCCAGGAGTTTAAGTTTATTTTTGTTGGTCGTGACTATAACAGGGTTGCCCATTTGGTGGCAAGAAAAGCCCTTTCCTTAGTGTGGTTCAATTTTGTTTCTTGGTTGTTTTTAGCTATGTGACTCTTTGTATCTGACTGTTTTCTCGATAATACGAGTGATCTTTTGACAAAAAAAAGACACTTTTTTAACTATCAATAAAATGACTTTACTTTGGCAACAAAATACTTAAAAATAGTATCTGAATGGATGAAATAAGGATTATTAGAAAAATACCAAAAATAGCATAGGTGATTTATGGGGATAATGCGAGAATGAGAACATTATTTAATATCATATTTTAAATTCAAAATTTAAGAGCAATACCATTTATTTAATATCTAAAAATGAAAGTAACAAAATATTACTGATAGACGAGTTTGTTTTTTTTATGAACACATTCTAATTTTTGTTTTATGCAAATGTAGAGGCTACAAAGCATCGACTGTAATAATTCGTGTTAGTGCTTACATAATTTTATCTTACCTTGATTAAAAAACTAATTAACATATTTTTTATATAAAAAATGATACCCAATAATTCGATTAATCATGTTACGAATTTCAAATCACAGATTCCCCACATAATTGAACCACCTTATGATTGAGTGAGAAATGTGTCCTGGATGATCCATTGACAAATTCACAGGAAACTCTTGCTTAGCTTGGAGACATTATAAACGAATAGATTTCATTGAACGATGCAAAAAGAAAAGGGGAGGCTCAATAAGATTAACTCTAGCGATATTACTAGGCGTGTGCAATAGGGGTGGCAATACGGTCCGGTCCGGTTAAATTGGCCCAAATTGATCCGGTCCAGTTCGGTCTTTTTGAAAATATAAGGACCGAAGATTGGATTGGATACAGTCCGGTCTTGATCTGGTCCGGTTTTGATCCGGTCCGGTCCCAATTCGGTCTTGATTTTACATTGAGATTGTGGGATTTGAGTGGCCTAAGGCCTTAAAGGGCGAGGAGTTGGTTAAGTTTTGTACTAAGTGCAAAGGTTTGTGACCGTTTATGCAAATTACCCTTAAGTTTTGGGTGTTGAGCTCTCTTATCCGGTCTTTATCCGGTTTTTTACCTCAAATCTAAGCCCAAAGATTGGATTGGATTGTTTACTATCCGGTCCCGGTCCGGGTTATACGGTCCAGTTTCCGGTTTTTAATCCGGTCCCGGTCCAAATAGCCACCCCTAGTGTGCAATAGTTTGTTTCATATTTAATTGCATTGGATCAAATTGATATTTGGATTACATCATATTTGACCGAATATAATGTGATATGATATTTGATTTCGTGAATTTTATGAATATTGAAGAGAAATAAACTGAAATAATATTGGATCAAACCAAATACAATAATGATATGATTCTCATAATTTTATTATTATTGAATCACGGTTCTCATAATGTGTTTCAATCTGTACCAGACCGTTGCACAACCCTAATTAGAAGTAGAACATGGCCGATTGGGATTTTACTCCTATATTGGCATTTTCTCTCTCTTTGACGTAGTAATAATGTAGTTGGTATTCACTTGGAAATAGGAAAGGCAATAGGGCAAATCCAGGACGGGTATCTGGATACCCATACACACCTCGTAGCAGTTTGGATAATTTATATTAGCTACGGATTTGGGCAGGTCGATCCAAACGGGTATGTAATTTATAAAAAAAAACATGAAAAATATTCGTTATTTTCATTAAACGACCAAGAAACAAACCATAATGTGATAAATGTAGTTAAATTATTTGAAAAAAATGAGGTTCTCTCTTATTTGTAATTTTATTATAGCTAAAATATGAGATAATAAAAGGAAAGTTCTGATTAATTTGGCTAACATTACATGTAATCTAGGCAAGAAGGGATTGAGAATGAGGCAAATCAAATCAGGTCGGGTCGATAAGAGTATTCATACTGTCACGTCATTCCCATAAAGTAGGTATTACCCGCTCAAAACAAACCAAACAAATAGAGTAAAAATCGAAATTGTCATCCCGTCTAAAATTCGTATGCTTGGAACTATAGTGGTAAACTGAAGTCATGCTCCAAAGCTAATCATGCATCATATACTGCTTTGGTATTAACGATTTGAATCAATTAAGAGTTACCATTCCAGATTACACAATACCACGGGATGAGATACGGTGACAACCCCATTAGGGGTTGTTGGATTGACAACTTATTTTATAACCATAGGATCCATTCTCTCTCTTGTCTCTTTCTTCTTTGTTCAAATCAATGGTATAGATTGGATTAAGGGTATTTTTGGACGAAAAAAATTGACCACACTAGATTATTATCCCTATTAATATCTAAAACCCTACACTCTCTCTTTCCTCTCTCTCTCTCTCTCTCTCTCTCTCTCTCTCTCACGCCATCTTTCTTCTTCCTATTCTTCTTCTTCCTCCCATCTCTTCCCTCTCTCTCTCTATCGGCTGCCACCACCGTCGTCGCAGCCGACCCGCCACGCCCTCCGCCTCTCATCATTGCTGCAGCCCTCCCGTCGTCGCGCCCTCCGCCTCCCAGCACTGTCACGTCCCTCGCCCCGCAGCCATCGCGGCCTCCTCCTCCCACCACCGCCGCGATGGCCTCCCACCACCACCGTCGTCGCAACCCTCCCGCCTCCCTCTGTCTCCCACCACCACCGTCGCCACGAGGTCACCGCCTCTCCCCTGCCTCCCCCTTTTGTCATCCCTATTTTTTTTCCAGATCTGTGATTTTTCATATTTCAGATCTGATTTTTTTGTGCTAGTCTCTAGTGGTACGCTACCAGTGGCAATGGTACCGCTACCAGTGGTACTGGTAATGGTACCGCTACCAGTGGTACTAGTACTGCTAATGGTACCGCTACAAGTGGTAATGGTACCGTACCACTAGCACTGGTAGCGTACCACTAGCACTGGTAGCGTACCACTAGTATTGGTAGTGTACCACTAGCACTGGTACGTTTTTTAACGCACTAGTAGCGTACCACTGGCACTGATATATTAATTACCAATAGACTAATAGATTGGTACACTTTTTAACGCACTAGTACATTTTTTCAGGTTGCCGGAGGGAGTCTGCCGGAGAGAATTCGCCAGAGAAAAAGTCTGTCCATCGAAGCGGAGTGACCGCAGGAGAAAGGAAGAGAGAGATAGAGATATTAATGTATAGGATTTAAATTTCAAAAAAAAATTATATTTAATATGAGTTTTTAATTCCCAATCCGATTAATACAAAAAAGGCAATTAATATATTCCTTTTTTTCATACCCAAAATACCCTTGGTTGTCACCGTATCCCGTCCCCAATACTACCGTATACCAGCTTATCTCCCTCCTCCTTTGTTTATTATTATTTCCAATAATGATTCTACTAATGAATGAATGAATCATTGAATGAAGTGGGGACGACTCGTTCCTTCTTCAACACAAGACAACACCACCAACAGCAGCTTCAACCTCTTCCTCCCCAAATATAATTTCCTTCCTTCCTTCCTTCCGCCCACTTTACCGCCTCCCATGTTCTCTACTACTTGTCTCCACGCGCTTTCCCCCCCTTTTTTCATCCCCATTGCCGCCCCGGCGGCATGCAGTTCTCTCTTGGACACCATGACCAAATTCAGTTTTTCCTCCCTCCCCCCACCAGTTTTCTCCTAGTTGACTATTGAGACCTCATCTGTTGCTTTGCTTCCCAATTCCCATCAATGGACGATCCCGGAGGATGGAAAACAAGTTTCCATCTCTTCTTCAGCAGAATGGTCTTCATGTTAATGGTGATGGCATCATTGTCACTGTTTCATCAAAATCTCACGCCCTCCTTTGCTCTCAACCCTCAAGGTAAGGCGTTTCACCTAAAGTCTGCGTCTTTACTTATGGGTCTATTCTGGGTTTTGATTGAACTGAATTTGGGGCGATAGGTATGGCGTTGTTGAGATTCCGGAAGAAAGTGGAGAGCGACCCATTTGGAGCTTTGTCCAGCTGGAATCGTAACGATCCTGATTCGTTTTGTTCTTGGTTTGGAATCCACTGCTCTGCTTCCGGTCAAGTTGTCAGCTTGTGAGTTTTCCATTGATCCTTTGAGAAATCAGTCCTTACCCACTTTCTTCTTGCTTCTGTGATCTCTGAAATTTTGCTGCTTTACACCTTACAAGAGACTCTTTCTGCAAATTCGACGTGGATTTTGCTTGGTTGTGCTGTACCACTCTAAGTTCGTGTGAATGCAACGTCTTGCTCAATTGATCAAAGAACTGTTTTCATGGATATCGAGTTTCTGATCCAACTCCTTGGGTAGAAGAAATCTCAGTAATGTGGTTTACAATATACAAGAAATCGGAATGCTTTTGGCGAGTTGGGGTCTTGGGGAAGGTAGATGGGGAGTAATTTCACCGCCATGAGAGTACAAAAAGTAATGAATGTTGATGGTGATGTACAGTATCGGTATTCATTAGTTAGGTGGTGGTTCCCAATTCAAGATCTGTCACCTTTCATTTATGTCTTCATCTGCATTCTTCAACTACCAAAGAAATATCAAATCCTAAAGTGGATGTTATTCACTGTTTGTGCGTGCTTGTAACAAATGGCTGGCCAAGAAACCATTAAAATCATAATAATGGAAGTACAAATTGGTGATTGGTTTTGTCTATTTTTCACCTTGATGGGAAAAGCAAAGCTCTCTTACTCTTTGTTTTTGGTTCTATGTATAATCCTGAACGCAGATCTGTTGCAATCTTTGTAGGCATTTGCAAGATCTGTGTTTGAGAGGGACATTGGCTCCTGAGCTGCAGATGTTGACTCACTTGAAATCATTGTATGTTTCTATCTTTCCTTTTCCTATTTGTTTTCTTCTTTGTTAGACCCCCCATGTTCCCATTTCCTGACAGTTGGAGGATAAGTTTGGAAACACCTCAGAGAATGAGTCAGATTCATGATTTTGGAATATTTGTCTGCCTGCAGAATATTGAGGAACAATTCATTTATTGGGAACATTCCTAGAGAGATTGCAGAGTTGAATGCGCTGGAGGTGTTGGACTTGGGATATAACAACTTCAGTGGACCATTTCCATCTGAATACTTTGCCAACAATCTCTCATTGACAACCCTGTAAGTTGACTTTTTCTCCAGCTCTCCATACACAGCCCATGTTCTTTTATTTTATACTCTTTACTAAACATGGTTGAACCAATCAACATGATATCTGTCTGGATGCAGTTTACTTGACAACAACAAATTACTTGATGGCATTTCTCCCGAATTTGATAAGCTTCGGATGGTTTCCAACATTCAGGCAGACGAGATCCAATGCAGAACTGCAGCTCATGATAGGTATGTCAGCCAGTTTGCAAATGACTTTAGCTGTTTACCCATATAACATGCATAGGGAGTTGGGAAGCTGGGCATAAATTGTGGAATGCAATTCACAAGCAAAATGCATATAGCAGGCGATACACTTATTGCCTGAATACCAAAATCAATGCATGAATTTCACTTCATTGACAAATTCTGCCACGTTCTTTACAAACATTACTCAAAAACATTGATGGACTTCTGATCTCATCTCAGAGGTCTATATTTTTCAGTTAGGTTTGCTTGTATGTAATTAGTTTGCAATATCATCTCCATGTGCAGCTTCACACTATAGTTTTATTTATTTATCAGGAAGACAGTTCAAGATGGTGCTCACAGGATGCTACTACAGTTCCGAAACACGCCATTAACATCTGCACCCTCACAGCCTCCGTCATCACCTTCGCCAGCACCTTCTGGGTCGCCCTTCTCGGCACCCTCTTTCCCTCCATCATCATCCCCTTCGCCATCTCCATCCTTCAGCCCGGCAGGAAGCCCTTCTGGTGGTCTCCCTTTGCCTCCAACTTCAGCCTCAATTGCACCATCTTCATCCGATCCACCAGCTACAGTTTTTGCACGTCCAAATGAGGGCCCTGGTTCTACTGCTACAGAACGTAGTAGGAACAATGGCCGCCGTTCGAGAGAAAGGCATCATCGGGCACCTATAGTTGCCGGTATTGTTGGCGGGTCTCTGTTCCTTTTGTTTTCAGCAATTGGACTCACCTTCTTTAGAAGCAATAAGGTAGTTACAGTCAGACCTTGGGCCACTGGTTTAAGCGGACAACTACAGAGGGCATTCGTAACAGGTCATCCGAATCTTCTCCACATTTCTCAGTTACAAAACCCTATTAATGGTTTACTTCTATGTGCTGAAGGTTCATTTTGATCGTGCTCTCTGCAGGGGTACCAAAACTGAAGAGGCTGGAACTTCAAGCAGCCTGTGAGGACTTTAGCAACATAATCGGCACGTTTGCTGATGGCACAGTGTACAAAGGAACCTTGTCAACCGGCGTTGAAATAGCTGTGACATCTGTTGGAGTCTCGTCTAAGAAAGACTGGTCAAAGAATTTGGAGGCACAGTTCAGGAAAAAGGTTTTACTCCTCAAACCCTGAAATTGGAACACCTTCCTGAGAGATTTCTAAATTGAGTTTCTAAACCATGCTAGTTTCTTTTCTCACTTGCCCTTCCAGATTGAGACATTATCCAAAGTGAACCACAAGAATTTCGTCAATCTGATTGGATTCTGTGAAGAGGATGAGCCTTTCACGAGAATGATGGTCTTCGAGTATGCCCCCAATGGAACCCTCTTCGAACATTTGCACAGTAAGTAATATGTTCTCTTTCTAAATTTCTTTCAAGCATGTTAGTAATACCTCAAATGAACTGGTCTCATGTGGACACGGGATAGCACGTTAGAGGTTAGTGGGTGGCAAATAGGCTGGACTTAAATGGGTTCACTGCCTGATGGGTCGGTCGTTGGGGGAACAATGGCAGTCTCTTGAGAACGTGATGGGAATTAGAACATATCTCTGTCATTTATTTGGTGCAAGAGCTATTGAGTAAAGTTTTTAAATGATGATTAATAATGTGCAGTAAAAGAAGCAGAACACTTAGACTGGGGTACAAGACTCCGTATAGCAATGGGCATGGCCTACTGTCTCGAGCACATGCACCAACTGACTCCACCAATCTACCATGAAAGCCTCCGATCATCGTCCATCTACCTCACCGAAGACTACGCGGGCAAGATATCCGATTTCAGCTTCTGGAATGACGTGACTGCAGCCAAGATGATGGGAACGACAGAGGCAATCGAGCTGCTGGAATCCCCACCAGCAGACGCAGAGAGCAATGTGTACAGCTTTGGAATGGTCCTGCTCGAGATGATAACCGGTCGAATCCCATATGCATCAGCCGATGGCTCTCTCATCGACTGGGCATCCAACCACTTGAGAGCAGACCAACCTGTAGGCAAAATGGTCGACCCAACTTTAAAAGCATTCCAGCATGACGAACTCGTGAAACTGGTTGAAGTGATCAGGAACTGCATTGAACCTGACGTGAAATTGAGACCGACGATGAGAGAGGTAGCAGAGAGGTTGAAGGAGATAACTTGCTTGGATGTTGACCGAGCCACGCCAAGGTTGTCTCCTCTATGGTGGGCAGAGCTCGAGATCATGTCTACTGATGGAAGCTGAGAATGCTGAGAGAGGTATGTATGTTATAACATGAAACATGATGAGTTATGTATTGTTGCTTGTCTGGTTGTCAGTCTGATTATTTCATTTCTTTGTTCCTTTTTTTTTTTTTTTTTCTCCCGATGAATTCTGGAGTGTATGCTAAGAGATGATGATTTAGTAGTAAAGGGGTGTCTGACAGTGGGTTCGAAATGTAAAGAAAGCACAGAGAGTGAGTGAGCATGATCTATGTATATATAGCCGGGGGGAAACGAGATCTCGGACTTGATGTGGTTCCTTTGGTTTGGTTCTTTTCTAAGAGTTGCTTGTATAGAAAGGAATTGTGCTTGCAAGTTGTGCAACATCAAATAACAATCTCAGTTTCATTTATAAAAAGATGTTCCAACTATCTTCATCTTTCTATTGTTTTCCTATGTTTTGTTGAGTATATTACTAGTCTATCAGAACAAATTAACTAACTGCAGATGTTCGTAAAGCTAAAGGTTCAAGCTCAGTTCGCGTTTTGTGTAGAGATCGATTGGATCAATTTGAAAAGAGATGGATTGTGTAAATGCATGGATCTGGAAAGAACTGGATTTCACATTTGTGTTGTTTGGTTGTGATTTTAGGTGTGGGTTGTCAATGACCCTAATATCTTTATATATCACAGAGCAAATCTCAGTCTAGGTGAATTTGAAAGCTGGGATTAACATAAATTGATGAGGATAAAAGAGACAAACCACAGTGATAGATTTTCAAACAATGATTTGTGAAGAAATTTTCTACCAAGGGATTTGTGCTCAAATCATCAGCAAAGATGACAGTAACAAAACTATAAGATGGCAAGTGATAAGAAAAAGAGTTTCATTAGTCATTAGAAGCACAACGTACTGACCAGAAAATTGAAGTTTTAATTTATATCTCCTTGGTCAGCTCTGTTTTTATGTACAAGCTGAATGGTGTGACCAAATTCAATAACACAAAACTGCAAAAAGAAACTGTACGGTTGTGGGAGAGAAGAATGACAGCTTTAAGTTACAGCAGAAAGAACCTTTCTTTCACCTTTGAATGCCTTGCCTGCTGCTAGCTATAGCTGAGAGTGGAATCTTTCTTTCAAACCTGCAATTTCCATGGAGGCTGGCTACTCCATGTTCCATTCTTCCACCACTCTCTTCCAGCACTCAGCTCCATTGTTTCAATGAACCCTGCTGCCACAGAGCTTCTATTTCCACATCTTGGTGGGCCAGATGACAAGTGTGCGACTTTCTTCTTAGCCGTCTTTCGTCTTTCTTTGACCATCATCATAAACAAAAATAGAGACAAGGATTAGCCTTGATCGAGTCAAATCTCATCCTGCCGAGCGGCTCTTTCTTTGGTCCTGTTGTACAGGTCAAGAGTGTCGAGGTGGTTGGGATCAAAACATAGTGCCGCCTCACAGTCCTTTAGTGCAGCAACAATTTCTCCCATGGATTCATGAAACGCTGCCCGAAGATGAAGCATTTGCAGTTCAGGTTTGAAAGCTATCGCCTTGCTTAGCTCTTCCACAGCTTCTGCTTCCTTCTGATCGTCCATCAGCACTGGAAACCAATCAAAGCAGCTTGTCAGCTCAACAAAATGAAATGAAGAACAAAACGGAAAGGGAAGACTGGAAGAGAGCTCTTGAGATGCTGATAAACTCACCAGCAGCTCTGTATCTGTAGGGGTAAGTTCTCAGTGGGTCGAGTTGTGAGGCCACGTTGAGATCACTCTTGGCCATCTCACGGTCACAGTACTCTGACCGTTTCTCGTAAGCTGACGCATTGCCATATGCCGTCTCTATCAACTTTGTCATCTCGTCAAATGCAGCCTTTCGTAGGTTTTTGAGCTGGTAGACTCGTGCCAATCCTTGGTGGGCTCTCGTGTGCTTGATGCTGAGTGCATTCGTGTAGCAGTCTGCAGCCTTATCCAGCTTCCCGCAGTCGACGTACATACTCCCCAAGTTGTTTAATGCCTATAGGTAAAGAAATCAAATCCAGGGCAATTCAATCGAGAATGAAGATCCAAGGAACATAGATTGAGTAGAGAGAAACATATGAAACGTGACTTACCTGCCCTTTTCGTAGACCATCCGATGGGCATTTGAGAGCTTCCTCCAAGAGTTGAATGACGTGAGATGAAGACAAAGGATCCAAGTTTGTATCAGCCAAAATGTAAGCTTTCAGGAAGAAAGCTTCAAATGATCTCTGTATGTGAAGGGATTTCTCGGCTTTGGAAAGCGCTTCTTCCCTGTGACCGATGTCATAGAGAATCCATCCTTCGTAAATCAGCCTCTCGTGTTCAGAAGCTGCATGGTTTCTCGCCAAGCGCAAGCAGCTCATTGCAGCTTTTGGGCAGTTCAACCTGTTGTCTTTCATGGCATTACATGCAAGAAGAAACCAAATGGAACGCAATCGAGAAAAATAACTTCCAATCGCAAAATAAAGTACCTAAGAAGAAGCAAAGACTGTCGAAACCTCAGCAGGCTGTTAGTAGGATCATTGACAAGCATCTGATGTAAGATAGCCAGAGAACCAACATCATCAACGCTAGACCATCTCTCATAAAGCTTAATCCAGCAATCAGCCAAGCTCCAATGCTGAACCACCCGGCCGCAGCTGATCACTAGCTCAACCACATAACTAGCACACATCTTCCCTCTATACATCATATAATTAGGTTCCAGTGTCAGCATTGCTCGAAGATCTCTTAGAGCGCTATCGTAATCCTCCATCGCGATGAACAACCAAGCTCGTAGCTCGAGACAATCAGCTGAGAGCTTGAACCCAATGTACTTATTAATCTCCGATATAGCATCCGACATCTTCCTCTCCTCCACTTTCTTCACTGCTCTAAACTTGTAAGGAAACGATAAGGTTGGATCGAGCTCGGTTGCAGTGTTCAAATCCATGAGCTTCTCTCGGCCAAGGCCATACAGAGACCTCTCCTGATACATCCATCCAACCGGTTTATGCTCAAAGACCAACGAGTTCATCAACCTGAAAGCAGAATACTGCTGGCCTTGTTTGTACTTGGCTCGTGCAACACCAGCCAGAGAGTAAACGTGGCCGCCTAAATCAACTGCTGCTTCGAAATATGATTGAGCGTTCTTGAACTCTCGTCGCTCGAGCATCACACAGCCCAATTGGTGAGCTGCGAGAGCCTTCTGCCATTTCTCGACCCCGAATTCGAGCATGGATTCGAGCAACATGACCGTGATGTTGGATGCCATGCTCTCTTCAATGGCTACTTGGCTGAGAAAATAGTATAGCAGGAAAGTTGCAGGGTGGCCTAACATTGATATTCTTTCCCTAGCTCTAGAGCCACAGAGGATTCGGAGTACTTTACGGTTTGAGAGTGAGCTGGGGATGTTCCTGAGGATTACCTGTACGCAAGAAGCTACGAGGAGAGTGGCTGATTCCTCCAGACCGTAATCGATCAGGATTATAGCGTCTTCCATTCTGCGGACCATGGAAGCTAGATGTTGATCGCAGGTGGATTTCAGCTCCTCACAGCAGAATCTGGTGGCGAAGGAGAGCAGCTCCAGGACTCTCTCCGGTGAGAAGGAATCGACTCTGTTAATTCTGCTGTAAATCTCCACTGCTCTCATTCCTTCAATGGAGATATCGCTCTTGGATAAATCGATCCTTCTCTTCCTCGACTCTACGAAGCTGCCATACAGCATCGCCTTCAACGGGGGTGAGAGAGCAGCGATCCTCGATCTCACGCAACGCACGGTTTCTCCATTAATGCAGAACACGACATCACCACCGCTGTTCTCGTGACAGTCAGTAATAACCACCGCCGCGGCGGCGGCGGCGGTATCACCGCTGCATCGGCATCGATCGTTGACCGAATTGGGATCGTACCCAGAAACTAGGGCGGCGGATGGACACTCCAGGAAACAATTACGACAATCCATGGGGGAGACGCCGGCGAGCTGGTCATCCCTGCGGTCGAATCTCAACCAGGAAGAGAGGACGACCTTGGAGTGAACATCAACAGCGTGCTGCCTGGCGGCGGAGAGGCACTTGCGGGGGAGCTTGGGATCGACCAAGCAAGGAGAAAGCGAGAACTGCTCCATGAGTAGAGTGGATTTATCGGAAGGGCTGGAAACGGCGAGCCGGCGGTAGAGGTCAGCTAACGAATCGACGGAGTCGACGGGTTTCAAGCAGGGCTCGATTCTGGGCTCTAGAAGTTCAGTGGTGGGTAGGCCGTAGGGAAGGAGCAGAGATTGATACTGAGATTGGGACGAAGAAGCACTACCGTCGCCGCCGGCGCACTTGGACTTCGAAGACGACGACGTTATGGCCCTGGACGGAGTCCCCGGCGGAGTAGCGGCAGTAGTATTAGTGAAGGCATGAACCTGGGCGCTCTTGAACTTCTCCAACACCTTAAGTCCCCCCATTGTTGCTAATTAATTAGACGTGTAGCGAAAAGGGCTCAGTCTCAGAGAAGGGTGTTTGATTGCCGAGAAAGACGAAGGCTAGCTTCCCATTTCCGCTTGCGTTTGCATTCGCCATTTCCCGAGTTATCGATCTCTGGGATTTTGAGGGGGGCAGAAAGAATGAAGCTTTCTCTGGCTATTTTATGGTGGCCGGAAAATGGGGTTTAGGTTTGTTGCTTTGTTTTCTCTGATTTGGTGGCTCACTCCATTTGAGAGGGCGGGGGAGAAGGGAAAGGAAAGGAAAGGAAGAAGGAGAGTTGCAATTAGAGAAAATAGCCAGTCTCTATCTGCCACGTCGTTACCGGAGCTGATGGCCCTAAACCACTTGGGTTAGTTTTTATTTTGGTTTTAATTTTTATTTTTTAATCTAGGGAGGAGGTCAAAGACTGGGAAATAGTGTATTAGGTTGGCTTTAGTTGGAATCCTTCTTAATTTTAATATTGTTGTCGTTGTTGTATCATCTATGCATGTATTGTTTACAATCCATCGTTTTTATTTTATTTTTTTAGCAGAAACAATACATGAATTGTTTCTATGATGTGACAGAAACTATCACTCATTTTGAGTGATTGTTATATCTCAATTTTTAGTTGTGATTGTTGAGATAATTGAGTTGAGATTGTTTTGTCTTAGCTTTTAACTGATGCGACATACACAATCACACATACCAAACGTTGTATTCTACAATGCATCAAATTCGACAATATATGTATAATATTATACATGCATTTTCAACAATACATCTATTTAACAATCGCAACTTGACCCCTAAGATGTATCATCAAATCAAATGATGTTTCTTATTTGTCATATCCTATATTAAAACTCAAAACAAAAACCAACGCTCAGAGATAGAGAACATGTAGTCAAATGGAAATTATTTCGTTATAGTTTCTTCAATATTTATGCAAGACACACATCAATTTGTGAAGGACGTTATTGGAGTCCCTAATGAGATTGTGGGGGGAAGCAAGAATATGAATAAGCATCCAAATGAGCTTTCAAATAGCAATTTGTATGGTTATAGTGAAAAACTCTCATGATCCAGGGTTTTCGTGGATAGCAACCACATTTTTCATGCAGAGCAACGATTGTAGCAGAAGTTAGAGTCTTTATTGTAATGATTGGCAGGACAACACATTCTGTCATCGCCTCGATTATTCATTCAAGTTGTGAAATCATGGCTGATTAATACATCCAATGGTGCAAGAGCGATGGTCCTTACCTCTTGACATGTTACATGTATTGATTTTTCTGAATACAACTGGTCGAATTGCTATATGACTTCACATCGAGAAGTAAAAAACAAACAGATCGATCGGGTAGCTAAAGTTTCAGAGAAAACGGAACCCGCTCGTCCGACCGGACTCAATAAGGTCTACCATGTACCACAACCACTTCCCGATTGAAATGAAGTTGTCTCATATTAAGAAGAAAATATCAAGTACTTAGCAAGGTGGTTGGCATCTAATTTGGAAGAGGTGGAACAGAGATATTGCATCATCACCATTTTCACTAATTTAATTAGCAATTTGTAGAAGAAGGTAGCTAGCTACCTTTCTAGGGTTGAGCTATAAATTACTTACAAAATCCCAGAGGTAAGGGAAGGAAACGTTAATCTCGTATCATAATCGAGATTCGAGAGAGTAGGTAATATAAAATCAAAAAGCTGAGGGGACAGATTAAGCATTAATAATGCAACAAATTGGGGGTTAAGTTGAGACAGCTGAGCCCCACACACTAATAAACCCCAATGATTGATCATTAGTTAGGTGGATTAGATCTGAAACATTATGAGCTAGGGTTGGTTCCTTCCTTAATTTAAAAATAATTTGTTACATTATTAATTATCACTTATGCATGTTCCATGTTTGTCAATTTCCTTAATTCCTTCTTAATCACCTTATAATTGCTTGCCAGGTTGTGATTAAATTCATGCACAAATGGGTGAACAGTCTTAGAATTCAAATTACACACAAGAAAGAAGAAGAAAGAAATGAAAATGAAGTAGAATGGTAATCGTTTTATTACCTTTTTTTTATGTCTCGTTACTATGATTTTATCGATATTCGTTTGAACCCATATAGACGAAGTCATAGACAATCGGAGCTGGGTAAGTGATCATTTTGACGGTTGAGGGTCTGGTAACAGTGAGTGAGAGGGTCTGGTTGGGGATAAAATGATCACTGGCTTATGTTACGGTATTCATCAGTATTTCGATATATTACCGATCTCAATTTGGTAATTTCTAATACCATATAGCACTTGAAATTTAACTATAATTTCAATCCTATTAAATAACATGTGCATTCAATAATACAATATTATTAACAAATTTGATATGATATTCAGTATATTCAAATTTCAAACACAAGTACCAAGCTTGCCCCCTAGCCCTAGCCGGGGAGGCATATATCTATGGAGGGGAGATAGCTTGTAAAGAGAAAAGGGAAGGGAAGGGAAGTACAAAGCTTAATCACGTGTGGTGGCTAGTTGGTTGGGTTTTGTTAGGCTGTTTGCCAGCCCACGTCTGATTCAATCACGATAATAACAAGATCCCAGCTCATACTCTACTTCCTTCCGATCAAAAGCAAAACCCATGCACTAAGAAAAGAGTATTTCTAGGAAAAGTAGCCTCTTTTCCATAAGCTTGCAAGTCTTCTCACACGATCGGGTACAAGAACTGCTACAGTGAAGATGCAACGGAAAGGAACATAATCCGAAAATGGACAACCCAATCAACATTCTTACTAAACGGACGAATGTTGAAGGGGAAATGGTTTAAAACCAAGATTGGTTTGTGGGTAATCCTAATAGACGATCTACATAAACTACAGTAAGATTTAAAGCAAAAATCTGTTTGTAGGACCCAATTTGGTAACCAGATCCATGTAAAAATCTCTGGTTGCAGACTCAGGAGAGGAGAGAAAGGAAATGCTGCAGGGAAGGAAGTAATGAGAAGATTCCCTGGAAAACGACTCATCAGCAGAAACAGACAACTCTAACTAAACTAAGCACTTATCCCCACCCAGCAATAAATGAAATGTGCCTACATAAATATTCTACATCTCACCTCTTGATTGATCCCACCATTGCACACGAAGAACATAACAGAAAGTAATTGAATTCAGAAAAGAAACAAGGCCACTCTGTCCCCTGAACCTTTTTCATTTTGGTCATCTTCTGGTGAATTCAGCTCTAAACTTGATAGTTGCAGACACTGAGTGTTTCTTCTGATTATCCTTATATATACACCAATCCCCTCCATCTCAACATTAATCACAGTAAAACAACTTATGTACAGACTACAGTAGCATGTTAACTCATTTATTCCACTATATCATACAACATTTCAACAAAGGTAAAAACACGGGTAATAACATCATACCTGTCCACCATAAGTGTCGGTGTATACTTTGTGTTCACCATTTTCATCTCTACACATACATCTTACTTACATACATACATACATACATACATATATATGAACATGCATACCATACTTCATTAGAGCACCAGCGAGGTATATCTTAACTATCTCCTGCATCAAAAACTCAGGCACCCTCCTTTGTTTTCCCACCTGAAGTATACACAAAGCTATACAGAATTTACTCTAAAGCATCTTCATGATCCAAAGTTTATGCTTCTTGACGTACAGATACACGAGCGCAGGTCCAATCAAACTCGCATCAGACAGCCGCTTGCAGACTTTCAGATACGATTCGACATCTTCCCATTTCTGAATCCTCTTCCTTACCCCTTGCATTACAGCCACCCTGTCCAAATAATCGGGACACAACCCCAAATCGAGCATCCTAGTCAGCACTTCTGCCGCCTCGTCGTAAAATCCTCCTTTGACATAGCCTCTCAACAACCAAGACAGCGACTTCTTCTTACGTAGAGAGCTCATAACATCGATCCTTGAAAGCAACCGAGCAATTGCCGCACTTTCATTTCTCGAGGCGCAGATTGCTAAGACCATGTCGTAGAGATCCCCATCGGCTTCTTTACCCACGAGCTTCATTTCCCACAGCTGCCTCTCAGCTTCTAGCCCACGCCCAGCGCATATGTACATGGCGAGAAGGCGTTCATGGACCACACCAGAAAGTGAGGAACTTCCTTCTTCGATTACCCATCTAGATAGGTGTACACCATCTTCTAGAAGCTTGGATTGGTATGTCTCCACGAGTTTCACATTCTCAGGGTCAAGTTCAGCAACCGAGCCGGACCTCGAAAAGCTTTTCAGTTTGCGTAAGGCTTTAGCGAGCTCATTTAGCTCTTTGACTACAGCTGTCATTGCGATGAGGTAGGCATAGACTTCTGGCTTCAGTCCGGACTCTTTGAGATTGATGACCATTTTGACAGCTTCTCTGTAGTTTCCATCGACCTGAAAGAACAGATTTCAAATCATTCTTCACAGACGGAGTGAGAGGCTTGTTAAAAGTAATTGCTTTCTTTCTGCCCGAGTGTGCAGGGAAAGGGTATCAGACGATTCAGGCGAATAAAAAGCTTGCAGAAGCATATATATACTGACAGCATTCTTTCCTTACCAGAAACCCGAGAAGAAAAGAGCACATTCAAGCAGATGCAAAAATTCTCCTAAGCATTTTTGATGAGTAAGAAACTAAAGCCATGACTAAGCCTATGACTTCTACTGAATCCATGTATCTCTTCATTGGTTAATTTGAGTTTTCCCTTTTTATATAGCTCTGTTGTCCTGAGGCTTACTTACCATAGTCTCCAAGAGATGTCTGATAAGTAACTTCTATCAGCCAGACAGCAAGTGAGAAACAAGTGTTTGATGATAACATCATAAACAATAACTCAGGAGAACCAAATCTATATTTTAGTTCTCAGTTAGGTGTGCTGCATGTTTGATGTGCTACCACCAAAGAGTAAATCCAATGAATACTTTTTGACACGATCGATCACTAAGTGTAGCGCAAGTGGCATCATTTCTATCAAGAGAAAACAGCTAGATAAGTAAACCACCATACAATCAGATAATACTTCTTTCATGAACCATGAGTGAAGATATGCCAGAACATGCCTTCATAGTCATAGAGCAAAGAGAATGATATGCATTGGAAAATCGCAGGGTAACTAGAAGCAAGTCAACAACAAGAAACCATTTTCGACAAAGTAAATAGAGGTAACAGAAACCTTACCATCATCTTCCACACAAGATAACCCGTTGGACCACCCTTTTGACCTTCAACATCATCCTCCGAACAAGAAATCCCCCGTTTCAAAACCTCGTTAACAAACGAAACAGCCATCCCCTTCATCCCCATCTCCCAATACAAAGATATCGCCTTTTCCATCATACTGAAACTCGGCTTCAACCCAACACAATCCATATCCACAAGAAGGTCCACCACATCACCCACAGTGTGGTTTCCCTGAATCAACTTCCTGACCCAGCCACACATTATGGATACCATAAGCTCCATTGTCTCCGAATCGACTCGATTCTCCTTTCTTAACCACTCAAACACCTCAAGTGCACACCACGAATCTCTCCCTTCCTGTGAGAAATACACCAGCACCAACTGCAACTCCCTATCCGATAGCCTCTCGTTCATTTCCTCCAGGATATCAGAGGGTTCTCTTGCCATTCTCTCTAGCTCCTCTATTGCCTCAAAGAACCCTTCACTCATTTCTTCCTCGTCATCACTCGTAATGAACCGGTCCAGTTCTACCGACCCGTGTAACCGGAACTCCCTAATCGGGACTTTAGAATTCAGCTTTGAAACGGATAAATTAGGGCTCTTAGGGTTTTGGTTGCTGCAGATTATGCTAGACACCCTAGGGCGTGGATTCACACAAAGAGAAACAACAAAAAGTCGACATTTCTGCTTAACAGAATACGAAGAGCAGAACTTAGACACAGAAGAAAGTGAATTATTAGCAGTGGACGCCATACCTGAAGCTCCCTTCAAGAAAGAGAAAAGAACAGAGCAATAGACAGAAGACCGAGCAAAGTGAACGGCTTTCCCCGTTTGGCTTCCGAGAAAACAGGGGGTAAGAAAAGAGAGGAAAATGGGAAATCAGAGAAGCGAATTCCGAGTCTCAAGCAACGCTTGGCTACGACATTTGGAGCCCGATAAACCGAACAAGACAACCGCACAATAGGCAATAGTTCAATTTACTCTAACCATCCAATAGCCGTAATACCGAATTTTCTCAGCGGCCAAACAAAACAGGAGTTGGGTCGAGAGCCTAGGTGGGCTTGGTGAAGAAGGAAGATATTTTCAAGTTGCAGCTCAACGTTAACAATTTGGATGTCAATCTATGAAAGAGTGGCGGTAACTGGACGCTCCCCTGAGGGAAGAAGAACAGAGTGGAGGATAATTTGGCTTTTGGTAGGGGTTTAGCAAGAATTTTGAAAGGATAGATTATTTTGAGGAGGGGAAATTGAGAAAGCGAAAGGCAGTCGAAGGAAAGGGATGGCGATGGAAAAGGAATTTGGGTGGCTGAGTTCTGTGGTTAGCTGAGGCCAGAGAGTGGAATCGGTGAGAGCGGTCAGCATTCAGCAATGGCGATCCTTCGCCTGTCGCTGGAAGACAAACCGCAACATTAAAAACACACACACACAAATATCATGTTTGTTGTGGCTAATATTTTAATGAGTGAACTTTACGTAACGGGTAGGGCTGGCCGTTCGGCTAGCGGTTACCGGTTAACCGGCCGGTCAAATCGATAACCGCCGGTTACCGGTTAATCGACTAACCGAAAAAAAATTACGCCGGTGGTGCTCGGTAGGAATATTGGAGGTGGCGGTTAACCGGCTAACCGACGGATCTAACCGCCGGTTAACCGGCTAACCGGCACGGCCAAACCCCCCCACAAAACGCCGCCCAGCTTCCCACTCTTCAGCGTTTCACCAAAAGTCCAAAACGCCGCCTACCACTGCCAAACCCTAATTCGTCTTCGACTTCGTCTTCCTTCCCCAATTTGCCGAATCAAACTTCTTCCTTCCCTTCCCTTCTCTGCATCGACGCCCACTCCACCACTAGCACCAGTCTCCGCCACCAGCATCAGTCCTCGCCGCCAGCGAGAGTCCGCCGCCGCAAACCCTTCCCCGCAGCAACCTCCGCCGCAGCCCCCGCCGTCGCCATCGGCCTTCTGTCTTCTCCGCGCCCCAGCGCCACTCAGTTACCTTCCTCACTCGCTCTCCCTTGTTCCTCGTCTCCTGGGCTAACAACCGCCGCCAGGTGGAGGAAGCAGCATCAGAGAAGACCATCTCCGCCAATCTACCTTACAAGGTGGAGTTCCTGCTGGAGGTCGTAGCGCCCCCGTCAAGTTCTCCGCCCATCTTCGCGACGACGAGTTCGAGTACCTGGATTGACTTTGAATTGCGGTTGAATCAATCAGTCAGTCGGCGAATGAATTTGGTTAAAATTGCGGTTACCACGGTTAACCGAGCAACTAACCGGTAACCGACCGGTCGGTTGCCGACTAACCGATGGTTTTTGTCGGGCGGTTGGCGGTAGACACTGCTAGCGTCGCGGTTAACCGGTAACCGACATTTCGGTTATCGGTTATAACCGATCTAACCGAAAATCCAGCCCTAGTAACGGGTGGACCTTAATGTAATGAACCCAAAATTCGAGTCATCGAGTGTGGCCTCAAGGCACTCATTAGCATAGTTAGTAAAATAATTGTGTACAAAATACGTATAAATTTTTTATTTATTTCTAAATTAATAGTATGTTTAGCATTACGTCAATAATCATAAATATAAGAAATTGATTATTTAGAAAATACATGTTCAAGTAATATTTAAATTATAAATTGAATATATTTAATACTTATATTAAGTGTGTTATACAAATTTTATACATGCTAAAGTTTGAGTTTCTGGTATGGAGCGTCGATTGGTGCTATTTCAATTCCCTAATACTGAGATATGCCAGTGGTATTTGAGAACGGTCCTTGGCATTATACTTCATAGGGAGAATTTGCTCTTCCTGCGTAAGTGGGAACCAAGGATTAGTCCTCTGAAGATCAATAACTATGCTCTGCCTATCTGGGTAAAGCTTTCGCATCTGCCGATGGAGCTAACTTCTAAAGAGGGCTTGGGAAGGGTTGCTAGCTCTCTGGGTCGACCACTCTGTATGGATAAATCAACTACACATGGTAAGAAGGTGGGTTTCGCTCAAATTTGTGGAAGTAAAAGCCAGTGCAAAGAAGGTTTCTGAACTGAGTGTTACGCCTGATGGCTTGCATGAAATCTTCATAGATGTTGAATATTGTCATTTGCCTAAAGTGTGTGAGAAGTGTCAATGTTTTGGGCATAATTGTGCACTGCCTATTGACCCTTACCAGCGAGTGTGGCAGAAGAAAGTACCAGTTATTGGGGAGGTTCAAGTAGGTACTCAGACAGTGGAGCAGAAATGATAGTGCAAAGTGATACCAGTCCAGTGGAAGATGGTGCACAGGTGAGTGGTAAAGAATCTGTGACTGAAGTGCAAGATAAGGGGAAAGGTTATGAGGTGATAGCAGAAGAACCAGTTAAAGACCTCCCATCTATGGATTCTAAAACTCCATCTCCACGAGGTGGTCTAGTTGATGCTGAGGGTTTTACTTTGGTGGTCAATAAAAAGAGCAAGGTGTGGATTGGATCTAGTTCAAGTTCTAAAGGGCATAAAACCCAAACAGGGAAATCATATGCTGGCTTGGTGAGTGGTAGACTGGGAGTCCGAGCTGTTGTTCTCCCTCCTCCTTCTCATCCTAGAGGTAGAGGGAGAGGGAAGAAGTGAGGTAAATGAAGATCCTAAGTTGGAATATCAGGGGATTTAATGACCCTGATAACCACTCAGATGTGATAGAGCAGCTGAGAATAAAGAAAATAAATATAGTAGGCCTGTTAGAAACTAGAGTGAAGGAGGAAAATAGTAGTACTATAATAACATGGAGTTTTTCTGTCTGGAAACATCTAGCTAATTATTCAAAATCGAAGTCTAGAAGAGTGTGGATTTTATGGAGGGCAGGGTTGAAGGTTACTTGGATTGAAGAGGGGGAGCATTATATACAGGTATTGGTTGAGGATAGCAAGTCATTTCAAGTGATTTTTGTTTATATTCCTAATAAGGAAGCAGAAAGGAAGATCCTATATCAAAAGCTTCTACTTAGAAAAGACAATGGCATTCCAATGGTGTTCATGAGAGATTTTAATGTCATAGCTGAAGTTACTGAAGCATCAAACACACAGGTTATAACTCAAAGTATGCAGGATTTTCGAGTTTGGATCGGAGACATGGAGCTGACGGATCATAGAGTGACAGGATCCTGGTTTACCTGGTGGAATCGATAAAGAAATAACCCTATTGCTCGTAGAATTGACATGATTATAGTAAATGAAGCATGGATGGAGGTCTTTGCAGATAGCTCAGCTTATACAAATCCTCCTGACGTATCTGATCATTGTGAGCTGATTCTGGATACAACTCCAAACTTTGAAAACTCTTCCAAAGCCCTTTAAATATTTTGCGTTTTTGCAGTCCCACCCCATCTATTTGGATATCATTCAGAAAGCGTGGAAAAAACAGATCAATGGTTATCCCTACTGTATCTTCTACGGCAAGTTAAACCAAGTTAAGAAAGGGTTGCAGAAACTAAATCGAACTGAATATTCAGATATATCAGGCAAAGTGAAAGAAGCAACAACAGCAATGAAAAAAATTCAGATGTCTATTCTGGCTAATCCTAGTGAAGCACTTGTAGTAGATAAGAAGAGGCTTGCTTTGGATTATTTGGAGCTCAAAAAAGTTGAAGAACTGTATTACAAGCAGAAGTCTCGAGTCTAGGTTATCAGAGAGTGTGACTCAAATACTTATTCTTTCCATAAACTGGTTAAGGCACAAAGGCAACAAATATCTTATATGAGGAAAGAGCACGGTAAAGTGGTTTCTGATATTTAGAAGATTGGAGCTATTGCAGTGGATTTTTATACAAAGTTAATTGGATCTGAAGATCCACTTGTGGAACACCAATCTGTGGCTTTCTATCAAGCAATCTTGCAGCACAAGTTAACTACGGAAGATGGAATTATTTCAACGCAAGGTATTACAAGGGCAGAAATCAAACAAGTCTTCCACTCTCGTGGTCGAGATAAGGCACCGGGGCCTGATGGTTTCTTAGCATAATTTTTTAAAGCCCACTGGGACATCATTGGAAGAAAAGTAGAGGAGGTAACACTTGCTTTCTTTTCCACTGGAGTCATGCCTGCTATAGTAAATAGTATTATTTTCATATTGGTTTCTAAAATCCCTTGTGCTGAGAACATGAAAGATTATAGACCTATTTCATGTTGTAATACACTTTATAAGAGAATACCGAAAATCTTAGCTAACAGACTGTCTATGGTGCTACCTAACATTATCAATAGATCTCAGTCTACATTTGTTAAGGGAATAGCCATTAGTGATAATATACTGTTAGTTTTAGAGCTTGTGACGAACTATCATTATAAGAACATAACTCCAAGATGTGCGGTGAAAATTGATACAATGAAGGTATTTGATTCTGTTAATTGGAAGTTCTTGTTCACTGTTATGGAAGCAATGGGATTCCCCTCTGGGTTTATTAAGTTGTCTGCTTGTGTTACTACTCCAACTATTAAGGTGTCAATGAATGGTGGTCTTTGTGGGAATATAAAAGCTTGTAAAGGCCTCAGACAAGGAGATCCACTGTCTCCCTATCTCTTCACAATAGTTATGGAGGTTTTGGATGGTCTGTCTAGGAAGGCAGTGAGCGATAACCAGATTCCTTTTTCACCCTAGGTGCAAGCCTCTAATGATCACACATTTATGTTTCGCGATTGATCTGATTGTTATGGGACAATCCAAGTACCACATCGGAAATACAAGGGAAGGAACCCTTGTATATAAGTGTCCACCAAGCTCATTAGTACGAGGCCTTTTGGGGAGGACACCCAAGAGTAAAACCGTGCGGACTTGGACTAAAGCGGACAATATTGTACTAATTGATCGGGAAAAGCCAAACATGACCTAAGTGGATCCATGCTAAAATGGCCAATCTGGTGCTCTAGGTGGGATTATGATATAGAAGACCCCAGTGCCTGGATTTTCGTCATTGAGCCTTGATATTGGACAGGGAGTTGGAGCTTTGGGATCTACCATTCGGTGACCTCGGGATTTGAGATTTGCGTCTGGTTTGGTGGATTCACGAGAGATCAACCTTTGGGCTACATCTGGTTTGGCGGATCGAGGGAAGTCCGCGTTTGTCTGGTGGATCCATGTGCGATCCACGTCTGTTTGGCGGATCAAAGAGAGTTTCGCGTTTTGGGAAAATCCTTGTACGAGAAGCCCATCGTACAAGGTGTCTGGCGGATCAAGATAATCGCGGAGGTGAGGACACGAAGTTCGTGGTCCTTGGCTTGAGGTGAGGATTGTTACGGGACAATCCAAGTACCACATCGGAAATATAAGGGAAGGAACCCTTGTATATAAGTGTACACCAAGCTCATTAGTACAAGGTCTTTTGGGGAGGACACCCAAGAGTAATACCGTGCGGGCTTGGCTTAAAGCGGACAATATCGTACTAATTGAGCGGCCCGATTTCGACATTGATGATGTTCACAAATTTTTCAGTTAGAGGGGTTTCAGGTATAAGAAGATTAATGGATTGGTTTTAATTTTATAAGCTTTCGGGACTTAAATGCAATGGAGCCAAGTGTCAGCTATTCTGTGCAGGGATATCAAGGGATGAGATGCAATACATATCTGATATCACAGAATTCCCACTTGGTACTCTTCCTATAAGATATTTAGGGGTTCCATTGATAACTGGAAAGCTTACAAAGCAGTACTGCCAAGTTCTTAATGACAAAATTACACAGAGATTGCGCAGCTTGAGATCTAGACTACTAACATATGCTGGAAGAATTCAACTTATTTCCACTGTGATAACTAGCACGTTACAATACTGGCTTAACATTTTTCTCCTTCCTCAGTATATTATCAAAGAAGTGGAGCGTTTATGTAACGAGTTCTTATGGGACTCTGTTGAGGATGGAACGAGAAAGCGCGCAGTGATGGCATGGGACAAGCTAGCGCTACCAAAGCAAGAAGGTGGACTGGGGATTCGTAACTTCAGTCTCTGGAATAAGGCTTGTGTTCTAAGGAACATTTGGGAAATATTAACGTTAGGAGGATCACTTTGGGTGGCCTGGGTTACTCGTTACATATTGAAGCAGAAGACCATTTGGGAAGTTTCTAGTTCATCTGCTGGGACATGGGTTTGGAGGAGGTTTCTAAATTGTCGAGGGCTTGCTGCTCCTCATATTTTGGGTATCCCCCCTCATGTTTTATGGCAAGGTGATCATATGCATAAATATTCTGTTACAAGAGTTTGAGATACTATACGAGATCACCCGCAGAAGGTAGATTGGTGGAAACTTGTGTGGTGTAAGGAGATAATTCCTATTTCCTAGACACGACTTTTTTCTCTGGTTGGCTATGCGTAACAGACTGGTCACTCAAGATAAGTTGCTAGCCTGGGGTAAATCACTGTCTGGATTATGTCTGTTATGTCCAGGAGGATTAGAAAATCGAAGTAATCTTTTGGTATCTTGTTCATATACTGTGTTTGTTCTGCACCAATGCTTAAAAAATTTCTCTCCGCCAGCTGCAGGAGATTGGGATGGAGTTGTGTCTTGGTGTGTGCAGAATTGGGGGAACCTATAGTTAGTTTCTTAATGTCGCAAAACACAACTACATCCAATTCTACCATATGCTATTTCCACCTATAGTTAGTTGTTTAGATTTTTTTATTTATTTTCCATCTCCTACACCTAACTTCAGTATAAGCTATTTTCCCCAGTAGTCAACTTTAGCTATTATTCGTTTCACATATTACAGATACATTACGAAATGCAATCACTATTATAAAAAATTGGGTGTAGTATTAAATTTGTTTTTTTTCTTTTTTGCAGTTAATAATTTCAAAAGTTTTTCCATCCCCTATACTCAATTTTATCATAAATCTTTTCTCTCATATAGACAGTTGTTTGGGTAAATTTTTATTTTCCATCTCATATACTTCTATTTCACTATAAGCTATTTGCCCTCTGTAGCGAATTACTTTTCATTCCACATTATGGAATTTTCACATATTACAAAAATATTGTTTAAAACTTATTATTAACTATGATATTCGACATCTCATCAATTTTCATTGCACCAAAGTTATGTAAGATAAATTTACTTTTACACATTAGTTTAATTAAATGATTCCTTTTCATTACTTAACGTTATTATTAGACCACACATTAGAAGCGAGTTGCATCGCACCATTCTATAAAAATGTAGTAAATTGCAAACACATTATTTAAACTTACAAGAGGATAGTTATTTCTTATGTATTAATTAAGCAAAACGTATTACATAAGTCTTCCGTAACGACAAACAAACTACATAAAGCCTATGGAGGAAGTAGGAATACTAATAATTTCTTATGTATCAATTACCTTGAATATTGGTAATCTTATCAATTTGTACTACACAAAGGTTTCGTAAGATAAGTTAATTTTACATAATAGTTTATCAAATGTGAGACATATCTGTAACTTCGTTTCATTGCTAGACCATAAATTACGAAAGATTTACGCAATACCGTCATATTACAATTCCATAAACACATATATATTACGTAAAAGTTATGAAAGTATCTATATCTATCTATCTATCTATATCTATCTATCTATATCTATCTATCTATACTTAATATTATGGTTATTGAAAAGTAACTTATTGCCACATAAGCACTTGGTGAATTCACAAGATGCCAAGGTGGACAATTTTTTTACAAACAAAAATTTATTTATTGATCTATTTATGAAGCTATCTCTCTCTTCTTTTAATAATTCTACTCATTTTTACTAAAACTTAAAATAAGTTACATTTTTGTGAAACATTTAAACAAACAAACACATAAGTAATATATATTTTTTTCAATTAAACAAACTATAAAGATGAAAATAGAGAGTGACATATATCGTGTTTGTTTAACCCAAAAATATCTTATTAAATCTCATTAAGTAAATTTTCTATTTATTTTTATATTATAATAAGTTAAATTTTGATGGAAAAAAACCAGCACACATATGAATAATAATAATTTTTCAATTAAAAAATTTTATACGATGGCCTAAGAGAAAATAAGTATTTGACAATCAATCGACTTTGAAAAATGAACTATATGACTATATATTTTTTTGCTATCAAACACTCAGTTCTTCCTAATGCATATACTTATAAAATAAAAAAGAATAATTTATATAGAAAAAAGACTGATGTTAAATTTGGCAGAGCAATAATTGTTGTTTTTTTTAAACACTTCTTATTCATTCAGATTAAATGAAAACATATTAATTATAAATGCAACATTTTAATTTATCTCTACCCTTTTCCTATTTTGATTGTCTCTATAAATAAAATCCAAATATTGAAAATAAGAAATTAGATAGAGAAGGAGATGGTAATACATATGAATTTTTATTTTTCTTTGTAGGATAATAGGAGGAGGGAGGTACACGAGGCATTGTCTATATGGCAAAATTTTGAGCAGTTGTAACATGTTTTGTTTGTTGATGAAAACTGTTCATCCTATCATTGCGAAGACGAGGTGAACCAAACCTAGGATTGTCGACTGCTCCCTCTTCCTCCTTGATCTGAAGCTGGCAACTGCTCACTCTTCTTTCCATTCTTTTCTTAATTTCTTCCAAATTAAGACTGTTGGATGGTAAATTTCCCCACTCGATGAGCGAATTTATTTCTTCTTCGTTTTCATGGAGTTGTTTTATGTTCTCTATTACGTCTTATACTAAAAGGTAATATATAATTAGAAGGGATAATTGATTGGACTTAGGGCATATCTCCTTTGGTTGAATAATTGATCGTTTTCCTTAAATGGCTATTGCAACCCGATTGCTTAGATGTTGAAATGGAAAGTAGAGTTGTTAGGGTTGGTCATTATATTTTTTATGTTCATGATTGACATGCTACTAGCTAGCTATAAGATTATGATATGGTTAGTAATTAGTAGGTAGCAAAGGGATTATAGTAGAAGGGACCATAATTGGGGTTTTATAAAGGTCATGAAGAAGAAATAAAATGATGGTGGTGGTTCCTCGGTTGCGTATTTCGATGTTTTTTCAATTTCTACACGTTTGCAATGACATTTGTTTGTTTCATTAGGGTGGATTTTTTCTCATTGGATCACTAACTAAAGTTTGATTTTGACATGATTGTTTTTTACCAACTACCATTTGGATTGGTGCATAAATTCAGTTCACAAATTAGGAATCTACAAGATAGAATGAGTTGAGTTATATTGAAGTACTCCTTTCATTATTTGTCTATGTTGTTATTAGGTTAAAAAGCACAAGTATTTTTGCATGAGATATGTAGCTCTCTATAAAATATAAATTGTGTTGATAAGCAGTTTAGTTTACTGAAAATATTATTTTAATAAATAAGTGACAACTGATAATTCTGTTTGTGGTTGGTTTTGTTAGAACATTGCCAAGATAAATTAAATGAGTATGCGAAAGATTGATGGATGTGGATGCTAATGTGTTTCATTATTATTCCAGAATTGCAGGTGTAACTGATAATACACGATATTCGAGGATCTAGATCAGAATATTCTCTATTATCATATACGGACATATGAGAAGGGAAAGAAAATGAAAAGCTTCTTATTCAAACTTTTTTGTTTGTGGCCTTAAATTTTTTAACTTCTTTATCACTTTTTTTAGTTCGATAAAAAAAATTTAAATCGATAAAAAAATCTAAAGAGAGCTCAGTTAATACAATTAATTTTTCATAAATAAAAAAAGATAAAAGTATGAAACATTACCTAAAATAAGGTAAGTGAGATTTACAATTACTTGTACATTAGCTCAACAATCATAAATAATAATAATAATAATAATAATGATAATAATAATACTATAATGAATTATAAAATAACCAAACATAATGCACATGCACCGCCCAACGGGCGGGTAAAAAACTAGTCTTATCTGATTTATTTTGTGAATTATTTGATTTCAATAAATCATTAAATGAGTAGATAAATTTTAAATATAATTAGTCTCTTACGACCGCGAATCGCGGGCCAAAAAACTAGTGATAATATAATATGACAAATAAAGTGACACAATTTAAGACAATATATAGCGAATACATTGAAATTTATACGACCCAAGACCGATTTCTTTTTCGTTTTATTAAAGTCTCAAAATGGCGACATTTTATTTAGAAGCCAAGAGCCCATCATTCCAACTAGATCCATCAGCTCTGTCGATTTTGTTGACGACGAGCTTTGATTTTCATTTCATAATGAAGGTCTTCCAATCGCTTTGGTTCCCGATATTGATTAAACTAGACGATATTAAACCGATTTGGCAACCATCATTTTAATCCTTGACCCTGAGTTGGGGCTGGAAGTTCATTTGTGTTGCGCTTTTGTAACAGAATTTAAGGGACAAAGATTCTGAATGAGGTTTGACCGGTGTCATGTTCTTTCCTGAGTTACCGTCTACTGAAAGAGTTATATGAAGCAGTAGGGTACCCGCGGATTTAAACACAAACACACCCCGCAAAAAAGTATAGTGGGTTTAAACCCGAACCTGGCCTGCAATTCGTCAAAGCGGGTTTTATCCGCGTTTATCGGATTGGCTCGGGTAGGGTACCCGCGGATTCGGGTTCTACTGCCATCCTTACATAATTTGGTAAGTTGCCATGGTTTCAATTTTGATCGGACTAAATTCATGACAGCCGTGGTCTAATAGTGAAACATATTTTAAGATTAAGGATTGGACTAACGTTGTATTTGGTTCGCTTTGGTCCGGCTAAATGTCATTTCGGTCCATTTTTCTTTGTATTAATAAAATTCATGGGATCAAGTACCAGAGCGAAGAACTTGCTCACAAGAGCTCACAATCCTACTTTGTTAAGCACCATAGATGTATTGCTCAAGTTTACATAGGTCAATACCTATATGCTTAACAAATAGGGTCATTCGAATTCAAATGCAAGACCTCTCCGTTATAGAACACTGTTACCATGTTAGAAACCAGTTAGTATCAATAACTCGAGTTGTTAGAACAAATTCAATTATGGATTGCATATATATCACTTTACTAACCATAATTAACCATGCGAAATGTTCAGTTGTGGGATAAATAAGTTCACACTCAGAAGATTAAACCATCACTATCTCTTCACTCCCATGGTCTAGGGCATTGGTGGTCACCGGACTTCTGTCGATCACGAGTTGGAAACAGCCGATTGTGAACCAGAAACCAACTTGTCACATGCCTTACCCTCTTTTCAACGTCGCCTCTGTCTGTACTCTGTAGCTAGCTCGTTCTTCCCACTTTGAAAAACTCTTGTCTCTGTCTCTGTCAGACATTTTCCCAGTACTAGAATCCAACAGCAGCCTCTGTCGCTCACCCTCGCATCCAATAACACCAATCAATCCGATTGGCTGATTCCATTTAGTCCCCGGTCCCAAGAAAACCCGATTCCCCACGACTCCTCACCCTATTAAACTCTTTCAGGGATAAGAAATCGAATCGAAGAGAAAAGGGCCACGGCCGGCCGGAGACTCAGAAATAGACGGTGATGAAGATGCTGTCGTCGTTGGTGTCGGCGGAAGTGCCGCGGCAGCAGGGGGAGGAGGAGCTGGCCCCGCCCTTCTCTCACGACAAGCGCTACGGACTGCACGGGGAAATCCTGATGCTAGTGGTGGTCGGAATCTTTGCCATTTTCATCCTCCTGCTCATCGCCGTAATCCCCTGCCTGAAGCGAAACGCCGCCGGTAATCACTCTTCCGAAGAACTATTTTCACAATCATCACCGCGGGGCCGGCAGCTGGTGGCGGACAAAAGGGATGAATGATTGAGGGTCGGATTAGCAAGGAACAGAGCTGGAGTGTGGCTAGTGTAGTGTCGGCAGATGGTTAATTATGGTCGTTCTCTGCATTTTGGTTGCCTTTTCTTTTGTGTGTGGAGAATTTAGAAACTCAGGCACAACTTTGCAATTTGCTAGAATTTGTATACTATTTACTATATATAAAGGTAAATATGGTTGTCTAAGAGTTCTACTAATCTCACAGTACTGTCATTTTTCATGCTCTATCAACTATTTATATCATTATGTGTGATGGAGCGAGAAATAGAAACAATCAGTGTTATTAAGATCGGACCGAGTCGGTCGGCCGGACCGCTAAAGCTGCACCCGACCTTAAAATCGGCTCGGGCCATTCATTTAGTCGCTACGATTTTATAGAGCGGCTGATGAGCGACCGATGCAGTTAACTGCTCGAGCCACTCGAATCGGTCGCTTGGTTTTCCCCCTTCCGGTCGTTCTATTTAATAAAAAACTTTTGAAAAAGAAAATTGAAAATTGAAAACGAAAGGGGCAAAATCGTGGGGCTGGGAAAGAAACCCTAATTCTAATTGAGTCTTCGACTTCGACTCTTCGTTAACAGGGCGGCGCCAGACCCTGCCGCCATCAACACTTCCCGTCCCGACTTCCCGTCGGCATCGTCACCATCCCCAATCATTGTAGCAGCTCCCAGCTCGCCATCGCTAGTCTCCGTCCCCATCACATCTTCCCGTAGAAACTCCTCCACGCCGTCGTCACTTTCCGTCCTCGCGCTTCCCGTCGCCATCCCAATGCCCTATAGCGGTGTAGCCGCTCCCCGCTCGCAACTCGCCAGTCCCCGTCCCTTCTTCCCGTAGCTGCTCCTCTTATGTCATCGCAGAGGCTTGAATCGAGCACAGTCGTGCTCAAGAGTTGAATTCTAGAACTTTTGGTACTCATGTTTTGGAATTGTTAAGAGTTACGAGTGTAATTTACTAATTTAGTCATGGTTTACCATGATTAATAAATGTCCACTATTTATACTGATTGTTAATTAGGTACCGGTTTTCCAACGGTTTTTAAACGGTATAATGTCGGCTGGACCATTAAAGACCAAACCGTTCACGTTATCAAGTCATACTCCGGTTCACTTTTGAAAACATTGGAAACAATATAGCTCAATAAGATAATTAACCTATATAACCTTTTTTCTCCTTCTTTTGTTGGGTTTTATTAACCTGTGTGGGAGTCTTTGGCTTATCTTCCCAACATATTTCTCCATTCTAGAGAAACTTTGTAATCAACTTAGTTTTTTCAACTGTGTGAGGTTTTTATTAAATATGATTGGTTACTACACATGGATAGGGATGCCAATTTTTCTCAAATCCATTAATATTTTACTATCTAACCCAATTGAGTTGAGTGAAATCCAAATATATGGTAAATTGGTACATCTATTTATTGGATTTTGTATCCTTGAATTTGGGTATGTACATGTACCCATACCCATACGAAAAATTATATTTTATTACATAAACTTAATGGACTTTGCTATGGTGACTTGCATGTCACCGTAACATGCACTTTTCGGTCGACCTAATATAGGATTAGGTCGACCTAATTTGCTGTTTTAGAGAGTGGAGAGGTGTAAGAACTCCATGAGTTTAGCTTGTGTTTTTTGTTGTTATGTGGTTTTCGATTTCATGAAGTGTGTTTTATGTGAACAATTATGAAGTGTGTTTTATTATATATTTCTTGTTAGTGAGTTACGTTGTTATGTTAAGAAGTTATGGGTCCTTGCTATCTTGATATAAGACTGATTCCAATGACTATCAAACGTAATTTGAATGATCAAACGAACCACCCACATCGACATACATACGTAAAAAAGTCGAAGGTCATAGGCAAAATTTCCTTAATTCGGTCGACCTCTTACTGTATTCGGACGACCTCGAGACCAACACTCGATCTTCATTTCACGTCAAAAAGAGATGGATAAATGGATAGAGCACTTTACTCTTATGTCTGGTCGACCTCTTTCTGTAAGTGGTCGACCATTTTGGTAATGAACATAATCAAGTGGTCGACCTCATTACTTTTACGGTGACCAGTTTGCTTCAGACTACAATGAAAAGGGCGACCCATGTTTTATTGTGGTCGACCGGTAATGTCATAACTTAACTCAAAACGGTCGACCATTACATTTTAAAGGTCGACCATGATAAGTCATCATATTGCCCACAATAGTGTATTCGGTCGACCGCGGTTAGGAATAGGTCGACCAAAAAGTGCATGTTATGGTGACATGCATGTCACCATAGGCGCACCCTTAAATTTATATCTTTAGATTTAGTACTTTTATTACAAACTAAATGGGTATCCAGGTATTCATACATCCATACCCATTCTGAGTATGAAAACAATATTCATACCCTACCCAAACCCATATACAAAATCTCAAACCCATATATACTTCACTCATACTAACTCTACACATACTCGAAGGGTTTACGTGGGTTTGAGTAAAATTACCCATAGGTGGATAATTGCCATCCCTACACATGGACACTCGATTTATTAATTTGTTTTACATTTGTTATTAATGTTTGTATTGCATTACTGGTCACTAACTTTACTAGAGAAAATCTCATTTTAAAGAAAATAATATTTTTGGTCTCAAATTTATTTTAGCTAATTATGGGTCTCAAACTGCTAAGTTAGTAATAATCTAATAATCACATGCCCAATTGCCACAGCAAAGCGTGGCACATACAACCTAGTTGAATTATATAGGAAGAGTTGTTGTAATATGCAAAAAAGTTCTAATATTTGTTTCTCAAGAAATGTCAAGAAAGAACAAACAACCAGGAAATATAATCTGACTTTCTACACGGTACACCCAAAGATCTCGACTACTATAACAATCAACCTCAATATAAAATGATCAATATGTGCACCCAACACTCTAATCATCATCTTCAGCGAGTTTCGTGATTAACATCGGTCGACCATTTTTTATGAATGGTTGGCAATCGTCAATTTGTGTAATTGTTCATGATAACATTTTATGTTCTCAAGAGACTAATTATATAAATCTCACAAATAACAAAAAGTGTAAATGAGACTATAAGATAAGCTTCATTCTCATGAACTACAGTCCTTGTTAAGTTAATGGCCAAAGGCAACGAACAAAGGTTGAGGGTTTGAGGTTAGGGCCTCAAGTGCAGTGTTCACTTGAGTAACCTCAGGGAAAACATGGATGTCATGAATTGAAAAGACAAGGCTTTAAGGTGTGAAACAGGAGTATCTATCTAGCTCACCTTGACCAACAACTCTCTAAGAATATGCATCGACAAAAACTCAACGACCAATTACCTGTCTGACGAACTCAATAACTTGGCTGACCTACTTGTGGAATGTTGGTGCTTCATGATGCGGTCAGGTGGTGGCATCCGGTCTTCAAGATGTGAGATTAGAAAGGAATGACAAGGTGGTAATTGACAATGTTAATGCCAGGTGTGTGGCTAAATTCCCAAAATATTTTTTTATTTACCATTAATATGGTAGTTTTAAAACTATTGACACAAATATTTCGTTTTGGAGAGAAAAATTGGCGAGACCGCCCGAGACTCAGGTGGAGCCACTTTTTAGAATTTTTAATACGAAACTGGCGACCCCGCCTGAGTGTGAGGCGGACATACTAAAACAAAAGTGGGGGCGCTTGAGACACAGGCGGATGCGCCCTCCCCTCCCTTTTTTACTTTTCCCACTCTTACTTTATCTTCTTCTTCTTCTTCTTCTCTAAACCAACCACACACCACATCTCCTTCCTCCTTCCAGAATGCGCCAATGCAGGAAAGAAAGGCGGATTTGCCACCTCCTCAAGCAGAACCGCCTGAGGCAGCGACAGCCTCGCCACAGTCTGAAGCGAAGAAGTCGTCCGTCTTTCTTCTTCTCTCGCGCGCGCCTTCCAGCAGCAGCAGATCTGGTTGGCTTTGGTTCGGGGAGAAGATGTCTGACACCGACGAGGAAGCGGTCGCCGACAAAGGAAGAGGGAGAGGGTGGCGAGCTCGTGGTGGCGTCGGTCGGTACCGAGGTGAGGATTTCGCCTGTTGCGAGTTTTATTATGTTTTGCTAATTTGTTTTTCAGTTCCTAGACTTATGGACAGTTATTCCATGAGACCACCACCTACGACAATTGCTCCAGCTCTGGTTGATTCGGTACTTCTTTAGTGACATGGTCAACATCGTGTCGACGTAGTTTAGGCAAATGAGGTAAGTCTTTCATAACAACTACTTCTTTAAAGTTCATTAGCTAGTTAGATTAGACTATTATAGATTTTTACTAGGTGAACTGAACTGAAATTAGAATAGAATTACACATGATTTTTTTTTAAATTGGCATAAGTTTAGATTAGATAGATGTTTAGATTAGATAGATTTTACTAGGTGAACTGAAATTAGAATTATGCATGAAATTGAATTATTATAAGTTTTGTACACTATAGGCTGGTGATCGACCTTATTATATTCGAGGTACGACCAATTTAGTGACGTACCATTCATATTATCCGACGTACCTCGTCGAGGCGGGCTTGTCTACTGTTCTGCAATTGGTCCCTATGAGTGCTGATGCAAGTTTGATTACTACGCTCGTAGAGAGTTGGCGACCCGAGACATCGACCTTCCACTTGCCTTTGGTGAGGTTACGATCACTTTAGAGGACGTTGTGACACTCATCGGTCTAGCGATCGACAATGATGCCGTTGTAGTAGACATACCAGATGAGGAGTGGTCGGAGACCTGTGTGAGACTATTAGGACAGGCTCCTAATGATCTTTCCGGCGATGTCATTAAGATAGGTTGGCTCAGGGAACAATTCAATAATCTGTCGGCACATGCATCATTACAAAGCAATTTGCACGAGCTTATGCTCTATTTCTGATGGGAGGTGTACTGTTCCCCGATCGAAGTGGAGCTACAGTTCATCTACAATACCTACTCTTGGTGGAGGATTGGTAGAGAGCTGGACGGTTCGCCTGTGGAGCAGTTGTATTAGCCTACATGTACCGTGAGATGGGTAGGTCGGTTTTGCACATGACACAGTTCTCTTCCCTAGGAGGTGACCTTGGTGGATGGGTCCCTTTACCGCAGATCTGGGCGTGGGAGCGATTTCCACATCTGTCACCACAACATACAGAGATGAGGATGCAGATTACTGAGGACGCATTCCCACGTGGTGTTTGATGGCTTCCAGCCAACACCCGTCAGCACGATGAACAGTTTTACCAGTGCAAGTTGTGGTTTGACGAGATGACGACCATGGTGGTTAGTATATAAAATTTCGTTTTATAGAATAGTTTTCATTGGTTTTTTTTAGATGTAGGAGTAATCATGTGACCACTTTTGTGTGTAGTGGTGCCCTTACGTTGAGAGAGCTGAGAACCATAGAGGCAGTGTGATCCAATCTAAGACGTTTCGAGCAGTAGTTCCACTGATCTGCTTTTCAGCGGTGACGTGGCACCATCCTGACCGCATGCTCCGATAGTTTGGCATGCTGCAAGATGAACTTCATCCACCACATACAGAGCCTGAGGTTAGGTTTTTCTATCGCCATCCCCATCATGGGCCACCGCGTGGGTAGTAGTTGGTACATGCCTCCAGAGAGTCGCTTGACGTCGATCAACATCCGTCACGGAATGTCCAACGCCTTTTGTGCCCACGGCTTCATCAGTTCTTCACATGGTTTGGTGTACTGTGAATGACCACTTCTAATTTGTGCTTCTGTCTCCAACTCATCTTATCGAATTTATCCAATAATCGCTAATAAGTACATTGCAGAAGAGAAGCTATAGGAAGTGAACGAATACCTTTGAAAACATCATTGATGCTCTCTGCCATGTTGGATGTCAGGATTGACCATCGATGCCCACCATTATAGTTATCATGTGCTAAGCTCCAACAAAGTTGATTTTGGTCCACCCAGTTATCACAAGAAATATTTCTATCAGCGACCATCTTCTTAAATTGCTCAACTTGACGATCGAACTTCTCCAAGCGTTTTTCTCTGGCTAACACAATAAATAACCACACGAGTTAGATATATCTATTACAAAATTAAATGAAAATAAATAATACATAACAATAAATAACCATAACAATGAAGGCTTCCTGACTCAAAAAAAGTTTTTTATACATAACCCTGCTTTTAGTCTTCATTTGTAAGTTGCGTGCATAGTGCCGCATGCACCACATCCACTCCCAACCTCTTCCGATGTCACTCATGGCTTCATAGAGTCATGCATGTCTAATTGAGATGATGCACACATAATTTCAATCGATCAAACCTTGAATGTGTCTTATGAACCATGGCCAACTATCAGTATTCTCGCTCTCCACTATGACAAACGCAATTGGAAAAATCTTCTTCCGACCATCAAATGAGCTTGCCATGAGTAGCACTCATTTATACTTTCCAGTAAGAAATTTTCCATCAACAACCATGACTCCTGGACAATTCTTGAATCCATTTATACAAGGTCCATAAACCCAAAATACTCGTTGAAAGATCAAATGGCATGGTTGTGATGAAGGAACTCTTACCCAATCAATCATTGATGTTGGCAATTTTCTATTTACCACCCGCAAGAATGCTTGCAAATAATTGTAGGATTATTCCCAATTTCCATGCAACTTCTCCAATACTCTATGTTTCCCATACCAAGCCTTCTTGTAAGTAATTAACTTGCATATTAAACTTATCTTTCAACTCGGCGTGCACAGTTAGAACACTCAGATTTGGTTGGGCACGTACCAAACACTTCACGGACTCAAATATAACGTCGACATCAAGATGGCGATGATCAGTCGATTGAGTCGTACTGCTACAAGCATCTGACCTTCCATATTGAAGGTGACGACTCAACCATGACATACGGAAAGTTGTGTTGTAGTGCGTAGTATTTAATCGACACCTGTGCAGCTTGTTTCGAGTGAAATATCTGACCCTTATAGAATTCTCTTTCAAAACTAGCAACAATATGCATCGGAATTATGCCTTATGAATTAGCATATGATAATTCGTCATCCTCTTCATTACTCTGCAAGTAAAAATATGGAGGATAATTAGACTCTTCTTCTTCTTCCTCTTCTTCCTCCTCCTCCTCCTCCTCCAACTCCTCCTCCTCATCATCATCCTCCTCCTCATCATCATCATCATCATCATCCTCCTCATCATCATCATCTTCCGGCTCTCCGTCATCATAGTCATGATCAGATGGCACACTCCAAGTCTCATATTCTTCCTCTCCACCTTGATCCTCACTAATCTCAGCATGTATCTCAGCACCCAAACAATAAGGATTTTGTGCCATAAAATCGAAAAGCACATTCAAGCTATCATCATCTACAATAGGCATCACATAATGAAATACAACACCATTCTGCCATTCTTGAAGACAGTAAGGGAAACCTGTGATTATATCACTCACTATCTTGTACTGCTTTATGCCGTATCCTCGGAATTAATTCTCACAAAATTGGTGATATGTCACCCTGGATGGAACTGTCAACTGAAAATTCTCACACTCAGGCGGGGCCACTAGTTTCGTATTAAAAAGCCTAAAAAGCAGCTTCGTCTGAGTCTCGGGCGGTCTCGCCAATTTTGCTCTCCAAAACCCAATATTTGTGTCAATAGTTTTAAAACCACCATATTGATGGTAAATAATGAAAAATTAATATTTTGGGAGTTTACCCCAGGTGTGTTAGGGATGTGAAGGGTGGTGCGATTCTGGAAGAGTTTCATCGGGGGGTTTTTTTATGATGAATCAGCAGGATTTTATTCATCAAATACGATCAACAACGAAGTTTAAAACCTGACAACAACAAGCTTACGACTCAACAAACCAACTAACCAACTACTCTGCTATCTACCACACAACAATGACCTTCAGCCACTAATCTTTTAACACAAAACAACACTAGAAACAAACTCTGCAATTTTTGGGTCTCCAGCTTCCTTTGCTTCCATCACCCTCTGCATCTTCTTTGTGACTTCCACAACTGTCAATTGCTTACCTCCATAAAGCCTCCTGCACCGTTCCCTCCAGATCTCACTCAACACCAGACACCAAAGCATTCTGCCTACCAAACACGTTTTGTACCTCTGATTTGCTACATTTACTGCCTGTTGCAGTGTTCTTGAAACTAGAAAGGACCATGACACTGGGAACACAACAACCCAGACTTCCTGCACATACTTAGACAGAAAGAAGATATGGCTCCTTAACTCTGGTTCTTGCCCACAGAGAGGACACTTTAGATAAACTTCTGGATTTCAATGCTGCACTACATCAAGAGTTGTTATTCGGTCTATCATAATCAACCATGTAATTGCTGAATTCTTAGGAATGCCACTCTTCCACACTAGTTTAGACCAGCTCACAGCTTCACTTTTAGGTCTGATGCTATGCCATATCCTGCTAATCGGGAACTTAGGCATCTTCTCACCCTCCCAAACCACCCATTGATTTGTCTTGCAGATTTTCCCTGAGAATTTTGTCTTTCATCGTTTATTTCTATCAACGTTAGGGAGACATAACAATAGGGTGACCCATCTGGTGGCTAAAAGAGCTCTGTCTTTGTTTCCTAGGGTTTGATTTTCGAGCATGATTGTCCTCGAAATTGAGGACTATGTAACTTTGTTCGTTTCTTGTTAATGCAAGTGATCTTTTCATATTTTATTTTTTTACATTTTTGAAGATTTAACTATTATGCTGTCAAAGTTGAAAAATATTAGATAAGTTAATTGTATTTAGCTAAATAAGAACATTAGTAACCCTATTCACAACAAATGAATTCAATATTTCATTCAAATATTTCATTCAGCAAAATAAGTACGCATTACCGTATTTTTTACAGTCTTTGATATTTTTTGGTCGCTTAATGGTTCGGTTTACTTTACGGAAGGTTCGGTTCAACCATCTTATCTTAAATCTTATCTTATCTTAAAATATTATAAAACACTTTTAGAAAAGTGCCTCTGCCACATACCCTTTGAAGTGCAACCCGTAATTCTCGGATTCTATATATTTTTTAATTTTTAATGGGCTGCAATTGGTAGCGGTGGTTATATGTTTTACCGGCCTTTTTTTCACCCGTTCCTCCAATAAATAAACCCGTCTTTCTTCCCCCGATTCTGCCTCATTTTCTGACCGCCAACACCATTAACGTACACAGGGGCTCCTTCTCCCCAGTCCGCAATAAGTCATGGCCGTCCTGGCGTCCTCCGCTTTGAGTCCGAGAAACCTGAAACTATAACCCTTTGCTAACACACAGTCAATCACCGTTACGCAGAGTACGTCGGGAACTTGACTCCCAAATCAAACTACCGGATCGTCTCCAGTCCATCAACCCCCTTTTCCCTTCACAAATATCAATGGCGACGTAGGCAAGGCAAGTACTTCTTTATTTATTCCAGTTAATCCTTCCTTATGCCGTTTGTTAGTGGGTCCAGACTACTAATTGTGATTGTAAACATGGAGCCCACTGACATTGTTAATAGTTTAATACGACTAATAGGTCTAAGTTTGTTTTGAGTTCTTTGTCAAAATTCCAACTTACAAGTTAATTGTCATCAAAATCACCCTGGTCACAGTGGCCCTCAATCAAACAATTGTACGAACGAGCATTTGGAGAATGACTAAGCATTGCCATGTCATTGCAAAATTCGATTGGTGATACCAACATAAATGCAGAGGATTGCGTATAAAAATATGTAACATTAGGGTTGCAAAATTTTCATGTACCACAAAAGCAAATATGTTCATCAATAATGAAAACATGATGTAGGCATCACCCGATTGAACAACCTTCCAACTCATTAGAACAACCATAAAATTCAGAGTCAAACACCACAACTTCAATGTATATATCGAAGAATTTCCAACATCTACACTATCATTAAACTCATGGAATTTGATCTAAAAAAAACTATGGAGGAGATGACAACAACACAAACAAGGTAATCTCTCAAACTTTTTACTTTTAGCCCCATTTGAAAATTATATTTAGACACTTTATGTAAAGAAATTACATGGTTAAGTTCATGAGTTTCTAAATAGTGACTTCAACTCTAAATAGTTATGTTTTTTCCTCATGGTTTCTTAATGAAAGAAGACTACAATTAAACGAATGGGATAGTTCACACTTGGTCGGCTCAAATATAAATGCTTCTTGATCGCGATTAGCAATGCTGTGCAGTAGGGATTATGATTCATATAAAGACATCAAACACTGCGGTTTGGGCAACACATATTTTTACACGTGTTTATCACATTAACTTCATCACTTGAATGCATGATTTTGCTATTGAATATGAAAGGGAAGTTGAGCCGAACCACATGATAACATCAACAAGATAAGATCTCATGCCAATTGATACGCCCCTGGGGGTGTATTTTTATCAAAGTAACGCAGCAAACAATCAATCCAAAGATTGATTGAACTCGAATCAAGAACGAAGCGCTCTTAATACGAAATTGGGATAAAACGGAACCAACGGACAATTCCACACCTGGGGAATGCTCGTATGGTATAAAAGGATAGCTGCTCGACCACGATTGAAGAGGATATTCAATCGATACAAAGCTCACAAGCTTGGAATCCACCAAACTCAAACAAGTCGCAACTTGCACAAAACCAAAGGTTTGTTTTTCGATTAATCAAAGTCTGAATTTTACAACGAAATAGAACGCTATTTAAAGGCAAATATAACTAGGAAACAGTTAAGGTAAAATTCTACACTAAAAAGGACACAAAATTCGGGTTTAAACTCCCTTTCTTCAAGCGCAAGTAAGCTGCCAGCAACAGTCCAAAAGCAGCTTTCGTACTAACTTCGCGCCTTTCGTTCGAGGCCTTCCCGAACTCCAATTCTTCAACCAATTCCTTCCCTCTGTTCACAAACATACCTAGTTTCACGTTGTGGAAGCCTTTGGACTTGAATAAGATCCATACTCCTCGAATTAAGCTCCAAAGTAGGCTTCACAAAACAGTTTCCTGCCTTAGTCATTTTCTGGCAGTTTTCCAGTTTTAAGGTAGCAACTTTGAGGACTTGGAAAACAACCTTAATGACATCTTCTGGACCCATAAAGCATACCATTGGAAAGATGGTAACTTTATCTGCAAAACAAACCCTTAACATTGAATTTCCAATAAGCCAATTGAGAGAACCATGCCTCCAAAGTATGTACCCTGAACACGGATTTTGACTTAGCCAAATTCTGCCCTTCTTCTTCCCAACTTCGATAGCTTCTTTGTCAAGTAATAAAAACGTGTAGAGTTGGCCATTTAGGATCATATCACCAATCTCTTCGCAATGATGTTAATTCAATACCATTACCTATATTGAAGAGTGGCAAACATACTATTTGGGACCTCTTAGATTTCGATTGATAAGATCCACAACACTGTACAACCTTCATCCATGAAACAACTGTATCATGGTCATGGATCATCTTCCATGTTTCTAATATGGTTATCAATTGTCCCTCTTTTCGCTATATTTTCTTATTTATGTCCTTGATGCTCTAAGATATATTAATTACTTTTATGTTGTTTCACATTGATGATATTTTTCTTTCAACATTAATATACCTAATATACTAAAATTTTGGATGACAAAACCAATGCAAATAAGGGGTTGGTCATAGATATATGAGACACATGAACGAATGACTAAATCACACAGAGCCAAAAGTGAAATGAAAAGGAGAAAATGAAAATAACGCGGCCATGGCCGGGCTCAAAGCTAGTTTATTATAGCAATGGTTTGTTGCAGGGGTTCTAAAACCCTTGCTAGAGCCAAACTAAACATAATCGCATTCTCTTTCCTTTCCGAACATTGCTTTTGGAAATGCCTCTTCACTATTTCCGATTTTGGTTCTTCTTCTTTTCTGTCCCTGTTCGTTGAGAGATTCCGTTGGAGCCAAAAAGATTGAAAATCACTGTGGAGCGAGAGATACAGCTCGGAGTATCACGATAGAGCGGGAGAGATTGGGGAATAATAAGACACTTCACTAGGATCTTCTTCTTTTCTTTCCGGCTTCGGTATCATCCAAAAAACAACGAACGCGATTCCGATCTCCCTCCTCGCTCGCTCCGCTTGAAAGGCGACTCCATTCTCCTCACTCGATCCGGCTGAAGAGGCGATTCTATGGTATTCCTCGCTTACTCGGGCTAAGAGGTAATACTCTGATTTCTTTTTCTTGCTCGCTCTCCCCTTCCCTCTCTCGCGCGAGTGAGCTCCGATTAGGTTTCTTAGGGTTTGTTGTGCGGTTGCAGTAGTGAGTACATTTAGAACATGTGATTCAGTTTTGTGTCATGATTTTAATGTCTTATCTTCTCGGTAGCCTTTTAGATGTGTTAGATTTCTATATCGTACGTATTGATTTACATCTCATCAATACAATATATGGTCGCTATCATTTCACTAATACCTTGTGAAACCAAAATCAGTTTAGCAGCCCTACCCACAGGAGGGGAAACAAACCGCTAAAAGCCCCAATTCCGTCCAGCGCGGAGACAGGTAGTGGGGAATTGGGAATCAACCTTAATCTCGTCGTCCACCGTCGCCGGCCTGGTTGTACCCATTATCCTGCCACTCAAGCTTTGAAGATCTGCAACTCCATTGAAGCGACACTATACGCTATTATACTCCTCCCAATCCCGCAATCCCAATTGAATTCGGATCCCACCCTACCCATCGCCCGAACTAGTTTTGGCGATCGCACGGTCGTCGGAGCTCTGCCGAAACAATGGGGCTTCTCAGCATCATCAGAAAGATCAAGCGGAAAGAGAAGGAAATGCGTATTCTCATGGTGTGCGTAATTCTCTTTTTCCCTCTCTTCACTTCTCCATTTCCAATTGACTCTCCATCCACGGCACCTCGAAATCTAATCTGGGATGATTTCCCAATCGCCTCTTTTCCGCAGTGGCCTGGACAACTCCGGGAAGACGACGATTGTCCTGAAGATTAATGGAGAAGACACCAGCGGCATCAGTCCTACCCTAGGCTTCAACATCAAGACCATCACTTACCACAAGTAAGAAATAACCCCCCACAAACCCTAATGTCAATTTCCATCCCCCTCTTGTAGTCTCAGGAGAATTGTCATTGTTATGTGTCTGCAAGGTATATGTTGAATATATGGGATGTTGGTGGGCAGAAAACGATAAGGTCGTATTGGAGGAACTACTTCGAGCAAACTGATGGCCTGGTTTGGGTTGTGGATAGTTCAGATCTTAGAAGGCTAGGTGATTGCAAAATGGAACTTGATAATCTGTTGAAGGAAGAGGTACTAATCTAGTTTTCTCTCCGCACACTTTGCTGCTGTTGCCTAATTGCAGTTCCTAGCCTTTGGTATTCATAGCTACTGTTTGTTGTTTTTGATTTGGCAGAGGCTATCTGGAGCTTCTTTGCTGATATTTGCTAACAAGCAAGATATCAATGGGGCTCTTACACCCGATGAAATCGCCAAGGTAGTACAAAAGGTCATATTGACATTGGAGAATCTTATGTGTACTATTTTTCCTTTATGGGTTTAGTAACTCTGGTTTGATGCTTTTGTAGGTACTGAACTTGGATAACATGGACAGAACCAGGCATTGGAAGATTATCGGTTGTAGCGCCTATACGGGTGAAGGGCTGCTTGAGGGATTCGACTGGCTAGTTCAAGATATCGCCTCCAGAATCTATGTGCTTGACTAAATCATACGAAGATGTGGACCTTTTGTTCTTGGTTTCCTTTTGTATTTGTGAGGATTTTGGATCTTAGGAAGTGAGTGTTTTGATCTTAGTCTCGTAGCCTGAACTTAAGCGCTCGCAGGCTTGGTTTTTGAACTTACTGGACCTTGAGATGCAACTCCTAACTTTGTACTGCTTAGTGCTAAAATGAGGTAAAATCATGTACTTCATTCACATTCCACATTATAGGGCCCGCTTTATTTCAGAGAGCTACACATCTGAAGCCAAGTTCAAGTTCAACGGATTTAATTACAGAATCCACTACGAGCTGCGTCCTCCTGCAAATCGCAGGCCGCTTCCCATCAGGCCAAGACCCGCCTTAATCTCCTGAACAAGCCTGGCAAATTCCTCAACCATCAAAACCTCCTGTTTATGTGTGTGAATCTGCAGAGAGGCACAGATTAGGCCTTGTCGAAAATGGCAACATCGATAATTATATATGTCTTCCATTCCATTCGGTATTCTCAATGCTGTCAATATGTTTTTCAAACAAGGGAGGGAGCAAAAGTGAAGCTTTAGCTTTACTTCTCTTAATCTTTCCGACGAATTTGGGAATTCGGATGGGAGATGAGCTCCTTCATCTTGGCCGTTGGGTGGTGGTGTCCATGAACTAAACTCTGTTCCTTTCACAAGTTTCCAAAGCCTAGTCCAATTCCTCCAAATCAACGGCGCCAGGCTTCTCCGAGACAACCACCCGCTCCGGCAAGTGCTGCCCCACGGCACTGGCACGTAGACCATATTATCCACAGCCAGATCGTCGACCACTTCTTCATGGCTGCTGCGTATCCTGACCGCCTCCGGTAACTCGTTTGCCACAGCAATCTGCTTGGTTTCTTCAGGGGGAAGCACTGGAAATGGCGTAAAGATTGGTGGCAGGGGATAACAGTATGGCTCTGATTACTCTTCGCTAGCCTGGTGCATCCAATTATCCCAAATCGCACTACACAATCTGCTGCCATTTTTTCTCCCATTTTCTTACTATTCACTTTCTCCTGTATGTCTTAAGATTCTGGGTTGTGAGTTGTTGAATGATGGAAATGTTACCAAAAGCCGGAAGAGAGAGGAGGGGAACGAGCTGATGATGAGTTGGCGGTTTTTGGAACCCAAATGGGGTAAGTTTTGATAAGATTGTTGAAGGAGAGTTTGCTATTTAACTGCAGAGCAACTGAGTTAACATACGCAAAAAAAAAAAAACTCCATCTTAGAAACAGAGGATAACTGCTACAAGTTGGAGGAAGAAAAGCAGAGATTTCGTAGGCATTATACAGACTTAAGCATATGTCTGTCTACATTTGGAGATGTCAAATAAATATAAACTGAGTTATTAGGCCTTCAGAGGCTGCAAGACTTCATCAATGAATTGCTGGGTAAGAGCGGTTAGAAGCCCCATGACAGTATCGCTATTCCCGATTTGCAAGGCAAAAGCCATTCAAGTTTCATTAACAAGAATCACAAGGGCAGATTCTGGTAATGCAAATAAGGTTCTTTGTAAACCACTAGAAAGCCGAAAGGGGAAGGAGAAAGGCGAACCACTGCTTCAACGAAGGGCACTGTTAATGGATGTTCCAGCATTAGACCTCTGGCCACTTTGAAAGTTATTCCTTCCTCAATCTTCAAAACATCATGACTTGGTCAATGATTGAGCTCAATAGGGAACAAGTAGATCGGGCGAAAGAAATGATTTCATGGCAGAAATGTTTACCAAGCTATCAATGATTTCGTCGGGTATCTCATGGAAATATACCTCTGCTATCAATGTTTACCAAGCTATCAATGATTGAGCTCAATAGGGAACAAGGACAGATCCTACAACTGCAGCATGGCTACCAGAATAGCCTGCAAGCAACAGCTGTTAGGAAACTCAATCCCAAATGAATATCAGAGATGGGTTGGCTGATTAGAGGATTCAGTAAGCTACCTTTTATAAATTCAGTAAGCTACCTTTTGTAACTGGACCACGGTAGCAATATGTTATAAACTATATAACCATGAATAAACAATGACAGATTACAAAACAAGTTCATCCACAGAAATATCGGTTGAGGAAACCAAGATTCATAGCTTGGTTCAACCTATTCCTGATTAATGCTGCCTCACTGTGATTCCGAGACTAGAATGTTATATATGGATTAGCACCCGGTTCTTAAACTTTTACTCAGGCTACTTTGGAAGAAAAGCTAAAAACCTTGCCAGAACGATGGAACTTTTGTCTCAATCAGATATGAGGTTGCAGTGGGACAACAGTTGATCTGTTTTCATGTGAAAGAAAAAGTAGATGCAACAGAAGTTCAGAAAGAGGCTACAAGTTCATACCGTATCAGCATTAATCAACAACGTCATATCACTATCGTTCTGCAGCTGACCTGTGTTCAGAAGCCTTGCTATGATGGCATCTGCCTAGGAAAATGACCCAAATAGGGAACCATATTAACATAAGCAAAACTTCAATCAAGAATCGTAAGTCCAACTATAGTGATTGTTCTTCACCATAGAATCAACAGCTACTATCTATAAGACCAACCATATTACGCAATGGCTTCCAAAAGTGAAGAAGTGCCATACCTTAGCTTCAGCTAGAGCCATCACCAATTCTTCAGGCTTATCTTTCCTAATGCTTTTCTCATCAATATCTGCAGTCTACAAAAAACCAGAGATTTCAGTTTCTACCATACAATTATATAATTACTAAGGAACTCTTCTCATTATGAAAGAGGGACAGTCGAGCGGTTAAGAATGTGCACCATGACAGTAAATCATAACCCATCTCAGATAGAATCCGCCGCCGAGCCATTGAAGCCGAACCCAAAATTATCTGTCACAAATTATCACGATCCAATGTCAGTAAGATGGAGGATGTTGTCAAGAACCAGTTGCTCCCAATAACTCGAGTTGTTGGGAGAAGGTTATACTGGATCATATACCACTCTCTAACACGCCCCCTCAAACGAAAGCCAACTCATGGGCTTGAAGTTTGTACAGGCCCACCATGCCATGTGCTTGAAAGACAATGGTTAATATTGGGGGTCGTGGAGATTCGAACACATGACCTTTCGGTTCTAGGCTCTGATACCATGTCATAAACCAGTTAGTCACAACAAGTCAGTCGAGAACAATAAACAAAAGACACGGTGTTTACGTGGTATCCCCGAAGTGTCGGGACTAGTCCACGGGAGAGAGAAGCCTCTCCAGCTACTGATCTTATTGATTTGGAACTTAGTTAGCCAAGCGGCTGTACATCACAATTTATATATTTAGATACAGTAGCTAGGGTTTGGTTATTCCTCAAGGTTGCCATGCTACACGAGGAAGGAGGAGTCTTGTCCATGCAGTGGGCGGACGATGAGGAGGGCACGTCCTGGGCCGAGTGGCTGGGCTGGCCCAAGGTCGTATCGTGTCGGCCCAATACGCCCCCGCAAGCTGGACGGTAGATATCTCGAACGTTCAGCTTGGAGAGCAAGAAGCGGAAGCGATCAGTACCCAGCCCCTTTGTGAACATGTCCGCCAGCTGCAGCGCGAAGCTAACCTTGAGGGGAGCAATAGCACCAGAAACAACGCGCTCCCGTACAAAATAGCAATCCATCTCGACGTGCTTGGTGCGTTCGTGAAACACCAGATTAGCAGCGATGTGTAATGCTGCCTGATTATCGCAGTAAAGAGGTGTGGCATGTGTGAGATTAACCCCTAACTCACGTAATAACCAACGGAGCCAAAGAAGCTCACTAACGGTGCTGGCCATAGCACGATACTCGGCTTCGGCAGATGACCGAGCAACAACTTTCTGTTTCTTGGTGCGCCAGGAGACAGGTGCCCCGCCAAGAGAAATGAAAAATCCTGTAGTGGAACGGCGAGTACTTTGGCATTAGGCACAATCAGCATCACAGTAGGCAACAAGATCAAGGGGCCCTTGCGCAGGGATAAACAACCCCTGGCCAGGCGACTGTTTGAGATACCGAAGAATGCGGACAACAACATCCATATGTGCCTGAGTCGGTGCATGAACAAAACGACTAAGCACATTCACACCATAAGTGATATCCGGTCGGGTGACACTGAGATACTGTAGACGACCGATGAGACGACGATATGAAGAACCATCAAGCAGAGGAGCAGAAGCATCAGGCTTTGTAACTGATGATTTTGCTCAACCGGGAAAATACTGTGACGGGCTGCCTGAACCCCGGCTTCTTCGAGGATATCAAAAACGTATTTTCTCTGACTAAGAATAACCCCCTGAGGAGACCGGGCGACCTCAATGCCAAGGAAATAACGAAGTGGACCTAAATCTTTGATGCTGAACTGTCGATCCAAGAAGGCCTTGACGTGATTGATGAAGTCAAGATCATTACCAGTGAGCAAAACGTCGTCAACATAGATCAGGGCAGCAAAAAAAAAAAAAAAAAAAAGATCCACGCTGATAGACAAACAACGAGTGATCGGCAGGGGAGGCACGAAACCCCAATTCACAAAGAGCAGTTGTGAATTTCTGGTACCACTTGCGAGAAGCCTGTCGCAACCCATATAGAGACTTATGAAGGCGACACACACGGTGATCCACAGGAGCTGCAAAACCAGGTGGAATGCGCATGTAAACCTCTTCTTCCAGATCGCCATGAAGAAAGGCGTTGTTGACGTCAAGTTGATGAAGAAACCAGCCCTTGTGGACTGCAACACTGATAAGACAACGCAAGGTAGTGAGTTTGGCCACTGGAGCGAAAGTATCATGAAAATCCACCCCTTCGACCTGAGTGAACCCTTTCGCGACGAGCCGCACTTTGTAGCGCTCAATGGTACCGTCACGGCGAGCTACAATGGCGGAAAGCTACAAAGTGGTACCGTCACGGCGAGCTACAATGGTACCCCGCACTTTGTAGCTCGCCAGCAGGCATGGCGGAAAGCCTGATTAAAAGTGCGGGGCTCATCTTCTTTGCTAACAGCTGCAAGAAAAGCCCGATAATGTTGAGAAACATTAGCATAGGAAACAAAATTGGCTAGGGGATACCTGATGTCGGAAGCCTCAGCCTGATAACATTCATAGTTATCGAGATGTTTAGGCCTGCTGCGGTGACGGTCACTACGCCGAAGCTTGGGAGCCTCGTCCACTGTTGTGTTGGGCAAGACTGGCCTGGGCTGTGCAGAGGAGGCCCGCTGAGGGGAGGCCTGAGTCACTGGCCCACGCGGGGAAGCCCGAGGCGGAGTGGGGGCCCGCTGTGGAGGGGAGGCCTGCTGCGGAGGAGTTGTCCGCTGCGGAGAGGCCTGGAGCGACCGATCGCGGCCCGTGGGAAAAGCGAGCCCAGGTTCGGGCCCAGGTGAAGCGATGGGCTGCCCATCGGGAACTGCTGGGGAAGAGGTCCCAGTGAGGGGATTAGCTGAGCTAGGCAACGTGGGAGGGTCTTCCTCGAAGACGGAAGGTGGTAGCCAATGATACTCTCGAGGGTCCTGCGCACGATATGGGAAGTGAGTCTCATGAAAAACAACATCACGGGATACAATAACCTTTTGAGCATCGAGGTCAAAGAGCCGATAGCATTTTTGAGTTCCAACATAGCCCAAAAAACACAGGCACGCCCCCCGCGCTTTGAACTTGTGTAGATGTGCGTGAGTGTCCTTGGCATAAACAAGGCACCCGAACACGCGAAGATGATCATAGTGAGCGGACCGACCAAAGAGAATCTCAAATGGGGTCTTTCCCGTGGCAGAAGTGGGAAGCCTGCTGATGAGGTAAACGGCTGTGAGTACGCATTCTCCCCAGAACCGGATAGGTAGACCAGCATGAAACCGAATTGCTCTAGCAGTGTCCAGTATGTGTCGATGTTTTCGCTCAACAACCCCGTTCTTCTGGGGTGTGTCTGTGCAGCTAGTTTGAAAAATGATGCCTGTTCGATCATAGAAGTCACGTAACAAGTTGGTGTTGAAATCTACCCCATTATCTGTCTGAATGCGTCGAACCTGCCGGGCAAATTGAGTACGAACCATCTCGCAAAATATGAGAACAAAACGAGCAACGTCAGACTTAAACTTGAGTAAATATACCCATACACCACGACTGTAATCGTCAACGATGGTGAGAAAACAATGAGCACCACTGAGAGAAGTTTGTTTGTAGGGACCCCAAATATCCATATGGACCAAGTCAAAACAACCAGTGGTTTTAATCAAACTAGAAGAAAAAGGTAACCGACTTTGTTTAGCCCTCAAACAAGGGTGACAAGGTAATGAGGGCTTGCTAATGGACAAGGAAATAGCAGAACTAAGTTGAGACATCAACTCCAGCGAGGGATGCCCTAGGCGCTCGTGCCACCGTTCCTGTGCTGCACCAACTCCACGACCAGCAGCTAACGCAAAAGACTCATGACCACCAAAAAGTTTCAAATAATAAAGTCCATCGCGAAGCTCACCCTTCCCAATCACTGTCTTGGAGTGTAAGTTCTGAAGCACACACATGTCACGCATAAAAATCAATGCAACATTATTATCCTGCAGCAAACGACTTATGGACAACAGGTTACACCGAAACTGAGGAACGTGCAAGACTCGTTCGAGAGTGAGCCCTGTAGGAAGCTTCACTGTGCCAACCTGTTGAACAGGAATCCAATATCCATTGGGCAGCCGAACAGGCTGACTCTAAACATTCGAAACCACATCACATAACAACTCTGAACTGGTCGTGATGTGCTCATTACATCCAGAATCGATCAACCATTCAAGGGAATCAAAAGAATTACCCGCCATGTGTGCCGAGGGATCCTCGACTAACTTGTTGTGGTCAAAGAACTTCTTCAATTGTTCTAGTTGAGCAAGAGTGAAGCCTTGAACAGGACTGGCCTCACTATCCACCTGGGCTGCATGCGGATTCCCATCTCGGCTGCCACGGCGAGGTCTGCGCTCTCCTCGCTCGACCGTGGCTCTGTCTGGCCGCTCGTCCCTGCCACGCTCTCCTTTCTTAGCTGATCCCGGCCTGTTATTGCGAGGCAGCCAGCCGATTAATTTGTAACAGGTCTCCTTGAGGTGCCCCGTCTTTCCGCAATGAGTGCACTTGGTGAGGGGATGAGAGCCTGGATCTCGGTCGGATTCAGCACGCCCAGACTCTCCGCGTGCAGCGAATGCCGCGGCTTCAGCACCAAGACGTCTCTGCTGAGCTAGCAGCCGCTGTTTCTCATCGTTGGATACGATGTTGAATGCTTCAGCAAGGGAGGGCGGTGGCTTCATGGCCAGAATTTGAGACCGCACCGTGGTGAAGTTTTCGTCTAACCCCATGAGGAAATCCAACAACCTGGTGCAATCTTCCTGATCCCTTGTTCTTCGCTCGAGGCCGCAGCTACACTGGCCACAGGTGCATCGTTCGAGAGGGTAGATGGACTGTGCCACTTGCCAATAGCTGCGCAGTTGGGTGTAAAAGGAGGATACAGAGAGCTTCTCTTGCCATAATCCAGCAACAAGTCTCCGCAGCTCGTATCCTCTTGTAAGCGACCCTTGGCCGAACCTTTCTTTCAAGTCCAACCAAATTTCTCTTGAAGTTTTTGCAAATCTAACACTGCTGCGTACTTCTTTGTTCATGGAGGTGCGCAACCAGCCTTTGACGACCGCGTCACAGCGATCCACGACCCATTCTCTGGTTCATCTTTCGGCCTGACGATCGAGCCATCAACGAACCCGAACTTGTTCTTGACGATGAGGGAGTCGGTCATATCGACTACCCACTCACCATAGTTTGTGGGGGTGAGTACTTCCCCGATGTGGAGTTGCCCCGTACTGTCCGACGGGTGGAGATAGAGGACCGACGAAGGATCCATGACTGCTGCCGGAGTGGACGATCCTCCGTGAAGCGTGACGACTTTCTTTTCACCCGAGCCCTTCACTTCTTCGGTGTCGCTCATGGTGATGACGAAACAGCTGAGTCAAGTATGCCCTATAACGAGCGCTCTGATACCATGACAAGAACCAATTGCTCCCAATAACTCGAGTTGTTGGGAGAAGGTTATACTGGATCATATACCACTCTCTAGAGGCTTCTCTCTCCCGTGGACTAGTCCCGACACTTCGGGGATACCACGTAAACACCGTGTCTTTTGTTTATTGTTCTCACTCGACATTTATCAGATGTGTCTTCAAATGTGTAAGAACTTTGTTTCCCCCATTATTTCCGATAATTCTGCCAGAGTTAGCTCGGCATTGAAACCAATGCCAATTTTAGAACATCAATGAATCACATTCAGGAGAAGGGGTTGAAAATGCCATAGCAAACACCATAACCATGCAGCTCCATAGTAATATAAGAAGAAGAATCTTAAATGAAGGTTTCGACATTGCTGGCGTCACCATGTCGAGCTCCGCACCAATGGCTCTGCGTGGGGGAGAATATCAGACGACGTGCCTTCGTTCGCTGCGCGAGGGAAGAAATGACAGAAGTTATCCTCCTTTAGACCTTTATCTACCTATCTATCCAAATTTCTGATTAATGTTTGTTTCTATGTTAAGGACGAATAAGTCCACTCATTTAAAATTGGTGAAATTACAATTAGGGGTGGAAGTTTGGGTTGCAGTTGTGGATAATTTGCAAACTGCACTAATCCGCAGCTATTGTTGGTAATTATAGCCACAAGTTGTGGGTAATGTGTTGAGTGTGAGTAGTAAAATAACGATTTTTGTGATTAGTGGTTATCCACTACCCACCGCGGTTAACTCACAAAATGCACAATAACCACACTAATTATATTTATTTAGTGAATTAACTTTATAATACAATAGTATGTGAGAAGTGCGAGGATAAAAATTAAAGTAGCCACCTAATAAAAAAGACACACCTAATTAGTTTTAGGTAAGAATTTTTTAGTTTATAAAACACTATAATCGATAGAGTGGAAAATAATCAATTCATTAAAAGTGAACACCTTTTGTAACTGTTATCAGTATGTTTTTGCTTTTGTGTGAGAAAAATACAAGATCATATTTCACCCCTAGTCGGGTAAATATGAAATCACAGCTCTCTGACACAAAAGTTGAATACCAAACTCAAAAAGAAAAAATCTCCATGTTGAGTAAGATCGATGTACAAAATTGTATCTCCACGAACAACACAAGTGTATTTCACTATAGGCTAGTTACGAACAACACATACGTTAGTGGCGATTAGAACTCTATACTTGCAAAGATGGATTTTTGCGGGTAACCACACCCAACCCGCACAAACCCACAGTGGGTAGTGGTTACCCACTAACCACTGCGGTGCGGGTTGTGGGTGGCATAATTGTAAATTTGTGGGTGTGGGTACCTGCAAGATGTGGGAAGAGTAACCACACCCATCCCTAATTACAGTATTTACAAATATAGTTTTCAATGGCACAATGCTCGAGTTTTTGTGAGTCCCAGATGCAATCATTATAATCATCTCATCCAAACAATCACATAGTCTAAACTAATTTTTAGGTTTCGTTTAGTATAGTTTTTGTTTGAGACAAGTACCCCTTCCTATCTCCTCGAACACCTATGCTACTGCGTTTCCAAACTTCAGGGCGCTTAGCACCCTACACACAAGGCGCACCGCGGACCTTGTTGGTCCGTTAGCACTTCAACGATCAAGTCAGTGCTCAGTTCTTAGAGAGGGAATTGGAGCTAGGTTTTAGTGAGAGAGAGTCTAACTTGAGTAAATGAGGTTCACCTACTCGACTATATACCCCGAGGTTGGCCTACCGTTGCCCCCCAAATATGCCCTACATTATCATTGTAATGAACCATACTTTCATGTTATCATGCGCCTCGAACACCTGACACAAGGTTCAGAGATTCGAGGCACCTGACCTCATCTTATGCGCCCTCCGTACGTTTCCAGTCCTTACCCCCTTTTGTCCCTACGCGCCTCGTGTCAGAGACCGGACCCCAACTTGCCAGCTTGCACATAGTCATCATTAGGTTGGGCCTCCATACTGCATGCCCTGTTTATCCTCCGGACCTCACTCTTGGACTTCCTCCCTTGCCCATACTTGATTGGACCTTCTACTGGGCTTCTTTCCTTACCCTCCAACAGTTTTATTTTTGCGGATGCAATAGAGTTGTGACGACGGAGGTCCAACCACAACAACATGAAAATAAAAAATTAAAATATGTTTAGTTGATAATTCTGAGAAATCATGAAAGTTGACAAACAAAAATGCCTCTAATTACTTCTTTAGGTTCCATTTAGTACAATGTCAAGACTAAGACAAAAATGTGAAAATAATTAAGGGGTCGTTTGGATGCCGGATTCTATTGAGGGATTTATCAGGGATTTTAAAACAATCACTCATTATGCAGGATTTTAAAACAATTCTGCGTTTGGGGAAGATGAAGGATTTTGTAATTAGTGATTTTAAAAACTCTCATATGTGGGTTTTTCAAATAGCTGATGACCACCAGCTATTTCACAATCCCTCATTTTTATTTTATCATTTCCAAACATTGCCCCTCGAGTATCTGTCTCGCTCTTCTTACTTCTTCCTTCTTCCACCTCCATCGCAGTTCATCTCAACATCGACTTCTCCCTTCCATCATCAAAACATCACCAAAAGTGCATCCATCTCTCACCTGGTCGAATTGCCCTCCTCTCCACCTCCGTTTTGTCGACAGAGATTCGGGTTTCAAATGAAAGGTTGATTTTCGATTCTGGGTTCGGAATAGAGTTACGATTCTGGGACTAGATTGTGTTGATTGAGCGCCAATCCAACAGCCTCCCGACTTCGTGTTTGAAAAGAGTATCGATTGAGCGTGAATCCTCCATGGCGAGCACTACGTTTCCTAGCTCGCGCCCCTGAGATGGCCTGATTCAGAGCCGTCCTCGAGCGGCGGCGAATTCCCTAAAATGGCAGCCATGGACGAGAAGCGCCGCAACTCAAAAGACATCGAGACCCACCAAATATCTTATATGGATCCGACCTCTCAGATCCCTTATCCCTGCTTTTCCTCTAATTTCCCCCCTCTTTCTCATTAGAATTTCTCGGTTTCATTGTTCGTTTAGTATTTATTGTTATTTGGGTATTCTGGGATTCATTAGATTATGGATTGCTAGTAGTAACAATAGCCTTGTGCTTCGTTTATGTGGAAATTGGCAGCATCCATTCTTTCTTTGTTTTATCTCTGTCCAATCTGGGTTTCAATCGCCCATGGAAGAAAATTGACAAATGAAGAACATGGGGAAGAAGACGAAGGATAGAAGATGAGGACAATAATGTAATTTGCATGTTTATGTTAAAATTCTGTGTATCAATCCAAACGAGTTATTTCAACTAAATCCTGCATATAAATTTCCTGGTATTTTAAACGAGAGATTTGGTTTAAAATCCCTCGTTATTAAAATCTCTAATCCAAACGACCCCTAAAATAATAGTGTAAACCGTGAAATGATGAGTTATGAGAAATTTGAGAGAGAAAAATATATAAAAATAATATTTACAATAAAAGTTCAGGATGGAGAGGAGAAGATATGTTGCAAATGAGTTAGTGAAATACTGAAATTTGGTCAAGGACTTTTTTAAATGAAATTATCCAGTTAATTATAAATTCCCGCAAGAAACATTAAGAAAGCTACTCAAATTGGTTTAACTGGTTTTAGCTAATTCTATTGCATTGCCAACTCCCATTCACATGAAAACAAAACATAATTGAAAACATAAACTAAAAATAATCCTGAACATAAATTTAATTCTTAACATTTTAGAGAAGTCACAACATCCTCTCTTTCATTCCTCTCCAGCCCGTGCTTCCTAATCAATAATTGGCAGCCTAAACACATAATAGAAGGAAGTTCTCATCCGTCAACTCTATTCAATATGCAGATACAACAATTACAATTTACAAGTTCATCTCCTACATTACCCCTGGCCTTGCCACGGCTGGTGTTTGTAACACCACAAATCCGTGCACGGAATAATAACCTCATTAGGCTTTCCTATCGTCTCATCAGAAAACAAGTTTCCCTACTAACACAGAAGCAAGAGTCACAGTGAGGTTGTCATCGAGCTCGGTACTTATGGGGAGCGATTCGACAATGGCTGAAGCAACAGAGGCAGCAAGGAACCCTAACACCATCCCCCAGCTCTCCTCAACATACCCAAACGAGGCAAAGTAATGCATATACCTGACAACCAACCAAAGAAGAACAGAGAGAGTCGATGAGCATATATGAATACGAGTGCTAGTTAGAGCCAGATGAGGTAGAAACTTACCCAAGAGATGCTAAGAAACCAGACAGTGCCATTGCAATGCTCCCAGCTATAGACTTGTTTCTGTTGTAAGGTAGTTTCTGATTGCCAAACCTTCTCCCCACAATGTCTGCCATCCCTATGGGAGATCACCAAAACGAAAGATGGAAGGTTGAGGAGCTGGTCTAAACACGCAGATTTTAGAATTGTAGAGGAGAGTCTGTTTAATTAGAAGGTACCATCTCCAGCACATAGGTTGCATATAGCTGCAAAGCCAATAGGGGAAGTCCTCCACCAGATTGCACAAGCCAGTGTGATTGTCGTAGCATAGTAGAGCGGCCCCTTGAGAAGTTCCCTGATAATTACTCACAGAAGGGGAATATGAGATACTGTGAGAGTAACAGAAACAGGAATAACAATCTGATGGTAGATGATGTTGAGAGGAACAAATTTAAATTCGTCTGTCTCATTATTATCAGGAACAAACCTGAGATTAAGTACATATATATTCTAAGAATTAAAAAATCGGAGCTGTGGGAGATGGATGAAGATTAGTCTGACCTGCGGTCACCAAATCGGCTCATTGATTTCACAGTGGCTTCATCTTTCCACAAACCAGATCCAATAAGAAGCATTTTTATTATGTTGGCACCTGGAATAAGAGCTGCCATGATTGCACCCCGAGGCCCTGAACTGTAACAATCAATGTGTACACACTTTTATTTGACAGACTGGGGCACAAAGATGCAAAACATGTTAGTGTTACTAGTCAAAGGAATTTACCTGAAAAGCGGCCAGCAAAGCATGAAAACTAGCCCAATACTTATGTGCACAAGCTTCCTATTCATTTTCTACATGATTAACAAAGACAGAATATGAGAGTCTGAAAGAACAATAAATTTTTTGGAGGGTTTCAACTTAAAGGTAGTATCTTTAGCATCTATATCTCGAACTAAAATGAAGGAAAGCAACATCTGTCAATACATAAAGATAGGAAAGTTGAAGTGACCCATCAAGCTTCACATGAGCACAATACTTACCTATGGTTATCAGCATCCACATTGGTACTCACTATCATTTTGAAGTTCATACTAAAGTCTGATCCCATCACTTCTAATAGACCCTGACATTCAGGTAGGATCATAATCACCCAAGTGCTGCTCTACATTTGTAAGAGTTCATTCTGTAGGTCAAACTCTATGATGTGAATTTTTGTTTATCCAATACCCTGGTAAGTCCAAGGTTTGAGTTTTGTTTATCCAATATATGTACAACTAGACATCGCCATAAATCAAACTCTTCAGACTTAACATCAAATTTGATTGGCTAGTTGGACTCAGCATCTATATCAGAGAAACCAAATCAGTTCGTTCCATTTATCTGATAATAAAACTTTAGGTATTCACTCTAGGTCATGAGAACACATAGATACAAAAATTCAACTACCGAAAATCGCTCAACACATGCCTCTGTAGGTATCTCTAATCTTGAGCAAAGAAGAATAGCTTCCCCTCTACAAAGGCAGCTTTAAAATGGATCCAAAGTCCTAAACCCAGAAGAAAGCAAACACCTGGTCAACTCCACGCTTGGCAGTTTCCTTCCATAGCTCCAGTAAACCAAAAATGGCCACCGTCAACACCACCGTCGCCCATAGATCAGAGACTACTCCGCCGGAAACAAACATCCTCGGAAGTGGGAATCAAAAGAATCCCTTTGTGGGTGCGTGTGGCTGTGAGCTGGTGTTTAAGACAGACATAAAATTCTGTTCCCTTCTCATCGTCACTACCGAAGGCCCATCTCTCTATATTATATCTACCACTTAGCCAGCTAGCTGCCTGACAGTCATGTGCATCATTTGTATATTAATCTATTTCACAAACTTTTTGCCGAAATCCCCACTCGCAGAGACACTTGAAGTAGACAAAGATAACTTAGTTTTCCCCCCTAATGACCTCACCGGAGTGAAAGGGTCGCCGTAATTAGTAGAATATGGGGAATGTACATATTAATTAGCACTGCCAATCTGACAGAAAATGCCACCGGTTTCCACGTTTGGGGGGATCAAGTTAACACAAATCATTAATTCGTTTACCTAACTGTTTCTCCCCTCAGAGCACAAAATGCGCCATGAGAAACGACAAATTCCGGTAAAAACAACGCTAATTGGGTAACGAAGGAAAAAGAAAAAAAACCCCGAAAGCAAACAAATTGGAACCAAGCGAGCGACTGAGATTTCTAACCTGGTCGAAGATGCCGCGCTTGGCGGTTTCCTCAAACAGCCGGAGCACCGAGAGCGCGACCGCTCCAGACAATCCGGTCGCTATAGTGTCCGACAGGACGGGGTCCTGATGAAGCATCGCCGCTGCCGACTTAGGATACCGCTTCAATCTGCGAGCGAATCGGGCCGGGAATCTAGCAGCGCCGCTGATGATGTGAAGTGGTGAGCTCCGACGGAGGGTGGCGGGTGGACGGTGGAGGTGGGAGGAAGCAGAGGCGGGAGAGTGGCGGTGGCAGTAGCAAAAAGGTAATCCGTTGAGTTTGGTAATTGTAGGAGAAGTAGCTGCTGCCATTTGCAATTTTCCCCTTCCCTGGGGACTTTGGTAGTTTGGTTCTCCTTTGTGCAATTATGGGCGGTAGTTCACGGGGGTGTCAGAGGCACAGTACTTGGTAAAATTGGGAAAAACTTGAAATTGGGGGTGGGAGAAGAGGAGACCGCCCGCAGCGGAAAACGGTCACTAAAGAATAAATTACATCACTCACGCTGACACTCACTTTATAAATAAATTAACGTTTTGATCGAAATGTTTTTTTTTTCATTAGTTACTCATATTAGATAACGATAAAGTTGTCGCGACAATAAAGGGTTGGAAGTTGTATATTTCAAGTTCGATTCAAGTGAGACTCGTTAGTGTTTTCGAAGGTACGAGACTGCTGGGAGCGAAATCCTATTGGCGTCGAATTGATTGCAGATGACCCCAGGTTTAATAGACCAAGTGCACGTGACACTGAGTTTCCTGAATAATAATAAAAAAAGCTACTCATATTAAATATTAGTTCAACATTAATCACTTAGCGTCGAACTCCATTAATAAAACTAATTTCCTAATCAAATGACAAGTGTGCCCCCTCCATAGCCTTCCCTTCATTGGGTTTTGCATCTTTGTTCTGGGCTCCTCTTGTATTCAATTGGATTTTGGTTTTGGGAGCCCACTCACCCTTTGTTGCGACAATAAAGGGTTTGAGACATCCACCTACTGGAGGTGACCAGCCAATAAGACATTTTTCTCTTGGCTGTTTTGTCAAACTCTAATTGTTGTCGTTAGCCGATTTTCATGATTTACTCCAATCCTTCGCCTTGCAGATAATATAGTTGATCAGAGTTGGCGTTGAAATCCTCACAACTTTGAAAATGAACTCGTTTCTATGCTTCCATATGTACCAGCAAATGGGGACAAAAAAGCTAGCCCACTCTCTACCCTCTTTGGCTTTCTCATTGTTATCCAAATTTTTTTCCAGCCAGTCTTCCCGATCTGAAGAATAGAAGTTCTGGAAATCTGTTTGAGAAACTGTCTTCTCCCAGACTTTCTTTATTAACTGGCAATCTCTCAAACAATGGAAGTTTGTCTCTATTGCAGCTTTGCAGAGAGGGCATTGGTCATCTGTAGTCAGATGTCTGAATTTTCTCACGACATTCATCGAAAGTCGACCCTTAAGGGCTATCCACATAAACATTCTAACCCGTTATGGGACTTAGAGATGCCACACCTTGCTCCAAAGGGACGCTTTCTGGCTTTGTTGTTTAGGAACCACAATTTGGTAGGCAGATGAAGTGCTGAAGTAGCCATTAGCTGAAGCCTTCTAGAAGATTTGGTCATCAATCATCGAGAGAGGGTCGAGCCAAACAACTCTGATTTTGTCTATAACTTCCTGTGGGAGGTAAGCTTCCATTTCCGCAGTCTTCCAACTAGTGTCCGCGTGCAAGTAGTCCACCACCTTCCTCTCCTTGCATTCTGTTGGAATATCTGTAGTGGCTACTTCGATAAGTGGAACCTGCAAAATCCATGGGTCGATCCAGAAATTAGTCATCCTTTTATTTTTATATTATAATTCATGCCTTTGCGCAAGAGATTTCCAGTTTGGGTAAAACTGCGCCAAGCATGTGAACTTCCCTTAGTTTTTGTCAGCAGGTGGGTTCCTCTCTTGTTGCGAGCGCATTTATCTCATAAAACTCGAGCCCAAAGTGATTGCTCTTCTTTGATTAGCTTCCAGGCACCCTTGGCAAGCATGGATTGATTTGTAAGTCTAGTCGGTCGGAAGCCAAGACCCCCTTGCCTGCGAAGAAGTGTGATGTTATCCCGGGCCACCGAGTGGAGTTTCGTATTGGCCTCTTCATCCCCCCAGATGAACTGTCTATTGTACCTGTCTATAGTTTTGCAAACACCTGTAGGTAGGAGTTCAGTGAACATAGGATAAATAGTCATATTAGAAGTTACCGCTTTGACTAAAGTGACCCTTGCTGCCATAGATAGTTGTCTAGATTTCCAGTTAGCCAACTTCCTTTGAATTCTTAGCAGAAGGTCCTTGTATCTTGACTTGGTGATTCTACCATTAATGGTCGTGAACCCAAGGTATCTCCCTAGGTCAGTAGTGAGAGCAATGCCAGCACGAGAGCTAAGACGATGGGCTCTATCAGGCTGGATATTGGGAGATATGTACATGGATGACTTGGAGAGATTAATCTTCTCTCTCGAGCTGGAGCAAAAGTTTTCTAGATAGTCTTTAATAACATCAATATGGCTCCCTTTCGCTTCTACAAATAAAACCAAATCATCAGCGAAAAAGAGGGGGTATCTTTGGTACATTTGCAGACAGTGATAATGGCTTCCAAAGTTTCTCCTCCATCACTTTTTCAATTGTATGAGATAACCGTTCCATGCAGAGAATGAAGAGGAAAGGAGATAAGGGGTCTCCCTGACGAACTCCTATAGTGGGGAGAATTGGATTTGAGAGGCTACCATTCCAACTAATCTTCATTTTGTTACGCTCTACACATGTCATTATTATGCTAATCATGGAACTTGCTAGACCAACTCCCCCAAAGGTGTCTCTAAAGAAATCTCATCGTAGTCTAAGCTTTCTCAAGATCTATCTTGATAACCAAGCCTCCTTTCTTCTTGCGCAATGAGTGGAGAGTCTCATGAAGAAGAAAAATATGACCATTGGTCTGTTTGCCTTGGATAAAGCCGCTCTAGGTGGGGGCAATAAGCTGCAGCATAAACGGCTTCAAACGGTTCGTGATAGCTTTGAGCATCACATTATTTAAGCAGATGGGACGGAGCTGTGAGGGTATTCCGGTTCGTGATAGCTTTGAGCATCGCATTATTTAAGCAGAGAAATTGTAGTCATCGTAGGTCCTCCTTGGTTACAAATGGATCCAGCAATTTGGGAGTTCCATCGGATCCAATTATTAAGGTTTTTGCACTTTTCCGTTGCCGCTATAACCGTTAAATTGAGGATCTGGATTGCGCATAGAAAAGGGAGGCTTTTAGCCTTTTACGGAAGGATTAATTGTTATACTAATTAATTATGGTTAATGATAATTATCTTTCAGTTATAATTATTATGGTTGAGGTTTCAATATTAATATTATTACCTACGGTTACGGATTTTGGCTGACATAAAAGTAACTATTATTATCAATTAAACCAATCTTTCGGTCAAAAGTGTAGCTTTCCAGGTTAAATAATTATTATCACCCGGTTAACGATGGATTGGTTTAATGGGCTAAAGCAACAGTTTTAATCAATGTATCCGGAAAGCTTTCCCAGTTTCCGTAGTTTTAATTTATTGAATGCGGGTTTTTTGGTTGTTGTTTTTATATTCGGTTACGGAAGGGAAACTTGGGGGACGCTTTACATATAGTTAATGTACCAACACAAATTAATTAGTCCGTTATTTTTTGTGTACGGAAATACATAGGAGTTAATTAATTATATGTACTACTTGTTGTTGCTTGCTGTATATTAAGTTATTATGTACAAACACAAATTGATTAGTCAGTTATTTTTTAGTTATTATTCGCATTATGTTGCCAAAATAGGCGGTAATAATTAATCTAACTTAAAATACATGGATGTATAGTGTGTGGTTATTATGCGGATAGTGTCTGGTCCAAAGGTAGACACTATTTGGCCAAATATCGATACACATTTAGTGATAAATATGTGATGACTATCAAGTTACTTTTCCATGTGAATAGTGGTTAGTTCAAAGATAAACTATTATTTGAAAGGAATTGTCGTCAATATTTTTTTTTGCCGGATGATCGTTGGATCTTTGAAATGCACTCTACAACGATTTTTGTGTTTTTAATGCCTCGTAATATTTTTTCTAAAAAACAAGACTTTTGTGAGGAATATATTCCTCATTTCAGTAAAATAGATTTCATTGTCAGTTTGACAATTTATACGGTAAAAGATTTATATTTTAGTGCGCACAAATTATGTATTCACTGGCCCAAAAGTAGGTGAATATTTAGGGTTTATACACGTCCTGTGGTAATAAGTATGTGATGATTATTCGTTTCGCATGCGAATTTTAGATCGTCACAAAGATAGATTTACTATTTCGCATGTTCTTATCATCAATATTTAATTAGTGAGTCATAAGACATCAATTACAAGTTCAAATTTTGTCCAAAGATGAAATATCAATGGAGTGCATGGTGTTTTGTGATGCATTAAACCTTTGTTAAAATTTATTAATTTAATTCTCTTTTAAGGATAATTAATCGCATATAGATATTTTGTGGTTATATGAGAATTGTCCAGTATTTTAGTTAAGTTAATTTTAGCAGTATGTTGCCAAAATAACCTCTATTTGCGAAAAATTATTTAACTTAGAATACATGGATGTACGTGTAAGGTTACTTATGTGGTAGTGATCGACCCAAAGGACGACACTATCTGACCAAGTAATCAAACACTTTAATGATAAATACGTGATAATTATAAAGTTATTGTTCATGTGAATAATAGTTGGTCCAAAGATAGACTGTTGTTTGACGGAACTTATTATCAATATTTGATCATTGTATTAAGAGTATCGCTCGCAGTTAATTTCTCTGTCCAAAGACTAAGAATTAATGTTCCATTTGGTATCTTATGATGGGTCCCCAAAATTGGATAAGTGACTCACTACGGCACAACTCCTAACAATGGCCAAGTGTAACCAATGAAAGGGACTGCAGTATAGTGGCTCAAGTAATAAATATCGAATCCACAGGTCTCTAGAGTTACTATTACTCAGCTTCAATTCATTATCTAGCAAACCAAATTAAGATGGAAGAACTAAAACTACTCTAACAAACTACAGTTAAAGTTAATCTAATTACAGGTTGCGAACTCACTTAGGTATGATTCCCCCTAGCCACTAGCCAGATTAATGATTGATGATCTCTAACCTGTTTCACTATCATTCACAATGCGGAGAATCCTTGACTAGACCTTGAGTCTCGACTAAAGGAACAAGGCCCTCTTGAGTCAATTGCCTAGAGGGACGTATCCTTCTCTAGAACAACTGATCAAGGCGTTCTGAACTAGACTCCCTCTATCAAAAGAGGTTCTCAATCGATACAAAGCAGTGAATCAATCCTCGACTAAAGCAATCGATCCGCTACTATCAATCTATGGTGCTCTATTGACCTAATCAGGTATTCGCTCTCATAGGATCAAAGCAGAATCAATAATCTCGACTAAAGCAGAATTGAATCATGAAAACGTGCATAGATTGAATATGAACTCAAGATTATCAAGTAGGAGTACTCATACAATCATCCAATCAAACAAACATATCTAGGGTTCCTCAAAACCTAAGTGAAGGGAAGTTACTCCATAGAGAAGAGAGAGACTGTAGTAAGAATCTTCGGATGATCAGTCTTCAAGTCCGAGCTTGTTCCTCGAGCTTCCAAGGCGAAGAAATCCTCCAATTCCACTCCAAGAATGCCCTCAAATCGCCCTCTCTCTCTCTTTGGTTCGTCCCTTGGGTGTTTGGGATCCAAAACCCAGCTCTCCCTTTCCTTTGGCTGGAAATTGGGTTAAAATCAGAAAATCCCGATCACACGGCCAGGCCACACGGCCGTGTGACTTTCCTAGCTGCCTGTGTGAGTATTCAAAGGCGGCGTTTCTATTAGTGGGCTTCCAGGCATGCTGCACGGCCAAGGCCACACGGCCGTGTGGATTCCCAGGCTGTCCGTGTGGGAATTACCGAGCCTTCACACGGCCATAACGGGTCCCCTACACGGCCAGTGTGGCTCGCCCGTGTAAAATGGTGCCGCACGGCCACGTCACACGACCGTGTGGGATTTTAGGTGTGCCCGTGTGGCTTCCTCAACTTCTCGCCAAACGTCCAATCTTCGTCCAATCAACCCCGAACTCGTTCCCAGGCCTTCATTCATTTGCTAGGACCTGAAATATCACAAATAAGAACAACCTAGCGTGAAATCGGCCTAAAACGCGGGAATCGACATCTCAAATGGCTCAAGAATAGGGGTAAAAACATGTGCAATCAATGGTCTATCAATAATTATCTTGTCTTGTTTAATTACATGGTATGATGTGTGTTTTCTTTTATCTTCATATAGGTTTCATGCTTTGGTTTAAATATTTCCCCCAAAATTGAAGTTAACTCTCCGCTAAATGGAATGAATCTAAAGAATTTAAAATAAATTCAAGACAATTATTCTTGACATATAGGCTTTAATCTTGCACTTTTATGTGGAACAATCTCTACTCCAAAAAATTTCAATGAGATTTAAACAAGTAGAAATTACTCCAATTAAGTGTGCTTGATTGTATAAACTCTTTTATTCGATGAATAATTTAGGGGCTCTTTTACTGAGACATTTGTGAGTTTCATTGTAGTAGTAATAACACAATATTTTGTCAAACATAAAAGGATCCAGGGTAAGTTGCCTATTGGGGAAATTTAATCCATACAGTGTTAAGGCAAAAAGTACAAATGTATTATATTTTGGAGGTCTCTTATTTTGCATTAAATTCAAGTGACTAAAGTTAGAGTTTTTGTTACACCCTGATTTGCCAAAAGTCAAAATGACTATCATACCCTCCGAGAATGGGTGAAAAGTGGTTCTAAATTTATACCGTCCGCTATTTCATATATAATTACCGGTCGAACGATCCCTCGGCTCAAACTGTGTCGAGTTTCGACATAAAATGAGGAAGTTATACACATTAACTAAATTTCGAATTGAACTCACTCGATACCAACTAATAGGAAAATTCCCAAAATACCCCGTGGGTTTATTTTAAATTTCTCTCTCGGCTTCTTTTATCGCACAGCATAAGACTAACCTAAACCCTAAGCGGAAAGTCACTAAAAACCGCCAGTGCTCTCTTCCATCGAAATTCAGCAAACACGATGTCTACTGCGGTCCCGGACCTAATTGTGTCCCTCTCTACTACGAGACCTGCTTGCTTAAGCAAGCAGAAGAGGCGGCCGAAACCGGAGATGGTCGGCACTGTTGCTCCCTTAGGACGATTAAGTTGTTGCCGCGGTCATTATTGATGTGACAGCAGGCTGGTTAAGCAAAGCAGGAGGCGCCGCTCACAACTGCTAGTGAAAAGATAGGCATAAAGGAGAAAAGGAGAGTCCCTGATGTGCCCTGTACCTGGTCCGAGCCAATGCTAGGGTTGAGAAGTCAGACATAAAGCAAAGTAACTCCCCCCCCCCCAAAAACCATAAGGAGGACAATAGTATGCATTGGAAAAAACCGAATAAGCATTCACAAGCAAGAGGGAGCCAAATTCACCAGCTAGCTTCCCGTTTTCAGTTGCTTTTTTGTATACGCGCATTACCCCTCTCTGCTATGAGACCATGTTTCTTAAGCCAGCTGGGGCCAAAGCAACCTGGACACGAGCGGGGGAGGGCAGCCAATGCGGAGGACAACATCAGTGAAGGCACTGTAGGCAGAGGATGCGAATCAAAGCGTCGGGGCCCTGAAACCTGAGTAGAATGGCATTTCTTGTTTTATATGATGCAAGGCGAAAGCATGTTGAATATGTTCCTTGTCCGGGCGAACCTTACGCTTTCTCACTAGTTGCTCATCCAATACCAAGATTCATAGAAAGAAAGGCACAGTCTACAAATAAGGATCCTACTACGAGAGCAACTTGCTTTCTTACGAGAGAAGCTTTCACACCCGAGAGCTGCCTGCTTAATGCTTTTTCGTAGAAGATTGCATAGAGTGCGGACATTACAATAATAAAGATAATATGTTGGAAGCGAGTATGGAAATTTGAGAGCAAAATCAAAGCCAGTTCCGACAGGTGTAAGGTGAGTGTAAATGGGGTAAATTCTACGCCTTACGAATTCTTTAAAGTATTATGATTTAAAGTATTTTAGCGAAGTGATTGTCGTTGTTTGATTGTGCTTATGGTTGATGATATGTGATTTTTTAGCTATGTTTGAAGTGAATGTGCATGAGTTATTATTTACTTTAAAGCTTTACGTTTATAAGTTATTAAGAAACAAGTTCTTTTTTTAGAAGTAACTCACCTTTAAGAAGGTGAAGTCGTTTTAAGTGTTTTTAGTCACTAGCGCAAGTCCGTTGCCATTTGAAATTTTTTGACAGAGCAGTAGTTATGCTCTTGAGACTTTTAAGATGAGCAGCAGTTATGTTCTTGAGATATTTTAAGATGAGCAGCAGTTATGCTCTTGAGAATCGTGGAAGAAGAGCCTTCCACGATAAGTTTAAGTTTAAGGAAAGCCTAGATGGCTCTCATATGTATGAGTTGGGCAACCGGAGTAGCTAGTGAGGGATCCCCGTGTCAGTCAAGTATTTAAGTTGAGATTTAAGCTTTAAGAATGGAGAGTAACAATTACTCCAATACAGTTGTAAGAGTTAAGCTTTTTAAGAATGGAAGTACAAACAACTTCCCTCAGTTTGAGTTTAAGTGTTTGAGAAAAAGTGCAAAATTATTAGAAAGTTTAAAACGTAAGGGCGTAGACTGGCCTCAACTCACTCACTAGACCTTAGTAAGGGAATGAGCGAGAACCAGATCGATAGCAGCTAGCTAGAGGAGCAGTTAGAGAGCAGCGAGTTCGAAGGCAGCCAGCTAGAGGAGGGAGGTATAAGCGTCATGGAGGATGCTTAGTCAAGTTTTTCGATAGCAACAACATCAGAGACTACCTAGTTATTTACATTCTATGATTATGAGTAAGGACTGGAGATCAGATTGAGATTTTAAAGTTTGAGTTTAATTTGCCCACGTGTTAGGGCTTTGCTTTGAACTACAAGTGTGTGTTTTCAGTATTTTATTTATGAAAATTTTTCCCGCTGCAATTTAAGATTTGAATATTTTATTTATCAAGAGAATTTTAGTAAAAGTAGTACCCGGCTGGGTTAGGGTGTTATGGTTTTCAAAAGACATGCTCAAACACTTGGTTTAATTTATCTTCCTCCATCAAATTTCAAATGAGTACTAATACTCATAAAAGAAGAGGAGGGAAGATACGAGATAAGATTGTGCTTGCTCACTTAACCTAAAAATTCTCAGTAAAGGAACAAGTAGAGAGCTAAGGATATTATGATTTCGTTGTACTCTTTAAGGATATGGCAAGGAGTATAATTATGCATTTACGCTTAATAGTCTCCATTTGGATAAAAGTCATAAAGATTACAATGTACATCCTTAAGTTGAGTATCCAGAACAGTGGTTAATGTAACCCATATATTCAATAAGACAAGTGCACATTTATGGTTGTCCAATTCAGGAAAAACCTTATAAGGCACATGAAGGTATATTCGGCTGAAGAATACACTTAACTTCTATTTTGTTGGTTACTCAAGGAGTACTCTCGAGGCTACAAATTGTTTTTACAATCCCATATCAAGAAATGTTATTAATGACAAATGTGAGATTTCTTGAATATGTTGAATTTTGGGGGAGGAAACATAAGGAATGTTACTGCACAACTCAACACATTCAACAAATGCCATTAAAGATATCCACAAAGGAGAAGATAAGTGATTCAAGTCAACAATATCATTTTCTTTAAAGCACATAAACATGACATCAGATTGACTAATGATCCAGTTTATACTAGTCAAGTCATGAACAGTTCTGAAAAGTAGATTGATGCCATATGTAAAGTCTATGAAAGACTATGACTTTTATGATCTCGTCAAATTGCCTAAAAGCTCAAAATCTATTGGCTGCAAAAGAAAATTTAAAACAAAGAAGAATTTGAATGCCAACGCTGAGAGATATAAGGCACGATGGTCTCTAAAGGCTTTACTCATAAGGAAGACATTGGTTAGAAAGAGAATTTCTTTCCATAAAATTTGAAGGACTCTTTTAGGAATATAATGGAAATGGTGGCTCATTATGGTTTGGAGCTATATCATATGGATATAGCGTTTGTGTTTCTAAATGGTTACATCAACGAAACACTTTTATGATTTCTAAATTAAATGAATCCATCTGTGATCTCATACAGGGTTCTCATTATCGATATCACAAATTCATCTTGTTATTAGCTCATTTGAATTTAGAGACTAATGTTAGAGATGGTTGTGTATATCTTAAGTTCTGCGGAGTAAACTCATTTCCTATGTTAGACATCATTGATGTTCTACTTTCAAGTAGCGATATATGCTTCTCACCTCTTTTATATTTGGTATTGAGGCGTTGATAGATCATTCTCAATGTATACTCAATTTCAAAAAAGTTATATCGATAAGGTTTAAGTAGACTTCACATGAAATTTTGAAAATAAGGAGATGTGTTATAGCTAAAGGAGATAGTTCAATCTCAACCGCTTAAGTTAATGCTCAATATATCATTTATGGTTAAGAGTTTTTAGCATATATTTGGGTAATTTAAGCATGAAATATGAGAACGAATCCAACGTATAAGGCGTTTACTAAAGATGATAAAAGAATACATGCAAACTTATCAGAGATCAGATAATTTAGAGATCATCAAGTACTCTGACTCTGATGTTACAGGATGTCAAGATAGCGTGAACTCTATATCAAGTTACCCTTAAATGTTGGGTGGAGTTTAAATCACATCTTGCGCTTCCAATTATGGCTGCAAAGTTTTGTCCCTGTAATGACTTTGGTAAGTCATTGAAGGTTAATAGTGACAATAATTTGATAGTGATACGCTATCATTACCACATGAGTTTGAAAGTCAAAGCTATTGACATTAAGTATGGTTAAAGAAAGGTTCAAAATAGACAAGTTTCTATTGAACATTAAGGACATGACTAATGCTAGCTTATCTATTAGCCAAAGGTTTGCCAACTAAAGTTTTTCCATGAGCACATTTGCTAGTATGTGTCATTTCATATGGTACCTTGGTTTAGTGGGAGTCATTTGTAGATGTTCAAGAAATTATCACTAAATCAATTTATTAGCATAAAGTGATGGTTTTCTAGAGTCTATTTTGGAATTTAGAGTGCCTTTCGTTATATAGTGGTCACATTGTATGAAGGAATTTCAGTTCTCACTAAGGACTAAAGTAAAACCAGTTGAAAATAGACATGTACAAGGTCACATTGCATGTAATTTTCATGCCACTCATCCATATGTGATCTATGTCATTGAGTATATTGGTGTAGTGATCATAGTGGTTTAATCATTATCGTATCGTGAATCGTGATTAAAGTCGCGCTGGTTCCATGATTAATACATGAGGTGGAGCAGATTGTTAAGGAGTATCCATTGTACAAATAGCATACAATTGCGCTTCTAAATAATTTTGTGATATATATTAGTTTGTGGACAAATTGTGTAGCCCAAGTGGGAGATTGTTGGGAAATTAGTTCCTATATTATGCGGGCTGCAAATTCAAAACATATATATAAGCTATATGTTAAGTGGGCTATTAGAAAGTGGTCATATTGTGGAGCCCAAGAGTACTCAAAACCCAATATGAGTCCAATGGGTGGAAATCCAATACTTGTTACCCTTGGGATTTATGGGAGCTCATGTTGACTAGTATATAAAGAGTTTGAGGTTGTGGTCCCCAACATACCAAGACAAAACAATCTCATCTTCTCCCTATCAGAAAGATGAGAGCTCTCCCGTAAGAGGAACTGGGGAGGCTTAGTTGAGGGAGGCTACAATGCCTCCCGGGTCGTGCTCTTAGAAGTATCGTCCGACCATAGTTCGTCTTTCAGATTCTGCATCAAGATCCGAGCGGTCTACATCATGAAATCAGGTAACTCTATCAACTTTTGATAATCTGAAAAAATAAATGGAAGAATAACCAATGTAGTGAATCTAGGTAGGTGGTTTTTGTTTTGAGATAAAGTGTTTAATCTAAATGAAAACATGATGTGATGTTGGTGTTAAAGGAGCTCCAGTATATAAGGGAGGAAATATTAATATGAAGTTCATTTATAGGTTACTCAAGAAAAAAAAATTAAGGACTATGTCCTTAAAATGTGGGGATTTGACACTAAGTGATTACAATTAAAGACTACTAGGATAAAGTGATTCAAAGCTCGTAGTGAGGAATATCAAGAAGTATGTAACTCACGTGTCAACCCAGTAGGGTAATATATGAATAAGAAAAGAAACACAAAATTTACTTTAAAGTCTTACTCGTTACAGGGGGGACTTGAGTACTAAGCTGGGTTTTGTTACTTTCCTTTGCAAAACAGGGACCAGACATAATACAATATAGTGACCAAGAAAACTATAATAAAATCCTAAATGATGAAGCTTTGTGGACAAACCCTTAGCCCTAAAATAATTCGAGTATATAACAATTAATACTATAGCAACGTTGAGATTATACTGAGCAGAAGACACATTACCACCCTGGTACCTGGTGCCTGGTGGTAATCCGACGATTTTGATGTGATACAAATTTCTTGTATATGATTCACATTATCAGAGTTTGAGTTAAATGCCACTTAATCAAGATGGAAAAGGTATGTGTTGTTCATCTACTTATAATCGAGATTGATAAAGGTGCAGAAGTGAATAAAGTGCTTTTGTTTTATATTAGTTAAGGTTAGAGGCATGTGTCTTGGACCTTAAGGCTTAAAGAAGCACGGAGACTAAAGTCTCATAAATTATAAATAGGCTTGATAGATGAATTGATAACAATTATGTCATAAATCTATAGGAATGTGAACCGAAAGGGATTGTTCATTTCAATAAACTGGATCTTGTGTTCTTTTCGGAAATACGATTGAGCCGGCGTGTAGTGTTCCGTCGTATGTGGGGTTTAGGTTTTGCTCTTTTTCATTGTTTTTTTTGTTGATGCAGTCGATGCATCGGATGGGTTAGTAGTTGCGTGGTCCCCCGGGGTTGACACTTCGGTGTTGTCATTCCAATTTTTACTTTTGTTCGCAAATTAATGAAGGAGACTTTTCTTATGTCTTGATCTTTGTTTACATTAGTTGTAATGTTGCTATTCGAGCTATCCAGTTGGCTCAGTTGCAGGACGTTTGTGTGAATATCCATCACCCTTATGTGGTCATAGGTGATTTCAACACTACTCTACACGAGAGTGAGAAGGATGGGGGTAGGGAGTGGAATGCTTCCCAAGCCACTAGTCTCCGTGACTTTGTTCAGGATTTGGGTTTCCATGACCCTGGTTACCAAGGGGATCAATTCACTTGGACGAACAAGTGAATGGGTGCGACATGCACTCGTGAACGTCTGGATAGGTCGCTTTGCTCCCAGTCTTGGATTGATACTTATCCGAAGACTTTGGTCAATCATTTTACGGACCATCATGCCCTGCTCCTCTCTGATAATCCGTATAGTAGGAACAGTCGTCCACTTTTCCGGTTTGATGCCCCCTGGGCGGATAATCCTGAGGTTAGGGCTATGGTCCACTATTTCTAGTAAGAGGAGATCCAAGGTACCCCTATGTTTCGACTTTGGGAGCGCCTTAAGTAACTTCGGCATTTGCTTTATGATTGGAGCAGGGCGGGCACTACAAACTCTTTTCGTAATATCAAGACTCTCCGGGCAAAGATTGACCGGATAAAGTCGATCCATCCGATGGACTGGGATGTGATCAGGACTCTCGAAACGGAGATGTCCCGTCAATGGGAAGCTGAAGAGATATATTGGCAGCAAAAATCCAGGGTTAGATGGTTAAAAAAAGGAGGTAAAAATTCTGCCTATTTCATACGGTCTTCGCTCCGCCTCTTTTTCGGTCCTGATGAATGGTACACCCTCGGGTTATTTCGCGGCCTCTAGTGGCTCCGTCAGGGAGATCCGCTCTCGCCTCTCTTGTTTGTGCTTTGCACGAAGGGGGTTGCAGCCCTCCTCCGGAAGGCGATATCGGAAAAGAAACTGGAGGGGGTCAAAGTGGCTCCTCATGCTCCAAGAATCTCTCATTTGTTCTTCGCTGATAATTCTTATTTATTCCTGCAAGGTTCTCTTCAGGAGTGCGAGAATTTAATTGAGGTGCTGAACGAATATGAGGAGCTGAGTGGTCAACAGGGTAATCTTGAGAAAGCTGCGGTGTGCTTTAGCAAAAATATTTCCCTGCCAGATCAAGAGTTCTTGGCCACGATTCTAGGGGTTGGTGCAGTTGGGGTCCATGATAAATATATGGGGTTACCCACGCTGATTGCCCTGTCCAAAATGGCTAAGTTCCAATACTTGGAGGAGAAATTATTGGAGTGACTAAAGTGGTGGAAGCAAAGGACTTTGTCCTGGGCGGCAAAGGAAACACTGATTAAATCTATAGCTTTGGCTCTACCCCTGCATGTTATGTCGTGTTTCCGATTACCTCTCTACCTTTATCGCCTTTTGGATAAGCATGTGGCACGGTTCTGGTGGAGTGCTGATGAGGGTCATCCTAAAGTGATGTGGGTGTCCTGGCGCAATATGTGCAGGAGCAAACATGATGGCGGGATGGGGTTTTGCCGGTTTGAACATTTTAATCAAGCTCTTCTGGCCAAAATTGGCTGGCATATCATCATTGAACCTCTTTCCCTCCTTGCCCAGGTGTATAAAGGGAAATATTTTCCTCAAGTAAATTTCCTGGGCGCGACGGCTAGGTCCCGCCCTTCTTGGTGGTGGCAAAGTATCCTGTTTAGGTGCCAGTTGATGGAGATGAGTTTAAGATGGCAGATCGGCAATGGCCAAATGACATATCTTCTCCACTCTAACTGGATTCCTGGGCTCCAGCTAGATCCCCCTTGCTAAAACCCGCGAATCTTGCCAGACGGTGGGGACCCCTAGGTGGCGGAGGTTATTTGTCCGGAGGAGGGGCGGTGGTCAGATGATAAGCTTAGTCAATGGTTTGACCCGCCTACTTGCCGTGTCATCAAGGCTATTCCACTCTCGCGATTTAATGTGGCTGATAAACTTATCTGGCATAATACAGTGGACGGGGTTTTCTCGGTTAAATCAGTCTACCATTTGGCTGTTGAGTTGAACAGAAGGAGGGGTGGGTGGCTATCCTCAGTGAGTTAGATTGAGAAGCCAAGTTGGATCCGTTTGTGGGAGGCTAAGATTCCTCCAAAGCTGAAATTCTTTGTCTGGCAAATTCTTAATCGGGCTCTACGACTACTGAAGCGCTCATTGGAAAAAAGGTCCTTGTGCTCCCCCGGTGTCCGGTCTGCTAGGATAGTCCGGAGACGATGGAAAATTTGTTTCTTTATTTCCAGGTTGCGCAGGCTCTCTGGGATTATTCAGGGCTGGAGTACTTGGGGGAAGGTTTGCCTCGACACACCCTTCCGTTGTTTCTCAAAAGGTTGTTGGCGCTGGTCCATCGACCGTCATTGTTTATGGCTGTGATTGCCATCCTTTGGCGGATCTGGAGGTCTCGTAACTGGGTTGTCTTTGAAGGCAAACAGTTTGGCATCCCTGCATTAATGTGTCAGTTTAACCAACAATATGAGGAATGGGTGGGTTTGCCGATTGACCACGCTCCTAGGGTGTCTCTTCCGTTGGCGCAGCTTGTGATCCAAGTGGGGGAGCACTAGAAGTGGGTCGCATTCGGCTGGTGGGATGGTCCTTCGGGATCCGGCAGGGATGATCCTTTTGGCTAAGGGGGTTCAGTTTCCTCATATTGACGAGCCTGTAGTGGTGGAATTGTTGGTCCTTCGGGAGGCTATTCTTTGGTGTTTGGGGTGTGGCTTGTCGACGGTCCGGTTTGAGAGCGACGCGAAAGTGATTATTGATAAAGTTAATCAAGTTGACACGAAGGATAACCGATTGGGTGTTGTGCTGGCGGAGATATGTCATTATTTTCGTGCCCATTCGGGGTTTAATGTGCGATTTATAGGTCGAGAGAACAATAGGGTAGCTCACTCGGTAGCTAGAAAAGTCCTCTCTATGTATCCGACTATAGGTCGCTTCTTTGATTTCCGGACCTGGTTGGTATCCAGGATGTAATTATCTATTTGTTTGGATCAATATATGATATGTTTTGAACAAAAAAAAATCAAGCTTGGGGTGCCGTGTCTTTGCTTGAATTAATGATTCACATGCATGGTAGTTGGTACCCGGTAAAGTAAGGTTTAGTTTGATTAAGAGAGTGATTACGACTTTGGAACTAATGTGCAACAATATTAGAAAGGTCATTTAAATGGGTTTATATTTACTAGCACCGGTCCCGCCCTGTTGGGCGGGTAACCTATACATAATCGTATCATTTGATAAATGTTGAAATATAAACCCAATTAAAAATAGTTAATTTCTTTTGGTAACTTTTGTAATAAAATGATGATTGTACAAAACTTTAGCCCAAAGAATGTGTTTATTATTACCTGATGACTCGGTATTTGCACATGTTTTCCCCTTTGTTTCTCGATTGTTTGAGCTTGAATTATCGTGTCTTTGGCCTATTTTATGCTAGTTTATGTTCCTTTGTCACATTTCAGGTCCTAGCACATAAAGTGAAGCATAGGCGCAAGTTTCAAATCAATCAGAGATCAATTGACGATTCGGGAGAAGAAACTCGGGCATGACCTGAAGAAGAATGGATTTCTACCTTACTTTATGGACAAATAATCATGCAAGCTTGTTATGAAAAGAAAGAGGACGAGACTACGAGCGTCTGGTATCAAACGGGGACTGATTCGGAGTCCGGACGTGGGAGAAACGAAGCATTAAATAGAGGCTGAGCAAGCCACACGGGCACGACCCACACGGCCGTGTGAACTGGCCATATGGCCGTGTGGAAATCACCGAGGGCTCACACGGGAAGCTGGGAAAGCCACACGGCCGTGTGGCCTAGCCGTGTGAGTCGGGAATTGCTGTATAAAACCCGATTTTCAGCAAAAGGAAAGAGGGAGAGCTGGGTTTTGGATCCCAAACACCCAAGGGACGAACCCTAGAGAGAGAGAGCGACTTGGGAACATTCTTGGAGCTATTTTGGAGGATTTATTCGCCATTGGAGCTCGGGAATCAAGCTTGGAGATGGAGATTGAAGATCTAGATCAGATTTCTGCAGTCTCTCTCTTCTCTATGGAGTAACTTCCCTTCACTTAGGTTTTGAGGAACCTTAGTTCCATGAGTTAGGATCTTTCTTGTATGAAGTTTTGGATGCTTTATTGTTTGATTATAATCGAATGATGCATGTTTATTGAGTCAATTGAAGTCTGATCAACTTTTCCTGATTCCTGCTGCAATCTGAGATAGATAGAATCTGATTAGTTTGCTAGAGTCTCATCATTCGGTAGTAGGAGATTGGCTATACGAGAGTTAGCCAGTTTACTGCTTTGTACTGGAATCCAATTCCAGTAGTGGAGTTCTGTGCTTATTGCTTCAGCTTTCTATCCTGGTGAAGACTAGTCGTCTGCCGGATAGTTAGACTGAGAGGGCTTGGTCAGCTTAAGAGATTCCAAGCTACTGTCGGATCTTCCGCAGTTTAATCAACAGTAAATCAACCAAAAGGAATTACAACTTGGACCTAATTGAGGAGCTAGGGGGAATCATACCTAAGTGAGTTCCCAAACTGTAATTAGTAGTTTTACTTAGTTTAGTTAGTAGAGTAGTTTGGTTAATCAATCCTTAATCTAGTTTGCTAGATAATGAACTGAAGCTGAGTAATAGTAACTCTAGAGACCCGTGGATTCGATATTTATTACTTGTGCCACTATACTGCAGTCTCTTTCATTGGTTACACTTGGCCATTGTTAGGTGTTGTGTTTTAGAGCATCAAGTTTTTGGCGCCGTTGCCGGGGACTTTCTAGAGTATTAGGAAAGGCAGAAGTTTGTTACTTTAGCGTTTTTCTTTTCTTTTCCACCCTTGCTTTTCACTTGGGTGTTTTTTGTTTTTGTTGGTGCAGATCTGAATCATGGATCCGCATGGCTTCTCCAACCAGTGGGGGTATCCACCACCATCCGAGTGGTATTACCCCGAGACTCCCTGGAGCAATCAAGGAGGAGAAGACTATGGATTCGGGTTCCAGTACCAACCCCCTTTCTACGGAGAACAACCAGACCCCTGGGCATATCAAGAACAATCTCCTTATCAAGAAGAATTCCTCCCACAACAAGAAGGGCCATCAGATCTTGAGTTACCCATGGCGGCCTTCACGGGCCACTCTGCAGAGCCATGCTACATTTCACTGGAAGATCCGAACAAACAATTAAGGCTTCTCGTGGAGCAGTTTGCTCGAGACACTGAGAAATCATGCTCCAAGATGGATCTTCAAATCAAAGCCCTTGCCACTTCCGATCCCTCATTTCTCCATGATATGGAGGAGACTGTTCAGCGCTCAGCGAAGCAAACAGAGTGGGTGAAGCAAGTTTGCTCGCATCTTGCCCAAGATCACCTTTCTGCTACCACGCTAGAAGAGGTGGAGGATGACAAAGGCTATGGGAGCGTTGAGGAGCATACAGAAGTTATCACAGAGAACTCTTATGATAATCATGATCAGGAAAGTCCTTTGGTTGCAGACCACACCTTTCCTCATTTATGCTCTAACATGCTGGGCCCGTGCGAGGAGATGCAAGATGATCCCATTGAAAAAATTGCTTGGCGACTTGCTCTCCAATCTGTTCTAGAAGAAGAAGAGCGAGCAAGGATGAGGAAGGAAGTTGTGGATGATAAGGAAGAAAGAAAAGAAGAGGTGGTTCTTGATCTTTTCCCAGGGGAGAGACCACATTTTGAAGAAGAAAGGGGTGGGTTGAGGAAGCAATTGGCGTCCAGGCTGAGGATGAAGTTGAGGTGGAAGAGGCTTGCACCGGCCCTATGTTACATTTGATATCTCCACCAAACTTCGAGGAGCTGCTTGGCAAGGACCCATTTGCAGTGTCTTTTTGCCAGACCAAGGCCACATCAACATCGGTCCCTCTTGGTGGACGCGATGGTGGCCAATCGATGCTGTCATATCTGGTTTGGGGCAATGAGACGAGAGAAGAGAAGAAGAGGTCTCGAGGGTGGAGACTTCATCTGCATCAAGTACATGAGCCTTCATCACCTACCACACCACATGCTTGTGACTTGAGACTCCACCTCATCGACGAGAACCTCAACTTCAAGGAGGTTCTAGCATGGACCGAAACTTAGGAGCCATCGTCCGGCTCACGACGTGAAAGAAGCGCTTGTTGGGAGGCAACCCAACCAGTCGGTTTGCATTTCTTTCTCTATTTCTCCTCGGTTGAGTCAGTTTTGTTATTTGATTTTAGAGTCAATAACTCAACCTTTGTGAGATTTTGTGTGGTGTTTGTGTTCTGATTACTCTCTCTTCCTGGAATGCACTGCCTGACCCGTACATCATCATTCACCCTTGATCTGGTAACTTCGTTCTACCCTCCTTATCTTTCCTCCATTGAGGACAATGTCGTGCTTAAGTGTGTGTGTGGGGGGGGGGGTGTTCGATTATGTATGCGGGTGAATGTTTGGCTGTTTGTGTGCTTGGAGCCTAGTCCACTGTCAAAATTTTTAAATTTGAGGGCTCCAAGTACGTGTTTCCTTGCAAATTGCCTGCTCAGTATGCTTTGAATTGACAGTCTCTATAGTAATGTGCAACCTAGGGAGGTAGTGTAGCACTATGGAGGATGTTGAAGTATAAGATTTTTCCTATCTAGCTCTCTGTTGTGCCAGTTGATTTTGTGAATTAGTGGAGCTAAGACCGTTGAATTCAGGTGGTAATGGTGACTCTGTTTGGATTATGTTATGGACTCGTGTATCGAACAGGGTGCTCATATGGAAAATGGGAAGCAGTTGGTCCTCCATGTCAAAATCATTAAATCTTAAACATGGGGTAAGCCCAACGTGTGCGGCACCGTTCATTTCACAAAATCGGGTTTTGGAAGAGATTTTAGTGATCCTTAGTGGGGTACTCCTACAAGGTGAAGCTAAGTTGTCTCTAGTACAAGTAAAACTTCCACCCGTTGAACGGTTTGCCTACTTGAGGATGTGTTTTTAAGGGCACGGATAGAGCTTCCGACCCCCCTTAATTTCATTGACCCTCCACACGAGTTGAGGAAAAGGAGTTAAAAGAAGTACTCTGGCGAGCTCCAGATGTACAAAAATTGCTCTTGCTCGACTAATAAGGGTCGACCGTGCAAAAGACTGCAGTTGGAACCCCACCAAATGAAAGAAAAATTGTAAATGAAAGTGAGAAAAAGGGGTTCCAACAGTGAAATGAAGTGAAAGAGCACCCCGGTACAACGAATCCTTGGTTGTGAATGGTGTGAGTCCCTTTATCCATGAACTGACTGTCTTACTTCTACTTTTTCTCATGATCCTGGTTTGAGTCTAGTACTCGCATTGAGAGAGATAGGAAACGTCTTAGAAGACCAGTTGACCTCGTAAGCTGCTATATGATCTAGGAAATCCTCTACCGACGATCGGGGTTGTATGTTGCTATAGAGCTCTGGAGAGCTGCATTGGTTTGAGTTAGGTTTGCTTGGGGACAAGCAAACAGTTAAGTGTGGGGGGATTTGATGACTCGGTATTTGCACATGTTTTCCCCTTTGTTTCTCGATTGTTTGAGCTTGAATTATCGTGTCTTTGGCCTATTTTATCCTAGGTTATGTTCCTTTGTCACATTTCAGGTCCTAGCACATAAAGTGAAGCATAGGCGCAAGTTTCAAATCAATCAGAGATCAATTGACGATTCGGGAGAAGAAACTCGGGCATGACCTGAAGAAGAATGGATTTCTACCTTACTTTATGGACAAATAATCATGCAAGCTTGTTATGAAAAGAAAGAGGACGAGACTACGAGCGTCTGGGATCAAACGGGGACTGATTCGGAGTCCGGACGAGGGAGAAACGAAGCATTAAATAGAGGCTGAGCAAGCCACACGGGCACGACCCACACGGCCGTGTGAACTGGCCATATGGCCGTGAGGAAATCACCGCGGGCTCACACGGGAAGCTGGGAAAGCCACACGGCCGTGTGGCCTGGCCGTGTGAGTCGGGAATTGCTGTTTAAAACCCGATTTTCAGCAAAAGGAAAGAGGGAGAGCTGGGTTTTGGATCCCAAACACCCAAGGGACGAACCCTAGAGAGAGAGAGCGACTTGGGAACATTCTTGGAGCTATTTTGGAGGATTTCTTCGCCATTGGAGCTCGGGAATCAAGCTTGGAGATGGAGATTGAAGATCTAGATCAGATTTCTGCAGTCTCTCTCTTCTCTATGGAGTAACTTCCCTTCACTTAGGTTTTGAGAAACCTTAGTTCCATGAGTTAGGATCTTTCTTGTATGAAGTTTTGGATGCTTTATTGTTTGATTATAATCGAATGATGCATGTTTATTGAGTCAATTGAAGTCTGATCAACTTTTCCTGATTCCTGCTGCAATCTGAGATAGATAGAATCTGATTAGGTTGCTAGAGTCTCATCATTCAGTAGTAGGAGATTGGCTATACGAGAGTTAGCCAGTTTACTGCTTTGTACTGGAATCCAATTCCAGTAGTGGAGTTCTGTGCTTATTGCTTCAGCTTTCTATCCCGGTGAAGACTAGTCGTCTGCCGGATAGTTAGACTGAGAGGGCTTGGTCAGCTTAAGAGATTCCAAGCTACTGTCGGATCTTCCGCAGTTTAATCAACAGTAAATCCACCAAAAGGAATTACAACTTGGACCTAATTGAGGAGCTAGGGGGAATCATACCTAAGTGAGTTCCCAAACTGTAATTAGTAGTTTTACTTAGTTTAGTTAGTAGAGTAGTTTGGTTAATCAATCCTTAATCTAGTTTGCTAGATAATGAACTGAAGCTGAGTAATAGTAACTCTAGAGACCCGTGGATTCGATATTTATTACTTGTGCCACTATACTGCAGTCTCTTTCATTGGTTACACTTGGCCATTGTTAGGTGTTGTGTTTTAGAGCATCATTACCTATGGAAATTTTATCTAAAAATGGTTGTACGGAATTGTTTATGGGAGAAGCCGAAATTAAAATTTTCTTACGGATAGAGCCACTCAATATTTATTATGAAGATGAATTAAAAGAATTTATTTGTAATTTTACAAAAAACAATAATAAGCAATAACATCCCTAATGTATTGAAAAAATGTTATATGATATGAACGGAAAAAAGTAATAGGAAATAAATACTTGGGTCACCAATCCAACAGCCTGATTGATTTTCAGCCCATAGAAGAATGGACCAATACTTGAGCCATCATATGAATGACCAAAAAAGTGAGACCAAGGTCGAAGCGTGTACTCGTCATTCACGTACCAACAATCGAGGGCGAAAGCTTTCCAGATCTTTTTCTTATTCTTCGAGGAAAGGCAGGTGTTTATTATGATCTTATTAAGTACGGGATTTGCTTCGATAAGCCAGCGCCTAATAGAGCTTAGCCATGTGTAGATCGAAAAGGTCTCGCAAAGTCGGCCAACGTCTGGTAGAGTAGGTTCATGGTTTTGAAATGAAAAACAACCATCTACACGAGACACTATTTGTCTACTTATAGCATTAGTCACTTTTGTTTGAAGTGTTATTTAACTCGTTCGATGTGAAGCCCTGGGACACGCTTTGACAGAACAAGACCACCGATTACTTTTCGACTTTCTTCTGTCTTCTAATCTTATCTTAGATTCTCGATAGTTCTACTTTATCTTCCCGCGTTCTCCAGCGATTTCTTCTAATCCTATATCTTAATCCTCACCAATCTGAGAGCCAAAAAACTACAAACTTGAGCTTCTTTTCGCTACAAATCGCATAAAATAACGCTCATACCAACCTCTGCCTTTAGCTCCTAGTTCGATCTCCTCTGTGCTTCAAGGTAGTCGTACAACCAGCAAATTGAACATTCACGAATTTCATATTCCTGTAATTTCATATTATTTTGCGAATGATTGTTTTTCTTTTGTAGTGTTTCCTGTAATTTCGCTTCTAGGTAATTGTTGAAGACAAAATCCATCCATTCCCATCACTTTGTCCCTGGCCAGGATACTAAGATTTAATTATGAAAGAACTTACCATGTAGAAAGTTGAGAGGTTGGTTGTGTATGGTGAACTTCACCAACTAAATTTGTCATAATAATGAATGAACATGAGTTTTATAGTATGCTATAAAAATTGTCTATTATACACGAATACCTAATTGAGATGATGAATCATCCCCAATTCCAGTTCCAATTCCTTTCTATAGTCTCCAAACAGATGATCAAAACCCACGAAGCTTATGACAAATGAGAGGATTGGGGGGTAAAATTTCGGGTAGGAATAAGGTTGTCAATGTTTAGCAAGTAGAATGGTTAGACCAATGGTATAATCGGTTTGTATAATTTCATGTCAGTTTAACAAAATATGTAGAAATGTAAAAAATCATGAACATCCTTAAAATGACATGGCATTCATTTGCAATTGCATTATGCAATTGCATTGATGCAGATGTCAATTGCATATTTGCAAGCTTGCATATAATGAAATTATGGAATGCAAGCCACATCATTTTTTTATAATTAAATTATTTATTAATTTTATTAGTTGAGTATTTATGTTTTAATAAATTAAATTAAAAAAATTAGTTGCAATTGCAAGTTAATTGCATTGATGTGGTGCAATGCAAGTACGATGAGTTGGATTGCAAAAAAATGAAGTAACAATAAAAAAACAAATGCAAATGCAATTGCACCAATGGAGATGCTCTGATAAACAAATATGGCACTACTACGGGTGTGTAAATATTTGTTTAAGAAGCTTAATTACTTGATGTGTACAGTGTACTCTACATGCTATGAGGGAGATATTTATAAACTTTGCAAACTAATGGGAGATGGAGCAAGTGAGCAACGCAATTTTGGGAGATAATGATTGATTACATAATCTTAATTCTATTAATTCCTACTGTTAGCAAAAATTATTGATCATATAATCCGTATGGCAACATGAAAGTGAGTTCTCTGGGAAAAGAGAAGTTAGTTTGAATGGAATGATTATCTGGTGAGAAATGGCTTAAAGTGGGTGCTCAACAGCTCAAGTGTGTGTGATTGTCTAGGCGAGCATGCATGGTAATAAAAGGGAGCTTAAGTGAATTTTGAGTTCATTTTATAAGTTTTGATTAGCTAATGATAAACACGTTTTGTACATGAAATAAATAGATAAATGTCTACAGTGACATGGATGATTAATTAATGGAGTATGAGATCTTAGTTTGCTCCATACATTTATTGAATATGTTTGCATGATTTCTGAAAGGAAATGGTTTAGATGGAGCATCAATAAAGACAGAAGGTCCAGCGAGATAAATAAGTTGTGATTAAATTCTAATATAATGTTTATCTTAATACGATTATGGTATTCGAGTCATGAAGCGGCCCGAGTATAAGGTATGGCTTGGTAAGACTTAAACCATATGTAAGTGAATATCGATATGTGTCATGGTTACATGATTGCATGATGATGAAATGATTGAAAGATCATATGATTGGATGAGGTTATCGTATCATGGTAATTGCATGATAATGTGATAAGTGATGATATGATTGTATGATGGTACAGAAAGTCATAATACATTTTGTTGCTAAATGATATAATGAGATCAGTTTATGACATGTGGAATGCCATTTGAGACAGTCAAGTGAAAACAATGGCAAGAAAGGTTGCCTAATGTGAATTATACGAGATGAGATAAAATGGTCTAAGAGTCATGCAAGTGAATATGATATGAAATGGCCCTTGTGTCACACAAGTGATATTTTGACTTGTGACTAACTATAAGAATTACATGGTCACCTAAAGCAAACGTAATGGTGTCCTGTCATGCAGTCATTATAAGTGCAAAGAGGCTTCAAGCCTAAGAGACAAAAGAGTTATACGAGAACTCCTTTTAAGGAGTAATGCCAGGCCTGGCTACAAGTTTATGAGATATGGCACCCTGTGCCCCACGAGTCTACGAGTTCATGAGATATGGCACTCTGTGCCCATGAGTTCACGAGTTTATGAGATCTGTCACTTTGTGCCTACGAGAGTACGAGTTCACGAGATCTCGAAGACTGCATGACTTGGTAAATTAAAGAATAAAAGTATTGTATCCAGCTAACTATATGTATGCATGTGTGTGATTAGATGCTGATACATGGTTTATTTTCGGCGCAACGTGGATAATTGAATGTCAATCTTATTATTTGCCATATGTGTGTGATGTGTGGCTGAGATGGCAATCTTAGTATTTGCCATGATATATAGAATGTGAACCCTTACATGAAATATGAATTATGCGAAGGTACATGTGTTTTATATGTGAAATCAAGTGATATGAGGTATATTTTGTGATAATCTCTTATGATGAGAGGTAAAATGATTAATTAGGAAACTAGGTTATAAGTAGTGATGATATGTTGATTTAATTATGATACTACCATGAGATGTTGACGCATATAATGTTATGTGTCTATAATACCTCCCATGATGCGGTGTCGATAGAAGTGTAAATATATGATGAAAAATTATGTATAGTGTATAAGAATGAATATGAAATATCTGCAACTCCAGGTAGGGAAGAGTAAAGGTGAAACCCTAAACGAATCATGTATGACATATACGTAAAAGCTCAAATGAATGAACCATAATGTATATGTGAAAGATCGAATGGACGAGGAAAGAAATTATGTATAAATCTACATAGGTGAGACCTACGTAAAGTGATTAAGTGATTAAATATTCATAGAATATAAAGGTCGAAAGACACTCCGAGTCACAACAAAGCCTTATATCATTTTCGTATTAATATTCATATTAGTTTATTATTTACTCATTCAGTGACGTCTCACCCCTGTTAATATTTTTTCCCTCACGGGACTAGAACGACATCAGTAGGGCAAGATGGATGGTTAATGTCGGTTAAATGGCTAAGAGGTGGGCGGCAAACTGAACTCTCCACAATTTTTGTTTATTAAGACTTAAGGAATATGCAAAGTTTTCGCAAGCAAAGGTGTTAAATAATATCGCTTTTAAATATGCAAACTTGACCTTCTATGCGCTCCATATAAAGATTGTAGCTAAACCAAGTATAAATTGGTCAAGGGAAATAGTAGGAACTAGAATACAATTTAGGGTGTTACACATTATGACTAGCAATTTTAGCTCTCGTATTTCAAGCTCTATAGACAAGCATAGTTTATGTACGAAAATTATGATTTTAGCCCTTGTAAGTATTTCTCTATTGGCATTTCGAGAATCCACGGCCCAGCATGAGCGAGTAACAATATGGAAGTTATAGAAACGAGAAATTAATACAATAAGAATTGGGCAGGCACATGCATATAGTACGTACGAAGACATTTCTCTACATTGCACCTGATAGTAGTCTGTAGTTGTAAAGGTGTATAAAGGTTTGGCATTGCGAGGGCAGAAGTCTTCGTAGAGTTTACGGGACAAGATAGTACAATCTTAGCCACGACTCGATAATTCTTCATTAGGGGAGCGGCATCCTTCAGATTTTCAAACAATTCAAACTTGCAGGCCAACAGATGATATTTGAATCTAACATCATCTTGAAAATATAAGAATTAAACAAACAAGTTATCATCATCACCGTCTAAAGCTATCACCCATTCCTTAACGCCTTCATACCCTGAGTATTTGGTAGTAAGAAGATCTTTAGCTTCACTAGGGATGGAAAATACTCTATGACAGTTAAAGGATTCCGAGTCTTGTCTATTGGGAGATTTAACTCTTCCAAATCCAGCAAAGTCATTGCCCCGACGAAAATCTTCTTGTGTTGTTTAGGATCATCAAGTTGAGGATCAATCACGACAGAAAACAATATACCCTTGACAATATGATTGAAAGACAACCATTGTTCGTAGACCGAGTTTAGATCCGCTGGTAAATGCACTACCACTACATGATCATCACCTGTATAACAACATCTGCTCGGATCACAGCAAATACTCCACTTGCAAGTGATCATATTAAGCAATAACAACCGTGATCTGAAACCCCAGAGGAGAGCCATTATATGGACATAGACATAATATCTTAGCACATAGTGATCCAAGGACATGGGGCTGGAACCGAAATGCTTACCATAGGTATCGTCCCAAGGGGACTCGATACCTTCACAACTATATGTACCACAATCTACATATGGGATATGTAAAATCTCACAGTAAGGAGTCTTGGGTGGATAAGTATAGCCTGGAGGCCGGCCAACACCAGTTGAGATTATTATAATCTTCTTCTTCCCAAAAGGGATAACGAGAGGGGTTGTCTTAGGTGCCAACAACTCCCCTGCCTTCCTGAATTCATGTGGTTCGAAGTTGTGCCCGATATCACAGGTGAAGAAATCTAGAGAATCTATTCCTGGGATACGACAATTTTTTTTTTGAAACTTACTTTATTCATATTGACCTACCTTAGATGAGTGTATTGTCCACAATACATTGTTTGATGGGTGATAGTTACAATGCATGTATTTTCCACAATACATTTTTTTTTTAAAATTTCTGCACAAACAATCCATGTATTGTTTGTTTGATTTGACACAAACTATCACTCAAAATGAGTGATAGTTAAATCTCAAGTTTTTGGTAAGATTGTTGAGATTATTTGGTGGAGATTGTTGGGTTATTTTTTCTTCCAACTATGTCCCTACCTTTTTATGTGTGTTACTTATTAATATAAAATACAAAGGGTAAAAGTGACTTTTCACCCAAAAAATAATATAACTTGTTTAAATACTACAATAACTAGAAACCAAACGATGTAAACTACAATACACCAATTTTCTTATATACATGCATGTTATTATACATACATTAATGACAATGCATCAATTTAACTATCACCAAAACCAAACGACCCAATAGTGTTTGGTCACTGTGTTTATAAATATATTTCTAATTTTTCATTAACAAATTTTTATTCTATTAAGTCACTTTGCATATTCATTTCACCATTGGTCATTGACTATTCAATTCCATTAATATTTTTCTATACAGTAGTCAACTCTAGAATGTTAAATAACAGTTTTTTCTAGGTGGTGTTCAAACGGTGTGGTTACGTGTTAACCATTTTAACCGGTAGTATTTGAATAATTTGGTTTAGTTAATTTGGATAACGGTTTGATTTGGTTAAGTTTTTTAGCTTGTCTGGTTTAGGTGGTTTGGTTTGGTTTCAGACACTCCTAACCAATCAAATCAAACTATCCAGTTAAGCAATTAGTTATTTATCTAATAAATATTATATACACATACTTAATACTGTGCATAATCACTCAAGAGTCAAGAGTCAAGAGTCAAACATTCCTCCCTATTTGGCTCATGAAAAATAAAGCTCAATATTGTTCCTATACTGTATATTTGTATTTGTAGAGTGTAGACCACAGTATGTGGATGCCTAATTTAGATAAAACTCATACATTATGCTAGATGAAACTTGAAATGAAGGTCTTTTTCATCTTATGATAATTTCCAAGAGACTAAAGTCAATTTACAAAACACAACATTTCATTAACCCTATACTGCATTGACATATATTTTTGTTAGTTGAATACTTCTATTGACTGTAAGATTATTGTATTAGTTACATGTATTTATGTCAAGGGTTGACTATAACTATGTGTTGATTGTTATGTTTTATTCGTTATATAAAATGTGTGTTGACGCATCAACCCGAGATTTTTCTCACTTAATGATAATGTGATGCTAGATTGGTTAATCTGGTTAACCAATTACACAAACCTATTAAACTTTACTTTGGTTAATTTGGTTGTTGTATTAGTTTGGACGGTTTGGTTATGATATTATATCTCATGGCTAATAGAATTTAGGCATATTTGGTTTGGTAATTACCATGGTAACTTTTTAAACACCCCTAGTTTTTCCCATTGATTTGACACTTTCGATGCACAACCCAACGATTTTTAGGGTCCAATTGGTTGATAAGGCTTACAATATTCCATTGCTTCTTCGATTTCCCCTGAATAATCATTTCGTCCGTCCATTCATATGAGTTTTGAATAGTTATGGAGCGTAGTGATAAGATTGATTGATCAATGAAGTAAAGTTAGAAGAATGGAGGAAAATATAAGGAATTAAGTTCTATTTTTATTATTTTTTTATAATTTTGATTGGAAGGTGAAAACTTGAAAATAATTAATTTAATTGACATATCACCAATTTAACAGTCAACAATAACAATTAACTATCACGTATGATAAAGTTAATGGAGCTAGATGATAGTGATAAATGATAAAATGAAAATGTAAAGTGAACAATCATTAATGCAATAAAAAAAAATTAGTGAAAAATGTGAAACATATTTGTAAACAAAGTGGCCAAGGTGTCATTTAGTTGGTCCTATGCATTTACTTTAGATAAGAGTAAAACTCATAACTAGTTAGAGTCATACGAAAAAAGATAGTATATAAATAATCCAAGGTATAATTATGGTGCTTGTTTTAGTAGAAATTAATACTAAATAATAAAAAAATACACACTATAAAACAAATTATATATTTTCTAATTATTCTTTATTTACGACTTCTCATTTTCGATCATCAAAATTCATGACCTGTCGCATACTAGAAATCACCTAATAAATACCAAAAAACTAAAAAAGGCATATTAGTCACGAATGAATGTTAGAATTCATCCAATGTTACAAAAAAAAAATCATATACTTCGTACAGATATCTACCTAGCCAAACCACTTGAAGAAAGAAAATGTCAATTGTTCGCTGAAAAGCGAACAACGATAAAAAACACATGTAAGAACGCGTTAGTTAATGATGAGATCCGATATACAGTGGATGACAAGGACAAAAATTAAGAAGAAGAAGAAGAAGAAGGGGACTTGTGATAGTAGCCTGTGGATGTAAAGATAGTTAACAGTTCTGCATTTTAAGGGCAGAAGTCTCTATAAAGTTTATGAGACTATATATTGAAGTCATAACCTTAACTGGGGCAGCATCGTCATCTTTGGGCTTTTCACACAATTCAAACTCACATTCCAATATGTGATAATTGAAATTTATATCATCTTGAAAATATAGGAATAGAACAAAGTTATCATCATGAGAAGCCACCACTCATCCCTTACCCCCTTCATACCCCGAGTAGTTTGTAACTAGAAAATCTTCCAGCTTCTCCAAAGATGAGACAAACTCTATGATCGTTAAAGGATGTTGAGTCGTGTCTATTGGGAGGTAAAGCCTTTTTCAAATCCATCAAGCTCATTGCCCCAACGAAAATCTTCTTGATCTTTTTAGGATCATCGATTTGAGGATCAACCACCACGTAAAATATCATTAATAATATGATTTAAAAACTTCAAAATCTGATAGATTGGGTTTAGAGCAGGTAGCAAAGACATAGGACATACTCCACTTACGAGTGATCATTTTAAGCATGTACAACTGTGACCTGAAACTCTAGGTGCGAACCAAAATATGAACATATATATCATCTCCTATACATAGTGACCCAAGGACATAGGACTAGTACCGTAATACTTACTATAGGTATCATCAAAGGAGACTCATAGGTCGTTTGCTTGTAGGATTTTCATCAACGATTTTGGATCAAAATCCAACATCCAGGGGATTATGCACAAAGTCCATGTTTGTTGTTAAAGTGATGTTTAATTATGGTCTGTGGACCCCACGCATGTGGGATTATTTTGGGGTCAAAATCCGTGGGGTCCATGGATTATAAAATCTTACCCATTTGGTTGGGATTTTGTGGGAGGCTAAAGTCCATGATAGTAAATGACAAGTCTATCCTTATCTCTTTCCAATTTTCCTATATGGAACCTTAATGACACAAATTATTAAGGATACAATTGTAAATTCATCCTATAATTAATAAATCCCAAGGGTAAAAGTCCAATATAAAATCCAACAAACAAACATGAACTTCTTAAAATCCTACGCAAATCCAAAGTGACAAAATCCCACATAATCTTTCAATCATAAAATTCAAGGTTTTACCTAAATCCTTCATTTTTAAAAATCCTACAGGCAAACGACCTCTCAATGCATTTCACAATTATATGTACCACCATTTATATTGGAGAGATATAATTTCACAATAAGGAGTCTTGAGTTAATTATTTATACTTTGGATCTCTCAATTATAACTATCACCCCACAATTTTTCCAACATATAACAAATTGCCTCACTATATTTTTCTTCCCTTATTTGATTTCTCTTTATCGTGGATAGCAAATAATGAAAAAAAAGGAAATAGGAGATAGAAGAGAGATGCGAAAACAATACTCTTTCCTTTTCCCCTCCCCCTCTTAGTGTTCAACTTAGTGAAATATGAGATAAGTTGCATTGAGAAAGTAAGTTTGAAATGTTTGGACTTTTGTATTGTTTTCTTTGTTCTTACTAATCTAACCAACTAACCAATCATTTACACTCTTTGATAGGCTCTTTTCGGATAAATATTTCGCGAAATGCTTACACAAAGCTTCAGCTCCACTAGCACTCTTACAAAGAAGATATGGTGCGTGATCATTAATTTGTTAGATGCAGAGGGGTCCTCTATGATCTGTGCAAGACACATGAAGCTGGTCACATTCACAACTCAATTTCCATAACACTATCACAGTGACTATCTTTATAGAGATGATGATTGATGATCGTATTCCTACGGCTATAAACTTGTGGTTGAATTGTTGTATGATCTATTTTCATCCATGTACGATGGATTTACCTAGAAAATAAAGGTTATTAGTAGATTGAAATTTTATTTTTGGAGAAACTTTGTTTCCAATCTTGCAATGATAGTATGGACTCGGATGATAGATTCGATTTTTATTAAGGATTGGTCCTCTAATCTACAAAACTTGGCATTTGTGTACAAGTATATTGTGGATAAGACAAATATCAAATTGGGTCTCTACATTGTAGAAAATGGTAGATTTCATGAAAAATGGATGGAGAAAGAAGATCGTGATTGATAGCGAAAAGACATGTCTGAGGATGGATAAAGACGGTACCCACCTATACTAGTTTTTGCATGCATCAATATCATCTTTACCACCCACCAATTAGTTTATGAATCGTCAATTTTAACATTAGTCAAAATTAATTTTGTTTGAATCTAAGTTATTGTGTTTTTATAGAAAACAATTCATTTGCACAAATATACTATTCTGTGTTCATCCTTTTCCATACCTTACTCTATCAGTAAGTGCAAGTAGATTACAATTTGTTTTAATTATTTTGATTGATTATAGTCTATGATAACATCTAATAATGATATATATTTTTTACAGCGTTGACTTATGTCGATCCATTTCAATCAATGGCAAGTGCATACTTGTTAATTCATGCTTTATATATGAACATGATATATTATTGATGGAGTTCGTACTTCATACGAATTATGACACTTTGATATATGATAAGAATATAAACGAAGTAAGTTGGTGGATGACAATAAAATATTTTATTACGAATTTTTTTTTAATTTGCTAAAATTGCGCACTTTACTTTTCCCTGTATAAGTAAACTTATTGATGATGACTAAATATTCCTTGCAGCTATATGAGCACCATACTCTATACTGAGGTTGTCGTTTCTTTTTCACTTTTGTGGATGACTACTAATTGATTGATATCGGAGACATCATTTGTAGTCACGGTTTTTGTAGGACAAATATTTATTTCTGGACCATAAAAACATAATGTCGAACTTTTAGTCCTCTTGGAGTGTCTGGTTCAATTCAAATCACATGTCATGCTTTAACCACAAATGTGAGTCATGAACAATTTCTTGTGAGGTTTTTGTATGTGAAATTTTCGAACCTAATTCGTCATTGTGCATCAACTATAGAGTTAATTGCATCTAACTCATTACATTTTTATGAAAGACAATTCTTTTGCTCAAAATAAACCCTTCCATGTTCATCCTCTTACGACTGTTTTGGCCAACAAGAATATTAAGTGTGAGTCGATTACTCTTTTTTTATAATTGATTTTAGTCTAGTATAACATCTAGTCATGTAATATGTTTTTTTTTTTTACAGTTTTGACATATATGAATCCATTTCAAATGAGTGGTAAGTTCCTATTTGTTAATTCATGTTGTATAAAATGAACATGATATATTATCAATTGAGTTCATAGAAACTTGTCACATACACATTCAAAAGTTGTCAAGGTGGAAATTTTTTTACTAACAAAATATTTAGCTAATGATGTTTTACAAATACACAGATAATTAATAATATTTTTATCAATTAAATAAAATATAATGAAGGAATAAGATAAAACAAGCATTTGACAATCAATCAATTTTAAAAATAAATTATATTATTTTATATATTTTATTGTCAATCACTCTCTTCTTTCTGATATATTTGTATCAAGGTGCCTTCTACGATACCCTGGATGAAATCCGGGGCACCGCATACCTTGAGTATGAAAACACTATCTAGACATCGATTTAGCAGGATTTTTGGGCATGATACTATACTCTAACCCTTAATGAGTGACACCTATTTCCGAAGTATCCATATTTCTCTTCTGAATTTAGAATCAAATAACAAAAATTTGATTTTAATTATATTTCGGTCAGGTTTTGTTCGGGTTATCGAACCAGAGGCCCACAGCTAGCGGATGGCGTTTCCGTGTGGGTCACTTAGTTTTTGCCGACCCTTTGGCTTTGGGTCCAGTCCTATTCTATTCTTTTCTTTTGTATATATGGTGTGCGTTTCTGTTAACATTGTACTTGATAATTGGCATGTAACAAGCAACACTATGTCTGTGCGTTTATAGAATTCCCACGTTCTTGAGTTACGACAGTATATATATATAACTTTGTGATTTGGATATATAGATTCAGCAAGATGCTTTTTCAAAAGTCAAAATAATCACCAGTTAGTCAAAAGTCAAAACCAATAAGATACTAAACTTGAATTTCTTTCCAGTTGAGTTAGTGGATGACCGCTCCGCACCCCTACTACTGCCGCTATTCGATTGGTAAATCCTTGCACGACACCTGTGCAGGGCCAGCAATGTATATATATATGCTTTTTATTATGGGATTAGATAAGTAAAAACAAATGCATGCATTTGTTTTTACTTATCTAATCCCATAATAAAAAGCACGATAAAATAATTCCAAGTAAGGGAAATATAAACCTCATAATCATCTTCAAGAAATTAAACCGTGTTACCCGCTATTTGGCCTCCTCACTAGCTCCATCCAGTAATCTTCTTAGTCGCGTCCTTGGTGATCTTGTCGTACGTGGGCTGTGTCAAAACAAACAAGAATAAGTTAGTATTTATCATGTGTATTTATGTTGGGAAATCAAAGTCAAAACTTTTTCCTGCCAATGCCATTGCTGCCTTCCCGGCTGTTGGCGTGCAGCTTGTCCGCCTCTGCCTCTGCCTCGGCCTTGTTGGCGTCCTCCAACATTCATTATAACTAGGGTACTGGGAGGGGAAGTAGAGTGAGAAACTCGTGTTTTGGAGGAGAACAGAGAAAGGAAGGGTCTTCTTATTCTTGTTGCATAGGACGAGAAACCCAGCAAAGTGATGAAATATATGTTCGGCTTTGGAGCTCATTGGATCTGTGGAAAAGTTCATACACAAGGTTGGATTGGCTGGGAAGTGGGATTAGGGGTGGGAGGAAAAACCAAAAAAAGACGTTGGTTTTATAATCTGCTTGGTGCAGCGAGCACAAGTAAAGTAGCCAGAGAGGGCAGGGATAAAATAGAAAAATAGATTGACACTTGTCAAATGATTAGAGGCTGAGAAAGCACTCTCAGATTGCCAACGTATTCATGAGTCAAGAAAAAAAAGGTTTCAAACCCGCAGTGTCTTTATTAAGGCAAGACGGCAAATCAATTACTACGCTCAAATTATTGATTAATTTGTTTCCATTTAATCCATAATGTTTCTTGTACAAACTAGTCCACACGATGGAAGATCTCCAATAAGAAAAACATAATGGAAGATCTTATTAAGAAACATTCATTCCATCCAAAACAAAAAAAAGTTCATAACTGTATTCTTCACCCTAGTCTCATCGCCCATTTTTTCAACTAGTAATATTATTAACCTTAAACCAGATATCAGTTCGATTTCCGTTAAAATTGAACCGATAAAATGCTCTTTTAGGTTTCTGGTATCGGATAAAATTGTTTTGATTTTTGAACCTATCTCTTTTGGTTCCAGTTAAAATAAAATAAAAAATCATTAAGAAACCAAAAACCACAACTTCAATACCCAACCACCCATTATGACATATGTTCGGTTTTTGTTCATTGAAAAGAAACCAAACTAAGAGACCTTGATGATTTTCGGCTAACTGAAATCGTCAACCTCCTTAAGGTTTCATTTCAAGGAAAGAGCATGTTTGGGTATTCGATTACAGAATTTTGGTTCGTTTAAACTGAATCGATCCCCCACCCATGTCCTTGAACAAGTATTTTGGCATAACTAGCACAGGACCCGGCCCGTTGGCCGGAAGAATTTTATCGAGAAATATGATATATGATAATAGATATATAATAGAGGATTTTAAATGCACAAAATGATTGTTTTCTAACTTAGTTATCCACGTAACATTTTTAAAAGTGATCCAACTATGCATAATATGTCTAGACCTCCATGGAAAGAGAAAAATATAATATAAGCATTACTAATAATTATTGAATGAAAAAAGAAATAAATATAACTAATTGTCATCCATTACTTAATTAAACCATATAATTGAATATTAGAGTTGTTTCTCATAATACATACATAATCAACCTTTAAGATGAAAGAAAATGTCTCTCATAGAGTTTAGTATGTCCTTTAAGTTTTTCCCAATAGAGAGTATTCTTTTTTACCACACCATTGGTAATGAATCTGAAGTTGCTTGATTTGAAATATATAGGACATGATGCTAAATTGTCGCTAATAGTTGGTTGGAGAATGTGTTGTGTATGGATTTCCAAAATTATTCTTAGATCGCAGACATGTTTAACAACAATGTAGTAATTTTCATGCAGCAAATATTTTTTTCATAAAATAATTCAATAAATAAAAACCTATAAAATCATATTACATGAAATATATAGTACTCATTAAGTTGATGAATGAGCAAGGGTATAAGTAACATACATCTATTTTAAAAATATAGAAGTTGCAAAGTGTCTTTTGGGTCGAATGAGATCGCATATTCTCATTATCGCTAACTGACTTATGTTTTTTTGCAATAGATAGTTCAAAATGTGCCTTAAAATTTCTGTCTCCACAAGTGTAAAAGAATTGTTTGAACCAAATGATTACAATAGTATAAAAAAATTTGACAGCAGAGTATTTTATACTGAAATCATAATTTAACTGTGGTTCAACCATTTCATATTTCTAAATATCACCTATCGATTTAGCCTATGGTGTGAAGTTTTATGGTCGAACCGCCAGTATGTAGATCCTTTCAATTCAAACTTTAAATAAAAAAACCACTAAAATATTAACATGATCAAATACCCTTAAATATAATAAATTACCATAATCGTATTAAGGAAAAAATCATCCAAATGATAATACTGATTTAGGATTTTATGGGGTCATTTGGAAGTTGCGATTGTTAAATAGATATTGTGTTGTGAATGCATGTATAATATTATATATGTATAATGTATTGTCGGATTAGATGCATTGTGTATGTCACATAAGCTAAAAGCTTAGACAAAACAATCTCAACTATCTCAACAATAACAACTAAAATTTGAGATTTAACAATACTCATTTTGATTGATAGTTTCGGTCACATCACAGTTGTAATCCATGTATTAGTTCTACTACAAAATATAAAAAATGATGAATTCTAAATAATACATGTATAGTAAATCTCAACAAAACAATCACAACTTTCAAACGACCCCTTAATCAAAATGAAAAAAAATCTATCAAATATAATGTCATCTCCTAAAATAAATCAATACTCAACAGGGCAAAGAATACCCACTAAGCAAAGCAGAAGGGCAATTATTTCACACTACCTCATTCCCCCCCCCCCCCCTCCTCGTTTAAATATGTTCTTTCACTCTCTCTTATGCCTCGTTCACTTGCTATTTTGTTTTCTGTTTTCTGCTGTGACAACAAAAATAAAAAAACAAATTGTAAGAAATGTGTTCACTTGAAATTTCATTATAGTTGGAAAAAATCATGGGGAATAAAAGAGGCAGTTGGGCGGAAACAATAAAACATCCTTTGCTGGAAAATGAGAGATGAATTTCCTCCCGTTGCCCATTTGGTTATGCCCCCATTCCTTTTAATGAGCCTAGCGTTCGAATCCCTTTGCCACATTTTTTTCCCTTTTGTTCACTTAGACCAACGACGTCATTTTGCTAACCCCAGCTCCCATCGTTCTTCTCCCAGCCTCCCCCAAACTCGACCTCCCCATCGAACGAAGCTGCTACAGTTTGCCTCTTCTTCCTCTAGCGGAGGGAGAGAAGATCGATCCGACGAACTCCTTCTCTAGTCGGCGAAGCTCCAGCGGTGAAGGACGGGTTTGTTTTGAGATGCCAGCAGGTATTACCCTTCCACCGCTAAGTTAATCATTCTCAAAGGCTTAGATCCTCGAGGTCATATCAACAGAGGTGTGGATTAGGATGGATGAGACAGTGATGGCTACACTTGCCCAGCGGGTCGTCGATAATCCTCTTTGTTTTTTCATTTGTTTTTCCATCTCTCTCTCTCTCTCTCTCTCTCTCTCTCTCTCTCTCTTTGAGCTTTTTATCTCACCACTCTCACCACTGTATAGGGTTGATCCATATACATTGTCTTCATGGTATGCTCTAACTTTGTCATGCTAGCTCGATTATGTGTCTGCGTATAGTTACATGCATTCTAATAATTAAGTTTTTACCTATTCACAACACCAAGATAAAAACAATCATAAATGCCACCGATGCCACAAATAATAAGTATATCTCTAAATCATACATAAAATATTTCAAACATCACAAATATTAAGATTAAATTAATTATTATAAAGAGTAAAAGTTATATAATGAGGTTAATTATAACTCATTTATATGTTAATGCCCTTAAATTGATCAACACACCCAAAAATGGCAAAATGAACATCACATTAAACCTAATATCTTCTCATTATTGCCGGATCCATTCATGCCAGATTAGCAAGAGGTTTAATGTTTAGCAATTAACCAGACTGAAATTTTAGAGAACCAGTCACATATAGTTTGTACAAAATATTATTGCTTCGTAGTAGTTCTGTAAATTTATATTAATTAAAGAATTCTACATCTTTGTTGCATATTCAATACTGCAATTCGATATGCAATTCAAAAATTGAAATTTGTGTTACAATTTTAAGATTACTCGTCATTTTATAGATTATAAAAAATTATAAATCACGTATTAAACTTTGTCTTTTTAGAATATTTAATAGGCTAGCTAATCGTGACGGCGTGATGGAAAGTTCCTATGCTTTTCAAATCTTCGCTAAGTGTATGCTTACATTTCAAGAAGATAAAACAAATTTTGTTTAGTGTAATTGGTTGTGATTGTTTTTTTTAGGAGACCATGGTTAAAATCTAGATGTTAATACTTTTTTATAAGAAGAAGATAAATAATTGCGATAAAAAAATACTCTTCCTACTTTCAGTCTCGTTTCACGAAATTGGAAATGAAAAATCTTAAAACATTTTTTTTAATTTATGAGTGATATCAATGGAAGAAAATAGTTTAACTTACAATTCTACCGAGGACCCCTAACAGATTCTAAAGAAGCCACCCCAAAAAATCAAAAGATTCTAGCTCTACACGAGACTAAACCAGTGCTTTACGCGCCACTCTATGGGCAGCATTGTTGGCGGATTTATATATGTACCGCCCTAAACTCTATACAAACAGACAAAGAGCTAAGGATCTGAAGACACTCTCGTAAGACCAGAATACCAATTGAGACTTCAAAGACATCTTGACGGACTTGGTAGACCACCACTTCGGAATCACCTTCGACTATCACGTGGGTCAAGGATCTTGAGGCTACGATGGAAATGGCGTCTCTAAAAGCTAGAAGCTCTGCCAGATAAGGATAGATATTCCTTGAAGCTGCAGCCCGAGCGCCAACACCACATGCCCGTCTGACCCACGAATAACAAGCCCAGACGAACAACTGGCGGCACAAACAGCTGCGTCTACGTTGATCTTCAAAAAGACTTCTGGTGGGTCCTGGGGGACCCAAGTGGTGGCAGGATGAATTGGGATTAGAGAGCTGCGGGGCGGAGGAGGAGGAAGAAGATTGGAGAATTCGAGTACCTGGTTGTAGAACTGTCTGGCTAGGGAACGGACATGGGGTTGGAAAAATTCGAAGGTCACTTTATTTCTAGACTTCCAGATTCTCCAAAGTAAACAGACGCATTGGAGAATGTGGAATTGGGAGGTCTCGGAGACCATGACCTGTCGCCACCGTAGACTAAAGTTAACAGTCTGGGCGGTCTCAATAAAGTTGCTCAATCCCACTAAAGTCCACAATCTGGTGGCTAGGGGGGCATCTGAAGAATAAATGTTCAATGTTTTCTCGATGTCTCCAGCAGACAGGGCATCGGTTGAGACAGTTGACTCCACGAGATTGAAGGGCCACTACTGTGGGAAGTATGACTTTGAGGTATTGCCATATGAAAAATTTGAGCTTAGGCGGGACTTGGATATTCCAAGTCTTTTTCCAAATAATTAAGATAATCTTAATTAAACCAATTTGGAAGACCAAATATCCACCCCACTTCAAAAGCCCATTTATATGTAAGAGATCAAACTTGCTTGTGTATCATTGGTTAGTCAAACCCATTAAATGCCAATAAAGCACACATTGAAGGCCTATAATTACTATTTACGAAACCTGCCATTGTCGAGTAAAGCTCTATCCCCATTAGAGCCATTGTAGGGCACCTAATACCATCAAATAAATTAGATGCCGGTAGCTTCCAATCAAAAGGTCAACAAAGAAAATAATTGAGCCGACCCACATGAATAGGGAATTATTCCCCTAATAACATCAAATGAATGATGATTTAAAAGCTCATAATGAAGCTTTAGTCGTCCGAAACGGACGAATACCTCCAATAAATGGAGTTTTAATTCTTAACGAAGGGAAATTGAATGCAGGATCGGCCGAACAAAGCCAGTGGCCGGGTAACTCTCTGCTGCGCAGCAACGACTCGAGCCTCTACAGCTTCAACTCATGCTTGAACCGGTTGATGAAGTTGCATCTCCAGTAATTGGACCTCAAGTAAAAATGAATTAAAGACTAAAATACCAATTCTATTAAATAGATATAAAGGAAAATTAAAACTCAAACACGTCAAACAATTTAAAAGCCTTAACAGTGAAGACACCAGCAGTAAAAGACCCCTTAATGGCAGGCAGTAAAAAGTGGGATGTTAATTAACATTAATGAGAGGTAGTTAGGTGAAACGGTACGTCGGCACCCACCCCAAAATTTTGGCCACCGATCTCGCATCTCACTGGAGTCTCCGGGAAAGACCTTGTGGTCTCTGGCCTGATTAGCAGAGAACAAACCACAAACTCATCCAACAAAAAATCAAACAAGAAGGTGTATTACCGGCCGGAAGTGAAATCCGGTGAGAGTTTTCTAAACCAGGAACGGCGCCGGATTCGGGTGCCCGCATCTGGTGACACTCTAGAATGGTGCCTCGACAGATCGCAGAGTATCCTGGTGTTGTGGTGTACGATTCATGGAAGGAGGGACGCTGGAGGATGTGGTGGCGGAACGGGCCAGGCTGACCTAACAGAAGCCCAAGGCAGAGCAGAGACAGCCGGAGGGGAGAAGCGACTATGGAAAGCTGGAAATCGGCAAGGCTGAATTCCCCGGACTGCGTCTCAATGTCGAAGTCGCCTTGGTCCTTGACTTCGGCGACGACGCCTTTCTGCCTCCAGTCGATGGAGTCCCGGGTGGGTTAGTCAACCCCTTCAACTCTGTTCCTCGCGAAATCGATCCCCTGCCGCCTCAGCAGCTCGATGGAGTCCGGCGCGTGGGAGTCGCGATCCACGTCAAAGTCCCTGAAATTGAACTCCCAGATGAACCTCTGCGTCGCTCCGGTTCCCAGATCCGGTAGGTTGCCGGCGAAATCGGAGAGGGCCAGGCCGACCTGGATGAGATTGAGCGCGTCGACGTTGGATTTCAGGAGCTTGTAGTGGTCGGAGGGGTTTTGGTGGCGGTCTGCATCTCTTCTGCAGGCTACTCGATCACGCTTTGCGTAAAAAAAATCTCAAAACATTGATTATATCTTATAGAAAGAGCTTCTTCAACCAGGTAAGAAGGGCATTTTACCTGAAATTATTATATCTTATAGAAGTGATTAATTGTGAAATGAGACCTCAAGTAACATTTATTCAAACATTAAATATTAAATTGTATGTGTGGTATAGTTTAGATAAAATACATGTGTGTAGCCAAAACATGGGTCTTCGTGACATATATATAGTAACTTTTTATGACAAATCTACACATAAAATAAAGATATATTTGGCACTATGATGAAAAAAGAGGTTCGTAGAATCACTCTCAGGCCACGAAATTTAAAAGAAGACTCTCATTTTCCAATTTTATCATTATATTATGTATAGATTTGTCACAAAAAATGCTATACTCGTTACAAAGGTCCATGTTTTGATTACACTTTTGTAGTTTGTCTGAACTAAACTAAACTAAACTAAACTAAACTAAACTAAACTACACATACAATTTAATATTAATTTTTGAATCAATACTACTTGAGTTCCGATTTCAGAACTAATCTCATTCTATAAAATATAAATAACTTAAAGATAAAATATAAATATAGAAGCATCATCACCAAACATATTCCTAGAGTTTAATCAAAGAAATAACAATAAATATAATGTAGCCTAGTTGGTTATAATGCTCTTTCTTCATTTAATTGATTCAGGTTCGAACTCAAATTATAACATTTTTAATATATAAAGATAAAGTGGGAGCAATGACAAAAATGACCTTCCTACAATCACTCTCAGACCACAAAATTTGAAATGGGAGAATTCCAACCAATGTTTTGACTTGCAGATATCTTGCAGATGGAAAAAAGAACTGACCTTACGAGTTACCATACGCATGCATATATGTAGAGAGGAGACACGGGCTAGAAAGTAGAAAGTAGAAAGTAATTAAATATCATGTTAGTTAACTAACTTTGATTTGCAACGTGAATACTTTATTTTATAATGGAAAACAAAAATAGGTTGGAAAACTGCCAATTTGGGGGCAAACGCGCGAGGCCAGGCGGGTTTTTGTAGCCAACGCATAAACTTGAAAAGTATGACAAATCCAAGTTGATTGTGCGTACATAGTTGTCCAAGTATGTGTAATCTCAAAAAAAATATTTCAGAAATAAGGACAACATTAAAATAAATGTATTTTGTTATCCTCCTTACGTGTTCTCCAACCTATGAATTTGTTAGTGTTTTTCAGCGAGAAACTGGTTTTGAACAGGCAGTGAAGATATCATAGTTAGAGATATCATAATGCACAACCCTAGTCTTTTTCAATAATTGGAGTTGCTAAAAAATGAAACATAATAGGTATTACATCGTTCTCTTACACCAACTAATTAGAGATATCATAATGCACAACCCTAGTCTTGCTAACGTGACCTATAACTAGATAGCTGCGAAACTTGTTATCTAGTTTGATCCATGAAATGAACCATCAATAGGCATTTACGAGGGCCAACAATTGGAGCTTCTGAATGCCGGATTCTACTTCAAAGTCAATTCAATGATATCTTGAGTTACGATAAAGACGTTGAACTAACTTTAGGGGGATAACGATTATGTCGTTCATGGTTTACTCGCTTATCGCACCGCTAATCGATGGTTAACAATATAAGCATTAACTGCTAAGGAGAATGCACACACATCGTTTAACAGAAGCTCAAAATTCCTTATTGGGTTACCAAGTCATAAACTGTTAATAACCGATGGTTGGCGGTTAACTTATAAAAATAATTAACCTCTCGAAAGAGGCAAAATGCCACACTCAACGAAGGAAACAACTTACCCCTGTACTCAATGACTCCAATATCCACATCTTCTCGGCTCAAACGAAGAACGAAGGACGGTCAAAGAGGTTGTGTCGTGAACCAAGAATTGCTTATCGTCGTGCTAAGGACCCTCTTTGGTGGCTTTCCCATTAGATTGACACGAGGATGATCGAGAGAGAAGCGACGATGGCCGACCTCGATGTTGTCGCCGCCCTCAACCCTCCTCTTATGTTTTACTTGGACAGAGAAGAGGTGGCGGCTAGGGTTCGATTGTTCGAGACTTGAGAGTGAAGGAAAATAAGACTTGTATTTTCTTCTATTCGTTAGTTCACAGAGAAAGTGGATTTATGTTTGGATCTATAGAGGAAAAAGAGAGGCGAAAAGACGAGAATGAAGAGAAGAAGGGAGTGTGCGGCTAGAGTTTTTCGTGCCCATCACTTTACTTTTATATATTCACTAAAAAAAACAATCATCCCCCTTGCCTTTTGTCAAATTCACGAACCTACTACCATTCTTTGTTTTAGGAGAATGGGCGATTAACCGCTAAAATAACAGCTAATCGCATCAACAGTTAACAATTATCCGCTGAACTTTGACAGATTGACTAACGATAATGATATTTTGGTTGGCAGGTAACCTCTAACCAGCCTGACTATCGCCCCTAACAACCTTCATTAAAACTCAGACCTTGAATCGAAATTCCCTTAAAGCAATCTATTTAACCATTAAGTATGCCTTTGACGAGTTTAGTTTTTCATATAATCCAATACCCAAAGCACTAAAACAAAGTTGTTGATTGGTGAATTATAAGGTACTCGATGCTGAACTTGTCCCCATTGCACCATTTGGTATAGAATTTTTTTTCTTAGGTTGCGTTAGAGTTAACGTATTCGCCAATAACATATTCGCCAACATATCTCTCTAGGGATTTCCTACTGTAACTTGAAGTAAGGTAACTTGAATGTTTAGCTGCTATGGCAGGTTTTACAGGTCTCATTACGTAAAATACAATAGGCCTTACGTAATGTTTACGTAACATATGGTAATCTTACATAACAGTTGTAAAAGATTATTACGGAATTACGTAATAGAATGTGTCTTTACGTAATGATTATTAAGCTCGAGTTACGTAAAATGCTAAGTCATTATGGAAGCCTTACGTAACACTACTGATTTAACTGTTACGTAAGAAATAATTGTCGTTCCGTAACTTTTACGTAATGGAAGGACTTTTTACGTAATGAGTATTAACCTCGCGTACGTAAAGTGCTAAGTCATTACGGAAGCCTTACGTAACGCTTCCAATTTAACTGATACGTAAGAAATAACTATCGTTATCTAACATTTACGTAATGAATGTGTATTTTACGTAACAGTTGTAAAATATCTTTACGGAAGCCTTACGCAATGGAAGGTCTCTTTACGTAATGAGCATTAGCGTCGTGTTACGTAAAGATCTAAGATATTACGGAAGTCTTACGTAACGCTTCTAATTCAATAAGAATTAAAAAAAAGGAAAGAATAAAATATGGAAAACAACTAAATTTGAAACAGAAAGAAAAAGAATGGTAAGTTGTGTAGTGGTGACCGGCAACCCCAGTTGCAATTTATTTTCTTACTTCTTTTTTTTTATTTTTTATTCCTTTAATCAATGGTTTAAATTAAGTTTGATAGATTTTAACGGTTTAGATCTATACAAGTTACCTAACATAAAATTATACCCAAGTTACCGTAGGAGGTCCCATCTATCTATCTACTAACTATCTAGTGTTGTATTGTATTGTGGAATACCGATCCTGTTAATTTTCTTTTTCCTATATATCGATGTATTTTTGGAAATATAAAGCCTATTCGATTTGTATTTTTCAGCATTGGGCACACTATTTATCACCTAGAGGCTGCACCATTGTAAAAAGTAAAAACAGCAATTATATATTTTGACAATCATATTGTTTATGCCAAGGAACCCGACGCCCCCGATGAACAAGGCGCCCCTCCTAATCTGGACTCGTCCTCGCCTCGCGCCTCACTCCAGCACACGAAGACGCCCACCGAACCCCTTACTTGGGGCTCGTTGGCACTCCGACGCCCAAGTCAGAACAGTCTTTTTAGAGAGAGAAGTGAAGTGTAGTTTTAGAGAGAAGTTCGAACCTGAGTAAATGAGCTCTACCAACTTCACTATTTATACCCCGGGTAGGGTCGACCACTGCCCCCCAAATCCGCCCTACGTCATCACCTCATTAAATGCATTGTACCTTACCGATGCCATGCGCCCCGACATTCTGACATCAGTTCTCGACCCCGAGGCGCATGACCCCACATTCTATCCCCTCCGTACGTTCCTGGCCGTTGCCACCTTTGTCGTTATGCGCCTTATGTCATGCTCGGTCCCACCACCTAGGTTACAGCCCCCAGCCCCTTTTGGGCTGGGCCTTCCCCTTGCCAGGCCCGCACTTCTGGCCCACTTCGACTCCCTGGGCTCCTCCTTTGGGCTTCCTGCATGCCCCCCAACAATTGCCCCCCAGTTAGGCGTCTGCCATTTGGTAGGGGCCTAACTACCCTCAGCGTCCCGTGAAGCGCCTCCGGGCCCTGATTCATGCCCTTTTTCCATTTCTCTCCTCGGAAGCGCGCGCTTCGCCTGGAGTCTCCTTACCCGCCACTCGTTTTCTTCCCGACTGCCGCCGTCCGTGGCTCGTCTCTCTCCTCCTCCGCTGCCTTGCGCGTCATGCCACCACTGAGCACCTACACTCCTCTCATTATTTACTCCCCTCCTCCTTTCTTTTCCATTTCTCCATTGTTAATTAATTTTTTATTTTTCTTTTTACGCTTTTTTCTTTTTCTATTTATTGCGGGTGGACCGGTTGGCTTCCGCCTTGCCCATCGGCCCATTCTCTCCCCCCCTAGGCTGAAGCGAATTCAAATTTCTAAATTTGAATTTGCCTCCGCCTAGGCGACGGTTCGCCTCCCTCGCTTTGCCCTCTCTCTCCCCCTTTTTGGCCTATAAATTGCCCCCTGCTTCTTCCTTACTCATTCTGCCAAAACTCACTATCTCTCTACTTCCTCTCTCTAACTTGCTCTGCTCTGCTCTCAAGTGACCCGCGTGCACCCTCGGCCATCCTCTCGTCCATCGCTACTAGGGGCCTCGCGCTGTTGTGAGATTTCCTCCCCCACCATCCACGCTCCTCCTGCCATGGCTTCCACAAATCAACCCGGGTCTTCCAAAGCCGCGCCTTCCAGTGCCCCCGCCGCGCCTTCCGACGCTCCATCCGCGCCTTCTATCGTCCCGCCACCGCCTCAGGTACTCCCCGATTTTTGCTTGGAAAATTACGGACCGCCCTTTACTGACGCGCCTTGTGGTCACACGTCGCGCCTCACGAGGAGCAAGGAAAAAATATCATTCTTATCTTACGCCTTTCATGAGTGTAGGCACCGGCGCGCCTCGAGAACTCGGGATAAGCCAATGGGGCATCATGTGGCCGCCTGGGTATATGCCCACTGACATTGACCTGATGTCCGAGGCAGACGCCGGGCCGCCGCATACGTCCAAAATCCTGTATAGATGCCCGCAGACTGCCAGCAGACTGGCGCTACGCGCACCCCTCTCCCATCGCGCGCGTGGGGGTTTGCGGAGAGGGTTTGATCGGCGTGTACCAAGAATACGCCCGTTTTGGGCTCCGCTTCCCCATCGAACCAGTTCTTGAAGGCATGCTCCATCTGTGCTAGTGTTCGCTAGGGCGCCATTCTCCCGTCATCATCTTGTATACAGTGCTCTTTCGCCTCAAGTGCCGTCAACAAAACATCCTTCCTTCCTTCAAACTTTTCCGCCATTTTTTCGTTATGGTTAGAAGCCCCAACTGCTTCAGCCTGCAAAGGCGCCCCAAACTTGGGTACAACTTCATTAGCCACTGTAAGAAGATGGGGTGCTCATGGCTTGAGTCTTTTTTCTTCGTCCGTCCGCGCGACACGCCTTTCTTCGAGAGCGACGCCGCGCCCCTAACTCAGTGGTCCTTCGGAGATGAAACTGAGTTCAATCATCACCCCGACCTCAACAAGGAGGAGGAAGACATGGTGCGGCGCCTCGCGTCTGCGGCCCTAAACCTTGAAATAAACGACAAGTATGCTCGTCACTTAGCGGAATTCAACGCCGATGGTAGTTTCATGCGCCTACTCTCATGCACTTGTCACCCGCTTATGCGCCCGGCTGACACACACATTTTTTTTTCTTTTTCAGGCACAGTGTTCACCTCCTTCTCCGACCTCATTCGCTCGAAGATCAATCTCATCTCCCCTGCGCCTTGCGCACGCGGCAAGACCAGCAAGGCTCCCGCCGCGCCGTCACAGCCTCCACGCAAGAAGCCTGTGCGTGTGAGGATTGCTTCCTCGCCCGCCGAGCCGGTGAACCGCGCACCTTCCTCTGCTACCACCGAGCCACCCCAGCCATCATACAACTCCCACATCCACATTGACGACGAGTAAGGCGCCTCCCAATCTCAACAGAGCCAGGGCGCCTCCCGCTCCCTCCAAGATCGAGGCGCCTCTCACTCGCTCCACCTCCCAGACTCTTACGAGCGCCTCCCAGTCCCAGGCGTCGGAGAAGAGGCCTGTCGAAGAGCCACTCCTCTCGGCCGAGAAAAAGGATAAGTTGTTCCGGGTGATCGCCTCAGGCGTGCCGGCCAGCTTGGTGATGCCGAGCGTGGGGGAGCACACAGGGGAAGACGTTGCCCCCGTATTTTCAGCCTCCTTCCCGACCATTGGAGAAGGTTGTTGTAGGTGTGCCCGTCAAGGCTGCCAAGGATCCCAGCGCCACCATGCAGATGGTACTATCACACGCTGCGGTGATCGAGCGCCCCGGCCATCTCAACTCCAACCGCCCCCTTCGCACCACGGCCAACCTCTCCGTTCAGGTAAGGCACCTGTCTCTTTAGCTTTCTAGGTTTCTAACTGAGCCTCCTTTCAATATGCCTAAGTCGATAACCTTGTTATATTGTGTATGTGCCAGATGATGATGCTGATTGAATCCACCCCGCGTGAATTCGATCGGATCGCTAAGGAGAGTTTGGCCTCCGACGGTACTGCTGGGCGCCTCCGTAGTGAGCTGGACGCCGCCCTTGAGACGCATGAGGCTCTGACCAACGCCTGGGAAGAGGCACAGAAGGAGGCCCAGGCTTGGGCAGCTAAATTATCGACCGGCCTCGAGGCGGAGCGCGAGAAGATAAAGGCGTCCGTCGAGAAGGAGTGCCAGGAGCGCTGCGAAGCGCAAACCGCCGCTACACAGGCTGAGATGGCAGAGGTGGAGCGGAGCCTGCACGAGAGGCAGACGAAGTTGATTGAGGAGCGTGACAAGTATCACGCGTAAGCGGAGCGGCACCGTGGTGATGCACGAGGGTTCTCGGATGAGCTAAAGAGGGCTACTAAGGCCAAATACCAGTACCAAAAAGAGCTGAAAGGATCCCAGGCTGAGGCGAAGCTCCTCAAGAAGGATCTCGACGTGTACCACAAGTCGGAGGTGGGGAAGAACCTCCAAGCGGACACCATGATCGACACGGTGAAGATCCTTCAAGAGAAGTTCAGCCAGGATCAACCAGAGGTGCAGTGGGACTCCATGGCCCTGATCATGCATATCCTCAACTTCATGGACAGCGGCCGCAAGACAAGTGAGCTGGAGCCCATTGTGGGGTTGGACGTCCCACCTCCAGCCACCGATGAGGCGCTTGAGGAAGAAGAGGCGGAAGGTGTGGGAGATGGGGGCGTTGAGGGTGACGAGGGAGATGGGGATGAGAAGGAAGAGGGCAGGGGGATGAAGTAAGGTGCTCCGCCGAACCACAGGGGACGCTCGAGGGTGCATTTCGGAGTGAGGAGGAGTGATCGGGCGCCCTCTTTATTCGCCTGTTTTTCCACCTACTTGTTGCTTTCCCTTTCCTTCGTTGTAACCTCGTGAACTCTTAACTTAATGAGATCTGGATAAGTTTGAACCACTTTACGTCGCCTTCTTTATGTGTCTCTTGTTGCGGGCGTGAGTACATAAGGCGCTTACTTAACCCCACCCTGGTGCATATTGCTCCTCGGGAGTTAAGCAAAAACTTGACTGCACCCCAGTTATTCGTAAGGGCGCGTCTGGGAGGGCATTACACGGAGGGCGCATTGGGTTCGGGTCCGAACAAAACATTTCTCAAGGGACACATTAGGGCGCGTAGTGAAGGGTGCTTTACGAAACCGACTTGTGAGGGCACATAGTGGGGGCGCATTGTAATAATTGCAGACACAATTTCAAGGCGTGAAAGTAGGGCGCTTTACGAAACCGACTTGTGGGGCGCTTAGTGGGGGCGCATTGTAATAATTGCAGACACAATTTCAAGGCGCGAAAGTAGGGCGCTTTACTGCAAACGTTGTCATAATATTAAGGCGCAAAAGTAGGACGCTTTACAGTACATGTCCTAATCCTATGGTGCAAAACGAGGGCGCTTTACGATCACGCTTCTACGGCGCGTGGGTGGCGCGCTTGCAGTAATAGTAATTCCCCTTACACATAACCAACTTACCCTTGAATACTGGCCAAAATGTGGGCGCCCCTCTCTGTGATGCAGCCGCGTCACTCAGAGATCTCCCCTGCCTCTGTCCTGTGGTACACTTTGAGGTTCTGCGCATACCATGTTCGCTTGATGGCCTTTCCTCCAACGCGCTCCAACTTGAATGTGGCCGGCCCTACCACCTCCCGGACACGATACGACCCCTTCCACTTGGGAGCGAGCTTTCCCACACTAGGCTTCCAAGACATATCTTATGGGGACGCATCTTACGATTGTAATATTTGGCCACCTGTTGTTTCATGGGCTCGAGGCGCATGGAGGTAATGTCTCTGCGCTCCTCCAGCATGTCGAGGTCGTGTATGCGCTCTCCCCCATTGCCCGATTCATCATATCATGCCGCCCGATATGTGGGAAAGCGCACCTCCACCGAGATGACCGCCTCGCTACCATAAGTCAATGCAAACGATGTTTCCCCTGTCGCCACCTTGTATGTTGTCCTATGCAACCAAAGCACTCCCGGGAGCTCTTCGACTCATCTCCCCTTGGCTTCGAGTAACCTCGTAGGAAGTCCATGTAAGAAGCTCTTGTTCACGCTTCTGCCTGCCCGTTGGCTTGGGGGTAAGCCACTGAAGAGAAGCGCAAGACAACGCCACTTTCGTCACAGAACTCAATGAATTGGAGGCAATTGAACTGTTTACCATGGTCAGCTACGATCGACTCAGGCAGCCCGAACAGAGAGAAGATGTTCCTAGTCATAAACTTTCTGACCTGAGCGTGGGTGATGGCTGTCAGGTGCTCCGACTCCCACTTTGAGAAGTAGTCCACTGCCACAATAAGTTACTTCATCTGACCGGGCGCCTTAGGGAAGGGCCCTAGTAAATCCATCCCCCATTGTGAGAACAGTTATGCGCCCACATTGCCCTGCATAGGTGCTTGCGGGACGTGCACGTCATGGGCATGAACCTGACATTGATGGTAGCTTTCCACATGCTTCTTGGCGTCTTTTCTGATGGAGAGCCAGTAGTAACCTTGACGCAACAGCACCTTCTCGAGACTCCTTGCCCCCGCGTGCATGCCGCCGGCGCCTTGGTGTACCTCCAATATAGCTCTTTCTCCCTCTGTCTCCGTGAGACACCTCAGGTAGGCCCCCGAGTGCGACCTCTTGTACATCTGGCCTTCTAAAATCGTGCAACGGGCGGCCTTGCGCCTCACCTGCCATGCCTGCCTTGTATCTTCAGAAACCGTCCCATGAATCAAGTATGCCTTGATCGGGGTCATCCATCCCTCCTCCTCACTACCCTACTCTCCGATCACCCCCACTAGTGACTCCTCCGATGAGTGCTCCTTCGTGACGATCACATGCCTTTCCTTCTCAAAATCGGTAGTTGTGGCCAACTTAGACAGCGCGTCCGCGTAGGCATTTTCTTCCCGTGGGACATGCATGAACACCACCTGTTCAAACCAGGATCGCATCCCCTCAATCCTTCTCAGGTGTGCGCCCAACGCCTCCTCCTTTACCTCGAACATGCCGTTCAGCTGGTTTATCACCAAGGCCGAGTCATAGTGGACCTGAATCCTTCGCGCCGCATTCAAGCCCGCTATCACAGCCTCGTACTCCGCCGCGTTGTTAGTCTTTAACGATAAGAACCGAGTGCCAGCTCATGCATAGCGCCCATGGGACTGACGACCACTATCCCTGCCCTCGCTCCGACTCGGCTTGCCGCCCCATCAATATAGACCTGCCATACTTGCGCCTTGATCGTCGGTCAGGGCGCGTACTTGATGTCATATTCGCTCAGCTGCACTGCCCACTTTACCATGTGTCCCGCCACATCCATGGACCCTAGCGTGCTTTTCAATGGAAGGTTTGTGAGCACGAATACGGTTTGTGCCTGGAAGTACGGGCGCAGCTTCTCTGCCGCGGCAACCACGGCTAAGGCTGCCTTCTCTATGGGCGCGTATCGCGTCTCGGGACCCGTCATCACTTTACTTATGTAGTACACAGGGCGTTCTTCCCCTTCTGTCGTCGCTCTCGAGATGAGTACCGCGCTAACCGCCGTTCGCAAAACAATAATGTATAGGTATAACACTTCTCCCGCTCGGGGCGCCGTCATAACAGTGGGCGACACCAAGAGGCTCTTCAACTTCTCGAATGCCTCATCGCACTCCTCCGTCCACTTGAAGCGCGCTGCCCTCTTCAAGACATGGAAGAAGGGGGCTCCCTTATCGGCGGATCGTGGGATGAACCTCCCTAGTGCCGCCAGGCGCCCGTTTACACTCTGTACCTCCTTTGGCGTTCTCGGAGGCTCGAGGCGCATAATGGCCTCCACCTGCTTTGGGTTGGCTTTGATCCCCCTCTTTGTTATCACGAAGCCCAAAAACTTGCCAAATTCCGCACCGAAAACGCACTTGAGCGGTTAAGACGGAGGGAGTAGGCGCGCATTGTCTCGAAGGTTTCGCGCAGGTCCCCCAGGTGGTCCGCTCTTTTCTTGCTCTTGACTACTAGGTCGACCACGCATGCTTCCACGTTCCTCCCAATCTGCCCTTTGAACACGGTGTTCACCATCCGCTAGTAGGTGGCCCCCGCGTTCTTGAGCCCGAAGGACATGACCTTATATCGGAAGTTGCCGAAGGGGGTCATGAACACGGTTTTTTCCCGGTCCTCTTCACACATGAGAATCTGGTGTTAGCCGGAAAACATGTCCAAGAAGCTCAGCGCCTCGTGGTAGGCGGTCGCGTCCACCAGCTGGTCAATGCGTGGCATTGGATATGCGTCCGATGGGCACGTCCGATTCAGGCTCGTTTAATCGACGCACATCCTCCAGTCGCCCAACGTCTTGGGAACCAGCACCACGTTGGATAACCACGTCATGTACTTCACCTCCTCCACGAATCCAGCCTCAAGCAACTTTCCCACCTCCTTGCGTAACGCCTCTTCCTTCTCCTCCGACAACGGTATCCTTTTCTGCTGTACCGGGCGCACACCGTTTTATACCTACAAGCGATGCACTGCCACTTCCGGGCTTATTCCTGGAATCTCCCGAGCGCTCCATGCAAAAAGATCCGCGAACTCCTTCAACATTCCCACTAACGACTCGGCCGCCTCACCACACGTGTGGGCGGAGATGTGTACACACCCCTCGGGGCGCCCGTCCTCTAGAGGCACCCGGGTCTCATCATGCGCCGTTTCCGCCCTTGGTAAATCTTCGGGCCGCACATTGATTACGATGTAATTGCACATATTTGCACCCCTAGTTCTTTTCTGTTTGAGGGGCATAGTCGTGTATTTTTTGCCTATTTTATGCCGGGTTGAGCTACTTTGTCATATTTCAGGTCCCAGACGTCGAAGGAAAGGCTAAGCACGAGTTTCGGGACATTCGAAAGTCATTCGGTCGAGCTGGAGCCAAAACACGGGTACGCCTAAATCAAAGCACGGCCGTGTTCCTAGACCGTGTTTTTACTGCCGAGACTTGATCTGAGTCTGTCAAACACTAGCTCAAAACACGGGCAGGACAGAGACAGAACACGGCCGTGTCCACCAAAAGCACACCCGTGTTTTCCCCAAAAGTCTGGCCGTGTATTTAACACTTGGCAAGGGCAGGGGCGCGCTGGAGCAGAACACGGCCGTGCCCTCGACCGTGTTTTGCCCAGTGATGCCCTTTTAGGCAGATTTCAGCCAAAACAGAAGGGGATTCGAGTTTTAGAGAGACAGAGCGATTCCTAGAGAGAGAAAGCGACGAACAAGAGTTCCCAAGTGCCCTAGCTTGATCTTCATCACCATTGGAGCTTGGCTTGAGCTTGGAGGAGTGCCGATCAACGTCTAGGAGCAGAAATCCATCCTTCACAGTATGATTTCCGCGTCTGAATATGCTTTTGCTTCTTTCTCCATGTAGTTCTCCCATTCATCTGGGTATGGAAAACCCTAGATTTGTATGTTAGGTTTGATTCTATGAACCCAAGTACTGATTCTATGATTTGATTATATTCAATTGAGGTTTGAATGATTGAATGGCATGAATCCTGATCAAATTCCTGTTGTTTCTGCTTTAACCTAGAATGAGAATATCTGCCTAGGTTGATAGAGCATCCTTGATTGAAGGTAGGGAGTCGGTGACTTTAGACGAGGAGCCAACTCACTATTCTGTACCGAATTCACTTCGGTAGTGGAGGTTTTGTTCGTTAGGGCCTTAATCTGTTTACTTCGGTGGAGGTTAGTCGCCCGCTAGAGACTCAGATTGAGAGGGTCTGGAGACCTTTAGTCGAGACTTCAGACTGCTTAAGAACCTTCCGCAGTATAACTCTCATAGAAATTGAACTTGGTAATTGGCTAATTGCAATCCGACTTAACTATAGTCTAGGGGGAACCATATCCGGGTGACCTCTCTTAACCTGAAAACAACCGTTTAGTTGCTTTGCTTGTTTGTTAGTTTAGACTTGCATTAAAGTTTCATTGCTAGATAACAAGAATTCACCGAGTAGTCATCAAATCTAGGACCCTGGTTGACATTAAAACCCAAACCCGCTATACTACACTTTAGGAAGTGGTTACACTTGGCCAACTCCTAGAGTGACAGTAGAAGTGAGTCAAGTTTTTGGCGCCGTTGCCGGGGACAGCTAGGTTGTTGAAGAAAAGTGATTTCTGTTAATTTAGCTTTTCTTTTCGCATTGTTTGCTTTGTCCCACTTGTGCCTTCAAGGGTTTGCTTGCTTGATCGTGTGCAGATAGTGCATGACCCCTAGCCAGTCGGGAGGTTTACTGCCGTTGAATCCAGAGCTTGAACGCACCTGTCGCCAACTCAGGAGACAACAGCGAGCTAGACTGGCTACGGAGGAGCGCATAGACGGCCATTTGAGCAGCGAGTCCGAGGACGAGTACGAGATGGAAGATTACAATCCACACCAGGGGAATCCTCAGCAGGCTCCCCCGGTGAATCAGGTTCTGGGGAACAACCCCATCCCCCAGGCAGATGGGGTTCATCATCATCCACCGCCACCGGGTCCCACCTTGGAGTACTACTACACTCCACGGATTGCTGACATCCGCCCGGTCATCCTCTATCCGCCTATTCCAGCGAACAAATTCGAGATAAAGCCATGTTGGATTCAACTCATTACATCCTCTATCCAGTTCCACGGCTTGAAGGATGAGGAGGCAAGGGTACATCTTTCCCCTTTTCTGCAGCTGACGAACGAGTTCAAGCTGAACGGTGTCCCTGATGATGCAATCCGCCTTCACCTCTTCCCCCATTCTCTGGCGGGGAATGCCAAGAGGTGGTTGGAGACCCAGCCTCCATTGTCCATCACTTCTTGGGATGATCTGGCTGACAAGTTCGTGCACAGGTACTACCCAGCATCGAAGACCACAGAGATCCAGCGGGAGATCACTCACTTCCGCCAAGAGCCAGACGAGTCACTTCGTGATGCATGGGAGCGGTACATGGGATATTTCTGGCAGTGTCCCCATCATGGCTTTAGTGATGCATTCACAGTGGGGAACTTCTACAGCGCTCTCTCTCCGGACAGCCAGAGGGTGATTGAGTCTCTATTCCCAGGAGGGGATATTCTTACTAAGACTCCACCCGAGCTGAACCAGATGATCAATACCTTGGCTGTCAGAGATCACTCCTGGGGGCAGAGCAGCAGAGGCAGACATTCCCGGGACCGGTGTGTGCACGCCATGGAGACCTGATCCGGGCTTGAGCAGCAGGTAGCTGAGTTAGTGCAGACATTGAAGCAGCCCAGCAGTCTTATTCCGGACAGAGGTTTGGCTACACCTCCAGTAGCTCAATGTCAGTGGTGTGAGAGCTCAAATCACCTAGTGGAAGACTGCCAGGCTATGAGGGAGTCTACTACTCCCCAAGAGCAGTTGGACTTCATCGCCAATGCTCGGCGCCTCGACCCGTACAGCAATACATAAAATGAGGGGTGGCGCCAGCATCGCAATTTCTCTTGGAGCAGCAGCACCACTAAACCACCTGGTTTCCCAGCACCAGCTGGTGGATTTCAGCAGAGGCAGCCTTTCCAGGCTGGATAGGGGCCAGCCCCACAGCATCAGCCCTACCAGCCTAGGCAGGGGCAACCATTCCAGCAGCCCCAGCGTCAGTATGCCGAGCCAGCAGCATCTCCTGCTCCAGATAACCAGATGACGAAGCTGGAAAATATTCTAGCTTCATTCATGACTGCCACTCAGGCAACTGTCACGAGGTTGGACCAGAGCATAACCTCACCGGAGGCAGGTCAGAGGGACCAAGGTGCCATTTTGCAAGATCTGCAGAACCAGATGGGTAGCTTTGCTCGCCAAAACACTACCAGGGCACCGGGGACTCTGCCTGCCACCACTATTTCGAATCCTCGTGAGCCTCACCAGCACCAGCAGCTAGATGCCATCATTACCAGGAATGGCAAGACCACATCTGCTGCTCCTGCCCAGCCCAGTCGAGATGAGCCACTACCTGCTTCAACACGTCCAGCTGATAATGCAGAAGTGGGGGAAGACAAAGAAACACATGCTCCCAAGCCACAGCCAGTGGTTAAGGAGCATGTACCCCAGCTTCCTTTCCCCACTTGCCTACATAAAGACAAGCTGGAGACTGAGTTTGCCAAGTTCATGGCAATGTTGAAGCAGGTCAACATCAGCATGCCGTTCGTGGAGGCACTATCAAAGATGCCCAAGTATGCCAAGTTCATGAAGGACCTCCTCAACAACAAGAAGAAACTTGGGGATCTTTCGACAGTGATGCTGAGCGAGGAGTGTTCTGCTATCCTGCAGAACAAGCTGCCCGAGAAGCGAAAAGACCCAGGGAGTTTCACTATCCCTCTTGTTATTGGCAGCATGCATGTAGGAAAGTCCTTGGCGGACCTAGGCGCTAGCATAAATGACATGCCTTACAAATTGTTTAAGAAGCTAGACCTAGGTGAACCTAGAGCTACTAGGATGAGCATTCAGTTAGCTGATCGGTCTATCGTGCATCCTAGGGGTATCATTGAGGATTTGCTTGTTAATGTGGGTGCATTCACATATCCTGTTGACTTTGTTATTTTGGATATAAATGAGGATGTGGATGTACCTTTGATTTTGGGTAGACCGTTTCTCGCCACCGCCAAGACGCTTATTGATGTGCATAGTGGTAAATTGATTCTGCGTGCTGGTAATGAACAGGCTACTTTCTCTGTAACTGAGAATGGGAAACACTCTCATTTGCATGATGACATAGATTATTGTGATGTGCTTGCTGATTTTGAGACCGCACTCGCTATAACGAGTGCGGGTACTGACGATGCTCTTGAGCGTTGTATTTTGCTAGGTGAGCAGGCATCGCAGGAGCCGCAGCTGGCGGAGCAGTTGGCCGAGTTGGAGAGTGGCCCTTTCTTGGAGGGCGAAAGGTTGTTCAAACCGATCTCATCCTCCACCCGCATCACTACTTCCTTGGAGGAACCACCAGAGCTGGAGCTTAAGCCCCTCCCTCCTCATTTGGAGTATGCATTTCTCCGGGAGGGGAATAAGCTACCAGTCATCATCAGCTCGACCCTCACACCCGAGCAGAAGAACAGACTAGTGGCCTTGCTGAAGCGGTACGAGCGAGCTCTATCGTGGAAGATCACAAACATCCGGGGGATCAGCCCTTCCTTCTGCTCCCACCGGATACTGATGGAGGATGAGATGCGGCCAGTGAGACAGCCGCAGAGAAGACTGACACCGAACCTGGAGGCTGTGGTTCGGGCAGAGATCGTGAAGCTGTTGGACGTGGGGATCATCTTCGCCATTTCCGACAGCGAGTGGGTCAGTCCCACCCAGGTGGTACCCAAAAAGGGTGGGATGACTGTGGTGCCTAACGAGAAGAATGAGCTGATCCCAATGCGCACGGTGAATGGGTACCGTGTCTGCATTGATTACCGGCGTCTCAACGACGCCACTCGGAAGGACCACTTCCCGCTGCCATTCATTGACCAGATGCTGGAGAGACTGGCGGGGCACGAGTTCTACTGTTTCCTGGATGGGATGTCCGGGTACTTCCAGATCCCTATTGCACCGGAGGACCAGGCGAAGACCACTTTCACCTGCCCCTTCGGCACCTTTTCCTACCGGAGGATCCCATTCGGGCTATGCAATGCCCCGGCCACTTTTCAGCGATGCATGCTCGCCATCTTTGACCGTCTGGTCGGCGAGATTATGGAGGTGTTTATGGACGATTTCTCGGTTTATGGAGACTCATTCTCTCACTGTCTCCATAACCTGGAGCTTGTCCTTAAACGGTGTGAAGAAACGAACCTGGCACTGAGTTGGGAGAAGTGTCACTTCATGGTTCGAGAAGGCATAGTTCTTGGGCATAAGATCTCCAAGATGGGGATTGAGGTGGACAGAGCGAAGATCAAGACTATCAGCAAGCTGCCTCCTCCTGCATCTGTTAAGGGGATCCGGAGTTTTGTAGGTCATGCAGGGTTCTACAGGCGGTTCATCAAGGATTTCTCGAAGATCGCCCTACCCCTGACTAAGCTTCTTGAGAATGATGCCCCCTTCCAGTTTACTGATGCATGCACAGCGGCCTTCATGACCTTGAAGGAGAAGCTCACCCAAGCTCCTATCATGGTTGTTCCTGAATGGTCCCTGCCATTTGAGCTGATGTGCGACGCCAGTGACTTTGCTGTTGGAGCTGTCTTGGGGCAGAGGCGAGATCAACACTTTCGACCTATCTACTACGCCTCGAAGACTTTCAATGATGCCCAAGAGAACTACACCACCACGGAGAAGGAGCTGCTCGCAGTGGTGTTTGCCTTCGATAAATTTCGTCCTTATCTGGTCTTGTCCCATGTGACCGTGTATACAGATCACTCCGCGATTCAATACCTGATGAGCAAGGCCGATGCCAAGACTAGGCTCATACGATGGATCTTACTGCTGCAGGAGTTTGACATTGAGATTCGGGACAAGAAGGGAGCGGAGAATGTTGCAGCCGATCACCTCTCCCGGTTGGACGCACCCCCTGCGGACAACCTCGAGGAGGAGATCCACGACTCCTTCCCAGATGAGCGACTGATGATGATGTGCCTGGTGGAGAGTGTCACCCCCGGTATTCTGATTTTGCGAACTATCTTGTGGGCCAGCAGCTGCCCAAGGGGATGACAACTCACACCAAGAGGAAGTTCTTCTCCGACCTGAAGCACTACTTCTGGGATGACCCTCATCTCTTCAGGATCGGAGCCGACGGGATCATCCGTCGATGTGTTATGGAGAGTGAGATGGAGGGCATTCTATCTCATTGTCATGAAGGACCTACTGGCGGTCACCACGGAGGGAACTGCACGGCGAGGAAGGTGCTCCAATCGGGCTTTTACTGGCCCACGCTCTTCAAGGACGCAGACGCCTTCGCACGCAGGTGCGACCGATGCCAGAGATCAGGTAACATCTCTGTCCGTGATGAGATGCCCCAGAATGTGTTTATAACTTGTGAGATTTTTGATGTTTGGGGTATCGACTTCATGGGCCCCTTCCCTCCATCTTTTGGCAATACCTATATCCTTGTTGCTGTTGACTACGTCTCTAGGTGGGCTGAGGCGCAAGCTTTGCCCACTAATGATGCTAGACGTGTTTGTAGTTTTCTGAAACAGCTATTCTCCCGGTTCGGGACACCTAGAGCCATCATAAGCGACCGAGGCACCCATTTGCAGGGTCAGTTCAATAAATTGTTGTCTCGCTATGGTGTAACTCATAAGGTATCCGTGGCCTACCATCCTCAAACAAGTGGTCGGGCCGAGCTGACGAACCGGGAGCTCAAGCGTATCCTGGAGAAGACGGTGAATCTATCCCGCAAAGATTGGTCCACCAAGCTCGATGATGCTCTATGGGCATACCACACTGTCTACAAGACGCCCATTGGTACCTCACCGTACCGGCTTGTCTATGGAAAGGCATGCCATTTGCTCGTGGAGCTAGAGCACAAGGCCTTCTGGGCCCTTAAGCTGCTAAACTTGGATATTAGTGTTGCAGGTGTTGAGCGCAAACTGCAGATGCTGGAGCTGGAGGAGTGGCGTTATCACACCTATGAGAACACCAAGCTGTACAAGGAGCGCACTAAGCGCCTGCACGATGCACGGTTGCGGGGTCCGAAAGAGTTCCAGGTTGGTGATCGAGTTCTCCTTTATAACTCTCGCCTGAAACTCTTTCCCGAAAAACTCCGTTCTCGGTGGCCTGGACCGTACACGGTCACACAGGTGTTCCCGTATGGCACGATCGAGATTGCCAACCCGCAGACTGAACCATTTAAAGTGAATGGCCATCGTCTCAAACTCTACTTGGGAGGCGAGGTCGAACGTGCGGAGTTGGCAGTGGACTTCGCGGACCCTTAGTTCCGCCATGGGCGTCCAGCTAAAAGACGGTAAAGAAGCGCTTATGGGGAGGCAACCCTACCACGGTTTGCATTTCTAACCTTTGTTTTTTTATTTATTTCATTTTTTTTGTCGGTTTTTGAGTCTTTGAGTCTGTCTGGAGTCTGTCTGGAAAGTTTTTCGTGCCTCCGGCGGTTCTTTTTAATGTGTGATTGGGTAAATTTTAGAGTCGGGGCACGAATGAGTCTTGGTGGTTTGAAATTGGAATTTTGAAAAAAGGCAGTTTGGGCTCGGCACTAAAAGCACGGGCGCCAGGGGACGAAAACATGGCCGTGTTTTGCCCCCTGCCCGCCGTGTTTTGGAATTCGGCCTGCACTGCTCGCGACAGTAAAAACACGGGCGATGGGCTTCCAAAACACGACCGTGTTTTGGTCCCAGCCCGCCCGTGTTTTCAAAGGTACTGAACACGGCCTCGGCAGTAAAAACACGGGCGCGGAACAGGCCGAACACGGCCGTGTTCCAGCCCGCCCGTGTTTTTTCTCCCCCCTATAAAAGTCGATTTTCAGCCCTAAAACCCACCAGTTTCATTTTTTTTTTCAAAATTCCAGCCCCCCTCTCGCCGGAAACTCGGCCTCTTCCTCTTCTCCTTCGATTTTCCGGCCATAACTCCCTCTCTCGACCTCCAAATCACAAACCGCGAAAGCCCCCACGCTCCTGGCGTTGAGGAGCACATTCCCCAAAGATTTGGGCTTGTTTGGCCGAGGTTGGGTCGCAAGCGGCGAGTTCTCCGGCGAGTCTCCGGTGTGTTTTCCGGCGACTTAGGGTGTTTTCTTCCACTTTCTTCACCTCTCTCGTGGGTCTCTCCTTGCGTCTCCAGGTGTGTTCTCCTTGTCTTTTCTTTTATTTCTGGAGAATCGATACCTAGAGTTAGGTGAAGAACTTGTGATTGTGGCATGATTTGTGGATGATTGGGTAGGCCGATGACGCTTTTTGCTTGTTCTATTTTTGCCTCGGGATTTCAGTTATTCGGCCTACCATTTGCATGTTGCATTGTATGCGGGCTTGTGTGGTTTTTGTGTGTGGTGGATCGATTGGTGCTTATTTAGTACGGTTTTGGTATGCTTGTTTCACCGGGGGCCTAGTCCACTGTCCGAATCGCTTGATTTGAGGGTCCCCGGTGTGTTTTGTTGTGTAATTCTCGTGTGATGGGTATGCTTGTTTCGCTGGGAGTCTAGTCCACTGTCCATATCTTTCGATATGAGGGCTCCCGGTGTGGTTTTTGGCCTAACATTGACCCTGTTCGCTTGTGTACCATTTGTACTTCCTTGTGCTTTGCAGGATCATGGAAGCCTACCTCGACCAGCTGAGCATCACCCAGCGCCATCTGCTGCGGAACCTTCGTAACCGCACCATTGCCGAGCACCTGCACCTCGATTTTGAGGTGTTCGAGGCGCTTCATGCCAGGCCGCAGATGGAGGCCGTGGTTCGCCCCTATGGTTGGAGGCGCCTTCTCACCCTCGCCGAGCCGACCTACCAGGAGCTTGTTTGGGAGTTCTACGCTTCCTTCCACCATTCCTCGAAGGGGTCCGCCGACCATGCTGATGCGGTTCAATTCACACTCGGCGAGGTGGAGTACTCCCTCAGCTACTGGGAGTTCGCCAATGCACTTAGGCTCAACTCCCCGCACTCTAGCGACCGGCCCCTACGCTTGGACCTCTCTGATCCCACCGACTTTGCTTCCTAGGCTTACTTCCAGCGAATCTGCCTGCCGAACAATGTGGATGAACAGTACGTTGCCAGCCAGACGCGGGCCTCTCTCCTCCGTCCGGAGTGGCGGATCCTCAACCACTTGCTCACCCAGTCCTACACACCCAGCAAAGGCTCATCCAACCAGGTCACACTCCGGACACTCTGGTTCATGCATGCGATGGGTCGTTCTGAGGACACCATCCAGCTGGAGCCAAAACACGGGACATTCGGTCGAGCTAGAGCCAAAACACGGGCAAGCCTAAATCAAAGCACGGTCGTGTTCCTAGACCGTGTTTTTACTGCCGAGACTTGATCTGAGTCTGTCAAACACTAGCTCAAAACACGGGCAGGACTGAGACAGAACACGGCCGTGTCCACCAAAAGCATGCCCGTGTTTTCCCCAAAAGTCTGGCCGTGTATTTAACACTCGGCAAGGGCACGGGCGGGCTGGAGCAGAACACGGTCGTGCCCTCGACCGTGTTTTGCCTAGTGATGCCCTTTTAGGCAGATTTCAGCCAAAACAGAAGAAGATTCGAGTTTTAGAGAGACAGAGCAATTCCTAGAGAGAGAAAGCGACGAACAAGAGTTCCCAAGTGCCCTAGCTTGATCTTCATCACCATTGGAGCTTGGCTTGAGCTTGAAGGAGTGCCGATCAACGTCCAGGAGCAGAAATCCATCCTTCACAGTATGATTTCCGCGTCTGAATCTGCTTTTGCTTCTTTCTCCATGGAGTAGTTCTCCCATTCATCTGGGTATGGGAAACCTTAGATTTGTATGTTAGGTTTGATTGTATGAACCCAAGTACTGATTCTATGATTTGATTATATTCAATTGAGGTTTGAATGATTGAATGGCATGAATCCTGATCAAATTCCTGTTGTTTCTGCTTTAACCTAGAATGAGAATATCTGCCTAGATTGATAGAGCATCCTTGATTGAAGGTAGGGAGTCGGTGACTTTAGTCGAGGAGCCAACTCACTATTCTGTACCGAATTCACTTCGGTAGTGGAGGTTTTGTTCGTTAGGGCCTTAATCTGTTTACTCCGGTGGAGGTTAGTCGCCCGCTAGAGACTCAGATTGAGAGGGTCTGTAGACCTTTAGTCGAGACTTCAGACTGCTTAAGAACCTTCCGCAGTATAACTCTCATAGAAATTGAACTTGGTAATTGCAATCCGACTTAACTGCAGTCTAGGAGGAACCATATCCGGGTGACCTCTCTTAACCTGAAAACAACCATTTAGTTGCTTTGCTTGTTTGTTAGTTTAGACTTGCATTAAAGTTTCATTGCTAAGTAACAAGAATTCACCGAGTAGTCATCAAATCTAGGACCCGGGTTGACATTAAAACCCAAACCCGCTATACTACACTTTAGGAAGTGGTTACACTTGGCCAACTCCTAGAGTGACAGTAGAAGTGAGTCACACATCTATATTGTACATCCGCATCCTTTTGACAAGGCGAGCTTCCTGCGACGCTTCACCCCTAGATACCCCTACTCCCTTCGGAGTGACGAACTTCAGGACCTGGTGGCACGACGACGCCACCCCGTTGAAGAGAGCTAGGAGTGGGCGTCCCAGGATGGCATTGTAGTTGGAAGGACAATCTACGATGCCGAAGTCCACGATATGCGTGACCCTGTGCTCCTCCTCTCCTAGCATCATGGGTAGACTCACTGGCCCCACAACTCGCGCTGGCACCCCTGAAAATCCTACCAGGACCGTGTCAGCCGGCCTCACAATACTAGGCGACAGTTGCATCTTCTCAAAAGTGGATCGGAACACACATTCATTGAGCTCCCTGTGTCCACTAGCATCCTTTTCACCTCGCACCCGGCCACCACTCCTCTGATCTCCAAAGCTTCTACTGATGGAACCCGACACGCCTCCTCAGGCGCCTCTTTGAAGTGAATCCGCATGGCGGCGCGCGCGCTGGCGGTGGCTGATTTCAGCCGCCTTCCCTCCTCGAACTTCTGCCTCAGGTCAATCGTGCTGGAGGGGGGGGGGGGGGCGTTAATTCTCTTCCTTCCTTCGGCACCTCTTTCTCTCCGAGAGCGGTTCCACTCTCGCGGACGCTCCCTTGAGGCGCCTCTGCTTTCTCCTCCTGCGCCATGAAGGTTCGCTGCGCCTTATCCTCCCCCTTCTTCACGAATTCGTTCAGCATTCCCCTATCCACTAACCCCTGGATTTCTGACTTGAGTTGGTAGCAGTCGGCCGTGTGGTGCCCCAACTCGCAGAACCTATCCAATTTCTGCTCGTTGGGGCGCCCTCTCATGGGGCCCAGCCAGCGGAGATGGTGCCCCTTGTCCCTCGCGTACTGCAGGACGTTTTTCAGAGAGTCGTTGAGTTTGGTGAAGTTTGCCGCACTCCGTGACACGAAGCGATGCGGCTCGGTCGGCGAACATTCTGAGGGTAGCTCTGAGTATTTTGTGTGACGTGAGACATTCGGGGCACCCTCGACCCCTTCGTCTCTTCGGGGCGTGACTCTCTTCGTTCTATCCTCCTTGCGGCCAATGTCTCTTCCAACATTATGACTTTCTGCACACTGCGGTCCAAATCCTCCGTGGACACAACGTCCCGCTTCGACAACGCCCGACAAAGCTCCTCACTAGTGGTGCACTCGTCCAAACAACACCCCAGGACCGGGGGCTTTACATCTTTGACTGCCATCGCAACCGACATCCATCGTTCGTAGAAGTCCCAGAGCGCCTCGCCTTTGCGCTGCCTGACCTTGGACAATGCGCTAATCGTTAGGCTCCTGCGCTTCCGGCTAGCGAACTTTGAAAGGAACATCGCCGCAAATTGCTGAAAGCTGTCGATCCTCCCCTTTTCAATTTGATGATACCAGTCTAGCACCACGCCAACGAACGTTGACGATAAGGCGCGGCACAACGTGGCGTCCGAGCTATTGTACAGCTGCATTTTGGTGAAATAGTTGTTCAGGTGGTCTTCCTGATCGCCCGTTCCATCATAGCTAGGAAGCGCTGGTATGACCGAATTGGCCTGCTCCGCTAAAATGCTTCGCGCCAACGGTTGCCTAACTCTCCAGGGCCGCCCGAGGCGCCTGGGCACCCACCCGTTATGCTCGTCGTGGTCCGGCGCCATGTGCCGGGTCAGATGACCTAACTCCTCCGTGCTCCTTAGAGCGCTGGACATACCCTCTTCGTCCTCGTCTCTCTCTCTTCCTTCCGCTGGGATGAGGCGCGACTTCCCCTCCCTTCTTCAGAGCTTCCACTTCTTTCCTCAACGCCTCAAGCGCCTGGTCTTGTCCTCGATTATAAGAATCAAGTGCTCCTTGGTGAGCGTGACGCCCTCTGATTGGACTGTCTCTTGCGCTTCGCCTTCTCCTCCCTGCACCTCCTCTGACAAGCGTGGCGCCTCGTCCGACCCCGCTTCGTTCGAGGCGCGGTTTCTTTCTCCTCCAGTCTCCACCGCTTCTTCCATGACCCCTTTCGCAAATTGTATATGCCAAGTAACCCGACGCCCCCAATGACCAAGGCGCCCCTCCTAATCTGGACTAGTCCCCGCCTCGCGCCTCACTCCTGCACACGAAGACGCCCACCGAACCCCTTACTTGGGGCTCGTTAGCACTCCGACGCCCAAGTTAGAACAATCTTTTTAGAGAGAGAAGTGAAGTGTAGTTTTAGAGAGAAGTTTGAACCTGAGTAAATGAGCTCCACCAACTTCACTATTTATACCCCGGGTAGGGTCGACCACTGCCCGGATGTAAACGTTTAAACTTTTCTTGTACTCTGTTTCTCTTTCCCAGATCTTTCACATAAGAGGGTGCAATTGCAATGCAATCTTGTGGCAGGGGTGGAAGCTGGGCGATGGAGGCGATCGAGGAGAGCGGACTTCCATCTGCGCTCGGGCGTTGCGTTATTCACTGCACGCGTAAGTTTTCTCCCTACTGATAGAGCGACTAATTGCCTAAAGGCTGCCATGACCTACATTTCGACAGAAATTAAATCATAGGAAATAATTAATGTGATGTGCGCAGTTAAGTCCAGTAAATATTATTTGACCTCGTATCGTATGTATGTAATGTGTGTGGTTGGGGTGTAAATTAAAGGGAGTTGCTAAAGGTCGTCCTTAAAATTGCTAAATGTCGCCCTAAAAAACATCATCGTCATTCTAGAGTCGGAATCGTCGATATGATGTCTGGATCATGACTATCGACTCTGAATCAGTAAAGTTCACTAAAAAAAATTGAAAAAAAAAAACAAATAAAGGGAACCGTAGCTCATTTGTGGTTGCACCATGGTGCAACCGCAAGTGAGCTGCGGTTGCACCATGGACCAACCATAACTTACCTTAGGTTGAGCGTTTTTTTTTTGGAAAGAGAAAGGGCGACGCCGACGAACTGGTGCGTCGAGAGGGATTCGCGAAGAAGGCAGATGAGGGGTTCAGTTTTGAGGGGTTAGGGATTGTTTGGTTTGTTTAAATTTTGAAATTTTATTGGGGGGTATATAAGTTATTTATCATTAGAGTTAGGGCGACCGTTAGCAATTTTAAGGGCGACATTTAGCGATTAAGAAATTAAATTGGGCGCAGCTGTGCAATGACTGGAGTACATGGGGATACGTGTCCTCATATAAAAGAAATGACAGTCTGCTGCCAGATATACGTATCTTTGTCCTTCCAGGCTGGCAACCTTTGCATGACTCCCACCCTTCGAGATTGTAGGAGGGTTCACTTTTATGATCAATAATCCTTTCGTAACGTGTTACATCACTATCACATCATAATCTATAGAAGCTGTCTTAACTATTTTCTTTACAAGTTTTAACACGTTATATATGTTTCATATTAAGTTGTAAATTAATTTTGTTGATAAATCATATCAATTGTACTCTTTAAAATGATATCCACTTTAATATATTTTGAAACATTTAAAATTGAGATATTTAGTACCATTCAATATCATGGTGGTACCAGTGGCAGAGGCAGCATTTTAAACCACCCATGTCCTCTTTTCATAACTTAAATATATGAGTATCTAATTAAGAATTATTTAATAAAAAATAATTAAAATGATTATATCCAAATAATTCATTCATAAATTAACAACCGACTATACAATCAAAGTTTTCAGAAACAACCAAAAAGGGATTTCATATTCTGAAAGAAACGCAAAAAAAAAAAAAATCATTGTCTACATTATTAAATAAGTCTCTTTCAATGTATATCACTAAACAAGCATTAGCAAATTGTTCGTCAAATCGACTTGGAAACATGTTTTTAATATAACTCAAAGCTTAAAATGCTCTTTTTACACTTTTAGTTGTAATTGGTATCATCAAAACTAGTGTAATTGCCATTGTCGCTAGACAATTTCAGAGTTGTAAGGAAAAAGATCAAACAGGCATAAGGATAAAAGAGATCCGATTAGGCCTTTGTTGCAATTGGAATTTCGTTTATAGTATAATAAATTAATTTAATGTCAATTTTTGAACAAGTAATGAGTTGTGTTGTAGTGACAAAATACTCTAATACTACATATAGGGGTTGTGTTCCATGATTCCATCACCAATATAAATATACACGACGTATTTTTGTTCCTCCGAAATCTATCTCTGTCCCGAGACAAGGCCCAAAGGGCTTGCCTCTGCCAATGGGTGGAAATATGCTTGGTATTACATAAAATCATACCACGTGGTATGGAACTATCATTTACCACATAAATCATTCTGTACCACCAGTTACCACCCCTATATCAGTGTGGTATGGAGTGATACAGTTTGGTCTTATATTTTTTCCCCAAAACTTTGTGAATTCAATAAATCATGATGGTAAAAGTGAATGTGGTAAAAAAATTTGACGAAATATATTGATAATGGATCTAATTTGTAAAGCACAATGAACATGTTCCACTTATGCAAAATATTTGAAAATCCAAATGAGAACGAAAAAGATAAGAGTCAATTAAAAAATCTAGAAAAAATAAAAAAAAAAACCAAATAATTCTCACCCTTTAGATCTAACCCTTCTGCCCCTACTCAAAACTAAGGGCCCAAATTTGATGATCTAAAGGTCTTGGTTATGACCTATCTTAATTGAGCCCAACTTGTAAATAATAAAACCACAATAACGTTTGACAGGAAGAGATGAGGTACAAAACTCCTATCTACAAAATTATTATAAAATCCCATCATCCACCATCCATCCCTTCTCCTTATAGTGTCAATCGGGAAGGTTCAGGCGGGTTCGGGCTGGGTTCAATCAGGTTGCGGATTAGTCGGGTTGCGGGTTCATCGGGTTTGGGTTCAATCGGGTTGCGGGTTCATCAGATTTTGGGTCGGGCAGGTTGTGGGCGGATCGGGTCGCGGGTTGTTCGGGTCAGCGCATCGAGTAACTTACTCATTACTCGTTACCAACTTACACATTTTATTACACTAATTTAAAATATTTTCTCAACTTTTTGACCAATTTCTTTCTACCTCGTATATACAAACTTAATTTAAAAAAACTAGTCAAAATGTTGAATCAATTTGTATGACTTGCAAACTTGTTATGTAATTAATCGTAATTGGGAAAGTACACTAGCTAATAGTAATGGTGATATCAACATTCGCAACCAAAAGACACCATTAATTATTTATTTGATATTTTAGTATTATTTAAGTAGTAATTGGATTAAAGTATCTCGTTTAGTATAACCATGCAAATCTGGTGTTTGGTGTGTGGTATTTGGCAAAAGCAGAGTGATAAAAGAGATTATTTCGAAATAACTTATTGCCCAAACAACTTTAGTAAACTGTTTCCTTACAAGTTTTTGTAAAATTGTTCGAATTATCCTAAAAATTGAACCACTAAAGATTAACTATCAAATTTAGTAAATATGTTATGACTTCAATTATAATTTACTCAATAACATATATCCTATACACTTAGCCTTACCCTCAATCGACAATATTAAGTTAGGGTATGTTGTTGATCGTATACTCTAAACCATCAATACATTGTACACTAACCACATACCGTATAACCTAACCATATGTCCTTATGAGTTGTGATTTTGCTAGTATAGTTAATTTAAATGTGAAACTCATACTTTGATTTTCAAAACACAGATGAAATATTTGCTAATTGCTATACGCTAACCATATATCTTATACTCTACACCACATACCATGTACCCTAACTACGTACCATAAACATAAATTAAAAATGGATCTCCTACCGTTAAAGACTTCAAATGACTTCAAGTGGAAATATGTTAATAAAAAACTGAAAACCGTCAAAATCAAGAATACCTTATACTCTAACCATATATACCCTAAACCATTTGTACCTTATACCCTATTGCCTAACCATATACTTTATACCTTAAACAACGAACCGTCAAAGATTACTTATCAAGTTTAGTATAATTGTTGGCTCATATTCACCCACCCATAAATTTTTCATTCCAAAATTCACACCCAAACCTCCCTCTCATTTCCCATTCCAAAGTGACCCGCAAGAGCGCAACCCGATTAACCAAAATTTTCAAACCCGCAACCTGATTGAGTTTTTGCAATCGTATGACTTAACATGCCAAGTTTAACTAGTCATGCCTCCATATAAAAATTAAAGATTCATACTTCAAAGGCTAAAATTTTGAAAACCCAAAAAGTTGAAAACACCAAATTTATTTCCTTCTTTCTTTTCACAAAAAAAATTAAAATACTAAAATTTTCCTCCTTTCTCATTTCATAAATTAGAAACACTCAATTTTCCCTCTTCTTTCTCTTCCATAAAATTGAAAGAACCAAATTTCTATGCTCTTTCTCTTCCATCAAATTGAATAACCAAATTTCCCTTTTTTCTTTCTTCCTTACACAAAAAGTTGAAAACTCAAAACTTCCCTCCTTGTTTTTTCTGTCATAATCAAAAGAACCAAACTTTCTCACTTCTTTCTCTTCCCACAAATCAAAACCACCAAAATCCCCCCTTGTTTCTTTACTCATAAATTCGAAGAACCAATTTCCCTCTTCTTTCTCTTCCCAAAACGTTGAATACACCAAAATTTACCTCTTATTTTAAAATTATCAAATACATTAATTTACTTTATTTATATGTAATTGATAATTTTATTGAATAATTAAATTAACCAAAATTTTAATTTATATATTATATTAATATTTTCCATGATCTCAATTATTAATTCTTCCTTATTAATATTGACATTGTGTTGATTTTATATTTTATATTTACCTTTTTAATTTTGTTAAAGAACTTAGTGTTCAAGTGACGTTCATGTTTCAATTTTTACAATTTTTTTAAAATACATAATATCACGTGAGTTTCATATTTTTTAAATTCCCTATACAAAATGAAATATAAATTTTACCTAAGTTTAGAATGAAAAACTTTATTTTGAAAAACTATGTACTGTATAATATAATAATTATTCAAGTGGATTAGATGAAGTTCGGGTTGAGTCGGTTGGGTTACGGGTTAGTCGGGTTTGGGATAATCGGGTTCGGGTTTTATCGGGTTGTGGGTCAATCGGATTGCGGGTCGGGCGGTTTACGAGTTGTTGACTTTTAGTCAATTCAGGTTGCGGTCGAGTTAATCGGGTCGGGTTATGTTTTGACACCTATACTTCTCCTATCTAATGGTCCAGAATAATTCTTAAAAAAAAGAGGGGCAGACTGATAATGTGGCCACCCCTAGGGTTTTTTGACAGCCCTGACATGAATCTAGAGTAGTGAGAAGGTAATTTTCTAACCTTCTGTTTTGTTTTTTTTATAGGCGATCAGTTGACCCGATCCGAAACCGCCCAAAAATTAGAGATTATTGTAACCCGAAATCCGAATGACCCGAACCCGATAACCTGTGATTTTTTGGGTCGGGTTGGGCGGGTTAGCGGGTCGACCCGTTAGACCCGTTCCATTTTATATATCACTCCCAAAATGATAAAATCACTCATAAATTGGTGAGATGTTTAAAAAAAATCACAAGGATTTGAATGACATGTTTGGAGTTTAAGGATAATCAAATATTATGTGTTTTTTGTAGTAGTATTACTCTTGTGATTTTTTTTTGACGATTTGCGCAATTTGTATTTCATTTCATTATGTGGAAGGATTTGAGAATATGTTAATTGACATGTGTTAGGTAAACTATTGTTATGCATATGTGAAAATTTGTGTTCTTTAAGAAAATATGAAGCATGTTTGATATTGTTTCTGAGAATGATCATAACCCGAAATTACCTGTAACCCGACCCAAATCCGAATGGGTTGGGTTAATATTTGACCCGAAATCAGCCAACCAAACATGACCCGACCCGTAACCGAAGTCCCCAACCCGACTCGATTGCCAGGTCTAACCCCATCCATCGTGGCTTTTATTCTCCTTTCATACCATTAATCCAAGTGTATGTTAATTTAATTTTAAACATAGATTTTGAACTTTTCTCTTTTCACAGGTTGTTGGAGTAGCACCATAGGAAAAAGGTATCAAATTAAGAGATCGACTACACATTATTATTCCTTAGGTAAAAAAACCCATAAGTTATTACTTATTAACAATTAAAGAAATTTAACATTTATCTAATGGTACAACTTCAAGTTGTATGATAACATAAAGGCACAACTTTAGTTTGTATCATCAAGAAATTTTATAAATAAGTATAAGTACAACCTAAAGTTGTACCATATCGTGAAAGGTACAACTTCAAGTTGTATTATAAAGGCAAAAACTAAAGCATCAATACTTTAAGGCATTGTAAAATTCATGAAGAAGACAATATATATTGCGTAATGACTTTGTATTTTATATAACACAGTGTTCTATAATTATTATGTAAGATAAACATATATATTGCATATAGCAGTTAATAAAATTTGTTTTTTATGCAATGAAATATACACATATTATTATTACATATATATTACATATGGTATGAATTCTCAATATTATTTGTTGAGGGTTCGGCATGGTAACAAAATGATGACTGGGCCTAAAAGAGCGCAGGAGCCGGGGGCTGCTAAGCCTGTTGGAGAAGGTAGTAGCCGTCGTATTGTCGGCTGCTCTCACGTCCGCTGCGCTGCTGGCGACTGTGAGTCTGTGACGGCAGTTGCGGCGATAGTGATAATACCCAATGGTTCGGCAGGACTGGTGGTCGTTCATGCTGTTGTTGCCGGGGAAAAGGGCAAGAGGCGTCCATAGCTATGTAGGTTTTAATTATTAATCAAATTGGTTTAGGTATAAAAATAGGTAAATTGCAAATTTGGTCACTTGAATTATTTAGTAAGTTCACATTTGTCATTAAAATTAATTTATTCCATCCGTAATCACTTAAATTGGCTCAACAGTTCAAGTTTGGTCACTCTCAGTTAAGTCTTCGTTAATTTTAGCTGACGGGACAGTCAACACTGAAAGTTGATCGTTAAATAAGTAACGTGACTATTAAAAAATAATAAAAATTAATCTTTATAATTTCCACCTCAATCTAACAATAAATAAAAATAAATTAAACAAAAGTTAATTATAACTACCAATTGAATACCCACCATCTCGTGGTTCCCAGAACCCCAAACCCAAAACCAACTTCGCCTTTATCGGCTGCGGCGGCGGAGCGGCCACTGCCAACTGCACTCCATCGCTTCCAGGAAGCCTGGCTATGGAAGGCTCTCTGCTCTGTGTTGGATTAAACGTCTGGACATCCGGGGATTTTCGTCATCTTCGTCGGACTGCCACTACCAATCCCGGGGTGGAATCCTCTCTGTTGTTCCCGAATAAATTCGACCCCTCCGCACCACCCATACCCCTTCCTTCCTCTGCTTATCCCCTCAATTACTTGGTTCGCATAAATTCATTCACTTCTTGATAAGTTGCCCATCAATTACTTCCTTTGTTCGTAATTCTTAAAGAGTTCAAGTGCCGCTATGCTCCGGCTACCTGAGCTATCCCGACTCGTCCCGGCGCCGACGCCATGAAGTCTTGCTGACGAAGTGGTGGGAAGCATAACACAGATGCTGAGTTACTTGAAATGGGGGTGGAATATTTTGCTCCATCTGTCCTTCGATCCCACTGCCACACCCATCTTCTTCTTCTTCAAGTCCCGACTGCGCTGCCGCAACTACTCACAAATCCCTACCCCTTTGTTGTCTCACCCCTAACCATCCTTGTCGCCTCCTCATTCTTTTTCGTGGACCGGATTTGGAGCTCCGGCCGCTCGCTGGGTGGGACATCATCAGTGAGGGAAAGGTTGGAGCCGACGGCGTGCTGGGGCAGAGGAACTTAACCCCAAGCTCTTAGGTTTTTCTTTTTTTAGTTTTTAATGACGGTTACAATGAGGTGAAAAAGATAAAAAGAAAAATATTATTTTATTATTTTTTAATTGCCATGTGACTTATTTAACGGTCAACTTTCAGAGTTGACTGCCACGTCAGCTAAAGTTAACGGAGACTAATGGAGAGTGATCAAACTTGAATTGTTGAGCTAATTTAAGTGACTACAGATGGAATAAATTAATTTTAGTGGCAAACGTGAACTTATTAAGTAATTTGAGTGACCAAACTTGTAATTTACCCGAATAAAAATTATTTAAATCAATTAGAAGTTAATGAGGGGTAATAAGGTCGTTTTATAGTCCATTAAATGACCATTTAACAAAAAATTGGATGAAATGGTATAATCGTTACATTTCAATATTAAAAGAGTATGTTCGTGCAAAAAATTAATATAATGGTACATTTTTTAATTGACAATAGTAGAAGGGTATGAAATGTTATTAACCCTTGAAATTTGGTTTAAGAGTTAGCCAGGGTTTAGAACCCTTGAAAAAAAGCGTTGCTAAAAAATATTCCGAAAAAATTAATATTTGTTATGGAACCTTTTCATAAGGCCTTTTTTTTAGTATAAAGTCGTACCTCGTGGACAGCTTGTCGTCGTTGAAGGCGTCGTACATGGCCTGGGCCCGCGCCGCGTAGTGGATGAGGTAGCGGCGGGTTCAGCAGGCCAGCCCAATCGTTCTCCCCGCTCAGCTTCTTCCAGTTGGTCCCCATAACGATAGCAAAAGTAAATTACCAAATCATGTACGGCTGTACACATATATATATATACGGTTGTTAATGAACCAAGCCGCTCATGAACGGTTCGGCGTACGACTCGAGAAAAACTCGTTCAACACTCGATTCGTCTTAATCGAGCCGGTTCGCGAACAAGCTCGTTAACTAAACGAGTCGAACTCGAGCCATGCCATGTTCAGCTCGAAAGCTTGCGAACAAGCTCATTTAACCGTTTGGCATAAGAAAATATTAGAATTCATGGATATTATGTATTGAAATTGGTATAAATATTGTGTTTTATTTTGCTAGACTTTGCTATAGGTTTGGATGTAATTTTGTGCAAAGTTCTAGGTCAATCTTGAATTATTATGAACATTTTATGAGCTTAACTCGATTTTGGGCTTGTTAAACTTATTTGACAAGCCGTGCTCGAATCGAGATCGAGCTTTCATTTTCATAAATGAGTCGAGCTCGAACTTGCATATTAAAACTCGTGACGAACACGAGCAGAGGTCGAGCTTGAAAATATATTAACGAGTCGGCCCGAACTATGGCAAAGCTCGACTCGACTCGAATCAGTAATAGCTCTACCCATATATAGGCTCTCCTTCAAGGTCACTACAACCAAGCTCTTGCTTATAGTTTTATTGGCTAAATTACACGATTGGTCACTCAAATTGCATAAATATTTCACTTTTGCCACCCGAATTACTTTTCTTTCTTATTAGCCACTAACTTTATGAATTGCTTCACCACTAGTCACCGACCGTCAGACTCCGTTAACGTCGTCAAATTTTTGATGACGTGGCAAACGAGAGTGCTGACTGGGCTGAAAAAGGCTTGAGATGGAATTTTTAATTAAACAAAAAAGAAAATAAAACTCATCACATTTTGGGGTTGCCGCAACCAATTGAGAAGAGGGTTTTCCCCAACCTTCCGCTCCGCCGCCGTCCCCGAGATGAGGCCGTTTCTTTACCCCCAACTGAACGACTGAAGAAGAAGGTGAGAAGAAACAACTTCTTCCTCCATGGAATCCTCGTCCGAAGATGATAGTCAAGGCGGTGACGGCACCGATTCCGGGTCGAATCAAAAGAGGGAGCTTGCCATTTGTACGGTGTGTGCTTCCATATTAGTTGTCTCAGGGTCGAATCGGTCATGGGCTCCCGCGTTGGCCATTGAAGAGGGGCAATTGAAAAGTGAATATAGTCATTTTGTTGTATGTGAAAAGGGTTATGCCACCCTAATTACAGCTGGATTGAATGACAAGGGTTCTGCCATTGGTGATGGTAAATCAAGCTCCACGGCGTCGGCTTCCATAAATCAAGCTCCACGGCATCGGCTTCCATAATCAATGAGGTCGAATCGAGCCAGAAGCAAGAACTCGCGGCCAGATGGAAACCCAATCGATGATGATGCCCCGGCGTCGTAAACTGAACTGACCATATAGAAATGACGGCAGAGATCAGCGACCAATGCCCGTGATTCTTGTCGTCGTGCAACATCCCCGGACCCGACCTCGACTTGAATGAAAATGATGGTGTAGAATGGTTGAGGACGCCAAATCCGAGTAGCTTTTAGGGCTTTTGTTTACAGAAGAGTACAAATATGGACTAGCGGCAGAGGAGTGGGGCAGATTGATTTAGTCTGCGGCGGAACAGAACGGTGGTAGAAGGCGGTTGAAACTAGGGAGATTGATGAATCATGATGGAGTGACGGAGGAGGAGCATTGGCGACCATACGAATTCCTTGCTCTAACTAAAGTCAAAATATTTTCTCAAAAAAAGTAAACCCACATATGTTTCTTATTCTGTCTTAGGAGAGACTTAGATGTACCCTTACTCCATTGAAGTGTTTCATTATATAACTAGACGTGAAACCCCTAGGCGAGACGTTTTGCCATTGCCTTGTGCCTAGGCGTGCCTAAGCGAAACCACACTAAATTGACACATATACCCCCAATTTCAAACCCTAACTAAATCGTAGCAAACAATCCGTCCCCAACCCCAAACCGGACTCTCATCTCGGAGAAAAACCGTCGTCCAATCCATAATTGGTCTGCCGCCGACCAAAGAACTGCTCCTGTAGAGTTGACCTGCTGCCGGATTCACTCCCCGCTGCCGGCCTGCCGCAACTGTTGACAGGAGTCGCTTCCCATCACCATTGCTGCCGCCAGGAGTCTCTCCCCGTCACTGTTGCTACCGCAAGAGTCTTCTCCCCGCCACCGTTGGTTTTCATGGTTGGTCGCTGATTTTCATGGTTGCTGTCCTCATCCCATCGGCGACGTGTGAGAAGGGTTTGAGCATGTCGTTTGTTTTATTTTCTTAATTAATATTGATTATCATTATCATTGTAATTATAATTAATGTGTGATTTATTTAGTAAACTAATATGTGAATACCTTCTGATCTTCTCCTCTTCTTCATATGGTGATAATGACGATGATTAGGCCTCCGTTGAGGTCGCCGGCTCCGTCCTCTAGTGGGTGTATGCGTTTGTTTTAGGGTTTAAGTGTTTGAAAAAAAATAAACTAAGGATATTAGAGTAAATTTAACATAATTAGGGCGACGAATAAGGATTTTTAGGGCCACAAATAGCAATCTCCTTTTAGAAACTCCGAGAGAAGAATAGAAAATGGACAGAATTTTCATTTTTAATAATCAAATACCCATATTTAAGGAAAGAAACTAGGCCGCCGGGAGAAGAAAAAAGTAGAAAGAACAATGGAAGCCGTTTAGGGAAAAAGCGGAAAAAGGAGAAGCCTCTTTATTATCATCATATTCTGTTATTGGGGATTTAAATAAAGGTTAGGAAATCGTTTGAGACAAAAAAAAAATAATAAATAAATAATTGAAAATAGGAAAGATATGGATACATGCTGTAGAGAAACGTCTAGACAAAAAAAACCAGAAAATTACGGGGAGTCCCGGAAATTTGAAATGGAGGAGGTGTTTTTGAAAAAAGGCTTTTATATACTAGCTTATAACCCGGCCCTTTGGCCGGAATGCTCATATTTGATTATTTGTATTTTTATGTTACTTTTAAGTCTATTAACCCGTTTAATTTTATTGATAATTATTCGATCGAGATGATACATAAAGAAATAATATATAGGTCGAACATTCGGAGAAATATCATAATCATTTAAGAATATAAAATATAACAATGTATCATTGAGCCCATTTTCATAATGCTAATTAAGTCCCTGTTAAAATGCTATTGGTTAGTTTTCTTTGACAATCAAGAAATATAGAGTATAAAAGCTCACTGAAATTCTCACACAACCCATAGATAGTTTGAAACTAAATCTTAAACCTCACAATCCTATATAAAGGGTTCAATGCTCTCCTTTTAGAAACAATATGTCACTAATCAAAAAGAAATAGAGAGTTGTTGATTCAAGTCATCTATATACTAAAAACTCAGCTAAGAGGGGACCATCACAACTTGAGAGCAAACGAAAAAATCAGGGTTATCTCCAATATACGAATAGACTCGATCAAAGTAATAACGCGCAAAATTAGACACTCCTTATCTATTAGTTCCAGTAGGTTGAATAAAGAATTCAAACAATCAATCAATGATTCCTCGTTTTAAGATAGAAATAGGTTATGACAGTTGCAAAAACCATAAACCTAAAGATCCAATAGCCACCACTCTCCGTTGTACAACCAAATTTCTATCTCAAGAGGCATATATTCAACCAAAAATTCAATTTCTAATCTTTCTTCTACGACTTCAGTTATTGATGAACTCCATTCTATTCGCCATGAATTGATATCGGAGTTGAAATCTTCTACTCGCCCAGCTTAAAATCCCCAACAATAAAACCGTAGTGCCAAGAGATACCTGAAGATTGATTTTCAATAACAGTCTTGTACTGGGAAGTGAAAGGCGCAAACTATTGCACGATGGATGAAATTTCGGAGGAAGTTAGAAAGAGAAAAGAACAAAGATAAAAAAACACAAAATTTAAATTTAAATTGAAAAATGCGAGGATACAACAGTAGTTACATAATTAGTTTCTTCCATGTTGGCCAATTACCCATTTACCTTTAGCAAAAATTAAGGAGAGAGCGGGAATTTAAAATTGAGAAAATTACATGAAAATCTACTATGAAAATAGAAGTATCAAGCTCGATAAAAATACATACGGTAGACTTAGTGAGCTTGCTAATTATGATGAAAAAGTCCTCTAATTTTCAGAGATTAACTTTGTCTATTTTTTTGTATAGAAAAGGATGCAATAAATTTGTTTAGTGTAACTGGTTCTGCTTGTTATCTTTGTTTGAAGAGACCCGGGTTCAAATCTTGATATTGCTATTTTTATATGAAATAAATAATAAATGTGTAAAGACAAAAATGACCTTCCTACTTTCACTCTCGTTGCAAGAAATTTGAAATGGAGAAAAGTACACAAAACTCTACCATATATTAATGGAGGATTCTATAGAAGATAGATAGATTAACTTTATAATGGTTGTATGTATAAACTGTGGTGGAGCTACGAATCTTAACGAGGGGATAACTTGAATTATGGTAATTGAGAGAGGGGGATAATGGCTTAACACCTATTTTATATCCTAAATTCCCATTGCTAAATTGTTAACATGAAACTGAAATTGCATGTTAGAACTTACTCAATTTAACTTGATGAACCCTCAAGCTAAGTATTTTTGTCAGCTTATTGCATGATCCACTTGAGGTAAGTCATCAACATTTAGATTATAAAAAAAAAAAATTGGTTGGATATAAATTACTAACTTAGTTTCATGATTTATGTTTCTCCTAACAATATAATTGTGGTAAATGCCACATTTGATCACTGAGATTACTAATTCGTGTCATGTTTAGTCACTAGAAATATTTAATAACCATTTTGGTCACTTGAATTACTGAATTAGGTCACATTTAGTCACTCTCCCGTTAGCATTCATCCAACTCCGGTCACTCGAATTACTGAAACATGTCACATTTAGTCACTCGAATTACTGAAACATGTCACATTTAGCCACTCTCCCGTTTAGGGGTGGCTATACGGTCCGGTCCGATTAAATTGGCCCAAATTGATCCGGTCCAGTCCGGTCTTTTTGAAAATATAAGGACCGAAGATTGGATTGGATACAGTCCGGTCTTGATCCGTTCCGGTCCCAATTCGGTCTTGATTTTACATTGAGATTGTGGGATTTTAGTGGCCTAAGGCCTTAAAGGGTGAGGAGTTGGTTAAGTTTTGTACTAAGTGCAAAGGTTTGTGACCGTTTATGCAAATAACCCTTAAGTTTTGGGTGTTGAGCTCACTTATCTGGTCTTTATCCGGTTTTTTTACCTCAAATCTAAGCCCAAAGATTGGATTGGATTGTTTACCATCCGGTCCCGGTCCGGTCTCGGTCCGGGTTATACGGTCCGGTTTCCGGTTTTTAATCTGGTCCCGGTCAAAATAGCCACCCCTACTCCCGTTAGCCTCCGTCCAACTCTATTAATGGAGTTTGACGGAAACTAACGAGAGAGTGGCTAAATGTGACATGTTTCAGTAAGTCGAGTGACTAAAATTGATATTAAATTTTTCTGGTGACTAAACATGACACGATTTAGTAATCTCAGTGACCAACTGTGCCATTTACCCAATTGGATTGCATTGCAGTAAATAAGTGAGATATTAAGTCAACCTTTGACAAGTGTAGATTCTATCTTAATAATTTCATCCAGGACATCAAACCCTAATTGTCTCGCAGCGAATATACATAATAATGACAGAAGCTTCCACGCAGAAGGAGGAGGAGCACGGGTGGGATGCTGCGGTGCTGTTCTCTATTAAGTTTGATGGTGCGTCGTTGTATCAGATGAACATCGACAAGGACGATGGCCAATTGGCCGACACCGGCGCCCACCTCAACGAAAGATGGACGTATGGTATGGGTTTCGCTTTGGTAAAACAGAAACTGTATGCTTTTGGTCGTATCCCAGGATTAGATTCTCTAGATTTCTTCACCTGCGACCTCGAGTGCAAGGCGAAGCCGAACGAATTTAAGAAGGCAGGGAAGTTGCTGGCACCTAAGACAGCCCCTATTGTTATTCCTTTCAAGAACAAGGAGATCATCATCATCTCCACGGGCGTCCGTCAGCCGGAAGGCTATGTTGATCGTCCTAAGCTTCCTTATTGTGAGATTTTACATCTCCCGGACGGTGGTGCTTATCGCCTGGAAGGTATTAGGACCCCTTGGGACGATACTTACGGCACTTGTTTTGGTTTTAGCCCCATCTCCTCGGGTCACGTGGTGTTGGGGAATGAAGTCTACGTTCATATGATGGCTGGCCCTTGGGGTTTCAAGTCACGACTCTACGTTCTCAACATGATCACTCGCAAGTGGAGCATCTGTCGTGATCCCAACGGGTATTGTTATACTAGTGATCGTAATGTGGCCGTAGCACCTTTACCGCGTGCGTTGAATCCAATCTATGGGTACTGGTACTCTTTCAACCATATAGTCAATGATGTGTTGTTTTCGGTGGTAGTTGATCCTCAATTCGAGGATCCTAATAAGAAGGCCAAGAAGATTTTCATTGGGGCGATCAGTTTGAAGGATTTGGCAGGGCTAAATCACCCGGGAAACATGGCTCAGCGTCCTGCAAGTCTCCACGAGTTTGTCCCGTCCCTAGAGAAGCTTGAACATCTTCTTACCACCAACTACTCAGGGTATGAAGGAGGCAAGGGATGGGTGATGGCTTTGGACCCTCATGATGATAAGTTGTTTGCTTTATTCCTGTGTTTCCAAGATGATGTTGAATTTAAGGATCACATCTTGGCCTGCAAGTTTGAATTATTCGAAAAGCCGAAAGATGCAGCAGCAGCTGCCTCTAATAGAGAATCCTCAAGTCGTGGCTATGACTGCAATATCTTGTGCCATAGTCTCTACAAACACTGCTTCCCTCACAACATGCAACCTTTATATACCTTCACAGCCGCGGACTACTATCAGCTGCTCTTGTAGACAGGCACAGCCTATTTATCAATATATATATGCATTCAGTTCTTATTCTATCAATTTTCTTTCTTTCTTGTTTTGAATTTCAATATATATGGTCTGCCTTTTACCAGTTAGCGTTCTAGAAGCTCTTCTCGTAGCTCCCCATCCTCCATCCATGTAACTGCTTAATTCATGGATGTATGCTTACTTCTGTTTTTTGCTGGAAAAAAGATGAAGGAAGCGTCTCATCCTTGTATTTAGCATTGTTATAAGATTCAAACTGGATTAAAGGCCGAGCCAGTAGAACCGTCAAATCAGTTACAATAGCGGTTCGGTTTATTGTTTTGATGGTTATTGATTGCCCAAATGGTTTTTCACGGTTTGACTGGTCCACTGATTCACTATTTTAACAACAAAAATTACTTTAACACAAACTAAGACCAACAAATCTTAACTATTAATTTTATATGCTTTTTCTTCTCAGTTCCATCTTGTTGTCAACTTTACATTGTCCACTATCGACTGGCTTCGTAATTTTTAATTTGAATTAAAAATATATGATGGATTGAATGATTTATTAGATATTTTGGTGATGATATGAATTTGAAATTGTTTATGATCAATCATAACTTCATTCTTAAATTAGTATAATATAAAAGTCTTATATGATATATATATCATGAACGGTTCACCAACGATTTTGTAATGATTAACCACTAAACCTTAAACCACTAACTTTTTCAGTTCAGCATCTGATCAGGTTCTGAAAACAAAGGTATTTAGTCATATATAACCGATGATATATGCTTGGATAGAACGGTTTCACCCCTTACTCTTTGACAATTCTACTAAATTCTATTCTCAAATTGTATTCTTATACTTGATCGATTTCTATTTTCAAATGATTGCTATAGCTTACAACCTCCCTCTCAGTTACGTGGTATGAAGTAATTTCGTAAGTTCTTAGCCCGCGGTTAGATGATTGATCATAACAAATGTTGTTTGGTGCTTGGTTATTTCATGTCATTGTCTGCTTTTACTGCAGGATCAACGTTGTTCGGACCTTCATGATAATAACTTGTTTGCTCTATTCCTATGTTTTGAAAATGGATTTGAAATAAAAGAAAAGTGCACTGGAGTTTTGCATCTAAAAGTCAATCACCTAGATTCTAGATTAGGTGCATAACATTTATACACAAAAATGTGCATGCATAACTGACTCATAACCATGTATTAAATTAAGGAGTCCTAAAGAATACTTATTGAGAAAAGTTCAGTATGTTTTTCTTATTCTGTAGGCGGGTTGGATCCGGTGCTTAAGCCTATAAGTTTAAGCATCTTCTTAAGTCATTCTCATTGGCTAATAGTAGATTAGGTAGTTAATAGTGATTAGTATTTAATTGTTAGTTGAGGGTAAATGGGGTATTATGCAAATATAATTAATACTAATAATTAATGATTTTATATCTCTCTCCTCCGTAACCTTCTTATTACCCTCTCTCGTCACTATCATTAAAAGGAAATTCAGAATTAACTAAATTAAATATTATTATTTAATATTTAATAAATTCGGACTTAATGTTTTTTCTTTCTTAAAATGAAAATTAAAAATACCCGCTCTCTCTCACTTTGAGACAACTTGCAATGTAGTATTAACGTTTTACAATGATATTATTAACTTTTATGAAATTAAAAATACATGCTCTCTCTCATTTTGAGACAACTTGCAATGTAGTATTAACGTTTTGCAATGACATTATCAACATTTATGAAATAAATAATTATTACTATACCTAATCATTATTAATATTTTCAATATACTTATCATTTTTTTACAATTACATTATTAACAATTTTGGATCAATTATTACTGTTTTACATTTTTGTCATCAATGCTTGTGAATGAATCATTAAAGTCATATAACATTGCCACTAAAAGTTTGAGTAGTGCAATATTATTGATTTACAATATTTTTAGTTTTTTACCAATGATTCACATTTTCATCTCATGTTTATAACTATCTAGTCATGGCATCTTCCAATGACTTCCAATGACATTGTTAACATTTTGCAATCAATTGATATTGCTTTGTATATCGTTCTCAGTGATCATGAATCACAATATAGATCTTCAAGATCTTCGACACTTGTGACATAGTGCACCTGTGATTCAGTCAAACAAACATTAGTAAAGGAAACTCATTGCAATTTGAATGAGCGAGGAAAATGTTAATAATGATAACAAAAACTTTAATAACATGACAGTTAAAAATTTTGAATTGGTAACTGAAGTATTAATAATTAAACTTCCATAATGGTAGCAGAACCGTTGATGACTTAAATATAAAAGGTTAATAATGGTAACAAAAAAGTTAATAATCATTAATACAAAATCCAATCTATTATGAGAAATGACTATCACATAAGAAATGACTTTTGTGTATTAGTAATTGGCCATACAATCATTAATACTGTAGGTAAATATGTTAATAATGAAGATGAAAAGATTAATAATCTTGTTATTAATATTGTGTGTTAATATTTCTAACTATATTGTGCTTCGTCAATAATTGCCCATAAATCATTAATAATGCAAAGCATTAGTACTGTAAGCACCGAAAGCATTAATAATTGACTTGCATGACAGATAGATTAATAGTAGAGAGCAAAAAAATTGAAAACGAGCACGTATTCATTAATAATAGAGAGCAAAAAAATTGAAAACGAGCACGTATTCATTAATAATATAATAACAACACGGTTTCCAAATGCCCACGGAATGATTAATAAAAGATGCAAAAAGGTTGAGAACGAGAACATGTTGATTAAAAATGGGATGAAAAAACTCTGCAAACGTCCACAAAATTATTAATAACATGTTGATTAACAATGGGATGAAAAAACTCTGCAAACGTCCACAAAATTATTAATAACATGTTGATTAACAATGGGATGAAAAAACTCTGCAAACGTCCACAAAATTATTAATAACATGTTGATTAACAATGGGATGAAAAAACTCTGCAAACGTCCACAAAATAAATTTATAACAGAAACCAAAAACTCTGCACATATTTATTAATTAACAATGGGATGAAAAAACTCTACAAACGCTCTCTCCTCTCATGCAACGCCAAAACCCTAATCCCATGCAACGCAAAAAACCACAAAATACCGGCAAAAAAATTGAATACGAAAATATACCTTTAAACGGCGCCGACGAAAGACTGAGAGTTGAAACGAGATCACGCCGCCGGCTGCTGTGCTTTGCGAAGGCTGCTGCCGCCGACGAAGAATGGAGGCGGAACGAAGAATGGACGGCCTAAGTTCAGGTCCTTAAGGCCTTTTTTTTAAGAAGGAACTTAAAGCCTTCTGATTGGCTAATTCTAGATTAGGTAGTTAGTAGGGAGTTATTAGTTAAAAAGTTGTTAGGGGTATTAAGGAGAATACAATTAAATTAAAACATGCGTATTTTTTTCAAAAACCCTAACCCATTGCTGTCGTCTGTTTCAAAAACCCGTCCGTCTCCCCCGACTCTCTCCACCTGTCGTCCCAACTGCTCGGTCCGCCTTCCTTCTCCCCAACTTCTCCGGCTGTCGTCCGTTGTTCGGTCCGCCTCCCTTCTCCGTCCCAATCGTGAGTGCTAGCCGACGACGTTTGCAGAGGACAGCTTGGTCGTTGTTCGGTCCGTCGGCAAAGGACAACAGCAAGTCGTTCGGTCCGCCTCCATTCTCCGTCCGTTGTTTGGCAGAGGATAGCTAGTCGTCGTCCATTCTCCGTCGTTTCCGTCGTTTCCGTCCATTCTCAGTCGTAGGTGATTTCCCCTTAATTAATTATAGACGCAAAATAATGTTCTATGTCAATCTTGCTTTTCCAAATTGGTTTTGGGTTACGAACTTAGTTTTACTTCAGTTATTGTTTTCAGCCTTTGAATATTAGCCCATCAAGGAGCTATAAAATAGTTTCAAATCGAGACATCTTCACGTTTGATAAGGGGTTCGGATACAATAACAACACCCTTACATACCGTTTGGTATAAATGAATTCCATAAGTTTTGAGAAATTCATTTCGAAATTAAATCTTTTTGTGTTTGGTATTTAAAAGAATTCATTTGCAATTCTAAATTTTGAACTCTACGGAATTGGAATTAGTTATAGCAATTCCGAGGAATTGAGATGTAATTTGCAAATGAATTCCACAAGTATTTACTAATTATAATAGAATGACATAATTATCCTCATTTATTAACAAAATTACTTCTACATATATTATTTGGCGCCAATTGATGCAGTTTGAGAAACGTCACCAAGAATTTGATTGCAACGCTAGTAGCATATGCTAGTTATTTTATTTTTTGCTTCGATTGTATCAAAACTTTGAGAAGACACAACTAGATTGTAGGATTCATTAACGAAATATTAGAAAAGAACTAACTAATAGAATATAAACACACAAGAACACTTTTGATATTCTACGTACAGGACCAAAGACGTTTTTCAGAAGATGAATTTTCAATGAATATTGTTTTTTCCGAAAATTAATAAGGGTGTAGTTGGAGAAACTTTTAATTTAATTCAATTCTAAACATATACCAAACATGGTTTCGGAATTCAATTCATTTATTTATAAAGATTGAATATGACTACCAAACACAAGAATTCATTTGACAATAAATTCTACACAGTAATTCATTTTAAAATGAAATGAATTCTCAATTCATTTGGTACCCAACGATCCGTTAGTGTTGCTACTAACAACAGACTTCATTAAGGGTATAAAGATAAAACACCATTAATTATTAGATAATAATAATATTAAATTAACAGAAAGATAATTATGGACAAAAATTTGAATTCCGGTCAAACTTCTCATTCATCACTTTTCATTCTCTCTAGTCTCTCATCTGTCTCATTCTCTCTTCCATTCAGATCTAGTTCGATTTCATTTTCTCTCCTCCATTCTTATCTCCTTCCGACCTCCGATCGACGGTGCTGCTCATTACTGCCACCACCGTCAGCCTTACTCCTCGCTCTCCTTCTGTTACATAGATGCCTCATCTCGATCCGTAATCGCGTTCAGTTTCTCAAATCTGTTCACTCTCTCCGACTGTAAATCTCATTCCGAATCGAAATCAACTGTTGTCTCTCTACTCCGGCGCCATCCTCTCTCCGACGGTCGGGCTAGACGCTGGTGTCGAAAACGGCGATGATGACATCAAAATCGTAGTCGGACTCGGACCAGAGTCTGCACTGGTTTCCTTCTTCCCGATCACCACTCGCAGGCGACGCTCTGCTTCTTCCGGGTCGCCACTCGCAGGCGGGGCTCTCCTTCTTCTTCCCAGTCGACCAAAGCTGATGAAGAGTCTGCGACCCTCTCTTCTTTCTTCTCCCTCGCCATCTCTTTCTGCACCGGGTCGTGTGCTGAAGCCTTCTCGATCTGTTCGAAAGAGACCCCGAGCAAATCATAATTACACACCATGTGTTCGACGAAATGCCACAACAGAGAACAATCATATATACAGTTAATTAACTATTACCTTCTCTTGGACGGTGGCTTTGGTCTTCTCCATGCCACCCTTGGCAGAGGCCCCAATGTTGGAAGCGGTTTCCTTCATGGACTGCATCTTTCCTTCAAAGTCTGTTTCGAATTTACTTTTAATGAAAATTTATGTGTATGTGTTTGTGTTTGATTTGGTTTTGGTATTGGTGTGCTGTGAACTTTGATCGCTCAAAACAACTCGATATATCCTGCCTTTATTAGGGGTATTCAAACGGATTGGTTACCATGGTAACCATATTAACCAGTAGCATTCGGTTAATTTGGTTTGGTTAAATTGGATAATTGGTTTGGTTTGGTTTGGTTAAACAATTTAATTTATTTGGTTTAGATGGTTTGGTTCGGTTTCAACACTGCTAACCAATGAAACCAATTAACCAATTAATGATACACGTAATATATAAAATTATTTATACTTTCATGCAACCAACCAAACCAAACTTTCGTGATTCCCTATTTTATTTCCATTTGCACAACAAACCAAAGCATTATGGGTCAAAAATTAAATTGGCCTGCCTCTTTACTAAACCAAAACATTTTGGATAGCTACTAGACTTTAGGATTACGTATAGTACCATGACAACTACCTCAAACTATGTATAGTTTAAGTGTTTTGTAGGAGAGCTTTAATTTCCTAAGGAGTGGTATTGGTATGTATTTAATATTTATGTTAAGGGTTTGTTGTAAGCTAACTATATTAGGTGCATAGATGATGAATGATGTATTAACTCGATTAATGATGATGATCATGGATGATTAGTCTTATTATTATTGCTTATATATAATGATAGTCTATGATAGTTATAACATATGGTTATGTTTTATGCATTAACAGGATAATTATTTTCATGTAATGTTATGTTATTTGGTTAATCCGATTATCCAATTAACCAAACCAATTAAACTTTGATTTGGTTAATTTGGTTTTCGTGTTAATTTGGACGGTTTGGTTAAAACATTTTATTCCATGGTTAATGAAATTTTGGCTTAATTGGTTTGATTATTACCACGGTAACCATTTGAACACCCCTAGCCTTTATATACAAAAGGTTGGGGAAAAGTGTCTGGCTTGTTGGGTTAGTGCCACGTGTCTGCATTATGGACAAGTGTCAGAAGTTTAAGATACCTGTACTAGCTCTCCGCCACGTAGCGAACGAGAGTAGATAAGGGAAAATTTTTTGTTGTTCATTGGATGGAGCAAGAACTTCGTTGGGACTTGGGGAAAGTTGAATATTAAAAATGGAGAAGAACTTTGTGACACCTATTTTCATTCTTATCACTTGTATTAGTATTTGCTAATTGCTATAGAGTAGGATGGCGATTGGCGGCTGGTTTAAAGGAAACTATAATGCAATTTCTTCCACACAAGAAGGTTTGTGACATCTTTACCCTTACAAACAAATGTCACTCATGCAAAAATCAAACAAGCATACCAGAAATATCATAAAGCATACCACAATTATTTCGAAAGCATATAAGAAACCTCCTAATGCAGACCATTAATTGCCTATAACATACCAGAAACACCACAAAACAAATCAGAAATATTTCTAAAGCACACTAGAAACTTCATAATACAAACCACAAACACTGTAAAAAAAAAAAAAAGCATACCAGAAACCTCCCAATGCATACCACAAATCCCCTAAAACAAACCAAAAATCTCACAAAGCAAACCGCAAATATTTCAAAAAGCACACCAGAAACCTCGTAATGCAAACCACAAACACGCTAAAGCAAACCACAGCAAAAAAAAAAAAAAACCAAAAACGTCATAATGCAGACCACAAATATATTAAAACAAACCAGAAACCTCGCAAAGCAAACCACAAAAGTTTCGAAAGCACACCAGAAACTTCTTAATGCAAACCAGAAACCTCTTAATGCATACCACAAATCTCCTAAAACAAACCACATACCTCACAAAGCAAACCACAACATTTGCAAAAGCACACCAGAAACCTTCTATTGCAAACCACAAATACAGTAAATCAAACCACAAAAAAGCAAACCTGAAACGTCCTAATGCATACCACAAATATATTAAAAACAAACTAGAAGCCCCTCAACGCAAACCACAAAATTTTGAAAGCAAACCAGAAACTTCTCAATGCAAACCACAAACCCGATAAAGCAAACCACAAAAGGCGTACAAAAATATGAGAAACCAAATCATAAATCTCACAATGCAGACCATAACATCCGGTGGTCGTTGACCGGTCAACGAAGTTCGTTAACCAAACTCCGATGACCGTCAGTGAGCAGATTCCGACGCCGATAGGCATATTTTGGCCCCGATGACTAGATTCTGACGCCGGTAAGCATATTCCAACGACAAATAGCATATTCCGGTGACCGGCGACCAGTGGCAGAATTCTAGTGACCAAAATTTTGTGCAGAAAATACAAAAAATATTTTATTATTATTTAAACATATTTTTTCATAATGACAATTATACCCCTATTTTGATTTTACACTAGGTCAACTAAGGTAATAAAAAGTCATCACAACCCTAACTTCATATTGGTTGGAGACTAGTGTTGTTACAATAACAACAAATATGTTATTGTTACCATATCCGCTCCCTTTGATAAGTGGCTAATCGAATAACAGTTTTCAATGATGCGTTTAGGGCTTCACTTGCATGATTTTGAGCTTTGTTAATTAAGTATTTCACTTTAGTTAGTATTTAAGTTTAGATAAAGAGAAACCAGCCAAATTACAGTTGTAGAATTAAGCTTCTATATATTCACTTGGGCATTACCCAGTCTTCTACTATACTTATATTGGTTGGAAAGACATCATAATACTTATGTATACTATTAAGTAGTAATCTATGTTTGAGTAACTTTTTATATTATAAAATTAAAAATATTGCGGCCAACACACCTGGTTAAGCTAGTGGTTTGAAAAGCCCAAAGATGATATTGCTGCTATGGGCTAGGAAATAGCAATGTTGTCAACCATTGGCTAGACAATTTCTATATCCAAGACTAAGAGGCATTCTTCAAAATCATGAGAGTGGGGTCGACAACTATTGTCTAGGAAACAACAATATTGTCAAAATCGGATCAGACTTCGACCAAAATTAGAGAAAGCTTCACAGTTTAGAGGCTAATCAGAGATGAACCGGTAAAAACATTGGCTGCAACTCTCGCATCTAGCCCAGATGTAGGTTCAACCATAAATATAATGGAAGGATTCGCTACAAGCTCCACAGCAATGGTTAACCTGTTCCTTTGTTGACAAACCAGAAATGTCATGCATACCAACCAAAGCTTGTCTTAATGTGTATCAAGCTCTACTAGTTTCATTGCTTCTTCAACAAATTCCTAAATTGGTGTATATGATAAAACAATTTATGCAAGAGTATTGATTTGGTCCATTGTCAAGTACTAAGCAAGAAACTCACATATCACTTCCTTAATTAGGGAGCCGTAGGCTTTAAGAAAACCATAAAGACTCCTCAACTGTGACTTGAGGAGAATGTATATTGTTTTGTTCAACATACCCTGAAATCCTAGCAAATGTGCTCTGCACTTTAGGATGTCCTGGATATACATATATATCCTCCAGTTTTCATCCGACAAGCATATCCATCAGGGTAGTTTTTCCAGCTCCACTAGAACCAACTAATGCAGTTAGAACCCCGGGTGAGAATACTACCCTCACATTTGTCAAGAGCTGCAATCGCATTTCTAGTTCTCCTTGTTGGCGCATTATCTAAGCATCCAAAATAAATGACTATCAACGAAAGACTTGAGAGAGAAAAAAACATTTGTACCTTAGGCATATCGACAAAGTAGCTTAGATCGTTGAAAGTCAGCACTAATGGTTGAAATAGAAGAATCATCCCTTTCCTTCCATTTCCTCACTCAGATGTTTCACCTGATTCCTCATGCGTACCCACTGCCAAATAGAGGAAGTATCTTCATCTTCCACCGACCATTAATCAGAAATGTGCATAGTAAGAAACCAGGAAAATGGACGTCGTAATCATGATGAATATAGACTTGGTGGTAATTCACACTTACCTCTCTTTCTGTTGATTTCTTCTTCAGCATCAAGGGGCAATAGCTTGAGATCTTTTCAATAGTTGTGGTGAGCGAATAAAGTAGGCAAGGCTATAAGTACTAATATAACAGATTGGGTATGGCTTATGTACATGAAAGGTTTCAATTGGTAACCACTCCTACACTTACGGTGAAGAAACGCTAGAGCAATTGTTGCATTGATATTAAAAAACAATGCATAGAGAAACAAAACACCAACTCCAAACCAGTACGAGTCATCATCAGTTGGTAAGCTATAGTTGTGAAGGATGTTGTGACCTACAGTTTCATTTCCAATAGCTGTTCCCTGAGAGACAAATTAAGAAAAGGAAAAAGGTCAGGGAGAATAAAGTACTTGTTGTTTGATGAAGTTGATAATTAAATTAAACAAATTAACAAAGTACAAAGAGTCCTAGGTTCAGCAGAACTGAACCTGCAGGAGAAAAAACAGGCATGCCAAAACAGCAGCTAAGGAACAAAGAAATAGGAATCAAGATGTAGGAGATGTAAAGAGGAGGGTCAAAGGCAACAACAAGAAACTCGACAAAGAGAAGTCAAGCGCCAAGGAACCGCACGGATCGAGGCGCAACCGTCACCAGCACAAAAACACAACAGAATCCTGAGGTGACAAACCAACAATGCATGACGGACACGAGGATGACAGCATCAAACAAAGTTCCCCTCCGGCCAAATAGCGCAAGCGCGCTTGTCAGCCTTTCCATGGACTACAATCCATTCAGTGACAAATTGGAAAATCCGACGAACAATGACGGTACTGGGAGTGGATACACCTTGGAATATGTGCCGGTTGCGTGCAACCCATAGAGACCAACAAATGGCGTGTAGGCTGCAATGGTAGAACCACCCTGCAACGTCGTCAGGGATGGCGGAAGAACAGCTTCGGATGGTGTCATCAATTCCTTGTCGTGGTTGCTGTAGACGACCACATCTTTTGCGAATTGAGTTCCATACAGATTTAGAGAAGTCCCAGTCAATGAAAAGATGATCCAAAGTCTCTTCCTTTTGTTTGCAAAGTTCACACCGATTTGCGAATTCCCAACCCCTCCTCTTCAAGCTATCGAGAGTCGGAATTTTCTTGTGGAATAAGGTCCAGAGAAAGAAACAGATTTTCGAGGGGATGATGCTTTTCCATACAGCAGCAAATGGGAAGGAAGAAATTCCCGGGAATGAATCATCAATGAGACACCAGTACACGGAAGACAGAGAAAAACACGAATTCGAGTTTGGCACCCAGACAGGTCTGCAAGGGCTGAAGTCATTGTTAACAAAGCTAAGGGAATCAAGATAAAGCAAGCATATATTTTTTTCCTCTCATAGCCCCACCCCTCAAATCGATATTAAGATCGGAATCCCACTGCGTGGACTCACCAGAGAAAGAAGCAATGTCAGCGATAGATGCATCAGGGTCCATAGCAGCAGCAGCAACGTGCGGGAAGTTGGCGAGGATGATTCCAGGTGCCCAACAGTCATACCAGAAAGAAATATTGTTGCCGCTTCCCGGTTCAATGTAAGCATATTTCGAAAAGGAGCTGTATTCCTTATATATGCCTGCACAAGGTGATCTGCCATATCCAATCTTGACAGTAGACGTGATCCATGTTGAGTGTTTATGCTTATATTTGCACGCAATGAGGGAGCACCACCAGTTGTTTGCTTCTGTAATGTAACGCCAGAGCAATTTGGCCAAAAGGGGCTTGTTGAAGCTCTCCAAATCGAATAACCCCAGCCCTCCATTGATTTTGGACGCCTTACAGATATCCCACCTAACGAGGGGTGTTTTGCTGCCATCACCCGTTCCGTTCCACATAAATCTTCTCGTAATTCTCTCCATATCTGATGTGATCGAGCGCGGGCCCTTAAATAAGGTGAAGTAGTGCACAGGTAAGCTGGAGAGGACAACTTTGTTGAGAGTGAGTCTAACGACATACGAAAGATGCATCGTGACTCACTCCTACTGTCACTCTAGAAATTGGCCAAGTGTAACCACTTCCTAAAGCGTAGTATAGCGGGTTTGAGTTTTAATGTCAACCCGGGTCCTAGATTTGATGACTACTCGGTGAATTCTTGTTATCTAGCAATGAAACTTTAATGCAAGTCTAAACTAACAAACAAGCAAAGCAACTAAACGGTTGTTTTCAGGTTAAGAGAGGCCACCCGGATATGGTTCCCCCTAGACTGCAGTTAAGCCGGATTGCAATTACCAAGTTCAATTTCTATGATAGTTATACTGCGGAAGGTTCTAAAGCAGTCTGTAGTCTCGACTAAAGGTCTCCAGACCCTCTCAATCTGAGTCTCTAGCGGGCGACTAACCTCCACCGGAGTAAACAGATTGAGGCCCTAACGAACAAAACCTCCACTACCGAAGTGAATTCGGTACAGAATAGTGAGTTGGCTCCTCGACTAAAGTCACCAACTCCCTACCTTCAATCAAGGATGCTCTATCAACCTAGGTAGATATTCTCATTCTAGGTTAAAGCAGAAACAACAGGAATTTGATCAGGATTCAAGCCATTCAATCATTCAAACCTCAATTGAATATAATCAAATCATAGAATCAGTACTTGGGTTCATACAATCAAACCTAACATACAAATCTAGGGTTTCACATACCCAGATCAATGGGAGAACTACTCCATGGAGAAAGAAGCAAAAGCAGATTCAGACGCGGAAATCATACTGTGAAGGATGAGTTTCAGCTCCTGGTTGTCAATCGGCACTTCTCCAAGCTCAAGCCAAGCTCCAATGGTGATGAAGATCAAGCTAGGGCACTTGGGAACTCTTGTTCGTCGCTTTCTCTCTCTAGGAATCGCTCTGTCTCTCTAAAACTCGAATCCCCTTCTCTTTTGGCTCAAATCTGCCTAAAAACCCGATTCTGGGCGAATTACGGGCTGAATTACGGTCGTAATTCTTCCATGCCCGTATTTTGCCCAAAACACGCGTTTTGGTTAAGTTTCAGCGCAACCAAAGCTCCTCACGGCAGTGAAAATACGGGCATGGGAGGGGAAAATACGGTCGTAATTCTCCTGCCCGTAATTCTTCCTCCACTCCTGTTCAAAGCTTCGTTTCTCCCTCGTCCGGACTCCAAATAAGTCGCCGTTTGAACCCAGACGCTCGTAGTCTCGTCCTCTTTCTTGTCATAACAAACTTCCATGAAAATTTGTTCATAATATGAGGTAGAAATCCATTATTCCTCAGGTCATGCTCGTGTTTCTTCTCCCGAATTGCCAAATGATCTCCGATTGACTTGAAACTTGCGCCTATTCTTCACTTTATGTGCTAGGGCCTGAAATGTGACAAAGGAACACAACCTAGCGTAAAATAGGCCAAAGAAGAGATAATGCAAGCTTAAACGATCAAAAAACAAAGGGGAAAACATGTGCAAATATCGAGTCATCACATCGGTTTCCAACTATCAAGTCTTTTTTTATATCTATTGATGACAGGAGTCCAGAAAGCAACATTAGAACAATTCCTGCCGAGAGGATATCCCATGTAAAGAAGTGGTTCATTACTCCACTTGCACCAGAAAAGATCAGCAAAACAACTGGGCTCGGACACATCCCCAATTGTAATCATAATGGACTTGTCGAGATTGATCTTCAAACCGGTGACCAGTTGAAAACAACAAGAGTGACTCGAAGGACCTGACTATGAGATGCATCACAAAATAACAAAGTGTCGTCAACAAAGAGAAGGTGATTGACTTCACCGCTCCCATTATCTTCATTCATGTAGAATCAATTAATCAAACACCCCGCCTTCAACTTATAAATCATGAACGAAAGAACATCCATAATGAGCGAGAATAAGCCAGAGGAAAGTGGATCTCCCTGACAGAGACCTTTTCCACCGGAAAGAAACCTTTAGCTTCACCATTGACCATAATAGAGAAGTAGGGACTGCACATAGTACCTTTAATCTAATTGGACCATTGGGGAGGAAACCCAAGACCTGACAAGATCTTAAACAGACATCCCCAATTGATGTTGTCAAATGTCTTCTCGATATCATGTTTGAAAAGAAGTACCGGTCTTCTACTTCGTTTTCTGCTGTCAATGAGTTCATTGGCAATTAAACCAGCATCAGAAATTTGTTTTCCCTTCACTGCAGCATGTTTCTGTTTCGAAATAACTCGGGGGAGAATGGGAGCGACTCTACGCGCTAGAAATTTACTCACAAGCTTGTTGAAACTGCTCAAAAGGTAAATCGGCCTGAGATCTTTTACGTCTTCAACCGAATTCTTGTTAGGAGTGAGACAGATGAATGAGTGGGCCACTGATTTAGGGAGAGAGCTGGTGCCATGGAATTTATTAAAAGCCAGCAAAATTTCTCTTTTGATCAGCCCCCAACATCGCTTGTAAAACTCAAAAGAAAATCCATCCGGTCCCGGAGCTTTGCTCCCATCACTGTCGGCTAAGGCATACCAAATTTCCTGCCCCGTGAAAGAGGAGCAGAGGGCAGTGGCTTCTTGGTTCTTCACCTGAATGTTGATGTAGCTACGTGGGAAGGGACGCAAGCAGATGCTCTCTTTGAATTGGCTGTGATAATAATCAACTAAAGCTTGAGCAAGCTCATCACAGCCTTCAAAAAGAGTGCCACGAATTGTGATCCTGTTGATGAAGTTCACTTTTCTCTTATAATTTGCAACCTTGTGGAAGAAGCTAGAGTTTTTATCGCCGAATTTGAGCCATAACTCTCTAGACTTTTGTCTCCAACATATTTCTTGCATATTAAGAGCGTTCATAAGTTCGATCTCCGATCTGATTCTATTGTTCCTTTCTTCCTCGGAGAGCGTTCTGGTTTCACTAATCCCATCCAAATCTTCAAAACCCTTGAGAAGGGAATCAACCTTGTCATGTATGTTCACGAAAATGTGTTTATTCCAGTGCTTGATATTCTGCTTGAGGGACTGCAAACGCTTGAACCAACGAAAATGAATCCAGAACCCTTAATAGGCAAGAGGAGCCAAGTGGGAAGACTAGTGAAGAATCGATCATCCTCCAGCCACATGTTTTCAAATTTCCATGGCCGTTTAATGCGTCTATACTCGCCCCATGAAATGAGGAGAGGATTATGATCAGAATCAATTCTTGGAAGGGCAGCAAGAGAGCAATTAGGGGTCATGGAATCGAATCCCGGGGAGATGAGTGCCCGATCAATTCTGGATAAAGAAGAGCTACCTGCTCCATGACATCAGGTGAAATGGCTGCACCCAAGGGGTAGTTCAAGTAAGGCATTGGCATCAATGAAGGTATTGAAAGCTTCCATCATCTCAGAGTTCAGCCGTGATACCGTATAATCATCATGGCATCTGACCATGTTGAAGTCCCCAGCAATACAGAATGCACCTTGAAAATTCTGACAGAACTCATGTAGATCATGAAGAAAAGTTAATTTGTCAGAATGATCTTGAGGACCATACACCGTAACCAAATGAATTCCTGTACAGAATTGCAATTTGAGCATAAGTTAGGGGTGCAATAAGAAAGTATAATTCAATATTCACTAATCACGTCAACGTACAGAAGCAAGTTTTTATCATTAATAGGATAATTTGATTCAGTTAGCTTTGGTGGACAGCAAAGAGCAGAAGTATAAAATGGAAGAACCTGTAGTATATAAGGAAACATATAAATATGATAATAAATATGAACTAAAACTAGCTAGTGAGGAGAAGAGTAAAACGGGGTGGGTACCTCCAAATCCCTGGAGCAAAGCCAACTGAGTAGTAGACAGCAACCGACCAAACCACAGCTTCAATAAAAGTATATGGAACACTTAAGTGAAACTAGCAAAGGAACATATTATCTCGTTGCTTAAAGAAGACCGGAAGTCCGAAACGTCAGCATAGACAATTCCGCAGCTCCATTTAACTACATGAACGCAAGTCCAAAGAACAAGCACGACAGATAGAGGTTGCCTTGTATCTCACTTTCAGGATGCAATTTTGTTCTGGTGAATACTGTGCAAGTGACCAGTCCAATCAAAGCAACCTTAAAGACGAAACGCACAGAAGTCAGACTGCTAGAAATCCATAAACTTGAGAAATTAACAATAAAACAAGAAGTAGCTTGATCGGGCAAATAAAACAATCTCAATTAGTAGGTGATAGACCGTTAATTACACATGATTTTACCCCTGTTCTCACACCGTTTGAGATGTGATTTCTCGTGTTTTAGGCCGATTTCACGCTAGGTTGTGCTTGTTTGTGATATTTCAGGTCCTAGTACGTGAATGGAGGCTTGGGAGCGAGTTTGGGGTCGATTGGATGAAGATCGGGCGCGAGGCAAGTCACAAAGGAGGCCACACGGGCACACCCACAACTCACACGGCCGTGCAACTCATATTTGTGGCCGTGTGAGATTGTGCGAGAGCAAACACGGCCTGCCCTAATAATCCACACGGCCGTGTGAAGAAGTGGTCTGGCCGTGTGACTTTCGCCGAGAGCAAACACGGGCAGATGGAAGTCACACACGGCCGTGCGACCTTGGTCGTGTGAGAAGCATGAAGATCGAACTAAGTGGAACGCAGCGTTTTGACTCACAAGGGCAACTAGGTATGCCACACGGCCGTGTGGCCCTGCCCGTGTGAGTCGGGATTTCCTGGTTTTAACCCAATTTTGGGCTGCAAGAGAAGGAATCGGACTTTTTGAGCAAAAACAGAGCCCTAGAGAGAGAAAGGACGAAGAACACATCCTAGAAGCTATCTTGGAGCTGGGTTTCATCAAATCAAGCTTGGAGATCGTCCTAGGAGTGGAAATCATCATCCCAGAGCAGATTTTCCTCATCTTTATGAGTATGACTACTTTGTATCTTGTTTTCCTCTCTCTCTCTCTCTCTCTCTATGGAGTAGAACCCCTCTCTCACTTGGGGATGAAGAACCCTAGTTCTATGTGTTAGGGATTGATTGTAATGACTTGGGATGATATTACTGTTTGATTTTAATCGAATGATGCATGTTTATTGAGTCAATTGAAGTCTGATCAACTTTTCCTGATTCCTGCTGCAATCTGAGATAGATAGAATCTGATTAGGTTGCTAGAGTCTCATCATTCGATAGTAGGAGATTGGCTATATGAGAGTTAGCCAGTTTACTGCTTTGTACTGGAATCTAATTCCAGTAGTGGAGTTCTGTTCTTACTGCTTCAGCTTTCTATCCCGGTGAAGACTAGTCGTCTGCCGGGTAGTTAGACTGAGAGGGCTTGGTCAGCTTAAGAGATTCCAAGCTACTATTGGATCTTCCGCAGTCTAATCAATAGTAAATCAACCCAGGGAAATACGATTGAAACCTAACTAAGGAGCTAGGGGGACTCATTCCCGAGTGATTCTTACCTGCTTGAGAAAACCGAATAATTTCCTGTTTTCTTTCTGCTTTTGTTTTTTGACAACAATCACTTACTTTAGTTGGCTAGATAATAGAGAATCACTGAGTAAGCAGTAGACCTAGACCCCGGGTTGATAATATAACTTGCCTGTTACTGCATTCCCGGTCTGCGATTACACTTGGTCGCAGATTGGTGTTGTGTTTTGGCGTGTCAAGTTTTTGGCGCCGTTGCCGGGGAACCCTCTAGGTTATTGGGGAAACGTGAGAATTTGTTACTCTAGCTTTTTATTTACTACACTTTATCTCTTCCACCTGTGTGCCTTCACGGGTTGCTTCTGCTGATTGTGTGCAGGTAGTGCATGACCTGTAACCAGTCGGGAGATCTACTACCACTAGACCAGGAGCTTGAACGAACCTGCAGAAACTTCAAGCGGGCTCTAAAGGCGCGACTGGCTGCGGAGGAGGCGCTATCACAGCTGCAGTTAGAAGAAGAGGAAGAAGAGATGGCTGATCCACAGGGCCATTCTGTGGTCGATCCCGAGAAGCAGACCATGGGATCCTACTGGACCGCTAGAGCTGCGGACATGAGGTCACCCATTCAACATCCTCATGTCCCAGCCAACAATTTTGAGGTGAGCACCTCAGTAATCACCATGCTGCGCGGTTCAGTGGTGTTCCGTGGTAAAGAGGGGGAGTGCCCTTGTTCACATCTCAGGCGATTCCACGAGCTCATTGATGGAATCAAGATCAATGGGGTACCAGCAGATGCCATCCAGCTGAGGTACTTCCCATTTACTCTGGTGGGGCAAGCCAAGGAGTGGTTAGACACTCGACCTCCGGGCTCCATCACCACGTTCGCCAACCTGGCGGACAAGTTCCTTACACGCTACCATCCTCCGTCCAAGACGGCGGACTTGCAGAAGCAGATTACCCACTTCACCCAGGATGAAGATGAGACCATCCGGGACGCTTGGGAGAGATACAACAGCCTCTTCCTGAGGTGTCCCAATCATGGTTTCAACGATGCTTTCAAGGTGGGAACCTTCTATCACGCCCTCTTCCCGGAGGACAAGCAGCTGATTGATTCAGTTTGTGGCGGGAACATGCTGACCAAAACACCGCCACAGCTGAATCAACTCTTTGAGGAGATGGCGGAGAATGGGTACGATTGGGGCACTGCCAGGAGATCGAGACGAGTACCAGGACGGGGTGTGCATGCTGTAGGCACCCAGTCATCTGATTTGGTGCAGGTGGTATCGAAGCTGGTTTCAGCTATCGATCGTTCTGGTTTGATTGCAGGTACAGGGCAGCCGCAGGTGATGCACTGCCAGTGGTGTGAGAGCTCCCATCACACCGTAGAGGACTGCCAGGCGATGAAGGAATCGACAACACCCCAGGAGCAGGTGAACTTCATCAACAATGTTAGGCGCAACGACCCCTACAGCAACACTTACAACGAGGGTTGGCGCCAGCATCCCAACTTCTCCTGGGGTGGGGCAAATTCCAGGCCACCAGTCCCCCAGGGACCACCGGGCTTCCAGAGGCCGCCATATCAGCCCAGACAGGGGCCATTCCAGCAGCCACAGCAGTCTCTTTACCAGCCCATGCAGGGGCATGCTGCTCCATCACAGCCGCGACCTTTCTAGCAGCCAGGTGCAGCCCCTGCCGCCCCAGTGCAGAATGATCAGATGGCTGAACTGCGGGAATTGGTGGGTTCGCTCGCCAGTTCTAGTGCTCAAAAATTTAACACTATCGAGCAGTTCATGGAAAAGGCATCGGGTAAATTCCTGGCTCTTGAAGCTGGCCAGAGGAACACACAGGCTGTCTTGCAGGATATCCAAACCCAGCTGGGGAGTGTGGCTCAAGCAGTGGCACAAAGGGCTCCTGGTACCTTGCCGGGTCAGACCATCCCTCATCCTCAAAACCAGAATGAGCACTGCAATGCCATCATGACCAGGAGTGGCAAGATGACTGTTGATCCACCTCCAGCAGCTGAAGAAGAAGTAGAGAAGGAGGTTAAGGTTCCTGCACCTAAACCACAACCAGTAGTGAAGGAGTATATCCCTAAACTCCCCTTCCCTACTCGGTTGCACAAAGACAGGCTGGAGGCATAGTTCGATAACTTCATGGCCATGCTTAGGAAGCTGAATGTCCAAGTGCCTTTCTTGGAGGCACTATCTCAAATGCCTAAGTATGCGAAGTTCCTGAAGGATCTTCTCTCAAAGAAGCAGAAGCTGAGCGAGCTGGCCACTGTGGAGCTCAGCGAGGAGTGCTCGGCCATTCTGCAGAACAAGCTTCCGCAGAAACAGAAGGACCCAGGTAGTTTTACTATCCCGTGCTCTATAGAGAATTTGCATGTAGAGAGGTCCTTGGCGGATTTAGGTGCTAGTATAAATGTTATGCCATATAAACTGTTTAAGAAACTAGGCCTAGGTGAACCCCGTGCTACTAGGATGAGCCTTCAATTAGCTGATCGATCTGTAGTGCATCCTAGGGGCATAGTGGAAGACCTTCTGGTTAAGGTTGGCAAATTCAATTATCCTGTTGATTTTGTGATTTTGGACATAAATGAGGATGTGAATGTTCCATTGATACTGGGAAGGCCTTTCCTGGCCACCGCCAAGGCCCTCATAGATGTGCATGATGGGACCTTAGTTTTGAGGGATGGTGAGGAGCGAATAGCGTTTTCAATTTCTAATACTCGTCCTGCTTCGTCACCTTTGCATGCTGTATCTCACCAGGAGCACGAGTCTGTCGTGTATCCTCCTGTGTTGCCTATTTTGCAGGATCCGTCTCCCATACCTTCGCCGCCACTCCCGTCCACTCCGTCATTGAAGGAACAAATCAGGGAGGAGTGGCGGTCGAAACAGCAGGTATCTAAGCCTGCTCGAAAGAAAGCCGGAGACCACTATGAGCTGGTCCCGCCCCCACCTTGGCCATCCGAGTATTCACTCGCTTGCATCCTGCCGGATGGCCAAGTTGAGTTGGCAAATGCTGGTGGCCACATTCGGCGTGTGCATGGCCACCATTTGAAGTTGTACCTCAAGAGCCAGGTGGATCCGCTCTTGAAGGCACCTGCTCCTTCACCTCACTGAGCATCCACCGACTGGCGTCCAGCTAAAAGAGGGTAAAGAAGCGCTTGTGGGGAGGCAACCCCACCTAGGTTTGCATTTTCTTACCTTTTTCTTTTTGATTTTTTTTGTGTTTTTTGAGTCTTGAGATGTTGTTCCAGAGTCGAATGTCGTTTTTGAGTGAAAACAGGTTGATTTTGGGGCTCCAGCAGTTCACACGGCCAAGCCTTACACTCACATGGCCATGTGGATTCTTTCCATTGGCCGTGTGTGCTCTCGACAATTTCCACACGGCCAAAAGTGCAACTAGCACGGCCGTGTGGATTGGCCTGGCCTGGCCGTGCGGCCGACACAGGCAACTAATTTTATAGCACGGCCGTGTGGAAATATGCCCTGGCCGTGTCTGCTCTCGCATAATTTGGCACGGCCAAATGAGCACTCGGCACGAACGAGTGAAATTCCTCGGCCAGGCCGTGTCGGCCGACACGGGCAAAAGTACCCACGACACGGCCGTGTGGGTCAGGCCGTGTGGCCGAGAAACGGCCTATATATTCGGCCAGCACGGCCGGGTCGTCAGAAATTTCAAAATTCCTCGCCGGAAAACAGCGCCAAAACCCCACTTTTCGATTTTTTCGGCCATTTGTTGTCATTTTTTCACCAAACCAACAACAAACCCAGCCTTCCTACACCAAAAGCGGCCTATCCCTCCATTTTGAGGAGATTTGGCCGACGTGTTTGTCGCCGGAGGCGAATTCCGGCGAGACTCCGGCGAGGCTCCGACGAGCATTTCCGGGCATTTTTTCGGCGTTTCGTCGCTTCCATCACCTTCTCCTCATCATCCCCTACACCTCTACTTGAGTCTCCAGGTTTGATTTTGCCTTTAACTATGTTAATTGTGGAGAATTGGGTGTTAGGGTGCATGTTTAGAGAACCTCATTGAATCTTGTGATTTTTGTGCAATTGAGTGAGGGGAATGCATGGAGTGTGTTTGAATTGTGTTGGGCAAAGCCCCTCTTGATTGTTTGAGCCCTTGTGTGCAAGAATTGTGTCAATTTCTTGCTTACCTTAATAGTGCACACAAGGTGTTCGATGAAATGCCTGTTTTCGTACCATTTTGTGGGGGTCGGTTGGGGCCCTTAATGATGTGTTTTGAGGGTGTATTTGGTATGGATGTGAACCTTAAGTTGCCTATTTTATCGTGAATGTGCACCCCCACTCAGATTATGCTTGATTTATCGAGTTTGTGACCACTGAACTATGGATGAAACCATGGTTAGGCTGTTTTCGGTTCTTAAGTGTAGGGGTGTGATTAACATTTTCCTTGGCTGTTTGGTTCCACTTTGGGTTGTTCTTTTGCAGGACCATGTCGAAACCCAACCTCCGGCACCAGTTTGTTCAGGATTTGAGAAGGGGGGCCCACCGGGATCGTTTTCAGAACGTCCTGGCCTGCAAGTTTGGGCAGCACCATTACTGGTCGAAGCGCGAATTGGAGAAGCTCAACTGCTACGAGCACCTCTCCCCCGTTGTCGCCAACAAATACTGGCGCCGCCTGCTCAGCATTCTCGGGACGGTTTACCATGAGCTCGTGCTTGAGTTCTACACCACCTTCAAGCACGCAGCCACGGCCGATTGGAAGGACGAAGCTGCAGTCCAGTTCCGACTCGGCGGTGAACCACGCTCTATGAGTTATGACGAGCTGGCGGACGCCCTCGGCCTCAACCTGGTCAATGACAGGGACTACATCACAGAGATCGCCGAGCCAGACAGGGTAGACTTCGGGAGGCTGTACTTCAGCCTCGCTCGGCCACATCAGCTTCCCTTCAAGGCGGGGAAGACGAAGGCCAGCACATTGCAGCTTGAAAACCGTCTTCTCCATCACCTGCTGACCAAGTCTTACACCCCAGCCTCAGACAGTGCCAGCGCCATCACCAAGAGATCTCTGTACTTCATCAAGTCCATGCGCCAGAGGGATCATCCCCTACACTTGGGCTCGGTGGTGGCGAGGACCTTCAAGAAGAGTGCTTCTGAGCTGAAGAGACTCCACTGCACTCCTCTCATCACCTGCCTGGCAGAGTACTTCCAGATATCCCTGCAGGGGTGCACAGAGCAGGGAGGGACCACTCCCTTTGGCCGGGCTACGATCACCAAAATGCTCCTGCTTAGAGAAGAGCGAGGTGTCATGTGGATCGAGGGGTTTCCTCAACCTCAGATCCTAGAGGCGGTCCAGCAGGAGGCTCCCGAGGGTGCAGCTGATGAGGAGGTCCAGCCCGAGGACGTGGATGACACTGCTGCCGCCCGCCCCACCACCTTCGAGTACCGGGGTGGCAGTTCCAGTTTCCCGGGGCAGGATTACTTCACCTCCCAGTTCGAGCAGCTGCGTCTCCAGAACCAGCAGATCATCGACCATCAGATGCAGTTCCAGCAGCAGTACGCGGCTCTCCAGGCCGAGTACCACAAGAGGATGGCTAGTTACGATGAGAGATTGGACCAGCTCCAGACCCAGCAGGGGGTGACTCTCGCACACATCGAGCGAGAGAGGCGCCATTCTCGGCGCATGCAGGAGGTCCAACAGCATTTACTCCAGCTGCTACCGGGCGAGCAGCCAGTCTGGAGGACTCCCTGGGAGGACTCTCCACTTCCACCTCCCCCAGCGGATGGTGATGATGGTGCTGATGGTGGTGACGCCTTCATGAACGACATCGTCTTCGATCTGGATAACCTCGGCGATGAGTAGGCTGTACTCGTTACCCATCTCAGTGTGTTTTGTTTTTCGGTTTAGACTTGTGTGTGTTTGCTCCATGTGTGAGGAGCTTGAACTTAGTGTCGTTTGTTTTTGTTTTTGTTTGTTTCTTTTGTGAATTGTTTTTGCTGTAGCCGTCTGGGCTAACACTTATCCCTAACGCACAGTGTGCTAGTGTGCTCTTGGTGTTCGATTCGTGCAGAACTGTCCATCTTCCCGTTTGTTTCTCGCTGACTGGTCCACGTCCAGTCCCCCAGCAGTTTCAATCCGGTAACATCGTTCCCCTTCTCTATTCCTCTGCTCCATTGAGGGCAATGTCGTGCTTAAGTGTGGAGGGGTGCTTTGTATCGGTTGGAATGTATATATGTGTGCTTGGAGCCTAGCCCACTGTCCAAATCTCGAGATTTGAGGGCTCCAAGTACTGCTGTTTGATCATATTGGCACTGTGTTTTGATTGATGAATTGAATGGTTTTCGGATTGATGCTCGACAGCTTGATGTGACTAGGACAACCTATGATGAGGACTAAGACGTGCAGTAGAGTTGTGTAGGGGTTCAGTTTTTCAACTGTTTGCTTACCAACTGTGACTTGGATTGATTACTTGTTCTTGACAGTCTCTTATGCATCTAGTTCAGGGTATCAGAATGTGAGATAGAGCATATAGGTAGCCATGTGAGATTTGAGCCTGCTCATTTCTTTCTTGTGCGATATATCCCTCTTCCATGATGTGTAGCATTCACGTTATCACTAGCTAAGATGATGGGGGCATAGGATCAGCCCACGACCAAATTTGACTATCCTGATGTGTCATAACCCCTAGTCAGCCCTTTTGAGCCGTGTGTTATCCTTTCTTTTGGTCTGAAATGAAAAAAAATCACCCTGTTTACATCTTTTAGAAGGTTCCACAGAGTGGTTTTTACATATTCTCTGCTGTTTCTGCTAAATTTGATGTGAGTGTTGGAGGTAGTGCTTAAAAGTTGAGCTGGGCATGTGTTTGAAATATGTGCAGAAGTGGTGGCTCTCTTAAGAAATGAAAAGAAAAATTGAAAGCAAAGAGAGCCACTACTAAAAATCTGAATAATGCCCGGTAAGTAGTGTTTCTTAGCAGTCTGGCTTGGAAATGCTGACATTTATACCTCCTTCGCTCTTGTGCTCTTGAGATATTGAGTAATGCAGAATAGCAGAAAGGAAATACCGGTTTGTTGACTGTGATTGTTTGGGTTTGGAAATGTGGAACCTTGTGCTATGAATACTTCCACCACCTAAAAGGCCTTTTCCCCATGTCCAAGACCCTAGCCAGTCATTTGAACCTGTGTCTAAGATCTCCTGATTAGTTAGTGGTGACACCCCATATGTGAACTCTAGCGTTTAGAGGCTGCCATCATGGTGAAGAGATGTTAGGGATTGAGAGAAATAACATGCGCATTTTTCGCATCAAATTGTCCTGGCCCCACTGGTCGAGAGTGAGTGATTCATTTTCATATTCTATATGCTCTTGTACCCCGGTGAGGACCTAGATTGCTCGGTCTCTATTCTGATGTCTTGAGTTGGATGCATGAGTTGACTGTTTTGAGTAAGTGGTTGAGTCAAGTCTAGGTTGGTTGGTGAACAGAAGGGAGACTATTCCTTTACTCGATTTTGCTGCACTCGAATGTCCTTTGTGGTGGTTGTCTAGGTTGCTATTGAAGTTGGTCAGGTATTGATGTTCGAAAACCAGTACGATTCACGTGTTCTGTGCTTTTATGACTTGTCCCCAATGTTGGTTGATTGGAAATATGTAAGCTTACCTTGTGTCTGACTTGGTTTGCTTGGGGACAAGCAAACGGTTAAGTGTGGGGGAGTTTGATAGACCGTTAATTACACATTATTTTACCCCTGTTCTCACACCGTTTGAGATGTGATTTCTCGTGTTTTAGGCTGATTTCACGCTAGGTTGTGCTTGTTTGTGATATTTCAGGTCCTAGTACGTGAATGGAGGCTTGGGAGCGAGTTTGGGGTCGATTGGACGAAGATCGGGCGCGAGGCAAGTCACAAAGGAGGCCACACGGGCACACCCACAACTCACACGGCCGTGCAACTCATATTTGTGGCCGTGTGAGATTGTGCGAGAGCAAACACGGCTTGCCCTGATAATCCACACAGCCGTGTGAAGAAGTGGTCTGCCAGTGTGACTTTCGCCGAGAGCAAACACGGGCAGATGGAAGTCACACACGGCCGTGCGACCCTGGCCGTGTGAGAAGCCTGAAGATCGAACTAAGTGGAACGCAGCATTTTGACTCACACGGGCAACTGGGTATGCCACACAGCCGTGTGGCCCTGCCCGTGTGAGTCGGGATTTCCTGGTTTTAACCCAATTTCGGGCTGCAAGAGAGGGAATCGGACTTTTTGAGCAAAAACAGAGCCCTAGAGAGAGAAAGGACGAAGAACACATCCTAGAAGCTATCTTGGAGCTGGGTTTCATCAAATCAAGCTTGGAGATCGTCCTAGGAGTGGAAATTATCATCCCAGAGCAGATTTTCCTCATCTTTATGAGTATGACTACTTTGTATCTTGTTTTCCTCTCTCTCTCTCTATGGAGTAGAACCCCTCTCTCACTTGGGGATGAAGAACCCTAGTTCTGTGTGTTAGGGATTGATTGTAATGACTTGGGATGATATTACTGTTTGATTTTAATCGAATGATGCATGTTTATTGAGTCAATTGAAGTCTGATCAACTTTTCCTGATTCCTGCTGCAATCTGAGATAGATAGAATCTGATTAGGTTGCTAGAGTCTCATCATTCGATAGTAGGAGATTGGCTATACGAGAGTTAGCCAGTTTACTGCTTTGTACTAGAATCTAATTCCAGTAGTGGAGTTCTGTTCTTACTGCTTCAGCTTTCTATCCCGGTGAAGACTAGTCGTCTGCCGGGTAGTTAGACTGAGAGGGCTTGGTCAGCTTAAGAGATTCCAAGCTACTGTCGGATCTTCCGCAGTCTAATCAACAGTAAATCAACACAGGGAAATACAATTGAAACCTAACTAAGGAGCTAGGGGGACTCATTCCCGAGTGACTCTTACCTGCTTGAGAAAACCGAATAATTTCCTGCTTTCTTTCTGCTTTTGTTTTTAGACAACAATCACTTACTTTAGTTGGCTAGATAATAGAGAATCACTGAGTAAGCAGTAGACCTAGACCTCGGGTTGATAATATAACTTGCCTGTTACTGCATTCCCGGTCTGCGATTACACTTGGTCGCAGATTGGTGTTGTGTTTTGGCGTGTCAGTAGGTGTCCTTAAAAAACAGAATCGTGAGTAGTCAATGCCCAAAAGTTGGAAGAATACCTGACAAGTCTTGAATACATATAGAAATTGATGCCGGCTAAGAAGCAAAATTCCCGTGCAAAGCACGTCTCAACAGTTCCCATCTGGATGCAGTATATTTCATTTTCGGTAAAGCTTTAGGATGACATTTGGCTTTGTCATATCGAACAGACATGGCGGAGGCCAGAGACCTTCCAAACTCAAGAATTTTTAAATGCTCTGGGGCAGAAATGAAAACATAATGTTTCGAAGGATCCGCCCAGTAATGACCTTGGTCCTTTTTAAAGGTCACCTGTCAGCCAGCAACAATATTAAGTTTAATTGAAACCCCGAACAATTTAACATTGAGAAGATACTGGATAAGTAAGTTATCAGTGAGCTTCGGTGGGTACCTTCTGAAGGAAATCAGCAACACCCTTTTGGAGGGGGCAGTTTGACTCCTAGAGGCTCAAAGAACTCCAACACTTCTGCCCGAGGACCTTGATACACCACATGTCCCTCAGATAGTAATATCAAGTCATCAAACAAATCAAATGTCTCCGGAGGGAGCTGTAGAAGAGCAACCAACTCTGTTACTTATTTCCTTGTCTCAAATGGACAAAGTTCCTCGAGCATTTTATGACTTGATAGGTGGTAGAGCTATCAAGCATTGTAGATACTTCATCCATGAAAAGAGTTTTCCTAAGACCAACTATCATTTCCCCTGCGTTATATTATTATCAGTTAATGACTACTGGCTTCTAAATCAAATGGAAAACACGCGTAGCATATTTCTTCACTTGAATAGTGACTTCCTCTTACGACTGTTGTATCTATCTAGAGAGAGAGAAGAGTCAAACCTGTGGTAACCCTTTTCTTTTGACCGCCTGAAATGCCACAGAACATGTCATTGCCAACTAATGTATCCGCACAAACATCAATTCCACGAGCTCTAAGGATATAGTCTGCTGCAACATTGTGCTTTTTGCCATGGACGGATGCTGCCTGCTCCGTGTGAAATTGAAGAAAACGAATAGCATTATGATCATGGTTAAAAAGAATAGAAAAGAAACAAAAAAACGTGAAAGACAGTATAATTTGTGTGTAATACGCATTCCATAAAGGCAGAATCTACCTAAAGACTATAGTAACAAGAAGAAAAGAGCAAATGGCCAACATGAAAAATAATTGTTGAATTCAACATAGACCTTCATAAAGGCATCAATGTCAGGACTTGGATGTATATTCCTCTCCTTTTTCCAGTCGTCGAATCAAATCTTTCATCATATCTGATCACAAAAGGAATTAGTTCGATGCAAATGACCAAAAAAAGAAGATGAACTTGATAAGAGAGAGTATTAAGTGGAACAGAATAAATTCTCCACTATGTTACCGTTTGAGTGTTTCCTTGTTTGTAGCAACCTCTGTGTAGGGTTTTCTCTTTCTGTTGCTGCTGCACTTGTATAAAAGCCTCTATTCAATAATGTAAAACTCAGCTTGTCCACATACACTTTCATGGTATCAGAGCCACAGTAGACTCCAACGAGTGCTGTGCTATTATGATTCTTTCACCTATTTTTTCTCTACTGTTCTTCTTCTCTTGTTCTTCTTCTCAGCCGCTCTAATATGTCGACGACTTCCAGCGCTACTTCTTCTTTCGCAGCAGCTTCATCCTCTTCCTCTTTTCCCATCTCTTTACCTTCCAATCCCCAATTGTCTGTCAAATTGTCACCCACCAATTACTTTTTATGGCGAGCTCAGCTTCAACATCTTCTTCGCTGTTATGATCTTCTTGGCCACATTGATGGTACCCTCCTTGCGCCGCCAGAGCAAATTGCTGATCAGCCCAATCCTGCCTTTCGCGAGTGGTATGGGCATGATCAGTTGATTCTTATGTGGATCAATCTTTCTTTGACCGAGGCCGTCATGCCACATATCGTCAATAAGCACAATGCGAAGGATGCTTGGGACACGTTGGCGGCGGTCTATGCTGCTGGTTCTCCGGTGATTGTTGGCCAACTCCGCCGTGATCTCCATCATCTTCGCCGTGGAACAGACTCAGCTCATGACTACCTCCTCCGCGCCAAAACAATTTTCGACAAAATGGTGGCGTTGGGTGATCCGATTAAGGAGGTAGAGCTGGTGACTTCTGTTATTGATGGTTTGGATGAGGACTATCGTCCATTCACACGGAATCTCGAAGCTCGTCTTGAGCCAGTGTCATTTGCGGATCTCAGTAGCCTCATGCTCAGCAAGGAATTGCAGCTTCGCCGGTTTCGGTCGGCTGCTAGTGGCGGCGCGTCTCCCCAGGCGTTCTATGGTGGCCGTGGCCGTGGTGCTGGGCGTTTTAATCGCCAACGTGGGGGGCGCTCTAGTGGCCGTGGTTTTCAACAGATGGGCCGTGGTTTTATTCACCCTTCCTTTGCAGGTCCTCGGCCCATGTATGGTTGCCCTCGGCCCGCTGCGGTTGGTGTCTTAGGGGCTGGGCCTCTCGGCCCATCTCCACTTATATGTCATAATTGTGGAGGAAGGGGGCATACCAGGCCCCATTGTCCAAGCCCGTTATACTAGCCCCAGCCCTTTTACCCCTCTGGCCCGTCTTCCAACTTAGCCCAATCCTCTCACCCAGTTCTCCAATCCCAACAATGGCTTCTTGACTCCGGGGCTAATCATCACCTTACATCTGGTTCATCACTCTGAGTACACTGGCACTGATCAAGTTACTTTTGGCAATGGTAAACAACTCCCCATTTCCCATTCTGGTTCCTCTCGCGGTACTCTTTCCAATACTTCTTATTCCCTCAATAATATTCTTCGCGTTTCAAATGCTCCTCATAATCTTCTTCCTGTCAGTTCTTTAACTCGCACTAATCCCATTTCGATTGAATTCTTTGATTCCTATTTTGTGATCAAGGACCGCCACACGAAGGCTGAACTTTATCGGGGATCTGCGACTAATGGACTCTATTCTCTGCCTCTTCATATTCAAAGTCGCGTCGTTCCTTGAGCTTTCACTGCCTCTCTTGATCTGTGGCATCAACGATTGAGTCATGCGAATCTTCGTGCTGTTAGGCATCTTTTGTCTTCCAATTCAATAAATTACCATGATTCTTCTGCTTCTCTGTGCATTGGTTGTTCTGTTAGCAAAATTCACAAACTTCCTTTTCCTTCCTCTCAATTTCGTGCCTCTACGCCGTTAGAACTTATTTGTAGTGATCTTTGGGGTCCTGCGCCTCTTCTTTCTTATGATCATCAATCCTATTATATATTATTTTATGATCATTATAGCAAATTCAGCTGGGTGTATTTTGTGCGCTATAAATCTCAACTACTCAGCGTGCTTATCCAATTTCGCCAAATGGTTGAAATTTTTTTCGGCTTCCCATTAAAATTTTTCAGTCTGATTGGGGTGGTGAATATCAAGCATTGACTTCTTATCTTTCCAATAATGGTATTATTCATCGCTCCTCTTGCCCCTATACCCCAGAACAGAATGGTTGTGCTAAGTGAAAGCATCGTCATATTATCAATAATGGGCTTGCTATGTTACATCAAGCCCATGTTCCGCTCAAATATTGGTCTCTTGCTTTCGATACGGCATGTTATCTCATCAATCGTACTCCTACTCCTCTTCTTCAAAATTCCTCTCCCTTCACTACCTTGTTTCATACTTCTCCTGATCTTCTCAATCTTCGTGTCTTTGGTTGTTTGTGTTATCCTTGGCTCCGTCCTCTCACTTCAAATAAACTTCAACCTCGTTCTACTCCCTGTGTTTTCTTGGGTTATAGTCATCTACATAAAGGTTATCGTTGTCTTGATCGTTTAACTGGCCGTATCTATGTCAGTCGCCATGTACTCTTTGATGAATCAATTTTTCCGTTTCGAGATAATCCTCCTCCTTCACCCGATACTCTTTCTCCTGCTTCCTTTCTACCTGACCCTATTTCCCTTCCCCACCATCAATTCTCACTCGGCCCATCTTCTTCCCCTCCTATCACCCAGCCCACCGAGCCCACTTCCTTATCTCCACCAATCCAGCCCACCGAGCCCACTTCCCTCCCCAAGCTAAACCCACCCACCCAGATCCTATCACCCTCTCCACCCACCCAGCCCACTGCACCTATTCCTCCGCCACCTTCCCATTCTCGGCACCTCCTCCAATACCATCGCCGCCCGTGTCCCGCTCCCTCCTTCAATATCACCGTCGCACTCATCCTACCCAACCCCCTATCTCCTCCCCAGCCCCTTCTCTACCCTCCACCTCCACTTCACAGTCTCGTTCCAAACCTTCCCTACCAAATTCTCTTTCGTCTCGGCCACCTTTCAACACCTCTCCCCCGCATCATCCCTACTCCTGCCCAGCCTTCTCCTCCCCGACGAATGGTCACTCGTACTCAGACGGGGAAATTGAAACCCCGTCAGTTCCTTGCCGCCGCACCTACTGGCATTCCCACCACTGCTGCGCAGGCCCTTAAGTCCCCTCTTTGGCGTGCCGCGATGACAACTGAGTTTGAGGCTCTCATACCCAATCATACCTGGGATTTGGTTCCCCCTCCACCAGATTGCAATATTCTCACCAATCGATGGGTTTTTGCGGAGAAAACCAACCCTGATGGTTCACTTGAGCGCCAGAAGGCACGACTCGTGGCTCGTGGTTTCCAACAAATTCCGGGTCAAGACTTCGGCCAAACATTCAGCCCGGTGCTGAAACCAGCCACGCTTCGTCTTCTGCTCGGGATTGCAGTCTCCAACTCCTGGCCACTTCACCAAATTGATATTTCAAATGCATTCTTACATGGGACTTTGCAGGATGAGGTATATATGCAGCAACCCATTGGGTTTGTAGATCCAGATCGCCCTGATCACGTCTGCTGTATGCAGGGTTCAAGAAGGCGCGCATAGGCGCACGCCTAGGCTCAATTAGGCGCTAGGCGGTGGAGGATCGCCTTGACTTGGCCATAGGCGTTGTAAAAGGCGCTGGTAGCGCTTAGTAGGTAGGAATAGCACTTAGTTTGCGCCTAGTGGAGAGAAGGCGTGTTTGGGCGTTCGTGGGTGAGCTTAGGCGGTTAAACCCAATACTCTTCGTTTTGTCCTAGAAAATCAGAAACTTGCCTCTTGCCCTAGAAAATCAGAAACACGGGAAGTAACATCTGCTGCCGCCCGCTGCCCTAGCTCTCGCCCCATCTACTACTGCCTGCCACCCTAGCTCTCGCCCCATTTGCTGCTCTCTGCCGCCGCGGAGAAAGTCATCGATCACTCTTCTCGCCTTCACACCGCTCCGCTGCTATAGAGGGAAATAAAGTCGAAACTCGTCAATTGCTACTCCTTCCTTCTCCTCGGTACGTAGAACAAGCTTCTTGCCTTTATAAGCACCTATTAGCAGATGATTGGTCACTATTTGCTTGTTATTTGTTATGTTAAGTGTTTACTGTTAAGAACTAGGCATTGCTAATTTTATATGCACTTGGATTATATGAATTATTCCAGAAAATAGGAAATATTTGAGAATTTTTCCATTTATGTTCTAAACGCCTAGGCGCGCCTAGGCTACGCCTAATCGGGCAAGGCGCAAGTCAAGAGCCGAGCGCCTGCCTTACGCCTAGCGCCTTTTAGAACCTTGGCCGTATGAGGAAGTCTATCTACGGCTTGCGGCAAGCTCCGCGGGCCTGGTTTACCTGCTTATCTGAGGCCATTCGCGAGTTTGGTTTTGTTGCCTCCAAGACCGATCCTTCCCTGTTTATCTACCGCACTCCAACTACTGTTTTGTATATGCTTGTGTATGTAGACGACATTGTCATCACAGGCAATAATTCTGAAGTTCTTCAACAGCTCTTGCTTCACCTTCGGTCTAAGTTCGCCCTTCTTGATCTTGGGCCGCTGTCTTATTTTCTCGGATTGGAGGTCCACTACACACCTGACGGTCTTATTCTCAATCAACGGAAATACATACTGGAACTGCTGGATAGGTCAGGGATGTCTCACTCGAAGTCTATGACTACACCCTGCACGGCTGACCAGCTGGTACAAAGTGCATCCGACGTCTCTCCAGCCTTTCATGATCAAAGTTTCTACCGGAGCATTGTAGGTGGCCTTCAGTACTTGAGTTTCACCCGCCCCGACATATCCTTTGCTGTCAATCATGTGTCCCAATTCCAGCAATGTCCGACCGATGCTCATTGGAAAGCCGTGAAGCGAATTCTCCGTTACCTACAGGGCACAATCACTCAAGGTCTCCTTTTTCAACGATCCTCCCAGCCACAGCTCCATGGTTATTCCGATGCATCTTTCGCCTCCTATCCCTGCGATCGTAAGTTCATCTCTTGTTATGCAGTCTTCTACGGCAATAATGTGGTTTCCTGGTCTACAAGGAAGCAACAGGCTGTTGCTAGATCCTCTACCGAGTGTGAATATCGGGCTCTCGCCACGGTCGCATCCAAAGTAATTTGGCTTCAAGCTCTACTCACTGAGCTCGGACAGCCCACTACAGCCCCTGTTCTTTGGTGTGACAATCTGGGAGCAACTTATCTTGCTCATAATCCAGTTTTTCATACACGCTCCAAGCATCTCGAAATCGAGTTTCACTAACAAGCAGCAATTACATGTGCGCTATCTTCCAGCCACCGATCAGCTCGCAGACGTCCTCACGAAACCTCTGTCTCGCCTTCCCTTCCGGACTTTCTGCTCCAAGTTTCACCTCGTCGAGGTTCCACTTGCGGGGCCGTGATAAGAGAGAGTATTAAGTGGAACAGAATAGATTCTCCACTATGTTACCGTTTGAGTGTTTCCTTGTTTGTAGCAACCTCTGCGTAGGGTTTGCTCTTTCTGTTGCTGCTGCACTTGTATAAAACCCTCTATTCAATAATGTAAAACTCAGCTTGTCCAGATACACTTTCAGAACTTCCACAAATGAAATACAGCATTTTTAAACTACAAAGCTTCACCAAATTGTAGGGATGTACAGTACAATAATTTTCAGTGCCCTCTTTAGCATCTATTCGAAAGTCAGGATCCTATCAGTGGAAAATGGAAATAAGCTACCCACGAAAGACTGGCACACATTTCTTTGAATAAGTGCATGATCCCAATATATGAATGCAGAATGGATTCGATATATGATTATCCACCCATCAAACATGAGAACCAATCGGAGGGTTCAGAACAAACATAATAGTATTCATATTTTTGTTTGTAATTACTAGACTTAAAATGTCAATGCCTTCTTGCTTGTAAAGCTGAAAACAAAGAAGGGGCAGTTAAGTCACGCTAACCTCAGACTTTTTTCATTTAGATTCAACTAATTGGTAATAACAGTCCTTGTAATAATGCGGGTTTATCGTAGAGCTGATAGTTCGATATTCCCTACAAGTCTAAATTAAAGTGCATCAAGCAAAACAGTAAACTGCAAAATTAATTAAAGAAAGAGACCTGCCAAGTCTTCACTTTGCCCCTGCCACCGGCCAGCAAAATTCAAAGTCTCTTGTACAGTGAGCTCAGCGATATGGTTGTCCATTTGACTGACATATGCACTATGCAGAAGTTCTTTGTACATAAAATTTATCAAAGTTCTGTCCATTGTACAGGACACTACCAGTTACCTGAAGAAAATTGGTCACATTGAGAAACTTTTGTGATACCAATCTCAACGTAAAAGGAATTACACATGGGTAGAACTGGATATACACTTGAACTGGTGGTTATGGAATAAGATGGTCAGGTTGCTAACCTTGAGGTTTTTATCAAGTTTCCCTGCAAAGTTGATTTCCCCGAACCAGGAGGTCCAAGGAGCAATGCCATTCTACATCCATCCAAACAAAAGAAAAAGAAAAAAGAAAAAAGATTCAGAAAACTGCAACAATGTCTGACTTCAAGACTCTGTGGTGAGTCGATGGTCTCTTTTAACCTCCATTCTGAAACCCGGATGCTAAATTGGGGAAAGTTAGCGGTTTGAGGTTCTCTAATTCAATCGTTGTAGAACTGAAAGACTCAGGGCTTCCACTGGGAAAATTAAATTACCTAGCTCTTGCGGGGCACAAAATGATTTTCACAATTAACTTTTACCTCAAAAGACAATGATTTGAGAACCATTCCGTACTGGTACTGGAATGCGTCGGCGTTCACCATGGATACAACGATGGGAATTCCCCTTCCCATCAGACTGGCGAACCAGAAATCTTAGACAACCGGATAGAGTGCACAGCAGCAACGGCAACAGCGGAGGTAAGCAAATTTAGAGAGTGGTATAAGATCCAACAGAACCTTCTCCCAACAACTCGAGTTATTGGGACCAACTGGTTTTTGACATGGTATCAGAGCTGGTTTGGCCAAGTGGTCGTGTGTTCGAATCTCCACGACCCCCAATATTAATAGTGGATTAAAGCACAAGGTATGGTGGACCTGTGCAAACTTCAAGCCCATGAGTTGGCTTTCGTTTGAGGGGCCGTGTTAGAGAGTGGTATAAGATCAAGCAGAACCTTCTCCCAACAACTCGAGTAATTGGGACCAACTGGTTTTTGACAAATAGCCGCCAATATTAACAGTGGATTAAAGCACAAGGTATGGTGGGCCTGTGCAAACTTCAGGCCCATGGGTTGGCTTTCGTTTGAGGGGCCGTGTTAGAGAGTGGTATAAGATCAAGCAGAACCTTCTCCCAACAACTCGAGTAATTGGAACCAACTGGTTTTTGACAAATAGCCGGCGGCGGCCGCAGCTGTTAAACGCGCGAGGCAGTGGAATTTATGTTTGTAGTTCAGTCATTTGGGGTTGTTTGATTTCGGTGAATATTTGGTTGAGATAGTTTTCAATGTATGTAATGTCCATCTTTTTTTTTTTTTTTGTTTTCTGAAAAACAATACATGCATTGTTTGCTTGATATGATACAAACTATCACTCAAAATAAGTAATAGTTAAATCTCAAATTTTTTTGTGAGATTGTTTGATTAAGATTGTTGTGTTATTTTTTCCTTCCAATTACATCTCTACCATTTTATGTGTGTTGCTTTTGTATATTAAAAACAAAAGGTAAAAGTATATTTCACCCAAAAAGTAATAAACTTATTTAAATAACACAATAACTAATATAGAAACCAAACGATGTAAAGTAAAATAAACTAATTTTCTAATATACATGTATATTATTATGCATGCATTGATGACATTGACCAAATCCATGTTTCAAATAATGACCAGACCAAATAGATTTGGTTTAGACTTACCTGGGTATTACGCTTATTAGCGAGTTGGTGTAATTGTGACCCGCTATTCATCCACATTTTTCTTCGAATTGGATTGAGTGGGTAGCGAATGAGTGCGGGTGGGTTGTGGGTTAACACACAAAAAGTTCCTTAAATATTTATAAAAAGTTCCATAAAAATTAGTAAGATTGGATCAATTGATACACTTCTCACATTGTCTCATGTGACTTCATATAGTATTTGCATCAAAATTTTCATTACTCTATCCAATTGTGTAGAGAAAACTTACGCATTTTGCCAATATCTAATGGGTATTACACAACATAATAACCAATAATGATAATCCAAAAATATTATTTATTCTCCACCGTTAGAAGTAGATGGTCAATATTTAATGTAGTTAGGAAATATGATGAACATTCAATAGTATAAGAAACAACATTTAGCCAGATGGAAATATGGTGCGGGTCATTCCGGTGACCCGCAATCCACCCACCATCCACACATATAAGTGTAGTAGGAGATTTATAAATTCACAATCCACCCACACAATCGTCTGATGCCTGCGATTCGGATTATTTGTGAGTGGGTCGATATCAACCTATGGATTAACCACCCACGTGCCCACTCCTACCTAGGACTGGGCATGCAGCCAGATCATCCGTGATTATGGACCGATCCGCCCGCATATAACCCAAATTTCATTATGTGGATGGGTCATGGGTTGTGCTTGAACCATCCGCTAGATAAAGGATGAGTTGTGGGTGGGTGTGAGGGTGACCCGCTCAACCCAACAACAAAAAGCCTAAAGTTGCTAGGTAGTGAAGAGTAGAGATGGAAACTAGAGCTCGTCCTGGAGCGCCAATCTTCCAAATTGTGACTTCCCCTCTTCTTTCCTTCATTTTTACCTCTGATTCTATCGCCCAACTATAAGTGGGTCATGCATATATGGATCGTGTATCCTTTATTAACTTTATCAATACCTCTTTAAAAAGTTGCATAATTGCAACTCTTCGCTTATGATCCTGTCAAGTGTCAAGTTGACCACTTTATATTATGCACATTGTGTTGTGATGTGGGTGAACTGAACCGGCAGATCGACTCGCATAATCCACCATTCATCCCATCTAACCTGAGACTAAATGTAGGTGGGTGGTGGATTAAAAATTGTCAATCCATTTAAGTGTGGGTGGGGGTGTTTCATGGTCAAAATTTGTCCAACCCACCCAATTCCCACCCCCTACCGTTTACTTTTCATTTTGTTTTCTATGATTTTGGCAACAAAAAATGAAATATGGAGAAAGGGAAACTGTCATTTACTCATTTCTAAAGAAGCGATTCCTGAAAATCTGACACTGAAAACCTGTTTATATGGGATTTTTGTCAATATGGAAATTGCAATTTCTTTAAAACCTGATATTGAAATGAAAAAAAAATATATATTTGAAATACAAAAGAACTCATTTTCAATGATAAATTTTGAATAAGTTAAGTAATGGTAACGTTGTTACTTTTCAAAATCCATGTCAAGGAGTTTGTGCACGCTTTCAATGATTGATTTTGGATATGAAGAGAAAACAGAATGAAAAGTAAACCATTTTTCTCAACCCGTTTCCAGATTTATGGAATGAAAACAGAAAACAGAAATTAGAAAACGAAAATAAAAGTGAACTGGACCGGCCACTGCGCAACCACATGGAGCTACGGAAGAACAAGAGGAATTCTTCTGTAGGAGGCCTGCGTGGCAGGGTCTGTGGTGGTGGAAATCAAAATTGTAATTAACATTAAATTATTTGAATAGATTTTGTTTGTTAGAAAAAAAATATTTTTAACAATAAAAAAAGATATAAGGGTAATAATAGTTTGCATAGATCTTGCAAGAATTATGCAAAATAAAAAAAGAATTTAATCGCTATATGTCGCCGTAAAATTTAGATTATTTCACCCTAAATCGTACTAAATTGACATTTATATGTCCATACCCAATTTCAATCACTAATCCCTAACTCAGATTGTCGTGCAGCCCACCAACCGTCCGACCACCGCAGCTGTTCCCCCAACCCGCCGCCGCTCTCATTCCCCCACTTCGCCGACTTATTGTTGCTGAGGAAGGAGAAAGAAGAAGCATGAGGTAGAAGGTCCGACCGCTAGTCTGCCTGGGAGAAGGAAGAATAATCCTGCAGCTTGATATGCCGCTACCGTTCCCCAATCGCTTGTCGACCCGCTGCTGTTGTTTCTTTTTTCAACACAAAGGAAAATTCATTCGTTCATTTCTAGCATTCACTCAACAACAGACAAATTGCAAACACAAAGGCGGGCACCAAAGATCAAACAATTTCCAACTTCTTACCATCCACCCTAGCGTTCATTTCTTTGCAGAATCAATCAATGAACGTCTTCAAAAACACACAGATTGAAATTATAAATTCCCAGCCATTCAAAGGCAACACAGCAACGCCCATTTTTTTAGGATTTATATGTTTTGAAAACAAAGACTAAATTAAGGATATTCAAGTCATTTTAATGAAAGTTAGGGCGACAAATAAGAAATTTTAGAGCGACGAATAGCAATCCCCAAAAATATTCACTCAAGATCTCTGTACATGTATTGTTTGAAATGCATTGTTTTTTTTATTTGTTAGCAGAACTAAGGCTATTAATGAACCAAGGCACTCATGAACGGCTTGACGTTCGACTCGAGAAAAACTCTTTCAAGACTCAACTCGTCTTAATCGAGCTGGCTCACGAACAAGCTTGTCAATTAAACGAGCCAAGCTCGAGCCATGCTATGTTCAGCTCGAAGGCTCGCGAACAAGCTTGTCTAATTTATATTTCATTGAAATGCATAATTATCAGTCGGGAGATAGAGTAGTAATTTCTTTCCCATTAATCTATACATCTGTTCTAACTCTAGCCACCTAAACTCTATCTCTCATTCTCGTTTTCTTTCCTCCGTCGCCCCACAAACACAGAAACACGAAAACCACCCTTCCCCCCTCTCATTCTTGTTGTCATAAATCAGTTAGTCTCAATAACTCGAGTTGTTGGGAGAATGTTATACTGGATCTTATACCACTGTCTAACACGCCCCCTCAAACGAAAGTCAACCCATAGGCTTGAAGTTTGCACAGGAGATCATCAAACCTTGTGCTTTAATCAACTGTTAATATTGGGGGTCGTGGAGAATCGAACACATGACCATCGTCGCCACACTGGATCCAAATCCATCGCTAGAATCAGGCAAAACCTCCTCGATTTCAAACAAATTGACTCGCCCGTCGTTCACGAGCCTTCTAAATCCAAATCCAAGCTCCATTTAGGGATTTAGAGATGTCCTCCATGGTAACAAGTGTTAGAGAGTGGTGTAAGATCCATAATAACCTTCTCCAGACAACTAGAATTATTAGGACCAACCAATGCAGTCAAAAGCGCGATTCTACCTAGAAGCGGAAAATGGTTAAAATCGTAAATCGTATAATCAAAGCGTAAAAGCGTATGTTTTTGACGCATACTGAAAATAACTAAAAATCTATTAAGTAGGACATATACTATGTAAAATATGAATGCACATAATTTAGATAAGTTAATAAATACATGCAATTCATGCCTAAAATAGAGTAACTTATAGCATCTTAATAATAAGTTCGAAAATTGCTCTTCTGGCCTGAACTATGTACCATACTTCCTTATTTTGCCCGAAGGCAGGTTTGACAGTTAAATTGGACAGTCAACAGAGTTGATCGTTACTCAATGGCCAGCTCACTTGGCCACGTCAGCTAGCAGATAATAAAAAAAATTATTTTTTGAATTTTTGTATTTTTTCCTTTCTTATAATAATAATAATAAACATAATTTTTTTATTTCCTTTCTTATAAAAATATAGAAATTCAAAAAAATTAATACTTTATTTCTTATTCGCTGATGTGGCCAAGTGAGCTGGCCATTGACTAACGGTCAACTCAGTTGACCGTTCAATTTAACGGTCAAACTCGCCTCCAGGCCAAATAAGGAAGTATGGTACATAGTTTATGCCAGAAAAACAATTTCCAAAACCACTGGCCAAAGTAGAAAGTTTGTGTATAGTTCGAGCCAAACTAAGGTATTAACCCTTAACAATAAGCCACATTTTCCTCTATGCTAATGAATTTGGGAAGAGCCTAGCTGGTGAATTATATTACTCTATTGTAGTTGAGAATGCATCCAAGTACCTAGTATGTATTTCTTTAATATCAAATGCATCATATTGTTGGTGATTTACTTTTAAATTATACTTTTTATAATTAATTTCATGAAAAGAATACTCATTTAGTGAACTAAAAGCGTAAAAATCTAAAGCGTTTTGGTGAACTAGAAGCGTAAAAGCATAAACTTTTAAGCTTTAAATCGCAATTTAGTCCGATTTTATACACTTCAGTTTTTATATGGAAACGAAAACGTTTTGGTTAATTAAAAGCGTTAAATCGTAAGTAATTGGAATTTTATGGCATGAGTTATTGGGATACTGGGAAGAGCTTCGAGCCACACGAATTCAGGAAGGCAGGGGAGCTGCTGGCACCTAAATCAACCCCTTTCGTTATTTCTTTCTGAAAGTAGGAGATTTTAATCATCTCAATTGGTGTCGCCTGGCCTCTGGGCTATACTGATCCACCCAAGACTCATTACTATGAGATTATCTCCACGATGCAGATGGTGGTACGTATCATTGTGAAGGTATCGAGACCCCTTGGGACGATACCTACGGCAATTATTTCTCGTATTTGATTTTACATCTTTAGTTATTTTTCGCTCGAGCACAAATATCAAAGTCACGGAGAAATATTATAATATGAGTTACTAGGTGACTTCTATTGTACACCAGGCAAAAAACTGAGGTATGTCGTACAACAATTTTCACCATCCACTTTCATCTCAACAGACAACATAAATGCGGTATTTATTTTATAATCTCGCAAAAAATAAAATCAGCATTTAAGCTGATCGTTGAGATGAAAATGGATGGTGGAGATTGATGGTGTACGACATACCTAAGTTTTTGCTTGCGTACAATAAAACTATCCTGAGTTACTATTCATTAAACGTATTATTTTGTTGTTGTGTTTATATCTACTTATCTATTCCTATTTGGTTCTGGTTTCTAGCTTATTTTTTTCTTGCTAAAGCTCAAATAAGAAGGCCACGAGGAAAACTCTTACTCCCCATAAGGAGGTCAGAAGTGGCCTCGGTACCAACAGGAACATATGAGACTTTCTTTTGTGTTTTTCCTCTTTGTTCTTTTCCAAATTTCATAAATTCTCTAACCATCCTATGATCCATAATCTCATTGGCCAGTGAGTGCAAATTGCTATGAGCTATCTCATCTTTGTGATTTTCCTTTTTGTTCTAAAGTTATGTATTTTAGTTAAATATTACCGATTCTTTTCTACAACACATATATAGTACTATATACCAGTCGCCACGAAGCACAAGCAAGCTGTCGTTTCTAGTATAACAAAACAAAATGAGTTCAAAGTCAAATTGAAAGAATAATTTTGTCACTCAAAAACCTCTCTCGAAGCAAGATAAAAAGTCTTTCACCATTCTTGTAAAATTCTTATCTTCTTGGTGCACGACTGCATGTGATTCAAATTGCTTGGATTGAGATTTTCCTTCCACGATTTTATAGTCGTAGGAATACGACCATCAATCGCCATCTCTGCAAAGATAGTCACTGTGATAGTGTCTTTGGAAATTGAGTTGTGGATGTGACCAACATCATGTATCTTGCAAAGATCATAGAGGACGCCTCTGCATCTCACAAATTAAAACAAATTATTTGTAGAACAAAACATAAACATATAAAAAAAAGATAACTAGACTTTATGAAGTTTTTTTACCTAATGATAATGATAACACCCAAATTGGTGTTATTTGCTCTTCCGATTTAGGCTTGTTCCATGCATATTCATGTGCATAATTGTTGAGCACTATCAATTCCATTACATACGATTTAGATACGAAAAAGGACACAAGTGTAGCCAAAGGGGCAGAAAACTGAGGATCACTGCTTGGAGATGGAGATCACGACCGGGAACCCTGCCTTTGAAATCAAGGTGAATATCGCGGCCTGAAAGCCCAAGATCGCGGCCGCAAAGTCAGCCCACGAACCCCTCGCGTTTGAAGACCAAAACGGCGGCGGCGGCAGATCACGATCTCCTTGAAAAAGATCGCGGTCAACAGCTCTTCGTCACGGTCATACAAGATCGTGAACATCCAAGGAAAACCGTGCACTGGCCCTTTTCACATCTTCTCCCGGTTTTCGATAATTTTCGTTCAACTTTCGACTCCGAGGCTGGTTTCACCTGTTAAATCCTGAAACATGCTAAAACACGAGAAACCTAGCATAAAACCAACCTTTTAGGAGCGAAATTGCCACAAACACCTAAGGAAAACGGGGGTAAAACATGTACAATTATGCCCGAATCACTCCCCCACACTTAAACATTTGCTTGTCCCCAAGCAAACCATTTCACACGAGGTAATATTTCAACCTACACAAATACTTTGGGGACAATTCAAAGGGCACAAAGTGGGAATTCTCAATGGCTATTGGCAATTAACACATGGACCGTTGCAAGCAATACCGACATCCACCACAAACGACATTCGAAGCCACCAAAAACGGGAAAACGAAAAGTTTTGCCTTGTTCATGGATCAATGCAAGTCTCAACGAAACCACTTATCAACCACAACTAACCATGCATGGAATTCAAGTCCAAGGAACAAATGGGAAAGCAACCAAGGTCCTCACCGGGGTATGATATGACATGCAAAGCAAGAATGAATCACTCACTCTCAAGACCATTGGGGTTGGGACCTTTTTGGTGCCAAAAGATGTGAACAATCGTTACTCTCAGCCCTATCGTCTCAACACCACAGAGGCAACCTCTAAATGCTAGAGTTCACGGAATGGTTGTCATCACTAGCTTGTCCGGAGGTCTTAGACACGGGTTCAGATGACTAGCAATTGTCTTGGACATGGGGAAAAGGCTTTTTGGGTGGTGGCAATCATGACGTGAGATTCTACATCTTCAACCTAAACCCGAAGGTCCTATGGTTTCGACTAAAACCCTTCTCTTCAACCAAAGACCACTAGCATCGGCCAAAAACCTTATCTCTCCTTTCCAAACTATCACCCATCGTGAACTACATTGAAGCACTTTTCCTCGGTCTACTCTAGCTATCATCTTTCGATTTGGTCGTGAAGGAGTTCTAAAACAATGTGGGGTCGCAATGGCTTGAGTGCCAAGAAACCCCTTGACTCGACTCTACTGTCACTCCAGGAATTGGCCAAGTGAAACCACTTCCTAAAGCGTAGTATAGCGGGTTTGGGTTTAATTATCAACCCGGGTCCTAGATATGATGACTACTCAGTGAATTCGTGTTATCTAGCAATGAAACTGGAATGCAAGTCTAAACTATCAAACTAACAAAGCAAGTAAACTGTTGTGTTCAGGTTAAGAGAGGTCACCCGGATATGGTTCCCCCTAGACTGCAGTTAAGCCGGATTGTAATTACCAAGTTCAGTTTCTATGATAGTTATACTGCAGAAGGTTCTCAAACAGCCTGAAGTCTTGACTAAAGGTCTTCAGACCCTCTCAATCTGAGTCTCTAGCGGGCGACTAACCTCCACCTGAGTAAACAGATTGAGGCCCTAAGAACAAAACCTCCACTACCGGAGTAAATCCGGTACAGAATAGTGAGTTGGTTCCTCGACTAAAGTCACCAACTCCCTACCTTCAATCAAGGATACTCTATCAACCTAGGCAGATATTCTCATTCTAGGTTAAAGCAGAAACAACAGGAATTTGATCAGGATTCAAGTCATTCAATCATTAAAACCTCAATCGAATATAATCAATCATAGAATCAGTACTTGGGTTCATACAATCAAAGCCTAACATACAAATCTAGGGTTCTCCATACCCAGATGAATGGGAGAACTACTCTATAGAGAAGAAAGCAAAAGCAGAATCAGACACGGAATTCATACTGCGAAGGATGGATTCCTGCTTCTGGACGTTGATCGGCACTTCTCCAAGCTCAAACTGGCCTCCAATGGTGTTGAAGATCAATCTAGGGCGCTTGGAGACTCTTGTTCGTCGCTTTCTCTCTCTAGTAACTGATCTCTCTCTCTAAAACTCGAATTCCCTTGAATTGTGGCTGAAAATCTGCTTAAAAGCATCAGTGGCCAAAGCACGGTCGAGGGCACGGCCGTGCTTTGCCTGACTCCGCCCGTGTCTCGGCCAAGGCTTAATTACACGGCCAGCAATTGGGAAGAAACACGGCCGTGCTTCGCGTTGGACACGGCCGTGTAATGCTTGAACACGGCCGTGCTTTGTCTCGGCCTTGCCCGTGTAATCAGCTCAGCTCTCGGCATAAAAAGCACGGCCACAGGAACACGGCCGTGTAATGCTTTAGGCTGCCCATGTTTTGGCTCCAGTTCACCGAAATGACTTCCGAATGCCCCGAAACTCGTGGTTAGCCTTCCCTTTGACACCTGGGACCTGAAATATGACAAAATAGCACAACCCGGAGTAAAATAGGCCACAATACACGACTATGCCCCTCAAACGGGTAAGAACTAGGGGCGCAAATATGTGCAATTACATCGTTATCAAACTCCCCCACACTTAACCGTTTGCTTGTCCCCAAGCAAACCTAACTCAAACCAATGCAACTCTCCAGACCTCTATAGCAACAAACAACCCAGATCGTAGATAGAGGACTTCCTAGATCATTTAGCAGCTTACGAGGTCAACCGACGCACAAGTCATCTCATAGGTTCTTCGGCGAGTCGGCATCATGGCAAACAGTGAACAGAGGAAAAACGAATCGTGGATGGAGAGATTCTCAAAAACAAAGGATCATGGACTCACATTTTTCAAGGTGCTCTATTTTCTTTGAAGATGGTTGGAACCCCTTTTTTTTCTGTTTTGCTTGTTTTCTGTTATTTTTCTTTTCTTTTCTTTTCAAGGGTCCCAACCTGCTCTTACCGGCCATGCCCGGAGCGGAGGTCTCGAGCCTCGTGCGGGGGAAAGCCATGCAAGGGGGCTGGAGGTAGTAGGTGGAAATTGGGAACGAATTCCCGTCTCCCCTTACACACTTTCGCCCAATTCGCACGGGAGACGTTTATTTGGAAGCACATTTTCGAGCACCTGTTAAACTCAAAACATGATACAAGAGTCCATGACAGGTAGAGAATCCACAACACCACACAATTCAAGGGTCCTAAGATCACTAATTCACTCAATAAACCAACACAATATGAAGAAGAAATGAGACTTCTTAAATGCATCAACATCCTCCATAGTGCTACACTACCTCCCTAGGTTGCATATTACTATAAAGACTGTCAATTCAAAGCATACTGAGCAGGCAATTGCAAGGAAACACGTACTTGGAGCCCTCAAATTTAAAAATTTGGACAGTGGACTAGGCTCCAAGCACACAAACAGATCTAATGCATTCAAAAGATAAACATCCCCCCACACTTAAGATCGACATTGCCCTCAATGGAGAAGAGGGAAGGAAAAGGGAACGATGTTACCGGTATGCACGGACTGCAGAAGACTGGAAACCGGCCAGACGTGGCAAGCACAGCCAAAGGGAAACAGAAGAGCTCAAACACAATATGTTAGGTTCAATGGTCAGCCCAATAAAATATCATCCAAACCAAAAGAGAAACAAACCAAACCCAAACCGGGTTACAATCCGACTCAAAACGCAAGAAAGAAAATCAAACCGTGGTGGGGTTGCCTCCCCACAAGCGCTTCTTTACCGTCTTTTAGCTGGACGCCCATGGTGGATACTCAGGGCGGTGCAGGAACAGGTGCCTTCAAGAGCGGATCCACGTCGCTCTTGAGGTACAGCTTGAGGTTGTGGCCATGCACCCGACGGATGCGACCACCCTCATCAGTCAGCTCGACCTGCCCATCTGGCAAGATGCAGGCGAGTGAGTACCCGGACGGCCAGGGTGGTCGTGGTGCAGGAGGTGGGACCAGCTCATAGTGGTCTCCACTCTTCTTTCATGCAGGCTTAGCAACCTGCTGCTTCGGCCGCCACTCCTCCTTGAGCTTTTTGTTCGGAGGCGTGGCTGGATGGAGTGGCGGCGAAGGAATGATAGGAGAGTCCTGCAAAATAGGAGGTGCGGAAGGGTACACGACAGACTCGTGTACCTGATCAGAAATGGCATGCACAGGCGTGCCAGCAATCATAGCATAGTGATCAAATTCAGTCACAGAAAAAGTAGCATGTTCATCCCCAGCACGCAAGATCAACTTACCATCATGCACATCAATAAGTGCCTTGGCGGTGGCAAGAAATGGCCTACCTAGAATCAAAGGCACATCCACATCCTCATGTATATCAAGAATAACAAAATCAACAGGATATGTGAATGCACCAACACCAACAAGCAGATCCTCTATGATTCCCCTAGGATGCACAATAGAACGATCACCTAATTGAATGCTCATCCTAGTAGGGCTAAGTTCACCTAGGTCTAGCATTTTATACAATTTATATGGCATGACGTTAATGCTAGCGCCTAGGTCCGCCAAGGACTTTCCTACATGCATGCTGCCAATAGTAAGAGGGATAGTAAAACTCCCTGGATCCTTGCGCTTCTCGGGCAGCTTGTTCTGCAGGATAGCAGAACACTCCTCGCTCAGCAACACTGTCGAGAGATCCCCAAGTTTCTTCTTGTTGGTGCAGAGATCTTTCATGAACTTGGCATACTTGGGCATCTTCGACAGTGCCTCCACGAACGGTATGCTGATGTTGAGCTGCTTCAACATTGCCATGAACTTGGCAAACTCAGTCTCCAGCTTGTCTTTGTGTAGGCGAGTGGGAAAGGGAAGCTGGGGCACATGCTCCTTAACCACTGGTTGTGGCTTGGGAGCAGGGGCTTCCTTCTCCACCCGCACTTCTGCATCGTCGGCTGGAAGTGCTGAAGCAGTCAGTGGTACCTCCTGTCTGGCCGGGACAGGATCAGCAGATATGGTTTTATCGCTCCTGGTAAAAATGGCATCCAGCTGCTGGTGCTGGTGAGGATCCCGAGGATTCGGGATAGTGGTGGCAGGTAAAGTCCCCGGTGCCCTGGTGGTGGTCTGGCGGGCCAAGATGCCCACCTGGGTCTGCAGATCCTGCAAAATGGTTCCCTGGTTCCTCTGACCTGCCTCCAGTGAGGCTTTACTCTGGTCCAACCTCGTGATAGTCGCCTGAGTGCTTGTCATGAATGAAGCTAGAATGTTTTCCAGCTTCGTCATCCTGTCATCTGGGGCTGGAGCTACTGCTGGCTCGGCAAACTGGCGCTGGGGCTGCTGGAATGGCTGCCCCTGCCTAGGCTGGTAGGGCTGCTGCTGTGGGTCTGGCCCCTGGCGAGCCTAGAAGGGCTGCCTCTGCTGAAAACCACCTGCTGGTGCTGGGAAACCAGGTGGTTTAGTGGTGTTGCTGCTCCAGGCGAAGTTGGGATGCTGGCGCCACCCCTCATTATATGTGTTACTGTATGGATCGAGGCGCCGCGCATTGGCGATGAAGGCCAACTCCTCCTGGGGTGTGGTAGACTCCCTCATAGCTTGGCAGTCCTCCACTAGGTGATTGGAGCTCTCACACCACTGACACTGAGAAACTGGAGGTGTAGCCAAACCTCTGCCCGGAATAAGACTGTTTGGCTGCTTCAATGTCTGCACCAGCTCAGCTACCTGCTGCTCGAGCCCAGATCTGGTCTCCATGGCGTGCACACCACGGTCCCTGGAATGTCTGCCTCTGCTGCTCTGACCCCGGGAATGATCTCTGGCAGCCAATGCATTAATCATCTGGTTCAGCTCGGGTGGAGTCTTAGTGAGAATATCCCCTCCTGGGCATAGAGACTCAATCACCCTCTGGCTATCTGGAGAGAGGGCACTGTAGAAGTTCCCCACTGTGAATGCATCGCTGAAGCCATGATGGGGGCACTGCCAGAAATAGCCCATGTACCGCTCCCACGCATCACGAAGTGACTCATCTGGCTCTTGGCGGAAGTGAGTGATCTCCCGCTGGATCTCTATAGTCTTCGATGCCGGATAATACCTGTGCACGAACTTGTCCGCCAGATCGTCCCAAGAGGTGATGGACAATGGGGGCTGGGTCTCCAACCACCTCTTAGCATTCCCCGCCAGAGAATGTGGGAAGTGATGAAGGCGGATCGCATCATCGGGAACACCGTTCAGCTTGAACCCGTTTGTCAGCTGCAGAAAACGAGACAGATGTACCCTGGCCTCCTCATCCTTCAAGCCATGAAACTGGATCGAGGATGTGATGAGCTGAATCCAGCATGGCTTGATCTCGAAGTTGTTTGCTGGGATCGGCGGGTAGAGGATGACCGGGCGGATGTCAGCAATCCGAGGAGTGTAGTAGTACTCCAAGGTGGGACCCGGCTGCGATGGATGATGAACTCCATGATCCTGGGGTATGGGGTTGTTCCCCAGGACCTGATTCACCGGGGGAGCCTGCTGAGGATTCCCCTGGTGTTGATTGTACTCTCCGTCCATCCCGTGCTCTTCTTCAGAATCACTGCTCACGTGGCCGTCTATGCGCTCTTCCGTAGCCAGTCTAGCTCGCTGTTGTCTCCTGAGCCGGCGACAGGTGCGGTCAATCTCTGGATTCAACGGCAGTAAACCTCCCGACTGGCTACGGGTCATGCACTACCTGCACACACTCAAGCAAGCAAACCCGTGAAGGCACAAGTGGGACAAAGCAAACAAAGCAAAAAGAAAAGCTAAATTAACAGAAATCACTTTTCTTCAACAACCTAGCCGTCCCCGGCAACGGCGCCAAAAACTTGACTCGACTCTACTGTCACTCCAGGAATTGGCCAAGTGAAACCACTTCCTAAAGCTTAGTATAGCGGGTTTGGGTTTAATTATCAACCCGGGTCCTAGATATGATGACTACTCAGTGAATTCGTGTTATCTAGCAATGAAACTGGAATGCAAGTCTAAACTATCAAACTAACAAAGCAAGTAAACTGTTGTATTCAGGTTAAGAGAGGTCACCCGGATATGGTTCCCCCTAGACTGCAGTTAAGCCGGATTGTAATTACCAAGTTCAGTTTCTATGATAGTTATACTGCGGAAGGTTCTCAAACAGCCTGAAGTCTCGACTAAAGGTCTTCAGACCCTCTCAATCTGAGTCTCTAGCGGGCGACTAACCTCCACCGGAGTAAACAGATTGAGGCCCTAAGAACAAAACCTCCACTACCGGAGTAAATCCAGTACAGAATAGTGAGTTGGTTCCTCGACTAAAGTCACCAACTCCCTACCTTCAATCAAGGATACTCTATCAACCTAGGTAGATATTCTCATTCTAGGTTAAAGCAGAAACAACAGGAATTTGATCAGGATTCAAGTCATTCAATCATTAAAACCTCAATCGAATATAATCAATCATAGAATCAGTACTTGGGTTCATACAATCAAAGCCTAACATACAAATCTAGGGTTCTCCATACCCATATGAATGGGAGAACTACTCCATAGAGAAGAAAGCAAAAGCAGAATCAGACACGGAATTCATACTGCGAAGGATGGATTCCTGCTTCTGGACGTTGATCGGCACTTCTCCAAGCTCAAACTGGCCTCCAATGGTGTTGAAGATCAATCTAGGGCGCTTGGAGACTCTTGTTCGTCGCTTTCTCTCTCTAGGAACTGATCTCTCTCTCTCTCTAAAACTCGAATTCCCTTGAATTGTGGCTGAAAATCTGCTTAAAAGCATCAGTGGCCAAAGCACGGTCGAGGGCACGGCCGTGCTTTGCCTGACTCCGCCCGTGTCTCGGCCAAGGCTTAATTACACGGCCAGCAATTGGGAAGAAACACGGCCGTGCTTCGCGTTGGACACGGCCGTGTAATGCTTGAACACGGCCGTGCTTTGTCTCGGCCTTGCCCGTGTAATCAGCTCAGCTCTCGGCATAAAAAGCACGGCCACAGGAACACGGCCGTGTAATGCTTTAGGCTGCCCGTGTTTTGGCTCCAGCTCACTGAAATGACTTCCGAATGCCCCGAAACTCGTGGTTAGCCTTCCCTTTGACACCTGGGACCTAAAATATGACAAAATAGCACAACCCGACGTAAAATAGGCCACAATACACGACTATGCCCCTCAAACGGGTAAGAACTAGGGGCGCAAATATGTGCAATTACATCGTTATCACCCCTCCTAGATCATACACTTTGGTTTTTCGTGGCACTCTCTACTTTATTTACCCCATTTTATTACCTCTTTTTCGTTTCTCTTTTCTTTTCTTTCTTTTTCTTTTCTTTTTGAGTGGGGTACTAGAGAGTAAAAACACTTGCCACCTATACATTTAACGACCAATGCTCTCTTTTTAAGGAACTCACTCCAACACTACACTTCATTTTTCATTCATAGCAAGAACCGCACACAAACCTCCTATGTAGAACCTTGATGGAACTCAAAAGTGAGAGATCTGGGATACAAGGACGACTCATGTTTAGACACGAAGAAAGGATTGGGGGTCGTTATATTAACACCATTAAGCTCACAAGCAAGAAGCTCCTAAATCGAGAACGACCCTCGAAGTCATAAGGTTCAATGGGGTTGACTAAGGGATGACACATTTCGGGACAATCAACATTTGGGCGTGGACTAATCCTATGCCTCCATCATACTTACTAGTAACAATTGTGATGTTACACACCATGGTAAGAGGGATCTAAGCACACAATAAGAAAACGATCGGCTCAAAGCTCACATGGCTACCTAGTCACCCAACCACCTATTCCAATTCACAAACACAATGCATGGCAATTGTAATCAACAAGTAATTGAGTCAAGACATCCATTAATTTATGCACACATGAGAACTAAACTTTTGCACTATCCTAATGAACCTCTCATTCATCATCATATGATATACTCGATCACATGCAACAATTCAAGATCAATGCCAATAAACACGAGATTTTCCCACTCAACGGCCACTTTGATCATGCAAACAGTGCTTGGTGCCCTCAAATTTTTGAAATTGGGGTATATATCAAGGCTCCAAGCATCCATCACACAAGCACAAGCACAATAGTAAACTACCCCCCCCCCCCCCCCCCCCGCCGCACACACACACATAAACTCGACATTGCCCTCAATGGCGTAAAAAAGGGGTAGAATGATGTTACCGCTTGGGCTTGGTGAGTGAAAGTTGGAATCGAATCCGGGGTAGGATATTTTGAGCTTCAAGGAGAGACAAAAACACACACACAAACACAATACGACTCGCTCAAGTCGAGGTTATTACATAACACAATACGATAGTATTAGTAGCGGTAGAAATTCTCTTTCTATCAAGGGTGCTCTATCAACCTAGGCAGATATTCTCTTTCTAGGTCAAAGCATGAATAACAGGAATTTGATCGGGATTCATGCCATTCATAAAATCAGACCTCAATTGAATATAATCAAATCAATGGATTCATACTTGGGTTCATACAATCAGACCTAACATACAAGTCTAGGGTTCTTCATACCTAGGTGAATGAGAGAGTTACTCCAAAGAGAGAGAAGCAAAATCTGCTCAGATGCAGAAAACATGTTGTGAAGGATGGGATTCTGCTTCTGGTTGTCAATCGGCACTTCTCCAACCGTTAGCCGAGCTACAATGGTGATGAAGATCGATCTAGGGCGTTTGGGAACTCTGGTTCGTCGCTTTCTCTCTCTAGGTATGGGTTTCTTTCTCTAAAACTCGGAACCCTTCAAAAATCAGTCTACTTTCCCTTAAAAACCAGCAGGTCGTGATCCCCGGTCGAGTATTTCAGGTGCCCGGCCGGGATTTCGAAACGCAGCACAACGGCTAGGGGTTTAATACCCGATCGAGATCTAGAATACCCGATCATGTATTTATGCTTTCCGGCTGGGATCCCTCCTGGAAATTCCGCGTCCAAAACACCTTTCCCCGGCCTCACTTTGCATTTTACCCAGCCGGGTATTTTAACTCCTGGCCGGTTATTTTCCTCTTTCAGCGCCCTCTTACTCCAACGTCCTCCTTTTGACCCGAAACTCGTTTCTTCGTCTTCACGTCAACGCCAAGTCCTGAAATACGACATAAGCACACAACCTAGCGTCAAATCGGCTTAAAACATGAGAATCGACTCTCAAACGGCTCAAGAATGGAGGCATAAACATGTGCAATTAATGGTCTATCAGTAACGTTTCAGGCGGTGTCCATTCACTTTGAAAGTTCCTTCCTCTGGTGGGAGATCTCAACCACCCCGTATGTGAACACTTTGAAAGTTCCTTCCTCAGGTGCCCGACCATTTCGACCTTAGCTTTCCTGAGAATTATTTCAATCAGGAGTTGTACAAGAGAACATGGTCTCCCAGCTGGAAATCCTTCCCTCCTTTTAGACGATCATCGTGCAAGCGCTTCGTCCTTTCCTTGTAAACCTTGGTGTTCTCATAGGCTTGGAGACGCCATTCTTCAAGTTCAAGCACGTCCAACTTCCTTTCATTACCACACAAACTAGGGTCCATATTCAAAAGCTTTGTAGCCCAGAAAGCCTTATGCTCTAGCTCTACGGGCAAGTGGCACGCTTTTCCATACACCAAATGATAAGGCGAGATGCATATTGGGGTTTTGTAGGTCGTGCGAGTACACCCATAGAGCATCATCGAGCTTTTCGAACCAATCCTTGCGGGATTGATCCACGGTCTTTTCTAGTATCCATTTCAGCTCCCTATTTGATAACTCGACTTGTCCACTTGTTTGGGGGTAATAGGACATGGATACCCGATGGGTGACGCCGTAGCGATTGAGGAGCTTGTCTAATTGACCTTGAAAATGGGTTCCTCGGTCGCTAACGATGGCCCTCGGGGTCCCAAACCGTGAAAACAACTTTTTTAGAAATTCAAAGACTCGTCTTGCATCATTGGTGGGGAGAGCCTGAGCCTCAACCCACCTCGAGACATAGTCTACGACCACAAGGATGTATTTGTGACATGCTACAACACAACACCAAACTGCGACCAAGTGTAATCGCAGAATGGAAATGCAGGATAATGGCAAGTTAACTTTATCAACTAGGGGACTAGATCTACTGCCTACTTCGTGATTACCTATTATCTAGCGGGACTAAGTTTAGTGAGAGTTATTGTAATGAAAAGCAGTAAGAAAGCAGGAAATTGTTCGAAGTTCTTAAGCAAGGGAAGAGTCACTCGGGAATGAGTCCCCCTAGCTCCTTAGTAAGGTCCATGTTGTAATTACCTTTGGTTGATTTACTGTTGATTAAACTGCGGAAGATCCGATAGTAGTTTGGAATCTCTTAAGCTGACCAAGCCCTCTCAGACAGACTACCCAGCAGACGACTAGTCTTCACCGAGATAGAACACTGAGGCAATAAACATAGAACTCCACTACTGTAATTGGATTCCAGTACAAAGTAATGAATCGGTTAACTCTCGTATAACCAATTCACTGCTACCGATTGAGGAAACTTAAACAACCTAATCAGATTCTATATATCTCAGGTTGCAGCAGAAATAAAGAAAAGTTGATCAGGCTTCAATTGACTCAATAAAACATGCCTCAATCGATTATAATCAAGCAGTATAACAATCCAAACGTCATTACAATCAAGATACCCAACACATGGAACTAAGGTTCTTCATATCCAAGTGAGAGAAAGTTCTACTCCATAGAGAGAGAGGAAAACAGAATACAAAGCAGTCATACTCATAACAATGGGAAGAATCTGCTCTGGAATGTCAATCTTCACTCCTGAGGAATTAAAAGCTAGATTAACACAAGCAAAGCTCACACACTTTCAAAACTGGAAATTAAAAGCTAGATTAACACCAAACAATTTTTTCAAGATAACAGACCGTTGATCCCCGACAATGGCGCAAAAAACTTGACTCGCACGGAACTACACCACAAATTAATCCCGACTAGAGCCCAAGTTTTTAAACTCTAGCCGGGTGCAGTATAGAGCAAGTATTTAAATTGTCAACCCAGGCTGGTCCATGTACCCCTACTTCAATCGCTTAAGTTGTTATCTAGCAAAACAGTTTTGGGTTTTCAAACTACGAAAACTACAAACTCAACAAGCAAAGAAAAGTAAATAAAGGAAAATTCTAACTAAGGGAGCTTCACCCAGGAATTGCTTCCCCCTAACTAGCTACCATGACTCGTTGGATTGAATGGAGTCGTGTGGATTAGGTGGTTGTAAATCGTGGGGGGTGAGCAACCAGTGATCGATTTCTCACGCGATCAATTCACTAGCGATCGATTTCTCAGGGGATCGATCCACTCACCAAGTGATAAGCCGTTAATTGCACATGTTTTTACCCCTATTATGGAGCCGTTTGAGATGGTAATTCTCGTGTTTTAGGTCGATTTCACGCTAGGTTGTGTTTGTTTGTGATATTTCAGGTCCTAGCAAGTGAATGAATGTTTAGGAGCGAGTTCGGGGTCGATTGGACGAAGATCGGGTGTGAGGCAAGTCAAAAAGGAAGACACTGGGATCCCTCACTAGCTAGTCTGGTTGCCAACTCATACATATGAGAAGCCATCCAGGCTTTCCTTAAACTTAAACTTATCGTGGAAGGCTCTTCTTCCACGATTCTCAAGAGCATAATTGCTGCTCATCTTAAAATATCTCAAGAACATAACTACTGCTTATCTTAAAAGTCTCAAGAGCATAACTGATGCTCTGTCTGAAAATATCAAATGGCAACGGACTGACACAAGTGACTAAAAACACTTGAAACGACTTCACCTTCTTAAAGGTGAGTTACTTCTTAAAAAGTACGTGTTTCTTAAATTTTACCAAGACTAGAATTACTACTGTCAACTCGAAACTCTTATAAATAAATCTCATAAATTTCTCAAAATATTTTACTTCTTAAGAACTCCAAATTCTGACTTAAATGAACTATAAACATGAACCAAAATTAACGAGTAGAATTTACACCTTGATAACTCCTTCTACTTATTCAATTTTACCAATAAGGAATTTTAGATCTATACTAATAGTGCCTAAAATTCTCGATTTTAATTTTACCACGTGCAACCACAATTCTAGTATTGCAAAAAATTAACGAACTAATAAAAATAACTCATACGATAATTAAATAGATTAAACCTGTTACATTTTAATTTTTAAAAATAACAGCACGACTCCAAAAATTCCCCGCAAATTTTTGGACAACCAGACCGGCGCCTAGCTTCTAGGAAAAATTCCAAAACTGACGAAAACACTCGCAACCTACTTTAATTTACCAAATATATTTTTCTAACTATTTTTATAAATAGAAAAACAACTTCAAAACTTGTCAGATTAATACCCAACCATTTTCTTGATTTTATACTATTTATAAAATTATCACCTCAAGAAATTATGTACTTTAAAACAATTATAATAATCATAATCTTGATAAAGTATTATTTTTGGCCAATTGTCAATTTCCAAAACAGTAGGGACTAAGCTGACTGAACTGATAATATGGGGGACTAATCTAGATATTGTCTCACAGACTAAAACAGAATTACCACCACGGTATTTATACTTTTTGAATTTACAATATTAGTACCTGAATTATCAGATTTGCGCCCCAAATCTCGGGACTCGTATCTCCCTCGTCTGACGTCGAAATTCTATTTCGTCAAGACCGGGATGCTCCTAGGATCGTCCTCTTCGCGATGATGCCAAGGTTTCAGAGTTTGGTTGAGGTCGGCTACGCCGGAACAGCCGTCGCAACTTCCCGATGAGTCTCGTACGCCTCTAACGTATCCACCGTCGAGCGAGGGTGATGGCGTGGTGGAACAGCAGGATGGGAGTCCGAGGCTACTGCCGTTCGTCGCTGGGTCGGGGAGAGAGGATTGGGGACGCCGGTTGGGGATTTGGTACAGGGAAACTGGGATTAGTTTTTCTTTTAAGCTTCTTCCGCTGGGCTGTTGAGTATAAGAGAGAGAGAGAGAGAGGAAGCGTCCGAATGGGGGTTTCTCTCCGCTGCTGTTGCCGTGAAATACGAAGAGAGGGTATAAATGGGGTTATAACGGTTTGGAGTAGAGAGTCCGCTGGGAAGGGTAACGGGTTGGGGTTTTATTATTATTAATTTATTTTTGTCTTCTTTTTCGTTCCTAATGGGGTAGACGTGGGGATGGATGAGATAATGATAATAATAATAACAATAACATTAGTTATTAATGTTATTATTATTATTTCTAATTTTACGGTTTTCATCCTTCGTACATAATCGTCGATCCAACTGTTTGGTCGAATCTAAACCCAAATATCGGGGTGTTACATTTCCTCCACCCTTAAAAAAATTTCGTCCCCGAAATTTGAACCGATAGGGCAATCACTTGTAAGATGTAACGCTGTATTTGAAGGAACGATGCTAGTTGGGATATAATATTTACCTCCCCCTCAAGAAATTTTGACCTCGAAATTTTTTGGCTGGATAGAGTTGTTAGCTATGGTGGAACATAAATGCATCACTGGGTCCATTCTTGAATACCGAGCGACAAGGATTAAACGAGAAAGTACAAAGAGAGTCACCAACCACTGCTCTAAGCACCGTTAAACAACTCTGGGTACTTCTCTCTCATGCTACTCTCGGTCTCCCAAGTTGCAGCCCCGCAACCCTGGTTCCTCCATATAACCTTTACCATGACAATCTTCTTCCTCCTCAAATCCTTTTCCTGCCTATCCACAATCTGGATTGGGATCTCCTCATAGGTCAAATCATCTTCCAACTGGATGTCCTCGTGTCTGATCACATGCTCCGGGTTGGACCGATACACCCTTAGCATGCTGACATGGAAAACGTCGTGAATCCTAGATAGGTTGGGAGGTAAGGCTAGTCGATAGGCTAAGGGTCCAATGTGCTCCAACACCTCATATGGGCCGATATACCTCGGACTAAGCTTTCCCTTCTTACCAAACCTCATCACTCCCTTCCAAGGAGACACCCTTAGGAATACCATATCACCCACTTCATAACTTCGCGGGTTCCCTGGCCTCTCTGCGTTACTCTTCTGCCGGTCCTGAGCTGCTTTCAAGTTCCGGCGAATCACCTCCACCTTCTCCATTGCCTTCTGTACCATCTCCGGACCCTCTAGCTGTCGCACGCCCTCTGCATCCCAGTACAATGGTGTACGGCACTTCCTCCCATACAATACCTCATATGGAGCTGCTTGTATCGAGCTGTGATACTGGTTGTTGTAAGCAAACTCCATTAGAGGCAAATGCACGTCCCAAGCTCCTTCCATGGTTAAGACACACGCCCTCAACAGGTCCTCTAGTGTCTGAATCGTCCTCTCTGACTGCCCATCTGTCTGGGGGTGGTAGGCGGTAGAGAAGTGAACTTTAGTGCCCATTCCCTTTTGAAGACTCACCCAGAATCGTGCCGTGAAGCTAGGGTCGCGATCAGACACGATACTAAGTGGAACTCCATGCAATCTCACTATCTCGCTCACATACAGCCTAGCCAGTTCCTCCAATCCTAGTTTGAACTTGATGGGTATAAAATGATCCACTTTCGAGAAGCGATCCACAATCATCCATACTCCATCATTTCCCCTTGGGGTCCTTGGTAAACCATACACAAAATCCATGGTGATCTTCTCCCAAGTCCACTGCGGGATCTCCAAAGGTAGGTGCTCAATGACTGGAGCTTGATGTTCAGCCTTAATCATTTGGCACTCCAAGCATTGGTAGACATGTGCAGCTACCTCCTTCTTCAACCCTAGCCACCAGAATGCTCCTTGAGGGTACGATACATCTTAGTAGCCCCAGGGTGCATCGCATAGGGTGCAGAATGAGCCTCATCCAGATTATCCTTCCTTAGCTTGTCGACATCTGGGACACACATCCTTCCTTGATACATTAGTACCCCATCTACCAGTTCACATTTGGTGTCCTTCCCTTCTAACACTCATTTCTTGTACTTCTCTAATTCCATATCTTCACTCTCCTTCTCCTTGATTCGTTCCTGCAGCATAGGGGGGATTTTCAAGGTTGCTAGCAACTTTGTCACCTCCTCTAGCTCCAATTCCACGTTCATGGCCTTCAAAGAGACCAACTCCGGTAAAGGGCTCTCCCTCTTCCTGCTCAAGGCGTCAGCCACCACATTTGCCTTTCCCGGATGGTACTTAATGGTGCAGTCATAATCGTTCAACAGCTCCATCCACCTTCTCTGCCTCATGTTCAACTCCTTCTGATCAGTCAAGTGTTGGAGGCTCTTGTGATCGGTGAAGATGGTGAACATCTCGCCGTAGAGATAGTGTCTCCATAACATCAAGGCAAAGACCACTGCGGCCAACTCTAGGTCATGGGTGGGGTAGTTCACCTCATGGGGTCGTAGCTACCTCGAGGCATAGGCAATCACCTTCTTATCCTGCATCAATACACAACCCAAGCCTTGGTAGGAAGCATCGCTATAGATGGAATACTCCCCACCGCTGGTCGGTAGTGCCAGCACCGGTGCAGAGGTCAGCTTCTCCTTCAGCAACTCAAACGCCGTTTGACACTTCTCGTCCCAACCAAATGCTTTCCCCTTCTTCAATAGCTGTATCATGGGTCGTGCATTGCTGGAGAAACCTTCCACAAACCTCCGATAGTACCCAGCTAAACCCAGAAAACTCCGCACTTCAGAAACATTCTTTGGTGGAGCCCAGTTTGTTACAGCTTCAATCTTCTTGGGATCCACTTCAACTCCCCGTCCCAAAATCATGTGACCCAAGAACAAGAACACCTCCAATCAAAAGTCACACTTCGAGAACTTGGCGTATAGCTTCTCCTCTTTCAATTTCTGCAAAACCACTCTAAGGTGTTCTTCGTGCTCTTCCTTACTTATCGAGTAGATGAGTATGTCATCTATGAAGACAATGACAAACTTGTCCAATTACTCATGAAGAACCCGGTTCATTAGTGCTATAAAAGTTGCCAGTGCATTGGTCAGTCCGAACCGCATGACCAAGAATTCGTAGTGGCTGTACCTAGTGCAAAAAGTTGTCTTGGGTACTGAACCATCTGCCACTCTCAATTGATGATACCCTGACCATAGATCGATCTTCGAGAACACCCTTGCTCCTTGTAGTTGGTCGAAGAGATCATCTATCCTTGGCAAAGGATAGCGGTTCTTGATGGTAGCTTTGTTCAGCTTCCTATAGTCAATGCAAAGTCTCATACTTCCATCCTTCTTCTTCACGAATAACACTAGTTCTCCCCATGGTGATACACTAGGGCGTATGAACCCCTTCTCCAACAACTCTTGTAACTGCTCCTTCAATTCCTTTAACTCCACTAGTACCATAGGGTAAGGAGGGATAGATATCGGTGCCATGCCAGGAATCACTTCAATATCGAATTCCACCTCTCGCTGCGGCGGTAGCCTAGGAAGATCTTCGTGAAATACCTCGGGTATTCCCTTACGACAGGTACATCTTCTATCTTCTTCTCTTGCACCTCCTTAACATGAGCTAAATATGCTTCACATCCTTCTTGAATTAATGAGAATGCCTTAACCGTGGAGATTAAGCACCTAGGAATAAGCTTCTTGATAAGCCGTTAATTGCACATGTTTTTACCCCTATTCTGGAGCCGTTTGAGGTGGTAATTCTCGTGTTTTAGGCCGATTTCACGCTAGGTTGTGTTTGTTTGTGTTATTTCAGGTCCTAGCAAGTGAATGAAGGTTTAGGAGCGAGTTCGGGGTTGATTGGACGAAGACCGGGCGCGAGGCAAGTCAAAAAGGAAGCCACACGGGCACACACAGAAGCCACACGGCCGTGCAAGTGACCAATTTGGCCGTGTGGGATTGTGCGAGCCTTCACACGGGCAGCCCTGATAGTCACACGGCCGTTTGAAGTTGCACTCTGGCCGTGTGGAATTCTGCGAGGCTTCACACGGCCAGGCTGGGTGAGCTGCACGGCCGTGTGACCCTGGCCGTGTAGGAAGCCTGAAATCCAATTACTCGGAACGCGGCATTTTGAAGTCACACGGGCAACTCGGTATGCCACACGGCCGTGTGGCCCTTCCCGTGTGAGTCGGGAATTTCTGGTTTTTACCCAATTTCGGGCTGCAAGTGAGAGAATCGAGTTTTGAGAGCAAAAACAGAGCCCTAGAGAGAGAAAGTACGAAGAACACATCCTAGAAGCTATCTTAGAGCTGGGTTTCATCAAATCAAGCTTGGAGATCGTCATAGGAGTGGAAATCATCATCCCAGAGCAGATTTTCCTCATCTTTATGAGTATGACTACTCTGTATTCTGTTTCCCTCTCTCTCTCTATGGAGTAGAACCCTTCTCTCACCTGGGTATGAAGAACCCTAGTTCTATGTGTTAGGGATTTGATTGTAGTGGCTTGGGATGATATTACTGCTTGGTTTTAATCGAATGATGCATGTTTATTGAGTCAATTGAAGTCTGATCAGCTTTTCCTGATTTCTGCTGCAACCTGAGATAGATAGAATCTGATTAGGTTGTTAGAGCCTCATCATTCGGTAGTAGGAGATTGGCTATACGAGAGTTAGCCAGTTTACTACTTTGTACTGGAATCCAATTCCAGTAGTGGAGTTCTGTGCTTATTGCTTCAGCTTTCTATCCTGGTGAAGACTAGTCGTCTGCCGGGTAGTTAGACTGAGAGGGCTTGGTCAGCTTAAGAGATTCCAAGCTACTGTCCTATCTTCCGCAGTCTAATCAACAGTAAATCAACCCAGGGAAATTACATTTGAAACCTAACTAAGGAGCTAGGGGGACTCATTCCCGAGTGACTCTTCTTTGCTTGAGAAAACCGTACCAATTCCTGCTTTCTTTCTGCTTTTGCTTTAAACAACAATCACTTAACTTAGTTGGCTAGATAATAGATAATCACGGAGTAAGCAGTAGATCTAGACCCCGGGTTGATGATAGAACTTGCCATTTTACTACATTCCCGGACTGCGATTATACTTGGTCGCATTTGGTGTTGTGTTTTGGCGTGTCACTTCTTAGCCCCTTTGAACAAAACAATGCCCTTTCCTTCTACCTCCAGGCTAACCTCCTACTTGTAGCAGTCCACCTTTGCTCTATTCTTTGACAGCCAATCCATACCCAAGATGACATCAAACTCGTCGAAGGGTAGTAGAATTAGGTTCGCCTCGAATTCGTGCCCCGCCACGGTGATAAAACAATCCCGAATGACTGAGTCCACTATAAGGGTATCCCCCACTGGAGTCTTGACCCCTAAATCCTGCCCCAACCTCACAAATGGGACTCCTAAGGTTCTAGCAAGCTTGGTAGAAATGAAAGAGTGCGTGGAACCGGAATCAAATAATACAAAAGCAGGCTGGTGGTAAAGCGAGATCATACCAGTCACCACCTCAGGTGCAGCGTCAGCTTCTTCTCTCCTCATGGAAAACAGTCTTGGTTGCCCAGATGCTTGAGATCCTTGCCCTCGATCTCGCTCATTGAGGTTAAACCGTCCTGCATTTCCTCCCTGCTGGTGATAAGACTGGTTTGGCTGGTTTCCAAACTACTATCCGGTTTGAGTTCTTCCTCCTCCGCCTCGGACTGATTGTTCGGACTCGGCTCTCCCCTGCCCTCCTCTCCTACGACAATCTCTGGCATAGTGGCCCGGTTCGTTGCAGTGATAGCAGATGCCTCCCAGATGCACCTCACACTCTCCCGAGTGAGTTCTCCCACACTGGTTGCATGGGTCCCGAGGAATGTAGGCCCTGATCTGGTTACGCCGACCTGGCTCTGGGTGGCCCCATAGTAGCTCTAGGATGGTCTCCTTCTTTGCTAACTTGGTTGTCCCGGCCCCTCAGACAGGCTAGTAACCTTTCTCTTGTTGCCCTCACGTTGCATTCCCTCCTCATGCAGAGCTATATCCGCCCTCTCCAACCGAAGAGCTGCCTGATAAATCTCTTCCCTGTTGTTCCAATTCAGTATACTCAGCTAACGCCGAAAAGCAGGCTTCAGGCTCTCCAGGTAATGGGTGCGTTGAGAAGCTACATCCTGGAATTGAGGCCCTCCATAGGTAAGTAGCTTGTCAAACCTGGCCGTGTAATTAGTCACACTTTCCCTGCCTTCACTGCCTCACTTCTGCCTGATCAGCAAAAATTCCCTCTGCTACCCGATCCGGTAGGCCTCCGGTATGAAGTGGGCTTTGAATAGCTGCACGAACTCTGGCCAAGTGATGGCCGGTGGATCCTCTCGACTAGCTGGCTGGGTAGTCCACCAGTTGTATGCAGCGTCCTGCAGCAAGGACACTGTCAGCAGTACTTTGTCCTCGTCATCGGCTCTCATCTCGACGAGCCTACGAGTGACCTTGGCTAGCCACTGCTCTACTTCCATGGGGTCCGTTGAACGCTCCCCCTAAAATCTTCCACCTTTCTCTTCCAGAAGCCTACATAGTCCGGTGGGCGTCTCTCTGGTGGTGGCACCGGTGGTGTGGGGTTCTGGCCAACACTTGCACTGTAGACACATCGTGTCTCGTTAGAACTTAGTTATTTCTTCCTTAATATGGTTTAGAGTAGACTGGAGATTCTAAATTCTTAAAAGAAAACCTTGACTTGTTTGGCTAAACTTTGACTTGAAATCTTTAAAAACAAAACCTTTAAAAACTGAGACCGACATTCCAGTATTTCTTGGGAACCAAGAAACAGAGGAAGACTAGGCTCTAATACCAAAATGAAACATCCCACCCTTTGAATTTGGAAAAAGACATTTCTACCCCGGGGTATAATTAAAAATCTCAAATAACCTAAGTTTAAATAAAAGGGTTAATATTTTCGTATGGCCTGAACTTTGACCAAAATAAACATCCTGGCAAATCTTTTCGATCTATAACATCCTGGCCCGAACTATAGACCAAAATAAACAATTTGGCCAGATCCGACTTTTGACCGTTAACTTGGACGGTTAAACACGTTGACCGTTAGTCAACGCGCCATGTCACTGCCGAGTCAGCATAAAATATTTAAAATAATTCACAATTTCCACACATTCCCTAATTTTAAATTATTATAATTAAAAAAATCATCTAATACCTTAGTTAAACCAAAAAAAACGAAAAAATTAAATATTTATCAGATCTTCTGACTTGGCAGTGACGTGGCGCGTTGACCGTCCAAGTTAACAGTCAAACATCGAGTTTGGCCAAAAGATTGGCTATGATGTTTATTTTGGTGTATAGTTCGGGCCAGGATGTTATAGACCGAAAAGATTGGCTATGATGTTTATTTTGGTCAAAGTTCAGGCTATACGAAATATTAACCCTAAATAAAATACCAAACTCAAATATCTTAATATCTCAAATTGAAGCCCTAAACACGTGGGCAAAACTTATATCGTCCAAAAGAAATGAATCTCCAGTCTTTAACTCTTAACCATAAAGTCTTAATAACTTAACAAGTTATTTGATGCTTACTCTGACGCCTGGCTCGACATCTCTCAGCGACGATGGTGTTGAGCTCCTCTAGCTTGCTGACCCCGGACTGGCTGGTTAGGATTTCCTCCTCTACGATCTGGTGAGTGAGTTGGGTTCAGTCTACGCCCTTACGTTTGAAAACTCTAGTATTTCTTACTTGAGAACTTAACTTAAACTGGTGGATGATACTTCCACTCTTTAAAATTTATTCTTAAAGCTCAAATCTCAACTTAAATATTTGACCGACACTGGGATCCCTCACTAGCTAGTCCGGTTGCCAACTCATACGTATGAGAAGCCATCCAGGCTTTCCTTAAGCTTAAACTTATCGTGGAAGGCTCTTCTTCCACGATTCTCAAGAGCATAACTGCTGCTCATCTTAAAATATCTCAAGAGCATAACTGCTGCTCATCTTAAAAGTCTCAAGAGCATAACTGCTGCTCTGTGTGAAAATCTCAAATGGCAACGGACTGGCACTAGTGACTAAAAACACTTAAAATAACTTCACCTTCTTAAAGGTGAGTTACTTCTTAAAAAGTACTTGTTTCTTAAACTTGAACTTACCTGTAAGTAAAGCATGCAATAACATACAACTGAAAGCATATTCACGCAAACTCACATGGCATCATAGAAACACACAAAGACAAGTACGACACATAGCAATCAATCTCAAAGAACTCAAATACCGTAAGGCGTAGAATTTACCCCCTTTACACTCACCACTCAAGTGTCGATACATTAATTCGTTGGACGTGAAGAACCTTCACTTGATCGCTTCTTTAATCCTATCAATTGAGATTAATTACTCTTAGTCGGTATTCCGTAGAGTTTTCCGTCCTCCTAGCTTAGTCCCAAAAATTCTTTAAAAAAGGCCTTGAACTTCTTGAAAAAATTTTCTCAAATACTGTGATTTTCCTCCAAATTTTACCAAGACTAGAATTACTACTGTCAACTCGAAACTCTTATAAATAAATCTCATAAATTTCTCAAAATATTTTACTTCTTAAGAACTTCAAATTTTGACTTAAAATAACTCTAAACATGAACCAAAATTATCGAGTAGAATTTACACCTTGATAACTCCTTCTACTTATTCAATTTTACCAATAAGGAATCTAGATCTATACTAACAGTGCCTAAAATACTCGATTTTAATTTTACCACGTGCAACCACAATTCTAGTATTGCAAAAAATTAACGAACTAATAAAAATAACTCATACAATAATTAAATAGATTAAACCTGTTATCATTTTAATTTTTAAAAACAACATCACGACTCCAAAAATTCCCCGCAAATTTCTGGACAACCAGACCGACACCTAGCTTTCAGGAAAAATTAAAAAAATGACGAAAACGCTCGCAACCTACTTTAATTTACCAAAAACGTTTTTATAACTATTTTTATAAATAGAAAAACAACTTCAAAACTTGTCAGATTAATTCCCAACCATTTTCTTGATTTTATACTATTTATAAAATTATCACCTCAAGAAAATATATACTTTAAAACAATTATAATAATCATAATCTTGATAAAGTTCTGTTTTTGGCCCATTGTCAATTTCCAAAATAGTAGGGACTAAGCTGATTGAACTGATAATATGGGGGACTAATCTGGATATTGTCTCGCAGACTGAAAAATAATTGCCACCACGGTACTTATACTTTTTGAATTTACGATATTAGCACCTGAATTATCAGATTTGCGCCCCAACTCTCGGGATTCGTATCTCCCTCGTCCGACGTCAAAATTCTGTTTCGTCAAGACCGGGATGCTCCTGGGATTGTCCTCTTCGCGATGATGACAAGGTTTCAGAGTTTGGTTGAGGTCGGCTATGCCGGAACCGCCGTCGCAACTTCCCGATGAGTCTCATACGCCTCTAGCGTATCCACCGTCGAGTGAGGTTGATGGCGTGGTGGAACAGCGGGATAGGAGTCCGAGGCTACTGCTGTTCGTCGCTGGGTCGGGGAGAGAGGATTGGGGACGTCGGTTGGGGATTTGGTATGGGGAAACTGGGATTAGTTTTTCTTTTAAGCTTCTTCCGATGCGCTGTTGAGTATAAGAGAGAGAGGAAGCGTCCGAGTGGGGGTTTCTCTCCGCTGTTGTTGCCGTGACATACGAAGAGAGGGTGTAAATGGGGTTATAACGGTTTGGAGTAGAGATTCCACTGGGAAGGGTAACGTGTTGGGGTTTTATTATTATTTATTTATTTTTGTCTTCTTTTTCGTTCCTAATGGGGGAGACGTGGGGATGGATGAGATAATGATAATAATAATAACAATAACATTAGTTATTAATGTTATTATTATTTCTAATTTTACGGTTCTCATCCTTCGTACATAATCGTCGATCCAACTGTTTGGTCGAATCTAAACCCAAATATCGGGGTGTTACATGATGCATCGATAATCTTAGGCCGAGCATTCTTAACTACGACAAGGACCAGTATCGATGTGAGTGGAAGCAAGATCACCTTACGGTTTGGAGAGGAGGAGATAAGCTACAAGATTACTCCCATCCCCAATTTTCACAAGTATTACAAATGGGACGACACCGGTTACACCTCCTACTACACCGCCTTCAAGCCGCCCGATTGAAGAGTTGAAGGTGTGAGTAACTCTTGCAAGATTATGAAAAGGCCAGGTAGGGAAAAGTTTCCTTACAAAAGGGCAGGGGAGCTGCTGGCACCTAAGACAACCCCTTGAGAAGCTGAAAGATTTTCTGATTACCAAATACTCGGGGTATGAAGGGGGCAAGAGATGAGTGATGGCTTCAGACTACAGTGATGATGATAACTTATTAACTTGTTTGTTCTATTCCTATATTTTCAAGATGGTTTAAAATTCAAATATCACCTCTTAGCCTGCAAGTTTGAATTATTCGAAAAGCCGAAGGATGATGCTGTGGCCCCTAATGACGAATCATCGAGCCATGGCTACGACTGCAATATCTTGTCCCATAAACTCTACGAGGACTTCTGCACTAGCAACGCCGAAACTTTATATACATTTACAGCCGCAGACTACTATCGGGTGCTAATGTAGAAAAATGTCTACGCACTATATTATGTGGACTCCCGGTGCTTATTGTATTCATTTTTCGTTTCTGTAGCCTCCATATTGTTACTCGCCCGTGCTTCTTGAAATGTCTACATAGAAATAAATACGAGAGCTAAAATCGCACTTGCGGTAAAAGAAATATGTATGTTTCTCTGCAAAGCATGCAATACGAGAGCTGAAACTGTATCATCGTATAACAGTTCATTCACAAAAAATGCACGAGGTACATGACTAAGGATGGTGCAGAAACTGCAAAAGGCCTTGAAAGAAAAGAAAATGCCGCATAAATGTCAGTGAAAAACCTTTGGTATTTCAGATAGGCCACATGATCGAGCGAAGCTTGTGTCGCAATGGCCGTCTGCAAGCAACCAAAGTTGTTCCAAATACGAGTCAAGATAGGTAGCCAGGTGATGACTCGATATTTGCACATGTTTTCCACTTTGTTTCTTGATCGTTTAAGCTTGCATTATCGCTTCTTTGGCCTATTTTACGCTAGGTTGTGTTCCTTTGTCACATTTCAGGCCCTAGCACATAAAGTGAAGCGTAGGCACAAGTTTCAAGTCAATCGGAGATCAATTGGCGATTAGGGAGAAGAAACACGAGCATGACCTGAAGAAGAATGGATTTCTACCTCACTTTATGGACAAAGAATCATGAAAGTTTGTTATGAAAAGAAAGAGGACGAGACTACGAGCGTCTGGGTTCAAACGGCGACTGATTTGGAGTCCGGACGAGGGAGAAACGAAGCTTTGAACAGGGGTGGAGGAAGAATTACGGGCATGAGAATTACGACCGTAGTTTCCCCTCCCATGCCCGTAATTTCACTGCCGAGAGGAGCTTTGGGTGCGCTGAAACTTAACCAAAACGCGTGTTTTGGGCAAAATACGGGCATGGAAGAATTACGACCGTAATTCAGCCCGTAATTCGCCCAGAATCGGGTTTTTGAGGCAGATTAGAGCCAAAGGAAAGAGAGAGCTAGGGTTTTGGTTCCAATACACCCAAGGGACGAACCCTAGAGAGAGAGAGCGACTTGGGAACATTCTTGGAGCTATTTTGGGGGATTTCTTCGCCATTGGAGCTCGGGAATCAAGCTTGGAGATGGAGATTGAAGATCTAGATTAGATTTCTGCAGTCTCTCTCTTCTCTATGGAGTAACTTCCCTTCACTTAGGTTTTGAGGAACCCTAGTTCCATGAGTTAGGATCTTTCTTGTATGAAGTTTTGGATGCTATATTGTTTGATTATAATCGAATGATGCATGTTTATTGAGTCAATTGAAGTCTGATCAACTTTTCCTGATTTCTGCTGCAACCTGAGATAGATAGAATCTGATTAGGTTGCTAGAGTCTCATCATTCGGTAGTAGGAGATTGGCTATACGAGAGTTAGTCAGTTTACTGCTTTGCACTGGAATCCAATTCCAGTAGTGGAGTTCTGTGCTTATTGCTTCAGCTTTCTATCCCGGTGAAGACTAGTCGTCTGCCGGATAGTTAGACTGAGAGGGCTTGGTCAGCTTAAGAGATTCCAAGCTACTGTCGGATCTTCCGCAGTTTAATCAACAGTAAAACAACCAAAAGGAATTACAACTTGGACCTAATTGAGGAGCTAGGGGGAATCATACCTAAGTGAGTTCACAACTTGTAATTAGTAGAGTAGTTAGTAGAGTAGTTTATAAATCAATCCTTAATCTAGTTTGCTAGATAATGAACTGAAGCTGAGTAATAGTAACTCTAGAGACCCGTGGATTTGATATTTATTACTTGTGCCACTATACTGCAGTCCCTTTCATTGGTTACACTTGGCCATTGTTAGGTGTTGTGTTTTATAGCATCAAGTTTTTGGCGCCGTTGCCGGGGAACTTTCTAGATTATTAGGAAAGACAGAAGTTTGTTACTTTAGCGTTTTTCTTTTCTTTTCCACCCTTGCTTTTCACTAGGGTGTTTTTGTTTTTGTTTTTGTTGGTGCAGATCTGAATCATGGATCCGCATGGCTTCTCCAACCAGTGGGGGTATCCACCACCATCCGAGTGGTATTACCCCGAGACTCCCTGGAGCAATCAAGGAGGAGAAGACTATGGATTCGGGTTCCAGTACCAACCCCCTTTCTACGGAGAACAACCAGACCCCTGGGCATATCAAGAACAACCTCATTACCAAGAAGACTTTCTCCCACAACCAGAAGGGCCGTCGGAGCTGGAGTTACCCATGGCGGCCTTCACGGGCCACTCTGCAGAGCCATGCTACACTTTACTGGAAGATCCGAACAAACAATTAAGGCTTCTCGTGGAGCAGTTTGCTCGAGACACTGAGAGATCATGCTCCAAGATGGATCTTCAAATCAAAGCCCTTGCTGCTTCCGATCCCTCATTTGTCCATGATATGGAGGAGATTGTTCAGCGCTCAGCGAAGCAAACAGAGTGGGTGGAGCAAGTTTGCTCACATCTTGCTCAAGATCACCTTTCTGCTACCACGCTAGAAGAGGTGGAGGATGACAAAGGCTATGAGGATGTTGAGGAGCATACAGAAGTTATCACAGAGAACTCCCATGATAATCATGATCAGGAAAGTCCTCTGGTTGTAGATCACACAATTCCTTATTTCTGCTCTAACATGCCGGGCCCGAGCGAGGAGATGCAAGATGATCTCATTGAAGAAATTACATGGCGACTTGCTCTCCAATCTGTGCTAGAAGAAGAAGAGCAAGAAAGGGTGCAGAAAGAAGTTGTGGAGGATGAAGAAAGTGAAGCAGGAGGAGTTGTTGATCATTTCCCAGGGGTGATACCACATGAAGAAGAAAGGGGGGTTGAAGAAGCAATTGGCGTCCAAGCTGAGAACGGAGTTAAGTGGAAGAGGCCTGCACCGGCCATGAGTTGCAAGTGATATCCCCACCAAACTTTGAGGAACTGCTTAGCAAGGACCCATTTGCAGTGTCTCTTTGCCAGACCAAGGCCACATCAACATCGGTCCCTCTTGGTGGACGCGATGGTGGCCAATCGATGCTGTCATATCTGGTTTGGGGCAATGAGACGAGAGAAGAGAAGAAGAGGTCTCGAGGGTGGAGACTTCATCTGCATCAAGTACATGAGCCTTCATCACCTGCCACACCACATGCTCGTGACTTGAGACTCCACCTCATCGACGAGAACCTCAACTTCAAGGAGGTTCTAGCATGGACCGAAACTTAGGAGCCATTGTCCGGCTGACGACGTGAAAGAAGCGCTTGTTGGGAGGCAACCCAACCAGTCGGTTTGCATTTCTTTCTCTATTTCTCCTCGGTTGAGTCAGTTTTGTTATTTGATTTTAGAGTCAATAACTCAACCTTTGTGAGATTTTGTGTGGTGTTTGTGGTCTGACCACTCTCTCCTCCTGGAATACACCGCCTGCCCCGTCCACCATCATTCACCCTGGATCTGGTAACTTCGTTCTACCCACCTTATCTTTCCTCCATTGAGGACAATGTCGTGCTTAAGTGTGGGGGGATGTTCGATTATGTATACGGGTGAATGTTTGGCTGTTTGTGTGCTTGGAGCCTAGTCCACTGTCCAAATTTTTAAATTTGAGGGCTCCAAGTACGTGTTTCTTTGCAAATTGCCTGCTCAGTATGCTTTGAATTGACAGTCTCTATATTAATGTGCAACCTAGGGAGGTAGTGTAGCACTATGGAGGATGTTGAAGTATAAGATTTTTCCTATCTAGCTCTCTGCTGTGCCAGTTGATTTTGTGAATTAGTGGAGCTAAGACCGTTGAATTCATGTGGTAATGGTGACTATGTTTGGATTGTGTTATGGACTCGTATATCGAACAGGGTGCTCATGTGAAAAATGAAAAGCAGTTGGTCCTCCATGTCAAAATCATAAAATCTTAAACATGGGGTAAGCCCAACGTGTGCGGCACCGTTCATTGCACAAAAATCGGGTTTTGGAAGAGATTTTAGTGATCCTTAGTGGGGTACTCCTACAAGGTGAAGCTAAGATGTCTCTAGTACAAGTAAAATTTTCACCCGTTGAACGGTTTGCCTACTTGAGGAAGTGTTTTTAAGGGCACGGATAGAGCTTCCGACCCCCCTTAATTTCATTGACCCTCCACACGAGTTGAGGAAAAGGAGTTAAAAGAAGTACTCTGGCGAGCTCCAGATGTACAGAAATTGCTCTTGCTCGACTAATAAGGGTCGACCATGCAAAAGACTGCAGTTGGAACCCCACCAAATGAAAGAAAAAATGTAAATGAAAGTGAGAAAAAGGGGTTCCAACGATGAAATGAAGTGAAAGAGCACCCCGGTACAACGAATCCTTGGTAGTGAATGGTGTGAGTCCCTTTATCCATGAACTGACTGTCTTACTTCTACTTCTTCTCATGATTCTGGCTTGAGTCTAGTACTCGCATTGAGAGAGATAGGGAACGTCTTAGAAGACCAGTTGACCTCGTAAGCTGCTATATGATCTAGGAAATCCTCTACCGACGATCGGGGTTGTTTGTTGCTATAGAGGTCTGGAGAGTTGCATTGGTTTGAGTCAGGTTTGCTTGGGGACAAGCAAACAGTTAAGTGTGGGGGAATTTGATGACTCGATATTTGCACATGTTTTCCACTTTGTTTCTTGATCGTTTAAGCTTGCATTATCGCTTCTTTGGCCTATTTTACGCTAGGTTGTGTTCCTTTGTCACATTTCAGGCCCTAGCACATAAAGTGAAGCGTAGGCGCAAGTTTCAAGTCAATCGGAGATCAATTGGCGATTAGGGAGAAGAAACACGAGCATGACCTGAAGAAGAATGGATTTCTACCTCACTTTATGTACAAAGAATCATGAAAGTTTGTTTTGAAAAGAAAGAGGACGAGACTACGAGCGTCTGGGTTCAAACGGCGACTGATTTGGAGTCCGGACGAGGGAGAAACGAAGCTTTGAACAGGGGTGGAGGAAGAATTACGGGCATGAGAATTACGACCGTAATTTCCCCTCCCATGCCCGTAATTTCACTGCCGAGAGGAGCTTTGGGTGCGCTGAAACTTAACCAAAACGCGTGTTTTGGGCAAAATACGGGCATGGAAGAATTACGACCGTAATTCAGCCCGTAATTCGCCCAGAATCGGGTTTTTGAGGCAGATTAGAGCCAAAGGAAAGAGAGAGCTGGGGTTTTGGTTCCAATACACCCAAGGGACGAACCCTAGAGAGAGAGAGCGACTTGGGAACATTCTTGGAGCTATTTTGGGGGATTTCTTCGCCATTGGAGCTCGGGAATCAAGCTTGGAGATGGAGATTGAAGATCTAGATCAGATTTCTGCAGTCTCTCTCTTCTCTATGGAGTAACTTCCCTTCACTTAGGTTTTGAGGAACCCTAGTTCCATGAGTTAGGATCTTTCTTGTATGAAGTTTTGGATGCTATATTGTTTGATTATTAATCGAATGATGCATGTTTATTGAGTCAATTGAAGTCTGATCAACTTTTCCTGATTTCTGCTGCAACCTGAGATAGATAGAATCTGATTAGGTTGCTAGAGTCTCATCATTCGGTAGTAGGAGATTGGCTATACGAGAGTTAGTCAGTTTACTGCTTTGCACTGGAATCCAATTCCAGTAGTGGAGTTCTGTGCTTATTGCTTCAGCTTTCTATCCCGGTGAAGACTAGTCGTCTGCCGGATAGTTAGACTGAGAGGGCTTGGTCAGCTTAAGAGATTCCAAGCTACTGTCGAATCGTCCGCAGTTTAATCAACAGTAAAACAACCAAAAGGAATTACAACTTGGACCTAATTGAGGAGATAGGGGGAATCATACCTAAGTGAGTTCACAACTTGTAATTAGTAGAGTAGTTAGTAGAGTAGTTTATAAATCAATCCTTAATCTAGTTTGCTAGATAATGAACTGAAGCTGAGTAATAGTAACTCTATAGACCCGTGGATTTGATATTTATTACTTGTGCCACTATACTGCAGTCCCTTTCATTGGTTACACTTGGCCATTGTTAGGTGTTGTGTTTTAGAGCATCACCAGGGCATCAGTCTAATGTATCTATCAACTAACACATGCCTTTGTTAGAGTGAAGTAGTTTATTAGATATCAAATCCCTAACTTCAAAGTCCAAACCCAACTGAAGTCTGGAGAGCACAAAGAGAAGACAATGAGTGGAGTCCCTAAACCAAAATCCAAAGGATTACAAGGAAAGCCAGGAACAAAGATGTAAAATCCAATGAAGGGAAGGCTAGGGAGGGGGAACATTTGCCATTTGGTTATGAACTAGGAAGTTTGTTTTATTACTTTCACTGATGGGTCAGGTGGATATATAAAAATAAATATTTATTGCTTTTAATTAATTGTCGGTTAAACACTATTGCTGATTGTCACCTATAAGGCTGAGTGCAATGGGTACTCCATTTATGGGGGAATATGCAAAAATGAAGGAGGAGATGGTCCAATGGGGAGGTTTGAGCCTCCAAAAATGGAGGATCCTGCATATGGAACCCCAAATTTGAAGGTGGAAATGGGGGATCCCCCAAATATAGAGGCTCACCAAAGCCCTCCACGTGGCTGTTCTTTTTCTTTTTAAGATTTTAGGGGTTAATTGAGAGTTTAATTAGGGGATTAGTTAGGGATTTAATTATATGAATCATTTTCAAGTGTTGTGTGTAAACCCAAATTAGGTACATAATTTTTTGTCAAAAAAATTCGGAATCGAAATTTAACAAAATTCTATCGAAAAATTTGTATTAAAAAATGATGACGAACTATACAAAAATTAACATGAATAAATTATATTAAGACTACGATAAGTACATTTTTAAGTAAATGAAAAAACTGGAAATATTAAGAACCCCAAATATGGAGTTTGTTGCATTGGAGCAAAAGAAGGGAAAATGAGGTTCAATCCCCAAATTTGGGATTCAAGGCCCCCATATTTTGGATTTTGGATTGGACTTGGCCTAATAAGCTTAACAAAGTTGATCAGTCAGTGACTAATGTTGAACGATACTTAAAATGGGTAGCTAATAATAAAGGGGTGGAAACTCCGGTCCAAAAAGTATATTTTCTTAATAAAATGAGTGATCAAATATGTAATTTATTCTATAGTGAGCGTTTTCCGCTGCGGGCGGTCTCCTCTTCTCCCACCCCCAATTTCAAGTTTTACCCAATTTTACCAAGTACTGTGCCTGCCTCTGACACCCCCGTGATCCTTCTTTGCTTAAGATTAGAGCCACCTACAGGCTACAGAGGCATGTGTTGAGCGATTTTGGGTAGTTGAATTTCTGTATCTATGTGTTCTCTTGACCTAGAGTGAATACCTAAAGTTTTATTAGCAGATAAATGGAACGAACTGATTTGGTTTCTCTGATCTAGATGGTGCCAACATAATAAAAATGCTTCTTATTGGATCTGGTTTGTGGAAAGATGAAGCCACTGTAAAATCAATGAGCAGATTTGGTGACCGCAGGTCAGACTAATCTTCATCCATCTCCCCAAAGCTCCGACTTTTCAATTCTTAGAATATATATGTACTTAATCTGAGGTTTCTTCAAGATAAAAAAAAAAACAGACGGACGAATTCAAATTTGTTCCTCTCAACATCATCTACCATCATCAGTTTGTTATTCCTGTTTATGTTACTCTCACAGTGTCTCGTATTCTCCTTCATTGAATTATTATTAGGGAACTTCTCAAGGGGCCGCTATACTATGCTACAACCATCACACTGGCTTGTGCAATCTGGTGGAGGACTTCCCCTATTGGCTTTGCAGCTATATGCAACTTATGTGCTGGAGATGGTACCTTCTAATTAAACAGACTCTTCTCTACAATTCTACAATCGTTGTGTTTATACCATCTCCTCAACCTTCATCTTTCGTTTTGGTGATCTCTCATAGGGATGGCAGACGTTTTGGGTAGAAGGTTTGGCAGTCAGAAACTACCTCACAACAGAAACAAGTCTGTAGCTGGGAGCACTGCAATGGCACTGTCTGGTTTCTTAGCATCTGTTGGGTAAATTTTCTTCCTCGTCTGGGTCTAACTAGCATTAGTATGCATATTTGACCCTGCCTATTCTTCCTTGGTTGCTGCTCAGGTATATGCATTATTTTGCCTCATTTGGGTATGTTGAAGAGAGCTGGGGGATGGTGTTAGGGTCCTTGCTGCGTCTGTTGCATCGGCCATTGTCGAATCGCTCCCCATAAGTACCGAGCTCGATGACAACCTCACTGTGACTCTTCCTTCTGTGCTGGTAGGGAAACTTGTTTTCTGATGAGATGATAGGAAGATGGCCTAATGAGGTTATTCCGAGAACGGATTTGTAGTGTTACAAACACCAGCCGTGGCAAGGCCAGGGTCAATGTAGGAGATGAACTTGTAAATTGTAATTGTTGTATCTGCATATTGAATAGAGTAAGCTAAGTAATGTGATTCAATAATTCAGAACTTGCTTCAATGATGTGTTTAGGCTGCCAATTATTGACAAGATCTTGAGATTCTATGTAGAGTTTGCAGATGCTCTGCTTGCCAGTAACTTTGTAAGTTGTATTTTCTTGCACCTTTAATTGGATTTGTTTAATCAGGAGGTTTGTTGGAGAAATTATTGACATAAGCAAATAGCATAGTGCAAAGTATGTCCAGTAAAATTATTAAAAATAAGTTAATAACTTTGGGATGATTACATTTTTCGTAATTTGATTATGTTGATGATTTTTAGGCAGATAAAACTAGGGCTAATACCACTACAACACCCAAATTATCCGGAAAATGCCACTTGTGTCCTATTGTTTCCAATATTCCATTCATATCCTGAATTATGATACTTTGTGTCATTTGTATCCTGTCAATTTCGTTGACCGTTAAAGATAACGGTTGACCAAACGGTGGTCAACGCGAAGTTGACTTTTGTTGACGTGGCAAAAAATGTGGTTGCCACATAGATGCCACGTCACCGATCTCATATTTTTTAATTCAAATTAAATAAAAATTGAGTTATATTTAAAAAACTGTAAATTCAATTATGTTATTAAGCCAAAATTTCAAAACAAAATAATGAAAAATCCCATCATTCTTCTTCCCTACCGATTCACCCTCTCTTTCTCTAAAAAATCTCAAAGACTTTCGATTTCCAGCTAATGAAGTTGCCGCATCATCTCCTTCTTCCCCCAATCCGACCCAACAATGAAGACAATAATGATTTCCATTTTCCAAGCACTGAAGTCGCCGCATCATCTCCTTCTTCTCCCCTCCGCGGTCCTGGGCTCTGGTTTTCTGTCAAGCTCAATACCCCATCTCCGCCGTCCGTACTCCTCCCTGATGGACGCAACTTCCGATTTGCACTTCTGGGCTCCGATTCTCTCAGCATCGACATCGATGACGGGTGCAAATAGAATCCCTTTATGCAATCACACAATCTTTCTGCCAAAAGAAGCTACGACATCCGAAGAAAAATAAAACAGATCTGGTTTCATAGTTGATGTCGCCGCTTCACCTCGTCACCATCATCTCTCTGTATCCTCTTTTGGGAGTCTCTGCTACCGTCGCGCGGGTGGAATCCCACGCCAAAATCGACAAGAGGGGAGAACAGGTTCGTTCAAGTGAGCCCAAAAATCAATGGACGGATGGAATCCCACACCAAAATCAACTGATGTTGGTGCATTTGTCGGATTCAAGGAAACCCTTCCCAGATCGATGGCGATGACCATCCTCCTTAAATCCCTATGAACTCCCACCGGCCACCGACGACCCTCGCCCTTCTCTCCTCCGATTCAACAAAGGGTCTGACTTCCCAGAAGCCAGAGTAGCAGCCTCCACCTCCAATCGATGGCGCCGCCTCCAGATCCTCGAAACCCCTTCAGCTTGCTACGTTCGTGTCGGCTGTGTTGGGGAAGAAAGGAAGGAGCGATGATGCCGCCGAGCTACTGGCTCGTCGGAGGGGAGAAGATTGTGGCATTTTTTAGTTGTTGGGGAGAAGATTGCGGGGATTCGGGGAGATTCGGGAGAAGATTGCAGCAGGAAGTAATGGAGGGGGATTCGGGGAGATTAGGTCGGATTTTTATTTTATTTTTTAATTATTTTATTTTTCTTATTTTATTAATATTATATGGAAAAAAAATTAATATTAAAAATTCCACGTCAGATGCCACATCAGTGCTGACTAGATTTTCTGTTAAAAACTAACGGTCAACAAAAGTCAACACTTACGGAATCATAATTCAGGACACAGATGGAATATTGCAAACAATAGGACACAAGTGGCATTTTCGCGATAGTTCGGGTGTTGTAGTGGTATTAGCCCATAAAACTATTAGAGTTGTGAATGACTAAAATGAACCCGAAAGATTTTGGAGCTTAGTGGAAGAGCTTCAGCTAGAATGGGAAATGTGGAAAAGGTGAAGTGAAGCTTGATTCATAAGGATTTGCAATCAGATTCTAAAGGCAGAGATTAGAGAAGAATGTATTTGATTACAAAGCACTGGATGGAGAGGAACGAAAGAGACTAAGAGAGGAAGCTTTTGTGGCTTCTCTCAAATGTTAAGAATTAAGTCTTTCTTTAGTAGTATTTTCGGTTTCTCTTTATTATTAGTGGTGGTTTTGATGGACTAAAAACATGTTTTGTTTTGTTGTTATTTATGAGTTGACAAGATAACAAAAATTAGTTTAAACCTATGATATCACTTTGTTCTTTGAGTAGCTTCTTTCCTTTCTTGTGAGATCTTACAAGTTGTTGAAATAATTTCATTTGAAAGTGTCTATGACCAAATTTTACTAACCCATTTTCCAATTCTTTTTCCTTTTTATTTTTGCACAACTCATCCCAAACATTTATTACCAATATTATTTTCATATATTTTTCTGCCTCGATTTTCTCATATACTATCCCTTAAATTATTTTTCTATTTTTGTCTTAGTCTTGACATTCATACTAAACGAAACCTAAAGTAGTAATTGGACTCATTTCTGTTTCTGTTTCACGATTTCTCATAATACCAACTAAATAGGGTTTAGTTTTTTTATTTTATTTTCATGTTGTTATGTTTGTACCTCTATTGTTACAACTCTACTCTATAACAAACTTATACTAAATGTAACTTATAAATTAGTTTAGTTTCTGTTATTGTTTTTAATGAGATTATTACAATGATTGCATGTTTGGGTGAGATTATTAGTTTTATTTCAATTAGTCCAAGGCAAAGATTCAACCATCACTTAAACAAAATCAAGGAACTATTAGTACATTGTTGAATAGAAATAGAGAATTCCAATTTTTGATAATTTTATCATCACTTGATTATTTTCGAATGGATATATTCAATGATGTAAAATCAGAAAAATCGAATAAAAGAATCAATTAAAAGAGATCCTACAATTCCAATTACGAATTTGTTGGGGCCATGACAAAAAAAAAATCGAGCCTTCTGGCATTGAAAACGATATTTGAAGTATTGAAATGTCACCAATTTTAACTTGGGAGGACTTATTCGTCCTTAACATAAAAACAATTGGAGGACTTATTCATAAAAATCAATTGGAGGACTTATTCGTCCTTGAAATTTGGATGGATAGGTAGATAAAGGAGGACAATTTCTTTCATTTGTTCTCTCGCACTGCGAACGAAGGCAGACCGTATCACCCACCCAGAACCATTGGTGCAGAGCTCGATATGCTGACGGCAGCAATGTCGAAACCTTCATATAAGGTTCTTCTCTTCTCATAGTACTACGGAGCTGCATGCTTATGGTGTTTGCTATGGCATTTCCAACCCCATCTCCTGAATGAGATTCATTGATGTTCTGAAATAGGGTTTGGTTTCAATACCGAGCTAACTCTGGCAGAATTCTCGGACATAATGGGGGTGGAACGAAGTTCTTTCACATTTGAAGCGACTCCTCCGTCTTACTGACATTGGGTCGTGATAATTTGTGACAGATAATTTTGGGTTCGGCATCAATGGCTCGGCGGCGGATTCTAGCTGAGATGGGTTATGAATTTACTGTCATGGTGCTTTCTTAACCGCTCGAATGTTCCTCTTTCATAATGAGAAGAGTTCCTGAGTATTTATATAATAATTATATAAAAAGAAGCTGAGATCTCTGTTTTTTTGGTAGACTGCAGATATTGATGAGAAAAGCATTAGGAAAGATAAGCCTGAAGAATTGGTGATGGCTCTAGCTGAAGCTAAGGTATGGCACTTCTTCACTTCTGGAACCCATTTCGTTAAATGCTGTTGATTCTATGGTGAAGAACATTCACTATAGTTGGGGTTACGATTCATGATTGAAGTTGCTTATGTTAATATGGTTCCCTATTTGGGTCATTTTCCTAGGCAGATGCCATCATAGCAAGGCTTCTGAACACAGGTCAACTGCAGAACGATACTGATATGACGTTGTTAATTACTGCTGATACGGTATGAACTTATAGCCTCTTTCTTAACTTCCGTTACATTACATCTACCTTTTCATTCATTACCTTAAGCTATGAATCTTGGTTTCCTCATCCGACATTTCGATAGATGAACTTGTTTTGCAATCGACATTGTTGATTTGTGGGTATATACTATATAGTTTATAACTTATTGCTACCCTCCCATCTACTTCTTTGGGCTTTCATCAGGTCGTGGTATATAAAGGAGTGGTGAGAGAGAAACCAACCAGTGAGGAAGAAGCAAGGGAATTTATAAAAGGTTGCTTACTGAGTCCTCTAATCAGCCAAACCCATCTCTGATATTCATTTGGGATTGAGTTTCCTAACAGCTTTTGCTTGCAGGCTATTCTGGAAGCCATGCTGCAGTTGTAGGATCAGTCCTTGTAACCAATCTCACTACAGGTTCGAGAAGGGTAACTTGGGAGAGAGCAGAGGTATATTTCCATGAGATACCCGATGAAATCATCGATAGCCTGGTAACAGATTCTGGCATGAACTCATTTCTTGCGCCTAATCTACTTGTTCTCTCTTGAACTCAATCATTGACCGAGTACTGATGTTTTGAAGATTGAGGAAGGAATAACTTTCAAAGTGGCTGGAGGTCTAATGCTGGAACATCCATTAACATTGCCCTTTGTTGAAGCAGTGGTTCGCCTTTCTCCTTCCCCTTTCGGCTTTCTAGTGGTTTACAAAGAACCTTAGTTGCTTTACCAAAATCTGCCCTTAGTGATTCTTGTTAATGAAACTTGAATGGCTTTTGCTTGCAGATCGGAAATAGCGATACTGTCATGGGGCTTCCAACCGCTCTTACCCAGCAATTCATTGATGCAGTCTTGCAGCCTGTGAAGGCCTAATAACTCAGTTTATATGTGTTTGATATCTCCATATGTAGACAGACATATGCTTCAGTCTGTATAAATGCCCTCGAAACCTCTGCTTTTCTTGCTCCAGCTTGTAGTACTTATCCTCTGTTTCTAAGATGGAGCCTTTTCACATATTTTGCTCTGCAATTAATTAGTAAACTCTGCCTCACCAATCTTATTAAAAATGCACCCAATTAGGGTTCCAAAAACCACCAACCCATCATCAGCTTGTTCCTCTCTGTCTCTGTTTCTCTCTCTCTCTCCGGCTTTTCGTAACATATCCGTCATTCAACTATTCACAACCCAGAAATCTTAAGACACACAGAAGAAACCAAATAGTAAGAAAAAAATGGCAGCAGCAGATTTTGCAGTACGATTTGGGATCACCGGATGCACCAGGCTAGAGAAGAAAGTCACCAGAGCCTTGAAGTTGTAGGATCAGTCCTTGTAATGAAATCCGTTGAACTAGGCTGCAGATGTGTAGCTCTGTGAATGAATAGGGCCCTGTAATCTGGAATGTAAATGAAGCACATGTATTTACCTCAATTTAGCACAAAGCAGTACAAGTTTGGAGTCGCACCTCAAGGCTCAAGGTTCAGTAAGTTCAAAAATCAAGCCTGTGTGCTCTGAAGTTCAGGCGACGAGACTGAGATAAAAACACTCACTTCCTAACATCCAAAATCCTCACAAATACAAAAGGAAACCAAGAACATAAGGTCCAAATCTGCTTATGATTTAGTCAAGCACATAGATTCTGGAGGCGATATCTTGAACTAGCCAGTTGAAACCCTCGAGCAGCCCTTCACCTGTATATGCGCTACAACCGATGATCTTCCAATGCCTGGTTCTATCCATGTTATCCAAGTTCAATACCTATAAAAGCATCAAATCAGAGTCACTAAACCCATAAAGGAAAAAGAACATGCAGAAGATTCTCCGATTGTCAATTGCATTGGGATCATACTAGTTCCATTGTCAACACAGCATTTTGTAGTACCTTGGCGATTTCATCGGGTGTAAGAGCCCCATTGATGTCTTGCTTGTTAGCAAATATCAGCAAAGAAGCTCCAGATAGCCTCTGCCGAATCAAAAACACCAAACAGCAGCTATGAATACCAAAGGCTAGGAACTGAAATTCAGCAGCAGCAGCAGCAGCAAAGTGGCAGAGAGAAACCAGATTAGTACCTCTTCCTTCAACAGATTATCAAGCTCCATTTTGCAATCACCTAACCTTCTAAGATCTGAACTATCCACAACCCAAACCAGGCCATCAGTTTGCTCAAAGTAGTTCCTCCAATACGACCTTATCGTTTTTTGCCCACCAACATCCCATATATTCAACATATACCTTGAAGACATATATATAACAATGGTGATTCCTACAATTAGAAAAGAGGGGGTGGAGAAATTGACATTAGGGTTTGTCGTGGGTTATTTCTTACTTGTGGTAAGTGATGGTCTTGATGTTGAAGCCGAGGGTTGGACTGATGACGCTGGTGTCTTCTCCATTAATCTTCAGGACAATCGTCGTCTTCCCGGAGTTGTCCAGGCCGCTGCGGAAAAGAGAAAAACGATTGGGAAATCATTCAGGATTGGAGAGTCAATTGGAAATGGAGATGTGGAAGAGAGGGAAACAGAGAATTACGCACACCATGAGAATACGCATTTCCTTCTCTTTCCGCTTGATCTTTCTGATGATGCTGAGAAGCCCCATGATTTCGGCGGAGCTCCGACGACTGTGCAATCGCCAAAAACTAGTTCGGGTGATGGGTCCGGCGGGGTCCGATTTCAATTGGGAGCAGCACTGGTATATGAGCGGGTCTTAATATATCTTTCATCTATCCAAGTTCCTGCTATGACCTTTTCCCCATGTCTTACTATATCTTTCACAATAATGACCCTTACTCTTGCGCCATCGTGTAAGAAACAGAGTGTTTACTAATGCATCAAGAATCTGGGCTTCGATTTTGCAAACAGTGGGATTGAGGGTATTTTTTAATTATTATGATAATGATGTGGAATTTTTAATAGATTAAAAACTATATATATTTTTATTTTTAACGGTCAACTATGAGTGTTACCGCCACATCAGCAAAAGTTAACGGAGACTAACGGTCAGTGACCAAATTTGGACGGTTAACCTAATTTAAGTGACTACGAATGGAATAAAGTAGTTATAGTGACTAACGTGAACTTTACTAGTAATTTAAGTGACCAAACTTGCAATTTAGTCCAACTTCTTAAGTCTTCGGATAATTTAAGGAGGGGTTCAGCTGAAGTGGTTGGGTCCATGAAGTTTCTGAAGACATATCAGAGCATGCATGCATCATATACACAGGTTTAATTCTTTATCTCGACATTGCAGATTTTGTAACCAATTTGAATCCCTGCATAAAGAAACTAAACTCTTCCGCCCCTGATGACAGAAGACATGCATGAAGAAGGCCTGCAGGCTGTTGAAGCATTTGGCGATTCATTTGTAAGCTCTGTATCTTTCTCGTTTTTCGTGCATTAAGCTTGTATTTGGTAGCTGGTCTGTGTTTTTGTGCTAGCATCATGCTAAAGTTGTCGAATTCTTGGTTCAATTTCTACCTGTTAGGTAAAGATGCATTATTTGTGGTAAGGGTAAATGGGAGCTAGGACTCAAATCACTGATAAAAAAATACACAACTAACAAGCAGTATTTCCAAACAAGATTCATCTTTAGCATTTGTGCAAGGGTAAATGGGAGCTGACATTTTGGAAGTTTCCAGTAGTCACTAATTGAGAGCATTTCCACATTCTTGATAGCTATAACTCTACAACTCTACATTCTTTCCTAATCGTTTTAGGTGTCACCAATGTGAACATATCTCAAGGTTCCATATACTAGTTTGTTTAACCAGTTGCACACATCAAGTTTCATTAGGTTGCTTATTACTTATTAGTCGACATGCCAAATTTTTTGCTTGTGAGGATAAAATTTAGCTCATATCTTAAGCTCTTCTATATTCTGATGCTTTTTCTACATGGCCCATAAGATAAACTATATATTTCTTTTACCGTAGCAATGAATGCTGCAACCTAATGTACTGTTTATCCTCTCACAGAACTTTTCAGCTCAATTGGAGAGAGATGTTCTGGCATCAGAGATCCCCAATCCTCCAAATCTTTTTGGGTCTTTATCCCCAATCCTCCAATTCGAGAGAGATGTTCTTCCCCCAACCGAACCCAGACCAGATAAAATCTCTTAAGGAGGGTTTTGCTTAATTCAGCTCAGAAATGGAGAGCTAGAGTGAGAGAGAGCTTTCTCTGCTTGCAAACTAGCCTACCCAAACAAACTAGACTGCCCAAACACACTAATTTCATACTAGTTACATAATCAGAGAGCATTTTCTTTGAAATTATTAATCAGTTTGGGCCTCTGCAAGTTGAAGTGAGTTTTTGCAATTCAGTGTTGCCTACCATCCTTATGACACGTCTATTAATTTATTTACTATTACAGGAAAAGTCTGCTGGATCTTGCAGCTTGAACAAAAGCAGAAGTATGCAGTTTGGAAGGCTGCAGACATAAGGAAGGCATTGAAAGAGGGAAAGACACCCAGCCAGGCCAAACACACTAATTTAAATGTGGAAGAAAACGAATCAAATCGTACCCAAACCAAGAACCCTAGTTTCCTTTAATCAAACAGAATGAGGAAGAAGATTCATCAGTTCACACCAATACAGAACCCTACTTTCATAAATATATTCAAACAAAATGAGGAAGAAGATCATTCACACCTCAACCCAAACTCTTAATTCACATAAACCCAGAAAACAGAGCCCCCGACCCAGAACGGTCCAAGCATAGGGAGGGAAAGGAGGAAGGGAGGACGAACCTGGAAGCCGAGCCCTAAATTTCACCACCCTGTTATCCTCGTGCGCACGAAGCACAGATCCCACGCGAAGCTGGTGAGATCGAAGATGGAGATCGAACGCACTTCAAGGAGAACGCCGACGTCGCTGTAGATCGGAGATGGTAAAACTCCGCTGCAGTCGCCGACGTCGCGAGGTTTATCGCCGCTGCAATCGCCGACGTCGCTAGGTTTTTTGATTTGCTTGCAGTTGTCGTGTATCGGGAGGGAAGAAAGAGATGCAGATGGGAAAGAGAGATGGGAAGTGGTGGCTGATGGGTCGTCGATTCTCAGGAGAGGGCAAGAAAGGAATAACAAGACACTAAAATTTTATGTCAATATTTATCAATCAAGACACTAAAATTTATTATCCTATTCAATATATTTCAATTCATGGTTCTAGAGTATAAACGGACTTTCAATCAACTGGATCATGGCCCGGCCTCTTGGCCGGGAGAGTTTGATTCTCATGTTGTCATGTATAAGTGTAGGTATATATTTTTGTTATGGTTCATGTTGTTGGAGTTTGAAATAAATATTTAGTTTAGTAAGTTCTCCATTAATAATATAGGAAAGTATTTGATGTATTTGACTAACGAAGTTTTAAAAATGACGAACAACGTCCAACTACACTAACATAACTACATATTTTCAAACGAATTCGTATTGATATAAAAACGTCTAAGAAGAACAATGGTAAGAGTTGTTTTACATCATAAATGCATAATCAATCTTCAGTATACGATAAAATGTTTCGACTTTTTCATTGACTTTAGTGTATTCAATGATATAATGGAACAAAGTATATGTTTAGAGTGTCCTTAATAAGAAACAAACTAAATCACACACTCATGTTTCGAGTGGCATTTCATATAGAAGTCACTGTGACATTAATGTAGTCGAAGCATGAAGATCTCCAACTGGCAAGTTCAACTAATAGAGCAACACATAAAAAGCTAAATCAAACTGAAAAGAATGCGAAACCTAAAAGCAACATACCTTATATTTTGGGAAAAATCGACAACAATAAAAGTCATTGTAGCTCGTACTCAAGTTAGAAAGACTTTGATTTAACAGTAGGTAAACAATGATATGTAGTGCTTAAGCCTTAAGAGGGAAGATGACACCTTACATTCTTTATTAATATGCATCTTAGTTTCATGTTTCTCAAAAAAATGCATCTTAGTTTCATAAACTTCATAACAAAAAAGTAGTGATTCAATAATCAATATAAAAATCAATATGGACACAATATCTAATCAAGAGAAGAGGAAGCGAAAAAAAAACACAAATTGTTGTGTATAGATTCTGGTCATACTATTTCATAGTGAAAAATATCATAAAAATTATTAACTGATAAAAGGGAACGATAAAGGAAAAAATGCATCAATTTGAACCTAAAATGTGAGGAACTAATATCCTACACCATCATACAATAATGATATATTATATCCCAAAAAATTATTAAAAAAAATCTATCTAAACGAAAAAGTATACTAAATTGAATCCATTGTAAAAGTAACAATGAAGATATATATTATATCTACCTAAGGAATAATAAAGTAAGCCATGTTTCTTAGAGACCTCTCTCGATAGAACCACTCTATGATAAAAACCATTTCGTCAAACAATTGTATCATATGAGTTTTAACTTAAAAATTCAAGTGCTTATAATTAGCTATTTCAACTCATAAATGAATTAATTATACCATTTGGTATAAAAAATTATAAAATTGAGAGTTATTTTGCTTGTTGTTAAATCATTTGAACTGAAGTATGAAAGTGCTTCAGAACTGTTACTTCATTCATCATTATTAAAAATTACTATTTTTATTACAACGTCTAAGCGTGTCTAGGCGAGCTAGGAGATAGACAAATGCCCAATGACCACCTTAGATTAACGTGTTGTTGAACCTCAATAAGTATAGCAAACTTAGAGAGCATCCTATAAATTTGATCACTTCTATTTGGTATAATTGATTGCATCCTGAAACTGATCAATGAAGGACTCTTTCGATACGATTCTGATAAGTTGTCCCCTACTGCACAATTAGTATGACTAAATTGTAATAAGATAATCATGTATTGAATTTTAATTGATAGCGTAAAAGATCGTACTAACTCAAGTAGAGTTTTAGCTACTCAGTTCTTCATATTCACATGTAGATAGCTACTTCAAAGAGTTCGAATATTGATTGAGTTTGTTGAACTATACCTAACAAAACTATGATATCAATCGCAAGATATGATGCTTTTTCGAGAAATTGTGAGAATATGTTGGAGACGTCAAACCTAACATGGATACCTTTGAATTTAAGTAATAAGCAACATTCATAGTCAATAGATTATACATGAAAAAAATATTCACCATTCCCATAAGTTGGTAGGAAGCACTGAATAATTAGGAATGGAAAGCTAGAAACATAGTTGATTTAACAAATAACTGCAAAAATTATTGGAAAAAAGAAAAAAATGCTTAGAGTGTAGGCATGATAGTGTTACATTAAACCCACAAACAGAAACCAAGTAATCATTAATAGTTAGTTGTGGATATTGAAATAGTTTACTAAGCTGAATACTATATACTGGTGATTCATAATTGGACCTTAGCTTGAACATTGCATCATGTTGATAAAAATTGTTTTATCAATTACAATGCTGAAATAAGGGGTTGTATATGAAAGTCTTGATTGTTTTTTTTTTAGATTATTAAAATAAATAAATTTTTATAATACAATACATATGTTTTTATTTTTGTTTATATACAATCGTGAATTATTTGCTTGCTTTGACTAAACTATCACTCAAATTGATTTATTAAATAAATTCGAATTTTAGCATAGACTGTCGAGATAATTAGTATCGATGTTTGTCATGTTTATTTTTCTTGAAATGTATGGTACCAATGTTCTTATGTCGTCATTGAACACTTCAATTCAATGCGCAATATTCCAACCAATGATATTTGTGTTGAGATTTTAAGATTATCCTTCATTTATATATTAGAAAAAAATTCTAAATGAATTATTAAAATATGAAAATAGAATGATCAAACACCACAAAATACTTACAGGAGACTTAGCGAGCTAACTAACCATGATAAAAAAGTACTCCGTTTTCATAATTTTAACTTCCTCTATGTTTTGTATTAATAAAGTACAACAAATGTGTCTAGTCTAATTGGTTACAATTCTTGTCTTTGATGGAAGAGACCATGGTTCAAATCCTAGCATTGATATGTTTTTATATGAAATAAAAAATTGATTGTGTAGACGAAAATACCCTTCCTACTTTCACTCTCGTAGCAGGAAATTTGAAATAGAGCAAATCAAACTCTTTAAAATGTATTATAAGTAGTGTAGATAGATGATGTTGTTTAGAGTAGGACATCCTAATTCAAATTTTTTAGTAAAGATACTGTGCTATTGCATAAATTATTCAACCAAATTGGAACTTGATACACACTATACTCCCTACTTATGATTAAATTCTCTAATCTTGATTCATTTTCATTTTGGATGTTCATGATATCTCAGTGTATGATCTTATTTGTCTATCAAGATATTTTAATTTAGTATCTTATATAATATTTATCAATTGCTAATTGCTAATTGTTCTTTTCTTAGAGATAGAGTTTCCAAAATCCGATCCCCTCACCCACCGGAGTAAATGTCATATTTATAGGCTACATGGTGGTGGGTGAGTTACATGGTGACATGACTACTGACATGTCAGAGGACTAGACCATACCTCTACCTAGGATAAGTACATTTAGTCTTTTATTATACCTAGGACTAGGACTATGATGTGACCACTCATCGGGTGGGACGCGACGTCGTTTCCCCACACTCGCTGATTTGGTCAACGCTGGACTCGAACGTCGTCGTTTGGTGTTCGGGCTGTTTCTTCGGTAAAGTCGGTGCTGATGCGCACGACTCTCTAGGTAGTGGCGCTCGCCGGTGTGCCCTTCTGGTCGCGTCGGCACTAACGCGCTCAACTCCTCTGGTGTCGGTGCGTCGGTGTTTCCTTGGCGCGGCGGGATCCGAGTCATATGCCCAACATATTCAAATTAACCAAACCAAATTGTCCAATCGATTTAAACGGTTATCACGGAAACCACTCTGTTTGAACACCCGAATTAAAGTAGTTAAACCCACGCAGGCACTGAGTCACATAGTAAACAACCCAAATAATGCTATTTGAACAAATACCACCGTTTCCCTTTAAACAACAATTCCTTTTCTCTTCTTTCAAGATATCAAACAATGAACACGAAGAACACTCAAATAACTTGGGCCAAAAATCCAGCTTCTTTCTTTCTTGCACTCCATGATTGTTTGAAAAAGGGGGTATATTAGGTTGTGCTTTGTGGAGATGCAAGAATGAATATAGGCAGGAGTTTGCTTATTTGATTTTCCTCATTTTCTACTGATACTGAGTAATCTAATGCCAAAACGAAAAGAAAAATCTCATCATGCACGAAAATTAACCAGTAAGATATATTAATTCCCTCGCACTAGTTCTCCCCAACTACCTAATCAATAATGTCTGAGACCCACTGCACAAACACATGGAATAGATAGATACGTTGATTTCCTACGAACGCACTAATTCTCCGCAGCTACATAATCAATAATGTCGGAGACCATAGCACAACATTCCTTAAGCCATTGAAACAGTAGGATGCATGTAGGCATCAAATTACTGTGAACAAAGAAGAAATGTCAGCACTCTCAAATACAGCATCCCTTCCTGCTTTATTGGGCCAAGGGAAAGCTCAGCTTACGTTGGCCCATCACGTGCAGGCTTGCATGGTCATGCAACCCTTATCGTGTCCTTTTGGTAATTGGAATTGTGATACCCTAGATGATTTGTGGAAGGGTATAAGTACACATGTAAGGCCTTTTGGCCGAATAACATAATAAGAAAAACCTAAACTTCCGTGGATGTAGATCTCGCACTCTGTGAGATTGAACCACGTTAAACAAAGTGTTCATTTGGTTTCCGCAAGTCTACGTTATTTCTCATGGTATCAGAGCGATCGGTCTAGTAATCATCGTCATTGTCAATCATGGTTCTCGAGGACGAACAGAAGAAGTCGGATTCGTCCAGCAGCCATGGCAAGGAGCTGTCCAATGTCAATATGGATGCTTCGTCAGTTTATTATCTTCATCCCTCCAATAGCAACAGTCAATTGCAGGTCGGGGATCTCCTCACATCGACAAACTATGGTGAATAGGTTGTCGATGTCACATACGCCCTAATAGTCAAAAATAAATTTGGTTTCGTTGACGGCACAATAGCAAAGCCGGCCACGGAACCTAAGCAGCGTGCCTGGACGCGATGCGATGCTCACGTCAAAGGCTGGTTGCGCATGTCTATGTCCAAAGAAGTAAGGAGTAGCGTTCGATATGCAAAGTCGGCTCGTGAAATATGGGTTGACCTCAAAGAACGCTTCGGGCAGGGTATTCTCACTCGAGGCTATGAGCTGCGTCGGTTGATCTCGGCATTATGGCAAGAGAAATTGTCTGTGTCATCTATTTTTACTCAATTGCGAGTTTTGTGGGAAGAAGCTCAATCGCTCACACCAACAGAACTCTGTACTTGTGGATTGTGCACTTGTGGGCTTGAACGCAGAATTCAGGCCAAGGAAGAGATTGCAAGACTCTTTGATTTTCTTATGGGACTTGATGAGAGTTTTAGCACAATCCGCAGCCAAGTTCTTTCAATGAAGCATGCGCCATCTCTTGCGGAGGCATTTCATATTGTCCTCAATGATGAACAACAGTGGCTCCTAGCACAAAAACGACGTCCTACCTTGGAAGCAGCTGCCTTTGCCTCACGCAGTGAAGGTTCTGATCGGAATGGATCACGAAATAGTGAGGGCAAGCCGGTGTGTACGCATTGTGGCAAAATTGGCCATTTTAAGGCCACTTTTTACAAGTTGATTGGCTGGCTGAGTCGTAGCGAATCGAGCCAGTCCGAAAAAACTTCTAGTTCTGATAAGAAGCAGCAGCGACGTTCTCAGCCTGGGAAGGGCCAGCCAAAAGCAGCCCAAGCTGAAGCCTCCCCAAGCTCAATAGCCTGCTTCACCGTTCAACAGCTCGAACAGCTTCGTCAATTTTTTAATCAACCTAAACCGGTTGATGATCCAATTGCACACATGGCAGGTACTATTTTTAATTCTTCTGAATGGTTAATTGACTCAGGCTGCAACGAACATATAACCCGGGATGGTTCGATTTTTAGTAAAGAGGTTGTGTGTTCGGACAGTCAACCGGTTAAAATTCCAAATGGTGCTAGTGTGCCGGTGGCCAAAGTTGGGTCAGTCAAGTTATCTACAGGCTTACATCTTGATCGTGTACTTCATGTCCCCGAGTTTCAGTGCAACCTTCTATGAGTCAGTCGTCTTACAAAAGATAACAATGTTGCGTTGATTTTCCTTCGTGATTTGTGTATACTCCAGGACTTACACTCCAAGAGCGTGATTGGGAAGGGGATTCTCCGTGATGGTCTTTATTATTTAAAGTTGTTTGGAAGTCATGAGCGGTTCGTGTTTGCTGCCGACGGCAAAGGGGCAGTGTCGGAAGAGGTCTGGCATGCTCGTTTGGGATATCCATCGCCAGCGAAGTTTTCTCAGCTTAGTCATTTTATCTCAGTATCTGTTAGCAAGAACCAGAACCCTTATCATTCCTGTTTTCGTGCTAAATAGAGTCGGACTCCTTTTCCTACTAGTTCTATCAAAACTTCGGCTTGTTTTGAGTTAATACATGTAGACATTTGGGGAGGATATAAAGTTGCATCTCTCAATGGTGAACATTACTTCTTGACCATCGTGGATGATTTCAGTCGTGGTGTATGGGTATATTTGTTGAAGTTCAAATCTGATGTTGCACGATGTTTGAGGATGTTTTGTGAACTTGTGGTCACTCAGTTTCATAAGAAAGTACAGCGCATTCAAGCCGATAATGGCCTGGAGTTCAACACGTCGGCCCTGCAGGATTTCTATGAGCAATCGGGTATTGTTTTACAGACAAGTTGCACTGACACGCCCCAACAAAATAGCATTGTCGAGCGCAAGCATCGACATATACTGGACACTGCTCGTGCTTTACGATTTCAAGCGGGGCTTCCTCTTCAGTTCTGAGGGGAGTGTATTCTAACGGAGGTTTATTTAATTAATCGTTTGCCCACTACCGCAAACGGGAAAATTCCATATGAAGTTCTCTTTGGCAAGGCAGCCTCCTATACCCATCTAAAGGTGTTCAGGTGCCTAACTTATGCGAAGGATAATCGTACTGGCCTTCACAAGTTTGCGGAACGGGGGCGTGCTAGTGTGTTTCTTGGGTATGCGGCTACCAAGAAAGGTTATGTTCTTTATGATCTAGCTACACAAAAGGTTTTTGTTAGCCGCGATGTCGTGTTTCATGAGGCGCATTTTCCTTTTCAAAGTCCGAATCCAAGTGAGTGTCATTGGATTCCAAGTGAAGTGTTAGATAATAATCTGGTCTCCAATCCTATTTTAGCTGAGGACGATGGGATAGGAGAAACTCCCTTGGTTGATTCTCGGCTGTCATCATCACTTCCTACGCCTCCCGACACCGCTGATTCTACGTCCCAACCGCATGGATCAATTGAGGATGCAGCGTCGCCCTCGCCAAGTTCTGTGGGTCACGGGCAGGAAACTTCCCCTGCGACCTCACCTAGTCCCACTCAAAAGGAAATGTCCCCTCCCCAGGCCGTTGAGCAGCTTGGCCGAGGCCTGCGTCAACGACAACGTCCTAAGTATTTGGACGCTTATGCTACTGATCATGAGTATGAACAGCTTGCTTCCAACGTCAAATATCCTCTTTCAAATTATGTGACTTATGGTAAGGCTTCATCTGTTTTCAGAGCTTTTCTTGCAGCTGTTACCCACAACGAAGAGCCTCGTACTTGGAAACAAGCTATGCTATTCTTGATGCAGCTTGGCGCGCCGCTATGCGCAAGGAAGTGGCGGCGTTGGAGGCTACAGGGAAATGGGTTCTCGTTCCTTTACCTCCGGGCCATCGTCTCATTGATTGTTGATGGGTTTTCAAAATTAAGTATCGTCCTGACGGTACCATTGAGCGCTTTCGTGCTCGTTTTGTGGCCAAGGGTTATACTCAGGTCGAAGGGGTTGACTATTATGACACCTTCGCCCCGGTTGCGAAGTTGGTCACCGTTCGTTGTCTTATTGCCGTTGTTGTTCAGCGTGGTTGGCATCTTCAGCAGTTAGATGTTGACAACGCATTTCTTCATGGTGATCTTGAAGAAGAGGTCTATATGCGGGTGCCCCCGGGTTTTCAACAGCCAGGAGATTCTCGTGTATGTCGCTTGCAGAAATCGATCTATAGTCTTAAGCAAGCTTCTCGTAAGTCGTAACTAGTATCACAAGTTCACCACTGCTCTTTGTGAACTTGGTTTTCGTCCATCTCCAGCTGATCATTCACTGTTCGTTTATCGTCGTGGTGACTCTTTTGTTGCTGCATTGATTTATGTTGATGATGTACTTCTCGCTGGTAATGACTTGGATTTCATTAATCGGGTCAAGGCTTTCCTCGATCAGCGGTTTAGTATTAAAGATTTGGGGTCACTTTGTTATTTTCTAGGGCTTGAAGTTGCGCGCTCACCTAATGGCGTGATCCTCAGCCAAAGAAAGTACACGCTTGATATATTGGAGGAAGCAGGCGTGCAAGGCGCTCGCCCCAGTTCCTTTCCTGTGGAGCAAAATCATCAACTTACTCGTCCTTCCGTTTCTGAGCAGCTGGTCGACGGTTCTTCTTATAGACGTCTGGTTGGTCGTCTGCAGTACTTGACAGTCACTCGGCCAGACATTACCTATGGGGTGAACATTCTCAGTCAGTTTGTTAATGCACTTACGCAGGCTCATTTGGATGCTACCATGCGCATCCTTCGCTACCTAAAGTCCTCTCCCGGACAAGGTTTGTTTTTCCCAGCTCAAGGTTCGCTCGATCTCGTGGCGTACTGCGATGCTGATTGGGGTGGTTCTCAAACCACTCGTCGGTCTACTACAGGTTTTTATATCAGTCTTGGTTCTGCTCCTGTCTCTTAGCGCACCAAGAAGCAGAAAGTCAATGCTCGGTCATCTGTTGAAGCTGAATATCGTGCATTGGCAAGCACGGTTCGTGAAGTCATTTGGCTTCGTTGGTTGCTCAGTGAGTTAGGCGTGACTCAGTCAGGTCCGACACCACTTTATTGCGAAACTCAAGCCGCTCTTCATATTGCTGCTAATCCTGTTTTTCACGAGCGCACAAACCATGTGGAGATGGATTGCCATTTTGTGCGTGAACGAGTTGTTTCTGGTGATATTGCACCACGCAAAGTCAATTCAGAGTTGTAGTTGGCCGATCTCTTTACCAAAGGGCTAGGCACTGATCGTTTTCGTAGTCTTTTGTCCAAGCTAAACGTTCGTGATCTTCACCGTCCAGCTTGCGGGGGCGTATTGGGCCAAGGGAAAGCTCAACCTACGTTGGCCCATCACATGCAGGCTTGCATGGTCATGCAGCCCTTATCGTGTCCTGTTGGTAATTGGAATTGTGATACCCTAGATGATTTGTGGAAGGGTATAAGTACACATGTAAGGCCTTTTGGCCGAATAACATAATAAGAAAAACCTAAACTTCTGTGGATGTAGATCTCGCACTCTGTGAGATTGAACCACGTTAAACAAAGTGTTCATTTAGTTTCCGCAAGTCTACGTTATTTCTCATGCTTCTTCAATGAGTTCAGGGCAACACGATAGCTTTTCTGACGAACACATCTTTACCAACATGAGAATAAATGAACCTGCAAAACTTAGGAAATTGGCAAATGAGCAACCCATTTATAGAAGCCGAAAGCGAGAATATTGCAGAGGGTTGGCAATCACAGGTACATCAGTAAGTATTTCATACACCATAGACTGTTTTGCAGCCACATGAAGAATCACATGCTGTGTTGACATAGTGGTATTGTTGTAGACTTCTTGCGCTAGGAAACACCATAGCAAATCAAGAAGGAACCGCTGCTCTCTCTCTCCGTTGTCCCCTCTGTTTTTTCAACAAAGTGGTTTTTGTGCAAGGATACGCCACAGTAGACGAGTGAGAAAAAAGTCGAGTTGCAGCTTCATTCAATTAGGAGGAGAAGCATTGGTGGTGTTTGATTTCCTTCCTTGATTAAAGGTAAAATCAGTTCCTCTCTCTCCAGCTGAATTTTGACAACTTTTGGAGTGTATCCATACAATCTCTTTTTGCTTGGTAACGGAAAACAATGCGTAATTGTCCATCAATCTTGGAGTTTTGATATTTAAGTTATGCCTTCTATTATTGCAGCCCAGCCGGTTCATTGAGTTAGCTAAACCGGTCCGGCCGCATGTCATAACCTAGTTCCCTTTCTCTCGTCTTAGTCTAGGGAATTAGGTTTAGTTATTTCATATAAAAGGCCTTGTACTTGTTGACGGCCGAATCATCTCTTGTAATCCTGAAGTCGAAATTCAATAAAAGAACCGAGAGCTCTGTCTCTCCGTGGAGTAGTCCCGTTCATACTGAACGGGGAAACCACGTAAATCGAGTGTTGTGCGATTGCTTTACGTTTCCGCGATATTGATTTCATTATGGTATCAGAGCTGACCTCGATCTTGGGTTAGCTTTGTTGTTCTGTTCTCCCACTGTGGTTAGGGTTTCACCTGTCCACTCGCAATCATGACTGACGGCGAGAAAGGGGATCACGGCAAGGGTGCTGTCAGCGGAGATGAGTCATCCGCCACCCAAGTCATCGACGTGACCTCCCCTCTTCATCTTCACCCTTCAGATCACCCCAATCTCATGTTCGTGAGTGACGTCCTCACCGATCTCAACTAAAGCGACTGGGCTGCCGAGATGTCAAACTCTCTGCTTGCTAAGAACAAGCTCGGATTCGTCACTGGCGGGACTCCGCGCCCTACTGAGGGTTTCAAACTTGAGGCCTGGATCCGTTGTAATGCGGCTGTTTTCGGCTGGCTTCGTACAGCTATGAGTCGTGACATCAGGAGTGGACTTGGCACGGGACTCACGGCGAAAGAAATCTGGGACAAGCTGAAGGAGCGATTCAGCACCGGCAACCTCCCTCGTCGATACAAGCTGCGCCGTGAGATCACGGCTCTCCGCCAAGAGCAACTTAGCGTTGCTGGTTTTTATGCTAAGATCAAGAAGCTCTGGGATGACTGCTGACTCTAGATCCCCCCGCCAAGTGTACGTGCGGTAAATGCGAGTGTGACGTCGAGCGTCGGACTCGCGCTTCTCATGATGATATGCGGCTGCTCGACTTTCTTCTTGGATTGGATGACGATTTTTCGGTCGTTCGTACGCAACTCCTCTCCATGCGCCCGAATCCTAGCCTTGGAGAGGCCTATCATATGGTCGCGAATGAGGAGCAGCAGCGAAGCCTCACTGAATCGAGACCGCGCATTGAGGCCGCGGCATTCCAAGGCAAGGGCGAGCATGCTGGGAGTATTGGTCCGAATTCCATGGTTGCCGCCAAGGGGGAGTATGCTCGAACTCCAGATGGTAGACCTTTTTGCCATCATTGCCAAAAACCAGGGCATTTCCAAGAGACGTGCTACGAGATTCATGGCTGGCCGGCAAAGCAGCCTGGTCGGAGTGGGGATCGCCCCCGTCGTCGTGGCGCTGGGAACACCAAGCAGCAGCAGCGCACCAATCCTCAGGCAGCCGCCGTGGAGAGTGACCTTGGAGCTGTCCCCGGTCTCACGGCTGCGCAAACAGCTCAACTCCGAGCCTTTCTCTATCCGGACTCGACACCAACTGCTGACATGGCAGTCAATATGACAGGTAACATTTTCTCAGATTCTTGTACTTGGATTATTGATTCCGGGTGTACGAGCACATAGTTAATGATCGATCGTTGTTCATTGGCGAGCTTGAACCGAGCTCTCAGTTACAGGTTCGGATCCCTAATGGCAAAGGGGTCCCTGTTCACGGTATAGGCACGACGAGATTATCTAATGGGCTGGTTCTTCGTCGTGTCCTCCATGTTCCCGATTTTCAGTGCAATCTATTATCAGTCAGTCGTCTCACAGCCGATCATTCAGTTGCTGTGATATTCCTAAGAGGTTTCTGTGTTATTCAGGACTCGCGTTCGAAGAAGGTGATTGGGATGGGGACACATCTTGATGGCCTGTATCATCTTCGGTTATTTGATGAAAGTCACTCCGTGGCCTTTGCAGCGTAGAAGGCTGGTCCTGGCTCGACAGTCTGGCATTCGAGACTTGGACACCCATCGGTGGAGAAGTTGTTGGCTCTTCAACCTTTCATTTCTAGCACTTTAGTCGGCAGTAAAGACCCGTGTGATTCTTGTTTACGGGCGAAACAGATTAGACTTTCTTTTGAACACAGTACCATTCATACTCAGGATTGTTTCGAGCTTATTCGGGTTAATTGCATGGTTGGTCACTGAAATTACAAAAAACGTTCAAGTTTGGTCACTCGAAATATTTAAATTCATTGGTGGTACTTCACTTTAGTCAAACCGTTCACGTTTGGTCACTCTCCGTCCAACTCCGTTAACTTTGGATGATGTGGCAGTCAACTCTCAAAGTTGACCGTTAACTTAGTGACGTGACAAATAAAAAATTATTAAAAATAAAAAAATAAAATTTTATACTTTCCACCTCATTATTACATTCATTAAAAAAAATAAAAAACCTAATACCCTACCCAACCTCCACCGCCGCCGTGAAATCCTCCCACCTACCACCACCACCCAACTCCGACTCCTGTCCCATCCCGTCCCCGGCGCCGGCTTCAATCCCTCCTCCCACTCCTCCGCCGCCGCTACTACACAAGGTAATTTGGAAAAATGGCCAAGGCGGCAGGTCGGCTTGTGTTAATCTTCCACAAAATAAGATTAACTTAACGAATTAAGTATGATTTCTTTCTTTCTTTCTTTCTCGATCTTTGTCGTTGTGGTTGGAGATTAACGAGTGGAATCTCCTTGCTTCAATTGTGGAAGGGAAGAGGCTAGGCCATATATATAATACCCTGATCAGCACCTACTCATTATGGCGTGAAGAAATTCGGGATGCTGCTGCTGCTTCTCCTTCTCATCACGGCACCTTCTCTCGCAGCAGGTATATATACTTTCAATTCAATCGATTAATTTCAAAGCTTTCATTTGCTGCTAATTAGCTGTTGTTTTGGGATTGAAGCTGGCGCCGGGGATGGGATGGGGCAGGAGTCGGAGTTGGGTGGTGGTGGTGGGTGGTCGGATTTCACGGCGGCGGAGGTTGGGTAGGGTATTAGGTTTTTTATTATTTTTTATTTTTTTATTAATGTAATAATGAGATGAAAAATATAAAAATTTATTTTTTTTATTTTAATAATTTTTTAATTGCCACGTCATTAAGTTAACGGTCAACTTTGAGAGTTGACTGCCACATCAGTCAAAGTTAACGGAGTTGAACGGAGAGTGACCAAACGTGAACGGTTTGAGTAAAGTGAAGTACCACCAATAGATTTAAATATTTCGAGTGACCAAACTTGAACGTTTTTTATAATTTCAGTGACCAATCATGCAATTAACCCGAGCTTATTCACATTGATATTTGGGGTGGTTATCATGAAGCATCTTTTACTGGCGCTCGTTACTTTCTCACTATCGTCGATGATTTCAGTAGAGCAGTCTGGGTTTTCTTATTGAAGCAGAAATCTGAGGTTGCCAGATATCTCTTACTTTTCTGTAATCAGGTTCGTACGCAGCATAACAAAGGTGTTCGGCGCATCCAGGCCGACAACGGTCGCGAATTCTCCACACCAGAGCTGCGTGATTACTATGAAAATGAGGGTATCATTTTACAAACTACTTGTACTGACACACCTCAGCAGAATGGAGTCGTTGAAAGGAAGCACCGTCATCTCCTTGAGACGGCTCGCTCTCTTCGAGTTCATGCAGGCCTTCCTCTTCATTTTTGGGGTGAATGCGTATTAACTGCTGCCTATCTAATCAACCGCATGCCCCTAGTCCCGCTTGCAAATAAGAGCCCTTATCAAGTTCTTTTTGGACGCTCTCCTAAATATGATCACCTGCGTGTACTGGGCTGCCTAGTATATGCAAAGAACACTCATCGGAATCTCGACAAGTTTGAGGATCGTGGGCGGCCTGGAGTTTTTATTGGCTACCCGGCCACTCAACGGGGTTATCGCATTTTTTATCTTGAGAAATGCACTATTTATACCTCTCGCGATGTGCGGTTTTTCGAGGCCGCATTCCCGTTCAAGTCAAAAGAGCTACAAGGAGCTTCCTCCATCACGTTGCACGACGGTGAAGAGCAGCAGGGCATTCCACCCTGCATGGTTGATGACCCTCCCATGCACAATTCTCCTTCAAGTTCACGTGCACTACCAGATGCTCCCGCTCCCACTTCCTCTGCTGATCCCGCTGAGTCACCTTCCCCCTCGGCTGCGTCACCTACACCTGCCGACTCCTCACCTGGCCATCTTTCTCCTGCAATTGCGGCCGAGGATGCTTCTCACTCTCCTATTGCCGAACCACGTCGAGGCCTTCGAGATCGTCATCCACCAAAGGCTCTCTTGGACATTTACGAGGTGGACCTACCTGGTTCTTCTAATTCCACTTCCACCTCAGTTCGGCACCCCATTGCAAATCATGTCAGCTATCATCGCCTGTTCGCGCCTCATCGAGCTTTCGTTGCTAGTATTACTCATCACCCAGAGCCACGTTTCTATCACCAGGCAGTTCGGTTTTTGCATTGGCGCCTGGCCATGCAAGCTGAGATCTCGGCCCTGGTTTCTAATGGCACTTGGGTTCTGGTTCCTCTCCCACCGGGTAAGCGGGCTATCGACTGTAAATGGGTTTACAAAATCAAGTTTTTGCCCGATGGATCTATTGAGCGCTACAACGCGCGCTTGGTGGCAAAAGGTTTCACTCAGATCGAAGGGATTGACTATCATGATACCTTCGCGCCCGTTGCCAAGCTCGTCACAGTTCATTGTCTTTTAGCGATTGCAGTCACGCGCGGTTGGTTCATCCATCAGCTCGACGTCAACAATGCCTTCCTGCATGGGGATCTGCATGAGGAAGTTTATATGAAAATTCCACAGGGTTTCAGCCGTCCAGGTGATGACAGATTTTGTCTGCTGCGGAAGTCGATTTATGGCTTGAAGCAAGCCTCCAGGAACTGGTATAAAAAATTCTCTGCAACCTTGGTGGAATTTGATTTTTGGCAGAGCAGAGCTGATCACTCATTATTCACCTATCGCACGGCTTCCTCCTTCGTCACTGCACTCATCTATGTCGATGATGTCATCCTTGCCGGAGATGATCTTCCCTTCATTAAGCAAGTCAAGCAGTTTTTGCATGCTCGTTTTACTATCAAGGATCTGGGTCCCCTTAAGTTCTTCCTCGGCATCGAAGTAGCCCGTTCTCCACGCGGCGTAGTCATCAATCAACGCAAGTATGTTTTAGACATCCTTGCTGACTCCGCCCTTCCTGCTGCGCGTCCTTGCTCTTCCCTCATCGAGCAAAACCATCACCTTGGTCGTCAGGCCTCTCCTCCGGTTGCAGACCCGAGTGCTTTCCGTCGTCTGGTTGGGCATCTTCTATACCTCACTGTCACTCGGCCTGACATCACTTACTCAGTCAATTTGCTCAATCAGGCCGTTCATGCTCCTACTCAGGCACACTGGGATGCAGCCCATCGCATTCTCCGTTATCTCAAGCAGTCTCCAGGTTGGGGCCTTTTCTTCCCTGCTGATAACTCATTGATCCTCACTGGTTTCTGCGACGCTGACTAGGCTGGTTGTCCTACTACTCGTCGCTCTACGACTGGTTTCTTTCTCCGCCTTGGCACTGCTCCCGTTTCCTAGCGTACTAAGAAACAGCAGGTCGTCGCACGTTCCTCTGCTGAAGCCGAATATCGCTCCATGGCCAGCACTGTTAGTGAGATCATTTGGTTGCGTTGGCTCCTCTCAGAGTTAGGTGCCCCTCAGTCCGGCCCGACGCCTCTCTACTGTGATAGTCAGGCTGCCCTTCACATTGCGGCTAATCCTGTTTTCCACGAACGTACCAAGCACGTGGAGATGGACTGTTATTTCGTTCGTGAGCGTGTTCAATCTCACGACATCTCCCCTCGTAAGATCGCTACTGCCGAGCAACTTGCCGATCTATTCACCAAGGGCCTCGGTGTTCATCATTTGTTGTCCAAGCTTGGCATGTTCGACCTCCATGCCTCCGCTTGAGGGGGAGTATTGCAGCCCAGCTGGTTCATTGAGTTAGCTAAACCAGGCCGGCCGCATGTCATAACCTAGTTCCCTTTCTCTCGTCTTAGTCTAGGGAATTAGGTTTAGTCATTTCATATAAAAGGCCTTGTACTTGTTGACGGCCGAATCATCTCTTGTAATCCTGAAGTCGAAATTCAATAAAAGAACCGAGAGCTCTGTCTCTCCGTGGAGTAGTCCCGTTCATACTGAACGGGGAAACCACGTAAATCGAGTGTTGTGCGATTGCTTTACGTTTCCGCGATATTGATTTCATTATCTATGAGAACGAGCCATTCTGGATCAGTTCACTTAAGTTGAACTTTGATATTCTCTTGATGGGATGTGGTCATTGTAATTGTCAATCAGTCTGCATTTTGGTGTTTGTGTAATGCCTTCCATGAAAACACGGAATTTTGGACCAGTTTACTTAAGTTGAACCTTTGATATTCTCTTGATGGGATGTGGTCATTTTAATTGTCAATCAGTCTTGGTGTTTTGTTGTTTGTGTAATGCCTTCCATGAAAACAGGGAATTTGGGACCAGTTTACTTAAGTTGAACTTTGAAGTTGAGGCTGCATGTTCTTACTGTTTTGTAGTATGTCATCCATTGATATTCTTTTCTCTAAGACGTGGTCATTGTGATACCCCCTATCTTAGATACTTTTTCTTATTCTATAGTTTAATAATCTAGAAGTTCATAGAAGTCTACTTTAAGTTGTAATCTTTTCAAATATTTAAGTTTCGTAACACTCAAGTTTATGGTAGTAAAGGTGATTCCAAGTGAGCAACACCACCATCAGCATCAACATGTTTTCAGCTAATGAAGGCATTGCTGTTATCTTGTGTTTGAAAATTTCAAAAGACATTATTGTAGAATATTCCTTTTTACACCTGCCAGCTGAAGCTGAGGGGATTTTGAGAGTTTTGGGATGCTCACCTTTAAGGTCATGTTCTTCATTGTATCCCTTTCTGATGTACTTTTTGGCCAAGGAGAACAAGTGTTTTTGAACCACTAGAGTTTGGGGCTGGCATGACGCTAGATTTCTCCAGGCCTAAGCTTTTGCATATTCTTTTAGTCCTCATCGTCCTACCGATTTTTACTTCTGTTCTGCACCATATCTTTGTTGAGCCTTGTCTTCATTTCATTGTTTCCAGGTTTTTGAAAAGATGACTCTAGATTTAAATATGAGTGAGCAGCTACAAGAACTTCGAAGGTTGCTTGAAAAGGATCCAATGACTGTTGTGGAATATGAGATCAGCTGCCTTGAGAAAGTGAGCAAGTTTGAAGTATTTGGATTTTTTATTGTTTTCTTTGCTCTTGCTAATCTAATCAATGATTTACATTTTTTTGCTAGGCTCTTCATGGAAAAAGCCTTCGTGAGATGCTTACACAAAACTTTAGGTTCAGAGTGACTCTTACACGGAAGCTTTGGTGCCCCATCATTAAATCTGAATGCTTGGACTTAAATGACTTGGCAAGATGTATCATTAGGTACGTGAATTTGTAAAGTCTAGTTAGCTACTTTTTCTGTGTTTATATTTTTTTTTATAGAAATAATTAGTTTATTTTGTGAGATGCAGAGGCGTCCTGTACGATCTGTGCAAGATGCATGAAGCCGGTCGTATCCACAGCTCGATTTCTATAGACGAGATCACCGTGACTGCATTTGCAGAGACGGTGGTTGGTCGTAGGCCTTCGACCATAGAGTCGTGGAAGGGCAACCTCAATCCAAGCAAGTTTAGTTGCGTGCACCAAGAAAATGAGAAACTTGCCGGAATGATTAAAGACTTTCATGGGCTTGCTTCTACTATTAGAAAAATGTTTTGTTTGACGAAAGAGGGGCTCCCTGCTGAAGTGAAGCATCTTTTAAACGTGCTGGAGAGTTTTGATACGTAAGTGACAAACAAAATCATCCTTTCAATTTTGTTTAAACTTTTGTTTCCTTATAGTGAATATAAGTTGTTTATTTCACAGGGATACATCGTTGAGTCGAGGCCTGATCTACTTCCATCCCTGTAAGATGGATTTACCAAGAAAGTTAGAGGTCATTTGAGGATTGAGAAGGCTGTATTGGAGAAGCTCGAACTCCAAACTTGCAATGGCAGTATGGACTCGAAAGATAGATATCGCAACTATAACGGATTGGTCCTCTAAGTTACAGAACTTGTCAGAACCTGTGTACAAGAAAACTGTGGACACAACGGTATCAAATTGGGTCCCTACTTTGGAGAAACTAGCTGATTTCATGCAAGCCGAAGGAGCGAAGAAAGAAGAATGTGATTGGTATCGAGAAGACCCCTCCCAGAATGGTGGGTATGGTACCCACCTGTACTTGTTTTAGCATGCATCAACAACATATTTGACCACTCACAGGTTAGTTTATGACTCACGAATTTTAACTTTAACATTAGTTAAATTTTTTTCTTTCTTTTTGGGTCTAATTCATTATAATTTTATTGAAGGGAATTTCTTTGAGCACAACAAACCGCTCCATGTTCATCCTCTTTCCTACCTTCCTATGCCAGTTTCTTGAGACGGTTTTGAGGAATCAGAATATTAAAGTGTGAGTGGATTATTATTTGTTACCGTTGTTTTGATGGATTTTAGTCTACACTCATGTCTCATCATGAACTATACTTTGTTTACAGCGCTGACATATGGGGATCCATTTCAGCCAACAACAGTAAGTTCTTTATTGTTACTTCATGCATTATGCATGAACATGGTATGTTTTTACAGAGTTCATACTTCATACTAATTCGGACTGTTTGATATATGATAGGAATATAACCATGAGTTGAAGACTGGCAATGAGGTATTTTTCTGCACTTTCTGTGGAGGGCTACAAATTCTCCAAATTTCTCCCTGATGCTCTCTGCCTCCTTCCGAAGTCACCCATTACACTGATTACACTATATTAATTTCCTCGTTTTTTTATGATAGTTGTATACCTAGTCGAGCCTTGCTCACTAATGGTTTTTTTTCCCCTTTCTCGCTGGTTTTTCTAACTCATTACAATAGATTCCCTAGTTTGTATTCTCGTAGCATTCTCTTCAACATTTGTATTAACTTGAATTGGCGGTAATGTAGTCTTAGCTGGCTTGTGAATGTGAGATAGTGATGAGCTCGGTCATTGGGTCTTGATGTTTGGTTGTGCATGCATTGGTATATATGTGATCCTGAAAGCTCATTACACTTTTCAAGCTTCTGTTAGTTGAATTCTATCCAAACTTGGAACTCTCCGTTTAATGACGATTTTGTGTTTGGGGTGTGCATGTTTATATCTACGAGCCAACTGTGAATCTATTGGACCATATTCGAGTTAGCTTTCGCTTTCGCCTTCGCCTTCGCCATATTCTTGATTTGTTTGAAAATGAAGATGTCCTCGGTCGTAAAATGCAATGAGATTGCCAAAGTTCAAATTCTGCCACTTGGGAGAGTGTTGCCAGTGATCACGATTATGGTTGTAGTTTAAGAGTGATCTTTAATATATTGACCAAGGAAAGGCTGATATGACTGATATTTTTTGGATTCGAAACTCCATTCTTCTGGTATAACTTGATGGGAACTTTTTGTTTCTCTGTGAAGTTTGTGCATTTTTATTTTAAATTACCTGTTCTCCAACTATTTATGTGACATTGCGATTCTGATTCCTATTATCAATGTGTACAAAAGTATCCTGATCAGAATCAAGTGGGTGTATCTTCAGGATACAAGATTGTTTCCATGATATCAGGATTTCGGTGAGGCTAATACTACTTCATGCCATATTCTGAATCTCATTGTGTATAGTCTCTTATGAGATATCTAACATAGTGCTGTGTGTTTTTTTTATATCAGACGTGGTTGTGGTTACTCGGCTTCTGAATGCTAGCTTTAGCGATTCCCGAGATTCAGTCAACCACAAGCAGCAAAGGGATCAGGTTATTGACTTCCCAACTGTCTGTAAGAGTTGTTTAAGTTGACCTCATTGGTTGTTGGACTTGAATAACTAACTAACATATAATCTTTGTTTTAGCTCAGAGTTCAAGAGTTTTGCGTATGTGTACTAGTTCATAACGGCTTAGTGAAAGATGTGAAGATTTTAAAAACCTCCCAAAGATTCTAAAATGTGCTAGGAGGAAGAAGGAGATTCCGTCATTCAGAGTGCCTCGATCTGCATCTCAATATTACTACTTGCACCATGTCCTCCCTGTGCTCAATAAGCATTCAGTGGCTGAACTACTTGTATCTGATGGTCGTTGCCTGCTGGTCAGTAACCTGCTGTTTGTTCTATATTAATTTGTTTAGTTTTTCATCGGAACAAAATTATAAGTTGGATTCTGCTTAGTTGAATTATGCTGTCTTAGTTTGAAGTACTGCTTTTAGTTTGTTCGACTTGTGTGAACTGATGGCATCTTTCACGCCGTGCACCTATCGGTTCGAATTGGTTGGGTGCTGTAGGATCCAACAGTGTTGATCCTCATTAACTACGGCATCCTGATCTGATTGGGTTAGGCATGACTGGTTGGTTCCATAAAGATTAGTGTGTGTAGACTCTCTGAGATTAATTAGACTTTCGTTACAAGGGAAAGAAACCTGTGATGGTTAATGTATTTTTTAGTTCCTGTAGCTTGCTAGCAAGCTACAATAGTTGGGATATACATTTTTGGTGATGCAAACATATATCCAAAAAGGTAGAGGCTGATAATTAAGCTATAATTACTTCTTGTTTCTAAAAAGATTTGACTAGAAGATTAATTATGAGTGTGTATAGCTAGTCTGCATGGGTGACAATATATACTTCATACAATTGCATGGACGTGGTAGATCGATGATGTCATGATGCAAAATATATGTACTAGGAATTAGGAAATAGGATGCCATGTAATGATCCAGGTATATCGTCCTATAGTCCTGGAGTATTGGAGTATTGTATTCCTTTGATCTATCTGAATCTGTTTACTTACAACTCAATGTCTCACTGTGTAGGCAGAGTTGATGGGCAAGTCTTTCTTGTGCCGCAGTCAATGTTCAAGAAGACGCTGGGCGCTACCTAGGCGAGGAGGCACCGCCCAGCGCCCAGGCCGATTAGTCGTTGCCTAGGCGAGATTAAATGTAAAAAAAAATGATAAATATGTAAGTTTAGAGTGCAAGATCAAACATAACATTCATAAGTTCACTGATTTGCAGTTCTGTAACTGACAATATTCAAGATAACAATCATTCAAGTAGTAACATAGAAGAAAACAAACATAATAAAACATGACAAATGTTAAGATAAGCCATAAAGGCGATGACAAGTTAATAAACTCCAAGTTGATCACTCATCATCTTCATCCATATAGTTCTTGTTAACCACAACATCCTCCTCATCCTCCTCGAAATGAATGGCCTCACTTTCCTCGTCATCTTCTTCTTCAGACTCAAACTCCTCATCGGCAAGGTCTCTCACTAATTTGGCACTCCTGCGAGGTTGAAGATTCTCACTAGCTCCCCTTGCCTCATCAATAACATTCCATGGAATGCCATCGAAACCTTCATCACCTTCATCACCAAACACATGCAAAGTGTGACTATCTCCTCCCTCAAATAGAAATCCTTGTGCTTCAATTGAATCAGAACTTATGAGAACATCAACATTCTTCCTCACCTTTATCTTCCTTTGCTTGGACATCAATCTAGAGTTGAACTGGATGTACACTAGTTGATTCATGCGACTTGTAGTAAGCCTATTCCTCTTCTTGGTATGGATCTGCAAGGACAATTGATTATACAAGCTTCCATCTAATATCTACTTTTATTATATAGCATATGGACACAAATTCAAAACTACTAACCGACTCAAAAGTACTCCAGTTTCGCTCACAAGCAGAAGAACTTGAGGTAAATGACATAATCTTTATAGCCATCTTTTGCAAATGAGGTGTCTCACTTCCATACATTCTCCACCAAGCCACTAAGAAATTAATTAACTCTAAGTTAGTGAACGACACTAAATCATAAGTTACAAGGAAAGGTGGAAAGAAGTACTAACCAGGATTGTAGTCAAAGTTTACACAATTCTTTGCCATCTTTTTTCCAAAGAGTCCTTGTTTCCTTTGAAATTTTGTGAACTCAATGTTCATCACCTCATCATGTATATATTCATCACAACCATGGTAGAATTGGTCAACACAAGTGATCAATGTTGTTGTAATGTCGGCATTGTCAAATATTGAGGAGTCGGCATAGCTGTAGTGAGGATTGAGAAGATATGTCGTTAGATGCAATGGATCATCAAGTCTGCCTCTCATCTTCTTCTCCACAATAGCAATGACTTCTTTGTAACGAAGTTCTTCATTCTTAAACGTCTCCTTTATCTCTCTCTTTGCCTTCAAAAGTTCACCATACACAAAACCCATAGAAGGTTTCACATCCCCATCCACTAATCGGAGAAGCTTCACCAATGGCTCAAAGACTTTCAAGAAAATTTCCACACCATTCCAAAACCTAACACTAAGAACCGTGTCATAAGCCTCCTTGCCTTTCTTTGAACTGGTCTCCTTAATATTTTCCCACTTCGCATCCACCACCATCTTCCTCAAAGAATCTTTCTTATCCAACAAACTTTGTAGAGTAAGAAATTGAGAAGCAAATCGAGTCACACCTGGTCGGATGATCTCTCTCTTTTTGGTGAAGGATCTCATGCATTCCAAGGTGCGGTGGTGGCCATATATGAAGATGGTGAACCCCTTATCTTGATCTACAATTTTCTTGAACCTTGGTATGTTGCCGATTCCTTGGAGCATCAAATTGATTGTGTGGGTTGCACAAGAACTCCAAAATATGTTCGGCCTCTTCTCCAACAAGAGGGCCTTTGCTGCCATATTGTTGGAAGCATTGTCTGTCACCACTTGCACCACATGTTCAGCTCCAACTTCCTCTATTGCATTGTCCACTAGCTCAAAGATTACTTCACCTGTGTGAGAAATTGCTGATGTGTCCTTCGACTTTATAAAGCTGGTTCCCTCGGCACAATGTGTGACTATGTTCATGATGCTTCTCCTCTTCATGTCTGTCCAAGCATCAGTCATAATAGAGCAACCATTCTTTTTCTTCTCCGCCTCTCGATCACTTAACAAGCTCTTAGTCCTTGCATACTCAGCTTTCAACAAAGGATCTCGAAGCTCATACTGTGTAGGAGGCTTCAATCCAGGACCAAATTGACCAATAGCCTCAACCATTTGCTTGAACTCATCATTCTCAATGGCATTGAATGCAACAGCTACAAAATAAATTCAGGAGTAAATTAGAAAAACAAATTGTGCATCTAAGAAAGAAGTAAAGGGTATAGTTATGCACTAACCATGTGTGTACACCCATTTTGCAATATATTGATGGACTTGAAGCGTCCTCTCATTAAAAAGTGCTTGATTTATCTTTTGTTGCTGAAATGGTGCACTCGAAGACAAGCTAGGATCAATGGCACGTACCCACTTGTCTATAGGACCTAACTTGTGAGATTCAGAGCTACCTGCACAAGTAAGGTCTTCTTCCTGTTGTCCACCGGAAGAGACATTAACATCACTTCTCAAACCTAGCTCACGAACAACCTTATCCTGCTTCTTCTTTTCTGTTCCTTCCAACCATTTCAAGCATGCCAATTTAGCTTCATTTAGGCAACTCTTACACTTGGCAACCCCACCACCAACCTGAGCAATGTGTTTCTTGAAACGGTTAATTCCTCCTGTGTTTACATTCTTGCAAAAGTTACACATGACTCTATCCTTGTTGTTTGGATCGACGAGTTTTCCATATTCCCAACCAATATCATCAGACTTCCTCTTCAAGGAGTTCGCATTTTCAACCGTTGAAGCCGTGAAAGTAGCCTCTGTCTGTTCCATTTAACCAAAAACAAGCAGCCCTGTAATCGCAAACACACATTTTCAGCAACCAAATTTTGAAGGGGACAGCAAAACTGATTAGCAACCAAAATAAAAGCAATCACACAGCAATGAAATGAGTAAGAGAATTGAGATTCTTGTGCTGTCCCAGTACCTTGTCAACGAAGCGGCAGAACTCCGATTCTCTCCTCTCTAAAACTGCTTCTGAAGCAGGTTCTAGCTCCTCCTCTTCGTTCAGGGACTCGTAAACCACGCGGCTGTCGAGGTCGAGAATGGAAACCCTAGTCCAGAGATCTTCCCACCGTCGGCTGAGAACTGCGGCGAGCGATGCTGGAGAACGAGGGCGAGGACGAGTCACGATTGGCGATGCTGGAGACCGATGGCGAGGACGAGGCGCGATTGGTGATGCGGAGACTGACGGCGAAACTAATGACGACTGGCGATTCTGGAGACTGGCGACGAGGATGTGGCGCAGTTGGCGACGAATCCCCCTGCTGCAAACTTGCAATGCTGGAGAAGGATGCTGGAGAGGAGGGATGAAGGCGATCGACTGTTGGAGAGAAGGGAGAGAGGTGGCGACAGTCGAAGTCGAACAGATGGGTGGGAGGGCTGCTGCTCAGCTGCTCGACTGCTATTAGGGGTTTCCCCTTTCTGCCCATCCAAAACGCACAGCAGCGTCATAACCATTTTTTTTTCTAGGCGTCGCCCACAGCTTGGAATCGCGGATCCAAGCTAGTACTCGCCGCCTAGGCGTTCTTCAACGCGATTCCACGTTTATGGCGCCCAGCAACTTCGCCCAGCATTCCTCTCCAAGTTTCCTCCTCGCCTAGCTACTAAACGCGCCTAGGCGAGTGTTCTTGAACACTGGCCGCAGTGCTGCTAGTTTTGTTTCACCTTGTATTGGTATCATTCCAAAAAGCTCCGATACTTCCAAAAAATATTGGAATTGACAAAAAATAAAAAAAGGAGGGGCAGTTGTATGGTCATATGTAATGAAGACAACAAAACAGACTCAAGATAACATAATGAATCTTTCACTAGCAAATGGTTGCAGGTTAGCAATTCCTCTCTATTCTTCTATTTTGCGTTGTGTTTTGAAGTTTGTTATCTGCATTACCTCGTAATGCATAAAGAACATGCTTAGTGTATTAGAATTTGGGATTTCACGTCTGCCTTATGAACAGGTTTATGCTAGTGTAGGAGTAGCTTGTGTCAGTTCGTGTGTTCGGCTTCGAACAACTTACTGTTATTTTTCTTGGGTTGTCTTGTGATAATTTTGGTTTGCTTGGAGACTCCTTTTCAATTCTACTTGACAAATCCTATCTCCTTTGAACAAGGTGCCACTAGTGTTCTGTCTTTGGGTTCTCGAGCTTCATTATATGCCGTGAAGTTCTTATACGAAGGATATTGGATCTTGAGTAGATCATTCATCTTTGGATAACAAGAAAAGGGATCATGTCTATTTGGATTATGTTTGAATGTTTATGGTCATTAGTATTTGGTCATGTAAACGTCTTATCTTGGATCATGGTATGAATGATGGAATATTGATGGGTAAATACTAAATAGTGTATGTTATGAATTTGGTAACTATTGAAATAAGGTTCTGGGTTGTCTATAGCGACTAGAACTTTTGTCATCAAATTGCAGTCACTGGTCTAGGGGTTCTCAATAGTGGCAGTTTTGAGTTGGTTCAAAATGTTTATCGGTCTCTTTTTAGCGACAGTTATGAGTTTGTTGCAAAAAATTTATTTAGCTTTAAGCAGGAACTATCTTTTACCCGACCCGTTGGTCGGATGAATTTTAAATAATTTTATTTATTTTTCTATTATTTCATATTAATGAATTCATCCTTATTTTCAAATTATTTGGATTTTTCTAAATAATTTATTGATGATTTTTTATCAAAAGTTTAAATAGGTATATTAATCAGACGTTGCTGTTACATCGTCCAGACGCAGCTGATTAATCAAAAACACTTGTGGTCTATCCAACCAAAGCTCTCTACTCTTCCAAATAGTCTTACAAGAGGGGACGCGACTTAGTTAACCAATTCATGGAGCGTGAGAGCGTCTATTTTAAAATAATTTAATATAGAGAGCGTGGACAAATCGTTATTATTATATTACAATGAATTATTTATTTAGTATAATTAAAAGATATATGCAATAAAATTATTAAAATAAAATTTATTTAGCAATATAAATGAGTGCCCCCTTATAAAAAAAGTTGTTATATAGTTGATATTGTTTTGACAATGATATATAACTGAGACATGGAAGTTTAGTAAAATGAAATGCATACATTACTGTTTCATACAAGTGTGTTCAGATACTCTTATTTTTTGTGGAAAAATATCATGACATTTTCATTTTTTATCTATAAATTTATTTAATTTATAAGTTTATAAGACTATTTGAACCTTTAAATATAAAATAATTAAAAAAAATTTAGTCAGTTGGCTTTGGGCTTTCATTTCCCAGTATAATTTTGGAAGCCTATTATTTCTTTTTATAAGGGATTTTTCTTTACAAAACCCATTCACGTTCTAAAGCCATCTATGTTTTTGGTTCTTCATCTTTGGAGAGCGTGCTGATTATTGAGAGGCCATATGTTACAACCAGCAGAAAAGAGAAACACCTGGTCATAGCTTCTTAAATTCTCATCCAAAAACCTCTACTCTACTCTCCGCCAGCTCTATGTTGTATATCCCTCTTTCATGCCCGGAGAATCGAAAAACAAAATTCTCCTCTCCAATCTCTCACCGCATCACCCATGCATTTAGCATCTCAACCAAGAACCCTGATGTCAGAGTTGAGCTTGTAAACGCCATCCGGAGGGCGGTGTCATGATAGGGGTGTGAGATTGGATGCTGCATGTCCAGATCATCCTTTGATTGAGCTGACAATTTTCTTTTTCAGTTACACCATCGTTCCACCAATTTGTCCTCTCCTTCTTTTATCAAAACTTGCAGCCACAATATTCTGTCAAAATGTTCTCTTCTGCTGCACTCTCAATTAATAGCTCAGACTTTCAAGTTTCAAAAATCCTTCTGAGTCGCGTACTTCCCCAACAAAATCACATTTCGGAAGAAACGATCTGCGAATTATGTGTGCTCTTTCTCTAATTCGCATTTTGGAGATCCAAAGCGGGAGCATTGGGCATAAGCCTGCAAATTGGGGTAGGTGGTCCCTGGAATAGGATTTGAGGAATGAAAATTGAAATTGTGGGTTCCCAAATTATCCCTCCGCAAAAGCCTCTGAAGGTTGAAATGAAATTTCACTTTTCTCATTGCACAATCATTAATTAATGGTAAAGAAAGTTCTCTAAGTATGTGTACCTATGAATACCAGTTTTCGGAGCTGGAATGGGTGAAAATATTGATAATAGAAATGGTATCACAAATGAAAAAAAATGCAGCGAGAACATGAATCAGGTTCTTTAGACATTCAACAACCCAATATTCCTAACTGACTAAACCGTACCCACCAAAGCAGCAAAACAAAACAAACCTAAAGATAGATGTCGTTTTATGGTCAAATGCATGACATGGGAATCAAATTAGGATCAATGTGGTCCATGCATACCAGTTACAAATCATCAAACTCCTCTCTTTAAGCTAACAGTGTTTCCCACATCATAACATATATCTACTAAGCAACAATATCTCTACCGCTAATACTCCCAGCTAAAGAAATAAATAATAGAAATATATGAAGAGTGTGTCAAAGACTTTCATATGTTTTTCAACATGCTTACAACAAATACCGTTCAACATCAAGAGATTTTTAACTCTGAAGTATGAAACATGCTAAAAAGGTGGTCTTTTATCCACCAACTTTAAATATCACAACAGTTGTACTACAAAGAAAACAGGACCATGCCCTCTCTTGATATATCTTTGCTCTTGCTTACTTGTGTATTAACAAAAAGAGTGTCCTTGGACCCCTTTTTTTCATAGAAGTTCAGCAAGATGGACTCTTCCCCAGTTGTTTAGTCTTCCATATGATCTCCGTTTTTTTAATTGAAACTAATAAGCGAAAAAAGCATCAAACCAGGACAATAAGCAAGTATACTGACACCGAAGTTCTTGGATTTGAGACACCCCATTCATCAAATGAATTTCGAATCATTATTATTATTGGTTTAAGATTAATAAAGTTTATTTAGTGGCCTGTGAAATACCATGTAGACATAACACCCTAATCCCCACCTAAGGTTGAGAAAAAACATTTTGAATACCATGGTCGCATTAAGCAGGTAACCGGAGAAAGCTATTAATTAGAATCGAATTTAAGAAAGGTTTGGCTGAATTTCTAATAGAAATAAGAATTTAGTGATGAACATAAACATAATTGAAATTCTTATGAGTAATATTCTCAGTAGTCTTAATTGGTGGCTAAGTTTGAGTGAGGAAGTTGTTATATACCTGAAAGGCTTCCTTTCAACAATGTGATAGAAGCGATCAGATGCATAAACCCTCCTTAGATCATGTGGCCTTCTGAGATACAGGTTTCCCTCATGCACCTTAGGCATAGTAGGAATGGCAAACTGCAATATCAAAACATCAAAACGCAATAGCAACCCCATTTCAGTCCAACCTTGTAAACATCAGACTCACGCCAAAACATTATACATTCCAGTTTTTCCTTCTTTTCTTCCAGAAAGCAATTACCTTGATAGGAAAGGCAAACATAATGTGTCAGAAAAGTTAAGTGAAGATGTCTTACAACAGCATCACAGTCTGCTGCAAGAATCATCCTGTGCACATTCAAACGTCTGGAAATGTGATTCGTCAAGCAAATCGGAATGCAATTCAGTTTCTTGCCCATGTATCGTTTAGCAACTTAATTTGATAACATCTGAAGTGTAAGTTGATCATCACTTGCCTGAAACACAACAGAGTTAATTATATAAGCGTATCTAACAGTCAAGTTCAACGACATACATCTAGCTGACGTAATAGCAAAGCACCTGACCCTCTTCCTCTTAATATTCCCCAACTTCCCAAAATTCAAAACCACCAACAACGCTAGCATCACAGTGACACCCGACCCAAGCGAATGCCTTGCGGAAGTGAGACTACAACTCAGATACCTCTCCTCCTACTCGTTCAAAACTCCACACTCTGATCAAGAATCAAACCAGTAGCTTTCAACAACTCATTGTGCACATACCCACCATCAGTCTTCCTCTTTCCCAATTTATCATCCAACATCAACTTGTAATCACACTCCTTCACCAGATTCAACCCGTGAACCGCTAGCACAATATCGGAGTGGTCATGATCTAGGTAGAGTAAGTAAGGAGGCACCTTGCCTTGAGTTTGAGTGTCCTATTCAGCTTGACCCAGTCAGGGTTTATCCCATACCCACCTGGCGGCTACCATTGAGGGTTTTAGCATCTACCATCGTAGGTTAAGAAGAAGAAGCAGAATGAGGAGTGCTTACCGGAGGATCTTTAATGCACCAAGCTCACATTCTGATAGTTTATGTTCCAAGCCGCGTACCAGATATGCTTTATCGCATTGTTACGACAGAAGTAGCATGTCTCTGCGGTGTGCATGGGTTCTTCCCAATTCAGTGACGCTTCTGGAAAGCAATGAATACGCCAAAATTCTAAGGATAACTCCAATTAACAGAAAGCAAACCCAGAATGAGACATGATTATTCAACGACAACTGTCAATTAAATGGGTTATTTAAAAATGTTACCTGCCAATTTTATAGTTGCCTTGACAATTTCGCAGACAACGGATTTTCACCAGGTAAGAAACTGGGTGGGGGTGGTGGGAAGGGGGTTGTCTCCAGTGCTGCAAGTTTCTTACTACCTTGAATTAGGGAGAAATCATGGATCAATTAGATTGTAGAGAGGAAAGTTATCAAAATACAGCGAGGAAATTTGTGGGCAGAGGTCAAGCACAGTTAAACAACCTTTGCAACAATTAACCGAATCATTGAGCCACAGTTACAAAACCACACTCTTCCAGGACATTTTCGAGAGACAGAATCGTATCAGCTAAGGAAGCTTATTGAAACACAATTCTCTATGCCTAATCTCAAACTAATCATAATAGAAGAGCGAGAAGAGGACAGACCTGTGAACTGAGCTGCAATTGTACCAAATGTGAACGTGCAGAACTTGAGAGATGCATAATTATAAGTCTGTATTCTTGAAGATTCGGCTCAACTAAGCTCTTTATTAGCTCAGAAGCTGCGTACAAAGCGGCAAGATTTCCAAGAATAAATATTTCAACTTCACCCCATCAAACCACTGTTTCTCAAACATTAATCACAGAATGTGAACACTGAAATCATTGTCATTAGAGGTGGAACCTTTTCGAATTCATTATACACTTATTGCATGAAGCAGTGGTATGAGCTAACAACAACTACTTGTGCCACCATATCCTAAAAAATTGGGCAAGATTTTGACAGTAGAAGTTGAAACATGAGTGAGAATTTCATTATACTCACCTGAATAATGAAAGAACTACACCACTTTTTAGCTTTATACCAAGGAAACCCCACTGCCACAAGCATGTTGTGAATTTCCGTTGTAGCATGCTCTTTAACATGGGTAAAAGTCATTTCATAAGAATAATAATGGGTAGAGTTGAACTTTTGCACATTTTGACTAATACGCAATCCTATCTCATCAGTTCTATAAAAACACTGCCAAGCTAACAGGATACAGACTATAAAATGAAGAACCAAATTCTTCAATTTACATGAAGAAATTGTACATCAGCCCAACTTGAATTGGTTGTTGCATTTCCATGCAAAGTTGATTGATAATTTACTCCTAAAATGGAAAGGGGACTGTTAGAGGATTTGTTTCACAGACTGTACATTGAAGAAACAAAGTATCCAAACTTGATTAAGGAAGCAATGCTGAAGTAAAAAAAAACAACAGTAAAAGAATAATATATAGTACTTACTAATCTGAGGTCGATGAAGTTATCCATGTCGGTGATATATCCATGTAGCTTGTGTCCCACCAATGTGGAGCCCAGAATGAAGTCACAACAAAGGCCTGCTTGGACCAGGGGAGAATTGAAGATTCCTTCTAAATTCTAGCACATGAATGATTGAAGAATCTTTCTATTGATCTCGAAAGCTGAGGTTTAAAAAATGAATGCATCCACTAAATCCTAGACGAAAATCATTACGGGATCCGAAATCTAAATTCAGAATTAAGAGAGTCAATTTCAGTGCTTAGCCATTCCAGGGAATGCGGAAGAAGGAACAGGAGCAACCAAAATATAGATCTTAAAATTGAAATAATACGAGTGACAGGTTGGGTTTGATTGGATTGCCTTATAGGAGAATCAGATCCAGTCCGCAGAGGCAGGGAGAGAGCAAGCAGTAGTTGTGGCCAATTCAGGAAAGATGGTAGGTATCCCGTGTAAGTCATTCCTTCCCTGCTAGCTATGCTCTGCAAACGTTTGAGCTGGTAGGTGTTTTAATTTGGTTCACTGTCACAAATCTACCCACACAAACTGACAAAAAAAAATTATAAATAACAATCTAAGGATCCATGTAAGAGTTAAAGGAATGACATTTGGGGGAGATTCGGGGAACAATAAGTAAAAGAAAATCAAAAGACAGAATACTCACCGCGGAAAGGAGGTTGTTCACGGGAGAATGGATTCCTAAACCCTCAACTGCGTCAATGAGGCAGAGTGGTGAATTCTGTGCAAGTAAATAACTGGAACAGAGTCCATCAGTGAGACAAAGGGAAACAAAATAGCCGGGCTTTTATGGAACCTGGCAAGCAACTAAAATTAGCATCGAGAAATTTATCAAAACAAAAGTGATGGGAATACACAAATTGAGTACGCAATGAATTAGGAGTGGGTGAAGAAATGGAGTAGATTCGAAAGGAAGATGGAAGTAGAGAGTGACTTTAAGAAATGGTGACGACAAAGCGGCGACGGATTTTATGGAAGAGAGATTAAAATTTGGCGGTGGCGGTGGTGTAGATACCGACTACGCAGTTTACATCGCCATTGAAGGAAAGAATCACCGGATATACCACCGTAGGGGAGTTGTAACAGGCTGTGGGTTCTGATCAGGCAATTCTTCAGACCTGCAGGAGCGAAGGAAAGGGTGAGTGGGTTACAGGAATATGGACTCAGCGGAGATGCAGTTACAAGATTGCCGGCGAATATTTGGGAAAGGTGATAAAAAGGCGGCAAGGGTATTAGGGTTCCAGTCGAAGGTTTCTAAAATTTGGAATGAGGTCGATAGTCGGTTGCAAGGCGTTGCAGGAAGGAAAGAGAAAGAGGGAGGGCAGTTCAGTCGATGGAAAAGCAAAGAAAACGCGCTTAAATGGGTTGCCAGGTCAGATTTCGAAAATCACTCTAAGAGCAGGGAATTTTGAATGGTGGTGACAGTTTTATGTTTCAGCTATAAATGTTACTATTGATTAATCAAGGGTCTAAACCCTTGGAATCAACATCTATTTAGTCCAACTACATAGCCCCATAGCAAGGGGGTCCTTGCTAGTTCTAGCAACCAATCTATCATGATGATACTGAATTTTATATTGACATCTAAATTCTCCGATAATCATAGTAGATAATAACTCTCAACCTAGGCAAATTGAAACCTTAACCGAGGTCGCAAATTTGATAGATCCAGATGATGAACATGCCTAAAATAGCACATTGTTCTCAGAACCTTTTGTTTATTAAGGCTTTGATGGTCGAAAGCAATTAGCATATCCTGGTTGGTTCTAACAGTACCTCATCAGCACATTCTCGACTTGTGTTGATCGTTTGTGTCTTTTGACGCTTGGTTAGCATTTATTCTGCGGTTAATGTGTATGGATGACCTAATAGTTATCGAATTTACAGGTATGAAAGTTAGGCGCTGTGCACTTGTTCCTGATGTTTAACAGTTGAAGTCGATGAAAATCTTGTTGGGAGCAGCATGTGTGCCTGTGCATGATCCTTCTCGGAAGATCGTGTGGGAAGCGAAGTTCCTGTAAAGCTCACGATGCGTCTGGAAGGGCTATACGAGTAATGATCGATCCCTAGTAAATGCTAATGACTCCTACTGCTGCTTCGAAAACGACGGCCAAAGAAAAAACAACCCAACTATGGAACACATGTAATTTGATGAATCATGTTATGCAAATATATACGTAACTAGGGTGGCAACTGAGGCAAACTGCTCACTAGCGGTTCGCCGTTCGGTTTGGAAGAATCTCGTTCGACACTCTGCTCATTTACTAAAAAGCTGATGTTGAGTTAAGCATTGTTCGGCTCGCAAGGGTGGTGTGCCAGTTAGATTTGGTGGCTAATTGAGCTCGACTAGTGAGCTGGTTTGTTTTGAGCTATGAAAGATGGCTCGATAGTATTGCTAGCGAGCCACCTCAACTAACATCTTATATGAGCATATATCGATTACTAACTAATTATTGGCTTGTTGATAATTCATATGTTTGTTATCTCGCCATATATAATGGTTAAGAATTTGAGCACATGATAAAATACGTTTTTTTCTTTCTTTTTTCGGTCTGATAAAATATGCCTCGTTTATAGCTTTAAAGATAAATTATGTATCTAAATTACTTATGTAAAAATTAATATTAAATGACATGATATGATATGAACAATTATAAATTATGAACTAAATGATAAGATACCTAAACTCGAGGCGATATCACAGGCTAATTGATGAATCAAACTCAAGTACAGCTCGTGAATGCATTAAATAACAGAAACTCAAATCAAACACAAATCAAAATTTCAAAATTCGAACTCATATGCTGCTTTCAACTATAGTTGTTTGGCCTAATATAGTGTATCACTAAACAGTATGGCTGTTAATGAACCAAGCCGATCATGAACGGCTGGGCGTCCGACTCGAGAAAAACTCGTTCGAAACTCGATTCGTCTTAATCGAGCCGGCTCGCGAACAAGCTCGTTAAATAAACGAGCCGAACTCAAACCATACCATGTTATGTTTGAAAGCTCGCGAACAAGCCCATTTAACGTTTTGGCATAAGAAAGTATTAGAATTCATGGATTTTATGTATTGAAATTGGGATAAATGTTGTGTTTTATTTTGGTAGCCTTTGCTACATGTTTGAATGTAATTTTGTGCCCAGTTCTAAGTCAATCTTTAGCTAATATGTACATTTTATGAGCTTAACTCGATTTTGGGCTCGTTAAGCTTATTTGATGAGCCGAGCTCGAACTTTCATTTTCATAAACGAGCTCGAGCTTGCATATTAAAGCTCGTGACGAACACGAGCCGAGCTCGAGCTTGAAAACATATTAACGAGCCGACCCCGAACTATGGCAAAACTCGACTCGACTTGGATCATCAACAGCCCTACTAAACATGAATATCTTTACTTTATGTCAAGAATGAAAAATCAACGTGATAGGAGTGGAAAAAAGGTAGAGAAGAACAGGAGAAGTGATTGGATGACAAAAGAATGATAAGTCAAAAGGAGCTAAAGGACCGAAGAAGAAGTGGATGGATGGGTTGTCTGTCCTCAACTTTTCTCTCTTTTGAGTTTTGAGCTCGACCTCCCACCACTTTTTTCCTCCCCTTTCTTTAAAGCCAAACATCCCCCGAGAGAAAATCAAATTTTTTTGATTCCCTGCCCTCTCCTCATCAAAAAGTTGCACGCGTTTCCATTCCCCAATTAATATATTTACCCCAATCTCACCCTCTCCATTCTTTCTCTTTAATCCCCCAATTACCCAATTTGAACAAACCCACCCCCTAATTGAATTTCCCTCCCAACTTCCCCAATTCCTTCCCCATTTATTAAAAAAAATATTCGCAAACAATTTCTTGCCCATCCACACATGTCTTTATTTCCCCTTCCCCTTTTCAGTCGCCATTGAAATAGCTCCACTAACATCCATTCCAGTGACTTCTTAGCTTATTCGTCCAAAGAGAAAAATATGGATTCTTAGCACATTCTTATTCTCGACCATGAGCTACCTCCGCTGCAATGCCGAATCCGCAATCGCCGTCTGCGATCCCTACAACTGGGATCGCAGCCAGCCAAGGAGGGGAGGAGGGAAAAACAGAGTCGTCTCTGCCTCCAACAATGCTGCTGCTGCCGCCGCGAGAGAGTTCTCCTACGCCGAACTATCCGCCGCAACAGGCGGCTTCTCCGACGATAATTTCCTCGGCAAGGGAAGCCACGGCGCCGTTTTCAGAGCCGTGCTCGACGACGGCAAGCTAATCGCCGCGGTCAAGCGGACGAACCATCCCCGAAACCCGGATCCAGCCTTCCGCAGCAACTTCGCCCCCGCCGTCGCCACGCCGGGGGAGAACGAGATCGAGATTCTCTCCAGAGTCCGCCACCCGGGGCTGGTCAATCTAATCGGCTTCTGCGCCGCCGCCGAGGAGCGGAAACTTCTCGTGGTGGAGTACATGCCCAATGGCTCGCTCCACGACCTGCTCCATTCCGGCTCGACCAGGCGGCCACCCGGTTGGACCAAACGGATCCGGTTCGCTCTGCAGGTGGCCAAGGCGGTTCACGCGCTTCACTGCTCCGACCCGCCCGTGATCCACCGCGACATCAAATCCTCCAACGTCCTCATCGACGGGAAATGGAAGGCCCGGCTGGGGGATTTCGGCCTGGCGCTGAGGGGACACGTGGAGGACGTCCGGGTCAGGTGTACTCCGCCGGCGGGTACGCTCGGGTATCTCGACCCGGGATACCTCGCCCCGGGGGATCTGAGCTCGAAGAGCGACGTCTTCAGCTTCGGGATCTTGCTGCTGGAGATAATCAGCGGGAGGAACGCAATCGACGTGAACTTCAGCCCGCCTTCCGTCGTCGATTGGGCGGTCCCGCTGATCAAGCGGTGCGAGTTCGGGTCGATCTGCGACGAGCGAATCGGGGCCCCGAGCGACGGAGCCGTGATTCGGAGTCTGGCCGTACTGGTGGCGAGATGCGTGCGGTCGACGGCGGGGAAGCGCCCCGGGATGGCGGCGGTGGTGGAGGCGCTGAAGGGGATCAGGAAGAGAGCGGAATCGCCGGCGATTTGGAGACAGTTGAGGCGGCGCGTGGGGCGCGTGGATGAGATGGAGCCGCTGGAGGACGACCGCGACGCCGCCGCTGTTAGTAACAGCATTGGCAGGGCGACAGTGAGGGCGGGAAGCAGGAAGACCAGGAAAGTGTCCAGCGTTTCAATTGCCGAACACGGAAGCGATGTGATCGGAGATGCGACGGCGGAGGGGGAGGAGGAGAGGGTGGTGTCCAGGTCGAGATCGATCGGTTCGTTTGGGGAGATGAAATTGATGAAGGCGGACGAGTATTACAGGCTGAACAAGGCTGCAGTGAGAACGTCGGGGAAGGGAGCTGTGAGATTAAGGAAGTCGAGGTCGACGGGAGTACTGAACGGGCGGCGGCTTGGCCGGAATAACAGTCGCGGCGGCGGTAGAAGCAGAGAGATGGATGTTTCGATGTCGAAATTGGGGATCGGTTCAGATGAGAATAAGGGGCAGGAGAAGCCCCTCTTCTCCATTGTTTTACCGTCCAGCTAGTTTTTCTTTTGAATTACCTCTCATATTTGTATTATTTTTCACTTTTTTTTTATCCGTAAATGTTGATAAACCTTTTGAGTTTTGACATGATTTGTTTTGGCCAATTTTAAGTGAGGAATTATAGCCTTCCCAATGAGTGTTGAATGGGTTGCAATTATTATGGGTTAGCAAGGTTTTACTACTCCAACCAAACATGGTAAGCTAAAAGTGTGCTTATTTTCCTTTGAATGCAAGTCTTTATAGTTAAATCATAAATGGTTGGTTGTGTTTGTATCTGTATGTCCCATATTCATCCCTTGGGAGCGGTTACGGTGCTAATTGTATAATAGTTAGCACCGTCCTAACCAAGGGAAAAACTACTACTAGTTTGAATTAATAGTGATTTAGTTTAGATGTTGTATTGATTTTATAATAATCCGTCTACTAGTTTGAATTAGTAGTGATTTAGCTTAGATGTTGTATTGATTTTATAATAATCCGTAGTGATTTCGTTATCTTTAGTAGCGTTTTTTGCTAGTTATCACGGTGCTAACCACTACAAGGGTTAGCACCTAATCTCATCCCTCATCCCTTAAGTAGCCACTAAACTTACTTAAGGGATTCGAAACTAACACTTCCAATTCAAGACTAGTGATATTATTATTAGACCAATCTTTTGTTCATCCTATATCACCCTTATGAAATGAAAATGTAAATCTTAACCACCAACCAATCGAGCTCCTCCAGAAACACAGTAATCCAATTCATTCTTATTCAAATATCTTGCATTTTCATTTGTCGTAGGTTAGCTTAGAATTGATTCGTTAGTATTATGCATAAGTATGAGCTTACTAACCCACCTCATGAACTAGATCTTGAGAAATGATGGTAGAGACATGTGTTTTAACAAAAGAAAGAGACATGACAATAGTATCACTCAACGTGATGATAATTTATAAGACATGTTTCCTTGACCATAGCTGAAGGCTCCAATAAGAATGTAAATGCTCCCCCCCTCCCACCTTTCCATTCCTTCATTTTCAAGGATACATTCCAGAAAGCCCATCCTTCCATTTAATGCAGATGCAAGAAATGGGGATGCGAGCGGTCAGTAAAGACCGAACTACTGCATAGTTGAGAAATCAATTGTAATCAAGGTTGTTAAATCCCTATTGAACCTCCCGGTTGGATCCGGTCCGACCCGAGTCGGGCTTCAAAACGGCTTCCAGAAAGCCCCCCGGTCTAACCCCTAAAGAGGGAGAAAAAGAGTGGGGGAAGAGAGGAAAAGGAACGAAAGAAGAGAAATGGTGGGTGGATCATGGAGGTTAGGTAGATTTATTTTGTTGAAAATAAGTTTTTAATATATATATGTAAGATAAGTTTTATTTCACTCATTAAATCTTTAATTACTACCTTCTTTGTATATATATTTAGAAAACGTCTAAAACGGCTCAAACCGGCTGGACCCCGATCAGACCATTAAACCTCAAACCCCTTGGTTGACCGGCTCAATAACTTAAACCGGTTTGACAACCTTGATTGTAATCCAATGTCACAGAGCAGCAAAAAAAACTATTAAAAGAGTTTGGTGATTCTCAAATACGATAATTTGATGCTTCTGTATTTCTATTCAAAGTCCCATCGAGGAGAATGGATTGATTTTTTTTTTCCCCCCTTTTTCAAACTGCAGGCCACTATTTTCAAAGGTTAGATTTACAGTAGATGCAAAATCGAAAGTCTACTGGCTGACTTTCTAGTTTGGTTGTTAGTAGCCAATCTTTCCACGTGATGTATTGGATACCAATCAATGTAAACCCAAGTGATAAACCAAGCAGTGATTATAGATATGAAAAAAGAGTAATAAACTGAACACAGGAGTAGATAGAGCATGTACTTCTGGCTGGGTGAGGCGACAGTGATGAGATATATTATGTAAAGAGCTAGCGGTAGGTAGTTAAATAAGTGGTTCAATCGAGATTTTTTATATTGATATATTTCTTGAATAATTTAGATTGGGTTAGTAAGTCTGATATTTGTACTTCTTTGGATGGATGTCGAGTAGATTGTAGGTCACACGAATGAACTACGCTTTATTGCTCGGAGTTGTTACTGTTTTATACTATCAAAGGGTTATCCTATTTTCAAACCACGACACAGACTCATCATCTACTTCTACATGTGGAAAACAAAGAATAGTTTTGGATTACTACTATTGGATACTATATCGTATAGTATTAATTAGATATTGAGATGTCTATCACAAACAACTATTTGTATCAATTTTCTCTGCAGCAGTTGATTAATTAATGAAAGATTTGATACATTCCAACGATGTGAAATCCAAATGCGTAAAAACATGGTTTTTAGAGTTATGTGTTTAGCGACTCTCCTTTCTTTGTCAAAGAATACTTCATTTAAAGTGCCAAAACGAAATGATGGTATGAGTGCACAGTGGCGGACCCAGGATTATTGAAGAGGGGTGTCGCCGATAAAAAATTATAATAATTAAGATAATGAAATAAAAATTTAATAGAAATTACTGGAAATTTATTTATAAGTTCACAACCTCATGTTTACTACGAATTATGACGATTTTTCGTATTTGAGATTTTTTTAAAATACATTCATCGTTTATGTTGCAAATCAAACCTTTTTCGATATGCACAACTACATAATCATTCATAAATTAGTCACTCAACTAAAGAGAATCGACCTACGTCTAAAATAAAATAAAATAAAAATAAATTAGTTTGCTACCAATCGGCTATTTTAGAAAAAACAAAGTATGCCTAAGTAATATCATTAGCATTTTTTTCTCTAGTTCTATCAAATTAACCAAAATCAAACCACAATCTCCCATAAATATAGGCAATTCAACTATTAACTACAAATCAATAAGTTAAATTGGGTTGTGGGTTACTTAAAACAAGCATGCTTATTTGATTTTACTTATTATTGTTAATTACTAATTATGACGAATAACTTTATAACATTAAAACTATTGTCGTATAATGAAAGTGTGTCGCTTATAATTATTAGAGCGGTGTCGGAAGTTCCAAATTAAAAAATTTTGTACCGAAAAATGAAAGGTCCTTCACAAAATTTTCGAGCGGAGGGGTGTCGGACGACACCCCTCCCCTTGCCCTAGGTCCGCCCCTGAAAGCAAACTTTGCACGTCATAACAGTACTAGGTGGGTCTATGAGTAATAATGACTATTGGATAATTGTTTTTCGAAATTATCGCACCACCCAACTGCATCCACCTATCATCCAACCAAAGAAATATAAGTAGATAATAAATCATAATTATATCAATTCGTTAGTAATACATGCGATGAATAAGTTTTGAGTCCAAAACCCATCCAACCTACGTCATGTCTCCCCAGTTGACACTTTGGTGGGGGAGCAAACATAAAAGGGTTCCCAAATTCAAGCCGATCCCGTGAGCTAAATTCGAACTCAAACTAATTTATTAACGAGCTGAACCTAAATTAAATCTCTGCTCCAGCACTATTTCCAAGGCTTCCGCTTGGATTTTTGTCCAACTTAATTTGGGCTCTGGTTTTCTTAATCTACTTGTGGATTGTTTATTAGCAGCGGGAACTCAATTTTCGTCGGATCCGATTTTATATTGTGGAAGAAAACCCCAATGAATATGATATGACAGAGGCAGAGCTTTTTTTTGAAACACAGACAGAGGCAGAGCATTATAGCATTTATGAGAGCATGTTAGTTAGTTAGGAGAGAAGAGAGAAGAGAGAAGAGAGAAGCGCGGAAACCCGTGGGAGGGAGAAGAAGAGTGAATGAAAGAGAGAAGAGATGCCTCCTCCTCGATTGCAGGCGGCGATAGGCATGGCAGACAACAACTCTTCACTGAAGCTTGGGTGCCGTGGCAGAGAGTTCAGTGGTCGGAAACGGAAACAACATCCAAACGGGAAATATGGACACTTTGAAAACTGTACCACCGTTGTTTCCCATTTATTTCAGCGCCCCTTGTTCATCTCAAGAAATCTCAAGCCCATTTGAAGTTTTTATGTCACAAGCAAAGGCTTTGAAATCACAGATCCTATTTGAGTCTAGTGGCGCAGTTGTTGTTTGGTTAAGAAGTCCGAGTTATCGGTCCGATATAGGAACTAGATAGAGAGTATTAGGGTAATGTCTATTTTTTATCCAAATCTTTTTTAGATTCTTTTATATTATCCAAACTTATTAAAATGCTATTAATTAGTCAAATCTTTGGTAATCAAAATATTAGTCATTTTTTACGTTATTGTTAATAATTTTGTAACTATTTTCTTAGTTAAAATACTAAACTTTTGGAATGTTGACCTTCATGTGTCACTTCCAAGTTAGTTTCATATTGCCAAGTTAATATTACTAACAAAATTGCTAACTGAAAGTTAACATTTGGTTAATTCTTAGTATTTCGATAGGTTTGGATAATATAAAAAAAATCTGAAAAAGGTTTGGATAAAAAATAGACATTACCCTATTTTTTAATAGTGTTCAAAGTTACAACACCCAAGAATAGAAAAGCGAGCGTGAATTGCATGAGAATGAATTTCATCTTGTTTGTAAACTAGGGTGACCTAGTAGGAGGATTCAAAGAACTTTCATGCTTTAATTGATATGATTTGCCATTTGGGTTGCATGAAAGGGGAACCATTATGGTTTAGTTGAAAGGGCTACAAACCTAAACTCTTAACTTTGGTTTCTTCATCATTGCTAGTTGTTAAATTGTATCTACAATATATAGAAAGTTGCTTGAAGTTCACCTAATTTAGGCTTGTTAGATAGTAGTTTGAATACGAGTACTAGTACACAGGGCCGACCTAGAGGGTGTGCCAGCCGGCCCTCCGGCACAGGGTCCTCCATTTAGATTCGTTAGTTAATCCGATAGTATATTGTAGGTTGTATTTCTAGTGTACGATTAATTGATTATGAGAATGATGATAGGTTTAATTATATTAATTAATACTAGTGTTAGCTATTGATTAATAATCTCATGTATATACACTAAACAAGTATATTGATGGTCAAAGTACGGTTTGTGTTTCGAAAATCCTATTTGTACTAACAATATTACAACATTTTTTTTAATGAAATAGCTATGATAACAATTGAAAATGATCTCATGGAGACTTAAAAATAGAAAGATATTATATTTCAAATAATAATATTATAATCAATTTAATTTTATTAACTTATAAAAAGATTTCATGGGTCACATCTCGATTTTGGAACAGGACCTCCACGATCCATTAGACTACCCTGCTAATACATCTAAGCTCATGCAGTATGACCTTGTACCATTATACTACAAGTTGTGATTGGTATACTTGTCAAGAGTGATCATGTAGTTACATGATATCGAACTTTTGGCTTGGTTGTTGGATAGGAAAATCCTAGAATTACTAATCTAATCGTGTTTTCTTGTTGATCTTGTTGTGGGAGTGGGTTAGGAAAGTTCGGGTAAAGTAATCCATTTGTTGAAAGTTCATGTTAAACTAGGGTATTATTTGTAGTATAGATGACAATTTGAATTCAATCCATCAATTCAACTCACATCCATTCACTAAATGGATTAATGTATTCATAGATTGTTGAAAAATTATAATTTGATACCTATATATTTTGTATTCAACAATTTCGTACATAACTTCATTTCTTCAATGAAAAACTTACCTTCAAAATTATATTTTGGTGTGGGAGAGCATCTGACCCAGGCAGTAGCCAGTAAGAAGTAATCTGGGCAAAGCTCATATAGTCATATGGAATTCAGGTTTGATGTCAAGGAACTCTCTTATTGTATGGCTTATTATGTTGGGTTGCTAAAAGTCGCCCATAAAATTGTTAAAAGTCGTCTTAAAAAATATCAAAGTTACACTTTTAACCTCTTACCTTCCTTATCTTCCCTTTAGCAAACAAACACCATTTATACTATAAAAAAACACTATCGCAGGAGAGAAAAATCCATCATCGTCATTCTAGAGGCGATATCGTCGGTAGGACGTCTGAATCATAGGTAATGACTCCGACGAGGTAAAAAAATTCACTAAAAAAACAAAAAAAGGGAATCGCGGCTCAGATGCGGTTCGATCATGGTTCAACTACAAGTCACTTGCGGTTTCACCATATACCAACCGCAAGTGACCTGCGGTTGGACCATGGTGGAACGACATCTGACTTGCGGTTGGACCATGGTGCAACCACAAGTGACCTGCGGTTACACCATGGACCAACCGCAAGTGAGATACGGTTGGGCCAAGATGGAACTGCAACTAACCTACGGTTGGTTCATGGTCGAACCGCATCTGAGTCGCGGTTGAGCATTTTTTTGGAAATTTTGGTTCAAATTAATATTTTTTCTATTTTTTATATTATTTATGGTTTGTTCCATGAGATAATTTTTTTGATTTTGATTTATATAATTTTCTAGATTTATTTGCATAATTATTTTTGGAATTGAAGGATTTAGCATTAGAAATTAAGATTAGATTGGCCTTAAATTAAGATTAAATTAGATTTGGTCTTAATCTAGAAAATTAAGATTAGATTTTGCATTACAAATTAAGATTAGATTTATTGCATAAACAATAGATTTTGCATGTGAAGTTATGATGCTTGTTAAATTAAATGTAGTTATGAAATTTTAAATTTATCGTAGAGTACTCGTTAAATTGACGATATAGAGAATGTTAAGTTCTTTTTAAATTTGTGGAGTATCACTTATAAATTCTGATAATATTGGAGGATATTGGTAGTTACAATTCGGATGACCATAATTACACTTTGGATTTCATTAATGGCGTGAAATACACTACCGATTTGCAAGCATATGAAGCAGCTACTGAGATTGCCAAGGGTTTGGGGTTTTATTTGGTGAGGGCAACGAACAAAAAAAAAGTGAAGGTAGTTGGCGACATTACTTATATTGCACTATGGTAAGAAGAAAAAGTCGAAGGAACCTGATCCGACTAAGGAAAGGAAGGAGGCCTCTTACTGCTACTGAAAAGTTGGGGTGCGAGTTTCATATCAAGCTTGAGCGGTACGGTGATGGATATTGGTTGATCCTAGGGTGGCAAATGCAAAGATCCTAGTGCTAATTTGAATGTCCACAATCATAAGTTGGAGCTATTTTCGGAGGGATCAAAGAGAATGAATATTTTGACTGTAGATGATAAACAATACATCAGACAACTAAGATCTGCCAGTGCCCCACCAAGGAATATCCACAAGGCAGTGAATGAGAGAAAAGGTGCACAGGGAACACACAATAGAAACAAATTTATAACGAGTTGCAAAAGATAAGGAAAGAAGAGTGATTTTCGGCATGATACTAGTGCGATTGAACTTTGTCATTGCATCTACAATAGTTTACGACGAGACAAAGGAGTTGTACCAGTGGCTTCTGACGCATTTGCAACATCTTTTTGGCCCTATTGTTCCAGATGTGTTTGTCAGTGACAATGCAGGAGGATTGGTTGAGAATGTGGGGGTAATGTTTCCATCATCGACTCATATACTATGTCTTTGGCATATAGATAGGAACGTAAGAGCAAAGTGTCCAACGGAGGTGCGGAGGACGACTCATTGTGGTATAGAAGTAGCCAAACCAACGGTGAATCATATCATGGCGTCTTGGCAACGTGCTGTATATGCACTGACAGTGGAATACATGGATACAACCTTAGACAATTTTAGACGTAGTTGGGGAGTACAGTACCAGCGACTTTGGGGGTATTTGGCAGCTGAGTGGTGACCATTTAGGCACATGTGGGCTTAATTTTATACCAATTAAGTGCAGCACTTGGGTAACACAAGCTCAAATAGGATTGAATATGCTCATTCCTCTTTGAAGAAGTGGCTTCAATCATCTACTAGTGCAGTCGACACGGTTAGTCTCCTAGTAAATCTTCATTGATGCCTCTTTAAGAAGTTTTAGCAGTCTCCTAATTGTTCTTTATTGTTTGTAGGTATTCAAGAAGAATTGAGGCTCAACACCTTCAAATTAGGAAGCTTCTAGAGGATTCTCGAAAAAGAAGCTGGTCAAAGCGGTTGGAAAACCATTTCGAGAGTTGAATACGAAAGTCACTCTAGAAGCTCCGAGGTTGATGTTCTTCGAGGTAGCAATGGAAGGGGTACCTTGTACATGTACATTTCCTCCTACCTATGGTCTCCCACGTAGATGTTCCATTAAGTTAGCACGACGTGGAAATCAGGATTCTTGTATGAGGTGTTGCCTTTCTGGACCGTTATCAACTATGGTGAACCTCATACCCGACCGAAGTGGGATGACCATAGTGATTACCGCCATGATGTCTTCCAAGGTCTAGTACATGAGGTTCTTGATAGAGGTGACGAGAACATTCGAGATGCAATTGGCCTACTCTAGAGCCATCTTCATCCTGGAAAAGATGGCATTGATGAACCGCATGGAGGACAACCCCGCCCCGGTCGCCCAAGGACTTCAACCACTCGAAACCTATCTCACTTTGAGCATGTGGAGAGGAGACGAGGGAGGAGAAGTTCAAGACTTCCGACTGCAACACCAGACAATGACCAAAACACAGGTAGTTTTACTTTTTGTATAAATTGTGTTTAATTGTCCTCAATATGATGTACAAATAATCTATTTTTTTAAATGAGATAGGTGGTGCCCCGATTGGGAATGCACACATCAACTTCGAGAATGGGACGGAACTGGATATCCATAATGATACAGGTTAGAAATAATATTCCTAATTTCGTGTAAACATATTGTATAAATCTTGTATTAATTTATTGTGTTATGTTCTTCGGCTAGATGGTGCCCCAAATGTGAATGCACAAACCAACTTCGAGAATGGGACGAAGTCGGATATCCATAATGATACATATTATAAATAATATTCCTAATTTCGTGTAAACATATTGTATAACTCTTTTATTAATTTGTTGTGTTATGTTTTTTGGCTAGATGGTGCCCAGAATGTGAATGCACAAACCAACTTCGAGAATGGGACGGAGCCGGATATCCATAATGATGCAGGTTAGAAATAATATTTCTAATTTCGTGTAAACATATTGTATAACTCTTGTATTAATTTATTGTGTTATGTTCTTTGGCTAGATGGTGCCCCGTTGAGGGTTGCTCGGATTCCCAATACTAGTTGAAAGAATTACCCATGAATACATTGTTTGGAATCCTACGTGCAACGACTAGTTCGTGGTTGGCACGACCCTATTTCAGATGGACATTGTAGATTTCGAGCTTTATCACAAGCAGTTACCGAGGACCAAGGGAATTGGCCACAGATGAAACGCGCTGTTGTAGAGGAGCTTGAAGCCCGTCCTGAGCTTTATAGAGACTACTATGATGGAATATCAGATGAAATAGAAAATTGCCTTTGACGTCGCAGGTGGGCATCAACAAGTGGTTGTGGGCGTCCCAACTGGATGGATAATGTGGAACTCTTCGTCTTCACCACCTTGCATTCATGAGCTATCGTTGTATACAGTCAAGGCGGTCGTTATACCGTGCTACCTGTGATGGCCCCACCATGAGTAACAAGACCGCGTGGGATCTTATCACTACATTTTACGGGGAATCATTAGGTGCGACTTGACTTTCGACATGGTCAAGTTCTCATGCCTCCGTTTAATGGACTTTGGCCTATTTTTCATGATCCTAGTGTCAATGGGTGGGATCAATTTTTCTTACATGAGTGTGAACTTTATGATAGTTTGAACCCACACGGATGACAATTAGAAGTATATTTACTAATTGTATGACTGTTACTATTATTGAAACATTTAGTAAGCTACCACGTTGATTAAATATTTTAGCAATGTATTGAATGTAACGAAAGTAAACATGGAACCATCTTCTGAAACAAAATACAATTGTCTCGGTTCAACTACAAACAATGACAAATAAATACACAATCGTTTTGGTTCAACTAAAAACGATGACAAATAAAAACACAATAGTCTCAAGTCAACTAAAAACGATAACAAATAAAGCACAAACGAAAGTGATAAACATCTACTAAGGCGGCAAGCCTACCAACTGGTGATACAACTCGTGAACCACAACTTTCATATTGTAGTACTTACAACCATCCTCCTTAAACTTACTCCGGTCCCTCATCTGCAACACGAGATCTAAACAATCCACAATCTGCTCTCTCAACTGTAAATAGAAAATAATGTTAGGATGAAATAACAAATGTCCTTTATTATTGAAAAAATATGAGAAAGGTCATAACTAACCTGATGAACTAGTAGTGGCCGCTGGGGTGGGTGATCCGTGGGTGCGTTCTAGTTTGATACAGGTCAATGTAATCCTCATCAATCACCGATGGGTGCTCGCACTGTTGAGAATCAAAATCCAAATCCAAACAATGGGCTGCCAAGTTATCCCACAACTTATTCACGAACGAATCCCAGAAGATTGTGTAATTGCTGCCGGTAGCCGAACAGTACTGGCCATGTGGTACCATTATAGCACGGGGGATAATCTGTTGCTATCCAAACTAGCGCAGACATCGTGCAGGATCGTATCCCGCAGCAATATAAAAAAAGCGAAGGATCCCGGTGAACAAGGAGCGCGGTATATTCGTGTAGCCATTTCGTCCATACGGAGTCCAGGTCACATCCTCTGTTGAAAGCTCATCCAAAAACTATCAATAATGTACTAACCGCTATCTAGCATCATCCCCACCTGGCAAACAGGGAGAAACCACGAGGAAGCACGGGCTGCATCCGTAGACTGCGGCAGCTGGCTCGGACGGAATAGAGGAAAGTACTCATATATCCAAGCCTGAAGCAGGGTCAAACAACCACAAACACCCTTACTATCCGCTTGTGTGGCCACCCCCAGCTGTCTGTAGAGATACGAGTGCACAAGCTCCCCAAGCGTAATCGGTCAATTATCGATGGTCCTTCATAAACAAGTTGATCCCGGGACGAAGGCGATCGTGACTCTTATCCACAAAAAGTGTGGATCCCAGCAACAGAAAATAGGTAACACTGCACCTCCATCTCCTTAATCTTCAGCTCTCCCTTATGCACCGACAATCCCTCTCCATGCATACCACCATTATCGTGCCACTTAGACTTCCACTTACCGCCAACAAGAGCATCCACTGAAAGTCAAACTAGACCACCCATGTCTGACTTAAGAATCACTACAAAAAAGGAAGTCATTACCGACTACACGTTTTTCGTCGAAATAAATCAATTTGCGTCAGAAATGACCTTTTCCGACGACATACAGTCGTCAGACGTCTTCGGAAATTGTCCCGTCGCTAATAAAATATTACTGACCAGTCGCCGGAACAAAAATATTATCGACGACATAAAATTGTTAATAATAAAAAAATGACATCACAAATGAAATCTTTCATGACAAATGAATTTGACAAAATGTTTTTTCGACGAAAAATTTATTTATTTTTGACGAATTATATTCGTAAATAATCAAGAAGTTCTGACTCGCAGTCATAAATACTATTTATACTAACGTCCACAAATCATCAAAAATAAATATTTGTAACGAGAATTTTGAGGGCGAATTTTTTTTGATACGTTATACACACATTTGTGAGGTTTTTTGCGCATCAATAATGTATTATTCTCGACGGATAGTCAGAAAAATTATTTTTACTAATGCAGCCAAACTTTCGTTAAAACTACGCTTTTACCAACGTGTCATCGGGAAAATTATTTTTATCGAGGACAACTGTTAAGCGTAAAAGAAAAAGCTTTTCCAATGTGTCGTCAGAGAAATTATATTTACCTAGTATAATTATTTTATTCCTTGTCAGAATTACCGTGAAACCAGATGTTTCAAATCAATTTGAAAAAATCACTACATAAATTACAATTATAAGTATATCACCAAATAAAACTATAAATACATTGCTATACATAATAACCTAAATACTTATTACATTTTATGTACAAATAAAACAACAATAAAAGGAAATAAGTTCCTTATTGCATAACCTTGTACCAACAATCACATCCACCATAGTCGTTCTTCTTGCGCCACCGATGAGGTGGAGGCCACCGTCGCTTTCAAAGGCTTGAAACAAACCTGTTGAGCATCCCGATTTTCTTCACGCCATTGGTGCCTTTCTCGATTTCTCGTCTGACTCACAATCTTAATATCACAGATCTGTCAAACGATACACTTTTGCTGCAAGTTGAAAATAAATCAAATTAGAAGTTTGAAAATGTACATCATACATTAAAGAACAAAACTCCACTACCCTTAATAGAAATCTGCAAATATAATCTGAAATGGTACAAAGAAAGCATCATATATTGCGTGTCGGCCAATTTTTCAGTCGAGCCAGTGTTGGGCCCATAGTTGAGCAATGTTGGGCTTATGGCCCATGGAAGGATAATCGGCCAGGGCCCAAGGAAGGGTCCGAACCACAGCGTGAAACCCAAGAATGGGCATATGGAACGGAGACGCGGGGGAAGGCAGCCACCCTATGATAGGACAGGGAGTAGGCCGCCTGACACAGTAGACCGTTGGTGTCAGAAGGGAGATCTTCCTATGATACTTACCTCGGATATCGCAGGACTGAGCATTAAATGCCCGCCGCAGGCGGTCCAGATAAAGCAAGGCGCATCTAGGCCGCCTGACAGGGCATTTAATGCCTCACACATAGGTTGGCCAACTATAAATACACTGGTATCTGCATTAATGGTAACTCAACTACTCTATCTCTCTCTAAACATAAACCATCACCTTATTTCCATCTCTAACTTTAGCATCGGAGGGTGTCCGGGGAACCGCCCACGGACCCTTGTTTTGCAGGAGTTTGGGGTACACTCACCATCTGGAACTGACGCCTTGCTCGTTCTTCACAAACCGCCTTGAACATTCCAGGCTCAAACAATTTGGCGCCCACCGTGGGGCGAGCATAGCACAGAAGAAAGGATGGATGGGAGCTCCAACACCCCTATCAAAGGCGTAGTAGAAAGAAGCAGCCCCGCGGTCAGGAGGCGCCGGGAATCAGTGTTCGCGGAATGGAGATGCCTATGGTGGAGGAAGAAATGGAAATGGAAGACCACATCAAAAGTCAGGGTCAACAAATATCAAGCATGCAAGAGAGCTTGAGCCAGATCTTAGCCATGCTCAAAGAAACGGGAAGTGAAGTGCCCGAGAGCTCGGGACAACAAGCGACCAAGGGAAAAGGGAGAGAAAAAGATCCCGACATCCCTGCTCAGACAGAAGGCGGGGAGTCAGACAAAGAAGGAAACGAAGATCTCGGCTTAGGAATCTTGGAGGAACACCTTAAGCCCTCGTATGGAAAGGCAAAGGGGCACAACATCCTCCAGAACCCGCTAGCCAAAAGTCTGTTCAAAACCCAAGTTCCTTCGAATTTCTCGTCACTCGGGCTACCGACGTACAATGGAAGCTCTGATCCAGCCGACCACTTGAGCGCTTTTATGCTAAAGATGCAGCTCATCAATGCCACCGACGCTGATCTGTGTAAAGCGTTCCTAGTCACGTTTGGCGGTCATTCTCGAACTTGGTACACCTCCCTGCCCGAGGGGATAATTGAAAATTTTGAGCAGGTCGCCACCCTTTTCTCCTCAAAATTTGCGTCCCAGCAAAGGAGGAAGCTAACCGTATCAGCTCTCATTAATTGCAAGCAAGGAGGAGAGGAGCCGCTGACAGACTTCTACGATAGATGGAGCACCATAGCCTGCGAGGTGCAAGGAATATCGCCAAGCGTGGCAGCAGGGAACTTGCGTATGTCGACACACAGTCACGAACTTCGAAGAGCGCTCATCAAAAAAGAACACGCCCTGAAAGAGTGGCCTGACCTGGACCGCCTAGTAAGGAAAGCAATCCTACTAGAGGAATCTATGATCATTGAAGACGCAGCCAAGCGTATCGACTCCAGGGAAAGACCAGACAAGAAGAAGGGAAGGTCGCCTAGAAGAAATGGACGCTCTCCCGAAAGACGAAGCTACAAACCGCAGTTCGCCCACAGAGATAGTCGGAGAGAAGTTTTCACCACCAGTCAAGAAGAGGGCAAAGATAGGAGGAATGACAGCAATGCGCACCAGACGTTGAGGAGAGAGGATGATCGAAAGTGGTGTGAAGGGCACCAAATGCCCACCCACGACACCACAGAGTGTCGAGAGTTCAAATCAAGTTTAAAGTACCTAGCTCCTGCCGACCTTAAAAGCCGTCTGGATACGAGACCGCACCGCCAGGAGCAGAGACATCACAAAGAAAGGTCGCCAAGCCCGAGAAGAAGGTCACATACGCCTAAACGTCGAAGATCGAGATCGCAGAGGAGAGAGCGGTCCCCTAGACGTGACCGTCCGCCACCACCACCCAGGAGGTCGCCCCCTCATTGGCAAACGCGCGTTAATGATGACGACGTGGAAGTCATAACCATTGCAGGGGGCGCAAGAGGCCTAGAAACGAGGGAGATTGCCTAGTTCAATGCTTGAACGTCCATAAGAGCGAGCAAGTGGACATCAGTTTCTCACCTTCCGAGCTGGCTCCCGAGGAGAGTGGAGAAGACCCTTTAGTCATCTCCCTACGAACAAGAAAGTTCAAAGTCACACGAGCGCTAGTCGACAACGGCAGCTCAGCAGACATATTGTTCTACTCCACCCTCAAAAGTATGAAGATGTGCATGAAGGATCTCAAGCCATCCGCGACTAGCCTAGTAGGCTTATCGGGATCAAAGATCCGGGTGCTGGGTTTAATCACCCTACAGGTGATAATTGGGGAAGGAAACAGAACAAGGACCCGTTCAATGGACTTTCACGTGGCGGACTGTCCGTTGGCGTACAATGCGATCTTGGGACGCGGTTTTCTGTCGATGTTCTCGGCGGTCCCTTATTCTTGCCATCAGATGCTCAAATTCCCAATGGGGGGTAGAGTGCGACGAGTGAGAGGAAATACTGAACAAGCAAAGGAATGTTACCAGGCGACCATTGAGAACCTGGAAGTTGATCTGGTAGACACCCGAGGCGGGCATCCAGGCCCGGAGGCGGTCGAAGGGGATGGGGAGGTCGTGCTTGATGAAGAAGAGCCAGAAAAGAAAGTGAGGATCTCCTCTCACCTCACCGAGGAAAAAACGAGGGAGCTCGTAGCGCTCCTCAAAGAATACAAGGACCTATTCGCATGGACTTCCGAGGACATGCTAGGCGTCTCAAGGGAGCTTGCCAAACATCACTTGTCGGTAAAGGACAAGGCGAATCCCATTCAACAGAGAAGGAGGAACGCGTCACTCGTGAAACAAATGGCGGTGGAGGAGGAAGTTAGGCGGTTGATCAAAGCTGGTTTCATTAGAGAAGTCAAGTATCCAACTTGGTTGTCGAACCCAGTCTTCGTGCGCAAAGCCTCCGGACTATGGCGAATGTGCATACACTTCACCAATCTCAACGCAGCCTGTCCCAAAGACGCATACCCACTGCCAAGAATCGACCAACTCATAGACGCAACCACCAACCATGAAAGCTGAGCTTCCTAGACATGTTCTCAGGGTACCATCAGATACGACTATCTGAGGAAGATCAAGAGAAGACCGCATTCATGACCCACATGGGAAATTTCTGCTACACGGTCATGCCTTTTGGTTTAAAGAATGCGGGAGCAACGTATCAGAGAATGATAGATGCAGTTTTCAAAAGCCAGCTGGGGAGAAATGTGGAGGCATACGTCGATGATGTCCTGGTCAAAAGCAAGAAGGAGGGAGATCACCTAAAGGACTTGAGGGAAACATTCGAGAGCCTAAGGAAGGAGCGCCTACGACTGAACCCACTCAAGTGCGTGTTTGGAGCCAAGGCAGGAAAGTTCCTCGGATTCATGATCACCAGCAGGGGAATAGAAGCTAACCCGAAACAAATAGAAGCAATCACAAGCTTGAGACCACCTCAGACTGTCAAAGAGATTCAAGCAGTCAACGGAAAGATGGCCGCCTTAAGCCGCTTCATTCCACGAGCGGCAAACAAGTGCTCCCCTTTCTTCCAGATGTTGAAGAAGTCAGCATCGCGTTCCCAATGGAGCGCAGAGTGTGATAAAGCGTTCTTTCACCTGACGGAGCAGCTAACTTCACCGCCGGTTCTGAGCGCCCCGCGTCATGGTGAGCCCTTGTATCTTAACTTGGCAGTATCGGAGCAAGCGGTCAGCTTAGTCCTGGTGCGAAGAGATGGAGATGGCTCGGACCATCCTGTCTACTACGTAAGCAAGGCGCTCCTCCCGGCAGAAAGGAGGTACATGCCCATTGAGAGGGCGGTCCTGGCAATCGTGTCGGCCACAAGGAAGCTTCGCCCCTACTTCCAAGAGCATCAAGTGATCATTCTATCAAACCTCCCGCTAAGGAAAATACTGAAAGGGATGGATGTATCGGGATGAATGCCAAGTGGGCGGTCGAGCTCAGCGAGTATGACATTGCATACACTCTGCGCCCTTCCATCAAAGGACAAGTTCTGGCGGACTTCATCGCCGAAGGATTCAGCAAGGGCAACACAAAAGAAGGGGAGGAAGCAGAGGCATGGCGTCTTTTTGTCGACGGGGCGGCCGGAAAAGAAGGGGCAGGAGCTGGAATCGTCATTGAAACGCCCACAGGGGTGGTGCACGAGATCTCTCACAAGTTCGTCGAGTTGAAAACCAACAACGTAGCATAGTATGAAGCGCTCCTTAGCGGACTCAAGATTGTGGTCAACCTGGGGGCATCTCGCCTGCACATCTACTCTGACTCGCTGCTGGTAGTCAACCAAGTGCTGGAGAGCTACGAGGTCAAGGAGGAGGCCCTCGCAAGGTTAGTGGGCAAGGTGAAGGGAGCTTTGTCGCAGTTAGATTTCTGGAAACTCGAGCATGTGAAAAGAGAAGACAATCACCATGTAGATGCTCTGTCCAAGCTAGCAATCACCATGACTTTGAAGGAGAGCGCCAAGTACCGGTAACAAAGGAGGTAGCCCCATCATATGAGGTAATGGCACTGGAAGATGAGAGTCGTGACTGGCGGTCTCCGCTGATCGAGTACTTACAGAATGACGTCACTCCAGAAGATGCAGTTTTAGCCAAGGCGTTGAGAAGAAAGGCGGCCCATTACACCCTGGTAGAGGGGTGATAAACCGTTAATTGCACATGTTTTTACCCCTATTCTGCAGCCCTTTGAGGTGTTGATTCTCGTGTTTTAGGCCGATTTCACACTAGGTTGTGCTTGTTTGTGATATTTCAGGTCCTAGTAAGTGAATGAAGGTTTGGGAGCGAGTTCGGGGTCGATTGGACGAAGATCGGACGCGTGGCAAGTCGCTGAGGAAGCCACACGGGCACAAATAAAACCCACACAGCCGTGTCAAGGAGCAATGTGGCCGTGTGGGATTATGCGAGGCTTCACACGGGCAGACTGGGTGAGCCACACGGCCGTGTGTCCCTGGCCGTGTAGGTAGCCTGAAGTGCAATTATTGGAAACGCCGCGTTTTGTATCTCACACGGGCATCTGGGTATGCCACACGGCCGTGTGGCCTGCCCGTGTGATCGGGATTTTCTGGTTTTTACCCAATTTCGGGCCACAAGTGAGGAATCTACTTTTGAGAGCAAAAACAGAGCCCTAGAGAGAGAAAGTGCGAAGAACACATCCTAGAAGCAATCTTGGAGCTGGGTTTCATCAAATCGAGCTTGGAGATCGTCATAGGAGTGGAAATCATCATCCCAGAGCAAATTCTTCCCATTTTTATGAGTATGACTGCTTTGTATTCTGTTTTCCTCTCTCTCTCTATGGAGTAGAACCCTTCTCTCACTTGGGTATGAAGAACCCTAGTTCCATGTGTTAGGGATTTGATTGTAATGACTTAGGATGATTATACTGTTTGTTTTTAATCGAATGATGCATGTTTTATTGAATTGATTGAAGTCTGATCAACTTTTCTTGATGTCTGCTGCAACCTGAGATAGATAGAATCTGATTAGGTTGTTAGAGCTTCTTCATTCGGTAGTAGGAGATTGGCTATACGAGAGTTCGCCAGTTTACTGCTTTGTACTGGAATCCAATTCCAGTAGTGGAGTTCTGTGCTTATTGCTTCAGCTTTCTATCCCGGTGAAGACTATTCGTCTGCCGAGTAGTTAGACTGAGAGGGCTTGGTCAGCTTAAGAGATTCCATGCTACTTTCGGATCTTCCGCAGTCTAATCAACAGTAAATCAACCCAGGGTAATTACAATTGAGACCTAACTAAGGAGCTAGGGGGACTCATTCCCGAGTGACTCTTCTTTGCTTGAGAAAACCGAACCAATTCCTACTTTCTTACTGCTTTTGCTTAAAACAACAATCACTTGACTTAGTTGGCTAGATAACAGATAATCACGGAGTATGCAGTAGATCTAGACCCCGGGTTGATAATAGAACTTGCCACTTTACTGCATTCCCGGACTGCGATTACACTTGGTCGCAGTTTGGTGTTGTGTTTTAGCGTGTCAAGGGGCAACTGTGTAAGAGGTCTTTCTCAGGGGCATATCTGAAATGTCTCGGGCCAGAAGAGGCAAAGTGGGTAGTGAAGGAAATCCATCGGGGCACGTGTGCAACCCACTCTGGGCCAAGAAGCCTTGAGAGGACAGTGTTGCTTCAAGGATACTATTGGAGAACGGTCAAGAAGGACGCGATGGAGGCGATCCAAAGATGCCATGAGTGTCAGATTCACGCTAGCAAACAACACTTGCCAAGCGAACAGCTAAAGAGCATCACAGGACCATGGCCATTTTCCCAATGGTGTCTAGATTTCCTGGGACCGTTCCCCACAGCTCCCTTGGGAAAAAGGTACTTGGTAGTCGCGGTTGACTACTTTACCAAGTGGATCGAGGCCGAGCCGCTGGATACAATCACCAACGCCAAAATCCTGAAGTTCTTATTCAACAACATAATGATCAGGTTCGACGCCTCACACCATCATAACTGACCATGGCACCCAGTTTGATTGCAGACCATTTGAGAACTTCTGCGCCCAGAACCGCATCGTTTGCAAAATGGCTTCTGTGGCATTCCCTCAAGCCAACGGGCAGGTGGAGTCGTCCAATGGGCACACCAAAAAAACTTTAAGAGAGCAAAAGGAGGGTGGACCGCTGAGCTCCCCCACGTCCTATGGACACACCGAACAAACTTTAAGAGAGCCACCGGGGAGACACCATTTGCTCTGACATATGGTTCAGAATCGGTTGCCCCAACAGAGTTAGTCCTGCCGTCACTCCGCGTCCAGGCATATGACCCAGAGGATAATCACAGGAAGCTACTACACCAACTGGACATGATAGAAACAAGGAGGGATGTCTCCTTAACTAGAACTCTTGAAAAAAAATTGAAGGTAGTGAAGGCATACAACGCAAAAGTGAAGCCAAGACCGCTGGAGGAAGGTGACATGGTCCTAAAGAGAAGCTTTGAACAAAAAGAAGGGCACGGCAAACTGGCAGCCGCGTGGGAAGGACCGTACCTCGTTGGGGAAAAGAAGGGCATGGTAAACTGGCAGCCGCGTGGGAAGGACCGTACCTCGTTGGGGAAAAACTCGGAGCAGCAACGTATATACTAGCTACGATGGACGGGAAGCCAGTGGCAAAAACATGGAATGCCATCCACTTGAAGAAATATTTTGAAGAGACCCAGGGAGGAGAGATATAGCAGACCGTTGAGTCTTCTTGAATAGACATGTCCAATTGTAAGCGTCTACTTTTGGGGAGAGATCCCATGTAAAGCCACCGCGCCCCAGATGCGGTGGTCTTAAATATCGAAGCAATGAAAAGATGTCGCTGAGCGTCCACCTCCTAAATTCATCTAAGTTGCTCAAAGTTGTTCAAACAACCTAAAAATCGCCACAAAGCGACGATTCTTAAGCAAACAGCCTCGCGCACAATGCTTCCAAGCAAAACATTAAACCGTAAACCGCTCCTAAGTGTCGGAAATAATAAACGACCGTCGCAGGTAAAAGTGCCCCGAGCACTGCTTCCAAGCAAACCGTAAACCGCCTCTAAACGTTGGAAATAACACGTGACTGTCACAGAACAGAACGCCTTAGCGCCTAAAGCTCCTAAGCATTGCACCGAGACCGGCTGATCGAGCGTTCCGATTATGCCTTCATTTTTCGAGCGATCAACAGCTTTCAGACAACCTGTCAAACCCCAGAGTTCACAAGAAAAAATACTTGATCACCATGCCATAAAGGGCGCCCACCGCGGACTCCCAAAAATATACGTTGCCGAAGCAGACTTAGTTTACAAACAATGGAAGAAAGAAGCAAAAGAAAAGCAAAAGACAGTAAGTTCCTTGACATCCCAAGCTAGCCCTGTTGGTCATCTCCTTCAGCTTTGGCGGTTGCGCTGGGGGCGTTAGCAGCTGTCTCAACAGGCACATCAGGGGTAGCGACATGCTCGGAGTTGACGTCGTCGTCACTCTAGAACTCGACCGCATCCCAGATAGCGTCTGTATCCAGAAGACCGCAGGATGCTCGCGACGGAACCAGTGACAGATAGCGGCTACAGTATCGCGCAGCAGCTTCTGATATTTCTTGTCATCGGCGTTCCTGTATTCGTCCGATGTCCACAAAGCCGACCGAGCTTCCTCACCAGCTGTAAGCATATCCGCCTCCCGAGCGTCTTGCAACTCAGACTTCTCAGTCCGGACCTTGGCCAACTCAACCTGCAATGCGCTCTCGCGAGCCATCGAGTCATGGAGGTCAGTCCGCAAACGCTCGGTGTCCTCTTCAGACTTCCTCAACAATTCCTTGTTGGCCGCCAGCTGAACGTCCTTGGCACTCAAAAGAGACTCCTGCTCCTTCTCAATCTCCTTCCGCACCTCCTCCCTCAAGACGTCGCGGTCCTCCTTTAATTGGTCCTCCAACTTAAGAATCTGAGTGTTGCGGTCTTCTAGATCACTATGAAGGCAGTCGTTGTGCAACATCATCTGATTCAACCCAAATTGGGTCTGCAAGGAAAACCAAAGGTTAGAAACGAAATCTCGAAAAAGACAGCGGGGGGAGCGCAAGCGCGTACCTCAAAGAAGAACCGAGAGGTGGCACTAGCCAAGTGCCGAGTGTCCGACGACAAGACTGGAGTCCTTGCTACTTGAGTGTAGTCGTCAGGAACCGCCAGTCCCTCAGCAATAACGTGCATCGCACATTTGGCGGCTATAGGGTAGAGGGAGGCATGCGATGAGAAAGAAACTGAGGTGTTGATGGCGGTCCTCTTCTTCTTCCTGGCCAGGATGTATGGATCAATCGGAGTAGCGGGCTGCTCAACAAGGATGCCTTTCAACCGAGCCTTGCCAGCGGTCGGCCTCACATCCTTCGAGCTCGTCAAATCCAACGACCGCTTTGAGGAATTCCTCGTCAAAACCGGCTCCGACAGCTTCAAAACGCCAATGCGGCTGGCAACAAGCTTCTTTTGGGAAGGAGAAGCCGGCTGGGGGGCAAGAGCCGCTGGGGAGACGGCTGCAGCAAGGAGTAGCGAGGCGGGAGCACTGCTACCCAGCTTAGGCGGTCGGGCAGAAGAGGCATAGCGGCGGGTCCCTGCAAAGTACATACATAAGTACAGTATAAGGCAGGCGCGTAACGCAAAGGAAAAAGCAACTAAGCATTAAAACATTGAATTATCTCCAAAGTATTATCATCGCCCTTCGGCGGGAGACAAATTTGATAAGCGCTCATTATCCGCTTCAAAAGCGGCTTGAAAGACGCGAGACCGACAACATCAGTGTTCCAATCCCTTTTGTCTCCAGCCGCGAACCCCGTCGGCGGCTCAACCTCCCCAGAGTACCATTTGCCTTTGGGACGGGCGGAGAAATATTCCTTGAACCACGGAGAATCCAATTTTGGCGCCCCGCTCACGAAGCCCACTAGCGATTCTCGGCGGTAGCACGACCAACAGTTATCGGAGCCCCGCATCTTATACAATTGGCGAAACGCATCAAAACTTGGCGTTTCCCCAATCTTGTCGCAAGCGGCTATAAACGCAATAGAATGAAAGATAATACCAGGCGATAGGCGGCCCAGTGTACAGTTCAGGAAGAGAAGGGTGCGGGTAAGGATGGGGCCGAGAGGAAAAGTTAACCCCATCCGAATGTGTTCCACGTAAATGGGAATCCAACCCCCTGGACACGAACAAGACCGCCCCACGAGAGAAGGAGTTGCGTAGTCCCAATCAGCGGAAAGACCATGCATCTTCAGTTGGCGGAGCACCTGATGAGGCTTGTAAGCGGCCTCGTTAGGTGGTCCCTGCTCATAGGAACCTGACACAACCGCTTCCCCTTCCCACATGTCCGCATGTAACCTAACGCGATAAGTTGTGTCATGGACCGCTTGGTATGCCTCCACGGGCAACGTGTCAGACACTACTAAGGAAGGAGATAACTCCCTCTCATTCTCCACCTGGCGGTCTCCTGACTCGCTATCAGATGAAAGGGCAACAAACGGGGCAGCAGATGGTGGTTCGCTTTCCGCTTCAGAGTAACTGAAGTCACCAAGATTATAGCCGACCGTTGAAGAAGCCCCGCGCCCACCGACAGACGTACCCGCGACGCATGCAGGATCAGGGGATACTCCTAATAGGTCATAATAAAGACCGCCTAATTGTTCGCTAAATAGGCCGCACAAGTAGAAATTTACCTCAAAAGTAACCCTAGAACCTACATAGAGGAAGTCCAAGCATCACTGGATGGCGTAGCGGTGGCGGCACCACTGGAGGTCGTGACGGCGGCAACGTCGCTGGACAAGTTCTGATTCTAACTGTCGGAGCGCATGGTACTTTGGGATTCAATCTCCATTTGCCGCTTCTGTTTCCTCTTCGCTCGTTTATGCTTTCGCCTAAGCCGCGCAAGGAAGTCTGCTCGAGCCGGAGGCAAAGAAGAATTATCTCGGAGATAAGTGGAGAGGGAAAAGCGGGAACAACGAGCAATCTTGTTGAAGAGCGAGAAAGAGCGAAGCGGATTAGTGTTTGTAGAAAGAAAAGTGGGAAAGGTCGAAGAAAAATCGGGTATAAATAGGAACAGGAGGGGGCAGCGACGCGATGGTTGAGTGACCGAGGAGAACCCTAGTCTAGGAAATTCAAAAACGCGGGCAAGTGATTGGACAGGAAACTGCCCGTTGTCAGATCCCGGCTTTCGAGAGTCGACACGTTGTGTGGCATGCAGGCACTATGGTGAATCGCGGGATACGAAGCGGCAGACAAACAGGCGCAAACCGCAACAGGGAGCGTACAATGCAAACACTCACAAAAAACAAGCGATTAGAGTCCGCACGCAGAGTACAAACTAGCCAAAGTATCCCACGAACCAAAGGAGGTGGACAGTGCGCACACTCAGAAAAAAAAAGAGGGATATACCGTTGTTGCAACTCAGGGATTAGGGTAGCCCACCGCCTAATGTTCCACACGACTAAAGAGGATGGACAGTGGAAGCACTCGAATGAACCGCCAAGCCAGCGCACACGTTATGACGGTTTGCCACCTAAAGCCCCTAGCGGCTAAAAGGGGGTGGACAGTGCAAGCACTCGTAAAATCACGGATCGAGGTAGCGAATGATATCAGAAGGTAAGGGCAACAGGGCATCATGGAAAATCCCCGTCTCTTAGGCGACCAGGGGCAAGGAGTAGATGACGGTCGTATATAAGGCCTCTCAACTATCATTGCAAAGTTAGTAGCCGCCAAACTTTTCGCGACTAAAGGGCAATTGTTGGGCTCATAGTTGAGCAATGTTGGGATTATGGCCCATGGAAGGATAACCGGCCAGGGCCCAAGGAAGGGTCCGAACCACAGCGTGAAACCAAAGAATGGGACAGGGAGTAGGCCGCCTGACACAGTAGACCGTTGGTGTCAGAAGGGAGATCTTCCTAGGATACTTACCTTGGATATCGCAGGACTAAGCATTAAATGCCCTCCGCAGGCGGTCCAGATAAAGCAAGGTGCATCTAGGCCGCCTGACATGGCATTTAATGCCTCACACATAGGTTGGCCACTATAAATACACTAGTATCTGCATTAATGGTAGCTCAACTACTCTATCTCTCTCTAAACATAAACCATCACCTTATTTCCATCTCTAACTTTAGCATCGGAGGGTGTCCGGGGAACCGCCCACAGACCCTTGTTTTGCAGGAGTTTGGGGTACACTCACCATCTGGAACTGACGCCTTGCTCATTCTTCACAAACCACAAATCACAAAATACTGGCTGGCTTTGGTATGATCGGCCATTGAGATCCGTCTCCACTCTCGTTTCGTGCAATCTCGCCTCTCAACGCCAAGCATCCAAAAGACAGATGGTTTTTGCTCTAGTCGATTTGGGGTTGCCTGGGGTCGATTCTCTAGTCGTTGGCTACAAGAGGTAGTGAGCAGAACTTGCAAGAAGGAGATTTTTTCCTTTTTGTCCATCATATTAATAAACAAAAACGAATCAATGTAGAGGAAAAAGGATGCTTGTTCTTGAATCGATTTGAGGAGGAGGGGAATATATAGCGCGGAGAACTAAAGTTAGAAATGTAGATGGAGAGATGGAGAAGGAAGGTTCTCTCAAAAAGCAGAGAGGCAGCGGTCAGATTCCACAAACAAAAAAGAAAGGAAGAAGGAGAGGAGTGGAGGCGGCCACTTGAATGAGAAATGAATTAGGTTTTTGTCTTCTACAGAACTAGCAGAGGGGCCGGCTCGTTGGCCGGCTAGCTGAATGAATTTAGTGATTGTTTTTTGGGCCGCTGATAGAAGCCCATTAGTCCAATTTGAAACCATAAAGACTATCTGTTGCATTTTCTATTATGTTTAGCGCAAATTAAATTATAATTTCTTTTTTACTTTACTGTATTTATTAACCTAAACTTAAATAGACATCAACCAAATTGATAGGAAACGTTTCCCCTTCCTTCTTTCCTTTTACACCTCTGTTCACTCTCCGACGAAACCAGCAAGCGAAGACCAAAATCCTTGCATGGATGCCCTCCCCTGCTCTCCTGTCTAAATGAGAACTTTTATTCTGATTGTGGGGAGCTGATTTCTATAAACCCACCTCGCAACTTCTCCCAACACACTTTTCATTCATATCATCAACAACGACGAAGGGTATTAAACGGAATCTGTCCTCAAATCTAGCCGGCGGTTGAGGCAACGTTTTGCGTTCATGTGAAGGGATACCCATTTGCATTCAGTCAACTTCTTTTTCTCCCGATTTGCTAAACCCTTGGCCTTGGATAGCTTTTCTACGTTTCAATCAGAGATTCCCAGCAAACACTTGCCAGCTCCACAGGTACGTTAGTTTCCATACTTTTGGGTATAATGTGGTTCCATTTATTAAAATAAGGGGTATTATATATTCTTATTTATTTAATCTTGACATAGGATTGAGCAGCACTTCAGGACACATTTATCAAAGTTGTTTTCTTAGAATTTGATTACGAATTGCCTGTGGGATACAATTAAGACACTGGTTGATGACAAAAAGACCTGCCAAGAAGATTTCGAGTGAGCAAGGGCATTAGGTCAAACGAAGCAGCATTCTGTTGTGGGTACGTTAGTTTCCATACTTTTGGGTATAATGTGGTTCCATTTATTAAAATAAGGGGTATTATATATTCTTATTTATTTAATCTTGACATAGGATTGAGCAGCACTTCAAGACGCATTTATCAAAGTTGTTTTTCTTAGAATTTGATTACGAATTGCCTGTGGGATACAATTAAGACACTGGTTGATGATAAAAAGACCTGCCAAGAAGATTTCGAGTGAGCAAGGGCAGTAGGTCAAACGAAGCAGCATTCTGTTCCACAACAAAAACTCTGACGAATTGACAGAGTCCTCCTCTCTTTGGTATTGTTTGCTTCTCTTCTTTTGTACATGTTTAGTTTATTAGTGTTAGTCCAAATTGCAACACCTCAATTATAAAATGCTTCCCTAAACCTTACAATTATTTAAGTAATTAGCAGAATTCAATTGAAAAACATATTGTTAGAATTCAACATTGGAAAGGTAATATGTGCTGCGATCCAGAACAACAACTGATATTATTTGTTTCAATGATCCTAAACACGACAGTTTCTTGAAAGAATAGAGATTAATCCGAAGGAAATCAGGGACGCATATTGACCAACATGGACATCATACCTCAATGGAATCCGTAAGTATTGTTGTTCCAACCCTATATAACATCATATTCTTGTGTTCTCCTAGATAGTGAATGCAATTGCTAATTGTTTAAACTATAGGTTTTTTACCCTTGGGGATGATTTCGTTGTGAATCTGAATTATCAAAATGTCGTAGCTATGTCTGAGACTGTTGAAATCATAGATCTTATCCCAAAGCAATTGGATGGTGACTATCAGGTGACTAAGATAATATGTTTGTTATTTATCCTTCTCCATTCCTTATGTTATTAATTTGTATCTTATTTGTTTACTTTTTCAGAACCCTACCTTTTCAATTATATCAGAGCACTTCATACATTTTCTCTGGTCGTGTAATAGAGTTGAGGAGATCTTGATGTGATGCATCCAGGGTATTTTTGATTCACTTGACCATTGAAGATGATATAAATGATGTTGAGGTCGTTTTTCCATCATCATACTTGCGAAGGATCATTTCGTCTGTAGTCAATCCTTTAGAGATTGACAATGCCGATTATGTTACACTTCTCAACTTGATTGGTGAAAATCGTATCAGGCCATGTCACAATTGGTCCTTGGAACGACGTGGGGAATTATTTTGATTTGTTCATGGTGAAGCTGTTCTTGCCGTTAGATAATTGAATAGCATGTAGGTATTGTCAATATGATCGGATTAATGTTATTAATGATACACCCCTATGTTATTTCTCATGTTTTGTAAAAGTACTGAATATGTGAACGATAAGTTATTTTGTAAGTCATTATATCCTTTTTAGGGGTGGTTAATGTAAAATTTGACAAATATAACTTATTGTTCATATTTAGCTTTGATATTCAGCTTGTTGTTGAGTTAACCATCTACGAAACACACATCACTGCTACTATTAATGCTTTCTAATCCCAAATTCCTTCATTTCATTATAGGAGCTATTGAGCAATCAAATCGGCAAATGGAATTTCAGCATTGAAAATGCCATCATTGACACTTTACAAATCCCTGTACTAATAAAACATAGTACCAAAAGGTAAAAAAACATCAAAAGACCTAATTTAATAAAGTACCAAATTAGAAACATAGTTTGAAATGTGCAACTACCCAATTTAGAACATCCACCAAATGGACATTAACTTCCTAAATGATATATGGAGAGGAACACTACCCAAAAAACTTACTAACCACTAAAAGACACTGATTTGGGACCTCATTAACACGTCCAACTTCAATCATTAAAATGAAAGATCTGTGAGTAATAGATCTCAGGTTGCTTCAAAAGTAGTAGTCCAATCAATTCTTGGGTTCGAGAAGAGCTGCCTGCCTATTTTCTTAAAGTCGGATGACAGGTATACAACACCGACCTTCATAGATCCATCTTTCAGTGTCAATTCAACCATGTACTTCTGAAAAGTAGGTGTCCAGAATACATCGACATCTTCAAATGTTGCCTCAATAACAAATTTCTTTCCCTGTGTGTAAATAAATAGTTTCCTTAGATAATAGAAATAAAAGCTAAAGTAATCAAAAAGTACACAAACATCATTGTATTAAATTACCATGTTGTGCACATTAGTCGATAGAAATATAATTTCACGAACAAAATGAAACACCCTAACCCAGCCGGGTACTACTTTTACTAAAATGTCCTTGATAAATAAAATGCTCAAATCTTAAATTGCAGCGGGAAAAATTTTCATAAATAAATTACTGAAAACACACTTGTATTTCAATGCAAAGCCCTAACATGTGGGCAAATTAAACTCAAACTTTAAAAACTCAACTTGATCTCCAGTCTATACTCATAATCATAGAACATAATAACTAACTAGCCTCAAGTGTTGCTGCTTGTGTGAAAAACTCTGACTAGACATCCTCTGTGACGCTCGTACCGTCCTCCTCTAGCTAGCTTCACTCGAACTGTTCCTCTCAATCCCGCTGCTCTCTAACTGCTCCTCTAACTCTTCAAACTGGTGAGTGAGATAAGGTCAATCTACGCCCTTACGTTTTAGATTCTTACTCCTTAGCACTTAACTTTGACTAGTCGAAGTTGTTTGTACTTCCAAACTTAAAAATCTTAACTCTTAAACTTTAAGGGAGTTGAAGTGCTCTCCTCTCTTAAAACTCAAATCTTGACTTAAATACTTGACTGACACGGGGATCCCTCACTAGCTAGTCCGGTTGCCAACTCATACGTATGAGAAGTCGTCTAGGCTTTCCTTAAACTTAAACTTAGTTAGGGAAGTCGTAACGATTCATCCCCCTAACATCTTAAACTTATCGTGGTGGCTCTTCACCACGATTCTCAAGGGCATAACTGCTTCCCATCTTAAAAGTCTCAAGAGCATAACTGTTGCTCTGTCTCAAAGATCTCAAGAGCATAACTGCTGCTCTATCTGAAAATCTCAAATGGCAACGGACTGGCGCTAGCGACTAAAAACACTTAAAACGACTTCACTTTCTTGAAACAATTTGGTTCTTAAACTTTAACAATGACTCATAGCATAATACTCTAAGGTAAATAACCCAACTCACCTCAAATCATAGCTCAAGCAAAGCACAAATAATCAATCATAAACGTAATTAAGCAATGGTAACCCATTCACTAGAATACTTAAAATCATAACACTTAAAAGAATACGTAAGGCGTAGAATTTACCCCCTTTACACTCACCTTTCCTCCGTTCGTAACTGGCTCTGATTTTGCTACACTCGCCTCCAACTTATTACACTCGTACTTGGCACAATTGGAAGGAGCAGCTTGCTTGGCACAATTGAAATAAAATGGACCAGTTTGCTTAATCGAGCTGCTCTCAAGCAAGCTGCTCTTTCCACCCCGTTGGTATGCCTCGCTTACCACTAATGGAGCTGCTTGCTTCTTTAGTTTGGACAAACTTGCTTCACCTAGTACCTCTCTTCGTATTTTGGAGATTTGTGCCGACAACAAGCTAGCACCTCTTCTTTATTTTCGACCAGCTTCCTTAATAGGCCTCGTTATTCTCCTCTTTGATAAATTCACTTGATGCGCACATTTGATGCCTGATTCACCATATATGGTTCCTTTCGCAATAAAATCCCTTACACATCCTTATTGACGTTCTTACTACCCCTTTCAACCCAAAGGTTACTAATGGCGGCTCATCTTCCATCTAGTCAGATGGTAAAACCCTTTTAATGTAACTCCCGTCTAGGGTTGACCTCATAGGTCACCTAGGTCTTTGTATCTTCTAACTTTGCATCCCTTACTTTTCTCCTTGATGCCACGTCTTATCCTTTAACCATAAACTGAGTGGTCATCTCCTCGTTACTTCTTGCTTAACTTTGAAACCTCCTATTACAGCTTTTACTTTCTGTATGCATGAGTGGCATCCTTTGCATCTTTCTCTAGCTTGCGATCACCTTTATGATTCCTTTCAAGAATCATGGCATTCTCTCTAGCTTACTTGTTCCCTCCTGGTGCCTAACTTAGCACTTACTTATCGCTGTTTACTTGGGAGTTCTCGTACGATCCCTTCTATTGATATTTGACCTTGCCTGAAATTCCTCGTACAGTTTCTTCGTCCATGAAATTTTCACCCGAGAGATCGCCACATTTCATCCTCATAGGTGGTATTGCTTTCACTTTAGGGTATCCTAGCAGGTTCGCTAAACTCATATCCATCTTACTTCTTTACTCGTGACTCCTCTTACCGATGTTTCTCGCTAATTCTATATGTCCCTTGTTCTCGATGTAGTCATCTAGGTTCTCATATTCTCTTCTCACTTATGTACCTTGACCGATAAGGTTTTCCCTTCGACCGTTCTGGACCACCACTCGTCTACTTTAAAGTTGACCATTGAGCTTCTCAGTTCTTGATGGGCTTCCTATGGTCCAACTTATTCTCCACTGGCAATCACCTTAACGCCTCCTTGTCACTTGTCACGGACATAGACTTCCGAAGTCCGTGCGGCGTCTTGAGGTGCACTCATTCCTCAAGACCAGCCTCTCTGCATACGCATGCCAACTGGTTTCGGTGCTGCCTTGGGCTCATCAGGGAGACGGCAATAGCCTCCTTGTTGATCTTCGTATTCTTTCGCCGGCTCCTCCTAACTATCCTTCTCCCTGAATTTGTCATTTTATCAACTACCACTTTTTCCACCATAACTTTCATTATAACCTTGTGGTTTCCTCCTTACTTCCACACTCCTTCATCGATGCTTGGTACTAGCTTTGATCTACTCAGTTTAGTAGCTCCTCGCCATACCTCAGAGCCAACATTTCCACTAGAAACTTCCTCTAGGTAGACTTGACAGATGACATCCATGACTTCTACTCATGATGGTGCTTGACCGCGTCCCAATTATCTTCCTTCACGCATTCATCGTCCGGTAGACAACCACCCTTTTTTTATTTTAATTCCTATAGCGTCCTATGGTGTTCTCCTTGCTTCTTTACTTTTACTACCCTTCTGTTGATGCTTTGTACTATTTTCGGTCACCAACTCAGTTGAGTATCTTCTCATTGTTGTTTTGGGTCAAAGCTTCCAAGTGGCTTGCCCTTGGTAGGCTTGAACATACCTCATCCCCGTCTTTTGTCTCGACCGATGCTTGTACATAGCCTTAATCTCTTAGTCATGGCTCATAGTGGCTTAACTGAATATCACTAATTTATCCTTAACTGGCCTTCTTTTATGGATGACATCCTACTATGTCGTACTCGCTCAGAGTGGGGCACCTTGGGTAAGGTTAGGGCTGCCAAACGGTTCTGCGGTTTCCGGTTTAACCGGTTACCGTACCGGTTGCCGCGGTTACCGGTTAAACCGCTTACCGAAAAAAACGGTTGGCGGATGCGTTTTTTGGGATGGCGGTATGCCGGCACCGGGGTTGCAATTTACCGACGGGACGTCGGTAATCCGACACCGAATGGGAGATGGATTGTGTCCCGCGCGCGAATCGGCACTCGGCAGAAAACAAAACGAAAAGTCGGCCTAAAACTAAAAGCCCAGCACAGGCAGCCCTAAGTCGATCCCTCCTCTCTCAAAGCCATCGTAATTTCATCCCCTGACCCCTGTCCCGACGCCCTGACTGCTGCACGACACGACCGCCGATCCCTCCTGGCTCCTCCTCCGTTCACTTCATCGTCGTTGGCGCCGAACCCTCCTCCTCCGTTCACGCCAGCCGTCGAACCCCGTTTCTAGCGACGGGAAAAGGACTCAGCAAACAGCAGCCCAAATCCAGGCTCTGTTTTCGGTGATTTCCTCCCATCGCCGACCGCTGTCCGTTGAACTCCGTGAGACCATCGTCGTCGTCGTCTCCGATCTCCGTCCATTGTAGAGGTAATCTTCTCCGGCTGTGATCCCTTACTTTTGTCGCCGTATCCGATCTCCGTCCATTGTAGAGTTAATTGTCTCCGGCTGTGAATCCTTTATTTTCGTCGCCGGTCGCCGTATCCGGTCTCTGTCCCTTCTCCGCTGTGCGGCTGTGATTTGTGAATTGTGATCCCTGCCTGTGGCTGATAGTTGATACAATAAATCAGATTTATTAAATCTATAATTGTTACTTGTTACTTGTTAGAGACAAAAAAATTATGGTTGAAAGTTGAAACCATTGGATATTGATTGATACCATACCATAGTCAAGCCATTGGCATTAGGCCTATATAAATGGACGATTGGGATTTGGGAATACTCAATTTTCATAATTGTCATTACATGTATAATTGTCATTTTACTCATTTAATTCAATTGTTTGATACTATAATTGTCATTTACTAATAATTATTTACTAATAATTTAATTCAATTGTTTGATTATTTACTAATAAATAATAATTACTAATTAGTTATAGTTTGCTTTAATTTTCATGTTTGCAGCCTGCAGGTTTAAATAGAGGCAGAGCCGAGCAAAGCCCCTGATCCCAGCATAAGAACTTTTATTGTTTTGTGCTAATTTATTTACTTGAGAAACCAAGTACAAAAATGTAAGATTTAAGATAGTTGTTTAATGATTAAATTTTTTACATGTTGGCAATTTTATAGTTTTTAATTTTTACATTTTTTCTTCTTGTTGTAGGACGAAATCTTCTCGTCCTCGTAAAGGAGATGCTCCGAAAAAAGGTGGTTCCATTCCTCCTCGAACCACTTCCAAAAAAGTGGGTGTTTGTGTTGGAGCTATAGAAGGATTCAAGGGAATGTCTCTTCTAGTACACCTACACCTACCAGTGCCATTACATCTTCACCACCTGCCACTGCACCTCCTGCAGCTGCCACGCCTACACAAGTGACTGATATGGGAAGGGGAGCAGATGAAGTGGGTGAGGCAAAGAAAATTGTGAAGGTGAAAAAAAGGAAGAAGAAGTCCCCGTGGTGGACTCCTTATGATGAGGTTCTGGTGGATGACTACCCATATGGCAAATGCAAACAATGTGGAACGTTGATCAAAGCTCACTCGACCAATAACGGGACTTCTGGTTTGAAGCAACATCACTTGGCATGTGAGAGGAAGAGGAAAGAAGCCAGTGGTCAATCACTATTGAACTATCAACCTGGGGATGGTGAGGTAGGCTCTCTTACTCCATGGAAGTTTGATCAACAAGGAGCTAGAACTGCATTAGCTGTTATGATCATCTTGGATGAGTTGCCATTTCGCTTTGTTGAGCATGAAGGGTTTAAGAGATTTATGGCGGTAACCCAACCATTGTTTATGATACCTGGAAGATAGACAATAAGGCAGGATTGCTATATAATCTTTTTGGAGAAAAAAGAGTTGTTATCTGAGTTCTTCAAATCCAAGTGCAAAGGAAGAATTTCTATCACCACAGATACATGGACTTCTGATAACAACCAGAATTTCATGTGTGTGACTGCTCATCTCATTGGGAGTGACTGGAAGCTGCAGAAGAGGATCATTAGCTTTGTTCCCATCACTAGTCACACAGGGAAGGACATTGCAGAAAAATTGGCAGAATGTCTACAAGATTGGAAAGCTCAACAGTTGTTCTCCATTACCATGGATAATGCTTCTTCTAATAATGTTCTTGCAGAGTGTATGAGAACAAAGATGAAGGAGTGGGGAACAGATTTGATTGGTGGGAAGTATTTGCAATTTCGATGTGTGGCACATATAATCAATTTGGTTGTGTCGGATGGGTTGAAGGAGGTTGGAGTTGCTGTAGAAAGGGTTCGAGATTGTGTTAAATGGGTGAAGTCATCACCAGGTAGAAGTGCAAAATTCAAATCTGCCATTGATTATCTATCAATGGATGGAAGAAGACTTCTATCTTTGGATGTTCCAACTAGGTGGAACTCAACCTATTTGATGTTGGAATCTGCAGAAAGGTTTGAGACTGTCTTTAACTTCTTGCATGCAAGCCCCAATGATTCTGCATTTCGGGATTATGTGGATTCAAAGAGAGGTCTTCCAACTAAGGAAGAATGGAGCGGTATTCGACGGCTAATGAAGTATTTGAAGTTCTTTTATGAGCTCACCTTTTGGGTATCAGGTATGTGAACAAACATAACTCCACCTATTAAAATTCATGGTTTTTACTTTTATTAACTTGTAAATTGTAATTACTAATTACTAATTTGTGAATAATTTGTTGTTATTTTTTGATGTATTAGGAACATCTTATGTGACTGCTCATACTTTCTTCAAGGCTATTGCTGACATCTATGAAGTGATAGAACTTTTTAAGAAAGACATGGATGTAGAGATACAACGGATGGCAGCAAGAATGGAGGCAAAGGTACGAAAGTATTGGTTTGAGAATGATGATGATGATGATGACTAGGTGGAGAACCTAAGGATAAATAGGCTGGTTTACATGGCTTGTGTGCTAGATCCTAGGCGTAAAATGGCTTATTTGTATTGGATGTGGGGTAAGATGTATGGGCAGAAGAAAAGAGACGATTTGGTGAAAGATGTTACTGCAGAGATGACTGCAATGTTTGAGGTTTACAGATTGAAGTATGCACCTCAACCCTCAGAGCCTACTGTTACCACTCCTAGTGCTGATGATGGTACTAGATCTGCATCTTATGGAGGGACATTTGATGTTGAATTCTTCAAGATGAGAAAAGAGCAACTATAGAGGGGGATTCGAGGTTCTTCTGAGCTAGACATTTACTTAAGAGATGTTGATGATGCTATTAACGAGGATGATAATGATATGAAGTTTGACATCTTGCTGTGGTGGAGTAAGAACATCGTTAGATATCCTATTCTTTCCCAGATGGTTAAGGATATCCTAGCTGTTCCAGTCTCCTCTGTTGCCTCAGAGGCTGCTTTCAGTTGTGGAGGTCGAGTGCTCAGTCCGTTTAGGTCTTCGTTGAGCCCCACCATTGTAGAGGCCTTGATTTGTGCTGAAGACTGCATAAGGTATGAAGGAGGAAAGAAAGCAGACAAAGTTGATGATACAGAAGATGAAAATCAAGACCAAATCGATTATGAAAGTGGTAAGAATTATTAATTTCATTTATTTTTAAGTTTTCCATTACTCAAGTTCTAACAATTTGTATTTTTTTTTACACTTAGTCACTACTAACTTCCAAACTCGAATGGAGAGTGCTACTGCCAAGCCAAGTGAAGGTGTCAAACAAAGTTTACCTGTTGTGGTGGAGGAGGAAGAGGAGGAAGATTCAGACGAGGATGAGGAGGACCAGGATGAGGAGGACCAGGACGAGGAGGATAACGGTGATGATAACCTTCGCACCACTTTGAAGCAGCAAGGTTTTGTTGATGTTGGTGGTACAGGTCCTAGTGGCAAGTGAGGAACTAGTAATTCTATTTTTTATCTTCATGTCTTCAAATTTAATTTAAACATTTAGAAGCAGCAGACCCAATTGCTCTATGCTCTATTTGGAATTCTACGTACTACGTACAACTATAATGCTATATTTGATCTTATTTTTTTAAGTATTTTCATTTTTCAATTTGATGTTCGGAATTTACTTGTTAGATCTTTTTTGATTTTTTTTAATTAATTAGCCGACATTTTGACATTTGATTTCATACTTGAGTACTGACATTTGATTTGAGACTTGACTCTTGAGTACTGCTACCCATCGGGATACACTTCCCAAACTTTTGGAATGGTTGGAACTTGGAAATTGGAATCATGGAATGTAATTGGGTCTTTCTGCTCCATAAATATAATGCTCCCTTCCCCTGTTTACTTCTTGTCTTCTTCTGTTCTTCAATTTGGCGGTGACAACTGACAGGGGCAGGCGGACCGCAGAGGGCCAGAGCCCAGAGGCGAGACAAACAAACAACTTACGGACAGTGGACAGGCCCGCGCCCGCCAGGCCCCCTTACCTTTCTATCGGTAAGTCAGTATACAAGCCCATTACCGATACCGTTGTCACTCGGTAGCCGGCATACCGGTTGTGTATCGGTAGCGGTATTCGGCGGCCTTTAAGGGAGTTCCGGTAATACCGATACCGGTACAACGGTAAACCGGATACTGTACCGTTTAGCAGACCTAGGTAAGGTAACTTAATGATTTCCTTCTTCTTGGTAATGCTTTCCCTCATCGTACCTCTTTGTGCAGCTTCTTGACCTCGAGTCACCTAAGATTTGACCCATTGACTTCTTGAAATCTCGTCAAACTCCCTCTGGCCTTTTTGATCTTCCTTGGTATTGTTCGCAAACTCTCTTCATTACGATCGTTTAGGCTCCTCCTCGAATTCTCCAACATTCATTAGAACTTCTAATGAACGTTGTACTTGCTTATCTATACCCGGTTGATTGAATGATTTACTCCTACGGCTGGTTCCGAGACTCCCGCTCATGGCCCTCTAGTTCCCACTTTAGACCTTCCCAATGGATTCCTTGAAATTCCACGATTTTCTGATTCTCCTTGATCATGGTAATTTGCAGGGTCTCTCAACCCCTTCCCATACCTTGTCCTCTAGCTTGCGCTTGACAGGTATACAGCATGCATGATCTAACCCCAACCTCTACATCATTTATCTCGTTTCTTGTCTTGTTCCTTTTAAAGGCTTGCTATCACCCTAACTCCCCAGGGTCATGTACCCTCTTCTCTAGTAGTAAATCCTCGTACTACTCTCTCAACTCCTTCAAAATCCTTGAGGTATTCCCTTTCAATTGGCACCTCTTTGCTGGTGTTTGGAGTTGAAGTCCTCGCTTATTTGAATCTACTTCCATAGACCTTTGCTACGTTCCTCCTTCCTTCTCTAGGTTGATGATGATGATCTGTTTGCTAACGTCCGAGTAGTTGGTTAACTGATTGAAAAAAAAACTACTATCCATCATGTCGATGAGATACTTGGTCTTGAGAGCCTTTGAGATTCTACTTGGGTTGGTCACGTTTCTTTCATCCTTTCATTCTTACTGGCGATCACCATATGCATAAATCTCTCATTTGACAAACCACGACATGTTAACTAAATCGCGTCCTAGTCTATTCTTAAACAATCGCACCCTGGTCTACCCTCCCTTCGTGCCTTGCTGTCATAGTTATTCCCCTTAATATGATTAGAGTCGACTGGAGATCCTATAAACTCTTAAAAGAAGATCCTTGACTAGTTTTCTCCTTCCTTTAAAACAAAAGCCTTTAAAACTGAGACCGATATTCCAGAATTCCTTGGAGACCAAGCAACAGAGGAAGACCCGCTCTGATACCAAAATGAAACACCCTAACCCGGCCGAGTACTACTTTTACTAAAATGCCCTTGATAAATAAAATGCTCAAATCTTAAATTGCAGCGGGAAAAATTTTCATAAATAAAATACTGAAAACACACTTGTAGTTCAATGCAAAGCCCTAACATGTGGGCAAATTAAACTCAAACTTTGAAAAATCAACTTGATCTCCAGTCTATACTCATAATCATAGAACATAATAACTAACTAGCCTCAAGTGTTGCTGCTTGTTGAAAAACTCTGACTAGACAACCTCTGGGACGCTCGTACCGTCCTCCTCTAGCTAGCTTCACTCGAACTGTTCCTCTCGATCCCGCTGCTCTCTAACTGCTCCTCTAACTCTTCAAACTGGTAAGTGAGATGGGGTGAGTCTACGCTCTTACGTTTTAGATTCTTACTGCTTAGCACTTAATTTTGACTAGTGGAAGCTGTTTGTACTTCCAAACTTAAAAATCTTAACTCTTAAACTTTAAGGGAGTTGAAGTGACTCTCCTCTCTTAAAACTCAAATCTTGACTTAAATACTTGACTGACACGGGGATCCCTCACTAGCTAGTCCGGTTGCCAACTCATACGTATGAGAAGCCGTCTAGGCTTTCCTTAAACTTAGTTAGGGAAGTCGTAACGATTCATCCCCCTAACATCTTAAACTTATCGTGGTGGCTCTTCACCACGATTCTCAAGGGCATAACTGCTGCCCATCTTAAAAGTCTCAAGAGCATAACTGCTGCTCTGTCTCAAAGATCTCAAGAGCATAACTGCTGCTCTATCTGAAAATCTGAAATGGCAACGGACTGGCGCTAGCGACTAAAAACACTTAAAACGACTTCACCTTCTTGAAAACAATTTGGTTCTTAAACTTTAACAATGAATCATAGCATAACACTCTAAGGTAAATAACCCAACTCACCTCAACAAATAATCAATCATAAACGTAATCAAGCAATGATAATCCATTCACTAAAATACTTAAAATCATAACATTTAAAAGAATACGTAAGGCGTAGAATTTACCCCCTTTACACTCACCTTTCCTCCGTTCGTAACTGGCTCTGATTTTGCTCCACTCGCTTCCAACTTATTACACTCGTACTTGGCACAATTGGAAGGAGCAGCTTGCCTCACCCAATCGAAATAAAATGGACCAGTTTGCTTAATCGAGCTGCTCTCAAGCAAGCTGCTCTTTCCACCCGTTGGTATGCCTCGCTTCCCACTAATGGAGCTGCTTGCTTCTTTAGTTTGGACCAACTTGCTTCACCTAGTACCTCTCTTCGTATTTTGGAGATTTTTATGCAGCAAGCTAGCACCTCTTCTTTATTTTGGACCAGCTTCCTTAATTTGCAGATTTGCGCCGACAGCGAGTCCGGCCTCCTGGAGACTCCCCTCACGAGCAACCCAGTGGAGACTCCCCTCGCGAGCAATTTATTCTGGACCAGCTTGGTTACTACAAGGCAGGTTTGGTGGCTGTTTGACTTCCCTAGCGAGCAACCCAGCCTCCTGCCTGCTTCCCCTGGCGCCGATTTTGGAGCCGCCAGGAGCTTGCTTAAGCACACAGCTCTCGTTGTAGGGAGAGTAGTCCGCCGCTTTGCTTTGCTTTGCTTTGCTTTGCTGCCGTTGGAGAGTGCAAGCAGGCTGGTCCAAGCTGCTGCTTTTAATCAAGCACCTGGCGGAGTAGAGCAGAACAACCAGGCACGTCCATTATTGGGGGAGTTCTCTTGATGGCGGAAAGCAGGCCCGCGTCCCTTGCTCTCTTCGGGGCAAGCAAGCTGCTCATCCCACTGCCGCCTCAGCCAAGCAAACTGCTCTCATAGTAGATAGCCATCGCAGCAGATTCTTGATGCGCCGCTGCTGCGAGAGCAATCGCCCGCTTCTCCGCTGTAATTGACACGAGACTGCTTTTGCCCTCCCTCGTCCAAGCTGATTTCGGTGAAGTAGCGAGGGTTTTGCTCTTTGGGCTGAGGCCGAGACGCCGAGTAACTTTAGGGTTTATTATTTTATTTTTTTAAATAATTGTTATTATATTATTATTATTATTCCTAGCCCGCGATTGTAATCCTTAGTACGTAACCGTTCACGTATTATGGTCGAACCTGAACACAAAGGTCGGGATGTAACACAGAACTTGTTTCACTCACTTCCATTGCTGCCTCCAATGAATAGTCAATATAATCATGGTGACTGATAAGCAAGTTGCTAGATCTGATAAACATGTTAGTTGAATTTAGAACCCAATTAACGAAGATGCAATTATAGATGCATACAAATTGAGTTACCCTAACCAAATTGAATAGAATTCAACTCTAGATATAAAGAAATTAACTTACTTATTCAACAAAATATGAAGTTGTGGATAGTGCAAATTCAAGTAGACATTACTTGCAAATGAGGCTATAAAATAGAATTGATCTACAAAAACCAAGTACTTCATTAGAGTAGGTCATTAAATGTATTAGTAGCACATCAACATATTTACGTACTATCATTCATGTAGACATAAACTGAAGTGAAGATAGCAACAGTTCCTGGTGCTGGATCAGCTTCATTCAGACCCTCAAATTCCCCAATGCAAGAGTTGAATAGTAAAACTCTGACTGTAATTCCCCTAAAATTAGAAGATCATTATTTCCATTTTTTAAGCAAACACACTGGAAATTAGGGTACAGATAAAAAAGCCTTACTCAAACAGCCTTAGGAAAACATGTTTGCTTCGTTGAACAACACCATGATGATAAATTGTTTGTGTTGGTTCTACAACGTCTATTTCACCTAACAGATCTACACATCATATCAAGATAATGTTATGATCATTCAAATAATAACATCAACCATAACTTCTGGGAGTTCTCTATCTGGTTAAGGATTTGCTTACCTGAAAATATTTGATCATTTTGAACAACATCAAAGAAATCAGCACGACCTAGGAACCAAAAGCTGAATAATGATATATCTGCAGCATTTGGCAGTCGATATAAACCAGTGTTAGGATGAAAAGAGATTCGCTTAGTTGACATTGCAACCCGAAAAGAAACTTCATACGAATCAACATCAAAATTTTCAATCTGGTAGATTCCTCCTTGTTGTATGGCTGGTAAGGATGTCGGGATTTCAAGGCGGTGAATAACAGCCTCCATTTCTGTTCCCTGCAAGTCGTTTTTAAGTAAAAAACTTGAACGGTTAGAAGCTTGTATTGGGTAAATGATACACAACATGAAACGTAATAAGGAAATCAATAAACGTACTAACCTCACTATCTAGCAACAACATGTGTAGGAAGCAAGGTTGTCAACCCGCGGGTTGACCCGGACCCGGTTGAGCTTGTGGGTCAAGGGTTAATGGGTCACCCGTTTTAGCCCAGTTTAGCCCGGAAATATGGAAAACGTCATTATATTGTACTTATCCTGATAAATTATATCAAATCTCATCTAACATATGAGTTATAACATATAATATTACACCAAAATAAGATTTCGTACTTAGATTCAACATATAGTGAAAATTCACACATACTTATATAACATTAATATTCAAATGTTCAACTTAGGATTCCAAAGATTGAGTTAGGCGAAAAGAAAAATCGGAAAATAGGCGCATTTCGCAAAACAAAGAAAAAAATGACACAATTTGACCTCCAACCCGGTACCTTGTTGCGGTCGACCCGGCGAGTGCGTGCGGCCCGTTTTTCTCACCGGGTCAGGGTCAAAGTGGGTCAACCCGCGGGTCGACCCGGGGGTTGACAACCTTGGTAGGAAGAGAGTTTCATCTATATCAGCTAACAAAGTCCTCCATAAACGCAAAATTCTCACTCGAACAGACCATTGTTGCCCATGGGAAACCTGCAACTCACGTAAAGCTGTATACACCATGTCTTGCATTCAACTTTAATTCACCTTCATCAGTCGATTATTCTGAACACCAAAACCAGGGAATGGAAGTTGGTAAAGGAACAAAACTGTTGTGGATATTCGGCAATCAAATAACCTGGGTGTGAGATAATATTAAGTGAAAATGGCATGCTAAACAATTAAAAGGGAAATATAAAAATAGGTTATGTGGGGTGTGGGATTAGTGTCCGGGAGGGATGGAGAGAGTGGGTTGTGGTAGTTAGAACAATTGATTTAATATTTGTTTTGATAAAGCACAACAATATCAATTAAATTAAGTGATTTTGAAATTTTTTTTGTCAATTTTAAGTTTCGAACTTCTGACCTATTGGTGATAGGATCAACTTGTAACTGTTAGACTACCAAGCAATTTTGAAACAGGTTATCCAGACTAAATACATTTCTATGTTTCATTTTTTAAAACACACCAATTTTTACTTTTAAAAATGATTTTGAAAAACAAAATTGTCAATTTTAGGTTTCAAACTTTTAACTTACTGGTGATACGATCAAATTGTAAACGTTAGATTGCCAACCACTTTTGCAACAGCTTATCAAGAATAAATACGTTTCTATGTTGAACTTTTTTTAATTTACAACTTACGTTGAATACGGACATAGTACATATTTGCATTTCATCATCTATTATCTAGTGTAACTCACTTGCTACCCCAGTGCTCACTGATCAAATAATAATTGACTCACTTCCGTATTTGAAGATGCCCGTGGAGTGCAGACTTGCCAACTAATAATTTACTCAAACACGATGAAATAATCAATTTAGATAAAAATGTAAGTGGGGCAGAACTGAGGAAACAAGACCAATAAAAAACAAAGGGATCATGATTTTATAATTTGTGAGGCGATGCTGAAATAGCATTTGGCTTGGCAAATCCAAAGAAGTTGTAAATTATTAATATTGATAAACCATACCAAATTTGAGTTTAAAAGGTAATTTTGAAAACAAAATTGTCAATTTCAGGTTTCAAACTTCTAACCTACTGGTAATACAATCAACTTGTAACCATTAAATTGCAATACACTTTTGCAACAGCTAATTCCAACTAAATACAATTCTATGATGAACTTTTGGTCATATAAACTATTCAGAATACTTATGTAATATACATGGAATTTCCAAAATTGTCAAATGTCAGGACTACCTTGAGAAATTATAGGTTCATCTGTATATTGAATCATTGATAAAATCTGAAAATGTCCGATATATGGACATCTATACAAAGGATGCAATTAACAAAAAATATCAAGTGATAAATCATTTCAAAACCATTTAATTTGGCAAATTTAAAATCTTAAATGGGCAAGCAGCCCCAAATAGCTGGGGCTGAATTGGTCCCTCCACCTTTTAAAAATTAAATGTTTTGAATGGGCCTGCACCCACGCCCATATCTGGCATCAGTATGGAATTTGGAACCATTCCAAGAATTCAGAACAAATTTAGTAATAGTGAAATTAGACATGTATATGCTACATAATGCCCAATTGAAATATTCAGAAAAATCTTAAGAATCTAAAATATGTTCACAATTCTAAGTCCAAGTGTAAACCACCAACATTCAGTCCTTAGCAAACACATGAGAAACTCTGGAACACAAAAGAAATGCAATAAACAGATACTAGCTGCAACAAATTCCTTGTTGGCGTTGCAATCACTCCAAGGGCATCTTCCTCTTCAGTTTGTTGTCTGGAGTTGCATCAGAGTCCATTGGTGTTTCAATCGATTTTTCAGTAGCAGACTGTCCAGACTGATCAGAGGAGGGTTGAGAAGATGCAGGCCCACTCGCAATAGATATGAAGATGATCCATCTTTGTGAATCATATAACCTTCTCCCTGAGATTATGATATCCAAATGTAACATTAGCCAGAAAAGAATTTCTAATAGGATTCTGTACTGGGAAAAAAAGACTACAACCTAGATCAAAACTGAGATAGAAAAGTGATCATAACACTTAATTCTTATTTAAAGAGGAAAACTACTTGCAGGGGTATCTACTGTCCTGTGGGGTGGGTTCTAGTATTCTCAGCACAGTAAAATCAGCTTGGGAATCAGCAAAAAAGTTGATCTTGAATTTGACATGGAATTTCTTGGTCAGACCTACCAATTGAAGCAATTCATCAGGTGGCAAGTCACCATTGTGCCCATTTTTCTGGAATAGTTCATGACCAGTCAATCCAAAGTACCGCTTCCCTTCATACTCGAAGAGTACAAATACTGCTGACTTCAAATCACTTTGAACTTCAAGTTGAACACGGTATCTACACAAATCAGGAATTTCAAAAAAAAAATAATAATAATGGAAGCAATTACAGTTCAATGAAGAAGAATAATGAATTTCAACTAAGTAGGAGATGTTTACTTGGCAGCCTTGGCTGATATTCCCTTGTTGCATCTAACACAATAGTACTCATTATGCCTTTGTATAGGCTTCAAAACACAGGTAGGACACCCCATATAACCAGCCCGATTTAATTCCAACAACTTTGCATTCAACAGCAAACACCATTTCCTAATACCAAATATATTTACTATGAGTCTCTAATGAAATGAAAATGCAAATAGTATAAGAAATATGAAAAACCATAGAAGTAACCTCCTAATCTGGATCCTCTTATAATTGCAGAAGTTCGAAAAGTGAAATATCAGGGAATTGAGGAGGTGGAGGTGGTTCCACAAAGACAGGCAGCTCTAGTTGCACAGTACTTATTTGAAGAAGAAAAAAATCAATAAATAAACAAAAACTAAACAACAACGCAATGTCATAAACAAAGTAGGGTGATGAATACCCGGTAGCAAAAGCTTTGACAGCTGGAATATCGAGGTTACGATACACAACTGTTGACCCTGAAGATGAAAATGATAACTCACCTACAAAAACCAAAAATGAGTCTGCTTTTGCCACTCATAACATTATTATACGTAAGGAAGGGAATAAATAATAAGGTCACCTTTGAATTCACCCACACTAACAGCTGAAATGACCAATATAGTCTGATCATCACCATGATCATCAATAATCTTATCAAACCGTTGAATAAATCTTCCCCAAATAACCACTTTGACAACATCACCCCTACATGAATTTGAAATAAATATCTAAGATGTTTAAAAAACTGATCGTGCAAACAAACATGAATGGCGAAATTGCAATAGTGCTCCCTCAACAGATAAAAGAAAAACCAACCAGATAATGAGCAATCAGATTCAACAGATGTTTTCTAAATGCCTTTCATGTCAAAGATATCAAAGAAACTCACTCAATCAGTTGCAATGTGAACTCCTTCCTTATAGTTTTCAGGGTAAGGCTGGTAGTAGTAATTGCCTCTGAATGTGTGTGCAATTGGCCAACAACATCTACAACAAATCATTTAATAAAATAAAATCAGATACACATTATTTTCTAGATGAAAAGACATGTAAGAATGAAGAAGTAACCTGAGAGGATATCAATATAACCCTTTTTGCCTGCCATCTGACTTGCATTTAGGAAACTGAATATGAAGGTCGGAATTGCAGGGACTTCAGGAACATGATGAACAGTTGTCTTCCTACTAAATTGTATCAAATATGGATTCCCAATGGGTCGATATTTCAGTCCAGTTGTATTCATATCGAAGTTCTTGATAATGTAAACATGGTTCTCCTTCAGCAACTTCTTAAACTTTTCTATCAACACAGGGGGGGATTTGTACCCAGATATCATTGCCCTTCGACATGGAAACGAAAACTAAATTTTAAAAAACAGTACTCATTTTGAAACAGAAATTTCATACGCCATGAAAGAAGTGATTACCTTTGAATCCATCAGAATGAGGTCCAAATGGAGAACTTTGTTTGTATGTACATTCGCTCCAAGCCACATTCTAGAGACACGACATTTACCTGACCAAATCTCCTTCTCCGACTCGAGGTCGCGAATGCTCTGGGAATTCATTCTAGAGACACAGCAACAAAAAAGGAGGTTATTGAAGAGCTACAGGATTGCAGCAAATCAGTAAATACAGTTACAAAAATTGAACGCGAATTGATACCTGAGAGAAGAGCAAATGAGCAAAGAAAATTGTGAACTGCTGTCTGTAAGCTGATATATATATTTCCCGAAGACAATAGCAGTTACTTCAACTTTGAAAAAGCCACGTCGGCCACGCAAAGCTACATTTTCGGAATGGAGGGCTGCTGCACACACTCGGACGATTCCCGCGGAAGATTATTGATGGATGGAAATAACTGTAACTCTGGGCAACTGTGACCTTCATTTTGTAAATATAACTCACAAAATTTGAGAATTCCTTCTAACTTGGTGTCTTCTATGCGGCTAATTCTGACTCCTAGATCTCCGGATTTCAGACCCCGTTCCAAGCTAATCATCTTCACCTCAGTGCTAAACTTGATAAGAATTAATGTAAATCAACTAACGGGAGGTATGTATTTGGGCGAGATTGGCAAACTGATTAAACGATTGTTGGTAATAGGATTGGAATTTGGTTGGAGATGGAAACATGAAGATGATTTCGCCGGCGGCACCACATAGAGACCAATCTACCGCAAATACAAATATGACGCTAGGGTTCCCTATGGCTTCACCGCCAGTTAATTGTATTGCAGGTTTATGGCCCTTGAGTTTTGTGTGGGCTTTCAATATGGGCTAGAGGTGACTAATCTTGAAATTGAGAATGACAACAAAATAGAAGCCCATTTCTATATCAGATTGTGATCAAATAGAAGCCCTAGCCGAACAATAATAAATCTTAAATGTAAATCAAAATAGATCCTAATTAGAACTAATGACACTTAATTGCAATAAAACTCCACTGTTCATGTAAAAAAATAAATTAATAACAAACAAATGCACCAAATGATCCATTTGTTCTCCAGGGGAATAATAATCTGTTAATAAAACATACATATCACTACTACTAGTTTAAACAGTAGACATGGGTAGAATTGCTTAAATAAACAGGAAGCAAGTTTGAGATTTATAGCCAAACAGAAGCAAAGCTGTTTTACAAAGGAATAAATCTGGCAAATTAATCACATGTCTGATCACGCAAACCACACTGCAACTGGAAAGTTCAATCAAAAATTTCTGGGAATACTATTTTTAGCATCGAGTTTGGGTCTTCACCATTATCATTCTCGATCAAGATTTTGAGACCTTGCCTTGTTGTAACTCTGGACAATGCAACATAGAGTTGGCCATAACTGAAAACCTGCCTCTGGAGACATAAGCCAACATGATCGAGTGTTTGTCCCTGACTTTTATTAATAGTCATGCCAAAACATAGAGCAATAGGATATTGTCTTCTAAGGAGAGTGAAATCAAGACTTTTGTAATATGTTGACAATGTAAGTCTAGAGAAACACACGATCACCTACATTGGTACCAGTCAAGATCTCCACCTCAATGAACCATTTCCCAAAGTCTTAACAATCATTCTGGTACCATTGCAGAGCCCAACTGTTTGATCCATATTCCGCATCAAAATTACTGGACATCCCACTTTAAGTTTCAGTTCATAATCAGGAAAGTTACCAACCTTCAATGTATTCAGAAACTCAGTAGTATAATCAGCATCCACCACACCCTCCTTTCCAGGTTCCATTTCAATTGAATTTGAGCTGAAATATGTCACCTCATCTCCTGGAAATTTTGCTAAAATAAATTCATTGATTGCAGAAACCATATCATGGTGTGGTGCCAAAATAGCTCACCTGACCAAATAATTATGATCTGAATAATGACTGACTCACTTCTACTGTCACCCTAGGAATTGGCCAAGTGAAACCACTTCCTAAAGCGTAGTATAGCGGGTTAGGTTTATATGTCAACCCGGGTCCTAGATCAGATGACTACTCTGTGAATTCTTGTTATCTAGCAATGAAACTGGAATGCAAGTCTAAACTATCAAACTAACAAAGCAAGTAAACGGTTGTATTCAGGTTAAGAGAGGTCACCCGGATATGGTTCCCCCTAGACTGCAGTTAAGCCGGATTGTAATTACCAAGTTCAGTTTCTATGATAGTTATACTGCGGAAGGTTCTTAAACAGCATGAAGTCTCGACTAAAGGTCTTCAGACCCTCTCAATCTGAGTCTCTAGCGGGCGACTAACCTCCACCGGAGTAAACAGATTGAGGCCTTAACAAACAAAACCTCCACTACCGGAGTAAATCCGGTACAGAATAGCGAGTTGGCTCCTCGACTAAAGTCACCAACTCCCTACCTTCAATCAAGGATGCTCTATTAACCTAAGCAGATATTCTCATTCTAGGTTAAAGCAGAAACAACAGGAATTTGATCAGGATTCAAGTCATTCAATCATTCAAACCTCAATTGAATATAATCAATCATAGAATCAGTACTTGGGTTCATACAATCAAAGCCTAACATACAAATCTAGGGTTCTCCATACCCAGATGAATGGGAGAACTACTCCATGGAGAAAGAAGCAAAAGCAAAATCAGACGCGGAATTCATACTGTGAAGGATGGATTCCTGCTTCTGGACGTTGATCGGCACTTCTCCATGCTCAAACTGGCCTTCAATGGTGTTGAAGATCAATCTAGGGCACTTGGAGACTCTTGTTCGTCGCTTTCTCTCTCTAGGAATCGTTCTCTCTCTCAAAAACTCGAATCCCCTTCTCTTTGGCTGAAAATCTGCTTAAAAGGCATCAGTGGCCAAAGCACGGTCGAGGGCACGGTCGTGTAATGCCTCAGCCCGCCCGTGCTTTGGCTAGTGTTAATTACACTAGGAGAAACACGGCCGTGCTTTTGGGAGGACACGACCGTGCTTTGGTGAAGCACGCCCGTGTTCTATCTCAGCCCTGCCCGTGTTTTGGCCAATGTTTGCCAAACTCGAATTTGCTCTCGGCAGTAAAAGCACGGCCACAGAACACGGCCGTGTTCTGTTTTAGGTGTGCCCGTGTTTTGGCTCAGCTTCACCGAAATGACTTCCGAATGCCCCGAAACTCGTGCTTAGCCTTCCCTTTTACACCTTGGACCTGAAACATGACAAAATAGCACAACCCGGCATAAAATAGGCCAAAAACACACGACTATGCCCCTCAAACGGATAAGAACTAGGGGCGCAAATACGTGCAATTACATCGTTATCAATGACTCAAAAGATCACCATAAATTGAACCCACAATATCAGTAACAGGATCTGATTGGCGAGATACTAATAACTCATGTGGAACTGAAATAGTAGACTCACGAAAAACATCTGAATCAACCCCATCACCAATTTGCAAAAGCCAATTCTGGAAATCAGCAATTGCTAGCATTTCTTCTGGACATTGATTGCCACGTGCTAGCCTCATATTTTGGATCAATTTGATTACCTTCAAATGTTGCCACAAATAAGACCTCTTAATAGATGAGTTGTCAGAATCAGCTCGTGTACCTTTCAATACTATAGGCAGGGTTTGCGTAAAATCCCCTCCGAAAACAATTGTCAGACCTCCAAATGGTTTCTCATCACTATTTTTATATCGGAAACGTAATATATCTCGTAATGATTTATCCACAGCTTCCACCACATGTTTATGAGACATGACAACTTCATCCCAAATAATCAAAGAAGCACGTTGGATTAACTCTGCCAGCTCACCTCCCTGTTCAATATGACAGGTTGATCGCGCATCACTGTCAACTAGAATATGAAATCGGGAATGAGCTGTTCTCCCACCATCCATCAAAAGGGCTGCAATACCAGAAGAAGCAACACATAAAACCACCTTCTGCTCTGAACGCAATTTCAAACAAATGACCTGCCACAAAAAAGTCTTTCCCGTTCCACCACAACCATTAATGAAAAATGACTTTCCTTGGTCACCATACACTGAAGCCATAATTTCATCATATGCTACTCTTTGCTGGTAATTTAATTTGGAAATCATACTATCAAATTTATAATGAAGATCTGTGGCATTGTAGTTAAGCTCTGCAGCGATCAATCTATTAGATGAAGATTGCAACATATCAAAACTGGGAACTGGTAATCCTGGAAAGTCTGAAATGGTTTTGCAATTCCTGGAGAGCAATTTATCAATCTCAAGCAAGCAACATTCTTTCAACTGAGACTCAGTCATCTCCAATGTACGCATATTAAGTTGCTTCCAACGGGAGTACAAAATATCATCAGACAACATTGTCCAATTTCGTTCCCATAATCTGCCAATATCTGAAACTTGACATAAGGTTATTATAGTGACAAATAAATCTCTAAGCTTCTGACCTGATGCCCAAAGAGATTGATAGCATCGTATTTGCACGTGTTTTCACTCTGGTTTCCTGTCCATTTTAGCTTGTCCTTGGCCTATTTTACGCTAGGTTGTGTTGTTTTGTCGTATTTCAGGTCCTAGCAAGTAAAGAGGTGCATAGGCGCAAGTTTCGGGTCATTTGGAGGTCAGATGGTGATTCACAGGACAAATTACGGGCAGCCCCTGCCAAATTACGACCGTAATTGGTCAGGGCATGCCCGTAAAACCAATGTCGAGCCACTTTTGCCAAGAATTCTTCTCGACACTAAAATTACGGGCAAGCATCCACCAAATTGCGACCGTAATTAATGAAATACTGGCGGTAATTGTGAAATTACGGGCGTAGCTCCTCTTCCATCAGAGTGAAGTGAAACGCGCGTTTTGGGCGAATTACGGGCAGGCCGTGATTACGGCCGTAATTCTGCCCGTATTTCACCCAGAGTCGGGTTTTTGAAGGAAGATTCGAGCCAAGGAAGGGGATTCGGATTTTTTGAGCAAAAACATAGCCCTAGAGAGAGAAAGGACGAAGAACACATCCTAGAAGTTATCTTGGAGCTGGTTTCATCAAATCAAGCTTGGAGATCATCATAGGAGTGGAAATCATCATCCCAGAGCAGATTCTTCCCATAAGTATGAGTATGACTGCTTTGTATCTTGTTTTCTTCTCTCTCTCTATGGAGTAGAACCTCTCTCTCACTTGGGGATGAAGAACCCTAGTTCTATGTGTTAGGGATTGATTGTAATGACTTGGGATGATATTACTATTTGATTTTAATCGAATGATGCAAGTTTATTGAGTCAATTGAAGTCTGATCAACTTTTCCTGATTCCTGCTGCAATCTGAGATAGATAGAATCTGATTACGTTGCTAGAGTCTCATCATTCGGTAGTAGGAGATTGGCTATACGAGAGTTAGCCAGTTTACTGCTTTGTACTGGAATCCAATTCTAGTAGTGGAGTTTTGTTCTTACTGCTTCAGCTTTCTATCCCGGTGAAGACTAGTCGTCTGCCGGGTAGTTAGACTGAGAGGGCTTGGTCAGCTTAAGAGATTTCAAGCTACTGTCGGATCTTCTGCAGTCTAATCAACAGTAAATCAACCCAGGGAAATACAATTGAAACCTAACTAAGGAGCTAGGGGGACTCATTCCCGAGTGACTCTTACCTGCTTGAGAAAACCGTATCAATTCCTGCTTTCTTTCTGCTTTTGCTTTTACGCAACAAACACTCAACTTAGTTGGCTAGATAATAGAGAATCACTGAGTAAGCAGTAGATCTAGACCCCGGGTTGATAATATAACTTGTCACTTTAATGCATTCCCGGACTGCGATTATACTTGGTCGCAGTTTGGTGTTGTGTTTTAGAGCATCAAGTTTTTGGCGCCGTTGCCGGGGAACCTCTAGGTTATTGGGGAAACGTGAGAATTTGTTACTCTAGTTTTTTATTTACTGCATTTTATCTCTTCCACCTGTGTGCCTTCACGGGTTACTTCTGCTGATTGTGTGCAGGTAGTGCATGACCCGTAGCCAGTCAGGAGATCTACTACCACTAGACCAGGAGCTTGAACGAACCTGCAGAAACTTCAAGCGGGCTCTAAAGGCGCGACTGGCTGCGGAAGAGGCGCTAGCTCAGCTACAGATCACTGAAGAAGAGGAGATGGCTGATCCACAGGGCCATGATGTGGTCAATCCCAAGGAGCAAACCATGGGACATTACTGGACCGCCAGGGCTGCAGACATGAGGTCACCCATTCAACACCCTCATATCCCAGCCAATAATTTTGAGGTGAGCACCTCAGTAATCACCATGCTGCGCGGTTCGGTGATGTTCCGTGGCAAAGAGGGGGAGTGCCCCCGATCACATCTCAGGCGATTCCATGAGCTCATTGATGGAATCAAGATCAATGGGGTCCCAGCAGATGCCATCCAGCTGAGATACTTCCCATTCACCCTGGAGGGGCAAGCCAAGGAGTGGCTAGATACTCGACCTCCGGGCTCTATCACCACGTTCGCCAACCTGGCGGACAAGTTCTTCACCCGCTACCATCCTCCATCCAAGACAGCTGACCTGCAGAAGCAAATTACCCATTTTGCTTAGGATGAGGATGAGACCATCAGGGATGCTTGGGAGAGATACACCAGTCTTTTCCTCAGGTGTCCCAATCATGGTTTCAATGATGCGTTCAAGGTGGGCACCTTCTATCACGCCCTCTTCCCGGAGGACAAGCAGCTGATTGATTCGGTTTGTGGCGGGAACATGCTGACCAAAACACCGCCACAGCTGAATTAACTCTTTGAGGAGATGGCGGAGAACGGGTACGATTAGGGCACTGCCAGGAGATCGAGACGAGCACCAGGATGGGGTGTGCATGCTGTGGGCACCCAGTCATCTGATTTGGTACAGGTGGTATCGAAGCTGGTTTCAGCTATCGATCGTTCTTGTTTGATTGCAGGTACAGGACAGCCGCAGGCGATGCACTGCCAGTGATGTGAGAGCTCCCATCACACCGTAGAGGACTGTCAGGCGATGAGGGAATCGTCTACTCCCCAGGAGCAGGTGGACTTTATCAGTAATGCCAGGCTCTTCGACCCCTACAGCAACACTTATAACGAGGGGTGGCGCCAGCATCCTAACTTTTCTTGGGCTGGGGCAAATCCCAAACCACCAGCTCCCCAGGACCCGAATGCCAACTGCAGTGCCATCACAACCAGGATTGGCAAGGTGACTGCTGATCCACCTGTTCGGGCAGAGGAGAGAGAGACCCCTGCTTCAGCACTTCCAGCTAATCAGGAAGACATGGAGAAGGAGGTTGAGGTGCCTGCTCCTAAACCGCAACCAGTGGTGAAGGAGTATGTACCACAGCTTCCCTTTCCTACTCGGTTGCACAAGGACCGACTGGAGACTGAGTTTGCCAAATTCATGGCAATGCTGAAGCAGGTAAACATTAGCACGCCCTTCGTGGAGGCATTATCGAAGATGCCCAAGTATGACAAGTTCATGAAGGATCTCCTCACCAACAAGAGGAAGCTTGGGGAGCTGTCAACGGTGATGCTCAACGAAGAGTGTTCTGCCATCCTGCAGAACAAACTACCATAGAAGCGAAAAGATCCAGGGAGTTTCACTATCCCTTGCATGATTGGTAGTTTGCATGTAGGGAAGTCCTTGGCGGATTTAGGCGCTAGCATAAATGTCATGCCTTATAAACTGTTTAAAAAGCTAGGCCTAGGAGAACCCAGTGATACTAGGATGAGCATTCAACTTGCTGATAGATCCATTGTGCATCCTAGGGGTATAGCAGAGGACTTGATAGTCGCAGTAGGGTCATTTTCATATCTTGTGGATTTTGTGATTTTGGACATAAATGAGAATGTTGATGTGTCTTTGATACTGGGTAGACCTTTTCTCGCCACCGCCAAGGCGCTTATTGATGTTAATGATGGAAAACTGATTTTGAGAGCTGGGGGTGAACAAATCACCTTCTCTGTTTCTGATAATATGAAACACCCCCAGCTCCATGATGATCTAGATTACTGTGATGTTGTTGCTGATTTTGAGACCGCACTCGCCATCACGAGTGCGGGTACTGATGATTTCCTTGAGCGTTGTCTTTTGCTAGGGAAACAGGCATCACAGGATGTGCAGCTGGAGGAGCAGCTAGCAGAGCTGGACGAGGCCATGATCGAGGGGCGAGAGATACCATTCAAGCCGATCCCCATCTCGCCCAGGCTCGCTACATCATTGGAGGAGCCACTAGAGTTGGAGCTTACGCCCCTCCCATCTCACCTGGAGTATGCATTTCTCCGGGAGGGGAATAAGCTCCCGGTTATTATAAGCTCGGATCTGACACCCGAGCAGAAGAGCAAGCTGGTGGCTCTGCTGCAGAAGTATGCCCGGGCCATGGCATGGAAGATCACAGACATTAGAGGCATTAGCCCATCCTTCTGCTCCCACAGAATTTTGATGGAGGATGAGATTAAGCCAGTCAGGCGGCCACAGAGGAGATTGTCTCCTAACTTGGTGGCAGTGGTCCGGGCAGAGATTGTGAAGCTCATGGATGCAGGGATCATCTTTGCTATATCTGATAGCAAGTGGTTCAGCCCCACCCTGGTGGTCCCGAAGAAAGGCGGGATGACTATGGTCCCGAATGAGAAGAAGGAGTTGATCCCGATGCGGACCGTGACCGGCTGGAGAGTCTGCATCGATTACCGGCGCCTGAATGACGCCACCAGGAAAGATCATTTTCCCCTACCTTTCATTAATCAGATGCTGGAGAGGTTGGCTGGCCATGAGTTCTATTGCTTCCTGGATGGCATGTCTGGTTACTTCCAGATTCCTATTGCTCCGGAGGATCAGGCGAAGACCACATTCACATGCCCCTTCGGTACCTTTGCTTACCGGAGGATTCCATTTGGGCTGTGTAATGCACCGACGACCTTCCAGAGATGCATGCTGGCGATCTTCGACCGACTGGTTGGAGAGATCATGGAAGTCTTCATGGATGACTTCTCGGTTTATGGAGACTCCTTCTCTCATTGTCTCCATAACCTGGAACTCGTTCTGAAGAGGTGTGAAGAGACGAATCTGGCACTCAGCTGGGAGAAGTGCCATTTTATGGTTCGTGAGGGTATTGTGCTCGGGCACAAGATCTCCAAGCAGAGGATTGAGGTGGATCGCGCGAAAATTGAGACGATCAGTCAGCTACCTCCACCTGTTTCTGTGAAGGGGATTCGCAGCTTTCTAGGTCATGCAGGCTTCTACCGGCGCTTCATCAAAGATTTCTCGAAGATTGCCCTACCTTTGACCAAGCTGCTAGAGAAGGATGCACCATTCCAGTTCACTCCCGAGTGCACAGCTGCATTTGAGACTCTGAAGGAGAAGCTGACCCATGCCCCTATCATGGTAACTCCTGACTGGTCTCTCCCTTTTGAGCTGATGTGCAATGCGAGTGACTATGGAGTCGGAGCAGTTCTAGGTCAGAGACGCGAGAAGCACTTCCAGCCCATCTACTACGCGTCGAAGACCTTGAACGATGCACAGGAAAACTACACCACCACTGAGAAGGAGCTCCTCGCTGTGGTGTATGCATTTGACAAGTTCCGGCCATATCTGGTGCTCTCACATGTGGTGGTCTACACAGATCACTCGGCGATTCGCTACTTGATGATCGAGGCTGATGCAAAGCCTCGGCTCATCCGCTGGATCCTGCTTCTGCAGGAATTCGACATAGAGATCCGGGACAAGAAAGGAGCCGAGAATGTTGCTGCAGATCATCTTTCACGGTTGGAAGCTCCTCCGGTGGACAACTTCGTGGAAGAGATCGATGACTCCTTCCCGGGTGAGCGATTGCTGGCGATGACACTGGTGGACAGCGTGACCCCGTGGTATTCCGACTTTGCCAATTATCTGGTGGGCAAGCAGTTACCCAAGGGGATGGCTACTCATGCAAAGCGCAAGTTCTTCTCCGATCTGAAGCATTACTTCTGGGAGGATCCTTACCTCTTCAGAATCGGAGCAGACGGCGTGATCCGGCGCTGTGTCATGGAGCACGAGATGGGAGACATCCTGTCTCAATGCCACGAGGGACCTACTGGAGGTCACCATGGAGGTAACCGCACGGCGCGGAAGGTGCTACAATCGGGCTTCTATTGGCCCTCGCTCTTCAAGGATGCAGACTCCTTCGCACGCCAGTGCGACCGCTGCCAAAGGTCAGGTAACATTTCTTCCCGGGATGAGATGCCCCAACATATCTCTGTTATTTGTGAAATTTTTGATGTTTGGGGTATCGATTTCATGGGACCATTCCCTCCATCTTTTGGCAATCTGTACATATTGGTTGCAGTAGACTACGTCTCGAGGTGGGCAGAAGCTCAAGCCATGCCCACCAATGATGCAAGACGGGTCTGCTCATTTCTGAAGCAGCTTTTCTCCCGGTTCGGGACACCCCGCGCCATCGTCAGTGATAGAGGAACCCATTTTCAAGGGCAATTCACTAAACTCCTCTCTCGCTATGGTGTTAAGCATCAGGTGTCGGTGGCCTACCATCCCAAGTCAAATGGGCAGGCCGAGCTGACGAACCAGGAGCTAAAACGAATTATTGAAAAGACGGTGGATCAGTCCCGCAAGGATTGGTCCACCAAGCTCGATGATGCTCTTTGGGCGTATAGGACTGCCTATAAAAATCCGATTGGCACTTCTCCCTATAGGCTTGTCTATGGGAAGGCGTGCCATTTGCCGGTAGAGCTAGAGCACAAGGCCTTCTGGGCCATTAAGCTGCTAAACCTTGATTTGAGTGTTGCAGGCACAGAACGTAAGTTGCAGCTGCTGGAGTTGGAGGAGTGGCGTTACCACGCCTACGAGAACACCCTGCTCTACAAGGAGCGCACCAAGCGTCTCCACGACGCTCGGTTGAGGGGCCCGAAAGAGTTTCAGGTAGGTGATCGTGTTCTGCTTTTCAATGCACGCCTGAAACTCTTCCCGGGCAAGCTCCTTTCGAGGTGGTCGGGACCCTTCACGGTCACCCAAGTTTTCCCGCACGGTGCGGTGGAGATCAGCAATGCTCAAACCGAGCCATTCAAGGTGAATGGCCACCTCCTAAAGTTGTATTTGGGAGGTGCTGTCGAGCGCGCAGAGCTGCTGATCAAGCTCGAGGACCCTTAGTTCCTCTACTGGCGTCCAGCTAAAAGACGGTAAAGAAGCGCTTGTGGGGAGGCAACCCCACCTCGGTTTGCATTTCTATCCTTTTTCTTTTTTTTTAATTTTTGTCGTTTTCGAGTCATTGAGTCTGTCTGGAGTCTTTCTGGAATGTTTCTCGTGCCCCGGATGGTCTATTTTTGTCTACGGTGGTGTCCTTTTTCGAGCCAGGGCACGTTTGGGTTTGGTTGTTCGAAATTGCAGCTCAAAAAAACTGGAGAACAGGGCCTCGGCGATGAAATTACGGGCATGGGGAGCCAAATTACGGTCGTAATTCTTCGACCCCCTGCCCGTAATTAAGCTAGAAGAGGAAAAAGGGCTCGGCCATAAAATTACGGGCATGGGGGGCCGAATTACGGCCGTAATTCTTCGACCCCCTGACCGTAATTAATTCACAGGGGCAATATGCTCTCGGCATATAAATTACGGGCATGCCACGGGGGATTACGGCCGTAATCGTGCCCGTAATTACCCCCGAAATTTTTTAAAAACCCGCTCGGCCGAGACTCTCCCTCTCTCTCCTCAATTTTTTTTGGTCAAACTCTCTCTTTTTCTCACCGGAAAATCGCCCCACCCTCTTCTCCGGTGGTTTTCCGGCCATATCTCATTCATCGGAGCTCCAAATTGAATTCCGAGATCACCCCCGTGCTCCTCTCGTCGGTGCCCACAAGTCTATACCAGTGGGGTCGAGTTTGGCGGTGGTTTGGGTCGCCGGAAAACCGCGACTCTTCGGTGTTCCTCAGGCCCGATCTCTCTCCTCCGACCTCCAATCGAGAAACCGCGACCACCACCGCATTCCTGGTACCCGGGGCCTCATTCCCCAAAGTTTTGGGTCAGTTTGGCTCTGGTGAAGTCGCCGGCGACGACACTCCGGGGAGCCTTCCGGCGAGCTTCCCGACGATTTTCGTGTTCTCTCGCTCTTCCCTCACCTTCCCCACGATATCTTCTTGTGCCTCCAGGTGTGCTTCTCTATTTTTACTTGTCATTTGTGGAGGATTGATATTGCGGGTTTAGTGAGGAAATTCAGGGATTGGTTTGTGTTTTAATTAACTCGGTAGGCCTCCGGTATTGCTGGCTTTGTTTGTTCATCCTTTGGTTGGCCTACCGAGTAACTTGAGTTGTGGTTGCCCCGCTTGGAGCCTAATTTGCTGTCCGGGTTTATGATCCGAGGGCTCCAAGTGCGTTTGAGTTTGTGTGCATGGTGAATGGTTCTGATTGGTTTTGAATGTTTTTCCTTTCCTGGGGCCTAGTCCACTGTCCGAATTTATGATTCGAGGGCCCCGGGTGAGGAGGGCGGTGACCTCACCATTGACGTATTTCCATGTATGTTGTTGGGTTTCTGCTGTTTTGTGGTTGCAGGAAAATGAACAATTACTTGACCATGCTCGACGCCGACCAGAGGAAGACTCTGAAGGACAGCCGACGCCCCAAAGTCGTTCAACACCATTATCTCGATTGGAGGGTTTTCGAGGAGCTGGGTGCTCGCGAGGCAATGGAGGCTGCCATCCGCGCTTACTCTTGGCGCCGCCTCCTCTGCCTCGCTGAGCCGATCTATCAGGAGCTCCTCTGGGAGTTCTCTCTACCTTCGAGCATTTCCGGACCCACGCGGGCGCGCACAGCAACGCCATCCAGTTCCGACTCGGAGGGGAGTTTTACTCCCTTAGCTATGATGACTTTGGTCTGGCACTGGGGCTCCTTCCACCTTTCGCCTGTCACCTGGAAATCGAAGAGCCCGACAGTCCCATCTTTCGGGACCAGCAGTTCTTCGAGAGGATCTGCCTCCCGGAGTTCTCAGGCGCTGTTTTCACACCGGGCTACACCACGGCCACTCAGTTGCGCCCAGAGTGGCGCATCCTCAACCAGCTATTGGGGAAGTCTTACACCCCCCAGCGAGGGCTCCACCAGTCATCTTCAGCTCCGCACCTTGCATTGCCTGCACTCCATGAGCCAGGAGGTGGACAACCTCCATCTGTCCTCCCTCATCGCCAGAACTGTCGTCAAGGCTTCTCGGTGTGGTCGACCCCTGGCGTGTGGGCCGGTGGTCACTGCCCTGGCACGGTACTACAACATCGACCTCTCCAGGTTCACTATCATACAACCCGCGAAGCCCTTCTCAAGGGACACCCTACGGCGCCAGCTGATACTGCAGCGCGACGGGGACGTGATCTGGATCCGGGGCCTTCCTCGCCCTGTTCCTCGTGCACCAGAGGGTGAGGACCTCCCCGAGGCGAGTGATGCTGCAGCCCGTCAGACCACTCATCGTCGGCGAAACACTCCTTCTGCGCCTGGCACCTCCACCTTTGCTGCCGGCCCATCTGCTGCCGCACCCACCACTTACATTGCCGAGCAGCTGGCGGCCATTTCCCGCCAGAATGAGCAGATCCTTGCTGGCCAGGAGCACTTCAACGCCCGACTCGACCGTGAGCGTGAAGGTCGCCGCCGCATCATTTCAGCTCAGCATTACATGATGAGCTACCGGGACATGGATCCTGCTGCTGTTAGCTACCCTTGGGAGGAGTCCCCGGGGCATGAGGACTACTACCCGCCTCCAGCTGGCGATGGAGGCGATGAGCACTGAGCTGGCTTTGCTAGCCCATCGAGTTGGGCTCGGCTTTTGTCTTTCTTTCCAGACTTCGACTCCGGATTGTGTTTGGTTTTTATTTCTTGTTCCCGTTGTGTGGATTGTAGACTTGGAACTGTGATTTCTTTCACCCAATGTGTGTGTTTTGTTTCTTCTAGCTCTGTGCCTGTTGGACTGGTCCTTGTCCAGTCCTCTGCGATTGACTGGTCCGTCATCCAGTCACCATTCCTGACCACTGTTTCACGGTAACATCGTTCCCCTTCCCTCTGCTCCATTGATGACACTGTCGCATCTAAGTGTTGGGGGGGGGGGGGGGGTTCTTTGTATTTATTGGAACGTATATATGGGTGCTTGGAGCCTAGTCCGCTGTCCGAATCTTACGATTTGAGGGATCCAAGTACTGCTGTTTGATCATATTGGCACTGTGTTTTGAATGGTGAATTGAATGGTTTTCGGATTGATGCATGACAGCTTGATTGTGACTAGGACAACCTATGATGAGGACTGAGACGTGCAGTAGAATTGTGTAGGGGTTCAGTTCTTTCAACTGTTTGCTTACCAACTGTGACTTGATTTAATCACTTGTTCTTGACAGTCGTTTATGCATCTAGTTCAGGGTATCAGAATGTGAGATAGAGCATATAGGCAGCCATGTGAGATTTGAGCCTGCTCGTTTCTTTCTTGTGCGATAGATCCCTCTTCCATGATGTGTAGCATTCACGTTGTCACTAGCTAAGATGATGGGGGCATATGATTAGCCCACGACCAAATTTGACTGTCCTGATGTGTCATATCCCCTAGTCAGCCCTTTTGAGCCGTGTGTTATCCTTTCTTTTGGTCTGAAATGAAAAAAATCACCCTTTTGCATCTTTTAGAAGGTTCCACAGAGTGGTTTTTACATATTCTCTGTTGTTTCTGCTAAATAATTTGTTGTGAGTGTTGGAGGTAGTGCTTAAAAGTTGGGCTGTGCTTGTGTTTGAAATATGTGCAGAAGTGGTGGCTCTCTTAAGAAATGAAAAGAAAATGAAAGAAAAATAAAGAACAATTGAAAGCAAAGAGAGCCACTACCACAAATCTGAATAATGCCCAGTAAGTAGTGTTTCTTAGCAGTCTGGCTTGGAAACGCTGACATTTATACCTCCTTCGCTCTTGTGCTCTTGAGATATTGAGTAATGCAGAATAGCAGAAAGGAAATATCGGTTTGTTTGACTGTGATTGTGTGGGTTTGGAAATGTTGAACCTTGTGCTATGACTACTTCCACCACCTAAAAGGCCTTTTCCCCATGTCCAAGACCCTAGCCAGTCATTTGAACTTGTGTCTAAGACCTCCTGATTAGTTAGTGGTGACACCCCATATGTGAACTCTAGCATTTAGAGGCTGCCATCATGGTGAAGAGATGTTAGGGATTGAGAGAAATAACATGCGCGTTTTTCGCATCAAATTGTCCTGACCCCACTGGTCGAGAGTGAGTGATTCATTTTTCATATTCTATATACTCTTGTACCCCGGTGAGGACCTAGATTGCTCGGTCTCTATTCTGATGTCTTGAGTTGGATGCATGAGTTGACTGTTTTGAGTAAGTGGTTGAGTCAAGTCTAGGTTGGTTGGTGAACAGAAGGGAGACTCTTCCTTTACTCAATTTTGCTGCACTCGAATGTCCTTTGTGGTGGTTGTCCAGGTTGCTATTGAAGTTGCTCATGTGTTGATGTTTGAAAACCAGTACGATTCACGTGTTCTGTTCCTTTATGACTTGTCCCCAATGTTGGTTGATTGAAATATGTAAGCTTACCTTGTGTCTGACTTGGTTTGCTTGGGGACAAGCAAACGGTTAAGTGTGGGGGAATTTGATAGCATCGTATTTGCACGTGTTTTCACTCTGGTTTCCTGTCCATTTTAGCTTGAATTGATTGTTCCTTGGCCTATTTTACGCTAGGTTGTGTTGTTTTGTCGTATTTCAGGTCCTAGCAAGTAAAGAGGTTCATAGGCGCAAGTTTCGGGTCATTTGGAGGTCAGATGGTGATTCACAGGACAAATTACGGGCAGCCCCTGCCAAATTACGACCGTAATTGGTCAGGGCATGCCCGTAAAACCAATGCCGAGCCACTTTTGCCAAGAATTCTTCTCGGCACTAAAATTACGGGCAAGCATCCACCAAATTACCACCGTAATTAATGAAATACTGGTGGTAATTGTGAAATTACGGGCGTAGCTCCTCTTCCATCAGAGTGAAGTGAAACGCGCGTTTTGGGCGAATTACGGGCAGGCCGTGATTACGGCCGTAATTGTGCCCGTATTTCGCCCAGAGTCGGATTTTTGAAGGCAGATTCGAGCCAAGGAAGGGGATTCGGATTTTTTGAGCAAAAACAGAGCCCTAGAGAGAGAAAGGAAGAAGAACACATACTAGAAGCTATCTTGGAGCTGGGTTTCATCAAATCAAGCTTGGAGATCGTCATAGGAGTGGAAATCATCATCCCAGAGCATATTCTTCCCATAAGTATGAGTATGACTGCTTTGTATCTTGTTTTCTTCTCTCTCTCTATGGAGTAGAACCTCTCTCTCACTTGGGGATGAAGAACCCTAGTTCTATGTGTTAGGGATTGATTGTAATGACTTGGGATGATATTACTGTTTGATTTTAATCGAATGATGCATGTTTATTGAGTCAATTGAAGTCTGATAAACTTTTCCTGATTCCTGCTGCAATCTGAGATAGATAGAATCTGATTAGGTTGCTAGAGTCTCATCATTCGGTAGTAGGAGATTGGCTATACGAGAGTTAGCCAGTTTACTGCTTTGTACTGGAATCCAATTCTAGTAGTGGAGTTCTGTTCTTACTGCTTCAGCTTTCTATCCCGGTGAAGACTAGTCGTCTGCCGGGTAGTTAGACTGAGAGGGCTTGGTCAGCTTAAGAGATTCCAAGCTACTTTCGGATCTTCCGCAGTCTAATCAACAGTAAATCAGCCCAGGGAAATACAATTGAAACCTAACTAAGGAGCTAGGGGGACTCATTCCCGAGTGACTCTTACCTGCTTGAGAAAACCGTATCAATTCCTGCTTTCTTTCTGCATTTGCTTTTACGCAACAAACACTCAACTTAGTTGGCTAGATAATAGAGAATCACTGAGTAAGCAGTAGATCTAGACCCCGGGTTGATAATATAACTTGTCACTTTACTGCATTCCCGGACTGCGATTATACTTGGTCGCAGTTTGGTGTTGTGTTTTAGAGCATCAGAGATGCTTCAGCTAAACAGTCATTCCATTCATTATCTTCTGCCAATAACTCATGAGCATAACATGCCTCCTTGAAAGATTTATGTATAACTCCATTCACGGTCCTGATATCCTCAAAACTAACTGATCCACGAACAATGTGTAGGAGCATACGCAGGTAGAACCTGTCATTTGTTGGTGAAGGATGACTGTAGTATAACCGACCAATTGAGAATTTGGACTTCCTTCTATGCCATTCTCGTTTTGTTTGATCCCAAACATAGAACTGAGGAAATTCTACAAAAGTGTACTGCCTTGCTTCTGAAGATGATTGATTCATTTTCATCCAACTCAATAACATAGAGGTATGAGCTCGTTTAGATCGAAGTAACCCTTGAGGATTCTGGTTTTGCTTTGAGACAACAACGTTCTGACCCGGAAGATGATATGACATACGTAATACAGATGGATATTGTGAGTAGACATCAAACTTGAATAACCTCCAACATGCCTCACCAGATGTTATATAACGACAGTCTAAAAATGACTTGATCTCATCGATACGTGGAGTACGATCAGAACTTGAAGCACTCGAATCACCACCTGTAGTACTTTGAGTTCCAACTAATGATGCTTTGGCTCTATCTTGTGGTTTATTTATATATTTGAAGAGATATTTGATTGCCCTGCAATCAAAAGACAATAATGAATTACCACATATCAAACATAAATGTGAATTGACAAAATCATCAATACATAATTGCCTGCATTCTAATTTTATTGACTAGAAAATTGAAATCAAACTATGTTATATTAAAACGTATCCCTACAAAAAATCATGAATATGATTTTTTAATAATTGATTAGTAATTTGTACAAAATAACCCAACATAATTATAAGAACATAAAGAACAACAGGAAGCACATCTTAAAATTAAAATCATTCATCACATACCTCGATTTATTACAGAATTCAACATTAATATGTGCATCGAAGCGCAATAATAAATAGCGATTGTACGGAATGTAAGGAAGTGGTTAAGCACCATACACCGGCCTGTATAAGATCCAACATAACCTTCTCCCAACAACTCGAGTTATTGGGACCAACTGGTTTATGACATGGTATCAGAGCTGGTTTGTCCTTGAGGTTACGTGTTCAAGTCCCCACGACCCCCAATATTAATCGTTGTCTTTCAAGCACATGGTATGGCGGGCCTGTGCAAACTTCACGCCCATGAGTCGGCTTTCGTTTGAGGGGGCGTGTAAGGAAGTGGTTAAGCACCATACACCGGCCTGTATAAGATCCAACATAACCTTCTCCCAACAACTCGAGTTATTGGGACCAACTGCTTTATGACACGGAACAACGAAACGGTTATCCAGAGCCACGGAGTGGATATTGAAAGATATCCCAGTATCACGTCGTCGATATTTCGCAAAACCATTATCATCAATTGTGGTTTGCTCACAAAAATGCTTTGGGAAATGTTTAGTACCCCCCCCCCCCCTCCCCTTAGTGCAAGGAGCATTACGGCCCAAAGCACCACATGGACCATGCAACATAAATGCAGTTACAGCTTGATAACCTTCTGGATCTAGATCACGATTAGGTATCTCTGCCGATATTACAGAATCTATTTCCTTGGGACCACTTAGTTTATATTCCGTAGCTAGGAAAACTAACAAATGAGCATGAGGCAGACCCCTCTTCTGAAACTCAATAGCCATGACATCTGTAAACAAAAAATACAATATTATAGAGAACTGAAATACATAACAAATACATGATCACAAAACTTCAATTGCACTGATAAATGATTAATAAATCTTAATTTTTCATGAAATAAAATTAGGTAAATTTTACATTATATATGGAAATTACAATAACTACAAAGAGTACTCTTTCAGACGTTGTTGAACATGCAGAAGATTATTAAGTAATGGCTTTTGATAAATATTATGTGTCACCTGTAAACTAAAAAGACAACACGTGTATGTATCTATAAGATTTGTTGTTGTGGTTGCAACACGTTTTATATATGATTGAGAAGGATATGGCTTTTGATAAATACATAATGTCTCACCTGTACACTAAAAAGCCAACACATTATATATGATTGCTGAAAAACGAAACCAAAAATAGAAAAAGAACGCATGTATGCATATATATATATATATATATATATATGATTGCTAAAGAACCAAATTAAAAAAGGGACTTTTGGAATCTCATCATCTACAAAAGCATAAACATAGGATGATTGAGGAAAATAATAGTAAAAAAATTGAATAAATAAATAAACATATATAAAAACAACTTACGTCCAATTGTAGCCCCAAATATTTACTTATCTCTAATCTCAGACATCAACTAATGCAATTTAAGCTTGAATACTCTAGCAATGATATCAGATCGATTGACATCTTTCCGACCATCCGAGTTAACCAAATCCACCATGAAATCCAAATTGAATTACAGGTAAATGTAATAAACAAATCAGGGTATCCCAACCACCTACAAATAGCCATAGCATCCTGAAAATTCTCATACTTGTATCGTGGACTGCCTGTATGAGAACCTGCAATAATAACATGTTTGCCAGTCGAATCTAGATCAGAGTCACCACGTAAAAATGCATCCACCAAACCACTCACATAATGAGCACGCAATTTAGATTAATTATTTCGATTCCAATCAAGACGTTCAGCTTCAACCAATGCATAAGCATTCACCACATACTGTTTAAATAACTTCCCAGTTAATAACATTGCATTTGATTGATCAAATCTGGTCTGAAGACGATATGCATAGTAATCACACTGGGACAAAGTATTGTTATTCTAGAGATCTTCTTCTTCGTCATCCTCATCAACACAGGGTATATCAGGATGCCAACCATCCTCACCATAAGGAAAGAGAATAGGATACTGTAATGCCATTAATGATGGATGTCCATAATTAATTCTCTCTAATTCAGAGCTCTTATATTGAACAATAATGTCTGGCTCAAATGTATCCTGACCTGTTTCATCCACTATCAAAGCTGCAACATCATTTCCCGTTGGTAAATCATATTCTCTACCATCCTGTGAACGTTTAGCAAATAATTTGATCTTCAACTCTTCAACAATAGCTTCAGATATTTTTTCCCGAGCCATGCGAAAGGTTTGAACCAAAACATTGTTCCTGTCAAACATTTCTTGCAAATCTCTAACAATATCAGGTCGCAACATATTTGAATGATCTTCACTTGGAAATAATTGGAGCCGATTCTGAAGCTCGGAAGTAGATTCATGAATATATAATTGTGCAAATCTGGGTGGTTGACCTTCAACCGGAAGCAAGCTGCCTATACTGTGATATATTTGACCACTTATAGAGTAGACATATACACCACCACCATCATTTATACCACGATCCACTTTACCGCCAAGGGAAATGAAGCTAAATATGGCATTGTAAATACGGATTGCCTCCTAAAGTGCCGACTCATAGGAGTTGAAGATTCCAAGAGATCTTTCAAAAATCCAGGTGGATCTCGCCTAGGAGGCAATTTCACCCTACCTCGTTTGCAACATAATGGAAACACCGGATTAGCATGACTCCTAGAATGTAACGTGCTTTCTTGGACCCACATCACTGCATTACAGTATTGACAAAGGCACGAAGGTTCACCAAGATTGAAAACTTCAACAGAAGGAAGACCTACACACAAAATCTCACATAAAACTATTGATAAATAAATAGAAAATAAAAATTGAAGAGGGAAATATATTACATAATGCAAACCAACCATGATTAAGCGTGAATCCCCTAGGTCTAGCATTAACCAACCGTATTCTCAATAAACAAATAGAACGTAGCACACGTGCTCGTTTTGACCGCACACGTAACAAACACAAAGTGTAGTCTGTGAGAAAAGAGGAACTACATAATTCATCATCATCAAATCATAATCAAATAATGACAATGACAACTTTTATAAAAACTGATAACTACCAATATTTAGAGGCACGCGACGTTGAACTGCACGTCCCAAACGCCTATTCATAATTATACCACGTTGCTTGCGATGGAATTGAGCCAACAGTAGATCCATTTGGCGAAGTTGGACATTTAACCTATCAATCCCTGCAAAGGAAAACGATGTATAGGATAACAAATAACATACACGACAATGATATTGTTAGAAATAGTAGAAAACACAAATAACGAATAATTACGTTGATTAAGACGGGCTCTTTCAGCCACAATTTGTTGTTGTGGAGGATGTTTAGGTGGCCTGCAAATAGCCCTCCTCAACCGTGCAAATTAAACAATTGTGACTACCAAGATATAACTTCCTCCCCTCCAAACAGCATACAAATAATCAAATTCATATATGTAATCATGTCGATACTAACATTGACCCCTATTCTGCTGATGTCGTTTTATTGTCAAGGAGGGATCATAAGCATCCTGCTGAAGTCGAGCATCTTGCTGAAGTTGATTTATTGCTGAAGAAGAACCAAGAGCATCTTCAATACGAACCATCCTAGACACCACTTCACACCAATAGATGGACAAACCGGACGACGACAACGACGGACACTGGAAAAACAAAAACCTGATACGGTATTAGCCTGTACACTAACCTCAGATATTCCAAAAGCCTCAACACTAACTTCATAGATTCCAAAAACCTGATACTGTTCTTGCCTTTGCCAATTCTAGATAAGGAACGCAGGGACAACGACCACCAGACGACGACCACCGGACAACGAATACTGTAAAACTAAAAACCTGAAAAGCTATTAGCCTCGACACTGATTCCAAAAATCTGATACAGAATTAACCTTTTTCAATTCTACGTAGGCAACGCAATTATGGGCCAAGTCCAGCAATTAGAATTTACATTCTATGTTATTAGCCCAATTCTCTCCATTAATCGGCCAGGAAGCCCAAATTTGTTAATCAACCCACCAACTAACTTGTAACCAAACCCGCAATTAGCCAGCCAATTAATACCAACCCAAAACGGAGCACTTCATTAAGCGGCCAGGAGAATGAAATGACAATAATGCCCCGCCGTGAAGCTCTCAGAAGGCTCCAATTTTGAATCCTGGTAAAAGTAGCCCATGAATCTGCTTCATAAATTTTATAGATATATAATAGTTGACTTTTATAAGTTTTTCAGCATTCAAATTTTCCTGGTCTCTCCTTAATTTTCGGTAGGGATATATTAGGAAATATAGTGGGTCTTTAAAATTGTCTTCGCGGGCATTAAGCTGGAATTTTGGGCTTACTAATCCTGCCAAAGTTCGGCCCGCCTAATGTCCGGCCTGGAAAAAAAATGTGTGGACTCTTTTTACAGTTAACGATGTAACTGTTTTGTTTTAAGCTTTTATTTCAGTTCATTTTTTTGTGAGAATTTCAGTTCATCTTTTATTCTCGGTTGCAATTTACAACACATTCTTTTTTAAGCATTTTTATTTGTGGGTTTTTTCCGTTGGTTTTAATCCTCTCTATTCTCAGTTGGTATTTATAAAATTTCATATGTTTTCATTCATCCAATAATCAATATCACTACAAGCTAAGCTACACACATATTCAAATAAACAACGACATTGTAAACAAACTAAAAAAACCTTATATTTAAATACGTCAACATCCAAACATTTATTTTTAAATTAGAAAAATAACATCAAAATTCACATTAAATATAATTCATCATCATAAACAAAATGATAAATTATCATATATTTTTTTTGATGAATCGGTGATAAATTATCATATTTAAATACACAAAAATTTAAATAAATTTGTCAAAACGACGTCATTTTGTTTAGAAGCCGGAAATTGTCGTCCACGCGACCACATGTGTTGACCGATACTGACTTCCACTTCATAATGGGGTAGCTTTATGTCTAATACTAACTTTACCAACCAACATACCACTGGTTTGACAACCATCGTGTTAGTTGTAGACTTTTTGGATGTGTCTTTTATTTGAAGGAATGATATTTAACGATTTGGAGGTTAACATGAAGTTAAGATTTAAAGTGAAGGAGCTAACATTTTTATTTTATTTTATGATTCTCTAAATGCTTAGTGACTTAAAATTATGCAATTATGAAGTATTTAAAATAAAGGAAAAGAACACTCTGAGTTTTGTATCTAAAAGACTAAAACACAATCACCTAGATCATGGGCTAGGTGCATAGTTTTTATAAACAACTAGGTAGATTCTGTGTCGCGCTTTGCTGCGACTTCTCATAGGATTAGAAGTATTGTTTACTAACCCGTATTTGATTTTTTATTGTGTTATTATCAGCCGTATAATAGAAAATTTTCTAATGGAATTTAAATCGTTAGATGATTTTAGCTGTATGTGATGATTTAACCACGGTTGAACTACCATTGTACCGTACTGGTGGTCCAATAGAAAAACTCATAATAGAATCTAAATCGATAGGTGATTTTTGTTGTATAAAATTATTTAACCACGCCTGAACTATGATTTTAGCACAAAATGACCTAATACTAACTTTTCCGGTACGACCTTCGTTGTGGTTCTACAATTTTTTGTTTTTTCTTAACATGCATTGAGGCTTGGGGTTGAGCAACATGCCAAGCCTGATTCAATTGCGATTTTAGTCCAAACTACCAGAATAATAGATTTGCCGGTAATGACCTTCGGTATGATTTTACATCTATTTTGTTTCTAAACATGCATCGAGGCTCAGGTTCGATCTAATTTAACAATGATTGAACTACGATTTTAGCAAAAAATACCCTAATATTAACTTTATCGGTACGACCTTCGGTATGATTCTACAATTTTTGATTTTTTTTAGAACATAAATCGAGACTCGGGTTGGAACAACGTGTCAAGCTTGATTTTAACCATGAATGTACTACGATTTTATTACAAAATACTCTAATGATAACTTTTTCGGTACGACCTTTAGGTTATTGTTTTAAAATTTTTGGTTTTTTTAACATTAATCGAGGCTCGGTTTGGAGCAACATGTCAAGCCTGATTTAACCACTTTTGAATTATGATTTTAGAACAAAATACACTAATGCTAACTTTTCCAGCATGACCTTCGGTATGATTTTATAATTTTTTATTTTTGTTAACATAAATCGATATTCGGGTTGGAGTAACGAACGACATTTTCCCACTTTTTGTTGTGCAAGTAAAAGGAAAAAATTACATCATCTCATTTTAATAAAACTCTAAAACTCTCTTTATGGATTGCCAAAACCAAAAATAAGAAATAATAATGAACAATAAACCAATCAAAGAATGCCTGTGAAAAAAACAAAAACAACCAATCTGTCACATTAATATAATTCTTATGCAACAGTACCTACCTTCTAACTTTTATTATATTCATGTAGAATGCTCTAGAATGTAGAATGCTCTAGAATGTGGCTTGGCGTCTGTTGGACTCTTACTTTCCTTTTGTGCTTCTTTTATTTTCCTTTTCTCTGTTATAAAAGTTAAACTGTGTCTATAAAAATATTATGGGATTTTCTAAATAAGCCCTACTCTACGTTAAGTCGTTAACCTTTCCTTGCTCCCCACAATTTTCAAAGAAAATTTATTTTATTTAATTTTTACTCTCCCAACTGGTTTCCGGTTAACCGGTCGGTTATTCATTAACCGGTAACCGATATAACCGAAATTCGATCGATTATCGGAGGATGGACGAGATGGTTTTGGTCCTGGAGGAGGTGCGGTTAATCGATAACCGAGATAACCGAAACCTATTTCGGTCGGTTGTTGGTTGGAGGGAGGCCGGCCTTTAGGTTAACCGATAACCGACCGTTCGATTACCGGTTATAACCGAAATAACCGAAAATCCACCCCTACTCCCAACCATTATTTCTTGCGTGGCCTACTACTATTTTGCCTTCTTTTTCCCTTTTTCGTTAATTTTGATTTCCCGGCCGTTTCATTCATTTTTACTCAATATTAGCATTGGGCCCGGCCTGTTGGCCGGTATCGTATAAAACTCTGAAGAATAGAGGAATTTTTTTTTGGATGGGTAACCTGCTGAATAGAGGAAGAATTAGGTAGCATAATTTTTAGTTAATGATTTCTGGTTAACTAAATTTCTAGTTTAGTATCCGACCTGCTGGCCAAATTATTAATAATTCAACATAATTATCTATGAATTGCACCCTAATTTTATTTAATCATCCAAAATGACTTAAAAGCTCATTTGTAGTGTGGTGGGTAAAAGACGCAAAAAAATTAAACATGGAATGCAGGACATATATATCATTCCAAGTATGTTAATAAATCCATCATCATGAATGTAACCATCAGGATTCAGGACCTACAAAAATTTGCAGACAATGGAAGCTAAAAAGCATATTCTGTGTTGAGAGATGTCGTTGTTTATATTCTGGAGATGATGTGTACTTTAAAGAGTTTAAACTCTAACTCAGTTTTCATTGTTTCATTTAAGTTCTTTACTCCTATAATTTGCCGACCTTTCTTGGGTCTTTTTCTTGCCTTGGTTTCATTCCCATTGAAACCCCTCTAGGAACCCTTCTAATAGTTACATTTCTTGAATGTATAACTACATGAACTTTATAAGAAAATTACAGGTGCAAGTTGATTTCCAAATTGAAGATATTTTTTTCCTCCAAAATATGAAAAGAGGTATGTTTTCTTAATGATGTACAACAAATTAAGGTGCAACGAAAGAGAAACCATCAAACTATCACTAATACAGTTAAACCAACCAATCTAAATACAAACTATAATCATATCAGGGCTGCATCTTGTAGTTGGTGTCCTAATCCTACAGATTGGGGTATAAGCCTATGATTGAAAGCAACAAATAACAATTGTCAACAGAAGCAATCAAATACAATCAAGCAACTATTTAGCCAAAATTTGCAATTATCATTTCCTTCGATCAATTCTGAGAATCGAAAACAACTTCATTAGGCATAAACCAAAGCCAAGTTTTTAAAAGAGACCTGCAAGTGCAACTACGCCAATAACAAAAGAGAGTTATGTACTTTTTAACATCAAAGAATACATTAACATAATAAAATGAATATCAATCTTATCAATGTATAAGATCTGTACGTATTCTAATTTTAAGAATCGATAACCGAGTTCAATAGAAATTAATTAACTCCCAATTGTGCATAATGAACGGTATTCAAACATTTCGTATATGTAATTTTCCAAAGCCACAGCTAAGCAAGCATATCCAGAGATGATATTTCAGTTATTATTGTTTTCTTTGGGAGCATAGTCCAATTAGGTTTTGATTATTGTATTGCAGCCTTGATCGGGTGTCCGGGTCCTATTGGATTTCTTGGCTTTTGTAGACTTTGGTATAATTTTTTCTCTCTAGTGGCCATTTGCATTTTAATGAAAAAAAAAAATTAAAAAAATGGGAATCCATCTACTTGACTTCTAGCTTTGAGTGTGTCAAACTCAAAATTGATTTGGATAATGATCTGAATCAAAAAGAGGTTGTTCAACAATGCAACAGTTACATAATCTATAAAAGAACCATTTCATATAATTGATAATAGTATAAGCTATAGTTTAACAATTTTATGAATATAATAATAATATCAACAACCAAAGCATCCCATGATACCAATCTCTTTCCTCCCCATCTCTCTTCTAATCACTCCCTCTCTCCAACTCGGCACACAATTACATAAACAAATTTTCTAATTTTTTCCTTGCTTCCCCCTCAATCTCCTCTCTCTCTCTCTCTTAGTCTCTATCTCTGTGAGAGTGAGACTCTATCAGCTTTATAGATCCAGATTGTTCTCCATCTATTTTTTTACTCCTGACTTAGAATTTTTTCCTTCCAAAAACATATAATAGATGGCAAATTCATGGAGTTGGGATGCGACTAATAGCACCCGTTGCGGGGAGAATCCATGGATCTGCCTCCTCAACTTCCTTCTCCTTGTATGAATTTGCAGCCGCAATTTGATTGGAGATAAATAGAATAAGGGTTCAGGGAGGTGGGGAATTAGTTTCAGTTTCAGTTTTTCATTTCTCATTTTGGAAAATCAATTCACATTGTCGATGACCCGCACACCATCGGAATCCATGCGTACCGATGAGACAGCAGAAGTGCAGGATGGGGCAGAGAGAGCCACAGTGGGATAAAGGAGCAAACGACAACAAACAGAGCGGCGACCGGAGAAGTCCAGTGATGGCGACAATGGGTGATTTGGATTTTAGATTAAGTGTAGCAAAAAATCTGATCGTAGCTATGGTGATTTGTGATGAGCAGATAGGGCGACGGTTTCAATTTGGGATTCGGTGCGTGCGACAAAAAGATTGGGGGGAGTCTCGATTCCCGATTTAGGGGGAAGAGAAGGCGAGTGAGATGTTCGTTGAAATACAGCAAGAAAGAGAGATTTTTTGATTGACAATACCCCCTCCGAACTGTGCGGCCATTGCAGCATAGACTGACGTGGCAAAGGCTGTATCTTAACATTGCCTTATAGTAATTTTTAGACTAATAATTTTGTGAAAGCAGTTGTCACTCAATATTATTTTAAATGGATGATGTTGTGCGTGGGTATCAAAATTATAACTCAATGGAGTGAAATTAAATTTTAGTTAAGTTTAAAATTAGTGTTTGTAAAATCGTATCGTACCGACAATTCGAGCGAAAAAATTCATGTCAAGGCTAAATTGACAGGGATTTTGTTGTACAAAACATTTTAAACACGGTTAAACTAGAATTTGTAATAAAATACCCTACAGTTGACTTTTCCAGTACAACCTCCGGTACGATTTTACAATTTTTCTTTAAATAAACTCAACTCCTTTTATATGTTTAGATATTGCGAATATATGTTTATCTACGGTAAAACTTAAATCTCATGATATTTATAATGATTTAAATTCTTTTATCAAGTGGATATGGAAGAATTTTCTAAGTGGTTCTTATCAAAGGTACTTAATTACCGTATTAATTAGCTACTAAATTTGACACAGCTCGAGAAGGTGTTGATTACAAGAAGGATAGGCACGATACTATTACTATCAACACAAAACTTAAGTTTAGAACTGATGAGGCCTTCGTTCTCGCCCTACTAATTCAAGTTTACTATGTGCAATATTTGCGAGATCCCGATTGGGAAATCGTGGTGGAAACAAGGCCAAGAAATTTGTTTCAAATGCCTTCTAATGAAGAAGAAGATTGAGAAGAGGAAGCCTACCAAGAATATAATATTTCAATTGATCCAATCCAAAATGAGGCAATATTTTATAAGGTATATACATACCAATTTTTTAATTAAGTGTATGCTAGAATATAATTTATTTTAATTAATAACATATATGGTGCAACGTAAATTACAAAACTCAGAAGGAACAAACTAAGTACTCGAGGTGTTCGTATGGTTGAAGCAATGCATAAGCAAGAATTTGTTAAGTGGTTCCTATTAGACGTACATATATGTCATATACAATTATTAATTTTGATATCATCCTTGCAGTTATTGCAGATTACACGAATGCAAAATGATAAAGTGTCAGGTTTGAATCCTTCTTTGTTATCCTTAGCTCGAGAGCCAGATAAACGAGTCTTGCACTACACAGACTATTGTATCAATGGATTCAGATTTCACACTTGTACTCGCTAGTTAACTAAAAGTAGTCAGAACAGTGGTGTGATAGTGAGAGGGGAGAACGATGGTGGAATTCCTTACTATGACGTTCTTACCGATATCATCGAGCTTCGTTATACTGAAGGGCTTCGATTTGTACTATTTCAGTGTGAATGGTACGACACCGCTCACGAAGGCGTTGGTTAAAAGAAGGATGAACTAATTTGGTCTTGTTCGTAGATCGGGATATATATTACCTAATTTCTATTTTTTATAAAGTTGTGCTTATTATAATTACTTAAAAAAGATGTGCTATTTTATCGATTCAATCATCATGCTTGTGGATCGGGATATATTTACAAATGTCTGATTTTCATAACTGCCTCCCAATCATTTCTTGTGAAGAAAAACGCATCGACGATAATTAATTTTGTAAGAAAGGATTCAATTTTTTCTGACAACGTTTTACCGATGACTATGTTATATAGTCAGTAATGACCAATTTTTTTATGCCTTTTCAATCCGTCACAACAAATATTTTTTTTAACCAAACAATACTGTCGAACTGTTTATGGCGTCAAAAATGATTTTTTCCTGACCAAACACTACTGATGAACTGTTTTTTGCATCAAAAATAATTTTTTCTGACCAAATAGTACTTACGAACGTTTAATTGTGCCACAATTTTTTTTTTATCAATTACTGCTGACAAACTTTCTATGACATCAAAAATTATTTTTTCCTGACCAAACAGTCCTGACGAACTCTTTTTGGCATAAAAAATGTGTTTTTTTCTGACAAAATAGTACTTACGAACTTTTAATGGTGTCAAAAATAATTTTTCTAACCAATTAGTGCCGACGAACTATTTATGTCGTCAAAATTAATTCAATTTTTTGACAATCGTGTCTTAGTCGTCAATAATAATCACTTTTTTCTGACTGCAATTTTTTATTGGTCGGTAATATTGAGTATTTCCAACGCGAAAAATGATATCGTAAAAAATAATGAATGTGGAAAATGGAAACGTTCCCAAAATTCATATTAATGACGAAAAAACACAATTATTGACGAAAATTTAACTCTGTCAGTAGTGATGCATATAATACTGGCGAAAACTGTTGGTTGTCGGAATTATGCATCTTTTTCGACGCAATTTCTAAGTCCTCAGTAAGTTTTTGTCACAACTGTCTGCCTTTTTTGTAGTGAATATCTGGCAAAGCCTCATCTCACATCAGCTCTCCATCAACCAAAATACGAAGAATGTGTTGCACATCATGTAGAAGGATCGATATTCTCCAAATGGCATGTGGAAGGTGTTTGTGTTCGGCTGCCACCTCTCCACAAATTCCGACAGTAAAGCCATGTCTAAATGCTGCATCATATACCCTGTCAAGTGAGACAATCTTGTGGCTCAAACTATCTCCTTTGAGCCCTCTGCACTCAACTTATATCGCCTCAAAAACTCCTAAGCTTTCGACCTATGGAAGCAGCTCAACACTCCACGGTCCTGTTGAGGGGAAGTCCACAGTACAAGGCCTATGTGACCACCAAAGCTAGGGATCACATCGGGAATCACTGGTGCGCCTGAACACATTTCAGACTCCGATGTAAGTAACCACGACATCTCTTTCCTTGTGGTCTTCCTCTTCCTATTTCCATCTCCGCCTTCCTCGCTACTAGGTATGGTCGCATAACGTCCATAGGGCCCATGAAAGTGTGAGGAGGCAGTAGAAGATAGCCCGCTCTGCGCGATCTTCCCCACGCTTAAATCTTGTTGAGGTGGGGCATCCCCAACCTCAGCATCACCAGCATCACTGTCATCATCATCATCATCATCATCATCATCATCATCATCATCATCATCCTCATCAATGGAATCACTCCAATTAGCCTGCCAAGTCGGTGCATCCTCTGGTGTAGGAGTATTAGTAGTACCTCGACTAAGAGACAACTGCCCCATAGTAGGGTGTCCGTCGGGAAGCACTACTTCCGCCTTCTACTTCCTCCTCCTAAACTTAGGTGGATTTTTTTCTTCATTTTCTTTCCTACCAATCGTCGTAAGTCTACACTCACGACCTTCCATCCTCTCTTTATTTCTCGCCTTAATCATTTCCGGTTTACCCATTCCATGTCTAGACATCTTCAAAAAAGTTCTAATTATTAATAATTAAGTACATAAAGTAATTAATTTAAGATTTTGGCGATTAAAATCATAAAACAAATAGTTTTAACATTTATGTAATGTTCTTGCAACAATTAATAATTATTTACATATAAGTAAATAATTAATTAAGTAAGTTACAATTATTAATAATTAAGTATATAAATGAATTAATTTGAAATTTTGATTATTAAACTTATACAAATACATTTTTTATTTTTTTCGTATCCTCTTTAATTTTTTTTATCATTATTAACATTTATCGAATAAATTTTAATAAGGTTTAAATTTTGTTATCATTATTGACAATATTATATAATTAAATTATTATTAAGTATAATATCAATTTTCATTTATGTAATTAGCTAATTAAATTAAAAATTTAACATATATTTAAATAATTATTTACAAAACATAATAGTTAATATTACAAAACATAATATATAAAAAAAAATCAACCGCGGTCAACGAGCGGTTGTTTAGACTGTCAACTGCGGTCAGCAGGCCGACAAACCGTGCGTTGACCGCGGTTGACCGTCGGACAAAGCACTTGTTGACCGCGGTTGACCAGCGGATTAACCACGATTGGACTGCGGTCGAGGGTTGTCGGGCGTTCCTTCTTCTTTGGCGAGGACTGGTGCGTGGGTGGAAAAGCGGCAGCAACGACGGGACTAACGGACGATGACGACGAGAGTGGCTTGCGGCGACGACGGGAGTGAGCGGCGACTACGAGGAGAGTGTTCTGTGTGCTGGGCGCCGGCGGGAAGGAGTTGGAGGCGGAAGTTGCAGAGGGGGAGGGGTTGGTCGGCGGTGAAGGAAGTTGCAAAGGGGGGTTGGCCGGCGCCGCCGGAAGTTGTAGAGGGGAAGGAAACTCCCGCGGGGAAGGAAGGGTTGGGCTTGGAAGGGTTGTTTGGTTGTTTCAATTTTGAAATTTTCATTAAAGGTATATAGGAAATTTTACATTTAAGTTAGGGCGACATTTAGCAATTTTAAGGGCGACATTTTCCGATTCAGAATAACGACGTTAGACAAGTTTAAAAAGTGGAATAATAATATTCGTGATCGCTATCCCCTATGCTTGAATGAGGTGGAGACTAGAGACCACATCTTCATCTCGTGTGCCTACGTAAAGCAGGTTTGGAACATAGTATGGCGATCTTGGCAATTGGTATATCCAGTTCTGTGCTGATTGGCATTCTGGAATAGAGGTTGTGAGGAAATTAAAACATTGTTATATGTGGGAAGGATCCTATGGTGTTTGATAGTTAGTGAGGTATGGCGTGAGCGGTGCATGCGGTTGTATGGAGGTAAGAGTTGGAATATGAGGAGTTAGTGGATAGTATGAAGAAGATTTTACTTGCCAAGATGGATGGTCATGCGGAATTTGTGGTTGATGTTCATTGCAGACCATTTTAGTTTGTATGAAGAAATTGTAACGATAGATAGAGACTTAAGCTCGCCCATTCATAAAAAAAAATATTTTGGTACCTAAAATTTTTATGATAATATTTCTGTTCCTAAATTTTGTCATAAAGGTTAGATGTGATTTGGATCCATGAATCCAACACGAATCCAATTCATCAATCTATTTAATCAAATTCTCGAATCCACCAATCCAATCCATTTAATACTTTTAATCCATAGAATTAAATATAAATAAATTTATTCTTGATCAAAAAAATTTGATAACATAAATTTTGCCACTTTTCTTTGAGAGCAGGGTATGACAATTTGAATCCAATCCAATCCAATCCACCAGTTCAACTCATTACCCCATCCACTAAAAATCCAACTAATCCAAATGGATTGATGTATTTATGAATTGTTGAGAAATTACAGTTCGATACCTATATATTTTATATTCTACAATTTTTTATATAAATTCATTTCTTTAATGAAAAATGTTTTAAAAAATTATATAGTGGTACAAAAAAATTATGATAATATTTAGTTCATAAAATTTTCATAAAAATTGAGCTTTCACTTTGATCCATGAATCCAACACACAACCAATCCATCAAATCATTTAATCAAATTCTCGAATTCGTCAATCCAATCCTTTACTATCTAATCCGTAGTAACAAATAAAATCAAATTTCTTCTTGATCAAAATTTTTGGATAACATAGATTCCCCAGTTTTCTTCGAGAGCAGGGTTTATGGAGGAATTGGCAAGTTGCTCGGTACGAGATGGAGCGAGTATATTTAGGGCGCCTGGCCCAGAAGAAAAGTCAGTTTAAGAAAGGGAGTTTAGTTGAAGGTCAGGTTTCGATTTTCGGTTAATTAGTGGTTACACTTAAATGGATTGCGAACATAGTGCCCACTGCCGAGGAGGAATATGAAGATGAAAAAATGAATCAATCCATTTCACTTTAACTGCTGGGATCTGTATAGAATGCCTTAATGGCATATTATCAACAAAAATACAAACTAACACAGACATGGCCAAACTGTACGGCGAAGGTGTTGGAACTTTTGGGATGAGGGTACATGTACGATAGCCCGAGATCGGGTGACTAGGATTATGATAGAATCGTGAACTACGTTCATTTTCTGTAAAGAAATTTCCACCCTCTACAAAGCCTTGGGTTACATGAAATTTCTTTGTAGGATAAAACTATCACCACTTTTGGTTCTAGGCTTAAGAACCTAAAGCATACTTAGAAGTTACCTCTAGGAAGTAGAGAACAAGTTTTTGGTGTATGCCATCCCACATCCGACCCATTCTATTTATATTGCTCAAGCACATCTTCTGAAGCAATACAATGCTTCACCCTTAACCACCGTGACAGGTGATGGTTTGTAAGAAACCCAATGGAAATGGATATATATTGGGATGAAAGGACATGTCTCTTCATGAGACATTGCTTTGTTTCGCAGTACATGTCTTGGAATTTCCATGGAAATGAATCTCATTATTTGAATTTAATGGACACCTCTCTTCATAAACAAACATCAATTGGTTTTGAATTAGTGGACATGTAGTCTTTTTGCTTTAAATTAAAAAGCCATATCCTTTCAAAACCGTCACCTACACAAAGCATGGTTTTGGAAGGTTTTGATCCACATCAAATTTCCAACAGAAGGGAGATTGCAAGAGTAAGGGACGGGCATTAGAACGATGTTGTATAAGCTTCTTCAAGCATCATTATGGAAGTAGTTGTAAGAGTAAGCTGGAGGTAGGCTCCTATGAGTATCATCATGATTCATGCATAACTCAGCTTTTCTCCACATGCTAGCTGTTAGAGTGTGGTATAAGATCCAGCATAATCTTCTCCCAACAACTCGAGTTATTGGGAGCAACTGGTTCATGACATGGTATCAGAGCCTGGTTTGACCAAGTGGTCGTGTGTTCGAATCTCCACGACCCCCAATACTAACAGTTGATTAAAGCACAAGGTATTGTGAGCCTGTGCAAACTTCAAGCCCGTGGGTTGGCTTTCATTTGAGGGGGCGTGTTAGAGTGTGGTATAAGATCCAGCATAACCTTCTCCCAACAACTTGAGTTATTGGGAGCAACTGGTTCTTGACACTAGCGAGTATAGATTCTAGTTTCTACAGTACTCCTATCTTGTCGAACAAAATAAGGAACACAATGTCCAACTGTGAGCTTTAGTGAACAAGTGCGCAATTTTGATATTTTTTGTTGATATATGCGTAAAGTCAAAATGTGAGATGTACTCAACAAGAGATTTGAATTGTTTTTTTTTTCTAAGATGATATCTTGTGAGGAAAAAGGAAACTTTTATTAATTTAGCAAATGTAAGTCGAACAACACAAAGAACCCTAGCCAAGCCAAGTTACTTGGTTTACAAAACAGACACTCAATACCCTTACTTCCCAAGATTGGAATCACCCAGTACACTCTCATACACTGTGATCCTATCTACTGAAGCAATTACACTCTTCGACCCAGAACAGAAGAGTTTCAAACCCAGAAGCTCTCTCAATTCACTATCGAAGTACAAGATTCAAATAAGTGGAGAGCTTACAATTTATACTGTTGGCAGTAGGAGACCGTTGCCTAAATGGGAGCCTTTCATCATACATCCTTATAGAGCCGGTGCTAGGTGGAGCAGGCGTTGAAAAGCTGAAGCTTCCGTTGGAAAGGAGACGACCGAGAGAGATGATCAAAAAGATCATCAATCGAGGAGTCCTCTTCTTGACTTCGAAGGATGATAAACTGAAACGGTGTCATAGTGCAACGAGATGGGCAGAGAAATAAGAATGCTCCGTTTAGATAAATGTTGCGCTGTTTCAGGGTCAACAATTTCCCCCTTCATCCGAGAAGTCTCTGCAAAACAAAACACAAGACAAACAGCAGCACAAGCATTTCGGGGGAAAATGCTAATTCATTGATTAAGAAAAGAAGTACAGCAGAATGCCTTCCCAGAAGAGAACAGCAATACAAAATGTTAGGACAAGGTCCTAAGCAAAATCCCCCCTAAACAAGATTCCCAGAATAGAGCAAGGACAAGATTCCCCCTAACTAACGGAATACAACCTACTAACAGAACGAAAAGAAAGCTAAAGGATAGCTAGAGAATTAAGAGGCAGGAGCAGTAGCGGCAGAGTCATCTAAGGAAGACTCTCCTTCAGAGATGGTGAAGACCAGATCCTCAGTCTCGCTGGGTTCACCCACAGACTTGGTTCTTTTGACAGCAGCGGGCTTAGGAGGAGGCCCGAGGAGAGAAGTAGAAGGACGAGGGGGAGGAGAGATTTTAGTGGGAAGATCCAGCACCATCAGTACATTAAGTGCACTGATGTACATGGTAGAAGAAACGCTTCGAAACTCAGAAAGATCTACCCCGAGGTTGATCAGTAAGTGAGTGATCAGTGACCCAAATGCCACCATCCTTCTGTAGTTTTCATCTCCAACAGGGCGAAGTTGGCCAAACACTATGCTTGAATAGTCCAGCTGGCGTCGTGCAGTTGCACTGGCAATTATCCATAAGTCCATGGGAAGAACTCGATCCTGATTGAAGGATCGTGGGAAGATGACATGAGTAAGAAAGTGATGAAATATCCTTAACCGAGGAGGCAGCCAGGATACTGGAATAGGGACATCTGATCCTCCAGTTGGCTCAGTGGAGAAATTCCCATATTCCACTTCAACCTTGAATTCATGTTTCCAGAATTCAGAGGGATGAGCAATGCCGAGGCCTTGAGAGGGGAATCCCAGGTTCCCATTCATAGCATGGACAGGTATGGTCAAGAGGTGATCATACACCAAAGTAGTAAGGCTTCGTGAACTGATTCCTTGGCTTTTGAGATTAGAGTAGAAGTATTTGACAGCACAGGACAGGCAAGATGCACTGGCTGGCGAAGAAGGAATTCCCATCCGAGACCCTCAATAAGTGACACAATGTCATATTTATAGAGCTTGAACTCGTAAGGGTCGAGTTGCGTGATATGGTGCAGCCTTCTCTTGTCGAAGTGCTGCAGATAGCGATGATGATTGACTACCTAAGGCTCATGGAACATGTATCCAGAGAATGTGTGGACAAGTCCATCAAAGCGGAAAGGGCGAGGAAGATGATCACTCATATTGCTCAAGGACAGATGGTTTATGCTTTCTCTCGGATAAAACAGATTTTGAGTGGAGCAATGTGAGAGGAGAGGATGGATAGAGGTGCTTTATATAGAGGAGAAGAAGAGAAGTTGAAGAGTTTCCTGCAGGCAAAGTTCTAAAGTGAATGATTAAGCTAGAGATATGGATGTGTTAGTCGAGGCAAGCATGAGCCGAAATGGAGCGTTTATTTTGGTTAAACCAAGACACGCAAAAAGTGCTAAAGAAAAAAAATCAATCAGTTCGTTCATTTTTTATTTTTGGTTTAGAAGTTTATAATCATTTCTTGTTGCACCAATGCATGTAATATAGCAATCCAATAAGGTGTTTACTTTGGAAGATTTTCAATCTGACATAAGGATTTTAATCCTAATTTTGTACAGAGTTGTAGAAATCGTTCACTAGCCAAGGGTTTTGTGAGTAATAGGAATACCTCCCTCATCCTTGTCTAGTTTTAAGTTAGTAGCAATAGGAGTTGTGCTAGAATTGACTGAATTCATGTCAAATTTCTTAAGCATCGATTCAGTGTAACTAGTTTGACTAATGAAAATTCCTGAGTCTAACTGCTTAATTTGTAGCCTTAGAAAGAGATAATTCCCCCATCATACTCATCTCAAACTCAGACTTCATCATTTCACAAAACTTAGTGCTCATAGATGGATTAGTTGATCCAAAGACTATGTCATCTACATAAATTTGTACTATTAGTGTATCAGTGTTTTCTTTCTTGATAAAAAGTGTCTTGTCAACATTTCCTTGATTAAAACCTTCTGATTTCAGGAATGAGGACAATTTTTCATACCAGGCTCTAGGAGCTTGTTTTAGCCCATACAAAGCTTTTGACAGTTTGTAAACATGGTCATGGTATTTGTAGTCAATAAAACCAGGTGGTTGGCTCACATATACTTCTTCTTTTAGTTCTCCATTTAAAAATGCACTTTTTACGTCCATTTGAAACAGGGGAATTTTCATGAAGCATGCATAGGCACATAGCATTCTAATTGATACAATTCGCGCAACAGGAGCAAATGATTCCTCAAAATCTATTCCTTCTTCTTGTAAATACCCCTGTGCCACAAGTCTGGCTTTATTTTTAGTAACTTCCCCTTCCTCATTTGTTTTGTTTCTAAAAACCCACTTTTTGCCAATAATTAGTCTGTTAAGAGGACGAGGAACAAGTTCCCATACTTGTAACCTAGCAAACTGTATAAGTTCCTCTTGCATAGCATCCAACCATTTATCATCTAATAAGGCTTCTTTGTAATTTCTAGGTTCTAACAAAGAAACGAAGGCGTACTGACCTGGTTGATTTTTACCTCTGGTATGAATGCCTGCATTGAGTTGTCCAATGATTTGTGAAGAAGGTTGTCTCTTCTGGATGTGTGGTGGTGCTTTCTTTTCTTCTTCTACTTTTAACTCATCACTTGTTTCACCTTTCCTTGGGTGTTTCTTGAGGAAGATCTTTACCATGTTCTTTAGACATTTCCCTTTCATTTGACACTGGAAATAAAAGATCTATATTGTCTACAGAAACTTTGTCAGTACTTCCAGTTTCATCAAATTTCACAAATACTGACACTTCAACTCTTTTGGACCTGAGATTGTAGATTCGGTAGGCCTGCCCTTTAAGTGAGTAACCTAGGAAAATTCCTTGATCTGATTTTGAATCAAACTTATATAGGTGATCCTTGGTGTTTAGTATAAAACATTTGCATCCAAAGGGATGAAAATACCCCAAGTTAGGTGTTTTTTGTTTTAAGATCTCATAGGGAGTTTTGTCAATAGTTTTCCTGATTAATGCCCTATTTATTACATAGACAGCAGTCATTACTGCTTCCCCCCAGAGAAACTTAGGAGTACCATACTCTAGTAACATTGTTCTTGCAGTTTCAATTATAGTTCTGTTCTTTCTTTCAACTACACCATTCTGTTGTGGTGTTCTAGGGGCTGAGAAAGTGTGATTTATTCCTCTATCATTACACAGATCACTAAAATGTTCTGAAATGAACTCACCTCCATTGTCACTTCTAATTGATTTGATGCCATTTTTGGATTCATTCAGTATTAGATTCACAAAATTTTTAAAGTGGATGAAAGCTTCATCCTTTGATGCAAGAAGATAGACCCATGTATATCTAGAAAAGTCATCGACAAGAACCATTGCATAAGACTTACCTCCTAGACTGACCACATTGGTTGGTCCAAAAAGATCCATGTGAATCAACTCATATGGTTCAGAAGTGGTTATATCTTTTTTAGATTTAAAACTCTTTTTGACTAATTTACCTCCAACACATGAATCACAGAAGAAATGTGAATTTTCTTTTAACTAAGGAATTCCACGAGCAGATTTTGATCTGGAAAGTTGTGATAATTTAGAAAGACTTATATGACCAAGTTTTCTATGCCAAAGCATCTCAAGATCATAATGATTAGCTTGAAAACAAGTCTCATTGAATGTTTTTAGACAGTTCAGGTTTACTACATACATATTGTTTCGTTTAGTTCCACTAAACAGCAGCTTGTTGTCCTTTATTCTGATAATTTCACATGAGGATGACTCAAACACAACCCTGTTTTCAGAATTACATAATTGACTAAAGGAGAGAAGATTGTGCTTAAGACCCTTAACAAACAGCACATCATTGATAATGGGGAGAGGGTTCTTACCAATTGTTCCTTTCCCCATAATTATTCCTACACGATCATCTCCAAATACCACTTTACCACCCTTTTTATAACTTAAAGAAGAAAATAACTCCTTTTTACCTGTCATGTGGTGGGAGCAACCACTGTCCAGAAACCATGTGTTTTCATTTTCTCCCAAACTCTGCATTCAATCATAGGTTAGCACATTTTGGTACCCAAAATGTTTTGGATACAACTAGTTTTCTGGGATTTAAATCATAACAGAACCTTTTTACATGTCCTTTTCTTTGGTAGTAGGAGCATGTGAAAACTACAGGATATCTTGAGTATTTGTCATATTTATCATGATGATGCTTAGTAAACCTTCTTTGATAGTGTTTTCTTATGTCAGAACTTGAATTGAGCATAATGTGATCTTTCTTAACTAGACTTGAGTTAATCTTGCAAAAATTTCTTAACCTTTGATTTTCATCCTTGAGGTCAAATACCTGCTTATTTAGTTCCTTATTCCACTCTGTTTGAACATTTAAAGATTTGGTTAAAGTCAAAATTTCATCTTTTTGCGCCTGATTATCAGTCATTAACATGCAGTACTTACTTTTGAGTCTGTTACATTCCTCCTGAAGATTTGCTAGCTCATGTAAAAATTCAGTATTCGATTTAGTTCTATTTTCTGTTTCTGATTCTTAGTCAGAGATTACCTGGTAGCATGAGGGAGATTTAGGGATGGCAACAAAACCCGAACCCACGGGTACCCACCCGACCCAACCCGGTCAATGCGGGTAAAACCCGTGTTGACGGATTTTGGGCTAGGTTCGGGTTTAAACCCGCTACACTATTCACCGGGTCGGGTTGGGTTTGGGTTTAGGTAAACCCGCCCCATGGGTACCCGCTCACACACATATAATTACTTTCCCGGTATATTTAATATTCTAAATAATATATCTTTGTTAAATAACTAATATTCTATATGTTTGTGGAGACATGTATAATTTGTTCTTTCTGATTGTTTAGAATGAAGTTGATATTATGAAGTGGAGAGTGAAGAAACTTAGTTGACGAGGAAGAAACTTTCAATCAATCTTATTGTTTATATATGTTTATCTTTAATTTTGAACAATTTGTATTGATCATTTGCGGTTTGCTTGTATGCTCTAGATTGGTGTTTTTTGTATGATTAACTTGTATGAGAAAATTGATGTTAAACTTTTATTTTGAAAGAAACTTATTATTGTAAATTTTTACTACAAAAACCCACGGGTACCCATGAACCCGCGAATACCCAGCGGGTTGGGTTGGGTTTGAGTTTTTCAAACCCAACGGGTTTTACCCCGGGTTTTTTTTGCGGATAAACCCATGGGTTTGGGTTTGGGTTTGACAAAACCCGCCCCAACCCGACCCATTGCCATCCCTAGGGAGATTACTGATCATGGCTGGTTGAGGATTGGCTGTCGCTCTCACTTTTGGTTGCAAAAGCCATGTATGCTAGGTTTTTTACCTCTTCTTCCTCTTCTGAGCTGAAATTACTCCATGATGCTACAAGTGCATTTTCCTTCATTTTGATGCTGGTAGGACATTTTGATCTCATATGTCCTGGCTTACCACACTTAAAACATATTGTTAAATCCCTCTCATTGGAAGACTTAGCGTCTTCCTTATCAAATCTAAACCTTTCTCGACCTTCAGAAGGTCTATCATAAGATTTCGGAGAGGTTTTTTCAAAATAACTCCTATTTTGTACATATCTTTCATTTGTTTTAGTAGGGGCTCTCTCAGTTCCCTCCCTATCTCTTTTGTAGTCATAAGAATGATTATTAAAACCTCTGGAATCATGAAATGATCTTTTTGCCAGAAAGTCCTTCTTCATTTTGAGCATTCGATGAAATTTCCTACTGACAAGAGCAAATTCTTTTTCATTGAATCTTTTGTACATACTAGAGATTGATTCTCCTGAGCTCATTTCAAACGATTCATATTCATTTAGCAGCACATCTATTCTACTTTCTTTAACTTCAGACGTACCTTCATGGGTGGTCTGAAGAGACTCCCATATCTCCTTGGCAGACTCGCATTGAGCCACTTGACTCCTTTCTTCAGGGCTCAGTGCTGAGAATAGTATATGCATTGCTCTGGAGTCGAGTTGAGAGGAGATTTTTTGCTCTTCTTTCCAGTCTTCTTCATCTTCCATAGGGATTGGCCCTTTTCTCACAACTGCCCACAATTCACCATCAACTCCACGAAGATATATTCGCATCCTTTTCTTCCAAACGGTGTAATCCGTTCCATCAAACCACGGAGGATTTGTGTTCGCGGAGTATGCAACTCCATTTGATGAAGTTCCTGACATCCCAAGACCTTCTCTTTGGCGACGATCAATCCCACAAAGAGTAGGCTCTGATACCAATTGTAAAGTCAAAATGTGAGATGCACTCAACAAGAGATTTGAATTGTTGTTTTTCTAAGATGATCTCTTGTGAGGAAAAAAGGAAGGAAACTTTTATTAATTTAGCAAATGTAAGTCGAACAACACAAAGAACCCTAGCCAAGCCAAGTGACTTGGCTCTTTTACAAAACAGACACTCAATACCCTTACTTCCCAAGATTGGAATCACCCAGTAAACTCTCATACACTGTGATTCTATCTACTGAAGCAATTACACTCTTCGACCCAGAACAGAAGAGTTTCAAACCCAGAAGCTCTCTCAATTCACTATCGAAGTACAAGATTCAAATAAGTGGAGAGCTTACAATTTATACTGTTGGCAGTAGGAGACCATTGCCTAAATGGGAGCCTTTCATCATATATCCTTATAGAGTCGGTGCTAGGTGGAGCAGGCGTTGAAAAGCTGAAGCTTCCGTTGGAAAGGAGACGATCGAGAGAGATGATCAGAAAGATCATCAATCGAGGAGTCCTCTTTTTGACTTCAAAGGATGATAAACTGAAACGGTGTCGTAGTGCAACGAGATGGGAAGAGAAATAAGAATGCTCCGTTTAGATAAATGATGCGTCGTTTCAGGGTCAACAATATGTAATATGATCTAGGATACTAAGTTCAGTCTTCAGTGTCAGATGAAAAGTTTACAAATAAATATTTGATACATTTTGTTTGTAAACATATACAAACTATCCTGATATTATCAAAGATATAACGTTGATACTGTAGCATAAGAGCTTTTCTAATGTAAACGCTTGTGATTCTTGGTGGTCACTGTCAAGCAGAGTGTACAAGAGGAAGAAACGGAGTTATTCGACAGAGCTACACTCTGCTAAAGGAAGAAGACGAAGTGCAGAGTTTTGGGTCTGAAGATGGATCGGGCTTCCTTTCACCCGGTCCAACCGAGAATCAGGCAGTAAATAAATAAGTGAAGACGACGGCGTTTGGTTCCACTTCAGAGTCTTCCAAACAGCAGCTTCACACTTACACACCTGTCGCTTTGTAGTTGGATAGTTTAACCTGTTAGTTACAATTAGCCGTTGGAACAGTGGATTAGGAAATGTAATTAACTGACTCTGTATATATTCTGCGCAAATGGGAATGAGAAGGCATTCTGCCAAATTCCTCCAATCTATCGCTGTTTCTTTGTGTTTACAAACCCTAGCAGCTCTCAGATCTACTTTCTTCTCATGGTATCAGAGCCTGGTTAAGGCTTCTGCATACCTCTTCTTCCTTCTCTGATTTTACCCTTTTTCTTCTTACACTTCGCATTTCGCCATGGCTGAAAGAGAGGCTTCGGATTCTGCTGAGAAGGAGGTTCCACCTCCACCTCCTCCTCGTTACGAAGACCCCTATTCCAAGGAAAAAATTCAAAACTACCACTGTTTAAAAAAAATTACAAAAATACCACCCACTCCAAATAATTTCCAAAAATACCATCGTTTATTTAAAACCACGCATTTAATGAGCGGTTTTTAATGAAACCGCGTCTCCAGGCGGCGGTTATAGAGCAAAACGCGCCCCCAAGGCGCGGTTTGACCTTGCATGGCTGTCAAACCGCGTTGCCACGTGGCATTGCATCAAACCGCCCGTCGGAGGAGCGATTTGACGGCTAAAACGCGTGCCAACTCAGCGATCCGCGTCGCCAACGAAAACCGCTCCCCCGAGGCGCGGTTTGACCGTTGGGAAACGAAAACCGCTCCCCCGAGGCGCAGTTTGACCGTCGGGAAAAGCAAACCGCGTCCTGGAGGCGCGGTTTTTGGTGGGCAGAAATTACTGCACCGACCCTCCCCCACGCGGTTTGAAAACTATATAAACCCCCCCTCCCCTTTAGTTTTCTGCACACCAACCACACTCCCCCCTCTCTCCCTCTAACTTCTCTCTACCCAACCCCTCCCCACCCAACCTTAGAATTAGTTTTTTTTTTTTTGCGGCTAAGTCCGATCTGCCTCCAAAAAACTTTTTCTTTGGTTTTCACTAAAAAACCGTCGAACCTCTGTCCGGATTCCGAGAGAATGGCTGATTTCGCTCAAGAAGAGGGCCTTTTTTATGATGATTATCAAACGGTACGTACTCATTTTTCCCAATTGTTGTTGTTGTTATAATGATTTATTTAATTTATATACTAATGATTTATGTTATTGTTATGCTATCGTAGGTTGGGCCGGATGTTGATATTTTCAATCAACGATATTATGTTGATCAAGGACCGATTGATCCGACAGTTTTATACGATCAAGCAAATCATCGTTCAAGAGACGTTTGGAACGACCACAAGGTACATATTATTTATCATCACTTGTAATTTGTATTTTGTTAAAGTAATTTATTTGTTTGTACAATAATTTACTTAATTGTTAATCGTATTGATTATTTTCAATAATTTAAATCAATACAATACAACACTTATTGAGACTCTTTATAAAGAAATGCATGTCTAAGGAAATGGGGACTTAAGCGATCATCATGATCCCCCCATGACCTGGGAAAATCGGGTTCTAAGCGATCCTCGGATCCCGCCTTTTTCTGTCAAAAAGACTGTGTTTCTAAGGAGATGTATACCTCTCCTAAGAGTCTTACGAGTGTACTTGTATTGCTTTAAATTATTGAAAATAATTAATACGATTAACAAAATAATATATTTGATTTAGTTATGTTAATATTAATATTTATTAGATAATGTATATTTCTCTAAAACAACCTTGCTTTAATTAATATTGTATCTTTTAATATTATTTAGTTATGCTAATATTAATGTTTATTATATAATGTATATTTCTCTAAATGAACCTTGATTTAATTAATATTACATCTTATAATATTATTTAGTTATGTTAAAATTAATATTTAATTAGATAATGTATATTTCTATAAAAACCGCTTGATTTAATTAATATTGCATCTTAGAAAATTATTTTAGTTATGTTAAAATAAATGTTTATTAGATAATGTATATTTCTCTAAAACAACCTTGATTTATATATAAATTGTATCTTATAATATATTTATATATGTATAAATCATCAACTTATAATGAAATTTAAATTCTTCTCTAGGATGCATACCTCATCACCATCTGCGTCTGAATCTGGACCGGAATCATCAGCACCTTCCAGCGGATCGTCGCTGTCTGCACTAACTTCGCCTTCCTCTTCTTCAACCTCAGGGTCACTAACTGGACTAGGATTGATCTCTTCTTCCATCTTACTATCAGCATGAAAGGCACCTTCACCTTCACTAGCTCCGTAATGGTAGTTGTGGTAACTAACACCGCTTTGATAGAAGTTGTACTCGGGTGGGTACTGGTAGCCTGATTGTTGGTTGTAATCCGCCTGTTGAGCTTCTTCTTCATATGAAGGGAAGGATTGATGACTTCCTCCAGTACCATGATAATACTCCTGCCTCCAGTTCGACTCTTGGAAATCCTGGTGGGGATGATCCGCGTATAATACACTCCCACCATGGATACCAGATGTTTGGCCATCTCCAGAATGACCTACACTGCCTTCGACGACCTCGGTGTAAACGAACATCTCCGCTTGCTTAATTTTATTGGTGGTCAAAAATTGGACCATGGTATCAACGTCCTCCTGAGTGGTAAGGAGGAATTCCTCATTCCACAGCGACCCGTCATGTCTGTTTGGATATCGATACACCATTCGATCAACTCTTCTAGTGCCATCCATGCAGGTAATCTGAGTGCACATTTGATGGAGCTCTTCAAGCATCGGTCTCGTACGGACCTTCATTTTATAAAAATTGTCACCGACGTAACTTACACCCTTTTCGGTCTCTTCTGTGTAACCATTCCACCGCAACCCAAGCGTGAACCTTTGGAATGCCATCTGCAATGAAAAGTAATTAAGTTACTAACATAAAATCACAAATGACAATGAAAAGTAATTAAGTTACTAACATAAAATCACAAATGACAATGGAAAGTAATTAAGTTACTAACATAAATTCACAAAGGACAATGAAAAGTAATTAAGTTACTAACATAAAATCACAAAGGACAATGAAAAGTAATTAAGTTAAAAGTAATTAAGTTACTAACATAAAATCACAAAGGACAATGAAAAGTAATTAAGTTACTAACATAAAATCACAAAGGACAATGAAAACTAATTAAGTTACTAACATAAAATCACAAATGACAATGAAAAGTAATTAAGTTACTAACATAAAATCACAAATGAAAATGGAAAGTAATTAAGTTACTAACATAAAATCACAAAGGACAATGAAAAGTAATTAAGTTACTAACATAAAATCACAAAGGACAATGAAAAGTAATTAAGTTACTAACATAAAATCACAAAGGACAATGAAAAGTAATTACGAAACAAACTTACGAATTAACGTTAATCGCAAAAACTAAATAATTTAAAGCTGAAATTTTAAGAAGGAAGAGGAGGAGGTGTGAAGAATTGAGTTCTCTGAAACCGCCTTTTATAGGCAAATTTTGCATCAAAACCGCTGGGGGGGGGGGAGCGGTTTTAGGTCTGCCATGCAGCCCTACCAGCCCTACCCCCTGCATGCCGACATGTCCGGCATGTTGGCTGTCGGGTGACCAGGCACAAACCGTGCCTTGGGGCCGCGGTTTATGTCCTGACATTGTAAACCGCCGCTTGGGGAGGCGGTTTGTAATGCCGAAAGTTAAACGCTCTCTCCTGAAGCGTTTTGTGGTAGGGTTAGCCTATAACCGCGCCTTCCAGAAGCGTTTTGTTCTGGAAATTATAAACGCTACCTAGAGACGCGGTTATAATGTGAAACGTTCCTGGGGGCGCAGTTTTATTAAAAACCGCTCCTTAGAGGCGCGGTTTTATATAAACGATGGTATTTTTGGAAATTATTTGGAGTGGGTGGTATTTTTGTAATTTTTTTTTAAACAGTGGTAGTTTGGATTTTTTCCCTATTCCAACCCGTTTTACTTGGCTCAAAGCGACAACTCTTTTCTTCCGGTGATCGGCTTCAAGTTGACCGATGATAATTACCTTCTTTGAAATGAGTCCATGGAGGTTGCTCTGCGCACAAAGAACAAGCTGGGTTTTGTTCTCGGAACGATTCAGGTACCTCCTTTGACAGATCCATCTTATGGGACTTGGGATCGTGTGAATGGTACTGTAGTTTGCTGGATTAGGAACTCTGTGTCTGAAGATATTGTTCCTAGTCTTCGAAACATTGGAATTGCATCAGAAGCTTGGACTTATCTGAAATCCAAGTTCAGCCAAGGAGATTCCATAAGAATAGCTAATTTGCAAGAGAAAGTTGACCTGGCTAAACAAGGAAATCAAACTGTTCAACAGTATTTCACCAATTTAAAGTTGGCTTGGGATGAATTGAAAACTTATCAACCTATACCCTATTGTGATTGTGCTGCTGGTACTTATGCTACTGTTATGAGGTATGAAGAAAGGGGAAGAGTGATTCGTTTCTTGCTGGGTCTGAATGAGAAATACCAGCAAGTGAAAACTCAGATGCTTATGCTAGATCCTCTCCCAGATCTGGATAGCATCTATCGTTCTGTTGTTCAGCTTGAAAGGCAACTTGATGGTGCTAGTGCCAATACTGGTAAATCTGAAGAAGCCATAGCACTAGCCACCGCTCTTGCAGCTTCCAGGACTCAATACAACCAATCAAAGGATAAGGGTCAAGCTGACCATCAACCAGGAGGACTGTTTTGCAAATATTGCAAAAAGGATAACCACGTCAAGGAGGACTGCTGGAAGCTCAAGAGAAAGAATGGTTTACTTGGAAGTAATCCTGGCAGAGGTAACAATACAGGTCGAGGGTTTGCTGGTTCTGTTGATGTGAATGCACCAGAGGGCAATGCTTCAGGAGGAGCTGGCTCCTACTCTCCTACCAGTCCCATCAGTCAACAGGAACCACATTCACCAACCTTTACTGGTTTCACAGTGGATGAACTTACAAAGCTCAAGGCTTTGCTTCAACCAGCTTCCAGTTCTCATGGATCCTCTCAGGCTAATGCTGTGGTCACTAGATCACAACCTATGTCAGGTATTCTATCCCTCTCAACTTTGACACATAGAACCAGTGAGTGTGTGTGGGTATTGGACACAGGAGCAAGTGATCACATCATTTGCTCCATTTCTTTGTTCTTGAGATGTAAGAAGGTGCATGATGTCTCAGTTACACTTCCAAATGGTCAACAAGCATCTGTCACACACTTAGGGGTAGTCAAATTGCCTTGTGGCATATTCCTCACTAATGTCCTCTTAGTGCCTTCCTTTTCCTATAATCTGATTTCAATTAGTCAGCTTACCAAATACAGTCATGTCTCATTGTTGTTTCAATCCACTTTTTGCTACATTCAGGACCTTATCTCTCGACAGAGGATTGGTTTAATCCCAGTAAGTAGAGGACTTTACCTTCTTGGAGATTCCAGTGGCCCAGGAGAGACTTGCAACCCACAAATTTTTGGAGTGAGCACCAGTTCGGAGAGTTCCAGTTTATGGCACAAACGGCTAGGCCATCTTTCTTTAGACAGGTTGAGAAAAATTAAACAGACTTGTACTGAAGTTGAGTTACCAAACAGTTTGGATTGTGAGGTTTGCCATTTGTCTAAGCAAAAACGTTTACCATTTCCCAGAAGCACTTCTTGTTCCAAAGAACCCTTTGATCTAATACATTGTGATATTTGGGGGCCAGTTAATGTTGTTTCTCATGATGGTTTTCAGTATTTTCTTACTGTTGTTGATGACCATAGTCGTTGCACTTGGTTGTATTTGATGAGTCACAAATCTGAAGTTAAGAGTTTACTTCAGTCTTTCTTTGCAATGGTTGAGACTCAGTTCAGTAGGAGGGTAAAGGTCCTACGTTCAGATCAAGGACAGGAGTTTAAGATGGTTTCCTTTTACCAGCAGAAGGGTTGCATTCATGAAATGAGTTGTATTCATACTGCTCAGCAGAATGGTAGGGTAGAAAGGAAGCACCAGCACATTCTCAATGTGGCTAGGGCTTTAAAGTTTCAGTCAGGCTTACCTGTTAGTTTCTGGAGTCATTTTGTGATGCATGCTATCTACCTAATTAACAGAACTCCTACTCCTGTCCTGCACAACAAGTCTCCTTTTGAGATTTTGTTTGGTATACCACCTGATTACAGCAATCTTCGAGTGTTTGGCTGCCTTGCTTTTGCCACAAACACTGAGAGTCATAAACCAAAGTTTGCACCTCGAGCTATCAAAGCAGTTTTTCTGGGATACACTTTTGGTGTAAAGGGTTTTAAGTTGTATGATCTGGCCATTCACTCAGTGTTCACCAGCAGGGATGTTGAGTTTAATGAGTCTGAATTTCCTTTCTTACCTTCTTCTGGACATACAACTACACCTGCAGCCACTTCTTCCCCAACAGATCATCTTTCTCCCTTTCTTTTTGATGATGATCTTCCTCTCCCTCAGGATCACAACGTTCATGAGACCTCTGACCCTGATTACTTACCCTCACCACCTCCTTCTCCTGTTCAGTCACCTCATGCCTCCTCTATACACACACCTACCCCAGTACCTCCTCTTCCTTCTTCTCCCCCTACTCTCCCCATTGCTCTTCGTAAAGCACATAGAGTTACCAGACCTCCCAAACACCTTGATTCCTTCCACACTTCTTTTCTCACTGAGGCTTGTTCATCTTCCTTTGATGACAAGCTTTTATATCCTCTTTCTCACAGCCTTTCTTACTCTCATTTGTCCCCCTCACACAAACATTATACTCTCTCCATTTCTATGTCCTCAGACCCTCAAACTTATGCTCAAGCAGCTTTACATCCCTGCTGGAATCAAGCTATGAAGGAGGAGGTTACTGCCTTGGAGGCTAATGAGACTTGGGACATTGTAGACAGGCCACCTAATTTTGTTCCTATTGGGTGTAAATGGGTTTATAAGACTAAGTTCTTACCTGATGGTGCCATTGAACGCTTTAAAGCCAGGGTTGTTGCAAAGGGGTACACTCAAACTTATGGAATTGATTTTGTTGATACATTCTCTCCTGTTGCCAAAATCAATTCTGTCAAGCTTCTTTTAGCTATTGCAGCAGCCAAGCAGTGGCATCTCCATCAGATGGATGTGAGCAATGCCTTCTTGAATGGTGACTTAGAGGAGGAGATTTATATGGAGCTTCCCCCTGGTTTGAGAGAGCTAAGTCACCTTCAAGGTAAGGTTTGTAGGTTGAAGAAATCCCTTTATGGGCTTAAGCAAGCCAGTCGTCAATGGTACCTTAAGCTTACTGAGTTCTTGACTAAACTTGGTTTCCAGCAATCATATGAAGACTATTCAGTCTTTAAGACCTCTAAAGTTGTGTTAGTCATCTATGTTGATGACATTATTGTGGCAGGACCAAACTTGGAAGACATTCAGCATGTTAAGGCACAATTGCAGAAGGGTTTCAAAGTTAAGGATCTGGGAAATTTAAAGTATTTCTTAGGTTTGGAGATTGCTAGAACTCAGGCTGGGATTTCTTTATGTCAACGAAAGTTTTGTTTAGAGATGCTTGAGAATGCAGATTTCTTGGAGTGTAAGCCAGCTAAAACCCCAATCAGCATGAAGGCTACATTGTCTGCTGAAGATGGAATGTTGCTTGATGATGGTTCAACTTACAGACATCTCTTGGGGCAGTTGCAGTATTTAACATCCACTAGACCTGACATTTGCTTCCCAGTGCAGCAACTAAGTCAGTTTCAAGATCGACCAACTACAGTGCATCTCAAAGCCCTATATAGAATCTTGAGATACTTGAAGGGTTGTCCAGCACAAGGTCTATGGTTTTCTTCTTCATCCAATTTGCAACTAAGTGGCTACTGTGATTCAGATTGGGCAACTTGCCCAGATTCAAGGAAATCGATTACTGGGTATTGCACTTTCCTGAGGAGTTCTCTGATCACGTGGAAAAGCAAGAAACAGAGCACGGTTTCACGCTCGTCTTCTGAAGCAGAGTACAGAGCAATGGCGCAGCTTGCTTGTGAGGTACAGTGGTTAAAAGCTTTTCTGAATTTCTTTGGAGTTCCACATTCAAACCCAGTGAAGGTGTACTGTGATAACCAGTCGTCCATCCATATTGCGGAGAACCCTGTTTATCATGAGCGAACTAAGCATATAGAGGTTGACTGCCATGTCGTCAGGGAAAGGTTGAAATCAGGACTCCTAAATCTGTTTCATTTGAATACCGAGAATCAGTTAGCTGACTTATTTACTAAGGGGCTGTCTGGTGATCGATTTAAGTTTCTGCTCTCCAAGCTGGGTGTACATGATATGTACTCGCCAGCTTGAGGGGGCGTGTCAAGCAGAGTGTACAAGAGGAAGAAACGGAGTTATTCGACAGAGCTACACTCTGCTAAAGGAAGAAGACGAAGTGCAGAGTTTTGGGCCTGAAGATGGATCGGGCTTCCTTTCACCCGGTCCAACCGAGAATCAGGCAGTAAATAAATAAGTGAAGACGACGGCGTTTGGTTCCACTTTAGCGTCGTCCAAACATCAGCTTCACACTTAGACACTTGTCGCTTTGTAGTTGGATAGTTTAATGTGTTAGTTACAAGTAGCCGTTGGAACAGTAGATTAGGAAATGTAATTAACTGACTCTGTATATATTCTGCGAAATGGGAATGACAAGGCATTCTGCCAAATTCCTCCAATCTATCGCTGTTTCTTTGTGTTTACAAACCCTAGCAGCTCTCAGATCTACTTTCTTCTCGGTCACCAACGATGTCTTGATCGACGCGTGGTTGTTGCGGTGGGGAAGGTGAGGGATTTTGCTGCCGAGTGCCAAAAGTACATTTCCCCAATCTTCTATTCTCCAATATCTATCCAAATTAATTGACCCCTTGCAAAGACAAAGAGAGAGGTTAGGTAGGTATTGATGACGAAGATGGAGGTGCTAGAGACGTCAGTAGATGGGAACCAGAAAGATGGAGGTTTTGCGGCGAGCAGAAGGGCGGACATCGACCAGCGACGAAGGAGGGAAGATATACTTTTGTTTGCGTTGCGACCGACACTCCTGAGACAATATCATTGAGGTTTTCAGTGGAGGTATGTATGATTCATCTTGCTTTTGATTTTTCATTGTATTGCATGTTGGTGTTTCAATGGGGGATGAGAAATTTAACTCAATCCAGTTTGTTAAAGTGAATCGATTTGGGGTCTGGATCTTGGTTTCAAGGATGTTTAGTGAAACAGGGGAAGTAAAGGTCGGTCTGAACGAGCTCACAACAGATCTCTGTATATATGAGAAGTTCATTCCTTGCATTAAATCTTTTGATTTTGGGTTTCGGTTTATTGTTAAGAGTTTAAAGATTGAGGTCCCTAATATTGATTGATTTGACGTGTGAGGATCGCTTACTGTAGCGTGTAAGCATTGCATCTACCAACGATTCATATGGTGACCAGTGATGAGGTTCGTAATGGAATTGATGGGCATTGATTGAGTTTGTGATAAACCTAATCATAGTTTTCTGTTCCTTTCGTTTGCTGCAGATACAAGATAGTTTGCAAGTTGCTATTCTAAGGGAGGAAGAATATAATTTTGATGGGTCTATTTTGTTGGGAGTTTGTAGAGGTATAGTGAAGAAAGCAGCTATTCTGTTTCTATATCTCGTTGTTGCTGAAAATGATATGATGCTTGCTTGGTTGTAGGATATATCCTGAGTCAGCAAATAAAGTCAAGATGAGTTGCAAGCTGATTCTCTCGGCTCGGGTATCACTATCAAAACTACACTTTAACAAAATATATGTTGCTGCTAACAATCTGGTTAATTGGACGATGAAATTGATTTGGTGATATGGAGTTCTTAATGGTTTGGACTTAACTGTTGTATTTTGGACATGTGTTCAATTTCTTTGTGCTTATGTGTTATGCATAATTATCAATTGTAGATAGATAAAAGCTCGGTTTTGTTTTAACATCCTTGATCCTTCTAATCGCTAAGAAATACGAATTAGCAAATGATTTTGGTGGCATAGCTATATGCTTGAGCTTTTTGATGTTGTAATTGCTGTCAACATTAATTAATGATGCTTTTGGTACTCTGTTGAGCTCTCCTATTTTTCCTTATGCATCAAATTTCTGATTTTGTGTGTTACTCGTAAAGTGTTAGCTGAGCTGCCTTTTGAGATAACTTATGGGGTTTGAGCATGTAATGTGTTTAGTGCCAGTGCCAGGCATTTGTGATGGTGTTGATTGTTGGTGTGATGGATAGTGCCCGAGAAATCTTGATTTGGTTACTTTACTTTTTGGTTTTGCTGCAAACCAATCTTTTCAGTGCAAGCAATCATTACTGAAGCGATCTTCTACTTCCTTTTGAGCGTTGTTTATTTATCTTTCAATATGATTTGCTAGGGCATCCTCCTGACTTCGCATTTGCAGGTCATAGCTTATGGAGGAAGACATGTGCAGAAAAGGGCCAAATGAGATTGAGAAAAGAAGATGATATATTTGTTTGAAGGCTTTGTGAATATGTTAGGTGTCAATTTGCTTCTTTTGTATACTAACTAGGTACATATAAGTTAAAAGCATGGAAGAGCATGTACTACTCTCGGTTGAAGGCTTAAGATTAATGGGATCTGCTTAACATAAATGTTTTAACCTACTTTTTTACTTCTATTGCTGTGATGATTCTATTGCTGTGATGATACTATGTTATATAGATGGATTATAATTTACAGGTATAATATGTTCATCTACTATATATATATTTTTTTAATCTTCTAATGCGCCTAATAATTTTACTTTATAGATGAGACTTTTTTTTTTCTTACTTTATAGAGACGTAGAGAAATAAATGGAGGTCAAAATTGGCTCGTTTTACCTAGGCCTAGCGTCCGAACCACGGTTCGACAATTGTTAGCGGTTTTTGATTAAAGGTTGGATAGAATAGCATGTTCGATTTTTTTTTTTTTTTTTTGAAGAAGAGAGATGTGCTAAATGCACAGTAGAGAGAAATTTTATATAAATATTGTAAGGTAGGATACCCCATTATAGTTTGATATTCTTTTTAGTTTTCAGTGATGAGAAGATTGTTGTATGCAATGTCAAAAAAATCAATTACAAAAAACGGGCTTTCAAAAACCACATCTAATGCCGCTGCGGAACACGGCTAATACACCACTAGTTTACAAATAACAGTGATGTATGTCGTACACTAATAATTGAAGTTGCACCATAGACTTGTCCACATTTTTTTTTTTTTTTGCATTACAGGAGGCCGAAGGCCGAAGAAAGAGATTACAAGGGGGGCGCCGAGAGGTTGGGAGGAGAGGAAGAGTCCGCGACTACACGTCGCTCGAAAGTGATACCCATTTTGTCCTCTTGCAGAATACTTCCTAAGCCTTGGGGCGGGTTCGCAAGCTCATGCATACCGTAGGGATAGACGAGACTGTGCTTCGAGAGCCAGTCCGCGACTCTATTCCCTTCCCGGTATGTATGAGAAATGCTCACCAGCCAATCTTGGCTTAGTTTCCTGCGAATAGCTGAGAGTAGAGTGGAGTAGGGATGAACCTGGTCCAAACGGTTGTTAATAAGCTCAATAGCTAACCTCGAGTCTGATTCAATCTTCAGAGTTCGACAGCCGGTGTTCCAAGCAACTTCGAGACCATGAAAGACAGCCCATAATTCCGCAAGAGCAGCAGACGCCGTTCCTATATTGCCCACAAAGCCAGAGACCCAGCGTCCGGAGCTGTCTCGAATGCAACCCCCTGTACCAGCTGGTCCTGGATTACCACAAGAGGCACCATCAACGTTAAGAGTACACCAACCTTGAGGAGGGGGCTTCCAGCCAATATTCTGCACCACCCTAGTAGCCGCTTTAGATCTGCTGCCAGGCAAAACCGTCGGAGCATGCCACGCATCATGCCAAAGTTTCGCTTTAGCAATGATGGAGTGAGCCAAAGAAGGAGGAGAAAGGACGGCCGCAAGGCCCTTGAAGCAAGCCTCACATCTACTTTTCCAGAGACACCAGGTTGCGACACCAAAGAAAGCAGCCCACGGAATCCCGGAAGGACCTGCTTCTGAGTTGCTAAGATTCTCACGCAGCCAATCGCCCTGCTCAGCACTGAAGAAGGAATGTTGTTTCGCAATAGGGACATGCCTGCTCCAGAAGAAAAGAGCTGGGGGGCAATCACGAAGCGCATGGAGAATGCTCTCAGGCTGTCCCAAGCAGCGGACACAGTCCGGGTTAGGAGCTGATTTCCTGCAAAAACGAAGTTGATTAGTTGCAATTCGACCAAGACACGTCAGCCAGAGGAAGCTCCTAACGCGCTCCGGGACCGGTAAGCTCCAAATGATCTTCCAATATTTCTCGTCTGGGTCTGCATCGTACTGGTTAAGAAGATTGTAAGCTGTTTTAGCCGAAAATCTTCCATCGGAGGCCGCATTCCAGAAAATAGTGTCATTCTCTGTCGAGATAGTGTCCACGGCTGTGCTAAGGATCTTCATCTGCACCTCCTGGGGAAGAAGCTCATAGTAAAGGTCGGTACGCCAAGCCCCCTCCTGAGTCACAAAATCAGCCACCACGGCGTCCTCCATTTCCCCCGAAATTTGTCCAACCGCTACATCCTTGAGAGGTACCTGCAGAATCCAAACATCGGACCAGAACTTAGTGCGTCTACCATTCTTAATGTTCCACGCACAACCTCTATGAAGCAAATCAACGACCTTAGATATGCTTCTCCAAGTAAAAGAACTTCCCTGAATTGGGCGGATGATGCCTAAGTCCCTTTGATCCCTGCTGTATTTATCGCACAGAACTCTGCACCACAAGTTGTCCGTCTCCTTGAGAAGTCTCCAACCTCCTTTGGCGAGCATCGCCAGATTCGCCTGTCTGATGGATCTCAGCCCAGCTCCACCCTGTCTCCTTGGGAGTATCATCTTCTCCCAAGCTACCAGATGCATCTTGGCTTTGTTCTCCTCTTCTCCCCAAATGAAATCCCTGTTCAGCTTATCGATACTCTTGCACACACCAACAGGGATTAGTTCAGTATTCATGTGATAGGTAGGGAGAGACGAAGTTACCGAACGAGCCACGGTGAGTCTTGCCGCCAAGGATAGTCGACGAGCTTTCCTAGGGGCGAGCTTCTTTTGAATCCTTAAGAGAAGTCCTTGATATCTCCCTTTGGTGATCCGGCCATGAATGGTCTCAATACCCAAGTATTTCCCCAACTCTTGTTTAAGAGGAATGCCCGCCTTTCTGCTCAAGAGATTAGATGTAGTCCGGTTGACGTTGGGGGAGATGTACATGATTGACTTGTTGTAGTTAACCCGCTGCCCAGAGCTAGTGCAGAAGTCCCCCAAGCATTCTTGAATCACCTTAATCTGCCGAGACTCAGCTTCTGCAAAAAGAAGCAGATCATCTGCAAAGAAAAGATGAGTCAGAGGTGGGCCGTCCTTAGTAAGGCGAATGGCTTTCCACTGCTTATTAAGAACGGCCTCATCAATCCTGTGTGAAAGACGCTCCATACAAAGAACAAAAAGATAGGGGGAAAGAGGATCTCCCTGTCGAACGCCACGGGAAGGAGTGATAGGTTGAGAAAGCTTTCCATTCCATAAGATCTTCATCTGGTTCTGCTCGACACAATGCATGATACAGCTTATCCAGGTGCTAGGAAGCCAACCTCTTTCAAGGTATCTCTCAGGAAATCCCATCTAAGCATATCATATGCCTTCTCAAGATCGATCTTAAAAACCATCCCTCCTTTCCTTCTCCTTCTCTTATTCAAAGTATGGAGGACTTCCTGAACAGTGATAATATTATCTGAGGTCTGTCTTCCTGGGATGAAGCTGCTTTGCCTGGGGGAGATCAGCTTCCTCATGATCGGCTTAAGCCAGCTCGTCATCGCCTTAGTGATCGCCTTCAGGCTGACGTTGTTCAGAGAAATCGACCTCAGCTGGGTAACCAGCTCAGGACTGTCAACCTTGGGGATGAGCACCAATGTAGAATCTGAGACCGCCGCTGGGAGGTTCCCAGTCGAGAAGAACTGGGTCGCCATATCCTCTAGAGCCCTCCCAGTTGTGCTCCAAGACCGTTGATAAAAAGCCGCCTGAAAACCATCCGGGCCCGGAGCCTGGAAAGGCTTCATATCGAAGATTGCCCTATGAATGTCCAACATAGTAAAAGAGCGCAGTAAGAGCATCATCTCAGACTGACTAAGCCTAGGGAAGGCTTGCTTGGGGAGTTTATCCTCATAGTTTGAATCATCCTGCAGGTAGAGGTTAGCAAAATAATCAAAAACAAGAGAGGCAAGCTCATCTGGGTCGTCAATCCAAACCCCGTTCGCATCTTTAAGGGCCCCAATCTTGTTGCGCCGTCTCCTGATACTGACTTGTTGGTGAAAATAGGCAGTGTTGCGCTCGCCAAACTGAACCCATCTCTCTCTAGCACGTTGGAACCACAGCAGCTCCTCCTGCTCCAGAACTTTATCCAGCTCTTCCGCTAGCCTGGTATGAAGCTTGGCTAAACCTGGATCGAAAGAATTTGCTAGGCGAACCTCAACTCCTCGAATCCGAGCACAGAGCCTACGCTTCCTCTGCTGGATATTACCAAAGACATTGAGGTTCCACTCTTTAAGCTTAGCTGTAAGTTCATCTAAAGCTTTCGGAAAGTTGGCGTTTACATCCCAAGCTCCTGCAACAAAATCCAAAAAATTGGCGTGAGTAAACCAAGCTGCTTCGCATCTAAAGGAACGAGACTCAGAAGGAGAGTGCCCCTGGGAAGCAACAGAAGTTAGGATGGGATTGTGATCCGAATGGAGCCGTGGAAGATGGCGAACAGCCGAGTTGGGGAAGGTAACGTTCCACATCGGGTTGCAGAAGCTCCTGTCAATTCTGCTTGCTTTGTATGAACTGCCCTGCTCCCCCCCTAGTCCAAGTAAACCGTGGCCCCGAAAACCCCAAGTCAATCAGCTCCGCCAGGTTGATCCGGTCATTAAAGAGGCAACACCTTCTCAAGGTAGAAGCCGACGGGGCACCACTCTTCTCTTCCGGACTCTGAATCGCATTAAAATCGCCCGTGAGCAGCCAAGGCATATTAATTGTCTTGCTTTGCTCTACCAGGCTGTTCCAAAGGGTGTACTGCAGACTCGGATGGGGAGAGGCATAGACTGCCGTGCCAGGGAGCTTCATTCCCCTGGGAAATGTGAAGAGACAAGTGCTGATTGCAGGCGGAAGCCAGAGTCACAGAGAACTTCTTGTTATCCCAAAAGACCCAAATGCGTCCTTTCTTGCCGTCTGCTTCCACTCTAAAGACGTTTGAATAGCCCAGCCGGTCACAAAGAGCATGCGCAGTACACCCACTAATTTGGGGCTCCAGGAGAATCACAAAATCTGGACGGTGGGTTTCGAGGACCATCTTCAGAGACCGCGCAAAAGCTCGGCTCCCAGCTCCACCTACGTTCCAGGACAAGATTTTGAAAGAGGTTGTACTTGACATAGATAAATATTTAAGAGTGAAGAAGAGAAAAGGGAAAGGGAAAAGGAGGTTCAAAAGGAACGGGCTCACCAATTAGGTGGAGGGAGTCGCCGCTTGATTCTCAGGAAGGGTAGTCACCGGAGCATTTCTGACCGGCTAATCTACCTTCTTCAAATCCATCACTACTGCTTCCATCCCCCCTTGGTCCAGTCATTTATCTCTTCAAGAGTAAGGGTGGCCAACCGAGATTTCGTTTTGCTCTTCTTCTCCTTCATCGGAGACCAAATCCGCAGCGGCTTGAGAGGGTTCTGCTTCATTGGGGAGCTCTTGCGCGATCTGGGTTTAGAAGTTTTATTCTGCTTCTGCTTCCCTCCCAGCTCCTGCCGCTTGGAATTTGTCTCTGAGAGAGGTGTGAAAGTGGGCTGTTGGGTCGAAATTATCTGCATGTTAGTGCCATTGGGCCCTGTCAAGAGTTGGATGGGCATAACTGCTGCTGGAAAAATTTGGCTTGAGGTGTTAGTAGTGGGCCCAGTCTTTGGAGAAAGGGGAGCAGGTGTGGAAGATGGCCCTCTAGTGCCATGTGAAGAGGAAGCCTCTGACGGGCCGGGAGAGGCCTTAGGCCCAGTGATGTTGGACAGAGAAGGGCCGGGGCCCAGTAGTCCTTTAGAAGTCGGTGGACCCGCCAATCCCACCTTCTCCTTACCTTTTTTTGCCTCTTCCTTGCTTTTGCCAACAGCCATTTGTTTATTCTCTGAGATATTTGTCCGTTGGGTATTCTGAGGAGTATGGTGAGGCCGCCCCACACTATCTCCACTTTCCTTTCTTGCCAAATTATTCTTTCCATTCCTGCTCCCATTCCCCTGATTCAGTTTCCCTTCCTCCGATTCCTCCTTCCCTTTCCGATTTTGATCTCGATTATTCCGTCGATTTTTCTTGGTAACTATCATCCAAGGACCGAAACTTGCACTAGGTTCCGTCACCGTCATCGCGTCGGAGCTGTCCACGCCCAGATTTCCGGCCACCGTCAGAGCACCCGTTTGAGGAGTTAATCGAACCTTTGGGCAGGAGACCGACGGGTGACCCACCTTACCGCATTCGAAGCACACCTCTGGAAGGTTTTCGTATTCAACCTTCTGCCATTCCCCGTCGATGTGAACTCGAGGAATAAGGGGCTTTCCCAGGTCGATCTCCACAGCCAGGCGTGCGAATTTGGCTCTTTGCTGATTCAATGTGTGGTAATCGAGTTTGATGGTGCGCCCAATTAGGTTTCCAATAGAAGTTAAAACTTCTTTGTGCTAGAGATGGATCGGAAGGCCGGGTAGTTGGAGCCAAACAATCATCCTCTTCGGAAGGGGATCTGAGATTCTGAATTTTGGAGTCCACTGATGCACCACCACATAGTGATCGAAAATTGTCCAAGGTCCTTCGGTGAGGGCTTTGAAATAGTCTTGATCATTTTCGAGCTTCACCAGATAGCAATCATGGTCCAGGTCTCGCACTTCCATATGCCCTGTCGGCCGCCATTGAGCCCGGAGGCGAGAGCAGAGAGTGGTGAAGCCAACTTTAATCCCCAAGAGCCGGACAACAAGAGTTCTCTGCCAAGGAGCACAGAGTTTGTTCTTGAAGGTGGTCGAGATTTGTAGGGCTGGTTCCCCATTGAAATCTCCTGGAATGAGATCATGTTCTCCAACTGGGGTCCATTGGTTGCCTGGCGCTCCTGGATTTTCAGAGTTTTTCATTCCGGAAACTGCTGCGGCGTAAGAAAAACCTCCGAGACTCGTCGGCCCGGTTGAGATCTTGATCATGTTCGCAGGGGAGGAGGTCTTCAATACCTCCGTTTCCATATCCTTTGATTGACTGGAGGCCTGATTGGTCGCTGAGGTCGAATCAACCGCCATTTCCGTGGAGGAGGAGATCGCTTGCAGATCTGGACTAGGTGTCGTAAGGTCCGGTGGAGCCACCAGCTGGGGAAAGTCCGGCGGCCGCCCCGGTGGGATGGTCGCCGGCGTCGAAGATTGATGTCGTGTCGGATCGGTAGCGAGCATTTCAGAGCATTATGGAAATGCTGTGATAGACTTGTCCACATAAATGCTCATTATTTGATATTCATCATAAGAGGTTAAATGAGTTTGTATGGTGCAAATTCAATCCGAACATTTACAAAACTGATGCAGTTTATGATTTTATGAGTGTGTTTGGGTTGGATTTTTTAAAATATCAAATGTGACCAAATCGATTTATGAATACCCCTTATCCTAATTAATTAGGAACGAGGTACCCAGAGGCGGAGCCATGGGACACCTCTAATTTTTGAAAAAACCAATTATCTAATTGTGGTTGTAGTTTGAGTATAGGTAAAAGAAAAATATATAAGTGGTAGATTAGGTGATTTGAACCTTTAACACTACTATTATGGGTAAACATGTTTTTCATTAGGCTATAATTCATATGTTGTTGTATTTTAAGTACAAGTCTAATAGTAAAAATTTGAAAATGGAGCCCAATTACGGGCTATCATTATTCTCTCCATTCTATCATATCCATTGGTTTACTTGCTTCTCAAAGTTATTGATTTTACTGATTGCAACTGCAAGTTTGAAATAATATTTTTCAGCTTTGAGATATTTTAAGAACAAGTTTCGAAATCGAATAAGGGATCAATTTGTGAATGATTGTATAGTAATATAGAGAGATTTGTTGAGCCGTATAGACACCAAATGTATTTACAACCTTTTCAGAATATGAAAACACGTCCTGGACTTTTAGTGGAACTTGTACTAATTCGATATTTTCTTATTTAATTAATTTTTAAAGAAGACACCACTATATAAAATTTCTACCTTCGCCACTAGAGATACCTAACCTAGCGTAAGATCTCGAATACCTATCTTTTTTACATTATAGATACGTACTTCGATTGAATGGTAACAAGATATCGAATGAATTATGGAAAGATATTTTCGTTGGATTAGATTTCGATTTCAATGACATGTGACATGTGGTTTGGGATAAAAAAAGAACTAGTGCGGAAGCTGCAATGGAGAACCAAAGACAGTCCTGCATGTGTTGCGGGATTGTACTTTTGCCAGGTTAACTTGGATGAAGCTAATCCCACCTTCTGATCATCACCACTTTTTCAGAGACAGTTTGCAGGATTGGATTGAAAAGAACCTCAAGGCCGAGCATACTGGCCTTAATTTTGGTCTTATCTGCTGGTCTCTTTTGATGACCAGGAACGATCGAGTCTTTGCAGGCAAGATTGTGACAACTGAAGGCTTTCTACAGCGCGTCCAGACTTGGATAACTGTCGTGAGAAACGCTTTGGACAAGGATAGGCTTCTTCATACGACTAATCCGCCCGCTAGAACGGAGGTGGAGATCTCGTGGAAGCCGCCACCTCCTGAGTGGGTCACCCTCAACACAGACGGATCCGTCGCACAGGATACATGTCATGCCGTAGCTGGTGGCCTGTTAAGAGATCATACGGGCAGGAGCCTTCAGGCATTTGTGATGAACCTAAGGATGTGTTCTATCACCCGGGCAGAGTTGAGGGGCGCTGTAGAAGGACTTCAGTTGGCTTGGGATGCTGGATATAGACATGTCAGACTTGAGCTGGACTCCGCTTGTGCGATACAGCTGCTACGGAGTCCTGACTCTTCGGAGCATCACCATGCAGCCATCATCGATAGAGCTATTGAGCTGCTTCAGAGACAGTGGGAGGTTGAAATTGCCCACATTTATAGAGAAGGCAATAAGAGTGCCGACTATCTTGCTAGTAGAGGTCACCATGCACCTTTGGGTGTTCATTTGTTTCCGATCTCGGACCCTATCCTGTATAACTGGATCTTGTATGATGTTCAGGGGATCTCCAAACCCCGGGTGATTATGAATGAAAGGTAGGGTGCAGTTGTATCCATTTAATAATAAAAAAAAACAACATATTTTAGAATCTAAATGTGTAAAGTTCCACAGTGTAGGAGGCTATTTGACAACTGTTGGTACTTCAAGGACTGAAAAGTGACTTAACCCCATTTGAAAACCCAAAAGTTTCCCAGAGAAAAAAAGCGAACTCGGATCCTGCTCCCAATCTCCTACACTCAATCCCTCTCCCTACATTCCCCCGAACAGACCGATTGATGCCAAATTGCCAATGGAAATTCCGGTGTCCTAGATACTTAACTTACAGAACAGATCTCAAGCTCGCTCGTCACCGTTCTGCATAACCATCGTCCGTCCATCTACCCCGCAACCGCCATCGGCATCAGTCTCTGAAGATCCTGGAAACAACTGTAATTGCGGAATCCAAATCTAGTCTGCTTGCTGATCGGCGATCCAGGAATCCGAAGTCGCTGGGGCAATCGTTCTTCTTTCTCATTTCGAGGAGTCTCTAATGGCGTCCACCAGCAAAGTGGATCCTCCCGGAGAAGACGGAGTTGAGGAAGAGGAGGTATGCGCCATTACTCAATCTCGCTGAACTTCTCGTCTTTTGCCTCTGTTACACTTTTCTAGTTTGAACTCCCGATGGCAACTGGCTGATTGAATGTAAAAATATCGAGTATGAGATTTTCGTCATAAATTTTTTGTCACTGTCCTAGCGTTTCTTCTCCATTTTTCCATGGAGGGCTACGAATTGATATCCGAGTCTGCCTTAGGAGCAATGACAGTCCCTGTAACGCACTTGTTCATTTCTGAACCATACTTAACAGAATGTGTACTTTTCGTCGTCTCGTATGGTTCACTTCATACGCCTGTCATGCAAATGCTGGCTAGGCTGCGGCAGTTTGGATGAGATAGACTGATGGTTACGAGTCTAGAACTAGCCAAACTGAAATGATCATATGTGAGCATTTTCAGGCTCCGAAGAATGTAATGAGGGCTTAGCAATATATTGTGCTTCCCTGGTGCTGTCGGTGACACTTCTTTGGGCATAGGTAAAGACTATTAAAATTAGGGGATTTGAAAGTTGAAACTTCTTCCAGTGAAATATCCCTGTGGTACTGACTTGTTGGAGGTTTACCAATGTCTTCTATCTTTGAGCTTTCTTTCTGTTAGCTGACGATCTCAGACCAGTTCGTTTCTTACCAAGTCAAGGGAATAGAAAACTGATGGTCTCATTCCTATCATTCGGTTTATTGGAAAATACGCCAATAGAACATTGTTTCATTTCATCCACACTTACTGTCTATTCCTGTTGTTGCTCTCATTGCAACATTCCTGTGAGGAGCTAAAACATTGTATGCAAGTTGTAATTAATTCTCGACTTATAGCGTCTTTCGATTTAGAAAATGGACTTATAGGCTTCTATTGCTCAACACCTTCTGTGCAGCTTGAACGATTTGATGATTTTACTATTGCGTCTTCATGGGAAAGGTATTAACTTATCCATGCTCTTAATACACTTACCGATATAGTATACTCCTGTTTGTGGCTCCTAAGCTGGATCATGTCACTATTCTCACAATTTTGTTGTAGGTTTATATCGGAGATAGAAGCAGTTTGTCGCCAGTGGATAGCTGATGGCCCAAAGAATTTGCTGGTATGTTACTTAAATAGGATGGACTGTGTTTCCTATTTTATTTTTTTGTTAACAAATCCCATCAGAACTGCCAACTCATTCTGTTTTGCTAGCAAAAGTATGGTTTTCGGATTTCTAAAATCGAAGTCTGTATAGGCCTTTCTCTCTGATCTATTCTGCATGCATGCACCATTGCTTTTGGCTGACTGCCATGGTGTGATTGCAACAACCATCTGTTTCTGATATAAATGAGAACTATCTTCTATTTTCCCTTTGCCTAGGTCCATTAAAATTTCCTCATTTGGTTGTAGGAAAAGGGCACAATGCAGATGGAGTCTTCACAGAACTTGTATAGAGTTAAATTTGAGTTGAAATATGCCTTGAAAACTTATTGCATGGAGTATTTCTTTGAAACCGACAGTGGAGGTACCTGAAAGCTTCTATTGTCTCACAAGTTTGATCACCGTGGTTTAATATTCTTGGATGACATGTGTTTTGGTTCTGGTTGGTGCAGTTAAAATTCCAGAGTGGACTTCTCCAGTGCATGATTTGCAATTATGCTTTGGAGTGAAGGAATTTTTGGTATAGCCGGACTTATCCCCTTTTATCTTATGTCTTTTTATGATCTTCTTAACTCATACGTTGTGTTGATCAGATAATTGCTCCTCAAAGTGCTAGCGGGGTGGTACTTGATGCACCTGAGGCTTCCAAGCTGCTAAGTGCTGTTGCAATTGCTTTGACCAATTGTTGCAGGTGTGTTTGTCCTCTGTACCGAAAGAGTAGAATGCATTACTGTTTGTTATTTTAGACTTCTCCGCTGCCATAGTTTGTCTGTAGCAAGTTCTGATCTGGGTGCTTGGACACTGCAACGTGACATTTCTTTCCATAGAACATTATAGAAGTGACTGCAGCTAGTGATTGCTATGGTAGCACCTCATTTGAGGCCTTGCAGACCTATGGCCAGCTCCTAGCTAATTGGTGTCTGTTTCAGATCCCTGATTTAGTCACAACAGAAAACTAAAGCAAATTTTTTAGCCCAAGAGCAATCAGATAACGAGTAGAGGATGACGAGGAAACTGAGACCTTCTCCACTAATCACAGTAGATATTAACTCACAATATAGACAATTAAAAGCTTAAACACGGTCTGGTAGGTCCTGATGAACTTGGCCAAAGTAGATAATTTCTGGGAACCTTTTGTTTAAGGCTTGTGCTTGATGGTTGAAAGTAATAGCATATCCTGGTTGGCACTAACCGTACCTCAGCATATTGTTGACTTCTGTTGATAGTTTGTCTTTTGACGTTCAGTTAGCATTTATGTTCTATTGATGTGTATTTATAATTTGATAGTCATTGTAAATTGAAGATTTATGGGGTGCACATCCAGAAATCTTGCTTCTCAATCTCATGCACTGATGACTGCTGGCTGATGATAGTGAGGGCCCTTGTCCATAGACAGCATTGTTCTAAGTAATCTACTGCATATTACATTTGATGTGAACTTCATGTGTCAATATTGATCTATTGAGTATTGAACTTGATGATATGCCAGTTAGGCTGTGAACTGGCTCCTACTGCTTAAATATTCCTTTTGCTTTTAATGTTAACTATTTTTTACTTTTTTTTTGAAGAAAAACTATTTTTTACATGAACTTGAAATTTGAAAGGCTTTTTTGTTTTTGTTTTGTTTCCCAAGTTTGTTGGCAGCATTTGTTCCAGTGCACGATCCTTCTCGGAAAGCTTTTATTGGCATTCAAAACATGGGAACTGTCTTTACCAGAAGATTTGAGGCAGATCGAATAGGAAGTCAAGTTCCTGTGAAGCTCATGCACCTGGAAGGGTTATATGAGCTATTTGTTTCCAAGTTTGTAAGTTTGTCCACTGTTGGATTCTATTTCTTTTTTTGCAATTGCTGTGTGCCGGACCACCAAAGGCTATTCACATGCTTGATTTTCGTTTCAAAATGGGAGCGAGAGTTAGACTGGATCAGAGTTTTTCTCAACAAGTCCATATCTCTGGTCGTTATTGATTTTTTGGTTGCTAATGCTCCTCTGTGGGCATAATATAAGCTGGGTATTTCTAAGCATACATTCGATTAACTTTTTAAGCAACTCAGACTGCTTTGACCTTTTGTCCATGTTCCGATTCTTGTCTTCCCTGACACTTATTCTGGACTGTCCTGTTTTGAAGGCTTATTCCTCACTTGATTTAGTCAGCTATCATTTCAAAGTTCATTTAAGAATGAAGTCAACATACAGAACTTTTTCCCACGATGATGATGAGGATGATGATTATGCCTCTGCACAAGGTTTGAATCCACAAGATATAGATGGTATGGGCAGTCCCCGTGTTGATAGCCATAGCAGAGCACAATGGGATGATGACTGTCCATGGAGTGAGTGGTATTCTGCGGAGGATCCGATAAAAGGTAGATTTGTATATGTATATAAGGAGTTCATCTCTTTCTCTCAGACTAGAGTACTGTTTCATGAGATGAATTACATCTTACCATTCCGTGATTTGATTTAATTAATAATATTTTAGTGAAGTGAAGTCAACCTCATTCTTGGACACAGTTTAGTTTCCTCGCCATGGGAATGTTAACAATTTCGATCAAAATTTTCACTTTGCTGTTTGTATGGTCCAGTTAAGTGACGTTCTCTCTTCTCTATAACATTCTATTAGCTTCGTTCAGGCTAAGCCCCTGTAAGCACTACTCGGGGATTATAAACGGCCCCTGCTTTGGTGTGGAAGTATGTGTGCACATCTATTCAACTCTGTAACAACGTGCAGAAACGGTTGAATATAATATGGCATGAATATACATTCTATGTTGCTATCTAAGATGGAGCAAAATAGACTACCTTGTGGAGTGAAAGACATCCACCATGTCCATGAGTCACGTTACCAGAAACAAAGAACCTTACTAGAAGGCTAGAGTCTGACAACTTTTGACAAACTCGCTTTTCCAGCCATTGTGTGCTTGTTTAAGAAGTTCCCTGTTTTGTTGTACGGTCCTCTAGGTGCTGACATCAAAGCACGGAGCATTAATTTTTTGGATTCTTTGGCATTCATATCCCCTTGATGCACAGTATGAACTGTTGGGCCTTGGAGTTTCTCCCTTTCAGCCTGTTATGATTTAGATCTCATGCCTTGGCACTTCATTTCATGATCTTATTATTGCGTAGATTGATAGGCATCTAAGCCTCGGGTGTCTGAGTGAATTTTGTTCCTGACCATTTATGCAATTAATGGATGAAGGAGTGGAATTGATTGCAACATGGCCTGAGAGGATGGTCGAGAACTCTCCCGAAATGGAGGAATTGGAAAATACCTCCCCTCATGAGGCAGAGAAGTGGGTGATGCTTCCTGTTATCTCACCAAATCTGTAAGGAACTACCTTCTTTTCACAACCATATGGTGATGTTCTGTTAGCACTCTTTTCTAGCAAATCAAAGTCTGTTGGTGAAGTCTGTTACAAATAACAGTTGAAAACATTTTGAAAATGAAGAGTAGAAGATGACAGACTCAATTGCAATACATTCGCTAAACTTTCTGGTGATGGGATGAATAACTGAAAAAGCGACAGAAAGAGACTCGTAGCACTGCTGAATATTGAAGAGTTTTTAGAACATTTTTGCGGTTTTTGTAGTCTGTATCCATGTTATTCCTTTGATGGCTAAATATACCGAGTTATAGTCTGATACTTGCTCCTCTTTCTAACTTCTTGGATACTAACGGATCTACATATACTGTTAATTGGTGAAGGGATAGTTCAGGTGGAAACAGGATTGGATTTGCTTCCCAATTGCTTCTTCTGATTCATGCATTGGATATTTCCTTTAATGCGAAATTTGTAGAGGATTTTGTCTCAGGTCTGGAACTATTCCTTTTCCTCATGTCCACATTTACTTATACGTGATTCCTTATAGTTAGCAACTTGAAAATGCTTGAGTATAATACATGATCTCTTGCTGCATTATGGATTCTTTTTTATCGCTGTTTCATTTTTATTTTTATTTTTGTTTATATCAGCTGAAAACATTGCCCCTAATAAACTCACTTCCTCAATGGTGGTTCCCCCACCGACTGTCCTCGATCGTGTGCTAAAGGATCTATTTCAGGGTACATTTACTCATTCTTTTTTCTCATGAGCTTGATAATTATCGCACTGCTTATTCATTTATTCTATTAGTAAGAGGATAACAAAAAGGGGAGTGTATGGATTGATTTGAATAAATATTGAATTATTGGTCCACGCACATTCTAAATATCCAAATAATCTATGCGGCTTCAACATCTCCTAGTTAACGAAATTTAAAAAAGAGAATAGCTTTCTCATCTGTGTCTGATATGGGGTTCCAAATTATAGGAATTAGTCCTATAAGTGATATGGGCCTCAATGGGGCCGTTTACAAATAGTATCACATGAATTTTATAGGTCCTATACATTTTTTCCTTGGTGGGAGCGGGTTATGTTAGAATACGTCTCACTTATACCTTTGGGGGGGGGGGGGGGGTATTTACGATGTTCAGTATCTTATAACTAACTTTGCTCGCATATTCGCATTGCCGTTTATCGGTTTCAAATGCAATTTTAGATTCCAGGAATAATCCACCTAGTAACATAGGCACCGCAATTTATTTTGTAACTGAATTAATGGAAATTTCCTTTGAAAGTCCGATACTTATTTTTCTTAAGTTTCTGCATTATTCTACCTTTAGGATCTCAAGTTCAAGGTTTTGCTAAGGAGGAGTATAAATACTCTCGTGGCATAAAAGGCGCACCAGTTGGATCTCTTTTTTCACAGTTTTCCTTACATTCTCTATGGGTGGGGAACTGCAACATACGTGGTAGGTTTACCATTTGAAATTCCTTACTGAAGCTTGTTTTATGCCCTTCGGGTTGACTTGTGAATTCTTTGCTTTTATGTGCAGCTATTGCTGTCCTCTGGGTAGAGTTCACTCGGGAAGTTCGGTGGTGTTGGGAAGAGTCACAGCCTCTTCCTAAAGTTCTAGTGAACGGTTCAATTGATCTGGCAACCTGTTTGGTTAATCAGAAACTGCAAATGGTAATGGTCTCTTAACTTCCTTTAAAATGCCAATGGCAGTTTGCCAGTGCGAATTTCTTTGAGACGAGACATTTTCTTGCATCATAATTGAGCTGAGCAACATTATTGAGCAAACAGCACCTCTTACAGATCCTGCTAAGTGCTATGCTAACTGGCTAATATCTTATGTGAAAGAAGGCGTCCCAGTATAATGCAACCATCATTATTGAGCAAGAAAAATGTTCGAATAGAGCTGGCATCCCTACCCTCCTTTTTCTTGCTTCTTTCAATTGTTGGCAATGGCTTACTTCTTAGAATTTTCTCTCTGTTGCAGAGAATTTACTAGTCATCATTTCCTCTAAGGATTTATTTTTTAAGTCTTGTTTTGCTGACTCAGCCTATACAATATTGTACAGAATTTCCTTTTACAACACCTTTTTTCCAGTAATGAGAATTGAAACCCATGTTTTTGTTAATGATTTACATCATCTAGACACATAAGACCCAGTAAGTCACCTTGCTATTTTATGATTGATGAATGATCTAAGATTACTTAATTTTCTTTTCAGCTTGCTATTTGTATTGAGAGGAAGTGTGAATTGAACGAAGATTTCCAAGACTGTCTAGGAAGCAATGATCAACCCCATGCTCAAAAGAAGGTGGCAGTAAGTGATCCTTTGCATATTATTCTTACCATGCAAAGTTGGTTCCTTTGTGTCTACTGTCTAGTTCCTTCGTACTCAGTGGTTGGTCAACTAATTGCAGGAAGATGGACCGCTGAGGAATGACACAGCTAGCACAAAAGTATCCAGCTCAGAGTCTGATAGGATTCATGACAGGTGAACGAAGCAAGTGAGATCCCTTTTTTATTTGTTTCCTCTCCCCGTTCACATAAAATAGGTTGGGTTTAAGGAGTGAACCAACCTTTTGCTATTACTAGTTTGATTGAATGAGATTAAGGGGCATTTCAAGTGGAGTTTAGGTTTGCCAAATGAATTTTTTACAAGCAAAAGATGTATTTATAATTCAATCGGATCACTTTCGTTTTGGATGAATAGTTGGGTCAAACTCATTTTTGGGTCCTGGGACGCTTTTTAGATGGAAAAATATCTTACTGATTAACTGCCACATCTCAAACCTGTATTTTGTGATCATCTAACATTTAAATATACTAGAAGATCCTATCTCCAAAATATTATTGCTATACTTTCCTCTAAAACCCATCTAACTAGAGGTGGCATTCTGTAAATATTTAGGTTATGGCCTAGAATATTTCCTTCACGAAGTCCATGACTGGAATTGTTTGTAGCGGTGAAAGCAAGTTATTAAAGCTGGCTTTGGGAGAATGGCTGTTTTTTAGTATCAACTTGACCATGGTACTGAAGATTTATATACCTAGCTAGAATATGATATTGTTGAAGTCTTTTTTGGTCCTTCCCTTTGTGGCTGTTGTATCTTAGTCATGCTTCCCTGATCATTGAAATGAAGATTCTTGTAAGTATCCAAGTTATTAGCGGTGCAGAATATGGAGCGAGATTGATTGCTCAAACAAATGTAATGACGGTTATTCTTATATAACAATAGGAATAAATAGATTAGGCTTTCGGACTTTGTCTTGCATTCTGTAGTACCGAAGCATCAATTTCAACAATTTCCAATTGCTGTGGCGGGTTTCCTTATGCTTGATGTTACTTCAAGTCTAACACCGCATTGATTTTGTGGTGGCTGTTCAGCCTTTTGATGTCGATCCAGGGTAGTTATTTTCCTTCAGGGGCTCAGGTTCTGTTCTTGTTTTCGTTACATAGAGCAACTGAATTGCTTTCAAGAATGTTGTGAACTTTGCCTTCAGTATAAAGACTTGCATAGTTATAACTTATAACAGAGAAACATTGTCGGAATGTGAGTTAGCAGATAGGAATCTTAATATATCTTTCATCTATCCAAGTTCCTGCTATGACCTTTTCCCCATGCATCCTTATGCATAGTTTTGCTCGTCATTATGCAGCAGTCCAACAGCTCATGGCAGTTCACAAAAATATGAAAAGATTGCTTCAAGCTCCATTATGAAGCAACATCTTAAGTCTTCGGATAATTTAAGGAGGGGTTCAGCTGGAGTGGTTGGGTCCATGAAGCTTCTGAAGACATATCAGAGCATGCATGCACCGTATACACAGGTTTCATTTTAGTATTCCTTATCTCCATTGCAGATTTTGTAACCAATTTGAATCCCTGTTTGAAGAAACTCGTTCTTTTAGGATCCGCCCCTGATGACAGAAGACATGCATGAAGAACGCCTGCAGGCTGTTGAAGCATTTGGTGATTCATTTGTAAGCTCCGTATCTTTCTCGTTTTTCCATACATTAAGCTTGTATTTGGTAGCTGGTATGTGGTTTTGTGCTAGCATCATTCTAAAGTTGTCGAATTCTTGGTGCAATTTCTACCTGTTAGGGTAAAGATGATTATTTGTGCTCAATGTCATAGGAATGCTAATGGAGTAAGTCCAACAGAAAAAATTTCAAATGTCGTGGAATGCATGTTTTGCATCTCGTAGAAATAGGCACTCGAGTACTTAAAGTGTCTCCCATTGTAGCCTTTGAGAACCAGGACTCAAATGCACTTTCACTGATAAAAAATACACAACTAACAAGCAGTATTTCCAAACATGATCCATCTTTAGCATTTGTGCAAGGGGAAAAGATGCATACTTAGAGATATAAACCGTGAGAGACATATTAAACGACAATGTCTTGCTACTAAATCATCAAACTGCTGTTGATACTTGTTGTAAAATGAAACTTAAAATGAGCTATTTAATCACGTTATTTTCAGATTGCATGCTTTTTCAGAATTCCTTGAGTTTCTTCTGGCACTTTACCTGTTCCTGAAGTGTTTGGGAGTATTGTTATTTTGATGCAATGTGCCACTGAGGCAATTTTGGTAGATCTTTAATGGGAGCTGAGATTCTGGAAGTTTCCAGTAGTCAATAATTGAGAGCATTTCCACATTCTTGATAACTATAACTCTACAACTCTACATTGTATTTTTCCTAGTGTGCGAATCCTAATCGTTTTAGGTGTCACCTTTGTGAACATGTCACAAGGTTCCATATACTAGTTTGTTTAACCAGTTGCGCACATCAAGTTTCATTAGGTTGCTTATTACTTATTAGTCGACATGCCAATTTTTTTTGCTTGTGAGGATAAAATTTAGCTCATATCTTAAGCTCTTCCAAATTCTGATGCTTTTTCTACATGGCCCATAAGATAAACTATATTTCTTTTACCGTAGTAATGAATGCTGCAACCTAATGTACTGTTTATTCTTTCTCACAGAACTTTTCAGCTCAATTGGAGAGAGATGTTCTAGCATCAGGTGAATAAACATACAAAATATTGTGTCTTTAATAATGGTCTGTTGGCTTTGCACTCTGTTAAAATTGCCACTGCCACTTTCCTATGGATGATGGATGAAAGGTTGGGATAGAGTTAGTTATATGCTTTCGTTGAAAGTTCATGCTGCAAGCGCGTGCTCTATCTTGCATTCTGACATGTATACTGAATAATGAAAATGTAAATTAGATATGTCAGCTTTCAAAGCAGCAAATCCAGATGCTGTGTTTGAGGATTTTATCCGTTGGCATTCACCTGGAGATTGGATCAACGATGAGACTGAAGACAAGGCAGCAGCATCCGTAGGAAGTTCAAGCTTGAAGGAGGACTGGCCTCCACGAGGGCAGCTTTCGAAAAGAATGTCTGAGCAAGGAAACTTGTGGCGGAAGATTTGGAACGATGCACCAGCCTTGCCGGCTTATGAACAGAAACCACTTCTTGATCCAAATCGAGAAGGAGAAAAGGTAATTGCTGACTGCTTCCTGCTTTGATCTTTGCAGTATTTGTCATTGTTGACTGAAGCTTTTCTTCCTGCTTTTTTCTTCTCCAATTTATCGTTTTAGAAAGTATGCCTAAAGGTTCACCGGCTTGTGAGAATCAATCCAGGAAAAGCTTGTGTCTCCTTCCACGGACCTAGTATAGTTTTCTCCTGACTTCTAATGGGCTTATTTCTGCAATGTAAAAGAAATTAAGATGGTGTAGTTATGCATACAGACACTCACGGAGGGGTAAATGCATACTGATTTTGTCTACGATCATTATGATCGTGTCACATTTCCGCATTGTGGATAAAAGATACTGAAAATAAAGCAATCTTGTGTACTTGTTTGTCTCGAGTTGATTTTGTAGAGCTGGTAAGTGCGGAATTCTTTCCGGCGTTAAAATGGGAACACTCATATAGTTGATAGAAGTTGTCGTTCACTCACATTGTGCTTATCAAGTTACGTTTTTTTGTTGTTGTTAATGTTTGACAAATTAAGCTAACTTGGTCTCCGCAGATACTCCATTACCTGGAAACACTACAGCCCCATCAACTTCTCGAGCAGATGGTCTGTACTGCATTTAAAGCTGCGGCCGACACACTAAACATGACCAATCATGGCGGCTTGAAGCAGATGACAACAAAAATGGAGCAGCTCTACAATACAATGTCATCAACGTTGAAGCCTTTACAAAGTGAATATCGTTTTCCCTCTAGTAGCTTTCCATGCCCAATTTCTGTTGCAATTAATAATCACTCCACCACTTAGTGTTTGAAAAGTATATGATTTTCCACTTGTGTTTGCAGCAAACCGGCTATCCAAAGGCAGTGACACCATTGAAGACCTCAAGCGGCTGTCTACAGTCTTTGAACACGTTGAAAAACTACTAACTCTTGCAGCTTCCCTCCATCGCAAATTTTCAAATGCGCCACGTCTCTCTGAATCAATTTTCGCGGACTACTATGAGTTTTACCTTCCCAAAATGGGGACCGGGGCAGGCTCGGGCGATGTCAAGCACCAGGTAAAGAACACTTAAACCTTACAAGCCATGCATCAGCAAGTTAACTTCATTACAAAATGATTTAAATAGAGAAAGAAAATATAAAATCGAAGTCTTGCAAGGAGATGGTTGTTTGATTCTACTGGTAAGGTTGGTTGTTTTGATTAAACTGGGCACCAGTAGAAGCCAACCAGTTGAACCAAATGAAGATTATATCGTACCTTGCAAACCAAGTAACTTACTCTACGTTGCAAATTGCACTGCTTTACACTGCAGGAGTTTGACAAGAAGCAGCAAGTAAAGATGAAGGAAAGAGAGGTAGTATCGAATTTGTTCAAGCCACCAACGGCAAACCAGAAGTGGAGGAAAGTGATAAGCATGGGCAATCTACTCAATGGTCACGAGCCAACGATGAGGGAAATCGTATTTACAACGCACGAAGCCATTACTCCTGCAGCCACGAGTCGCCTCGAGGTGAGGAACGCCGGCAAGGGTTCGGAACTGGGAATGGAGACGTATCGCATGTACATAGCTGGAACTTCAAACGATCTTCGCGTAGCCCTTTCGGTGACTTCATGCGATTGATTAGTAGTCCACATGTTCTTGAAATGTATAGAATCAAGTTGCTCAATTGGTATAGTCGAAATGTTCTTTGAACTCCCCTTGAACTAATAATTTGACCATAGAATCATCCAAATTCATTTGATAATACAATTCATTTTATATATCGTATGCAAGACACGTAGGCTCCGCCTAGTACGGTTCTATTGATGTTGTGGTTGCAGACTTGCAGTGCTGACTGTTGTGAGTTGTGACAACAAAGAAATAATCACAACAGCATGACAATGAAAAGCATGAATGCGTTTAGTTGATAATTCTGATAAAACATGAAAGTTGACTATTTAATGAGTTCAGTTATTTAGACATCGAGATCAAGACAAAAGTAGGAAATAGTGAAAGGAATTTTGTCGACGAGTTATGAGAAAATTGTGAGAAAAAAATATATTAAAATTATATTTGTAATAAGGTGAATTATGCAAAAATGGAGAGAGAAAATATATAGAAAGCGAATATTGAAATTTGGTCATAGACTTATTTGAATGAAAGTATTACAACAATGAATAGAATCTCATAAAAACAACTTTAGAGACATCAAGGAAGCTACTTAAAGTTGTTTTTCTTTGTTTTTAGCTTATTTATATTGTGTTGCCAACTCCTGCTGTCACAACAACATATGAAAACAGAACTAATAAACATGTTTTCACATGTGAAAAAGGAAAATAACGGCCTTAATTTTCATTTTGAGACACAAATTATGTCCTCACCATATAGTGATTGGTGACGTATAGTCACGATGGTAGCGATTAGCGAAGTAGGAGATGATTATCAAATATATAAAAAGATTAAGTGTATAAATAAATAAATAAATAAATAAATAAATAAGTGTATTCTATTTGAAACTAGGATTTGGGGATCTCACTCGTCACCACCTAGCTATCAAACATATGCAGTGTACTGCGTGGTGACCGCAATAAGGGTGGAAATTGGTACGGTATCGGTATTCCAATACCAAATACCGAAATTTTGAATGCCGAATTATATCCGAAAATAAATCTCAATCTCTAAATGATTTCGGTATCCCAATCCCAATCGGTACTTCGGTATCCCAATCGGTATTATCGAATACGAAATTAATTACATTTGAAATTAATAATTAAATATATAAATTAGATTTGATTATTTAATTTAGGGCAAAAAGACTAAGCAAAGAGTCTTGAATTTTCCTAGAGCTAGGATATGGATAATGAGAATGAATGAGAGGTGACATTTCAATTTCTTGTCATTGATAATCTTTAATTTGACGAATTGGAGGATGAGAGACGACTAACACTAGTATTTGCTTTTTGGTGTTATGAAAATAACTTGTGATTATGTGAGAGATGAGAGTGAGTCAAATTGAAAAGTCAAAATTGAGTTGGATGCGGACTTCTGAGTTGTGAAACAAAGATGGAATAATCTGTGTATAGTTAAATGACATTCTTGATGGTTGAGGATCGTGTAGTAGTGAATGAGAGAGTCCAGTTGAGAGGATAAAATACACACTAGCTTATATTTTGGTATTGATCGGTATTTCGGTATATACTGATCCCAATCCCGTAATCCCTAATACCGAATTACAATTGAAATTCAATCTCAATCTCAAAAAATAATACGTGTATTCGGTTATACCAAATATAGACAAGTTCGATACGGTATTCGGTATATTCCAAATAACAGTAACAAACCTCCAGCTCTAACCACAATACTGGCCAGAAGTTCAACGTGAAAAATACTGCTTTTAAGGTAATGATCACATTGTGCATCTTTAATCAATAACATATACGATTGAGTCGACATACATGATATTTGGGGTATATCCAGGGGTGGACGCACGGGGCGGGACACCCCTAAATTTTGGAAAACGATTATTCAACCCACGGTGGTAATTTACTTATGAATAAAAAAAATTATAATTGATAGTGAGGGACACCCCTGAAATTTGAAAAAATGATTATTGTACTGTCATTTTTTAATTTGTTATGTGAATATAAGTGGTAGATTGGGTAATTCAAACATAGAGCACTATTATTATTAATAAACTTAATTTCCATTAAACTACAACTCATTTGTTGTTCAATTTTGAACATTGTATCATAGTAAAATGTCATTTTCTATCTCCACTTATTTTCAAAATCTAGCAATTAAACTAATTTCAACCTACCCTTAATTTGTATTGATTTTATGGTTGTACGACAAGTGTTGAAGAGTCTTTCAACTTTGGGTTACATCATGAACAAGTTTACAAATCGAATATGCGATAAGTTCGTGAATGATTGTCTAGTAGGTTATATAGAGACAATTTTTTTAATATTGTAGACAACAAGTGTATTCTACAATTATTTCAGAATATGAAAACACATAATGAACTTTTTAAACTGTACGAGTAAGGTATTTTTGTATTTACATTTTATTTTATTAATTATTTTATATTTATTTTTATTAAATTTATTTTTTTAAAAAGGACACCCCTATAAAAAATGCCTTATATGGTAAAAATTCGGTAAAAGATCATTCATTGTAAAAAGAGAGATGGCCGAACTCTTAAAATGCTATTTAAACTCACTTAATTTTACAACTTAACCAAGATCTTCAGTGTTCATTAGTTTATGTGTTATTATCGGTGAATATGTCACTGTCTTACTGCATATGACTTAATTAATTCTCTTGCAACATAGAAAAGGAAACCACAGTTGTGTTGGCTGGCTCGAAAAGTCACCAGATTAGTTGGCTTACAAAGGGCAAGCATCATTTATGGTTAGTGGTTACCCAAATTTGGATGGAAAGGGAAATTCCCATTCCTAGATAATGGATATACCCCACAACGGGAATCCTATGCAAAAAGATTTCACAATACCCAAAAGATCCACAAACAAAAGAAATCGCAATGCTAATGGTGATAGGTGATACCTGACCAGAGCACTTCTAACATGATATATAGCATCCGTGTTTTAATGTACAATTTAAAGTTGTATCATAATATTAAGTATATAAGTTTAGGTTGTATCAAAAAGAATTTGTATCAGTATGTTGTGGTATAACTTTACAACTTGAAGTTGTACCATCAAATAAAAGTACAAGTTCAAGTTGTACCATAAAAGAATTTGTACAAAATGTATAGGTACAATTTTAAGTTGTACCATAACGTTAAATGTACAATTTCAAGTTGTACCATAAAGGCAAAAACCTATAGCACCAATGCTATATAGCATTGTAAAATTCCTCCCCTAACCAGTTGAAAACAATATTATCATTTGCCCGATTCAAATTTTGGTTTGAAAATTGAATATTTTTATATAATATGTTTAATATAGACACGTAATTAGTTATGTGCAAATGAATTTCTTGTTAGGTTTGTCTTTCAAATTATCCAAATGTTCAGTTCCATTTTTTATATTAGCCGTGAGAAAATAATTAATCACACTTAAATCATGATTTTAGTACAAAGTACTTTATTACTGACTTTTCGGGTTTCACAATTTTGTTAAAACCCCACCGTTCCACAGAACAGATTTGCGCTTCCATGACCTCCACCGCCGGCATTGACACCATCACCGGCGCAGAACCCCGGCGGCGGGCCGGTGAGTATGGGCCTTGAGATTTGCCGACCCTCGTGCTTTGACCGAGGAAAGACCGAACCTCCCCGCCATTAAGTTTTGCCCATCCGGTCTTCCCATATCCCCCACCGGCCACCATCGCTCCCTGCCGGGGCCCTACTAATTACCGGCGCCCATCAATTTCTTTTTATAAGACAAAACCCAATACGCATCTGTTGACAAGCGTGATCGCCACGCTTTAATTTTCTTCCATTCGAATGATTAAACAATAATTCTATATCTATCGCCACCATCAATTACAGAGCTAGGCTGTTTTATTTGGCTGAGGATGTATTCTTACCAAGAAAGTTTTACCTGGTCTAGTGTGAAATGGTGAAACCCCCGATTATGATAGATGTAGATGTGGTGAGCGGGATCTTAGATATCTGGCTTTGCTAGCTAAGTTGGCGTAAAAATTCAGGAGGAGAAGAAGGCTTGGTGTTTGGAGAGGCTTTAATGCAATTATATCAGCATTAATGTATCGAATTCGATCAAAGTTATGAGGTTAAACATGTTTAGGCAAGAGTAGTATTAAAATAGGTGACATCTTCAGATGTCTTCGAGCTACACATGAGTTGTTTCTTGAAGTTTAGTTTGTAGATCATGGAAGTCGCTAATGCATTCCTTTTTCGGCACAAATTTTTGGGTTCTTAATTTCCAAAAATTTTAGTTGAGGAATTTTACGATACTTCAAAGTATTGATGTTTTAACGTTAATTTTATGGTACAAATTTAATTTATAATTATATTTTTTTGTATAAATTCATTCAATTTTTTTTCAAATTCTATATGGTACAAGCTGAATTTATACTTTTAACTTGTACCTGAAAAAACCAACACTTCAGAAACATAGTAAATCGACTCTTGCAACTATTTTTCAAAAACTTAGTTAGTTTCAGATTGTAAGAGTTCTCGAAAAGTTCCTTTCACACATGCTCTCAAACCTCACAAAAGGGTAATAAGATATTTAAAAATAATTGCAAGTTGCAAAGGATTCTCTTAAAAGTCCCTGTTTCTATATAGTCAAATCCAAATAGAAACAGGGAGAATTTACTTACATTCATTATTGTTATACAATGGAGATCTTACTCCAACAAAAGTAGTTATATATAGCTACTTAAGTTCTCATAGGCATAGTTAATAAAATACGGTTCGGAAAAGTTACGTATAAAATACGTACGATATTCTACTTCGTCTCTTAGTTAATGTTACGTTTAATAGTACGTTAATAGTCATAAATATATAAAATTATTATTTTTATAAATAAATAAACATGTAAAAAATAGTAAAGTTATTAATTTATTTCATTAAATACGGATATTAAACGCGTTATACGAGTTTTACACGTATTTAGTACGAGAGCCGTCAAATGAACGAAAACTAATGAAACGGCTTGACAATAATACGAATACGAAAGTTTTAAACGAATAAAATACATATGGGTACATATACGTATATTAAACAGAGTATTTACTAACTATGCTCATAGGCCGCAAGGTCTCACATCATACGTATACATGATTATGTACGTGGGCACCGGGCCGTGCCGCCCACGGGCTAGCACGGTTAGAACACGGCACGAGCACGAAATAAATGGGCCAGCCCGGCACGAGCACGAATAATTTATGGGCCATGCCGGGCCTAAACTTCATGGGCACGGGCACAAGCACGGGCACGGCACGGTATATAAGTGGGCCGTGTCGGGCCTAATATTTTTGAGACTTTCTTGAGTATAAGAACGGACATGGCACAAAAATAATATTTATTTTATAGAAAATAAATATAAAAAGAATTATAGGTTCAAATATTACAAAACATAAGGAGAAAAATAATTATTTGTTGTTGTTAGAAATGTCATAAAGATATATATGTAATTACTAACATAAGTAAAAATGAACAAAGAACAAAGCCAAATCACACTCGCTCTACTTCCAGTTTTCTTTCCCTCCTTATTTGTTACTTTTCTCAAACATTATCGGTTAATACTATCTTTCTCCGTCCTATTTTCACCTTCTTTTTCATTATCTCTTTTGTTTTCGTCTTTTTCATTAAACACGAATACGAGCATGACACAAGCACTAATAGGCACGACACGATTCGAACCGTGTCCGGGCCTGGGCCGGGCCTAACAAAGTTAACAAACGGACTTGCATGGCACGACACGAAAACTGACGAGCCGTGCCAAGCACGGCACGAAATAAATGGGCCCGAAGCGTGCCCGTGCCGTGCCGGCCCAAGCGGCCCATGTACTAACATGAACGTACAAAAGAAGAGTACCTATATATTTATATAATTAACAATTTTCTCCATTTTTTTTCCCTTCAAGAAACCAATAATAATTATAATATATTGGTGGGCATATCATATAACAATATCATTCATCTATTACTTTCTCTTTTACGTCCCATCAATCAAAACCCCTCATTTCTTCATTTCCCTTCTTTTTATTTTCCCCCTTCTCCTCCCTCCCTTTCCCTTCCTTTCTCCTTCCCTCTGGTTCCTCTTCCTCTTCCCTTCGTCTTCCTCCTCCTTTCCTCACCTTCACGAAATCTCGGGAAAGCGAAACCCAAAGAGAAAAGAAGAAAATTCAACTCTTAGTTACTACCTACAAGAAGAAGCAGTAAAACCCCCAAAAAAAAATCTCAGTCAGTCGATCAGATCACTCCACAACCCGCCACATGGAGCCCACGTCAGCTCCTCCTCCCGATCCGACCACAGCCAAGGGAGGAGAACGAGTAGAAGAAGAACGAGGAGGAGGAGGATCATCATCCACCACAACGACGTCGTACCAGCAGCAGGCGCCAGCTACAACCACACCGCCGCTGAGCCGGTACGAGTCGCAGAAGAGGCGGGACTGGAACACCTTCCTCCAGTACCTTAAAAACCACAAGCCACCCTTGACCTTGGGCCGATGCAGCGGGGCCCACGTCATCGAGTTCCTCAAGTACCTGGACCAGTTCGGGAAGACCAAAGTCCACGCCACGGGCTGCCCGTACTTCGGCCACCCGAGCCCTCCGGCCCCTTGCGCCTGCCCGCTCAGGCAGGCCTGGGGCAGCCTTGACGCCCTCATAGGCCGCCTCCGGGCCGCGTACGAGGAGAACGGGGGCCGGCCCGAGTCCAACCCGTTTGGGGCCCGGGCCGTCAGGATTTACTTGAGGGAGGTCAGGGAAGGCCAGGCCAAAGCCCGCGGGATTCCGTACGAGAAGAAGAAGCGGAAACGACCTTCTGCTGCTGCTGCTGCTGGTTCTACGAGTAGTGGTGTGAATGTGTCGGTGGCGGATACTCAGACCGTGCTGCCGACGTCGGGAGGTGAGTCTACGTCTCTGCCAGCTGACGGTGGTGGTGGTGGTGGTGGTGGGGACAGTGGTGGTAGTAGTAGTAGTAGAGTTGGTTCTGGAAGGACGACTAACGTCGTCACTAGCGCCGTTGCGTCTACGACAGTATAGGTTCTTTTTTATTTCTTTTAGTTATTGTTATTATTTGTTAATTCTAAATATATATCCTTCATTGTGATTATGAGCTCTATATTATTATATTAATATTCTTCTAATATAGTGTATAATAAACTATTAAGGGTGGGACTTCCTAAAATATATATAAAATTATGCCAAAAATTGAAGAAATTTATAAATACTATCTAGCAAATAAATCAGGTTAAGTTCTAATGCGTCGTTAAATCGTACGTTCTACGATTCTAATATATATATATACTCTTTTTTTAGGGAGTATGTTTTCCAAGTTTTCAATTGCTAAGGATCATGCTAGATTGTGGTTCTCTCATTTGCCTTGAATTTTTTTCTTTTGGTAAACTCATTTGTCTTAAAATTAATTATAAAATAAGAAAAAAAAGGAGCTATGTAATTACTTTTGATATTGCACTCACAGGTTTATTATGGACAAATCGAGCTACATTTAGAAAATTTGAGTACGAATTAACTCACATGTTTGGTGGTAATTAGTAAATATTTTTTTGTAATGAATGATTAGTCTAAAATTGTTCCTTCCGCTATGTTTTGTTCTTTGCATGATTGTGGGTGCATACAGACAGAGGATTGTTCTGGATCTTGGACAAAAAAATGTAGCATTTGTTTATTAATTAATTTTATGGTGTCGATTTTAATCTCACCAAACAAACGCAGGTTTATAATTAAGTGAAGGTTTCTGATGCCAATTTAAATCGGATCCGTCATCATCAACACTTTGGATTATTCAGTTCATAACTTGTTAAATAAACAAAAAAAAAAAAAAACTCATATAGTTAAGGTAGTCGAGTTCAAACAATGAAATTGCTATATAATTTAGTGTACATCAGCACACCAAAGTATATCCCGGTCACATTCCATTCACACATCTATAAATCGTTATTGTTTGGATGAGAGAATTGTCACAAGAATTGCAAAAAGGAGGATTATGAGCCACAATTTTGAGATTTTGGCACAAAACATTGGATTTGTGAAAACTAGTGATGGAGTGATCAGTTTTTCAACTCCCACAAATGTGACATACCAAGAATTTGTTGCAAGGTATGTCAAGCGCAATTTTTTTTTTAGCTAATCCAATGATGCATATGTGAAATTTGGGCACAAATATTTATTCAAAACAAGCCAATAAAGATGCATTAATGTATTACAATGTTTTGCTGTGTATTATTTTTTACGAATGATAAATGAAGGAAAAGAAATTAACAAATTGTTTCTCTCGATATCTTTTACGCGTATGAAAATTTTGGCAATTATGTTAATGTTAAAATTTTATTTTCATAACTAAGATGGTGACATGGTGTTCCTAGCTACAATAACACAAAATTTTCCCTTCAATAAAAACAAATCTATATGTGTATATTTTTATGACGAAAGGAACGATAGCAAAAACTGACAAATCGAAAAAGATAAACGGCAAATCGAAAAGATAAACGGCTCTCATAATCAAATTATCTAATCAACATGCTACACAATGCACAATGCAATCGCATAAAATCATATGATGCAAATTTTCATAATAATATTGTAAATTCCGGATCCAACTAAAAATAAACAATTTTACCGTCCAATCAACCAATTCGAGCTTCCAAATTTACTGCTTGGAGGTTAATTTGAAGATAATATTTGATGGCAGAGTTTTTGAAAAAAAAATCAATAGAAAAAATCCATTCCCGATCGACGGTTTGTTCATAAGTCACTAGAGATCCCCACAATAGAGTTGATCATCTTCAGCCCAATGCCTTCAAAAGACAAAATTACAACATCATCAATTGTGAGAACCAATGTGTAGAAAAATATATTACTCAGTAGTAAACAAATTGGAAGATTGTCGATCTTTTCTTCCAACCTCCATCAAATCATATCATAATAATAGTTTCAGTGCTGATGATGAAATTGACCATTTTGCGTTATCTTAACTTATCCAATCAAGCTTTGTTACAGTACAAATAAATCGTCAGCAATTAATAAAAATGGTGTTAGCTTTTTTGTTTTTTTTGTTTTTTCATCTCAAGAAGTTGTTGATATGCAGGAAGTCACTTTCTGCTTTGTTTTCTCCCTTGCGGAGCATCCAAACTGCAGGCTTGTTGGGAACAATTACAACATCACATATCTTACCCCCTTTTCTTATACATTCATTTTAAACAATACAAGTTTGTAGAGAATAGGATCTTGTTAATGACGGAACTGTGATATAGTAATTGTTGTATAGAATCCTAGTCTGAACTATAACGGAATACATCCCCGTTACTTATGAGTGGGAGAATTTATAGAACCGCAAATCATGTAATAGCTACGAACAGATGCGCACTTTGATAGTAGTTCATTTGTTCGTGATTGAACCGAACAATGAATATACATATTTATAGAACCGCAAAACTAAGAGGAATTTTACACTGCTCATAAGCACCGATATGCTTCCATGTGAAAATATAATTTTTACTATAATGCATAGAAGATACAAACTCGGTTTGGTTGAATTTATATCATAACGTTAAAGTACATATTCAGTTTGTGCCGTAAATAAATTTGTCGAAAAATTAGGCACCAAATGAATTTGTACCATAATGTCAAAAGTAAATGCAGTCATAATCGAACAAGTAAACCAATAAATAACAATAATAATAAAAAATTAGTTAGAATACATGGATAAGTCGACTATTAAGCGAATTTAAAAATGTTATGATAATGGGTTATGCAACACGTGGTCAGCTCTTGACGACTGCATTTGTTTTTTTTTTGTTCTAAAAATGATAGATTTTATTGTTGAAATTAAGATTAACCATTTACACTTTAACTGTTGTCTGCTTCCGACTCAATTACGATGACAAATCATCCAAACCATACAATCTGAATATCACAGACATGGTATCCTCCTCCCCAATGATAATTAACGGCAAAACTTGAATAAGATATGTCATAAAACGATTGACAACTAAGAAGAATATGTTAAAAGAATAAAACAAATTTACTCAACCAACTCTTAATTGGATGCTTAAAATGCCACCAGAACTGATCCTAAACCCTACTACTGAACAGGGAAAGAAAGGGCTTGGAATGGCAACACTGTTACCATATGGTCCCCAAATTTTAGCTGTTCCTCTCAATCCATCCATCCATCCATCCATCTTTCATTTCCCTTTTTTTCCCCCTGATCTTCTGGGCTCCCACTCTGGAGAGCTCAACAAACCTACCCATGATGATTGATTTTGCTGTTGAAAGAGAAGAAGATCAAACTAGGTGGATATATATGCACACGTGCAGCTGCAGCCAGCCAGCTTGCTACATCCCAAATTAAATCACTCAACCAAAAAAACAGCCAATTTTGCCAAGGACCTCTGCAAAAAGCTCTGTTTCAGGTGTTTTCCATTCTGTCCCTTGTCCATCCATATTCAGTTACGTTTTGTGTTGACTATTAAGTAGCTATAACAACTCAAAATTTTATCCAAAAAGAGCCAAATTTTACTGTAATGTTGCTCTTTTGTTATAGAAGGTATCATGCAAACGGACTATGTATATGGATGATGACGTGTAGCCGGAACTGAATTGGCGATCGTAATAGTTACAATTTTTACTTTGCTCTCAGTAAAAAGTATTTTATATAGGAAAAAACAGCTTAACCGTCATCAATCGGGTGACTAATTCTAACATATCAATTTGACTTAATTATTTCATTCTAAGAAAATAACATGAAATAGACCCACTTAGCAACATAAATAGAGCAATTTTGGTCCGGAGAACTTCGAATTGACTCATCTTAAAGTATTTACAATTGTCTGAGATGTGACATATAATTCAAATTAACTTATTTTGTAAAATGAGAAAATTGATCAAATTATCTGGTTATCCAACTGACCCATCCAAATGACAAAAAAAAAAAAAAATGAAACCCATGAAAAAATTAGTTTTATATGCAGTTATTAACTTACTATGGGTTATAAAAATTGAAGATCTTTTTCTTGGCTGGAGTTTCTAAGGCATAAATTATGACTGGGAAATTTATTTGGATCTGGTCCATCATCTCATAATGCTCCATACTTGAAAACAACATCTCTTTCTGTGATAGCAACAACTAATTAGTAATTAGTAATTTAATATAAAGCAAGTGCGCCGATAAAAATTTCAAAACCAAGAATAAGCTTACAGAAAAGGGCATTGATGACTGGGAAATTAATAAAATTTGGTTTTGTTTATAACCCAAACTCATAGTGTTAATACTAATGAGATTTAATCTGTTTGTCCCCATTAATATTACGAGATAGTGTAGTCTACGCTTGTTTTTGTTTCTGATACAAGATTTGGTGAGGAAAAAAAAATTAACTGATAAATTAAGCCACCCTGTATTTATAAGTGATCATTAATTGATTGATGATCTTATATACATTTTTATATATTTTTGGTAACCACCACCCTAGTATGAAAAGGACCAGTAAGCCAACCCTAGTTTCCATTCTATTGCAATATGTTTTCTGTACATGACTCCCCCATTATCATCATTTTTTTTTCTTTTTGGTTTCTCAGTTATCATATTCTATTTTCCAATCATAACTTAGAGACCCACCAATCACTTCCAAACAAAAATAAAAAAATTAATATTTTCCTAATTAAAACCCACAAATTAAAACCCATCCTCCAATTTAAACATAAATCAATAATTTTGCTCCTACTCTCATGTGTTGCTTTTGTTCTTTTCTTGAGTGCCTCCTCCTTTTTTCATTGGTTAGTTTATTCTCTTTCTATTTCAAATTGTTCTCCAGAAAGAAAGAAAAAAGAAACAATTTGCACATAAAAAATTAATATTGGACGAACAATCAATAATATTGGTGGTGGTTTGTTTATCATGTTTGCTTAAGTGAGCAGTACCTTTCTTTGAGTAGATTACTTTGTTTATGGTTTCTTTTCCCTCAACAAAGTTGTGGCTTTAGACATCACACTCCTCCAAAGTCAATTAAGGAGAACATGGAAAGAAGAAAAGCAAGAATTATTGTCTCGTCCTGAATATCACAATTAATTCACGTCTAATGTTCAAGTATAAATCTTAGTCGGGTGCAATACTGGGCAAGTACTCGGCCGGTCCGTGTACCCTACTCCATTCATTTAAATCATTATCTAGCGAATCGGTTTTGGTTGAAAAGTTTGCTAATTAAAGTAAAGCAAGGTAAAAGTAAATGGTTTTGAAAGCTTTTTGTGAGAAGGATCACTCAGGGTGTCGCTTTACCCTAACTACTACCATGGTATGTGAATCGAAGTGATTGCTATGAGGAAGGTGACCGCGAACTGCTAGGGGACGCAAATATGGTCGTAGACCACACTCTCGATTACCAAACCGAGGGATACATTATAGGCTAATCAAGTGGCCCTCTCGGTTAAGGCAATCGATGGTTGACTTACTCCCTCACTCAACCCAATGGTTGGTCGGCTTAATCGCGCTTAACCAAATTGCTTAATTCAACATAGAGGTTTGCCCTACACTAACCTAGATAGGTGGCTTAAGAAGCCTTAGGAATCCCAACTCAATTGAGCCTCCCCTGAAAGGGGGGTTTTTCCCTCTTATCTAGGTTAGAATGGCCAATTAGATTGCTAAGCATAAACATGCACAATCAACATGAAAAATACCTCAATCATTGAATTAAAAAACACCCATAAACAATCATTCAATTCACATAACAACTACATGGCAAATAGTTAGGGTTTCACAACACCCAAGAGAAAAGAGGAAACTACTCCATGTTAGAAAGGGGAGAAACACAAGAGGAAGAGGTAGAAACCATCATGGTAATGCTTCCAATCTCCTTTGAGCTTGTGCTAAACTTCTCTTGGGGAGAATCTTCCCAATTCACCACTTGGAGCAAACCCTAGCCTTCTTCCTTCCTTGTTTCGTTCTTTCTCTCTCTAAAATCTGAAGAAGACACTTTCTCACTCTTGGGTTCTCCCCTTTTCTCTTCCTTTCAGCTCTCCTTTTAAATAGGGATCAGGCTCAGTTCACGGGCTCAGTTCACGGTCGTGAACTCTTGAAAGTGCCGTAAACTAAAGGTTGGCGTCGAAACACACCACTTCGCTTGCACATGTTCACAGGCAACAACTCCAGTTCACGGTCTTTGTGACCGTGAACTCGCCTAGCGTCAGATTTTTCCCTAGACGCCTTAACGGGAAACAACTCCTCTTCACGATCTTAGAAGACCGTGAACTTCCAAGGGAAACCGTGAATTGCCAGTTTTTCACCTCTACTCCCGGTTTTCGCTCCTTTTCGTCCAACTTTCAACTCCGAGGCTAGTTTCACCTGTTAAATCCTGAAACATACTAAAACACAAGAAACCTCGCGTAAAACCACCCTTTTACGAGCACAATTACCACAAATGCCTAAGAAAAACGAGGATAAAATATGTACAATTAGGCCCGAATCAATTATTTGTTGGGTGAATAAGATCCTCTCCTATTTCCCCCTAGCTAGCTATAGTCGGTGCTTGATTATAAGATCTTCATTGTTAACTTGGAATGTGGTTCTTCACTCGAGCTTAATTGATGGGAGACTTTACCTATAGTTTCGAACTTCTTTTGAAAAATGGACTTTGTCCGTCTTCGAACACTCTAGCCATTGTCCCTTTCCAATGAAATTCCATTGCAGTATGCAAGGAAAGTTAGGTCGTCCCAATGTAGAATTTTACCGTCAGCTATTGGAATCAGTGGCGGATGGAGGTGGAAGGGAGTTGGGTCCTAGGATCCCACTTTGATAAAATAAAATGGTTATATTTATGTACATACTTGTTTAATTTGGGTAGATTTAGAATTCAGGACCCCATTCATATGTAATTTAATTGTCCTAGTATTATGAAGCACACAAATAAATTAGACTATATTGGTCATATATCATTGAAAATCCCCAATTTTATAGTCCTTATTGTAAGCATTTCTAATTCTACTAAATATGTGTACAAAAACCTCCAACTATATCTAAAAAGCTCTTAGTCCAACAAATTTGTCCTATCAATATACATTTTCTTTGTGATCAAATGTGTTTTATAAAACGTTTGTGTGTATTAGATTTTGCTTGGGAACTATTTATTTTAGCTAATTATTGAAATGTTACTTTTCAATTATGAGTTACACAAAATGTAAGGTACAAATCTAATAATTAATGGTTTGATAAATGACTACTTGACTGAATATTTTTAAGAAAATTTACTTGAGAATTGAATACAATGTTATAAGATTTTTTATAAATGGGATCCCACTAAACTCGAATCCTGGCTACGCCACTTATTGGAATGTGATATTTAATTAAGGGATATTTTGCCTAGTCTCATATTTGCATTGACAAAAAAAGGTTCAATACTTGTACATATATTTAGTATAAGTACAGTTCGATGAGACTCGATTTAATTGGTACAAATGACTAAATCCATATTTCACATTTTTTGCTACCTGACGGCCGCCATCCATTAGGTGCCTAACAACCGATTAGGAGAGTTTTTTCGTTCATCGTAAAACTTGTGGTTGTTTTTCTTGTCTGTCAACCCCATACAATTTTTATGTACTTGTTGATTATCGTATGAATTATTGAAGATTAATGCTTCACCCAAATGATACTCAATCAATTTCCTTATATAAAAAATCCTATCCTACTAGTGATTTTAAAATTCTGAGTGCACCCTGGATCGGAACACCACATGAACTAGCTAGCCTAGGGCGTCACTTGGCTTAGGGTAAAGGGCAGAACAGAGAAAAATTTCAAGTCACAAAAGACAAAGGATCTGCATGAGTAAAAGGTCCCACACTCTCATACCTATATATTCATGGTTGTCCCAAATGGCATCATTGCTCTCATATATGTGATATAAGAAACAGTGATGGGTCACGAACTGACCCAGGTGGTGCAGCGCAGTGCTGTGACTTCAACTTTCTTCAATCCTTTTTCACTTTCCTTGGTCTGGTCTGGTCTGGTCTGGTCTGTTTTCCTTTTGGCCTTTTTCCAAGCAATTCCTGAGAAGCAGAGAGTGGACAGAGACAGAGACACAGCAGTCGCAGCGGTGCATTCTTAGAGCGGAAAAACGCTGTGGTAAAAGAAGTTTGGTCTCCTGGGTAAAACCGTAAAAGGCTGTCTGTTTGTCCTAAATGGTGAAATTTCATATCACTCACTAATTTTTTTTTAGGGAAACATATCACTCACTAATTAATTACTAGGGATTGGGAAGTTTTTGTAGGTCACATCGAAATATTCACATTCCAGGGATCATGTCGATCATACTGTGCCAAGTGCTGCCAACCCAATCAATGATAAAAAAAAAATATTCATTCATTCAGTGGCGCCCACCTTTGTACAATAGTTTCTTCTTTTGCAGGTCAGGTCTCGGATCCCAGTAAAAGGCCCTTCAAACTTTTCCTACTTATAGAGCCATCATGGGAAAATTCATACTTTTACTAGTAAAACAATACCAAAAATTGTAAAGATAATTTTACTGTGATAAGTTGAGACCAACTACTGAGGAATTTGAAGAGGAGCGCGAGACATGTACAGCGGGGGGTTGAGTTTGTTTAAATGTTGGGTTTACTACTTTTGAATATGCAGTTTATCAAATTCTATGTTAATGACGACTGACGAGAGATGTATGTTTTGACAAAATTGTTAAAATGGTAATGTCGATATGAGTTTATGTAGGGTGTTCAAATGGTTATTATGGTTATTACCAAACCAAATAAGTCTAAATTTCATTAACCATGGAATACAATATCATAACCAAACCGTCCAAACTAATACAACAACCAAATAACCAAACTAAAGTTTAATCGGTTTGGTTAATTGGTTAACCAGATTAACCAATATAAAATCACATTATCATTAAGTGAGAAATTTTTCGGTTAATTTATCAATTCACAATTTATATAATGAATAAAACATAACAATCAACACATAGTTATAGTTGACCCTTAACATAAATACATGCAACTAAGACAATTATCTTATGGTTAGTATAGAAGTATTCACCTAACAAAAATTTATCACAATGGTATGAGTTAATGAATTGTTGTGTTTGTTTGAATTGACTTAGTCTTTTAGCAATTTTCATAGGTTGAAAAGGACCTTGCTTTCAAGTTTTCATCCAACATAATGTATGAGATTTATCTAAACTAGGCATTCATATGTTGTGGTCTACATATACAAATATCAATTATAGGAACTGTTGGTTGAGTCGAGCGCGAGACTCAAGTGTCAATCTCCTCTGGTTCTTTGATTAAATGGAAATCTGAAAACCCTAATTTCGATTTCGACAAAGCCAAGTGAAGAAGATGGAATGAACTGAAAAACCAATCGAGGGGAAAAGTAAAGAGACTTCTCTTTTTGGTGTTTATCAAAACGACAGCGACTCTGGTGATTAATCTCGAAGTGGGTTGGGCTGAGGTTGTTATCAGATTGCCACTGTTAAACTGGCCCAATTCACTTGAGTACAGCACTGCGTTTTGAGAACACAGTTTCCTTCTTCTTTGCTCGAACAGATAGATCAAACCTTGTTCTGCACACAACTCACACTCGCACCAAATCAAGAACTCTGATAAGAACTGGAAATAAAATGAAACGTAGTAAAAACACAAGTAAGCTCGGACACGATATTTTTACGTGGTATCTGATACTGATGAATTCAGTATCGACTAATCGACGATCAAAGGTACTCTGCTTGAGTCCTTTGACGTTATACTATGTTCTGTGATTTCGGATTACACAGTACAGCTTTGATCTCTCAATGACTCCCTGTCACTCTGATCATAATCACTCTGAACCTACAGCTCCCTGCTGCAATTCGAACTAAACCCAACCTTTCAAGCTCTCTCCCCGACAGCTCACTCCTCTAATCAAAACCCCGACAATACTCTTTTGCTCCTGATTTGATTCTCTTGAAAAGGATACCGCTATATACCCAACCCTTTCACTCTTTATACATACATTCTCCTAGCCGTTAACCCTCACACTATCAATTAGGCTGATTCTGCTTTAACCCTGATTGAAGACACCTTCCTTAATTATTTTACCGAGAGTGGAATTTCCTTTTCGATCATTTTCCTCAGGTTTCCTCAATTGGAGCCTGACACAAGCTTGCCTTCTTCCAACATTCACCCCCTAAGCTTGTCAGTGGCTCTACTCAGCAAACTGCACACATTGAACAAACCATGGGTGCAGCCTGTCCAAACACACTTGTACACTTGTTGCACTGAAAAGGAAATTCATTCATTTATTCTTCTTTCAAATCAATAACCGAGAACATAAATCCAAAGACTCGACAAACAGCTCAGAAAGATCAAAAGATAATGTCCTAAGGTTCAACTCAGCCTTCAAAGTCATTGCTCAAAACGGATAGCTAGGAGGTGAAGCATAGCCTGAAACCCTATCCTCATCACCAGAGTCTGAATCTGGAGTAATCGGATCATTGATCTGATTTGACTCATATACAAAATTTGGTAACATCAAATCCTTTTCAAGCATTAGCTTCCGCTTTGGGCCACTCTTGGTAGTAGCGTCTTGTTTACATGCTGGAGCAGCTGTATTAACAAGAGCCGAAGAAGCGATCTGTTGATGACTATTCACTCCCCCTGAGCTAGTGACAGGCTTACGGGAACCAACTAATGCATCAAGGCGAACAATAACGTGCTGAGGACGCAGATCATCCAAAACATCACAGACAATAACTTTATCACGTAAGCCAATGCCTAGACGATATAGGAACCGCGTGATTTGAGGACCAAAAGGCAATGGACCACCATAGTAGTCACGCCCAAACTTAATCATGTGCTGGAACATGAGGGAGGAATAACTAATGCGACGACCAGCTCGCGCATTAAAGAGGATCCAAAGGTCAGGAGAATGGATGAGATCAGTGTTGCCCAGATCACGAGGCAGGAACCAGCGCGTGAGAAAGAAGAACAACACCTTGAGATCATCTGGAAACTTGCCGGCATCGAGTTTGAATGGAAACCATCGACCTATGTCACGAGCCAAGGACTCAAGAGCATGATCAAACCGGAAGCCAGATTGATAGAACTCCCTGTCTGTGCCAGCCTGAATCCCATTATGAGGAAGGTCCAAGACTGACGCCAGCAACCCAGGCGTCACTTTAATCTCATAGTCATAGACTAGTGTGGTGAAGGAATCAGGATTACTCCCAGGACCACATCTAAGATTAACATAGAAGAGACGAACAGCCTCAGGACACTGACTGAATCGCATATTTGTGACCAGAGACTCCCATCCTATATTCTTAAGATATGCAAGTATATTCATATCATATTTGGAGAAGGTAGTAGGCTGAATGGAGAAGGAAGGATAGAGAGGTCGATCACGAAAACTACGAAGATACCTAGAATAGGTAGCAGCATTGCGAAAGCTTTGATTTTTGAACAGAACTGACAACAGCAGCCGAAGATTGTTAAGAGCCATTTTTGAGGAGTTGAGTATGTTTTCGTTACGTGTACCAGAGAGTGTGTGAGGCAGTGGGAAAGAATGAAGAGAAGGAAGAGATGGGATTAGGTTTATATTCAGAAGACTGCATTAAATCAGGGAAACTCTTCGGATGGAAGGGAAAGAATCAGAAGATGAGTGGAGCAAATCAATGAAAACAAGGCAAGAGAATATGTTAGGTGCAATCAAATCACATTAATGTCTTCTTGAGTAAACATGCCAAGTTCATTTCAAATTGGTAAGAATTTTGCAGCACCTAAAGGTTTAGTAAAGATATCAGCCCATTGCATTTCCGAGTTAATGAATTCTAAATGAATTTTGCCATCTTGGACGAGATCACGAATAAAGTGATAGTGAACTTCGATATGTTTAGTTCACGAGTGCTGAATAGGATTTTTTATCATGTTTATAGCACTCGTGTTATCACACAAGATGGGGAAGGATCCTATACTAATACCATAGTCCTGAAGTTGATACTTCAACCATAGTAGTTGAGGACAGCCTAACCATGCTGCAATATATTCTGCCTCGGCAGTTGATAATGCAACAGAGCTCTGCTTCTTACTAGCCCAAGAAATGAGTGACGTGCCAAGAAAATGACACGTTCCAGATGTACTCTTTCTATCAGTTATACAACCAGCATAGTCAGAATCGCTATACCCTAGTAATTCAAGACTTGATTCACACGAATACCACAACCCAAGAGAGACAGTACCACTGAGATAACGAAAAATACGTTTTAATGCAGTTAAATGACTAATCTTAGATTACTTTGAAAACTGGCACAAGCACATACACTGTACATTATGTCAGGTCTACTGGCAGTTAGATAAAGAAGAGAGCCAATCATTCCTCGATATAATTTATCACTAACTGGTTCTCCTGATTCATCCAAGGAAAGTTTTACTGTAGAACCCATTGGTGTAACTGCAGATTTCAAATTCTTAAGGTCAAAACGTTCGAGCATGTTGTTCAAGTATTTAGTTTGACTAATAAAGGTGCCTTTGCTAGTCTGCTAAACTTGCAGACCCAAGAAATAAGTTAGTTCTCCCATTAAACTCATCTCAAATGCCCCTTTCATTACTGACTCAAACTGTTTACGCATCTTTTGACTAGAAGAACCAAAAATTATGTCGTCTACATATACTTGAACAAGCATAGTATGACCATTTAGGCTTTTGATGAATAAAGTTTTATCTACAGAGCCTCTACGAAAGCCATCCATTACCGAGCCTCTATGAACAGAGCCTCTAAGAAGTTACTGAGTTTATCATACCAAGCCCTAGGAGCTTGTTTTAAACCATAAAGAGCTTTGTTCAGTTTATATTATAGGTGTCAAAACATGACCCGACCCGAGTAACCCGCCCAACCAACCCGATCCGCGACCCGCCCGCAACCCGATTGGACTAAAGGTCAAAGACCCGCAACCCGCTTGACCCGCAACCCGCTTGACCCGAACCCGATTGACCTGCAACCCGCTTGACCCGCAACCCGCTTGACCCGTAACCCGACTAACCCGAACCCGATTAACCCAACCCGAACCCGCCCGATTGGCACGAATAATACTACATAATATATTTTGTGCATAAATATTATATGTAGATAATATATATATATATATATATATATATATATATATATATATATATATATATATATATAAAGTTTATGTGACTTGCCTATTATTTTTTCATCTTTCCCACCAAGAACAAAAGTTTACTATGTGTTGACAAATGAAAACTGCCACTAAATTTTAAAATAAAAAGTTGGATTGTAATTAATGGTTTAGTAAGACCATCCTTAAAATTTATTTTATGTCAACGTATACATACAATTCACTCAATGTATAGCATAGTTAGTAAAATACGGTACGGGAAAGTTACGTATAAAATACTTACGGGTATTATACTTTGTCTCTTAGTTAATGTTACGTTTAATAGTACGTTAATAGTTATAAATATATAACTATTCAACAACATGTTATAAGAACACATAACATACCAAACTAATAGTCTAGTATGTTAGATAACATGCTCAACAACGCATTCACGAGTTTAAGTGCAATACTCACATCACATCGTTGAATATGAGTTACTCTATAGTTTTATATCAATTCAATAGCGTAATAACTTTTAAATATTAGTATATACATTTCAAAAAATTACCCAGTCATGTCAACACTATCTATTTCATGCCAACATTATATGATTCACGCACATTCATCTCTGAAAACGCCAAAACCATATGATTCACGCCAATACCCATCTGATACACGCCAACACTATGTGATTCACGCAAACACATTCTCATTCACGTCAACACTATGTGATTCACGCCAAAACAACCTGACTCACGCAAATGGATCGCCATTCACGCCAATATTAATCTGATTCACGCATATTCATGTAGGGACATGCCAAAACTATATGTCACGCCAATACACATCTAATTCACGCACATTCATTTGTGAAAACGCCAAAATCATATGATTCACGCCAATACTCATCTGATTCACGCCAACATTATGTGATTCACGCAAACACATTATCATTACGTCAACACTATGTGATTCACGCCAAAACAATCTGACTCACGCAAATGGATCGCCATTCACGCCAATATTAATCTGATTCACTCATATTCATGTAGGGACATGTCAAAACTATGTCACGCCAATACACATCTAATTCACGCACATTCATCTCTGAAAACGCCAAAACCATATGATTCACGCTAATACCCATCTGATTCACGCCAACATTATGTGATTCACGCAAACACATTCTCATTCACATCAACACTATGTGATTCACGCCAAAACAATCTGACTCACGCAAATGGATCGCCATTCACGCCAATATTAATATGATTTCACGCATATTCAATCTCATCCACTATATTCAAATAAGATCAAGGAAAAGTTCTTGTCTCTAGATGTGCCAAGAGACCAGACTCAAAGATCAATAAGGTATAACTATTCAACAACATGTTATAAGAACTCATAACATACCAAACTAATAGTCCAGTATGTTAGATAACATGCTCAACAACGCATTCACGAGTTTAAGTGCAATACTCACATCACATCGTCGAATATGAGTTACACTATAGTTTTATATCAATTCAATAGCGTAATAACTTTTAAATATTAGTATATACATTTCAAAAAATTACCCGGTCACGTCAACACTATCTATTTCACGTCAACATTATATGATTCACGCACATTCATCTATGAAAACGCCAAAACCATATGATCACGCCAATACCCATCTGATACACGCCAGCACTATGTGATTCACGCAAACACATTCTCATTCACGTCAACACTATGTGATTTACGCCAAAACAATCTAACTCACGCAAATGGATCGCCATTCACGCCAATATTAATCTGATTCACGCATATTCATGTAGGGACATGCCAAAACTATAAGTCAAGCCAATACACATCTAATTCACGTACATTCATCTCTGAAAACGCCAAACCCATATGATTCACGCCAATACCCATCTGATTCACGCTAACATTATGTGATTCACGCAAACACATTCTCATTCACGTCAACACTATGTGATTCACGCCAAAACAATCTGACTCACGCAATGGATCGCCATTCACGCCAATATTAATATGATTTCACGCATATTCACGGGAAACACACTTACAAATACGGGATTTCCAGTGACTAAAGGATCTTTTTCTTGTAGTGATTCTATTATATTTGATTAAACATCATGTAATGATCTCAACTATCAAGACTCAAGAGATTGTTTCATAGGTTTATGATCAAGTAAGTTGTCAGTTTTTTAATTTCTTATGTTGGTTTTGTAACCTTAATGAATCCTCTGCAACATCAAACTTGTTTATGATATATTCAAGCAAAATACAGTCACTCATTTGTTTAATAATGTTTCTTCATATTTTTTTCATTGCAATATGATGATCAGTGAGTTTGTTTTAAATTATTGTAATAACTAATTATAAAAAAAATTCGATGGTTTGGATCGAACAACCCGCAACCCGACCTGTTGTAACCCACAATCCGATCAACCCGAACCCGATTGATCCGCAACCCGATCAACCCGTAACCCAATTGATCCGCAACCCGATCAACCCGAACCCGATCAACCCGCAATCCGATCAACCCGCAACCCGATCAGCCCGCAACCCGATCAACCCGAACCCGTTTGACCCGCAACCCGATTAACCCGTGACCCGACTGAACCCGACCCGAACCCGCCCGATTGACACCTATAGATTAGGGAATTTTTGATTTTCAAACCCAGGAGGTTGAGCAACATAAACTTCTTCTTTCAAATCTCCATTGAGGAAAGCACTTTTGACATCCATCTAATAAAGTTTAAATCTTTGAGATGCAGCAAATGCACACAACAACCTGATGGCTTCCAGTCTAGCTACAGGAGCAAATGATTCATCGAAGTCTATTCCTTCCTCCTGATCATGCCCCTATGCTACTAGTCTAGACTTGTTTTTAGTTATATCACCAATTTCATCAGTTTTATTCTTATAGACCCACTTGGTTCCAATTATAGGTTTATCCTCAGGTTTTGGAACAAGTTCCCAAACATTTAATCTTTCAAAATACCCCATTTCATCTTGCATAGAAGCTGTCCAGAATTCATCATTCAGAGCCTCCTTAATGTTCTTAGGTACTAACAGATACACAAAAGCAGTATGCACATTTGACAGTTTAGATCGAGTAACCATACCTTCTCTCAAGTCACCTATAACCTGAGATGGTGGATGCCATTTTTGAATGTCCAGAGGTACTTCTTTGACTCTGTTTGTATTAGTTTCTGGCATTTCTCCTTCACCTGTCTGTACTTGTGACCCTTCATTCCTTATCTCCTGTTCAGCTTGTTACTTGACTGGGTTTATGTGATCTTCCTAATCTAAGATCATCATCCTCATCGATTTGATCTGCACACTTACTAGGAGAATCATCAAATACCACGTTTATGGACTCCTCAACTTTGAGGGTCCGTTTATTGTATACCCTGAAGGGTCTGCTATGAACAGAATATCCTAAGAAAATTGCTTCATATGACTTAGAATCGAACTTCCCTAGATTATCTTTGGTATTAAGAACAAAGCATCTGCACCCGAAAGGGTGAAAATATCCCACATTTGGTTTTCTATTCTTCCATAATTCATAAGGTGTCTTATTTAGCTTAGACCTGATTAGACCTCTATTAATAATATAGCAAGCAGTGTTTATAGCTTCTGCCCAGAAATATTTTGGTAATCCATAGTCATTCAACATAGTCCTTGCTATATCTATTAGGGTACGATTTTTTCTTTCTACCACTCCATTTTGCTGTGGAGTTCTAGGGGCAGAAAAGTTATGAGATATTCTTGTTTCTTCACAAAATTTATCAAAACTGTCAGAAATAAACTCTCCTCCGTGGTCACTTCTTATACTCACAATTCTGGTACCCTTTTCATTCTCTTGTCTTTTAATCAGATTTTTAAAATGCACAAAAGTCTCCCCTTTATTCGAAAGAAACAACACCCATGTAAACCTGGAATAGTCATCTACAACTACACAGACATAGTATTTTCTACCAAGACTCATTACATTACTTGGACCAAAGAGATCTAAATGTAATAATTCCAATGGTTTAGAAGTAGAGATTACAGGTTTACTTTTAAAAGAAGATCTAACCTGCTTCCCTCTTGTGCATGCTTCACAAAAGAATTCCTTCTTACTACTTATTTTTGGTATTCCAATTACACTATCCAAGCTAATCAGTTTAGCCAAAGATCTCACACTAATATGACCCAACTTTCTGTGCCAATCTAACTGTTCATTTTTGTTCACAGTTATCAAACACATTTCATTAAAATCATTCTTGTTATTTAGATTTATGCAGAATAGTTTTCCTTTTCTTCTACCTGTGAACAGAATTTTCTTACTGTCAATATTCTCAACATAGCACTTATTAGGTTTCAAAAATCACCCTATTAGTTTCTCCACACATTTGGCTTATTGAGAACAGTTTATGCTTAAGACCATCGACCCACATCACATTAGTTATAATTGGTCCTGTTCCTATTTCTCCCTTTCCTAGAACATCAGTACTATAGTTATCTCCAAAATAAACCTTACCTTTCTTACCCTTAATCAGTTTAGAAAAGATTTTTTTCATTTCCAGTCATGTGGTATGAGCACCCACTGTCCAGAATCCATTCGCTGTCTTCCATGCTCACTTGGAAGCAGACCTAGACACAGAAACACTTTATTTGTTTTTCGGTATCCAAACCATTTTGGATACTCCCATTCTTATTTTTACATCAGTACAATTATAACTCATATGTCCCTTCTTGTGACATGATATTTGCTCATGTTTTTCCCTTTGTTTCTTGATCGTTTGAGATTTAATTATCGCGTCTTTGACCTATTTTATGATAGGTTGTGTTACTTTATCACATGTCAGGTCTTAGCACATAAAGTGAAGCATAGGCGCAAGTTTCAAGTCAATCAGAGATCAATTGGCGATTAGGGAGAAGAAACTCGGGCATGACCTGAAGAATAATGAATTTATACCTTACTTTATGGACAAAGAATCATGAAAGCTTGTCATGAAAATAAAGAGGACGAGACTACGAGCGTCTGGGATCAAACGGCGACTGATTCGGAGTCCGGACGAGGGAGAAACGAAGCATTGAATATAGGGGAACAGGTTCGGCAGTAAAAACACGGGCGCGCCTAAATCAAAACACGGCCGTGCCCATATTTAGGCACGACCGTGTTTTGGCCGACGCGCGCGAGCGTGTTTTTAACACGGGGCAAAACACGGGCGGTCAAAAGCAAAGCACGGCCGTGCCCTCGACCGTGTTTTGCCCAGAATCAGGTTTTTTAACGCAAATTCAAGCCAAAGGAGAGGGGGAGCTGGGTTTTGGATCCCAAACACCCAAGGGACGAACCAAAGAGAGAGAGGGCGATCTGAGGGCATTCTAAGAGTGGAATTGGAGGATTTTTTTGCCTTGGAAGATCGAGGAACAAGCCCGGACTTGAAGACTGATCATCTGAAGATTCTTACTGCAGTCTCTCTCTTCTCTATGGAGTAACTTCCCTTCACTTAGGTTTTGAGGAACCCTAGCTATGTTTGTTTGATTGGATGATTGTATGAGTACTCTGACTTGATAATCTTGAGTTCATATTCAATCTATGCACGTTTTCATGATTCAATTCTGCTTTAGTCGAGATTATTGATTATGCTTTGATCCTATGAGAGGGAATACCTGATTAGGTCAATAGAGCACCATAGATTGATAGTAGTGGATCAATTGCTTTAGTCGAGGGTTGAGTCACTGCTTTGTATCGATTGAGAACCTCTTTCGATAGAGGGAGTCTAGTTCAGAACGCCTTGATCAGTTGTTCTAGAGAAGGATACGTCCCTCTAGGCAATTGACTCAAGAGGGCCTTGTTCCTTTAGTCGAGACTCAAGGTCTAGTCAAGGATTCTCCGCATTGTGAATGAAAGAGAAACAAGTTAGAAATCATCAATCGTTAGTCTCGCTAGTGGCTAGGGGGAATCATACCTAAGTGAGTTCCCAACGTGTAATTAGATTAACTTTAACTGTAGTTTGCTAGAGTAGTTTTAGTTCTTTCATCTTAATCTGGTTTGCTAAATAATAAACTGAAGTTGAGTAATAGTAACTCTAGAGACCCGTGGATTCGATATTTATCACTTGAGCCACTATACTGGAGTCCCTTTCATTGGTTACACTTGGCTTTTGTTAGGAGTTGTGTCATAGCGAGTCAAGTTTTTGGCGCCGTTGCCGGGGACGGCTAGGTTGTTGAAGAAAAGTGATTTATGTTAATTTAGCTTTTCTTTTCGCATTGTTTGATTTGTCCCACTTGTGTCTTCACAGGTTTGCTTGCTTGAGTGTGTGCAGGTAGTGCATGACCCGTAGCCAGTCGGGAGGTTTACTGCCGTTGAATCCAGAGATTGACCGCACCTGTCGCCAACTAAGGAGACAACAGCGAGCTAGACTGGCTACGGAAGAGCGCATAGACGGCCACTTGAGCAGTGATTCTGAGGAAGAGTACGGGATGGACGGCGATTACAATCCACACCAGGGGAATCCTCAGCAGGCTCCCCCGGTGAATCAGGTCCTGGGGAACAACCCCATACCCCAGGCAGATGGGGTTCATCATCATCACCCGCCGCCGGGTCCCACCTTGGAGTACTACAACACTCCACGGATTGCTGACATCCACCCGGTCATCCTCTACCCGCCTATTCCAGCAAACAACTTCGAGATCAAGCCATGCTGGATTCAGCTCATTACATCCTCTATCCAGTTCCATGGCTTGAAGGATGAGGAGGCCAGGGTACATCTTTCCCGTTTTCTACAGCTGACGAACGGGTTCAAGCTGAATGGTGTCCCTGATGATGCAATCCGCCTTCACCTCTTCCCCCATTCTCTGGCGGGGAATGCTAAGAGGTGGTTGGAGACCCAGTCCCCATTGTCCATCTCCTCTTGGGACGATCTGGCTGACAAATTCGTGCACAGGTACTATCCGGCATCGAAGACTACAGAGATCCAGCGGGAGATCACTCACTTCCGCCAACAGACAGATGAGTCACTTCTTGATGCATGGGAGCGGTACATGGGATATTTCTGGCAGTGTCCCCATCATGGCTTCAGTGATGCATTCACAGTGGGGAACTTCTACAGTGCTCTCTCTCCGGACAGCCAGAGGGTGATTGAGTCTCTATGCCCAGGAGGGGATATTCTTACTAAGACTCCACCAGAACTTATCCAGATGATCAATACCTTGGCTGCCAGAGATCATTCCTGGGGATAGAGCAGCAGAGGCAGACATTCCCGGGACCGTGGTGTGCACGCCATGGAGACCAGATCCGGGCTCGAGCAGCAGGTAGCTGAGTTAGTGCAGACATTGAAGCAGCCCAACAGTCTTATTCCGGGCAGAGGTTTGGCTACACCTCCAGTAGCTCAATGTCAGTGGTGCGAGAGCTCAAATCACTTAGTGGAAGACTGCCAGGCTATGAGGGAGTCTACTACTCCCCAAGAGCAGTTGGACTTCATCGCCAATGCTCGGCGCTCGACCCGTACATCAACACATATAATGAGGGGTGGCGCCAGCATCCCAATTTCGCCTGGAGCAGCAACATCACTAAACCACCTGGTTTCCCAGCACCAGCCGGTGGTTTTCAGCAGAGGCAGCCTTTCCAGGCTAGACAGGGGCCAGCCCCACAGCAGCAGCCCTACCAGCCTCGGCAGGGGCAACCATTCCAGCAGCCCCAGCATCAATATGTCGAGCCAGCAGCAGCTCCTGCCCCAGATGATCGGATGACAAAGCTGGAAAATATTCTAGCTTCATTCATGACTAGCACTCAAGCAACTGTCACGAGGTTGGACCAGAGCATAGCCTCACTTGAGGCAGGTCAGAGGAACCAAGGTGCTATTTTGCAAGATCTGCAGAACCAGGTGGGTATCTTGGCCCGCCAAAACACTACCAGGGCACCGGGGACTCTGCCTGCCACCACTATTCCGAATCCTCGTGATCCTCACCAGCATCAGCACCTGGATGCCATTTTTACCAGGAGCGGTAAGACCATATCTGCTGATCCTGTCCCAGCCAGGCAGGAGGAACCACTATCTGCTTCAGCACTTCCAGCCGACGATGCAGAAGTGCGGGTGGAGAAGAAAGCCCCTGCTCCCAAGCCACAACCAGTGGTTAAGGAGCATGTACCCCAGCTTCCCTTCCCCACTCTCCTACACAATGACAAGTTGGAGACTGAGTTTGCCAATTTTATGGCAATGTTGAAGCAGCTCAACATCAACATACCGTTTGTGGAGGCACTGTCGAAGATGCCCAAGTACGCGAAGTTCATGAAAGATCTCCTTACCAACAAGTAGAAACTTGGGGATCTCTCGACAGTGTTGCTGAGCGAGGAGTGTTCTGCTATCCTGCAGAACAAGATGCCCGAAAAGCGCCAGGACCCAGGGAGTTTTACTATCCCTCTTACTATTGGAAGCATGCATGTAGGCAAGTCCTTGGCGGACCTAGGCGCTAGCATAAATGTCAAGCCATAGAAGTTGTATAAAAAGCTAGACCTAGGTGAACTTAGCCCTACTAGGATGAGCATTCAGCTAGCTGATCGTTCCATTGTGCATCCTAGGGGGATCATAGAGGATCTGCTAGTTAATGTAGGTGCATTCACATATCCTGTTGATTTTGTTATTCTTGATATACATGAGGATGTGGATGTGCCTTTGATTCTGGGTAGACCATTTCTTGCCACCGCCAAGGCACTTATTGATGTGCATGATGGTAAACTGATCCTGCGTGCTGGGAATGAACAGGCTACTTTTTCTGTGACTGAATTCGATCACTGTGCTATGATTGCTGTCACACCTGTGCATGCCATTACTGATCAGGTACACGAGCCTGTCGTGTATCCTTCTGCACCCCTTATTTTGCAGGACCCTCCTATCATTCCTTCGCCGCCACTCCATCCAGTCTCGCCTGCGAACAAAAAGATCAAGGAGGAGTGGCGGCCGAAGCAGCAGGTTGCTAAGCCTGCACGGAAGAAGGGTGGAGACCACTATGAGCTGGTCCCAGCTCTTGCACCACGACCACCCTGGCCGTCCGGGTACTCACTCGCCTGCATCTTGCCGGATGGCCAGGTCGAGCTGACCGATGATGGTGGTCGCATCTGTCGGGTGCATGGCCACAACCTGAAGCTGTACCTCAAGAGCGACGTTGATCCGCTCTTGGAGGCACCTGTTCCTGCACCCCCCTGAGTATCCACCATGGGCGCCCAGCTAAAAGACGGTAAAGAAGCGCTTGTGGGGAGGCAACCCCACCACGGTTTGACTTTCTTTCTTGTGTTTTGAGTCGGATTGTAAACCGGTTTGGTTTTGGTTTGTTTTCTTTTGTTTTGGATGATGTATTATTGGGCTGACCATTGGACCTAACATATTGTGTTTGAGCTCTTTGGTTTCCTTTAGCTGTGCTTGTCTTGACTGGTCCTCTCTCCAGTCCGCTTCACTCCGACTGGTCCGCTTCCAGTCTCCTGTAGTCCGTGCATACCGGTAACATCGTTCCCCTTTCCCTTCCCTCTTCTCCATTGAGGGCAATGTCGATCTTAAGTGTGGGGGGATGTTTATCTTTTGACTGCATTAGATCTGTTTGTGTGCTTGGAGCCTAGTCCACTGTCCAAATTTTTAAATTTGAGGGCTCCAAGTACGTGTTCCTTGCAATTTCCTGCTCAGTATGCTTTGAATTGACAGTCTTTATAGTAATATGCAACCTAGGGAGGTAGTGTAGCACTATGGAGGATGTTGATGCATTTAAGAAGTCTCATTGCTTCTTCATATTGTGTTGGTTGATTGAGTGAATTAGTGATCTTAGGACCCCTGAATTGTGTAGTGTTGTGGACTCTCTACCTGTCATGGACTCTTGTTTCATGTTTTGAGTTTAACAGGTGCTCGAAAATGTGCTTTAAAATAACGTCTCCCGTGCGAATAGGGCGAAAGTGTGTAAGGGGAGACGGGAATTCGTTCCCAATTTCCACCTACTACCTCCAGCCCCCTTACATGCCTTTCCCCCGCACGAGGCTCGAGACATCCGCTTTGGCATGGCCAGTAAGAGCCGGGCTCCTGCAAAATCTCTGCTAGGTGGGAGCCCCCATTTTCTGAAAGCAGGTTGGGACCCTTGAAAAAAAAGAAAAGGAAAAAATAACAGAAAACAAGCAAAACAGAAAGAAAAGGGGTTCCAACCATCTTCAAGAAGAAAATAGAGCACCTTGAGAAATGTGAGTCCATGATCCTTTGTTTTTGAGAATCTCTTCATCCACGATTCATTTGTCCTCTGTTCACTATTTGCCATGATGCCGACTCGATACTAGTGCTCTCGCCGAAGAAGCTATGAGATGACTTGTGCGTCGGTTGACCTCGTAAGCTGCTAAATGATCTAGGAAGTCCTCTACCTACGATCTGGGTTGTTTGTTGCTATAGAGGTCTGGAGAGTTGCATTGGTTTGAGTTAGGTTTGCTTGGGGACAAGCAAACGGTTAAGTGTGGGGGAATTTGATAACGATGTAATTGCACCTATTTGCACCCCTAGTTCTTATCCATTTGAGGGGCATAGTCGTGTATTTTTGCCCTATTTTACGCCGGGTTGTGCTACTTTGTCATATTTCAGGTCTCAGGCGTCAAAGGAAAGGCTAAGCACGAGTTTCGGGGCATTCGGAAGTCATTCGGTGGAGCTGGAGCCAAAACACGGGCACACCTAAATCAGAACACGGCCGTGTTCCTAGGCCGTGCTTTTACTGTCGAGAGCTGATTTGAGTTTGGCAAACACGAGCTGAAAACACGGGCAGGGCTGAGAAATTACACGGCCGTGTCCACCAAAGCACGGCCGTGTTTCTCCCAACAGGCTGGCCGTGTAATTAACCCTAGCCAAAGCACGGGCGGGCTGGAGCAAAGCACGGCCGTGCCCTCGACCGTGCTTTGCCTAGTGATGCCTTTTTAAGCAGATTTCAGCCAAAAGAGAAGGGGATTCGAGTTTTAGAGAGACAGAGCGTTTCCTAGAGAGAGAAAGCGACGAACAAGAGTCTCCAAGTTCCCTTGCTTGATCTTCATCACCATTGGAGCTTGGCTTGAGCTTGGAGAAGTGCCAATCAACGTCCAGGAGCAGGAATCCATCCTTCACAGTATGAATTCCGCGTCTGATTCTGCTTTTGCTTCTTTCTCCATGGAGTAGTTCTCCCATTCATCTGGGTATGGAAAACCCTAGATTTGTATGTTAGGTTTGATTGTATGAACCCAAGTACTGATTCTATGATTTGATTATATTCAATTGAGGTTTGAATGATTGAATGGCATGAATCCTGATCAAATTCCTGTTGTTTCTGCTTTAACCTAGAATGAGAATATCTGCCTAGGTTGATAGAGCATCCTTGATTGAAGGTAGGGATTTGGTGACTTTAGTCGAGGAGCCAACTCACTATTCTGTACCGAATTCACTTTGGTAGTGGAGGTTTTGTTCGTTAGGGCCTCAATCTGTTTACTCCGGTGGAGGTTAGTCGCCCGCTAGAGACTCAGATTGAGAGGTTCTGGAGACCTTTAGTCGAGACTTTAGTCTGCTTAAGAACCTTCCGCAGTATAACTATCATAGAAACTGAACTTGGTAATTACAATCCGGCTTAACTGCAGTCTAGGGGGAACCATATCCGGGTGACCTCTCTTAACCTGAATACAACCGTTTAGTTGCTTTGTTTGTTTGTTAGTTTAGACTTGCATTAGAGTTTCATTGCTAGATAACAAGAATTCACCGAATAGTCATCAAATCTAGGACCCGGGTTGACATTAAAACCCAACCCGCTATACTACGCTTTAGGAAGTGGTTACACTTGGCCAATTCTTAGGGTGACAGTAGTAGTGAGTCAACAATTATAACTCATATGTCCCTTCTTGTGACATGAAAAGCATACTGTTTCTTTTAACCTAGCTTCCTTAGCTATTCGTTTTTGACAGTGTGAGATATAGTGTCCTAGACCATGACAGTAGAAGCATTCAGGAGTTGCCTTGTTATGACTCTTTTGTGTTCTTAAAGGCTTATTATGTTGTGCACACAGATTCCTACAAGCTTTCCTACTTTTGGCAATTTCTGCCTCTAGTTCTGCGTTTCTTCTTACAACTTCTTCCAATCTTTCATCTGTTTCCAGTTTTTCCTTTTCAGTTTGTTGTAACTACTAAGCATATCCTCAAATTCAGATTTCATTCTAATATGTTTTGATCTAATAGTTTCGAATTCTGACTGAATATCTCTTATAGTTTCTATTATTTGACCATCTTCACCACATGAATCTGAATAGTAGTTAGAATTCCTGACCTGTGATGCTTCCATATCATCTTCGCTCTCATCAATGGCCATATAAGCTTCATATTTGGGCTCCACCTCTTCCTCTTCATCTTCACTGCAACTCCAGGTGGTAGTGTATGCTTTCTCTCGCTTTATTTGGGCGCAGTCAGCTTTGATGTGCCCACTTCTTCCACACTTGAAGCATCCTGCTGATGACCCAGCCTTGTTGTCATTGCTGATTAACTCTCGTCTGACTCTTGGATTGGCCCTGAACGTTTTCAATTGCTCCTTTTCTGAATCATCTTCCCTTGTGCGATTGGGAAAGCCTCCTTTTTTCTTCTCTCTTCGTAGTCTAAGTAGCTTGGCCACATGCTTACTCAGCATGGCCAGTTCGTCATCCTCCATGTCTTCCAGGAAGTCGAGTTCTTCTTCTGATGCAGATACCTTGAACGCAATGCTCTTCTTTTCTTTACGAACCTCCTCTCCTTCTTCTCTTCTGAGTTTTTCTTCGTGTGTCACTAATGAACCCATGAGTTCATCCAAACTCAGCTTAGTTAAATCCTTCGATTCTTCGATTGCAGTAACCTTGGGAGTCCAATGTTTCGGGAGAGATCAAAGCACTTTTCTCACCAGGTCAGCACTACTGTACTCCACATCCAGATTCCTCAAACTATTCACGATAGTAGTAAACCTATTGTGCATCTCTTTGATGGTTTCCTCTGGCTTCATCACAAATGAATCAAACTCTTGCTTCAACCGATTTATTCTGGATATTTTGACATGAGTAGTACCTTCATGAGCCACTTGCAATTTGTCCCAGATCTCCTTAGCAGTTTTGCAGCCTGAGACTCTATGGTACTCCTCCGGAAATAGCGCACAGTACATGAGATTCGTCGCTTTGGAGTTCAACTGGAAGTTCCGCTTGTCTTCGTCCATCCAGCACGATACTCTAGAGATCAGGGTCAGTTGACCCTATGAACAATTCCATGCAATTGCGCCAGTAACCGTAATGAACCCCTTCGAATCTAGGAGGTCTGGTCTAGGAAAAACCATCTGCTATGAACACTCCGCCATTGCTTATGCTCGAACTCATTTCCTCCGCAGGTAGTTAACCCTTGTTTGCCGGAGCTGGGCTCTGATACCACGTGTTGGTTGAGTCGAGCGCGAGACTCAAGTGTCAATCTCCTCTGGTTCTTTGATTAAATGGGAATCTGAAAACCCTAATTTTGATTTCGACAAAGCCAAGTGAAGAAGATGGAATGAACTGAAAAACCAATCGAGGGGAAAAGTAAAGATACTTCTCTTTTTGGTGTTTATCAAAACGACAGCGGCTCTGGTGATTGATCTCTAAGGGGGTTTGGCTGAAATTGTTATCAGATTGCCACAGTTAAACTAGCCCAATTCACTTGAGTACAACACTGCGTTTTGAGAACACAGTTTCCTTCTTCTTTGCTTGAACAGATAGATCAAACCTTGTTCTGCACACAACTCACACTCGCACCAAATCAAGAACTCTGATAAGAACTTGAAATAAAATGAAACGCAGTAAAAACACAAGTAAGCTCGGACACGATATTTTTACGTGGTATCCGATACTGATGAATTTAGTATCGACTAATCCACGGTCAAAGGTACTCTGCTTGAGTCCTTTGACGTTATACTATGTTCTGTGATTTCGGATTACAGAGTACAGCTTTGATCTCTCAATGACTCCTTGTCACTCTGATCATAATCACTCTGAAACTACAGCTCCCTACTGCAATTCGAACTAAACCCAACCTTTCAAGCTCTCTCCCCGAAAGCTCACTCCTTCTCTAATAAAAACCCTGACAATACTCTTTTGCTCCTGTTTTGATTCTCTTGAAAAGGATACCGCTATCTACCCAACCCTTTCACTCTTTATACATACATTCTCCTAGTCGTTAACCCTCACACTATCAATTAGGCTGATTCTGCTTTAACCCTGATTGAAGACACCTTCCTTAATTATTTTACCGAGAGTGGAATTTCCTTTTCGATCATTTTCCTCGGGTTTCCTCAATTGGAGCCTGACACAAGCTTGCCTTCTTCCAATAGGAACAATATCAAGCTTTATATTTTATGAGTCTAAAAGGGATGAACGTTTAACTCTTGAGTGGTTATTCAAAGTATTAAGTATGTGTATATATTAGATATATGGCTAATTATTTATCTGGTTAATTTGGTTGGCTGGTTAGGAGTGTCTGAAACCAAACTTAAACCAAATAAGCTAAGAACTTTAACCAAATCAAACCAATTATCCAAGTTAACCAAACCAAATTATCCAAAAATTACTGGTTAAAACGGTTACCATGATAACCACACCGTTTGAACGCCCCTAAGTTTATGTGATTCATGGAATATTATTTCATCGTTTCGGTGAAACTTTGTGATTTTCAATCGCTCTAGGCTTTTATGGGGAGCGGTTAGCGTGATTACTACAAAAGTAGTAATAACCGTGGCTACTAAGGGTAGAAATGATATTCCGGTGCTTATTTATTTGGTAGTAGTACTATATTTTATTGTTAGTGTTTACATTGTGGTATTGGTGCATATCTATTTCGATGGATTGGTATTCAATATTGAAAATGATTTGGATGCGAAGTGTCTGCATAATGGTTGTCAGATGTGCATGGTTTGGTATTGGTTCAGTATCAGTACCAATAAAATGAACTATTTTGCAGGTCCCTGTGTTTTACTGGTATTAGTATCTGTAGTTATGTCTTATGTGTTGGTAGACATGTTGACTCAGGGGTGGACCTACCTTAGAGGAAGGTGTGCCACCCGACACACCTTGGCCCGAAATTTTTGTGAGGAACCCACATTTTTCGGTACAAAAAATTCGAACATGTGACCTCCGACACACCTTCAATAATTGTAATCGACACACCTTGTTACATTAATTTTTTTTGTTGTTGTTATAATATTATTAAAATATGTAAATATAGGAGTTATCGGACTTTAGAGTAGGTAGTTAATTAGTTTATTATAAAAAAGGTAAACAACTAATTGACTATTTAGTACGTACTACGTAGTGCAGATTCAGAAAGATAAATATCACCAGACAGGGCGGACCTACCTTAGAGGAAGGTGTGTCACCTGACACACCTTGACCCGAAATTTTTGTGAGGAACCCACATTTTTTCGGTACAAAAAATTCGAACATGGGACCTCTGACACACCTTCGATAATTGTAATCGACACACCTTGTTACATTAAATTTTTTTTGTTGTCATAATATTATTAAAATATGTAAATATAGGAGTTATCGGACTTTAGAGTAGGTAGTTAATTAGTTTATTATAAAAAAAAGGTAAACAATTAATTGACTACTTAGTATATACTACATATAGTGAGGATTCAGAAAGATAGATATCACCTTAGAGATAACCTCGATAAATTGAATGAAAATTGAATTGATTAATAAGCTGGTTAAGTGAAGTAATTAGATAGTGAATTCCATGTCGTTTTTCCCTGTAGCTTCTTCCATATTTTTTTTCATCATAAAGTTAATTTCCAACTTTCTTTCTAGTTTAGTTATTGCTTTTCACGTTAACGCTTGTTGCCACCCTCCAATTGTTGGCGTCGTGCCAGTGAAATCCTCATTCTCATTCAAACTTCCACGTTGACGCCTGTGGCCACTCTTTCAACTTCCCATCCTAGTTTTCCCATCTTAAATGAGCGTTGACTTTATCTCTTACAATTGCAAGCATCAAAATTACATTATCATATATGAGCTTAATCTGGAATGATATTTGGTATCGGCTAAGTGATCAATTTATGAATAATTGTTTAGTTGTTTACATAAAAAAAGATTTGATTTATAATCTAATTGACAAATGTAATTAAGAAATCTTCAGAATATGAAAATTTGTCATGAATCACCGACACAATGAAATTGGTAAACTTTATGCATAAAATTTTTTTTATTTATGTTTAATTATTTAATTTTTATTTTAAAATTATTTTTATGGGCCGACACACCTATCTCAAAATCCTGGGTCCGCCTCCTTAGAGATAACCTCGATAAACTAAATGAAAATTGAACTGATTAATAAGCTGGTTGAGTCAAGTAATTAGATAGTAAATTCCATGTCGTTTTTCCCTGTAGCTTCTTCCATATTTTTTTCTTCATAAAGTTAATTTCCATTTGTTTTCAAGTTTAGTTATTGATTTTCACGTTGATGCTTGTTTCCACCCTCCAATTGCCGGCGTCGTGCTAGTGAAATCCTCATTCACATTCAAACTTCCACGTTGACGCTTGTGGCCACTCTTTCAACTTCCCATCCTAGTTTTCCCATCTTAAATGAGTGTTTACTTTACCTTTTGCAATTGCAAGCATCAAAATGACATTTTTCATATATGAGCTTAATCTGGAATGATATTTAGTATCACTTGAGTGATCACTTGAGTGATCAATTTATGAATAATTGTTTAGTTGTTTGCATAAAAAAGATTTGATTTGTAATCTAATGGACAAATGTAATAAAGAAATCTTCAGAATATGAAAATTCGTCATGACTCACCGACACAATGAAATTGGTGAAGTTTATGAAGAAAATATATTTTTATATTTATTTTTAATTATTTATTTTTATTTTAAAAATATTTTTATGGGCCGACACACATATCTCAAAATCCTGGGTCTGCCACTGAATATTGTTGACGTGTATCTTTATTAGACGTGATAGGAGCATGATTTATTATTGTTTCAGTATTGATGCATATCTTTATTGGTATATATGTTTGATTTGATAGGTATTGGAGTAGTCATACGTTGTTCATAGATGTCTACTTTTCTTGTCCCCGTTGCCGAACTAATACCACTGCAAAAATCAAACTAGAAATCAATACCAAACTTGTAACAATACAATACCACTACCATTGCACAAATAAAACAAGAAATCAATATCAAACTAGTAAAAATACCCTACCACTTCCAATAATACCAATATCATTTACAGAAATAAAAAAAGAAATTAATGCCAAACCTAGACCAATACAACCAATCGAGACGAACCAATACACTGCAAAAAAATAGTACCAACACCACTACTACAATATATACATCAAGGGGATCCTTTGTCCTCCTCTCTTTTCACTATTTCGATGGAAGTTTTTTCATGCTTGTTACACAAAGCAGCAATCGATAATCAGGTGCCTTATCATCCCAGATGTAAGAAGCTGGGGATTACTCATCTTTGGTTCGCAGACGATTTACTTGTCTTCACAAATGGGTCTGTGAGGGCAGTTGCTAGGGTTTGCAGGGTGCTGGATGACTTTTATAGATGCTCACGGCTTAAATGTAATCCCGAGAAGAGTCAACTGTTCTGTGCTGGAATCCCTGATGCAGAGAAGGTTTTTATCTCGACCTGTACAGGGTTCCCACTTGCCTCTCTCCCTATCCGCTATCTGGGAGTCCCTTTGATCTCAGGGAAGCTAGGCAGAGTTGATTGTCAGGTGTTGGTTGACAGGATTACTGCTCGAATTAGAGGCTGGCATGCTAAAACCTTAAGCTATGCAGGTAGAATCCAATTGATTTCTTCTGTTATCTCCAGCGTCTTGCAGTTTTGGATGAGTGTGTTTACTTTGCCAGCATCTGTTTTGGATGATATTGAGAGGATTTGTAATAAGTTCTTATGGGGTGTGGGTGAAGGGAGTGCAAGGCAGCGAGCTCCAGTTGCCTGGTCTTTTGCAGTACTAATGAAATCATAAGGTGGGTTGGGAATCAAGGATTTTCGAGTATGGAACAAAGCATGTGTTATAAGACACTTGTGGGCAATACTAGCAAGCAGTGGCTCACTCTGGGTTGCGTGGATCAAAATGTATCGCCTAAAATCCAAGACCATATGGGATGTCTCTGCTACCTCTGTGGGATCTTGTATCTGGAAGCATATTTTGAAGATGAGAGCTGCTGCTAGGTGTTTTATAACGAGTGTTGGTCTTTCTCTCCTTTGGGATGGCAGCCCCATGCCCCGTTATTCTGTTAAACGAGTATGGTTAAGCATCAGGGGGACATTCCCACATGTACCGTAGGCTGAACTGGTCTGGGGGCAGCCTTCCATTCCTAAATATAGTGTGCTGGCTTGGCTAATTGTTTGCAACAGAATCACCACAGCGGACAAGCTTCTGGTGTGGCGTAAGGAAGTGTCGGGTTGTTGTGTCCTCTGTCCAGGGGTGTTTGAGAGTAGAATTCATCTTTTCTGTCAATGTTCCTTCCTCCTTTACATATTGCAGGCAGTCTTCTCTATGCCTATTCCTTGTTTTTGTGATTTGGATTCCCATCTTGCTTGGACGTTGGGAATGTGGCAGGGAGGATCCAACACTACTCGAGCAGGTAGGCTACTATGGAGGTTGATCATTGGACATGTGTGGAAGGAGAGATGTCGGCGTTGGTATGGTGAGGGGGGTATTGCTACTCCTAGGCAGGTGGTTCAAAAAATATGTTCTAAGGTGGATTGTTTGGTTACAAGGTCTCCTCTGGATTTTGATAGTTTTTTCATACAGAGTATGACATTGTATAGAGGTTTGAGCTGGTTACTTTAGTATGTAATTGAGTACTTTGAGAGGTCCCCTCGTTTTTGGGAGGCCTGGCGCTTAATGATAATTTTTTACTCATAAAAAAAACATAACAATATCATTCCATGAATAAAATCACTACTACATCCATCTAAAAAAACTACTCTAAAGAAGAAATCAATACCATTCCATACCACTATGAAAACAAATATGGACTTTCAGAAACCAATTGCGAGCATACAAAGATGACAATGACATCATGGTCGAATGATAACGCAGCCGCTGTGCGCCCTCCTTGTTCGATCGGAATTCCATCCCCGCCGTTCCAAAGGCGTCTCCTCTGCCGATGTCATCATTGACCCCAACCACAACCTTTGGTTCCGTCTCCACACCCGACTACCACTGCTCCACGAACGACCCTCCGCCGGTCAGCGACGGTGTCACGTTGATGAAGCAGAAGCCTTGCAGTTGATGAATAACCGCCACTGCACTAGATCATCCCCTAAGCCAGCGACGGAGGTCGGAAAACAACGGGGAAACGGGGAGAGATTGGAATGGAGGGCGATAGGCAACATCCAACACCACTACTACAATAAAAACAAAACAATACCATTCCATGAATAAAATCACTACTACATCCATCTAAAAAAAATCACTACTACTCTAAAGATGAAATCAATACCATTCCATACCACTATGAAAAAAAAATATAGACTCTCACAAACCAATTGCGAGCACACAAAGATGACAATGACATCATGGTCGAATGATAACGCAACTGTTGTGCGCCCTCTTTGTTTGATCGGAATTCCATCCCCGCCGTTCCAAAGGCGTCTCCTCTGCCGATGTCATCGTCGACCCCAACCGCAACCTCTGGTTCCGTCTCCACACCCCGACTACCACTGCCCCACGAACGACCCTCCGCCGGTCAGCGACGGAGTCACGTTGATGAAGCAGAAGCCTTGCAGTTGATGAATAACCGCCACTGCACTAGATCATCCCCTAAGCCAGCGGCGCAGGTAGGGTAACAACGGGGAAACGGGGAGAGATAGGAATGGAGGGCGATAGGCAATAGCCAACACCACTACTACAATAAAAACAAAACAATACCATTCCATGAATAAAATCACTACTACATCCATCTAAAAAAATCACTACTACTCTAAAGAAGAAATCAATACCATTCCATACCACTATGGAAAAAAAATATGGACTTTCACAAACCAATTGCGAGCACACAAAGATGACAATGACATCAAGGTCGAATGATAACGCAGCTGTTGTGCGCCCTCCTTGTTCGATCGGAATTCCATCCCCGCCGTTCCAAAGGCGTCTCCTCTGCCGATGTCATCGTCGACCCCAACCGCAACCTCTGGTTCCGTCTCCACACCCCGACTACCACTGCTCCACGAACGACCCTCTGCCGATCAGCGACGGCGTCACGTTGATGAAACAGAAGCCTTGCAGTTGATGAATAACCGCCACTGCACCAGATCATCCCCTAAGCCAGCGGCGGAGGTAGGGTAACAACGGGGAAACGGGGAGAGATAGGAATGGAGGGCAATAGGCGGTTGTCGTCGCCGATGAGAGAGAGGGAGGCGAGCGCCGGGTGACAGTCGTCGCCAGGAAGAGAGGCAAGGGCCAAGGAGGCGGCTGGGAGAGAGATGTCTACAATATATAGATAGCTGGATATTTTTTCTACATCCCCCATTCAAATTTTCCTGCAACGAGAGTGAAAGTAGGAAGGACATTTTTGTCTTCACAGTGATCTATTTGTTTCTCTTTTATTCCTTAAAAAAGAAACGCATACTAGAATTTGAACCATGGTCATTTTCAATGATGACAAGAATCCTTACCAATCAAGCTACATATATTAGTTGTACCATTTTAAATAAAAAACATACATGAAGCTAACATTAAAAAATAACAGAACTTTTCAACGGTTAGCTAAGGTCACTAAATCTTCGCTCGATACTGATTGGTGTTTTTATACTTTGATTTTCATATTTTATTCTTTTAATAATATTTTGATACTTAATTTAAATTTCTATTTATCTTATAAATTTCTATCTATCTTATAAGGTCACTAAAGTTCTATTTATCATTGGTTCAATATTACATATCGAATTTCAATGTCGAATTTGTAAAAGCGATGTTGAACTCTTACATTAGTATTACTTTATAGAACTATCGTGAGACAATCATATCCATATCTTTCTGCAAACAATATGAGGATGGGTTCTTTGGACGTTTTAGCTAGGCTAACCATTAAGTTCTAAACATCTTCCTAATATGACAGACATGATTGAATTCAACAATCATTAAACGAGGTTGAGTTTAATAAGTTGGTTTATTTCCTCTTTTTTATGTATTAAAATTAATTGTAGAGCAAGGACATGTCTACATATACACTATACACAATATATACTACTGGCATGATAAAATTGTCGTCCCATTTCAAATTTCCTACAACGAGAGCAAAAGTATGAATGACATATTTGTCTTCGCCAGTATTTGTCTTTATTTTGTATAGAAAATAGACAAGTATTGGGATTTGAACTAATGTATCTTCAAACACAGAAAACAAGAGTCATGACCATGATTGTCAATTCGAGTATGACTCTGCTGGTCAAACCAATTCTACTGAAACCTGAGTATCTCAGCGGGTGCCAAAGGCCCAGTTGGTTGTCTACTCGTGCTCGGTCAAATTCAAATTTATCTATCTCAACGGGAAATCCGACTGAGTTAACCAACTGATTCGAGCACTGGACCACTTCAAAATGATGTTGTTTTCAACAATTCATATATGTAGCTATGCTGTCATAGCATCCTTTTACTTATCACAAAACACAGACAAAGTCATAACCATGATTTTCAATTCGAGTATGACTCTGTTGGTCGAACCAATTCTATCTAAACCTGAGTATCTCATCGGCTGCCGAAGGCCCAGTTGGTTGTCTACTTAGGCTAGGTCAAAGTGGAGTTTGTCTATCTTAGTGGGAAATCCAACCGATTTAACCAACTAATTCAAGCACCAGCCACTTCAAAATGATGTTGTTGTCAACAATTCGTATACGTAGCTACACTGTCATATCATCTTTTTATTTATCACAGAACCCTACAACATGAAACATCACATACCATGTTCCACAATCCCATCGTCTATTCTTCTTACTTTAGATTTGAGAGCTTACAATACACGACCCAACCATCTCAAAATCTATCATAATCCCGCAATAGCAAATTTCATTTTTCTCCAGCTACACATTCATAGTGCCAGTCGACCTCATCTCATACAAATACGAAGCAAAAATTATTAAGAAACATGCATTTGAGTTGAAACTTTAGGTGACTAACAAAGGCCAAATTCCTTATTTTAGTTATTATTTAATACTTCATTAAATTCCTATATATCTTATAAATAGAGGATAAATTTAAAATCGCGGCCCAAATATCATTGGTTCGAATATTTCATATCAAATTGCAGTGTTGTATATGTAAAAATGATGTATAATTCTTAAATTAATATTAATTTTTAGACCTACTATTACACAATCGTATTCATATCTTTGTGTAAACTATATGAGATTGGTTCTTTGAACATTTTAGTTCGGCTAACCGTCAAATTTTAAACCTTTTCCTATTTTGACATGGTTGGATCGAACAATCATTAGGAGTTTAATAAGTTGGTTCATTTCACCTTTTTTCAATGTGCTAATGAATTTGTAGGGAAAAGACATGTCTTTATATACACTCTACACAATATATTATACTAAAATGAGAAAATTGTTGTCTCATTTCAAATTTCCTACAACGAAAACGAAAGTAGGAATTATATTTTTGCTTCATAAATATTTTACAGAAATTACAAACTTCCAAAATCCAGAAATTGTTGCTCAAACTAAAAATCAGAGCATCAAAAATCAATGTTCGCAATTTTTTATTTCATATATCACTTATTTGAGAGATTTTTCTCTCTATAAGCAAAGTAAAATGAAACAAGCTATAGCCAAATCAACAGCTTTGGCTCGGAGACGATGACCTGCTTCTTCGTGGGAGAAAGAAATACATGCAGTGCCGTCAGAGATCTGGAGAGCAAAGACGAAAAGGATACAGTACGAGTTCGTGAATGAGTATTGTGAAATAGATCATCAAATCACGGGCTTGGTGCTGAAAAAAATATAGGAGATTAGTTAGATAGACGATGATATAGAATTTACCAATTTGGTACATCTATAGGAGATCTTTAGAGTCGGCTTAGGAAACAAAGAATCGAAGGGGAAGAAAGAGATATAGACTCTTTTATAACAACTAATTGAGTGCATGGGGGTGGATAAACGATGCATTCATTTATCTTTTCCTTTTTTAAAAAATAAAACAAAATAGCATCGTAAACGTTTTTGGGTTTCTATTCACCTTTTGAAGTTTGTTCTTTTTCGGGTCTAATCAGATTATTTAAAGCTATTATTCTACTCAAATGATTTTATTTTTTCCACTGCTTTGATGTAATATTTTGATCAAAACATGTTAGTAAGTTAAATGATATATTAATTAAAATAATATAATATTCATGCTCTTTCGGGACACTCAAATTATAATTCTTGAGAAGTATACACTCTTATGCTCCAATTCTAGCTCCTACTCTAGCTCCCGCTCCGCGAATCGGTAAGATAAATCCGTCAAGTCAATTCTGTTAACAAAGAGACTATTGGAAGAACTCGCCTTCCATCACATATTGTCTTCCCTCGCAAACACCCCCATGCTCAATTTCCACTTGGTCGTTACCCATTAATTTCACTTCTGACACACATCGCCACCATAGGAGTGTGACCTTCATCGCGTGACAAATACATGTTGTTGGAGTGCATTTTAGATCTCTAAGGAGGATAGCATAACATAGCAGATAGAGAAACAAATGTAGATAGTCTGGTCGAGGAAGAATATTATTCATATGTAGATGAGATTTTATATAATTTATAAATATATGAACAATATAATAATTTTTTCATATATCTGGGCAAAAGCGAACTAAAACAATTAGACCATTAACCATCAACCCACTTAATCGACTGGGCAAACGGCTAAACCTGGTTGACAACCTTTGATACTTGAAATCCATATATTCTAAAAATTTTGAGTTCCAATTTTTATGATTGAGTCAAATCGATCAATAATTGTGGACGTTTCAAAGAGTGGTTGAAATTCAAAAGTCGGTCTTCAGAGTTCTTTCGTCACAGACAAGTTTTTGCGTTTAATTATTGTTAGATCGAAGGAAGAGAAAGCAGGACAAATGAAGGATGAGATTGTGGCTATTAATTATTGGGAGTTGCAGATGGAGAAGATAAGCTTATGTGATATCCATTAGCGCGATATTTAATTCCTGCGGTCCAAAAATGAAGGTTCGAATTCAACGATCAAAGGATCAATTGGAAGCATTCTTGATGGATAAATTGTGCAGTTGCTGCCAATTCAAGATGCGAACAATTGGTAGGGAAATTGAGGAGTTAATTAATTGTGCTTATGAAGTGAAGATGGGATGCATGAGAATGCTTGGAGCTAGACACGTGGGTTATACATGAAGAAGGTTACTGCTTTGCTTGCATGGATTAATTAAATGGCTGAGTTATTGTGGAAGCAAATGAATGTGACGTGTGTGCATATGGGTTTGCATGATTAATGGTACCTGAAGCTCATTGGATGATAGGGAGTCCAAATCTAAAGCAAGTTATCGAGCAAAGGAAGAATATATTTCAAACGAGATGCTTAGTGGATGGTAAGCTACTATCGGTTGTGATTGATGGAGAGAGTTGCACTAATCTGGTGAGTGAATATTCGGTGAAGAAATTGGGGTTAAACACAATGCAACATCCGAAACCCTACACTCTTCAATGGCTTAATGAAGATGGATCAATTGAGGTCACCAAGCAAGCCATATTGAAGTTTGAGATTGGAAGATATAAAGATGAAGTCCTTTGTGATGTGGTGCCAATGGAAGAGGCTCATGTTTTGCTTGGAATACCATGGCAGTTTGATCGAAATGGACAACTAGATGGAGTCACCAAGAAGTACAAGTGGTATCAGAGCCCGGTTCAAACTCAGCGGCGATTTGAATATTACCGGTTCAAACTCAGCGGCGAAGGTGTGTTATACGATATCCTTTACTTTTAGTTCTTGTTTTTTTCGTTTGATTTTTGTTCAAGAAAAGCCATAAGAAAAGCCAAAAAAAATATTAACTTTAGAAAAAGGCAAACAATAAAAGTAACGAAAAAAAAAAGTTTGTGTGCGTTTACGTAGGAAAAGAAAAAGAGAATTTGTGTTTGGTTTGATTTTTTTTCCTTTATCGTTCACGTTAGAGTTTTGTTTTGTTTTTTTATTATTCTTTTCGTTGTTACTGTTCACATGAAGATAAAAAAAAAAGTCGAAAAAAATATATTAAGTTGAACAGCCACAAAGCTGTACGTGGGAGAAAAAAAATCTTGTGGTTTTGGTTTTGTTTTTGTGGTTCTTGTTTAATTTTTGGATCAAGCAATAATGGCGGAGGATCGAGCAAATCAAGACATTGCGGTAATTATGACATATCAGCATGCAATTAGAAGCTTATCGTCAAGGGCAAGCACAAATAAATGTGAGCCTTACTCGATTGGCGACTTTATGGTGAATCAGTGCGCCAGCCATGGTAATCAAACAAGAAGCTCAGTTGCAGATAAGGAGTTCAAATCCAGAACAAGAGCGAACTTTTGAGGCTACCATAGAGACACAAGAGACAAGTCCAGAAGTTTTCGACATCAAGATTCAAGCAGATCAGCTACAAGATATTCAGAGCCAAACGACAATACAACATCAAGACAAGGAGGAGTATATTGAAATATCGCCTATGGAAGGTCGACTTTTTGATACTTGTTGTGAAGAGTATGAGGATTTCGATGATGAGGAGGCGATAGAAGATGTTCTTGTTGATGAGCCAACTTTGGGTGCGCCGGATTGTGAGCAATACATGGTGAAACCAGAAATGAATGGAGGAGATGAATGCATGAAAAAATTTGGGGGATTCATCAATTGTTCCAGAGTATGATCATATTGATTTCGTGGTTGGCGATGCAATTTTCGAAGAGGGAGCACACATGGAAAAGCGACAAGAATTGCAGAGCTATGTGGAAGGTGTTCATCAAAATAGCGTTTCTACAATTCGTGGATGAATTGTCTTTAATAAGGGGGGAATGATACAATCCCCACTACCAAGCCAATTTAATTCGAAGGCCAAGAAGAGTGGTGCTGATTGGAGATCAAAGTTTTATAAAGATTCGAGGTTGAATCTTCTTCAAGAGAGAGGGAATGATGTGATATCCACTAGCGCGATATTTAATTCCCGCGGTCCAAAAATGAAGGTTCGAATTCAACGATATAAGGATCAATTGGGAGCATTCTTGATGGATAAAAGGGATAAATTGTGCACGAATATGTTGCTGCCAATTCAATATGCGAACAATTGGTAGGGAAATTGAGGAGTTGATTAATTGTGCATATGAAGTGAAGATGGGATGCATGAGAATGCTTGGAGCTAGACACGTGGGTTATGCATGAAGAAGGTTACTGCTTTGCTTACATGGATTAATTAAATGGTTGAATTATTGTGGAAGCAGATCAGGGACGGAGTCAGGATTTTAATTTAGGAGGGGCCAAAATATAATATTTGTATAAAAAGAAAAAAATTGATAGAATTCAGTCAAATTTATAATAAACCTAAAATTCTTCGTAGAAATGAAAATATTTCACAAAAATATTCATATATTACATGCATAACATATATAAACATAGTTAAAATATTATATACTAATTTATAATAAACCGTATAATCTGAATATACAAAATAGAAGATTTAATTATAACTTCTGTTAGTATTCCAATCCCGACAACCTGAATTGGTACTTGGCATCCTGAATAGCATAATATCATATTCTTCTGTAACCGAAAGGTGTACTATTCCAATCCCGACAACTTCAATTGTTAAGCACATAGTATTTCAGATGTGTGAAACTTGAAGCACATGTTAGTGACTTTCGTTTGAAAAGGCGTGCTAATATGTGGTATCATATCCATTATTGAATCTCTCGCGACAACTTATATTTCTAGAATCAACTGGTTCTTACAATATCGATCAAATTATTGTTGACATATTGATAATGTATGGCAATAAATTTAACTAACAGTTATAAAACAAGAAAATGAAACTCATGATTACGTACTCTATTTTTCACTGAATTCATAGGTACAAGATGCACCATAATTAATAATACGTGTATAGACTTCCCCCACCACACATCTTTAATTAATAGCATGTTAAAAATATTAATTATAGTGCACTAGAGTAGCAAAATGATTCAATTAAAGTTATTATAGTTTTCTTTTAGGCATATAAAATGAAGCAGAGTGTTGGGTTTCAATAGAGTTCTTGTTAGGGTTTCCACTAAGCTAGACCAAGAACTCCCACCAAAACTACCTTCCATCTATATGTATAAACTCACTACCAAAAAAATTAGGGGGGCCATGGCCCCTCCTCTCATAGAGTTGGCTCCGTCCCTGAAGCAGATGAATGTGACGTGTGTGCATATGGGTTTGCATGATTAATGGTACTTTAAGAAGGAAGGAGAAGAAGAAGGTTCCGCAGTCAACAACTAAAAGAAGATTTGTCCGGGATAAGATCTGGTGACTAAGGGGGGTCCCTTAGTCACTTGCCTAAGTTGATCTCAGCCCTTCAACTTCATTAAAATCTAATGGTTCTAATTAATTCAATTAAAGGAAGGGCAATGTAGTAATTTCATTATTATTCTATTTGTTAATTAAAAAAACAGTTCAGACCTCTCCTTTCTTGCGCCGATCTCCCCGCCGGTCCATGGAATTTTGGCGGCAGCGTGGGTTTTTTGGTGGCCCTGACGGTGGCTAGGGCTTTTCCCCTCTGTTGGTTTTTTTGGTGGGTGGTTGAGAGAGAGAGAGCTGATGGGGGAGGGAGGGAATTTTTTTCCCCATCCCATCCCAAATCACGCGAGAGAGAGAGAGAGAGAGAGAGAGAGAGAGAGAGAGAGAGAGAGAGAGAGAGAGAGAGAGAGAGAGAGAGAGAGAGAGAGAGAGAGAGAGAGAGAGAGAGAGAGAGAGAGAGAGAGAGAGAGAGAGAGAGAGAGCACCGGCGGCAGGGATTTCCCCTGAATGGAATTTTTTTACCCACATAAGCCAATTGCCTTTGAGAGAGAGAGAGAGAGAGATTCTTGTCGGAAAATTTTCTGGTCGGAAAATTTTTTCCGGCGACCATCGTCGACGGAGAAGAATTTTTCGGCGACAGTGCCAATTTTGTGATGTTTGTTGACATATTTTGTAATGTTTGTACGCTTTGTTATTTTGTAATGTTTGTAAACTTTGTTATTTTTGTGCACCATGTTTATCATCTTTGTCAACCATGTTTGTAATGTTTTTTATGTCTAAAAAACAACCTGGTTGACTTTTGGATGGAACTTCTCTATATAGGGATGGAGCCTCCAAAGTCAACCCGGGTGTTTTTTCCCGTTCGTATGAATTGTCGGTCTAGTTTGTCATTTTTGTCCACCATGTTCGTACTGTTTGTATGTCTAAAAAACACCCGGGTTGACTTTGGGAAGGAGCCCCTCTATATAGGGATGGAGTCTCCAAAGTCAACCCGGTTGTTTTTTCTTTTTGTATGGTTTGTATTGTTTGTACAGTTCATACGTTTGTAATGTTTGTAAATCTGTTTGTATGTTTTGTCGCTCTAGTTTGTACTGTTCGTATGTTTGTATGGTTTGTATTGATTGCAAATCCGGTTTGTATACTTCGTAATTTTCCATAATACCCAAACTACCTCTGTCATTAATTAAATAGTACTAATGGATCCATTGGATTGAAGTGTCCAGATCTAATGGCTAGGAGGGGCTTAGTCAAGTGACTAAGGACCCCCCTAGTCATGGGATCCGCTCTCGACTTGTCCGCAGCGGCTACTGAAATGTGGAAGGCCCGAGTTCAATTCCGTAAAGGAAAAGGAAAAAGAATTCAGCGGCAGCTTTTGGAGTTATTTGTTTAATTAGTAGTTTATTTATTTGTTAAAGTATTAGTATGTTTTTTACTTAGTTTGGGATTTGTTTTCTTATTCCTAGAAGGTTAGATTTATGATTTTGAGACCTTTATAAATAGATGGTGTAAGATCTACGAATTTGGTACCCTATATTCAAGTTTCAACAATCAAATACAAGTGTTTACAAGTTCAAGTGAACGTTTTGCTTATTCGCTCCTTTGAGGATTCGGGAGGTTTGAGTGGTCTCTTATCAACTAGAGAACGCGTCTAGTTGTGGCGAGCATCGACTATATCGATTTTCCTTATCCACGGGTTCGAGATTGTTTGGTTGGTTTAATATACCAACTGGCCCTTCTCACAAGTTCGGATCTGTTTGATCGATTTCCGCGACTATCATCTATTTTCGTGTTAAAGAAGAAAGAAGAAAGAAGAAAACCCCTAAAAAGTTTGACGTGTGCAACTCTGGTTTTTGGTCCGATTTGGGAGGATTCTCGAATTAGGATCATATCATAAGTCATAAAGGGGATTAAATTTAATTTGATAATACGTATATACTATATATTACCCCTGAATGGAATTTTTTTACCCACATAAGCCAATTGCCTTTGCGAGAGAGAGAGAGAGAGAGAGAGAGATTCTGGTCGGAAAATTTTTTCCGGCGACCATCGTCGACGGAGAAGAATTTTTCGGCGACAGTGCCAATTTTTTGATGTTTGTTGACATATTTTGTAATGTTTGTACGCTTTGTTATTTTGTAATGTTTGTAAACTTTGTTATTTTTGTGCACCATGTTTATCATCTTTGTCAACCATGTTTGTAATGTTTTTTATGTCTAAAAAACAACCTGGTTGACTTTTGGATGGAACTTCTCTATATAGGGATGGAGCCTCCAAAGTCAACCCGGGTGTTTTTTCCCGTTCGTATGAATTGTCGGTCTAGTTTGTCATTTTTGTCCACCATGTTCGTACTGTTTGTATGTCTAAAAAACACCCGGGTTGACTTTGGGAAGGAGCCCCTCTATATTGGGATGGAGTCTCCAAAGTCAACCCGGTTGTTTTTTCTTTTTGTATGGTTTGTATTGTTTGTACAGTTCATACGTTTGTAATGTTTGTAAATCTGTTTGTATGTTTTGTCGCTCTAGTTTGTACTGTTCGTATGTTTGTATGGTTTGTATTGATTGTAAATCCGGTTTGTATACTTCGTAATTTTCCATAATACCCAAACTACCTCTGTCATTAATTAAATAGTACTAATGGATCCATTGGATTGAAGTGTCCAGATCTAATGGCTAGGAGGGGCTTAGTCAAGTGACTAAGGACCCCCCTAGTCATGGGATCCGCTCTCGACTTGTCCGCAGCGGCTACTGAAATGTGGAAGGCCCGAGTTCAATTCCGTAAAGGAAAAGGAAAAAGAATTCAGCGGCAGCTTTTGGAGTTATTTGTTTAATTAGTAGTTTATTTATTTGTTAAAGTATTAGTATGTTTTTTACTTAGTTTGGGATTTGTTTTCCTATTCCTAGAAGGTTAGATTTATGATTTTGAGACCTTTATAAATAGATGGTGTAAGATCTACGAATTTGGTACCCTATATTCAAGTTTCAACAATCAAATACAAGTGTTTACAAGTTCAAGTGAACGTTTTGCTTATTCGCTCCTTTGAGGATTCGGGAGGTTTGAGTGGTCTCTTATCAACTAGAGAACGCGTCTAGTTGTGGCGAGCATCGACTATATCGATTGGCCTTATCCACGGGTTCGAGATTGTTTGGTTGGTTTAATATACCAACTGGCCCTTCTCACGAGTTCGGATCTGTTTGATCGATTTCCGCGACTATCATCTATTTTCTTGTTAAAGAAGAAAGAAGAAAGAAGAAAACCCCTAAAAAGTTTGACGTGTGCAACTCTGGTTTTTGGTCCGATTTGGGAGGATTCTCGAATTAGGATCATATCATAAGTCATAAAGGGGATTAAATTTAATTTGATAATACGTATATACTATATATTACAAGGGCATGTTTGATGTGAAAAATAAAAGGGATAGATTTGAGAAAAATGGATAATAGAGTGACAATTTATGCTATTAACTCCACATGAAAAGTCAAAGATTGTATTGATAGAGTAGAATTTAAGGTTTTATAATGTTGAATTTTCATAACTTTTGTACGTGCATTAGTATCTAACACATAACAGCCTCGACTTATTATTCAATCAAGCCTATACACTAAATTCTAATAATTTATACAATAAGCATTATGTTTTCGTGTTCTTCCATATTTGAGATTTCTAGGCATAATCTTTACGTTATTCTCTTGATTTTTTTATATACCTTCAATTCCTATCATTCTAGATGACATATATTTTGTTTCAACTCCAACTTCATATCCGATAATAAAAAGTACACAAATTTCTTCTAAGATATGAAAAATACACAACAGTAAATTAGGAGGACTTGATAAAAAAGTACATATTAACTCATTATCGATAATGTCGTAATCAGCAAATATCATAAAGATTACTATGAAATAATGAATTAACTATTTTAGAAACCTCAACTTATTTAAAAGCATGAAGAGATTTATCAAAATAAAATAAAATAAAATTCATCCGACCAACGAATATGGTTAATATTTTATATATAATTATGAATTACGAAACTCATTCGGCCAAGGGCCGAGTAAAAGCTAGTATATTGTTAGGGTTGAAAAGAGAGAAGGAGATTAAAGGAAATAATGCAGTAAATTTTTTATTTACAAAATTACAATAAAAGAATTTTTTGACCATAAGATTAGAAAAGAAGGGAAAATAGGAAACCTTTAAAAGATAAAAAAAAGTCTTAATACACTTGTATAACCACAAGTGTACACTTCGTGACAATAATAGTCAAATTTTGAAAAATGCACAGATATAGCCATTCTGTCAATAAATTTAACGGAATAGTAACCAACACTGACTGGATTAGCTTTTTTGCTGAGGTGGCGGGTTTCATAAAAAAACCATGACATAGTGGAAATATTTTCTTCTTATTCTAATAATTAAATAATTAATTACATGAAAAACATAACTAAAAACTAAAAGGGAAATGAAAAATCGACCGCCCTCTTTCTTCCAAGATCTGCTTCTGTGCTCCTACGGCGGCAGAATCGTGCCCCTTCGCAACGACCACTGCCATTTCATATCTCGATCGCTTGTCTCCCCGAAAACGTATGAACTTCTGGGTTTCAATTTGGCTTGTAGTGGGTTGTGAATTCCAGTACACCAACACACCAACATCGTTTCTTTGTTCGTTGATATTCCAGTTTTGCCGATTCATGGTGACGGCTCCTCCTTCCCTGAAGAGTCTCAGAGCCCCTGACCAATCAAGTCTCTCTCTTCCCTTTCTTTTGAATCTCATCTCTCCTATAATACAGACCTGTACAACCCATCTTTTTTTACCTTTCACTTTCATCAATTCATCTTGTTAATTCCCTTTTCATCCTCTTCTCTATCTTCTCCTCTGCCAACACAAATAGCCTAGACCAGTTTTTTTTTTTTGTTTGTTTACAGATCAAATTGATTTTCGAGAGGCAGAGGAGAGCGTCCAGATCTCGGATTTGCTCGCCAAATCGAACATCTAGTTGTGGTTTCGTCTTTTATTATCTTTGTCGAATCGGCTAACCGATCCGACCTCATTGTTGCGTTGAAGGCCATGGGGAACTCGAGTGTAGCGGTGGAGAAAAAAGCCCCGCCGCCCTAGTTGCTAGCAAATGCCAGCGGAGGGGGATTTGGAAAGACCAAATAGCGCCGCCGGGGGGAAAGGATGAACCCCTTAGATCACGGGTTGATCGAAGGAATAAAGAGAGAAAGAGAAAATAAAACTAAAAGTATTTCTCTTTTAAAAATTATTTAATTTTGGTTTTTAGTAAAATAATTATTGTTTACTTAAAAAGTTGGGTTAATACTTAATACCTTATTTTGGTCTGAACTATGACCATATAATCAACTTTGGCCCGTGGTTTCAGAAATTAGCATCCTGACCTCAACTATGTAACATATAGACTCAATTGGCCTAACACCTAGTTTGACCGTCAATTTGGATGGTCAACACCATTGATCGTTGGTCAACACGTCATGTCATTGCCACGTCAGCCTAAAAATCATTAAAAATTTCAAATTCAAACCATTTTTTTAAATTTTATTATTTATAATCAAATTAACAAAAAATAATTAGAAAAAAACATAAAATAATTTTTTATTTTTGTGTAATTGAAAATGATAAATTTTATAAATTAACCAAAAATTATAAAATTATGTTATATATTTAACACTACACAAAAATAAAATATATAATTTATATCATGTTTTTTAATTTTATAATATTTAATTTGATAATTTTTGGTTAATTTATAAAATTTATCATTTTCAAATTACACAAAAATAAAATAAATAAATTTATTTTATGTTTTTTTACTTTTAATTTTTTTTAATTTAAAAATGATAAATAATAGAAATTAGGAAAATAATTTGATTTTGATTTTTTTAATAATTTTTAGGCTGACGAGGGAATGACATGGCGTGTTGACTAACGGTCAACGGTGTTGACTAACGGTCAACGATGTTGACCATCCAAATTGACGGTCAAACTTTGTGTCGGGCCAATTGAGTCTATATGCTGCATAGTTGACGTCATAATGTTAATTTCTGAAATCACGGGCCAAAGTTGATTATATGGTCATAGTTCGGGCCAAAATAAGGTATTAACCCTAAAAAGTTCACTTTTAATATTACATGGTGTCTAGGTGGCATGGAGTGTCTGGTTGGCGATTCCATGTGCGTTGAGGTGGCATCCACATCAGCATAATGTTTACTTTACTAACAAAATTGTTGACGACATTAAAATTTTTAACGAAAATGGCTAAACTTGTCCAACTAGTTTTAAAAGTATGGCTATTTTTTTGGAAAAATTGTTGACGACATTAAAATTTTTAACGAAAATGGCCAAATTTGTCCAACTAGTTTTAAAAGCATGGCTATATTTGTGTATTTTTTGGAAATTTGGCTATTATTAGTTATGACTATACATGTGTATTAAGCCTTAAAAAAACATGTGGTTGGAAATTTTTTAAAATAATGATTAATGAGTAACCATAGCCGTCTCAGTTAAACGGGGTCTCAAGGGCTACAGCTAGGGGTGGAAATCGGTACGGTATCGGTATCCAAATACCAAATACCGAATTACACCCTAAAATCAATCCCAATCTCAATCCCTAAATGATTTCGGTATCCCAATCCCAATCCCTAAATAATTTCGGTATCCTAATCGGTACCTCGGTATCCCAATCGTTATTATCGAATACATAATTACTTACCTTTGCAATTAATAATTAAATATATAAATTAGATTTTATTGTTTAATTTAGGGCGAAGAGACTAAGCAAATAGTCTTGAGTTGCCTAGAGCTAACATCTCAAGTTCTTGTAATTGGTAATCTTTAATTTGACGAATTTGAGGTTGAGAGACGACTAATAATAGTGTGAAATAGTGATGTAATGATCTCTGTATAATTAAATGACACTTTTGGTGGTTGATGGTCGCGTAGTAGTGAATGTGAGAGTCTAGTTGAGAAGATAAAATACACACTAACTTATATTTTGGTATTGATCGGTATTTCGGTATATAACGATCCCAATCCCGTAATCCCTAATACCGAATAACAATTGAAATTCAATCCCAATCTCAATCCCACAAAATAATACGTGTATTTGGTAATACCAAATATAGACAAATTCGGTACGGTATTCGGTATATCCCAAATACCGGTACCAAACTTCCAGCCCTAGCTACAGCTACCAGAGCTGGCCCTTATTTGGGCCCAGAGTAATGGTATTTGGCTAATAAGCCAGCCCTGGGCCGGGTAACATTTGCCTAGGGATGGCAATGGGTCGGGTTGGGCGGGATTTGTCAAACCCAAACCCATGGGTTTATCCGCCAAAAAAACCCGGGGTAAAACTCGCTGGGTTTGAAAATCTCAAACCCAACCCAACCCGCTGGGTATCCGCGAGTTCATGGGTACCAGTTGTTCTTTGTGGTAAAAAATTTACAATAACAAGTTTCTTTCAAAATAAATGTTTAACATCAATTTTCTCATACAAATTATTCATACAAAAAACACCAATCTAGAGCATACAAGCAAACCCACAAATGATCAATACAAATTGTTCAAAATTAAAGATAAACACCTATAAACAATATGATTAATTGAAAGCTTTTTCCTCGTCAACTAAGTTTCTTCACTCTCCACTTCATAATATCAACTTCATTCTAAACAATTAGAAAGAACAAATTATACATGTCTCATTTAAGGAAGATATATTATTTAGAATATTAAATATACCGGGAAAGTAATTATATGTGTGGGCGAGTTTACCTAAATCCAAACTCAACCCAACCCGGTGAATAGTGTAGCGGGTTTAAATCCCACCCCGGCCCAAAACCCATTAGAATGGATTTTACCCTCATTGACTGGGTTGGGTCTAGTGTGTAGACCATGAGTTTGAGTTTTGTTGCCATCCCTACCTTTGCCAATTAATCCCGCCCCAACCCGGTGAATAGTGTAACGGGTTTAAATCCGAACCCGAACCAAAACCCATTAGAATGAATTTTACCCACATTCACTGAGTTGGGTCTAGTGTGTAGACCATGAGTTTGAGTTTTGTTGCCATCCCTACCTTTGCCAATTAACCCCGCCACTAGACGATTGTCGATGTGGTACAATACAAAATTCCTCCAGTAGAATATTGCAAACAACAACAAAATTGATTTGAATGTGTCCTTATTTGGGCTCGTGGTGAACTGAATGGCAGGCCTGAGACTCGATATCGCAACCCAACTTTAATGGGTCGGCCAATGAACACAGTACAGATGAACCCTTAACTGTAAAGCCCACGAAGGCTTCTCAATGGATACTGTCACAACTGTAAAGCCCACGATGGTCGATCTTTTCTTCCAACCTCCACCAAAATCATATCATAAATTCATAATCATAGTTTCAGTGCTGATGATGGAATTGACCATTTTGCTTATATCTTAACTAATCCAATCAAGCTTTGTTACACTACATAATAAATCGTCAGCAATTAACAATATTGGTTTTAGATTTTTTTTTTTTTCATTTCAAGAAGTTGTTGATATGCAGCAAGTCCCTTTCTGCTTTGTTTTCACTTTGGGGTTTTTGTTTCTTTCGTTTCTTCTTCTCCTCCTCCTTCTTCTTCTTCTTCTTCTTCTTCTTCTTCTTCTTCTTAGTATTATTATCATTATTATTATTATTAAGATTTCGTTTAAAAAAAAATCATCCCTTTATGGAAGCATCCAAACTGCAGGCTTGGTGGGAACAATTACAACATCGCATATCTTACCCCTTTTTTATACATGGAATTTTAAATTTTAAACAATACAAGTTTGTAGAGAATAAGATCTTGTTAATGACAGAACTGTGATCTAGTTGTTGTAGAACCCTAGTCTAGGATGGAATTATAACAGAATACATTACTTATGTGTGGGAGGGTTGCTTCAAGATAAAGGCGCACCACAAATCATGTAACAGCTACGAACACGTACGTACTTTGATTGTATTTCATTTTTTCATGATTGAACCTATTAATGAATACACATATTTATAGAACCGCAAAAACTAAGAGGAATTTTATAGTTTGTACCATCACTAAATTTGTCGGAAAATGTACCGGTACAAAATGAATTTGTACCATAACGTCAAAGGTAAAAAAAAATCCTAAATGAACAAGTAATACAATAAATAAAAACAATAAAAAAATTAGTGAAAATATATGAATAAGGCGACTCTTAAGCGAATATAGAAAAAATTACGATAATGGGTTATGTATCACGTGGTCAGCTCATGTCGACTACATCAGTTTTTTCTAGTAATGAGATATCTTATTGTTGAAATTAAGATAAATCATTTACACTATTATTCCCTCCGACTCGATTACGATGACAAATCATCCAAAAGCATAAATCATAGAGATGGTGTTGGTTTCCTCCGCAGACCCCAATGATAATTAACTGCAAAATTTGAATCAGATATCTCACAAAACGATTGGCAACCTAAGAAGAATATGTTAAAAGAACAAAACAAATTTACTCAACTAACTATTAATTAGATGCTTAAAATGCCACCAGAACTGATCCTAAAGACCTAAACCCTACCACTGAACAGGGGGAAAAAGCTAGGAATGGCAACACTGTTACCATCTGGTCCCCAAAATTTATCTGTTTCTCTCCATCCATCTTTCATTTCCTTTTTTTTTTTCTTCTGATCTTCTGGGCTCCCGCTCTGGAGAGCTCAACAAACCTACCCATGATGATTGATTTTGCTGTTGACAGAGAAGAAGATTAAACTGCATGGATATATATGCACACGTGCAGCTGCAGCCAGCTACATCCCAAATTAAATCACTCAACAAAAAACAGCCAATTTTGCCAAGGGACTCTGCAAATCTCTGTTTCAGGTGTTTTCCTTTCTGTCCCATGTCCATCCATATTCAGTTACGTTTTGTGTTGATTATTAAGTAGCTATTAACAACTCAAAATTTTATCCAAAAAGAGCCAAATTTTGCTGTAATGTTGCTCTTTTGTTGTAGAAGGTATCATGCAAACGGACTATTTACTTCTACATAACGTGTACTCGAAACTGAATTGACAATTGTAATAGTTACAATTTATACTTTGCTCTCGGTAAAAACTATTTTATATAGGAATAGACAGCTTAATAGTCATTCGGGTGACGAATTCTAACGGATCAATTTGACTTAATTGTTTCGATCTGAGAAAATAACGTGAAAATAGACCCACTTGGCAGCATAAATGGAGCAATTTTGGTCTGGAGAACTTCGAATGAACTATTTTGGAGTAATTACAATTATCTGAGATGTGACATATAATTTGAATTAATTCATTTTGTAAAATGAGAAAATTTATCAAATTATCTCACTTTCTAACTGATTCATCCAAATTAAATGACTAAAAAAATTGACAATGAAACCGCCCACAACAAAATTAGTTTTATCTGCAGTTACTAACTTACTATGGGTTATAAAAATTGAAGATCTTTTTCTTGGCCGGGTTTCTAAGGCATAAATTATGACTGGGAAACTTATTTGGATCTGTTCCATCATCTCATAATGCCCCATACTTGAAAACAACATCTCTTTCTGTGATAGCAACAACTAATTAGTAATTAATATAAAGCAAGTGCGGCGATAAAAATTTCAAAACCAAGAATACGCTTACACAAAAGGGCATTGATGACTGGGAAATTAATAAAATTCGGTTTTGTTTATAACCCAAACTCATAAAGTGTTAATACTAACGAGATTTAGTCTGTTTGTCGCATTAATATTGCGAGATAGTATAGTCTACTCTTGTTTTTGTTTCTGATACAACATTTGGTGAGGAAGAAAAAAAATGACTAACTGATAAATTAAGCCACCCTGTATTTATAAGTGATCATTAATTGATTGCCGATCTTTTAGACATTTTTATATACTTTTGGTAACCACCACCCTAGTATGAAAAGGACCAGTAACCAACCCTGGTTTCCATTCTATTGCAATATGTTATCTGTACATGACTCCCCCCGTTATCATCATTTTTTTTTTTTGGTTTCTCCATTATCATATTCTATTTTCCAATCATAACTTATAAAAAATAATATTTTTCCTAATCAAAACCCATCCTCCAATTTAAACATAAACAATTTTTTTGCTCCTACTCTCATGTGTTGCTTTTGTTCTTTTATTGAGTGCCTCCTCTTCCTTTTTTTCATTGGTTAGCTTACTCTCTTTCTATTCAAATTGTTCTCCAGAAAGAAAGAAAAAAGAAACAATTTGCACATAAAAAATTAATATTGGACGAACAATCAATAATATTGGTGGTGGTTTGTTTATCATGTTTGCATAAGTGAGCAGTACCTTTCTTTGAGTAGATTACTTTGTTTATGGTTTCTTTTCCTACAACAAAGTTGTGGCTTTAGACATCACCACTCCTCCAAAGTTAATTAAGGAGATCATGGAAAGAGGAAAGGCAAGAATTATTTGTTGGGGGAATAAGATCCTCTCCTATTTTCCCCTAGCTACCTTATCAGTGCTTGATTATAAGATCTTCACTGTAAACTTGGAATGTGGTACTTCACTCCGAGCTTAATTGATGGGAGACTTTACCTATAGTTTCGAACTTGTTTCGAAAAACGGACTTGGTCCGTATTCAAACACTCTAGACATTGTCCCTTGCCAATGAAATTCCATTGCAGTACGCCATGCAAGGAAAATTAGGTCGTCCCAATGAAGATTTTTACCGACAACTATTGGAAGGTGATATTTAATCAAGGGATATATTTTGCCTAGTCTCATAATACTTGCTTGGACAAAAAAAAGGTTCAATCATTGTACATATATATTTAGTATAAGTAGAGTTCGACGAGACTCGATTTAAATGCTACAGACGATTAAATCCACATTTCATATTTTTTGCTATTGACGGCCGCCATCCAGCAGGTGCCTAACAAACCGATTAGGAGGGTTTTTTCGGTTCATCGTGAATGAAATTTTTGTGGTTGTTTTTCTTGTCTGTTAACCCCATACAAGTTTTATGTATATACTTCTTCATTATCATATGAATCTGTTGACACCTAAAATTAATTTGGCCGGAATTGAATGGCACATTAATTAGTCTCGGAATTTGATCCGATACCGCGGGTAAAAAACTGTGTCGGTGTCGCGGAGAGTCAAAACGATACCGCGAAACAGAAAAACGGTACCGCAAGGAAGCTCGGCGGTACCGCGACATGGGAAACGACACCGCTTAATGAAAATAAAAGAGGGTTGCGCGCGTGGTGTTGGAGAAGGAGTTTTATTTTATAATTATTGTATTTCCTTGTCGGAAAGGGAGAAGCGGTACCGCATGGAGACAAGCGGTGTCGTTTAATTAAAAACGGTACCGCGAGTAAGCACAACGGTATCGCTGTATTAGCAAACGACAGTGTTTAATATAAAACAATGTCGTGGAGTAAAAAAGCAAACAGAGCTGTTTGGGGAAGAAAACGACATCGAGTGAGATTCACACCAACCCGAGCGAAGAGGAGATCAAGACGGTTGAGACACGTGGGAGTTCACAACGGAGCTATTGAGGAAGCGGTTCCACCTAGCGTGAAGACTACGAAGCGGTTTTTCGAATAAAAGCAGTGGAGCAAGGAGAGAGAAGAGGACAACCAAAAATCAACACAGATCAACTCTGTCAAAACTTTACCTTTTCTCTGTAACTCCTTCGCGGAGTTCTCCTTCCAGGAAGGATCTCCATAGTTGTAGCAGTAGTCGTAGTCGCGGAGCTCTCCACAGGAATCTCCATAGGAATAGTTTTAACGTAGATTCCTCAAAAAACTCAAACACCCTCGTTCGAACGTAGTTTGGAGAGGTGCGAACCGTAGTAACGGTCGTTCTTGGTTAGAGGTCAGAGGTGCATCGATCAAATCAACACCGCCCGACGGTGGATATTTGACGGTCACGTTGATTTCACCATTTAGAGGGTCATCGATCAAATCAACGGCGCCGACATTCGGCGGCGGATATTTGACGGTCGTCTCGATTTCAGCAATCAGCGGTGCATTCGATCAAACGGCACCGCAAGAGTTTCCACCGCGAAACATCGAATCAACATCGCCGGAAACGAATTCGGCACCGACGGTGGCATTTGATTTTTTCGGGAAAATTTGGCACACCTGGTGGGACACGTGTGTTTGAAATGGCTCTGCGGCGAGAAAAACAAGATTGCGATCTTCCACAACAATTTCTGGACGAGCAAAGGACCAATACTGAAGTTGGTCAGGCGGACGAGGCGGATAGACATATCGGTCGGATGAAGGAGTGGCCTCAATCCATGTCGAGCACTGACGGGCATGTTGCACTCTTGTCTCTTTTTCGAGCCGTGGAGGAGTATTACCAGCAGGTAAATCTCTATTTTATCTCTTTAAATAAGCCGTGTGATTCTCTTGGAAGATGTATGGATAATTTTTTTGAGATGATAGATGAACATGTTTTCGGTATTGCCGATAAGGATTCACTTAACTTGTGGCTAAAACAGTGGCGTTAGGGGCCAACAAATCTCATGTTGGTTCTCCTGTGAACAGTATTGTTTTGAAGGACAGGAGAGTTAGAGCGGTCTTGCGAAAGCCACAACTAAGAACAAAATTTAAACGCGTTCATAATAAGTTTCAGAAAATTAAGAAAAACAAGTGTGATGTCTTGAAAGATGACAAATTTTACCACATTCTTCAATCTAAGCCGCTAGGGGGGCATGCCATCCCAACTCGTGGTAGATTGAAGGAGAAACAACATCGTGGGTGGCAAAGAAGTTTGCCACACCCACCCTGCTCGAGGAAAAATCTAACAATGGTTTCCTCAAATACTCTTCGGTGTGGGGATGTTAACCACGTAGAAAAATCTAATGCCAACAAAGTTGGCATGACTCAACAGGATCGTTCACGTAAATCATCCCCGAAGTTTTTATTGAGTGGACAGGGGGGCAAGTTCGGTCAAGCACGACAGGGAGTTGCAACACCAGTGCTTATGAGGAACAAGTCTGTTACGAGTGGTGGCCAGGGGGCAAGGCCAATGCCAAACAAATTCCAAACTCACGTGGAATTATAAAAGGGGCAACGTTGTTGTGTGATAGGTGCAAAAGTCATGTTTGTGCTAAGCAAAGTACCAACGTACCTGTTGATGAAAAGTCTCGGGGCTCATACTACCAACCACATGGTGGGAGTGCGAGGCTGACAAAACTAGACCAGTCTAAGCAAGCGATGTCGCATGATCGAATTGGCCAGACAAAGGTGCCAAAAAACGGGAATGTCCTGTCTAGAGACAAGAGTGCTTATGGTTTTCCAGTCCGCGAAGCTAAGATTAGGCCAAATCAGGATCGTGGAGTTTCAAACAAAGAGGTTCGAGCTAGACGAACTGGGGATTTGCAAGCCAACATTGATTCCAAAACATCAAAACCAACGCGTGTGAAGCCAGCTGTGATGAATCATGGACTTTACGGATGGCTTGTTTGGTTTGATCCATGGAGTTGGCAGTGGGTGTGGACTTTTGGCATGATGGTTTATGTTAAAGTCTAGTTTGTTTCCTATTTAACTGTTACTAAATAACGTGGCTAAATTAGGCCACCTAATATGTATTAGAGAAAATATTATACAATAGAATGAAGCGGCATTGCTAAGAAGAAGCCACAATATCGTTGGCAATAATTCAAAATGTCAAGCAGTGTTGTTTTCTCTTTTTTCAACATCGTTGGAAGGATACACAATGTTGTAAAAAAAAAAGTCGCCAAAACAATATTGGTGAAAGAAAAATCAGAGTTGTTTTGAGAGAAACAGCTTTGCTATAGTGGACATCTATTACTGCTAGGCAATGGCCTTGATAAAAAAATAATAGATGATTATCGCCAAAATCAGAGTTGTTGGAGGAAAAGAAAAAAATCAGAGTTGTTTAAAAAAAAAGGATGGTGCGGCCTAACAGCTCGGATGTAAAACAGAAGAAAATTTAATTAATCAATGGCTTGGAGGGAAGGAGGCCGCCAGGTCTGCTACATTAAAAAAAAAGCGCAGGTGGAGAATAACGAAAAAAAAAAGAAAAATAAAGCTCTCACCGCTGCCGCTAACAGCCCTGAAGAAAAAAAAAATTTGCAGCGCTGCTGCTATTGCTAACGGCGCTGGTGATAAAAAAAAATTAATTAATGGCTGGAAGAGGCCGCCAGGTCTAAAAAAAAAGGGGAGAGGGTCAGCGCTGCAGCTGTGGCGGCAACTCAGCCCTGACATAATAATAAAAAAAAAACAGACCTATCAGCGCTGCGGCTGTTGCTCACAGTCATGCAAAAAAAAAAAAGGGCAGAGGGGTGGCGGCAACTCAGCCCTGATCACATAAAAAATTATTATATATAAAAAAAAAAAGATCAAGACAACGCTGCCGTGGGTGCAGCCCTTGCAGCCCAAAATAGAATTGCCATGCCACTTTTACTAGCTTTTGCCAAAATCACCTTTGGCAAAACGTGAGTTGATTTAATTTTCTTGGTAAAGTTGATTTAATTGTTATGGAATTTTAGGTGGTATAAGTTGTGTCAACAATTTGGTTCATAATTCTTATAAATCAAATTGTGGGGGGCATTTGTTGACACCTAAAATTAATTTGGCCGGAATTGAATGGCACATTAATTAGTCTCGGCATTTAATCCGATACCGCGGGTAAAAAACTGTGTCGGTGTCGCGGAGAGTCAAAACGATACCGCGAAACAGAAAAACGGTACCGCAAGCAAGCTCGGCGGTACCGCGGCATGGGAAACGACACCGCTTAATGAAAATAAAAGAGGGATGCGCGCGTGGTGTTGGAGAAGGAGTTTTATTTTATAATTATTGTATTTCCTTGTCGGAAAGGGAGAAGCGGTACCGCATGGAGACAAGCGGTGTCGTTTAATTAAAAACGGTACCGCGAGTAAGCCCAACGGTACCGCTGTATTAGCAAACGACAGTGTTTAATATAAAACAATGTCGTGGAGTAAAAAAGCAAACAGAGCTGTTTGGGGAAGAAAACGACATCGCGTGAGATTCACACCAACCCGAGCGAAGAGGAGATCAAGACGGTTGAGACACGTGGGAGTTCACAACGAAGCAGTTGAGGAAGCGGTTCCACCTAGCGTGAAGACTACGAAGCGGTTTTTCGAATAAAAGCAGTGGAGCAAGGAGAGAGAAGAGGACAACCAAAAATCAACACAGATCAACTCTGTCAAAACTTTACCTTTTCTCTGTAACTCCTTCGCGGAGTTCTCCTTCTAGGAAGGATCTCCATAGTTGTAGCAGTAGTCGTAGTCGCGGAGCTCTCCACAGGAATCTCCATAGGAGTAGTTTTAACGTAGATTCCTCAAAAAATTCAAACACCCTCGTTCGAACGTAGTTTGGAGAGGTGCGAACCGTAGTAACGGTCGTTCTTGGTTATAGGTCAGAGGTGCATCGATCAAATCAACACCGCCCGGCGGTGGATATTTGACGGTCACGTTGATTTCACCATTTAGAGGGTCATCGATCAAATCAACGGCGCCGACATTCGGCGGCGGATATTTGACGGTCGTCTCGATTTCAGCAATCAGCGGTGCATTCGATCAAACGGCACCGCAAGAATTTCCACCGCGAAACATCGAATCGACATCGCCGGAAACGAATTCGGCACCGACGGTGGCATTTGATTTTTTCGGGAAACAGAATCATTGAAGATTAATGCTTCACCCACTTGATACTCAACCAATTTCTTTATATAAAAAAGGTCCTATCCTATTCCTACTTGTGATTTTAAAATTCTGAGTGCACCCTGGTTTGGAACACCATATGAACTAGCTAAGCCTAGGGCGTCACTTGGTTCAGGGCAAAGGGCAGAACAGAGAAAAATTTCAAGTCACAAAAGACCAAAGGATCTGCATGAGGCAAAGGTCCCACACTCTCAATACCTACATATTCATGGTTGTCCCAAATGGCATCATTGCTCTAATTTTACGTGATAAAAACAACAGTGACGGGTCACGAAACTGACCCAGTGCTGTGACTAGGGATGGCAACAAAACCCGAACCCACGGGTACCCATCCGACCCAATCCGGTCAACGCGGGTAAAATCCGTGTTGACGGGTTTTGGGCCGGGTTTGGGTTTAAACCCGTTCACTATTCATCGGGTTGGGTTGGGTTTGGGTTTAGGTAAACCCGACCTATGGGTACCCGCCCACACCATATAATAATTTTCTTGGTATATTTAATATTCTAAACAACTAATCTTATTTATGTTTGTGGAGACATGTCTAATTTTTTTCTTTCTAATTGTGTAGAATGAAGTTGATGTTATCGAGTGGAGAGCGAAGAAACTTTCAATTAATCATGTTATTTATGGATAATTTGTGATTTGCTTCAATTTTCTTGAGTTTTCTAGATTGGTGTTGAACAATTTGTATAGTTAATTTGTGATTTGCTTGTATTTTCTAGAATGGTGTTTTATATATGGATAATTTCTATTGAGAGATTGATATTTGACTTTAATTTTGATAGGAACTTGTTATAGTAAATTTTTTACGATAAAAACCCGTGGGTACCCATGAACCCGCGGATACCCAACGGGTTGGGTTGGGTTTGAATTTTTCAAACCCAATGGGTTTTACCCCGGGTTTTTTTCACGGATAAACCCACGGGTTTGGGTTTGGGTTTGGCAAAACCCAACCCAACCCGACCCATTGCCATCCCTAGCTGTGACTTCCAACTTTCTACATATACATGGTTTTCCTTTTGGCCTTTTTCCAAGCAATTCCTGAGAGAAGCAGAGAGTGGACAGAGACACAGCAGTCGCAGGGGTGCATTCTTAGAGCGGGAAAACGTTGTGGTAAAAAGAGGTTTGGTCTCCTGGGTAAAAGGCTGCTTGTTTGCCCTAAATGGTGAAATTTCATATCACTAGGGATTGGGAAGCATCGAAATATTCACATTCCAGTGATCATCAGTGGGAGAGTATCGATTCATACTGAGCCAAAGTGCTGCCAACCCAATCAATGATCATGAATTCATTTAATGGCGCCCACCTTTGTACAATAGTTTCTTCTTTGGCAGGTCAGGTCAGGTCTCGGATCCCAGTAAAAGGCCGTTCAAACTTTTCCTACTTATGGAGCCATCATGGGAAAATTCAAACTTTTCCTAGTAAAACAGTACAAAATCGTAAAAATCATTTCACTGTTGAGACCAACTGAGAAATTTGAAGAGGAGCGTGAGACATGTACAACAGGGCTTGAGTTTGGTAATGTTGGGTTTACGATTTTTGAATCTATCAAACTCTGTGCTAATGTCGAGGGAGGTGTATGTTTTGAGGAAACAGTTAAAAATGTAAATGATATGAATTTATGTAATTCACAAACATGATATGTGCTCCATGAGTGTGAGAGAATAATTTCACGGTTTGATATAAACCGTCAAAAAAGTAAATGATGATATATTGATATCTACTTATATGAGCAGAGCTCAACTATATATATTTTTTGGCATATATATTAAGATAAATATTCAGGGAACAACACAACCAAACGCGCCATTCGACAAATAGTCAGTACCCAACTATATTTGTTTAAGCAATTTTAAACAAATATTTTATTGGAAAGTGGGAATCTTTCTAAATAAAACAATTTGTTGGCTTTCTAACATTAATTGAACTAGCTTGTTGTCCTACCCCTTGGCCGAAATGTTATTTGAACACAATGCATTTATCATGAGTATTTAATTTTTTTTCGTTGAATTGTATTTAAATTTTTTAAATTAATTGAAATGCTGAATTTCGTATGACGTCAAGGTGACATCGAAATTATTTTTTCATTTCCGAAATTCTTATAACTTTTCATCAATGGTGAACATTGTAATCTTAATGGTTATAAACAAAGTTGTCAAACTGGTTTAAGTCGTTGAGCCCGTCAAGAAAGTGATTTGAAGTTTGATGGTTTGATTGAGGTCCAACCTATTTGAGCCGTTTTACACATTTTCTAAATATATTTAGTTATTTACATATAAGATAGAATTTTAGTGATTGAAATAGAATGTACTAACTTAATTCTATTTAAAACTCAAATAGTCAAATTCCATTAAAAAAAACATACATATCTTAAGATCCACCCACAATCCCGTTGCCTCTCCCCCTGCCACTCTCTTCTTCTCCCTCTTTAACGATCAAACCCTTGATTTTGTAGAGCCCGTTTTGGAGCCCGACTTTGGTCGGTCCTAGTCCAACCAGTTGCCAGGTAGAGGTGTCACAACTTTGGTTATAACACTTGTGAATAACCATTCATAACTTGTCTATTTAATGATGTAGTCACTTAGTTGCCTATGATTGAAAAGAAAATTGACATAACAAAAAAAGAGTTTGTGTGAAAAAGCGTAGCATAAATAGAAACTCATGATGATAACCTTTAGTGAATATTTATTTATTTTGCTTGAGAAACAATACATATATAGCAATATCTAAACCTTAAAGTATTCTGCAGAATATAATAACAAATTCAGTAAGAAAATAACATTTTTCATCCATACTCTATGCAATGAAAAAAGTATTTTTCAACCAAGACACTCTAAATTTAGTTGAAGGACAATCTTATTCACTCAACAAAAAAATTAAACATATCTTGTCATACCCACCTTGCTAATGCACATGACCCCATCAACGTGTCCATGATAACTTCATCTCGACTTTCATGATTTGTCTTGTACTGTGTTATTTCATATTAAACTAAGTAACTATTAATAATACATCTAGTCAATTATCCTATTAAAATCATCTATAAAAATTGGTATTCATAAATTGTGTTCTCTTAAGCTCACTCATTTTTCCAATTATGCCATATTATCTAGAAATTTAGGATTTAACGATTAACAAAACTAAAACTTTCAAAAAATTGGTCACTTACAGTTTGCATAACAGTATCGTTGCTTTAATAGTTCTGAAAATTAATACCAATTTAAGAATTATACATCACATCTACACATTAAATACTGCAATTCAATATGGAATATTCGAATCAATGATATTTGAGTTGCAATTTTAAAATTATTCTCCATTTATAAGAGGACATAAATTAAATTTACTATTAAACTCAAATTAAAATAATCAAAATATAAAAATTAAAATATCAAATAATAAAGAAAGTACTTTCGGGAGAGTTAGTGGGCTAGCGAACAATAGTGGAAAAGTAATATAATTTTTCGACTTTAGATTTTCAGATTTTGTATTTAAAAAGATACAAAACATTGTTTTAGTGTAATTGGTAATGGTTGTTGTATTTGTTTGAAAAGACCAATTTAAGAATTAATACCAATTTGCATAACAGTATCGTTGCTTTAATAGTTCTGAAAATTAATACCAATTTAAGAATTATACATCACATCTACACATTAAATACTGCAATTCAATATGGAATATTCGAATCAATGATATTTGAGTTGCAATTTTAAAATTATTCTCCATTTATAAGAGGACATAAATTAAATTTACTATTAAACTCAAATTAAAATAATCAAAATATAAAAATTAAAATATCAAATAATAAAGAAAGTACTTTCGGGAGAGTTAGTGGGCTAGCGAACAATAGTGGAAAAGTAATATAATTTTTCGACTTTAGATTTTCAGATTTTGTATTTAAAAAGATACAAAACATTGTTTTAGTGTAATTGGTAATGGTTGTTGTATTTGTTTGAAAAGACCATAGTTTGAATCTCGAGATTGATGTTTTTTTCTTATGAATGAAAAATAAATAATGATTGTGAAGAATAAATAATGTTTGAAAAAATTAAAATAATGGTTAGTGAGTAATCATAGCCGAAAAATTAAAATAATGGTTAGTGAGTAACCATAGCCATCTCAGTTTGACAGGGTTCGGGGCCTGCAACTACCAGAGTCGGCCCTTATTTGGGCCCAAGTAATTGTAATTGGCTAACAAGCCAGCCCTGGGCCGGCCGGGTAGCCTTAACCCGTCAACCCCGCCACTAGGCCGATTGGTTGTTTCCGTAAAACTAGCTAAATACACAATTATACCTTTCTACTTTATCGATGTGGTACAGTACACAATTCCTGCATCAGAATACTGCGGGGTAAAAAAGGCTCTCATCATGATTTGTTTGTCTTTTACCAATAACAACAAAACCTGCAACCTTAAAATCCACAGCTCCTAACTCCCCACCTCTAATTGATTTGACTGTTTATTTATTTGGGCTCGCAGTGAACTGAAAGCTAGCTCTGGCCTCTGAGACTATCTGATATTGCAAGCCCATCAAACCCATCGTTAATGAATCAATCAAAGAACATTGCCCAGATGAATCAGCAACCGAAAAGCCCACAAACAGTCATAACTTGGGCTTCATCACAGTAACTGAAAGCGAGCACAAACACCCAGGCATTATTGCAGTGGTGGTGGACTGGTGGTGATTGTCTCCGCCAATGAACACTGTGCAGTTGAACCCACAACGGTAAAGCCCACGAAGGCTTCTTAATGGATACAGCCATAACAACTTGGGCTGCATAATAACAACTGGAAGCTAGCACTGTGTTGCTGCTGCTTTGTCCCCATCATTTTGTACTTTTTCTCTTTTCCTTATTATGTTTGTGTGAAAATAAAAATTTCTCTCTAAATCATTGATCCATCTCCTCTCTTGAGTCCTGACCCAGGTGACTGCAACTTTCTTCTACCTCTTTTTCACTTTCCTTGGTCTGGTCTGATCAGTTTGTCACTTTCCTTAGAGCGGAAAATCGTTGTGGTAAAAAGAGGTTTGGTCTCCTGGGTAAAAGGCTGCCTGTTTAATTGTCCTAAATGGTGAAATTTCATATCACTCACTAATTACTAGGGATTGGGAAATTTTGTAGGGCACATCGAAATATTGACATTCCTTCAAGGAATCAGTGGGTGACTATCGATCATACTGTGCCAAGTACTGCCAACCCAATCAATGATCATGAATTCATTCATTGGCGCCCACCTTTTTACAATAGTTTCTTCTTTTGCAAGGTCAGGTCTCGGATCGGATCCTAGCAAAAGGCCGTTCAAACTTTTCCTACTTATAGAGCCATCATGGGAAAATTCAAACTTTTACTACTAAAACAGTACCAAAAATTGTAAAGATAATTTTACTGTGATAAGTTGAGACCAACTAATGAGGAATTTGAAGAGGAGCGCGAGACATGTACAGCAGGGGATTGAGTTTGTTTAATTGTTGGGTTTACTACGTACTTTTGAATATGCAATTTATCATTGTTCCGGTATTGGTACATATCTTTATCGGTATATATGTTTGATTTGATAGGTATTGAAGTGGTCATACGTTGTTCATAGATGTGTACTTTTCTTGTCCCCGTTGCCGAACTAATAACAATGCAAAAATCAAACAAGAAATCAATACCAAACTTGTAACAATACAATACCACTACCAATTCAAAATCCAATTGCGAGCACACAAAGATGACAATGACATCGTTGTCGAATGATAAGGCTGCTGTTGTGCGCCCTCCTTGTTCAATCGGAATTCCATCCCCGCCGCTCCAAAGGCATCTCCTCTACCGATGTCATTGTCGACCCCACCGCAACCTCTGGTTCTGTCTCCACACCCCGACTACTTCTGCTCCACGAACGACCCTCCGCCGCTCAGCGACGGCGTCACGTTGATGAAGCAGAAGCCTTGCAGTTAATGACTAACCGCCACTGCACCAGATCTTCCCCTAAGCCCGCGATGGAGCGAGGGTAACAAAGGGGGGGGGGGGGGGGAGAGGGATGGAGGGCGATAGACGGTTGTTGTCGCCAATGAGAGAGAGAGAGAGAGAGAGGCAAACGCCGGGCGGCAGTCGTCGCCAAGAAGAGAGGCAAGGGTCAAGGAGGCAGCTGGGAGAGAGATGTATATTGTTAGGGTTGAAAAGAGAGGAGGAGATTAAAGGAAATAACAATGAGATGCGGTAAATTTTTTATTTTTAAAATTACCCTAAAAGAATCTTGACCATAAAATTAGAAAAGAATGGAAAATAGGAAATCAAATGGTATCTAAAGAGGCAAAATACGTTGCCATCCAGATCCTACCCAAGTGGGAACATTTAAAAGATAAAAGAAGCCTATGGTTGAGAAAATTTAAAAAAAAACCTATGGTTGAGAAAATTAGTGGGAACATTTAATAGATAAAAGAAGCCTATGGTTGAGAAAATTTAAAAAAAGAAACCTATGTTGAGAAAATATAAAAGTAATGATTAACAGCAGATCTGGCCCATTTTTGGGCTCAAAGTAATAATTGTATTTGGCTAGTAAGCTAGCCCTAGGCCGGCCGGGTAGCTTTTGACCATTAACCCCGCCACTAGGCCGATTGTTTATTTTAGTAAAAGTAATTAAATACACGATTTTACTTTTCTATTTTGTCGATGTGGTACAATACAAAATTCCTCCAGTAGAATACTGCAAAGTGCAAACAACAACAAAAAAAGAATTCATTTACGGTTTTACGACAAACCTGCAACCGTAAATCCCAAGTTCCCAATTCCAACCTCAAATGATTTGACTGTGTCCTTATTTGGGCTCGTGGTGAACTGAACGGCAGGCCTGAGACTCTGATATCGCAACCCATCTATAATGGGTCGGCCAATGAACACAGTGCAGATGAACCCGCAAAGGCTTCTCAATGGATATTGCCACAACTTGGGCTTCATAATAACAAATGAAAGCTAGCACCTGAAATCATCGATCCATCATCCATCCCCTCTACATACATTCCCAACCCATTGATCGATCTCACCTTCACCTGACCAGTTAATATATTAGTCCGGTTTAACTGCTTAAGATGCATATATTAGGCGGGCGGTTACCAATTAGATGTCCGGCAAATCACATATTTTGACTAGAGTTACAAGTCAGTTTTTATTGTGACTTTGTTGGTTTTAACCGATGAGTGATATTCGAGATAATCTTGTGTTAGTAACTAGTAAGGGAATTTAGTTCACTTTGCAAGAACCCAATGTGGTCCATATTTTCTTTCTTTTCCTTTTATCTTCCTTGCTCTAGTAGAGTATATATTGGAGTCACGGTGATAATTTTGATTTTCCCTGATCGATCTAATTTATTTCTACGTGTTTTGCGTTGATGCACAATTTTTTTTATATAGCTATTTTTGTCTTAAGTTTCCTCTCCTCTATTCAAATTTTGTTGGTTTAACTATTGTGTAATGTAGTACAATGCAATCGAAGGCGTGATTCTATGTAGAACAAAAATATGGTTTGAAGTGTAAAACGTAAAAGCAAAGCTTAAATACATTGTATATAATTGTTATAATTCTTCTAATGCACTCTTTCAAATATAACAAAACAGGATTCGAATAACTATATTTGTCCAATATTTAAAGGTCCAAAATAGACTTCGAATAACAAGTCATAAACACAAAGTCACACACATATCCTTTCCTATGCGACTCGTGATGGGAACAAAGTTAATGATCTTCCTCTACAACTTTCAATCACTCCCAATCAAATGAGAAATCACACTCACACACATAAAATATTGGTTGTTATTACTTATTAGAATTCCATGTATATGAATTATTGAAATCATTCCTTTGAACTTTGAATGGAAAAACTCAATTGCCATATCTTTATTGTCCATAAGGATATACCAATCTCCTCTTATTTTTTGCATTCCAGGTATCACAAACAATGGTTGTGTTACCACCATAAATCTCTTAACCCCTTCACACTCAACAAATCTAAATGATAGCCCATCCAAGATTGTCATTATAGCTAATGCATATCTATATCTAGCTTTCTTTTGATCAAATTTCCATGGAGCAAAAGACCATACCTCACCATTTCCAGACTGATAGTTTAATATTGATTGACCATTAGCTTCCCTCTTCATCCTCTCGAATGCCAAGGGATGATTTTTCAAACCAGGTGTCCCATTGAGGCTCTAACGAGCTTTGATCAATTGTTCACACTGTTTACACTTGCCATGTGGGTAGCCATCCACCAACACCTCAATAAAAGGAATCCATCACTTAGATGTCTTCTTCCTCCCCCTAGACATTTTTCTAGGGGTGGAGTTTCGGTTACCTGTTAACCAGTCGGTTAAACCGATGATCGGTCGGTTATCCACTAACCGAAAATCGATATAACCAGGGGCGGAGCCAGGATTTAGTGTCGGCGGGGGGGGGGGGGGGGGGGGGGGGGGGGACTTTTCTTACTTGTTATCGTGAAAAATATAAAAATAAATAAAAAACTAATAGTCTAATAACGATTTAAAATATCCTTAAGATAGTTAAAATTCAAATTATTTTAAATTAAAATTATAGTTTAAATTTTTTATTAATTTATGGTTAGTGTATATTTCATCAATATTAGCAAGTACTATGCAAACATCATTGTCATTAGGTAATCGACAACTGAAAAAATTATAATGTTATAAAAATTAACATTGTATTTTAACATTGTGTAGAAAATTTCATTTCAACAACTGAAAAAATTAATGTTATTCAAAATCAGTATTATGACAATTGCATTTTATATGAGAAACTATCCTTAAAATTGTAATTATTTTGTTCTAATTGGAATTCAAGTACTTAAGCTTAACAAACTAAATATGAAAGTAAATAATTGACTTACCTAACTAAATTTAAAATTAAATGAAACAAAACTACAAAACTGTTATGAAAATGGTAAATACAAACTTTGATGAAATTAAAGTAAAATATAAAACTGTAATGGAAAGAAAAAAAAGGAATATAAAATTTTTAATGAAATAGAAGTACCATTACCTAGGGGTGGTGTCACATGTGGCATGCATGGAAGACTAGTAGCATAGAGATGCTCCTAGGATTCTCCACCATAATGTAGAGCTTTATAGTGCACTTATGAGTCACATAATGGTGACATTGATAGAGTGCATAATGGGGGGACTTAATGGGGTGTATTGATGTAGTAGAGGGACTTTATGAGGGGCATTGATGCCTTGTATGTGGAGAGACCTATATAAGGAGCCATCTCCCTCATTTGTACTCATTCCATCATTTTTTAGAGTAATACACACTAGCGAATTCTCCCATTTCCTTTGTCTTTGTTCTTGTTCTTTGCTTTCAAGTGAGTTGAGAGAAAGGCTGCCTAGCGCTCTAACGGAATTGAGAGCTAGGGCCGCACGATCGAGAGTAAGGTCGTGACAAGTGGTATCAGAGCCTGGTTCGGCTTTGTGCTAGCAAAGTTGAACCTAGAGCCAGAAGGAAAGGAAGAACCTCACCAAAAATGACTGGATCAGAAGTCCACGACGATGAGAAGCACCGTGGAAGGGATACCGTGAAGAATCCCAAACCAAAGGGTGACAAGTCAAGCACTCGTGATCCTATGACGTCTCTAGAGAGGCGTGTCTCTAGAATGGAGGTGAAGTTGGCGGAAGACATCAGTGCCATGAGGATTTGGGAGCAAACTTCACCCAAGTCGAAAGCGATTTTCAAGGTATGAATGCTCGTTTGTCGAGCTTGGAGATTGGTAATGATGGCTTACGAGAAGAGCTTGTGGCCCTCATCAACAACACCATCACCACATCCTTGAACAACGCCATTGGAGTTGTGAAAGAGCAAGTCCAGGCTGAGCTGGTCGGCGTGAAGGAGGAGATTGCAGATCTCAAGAGTGAGGTCACTCTCGTGAAGAGAGCCATGGCTAGCGGACCAGCCATGGTGCAATCCGTCCCACGTGCTGATATTCCAAGACCGAAGAGCTTCGGAGGTTCACGGAATGCGAGGGAGTTAGAGAACTTCCTTTGGAGTCTTGAGCAGTACTTCAAGGCGTCCGGCATCCAAGAGGATGAGGTAAAGATTCGTACCGCTCCACTTTACTTGGTTGATGTTGCCATGGTGTGGTGGAGGCGACGTGAAGCGGACGTCGAAAGAGGTACTTGTGTGATCGTAACGTGGGAAGATTTCAAGAGAGAAATCAAGAGGCAGTTCTACCCAGAGAACGTGGAGTTTGAAGCCCGTTCGAAGTTGAGAAGACTCACCCAGAGGGGTGGAGTTCGAGAATACGTGAAAGAATTCTCGGAGCTGCTTCTAGAGATCCCGGACATCACGGACAAGGAGGCCATGCACGGCTTTCTTGATGGGCTGCAACCATGGGCCAAGATGGAGATGCAACGGCGAGGAGTGCAAGACCTTGCAACTGCCATGGCCACGGCGGAATCTTTTGTCGAGTACAAACGACAAGAGAGCAGCGGCAAAGAGAAGAGTTCAAAGCCCAACAAGGGTGGAGAACAGCAGAAGCCTTTCAAGGAGGGTTCTCGCACTCAAAAACACCAAGGTGGTTCGAGCAAAGGGGGTAAGTACGAGCCAAAACCCATGACTTGCTTCCTTTGCGAAGGACCACATCGAGTGCGAGATTGCCCACGGAAGGCGAGATTGGCAGCCATGGAAGCTCAAGATGAGGAGCCCAAGGCGGCGGAGGCCAAGATTGGCTCAATCCGCAAGCTTGGCGCGGTGAAGACCGACGTCAAGGAGAGCAAGCGGGGGAGGTGCTATGTTCTGGCACAATTCATGCAAGGCGAGTCAAAAGCCTTGGTGGATACCGGTGCCACGGACAACTTTCTTCGCGTCGAGGAGGCAAACCGGCTGGGTATTGCCTACGAGAAGGGGCAAGGGAGGCTCAAGACGATCAATTCGGATTCCATCCCGATCCATGGAGTTGCTCACAACGTACCAATGAAGCTTGGCGAGTGGGAAGGCCTCATCGACTTTTCCGTCGTCACCATGGACGATCACCCAGTCATCCTCGGCATCCACTTCCTCGACAAGGAGGGAGTGCTTTTGAAGCCCAACTCCAACACGATGTGCTTGGAGAAGGAAGGGGAGTTCCATGCTGTTCATCTCTTGAGAGAAGATGGTCCCCATAGTGCTCTATCGGCCATGCAAGTGGTGAAGGGGTTCAAGAAGAATGAACCAACCTTTTTTGTGTCCTTGAAGACGGAGGAAGAAGGAGGCTCAACGGGAATCACAACTCCCATCGTCGAAGGTGTCCTCGAAGAGTTCGATGATGTGATGCCATCGGAGTTGCCCAAGAAGCTGCCACCAAGAAGAGAGGTGGACCACAAGATCGAGTTGGAGCCAGGAGCGAAACCCCCTTCGCGAGCACCATACCGCATGTCGCCACCGGAGTTAGAAGAATTGCGGAGGCAACTCAAGGACTTGGTGGACGCAGGCTACATGCGGCCATCGAAGTCACCTTTTGGAGCACCGGTGCTGTTCCAAAAGAAGAAGGAAGGGTCGTTGCGGATGTGCATCGACTATAGAGCCATCAACAAGTTGACGGTGAAGAACAAGTGGCCGATTCCCAACATTGCCGACTTGTTCGACCAGCTTGGAGATGCAATGTGGTTCACCAAGCTAGATCTTCGCTCGGGCTACTATCAAGTGCGGATAGCAGAGGGCGACGAGCCAAAGACGGCTTGTGTGACGAGGTATGGCTCTTACGAGTTTCTTGTGATGCCATTCGGTCTCACCAACGTACCAGCCACGTTTTGCACTTTGATGAATCAAGTGTTCGAGCCATTCTTGGACCGGTTTGTCGTGGTCTACTTGGATGACATCGTCGTGTATAGCAAAACACTCGATGAGCATGCCGAGCATCTACGCCAAGTCTTCCAAGTCCTTCGCGACAACGAGTTGTACGTCAAGAGGGAGAAGTGCACATTTGCCGCCACGGAGGTTCCATTCTTGGGGCACATCATTGGTGGAGGCAAGTTGAAGATGGATGGAGCAAAGGTGCAGGCAATCCAAGAATGGGAGCCGCCGACGAAGGTGCCAGAGTTGCGGTCATTCCTCGGCCTTGCCAACTACTATCGGAGGTTTATCAAGGGCTACTCCAACATTGCAGCACCCTTGACGGATCTCTTGAAGAAGAACAAGGCGTGGGATTGGTCGGAAAGGTGCCAAGAAGCGTTCGAGGCCTTGAAAGCAGCAGTGATGAAGGAGCCCGTGCTCGTGCTCCCCAACCCGACGTTGGCCTACGAAGTGCAGACCGATGCGTCCGACTTTGCAATCGGGGGCGTGTTGATGCAAGATGGGCATCCCATTGCCTTCGAGAGTCGGAATCTTAGCGAGACGGAGAGGCGATACACCGTTCAAGAGAAGGAGATGACGGCCGTGGTGCATTGCTTGCGCACATGGAGGCACTACTTGTTGGGGTCAAAGTTCGTAGTGAAGACGGACAACGTGGCAACGAGCTACTTTCTGACGCAGAAGAAGCTCACCCCTAAGCAAGCGAGGTGGCAAGACTTTTTGGCCGAGTTCGACTTCGTCATGGAGTACAATCCAGGCAAGGCGAATTCCGTTGCCGATGCTCTTAGCCGCAAGAGTGCAGCCGCAAGCATCAGCCAGCCCACGTTTCCTTTGAAGGAGCGGATCGTTGAAGGCCTTGGCCATGACCCCTTCGCCAAAACCGTAGCGGAGTACATTGAGCAAGGTAAAACTCGGCGGTTTTGGATGAAGGATGGGCTCATCATGACCAAGGGAGAGCGGGTGTTCGTGCCAAGATGGGCCAACTTGAGGAAAGAGATCATGAAGGAGTGCCATGATTCCAAGTGGGCGGGCCATCCCGGCATCGAGAGAACGCAAGCGCTCATCGAAGAAGCATATTTCTGGCCACGTATGAGAGACGACGTGGAGATGTATGTGAAGACTTGTCTTGTGTGCCAACAAGACAAGATGGAGCAGAGAAGCCCGGCAGGCTTGCTAGAGCCCTTGCCCACGCCCCAACGACCATGGGAGAGTGTGAGCATGGACTTCATCATCGGACTTCCCAAAGTCGATGGATGCGGTTGCATCATGGTTGTGCTGGACAGATTCTCGAAGTATGGAGTGTTCATTCCTGGGCCAAAAGACTTAACGGCGGAGGATGCGGCACGACTATTCTTCAAGAGCGTGGTCAAGTATTGGGGCATTCCTAGCAGCATCGTGAGCGACAGAGATGGGCGCTTCACGGGCAGATTTTGGCGAGAGTTGTTCAAGATCATGGGCTCAAACTTGAACTTCTCGACAGCATTTCATCCTCAAAGCGACGGACAGACGGAGCGGGTGAATGCCTTGTTGGAAGTGTACTTGCGGCACTACGTGAGTGCAAACCAACGAGATTGGGTGAAGTTGATGGACACGGCGCAGTTTTCCTACAACTTACACCGCAGCGAGTCGACCAACACGAGTCCATTTGAGTTGGCGACGGGGCAACAACCTTTGACACCTACGACGGTGGCAACGGGGTATAGAGGCAACAGTCCGGCTGCCTACAAGTTCGCTAAAGGCTGGCACGAGAAGATGGAGATGGCCAAGTCTTACTTAGCCCGCGCTAGCAGGAAGATGAAGAAATGGGCGGACAAGAAGCGGCGGCACTTGGAGTTTGAAGAGGGAGACATGGTGATGGTCAAGTTCTACCCTCATCGCTTCAAGCATCTCAAGAATGTGCACAAGGGACTGCTTCGCCGCTATGAAGGGCCATTCCCCATCGTGAAGAGGATTGGCAATGTGGTATACAAGGTAGAGCTGCCGACGCACTTGGAGATCCATCCGGTCTTTCATGTGAGCCAACTCAAACCTTACCACGAAGACAAGGAGGACGAGCAGCGAAGGGAGCCGCAGCGCGCACCAGCACTCGTCACCAAGACACACGACCATGAAGTCGAAGAAATCATGGCGCGTCGTGTCATTCCTCGTCGCGGCGTACATCCAAGCTTTGTGGAGTACTTAGTCAAGTGGCGCAACCTTCCGGAGAGTGAAGCAACATGGGAGAAAAAGCTCACGCTTTGGAAGAACAAGGACTTGATCGAGGCATTCCATCAAGAGGACGCGACGAGGGCGTCGCGAGCATAGGTGGGGGAGGATGTCACATGTGGCAGATGACATGGCGCCAACAAGGTGACAACATGGCAGCAGCACATGTGGCATGCATGGAAGACTAGTAGCATAGAGATGCTCCTAGGATTCTCCACCATAATGTAGAGCTTTATAGTGCACTTATGAGTCACATAATGGTGACATTGATAGAGTGCATAATGGGGGGACTTAATGGGGTGTATTGATGTAGTAGAGGGACTTTATGAGGGGCATTGATGCCTTGTATGTGGAGAGACCTATATAAGGAGCCATCTCCCTCATTTGTACTCATTCCATCATTTTTTAGAGTAATACACACTAGAGAGTTCTCCCATTTCCTTTGTCTTTGTTCTTGTTCTTTGCTTTCAAGTGAGTTGAGAGAAAGGCTGCCTAGCGCTCTAACGGAATTGAGAGCTAGGGCCGCACGATCGAGAGTAAGGTCGTGACAGTGGGCAATGGGCGGGTTGGGTGGGTTTTGATCTCAAATTGACTCAACCGCGTACTAGCGAGTTGGAATAATTGTGACCCGCAATCCACCCACGTACCTCTGCGGGTTGGGTTAGGTGAGTGGCGGATGGGTGCGGTTGGGTCGTGGGTCAACCCGCAAAAGCAATTCTCCAACTAGCCATTAAGAAAGTTGACTAACATTTATAATAAGTTCATAGCAAATTAGTAAGACTGTATCAATAATCTGTGATTTTGATACAATTAATAATTTATAGTTTGCATCCCATTATTAATTGATATTAACAATAATTTGCATATCAATATCCTATATCTAATAGATATTGCACAACACAAAACCAATAATAGCAGTCAAAACTATTCTTTATTCTCCACCTTTTGAAGTATATGGTCAGACTGTTGTGTAGTTCGAAAATATGATTAATATTCGATACTATAAAAAGGGTTAATTGCATGGTTGGTCACTGAGATTACAAAAAACGTTCAAGTTTGGTCACTTGAAATATTTAAATCCATTGGTAGTACTTCAGTTTACTGAAACCGTTCACATTTGGTCACTCTCCATCCAACTCCGTTAACTTTTGCTTACGTGGCAGTCACCTCTAAAAGTTGACCGTTAAATGTGTGACGTGGCAATTAAAAATAATTAAATAAAATTTAATTTTTTAAAATTTCCACCTCATTTCTAACTATTAAAAAGATAAAAGAGAATTGGAAAATCGATTCTCAATTGTATACCGTCTTGTGGAGAGATGAATTTGACGTAACCGTAGGCGAGAGACCTCCCATTGGTGGAGTCCCGGCACACGCGCACGGACGCGAGGCTCTCAAATTCGGAGAATGCAGCCTTCAGCGGGTCCTCGTCGACGGCGGGGTGCAGGTCCCCGACATACAGCGTCGTCGTAACCGTTGCTGCAAGCACGGCCGACATGATCGAAATTTCTCTTCTCTCTTACTTCGCCCGATCTATTCCGTTTGGATTCAGCGAAATGTAGAGCAATCATGGGCACGGAGGCATCAATCACCCATTGCGGGCGGGTCGCGTCGTCGTCGTAACCGTTGCTGCAAGCACGGACGACATGATCGAAATTCCTCTTCTCTCTTACTTCGCCCGATCTATTCCGTTTGGATTCAGCGAAATGTAGAGCGATCATGGGCACGGAGGCATCAATCACCCATTGCGTGCGGGTCGAGTTATTTTCGAATGGATCGATATCAATACGCGGATTAACCACTCACATGCCCACCCCTACCATTACCAGTTTACCACACAATAATAATGGAATAATATGGAAAACAACAAAAAATGATTATGCCGCCACTGGGGATCGAAGCCAAAACCATCACTAATCTACAAACCAGGTCTGAACCACCAAACTAGGTCGGTTAACTTGTTGTTTCCTTGCATTCTGCGTCATTTAGTACAAATTTTATATGTTTATAGGCAAATTACCCGATCATTTATACGTAAATTCTAAAATTCTGGAGGGGCGCACTAAGCTAGCTCCGCCCTTGGATATAACCAAAATTCGGTCGGTGTTCGGAGGCTGGCCGAGATGGTTTTGGTCTTGGAGGAGGTTTGGTTATCCAAAAACCGAGATAACCGAAACCTAAATCCCTATTTCGATCGATTGTCGATAAGGGGGACCGGCAATTCGATTAACGATAACAGACCATTCGGTTACCGGTTATAACCGAAACTAACCAACGACAGCCCTACATTTTTCTTTCGGTTACTATCTCCATCTTATCCTCTTCCCCACACCACTAGTCTCCGTAGCTGCGACACTTGGGGTTGGATTTGCTGTGTCTATGTGTTAATGTTAATTAAATTTGCTGCAGTTGCAGCTGAAGGTGTTTTAGCTGAAAATGGAGGAACACGTGTTGAAGGTGTATTACTAGCTGAAACTGCCCCTTGTGAACCACGAACCACGATATTCTAGGGGGAAACAAACCACCATTCGATTCATCTTCTCCACTCCTAATTTTTATCTAGTTGTTTAGCTCATAAAATGTTGTCTGCAATTCTAAATTTTTGATATTCAGTAGCAGTGTTAATTTTATCGACTTTTATCCGATACTATTAAGGTTCACACTAACCTTTCGTATTAATATTAAGAGATAGTGAAGTCTGCTTCCGCTTATGTTTCGTTACAAATTTTGATGAGAAAAAATGACTTTAACTGATAAATTAAGCCACCCTGTATTTATTTATTTATTTTGGTCGGAACCCACCCTGTATTTATAAGTGATCATTAATTGATTGCTGATCTTAATATACATTTTATATAGGCAAAATTACACGTTTGGTCACTCAAATTATATAAATATTTCACGTTTGCCACCCAAATCACTTTTCTTTCTTATATGCTACTATTTTTGCTAAACTTTACATATGTTTGGTCACCGACCGTCTGTCTCTGTTAACTCCATTAAATATTTAATGACGTGGCAAATGAAAATATGACTGGGCTATTAAGTAATGACATGTCAATTCTTAAAAAAATTACACCTCATTTAAAAAAATTAAAATGAAGCCCGTGTTGATGGACACTGTCAGTGATCAGTGAATTTTCATAATGGACGCTGTCATAACTTGGGCTTCGCTAGCAACTAGCAACTATTTTTTTTTTCTTTTTAAAGATTGACGTGTGAAAGGAAGTGTTATTATATTATAATAATAAGAAAATAAAAAAAAATGGTTACTGAATAACCATAGCCGTCTCTGTGAAACGGGGCGTCACGGCTTAGAACTACCGGAGCCGTCCCTTTTTGGGCCCAAATATGTTGTAAATGGCTAATAAGCCAGCCCTGGGTCGGCCGGGTAGCCTACACCCGTCAACCCCGCCACTGGGCCGATCAATAACTCCCGGAAAACGAATTAAATATACAACTGTAACTTCCTATTTTGTCGATGTGGTACAAGACAAAAACTACTGCAAATAGAAAAAAGCATCCATCATGAGTTCTTGTCTTTTACCAGAAACCTGCAACCGTACTAAATCGGCAGTTTCCAAGTCCCCACCTCTAAAATGGTTTGGCTGTGTCCTTATTTGGGCTCATGGCGAATTGAAAGCCAGCTCTGCGCATATCTGATAAGGCAAGCCCGTCCGTCAACCAATGAATCGGCCAATGAACACCTGTGCAGATGAACCCGCAACTGTAAAAGCCCACAAAGACTTCTTAATGGACGCTGTCATAACTTGGGCTTCATATTCACCGGTTATCAAACTGGCTACCAATCCGATGTCCGATAAATCACAAAATCGGCGTGAGTTACATGCCGGTTTCAAACGCAAATTTGTGGTTTTAGTGTTTTACCCACGAGTGAGTGATAACCGATTCAATCGAACCAAAATCAAATTGGTTATAAGTTTATCACCTTACTCACGATGTACGATTTTGATGTTAATCTCCGCGGTGATGATTTATGCTTTGATGGAATGGGCAATTAATGAGAGAAAGGAAATAAATAAGCATACAGATTTACCTTATTCATTAACACGATATGTGTGTTAGCTACGTCTATAAGCCCGCGAGAGTCCAGTCAATTTCTCCAGTTTGACAAAGTAATTCTGTCCATGCAGCAACTTTCAACCGTGGGCCAAATAAGCAACTTTACAATAATGTATGCATTTAGATGATATGCACACTAAGAATATGTGATTTTTGAAAATACATATTTTTTTGTGTGTAAATTATACATAGAGTGTGTGCGTTTGAGCACAATTTAAAACACGAATACTCGATATCTCACTAAAAAGTGGGATTCATAATATATTTTGTATGCTTTAAGAATATATTATGCATTATCAATACATACAATTTAGATTCAAATTAAGCGGAAAAAATATTGTATTTCACTGGATACTTTTATTCTTGGAATAAATTATTCAGAATTGGAGCTTCCAAAGAATTCCTCAATGTTCTTATATATAAAGCTGGAGTACCTTTACTGTTGCCAAAACAAATTAGTCTCTATAACATTTTATATTTTTATACCCCAAATTTAATTTTAATATAAAATTATTAAATAATGATATTTTTATAACTATATTTTATGAGATTTTGATACCTACAATTTTTTAATTTACATATTGGTCCAATGTCTAGATTTCGCTTGAATCCATAAATCCAATCCACCAATCCTTTTAAACCAATCCATGAATCCAATCCACCAATCATTCTAAACCAATCTATGAATCCAATCCGCCATAACATAAAAGTATAAATTTAGTTTGTATCATACAAGAATACAAGATGTTGTATCACTCAATTGCAGGAGAAGATTCAATCATTTTATAATTGCCCATACGTGAAATATTAAATAAATGATAAAAGAGAGACGACTCTAAATATTGTAAGAGCGGAATTATAAACTCATTTAGTACATTTACGGGTTCTAAATAAATTTCTACTAACTACATGTAACAAAATATGTGATTGTTTGTATTATTAGTCTAAAATTAATTTTTTGTTAGCAGTTTTGTTAGTAATATTGACTTGACAATATTATATTAACTGAGAAGATATATAGGGCGGTCAACATCCAATTTAAATTTTTTTGAAAATTTTGGCTAATAATTGATATTTACCTAAACCCAAGTAGACCCATTGATTATGGGTAGGGTATGGGTTTGAAAGTTTGTAGATAGGTTTGGATAGGGTATGAACATGTACTTACATAATCTAAATGTGTATGAGTTGGGTATGGATAACCATTTATTCGAGAGTGTTTTAATTACACATACAAAAATTAGACATATTTGTAGAACTTCAAAAGTTTAGGCACCAAAATGTCATACGCAAAAATTGTAGATACTAAAATGTAATGTTCAATCAATATTTTGGGGACTTATGAGCCAAAAAAAAATTTAGGTTATAAATCTAAAAATCTATTAAGTTTAGGTACCGAACTGTAATTTGTATATTTGAGGCTTAATTCCTTTATGGTGATGTATTTTATAGAAAAATGGAAACTATTATTTCATATGTGTAGATACCTAGCCAAACATTCCATATATAATTGTCGAAAATTCTAGCTCGGGTGAAAAAGAAAAACTTTAGGGAGAAGGAAAATGAATACAAATTGAAACTCGCTTAAATTTCATGCTTTCAAATCTCATAGTGGAAAATTATTACTTTCTAATAAGTAATAAACATATTTATTTATTTTTATTTGGACTCGACATTGACTGCTAACAAAAAGTTAATTTTAGACTAATAATACTAACAAAATACCATAACGGGCCATATAATACATGCACATAGTCCATCTCCGCCCCGCGACAAGTCGCAGCATCGCCACCTAGTTAATATATATAAATTTGAAGCTGCGTTACTGTTGCCTAATTATTTTCACTTTCATACCCAAAATTAATTAAATCACAGTTTAGTCACTATAATGTATATTTTAAATTTTCATATGTGTAGATGCCTAATTATTTTCACTTTCATAATTTTTTAAATTTATATATTGGCCCAATGTTTAGATTTCACTTGAATCCATGAATCCAATCCACCAATCCTTTTGAACCAATGCATAAATCAAATCTACCATAAAATAAAAGTATATATTTTTTTTTATAATACAAGATGTTGTATCACTCAACTGTAGGGGAAGATTCGATAATTTTATATTTGCTCATTACGTGAATCATTAAATCAATGATAAAAGAGAGACGACTATAAAACATTAAAAGATCGAATTTATAAACTCATTTAGTACATTTACGGGGTACTAAGCAAACTTCTACTAACTACATGTAACAAAATATGCGACATCTACATAAGCAAGTGTCAATAAATTGCTATAGTGAAAATGGTTGACTGTTTTATTGACGTTCAACTAGAAGAATTGGTCAAATCTTTTATCATCTACTTTCTCTTTGTTTCATTTTTCACTCGCCCTCCAGAACCCTTTCTTTATTTCTTTCTTTGCCTTCTTCGTCTAACCCAAATTAGAATACTATTTTTATGTATTCTAATTACAAGTATGAACGGGTCCATACACGACTCACCAACAGTCTAGAAAACTAATAATTGAACCATGAATCACTAACTTTTACAGCTCATTTTCCAATCCAGTAAAAAGTAAATAAATATGGTTATTACTTATTAGAAAGCCATCATTTTTCACTATTAGATTTGAGGGCATGAAATTTTAAGCGAGTTCCAGTTTGTATTCGTTTTGCTTCTCTCTATAGTTTTCCTTTTCCACCCCTACTAGAATTTTCAACAATTATACATGGAATGTTTGGCTAGGTATCTACACATATCAAATAAATAGTTTTTCTTTTTCTATAAAAAAGTAAACAATACATCACCATAAAAGGAATTAAGCCTCACCTATGCAAATTATAGTTATGTACATAAACTAAATAGATCTTTAGATTTATAACCTAAATTTATTTTTTTGCATATAAGTCCTTAAAATGTTGATGCAACATCATTTTAGTACCTAATTTTTTTTGTGTATTACATTTTGGTACCTAAACCTTTTAGTACCTATAAATTTTTAAATTTATATATTGGTCCAATGTTTAGATGTCACTTGGATTTATGAATCCAATCCACCAGTCCATTTGAACGAATTCAATAAATTTCTACGTGAAAAGGATTGACTATAGTATTGACAGTTAGCGAAAAGACTTGGTCAAAACCTTTCCATCATCTACTTACTCTACGTTTTTTCGTTTTTCACTCACCTTCCAAATTAATTTTGGCCCAATAAAAAGTGGAATTTGTGCTTGTGGGAATTATCGACTAATCGGAGATGGAAAAGAAAACCCTACCAGGGCGATAGAGATTCCTTTTAAGTTTAACTTAGTTAAACTTAGGTTGATCTACCCTGTGGAAACGCTCTTCAATGGAACTTTAGCTTTAGCTGGTCGTGACCAAGAAACCATCGGTTTCGCTTGGTAGGTCGGGAATGCCCGACTTATCAATTTATCCGGTATACTGCTGGGAGCTCATGTAGATCATGCTAGATTGATCGTATTCTAGGCTGGAGCAATGAACCTATTCTTATATATAAAGCTGGAGTACCTTTACTGTTGCCAAAACAAATTACAAATTAATCCCTATAACATTTTATATTTTTATATCCCAAATTTAATTTTAATATATAATCATTAAATAATTATATTTTTATAACTATATTTTATGAGATTTTGATACCTACAATTTTTTAAATTTACATATTGGTCCAATGTCTAGATTTCGCTTGAATCCATAAATCCAATCCACCAATCCTTTTAAACCAATCCATGAATCCAATCCACCAATCATTTTAAACCAATCTATGAATCCAATCCACCATAACATAAAAGTATAAATTTAGTTTGTATCATACAAGATGTTGTATCACTCAATTGCAGGAGAAGATTCGATCATTTTATAATTGCCCATACGTGAAATATTAAATAAATGATAAAAGAGAGATGACTCTAAATATTGTAAGAGCGGAATTATAAACTCATTTAGTACATTTATGGGTTCTAAATAAATTTCTACTAACTACATGTAACAAAATATGTGACACCAATAGGAGTGTGCAACAGTTCGATTTGGTCCGAACTTGACCTAACTCATGAGAACCGCAGTCTATTCGTGAAAAGACATCTCGTGACCAAGGACTGGGCCATCATTGCATTCGGTCCATTTGGTTCAATTCGGTTTGGTCTGGTCCAAATATCAGTTTAGTCCATCATTACTTAAGTAATTTCAAAATTCATGTGGATCAACGACTGGACCATTGCACACCCCTAGACATCTAATTAAGCAAGTGCAATAAATTTTTATGGTGAAAAGGGTTACTGTTGTATTGACAGCCAACTAAAAGAATTGGTCAAAACCTATTCATCATCTACTTTCTCTTCATTTTATTTTTCACTCGCCTTCTATAACCCTTTCTTTATTACTTTCTTTGCTTTCTTTATCTAACCCTAATTAGTATACTATTTTTTATGTATTCTAATCACAAGTATGAACGTGTCCATACACGACTCACCAACAGTCTAGAGAATTAATAATTTAACCATGAACCACTAATTTTTTTAGCTTAGTATCGAGTCCAAGTAAAAATAAATATAGTGGTAGTCCAGTCATGGTGGATAAAGGGAAGAGTGTGGTATCTGCAGGCTCTTTACATCGTTCTAGTCTTATGATTGGATCAAACTGTGTTGGTATTAATCTGGAACATACTTTCCAGTCAGTTGCAGAATGCAGTTCGCCACAGCTCCCAACAGAGGATGAGTTTCAAAGGGTGGTGAATGGAGCAAGGCCTAGATGCTGGTCACCTCTTCCTAGTCCCACCAGTGTGTTGCAAACAACTCAAGCGTTTGCTGCACTACAGGGGTTAGGAGATAGAGAGATTACTCAGTTGCAAGCTGCTCCTAAGAAAGGTGGTAGAAAGGGTGGGGGTTCTCAATCCTCCCCAGGATGAAGATACTATTCTGGAACGTTAGAGGGTTTTAACAAGCCCTCTAAGAGAAGGGACTTTTCACAAGTCCTGAGAAAGTACAAGGTGGATGTGGTGGCTATACTTGAAAGAAGGGTAAGGAAGGAAAAATCTGATGAAACTGTAATGAATTTCTGTCTAGGTTGGAAGAAGTATCTCAATTACTTTGATAGTGATCTAGGTAGAATTTGGCTATTATGGGATCCAGACATTGAGCTTAGAGTTCTTGCGCCCAGGAAGAATTATGTGCATTGTGTGGCCCGGGAGTCAAGTGGTGCTAGTTGTTTCATTACTGCTGTTTATGCGTCGAATGATGAGATAGAAAGGAGAGGAACCTATAGAGACCTGGCTAGGTTCAAATTATCTTCTGCCCCTTGGATTGTTGGAGGGGATTTTAACTCTGTCTTGTCCCCTGTGGAAACTTCTAATTTGACCATGATAAGTAGCTGTATGTTGGATTTCAAAGGTTGGGTTGATGATATGGAACTGGTTGATCATAGGTCGAGTGGACCTTTATTTACTTGGACGAACATGCAAAAGGATGACCCTATTGCCAGAAAACTCGATCGTGCCCTTGTTAATGAAGCTTGGTTTGATGTTTTCCTTGTTGTGGTATTGGTATCTTGGTAGGGACTTTCTCAGACCACTGTGGGGTATGTGTTGATACAAACCCAGGGCAACGGACTATACCTAAGCCTTTTAAATACTTTGAGCTTTGGGCTGGTCATCCTGACTTCCTCAAAATTGTAGAAGAGGGATGGTCTACCCCTGCTCAAGGTACCCCGTTACTGGTTGTAAAGACTAAGCTTAATGCTGTCAAGAAGGGGCTGAAGATGTTGAATAAGGAAGTGTTTAATGATAATAGTGGGCAGGTGAGATCAGTAGAAGGGCAATTGCTTGCTTCTCAAGAGTTGGCTCTGTCCAACCCATATGGTGATGTTTTTGCTGAAGTAGACTCCCTGAATACACAACTTGTGAAACTGAAGAAGGATGAGGAGAGCTTTTACTGGCAGAAGTCTCGGGTAAGCTACTTGAAGCTTGGGGACCAAGGTACCAGATTCTTTCACCAATCAGTTAAGATCAAAACTGCTAGGAAGGCTATAAGGAAACTAGTGCTTGAGGGGGGTGAGGAGGTAGTGGAGATGGACAAAATTGCTGATGAAGCGGTGGAGTTTTATAAAAATTTATTTGGCTTCATTGATCCAGAGGTAAAACCTTGCAGACAGCATCTGGAGGGCCTGGTAACACATAGACTGAGTGATGAGCAGAGAGATTCCTTGTATCAAGGCTTCACAGCTGATGATGTGAGAAGAGTTGTGTTCAGCATGAATACTCATCAAGCCCTTAGCCCTGATGGGTTTTCGGCTGGCTTCTATAAGCGCACATGGGGGGTTATAGGAGAGGATGTCACTGCTGGGATCCTGGAGTTCTTCAATACAGGTAAACTTCCTAGTAGTATTAACTCCACTGCTGTGTCCTTGATACCAAAAGTCACTTCTGCTTGTAAGTTAAAAGAATTTAGGCCAATCTCCTGTGTGAATATTCTTTACAAAATCATTGCCAAGTTGCTAGCAAATAGGCTGAGGAAGGTTTTAGCTAGTGTGGTCAGTGAGAATCAATATGCTTTTATTGAAGGGAGGAGAATAGTTGATAATATTTTAATGGCACAAGAGCTAGTGAGTGGTTACCATAAAAGTACTCTGTCTTCTTGTTGTACTATTAAAGTAGACCTCATGAAAGCGTTTGATTCAGTTCACTGGGGTTATTTGTTTCTCATGATGGAAGTAATGGGATTCCCCCAGAGGTTTATTTACTGGATTAGGCTCTGTGTTAAAACAACAAAATTCAGTATTTGTATAAATGGTGGACTGTGTGGATTCTTTGGAGCACAGAGGGGGGTGAGGCAGGGGGATCCCCTCTCACCTTACCTGTTTCACAATTGCAATGGAGGGGCTATCTCTTTTCTTGAATCGAGCTGCAGTAGAAGGGACCCTGGCTTTCCATCCTCAGTGCAAAAAAGTGGGGTTAACCCACTTGTGTTTTGATGATGATCTTCTAATCTTCACAGAGGGCTCAGGTCAAGCTATTCAGAGGGTTCAGGGGATATTGAAGGAATTCCATACTATTTCTGGCCTAAAGTGCAATCCAGGGAAATGTGAGGTGTATTTTGGAGGGAAGTCTATGCAGTTTAAGCAGAATGCTTTGCAACTGCCAGGGTTCGTAGAGGGAGATTTACCTGTTAGATATCTGGGTATGCCTCTTATCTCAGGGAAGTTACCTTCTAGTGAGACTGACAAGCTGGTAGCCATAATTACGAAAAAGATCAACTCCTGGAGATCAAAGAAGCTTAGTTATGCTGGAAGGTTTCAACTGGTAACGTCGGTGTTGATGGGAACTCTTCAATATTGGATGCAGATCTTTATTTTGCCCAAAAAAGTTATCAAACAAGTTCAAATTGTATGTTCAAGGTTTCTCTGGCATGGGGGAGAAGAAGGGCGTGCTAAAGTGAGTTGGGAGAGGATGGCAAGGCCTCGAATGGAAGGAGGTTTGGGTTTACGTGAGCTAAGTGCCTGGAATAAGGCCTGTACAGTCAGATTTCTCTGGCTGTTCTTAATGAAGAGTGGAGCTATCTGGGTGGCTTGGTTTCAGTAGTATAAGGTAAAGGATCGAAGCATATGGACTGTTTCTGCCTGTCAGAGCAGCTCCTGGGCTTGGAGGCGTATTCTCAAGATACGCCCTCTGATCCAGCCTTTACTTTTGATAAGGAACACTCAAATTCTTTGGGACAATAAAACTATGTCTGTGTTTAAAGTTTCTGTAGTTTGGAACACCTTGCGAGTCAAGTATGAGGTGGTGGACTGGGCAAAGCTTATTTGGGGGAAGAATTATGTTCCCAGAAACAGCTTTCTGGCCTGGATGATCATGTTGGATTGTATTGTCACTAAACAGAAGCTGATGCAGTGGGGCAAGCAGACTGATGGGCTGTGTGTGTTGTGTGGTAATGAAGTAGAAACTAGAGAGCATTTATTCTTTACATGTGTTTTTTCTCGTCGAGTTGTTATGGCACTGCAAATGGGGGGATTCTGTTGTAGCTCCTGGGAAGCTACTGTTGCTGCAGGTATTGCCAGTTGTAGGAGGCCGAAGCTGGGGAGAGTGACCAGTTTGATCTGGTGCTTATGCTGTGCTGGGATTTGGAGGAAAGATGCCGGCGAGTTTATGGTAATGCTAGGAAAACAATAGAGGACTTAGTTCGAGAAGTTACTACTGAACTGCAGATTATTTGTAATGATAATGAACTCTTACTAGAAGGTCTGCAGCTGCTTGGATTGCAGGGGAGTGAGTAGGGGATTGGTAGCTGCTGGTAGTTTTGTGGGGGACGTGGTTTTTTTCTCCTTCTACTTTTTAGGGCTGCTCAACTCGAGCTTTCCTTTTCGTTGTATTGGTTGGCCATTTGTGCTTTGCAAATGGTCTCTTTTTTGCCATTAATAAAAAGAGTAACCGATTCAACGAAAAATAAATAAATAAATAAATATATATGGTTATTACTTATTATAAAATCCTCATTTTCTACTATGATATTTGAAGTATTGAAATTTTAAACGAGTTCCAGTTTGTATTCATTTTGCTTCTCTATAGAGTTTTTCTATTTCACCCGGGCTAGATTTTCAACAACTATATGTTTGGCTAGGTACCTACACATATCAAATAAATAGTTTCAATTTTTTTTATAAAAAAGTAAATAATTATCATCTTAAATACATCACCATAAAAGGAATTAAGCCTCAACTATGCAAATTGTAGTTCAGTACCAAAACTTAATAGATCTTTAGATTTATAGCCTAAATTTATTTAATGTGAAGTGAGGTTACTGTTGCCAAAATAACTATATTTTGATAACTCAAATTTAATTAAATTACAATTTAGTCATTATAATGTACATTTTACATTTTGATATCCCAAATTTAATTTTAATGTAAAATCATTGAACAATTATGTTTTAGTGCCTAAACTTTATGAGATTTTCGTACCTAAATTTTTTAAAATTTACATATTGGTCCAATATTTACATTTCACTTGAATCCATAAATCCAATCCGCCAATACATGAATCCAATCCACCATAACATAACGGTATAAATTTAGTTTGTACCATACAAGACGTTGTATCACTCAACTGTAGAAGAAGATTCGACCATTTTGGTCTTCGATGAGATTTTTACTTAAAAAAACATGTATGTTATCCATTTGAAATAATAATTATCATTTTTTAAAGAACATTCTATTCGGTGATGTGACAACATAGTTAGTAAAATATAATACGAGTACATTAAGACATTGATCTGTACGAAGTTTTTGTATGACATTTCAATAGAACAATGTTTAAAAAATTAACAGTAATAAAAAATCATAAGTTAAAGCTAATATAAGCATAAAAATGACCCAACCTTTCCATCATCTACTTCCTCTTCGTTTCATTTTTCACTCGCCTTCCATAATCCTTTCTTTATTTCTTTTTTCCCCCCTTCTTCGCTAACCCTAATTAGTATACTATTTTTATGTATTCTAATCACAAGTATGAACAGGTCCATACACGACTCACCAACAGTCTAGAGAATTAATAATTGAACCACTAACTTTTTCAGCTCAGTATCGAGTCCAATTAAAAATAAAGATATATGATTATTACTTATTAGAAAGTCATCATTTTCCACTATGGTATTTGAAGGCGTGAAATTTTAAACGAGCTCCAGTTTGTATTCATCTTGCTTCTCTATAGAGTTTTTCTTTTTCACCCAGGCTAGATTTTCAACAATTATATGTTTGGCTAGGTACCTACACATATCAAATAAATAGTTTTCATTTTCTATAAAAAAGTAAATAATTATCATCTTAAATACATCACCATAAAAGGAATTAATCCTCAACTATGCAAATTATAGTTCGGTACCTAAACTTAATAGATCTTTAGATTTATAGCCTAAATTAATTTTTTTAGCATACAAGTCCTCAAAAATCAAAATATTGATGGAACAGTACATTTTAGTATCTAAATTTTTGTGTACTACATTTTGGCACCTAAAATTTGGAAGTTCTATAAATAGTTCTAATTTTAGTATGTGTAAAACAACTTCGAATAAATGGGTATCCATACCCAAATCATACACATTTTGATATGGAAGTAAATATCCATGCCCTACTCAGACACATCTACAGACTTCCAAACTCATATATTCGTGATCCATACCATATCCATAATCAATGGGTCTACTTGGGTTTAGGTAAATATCATTTATTAGCCCAAAATTTTAAAATATTTGAAATTGGATGTTGACTGTCATATATCATTTCTCATTCAATATCATATTGTCAAGTCAATATTATAAACAAAAATTAATTTTTGGCTAATAATACTAACAAACACCATAACAGGCCACATAATATATGTCGATAGGCCATCTCCGCCCGCAATAAGGTGCGCCATCGCCACCTAATTTATTTTAAGCTCAAACATAACAGGAAACTTAAAACAGTGGCAGAGTTTAGCTTGTATGGTTGAATGCAACGAATCGAGCATTAGTTTCCTTATCCTACATATGCATCCAACCTAATAATTAGCTATCTCTGCGCCAGCCAGATACCGCAAGCCCACGTGACCAAGTTCGGTCGACTCGAGTGCTGTCTTCTACTCTACTATTTGGTCGATGTTGCAAAAGAAAAAAATGCTGCAACCACGGCTCCACTGACCATTATCACTTCTTCGTGTCCTCACTCCTTGATAACATGCCCAAAGTCAATTTAACCCCGGGGATGACATAGGCAAGGTGGGCGGGTATCTCATTACTTATACTCGTCTATGGTAGTTTTTGTAATTTATTATGAGGTTTAGGTCAGGGTGGATCGGTCCATATGAGTATATAATTTAAAGAGTCAAAGATTCAATGATAGTAACAGATCACAAACGAAAAGATCAATTGTTGAAGTATTAAATTAGACTTCATTTATTCTTTTGGTAATTGTGCTTAAGAGTCCCTAATTGCCCTAGGTTAATCGGTTGATGGGTATTATAAGGGTAAACCTCGGCAGCCACTGTAACACAAGAACAACTGATTTCTATTCGGCTTGATATAGTGAAACCCTATCTGAGAGCTCAGCTCTCCGTGGATTAGTCCCGTTAATCGGGGATACCACGTAAATCGTCGTCTTCTTTACTTCCGCAATTGCTATATTTTACATGGTATCAGAGTTTTGAACTATTGATCTACGTCAACTATGTCGACCGGGGAAGCTACGGTGAGCGACACCAGTGGCGCCCTCACTAGCGCTGATTCGGCTATTCCACTCACCTCCCCTCTATACCTTCACCCTTCGGAGAACCCTGGTCAATTATTTGGGAGCGATCTCTTAACCGATCTCAATTACGGCGAATGGGTCAATGATATGACAGAGACCTTGATCGCCAAGAACAAGTTAGCTTTCGTCGATGGTTCCTTGGCATGATCCGCGGCTGTTACTGGTATGCGCGCAGATGCTTGGGACCGTTGTGATGCGATGGTTAAAGGCTGGCTGAAAACCGGGATGAGTAAAGAAGTGCGCAACAGCGTGCGTGGAGCTCAAACGACGCGAGAAATCTGGCTCGATCTTCGTCAGAGGTTTGGAACGAGCTCTGCTACGCGCGCCTACGTGCTGCGTTGCCATCTTGCCTCTCTTCGCAGGAGAAACTTTCCGTTTCTGCATTTTATACAAAACTCCGGACTGCTTGGGACGAACTTCAAACCATCAGCATCAATCCGCGTTGTAGTTGTGGCGGATGCTCTTGATTGCTCGGCAAACCCGCGAGAAGGTTGAAACGGAGAGGCTCTTCGATTTTTTACTTGGACTTGATGATATTTTTGCTGTGGTACGTTCACAGATCCTCAGCATGAAGCCCATTCCATCCCTTGCTGAGGCGTATCAATTAGTGGCAGGGGAGGAACAACAAAAGCAACTCACTGCTGGGCGACGTCCCAATGTGGAATCGGCTGCTTTCTAGGCGCGGGAAGAGGATTCCAAGCCCGCTGCTTCCTTAGAGAAATCCTCCGAGAAATCCCCCCCGTTGCAGTCACTGTCGCAACCTTGGGCATACTAAAGACATGTGCTATCGTTTGATTAGTTTTCCCTCTAATTATGGCATAGGAAAACAGGGGGAGCAGCCTCCTAATGTTTGCAAGCAGCAGAACGAGAGCGGGCCGCGCGCAACTCATGGTGATGGGGAAGACAACCCCATTCCGGGACTGACCGGGGTTCAATTTGCTCATCTAAAACAATTTTTCAGCTCGCCTGTGCCGGTTCCCGACCCTACGGTGCACATTACGGGTAATAGTACTGATCCTTACGAATGGCTTATTGATTCAGGCTGCAATGAACACATTGTTAGGGATGCTGGTTGGCTTACCGGGTTAGACACTAGTGGTACTTATTCCTCAGTTCTAATTCCTAATGGTAGATGTATACCTGTCAAGGGCATTGGTTCTGTTGTGCTGAATGATCGTCTCACGTTACGCCGTGTTCATAATGTCCCTAAGTTCAAATGCAATCTCCCATCTGTTATCCGTCTTGCCCAGGATCATGATATTGCCTTACTCTTCTTGGCTGATTTTTGTCTCCTCCAGGACTCACGTTCCAAGATAGTGATTGGACTGGGTCGCCACTGTGATGGCCTTTATTATCTGCAGCGAGGGGGAGTGGGCGCTTCTTGTCCTAGACGTGCTGTGACAGCCCTTGCCGCCGGCCGAGATGAGGACGTGTTGTGGTACCGGCGCCTCGGACATCCTTCTTTCGAGAAACATTCCCGTTTGCGTGATGTTTTTGGACTCACAACTTTTGGTTTGGTTAAATCACATTGTGACTCTTGCTTGAGAGCTAAACAAACGCGTACTGTTTTCCCTTCAAGTTCTATTACAACTCATGGTTGTTTCGAGTTGATCCATGTGGATATTTGGGGTGGCTATCAGACCCTCTCTATGGATGGTTCCAGATTTTTCTTGACTATCGTTGATGACTTTAGCAGTGCTACTTGGGTTTACCTGCTTAAATATAAATCCGATGTCGAGCAGTATCTTCGTTCCTTTTGTCAGATGGTTCTTACTCAGTTCAAGAAACAGGTGCAGAAAATACAGGCTGACAACGACATGGAGTTTCAGACCAATTCTCTCCGGGAATATTATGCAGATCATGGGATTCTTCTTCAGACCTCCTGCGTCAACACCCCACAGCATAATGGAGTGGCTGAACGAAAACATCGTCACCTTCTCGACACTGCCCGGGCTCTTCGATTTCATGCAGGTCTTCCAGTTCATTTTTGGGGAGAATGGGCCTTGACTGCCACTTACTTGATTAATCGATTACTGATAGACCGTTAGTTACACATGTTTTCACCCCTGTTCTTACACCGTTTGAGAGGTGGTTTCTCGTGTTTTAGACCGATTTCATGCTAGGTTGTGCTTGTTTGTGATATTTCAGGTCCTGGCAAGTGAATGAAGGTTTAGGAGCGAGTTCGGGGTCGATTGGGTGAAGATCGGGCGCGAGACAAGTCACAATGGAGGTCACACGGGCTGCCCTGAAACTCGCACGGCTGTGTGAAGTAATGGCCTGGCCGTGCGAGTTTTGCCGAGAGCACACACGGGCAGAGCAGAGGATCGACAAGGCCGTGCATGTGGCCGGGTTGGCCGTGCCACATTCTGCGAGAGCAAACACGGGCAGGAAGGAGAGTTCACACGGCCGTGCCATTCTGGCCGTGCAAAGAGCCTGGAATTCGAACTAAATGAAACGATGCGTTTTGACTCACACGGGCAACTGGGTGAGCTGCACGGCCGTGCCACCCTGGCCGTGTGAGTCGGGATTTTCTCCTTTTAAGCAGAATTTCAGCCACAATTCGGGAGGATTCGAGTTTTTGAGAGAGAGATCAGTTCCTAGAGAGAGAAAGTGACGAGCAAGAGTTCCCAAGTGCTCTAGATTGATCTTCAACACCATTGGAGGCCAGCTTGAGCTTGGAGAAGTGCCAATCAACGTCCAGAAGCAGGAATCCATCCTTCGCAGTATGAATTCCGTGTCTGATTCTGCTTTTGCTTTCTTCTCTATGGAGTAGTTCTCCCATTCATTTGGGTATGGAGAACCCTAGATTTGTGTGTTAGGCTTTGATTGTATGAACCCAAGTACTGATTCTATGATTGATTATATTCGATTGAGGTTTTAATGATTGAATGACTTGAATCCTGATCAAATTCCTGTTGTTTCTGCTTTGACCTAGAATGAGAATATCTGCCTAGGTTAATAGAGTATCATTGATTGAAGGTAGGGAGTTGGTGACTTTAGTCGAGGAGCCATCTCACTATTCTGTACCAGATTTACTCTGGTAGTGGAGGTTTTGTTCTTAGGGCCTCAATCTGTCGACTCCGGTGGAGGTTAGTCGCCCACTAGAGAGTCAGATTGAGAGGGTCTGAAGACCTTTAGTCGAGACTTCAGGCTGTTTAAGAACCTTCCGCAGTATAACTGTCATAGAAACTGAACTTGGTAATTACAATCCGGCTTAACTGCAGTCTAGGGGGAACCATATCCGGGTGACCTCTTTAACCTGAATACAACAGTTTACTTACTTTGTTAGTTTGTTAGTTTAGACTTGCACTCCAGTTTTATTGCTAGATAACAAGAACTCACTGAGTAGTCAGCAAATCTAGGACCCGGGTTGACATATAAACCTAAACCCGCTATACTACGCTTTAGGGAGTGGTTGCACTTGGCCAATTCCTAGGGTGACAGTAGAGTCGAGTCAATTACCGTCCGCTGTTTTGCACAATAAAACCCCATTCGAGGTCTTGCTAAATCGGGTTCCTCCTTATACTCACCTTCGGACTTTTGGCTGCTTAGTATATGCCAAGGACACTCGTTCGGGACTATATAAATTTGCCGAACGTGGTCGGCGTGGTGTATTTGTTGGCTACCCTCTTTCGCAGAACGACTACCGTGTTTATGACCTCTCCTCTCGCCGGATTTACACCTCCAGAGACGTCCATTTCGTTGAAAGTGACTTCCATTTTAGGCCGTCCACACCTCCTTCGGATCCGTAGCCTGTTATTTCCCCAGTTCCATTTGAGGGGGAGCTGGATCCTTTGGTGGATGCTCGGTTACACACGGCCGACGACATCCACGCCAGCTTCGACGTAGGTGATCCTCCTCCGACGCCTTTGAATGGCGTGCATGGCTCGCCCTCTGCCGAAACGATTGACGTAGGGATGGACGCCGGTGGATCTTCTCCCGGTCCCACGTCTCCTGCCTCATCGGACGCAACTTCGTCCTCACCTCTGCTCCTCGCCGTGGTCTCCATGATCGTCGACGTCCCCCCAAGCTTGCCATTTACGATGTACAGTTTCCTGGTGATCCCTCTTCTTCGACTGCTGTCTACCCTAGTTCCAACCATGTAAGCTACCAACGTTTCTCTGAACCGCACCGGATTTTTTGGCTGCCATTACTCAGCTCGTGGAACCTCGTATTTTTCATGATGCCGTGCAGCATGCCTGTTGGCGTGAGGCGATGATTAAGGAGATAATGGCTTTGGAGGCCAACGGTACATGGACTCTGGAATTTTTACCACCTGGTAAGCGTGCTATTGACTGCAAATGGGTCTTCAAAATCAAGTATAATCCTGATGGCTCGGTGGAACGTTTCAAAGCTCGACTCATTGCTAAAGGATTTACTCAGATAGAAGGCGTTGATTTTCATGACACGTTTGCTCCTGTTGCCAAGCTTGTCACTGTCCGTGTTCTTCTTGCAGTGGCGGTTAGCAAAGGTTGGCAACTTCATCAGCTCGATGTTAACAACGCTTTTCTCCATGGAAACCTTGAGGAAGAGGTTTACATGAAAGTCCCTCTTGGTTTTGCCGAGAAAGGCGATGCTCGTGCTTGCCGGTTGAGGAAGTCCCTTTATGGTCTGCGCCAGGCCTCACGGAATTGGTACAAAAAATTCACGGAGGCCTCACTGAGTTGGGTTTTGTTCCATCCCATGCTGATCACTCTCTTCTTTTGTATCGTCGGGGTGCCTCGTTCGTCGCGCATCTCATTTATGTCGACGATATTTTCCTCACAGGTAATGATGTTGCTTTCATCTCTCGCGTCAAGTCGTTCCTTCATGCCAGGTTCAGCATCAAAGATCTCGGCCCTCTCAAGTATTTTCTGCGCATCGAAGTTGCTCGGTCTCCAGCAGCTGTAGTCCTTAATCAACGTAAGTACACGCTTGATATGCTCCATGATGCTGGGATTGCTGCTGCTGGTCCCAGTCAGTTCCCTATGGAACAAAATCACAACCTCACGCGTCCCAGTTCCTTCAGTGATTCGCCTGCCACCACTGTTGATGCTAGCTCTTACTGCCGCTTAGTTGGCCGACTTCTGTACCTCACGGTCACCCGCCCGGACATTACTTATGCTGTTAACATTTTGAGCCAGTTCGTTCATGATCCGCGACCTGAGCATGTTAATGCTGCCCATCGTGTGCTTCGTTATCTCAAGACTTCTCCAGGTCAGGGTATTTTCTTCCCTTCTGACAGTTCCTTGACATTGACAGCTTACTGTGATGCAGATTGGGGAGGTTGCCAGACTACCCGTCGGTCCACAGCTGGTTATCTTGTTCAACTTGGTACTGCTCCCGTTTCCTGGCGCACGAAGAAGCAGCGCGTTGTTGCTCGTTCCTCTGCCGAGGCGGAATACCGGGCCATGGCCAGTGTCGTCAGTGAAGTCATTTGGCTGCGGTTACTCCTCACTAAACTTGGCGTACCTCAGTCGGCGCCCACACCCCTTTACTGCGACAATCAGGCTGCTCTTCACATCGCAACTAATCCAGTCTTCCATGAACGCACTAAGCATGTGGAGATGGATTGTCACTTCGTTCGTGAGCGTGTTGTCACTGGCGAGATTGAGCCGCTGAAGATTGCTTACTCCTCTCAGTTAGCGGATATCTTCACCAAGGCATTGGGCGCGGATCCCTTTCATTCCCTATTGTTCAAGCTGGGCATTTGTGACCTTCATGCCTCAGCTTGAGGGGGAGTGTTGAAGTGTTAAATTAGACTTGATTTATTCTTTTGGTACCTTTTGGTAATTGTGTTAAGATTCCCTAATTGCCCTAGGTTAATCGGGTGATGGGTATTATAAGGGTAAACCTCGGCAGCCACTGTAACACAAGAACAACTGATTTCTATTCGGCTTGATATAGTGAAACCCTATCTGAGAGATCAGCTCTCCGTGGATTAGTCCCGTTAATCTGGGATACCACGTAAATCGTCATCTTCTTTACTTCCGCAATTGCTATATTTTACATCAATAAGGGCCTAGACGGTAACGCTATTCAGAGAGGGGGCCGGAGAAACATTAGGAATATTGATTTTTTATTACAAAAATGAAGAAACAAACTATAATATGATAAATGTAGTTAAATTATTTGAAAATTAAAATTTTCACATATTACAATTTTATTATAGCTCAAATATGTGGTTATAAAAATAAAATCCTACTTAATTTGAGCATAAATATGATTTAGGAAAAAAAAAAAACAGATTAAGAATGACTGAATGAGACAAAAAAGTGAATATAATCGTACAAAATCTTAATCTGGTAACCATGATTAGTTATTAATAAAGTGTGAACTCGTGGGTCGACCCGTTTTGACCCTGACTCATTGAGAAATACGAGCCAAATACACTCGAGATGTACCCGTTGTAAGGTTAACGGGTTGGAGGTCACACGACGTCGTTTTCTCCTTTGGTTTGTGAAATGCGTATTTTTTCCGCTTTCCCTCTTCACCTAGCCCTATCTTTGCAATTCTAAGTTTAACATTATTTGAATCTTCTTGTTATATAAATGTGTGTAAATTTTCACTATATGGTGGATCCAAGTACAACCTGTTTTTTTGGTATGATATTATATGTTATTACTCATATCTTAGATGAGATTTGATATAATTTATATAGGGATGACAATGGGTCGGGGACGGAGAGTGCATATCCGTTACCCTACCCAAAGTAGTTCGGGTTTTACCCATACCCATACCCATACCCATATGAGAAACGTGTAGAAAATCCAAACCGTGCCTATACCCGTTTAGGTTTTGGGTATCCACGGTTATCCATGGGTAATAGTTTCTCTTTATAACTCCAACCAATATGTTACATTCACACGTATTCTCATGTTATGTAAGACAAAAAGTACGACAATAATTCACTGGAATGAAGAAAATTAATTAGTTAAAACAACACAATTTCATAAAAATATTATATTTATATGCTAAATGTAAAATATGTTAGAGAAAAATATTGATTATTTGTAGACAAAATACATATGCATGTGTATAATCGGGCGGATTCGGGTTGGATAGTGAGAAAACCATGTCCACCCAATATCTGCAATATTAGGGTTCGAGTTTTACCCGGATCCACTAAAAGTCCTTCGGGTTCGGGTTTTACCCTACCCGATTAGGTCGAATTCGGGCGGATATCCACGGTTACAGATATTTTTGCCACCTCTAAATTTATAAATGTATGAACAGTATTATGACTTTTCCATATATATATATAAACTAAAATGGACTAAAACAGTTAGACGATTAACCATCAACTCACTTGCTCGATCGGGCCAACGAGCTAAATCGAGCTGACAACATTAATATTGGTTATTACCACGTTATAAATGAAATTCTCCCCCTATGTTATATATGGGGCAGCAGGGTGAATACAAGCAGCTAGCTAGCAGAATTATTATTATATTTTTAGGGTGAAAAAGTGAGCAGGTATTGTTTTCCTAGAAAAGTTGCTGTTGGGGAGTTACTAATTAAGTCGGCCACGAAGAGACTAAGTAGTAAAGCACCGATTCAAAGTGCTATAAATGACGCGCATAGACGAAGTATTGGAGCACTCAATTAAGAGCACTAACAACGATGAAAATCGAGATTTAGTAGTGGAGCACTTAATTAGGAGCACCAACAACGATGCCAATCGGGACTAAGTAGTGGAGAACCAGTCAGGAGCACCAACAGTAACGCCAACAAGTGGCGCCCCTGACGTGCAATCGATGACGCCCAACCATGACGGGTAACCAGTGTCGCGCGCTGCTTGATCCGTGCTACAACTATATAAGTGCTTCCAAGCCCTCCAAGGAAGGGACTCAACTACTCCGCCCTCACTTTACACTTTGGTTCTCTCTCATATCTCTCTACATGATACTGACTTGATCATCGGAGAATAATCCGGGGGGCATCCCCGTCTTCCACAGGTTCCTTCCGTCCCGATGATCTAGATGGTACAAACAGTTGCCCTAGTATAATACTTGTGTGAAAAGTTGTTTTGAAAGGGAAAATTTGAGATATTAAAGAAATTGTTAAATTTTCATACTATCTGACCACTTCATGCTTACATCATAATATGATAAGACTTCATAATATCATCTTACAACTGGCATATCATGTAGGGCTGGGAAACAGTCCGGTTTGGTTTAAACATGACCGGATTGACCCGGTTTTTTACAACCAGATTGGGCATACTCGTGAATGGAGACGGGATTGGATGAGATACGGTTTGGTCCGATTTTGACCAGAAAACCATCTTGACCAGAGACTGGAATGGTGAGACTGAGTTCGTCGTCGGAGTCTGGGTAGACTCGTCCCGATGCTCGACGGGAGAAGGAGAAGGGGCGGAGTTTTCCTTTGGTAGACCTCGAGCTCGGGAGATCGACGTGGAGATCGACTGATCTAGAACTCGAACGGAGATCGACGGAAGTCAGGCGACAGTCGCGGGACGAGAATTGGAAAATGGAAATGATGGTGTCGTCTCGTGGTCGTGACTCGTTAAGAGCCACTTCGTCGTCTGCCATATTTTCTTGAACTGCAGCCGAGGGATCGCTTTCTCGTAGAGGAGGTAGCAGTGGCCAGCGGCGAGAGGGAGGGAGATGGAGGGGGAAACTGCCGAATGGGAAATGGGAAATAGAAATTGGAAATTGGATAATAGGGTTTCTCACCCTAGAGCTAATGGATTGGTGCCTGCTGGGCTGGGAATCGAAAATTGAAAAATGGGCTTCGTCTAATATGGGCCTGATCTATTGAAAACTAAGGCTGGGCTGGATTTTGTATGGCATCCGGTTTTACCCAGTTTTTTGGTTTTAAACCGGACCGGACTGGCCCAGTTTTTCTCAGCACCTAAGCGACCGACAATTGGATTGGGTAGTTGGGAATCCAGTTTTCGGTTAAAATCGGGACGGTTTAAACTGTCCGGTTTTCGGTTTAACCGGAAAATCGTGACAGAATTCCCAGCCCTAATATCATGAACTTACAACTATGATAAGACTCACAATATCATCATACACTGCCATACGATGCTAATATCACTGTGATAATATCATGATATGATAGTGGTATCATGATATGGTAGTAGTAAGATGACATATTTCAAAAATGGATATTTTTAAAACACAAAAATATGATTTTTCTATGCAATTTATTTTTAAAATATGATGTAAAACGAATGAGATATAACACAGGGATTCATTGGGGATTTTAGAAGAACAACAATCTTTATGCGGTTCGTCGTTCTCTCCCCGATCCTCCTCCTTACTGGAGAACAACCCAAACTTTGATATTTTGAGAAATATTTTTTTTTTGAAGTGTTGCATAACTGGAATTTGATTTATTAAGTTTGTGTGTTGCAGTTTTCCCCATAAATTATGATCCCTCCACTGTGTTTCAAATCAAAATTACCTATCTACTAGGTTAGGGCCCGCCCATTGGCCGAGTGAATTTCATTAACAATATAATAACCTTACTAATTGTTCAAAGGAAGACCCGATCTATTGAGAAAAGTCCTTACTTAAAGTAAAAACAAAAGTCATGCAAGGAGATTGAATCCTCAAAATTTTATAAGACGACTACACTATTTGTTACTCGATGTAAAACATTATTGCCAAACTGTGTACCCACTTATGGGGTAGAGATGTTATAATCGGTGAGCTTGATGTGAAAATTTAACTTCATGCTCTCAATTTGTATGAGATGAGAACGTGAAGGTTCTCTTATTTTGTCACTATCCTTGAGTAGTTTCTTTCTAGAGATTCCAAAAAAATCTAGCTCACTCGCGATACAAAGCAACAAAGTTAGATTAAACAATGTTGTCTTTTTTTTTTGGGTTAAATAAACAATGTTGTCTCCAACTTGCAGCTAACCATGAATCTATAAAATAACAACAATAGAGATACACTATTTGGTCAAAAACTTTTGTTTTAGTGGGTACGTTGTTTTCCCTCGAATAAATGAACTTGAAGGTAAAAACAATAGAAGAGTAGAGGTAGATTGTTACCAACTACTATGTCTTTGATGTTGTTGTATAAGTGATAATGATTAATTTGCACATGTTTGCACCCTTAGTTCTCATCCGTTTGCGGCTCGTAGTCGTACATTTTTTGCCTATTTTACGCTGGATTGTGCTACTTTGTCACATTTCAGGTCCTCGACGTCGAAAGGAAGGCTAGGCACGAGTTTCGAGGCATTTGGAGGTTATTCGGTCGAGCTGAGGTAAAAATACAGGCAGGAGGCCTGAAGAACACAACCGTGTCTCAGACCGTGCTTTTATGCCGAGAGTGTGTTTTTGGAGGCTGCTGAGAAGACCAAAACACGGGCACCACTGGAGTAAAACACGGCCGTGTCAATTAGTGTGCACGACCGTGTTTTAGGCTAACGCGGGCGTGTTTTCAACATGTGGCGAGAACACGGACGGGCAAAAGAAAAACACGGCCGTATCCTCGACCGTGTTTTTTCTAGAATTGGGCTTTTGAGGCAGATTCAAGCCAAAGGAGAGGGAATCGAGTTTTTGAGCAAAAAAAAAAAAAAAACAGAGCTTTAGAGAGAGAAAGTGCGAAGAACAAACCCTAGGAGCTATTTGGAGTGGATTTCTCACCATTGAAGCCCATATTGCATCCTCAGGAGTGAAGATCGACATTCCAAAGCAGATTATCCTCATCTTTATGAGTATGACTGCTCTGATTTCTATTTTCCTCTCTCTCTCTATGGAGTAGAACTTTCTCCCACTTGGGTATGAAGAACCCTAGTTCCATGTGTTAGAAACCTTCATTGTAATGACTTGGGATTGAGCCAATTGAAGCCTGATAATCTTTTCTTGATTTCTGCTGCAAACTTGGATAAATAGAATCTGATTAGGTTGTTAGAGCTTCATCAATCGGTAGTGGTAGATTGGTTATGCGAGAGTTAATCGATTTACTGGTTTGTACAAGAGTCTATCCCGGTTAAGGCTAGTCGCCTGCAGGTTAGTCTGCCTGAGAGGGCTTGGTCAGCTTAAGAGATTCCAAGATACCGTTGGATCTTCCGCAGTTTAATCAACAGTTAATCAACCCAAGTTAATTACAACCTTGACCTAACTAAGGAGCTAGGGGGACTCATTCCCGAGTGACTCTTCCCTTGCTAAAGAACTTTGAATCAATTCCTGCTTTCTTACTGCTTTTACTTAAAATCACAATCACTCGACTTAGTTTGCTGGATAATAGATAATCACGGAGTAGGCAGTAGATCTTGACCCCGGGTTGACAAATAGAGCTTGCCACTTTAAGCCAGTCAGACAGCCGCAGAGGAGATTGACTCCTAACTTGGAGGCAGTGGTCCGGGCAGAGATTGTAAAGTTAATGGACGCAGGGATTATCTTTGCTATATCTGATAGCAAGTGGGTCAGCCCCACTCAGGTGGTCCTGAAGAAAGGTGGGATGACTGTGATCCCGAATGAGAAGAACGAGCTGATCTCGATGAGAACCGTGACTGGCTGGAGAGTCTGCATCGATTACAGGCGCCTGAACGACGCTACCAGGAAGGACCATTTTCCCCTACCTTTCATTGATCAGATGCTTGAGAGGTTGGCTAGCCATGAGTTTTATTGCTTCCTGGATGGCATGTCTGGTTATTTCCAGATTCCTATCGTGCCAGAGGATCAGGCGAAGACCACATTCACTTACCCTTTTAGTACCTTTGCTTACGAGAGGATTCCATTCGGGTTATGTAATGCACCAGCGACCTTCCAGAGATGTATGCTGGCGATCTTCGACCGAGTGGTTGGAGAGATAATGGAAGTCTTCATGGACGACTTCTCGGTTTATGGAGACTCCTTCACTTATTGTCTCCATAACCCGGAACTCGTTCTGAAGAGGTGTGAGGAGACTAATCTGGCACTCAGCTTGGAGAAGTGCCATTTTATGGTTCGTGAGGGGATTGTGCTCGGGCACAAGATCTCCAAGCAGGGGATTGAGGTAGATCGCGCGAAGATAGAGATGATCAACAAGCTACCCCCTCCCATTTGTGTGAAGGGGATCCGCAGCTTTCTGGGTCACGCAGGTTTCTACAGGCAATTTATTAAAGATTTCTCGAAGATTGCCCTGCCTTTGACCAAGCTGCTGGAGAAGGATGCACCATTCCAGTTCACTTCTGAGTGCATAGCTGCATTCGAGACATTGAAGGAGAAGCTTAACCATGCACCCATCATGGTGACTCCTGACTGGTCTCTTCCTTTTGAGCTGATGTGCGATGCGAGTGACTATGCAGTTGGAGCAGTTCTTGGTCAGAGACGCGAGAAGCACTTCCATCCCATCTACTACGCGTCAAAGACCTTGAACGATGCACAGGAAAATTACACCACCACTGAGAAGGAGCTACTCGCTGTGGTGTATGCATTTGATAAGTTCCAACCATATATGGTGCTCTCCCATGTGGTGGTCTACACAGATCACTCGGCGATTCACTATCTGATGAGCAAGGCTGATGCAAAGACTAGGCTCATCCTATGGATCCTGCTTCTGCAGGAATTTGATATCGAGATCCGAGACAAAAAGGGAGCATAGAATGTTGCTTCAGATCATCTATCATGGTTGGAAGCACCTCCGGTGGACAACTTCGTGGAAGAGATCGATGACCCCTTCCCGGGTGAGCGATTGCTGGCGATTACATGGGTGGACAGCGTGGCCCCTTGGTATTCTGACTTTATCAATCATCTGGTGGGCAAGCAGCTACCAAAGGGGATGACCACTCATGCAAAGCGCAAGTTCTTCTCCGACCTGAAGCATTACTTCTGAGAGGATCCTTACCTCGTCAGGATCGGATCAAATGGCGTGATCCGGCGCTGCATCATGGAGCACAAGATGGGAGACATCCTGTCTCAATGCCACGAGGGACCTACTGGAGGTCACCATAGAGGAAAGAAACCGCACGGCGCGGAAGGTGCTACAGTCGGGCTTCTATTGGAACTCACTCTTCAAGGATGCAGACACCTTCGCACGACAGTGCGACCGATGCCAAATGTCAGGTAACATTTCTTCCCGCGATGAGATTCCCCAACATATATCTGTCATTTGTGAAAATTTTGATGTTTGGGGGATCGATTTCATAGTCCCATCCCCTCCATCATTTGGAAATTTGTAAATACTGGTTGCAGTGGACTACGTCTCGAGGTGGACAGAAGCTCAAGCCATCCCACCAATGATGCAGGACGGGTCTGCTCATTTCTGAAGTAGCTGTTCTCCAGGTTCAGGACACCTCGCACCATCATTAGTGATCGATGAACCCATTTTCAAGGGCAATTCAATAAGCTCCTCTCTCGCTATGGTGTTAAGCATCAGGTGTCGGTGGCTTACCATCCCCAATCAAATGGTCAAGCCGAGCTGACGAATCGGGAGCTTAAAAGAATAATAGAAAAGATGGTGGATCAGTCCCGCAAGGATTGGTCCACCAAGCTCGATGATGCTCTTTGGGCATATAGGACAGCCTACAAAAACCCGATTGGTACTTCACCCCTATAGGCTTGTCTATGAGAAGGCGTGTCATTTACCAGTAGAGCTAGAGCACAAGGCCTTCTGGGCCCTTAAGCTGCTAAACCTGGATTTGAGTGTTGTAGGTACTGAACGTAAGCTGCAACTGCTGGAGTTGGAGGAATGGCGTTACCACGCCTACGAGAACACCCTGCTCTACAAGGACCGAACCAAGCGTCTCCACGACGCTAGGTTGAGGGGCCCGAAGGATTTTCAGGTAGGAGATTGTGTTCTGCTCTTTAATGCACACCTGAAACTCTTTCTGGGCAAGCTACGTTCAAGGTGGTCGGGACCCTTCACGGTCACCCAAGTATCCCGGCACGGTGCGGTGGAAATAAGCAATGCTCAAATTGAGCCGTTCAAAGTGAATGGCCACCTCTTAAAGTTGTACTTGGGAGGTGCTGTCAAGCGCGCAGAGCTTGTGATCAAGCTCGAGGACCCTTAGTTCATCTACTGGCGTCCAACTAAAAGACGGTAAAGTAGCGCTTGTGGGGAGGCAACCCCACCACTGTTTGCATTTCTTTCCCTTTTTCATTTTTGATTTTGTCAGTTTTTAAGTCTTTGCGTCTTTCTGGAGTCTGTCTGGAAAGTAATTCGTGCCCGTGGTGGTCTGTTTTAATTTGTGGCTGGGTATTTTTTGAGCCGGGGCACAAATGAGTTTTGGTTGTTTGAATTCGTGGTGTTGAAAAAGTGCTGAGGCAGGCTCGACATAAAAAACACGGGCGCCAGGGGTCAAAAATACGGCCGTGTTTTAACCCCTGCCCGCTCGTGTTTTGCCCTCTTTCAGAAAACCCTCTCGCACCAAAAAAAACACGGGCGCCAGGGGTCTAAAACACGACCGTGTTTTCAAAAGGGGGGAGCCCGCTCTCGGCGTTAAAAACACGGGCGCGGAGCACGTAAAAATGGGCCGTGTTTTTGCTCGCCCGTGTTTTAACCCCCCCTATAAATTTCAAAATATGCTCCCCCTCTCTCCTCAACCTCATTTTTTCAAAAAACCTCTCAACCTCTCCTCGTTGGAAAATCGCCTTCTCCTTTTCTCTAGTGGTTTTCAAGCCAAATCTCCCTCCCCCGACCTCCAAATTAAAAACCGCAACCACCACTACGCTCGTGGAGACGGGGAGCACATTCCCCAGACGTTTGGTCCTGTTTGGCAGAGCTTGGATCGCCGGCGGCGAGTTCTCCGGTGAGTTTTCCGGCGGTCTAGGTGGCTTGTGCTCTTTTCTTCTCCTTCCCTTGGGTATCTACTTGCGTCTCCATGTCTGTTCTCGTGTCTCTTAGTCAAATTTTTTTGAGAATTGATACCTAGGTTATAGGTGAAGAATTTGAGGTTTTGGCATGAACTTAGATCATTTTGATAGGGCGATAGGGTTGTAGGCTTAAAGTAAATTTTCCCCATCGATTTTGTCGGCCTACCATTTGCATGTTGGAATTGTAATCATGCGTGCTTGTGTGGACTATGTGTGGTGAATGACCGATTGTTGGATATTCGGGATCGGATTGTGTGTTTGTACCCGCCAGGGGCCTAGTCCACTGTCCAAATCGTTCGATTTGAGGGCCCCCGGTGTGTTTGTTTTTGTGGGATGCTATTGGTTGTGATTGGCATGCTTGTTCCACCGGGAGCCTAGTCCACTGTCCATATCTTTCAATGTGAGGGACCCCGGTGTGTTTTTGTCTAACATTGAACCGTTTGCTTGTGTGGCAATTGTGCGTCCTTTTGCTTTGCAAGATAATGGAGGCCTACCTGGACCTCTTGAGCATCACTCAGTGCCACCTGATGCGAACCATCTGCACCCGCCATATCTCCGAGCACCTTCATATGGACTTTGGGGTGTTCAAGGCGCGTTACTCCCGGCCGCAGATGGAGGCCGTTGTTCGCGCCTATGGTTGGCGGCGCCTTCTCTGCCTTGCCGAGCCGACCTACCAAGAGCTCGTCTGGAGTTCTACGCCTCCTTTTCTCACTCTCAGAGGTGTCAGCCAACCATGCTGACATAATACATTTCACCATCGGCGGGGTTGAGCACTCCATCAATTACTGGGAGTTGGCCACTGCACTTGGCCTCAACTCCCCTCACCCTAGCGACCATCCCTTGATCGTGGAGGTATCCGATCCCACCAGATTTGGCGACCAGGCCTAATTCGAGCGCATTTGCCTGTCGGAGTATGCGGATGAGCGGTACATCGCCAGTCAGACGAGGGCCACTCTACTCCGTTCGGAGTGGCGAATCCTCAACCACCTGCTCACCCAGTCCTACACTCCCAGTCGGGGCCCCCGTCGTCCTATTCGCCGCATCTAGGCCCCCGCGGGTGCATCCGCCGCTACTCCCGGATCTTACACCCCCGCGGTCTCCATTGCTGACCAGTTGGCAGCCATTTCTTAGCAGAACGAGCGCATTTTGGCCGTCGTCTCATGTCCGGCCAGCACTACATCATGTCCTACATAGGCCTAGATCCGAACTCAGTCCACTACCCCTTCGTGCAGTCACTGGGGCATGAGGACGAATGCCCCCACGCACCGGGGATGGTGGTGATGTGTTCTAGTGGCGAGTGGCGGGTTATGTACTTCATTTCTTTTCCAGACTGAGACTCCATGTCCTTTGTTTTTCTTTCTGTTTTTTTTCCTTTGGATTGTAGACATGGAACTCCGGTTCTTTTACCCAGTGTGTGTGTTTTGATGACTTTAGCTTTGTGCCTTGGACTGGTCCCTTTCGAGTCCCCTGCTCTTGACTGGTCTGCCTTCCCAGTCTCCGTTCCTGATCTTCATCTCACGGTAACATCGTGCCCCTTCCCTCTGCTTTATTGAGGACACTGCCACATTTAAGTGTGTGTGTGTGTGGGGGGGGGGGGGGGGGGGTGGGGGTGCTTTCTATTTATTGGAACGTATATATGTGTGCTTGGAGCCTAGTCCACTGTCCAAATCTCGAGATTTGAGGGCTCAAAGTACTGCTGTTGGCTTGATCGTATTGGCATTATGGTTTAATTGATGAATCGAATGACTGTTAGTGTAACATCTCGTTCCGACAAAACTCATATTTCGATCGCTAGAAAGTTCGCGATTTAAAATCGAGCATTTCAACAGTATTTCGGCGAAAATCGGATTATCGATCGATCGGATAAGTATACGTATTAATTATATAATATATATATATATATATATATATATATATATATATATATATATATATATATACTAGTAAATGGTCGATAGAAGCAGAGCCATTTCTTCTTCTTCTTTCATCTCGGTGGAGAGAAAGCCGAGAGCAGAGCACGCGCAGAGCGCTCGGCCAAAATTCCAAAGCTCAAATTCTTGAGCCCTAGTGATCCAAAAATCCCGTAAGTAATGCCTAATTCATCTATTCATCGTGTTTTATCGATTTAGAGCTTTAAAACGAGTTTTTGGTTCAGGAATTTCTTGAATTCCCGATCTGCCAAATTAGGGTTTCGGAGTATCCGGAAGCCGGATTGAGCCCAAATTTCATATACGAGCTTCCTGCAGCGAGGTAATCAATCCTCTAGTTCTAATCCCTGAATTTTAGCTATTATTTAGGTCGGAGCCGGAACCGCTGAATTTAGCTCCGGCCAGGGTTTGATGTGTTTTTATCGAGAATTTGACCCGGAGCCCAGAACTAATATTGACGGGGATACTGCAGGGGATATTAGGACTGTCTCGGATTTTAATTCGGGGTTCGTTCGTGAAATTGATGTTTTAGTACCGGAGGCTAGAACCGGTGTTTGAACGACCAGAACTGGTGAGGGATTAGCACGGCATACCGGGTTTGTCGTATCACGATAATTATATTGATGCTTAGAATTGATCTAGGTGAACTAGAATGGCATGATTAGGGGTGTATGAACTTTTGTGCTATATGTTGAACCCTGGATTGCTGTATGATATTATTGACTTCCCCTAATCGATATGAACCTTGTTTATGCTGATGATGGTGTATATGTTGCAAATTGTGGACTTGACTGTTGATATGCCTTATGATGGTTCGGAAAGGTGATTGGGTATGATTTTTCATGATTGTTGTATTTGGATGCACAAGTGGGAAAATATATATTTTTCCCTGGTGACATTATGATGTTTTAAGGAGGATGACTTGCACGAGGGTTTATCCCGAGGAAGTGCAATTATGCGACTCCTGGTTATGTTGAGCCAATTGTGGCCAGGTCAAGAACATGTCCAAGTAACAAATTATGGTTAAGCAAGATGAGATGTGAATCATGTACAAGGATACCAAATATGAATGTTGTGGTCTCACGGTCAACTACATAGTAATTAGGGCTCCCTATGCTATTACTCTATTATGATATGTATGATAGTCACACCTCTCATGTGGTGGTGACTGAAGAATTCTTACGAGATATGACCACACCCAAAGCGGTGTCGGGGTATGACTACACCCATAGTGGTGTGGGGTATGTATGACCACATCCGACGGGATGTTGGGGTATGTATGACTACATCCGACGGGATGTGGGGTATGTTTCCCGGGAGAGTTATTAGCATGGGAGTAGCCAGGCGCCTATGATTAAAACATGATAAGATGCATATGCATAAGTCAAGGTGATTGAGTCTTTTGCCTATTGGGATGTTGGAGGGCTGAGATCTGATCCCAGTGCTTTGGCTTGTTTGTTAGATGTATGGTAGGGGTATGCTCTGTTATGAACTCACGATGCTATGATTATCTCACTCAGCTATGAGCTGACCCTCTTTTATTCTTCTTCTCTGCTTATGCTATGTGTAAGCAGATCATCAGCAGCAGCAGTAGATAAGTGTTAGGTGGGAGAGGAGCTAGAGTTGAAGCCAGGATGAGGTATGGTCTTCAACTATTCTGTGCTTGGACTACTACTTGGGATTTTGGCCAGTGATCCACACCTTTTTGTAAAAATGTTTTGAGAACATTTTCATGTGCATTCTAGCTTCGAATGTAGTGTGAGATATCCACAGGTGTGGAAAGTTAATGATATGTGTATATGTTGTGTAACTGTGTAAGTTGTGACGATTATGGTATGTATTAGTAAGGTATGCAGTTGCGGAGTATGAAAGTGTGACTATGGCTAAGAAAAGCCAATGCATATGGTTGTGAGTATATATGTTTGTGATGAATTATTTTGCAGGTTAAGTTGCAAGAACTGTTAGCCCATTACGCGAGTTATTCATGTCGAAATTTTATTTAGGTAAATTTTGATAATTAATGTAACGCCCGAGATTAATTCCGCTGCAATTGTATAAACAATATGATTAGGCAAAACGTATAGGGTAGGGTGTTACAGTTTGGTATCAGAGCCCGGTTCCCTCTTTTTGCTGTTATGGCGTACTATACCCTATGGGAGTTTAAACACTCCTAAGGAGGGGAGTACCCCATAATGACTTAAACTGGGAATTGAGTTTGACATGATTATGTGTATTGGTATATTGGATGACATTACCTGCATCATGGTTTTCAAAATTGAGTTTCGAATTTATTTGTTTTCAAGTAATTATTTTGGAAATTTTTTGTTTTAACCAAGTGAGAGATTTGGTGAAGAATGAATTTTGTGTGGATCAATCTAAGGCCAATATTTCCTTGTAGTTCGCACGGAAGTTGTGAAAATGTTCCTACTGACCAGTCGAGAGGAGTGGGGGCGGTTGATGCAAGACCGCCAGTATTAGATTATGCAAAGATGAAGAGTTTGGGTGGTAGGGACTTTAAAGGAGATGTGAGTCCGGATGCTGTGGTAGAGTGGTTGAGGGAGATGGAAGATGTGTTTGAATATCTTTATGCAACCCCAGAGGAAAAAGTGCAATATGTTGTTTTTCTCCTAAAGGGGTACGCGAGGAGCTGGTGGTCTTCACTCTCTAGAGTTAATGGTGAACGAGTTCAGTTCACCTGGGAGGAGTTCCTGAAGGCCTTTAAGACAGAGTTTCTTCCCGAAGCTTTTATCAGGGCAAAGAACAATGAATTTGCCAACCTTAAGCAGGAGAATATGACAGTTACTGAGTACACCATCAAGTTTGTTCGACTGCTTTACTTTGAGGATGGGTTGGCGGATACTGAGCAAAAGAAGAAGATGAGATACTTGCATGGTCTGCGCATAGGATTGAAAGAAAAGATCCACAGGGTTGATGAAGAGAGCATGGCCACAATCAAGGAGGCTGCACTTAAGTATGAAGCCTATGAAGTTGAGAGCCGAGAGGAACACAAGGCTAAAGAAGAGGAGAAGAAGAGGAAGTTTGGAGTAAATTATGCTGGACCTCGTTACCCACCCAGGAGAGGTCCTAGCAGTTTTGGGAGAACACCGAGTCAATCTATGTCAGGAACATCATACAGGGCACCAATTTCCTCAGCCACACAATTTCCATTTTGTCAAGTTTGTCAGAAGAGGCATATTGGAGAGTGTAGGAGATTTTCTGGTGTATGCTTTCACTGTGGCCAACCTGGGCACATCATGAGGGATTGCCCGCATGCGAGAGAAGTAAGAGCTACACAGTCCGAGCCTTCAGTGCAAATGAGTAGAGCCCCATTCAGGGGTGGTTACCAGGGAGGCCGTAGTGGATTTCAGAGTGGTCGTGGTGGTTCACAGGGTGGTAGAGGTGGTGGTCGAAATCAGCCATCAGGAAGTGGTACGCAGGGTACCAGAGCACAGGGAGCACCAAGGGTTTATGCAATGACTCGAGGTGAGGCAGAAGTGGCACCAGAAGTTGTGACTGGTATGCTTTCTATCCTTGGCAAGCAATTATATGCTTTGATCGATACTGGTTCCTCTCACTCATTCATGTCATATACGTTTGCACATATGCTACGCTTAGTTCCAGATAAGCTAGGTTATACCTTATGTGTTAAAACACCTGTGGGAGATACCTTGAAGGTAGACTCAGTTATTAGAAGTTCCTTCATTTGTGTGGAAGGAGCTTTCCTAGCAGCAAATTTAATTATGCTACCTTTTGATGAATTCGATGTCATCCTTGGAATGGACTTTCTGGCAACACATGGAGCTGTTGTGGATTGTCAAAAGAAAGAAGTGTTATTCAGCACACCAGATAAAGGTCCTGTTGTATTCCGAGGCATTAAGAAAAAGGAGACTCATGGTTTTCTTTCTGCCTTGGAAGCTTTTCGATTAGTGAAGGAAGGTTGTGAAGCCTTTCTTGCTCAAGTTACTATAGTAAATGATAAGAAGGTTGAGGATGTAGAGGTGGTAAGGGAGTTCCCTGATGTATTCCCCGAAGAACTTCCCGGCCTTCCACCAGAAAGGGAAGTAGAGTTTGATATTGAATTGGTACCTGGCACAACACCAATTTCAATGGCACCATATAGAATGGCACCAATTGAGCTGAAGGAGCTTAAAGAACAATTGCAAGAATTGTTAGACAAGGGGTTTATTCGACCTAGCATCTCACCTTGGGGTGCACCGGTTTTGTTTGTCAAGAAGAAAGATGGCTCCATGAGAATGTGCATTGACTACCGGAGGTTGAATAAGGCGACAGTGAAGAATCGTTATCCCCTTCCAAGAATAGATGATTTGTTTGATCAATTGCAGGGTGCATCAGTCTTTTCTAAGATTGATTTGAGATCTGGATACCATCAATTGAAAGTGGCAGATGGAGCAACCTCAAAGACAGCTTTTAGAACAAGATATGGGCATTATGAGTTCCTGGTAATGCCTTTTGGACTCACTAATGCACCAGCGGTATTTATGGCTCTTATGAACAGAGTTTTCCATGAATATCTTGATAAGTTTGTGATTGTGTTCATAGATGATATTCTCATCTATTCTAAAAGCGAGGAGGAGCACAAAACTCACCTTAGAATTGTGTTGCAAATTCTAAGGGAGAAACAATTATATGCAAAATTCTCAAAATGTGAGTTTTGGCTGAAGGAGGTAATATTTCTGGGACATGTAATTTCTGGAAGAGGTGTCGAGGTGGATCCGAAAAAGGTGGAAGCAGTGGTGAGTTGGACTCCACCAAAAGATGTGTCGGAGTTGAGAAGTTTTCTTGGCATGGCTGGTTATTATCGGCGGTTTGTCGAAGGATTTTCTAAAATTGCTGCACCATTGACTAAACTGTTGAGGAAGAATACTAAGTATGTTTGGGATGAATCATGTCAAAAGAGTTTTGATGAACTGAAGAAGAGATTGACCACAGCACCAGTACTGGCTTTACCTTCAAACCATGGAGAGTTCGTGGTGTATAGTGATGCCTCGTATCAAGGATTGGGCTGTGTGTTAATGCAGGATGGAAGAGTTATCGCATATGCCTCTAGGCAATTGCGTCCTCATGAAGTAAATTATCCCACTCATGACTTAGAATTGGCAGCGGTGGTATTTGCTCTCAAGATTTGGCGACATTATTTGTATGGTGAGACTTTTAAAATTCTAACTGATCACAAAAGCTTGAAGTATATTATGGATCAGAAGGATTTAAATAGTCGCCAGAGGAGATGGATAGAGTTGTTGAAAGATTATGATTGTACCATTGATTACCATCCAGGTAAAGCTAATGTAGTTGCTGATGCTCTGAGCAGAAAGGGGAAGAAGAATATAAATGATCTGGTTGATTTGAGGGCAATGAATGTGGATTTGGAAGTGGATGGTGTAATAGGGTTACTAGCTCGGTTGAACATTCGACCTTTGTTGCATGACAAAATTCATGAGAAGCAGAAGGAGGACCCAGAGTTGGCAAAAATTATTCAAGACATTGAGGAAGGAAAAGAAAGCCCATTTGAAATGGTAGATGGCATGTTGAAGATTAATGGAAGAGCATGTGTTCCTAATGTTGATAACTTGAGGAAAGAGATCCTAGATGAAGCTCATTCTTCTGCTTATGCTATGCACCCAGGAGCAACTAAAATGTATCACACGATCAAACCATATTTTTGGTGGCGTGGGATGAAAAAGGAAGCGGCTGAACATGTTTTCACATGTCTAGTATGTCAGAAAGTTAAGGCAGAACATCAAGCTCCCGTAGGAAAACTGCAACCACTTCCAATTCCAGAATGGAAGTGGGAAAGAATCACAATGGATTTTGTATATGGTCTCCCGTCATCAAGGGGAAAAGATGCAGTATGGGTTATTGTGGACCGACTAACCAAATCGGCTCACTTTTTACCCATTAGATGGAAACCATCACTGGAGACTTTGTCTCAACTATATATTAAGGAGATCGTCAGATTGCATGGTGTGCCAATTTCTATTGTCTCTGATCGAGACCCGAGCTTCACATCTCGGTTTTGGCAAAGTTTACATGATGCCTTGGGAACTAAATTACATTTTACTTCAGCTTATCATCCTCAAACAGATGGGCAGAGTGAACGAACCATCCTAACCTTGGAGGAATTACTTCGATCATGTGTAATGCAATGGGAGGAATCATGGATTGACCATTTGCCCTTAATTGAGTTTGCTTACAACAACCAGTACCATAGTAGCTTGGGTGTCCCACCATATGAAGCACTTTATGGGAGGAAGTGTAGAACACCATTATGTTGGGATGTAGAAGGAGCAAGGCAAATCTCAGGGCCAGAGATAGTTCAGATCACCGTTGACAAGGTCAAGGAAATCAGGGAGCGGTTGAGGGTGGCTCAAGATCGACAGAAAGTTTATGTTGACACGAATAGGCGTGAAGTTAATTTCGAAGTGGGTGAGAAAGTATTTCTCAAAGTGTCACCATGGAAAGGGGTGATGAGATTTGGTAAGAAAGGGAAACTTGCACCTCGGTATATTGGACCCTATGAAATCACAGAGAAGATTGGACCCGTGGCATATAAACTAGCATTGCCTCCAGAGTTATCCCAAATCCACAATGTATTTCATGTTAGTATGCTGAAGAGGTACAAAGTGGATCCTTCCCATGTCATACAACCAGAAGAGATCGAGTTGGGTACAGATTTAACATTTGAAGAAGTCCCAGTGCAGATTGTTGACCATCAGGTTAAAACTCTTCGTAGAAAGGAAATTCCAATGTTGAAGGTTGTGTGGAGGAATCAAGATAGTGAGAGTGCTACCTGGGAGACTGAAGCAAGTATGCGAGAGAAGTACCCTGAGTTGGTAGCAACCTACTTTGCAGGTTAACAATCTTGCTTAGTAAGTTATGTTTTGAACTTGCTGACGTGTTTTTGTTGTGATAGCCCAGTATAGGTTTTTGAAACCTAAACATGGGAACTTGAGGTGTTATGTGTTACCTTCTATGTTATGAATTGCCTGACCTAAGAGTTAGGTAATGACTTTATGTGTGATAGACCAAGTTAAGGGTTAGTAAGAGGAGTTAGAGTACGACTCAAGGTTAGATTTCGGGGACGAAATCTTTGAAGGAGGGGAGAATTGTAACATCTCGTTCCGACAAAACTCATATTTCGATCGCTAGAAAGTTCGCGATTTAAAATCGAGCATTTCAACAGTATTTCGGCGAAAATCGGATTATCGATCGATCGGATAAGTATACGTATTAATTATATAATATATATATATATATATATATATATATATATACTAGTAAATGGTCGATAGAAGCAGAGCCATTTCTTCTTCTTCTTTCATCTCGGTGGAGAGAAAGCCGAGAGCAGAGCACGCGCAGAGCGCTCGGCCAAAATTCCAAAGCTCAAATTCTTGAGCCCTAGTGATCCAAAAATCCCGTAAGTAATGCCTAATTCATCTATTCATCGTGTTTTATCGATTTAGAGCTTTAAAACGAGTTTTTGGTTCAGGAATTTCTTGAATTCCCGATCTGCCAAATTAGGGTTTCGGAGTATCCGGAAGCCGGATTGAGCCCAAATTTCATATACGAGCTTCCTGCAGCGAGGTAATCAATCCTCTAGTTCTAATCCCTGAATTTTAGCTATTATTTAGGTCGGAGCCGGAACCGCTGAATTTAGCTCCGGCCAGGGTTTGATGTGTTTTTATCGAGAATTTGACCCGGAGCCCAGAACTAATATTGACGGGGATACTGCAGGGGATATTAGGACTGTCTCGGATTTTAATTCGGGGTTCGTTCGTGAAATTGATGTTTTAGTACCGGAGGCTAGAACCGGTGTTTGAACGACCAGAACTGGTGAGGGATTAGCACGGCATACCGGGTTTGTCGTATCACGATAATTATATTGATGCTTAGAATTGATCTAGGTGAACTAGAATGGCATGATTAGGGGTGTATGAACTTTTGTGCTATATGTTGAACCCTGGATTGCTGTATGATATTATTGACTTCCCCTAATCGATATGAACCTTGTTTATGCTGATGATGGTGTATATGTTGCAAATTGTGGACTTGACTGTTGATATGCCTTATGATGGTTCGGAAAGGTGATTGGGTATGATTTTTCATGATTGTTGTATTTGGATGCACAAGTGGGAAAATATATATTTTTCCCTGGTGACATTATGATGTTTTAAGGAGGATGACTTGCACGAGGGTTTATCCCGAGGAAGTGCAATTATGCGACTCCTGGTTATGTTGAGCCAATTGTGGCCAGGTCAAGAACATGTCCAAGTAACAAATTATGGTTAAGCAAGATGAGATGTGAATCATGTACAAGGATACCAAATATGAATGTTGTGGTCTCACGGTCAACTACATAGTAATTAGGGCTCCCTATGCTATTACTCTATTATGATATGTATGATAGTCACACCTCTCATGTGGTGGTGACTGAAGAATTCTTACGAGATATGACCACACCCAAAGCGGTGTCGGGGTATGACTACACCCATAGTGGTGTGGGGTATGTATGACCACATCCGACGGGATGTTGGGGTATGTATGACTACATCCGACGGGATGTGGGGTATGTTTCCCGGGAGAGTTATTAGCATGGGAGTAGCCAGGCGCCTATGATTAAAACATGATAAGATGCATATGCATAAGTCAAGGTGATTGAGTCTTTTGCCTATTGGGATGTTGGAGGGCTGAGATCTGATCCCAGTGCTTTGGCTTGTTTGTTAGATGTATGGTAGGGGTATGCTCTGTTATGAACTCACGATGCTATGATTATCTCACTCAGCTATGAGCTGACCCTCTTTTATTCTTCTTCTCTGCTTATGCTATGTGTAAGCAGATCATCAGCAGCAGCAGTAGATAAGTGTTAGGTGGGAGAGGAGCTAGAGTTGAAGCCAGGATGAGGTATGGTCTTCAACTATTCTGTGCTTGGACTACTACTTGGGATTTTGGCCAGTGATCCACACCTTTTTGTAAAAATGTTTTGAGAACATTTTCATGTGCATTCTAGCTTCGAATGTAGTGTGAGATATCCACAGGTGTGGAAAGTTAATGATATGTGTATATGTTGTGTAACTGTGTAAGTTGTGACGATTATGGTATGTATTAGTAAGGTATGCAGTTGCGGAGTATGAAAGTGTGACTATGGCTAAGAAAAGCCAATGCATATGGTTGTGAGTATATATGTTTGTGATGAATTATTTTGCAGGTTAAGTTGCAAGAACTGTTAGCCCATTACGCGAGTTATTCATGTCGAAATTTTATTTAGGTAAATTTTGATAATTAATGTAACGCCCGAGATTAATTCCGCTGCAATTGTATAAACAATATGATTAGGCAAAACGTATAGGGTAGGGTGTTACAGTTAGAATTGATGCATGATAATTGGATTGTGACTGAGACAACCTATAATGATGACTGAGACGTGCAGTAGAGGGGTTCAGTTTTTCAACTATTTTCTTACCAATTGTGACTTTGATTGATCACTTGCTCTTGACAGTCGTTTATGCATGTAGTTCAGGGAATCAGAATGAGAGATAGAGCATATAGGTAGCCATGTGAGATTTGAGCCTGCTCGTTTCTTTCTTGTGCGATAGATCCATCTTCCATGATGTGTAGCATTCACATTGTTATTAACTAAGATGATGGAGGCATAGGAATAGCCCACGACCAAATTGACTGTCCTGGTGTGTCATACCCCCTAGTCACCCCCTTTGAGCCGTGTACTTTCCTTTCTTTCGGTCTACAATGAAAATCACCCGTTTGCATCTCTTAGAAGGTTCCACAAAGTGGTTTTTGCTTGTTCTCAGCTATTTCTGCTAAAAATAATGTGAGGGTTGGAGGTAGTGTTCAAAAGTTGGGCATGTGTTTGAAAAATGTGCAGAGGTGGTGGTTCTCTCAGGAAATGAAATGAAAAAAAAGAAGAAGAAGAAAAAAAGAATAAAAGCAAAAGAGAGCCACTACCAAAAATCTTAATCATGCTCATTAAGTAGTGTTTCTTAGCAGTCTGGCTTAGAAATACTAACATTATTGTGACCTCCTTCGCTCTTGTCCTCTAAAGAATTTGAGCAATGCAGAATGGCAGAAAGAAAGTAAGTGGTTTGATTGGCTGTGAATGTGTTGGGTTTGGAACTTTGGAACCTTGTGCTAGGAATACTTCCACCACCTATAAGGCCTTTTCCCCATGTCCAAGACCCTAGCCAGTCATCTGAACCTATTTCTAAGACCTCCGGATTAGTTAGTGGTGACATCCCTTGTGTGAACTCTAACATTTAGAGGCTGCCATCACGGTGAAGAGACGTTAGGATTCGAGAGAATAAGCATGCACATTTTTCGCATCAAATTGTCCTGACCCCACTGGTCGAGAGTGAGCGATTCATTTCCTTGTTCTTTATACTCTTTACCCCCGTGAGGACCTAGATGGCTCGGTCTTGATACCGATGTCTTGAGTTTGATGCATGAGATGACTGTCCTGGCTAAGTGGTTGAGTCGAGTCTATGTTGGTTAGTGAATAGAAGGGAGACTCTTCCTTTGCCCGATTTTGCTGCACTCGAATGTCTTCTGTGGCGGTTTTCCAGGTTGCTGTTGAAGTTGTCCATGTGTTAATGATCAAAAGCCATTATGATTCACGTGTTTTGTGCCGATATGATATGTCACCAAGGGTTGCATGATTAAGATGTTTTGAGCTTACCTTGTATCTGACTTGGTTTGCTTGGGGACAAGCAGACGGTTAAGTGTGGGGGAATTTGATTATAATGTATTTGCACATGTTTGCAGCCTTAGTTCTCACATTTTTGGCTCGTAGTCATGCATTTTTGGCCTATTTTATGCTGGGTTGTGCTACTTTGTCACATTTTCGGTCCCAGACGTCAAAAGGAAGGCTCGGCACGAGTTTTGGGGCGTTTGGAGGTCATTCGGTCGAGTTGAAGTCAAAACACGGGCAAGAGGCCGTGTCTCAGACCGTGCTTTTTATGCCGAGAGTGTTTTTGGAGGCTGCTGAGAAGACCAAAACGCGGGCACCACTGGAGTAAAACACGACCGTGTCAATTAGTGGGCACGACCGTGTTTTTGGCTGACGCGGGCGTGTTTTCAACACGTGGCGAGAACACGGATGGGCAAAAGAAAAACACGTCCGTGTCCTCGACCATGTTTTGCCCAGAATCGGGCTTTCGAGGAAGATTCAAGCAAAATGAGAGGGAATCGAGTTTTTGAGCAACAAACAGAGCTTTAAAGAGAGAAAGTGCGAAGAAAAAACCCTAGGAGCTATTTGGAGTGGATTTCTCACCATTGAAGCCCATATTGCATTCTCAGGAGTGAAGATCAACATCCCAGAGCAGATTATCCCCATATTTATGAGTATGACTGCTCTGATTTATGTTTTCCTCTCTCTCTCTCTCTCTCTCTCTCTCTCTCTCTCTCTATGGAGTAGAACTTTCTCTCACTTGGGTATGAAGAACCCTAGTTCCATGTGTTAGGAACCTTGATTGTAATGACTTGGGATTGATATACTGGTTGATTTTAATCGATTAATGCATGATTCATTGAGTCAATTCAAGCCTGATAATCTTTTCTTGATTTCTGCTGCAACTTGAGATAGATTGAATCTGATTAGGTTTTTCGAGCTTCATCAATCGGTAGTGGTAGATTGGTTATACGAGAGTTAATTGATTTACTACTTTGTACTAGAATCCAATTCCAATAGTGGAGTTCTGTGTTTATTGCCTCAGCAGTCTATCGCGGTGAAGGCTAGTCGCCTGCCGGTTAGTCTGCCTGAGAGGGCTTGGTCAGCTTAAGAGATTCCAAACTACTGTCGGATCTTCCGTAGTTTAATCAACAGTTAATCAACCCAGGGTAATTACAACCTTGACCTGACTAAGGAGCTAGGGGGACTTATTCCCGAGTGACTCTTCCCTTGCTAAAGAACTTCGACCAATTCCTGCTTTCTTACTGCTTTTACTTAAAATCACAATCACTCGACTTAATTTGCTAGATAATAGATAATCACGGAGTAGGCAGTAGATCTGGACCCCGGGTTGACAAATAGAGCCTGCCACTTTACTGCATTTCCGGACTACGATTACACTTGGTCGCAGTTTGGTGTTGTGTTTTAGCGTGTCAATAAGTCTTATAAAATTACTCATCATAGTCTTCTTCAACTTTTCCTTGGCAAGTTTCAATTAATATGGTTAGTCTAACCAAAGTTTTTTAGAATCAGATTTGAAACGAATGAGATATAGTCCACTGAATTTGGGAGAAATTGGCTTGAGATTTGTGCCAACTGTAACTAAAGGAGGTTATGCTCCAAAATTCCATCACTTTTACTTGGTTGTTTGAAGATCGTACCATAGCATTGTTTTATCAATTAGATGATTCTCCAAGGTGAATAATTTCTTGAGGCATAGAATCAACAATATCGTACCATAGCGTCAAAATATACTAAAGCAGGTATAGCAGACAAAATAATATGTTAGTGTACTCAAAGAAAGTTTCGATAAGAAATATCATCACACTAACAAAATTCTCCCATTAATATTTGATCAAACCAAACAAAGTTATGATAAAAGAAAGCAAATGGAGTTGCCAATTTGACGCTATGGTAAAATAAAATTATAAGGTACAAACCTAGGTTTAAGGTGGTATAATCTCATAATATTTTTATCGTTGTCCGGAAAAAAATCTAGAAAAAAATCATCTAATATCTTGATATAAACTTTGAATTTCTAGTAGATGGAGATTATGATCTACATTTATCACTCTAAGAGAAAACAAATACCTAATAGAAGAATTGAGGAATAAACTAATAATTAATTAGACAATCATTAATAATTATATTCATAAATCTTCTCACCCTTATCAATTCTCATTAAAGGGTTGAAATCTTTTATTTTGTATCATATTTACGAAAAAACCTAAAATCCAAAGTTATAATGGAAAATTGTTTGATTTGTTTAAGCTAAGTTATAAAAAATTAGTTAATTAGCAAATTCACGCATATAAGAATTTGCATCAAACACTTAACCTTATAATAAAATTAAATAAACAAACTAAACCTATATACACATGCACAACCCTCGACCATAATTTCAAAAAGTCATATTTCCTTACTGTAACTAATAATATAATAAGGTTTCGTATCATCATATCATCATGTCGTGATATGATGATACGATCGGGATTTTGCAAGCAAGGGTTTTGTACCTATTCGCTCCCATATAATAATTTGTTATATAATTGACTCATAATGTATTCATACGATGATATAACCAGGTATTGTAGGATTTTGCACACCTTTGTACCATATCCGCTCTCATATAATAATTGGTTTTAAAAAAATTCCCACAAATTTCTTTTTCCAGAGACACTTAACCTATAATTAAATAAAATAAACAAACTAAACCAATATACACATGCAGAACCCTCGGCCACAATTTCAGAGAATGATATTTTCTAATTAACACTAATAATAATATAATACTTGGTCTAAAAAGTATTTCCTATGAAATCTCTTTGTCCATTAGTATGATTAACAAAGGCTGCGGTTCCTAATACAATCCGAGCTTTTATTAATTAAAAGGACACAATGCTCTTCCCAAATTTAATAAATAAGTTGAAAATTCAGAATTAAACACCTTCTGTGTTAGGATTATAGACAAGTTATTGAACATGCCCCTTTTTTTTAATAGATTTTACGTCCAATTTCCATCAAGCATGGTCGAATCTCGATTCATTCTACCTGCAATGACTAACAATATGTACCCCTAAACTATTTCCATTATCAAAGATCCTTAGGGTTCCGGTTGGATTGGCATGGGCAGAGGACCATTGGGTTTGGAAATTTATCAGAATACTACTATATGTCATATTGTCATGATTGATTGTTTTCTTTTGTTGGTTAGATGCATTTGCACTGTTTTCTCAATTAGTTTGTCAGTGTATTGTCGAGATCTAACTCGTACGAACCGGGCTGATTTGGACTGCCATATTTTAAACCATCATTTTCAATTTCCTCTTTAGGCCAGATTTCGAGATTAATTGAACAAAACTCTACCGGAAAAATACAATTTCCAGAAGTAAATCAACTATCTATATCTGCCACATACAAGCTTCTTATCTCTCTGCTGGTCAAGTCACCACTCACTCTCCAATTCCCCATTGCTGCCGCCAACGGCATTGGCCGGCCCGCCGCAGAGAAGAAGAAGAAGGCTGGACCAGCCTCTGCCTGCTGGTGGCAAAATGAACACGGGCCACGGCTTCTGCAAGAGAGAATGTAGTACATCCTTCGATAGTGTTGTAAACCAGTTGATCCTAATAACTCGAGTTGTTGGGAGAAGGTTTATGATGCATCTTGCATCACTCTCTTACACGCCCCCTCAAACGAAAGCCAACTCATGAGCTTGAAGTTTGCACAGACCTACTATACTTTGTGCTTTTATCAACTGTTAATATTTGAGGTCGTGGAACATACATGACCACTTGATCAAACCAGATCTAATACCATATAAAAAATCAGTTGATTCCTATAACTCAAGTTTTTGGGAGAAGATTTAAACCACTCTCCTACTGGCTAGCTAGGGTTTGCGCCACAGTACAACGTACTGGAGGGTCAAGAAGACTGTGAGTAAGTACTAATTAATCACGGATTCAGGAACCATAATTTATTTAATAATCGAGGCTAGCTAGCCAGCAGTACACAGTAGAACATATCAACCGTCGTCGTTTACCGAACAACACAGAAAGGAAAAATGGAAAACACAATACCCTGATAATTAAATGACCAATCAGATCACAAGGCCACCTTCTCATCATGATGACATGACGCAGGGGCGGAGCTAGATGGGCCTTCTGGGGCACCGGCCCCCGAGAATTTTGAAATCACGTATAAAATTTATCGAACTTAGGGTAAATTACGTATAAAATGAAGGTTGCTTAATAAATATATGTCGCGTACAACTATAGAACATGGATCTGAAGGCAGTCTAGCGGAAATGAGTGCTTGTTTCTCTAATTAACATAGGTTTGAGCCTGGAGGAAGGTAAAATTTTACATTTTTAAACTTGTTATAGCTTTAATGTTTATTTTTTTTTGACAATAAGCTTTAATGTGATGTAACCGAAGACAATAACTTTCATAGTTTGTAATTACATGTCAAGTGCTTTGAAAGTAGTTCAAGTAACTTCTTCAATTTTTAAATTCTTATTTTTAAAGAATCTCTTAGTTATATATTAATCATTGCATTTAATCATATAACTTTTTTAATTTGTGTTTATAAGTCATGTGACTTCAAAATAGATCAAGTAACTTCATCTAAATTCTTATTTCTAATAAATATTTTATTTATATATTGATTATTTCATTTTTTTTCAAACAATAATACTTGTGAACATTCATTTTTTTTTTGACAATAAGCTTTAATGTGATGTAAACGAAGACAATAACTTTCATAGTTTGTAATTACATGTCAAGTGCTTTGAAAGTAGTTCAAGTAACTTCTTCAACTTTTAAATTCTTATTTTTAAAGAATCTCTTAATTATATATTAATCATTGTATTTAATCATATAACTTTCTTATTTTGTGTTTATAAGTCATGTGACTTCAAAATAGATCAAGTAACTTCATCTAAATTCTTATTTCTAATAAATGTTTTATTTATATATTGGTTATTTCATTTTTTTTTCAAACAATAATACTTGTGAACATTCATTTTTCAGTTATAAAAATACAGAGAAACATACTAGACGGTAATATGCATGATTAATTTTTTGCTCATAGTTTTCCTTGTGTCATTGTAATAATAGAAAATAAATTATTAATTTTTCTTATAATAATTTTTTGTTTGTTTTTTTAGTTATACGCTAAATAGTTCCGGCCCCCCGATCGTCAAATCCTGGCTCCGCCCCTGACATGACGCATGTCTTATACGCTGCATGGATTCATCACGATCATGCTCAGTGTAGTGACGCCGGAGATCCTTCTTATTCTTCCATAATTAATTATTAATCCCTCGCCGAGACGGAAATATATTACACAGTAGCTTCTGGGAGGCGGAGGAGTGCCTTGCTCCCGCCGGCGGTAGCGGTGATCATGCGGAGGTTGTTATCACAGCTAGGGCCCTTGGGATGGGATCGGGAGCAGAAACCGGTGTACTAGCAAGCGGAGTGCTTAGGGTGCCTGGAGATATCCGTGTAGTTGATGTAGTTGAGCCTGAACCTGACCGATTGAGTACCCATCGCTCCATTCGTGGTTGTCTGCGTATGACCAGAGGAAGAACCCTTTCACCTTCACTTCCTTCTCACTTATCGCCTAGCGAACGCTGGCGAGATGTGTTGGAAGCAGAAGTTGGATTCAAACTTGGGTCATTTTTAGTATTAGAGTGTGTCTGTTGAAGTGTCGTCGCTCTGTTTGTGTTGAGTTAGTTTGGTTAAGATGATGTCGTTTAGTTTGCTTCGTGTAGATAAAGTCTGAAGTTAGATAGCTTGGGTCTCAATACGTTGAGTCTGTTAGTTTGTTAGAGAGTCAAGGGCTGTTAGAGTGTTTACAACATAGAAAATCAGAAAATGGGGTCGTGGGATCGTGATGGGCTGAGTCATGGGATTAGTGATTGTATTTAAAATCATTTTTATTATCAATAAAAGCTGTCAGTTTTCCCCAACATTGCTTTCATAGTGGTATCAGAGCATTGGCTTTCTATAACCAGTATTTGTGCAAGAGTGATTTGTTGAGAAGTGAAGAGTCTGAATCTCAGACTGGGTTTGGGAAACACGAGAGTTCTTGTGAGGTTGTTGTTGTGGGGTGAATGAAACACGAGTGTGTGTGAGTTGTAGATCTGAAAATGAGTGAAACATCAGGTTTTGCACAAGTGAGTGTTCCACGTTTTGATGGTGACTATGATCACTGGAGCTTACTCATGAAGAATCTCCTGCGATCAAAAGAATTCTAGGGAGTGGTCTCAAATGGTTTCAAAGAGCCTACACCAGAAGAAGCTGAGAAGTTGACACCAACTCAAGCCAAGGAACTGGACAATCTCAGGTTGAGAGATCTCAATGCCAAGAACTACCTTTTTATCTCCATCGACAAAACCATACTGAAAACCATTGCTCACAAAGAAACAGCCAAGGATCTTTGGGATTCAATGAAGATGAAATATCAAAGTAGTGCAAGGGTAAAGAGAGCTCAATTGCACACTTTGAGAAGATAGTTTGAAGTTTTGGAAATGAAGACTGGAGAAGAGATGACTATGTTGGAAGGGTCACAATAGTGACAAATGCAATGAGGAACTGTGGAGAAGAGATGGAAGAGGTGAAGGTTGTTGAAAAGATCCTGAGAACACTAACAGAAAGGTTTAACTATGTTGTTTGCTCCATTGAGGAGTCAAAGGACATAGATACCCTCTCTGTTGATGCTCTTCAAGCTTCCTTACTGGTTCATGAACAAAAGTTCAAGAAGAAAGTTGATTCTGAAGATCAAGCACTGAAGGTTGGCTTTGAAATTGGAGGAAGGGGTGGAAGAGGACTGGCTAGAGGAGGCTTTCATGGCAGAGGAAGAGGAGGCAGTACATGGAATCGGGAAACTGTTGAGTGCTTCTATTGTCACAGGCTAGGGCATTTCAAAGGTGAATGTCTTGAACTGTATGGTCAGCAAGCTCATTTCACACATACAGCTGTCAGTCAGGATAATAGCTATCCTGACATGAAAGAAGAAGTATTGCTGATGGCTTTTACTGAAGAGGAAAAAGAAAAGCCAGTTCAATCTGAACTGCAGATGACATTGCAGAATGATTCAAACACACAGACTGAAGGCTGGTGGTTTCTGGACTCGGGATGCAGCAACCATATGACAGGTGACAAAAGATGGTTTACAAGCATTGATAGTAGTTTTATTTCTACAGTCTAACTGGGGAATGGCACCAAGCTAGATGTGAAAGGAAAAAGGTACTATTCAATTGGAGATAGAACATTTATCTTTAGCTATTCAGGATGTGTTCTATGTACCGGGGCTAAAGTCAAATTTAGTAAGCATAGGCCAGATGCAAGAAAGAGGTCTAACCTTTCTGATCAAAGAAGGAGTCTACAAGCTCTTTCATCCAGAAAAGGGTCTCCTGCTGCAGACTACCATGAAAACCAATAGGCTGTTTGTATTGCACAGTGCCATGAAACCAACAATTGAAAACAAATGCTTGTACACCGCTGGAAATGATCAACTGAGGTTGTGGCATAGAAGATTTGGTCACCTGAATCACAAGGGTCTTCTGCAACTACAAAATAAGGGAGGAGTTCGTGGAATTCCAGCACTCAAGGGGTCACCTGAAATCTACAACACCTGCTTACTTGGCGAACAAGATAGGGCGCCATTCCCAAAGAAAAGTCAGTGGAAAGCTACACAAAAGCTTCAACTCATTCATTCTGACTTGTGTGGCCCTATCACTCCCGTATCAAGCAGCAAAAAGTGGTATCTCTTCACACTAATAGATGATTTTAGCAGAAAACTGTGGGTCTACTTCCTAGCTGAAAAATCTGAAACTTTCAGTGTCTTTAAAGTCTTTAAAGCACAAGTAGAGAAAGAAACAAACACATCTATAGTGTGCTTGAGAACTGATAGAGGTGGTGAATTTATGCTTGGAGAATTTAAGGATTTTTGTGATAAGGAATAAGGAGGCAACTTACTGCTGCTCTCACTCCCCAACAGAATGGGGTAGCTGAGAGAAAGAATAGAACCATTTTGAATATGGTCTGATGCATGCTTGAAGATACTAAGGTACCTGCAGTGTACTGGCCTGAGGCTGTTAATTGGACTTCACATGTTCTCAATAGAAGTCCAATAGCATCCAATAACGGCAAGACACCACAGGAGCTTTGGTATGGGGTTGCACCTTCTGTTGAACACTTCAGAGTGTTTGGATGCACAACCTATGTGCATGTTCCTGATCAAAAGAGAAAAAAGTTAGATGGAAAGAGTACCAGGTGCATACTGTTTGGAGTGTCTGCAGAATCAAAGGCTTATAGGCTGTTTGATCAAGATACCAAAAAAATCATAGTGAGCAGAGATGTGATCTTTGATGAAGCTCAACCAGGATGGATATGGAATTCAGACATTACTCCTGTTCTAACAAAAATCATATGGGAAGGGAGTAATGATCAATTGTGCAGTTCTGATGACGAAGAAGAACCAGAAGTAGGAGATTCTAAGTCTGCAGACACTTCTGATGAAGACGAGACACCAACTCCAACAACTCCATCAACTGATAGCAACCAGCAGACACATTCCACTGATTGCAATGATGAAGAAGAGGATGCAGCAGATGTCTTGGGACTTCCAGCTGGGGGTTTGACTCCCAGAGTTCCCAAACTGCCAGCACGCTTTAATGGTTTTGAGATGGGTTGTGTGCAAGTGGATTGGACAGCTATGATTGCCATTTATGAAGACCCTCAGACTTATGAGGAAGCAGTAAAGGAAGAGAAGTGGAGAATAGCAATGAAGCAGGAGATTGTGGCAATTGAAAAGAATGGAACCTAGATCCTAACAGTACTGCCACCTGGTGTAACTCCTATCAGAGTAAAGTGGGTATTCAGAACCAAGCTTAATGAGTTTGGAGAAGTAGACAAATTTGAAGCAAGACTGGTAGCAAAGGGCTATGCTCAGAAAGAAGGTATTGATTATACAGAAGTGTTTGCACCAGTGGCAAGGTGGGATGCGATAAGAACTTTTCTGGCTCTAGCTGCTTTCTATGGTTTGACAGTCTATCAATCAGATGTCAAAAGCGCATTCCTTCATGGGGAATTAAATGAGGATGTCTACATATGTCAGCCTGAAGGTTTTGTAGCTCCAGGTGAAGAAGCAAAGGTTTACAAGCTAAACAAGGCTCTATATGGTTTAAAACAGGCACCCAGGGCCTGGTACAGCAAGATAGAAAGCTATTTCTAGCAGAATGGCTTCGAGAGATGCACATATGAATACACCTTGTTCATAAAAAGAAGGGGAGCAGATCTGTTGTTGGTAAGTATTTATGTTGATGATGTAATGTACACTAGCAACAGTGAGTCTATGCTTGCAGAGTTCAAGGCTTCCATGAAGGAGAAGTTTGAGATGACTGATCTTGGCAAAATGAGGTATTTTCTTGGAGTTGAGGTGATTCAAAATGAGAATGGGATTTTTCTGTGCCAACAGAAGTATGCTCGTGAGATTCTGGAAAAGTTCAAGCTTCTGGAATGTAACTTCTGCAAGAATCCAATAGTTCCTAGAACTAAACTGTCAATCAGTGGAGATGAAGTTCCTGCAAATGTTACACACTACAAGCAATTGATTGGAAGTAGAAGCTGGATTCAAACTTGGGTCATTTTTAGTATTAGAGTGTGTCTGTTGAAGTGTCGTCGTTCTGTTTGTGTTGAGTCAGTTTGGTTAAGATGATGTCATTTAGTTTGCTTCATGTAGATAAAGTCTGAAGTTGGATAGCTTGGGTCTCAATACGTTGAGTCTGTTAGTTTCTTAGAGAGTCAAGGGCTGTTAGAGTGTTTACAACATAGAAAATCAGAAAATGGGGTCGTGGGGCTGAGTCATGGGTTTAGTGATTGTATTTAAACTCATTTTTATTATCAATAAAAGTTGTCAGTTTGCCCCAACATTGCTTTCAAGATGGGCGTTGTAGAATTTGACCCTCATCATGTCGGCTCTGACCTCTGCGAGTGTCTGTTTAGGGTCGTAGTCCTACGTTCCCTGTTTGTTTGGATTTTTTGAAAATAAAATTAATAGTTAAGAAATATTTTATTTATTTTGACTAATCTCTTAGTTCAAGTGTGTAATCCATATATTTTAGCTATAGCTAGCTACCGTTCTCAGTTATGTAAATAACAGGATCTCCACTCCAAAAGCAGTCGGAGCCATAAAAGAATTTGCACAAAAAGTATAGATACAATCTAAATTTGTACCATAACGTATATGTAATATTTTAAGTTGTACCATAAAGGCAAAAATCTATAGCACCAATACTATATAGCATTGTAAAATTTCTCCATAACGGATATAGAGAAAACAAGAAAATCAGAAAACAACGGGGAACCAATGCAATAAATATAATTTTTTTTAAAAGGCATTACTTACACAATGTTTCGGCTTAAGAATCCACCATACTCAGCTTCAAGGGCTTGAGGGGTATCCCAATGCCATATGGTCACATAAGGCTCCAGTCCTACAAATTAGACGAGACATTATTGCTACAGTTGTCTAACTCATGAGCCACAAAAAGTACGCGGCGCCGCTTCTGCGGCTTCTCGATAAGGGCCCACGCCTGGGTGATGCGTCGTCGTTTAGTATTCGCGCGCGCCTCTCCGGGGGCGATCTCTATCAGCGCGCTTGGTTACGGCACGACTCGCGCTCTTGACTTTGGCGCGCTTCACACCGGTGTACTTGCGCGCTCCTCTTTGGCGTGATTATCCTTGGTGTTTCTTCAGTGGAGAAGGATCCGAGTCGCATGCCCAACAATTGCCCCCCATCAGGTGGTATTCCGCGAATGCCACCTGTTTGATCTTCGTGTGGTTGACTCGGATCTGGGCGCTTCCATCTCCTTTTGCGTTTCTGGTGCGTGTCTCGTGTGTCGTCTTTAATGGCGCGCGTGTCTCGTGCATCGCGGATGTTATCCATTTGTTTTGTTTGTGCGCTCGGTCGAAGTTGGTGTGTCATGCCCCCCTGTTGCGCGTGCGACTTTGAGGCGCGCCCGTAAGTGGTGTTATTTTTTCTTCCTCGCGTGTGTGCCATGCCCCCCATGCGGTGCGCGCGACTTTGAGGCGCGCCCCGTAAGTGGTGTTGCTTTTTCCATGCCCCCCAGGCGGTGCGCGCGACTTTGAGGCGCGCCCCGTAAGTGGTGTTGTTTTTTTCATGCCCCCCAGGCGGTGCGCGCGACTTTGAGGCGCGCCCGTAAGTGGTGTTGTTTTTTCTTCCTCGCGGGTGTGCCATGCCCCCCAGGCGGTGCGCGGCACATGTGGCGTCGCCGACTATTGTCTATGATGGTAGGTGTCCACGTGTCCCTGGTTGATTGGGCTATTTTGGGCGGGGATTTCTTGAAATTCGAAAGAATTCGAAAAGATTTTGTAGGATTTGGCGGTTACGAATCCCTATGCAGCTTTAACCCTTCGTTTTCCTTTGGCTGCGTATAAATATGGGTTTCTTATGGGAGGGTTGGCTCATCTGTTTTCACAACTTCTGTTTATCGTTTCTTGCTTATCGTTTCTCTGTTCTTCATTCTCTGAGATTCCTCTCCTTCTTTTACAACCTCGATACTCCTTTCTTTGTTGCTGGATCAAGTTATTATCATGGCTGGCATCAACATCAACGAGGCTGAGGTCGTACAAGGCGAAGAAGGTAATCTTTCGACTCTTTCGCACACTTCTACTGATCATTCGATGGAATTAAACGACGGTTCCGGCGATGGGAACGGCGGCGATGGGGTTCCGGAGACGCCGTCGTTCGACATCAGATCGAAGGACGATCTCGGTGGTTCTCCTGAAGAAGGTATGGGTGCCTCCGGGAGCGGGCAGTCGAGACAAGGGGCTAGTGGGGTGCTGATAATCCGCCGCGGCCGTGATGGGAGGCCGGTGGAAGGTGGTGGTGAAATGCGCGAAGACTCTGACGCGCAGTCAGAGCCGGACTATAATGTGCGCGTCTCCGAGGCTATGGCTCGGATTACACGGTGTTGGCGCCGCGTACAATGTTATCGAGTGGGCCGAGATGTGGGGCGATCAACCCGCGCCGCACGACAACCTCAAGCGCGGTCCCGAACACGCCTCCATATATGATGTTGGCGATGTGGAGGAGATAGTGCGCGGGCTAGGCTTGCCCCCCCACTGGCAGTACGCTGCTCCGTCGACGCGCAGCATGGTGGGGCATTGCCCCGCGGGTTGGTTTGGCGTGTACACGGAGTACTGGGTGATGGGGTTTAAGTTCCCCATCGACCCGCTCTTGTGCGCTCTGTATAGGCGCCTCAGATGCTCCATTGGGCGGCTATCTCCATCCGTCATCATGCATGCGAGTTGTCTCCGACTCGTGTGCAAGCGGCTCAATATCGAGCTGACTTATGGCCTCTTTCGGAAAATATATAAGATCAAGGAGCCAACTACGCGGAGCGACTGCCTGTCCATTAAGCGTCGCGACAAGAGGCCGGAGGGCTTCGTGTACGGGTCGCCCAAGCTGAAGAAGACTTGGTTCGATCGTTTTTTCTACGTCAAGCCCGTTCCTGGAGAGTGGGCGAGTGAGTTTATTGAGGAGCCCACTGAGTGGAAGAGCGGCAGCACGCACGGGTACGAGTCAGACGTCGGTGCCTACGACGGGCTGGACGATGACTATGAGGCGTGCATGGATCATAAGATCAACTTATACGCCACGGGAGTGCGCGAGGCTTGTTTGCAGGAGCTGTTCGCCGATGGTTAGTTGTATTTCTTTTCTTTTGCATTCTTGTCATATTAACCGCTTTCTTACGACTTATTGGCGCAGGTGTTGACTTCTCCAGTCTCGTCAGCATGATGTCGGTCGACGACGTCGCGCCACGCGGCGACAAGAAGAAGAAGAAGAAGGAAAAGGAAGGTGCGGCGCCGAGGGGCGCGAAGCGAAAGGGGATTGAGCAGCCGCGAGCGGCGGTTGAGCCGCCACATAAGGCTGCTCGCGTGGGAGAAGCGAGCGCGCGAGTGGCGCAGGATGCGCAGGCTGCACATGGGGACGCGACGCTATCTGTCGCGCGGGAGTAGGCCCTCTCGGTCTGAGAGGGAGAGGGGAGACAAGGCTGGGAGCTCCTCTGGTGCCACCGTTCAGCCCACTGCCGGCGCTGCGGCGGTCAACTACTTCCGCGACGTGCGGATTCATACGTCGGCGGCCTGCAATCTCGTGGCCGCCAACACTGCACTTCGCGCGCTTGGGCCCGTGCTAAGTGTTCCGCCCAGGGTGGAGAAGTCTGACCCATTGCACGACTTGGCTCAGATTCATTTCGCGGTAAGGCCGAGCTTGAGTTTTGCCGCGTCTAATTCTTTATTTTATGCATCTGTTTTGCTAAGTCTGTGAGCGTTGTAGGGTTTGTCGGCCACCTACCGCGCTCAGAAGGAGCGCGCGCTGCAGCGCGCAAGGATAAAGGACGATGAGGCCAAGATTATCCAGCTGGAGGGCAAGGTTGTTGGCGCGAATAACCGTGCCGACGTGGCCACCAACAAAGCCAATGAGGCAATGGAGGAACTTGGCCTCCTGCAGAGTAGGCTGGCCGCCGATGTGTTGGCCGCGAAGGAGCAAGTGCGAGCTGAGGAGCGCTCATCCATCCGGAGTCAACTGGAGGCCTCCTTTGATGAGAAGCTGAAGCAAGCTCGCGAAGAGCATCAAAAGGAGAAGGACGACTTGGTCAGTCTCCATAACATCGCGAAGGCGGAAGCTGTCCGCGAGGCCGGAGTCGCGGCCGTTCGCCAGTTCAAGTCTTCTCCTGCTTTCGGGAAGATTCTTGCCGACGCTATGACCAAGGCTGTGCTCGCGGTCGGGAAGAAGGTGCGACCGGAGAACCCGGAACTCCGTTGGGACACGCGCGAAATGGTGCGCCACGTGCAGACGTGGATTGGTGAGAAGCGTCCCCTGGAGTCCGACTCCGAGTCGGGGGGTGAGGATGATGAAGAGGAAGATGAGGAGGAGGATGAGCGCCCGGAAGGGGAAGAGGGCCAAGCTGGGGGGAAGGCTGAAGGCGCGGATAGGGGCGCTGAGCGAGTTGATGATGACGACGAGGAAGACGATGAGCCTCTGTTGCGTCGCAAGCAGCGTAAAGAGGGCTAGAGCGTTTGATTATTTTGTGCTGAACTGTTCCCTATTTGCGTTGTTGTTGCTTGTCTTTCTTTTTATCAAGTGTAGTTGCGACTTGTTGCTCCCGCCTTATTGAATCCAAAGAGTGTTAATTCACTGCGTGTGTTTGTTCCTTGGGATTGTTTGTTCCTTGGGATTGCGTGATCGTGGCTAATGCCGGACGTGCGCGAATAGTGTTGGACTGTTGCTAATTTTTTGTTCTTGCGAACTAGATGGGCGCGAATAGTGCTGGACTATTGCTAATTTTTGTTCTTGCGAACTAAATGTGCGCGAATAGTGCTGGACTATTGCTAGTTTTGTTCTTGCGAACTAAATGTGCGCGAATAGTGCTGGACTATTGCTAGTTGTTTGTTCTTGCGAACTAGATGGGCGCGAATAGTGCTTTCATTCCTTTGAGACAAGACGCCGTGGCGTGAGTAAAATACATGCTAAGTTGCTTGGTGATACTTCCGGAGATTTTGTGCGTTCCACGTTCTTTGTATCTTATTGCCCCCCAGTTCACTAATTTGAAGGTGTTGGCGCCAACCACCTCGCGGATTAGGTAGGGACCTTCCCATACTGAGGCGAGCTTCCCGTGTTTGGGATCGGGACGGAAGTTCCGGCGCAGTACTTGGTCTCCGAGGATCAGCTTGTGCGGAATCAGCTTGGCGTTGTGGTACTTGGCTACTTGCTCTTTCATTGCAGCCAGCTTGATTGCTGCTAACTCGCGCTTTTCCTGTGATAACTCCAGCTCCAGCAATCGCGCCTCGTCATTGGTTTCCTCGTTGTACTGCGCGACACGGTAGGTTGGGGTCGTTGTCTCAATTGGAATTACCGCGTCCGTGCCATATGTGAGGGCAAATGGGGTTTTGCCTGTGGCCACCTTGTGTGTGGTGCGGTGCGCCCATAACACCGTGTTCAATTCGTCAGCCCAATTACCCTTTGCGTCGTTCAAGCGGGTGTGTAAGCCGTGCAGGATTGCCTTGTTGGCAGATTCCGCTTGGCCATTAGCTTGGGGATAAGCTACGGATGCGAACCTTGCAATGGCTCCCACTTGGTCGCAAAAGTATATCACTTCTGCGCAGTCAAACTGCTTCCCGTGATCGAAGATGAGTGCGTTTGGGACTCCGAAACGTGAGAGAATGTTGTTCTTCAGGAAGCGCGTTACCTGTTGTGCCGTTATCGAGGCCAGTGCTTCAGCCTCGATCCACTTTGTGAAATAATCCACGGCCACAATAATGTATTTGCGTTTCCCCTTTGCTGTTGGGAAGGGGCCCAAGAGATCCACCCCCCATTGGGCGAAAGGCCACGGACTTAGGTTGGCTTGGAGTTCGGTGGACGGGAGGTGGTGCTGACGCGCGTTGACTTGGCACTTGTGGCACTGGTCCGCGTATTTTTTCGTATCTTTTTTTATTCGCGGCCAGTAGTGCCCATGAAGCAAAATGGTGCGCTCCATGCTGCGCGGGCCGGCGTGCATTGCGCACAACCCCTCGTGTATGTCGCGTACCATGTCTCGCGCCTCCTCTTGTCCAATGCACTTTAGGTAGACGCCCGAGAACGACCGGCGATACAGCTCTCCTCCAATGAGTGTGCATCGGGCCGCCTTCTGTCTTAGAGTCCATGCTTCCTTAGCATCCTCTGGTACCGTGCCTTCTTGTAGGTAAAGCACAATTGGGGCTCTCCAGTCCTCATCGCTTTCGATTTGGGTGGTGTTAATCGCCACTTCTCGGTGAGTTTCCTCTTCTTCCTTCTGTACCGTCACCAGACGCGTTGCTTCGAAGTCGGTGGCGGTTGCCAGTTTGGAAAGCGCATCGGCGTGCATGTTCTCCTCTCTTGGTACTTGCACGTAGGTTATCGCATCGAAGTTGGCTGCTCGCAGCTTGACGCGCTCTATGTAGTGTGCCAGAGTATTTTCCTTCGCGTCAAAGGATCCGTTCAGCTGGTTGACTGCCAGTGAGGAGTCTGAGAGTACCCTTATCGTTCTTGCGCCCAAATCGTGGGCAGCGGTCATCCCTGCCAAGATGGCCTCGTACTCAGCCGCGTTATTAGTCTTTAACGCTCTGAATCTGATGGCAATCTCGTGGACGACGCCTATTGGCGTGCGCACGACGACTCCCGCGCCAGCACCGTGCTTACTCGCCGCTCCGTCAACGTAAACTTCCCATACTCCCTCTGGTGTAGTGTCGAGGGTGACTCCTTCAGCGATGAAGTCTGCTAGGATCTGGGCCTTGATTGCTGGTCTCGGCGCATATTGGATGTCGTACTCCGAGAGTTCGACTGCCCATTTCACCATGCGCCCTGACACTTCCATCGAGGTTAGGATTTTCTTTAGTGGGAGGTTGGTCAGGACGGTGATCTGATGCGCTTGGAAGTAGGGGCGCAACTTCTGTGACGCGCTTACTAATGCCAGGGCTGCCTTCTCAATTGAGGAGTATCTTGTTTCTGCGCTAACTAGCGTTCGCGAGGTGCAATACACGGGCTGCTCGGTGTTGTCAATTCTTCTGGTTATTAGGACGGCGCTCACTGCTCTTGTTGACACGGCAAGATAAAGGAATAACTTTTCATTAGGCTTGGGAGCTGTCAACACAGGGGGGGATACAAGATATGATTTCAGCTCTTGGAAGGCCGCTTCACACTCCTTGGTCCATGCAAATTTTGCACCGTTTTTGAGTGTCTTGAAGAAGGGCGCGCACTTGTCGGCCGACCTCGGGATGAATCTCCCCAGCGCTGCAATCTTCCCATTCAGGGATTGGATTTCAAGTGCGCTCCTTGGGGCCCGCAGTTGTTGGACCGCCGTGATTTGTTTTGGGTCCACCTCGATGCCGCGCTTGGTTATCATAAAACCCAAAAACTTCCCTGCTTCTGCTCCAAAGACGCACTTCAGTGGGTTCAAGCGGAGGCTGTGCTTGCGGAGCGCCTCAAATGTTTCTCGTAGATCCTCCAGGTGCGAGTTCCCGGCCTTGGTTTTGACGATGAGGTCGTCCACGTACGCCTCGATGTTCCGCCCCCTCTGATGTGAGAACACCAAATCCATCATTCTTTGGTATGTCGCGCCCGCGTTCTTCAGTCCGAACGGCATTCCGACGAAACAGAAGTTTCCGAAGGGAGTCATGAACGCCGTCTTTTCTTCATCTTCGCGCGACATCGGGATTTGATGGTACCCTGAGAACATGTCCAAGAAAGACAGTGTCTCGTGGTCGGCGGTGGCGTCGATCAGTTGGTCGATGCGCGGCAGGGGGTAAGGGTCTCCCGGGCATACCTTGTTGATTGTCGTGTAGTCAACGCACATCCGCCACGCGCCTGAAGATTTTTTTACCAAGACTACATTCGCCAACCACTTTGGGTATTTGACTGGGCGAATCAGCCCTGCCGCCAAGAGTCGCGACACCTCTTCTTCGATGGCCTTCAACTTGTCGCCAGTAAAACCGCGTCGCGCTTGTTGTCTCGGAATGGCGCTTGGCGGGACTGCGAGGCAATGTTGGGCCACATGCCTTGGTACTCCTGGCATGTCTTCTGTACACCAGGCAAAGAGCTCCTTGTACTCCTTCAATAACGCTATCAGTGGCTCAATCGCGTCATCGCGAACGTGAGTCGAGACGCGTATTTTCCTGGTCGGCTCGGCTGGGTCGAGCGCGACCTCGAAATCGGAATCCATTGATTCCGGGCGGGGTTCTTCTGGCCTTGTGTCGACAATGTTCGTTTGTCGAGGCTCTCCTTCTAGCTTCAGGGCTTCCCACGGTGTCCTGCGCGCCTCTCCGGTTCCCATTTTTGTGGGGAACTTGAGTTTTTGATGGCACGTGGAAGGAAGGGCCATGAATTTCGCCAAGAAGGGTCGACCCAAGATGCCGTTGTGGGACGACTTGCAGTCGACTATTGTGAACTCGATCTGCTTTGAGACGCGCGGCTCTTGGTCTCCGATGACCACGGGGAGAGTGATCACCCCAATTACTGGCACCCTCGCTCCGGAGAAGCCGACCAAGTTCCCTTGAGCGCGCTTGATTAAGCGTGGGTCGACGTCCATCTTGTTGATTGTGCTTTGGAAGAGGATGTCTGCCGCTGCACCCTCGTCTATCAGGAGGCGGTGGATTTTGCAAGAGGCTACCAGTGCGGTGATGATGAGTGGGTCTTCCGATGGAACTCCTTGCGGTAGTTCGGTGTCGTCGAAACTCAGTTGACCCCCTACTCGTACATCAGCTGCCGCGAATTCGATTGCTCGTTCGCGCTTGGTTTTCTTTTTCGGGCAATCTCCTTCTACCGTCACCACCCCTATTTCCTTACGCACCATATAGTCTGTGGTGGCTTCGTTGTAATCGGCTTGTGGAGGTGGCGGCGGGTTTTGGTGTCCCCCGACCTGTTCCTCCTTTTCCTGCGTGAATTCGGTCAGCAACCCTCGCCGTATGAGGCCCTCAATCTCATAGCGCAGCTCTCGGCAATCCTCCGTCCAGTGCCCCGTCGCTCTATGGAAGTCGCAATGCTTTTTTGGGTTTCTCATGTGGGGCAAAGACTTCAGGGGCGCGGGCCAGTTGAGCTTGTATCCCTTCTCGCGTAGAACGTGGAACACGTTCTTTACGGAGTCGTTGAGCGGTGTAAATGCGTGAGGTGCGCGCCTGTCTGGTGACCTTCTCCGCTGCGCTTGCTCTTGTGGGGGAGGGTGGTGTTGCTTATGTCCGCTGTGCAGCTGTGCTAGCTTATCTCGCGGCAGCGTGATCTGCCGTCGTCCCTGTTCTTCTCGCGGCAACTTGGCCGGCTCGAAGCGCCTAACAGATCCCGCTCCGAGGGTTTCCTCGAGCGTAATTGCCTTCTCGATTTTCATTTCCAACTCTGTTGATAGAGTTACGGGCCTTTTTGCTAGCGCCCGCTTGAGTTCCATGTTGGTTGTGGCTTCCATAAGGTGATGCGCGGCGATTTCAGGAGTGAGGTCACGCACTGCCATCGCTACTCTGGACCATCTGGCGTAAAACGCTCGTAGACTCTCCCCGTCTTTTTGCCTGAGATCTACCAGCGCCTTGAGGTGGAGGGGCCTTCTTTTCTGGGATGCAAATTTTGTTGTGAATAGGAGTATGAACTCCTCGAATGAGCGGATGATCCCGTTTGAGAGTCTGTTATACCAGTCTAGGAATATCCCAGAAAACGTCGACGGGAAGGTGCGGCATAGCGCCGCGTTGGAGTTGGTTTGGAGCTGCATCCGCAAGCAGAAGGTGCTCACGTGATCTTCAGGGTCGGTCGTCCCGTTGTATGTTGGGAGGGTGGGTGGCATTCCGCTCAGGTGTTCCGCCATGATTTCCGCGCTTAGCGGCTGGTGGAGCGCCTTCTTGGGCGCGTTGAGTCGGAATTGTGGAGATAGGTGTTGCTCTAGAAAACTAAGGTCTGCCCTTCCTGGAAGCTCAGGTGGCTGTGTTTCATGTACGGGGTGAGGTGGCTGGGCCGTCCCCGACGTTTCTCCGTGGGTTTGATGAGGTGCGACTGGTATCACGCATGCGGGGAGCGCGACCTGCTGTGTTTCGTGCGCGGGGTGCGCTGGTAGGACAGACGGCGCGGATGGTGTCGCGCCAGCTGTTGCCGCGGCCTCTCTGCTCATCATGAGCGCCACGACCTAGCTCATTTGTTTTTGCATGTTGGCTATGACGTCGTTCTGCTTCGACACCAGCTGTCTCATTTCTTTGGCTGTGAGCTCGGGCTCTTCCTCTTCTAAGAGCACCGCGTTGAGATTGCTGGCTTCTGCGAACTCCCTTGGGTTGGTCATCGCCTTGATCGGGGTTGACTCGTCAGGTGAGTCGGAGTTATGTTCTGCCATGGATTGATTTTTTTTTTTTTTGCTTCTCTGCTTGGCCCCACGGTGGGCGCCAATTGTTTGAGCCTAACTGGGTGTAGGAGGGAGACTCGGGAAAATGGGTCAAGGAGAGTAAGCAGAAAGGGATTAATCGATACTGGGAGAACGGAGGAGATTACAGGAAGGATTAAGGGAGAAGTATTCTAGAGAGAGAAGTCGATGATTTTAGAGATAGAGTCGAAAAATCCGATCCCCTCACCCACCGGAGTAAATGCCATATTTATAGGCTACAGGGTGGTGGGTGAGTGGTTGAGTTACAAGTGGACACAATGACATGACCGTTGACATGACAGAGATTTAGTCCATGCTTTTAGGACACTGATGTGACTACTTAGGGCACTGATGTGACTACTCCTGACACAAGCAGGGCTATACCTAGGACTATACGCGGTGACGCGGCGCCGCTTCTGCGGCTTCTCGATAAGGGCCCACGCCTGGGTGATGCGTCGTCGTTTAGTATTCGCGCGCGCCTCTCCGGGGGCGATCTCTATCAGCGCGCTTGGTTACGGCACGACTCGCGCTCTTGACTTTGGCGCGCTTCACACCGGTGTACTTGCGCGCTCCTCTTTGGCGTGATTATCCTTGGTGTTTCTTCAGTGGAGAAGGATCCGAGTCGCATGCCCAACAAAAATTAATAGTTAAGAAATATTTTATTTATTTTGACTAATCTCTTAGTTCAAGTGTGTAATCCATATATTTTAGCTATAGCTAGCTACCGTTCTCAGTTATGTAAATAACAGGATCTCCACTCCAAAAGCAGTCGGAGCCATAAAAGAATTTGCACAAAAAGTATAGGTACAATCTAAATTTGTACCATAACGTATATGTAATATTTTAAGTTGTACCATAAAGGCAAAAAGCTATAGCACCAATACTATATAGCATTGTAAAATTTCTCCATAACGGATATAGAGAAAACAAGAAAATCAGAAAACAACGGGGAACCAATGCAATAAATATAATTTTTTTTAAAAGGCATTACTTACACAATGTTTCGGCTTAAGAATCCACCATACTCAGCTTCAAGGGCTTGAGGGGTATCCCAATGCCATATGGTCACATAAGGCTCCAGTCCTACAAATTAGACGAGACATTATTGCTACAGTTGTCTAACTCATGAGCCACAAAAAGTACTTAAGGCCACATTTGAATGAATTATTCTACATACCATGTTTCCCGAGCAGATCGAGGAGGTCGTGGTAAAACTTGATTCCTTGCTCATTGACTCCGGTCTGGATCTTGCCAGCTGCAACGATTTATAGTTTTATACTATAAGTCAACCTATATAAACCCCCCAAAATGTGGAAAAGTCAAACAGAAGCGATAATATTGCTCACATGGTATGATTCTAGTCCAAGAGATGGAGAATCGGTAGGCATCCATATTCATATACTTCATTCTTATGATATCCTCCTGTATATACATTGCACAAAATTCCAAATTAATGAACAAAATAATTGTTGCCAGGCAAGTGATTCCCAACATATAAATATACACGAGAAACATTTATATAAATACCTCCAAGCGGTGATGCATCGACAGCACGAGTTCATTACATGTGATATATTGGAGTTCATCATTGTTAAACATAAGTTGTTTTTTCGTTATTAATATTAGAAAGTAGAAGTCTAGGAGATCATGAGAGCATGTAGTACGTATCACTGTTGATTTTCAGCTTGTAGATCTAATGTTTAATTTTTCTATAAGGTATATAAGTTTTATTTATTTTTATCCCTAGGGAGCTGAATTACTGATGCTAATTTATAGATGCAACACCCACTCAAAATTTAATGGGTCAAACTGATGATTTTCTTTTTTGGGTGAAAAACAGAGCGCAAAGGGGCGCTCTAACCCTTAAATATTAATGGAACGCGGGGTTTGCAAATAGTGTGAAAATACAACCAGTATCGCAACGCAGTACCTGGTTAGTCCACCACGTGAACTCCCACATACAAAGAGTGACCCACCGACGCTAAATGATCTGCCACAAAGTTTGCTTCCCGGAAAACATGACTCAGAGAGATATCCCACTCCCGCTCCAAAAGTTGGCAGATAAAAGCGATGAGAGTATGGTGAGGATGTGCAGTATTCGCGGACTGGATGAGTGAAATGGCTGTAGACGAGTCCGTTTGCAACACTACCTTCCGACATCCTCGATCCCAAGCAATCTGCAGCCCATGTGCAATCCCTGCCAATTCAGCACTCATAATAGATCCACCTCCTAGATTGACCGAGTAGGCCACTGACTCACTTCTACTGTCGCCCTAGGAATTGGCCAAGTGAAACCACTTCCTAAAGCGTAGTATAGCGGGTTAGGTTTATATGTCAACCCGGGTCCTAGACTTGATGACTACTCAGTGAATTCTTGTTATCTAGCAATGAAACTGGAATGCAAGTCTAAACTATCAAACTAACAAAGCAAGTAAACTGTTGTATTCAGGTTAAGAGAGGTCACCCGGATATGGTTCCCCCTAGACTGCAGTTAAGCCGGATTGTAATTACCAAGTTCAGTTTCTATGATAGTTGTACTGCGGAAGGTTCTTAAACAGCCTGAAGTCTCGACTAAAGGTCTTCAAACCCTCTCAATCTGAGTCTCTAGCGGGCGACTAACCTCCACCGGAGTAAACAGATTGAGGCCTTAACAAACAAAACCTCCACTACCGGAGTAAATCCGGTATAGAATAGTGAGTTGGCTCCTCGACTAAAGTCACCAACTCCCTACCTTCAATCAAGGATGCTCTATCAACCTAGCCAGATATTCTCATTCTAGGTTAAAGCAGAAACAACAGGAATTTGATCAGGATTCAAGTCATTCAATCATTCAAACCTCAATCGAATATAATCAAATCATAGAATCAGTACTTGGGTTCATACAATCAAAGCCTAACATACAAATCTAGGGTTCTCCATACCCAGATGAATGGGAGAACTACTCCATGGAGAAAGAAGCAAAAGCAGAATCAGACGCGAAATTCATACTGTGAAGGATGGATTCCTGCTCCTGGACGTTGATCGGCACTTCTCCAAGCTCAAGCTGGCCTCCAATGGTGTTGAAGATTAATCTAGGGCACTTGCAGACTCTTGTTCGTCGCTTTCTCTTTCTAAGAACTGATCTCTCTCTCTAAAACTCGAATCCCCTTTTGTTTGGATGAAAATCTGCTTAAAAGGGCATCAGTGGCCAAAGCACGGTCGAGGGCACGGCCGTGTAATGCCTCAGCCCGCCCGTGCTTTTGGGAGAACACGGCTGTGCTTTGGTGAAGCACGCCCGTGGTCTATCTCAGCCCTGCCCGTGTTCTGGCCAATGTTTGCCAAACTCGAATTAGCTCTCGGCAGTAAAAGCACGGTCTCAGAACAAGGCCGTGTTCTGGTTTAGGTGTGCCCGTGTTTTGGCTCAGTTTCACCGAAATGACTTCCGAATGCCCCGAAACTCGTGCTTAGCCTTCCCTTTTACACCTGGGACCTGAAACATGACAAAATAGCACAACCCGCCATAAAATAGGCCAAAAACACACGACTATTCCCCTCAAACAGATAAGAAGCCAGCCTACAGGGGGCGCTACCAGCTGACCTTCCGCTGAACCACATGCCTTCCACCGCAATGCTCCCCTTCTCGAAACCCTCTTTGCACTGCTCACTAAAAAGCCTGGCCCCCCGAACCAGCTGCTCCGGCCGCGCAATCTGTTCCTCAAACACCCACAAGTTTCGACTCTTCCATAGCTGCCAACATATGATTGCGAAGGTCATCGGGGTAATAGTCGAACTCTTACCCGATATATAGTGCAATATCCAATTCGCTAAGTCCTCTTGGAAGAACACTTGATCAGGCTCGTCCTCCAACAGTTCCGACCAAACCGCTCGTGCGTAGAAACAGTCACGAATTGTGTGGATTACCGTTTCTGAGCCGCCGCCACAAACCGAACATAGGTCTGACGTGGCCAAATAGCGTCTACAGCGCTCCCCATTAGTGAGAAGCTTTTTATGCAGCACTAACCAAAGAATGCATGCGTGTGCTAGGGTGCCTAAAGCTTCCAAATGGCCCTCCACGCCGGCTGGCGCTCCTGCTCCTCCTCACCGTCTCTTAGCAGCTCCTATGCAGACCGAACAGTGAACTTCCCCGAATCCGAGAACCTCCAAACAGAGAAATCCGGCTCTACTCCTTGCGGCACCGGGTGTAATCGCAGCTAAAGAATCAAAGCCTCTGGGAGGAAGGCTTGAATGAAAGCCAGATTCCAATCCCCATTCAGAACAAGTTCTGCTACCCGCAACTCCCTCACTGCAGCTGGGAGATCAACCGGAAACTCCTCCAAAGGCGGCACATCTTGGAGCCATCTATCCCGCCAGAACCGAGTCTGCATACCACTTCTCACATTCCACATCGTCCCTTCCGGAAAATAATCCAACACTATAAGAACTCCCCTCCATAGGTTAGACAACCTTCCATTCCTCCTAGGTTGCCACGACCCATCGACCTCCTTCAGATACTTCCCCCGAACCACTTGTGCCCAGAGGCTCTCTGGCTCAATCAACAGTCTCCATGCAATTTTGAGCATAAACGCATCGTTTATCTTCGTCGCGGTTCTCAGCCCCAGACCCCTCGTCTTTGGGTTTACTTAACGAATCCCAGTCCACCAGATGAACTCTCCTCCTCTGCTCCGAGCTCCCCCAGATGAAACATCTAATCTTCTTATCTATATACTCCCTGACCGAAGCCGGCAGAAGAGTAGTCTGCATCGTGTAAGCTGGGAGAGATAAGAGGCTGACTGAGCCAAAGATATCTGACCTGCCAATGACAGCGAGTTCACCTTCCATCCTCCAAGCCTGGCATCAATGCGGTCAATAAGACTGGTGTACATTGCTTTGGACAACCTGCCGTGAATCACCGGTACGCCCAAGTATCGACCCAAGTTACTAGTCACTGGTATATCAAGAGCATCGCTAAGCGAGGGGCCTTCAGCACCCGAGACATTCTTCGAGAAGAACACCCTCGATTTAGGCTTGCTCACCGATTGTCCGGAGGCCGCCCCAAACTCCTCTAAGCATCTCAAAATCACTTGAACTTGTTGCACAGAAGCCACACTTAACAGAATTAGGTCATCAGCAAAGAATAAGTGCGACAACTTCGGCCCGTGCTTGGACAAGCATATGGGCTTCCACTCTCCTGCACCAAATGCTGCATCGATCAAGTGCCCCAACCTCTCCATGCATAACGTGAAAATATATGGGGATAGTGGGAATCCATGTCGTAACTCACTCGATGGTGAGAAAGCTTCGGTCAGGCCACCATTCCAATGACTTTGCATCCTGGCCGATGAAATACAACTCATAGTCAGGTCCGTGAACTTCGCCGGGGCACCCACGGCTTCTAGCGTGTCTCGAACAAAACTCCACTTAATTCGGTCATAAGCTTTGGACAAATCAATTTTCAGAACCATCCAACCCACCTTGCCCTACTTAGCCTGCATCGAGTGGACCACTTCCTGCAAAATACAGATATTGTCAGTGATGTGCCTGCCCGGGACAAAGCTCGTCTGCGTGGCGTGCACCAATCTAAGCAACAGAGGCTTAAGACGCTCAGCTAAGCACTTCGTTATCATTTTGTAAGCCACATTGCAGAGGCTAATCGGTTTGAATTTCTCGATCAATGACGGGCTTTGGACCTTGGAATAAGTGCAACGATAGTGTCATTCACTTCCTGGACTCGCGACGGGACCTGCCAGCAGGACTTCACAAACTCTACCACTACAGAGCCAACAAAATCCCAACAACGCTGATAAAAGAGGGGATTCAGACCATCCTTTCCCGGTGCCTTCAATGCACCCATATGCTTTACCGATTGATGAATCTCCTCCGGTGTGAGTTCCTCATCAGTGTACAGACCCAAGAAGAAATCCCGTGCTAGATCGAGAAGCCGATCTTGATCATCAATCCACTCCCCCGCTCCGTTTTTTAAAGCCGTTATTCTGTTTGTCCGATGCCGATTCATAGTTCTGGAGTGGAAAAACCTCATGTTTCTGTCTCCTGAGACTACCCACTCCAACCGAGCCTTCTGGCATCACAAGATTTCTTCATGTAAAAGCACCTCCTCAAGTTCCTGTCTCGCTAATTGCAGGGGTTCATGCTCCGCATCTCCACCAAACTGAGCTTCCAGGCACTCAATCCGAGTTAGTAAAGCACTCTTCCTCTTAATAATATTCCCAAAAGTATCAGCATTCCACTTCTTTGCCTGCTCAACAAAATCGGCCACCGACGATAAAAATTTTCCCCCCTTCGCCCAAGCCTGGCTAGCCAAGCTGCTAAGAACTTGAAGGGCTTAGGTCCACCAGGTTGGAAGTACGGCTGCAAATTAACCAAAAGAGGCCTATGGTCGCTCTTAATCCTCGGCAAGTGTCTCACTGTAGCCTCTGGGAACTTATCACTCCAAGCGGAGTTGGCCAGCCCTCTATCCAAACGTTCTTTCACACCCCTCTTGAACCAGGTAAACGGCGGTCCACAAAACCCAAGATCTACCAGTCCCGCATCCAACACGCAATCCTGGAACTCCCTCGCGCGACTAGCATCAAAGTTTGCACCGCCTGATTTATCTTACGGGTGTAGGATGGAGTTAAAATCTCCTACAAGGAGACAAGGATCGACTACCGACTCCGCCAGCTCTCTAACCAAATGTCAAAGCTCGCGGCGCTGAACCAAAGCAGGATTGGCATACACCGCCGAGAGGTACCAATTGCCTTCAACCGTCATCACCTGCACATGCAGCATCTGGCTCGACTTAACCACTTCCGAAATTGAGGCTACCCCGAGTCCCAAACTAGCCATATACCTCCCGAGAACCCTTCTGCATCCACAATGAGAAATTTGTCAACCCATACTGCCCACCATTTGCAACGCTTTACTGCCACTAATTCGTGGCTCAACAGTTATCACAATATCCTTACGGTATCTTCTCTTATACTCTTTAAACACTCTAAGGAAGCGTTTACTCCCTGCACCCCTACAATTCCACATAAAAAAGTTCATCATTTAATAAATATGGAAGAGCAGGCTCCGGAAACACCGATAGATCTCATGATGAGGAAGCCTCATTCACGAGGCTCTCTATAATACTCTCATTCGTCTTCTCTAAGGCAAGATTCCCCGAGCTCTCCACCTGCTGACTGTGACTATCAGGAGGCCGAACATGGTGTCTTTGCATGGCATTAGGCTCCATGGGTTGGACCCCATTGTTTGCTTTCTCCGACTGGGTCGACGCCGGCATCCGTGGTGGTTCCTTCATGGAAGTGTTTTTCACAGGTACGTTCAGACCCTCCGCTGTCGGATGGACCAATGTTACGGTTTCGTTAGGTGGCTGCGTCTGCTTGTTAGAATCAACTGTCATCGTCTTCTTCCCAGATTCCCTGCCAGCCGACCCAGATGTACCCCCTGCTGATTTAGCATTTCCTCTAATGCCTTCCGAAGACTTTTTCGTTAATATATCCCCTTTCCCAAAGCTCGCGGGGTGGTTATTATTGCTGCCATCTGCCTTTGTCCTGCCTGTCCCAATATCTTCCTCCACCTCATCAGCCGCTAGGGAAGTGAATCTGGAACCTCCTGGTCCACCCTTTGAACTTTTACCATTAACCATCTTAGACTTCCCCGCCTCTATGTCTCAGCCCACCTCCGAGATCGCTTCTGTGCTATCATCCAATCCCCGTAAAGGGTATTAGGCTCTTCAGAAGGAGTATCAACATTATTCACATTAGTATTTGTCTCCGTCTCCATCGACGTAGTCATGCATGAGCAACATCCTCGTGTGACGTACGTCCCACACTTCAAACAAATATTTCTAGACCTTCGTATTGGATGAAATACTTCTTGCCATGCAACGAGAATTTCGAGAGTAGTGGCTTGGTGAGATCCACCTGAACACATACCCGAGCATAGTCGGTACGGGCCCCCGTACTTGTTGCTTGAACCACTCGAATAAGCTTCCCAATACGCTGCCCGATCTTCATCACAACCACAGGATGAAAGTAATGAATGGGAATCTCTAGTAGCCTCGCCCAGACAAGGGTCGAAGAGATCTCATATTCATACGGGTTAAAATCCTTTGTCCACGGATGCACAGTCAGATAATTGTCACCCACCATCCAAGGGTCATCCGTCACTGCTCGCTCATAATCAATCCCGCTACTAAATCTAACAAGGAAGTATCCATTCTTAAGCGAAGTCACTTGGATTGTGCTCACCCGAGCCCATATGCTCGTCAGCCGTTTAGCCATGAGGATGTAAGAAACAGACCTCCCTAGCGCTTTAACCACAAGGGCCGAGCCCCATGCTCGGCTGAACATCGACGGGCATTTGGGATCATCATCCCCCTCGAACCCTGCATCACTACCCTCCTGTCTCATGGCTTCCGCAACATCTTCAGAGTCAGAGTCCACGATATACCACGTATTCATGTGCGGTGAGTCACCAAAGAGTTTTCTCGCTGGCACCGAACCCGGTCCCCAGATTGACAGTCGGGGACTCGAAGTCTGAGTGCTTCGCTGGCCTATCTGTTCCGCGTCGTCCAGGTTAATATCACCTCTCCCTCCATACGCGGTACAACTTGCTTTGCTCTTTTCTTCGTCTGCTGCGCTTCCCTTTCACCCTTAGGATTTGGGGAAGATGATTCAGGTGGCAGACATCAATGGCCCGACACAACTTCTGGCATCATGGGGCTATCAGCTGCCCCTCCCTCGGCCAGCGCTGCTGTCACCGCCGGGATGGCCCGTGAAACCCTAGGACGATCGCCTTTGAATTTGCGTCGCATTCCTGGTTTTTAGGAGCTCTCAAGTTCCCAACGGGTCAAACTGATGATTAACCGCGCACCAAAAATTACTCGACGATTACATTTTGAAAATCAACAAATAGATAGTAAAACTATATTTATAAACCTACAAAAAATTCTTAATTTTATAATAAATTATATTTATATAATCTACAAACTAGATAGTAAAACTATACGAACCATTACTACGTAGTATATAAGCTAGACATTACAATGAATTTAGAAGGTATAGAAAAATTACAAAATAATTTTACAAGCATAATGTATACACAGTTATATATGGGGACCATAAAGTTTACAAATCTTAGTGAGAAACATAATAAACTAAACTGAGAAACATTAAAAATAATAAATATTTAAAATTACCCTTACAAACCAAATTGTGAACTGTTACAAACTAGAATAACTAATATTACAAAGTGACTATACAAATATTACAAACCAAATTGAAAATGTTACAAATTAGACTAAAATACATTATACATTATAAAAATCAAACTACAAACCAGATCGATTAACATTACAAACTAAATATAACCAAAAACTATCTCTCTTATGACTACTTACAATACAAATGGATACTTGCGTAACAAATCACACTAATTTACATTTCAAACTACAAATAATAATACAAATAGATAGAACTTACATTACAAACCACACTAATTTACATAATAATTCTTTTTTCAGGTAAATATCACATTTGGTCACTGAAATTACTAAATCGTGTCATATTTAGTCACTAGGAAAAAATAATATAAATTTTGGTCACTCAAATTACTGAAACATGTCACATATGGTCAATCTCAATTAGTCTCCGTCCAACTCCGTTGATGACGTCCATTATGTGCTGACATGGCTAACAAGAGCGCCAAGTCAGTGCTGTTTTGGGCCAGAAATGGTCAAACCAAACCAGCCAAGTCACTGAACCCGTCATGTTACACACCCAACCCAACCTATGAACAAAACCCGACCCAGACCAAACCCCAGCCACTTAATAAAATAAAATTTCAAATTAATTAGATCGGGTTATATCACAAATTATGACTTCTCAAAAGAAATGGATATGCTTATATTACAAACCATACTAATTTGTATGATAAACTATAATAATATTTACAAATTACGACTACTTACAAGTCAGAGTACGTTTAAACGAGTGATTTGAGTGAGTCATTTCGGCCAAAAATAAATTGTTTCAATCCATATATAAATTTGGTTGAGTTATTTGGGCTGCTGCTTCTTTGGAAATAATGCAAAACGCGTTATTGTAAATAATATGGGGTTGACGGGAAGTGCTTCTCTCTCTTTTTCTTCTCTCTAAAATCCTCTGATCTGCTCTGACCTAGCTATGGTGGCCTCGCCGCCGGGCACATCCCTCCTGGCTGTGTCCTGGGCTTCACTTTTCTCTGTAGATCCTGCAAACAGGATGACTTTCCGGCATCCAGAGCGAAAGGAGGATGGATTTCGTCTCCCTCGTGAAGTTAAGAAGCGAGGTGAGGAGTGGTGGTAGGATAGTTTGATAGCCTAGTTCTTGGGTCCCGTTCCGAAGCCGTCGGCTCTACAACAGTGGGCTACGAAGTCTGGGGGCGAGATGGCGTCGTCAGGGTCTCGAAGTTTGGACCTCATCTGATGGTCTTTCAGTTGCCATCTGCGTCTACAGGTAATTGGGTATTTCGTTCTGGTCCATGGCATTTCCAGGGAATCCTATGTTTTTCGCAAATGGTCTCCGGGTATTCAACCTGTTGTTCTTGTTGTGGAATCTCTTCCAATCTGGGTTCGTATCAGGGGGATACCGCTGGAATACCACTCGTTTGAAGGCCATGAGTGGATTGCTACTTGCAAGCACTTTGGGGCCTCCTCTTTGGATGGATTTGTCTACAAGGGTTGGAGGTCAATTAGGGTTTGCTAAGGTCAATTAGGGTTGATTGTGGGTTTCCTTCGCGTGCGCGATTATATCCAGATGATGACCCCTCATTTGAGGTGGAAGTGGAGTATCTTAATCTTCCTATGATTTGCAATAGATGTGAGGTTTATGGCCATGATTGTGACTGGTTAGCAAATCAAGGTAAGACAGGGGTTCCTCGAAAGAAGATTGAAGGCCAGGCTGAGGGTATTCAGTTGGAAAATGGAAATGAGGGTCAGGCTACTGTTAATCTAGAAGGTGATTTGCTGATGGCTAATGAAGCTAGCTCTTATGGGATGGAAGCAGAGGAGTCTAATCAGTTGGGTACTGGTACTGAGGCCTAGGTTAATGTAAGTTTAGGTAATGCTTCAATAGGTTCAGAGGTCAGCTATTTTGAGGTAGGGAATTTTGGTAATTTCTCCACTCCTATGCCACAAGGGAGCCCTTCTGGGAGAGTTGTGGATGGGGAGTGTGGTTCATCAGCAGTAGTTGGGAGTCCTGCTCCACTTCTCCAACAGTCTGCTAGCTCTAGTTCATCAGGTGACCCTGGGAAGCTAGAGCAGCAGATAACTCCTGAAGGTAAAGAGAAGAATCCTTGGATTACAGTGCAGAGTTCTAAGAAGAAAGATTTTATTCCTCATGTTGGCCCTGCTAAGAAAGGGGGGGGGGGGTAAAAAAAGATGAAGTTTAAGGTTTGGAATAATAGGGGGTATAAGGATAGTGATAAAAATAAATTGTTCAACAGCTTGTAAATAAAAAAAAAACATAGATATAGTAGCTATTCTAGAGCCAAGGATAAGGGGGAAAGAAAATGAAGATCTTATTGCCAAAAGATTTGCTAATTGGGAGAGTTCAGTGTCTAGGAATGACAAAGGTTTGGGGAAAATCTGGCTTCTATGGAAGAAGAATATTAGTCTCAGAGTTATTGATCAGTCTGATCAATTTATTCATGTTTTGGTGTCTTCTGGGGTTCCTTTCTTTGCATCTTTTGTGTATGCTTCAAATGTGGAAATGGGAAGAAGAATGTTAAATGATGATCTGCTTAAGTATAAAGTCTCTCAGTTGCCTTGGGTCGCTTTAGGGGATCTTAACTCTATCATTGATCCTAGTGAAGCCTCTAATCACCCAGATTACAATGGTAGCATGAATGATTTCAAGGTTTCGCAGCAGGAAGCTGAGCTGATAGACCATAAATAATCTGGTCCATGGTTCACTTGGACAAATAAGCAGTCAAATAATCCTATTGCTAAGAGGCTGGACAGAGCCTTGATCAATCTTGCTTGGTTGGATAGTCTCTCAAATAGTACTGTTGAGCTCCTAGATCCAGCAGTGTCTGACCATTGCCCTATGCTGTTAGACTCTGATAGTTCTCTTAAGTCTCTTCCTAAGCCTTTCAAGTTCTTCAAATTCCGGATATCCCATCCAAAGTTTTTTGATCTTGTTAAGCTAGCTTGGGAGTCAGAAGTTGAGGGTTCTCCCCTGTCTCGGGTATGCAAGAAGTTAAGAATACTGAAGAAGTTATTAAAAACTCTAAACAGAGAAGAGTACTCTGATCTTAGGGAGAGGGTAAAGTTAAAGTCTATAGAAGTACAATATGCTCAGGCTGAAGCTCTGTCTAATCCCAGTAGTGAGACTTTTGTGAAGGAAAAGGAGCTATGTTAGGAACTTAGATAGTTAAAGTCAGATGAAGAATCTTTTCTGCGACAAAAGTCTAGGGAAATTTGGCTGCCAGTTGGAGATTTCAATTCTGCCTATTTTCATAGATCAGTAAAGGTACACCAACTAAGGAATACTATCAGATCCTTGCCAGACTCAGAAGGGAAGAGAGTTACAGATACTGACTCTATGAGTTCTATTGCTGTTAACTTCTATAAAGACTTGGTGGGTAAGAAAGATGGATTGGCCACTGCAGATGAGATTAAAAAAGTTATGTTTGGTTTCAAAGGTGAAAAAAGCCCTGGACCTGATGGGTATTCTGCTTGTTTCTTTAAAGCAGCTTGGGATATTATAGGAGGGGAAATAACTTCTGCTATTCAACACTGCTTTGCTCACTCCTCTTTCCCATATGAGGTATATTCTACGGTTATTGCTCTAGTTCCTAAGATAAAGATCCCGGAAGAGATGAAGTTTTTTCGCCCTATCTCCTGTTGCAATATCTTATATAAGTGTATTTCTAAAATCCTCTCTTGTCGACTTAGTGAATGCTTACCTAGTGTCATTAGTGAGAATCAAACAGCTTTTGTTAAAGATAGGGTGATTGGGGAAAACATATTGCTTCCTCATGAAATTATTCAGAAGTATACCTGGAAAAACATCTCTCCTCGTAGTATAATAAAAGTTGATCTTATGAAGGCTTTCGACTCTGTTGACTGGAACTTTCTGATGACTGTGCTTGAAGCTATGGGATTCCCTAATCAGTTTCTTAAATGGCTTGCAATGTGTGTGACTACTCCAAAGTTGAGTGTTTGAGTTTAATGGAGGGGTAGTAGGTTATTTTTCTCCAAAGAAAGGTCTCCGCCAAGGAAATCCTTTATCTCATTATCTCTTCACAGTAGCTATGAAAGTCTTTAGCTGCCTTATGAGTGATGCAGTGGCTGAAAACGTAATGCCTTTACATCCCATGTGTAAGAGAATTGAATTGACTCATATCATGTTTGTTGATGATCGGCGGCTTGTCTCTGATGGGTCAAATTATGGAATTCAGTGTATCCAATCTTTTCTTGAGAAGTTCAGAGTACTATCTGGCCTGAAATCAAATCTTGCTAAGTGTAAGTTATATTGTGGTGGTTTGCTCCTGAATGGAAAAATAGCATGGTTGAAAGGGCAGGTTATAGGCTTGGAACCCTCCTTGTGAGATACTTGGGACTCCCTCTCATTCCTGGAAAGCTTTCCATTAAAGCTTGTCGTTCTTTTGATTGACAAAATTTTGAGTAAAATTCAAAGTTGGGGTTCTTTTGATTGACAAAGTTTTGAGTAAAATTCAAAGTTGGGGATCAAAGCTGTTAAGCTATGTTGGAAAACTGCAATTAGTTAGCTCTGTGCTTCCCAGTCTAGTATAAGTTTGGATGGTTGTTTTCATATTACCCAAGCGAATAGTTAAGGAAGTAGAGAAGCTTTGTAGTGACTTCTTGTGGGGAGTTCATGATGAGGGAAAGAAAAAAGCTTCCATACCCTGGAGTGACCTCAGTTTGCCAAAAAAGGAAGGTGGGTTGGGGATAAGAGATCTTCTTAGTTGGAATCAAGCTTGTGTGGTTCGACATATTTCGGATATGCTGATGAAGGATGGTTCTCTATGTGTGGCTTGGATGAGAGCTTACAGGCTGCGCCATAATGATTTCTGGCTACTGGAGAGCAATTCTTGGTCATGGCTTTGGAAAAAAATCCTTAAGTTGTGAAATAAGGTTCATGGAAGTTTTGAAGTTAGGGACAATGAAGGCTACTGGCAAGGGAAGTTTATGTAGAAATTCTCTAAAAAGTTGGCCTGAGAATTATTCAGGCCTAAAGCTGCATAATTCTCTTATTTGTTAGAAAGCTTTGTCTGCTATCCCCTCTCTCTGCGAGTTATATAACATGATTATATGTGGGTTTTCCTTTTTCCTGTATTTGTGGCATGAAATGAAATGGTGCTTGTATTTGTAATGGGAATTAGAAATTGATGGAAAGAAATGGCGTAAAGAGAGGGCTCCTTCTTTTCTCGGAATTAGGGGTGTGCAATGGTCCGGTCCTGGATCGGATCACACCGGACCAAGTCAAAGTTTGGATTGGACGGCACCGGATCGAGTATAGTGCGGTCCGGTCCTTGATCCACATGAATTTTACAATTATTAAAGAATAAATAATACATAGTGCGATATAGTAAAAAAAGGAATATAATAAATACCTCGAAAAGGGATAAACTCATCACCACGGATTCTTTATCCTCTCTTTTTTCCATCTAATTAGATTATGCTCATTATAGGATAAAAAGATCGTTAGAAATCCTTTACTTTTTCAAACCAATCGCTCTTTCGATATTGGAAACAATCTCTTCATCAATATACTCTTTCTTTTACACACTCATCTCCTACTGATAGTCATAGTAGAGAATAGCGAATAGTTAGTACTCAGTAAAAAAATGACAAATCCGCTTATGGAAAAGCCTTTCCTGCATCAGGCGATGGACCAAACTGATATTTGGATATGACCAAACCGAACCAAATGGACCGAACGCAATGATGGCTCTGTCCTTGGTCTTAAGGTGCCTTTCACTTACGGACTGTAGTTCTCATGAGTTTGGCCCGATTCGGACCGGACCGAACCGTTGCACAACCCTACTCGGAATAGAGGTGGAAAGAAAAGAGTCAGATATAGTATTGTCAATAGGGATGATCATTGGGTGTGTCAACTGCTCAATCCACCGGAATCCACCCGATGGGTGGGTGTGAGTTATCATTTTTGTCACCTACTAAATCTGGGTGGGTGGCGGGTGGGTATTGGGTGGGTCATTCACCCCAAAAACACATGATATATTAAGTCATCAATGCACATTCTATAAAAAAACACTTTTTTTCTTATTCAGAACTTTATTCGTGACTGATTCAATTAAACTACAATGATCTTTTATATTTTTTACTTGATTTATAACATAAAATCAATTATTTTAAAATAAGATAACTACCAATTAAATATTTTGTGTTCATAAATGAGATAATTGGTGTTAGATTATGCAATAAACTCCGTTTAATACCTTTTATAAATTATAGTTTTGTGGCATTGATATTCAATTAATATTATGCAAACTCTTATTACTCATATTATCTAATTATTTAAAAATAATTTGACCCACCCACCATCCGCTGTCACCCATCCAACCCACTCACTACAATACAAATAGGTGGGTGTGGGTCAATTTTTAGTCACCCCCCGTAACAATGAGTGGGTGGATTTTGTTCAAAAATCCACCCGTTGCCCATCCCTAATTATGAGGGTAGATGAGGGCAATAATGGTATTTAATTCAAATATCACATGTCAAATACCATATTTGAATGATTCAGACAAACAAGGCTATTGATTTCAATTTCCACATAAATAACACAGAAATACCACATTAAGTATTCATTCATGAGGACTTCGACAATAATTTTATTACGATACTATGTGTATTTTCCAAGTACAAACATTATCTTTAATGAATTAGACGTCTAAGTGTCACCGTTTCTAAAAAAAATTCATTCATCCAAACGACCCCTTAGAATACAAATGGATATCACTTACAATTACATGTTAGTAGGGGTGGCTATACGGTCCGGTCTGGTTAAATTGGACCAAATTGATCCGGTCTTATTCCGGTCTTTTCGGGAATATAAGGACCAACGATTGGATTGGATACAGTCCGGTCTTGACCCGGTCCGGTCCCAATTTGATCTTGATTTTAGATTGAGCTTGTAGGATATTGAGTGTTGAGGTCTCTTATCCGGTCTTTATCCAGGTTTTTTTACCTCAAATCTAAGCCCGAATATGAGGTTGGATTGTTTGCTATCCGATCCCAGTCCGATCCCGATCCGGGTTATACGATCCGGTTTCGGGTAAAACCTAACAGAACAGGCCCAATAGCCAACCCTATATATTAGAATAATGCACATTTCAAACTACTAACAATTAATTATTTATAAAAATATTAAAGCACAAGTTAACTGTTTAATTAATAGCACAAGTTAACTCCACGGTTACATACGAAAAAATCTCCAACCAATTGCTAATTACTAATTAGTCAGGCCGCTTGGTACTGTTCATTAGGAAAGTCATACAATGAAAACAGGTGCGCAATAATCCTTATGAACCTGCAAGTTTGCTGCCCAAATTTATTCGAGTGTGCCCAAGAGGATAGCTACCATAGAAAGTGAATACGGCCTTTTCACCATCAAGCGTGTTTTCCTCTATAGTTTATTTGCACGATGAAAAGGGTCCATAACGTAATTAACTTTACATAGCAGTTTAATCATTGAAATACTTTTTCATAACATGATTTTATGATTAGACCACACATTACGAAAGATTTATGTAACATAATTCTATAACAATTAATAGTGACATAAATTATAAATACATTACGTAATATTTATGGAGTGTTAGTTATTTCTTATGTGTCAATTTAACTTTTTCATAATGATTAAGACACCATGTAAACTTATGGAGAGATAGTAATTTCTTATGTATCAATTAAAAAACATATTACGTAAGTCCTCTGCATATAAGTTTGAACGGAAATTCATTCATTATTAAATAAGAATTTGACGATCTCATCTGGTTGCGTTACGCACATGTTCTACTAGATTAGTAACTTTTATTGTTAAATTGAACATGATACTTTTGATTTAATTCTTTCAGCACTAACTAAAATTATTGTATTATTACTTACACTATTCACGATCACTTCAATTTGCATTACTCAATTTTTTTGTAAAATAAGTAAATTTTTTATAGTATTTTAATGAAATATAATATTAGTATATAACTTTATTTTATTATTAGACTATGAAAGATATATGCAACATTGTTTTATGATAGTTACATAAATGATAAATATATTACATAGATTATATGGAAGGTTAGGTTTTTCTTATGTAGCAATTAAACGAACGATAATGTAATTCTTCCGTAATGATTAAAATACAATGTAAAGCTTTTGAATATATCTCACCTGAACTATTTATTTACATGATTTTTTTATGCGAAATAAAAAAAACTTTCATTAAGCTCTGGCTATTAGCTAACATCAGAATAAAAACCTGATGAGCCTCTCAAACCTTTACAACCAGTAAACAAAACGTTACCATTCTATGAATCTATCAACTATAGGCTTTCTATATGATCTAACTCAGCATAGAGAGCAGAATCCTCAGAAACATGATACAAAACTTCTTATCACTTTCACTAACTCCAGCGGACTTTTAGTTACCTTTGCTCCATACAAACGGGTACACCGCTCCTGCCAGACATGGCTGACTAACAAGCTCCAAACTAACCTGTATAAAAAAACCTGTCTTGGCTTCTTCCCCTGCCAATGCTGCACACACCAATTAAGCAACAATAATGTCTTAGTCCCCTTCAGTAGGAGGAGATAGACTCTTCAAGCACTCCTTCTTCACCCAACCTGTGTAAGAACAAGAAACCAATAGATGATCTCTATTCTCAATACCTCCTGTATAGAGCAAACAATGGCCTGTTACTGGTTTCCCATGATAAAAGCTTGTCCTGAGTGACTAGCTTATCACGCAAAGCTAATTAACTATAGGATAAATCCATGCTTGGGAATATTCTCCTTTGCCCAAACAAGTTTCCATCAGGGCACCTCCTACTCTGATTTGATTTTAACTAAATTGTTAAAAAGTAAATCAAGTTTTAAATAATTAGTTTCTTATTGTCGCACATAGTTAGTATATTTCGGTACGGACAATTTACTTACAAAATATATATGAATATTTTACTTTATCTCTAATCTAATGTTATTACTAATAGATCGAACATCAATAGCTAAAGAATATATATAATTAGTTATTTCAAAAACTAATTCTTTGAATATGGATATTAAACGTGCTATACAATTTTATACATATTTAGTACAGGAATCATCAAATGATATGAAATTTTTTAAATAAATAATTTACTTACGGACATATATACGAGTATTAAACAGAGTATTTATTAACTATGCCGCCGCGAAGCGCGAGCCAAATAACTAGTACAAATAAATCTGACTTACATTACAAACCATAATATTTCTTTCTATGACACATTTTCCCCCCTTCTTTCTCTGGACATTTTCTCTCTGGTCTCTAGAGGTGGCAATTTCAATCCAATCCACCAATCCAATCCATCAATCCATTAAAAATATCCACCTAATCCAATCCATTTAATCCAAATCCAATTGGATTGGTGGATTAATGGATTGGATCCATGGATCATTGGCAAATTACGGTTTAGTACCTATAATTTTTATTTTTTACATTTTGGTACCTAAAATTTAATTTTTTATACGAAAAATATCATTGGAAAATTACGTTTTGGTACCTAAAATTTTTCATTATGACATTTTAGTACCTAAACTTTTTACATTTTACATATTGGTCCTTGGTTGAGGATGTCATTTGGATTCATGGATAATCCACCAATCCACTTGATCCAATCCATGAATCCACCAATCCATTAGATCCAATCCATTTGATCCATGGATCCACCAATCCAATCCATCAATCCACCAATCCAATCCATTTGCCACCTCTACTGGTCACCCTTTTGAAGCCCTTGGTACAGTCCTCTCTCTGCCTAGCAATTGGATTACTATTCTTAACTTAATCTCACACCAATTCCATTTGCGTTGCTTGATTGTTTTCTTATTTAGTTTGTCATGTACTGCCGAGGTCTATCTAACTCGTACGAGTCGGTAGATGTGAACATCCATATTGTAAACGATCTTTTTCAATTTCCACTTCAGGCCAAATTCCAAGATTAATTGAAGATATATCGACCGGAAAAATACAATTTCCAGAAGGAAATCAACCATCTCTGTCTGCCACGTTAAGCTTCTTAAATCCCTCTGCTAGTCGAGTCACCACTCATTCTCCAATTCCCCATTCCTGCCGTCAAGGGCATTGGGCCGGCGAAGAGAAGAAGGCTGCAGGACCAGCCACCAGCTCGGCGGCTAGTGGGAAAATAAAACACGGGCCGCGGCTTCTGCAGGGAGAACGTACGTACACGGTACACGGCCCTTGCTGGCTAGCTAGGGTTTGCGACACAGTACCACGTACTGGGAAGCAGGGAATACGTACTAATTAATCACGGATTCACGAATCACCATTTGTTTAATAATAGAGGCTATAGCTAGCTGTTGGGGGGGGAAACGCAACAGCACGCAGTACACACATCATCCGTCGTTGTTCACTGAACAACAGCAGTTTACTGTCAGAGTGTCACATACACACAAAGAAAGACCACCTGATCATCATCATGATGCGTGTCTTACGCTGCACTGCATGTATTCATCGCGAGCATGCTCAGTGTAGCTAGGACTGGCTATTTGATCCGAGCTATTTGGTTTACCCGAAATTGGACCGTATAATCCGGATTGGGACCGGACCGGAACCGGATAGCAAACAATCTAATCCCATATTCGAAGTTAGATTTGAGGTAAAAAACCATTTAGAACCGGATAAGAGAGCCCAACACCCAAAATTTAACCAACTCCTCAACCTTTGAGGCCTCAGGCCACTCAAACCGGACCGGGTCAAGACCGGACTATATCCAATCCAAATTTCGGTCCTTACATTCCTGAAAAGACCGGACTGAAACTGGATCAATTCAGCCCAATTTAACCAGACCAGACCTTATAGCCACCCCTAAGTGTATATAAATGTATATAGTGACACTCGATCGGATCCTTGTTATTCTTCACACTTAATTACTCCGTCGAGACGGATAATACACAGTGTCATCGATCTTAAGCAAGCACGCGAAAGGGAACTAATTAATCATTGATTAGTTAGCGTAAGCTGCTGGGCGGCGGAGTACTGGAATTTAATTTGGGTGATACACCTAAATACAAATCCTTATATATTTAATAAAAAATATTGTTTGTTGAGGTATTCAAATTCGTGGACCCCAGGTATTTACAAATACCATATTTTATTTGGTATTTGGTCATTTAAGACAAGGATTTGAGACCCATTATACAAATTTTTTTAAATCCATGATCAAAATCAACTAAACAAATAATGTATCTTTCAAATACAAAATGAAACGGGAGGAGTTACGGTGCTAATTGTATAATAGTTAGCACCGTCCTAACCAAGGGAAAAACTACTACTAGTTTGAATTAGTAGTGATTTAGCTTAGATGTTGTATTGATTTTATAATAATCCGTAGTGATTTCGTTATTTTTAGTAGCGTTTTTTGCTAGTTATCACGGTGCTAACCCCTACCTAATCCCATCCCAAATGAAACATATTCGTCATACAATCCAAAGCTTTTCAAAACTAAAAACCTTCATTTTCAAATCCAACAAGCAAACGAGGCTAAGATTTTTATGGTTTTTGTAATTACTTAGCGGTTTGTTGATATATGATACAAAAAATAATTATAGTTCGATAACTAACATTATAAATCACTACAAAATGTGCATAATATTATAGAATGTGTATAAAAAGTGTGCAATTCTTATAATATTCCAGTTTATTGAGTATCGGTTCACTAATGGTCTAAAACCGGTCAAATTAATAAATTTGTAACCGTTCAATATATCAGTTCACGTTTCGGTTCGATTCTAATAGCACTGGAAATAATTCAAAATTTTCTTACAATGATGGGTGAGAGGCTAAGAGCTATTCATGTGCTGATGTGGTATTGAATTACTATAATATCAACTAATTAAGGATTAGTTTGTGTTGGTCGATTGTTTTCTTATTTAGTTAGATGTATTTTCCACGTCTAACTCGTACTTGCTAGCAGTAGATGTGAACAGAGCCATATTTTTAACGATCTTTATCAATTTCCACTTCAAGCCAAATTCCGAGATTAACTGAAGAAATGTGGACGGGAAAATGAATATTGGAAAGTGAAGTTATAAACATTACAATATAGGTCAACAAACATCACAAATTTAGTACCGTTGCTGGAAAATCCTCCTCCGACGTCTCTAGTTGTCGAAAAGTCTCCTCCACCGTCGCCGGAAAAGCCGGACGAAAAACTCGCTCTCTCGTAAATGGGAAATTCCATTTTTGCCCAGAAAAGGCAGAAGCGTTTGTCTGGAACGGAAACACGCCGAAAATTCCCTGGCCGGCGGAACAGACATGTAGGGGACGTCGGGGAAAGGTTTTTTTACCTGGCCGGCGGAACGGACGTGGACGGAACCCGAGGAGAGTTTTTTTATTCATTTTATAATTGAAAATTAAAAAATAATCATGCAACTACTACATTTTCCTTCATTAAATTAAATTAATTGTATCCTTGGACTTTAATGAAGTTGAAGGCTAGGATTCACTTAGTCATGTGACTAATGCACCCCCACTAGTCACATGATCTTATCCCTATTCAAGTCATATTGAGTAGTACGGTTGGTAAATGGTTATCATGTTAACAGTGTAACTGATAACGAACTGGAACTGGTGGTTAACAGTTACACCGATAATCGATTACATTGTAAATGGTCGGTTCTCGATAGCCAAATTTACTAAATTACTAACCGACAATTAAATGATTAGTAAGCGATGGTTAAACGGTTAACCGACTAACAAGTTACAGACATCCTCATAGTTAAGGCCGAAAATAATAGGCCTCAGTGAGTTGCATGCATAGGCAAAAAATAATGGTATGTTTTAAAACATGCAAGATCTCTTGCCTACCCTGGTAGTAATAGTGATTTAAGTTCAAATGAAAATAATTTCAAGAAAGGACTTTAGAAGGAGCACAATAGAAAGTTTTTTTTTCCCCGACGAATGGTTGGCTTTATTCATCATTATACGATCATCACACAACATCTAATCAACAAGAGTCATACAACTATCTACTGACAAGTCCGAAATCAAGAAACAAAAAAATCCCCCACTATACTCCTATCTACATTACCCCCTACTGAAACCAGAGAGGTTTCAAAGCAACTGCTTCTGCAAATTTGAGGTCCCTGGCTAGTTTGGATACCACCACCTGTTCCATCCTTTGAGCTAGAGCAGTTGGAGACAGAAACCTCTTGCCATATAATCTTCTGCATTGCTCCCGCCAAGTTTCACTAAGTAGCAAACACCAAAGAGTTCTTCCAACCATACATTTACCTAGCTTCCTAACTGCATCTTGGACTGCATTTTGAAAATCAATAGTAATAGGGATTTGCCAAGGATCAAACACAATACTCCATATTGCTTGTACATAGGAACAAGAGAAGTAAATATGCTGCTGTGACTCCGGCTCTAATTGGCAAAGAAGGCAGGAATCATTCACAGCTGCATTCCAACGCTTGACTTTATCAAGGGTTGTAATTCGCCCTTTCAAGATAAGCCAAGTTAATAGAGAGTTCTTGGGAATAAGATGACCCTTCCACACACACTAGATTGAACCAGACAATCAACTCTTTCCTTGGACTAATAGTTTCCCAAACTTTGCTAATACGAAACCGATTCATAATGAAACCATCCCATTCAAATCCACTGTCATTTTTTACAAGGTGAGAGCTAGCAATTGGTCTGAGTTTAAGGATCTTATTCCATACCCAAGAACCTTTAGTCTAAGTTTCCCAAATGCTGAGATTTCTTAACCTGTATTCTTTCAACCACGCAATCCAAAGAGTCTCCTGATCAGCAAGTACAACCCAGATATGACGAATCAAACAAGCTTTATTCCAAGACCATAAGTCCTTAAACCCCAGGCCCCCTTCTTGTTTTGGTAAAGCAACATGTGTCCAGGAAAATTTTGCTTTTTTGTCGTATTCCAGATTACCCCAAAGAAATTTGGTACACAATCTTTCCACCTCCTTTATTACTTGCTTTGGAAGCTGTACAATGTTCATCCAAAATTGGGTGACATTGGCTAGAACTGATACTACTAGTTGGAGCTTGCCTGCATATGTCAGGAGTTTAGGTTGCCACTCACTTCTTCGACTAGTAATCTTTTCCTCCAAGGACTTGCAATCTGTTGTTCTCAACTTCCCTGCACTTAGTGGAATGCCAAGGTAATGGCCTGGGAGGATTTTCCTTGAATCCTGATTGCCTAGCCAATTCAGATTTTGTTTCAATAGATACACAACACTAAAAAATGGGACTAGATAGCGTGACAACCCCTAAGGGGGTTGTCAATCTCGCTTCCCACCTTGTTTCCGTCCGTTCCTTTCTTCATCTAGCAGCCAGGATCACAAGAAGGGTTTTTTAGTAAACACAAGGTTAATTCTAATAATTTAAATCGAAAATTAATTGCATGGAGAGAATCCAGGAACGTGACTTGGGGACGAGATTTGGTGAGCGAAACAGAGGAGACTCTATCCCTTCCATTTCTGGCTTCTCCCTCAGCAAACCAAACCCTTCATCTAGCTACGAAAGATACCAGCCATGCGACGACCGCCACCGCCATGGACGACTACATTAGCAACGACTACGACAGTGTGTGTGTGGGGGGGGGGGGGGGGAGTCGAATCTACATGTATATTTGGGTTGGACCTGAACGTCCCAATGACAATCAACGACGAGGATATATACGACAACAATGTTGAGCAGACGGATCCAGCGGTGAATGGCGCTGATGTGTGCATGGTGGACGTTGACGACGTTCTGGACGTGGAGTAGGCTTTGAATGAAGATCATCCTGAATGGCATGATAACACAGAGTACGTCCAATGTGGACTCGACATGGAGAACAACGAGGAATTCGTGTAGCATTCCAGTGATCGCGTTGATGTCGACGACGGCGTGGACTACAACAATTGCGGTAGGGTTTACTTGTGCCGTTACGACTTCTTTTGCATTTGTACCGTTTTACTATTGGTACAAATATTGTTGTGTTAAAAATGACACCAGTACCGCTAGGATGGCACCAGTACCACCGTATTGGTACAAGGACTGCTAGATGGGCATCAGTACCACTACTTTAGTACTAGCATAGCAGTACCGGAAAATAACACAAGTACCACTACTTTAGTACTAGCATAGCAGTACCAGAAAATAACACAAGTACCACTAATTTTGTACCAGTATTACTGGGGATTTCAAGGTAGCTAGTGGTAGTCATGTACTGGTACATGTATGGTTACATTTGTAGTGGTACACCGTACATGTACCAGTAGTTATGGTTCAAGTTAGCTAGTGGTACTCATGTATTGGTACATTTGTAGTCGTAATCACTTACTAATGCATCTATTCTTTCTATGTAGGTGTGTTTTCATCCATCGTTCCATCAGACAGTTCAACGTGGAATCACTTACGCTTCCAGAATCAGGATGAATTTACACGTTTCTACAAGGGTTTTGGTCATGGAAGAGGCTTTTCGTCAAGAGTTGTTGGAGCAGTTAAGAAGAAAAGGTCATACTTCCCCGAACCATTCGTTTTTTATTTTTGAGGTTCGTGTAGCAAACAAGGGTACAAAAAAAGAAGCAGGCTCGACTCGAAGAATGCAGAAGAGGTCATGGACTCAGAGCCTCCAAATGAGCGAGAAAGGGGCTAGACTCATTTTGGTTGCAACACTATTGCAATGTGAAGCTACGAGCAGGCTTCCGATAAGTATAAGATTTACCGGTGGACAGACAATCATGTTCATGAAATGCACAATGCATTTTCAAGATGTTTTATGCGCTCGAATCGGGAGGTGCCATCAGAATATGCATACTTTGCTGAAATAAACGATTGTGCGAGGATTCCCGTTCAAAACTCGTATGATTCTTTTGCTGCTATGGCCGGCGGGAAGGAGAATCTACCCTTCACAAAGAGAGATCTAAAGAATTGTACACAAAAGGCAAGGAGCAGGCGTATGGAGAAGGGTGATGCAAGAGTTCTCCACGACTATTTCAAGAATCGTATAAAATGTGACCCATCTTTTTTCTACGAGATACAAGTCGACGATGATGATGAGATTTTGTCCGCATTTTTTGCGGATGGTAGAATGCGGTTTGACTATTAATGCTTTGGCGACGCAATCCGTTTTGACACGAACTACAGGACTGACCAAAGCTATAGACCATTAGGTATGTCAATGGTACCATTGAAGTACTTATTGGTACTTAGTGATGCTCTGGTACGTGTCATTGGTACTTATCTAGTGGTTCTTATAATTGATTACCATTTTTTGCAGGTTTATTTGTAGGGTTCAATAATCATAGAGAGTTGTGTATTTTTGGGGCGGGGTTTATGTACGACGAGATTGCTTCTTCTTTTTCTTGGCTTTTTAGGAGTTTCCTCAGCTGCATGTCGGGCAAGAAACCCATATCAATCTTTACAGACCAAGCAAAAGCAATTGCTCTAGGCATTAAAGAGAGATTTCCTGAAGCATTCCAAGGTCTTTGCACATGGCATTTATACCAGAATGGGATGAATAACTTGGGTCCAACACTATATGAATATGGTATGAAAAGCGAGATTCATAGCCTGATGTATAGCGTTGATACAGAGGAGGAATTCGACCATGTGTGGAATCGAATGATTGCCAAATTTTTCCCGGGGGAAGGTCCGGATGGACACAGGTGGTTTGAGAAGCTTCGCAAACACTGGTAAGTGAATATTTAATGATGCTACGATTAAATCTAAGTAACAGTGATTTGGTTGATAATACCATGACTTTTGGGTACCGGTAATATTTATTTGGTACCGGTAACACTAATAGGTACCAGTCTCATATCAGAGATTAATTTTGAATGCAGGGTTAAATGGTCTAGACTTTGGCTCAAAGAGTATAAGAAAAATGGAATGTGGAGCTCGCAACTGAGTATATCGTGCAATAGCAGCCTACGAAAGCACCTTAAATAAGAACACAACTTCTGCCAGTTTTTTGATCATAGGCTGCTGGACAAGAAGAGGGAAACTGAACAGGATCGGGAACACCAACTTGTTAATTAGGCACCGCCTATTCGTTACTCTCACAATGTTTTCGTCAGACAAGTGGAGAAGCTCTACACTTACAATGTTTTCAGAATGTTTGAGAATGAGGTAGGCAAGAGCTTTGGATATTCTATGGATCCGAACGAAGAGTTGAATGAAGATTCTTGGCTTTCATACAACGTATACCGTTATGAAGGACCAAACTTCGATACAACAGACAAGAGGATTGTCCATGTACAAATGGAAGAGCAGAAGTTCAGATGTAGTTGCCATCACTTTGAAACTTGGGGTTGGTTATGCAAACATATTCTGAAAACAATGGACCATCTTGGCTCTAGTCGGCAGAATCGGGAACTAAGGCGAATTCGTGACGAGTACATCTTGCTAAGATGGACCAGGCATGCAAGGGAAGGAGTGGAGTTCAAAATACATGAGCCCGACTCACAAGTGCAAAATTCTTTGGGTGCAAGGTTTAAGAAGTTGACAGGGACTGTAAATGTTTTGGCAACTCGGCTCACTGCAAATGATGAGGTATATGAGTTGTTGACTTCTACTTTGGAAAAGCTCACAATTTAGAAGTAAGTTACACTACCTTTTCCCATGTTTACAGACATCGGTACATGTCACACTGGTAGAAAGTACCAGTGAATTTATCGGTACCAAATTAGGAGTTTTTAGTTATGTACTGATACAAGTATTAGGTATCTGCTGGGTTAGATTACTAACCCATGATTAAACTCCGTGCAGGAGCACCTAAATGGGCTGAAAACATGAACGATGACCCTTTGTCAAATCCAGAACCCACTGATGAAGTAGATCTTATGGGGTCCAAAGTGAATCAGCGGTAGGACAAGCAAATGTATAAGAAGAGGCTAGTTTCAGTTCGAGAAATAGTAAACGATCGGGCCCGAAAAAAATTGAATCACGAGCTCAACAGCAAAAGGAACAAGAAGAAAAACTAGTTTTTTAGTTGTTTACTTGCATGTTTCATTTCACTTGTTTTACTGAACGTGGAAACCTATCAGAAGAGACGGATAATTTGCTTCTGACCAAAACATTTGATGTCTAAGGATGAGTTTTTATTATTATTTTCACATGTGTTCTGCACCATTAGAGAAACATGTTAAGTAGTTGGGAAACATCCGACAGTGATACTAGTACATCCGACAGTGTACCACTGATTTTACACCAGTCTTATTTATGCTACCAGTAGCACCGAACCAATTTTGTACCAGTCTTAATAATGATATCAGTGGCAATGATTCGGTTACATGGTGAGTACTGGTTGCTAGTGTCATGAATTAGTACCAATAACATTCAATTGGTACAATAACATTCAATTGGTACCAGTAACATTGCTTTGGCACGAATACAGATAAACTGGTACCAGTGAAGGGTTATCTCTAAAACCACAAATGTCCAGTATGTAGTTAAAATAGCTAGGGAGAAGGTACTGCACTAGCAAAATATAAAACCAATATAATTGTGCCAATGTAAGCAACAGTACTTTGTCCAAGACAACTTGTTCATACTTGCAAACATACATGAATCAATGATTTTACTACTGATGTAACACCTGGGTGTATCCAAGTAGTAGTCCCTCGTGCATATCCATAGCTTTACTAGTCATTTCTTGAAGTTGCAAAGTACTCGGGTCTTCAATGGTCTTCTGGACCATTTGAGCAGACCTGGTCCTCAGATAAGTTTTTCCACGACATGCTCTCTTCCAATCGTTCAAAAGTTTGCCTTTCCACAACTCACAGAATTTCAAGCAAACGGTGCCCCCGTGTGTGTCTTCATGGCTGTTAATACATGTCACTTGACGCCAACGGAAATCTCACCAGTTGAACTTCAGCTTCAAAACCACATCGATGTACTGGGACACAAAATTTACCACCTGTTCACCAAGTGTTTTAGGAAGGGTGTAAATTTTCCACCGCTAGCGTCAAAGAACTTGAACTTCCTGTCCTTCAAGTTAACACAGTACAACACCATTTTGGAGGCAGCAATGTAAGGCAAGAACCACTGTTTAAAAAAAGAAAAATAAGTGAGAGTGTGATAATCCAGAATCCAAACAAATAAGCCAATCTCAAATGAATTGAGGTGGTACTGGTAATAATCAACACTTCATGAGGGATGTGTTAACCTAAGAAATAATAAATTGTAGTGTTGGACGTTACTTACAAAGTTGCAGTTGTGTAGTGTCTTTCCATTGAGTCACTTTCTCTGTTCGATCATATTCCACACCTCACTTATCCACTCACTTTGCGTGTTCATGGGAGTACCCTAATCCATCAGTGTTGCTACACCTTGGTGAAATGTATGGCACAACAGTTTGGAAAAATAGACTTAGCATGGAATGATTCTACTGGTACTGGTACAAATGTAGTGGTATTTTATCACTTGTATAACTACTAGTAAATTTATAGTGGTACCACTACTACCATATTAACCTTGTACTTGTAGCATTGGCGTACCAGTACCAATAGGACTTAAATAACATCAATGTAAAGTATCGGGAGGAGCAGTTTTTTGAAACATTCTTACCGCAAAGTCGCGAGTGAATACCCATCTAGATATTGACACATTACTTCCGGTTTTCCTGTTCAGGTAGTCGGCTTAGAAGTCAACAAAATTCGTGGTCATGGCGTTGCCAAATATGGCTGACTTTGCATCCACTGTACTTAGGGAAAAATGGCTCCCGGCAGCAGCGCTCAACACTTCAGCATCATCCCTACCATATTGGGACAATATTCCAGAAATATCAACATAAGGAGTGAGCAGATATAGAAATTAGTGAAATTGACAGCTCAAAGGGCACAAACCATACATGTCTCCTACTTCGCAAGTAGCATACTCCAACCTTATCTAGCCAAGTGTTGTTGGGTCCAACGGGTCTATGTGTGTTGCGGATACGCTTTCAGAAGATGACTGGGCTGTCAGTTTGCCCGAATCCGTGATAGACAGCTTCGGCACAAGTCCTGTGCCATCAAAGGCCCGATACCGAGACAACATCGCACTACTGAGTTGCCTCTTTGCGCGGAGCATGTAAACTTTGTTGCGAGGCAATGGCTGTTGGAAATCATCGTCACCGTCATCCAACAAAAGGTCTGATTTGATACTGGCCAGCGTCTCTGCTATACTTACCGATGGGTCCATCACACTCCTCTTTTCATCATCTCTCCTGGTCAAATTAGCTGCTAAGAAAAATACAGAGAAATCGTTAGGATGGACACATGATGCACTGTGTGTACCATTGAAATGGTAATGGTAATAATAATTGAAGACTTTCGGCCTGCACGTTTTACCTCCAGTTTGCACAACTTCAACGAGTGTGCTACACTTCACCATCCCTTCACCACCAACCTTCTTTCCCTCAGTATCATGAGTGGGTGTGATGATAGCTAGCGGCTCTGATATAATGACATAAGAGTCTAGTGCACCCTCTGTTGCGCTATGCTTTGTTCCCTGGTTACCTTCTACTAGGGAATAAGATGGTAATATTTAGAATGGGCAAATGGTCAACCGTAAATGCTTTATGCGATCGTCAAAAGTGTGGGTCTAGCACCGCTAGAATGGCACCAGTACCATTGAACTGGTACGAGTACCATTGGTATGGTACTGGTACCACTCCACTGTATTGGACATTTGTACAGAAAACATTACCTTGTGCAATATCCACACTATCGGTTGGTCATCACCACCTTCCTCGGTGGCACTCCGTCCATCTTATTTATCTTCACCATCTTCTTCCTCATTACCATTTCCATTAGGACCATCAACTTCCTCTTCCTCTTCCTCTCCAGCACCCCTCCTTCGTTGTTATCTTCAACATCTTCTTCGTCATTACCATTATCATTGGAACCATCACACTCTTCAACGTTGTCATTATTACTACCATTTCCATCATGACCATCATCTTGGTCTTCCTTGTCTTCATCGCCACCATCTTCATAGTCCTCACTCGTTTGCGAGGCTACCCCATCTTCGCCCTCATCATCAGCAAGGCCAGACCCATCCTTGTCCTCTTCATCACCATCAACATCAACGATATCAATATCGGCCCCTACTAGTCCAGCCTGTTAACTTTATCCACCATTGTCGTCTTCCTCATCTTCTGCAATGTCAATTTGCTCAGCATCCGTAGCATGGAGTTTAGTTATGCGAGCATCGCACTCTGCTATCCTCGAAGCGATAGTAGAGGCAAGGTCGAGGAATCCATGCTTAAGCCCTCTCACCTGAAACGATGCATGGGAAAATATTAAAACCATTGCATTAGTATGAGTAGAAGTTTCTACTGGTACAGCTGCTACTTGTACCAATACATGACAGTAGAAACCAGTACTCACTCTTTAACCGAATCATTGGTACTGGTGTCATTAATAAGACCGGTACCAAAGTGGTGCTACTTGTAGCATTAATAAGACTGGAATCATTAATAAGACTAGCAACCAGTACTAACTCTGTAACCAAATCATTGGTCTTGGTATCATTAATACGATTGGTACCAGAGCGGTGCTACTGGTAGCATTAGTAAGACTGGTACCAAAATCAGTAGTACAAGTATCCATTACTAGTACCAAATCGCAATGGCAAGCCACTGTCCAAATTAATTCTACTAGTACCAAATTAATCTTATAGGTATAATTCTAGCTTTGTTACTGGTACTTCAATAGTGCTACCATTGCATTGTATCAGCTTCTAGTGTTATAGCTTATGTTAGTATTAAAAATTGCATATTTAAATAACAAAGAAAGAGGTGGTATTTATAAAGGATTACCTCTAGCAGCCCCATGTGAGCAATGTCAAGAAATCCCATAGGAGATGCGGAGCCGGGGGGAGCAGTGCTAGAGGAAGCTATTCCTTTGCCCTTTCTTGTATTATGTGCCGCCTTTTCCTTCTTCACATGAGTTGCTTTGGGCCGTTCCTGGAGGGGCGAAGGATCAAGCCGGATGTATGGGACAACACCAAACATACCATACTGGCGAAGAAATGCTCGACTACGTTTTCTATAGGCCGAGGTGTCCCATAACTTGCAAGACATGACATCCGTGGTGAGCTGCAAGCTATCTTTCATCCTATCAAGGAACCACACCAACAGGACATGTAGATTGCCATTGGTATAGCTCCTCTTCCGGTTACCAATGAAGGCTCTCCTCACGCAGTCCCACAAGTAATAGCACCAGTCATACTCGACAAACTCAGTGAGCTCGTTGTCCTTTAAAAACTTGAGTATCGAGGCTTGGCCCACGTTGGCTGTGCTGGGGTTAAATAGGTAACTGAAGCACGTCATCAGGAAAATACGAATCCATAACTTTTCATCCGTTACTGTACAAAGCTTTTTTCTCAAATTCCACAGCTTGTACAAACCAGCAGGTTCCTCATCCATGCCTGGTAGTGTGTCTCGCATCTCCTTCTCATGATGTGAATCAATTTCCTGCACCATCTTTGGACCACGGGGAAGACCATAAATCCGCTGGACATCGTCCACAGTAAAGGTAAGCTGCCCCCCATCCTGCATAGCTATTGACATTGTCTCCTCATCGAATAGCCTAGTAATCCAACACATCAACGTACTGTCAAACCGTTTTATCTTCAAATCGAGCACACAACTTAGCCCAAGCTTCTTGATAAGCGCCTGTCTCTCAGCTGAAATACCCGCCTCCACAATCTTAATGATTGAAGTCGGACTGCACTTCTTCTCCAAGGTGATTTGATTTGACTGTACAGTCCGTTGCTTCTTCTTCTTGATGTGACTCTTTGTTACCTCATCGCGTGGCCGTTTGTTACTAGGCCCAGCACCAGAATCACTAGAGTCCCTCAAGCTGACTGCTAGCTGCCAAGAAACATAACCAACATGTTGTTGTGTTTTCATAGATGATATAGATGGGATCTTTGTTCTGGCCATTCATGGAACAGAACAAGTAGAATGATATCACTACAATTACTATTAGCAATGTAGAATGTTACTGGTACAATCCATATTAAACTAGCACTGTTAGAACAAGTAGAATGCTACTGTTAGAACAAGTTATACCATACATTAAAATAGCAATGTTAGCAAATCAAAGCGATGGGTACCAGTACCACAGCTACCACTAGCCATGGTACGATTCTTACGAATACTGGTGGATCATAAAAACACCAAACAAACACGACAAACAATAAAGACAGGCCTACATGTGGCTAATTCAAACGTTTCACCCCAAAAACAAAAAACAGTAATGTAAAGAAACCTCACCTCCGATTGTCTTCACGGACGCAGAAAGGAACGACGGCGGAAGTAGGTGGTTCGCCTACGCACTTAAGAAGAAGGAGATAAAATTCTAAGTTAGCAAACCAGATATTTATAGCAAAAGATGAAGTGGGGAGGAGCGGTAGCACCGACGAATCAGTCCGAGAAAGCAAGCATCAACGGAGACCGATCCATGCAAAAGTTGTAGTTGTACCTGAATCAACTATACCCCGAACAACAAAGTCTTAGCGACGAACCACTACCAAGACTGGCCTCCAAAAACGATCAGAGAAAGTGGAAGGGAAATATTTGGGAGAAGACGGATAGAAAGAGTTTCTGTGGGAGGAGACTGAGAGAAAGAGTTTTTTGTGGGCGAGACGAAAGGTTTGGCGGGTAGGGTGTCTGATTTCTCTCCCCAACCAATTTCTTTGCCTTTTCAAAAAACTGCTCATCAGCGAACTAGGGGAGCACAATCCAGTATGGTAGCTCTTTTTTTTGCCATGCCCATCTTCAATCGCTGGAAGGAGGAATAGAAGGATGGACGGCAACGGGGGAAGCGAGATTAGGGGTTGTCACGCTAAACGTCCCCTAAAAAATTCACTCTTAGAAGACTTACACCTTAATCCAGAGATTAGGTAGAACTTCTCCAATAATTCTGCAACTGTACTCATTGCCTCCACTGACGCCTTGGTGAAGATCAACAAGTCATCAGCGAAGTAGAGATGGATAAGCCCAATTCAAAGACACTAAGGATGGTAGGGAAGGACTATTCTAGCTGCAACTTTGTTCAACATACTACCGAGGACTTCCAAACCATTGATAAACAGGTAAGGGGACAATGGACAACCCTGTCTCAGACCCTTTTTAGCTGAAATATTACCTACTCATCCACCATTAAGAACAATAGAAAGATGGACTTGCACAAAGTTGCTCGACAATACTCGGTAACATCTTCCATGTAATTTGCAGGGGTTTATTAATTAAGGAATTGTTGTTGGCTCTCTTATTCTTGTATGCTTCTTTAATCAAATTTGATAGTAAAATGATTTTCTTGTATACTTATGTTGGATTGATTTGATTATGGATTGATGTCTATGTTAAATTATTTTTATATAGTGATAACAAATTAAAAAAAGAATATTCCTCCAATCAATATAAGGAGGTTCTCCTTGAGAACCTACCTTATTCCTTTTTTGCTGTGTTCTGCGCAAAACAATGAAGGGTGCATTGGTCTTTCGCCATGAACTAAATTCAGAGTACGGGTGGGCTTCTCTAGAATTTGTGGGATTAAACAAAGCAAATAAACCAATTGCAATTATATTGAAACACTGCCAGATATCTTTGAATGAACCGGCCGAGAGAAGTCACTTTACTTTGGAGCTTCTCTACTAAGTCTTAACACGTCCAGCCCTTCAAACCTCCTAGCAAAATATTGTAATCAAAATCGTACAAGAAATAGTATTGATAAATTTTAATCATCGTTTAATTGTAATTCAGCCACTTTATACTAATATAACTTCTATATTGATTTAACTTCGATATAAAATTTTTCGATCAGATCATCGGTACAGTACAATTTCACAAACATCTTCCGTCTTAACCCTTTGATTTCTTGAGGCACATGTTTCAATCAATTTGCATAAGATCTTCCCTATCATTGTAATTGCTTTCTCTTATTTTTATAATTATTGCGGGTATATGAACATCAGTTTTGTAATTATTACAATAGGTCAAGAATGGCCAGCTCCCGGTTGAATACTTGGGGGTGCCTTTGATGAAAATTAACTAGAAGAGACTGCCATGTTTTGGTTGATAAAATTACTCATTGTATTCAGAATTGGACAGCCAAACTTTTGAGTTTTGCAGGCAAAGTTCAGTTGATCAACTCTGTTATCTCCAGCATCCTGCAGTATTGGATGAATATATTCCTACTTCCTAAGTTTGTTATGACTGAGGTGGAGAGGATTTGCAATCAATTCTTGTGGGACATCTCTGATACATGTATGAGGTCAAGGCCTTTAGTTTCCTGGGATCTAGTGGCTCGTCCTAAGAAAGAAGGGCGACTTGGAGTCCGTAATTTTGTTATCTGGAATAAGGCCTGTGTTATCAGGCATGCTTGGAACGTTCTCCTATCTATTGGATCCTTAAGGTTTGCGTGGGTGTCTCGTTAGCTAATCAAGCATGTTTCTTTTTGGGATTTAAAGATAGGAGCAACAGGCTCTTGGATATGGAGACGATTGTTGAAGTGCAGAGGCGTCATTTGACAGTATATAACTAAGCAGGTGGGGTTCTTTACTTTGGGATGGGGCTCCAATAGATATTCTGTCAAAAGGGTATGAGAGTCGATTAGGTTGCACAATTTGATGGTTCACTAGTATGAATTGATATGGAGTAAAGAGCTGGTGCCAAAGCATGACTTTATACTCCGGCTTGCGCTGATGAATGTACTACGCACCTAACGCGCTAAAACACAACACCAAACTGCGACCAAGTGTAATCGCAGTCCGGGAATGCAGTAAAGTGGCATGTTCTAATTATCAACCCGGGGTCTAGATCTACTGCCTACTCCGTGAATATCTATTATCTAGCCAACTAAGTCGATTGATTGTGGTTTTAACTAAAAGCAGTAAGAAAGCAGGAAAATATTCGGTTTTCTAAAGCAAAGGAAGAGTCACTCGGGAATGAGTCCCCCTAGCTCCTTAGTTAGGTCATAGTTGTAATTACTTTTAGTTGCTTTACTGCTGATTATACTGCGGAAGATCCGACAGTAGCTTGGAATCTCTTAAGCTGACCAAGCCCTCTCAGTCAAACTACCCGGCAGACGACTAGTCTTCACCAGGATAGAACGCTGAGGCAATGAACACAGAACTCCACTACTGGAATTAGAGTCCGTTACAAAGCAGTGAATCGTGTGGCTTTGTTCTTCGCACTTTCTCTCTCTAAAACTATGTTTTTACTCCAAAAAGTCGACTCCCTCTCCTTTGGCTCGAATTTGGGTTAAAACCCAGAAATTCCTGACCACACGGCCAGGTCACATGGTCGTGTGGCTTTTTAGGCGTGCCCGTGGGAGTGTGCAAAATGCGGCGTTTCGATAAGTGGACATCAGCCATCCTACACGGCCACAACCACACGGCGGTGTGGATTTTCAGGCTGCCCGTGTGAGTTCCCTGGAATTTCCACACGGCCACATGGGTTCCCTTACATGGCCGTGTGGGTTTTAGGCATGCCCTTGTGACTTCCTCAGCTTCTCGCCAAACGTCTGATCTCCGTCCAATCGACCCCAAACTCGTTCCTAAACCTTCATTCACGTACTAGGACCTGAAATATCACAAACAAGAACAACCTAGCGTGAAATCTGCCTAAAACACGAGAGATAAGATTCAAACGTTGTAAGAATGGTGGACAAAAACATGTGTATATATCAAGTCATCAAATTCCCCCACACTTAACCGTTTGCTTGTCCCCAAGCAAACCAAGTCAGACACAAGGTAAGCTAACATATTTCAATCATACCAACATTGGGGACAATTCATATAGGCATAGAACACGTGAATCATATTGGGTTTCAAACATCAACACATAAACAACTTCAAAAGCAACCTGGACAACCACCACAGAGGGCATTCGAGTGTAGCAAAATCGAGTAAAGAAGGACTCTCCTTCTGTTCATCAACCAACATAGAATTGACTCAACCACTTACTCAAGACAGTCACCTCATGCACAAAACTCAAGATATCAGAATTGAGACCGTGTTACACCCCGACGTTTGGGTTCAGGTTCGACCATAATACGTGAACGGTTGGATTAACGGTTACGTACTAAGGATTGCAACCGCGAATTAGGAATAATAATAATAATAATTATTATTATTATTAAAAAAACTGGCCAAGAGGGCGCTCGCCCCTCATTGTATTTTTCCCATCCCCCCCCCCCCCCCCCAAAAAAAAAAACTCGTCCCCATTCACTAAATGAAGAACACTAAACTAGCAAAAGCAAGGGGGCCTCTCAACACAACTCTCCACCGACCCAAAAAGGAATATCCGCCGGCCTGCAATATTAAGATCCTTTACCCTAGCAGGCAGAAGAAAAACCAACATATGAAAGAAAGCATTCCTGCAGAAGAACCGTTAATAAAAAAAGAAGCCATGGAAACGGACGACAGGGCTTTGAACATATACAGAGCCACCAAAACCATCAAACGGAAAGACAATTCCCTCTAAAACGCCCTCCGCTCCATCTACGAGGACTCCATCTTCGTCGGCGAGGTCTCCCAGCTGCGGTCGGAGCTCCCTCCTCGCCAATCTGCGTTGCGGCCTCTGGTACCCCCGCGGCTTCGCCGCCATGTGTTACTTCAAATCCACCGACGGCCACACCAACGATTACTCCTTCTCCACCGCCCCTGTATTGTTATCTGTCGGCCCTTGAGATCGACGGGACGGAGCCGATCATGACTGGGCCTGAGTCACGGGACCAAACGACAAAGCTTTTGGATTTCGTAGCTGTACGTGGTGACGACGACGAGCTGGTTCATGATGTTTCCGGCAGAAGCTTGGAGCTTGATTTATTCCATCAGGTTGACGATTCCTTGAAGGGTTTGTATGTGTACAAGAATAATTTCAGCTTGGTGCCCTGGTCGATTCGAAGGCTCCACAGGCGGAGGACATTTAAGTTGATCGGGATGAACAATTAGGCGAGGAGTAAAAGGGTCGGAGGTGTGTGGGGTAATTGTCATAACTTGGAATGGAAGTTTAGACGATGTATGAAGTAAGGATTTGGTGTTCTTTCTTTCTACGTTTGCATGGATCGGATTTGGCCCGTAAGTAAGAGGCTTCTAAGGATTTCAGGGATTAATTAATGCATGGGATGGATGGAATTATGCGGTGGGGAATCTGATGAAGATATGAGATGGGTGATCATGTATAAAACTTTTGGAAGCATAGGGAGGAGTGGGGCTTGCGTACACACTTCAGGGAGAGTGGACTCTAACACGATCAACCCTTGGATGGTGGTTGGTTCAACTCAATCGACTTGATATTGAGGTGAGTGTAAAGGGGGTAAATTTTACGCCTTACGATTTTCAAGTATTTGCCTTGAGTATTCTCGAGTATTGCTTTACATGAGGTATGTGCAGTATTTGATTCACGTTTTTGATTGCATGATTATGGTTGATGATATGTGCCTTGTTTGAATTATGAGTTGAAGTGAATGGTTATTGCTTACTTTGAAATTCTATGAGTATAAGTTGTTAAAGTGTAAGCAACAAGTTCTTTTTAAGAGGTAACTCACCTTCAAGAAGGTGAAGTCGTTTTAAGTGTTTTTAGTCACTAGCGTCAGTCCGTTGCCATTTGAGATCTTTGAGACAGAGCAACAGTTATGCTCTTGAGATATGTAAGATGAACGGCAGTTATACTCTTGAGAATCGTGGTGAAGAGCCACCACGATAAGTTTAAGATGTTAGGGGGATGAATCGTTACGACTCCCCTAACTAAGTTTAAGTTTAAGGAAAGCCTGGATGGCTTCTCATACGTATGAGTTGGCAACCGGACTAGCTAGTGAGGGATCCCCGTTTCAGTCAAGAATTTAAGTGGAGATTTGAGTTTTAAGAGTACAGTTTCAAGAGTCAAGATTTTTAATAGTGGAGGTACAAAACAACTTCCACTAAGTTAAGTAAAGGAATCAAGTATTAATAAGATGTTAAACGTAAGGGTGTAGACTGACCCCATCTCACTCACCAGTTTGAACAGCTAGAGGAGGAGCTAGAGGAGCATTTAGTGAGCAGCGAATTCGAGGGCAGGCAGCTAGAGCATGGCAGTATAAGCGTCACAGAGGATGCTTAGTCAAGGTTTCAGTAGCAACAACATTAGAGATTATTAGTTATTTACATTTATGATTATGAGTATAGACTGGAGATCAGATTGAGATTTTAAAGTTTGAGTTTAATTTGCCCACGTGTTAGGTCTTTGCTCTGAGCTACAAGTGTGTGTTTTCAGTATTTTATTTATGAAAATTTTTCCCGCTGCAATTTAAGATTTGAGTATTTTATTTATCAAGGGCATTTTTAGTAAAAGTAGTACCCGCCTGGGTTAGGGTGTTTCATTTTGGTATTAGAGCCGGTCTTCCTCTGTTCCTTGGTCTCCAAGGAATACTGGAATATCAGTCTCAGTTTTAAAGGCTTTTGTTTTAAAGGAAAGGAAAACGAGTCAAGGATCTTCTTTTAAGAGTTTATAGAATCTCCAGTCTACTCTAATCGTATTAAGGTAAATAACTAAAGTTCTAATAGAAGAGGTTCCAATCGTAAGGAAATACCTCTAGGATTTTGAAGGAGTTGAACGAGTAGTACGAGGATACGCAGTAGCTATGATAATGGAAGAATGTCTGGGTCATTGGCCCTAAGCAGTAGCGAGGAGGCAATGAGTCAAGAAGCAAAGGGGTACCACGAGAACTCTCTCAACTAGTTCTAGTGGTCGATGCCATTACAACACAATGACAAGGAGCAACGGAAACCTTAGATTTTAAGAAAAGCTAGGGTGGTATAAACGAAGCAAAGGAGGGAATAAGTAAGTAAGAGGGAGTATGCAAGGACGTTAAGAAGCCAATAAGTCAAGGAGGAGAGGAGGCAAGGTCATTTACATATGACGATAAGGAACCCTTATAGACAAACTACCTCACTAGAGAAGAGGGTACATGACCCTGGGGAGTAGGCTGATAGCAAGCCTTTAAAAGGAAAAAGACAAACATCAAGATAATCGAGGTAGGGGACGAGCTTGGATCAAGAATAATAATGTTCTAGTGAACAACGCCGATCTAGAAAGAGAATGGCTTGGGATATGAGAGACCCTACAAACTAACCAGATCACAGAAGGTCAGGATGTTGTTGGGACCATTGAAAGGGGAACGCAAGAGTTCGTGATGATCTTTTGTGTGGTTGTCCTATCCTAAAAGGAGGGAGCACCTAGCCATCTAGGGTACATGAGAGGTGACAGAAGGGGGAACCTCTATAGTAAGTTGGTAATAAGGGGCTAAGAGCTGAAGTCTCGGAACCAGCCGTAAGAGTAAATCATTCAATCAACCGGGTATAGACAAGCAAGTACAACGTTCATTAACAGTTCTAATGAAAGTTGGAGAATTCGAGGAAGAGTCTAAACGGTCGTAAAGAAGAGAGTTTGCGAACTACACCAAGGAAGAGCAAAAAGGTCAGACGGAGTTTGACGAGATTTCAAGAAGTCAATGGGTCCAGTCTTAGGTGACTCGAGGTCAAGAAGCTGCACAAAGAGGTACGATGAGAGAAAGCATTACCAAGAAGGAGGAAAAAGAGAAGTTACCTTATCCAAGGTGCCCCACTCCGAGTGGGCGCGGCATGGTAGGAGGGCTCCAGAGGGGACAACTAATTAAGGATGAAACAGGCACACTTAGTTAAGCCACTAAGAATCCTAACTAAGAGACTAAGTTTATGTACAAGATCGATCAACAAAAGAGACATGGAATGAGTTATGTTAAAGGTTACCAAGGGCAAGCCACCATTGGAAGTTGTGACCTAAAACAACAACGAGAAGATACTCAACAGAAGAGTTGTAGTTTGGTGGTAGTAAAAGTAAAGAAGCAATGAGAACACCATAGGATGATACAAAAAGAAAATGGTGGCCGTCGACCGAACGATATATGCATCAAGGAAGATAGCTAGGACGGGCCAAAGAAGGAGTACAGCAGACAACAAGAAAGCATTAGGTTGATTACCAGCAGAGAATAGTTGATCCATAGGAAGTCCGTCGAGGAATTTCGGCCAATTGTAAGGTTGAATCGTGGTCGTCAAAAATAGTCAAAGGGAGAACCGGATAGGTCAAGGTACACAAGTGAGAAGAGAATATGAGAACCTAGATGACCACATCGAGAACAAGGGTGACTCGCTATGACACAACACCTAACAATGGCCAAGTGTAACCAATGGAAGGGACTGTAGTATAGTGGCTCAAGTGATAAATATCGAATCCACGGGTCTCTAGAGTTACTATTACTCAGCTTCAGTTTATTATTTAGCAAACCAAATTAAGATGAAAGAACTAAAACTACTCTAGCAAACTACAGTTAAAGTTAATCTAATTACAGGTTGGGAACTCACTTAGGTATGATTCCCCCTAGCCACTAGCCAGACTAACGATTGATGATTTCCAACTTGTTTCACTTTCATTCAAAATGCGGAGAATCCTTGACTAGACCTTGAGTCTCGACTAAAGGAACAAGGCCCTCTTGAGTCAATTGCCTAGAGGGACGTATCCTTCTCTAGAACAACTGATCAAGGCGTTCTGAACTAGACTCCCTCTATCGAAAGAGGTTCTCAATCGATACAAAGCAGTGAATCAACCCTCGACTAAAGCAATCGATCCACTACTATCAATCTATGGTGCTCTATTGACCTAATCAGGTATTCCCTCTCATAGGATCAAAGCAGAATCAATAATCTCGACTAAAGCAGAATTGAATCATGAAAACATGCATAGATTGAATATGAACTCAAGATTATCAAGTCAGAGTACTCATACAATCATCCAATCAAACAAACATAGCTAGGGTTCCTCAAAACCTAAGTGAAGGGAAGTTACTCCATAGAGAAGAGAGAGACTGCAGTAAGAATCTTCAGATGATCAGTCTTCAAGTCCGGGCTTGTTCCTCGATCTTCCAAGGCAAAAAAATCCTCCAATTCCACTCTTAGAATGCCCTCAGATCGCCCTCTCTCTCTTTGGTTCGTCCCTTGGGTGTTTGGGATCCAAAACCCAGCTCCCCCTCTCCTTTGGCTTGAATTTGCGTTAAAAAACCTGATTCTGGGCAAAACACGGTCGAGGGCACGACCGTGCTTTGCTTTTGACCGCCCGTGTTTTGCCCCGTGTTAAAAACACGCTCGCGCGCGTCGGCCAAAACACGGTCATGCCTAAATATGGGCACGGCCGTGTTTTGATTTAGGCGCGCCCGTGTTTTTACTGCCGAACCTGTTCCCCTATATTCAATGCTTCGTTTCTCCCTCGTCCGGACTCCGAATCAGTAGCCGTTTGATCCCAGACGCTCGTAGTCTCGTCCTCTTTCTTTTCATGACAAGCTTGCATGATTCTTTGTCCATAAAGTGAGGTATAAATTCATTCTTCTTCAGGTCATGCCCGAGTTTCTTCTCCCTAATCGCCAATTGATCTCTGATTGACTTAAAACTTGCGCCTATGCTTCACTTTATGTGCTAGGACCTGAAATGTGACAAAGGAACACAACCTAGCGTAAAATAGGCCAAAGACGCAATAATTAAAGCTCAAACAATCAAGAAACACAGGGGAAAACATGTGCAAATATCGAGTCATCAAAGGGACATCTAGAACTAGCGAGTAACATCAAGGAGAAGAGTCAAGAGTAGAGAAGTAATAGGGATATGAGTTTAGGGAATCTTATAGGGTACCCCAAAGGGAAGCCGAGATCGCCTATGCGGGTGAAAGGTGTCGATCTCGTGGATAAAAATTTATTGGACGGGGGAAACCGTACAATGAATTTCAGCTAGGGTCCGAGAGTAGCAGAATGGATAGTACAAGAACATAAAATTCAAGCAGCGATAAGTAAGTGCTAAGTTAGGCGCCAGGAGTGAACTAGTAAGCTAGAGAGAATGCCATTATTCTTGAAAGGAATCATAAAGGTGATCGCAAGCTAGAGAAAGATGCAAAGGATGCCTCTAATGCATACAAAAAGTAAAAGCTGTAATAGGAGGTTTCAGAGTTAAGCAAGAAGTAACGAGGAGATGACCACTCAGGTTATGGTTAAAGGATAAGACGAAGCATCAAAGAAGAAAGTAAGAGATACAACGTTAGGAGGTACAACGTCATAGGTCACCTATGAGGTCAACTTCGGACGAGGGTTACGTTAAAGGAATTTTACCATATGATGGGATAGAGGATAAGCCTCCATATGTAACCCTGGGGTTCAAGAGGAGCATTAACGTCTCGATACCAAACAATGGATAGTTATCGTCCCTATATATGTACAAGGTGAAGCCGAGGTAATGTGAGGGGTTAAGAAGCCACAACAACATTGAAGTTGCAGGGAATGGAGAGAAGGATTTTAGGTCACGTCGTATAAGTTAAAGGAAATAAAAATCCGCGAAGTGAAAAGGATTACCACAAGCGATGCTTAGGGTAATCACAGTGGACAAATTTCGAGGGCGAAATTTCTATAAGTGGGGAGGAAATGTAATACTTCGACTCCGATTTAAGGGCCAACAACAAGTGCTGAAGGAGTTGGACCAACAAAGTGAATCAATAATTTTGTTCCATCACCAGATGGGGGAATTAAAAAGGGACAAGTAGCCACTCAAAGCTACTCGATGTTAATGAGCTTGTTGAGAATACCTTTTATGGTCAAGAGGAAATAACTTGAGGTGAGGTAAACTATACAGGACAAGCAACGGACATCAGCAAGGTTCGTATAGCGAGAGTAAATTTTTGAGGCAAGGAAGTACAAGAATGTTGTTGACAGAGGAATGAGATTCAAGCAAATTTCGGGGACAAAATTTTTATAAGGGTGGAGGAAATGTACACCCTGACCTTTCGGTCCAGGTTCGACCATAATTCGTGAACGGTTGGATTAATGGTTACGTACTAAGGATTGCAACCGCGGATTAGGAATAATAATAATAATTATTATTATTATTAAAAAAACTGGCCTAGAGGGCGCTCGGCCCTCATTGTATTTTTCCCATCACCCCCCTCCCACGCAAAAACCCGTCCCCATTCACTAAATGAAGAACCCTAAACTAGCAAAAGCAAGGGGGCCTCTCAACTCACCTCTCCACCGACCCAAAAAGGAAAATCTGCCGCCTGAAACAATAAGATCCTTTACCCTAGCAGGCAGAAGAAAAACCAACATCAGAAAGAAAGCCTTCCTGCAGAATAACCTTTAATAATAAAAAAAGCCATGGACACGGACGACAGGGCTTTGAGCATATACAGAGCCGCCAGAACCATCAAACGGAAAGACAATTCCCTCTACAACGCCCTCCGCTCCATCTACGAGGACTCCATCTTCGTCGGCGAGGTCTCCCAGCTGCGGCCGGAGCTCCCTCTCCTCGCAGATCTCCGCTGCGGCTTCTGGTACTCCCACGGCTTCGTCGCCATGTGTTACTTCAAATCCACCGACGGCCACACCAACGATTGCTCCTTCTCCACCGCCCTTGTCTTGTTATCTGTCGGCCCTTGAGATCGACGGGACGGAGCCAATCATGACTGGGCCTGAGTCACGGGACCAAACGACAAAGCTTTTGGATTTCGTAGCTGTACGTGGTGACGACGACGAGCTGGTTCATGATGTTTCCGGCAGAAGCTTGGAGCTTGATTTATTCCATCAAGTTGACGATTACTTGAAGGGTTTGTATGTGTACAAAAATGATTTCAGCTAGGTGCCCAGGTCGATTCGAAGGCTCCACAGGCTGGGGACGTTTAAGTTGATCGGGATGAACAATAAGGCGAGGAGTAAAAGGGTCGGAGGTGTGTGGAGTAATTGTCATAACTTGGAATGGAAGTTTAGACGATGTTTGAAGTAAGGATTTGGTGTTCTTGCTTTCTACGTTTGCATGGATCGAATTTGGCCCATAAGTAAGAGGCTTCTAAGGATTTCAGGGATTAATTAGTGCATGGGATGGATGGAATTATGCGGTGGGGAATCTGATGAAGATATGAGATGGGTGATCATGTATGAAACTTTTGGAAGCATATGGAGGAGTGGGGCTTGCGTACACACTTCACGGAGAGTGGACTCTAACACGATCAACCCTTGGATGGTGGTTGGTTCAACTCAATCGACTTGATATTGAGGTGAGTGTAAAGGGGGTAAATTCTAAGCCTTACGATTTTTAAGTATTTGCCTTGAGTATTCTTGAGTATTGCTTTACGTGAGGTATGTGCAGTATTTGATTCACGTTTGTGATTGCATGATTATGGTTGATGATATGTGCCTTGTTTGAATTATGAGTTGAAGTGAATGGTTATTACTTACTTTGAAATTCTATGAGTATAAGTTGTTAAAGTGTAAGCAACAAGTTCTTTTTAAGAGGTAACTCACCTTCAAGAAGGTGAAGACGTTTGAAGTGTTTTTAGTCACTAGCGTCAGTCCGTTGCCATTTGAGATCTTTGAGACTGAGCAGCAGTTATGCTCTTGAGATATTTAAGATGAGTGGCAGTTATACTCTTGAGAATCATGGTGAAGAGCCACCACGATAAGTTTAAGATGTTAGGGGGATGAATCCTTACGACTCCCCTAGCTAAGTTTAAGTTTAAGAAAAGCCTGGATGGCTTCTCATACGTATGAGTTGGCAACCAGACTAGCTAGTGAGGGATCCCCGTGTCAGTCAAGAATTTAAGTGGAGATTTGAGTTTTAAGAGTACAGTTTCAAGAGTCAAGATTTTTAATAGTGGAGGTACAAAACAACTTCAACTAAGTTAAGTAAAGGAATCAAGTATTAATAAGATGTTAAACGTAAGGGCGTAGACTGACCCCATCTCACTCACCAGTTTGAAGAGCTAGAGGAGGAGCTAGAGGAGCATTTAGTGAGCAGCGAATTCGAGGGCAGGCAGCTAGAGGAGGGCAGTATAAGCGTCACAGAGGATGCTTTGTCAAGGTTTCAGTAGCAACAACAATAGAGATTATTAGTTATTTACATTTATGATTATGAGTATAGACTGGAGATCAGATTGAGATTTTAATGTTTGAGTTTAATTTGCCCACGTGTTAGGGTTTTGCTCTGAGCTACAAGTGTGTGTTTTCAGTATTTTATTTATGAAAATTTTTCCCGCTGCAATATAAGATTTGAGTATTTTATTTATCAAGGGCATTTTTAGTAAAAGTAGTACCCGGAAGGGTTAGGGTGTTTCAGACCGAGCAATCTAGGTCCTCACCGGGGTAAAGAGTATAGAGAATATGAGAAAATGAATCGCTCACTCTCGACTAGTGGGGTCAGGATAATTTGATGCGAAAAATGCGCATGCTTATTCTCTCAATCCCTAACATCTATTCACCATGACAGCAGCCTCTAAATGTTAGAGTTCACATAAATGGGTGTCATCACTAACTAATCCGGAGGTCTTAGACACAGGTTCAAATGACTGGCAAGGGTCTTGGAAATGGGGAAAAGGCTTTTTAGGTTGTGGAAGTATTCATAGCACAAGGTTCCACAATTCCAATCCCAACCCATTCACCGCCAATCAAACCACTTACTTTCGTTCTGCCATTCTGCATTACTCAAATTCTCTAGAGCACAAGAGCGAAGGAGGTCAGATAAATGTTAGTATTTCCAAGCCAGACTGCTAAGAAACACTACTTAATGGACACTATTCAGATTTTTGGTGGTGGTGGCTCTATTTTGCTTTCATTCATTTTTTTTCTTTTCTCTTTTTTTTTTTCATTTCTTGAGAGAACCACCACCTATGCACATTTTTCAAACACATGCCCAACTTTTTAAGAACTACCTCCAACCCTCACATTATATTTAGCAGAAACAGCAGAGAACATGCAAACACCACTCTGTGGAACCTTCTAAGAGATGCAAAAAGGTTGATTTTTCATTGTAGACCGAAAGAAAGGATAACACACGGCTCAAGGAGCTGACTAGGGGATATGACACATCAGGACAATGAATTTGGTCGTGGGCTAATCCTATGCCTCCATCATCTTAGCTAATGACAACGTGAATGCTACACATCCTGGAAGAGGGAATATCGCACAAGAAAGAAACGAGCAGGCTCCAATCTCACATGGCTACCTATATGCTCTATCTCTCATTCTAATTCCCTCAACTAGATGCATATATGACTGTCAAGGACAAGTAATCAATCGAAGTCACAGTTGGTAAGCAAACAGTTGAAAAATTGAACCCCTACACAATTCTACTGCACGTCAGTCATCATCATAGGTTGTCCTAGTTACAATCAAGCTGTCATGCAATAATCCGAAAAACATTTGATTCACCAATCAAATCACAGTGCCAATATCATCATGCAAACATCGATACTTGGAGCCCTCAAATCTCGATATTTGGACAACGGACTAGGCCCCAAGCACACATATAGAGATTCCAATCGATACAAAGCATCCCCTCACACTTAAGCACGACATTGCCCTCAATGGAGCATAGGGAGAGATAAGGGGAACAATGTTACCGGATTGAAATACGGCAGGGAGACTGGAAGTGGACCAGTCAGCGGGGAACATATGGAACGAACAGAACAGTTCTGCACGAAGGGAACATCAAGAACACACTAGCACACTGTGCGTTAGGGATCAGAGTTAGCCCAAATGGCCACACAATAGACAATCTACAAGAAAAAAAACAAAAAACAAAAACAAAAACAAAAACAAACGACAGACTCAGTTCAAGCTCCGCACACACATGGAGCAACCACGAAAAGTCTTAATCCAAAAACACACTCAAAGTAGCGACGAGTACAGACTACTCATCGCCAAGGTTGTCAAAGTCGATGTCGTCCATGAAGCCGTCATCGGCGGCCGGGGGTGGACGGGGAGAGTCCTCCCAGACTGGCAGCTTGCCCCGTATCAGCTGGAGCAGGTGCTGCTGGACCTCCTGCATACGCCGAGATCGGACCTTCTTGCGCTCGATGTGAGCAAGGGTCACCCCCTGCTGGGTCTCCATACGGTCAAGGCGCTCATCATAGGCAGCCATCTGGGTCTGATACTCGGCTTGGTGGGACGAGTACTGCTGCTGGAACTAGAGATGATGGTTGAGGAGTTGCTGATTCTGGAGGCTCAGCTGCTAGAACTGGTGGTTGAAGTAGTCCTGGGCTGGGAAAGTGGAAATGCTACCCCCGTACTTGAAGGTGGTCGGGCGGGGGGCATCAGCATCATCCACATCCTCGGGGTGGACATCCTCAGCAGCCTCATCCTCAGGAGTATTAGGCTGGTCCTCCGTGGGGATCTGAGGTTCAGGAAACCTCCCGATCCACTTGATGTCGCGCTCGACTCGCAGCAGGTGCATACTCTTGATCGTGTCTTCGCCAAAGACACTAGTGCCCCCTGCTCTGTGCAACCCTGCAGTGGGATTTGGAAGTAGGTGGTCAGACGGGTGATGAGGGGAATGCAGTATAGGCCCCGCATTTCTGAGCACTCTAGTCTTAGGTTCTGGCCACCACAGAACCCAGGTGGAGAGGATGGTCCGCCTGGCGGATGGACTGGATGAAGTACATGGATATCTTGGTGAGGGTGCTGGCACTTTCCGCAGCTGGAGTGTAGGACTTTGCCAGCATGTGGTGGAGAATACGGTTATCGAGATGCAGGGTGTCGGCCTTCGTCTGTCCTGCAACGAAGGGACGCTGGCCGGGCTGAGCTAGGCGGGTGTGCAGCGTCTTGAAGTTAACACCCGCTGGATCGTTGAGCTCGGTGACGTAGTCCACATCATCGTCGAGGCCGAGGTTGAGAGCGAATGCCAAGTTGTGGTAGCTCATGGAGCGGGGCGCACTGCCGAGCCTGAACTTGACAGCTTCACCGTCCGTCCAGTCCTCTGTATCTTCGTGCTTGAAGGTCATCTTCGTGCTTGAAGGTCGTATAGAACTCAAGCACGAGCTCGTGGTAGACCTTCTCTCGAATGGACAGCAGAAGGCGCCAAGGGCGGTTGGTGGCAATGGCGAGGAAGTGCTCGTAGCAATTCAGCTTCTCAAACTCCCTCCTGGACTAGTAATGATGCTTCCCAAACGAGCAGGCCAGGACGCGCTTAAAGCGATCCTGGTGGGGGCCCCTCTTCAAATCCCGGATGAACGGGTACTTGAGGTCGGGTTTCGTCATGGTCCTTCAAAAGAACAACCCAAAGTGGAGCCAAAAGAGCCAAAGAAAAGGTTAATCACACCCCCACACTTGAGAACAGAAAACAACCGAACCATGGTTTCATCCATAGTTCGGGGTCAAAAACTCGATCAAAAAAGCATAATCTGGGTGGGGGGTGCACATCCCCAATGTAATAGGCAACTTAAGGTTCACATCCATAGCAAATACACCATCAAAGCACATCATTAAGGGCCCCAAACGGCTCCCACAAAATGCTATGAAAAACTGGCATTTCATCGAACACCTTGTGTGCACTATTAAGATAAGCATGGAATTGGCAAATTTCTCACACACAAGGGATCAAAAAAGCATGGGGGACATTTCCCAACACAATTCACACATAAACCAAGCCTTCCCCTCAATCAATTGCACACAATTCACACATTGCAAAGTTGTTCTCTAAACATACACCCTAACACCCAATTGTCCACAATTCACAAGGTAAATGGCAAAATCAAACCTGGAGACACAAGTAGAGGTGTAGGGGATGATGAGGGGAAGGAAATGGAAGCGACGAAAATCCCAAAATCTACCCGGAAATGCTCGTCGGAGCCTCACCGGAGTCTCGCCGGAAATCGCCTCCGGTGACTCAAAATCGGTTAAAATCGCCTCAAAATCGAGGGATTGGCCGAAACTGGGGAGGAAAGGTTGGGTGTGGTTTTGGTTTGGTGAAAGATTGACCAAAAATGGCCGGAAAATCTCCAAAGAGGCGAAAAGTCGCGGTTTTCCGGCAAGGGGAGAGGATTCCGGCGAGGGGAGTTGGATTTTCTGGCGACACGGCCGTGTGGTTTGAATTTATAGGCGCTGGCCGAGGAATTTTCACACGGCCGTGTGAGGTGCAATACTGGCCGTGTGAAAATCACCGAGCCTTCACACGACCAAAGGCTAAAACCACATGGTCGTGTGAGGGACCCCTGCTGCCCTTGTGAAAATTCGAGGACCTCCACACGGCCAGAAGCCAATTCCACACGACCATGTGGGATTTAGGCCTGGCTGTGTGGATTTCCATAGCCCCGAATTTGACCTGTTTTCGCGCAAAATCGACATTCGACCCTTGGACAACACCTCAAGACTCAAAAACACAAAAAATCAAAAGGAAAAAGGAAAGAAAATGAAAACCTAGGTGGGGTTGCCTCCCCACAAGCGCTTCTTTACCATCTTTTAGCTAGACATCAGTAGGGTGGATGCTCAGAGAGGTGAAGGAACAGGTGCCTCCAAGAGCGGATCCACATCGCTCTAGAGGTACAGCTTCAAGTGGTGGCCATGCACACAACGAATGTGGCCACCAACACTCGTCAACTCGACCTGGCCATCTGGCAGGATGCAAGCGAGTGAAGACTCGGATGGCCAAGGCGTTCGAGGCTCAGGAAGAGGGACCAGCTCATAGTGGTCTCCGGTTTTCTTGGAGCAGGATTAGCTACCTGCATCTTCGGCCGCCACTCCTCCTTGATCTTGTCTTTGGGTAACGGAGTGGATGGGGGTGGCGGCGAAGATATGTGAGAGGGGTCTTGCAAAATGGAAAGCACAGAAGGATACACGACATGCTCGTGCTCCTGGTGAGAAACAGCATGCAAAGGCGATGAAGCAGGGAGAGTATTAGAAATGGAAAAGGTTATTCGCTCCTCGCCATCCCTCAAGACTAAGGTCCAATCATGTACATCTATAAGAGCCTTGGCGGTGGCTAGGAAAGGCCTTCCCAGTATAAGGGGCACTTCTGTGCCCTCATTGATGTCTAGGACAACAAAATCCACTATAACAGAATCTTCCAACCTTAACCAGAAGGTCTTCCACTATGCCCTTAGGGTGAACTATAGATCGGTCAGCTAATTGAAGACTCATCCTAGTTGCACGGGGTTCACCTAGGCTTAGTTTCTTGAACAATTTATATGGCATGACATTGATACTAGCACCTAGATCCACCAAGGACCTAACTACATGCAATTTACCTATAGAGCACGGGATAGTAAAACTACATGGGTCCTTCTGCTTCGACAGAAGCTTGTTCTGCAGAATGGCCGAGCACTCCTCGCTGAGCTCCACAGTGGCCAGCTCGCTCAGCTTCTGCTTCTTTGAGAGAAGATCTTTCAGAAACTTCACATACTTAGGCATTTGAGATAGTGCCTCCATGAAGGGCACTTGGACATTCAGCTTCCTAAGCATGGACATGAAGTTTCCGAACTCTGCTTCTAGCCCGTCCTTGTGCAACCGAGTAGGGAAGGGGAGTTGAGGGATATACTCCTTCACTATTGGTTGCGGCTTAGGCGCATGCACCTCAACCTCCTTCTCCGCTTCTTCTTCAACCGCTGGAGATGCCGAAGCAGGCCTACCTCGCGCTTGTCTGGCCAAGACAGGTGGGTCTGCAGTCTCTTTGCCGCTCCTTGTTGTGATGGCATTACAGTGGGCATTCGGGTTCTTCGGATTAGGAATGGTATGACCTGGCAAGGTACCTGGAGCCCTCTGCGCCACTACTTGAGCCACACTCCCCAGTTGGGTTGGGATATCCTGCAAGACAGCCTGTGTGTTCCTATACCCGAGGCACTTTCCATGAACTGCTCGATAGTGTTGAATTTCTGAGCACTTGAATTGGCAAGAGAACCCACCAAGTCCCGCAATTCAGCCATCAGATCATTCTGCACTGAGTTTGCAGGGGCTGCACCTGGCTGCTGGAAAGGTCGCGGCTGTGGTTGAGCAGCATGCCGCTGCAGGGGCTGGTCGAGAAACTGTTGCTGCTGCTGCTGGAATTGCCCCTGTCTGGGCTGATATGGCGGCCTCTGGAAGCCTGGCAGTCCTTGGGAGGCTGGTGGTCTACGAGTTGCCCCAGCCTAGGTGAAGTTGGCATGCTGGCGCCACCTCTCGTTGTACGTGTTACTGTAGGGGTCATTGCGCCTAGCATTATTGATGAAGTACACCTGCTCCTCGGGTGTGATCGACTCCCTCATCGCCTTGCAGTCTTCCACCATGTGATGGGTGCTCTCGCAACACTGACAGTGAATCGCTTGCTGCTGTCCGGTCCCTGGAATCATCCTAGAGCAATCGATGGCTGAAACCAGCTTCGATACCACCTACACCAAATCAGATGATTGGGTGGCTACAACATGCACACCCCGCCTTAGTGCTCCTCTTGATCTCCTTGCAGTTCCCCAATCATAGCCCTGCTCTACCATCTCTTCGAAAAGTTGATTCAGCTGTGGCGGTGTTTTGGTGACCATATTCCCGCCACAAATCGAGTCAATCAGCTGCTTGTCTTCCGGGAAGAGGGCATGGTAGAAGGTGCCCACCTTGAAGGCTTCCGTAAAACCATGGTTGGGACACTTGAGGAAGAGACTGGTGTATCTCTCCCAAACATCCCGGATGGTCTCATCTTCATCCTGAGCAAAGTGGGTAATTTGGTTCTGCGGGTCCACCGTCTTGGACGGAGGATGGTAACGAGTGAGGAACTTGTCCGCCAGGTTGGCGAACGTGGTGATCGAACCAGGGGGTCGAGTGTCTAGCCACTCCTTGGCCTGCCCCTCCAGCGTAAATGGGAAGTACCTCAGGTGGATGGCATCGGCTAGGACCCCATTTATCATGGAATCTCCTCAGATGTGATCAGGGGCACTCCCCCTCTTTGCCACGGAACACCACCGAACCGCGCAGCATGGTGATGACAGAGGTGCTCACCTCAAAGTTATTCGCTGGCAAATGAGGGTGGTGAATGGGCAACCTCATGTCCGCGGGTCTGGCGGTCCAGTAGTATCCCATGGTCTGCTCCTCAGGAAGGACCACATCATGGTCCTGTGGATCACCCATCTCTTCTTCGTCGGCAATTTGCAGCTGTGCTAGCCCCTCCTCCGCAGCCAGTCGCGCCTTTAGAGCCCGCTTGAAGTTCCTACAGGTCCGTTCAAGCTCCTGGTCTAATGGTAGTAAATCTCCCGACTAGCTACGGGTCATGCAGTACCTGCACACAATCAGCAAAAGCAACCCGTGAAGGCACACAGGTGGAAGAGAGAAAATGCAGTAAAGAAAAAGCTAGAGTAACAAACTTTCACATTTCTCCAATAACCTAGAGGATCCCCAGCAACGGCGCCAAAAACTTGACACGCTAAAACACAACACCAAACTGCGACCAAGTGTAATCGCAGTCCGGGAATGCAGTAAAGTGGCAAGTTCTAATTATCAACCCGGGGTCTAGATCTACTGCCTACTCTGTGAATATCTACTATCTAGCCAACTAAGTCGATTGATTGTGGTTTTAACTAAAAGCAGTAAGAAAGCAGGAAAAGATTTGGTTTTCTAAAGCAAAGGAAGAGTCACTCGAGAATGAGTCCCCCTAGCTCCTTAGTTAGGTCATAGTTGTAATTACTTTTGGTTGCTTTACTGCTGATTATACTGCGGAAGTTCCGACAGTAGCTTGGAATCTCTTAAGCTGACTAAGCCCTCTCAGTCAAACTACCCGGCAAACGACTAGTCTTCACAGAGATAGAACGCTGAGGCAATGAACACAGAACTCCACTCCTGGAATTAGAGTCCAGTACAAAGTAGTGAATCGACTAACTCTCGTATAATCAATTCACTACTACCGATTGAAGAAGCTCTAACAGCCTAATCAGATTCTATCTATCTCAGGTTGCAGCAGAAATCAATAAAAGATTATCAGACTTCAATTGACTCAATCAAAACACTTCAATCGATTATAATCAAGAAATATCACAATCCAAACGTAATTACAATCAAGATTCCTAACACATGGAACTAGGGTTCTTCATACCCAAGTGAGAGAGAGTTCTACTCCATAGAGAGAGAGAGAGAGAGAGAGAGATGAAAACAGAAATCAGAGTAGTCATACTCATAAAGATGAGGAAAATCTGCTCTGGGATGTCAATCTTCACTCCTGGGGATGCAATGTGGGCTTGAATGGTGAGAAATTCACTCCAAATAGCTCCCAGGGTTTGTTCTTCGCACTTTCTCTCTCTAAAACACGGTTTTTGCTCCAAAAAGTCGACTCCCTCTCATTTGGCTCGAATTTGGGTTAAAACCCAGAAATTTCCGACCACACAGCGAGGTCACACGACAGTGTGGCTTTTTAGGCGTGCACGTGTGAGTGTGCAAAATGCGGCGTTTCGATAAGTGGACATCAGCCATCCTACACGTCCACAACCACACGGCCGTGTGGATTTCTAGGCTGCATGTGTGAGTTCCCTGGAATTTCCACACGCCCACATGGGTTCCCTTACACGGCCGTGTGGTTTTTAGGCATGCCCGTGTGACTTCCTCAGCTTCTCGCCAAACGTCCGATCTCTGTCCAATCGACCCCGAACTCGTTCCTAAACCTTCATTCACGTACTAGGACCTCAAATATCACAAACAAGAACAACCTAGCATGAAATCGGCATAAAACACGAGAGATAAGACTCAAACGGTGTAATAATGGTGGACAAAAACGTGTGTATATATCAAGTCATCAGCACCCAAGAAAAGCTGTTAGCTAGGGGGGAACACGACTTGGGTTTTGTGTGCTGTGTCCAGGTGGTGTTGAGGATTGTTTCCATCTGTTTTATGGTTGCCCTTTTGCTCCTGTTGCTGGATTGAAGTCGTGGGAGGAAGCGATGGAGTGGTGTTCAAGTACTTGGCGAGGTGACTCTTCGTCTGGCAACAAACTAGATATGCCAACATTGATTGGCCACCATCGCGTCCACCAAGAGGTACCGATGTCGATATGGTCTTCGTCTAGCAAAGAGACACTGCAAATGGGTCCTTGCTAAGCAGTTCCTCAAAGTTTGGTGGAGCTATCACATGTAACTCATGGCCGGTGCAAGCCTCTTGCACCTCAACTTCATCCTCGGCCTGGACGCCAATTACTTCTTCAACCTCCCTTCCTTCTTCATGTGGTATCACCCCTGGGAAATGATCAAGAACTCCTTATGCTTCACTTTCGTCATCCTCCACAACTTCTTTCTGCACCCTTTCTTGTTCTTCTTCTTCCAGCATGGATTGGAGGGCAAGTCGCCAAGAAATTTCTTTGATGAGATCTTCTTGCATCTCCTCACTCATGCCCGCCTCTTCAAATCTCAGTGCGGGATGTGGGAAGGTGTGGTCGGCTACGACAGGACATTCCTGATCATGATCATCACGGGAGCTCTCCGTGACAACTTCTGTCTGCTCCACACTGTCTTCATAGCCTTCGTCTTCCTCCTCATCTTCTAGTATAGTAGCCGAAGCGTGATCTTGATCAGGCTGTGCATAAGATTTCTCAAGATCATCGAGGCTCCTCTTTATGCTCAAGAGAATCTCCTCTGTTTCACGATATGCCTAGGTACAAAAATCCATCCTGGAGCATGATCTCTCACTATCTCGAGCAAACTGATCCATGAGAATTCTCAATTCATAGTTTGGATCTGGCTGTGGAGTGTAGCATGGCTCTGCAGAATGGCCCGTGAAGGCCGCCATGGGTAACTCCAGCTCCGATGGCCCTTCTGGTTGTGGGAGAAATTCTTGTTGGTAATGAGGTTGTTCTTGATATGCCTAGGGGTCTGATTGTTCTCCGTAGTAAGGGGGTTGGTACTGGAATCCGAATCCATAGTCTTCTCCTCCTTGATTGCTCCAGGGAGTCTCGGGGTAATACCACTCGGATGGTGGTGGATACCCCCAATGGTTTGAGAAGCCATGAGCATCCATGATTCAGATCTGCACCAACAAAAACAAAAACACCCAAGTGAAAAGCAAGTGTGTAAAAGAAAAGAAAAACGCTAAAGTAACAAACTTCTGTCTTTCCTAATAATCTAGAAAGTCCCCGGCAACGGCGCCAAAAACATGACTCGCTATGACACAACTCCTAACAATGGCCAAGTGTAACCAATGAAAGGGACTGCAGTATAGTGGCTCAAGTAATAAATATCGAATCCACGGGTCTATAGAGTTACTATTACTCAGCTTCAGTTCATTATCTAGCAAACCAGATTAAGATGGAAGAACTAAAACTACTCTAACAAACTACAATTAAAGTTAATCTAATTACAAGTTGGGAACTCACTTAGGTATGATTCCCGCTAGCCACTAGCCAGATTAATGATTGATGATCTCTAACTTGTTTCACTTTCATTCACAATGCAGAGAATCCTTGACTAGACCTTGAATCTCGACTAAAGGATCAAGGCCCTCTTGAGTCGATTGCCTAGAGGGATGTATCCTTATCTAGAACAACCGCTTAGACTCCCTCTATCGAATGAGGTTCTCAATCGATACAAAGCATTGAATCAACCGTCGACTAAAGCAATCGATCGAATACTATCAATCTATGGTGCTCTATTGACCTAATCAGGAATTCGCTCTCATAGGATCAAAGCAGAATCAATAATCTCGACTAAAGCAGAATTGAATCATGAAAACATGCACATATTGAATATGAACTCAAGATTATCAAGTAAGAGTACTCATACAATCATCCAATCAAACAAACATAGCTAAGGTTCCTCAAAACCTAAGTGAAGGGAAGTTACTCCATAGAGAAGAGAGAGACTGCAGTAAGAATCTTCAGATGATCAGTCTTCAAGTCCGGGCTTGTTCCTCGAGCTTCCAAGACGAGGAAGTCCTCCAATTCCACTCCAAGACTGCCCTCAAATCGCCCTCTCTCTTTGGTTCGTCCCTTGGGTGTTTGGGATCCAAAACCCAGCTCTCCCTTTGCAAAAACGCACAAAACAAGCTTTTAACAGCCTGCGTTCGCGATTCCTGGTCAGAATACCAGGTCGGGTATTTTAGGTGGCGACCGGGGATTGTTGAAATGCACCGTCGAGGACAGGGGATTAATCCTCGGTCAAGGTCAAGAATAACCGAACGGGATGCTCAATGCTCGGGCCCCCTTCTGCTTCTCAAACGCGCAAAGTGATTTTCCCCGGTCTGCTCAGATTAATACCCGGCCGGGTATTTTTGCTCATGGCCGGGTATTTCGCTCCTCCGGCACACTTCAACTCAAACGTGCTCCTTTCGACCCGAAACTCGTTTCTTCGCCTCGATGCCAACGCCAAGCCCAGAGATATAACATAAAGACACAACCTAGCGTGAAATCAGCTTAAAACACGAGAATCAACATCTCAAACGGCTCAAGAATAGGGGTTAAAACATGTGCAATCAATGGTCTATCACGAGGCAGAGAGTGTAAAGCTGTTGCAGGTAGAGTTGTTTGGAGTCTTGTTGTTCAATTGTGAAATTGAATCACAACAATAAATATTGAAGGATGTATAGTTAATCAAATAGTGATAAAATAATTATGTTTCAGGTTGCGCATATTATTTTTCATGTTACCATTAGCAATCATTCTAGCGAGTTTTATACTTAAAAAAATATTACATAAATTTTGTTTGAAGAGAAATGATCAACCTTTCGTAAAATTAGGAACAAAGATATATGCTTTTTTTATAAGTCAAAAGTGTATATGTGAGGAAATAATCAAACATTCATACCAGGGGTTACTCAAATGGTTATCCTGGTAACTACTAAACCAAGTAAGTTTAAATTCTATAAATCATGAAGTACACTATCTTCATCAAGCCAATCAAATTAACAAAAATAAAGTTTAATTTGTTTAATTAATTGGTTAATCAGATTAATCAATATAACATAACATTATCATTACGTGAGAAAAACACTCTTATTAATGCATTAATACATAATATTTAAAATGAATAAAACACAATAATCAACTCATAGTTACCCTTTTACATAAATACACAACTAATGTAATTATCTTACAATCATTAGAATTAGCCACCAAACGAAATATATACCAATTGGTATAGAGGTAATCATGAATTGGGTATGGGTGTGTCTCTGTGAATTGCTTAGTCTCTTAGCAGTTATTAGAGGCTGAAAATGCCTTTTTCATGTTTTCATCCAATATAATGTATGAGTTTTATCTAAATTAGGATATATGTTGTTTCCTACACTAAACAAGCTAAGAACAAATATAACATATGAATGAGCTTTATTATAATGGGTCCAAAAAGAGAGAACGTTTAACTCTTCAGTGGATATGCAAAGTATTAAGTATGCATTATATTATATATTTGATATATGGCTAATTTAAAATTGGTTAATAGGTTTGATTGGTTAGCACTTAGCGGTGCCTGAAACCAAATCATCTAAACCAGCCATGCTAAAAAATTACATTAGTTGTGCTAAGAGAATAGTGTTATGCATTACTTCTTCCAGCATTGGAGCTTTGCTATTGGTTGGAGGTCAAACAACTCATTCTCGATTTTATATTCCAATAGAATGTGATTCAAAATCGACATGTCATATTGAACAACAAAGCAAGTTAGCATAGTGAATACAAAATGTCTCTCTTATTATTTGGAATGAAGCTCTCATGGCTAATAAACATAATATTGACGTAGTGGATAGAACTCTTAGAGACATTTTACATGTGAAACATCCAAATAGTGAGAACATGATATTTGGAGGAATTTTTGTTGTGTTTGCTGGAGATTTTTGAAGAACATTAATAGTAATTACTGGGGAACTTGGATAGATATTGTAAATTCTTCTGAAGAGGTCGTATTTGTGGCCCGCATTCAAAGGTTTGCAGCGTTCTCAAAATATGAGATTAAAGAATTCAAGAAATGAATTTTAGAGATAGATCAGGGAGTGGCTATCCAAAAAAATTCAATCTTCATTTGACAAATTATTATCGTCGTTCAAGTTGTAGATGAAAATGGAAACTAATTCTAACTTGATGGGTTTGCACGTACGTGAAAAACATTTCTTGGAGATTTTCAACGAACATTAACAGTAACTACTGGGGGAACTTGGATAGATATTGTAAATTCTTTTATCAAGAGGTCAGACTATGTGGTACTCCGCATTCAAAGTTTTGCAGCTCTCTCAAAATATGAGATTGGAGAGTTCAACAAATGAATTTTTGAGATAGATCATGTAGTAGTTACCCAAAAAAACTCAATCTTCATTTGAACAATTATTGTCATTGTTTAAGTTGTAGATGAAAATGGAAACAACTTCTAACTTGATGGGTTTCGAATTTCTTTGGGAGGTTATTTGTTTGAAATAAGGCATAAAAGAAAATAGAGTTGTGCATTATTTCTTTCAGTATTGGAGTTTTGTTAATGGTTGGAGGTCAAACAACTCATTATCCATTGTATATTCCAATAGAATGTGATTCAAAATCGACATGTCATATGGAACAAGAAAGAGAGCTAGCATAGTGGATTCAGAATGCTGAATGCCTCGCTAATATTTTGGGATAAATGTCACGTGGTTGATAAATATGATATTGCAATTGTGGATAGAACTCTCTTAGACATTTTGCATTCGAAACATTTAAATAGTGAGTACATGACATTTGGAGGAATTTTTGTTATATTTGCTGAAGATTTTCGACGAGCATTAATTGTAATTACTGGGGAAACTTGGATAGATATTGTAAATTCTTCTATAAAGATGTCTTATGTTGTGGTCCGCGTTCAAAGTTTGGTAACTCTCTCGACATATGAGATTGAAAAATACAATAAATGAATTTTGGAGATAGATCATGGAGTGGCTGCCCAAGAAAAAGTTAATATTCATTTGAACAATTATTATCGTTGTTTACGCCATTGACGAAACACAACCGGCCAACGGGCCGGGTATCTAACTAGTATATATGTATGTAGGAAAAAAATCTACAAAAATGCACAATTAAAAAAAGGAGGAGGTCTTCTATTGATTAGACTATTGATCGATTATTTTGGTATAACCTTGTTGAATTACTTGCTTGATGATTATCTGGTTAACCTACAAAATAACCTAGACCGATTATACGGTTACGGTTAACCAACTAATATAAACGGTGCAGTTTATGATAAGTACAAAGTGAATCGACTACACAGTTCCAGTTATAACCGAATCGAACCGATTGCCACAGAGAGGTAACTATATTTATGCAATTTAAAAGAGACTTTTTAATTGTATCATAAAAAGTAAAGGTTTTATTTATATAAAATCCTTCCAAGTCCTCACCTCTAATTGAGGTGACTGTTCCCTTATGTGGGCTCATGGTAATTGAAAGCCAACTCTGAGACTATCTGATATTGCAAGCCCATCAACCCATCGTTAATGGATCGATCAAAGAACATTGCGCAGATGAACCAACAACAGAAAAGCCCGCACATGCTTCATAATGGATGCTGTCATAACTTGGGCTTCGCCGCACCTGAAAGCTTCCAACTATTACTCAGGCATTGCAATGGTGGGATAGCTTAACTATTTGGAGTAAGAATATGATATTTATGCAATTTAAACAAACATAATGTGAAATGACCTGTTTATTGAAAGGAAAAAATATTTTGGGCTTGGGAGGAGGAAGTTATAAAAAAAAGGAAAATAAAAAAAGGTTACTGAGTAACCATAGCTGTCTCTGTGAAACGGGGTGTCAAGGCCTATAGCTATCAAACCTCCCCCATTTTGGGCCCAAATTATTTGTAAATGGCTAATCAAGCCAGCCCTAGTGCTGCCGGATAGCATACGCCCATCAACTCCGCCACTGGGCAGATATATACTTCCGAAAAAGGAATTAAATATACAGTTATAGCTTCCTATTTTGTCGATGTGGTACAAGACAAAATTCCTGCAGTAGAATACAGCAAAAAAAAAAAAAAAAAAAAAAAGAAGAAGAAGAAGAAGAAGCTCTCTTTTACCACAAACCTGCAACCGTAAATCCCCAATGACCAAGTCCACACCTGTAAATGATTTGACTGTATCATTATTTGGGCTGGTAGTGAATTGAATGGCAGGCCTAAGACTCTGATATCGTAAGCCCGTCTGTCAATCCATCCTTTATGGATCGGCTAATGAACACAGTGCAGATGAACTCGCAACTATAAAGCCCACAAAGGCTTCTCAATGGAAACTACCATCCTTAACTTCGGATTCACAATAACAACTGAAAGCTAGCACTATCACTCAGGTTGGCATATTGCAAATTGCAATGGTCATTGGTACAGGTGCATAGTAGGTAGGGTGGTTGCTGCTGCTATATCTCCATCATTTTGTACTTTTCATTTTTATGTTTGTGTCGAAATCAAAATTTCTCTTTGAAATCATTGATCCATCCCCTCTCCATACCTTCCCAATCCCTGATCTATCTCACTTTCATCACCTGACCAGTTAATATACAAGTCCGGTTTAACTTGTTAAGAAGCATAATATTAGGTGGTTACCGAACTGGATACCAATTCGATGTCCGGTAAATCACATATGGACGAGACTTACATGTCAGTTTCGGTCGTGACTTTGTGGCTTTATCGTTGAGTGATATTCGAGATAATCATATGTTAGTAACTAGTAAGGGCATCTAGTACACCTTGCAAGAGCCCAATGGTCCCTATTTTCTTTCTTTTCCTTTATCTTCCTTCCTGTAGTAGAGTATATATTGGAGTCACGCTCAACAAATCTAAATTGTAGATCATTCAATATTATCATTATAGCAAATGCAAATCTAGCTTTCTTTTTATCAAATTTACGTGGAGCAAAAGAGCCTACCTCATTATTTTTCAGGTTGGTCTGTTCAATATTGCATTGACCACTAGCTTCTCTCCTCTTCCAATCGAATGTCAAGTGATGAGTTTTCAAACTAGTAGTCCCATTAAGGCTCGAATGAGCTTTGATCAATTGTTCACACTATTTCCATTTGTCATGTGGGTAGCCATCCACCAACACCTTAATAAAAAGAATTCATCACTTAGATGTCTTCTTCCCCTCCCCCCCCCTCCCTATACATTTTTGTTTGGGTCACGATCTCCAGCTTCTCCTCTTCCCACACCAATAATTTGTGTAGCTGCGAGACTCGGGGTTGGATTTTGTTGTGTCTATGTGTTGTTAATTAGTTGAATTTGGTGCAGTTGCAGCTGAAGGTGTTATGTAGCTGAAAATGGAGGAGGAACACCTGTTGAAGGTGTATTACTAGCTGTAACTGCCCCTTGTGAGCCACAACCACGAGTAATGCCTCCTTTTTAGATGACATTCTAGAAAGAAGCGAACTACCTTTCAAATCGTCTCATCCACGACCTTTGTCCTACAACACAAAAGAGAGAGAACACAAAAAGAATTGTAATAGAAATGGTCCCTCTTTTCTTGAAAATGAAAGATGAAGCAAGAAGATGAGAGGAGGAACGAGTAAGCAAATAAGAACATACATAACAAACTACAGGGAGATTTAAATTCAAACAACCAATTCCTCACACACAATCTGAGTATTTTCTTCTTAATCATACATATCCTAAGGCATCAAAATCAAACATATGTTCTTATAACTTCACTCAAAATATCAAAGTTTATGTTAAAAGTTCAAATGTGAGTTTTCGAAACACCAATAAATTAAAGTTTCAAACTTACATTTTTCTGTTTTGCAATTGCTAGAAGTTGCTGTTGTTTCGGTCTGCTCCTTTAGTGATCTGCTATGTTCTATGAGGATTCGACGCTCAGCAGCCAACAATACGAACTGCAGAAGAGATGGAGGATGTTGAGCTTGATGGCATCGGCTGGGTGGAGGGGCGCTGGCCGCTTGGAGATGAGCGAGGGAGGAGAAGTAGGACCGGCGAGAGGGAGAGATCCGCCAACAATTTGCATAGGGGGGTTTTGGTAACTAACTGTCGGTTACTAACCGGATATGAGTGGGTATACCGACTCCTCCTGGTGTTTCGTTACCTCCTACCAATACTGTCGGCTAACAGGTTAACCGGTAACCTACAAACCGATTACCAGTCCTACATGCAATAACTAACATACTCTTAAGTACTATTCCCATTATCGAAGATATTATCCTAAAAGGGTTCCGTTTTGGATCGGCATCGCCGGGCAGAGGACCATTGGACTAGGAAATTTATCGCGTTAACCTCAATACTATTTTGGGATCTCCTACAATAACTTGGGTATAATTTCAAGTTAGGTAACTTGCATAGATCTAAATCGTTAAAATTGACCAAACTTATTCTAAACCATTGATTTAAGAAATAAAAAATAAGTAAAAAATAAATGGCAACATGGGTTCACCACATTCCCAAGTTACCTTTTTTTATTTTTTTCTTTCATTTTTCACATGTAGTTGTCTTTCCATATTTTATCCTTTCCTTTTTTAATTCTTATTGAATTAGAAGCGTCACGTAAGGCTTCCATAATAATTTAGCTCTTTACGTAACACGACTTTAATACTCATTATGTAATGAGACCTTCTATTACTGAATGATAGTTATTTCTTACATAACAGTTAAATTGGAAGCGTTACGTAAGGCTTCCGTAATTACTTAGCACTTTACGTAATGCAAGGTTAATACTCATTACGTAAAAAGACCTTCCATTACGTAAAGGTTACGAAACGACAGTTATTTCTTATGTAATAGTTAAATCAGTAGCGTTACGTAAGGCTTCCGTAAGGACTTAGCAATTTACATAACGCGAGGTTAATACTCATTACGTATAGACACATTCTATTACGTAAAGACACATTATATTACGTAAGGCTTCTGTAATGATCTTTTACAACTGTTACATAAGATTATCATATGTTACATAACCATTACGTAATGCCTATTGTATTTTACGTAATACGACCTGTGAAACGTGCTATAACAGATAAAAAATTCAAGTTACCTACTTCAAGTTACCGTAGGAAATCCCTACTATTTTGTCTTGGTTGATTGTTTTCTTCTTTTGGTAAGGTGGTTGTCGCATTGTTTTCTTATCTAGTTTGTCAATGCATATGTATTGTCCAGGTCTTACTCGTACGAACCGGGTAGATTTGAACATCCACATTTTAAACCATCATTTTCAATTTCCACTTTAGGCCACAATTCTGAGATTAAACGAAGAATATTATACAATTTTCAGAAAAAAATCAACTATCTTTGTCAGCTGTCACGTGTACTGTGTACAAGCTTCTTATCCCTCTGCTGGTTAAGTCACCCACTCACTCACCAATTCCCCATTCCTGCCGCCAAGGGCATTGGCCGGCCCGGTCCAGAGAAGAAGAAGGCTGGACCAGTGGGAAAACGAACGTACAGACACGGTCGACGCTGGCTAGCTAGGGTTTGCGCCACAGTAAAATGTACTGGAGGCAGTGTCCATTAAACCGTACCGTACCGGCGGTTCAACCACGAAATATCAGTATCGGAGGCTAAACCGATATGCGGCATTTACCGGTATAATGGTTGAACTACGGTTAAACCACGATTTTACCATAAAATACCCCACTGTTGACTTTCCCGATACGGTCTCCGGTACGGTTTCATGGACCATGACTGTACTGTGAATTATTTGGGGAAAGTACTAATCACGGATTCACGAATCATCTTTTATTTAATAATAATAGTTTTATTCATTTTTTAACAACAACAACAACAACAGTACACAGTACAACAAATCATCCGTCGTCTTTTACTAAACAACAAAGAAAGGAAAAATGAAAAACACAACACTGATTACTAAATGACCAATCAGATCAGAAGGCCACCTGCTCATCATCATGATGCATGTCTTATACGCTGCATGTATTCATCACGATCATGCTCAGTGTAGTGACCGTCGGTCTATCGGATCCTTCTTATTCTTCATCATTCTACGTTCCCTCGTCGTCGAGACCGGATGTTACACAGTAGCTGCTGAGAGGCGAAGTGCCTTGCGTCCGCCGGCGGCAGCGGTAATCATCCGGAGGTTGTTATCGGTAGGGCCCTTGGGCTGGGATCGGCTGCAGAAGCTGGTGTACCAGCAAGCGGAGTGCTTAGGGTGCCTGGAGATATCCGTGTAGTTGATGTAGTAGAGCCCGAATCGGACCGAGTACCCGTCGTTCCATTCGTAGTTGTCGGCGTACGACCAGGCGAAGAACCCTTTCACCTGCACCTCCTTCTCCCTCATTGCCTGGCGAATACTCGCGAGATGGGCGTTGTAGAACGTGACTCGCATAGTGTCAGTTCTGGCCTCTGCGAGTGTCTGTTTAGGGTCGTCCTGTGTCCCCATTCCTAATAGTTTTTTTTTTTAATAAAATTAATTAGTTGGTCAATATAGTATTATTATTTTTTACTAGTTTCTTAATTAATTAACGAGTATGGAATCCATATTTTAGCTAAGCTAGTTACCGTTCTCGGTTATGTAAATGACATGATCTCCATATGTTTCTTTGGTGTACTCCAAAAGCAATCGAAGTCCGTCAGGATACAGAAACTGCCAGTCGGAACCCATCTGCGAAATTAAACCAAATAAATTTAACAAAAATTTGTTTTATATAATAGTCTGACAAATCTTATCATGTTCTATAGACGTACCTGGTCACCAATAAGGACTCCATCTTTCTCAGCTGTTGAAACAATTAGTAAAATCATTGCTTCAGAATAAGTACTTAACACAATAATCAATTAGTGCATATTTTGATGCAGGAAAGAAAGGGGTACACGTACGGGTAGTAAGGGCTTGGGAATCACGAGTGTAACGAAGATGCACCGGATCGAACTCGGTGTTGTTCTTGGCGTAGTAAGTGGTGTAGTAGTTGAGGCCAAGATAATCGTACGAGTTCTTGAGCATGTGCGACTCTTCTTCTGTGAAGGTCGGTAGCCGAGATCCGACCAGATCCACCATGTTTCTCGGGTAGTGACCGAAGGTAATGGGATCCATGTACCAGCCATACATGAAGTCCAGAGCTCTCTGGGCAGCATCGACGTCAGCTGTTTGACCAGAGTAAGGAAGGAAATAGAACGTGACTATGGTGATCCCTACCACCCCTTGTTGCTTCGCCTGCATGTGTTTTTTTGCAGGTAATCACAGTCATAAAAAGGAAGAAAAATAAACGTTTATAATTAAGGAATATATCAAGGTAAAGCTAGCTAGTAGACTATACCGACCTTGTACTTGTTCTCATACAAACGGTAACCAGCGGCGTGAGCCAGAAGGAGGTTGTGGGTGACGATGTAAGGTTCGGTTGCGGAGTCTCCGGCTACACAGGCTCGGTTAGCCCATACGGAGCAGCGTCCCGGTGCGTGCAGCCCTTCGTCGTAGCCTCTCATCACATAGGTCACTGGCTCGTTCAAGGTGATCCACTTCTTTATTCTGTGGCCGTACTCCTGGAACAAGAAGTCACAGTAATCCTCGAAATCCTTCCTGCATAACCACGGTTGGAACATTTCAATTAAAGATCCATATGAAAAAAAAAATGCATTAAATATACATTTTGTTGGGTATTACTTACACAATGTTTCGGCTTAAGAATCCACCATACTCAGCTTCCAGGGCTTGAGGGGTATCCCAATGCCATATGGTCACATAAGGCTCCAGTCCTACAAATTAGACGAGACATTATTGCTTCAGTTGTCTGACTCATGAGCCACAAAAAGTACTTAAGGCCACATTTGAATTAATTATTCTACGTACCATGTTTCTCGAGCAGATCGAGGAGGTCGTGGTAAAACTTGATTCCTTGCTCATTGACTCCGGTCTGGATCTTGCCATCTGCATGCAACGACTCATATTATAAGTCAACTATATAAAACTCCAAAAATGGGGAAAAGTCAAACAGAAGCGATAATATTGCTCACATGGTATGATTCTAGTCCAGGAGATGGAGAATCGGTAGGCATCCAAATTCATATACTTCATCCTTATGATATCCTCCTGAATATACACATTGAAGGAAATTCACAATTAATCAACAAATAATTGTTGTCAGGCAAGTCAAACCCAACATATAAATACACATGAGAAACATGTATATACCTCCAAGCGGTGATAATGGTCCAGCGCCACATCTCCATTGCTCCCATCGGCTATCCTCTCTGCAGTCATCAACATATCACATATACCACCAAAACCCTAACCTGCAGAAATGGAGGTAATTAAAGCCATTTATAAGTTACAACAGACCTGGAAACTCATGGGCGAATCTGTCCCAAACACTCGGGCCTCTGCAAGACTGATTAGCAGCACCCTCGATCTTCACCCCACAGCATCAAAACAAACAACAACAATGACAAAAGAAAGGGTTAATAAAGGAAACAATATAATTAACTATATACGAAACCAGAAATGAGATAAATAAAACAAAAAACACGAGATAAATATTTGTGATAAGGCCTCCTCTTTCACGAATTATGTTATGGTCATAAGCTTCTCAGCTTGATCACGGTAACCAAATCAGTCCATAGTCCTTATATAGATACAGTCCAATGGTGCAGTTCGATCGATCTGGGGTTATTATAGGTATACAAAAGTCATGTCCTTGTTGTCGGTGTGTGATATAAGATCCATTATGAAACAATTCTTAACAATTTGAATTTTTGGGATCAACTGGTTCTTGACATAGTATTAGAGTGATTGATGCACTGTTGGCGTGATAATGTGCTTAATGAGCGTTGGTGTTACAGAACGTTGATGTAGGTTAAGAATATATAGCAACGAGAGCGATAGATACGGTAAGTAACTGAGATAATACATAATTCTACCTGGTAAGCAGCTGTGGCTGAGGCAAAGACGAAGCCGTCAGGGAAACTCCAACGACCATAGGGCAGCTCCTCCGATGGCCGGTACTGGTAGTCGTTTAGATCTAAGCAAGGGTCGTAAGGAACGATAGGACCGACGGACTGTGCCATCCCTAAGCCAATGCTGTGAGCCAGCAGGCTCGAGAGAAACAGCAGAAGAAGTTTGGAAGCCATGGGGGAGTGGAAAAGGGGTAGGGATTGTTGCCTCACTAGCTAGGGCAATTGGTGGTTTGGGGTGGTGCATTTTGTGAGAAGCTGAAGAGTCCTTTTTATAGAGAGGTTGGGGATGAGATTGCGCATACAGCATTCACACGTACCGCTGAAACTAGCTAGCTTGTTTTACATGCTCTTATTATCCGTTTGGATATTTGGTATACCATTTATTTAGGGAGCACTTCTACTATGCTATATAGCATTGGTGTTTTAATGTACAACTCAAAGTTGTACCATAACATTAAATGTATAAGTTTAGGTTGTACCATTTGTTGATGAAAGCAGAAACAGATAATGACAGATACGGAAATGGAAAACGATCACAGACACCGGTATTTACGTGGTATTCCTGGAGATCCAGGACTAATCCACGGAAGAGCTTTGAACGCTCTTCAGACTACTGATTTACTGAGAATTGTGTCAAGCAGATGATACAGGCGGCACTCCTCTCTTCCTTCCTATATATCACGTCGGCCTAGGTTAGAATCATCATTAACAACTAACCTAGTATGCATGGGCTAGCATGGACGTGGATTACGTATGGGCTCATTAATGATGGGCCTGTTACATTAATCACCCAACTCCTACAGCTCAACTAAATCAGTAGCCTAATACGCACAACACTCAACATCCTCCCCCAAATTGATGCCGATCTCGAAGCATCAATTTGTTCCCTAAGTACCAATGCCTGCTCGTGGAGAAGGCCTTCATGAAAAGATCAGCAACCTGCTCCTCAGTTTGGAGATGAGTCAATGTAATGGTGCCATCACGAACAAGATCACGGATATAATGCACATGTATCTCAATGTGCTTCGTTCGATCATGGAGGACTGGATTCTCGGCAATCCGGATAGCACTGGTGTTATCAACGTACAACTCCATTGGCACAGAACAAGTGACCCCAAAATCAGACAGGAGTCGGCGGAGCCAAACCATCTCAGATCCCACCTCAGACATAGCTCGATATTCAGCTTCAGTAGAGGATTTAGAAACCTTATCCTGCTTTTTACACCTCCAAGAAATATAAGCTCCACCAAACTGAACACACCAGCCTGACGTTGATCGGCGTGTATCAATACATCCAGCAAAGTCAGAATCAGAGTACGCCGAAAGCTGAGGTGCGCCTGAAGAAGGAAATAAGATGCCAACCTCTTGTGTTCCTCGTAGGTAGCGCAGTATCCTGTGTACTGCAGCAAGATGATCAAGACACGGTTCACTCATAAATTGACTGACGGCCTGTACAGCATAAGATATATCAGGTCGGGTAGCCGAAAGATAGATGAGACTGTCGACGATACTGCGGTACTGAGACCCATCCTTCAGGCGTTCACCAGAATCTTTTTGCAGCTTCAGATTCACTTCCATAGGTGTCTTCACAGGCTTGCAGTCAGAAAAGTTATGATCACTAAGCAGATCCGAAATATACTTGCGTTGGCTAAGCAAAATACCTTGATCATTACGACTGACTTCAAGGCCAAGAAAGTAAGATAAATTGCCAAGATCCTTGATGCTGAATGCTTGTTTCAAATCATCCTTAAGCTGTGATATCCCTTGGGAGTCAGTACCTGTGACAACCATATCATCCACATAAAGCAGTAGCACAACAATTCCTGCTGTAGTGACCCTGGTAAAGAGAGAAGGATCATTGAGGCTTTGAGTGAAACCCAGCTGGACTATGGTGGACTGAAATTTTTCAAACCATGCCCTCGGTGCCTGTTTGAGTCCATATAGAGATCTGTGTAAAAGACAAACTTGATCAGCTCGGCCAACAGTATAACCTGGTGGACGTTCCATGTAGATCACTTCCTCCAAATCGCCATGCAGAAATGCATTCTTCACATCCAGTTGATAAAGAGGCCAATTATAGATAGCAGCAACATCAAGTAGTGTACGGACTGTAGACATCTTTGCAACAGGTGCAAATGTCTCGTTATAATCCACCCCATGTTCCTGTGTATATCCCAGTGCAACCAGTCTCGCTCTGTGGCATTCGATCGACCCATCTGGTCGAACCTTGATAGCATAAACCAACGGCTTCCAATAGTCTGAGGACACGGATTAGGACGATCAACAACTGACCAAGTCCGATTTGCCTCTAAAGCACCAAATTCTTCATTCATTGCACGATCCCAAATGGGATTTCCATGAGCCTGCTTGAATGTAGTGGGGACAACAAGAGTGTCTACTCCATGGGCAACATAATCCTCAAAATGAGGTGGTGGAACTCCCTTATTTAGGCGCTGTGAATACCTTGGCGGTGAAGTCGAGCCTGCAGGTGAAGAGACGGGGCTGCTGTGATGCGAAGAAGAAGTGCTGCTGGCTGGTGAAGATGCGGGGCTGCTGTTGGTCGAGGAAGAAGAGCCGCTGGCCTGTGAGGAGGACAGATTTTGAGGGGAAGGAGGAGCAGCTGGATCATCGGTCATAGGAGCAGTATCATCATCATCATCAAAAATGGGCAAGGAATTATGACCGCCAGGAAACTCGACATCAGACAGAGATTTTGTGGGATAGAACCAAGTGTTTTCAAAGAAGACAACTGAAGTAGCTATTCTCATTCTTTGCCCTGAAGGATCAAAACACAAATATCCTTTGTGAATGCTACTATACCCAAGGAAGACACACCGGACAGTTTTAGAAGACAATTTTGTACGCTCACGTTTGGGCAGGAGAACAAAGCAGAGACAGCCAAATACTCTAAGACGAGAATAATCAGGATGACGGCCATATAGAGCATAAAAAGGACTCTTTTGATGGAGAACAGGAGTGACCTGGTAATTAATTAGTCGCACTGCAGTAACTACTGCTTCAGGCCAAAACCGACTAGGAACAGAAGAAGCTAGGAGAAGTGCTCGAGTGAGCTCCATAACATGCCTATTTTTCCTTTCAACTAGACCGTTCTGTTGAGAAACCCCAGGACAAGACATTTGGCTGAGAATACCACGGGAACGATAGACATCATGCAAGGGAATGGAACTAAACTCACCACCAGGATCTGACCGAATAATTTTAACAGTTTGGCCAAACTGCGTCTGAATCATATTAAGAAATTCAATAGCCACAGAACGTAATTCAGATTTCAGCCTAAGAAAGTATATCCAGGTGTATCGAGTAGCATGATCAATGAATAGAGCAAAATAACGAAACCCAAGACGAGATAGAGTAGGAGAAGGTCCCCAAAGATCGGTGTGAATAACATGGAATGGTTCAGTGATAACCGTAGTGCTAGAAGGAAAAGATGTGCTAGTGGTTTTAGCTTCAACACAACTGGGACATGAATGTTTAACTGAAAGATCCACAGAATTTTGGCCAAGAAGAGATTGTTTAAACATTTCAGATAACCGAGCAGAGTGAGGATGCCCCAAACGAGCATGCCACATAACCCACTCCTTATTCGAAAGACTAGAAAACACAGGATCGACAATCGTCTGAGTTTGAGAAAGCAAAAAGGGACTACTGACAGGCCTAGACACACTTGAATTATTGAATGACCCACTCGAAACAACCATTGATGATGAATTTGAGTTTGAACAATCCTGCAGCTCCTCTAAATGAAAAATCCTCCCCCTGCTTACTCCCCCTTCCGATCTGCCTCCCCGTCTTCATGTCCTGTATAACACAACCAGTGGGGGAAAACATAACAGAATAACCAAGCTCAGTAAGCTGTCCGACTGAAACAAGATTAGGAACCAAGGCTGGAACATGCAAAGTTCGTGGCAGAGTAATATAAGAAGTATTAACTTCACCAACACCTTTTACTTCCATTCTATGTCCATTAGCTACTGTTAAACCACCATGTGATACTGGCCGAACATTGCATAGAGCTTGGCTATCATTTGTCATATGATTGAAACAACCGGAATCAAGTATCCAAGGTTTTCTTTTTACTTTACCTTGAAGTGCAGAAAGAGCATTACCAAAAGCTGTAGGCAAGGAGTTTTGCAAAGCCGTGACCGCCTGAACAAGCTGATCGAGTTGGGTGGCAGAGACATTGCCTGCAGTAGAGCCACGTTCAGCTGCTGCCCCACTAGACTCCCCATACTCCACTGCATAAGAGGGCCGATTGTAGCGGCCCTGTGAACCACGGCCCGCTCCATTGTACGATCCGCCACGCCCAGCTCCAGCCATTGGTGCATTGCCATTGAATCTCTCCGCATTCCTTTCCCGCGTACGACACTCTAAAATTATGTGTCCCATACGTTTACAGTAAACACAGTAGTTCCTTCGACGACAGTGCTTCACCAAATGCCCTTTCTCATGACAATGATGACATTGAAGCTCAGAATTTGGTACCCGACTATTGAATTGAGGTCGAGAGACAGCCATGACTTGAGAAATCGGGCCTGATCTTCCAAAAGATTCAGATGCGGCAGATGCGGCAGCAAAGGTCTCTCCTTCACCTGGGCGTGAATCGAATTGAGCCTGGGTCCTCAACCGAGTTTCTTCTCGGACGAGGCTACTGATTACGCCATCAAAGTTCAGCTGATCACGGTTTAAAATGGTGGAACGGACTAGTTCGAATTCAGGCCTTAACCTCATGAGAAACTGCAAGATTCTGGTTTGCTGCCTTTCCGCAATCGTGTCCTCGGTCAAAGCTGCTTGGGGATGCAAGGCCAAGCGCAACAGATCCTGCTCAGTCCATAACTCTTGAGCTGCATTGAAATATTCCGTGACAGACCGATCTCCTTGTTCCAATCTAGCGAGTGCAGTCTGGACTTCAAAGTGGCGAGCTGCATTAACAGTCGAGTAAAGGCCTGCCAAATGCCTCCACATCCTGTTTGCAGTGTTGAACATGCGCAGACTAAGGCAGGTCGAGGGATCAACAGAACCCAGCAACCATGATCTGATCCGGGCATCATTTTGATTCCAGGAAGTCCTCTCTTGAGCTGAAGCAGTCGCCGCAGGTCGTGGATTTGTGCCATCCAAGATTTCCAACAACCCTCTTCCCTCTACAAAGACTCGAAACTGAAATTCCCATAGTGCGTAGTTCGTTGATGTGAGGTGCACAGAAGGCCTCTCCGATTCAGCCGCGGTAAGCTCTGATACCATGTTGATGAAAGCAGAAACAGATAATGACAGATACGGAAATGGAAAACGATCACAGACACCGGTATTTACGTGGTATCCCTGGAGATCCAGGACTAATCCACGGAAGAGCTTTGAACGCTCTTCAGACTACTGATTTACTGAGAATTGTGTCAAGCAGATGATACAGGCGGCACTCCTCTCTTCCTTCCTATATATCACGTCGGCCTAGGTTAGAATCATCATTAACAACTAACCTAGTATGCATGGGCTAGCATGGACGTGGATTACGTATGGGCTCATTAATGATGGGCCTGTTACATTAATCACCCAACTCCTACAGCTCAACTAAATCAGTAGCCTAATACGCACAACACTCAACACCATTATGTTATGGTACAACTTTACAACTTGAAGTTGTACCATCACATAAAGGTACAAGTTCAAGTTGTACAGTAAAAGAATTTGCACAAAAAGTATAGGTACAATCTGAAGTTGTACCATAACGTAGATGTACAATTTTAAGTTGTACCATAAAGGCAAAAACCTTTAGCACCAATACTATATAGCATTGTAAAATTTCTCTTATTTTGGAGTATTAAGTTATTGGGATAAATGTCACTATTTCATTACATGGAGTTTATCATTGTTAAAGATGCGTTGTGTGTTTCTATATCGTAGTACCAAGCACTTCTTGTCCTGCTCTAAGACAGAGAGACCAGAGCAGATAAAATAAAGTCCTTTCCATTCAGTCATTAAAAATGGTCGGTATAGTCATAAAATACTAATCCAACCTTAGATCAGGAGCAGTTCTCCATATTATTATTTTTTTGTTATAAAGGTAATACATATTTTTATTTTTATAATTAGATTTTATTTGCAGAATTCTAATATAAAACTTTCGAGATTCAATACGAGTGATAATACCATTGTTACATGCTGTTATCCGCATCTCGTGTTCAAATGTTAAGATGGACTTCGCCACCTTTCAATACGAGTGATAAAAACAAAAGAATAATATTTTTTTTGGTAGTTCTTAATAGCTATATAGATTGCTGACATGCATTATCCGGTCCCTAGGTTCATCCCACGTTCATCTTTAAGATTGTTTTTCTTTTGTACGTTGGATGCATGAAGAGCTAATTTCGTTTCAAAGTTCTTGTTGTCAAAGAATAGAAAGCTAGAGAAAGAACACCAAAGTTTTTTAACGTGGTTTCGTCAATACGACACTAGTCCACGGAGCGGATCTCCCTCTCAGGTTTTATGGATAGTATTTTCTACAGTTCATCATCATACACAACAGCCTATTTATAGGTTTGCTCTACAAAACCTAACTACATATCGCAGGCTATTTACATAAAGGTACCCAAAATATATTAAACTAACACCCTCCCTCAAATTGATGTTGGGTGTGCAACATCAATTTGGATGATAGATACCTATGCCTGCTTGATCCCACCGCTTTCGTTAGCACATCTGCAGTCTGATCATCAGTCGACAAATAACTCAATTGCACAACTCCTTCTGCGACCAGCTGTCTGATATAATGAACATGCACTTCTATATGTTTTGTTCTGTCATGTAGTACTGGATTTACTGCAATCTGAATGGCACTGGTGTTATCACCAAAGATGCGCATAGGAAGTCTGCATTCAACTCCTATTTCCTGAAATAATCTCTGAAGCCAAACCATTTCTGAACTAACTTCAGACATTGACCTGTACTCTGCTTCTGTAGAAGACTTTGAGACCTTATCCTGTTTCCTACACCGCCATGAAACAAAAGATCGTCCAAACTTCACACACCAACCTGACGTTGACCGCCTGGTATCCAAACAACCTGCATAATCGGCATCAGCAAACGCCTCAATCTCAGGTTCACCTTCTGATGGAAAGAAGATGCCAACATCTCTCGTTTGTTTCAAATATCTCAACAAACGATGCACCACATCCAGATGAGGAGTACGAGCTGCTCCAGTAAATTGACTTACTACCTGTACCGCATAAGCAATGTCTAGTCTAGTATGGGTAAGATAGATCAGACTGCCTACTATGCTCCTGTAAAAGGTCCGATCTTCTAGCACATCTCCACTATTCCGACTAAGCTTCAAATTCTGTTCCATCGGTGTTGAACACGGCCTACAATCTGTATACTGTGCTGCCTCAAGAAGGTCATTAATATATTTCCGCTGACATAGCAAGATTCATGCCTCAGTTCTGTTGATCTCCAATCCGAGGAAGTAAGAAGCCTCACCTAGTTCCTTTAGATTGAAGGCTTCTCGCAAAGACTGAGTTAGTTCCTCAATACCATGCGTATCACTGCCAGTAACAATCATATCATCGACATAGAAAAGCAACACTGTGTTACCATGCACTGTTTGGCGTGTAAACATCGACGGATCATTTTGACTTTGTACAAACCCAAATTGCAGTATCGTACTATGGAACTTCTCAAACCACGCCCTTGGTGCTTGTTTTAAACCATATAGAGACCTTTTTAATTTACAGACCATACCTGGGGCTCCCTTCTCATAGCCTTCTGGACACTCCATGTAAATTGTTTCTTTCAAATCTCCATGTAGAAAAGCATTTTTCACATCAAACTGAACAATCTGCCATTTTTTCATAGCTGCAGCAGCAAGCACACTTCGTACCGTTTGCATTTTTGCAACAGGTGCAAACGTCTTATCATAGTCTATTCCATACTCTTGTCGAAACCCTTGAGCAACAAGTCTAGCTTTGTACCGTTCCAAAGACCCATCAGGCTTCATCTTCACGGTGTAAACCCATCGGTAACCAATGACTGAACTTCCAGGAACTCGTGGAACCAATTCCCACGTGTCATTTTCTTCAAGGGCACGCAGCTCTTCTTTCATTGTAGATTCCCAGTTTATAATATGACCCTTCGCAAATCGGTAATGACTTGGAATAGGTATCGGTTCTGCTGAAAAACCCACATAATCTCCTAATCTTTTCGGTGGTTGTCCCAATGTTGCTCGCGTCGATCTACGTAGTTCAGGTAGAGGAGGTGGTGTGCCCAAATCAATATTCAAACCCCTAGCCGATCCACCTGCTGAAGAAGGGCTAGTGGATGACGATGATGACTCACCCGACCAAGTATCATGGTTCGCCTCATGTTGTGACGCTGAGTGCGGCAGAGAAGAGTGCACAGGCGAGGCAAATGCATGGGAGGAGGATCCATCCAATTCCTCTATATTTTTATGCCCACTAGAGCCCTCCAATTCCGAACCCATTATAGATGGATCGCCTGCACTAGACAAAGAGAGGGACTGAAGCATTTCATTACCATTCCCTCCCTGAAATGCAGCATCCCGAACAGTAGGAGGCTCAACAAACGATGGTAATGGCTGCAAAAAATCCATGTCCTTGTGATCCCGATGATCGGATGAGGGGTAATACATAATCTGCTCGAGAAAGACTACATGACAGGAAATATGCATGCGACGAGCAACGGGGTAACAGGGTCGTAGCACAAATACCCCTTGTGTTGAGTGCTATAGCCAACAAACACACAACGAGCCGTCTTGGGAGATAACTTGTCACGAGCTTTCTTCGGGAGTAACACAAAACAGAGGCAACCAAACACCTGAAGCCGTGAATAGTCAGGAATCCTGGAATAGAGACGTTGAAATGGTGACTGTTGCCCAAGAACAGGAGTAATCTGTCTATTAATTAGGTACAAAACTGTACTAACCGCTTCAACCCAAAAACCGCGCGGAACACGAGAATGAAAAAGTAGTGCACGTGTCAGCTCTAAGACATGGCGATGTTTACATTCGACCAACCCATTCTGTTGAGAAACCCCCGGGCAAGACTGTTAAGGCAAAATCCCGTGAGAAGCATAAAACTCCAACAATGGGTGAGAACCAAATTCCCCACCAGGATCAGACCGAATAACCTTCACCTTTTTACCAAACTATGTCAACACCATCTGAACAAAGTGCTGAGCATGAGTGATCAACTCAGATTTCCTGCGAAGAAAATAAATCCAGGCAAACCGAGTGGTGTGATCAATGAAGAGAGCAAAGTAGCGATATCCCATGCGAGACGGGACATGAGAAGGACCCCAGAGATCGGTATGGATAAGCTCAAAAGGTTCCTCATAAACAGTCTCACTAGAAGAGAAAGATGACTGTGAAGTTTTAGCTTCAATACAACTAATGCAGGAATGAGAAGAATCTAAGTGAGAATCCATCTTGCAAGGAAGCAAATTATTGCGAAACATATCCAATAATCTTGTCTTATGAGGGTGACCAAGGCGATAATGCCATAAATCGCACATAGTAGTCTGTTTCGAAAATTTCAAAGAGCCATGAGGCTTTACAGCAGAAACCAAATCATCAACCACAGTCTCAAAAGGAGGAATTTATTGACTAAACTAGGCAGCAAAGAAGAGCTAGTCACGACAGTTCTTGATGGCGGCGGCCCACCGGGTAACGGCATCTCCAAATGACAGTCATCAAGAACGAATACGCGACCATCCTTCTTACCCCTCCCGATCACCCTCCCTGTCGTCGGGTCCTGCACAACACACCCAACCTTAATTCGGAACAAATAAGGTGTCTTGTAGTTTCACCCGGCCTGTAGTAGTAGTACCAATCCCATGAACTGGGAGACGTGCCCCATTGGCTACTTGAAGAGATAACACAGAGCTCGGTTTCAAGGAAGAAAAACCAGAGCGATTACTAGTCATATGGTTAAATGCAGCTGAGTCAATTAACCAACGAGGATTACCTGAAGAGCCACCAGTAGCAAAGGCAGTCGTCAATGCAACAGGTAAAGTCTCTTGTAGAACTTCAGCAACTAAGCGGCGAACAGCCTCGGCTGTGAGTGGCGTACCAGAAGCAACACCAACCGAACGAGCGGGAGCAACCTCGACTGCATAACTCGAGTTACCAGCACCTCGACCACCACCAGCGACACGTGATCCCCCCAGCTGAACGCGAGCTCCCAGTTGAAGAAGAAGCACCAGACTTGTTTCTGCGAGCAAGAGACTTGCACTCCAAAATAATGTGTCATGAGCGCTTGCAATATATGCATATATTGCGACGCTTGCAATGGGGCTGAATATGGCCAACCTCTTGACAGAAATGACAAGTCAGATGACTCGTATCGCCTTGCTGAAAAAATGGTTTCCCTGAGTTGCCTTGACCGACAGCGAAGGCAGAGTCCCCAAAGCCCGACTGATCAAGCTGCATTTGACTCCGGAGGCGAGTTTCTTCGCGAATGAGTTCACAAAGGGCTTCATCAATTGTCTCAACCTGACGGTGCAGCAAAGAAGCACGAATGGCCTTAAAATCCGGACGCAATTTCATAAGAAACTGCATAAGACGAGCACGAGACCTCTCTAGTTGAAACTGACGAGCCGAATCGTTCTGAGTATATGTGGAACATATATGCTTCCACATATCACTTGCCGCGGTGAAACGACGAAAACTAAGCCCAATGGCTGTATCAACACAAGACACAAGCCAGGTGATCACTTGAGCATTCCTGGAAGTCCACTCGGTAATAGTATTTGGTGGAGCATCAGCTGCTGGCCGAGGGACGGTACCAAGCAAGAATGGAAGAAGCTTCTTCCCTTCAACAAAATTCCGGAATTGAAATTCCCATAGGGGAAAGTTTTTTCCATCAAACTTAGCAGAGAATCCATCCATCCTGAGTAGCGAACAAGACAAGACAGCAAAGAGCTAGCCGAGCAAAGAATGAATGTGAACCTGACAGTGCAAGAAGCACACGATAGCACGGAACCAAATAGAAGCTGAACTCCCCTGTGAATAGAAGAACCCGCCAAACACCAAATAGAAGCTGAAGTCCCCTGTGAACAAAAGAACCCGCCGAACAGGGATGGAAGACAGCTGCTAAGAAGAGATTTCGCAGAGCAGAAGAGACAAAAGGAAGCCCGCCGAACCAAATAGACAAAGCCCAAATATCGACGATAAGAAGGCCGAAAAAACCCTAAGCAGAAGACCTGATGGCCGATGAACTAATAACAATGGCGAACAAGTGAAACAAAGCCTTAGATCGCAGGCTCTGATACCATGTCAAAGAATCGAAAGCTAGAGAAAGAACACCAAAGTTTTTTAACGTGGTTTCGTTAATACGACACTAGTCCACGGAGAGGATCTCCCTCTCAGGTTTTATGGATAGTATTTTCTACAGTTCATCATCATACACAGCAGCATATTTATAGGTTTGCTCTACAAACCCTAACTACATAAAATAGGGGTGAACAAACACACCCGCAAACCGACCCACCCATCCAACCCGACCCAACCCACCCGTATTTATCGCTAAAACAAAGGTTTTGGATTGGGTGAGGGTTTTCTTTTGTACAATCCGCCTCTTTTGGGTTGGGTTTGGATTTTGGATTACACAACCCGTAGAACCCGACCCAACCCGTGTTCCTACTATTAGTATGAGTTCGTATCTAAAAAATATGTATGTCGTATATAGCCATACTTATGTGAAAATTAAGATCTTTCGCCATGTTTTTCTATCATGATCTCCCTAATCTAATGCATTATTCGACTTAAAGTTTAGACATAAAATGAATATAGTTATGATTCACGTAATCATTTTTCTTGTGTACAATTTTAATAGAATAACATATTATGGATGCATTTGTTTATAACCTTTTTAGCCTATTTCAACAAATATAGTGAAAAAACAAGACATATGTTATGTAAATCACATTTTATTAAAACTCAAACAACATTAGTGAATTTTGATACCTTTCACCTTAGTTTATTTGTTTGAAATTTTAATTAGTTATAAAATATTTTTATGGTGTATAATAATTATATATTTTATGTTGGGTTGGGTTTTTACTTAAAAATATCGCCAACCCGACCCAACCCATTTAGAAACAAACCGTAGGGCTTAAAGTTTTTTGGGTGGGTTTGGGTTTGATAATTCCCAAACCGTAGTGCATGGGTCGGGTGATTAAAATACTTAAACCCGAACCAACCGACCCATGTACACCCCCTACATGTAAATGCTAATAATTTTCGAAAATACTTTCACCATTTTGTCTAGTTATCCACTATTGAACAGGAAAGCACCGAATAGGTACAATACAAGTCATTTATTGGATTCATTTAACTAATTAACTTACCGTATAAAATTATTGTAGTATATATCTCGGAGATTAACAAACCTAACCGGTTAATTTTCAACTTTCATCTTAGAAGATGTTAATAAATTCATACATGATTCCTCTTAAAAATAGAAAGATTTGTCTTTTGGCATCATGCTACAAAATGCGGGCAAATTATCTAGTTTATTTAATTTTTATTGTAAGTCTATTCATTTGTATTGTAAGAGGTACGTAGTCTGGATGGTTGAATTCTCAATGTCCTATTTAGAGAGTCAAATAACTCATTAATTATTAATGGGATATTTATATGTTACTCATGCAAAAATTGATATTAACAATCTTGTTTGGTTAAACCATTAAAATGTAGTATTTGATATATCGTATTTGAACTAAATTCCAATACTGCCCTCAATTATTAATAAGCTCATATACCATTCCAATCCTATACCTGATTCTTCTTCCACCTCCATTCCCAATTCCCATAACACAATACAAGCACCATTTAATGCCAAAAAACATGAAAGGGAAAGTGATACAAGTAATAAAGATAATTATATCATCCTCCCACAAGAATACGTACAATTTTAAGTTTAACGATTAAATTAAGGAACTTAAAAGAACAAAAGGAGGTTTCGTATAAATTAAATTTAAAGAAACAACTAAACTAGAAAATAAATTGGAAATTAGATTTAAAAATTTATAGAAAGAAGTTTTGGGGAAAGACGAAATGAAATTCACTATCTAATTACTTTACTCAACCCATTTAATAATCGAATTTAATACTAATTCAAATAATCGAGATTTATCTCTAAGATGATAGCTATTTTTTTGAATACTCGCTACATAGCCAATTAACTGTTTGCTCTCGTACAACCAACTAATTAATTAACTATTTAGTCTGAAATTCGATGACTCCAATATTTCAGATAGAGATGTGTCGGGTAATATATGGATCATTCTATTTTTTTAATGGCTAAAATCTATACGGTACTCAGAAACCATCATATAGGTATCATATGTATAATGCCTCGATTAAATTTCTTTACCATAAGTAAGTGTCTACAGAGTATAAGTAATATGATTTTTCAATAAAAAAAATTTGAATACAACGAAGGAGAGTATAAGAGGGTGTGTCCAGGGACCCACTCTCAATCGGAAGGAAAATGGTTAAAATAGGTACAGTAGTTAATTGATACAGAAAATTAGTGGGCGTTTTAAATTAGAATAGTGTATTGAAAGGTCTTGTGTTCGAATATTAACAGACTCATTTCTTAAGCATACGGTATTTCGATTTGTTCAAATTTCAATTTCGTATAAGCTGGCTTTCTTATGAGGGAGATCGTGCTACTAAATAGTATAAATATATTACTGAACTTCTCCCAACAACTCGAGTTATTTATATTGAACGGTTGTTAACAAAGAACATCATTTGAAACCAAACGACTAACTAAATCATGAATTATTGTTTTGTGTAAGATTCATTTTTAAATTTCTCTCAACAACTTGAGTTATTGATACTAAATGGTTCTTGACAAAGAACACTCAAAAGAGAACGACTAATTACATAATTAATAATTGTTTGGCGCATAGAGTGATATTCTCGATAATTTTGACAACTAAGATATTTTAATTTACCAAAAATTTCCAATATAAGATTAACATATAACGTATAATTAGCAAAGTTAACCAATACTATTTTATTATGCATATTTTTCTTCTAAATGGACACACGATTAAAACAAAATCCTGACTACTGAATAAAACATATACTTTGATAAAATTTAATGGATTAGTAGTTTTTCGTGGCGCATAACTTTGTTCTTATGCGCTGGCAGGGATATCCTCCTCCTCCAAATAATATATGGAGGTTCTTCACAAGAACCAATTCAATTCCCTTTTTCCTTGCGTATGCGCAGAGGTCGGAAGGTGTTTCTAGTCTTTTATGCTTTTATATTTTAAATTCAGGGTTTGGGTTTTATTTTATATGTATATTCGTGGGTTTTATATTCCAAATTCAGAATTTGGGTTTCTTTTCTCTGTGTGGGATTGATTACTTCGATTTCTAAGAAAGCCGGATAAATAGAAGGAAAGGTAATTATAATTAGGAAAATAGGTATATATGTCATTTTATCAAATATGCTTCTCTATTATTTTTTATATCAAACATGCCCCTATATTTTTGAAAAATTATCAAACAGACTCTTTTGTTAAAATTTCCGTCCAAGAACTGTTAATCAAGACCAAAATTTAGTTTTGGCGACACAAATGTCTAAAATATCCATAATAATTTTATTTTAGAATTTTTTGGTTCTTTTGTATAGCCAAATAATTCTAATAATTTCACTTTGACAAGATCGAGAGAAATAAAATGGGGTTCAAACTGACATTTTCTCTCCCATTTGTCGATGTTGGGTCGTCTAAATCTCGGTTCAACCATGATTGACGATTTTTTTCAATGAAAATTTCAACAGAAAGGCATGTTTGATAATATTTTCAAAGTACCGGGACATGTATGATGTAAAATCTAGTAGAGGAGCGCAAGTGGCTTTTCGGCTTAGTAATTACACGGCAGAGAGAAACATGTTTGAGCCATGAAGTGAAGTAGAGAGGTATATTATACTTATAACCCTTATAATTACACGGCAGAGAGAAACATGTTTGAGCCATGAAGTGAAGTGACATAGAGAAGCGCAAGTGGCTTTTCAGCTTAGTCCAACCCTATTCATCCCTCCTAACATGTATAGACTTAAGTCGTCTAGCTCAGTACAATTGAGCTTTCTTTTGATTTCGTAAAAAGAAAGTAATCCAACCAACAGACCGACCACTAAAAACATTTGTAACTTTTCGAAAAATAATGCAAATAGGAATATGAGCTTTTTGAACCTCCAAATGGAAAATTAAGATTTCTAGCTGTCCAAATAGTTTAAAATTTTGAGAACTTGAAGGTGAATATGAGAATAGTAGATTACATATCAAATTCAAACAAGTTAGTCACCAGGTTCTAATCAATTACATCAATGATCCAAGCATGTCATGGTATTTCGTAATATGAACATACAAGTTTAATGTTATAAAAAACAAAATGAAATTGACAAGACGTGAAATTAAAGATGATTTTTCAAGTTTAGATTACTATACTTTGTATAATAGTAAACATTTTGTATTTACTTCAATTTTATATTTTAACGGCAGAGCTATCGCAAAAGAGTCCCAAAAATGTGCAATATTTTCTAACAATAAGTTGTAAATCTAAGTGTGGTTTTGCAAAAATGTTGTAGGAGTCTATCCCATTGAAGAAATTTTGCATACTACTATCCATACCAACTTTCATCAATGAATAATTTAGAATGTCACAAAACTCCACAGTGTTGTTTTTTTTTTTTGTAATTATTAAATAATTTGAATTATTTTTATAATACTAAGTAAAAATGTATCTTAATTTATATATACAATTGTGATTGCTTTTATATGTTCCTTACAATATACATCCGACCAACAGGCGGACCCAAATCTAGTAATAAGTATACAAGTGTTAGTTTAATATATTTTGGGTACCTTTATGTAAATAGCCTGTTATGGTTACTGACCTGATTTGTTCCCACAAAAAGGGTGTACAGAAGTCTGTCGTGTACTCATCGATATTCTACTAAACCACTTAAGTAAAACTTGTGAATTAATATATTTAAAAAATAATAATATATCTTACATTACAAATCATAATATTACTCCCTATCAAACATTTTTTTTTCTTTCTCTAGACTATTTCTCTCTAGTCAACTTATTTCAAGCCCTTGGTGCAAATCCTCTCTGCGTAGCAATTGGATTACTCGTAAGAATTGGATTACTCGTAAGAATGGGTAGATGTGAACAGCTAGCCATATTTTAAACGATCTTTTTCAATTTCCACTTCAGGCCAAATTTCGAGATTAATTGAAGACTTGTACGTCGACCGGAAAAATACAATTTCCAGATGGAAAAATCAACTATCTTTGTCTGCCACGTTCAAGCTTCTTATCCCTCTGCTAGTCAAGTCACCACTCACTCTCCAATTCCCCATTCCTGCCGGCAAGGTCATTGGGCCGGCCCGGCTCAGCGAAGAAGGCTGGACCAGCCAGCTCGGCTGCTAGTGTAAATTGAACACGGGCCGCGGCTTCTGGGAGAACGTACGTACACGACCCTTTGCTGGCAACCTAGCTAGCTAGGGTTTGCGTCACAGTACCACGTACTGGAGGGTCAAAACTGTGATTTTTTTATTATTGTCCACTGATCATGGCTTCCTTTCCTTTCATTTTATTTCCTTTATTTTGGGAATCAGGGAATAAGTACTAATTAATCACGGATTCACAAATCACCATTTGTTTAATAATAGAGGCTAGCTAGCTGTTGGGGGGAGACACAGAAGCAGCAGTCCACAGTACAGCGTATCATCCCTCGTTAAACATTAAAGGAGAAAAGATAAAATACTTTCCATAAGAGGGAGGGAGCTGATGTGGATGGGTTACTCATGGTTAGTGACCATAAGATTACTGACGTGATCCGTTCGCCAGCAAGCAATTTACTTAGTAACTTGCCACTACAAAAAATTAATATTAATTTTACTCACTCAAATTATTAAAACATCTTATATTTAGTCACTCTTTGTTAGTTTCCGTCCAACTCCATTAATGGAGTCCGTTTTGGGCTGACGTGGCTAACAAGAGCAACTAATTAATCAGAGCTGTTTTGGAACGAAAATGATGAACCCATAACCCGTCATGTCACTAAATCATATGCCCAACCCGACCCAGAACCACTACTTGATAATGGCTGGAAATACATTGAGAAAGCAAGAGCACAATTATTAGGAATCTCCAGGAGATCAAGACTGAAGGGCAAATCCCTAATTCAATCTCCACGAGATCAATGAATTTCAATGCTAAAACTGTTAAGCAAGAACCGTAAAATTAACGAGAATTGGGAATGAAAAAATCTCAAAAGAGAAATCAGAATCGCAGCAAGACCAGAAGCAAGCGGAAGGGGGGGGGGGGGGGGGGGGTGAAGAGTAAAGAGCCAGCAAGGCTAAATGCAGCGTTGGGCTGGAGTTGGATTGGAAGGTGAGTAACGACAAGGCCGGCCAGCTACCAGATCTCCCTTCTAACGGTTTGTTTTTTCATCCAAATTTGAATATGGTATTTGTTATTTGAATTTTCAAATATTAAATTATGTGTTTGGATATTAATTATATTTGCTAATTGGATTTGTGTCAAATTTATGGGGTGATTTCCAAATATATGTCTAGTGTATCTCTTGTCAACTTCAAATACATTTGAACAACTAGTGATTTGACATACCTCCTAACAAAAGATTGGACCTATTTGTAAAATATTAAAAGTGTAGATACTATAGTGTGAGGCAAAATATATAAAGGTACCAAAATATTATTTTACCATCAAAATATCATGACCTTTTTGTAATTTACCAAAAATTTGTAGTAAGTAACAAAAAATTCAAAATTAAAATAAAAAATTATTAAATTCAAAATGCAAACAAATTACAAATGAGTATACAATGAACGAATTTGAATTACATGTATTTCAAATACTAGTATTGTAACACCCTACCCTATACGTATTACCTAATCATATTGTCCATACAATTGCAGCGGAGAGAAAGTGAAGAGTAAAGAGCCAGCAAGGCTAAATGCAGCGTTGGGCTGGAGTTGGATTGGAAGGTGAGTAACGACAAGGCCGGCCAGCTACCAGATCTCCCTTCTAACGGTTTGTTTTTTCATCCAAATTTGAATATGGTATTTGTTATTTGAATTTTCAAATATTAAATTATGTGTTTGGATATTAATTATATTTGCTAATTGGATTTGTGTCAAATTTATGGGGTGATTTCCAAATATATGTCTAGTGTATCTCTTGTCAACTTCAAATACATTTGAACAACTAGTGATTTGACATACCTCCTAACAAAAGATTGGACCTATTTGTAAAATATTAAAAGTGTAGATACTATAGTGTGAGGCAAAATATATAAAGGTACCAAAATATTATTTTACCATCAAAATATCATGACCTTTTTGTAATTTACCAAAAATTTGTAGTAAGTAACAAAAAATTCAAAATTAAAATAAAAAATTATTAAATTCAAAATGCAAACAAATTACAAATGAGTATACAATGAACGAATTTGAATTACATGTATTTCAAATACTAGTATTGTAACACCCTACCCTATACGTATTACCTAATCATATTGTCCATACAATTGCAGCGGAGAGAAAGTGAAGAGTAAAGAGCCAGCAAGGCTAAATGCAGCGTTGGGCTGGAGTTGGATTGGAAGGTGAGTAACGACAAGGCCGGCCAGCTACCAGATCTCCCTTCTAACGGTTTGTTTTTTCATCCAAATTTGAATATGGTATTTGTTATTTGAATTTTCAAATATTAAATTATGTGTTTGGATATTAATTATATTTGCTAATTGGATTTGTGTCAAATTTATGGGGTGATTTCCAAATATATGTCTAGTGTATCTCTTGTCAACTTCAAATACATTTGAACAACTAGTGATTTGACATACCTCCTAACAAAAGATTGGACCTATTTGTAAAATATTAAAAGTGTAGATACTATAGTGTGAGGCAAAATATATAAAGGTACCAAAATATTATTTTACCATCAAAATATCATGACCTTTTTGTAATTTACCAAAAATTTGTAGTAAGTAACAAAAAATTCAAAATTAAAATAAAAAATTATTAAATTCAAAATGCAAACAAATTACAAATGAGTATACAATGAACGAATTTGAATTACATGTATTTCAAATACTAGTATTGTAACACCCTACCCTATACGTATTACCTAATCATATTGTCCATACAATTGCAGCGGAGAGAAAGTGAAGAGTAAAGAGCCAGCAAGGCTAAATGCAGCGTTGGGCTGGAGTTGGATTGGAAGGTGAGTAACGACAAGGCCGGCCAGCTACCAGATCTCCCTTCTAACGGTTTGTTTTTTCATCCAAATTTGAATATGGTATTTGTTATTTGAATTTTCAAATATTAAATTATGTGTTTGGATATTAATTATATTTGCTAATTGGATTTGTGTCAAATTTATGGGGTGATTTCCAAATATATGTCTAGTGTATCTCTTGTCAACTTCAAATACATTTGAACAACTAGTGATTTGACATACCTCCTAACAAAAGATTGGACCTATTTGTAAAATATTAAAAGTGTAGATACTATAGTGTGAGGCAAAATATATAAAGGTACCAAAATATTATTTTACCATCAAAATATCATGACCTTTTTGTAATTTACCAAAAATTTGTAGTAAGTAACAAAAAATTCAAAATTAAAATAAAAAATTATTAAATTCAAAATGCAAACAAATTACAAATGAGTATACAATGAACGAATTTGAATTACATGTATTTCAAATACTAGTATTGTAACACCCTACCCTATACGTATTACCTAATCATATTGTCCATACAATTGCAGCGGAGAGAAAGTGAAGAGTAAAGAGCCAGCAAGGCTAAATGCAGCGTTGGGCTGGAGTTGGATTGGAAGGTGAGTAACGACAAGGCCGGCCAGCTACCAGATCTCCCTTCTAACGGTTTGTTTTTTCATCCAAATTTGAATATGGTATTTGTTATTTGAATTTTCAAATATTAAATTATGTGTTTGGATATTAATTATATTTGCTAATTGGATTTGTGTCAAATTTATGGGGTGATTTCCAAATATATGTCTAGTGTATCTCTTGTCAACTTCAAATACATTTGAACAACTAGTGATTTGACATACCTCCTAACAAAAGATTGGACCTATTTGTAAAATATTAAAAGTGTAGATACTATAGTGTGAGGCAAAATATATAAAGGTACCAAAATATTATTTTACCATCAAAATATCATGACCTTTTTGTAATTTACCAAAAATTTGTAGTAAGTAACAAAAAATTCAAAATTAAAATAAAAAATTATTAAATTCAAAATGCAAACAAATTACAAATGAGTATACAATGAACGAATTTGAATTACATGTATTTCAAATACTAGTATTGTAACACCCTACCCTATACGTATTACCTAATCATATTGTCCATACAATTGCAGCAAGACCAGAAGCAAGCGGAAGGGGGGGGGGAGTGAAGAGTAAAGAGCCAGCAAGGCTAAATGCAGCGTTGGGCTGGAGTTGGATTGGAAGGTGAGTAACGACAAGGCCGGCCAGCTACCAGATCTCCCTTCTAACGGTTTGTTTTTTCATCCAAATTTGAATATGGTATTTGTTATTTGAATTTTCAAATATTAAATTATGTGTTTGGATATTAATTATATTTGCTAATTGGATTTGTGTCAAATTTATGGGGTGATTTCCAAATATATGTCTAGTGTATCTCTTGTCAACTTCAAATACATTTGAACAACTAGTGATTTGACATACCTCCTAACAAAAGATTGGACCTATTTGTAAAATATTAAAAGTGTAGATACTATAGTGTGAGGCAAAATATATAAAGGTACCAAAATATTATTTTACCATCAAAATATCATGACCTTTTTGTAATTTACCAAAAATTTGTAGTAAGTAAGAAAAAATTCAAAATTAAAATAAAAAATTATTAAATTCAAAATGCAAACAAATTACAAATGAGTATACAATGAACGAATTTGAATTACATGTATTTCAAATACTAGTATTGTAACACCCTACCCTATACGTATTACCTAATCATATTGTCCATACAATTGCAGCGGAGAGAAAGTGAAGAGTAAAGAGCCAGCAAGGCTAAATGCAGCGTTGGGCTGGAGTTGGATTGGAAGGTGAGTAACGACAAGGCCGGCCAGCTACCAGATCTCCCTTCTAACGGTTTGTTTTTTCATCCAAATTTGAATATGGTATTTGTTATTTGAATTTTCAAATATTAAATTATGTGTTTGGATATTAATTATATTTGCTAATTGGATTTGTGTCAAATTTATGGGGTGATTTCCAAATATATGTCTAGTGTATCTCTTGTCAACTTCAAATACATTTGAACAACTAGTGATTTGACATACCTCCTAACAAAAGATTGGACCTATTTGTAAAATATTAAAAGTGTAGATACTATAGTGTGAGGCAAAATATATAAAGGTACCAAAATATTATTTTACCATCAAAATATCATGACCTTTTTGTAATTTACCAAAAATTTGTAGTAAGTAACAAAAAATTCAAAATTAAAATAAAAAATTATTAAATTCAAAATGCAAACAAATTACAAATGAGTATACAATGAACGAATTTGAATTACATGTATTTCAAATACTAGTATTGTAACACCCTACCCTATACGTATTACCTAATCATATTGTCCATACAATTGCAGCGGAGAGAAAGTGAAGAGTAAAGAGCCAGCAAGGCTAAATGCAGCGTTGGGCTGGAGTTGGATTGGAAGGTGAGTAACGACAAGGCCGGCCAGCTACCAGATCTCCCTTCTAACGGTTTGTTTTTTCATCCAAATTTGAATATGGTATTTGTTATTTGAATTTTCAAATATTAAATTATGTGTTTGGATATTAATTATATTTTCTAATTGGATTTGTGTCAAATTTATGGGGTGATTTCCAAATATATGTCTAGTGTATCTCTTGTCAACTTCAAATACATTTGAACAACTAGTGATTTGACATACCTCCTAACAAAAGATTGGACCTATTTGTAAAATATTAAAAGTGTAGATACTATAGTGTGAGGCAAAATATATAAAGGTACCAAAATATTATTTTACCATCAAAATATCATGACCTTTTTGTAATTTACCAAAAATTTGTAGTAAGTAACAAAAACTTCAAAATTAAAATAAAAAATTATTAAATTCAAAATGCAAACAAATTACAAATGAGTATACAATGAACGAATTTGAATTACATGTATTTCAAATACTAGTATTGTAACACCCTACCCTATACGTATTACCTAATCATATTGTCCATACAATTGCAGCGGAAATAATCTCGGGTGTTACATTAATTACAAAATTTACCCAATTGAAATTTTGACATGAATTACTCGCGTAATGGGCTAACAGTTCTTGCAACTAGACCTGCAAAATAATTTATACAAATATAAGCATTCATAGACATACATATATACTAACAACCATATACATTGGCTTTCATAGCCATAGTCACCGTTTTCATACCCACAACTGTATACCATACATATATATCATAATTATCACAACTTACACAATTACACAACTATACACATATCATCAACCTTCCACACCTGTGGATATCCTACACTACATTAGAAGCTTACTGCACATGAAAAACGTTCTCAAAACATTTTTACAAAAGAGGTGTGGATCATCGGCCAAAATCTCAAGTAGTAGTCCAAGCACAGAATAGTTGAAGACCATACCTCATCTTGGTTTCAACTCTAGCTCCTCTCCCACCTAACACTTATCTACTGCTGCTGATGATGATCTGCTTATACATAGCATAAGCAGAGAAGAAGAATAAAAGAGGGTCATCTCATAGCTGAGTGAGATAATCATAGCATCGTGAGTTCATAACAGAGCATACTCCTACCATACATCTAGCAAACAAGCCAAAGCACTAGGATCAGACCTCAGCCATCCGACATCCCACTAGGCAAAAGACTCAACCACCTTGACTTATGCATATGCATCTTATCATGTTTTACTTATAGGCGCCTGGCTACTCCCATGCTAATAACTCTCTCGGGAAACATACCCCACATCCCGTCGGATGTAATCATACATACCCCAACATCCTGTCGGATGTGGTCATACATACCCCACACCACTATGGGTGTAGTCATACCCCGACACCGCTCTGGGTGTGGTCATATCTCATAAGAATTCTTTAGTCACCACCACATGAGAGGTGTGACTATCATACATATCATAATAGAGTAATAGCATAGGGAGCCCTAATTACTATGTAGTTGACCGTGAGACCACAACACTCATATTTGGTATCCTTATACATGATTCATATCTTATCTTGCTTAATCATAATTCGTTACTTGCACATGTACTTGACCTTACCATAATTGGCTCAACATAGGTAAACCAGGAATCGTATAGTTGCACTTCCTCGGGATAAACCCTCGTGCAAGTCATCCTCCTTAAAACATCATAATATCACCCTGGGAAGTTTATTTCCCCCACCTGTGAATCCAAATACAACCACAATATCACATCATGTCAAAACACCTGATCGACCAACCATGAAGTCATATCAACAGTTAAGCCACGAATGGCAACATGTATGCAATCATCAGCATAAACAAGGTCCATATCGATTAGGGCAAGTCAATAATATCATATAGAAGTCCAGGGTTCAACATATAGCACAAAAGTTCATACACCCCTAATCATGCCATTCTAGTTCACCTAGGCCAATTCTAAGCATCAATATAATTATCGTGATACGACGAACCAGGTATGTCGTGCTAATCCCTCACCAGTTCTTGTCGTTCAAACACCGGTTTAACCTTTCACGAACGAACTCTGAAATAAAATCTGAGACCATCCTAATATCCCCTGCAGTATCCCCGTCAATATTAGTTCTACGCTCCAGGTCAAATTCTTGATAAAAACACATCAAACCCTAGTCGGAGCTAAATTCAGCGATTTGGACCCCGACCTAAATAATTGCCGAAATTCAAGGATTAGAACTAGAGGATTAATTACCTTGCTGCAGGAAGCTCGTATATGAAATCTGGGCTCAATCCGGCTTCCGGATACTCCGAAACCGTAATTTGGCTTATCGGGAATTCAAGAAATTCCTGATCCAAAAACTTGTTTTAAAGCTCTAAATCGATAAACTACGATGAATGGGTTGATTAGGCATTACTTACGGGATTTTTGGATCACTAGGGCTCAAGATTTTGAGCTCTGAAATTTTAGTCGAGCTCTCCTGCGCGCTCTGCTTCTCTTTGTCGTAGGAAATGGAAAAAAGGGAGAAGGGAAATGGATGGGAAAAGGATGGATCGGTGGAATTAAATGGACCGTGTATTAATATATATATATATATATACGTATACTTATCCGATCGATCGATAATCCGATTTTCGTCAAAATACTATCAAAATGCTCGATTTTAAATCGCGAACTTTCTAGCGATCGAAATATGAGTTTTGCCGGAATGAGATGTTACAATTCTCCCCTCCTTAAAAGATTTCGTCCGCGAAATCTATCCTTGAGTCATACCTTAAGTCTGCTTACTTATCCTTAACATGATCGATTGTACATAAGGTTATTACCTAACTCTTAGGTTAGGAGATATGCATTACATAACTAAACACATAATACCTCAAGTTCCCAATATAAGGTTTCAAAAACCTATATCGGGTTATCAGAACAAAAGCACATCAAGAAGTTCAAAACATAACTTATTAGGCAAGATTGTTAACCTGCAAAGTAGGTTTCTACTAACTCAGGGTACTTCTCTCGCATACTTGCTTCAGTCTCCCAGGTAGCACTCTCACTATCTTGACTTCTTCAAACCACTTTCAACATTGGGATTTCCTTCCTACGAAGATTCTTAATCTGGTAATCAACAATCTCAACTAGAACCTCTTCAAATGTCAAATCTGGACCCAACTCGATATCTTCTGGTTGTATAACATGGGAAGGATCCACTTTGTACCTCTTCAGCATACTAACATGAAATACATTGTGGATTTGAGATAGTTCTGGAGGCAATGCCAGTTTATATGCCACTGGTCCAATCTTCTCTATGATTTCATAAGGTCCAATATACCGAGGTGCAAGTTTCCCTTTCTTACCAAATCTCATTACGCCTTTCCAGGGTGAAACTTTGAGAAATACTTTCTCACCCACTTCGAAATTAACTTCACGCCTATTTGTGTCAACATAAACTTTCTGTCGATCTTGACCCACCCTCAAACGCTCCCTGATTTCCTTGACCTTGTGAACTGTGATCTGAACTATCTCTGGCCCTGAGATTTTCCTTGCTCCTTCTACATCCCAACATAATGGTGTTCCACATTTCCTCCCATAAAGTGCTTCATATGGTGGAACACCCAAGCTACTATGGTACTGGTTGTTGTAAGCAAACTCAATTAAGGGCAAATGGTCAATCCATGATTCCTCCTATTGCATTACACATGATCGAAGTAACTCCTCTAAGGTAAGGATGGTTCGTTCACTATGCCCATCTGTTTGAGGATGATAAGCTGAAGTAAAATGCAGTTTAGTTCCCAAGGCATCATGTAAACTTTGCCAAAACCTAGATGTGAAGCTCGGGTCTCGACCAGAGAAAATAGAAATTGGCACACCATGCAATCCGACGATCTCCTTAATATATATTTGAGACAAAGTCTCCAGTGATGGTTTCCACCTAAAGGGTAAAAAGTGAGCCGATTTGGTCAGTCGGTCCACAATAATCCATACTGCATCTTTTCCCCTTGATGATGGGAGACCATATACAAAATCCATTGTGATTATTTCCCACTTCCATTCTGGAATTGAAAGTGGTTGCAGTTTTCCCACAGGAGCTTGATGTTCTGCCTTAACTTTCTGACATACCAGACATGTGAAAACATGTTCAGCCGCTTCCTTTTTCATCCCACGCCACCAAAAATATGGTTTGATAGCGTGATACATTTTAGTTTCTCCTGGGTGCATAGCATAAGCAGAAGAATGAGCTTCATCTAGGATCTCTTTCCTCAAGTTATCAACATTAGGAACACATGCCCTTCCATTAATCTTCAACATGCCATCTACCATTTCAAATGGGCTTTCTTTTCCTTCCTCAATGTCTTGAATGATTTTTTCCAACTCTGGGTCCTCCTTCTGCTTCTCACGAATTTTGTCATGCAACAAAGGTCGAATGTTCAACAGAGCTAGTAACCCTGTCACACCATCCACTTCCAAATCAACATTCATTGCCCTCAAATCAACCAGATCATTTATGTTCTTTTTCCCCTTTCTACTTAGGGCATCAGCAACTACATTAGCTTTACCTGGATGGTAATCAATTGTACAATCATAATCTTTTAGAAGTTCAATCCATCTCCTCTGGCGACTATTTAAATCTTTTTGATCCATAATATACTTCAGGCTTTTATGATTAGTGAGGATTTTAAACGTCTCACCATACAAATAATGTCGCCAAATCTTGAGAGCAAATACCACCGCTGCCAATTCTAACTCATGAGTGGGATAATTTACTTCATGAGGACGCAATTGCCTAGAGGCATATGCGATAACTCTTCCATCTTGCATTAACACACAACCCAATCCTTGATACGAGGGATCACTATACACCACGAACTCTTCATGGTTGGAAGGTAAAGCCAGTACTGGTGTCGTGGTCAATTTCTTCTTCAGTTCATCAAAACACTTGACATGATTCATCCCAAATATACTTGGTATTCTTCCTCAACAGTTTAGTCAATGGTGCAGCAATTTTGGAAAATCCTTCGATAAACCGCCGATAATAACCAGCCATGCCAAGAAAACTTCTCAACTCAGACACACCTTTTGGCGGAGTCCAACTTACCACTACTTCCACCTTTTTCGGATCCACCTCCACTCCTCTTCCAGAAATTATATGTCCCAAAAATATTACATCCTTCAGCCAAAACTCACATTTTGAGAATTTTGCATATAATTGTTTCTCTCTTAGAATTTGCAACACAATTCTAAGGTGAGGTTTGTGCTCTTCTTCATTTTTAGAATAGATGAGAATATCATCTATGAACACAATCACAAACTTATCAAGATATTCATGGAAAACTCTGTTCATAAGAGCCATAAAATACTGCTGGTGCATTAGTGAGTCCAAAAGGCATTACTAGGAACTCATAATGCCCATATCTTGTTTTAAAAGCTGTCTTTGAGGTTGCTCCATCTGCCACTTTCAATTTATGGTATCCAGACCTCAAATCAATCTTAGAAAAGACCGATGCACCCTGCAATTGATCAAACAAGTCATCTATTCTTGGGAGGGGATAACGATTCTTCACTGTTGCTTTATTCAACCTCCGATAGTCAATGCACATTCTCATGGAGCCATCTTTCTTCTTGACAAACAAAACCGGTGCACTCCAAGGTGAGATGCTAGGTCGAATAAACCCCTTGTCTAGCAATTCCTACAATTGTTCTTTAAGCTCCTTCAGCTCAATTGGTGCCATTCTATATGGTGCCATTGAAATTGGTGTTGTGCCAGGTACCAATTCAATATCAAACTCTACTTCCTTTTCTGGTAGAAGGCCGGGAAGGTCTTCGGGGAATACATCAGGAAACTCCCTTACCACCTCTACATCCTCAACCTTCTTATCATTTACAATAGTAACTTGAGCAAGAAAGGCTTCACAACCTTCCTTCACTAACTGAAAAGCTTCCAAGGCAGAAAGAAAACCATGAGTCTCCTTTTTCTTAATGCCTCGGAATACAACAGGACCTTTATCTGGTGTGTTGAATAAAACTTCTTTCTTTTGACAATCCACAATAGCTCCATGTGTTGCCAGAAAGTCCATTCCAACGATGACATCAAATTCATCAAAAGGTAGCAGAATTAAATCTGCCGCTAGGAAAGTTCCTTCCACACAAATGAAGGAACTTCTAATAACTGAGTCTACCTTCAAGGTATCTCCCACAGGTTTTTTAACACATAAGGTATAACCTAGCTTATCTGGAAATAAGCGTAGCATATGTGCAAACGTATATGACATGAATGAGTGAGAGGAACCAGTATCGATGAAAGCATATAATTGCTTGCCAAGGATAGAAAGCATACTAGTCAAACTTTTTGTGCCACTTCTGCCTCACCTCGAGTCATTGCATAAACCCCCGGTGCTCCCTGTGCTCTGGTACCCTGTGTACCACTTCCTGATGGCTGATTTCAACCACCACCTCTACCACCCTGTGAACCACCACGACCACTTTGAAATCCAATATGGCCTCCCTGGTAACCACCTCTGGCTGGGGCTCTACTAAAGTGCACTGAAGGCTCAGACTGTGTATCTCTTACTTCTCTCGAATGCGGACAATCCCTCATGATGTGCCCAGGTTGGCCACAGTGAAAGCATACACCAGAAAATCTATTACAATCTCCAAGATGCCTCTTCTGGCAAACTTGACAAAATGGAAATTGTGTGGCTGAGGAAACTGGTGCCCTGTATGATGTTCCTGGCATAGACTGACTTGGTGTTCTCCCATAAGCGCTAGGACCCTTCCTTGATGGATAACGAGGTGCAGAATAATTTACTCCTAACTTCCTTTTCTTTTCTTCCTCCTTCGCCTTGTGTTCCTCTCGACCCTTAACTTCATAGGCTTCATACTTGAGTGCTACTTCCTTTATAGTGGCCATGCTCTCTTCATCCATCCTTTGGATCTTTTCTTTAAGCTCTAGGCGCAAACCATGTAAGTATCTCATCTTTTACTTATGCTCAGTATCCGCCAACCCATCTTCAAAGTAGAGTAGTCGAACAAACTTGATAGTGTACTCCGTAACTATCATGTTCTCCTGCTTAAGGTTGGCGAATTCATTATTCTTTGCCCTGATAAAAGCTTCGGGAAGAAACTCTGTCTTAAAGGCAATCAGGAACTCATCCCAGGTGAACTGAACTCATTCACCATTAACCTAGAGACTGAGGACCACCAGCTCCTTGCGTACTCCTTTGGAGAAAAACAACATATTGCACTTTTTCCTCTGGGGTTGCATAAAGGTACTCAAACACATCTTCCATCTCTCTCAAACACTCTACTACAGCATCTGGACTCACATCTCCCTTGAAGTCCCTACCACCCAAACTCTTCATCTTTGCATAGTCTAATACTAGCGGTCTTGCATCACCCGCCCCCACTCCTCTCTACTGGTCAGTAGGAACATTATCACAGCTTCCGTGTGAGCTACAAGGAAATATTGACCTTAGAATGATCCCCACAAAATTCATTCTTCACCAAATCTCTCACTTGGTTAAAACAAAATTTTCCCTAAATAATTACTTGAAAACATAGGAGTTTAAAACTCAATTTTGAGTTTAATTTGCCCACGTGTTAGGGCTTTGCTCGGAGCTACAAGTGTGTTTTCACTATTTTATTTATGAAAATTGTACCCGCTGCAATTTAAGATTTGAGTATTTTATTTGTCAAGGGAATTTTAGTAAAAGTAGTACCTGACCGGGTTAGGGTTTTTCATTTTGGTATCAGAGCCCGGTTTTCCTCTGTTTCTTGGTTCCCAAGAAATACTGGAATATCGGTCTCAGTTTTAAAGGCTTTTATTTTAAAGGAAGGGAAAATGAGTCAAGGATCTTCTCTTAAGAGTTTATAGAATCTCCAGTCTACTCTAGTCGTATTAAAGTTAATAACTCCAGTTCGAATAGAAGAGAGTAAGAATATGCTAGGACGAGGATTTTACTACTAGAAAACAAGCAGAGGATCTATTAAGCTAAGACGAGATGGTAACACGAGGGTGCGATTGGGTTAAGAATATGCTAGGACGAGATTTAACATGTTGTGGTACGTAAAATAAGAGATTGAGGTGGGTGGCGATCCTCAGTATGAAAGGAAGGAAGCAAGAAATGTGGCCAACTCTAGTAGAATCTCAAGACATGAGGCAAATGAGGGTCTGTTAGTGATGTCAAGTTAAGGACAAATTATGAAGTCTCTCATAACCAAGTATCTCATTGACACGATGGGTAATGGTTGGATATAAATGAGGATGTGGATGTGCCTTTGATTCTGGGTAGACCTTTTCTTGCCACCGCAAAGGCAATTATTGATGTGCATAGTGGTAAACTGATCTTGCGAACTGGGAATGAACAGGCTACTTTTTCTGTGGCTGACCTTGATCATTGTGATATGCCTGCTATCACACCCATGCATGTTATTTCTCACTAGGTACATGAGTCTGTCGTGTACCCCTCTATTCCTCTCGTTTTGCAGGACTCCCCTCTCACGCCTTCGCCGCCACTCCCGGCAACCTCATCTCCCAATAAAAATCTCAAGGCAGAGTGGCGGCCGAAGCCGCAGGTGGCTAAGCCTGCTCGGAAGAAAGGTGGAGACTAGGGGTGGGCATTCGGTCGGTTCGGTTCAAACCGAACCGAAATTATGCATACCGGGTTTCAGAATTCTATCAAACCTCAAACCGAATTCGAACCGAATTATAATTCGGTTCGGTCGGTTCAAACCGAATTATAATTCGGTTCGGTTCGGTTTTTCATACAAAACCGAAATAGTGAGGTTAGCTTGTATTTTATCTTTTTTAAATTATTTTTCACCCTAATGTAAACAATAAATATGCATCATCAATGATAAAATCAAACATTTCAACACATAAGTCATAAAACACTAACATAATTCAAATATTTAAGTCTCATAATAAGTAGAAACATAAAAACCCACCATTTAGAGCTTGCAATTATAATAATTCGGTTTTTCGGTTCGGAATTCGGAAATTTAGTTAGGTCGAACGGACACTGGTTTCCGAAATATGCCATTTTCTCTTCCGAATTCCGAATCGAATAACATTAATTCGGTTTTGGTTTGGTTTATATTTGGTTCGGTTCAGTTAGGTTCGGTTTTACCGAACCGTATGCCCACCCCTAGTGGAGACCACTATGAGATGGTTCCACCTCCTGAACCACGACCACCCTGGCCATCCGAGTACTCACTCGCCTGCATCTTGTCGTATGGCCAGGTCGAGCTGACCAATTTCGGTGGTCGCACCCGTCGGGTGCATGGTCACCATCTGAAGCTGTACCTCAAGAGCGATGTGGATCCTCTCTTGGAGGCACCTGCTCCTGCACCCCGCTGAATATCCACCATGGGCGTCCCGCTAAAAGACGGTAAAGAAGCGCTTGTGGGAAGGCAACCCCACCACGGTTTTCATTTATTCCTTTTGTTTTGGGTCGGATTGTAAACTGGTTTGGTTTTGGTTTGTTTTCTTTTGTTTTTGATGATGTATTATTGGGTTGACAATTGGACCTAACGGATTGTGTTTGAGTTCTTCTGTTCCCTTTATATGTGCTTTGTCCCTAACTGGTCCCCTCTCCAGTCCTCTTCACTCAGACTGGTCCGCTTCCAGTCTCATGTAGTCCGTGCACACCGGTAACATCGTTCCCCTTTATCCTTCCCTCTTCTCCATTGAGGGAAATGTCGCTCTTAAGTGTGGGGGGATGTTTCTCTTTTGACTGCATTAGATATGTTTGTGTGCTTGGAGCCTAGTCCATTGTCCAAAATTTTAAATTTGAGGGCTCCAAATACGTGTTTCCTTGCAAATTGCCTGCTCAGTATGCTTTGAATTGACATTCTCTATAGTAATGTGCAACCTAGGGAGGTAGTGTAGCACTATGGAGGATGTTGAAGTATAAGATTTTTCCTATCTAGCTCTCTGCTGTGCCAGTTGATTTTGTGAATTAGTGGAGCTAGGACAGTTGAATTCATGTGATAATGGTGACTCTATTTGAATTGTGTTATGGACTCGTGTATCGAACATGGTGCTCATGTGAAAAATGAAATGCAGTTGGTCCTCCATGTCAAAATCTTTAAATCTTAAACATGGGGTAAGCCCAACGTGTGCGGCACCGTTCATTGCACAAAAATATTGTTTTGGAAGAGATTTTAGTGATCCTTAGTGGGGTACTCCTACAAGGTGAAGATAAGCCGTCTCTAGTACAAGTAAAACTTCCACCCGTTGAACGGTTTGCCTACTTGAGGATGTGTTTTTAAGGGCACGGATAGAGCTTCCGACCCCCCTTAATTTCATTGACCCTCCACACGAGTTGAGGAAAAGGAGTTAAAAGAAGTACTCTGGCGAGCGCCAGATGTACAGAAATTGCTCTTGCTCGACTAATAAGGGTCGACCGTGCGAAAGACTGCAGTTGGAAGCCCGCTAAGTGAATGAAAAAAAAAAGTAAAATGAAAGTGAAAAAGGGGTTCCAACGGTGAAATGAAGTGAAAGAGCACCCCGGTATCGCGAGTCCTTTATTATGAATGGTGTGAGTCCCTTTATCCATGAACTGACTGTCTTACTTCTACTTCTTCTCGTGATCTTGGCTTGAGTCTAGTACTCGCATTGAGAGAGATAGGGGACGTCTTAGAAGACCAGTTGACCTCGTAAGCTGCGTTATGATGTAGAAAATCCTCTACCGACGATCGGGGTTGTTTGTTGCTATAGAGGTCTGGAGAGTTGCATTGGTTTGAGTTAGGTTTGCTTGGGGACAAGGAAACGGTTAAGTGTGGGGGGAATTTGATAACGATGTATTTGCACATGTTTTCACCCATAGTTCTTATCTGTTTGCACCTAGTAGTCGTGTATTTTTGGCCCGTTTTACGCCGGGTGGTGCTACTTTGTCATATTTCAGGTCCCGGACGTCGAAGGAAGGGCTAAGCACGAGTTTCGGGGCATTTGGAAGTCATTCGCTCGAGCTGGGGCCAAAGCACGGGCTGGCCTAAACCAAAACACGGCCGTGTACACAAACAGGCACGCCAGTGTTTTTATTGCCGAGAGCTGAACTGATGGAAAAGCAAAACACGGGCTGGCCTAAAGCAAAACACAGCCGTGTCCATATTTAGGCACGACCGTGTTTTGGCCGACGCGAGCGTGTTTTTAACACCGGGAAAAACACGGGCGGGCAAAACCAAAGCACGGCCGTGCCCTCGACCGTGTTTTGCCCAGGGTCGGCATTTTAGGCAGATTTGAGCCAAAGGAGAAGGGAGTTCCGAGTTTTAGAGAGATAGAGCGATTCCTAGAGAGAGAAAGTGACGAACCAGAGTTCCCAAGTGCCCTAGCTTGATCTTCATCACCATTGGAGCTCGGCTCACACTTGGAGAAGTGCCGATTGACGACAAAGAGCAGAAACCCATCCATCACAGTATGGTTTCCGCATCTGAATCTGCTTTTGCTTCTCTCTCCATGGAGTAGTTTTCTTATTCATCTGGGTATGGAGAACCCTAGATTTGTATGTTAGGTCTAATTGTATGAACCAAAGTACAGATTTTATGATTTGATTATATCCAATTGAGGCTTGAATGATTGAATGAGTTGAATCCTGATCAAATTCCTGTTATTTCTGCTTTAGCCTAGAAAGAGAATATCTGCCTAGGTTAATAGAGCACCCTTAATTGAAGGTAGTGAATTGGCTACTTTAGTCGAGGAGCCAATTCACTGTTCTGTACCGAATTTACTTCGGTAGTGGAGGTTTGGATCATTAGGGCCTCAATCTGTTTACTCCGGTGGAGGTTAGTCGCCCGCTGGGGACTCAGATTGAGAGGGTCTGGAGACCTTTAGTCGAGACTTCAGACTGTTTAAGAATCTCCCGCAGTATAAATATCATTAAAACTGAACTTGGTAAATTACAAGCAGGCTTAACTGCAGTCTAGGGGGAACCATATCCGGGGGACCTCTCTCGACTTGAAAACAACCGTTTAATTGCTTGCTTTACTTGTTTGCTTGTTTGAACTTGCACTAAAGTTTCACCTCTAGATAATAAGAATTCGCTGAGTAGTCATCACATCTTGGACCTGGGTTGACATTAAAACCCAAACCCGCTATACTACGCTTTAGGAAGTGGTTACACTTGGCCATTTTCTAGAGTGACAGTATGAGTGAGTCACTGTATCCCTTCTTCATGCACAGCTATGTCAGCCCTCTCTATCCGAAGGGCCGCCTGATAAATCTCCTCCTGACTGTCCCATGCCAGCATGCTCAACTGCTTCTTAAGGGCAGGCTTCAGACTCTCCAAATAGTGGGCACGTTGAGATGCCGCATCCTGGAACGGGGGTCCCCCATAGGGCATCAGCTTCTCGAACCTGGAGGTGTACTCTGCAACACCCTACCTTAGCCTATGCCTTGAAAGGTCTCTAACTTGCAGGGACGATCATCTCTTACGATATGAGTCATTCGTAATAATCTAGAAATTTTTGGGCTCATCTATTTTTAGTAGTTTATTAATTAGATCGTGTTTCGTATTATTTGAGATATTATTATTGTTTAATTATCTTAGTAGGATTTAGATTGTTTTCTAGTATGTTTAGGATTTGGTTATCTTTTTCTTGTAGGAGAGGCTTCATGTTCTAGATAGGAAAAGGTAGAGACTTCTATGCCTATAAATATGTACTTTGTCTTTCGTTTAATCATACGAGAAGATTGGAACCCAAGTAGCTTAGTAGTTTTAACCTTCACATCCTCTATATTTCTCTTCGTTCTAAAACCATTCTCGAGTTCCTTTGTTCGATTCGTGAGAGACACGTTGCGTGGAAGTACTAATCCGGATCGAAAATCCACGTAACACCATCTTATGTCAACCAATGGTTCCCTATGCAAATTGTAGGGATAATCAACTGTCTCTCAATCTGTGACGTCGGGGACGACTAAGTGTTACCTATGTCACTTTTATAGACAACTAGTTGTCTCCTAATTTGTGTTTTCAGGGACGACTACTGGTAAGTGGTAATCTATATATGTAACAAGTTGGGACTATTAGTTCTCTCTTAAGGTATGTCTTTGAGAATGCTGGTCAACCTAAGTAATTTGTATACACAAATTAGTAAAAACATGTTAATTTATTTGTTCTATGGTCAATTCAATATTTAAATTATACCAATAATTAACTGGATGAAAATCAAGAAAATAGTTTGTATCAGTTCTACTTCTAACTTGTGCTCTCCGCTAAACAATTATAGAGTTAAAAATGTCCGCCAGTAAAAACCAAATCAAGATTGAGTGATAATGGTGAATCACACACAATTTTTTTTCCATATCTCTTATAGATGCGTTTCTACTGAAACTTTCTTTTTTGGGGACAATTGAAAAGCTCTACACATTAATAAAAAGTTGTTTTTTTATTTTATGGGGACGACTTCATACACTTGTCCCTTATATTACTTAAGATCATATTTGCGAAGACAAATTATAATAGTCGTCCCTAACTGTTGTCCTTATAGCTTCTTAATTCTGCAGTGGTTTATTTGTTTTCATCTTTTTACCAATGTGTAATAGGATGGTAGATGGTTAAATACGGGGTCTAACACTAGTTTATTGAACAACAACAGTACACAGTACAACATATCATCCGTCGTCGTTCCCTGAACAACAACAGTTTATTGCTACGCACAGAGAAATGAAAAGGATAACAACACTGATCATGTCTCACACTGAATCATGCTGAATGTAGTGAAAGTCGGATCCTTCTTATTCCTCTTACTCAATTATTCGGTTGTCGTCAAGACAAATACTAAAAAGTACCATCGATCTTAAGTTGATTAATTAGCGTAAGCTGCAGCGCTGCGGGGAGCCTTGCGACCTCCGGCGGCAGAAGTGCTGGCGTTTATCAGCTTTGTTATCGTCCTTGGGTTCTTCACGGCGGCAGAAATGGGAGTACCAGCAAGCAGAGTGCTTAGGCCACCTGGTGCGATCCGTGTAGTTGACGTAGTTGAGCCCGAACCGGACCGAGTACCCGTCGTTCCACTCGTAGTTGTCGGCATACGACCACGCGAAGAACCCTTTCACCTTCACCTTCTCCTCCTTAATGGCCTGGTAAATGCTCTCGAGATGGTCGTTGTAGAATTCGACCCGCATGGTGTCGGCTATGGCCTCTTCAAGTTCCTGTTCAGGGTCCTCCTGCGTCCCCATTCCTGTGCGGTTGTTTTATTTTTTCAGAATAAAATTAATGAGTTGAGAATATTGTATTTTTTTTACTAATCTCTTCATTAATTAATTAATGAGTGTGTAATCCTTTTATTTGAGCTATTGATAGCTATACCGTTCTCGGTGATGTAAATATCAGGATCTTCATACGTGTTTTTGGTGTAATTCAAAAGATTTCGGAGCCCCTCAGGATACTTATACTGCCATGTGGAACCCATCCGCGAAGTGAAACCAAAAAAACAAACAATGTAGTCAAAAGCGTGTTTCTACATATAAGCGTTTTTGGTGATCTAGAAGCGTAAAATCGTAAATTTTTAAGTTTTAAAGCGCGTGCAGTTTTTAGCTACATTAGTTATAAGAACAACGATTATACGTACCGGGTCACCAATAAGGCCTCCATCTTTACCGTTAATTAGCTGAGTAAAAACCAATGCTTCAGATACTTACTTTTTTAACACAATACAATAGTTATATAGTGCATGTATCAATGCAGCAAAGAATTCGGAGTACGTACGAGTAGTAATGGCGTGGGAGTCGAGAGTGTATCGAAGATGCACAGGGTCGAAGTCGGCGTTGTTCTTGGCATAATAGGTGGTGTAGTAATTGAGGCCTATGAAATCGTACGATTTCTTGAGCATGTCCGACTCTTGGTTTGTGAAGTTTGGCAGACGAGGTCCCACTAGATCCACCATGCTTCTTGGGTAGCGACCATAATGAATAGGATCCAAGTACCAGCCATAATTGAAGTCCAGAGATCTGTCGACAGCAAAACGATCCGCTATAGCATCAGGGTTATATGGAAGGAACCAGAACGTGACTATGGTGATCCCGACAACCCCTTTTTGATCATCCTGCGCGAATAAATGTGTGTTATAACCAAAATTTCAGGTGACAAGTATTAATTTGTTCTAAAAAAGAAGCAACTAACGGAATCTAGCTAAAGCTTGACAGACCTTGTACTCTTCCTCGTACAAACGGTAGGCAGCGGCATGAGCAAGAAGGAGGTTGTGGGTGACGATGTAAGGTTCAGTTGCAGAGTCTCCGGCTACACACTTTCTGTTTGCCCAACTGGAGCAGCGTCCCGGTGCGTGCAGCCCTTCATCATAGCCTCGCTGAACATGGACCATCGGCTCGTTCAAAGTGATCCACTTCTTCACTTTGTCGCCATACTCGCTGAACAAGAAGTTGCAGTAATCCTTGAAATCCTTCCTGCATATATAATCACAGTTTGAACATGATCAACAAAGGAATCAAAGATTCATGTGAAAGAAAAACATACATTTTTTTTTTTTGTATGAATTACTTACACAATGTTTCGGCTTAAGAATCCACCATACTCCGCTTCCAGGGCTTGAGGGGTATCCCAATGCCATATTGTCACATAAGGCTCCAATTCTATAAATTAAACGAAACATTAATTATTGCATGTACGATATTTGCCTGCATACCAGGCTGTAGGGGGAGCCTGCAACCTCCCCACGTGTGTCCATCTCATTGGTTGAGTTTACTCTTTTTTTTTTCCTTTTAAATTCAACAATAAATAGCCTAACGGAGATACAATAAAACTAACGGGAGCATTTATCATGGATTCCAATTATTATATAATTTTATCACCTTCCCTCCGTCTTTCTCTCTCGTGTAATTCAAGGAAGTAGAAATTATTTGTTTTTTATTGCACCAAATAAATAGTTTGCACAATACTAGTATAATGAACTTAATTGATTGCTACTCCTATGACTATAGTTATGCGAATTTAAGAATATCAACAACAAATGCAATCAATCTCCCAAAACATGTAATATCTCGAATTGTTCAAACAAATAAATCTCAAAGTATGTTAAGCCTAATCCATTCCAAATTCCAAAACAAATAAAATCAATCAAAATTGTTCAAAAATACGTGTTCCCTATTTTGGTGCATCAGAATGCGAATTTGCAATTGCCTCCTGCATTGGTAAAATTTAACAATAGCGTTAAATAAAGATATGAAGAACATCCAAAGAAACAATAATTTCAACGACATACCTGTAACAATTGGGTGTATGAAATGTTATTTGAAGGAACTGTGCAGTCAAAAATATCTTCATGATTATGTCTTGTTGTATCAACAGTTAAACTTTGAGGGTCAAATTGCCCAACTGTCCCCTAAAAACATACACATATATGTAGTTTATGATTAGATATGTACGCATATGAAACATTTTTTTTCTTTCTATTAAAATATATTAAGGATAAATAAATACCTGATTACTTCGAACTTGAAACTCAACATCACTTTCATGTTGCGAAATATTTGTCGCCATCTTCTTAAGCTGCATATAATATTTAATTTTTTCATTCGTTCGTTACTATAATTGAACGACATAAGAAAGCTTATCTAAATAAATAAAAAGAAGAGGGAAAGGAGAACCTGTGACTTTGATTGCACTTTTTTACTTTTGCGTCGCTCTAATGGACCTTTAAATCTCTTTTTCGGTCGTCCAACAGTTGCCTTTGTCTTAACTCCAGCCACAGTTGGATAGTCTTGCTCATGATCCGAGCCAGACACATCATTGTTGGTTCCGTCATGTGAAGATCTTTTCATTAACTGCAAGTCCTTAAGCAATGTTGAAAAAACTCCGCATGCATGCTCATACATAGTGTTATCCTCAGCTGCTAATGTAGATATGTCACGAAAATTATAATTCAAATTGAAATACCGCTTCCCGATCTGTTCTTTTGCACTTCCACAAACTTGAATTGCACTTATGATATCTCCATCTTTTGCATCCTTTGTCCATCTCTTTAATATATAGTCTTGAGGAATTTGCTTTATATTTTTCTTGTCAAGAACTTTTAAAGCATGAGCACACAAAATCCCCACAAAGTCAAACTTCCTGCAACTGCATTCAACTCTTTGACGAGAAGGCTCCAATCGAACATAGTGCTCTGTACCTCTACCATCATATTGCACTTTATATTCTGTATGACTTACAGTTTTGCTGATCTTATCAATTGTGCAATCCCACGCTCTGAGATATTCTTCTTCAAACATTTTAAACACTGGAGGAGTATAAATATCAGATGCCTGTTTTAACATCACAACATCTGCTTTTAGGACTGGGCTAGTATTCCTCAGTTTGAACTCTCCCAAAAGCTCTTTGTACCTTCTATCTTCCACCAATCGGTTATAATGGTCAAAAAAGTATACCATATTATGTTTTGGCTTCAAATACTTTTTCAACACATTATTTATTGATTCACTACGTTGTGTACTCTTCATATCAGCAGTAAACATATGACGCCCATACACCATAGCCCACTTCCTTCTTTCTAAGAATATTCCATGCAACCATTCATTATCTTCCAAAGAATATTTAGCAAGCATAGTATCCCAAGCTTGATGCCATTCATCCTCATCTTCGTAATCAAATACACAGGCACCAAAAGCACTAGCAAATTGCTTGGATGAATGAAACACATGGCTTAAATGTGTAGCAGCATTTTGATAAATATGCCAAACACATAAACGATGATGAGTTTCAGTGAATACCTCTTCAATTGCTCTTGCCATAGCGGCTGATTGATCTGTTAATATGGTCTTGGGTTGCATTCCTCCCATTGCACTCAAAAAAGCTTCAAATAACCAGTTGAACGATGTGATTGTTTCATCATAAAGCAATGCCGCCCCAAAAATTATCGTCTCTTTCAAGTGATTAACCCCAACAAATGGAGCAAAAGGCCGACCATACTTATTAGTTCTATAGGTTGTGTCAAAACACACCACATCTCCAAAGTGCTTATAATCGACTATTGACCTGCCATCTGCCCAAAAGATATTCATAAGAAGATCATCATCATCAAGTTGCACTGAATAAAAAAATGATGGATTCTCTGACTGTGTTTTTCGAAAGCAATCCATAATGGCCGCACCATCTCCTTTAATCATTGTAGATCGTCTTCGTGAAGCAATATGATTTCTGTAGTCTGTATCCAAGAACCCATAATGTTGACGACCTCCATTCTGGATTGCTAGTAGATCAATAGTCCCTTTGATTGGCAACCCAACTTTTGCAGCATCATCTGCAATAACTTTCTGAGCATAACTAAGCTTTCTGTTGGACCTCAACATATGCTTCATCGGAGTGGGGGTAAGCTCATGATTATGATTTGCTTCAAATTTAACAATCTCAAGCATTCCATCATTTTTCAGCTGGCATGTCATCTCTGCTAAACAACCCACTCTTGTTATTGGCCTTTCATAGGCTACCTTCTCAGACCTTTTATCAATACCTTTTTTGCCTTGCTTAGAACAACTAAATGTTCTACGTTTCACCTGTCCAGACTTTGTACGCTTGATGAAGTTCTTTTTCACGCTGAAACCAATACCATGTGCATATGCTTTATAAAATTCATAAGCACTATCATCACAATCAAACTTCATGCCTATACATGGCACTTCATAATTTGCACTCATCTCTTGTAACCTAGAAAGATATATAATATATTTCAAGTCAAATATTTAAAAATCAAAGTAATAACCACGTATTATAGAGAAAAGTAGTTTTAATAAAAGCTTAGAGCATAACTTATACAAATCTGTAACGAAGTAAATAAGGTTACCTACGATTATTAATCAAGACAATTAAACCAAACGAAAACAACTTGGACGTTCACTAAAAAAAGGAGAAACCATACCTGAATCGTTGAGCTAAGCGTCCGCAATTGCGAGTTACCAACAAAACTGCACTACCCTACAACCCTCGGTGCTTTTGAAAGAAACCTCAACATCAACATACAATTGAGCCCTATATATAGCTTTCTCATTAAATAAAAATCCCTTGCTTTGTCCTTTTTAGTGTGGGACACGGTCTCTTTTTTTGGGATTTCAAAGAGGTGATAAAATTATATAATAATTGGAATCCATGATAAATGCTCCTGTTAGTTTTATTGTATCTCCGTTAGGCTATTTATTATTGAATTTAAAAGGAAAAAAAAAAGAGTAAACTCAACAAATGGGATGGACACACGTGGGGAGGTTGCAGGCTCCCCCTACAGCCTGGTATGCAGGCAAATATCGTCCTTATTGCATCAGTTGTCTGACTCACGAGTCACAAACTTAAGGCCACATTTGAATCATTCTTCGAATTTATTTTATTTTTAAAATGAAATAAAATTATGTTGTCCAAAATAGAATTAAAATATGATAGGGATAATTTTATATTTTCAAAACAGTTTTTTGCATAAGCTCCGATTCGTAGCTTCTACTTTTATATTATACAGAAGTAATTTTCAATTTTTAAAAGTTGAATTTTTAGAGATGGTTGGCCGACTTCAGCTTTTAGAAAGAAAAAAAAACAAGACTGACCAAACTTAGGCTACGTACTGTTTTCAATGAGCATATCGAGTAGGCTGTGGTAAAACTGGACTCCTGCATCATTGATTCCGTCCTGCATCCTGCCATCTGCGTCCCAAGATTTAAACATCAACGTTCATCCTATAAGTCAACCCAGCTATATATAACTAAAACAAAAAAATGGAACACGAAGAGGAGCGATATTGCTCACGTGGAAAGATTCTAGTCCAGGAGATGGAGAATCGGTAAGCATCCAAATTCATTGCCTTCATCCTTTGGATATCCTCGGCAGCAGATAGGGTCAGTAACCACCTGGTTACTGACATGTCAGTAATGAATAGGGACCATAGATCTAAGAGGTAGGCAATCGTGTGGTTGGGCCGGACGCTGAGTGGAGAAGGGTATTTTTGTCCGTTTATACATTAAATTCTTTATTTTATTTTATTTCGTATTTAATGGCTGCACTTTTAAGAAAAGAAAGAGAAATCACTTCTCTGCAATTTTCTATCTTCCTTTTTCTCGCCCAATCTCTTTTCCAGATCCTCTCTCTTTCTCTCTTCCTTTTTCTATCTCAATCTCATTTCTAGATCTAAATCTGCTCCCTTCTCTTCTTCTTTACTTTTTCATGACGAATAAAAATTGGAGCCACTCTTTTTCATTGCATTTCTTCTCTTCATCATCTCATTGGCCTCAATTTCGATCTTTCTCATTTTTTCGGCATTTTGGTGTTCTTAATTGCGGAAGAGGAAATGAGAGGCGACACAAGACGATCTTTTTTCTCTAACTCCTTCGGTTTTTTTTTCTTTTAGATAATATATATTGATATTATAACTCTATACCATATGGTATTCGGTGGTAACGAAATATATATTGATATTACCACACTATACCATATGGTAATGTATGGTATTGTGAGGTAACGAACTATATATTGATATTACCACACTATACCATATGGTAATGTATGGTATTGTGTGGTAACGAATTATATATTGATAATTACCACACTATACCATATGATATTGTATGGTATTGTGTGATATTACCACACTATACCATATGGTATTGGGTGGTAACGAAATATATATTGATATTACCACATTATACCATATGGTATTGGGTGGTAACGAAATATATATTGATATTACCACACTATACCATATGGTATTGGGTGGTAACGTAATATATATTAATATTACCATATTATACCATATGGTATTGGTGGTAACGAAATATATATTAATATTACCACACTATACCATATGGTATTGGGTGGTAACGTAATATATATTGATGTGTTAAATTTTTTTCATACCATATGGTATGGTCAATACCATATGGTATAGACTGGTAATAACTGACAAATTTTTTTATGTCCAAAAAATATCAAAGTGGATATCATTTTGAAGAGCACAATTAATCTGATCTAACTGTGCAAAAAAAAATTAAATTTCGACTTAAAACGAGTGAGAAATCGTCCGTTAAGGATTAAGGGAAGGAAAATTAAATGTTTTGCGAGGAGAGAGAAGGCGCTGATGTGATCCGGTCAAAAGTCAGCCTCAGCAATAAATAGGAGAAAGTGTCATTTTACTGTACTGCCCTTTTCACATTTAATTTAAATAAAAAAGTGTCTGACACGTGGGGACCATAGAAGGGGTTACTGATGGGTTACTGACCCATCAGTTACTAACCCGATCTGGACCCGATATCCTCCTGTATGCACGTCGAAGGAAATTCCCAAATTGTCAGGCAAAATAAACCTAATGAGAAATATATTATTATTATTATATAATTAAAAGTGCAACTATTTTTTACTTTTCATTATTAAAAAATATGAACAATACTTAATTTTTGTAACCCTTTTTTATAGCGGGTACTTTTCTTAGATCCAATTTTATCATAAGCTCATTGTTATTTAACCAATTTTTATTATTTTCAGCGTTAATCATAAGCTCATTTTTATTTAATTATTAAGTAAACATCTTTTATTTTCAATATTTATTATTAAATAATATAAATTATTTAAATTATTAACTGAAATTCATTCCATCATTGTTAACAAAAATAATTAACATGTCATCTATTAGCATTATGCGAACGTTCTGTAAGGTGAGTTAACTTTGACGTGATAGGTTAATCATATGCTACTTTCTAAAGTTTGATTGTATTATTAGATCACACATTTTGAAAGATTTATGTAATAAAGTTCTATAACAATTACATGAATTAAAAATTCATTTAATTTCTAAAATTTTATATAAACTAGATACTAAATTTTAATACAGGGATAGCTATTAAGTAAGAAAATATATTACATGAGTCTTCGTTAACAATTAACACACTACACTACGTAAATTTTATGAACATATTATCATTTTGTATGTATCAATTAAACAAAAATATTATGTAAGTCTTCCATTATGATTAAACAATACCTAAACCTTATATATATGAATAGTTATTTACTATGTTTCATTTTAACAAACGGATGACGTACATTATTTGTAATGATTAATACACTGGGCGGACCAAAAAAACTAGTATATACATACGGGATAATTGCTATAATGGTCCAGTGCCACATCTCCATTGCTCCTATCGGCTATCCTATCTGCAGTCATCAACATATCATATATTCATCAAAACCCTAACTGCAGATGGAGGAAATTAAGTTTAGAGGCCGACCATTTTATAAGTTGAGAGACCTGGAAACTCATGAGCAAATCTGTCCCAAATACTAGGGCATCTGCCATCCTTATTAGCAGCACCTTCAACCTTCATCCCACAGCAGCAAAGAAACACAACAACAATAATAAACAAAAGGAGTCGATGAAAAGGAAACGATTAGCAATACAGGAAACCAGAAAAGAGATAATAAAAAACACACCGCGAGGTTAATATTAATTAAATTGTTATATTTATTAGGTAGGGTAAGTAACTGATACACATAGTTCTACACTACAAAATTGATAGGTTTAGGGGACGGAAAATTTCGTCTCCAAAATATGGGTTTTTCGTCTCCAAATCTTTTGGAGACGAAAATTTTCGTCTCCACGAGTGGTGCCTATAGGTTCCGTCCTCTATTCTTTTGGGAACAAAAAATGAAAATCGTCCCCAATATCAGGACACATAGTCGTCTCCAAAAAATAAAAAATTTGAATTAATTTTCCGCCATTTTTCTACGAATTTAGGACAACATGTCGTCTCCTATGCAATATTTTAGGAGACAAAAAGTCGTCCCCTGTGAATTATATTACGATACAATAAGTAGTCCCATATGAAGCATTATTTGAGACAACAAGTCGTCTCCTAAGAAGTGTTTTCGAGACATTAAGCCTTGCTAACAACTATCTTTGAAGACTTTTAATCATCCCTAATGCAATGTTTTCGAGACGACAAGTTGTTCCCAAAGAACCATCTTTGGAGACAACATATCATCCCTTATACAGTGCTATTAGATATACCAATTCGTCTCTTATGAAATGTTTTTCAAGACCATAAGTCGTGTCCTAAAATCTCCTTTTTGGGACAAAGAGTCGTCCTTTGAGTACCACTTCTTGAGACAACAAATCATCTCTTAAATATGGTTTATGGAGACAGATAGTCGTCTTTAAGAACTATTTTTCGAGACAAAAAGGTGTCCTTTAAGTAGATTTTCGGAGACAACAAGTCATCTTGTAATAATCGTTTGTGGAGACAATGAGTATCCCATATACACTACAATTAGAGACAATGAGTCGTCCTCTAAGTGCTTGTTTTAGAGACATCAAATCATTTTCTATATAAATTTTAATACCATATATCATCCACATTTGCATCAAATTAAATAAAGAATATATAAGCCAAATATTAATGAAATCAATAGCATCCAAATGTATAAATAGCTAAAACAATCGTACTTAATGTATCATAATTATTCAAACTCATATAAAAATAACTACGTTGAAATTCATAGGGCCAACAATATTGATGAATAAAAATTTGTTTCTCTTGAATCATCATAGCTCAAATTTGATCCATAAAGATGCTTCTTGTCCCACTCCCATCTTCCTAAAGAAGTGAAATAATATATTCAAAATTTTAATTAGAGATATAGCCAACAACATAATAGTCCACTAAGAGACGAGAAATAAAGATTGACACAAACCTTGCACAAGCCAAAAATCACTTCTTCTTCTTTGGAGCAGAAGACTTTTTGGTTGGTGAAATCCTCTTTCGATTCAGATTCATCACCTACATTATTTATTTTTCAAATATAAATATTCTCATCATAAAATCTTAAAAATTCTTTGAATTAAAAAAAAAAACTAGCATACCTTCAAATAACGTTGCTCCCTTTCAAACTCTTCTTCAACCCTCTCTTCCGGACTTAGAGTTTCTTCAGACTAATAATAAAATTTGTTAGCAAAACTAGTACTAACATATAACCAAATCTGGAAGTATAAAGTTAACTTATGCACTAAGTGAAGAATATCAATTAACATTTAAGTTTTTCCTACGTTTAATTAAAGGTGGTGGGTTAGCAACTTACTTGAGTATCTTCTGATGATGATGACGACATATGTTGTTGACTTTCTACCATTTCCATTAGTTTCTCAAATCTCTGGTTCAACAATAGATTATGCCTTCCTTGATCTTCTAATCTTGTTGTCAGCTCTTGATTTCGTTGAGCTTGTTCTTCTAATCTTGTTGTCACCGCAGCCAATTGTGCCTCAAGCTGGACCACTTTTCCAGCTTGTGTATTGATTGATGCTTGTCTCCTTGACTTGCAGCCAGTTCCTGTACCAGGAATACGACCAGAGCGAGTCTTGAAAGCCTCTTTCAACACATTAACATTTGGATTGACTGGTACAACTTCTTCTTCAACTCTTCTTATTTGTTGCTATAAATTGAGGAAAACAAATATTAGCAAGCCTTCATAAATTGTAATGATTCCCTTAATTTACTCATCAATGTAACAAATAAACACTTACATAAGCTAGGAATGATTCATTATTGACCCATTGAGGCTCGTTATTGTCATTCATAGTTGCATGTTGAGCCATCCAAGCCTCAGAAGCTAATGGTTCTTCACCGGTTTCCTCATCAATCTATCAAGTCAAGTGTAATAAATCAAGTCTAGGATAGCAAAATCAATTATTTAAAAACTGCAAATAAATATGTAAAAATTAAGTACTACCATATCATAGTTCACTTGTGCAAACGTAACTGGTCCGGTACATGCAACAAGTGTTTGATTTGCTCGATTCTTTGAATTCCTGTCACTCAGTTCCTATATACACATAAGATTACAAATATAAACATCCACAAAATATAAAGTTTAATGCAAGAACAATCCTATTGTACCAACTAGGAAAAGTACCAGTTGGCATTGCCTTTAAAAATCAACTTCTTTTTGTTTAAGTTTTGCTCCAAATTAACAAAAAGCAAATGAACAAACAAGTTCCAGTAACATAATCTAGTTTCAAACGAATACAGAGAAATCATAAAAAAATAAAATAAAGGTAACGCATTTAGATCAATAAAAGATAAACAATGCCAACATTCAACAAAGAAAAAATGCTCGACACAACATTCTCAATCTTACCACAAATTCCTTTGATGCAAAGACTTGTAGCATTTTCTCCCAATTTTCAGTTGTTAAACCTTCAGGGATATTTTGCATTCGTTCTTCGTCCGTGTCAAACTTCTTGTAATCTATACGAAGTCTTGATTTCCACTTTCTATAGCTCTCTTTCATCACATGGAAGCAATGTGTCATGAACTTGAATTGCTTTACTTCAAATGTTTCTGAAGAAGGAGTATTATGCAATTCCTCTAGTTTTTTCAGCTTTGGAGGGCTTTCAGGACTCACATCAAAGTAATCCTAGCAAATAAATGGACATCATTACAAATATTAGTATACGAGCATGAAAGGTAAATGGTGATTATGATAGTCCAATTCTAGAGGCACTTACAGTGACCATGTTCCACAGTTGAGTATTATATTGAGGTAGTATAGTAGATTTCCATCCATACAGAGGTGCCTCAGTTACAGATCGGACACAGTACCCTAGCCACATGCTCAAACGCCTTGCATTTGGACCTACTGGTTCATAATTTTCTTCGCCCGGAGGAAAATATACCAACAGTTTATCGTTTATTGACTTACTTTTCTTCGCCATGTTAAGGCCTTTATATTTGCCTCTAACACGTACACTGCCCTTAGAAGATCCAGTTCCTTCAAGATAGGTACATTCATAACAAAGATTATTATGGACAGATAATTTTGTATTATTATTATCTAGTGGATAATTCAAACTTAAATAACTCAGTACCTTGGGGTGAATTAATCCCATTAGCACCAGATGCATTGAGGTTTGGTTGAGCTTGTGAAGAGGATCTTCTACCACCTTCCAGATTCAGCGGGTCAAGTTCATCACCATTAGATGCATGTAAATTTGATTAATGGATTCTGGAATCCATTGCTGTTTCTGAAACATGTGTTGTGCTATCAATTTCTTCTGTGCCTATATGCAGAATTGGACGACTTGATCTGAGTTTAGCTCTTTTTCTCACTGCACCAACCATCCCTACAAACGAAAATTAAAGTGTCATGACTATAATAAATCTTTAAGGCTTCTTGGTGTGCTAAGATTGGGAATCAATACACAAGCTCACTTCTAATATCCATTGAAAAGAATGGAGACTCTATTAAGTTTTTTTTTTTAAAACATGAAATCATACAATGCCAAGACCTTTTCTAAAAAAAGAAGAGAAATAAACACTAAAAGCCAAGCAAGCATTGATCGAGTACTCCAAACCAAATAAATTGAGGGGAATCCACCAAACCAAATTTAATTAGAATGCCCCAATCATAGCCGATCAATTGGCTTTCTCTATAGGGCCGCTCGTGATCGAGTAATTGCTGCCACCTTCTAGAACCAGAACCAAATTGAAACAGAGAAAAGCCCTAAAACAGAGCATCCTCCATCACAAGACATCGAACCTTGAATATGAAAGCGTACAAATCAAGGGAGAAACCCCTAACGTAAGATGAAGCGGATATTTGAAGCCAAAAAGTTGATTCGAACAGAAGTATAATATGAAGCAAAATCTGCCAACAAAGTGGGGTTCACCAACACAAATACCCAGTCGAGAAAAATGAATCGCAATCAACCATGAAATACAGAGACCAGGCTCTTTGATATACTCTGTTTCAATGATGCTCTGTTTCCCGAGACTGGCTTTCCCGAGCTAAATCATCAAACATGAAATATAGAGACCAAGCACTTAGATGGTGCTCTGTTTCAATTATAATGACAAATGAAGGGATTTGATACCTGTAGCCACAAAGGGATTGTTTGCTGCGGAACCAGTGCTCTCCGGGAAGGGGAAATTGAGCTGGGTTTTCCCCCAAACCTAAACCCCTTTTATTTCTTTGCCCAAAAATTTAACCTGCCGCCAAAATTTTACTCTTTTTCATTAGGTGCCCGCCTTTGCAATCCGCACACTTCTATAATTCTAAACTTGGCGCCTATTTGTTTCTCTGGCGCAAGGTTGTCAAACCGGTTTATAAAAGTGTGCCGGTTTAGCAAGTGGAATGGTTCAACCGGTGGCACATACCGGTTTGTGCCGGTTCATGCCGGTCAATATTACAAATAAAATTATAAATACTCATATTTAAACATGACATTTAACGTCAATACCTAAACATTTATACTTGAATCCAACAAATAACATCGATATTTAACTTTTATACTCATAAAATAAATAATAAAATAATTTTTATCAATTAAATTCTCTAAAATAAGGTCATTTTACTTAGAGATTCGTATATCGATCATGCCGGTCATACCGGTAGTGTCACGTCGGTTTTATGACCGGTAACGGTTGAACCCGGTACAACCGGTGGCACGCCACAACTATGCTCTGGTGACAATAAAATTATTTATTTAATCAAATAATAACGTAATGTCCAATCCACAATATTATAAAAATAAACCAATAACATAAACTATATGAATATACTATAATAGTAAAAAAGAAAATCACACACAAATTAGAACATCTCGTCTTATAGTAATAAAAACTTAATCATCTATATCCTCCTCATCATCATTGTTATCTTCGTCTTCACACACTAGTCGATAATCCTCTTCCTCTAGCACATTTTCGGCATTTTCTATTTGTTGAGTCATTTCAAGATGAATTTCTTCTGGTAGTACATCAGTTCTTTCTAGTCCAACTTCATCATCAAGATCCAATGGTCTTGTTGTCCGTCCCTCTTCATTTCTTTCTTCCTCTTGAAAAGCTTCGTCGTCATCATGGTCATCAACTTCTCCGTCTGCATCAACATCATTTGCCACCACCGCTGGCATGTTGTACAAGTCGCGAGGTCGTACCTTCATCACTACTAACCAATTTGGGTCTCGAGGATCGTCGATGTAGAAAACTTGTTCTGCTTGACATGCTAAGATAAATGGTTCCTCTGTTTTCAGGCGACGATTGGCTCGGACACTTGTGATTGAGTATTCATCTATATTGTACCCACTTTTATGAGTTACATCATACCATTCACACTTGAATAAGTAGACCTTTCTTCTCCCAATATACTGCAACTCCCACACCTCTTCAAGAATTCCATAGTACTCCTTTTCAGGAGATGAATCGTCGCCTCTGCAAAGTACCCCACTATTTTGACTTTTTCGAGACTCTTGTCTGCTTAAATTGTGAAATCTAAAGCCGTTAACAATATAGCCTGTATATGGCGTATAATGACTAATAGGTCCATCGGCCAAATGGAGTAAATCTGCAGGAACGGACCCTTCCAATTGCCTTGCCTACAAGCACAATGAATAAAATAGAAATTAGATTTTAGTTTTGAAATTACTTGAAGAAAATTTTGATACTATACTCACACGGCGTTGGAACCATTTGGGAAAGTCAGAGTTATAACTCTTGATCAGATCAAGGTCTCGCATTGGAGGTAAACCATTTTTGAATTCCCTGTAAAATCAACAAGGGTTACTAAGCATATAAGGACACTCATACCATACAAGAAACTAACTTTCAATTCCAAAGCACTTACTGGATGTAAGGAAATACTTCTTTGCAATTGTTTAGGACGTATATGTGAGCCTTCCTCCTCCAATCACCATCGAATATTGTGGGGGCACCTTTTCCAAATGGACGACCAACTACATCGAATATATCGATTTCCCCATTTCTACCAGAACTTCCATTGTCATCATTATTTCTTGGGGCCTTATTAAACTTGGTATCAACGCCATCAAGATACCTTGAACAAAAAGTCAAGCACTCATCAATTCGGTATGCTTCTGCTATGGAAGCCTCTGGATGAGCTTTATTACGAACATAAGACTTAAGGGTTTGCAAAAATCTTTCCACTGGGTATATCCATCTTGTTTGCACTGGCCCAGCAATCCTAGCCTCCATAGGCAAGTGAACACACAAATGAACCATGATGTCAAAGAATGAAGGAGGGAATATCATCTCTAGCTTGCATAAGGTCATCACAATTTGACGTTGAAGACGGCCAAGATCATCATCACTTAGACTTTTGCAGCACAAGTCTCGAAAGAACGCACTTAATTCAATCAATGGCTCACATACTTCCTTTGGTAAAAGCCTCCTAATTGCTAAGGGAAGCAGTTGTTGCATGAACACATGACAATCGTGACTCTTCATGCCGGATATTTTTCTCTCCTTCATGTTGACACATCGAGAAATTTTTGATAAAAATCCATCGGGAGTCTTCAAATTTGTTAACATTTTGCACAATGATTCCTTTTCTACCTTCGATAGGGTGTAAAGTGCAACTGGAACTTGAGTTCTGCCCTCAATAACCTTCGGATGTAGTTCTTTCCGAATCCCCATTTGTACCAAGTCCAACCTACTTTTGTACGAATCTTTTGTCTTCCCCTTGATGTCCATTATGGGACCCAACACATTATCACAGACATTTTTCTCAATATGCATTACATCAAGATTGTGACGGATAAGAAGGGTCTTCCAATAGGGTAGCTCAAAAAATATGCTCTTTTTCCGCAAATTTTCATAGCTGTTAGTAGCATCATAGTTTATCTTCGTATCCTTTCTGAAAGGTAATTGCCTGAAAGTCTGACATTTCAATAACACCTCATCACCTGACAATGGATTTGGTGCCTTTCTTTTTTCCCTTTCTCCATTGAATCCTGTAGCATTCTTTCTCCATTTGTGATTAGGTGGCAACCACCGCCTATGACCCATGTAGCACATCTTACTCGAATTGCCCAAGTGTTGTGCACAAGTGTCCTTATGACACGATGGACAAGCCTTATAACCTTTAGTAGTCCATCCTGACAAATCAGCATATGCCGGGAAGTCGCTAATAGTCCATAAAACAGAAGCACGTAACTGAAAGTTCCTTTTCGAATGGGCATCGTATGTGCTCACTCCATCCACCCATAATTCCTTCAATTCCTTGATCAAGGGTTGCAAAAATATGTCAATGCCCATACCAGGGCTGCTAGGGCCGGGTATAATCATTGACATGATAAAATATGGTTGTTTCATGCACAACCAGGGGGGCAAGTTGTATGGGACAAGCACCACTGGCCAAATACTATGTTGGGAGCTCATGTTGCCAAAAGGTTGGAACCCATCTGTTGCTACACCAAGTCTAACATTTCGAGGGTCACTTGCAAAAGATGGATGTTTCTCATCAAATGACTTCCAAGCAGGAGAATCGGCAGGATGTCGCATTATTCCATCATCAGTTCGCCCTTCTTTATGCCATCTCATATGGGAAGCCGTTTTACTTGACGTAAATAACCTCTGCAGTCTTGGCGTCAATGGAAAATACCGTAACACCTTGTGTGGTTTCCCCTTCCCATGCCTATCGAAAGAAGCATATCGAGGCAATTCGCATACTGGACAAGATGTTGCATCTTTATGAGGACCCCAATATAATGTGCAATTGTTCTCGCAAACGTCATACTTCTCATAACCAAGACCCAAATCAGCAATGTACTTTTTCGCATACTGAAAGATTCAGGCAACATATCCTCGCCATTCGGAATCAGTTCCCTCATAATGCTAAGTAAGTCGTCGAATGACTTATTAGTCCACTTGTGTTGACTTTTGAGATGGAGCAATTTCACAATCGTGGCTAGTTTAGTGTGCTTGCAATTTGAGTGCATTTTCTCATTAGCCTCTTTGAGCAAGCGATAGAAGGTAGCAGCGTCTTTATTAGGCTCTTCTTCTCCGATGCCAAAATCTTCTTCGTCTCTTCCCATGCCATACACATCATGTATAAGTTCATCCATATCGTCAAGTGTATCACCAGAAATAGGATCTTCATTAACTTCTCCACTCGTGGGTGCCCTCGTATTATTACTTGCAACTTCCCCATGGGAATACCAGGTTGTGTAATGGCTTAAGATTCCATTTTTCAATAGATGAAACTTCACTTCTGAACGATTCTTATAAGCGACGTTTCCACAGTTTGTGCACGGACAACGAATGACTTGTTGATTGGCAGAATGACAAAACGCGAACTCAATAAATTTATTGACGCCGTCGATAAATTCAGGTGCTCTCCTATTTCTTATACTCATCCAATCTTTATTCGGAATCATTACCTATTAAGAAAAACAAAATACAGCTAGAATCAACAAGGCATGAAGTTTCCATTAGAAAGGAAAGCAGTAAATAGTAAAGGACAATGACGTATTTAACGATAAAGCAATAGAAAATAAATAATCTCTAAACTTAAAAAAGTAAAGTGACGAAAAGTAAAAAAGAAAAGGATAAATACATCAAGCAAAGCTAATGTAGGAAAAGTTAAGACGCAATTTATAGCACCAAAAGAGAGCTACGCACCAAAAGAGAACTATACCTCACAAGGGAGATATATTTGTCGTATCAATATTCTGAAGTAGATTGTCTTTCAGCAAAGCATCCATTACTTATTTATAGGGTACCTATATGAAATCAAAAACTAAAAAGGAAAACAGATCATTAATTCCCACCGCCATATTATCCTGATTCGGTCAGAAGAAAAACTCCACTTCCACATTTTAAAAGGAATTACATAATCCAAACAAACAAGGATAGAAAGCACCACTAATAAAACCATAAAGAAATTTATAAAATAGATGAGAAAACGTGTTTGTCCCCAAAGCTAGAATGAAACTAGGAAAAAGAAAGAATCCCGCTCCACGCCAAAATGTGTCGATTTTTTTCCACCAATCAAAGTAGGAAAGGGAGATAATTAGTTCAGAAAAAAAAAAGATAGTTAACTTCAAATCAATATACTAATTATCAGCTGGGGGAATTTGGGATTTCTTTGCCCCCGAATTAATATTTTAATGAAAATCAACATTCGTTTCCGCATACAGTCCTTTGGGAACAACTTAATAAATTAATAAACTAATTAAATATATATGAGTTGTTTTATGGAGACGATGTTAGCTGCTTGTTCCTAAAGTCACTTAATATTATAGTTCCGGAGATGAAATAAGTCAATCGTCTCTTATATTTGTTCCCTATAGCCATTAGTTTTGTAGTGCTACCTGGTAAGCAGCTGTGGCTGAGCCAAACACGAAGCCGTTGGGGAAATGTCGACGGCCATTGCGCAGCTGCTCGGATGGCTTGTATTGGTAGTCGGTTAGATTTTCGCAAGGGTCGTAGGACTGTGCCATCCCTAACCTAATGCCATGAGCCAGCAGGCACGAGAGGAGCAGCAGCAGAAGTACTCTGAAAGCCATGGGGGAAATGGAAAAGGGTAGGGTTATTGTTGCCTCACTAGGGCTCTAGCTTAGGTTGTTTTGGGGTGATGCACTGAAGTCCCCCTTTTTATAGAGAGGTTCAAAAATATAAAAATAAAAATTTGGAGCCACACAATACGTGAAAAGTGGTTTTTACCAATACTGCGTCTTACGACACTAATTAACGGTGCTGCTTAAAATGTACAACGGTTACACTATTTTTAGTGTTGTTTGAAAAAAAATAGTTGACGCAACATAAATGAGTGACTTGGTTACAAATATGTTGCATTTTCTCTACTATAGGCAACACTTTATATTGCAAATAGAATAACGTTGCCTATTCACCTATTTTTAGCAACATGTTAATAGTAATGTTGTCAAAAGGTTAAATATTTGCTGAGTTTTAACATATATTATAATTATTATTTGATTGGCTAAAATTATCAAACTGACCAATCAAATATCGACCATTATATATTTAAATGTTTCAAATTTTTTGGTGGTCCTTTTTTTTTTACTTCTTTCGGAATTTTTTACAACATATTTAACGTGTTGGCAAATGCCACTTTTCCCGTAGCGAGACTGAAACTAGCTTTTTTACATGCTCTTTATTTTCCTTTGGATATTTGGTATACCTTTTATTCGGGATTATAAACCGTTCGAGTTATTGTGATGAATTAAACTACTTCATTACATGTTATGTTATGGTACAATTCAAGAGAAACGACTCTTGTATATTAGTGTCCACTAAGTCCAATTAGTACAAGACATCTTGAAAAGGAATCCAAGAGTAAGCCCGTGCGGGCTTAAGAGGAAAAATATTATACTAATGGAGCTATCCGATATGAACATGTTATTTACCAAATTACAGCCATTAGCCGAGTTCGACCTCGTCACCTTCACGATGACTCTCTAGTTATATATGTTATTTTCATTAATTTGCTTGTACTGTTAGGGATGGACCAAACGGTTTTTAGCTATTTGACATGAAACTAGATGAACCACTCGGCTTAATTGATTCACTAACTAACTATTTTAACCGCTAAAAATTCAGAGAAAATACTCTAGCGTATCCATCCTCAATAATCAATTTTATTTATTCTTTCTTTTTTTCCGTTTCTCGACCCCCTTTTCAGCTTTAGGTGTTCCACTATGGATTGTCGCCCTAATTACTATTTGACTAGAATAAAGAATTTATGTTTCTTTTGTGAGATAGTTTGAATCATTTGTTAAATTTTTTGTGATGGATGATATGGATTTGAAATTATTTATGGTTAGTGATTAATTAAGTCATAAATTAGTGTAATACATATGTCTTTTACGAGTCAGTCGGGTGATAGCTTTACCGGGTACAGGTTAGTTAGGCTCCCCAGGTTATGCTTTGTGAATTGATGGATTCCAATTACAGATTGTGCTTCGTATCAATCAAGAATCGCGTTTAATTGTGGCCAAGCTTGGACTTGATATTGTTAGAGCCTTTCCCCAGGTATGGAATCGCACGACAATCCTCTTCCGCAAACCCAATTATCATGCTTTTGTTCGTGTTCGAGTTGACTTCGAGTTTGATCAAGAAAACTCGTGATTTAGCTACGTAGTTTGACCATTATAGGCCATCGAGCTTACATCACACCTCTACTAATCCACCTACTTGTTTAGGGATATAGCCAGATGTTCCCAAGCCATTACAGTTTTGTTCTTCTCGATCTTTCTTCCACCCCCACAAAGAAAATTTACATCCAATCTCAATTTTCTTGATGACTTGGGTAAGAGAAATACATTCATCCAAAATTGAGATAAACTATTTCAGACTGAATCGATTAGCTCAAAAGCTTACCTGTATAGCTGAGCAATTTTGGCTTCCAGCCTGTAACTTTAGCAATTAGCTTATCAATAAATACCTTACAATCTCATGTACTTAACTTTCCAGCAATAAGAGGTACACCTAGGTATCTTACATGCAACTTTTCTTTTTGAAACGCCCTGGCAGCCCAGACAGCAACTCATGCTCTTCCTCACACACACCAGCACAAAACAATTGGTTTTTTCTCAGGATTGAACCTTAGCCCAGAGAGCATGTAGAACTCTTTTAGCAGTCTACATACACTTTCTACATCTTTTCAAGAACCATTTGAGAAAATAAGTAAATCTTAAGCAAACACCAAGTGTGTAATGTCCTAGCTTCTTACCTCGAGGATGGTAAGGAGACTCCCCTGAAGGAGTTGATCTCCTTGTCTAAGATCTTTTTTAGCTGGAAAATAACTACATACACCCCATTTACTGCAACACTTAACTAACAAGTACTAATCCAATCCACAAACTGTGTAGGTAACCCCATTGCCCTCATCATTGTTAATAAAAATACCCAGTCAACTGAATCAAATGCTATCATAAAATCTATTTTCATTGTGCTTTTAGGGGAAATAAGCTTCATCGATCTTATAGCCATAGACTAACTCAGATATCATTAAGATGTTGTCACTAATGTTTCTACCTCTTATAAAAGCAAACGGGATCTTACTTATGGGGCTAGCTAGGTAACACCATTGACAACCTATTTGGTAAAATCTTTGCAATACACTTATAAAGCACGTGCAACTGGATATATGTCATTATAATTTCATGTGATCAGCTGAAGGTATCTTGGGATTTACGGCTAGCACTATCGATTTAAGCAACTTTGGAACTAACACTATCACAAAGAAGGATCCATTTGCTTCAGTAATCTCATCTCCTACGACGGTCCAGGCTGTTTTGTAGAGCTCTATTGTATAACCATCGGGTCTTGGACTCTTGGTGCCTTATTTGACCCCATACACTACAAAAAAAAAATGGTCTATGGCAAGGGTTATTTTCACCTATACCAAGGGTTTTAACCCTTACTACAAGGTTTAGCAAGGGTTTTGTGAACCCTTGTAGCAACCCTTGCCAAAGCCGCTGGTACAAGTAGCAAAGGTGAAAAACCCTTGCTAAAAGTCATTGTAAAATTTAGTGGATAGATGTTGATAACATGGGTTAGAACCCTTGGATAAATACGTGGCAAAGACTAGCAAGGGGTAGAACCCTTGCTACGGGTCTTACATAATTTGTGATTAAAGCGGAATAGACATTCGCAAAAACTTGAAAGAGTTATTAAATAGTCGTTACTAAAGACAAACGAGCACCAGAATTAGAAGCTAGCTTGGTTGCAAATGCTTTGGTCACTATAGACAAACTCTGAACCAAATATACCAAAATTTTCAATATTAACCAAATTCATTCCATGCTCAATACCCATCAACACTCCCTCGTTCATACCATAAACACAATCAATATTATTCATGATCCAAAACAATAATATACATGGCTACACCTTAATGACTAAAAATATTCAAACATAAGGATTTTATGTTCATATTATTCTAACCAAGTCGTGTATTTGGAGTTTCGTCCTGCGGGATGTAGTAGCTCTGCCTTGGTCCATTTGGAGTTTCATCGCAAACACGGTTCTTGGGCAATCGGGATAAAGCACAATTTCGGTCAGGAGACGACTTCAGCGTTTGATTAGGCAAATCATGATTTTTATAATCACACTTACATTACGTCAACGTCATTGGCACCTGGTCTCTGTCTATATTCGGGGGATGAAGTTGGATTGCATGTCGATTCATTGAAGTTGGCTGCTGTGACTTGGTCCGATGTCTAGAGTACCATTCAAATCGTTCTGCCAAGTTTCTGCCAATTTGCAAGGTGAGGTAACATTATTAGGGCGAAACATTTAGCATATATGGATGTGAACCAACATTGATCAAATAACAATGCATCAGCCAGTTCTGCTCTTGCCTACTCTTGGATCCTTTTCACCTCAACTTCTACTTCAGCTACCTACACTTTCCAAGAGTAACAACTTGAATAACCAAGTCGTGCTAATATATTACTGGAATAGATAATATTATGTCGAACAAAGGACAAACACTGCAAACCTTTTGTTCAAGTTCCAACTTGAGTTTCTCTCCATTTTGCTCTTCAACGAACCCGACTACAGCTGGTGCTTTTGCCCTCTCTCTTCTAATTGCTGAAATGGGTTATTTATTATTATAAGTATCACATTAGCAGGTAGCGCATACAGAGATTCATTAAAAGCAGTATCATAAACAATGTGGTGCATAAAAGTTTCGTCTAACTGGAGATTCCTGATGAAATGATTAATTTTTTCTACATGTTTCTTTCATGGAGATTATCAGACCATGACTCATGTGACTCCTATTTGATCATAGCTTACCATTTAAAATATGTAGAAATAAGGAAGCCACCCACGCAGATCCTAAAGTGGGATTGTTCACCTCTTTCTAGAATATATCTCTGGAAACGAACCAACTCTTAGTAAATATATATACAGTCTAAATGAGAAACGTAACTACCATTGGAGGAAAGAAATAGAGAACTTACAGATATTGAGTTGCACTGTTGTCGCCTGTCATATGCTCGACGGAGACAATGTTGACTGCCCCGATTCTGAGCAACACCACCAGCAGAGATTGAGAAAACCAGAGAAACTTTCACAAACGATTTCCACCGACAACAACGACGCACCAAATTGAAAATGTGTTATATTAAGAAACCATCGTTTATAATCCGGAGATAAATAAATAAAAAAGAGAAAAGGAAGGATTGGGAACTCACCGTTAATCTATCAAATGAAACAAATACAGTAAAATAAGGAGGGATGCAGTAGTTTCTGATTGTGCCTGCTGATCACATAGAGAGAGAGAGAGAGGGGAGGGGGACGGAGAGAAGGATAAGATAAATTAGAATAGGGAGACATTAGATAGAATCGGAGCTAAGAAAAGGGAATAGATAGATGCAAGAGAGAAAATTAGAATCGAAAAAAAGACAAACATACCACATTCATCGCGACACTGTCCATAAATTCAAGGTTAATAGAACCTCTCCAAGACTCCTCTTTGCTGCCAGCAGAAGTTTCTGAATAAATGCCCACAAGCTTCTTATGTGTTATGGTTCTTTATTCTACCGTAAAGTGCCACAAGATTAAGAAGCCTATTCCGCCACAAAGTTCGCTTTCTCTCCCAGTTACAGCTTTTAAGTTTCTTACCACAGGCAAAGGAACTAGCAAACTGGTTATTATGTGTAGGTTGTAGCTAACCATCTAACCATAGAACTTATTCAGTCATTCATTTGTTTCCATGTAGGAAAGATCAAAACATAGCCAAGAGTTTTCAACATTTCCTAGTGACATTAAAGTTTTTGAAAAACTGATGCTCCTTGAGTAAATCACGAACAGTTCCATTAGAGTCTGTGACAAGCAGTTTACAATGTTTCTCCTGGTTGCAATCAATATATGTTAAGGGGCCAAGCATAATTGCCTTAAAAGGGTGCAAGAATCTCTAACCTTATTGGTCCCAGGGCTAGATACTTTGATCTGGGAACATAGCAGAACAGTGAAACAATGTCTAGCAGCTTCTCATTGGTTTCATAAAGTTTCTTCAATTCTTCATCTGTCCATTCTTTATTCGTATTATCATGGTTGCGTATATCCCTGCAACAACAGAAAATCAAATTATATCAAGATAAAAACTGATTTGACAAACAAATTATTATAACTTATGCTCTTACCTGATTAGTTCATATTGTGCCCTGTACATCTCATCAATAACCTTTATCATGGGACTAATCAACACCCCAAGACCAGTACCACAGGCACCTTGATCTTCCCCATTACTTAGATGCATTTCTGAATTCTGACAATTGAGACTGCACACCACCCTGTGCTAATGCATTCAATAATTCATAAATCTGCAGCCTATAAGGCTCGCCAGACCTGATTGCCATAGTTGTAAGGGCTTGAGAAGCAACGACTCAGACCTACAAAAGACCATATCCAAGATTAATTAGAACATGAGCACATTTAATCTTCATTGTCTCAAGGGCTTGAGCTAACTAAAACAACTAAATTGATTGCAGATAAAACTACACTTAAAAATCAACTGAATCATTTAGAATCCTTTAGACAAGAAACAGATTCTAAAGCATGAGGAGCTCAAATCTATTACAGTCTACAGATTCAAAATCTCAGTCCAGTACTACAATTCCTAAGATTGTATACTGCATGCAGCCACTGGGACTACAATCCCTAAGAAAGTCGAAACTATTACCTATCAAAGAAAGTCGAATCTATAACCTAACAGAGTATGCTCGCGTGCGAGAGAGAGAGAGAGAGAGAGAGGGTGAAGGAGAGAGCGAGGGAATCAGAGAATCACCTCTCAATCGGAGCGAGTGCGGAGGGAGAGCGAATCAAATTTCAGCCGGAGGAGTGAGGAGGGAGAGCGGAATCGAATTTCAGCTGGAGCGAGAGTGAGTGCGAGTGCTGAGGGAGGCAACGGAGTGGTGATGGGCGACGGTGGTCGGATGCTCTCTTTCGACCTCTATCTCTCGAGCTCCAGTGGAATCTCCAAAACTCCGGCGAAATCAGCAATCAAACAAGAGCCAAAAATTAAAAGGGGAGCAGCGGTTTTCTCATATCGAGAAATGGAACAGGGGCTGAAATTTGGTTTAAGTCTTAGCAAGGGTTCTGGAACCCTGGGAAAGAAGTGTTGCTACTGAAAAATGTAAAAGAGGAAATAGGGGTTTTCTAGTATGGGACTGAAATTTGGTTTAAGAGTTAGCAAGGGTGATAGAACCCTTACAAATAACCGTTGTTATAAAATATTCCGGAAAAATTAGCAAGGGTTGTCTAACCCTTGCTATGGAACCCTTGGTATAAGTCCTTTTTCTTGTAGTGATACTGAAGAGAGCTTCTTTTGTCACGGTTATGCATAAGTCTTTAGCGTAAGAGACAGAAAGCTGGTGTACTAGCAATTCTTTCATGTCTTCTATAGCGCAAGTTATGACCTCCTGGTTCCTCTCTCCAAGGAAATGCCTGTAAAATTTCACTTCAACCTGACCAATTTCCTCAAAATCAGTTACGATAGTTCCATCATCCTTTATGAGATAAGAAATTGTATTCTTGTGATGCCTGATTTTGAGAGACTGATGAAAATGCGCTATGTTTTAATCTCCTTGTGTAATTGTATTCTTATCCTTGTTAATCAGGTGTATCTTTCTCCAGCCACCCTATGCTCATCCAACTGCATATCTTCCAGTTATTCCAGTAGATCCAGTCCACTTGTTTCAAGCAATTCTCCATTTGAGGCATTTGAAGAGGTCATGATTGCATTAAAGTTACCAAGGGCTAACCATGCCAGAGTTCTCCATGCATTATAGCTCTCATTTCGTGATCTCGGTAGTGTAAGTCTTCTTGCAACATCTTCATTAGAACCATATACTACATTGATCTCACAAGCTTCCCTCAAGCTTCCACTCAAGCTTCCACTCAACTTTAATATCCCTAAGGGGGTTGTCAGATTCACAACCAAGGATATTTTGGGTATGAAAAAAAAGAATATATTAATTACCTCTTTTGTATTAATTATATTGGGAATTAAAAACCCATATTAAATACAATTTTTTCTGAAATTTAAATCATATACATTAATATCTCTATCTATCTCTCTCTCTCTTCCTTTCTCCAGCAGCCACTCTGCATCGACCGACAAACTTTTTCTCCGGCGAATTCTCTCCGGCAGATTCCCTCCGGCAACCTGAAAAAATGTACCAATGCGTTAAAAAGTGTACCAATCTATTAGTCTACTGGTAATTAATATCCCAGTGCTAGTGGTACGCTACCGGTACGTTAAAAAATGTACCAATACTAGCGGTACCAGTAAAAAATGTACCAGTACTAGTGGTACGCTACTAGTACAATGCTACCAGTAGAGGATAACACAGCGCTACTAGCAATGGTAGCGCTACCACTAGCATTGGTAGCGGTACCAGTAGAGAATAACACAAAAAAAAAAACAGATGATAGTGGTACCAGATGATAGGGGAGCCACTAGTATTGGTACCAGTGAGTAGCGGTAGCGTACCAATAGCGCTACTAGTGGTATTGGTACAAGTAGAGACTATCAGATCTGGAAAAAATAGGGATGAGGAAAGAGGGAGGCAGGGAAGAGTCTTGACCTCGCGGCGGCATAAAAATGGTGGCAGGGTCAGCGTGGCACGACGGTAGGCGCGGCAAGGCGGAGGACAGCGGCGCGGCGGGGGGGGAGGACAGCGGCGCGGCAGGGGGGAGGACAGTGGCGCGGCCGGAGCGGCGTGGCAGGAGCGGCGGGGACAGCAGGCGCGGTGGCTTATGAAAACGCGACCTTTTAACAACGACAGAGGATGAGAAGGCGAAACTTCTTATCTGCTGTTTCTTTCGATTTTGTTCTAGTAATATATCTTCATCGCCATTATAAAAAAAAAAAAAAAAAAAAGATAGAGGGAGCGCATCAATTGCAAGGGAAGACGGTGAAGTACTAGGAAATCCGAAGGTTTTATTTGTGGCCACAAATAAAGGCTCCTTTTTCGGATGAAGAGGGCAATTATTGTACGAGGAGGAGATGGAAAGTGAGCTTGGTGAGAATCAAGGTTGTTAACTCGCGGGTTGGTCCGGATCTGGCCTTGCAAACGGGCTAAAATAGCTCATTTGAGAGTTAGCCTAGAAATGATCAAATCAGGGATAACCTGGAAAAACTCGGCCGGTTGGCCCGTCCGAGTGGGTCAGGAGGTTGCTCGTTCCGAAGTGTCGTTAAATTTTTACTATGTTGAATTAAAATTGATATTATTTAAGTGTGTAGGAGTTTAAGTACTCTTGTATTTTTTATATTGGATTCAATGTAATGACTCTTTTCATATTTTTGGGCTCAACCTAGCTAAAACGGGTGACAACCTTGAAGAGAATTGAAGATTAAGAGCCACTTCCGCGGCCAGCTTAGTTGCGTTGCTGTCTGTGGCTGCTGGCGCACTAATCCTGGCTGGCCACTCACCACTAGGTCCACTACTACACATTTTGCATTTGATAAATTGGGTTCCAATGCATAAATTGTCCGTGCTTCAGATCAGCATAGCACAGATTTACTCTTAGATTTCTTTCCAAAGATGCTTCATACGGGAGCTGGCTAGGAGATTTGAGATTTGGGAAATGGAGATAGAATCAGATAACTAGGACTGATCTCCCAGCTCCGACTTGAGGAAGAAAGGCAAACAGAGACTGGGCTTCTCTGTGCGGAGATTCGGGCAAAAGCCCAAACTTTTGATCGGGTAAATTGGAGCTTCACAGGCCGAAATAAGAACAAACTCGGCCACTTTATGGCCCACATGAATTGTAACTGGGATGCAAAAGAGGTGTGGGTAGACAGACTATCTTTTTTTTTCTTGTACCTCTTCTTAGAAGGAGTATCTTGAAAACTCTTATGATCATGATTAATTAATGGAATGCAGTTTTCTCTATATAAAATAAGACGCTTCATACTAAACGGACTTGATGGACGCTAATATACAAAGATCAATTCCCTCACATCTCGAACCTGATACGTGGGTTGTACCATAACATAACGAACTAGTTGAACGTATTCCAATAACTCTAACGGTTTATATAGTCCCAAATAAAGGTACCCCAAATACTTGGATAATGGCTGCACTTTGGTAAATAACATGTTAGAGCGATATTGTCCGCTTCGGATCGGCCTCGCACTGATTTACTTTTAGGTTTACTTTCCAAGACGCTTCATACTAATGGGCTTGATGGAACTAATATACAAAGGTCAATTCCCTCATATATCTAACACGATATATGCTGGGAATGTACCATAACATAACGAACTAATTGAACGTATCCCAATAACTCGAACGGTTTATATACAGTCCGGAATAAAAGGTATCCCAAATATCCAAAGGGTATTGATCAGGGCATGTAAAAACAAGCTTGCTAGTTTTCAGTGTGTGGCTCCGGAACGTTTGAATGCTGCAACCTCATCCCCCCAACCTCTTTATAAAAAGGGCCCTTCAGCTCTCACAAAATGCACCACCCCAAGAAGCCCTAGAGAGGCAACAATAACCCTACCCCCTTTCCCACTTCCACCATGGCTTTCAGAGTGCTTGTGCTGATGCTTCTCTCGAGCCTGCTGGCTCATGGCATTGGGTCAGGGATGGCACAGTCCGTCGGTCCTGCCATCACTCACGACCCTTGCTTAGATCTCACCGAATACCAGTACGAGCCATCACCGGAGCTGCCTTTGGGTCGTCGGAGTTTCCCTAAAGGCTTCGTGTTTGCCTCAGCCACAGCTGCTTACCAGGTAGTACTTTATATTGTTCTTTCCTATTCTTAACTAACGTACCTATGTACATTTCTACATGAGGACCATTCACCTTACTGAGACACTGGAACACCAATGCTCATGATGCACACTAACCACTGAAGATAATAACCGGTTACAAGGACACATGACTTCTATATAACCTATAAACCTAGATCTGCACCATTGGACTATTTGTATGTATGGACAAGGACTATGGACATATTTCATTCCATCATCAGACAGATTTGATTACCGCGAAGAAGCTGAGAAACCTGATGACGACAACATAATTAAATAATTATGATCTCGCGAATTTATTTTATTGTTGTTGTTTCCTTTATTGAATCCTTTTCTAAATTGTTGTTGTTGTTGTTCATGTGTTCCTTTGCTGCTGCGCGATGAAGATTGAGGGTGCTGCTAATCAGTATTGCAGAGGCCCAAGTATTTGGGACAGATTCGCCCATGAGTTTCCAGGTCCGTAACTTATAAAATGGCTTACTTCTAAGCTTAATTTCCTCCATCCGCAGTTAGGGTTTTGGTGGTATATATAAATGGTATGGTTTTGGCTGCAGAGAGGATAGCCGATGGGAGCAATGGAGATGTGGCACTGGACCATTATCACCGCTTGGAGGTATATTTTTCTCGTGTATTTATATATTTGGTTTGACTTGCCTGACAACAATTATTTTGTTGATTAATTTGGAATTTCCTTCAATGTGTATATACATACAGGAGGATATCATAAGGATGAAGTTCATGAATCTGGATGCTTACCGATTCTCCATCTCCTGGACTAGAATCATACCATGTGAGCAATATTATCGCTTCTCTCCGATCGTGTTCCAATTTTTTTTTTTTTTTTGGGAGTTATTGTATGAATCATTGATGTTCAAATCGTGGGAACGCAGACGGAAAGATCCAGACCGGAGTCAATGAGCAAGGAATCAAGTTTTACCATGACCTACTCGATTTGCTCGAGAAACATGGTACAAAGAATAATTAATTAAACTGTGGCCTTAAGTTTGTGACATGCGTCAGACAACTGATGCAATAATGTCTCGTCTAATTTGTAGGACTGGAGCCTTATGTGACCATATGGCATTGGGATACCCCTCAAGCCCTGGAAGCTGAGTATGGTGGATTCTTAAGCCGTAACATTGTGTAAGTAATTCCTACAAAATAAATGTACGTTTCTGTTCCATATGAATCTTTAATTCATGTTGGCTCCGTGATTATATATGCAGGAAGGATTTCGAGGATTACTGTGACTTGTTGTTCAAGGAGTATGGCCACAGAATAAAGAAGTGGATCACTTTGAACGAGCCAATGGTCCATGTTATGCGAGGGTACGACGAAGGACTGCACGCACCGGGACGTTGCTCCGTGTGGGCAAACCGAGCCTGTGTAGCCGGAGACTCGGCAACTGAACCTTACATCGTCACCCACAACCTCCTCCTTGCTCATGCCGCTGCTTACCGTTTGTACGAGAAAAAGTACAAGGTCAGTCAGTCGAATATGTCTCTTCTTTTTTTGCACCAATATAATCACCTACTAAAACTTTAGTTATAACACATACATATTCGCGCAGGCGGAGCAACAAGGGGCAATAGGGATCACCGTAGTCACGTTCTGGTTCATTCCTTATAACCCCGATGACACCGCAGACGTTGATTCCGTCCAGAGATCTCTGGACTTCAACTATGGCTGGTACTTGGATCCTCTTACCTATGGTCGTTACCCAAGAAACATGGTGGATCTGGTCGGATCTCGTCTGCCGACCTTCACCGAAGAAGAGTCACTCATGCTCAAGAACACGTACGATTTCATTGGCCTCAACTACTACACCACCTATTATTCCAAGAACAACACCGAGTTCGACCCTGTGCATCTTCGATACACTCTCGACTCCCGCGCCATTAACACTCGTACGTACTCCCATCAAAATATGCACCAACTATTGTGTTTGGGTAAAAGTATTCTGAAGCAATGATTTTACTTGTTCCAACAGCTGAAAAGGATGGAGCCTATATTGGTGAACCGGTACGTAATTTAGAACATGATAAGCTTTGCCAGCTTCTTATTATATGAACAAACAAGTTGGAACAAAAATGGTAGTATTTACTATTTACTTGTTTGGTTTCATTTGGCAGATGGGTTCCTTCTGGCAGTTTCTATACCCTGACGGGCTCCGACTGCTTTTGGAGTACACCAAAGAAACATATGGGGATCACGATATCTACATCACCGAGAACGGTAGCTATCTATAGCTTAAAATATGGATTACAGACTCGTTAATTAGTCAACAGATTAGCCATAATTAATTTATACCATAAAAAAATATTTACAGACTCATTAATTAACATTTTTCGGTCTTACCAATTACCATACCCCTAGAGTAAATTTGCGGTATTTATATACTAATTAAAAAAAAAACAGGAATGGGGACGCAGGAGGACCCTAAACAGACACTTGCAGAGGCGAGAGCCGACACCATGAGGGTCAACTTCTACAACGCCCACCTCGCAAGCATTCGCCAGGCGATGATCGAGAAGGATGTGAAGGTGAGAGGGTTCTTCGCCTGGTCGTACGCCGACAACTACGAGTGGAACGACGGATACTCGGTCCGATTCGGGCTCAACTACGTCAACTACACGGATCTCTCCAGGCACCCTAAGCACTCTGCCTGCTGGTACACAAATTTCTGCCGCCGAGACCCGCCCAGGGAGGATAACAACCTGAAGATGATCACCGCCGGCCCTGCTTCCGCCGCAGGCGGTCGCAAGACACTACTCCGCCGCCCAGCAGCTTACGCTAATTAATCTATGATTAATTAGTGCCCTGCCGCGTGTGCTTAAGGTCGACGGGTCTCGACGACGATGGAGTACTATTAAGTATGGAAGAATAAGAAAGGATCCGACGGCCACTACACTGAGCACGATCGTGGTGAATACATGCAGCAGTATAAGACATGCATCATGATGATGATCAGGTGGCCATGTGATCTGATTGGTCATTTTCCTTTTTGTGTGTATGTGGCAATAAACTGTTGTTGTTCAGTGAACGACGACGGATGTTATGCTGTACTGTGTACTGTTAAAAAATGAATAAACACTATTATTAAACAAATGATGATTCGTGAATCCGTGATTAGTACTTATTCCCTGACTCCCAAAAATAAAGAAGAAAGTGAAACGAAGGCAGTGATGATGTGAGGTTAATAATTCACAGTCTTGACCCTCCAGTACGTGGTACTGTGGCGCTAACCCTAGCCAGCATGGACAGTGTACGTTCTCCCTGCAGAAGCCGCGGCCCGCGTTTCATTTTCCCACTACCAGCCGAGCGGGCTGGTCCAGCCTTTTTCTTTGCTGCGCCGGCCCAATGCCCTTGACGGCGGGAATGGGGAATTCGAGAGTGAGTGGTGACTTGACTAACACAGGGATAAGAAGCTTGTACGTGTCAGACAGAGTTAGTTTATTTCCTTCTGAGAATTGTATTTTCCCGGCCGAAATTACTTCAATTAATCTCGAAATTTGGCATGGAGTTGGAATTGAAAAAGTTAAAAGATCCTTTAACATGTGACTGTTCATATCCACAGAGCTCGTACTGAGTTAGAAGTGGACAATACATTGAAGAACTAAATAAGAAAACAATCGACCAACACAAATTAATCCTTTCCCTCACTTAATATTATAGCCATTCAAAATCAAAGTAGTAACATATCAGCCCATGAAGTGCTCTCGGCCTCTCACCCATCATTGTAGGAAATATTTGAATTATTTCCAATCTCATCATAACAGAATTGAAGTATGAACTGATATAATGAACGATTCACACTTTATTGGTTTGACATGCATTACAACGTTAGTGAACCAATATTCAATAAAAAGAAATTAACAAAAACATTATAAGAATTATACTCTTTTTCATACACATTCTATAATATAATGCATATTTTGTAGCGATTTAAAATGTTAATGATGGAACTATAATTATATTTGGTAGGGATTGCTATTCGTCGCCCTAAAACTCCTTATATGTCGCCCTAATTATGTTAAATTTACTCTATTGTCCTTAGTTTATTTTTAATATCTCTTAAAATAATTAATATGTTTAATTAATTTGTGTATATAAAATATTCTTTACATTAATTATTTTTGGTAGAATTACATTAATTTTTTAACCGTAAAGATCAATTTCTCCATGAAGATGCTTTAAAGTTTCCCGGCCACCGCCACCACACATCTTTCGTTCCATCACTCCGGCCACCGCTCGAAATACCGAAAAAGACAAGAAGAGATGCAAATATGCGTAAACCTACAATTGCATCTAACCCTAACTTCACCCTCCACGTCGTCGACACCATCACCATCCTCAAATCCACAATCCAATCCCGCGGAGCAACAATTTCAATCGCGGACCCGCCCGACGAATAGACAACCACTTGATCCGCAACGGCAAGCTTCTGAACGATGTCAACTTAACCCTAGACGAACTCCTCCTAGTTAACAGCAACGACGAATAGCAGCGGCGGCGGGGAGCGACCCTGGCGATGGTGGCAGTGGCAGTAGAGAGTAGTTCTGGGGTGGACGACAGCTTTTTTGCGAGATTTTGAGAGCCGGGTTTGGGGTTGGGGACAGAATATTTGCTACGGTTAAGTTTAGGTTTAAAGTTAGGGGTATATGTGTCAATTTAGTGTGGTTTAGGGCGCATTTTTTTAATTTTAGGGCGACGAATAGCGATTCAGATCAAGAAACTACTTTTTCTAACAAAAGATAATCATATATTGATTGAACAAAATATACAGTTACATCCTGGAACACAGCCAGGCTTGATAATCAAACAAACGACTTGTAGTCGGGTACAAAGACAGGGTTTTTCGAGCCACCAAATGAGCTACTCAATTGTTACGCCGACCTACAAATCGTACAGTAAAACCCATGTTCACGTCAAAAAGCTGAACCACCTCCTCAAGAATCGACCCCACTCGATTATCCCTAGCATCCTGCTGAAGAATCATCTTAATGATCACCTGGGCATCCCCTTCAAATCGCATTTCCGTAAAACCGCTAGCCAAACCCCACACCATAGCCTCCCGGAGAACTAGCACCTCAATCATTAAAAAAATCGAATTAATATATCGCAGCAGGTTACCATAATTTTTTTTTTTATAAAAGGACTTGTATTAGTTCATTAAGGGGATTACCAATCTTAATCATTAAATAAACCCTAAAATTTATTAAACGAAAAAAGAACCCTAAAAGCAAACACCAACCGTTCCCTCCGCCTTGTCTCTCTCTCACGTTTCTCCCTCGATCTCTCTCTCTCTTTCGGTCTTTCCTCTTCCTCTCTAAGCGGCCCAGCAGCTTACGCTCATTATCAGGGCGGCCAAAAGGGTGTGCGGGAAAGTATAGGACCTCCATCTAGATTTGTTAGTTTATTCGATTGTATATTGAATGTTGAATTTGTAGACAATGATTAGTTTGTTATGAATATGATGATGAGTTTAATTATAATTATTATTATTAGTGTTAGTCGTTGGTTGATATTCTCATCTATATACAATAGACACATATAAGGATTGTTAAAGTTTTGTTTGTGTTTGAAATTCTTATTTGTATTAAAAAAATATACAAAAATTTTAATAAATAACTATAATAACAATTAATAATTATCTCATCAAGTATAAAAAAATTAAAAATATATAATCATTTTAATTTTATTACACTTAAAAATTAATTTGAACAACGTCTCAATTTCGGAACAGGGGCTGGACCATCCATTGGACCGTCTTGCTAATTAATCAAGAATTAGTGCCCTGCCTTGCGCATGCTAGCTTAAGATCGATGATACCATGTATTATTGAATTGCACACCATATACGAAATTAAGAATAATAAGAAGGAACCGATAGAATGTCACTACACTGAGCATGATCCTGATGATGAATACATGCAACATACAAGACATGCATTCACATCGGACCAAACCAAAGTTTGGGCTGGATCGTACCAGACCGAGTATAATGTCGTTCAGTACTTGGACTACTAAAGAAATGATGGACCGAGTTGATATTTAGATCGAACTGAACAGGACCAAAGGGACAGAACGCAATTATGGTTCAATTCAGTCCTTGATTCTAATATGTCTTTCACTAATGAATCACGATTCTCATAAATTTAGTCTGGTCCGGACCGGACCGAACCTTTGCATGATCAGGTGGCCTTTGTGATCTGATTGATCATTTTCCTTTGTGTGTGTGACAATAAACTGTTGTTGTTCAGTGAACCACGACGTATTATGTGTGTACTGTGTACTACTGCTGCTGCTGTATTTCCCCCGACCAGCTAGCTAGCCTCTATTATTAAATAAATGGTGATTCGTGAATCCGTGATTAGTACTTATTCACTGATTCCGCGAACAAATAAAATTAAATGAATCGGTGGATATATAATAATGCACAGTCTTGACCCTCCAGTACGTGGTAGTATCGCGCAAACCCTAGCTAGATAGCCAGCATCGACCGTGTACGTACGTTCTCCCAGAAGCCGCGGCCCGTGTATCATTTTGCACTAGCAGCCGAGCTGGCTGGTCCAGCCTTTTTCGCTGCGCCGGGTCAATGCCCTAGCTTTGCCGTAGGAATGGGGAATTAGTGAGTGAGTGGTGACTTGACTAACAGAGGGATGAGAAGCTTGTACGTGGCAGACAAAGATTGCGGGTCGATTCTTTCGGAAAATTGTATTTTTATTTTTCCCGTCGACATATCTTCAACTAATGGCGGAATTTGGCCTGAAGTGGAAATTGAAAAAAGATCGTTTACAATATGGCAGTTCGCATCTACCACTAGCTCGTACGGGTTAGACCTCGACAATACATTGACAAACTCAATAAGTAAACAATTTAATCCTTACTTTATATTATACCAATTCAAAACCACACATCAGACATGAAGAGCTCTCAGTCTCTCGCTTATCAGTGTAGGAAGTAAAATGAATGATTTCCTATATTATCATAATCAAATCGGAATATATATGAACAGCTATAGTGAATGATTCACAATTTACTGGTTTGATAGATATTGGTTCGTTTAAAAATCACTAATGAACTAATACCTAATAAACAAGAATATTGCAAAAAGTTGTAGGCCATTTCTGTGGTACAGGCAGGCGATCCTCCAGCCGTTGGATATGTTGTATTTGACGAGACCATTGATTAATAAACATTAATTAAACAAAACTGGTTGAACCTATTATTTTGGGTTGAACCTATTTTATATTCTTGTACTCCGAGAAAACGGAAGTCATTTACTCCGACGAACGTAACTAAAATCATTTGTTAATTTAATTATTTCATCTTCTTTCTCATCATCTGAGTTCAACTCTTCGTCCCCTTGCGAGAGAGTATCAACGAGTGAGGACTGCTCCAACTTTATGCGTCAAACATAGAAACTGTAAAAGGGATCGATTTGGATGCTTTAGGGTTCTAGAAGAGAAAGCGAGAGAGGGAGGAAAGTAATGCAACAGAAGGAAATGGGAAGAAGATAGACAAGCAGACTGAGGCTTTCTATCTTTTCACTTCCGCTGGGCTTTAGTGCATTATTAGGCCCACAGACCTTTAAGTAAATAGGAGCTGGGACTGAGAATTGGAAGAGGAAGAAGCCCAATCAAACTAATTGGATCTTCTTCCTTATCGAGGATAGCTTTGCACCCAGCAACTTACCAGAAACAAAGCAGAACAAAAAAAAAAACAGAATAGCAGAAATGGAACAGCAGAAAAGTAAAGCGACACAATGTTTTTTAATGTGGTTCGCCCTTGTGCAATGGTTACTTCCACATCCGAGAGATAAACATCTGCTGTTCTCCGGGAGTTTTTATTTGAGAAGAAGGAAAGAAGAGAAGATGCTATGGCACAGCCTACCGTCGTGATTCCAAACCCAGAATCACTCTAAAACAGTACAACCTTGCTAAATCAGATCATATACCTCTGATTTACACAAGCCCTTTGATCCCCGAAGCCCTTTGCCACTCTGATTTTTCAGCCTATCAAAGTTAAATTAAAAACATAGAACCAGAAACCCTTATATAGACACAACATGAAGATGACCGTTGAAAGCTGCTTCCTGTGATTCCTGTAATTGCCGCCAAATTCAAATTCGGTACGTTAGAGATGTCTTGACCGCGGAGACCGCTTGGACTTTCCATATCAATCTCCAATTTCTTCCAACAATCTCCCTCTAAATTGGAGATTTCAAGTGAGCTTGTACCTGCAGTAAAGAAGACACAACCCACGAATCCAAAGAACACAAGCACAACTGACTAAAACAAACAACAGCAACAAAACACAAGATAAAAAGACCAATCAAGCGGAAATCAAACAATTCATCCAAAAACATTTAAACCAACCATCTAGTAAGAACCAAAGCCTCCCTCTCAACCAAAAATATCCTAAAAGGACACAAAGCCAGACTCCCTCTCAAAAGATACTAAACCAGACTCCCTCTCAACAACAAAATCATATACTACGCTTCATCGGAGTCCTCATTGGAGCTGTAGTCCATTAGCAATCCAGCAACTGTTGCAGCAAGCAGGGGAGCATCATCATCTGTGTTCTCATCACTGTCTTCATCATTAGTGTCTTCACTGTCTTCATCATCTCCAGCCCACCCCCCTCAATTGCAATCTCACACTCATCAAGGACTTGATATGTCAGCATGAGAAAAGTGGGATTCTCGGTGCGAAACGAGGTAATAGAGACACCAAGACGAATCACAAGTCTAGTGATCAGTGGTCCGAGAGGCAAGGGACCAGGGTAGGAAGAATCAGCATAGGTGAGAAACACCCCAAATATAAGAATGGAATAGTTGAGGGGAACATTCCACAGAACATGAGCCATGATCCACAAATCTTGAGGAACAATACGATCGAGGGCCTGGGTTCGAGGCAAAAAGATCCTTGTAATAGCGAAGTGCAGGACTCGCAGATGAGGGAGAACAAGATTAACCGGTAATGAAAGGTCAGGACCAGGATGGAGACCAGTCAGCTGAATGAACTCATCAGCAATATTAAAGTTTAACAGCCAGAGTTCGGACGCATGGGAAAGAGATTCTCCAACAGAGGGTAGCTGAAGGATTTGGGCAATATCATCAACATGTATAGTGACTAGATGTCCAAACAAGACAGTAGTGAAGCACCTGGAGCTAAGACCATAAGAACGGAGGTTGGAGTAGAAATAACAAACCAAATAAGGACAAACTAGAGAGGGTGGATCTTGCAAAAGAGAATTCCACCCAATATTATGAACGAAGCCCCTGATGTCAAGTCCAAAATCCACAAATTCAGGAAGGAGGACGTGAACGGGTATAGCTATGTCACGATTTTCATACGCCAAGGCATGTCGGTGACGGCTCTAGAGAACAGGCTCAGAGAATAGCGAACCAGTGAATGTATGAGCGAAGACTCGGTCCATAGAATTGATTGAGAAGGAATGATTTTGGAGAGGGATACAGACATAGAGAGAAATTGCAACTTAAGAAGACTATGAGCAGACAAACCCTAGACAGACAATAGAAATGTATTTGAGAGAAATGATGTTCTCAACCACTAATTCACCAATGAAGTTATATTTAATCTCTATATGCTTAGTTCATGAATGCTGAACAGGATTCTTTGTCATGCAAATGGCACTAGTATTATCGAAGAATAAAGGAATGGAGTTGATGATCATACCGTAGTCTCCAAGCTGGTTCTTAAGCCATAAGATTTGTGTACAACAGCTGCCAGCTGCAATGTGCTATGCCTCGACATTCGAGAGAGCTACTGCTCCTTGTTTTTTGCATGACCAAGATACTAAGGAGGTACCTAAGAATTGACAGGTACCACTAGTGCTTTTCCTATCTGCTAAACTACCCGTAAAATCATAGTCACTGTACCCCATCAAATCAAACTCATTGTCTCTAGAGTACAAAATTCCTACATCACCTGACCCTTTAAGATATCTAAAAATACGTTTGACAGCTGAGAGATGACTCTCCTTATAATTGGCTTGAAAACGAGCACAGAAATAGACACTATGTCTGGTCTACTAGTTGTTAGATACAGCAAAGATCCAATCATTCCTCTAAATTTCTTTTCATCTACCGCTACTCCTTGTTCATCTTTATCTAGCTTCAGGTTTACAGCCATGGGAGTAGGACTAGTATTAGCATGTTCCATCTCAAACTTCTGCAACATGGTGTGAACATACTTGGTTTGGCTAATAAAAATTCCATGCTCAGATTGTTTGAATTGAAGACCTAGAAAATACTGCAATTCACCCATCATACTCATTTCAAAGACAACCTTCATAGATTCACAGAACTCAGAGCACATCGAGGGATTAGTAGAACCAAACACAATATCATCTACGTAAATTTGCACGACAAGCATGTGAGATGAGGATCTTTTAATAAATAATGTCTTGTCAACAGGCCCTTGAGCAAAATTCTACTCTTTGAGAAAACTGGTTAGCCAATCATACTCTAGGAGCTTGTTTAATGCCGTAAAGAGCTTTGTTAAGGCCGTGAAAACATGGTATGGAAACTGATAATCAACAAACCCTGAGCAACATATAGTTCCTCTTGGATTATTCCGTTCAAAAAAGCACTTTTTACATCCATCTTATATAAAAGTAAACTTCATATAACTAGCAAAAGCACATAAGAGACGTATAGACTCAATACGAGCTACTTGGGCAAAAGTTTCTTCGTAGTCTATTCCCTCTTCTTGGCAATAACCCTGAGCAACTAATCTAGCTTTGTTTCTTATGATCTGCCCTTCCTCATCAGTTGTAATTCTATAGACCCACTTAGTCCATATGATCGTCTTTCCTATGGGTCTAGGTACCAGTTCCCAAACATTCAAGTAACTAAACTGAGTGAGTTCTTCTTGCATGGTAAGATTCCACTTTTCATCATTTAATGCCTCTTTAATATTCTTGGGTTCATTTATGCTTCCAATGACTTGAGTTGGGGATGATGCTTTTGAATATGTGGAGGCGTTTGAGGTAGGTCAGTTTCACCACTCTCATTATTTGTAGTCTCTGATGCAATGGGAGCAGCCTGTTCTGTTGTAGTGTTGGTATTTGTAATCAATTCAGAGCTCTTCCCAACCACATTTTGGTTTATGTCATGAAGCAAGTCCGAGAGATCTACCAGAACAGTTCATGTCTTAGATGCTTCAGAAAGAGGATTAGTTTCATAAAAAATAACACGAACTGACTCTTTTAACCCTTTTGGTGCGCTTATTATAAATTCTGTATGCTTGCCCTTTTAAGGAATAGCCCAGAAATATGGATTCGTCTGACTTAGCATCAAACTTTCCAAGGTTATCCTTAGTATTTAGGGAGAAGCATCTACTTCCAAAAGGATGGAAGTAGGCTATATTAGGTTTTTTATCCTTTAAAATCTCATAGGGAGTTTTATTCAGATGTTTGCGAATTAAAACTCTGTTAGTCACATAGCAAGTTGTGCTCACAGCTTCAGCCCAAAAGAACTTAGGAAGATCATAGTCCAGGAGCATTGTTCTGGCTGCTTCTATGAGGATTCGATTTCTCCTCTCAACTACTCCATTTTGTTGAGGAGTGCGAGGAGCCGAAAACATATGGTTAATACCATTTTCCTCACAGAATTCAGCAAACTCATCTGAAATGAACTCACCTCCATTGTAACTTTTAACTACTTTGATATCACTATTCAGTTTGACGAAGGTTCTAAACTTTGACACAATTTCATCCTTGGAAGCAAGAAAGTAGACCCAGGTAAAATGTGAAAAGTCAACTACCAAAACAAAAGCATAATTCTTCCCCCCAAGACTAGTTACATTGCATGGACCAAAAAGATCCATGTGAACTAAGTCAAAAGGTTTTGTGGAAGTGATGTCAGATTTGGACTTAAAAGGTTTCCTAGTGTGCTTTCCAACAGCACACGCTTTACAAAAGAAGTCACTTCTTTCTTTTAGCCTAGGAATACCACGGATAGCATCTGACTTAGAAAGACAGGCTAATTTTTGCAGGTTAATGTGACCTAGCTTCTTGTGCCACAACATTTCCTGATAGCAGGTAAGAGACACAATACAAGTTTCATTGAAGGCATCAAGATTCTGGAAGTCTGTGACATACATATTGTTTATACGTTTTCCAACAAACATAATTTGATTGTCTTTGAGTCTTTCAACTAAACAGTGTGATGCTTCAAATGTGACTCTATTACCAGTACTACAGAGTTGACTAATGGACAACAAATTATGTTTTAAGCCAATGGTTCCTCTGCCAATTATGGTACCACAATTGTCATCACCAAAGTACACTTTCCCTTCTATTTTAAGATTAAGAGAAGAGAAGAGAACTTTGTTACAAGTCATATGATGAGAGCATCCGCTATCAAGATACCATTCTTGATGAATGTCTTATTTGGATTCCGTTGAAGTAGCGTGAAATGAGATCTCTTCTGAATTGTCTCTCATTCTGGCCATATATGCTGTTTCATGGTGTCCTTCATCGTCAGAGTCAGTTTCATCGTCACTCCATGAAGCTTTCATCGCCTTTTCCTTTGCTTTATAGGTCTGAGGGCAGTGAGCCCTAATGTGCCCCATCTTCTCACACTTATAACATGCCTGAGGTTTTCTCTCAGCACTGTCTGAGAATCTTTCCTGTGGAACAATTCTTTCTATAGAGGTACTTTTGAAAGATTAGCTTTGTTAGTATCAGAAAACCTTATATTGGAATCACTAGTCCGTGTATTGTTTTCTTGATTACGATTGAAGTTGTTTGAAGGACGAAAACCAGTTTCACGGCTAGATGATCCAAACCTGTTTCTATTTTCCTGACGCCTTTGATTCTTATCATTCATGTACTTTAACATACGCTGATATTGTTTAGTAATCAAGGAAAACTCTTTTTCGAATTCAAAGTCTTCCTCATCATCATATTCATATCCACTAACATGAGATCTAAAGGCCAGACCCTGAGTTCTTCTATCATTTCCAGACTCATATTCATTTACTCGAGACTGAAAAGCCAGATTTTTCTTTCTCCTATCTTCGTCTTTACCTACTTGTCTAACAACATGCTCATGACTCATCAGGGAACCAATTAATTCGTCAACAGCTAAGGTATTCAAGTTTTTAGCTTCTTCTATAGCGGTTCTCTTAGGTAACCACTCCTTAGGAAGAGATCTTAAAATCTTCGTAACCAAAACTTTGGATGAAAAAACTTTCCCTAAACCCTTCAGCTTATTAGTTAGACTAGTAAAACGAGAATACATATCATGAATACTTTCATCTAGAAGAATATAGAAGACTTCATACTCGTGAAGAAGAAGATCAATTCGATTCTCCTTGATGTTTGTAGTTCCTTCGTAGGTAGCTTCTAAATTGGCCCAGATCTCCCTCGCGGTTTCGCATTGCTCGATTATGTCGATTTCTTCTGGTGACATAGCAGTTTGGAGAATATGCATTGCTCTGCAGGCTCTGATACCAATTGTAAAAGGGATCGATTTGGATGCTTTGTGGTTCTAGAAGAGAAAGCAAGAGAGGGAGGAAAGTAATGCAATAGAAGGAAATGGGAAGAAGATAGACAAGCAGACTGAGGCTTTCTATCTTTCTACTTCCGCTGGGCTTTAGTGTATTAGGCCCACATACCTTTAAGTAAATAGGAACTGGGACTGAGAATTGGAAGAGGAAGAAGCCCAATCAAACTAATGGCTCTTCTTCCTTATCGAGGATAGCTTTCCACCTCATCAAATTCCCAGAAACAGAGCAGAACAAAGACAAACAGAATTGCAGAAATGGAACAGCAGAAAAGTAAAGGGACACAATGTTTTTTTAATGTGGTTCACCCTTGTACAATAGTTACTTCCACATCCCAGAGATCAGCATCTGCTGTTCTCCAGTATTTTTTATTTGAGGAGGAAATAAGAGAAGATGCTAAGGCATAGCCTACTGCCGTGATTCCAAACCCAGAATCAGTCTAAACCAGTACAACATTGCTAAATCAGATCCTATACCTCTGATTTACACAAGCCCTTTGATCCCCAAAGCCCTTTGCCACTCTGGTTTTTCAGCCTATCAAAGTTAAATTAAAAACATAGAACCAGAAACCCTTATATAGACACAACAGGAAGATGACCGTTTAAAGCTGCTTCTTGTGATTCCTGTAATTGTCGCCAAATCCGGATTCTGTACGTTGGAGATCTCTTGACCGAGGATACCGCTTGGAATTTCCATATCAATCTCCAATTTCTTCCAACAGAAACTTTAATTGAGAAATTTTAAGACAAATCCCCAAATCTTAAAGACCTCGAAGATATTGGATTCAATCTCATAGAAGGACGAAACCAGCTTAATCGGGATATCATCATCTTGTCGCTCTTGATTACAATGTCAATTTTGAGTGACAGGGGAGGGGGGTTTCGCCGTTTCGGGATTTGGGTGGTGACGGTGGATTGCCATACTAGAGACAATGCTGGGGATGCAACCGGGCTGATCATAGTGGTGAATCCGATTGACAAGGATTTGGAATATGGGTGGTGAATGGTGATGGCCGATCGACGGCAATGACGGTGTAGGTCTTGGATTTCTGCGGCAGAAAAGATGTTAGCGATGCGCAGCCAATAACAACAGGAGTGATGACGGTGGTGATTCCTGTTATGGAGTACGCAGTAGTATGTTGGTGACTCGTACGTGTCCTTAAGTGTTAGTTTTGTTTTGTTTGTGGGCAGTATGGATATTTCGCAATCCCTAGTGACTGTAACGGGATTTGCTAGCCCTGTATATATTTGGCAGCTATGCTGCACGTATGATGTATGCCGCTAGGTAAGAAAAAAAAATCCTAATAACATAAACCCAAAGGCTCCTTGTGTGAGCCTTCCGTGGACTAGTCTCGTTCATCTGAACGAGGATACCACGTAAATCACTATGTCTTTGACTTTCGTTTCTTGAGTTTTAGCATGGTATCAGAGCTGTGACTCGATCTATTTCGTGGTTTTTAGTCTGGCGCTATGGTCACTGATGAGGAGAAGATGAAGTGGGTTGAGACGGAATCGCCGACCAAGGGTGTTGCTGGGAGCAGTGGAGATGGTTTTCCTACAGGTTTTATTCTTCATAGTTCTGATTTTCCAAGTCAGTTGTTCGTTGGCAAATTACTTACCGACACTAATTACATTGAGTGGCTTGGTGACAATGAAGACTCTCTTATTGCAAAAAATAAAATCGGATTTGTAGATCTCTATCCCTCAACCAGCAGCTGGAGCTCATCGTGATCAATGGAAGAGATGTGATGCCAAGGTGAAAGGTTGGTTGAAGACGGCCATGAGCAAAGAAATATGGACGAGCGTCCGCTTTGCACGTACGGCTCGAGAAATTTGGCTCGAACTTGAAGCATGATTCGGTCAAGGGAGCGCACCTCACTTGTATGAACTACGGCGTAGTATTGCTCTCTTACAGCAAGAAAAATCCAGCGTGTCCATCTTTTACACGAAGTTGCGCGGCTTTTGGGACGAGATTCAATCGATATCTCCTGCATCTGATTGTCATTGCAGTGGTTGCACCTATGACGTCATGTGAAAATATCGTACGACTAAGAATAGTGAGTAGCTTTTTTATTTCTTGATGGGCCTCGACGAAGCTTTCTCTACCGTCAAGCCCCAAACTTTGGCTATGCGTCCCTTGCCTAGTCTCGCTGAATCCTACCAGTTGGTCAGTAACGATGAGAAGCAGCGGAAAATTGCTCAAGCTCGTCGACATGCTGCAGAGGCTGCAGCCTTCCATCCTCGCGACAACAGGTCGAGTCATCACGGTCCGTCTGGCCGATCGAGTGACGCCTCTAAGCCCCGCTACATTTGTGACAATGCGGGAAATCTGATCACACCAAAGACCGTTGTTTTGAGCTGATCGGCTACCCGGAGCGTAGTTCCAGCAAAGGAGACAAAAGTGACAGCAAGAGTGGTCATTACAAAGGTGTTGATCGCGGAAAAGGAATGCCTCATGCCGCTCGGTGTTAGTGAAAGCCCAATCTCAGGCCTCAACGCCTCGCAATTCGAGCAACTCAAAATGCTCTTTGGGGGCGATCTGAAGTCAGCGTCGAGCTCGGTTGATAAGGCCATATGTACATTTCCTTCAGCTTACAATTATTTTTGATGAATGGCTTATCGATACAGGTTGCAACGAACACTTAGTTAACAATTCCAAGCTCATTATTGATTCACAAGAGGAACCGGGTTTGCAAGTTAGGGTTCCTGACGGTTGAGTAGTTGGTGTTCAGGGAATTGGATCAGTTCAGTTATCTAATGTGATGGTCTTACTAAATGCAACCTTCTATCTATTAGTCAGCTTACTCGGGATTTCTCTCTGGCTTTAATCTTCTTGAGCGACTTATGTGTGATACAGGACTTACGCTCGAAGATGATTATTGGGACGGGGACGCAGACTGATGGCCATTACTATCTGCGCCTTTTTCATGGAGTCCGGCAAGAGATGGCACATGCGGCTCAAGGAGTGGATTCTGCCGAGTTGTGGCATTCCCGCCTAGGACATCCGTCAATTAAGAAGCTTGACTTGTTGCATTTAATTCCTCTTACTCGTAGGCTAAATAAAACGCTCTGCTCCTCATGTTTGCGAGCTAAACAATCACGTTTGGCTTTTCCGTCTAGTTCCATTCGCAGCACTAGCCCTTTTGAGATCTGTCACATTGATATTTGGGGCAGCTACAGAGTTTCGTCTTTGAGTGGGGCCCAGTATTTTCTTACTGCGTTGATGATTTTACTCGTGGGGTACGGATTTATTTGCTTAAATTTAAATCAGAAGCAACCAACTATTTGAAGATGTTTGTTCGATAGGCATTAAGACAGTTTGGTGCGTCTGTTCAGGTCATTCAAACTAATAATGGGGCTGAGGTCCAGTCCAATGACATGGTATCAGAGCTGGTTTGTCCTTGAGGTCACGTGTTCAACTCCTCACGACCCTCAATATTAATCGTTGTCTTTCAAGCACATGGTATGGCAGGACTATGCAAACTTCAAGCTCATGAGTCGGCTTTCGTTTGAGGGGCACTACCGGAAAAAGGCCTTCTTGCAACACTCGGATTACAACACTATTTAAAAGTGTTGCATTAAATATGTAACGACAACACTTTTTTTTGGGGTTGCGTATTGTATAGTTTACGCAACTCAATTTAATTTTATATTGCAATTATTATTTTTACACAACACATATGTCGAAGATAAATTTTGGGTTTCCTAATTGTATAGTTTATGCAACGCTTATCAAAATTGTGTTGCAAAACATAAATTTGTATTCAAGTATACAACAATTTAAATACAAACAATTTAAAAGGCACATCCGAATAAGAAAAAGAAAAGAAAACACTCAACTTGGAGTCTTGGACCCAAATACAGAAAATAAAACGAAAAATAAAGAAAAGTAAGAACACCAACTTTACGAAACTCGTTCCTTCTCTTCCTAGAACTCCCCGCGTAAGATTAAACTTCCCGCGTACGTGTTCATCAGCTGCAAAATTGACAAGCCACAGAGGTGCGACCAGCAACCATGAATTAGCGACCATCAATCCTCCTCTGAAGGTCACATTTATCTTTCCTCAACACCGACAGTTCAAATTTCGTTTCCTGTCCCACCATTAAGAATCCTCCTCGAATTCCTCTCCGATCGGAGATGGCGACGCTGTCGCAACCTCCCCTCGGGATTGGGGAATCCGTCGCGAATACGCTCGGAGTCGCCATCGATCTTACTTGGAGTGGATCGAACACTCTTCGAATCGGCTCTAACCTTAGGGTAGAACCGAGGTTTGGTCTGCGATTAAGAGATATGGATTTGGGAGTACGGTTACGTGTGGGGAAGTGAAATCACACCCCACAACGCCCTAAATAGGTACTACTTAAGTTGATAAGTTTAAAAGAATTGGGTGTATTTTTAGTAATATTTTTGTAATTTTAGGGTCCCACTGGACCATTTAATGAGTTTATCGTATTAGTTTATTATTAGGTATTTTAGGTATTTTTAGGGCCTTACATGACCACTAAATAATTTATATTGTATTAGTTGTAATTTAATTATACGCCCACTCACGTAAAAATTTAAAGATAAAGTTAGTTGATTAGTTGGACTCGAACCTTATCGGTTGCCCACGTACCAGTAATACGGGATCAAAGTCCATGTAGTTCGTTTGAAATTTGATAATTGTAATAATAACTTTTACCACGTTCCACTGAACGTAATTTTCGTATTAAAGATTTTTTTATACTAAAATTAGAGAAAGACTTTTAATTATTAAAAAGAAATTCAATGTATCAAAAGAGAAGCAAAACTAACTATCCGCATTTTGCATTTCGTATTAGGAATATTAAACGTATAAAATTAAATGGGATGATTAGATTGTTGCAAGATTGGCCAACAGCAAAACTGGCTAAGGCGCCAGTCATTTGTCGCGCCCGAGTATGAGGATAAGGGTTCGAAATGACCACGATTTTTTTGGGTTTCTTGTTTTGTTTCCAAGAAGGGGAAAGGTTAGTTTGGTAAGTACTCAAAAACACGATGGAGAGAGTGGTAATTTGCGAGAAACCCTAGAGGTAATCTCGTCCTTTTGTCAGCCGAGGTATATAAACCTCTCAAACGAAACCCTAATCCTATTCTACCTAGCGGCGGCCGCTCCTCTCTCTCACCTACGCCAAAGACAGTGACTCTCTCCTCTCTCTTGATTCATTCTTCCAGCAAACACACCAAAACCCTCAACTTCTCCTCTTCCAAAAAAATGAAACCCTAATCTTATCCCTCCTCTAGCCATCGCCCCCGTCACTCTCTCCTCACCCCTTTCCTCTCTCACTCTTCCTGGTCCACTCTCTGGCTCCCTGAGGCGAGAATAACGAACGTAAAGAGAAACTCTTCTTCATCCCATATCCGCCGCCGGTCACCCATATTCAAAGGAAAACCCAAAATCGACCATGAGATGAAATCGACCTAGGTAAATTTCGACATGCATGTTCCTTTTCTTTCGATTTTTCTGATTTTAGTTTGGATTTTACTAATTTTGTGGGTTTTGGTATTGAATGTTGATTTGGGTTTTCTGGGGGTCGCCTGATTTGGCCACGATCGAGGGGAGAAAGAGGAGACGTTCGACGGCTTAGATCACAGGCGTCAAATCTCCGTCGATGGTGATTGACGGCGGCAGGTGAGTTTTCTTGTCTCGGTAATTTTTATTTTTGGTTTGTGTGGTGTGACAAATTTGGATATGGAACATTTGTGTTAATATGGCTTTAAATTTGGAAATTTGCGGTTTATTTGCGGATTGTGCAGTTTTGATTGTTTGGTATTAGGGTCTGGCATTTGTGGGTGACGCGGGTATGGATTTATGACTTTGAGATTTTGGGAAAATGTTTGTGTTCATCTGAATTTGGTGCTTGTTTAGCGGGATTTTGTGGTGAATCGATGGTTTGAAACATGCGCATATTAGATTTGTATTTTGTATGTATGTGCAAGAAGATGAAAGAATTGAAAGTTTGAAACATGACATATACAAAAGAATAATAAATAACATAGAGTAAATAGCATAATAAGTGAATTGTAATGATCTTAACGTAAAAATAGAGATAGTTAATAGGCTATTATGACTAATTAGTGGGTAAAGTAATTGTGCTTGAAATAATAAATGGATTGGCAGAGTAAAGTAAAGTTCAATAGAGGAATTGAAAAAGTAAATCTGGATTTATTCACTTTCTTCCAAACTAGTCGGGTCATGTTATAATTGATTAGAGTTGATTGATGTTTAAAAGTATTGTGAATAAAGATAAAGAAAGAGATGCTGATAATGGCAATACTAGAATGATATTGACAAGAAAAAGAAGAGTAGTAGAGAAGAATAAATCAATAGTATATAATTATAACTGGAATATAAATCTGGTTTTGCTTAATACAAACCTCGTTGGGCTTTTGTTTGGCTAGAGGCCTTCTACTTTCTATTTGACAGAATGAAGAAGGAAAAAAAAAGTGTTTGCGTTTCTCTTTTTATTTTCCCTGCACTTCCCCTCTCTCTACACTGACTAAGAAGAAGAACAAAATCTCTGAAATGACTGAAAGAAAGAATTGACAGTGTTTCCCCAAGTGTTTTTCCCCTTTGAAAAGTCGTCCCCTACTCTTGAAAATGAGCCTGCTTTTATAGAAAAAAGAGGTGGTGGTTTCTGGGTTTCCTGGGTTGGTCAGGATCTGACCCATGCGATCTTGGGATCTCTTGGGCCTGACTGTGGGCTATGAACTTCTTGGCCGAGTTGGGCTCTTTCAGTCTGGGCCTGGAGTTAGACTGACTGATTTTTCTTCTTAGCTTTGCAGGTCCAAGGTTGATTTCCTTTAAAGGAGATGGTGGAGATGGTGGATAAAGCCTGAAACTTATTGAACACATTGTAATTCTCATGCAGTAATTATGACTTGTTATTCTGATGCTAATTGTCAATTAGAAATAATTTTAGTACTACGTGCTTCTTTATTATTATATTTTGGTTGTGCTAAAGCTGAGATTGGAAGCCAATCGATCCTATTAGATCTACTAGAACCGAATTCGAATAAATTGTACAATCGTTGATATTTTAGACTTGTAGTGGCCAATCTAATTATCTTTCGACATTTCACGAATGTTTAGTTGGATAATTTACCCGGACAAAATGAGGTGTCTATAGTTTCCCCCCTTGTATATCTCTTTCTATAAAGAGTTATACAAAGTTCCCGTATAGACACCACATTTTCTCAGTTCAGTGGAGGATTATATTTTGTTGTTGACGTATTTTTCGGCGTTCGTCATCGCCAATTGTTAGATTTTCCTTGATGATGACGTAAACAAAGCGCACGTCAGCGCTAATTGTTGAACTATTCTAACGATGACGTAAACGAAGCGCACGTCGGCGCTAATTGTTGGGGTTTCGAGCATCAGTGTCGTATTTTTCAAGAGTTCGCCAGCACCAGTGTACTTTTTCGATTGCTCACCAGCGTCAGTGTCGTATTTTTCAGGCGCTCGCCAGCACCATTGTACTTTTCGAACGCTCACCAGCGTCAGTGTTGTATTTTTCAGGCGCTCGCCGACACCAGTGTACTTTTCGAACGCTCACCAGCGTTAGTGTCGTATTTTTCAGGCGCTTGCCAGCAACAGTGTACTTTTCGAACGCTCACCAACGTCGGTGTCGTATTTTTCAGGTGCTCGCCAGCACCAATTTAGTATGTTTATGGATTTGTTGAGGCCGTGTCTAAAGTGAAATTAAGACAAGTTCTAATTGTAAGTGAAAAGTTAATGTTAGACTTTTATGAAGTCGGAAACATAATTGTTGTACTTGAAATCTTGATGAATATCAAAATGCATTTGGGAATGAATGTTAATGAGTATGATTGTTGATATGATGATGTTTTCTAATGGGTATCAAAATGATTTTGAAAATGATTGTATGATGAGTCATGCTAATGAATGATAAAGTCCTGAATGTTGTAGGAAAAAAAATGATGTGATGCATTATCAATTGGTTTGAGAATATGTTGTATTTTTATTTTGTTTTGTATTGTTTTTTTTTGCCCTGTACTCCTTTAAATTGATTACCCGCAAGAACTTGTGTCATTGTCTCTTGTAGCGATGATTCTTAGTTGTGCTTAATAGTGAGAGCTCTTAGTCGTTCTTTCTTTAGGATTCTTGTTGTCCAAGACAAGGTTGTTAAAGTTTTGTTGGTGTATTGTATCGTGCTCCTTCTATCGTGGAGGGATAGTCGATTGGTTGACCGAAATCAAGGGTTCTTTCCAATTCTTTGAGATTTCTAAACTAACGAGTTGACAAGTTGGGTACTTTCGCTCGTGAGCATTTGAGAATGCTTATCCTTCGAGGTTACACTATTCTTGCCCCCAAGGATCTGGCGTTCACTTTCTATTCTTTGGAACAATGAGTGACTTTTATCAACCTTAACTTATGATGAGTGCAAAAATGTATGACAAATGTGGATGCAAAAGTATCATAGGAGCATGATGTTGAAAATTTCGATTAAGACAAGCGTGTAAGAATTGGATACAACTTTGTGTGGTTATTTCATGTTGCTAAAGCTCATTTTTGCATTTTTCAATGAGAAGGGAGCAAGTCAAGCCATGAGAATATCAATAAGCACTCACTCTACTCTCACTTTCGATATCGTGCTCGAATTCAGTCTCACTAATTCCTAAGGGTGCTTTGAGCATATGACATTTCAGCTTTCATTAAGATTCGGGTCACTATGAGAGGCCTTCTTTTATGTTGATGGTCAAATATGTTCGGGGTAATGGTTTTTTCAAATGAGGAGATTCTTACGAAGTCTGATTTTGGTCCTGTGAAGTTTCTTGTAAGGGATGTTGGCTTGCCCTTGAGGTATTAGGTTAAATGATGGCTCAGAGTGATCCTAATGGCAATTATCATGGTTTTCCTCGAGCGCTTTCTCAAAAATAGTGGTGGCTTTTGGACATCTTCGTGAATGCGTCTTACGTTGCCCCCTTGTCTTGAGATTTAAGGAGGTGAGGTCAGGTGGTGAATAAATGAGGTCTTTGTGAATGTGAACTTGGTTATGGGAAGTCTCATCACATAGGTTCTATGCTTAAGGTTTTCTGTAGGTATTAGCCGGCAAACATTTTGATTTGCCGTGAATGGTTGACTTCAAATGCTAATGAAGGGGCCTTTAACATGTAAGTCCCATGACAATTTTTATTTTCCTTTGCTTATTTATTTATTTTTTTTTTTTTGTCGTGGGACTTACTTAACTTGGTTGTGGCACATAATATGCTTCCCTTATTCTCCCGTCTGACATTTGTATAACTAGACAGAAGTAGCAAAAGGTTAGTACTTCACAATGTAAGTGTATTTTCTCGTTGGATTGGCTGGTTGGTTACTCCTCTCTCGAAGAAGCAAAACTTCTAATGCCATTGGGCTTATTTGAATTTTTTCCTTGATTGGCTTCATATGGATTTGGATCCCAATTCGCTAGCAAAAGTTGGCAATGATGGTGACGAGATTCTACAAGTAGCCTGATGTCATACGCTTACACCTTTTGACTACTCACTCACACGATTCGTCTACACCCAATGGAGTGTTTACACTCTTAGTTTTGGCGCACTGTGCACATTCTCAACACAATGGGGTGCTTATAATCGCTCAACACCAGTGGGGTGCTCAAATTTGATGGCAATCTCATGGCTTAACTTGGAAATAAAACTAGGTTTGGATGGTTTCCATCAAATTTAAAGAAATTGGGAATAACATTCGTCATTTGGGAAATAAAAAACCATTGATGCAAACTTCTATATTAAGATTGATAATAGTCACAAAACATTCCAAAGAAGTCGAAAGGTGGAAATTTTATTATTTATAATGATGAAAGCAAAGGTGATACATATGTTGTTAAGGAAATTAGCTCGATACGTTTATTTACGTAATAGGATCAACATCATCCTTGAATCGAGCATTGGTTGAAGTACGCCTACTACTTCCCATGAGCTGGCAGTGGATTATTGTTAATGTTTGGACACTTGGACTCCTCTTCAAATTCCAACCAACCAACATTGATCATCTGTTGCACCTTTAACTTGAATTATCTGCAATTTTCAATTGAGTGTCCTGCGGCTCCTGAGTGGTAAGCACAATGTTGGTCTGACTTGTACCAGTTTGGGAAGGCAGGTTGCATAGGCTCAGATGGAATTAGGGAAATTAGATGACTTTGTAGTAGTTGCGGGAAAAGTTCAGTTTATGTAATAGGAATAGGGTCAATTTGGATGGGTTTTTTGTATCTCCCAGAATAATTTTGGTCTTGGTTATTTGGTTGTGGTGCCACTAGTGATTGAGTAGGAAAATTTGGACGTTGAGTAATCAATATCGTATTTGAAACATAGGGATTAGCTTGATTGTCTTGAGGTTGTTGATTCCACCTTCCTCTTCTTGATGAGTCTTCTTGAGTAGAATGAATCTCTCCATCTCCCCTTCGAGTTTGGTATGGTTTCTTTGAGGCTTCCAGACTTTCCATCCGGCCTTGCTTCAATTCCTTTTCAATTCGCTCTCCAATTACTAGCAAGTCCGCAAAGTTGGTTGTTGTAATTCCCACCATGTTGTTGTAATACGGAACCCTCAATGTTCCGAAGAAGATTGCCAACATTTCCTTTTCTGGCTGCAGGGGTTGAACATCTGCCGCCTTCTCTCTCCACCTATGAGCATGCTCTCTGAAAGATTCCTTCTCAATCTTTTCCATATTTCGTAAGTCCTCCCGATCTTGGGCCAAATCCTGGTTATGCTTATAATGTCTCATGAATGCATAAGCTAGGTCTTGCCACCTTTTCACTTTGGTTTTCTCTAATTGCATATACCATCTCAGCGCGGAGCCACTCAGGCTATTTGGGAAGCAATGTATCATCAACCTTTCATCACGAATATAGTTCGCCATTTTATTACAAAACATGACCAAATGACTTCTTGGGCAAGTAGTGCCATTATATCTTTCAAATTCTGGCATTTGAAATTTATAAGGAATTATGACATCTGGGACTAAACATAGCTGTGATGCATCCATAGGCTCATAGGATTCAAATCCCTCTATGCTTCTTATTCGTTCATTCATGTGCTCTAATTTTTCTTTCAACATAGCATCAACCCCATGTTCCTCATGCTTCTCAGTCTCTTCTGATTTGTCATGCTTTGGTTGTTCCATGCCATCTTTTTCACCTATGTTCTTCGAAGGTATGAGAATAAATTTACTACTCGGGGCATCTACTTTAGATTGTTCATAGTGATCTTCTTCGTCGAATATGGCTTCTTCTTCGTTGGTTGCAACCCCCTTTCCTTTTCCTGACAGTATGCTCAAAATCGTGTTGAGTTGACCTTTCATCTCATCAAAACCCGCCAGTTTTTCATCAAATCCCGTCAGTTTCTCATCGAACCCCGTTAGCTTCCCATTGATGTCGTTTATCTCTTTCTAAAATGCCTCCATGAAGACCTTGAGTTTTGATCTAGTGAAGTGCTTAGAAGGCTTACTTTTTCCTCGTAGACGAGCAATTTTAAGGAACCCTGGCAAATTTATTGCTGTTAAATTATTTTTCATGAATGATGTTTATGATGCTAAATGATGTGAATGTGTAGATGCAAAGATGACTTTAATAGATGCATGTGCTTTATCTTTTATGATTTTGAATAGGATGAATGCTAATGTCATGAATTTTGAAAAGCTTTATGTGCATAATAAAATCACATTATTTATGAGTAATCAATAATGCACAAATTATCACATCACAAGCAAACATATATCTAAATTAAAAAACAATTCTCTAATTATATAAACATAAAAAGTTATGTAAGATTTGACGATAAGGTTTATACGAGATGGTGTTGGGCGGCTGCTAAGCTTACTAAATGGTTGGTAAAGGTATATAGGAAAATACCCAAGTTGTATCCTACTATTGCTCTTCCAAGCTTAGCCGGATACCTCAAATCAACCTCGGATTTGAGTTCAACTTGGTTAGTGAGTTTCACGATATTTCCCTACTATTGTAGGAGTCACGTCACACCTTGCAATTTTTAAAGGACAACTCGGGTATAGAGCTTTTTATGTATGAAATGAAATTAACTATAAAGTAAATAAAAAGCTCAAAAAATATAGTAAAACACATAACACCCAAAAAGAAAGTAACAAAAGCTTTTCAATTTAGTTATGTAGCTCGACTCTCAAAAAGTCCCCAGCAGAGTCGCCACTGTCGCAACCGCCCCTCGAGAATGGGGAATCCGTCGCGAATACGCTCGGAGTCGCCATTGATCTTACTTGGAGTGGATCGAACACTCTTCGAATCGGCTCTAACCTTAGGGTCAGAACCGGGGTTTGGTCTACGATTAAGAGATATGGGTTCGTGAGTACGGTTACGTGTGGGGAAGTGAAATCACACCCCACAACGCCCTAAATCGGTACTACTTAAGTTGATAAGTTTATACGAATTGGGTGTATTTTTAGTAATATTTTTGTAATTTTAGGGTCCCACTGGACCATTTAATGATTTTATCGTATTAGTTTATTATTAGGTAATTTAGAAATTTTTAGGGCATTACATGACCACTAAAGAATTTAAATCGTATTAGTTGTAATTTAATTATACGCCCACTGACGTAAACATTTAAAGATAAAGTTAGTTGATTAGTTGGACTCGAACCTTATCGGTTGCCCACGTACCCGTAATACGGGATCAAAGTCCACGTAGTTCGTTTGAACTTTGATAATTTTAATAATAACTTTTACCACGTTCCACTGAACGTAATTTTCGTATTAAAGATTTTGTTATACTAAAATTAGAGCAAGACTTTTAATTATTAAAAATAAATTCGATGTATCAAAAGAGAAGCCCAACTGGCTAAGGCGCCAGTCATATGTCGCGCTCGAGTCTGAGGATAAGGGTTCGAATTGACCACGATTTTTTTGGGTTTCTCTTTTTGTTTCAAAGAAGGGGAAAGGTTAGTTTGTTAAATACTAAAAAACACGGTGGCGAGAGTGGTAATTTGCGAGAAACCCTAGGGGTAATCTCGTCCTTTTGTCAGCCGAGGTATATAAACCTCTCAAACGAAACCCTAATCCTATTCTACCTAGCGGCGGCCGCTCCTCTCTCTCACCTACGCCAAAGACAGTGTCTCTCTCCTCTCTCTCGATTCCTTCTTCCAGAAAACACACCAAAACCCTTAACTTCTCCTCTTCCAAAAAAACGAAAACCTAATCTTATCCCTCCTCTAGCCATCGTCGCCGTCACTCTCTCCTCACCCCTTTCCTCTCTCACTCTTCCTGGTCCACTTTCTGCCTCCCTAAGGCGAGAATAACGAACGCAAAGCGAGACTCTTCTTCATCCCATATCTGCCGCCGATCACCAAGATTCAAATGAAAACCCAAAATCGACCATGAGATGAAATCGACCTAGGTAAATCTCGCCATGTAAGTTCCTTTTCTTTCGATTTTTCTGATTTTAGTTTGGATTCTACTAATTTTCTCGGTTTTGGTATTGCATGTTGATTTGGGTTTTCTGGGGGTCGCGTGATTTGGCCACGATCGAGGGGGGAAAGAGGAGATGTTCGGCGGCTTAGATCACCGGCGTCAAAGCTCCGTCGATAGTGATTGACGGCGACAGGTGAATTATCTTGTCTCGATAATTTTTATTTTTGGTTTATTAACCCTTTAATCGACTCTGACTTCTATTTTTGTTTTGAAGCAGGTCTTAAGACGATATTGATTAGGTGAGGTTCCCTAAATTTGATTGGTGATTATTTTGTGAATCTGGAATAGATGCACAGATCTGAATATTTGGAAATATGTCTGTGTGGTGTGACGAATTTGGATTTGGAACATTTGTGTTAATATGGCTTTAAATTTGGAAATTTGCGGTTTATTTGTGGATTGGGCAGTTTTGATTGTTTGGTATTAGGGTCTGGCGTTCGTGGGTGACGCGGGTATGGATTTATGACTTTGATATTTGGGGAAAATGGTTGTGTCAACTGAATTTTGTGCTTGTTTAGCGGGATTTTGTGGTGAATCGATAGTTTGAAACATGCGGATATTAGATTTGTATTTTGTATGTATGTGCAAGAATATGAAAGAATTGAAAGTTTGAAACATGACATATACAAAAGAATAATAAATAACATAGAGTAAATAGCATAATAAGTGAATTTTAATTATCTTAACGTAAAAATAGAGATAGTTATAGGCTATTATGACTAATTAGTTGGTAAAGTAATTGTGGTTGACAGCTCCCCAAGCTTCCTCTTGTTTGTGAGGAGATCCTTCATGAACTTGGCATACTAGGGCATCTTCGATAATGCCTCCACGGCATGGAGCAGTTTGCTCGAGACAGTGAGAGATCATGGTCCAGGATGGATCTTTGTACCCAGGCCTATCGTGAAACGAAGGAGATCCTCCTGAGCATTAAGAAGAGCATCGATGATCTTGAGCGATCTTATGCACAACCTGCTCCAGATCACACTTATGTTACCATACTAGAAGAGGTGGAGGAAGAAGAAGGCCACAAGCACATTGTGGAGCACACTGAAGCTGTCACGGAGAGCTCCCGTGATGATCATGATCAGGAATGTCCTGTCGTAGCCGAGCACACCCTCCCACATCCCACACTGAGCTTTGAAGAGGTGGGCATGAGTGAAGAGATGCAAGAAGATCTCATGAAAGAAATTGCTTGGCAACTTGCTCTCCAATCCGTGCTGGAAGAAGAAGAGCGAGAAAGGGTGCAGAAAGAAGTTGTGGAGGATGATGAAAGTGAAGCAGAAGGAGTTCTTGATCTTTTCCCTGGGGCGATACCACATGAAGAAGGAAGGGAGGTTGAAGAAGCAATCGGCGTCCAGGGCGACGACAAAGTTGAGGTGGAAGAGGCTTGCACCGGCCATGAGTTACATGTGATATCTCCACCAAACTTCGAGGAACTACATAGCAAGGACCCATTTGTAGTGTCTCTTTGCCAGACCAAGGCCACGTCGACATCGGTCCCTCTTGGTGGAAGCGATGGTGGTCAACCGATGATGTCATATCTAGCTTGGGGCAATGAGATGAGAGAAGAGAAGAAGAGGTCTCGAGGGTGGAGACTTCATCTGCATCAAGTGCACGAGCTTCCATCACCTATCATATCACATGCTCGTGACTTGAAACTCCACCTCATTGACGAGAACCTCAACTTCAAGGAGGTTTTGGGGTGGACCAAAACTTATGAGCTACCGTCCGGCTCACGACGTGAAAGAAGCGCTTGTTGGGAGGCAACCCAACCAGTCGGTTTGCATTTCTTTCTCTATTTCTCCTCGGTTGAGTTAGTTTTGTTATTTGATTTTAGAGTCAATAACTCAACCTTTGTGAGATTTTGTTTGGTGTTTGTGTTTCGATTACTCTCTCCTCCTGGAATGCACCGCCTGCCTCGTCCACCGTTATTCACCCTTGATCTGGTAACTTCGTTCTACCCTCCTTATCTTTCCTCCATTGAGGACAATGTCGTGCTTAAGTGTGGGGGGATGTTCGATTATGTATGTGGGTGAATGTTTGGCTGTTTGTGTGCTTGGAGCCTAGTCCACTGTCCAAATTTCAATTTGAGGGCTCCAAGTACGTGTTTCCTTGCAAATTGCTTGCTCAGTATGCTTTGAATTGACAGTCTCTATAGTAATGTGCAACCTAGGGAGGTAGTGTAGCACTATGGAGGATGTTGAAGTATAAGACCATTGATTTTGTGAATTAGTGGAGCTAAGACCGTTGAATTCATGTGGTAATGGTGACTCTGTTTGGATTGTGTTATGGACTCGTGTATCGAACAGGGTGCTCATATGGGGAATCAAAAGCAGTTGGTCCTCCATTTTGAAATCATTGAAATCTTAAACATGGGCTAAGCCCAATGTGTGCGGCACCGTTCATTGCACAAAATCGGGGTTTGGAGGAGATTTTAGTGATCCTTAGTGGGGTACTCCTACAAGGTGAAGCTAAGCTGTCTCTAGTACAAGTAAAACTTCCACCCGTTGAACGGTTTGCCTACTTGAGGATCTGTTTTTAAGGGCACGGATAGAGCTTCCGACCCCCTTAATTTCATTGACCCTCCACACGAGTTGAGGAAAAGGAGTTAAAAGAAGTACTCTGGCGAGCGCCAGATGTACAGAAATTGCTCTTGCTCGACTAATAAGGGTCGACCGTGCAAAAGACTGCAGTTGGAACCCCTGCTAAGTGAATGAAAAAAAAAACAAGAGAAATGTAAATGAAAGTGCAGAAAAGAGGTTCCAACGGTGAAATGAAATGAAAGAGCACCCCGGTACAACGAGTCGTTGGTTGTGAATGGTGTGAGTCCCTTTATCCATGAACTGACTGTCTTACTTCTACTTCTTCTCATGATCCTGGCTTGAGTCTAGTACTTGCATTGAGAGAGATAGGGAACATCTTAGAAGACCAGCTGACCTCGTAAGCTGTTTTATGATCCAAAAAGTCCTCTACCAACGATCGGGGTTGTTTGTTTCTATAGAGGCCTGGAGAGTTGCATTGGTTTGAGTTAAGTTTGCTCGGGGACAAGCAAACGGTTAAGTGTGGGGGAGTTTGATAGACCGTTAATTGCACATATTTTTACCCCTATTCTTGAGCCGTTTGAGATGTTGATTCTCGTGTTTTAACCCAATTTCACGCTAGGTTGTGTGTTTATGTCGTATTTCAGGGCTTAGCATTGGCATCGAGGTGAAGAAACGAGTTTTGGGTCGAAAGGAGCACGTTTGGGTTGAAGTGTGCTGGAGGAGCAAAATACCCAGCCATGGGCAGAAATACCCGACCGGGTATTAATCGTAGCAGACCGGGGAAAACCTGTTTTGGGCGTTTGAGAAGCAGAAGGGGGCCGGGCATTAATCATAAATCCCCAGTCGGGTTTGCTAGATAATGAACTGAATTAGATTAACTGTAACTGTAGTTTGTTAGAGTAGTTTTAGTTCTTCCATCTTAATCTGGTTTGCTAGATAATGAACTGAAGCTGAGTAATAGTAACTTTAGAGACCAGTGGATTCGATATTTATTACTTGAGCCACTATACTGCAGTCCCTTTCATTGGTTACACTTGGCCATTGTTAGGAGTTGTGTCATAGCGAGTCACCCTACTTTCTTCCTTCTTTTCCGCCTTCCACAGTGGTCGCAGCCGACAACCAGTGGTGCGATGGTGGTCTATAGGGGTGTGTAACAGATGTGACTGAATTGTAATAAAGAAAGAGTGAGGGATGGAAGTGAGAAGTGGAGTGTGGGTGTAATTTGCCTAAAACGGATCGTATAAGAGGGAAAACTGGGCCAGTGCTCAGTAGACGTTAGACACAATAAAATCTCCTTTCCTCTCTTCTTCCTATCTCTCTCTCTCCCTCTCTCTCTTACTTTACCAATAGTGCCTAACAGACTTTCCCTCCAATCCCTTTCCTTCACGAAATCCCCACTGTAACAACGGTCGCCATTGTTATCTCGTCGAGCTCTCTCAATTCTTCACCCCAGCTGTGACAACTTGGTATCAGAGCCTCCACTCGACCGGATGGCGACGACGAGAATGGAGGAGAAGCTCGCAACGTTCACCAACCGCACCATCGCCGTCGAGACTCAGATTCAGCAGATCGGCGATCATCTACACGCCATGGATGAGCAGATGACGTCGACAGGAGAGCAGTTTTGAGCTCATGCCGGCCAGCTCCACGATCTGTCCACAAAGGCCGACGGCCATTCGTTACAGATGGCCACGCTTAACACTCGGATTGACGGAGTGGACGGCCAATTCGACGAAGTCCTTCGCCGTATCGCTGAATTAGGTCATCAACGGCCACCGATCGTCGTTGCTGAGGCGGAAGCTCCGCTGGTGGCTCGGAACGACGCCCGCGGCATTTTACCTCAGCCTGTTCTACCCCAGGCGCGTCGACCTATGGAGCCAGACGCCGGAATGCAGCGAGCTCAGGCACAAATGCATCGCGGCGAGGATCAGAATCCACATCTGCACCAACGAATTCCTCCGCCTCATTTCGGTAACAATCCGTTTCCCCTGCCGCGTTTGGATGTTCCGTCCTTTAATGGTGACAATCCTCATGAATGGACTCGCAAATGTGAGAAGCTTTTTGCGCTCTATGCAATTCCTGCGGATCAGAAGGTGGCACTTGCTTCGATTTACTTTGAGCGGCGTCCGGATATCTGGTTTGAAGGTTGGAGAACGGGCCGAGTTGAGTTGGTATGGGAGGAGTTTGTGTCGGCCCTGTGCAATCGATTTAGTGATTGGTCCCTAGGCGGTATTGTGGGGGAGTTTAACAAGCTTCGTCAACGGGGTTCCTTGCTTGAGTATCAGGAACGATTTGAGGGGCTTAAATCGCAGATGATTCGCTATAATCCGGCCTTGACTGAGGAATATTTCATTTCCAGCTACATCAGTGGGTTAGAGGAGGAACTGCGTCCTGTTATATCAATGTGGCAGCCAAGTTCCCTAGCTCATGCTTTCCAGCTGTCTCGGTTAGAAGAAGTCTCTAATGAAGCTCGTCGCAAGAAACTCAGGGGTCCCCTGGTAACAGTAATGGGGCTAAGGGGCTGATGTCCAAGGGAGCTTGTTACAAGTGTGGAGATAGGTACTTCTATGGGCATGTATGCGAGGCCAAACGACAGCTAAATGCTTTGCAGGCTGCTGAGGGAAATATTGTGGAACCAGAGCCTTGGAGTGATGAAGATGATAGTGTGTTTGAAGATACTGTGGAACACATTGCTCCGCGAGATGAAGGGTTGATTGAGGTTTCTATGCAGGCACTCAGCAGTGGTGTCACTGCCAACTCCTTGGTCATCAAAGGTAAGGTGAAGAAGGCGTCTCTGCTGGTTTTGGTAGATAATGGAAGTACACACACCTTCCTTAATGCTCAAAAGGCAGCAGAGTTGGGCTGTAAATTGCAAGGGGCTGCTCCCTTGAGGGTCAAATTAGCGGATGGAACGGTGTTGATGAGCAACTCTGTCTGTAAGGATTTTACTTGGACTATGCAGGAGTTTCAATTTCAGTTTGATGTCAGGATTCTGCAGTTAGGATCCAATGATTTGGTGTTGGGACTGGATTGGTTGCGGACCATTAGTCCAGTTAAGTTTGACTTTGTGAACCTGCAGTTGGTATTTGATATGGATGGAGTGGAGGTTGAGTTATATGGAGTTCAGGAGGCTGGGAAGTGTCAGTCTATGTCTGGTAAGAGTCTGCAGAGGTATTTCAAGAAGAAGGGACCATTCTGCACAGGTCATATCTTCTCCATGACTACTTCTACACCTTCAGGTACGACTCCACCCTCTTTTGTGCAACCCATCCTTGAGGAATACAAGGATGTCTTTGGCAAACCTTCCTCCCTTCCCCCTTCCCGTGACTGTGACCATACCATCCCATTGCAGCCTGGCTCTTCCCCTGTCAACCTTAGACCTTATCGTTACCCTCTTCCACAGAAAGTTGAAGTAGAAAAATTGTGTGATGACATGATGACTGCTGACTTCATTCAACCCAGCCAAAGCCCTTTTGCCTCCCCTGTCCTCCTAGTCCTCAAGAAGGATGGTACTTGGCGTTTTTGTATTGATTACCGCCAGCTTAATTCAATAACCATCAAGAACAAATTTCCAATTCCTGTTATAGATGACTTACTGGATGAGTTGGGTGGAGCCAAATACTTTACCAAGCTAGATCTTCTGTCTGGTTACCACCAAGTCCGAATGCATCCAGATGACCAGTATAAGACTGCCTTTCGTACTCACCATGGTCACTTTGAGTTCAAAGTCATGCCATTTGGCCTGACCAATGCCCCAGCCACATTTCAAGTCCTCATGAATAAAATCTTTGGCCCTTACCTTCGTAAATTCATCCTCGTTTTCTTTGATGATATCCTTGTCTATAGCCCTGACCAAACTTCCCACTGCCAGCATCTTTCCCAAACCCTGCAAATCCTTCGCCAACATTCCCTGTTTGCCAAACCATCCAAGTGTTCTTTTGCTCAAAGAGAGGTGGATTACCTGGGTCATGTCATCAGTGAGCAAGGTGTGGCCACTGACCCGAGTAAAGTAGAGGTCATGGTCAAGTGGCCTGTTCCCAAGAATGTTAAAGAATTGCGTGGGTTCCTTGGCCTCACTGGCTACTACAGGAAGTTTGTGCAGAATTATGGCGCCATTAGCAGACCCCTCACTGACTTGCTCAAGAAGGATGGCTTCCATTGGACTGCTACTGCTGACAGAGCTTTCTGCCTGCTGAAATCAGCTATGTCCCAAGCTCCTGTGCTTACATTGCCTGATTTCTCTCTTCCCTTCCAGCTGGAAACAGATGCTAGTGATGTAGGGATTGGTGCTGTCCTGTCTCAGGGTGGTAAACCCATTGCTTTTCACAGTCAGGCATTGGGAATTCGACAGCAAGGGCTGTCTGCTTATGAGAAAGAATATTTAGCAGTGCTATTGGCTGTAACCAAATGGCGTCACTACTTAGAAGGAAGAACCTTCACTATCCTCACTGACCATGAGAGTTTGAAACACCTACTTGGCCAGAAGATTCATACCCACATACAAAAGAAGGGTCTTGTTAAGCTGCTTGGGTTGGATTTTGAGAGTAAATACAGGCAGGGCAGATTTAATAGGGTGGCTGATGCTTTGTCTCGACATCCTCAATTTCAAGCAGTAGGGGAAGTCCAGGCTGAGTGTCAAGCTATTTCTGCTGTGTTGCCAGCTTGGTTGAGTGAACTAGAGCTGACCTATGTGGGTGATCCAGCGATTCACACTCTGATGATGGAGGCAACCATTCCTTTTGTAGGGCCGAGAGTGAATTCAGTTAGGCAGGGATTGCTATATCACAAGGAAGCCTTGTATGTTGGATCAGTAGGGGATATGAGGGTGAAGTTGTTGAGGTTGTTCCATGACTCTCCCATTGGAGGTCATTCAGGGGTGCAGGCAACTTATTTGAGGTTGAAACGTTACTTTTGGTGGCCTGGACTTAAGTTGCAGGTCAAAGAATTTGTGGGAGTGTGTGATGTGTGTCAAAGGTGCAAGACAGAGAATGTGCCATATCCAGGCTTGCTGCAACCATTGCCAATTCCAGAGAGGGCTTGGCAGCACGTGTCAATGGACTTTATTGATGGGTTACCCAAGTCTGCAGGGAAGGAAGTGGTGTTTGTAGTAGTGGACAGGTTTTCCAAATATGGGCATTTTTTCAGCTTGAGCAGGCCCTATACAGCCAGTAGTGTTGCACAGGTTTTCTTTGAGGGGATCTTCAAGTTACATGGAATGCCCCAAACCATTGTATCAGACAGGGATGCTGTATTTACCAGTTCCTTTTGGACTAAGCTGTTTGAGTTACAAGGGGTGCATCTCCATTTTTCGACAGCATATCACCCTCAGACAGATGGACAAACGGAGAGGCTCAACCGTTGTTTGGAAGACTATTTGAGGAGCATGGTGCATCACATTCCACAGCATTGGAGTGCATGGCTTCCTCTTGCTGAATGGTGGTACAACACTAACTACCATAGCAGCCTGCAGCTAACCCTGTCTGAGGTACTCTATGGCTATCCTCCTTCTCAATTCGAGATCAAGAATCCTCTTTCCACTTCTGTAGCAGCAGTTGCAGACAAATTACAGCAGCAACAGAACCTGATCAAGGTCATCAGAGAGAACCTCGCCATGGCGCAGAACAGGCAGAAGCAAATGGCTGATCGCCATCACACTGAGCGAGTTTTTGCTGCAGGAGAATTGGTGTATTTGAGGCAGAGACCTTACAGACAGGTGACGGTAGCCACGAGAACTGCGCAAAAGTTGGCTGCTAAGTACTATGGCCCTTTTCTCATACTTAAGAAGATTGGGGCTGTAGCTTATCGACTGCAATTACCTCCAAGTTCGTCCATACACCCTGTTTTCCATGTTTCACTTCTTAAGAGGGCTGCAGGTGCTCAGGTTCAGGTTCAACCAGCCTTGCCAGATTATGATGATCGAGGAAGCTTGAAGGTGGAGCCTATGGAGATTTTGGCCAGGAAAGTGGTAGCCCGAGACAACAAAGCTGCTACACAAGTCCTCGTTCAGTGGACACATCAAGATGCTGCAGACGCCACCTGGGAGTTCCTGGATGAATTCAAGCTCAAGTATCCAGAATTCCAGACTTGAGGACAAGTCTTTGGCGAAGGAGGGAGACTTGTAACAGATGGGACTGAGTTGTAATAAAGAAAGAGTGAGGGATGGAAGTGAGAAGTGGAGTGTGGGTGTAATTTGCCTAAAACGGATCGTATAAGAGGGAAAACTGGGCCCAGTGCTCAGTAGACGTTAGACACAATAAAATCTCCTTTCCTCTCTTCTTCCTATCTCTCTCTCTCCCTCTCTCTCTTACTTTACCAATAGTGCCTAACAGACTTTCCCTCCAATCCCTTTCCTTCACGAAATCCCCACTGGAACAACGGTCGCCATTGTTATCTCGTCGAGCTCTCTCAATTCTTCACCCCAGCTGTGACAGGGTGTCCCTGGGATGATGATGACGATGGCGAGGCGACGGAGGTGGCACCGAGCACAGGCGTACGGATGGCGGGATCGCTCCGCTGTGAAATCACAACGGCGACAAAGTCTCCGCCGAGATAAGGGTCGCCCAGCAGGCGCTTGGATGGTCAGTTTCTACCCTCTGTTTGTTTTTCTTTCTGTGGTTGCTTTAGAGTTTTATTCCATGTTCAATCTTTAGTTTTCTCGATGGATTTAGTACCACCAAAACCATGATGCCAAACACTGGCGGCTCCGATGTTCTTCTCCGACAAAGTCTGGCCTGGTGGGTGGGGAGTTTATTTGGGCATCAAGGTTTGTGCCTTATGGAGTATATTTTAGATTCAGGCTTCTAATGTTCCTCATTTGGATTTTCAAGAGTTTTTTTGGATTTGTCTTAGGGTATCCATGGATGTAAGTTTGTTTGGATGCTTAGGAGAAGTATGGTCTGATTCTTCTGCTTGAAATTGAGATTGGGAAAACTGCTACTACAGAGAATTTGTTTTGTGGGTTTAGATAGCTATTGTAGGTTGTTTTTTTATTCTTAAGATAAGGGTGGAATGATTCTCCTAAAATTGAGGCTGGGAGGAGTGCTGGTGTAGGGAAGTTGTGTTCTGGGTTTTAACGGCTACTATTGTAGATTATTGTTTTAATTTGTCCCTATGGTTTTGTTTGTGCTGCAGATGATTCGGGAAAAGAAGAGGATAGGGAAGTTATGCTGGGATTTTGATCCTCTTCTCTAATCACATTCTGATTTGATAATGTAACCAATTTAATTTGTTCACTTTGTTTGTCAGCTTCTTTGCTGGCTGTTAGCGATTTGTTGGAGAAGAAGCAAGAGCTAGAAGAATAAGACTACAAGTAAACATCTTGGAGAAGAGATAGCCCTATCACAGCAAGTCAGGGTAGTGAAAATATTCCATATTTTGGTTAGTTTACTCTGTCCCTGAATGTCTATATCTGATGTATTTTTTTTTTTTTTGTAGGACAATGGGGCTTCATACGCTTATAGGCACCAAATTATGCAACTCCTAAGGTGTGAACGACAAGTCTTTATACCAATTTTCTTTGCATCACTGTGTTATTCCACGAAAATGGATTTCAGACCTTTCTGGTTCGTTTGTGGTTGAGTTACTCTAATCGGGTTTTCTTTGATTGGTGCTGCTTACTTCCATGAATCTGGGTGTTTACTATTTTGAGTTCCTAATTGTTCATTTTACTATTAGTTCATCCCAGCTGCTTTTGTTGCTCATTTAGGCAGAATTATCGTTCCTCTGATATTGAAGTTTTGTTGTGTAGGTGCCTTTGTGCTGGCCTTCGGAGGCCTCTGCCTCAGGTCTTAATGTCGTAGGTAAGATTCTTTCCGGGTTGTATGTCATTTTTGGGGGTTTTATTTGATGTAATGTCATGGTGCTAACTTTTCTTCTTCCCCAACTTGGCGGGTTTAGTTATGGAGGCAAGCTAGGACGGGGAAGGGATCCTATGCACTCAACTTCAGTACCGCAGCTACGGGCGTAGGTACCGATGATGAAGCTCTGACAACGAGGCAAGGGGTCACAACTACGGTAAGAGTTATTCTTTTGTTCAATTGATTCTATGTTTGGGTAATTTTAAGGGTACTGGCGTGTTTTTGCTTTTTGGTGGAGTTGACAGCTTGAATGAAAGAAAGGATTTGCGGCCAGTCCGAGCTTTCGGCCCTTACAATACTGGGTCAGGTTGAGATGAGCGGTGCCTATGAGGGAGTAGCCCTCGGCATAGGTGGGTTCCTGAATATATATATGTTCTTCATCACTGCAGGTCTTTGTGTCCCTACTTATCTCAAACTTCCCTGTGTTTGCTGGTGTTGCAGTTGCAGTATAATGTGTTTCTGGTTCCTTTGCGGCCTTCATGGTATCTACGGGAAGGGATCTATGATTACGCCACCGGTTCATGCCTAAGATAGTTGTGCCCGAGTGGTATGCTTCCTGTCTGTTTGATCTGGGGTAACATTTTAGTTTATGTGTTTGTGAACCATAGACGCAATGATTATACCAGCTTGTATTGGTGAGCTGAGAAGTCACATTTGTTTTAGTTCTCGAATAGTGTGATTTGTATTGAAGCTCTGCATTCTGCGTGTCTGCATTATGCCTAGATTATCTTTTCCTTTCCCTTTCCAAACGAGGCCTGATAGAAATAGTGATATAGGATATACATGCCAGTAACTCTCCTTCTGCACTTAGTTTTAATTGGAATGGGATTTTGCTTAGGTTATGCTATTATTCTTCACTGTCGTACAGCTATGACACGAGCTAGAATTTTTCATTATCAATGATTTGTTTATTTACCCACAAACTTTTCCTCATTAAATTAGAGTTAAAGATGAGTACAGACCAACCTTGCTATCGGTTCTCCTTTGTGGATAATTTGATGCCCCAGTTTTGAACTCAGTAGTTTGGAGTTTTAGTTAGATGTTGTTTCCCTCATTTTCTTCATTTCCCTTTAGACTGCATCGTTTCCTACTTCACCTAGCTTGCCTGCATATGGTGCCTTATTTTTTTCATTGATGTGTTCTCTTTACTCCCACCTCCGACAACAGGTCTTCCGCTTAGATCATTCGAGGGTGCTTTTGGAACTTCTCTCAGTTGTTGGTTTTAGTTAATGGGGCCATAACCTATTTTGTTAAGTTTATCCGATCATTTATGCTTCAAGTTGCCAAGGAGGTGGTTGCACTGCATTTGTGACCTGTATAGGTCTTGCCTCTTTCATTGTGGTTTGCTAATACCCTTGCACTAAATTAGCTATCCTTCCCTCAGTGCTGCATGCAACTAGTCCATTCTACGTTGTCTAGGTTTTTGCTCAAACTATTTGTGTCCAGACTTTTCTTTTTGCTTCTCTCTTGAGCTTTAATTAGCAAGAAGGTGGAGACTAAGAAGAAGGATAAAGAGGAATCAACTACATGAGATCAATACTGGAAAGATATGTTACCGTTTGGTGAGATTCTCTTTTTTCAGTTTAGCTTTTGTTTTAACTATTCCCGGTTTCGATTTGGTCAGTGTTCTGCTATTTATGTTTACGCCGCAGATGATGCAGGAAGTTGAGCAAACTTTTTATAGATGAATCTGCAGAACTCCGAACTTGAGCACAGGGAGTACGAGACAAGTAGGCTGATAAGTAAGGAGCTTGATTGGCAATCCATTTTCGTGTCGGTGGTCTTGCTAACAATTGAGTATTGTGAGCTGGCATTCGTCGCTCTCCAAAGTTTAAACTGATGTCCTGCATTTCCAAGTTTTTCAGTTGCGGGAGAAATGAATTTTTATTCTTCCACATACATCTTTGTATGATTTATCCCTTTCGTAACTGTTTATTGTGTTTTTGCCAATGGACAAGAGGGATATGTCGGCCCCAATTTGTTTAGAGCTAGGGCCTTAGTGTGGATTCATCACTCTGGAAGGACACCGCCATTCAGGTGAGATTATAAAAGCTTTTCATTCTGTATTTCAGTGGCCGTGGGAGGGTATTAGGGTTGTGAATATGAAATGATAAATCCATTAAGCTAGGTTATGGCTAAATTCATTTATTGGTCAAACTTTGTTCAGTTGCCCAGCGGTATTGATTTATCATCGTTTGGATTTGAATATGGAGCAATGAGAATTATGTTACGTAAGTTATTCATTCAAATGGGAACTGCACTGGAAGTTCCTATCCAGATATTCTTCTCTGCTGATGTTTAAACACCCAGATCTCTCAACCTTCCTCCTCTCTCTCTCTCTCTCTCTCTCTCTCTCTCTCTCTCCAACCGTAACTCACTACTAAAGACCCATCTCCAGGAATGAAAACTCTGCTCTCTCTCGCTCTCTCGCTCTCTCGCCTGCCTTGTTTAAGTTTAGGCTTCTCTCTCTGGCTATGAGCTATTGCCTTGTACTCCGATTTTTACGCTCTTCTTTTATACATTGAATCATGACACATTTACAGCAACTAGATGCAACTATACATTCAGCATTTTGCATCACAACTGAACTTCCTTTTTCATTGTGGAGACCCATTCCTTCGTGGCTTCTTTTAAAGTAAAAACAATCAGAGTGAACCATGATGTGCATGTATTTATACTAAGTGTATAATCAAACCAATTGAACCATGATCTGCAAGTCTTTCCTTATTCTCAAGTTTCTTGCCTTGAGAGATGTCACAAATCTGTTTAACTCTACCTAGACAATTGTTCCATGTTGTTATGCATTGAGTGATTGCTTCCTGAAATGTAAGAGTACATATTGTTCTACTTACATTGTACATCATAAGTGGAAGGTGTAAAAGTTTGATGAAGCAAATAATGACTATGAAATTACTTTCCAGTTAGTCGCTTAGCTGCAATTTCTCCTTGCAACCCTGTTACTCATGCTGCAATTTTTTGGCAGGAAGAAGAAGGTAGTCGCTCAACTGGTCATGGTATAATTCATTTGCCAACAACACGAACAAGATAGTCCTCAAACCAGGAGAAATCCCATAGGTTTGAATAGTCCCCATGAATCTACCATTTGGGGAGATTCGTGCTATGAAAGTAGTTTGCAATCCAAATATGTTATCCTTACCTTGTTCATCGGCTTCAGAGATCATTAGCAGGAAAGTGCAAATGTCTACCTGCAATAGAAAGCCTTCAGTATGGAGCAAACATAATAGATTATATATGGGTTTGATTTAGTATGTTTTTTTAAAGTATATGCTTTACTCTTTGCATAGGACCTTTAAAAATCATGTCTTAATATTATGTTGTCGGTTACACGCGAAGCATAGCGAGCGGGTCCTTGCTAGTATATATATATAAATACGTATAACCCTAGCTACTCTCCATACGCAGCTAAGCCTAACTAATATGTATGGATCAATGGGCCAAAGCCGAAAATACATACCACTGAACAGCCTTCCCCAAATTGATGAGGATCTCTCATCATCAATTTACGAGAAAGATAGAAATGACGACTGGCCACGAAGGACTTGGTCAGAAGATCAACAATCTGGTCCACAGAAGTAACATGGAATAGATGCAGAATCCCATCGCGAACCAATTCCCGTATGTAGTCTAGATGAACCTCAATGTGCTTAGTACGCTCATGAAGCACAGGTTTCGTCGCAATCTGTATAGCACTTGTATTATCAACATATAGCTAGCGAGGTATCGCACAATCAACTCCGAGATCACCAACTAGTCGACGTTACCAGAAAAGCTCTGAAGATACATCGAACATGGCCCTATACTCAGGCTATGTAGAAGACATCGATACTCGATCGTGCTTTTTGCTGCCCCAGGAAATAAAAGAATTACGCAGACGGACACACCACCCTGTCTTAGAGCGATGAGTATCCACACAACCTGCATACAGAGGCGGAGCTACCTTAAGGCTCGGGGGGCCCCGGCCTCCCCGAGAATTTCGTAGATCACGTATAAATACATTGAGAATTTTCAAAATTATAAAATAATTTAAGGCTAATATAATTATCGGAGTGGGCAGTACTATATCAATGTAGTTCCTTATAGTCTAGTGGTCTTGTTGTTGGTTTGTCTTATGGTTGTACATTGTTTCAATATCCAGCGGTGGCAAATTTATTAGTTTTCCTAACATTTCTTTAATTTTTGCTTAAAGTTAAACTTAAATACTTAACTTTTGTTCAGCTTTCGCTTAAAATTAAACCTAATTACTTGACTTTAGTTTAGTTTCTGCTTAAATATCAATTTTATTTTGAAAATACTAATATGCATATACAATTATTGTTCAATTACAATAACAAAGAATAACATGGTAAAAGTTAAAAAAGAAAGATTAGCTTTTTCCTTGTCGTTAATTATTTATCTTGAACATACTGACAAAAAATTTTAGTTCATATCATATGTTTAGATTTTTTAATTATCTTAAATAATGTATGCACGGTAACACTAATAAATTTTGGTCATATCATATATTATTATTGTTTTAATTTTTGACGGATCCTATGGAAAAAAATTCGGCCCTCCCGACTTCTGAATTCTGGCTCCGCCCCTGCCTGCATAGTCGGAATCCGAGAAAGCCTGGAGCACGAGAGAACCAGACAAAGGAAGGAACAAACCCACGTCCTTCGTCCCTTGTATGTAACGCAGAATCCTATGCAGCGCAGCCAAGTGATTGGTACGAGGAGCGGACATAAACTGGCTGACATCTGAACTGCATAGTAAATATCTGGGCAAGTAGAAGTCAAATAAATAAAACTCCCAACAACACTTATGTAATGCTTCCCTCCATCAGCCAACAAATCACACGACTCTCGACCGAGTTTGAGGTTAAGCTCCATCGGTGTCGTAACCACGGTATAGAGGCTACTTCCAAGAGAGACCAAATAGTCACCAATTTTGCCACCTGGGAAAAAGTCTCATCAAAGTCGATACCATACACCTGACAGAATTCCTGGGCAACAACATAGGCCTTATATCGCTCGAGAGTATCATCGGGTAGAAATTTCAGATTATATACCCATCGAGACTCGATCACCGGCACAGAAAGCGGAGGGTGAGACACCAAGTCCCATGTGTCATTAGCGTAAAGAGCGTCAAACTCCTCATCCATCGCACGATCCTAGTGTGGATTCCCCTTAGCTTGAGAATGCCGGGTCGGAATGGGGATCGATCCACATTATACGCCATGTGATCCTAGTGGCGGATGGGAGGGACACCATGGGTAGTGCGATTGGAGCGAGGAGGAGCCACGACTGGAGGCGAGGGTTGCGAAGACTCATCCGAGGAAGAGGCGCCGGACGTATTATACTCGACAGCGGGAGGTCAGGAGGTAGCCTATCATCCTTAGGGTCCATTAATCCATCATCATCATCATCATCAACAGTAAAGGAAGGAGGAGGAAGGAACATATCAAAGAGAGGAGGATCAGACGCAGAATGAGAGGATTAGTACATCAAATTTTCAAGAAAAACGATGTGACAAGCAGTATGAACACGACACAAATTTGGGTTATAACAAAAGTAGTACTTATGAATGTCATTCTAGCCAAGAAAACATTAACGAGCAGCTTTGAAAGTGAGTTTAGTATGCTCTGAATGAGGAAGGAGAACAAAACAAAGACACCCAAAGACACGATAACGAGAATACGGAATTCGTTTATGGCAAAGACGCGTATAATGACTAGTTTGACCAAGGACAAGGGTGATCTGGTAATTGATTAGGAGAACGGCGATAGCAACAAAGGAGAATAGTAAGAGAGCTCGAGTAACCTCCAAAACATAGTTGATTTTAATGTTCGACCAAACAATTTTTTTGTGACACGCCGAGACAGGATTTTTGTGGCAGGATGCCAAGGACCATAACTAAACTCACCTCCGGGATAAGAATGGACTACACAAACGCTCCTATCAAACGAGGTTTTAACCATGGCAAGAAACTCGGTAGCAATAGATAAAAGATCATATTTTAGTCAGAGAAAATAAACCCAGGTGTACCTAGTAGCATGATCAATGAACAAAGCCAGATGGTGCAAACAAGTCCGCCCGATCTCCGTCCAAGTCTTCTAATCCTGTACCACAAAGCCAGATGGTGCAAACATAACACGATAACCTTGGTCACTAACTTGACCAACAAAAACCAATCTCGAAACCAATTTAGGCACATGATACGTGGAGGGCTAATCAATACCAGAAGTATGAATCGAACCTATGCCAGATACATGCAACTGTACGTGGGCACCGGGCCGTGCCGCCCACGCGATAGCACGGCACAACACAGTTAGAGCACTGCACGAGCACGGGCACGGGCACGGAATAAATGGGCTAGCCCGGCACGAGCACGAATAATTCATGGGCCGTGCCAGGCCTAAACTTCATGGGCACGAGCACGGGCACGGTATATAAGTGGGCCGTGTCGGGCCTAATATTTTTGAGACTTTATTGAGTATAAGAACTGACATGACACGAAAATAATATTTATTTGATAGATAATAAGTATAAAAAGAATCATATGTTCAAATATTACAAAACACAAGTAGAAAAATAATTATTTGTTGTTGTTAGAAGTGTCATAAAGATATATACGTAATTACTAACATAAGTAAAAATGGACAAAGAATTAAACAAAGTCAAATAACACTCGCTATACTTCCAATTTTCTTTATTTGAAAGATTAACTCCTCATCGAAATGTACCGATTATTAAATTATTCCTCACTTATAAAAAAAAATTCTAAAAAAATCCTCCAAATAATATAAAGGGATTCTCCTTAGAACCTCTTCCTTTTGTTTTTTCCTAGCTCCTCCGCATAGCAAGGGAGGGTTATTTGGACATTTGATAGGCTTTAAAACCCCCGAACTCATTAATTAAAAACGGATCAACACTCCAATTATAAAAGAAATCATTTTTAATTGCTATTCATGTTTATATATTCTTTCTATTAGTAAAGAGTATGTAATTTTTCTATGCATCTATAACCTGGTTAGGTGTATAATCTCATCATTTGTTTTAATTTGGACAATAATTTTTTAACATAAAATCAAATTAATCACGTTACACAAATATCATATACACTTTGATATATTTTCTAATAAAATTGTTAGTCGAGCATTCTATAGCATCGTATACAATAGCATTCGGGAACTATCAATTTTTCTATTGTAGTACTTGATCTAAGTGACAATTTTTAATTGCACCATCAGTGTCAAATTTCCATTAGTCTATCAATAAAACTAGTCTCACCTTGATGACAAAACTTTGACGTAACTCTCAATTTGCCTAAATCAACCTAGAATGACTATTGTACTCGCTGCTCAGTTTCTCCTTTAAAATAATAAAATAAAAACCACCCTCGATTGAAATTGTATAAATTGTTGTTCTTCATATTTGAGCTCTACATACCTAAAATTGAACTGCAAACTCTACCAAAAACTATTCATGATATACAAAATTATATATGAAAACTACCACATATAAAAAACCACATTCCTTAGAGATGTAAATATTCCCATCATCGGCCACTAAGCCTTCCTAAGTCATTTGACAAACCGGACAACAAAATCTACAATTAGAATTATTTTCTATTAATGAATTTGTTGGAATCTTAATCGCACTAATTTTTGTGTAACAAGTTTGGACATTCCTAAACATGAATTAGAGTTCGATAAAAAATAAAATGAATTAGAGAACATTCTTACAGGCTATTCATTAAGTTTTATAGGTTAACAAATTTTGTGTTGATTGTTGGGTTGCTTATCAGTTTTAAGAAGTAAAAATCTCGAGAAATGTTTATGACTTGAATAACGTAAATTCATGATATAAAAATTATGTATAAAAACCACCACATGTAGAAAATGGCATTCCTGGTAGATGTAATTACATAATCCACAACTAAGCTTTCCCATGCCATTTTGACAAACTAGACAACAAAATCTGCAGATAGAATTATTTTCCATAAAAGAATTTGGTGGAAGCTTCATCACACAAATTGCCGTGTTTCATATTTGCGCATACCTAAATCTGAATTATTACGTAATACTTTTACGGGCAATTCATAAAGTTTTCAATCTATAGGTTATAAAAAAAATAATGAATGGTTATCAGATTTTGTGTTGGTCGTTAGGTTGCTCATTAGTGTTAGGGAAAGAAAAAATCTGAGAAAATGTTTATGACTTGAATTATGTAAATTCTATTGCGTAAAAATAGCATCTCATATTTGAAATTGTTTTAACATCAAAGATTAGCTTTCAATAAAATGTAGAAAATAAGGTAGACTCTACTGTGAAGATAAATGTTTCATTGATGGAGGCTAAAGCATTTTTATTGATGGATTATGATGCTTTTGATGGTGGAGTGATCACAAAGGAATTCAAAATTAATTTTTAGATACTTGAAAGCGAGGAGAAAATAGTGTGAGTTAATTATTTTTTCTAGGAGTCGACCCTTGCAAGAATATTTTCACTTTAGTAAGGATTTTTGTTAATGAATCGGTTAACATGTCAGAAAATATATAAATATAGTATTTTATATTTCTGGTGATTAAATAATTTAGGAATTTTTATTGTATAAAATAAAACATGTCTCAACTCAAATAGTTTTATCATTTATATCATTGATAAATTTATCCGACCAACGGGCGGGCCCTAATCTAGTTTAACATAGCTATGATATCCACCATCACGCACAAAACCAAATTTAACACAACTACTGAACTTCAATCTTTAGCCTTCACTCAATCAAACCAATATCAATTATTATACAGTATTGGATATTACACTCTACCACATCAACCTGACGTCCTGACCTAACCACCTCTTTGCTCGGACTCCTAAATGAGGAAAAAATTTCAAAATATACTAGTAATTAAAAAATTTACAAAATACATAAGTTATAAAAAAATTTCTCAGTCTATACATGTTCCACAATCACCGCCTTTGTCAAAGGCAATGAACAACATCACCGTTTTAAATAAAAGTGGTGACTATTTCCCCGCATTTGACTAGCACGATGAATCTGGCGCGGATTGCTGACGTGGACAACGCGGGGAATTCACCGCGTAAGTAGAAAATGGTTAATAACCCGCGTTTGTCCACGTTAGTGATCGGCGTTGCGCGGGGCTTCACCGCTGGTGTTGGATGCAGTGAGGCACAGATTTTGGTTTTCTTTCCAGATCTGACGCCTCACAGGGTCCACGTGATTGCTCTACATTGATTTTTGGAAGATCCCTCCCCCAATAAATTGAACCTTTCCCCTCCCCCCACCCCCACCCCTTTCAAATCACACCACCACATTACACTTCTTTTGCCCTTCATTCGACCTCTCTAGTCTTGTTCTAAGTATGCTCTGTGGTTGCGGCTAAGTCTGATCTTCCACATCAGAAAGAATTTCTAGAGTTATATACCCAAAGCCCTCGTCTCTTAAAACCCCGTCAAACCTCTGTCCGGCTTTTGCTAAAAAAATGGACGAAGAGGCTCTTCGGGTAGGTTCTTGGTTTTTCTTTTATGATTTTTTTAATCTTTCCAATTTGATTTTGTGATTTTTTTAATCAAAACAATCTGATTTCATTACTTTTATTTATAGATGGGTGCCGAGATATACGATCCTCGATTGTATATCCATTATAGGCAAAGAGATACAAAGAATTTAACCGATCAAGCAGCACATCGCTCCCGTGCAATTTGAGACAACAATCCGGTAAACACTACGTACCTTATCAACAATTTACTTTTTTCATAATTTAGTAAGGTTTTATTTTGCTTTCTTTTAACTAACAAATCGATGTTTTTTCTATTTTTGTGTAGGAATCACTTATTCCCGGCATTCATAAAGGGACTACTAACTTGCCCGCTTGGCATGATCGACTGTCGCCGTACATAAAGAATATTGGATTGGGTATATTGAGGCATTTCATGCGGTTTGAAATTAACAACGATCTGCTTATGGCAATGTCAGAGCGATGGCGCCCTGAAACCCATACGTTCCACCTTCCGGAGGGGGAAATGACGATCACCCTCAAAGACGTCGCGATTCTCACCGGGCTGCCGATAACTGGAGATGCCATCATTGGTACCACTACCAAACCCGATGCAGGTTGGGTCCGCCCATTCGTGATCGTTTGGGCTTTGACATGCCGACCACGAGACCAATTCAAGGACGGGGGCATCCAACATTGAATGCGGGACAAGTATCGATCCCGTGGCTTGTTACTCAGATCCAAAATGAGGTTGAAATCAGCCCAGAGACTCCGGAAGATCAAGTGGAGCGCTATGAACGCATCTACCTCATTGATTTGGTCGGAGGATTTTTGTTCCCCGACAAGTCGAACCGGTGGATTCAATGCATATAGTTGCCAATGCTCCTTGGTGACTGGAACGCGATCGGGGAAAAGAGATGGGGATAGGCCGTGTTAATTGGCATATATAGGGAGCTGTGTACTTGCTCGAAGGTAGGAGCGAAACAAGCTGGTGTTGCGATGTTCATCCTCGAGCTCTGGGTATGGGAGCATCTTCCAATGTTCGCACCTGAAGACCCATGTCCATATTGGAGAGCACATGATGAGCTACGAAATCTGCAAAATCCCCCCTATGGTGTCAAGTAAGTTTATTCCATACTTATCTAGATTTAAATTTATTCCATGCTTAGCTATATTTAAATTATATTTATTCTGTACTTAGCTAGATTTAAATTTATTCAATGCTTAGCTAGATTTAAATTACATTTATTCCGTACTTAGCCTAACTGCAAATTTAGTCCATGCTTAGCTAGATTTAAATTAAATTTATTCCGTACTTATTCTAATTGCAAATTTAGTCCATGCTTTGCTTGCTTTAAATTACATTAGCTATATTTAAATTTACTTAACCCAAGTTTAAATTTATTCAATGCTTCAAAAATTTCTTATATTTGGACTTCTACTTACAAGGTGGATAAGAACAAATACAAAAGACCATCAACCTGAGCACTCTTTACTGTTTTATCGTGCTGAGTGTGATAAGCCTTGGTGGAACCAGGTAATCATGCTTTACAATACTTTAACGAATTAATTTATTGTGAATGTAATTGGTCGCTAATTGCAAATTATTAATGAGTACAGGTTATATGGGACCCATATCCACGTGAAGTAGTCGAGCTGCATCATCTGAGACACCCCCAGGATCACGAGACGTGGTTGTGTAATGTGCCATTGATCTGCTGGCACATTGTGGAGTGGCACCTACCCGATCAATCCTTGAGGCAATATCGATTGGAGAAACCAATTCCACAAACCCCACCTCAAGGTTTCAGGGAGCTCCATGCCACCGACCTCCGACACTCGGCAAAGAATTGGCTTGTAAAGCATCAATTCTACATCAACATTTGGGAGAATAGAGGGAATTGGGTGGTCCAAGGGATGCCAGAGACGAGACCTATGCGTTACCACGATGGGTACATGCAGTGGTATCGAAAGTTTACGCTTAGATGGGTGTCAAAGCAAGGTGTTGTGATGGGTTCGTTGGTAAGTCATCCTAAGTCTCCCTCGTAGTCTAATTCTTTTGTTTTAAGGTTTAAATAATTTTTGTTATATACGTCAGGGACGGAGCCTGCCCCTCCTAAACTTTTAAATACCAGCGGAAGTGAAGTATGATCACAAAGAACTAGTGTAGTGTAGTGGTTAGACGTGTAGAAATTGTTAAAAATGGTAGTGAGTTTTAAAATTTGTTCTCCTCCAGCTTGTGCTTATTTTGTATAAAATTTGTTCTCCTCCACAACCTCTCTCCTGATTTTCTTTTCAATTTCATGATTAGTTTTTAACTGTATTTACCTCTCTTCTTATTTTCTTTTCAATTCCGTAACTAGTCATTATATGTTTTGTGCTTATTTTGTTTAAAATTTGTTCTCCCCCACAACCTCTCTCCTTATTTTCTTTTGAATTTCATGATTAGTTTTTAATTGTATTTACCTCTTCTTATTTTCTTTTCAATTTCGTAACTAGTCATTATATGTTTTGTGCTTATTTTGTTTAAAATTAGTTCTCCGCCACAACCTCTCTTCTGATTTTCTTTTGAATTTCATGATTAGTTTTTAATTGTATTTACCTCTCCTGATTTTCTTTTCAATTTCGTAACTAGTCATTATATGTTTTTAACTTTGGTATCGTTTGAAGGTTGGGATTTCAAGCGATGTATTTAGCTTATGCATGTAATATCAAGATTAAGTCGTTTTTTTGGTTAAATTTGTTACAGAATACATGTAATGTCAAAATGAGTAATTGTCAATCTCTATGAAAAGGTGAGATTGTGCCCAAAGTATTGTCTACCCTCTACTTTTATATTTATAGCTAAGCATAATCTAAACCTTCAAACAATGTATATTTCAAATTCATACATTTCATCCAATACATCAAATTACAATATACAAATTGATTACATACTTCAATTTGGAGAATCCCAATCTCCAAACAACCCCTTGACAAGTTTATTTGTAAGTGAATTTATTTGAAGATTTAACATGTTACTAATTAAAATAGTTAAATCTAGTCTAAAAAGACTTTCTCAATGCATCATCCTATCTCAACTTGTCTTGATATTTGTAGTTGGCTTTTGACCGCTATGTGAATATGATCATTTTGTGGTATTAGTAATCTCAATTATCTTTGAAACAAGAAGGCTAATTTAAGCTATTTTATTTTGAAATATATATAATGATTTTCATAGTATTGATAAAAGTTAAAATGGTTCTTACATAAAAAGATTGCCAATACTTTTGCTATTCTATTTTAAAAAATTTTCTTTATCATTATATATGTGTAGGAAATTTTTTGCTTAGGTTGGTGGTTTGGAACACGCCAAGCACGTGGCGGATAGTGCTCCAACCATCGATGAGAGCAAGACTTCTTGGTTGCGAAGGCTTCTGAACAACCTCCTGAGTTGTACCCGAGAGCAAATGAGGGATGTCATGGCATATCCTCCACTTCCTGCCCTGGCCCGCCCATCATTCTGTGTTGATGAGCGCATTGTGCCCCCCGCTGAGTCCCCACGAAAGAGAAAACGCAAGCCTCTGCCACAATTTCAAGAGCTGCGTACAACTCAAGAAACCGAACTACCTGAACCATTTGAATACCAATGGGCATCTGCAACGGAGGTCGCTGGAGGGTCATCAAGTAATGCTCCATCTCATGAACCGGACATTTTCCCCCAAGGGTTCCCTCAATTCCACCATCAGCAACAGACTCCGATGTATCATACCCCGTAGCAGGAAACCCCTCAGGTACCGATCTACCACCCGACTACTGGTCCATCTCAGCCACCACCACCTCCACCACCTATACAGACTCTAGTTGGGGCTCGGGTTAAGAGAAATCAGCGACCAGTTGTTCAGCGAGCCCGCCAAGAAGGAGGGAGAGATGGCGTAAGAAAGGGCCGAGGAAGCGTGGAGGACGAAGGGATGGGGGCCAAAATGAGGGGGAACAAAATGAAGCCAACTAGTGAAATTCTCATGCTTTCTTTGTTTATTTTAGCTTTATGTCATTGCAGTGAACTATCCATGTTGTTTTGTGTTTCTCGATCTTGTGGTTTGAGCTTGCATTGTCTTTAAACTATCCATGTTTTTTTTCTCTCCATTCATGTTTTGTGTTTTCGCCTCTAGTAATCAATGATCTATGTTTAGTCTACTTTCTATTTGGATTTAAATTCATTCCAACATACACCTCATAGATCATCATTCCAATATCATTACAATCTTTAAACAAGCAACAAATTTAAATGAAAATTAAGATAGATAGATCACTTTCAATGTTGGTCCTGATTAATTTCCACATCATACTAGAGAGGTTGTCCAGGGAAACACCTCTTGTCATCCCCAGGTTGTCTGCACTTGGAGCATTGCTTCGGCCCTCGCCTCGGGCATGGCACTTGATCCATCTCATTGTGAATCCTTTCAGTCCTAGGACGACCCTTGGTGCGCTTTAGGTGCAACGATGGGATAATCAACTTCCCATTGTATATAGGCCAATACGCTTCATCTGGCATGGGGTTCAAAGCTGCATCATATGAGTTCCTTATTGCATGTTCAGTGAAGTAAGGACTCACCAAACTGTGGGGGATCATGGTTATTGACTTAGCTACTGCCATTGCACGTGAACAGGTTATTCTTGTGTTTTGATACTTTTGACACGTACACTCCCTAGTTAGGCTTTCTAAGTGTAGAGTAACGGTTTGACGATTGTGGCCACGCCTCCCTCCACCCCATATACTGTTTTGACTGCAAATATACCTTCATTGCGGTCGAAAAGAAAAACTTTATGCTTACTTGATTTTTCTTCGTTCTTCTGCATTTGATCAAAGACGTTTTGTACTATCACATCACCAGAGATTTCCCTCCCAATAGCTAGCTGAAGCCGCTTCACGCGCCACTCGTTGACCTTCTAGTATGAAATCTCGACTATGACAGAAACATGCATCGCTCGAATTCCCTCGTACACTCTATTTATACTTTCACCATGGTTGGTAGTTGCAATCCTGAATCTGGTCGCGTTGTCCATATTGAACGTCCACATGTGTAAGTCTTGACCTTCAGCCCATACTGCTCCCGCTTGGTGGACCTGACGAATTGTCTCCATCTTCTGCTCATACTTTTTTTGGTTGATGTGCAACCGCTGCAAGGTGAATAAAATTAAATGGTCAATACATGATAAATACAAAGTTATTAAATGCATAGTTAACTCAGATTAAAATACATTAGTACCTACATGCCATAATTGATCTCTTATGTCTTTCTTCTTCCCGAATTTGTACTGGAAATTGGCAAGCCAGTGTCGAACACACCAGCACCATATCCATCCCCATTCGTCAGGAAAACCACCCACGACATTCCTAATCCCCCCCCCGTGTCAATCATATATAATCGTAATACCCTGCCACTGTGTGACGTGTTCGTGTAGTTGGTAAGAACCATGCCCAACTTAAGTTGTTCTCCCCTTCCACTAATGCAAATGCAAGTAGGAAAATCAACATATTTCCATCAATGCCAGTGACAATGAGAAGAGTGCCTCTGTACTTCCCAGTAAGGAAAGTTCCATCAACCTAATTGAGAATTAGGATATAATTAGTCTGAAATTTACAAAGCAGGGAAATAGAACTTTTCTAACAGTAATTAGTAATTAAAATACATGGATAACTGGTATGCAGAACGCAAACCCTTCAATGCATGGTTTGAAAGCCCAAAATAGATGGTGAAACATAAACTTTTCATGTACTCGAACTTGATCCTCTGTGTATACATTGTTGTAAGAAGGCAGGAAAACAGCCCCAGGGTTGGACTCCTCCATTGTGGCCATAAGTCTAGGGAGTAACATACGAGTCCTCCCAATCACCATACACCTCAGCCCATGGCTTTCTGCTTACCATGCCATGCCTTTTTGTCATGGACCAGGAAACCGGATCGTACCGGCCGGTTCAACCGGTAAAACCGGAAACCGGACCAGGGACGATACGGCAGGCTGGCTGCGGGAAGATTACCGTGCCGACTGGTTTTGCTGGTTTAACCGGCACAAAACAAAAAACCGCCCGGTTTTGGTCTAAGCGGCGGTAAGCTGTATGAACAAACACTAAATGAAAGAAAGAACTAGACGAATAAGAAAATGATTCTCTGCTTCATCAAAGAAAGAAAAACATGCAATAGAGATCTAGAGATGACCGAAAGACTAAAATATATGCAATTAGATGAATAACTATAAAGGCTGCACAAGAACACTAGATGGTGCTGAGGATCTGGATGAGCGGCCAAAGAAGATTCAAACTGCCAGCTATTCTTCCGGACTCTGCCAAATTTGGATTCTTAAAGGGACTTTGAAATCGATCGAATTACAGAATGGGGGCTGAATAGAACATAATGATTGAACGAGGGCGATGAGGTGGTGAGGGATCTGAAAATTGGCAGCTCTATAGGAGGGTTATTTTGTTCTGCAAACTCGGTAAGTTTTGGGAATAAAGAGGAAGACGAAGATACAGAGCACTAATGGTTTGGGGGAGATGAGGACAGAGAAATAGAAAACTGTGTGCCATCTGCAGAAACTTGGGGTCGATGGAAGCCGAATGGTTTGTATATTTATTATATTATTTATTAAGTTTATTTGCCTTTTATTTAATAATTAAATGAAAAACGAAAAATCTTTGATGGGTGCAGACCGTGCAGTGAGAGAAATCTTCTACTACTACGCTTCATTAACGTGTATATCTATTTTTGCTTAATGTGTATCTAAAATTCTCATTCAAAACTATTGTGTAATTAATTAAAAAGAGTTGCGGCAATATTTTTGGTTGTGTAAAATATTGATATATTAAATATTATATAAAATAATATAATATGAACGTTTTTTGGACGCTCTCAAAATACAATTCTTCAAGAATATACAATTCTTCAGTTCTCCTATATAATGTGAAAGATAAGTTGGTTTCAACTAGCCAAGGAGCTTAGAAGTTCACAGCTCTACCATGAAACTAGAATCAGATAGTAGATGAACTCCTATCGCTCTGAAAGTGAAGCACAACCCCCTGTTGCTGCGAATCCTATGAGTTATTCAGGTTTGTTATCCGGTATATTCCGGTTTTATTCCAGTATTACTCCGAAACGGTATACTGAATCTGCCGGTACGGTTTTTTAACAAAAAAATATTTTTTAATTACAAAAACGGTATTTTGCCGGTACACAATGATTGAACCACGGTAGTACCACAAAATACCCTACCACTGACAGATCCGGTATGACTTCCGGTACGGTTTCCTTTACCATGCTTTTTGTACCTTATCGTGTAAGAATGTCGATCCTTCACCTCGGCCATGATAGCTTTGACCTTGATATCTGGTTGTGCCTAGATAAGGTGCTTAATATGTCTCGCCACTTTCTTTGCTTTAAGTTGCCGGTGATCCTGAGAAAGTATCGACGAGGAGCAGGCGTGGTTGTTCTCAGCTTTTTGAATCACCCAGGCACCCTTTCTCTTCATATTTGCAGCTCGCAGTTGCCACATAAAACCCTCTGCAGCATTTTTGCATATGACATGTAGTTGTTTACTATCAGAATATTTTACCTTCCACTCGAAATTGCGCAGCATGGCATCTTTGGTAAAAGCATCATGCACAGCGTCCTTCGATGTGAACGCCATACCCACCTCCAAATTGGTCGTCGGATTATACACTGGCATAGGGACAACGTCTATGGCAACATTTTGACTGTGTAAAAATTGAGTTGGTACCTGTGTAGTATGGCGTTGGTGGCCATGAAATGCCACCTCGTCATCGGTATCGTCAGTATCTTCCTCTTCGCTCAGTGATCTCAAATCTTCCTCAGTATCATCGTCTCTCGAGTCAAATGGATAACTCGGGCCAGAAGGATCAACATGACCACCATCACCAACATTGTCTTCTCGCTCATGTGAAGTACGCCCAGATCGAATGGTATTCTCGATTTCAGCCCACTCTAGGCCCTAGGCAGCCCATTGAACCTCACCGGCCTCAACAAATGGGGCAGGTTTATCACGTTGCGGGTATTTTCCGATGACACCCATCCCGCACCACTACCTCCTCCGTAGTTGCTTGAACTACCACCCAATCCGTAACCTCCTGTATAACCACCTCCTTCATAGTTGCTTGAACTACCACCCCATTTGTACCCTCCTGCAAAACCATCATCATAAGAATACTGGTGAGAATGAGTTTCACCGACCACCTCGGTCTCAACATAGACCTTTGCAAGCCGCATCCCATTATCGCCTAGGAACTGTAACATCATCGTAACTGCGTCATCATTGTTTATGACAACTTCTTGGTACACAACCCAGCCAACTCATGTCTGGATACCGGTAAGTAATTTTACCAACTCTCATATGTCCGCTCGTACAAACCTTGTCTGCACAAATGTCACAGAGTTCTTGCCACGTGAATCGCTACTCAATTTTCAACATAGTGGATTCACCGTCCTCATAATCAATCCCAATGTCAAAGTTTGTCACCCTTTCATTCCACCGAATAATAAGCTGAAACTTCTTGAATTTACTCATATCTACAATTTACAATAAGTAACTATTAGCTTAATTCCAATAAAATTAACCAAAACCATATTGTACGACTAATATTACTCCATCTCATAACTAACAACAACATAAATTCCCAACTAACATAACATATTTGCTACGATAAGTAATTCATTACATAAATATAACTACTAAAAACATCATTATATAACAATAAAAAATTAAATCATACCGAAAATAGCTTCCGTGTATTTTGCTCGGTTTTTTTGCTGAAATTTGAAGAGGGAGGAGGGGTTACGTGTTTCCAAATGCTGGTGGGGGATATTTATATGAAAATCGGCCAACATTCACCGTGTTTGTCAGCAGTGGTGAAGGCAATCACCGTCTTTCCCTAAGGCGGTGAACATTAGGTGGTTGTGACCTAACTCTCACCTACCAGGGGGTGGGAAACGTGGGTAACTATCACCGCCCTAAACAACAACGGTGAAGGTGTTCCCCGCTTTGCACAAAAATAGTGAATGTTTCACCGTTTAAGTAAAACGCGGTGAACCTTTCACCGCTTTTGATAAAAACGGTGATTCCTTCATCTTTTTTGTTAAGCGCGGTGACTTCTTCACCGTGTTTGTCTAACACTTTTTTTTTACAAGGTGTTTGTCTAACACGGTGATCACATTCACTGCCTTCGACAAAGGCGGTGAATGTGAAACATGTGTAGATTGAGAAATTTTTTTATAACTAATGTATTTTGGGAATTTTTTTTTAATTACTGGTGTATATTGAGATTTTCCCCCCTAAATGCCATGCAGTTTCATTACGGCCGCAAAAGGTCAGAATACAAACCTCAGCAAGCAATAATAGTTATTTATTTTTAAAACTTCTTATTCATTCTGATAAGTAACAATTTAATTTATATTCTACATTAAATTTCTCAAATGAAGAGGAATCAATAATTTCACTCCAAAAAATACATGTGCAGTAATTTATAATGTGTCTTAAGTTCACATTAATAATATTTGATCTAGATCATGTTGATTGAGCAAAGTCTGTTGAGGTCCTGAGTCGTATACTAATAATTTTTTCCAGACTTGGAGGTATTGTCGAGCTAGTGGGTCAAGGGTTAATGGGTCAACCGTTTTAGCCCAGTTTGGCCCGGAAATATGGAAAGAGTCAATATATTGTACTTATCCTGATAAATTATATCAAATCTCATCTAAAATATGAGTTATAACATATGATATTACACCAAAATAACATGTTGTACTTCGATCCAACATATAGTGAAAATTTACACACTTATATAACATCAATATTTAAATGTTTGATGAAGTCATCAAAACCAAGTCCATTTCGTCACAAGAAGTGCCAATTACACGTCTACAAGCAAAAAGGTTAAGGGAGGAGTTTGCTGCCTATTTGGATCGTCACTTTACTCAAATGGACCTGGATCATCATCATGGAAAGGCCATTACATTGCTACAACTCGTGGACCGGCATGAAGGAAGAATGGGCTTGGAAGGAGAAGAGGATTCGGCTAAGGAAGAGAATGGGAGTCTCAAGTGTGAAAATGATCAAGGTGGGAAAGGAATCAAAGGTGGGAACACAAGGGAAGGGCTGGCGGATTACAAGGCTAGAATTTAGGGAGTTGTTGACCAAGTCTTTTCCTTGTCTTTTAAGGAGTGTGTTTTCCTTTTACTTGTCTTTTAAGGATTGTGTTTTTCCTTTTACTTGTAGGATTTTTTTTTTCATTTTAAGCTTTGGATTTTTGTTAGCTAGTTTATAAATAAGAGGCTGAGTTCCTCATTGTAACTCATTCTATTATCAATCAACTTTCAAGTTTCAAGTTCAAACGAACTGGTTCTTTGTGCAAGCTTCTGTCGAGAGTGCTCCGGGAGTTTCACGTGTCTCTTATCAACTTGAGAACGCGCCTAGTTGTGGCGAGCTTCTACCCAATAGCAATTGGCCTTATTCACGAGTGCGTGATTGTTTGATTGGTTTCATATAACAATTGGCCTTTCACACGAGTTGGAATATGTTTGATCGTGTTCCAGCTTTATCTTTTATTTCGAGTTGGATAAAATCAAGAAAACCCCTAAAAATGAGGAAGGCTGCGTACTTTGGTCACATCAAGTGGTATCTAGATCCCGGTTCAAACGCAGTGGAAAAGAAGAAGGTTCTTTGGCAATCTTTTTGTGGTCTTGAAGGTTTCTTGAAGGTTTTGACGTGATCGTGAAGGATCATGGAGGAGTCTTTACATCCTTGAAGGTTCTTGCGAGAAAATCTTTACGAATTCTTGGAGGGTTCTTGCGAGCTATCTTGGAGGAGTAATTAGTGCCGCAAATATGGGAGACGAGATCAAGGCATTCACTGATCAAATCCAAGCGTTACTTCAAGCATATACCACCAGCCAGATTGAGATTTAAGCAGTTGTACAAGCTCAATACGCAAGATTGGAAGCTTGGGAAACACTGATGCAAGCACCACCAAACCCTAACCCTAATGTTGCTGCTGAAAGGGCTAGGAGGGAAGAAAAAGAGCGTGGAGAGAGAAGGGTGGTACAACGACCCTTGTTCGAACATGCTAGGCAACATCGATCAATGGGTGGATTACATGCAAGGCGAGGCCAAGCTCGTGATGAAGAGGTCGAATATGAGGATGACGAGGGTTACTCTCGAGATGAAGATGATGATTTGAGAAATATTAAGGTCAATATACCATCGTTCAGAGGTTCTACTAATCCCGAGGCTTATCTAGATTGGGAAAGAAAGATGCAATTGATCTTCGACTACAACAACTATTCCGAGAGGAAGAAAGTACAAGTGGTAGCACTCGAGTTTACGGATTATGCCATTGTGTGGTGGGATCAAGTAAGCATGATGATGAGGAAGAATAGGCAGCCGCCTATTGAGATGTGGGCAGAGATGAGAACTGTTATGCGTGATCGATTTGTTCCTAGTTCTCATCGTAGAGAGATGCATCAACCCCTACAACTTCTTCGCCAAGGTTCCAAGAGTGTAGAGGATTATTACCGCGAGATGGAGATGATGATGATTCGAGTAGATTTGGAGGAAGATCGTGATGCTACCATTGCACGATTCTTATATGGGCTTAATCGGGAAATTAGAAATGTGTTGGAACTTCATCCCTATGCGGATCTATACAATTTGGTTGCAACAGAAGCCAAAGTGGAGAAACAACAATGTAGTAACCAAGGTGAGGAACACCTTCAAACCCCTAGGCCAGCCATAACGAAGCCAGAAGCATCAAAACAGGCAGCCAAGGTTGAAGCACCAAGAGACAAGCCCACATGCTCTAGTGGAGGCATTCAATGCTTCAAATGTCATGGAAGATGGCATATCGACAACCAATGCCCTAAACGAAGAGCTCCAGTCCTGCTAGAGAAGGGTGAATATGTCTCGAATTCCGAAGAAGAGGAGCACACGAGGGAGCTATCAGAGTCTGAAGTTGACGAATCAATCGAAATTGAACCCCCTCCTGGAAGTTTGCTTGTCATGAGAAGAATGTTAAGCATGCAACCCAAGGAAGACCTCGAGCAAAGGGAGAACCTATTTAATACGAGATGTGTAGTAGATGGGAAACTGCTCTCTGTGGTAATTGATGGCGGAATTTTCACTAACGCTATTAGTACCATAGCGGTTAGCAAACTGGGATTGAGCACAATCAAGCATCCCAAACCTTACAAGCTTCAATGGCTCAATGAGGATGGTTCAATTAAAGTGTCGAGACAAACTCTTCTGAAATTCGCCATTGGAGGATATAAGGACGAAGTTTTGTGTAGTACTTATGCAAGCTACAAATGCCCTACTTGGAAGGCCATGGCAGTTCGATAGAAGCGCACAACACGATGGAGTCTCCAACAAGTATCAAGTGTTACATAATGGAAAGACAATTGTGTTAAAGCCCTTGACTCCCAAGGAAGTATATGAAGATCAACGATAAATCCAAAGGAACCTGGAGAAAGAATCTATTGCCGTGGAACAGAAGCAAGGAGGAGAAGATTGCAAGTCAATGATGATAGCACGAAGTGGAGATGTGAAGCAAGCTATGAATCATGATGACTCCATGATCATGATCATCTACAAGGAATCCCTACTGAATGAAGAGCTTGTTCAAGATATACCACCTAGGGTACGAGTGGTTTTAGAGGAATTTGAAGATGTTTTTCCCGAAGAAGCTCCCCAGGGTTTACCTCCAATTTGTAGGATTGAACATCAAATCCACTTCGTTTCTGGGGGCTACTATTCAAAACAAGGAATCCTATAGAACGAACCCAGAGGAAACAAAGGAATTACAAAGGCAGATTGAAGCGCTTATGGAGAAAGGACATGTTCGAGAGAGTGTGAGTCTTTGTGCGGTTCCAGTCATTCTAGTGCCAAAGAAAGATCATACGTGGAGGATGTGTGTTGATTGTCGAGCAGTCAACCAAATTACTATCAAGTATCGTCTTCCCATACCACGATTCGATGACATGCTCGATGAACTACATGGATCAAGCTTATTTTCAAAGATCGATTTGAGATCCGGCTACCACTAGACTCGAATGAAAGAAGGAGATGAATCGAAGACAACTTTCAAGACGAAGCACAGATTATACGAGTGGATGGTGATGCCTTTCGGTCTTACAAATGCTCTAAGTACATTCAGGAGGTTGATGAATCACATGTTGAGAGATTTTATTGGAAAGTTCGTGGTCGTCTACTTTGATGATATTCTGATCTATTCAAAGAGTACGGAGGAGCATCTTGATCATTTGTGAGAAGTGTTGAAGACTTTGAGGAAGGAGAAGCTCTATGCCAATCCTAAGAAGTGCACGTTGTGTACTTTGAATGTGGTATTTCTGGGATTCGTAGTAAGTGCGAATGGTGTTGAGGTTGATGAAGAGAAGGTGAAAGCGATTCAAGCATGGCCAAGCCCACCAACGTGAACGAAGTGAGGAGTTTTCATGGGCTGGCTGGATTTTATCGACGCTTCATCCCAAATTTCAGCACTATTGTCGCCCCATTGACTTCAATTATCAAGAATAATGTGATGTTTCATTGGCGAGAGGATCAAGAGAAGGCATTCGAGCAACTCAAGTACATGCTTACTCATGCTCATGTTTTAATGCTACCCAATTTCAACAAGACTTTTGAATTAGAGTGTGATGCATCTGGATTGGGAATTGGGGCTGTATTGATGCAAAAGAAGAAGCCCATTGCTTACTTTAGCGAGAAATTGAGTGCAGCTATGCTTAACTATCCTACCTACGATAAGGAGCTCTATGCATTGGTTCGATCCCTGGAGACATGGCATCATTATTTGTGGCCCAAAGAGTTCGTGATCCATACTGACCATGAGTCTCTCAAGTACTTGAAGGCAAAACACAAGTTAAACAAGAGGCATGCTCATTGGGTGGAGTTTATTGAGTCAGTTCCCCATGTGATCAAGTACAAACAAGGCAAGGAACACGTGGTTGCTGATGCATTGTCGAGGAGGTATACATTGATCACTATGGATGCTAAGTACCTTGGATTTGAGAAAATCAAGGCTGCTTATGAAGAGGACTTCGACTTTGGAGAGATTTACAAGGCTTGTGAGAAGCATGGAGAAGGAAAGTTCTACCGAAGTGATGGTTATCTCTTTCGTGGTAATCAATTGTGCATACCTAGGACATCACTTCGAGAGCTATTGTTAAGGGAAGCTCACGGAGGAGGATTGATGGCTCACATTGGTGTAGCCAAAACAGTAAGCTATTTGCAAGATCACTTCTATTGGCCTCACTATTACACCCCATCTTTTTCTAAGCCGAAATGACGATTATACCCTTCGTCCAAATTTGTCAAATTTCAACATGATGTCGAAGGGGACTAAAACTGTGCACTATTGGTTCAAGCAGTGTTGAATTTCGACATTAAGTGAGAAAATTACGGACGTTAATTGAGTTTCGGATTAAACTCACCCGTAATTTATGAAATGCCCAAAATACCCCTTGAACTAATTAAAACCTAAGCTAACCCGAAACCCCATACCTAACTCGGCCTCACCACCAATTAAACCCTACTCACCTTAGAAGAGCTAGCGGCGGCCAGAGAGCGCAGTCGGAAGTTCTTTTTTTGTCCCTAATTCGTCCTTTCTTGTCGCTCGAGCTCGAAGAAACTCGACTAGGGGAATTGAAAACTGACGACGAGCTTCTTGTAAGCGTTTGTTGAATCGACAGATAAGGTCGCGCTTCTTTCCTATCTAGCTAGCTAGTTTTGTTGATGGAGGCGTAAGTTTGATTGCTGGCAAGTGGAAGAAGAAGACGAAACTCGTACTGGTTTGCGATTGCAAGAGGACAATTTTGGTGAAGCCTTGATCTCTTTGCCCCATTCATCCAAATATGATAGATTCAGGAGAGTCTCAACAGCCTGAACAAGTATGCAACTTTTTCAGAAAGCCAATTAAGAGCAAGAACATCAGGAAGAGAGCAGTAGAAGATGATAATGCCGAGGATTCAAAAATCGAAAGCTCAATGGAGATGGATGGAATTATTGGTTTTGGGTATTGAAGAGGTGGGGTAGATCAGATGGTACATGATTAACTTTGAGTTGTTGGAATCACATGATGATGGAGCTCGTGTGGAGATTTCAAGGAGGGATGAACTCAAGGTGATCGACACTTTTCATGGTGGTTGGTTCGAGTTAATTGACACGATATCAAGGTGAGTGTAAAGTGGGTAAATTCTACGCCTTACGTATAATTTTAAGTATTTTGATTTTAAGTGTTTTAGTGAATTGGTTTCCATTGCTTGATTATGTTTATTTGATTATTTGTGCTTTGCTTGAGCTATGATTTGATTCAAGAAGGTGAAGTCGTTTTAAGTGTTTTTAGTCACTAGCGCCAGTCCATTGCCATTTGAGACAGTTTGAGATAGAGCAGTAGTTATGCTCTTGAGACTTTTAAGATGAGGAGCGGTTATGCTCTTGAGAATCGTGGTGAAGATCCACCACGATAAGTTTAAGATGTTAGAGGGATGAATCGTTACGACTTCCCTAACTAAGTTTAAGTTTAAGGAAAGCCTGGATGGCTTCTCATACGTATGAGTTGACAACCGGACTAGCTAGTGAGGGATCCCAACGTCATTCAAGAATTTAAGTGGAGATTTGAGTTTTAAGAGTACAGTTTCAAGAGCCAAGATTTTTAATAGTGGAGGTACAAAACAACTTCCACTAAGTTCAGTAAAGTGATCAAGTATTAATAAGATGTTAAACGTAAGGGTGTTGACTGACCCCATCTCACTCACCAGTTTGACGAGCTAGAGAAGGAGCTAGAGGAGTAGTTAGTGAGCAGCAAGTTCGAGGGCAGCCAGAGGATCTTCTTTTAAGAGTTTATAGAATCTCCAGTCTACTCTAATCATATCGAGGTGAATAACTATGACAGCACGACAGGAAGGGATGGTAGCTCAGAGTGCGATTGTTTAAGAATAGGCTAGGACGCGATTTAGTTAACATGTCGTGGTTTTGTCAAATGAGAGATTTAGGCATATGGTGAATTTAGTGGTGTTCAAATGGTTAGCATGGTTATAACCAAACCAAATAAGGCTAAATTCCATTAACCATGAAATACAATATCATAAGCAAACCGTCCAAACTAATAAAACAACCAAATTAACCAAACTAAAGTTTAATCGGTTTGGTTAATTGGTTAACCAGATTAATCAATATAAAATCACATTATCATTGATGACGAAAATTTTCCGGTTAATGCAACAATTCGCAATTTATATAATGAATAAAACATAACAATCAACACGTAGTTAAAGTTGACCCTTAACAAAAATACATGCAACTAAGACAATTATCTTAGGATTAGTATAGAAGTATTCACCTAACAAAAATCTATCACAATGGTATGGGTTAATGAATTGTTGTGTTTGTGTAAATTGACTTAGTCTCTTAGCAATTATCATAGGCTGGAAATGACCTTCCTTTCAAGTTTTCATCCATCATAATGTATGAAATTTATCTAAATTAGGCGTCCATATGTTGTGGTCTACACTTTACATATACAAATATACACTATATGAGCAATATTGAGCTTTATATTTTATGAGTATAAAAGGAATGAACGTTAACTCTTGAGTGGTTATGCAAAGTATTAAGTATGTGTATAATATATGTTAGATATATGATTAATTAATTAACTGGTTAATTTGGTTTGACTGGTTAGGAGTGTCTAAAACCAAACCAAACCACCTAAACCAAACAAGCTAAAAACTTTAACCAAACCAAACCAATTATCCAAATTAACCAAACCAAATTATTCAAATAGTACCGGTTAAAACGGTTACCACGATAACCAAACCGTTTGAACACCCCTAATGGTGATCGCCAGTAAGAAAGAAAGGATGAAAGAAACGTGACCAACCCAAGTAGAATCTCAAAGGCTCTCAAGATCAAGTATCTCATCGACAATGATGGATAGTAGTTTTTGAATTAGTTAACCAACTACTCGGACGTTAGCAAATAGATCATCATCATCAACCTAGAGAAGGAAGGAGGAACGTCGCAAAGGTCTGTGGAGGTAGAATCGAATGTACGAGGACTTCAACTCCAAACACCAGCAAAGAGGTGCCAATTGAAAGGGAATACCTCAAGGATTTTGAAGGAGTTGAGAGAGTAGTACAAGGATTTTACTACTAGGAAACAATTGGATGATCTAATAAGCTAAGACAAACAAAGGGGAGAAATATGAATCTCCAAAGGAAGAGGAACATTCACCAGATGCCAGTAGCTATGATACTAGGATGATGTTAGGGTCTTTGGTCCTAAGCAGTGGAAAGTGGGCAACGGGTCAAGAAACGATGAGGCACCCAGAGAAGTCCCTCAGCTAGTTTTTGTGGTCGATGGCTCAACGCCATTACCACACAGTGACAAGGAGTAGAGGAATGTTTAGACTTTAAGAAATGCTAGGGTAGTATAAAGGAAGCGAAGGAGGAAATAAGTAGGTTATAAGGAGTATGTAAAGATGTCAAGAAGTCAATAAGTCAAGGAGAAGATGAGGCATGGTTATTTACATACGTCGACAAAGGAACCCTTATACATAAACTACGTCACTACAAAAGAGGGTACATGACCCTGGGGTGTTAGGCCGATGACAAGCCTTTAAAAGAAACAAGACAAGCAACGAGGTAAATGATGTAGAGGACAAGTTATGGTTTTAGTACGACCACCATTGGACGAGACGTGGAGGAAAGTTCCACCAAAGTTTAAAGCATGCCATGTAGAAGACAGCGGGGAGTCAATAAGTAAGAAAAGATATGGAATGTGAGAGGGAATAACAGTTAGCTAGTAAATGGCAGTATGAATAGAGAACCAATCCTCAGCAATGCCTGAGTTGAATACTAAGTCAACACGGAGCTAGAAAGAGGATATTAGAGACCCTACAAACTACCCAAATCATGAAAGGTCAGGAGTTCGTTGGGATAGTTGAAAGGGGAATGCAGAGTTCGGGATGACCTGTTTTGGGATTGTCCTATACTGAATGTAGGGAGCACCTAGGCTTATAGGGTACATGAGGGGTGCCGGAAGGAGGAACCTCTATTCGTAAGTTGGAACTAGCAGCCTAAGAGATAGAGTCTCGGAACTAGCTATAGGAGTAAGTCATTCAACCAACCGAGTATAGACAAGCAAGTAGAACGTTCATTGTAAGTTTTAATAAATTTCAGAGAATTCGAGGAGGATTCCCAACGGTCGTGATAAAGAAAAGTTGCGTACAATACAAGGAAAATGCAAGAAGGACAGAGGAAGTTTGACTAGATTTCAAGAAGTCAATTGGTGTAGAAGTCAATTAGTCAATTGGTAAGCATTCTTAAAGTAGTACCGACTTCGGTAAGTCATCTCTAAGGCCATAACTATGAAGTGGCATTAGTCAGGTCGTAGAGAGTTTGAAGTCAAGGAAGGACATGAAAGTTCCTGATAAAGGATTGGGTGTAACACCCCGACATTTGAAGTTTAGGTTCGACCAAATGGTTGGATCGTCGATTACATACAAAAAGATGCAACCGTGAAGCAAGAATTATAATACTTCTACTAATAATAATAACATTGTTATGAATTATTATTATAATTTTTTTTATCATTATCTTCTGCACGTCCCAATTCATGGGACAATTCTCACCTCCCAATTTATTCTCATCATTATCACTCCACCAGTAAAACCACCATTCATCTTCGTCATCACTCATCAATATTATTAGTGATCAGTATTATTGAATCAAAGAAACCCCCCCTCCCTAATAAATCCGCATCTCCCCCTTATATGTAATTAACCCCATCAGTATCCCACCCCCACCAACGATCCAAAACCCCCCATTAGTAGCGGCAGAAGAAAGGAACGAAGGAAGGAAAGGAGAAGCGGCGCCAGCAGCTTGTTATCTCCGTCGCGTTGCCACCACCCACTTGTCCCCTCCCGATCTCGCCGTTCCTCTCAACCCGCCGTTCCTCTCAACTTCTCATCCTTCATACGTCTTAGGAAGGTAAGGATGCTCGGTTCTTGTCGTTTCGACATCCGTTTAACCGCTAGTAGTAACTTTAGATTGTTAAATCTTGAAGTTGGAGGTGATTAAGGATCTTTTGAGGAGTTGGGCGAGTTGATTTAAGGAGCCTTCATTCTAATCGATTCATTGGGGTCTAGGCACGCTTTGGAGGTAAGCAAACACAGTCCCCTTTGAATTAGCCTTGGTTTCATATGAGTTTTCGGGTATTTTCATGTCAGGGGATTTAGTGACGGATTTTCTGGCTTTTCGTGACGAACAGTAATGGTCGCTAAAACGTCAAAAATTCCAGAATAACATTTTAAGCAATGTTTTATTTATTCAGCACCCTTATTGGATGGATAAAATTGGTTTAATAATTTTAGAAATTTGAAAAAGGTCACTAGAGGACTGGGAATTAATTTTGTGATTTTTAAAGGCTAATTATTATTTTTAATAATCATTTAGTCGCGTATATCTATTAAATCAAAAGTTATTAGGCATTTTTGGAAAATTGGGTAATTTTCCTGTAGACACCACATTTTGTCCGGAACAATCATCATGCTAATTATATATACATAAAAGGGAGACTTAATTGTATCACAATTATATTTGGAAAGGTAACTTAAGTGAATTGGTTGAGACTAGCAGTAGCAAGTCGATATGAACCAATGATTACCATTTTCCGCTCATATACAATCCAAGAATCAATTCGAATGGACACGAGGATAAGTACTATTTTGAAGCTTAATACGCTTTAGGTTTGGGTTTGAATTTGAGCATTGGTTTACAATGCATAGAAGAAAAGAACAAATCAATAAATACAAAAAAAAAACATACTTCGCCATTTTATTTCTTCCATGATACATTTGATCGAGAATTACATAGATAACAAAGGAAAGATAGTAATTAAATAGACCGTCACAAATTATACATATATGCAATTAAAAGACCACTCCTTTATAAACCGTGGACCTGCAATAGAAAAGAAGAACTAGTCAGTTCTCAAACCCATACACCAGGTCCACAATTTAAGCCCAAACCAAAGTAGTTCAAGTCCAAAGAGTATAAAGCCAGTTTCTTTTCAAGCCCAAACACAAATCAGATCGGACCCAAATCGGCCCAAACCCGACAGGCCCAACTCGGCCAACTGGTTCGATCCAGAGACCAGCCCAACAATCCGACCCAGACCAATTTGGTCTAACCAAATCCTATCTACAACCGACCAGGCACACTCTTCAAAGTCATATTAAAAAATTGGACGAATCAAATAGTGACAAGTGGCAGTTTGGTTTGCTATAAATGAGCTCTTCAGGCTCTTTGTTTGGGGGGGACGGATTGGAGAAGAAAGACAGAAAAATAGAAACATACACAATACAAAGGGATCGTTTTTTTCCTTTGGCCGAAGTTCAGTGGGGAAACTGTGAAATTGAAGGAGCAGATTTGAAGATCGTTGTAGGGAAAGGCCATTCTTAGGCCTTGATCCAGGTTGGTACTTGTATCAACTTCATTTTGTCAAATTATACAGTCCGTTATGACGTTATACAATCATCCATCTATTTGCATATTTATACTCTTTGAGTATTTTCCAATACAAGTTATGACGTTATACAATCATCCATCTATTTGCATATTTATACTCTTTGAGTATTTTCCAATACAAGCTATGTGATGGTTAAATATTATTTACTCAGATCTGCTCTTATCAATTTCTCATTAAGCTTTATCATCAAAGTTTCTTTTCCTTCCCATATTAATAGTTTTGGCTATGAGATTACTATTATACCGATTAACTTAACTATGACTAGAGAGTTGTTTTAAACTCTTTTTGCCATGTTTAGATTTTCCTCATTCGTAGCCATACATACATAATGTACAGATTAAAGTAAAACTAGATATAGCACATTTTTTTTTATATATAACAATCAAACAAACTTTTCCCAAGTCCTTGGATCAACCTGGATCCAAATCCAACAAAAATCACTCAAGCACAATAAATTCCAGAGTTTGAAACCCATACCAATTTCGCAAAATCACAGGCAGTGGCGGTGATTTATAATAGCCAAAATAAGCAATTTAGTCTTTGTTAATTAGATTAAAAATCATTTTAGCAACTTCTAATATATTAAAACTTCTAATATATCATTTTAGCAAAATCATCCCATCAAAGCACCAAAATCCCATTTTCTTCAGAACTCATTCACAAAACTTACTTTCTAATACTCAGATCTGCTAATCAATCCCAAATCAATAATAATAATCCGTTTACTTAGTTAAATCATCCCTAGTCATACCAAAACCGAAGTTAGAAAAGCCTTACCCAGATCTGGATTTATTTCTCAAACCTACAAAAAAGAACGAACTAAATTAATTATTTTTGTTAATAATAAAAATGATAGATTAACATATATTAAGGAGCCGAAATCCTACCTTTCTTTTTTTTGGAGACGAAGATCGTCATCGGCAGGATCTCGCCGCCGACCACATCCAAAACACAAGAAAATGAAATAAATATTAGTCGAATCCCAAATAAATCACCTAAAACGAATTGAAAAGATTTTGCATGTCAAGAATCTTACCTAGTTCGTCTATTTCCGATTGAAATAGGGAGGTTATAGTCATCCTTTTGCCTGATTCCAAAGAGGAGTCTTTCCTCATCTTTTGCCTTTTTCTTCCTCCTCACCAAACCAAAACCCATAAAAAAAAAAATCAGAAAACGAAGGTCAGAAACAAATTCAAACCAACAAAATCGTCAAATAAAACCACATGCATGTTAAAACCTTACCTAATTCGGGCTTCCATTAGTTGGTTGTGGACCGAGCTGTTTTCTCGCGGCCAGTAACGAGAGAAGAGGATTGAGGTAGGATTAAGAGTTAGGGTTTTGATTTAGAGAAAACCCAGAGGGATTCGGCAGAGAAAAACAAGAGGAAGAGAAGAGAGATATCGGCGGTCGAGAGGGAGGAGTGAAGAGCAGAGGAAGAGGCAGATTCGAGATGGGGAAGGGCGTCGTTTTCTTTTGGTATTCGGCGGCTAGGGTTTTTGGGTTTCTAAAGGCGAGAGGAGGAACGAGAGAGAGAGGAGCTGTCGTTTTTTGTTCTCTGGAGAAGAAGGGAGTCGAGTGAGAAAGGAGAGAGAGAGCAGAAGCGGCCGCCGCTTTTGGTAAGGCTGAACTAGGGTTCTCTTTAGAGAGAGTTATATACTCCATTGGTTGTAAAGACCAAAATGCCTCTAGGGTTTATCGTTAATTACGCGGCCGTGCCACCGTGTTTTCGAGCAATTACTAGAATGCCCTTCCCCCATCCCCACACTAAAACGAAAAAATCAAAAAAAATTGCACTCAGTTCGTTTCGAACCCGCGGTCTCTGGGTCAGAGGAGGCTAACGGTTTGACCAGTTGGGCTGCCGACAATCATATGTTGAATTTACCATTCCGCTTAACTTTATTTGTTTACAGTTCTTAATACGAAATGGTAAATGCGGATTAAGTTTATCTCGTTTCTTTTCCAATACGAGTCAAGCCTCTTCCTAATAACTTAAATTATTAAATTCTCTTTTCATAATTTCATAATAATCAAATTAAATTTTATTAACATAAATTATAATATGAAAATCACGATCAGTGGAGCGTGATGAAAATGTCACAATTAAACTATCAAAGTTAAACGAACTACGTGGACTTTGATCTCGTCTAACGGGTACGTAGGCAACCGATAAGGTTCGAGTCCAATTAATCAACTAACTTTATCTTTAAATTTTTACGTCAGTGGGCGTATAATTAAATTACAACTAATATGATTAAATCATTAAATGGTCCAGTGGGACCCCTAAAATTACAAATTATTACTAAAATACACCCAACTCGTATAAAACTTATCGACTTAAGTAGTACCGATTTAGGGCGTTGTGGGGGTGTTGCTTAACTTCCCTACACGTAACCGTACTCCCGAACCCAGAACTTCATTTTCGCAGACCATATCTCGGTTCTGACCCTAAGGTTAGAGCCGATCCTAAGAGTGTTCGATCCACTCCAACTAAGATCGATGGCGACTCCCAAAAATGCCGACGCGACGACATCCGGACCCCCGGACGGGACGGTTGCGACAGTTGGCGACTCCGCTGGGGACTTCGAGAGTCGAACTACAGAACTAAGTTCGATAAGTTTTCTAATTTTCTATTACGTGTTGGGTGTTTACTTTACTATTTGCGCAATTATATTTTCGCAATTAAATTCTGCATTCATGCATGAAAGCTCTATACCCGAGCTATCCCATTAGAAACGGAAAAGGAGTACCGTGACTTTCACAGTGGTGGTAGTCACGCAAAACTTTCCAACCAAGTTGAACTCATATCCGAGGATGATCTTGAGGTATCCAACCAGCTCGTAAGGGCTATGGCAGGATACAACTTGGGGACCAAATCCCTAGGAATTCCTCTGCCAGCATGTAGTAAGCATAGAGGCCTCCCTAAACCGTCCAAAATAATCCCGAAACAACCCTAGCACCACGTCACTATGCCCTCTGAAAGCCCTAGGTTTTCCCAAATAGGGTTATATTTTTATTATCTATATATGTATGTTTTCTACTGACGTGATAATTTGTGGTATGTTTTACCAATCGCGATATATTTATTTGTGAGAACAATATGAATTTTCTTTTCTTCTTTGAAAAAAAAAGGAAACTCATAAGCATCATTCTCTTTTTGGGTTTTCGCTTATGCATTCAAAATAAATCTTGAGAACATTTTCAAAATGCACGTGCATCCAATGAATCATCTGTGCATCTGTGCATCGCATAAGCATCATACATACTCTCCATTACTCATTCAAGTCAATTTAATAAAAATAATTGGTCAGGGTTCCTTAAAATTGCTCGTCCACAAGGAAAAAATCAAGACTTCAAGTACTTAACTAGATCCAAGCTCGAGGTCGTCATGGAGGCATTTCAAAAAGAGTTGAACGACATCAAAGGAAAGCTGACCGGGTTTGACGAGAAGCTAGTGGGGTTCGATGAGAAACTAACGGGCTTCGATGAGATGAAAAGCCAGCTCAACACAATAGTAAGCATATTGTCCAGAAAAGGGAAGGAGGTTGCAACGAACGAGGAAGAAATCGTATTTGACGACGACGATCGCTATGAGCAACCTCAGGGAAATGTCTCAGGTAGTAAATTCATTCTCATACCTTCGAAGAACACAGGCGAAAAAGGTGATATTGGGTCATCAAAGCATGACAAATCCGGAGAACCCGAGAAGCAAGAGGAACATAAAATTGAAGCTATGCTAGAAGAAAAATTAGAACACATGAATGAACGAATAAGAAGCATAGAAGGAGTTGAGTCGTACGAGCCTATGGATGCATCAAAACTATGTCTGGTCCCAGATGTCGTGATTCCTCACAAATTTCAAATGCCAGAATTTGAAAGATACAATGGCACCACTTGCCCAAAAAGTCATCTGGTCATGTACTGTAACAAAATGGCCAACCATATCCGAGATGAAAGGCTAATGGTACATTGCTTCCAAAACAGCCTGAGTAGTTCTGCCCTACGATGGTATATGCAACTAGAGAAAACAAAAGTGAGAAGATGGCAAGACCTCGCTGATGCATTCATGAGGCACTACAAGCATAACCAGGATCTGGCTCCAGACCGAGAAGATCTGAGGAATATGGAAAAGAATGAAAAAGAATCTTTCAGGGAATATGCTCAAAGGTGGAGAGAGAAAGCTGCAGACGTTCAACCTCCTCTGTCAGAAAAGGAGATGGTGTCAATCTTCTTCGGAACACTAAGGGCTCCATACTACAACAACATGGTCGGAATTACGACAACCAACTTTGCGGATCTGCTTGTAATCGGAGAGCGAATAGAAAAGGGTTTGAAGCAAGGTCGGATGGAAACTCCAGAAGCCTCCAAGAAACCACACCAAGCCCGAAGAGGAGAAGCAGATGTCCATTATGCTCAAACAGAATCATCTAGAGGAAGAAGGTGGGATCATCAACCTCAGGCCAATCAAGCCCATCCATGTGTTGCAAGAGCTGCAATAATTAATCAACGTCCAACTTTTCCTACTCAACGAGCCATCCAGAGCCCGACACGAGTCGCACCACCACCTAATAACCAAAATCAGAATAATTATGAGAGGTTCAGGAAACCCATCCAAATCGATCCTATCCCTATCACATACACTGAACTTTTCCCTCAGCTAATTCAAGGTAACCTAATCTCCCCAATACCATGTGAACCTATGAAACCTCCTTATCCAAACTGGTTCAAAACAGACCAGCATTGTGCTTACCACTCGGGAGTAGCAGGACACTCAACTGAGGATTGCAGATCGCTCAAGATCAAGGTCCAACAAATGATGAATACTGGCTGGTTAAAGTTCGATGATGAGCCAAAGCGTCCGGATGTCAACAATAACCCACTGCCAACTCATGGGAATTAGTAGACATACTACAAGGCAAAGCTCGATTTAAGGATAATGTTGATCCTACCTAGTAAATAAAATATCGAGATAATTTGCCTTAGCAAAATATGTATCACTTCTGCTTTTATCATAATAAATAAAAGGTCTTTCACGTTTCGACTTCTTTGGAGCATTGTGTGACCACTATCGATCTAAATTTAAGAGTTTGCATCAATGTTTTTATCAAAATAATGAATGCCACTTCGGATCCTTTTCTTTTAAAACAGATTTATCTTCTACAAACATGAAAGCCATCAAAATCCAGTTTTATTTTCAAGCTAAGCCATGAGATTTTCATGCAAAGAAAATGTGAGCACCCCACTGGTGCTGAGATTTGGGACACCCCACTGGTGTCAAGAGATTATAAACACCATGCTACTGTCAATATTTTTAGCACCCACTGGTGTTATGAGTGTACGTGTTTTGCTAAAATCGAGAGATAAACACCCTACTGGTGTCCATAAATTATGTGAGCTAATAGTCAAAGGGTGTAATGAGTATACGACATCATGCTATTTGTAGAAACTCGTCACCATTGTAGTAGACTTTTGCCAACAAATTGAGGTTTAGTTTGCGTGAAGTCAAATAGCCAAATCCCGATGCACGGGGAGCCTAACATTACTATCATAGCAAGTAAATCCTCACAGAGTCTCATGACTAGAATATCGAGGAAGATCAAGGACATAATTTATCATGCAAAGGATTCACACCAAGAAAGCAGTCTTATCCTCGATTCGAGAGCTTACCTCCTTACGGACGGAGCGTCTATTAAACTCACACGTCAAAGTCCGATCGTGAGATATTTGCGCAATACCGGCAAGCAAATGGCGTCAGCATCCCTACTCTTACCAAAAAGAATAGCCAATTTAATCTAGTTATGGAGAAGTGGCACTCACATCATCGATCATCAAGAAGACTCTCTACCTTTCGATAATCGTCCTACCAGATACAAGTGCTAGATCAGGGAAAATGTGAAACGCATATGGGGCATGACAGAGTCCAGTAAGTCCCACACATACAAAACAAAGAAAAAAGACAAAAGAAAAACAAACAAAATGTCGTGGGACTTACAATCTAGGTGCCCCCGGTTTAGCATTTGAAGTACCAAATACCTGCACCAAGCCAAAGTCTTGCCCGATCAATCTCAAGATACGACAAGAAGGACCTTCAAACAGTAAACTGTGATGATAAGAAAGTCGTTCTAGCCAAAACCCATCATCCAAAGTACTCATCATTTTGAGAGAAAGCCAGAAGCTGAAAATCCACAACATTCAAAATTTAGAGGCCAAACAAGGACCTCGACAAGTCCCAAGCCAGATTGCATTCACGAAAATCACAGCCTCGGCTAGCGAAAAATACTGGGGGGCAAATCCAGCTGAGAATACATTCTGAGAAAATCCACCAGTATTTTCGAACAAGACTTTGTCAGCAAATAGATCCAGATAATAAGTGGTTCTTAATCCATCAAGTCAATCCCATACTTTGGGGGCAAATCCAAAATCCCTCTACAAGAAGCTTTATACAGATATTGTCGAACTACACCTCAAGAACAAGGAGACTCGTATACTCAAAGTCATATCGGATAAAGGCCTCTTTCATGGGAAACTAAGAACGTTAGTGACGAAGCCATATGCAGGTCTCCTAAAGCAATCATACCAAGGGCTTCCATATTTGAGTAAATCATCATAAGGAACACATTTGGCCACAACATAAAGCCGACATCTCAAGGTGACCAGAATCTTAATGGTAGCTGAAGTGTCGTACACTCAAATCACCTATAGGAATGAGTGAAGAGCGAAATCCAAAGCAGGAGTGAGAGCGATCAAAATCGAAGGAAAGCGTGAGAGCGAGGGCTTACTGATATTCTCATGGCTTGGCTTACATTTCTCTTAGAAAACCAAATTTGGCAATATGACAACTACCACACAAAAACGGTTTTCTCCAGTTTGCACACACTTCTCGAAACCAAAATCTTGACATGGCTTTCAATTTTAATTCTCTAATAAATGTTTTTCAAACATTTTTGCTTTCGTCTTAAGTAAAGATTGATATAGTCACTCTTTGTTCCGGAGAATAGAAAGTGAGTAACAGATCTTCGGGGGCAAAAATGGTCCAACATGGAAGAAGGGGAAGTCTGAGTACCCAAAAATCAAATTAATCAACTTTCACTCACGAGTTGATGAGGAAATCTCCTGAGAACATTTCATATCTCATCAAGCCAATCAGCCAATCAATTATACTTCAACTGCACAGCAAGAAGGAAGTCCTACTATACCGCACATTCCAAGAGATACACAACTCTGAAACTTCTGGGTCCAAGCTTGCCCATCAAGAAGGATGAAGCAGTACACATCATCAACTCATTCGACAAAGTATATTGTCACACCACTTCCATGAAGAAGATATATCCTGAGATAACAAGTCGAAAGTCGCACAACTACTACCAAGAGGATATATTCAAGACAACGAGTTCAAAGTCACTCCAACATAAAGCATGACCTAAGGATCGAGTCAATCGAAAGGAAATGACGATTCCTGGAGGATGAGCAATTTAAAGGACCCCAGGTTAAAAACACAAAATAAAAATCAAAGCAAAAACAAAACAACATATATTTGCGTACCAATTGTAAATATCATCGTTTTGTCATTTTCACTCAACATTCATGACTTCACCAGCATGACATCATACATAATTATTTCAATGCCCACTGCATAACATCATCATACGTCAAGGTGACTTGCTATGCATCACGATCACTTCCTAAAATTCCTAAAATATCTTTCTAAATGTACATGAAAACCTTTTGATGCAAAATACCACTACGCATTTACCAAATGTTGGCTTGATCTTTATCGCTAACACTTTTCTCATTGTTCTATTTGATTTCTATCATAGACAATTTGAGTACAATATCATTTACAAAATTGTTAGTTTGATCTTTATCACTAACATCTTTCTCATTGTTCTATTTGATTTCTATCATAGACGATTTGAGTACAATATCCTTTACAAAATTGTTAGTTTGATCTTTATCACTAACATTTTCTCATTGTTCTATTTGATTTCTATCAATAGACAATTTGAGTACAATATCGTTTACAAAATTGTTAGTTTGATTTTTATCACTAACATCTTCCTCATTGTTCTATTTGATTTCTATCATAGACAATTTGAGTACAATATCATTTACAAAATCGTTAGTTTGATCTTTATCGCTAACATCTTCTCATTGCTTGATTTGATTCCTACCACAAGCAATTTGAGTACAATATCCTTTACCAAATCGTTAGCTTGATGTTTATCGCTAACGTTTTCCTCATTGTTCTATTTGATTTCTATCATAGACAATTTGAGTACAATATCATTTACAAAATCGTTAGCTCGATGTTTATCGCTAACATCTTCTCATTGCTTGATTTGATTCCTACCACAAGCAATTTGAGTACAATGTCCTTTACCAAATCGTTAGCTTGATCTTTATCGCTAACATCTTTTCATTGCTTGATTCGATTCCTATCACAAGCAATCTGAGTACAATATCATCGTTAGCTTGATCTTTATTACTGACATCTTCCTCATTGTTTGATTTGATTTTTGTCAAACAATCTGAATACATCATCCTTATATTATGATTAGCTTGACGTTATCGTTGTCATTCTACTTATTGATCAGTTTGATTTCTACCACAGACAACTTGAGTACATCGTTGTTGCAACACAGTTAGCTTGATTTTATCGCTAACACTTATTCCGATGTTCATCAAAATTTCTGTCACAGACGACCTGATTATATCATTGTTACAAAATGGTTAGCTTGATTTCATCGCTAACATGTTTCAAAATCGATCGATTTGTTTCTATCATGAAAAACTTGAGTATATTGTCGTTAGTTGTTACCGAATGGCCGGTTTGATTTCATCACTGCCATTTTCTTATACAATTTGGCTACCATCATCTTAACAATATGGATACGTCACTATTATCAAATATCAGCTCAAATTCTACTTTTGAGGGTTTCACTTTTCAAAATGTGGTGTCTTTATAGAAACTTTGTATAACTCTTTATACAAAGAGATATACAAAGGGGGGCAACTGTAGACACCACATTTTGTCCGGAACAATCATCATGCTAATTATATATACATAAAAGGGAGACTTAATTGTATCACAATTATATTTGGAAAGGTAACTTAAGTGAATTGGTTGAGACTAGCAGTAGCAAGTCAATATGAACCAATGATTACCATTTTCCGCTCATATACAATCCAAGAATCAATTCGAATGGACACGAGGATAAGTACTATTTTGAAGCTTAATACGCTTTAGGTTTGGGTTTGAATTTGAGCATTGGTTTACAATGCATAGAAGAAAAGAACAAATCAATAAATACAAAAAAAAAACATACTTCGCCATTTTATTTCTTCCATGATACATTTGATCGAGAATTACATAGATAACAAAGGAAAGATAGTAATTAAATAGACCGTCACAAATTATACATATATGCAATTAAAAGACCACTCCTTTATAAACCGTGGACCTGCAATAGAAAAGAAGAACTAGTCAGTTCTCAAACCCATACACCAGGTCCACAATTTAAGCCCAAACCAAAGTAGTTCAAGTCCAAAGAGTATAAAGCCAGTTTCTTTTCAAGCCCAAACACAAATCAGATCGGACCCAAATCGGCCCAAACCCGACAGGCCCAACTCGGCCAACTGGTTCGATCCAGAGACCAGCCCAACAATCCGACCCAGACCAATTTGGTCTAACCAAATCCTATCTACAACCGACCAGGCACACTCTTCAAAGTCATATTAAAAAATTGGACGAATCAAATAGTGACAAGTGGCAGTTTGGTTTGCTATAAATGAGCTCTTCAGGCTCTTTGTTTGGGGGGGACGGATTGGAGAAGAAAGACAGAAAAATAGAAACATACACAATACAAAGGGATCGTTTTTTTCCTTTGGCCGAAGTTCAGTGGGGAAACTGTGAAATTGAAGGAGCAGATTTGAAGATCGTTGTAGGGAAAGGCCATTCTTAGGCCTTGATCCAGGTTGGTACTTGTATCAACTTCATTTTGTCAAATTATACAGTCCGTTATGACGTTATACAATCATCCATCTATTTGCATATTTATACTCTTTGAGTATTTTCCAATACAAGTTATGACGTTATACAATCATCCATCTATTTGCATATTTATACTCTTTGAGTATTTTCCAATACAAGCTATGTGATGGTTAAATATTATTTACTCAGATCTGCTCTTATCAATTTCTCATTAAGCTTTATCATCAAAGTTTCTTTTCCTTCCCATATTAATAGTTTTGGCTATGAGATTACTATTATACCGATTAACTTAACTATGACTAGAGAGTTGTTTTAAACTCTTTTTGCCATGTTTAGATTTTCCTCATTCGTAGCCATACATACATAATGTACAGATTAAAGTAAAACTAGATATAGCACATTTTTTTTTTATATATAACAATCAAACAAACTTTTCCCAAGTCCTTGGATCAACCTGGATCCAAATCCAACAAAAATCACTCAAGCACAATAAATTCCAGAGTTTGAAACCCATACCAATTTCGCAAAATCACAGGCAGTGGCGGTGATTTATAATAGCCAAAATAAGCAATTTAGTCTTTGTTAATTAGATTAAAAATCATTTTAGCAACTTCTAATATATTAAAACTTCTAATATATCATTTTAGCAAAATCATCCCATCAAAGCACCAAAATCCCATTTTCTTCAGAACTCATTCACAAAACTTACTTTCTAATACTCAGATCTGCTAATCAATCCCAAATCAATAATAATAATCCGTTTACTTAGTTAAATCATCCCTAGTCATACCAAAACCGAAGTTAGAAAAGCCTTACCCAGATCTGGATTTATTTCTCAAACCTACAAAAAAGAACGAACTAAATTAATTATTTTTGTTAATAATAAAAATGATAGATTAACATATATTAAGGAGCCGAAATCCTACCTTTCTTTTTTTTGGAGACGAAGATCGTCATCGGCAGGATCTCGCCGCCGACCACATCCAAAACACAAGAAAATGAAATAAATATTAGTCGAATCCCAAATAAATCACCTAAAACGAATTGAAAAGATTTTGCATGTCAAGAATCTTACCTAGTTCGTCTATTTCCGATTGAAATAGGGAGGTTATAGTCATCCTTTTGCCTGATTCCAAAGAGGAGTCTTTCCTCATCTTTTGCCTTTTTCTTCCTCCTCACCAAACCAAAACCCATAAAAAAAAAATCAGAAAACGAAGGTCAGAAACAAATTCAAACCAACAAAATCGTCAAATAAAACCACATGCATGTTAAAACCTTACCTAATTCGGGCTTCCATTAGGAGATTGGTTGTGGACCGAGCTGTTTTCTCGCGGCCAGTAACGAGAGAAGAGGATTGAGGTAGGATTAAGAGTTAGGGTTTTGATTTAGAGAAAACCCAGAGGGATTCGGCAGAGAAAAACAAGAGGAAGAGAAGAGAGATATCGGCGGTCGAGAGGGAGGAGTGAAGAGCAGAGGAAGAGGCAGATTCGAGATGGGGAAGGGCGTCGTTTTCTTTTGGTATTCGGCGGCTAGGGTTTTTGGGTTTCTAAAGGCGAGAGGAGGAACGAGAGAGAGAGGAGCTGTCGTTTTTTGTTCTCTGGAGAAGAAGGGAGTCGAGTGAGAAAGGAGAGAGAGAGCAGAAGCGGCCGCCGCTTTTGATAAGGCTGAACTAGGGTTCTCTTTAGAGAGAGTTATATACTCCAATGGTTGTAAAGACCAAAATGCCTCTAGGGTTTATCGTTAATTACGCGGCCGTGCCACCGTGTTTTCGAGCAATTACTAGAATGCCCTTCCCCCATCCCCACACTAAAACGAAAAAATCAAAAAAAATTGCACTCAGTTCGTTTCGAACCCGCGGTCTCTGGGTCAGAGGAGGCTAACGGTTTGACCAGTTGGGCTGCCGACAATCATATGTTGAATTTACCATTCCGCTTAACTTTATTTGTTTACAGTTCTTAATACGAAATGGTAAATGCGGATTAAGTTTATCTCGTTTCTTTTCCAATACGAGTCAAGCCTCTTCCTAATAACTTAAATTATTAAATTCTCTTTTCATAATTTCATAATAATCAAATTAAATTTTATTAACATAAATTATAATATGAAAATCACGATCAGTGGAGCGTGATGAAAATGTCACAATTAAACTATCAAAGTTAAACGAACTACGTGGACTTTGATCTCGTCTAACGGGTACGTAGGCAACCGATAAGGTTCGAGTCCAATTAATCAACTAACTTTATCTTTAAATTTTTACGTCAGTGGGCGTATAATTAAATTACAACTAATATGATTAAATCATTAAATGGTCCAGTGGGACCCCTAAAATTACAAATTATTACTAAAATACACCCAACTCGTATAAAACTTATCGACTTAAGTAGTACCGATTTAGGGCGTTGTGGGGGTGTTGCTTAACTTCCCTACACGTAACCGTACTCCCGAACCCAGAACTTCATTTTCGCAGACCATATCTCGGTTCTGACCCTAAGGTTAGAGCCGATCCTAAGAGTGTTCGATCCACTCCAACTAAGATCGATGGCGACTCCCAAAAATGCCGACGCGACGACATCCGGACCCCCGGACGGGACGGTTGCGACATTTCCTATGGATTAGTACTTCTAGTATATTATGAAAAATTGTTGATTGGGACTTTCAAGAGGATTGACTTATTCAAAAATTATCGGTAGGCGAATGTATATTGGGAAAATGGTTATTTCTAAAAGGGTAGTGTGGTTTATAGGGTATCGAGATAGTACACTGAGGAAGGAGGTCTTCAGGCTAAGGGTCGGAGAATCGTCGTGTCGAGGTGAGTGTAAAGGGGGTAAAATCTCCGTCGATGTCTTTTAGTTTATGCCTTTTTAATTCAGTTATGTTATTTAATTGTCAAGTAAGCGCGTTTATGTGTGTGAGGCATCCCACCGCCTACTTAAGGTGGAGGCACGCGTTGTGCTATGTATGTGTGTGTTTATGATGTATGGTTGATGGTAAGATGAACCCCCGGGCGGTTGGGCCACTACTGGACGCGGTAGATGGTCGGGTCACTACTGGACGGCGATACGTAACGCAGTAGTTGATCGGGCATGGACTGACCGGGCATGGACTAATAATAGGTATATAAATTAAGATAGAAGTACAAAACTTCTATAAGCTATCAGAGACTAAAATATTAAGGATGAAAGCGAGAACGACTTTCACGTAGGAGGAAGAAATTTCTAATAATGTGTTGGTAGGGCTTGCTTAGGCAAAGACCTTAGAAAGTAACGACGAGACTGACCCCTTCTCACTCACCAGGTGTGGAAAGGGGAAGAGGGCATAACCAGCCCCAGGAGATTAATCAAGGAGGTCAGCCGCGTCAAGATTGAAGATGTCGGAAGGATAAGGGTAATGAGATGGGACCCTTTTTTATCATATTTGTCTTTAGTTCTTGGCCTATGAGTATACTGGGAAACTCAGGTTTTCTATTCAAGTGTTTGATTGAGATTTGCCCAACTGTTTAGGGCTTTTCGTTTGAGATTTTTTTTTGGTTATTGTCGTTGGTTGATTTCTGGTTTGACTTAAAAATATGGTTGGGTTGCTACGGAGTAACCGGTTTTTGTTTTAAAGATTTGGTTTGATACGTCCAAAAAGATCGGGTTTTAGCATTTTGGTATCAGAGCCGGCATTCCTTTGTTTCTTGGTCTCCAAGAAATACCGGAATGATGATCTGAGTTTTCAAAGGTTAAGTTTTAACGGGGAAAGGGAATTTTCTGGAAAAAAAAAATGGTTGGCCAACCGATTTGAAGAGGTTTATAGAGTTTCCAGTATACTCAAGCATGATAAGACAAATAAATGTGGTTCTAACAAGGGTACTACTTACTGGCAGAGCAAGTAACGTTCATGTTAATCCCGTGGCGGCTAGGAACCCCCCGAATTACATAGCTTTCCGGAGGAGAGGAGTAGTAGAATTTGATGGGGATCGCTCGACGGATGCAAGTGAGGTGGAGAAATGGCTGGCGAAGGTCACGCGCACGTTGAACGAAATGCGGGCAGATGATGAGGATAGGGTACTGCTGATGGTATCCCTACTGCAAGAAGCGGCATACAATTGGTGGACCACCCAACCAGCCAGTTGAGTGGACCCACCAGCCATCACCTGGCCAGAGCTGGTGCAGATATTCCGCGACCATTTTGTGCACGAGGCCTACCGTCTCGGCAAGCAGAGGGAGTTCATATTGATCAAGCAGAGGTGGGGCAATGAAGGCAAGGAGGGCATTGCGGAGTATACCTCGCGGCTCGAGAAGCTACTGCCGTATGGAGGACCCCAATTCCAAGGGGAGGCGGCCCAGCGTGTCCACTATTTAGAGAGTATGAAGCCTGCCCTTAAGAAGCAGTTGAGTATGCTGATGTGGAACAACAGAGAGGAAATTTATCAGGCGGCTCTCCGAATAGAGAGGGCCGAGGCAACCTCACATGAAGAAGCGGTGCAACGAGAGAATAGCAAGAGGAAGGCAAGTAGCATGCCTGAGGGAGCTGGTCAGTCGAGTCAGTTCAGGAGGAGGCCGAGTGGTACCTTTTATTTTGGGGGTACACAAAGTCAAAGCGGTTCCGTTCGACCTGGTCAAACCTTCAGCAACAGGTTTCCCTGCAATCAGTGCGGGAGGGACCACTCCGGGGTATGCAAACAACATTTAGGAGTCTGCTACTACTGCCACGAGCCGGGTTATTTTTCCAGAGAGTGTCCCAGGAGAGGCGGGCAAGGGAGAGCACCATCTGAACAGTCGGTCAGAGGCGGAGGAGGAAGGACTTACACGGTACCTCAGTTTGGTGGTCAGCAAAGCCGCTCTTTTCGCAGTCAGGGAGGGAGTACTGGGCGATTTGATCGCAACGACCGAGGCAGAAACCAGGGGCCTCCAACAGGGGGACAAACGATGCTTTTTGCCATGAGGAGAGATGAAGCGGAGGCAGCACCCGAGGTGGTGACTGGTATGATTTACCTTCACAAGTACCCTGCATTTGTTCTTATTGATTCCGGTTCCACGCATTCTTTTGTTTGACCAAGTTTTCGAGAGCTTTAGAGTTGCATCACGTGAAGTTAGGCCAAAATCTAGGGGTAAGCACCCCGGTGGGAGAGCAATTGATTGTAGACTCGATCATCCGCGATTGTCCAGTTACAGTAGCCGGATATGAGCTCGAGGCCAATTTGGTTCTACTGCCCTTTGGTGAGTTTGATGTTATCTTGGGTATGGACTGGTTATCCAAGAACCGGGCAAAGGTAGATTGTTATAGGCAGGAAGTTAGCTTCGAAATTGAGGGCAAGGGCACCGCTTTATTCAAGGGGACAAAGAAGATGATCCCTGGAAGCCTGATTTCTGCTGTAAAAGCCTTCACCCTAATCCAAGAAGGATGTGAAGCCTATCTGTGTCATGTCAAGGTTATACAAGAGAAGAAGTTGGGGGATATCCCTGTTGTAAGGGAGTATCCCGAGGTATTTGCGGAGGATCTTCCTGGGTTGCCGCCACCTAGAGAGGTGGAGTTTGACATCGAAGTGATCCTGGGCACGAGACCTATATCTATTCTCCCTTACCGGATGGCACTAGTGGAGTTGAAGGAGTTGAAGGAACAGTTGCAAGAACTGCTAGACAAGGGCTTCATACGTCCTAGTGTATCGCCATGGGGAGCACCCGTGTTGTTTGTAAAGAAGAAGGATGGCACAATGAGATTGTGCATCGACTACCGGAAACTGAATAAGGCCACCATCAAGAACCGCTATCCTCTACCAAGGATAGACGACCTCTTCGATCAGCTTCAGGGAGCAAAGGTGTTCTCAAAGATCGATTTGAGATCTGGCTACCATCAGCTGAGGGTGGCAGACGGTTCCGTCCCTAAGACTGCCTTCCGTACTCGGTATGGTCACTACAAGTTTTTGGTTATGTCGTTTGGGCTGACCAATGCTCCAGCCGCCTTCATGGCCTTAATGAATCGAGTCCTCCATGGGTATTTGGACAAGTTTGTCATTGTTTTCATCGATGACATCCTAATCTACTCTAAGAGTCAGGAAGAGCATGAGCAGCATTTGAGGTTGGTCCTCCAGAGGTTGAAAGAGGAGAAATTGTATGCCAAATTCTCCAAGTGTGAGTTTTGGCTAGAAGAAGTCTTGTTTTTGGGGCATGTCGTTTCAGGGCGAGGAGTTGAGGTGGATCCCAAGAAGATAGAAGCTGTGACTAATTGGGCGTCACCCAAGAACGTCCCAGAAGTGCGGAGTTTCTTGGGATTGGCTGGTTATTATCGGCGGTTCGTGGAAGGTTTCTCCAGTATTGCAAGACCCATGACACAGCTATTGCAAAAAGGGAAGGCATTCATTTGGGACGAGAAGTGTCAAGTGGCGTTCGAGTTACTTAAGGAAAAGCTAACCTCTGCACCGGTGTTAACACTACCAACCACCGGTGGGGAGTATTCAATCTATAGTGATGCTTCCTATCAAGGCTTGGGTTGTGTACTGATGCAGAACAATAAGGTAATCGCCTATGCTTCGAGACAGCTACGACCTCATAAGGTGAACTATCCCACTCATGACTTGGAGACAGCTTCGTCCCATTCTACAGGAGCGGATCAAGGAGAAGCAAGGTGGTGATGTGGAGTTTGAAAAGTACCGGAAGCAGATACGGGAGGGAAAGAACACTCAGTTTGAGCTGGTGGATGGAGTGTTGATGTTTCGAGGAAGGCTTTGCGTACCTGATGTCGACAAGTTGAGGGAGGACATACTGGATGAGGCTCATTCTGCTCCCTATGCGATGCATCCCGGGGCAACCAAGATGTATCGCACTGATAGACCGTTAATTACACATGTTTTTACCCCCTGTTCTTACACCATTTGAGGTGTTGATTCTCGTGTTTTAAGACGATTTCACGCTAGGTTGTGCTTCTTTGTGATATTTCAGTTCCTAGTACGTGAATGGAGGATTGGGAGCAAGTTTGGGGTCGATTGGATGAAGATCGGGCGCGAGGCAAGTAAAAAAGGAGGCCACACGGGCACACCCACAACTCACACGGCCGTGCAAGTGACCACTTTGGCCGTGTGAGATTGTGCGAGCCTTCACACGGCTTGCCCTGATATCCACACGGTCGTGTGAAGGAGTGGTTTGGCCGTGTGGAATTCTGCGAGGCTTCACACGGCCAGGCATGGTGATCCACACGGCCGTGCGACCCTGGCCGTGTGGGAAGCCTGAAGATCGAACTAATTGATACGCCGCGTTTTGACTCACACGGGCAAATGGGTGAGCCACACGGCCGTGTGGCCTGCCCGTGTGAGTCGGGAATTGCTGGTTAAAACCCGATTTTCAGCCAAAGGAAAGGAGAGAGCTGGGTTTTTGGTTCCCAAACACCCAAGGGACGAACCCTAGAGAGAGAGAGCGACTTGGGAACATTCTTGGAGCAATTTTAGAGGATTTCTTCGCCATTGGAGCTCGGGAATCAAGCTTGGAGGTGGAGATTGAAGATCTAGATCAGATTTCTGCAGTCTCTCTCTTCTCTATGGAGTAACTTCCCTTCACTTAGGTTTTGAGGAACCCTAGTTCCATGTGTTAGGATCTTTCTTGTATGAAGTTTTGGATGCTATATTGTTTGATTATAATCGAATGATGCATGTTTATTGAGTCAATTGAAGTCTGATCAACTTTTCCTGATTTCTGCTGCAACCTGAGATAGATAGAATCTGATTAGGTTGTTAGAGTCTCATCATTCGGTATAGGAGATTGGCTATACGAGAGTTAGCCAGTTTACTGCTTTGTACTGGAATCCAATTCTAGTAGTGGAGTTCTGTGCTTATTGCTTCAGCTTTCTATCCCGGTGAAGACTAGTCGTCTGCCGGATAGTTAGACTGAGAGGCCTTGGTCAGCTTAAGAGATTTCAAGCTACTGTCGGATCTTCCGTAGTTTAATCAACAGTAAAACAACCCAAAAGGAATTACAACTTGGACCTAATTGAAGAGCTAGGGGGAATCATACCTAAGTGAGTTCCCAAACTGTAATTAGTAGAGTAGTTAGTAGAGTAGTTTATAAATCAATCCTTAATCTAGTTTGCTAGATAATGAACTGAAGCTGAGTAATAGTAACTCTAGAGACCCGTGGATTCGATATTTATTACTTGTGCCACTATACTGCAGTCCCTTTCATTGGTTACACTTGGCCATTGTTAGGTGTTGTGTCATAGCGTGTCAAGTTTTTGGCGCCGTTGCCGGGGACTTTCTAGAGTATTAGGAAAGGCAGAAGTTTGTTACTTTAGCGTTTTTCTTTTCTTTTCCACCCTTGCTTTTCACTTGAGTGTTTTTGTTGGTGCAGATCTGAATCACGGATCCTCATGGCTTCTCCAACCATTGGGGATATCCACCATCATCCGGGTGGAATTACCCCGAGACTCCCTACAGCAATCAAGGAGGAGAATACTATGGATTTGGGTTCCAGTACCAACCCCCTTACTACGGAGAACAATCAGACCCCTGGGCATATCAAGAACAACCTCATTACCAAGAAGACTTTCTCCCACAACCAGAAGGGCCATCGGAGCTGGAGTTACCCATGGCGGCCTTCACGGGCCACTCTGCAGAGCCATGCTACACTTCACTAGAAGATCCGAACAAACAATTAAGGCTTCTCGTGGAGCAGTTTGCTCGAGACACTGAGAAATCATGCTCCAAGATGGATCTTCAAATCAAAGCCCTTGCCACTTCCGATCCCTCATTTCTCCATGATATGGAGGAGAGTGTTCAGCGCTCAGCGAAGCAAACAGAGTGGGTGAAGCAAGTTTGCTCACATCTTGCTCAAGATCACCTTTCTGCTACCACGCTAGAAGAGGTGGAGGATGAGAAAGGCTATGGGAGCGTTGAGGAGCATACAGAAGTTATCACAGAGAACTCCCATGATAATCATGATCAGGAAAGTCCTTTGGTTGCAGACCACACATTTCCTCATTTATGCTCTAACATGCTGGGCCCGTGCGAGGAGATGCAAGATGATCCCATTGAAGAAATTGCTTGGCGACTTGCTCTCCAATCTGTTCTAGAAGAAGAAGAGCGAGCAAGGATGAGGAAGGAAGTTGTGGATGATGAGGAAGAAAGAAAAGAAGAGGTGGTTCTTGATCTTTTCCCAGGGGAGAGACCACATTTTGAAGAAGGAAGGGGGGTTGAGGAAGCAATTGGCGTCCAGGCTGAGGATGAAGTTGAGGTGGAAGAGGCATGCACCGGCCATGAGTTGCATGTAATATCCCCACCAAACTTTGAGGAACTGCTTAGCAAGAACCCATTTGCAGTATCTCTTTGCCAGACCAAGGCCACATCGACATTGGTCCCTCTTGGTGGACGTGATGGTGGTCGGTCGATGCTGTCATATCTGGTTTGGGGCAATGAGACGAGTGAGGAAGAAAAGAAGAGGTCTCGGGGGTGGAGACTTCATATTCATCAAGTACACGAGCCTACATCACCTGTCATGCCACCTGCTTGTGACTTGAGACTCCACATCATCGACGAGAACCTCAACTTCAAGGAGGTTCTAGCATGGACCGAAACTTAGGAGCCATCGTCCGGCTCACGACGTGAAAGAAGCGCTTGTTGGGAGGCAACCCAACCAGTCGGTTTGCATTTCTTTCTCTATTTCTCCTCGGTTGAGTCAGTTTTTTTATTTGATTTTGGAGTCAATAACTCAACCTTTGTGAGATTTTGTGTGGTGTTTGTGTTCTGGTTACTCTCTCTTTCTGGAATGCACCGCCTGACCCGTTCATCATCATTCACCCTTGATCTGGTAACTTCGTTCTACCCTCCTTATCTTTCCTCCATTGAGGACAATGTCGTGCTTAAGTGTGGGGGGGGGGGGTGTTTATGCGGATGAATGTTTGGCTGTTTGTGTGCTTGGAGCCTAGTCCGCTGTCCGAATCTTATGATTTGAGGGCTCCAAGTACGGCTGTTTGATCATATTGGCACTGTGTTTTGATTGGTGAATTGAATGGTTTTCGGATTAATGCATGACAACTGGATAGTGACTAGGACAACCTATAATGTTGACTGAGACGTGCAGTAGAATTGTGTAGAGGTTCAGTTCTTTCAACTGTTTGCTTACCAACTGTGACTTGATTTAATCACTTGTTCTTGACAGTCGTTTATGCATCTAGTTCAGGGTATCAGAATGTGAGATAGAGCATATAGGTAGCCATGTGAGATTTGGGCCTGCTCGTTTCTTTCTTGTGCGATAGTTCCCTCTTCCATGATGTGTAGCATTCACGTTGTCACTAGCTAAGATGATGGGGGCATAGGATTAGCCAACGACCAAATTGACTGTCCTGGTGTGTCATACCCCCTAGTCAGCCCCTTTGAGCCGTGTGTTACCCTTTCTTTCGCTCTTCAATGAAAAGTCACCCTTTTGCATCTTTTAGAAGGTTCCACAGAGTGATTTTTACATGTTCTCTGCTGTTTCTGCTAAATTTGATGTGAGTGTTGGAGGTAGTGCTTAAAAGTTGGGCAGGTGTTTGAAATATGTGCAGATGTGGTGGCTCTCTTAAGAAATGAAAAGAAAATGAAAAGAAAAAAAAACAAAGGAAAATTGGAAGCAAAAGAGGGCCACTACCAAAAATCTGAATAATGCCCAGTAAGTAGTGTTTCTTAGCAGTCTGGCTTGGAAATGATGACATTTATACCTCCTTCGCTCTTGTGCTCTTGAGATATTGAGTAATGCAGAATAGCAGAAAGGAAATACAGGTTTGTTTGACTGTGATTGTGTGGGTTTGGAAATGTGGAACCTTGTGCTATGAATACTTCCACCACCTAAAAGGCCTTTTCCCCATGTCCAAGACCCTAGCCAGTCATTTGAACCTGTGTCTAAGACCTCCTGATTAGTTAGTGGTGACACCCCATATGTGAACTCTAGCATTTAGAGGCTGCCATCATGGTGAAGAGATGTTAGGGATTGAGAGAAATAACATGCGCATTTTTCGCATCAAATTGTCCTGACCCCACTGGTCGAGAGTGAGTGATTCATTTTCATATTATATATACTCTTGTACCCCGGTGAGGACCTAGATTGCTCGGTCTCTATTCTGATGTCTTGAGTTGGATGCATGAGTTGACTGTTTTGAGTAAGTGGTTGAGTCAAGTCTAGGTTGGTTGGTGAACAGAAGGGAGACTCTTCCTTTACTCGATTTTGCTGCACTCGAATGTCCTTTGTGGTGGTTGTCCAGGTTGCTATTGAAGTTGGTCAGGTATTGATGTTTCAAAAACCGGTACGATTCACGTGTTCTGTGCCTTTATGACTTGTCCCCAATGTTGGTTGATTGAAATATGTGAGCTTACCTTGTGTCTGACTTGGTTTGCTTGGGGACAAGCAAACGGTTAAGTGTGGGGGAGTTTGATAGACCGTTAATTACACATGTTTTTACCACCTGTTCTTACACCGTTTGAGGTGTTGATTCTCGTGTTTTAAGCCGATTTCACGCTAGGTTGTGCTTGTTTGTGATATTTCAGGTCCTAGTACGTGAATGGAGGCTTGGGAGCGAGTTTGGGGTCGATTGGATGAAGATCGGGCGCGAGGCAAGTCAAAAAGGAGGCCACATGGGTACACCCACAACTCACACGGCCGTGCAAGTGACCACTTTGGCCGTGTGAGATTGTGCGAGCCTTCACACGGCTTGCCCTGATATCCACACAACCGTGTGAAGGAGTGCTTTGGCCGTGTGGAATTCTGCGAGGCTTCACACGGCTAGGCATGGTGATCCACACGGCCGTGCGACCCTGGCCGTGTGGGAAGCCTGAAGATCGAACTAATTGATACGCCGCGTTTTGACTCACACGGGCAACTGGGTGAGCCACACGGCCGTGTGGCCTGCCCGTGTGAGTCGGGAATTGCTGGTTAAAACCCGATTTTCAGCCAAAGGAAAGGAGAGAGCTGGGTTTTTTGTTCCCAAACACCCAAGGGACGAACCCTAGAGAGAGAGAGCGACTTGGGAACATTCTTGGAGATATTTTGGAGGATTTATTCACCATTGGAGCTCGGGAATCAAGCTTGGAGGTGGAGATTGAAGATCTAGATCAGATTTCTGCAGTCTCTCTCTTCTCTATGGAGTAACTTCCCTTCACTTAGGTTTTGAGGAACCCTAGTTCCATGTGTTAGGATCTTTCTTGTATGAAGTTTTGGATGCTATATTGTTTGATTATAATCGAATGATGCATGTTTATTGAGTCAATTGAAGTCTGATCAACTTTTCCTGATTTCTGCTGCAACCTGAGATAGATAGAATCTGATTAGGTTGTTAGAGTCTCATCATTCGGTGGTAGGAGATTGGCTATACGAGAGTTAGCCAGTTTACTGCTTTGTACTGGAATCCAATTCCAGTAGTGGAGTTCTGTGCTTATTGCTTCAGCTTTCTATCCCGGTGAAGACTAGTCGTCTGCCGGATAGTTAGACTGAGAGGGCTTGGTCAGCTTAAGAGATTCCAAGCTACTGTCGGATCTTCCGCAGTTTAATCAATAGTAAAACAACCCAAAAGGAATTACAACTTGGACCTAATTGAGGAGCTAGGGGGAATCATACCTAAGTGAGTTCCCAAACTGTAATTAGTACAGTAGTTAGTAGAGTAGTTTATAAATCAATCCTTAATCTAGTTTGCTAGATAATGAACTGAAGCTGAGTAATAGTAACTCTAGAGACCCGTGGATTCGATATTTGTTACTTGTGCCACTATACTGTAGTCCCTTTCATTGGTTACACTTGGCCATTGTTAGGTGTTGTGTCATAGCGTGTCACGCACCCTCAAGGAGCATTATTGGTGGCCCGGTATGAAGAAGGGGGTCGCAGCTCACGTTTACCAATGCTTGGAGTGTCAGATGATTAAAGCTGAGCATCAAGCCCCAATCATCGAACACTTACCATTGGAGATTCCCTAATGGACATGGGAGAAGGTCACTATGGACTTTGTATATGGTTTTCAAAGGACCCCGAGGGGAAATGACGGTGTCTGGGTGATTGTTGATCGCTTCTCGAAGGTGGCCCATTTTATACGCATCAGGTTCAAGCCCGGGATGGAGGAGTTGGCGAGGTTGTACGTGAGAGAGATTGTAAGACCACTTAGTCTGTAGAAGGCTATGTGTACAAAGGTGCATTTCTCTACTGCATATTATCCTCAAACCGATGGGCAATCCGAGCGGATGATACAGACGCTGTAGGATCTTTTGAGGGCTTGTGTTATGACCATGGAGGGAGCTTGGGATGAACATTTACCTCTGCTAGAGTTCGCTTATAATAACCAGTATCATTGTTCGATACAAGCAGCTCCATATGAGGTTCTGTATGGGAGAAAGTGTCGTACTCCGTTGTATTGGGATTCTGAAGGAGTGAGGCAATTAGAGGGCCCCGAGATGATGCAAAAGGCCATGGAGAAGATTGAATTAATTCATAATAATTTGAAGGCGGCTCAGGACCGACAGAAGAGTTACCTCGAGAGGCCTGGAGTTCCTCGCCAACATCAGGTGGGAGATAGAGTTTTTCTTAGGGTGTCCCCTTGGAAAGGAGTGATGCGGTTTGGCAAAAAGGGGAAGCTCAGCCCTAGGTACATTGGACCATATGAGGTGTTGGAACGTGTGGGGACCCTTGGCTTATCGATTAGCCTTACCCCCTAGCCTGTCGAGGATCCACGATGTTTTTCATGTCAGCATGCTAAGGGCGTATCGATCCAACCCTGACCACGTGATCAGGCATGAAGACATCCAGTTGGAGGACGATTTGACATATGAGGAGGTTCTAGCACGGATCGTGGATAGGCAGGAAAAGGAGTTGAGGAGGAAGAAAATTGCCATGGTGAAGGTGATATGGAGGAACCAGGGCAGCGAGGCTGCAACATGGGAGACAGAGAGTAGCATGAGGGAGAGGTATCCAGAGTTGTTTAACGATGCTTAGACCAGCAGTTGGAGGATACCTTTGTACTTTCACTTGTAGCCTCGTTTCTCGATATTTCAATAATAGATCCAGTAGTTCAGCCATTTTTCGTTATAGCTAACACTGAGTTTAGACTACAATTTCGAGGTCGAAATTTCTGAAGGGGGAGGGAAATGCTATATCCCGGCTAGAGCAGTTTCCTTCAAATAAAGCGTTGTATCGTATAAGTAATTGGGTTGCATCGTATAAGTAATTATGCTACAGTTCAAATTTCGAGGTCGAAATTTTTATAAGGGTGGAGGAAATGTAACACCCCGACATTTGAAGTTTAGATTCGACCGAATGGTTGGATCGTCGATTACATACAAAAAGATGCAACCGTGAAGCAAGAATTATAATACTTCTACTAATAATAATAACATTGTTATGAATTATTATTATAATTTTTTTTATCATCATCTTCTGCACGTCCCAATTCATGGGACAATTCTCACCTCCCAATTTATTCTCATCATTATCACTCCACCAGTAAAACCACCATTCATCTTCCTCATCACTCATCAATATTATTAGTGATCAGTATTATTGAATCAAAGAAACCCCCCCCCCCCCCCCCCCTAATAAATCCGCATTTCCCCCTTATATGTAATTAACCCCATCAGTATCCCACCCCCACCAACGATCCAAAACCCCCCATTAGTAGCGACAGAAGAAAGGAACGAAGGAAGGAAAGGAGAAGCGGCGCCAGCAGCTTATTATCTCCGTCGCGTTGCCACCACCCACTTGTCCCCTCCCGAACTCGCCGTTCCTCTCAACCCGTCGTTCCTCTCAACTTCTCATCCTTCATACGTCTTAGGAAGGTAAGGATGCTCGGTTCTTGTCGTTTCGACATCCGTTTAACCGCTAGTAGTAACTTTAGATTGTTAAATCTTGAAGTTGGAGGTGATTAAGGATCTTTTGAGGAGTTGGGCGAGTTGATTTAAGGAGCCTTCATTCTAATCGATTCATTGGGGTCTAGCCACGCTTTGGAGGTAAGGAAACACAGTCCCCTTCGAATTAGTCTTGGTTTCATATGAGTTTTCGGGTATCTTCATGTCAGGGGATTTAGTGACGGATTTTCTGGCTTTCGTGACGAACAGTAATGATCGCTAAAACGTCAGAAATTCCAGAATAACATTTTAAGCAATGTTTTATTTATTCAGCACCCTTATTGGATGGATAAAATTGGTTTAATAATTTTAGAAATTTGAAGAAGGTCGCTAGAGGACTGGGAATTAATTTTGTGATTTTTAAAGGCTAATTATTATTTTTAATAATCATTTAGGTGCGTATATCTATTAAATCAAAAGTTATTAGTCATTTTTGGAAAATTGGGTAATTTTCCTATGGATTAGTACTTCTAGTATATTAGGAAAAATTGTTGATTGGGACTTTCAAGAGGATTGACTTATTCAAAAATTATCGGTAGGCGAAAGTATATAGGGAAAATGGTTATTTCTAAAAGTGTAGTGTGGTTTATAGGGTATCGAGATAGTACACTGAGGAAGGAGGTCTTCAGGCTAAGGGTCGGAGTGTAAGTGACCTGAGATAGTACACTGATAAAGGATTGAGAAAATGTGTAAGTGACCTGAGTTCAAATAGAGTGAATGGAGGAAAATAGTTAGGAAGGGTCGAAGCAGAAATGCAGAAGACAGCAATGAAGTATTAGGTTGAGTACGAGTGCTAACAATTGATCCATAGGAAGTCCATCGAGAAATTTCGGCCAATTGTAAGGTGAAATCGGGGTCGTCAAGAATAGTCAAAGGGAGAACCTTATAGGTCAAGGTACATAAGTGAGAAGAGAATATGAGAACCTAGATGACTACATCGAGAACAAGGGACATCTAGAACTAGCGAGTAACATCAAGGAGAAGAGTCACGAGTAGAGAAGTAATAGGGATATGAGTTTAGGGAATCTTATAGGGTACCCCAAAGTGAAGCCAAGATCGCCTATGCGGGTGAAAGGTGTCGATCTTTTGGATAAAAATTAATTGGACGGGGAAACCGTACAATCCCCTATGCGGGTGAAAGGTGTCGATCTCTTGGATAAAAATTTATTGGAGGGGGAAACCGTACAATGAATTTCAGCTAGGGTCCGAGAGTAGCAGAATGGACAGTACAAGAACATAAAATTCAAGTAGCGATAAGTAAGTGCTAAATTAGGCGCCAGGAGTGAACAAGTAAGCCAAAGAGAATGCCATGATTTTTGAAAGGAAACATAAAGGTGTTTCATTTCTCATTGATATTTCTTATGGAAATCCTAAGTAGAGACCCTGGATCAACCGTTGAGAACAACATGAAATAAGAAACCATTATATTACCAATGGCGTTTATGAAGGGGGAGTGCCATAGTGTCATAGTTGCCTTGAGAAATATCTAGCCGAGTAAGTGAATTGAGAGAAATGGGTGAGTTATAAGTCGGCCAAGTAACACACGAATTGGAGGCAAGGGTTTATAGCTCCAGTTCGTATAAGGTAAAGGAAGTAGAAGTCCTTGCAGCAGAAGGATTACCTCAAGTTAGACTTTAGGTTATCAGCAATGAACAAATTTCGAGGTCGAAATTTTTCTTAAGGAGGGAGGAAATGTGACACCTCGAATTCGGTCTAAGGTTAAAAAAATGTACTGAATGAGCTGGACCAATAAATCGACGCGAAGTGTTGTCCCGTCACGCCTTATGCCCAAGTGGGGAATTAAAAATGATAAGTAGCCCCCCAAAGTTGCCCGATGCTAACGAGCTTGGTGAGAATCCCTTCTATGGTCAAGAGGAAATATAAGAAGTGAGGTAAACTATACGGGACAAGCAACAGACATCGGACAACCAACGGACATCATCGAAGTACATTTATCTAGAGTAAATTCTTGAGGCAAGGAAGTACAAAGATGGTGTAGAATGAGCAATGAGTTTCACACAAACTTCGGGGACGAAATTTTTATAAGGGTGGAGGAAATGTTACACCCCATCTTTTTCTAAGCCGAAATGACGATTATGCCCTTGGTCCAAATTTGTCAAATTTCACCATAATGTCGAGGATGACTAAAAATGTGAACTATCGGTTCAAGCAGTGTCGAATTTCGACATCAAGTGAGAAAATTACGGACGTTAATTGAGTTTCGGATTCAACTCACCCGTAATTTATGAAATGCCCAAAATATCCCTTGAACTAATTAAAACCTAAGCTAACCCGAAACCCTATACCTAACTCGGCCTCACCACCAATTAAACCCTACTCACCTTAGAAGAGCTAGCGGCGTCCAGAGAGCGCAGTCGGATGTTCTTTTTCTGTCCCTAATTTGTCCTTTCTTGTCGCTTGAGCTCGAAGAAAATTCGACTAGGGGAACTAAAAACTTACGGAGAGCTTCTTGTAAGCGTTTGTTGAATCGAAAGATAAGGCCGCGCTTCTTTCCGATCTAGCTAGCTAGTTTTGTTGATGGAGGCGTAAGTTTGATTGTTGGCAAGTGGAAGATGAAGACGAGACTCGTACTGGTTTGCGATTGCAAGAGGACAATTTTTGGTGAAGCCCTGATCTATTTGCCACGTTCATCCAAATATGACAGATTCGGGAGAGTCTCAACAGCCTGAACAAGTATGCAACTTTTTCAAAAAGCTAACTAAGAGCAAGAACATCAGGAAGAGAGCAGTAGAAGATGATAATGTTGAGGATTCAAAAACCGAAAGCTCAATGGAGATGGATGTAATTATTGGTTTCGGGTATTGAAGAGGTGGGGTATATCAGATGGTACATAATTAACTTTGAGTTGTTGGAATCACATGATGATAGAGCTCGTGTGGAGATTTCAAGGAGGGATGAACTCAAGGTGATTGACACTTTTCATGGTGGTTGGTTCGAGTTAATTGACACGATATCAAGGTGAGTGTAAAGGGGGTAAATTCTACGCCTTACGTATTCTTTTAAGTATTTTAGTGAGTTGGTTACCATTGCTTGAGCTATGATTTGAGGTGATTTTGTGCTATTTGAGGTGATTTGAGGTGATTTTGTGCTATTTACCTTAAAGTGTTATGTTATGAGTTATTGTTAAAGTTTAAAAAACATGTTCTTTTTAAGAAGTAACTCACCTTCAAGAAGGTGAAGTCGTTTTAAGTGTTTTTAGTCACTAGCGCCAGTCCGTTGCCATTTGAGCCATTTTGAGATATAGCAGTAGTTATGCTCTTGAGAATCTTAAGATGAGCAGGAGTTATGCTCTTGAGAATCGTGGTGAAGAGCCACCACGATAAGTTTAAGATGTTAGGGGGATGAATCGTTACTACTTCCCTAACTAAGTTTAAGTTTAAGGAAATCCTGGATGGCTTCTCATACGTATGAGTTGGCAACCGGACTAGCTAGTGAGGGATCCCCGTGTCAGTCAAGAATTTAATTGGAGATTTGAGTTTTGAGAGTACAGTTTCAAGAGTCAAGATTTTTAATAGTGGAGGTACAAAACAACTTCCATTAAGTTAAGTAAAGTGATCAAGTATTAATAAGATGTTAAACATAAGGGCGTAGACTGACCCCATCTCACCCACCAGTTTGACGAGCTAGAGAAGGAGCTAGAGGAGTAGTTAGTGAGCAGCAAGTTCGAGGGCATCCAGCTAGAGAAGGGCAGTGTAAGCGTCACAGAGGATGCCTAGTTAAGATTTTCGGTAGCAGCAACGACAAAGACTATCGGGTTATTTGTATTTTATGATTATGAGTATATACTGGAGATCAGATTGAGATTTTAAAGTTTGAGTTTAATTTTCCCACATGTTAGACCCAAGAACAGGACCTCCTCCAACCAAAAGTCACACTTCGAGAACTTGGCATATAGCTTCTCCTCTTTCAATTTTTGCAAAACCACTCTAAGATGTTCTTCGTGCTCCTCCTTACTTCTCGAGTAGATGAGTATGTCATCTATGAAGATGATGACAAACTTGTCCAAATACTAATGAAGAACCCGGTTCATTAGTGCCATAAAAGCTGCTGGTGCTTTGGTCAGTCCGAACGGCATGACCAAGAATTCGTAGTGGCCGTACCTAGTGCGAAAAGCTGTCTTGGGTACTGAACCATCTGCCACTCTCAACTGATGATACCCTGACCGTAGATCGATCTTCGAGAACACCGTTGCTCCTTGTAGTTGGTCGAAGAGATCATCTATCCTTGGCAAAGGATAGCGGTTCTTGATGGTAGCTTTGTTCAACTTCCTATAGTCAATGCAAAGTCTCATGCTGCCATCCTTCTTCTTCACGAATAACATCGGTGCTCCCCATGGTGATACAGTAGGGCGTATGAACCCCTTCTCCAACAGCTCCTGCAACTGCTCCTTCAATTCCTTTAACTCCACTGGTGCCATACGGTAAGGAGGAATAGATATCGGTGCCGTGCCAGGAATCACTTCAATATCGAATTCCACCTCTCACTGCGGCGGTAGCCCAGGAAGATCTTCGGGAAACACCTCGGCGTATTCCCTGACGACAGGTACATCTTCTATCTTCTTCTCTTGCACCTCCTTAACATGAGCTAAATATGCTTCACATCCTTCTTGAAATAATGAGAATGCCTTAACCGCGGAGATTAAGCACCCAGGAATAAGCTTCTTAGTCCCTTTGAACAAAGTAGTTCCCTTTCCTTCTATCTCTAGGCTAACCTCCTTCTTGTAGCAGTCCACCTTCGCTCTATTCTTTGACAACCAATCCATACCCAAGATAACATCGAACTCGTTGAAGGGTAGTAGAATTAGGTTCGCCTCAAATTCGTGCCCCGCTACGGTGATAAGACAATCACGAATGACCGAGTCCACTATAAGGGTATCCCCCACTGGGGTCCTGACCCCTAAATTCTGCCCCAACCTCACAAATGGTACTCCTAAGGTTATAGCAAGCTTGTTATAAACGAAAGAGTGCGTGGAACCGGAATCAAATAATACAAAAGCGGGCTGGTGATAAAGCGAGATCATACCAGTCACCACCTCAGGTGCAGCGTCAGCTTCTTCTCTCCTCATGGAAAATAGTCTTGGTTGCCCAGATGCTTGAGATCCTAACCCTCGATCTCGCTCATTGCGGTTGAACCGCCCTGCATTTCCTCCTTGCTGGTGATAAGACCGGTTTGGCCGATTGCCAAGCTGTTGTCCAGTCTGAGTTCTTCCTCCTCCGCCCCGGACTGATTGTTCGGACTGAGCTCTCCCCTATCCTCCTATCCTAGGGCAATCTCTGGCATAGTGGCCCGGCTCGTTGCAGTGATAGCAGATGCCTCCCAGATGCACCTTACACTCTCCCGGGTGAGTTCTCCCACACTGGTTGCATGGGTCCCGAGGAATGTAGGTCGGCCATGTTCTGGTTGAGCCGGCCTGACTCTGGGTGGCCCCATAGTAGGTCTGGGATGGTTTCCTTCTTTGCTAACTCGGATGTCCTGGCCCCTTCGACAGGCTAGCAGCCTTTCTCTTGTTCCCTTCTCGTTGCATCCCCTCCTCATACAGAGCTGTATCCGCCCTCTCCAATCGAAGAGCCGCCTGATAAATCTCTTCCCTGTTGTTCCAATTCAGTAAACTTAGCTGACGCCGAAAAGCAAGCTTCAGGCTCTCCAGGTAATGGGTGCGTTGAGCTGCTACATCCTCAAATTGAGGCCCTCCATAGGTAAGTAGTTTGTCAAACCTGGTCGTGTACTCAGTTACGCTTTCCCTGCCTTCATTGTCCCACTTCTTCCTGATCATCAGAAATTCCCTCTGCTTCCCGATCCGGTAAGCCTCCGGTATGAAGTGGTCTTTGAACAGTTGTACGAACTCTAGCCAAGTGATGGCCGGTGGATCCTCCCGACTAGCTGGCTGGGTAGTCCACCAGTTGTAGGCAGCATCCTGCAGCAAGGACACTGTCAGCAATACTCTGTCCTCATCATTAGCTCTCATCTCGACCAGCGTACGAGTGACCTTAGCTAGCCATTGCTCCACTTCCATGGGGTCTGTTGAACGCCCACCCTTAAAATCTTCCACCTTTCTCTTCCGGAACCCTACATAGTCTGGTGGACGCCTCTCTGGTAATGGCACTGGTGGTGTGGGGTCGGCCCAACACTTGCATCTGTAGATGCACAGGGTTTCGTTAGATCTCAGTTATTTCTTCCTTGATATGGTTTAGAGTAGACTGGAGATTCTAATTTCTTAAAAGAAATCCTTGACTTGTTTGGCCAAACTTTGACTTGAAATCTTTAAAACAAAACCTTTAAAAACTGAGACCGACATTCCAATATTTCTTGGGAACCATAAACAGAGGAAGACCGGCTCTGATACCAAAATGAAACATCCCACCTCTTTGAATTTGGAAAAAAGACATTTCTACCCCGTGGTATAATTAAAAATCTCACAAGTTTAAAATAAAATACCAAACTCAAATATCTCAATATCTCAAATCGAAGCCCTAAACACGTGGGCAAAACTCAAATTGTCCAAAAGAAATGAATCTCCAATCTATAACTCTTAACCATAAAGTCTTAATAACTTGAAAGAAGTTCTCCGATGCTTACTCTGACGCCTGGCTCGACATCTCTCAGCGGCGATGGTGTTGAGCTCCTCTAGCTTGCTGATCACGGGCTGACTGGTTAGGATTTCCTCCTATACGGTCTGGTGAGTGAGTTGGGGTCAGTCTACGCCCTTACGCTAAAATCTATAGTACTCTAGTATTCTTCTCTAAACACTCAACTCTACAAGTGGAAGCCGTTTTGTACTTCCACTCTTAACAATCTTAACTCATAAAAATTCTTCGGGAGTTAAAGTTACTCTCCCTTCTTAAATCTCAAAACTTGACTTTAATCTTTTGACTGACACAAGAATCCCTCACTAGCTAGTCCGGTTGCCAACTCATACGTATGAGAAGCCATTCAGGCTTTCCTTAAACTTAAATTTAGTTAGGGAAGTCGTAACTATTCATCCCCCTAACATCTTAAACTTATCGTGTGGCTCTTCACCACGATTCTCAAGGGCATAACTGCTGCCCATCTTAAAAGTCTCAAGAGCATAACTGTTGCTCTATCTCAAAATGTCACAAAAGGCAACGGACTGGCGCTAGTGACTAAATCACTTAAAACGACTTCACCTTCTTGAAGGTGTGTTACTTCTAAAAAAAAGAACTTGTTTCCTACTTTAACAATAACTTATAAACTTGAAGCTTAAATTTAAATAAGAACTCATGCACCTTCACATCAAGCATCTGCATAGCTCAAACAAAATCACATAACATCAACCATAAGCACAATCAAACAACGACATTCACTTCATCAAAATGCTCAAGACTTGTAATTCTTGAAAGAACACGTAAGGCGTAGAATTTACTCCCTTTACACTCACCTTGTAAAGATGACTCCTCGATTCTTTACTCGAAGAAATCCCTCCTAGACGAATTATCTCGGTGAACCTATTATTAAGAATGTCATCTCCTTAGTCGACCTTTCTCGATTTAGAATTCCCTTTTGGGTCACTAGAACATACTCTCCTCAACATCCAGCCCTCGAGACTCGCTCCCAAGGTCCCTTAACCCCCTTTAAAATTTTCTAGAAACAATCCCTTTAAAACCGACCACTTTTCCTAATTATTTTAGTCTTGGACGAATTTTCCATCTAACTAGAACCTTCATAAAATTTGGATAATAATTTTCCTACATCAATAATGAGTACTAAAACCCTGGAAAATTATCAAACCCTTGTAAACTCCTTGGAAATATTTTTATTTAATTAAAACGAAAATTTGAACAATTTCTAAAATTAAAAACACATCTTCAAAAATCCCCAAACTAATTCACAGCCATCTCCTAGACCTCCCTCTATTTATAAAAATTTTAAACTTGAGAACAAACCCCCATAAAGACTCAAAATAATTTAAACCCTCTAAACCAAGTTTCTGGAAATTCCCAACAGCTATAGTAACCACCCAAATTCTGTCACTAAAGGCCTGAACGTCTGTTGCTAAAACCTCAGAATTGCACCCTCACGAAAAATTCCCAAATTAAACGACCTAACTCAAAGGGATTGAGTTCTCTTACCTCTAGAACACGCATAGGCCTAGGTTGGATGACCCGGGACATTGATCTCCTTGCTGATCGAACCCTCAACGTCACCTCTAATAAAAATACGAGTTTCGGATTAGACTATCGGTAAAACGAGTTTAGAGATCGCGAAGGGGTTCGTGATCCTTACGTAGAACACGAGAGGGATGGGGATCGGGACCGGAATTGGGATTGGGCGGCAGTGGTTTCTTGCGCCGCTGCGCTTGCGGCTGCTGGGACAAACAGTTGCAAGGAATGGCGAGAGGGTCGGGGATTCTGGGAGTTGAAAGGAGGGTCGGGTTTTTTTCTTTGAATTAAATGGAGGGCGGCGGCTGATTGGGGAACTGGCGTCGGTCTCTAGGAAGGAATTGAGGAGGGCGGTGGACTCTGGGAAATTCCTCTTTGACCGAGGGTTGGGGAATTAAGTGGAAGGGGCCGCTTGGCCCCAGGGGCCAGGTCCGGGTTATTTATATTTTTATAAAATAATTATTATTATTATTATTACTACTACTACTAATCCGTGATTGCAACCTTTAGTACGCAACTGCCAACCCAACCGATCACGAATTAAGGTTGAACCGTAACCCAAAATTTGGGGTGTTACATTTCCTCCACCCTTATAAAAATTTCGTCAGCGAAATTTGAACGGTAGAGCAATCAATTGAATGATTTAACGCTGTATTTGAAGGAACGATGCTAGTTGGGATATAATAAAGCGATTCATGCATGGCCAACCCCCACCAACGTGAATGAAGTGAGGAGTTTTCATGGGCTGGCTGGATTTTATCGACGCTTCATCCCAAATTTTAGCACTATAGCTACCCCATTGACTTCAATTATCAAGAAGAATGACGTTTCATTTGCGAGAGGATCAAGAGAAGGCATTCGAGCAACTCAAGTACATGCTTACTCATGCTCATGTTTTAATGCTACCCGATTTCAACAAGACTTTTGAATTAGAGTGTTATGCATCTGGATTGGGAATTGGGGTTGTATTGATGCAAGAGAAGAAGCCCATTGCTTACTTTAGCGAGAAATTGAGTGCAGCTACGCTTAACTATCCTACCTACGATAAGGAGCTCTATGCATTGATTCGAGCCCTAGAGACATGGCATCATTATTTGTGGCCCAAAGAGTTCGTGATCCATACTGACCATGAGTCTCTCAAGTACTTGAAGGCCCAACACAAGTTAAACAAGAGGCATGCTCGTTGGGTGGAGTTTATTGAGTCGTTTCCCTATGTGATCAAGTACAAACAAGGCAAGGAAAACGTGGTTGATGATGTATTGTCGAGGAGGTATACATTGATCACTATGGATGCTAAGTACCTTGGATTCGAGCAAATCAAGGCTGCTTATGAAGGGGACTTCAACTTTGGAGGGATTTACAAGGCTTGTTAGAAGCACGGAGAAGGAAAGTTCTACCGAAGTGATGGTTATCTCTTTCGTGGTAATCAATTGTGCGTACCTAGGACATCACTTCGAGAGCTATTGTTAAGGGAAGCTCATGGAGGAGGATTGATGGCTCACATTGGTGTAGCCAAAACACTAAGCTATTTGCAAGAGCACTTCTATTGGCCTCACTGTCACACGCCATCTTTTTTCTAAGCCAAAATGACGATTATGCCCCTGGTTCAAATTTGTCAAATTTCACCGTAATGTCGAGGAGGACTAAAAATGTGAACTACCAGTTCAAGCAGTGTCGAATTTCGACATCAAGTGAGAAAATTACGGACGTTAATTGAGTTGCGGATTAAACTCACCCGTAATTTATGAAATGCCCAAAATACCCCTCGAACTAATTAAAACCTAAGCTAACCCGAAACCCCATACCTAACTCGGCCTCACCACCAATTAAACCCTACTCACCTTAGAAGAGCTAGCGGCGGCCAGAGAGCGCAAGTCGGAAGTTCTTTTTCTGTCCCTAATTCGCCCTTTCTTGTCGCTTGAGCTCGAAGAAATTCGACTAGGGGAACTAAAAACTGACGGAGAGCTTCTTGTAGTGTTTTATTAAATCGACAGATAAGGCCGCGCTTCTTTCCTATCTAGCTAGCTAGTTTTGTTGATGGAGGCGTAAGTTTGATTGCTGGCAAGTGGAAGAAGAAGACGAGACTCGTACTGGTTTGCGATTGCAAAGAGGACAATTTTTGGTGAAGCCCTGATCTCTTTGCCCCGTTCATCCATATATGACAGATTCAGGAGAGTCTCAACAGCCTGAACAAGTATGCAACTTTTCAGAAAGCCAACTAAGAGCAAGAACATCAGGAAGAGAGCAGTAGAAGATGATAATGCCGAGGATTCGAATGATGATGGAGCTCGTGTGGAGATTTCAAGGAGGGATGACCTCAAGGTGATCGACACTTTTCATGGTGGTTGGTTCGAGTTAATTGACATGATATCAAGGTGAGTGTAAAGGGGATAAATTCTACGCCTTACGTAGTCTTTTAAGTATTATGATTTTAAGTATTTTAGAGAATTGGTTACCATTGCTTGATTATGTTTATGATTGATTATTTGTGCTTTGCTTGAGCTATGATTTGAGGTGATTTTGTGCTATTTGAGGTGATTTGGGGTGATTTTGTGCTATTTACCTTAAAGTGTTATGTTATGAGTTATTATTAAAGTTTAAGAAACAAGTTCTTTTTAAGAAGTAACCTACCTTCAAGAAGGTAAAGTTATTTTAAGTGTTTTTATTCACTAGCACCAATCCGTTGCCATTTGAGACATTTTGAGATAGAGCAGCACTTATGCTCTTGAGACTTTTCAGATGAGCAGCAGTTATGCTCTTGCGAATCGTGGTGAAGAGCTACCACGATAAGTTTAAGATGTTAGGGGGATGAATCGTTACGACTTCCCTAACTAAGTTTAAGTTTAAGGAAAGCCTGGATTGCTTCTCATACGTATGAGTTGGCAACCGGACTAGCTAGTGAGGGATCCCCATGTCAGTCAAGAATTTAAGTGGAGATTTGAGTTTTAAGAGTACGGTTTCAAGAGTCAAGATTTTTAATAGTGGAGGTAAAAAAACAACTTCCACTAAGTTAAGTGATCAAGTATTAATAAGAAGTTAAACGTAAGGGCGTAGACTGACCCCATCTCACTCACCAGTTTGACGAGCTAGAGAAGGAGGTAGAGGAGTAGTTAGTGAGCAGCAAGTTCGAGAGCAGCCAGCTAGAGAAGGGCAGTGTAAGCGTCACGGAGGATGCCTAGTTAAGATTTTCGGTAGCAGCAACGACAAAGACTGCCGGGTTATTTGCATTTTATGATTATGAGTATAGACTGGAGATCAGATTGAGATTTTAAAGTTTGAGTTTAATTTGCCCACATGTTAGAGCTTTGCTTTGAACTACAAGTGTGGGTTTTCAGTATTTTATTTGTGAAAGTTTTTCCCGCTGCAATTTAATATTTGAGTATTTTATTTAGCAATGGCATTTTAGTAAAAGTAGTACCCGGCCGGGTTAGGGTGTTACATTTTCCTCTATTCCTTGGTTTCCAAGGAATACTGGAATATCGGTCTCGGTTTATAGGCTTTTGTTTTAAAGGAAAGGAAAACGAGTCAAGGATCGTCTTTTAAGAGTTTATATAATCTTCAATCTACTCTAATCATATTGAGGTGAATAGGCTAGGACGCGATTTAGTTAACATGGCGTGGTTTGTCAAATGAGAGATTTAGGCATATGGTGATCGCCAGTAAGAAAGAAAGGATGAAAGAAACGTTACCAACCCAAGTAGAATCTCAAAGGCTCTCAAGATCATGTATCTCATCGACATGATGGACAGTAGTTTTTGAATTAGTTAACCAACTACTCGGACGTTAGCAAATAGATCATCATCATCAACCTAAAGAAGGAAGGAGGAACGTTGCAAAGGTTTGTGGATGTAGAATCGAATGTGCGAGGACTTCAACTCCAAACACCACCAAAGAGGTGCCAATTGAAAGGGAATACTTCAAGGATTTTGAAGGAGTTGAGAGAGTAGTACGAGGATTTTACTACTAGGAAACAAGTGGATTATCTAATAAGCTAAGACAAACAAAGGGGAGAAATATGAATCTCCAAAGGAAGAGGAACTATCACCAGATGCCAGTAGCTATGATACTAGGATGATGTTAGGGTCTTTGGTCCTAAGCAGTGGAAAGTGCATAACGGGTCAAGAAACGAAGAGGTACCCCGAGAAGTCCCTCAGCTAGTTTTTGTGGTCGATGGCTCAACGCCATTACCACACAGTGACAAGGAGTAGAGGAATGTTTGGACTTTAAGAAATGCTAGGGTAGTATAAAGGAAGCGAAGGAGGAAATAAGTAGGTTATAAGGAGTATGTAAGGACGTCAAGAAGTCAATAAGTCAAGGCGAAGATGAGGCATGGTCATTTACATACGACGACAAAGGAACCCTTATACATAAACTACGTCACTACAGAAGAGGGTACATGACCCTGGGGAGTTAGGCCGATGACAAGCCTTTAAAAGAAACCAGACAAGCAACGAGGTAAATGACGTAGAGGAAAATTTATGGTTTTAGTACGACCACCATTGGACGAGACGTGGAGGAAAGTGCCACCAAAGTCTAAAGCATGCCATGTAGATGACAGCGGGAAGTCAATAAGTAAGAAAGATATGGAATATGAGAGGGAATAACAGTTAGCTAGTAAATGGCAGTATGAATAGAGAACCAATCCTTAGCAATGCCTGAGTTGAATACTAAGTCAACACGGAGCTAGAAAGAGGATATTAGAGACCCTACAATACATACTACCCAAATCATGAAAGGTTAGGAGTTCGTTGGGAGAGTTGAAAGGGGAATGCAGAGTTCGGGATGACCTGTTTTGGGATTGTCCTATCCTGAATGTACGGAGCACCAAGCCATCTAGGGTACATGAGGGGTGCCGGAAGGAGGAACCTCTATTCGTAAGTTGGAACTAGCAGCCTAAGAGCGAGATTCTCGGAACTAGCTATAGGAGTAATTCATTCAACCAAACGAGTATAGACAAGCAAGTAGAACGTTCATTGGAAGTTTTAATAAATTTGAGAGAATTCGAGGAGGATTCCCAACGGTCGTGATAAAGAAAAGTTGCGTACAATACAAGGAAAATGCAAGAAGGACAGAGGATTTTGACTAGATTTCAAGAAGTCAATTGGTGTAGAAGTCAATAAGTCAATTGGTAAGCAATCTTAAAGTAGTACCGACTTCGGTAAGTCGTCTCTAAGGCCATAACTATGAAGTGGCATTAGTCAGGTCGTAGAGAGTTTGAAGTCAAGGAAGGACATGAAAGTTCCTGATAAAGGATTGGGAATATGTGTAAGTGACCTTAGTTCAAATAGAGTGCATGGAGGAAAATAGTTAGGAAGGGTCGAAGCAGAAATGCAGAAGACAACAATGAAGTATTAGGTTGAGTACGAGTGGATAACAATTGATCCATAGGAAGTCCATCGAGATATTTCAGCCAATTGTAAGGTGGAATCGGGGTCGTCAAGAATAGTCAAAGGGAGAACCTTATAGGTCAAGGTACATAAGTGAGAAGAGAATATGAGAACCTAGATGACTACATCGAGAACAAGGGAACCCTAGAACTAGCGAGTTACATAAAGGAGAAGAGTCACGAGTAGAGAAGTAATAGGGATATGAGTTTAGGGACACTTATAGGGTAACCCAAAGTGAAGCCAAGATCGCCTACGTGGGTGAAAGGTGTCGATCTCTTGGATAAAAATGTATTTGACGGGGAAACCGTACAATCGCCTATGCGGGTGAAAGGTGTCAATCTCTTGGATAAAAATTTATTGGATGGGGAAACCGTACAATGAATTTCAGCTAGGGTCCGAGAGTAGCAGAATGGATAGTAAAAGAACATAAAATTCAAGCTGCGATAAGTAAGTGCTAAGTTAGGCGCCAGGAGTGAACAAGTAAGCCAGAGAGAATGCCATGATTCTAGAAAGGAAACATAAAGGTGTTTCATTTCTCATTGATATTTCTTATGGAAATCCTAAGTACAGACCCTGAACAAACAGTTGAGAACAACATGAAATAAGTAACCAGTATAGTACCAATGGCGTTTATGAAGGGGGAGTTCCATAGTGGCATAGTTGCCTTGAGAAAGTAGCTAGCCGAGTAAGTGAATTGTGGGAAATGGGTGAGTTATAAGTCGGCCAAGTACCACACGAATTGGAGGCAAGGGTTTATAGCTCCAGATCGTATAAGGTAAAGGAAGTATAAGTCCTTAGAGCAGAAGGATTACCTCAAGTGAGACTTTAGGTTATCAGCAATGAACAAATTTCGAGGTCGAAATTTTTCTTAAGGAGGGAGGAAATGTGACACCTCGAATTCAATCTAAGGTTCAAAAACAAGTACTGAATGAGCTGGACCAATAAATCGACACAAAGTGTTATCCCGTCACGCCTTATGCCCAAGTGGAGAATTAAAAAGGATAAGTAGCCACCCAAAGCTGCCCGATGCTAACGAGCTTGGTGAGAATCCCTTATATGGTCAAGAGGAAATATAAGAAGTGAGGTAAACTATACGGGACAAGCAACGGACATCATCAAAGTACATTTAGCTAGAGTAAATTCTTGAGGCAAGGAAGTACAAAGATGGTGTAGAATGAGCAATGAGTTTCAAGCAAATTTCGGGGACGAAATTTTTGTAAAGGTGGAGGAAATGTTACACCCCATCTTTTTCTAAGCCGAAATGACAATTATGCCCTTGGTCCAAATTTGTCAAATTTCACCGTAATGTCGAGGAGGACTAAAAATGTGAACTTTCGGTTCAAGTAGTGTCGAATTTTGACATCAAGTGAGAAAATTATGGACGTTAATTGAGTTTCAGATTAAACTCACCCGTAATTTATGAAATGCCCAAAATACCCCTTGAACTAATTAAAACCTAAGCTAACCCGAAACCCCGTACCTAACTCGGCCTCACCACCAATTAAACCCTACTCACCTTAGAAGAGCTAGCGGTGGCCAGAGAGCGCTGTCGAAAGTTCTTTTTCTGTCCCTAATTCGTCCTTTCTTGTCGCTTGAGCTCGAAGAAATTCGACTAGGGGAGTTGAAAACTGACGGCGAGCTTCTTGTAAGCGTTTGTTGAATCGACAGATAAGGCCGCGCTTCTTTCCTATCTAGCTAGCTAGTTTTGTTGATGGAGGCGTAAATTTGATAACTGGCAAGTGGAAGAAGAAGACGAGACTCGTACTGGTTTGCGATTGCAAGAGGACAATTTTTGGTGAAGCCCTGATCGCTTTACCCCGTTCATCCAAATATGATAGGTTCAGGAGAGTTTCAATAGCCTAAACAAGTATGCAACTTTTTCAGAAAGCCAACTAAGAGCAAGAACATCAGGAAGAGAGCAGTAGAAGATGATAGTGCCGAGGATTCAAAAACTGAAAGCTCAATGGAGATGGATGGAATTATTGGTTTTGGGTATTGAAGAGGTGGGGTAGATCAGATGGTACATAATTAACTTTGAGCTGTTGGAATCACATGATGATGGAGCTCGTGTGGAGATTTCAAGGAGGGATGAACTCAAGGTGATCGACACTTTTCATGGTGGTTGGTTCGAGTTAATTGACACGATATCAAGGTGAGTGTAAAGGGGGTAAATTCTACGCCTTACGTATTCTTTTAAGTATTATGATTTTAAGTATTTTAGTGAATTGGTTACCATTGCTTGATCATGTTTTTGATTGATTATTTGTGCTTTGCTTGAGCTATGATTTGAGGTGATTTTGTGCTATTTGGGGTGATTTGGGGTGATTTTGTGCTATTTACCTTAAAGTGTTATGTTATGAGTTATTGTTAAAGTTTAAGAAACAAGTTCTTTTTAAGAAGTAACCTACCTTCAAGAAGGTAAAGTCGTTTTAAGTGTTTTTATTCACTAGCGCCAGTCCGTTGCCATTTGAGACATTTTGAGATAGAGCAGCAGTTATGCTCTTGAGACTTTTAAGATGAGGAACAGTTATGCTCTTGAGAATCGTGGTGAAGAGCCACCACGGTAAGTTTAAGATGTTAGGGGGATGAATCGTTACGACTTCCCTAACTAAGTTTAAGTTTAAGGAAAGCCTAGATGGCTTCTCATACGTATGAGTTGGCAACCGGACTAGCTAGTGAGGGATCCCCGTGTCAGTCAAGAATTTAAGTGGAGATTTGAGTTTTAAGAGTACAGTTTCAAGAGTCAAGATTTTTAATGGTGGACGTAGACAACAACTTCCACTAAGTTAAGTAAAGTGATCAAGTATTAATAAGATGAATAAGATGTTAAACGTAAGGGCGTAGACTGACCCCATCTCACACACCAGTTTGACGAGCTAGAGAAGGAGGTAGAGGAGTAGTTAGTGAGCAGCACGTTCGAGGGCAGCCAGCTAGAGAAGGGCAGTGTAAGCGTCACGGAGGATGCCTAGTTAAGATTTTCGGTAGCAGAAACGACAAAGACTACCGGGTTATTTGCATTTTATGATTATGAGTATAGACTGGAGATCAGATTGAGATTTTAAAGTTTGAGTTTAATTTTCCCACATGTTAGGGCTTTGCTTTGAACTACAAGAGTGGGTTTTCAGTATTTTATTTGTGAAAGTGTTTCCCGCTACAATTTAAGATTTATTTTATTTATCAAGGGCATTTTAGTAAAAGTAGTACCCGGCCAGGTTAGTGTGTTACACTCACATGAAAGGAGATGTGGAGAAGTTATGTGCACGATGTGTAGAATGCCAACATGCTAAATCGAAGAAGCAACCATCTGGGTTGTACACACCACTACCTATTCCTTATGCACCATTGGTTGACATTTCAATGGATTTTGTGCTAGGACTTCCAAGGAAAAGGAGAGGCATGGATTCAATTTTTGTCGTGGTGGATCATTTCTCGAAGATGGCACCTTTCATTCCGTGCCACAGAACGGATGATGCAAACAACGTGGCTGATTTCTTCTTCAAGGAGATCGTGAGGTTGCATGGAATGCCACGTACCATTGTGTCTGATCGAGATGCAAAGTTTCTGAGCTACTTTTGGAAAACATGGTGGAGTAAAGTCCACACCAAGCTTTTGTTTTCAACGACTTGTCATCCTCAAACGGATGGACAAACTGAAGTGGTCAATCATACTCTATCCCAAATGCTACGAGCCGTGATCAAGAGCAACATCAAAACTTGGGAAGACTGTCTACCACATGTCGAGTTTGCCTACAATCGAGCAATGCATTCAACCACAAAGCATTCACCTTTTGAGCTCGTGTATGGGTTCAATCCACTTACACCATTGGATTTGACACATTTGCCCTTGAAGGAACAAGTTAACATGGATTGAGCAAAGAAGGCTGAATTTGTGAAAAATCTCCACGAGAAGGCCAGACTAAACATTGAGAGGAGGACAGAGCAAATCATGAAGAATGTCAATCGTAATAGGAAGCCTCGATCGTTTGAAGCTAGAGATTGGGTATGGGTTCACATGAGAAAGGAAAGGTTTCCTTATCAAAGGAGATCCAAGTTGTTACCTCAAAGTGAAGGTCCCTTTCAAGTTATTTCGAAGGTTGGAAGCAATGCCTACAAAATCGATTTGCCCGGAGAGTATGGGATAAGTGCAACCTTCAACGTTTCTGACCTTGCACCATATTTTGAGGACAATTTGGATTTGAAGTCAAATCCTTTTCAAGAGGGAGGGACTGATGAGGTCATCAACACCAAGTCCATTTCATCACAAGAAGGGCCAATTACACGTCTACAAGCAAAAAGGTTAAGGGAGGAGTTTGATGCCTATTTGGATTGTCACTTTGCTTAAATGGACGTGGATCATCATCATGGGAAGGCCATTACATTGCTACAACTCGTGGACCAGAATGAAGGAAGAATGGGCTTGGAAGGAGAAGAGGATTCCACTGAGGAAGAGAAGGGGAGTCTCAAGTGTGAAAAGGATCAAGGTGGGAAAGGAATCAAAGGTAGGAACACAAGGGAAGGGCTGGGGGATTTCAAGGCTAGAATCTGGGGATTTGTTGACCAAGTCTTTTCCTTGTCTTTTAAGGATTGTGTTTTCCTTTTACTTGTCTTTTAAGGATTGTGTTTTTCCTTTTACTCGTAGGATTTGTTTTTCATTTTAAGCTTTGGATTTGTGTTAGCTAGTCTATAAATAAGAGGCCGAGTTCCTCATTGTAACTCCTATTATCAATTAACTTTCAAGTTCGTTTTCTTTGTGCAAGCTTCTGTCGAGAGTGCTCCAGGATTTTTACGTGTCTATTATCAACTAGAGAACGTGTCTAGTTGTGGTGAGCTTCTACCTAATAGCGATTGGCCTTATTCACGAGTGGGTGATTGAATGATTGGTTTCATATACCAATTGGCCTTTCACACGAGTTGGAATCTGTTTGATCGTGTTCCATCTTTATCTTTCATTTCGAGTTGGAGAAAATTAAGAAAACCCCTAAAAAGGAGGAAGGCTACGTGCTTTGGTCACATCAATGTTCAACTTATAATTCCAAAGATTGAGTTAAGTGAAAAGAAAAATCGGAAAATAGGCGCATTTCGCAAACCAAAGAATAAAAGACACAATTTGACCTCCAACATGGTACCTTGTAGCAGTCGACCCAGCGGGTGCGTGCGGCCCATTTTTCTCATCAGGCCAGGTTCAAAGTGGGTCGACCCACGGGTAGACAACCTTGATTGGGAGGGAAGATGAGCTCATTGATAATTGAGACCAGTATTGGGGTTTAGTTCAAATAACACATTTGAATTATTCGGCCAAACAAGATTGTTGATCTCAATTTCTCCATGGGGTTGCTTGAATTAAGGAATGTGTAAATGAGATATTTGGTTTAAAATCTCTCAATTAAAAACCTAGATATTTTAAACGTTGGACTTGGGCCAAATAACTTGTTTGGGAATAGATGAAGGATTTTAATTAAAAAATTAAAGTTACAATAATACCCATCTCTAACCCACCTCCTTCTACACATCTGTCTCGTCTTCTTTTTCCCATTCCTATTTCCACTGTTTCGAAGAAAAAAAAAGCAACAATCAACATCTGATTTTGGATATCTTTAACCAGAAAACAACAATAGCTGGCTGAGACTTGATGATTGGGAAGGCCAAGATACTAGCGGTTGGCGAATCGGCAACGAAGCGAGGATGGTGAGGCGGCGTCGATGAGGGTTCGCGATCGACTAGTGAGAGAGAATTGCGAGGCTGAGCAGACATCGACAGTGGTGCTATCTCCTCCCAAACCAGAGACCTATTGCTGCCGATTGAAAATCTGGCCACTAATTTTGTTTGGTATAGATCTAATCAAAACCCATGAGAGAAAGATAGGCGATGTTGGTGGGTGCTCTGAGCAACCTTGCAATTTCCCGCTTGGCAACCTCGTGAGGAACCTAGAATCCAACTACGTAAATCGAGCCAAAACTGAGAATCCGACGACGAAAATCGACACCACCAAAACCTCTGCACTCTTCTCGTCGTCTCCTACGGACGATTCATTCGTTCAATGGAAGAACCACCTTCCAATTGCCAGAACCAGTTCTTGAAGACGGCGATGACAACCAACTTTGACGGCAACGACAAGTTTTGACGGTAGCAGCAAGCTTCTTGACAGAGAGTCGGTGTCCATGGGGACGAGAGGGATCAAGGAAGAAGAAAGGCAAAAAGTTAGTAGCAAACTTGGACGAGAGTCGGTGTCCAAGGCAAAGTTTGGAAAAAAGTTAGAAAAAACGAATGATTGTGAAATAACTGACACTACGGGAAAAGTTGCATTTGCCAACACATGAAATGTGTTGTAAGAAGTGTCGAAAGTGTTGTATATGCGATATGCAACACTTATTGTAGTGTCACCTACAGGTGGTGTTACCTAAAGTAATAAATAACACTTTTTCACCTTTTGCAACAAAAAATAAGAGTGTTGCATATGTATACCCCATATGCAACACTATTTTTGGCAATATGTATACCCCATATGCAACACTATTTTTGGCAACACTTGTTTACAAATATAACCAACATGTATATGTTCTATTCTTTTAATCACCAGATTTTTCGTCACATAAGACGTACTTGATCGTGACAACTTTTCCTTGTAACGAATACTATACACTTTTGACGAGTTTGTATCATCACCAAATGAATTTTAACTGTGACCAGTTTAAGTTGTTACAAATGAACCACCTCTCCAACAATACTTTTGTGAGAAAATGCAATTTTTGAGATGGTGTTCTTATCACTAATTTTTTTTTTTAACAAATTATTGGTGTACAATTGCAACATTGCATTGCTGACAAAAAAACATTTGTAGAACAAATTATTATGAAGAATAATTTGTTCATATATGATAATATTTGTGACAACTGTACATTGAAGCTATAGTATAAATTAATGATGATATAATTTGTCACTCCAATATTTTTATTCAAATATCATCACAAATTGACAACAATAATGAGAACTTGAGTAATCAAAAATTAATTAATATATAAAAGCCTAACATGTGATTTACTATTCATTACTAGCTCTCACACTTCTCAAGTGCAAGTGGGTAAGTTCCAAATCCTTCTTTTACCCCACTCTCCATTCTACAACTTTTGTGTTTACTTATTGTTCGCTAGGTTTTCGTTATGGCTTTTTGCACAAACCATCGCCTTTGTGTTTTGTTATTGTTATTTAGGTTTTCGTCTATGGCTTTTTGCACAAATCATCGCCTGCCCATCATTTTGCAACCCATCTCAAAATACTGTCGGCGAGATCCTAAGTTGTTCCCCGCCAATGTTTTCCAAGGCCTCTACCACGAGTTTTGTATCGGGACAGTGTTTCATCCTCTTTAGTGTTTTTTCTTTCGTTTTCCCCTTTTTGTTGAGCATGATCACAATTGAACCCAACCAAACACATGGGTTCCTAACTTGAACACAAGCCTTTGCCTAACATTTTGCAGCCCATCTCGAAATACTGTCGGCAGAATTCTAAGTTGTTCCCCAACATCGTTTCCCAAGGCCGCTACCACGAGTTTTGTATATGGACCGAGTTTCATCCTCTTTACTGTTTTGTTATTGTTCGCTAGGTTTTCGTTTATGGCTTTTGCACAAATCATCGCCTTTGCCCATCATTTTGCAGCCCATCTCGAAATACTGTCGCTAAAATCCTAAGTTGTTCCACACCATCATTTCCCAAGGCCCCTACCATAAGTTTTGTATCGGGACCGAGTTTCATCCTCTTTAGTGTTTTTTCTTTCTTTTTATCCTTTTTGTTGAGCATGATCACAATTGAACCGAAAACCCATGCGTATCCAACCTAATTCGTTCCAGTCAAAGCGACTTGAAAACGACTTTAGCATTTATAAATTTCTTTTTTCTTCTTTTGGTTGGGAAGACAATTGAACCCGAATCTAAGATTTTGACGAGTGTTGTATTGTGAGCTAGCTTTATCCGCTTTTGTAGTTGGCAGGTTGGACCAAGTGTTAATTTGTTAATAAATTGTTCAAAGCAAGTTGAACACGTTGTTGACCAGTTTTAGATCGAAAGTGAGTGTTGTACGCTTTGTTTTTTTTTTATTTCTCAATTTCCTTTTCGTTGAGAATGACAATTGAACTCTAACCCATCGTTGACGCATTTCGTATCGAGAGCGAGTTTTATCTGCTTTAGTATTTTTTTTTACCCTTGAGTCCAAACGCATTGGTATACAACCTAATTAGACCCGACCAAAGTAACTTGAACCCGATTTTACAGATTTTCGGTGGGAGCGAGTTTTATTTGTGTTTTGTACTTGCGTGTTGTGTCAGGTATGAATTTTTCCAAAACTCGGCCAAACCAGGTCAAAGCGAGTTGAACCTGGTGTTGACGAGTTTTGAGTTAGTAGCAAGTTTTAGCTGTAGTTTTTTTCATTTTGCTTTTTCCTTTTGTTTGAGAAAGATAATTGAATCCAAATCCATGGGTATCCAACCTAATTTGACCTGATCAATGCGAGTTGAACCTGCTCAAACCTGCAATCAGTCCAAAAGTTTCATAAAGGAGAACCCCGATTACCTCAAACCCAAAAAAAAGCCATACAAATTGAAACATTAGCGTCATGAAAGAAGTTTAAACATAAATAATCTAATCGACGACCCTTCTACCTAATGCAAGTTCGTCGACCATATGCTATTGTAAATAACAAACCTATGAAAAAATATTAATATATTAAGTATGAAATAAGATTACCTTCACTTTTGAGTCAACATTAAAACTATTACTCTTTAAAAATTTATCTTTGCGATATGCGAAACCATAGCGAACCGGCTTTTGCTAGTACATATTATTTGTGACAACATTATTGTCATGTGTAAGTCTTTTAATTACAAGAGTTGTCCACATAAAAAACTTGGTCAATAACAGGATAAGTTATCACGATTACATCGAGAAATTGCATCTTCAATTGCATAAAGAAATAATAATCCCTATAAAATAACATTCATCAATCCGAGAAAAGCCTTTGTTGATCACCCCTTCAATCAAGTAAGTGCTGCTTTAGTTGAGGCTTTGACTCGATTGCATCTGTCATAGTAGCAAAGCAAAGAAAATCAACTAATAAGCCGATAAAACATAATAAAACAATAAAGAAAAACAACAATCACCAATATTGAATCCTTTACGTAAATCGCAATACATGAGAACATCTTTCTTACCATCAACGAGCAAATTAGTAGCTGTGTTATCCCCTTGCGGTCATCATCGTGGATTCCGGTTGTCGAGCGTGTGCCATCAATCCTTCCATGCAACTCTCAGCTGGAAGACTTTGTTTCTAACGTCGTCGACACAGTTGCGCCGCGAATCATCACCGCTGCTGAAACCTTTGCGGCTGCTCTAGTGCGGGCCGGGGGAAGAAAGGATTGGGGTTTCATTGGGGCTTTTAGGTGGGATTAGCTTAGGGTTTTGCTAATTGCCATTGATTGATTTATATAATTAATAGTTAGCAAAGACGTGTAATGTGGAGAAGGGTAGTTTAAAGATATATGGTAGTTAGTAAATCAAAACAATAACGATTAAATTTAGAATCTTTGAAAAAAAGAAGTACAAGTGTACAACTAGGGATGGCAATCAAAACCCATGGCCGCGGGTATCCGACCGCCCCCGATCCAGTGAACGTGGGGAATCCCTGCATTGACCGGGTATGGGTAAAACCCGCAAAGAGCCCCCCCCCCCCCCCCCCGCGCCCCATACCCATACTCGCCCCCACCAAGAACATTTCTTCACATATAAAAAGTATATTGATTAAATTGTAATCTATCATTAATACCGAGGGTAGCTCATGAAAATAAATAGTATAAATACAATTGAGTGACCACCCAAATCAAAACATAATTCATTTTCTCCAAATCTTCCTTCATTCTTTGACACTTTTTCCTCATGTTAACAACTTTATATTGGTAAGTTATTACTTAATAGATGTACAAAGTCAGAGAATAATGATTTGGCTTATATTGTTACTCTATCTTATGGATTATTGGATGTTTTAGAATAAGATGCTTAGAGTCGTATTAAGAATTATTGTCTCTTTGTCGACTTTATGAAATAGTAGGTGCGTTAAGTATTACAATTGAAATTTTTGTATGTAAAATTTTAGCTATTATAATGTTGATGTACGAGGCGGGTATTACCCATGGGTACCCGAAACCCATGGGTATGGGAATGGGTTTGCGAATCCTCCCCCGCATGGGTATGGGTGGGTATGGGTTTGGATATTTGGAAGCGGGGATGGGAATGGTTTAGGCAAACCCGCCCCAAACCCGCCCCATTGCCATCCTATGTACAACAGCCTTCCAAATTCTAATAAGTAAACTTTATAGTAATTAAATTCATATATAGAAATAATTATAAATAAATAATTTCAAGTAGTCGTGGCTCGGAAGGGTGTACAACGATCTGGTTCATAACTAACCAAATCGTACCGGATAGATATTTGAACGGAATCAAATATATTTTGAGTATGAAGTATTTTACATATGAAGAAAAAATAGACCAAAATTGAATTTGGCCTGGATCAAAACGATCCTAATAAACTAAAAATACTTATGGTACAGCCATAATCCTCATTTTTCCTTACTTTTTGTCAGAACCTATCTCAATTTAATCCGGCTCTCTGGACTGAATGGACCGGCCCACCCCTACTTCCGCATACAAATATGTATCTTGAATATTATAGAAAGTTACTTTATAAATTACCACATTCCATGTGTTACAGAAAGTAACTAGCTTATACTGCCGACGGAATTACTGTAATTTTTCAAAATAGCAAGTTGGAGATTCTACGAATTTGCTAAGTACTTCTTGTTTATAATGGGGTTTGACCGTTTCTGTACCTTAAATTTTTTTATCCAATTGTCCCAGTATGAAGGAATTGTATGACCAAGATTAAAGAATAAGAGGCTTTTGCCATCCTCAAAAACTCTTTTTATGATCGAGTTTAAGGCTCAAGATAAGGGGCATAATCCATGGTTATGCACCCATTAGTAACCAAATCTGGACCCTTTATTTAGAAAATCCAGATCTAAAGATAGAGAATTAGGTCATTTTTATTTTCCCTATCTTTCTTAATTAACTCATATCTTTTTCGTTTTAACTCAGATTTTAAATTTTTTTGTACAGATGGAACGAGTTCATCATGCTCTACAAAATGAGATCAATTTTCAATATTTTTTGAGAAAAAAAAATCATGGCCACTCGGTACCAACTGCATACCATATGGTATCTTCTTCGTTTTTATTTCGTTTTTGAAAACGTTTGCACAGCAGGGACGAGTTCACCATGATCTATTGGATCTACAAATTTCTGGGTGAACAAATTACAGGACCAAAAAATACCACACAAAACCATACAATACCACCCTGGTACGGGGTGGTATCTTATGGTATACAATGTTAAAAGTCTTAAATGACAATTAATATACTTCTACTATCATGCATTCAACCATCCAACAGTTTTGGTTTGTGTCATACCACCATGGTACGCTTTTCAAACCATATGTATACTCTTATTTCAATACCAGTCAATACCATATGGTATAGACTAGTAAAAAATGGCTCAATTTTTTTGGTTCGAAAAATATATCAAAGTGGATATCATTTTGAAGAGCACAATTAATCTGATCTAACTGTGCATAAAAAATTTAATTTCAACTTAAAACGATTGAGAAATCGTCCGTCAAAGATTAATGAGGGGAAAATTAAATGCTTTCCAGGAGAGAGAATATGCTAATATCATGCTGATGTGGACGGGTTACTCATGATTACTCACCATAAGGTTACTGACGTGATCCGCTCTCCGAGTTTAACCCTTCCCATCCTCTATTAAGTATTAACCCTTCTCATCTCTTTAATTAGAGATTTCTTTTCAAAGTAATTTCTATTGCCTAATACCTATATTTCAGAATTAGTATTGATTCCAGGGGCAAATTATGGTGAATTTTCAATTTTAAACATGTAAGTATGCAAGGGTATGTAACTAGCTGGTTTTACATCGTCGAATCAATCAGTAAAATATACCTAATTTTAAAAATGTTTAACCTTTTTCAACATTATTTGTCACAATGTTGCTTAAAGTGCATAAATAGCAACATAAATATTATATGGGATATAAATGTTGCATATGATTAAGCAAATGCGACATAATTCAAGTGATGACCTATTTATGTCGTATACAGTATCTTTTAAGTAACATTTTTAAAAAGTGTTGTCATTGCTAATTTTCAGCAACACATTGAATTAGTGTTGCAAACAAAGTGTTGCCAAAAGCCTCTTTTCCTGTAGATCTCCCTCAACTATTTCAAAAACCCTCATGTGAGAGATTTAGAATTTTCTCATGCCCAGAATCTCTCATATTCCCAAATACATAAATGTTTTAAAATCTTGTAGAAGGAGGGATTGTTTTAAAATCCCCCATAAATCCTTCATCGAAATTACTAATCCAAACGACCCCATAAATAACACAAAAATACCACAATGATAACTACCGATTACTTGTCTCTACAAATACCATATTCAGAATTCATTTATCCAAATGATCTTTAAAATACAGATAGATATGACTTACGCTACAAACTATTTACTTTACAAATACCACATTAAAATTCATTCCATCTATAGACTGTTTCTCTTTAGTCAACCTTATTTCAAGGCCTCGGTAATGTTTTCTGATTTAGTTTGTTATGCATCGTCCACGTCTAACTCCTACTCTGAACATCCATATTTTAAACGATGCTTTCCAAATTCCACTTCGGGCCAAACTTGGAGGTTAATTGAAGAAATGGCGACCGGAAGATACAACATATTCCCCATTCCTGCCGCCAAGGGCATTGCCCCGGCGCAGAGAAGAAGGTTGGACCAGCCAGCTCGGCTGCTAGTGCAAAATAAACACGGGCTGCAGTTTCTGAGAGAAGTGAACGCACACTCTTGATGCGGGCTATCTAGGGTTAGTTATTATATAAGTTTAAACAAATATATCAATTAAACAAACGTATTATGTAAGCGCCAAAGTAGCACACATATGGGAGGGTCGGGGAATAAGTACTTATCACTGATTGATCACTAATCATCATATTTTTAATAATAGTTTACCCAACAATAACAGGACACAGTACAACATATCATCCGCCGTCGTTCAAAGAACAACAGTAGTTTATTGGTACACACAAAAGAAAGGAAAATAAAAAACACAACACTGATAACTAAATGACCAATCAGATCAGAAGGCCACCTGCTCATCATCATGATGCATGTCTTATACGCTGCATGTATTCATCACGATCATGCTCAGTGTAGTGACCGCCGGATCCTTCTTATTCTTCACACTTAAATTATTCCGTCGTCGTCGAGACGGATATTACACTTAATTAACAGTACCATCGATCTTAAGCAAAGCATGCATGCGGCAGGGCACTAATCAATCATTGATTAATAAGCGTAAGCTGCTGGGCGGCGGAAGAGTGTCTTGCGACCGACGGCTGGAGAATAGCCGGCGGTGATCAGCTGCTGCAGATTGTTATCGCTAAGGACCTTGGGCTGGGCTCGGGAGGCGAAACCGGTGTACCAGCAAGCAGAGTACTTAGGCCACCTGGAGAGATCCGTGTAGTTGACGTAGTTGAGCCCGAACCGGACCGTGTATCCGTCGTTCCATTCGTAGTTGTCGGCGTACGACCAGGCGAAGAACCCTTTCACCTTCACATCCTTCTCCCTCATCGCCTGACGAACGCTAGTCAGATGAGCGTTGTAGAAGTTGACCCGCATGGTGTCGTTTCTGACCTCTGCAAGTGTAAGTGTAGGGTCCTCCTGCGTCCCCATTCCTGGTTGTTGTTTTTTTTTAATTAGTATATAAATGACACAAGTTTACTTAAGAGGTACCATAAGACCGAAAAAGGTTAGGTGCTAACTATTTTTTTATATATAAATTAACTAGCTAAAAATATTGTAGTTTGACTAATCTCTTGAATTATTAACGGAGTCTTTAATCCATATTTAAGCTATAGATAGCTACCGTTCTCAGTGATGTAGATATCGTGATCCCCATAGGTTTCTTTGGTGTACTCCAAAAGCAGTCGGAGCCCGTCAGGATACAGAAACTGCCAGAAGGAACCCACCTGCGAAATGAAACCAAACAAAATTTGAAGAAAAAATACACTATCATTTTTTGTTCCAACTTGTTTGTTTATATAATACATAAGAAGCTGGCAAAGCTTAATTATCATGTTCTAAATTACGTACCGGCGGACCAATATAGACTCCGTCTTTTTCAGCTGTCGAAACAAGTAAGATCATTGCTTCAGAATACTTTTACTCAAACACAATAGTTGGTTCATATTTCGACGCTGTAACGAATTTGGAGTACTTACGAGTAGTAATGGCGTGGGAGTCGGAACCAAATCGAAGATGCACCGGGTCGAAATTGGTGTTGTTCTTGGAATAATAGGTGGTGTAGTAGTTGAGGCCTATGAAATCATACGTGTTCTTGAGCATGTCCGACTCTTGTTGTGTGAAGGTTGGCAGGCGAGATCCCAATAGGTCCACCATGTTTCTTGGGTAGCGACCAAAGGTAATAGGATCCAAGAACCTATTACGTGCGTAACAAGTTTCATCATATACAATTTGGAAAAAGAAAATTAATTTTCCACAGTGATAAACCACCCACTTACGCACCAGCCATAATTGAAGTCCAGAGATCTCTGGACAGCATCAATGTCTGCCGTACTATTAGAGTCGTAAGGAAGATACATGAAGGTGACTAATGTGATCCCTACTACCCCTTGTTGCTCGGCCTGCGCGAATAATGTGTTATAACCCAAATTTTTTGCAGGTGACAAACAGTCGTGCAAAACAAAAAGAAGCATAAATATAATGGAATCTAGCTAATTTATTAGACGGACTGACTGACGACCTACCTTGTACTTTGTCTCGTACAAACGGTAAGCAGCGGCATGAGCGAGGAGGAGATTGTGGGCAACGATGTAAGGTTCGGTTGCCGAGTCTCCGGCTACACAGGCTCTGTTTACCCATACGGAACAGCGTCCCGGTGCGAACAGCCCTTCGTCGTAGCCTCGCTGAATATGGACCATCGGCTCGTTTAAAGTGATCCACTTCTTTATTCTGTGGCCGTATTCCTTGAACAAGAAGTCACAGTAATCTTCGTAATCCTTCCTGCATAACCACGGAACCAGCATGGTTAAACAAAGGAATCAACGAACCATATATTTTGCATGAATTACTTACAAAATGTTACGGCTTAAGAATCCACCGTACTCAGCTTCCAGGGCTTGAGGGGTATCCCAATGCCATATGGTCACAAAAGGCTCCAGTCCTACAAATTGAAGGATAAAATGCATTAGTCTGACCAAGACTTAGGATCGAGTCACAAAAACTCAAAGGAATGTAACGCGTCGTATTTAATCATTCTGCGCACCATGTTTCTCGAGCAAATCGAGCAGGTCGTGGTAAAACTTGACTCCTTGCTCATTGACTCCGGTCTTGATCGGGCCATCTACGTTCTCGAGTTGTAAAATTAACGATTCTTACTCTAACTCTAAAAAAAAAATGGAACACAAATAGAAGGGCAATTTTGCTCACATGGTATGATTCTAGTCCAGGAGATGGAGAAACGGTAGGCATCCAAATTCATATATTTCATCCTTACGATATCCTCCTGCACGTGCGTTGAAGGAAACCCCAAATTAATCAATAAATTTGTTGTCAGGCAAAGTCAACCTAGCTAATGAGAACTATATGTATATATTAATACCTCCAAGCGGTGATAATGGTCCAGTGCCACATCTCCATTGCTCCCATCCGCTATCCTCTCTGCAGTCATCAACATATACATCAAAACCCTAACTGCAGATGGAGGTAAGCTCAGCTTAAAGGGCGGCCATCTATAAGTTACAGACCTGGAAACTCATGGGCGAATCTGTCCCAGATACTTGGGCCTCTGCAATACTGATTTGCAGCACCCTCGACCTTCATCCAACAACAACAACAACAAGAAACAAAATAAAGGAAATGATTAGCCAGAGAAAACCCAGAAATGAGATAATAAATCAGTTGATTATTGATGGAATGAAAACTGGCCATATATAGTCCTTATCATCCAATGGTACAGATCCGTGGTTATAATTGGTATGTAGAAGTCATGTCCTCGTAACAGGTTGAAAGAAAGGTGCATGTTGGTCCTCATGTTTATGTATATAGGTATGTAGGTTAAGAATAGGAACGAGAGCAATATAGATACGGTAAGAAACTGATATATACGTAGTTGTACCTGGTAAGCAGCTGTGGCAGAGCCAAACACGAAGCCGTCGGGGAAACTCCAACGACCATGGGGCAGCTCCTGGGATGGCTGGTAATTGTACTCTTTTAGATCTAAGCAAGGATTGTGATCAGGGATGGCAGGGACAACAGGGACGGACTTTGCCACCCCGAAGCCAATGCTGTGAGCCAGCAGGCTCGAGAGAAGCAGCAGCACAAGTACTCTGAAAGCCATGGTGGAAAGGGTAGGGCTTGTTGCCTCGCTAGGGCTCTAGCTTAGCTTGTTTGGGGTGGTGCATTTTGGGAGAGCTGAAGGCCTCTTTTTATAGAGAGGTTGGGGGATGAGGTTACAGAAATTCACATATTCCGGAGCCACACACTGAAAACTAGCTTGTTTTACATGCTCTCAATTCCCCCCTTTGAGATATTTGGAATGACGAATATTCGCCGACGGTAAACCGTTCGAGTTATTGGGATAAACTGAAACTAGTTCGATACGTGTTATTTGCCAAATAGAAGCCGAGTTTCGAACCTCTTCAGTGATCTGTGTCATGAAATTTGGGGCTACCGGTAGCGCGGTCTTCAGAAATTGTCGATCCATGCCCAGGGGCAGGTACACTCATGTTTACTTCAGTATGTAAGGAAGTGATTAAGTACCATACATAGATATTTTTTAACAACTTGGGTTATTGAGACCAGCTATTTTCATGATATGATACCAAAGCAGATTTGTCCCTGAGGCCACATTTCAAGTCCTCACGACCATAATCAGTAGATACCCCACTTAATACGCGTATTTATGAAAGTACATATTTTATGCGTTTAAAGCTTCCATTTTCATACTACTTTGCATTCTTTACTAATTTGAATGAAATCATTTATATAAATCCTCTTTTTTATCCCTAGAATGTCAAATCATTTCTTCTTTCTCCATTTGTCTGATTGTTCTCGTACTAACACGTATAAAATCAATATAACACATTGAACATTCGTATTTAATCTATTAAATTGATTATTTAAACATTTATTTGTTTTTAAAACAATTAATTTCATATATTTTACTACTATTGAAGTACTATTAGGCATATCATTAGTTAATAGATGAACTAAAGTATTCAAACATTGTGGGGGAAAAGGTGAAACGTCACCAATAACGGTAACTAGTGTGGAGTAAGCTCATAATTAATCAATGATTAGTGCCCTGCCGCATGCATGCGTGCTTGCTTAAGATCGATGGTACTCTGTAATATCCGTCTCGACGATGAGCATGCTCGTGATAATACATGCATGCATGCATGCATGCGTAAGACATGCTTCTGATCTGAATGTTGTTCAGTGAACGACGACGGATGACATGCTGTACTGTGTACTCTTGTTGTTCAATAAACTATTATTAAATAAATGATGATTCGTGAATCCTGATTAATTAGTACTTATTCACAGTCTTGACCCTTCATTACTACGCGCTAACCCTAGCTAGCCAGCGTCGAGAGCGTGCCCAGAGGCCTCGGCCCGTGTTCATTTTCCCACTAGCAGCCGAGCTGGCTGGTCCAGCCTTCTTCTCTGCCCCGGGCCGGCCCAATGCCCTTGCCGGCAGGAATGGGGAATTGGAGATGAGTGGTGAACTGGAAATGACTCGGATGAGTTGATTCTTTTGGACCGTCGACATTCCTTCAATTAATCTCAAAATTTGGTCTGGAGTGGAAAATGAAAAATATGGTTTAAAAATCTTAATCATGAAAAAAGGAAAAACCCTAAAATCATACAACAACCCTTCCCTTGTCCAAACCCTCTCTTTTCTCCCTCGCCTTGTCTCTCTCTCACTGTCGCTGTCTCACGATCTCTCTCTCTCTCTCATTCCTCTAATCCTCTCCCTTTGTTTCCCCCAACCCAACTCCATTACTGAAAATAGAAACAAACAGATCCTCTTCACTTGCCAATCCCTCTATTTTTTTTGTTTTTTCGACAGGAAAGAGGGAGGAGTCCTCAACATAGACGTCGAAATTCTTACCGGCAGGGAGATGTGGGTTCGTGGAGTTCCTGCATTGAATTTCTCCGTTTTGATTTCTCCGGTTCAGATCTTGAACTTTTTTTTCTTCTAATTTGAAGATTTGATTGTCAGGCTGGTCAATCGATTTGTGCGGATAATCATTCGAACCGACATTGGATCGACCGGTTCTGGATTGGCGGGTTAGCAAAGGTATGCGAGCCCGGCTGGCCTCTGGTCACTGGTTTTATCAGTCGGACCGACCAACCGGCTTGAGCCAGTTTTCATTGTTGGTTTTGCCGAAATTGATAAGAGTATAGTTGGAATCTTTTAATTTAATTCAACTGTGAACAAATTCCAAATTTGATATCGGGAATTCAATTAAGTTGTTCTCTAAAAATTTGAATATTGACATTTCAAACACAGGAATTTATTTATATATTTATATATATGCACAAACTCTTGAAAGTGGTTCATGATTGACGTTAATTAGGCTGGCCGTTTGAGGTTTGATCCACTAGAAGTACCATGGCTTCAACAGATTGAATCGAATGATTGATGTTTCCATTCGGCTTTGGTATTGAAATTTGGTGAATTTTTGTCTTTAGTTCGGTCGTAAACGTAATGTTCTTCGGCGAGAAAACTTGCGTTGAATAAGAATTGAATACACCTTGACTTCTTTGAACAACGATTACTAATCACGGTCCACACCTCTTCAAACAAAGTTCGAACGAGGGTGTTCGATGTTTACACGACTCCCGAGACAGACATCTACATTAAGTTACTCCTACTCCTATGGATGTTCTGAGAGAGCTCCATATCTACGACTACTGATAAAAATTGCAGAGAAAAGACAGAATTGATAAAAACTTGACAAGTGGTGTCGAGTGGTGATTTTTACGAACCCTTCCTCTCACAACTCCACCTATTTATATCCTTGAAATTGTAACCATCGTAGAAAAACACTCTGAGAGTAACTTCCAAAAAGAACTGCTCCCCTTCTTCCTCGGACGTGGCTAATCATGGTTGGCTACAATTTTTTTCTATATATAATATATAATAAGTACATTATATAAATTTATTTATTTTATAAGGCGAGAAGTGACAGATGTCACCGCTCTCCATGTCCTTTTGCAACAATTAATGTACCAAAGGTGTACACCCATTGCCAAGTCAATGGATCAAACCAGACATGTCATCCAAAAACAAAATGACTCTTTTCCTCCACGGGAGATGACTCTCTATATATTGGTTTTTAAATTTTCATCTTACTCGTGGATTGTACATGGTCGACATGTCTGTCTTGGTGGCCTTGCATGGTGTCTCGTGCTCCTCTGCCTTGACCACCTTACTCGTCATGTCGGGACTACCATGATTTTTCCTCCGCCTTTCTTGACTCGTACTGAAATTGGAGTTGAGAAGATTATCTTTAAGCATATCATCATCAACATAGTCGTCTAAAGCACCATCATACTCGCCTTCTTCTTCTTCGAAATTGTCTTCAACCCCTTTTTGGTCATTGTCGTCACTCTGAGTTGGGACCTATTTGCCTTTGTCAATCACGCTCACTTTGAGCCATGTGGTCATGGAGTTGTCCACCTTGAGATTTGGTTGAAGACTACCTTCTCGCCTCCATTGTGTCACATCAAGTATGTTGCCACGAGCTATTGGGAATTGGCCTTGATGTGCTTGGGCATTCTTACGAAGAAACCTTCTTCTTTGGGTCCTTGACATCTTAGCCACTGCTACTGGTTGCTGACAACGAGAATTATATGTGTTCCATCCACCATGTGGAACATTTGGCATCTTGAATGTTCTCCTCTTTTGGAAAAGAGTATGGGCCTCCCATTGTCTCGGTTGCCCCCAAGCTGGGTGTCTCACTCCTTCCACTTATCTCTCATACGACGCATACCTTGGCCTTGGCCTGTTGGGAAAACCATTTCTTTGATGAATCGATGACCTCGGCATCACTTCGTTGAGTTTGAGACTCTTCTTGCACTAGGCGCACAACTTGTCAACTTCATCAGTCATCATTGCAGCCAAGCTGACCTCCTTGGTACCCGGAGAACTCCCTTGCTCGAAAACCACGTTGGGGCTCCTTCGAGGCGACGTTGTATCCAAAACCAGCTTGAAGCGTGGCAACTTGACTTTGGAGAAGTCTGGGTTGACCATGTTGACGCCAAGCATCAGTGGCATGTGACATGCTATTATGCTACTTACAATACTTCTTCCCTTTCAACTTCTCGGGCGAGGGAAAGACATGCCCCCCAGTCAACTTGACTTGACCATCCTTTTAGAGTTGGTCAAAAATCAAGTCTGCCTTCGAGACATCAAAGGAGTACTTCCTCGGCTGAATGGGCGCACGATTGGGTTTCCCCCTTGTGGTGCATCTTCAAATTTATACAAGGAAACACAGACGTATGGCTTCCCTAAAGTTATCTCAGCCAAGTCTACCTCAACCTCATTGGCCGCGTGGCCAACATGATTGATGGTATAGTCTATGTTTGGGAAGTATAATCCCCTCGAGGCACTCCTACAATTCTCTTCCTCATGTTGAAGAGACTCATACCTCACGGCACAAGACATGAGTACAAACAAGTCAGAGAACTCCCTATCTTGGAATTTCTTCCTTACTTCAAAACTCATGCCTCCTTGTGCCAGCTTGACGAATTCCTTCTCTGTCAAATTAAAAAAGCAACAGTTACGAGGATTCTTGAAGTTAGTCAAGAAATGCTCTACGGATTCCCCTGGCTGTTGGCGTATTCGTGCCAAGTCAGCCATGGACACCTCAAACTCAAATCTATGAAATTGAGCATGGAATACTTGCTCCATTTGTTGCCAAGTATGGATGGAGTTAGATGGCAAGTTGACGTACCAAGCAAAAGCATGTCGTGTAAACGAGTTGTCGAACAGTCTTAACTTAACAAAATCTCCTACATCGCCCCATTGGACAGTGAAACGTCCAACCTGCTCTACAGTAGACTAATCTCCAGTCCCTGTGAATGTGGCAAACACAGGAACTCTGAATCCCCTTAAAAATGGGTGAAGCCTATCTACCCATTCGGGATATGGCTTCCGGTATACAGGTAGCATGGCAAGTCTTACTCCCATGCCAAACTACTCTGTGAGGAGTTGGGCCACTTGATCCCTAAGGGCAGTGGCATAGCCAGGATTTAACGCAAGGGGGGTCCAACTTTGAAAAATTAAAATGACTATTAATTTTCTATGATGACTCATAACGGGTTCTTGTATAATGAAAATTTTGTGGAATACATTCATCATCCAAACTATCAAGAATGTCACTCTCAATATATTCTACTCAAAAATCATTCATCATTTCATCGCTTATTCGACTCCAAAGAGTGTTCTTCACGTTGTTCATTGTCGAAATACTCTTTCGGGAAATTGTATTTTTCCCGTCGACATTCCTTTCAATTAACCTCAAAATTTGGCCTAAAGTGGAAACTGAAAAACATCGTTTAAAATATGGCTGTTCATATCTGCCGCTAGCTCGTACGAGTTAGATGTCAACACTACATTGAAGAAATCAATCGACCAACACAAATTGATATTTGATATTATAGCAATTTGAAACCAAAAATAGTACCACATCAGTCCGTGAAGAGCTCTCAGCCTCTCACTCATTATTGATCGGTATTAAACCATTGAACAATCGTTAATGAACCAATACCTAATTAACAAGAAATTGTAAAAATTATACACATTTTATAATATTATAGATATTTTGTAGTGATTTAAATGATAGTGATTAGTGAAGGAGCTGTAATGATTTTTTGTACCATATATCAACCAAACCACTAAATCATTCAAAATTTCATAAAAATCATAATCATTAAAACAGAAAAACCGGTAAAATCAAATCAAACAACAACCTTTCCCTTGGCCGAACCCTCTATTTTCTCCCTCGCCTTGTCTCTCTCTCACTGTCGATGTCTCGTCTCTCTCCCACGATCTCTCTCTCTCCTTTTCCTCTCCCTCTGTTTGCCCCAACCTTAACTCCAAGACTGAAAATAGAAACAAACAGATCCACTTCACTTGCCAATCCCTCTATTTTTTATCGAGCGGAAAGAGGGAGGAGCCGTCAACATAGTCGTCAAAATTCTTACCGTCGGGGAGATGTGCGAGTTCCTAGAATTCCTGGGGCGGAGGGACGGGTCATTCAAGGACATGGAGAGAGGAGAGTGAAATAAAAATTATGAAACTTTTTGTTTCGATTTCTCTCATATCTTGATTTTTTTTTTAATTTGGCCATTTGATTGTGGTCATGTGGCAAGTTTGATTTGTGTGGATAATCGTTCAAACCGATATTGGATCCAGTGGCGGAGGTAGCATTTTAAACCACCCATATCCTCTTTTTATAACTTAAATATATAACTATTTAATTAAGAACTATTTAATAATAAATAATTAAAATTAATTATATCAAAATAATTCTTTTATAGATTAAAAATAACCGACTATACAATCATAGTTTTCAGAAATAACGACGAAGGGATTTCATATTGTGAAAGAAACGCAAAAATACTCGTTGTATACACTATTAAATAAGTCTCTTTCAGTGTAACTCGCTAATAAGCATTCGCCAAATCGACTTGGAAACTTGTTCTTAATATAACACAAAATTGAAAATGCTCTTTTTACACTTGTAGTTGTAATTGGTAGAATCAAAACTAGTGAAATTGTCGTTGTCGCTAGACAATTTCAGGGTTGTAGGGGGAAAAATCGAATAGGCATAAGGAAAAAAGAGATCTAATTATGTCTTTGTTGCAATTGGAATTTTTTTATAGTATAATAAATTAATTTTATGTCAACTTTTCAACAAACAATGAGTTGTGTTGTAGTGACAAAATACTCTAATACTACCTATAGATGTTGTGTTCCATCACCAATATAAATATAAATATATATGGCGTATAAATATATAATCTAATACTACCTATCTGATTTATCGGGGGAGCGGATCAGGTAACCATGAGTAACCTGTCCACATCAGCATCACATCAATAGTCTCTTTCTCCTGGAAAGTCTTTTATCTTTTCCCTTTTAATCCTTAACGGACGATTTCTCTCTCGATTTAAGTCAAAATTTAATTTTTTTTGCACAGATAAATCAGATTAAATATGCTCTTCAAAATGATAGTATGCTCCAATTTAATACCATATGGTAAGAAAGCGTACTATGATGGTATGAACATACCAATATGGTAAGAAGGCTGAATACATGATAGTAGGAGTATATTAACTGTCATTCACGACTTTCATCATTGTTTACTACAAGTTACCAATCACATACCATAGTGGTAAAGTATGGTAATTTTTTATCCATTATTTTTTTCACCCAGAAATTTATAGATCCAATAGATAATGATGAACTCGTTCCTTCTGAGCAAACGTTTTCAAAAACGACTTAAAAACGAAGAAGTTACCATATGGTATGTAGTTGGTAAAAAAAAAGTTTCTTGAAATATATTGAAAATTGATCTCATTTTGTAGAGCACAACGAACTCGTTCCATCCATGCAAAAAAAAAATTGAAATTCGAGTTAGAACGAAGAAGATAAGAGCCAATTAAAAAAACTTGGGAAAATAAAATGCCTTTAATTGACAACCCTTAGATCTGAATTGTCTGTACCCACTTAAATCTAAAGGTCCAGATTTAGTTACTCATTGGTTACTGACCCTATCCTAAGCCCTGTCTCGGGACAAGGCCCAAAGGGCCTGCCTTCGGCACTGATTGGATCGGTCGTTTCTAGATTGGTGGTTAGCAAAAATATTCGAGCCGGACTGATCTCTAATCACCGGTTTTACTAGTCGGACCGACTAGCTTGACCCAGTTTTCATTGTTGTTTCTGCCGAAAATTGGTAAGTGGTATATATGATGATGTGATATCAGAAATTCAACTTTGGACGAATTTCAAATGCGATATCAAAAATTCAATTCAACTTATTTCTATAAATTTAAATGACATTTCAAATGTAATCAGAGAATGATATGGTGAAGGAGAAAACGAAAATGTCGATTGAAGGAAATGAACAGGCAATTAGGGATTTTGACTTGAGAGTCCATTTTAGTAACCAAACCGGTTGGAACCTATCGGTCAGAACCCCAACTCGCTTAAGTTAATGGACAGGACTTTGGTCAAGTGGGCTTCACTAAATCGAGCCCAAGGATCATAAAGATTGATCCAGAACCTTATCTAGTCGCGGCCCAGGCTCAGAGAAGAAGGAACTGAGTCGATCGTCTTCTTCACCAAGCCAGAGCTCTATCGAGCCAGAGGAATGCAGAACAGAGTGTGAAGGGAGGAAGAAGAGGGAAGCAGAAAGTAAAGTACACAGCGAGTTTTTAACGAGGTTCACCACAGGGCTACTCCTCGTCCCAGGATAGTACCACTATCCTGAGAGACACTTTGATTTTCTTTATATGACGCAAGCAACGAACAATCAAAACAAAGGAAATACAGACTCTGGTGAGAAAATCAAAATGTCACAAAGCTGGACCAGAATTCTCGCAGTAATTCTATACACCCTTTGATCAAGCTGAACCTATTCCTCAACTTGATTCAAAGCCATTGATTCCCAAACCCAATCCCTTGTCCTTTGCCACAAAGGAATCCCTGTTTGCTTCAGTACCGAGCCTTTGCCCTGTTCTTCTTTATACAGTTCTTCGAGGAGCCGTTGTAGTTTGAATTTTGTTGCAGGAAAGGTAAGTTGGGCAGCTGGCGAATGTGATCTTGATTGATTGATCTGCTCCCCCTTGATTTATGATTTGGAGATCTCCTAACTTGATCTCAACAATCTCCCCCTAAGTTGGAGATTTCCGATTGTCCGCTTGAACCCTGCAAAATAGGAACCACTATTCCACGCAAAAACAATATCTAACCAGTTCTACTCATTCAACCACAATTCAGCAAAGTTTGAAAATATCCAGCAGGCATTCAAGAGTGCGAACTTAAACTGAAAACTGAACCAGCAAATCTAGTTTAAACAATCAGCTGGAAGAAGACACGTCCAGCAAACCAAAAACCAAATAAAGAGCATCAACAGGAAGGGTTAATGAAGAGTTAATCTGATTCATGAGAATCAGATCCATAAGTATCCTGAAGATCAGCTAACACATCACTCAGCAGAGGTGTTCCTGAATCATCATCATTGTCACTGCTGCTACCGCTACTGCTGCTGCTGCTAATCCAATGAACTTCTATATCCTGATTTGGTTCTTCTTCTTCTGCATGTTCCTCCTCTGGTTCTTTAGAGTCTGAGTCTGAATCATCCTCCCCCTCAATGGCAACGGCAATCTCGTCCAAGACATTATCAGCAGTAAGGAAAACGGAGGGAGTGGTGGAGCGAAAAGGGTCAAGGGAAATTTCAAGACGAGTGATAAGACGCGTAAGCAGAGGGCCAAAAGGGAGATGAGCATGGTATTCAAAATATTGGAACATGTGCAGATGTCCAAACAGTAGATGAGAGTAATCGAGAGGTACATTGTTCACAGAATGCTGAATGACCCAGAGATCCAGAGGTGTGACACGATCCAGAAGGACAGTCCTAGGAAGGAATCGATGAGTGAGGAAAAAATGGAAGGTTCGGATAGCAGGGAGCAGGAAGGTGGTTGGAAGGGTGAGCAGAGCATCACGAGCGTGACCAGTCAGCTGTACGAACTCATGCTCGATATTGAAATTAAACAGCAAAAGCTCGGACTCATGAGCTAAAATTTCACCAACTTGACGAATGGAAAGCAGACGCCTAAGATCCTCAATGGGGATAGTAACAAGATGACCATAAACCAGGATTGTAAAAGTTCGAGTATCTATGCCAAAGGAACGAAAATTTGAGTAAAAAAGACGAACTGCCTCAGGACATACATGTTCCAGGGTTTCATCAATAAGAAAATCCCAAGCTAGATTGTGAATGAGTTGAGTGAAATCAAGACCATACTCAGCTAGACCAGCATAAGGAATCTGATAGGTGGGAATGATAGGGCGACGAGCATAAGAGGTAGCATGCCTATGGGCATTGGCAGGGATAGGGTCATGGAACAGAGTACCTGTGTAGGTGATGGAGAACTCGAACACCATTGAGAAGGAACCTAGACCAGCTAACTAAGACTCAAAAGAAACCGATGAATGACTAGAGACAAATATACTGACCTATAAATAGCATACCGTAACGCGAAGAAAAGGAAGAAACACGAAAGGAAAGCACAAACAGAAAAGTAAAGAAAGAGGATCAGACAATCAGAACAGATTCTCCAGATTCTCTGGAGATCGAAGCCCTAGTTCATAGCAAAGGAAAGTGAATCGATCTGCATTTAATGGTTTAGTAAATAGATCGGCCAGTTGGAACTCAGTTGGTATATGATTTAATTGTATTAATTGCTGCTCGACTAATTCCCTAATAAAGTGAAACTTTACTTCTATGTGCTTAGTTCTGGAGTGTTGAACAGGGTTTTTGGACATACATATGGCACTAGTGTTGTCACAGAATAATGGAATAGTTGAGGTATTGTTTTTATAGTCCAGAAGTTGATTTTTGAGCCATATAAGTTGAGTACAGAAGCTCCCTGCTGCAATGTACTCAGCTTCAGCAATGGAGAGAGCCACTGCTCCTTGTTTTTTACAAGACCAAGAAACTAATGATGTTCCTACAAATTGGCAAGTCCCTGTGGTGCTTTTCCTATCAGATAGACTTCCAGCAAAGTCAGAGTCACTATATCCTAGTAAATTGAAGCTGTCATGATGAGGATACCACAATCCTACCTCAGGGGTTCCTTTTAGATACCTAAATATTCGTTTTACAGCACTAAGATGGCTTTCTTTAGGGGCTGACTGAAACCTAGCACAAAGACACACACTGTGTTGGATGTCTGGTCTACTAGCAGTTAAATATAGCAAAGATCCTATCATTCCTCGATATTTCTTTTCATCAACTGATTTCCCAGAAGGATCTTTGTCAAGTTTAAGATTGGTTGCCATGGGAGTAGGGCTAGAATTAATTGAGTTCATGTTGAATTTTAGAAGCATTTTCTGGAGGTATTTTGATTGGTTAATAAAGATACCAGATGAGCTTTGTTTAACTTGCAGACCAAGGAAAAATTTTAACGCTCCCATCATGCTCATCCCTTAGTGCACAGTTTAGGGTCACTAGAGCTAAAAACTATGTCATCTACGTAGACTTGAACAATAAGAATATGACTAGACACATGTTTTATGAAAAGAGTCTTATCTATACTTCCTTGAATAAATGATTTTTCAATGAGAAAAGAAGAAAGACGTTCAAACCATACTCTAGGAGCCTGTTTGAGACCATACAGAGCTTTGTTTAACTTATAAACATGGTCAGGATGTTCAAAATCAATGAATCCAGGAGGCTGAGCTACATAGACTTCCTCATGTATCAAACCATTTAGGAATGCGCTTTTCACATCCATTTGATACAAGGGAAATCCCATAAAACTGGCAAAAGCACACAGAAGCCTAATGGATTCAAGCCTTGCTACAGGAGCAAATGTTTCATCAAAGTCCACACCTTCTTCTTGAAGGTAGCCCTGAGCAACTAATCTTGATTTATTTCTAATCACTACATTATCCTCATCAGATTTATTACAATAGATCTATTTAGTACCAATAACAGTAACATTTTCAGGTCTAGGGACCAAGTCCCAAACGTGTAAGTGCTCAAATTGATTTAATTCTTCTACCATAGATAGACCCCATTCTTCATCTTGTATAGCTTCTTTCTAGTTTTTTGGTTCAAATTGAGATACAAAAGCATACTGGCCAGGGGTGTACTTACCTCTAGTTGAAGACCATCACTAATTTTACCAATGACTTGGCTCTCGGGATGTCTCTTCTGAATATGAGGGGGGGGGGACTTTTGGTACATCAGCTGCAGTTTCAGTGTCTTCAGAGGTCTTTTCTTGAGATTCTATCTCCTGAGACTTCTCTGGATTAACCTGCTTACTACATGAATCTTGACAAGAGGAGGTGAGTTCACTTAAATCAAGAGTCATAGAATTATCTGAAACAGCTGATACAGTTTCATTGAATATGACATGAACTAATTCTTCTACTTTTCTTGTTCGTTTATTGTACACTCTATATGCTTGTCCTTTAGTTGAATAACCAAGAAAGGTGGCAGGATCATATTTAGCATCAAACTTGCCGAGAGTATCTCTTGTATTTAGAGTGTAACAGGGACATCCAAATGGGTGGAAGTAAGATATCTTAGGAGTTTTGCCTTTTAGAATTTCATAGGGAGTTTTGTTTAACTGTTTTCTAATCAGAACTCGATTTATAACATAGCAAGCAGTATTAACTGATTCAGCCCAAAAGAATTTAGGTAGATTATAATCTAAGAGCATTGTTCTCGCACATTCAATGAGAGTTCTATTTTTATGCTCAACAACCCCATTCTGTTGAGGTGAGCGAGGAGCAGAAAAGGTATGGACAATTCCAATCTTGTCACAAAAATCAGCAAATTCATCAGAAATGAATTCTCCCCCATTGTCACTTCTTATGTTTTTCAAGGATTGTTTATGTCTAGTGACAACTGAACGAAATTTCTCAAAAGTCTCATCCTTGTGAGCTAAGAAGAATACCCAGGTATTATCAGAGTGGTCATCAACCAGGACAAATACATAGTTTTTACCTCCTATGCTAGTTACATTACATGGACCAAACAAGTCCATGTGAATTAATTCGAAAGTTTCAGTGGTAGTGATATCAGGTTTTGGTTTAAAACTTTTTCTGTTGTGTTTTCCAGCAGCACATGCATTACAGAAGAATTCTGCTTTGTCTTTTAGCTTAGGTAACCCTCTAGCTAAATTAAATTTACATAGAGTAGACAACTTAGACAAACTAATGTGTCCTAGTCTTTTATGCCACAGGAATTCTGATGATTGAGAAGAAACTTGAAGGCATTTAGCATTAAGCATGCTTGAGTTAGTCAAGTCAACAACATACATGTTGTTGACTCTTTTTCCTATCAAAATGATCTTATTTCCATTAATCTGTTCCACAGAGCATTTATCATTTTCAAATATAACTCGATTTCCATTGCTGCAGAGTTGGCTTATAGAAAGAATATTATGTTTTAATCCATCTACCAGAAGAACATTATTTATCACAGATTATATTTCACCCTGACTATCATCCCCAAAGGTAACTTTTCCTCCACGTTTCATGGTTAAAGAGCTGAAGAGATATTTCTTACCAGACATGTGATGAGAACATCCACTGTCAAGGTACCATTTTGAATCAGCAGCAGAGGGAGAAAAATTCTGACCTGTCTTGAAGTCCAATTCTGAATCATGCAGTTCACTGAAGGCCATGAAGGCTTCTTCGTCCCCTTGATCTTCATCTTCCTCTAATTCATAGTCACTCCAAGTGGAGGCCTTCATTGCTCTTTCTTTTGCCTTTAAGGTGAGTGGGCAGTTAGCTCTGATATGACCTGGCCTTCCACACTTGTAGCAGTCTTGAGTTTCTTTTTCTTGACTACCTGATTCAAAAGGTCTGGTCTGCGGAACACGCAGCCTATTTTGTAGAAAGCTTTTGACTTTGTCAAAAGGGTTAGACCGATTAAAAGAATTTCTATCACTGCCTTTTTGTTTTTGCTCTTGTTTGTATTTTAGCATTCTATGAAATTTGTTACTGACTAGAGCAAATTTCCTATCAAACTCTTCTCCTAATTCAGAATCAGATTCATACTCAACTACCTGAGACTTAAATGCTAGGGATTTTTTTCGTTCCTCATCATCTTGATTTACTTGTTTAAGAACATGTTCATGACTTAGCATGGATCCAACTAGTTCATCTATAGACAAGGTGTTCAAATTTCGGGCTTCTTCTATGGCTGTCCTCTTGGGAAGCCATTCCTTGGGAAGGGATCTTAGGATTTTTCTATTGAGGTCTTTAGAAAGATAAGTTTTTCCTAATCCTTTCAATTTGTTAATCAAAAGAGTAAACCGAGAATACATTTCATGAATTCCTTCACCTGGAGCCATGTCGAAACATTCATACTCGTGGACCAGAAGATCGATTCTGGTTTCCTTGATATTTGATGAACCTTCGTAGGTGCTTTCCAACGAGCTCCAGATCCCTTAAGCAGTTTTGCAATGTTCCACCTTATCTGCCTCTTCGAGTGACATGGCCGTTTGCAGGATGTGCATCGCCCTTTGATTTAGCTGAGCACTCTTCTTTTGAGCCGCTGACCAGAAGTTTTGTTGATCAGCATCCATCTCAAGAGGTCCATAGCGCACAACGATCCACAGCTCTTCGTCAACTCCACAGAGAAAAGTCTTCATTCTCTTTTTCCAGGCGGTGTAGTTTGATCCCGTGAAGACCGGTGGATGATTGTACGAAGCATGACCGAAATTAGTGGAGGCCATTACGCTGGATCTTCCCTTGGCAGTAGCAAGCTCCGATCAAGGACCTGCTCTGATACCACTTGTAATCAGAGAATTATATGGTGAACAAGAAAACGAAAATGTCGATTGAAGGAAATGAACAGACAATTAGGGATTTTGACTTGAGAGTCAATTTTAGTAACCAAACCGGTTGGAACCTATCGGTCAGAACCCCAACTTGCTTAAGTTAATGGACAGGACTTTGGTCGAGTGGGCTTCACTAAATCGAGCCCAAGGATCATAAAGATTTATCCAGAACCTGATCTAGTCGCGGCCCAGGCTCAGAGAAGAAGGAACTGAGTCGATCGTCTTCTTCACCAAGCCAGAGCTCTGTCGAGCCAGAGGAATGCAGAACAGAGTGTGAAGGGAGGAAGAAGAGAGAAGCAGAAAGTAAAGTACACAGCGAGTTTTTAACGAGGTTCACCACAGGGCTACTCCTCGTCCTAGGATATTACCACTATCCTGAGAGAAACTTTGATTTTCTTTATATGACGCAAGCAACGAACAATCAAAACAAAGGAAATACAGACTCTGGTGAGAAAATCAGAATGTCACAAAGCTGGACCAGAATTCTCGCAGGAATTCTATACACCCTTTGATCTAGCTGAACCTATTCCTCAGCTTGATTCAAAGCCACTGATTCCCAAACCCAATCCCTTGTCCTTTGCCACAAAGGAATCCCTGTTTGCTTCAGTACCGAGCCTTTGCCCTGTTCTTCTTTATATAGTTCTTCGAGGAGCCGTTGTAGTTTGAATTTTGATGCAGGAAAGGTAAGTTGGGCAGCTGGCGAATGTGATCTTGATTGATTGATCTGCTCCCCCTTGATTTATGATTTGGCAATCTCCTAACTTGATCTCAACATCAAATATAGGAATTCATTTGACAATGAACTCTATATATAAATTCATTTTATTCCAAACGATATGTAAACGTCGTAAAAATTGAACATATAAAATTTTCCAACCTAGAAAAACTTTCATCAAACAATGCCTGAAATGTGCTCAATCCTATTGATGGACCAGCACAAACGACAAGACAACTAAAAAATTTAAAGGGTAAGTATTTGAGTAAGGAGGATTTTCGAGAGATAATGAGGGAGATTGGGTCGATGATGATGAAGACGGCGGTGCATTGGAAGGGTTAGGTTTTGGTGTTGCAGAGCGCTGCTTGTGGATTCCATGATTCTTCTTCTGCAACTCCGATTTTGTTTCCTTTGCTTTGATGGGTGTTTTGATGAAATGAATGGAGGATGTGAGAATAGATTGGCGGAGGGAACTTTGGAAGAATGGATTGCGTTTGGGGGCTTTGTGAGATCGGTCGGCGGCAGAGTGGAACGAAGTCTCTCACAAAGCTATAAAGCTAAATCGATCGCGTAGCCCTTCAGCGACTTATACACATCGCCCTTCTCTACAACAATCTGTTAGTAAATCGGTGCTAACAGCGGCTATCAAGCAAAAACTAGTGTGTTTTAGGAATTTTTATTTTTAGTATAGTATTGTGAGAATTCCTTTTAACAACTTTTGTACTTCGGGAAAAAATCCAAATTTATAAGAGGTCAAACTAGTGTGTCTGTGTAGAGGCCTTCAGAATTTAAGACTCATGCAAGTTGACTTACTAGCTGTCCTTTCTATAATGAGAATATAATAATTCTAGTCAAGATTCGGACCATTTATTAGGTTACATATACAGGCTCAAGATAGGGTGAGTAACTATGAGTAACTAAATCTGGACCCTTCTTTTAAGTGGCTGCAAATCTAAAGGTTGAGAATTAATAAAATTTATTTTCCCTAGTTTTCTTGATTGGATGATCATATCTTCTTCATTCTAACTCGGATTTCAATTTTTTTTTACAGATGGAACGAGTTCGTTGTGCTCTACAAAAGGATATCCATTTTAAATATTTTTTTAGAACAAAAAAATTTCATACCTCTCGTTACCAACTACATACCATATGGTATCTCCTTCGTTGTTTAGTCGTTTTTGGAAATTTTTACACAGAAAGAACAATTTAATCATGATCTATTGAATTTCAAAATTTTCTGGGTGAAAATTTTCATACCTCTCGTTACCAACTCCATACCATACTATACCACCCTGTTATGGGGTGGTACTTTTCATACCATATGGTATGATGTTATTTAATGCTAGTCAATACCATATGACATAGACTGGTAATAACTGGCAAATTGTTTTTCTTCCAAAAAATATCAAAGTAGATATCATTTTGAAGAGCACAATTAATCTGATCTAACTGTGAAAAAAAATGAAATTCCGAGTTTAAACGTGTGAGAAATCGTCCATTAAAAATTAAGAGAAGGAAATTTATAGAATTTATGCATGGAGTTACTCGCCTGATAGTTACTAATGGGATCCGGACCCACATATAGAACCGGGCTAAAGCCGAAATTTCCCAAATTTCAAGAACCAAAGCCGAATGGAAACATCAATGACTCGATTCAATCTGGTGAAACCATGTTACTTCCAGTGGATCAAACCTCGACCGGCCAGCCAAACGTCATCATGAACCACTTTCAAGAATTTGTTCAAGTGCCTTGGAGGCCCATTAGTCCTCCCACAATTAAGTTAGAAGTGGTGTTGTGAATAGATAAGTATATCGGATATTAGATTCGGTAAAAGATTGTATTAAATTGTCTCCATGAAAATGCATTCTTCATAGAACCTCGCCGGTTAACTTTCCATGGTGATTTGCAATTCAGGTGGGTGCATTTCGTTAATACGGGTGTGTAGGGGTCAGCAACAGGCGGATTTTGGACTCAAATTTACTCACCCGCATATTACCGAGTTGATGAAATTGTGACTAGTTGTCTGCCCACATTCTTCTTGAGGTTGAGTTGGGTGCGTGATGGATAGGTGCAGTTGGGTTGTGAGTTAATTAAACCCGCAAAAGCAATTCTCCAACTACTCATTAAAGTATTTAATCAACATTTATAATAAGTTACTCACAATTAGTAAGATTATATCAATTTAAACACTTGCCAATGTGTCTCCCGTGAAATAGTGTAGTATTTGCATAAAAAAAATATTATTGCATCAACCAATTGTGTAGGGGTTATAGCTATAATATGCCCCTAACTATGCCATTTTATCAAACTTGCCTCGCTACTATTTTTTAGGACAAATACCGCTAGGAAACCCTAACTATCAGAAAAGTGTAACTTGTGTCCCGAACTATTCAATATTTCATTTATGTCCCAACCATTTATAGTTGTATGTCATTTATGTCCTGGCGATTTCGTTGACCGTTATAGTTAACAGCTAACCAGACGGTCAACCATAAAATGTTGACTATTAGTTTTATGGTACATAGATGGCTGCCACATATGCACCACATCGGTTGCCATATCACATTTTTATTTTTAAATTAAAATTAATACTATTTTAAAAAAATTTATGTTTTCTTCACCTCCTTTCTCCTTTTTCTCTCGACTATCCGCGGACGGAGGTGGCCATGGCGGCGATGACTGATGACGACGGAGGCGGAGACAACTGTGGCTAATGATGCCAACGGCGAAGGTGATGACGACGAGCTTGTCAAAGCTCCAACACAACCACATATTTCTCCCCCTACAAACTCCATAATTGGGGAAGCCTTCGCCGCTACATCGCCACCTAGATCTAGTAGATCGAAGAAGCACTCTATCGATTCCGAGCCAGAGAAATCACATTGGAACTGCGGTGGTGGCAGTTTTTGGTGTTTCTAGTCGGGAGTTGGGGAGGTCATCGTCAGAGCTCAAGGAGAACTCCCTTCCCAACAACCACTTCGCTGACCAAATCCCCTCCAAAATAGTCAACTACAAGAAGCATAAGATTCTCAACCTCAATGGAAAAAAATTCTCCAGCATCGTCCCACCCGGCATTATAAATTAGGGGTTGAAGTGAATATTAGGGGATTTTTCTTGAGCGGATCGATTCTCTTAGTGAGCGGCAATGATTTTGTTGACGTGTATTTTGCGTCACAATTACTTATTTTATTTATTTGGGGATCATTGTGTAATTTCTCCTTTCTCCTAATCTTTGCCCTAGCATTTTATCGATGGGTATAGGAAGAAGGCCTTGTATGGCCGGCCACTGTACCTCAGATGAGCAGATTTCTATTCTCCCATTCATAGTGAAAACCCTATCTGAGGTCACCCTCACCGTGGACTAGTCCCGTCAATTGACGGGGAAACCACGTAAATCTTTGTCTTGTTTATCTTTCGCGATTATCATATTTTACATGGTATCAGATCTCTAATCGATCTATTATGACATTTTACTATAATCATGGGCGGCGAGAAAAGTTCTGCCAAAGATCATGTTGCTGGCGTCGATGCCATTCCTCTCACTTCGTCGTTGTTCTCTCACCCATCAGAGAATCCCGGACAGCTATTCGGTGGTGATCTTCTGACGGACCTCAATTATGGTGAATGGGTGAGTGATATGATGGAGACGCTCATTTCCAAAAACAAACTTGCGTTTGTTAATGGTTCGCTGCCACGTACGGCAGTCGGGACCTCGGTGGTTGGCTCAGTGCATGGGATCGTGTTGATGCCCTCGTTAAAGGTTAGATCAAGACCACAATGAATAAAGAGGTGTGGAATAGCGTTAGGGGAGCGCAGACGGCGCAAAAAATCTGGCTTTATCTTAAACAAGGTTTGGAACGAGCTCGACAGGCCGAGCATACGAGCTGCGTCGACTGATCAGCTCGCTTCGTCAATAAAAGCAATCGGTGAGTACATTTTATACTAAGCTTTGCACGTACTGGGATGAACTAAAGGTAGTAAGCATCAATCCTAAGTGTACTTGCAGCGGTTGTTCTTGTGATATCGCTGAGCATACGCGAGCAAAGCTAGAAACAGAGAGGCTTTTTTATTTTCTTCTTGGGATAAATGAATTTTTTAAGTTGTTCGCACACAAATCCTCAGCATGCGGCCAACTCCCTCCCTGGATGAAGCTCATCACATGGCGGCGACGAAGGAACAACAACGACAACTCACGGCAAGTTGTCATTCGGTCGTCGATTCTGCTGCGTTTTAAACCAGCGAAGAGAAGGAGCCTAATGATAAACCCCGTTGTAGTCATTGCCGTAAATTGGGACATAGAAGTGTTTCAAGCTCATCGATTATCCTTCAGCCCAAGGCAAAGGTCGCTAAGGAGATCGACCTCCAGCTGCTCGTAAACCGCAGGGTGACACTTCCTCAAGGGTTGCAGGTCAGCTTTGATGACAGCCCCATTCCGGGTCTCACCAGTGCTCAATTTGCACAATTGAAGCAGTTTCTCAGTACACCAGTTCCGATCCCACTGCTCACATGGATGGTAACACAACTGCACTCTATGACTGGCTTATTAATTCTGTGTGCAACGAGCACATTGTTAGGGATGCTGGTTGGTTGTCTCATTTGGATTGTTCTGAGAATTATTCTTCTGTTCGTATTCCAAATGGCACTAGTGTTCCAGTAAAGGGTATAGGTACCGCATCACTTAGTGATAACATCACTTTGCAACGCGTGTTACATATTCCCGAATACAAATGCAACAGTATTGCGAGATGTTTTAGGTTGCTGGACAATTACATCGTCTATATCCCATTGGGATTCATTTTGGCAGGCTAAACAAACTCACACAGTTTTTGTTACCAGTTCTATTACGACATAGGGTTGTTGATTCAATTCACGTGGATATTTGAGGTGGTTATAACTTATAAGACCCCTTCTCTGGATGGTTCTCGATATTTTCTTACTGTGGTTAATGATTTTAGTAGAGCTACGTGGGTTTATCTACTCAAGTATAATTATGATATTGAGCGTTATCTTCTATCATTCTGTCAGATGGTTGTCACTCAGTTACAACTTACAACGTCAATTACGTCGGATTCATGCAGATAATGGTTTGGAGTTTCAAACCAACACTCTCTGTGATTATTATGCCGAACACGGGATGGTACTACAGACCTATTGTGTCCACACTCCACAGCAAAATGGGATCGTGGAACAGAAGCACCGCCATTTACTTGATACGGCCAGAGCTCTCTGATTTCATGTGGGGCTACCGGTTAAGTTCTGTGGTGAGTGTGTCTTGACAGCTACGTACTTGATCAATCGTCTCCTATCATTTGTTATGCACAACAAGACCCCTATGAGGTCTTACTTGGGACGTTACCTACATATTCTCATCTTCGCACCTTTGGGCGTCTACGCCAAAGATACACAACATGGCATCGAAAAGTTTGCTGAATGAGGTCGTCATGTCGTGTTCGTTGGCAACCTTCACTCCCAAAAGGGTTACCGAGTCTATGAGCGGAGGATTTACATGTCCTGAGATGTTCATTTTGTTGATACCGAGTTCCCCTTCCTTCCGAATGGTAGTTTCGTGTTAACAAAACTACTTCTCCTGATGACTCTCGTCGACGGGTGTTTGATGCTTCCTTTGATGGGGATATTTCTGCCATTGATCCCCTTGTGCATGAGCATGTCGAGGAGGCCAAGGACTCACTGCCCAGCCTTGATGACCTTGACCCTCACAAAGAAGAAGGTCATGCCTCGCTCTCCCCTTTGCATGGGAGCCTCGTCAATCCCCCAACCCATGCAACGTCCTCCGCCACTCCTGGAGACAGTCCCTCGCATGAAGACAATGGTGAGCACTCCACACCACCTGTACCCATGCCTGGTCCTCCACATCCTTTAATGGTACCAGCAGTTCGACGGAATGACCGTACCCGTATCCGTACCAGTTGCGTCACATTTACTTATTTTATTTATTTGGGAATCATTGTGTAATTCCCCCTTTCTCCTAATCTTTTCCCTAGTATTCTTTGATGTGTATAAGAAGAAGGCCTTGTAATTTCCCCTTTCTCCTAATCTTTGACCACTGTAACTCAGATGGGCAGATTTCTACTCTCCCATTCATATGAAATCCCTATCTGAATCTTCCGCGATTATCAGATTTTACAGATTTCCCCAATGATGGTTGCTTGTTGGGAGCAATAGAGGAAGCAGAGTTGGGGTTGAAAATAAATTGCAATTTTGATTGGCATGAGATGGGTCACCGTGTTTGCCTCTCCGTCCCTCTACGGCCGACGATTCACCCTTGATCAAATCAAATCCCTAGCAATTGAGTTCCCCACCCGCCGAGCACCTTCTCGATTTGGGGCATTCCGCTGCTCGAAACAACAAAAGCTGCCACCGAAGTAGTCTGCAGGGAGGGTGGATGTGGCCACAACCGAGAAACTCTTTGCGGATTGAGGGCGTTGAAGATGATGATGATAAAGATGGATAAATTGTAGGAGTGGGGATGAGGAGGAGATGATGCATAGATTGGGTTTTTTTTTCATAATTATTTTGTTAAGTGATAGTATAAAATAAATAAAAATTTTATTTAAAATTCCACATTAGCTGCCACTTCAACGCTGACTAGACTTTATGTTAAATATTAACGGTCTACGTCGGTTGACACTAACGGAAAAATAGTTCAGGACATAAATGGAATATTGGATAAAATAGGACACAAGTGGCACTTTTCGGGTGGTGTAGTGGTATTAGCCATATTTTTTACATCAAACATGCCCCTATACTTTGAAAAAATGATCAAACATGCCCTTATGTTAAAATTCCATCCAAAACCCGTCAACCACGCTCGAAACTTGGTTTGGGTGACACAAATGTCTAAAATATCTCTAATGATTTCACTTTAGAATTTTTGTGTTCTATTGTATTGCCAAATACCACTAATAATTTCACTATAACGAGACCTAGAGAAGTAAATAAAGGGACAAAACAAACATTTTTCCTCTCATTTGTCGATGTCGGGTCATCTAAATCTCGGTTCAACCATGGTGCACGATCTTTTCAATGAAATTTTAACATAATGGCATGTTTGATCATTTTTTTAAAGTACAGGGCATGTTTAATGCGAAAAATAGTAGAGGGGCATGTTTGATAAAACTGCATAATAGAGCGGCATATTATACCCATAACCCATTGTGTAGAGAAAATTTACGCTTTTTGCCACTTTAACACAATTATAAGTTTATAACTTCCATCACAATATCTAATGGACATTGCACAACACATAGTAACCAATAATAGTAGTCCAAAAATATTCTTTATCCTCCACCTCTATAAGTCGATGGTCAATGTGTAGTGCGATTAGTAAATATGATGTCTATTCGATAGTAATATAAACAAGAAACAACTCTTTGTCATTCATCGGGGAAAAAAAAACAACTCTTTGTCATGTGAAAATATGATGCAGGTCGTTCAGGTAACCCGCAATCCACCCACCACCCACCCGAACAAGTGCGGATAAAATATCTAAAAAAATGCAATCCACCTACATCAATCACTCACTCGCAATAATTCGAGTTATTTTAAGAGTAGATAAATATCAAATCATGAATTAACTACGATTGCACCAACTCGCTCCTCTATATATTTTAAGTTTTTGGACCCAATTAAACATACAGGTGACTGTATGTTACGTGTATCAGATCAAGTGACGCTAGAAAGGGAAATTGCACTGCTGTGTCTATATTCTTGTGTGTTTGTTATCAATCTGCTTATTCTAGTAGAACATTCCGACCTTAGCTCAGTTGGTAGAGCGGAGGACTCTAGTAGAAACATGCTGTTATCCTTAGGTCGTAGGTTCGAATCCGGCAGGTAGGAATTCTTTTCACCCTTCATTTCTGTGTTTTTTTTTTACCTTTTTCTTTTTACCATAAGCAAAGAAAGAATGATATCCTCTTTAGTCTTTACACCAATCCTCTGTTTTCACCTCCTTGAAAAACAGAGCACTGAATAAACGGAAAGTGAATCTCTATTCACCATCAACGACTGACGGGTCAACTAGCAAGTCAACTAGAGGCTAGAGCTTCCAGAACAGGGACCAATTCCATCTCCCGAAAAGAAAAGGAGAAACTAAAAGCTCCGAAAGTCAAGTTCCCACCAAACATTCTCCCCTACCACTGCCAATAATTTTCCACAACCTAATTCCAGCCCATGGTTTGGTGCAGAATGTATAGATATATCATAATCCGTAGTGGTTTGAGCCAATAAGCATTCACAGCCATCAATGTTGAAAACCATGTTGACCCAAAAGCAGAGGAGACTTCGAGTCCACCAGAGATGGAGGCATTCAACTTAGTACTCTCTCTGTCTCTCACTCTATATATAGTAAGCAAGAAATGAATACAAGCCAAGCCAGAGAACCACCAATTTCTTTCTCCTCCAAAATAAAGAAATGGAAGCAAATAGAGTAGTGGGTAATCATGGTCAGCATAAATTAGCTGTTGTGCTTATCGTAATTCTGTCCATGTCCAACATGATGAACACTATTGGTGGTCAGACAATATGCAACATTCCGATCGCAGGGCTGAGGGCCTGCAAGCCGTCGGTGACGCCGCCGAGGCCTCCACCGCCGACGGCGGACTGCTGCAGGGCCATCTCCCACGCCGATATGCGATGCCTCTGCTCCTACAGGAAATCCCCTCTGATCCCTTCGCTTGGAATCAGCGTTCCCCTTGCGGAGAAGCTCCCTGCCAAGTGCGGGCTCTCCACAGCTGCCAAATGCTAGCTTGCGAGCTTGCTAGTTGCATATACCCTACAGCGGGGTGCCTAGCTATTGCGTATCTGTGTGTGTGTGGGCGTCTTCCATGTGTTTGGGATGTGATTAATAAAATAAAGCCTTAATTAAGCCCCATTTCATATGTGTTTTTGTGACCAAGTGATTAATAATATTAATGAAGCTGAGCTTCTTTTGTGTTCAAGATCTCGATTTTCTTCCTCCGTTTAGTGGTTCTGTAATCACATGAGCTAAAATACATGATCGTTTATCGCTCGTTGTTCATAATTCTTGTTGATTCACCTGAGTTATGAAGGTTTGAACACGTTAGGCAATGACACTCAATCACTCATGTTCAGTAAGTTGGGTTGCCCTAATTTGGGGTTCCCGTACCAGCTTCCTGGCTATAAAGCAATGCGATATTTTAGACGAATTTTCCAAACACGCCTATAAATTCGTGAAATAAATATCTAATCGTCAGAAAGACGCTCTCACTATCGACGATATGCATAGAGTAGAGTAGAGAATAAAGCACGTCTCTCAATCAACACGAGAAAAATGCCCTAGTGCATGTCCCTGACCGAGCAATTACTACATCTGGAAGCTAATTTGAGCTCAGACTATTATAAAATACCGACATACCTTAGTGTCGGTGGCATTATGGAAATGAGCTTATTACATAAGTTACCTAGACTAAGTGGGGTTAGGGTTTCTACTTTCTAGCTATAGCCAAGCCAAGCTGTATAAAGGCGAACAACCCCTATAGCATTAGATGGCAATCACAGTAGATTGATCCTCTATCTCGAAACATTCCATTCACGTTCGAAATAGTAGCTGAAGCTGCCCCAGAACTCTTCAATAAAGTAAATTTCTTTTTTAGATGACTCCACCAGAACGGCTATTAAATTCTCTTATTCAACTTCTCCGGTCCACTTGCTTTACTAATCTACCTCAGGTCTGTTGCCAATATATATATTTTATTATATTATGCCGAAGGATAAATTGAATAATATTGATTCTGAAGAGTTTTATCTCTCTCGTGGAGGCGTGGACTAGTCCTAGTTTCAGATATAGCACGTAAAAAGTAAAACTACGTATTCGTATTCTTTCGTTTAAGTGTCATCGTATCAGAGCTTCTATATTAATATTCCTGACTACTTGTGTTGAATTATCTAATTCCTAACTAAAGAAGCTAACCATAATTCTTAAAAATCTTCGGCTGCTTCTGTTCCAGGACTAACCTATTTATTCTTATCGGATGATCAATAATTAAGTAGTACCAACGTGAATTATTAAAAATTGAACGACCATAACTTTGAACGATCATAACTTTGTGCTCCACAATCCGAAAATCATGAATTTTTTTTTTATTTTGCATAACTTTTTGAGGACTACAATTTTTAGTAGGAGAGAATTGTAGTCCTCAAAAGTTATGCAAAATAAAAAAAAATTCATGATTTTCGAATTGTGGAGCACAAAGTTATGGTAGTTCAAAGTTTGACGAAATCGAAAAAAGGCTCATTCGGGGTAGCAAACGACGTTTTTTCGGGACGAAGGCGGGACCAAACCGCCTCCGGCTGTTTGCGGCTTGCAAGATCTCGAAAAATTATGCGGAATCAAAAAAAATTTCACCACGATCGGATAACCGAGCACAAAGTTACGTTTTTTTTAAAGATTCGACGTAGGTCAGGCCTTCACCGTGACCGTTGAATGCGGTGAAGCTATCACCGTTTTTGTCTACAGCGGTGATGCAATCACCATTTTTCTCTAACGCGGTGATGCAATCACCGCTCTTCTTTAATGCGGTGAAGCAATCACCGCCTTAGTCTGACGCGGTGAAGGCCCAAACATGCGTAGATTGGGAATTTTTTTCATAACATGTGTATTTTGAGAATTTTTTTTAAAAACATGTGTACAATGGGATTTTTTCCCCAAGTATTTGACAAACAACGCATTTGTGTTTATTTGACAAACACCACATCCTCTTTTGTTTTCCAACCAAACATGTTATTTGGAGAAATGTGTTATTTGTGTCAAATAACACACCCAAACAATCAATCCAAACGAGCTGTACATCTATATTCAATTGGAGTTGAGATGGGAGCTATATTTTCCAATCTATAAACTTTTAATTGGAGTGAGGTTTCTATTGAATTTTGGTAGTTGAGCTCTTTCAATAGTGATTTCCTTCTAGTTTTTGTGACTTCAGCATACCTGTGGTCAGGTTCTACAAAATTGTGGTTTGGTTAGGTTGCATCGATTGTCTTGGTGGTACTCAATCAAGCTCTCCAAATCTGGAAAAAAACCCGAGGTTTTTTGATTCCTCTGTTAAGTAGAATATGGTGAGGAAATGCCCCAACATCCGACTTTAGCTCAGTTGGTAGAGCGGAGGACTGTAGTTGTATTGAAACTGTTATCCTTAGGTCGCTGGTTCGAATCCGGCAAGTCGGAAATTATTTTTCAGTTTATGATTGTCTTCTCTCCTTTTTTTTTTTATCTTACGTTGAGTTATTCCTGGTCAATTTTGCAAAATCCTCTGTTTTGGCCTCCATGGAAATACAAAGCATAGAATTGAATCCACCACATCTTCCGTCACTCCATCTTGTCATCTTTAAACACAAATGCATCAGCATCTTCTCTTTTCTGCACCAAGGTCTGTACAGTACAGCAGCCTGACCCCATCCCTATATTTCCATCAACTCGACAACTTCTTATCGCTCGATTTCCAACCAACCCATTAACCGCACCAACTTGTACCACCAGATTCAGAAACTTCCAAAGGGACCCGCCTTTACCCGCGTTTCGGTTTGTATAGAAATGATGATAAAAGGCCACGACTTTCTGGGTCAACATACTCGTTCCACACACCCAGGCATGATGCAATTGCAAGGAAACCCACCAAGTCAAGGTGAGTGATGAGTTCAGTACCTATATCAGTGCAAAGATTTCCCCGCTCATAACATAAACTGATATCACTCGGACAAAACTAAAAATAAAAAACAATACCAGAAATTTCCCATGACTCTTACCCCTGCTGCAGCAGTGTTACTGCCCTTCTGCTGGTTGTTCTTCTTCATGGCAATCAGCAGCTTCACCTATGGAAGCCTCGTGCTGGCCTGCCAGCCTACTGAAAGGCGGGCTCTTTTGGATCTCAAAAAGGGTCTGGTAGACCCTTCCGATCGGCTCGAGTCATGGGCTGCTGGCGACTGCTGCAAATGGTCCGGAGTCATCTGCCACAATGTTACGGGCCATGTCACTGAGCTCCATCTCGGAGCTGCTGATTTGCCTCCACTGACGACGTTCAGTGGAGAGATCAGCCCTTCTCTAGGCGATCTGAAGCAACTGAGATACTTGGACTTGAGCAACAACGACTTCTCGGGGTCCTCGGTCCCTGCCTTCCTCGGCTATCTCGCGAACTTGAGGCTCCTCAAACTCTCCGGGGCAGGATTCGTTGGGACGATCCCTGCCCAGCTCGGGAACCTCTCCCGTCTAAGGTACCTGAACTTGCAACCTAACTATGGAGGAAACCTCACTGTCCAACAATTCGACTGGATTTCGGGTCTGTCTTCCTTGGAATTCTTGGATTTGAGCTATGTGGATCTCAGTAGAGCCTCGAATTGGCTTACTGTGGTGAACAAGCTTCATTTCCTCCAAGAACTCCACTTGTCAAACTGCAGGCTTCGTTCGATTCCCAGCTTCCTCAAGAATGTCAACTTTTCGTCGCTTTCTCTTCTTGATCTTTCCTATAACAACTTTGATGACCCTTTGTTCCCGAGCTGGACCTTCTATCTCCATTCTTTGACAACCCTCACTCTCGCAAACAACCGGTTTCGTGGTCCGATTCCTGAGGGTCTCCACAACATGACTTCCCTCAGGCAACTTGACCTGTCCTGGAACCAATTCACCTCCTTGGAACCAAACTGCTTTCTTGGGTTGAACCATCTTCAGCTTCTCAACCTTGCGCAGAACGGGTTGGAAGGAGAAATCTTTTCAGGTGCTATGCAAAACATGACTTCTCTCGTAGACCTGGATTTGTCGTCCAACGATAGGCTCGAGTCTCGGGTTGGGATTCCAGGCTACTTCAGAAATTTTTGCAGCCTGAGGACTGTAACTCTGTCAGGGGTCAATTTAAGGCAGGAGGTTGATGAAGCTCTCAGGGTTCTTTCAGGATGCCCTGCAAGAACTTTAGAGTCTATCAGGCTTTCTAACTGTCAACTGTTTGGTCACCTGATTAACATTCCTTTCAGAAACTTTCAGAAGCTAGACACTCTATCCTTGTCAAGAAACATAATTGCAGGTCAAATTCCAGCGTCTTTGACCGATCTTGCATCTTTGAGATACCTTGAGATTTTCAGCAACAAGTTGGAAGGGCCTCTTCCTTTAGGTATTGGAAGCCTCTCACAGTTAGAATCCATTGACATCTCAGAGAATTCATTGGAAGGTGATGTTGAGGAATCTCATTTCCACAACTTCACAAAGCTGTGGCTTTTCCAAGCATCAGGAAACAGACTGAGCTTGAAAGTTGGTCCCCGGTGGACACCTCCACCACAGATAGAGATTCTGGGGATGGGATTCTGGCATTTGGGACCTCAGTTTCCCGCTTGGATCCGCTCATTGAAGCTTTTGACAGAGCTCAACATGTCGAGCTCAGGAATTTCGAGCTCCATACCTTCTTGGTTGTTCTTCAACTCACACTTCTACAGCATCGATCTCAGCTCGAATCTTTTGAATGGTCCGTTGCCAAACATCTATCCTTTCATGAGTATTTTAGACCTTTCCAACAATTCGCTGTCTGGATCTCTATCAGACTTCCTGTGTTACAAACCGGATGAAGAGAAAACCATGCAAGTGATGAACCTTGGAGCAAATGAGTTCCATGGAGAGATTCCTGATTGCTGGAGGAGTTGGAAGTTCCTGGAGGCCATAAAGTTGAGCAGCAACAAGTTTCAAGGTAAAATCCCTCCATCACTAGGAGCACTCGCATTCCTCCAGTCACTTCACCTTCGAAACAACAATCTCTCTGGAGAAATCCCACCATCACTTGCAAACAGTACCAAGATGGTGGCCCTTGACTTCAGCAGAAACAATTTGGAAGGAAGCCTTCCAGCTTGGATAGGTGGTGGGTTTTCAGGAATGATGATTCTCAACCTGAGGGACAACAAGTTCCATGGTCAGATACCGAAGGAGCTTTGCCTGGCGAACTCCTTACGCATTCTGGACCTTGCTGACAATAATCTCACTGGTGAAATACCCAGATGTTTCAACAACTTCACTGCAATGGTTCAAATGAATGATTCCGAGGGTGTCATCCAGCTGAGCTACAATGGCACAGGCCCATTCTTCGAGACAGCAGTGGTTGTGATCAAAGGGAAGTTGTATGAATATGGCTCCATCCTCAAATTTGTGAGAAGCATTGACCTGTCAAGGAACAAATTAGTTGGGAAGGTGCCCGAAGAGATTACGAGACTTGGAGGTTTGCAGTCTCTAAATCTGTCAGATAATTCCCTCACAGGAGACATCCCTCGAGACATAGGATCCATGAGATCCCTGGAATCGATCGACCTTTCTCTCAACCAAATCTCTGGTGAAATCCCTCCAAGCATGTCTGGGATGACATTTCTGAGCTTTCTGAACTTCTCCTCCAACAGATTGAGTGGCAGGATTCCTTCCAGCACTCAACTGCAGAGCCTGAACTCCTCCAGTTTTGCTGGAAATAAGGACCTCTGCGGTCTTCCACTTGCGAAGAATTGCACCAGAGACCGAGTTACTGATGAAAGCGGTGGAAATGGGAGGGATGAGCCTGATGAAGGGGATGGGAGTGGCTCGGAATTTAAATGGTTTTATGTCAGCTTGGCACTTGGTTTCATAGTGGGCTTTTGGGGTGTGGTGGGTTCCGTTGTACTCAATAAGCAGTGGAGGTATGGCTACTTTCATTTTGTGGATCTTCTGTGGGACAAATTATGTTGCCGCTACTGACCTTTCTCTGCAGAAAGCTGGCAAAGGGAATCTGTGTTTGCTCCTCATGAAGCTAACAGTCACTTGCAGACAATAGGTTCTAGCCTTGCTGCAAGCCAGACACTTTGTGCTGTGTCCAACATTGTACTTGTAGCTTAGTAATTATAGTAAACTCACTGCGCAATCAAGTTAAAAATACCTCAGGTGATTTTTTGCTACTAAACCAGCATTTCCTGAGAACTGGAGCTGGAGCTTTTTTTATTTGCATTAGTTCTTGAATTCCCATCTGGTTCATCCTATGAAAGAGAAAGGAAGAAATTGCATTAGAAATCGAGAGAATGATATTCAATGCAGTGGCTAGTGAACAAAACCAGAAGTAGCAAGAAAAGCAGAAATGTGTATTTAGTTAGCTGACATTAATGCAAGACAGCAGATATGATGTTTTCAAGTTGGTTCATTTTGAATCCATTTCTCATTCATGTGGTAATCAGCCAGATGGCTAATAGGATCAGATTTTTCTCTGCGTCCAGATTTTCGTCTTCCACCTTGATATTGGAGACGTTCCCAAGTTGATGAGGAATGACACCTCAAAAATACAGCACCATCAAGCTAAAGATGATGTAAACTACTCATACAGCCAAGAAAACTTGGAACAGGAATCCCTTGAAAGTAATTGTTCGACAGGTCCAACTAACTGAGATGCTTCAACTGAAGCAAGGAAGAGGATTGAGCTTACCACTGAGCACGGAATTGAGAAGGAAGAAGGCGATGGCAGTCTGAGTCAATGACAGTGGAATTGTCACAGACGAAATGAGACTATGTACAGCTATCACCTAGGGCAACCAAAGATGTCAGCAAACTTGAAGGGTCTTTAAGATCAACCTTGAACTTCAAAATGGCTTCTCTTTCATCTACCCAGATCACTGAAACTTAAAGTACCGCAAGAACAGTCAATAGTGGGTTCATGGTGATTAGCTAGTCAGCAAACAGAAAATGCAGGCTGTCCCTGTTTCTGATGGGATAAGAAACTGATCACAAAAGTCAAGTGTGGAAAAAAAAAGCCGTCGACAGCAGGATTCGAACCTGCGCAGGCAAAGCCCAACAGATTTCGAGTCTGTCTCCTTAACCACTCGGACATATCGACTTTGATGATCAAATAAGCAGAAACGAAAATAAGGACAATCATTTCATTAACTCCAGCCTAACACAAATACTGGTGAAACGTGTTCTATACTTCTATTAACCATAACAGTGCGTCCATACACAACAAGCAACTTGCCATTATTTAGGGTCACGAAAGAAACGCCCTGGTTTCTACCCACTACCACAGACTACGCAAATCTTATAACTGTGTTGATCACTTAACATTTAGCAACATTACAATTTCAAGCAAACAGTATCACTTTAAATCTAAAAAGGGATCCCGTTACATGCTTATCTTATGCCGACTGCCGACGATAATGCCCCACAAAAGCCGAAATTCCTAGATCACCATTGCCTGAATCAACTTCGATATGGCTGATCTTATCATCTTCGAGAGATTTGAGACCACGGAGTCCTTGTAACAAACTGGAGCGGATGGCCTGCCTGTTTTTCTCCCCTTCTGGATGATGGACCTGGATACCTGGCTGCTGCAAGCTTTGGGTGTTGCAGTGCCTTTATATGCCTCGCAGATGTAACTAATGACGTTCTCGTACTCCTGCAGCACATTACATTCGTTAATCACGCCAGGTTTCCATTGAAAGAAACATTTCTGGATGACACATGATAGTTATGAAAGAATGAACGAACCTCGTAAAGCGGCTTTCCATCCACTACAACCCAAGGCACATATTGATGAGGAGGTTCAAGTTCATTTGTTTCAGCTGCATACTTCAATTCAAGCTACACAAACAGCCACCACATTAAAAGGCTTCCAATGTATTTGGGAGACAATGAAGAAGATCATGAATCATGATCTCCCGGTGAGAAGTATTGCATCGCAGCAAATCCAACCAAGAAACAGGAAAAGATCTAATCCTTGATAAAATCCATAACTTGGTACTCAACAATATTGAATGACCCTACACTCAGGTCATCTTGCTGGTTTCTATTCTGTCTACATAATCCAATCAGAAGACCGTCAAAATCAATTTAATCCTGCAGGAAACATGAACACACAGCCTTGCCCAATACCGTTTACTTTGTCAGTACTTGATAACTATATTAAACTTTAATGAATCTCACACCTAGTGGAAAATTCCTTTTAGAGCAGAGGAAACGAATCCCAAGAATTTCTGGTATACTTATGCAAGCACACTAATGAAACCCACCAAAATTATTCTACAGAGAAGTAACATTTTCTCTTATGAACAACCTAGAGAGATCTCAGGATCCTGAAAGCACTACTTTCAACTGCAACATTTCACTGGGAAGGTTATCCAATTCTTTGGAAAACGAATATCAAGATTTGGGAAACTGACCTTTTCGCCATACCCACTGCTGTAGCAGTCCTGAATAGGTTTTGGATCCAAAGCCAATTCGCCAAAGCACGATTCCCACTCTCTGTACTTACCTTCATGCACTTTCTCCTCCACGCAATAGATGAAAGGGAAATTCTTCTCCTGGGAAACCAAGCGCCGTATTGTAACCCTTTCTCCAATAAAAAACCCATACCAAAATTCAAAACCAGCTGCTCCAACTAGAAAGAGTACTCAATGGATTGCTCACCAATTTAGGCCAAGCATGAATTGCGCAAGCTTCCACTGTGTTGAGCAAGCATTCCGCCTCTCCGTGCTGCACCAGCGGGAGGAAACAGCGAAATTCTCACCGGAATTAGAAACTCTCGAATGGTGATCCAATCGGACAGAAAGCTGAAACGATGAGGAGGGGTTTAGTTCAAACCTGGCAAACGAAGGTTCCGTTGGATCTAATTTTGGCGTTTCCCCAGGGGGAGAGGTAGAGATCGACGATGGAGAAGAGCTCGTCGTCTTCGAAGACTCGAACCAGGTAGTTGACGATGAAATTGGCGCTGTAGGGGCAGAGAGACTCGTAGTAGAGAGCCAGGGGGACCTTATCACCGCTGCTGGTGGTGGATTCTTTAGCGCCGGGAAGTTGGGAAGACGAAGCCGAGAGCAGCAGCAAGGACGCGAAGGAGACGAAGATGGCGAGGCGCGGAAGGGAAGCCATGGAAATGAGGAGCAGGTTAGCTTCAGAGACTTCGGAAGGAAGTGTGGAGAAATGCTTTTGGGATGTGTAGTAGGGAGATGAATTTATAATAAAACGGCACACGTGGTTGTTGGCTGGCCCGCCACGATCTCCTACGAATCCTTTTTCTGTATGCCACACAAATGGATAACTAGATTATATTATTCTATAAGGGTGTGATAATTAGAATCTAATTATTAAGATTTTAATGTTGATAAAATTTACATAAATTTTACAAATAAATTGGCCATAATAAACATAGATTAAAAAAATTGTAAAAAGCTCCCATTTATAGTTTGGTGACTAAGTGGTTGATGAAATATTATTTGAATATAATGTATCTTAATTTTTCAAATTATTTAAAAGTGTTAATATTTATGAAATTAAATTTAAATTAGAATTATTTTTAATATTTTGAAATTATAATAATATTTCATCAATGGTCGAATATTGTATTATGCACGATTATGATACTTGTGAATAACCATTTATAAATTGTCTATTTAACAATGCATTCACTTAGTTATCTATTTCTGAAAAGAAAACTTACATAATTGAAAGAAAGAAACCCGCCGCATGCCCGTGTACTGTACACACAGACACCTTTTACTGTACAACGTGACTGAGATTTACTGTTTCAAACTGGCGTGTCCTTCGGTGTGGGCTGGAGTTGGGTGAGGCCTCATTGGGATCTGGCGGAGTTTGGGGGCTCGGTCGGGGTGGGACTGGTCGTTGGCTTCTGGTTGGCCTTAGTTGCGGTCGTTTGGTGGCCCGGACGCGCGTTGGTCATCAGAGATCGGTATGTGACTTTGCCCCTGCCCGGCCACGTGGGATGGGGCCTTCAGATGTGCTCAGTAAGTCTTGCGTGATATGATTGTGTCTGTTAGGGATTCCTAGAGGGTCGTGTTGGGCTGTTGTTCGCAGGACTGTGTTGGAGAAACTTGGCGGCTGATTGGCTGGGGTTGGAGGTGCTTTGGGAATGGTGGACAACTGATTGATACCGGTTATTCACCTGAGGGACGGGGCCTTCAGATGTCCTCAGTGAGTCTTGCATGATATGATTGTGTCTGTTAGGGATTGCTAGAGGGTCGTGTTGGGTTGTTGTTCGCAGGACTATGTTGGAGAAACTTGGCGGCTGATTGGCTGGGATTGGAGGTGCTTTAATTTAGCTGACAAGGTCTAGCATAAATAGGAAGAACATAATCACAATCTTTTTAGCTAATATTTATTTCTCTTAACATGAGACATAATTCATATACATCAAACTCTAAACCTTATAGTTTCCTAAACAATGCAGTGACAGAATCAATAGGAAAATAGCATTCCCATTCCTTATTCTATGGCATTACATGTCAGCCAACATTATCAAATTTAGTTAAAGGACAATCTTTGCACCGCAACATATATAATTAAACATCTTTTGTGTGACTCATCCTGCTAACACCTATCGCCACATCAATGTAACCAAAAACGCTTACTCAACTTTCATGATTTGCGTTTTAGTGTGGTGAATTCATATTAAACTCTTACTCATATGTCATGTTTCTCATTCCTGGAAGAAGGAACTCTTACTTTCCTTGTTAACTCAAGAGAGTGTCGATCTCATCTTGTCCATCTCACTTCCTCTTTCTTTTTCTACTGATCGTTTGCTATGGCATTACTCACTTTCTGGTATTTACACTGTTATGATAGGTTATCATCTTCTGTCTACTGAGTACAACCTTGGACATCCCCGGTGGTTCTACCTTTTGACACTCGTTTTTGGAAACTCCTTTGGAGCATTCCTATGCAGCCCAAACTGAAGTTCTTTTTTTTGGAGAGCTGTCCGTGGATTTTTGCCTTTGCAGATATTGTTGTTTACTAAAACTCTTGTTTCTGACTCGATTTTTCCTATATGCTCCGGGGAACCAGAATCATTTTCCCATTTTTTTCTTTCCCTGCGGGATAGCTACAGGACTTTGGAGATTGGCAAACCTTGAAGGCATGAGCATTACTCTTGGTGGAATGATTCCCGACGAGGCCAGACAACATCTTTTTTTTTTTCCTATGAACCTCTCCAAAATTGAGCTAGCTAATATTGTTTTCATTCTCTGGAGATTTTGGAAGGGGAGGTGTTGGGCGGTTCATGAAGGCATTCAGTACCTCCCATTTGTATTGTTTCGGCAGTATCAACGACAAGTGGACGAGTGGAGGGCGGCTATACAGACTCCTCTGATTCAACTCCTCTATAGTAATGGTCTTTTCGCTGTTACCTCATCCCGTGTTTACAGAGTCCCGACTACAGGCACAAAATCCTCTGCCATAATCAATGTATTGTTTAATGGTGCGGCCAAGCGTGGTCAAGGAGGTAGTATTGGCTTTGTAGGCTTTCATGCGACATGTAATGTTCAGTTTGCCTTTGGAAAATATTATGATGGGATCGAGGATCCATTTATAATGGAATGTTTAGCTTTGTGTGATGCCTTACAGTGGTGTCTACCTCATTCCTTTCTTGCTGTTAATTTTCATGGGGACTTTCAACTCTTGATTCGGCGGATGTTGGAGGTGATATGCATCATGATCGGGATGGAGATATTTTGGAGGATGCTAGGAGTTTAGCTTCTTCGTTTAGCAGAGTTTCCTAATGTTTTGTTTCTCGTCAACTTAATAGGGTTGCCCATCATGTAACACAAAAGGTCATCTCATCGGGCTCTCGATTATTAATCGACTCCCACGTTTTTCTTTCTTCCTCTTTGTGACTTTCGTTTCAACTACTGACTTTGCCAAAAAAAAAAAGTATGTAAGATACAAATAACTAAATAAATGAAATACTCTACGGGGTCGTTTGGATTAGGGAATGTGTAAATGAGGGATTTGGATTAAAATCTCTCAATTAAAAACCCAGGTATTTTAAACGTGGGATTTGATCCAAATAACATGTTTGGGAATAGATGAAGGATTTTAATAAAAAATTAAAGTTACAATTATACCCATCCCTAATCCCTAAGGAAGAATAAGAAAGGAAGAACAAAAGGAGGGGCAGAGTTTGGAAAAGAATGAGAAAAAATGAGTGATTGTGAAATAGCTGATCCCCATCAGCTATTTTAAAAACTCTCATATGAGAGATTTAGAATTTCCTCATGCATACAATCTCTCACCTTTCCAAACGCAGAATTGTTTTAAAATCCTGCACAACGAGTGATTGTTTTAAAATCACTCATAAATCCCTCATCACATTCACTAATCCAAACGACCCCTACAAAACTTTGTGCTCGTAATGGGTTCTTTCAAGCTCACTCATGGAGCTTCTTCTTTTTTCCGTTGAATACTCATGGAGCTTTATAAAATGAGCATTTCAATAAGAAATAATCAGCATCGTGACAACAATAAATGACACCTAGACAACAATGGTAATTAAACTGAAAAATATTTCATAATATTGCAGCACAACACCCTTCAATGAAATACCTCCTGCAAAATATCTCATAATATTGTATTACCCTTCTTTGGGCTTTCAATCCCAAATACCTCTGTAAAATTACATGATTAATATCAAAATCTGAGAAAGAGAATCATAAGCACATGCACATAGCAATTTTTACACATGATAAGTGAAGACCTTAGAGTTTTAATTATGCAATTGGTTTGAATGCGCATGAAACAACACAAGAGGGTTATAAAAAAGATAAAATTGAACAATCAATTAGAACATGATACCCAACATAGAACAATAGATGCATTATATCAAGATGTGATACTACAAAGAGGATTTCACAAAAGAAGAAATTGAACAATTATTTATTATAGGTATTCCAAAAATAAACCATTTATAATGTAATAAAAAATATTAATCAAATTACCTACACCATGCATTGTTGATATTTCTGCTTACTACTTAGCAATCAAGCAAAGTTGTAGTTTTCTTCCAAGTATTCGCTTTCATTATCCTTTTTGGGTGTCATGTCTGTCATGTAACGCCATCTCGTGCTTAATCTTCTTAATATGTACATTGCAGGCGTGGGAGTTCAAGTATGGTGATCAATGCATTAAATTAATTTTAGTGTCTATTAGAAGTATGTCACCTAAACTAGAATGATCCCACTTAAATTATCTTAAATCGTTGGCCATTATTTGAATTTTATTAACCCAAATATGATTAAGAGTCTCCAACTCTAATAGGTAAAACTTTGCTCTACTCATATACCATCCTTGTTTATTTGTTTGCCCACTATACCAATTGCCAAGAGAGGATGTCATTCCCATTCCAATTTGTTTTAGCTCTATGGAGAGTTCCACTCCATGCATGAACCGAAAAGGAGAGAAATAAATATGCCATTTCCCCATTTCCCATATAGTAGCAGTAGATGACAGGTGTGTATTTCCTTGCCCTTGGTACATGAATGGGATTATAAATGATTCTCCTAGGAATTCACCACCACTTCCCTCCTCCAGGGACTAATGAGGATAAGAAAGCTAACATCGATCAGAACACCGCCACCATTAACAACCTCTCCTCACAAAAACTCTCCCTTTCTTTTCTTGAGACGGAAGAAGAGATGAGCGCAACCCTGTCCCTCTTTCATCGACTATAATCCATAGTGATCATGTTCAAGCCATTTTAATCAAAGAAAAGTAAGAAGAGGGAGTCCTGGGATTTGCCGATTGGCAAGGGGGGAGAGACATAGTTCAAGGTAACCTTATTTTGTCTGTTGATATCGTATATTTCCAGAGGAGCGAAGAAATTATTAGCATGTGTAGTATTAGCCTACTAGTGCATGCATGATTTTATTGTGGGTTTAAAGGATTTAATTCTTTTGTTCGATGTTTCAGAGCACTTTTACTATGCTATATAGCATTGGTACTTTAATGTACAACTTGAAGTTGTACCATAACATTAAATGTATAAGTTTAGGTTGTACCATAAAAGAATTTGTATCATTGTGTTATGGTACAACTTTAGAACTTGAAGTTGTACCATCACATAAGGTACAAGTTTAAGTTGTACCATAAAAGAATTTGTACAAAAGTATAGGTACAATCTGAAGTTGTACCATAACGTTAAAGGTACAATTTCAAGTTGTACCATAAAGGCAAAAACATATAGCACCAATGCTATATAACATTGTAAAATTCCTCGGACGTTTCATGCATACTTGTAGGCGTGGCAGTTCGGTTATTTCGGTTATAACCGGTAACCGATTGGCCGGTTAACGGTTAACCAAAATAATCACTCCCCCTACCGAAAACCGCCCGAAATAGGCTTCGTTGTCTCGGTTATCGGTTAACCGAACCACTTTTAAGACAAAAAATCATTTCTTCCAGCCTCCGATAACCGACCGAAGTTCGGTTAGTTCGGTTATCGGTTAGTGGATAGCTAACCGGTTATCGGTTTAACCGGCCGGTGAACCGGTAACCGGTAACCGAACGACCACCCCTACATACTTGGGTATAAGTGCATTGCTAAACACAACATTAAGAGTGGAAGCTTTTAGAATGCATGGTGTGTGGTTGCATGGTTCTTTTGAAAAATTAATTATGTGCAAGTTTCATAATGATAACTCTTGGTGGTAAAGGCTTAATGTGAAGGTAATTAGGCATGAAAATTAAATGCATGAGATACATGCATCTAGATCAGGGGCGTGTGTTTAGGGATGATGATGCCATGTTAAGTTTTAGCCGTGGCTGTAAGTATTAAGTAGTATAGTAATAGTATGGCTAATATATGTGTATAAATCGAGATAGGATTTAGGAGGGATCATAAATGAACTAAAATACATATATAAATACTAGATTTGGGCCCCTCCGTTGGCCGGATGAACTATATTAGTGGTACAAATAATAATAGTAATTGTCCGAATGAAGTTACACTTTAATTTGGTATCATTGAAAATCATCTTCATTAATGAAACCTAATATTCACCATCAACAATCTCTTCCTTTTTCTCCTACATTCCATTGGAAACCAAATTTTAGTGGTAAACATTAGAAAATGTGAAACACATTTCGCGGTAATATAATTTTTCTCATCCAAATAATAAATATTATCAACAATTTGTTCTTTCTTTCCATCATTGAAATTTTTATATCCACATCAACAATATCTTCGTCTATCTTAATAACATAATTATCTCCATCACTGAATTCCACTACATATACCATTAGATACTCTTCCTTCTCCTTCTGCATTTCACTGAAAGCAAAAATTTAATGCCCAAAAATATTTATAATTGTGAAACTACATTTTCAAGAACTTAAATTTACTTAGTATATGTCATGAACTTTGTCCGAGGTTGCTATTCTTCATCTTTCATTATCTTCAAAACTATGTACCCACTTATGTTCGAAATGTTGTGATTAGTGAATTTGATATGAAAATTTAACTTCATTCTTTTAATCAGTAGGGGATGGGGAGGTGAAGGTTATCTCGTTTTGGCGCTATCTTTAAGTAGTTTCTCAGTAGGCATTCCAAAAGATCTAGCACCCTCGCGACAAAACAATAAAGTTAGATTAATAATATTGTCTGCCGAAACTGGATGCTAATCTATAAAGTAATAACAATTGAGATACACTATTTGATAGAAAACTTTATGTTTTAGTGGGTACAAAAAAAATTCTCGAATGAATGAACTTGAACTTAAAATATTAGAATATTAGAGATAGATTATTATCCAACTACTATTTTCTTTGATGTTATATAATTCTTATAAAATTAATCATTAAAGTCTTCTTCGAATTTTCTTTGGCAAATTTAGTGAAAATAAAATTCCAATCTCATGCATGAGATTGGAATAACTTCTCAGTCAACATTCAAAAAATCAAGCTCTCACACAATCTGTAACAAATAAGTAATTAAGTATGCCTCAACTGTTTTGTCGTCAACTCGAAACTGAATGTATAATGGTAGTAATGGATATTGAATAGAGGTGGCAAATGGATTGGCTTCATGCATTGATGGATTGGATTGGTAGATCCATGGATCAAATGGATTGGTGGATTGATGGATCGACCCGTGGATCCAAATGATATCCAAGTCTTAGATCAATATATAAATTTTGAAAAGTTTTGGTACAAAATTGGCATTATAAAAAATGTTAGGTACCAAACGTAATTTTACCATGACATTTTTTGTATAAAAAATAAATTATAGGTACCAAATCGTATAATATAAAAAATATGGGTACTAAACTATAATTTGCCAACAATCCATGAATCCACCTATCTAATTGGATTTGGATAAAATGAATTAAATTTAAATAGATTGAATTAACTGAATATTTAAGTGGATCGATTGGATTGAATTAGTGAATTGGATGGCAAATTGTCACCTCAATATTTAGTAATTATATTGATCTCCATGCATGCAGGAATCCACCATTGGCATGAACTTGATAAAGGAACAGCGGTCACTTTACCTCATCCTCGCGTATTGAACACTACTACTGGTGCTTGGGCTCAATCTAATTGTGAAAACTGATAACACATGCTGCTGTACCTGCACTGTGACCCACCACTCACATTGGAGTATCAATAAACACCCAGTGAGGCAAACTTCAAGACAAACCATTTATTGTTTCATTGATAATAGAATGTACGTGTGAGAGACTAAACATGCAACCATGCAGCCAACATAGGATTAGATTACATCTAAATTAAAAACAAATATGAAATCAATTGATTATATGTAAGAATATATATTGACAATTCTCCCATACATCGCTTTGTCTTATATAAAAAGTTAGTTTCCTTCTTTCTAATTATGTAATGATTTTAGATTATCTTTTAAGGCTTATGTGAATTATTTTATGAAATGTAAGATAGAGAGCAATAATTTTTTAAGAGCGAGCAATGCAATATAGTTAGAGAGATTATGAGTTATTAATAGTTATCATCAATGGTCATATCATCAGAAAAATTATTCTGCATTTTTCAGATAGAGACGACCCAGAATCAACTATACATTCTAATGATATAAGAATGACTCTCCTTTTCTCTAAGACAAATTTGGCATGAACATATATTAAGTTGTGAGATGTAAAGAATTGCCTTAACAAAGATATATGTACTTACATTTTTTTAATATCAAATCGGAGCATTAATGATTCTGAACAGAAAATTTTATTCGAGACATAGAATTGTAAAAAATTATCGCTGATATTTATATGAAACATAATATGTATAATTTTAGACATAGTCATTTAGTGATTGTTTGATTAACCACACATCCCTAACGATAGTGGAGGAGGGAGGTCTGACTCGCTATGACACAACACCTAACAATGGCCAAGTGTAACCAATGGAAGGGACTAGGGGTGGTAAACGGTAATCCGGTAAACGGTTTACCGTTTTACCGAACCGGTAACCGGCGGTATCGGCAGCCGAGCGGGAATTTGGGAGAGTCGGTTTACCGAACACGGTATCGGTAAATACCGACGGTAAACCGGTATTACCGATACCGAATCCCCCTCCCTACTCCCTAGTGCTACGCTGCGTTTTGTTGCTTTACCCCCAAAAATATAAAATATTACATACATGAATGTAAGTATAGGCCTCAAAAAGATTGTAAATAAGAGTTAATAATAAATTATTAATTAAAAAAATGATGAAAAAACTCAAATAAATCAAAATATTACAACATCACCCCACTTTCAGAAATTCGGTTCGGTAAATATTCGGTAAACCGACCGAAAAACCGCCCGAAATCGCTTCTCACGGTATTTCGGTAATACCGGTTTGTAACCTTTTACCGGTAATTCGGTAATCGGTAAACCGGTTACAAATCGGTATCGGTAATCGGTAACCAGTTTGGCCAACTTCGGTATACCGAAACCGGTAAATTTGGTAAACGGTAAATTGTTTACCGACCGAATCCCACCCCTAGAAGGGACTGCAGTATAGTGGCTCAAGTGATAAATATCGAATCCACGGGTCTCTAGAGTTACTATTACTCAGCTTCAGTTTATTATTTAGCAAACCAGATCAAGATGAAAGAACTAAAACTACTCTAGCAAACTACAGTTAAAGTTAATCTAATTACAGGTTGGGAACTCACTTAGGTATGATTTCCCCTAGCCACTAGCCAGACTAACGATTGATGATTTCTAACTTGTTTCACTTTCATTCACAATGCGGAGAATCCTTGAATAGACCTTGAGTCTCGACTAAAAGAACAAGGCCCTCTTGAGTCAATTGCCTAGAGGGACGTATCCTTCTCTAGAACAACTGATCAAGGCATTCTGAACTAGACTCCCTCTATCGAAAAAGGTTCTCAATCGATACAAAGCAGTGAATCAACCCTCGACTAAAGCAATCGATCCACTACTATCAATCTATGGTGCTCTATTGACCTAATCAGGTATTCCCTCTCATAGGATCAAAGCAGAATCAATAATCTCGACTAAAGCAGAATTGAATCATGAAAACATGCATAGATTGAATATGAACTCAAGATTATCAAGTTAGAGTACTCATACAATCATCCAATCAAACAAACATAGCTAGGGTTCCTCAAAACCTAAGTGAAGGGAAGTTACTCCATAGAGAAGAGAGAGACTGCAGTAAGAATCTTCAGATGATCAGTCTTCAAGTCCGGGCTTGTTCCTCGAGCTTCCAAGGCAAAGAAATCCTCCAATTCCACTCCAAGAATGCCCTCAAATCGCCCTCACTCTCTTTGGTTCGTCCCTAGGGTGTTTGGGATCCAAAACCCAGCTCTCCCTTTGCCAAAACGCACAAAACAGGCTTTTAACAGCCTGCGTTCGCGATCCCTGGTCAAAATACCCGGTAGGGTATTTTAGGTCACGACAGGGGATTTTTTTGGTTCACGACCGAGGATTGTTGGGTCACGACCGGGGATTTTGGTTCACGACCGGGGATTTTTGGTTCACGATAGGGGATTTTTGAAAACGCAACGTCTGGAGACAGGGGAAAATCCCCTATCAAGGCCAAAAATCCCCTACCGGGGATTTTAGTGTCACGATGGGGCCCCCTTCTGTTTCTCAGAGAAGCCCGAAACCAATTTTCCCCTATCTTTGATTCTTCGTTTCTCCTTCGTTCGGACTCCAAATCAGGTGCCGTTTGATCCCAGATGCTCGTATTCTCATCCTCTTTCTTCTCATGACAAGATTACATGATTATATGGTCACAAACTGAGGTAGAAATCCCTTTTTCTTCAAGTCATACCCGAGTTTCTTCCCCCGAGTCGCCAATTGATCTCCGATTGACTTGAAACTTGCGCCTACGCTTCACTTTATGTGCTAGGACCTGAAATGTGACAAAGGAACACAACCTAGCGTAAAATAGGCCAAAGAAGCAATAATGCAAGCTTAAACGATCAAGAAACAAAGGGGAAAACATGTGCAAATATCGAGTCATCAAGGTCCATTTGGATAAATTTAAATGATTATGTATGTGTATATACTTATTTAATTTGGGTAGACTCGGAATTAAGGACTCCACTCCTATAAAATTTAATTGGTATAGTATTATGAAACACGCAAATAAATTAGACTATCGGTCATATAATATAAAATTTCTCATTTTTATAATTTTTATTAAAAAAATTTCTAGCCCTACTAAATATGTATAAGAATTGCCCGGCTATATCTACAAAGCCCTTAATTTACCAATTTTTCTATTAAGATAAATTTTATTTGTCATCAAATGTACTTTATGATAAGTTTATGTGTTCAATTTTGCTTGGGAACTATTTATTTTAGGTAGTTATTGAAATGTCACTTATCAACTATAAGTTACAAAAAAAATGTAAGATAGAGATCTAATATCCGATGAGTTGATGTTAGACTATATGACTAAATATTCCAAAGAGAATTTGCTTGATAACTGAATATGGTGCCATAGAATTTTTTTTATGCTATTGTGGTTCTATTTCATAGTCGATTAGTGAAAAAGTGTTTGCTTTCAGTCAAATTGCAATGAATTCATGATAATTTAATTAATCGCCCTGGCCATTCCTAACCATGTTTATAATGGACAACTTGGTCTTTGTCTTTAGTTAATTTAGACCTTTTTTTTCAATTGCTTCTCCTACAGAAGAAGCTTCACTATTCTGTGGTTAATTGAGCGACATTCGAATTTGGCTTTCCCCACCCGCGGCACAGGAAAGAAGTCGGACTCATGAATAAAAATAAGCCCATCTCATGGATTTAAAGAAAGCTAAGTAAAAGGACCGATGAGTCCTCCCGTACTATGCGCAGAACAAAGGAAAAAAAGGAACGGAATGGCTACAGGCAGGGAACCTCCATATATGATTGGGAGGATGGCAGGGGCGTGGGGATAAGGTGTCAGGCAGTCACGTCACTTATTATTAAGTGGTTTGGTTGTGATGAATTGATTGATAGCATATTAAATTTCTTTATATAACTAGATTAGGGCCCGCCCTTTGGACGGATATATTTAGTAAATGACATATTTAACAATTGTCAAAGCAAATATAAATTGTATTTGATATGATAAAGAATTCAAATAATTTTATTCAAGAAAAAAACATGCATTATAGTATTTTGATTAAAAAATTATATCCTAACCGATTAATCCATTAAAAATAGAGTTTCCCTTTCTTCTCTACGATTGCAAATTTGTTTCCTTTTTGCAATTTTTTTAATGGTTGATCTATTTTCTTCAACTTTTACTTATGTGAATTCATTCATGAAAATATAAGATGGCGAGTAATAATTTTTTAATATCAAATTATTAAAGTGATTATAAACCGATAAGTGTTAGTCATTGCTTTAGATTGAGATAAACCATATTCAATCACACTTTGTGAAGATATAAAATAACTTTCTTATGAAACTGAACATACGTGTTTACATTCAAGGTTTGAAAATTAGATAATTTTTCCATAATTGGATAATTCACTACAGAGAATATTTATCTAGATCCCCCAACCGCTAGTCGGACCAATTACGTTTTATGTTTAAAAAAAACTTATCCTTGTGCCATGCTATCTTCAAAAGAAAAATAATTTTTTTCATAACATCCTACTATTAAATATTTTGTATTCTCTTGAGTATATTCTCTATCGAGGTTTATGAGAAATTGATAGATTATAGAATCATTTCTCAAACATAATTGAAAATACTCAATGATTTTGATCATTGTCATAAACTATATATATTTCTAAGTTAATATTTTATTGAATGTGTGTTATATATTATCTGTCTCGGATTAAATCTAAACCAATACTTATTGACGATTAACTTAGTATGTCATGAGTTTTTTGTGATAATGTTTGATTTGTGGATAAATTATATTCATACCACTATTTGACGTATCAATCCAACGGGGAAAGAAAGCAGGTTACCAGAATATTAAAAAAATCCAACGGGGAAAGAAGTGTCATTTCTCTAAACATATTCTATTAATAATTAAAATGAATTAAGTGTCCTTAAAATCATAAACCTAATCTCTAGATGGTGGCGGAAATTTTTTCAGTTATTTGTTAATATACACAAATTCCTTTTTTATTATTATATTAGATAACTAAATAACAAAACTACCCTTCCTACAATCACTCAGAAGGCTGGAAATTCTGAATAAAAGTGGTTTTGGAGGAGAACCTCCATATAGTAATGAGAGGATTGTTTTTAAAGGAAAAGGTTTCGGGGTACCATCGAAGTAAAATGGAATAGCAGGGTACAAGTGGTAAGGTAAGTAAATTCTAATCTAATGTTTATCTTAATACGATTATGGTATTTGGGTCATGAAGTGGCCCGAGCACAAGGTATATGATGGCTTAGTAAGACTTAACCCAATTATGATTGAAGGTTGCTATGTGGCATGGTTACATGATTGAATGATGATGAAATGATTGAATGATCCTATGATTGGATGGGGTTACCGTATCGTGGTAACAGTATGATAAAGAGATGATATGATGAAATGATTGTATGATGGTATGACCAGAAGGTCATAATGCATGTTATGTGTATGTTAAACGATATTATGTGATGAGTATATGATATGTGAAATGCCATTTGAGGCTCTTAAGTGAAAAGAAATGACAAGAAAGGCTGCCTATTGTCAATTATATACGAGATGATATGAAATTGCCTATGAGTCATGCAAGTGAATGTGATATGAAATGACCCTTGGGTCACACAAGTGATATGTTGAGTTGTGACTAACTATAAGAATTGTTGGATGTTGATACATGGTTGATCTTAAATGAATTATGAGCACTTGAATGTCAATTTTAGTAATTGTCATGTTTGCGTGATATGTGATTGAGATGGCAATCTGAGTATTTGCTATATTTTATATATAGAATGTGAACCCTTGCATGAAATATGAAATATGTGAAGGTCGATGTGTTTTATTTATGATATGAAGTTATACGAGGTATATTTTGTGATAATCTCACGAATGGTATAATGATTAATCATGGAACTATTTTGTAAACAGTTATGATATGTTGATTTAATTATGACACCGCCATGAGATGCTGATGTGTATAATGTTATGTGTCTATAACACATCCCATGATGCAGTGTTAATAGAAATGCATAGATATGATGGAAATTCCATATGGTGTATGAGAATACATATGAACTATTTGCAACACCAGGTAGGACAAAATAAAGGTGAAACCCCAAACGAATCATGTATGACATATAACGTATATGAGAAAGATCGAATGGACGAGGGAAGAAATTCCGTGTGAATCTACATAGGTGAGACATAGGTAAAGTTATCAAGTGATTAAATATGTACTGAATTTAATGGACGGAAGACACTCCGAGTCACAACATAGTCTAATATAATTTTGTATTAATATTTATATTAGGTTATTATTTACTCATTGAGTGACGTCTCACCCCGTCAATATTTTTCCGTCACAGGACTAGAACGACATCAGTAGAGCGAGACGGATGAGTACTGTCGACCAAATGGCCAAGAGGTGAGTGCGCCGCAGAACTGAACTCTCCACAAATCTTTCAATTAAAAGTTAGGGAACAAGTAAATTTTTTGCGAGCTAAGGCTTAAGACAATATCGGTTTTAAATACAACTTCATTTTTAGTGCACTTCATATAAAGATTGTAGGTAAACCAAGCCTAAATTGGTCAAGAAAAATATTAAGAACAAGAATACAAGATATGGTGTTACAGCCATCGGTATGTTTTAAAGTTGGGAGGCCTGAAACTGATAGTCATGACAAACAAAGTTGTTCAATATATTGAAATAATACAGTTCAGCTTTCAACTATACAAAGTATATGAAACAATAATACAATGTATATATACAAACCAAACATACAAAGTATACGAATCATATCATAAAATATACAAATTAATATTACAAAGTACACAAGTCAATATTACAAAATATACAAACCAGATGTAAAAAAAACTATATAAACCTATAATATAAAGTATACAAACCATATATTAAAAGTATACAAATAATTAGTATATAACAAACTAATCATACAAAGTATATGAACCATAACCGTATCACAAAACTGTACAAAAATATAAAGTATATAAGCAATATGATAAATGCAAACCAATAATACAAGTATACAAACCATACGGTAAAAGATACAAACTACATTATAAAAGTCTACCAAGCATATCATAGATGTATATGATAGTGGTCAATTTATTCATATTTCACGCATCATTTGTTTGGTTAGGTGTTTGAGTGTCATGATTATTATATTAAGGGCATTTTAATTTGTCTTCCAAAGTTTACTTCTTTGATCATATAATAGAACTTATTATGAGTTTATCAGTTCTTGGTCATTTGTCTTGTAAGTTATAAGTTATAACCTTCCTTTCATTGTTCATTTTTATGCTAGGTTGTATTTTGTTCTTTTATTTTAGGTCCTAGCATGTCAAGGAACATTTCGAGAGAACGTTTGATGCAAAGACAACAAGGAGTCTAAACAACATGTGTGGTGTTTAGAGGTGGCAAATGGATTGGATTGGTGGATTGGATTGGTGGATCCATGGATTAAATGGATTGGATCAAGTGGATTGGTGGATTCATGGATTGGATCAAGTGGATTGGTGGATTATCCATGAATCCAAATGACATCCTCAACCAAGGACCAATATGTAAAATGTAAAAAGTTTAGGTACTAAAATGTCATAATGAAAAATTTTGGGTACCAAAACGTAATTTTCCAATGATATTTTTGGTATAAAAAATTAAATTTTAGGTACCAAAATGTAAAAAAATAAAAATTATAGGTACTAAATCGTAATTTGCCAATGATCCATGGATCCAATCCATGAATCCACCAATCCAATTGGATTTGGATAAAATGGATTGGATTTAAATGGATTGGATTAGGTGGATATTTTTAATGGATTGATGGATTGGATTGGTGGATTGGATTAAAATTGCCACCTCTAGTTGTGTTGATCATAAATACGATTGTGTTTTCCTTCGCTGAGACCATGTTTTTGGTGTGGCAAAGGCAGCAAAGGGTGCTAAAAACACGATCCTTTAGTGCTAAAGAAACATTTATGTTTAGGACACTGTCTTGTTCAGTCTGCGAGCAGGTATAAGAGTTAAAACTTAGAATTTTGGGATGTCATTTTCTATAGAGAAAACATCCCCTAGATAATGTGAGGAGTGAGAGAGGGATTTTGGGGAGCATGGTCTCAAGAATTCATCCAATTGAGCAAACGAGCAAGGAGAAGATGCTAAGCTTGATTTTGTGTTTCTCGTCTTTTTTATGTATCGTCTTTCTCCTATTGAATCAAAATTATATTTGTTAGAAATTTGATGAACTCTAAAATGTTAGGTTGATATCAGTGATTAGACTTGTGAATTGAATGCTTATCTGTGATGATGATGATGATGATATATATTGATGGTTTTATCTTCTAATTCTCAATTCTTGGTCACTTTTGACTTCTGAGCATTGCTTTGTTCTTGGTTTAGAGAGAAATTTTTTAGAGTCAACATCAGAACTCATCATTGGCTGAGGAGTGAAACTCATTGCACCAAAGTGAGTTATTTCTACTTTGTGTTCTGGAATGACCCAGAATGGGGCTAGGGCTAAAAATCGTTTACTGGACGCAGTAATTGTCATTGATATCTGCCAACTGTTAGCAAAGCCCACACCGAAATCCAACCCACATAAATAATTGTAATTAATAATCTAATAGTGAGAAGCCCGCCCACACTATCTGCAATCGGACCGGTCACTGCTTGGGCCATTATTGTGGAGCAATTGTATCACAACACTGTTTGAACAGCGCACATTAATATGGTGGTCAATGGATTAGTTCGATCCAAAACGGCGCAATTTGAAAAAGATTCAAAGGTGGTTGTTAATGAAATTGAAGTTACCAAATTTTGAGGGATTGGTATCAATTTATGCCGAATTGTTTCACATATAGTTCCTCTAATCACATTTATTAAATGAAACAGAGCCAATCCGAATTGAACTTGTAAGAGATCCGCTACAAAATGAATAGACTTATATTTCAAATGATTCATGATTCATATATTGTCATCTGTACCCATTCCAAATTTCATTCCCGAAATTTATTTCAACCGCAACGTCCAAAATGCCTATACGAACTCAATTTAATTTTTGGGATAGAAAAGTAAACCCAAAGAAAAGAAAGGCCTTTGGAATGAAAAAAAAAATCCTACGTTTTTTTTGTTTTTGTTATGAACAACCAATATTTATTTATTTTTTGTTTGCACTAAAATAATAGATTAAAAAATGATATGATTCAACCGCAAACCTGTTTGAATGTAGTAGATAATAGTGGATGCATGGAAGAGCGTCCACATCAATTCAATTGCAAAAGCAATAGTATTGGTATTGGCAAAGAACGCTTCTCATTCTCGAGCAGGGGCTGTCTTGGAGGAAGTTCACTCCTTTTTCTCCCTTTTTGAGTCAGTGTCGTGTCTTTTTGCTCCTCGGAGCTTTAACAGAGCTGCCCATATAGTGGCTAATCAGGCTCTCTCATCGGGAATCCGCTTGCTTACGGATTACCGTCCTTTTTTGGAAGCTACTTGTACCTTAGTCGAGTCTTTGTCCCATGCCCTCTGGGCTTGCCTTGGGAAAAAAAAGCAATAGTATTGGTCTCTTACTCTCTTTATTGTCACCTCAATTGTTTTTGCAATCCAACTCACAGTACTTTCATTTACCTACATCAATACAATTAACTTACAATTGTATATGTGAGCACAACTTATTATTTTAATAAAATAAAATATTTAGATGTTTATTGTTATATACATATATAAAATAAAAATAATAAAAATCCATGATGCCTACGTGATATTGCAAGAAATGGTATCTTGCATTATTGCAATTGGGGCTTTCGTCAATGCAATTAAAAATGCAATTGGATTTCCATCCTACTTCACTTTGCAATTCAATATGGTAGATTAATGTGGATGCTCCAATGGCCAAGGGAAAATACGTCTGTAAAACGTGGCATCGTAATCGAATTGTATCACAATGATCACATGCTTGTACTATTATTACAAACTAATATTGTAGATTAACGGCTAACTTCTAATAACATAAAACTATGTTCTTTTCATTACATGCATACAACAATCTACATCTCTACACAATATATAATAGCAGGAAGGGGAAAACTGTTCCTCCGTTTCAAATTTTCTGCAACGAGAGTAAAAGTAGGAAGGAAATTTTGGTCTTCACAATTATTTTTTTTATTTATTCATTAAAAAGACACGTACTTGGATTCGTACCATGACCACTTTAAAGAAAAGCAAGGATCATAACCAATCACACTAAATACAATTGTTGTATATTTTAAAATTTAAAACATATACTAGCAGGGAGGAAAAACCATTCCCCCATTTCAAATTCCATGCTCCCGAAGTGTTCGTAGGAAGGGTAGAATAGGGAGTGTCAATTTTTTCTCTTTCCTCTGTAGAACGGGCCAACATGATGCAATGGGTCGAATCGTCGAAGAGGAAGCTGATCTGCCGTATGCACTTCCGACTGACACAGTCGACAGCTTGAGGAATAAATGTGCTTAGGTACCCATCTCCTTCCTCAGGTGGGATAGGCCATTTCCTACCAACAAAGCGTATTATCAGGACCATGTAGTCGAGACCTCTACGGTGGGTGCCTCTTCGTGCTTACTCCACTCCTTAAGTCAGATAAATTTCTGACAGACACTACTATATCGTACGTCAGGCAAGGCCAACGATAGACCGGAGCGCGTGCAGGTGCAGGTTAATCTCTTCATCTTCGCCAACAACCGATCAATAGCCAAAGGAGTGTAGCCCGGCGCTTCTTCTTCAGACCGGTTTTAGTCAACGCGGGGCAGATTTCTCTCCTACTCGAGTGAATTTTTAAATATTCACTGAAAGTAGAACGATCAGGCCCAGGAGCTCGGAGAGCCCTACTAATCTCATAACAGTTATAACAATTGGGGTTATAAGAACCCTCAGTTAAAGCTAACACTGTCTTCTTAGATCTAGCCATATCATAACATTTCTATAAGACACCATAAAGAAAGACTTCTTTTTAACTCTGTTCACGGCACCCTCTGTCGGAATTCTCCGAAGTACATTCATTGTCCATTGGTGAACTGGGTATAACAGCCGTTGTTTCACATAGTTTCCTATCGCAAACACGCGCCGCTTACCACTTACCACCACCTTGTATAGTTTGTGATAACCTACCAGGGCGCGTAGCAATGACTTCTGAATAAGCTTGAGCTAAGTCATCAAAGACTATACCCAAACGCTTCGCATAAGTCTCAATATTAGCATGCATGACCTCCCCAGTATGCTTTGTATCTAGAGCAAAGAAAGTATGCTCAAAGAACAAGCCACCGGGTGAAAAGATACCTTCACGTGAATGTATAAATCGAATGTTTAAGGCAAAAGCCGTTATCTCAAATGGCAATGCATTAAAGATTGACCACCTCTTCCCTTTTCAACACCCTTGTTAGGCAGAGCTTTCCAAGTAGGTATCCAAGAAAATCCAAGATTCAATGGGATTTCTCGAAAAAAAAAAAGGCTGGAAGCTTCTCCTTTTCATACTTGGGTTCTTTCTTTTTTGTTTCGAAGGCAGAAAAACTAAAAAGAAAGACGCTTACTAGTAAAGGACGGAAGGCAGGAGGGAAATTGTAACAAGGTAAAATGATTCGGGGGCAAAAAAAAAAGGTTGTTCAAATGGCTTCTTTTTGCAAGATAGACTTGGGCAGAAAGCTATCCGTTCCAGAAAAGAAAAGTAGCTCGAACCAAAGGTGACAGCGAGGCCCCCCTGTCCGGGGGGAGGAAAGCGGGTAAGAGGGTTCCCCCATTAGGATGGTTGCTTCACATCTAGTGAATGAAGGTTTTTCTTCAACCCAGTTACAGAGTGGAAAAGTAGAAAGCTCCGTAGAATATGCCAGAAAGCTAAACGAAGAACCAAGACATCCCATAATTGCAAAAGTCTTATATTAAGGAATAGATCGTCAAAATCTTTCGAAAGCGTATCCGTAGCTCAGTACTGCTCCGCTGTATTTACTTCTTATCTTTTCCGGTCTTTTCTTGCTTCAGTCTATCCTCAGACCATCTACTAAGCAATGAGGATAGCGGAGATCCATGGTAATCTTCTTTTGACGCTTAAAGACCAGCCCTTAGAAAAAAGAACGAGGTCTTCTGTGTCACTGCTTTACTTTGTAAGCCTAGGAGCTCCTGGTCATATATAAGGAAGCGGTGCTTTAGTTGCCGGTGTTGGGGTCAGTTAATCAGTAACTGGTGTGGGTGTTATATCATCAACCGCTGCTGGTGATCTTATCCGATCTTAGTCAAAATCCTAATGCAAGAAGGAGAAGGCGGTCGTGATAGGGAAAGGCTTTGCCTTATGCCATTTACCTTAAAAGCAAAGGGTTTAGCAAAATAGCATTCATTTCAAGAGATTCGGTAGAGGATTACACAACCATATCTGTCCTTACCTACACCTACTTATTTGTTTTAATAAAAGGTCGCCCCTTACTCTATTCCCTCATCAGGAAAAGCGGGACGGGCTGGACACCCACCCCGAATGGAGCCCAGCCGAAAAAGACGGCCGGGAAATATCTTTTCTGAATCAAGTTGAACAAGATCTAAGAACACGTGGGCCCGACTCTGTCTATATGAGAAAACTACTTGGAAATGCAGATTGATAACGAGTATGGGTTGGAGGGGATCTAATCTAAATATACATAGCATCTTTGTCAGTGATAACGATGTAATTGCACATATTTGCGCCCTTAGTTCTTATCCGTTTGAGGGGCATAGTCGTGTATTTTGGCCTATTTTACGCCGGGTTGTGCTATTTTGTCATGTTTCAGGTCCCAGGTGTCAAAGGGAAGGCTAAGCGCGAGTTTCGGGGCATTCGGAGGTCATTTCGTCAAGCTGGAGCCAAAACACGGGCACACCTAAAACAGTACACGGCCGTGTTCTGTGGCCGTGCTTTTTATGCCGAGAGCTGAGCTGATTACACGGGCAGGGCCAAAACAAAGCACGGGCGTGTTTCTTAGCAGTCTGGCTTAGAAATACTAGCATTTATGTAACCTCCTTCGCTCTTGTGCTCTGAACTTGAGTAATGCAGAATAGCAGAAAGAAAGTTATTGGTTTGATTGATTGTGAGTCTGTTGGGTTTGGAAATGTGGAAACTTGTGCTGTATGAATACTTCCACCACCTAAAAGGCCTTTTCCCCATATCCAAGACCCTAACCAGTCATCTGAACCTGGGTCTAAGACCTCCGGATTAGTTAGTGATGTCACCCCATTTGTGAACTCTAGCACTTAGAGGCTGCATTCATGATGAAGAGATGTTAGGGACTGAGAGATTGAGCATGCGCATTTTTCGCATTATATTGTCCTGACCCCACTGGTCGAGAGTGAGTGATTCATTTTCTCTTATTCTTTATACTCTTTATCCCGGTGAGGACCTAGATTGCTCGGTCTTACTTCTGATACCTTGAACTTTGTGCATGATGTGACTGTTTTGAACAAGTGGTTGAGTCAAGTCTATGTTGGTTGGTGAACAGAAGGGAGACTCTTCCTTTGCTCGATTTTACTGCATTCGAATGTCATCTGTGGTGGTTGTCTAGGTTGTCATTGAAGTTGTCCATGTGTTACTGATCGAAAGCCAGTATGATCCACGTATTTTGTGCCGATATGTCATGCCTTCTTGTTTTGAGCTTACCTTGTGTCTGACTTGGTTTGCTTGGGGACAAGCAAACGGTTAAGTGTGGGGGAGTTTGATAACGATGTAATTGCACATATTTGCGCCCTTAGTTCTTATCCGTTTGAGGGGCATAGTCGTGTATTTTGGCCTATTTTACGCCGGGTTGTGCTATTTTGTCATGTTTCAGGTCCCAGGTGTCAAAGGGAAGGCTAAGCGCGAGTTTCGGGGCATTCGGAGGTCATTTCGTCAAGCTGGAGCCAAAACACGGGCACACCTAAAACAGTACACGGCCGTGTTCTGTGGCCGTGCTTTTTATGCCGAGAGCTGAGCTGATTACACGGGCAGGGCCAAAACAAAGCACGGGCGTGTTCTGCCAAAGCACGGGCGTGTTCCACCAAAGCACGACCGTGTTTCTCCCAATGCACTGGCCGTGTAATTAACACTAGCCAAAGCACGGGCGGGCTGAGGCATTACACGGCCGTGCCCTCGACCGTGCTTTGGCTGATGCCCTTTTAAGCAGATTTTCAGCCAAACAGAGGGGGATTCGAGTTTTAGAGAGAGAGAGAGATCAGTTCCTAGAGAGAGAAAGCGACGAACAAGAGTCTCCAAGTGCCCTAGATTGATCTTCAACACCATTGGAGGCCAGTTTGAGCTTGGAGAAGTGCCGATCAACGTCGAGAAGCAGGAATCCATCCTTCACAGTATGAATTCCGCGTCTGATTCTGCTTTTGCTTCTTTCTCCATGGAGTAGTTCTCCCATTCATCTGGGTATGGAGAACCCTAGATTTGTATGTTAGGCTTTGATTGTATGAACCCAAGTACTGATTCTATGATTGATTATATTCGATTGAGGTTTGAATGATTGAATGACTTGAATCCTGATCAAATTCCTGTTGTTTCTGCTTTGACCTAGAATGAGAATATCTGCCTAGGTTGATAGAGTATCCTTGATTGAAGGTAGGGAGTTGGTGACTTTAGTCGAGGAACCAACTCACTATTCTGTACTGGATTTACTCTGGTAGTGGAGGTTTTGTTCTTAGGGCCTCAATCTGTCTACTCCGGTGGAGGTTAGTCGCCCGCTAGAGATTCAGATCGAGAGGGTCTGAAGACCTTTAGTCGAGACTTCAGGCTGTTTAAGAACCTTCCGCAGTATAACTTTCATAGAAATTGAACTTGGTAATTACAATCCGGCTTAACTGCAGTCTAGGGGGAACCATATCCGGGTGACCTCTTTAACCTGAATACAACAGTTTAATTGCTTTGTTAGTTTGATAGTTTAGGCTTGCATTCCAGTTTCATTGCTAGATAACAAGAATTCACCGAGTAGTCATCAGATCTAGGACCCTGGTTGACATACAAACCTAACCCGCTATACTACGCTTTAGGAAGTGGTTTCACTTGGCCAATTCCTAGGGTGACAGTAGAGTCGAGTCAGTCAGCGGCATGACTCCTTTGCTTTTTATTCAAATTTTTTAGGGATAAATGGAATTCTCTCCCTGAGCTGCGGAATTAACGACTCTATCGTACACATGTGGTTTAAACGGGCCCAGGAGTGTCAATTTTTTCCTTTAAAACCTTTTATTTCTCGGTGTTGGTAAAATATATATGAAATGGCAAAAACAATACTCATTTTTATTGCTAAAAAGAAAAAATTTAATAATAAAATAATTCATGGATTCTAATGGGCTAACCACTAACCATAAAATAAAAGAGTTGAATGGGTTTGACCTACGCGGGATTTGCCCATCAAGTAAAACAAATGAACATCATGGGTTTCCCATCCTAAGACAAGCTATTTTCTATAGCATAATATATTATATGCTATTATTTTATATCTTAGTGGCTAAAATATAATGTATTTTAAAGTTATTAAATGGTTCAAGCTCGACCAACCCAATTAGTTCAATTTTTATCATTTCAAATACATATTATGTAATTCTTTGATATCATAATGATTAAATTATAGTGTATTTTATAGGGAACTCGTTTGGTATTTGTTAGAAAAACTAAAAAGAAAGATCTATTTGGTTATTTTTAACATTAAAACGATCCTAAACATTTTCAGTTTCCTTTCGAATTTCTATGGTTTTATTCCCAAATCAGTGATGTGCAAATGGCGAATTGCAGTCGTCTCTTTTCTTTTTTATTTTAAAATAAAAAATTTAAAAGTAAAGAATAATTAGAGTTTGACATGGGTCGGTTAAACATGTTTCAATTTCAAGTTTTGGCCCGTTTTGTTCAAGTCTAATTTATAATCACATGGTTCCCTCATACCCGATAAAAATCTTAATCCAAAACAGTTCGGCAGATGAATCTGTGTCTGTGTTTACCTCCATTTTCTAGGGATACAAGAACGGCGGTTCCTATCTCAAATCGTGTTGTTCGTTCTTGATTTCTTTAGATTTTATCACGGCCTGACAAAAACCAGAAAGCACAATGACGACAAGATGAAAGTTTTATAAAGCAAATTAATTGGCCAACAAGCCGAGTAAAAGCTGGCAACGATTGTGAGATGGTCATTTCCCGAAAATCGGCGGGATAGGCAATTTTTTATTCGATTTTCTGGAATCCGGTTTCTATAAAACTTACTCCACCTCATCATATTACCAGAAACAATATTGTTTCACAAGGTAACAGGTACTTGATTTTGGTTCATAAGGCTGATTTTTGATTCGTTGCATCATCCATTTCCTGCTAAAATTCATTATATTTATCATGTGTTTCCCAAAAAAACTATATAACAATAAGCTATACACCCCGTTACATTATCAAATTTCATACCCCACCTTGCTCCTACCAACTGAGCGGTTCCCATTCTAGTACAACTAGTAATAGAGCGACAACATTTCCATTTCTTCTCTGCAGTCTCTTCTTCTTTGAGTCCTTACTGCATCAAGAGATGATCAGCTCCATTTCTTCTCTGCAGTCTTCTTCTTCTTCTCTGTTGATCACAACTATCACATGCTTGTGCTATTGAACCGCAATATCACTTTATCACTGTTAGCTCATAGCTGGGACGACTGTTAGTATCCGTGATCTAACTATAATCTAAAATTTAGGGGTGGCTATACGGTCCGGTCCGGTTAAATTGGACCAAATTGATCCGGTCCCAGTTTGGTATTTTCGGAAATATAAGGACCAAAGATTGGATTGGATACACTCCGGTCGTGACCCGGTCTGGTCCCAATTTGATTTTGATTTTAGATTGAGCTTGTAGGAATTTGAGTGTTGAGGTCTCTTATCCGGTTTTTATCCGGGTTTGTTACCTCAAATCTAAGCCCGAATATGAGATTGGATTGTTTGCTATCCGGTCCCGATCCAGATTATACAGTCCGGCTTCGGGTAAAACCAAATAGTCCTGAACCAAATTGCCAGCCCTACTAAAATTGGACCTTTCTATTCCGTACACGACAGATGCCAGTAGGCAGTGACTGGACAGAAAATACCAACCCATATCCCCAGACCCCAAATGGAGTTCCAACTCCGTGACCGAGAGACCCCACCGTTAACATTCAAAAAAACAAGCTCCACTCTCCTCAATACTCAATCCACTAGCTTTATTTATATCCAAGGCACCCGTGAGTTAGTGACATAACGTAGAGCTGCCCATCTTCAAACCAATGATTGAAAAATTGTTCTGAATTAATTATTCGACCAGGAAAATTTTCTATCAAATACTAAATCAGTAGATAATATTTAAAAATATGAAATGATTGAAACATAATTTATATCACAATTTCAACACAATTTAACAACATGAAATAGATTGTACTTATAACTTTCCCCGTACAAACATTGATAAGGTTTTACAATTCTTGCCACACAACAAAAAAAAAAAAAAAAACAACCAATCTTTTTCTACCGACATAGTGTAATTATTTGACCAAATACATGATATCCCAACCCGTGACAGTCACAGTTTCCTGACTCCACTCCGACCAAGATAAACAAACAAACAAAAGTAACCAGCCTGACCTGACCTCAGCTCAGATCAGATCCCTGAACCCTTTCTGGTCCATCCAAAACGACAACCCATATGAGAAAATCACGATCCCAAAACCACTCCACACCTAGCTAGCTACCACATACTATTTTAATAATCAAATTCATTTCAAAATCCCCCAATCCCTGCTTTTTGAAGATCTTGGCGATCCAGCATCACAATCACGTGCACGGCTCACGCGCCACCCCGATCCTCGAGTTGGGCACGTCGAAGACGATCCGGTGGTTCTGCTGCTGCATGTTGGCGACCACGTTCACCACCGAGTTCACGTTGTCCGGCGCCGCCGCCATCGCCAGGCACGACGTGGTCCCCGCGGTGCTGTGGATCATGATGTTGTCCGGCGGCAGGGTCACGTTCATACCCGCGAACTGGAACGTGATGGTCGGCGGCGCGATGGCGGACGCGTAGCACGTGTCGAACCCGCCCAGCGACGTCACCGTGACGTTCCGCCCCACCCTCCTCCGGAACTCGTCCCTCACCGCCGTGTACGCCGGCGTCACCAGCCGGGTGAACACCGTGCCTGCAGATACGTGGAACCACAGTATTTAGCACACAGAGTCAGAAATCTGAACGAACCGGCTAAGAATTTAAATTCAAATGTATTAAAAATTTTACATTTTTGAAGAAAATTGAGCTGGCTAGATCAAAGTGGCCACCACAATAGCATTATGAAGAAAATAATAATAATAAATTAAAAAGCTGGAGTACCGGAATCAATGATGGTGCCGGAACCGGTGGTGGGGTTGAAAGCCAAAGCACTGGCCGGGATGTCGACGACTTTACTGCCCACCCGAATCCCGATCAGATTCACGTAATACAGAGACGATCTCCTGGGGTTTCTGAGCAACGGGGTGTACTTGATCTTTTTCGGCTGGGCCACAGGCCCAAGCCTCAATGAACCGGAGAAGTTGAGGGACTTGAAGCTCGGGAGGCAATACGAGAATGTGGACTGGTAGAGGCTTTGGGTCTGGGAGAGGAACGACAGCGGACCCCGGCCCAGGCCCAATAGCCCCTGCGGTGGCACCGAGCTCCCGGTCGCCTTCTGGATGCACCCGAACGTGTAGTTAGGGACCGGATCGGTGGCGAGCGTGACGGTGTCGGACGAGAGGTTGGCGGCGATGGAAGAGCTGCCGTAGGTCATGTTGAACACGCACGCGCTGCCGCCGCATGTAGGGTTGGGTACCTGCAATTTCCACGCGTAAGAAAACGACGTCACATTATTCTCCATCTAATCTAATCTCCTCCTTTTAGGAAAGTGAATCATAAGTTCATAACCCCACAAAAAGCTTTGTTCCTTTCTAAACCTTTGCTGTCATATAAGATCCAAGTTGCATGATTAGGATGACAAATTGACAATAATGGAAAAAACTAAGATTATCTAAATTAATTTATTTACAGTAAATTATCTAAATTAATAATGATTGTATTATATTATCCCTAAATAATAATAAAAATTATCTAAAGATACAACTAGACTAACACCTGATGTTGGACCTAATGGTTTAGAAATCTTACAATCGATTGGATCGAAAATATTGGATACCGCAGCCAAACATATAGGCATTTTTAGTAGTAGAAGATCGTTGAACCACATTTAAACTACTACGTTAGTAAAAATACTCTACTACAGACTTTTTCGGTATAATCTCACATACTATTGGATCGGAAATACTAGATACCGCACCCAAAACAGATAGACAATTTTAGTAGTAGAAATTCCGGTATAATCTCCGATCTAATTTTACAATCATCGATATATGCATCATTTTGTTACCTGCTTGCACTGAGGGGACTGGCAGCCAAGGGACTTGAAAGTGGTGGACTTGGGCGCGTCGAAGAAAACAGAAGAAGGGCAGCCGACGCAGCCATTGCAAGGGATCCAAGCAGCATCATTGCTGGTATCAAGAGCCATGAGCATTGTCTGAGGAGGGGTTCCAATCTTGGCCCTCAGAATGTAGGTCGCCGTCTGTACGATCTGCCTCCCGGAGGCAATGGGGACATCAGATCTCCTGGCGACCAAGCTGGAGAGGTAGAGCAGCCTGGCCTGGTCCTTGGCCTGCAACTGGAGGACGCTCTCCTCCCACGACTCCGATTTCTCGGGCCGGAAGGGAGAGCAAGGGCTGAAGATGTGGAACACCTTCAGGGTCGAGCCGTGGTCTTCAGGGGCGTCACATTTTGGGGAAGCTGCTGAGGCAGAGTGAGCGACGACCAAGGCGAAGAAGCAGAGGAGGAAGTGGGTTTTCTTCATGGTGGTTCGTTTTGTGTTGTGGAAGTGGAGGAGTGTGGGTTTGTTTGTCTGGTGGAGTGTGGGAAGTGGAGATGTATATATAGGAGGATGGGGAAGGAGTGGGGATGGGAAACGAAGAAGAGTGTAGTGTAAGTGAGTGGCAGAGTGGGAGTAAAGCCATACAAAGTGCTGTATTGGGGCAGCTTTTGCTCATGGCTACACGTGACTAAGCTTCTTCTCATGGGCTGGCTTCCATTGCCTCTTTCGTTCCCTAAACTAGCCTTCTCATGGGCTGGCCTCCATTGCCTCTTTTGTTACCTTTTTTAATTACGCTACTAGGAGCATGATGGCGCAGGGAATGAACGACTCGAGTGCTGGATCAAAAGATCTGGTACTTTCGCTTGCTAACCAAATCTCTTTTTGAAAGTCGTCTTAGTTATGCTTTGTACTATCACTTATTATATGTTCATCATTGCGCTGCTTATCGACATGTCAAAGTGTCCACATTACTGTCATTACTTGTGTATCTACAAAATAAATCGTATATTACTCATTCAAACCATTAATCTAGACCAAGAATGGCAATGGGCATGTCATGTCATGGCGGGTATCTCGATACCCATATTCGCTTCGTAGCAGGTCAGATTCAGATAAGATAATTTATTATAGGCACAAATTGGACCATATCGACCCATATATATCTAATTAAAAAGAAGACGTTAAAAGGGTAATGCCTATTTTTTATCCAATTTTTTAAAATATTTATTTTTTATATTATCCAAACCTATTAAAATGCTATTAATTAGTCAAATCTTTCGTAATGCATCAAAATATTAGCCATTTTTACGTTATCGTTAATAATTTTGTAACTCTTTTCTTAGTTAAAATACTAAAATTTTGGAATGTTGACATTCATGTGTCTCTTCCAAGTTCAAAGTCATTATTATGTTGCCAAGTCAATATTACTAACAAAATTGCTAACTGAAAGTTAACATTTGGTTAATTCTTAGTATTTCGATAGGTTTGGTAATAAAAAAGAATTCGATAAAGGTTTGGATAATAAATAGTTATTGCCCATGTCAAAAATATTAATTTTTACATTAAAAATCAAGAATCAAACTATAAAATGATAAATATTGTTACCTTATTCGATTTATTGTGGTTCTCAACTATATACAACTTTAATATAGTTAAAGTATGAGAAAATGATAAAAATAAATCCCAAGGAATTTGAATAAAATTATATATAGTTTAAACAAAAATAAGTCGGAATGAAGCAAGTCATGGTGGGTCAAATCGAGGCAAAAAACCATGCCCGCCCCCTCCCAATATAGGCCAAACAAGTAGAATAAAATAAGTCAAGTCGAAATTGCCACATGGTCATGGTTCCAACACTCATCTATTAAAAACAACCATTGCAGCTAGGGCTGGAAGTTTGGTACCGGTATTTGGGATATACCGAATACCGTACCCAATTTGTCTATATTTGGTATTACCGAATACACGTATTATTTTTTGGGATTGGGATTGAATTTCAATTGTTATTCGGTATTAGGGATTACGGGATTGGAATCGGTATATACCGAAATACCGATCAATACCGAAATATAAGCTAGTGTGTATTTTATTCTCTCAACTAAACGCTCTCATTAACTACTACACGACCGTCAACCACCAAGAGCGTCATTTAATTATACATAGATAATTCCATCGCTATTTCACAACTTAGAAGCCCCCATCCAACTCAAATTTGACTTTCCAATTTAAGTCACTCTCGTTTCTCACCTAATATCTCTTGTTAACTTTTCCTTGATTGCCCGGTGGCCAGGGCTTTGTGGACTCAGTCTGGTCTAGATCATCTTGGTGAAGGATTGCCCCGACACACTTTCCCTCTTTTCCTGAAGAAGCTGCTGGCTATCTTGCAGCAACCCTCGCAGTTCATGGGAGTAATTGCTATCCTATGGAGGATTTGGCGATCCCGGAATTGGGTGGTCTTTGAAGGGAAGCAGTTTGGCATCCTTGCTCTGATGCGGCAGTATCACCAACAGGTAGGGGAATGGCTGAGCTTACCTAATGATCCCCGGCGTCCCTCTCTGTCTCCTCCTAGCACTAGTACAGTGGGTTTAGGTGGGGCAGGGGGGGCCTATGTGTCGTTGGGATGGAGCAGTCCGTTCAGGGTCTCACTCTGCGGGAGGCTTTGTGCTCCTTAATGAGGGAGGGGAGACCCTTTGGGCTGCTGGTGTTCAGTTCCCTCGGCTGGATGACCCAATGGTGGCGGAAGTACTTACCCTTCGTGAAGCAATCCGCTGGTGTATAACGCAGGGTTTTGTGTCGATGAGGTTTGAAGGGGACGCCAAGGTGGTCATTGAGAAGCTTTGTCAGGCTGATGTGCGTGATAGTCGGATTGGGGCTATTTTGGAGGAGATTCTGCAAGTTTTTACGATTTATCCGGGCTTCATTGTACGATTTGTAGGTCGGGGTAGCAATAGGGTAGCTCACAGTGTAGCTAGACAGGCCCTGTCTTTTTTCCCGACTATGTGTCGTTATTTTGACTTTCATGCCTGGCTGAATTCCATGATGTAATTATCGATTTGATTCTATCAATATATGATTATCTTTTGTCAAAAAAAAAAATTCATAACACCAATAAGAAAACACTAGTATTAGTCGTCTCTCAACCTCCAATTCGTCAAATTAAAGATGCAAACTCAAAACTCTTTACTTAGTCTCTTTGCCTTAAATTAAACAATCAAATCTAATTTATATATTTAATTTTTAACTGCAAAGGTAATTAATTTTGTATTCGATAATACAGATTGGGATACCGAAGTACCAATTGGGATACCAAAATATTTAGGGATTGAGATTGAGATTGAGTTTAGGGTGTAATTCGGTATTCGGGATTTCGGTATTTGGTATTGGATACCGATACCGTACCGATTTTCACCCTTAATTGAAGCAGCTAAGGAGAGAAGTAGAAGAAGAAGATAAGGAGAGAAGAAACGTGTGTGATGCTTTTCTTCTTTCTTTTTTTTATTTTTCTTATTCTTTTTTTATTCTTTCTTTTCTTTCTCTCTCTCTTTCTTTCCTTTTTAATAAAGAACCATTAATATCGTATCTTGTATCGCTTTTGCCCTAGCTCCGAGAAACTCGTAGCGGCGATTTTCTCTTCCTGCTCGGTGTTCTGCGCCGCTTGCGACCAATGACAGGAGCTGCGCCGGGGGCCCATCCCCCGGACGCCGGCCAACATGAACCAAACGGGGGAGTCCGGAGGGCCCCGCCGACAACCTCATCCCCAAACGCCAAAGGAGATCGGGAAACACAGCAACCTAAGAAGAAGGCTAAACCGATGAGGGAGAATCCGCTATTTAGTGACGAAGAACCGATGGAGGAAGTCCATTCCCCAACGTCAGGGATAAACCCCTCTCCACAGAGAGATCAGAAGAGGACAGCTTGGACGGGGAGTGGAGCGCGTAAGCTTTTCAACGACCTGCACGCCGAGGATGACTGGTACATTGCGGAATCAGATTCGGAAGATGTGGCTGCAGCTATGCGTGAAGATGAGCTGGACGATGAAGTCCCTGAGGACGACGATCCGCGTTGTCCTACAATAGCGTATACGGCTATGGAGAAGCAAAGATGGAGGCGCAAATGGCGCTCGGCCCTGATTGTTACTGTTTTGGGACGAACTTTCCCAAACCCCGTGATTTCACGAAGGCTGGAAACGCTTTGGGCAAAATGTGGAGCTCTTCAGATATCAAGTTTATCTTTTGGATTCTATGCTGTTCGGTTTTCTAGTCAATTTGACTACGAACAAGTGGCCATTGGAGGCCCCTGGATGATTGGTGATCACTATATAACGGTTCGACCGTGGCGGCGTAACTTTAATCCCAAGATGGCTGAGGTGGCCTCTACTATGGTGTGGGCGAGACTACCGGGACTCCCTAGTGACTTCATTAATAAGGAGGTTGTGGAACGTATTGCGTCAAGAATTGGACGCCCTGTGCGCGTGGACTGGGCAACTCAGTTAGGTGACCGAGGGCGATTTGCTAGGGTCTGTGTGGAAGTGGATCTAACGAAGTCACTTCTCTCACAATATAAGATAGAGGGAATCACGTATTACATTGAGTACGAAGGTCTGCATCGCATCTGTTCAGAGTGTGGAATGTATGGTCACCTGAAAGTCACATGCCCAAAGTTGTTTAAGGCTGCAGAACCAGCTGCCTCGTCAGAAAACAAGACGACAGAAGAGGCCGTTCAACGGCCTCTTTACGGGGAATGGATGATTGTGAAACCAAAGTGGAAGAATTTGGGTGTCAAACAAGTCGAGAAGAAGAATAACGAGAAACAACAACGGAGCCCTACTCCTACTGAAGAGGTTGGGCACGTTTCTGGGTCGCGGTTTGTGGTACTGAATGACGAGGAACAGATGCAGAACGAATCTTGCATGCATGAACCAAGGGTAGTGCTACAGGAGAGTGTTGCGGTAGAGACGCCAGGTGGAGAGCAGAAGCAACAACCCTCTTCGGTTACCCAGCAGGAGGTACAGCCGACTAATTCCCAAGATGTTCGGCCCAATGATGAGGAAAGGGTAATGGAGAGAGTGGCAGAGACAAGGTCGAGTGCTGGTACCAACAAAACAGATAACTTTTCCCAAATGAGTCATCCCAGGAAGGGGCTAGCTGAACCGCAAATGAACCTGAAGGGGCCGTCGAGTGGTGGGAAAGAAAAGGGATCAAAGGGCTCTAATAGCAGTACTAAGCTGAATGGTGGCACAAGTGCATAGCAGAGTAGCCGGAAGAGAGGATCTGGACCAAAATCTACAACAACTGAGGGTGCGGGGAACCTATCCCCTTCAGGGAATAGATGAGGATCTTATGGTATAACTGCCACGGACTGGGGAATAAGCGAGCAGTCAATTCTTTGCGAGCACTTGTGCGTCACACTTCCCCCCATGTGGTTTTCCTCATGGAAACAAAACAGACAGTTGACGAAAACAAAGAATTACGGGAACTTTGCGGATTCAAGAACGGGGACTGTTGGCCTGCAACGGTTACTACGAGGAATAAAGCTGGTGGAATCAGTATTTGGTGGGGAGAGGATCTGATGATAACTAGAGTGGATTTCTCTCTAAACTTTGTTGATGTCGCAGTTCAGGAGGAGGACGGGGCTAGATGGCGCTTCACCGTGATTTATGGCTGGCCTAAAGGAACTGAGAAGTGGATGACTTGGGATCTGCTTAGGAGGATTGGACAGCAATGGGATGGTCCTTGGTTATGTGGTGGTGATTTCAACCAAGTCAGAAGCACTGACGAAAAAAGTGGAGGAAGATGTGCGCATGAACCGGAGATGAATCACTTTGGCGACTGCCTGACGGATATTGGCCTTCAGGATCTAGGCTTCCATGGATATCCCTACACGTGGGAGAATCGTCGGCATACAAATGGTTTCATTGAGGAGAGGCTGGATCGATTTGTGGCTAATGACAGTTGGAGAGATCTCTTCCCAAACAATTATGTTCAGCACTGGGATCGGGCGAATTCAGATCATCGGCCGATTATTTGCGACACTCGAGGGTCAGAGGATGTGGAAGTTAGATGGGGTCGGGCCTTTAGGTTCGAGCCGCACTAGTCAAAATATGGTGACTGTCTAAGAACAATTGAGGAGACGTGGTGTAACTCGGGAGGCCAAGATATCCTAGCCAAACTCGATCAATGCCGCTCTCAGCTGACACAATGGAGTGAAAAGGAGTTCCCACCTTTTGCCAAACAGAAGTTTCGCATCACCCGCGCCATCCGGGCCCTAGAACGAAGACCTAAAACTGAGGAAGTGCTCGCCCAGTGCCGCTAGCTGGAACAAGAGATGGCAGAAGTGTTGGACAATGAGGAACAGTACTGGAAACAGAGATCAAGAGCGGATTGGTTAAAGGGTGGGGATAAAAATACTAACTATTTCCACCGGAAAGCTTCGGCCAGGCGAAAAAGAAACACCATCAGGAAAGTGAAAGATGAGACAGGTCGTTGGTTTGTGGGTCAAGAAGAAGTATCACAGTGCATGGCGGACTACTATACTGGGCTGTTCACTGCTGGCGCGTCGCCGCTCGATTGGCCTGTCCTTGAGTCTATTTCCCGGCGTGTAACTGAAGATGATAACGAGCGCCTCCTCCAGCCTTTCACTAGGGAGGAAATCTTTGGAGCCCTAAAGCAAATGGGGATGCGGAAAGCCCCTGGGCCGGATGGTTTCACAGCTCTTTTCTTTCGCAGGTACTGGCATGTGATCGGGGAGGAAGTATTGTTGGCCATTCTGAAGATTTTGGAGACGGGGGTGATACCGGAGGGCCTTAACCACACCCTTATCGCCCTAATCCCTAAAACAAAGAAACCGGTGTCCCCGAAGGAATATTGCCGATCAGTCTGTGTAATGTTCTTTACAAGATTATTTCGAAGGTCCTAGCAAATCGGCTAAAGGCAGTGCTGGATCGGATTATTTCCCCTGAGTAGAGCGCCTTTGTTCCCGGGAGGTTCATCACAGATAATGTCATGGCAGCTTTTGAATGCTTCCACACCATGAAGAAGAGCAAGAGACGCAAGCATGGCTTTTTTGCGGCAAAGATCGATATGGCGAAAGCCTACGATAGGGTGGAATGAAAGTTCTTGGAGGGGGTAATGCGGAGAATGGGGTTTGCGAAGGGTTGGATCAAACTCATAATGATGGGCGTGACATCAGTTTCGTACTCTGTACTAGTGAATGGCCATGCTTCCCAGACGTTTGTTCCTAGTAGAGGAATTCGGCAGGGCGACCCCTTGTCACCCAATCTCTTCCTGCTTTGTGCGGAGGGAGTATCGGCATATGTAACAAAGGCAGTGTCAGAGGGCAGGCTACATGGCCTACAGGTGACAAGGGGTGCCCCGGTGATTACCCACCTATTTTTTGCTGACGACAGTATCTTTTTGCTAGGGCAACACAACAGGAGAGTCTGGAGTTGAAGAATTTATTACAGGCGTACGCGAGGGAGTCCGGCCAGCAGGTGAATTACCAGAAGTCAGAAGTCTCCTTCGCTACCAATGTAAAGCCGCATCACAAGCTGATCGTTGGTGGAACTCTTGGAATGCCGATCGTTGAGAATCAAGACAAGTACCTCGGATTGGTTACTGAGGTCGGGCGATCTAAAAAGGAGCTCTTTGTGGGTCTGAAGGAGCGGGTAAGGAAGAAATTGAAGGGGTGGAAGGAGAGGACTATGTCAGTGGCTGCTCGAGAGACTCTCATTAAGTCATTTGCCCAGGCGCAGCTGAGTTATGCCATGTCCGTGTTCAAAATCCCGGATGGCATCCTGGATGAGATCCATAGACTAATCATCAACTTCTGGTGGGGTCAAAAAGAAAGTGAACGAAGAGTACACTGGCTGCGCCGAGAAGAGCTAATCACCCTAAAGGAAGAAGGCGAGATGGGCTTTCGGGACATGAAAGGCTTCAACACAGCTCTTTTGGCAAAACAATTGTGGTCTTTGAGTCAGCGGTCAGAGGCGCTCATATCAAAACTGTTGAGGGCAAAATATCACAATCAATGCACGATTTTGGAAGCTCGATTAGGCGGCCAACCTAGCTACATTTGGCGAAGCCTCATGGGCGCTCAAGAATTCTTATGCCAAGGCCTTCGATGGAGAATTGAGAACGGAGCACAAGTCAGAATTTTGGGTGACAGCTGGCTGCCCGATGGGGAGGTCGCGTACATAAGTTCAGCCCCTAGAGTGCTGCCTGTTGATTCCTTTGTTCGTGAGCTCATTGACCCGGAAACAGACCAATGGGATGTCGATTTGGTTGGGAGATGCTTTCCGGCAGAGATTGCAGAAGCGGTATTGGCTATCCCTCTCCGTGGCAGTGATGAGCAGGACCGGCTTATTTGGAAGCATAACTTTAATGGTAGCTACACGGTTCGAGACGGCTACAGCAAATGGCTGGATGATTTCAAGCGGAGGGAGGGAATAACGACGCCAGGCTGCTCGGAGTTTTGGAAGAAGATCTGGAAGCTTAATGTTCCACCAAAAGTAAGGCATTTCTTATGGAAATTTATTCGTGAAATCTTGCCCACGAGTGTGAAGGTTAATTCGAAGAATGACAGACGGAGTGAGAGTTGCCCTTTCTGTAATGAACCCGAGACTCAGCAGCACTATTTTCGCGAATGTGCGTGGAGCTCCAGGATATGGCGGGCATCACCTTTTGTGGAGCTCTTCGAGACTCAGAACGCGGGGAATTGCTTTGAGTGGATGGTTAAGGTGATGAAGGAGGCCCAACAGTCGATTGTTGAAGGCTGGGCGATGCTCCTGTGGGCACTATGGAAGGAAAGAAATGCGCAGCTGTTCAATGGAGCGAAGTGGCCGGAGCATGAAATTGTTCTGAAATCCCAGGATCTCTAGAAGAGTACCAAATTCAGCAACAGAGGAATGATGCTATAGCTGCGAGTACTGAGCAGACGGAGTGGAGAAGACCACCGACAGGCTGGACAAAGGTCAATACGGATGCGGGGATGTTAGCAGAGGGAGGTATTGGACTGGGGGCGGTGATTCGTGATCATAATGGCAGACTGATTGCGGCTGCTGCAAAGAACATTCGAGGTAGCCACACAGTTGAGATGGCGGAGACCCTTGCAGCGGAGTTCGGAATTCAGCTTGCTAACCAATTGGACGTCCCCCGAATCGCGCTAGAAGTAGACTCTTTGTGTCTTGTTCGACATATGCAGGAGGCGGGTGAGGCTATCTCCGAAATGGGTGTCATTTGCAGGAACATTAGGAAGCTGTTGAGGAGGACAGGGATCACAGACGGCACCATCAGCCACATTCGACGGGAGGCAAACCAGGCGGCGCACATTATGGCCCACAGCAAAACAAATTGGGAGACGAGAGAAGTTCAGCTCGATAGAGTGCCTGTTTTCCTGTTAGATCAGCTACGTTTGGATGATGTAGCCATTGACCTGATTTAATTTCTATACAGGTCCCATTCAAAAAAATAATAATAAAATAAAGAACCATTACAATTTCGGTTTTACGACTAACCGAGCCCAAAACCGAAAACTGACCTATCGGTGGTCGGCGACAGTCAAGGGTGGTTCGATTTAACCGATAACCACAGTTTCGATTTTTGGTTAAACCAAAACCGACCGAAGCAGTAGTTCGTAAAGCTACTAGGTTTATTCAGACAACAGTCAACACATGACACATAGGATTCTGGCTGGGCTAGAATCTCCTAATAGCCATTAGCCACCATTGTTGCTTCTACTCGAAATAAAAAAAAAAACACTGGACGCAGAGATTCAGGCTTCAAAGTTCTAAGTTCTAACGTTCTAGCCACGCAGATTGGATGACTATCTCCACTGACAACAAGTTGAGTCCCGAAAGAGCTTCACTTAGGATAAGTATCCCTTTTCTTTGAGATACTCAACTGAATCCTTGATGATTTGATCCATGGGGATAAACTCTAGACCCATGTCCATCAGCTTCTTAGCTCCGTTCTTTCCCCTTAACAGCCCAGGCTGTGTATCCCTAGGCAAGCTACAAAAGAGGAAGGCAACCCAAAGCGAGAAGCAGTTCAGCATTGACTATAGATTCGTTTAAATGTATAATGTGGGATGAAAGGAAGGAGTTATAAAGTTTACCTTGGCACGTTATATTCAGGATATAGCTCGGCAACCTTTGCCACAAAGTCACCATAGTGAGATATGGCTTCAACACACAAGTGTCTACCAGCTGCGGATGGGTTTTCATATAACATAATATGTGCTAACGCTACATCTTTAAAATGGACAGATCCCATGAAGAAGTTCTCGTACGTCTCTGTGCAGCCTGCGAAGGATAAATCTCACCTTATCACTCAAACGTCTAATGCAAGCAAGCACGAGAGACATGCATATTCAGCAGAAATGCAGATTAGTCAGAGCGCTTCATGAAATCCAAAAGAATGGCATAACAATTGACAAACATTAGTAACTAATGAAGACTCAAAACTGTCATTTTCTCTTATCACTTACAGGTTTCAACGCATAACCCCATATATTTACAGGTTTCCTACAAGAGATGTCACTAGAACCGTAAAACCGAGGTTTGTCATATAGCCAAGATAAACAGTAAGTCAAGAGTAAAGAGGAGGAAGTAAAGATATTTCCAACAGATTCTTTGCTGTACCACAGGTTTAACCTTATTGCCTTAGTACCTTCTCCTACAGCCACCAAGAATTCTAATTCTCCTAGCTTCTGACTTCATACACATGAAGAAAACCATTTCAGTTTGCCTTTGGTTTTGGAGCGATATTGCTTTGTTGGGTATCGAAGTACAACAGTTTAAGTATCCAAATTCAAGCAAATGCAGGGCCTAATACTCCTCAAAAAAGAGGATCCACAAGCATAAGGCAATGCTGAATCTTCACTCACTGGCCAATTCCACAGAGGGTGACGGTGACTAGAGCACCAGTTTCATGCCTTAAACCTACAGAACATACACAAATGCAAATGAAAATGGGGAATAAGAAACCATCACCTTGCAGAAGGCGCAAAATCATCAACATGCTCGCATTCAGAGTAGGCGGGATAGCAGGACCCATGACGGTACCCGGATTCACCACCACAACATCCAAACCTTTCTCCTTGGCGAATTCCCACGCAGCTTTCTCCGCTAGTGTCTTCGAGAGCGGATACCAGAACTATCAACTCAAAAGCAGGACACAGCATCAGTGCTTCAAAAATGGAGAAGCAAACTATGAAAGATTCAAATGGAAAGCAGATGGTATGATCCGGTTGGAAAATGGCTTAGTTCCACTTACAGTATGATGCATTCCCACTACTACTAACTTACAGTATGATCCAGTTGGAAAGTGACTAAGTTCTGCTCACATTATGACTCAATTAGGAAGCAATTAGTATGACTCGTTCCTACTAGTACAAACTTACTCCGTTCTGCTTACAGTACTCAACGTCAGTCCAGCAATCCTCTCTCTTTAGAACGTCAGCCGGCCACTTGGGGCTCGGCGTGATGGCGGAGATGGAAGACGTCACCACCACACGCTTCACTCCTTTCTCCTTAGACGCCGTCAGCACGTTCATCGTCCCTTTGATTGCCGGGTCCAGTAGCTGTTTCTGCTCCAGAGAAAGAAAAAAAATGGCACGACGATTTGAAAGTTCGGAGTAAAAAGGGGAAAGCCAAATTGAACACAGCTGAGCTCGTCTGGCGATGCTACCTACCTCAGGATCCTGGACTTCATCGACGATACAAGGAGAGGCGAGGTGGAAGACGCCGGCGCAGCCATCGATGGCAGCGGAGATCGAGTCGTAGTCGAGAAGGTCGATTTGGTGTAAATGGAGGCGCGTCTCTGCTCCTTTTAGAGCTTGCAAATGCTTCATCTCCTTCTCGTCGTCTAGCATAAGACACGGAAACGGGAACTGAAATCAGCCTCTGTAAAGTAGAAATGTGTGGGCGAATTGCATTTGAAAGGACGAAACCATGGATTGAGAAAGATGGGGAAAGTTTGGAGAAGAAATGTTTTGAGTAACTGAGGTCTTTGACGGTGGCGTGAACGGTGTAGCCGCGGTCGAGAAGGAGTGAGATGAGCCAAGAGCCAATGCAGCCGCTTCCGCCGGTGACGCAGACAGTTTCTCCACCGTGAGACATTTCTGGTTGCTCCAACTCTAGACTTCTGGTGACTTTCTCCGGCTGTTTCTAGGTTATTGGCGGTGTAGCAGACTGTTGACATGCGGCAAACACGTGCCTATCCACAATTTTTCATGTCACATTTGTCATTTTATATTTTCATAAATTTTTATGTTCAACTCACCTAAAATTAATATAATAATAAGATATGTAATCATATTCACTAAGACTGAACCTACAACCTTTTCACTCTAATTTAAAATTATTAGATTGACCAATGTGTTAAATTCTATTTGATGTTATCAACATAACAAGATTAATACTTATATTTTGAACAGATTTAACATCCGACCTCTGACTGTGATCTTCTTACTTTACCGGTTGACATTCGACTCAATTATAAAAACACAGGCCCTAAAATTTACATAAATTAAAGCTACCACACTGTGTAGTATATTTACTATTGATCATAAAAAAAATCATTAGTAAATAAAAATAACTTTCATTTAAATTTTCCTCCTATTATGTTCAATAAAAATATAAAAATATTTCAAAAAAACATAAAGAGAAAAATAAAGTAAAAAAACATAAATATTTATTATTCAAATTCAAACACTTATTTCATTTTTATATCATGTTCATTTCAAATTGAAAAATACGAAAAAAACCAAAGAAAAAATCTCTTTGATATTCTATCACACCAACAATGTAACATTTTGTCTATACTACTATAAATATGTGGACTAATACACAAATATAGTTATATACTAAAAATATTTGTGTGGTTATTGCATTAGTTGTTGATAATATTATGAAAGGAAAATGGTAACTTACTAGCACAATACATTATCACAATCACATATGTATGTGACATGTCTTACACCATAAAATTGCTAAAATATACTTACATAATTCATACATGTGCCACCATGATACACAATAATTCTATTTGTATAAAAATATTGTTTTTATAACCAAGTTATTTTGATATGAGTGAAAGTGTCATTGGTAAATAAAGTCACATGATAACCTAGTCATTTACGTATCAAGAAAACGAATTCGACATCACTCTCTTTTTAAAGATGGTATGATTCTTTTTTCTCTAATGCAATTCTTTTGATTCTTTTTTCTAATAAGTCATTTCCCCTAACTTTCATGTAAACTTATAAAAAATAAAGTAATTACTTTTTTATCTAATGAAACTATAATCTGTTTTATTTTTTATTTTTGGGCAAAATTCCTATCATTGTACTGTGCGATTGAAAATAGAAAATCTTGGGTCAAGTACATATGCATAGCCTAAAAATTACGTCACTTCAATAACCAAGTTTCAAGTTTTTTTTTTTCCGATGAATGATTTGGATCTTATTCATCAAATACGATCAAGAACAATGTCTACAAGAAACCATGTAACATCTACATAGCTGATACTAGAACAAAGGAAACAAACTAAATGCCTACTGTTAACAGCTTTTTACAAAACTACTACACATCTCCTTTATACCACAAAATCTGAACAGCAGGTGACTCAGCAAATCTATGATCCCCAGCTTCCATTACCCCCTGCATCTTACAAACCAAGTTCTCGACAAACATATGTTTTCCCTCGTAAAGCCGCCTACAACATTCTCGCCAAACTTCACTCAACACCAAACACCGGAGCACTCGACCAACCCGGCATTTGCTAAGCTTATGAGTTGCCAATTCCATTACCTGCAGCAGATTAAGTGCCACCGGGAGCTGCCATGGCACAAGGAAAATTCTTCTCCATACTTCCTGCACAAACTCACACAGAAAAATAAATGGTCTCTTGACTCTGGCTCCTGCCCACAAAGAGGGAAAATAGTGACTACATCTGGGTTCCAACATTGCACCACACCCAGGGTGGTTATTCTCCTCAATAGAATCAACCAAGTAAGCACAAAATTTTTAGGAATTCCACCCTTCCAGACAAGTTTAGACCACACCACTGATTCACCTCTCGACGTAATGCTCTGCCACACCTTACCAATCTGGAACTTGGTCATCTTCTCTCCTTCCCATTCCACCCCTTGACTAGTTTTGCATAGCTTCCCAACAAAAGTATCACGAAGTTTTAGAATCTTGTTCCATACCAAGAACCTCTAGTTTTCACTTCCCAAATGCTAAGATTGCAAAGTCTATATTTTTTTCATCCAAGCAATCCAAAGTGTTTCCTGGTCATAAAGAATACCCTAAATATGACGAGCCAGGCATGCTTTATTCCAAGAGAAAATATCCTTGGAGCCCATTCCACCTTCTCTTCTAGGCAAAGCCACCATTTTCCAGGACACCTTGGCCCTTTTCTTCTTCGCAAAATCACTCCAAAGGAACTGAGAACAAAGAGTTTCTATTGATTTAATCACCTTCTTCGACATGAGTAACATTCATCTAGAATTGAGTCATGCTAGCTAGTACTGAAACCACCAACTCGAGCTTCCCTACATAGGTTAACAGTTTTGGTTGCCACCCTAGAATTCTCCCCGCTATTCTGTCAATCAGGGCCTTGCGGTCTTCATAAGAGAGTTTCCCAGCATTGAGAGGTAATTCTAGATACCTTCCTTGAACCCAGAACACCTTACCAAATCAGCCTTCAAATTTTCAGACACCCCAACACTGAATATCTCACTCTTACTTGGGTTGCACTTTAGCCCTGACACTAGATATAACTTATGAAGAATCTCTGCAACTACTTGTACCCCTTCTACCAATCCTTTCGTGAAAATTAGTAAGTCATCAGCAAAACACAAATGTGTGAGGCTGATTCTACTACATTGAGGGTGATAAGGCAGAACAGAATGAGTTGTTGCTCTATTGAGCATACAACTGAGCACCTCCATGCTAATAGCAAACAGATATGGGAAAAGGGGGCAACCCTGTCTCAGTACCTTTTTGGCCTGGAAATGCCTTGTTAACCCCCCATTTATGCATACTGTAAAACTGGTAGAAACGAAACAACCTTTTACCCAGCTCACAAACTTCCCTATGATTCCCATAGCAATCAATGTACAATTTAGAAAATCCCAAACTACACCATCAAAGGCCTTCATAATATCTATCTTAAGGGCACAACTAGGAGAGACATTTTTCCTTTTATATCATTTCACCATCTCATTTGCAAGCACAATATTATCTGTGACGATTCTCCTTCGAATAAAGGCTGACTGATTTGGACTAATTATCTATGGCATGACTTGTTTTAATCTATTAGCAAGGATCTTAGATATGAACTTGTACACAAAATTACAGCAGGATATAGGTCTAAAGTTTATCATAGAGTTTGCGTTTGGTACCTTAGGTATAAGGTCTAATATGGTACAATTGATTTCCCTCCTCATCTTGCCTGAATGAAAGAATTCTTGAATGACCTTAGTGAATTAAGCTCCTACCATTTCCCAGTGATCTTGAAAGAATTCTGCCGAATACCCATCAGGTCCAGGCGTTTTCCCCTTCTTCATTCCCATCACCACTCTCTTGATTTCACCTTTTGTGACCATGGAACATAGATCCTCACTATCTTCTGCGAAAGGGAGTTGCAACAATTGCCTTAGTGTGTCCACAATGACTCTGTTTAATTGCAAGTCTTGAGTACCCGACAACTTCTTATAGAAATACTGCTTCCTGACCAATCTCCTCAATGTTCTCTATTACTAATCATGTCTCAGTATCCAGTTGTTCAATTGTGTTCTTAGATTGCCTTGTTTTGACCATACTATGAAAGAACATTGAGTTAGTATCCCCACTATTTACCCACTGTTATCTTGATTTTTGTTTAAGAAAGGATTCCTCAACTTGTTGGATCTCAAGAAGTTGGACCATACACCTCTTTTCAGCCTGGAAGGCTGATGAGGCAGGACGCTCCATCACTTCTTGTTGAGCTCTAGCAAGCTCATTCCTAGCTTTAACCACCCTCTCATGAATATCAGAGTAACATTCTCTGTTTTACCCCTTTAAACGACCTTTAATATGCATGGATCTCTGATACAACCTTGCCATAGCCGAACCAGTTACAGAACATAGCCAACCTTCCTTTACCAGGCTGTCATAATGTTGATGAAGCTTCCATAAACTAAAGTATTTAAAGGGACAAGGCAAAGTTTGGATCTTGGAGTCCATACTTATTAAAAGACCACAGTGATCTGAGAGTCCAGGCAAGAGAACCTTGACTGAACTCCTAGGATAAGCCTCTAACCAACCTTCTAAGACAAGTGCATGATTTAAACATTTTGCTATGAGATTTGCAAATTGTTTATTAGACCATGTGAACCATGGTCCCATGACTTTGTGATCTAACAACTTCATCTCATTGATCCAGGACTTGAAATGTTGGGCACTCTCCCCCAAACCCGCTGAGTTTGAAGTTTCAGTGCTATCCACAATTGCATTAAAATGGGATTCGTGGATCAATTGATGAATCAACCAATCCAATTGGATTTGGATCAAATGGATTGGATTTACATTGATTGGTTAGGTGGATAATTTGATGGATGGATTGGATTCATGGATATTAATTCTAATAGTCACCTCTAATTTTGATAGAATGAATCCAGAACGGGGCGGGGAAGTACATTATTTTACGTAAGTTATCATTTCAACAAGTCTATCAATTAAGTCAACTAATATACGTAAAAAATTTAGAAGTGAGACCAGAAAAGACAAAATCAAACAAATGAATTCGAGCATTTCAACAAACATGTTTACCATACATTCATGTATCTCCATGGTTGCACTGCACATATATATCGCAAGTTGATGATCACATATGGCTAATATCCAGCTAGGTAGACGTTACGTTGCCGTCTACGTCTATTTCTTTCTTCTTCTTCTTCTTTCTTTTCTTGTGCTGATTTTTGCTTGCACTTTTACTATATCCCCTGCATTGCAAGCATTTAGCTAGCTCATCATTCTCGCTTAAAACCATAACCAGCCTGAAAATTGATCTAATTCGACAAGACCTTCACATTAGCTAGCTAGTAGTACATACCTGCAGGGCACTGGGATGAACCAGAAAGTGGGGTGCCGCGTTCTTATCACCGTGTCGTGTTCTTCATCAGCCAACCTATGTAACTTTTGGTTGGCAAGATCAAACACACCATCCCGATTGGCCTTTGGAAACGATGTCTGATGATGCCAACACACCCGATTCGACGCGAAAACGTGGTCGCCTCTAATCTCTCCACCGAGCCTCACCTGAGCCGGTAAGGAAAACGATTGGCCGTGAGCTCCAATGAAGACGGCATGACCATCCAGATTCCACACTTGTTCCCAATAGTTACCTCTCTCAGGATGTTTACCGCCATAGAAAAGCTTAGCCCGATCGAGGCCATGGCTCTCATCAACGGCTAGCTTGAATACACGGAGCCCTATCAAGTCCCCGTTGTAGTCGCCTCCATAGTCACGGAGGACGACGTGGACCTGTCCACCGCCGCCGAGGTGACACAAGTGGGGATGGGTCCTCGTAAACGGCGAGCAGCAAATCCTGTGCGCGTCGAATGATTTCATCTCATCGGAGAACGTGAATACCTTCACGGTGGGTCCCGTCGCGGCCGAGAAGGGTTTGAGTATGTCGTGATTCGTGAACAACCCAGAGATGATCCTGTTGGAGATTAGCGGAAATGTGATATGATTTAGGATCAACACAAAGGAAACAATTGGTGTTTAATCACTCAATTTATGATTCACTCAAACAAACAAGGCCTTAACTTTTGGCACTTGTTTTTTTTACAAACACATGCAGAGACTTCTTTTCTTTTCTTTTGTTTTGTATGTCTCTGACCTCTACACTTCTGCCCATAAGCAGGTACATATATAAGCACATATAATTGTAATGAAATACAATAAAAATTCGTCAAAAAAAAAGAAATACAATAAACAAAACATACCACATGCTCCTTCTACACTTAATTCGCAATCTGTAGTAGCTCTTTGAACTTCTCGAATTTCTCACAGGTAACCGCCTTTGTCATGATATCTGCTGGCTGGTCTTTGGTGTTGATAAATTTCATCACGATTAATCCTTTGTTGACGAGGTCTCGGATGAAATGATGACGCAACTCGATATGCTTCGATCTTGCGTGAAATACTGGATTTTTTGTCATGGCTATGGCTGACATGTTGTCACAATGAATAATGGTTGGACCATTTTCATTTTGCTGCAAATCAGAAATTAATCTCTTCAGCCATACCGCTTCGCATGCTGCATCTGTAGCTGCGATATATTCTGCTTCCGCTGAAGATAGAACCACAGTCTTCTGCTTCTTTGAACTCCAGGAAATGGGTTTTGAACCCAGGCAGAATATGTACCCCGATGTGCTTTTTCGATCATCCAGTGATCCTGCCCAGTCACTATCGGTAAATCCAGTCAGCTTGCTTTCTGCTTCTTTCTTGTACATCAGGCCCAATTTCTTTGTACCTTGAAGATACCGCAAAATTCTTTTGGCTGCTGCAAAATGAAGTTTGCTAGGTTCATTCATAAATCTTGATATAAGACTTACTGAATGACATATATTAGGCCTGGTATGTGTCAGGTAAATGAGTGACCCGACGAGACTTCTGTACAGCTTTCCATCGACTTTTTCAGCTCCATCATTGCGTTGCAATTTCTCGTTCAACGCCATCGGTGTTGAGATAGGTTTGCATGTTGCCATGTGAAATCTTTTGAGCATATCCTCGGTGTACTTCTCCTGTGAAATAAATATTTCTCCAGGCGACTGCTTCACTTGGATCCCAAGAAAATACTTCATGAGTCCCAAGTCCGTCATCTCGAATTCTTTCATCATGGTACTTTTGAATTCTTCGATCATATGCTGATTTGTACCTGTGTAAATCAAGTCATCAACATATAAACAAACTATTATAAAATCTTTTCCTTCTCCCTTTTTGATGTAGAGAGATGCTTCACTCGGACTTCTTTGAAATCCGTTTTGCTGAAAATATCGATCAATTCTGCTGTTCCAGGCTCTCGGTGCTTGCTTTAGCCCGTATAAAGCCTTTCGGAGACGATAGACTTTGTCTTCTTCTCCTTTTTTCTCATAGCCTCGTGGTTGCTCCACATAGACTTCTTCTTCCAGTTCTCCGTTCAGAAATGCTGATTTGACATCCAGCTGGTAAACTGGTAACTCCAGTTGAGCAGCTAGAGCGAGAACTGTTCTGATGGTCTCCATCCTCGCTACTGGTGCATATGTCTCGTGAAAATCAATACCGGGTTGTTGTGAATAACCCTTTGCCACCAGTCGAGCTTTGTACTTCTGGATAGTACCATCTTCATTGAATTTGATCTTATAGATCAATTTGAGACCTATAACCGGCTTGTCCTCCGGTTGATCAACAAGCTCCCATGTCTTGTTTTTCTCGATCATGGAAATTTATGCATCCATTGCCTCATTCCAAACTTCATCTTTGGATGCTTCTTCAAAGACTTGAGGCTCACAAGAAAAATACGCAACATGACTTGTTTCATAAATTTCTCGCAAAGACCTTGTTCTCAACGGAGGTGAATCCGAGTCTGTTACGACGTCTCTGAAGTTGTCTCCTTCTGGGCTAGGTCCAGAATTTCTTTCTGGACTAGCAACTGGATCTGGGTCGTTGCTGGGGTCTTCTGGAGTTGTTGAATCCTCCAGAATTTCATAACTTGGTGAGGATTGAGAAATTGGATTTTCCCAATTCCACTCCGCCATCTCATCAAAGATCACATCTCGGGAAACCACCACTTCATTCTTTACTGGATTGTAAAGACGATAGCCTTTGGACTCATCACTGTAGCCAGTGAAGATAAGCTTCTTTCCCTTCTGGTCAAACTTGTCTCGGTTTGGGGTAGAAATATGTGCATAAGCTATGCACCCAAAGACTTTGAGGTGATCCACCTGTGGCCTCCGGTGGTGCCACGCATGTATCGTGTCTTGTTCCGTACTGCTTTGGTTGGTGATCTATTGAGGATGTAAATTGTCGTGTTGACTGCTTTTGCCCACAAGTTGTTGGGAAGCTTCTTTGCTTTGAGCATACTTCTCGCCATCTCCACAATTGTGCGGTTTTTCCGCTCTGCCACGCCATTTTGTTGTGGTGTGTAACGGACCGTCAGCTGCCTTTTGATTCCGTTGTTGCGGCAATACTCCATGAACGAAGTATAAATAAATTCTCCTCCACGATCTGTTCGAAGGGTTTTGATTTGATGGCCGCTTTCCTTCTTAGCTACTGCTTGGAATTGAAGGAACTTGGGAAAAGCTTCTGACTTTTGCTCCGGAAAGAATACCCACATCATTCTGGTGAAGTCATCTACAAATAGTAGAAAGTATCTTTTGCCGCTGAGTGATTGTGTTCGGGTCGGACCACATATGTCTGCATGTACCAACTCCAGTGGCGCTTTTGCTCTCCAAGATGTCTTTGGAAATGGCAAACGATGCATTTTGCCATATATGCACCCTTCACAGATTTTGTCATCTCTGTTGATTTGGGGAAGTCCCACCACCATATTTTTCTGCTTCAGCAATTTGAGGCCTTTGAAGTTGAGATGACCGTATCTGAGATGCCATAGGAAGGATTGGTCCAGATTTTCACTCTTGAATGCTACTTCACCATTTTGTGACATAGAAAGAGAGAAAATTTTGTTGGAAGTCACCGGGACTTTGGCCACCATGAAATTGTCTGGTTTGTTGATAATCTCGCACACGCCATTATCAAACAATAGCTTGTAACTTTTCAGCATCAGTTGTCCCACGCTAAGTAGATTGAGAGTTAGCTCCGGAACATACAAAACATCTCGAATGAGAGTTTTGTTGCCTTCTTCTGTGCATACAACAACTGTGCCTTTTCCTTCCACTTTTAGCTTCTTCCCGTCTCCCAATTTGACTTGAGAGCGGTATTTGTCATCGATGTCGGTGAAGGACTCCAGATCTCCAGTCATGTGGTTACTGCAACCACTATCCACCATCCAGGGAAGTTGTGATTTTTGCTCACCATACAAGCATGACAAGGCCACCATATTGCTTTCTTCATTTTTGGTGCCGCTTGACTCGCCATCTTCTTGCTTGTTCTGGAACCAGCAATCTCTCTGGGAGTGGTTCTAAATTCTGCACTTAGTGCACTTGAATCTGCACTCTTTTGTTGCATGACCCGCCTTTTTGCAAATTATGCAACTCGAGCCGGTGTAGCCGGATCTTTGTTGTTGATAATTTTGTCTGTTGTTTCCTCTGTAATTGGATCTTCCTCTTCCTCTCCCTTGTGAGTTTCCCCCTCTCTGGCCTTGCTCCGATTTGACATATTTACTTTCCGTCATGTTGACTTTTGACGAGAAAGCTTGCTCCAATGGCGGTTTGGTGAAGCGGCTCATTCTTTGCTCATGTGCTACAAGTGAGCCCATCAACTCGCTCATTGACAGATTTGCCAAATCTTTGGTTTCCTCTATGACAGCAACAATGTGTTCAAACTTCGATGATAGGCTTCGGAGAATTCTCTCCATGACTTTCCTTTCTTCCATGACGTCACCAGTGGCTTTGATCTGGTTGACTGTCTCCGCAACACGCGAGTGGAAGTCTTTGATGGTGTCGGTTTCCTTCATCATCAAGTTGTCGAACTGTCGCCATAAACTTTGGCGCCTGATAGAGATTGCCTTTTCAGAACCTTGAAATTGTTCACGCAAGACATCCCAAGCTTCTTTGGCCTTTTTGATGCCATAGATTCTGGGGTAAATTGATTTGCTCACTGCTTGCTGAATTATTCTCAAGGCGCTGGCATTTTGCTTGGCATTCTCCTTGTACTCCTTTGTCTGCTTGCCTGATCGTTTCTTCGAGTCTTCATCATCTTCCTGTGGACTTTCATAGCCGTCTTGGAATATATCCCACAGATCTTGAGAGATGAAAATTCGCTCCATTTGGGCACTCCAGTACTCGTACAATTCTCCATCAAAAATGGGAATTTGATTAGAAGAGGTAGCAAACATGGTGTTTGAGGAAGTTGTTGCCATGGATTTTTGGAAAGTTGTGTAGGCTAGAAATTTGGGGATTTTGAGAGGAAAGAAGGGTATAAGCTCTGATACCAAATTTGTTGGAGATTAGCGGAAATGTGGCAGATTTAGGATCAACACAAAGGAAACAATTGGTGTTTAATCACTCAATTTATGATTCACTCAAACAAACAAGGCCTTAACTTTTGGCACTTGATTTTTTTTTTACAAACACAAACACATGCAGAGACTTCCTTTCTTTTCTTTTCTTTTGTTTTGTATGTCTCTGACCTCTACACTTCTGCCCATACGCAGGTACATATATAAGCACATATAATTGTAATGAAATACAATAAACAAAACATACCACATGCTCCTTCTCACCATGCATTACTCACCATGCATTAAACAAAGACAACTAAATAATGCAAATGGCCCTTTCTTAAATGGTATGACAACTAACATGGGTCAACCTCTCTATTAATTCACTTACATGCAGATGCATGTGGTCTTCCATCAAACTTGCTCCATGCATTAAAAATGTCTCTTATCTTCACGTGGGTTGTATAATTTCATCACCATTGGCAGGCTGTGGGTTCATGATTGATTTTATAATTACCTTCAGTTATTGTGAATTACCATTCAACAGATCCTCGCCGACAAGGTACAGTTTGCCGTTCGAGTAGGAGGCGTCACTGGGTGTGTCGTGTTCTACTCGGACAAGGCAGTTCTTAGGCGGGTACGTCCAGCCGCCGCCGCCGCTGACCTTGCACCACGCCAGCAAATTCTTCCGCAAGCCGGAAAGAGTGAAAATGCGGCAGTCGTCGTGGTCGGGGGAAGACGAGATGATGGCTTTTTTGTGGAGCTGGAATATGGGGACTTGAGGGGAGGGAGCGGGACGGAATCGCCGGTGAATGGTAACAAAGGAAATTTGGAGTGATAAAACCTAGCTTACTTTTCTCATTACTTTTCACTGCCAATTTATAGGCAGAACCAGGAACAAGATGACAAAGTTCATACATCTGTTTTGTAGCTTGGAATGGAAACAACTACTGTCTTGGAACGAAAGAAAACACAACTATCAACTGGGAAAGAACAATACGCAGCACATCACTCTAAACGACATCGCAACAAAGACATCTCGGCTTGGTTCCAAACGACAGCGCATCTGGAAAGGAAAGAAACGGCAGCGCAGCGATAAGTCCAGGAATGAGGAAGGAACGACGTCGTAGGGAAAGTGACCGTTGAAATTGATTTTCAATCTGTTACCCCCCTGCAAGCTGGTGGGCAGAGGTTTCGCACACCAAGCTTGGAGAGCAATGTGTTGAAAGGAGCTGGGGAAAGTGGTTTTGTGAAGAGATCAGCGAGCTGATGAGAAGAGGAGATGTGAAGAAGTTTGAGAGTACCGGTTTGGAGCTTCTCTCTGACGAAGTGACAGTCTAATTCGATGTGCTTTGTCCTTTCATGGAAAGTGGGGTTCTTGGCGATGTAGATGGCACTTTGGTTGTCGCAGTAGAGGTTGGCAGGGAGAGAGGTAGAGACCTGGAAGTCTTGGAGGAGATATTGAAGCCATTGAATTTCAGAGGCAGTGAAAGCAAGGGCGCGATATTCAGCCTCACAGGAGGATCTGGAAACGGTATGTTGCTTTTTGCTTTTCCATGAAATCAGAGAATCACCCAGATATATGCAAAAATCAGTTGTTGATCGCCTTGTATCCACACAGGCAGCCCAGTCTGAATCTGTGAAAGCTTTCAATTGAAAGGAACCCTTGGGGGGGAAGAAAAGGCCTGATGCTGGTGCTGATTTGAGGTATCTCAGAACCCTTAAAACAACCTTGTAATGAATTGTAGATGGGGAGGTCATGAATTGGCTTAGCTGCTGTGTTACAAAGCTGATGTCTGGACGAGTAGTAGTCAAGTAGATTAGCTTTCCCACCAATGTTGTGTAATGTTCTGGATCCTCATAGGGAGTGCTCTCATTGTTGCTGAGATGTAATTTGTAGTCCATTGGGGTAGTGACAGGCTTTGAATCAAGAACATTTGCTTCTTCAAGTATTTCCAATGTATATTTCCTTTGTGAAAGATGAATGCCAGAATTGCTTCTTGCTACTTCAATGCCAAGAAAATATCTCAAGTTGCCAAGATCTTTGATGCTGAATTCTCTGTGTAACAGCTCCTTCAATGCTTGTATTTCTGTTAAGTCATTGCCTCCTATAACCAGATCATCGACATATATGAGAATGCATGTGTAGGAAGAAGATGTAACCTTGTAGAACAGGGAATGGTCTGCTTTGCTTTGAATGTATCCAAGCTGATGAAGCTTGTCTGTAAGTTTGGAGAACCACTGCCTGGAAGCTTGTTTCAGGCCATAAAGTGACTTTTTTAGTCGACAAACTGGGTTAGGAATGCCAGTAGGAGGAGTGAATCCCTGAGGTAGGGTCATGTAGACTTCTTCTTGTAGTTCTTCATTGAGAAATGCATTATCCACATCCAATTGATGGATATGCTAGTTTCTGAGGCTGCAATAGCTAAGAATGTCCTGACAGTAGTCATTTTGATGACTGAGGCAAATGTGTCTTGAAAATCAATCCCTTCTTGTTGTGTGTTGCCTTTGGCAACCAATCTAGCTTTGTGTCATTCAAGAGAACCATCAGACATGAACTTGTCTTGGTAAATCCATTTGTTTCCAATTGGTTTCTTGCCTGGTGGTAGTGAAACCACATCCCAGGTTTGATTTTTGATCAAAGCCTTAATCTCTTGTTGCATAGCTTGATTCCAGACATCATGTTTAGAGGCTTCCTTGTAATTTTGTGGTTCTTGGTGACTGGAAATGCTCAGTAAGAATTTTCTGAATGGGAGAGAAAGATTGTTGTATGAAAGAAGTGAGGAAAGGGAGTACCTGTTGTCTCTGATCTGGTGCAGATTGGAGTGATTGATGCTGCTAGGACCTTGAGATAGGTAACAATGGTAGTTCTGGACAAGATGGGAGGGGGTTTTGATGTTCTGTCAGAACGTCTGACTTGAGGTTGTGGTTGTGGAGGGGGAGATGGTTCTGTTGTTGGTGAAGAGGAGATAGGAGAAGGAGAAGAGTCAGGTGATGGAGTTGGGGTGGAAGGAGGAGAAGAGGATGGGGTTGAATTGGAGGGAGAGGGATGGTTTGTACTATTAGTGGAAGTAGAAGGATCAACATTGTTTGGTCTAGAAGGTGAAGTTGTTTCATGGAGCAGAGGGGAATTGGGAGGAGGAATGGGGAATAGAATGCCTGGATCAGAGGGTAAAGGATCTTGGTCATGGTTTGAGTGGAAAGGAAAATGAGATTCATAGAAGATGACATCTCTAGAGGTAAATGTTTCATGAGTAGATAAGTCATAGAGTTTGTACCCTTTTATACCAGGAGTGTAACCAATGAAAATTGATTTCCTGGCTCTTGGTTGAAATTTTGTTATGTGGTTAGCCAGTGTGCTGGCATAACACAAGCAACCAAAGACTCTCAAGTCAGTGAGGTCTGGTGGTCTGTTGTAAATGATTTGAAATGGAGATTTGTTTGAAAGAACAGGGGTGGGGACTCTATTTATCAGGTGTACTGCATGTTTGACACAGTCACCCCAGAAGGCAGGAGGTAAGTTTGCTTGGAATTGAAGAGCCCTAGCAACAGCAAGGATGTGTTGATGTTTTCTTTCCACCTTGCTGTTTTGTTGAGGTGTTTCAACACAGGACATTTCATGGAGAATGCCTGTTGAGTTAAAGAATTCTTCCATTTGGAATTCTTTACCCTGATCACTCCTAATGGTTTTGATGGTGGACTGAAACTGTCTTTGCATTTGGTTGCATAAAAGCAATGAGTTTTGGTCTTGCTTCTGACTTTAAATGAAGGAGAATAAGCCAAGTCATTCTAGTGTAGCCATCAACTACAGTTAAGAAATATTTGTATCCATCATAAGAAGGAAGAGGGTTAGGACCCCAAATGTCAACATGTATGAGTTAAAAGGTAACTGTGTTACAGACTGGCTGATAGGAAAAGAAAGTCGTTTTTGCTTGGAAAAATGACAAACATCACATGGTTGATCCTTCTGAGTAGTAATGGAGGTACAACATTGGTTGAGAAGTGGAATTTTAGAGTGAGATACATGTCCTAGTCTAAAATGCCACAAATCAAAGGTGGAAGTAGAGGCAGCAGAAATCAATTTAGGAGGATGTGATGCTTGAAGGTAATAAAGTCCATTGTGAAGGCTAGTAGAACCAATCACTCTCTTCTGTTCCAAATCCTGTATAAGACAAGTAGTAGATTGAAAGGATAAGCTTAGTGGTGTGGTGGAGGTCAGTCTGCTAACAGACAGGAGGTTAAAGGTAAAGTTGGGAACAAACAGGGCATTTTGGAGAGTCAAGGCATCATGGCATTTTGCAGTGCCAGTGTGAGTTGCCTGGATTTGAGCTCCAGTGGGGAGAGTGATGAATACATTTGACAAAGGCTGTGGATTTGTTAAGTAGTCTAAGGAGCAGACTATGTGGTCTGAAGCTCCAGTATCAACAATCCATGGTTTTTGTATGTTGGTGATAGCATTCAAGACAGGAATTGAGAGAGAAGGTTTTGGAAGTATACCTTTGTTGCTAACAAAGGTAGCAGCAGAGAATGAAGGTTGGTTCTTCTGAGCATTCATCAGACTCATGAGTTTGTCATAGTCTGCTCTTGTGAGCTTGACTTCATCTGATGAAGAAATGCTGGTGACAACATTTGCAGCAGGAGTTCTACCTCTTCCAGTACCAGAAGTTGGAAATTTGGGCACAAAGTTCTGTGGATATCCATTCTTTTGAAAGCACTTGTCCTCTGTATGGCCTCTTCTTCTGCAATAGGAACAAGTGACTGGAGTACTGCTTGAAGTAAAGGAGGGCTTGGTCATTCCTGGTGGCCAACCATGTTTCTGAAAGCAGATATCTTCAGTGTGCCCTTCTCTTTTGCAGAATGTGCAGTATGGTGGTTTAGCAGAAGAGTTGAATCTTCTGTTTCCTCCTTGAATGGCAAATGCTGACTGGTCTGTGTGGAGAGATGCCACCATTTTGTTGGATTGAGAACCATAGATCTGTCTTTCATGTTGCAACATTCTTTGAAAAACTCTATTGATGTTGGGCAGTTCATCACCAAACAGCACTTGTGCTCTGACTCCAGACAATTTTTCATTTAAACCTCGAAGAAACTTGATTACATAACTGGTTTCTTGATATTGAAGAACCCTTGTCATGGCAACACAGTCAATGTGGCTAGTGGGTGTACAGGTACATGGAAGGAGTGGTTGATAGTTCTCTAACTCATGCTTTAGAGTAATGAGTTTTCCATAGTAGTCAGTGACAGTTTGGGTACCTTGTTGTAGGGAGGAAATTGCTTCTTCAAGCTCGGCTTTCCGGAGAGAGAGCACTATAGAAGTTCCCCACTGTGAATGCATCACTAAAGCCATGATGGGGACACTGCCAGAAAAATCCCATGTACCGCTCCCATGCATCACAAAGTGACTCATCTGGCTCTTGGCGGAAGTGAGTGATCTCCCGCTGGATCTCTGTAGTCTTCGATGCCGGATAGTACCTGTGCACGAATTTGTCAGCCAGATCGTCCCAAGAGGTGATGGACAATGGGGGTTGGGTCTCCAACCACCTCTTAGCATTCCCCGCCAGAGAATGGGGGAAGAGGTGAAGGCGGATTGCATCATCAGGGACATCGTTCAGCTTGAACCCGTTCGTCAGCTGCAGGAAACGGGACAGGCGCACCCTTGCCTCCTCATCCTTCAAGCCATGAAACTGGACAGAGGATGTAATGAGTTGAATCCAGCATGGCTTGATGTCGAAATTGTTCGCTGGAATGGGCGGATAGAGGATGACAGGGCGGATGTCAGCAACCCGGGGAGTGTAGTAGTACTCCAAGGTGGGACCCAGCGGCGGTGGTGGATGATGAACCCCATCTGCCTGGGGTATGAGGTTGTTCCCCAAGACCTGATTTACCGGGGGAGCCTGGTGAGGATTCCCCTGGTGTGGATTGTAATCTCCTTCCATCTCGTACTCGTCCTCGGACTCGCTGCTCAAATGGCCGTCTATGCGCTCTTCCGTAGCCAGTCTAGCTCGCTGTTGTCTCCTGAGTTGGCGACAGGTGCGTTCAATCTCTAGATTCAACGCAGTAAACCTCCCGACTAGCTAAAGGTCATGCACTACCTGCGCACACTCAAGCAAGCAAACCCGTGAAGGCACAAGTGGGAAAGGACAAACAATCAATGCGAAAATGAAAATGCTAAAGTAACAGAAATCACTTTTCTTCAACAACCTAGCCGTCCCCTGCAACCGCGCCAAAAACTTGACTCACTCCTACTGTCACTCTAGAAATTGGCCAAGTGTAACCACTTCCTAAAGCGTAGTATAGCAGGTTTGGGTTTTAATGTCAACCCGGGTCCTAGATTTGATGACTACTCGGTAAATTCTTATTATCTAGCGGTAAAACTTGAGTGCAGGTTCAAACAAGCAAAAACACAAAGCAAGTTAAACGGTTGTTTCAAGTCGAGAGAGGTCACCCGGATATGGTTCCCTCTAGACTGCAGTTAAGCCGGATTGCAATTACCAAGTTCAGTTTCCATGAAAGTCATACTGCGGAAGGTTCTTAAACAATCTGAAGTCTCGACTAAAGGTCTCCAGACCCTCTCAATCTGAGTCTCCAGCGGGTGACTAACCTCCACCGTTCAGTTAAGCCGGATTGCAATTACCAAGTTCAGTTTCTCTCTCTAGGAATCGCTCTGTCTCTCTAAAACTCGGCACCCTTGATTTTTGGCCTTCTTTTCCTTTAAAAGGCTGACTGTCGCGATACCCGGTCGAAATACCCGGTCAGGTATTTTGGGTCTCGACCGGGTATAATTGAAACGCGCGTTTAAGAGAAGAGAAAAATCCCCCACTGGGGATTTATGCTTCACGACCGGGACCCCTTCTGTTTCTCAGACGCCAAAAACGATAAATACCAGGTCGGGTATTTGAGCCCATGACCGGGTATTTTCCTCCTGCAGCACACTTCGACCCAACTTCGCTCCTTTCGATCCAAAACTCGTTTCCTCGCCTCGATTCCAACGCCGGGCCCTGAAATATGACATAGACGCACAACCTCGCGTGAAATCGGCTTAAAACACGAGAATCAACCTCTCAAACGGCTCAAGAATAGGGGTAAAAACAGGTGCAATTATTGGTCTATCAGGTAGCATCCGTAGGAGGCGTACCATCATCTAGGAGCAGCCAAGCAGTTGATCATAAAGGGATGGGAGACGGATTGGAATCAACCATGTCAAAGCGTTGTAGAAGATCATGAACATACTTGGTTTGGTACAGTAGATAGCCATCAAGAGTAGGCTGCACCTTGATACCCAAAAAGTAACCAACACTACCAAGACTATTGAGAGAAAACCAATCAGCAAGGCGGGTTTGAAAGTGAGCCAGGGTCGAAGTATGATTACCAGTAGGAGTATATTATCAACATATACCAAGATATAGAGAGTGACATCACCACGATTATAGACAAATAATGAGGCATCGGAGCGAGACTTGCCTGTAGATCACGAAAGTCGGGAGGTTGAGCCATGCAAACTGTCTCCGTAAGAGTACCCTATAAAAATGCATTATTGACGTTGAATTGCAGGATAGGCCACTGATGAGAGAGAGCGATGGTGAACACGGTGAAGATGGTGACGGGCTTCAAAACCGGGCTGAAGGTATTATGGAAATTAATGCTCGGGCGCTGATTAAATCCTTTTGCAACGAGATGGGTTTTGAAACAATCAATAGAGCCATCCAGGTGACGTTTGATGCGAAAGATCCAACGAGACCCCACTATAGTCTGGAAGAACGGTCGAGGAACGAGGGTCCATGTATTGTTGGCGAGGAGTGCACGATACTCGTCCCACATAGCGGTGTGCCAATGAGGATCTTTGAGAGCCTCCGCAACCGAGGTCGGCTCAACTTCAACAGCCACATGCGAAAGAAACAACTTTTTGGGGCGGAAAGTACCATATTGACTTTGAGTTACCGGTCGACGTGAAGCCTTGGCCGGCGGTGGGGAATGTAATACTGTTGTGAGGAGGAAGCAGCAGGGGACACATCATGCGGAGGCACAGAGGATGAGCTGGGAGAGGAGTGGCGCGGCGTGCTGGGCGCAAGGGAAGAGGCTGGCAGCGCTGGCGATGGGCAGCAGGACGGCTGGGTGGGCAAGGGAAGGACATGAACAGCAGGGGTAGTAACTTCCACCCTATCAGGACTCTAATAGTGTGGCTCATGTTGGGAAGAAAGGTCAGGGAGGAGGGATTCGTCAAACTGAACATGATGAGAGATAAATATACGGCGTGATGTGGGATCATAGCACTGATAAGCACTCTAGGTAAGGGAGTATCCTAGGAAAAAAACAACGGCGAAATCGGGGAGAGAGTTTGTGGGTCGAGTACGGGCGAAGCCATGGTTAGCAAATGCACCAAAAGACCTGAAGTTTGGTTTCTCATTAAACAAGGAGAAATAAGGGGAATTACCACGAAGAGAAGAGGATGGTAGGCGATTTATCAAATAAGTAGCATTCTGGAAAGCGTGGGACCAAAAAATTAGGGGAAATTTGGTAGTGTGAAAAAGAGCTAGACCAGTTTCAACGATATGTTTATGTTTACGTTCAGCCAAGCCATTGTGTTGCGGTGTATGAGGAGGGGTCAAAAGGTGGGTTATGCCATGTGATTGAAAAAATGAACACAATTTTTGAAACTCACCACCACCATCACTATAAATACGACGAATAGTAGTATGGAAAAGTTTTCATTTATGTTTTTATAAGTGGTGAAAATGTGATGAACATCAGATTTGCGAGAGATGGGATAAGCCAGGTGTAGCGGGTGAAATTATCAACAATGACAAGATAGTAGGAAAAATTATCATGAGAAAGAATAGGAGAAGGTTCCCAAACATCCATGTATAACAAATCAAAAGGCCGAGTACTAGAGAGGCTAGAAATTGAAAATGGGAGTTTGTGACTTTTATGCAGCGAACACGACTTTTACGCAGCAAACAAGATTCACATGAAGAAGATAATTACGGGGTAACTGGAAGAGACTGATTACGTAGCACACGTGAGAGGAGCTTCAGGTTTGGATGGCCCAGCCGATTGTGCCAGGTTGTCGAAGATGTTTTGGATGCCGACAACGCCAACCGAACAGGTTGAGAATCCACCGGTAGCTTGTAACATCTCGAACCTTTTCCCGACGAAGATATTGTCCGCTTTGGGCCTCGACCCTCACGGTTTTCGACTTGGGGTGAAATTCAAGGTGACTTCCCATAAGGTCACCCATCCTTGTAGTACTCCACACTGAGCACGTTTAACTTCAGAGTTCTCACAAGAAATCCTCCATTTCACCCCAAAACACGTCTTATCATTTAAGGTCGATTTCCTACTTATGAACCATGGATCTCTCCCGTGCTTTGTCGATGTGGGATTTGCCTAAGGTGTTACATACACACCCCCCCCCCCCCCCTTGGGACTCAACGCACGTTTAACTTCAGAGTTCTCACAAGAAATCCTCCATTTCACCCCAAAACGCGTCTTATCAGTTAAGGTCGGTTTCCTACTTATGAACCATGGATCTATCCCGTGCGTTGTCGATGTGGGATTCGCCTAAGGTGTTACATACACCCCCCCTTGGGACTCAACGCCCTCGTTGAGGTTTGCCCTACCATCGTTCAGGAGGCACACAGAGAGGCTCTGATACCACTTATAACATCCCGAACCTTTTCCCGATGAAGATATTGTCCGCTTTGGGCCTCGACCCTCACGGTTTTCGACTTGGGGTGCAATTCAAGGTGACTTCCCATAAGGTCACCCATCCTTGTAGTACTCCACATTGAGCATGTTTAACTTCGGAGTTCTCACAAGAACTCCTCCATTTCACCCCAAAACGCGTCTTGTCAGTTAAGGTCGGTTTCCTACTTATGAACCATGGATCTCTCCCGTGCTTTGTCGATGTAGGATTTTCCTAAGGTGTTACATAGCTCATAGACGTCACCCTCATTCCGGCCTCGTAGCAGATGCGTCCTCGTGGCTAGATCTTTCACAACAAAAAAATAAAAAAAAATTCTACAAATACTGGGTTAGATTTACAAAGCAATGCAACAGAGAGCAGACGATGCTTGATAGCAGGCACACATAGCACTTTATGAAGATCCAAACAAGTCACCAAAGAAGTTAAATGTGAATCGCCAACATGAGTAATGGTTAAATCTGACCTATCGCCGATAAGAACCTCGTATGGACCATTGTAATCAGTATACAGGGAAAGATTTCCCAGGTCAGGAGGCATATGATTGGTGGCTGCGGAATCAAGCAACCAACCCTGAGAAGTGGGAGCAGCCGAGGTGTGATGTGCCTGAGGACAGCCTCTAATGCGGTAGCATTATTTAGCAGTGTGGTCATCTTTGTCACAAAATTGACAAAGGAGGCGTGGTCGTCCCAGGAGGGAGGGAGCAGGAGGGCTGGCTGAGTATCCCTGCGATGCACGTAGAGAGGCTAGGCCACGAGGAGAGCATGGACTGGCAGAGTGACGAGATAGGAGTCAAATTCATACGGAGGCAGTGGTGGGGAGTCGTGATGGGGACCAAAAGGACGGGAGTAGGGGAGCCCACGACTAGAATTGAAGACGGAGGTAGGAGCCTGAGAAGAGACCTGACGAATGGCAGCCAAATCCGCCTCGTATTCAACAATGCAGTCATGAAGATCTTCCAATTTGATAGCCGTATCCCGTGCACGAACAGCAGCAGCAATCTGACCATATTCCTCACGCAGCCCGCGGAGAACATGGAGGATCAAATCTTCATAAGCAACCGGGTCATTGACAAGAGCCAACTTAGCAGCACTGGTTCTTATAACCTGAAAATACACCAAGACCGGATGCGCGCCTTTGACCTCTTTGTTGAGCTTTTCTTTAGGGATAATGATCCTTTGACGGGACTGACTCGCAAACATACATTCCAAGGTCGTCCATGCCTCCCAGGAGGACTCAGCTGCAGAGACATAAAGAGAGACACTCGGGGACATCGAGGCAAGAATGGCATGAAGAAGTTAATACGCCCCTAGGGGGTGTATGTTGTCAAAGTCACGCAACAACTCGAATCAAGAACAAAACGTTCTTAATACGAAATTGGGATAAAACGGAACTAACGGACAATTCCACACCTGGGGAAAGCTCATGGTATAAAAGGGGTAGTTGCTCGACCACGATTGAAGTGCCTATTCAATCGATACACAAGTTCAACAAGTTTGGAATCCACCAAACCCAAAAGAAGTCGAAACTTGCACAAAACTGACGTTTTCAATTCAATTGATCAATCTCTGAATTTTTAGAACAAAAAGAGAAGGTTATTAATAGCCAAAGAAAACCTAATACAAAACTAATGTAACTAAGAACAATTTAATTAAAATACTACTCTAAAAAGGTTACAAAATTCGGACTCAAACTCCTTTTCTTGAAGCACAAGTAAGCTGCCAGCAAACAGTCCAAAAGCAGCTTTCGTACTAACTTCGCGCCTTTCGTTCGAGGCCTTCCAGAACTCCAATCTTTCATCCAATTCATTCTCTTGGTAGATAAACATACCTAAATTCATTTTGTAGAAGCCTTTGGACTTGAATCCCTTTCATGCTTCTCTAATTGAGCTCCAAAGTAGGCTTCATGAACAGAGATTTATACTTAGACAGATTCTGACAGTTTTCCTGTTTTGAGGTAGCAACTTTGAGGCCTTCGAAAATATACTTAATGACTTCGTTTGGATCCAAAAAGCATACCATTGGAAAGATGGCATCTTTAACTTTAAAACAAGCCCTTGAAATCCAATTTTCAGTGAGCCAATTGTGAGAATCATGCCTCCAAAGTAGGCATCTCGAAACTGTTCCAACACTTGACCAAATTCTGCCTTTTTTTCTTCCCAACTTTGATAGCTTCTTTGTCAACTAATTGTGACGTGAATGATTGGCAATTTGGAATCATATCAGAATTAATTTATCTTGCCTGAACCAACGCGTGTGGGCAGCGAGAGTGGCCGTAGCAGCAGGGGCATGATGAGTTCCATCGAAGATTTTCAGCAGGTAAAGTCCTTGCAGAAGAGTAAATAACTGGGCGCGCCATGTGGGGAAGTTCTCAGCTTTATGCTTGGCGGGTAGCTGGGCCGCCAGGTTGAGGGTGATGATAGTGTTAGCATCATCAAGATTGATCACCGTTTCACTAGAGTTTTCAGCCATATTGCAGTGGGTAGGGAAAGGAGTGCAACGACTGTTTGGGAAAGATCGTATGAAGAATGGTGAGAAGAGAAGATCGACTGAGATGGGAGAGAGAATGAGGTAGAAGAGAAATGAAGGGAAGGGAATCGAGATTTGAGGGAAGTGGTTAAGGAAATCGGAGCGTGCGCTCTGGTACCATGTGGAAACTTGAATGGCTAGAATGATGTGTTTTGTATTAGTTAGGAAAGTGATGTTAAATAGTCACTTTACAAAAGAACCTCAACCTACACAACTACAAATAAGGAGCCAGTAAGTAAAGCCACTACGTACACGATCTAGCATAAACAAATACATTAATTATTTGAGGGAATATCCTTAACAATTAACACCTAACATACTAAACTCAAAGGCCCACCCCTTATCTCATCATTCCTCCCCCCCCCCCCCCCCCCCCCCAAAAAAAAACCTTGGTATCCAAGGTTCAATCCATGTCGTGGAGGTAGACGATGATGGCAGTGGAAGCTCTTGCGTTGCTTCCAGAATTTCCAATTTGCAGTTGGACCTATGTTCGTCTTCCACGTGATGACTAGAGCATGCATCGCTAGTCGAATTGTTTGGACTCCCAAATCAACAGCATGGACATCGGCAAGTTCAAAAACTTCCGCCACCGTAACTCTTCTAGCGTTTGCGTTTTGGCCAGCTAGGAAGAGGTGTGAGATACCTCGCCCATAAACATCACATTGGCCCCAAGAAAGTCTTCTCCTTACATGCTTACATGGAGGGACAAGTAGCCGCTGCCACAAACTCACTTTCGGCACATCAAATTCCAAACTTCCACCTAACGGACGCCACGTTGATGGCGGCCTCTCGTGCCAACCCGAAAAGCTTCCTCTGCCAACAATAGCACCGCCACAATTGGACCGAACTCCAGCTGCGATCTCCTTATTGGATGAGCTCCGTCCTTTGACGCCTCCTTCTCACAACTTCCATATCGAGGGATGATAGCCTCACCGAGGTGAAGTTCGCCTTTGCGCACTGATTCCTTTCCCACGATATCATTGGCAGAGATTTTGAGATCATCCGCTGCCCTGATTTCATTGGCGTCAACATGGTCCAGGTCGCCATCACTCCGTTTGCCGCTGGTAGCGACCGCACGGGTGGGGTTGGGTTGCAACCCTTTCTTGATTTGCTCCCACTGTTGATGTAGTTCATAGCTTCTTTTTAAGTGGCCACGCATGATCTCGCGCAGCTCCTCGGCTCTTCGCCGCAAGCCCTGGGCACGAGTTGTGTCGTCGCAACTCGAGGGTTTGCTTGTAACTCACAAGCGAGAGAATGACGTTGGTGTCGATGAACCTTTAGTTTATTATTCTCTAAACTAGACTAATGTAGTAGTAACAATATATAGGAGACTAATCCTAATACGTAACCCTAGCTATAGCCGAATCCTACTAATTACCCTAGGCCACTCGGCCACCTACCCAATCTCATGCACTAAGTAGCTACTAACCCATAAACATGCTAAACCTACGACTAATTAACCCATTAACACCAAACATACTAATCTCAAAGGCTCACCCCTTATCTCATCAACATGCATCTTTCATTTGTTTTCGAACCGACCTAAAATTTAGTCACCATCATTAGAAGATATATTTTCCGGTTCAGGATAAGAGCGGCCTGAAGGAGACAATCACGTGCCCTCCGCATAGCTTCAAAACGGAATGGTCTGCCAACAACCTTGGTGCTAGCTGGACGCTTGGACCTGAGCTTGTCGTGAGAATCAAAAGATGGTTCGAGTGGAGTTTAGGCAGATGCATAACAAATGATTTGGGGAAGATGGAATTCCACTCCGCATTGCAAAGACATCGGTGGATTATGCTTGCTTTGTGAGTTTAATGAGTATCTTCGCGTCATCGTGTGACCATGTTAAGCGAGGACCTGAAAAACCTATGTCAAACTAGTTAGCATCACTAATCCAACTGTTGAAGCAATGACAACGATGAACATAATTAGATGAGGAAGGCCCAACTTCTCTGACGGGGAACAGTCAACATTGAAATCTCCGGTGATCAGCCACGATAGGTTGTGACTTCTGCTAATAGCAATTAGATGGTCCCAAAGTTGCCAGTGGAATTTGTGTTGTGGGCTAGCATATATTCCATTGAGCAGTCAGTCGTGAAGGTGAATAAAGTTTTTTCAGACAAAAGAATAGCAAGGCTCGGATCCAGCTGAAAAAGTGAATAGAATACTCTAAAATGCTTCATAGTTCATCCCTAATTGAAGCAAGTTGGAAAGCCTTCATAGCCTCAACCAACCCTACTCTTATAATATAAAGTGAAAGTTGCTGGCACCCACCATTTAGACACTTTGATTGTGAGGTGTTGTCAACTTGCATTCACTAAATTGACTTACAAGTCACTAGAATGCCATGCTAGCTAGATGCCTCCCTTCTAACCCTTCGCAACACAATATCTAATTGTTGTTTAGGCCCAATATCTTCTCCTTTTTAGGCCGAACAAGTAATGAGGCCGCCCACATTACGGCACACACGAATTGTAACTGGGATCAACCAGAATTTTGGGTTTATAGGTTCCCTATATTTTTAGTTTTCCAGCTCCAGTTGGAAAAATCATAATATTTTAGACAACTAAATGAAATAATATAGGCTATTTATAAAATAAAAAAATCACTCATGGGGTAACATCTACCATCTCGAGCCATGTCTTCCCAACCTTATTTGTCTTGTAGGTGGAGTTGATTAGAATGACGTAGTGCCACACTAGGCAAGTTCCGTCACCATTTCTCGTGCACATAAGATAAGCTCTTCGAGGCTTTCTGAATTGTGTCGATTTTTTCGTAGGCTAACGACCCTTGAACTAAAATAACTAGAGGGGGACACGACACGACTATGGGAATGCAATGATAACAAGCAACCCCAATAATTCGTGGAAGAGGAGATTGAGAAGTGTTTGGAGTGTAAAAAATCTATGTTTGTAAAGCCGTACCGTACCAGTAGTAAGACTGAAAAATATTAATACTCTAGTGTAAACCTGTAAACGATTTTTAGCGATATGAAACAATTTTACTATTGTAATTGTATGAAATTTACAAAAATTACCTTTTAGAAAGAGAATTTGAAAAAAATCAAGCAAGACATAATAATTATAATAATAATAATAATTGTATGGACAACAAATAATTGTTTATCAATATTATTTGCCGCCCATACAATTACTATTCAATAAAATTTTAGTTTAACCTATCTAAAAATATATATTTTCGTCTTCTATTTGGCCGATGTGGGTAATGAAAACTGTTGTTCAGCCGCTCTGCTCGTTCGCTTTGTGCCGCTCGGTATTCGTTCTTTCATTTGCTTCTAGGACAAATTCCGAACGTTCACATCCGCCGGACCTGGGAAAACCCCGAGCTCCAATAGTCTAATGCCTTCTCCTAATCTCTGCTTTCCCTTCCTCTTCCTCCTGCTCACCGCCACCATCTCAACCAAGGTCCAAGCTCTAGGCGTGAGCTGGGGCACGACGGCCTCCCACCCGCTGCCGCCGCGCAAGGTAGTGGAGCTCTTGAAGTCCAACAACATTACCAAAGTCAGGCTGTTCGATTCCGACCCGCTAGTCCTCGAAGCTCTTTCCGGCTCCAACATTGGCGTCACCGTCGGCATTCCCAATTCCATGCTCAAGACCCTCAACTCCTCCAAGAAAGCAGCCGAGAGCTGGGTCCACGACAATGTCACCCGATTCTTCTCCACCGCCCGCACTGGAGCCCGAATTGAGTACAGTTCTTTCCCCGCTACTATCCATTGCTGCTCGTCATAAGTCCTAGACTCGTAGTTTGATGATTGTTTTTGGATTATTCGCTTGTTGATGATTTTGGCGACTTTAGGAAATAGGAATCCTAATAGGCCTTGCCCAGAAGTTAGAAAAGAGCTAGAAATGGTGAGGAAATGAGATTTGTGTGACATGTGGTTCTTGCTCTTACTGCTGCCCAGTGCCCACCAACCGCTTGATAATTTGTCTCGCTCGAGAATGCTCCATCTACTTAACATTAAAAGATAACTGCAGATTCAAAGATATGTACAAAACATGGCAACTTCATTTCGTTTATTCCAAATGGAAAGAACAGGGATTCTAGATGATGTTCAGTGTGACAGTGTTGGTCTATATATAATGAGTTGGGTTTGTTTTTAAGGGTCTCTCATTTTGAGTGCCAGTTCTCCCAAGCACCTTGTTGCATACTTACCTCCTTTTCTAGTTATCTTTCTTACAGAGCATTGAATATAGCAGCGGTGATTTAACTCAAAGTAAGCTCACGATATGTTGATCATGTCATACATGTTCTTAAAGCTAGCTATAGCGATACTATACAGAGTTGCTAATTTTTGCAAGCATAAACCCATTTGTTCTTTTGATTCTTTCACTTACAGGAATGTTGCTGTGGGAGATGAGCCATTTCACCAGATGTATGGTGAGCAGTTCCATTCAGTTGTCATTGGCGCAGTCATCAATGTGCAATCAGCTTTAGCGAAAGCGAGCCTGGGGAGTGAAATAAAAGTGGTGGTTCCTCTCAGTTCAGATTCCATTCAGTCAGAATCAGGTCTACCATCCAAGGCACACTTCAGGCCTGACCTCAACAAGACAATGCTCGAGCTCCTCACATTCCTCGACAAGCATCATTCGCCCTTCTTCGTAACCATCTCTCCCTTTCTCAGCTTCCTGCAAGATAAGAACGTCTCCCTCGACTTTGCACTGTTCAAAGAGACTGCACGCCCTCGTAATGATACCCACAGCAGAACATACAGAAACAGCTTCGATTTGACCCATGACAATGCAGTTGCTGCACTATCTGCTGCTGGGTTTCCCGGTATGCCCATTGTTGTCGCGAGAGTGGGCTGGCCCACTGATGGAGCAGCTAATGCTTCCTCACAAACTGCGGAGATATTCATGAAAGCGCTGATGCAACGTCTTCATGCCAAGTCAGGGACAGCACTTAGGCCTCAGAATCCGCCATCAGAGATTTTTATATTCAGCCTTTTCGATGAGAACCAGAGGAGCATAGCAAGTGGGGGATTTGAGAGGCACTGGGGAGTGTTCACATTTGATGGGCAGGCGAAATATCGGATTGACTTTGGGCAGGGGAGTAGCAAGGACCTGGTGAATGCACAAGAAGTTGTTTATCTGCCTTCCAAATGGTGTGTTGTGGATAATAATAAGGACGTCTCTAATGCAAGTGCCCGTGTTTTGGATGCATGCTCTGCTGCGGATTGCTCAGCCCTTTCGCCCGGTGGGTCGTGCTCCAACCTCAGCTGGCCAGGGAATACATCTTATGCATTCAACAGTTACTATCAACAGCATGATCAGGCGCGAGATAGCTGTGATTTTGGAGGGTTAGGATTGATCACGACTGTTGATCCGTCCATTGGTAGTTGCCGGTTCTGGATTGAGCTTGATACTTCTGAAGCTGGTTCCCATAGCAGGGTCTGCCTTTTCTGGTTGTTGATCTTATTAATAACCGTGCTTGTATAGAAGGAAGAATGAATGACTCCTTCAAGAAACACTTCCACAGAGAGCTATTATTTTGTATGGGTGCCAAGAGACTGAACTTGTATTGAAGCTTCTGCCATGGTTGGTTCGCCTTTCTCATGCAACAAAAGCCTTCCTTGGTTCCTTGTGGAAATGAATCGGTTTGATGCTCGAAATCCTGCTCCAATGGTGTTTGTGCCATTGCAGGAAGTTAGAGAAATATTAGTGTAGCTTCTCGTGCTGTAAATAGTAGGCTGTTTCATAGTTTGTACCCAGAACAGTTGGGGCCATTCTTGAGCTAGACAAATTATCAAGTGGTTGGTGGGCGAGGCGTGGCCCGCGTGGGTGTAGGCGAAGATGAGATAGGAGGCGCGTGAATCAACAATGGGCTGGCCGGCCCATCTACCAGATCTGGTCCTCGCTCAGTGCTGGGCCGGGTGCGGTTTAAGCCTTGTAATACAACTCAGAATACAAATATCCGTATTGGGCCTATCGAGGCCTCTTTATACCGCCAAGGAAGAGTTAGGAGGACAAAGCCTTGTACCCACGTTCACGGCCAAACCTATCTTCAATTTTCTACCCTAATATTCGTGGATTTTCCAGCTCCTTCTTGAGAAGGTAGATTAACAGTCACAGAGAACCAGGGGAGATTCGAAGCAGGGACGTCCAGATCATGTCCGGTATGTACGGCCAAAACGGTGATTCCGCCGCTCCGCCTTACCAAGGCGGTGGTGGTGGATACGGCGGCGGAGGATATGGAGGTGGCGGAGGCGGAGGCGGAGGTGGAGGAGGCGGATATGGAGGTTATGGCGGCGGAGGTCGTGGCGGTAGAGGTGGTGGTGGAGGAGGATACGGAGGTAATTCCCATATTCGCAGTCTCTATTATTTTTTGTTTTTTTTTTGTTCGTGAGATTGATGAATGAATTAGGTTTGAGCTGGTGTTATATTGGATCTTGAGCGAAGTCTGATTTCATGTGGTCATTAGGAGGCGGCGGCGGTGGTGGCGGCGGTTATCCAGGAGGAGGAGATCGTGGTGGCAGAGGTGGCTCCGGCGGCAGAGGAGGTGGTCGAGGTGGAGGTAGTGGCAGAGATGGTGATTGGCTTTGCCCTAATCCTGGGTAATTTTTGTTTATCCCCTATTAGCTTCTTGAGTTATCACCTTTTTTGGTTCCATTGTGCTATCATACGTTAGTATGTAAATCTCTATTGGTGTTTTCATGTTTATTTCGGGTTGAGGGAGTTGTGCACCATATCGTCTTCCATCAGGGTACTGTTCTAACTCTTGGAAGTCCTATTTGCTGCGTTAAATAGTTGTGGGAACTTGAACTTTGCAAGAAGAACTGAGTGCAATAAGTGCAACACGCCTTCTCCCGCTGGTGCCAACAATGATCGCGGTGGTGGTGGTGGAGGTGGAGGTGGGAATGGTTATAACAGAGGGGGTGGGTATTCTGGTAATCGAGGGAGTGGCAGAGATGATGGTAATAGAGGTGGAAGTTACAGCAGTGGTGGTAGAAGTGGTGGTTATGAGAGTAGAAGTGGAGGCGGCAGCGGCAGTAGAGGTGGTTCTTATGGTGGTAGAGGAGATGATGATGGATATAATCAGGTGCCGCCACCTGCAGCAGCTCCAGCTTATGGTAGTGGTGGAGGTAATTATCCTCAACCTCCCAACTCATATGGAGGGAATGCTAATTATGGTGGTGCCAATGCAGTTGCGCCACCTACAAGCTATACTGGTGGTCCTACAAGCTATACTGGTGGTCCTACATCATACCCTCCTGTGGCTGGCTATGGCGGTGAAGCTACTGGTGATACAAGAGGCGGTGGTCGTGGTGGCCCTCCAGGTGGGTATGGTAGCAGTGGTGGATCAAGGAATCAAGGAGGAAGTGGTGGTTATGGTGGTAATGGTGCTAGTGCTGATGCAGCTCCATCAATTAAGCAATGTGATGAGAATTGTGGCGACAACTGCGACAACTCTAGAATTTACATATCTAATTTGCCTGCTGATGTGACGGTTGAAGAATTGAAAGAGCTGTTCGGTGGAATTGGACAAGTAATGCTGGATCTTCTTTGTTTATTTGCATTTTTCATATTTTCCTTCACTCTCAGATTTGGGATCTTCGACATGAGATTCTTTTTTTCTTTGGTAGAGTAACTGGTCATTAATTCGCAGTAGTAGTACGATCTTGGTGCCTTTGTTTCATATTAAGATTTCCAAACTGTTTGAAAGTTTATTGGATTGAAACACATACTGATTATGGGAGGCTCTTCTTTTGCTCTTCGCATTTGCAAATCTGATTCTTGTCTAAAATCAGTTACTTTGGGATAATCGGTCCTTCCATTTTATTTATAACTTTTTCTTCTGATGCGGGAATGCATATCTACTTCAATTTATGATTCTTTTCTGTGACAGCAGCTTGCATGTTAGGAAAGTCCTTACTAAAATTGAAATATGTTGACAGGTTGGAAGGATTAAGCAGAAGAGGGGCTACAAGGATCAATGGCCTTGGAACATAAAGATATATACTGATGAAAAGGGCACCCAGAAAGGGGATGCAGTTTTGTCTTATGAGGATCCATCTGCTGCACATTCTGCTGGTGGCTTCTACAACAGTACGGGCTCAAACTGTTTACCTGGATCTTGACACACGGAATTTATTTACGATTGCTGATATATTTGATTTTCTTTTTCAGATTACGAGATGAGAGGTAAAAAAATTAGTGTTGTCATGGCAGAGAAGACAGCTTTGAGGCAACCTGAGCACGGGTATATTATTTTGACTATTTATGTCCTTTTCATGAACAAATGCCAATGGAGTCCTGCTTTTTTTTTTTTTCCTTTTCTTTCTGTTGTTAGTTGAGTGCTATTATTAGTATCATTATCATGATTAAAGATTCTGTTGAAGTCCTTAGCTGCTCTTATTCTCATATCAAGTCTTCGTCAAAGTTTTCAAGATCGGTTACATGGTTTTATACTTTTATTGACCTTTCCTAATAAAAAAGCAAGCTTGTCACTGGTCTTGTTTCTCTTCAGTCTCTCTCTCTTTCATATGAAATTTAGGTAGAGCTAATTTGACACTTTTGATTCCGTTGAAACTGGACTGTTCTATTACCATTTTGCATGAATCAGTTTACATAGTTTCACTGAATGGTTTCATTTACTGTGCAACAGTGGAGGCGGAAGAGGTGGTGGTGGATATGGTGGGCGGAGGGATAACTACAGAGACGGTTCTGGGCCCGACAGGCATCAGCATGGAGGGAACCGTTCACGCCCGTACTAAGGACTCTCTGCTCTCTGTTATGCCGTTATTTTGTACTCTAGGAATTGTGTCTGAGGGTGTTTTACTATGTTCCATTACCTTGAGGGGTTGTTCTTAACTGGAGGGAGACTAAGAGGTAGGTTGTTCACAGAGCAATACCCCTTTCTCTCCTTTCCTGTTTACTGTAGACTTGATCGTTCCCCCCTATGCACACAATTGATTCAGCTTGTGTGAATTCTTTTCTTTATAGACGCAAGTGGATAGAAACTCCGAATTGCTTGCTTGCTGCTTAAGGTAGGTTGGTTGTATTCAGGTGAGTAATCAGCTTCTTTTGCCGTCGTGCATTAGTCCCAAGTTATATTGCATGCCTGAAAATGGTCCGAGGATAATACACTAGCTGGGTTGGATGTTTGTTTCTTTCCAACAGTCAGTGTTTTCGCGCAGGATATGGGTGGGTGCTACTATGCTGTTTGAAACAAACTATTGTATGCCTTTGCTCTGAACAAGCAGATGTGAAGCAGCACGGCAATTAATTACATTGATGTATGGGGGCTCTTTTGGTGATCTTTTCAGAAGAATTTGACTATTAGGGTGTGTGTGGAGTATTACATGTTTCTTGGATTCGTATGAATGATCTGCCATTGCCTCTTGGATGAGGAATTTGATGTGAAGAGTTCGCTGGTGATCGACGACTCGTTTGTTGGGTTTCTTGATATTTCTCCTGCAAAACGGATCAAGAGCTAGCTAGCACCTTCCTCTTCAAAGAGTGACAGTAGTCGAATGCTAGATGCTTTCTTCATGGAGCAGCACCTAAATTCGTGACAACCAGCTAGGTTCTCATTGTAGGGATTAGAGCTCTTGATTGTGAATTTTGGTATATCAATTTTAGTGGGTTTTAACTTTTAAGCACATGAATGAGAGAAACTATATGAACATGCGACACTTATGTAATGGTCGGAAATTGAAAGCCGTGTTGCTCCTTGACGCTTATTCATCATTTTTGTTTGTGCTGTTGACAACATTTTGATCACTCAAGTGATTTTGCTTGGTATTCAGAATGAGTTCTGTTAAAATCTTCATATGGACTCCAACTAGACAATTGTTAATAGCAAGTACAACCACCCTAGGCCCAGATCTCATACATGAACCGATCTTACAGAGACAGCCAAGTTGACCAAAATTTCCAAAAGCAAGTCTTACAAGCATGCTTCTACCTCATTGCGTCTCCCTTAAACATTTTGGACTGCTGTTAATATCGTTCCTTTGCCAATGATTGGACCGCGACAGATGGCACCACCAACATCATGTAACAATGTTGTCTTCACCAAGTCATGGACTCGTCATCCTATTTACTTCTGCTGTTGGTGACAATGGCGCGAAAAACACCATCTCGTCAAAGCATATGATGCCATGGCTCATCCACCCTAGGGCCAGATCTCGTACATGAACTGATCTTGCAGAGATGGAATCCCTCTGATATGTGCGTGAAACCAAAAAGACATTAACCAGAGCGTGATACCATGTGCCTGCTATCTGTTCGTTGGCTGTTGCCGCACCATATCGCAAGCACCGTTCGATGTTGATCCGGAAGCATGCAGAGGAGGTGTGCCATCGGGAACACCTCGAACCTGAAAATGAAACAAGTAATGTAAATCACGATAAGGTGAAGAGATTCGAGCTCATATGCTTCTACATACGGGCGCATAAAAACAACCCAGCAAATGAACATGCGGACCATGCACCATCATGGAGAAGCTTTTGGCTGGGTTAGCCTTCCCGGCTGCTGAAAGTTATATTTGTTCTCATCCTAGTGGACAGTAAACGTCTGTAGGTCCTAGAGCAATTCAAAGATCTCATAACTGTGTCAAATGTTGACGTCCCCAAATTGCAAAACTCGAGTTGGTCTGGAAGAAGTGAAGTTGTAGTGGTCACACCAATGTGATTTGTTTGATGGAGCACAAACTAACCGATATTGATAACTCGAATGGATATACCAACAAAGAAAGTAGTCGAGTTGACAGAAACACTATACTGGTGGAGTGCGCTTTAGCATATGTGTCATGGGCTGGTCCTCATGTACACGTTAAGTATGGATGGATGAGGATAGGAAGCATCCAGTTAAGAGTAACAAAGGAGCGAGCTATGAAGTTTGACCTCGTACAGTTTAATGTGCCTGGAAATCAAGCCAGTAGCAGATTTTCTTCATGCAGAGCAAGTCCAACCAACCATTCTGTAAGTGGTACGATGACTAAGAAGATAATATTGGAATTGTAAGAGAGAACGGTACCTGAGGTTTGCCGTATTGGTCATGATAAGGACCAACTCCATACTCTATCCCATGATTGGCATAGCTTCCATAAGCAGGATCTGTAACATCTGAATATCATGAGTTAGATGACAGGTCTGTAAGAAACATAGCTCTGGAGAAAAATAACCATGTGCATAGACAAACTTTTTACCTAGGTTTGCTGTTGCATTTGCTGCTGCTGCTCTTGCCCTTTTCTCTGCTTTCACTAGCTCAGCACAGAGTCTGTCTATTTCTTCAGCAAGCAGAACCCTATTTCTATCCATTGCCTTACCATGCTCAAGGTTGCTGGAACGTGTCTTCTTCTCATAATCAATTGCAGCCCTACATTTCATCCAAAAACCGGAAATAGAAGCGGATTTAAGAATTCTTGTTTAGAAAACCAGCAGTCCAGTGCAATCAATTCCTTTTCATGTGGTTTTCCATTGTCAAGGTATTGATTCTTATCCTCTTTGTTCTTCCTATCTTGTGCAGATCACCATATCATCATCAATTGCCATAGCAGAATATCAAAATTAAATACCAAATACTACAGCATAGCCATTAGTAGTTTTAACTGCATTGCTGCAGCTGAAGTCGCATAGGAAATGCTACTGCATCAAACGGAGTGGCGCTTCCATATTAACTCATAAGTTCGAATTAATTGGTGGAAATAGGAATGAAAACTGCCAATAAGCCCTAACTTACCTTCCTTTCTGAATCTCCTGCCGCAATTTCTGAATCTCAGACCTAATCCCGGGAGCAAAATCGGCATCTTCCCTAGCCTTCATCAAATCTCTGTTGATCGCCTCCAGTTCACGAACGAGCTCCTCGCGCTGCGTAGCAAGTGTATGCACGTCGCCTCTCACCTGAACGAGCTCGGCGGTCATCGCATCGGTCGCCCGCAGCTCGGCGTCGAGTTTCAGCGATCGCTCCAGAACTTGCCTCACCTGGCCATCCCGCTCCGCCTTGACCTCCACCGCGGCCGCCGCCAAGTGGCGGAGGTCCTGCTGCGCGAGAGCGAGCTCCTGCTTCAGCGCGACGTGAGTGGCGGCGAGGCGGTCCTTCTCGATGAGTAGGGATTGAATTTCGTGGTGCTGAATTGCAATGCGGTCCTCGAGGATGATTGAAGCGTGAGCGTGCCTGCGGTCGGAGGAGGCCACGGATACGGGGAGGCGATCCCGTAGGCGGCGGTCGTCGATGGAGCGAGGAGAGAGAGGGCGTCGGAGATGATGGTTTCGTTCCGACATTTTAGTCGTTGAAATTGAGATTACTCGCAACCAGAGCGGAAAGGGAATTTCAGCTTTCAGCAATCAGCACGCTAGCTACCACGTTTATGGACTCGAGGCTTGAGAAAGGGCAAATTTGTTTTCGATATTTTCTTTTTACAAAATTCTGTTCAGCACCTGAAGTTTAACGGAGAATCTAAACAATTTGTTTTTTTTTTATAAAAAATTTTACAACCAATAAAAACTATTGACACAGATGGAAAACAGCAAGTCCGCCCCACACTCAGGCGGACACGCTATTTAAATTTTTTCAACCAATTCGAGCTGGTCCGCTAGAGACTGGGGCGTTTGCGCCCTCCTTTTGGTTGTTGAATGTCCAAAAATCATTGACCAGCAGTAGCACCCTAGACTGAGCCGTGTTTGATGGCCAGCGGGGGCGCCCGAGACTAGGGCGGGTTCGCTGTCCTACACACCCACTCCAACACTATATATTATTCCCAGTGATTTTCATTTCAGTCTCAGCACAAAAAAAAAAACGATGTTCCAAAGTTAGACGAAGAAGCTCTGGTTGCTACAAAGATGACTAATAGATAAGAGACACATTTATTTTTTTAATTATATTCTTCAAATGCTATTATGATTTTTTTAGTTAGTAATTAGTGAGTTTGTTTTTTTATGCAGTGATTTTAGAAGATTTGAACTATTCGTTCGGTGGAAATCAGAGAAAGTAGAGGATAATGTGGGCGTCCAATTCGTTGGTGGTAGAAGTTTTCAGTTGACGGTGCCATCCAGGGTGACATATCACAAACTTTGTGAGAAACTAATTCAGAGAATACGGCGTAAAGACGAAATAGTACAAGATAGTGATATGATCACAAGTTTCACTTACTGTCTTCCAAAATGACAGAATGGTGTTTTATTTCATTATGCGATGCCTATTGTGGATGATGATAGCTTGAATGCGCTTTGAAATTTTATGGCACAAAATCCTTTTTGTTTGGGTGCTGAGATACATGCTGAGCTCAGTGAGGATCGGGGTGGAGAGGAAGAAGATGAGACATGGAGCATGTCATCCGATCATGACGATGTTGACGGAGAGGAGGAAGATGATGATGAGGAGGAGGAGGAGGAGGAAGATGGGGAAGTAGAGCAGCCTAATTATCCTCTAAATTTTTACTTGCAGGGTAATAAAGAGGACGACGAATTATCATATGTTGATTCATATGGAGTAATTACAATGCCTGTTGTTGCTGGTTTTGAAGGAGAATTCTACAAGTGACAGATATTTCACTCGAAACAAGCTGCACAGCTGGCGATTAAACACCACACACTATAACGCAACTTTCAGTATGCCGTGGTGGAGTCATCACCTTCAATCTGGAAGGTCAGATGCTTGAAGCACAAGGATGACAATTGTCCTTCGATGGTGCAATTTGGATGTCGAGATGTTGGAAGCGAATGCACTGTGTGAAAGGCCGAGTTGGTGCATTCTTGTAGCAGTACGACTCAACCAACGGATCATCGTCAACTTGATGTCGACGTTATATCTGAGTCCGTGAAACATTTGGTACGTGCCCAACCAAATCTGAGTGTTCTAACTATGCAGGTCGAGTTGAAAGATAAGTTTAATATGCAAGTTACTTACAAGAAGGCTTGGTATGGGAAACAAAGAGCACTGGAGAAGTTGCATGGAAATTGGGAAGAATCCTACGATTATTTGCAAACATTCTTGCGGGTGGTAAAGAGAAAAATGCCAACATTAGTGATTGATTGGGTAAGAGTTCCTTCATCGCAACCAGGTCATTTGATCTTTCAGCGAGTATTCAGGGCATATGCACCTTGTATAGATGGATTCAAGAATTGTCCAGGAGTCAAGGTTGTTGATGGAACATTTATTACTGGAAAGTATAAAGGAGTGCTACTCATGGCGAGCTCATTTGATGGCCGGAAGAAGATTTTTCCAATCGCGTTTGCCATAGTGGAGAGCAAGAATACTGATAGCTGGCTATGGTTTATAAGTCATGTTCAAGGTTTGACAGATCGAAATGATGTATGCATCATCTCAAATAGACATGCGGGACTTTATGAAGCCATGAGTGACATCGGAAGAGGTTGAAAGTGGAGATGGTGCATGCGACACTATGCAAGCAATTTGCAATGGAAGACTAAAAGCATAATTATGTATAAGCAACTATTTCGAGTCGGTAAGCCTTCTTCATTTAATTTTGTTATTTATTTTAAATTATTATTTATTTTCATTTAATTTTTTCATGAATTTATCTAACTCGTGTGGTTATTTATTTTGATAGCAAGAGAAAAACGCTTGAAGAAGTTTGATCATCAAGTTGAGCAAATTAAGAAGATGACTGCTGATAGGAATATTTCTTGTGATAACTAGGTGGACCAAAATCAAATTCGTTGGAGCTTAGCACATGATAACTATAATGGTGGCCGTCGATGGTCTATCCTGACATCCAACATGGCAGAGAGCATCAATGGTGTTTTCAAAGGTATTCGTTCACTTCCTATAGCTTCTCTTGTGCAACATACTTATTGACGATTGTTGGAGAAATTCGATAAGATGAGGTTGGAGACAGAAGCCCACATAGAAAGTGGTCGTTCACAGTACACCATCCCATGCGACGAGCCGATGAAGCCATGGTCACAATAGGTAGTTGGCCATTCCGTGACGGGAGTTTATCGACATCAGGGCATCTATGTAGTTAAGACTCCTCCCAACAATTTCAACATGACGGGTTCGAACCCACTCACAGTGCACTTCGACGACAAAAATCGGGATGGATTTTGCACTTGTGGGAAATTTCAAGGAAATAAAATTCCTTGCTCTCATGCCATTGCTGCTTGAAACAATGTTGGCTTGTAATGGGACAAGTTTCACCCCTCTTGGTGAACCTAAGGGTTGGAAGAAGCATAATGGCCCTACTCTCCATCCTAATGTGCACATGATTATGAAGTCTGGGAGTCCAGGAACAACAAGAATTCACAACGAGATGGATTGGCCAAGAGAGGGTGTATCACTACAAGTGTGTAGCAACTGTAATCAATCTGGACATAATGCATCAACTTGTGTTGGCCAAGCAAGTGGGAGTGAGATCCAGCGAAGAGGAAGTGGTGGCCAACGACGTGCGAGAGGTGGTAGGAGGAAGTAGTGGTAATAGACGTGATATGTAGTTTGGTCGAACTTTTGTTAAATATAGTAGTTGTTGTTTTCTTTCCAAGTAGTTGATATTGTTTGAAGAAGTTGTCTATAACTTTCAATTTTCCTTCCAGAAGTTGTTGTTGTTTGAAGTGGTTGTTGAGACTTTTATGAAATGTCTTAGTTGTTGTTGTTTGTTGTTTTTATATTTAAAGTTTTCATTTAGACAATAGCACTATACATGACTAACCATAATAACATAGTCCACATAAATAGAAGTAAATAATAATAACATAAGCATAATAGTCTCACTAACGACCACCACGACGACCATCACGATGAACACCATGTTGATCCACTAGATGGCCGCCACTATCACACCTTAGTGTCCGTCTGTTCCTTGGAGGCCTACCATCATCGGGTTGGGGCTGATCTCCCTCCACTGTATCATCCTGATCTTGTGTACCGAACTTATCATCCACCTGAGACTGAATATGCTCCCCTGGTGCACCGTCACCTCTCTGCTGCGCCTGCATCTACTGCTCATAATGCCACATCGTGCCCTAAAAAGTACTATCACCTTCTAGACAGTTCCACGGGTCTGGCTGTGTGTCTGCACTAGTATCACTACTTGATGCCATGTATCCGCCTCCCATCATAGTATGATGCATTGTATGGAAGTTTTCGTCTGGTGGCTGAAACTGCGCCCCCAAAGGCCCCGTATTGGTGCTTGCCTGAAATCCCTTATAAGCGTCTGGCTGAAACTGCTATTGAGAAGGCGGGTGGAACTGAAAGTTCGTAGTAGGCCTAACGGTCTGTGCTCGGTGACGATCTGAAATCCTCACTAGATGAGGTACATCACGCTGCTCACGTTCCTGTCTACGACTCCTGGGTCCTACGTGAATTGTGGCGGTGGCACGCCCCAGGCCGATGCTGGAACCCTACGCTCTGGCCAAATGTCTAGACTGTGCTCATCAACAGGATACCCTTGTATAGACATTGTATCATCAGGATGCTGGCGCTCACTAAAACCTAAAGCTGTAACCCCTGTTGCCAACATATCACACAACTCCTCCATCCGGTCAGTGGACATCCCTCCATCTCGAACTCCATCACGTAAACTCAGCTCAGTGTACTCCATGCTGTCGTACTGAAAATAAAATTTAAAATATTATAAATTCTACACATCTCAAAACCATTAAAACACAAATATGAATTAATAAAAAACTAACGGTTGCGTTCATTGTAGCTCATCTCCGTGTGCCTGAACGTCTGGTAACATCTCAATATCACTCTTGATGCTCCGAGTAGTAGGCTAAAGAGACGTCACTGTAGCTCATACACACGATGAACTCAAGTCAATAGTTCCGCAAATTAATCGACTCACTAGCTGCTTGTATCAACTGATGTCCACGCGATGGCCCATGTTGACCTTGGCGAAGGAAAAACCTAATCTCAGTCGTGGGATATGGCTGATGAGGCTCATCCTGCATCATGCCAAACTGTCCGAGCACGCAATCTAAATGGTGCCACATCGTCGATGAAAAGCAGATCAGTGGAACTACTGCTCGAAATGTGACGGACTGGATCACAATACCGCTGAGGTCCTGGGTTTTTCAAAGTAAGGACGCCACTACACACAAAAAGTGGTCACATAATTACTCCTAAATCTAATACAAACCAATGAAAACTATTCTATAAAACAAAATATTATATACTAACCACGAAGGTCGTGCTCTAGTCAAACCACAACTTGTACTGGTAGAACTGATCACCATGCTAGCAGGTTTGGTCCGGAAGCCATCGAACACCACGTGAGAATGCGTACTCGGTAATCTGCGCCCGTCTCTATAAGTAGTGGTGTTGTATGAGGAAATCGCTTCGACGCCCAGAGTTGCAGTAAGGCGGACCATCCACCAACTTCACCAACTAGTGAAGAGGACTGCATTATTTGTAGTTAGGGGTGGCCGTTCGGTTACCGGTTAACCGACCGATTAAATTGATAACCAATCGGTTATCCACTAACTGGTAACCAAACTTCGGTCGGTTATGGGAGGCTGGATGAAATGGTTTTTGGTCATAAAAGTGGTCCGGTTAATCGATAATCAAGATAACCGAGAAACCGAAGCCTATTTCGGTCAGTTTTCGGTAGGAGTGGTGGTTATTTCGGTTAACCAATAACCGGCCGATCGGTTACCGATTATAACCGAACTGCCACCCCTATTTGCAGCACCGTCCTACCCATCTCAAGGTACATGGGCGAACTTCCCAACTCTATGCCAATCCTCCACCAAGAGTAGTTTCTGTAGATGAACTGAAATTCCAGGGCGATCATGGAACAATACACCTCCCATTAGAGATAGAGCATAAGCTCGTGCAAACTACTCTGTAGTCTCTGCCTCTCTGGTGATACATCTGGAGGCAGATGATCGAATGTATCCCTGAGCCAAGCAATCCTAATGACACCGCCAGAAATATCAGTAGGAGCCTGTACTAACAGTCGAAGACACGTCTCCGCCCAGTGCTCGTCTTGTATGTCTACTATGACGCAGTGGCGTAGCCAGAATTTTATTCAAGAGGGTGCATTTTTGAATAATGACTCATAATGTCATCTCATGTTTGATATTATGAAATTATTTTAAAATACATAACTATCAAGATTTTGCTCATAATGTTATCCCACCAAATAACCATTCAAAGTTGTGGTCGTTTTCCTCTAATAATTTGCACCCTCTTACCCATTTTGATGAACTAGACTATTAATGTAGAAATTAGCTTACAGAAAATTATTTATATAATTGAATGTGACGGGATTGTAAATATTTGTCAATTAACATTGAGATTGGAGTTCAAATTTCAATATTAACATATAAATACTATATTAAGTTTTGTGTGTTTCCAAGCCAAGGGGTGCCATGGAACACCCTCCTTAACCTTTGGCTCCGCCACTGCTATGACAACATCATCGTCGATCGCTAGACCCGTCAGTGTGGCAACATCCTCTAAAGTGATCGTCATCTCACCAAACATGTGAAAGGTCGATGTCTCGGGTCGCCAACACTCTACGAGCGCAGTAATCAAACCCGGATCAGTAGTAGTAGGGACAATGGCAGAACCCTAAACAAAGCCCCCCTCGAGGAGGTGCGTATGATAATGTGGATGGTAGCTGACTAAATTGGTTGTACCTAGAATATGGTAAGGTCGATCACCAGCCTATAGTGCACAAAACTTATATTAATTCAATTTCATGCGTACTTCTAAATTCAGTTCACCTAGTAAAATATATCTAATCTAAACTTATACTAATTTCAACATATTTCATGCGTAATTCTATTCTAATTTCAGTTCAGTTCACCTAATAAAAAAAACAATAGAAGTAATTGGAAGACTTAACTCGTTTGCCCAAACTGAGTCAATACGATGGTAACCATGTCCCCAAACAAGTACCAGATCCACCGGATCTATATCAATTGTCGCAAGTAGTGGTCTCATGAAATAACTGTCCATAAGTCTAGGAACTGGAAAAAAAATTAATCAGAACATAAAAACTCAATTGAAAAAAACTCGCCGCCACGACCCTGATCTCGCTGCCCTCTGCCCCTTCCTCTGCTGGAGATTGCTTCCTCGTTGTCGAATATTTTCTCCCCAAACCACTAGATCTGTTGTTGCTGGCTGAGAGACGGGGGTGAGGGAAAAAGAAAGATGGAGGGCGAAATCGCAAGGGGTTGAGGCGGGGCCGCCTGAGTCTCAGGTGGGCTTTGACAGGTCCGGGGTGAAGCCGCCTTCTGTCTAGGCATGGCCGCTTGGAATCGAACGGGACCGCTGCTGGGAGGAGGAAGGAGAAGCGGTGGTGATTTATTTGGAGAAGAAGAATGTTGATAAGATATGAGTGGCGGGGAGGAAAAGTAAAAATGGGGGAGAGTGCCACCGCCTCATACTCAGGTGAGTTCGCCCAATTTTGAACAAAAAAATTCCATAGCAGCTCCGCCTGAGTCTCAGGCGGGCACACTCCTAACCCTCTACATAACACAATATTTGTGTAAATAGTTTTTAAAGTAAAAAAAAAAAAAAAACAATACTAAGGAATTAACCCAAGTTTTACGGTTTGATTTAGCAAGCCTCTGTGAGTCAAGTCAAACTACGTTAATTAACATTAGTCTTATGCCAGTCAGACTGGGGTTTGCCTTTAATTACCGTGAAAATAACAAATCACAAGGTACAGTCCTTCCCCGCCAATTCCATTGCACAAATGTCGCTCCCAGAAACTGCTCAGCACACCCGTCTCTTTCGCTCCCAAATCGTCGCCAGAAGGTTCCTTCTGTGAAATCCCTCGTTCTCCTACCCAGTCTTCTACTCGCCCTCCACAATGTTCAAATTTTGCTTCAATTCTTTCTGCAATCTCTGTGGACTCTCGCAGATTCGACGACCAATCCCTGAGAATTCTCGAATCGGTTCTTGCCTGCAAAGACGTGAAGTCGATCATGCAAACGCGGTCGAGCTTGAAAGACTTCATGAGATCGGAATCTCTCGCTGTCATTCGCGAGCTCTCACAGCGCACAGTCGAGCAGAAGCTTTCGGTCGTCGAGTTCTTTGTCCGCGCTTTCGCTCTGATAGGCGACATCGAGGTGCGAATTCTCATCCTCGGAGACAGTCCCCGATCAGTCTCTTGTATTTCATCTGACTTTCAACCGTCGTTTCCTCCGTGTTTGACAGAGTTGTTTGGCGCTCAAGTACGAGGGATTGCTGCTCCGGGATATCAAATCCTCCGCTGATCAGTGGATGCGAGTCTCGTATGAGGAGTGGCTGAATTTCGCCGAGCACTCACTCGACAATGGATTTCATGCCGTGGCTCGTCAGGTCAATTTCTTTTGCTGATTGTATCTGCAAATTCGTAATATCAAACTGAAAATGGGAGTGAAATGCCGTTGTTAGCTTGTGAGTCGTATTTGTGAGCCTAGAATGTTACAGTCGGTTAGGCACAGTTTCAGAATTTTAGACTTAGTAATCAGGTGTCATAGCTTGATTATCCTTCCATTTGGAGTTGTTGAACAATTCATACCCTAGGAATCATGGCCTGTGTCTCCCTGTGGCTGAGAAGTAGTTATTCATCTGTTTGCCTTGATGATCCGTAGAACTTGCACTCTTGAAAGAGGTGGGAGTGAATGTAGAATCATCGCAAAATTGATACTATTTGACGCTAGTTGTTACCAATCAATTTGTCTGGAGAAATTTTGTCTGCTATTGGCATTTTATCAGTTTTCAGTCGCTTATCTTGATTGAAATCAGCTTGATCGATTCTACTGATCCTATAATTTGCTTGTTTAGGCATGTGACAAGGCCCTATCATGCCTTAGCAATGCTGGTCCTGCAGATACCAAAACTGGAGAACCTTTAAAACACGATGAAGCAGTTGACGTAGTTAACAGGCTCAAGGAGCGTGCTCTGAAGTTTGGAGCTTCAAGCTCTGGTATGTGATGCTAACTGTTTCCTAAACATTTAATCCAACCAAAACAATGCATATCTGCTAGAAAGCTGGCTATCCAGGTTGGTGATATGGACATCACTGCTCTTAGATGCGTCATTGTTCTGCTCCAATTTTGACTTGGCTATCCAGGCTGGTGATATGGAGATCACTGTTCTCAGATGCATCATTGTTCTGTTCCAATCTTGGACTTCCTACTTCCAACCATCTTCATTAAGATTTTTTCTCCCTTGGATAATATCTGCGGCATACTATCAATGATGGTATTGTTAACTCAATATGTCTAAAAAAGAAACAGATCATAACCCATCCAACTAAATCATATGCTTAATGCTTTGTGATTTTCTCGAAAATACAGCTTTTCTGCACAGCAAGAATAGGAGTTCAAAGTTCTCTTCTGCCATTTAGGCAGCTTTAGGTAGCATTCTAAAAGTACAGCTCTTATAGACTGTTAGTGCTTTGGATTGACGATGATGTTGTGTTATCAAAAGGTCCATTTATATAGAACTAAACCAATGGATGAATTTTACTTAAGTTTATATTGGACATATCAGTTGCAAATAGTTATGTTTTTTTTTTTTTTTTTTTTGATGAAGGTGAAAACAGTTGAAAATAGTTATGTTGTACACCATTTGAGGAAAAGTCTCAAAGCTTCTTAGCTAAGGTTAACAGTATGCTCTAAAGCAACTTATAGAAATATCTAGCTCTCTATTTTAACTTTTACCTATGAACAGTAAGTATGACAAATACCTATGCTCGTGGGTTCTGTGCAATGTAGTCAAAAGCGCGTTTCTAAGTAGAAGCGTTTGGTGATCTAGAACGTAAGTGCATAAGGTTTAAAGCGCATTTTTAACTACATTAGTTATAAAAACTGAGTTTTTGCGTAGAGGCGTTTTTAGTGACCTAGAAGCGTAAAAGCGTACGTTTTTAAGCTTTAAAGCGCGATTTTGACTACATTGGTTCTGCGGTTTTTGGGCAGCCAGCTTAGCCAATCTAGGCTCCGAGATTAATTAGTTGCTTTAAAGCAACTGATATTATGACCAAAGAGACTTAGTAGAGTATCCAAGCATGGAATTATTTTATGTTTTGTGCTTACTTGGTGCCTTGTTGTTGATGCTCATTATACCGGATGATCCTTTCCTTGTATCAGGGCTGTATTTTCTTTGTATTTATTTCTGCAGTCTTTATGATGGTTTTGGATCAAATGAATGCTTCAAGATGATGAGTTTTATACTGATGGAATGGTGTAAGAAATTTTGTAGCCTGTATAAGTTCAGATTTCTTTTATGTGGTTATACTTTCATTGTCTACAAAATGTTCAAACATGACCTACCATTTTTAGAAAGAGAAGTTGATCTTTGATTAGGTTAACTTGGCCAACACTAGTTGCAGGAATATCAACTTGACCAATCGATTCTGCCATGTTGTTGCTTGTCGGTCGCTATATAGTTGTGAAGTGCATTTATGGTTGTTGCTTCTCTTGGTGGCCGATGCTTGATATTGATGGTCAAAGCCATCTCTTTTAAATGTTAATTGTCATCTCACTAGCTCTTTGTCTAATTATCTCAATTTCCATTTGCTTATTTGTAGTCCAGGCACACACGGCAGAATATCTAAGAGGAAGGATACTAGACAGAAGCCAAAATCATATGTCAACTTCTAGGCAGTCGCATCATGTAGCTAGCATTCTGTTTAGAAGCGCAATCAAGAAGCGAAATGCAAGGAAATTACATGAACGTAAAAGTGTGAGACAGAACATCAACACAGTTGGTGCAAATTTGCTTTCTTAACTGCTTTTGTGGGATTCTGCCCAGATTGTCGCTACTGGTACATAGAACTACATCACTGTGATGAGGTTAGGGTGTGTAAATCATATCAAGTTATGTGTACTTTGGTCAGGCGAATTTCATTGAATCTCTTGCTTAGAGAGCTAAAGTTCATCGTAATAATAAAATTGGTTTCATGTGGTTATCTAAAATCTTTCCGCACTTGAACTTTATGCCTATTCATGTAGTTGTTTATTCTGTTCCAAAGATATAATTTCTTGTTATTTTGTTTATGAAACCTTTTTCCTATAGACTACTGGATCAGGATCTTTGCTAGGTCTTGAGAAGAACTCATGGACCAAACCGGCATGATGGAGATAAGGATGCACATTTGTCTGGGTTGACTGTGATACATGTCCAACTTATGTTAGATTGGCTAATGGATCCAGCAGTGCAGCAGAATAGCTGATTTCAGATTGCAAGTGGTCATCTAAAATGAAGCTAACTAGTTGAGGCCGACAAGTGACAACTACTTGGTGAGTTATGTTATGCACATACTAGAAGTAGCTTTTCCTTCTTTCGGTCAACAGCTGTAGTAGCCAAGTAAAGAAAGATAAAGAAAGATTTGAGAATGGTGGACACTATTATTAGCCAGAATATAGCTTTAAATTTAGGTTATACCACAAGTAGCAAGACTGCTCTCGGTTATACCACAACCATGTTTAGCTGGCAAATTACCCTTAAAGAAAAGGGAAACACAAGAGTTGACGTAGAGGGCTTGCAACGTCTACTCTACTCTGGTTGGGCATATGAATAGCATCTAATTGATTCTCAAGGTACTGAGCTACTGAAGCAATTGGACAAAGTTGTCAGGTACTAGTTTATCATAAGAATTCCTTTGCAGGTTTCAAGTGAGGGGTATCTTAACCATTAACATTAAGATTTATTTCTCTGGAATTAACTATGACGTTTTCCTATTGTGGTCTAACCATTGCCTTCTTTTAACTAACCCTGATAGATGAAAGTTACTGATACATTAACCGTGAAGAGAGCTGCAGTAATAACATGCAATTAGCTTTTCAGAGGTACTGTTGGCCTTAAGATCCGAATCTAGGATCAGAAGATGAGCTAGCTGGATATCATCATAAGCCTCTTGGGTTTGTTATGGCATATGTGATATGTTAATGAAATGGAGACGGTAATGGAATTTAGGGAAAGATAAAAGTGCAATTTAATCAGCGGGTAAGTTTTCTGGGAAATCAAGTGGTGCATTAATTTGCACATGGATCAGAATTCAGTTCTTTCCAAAAAAATGATTTTACATGGCAGGTGGCTCCTGATATTTCAACAGTGGTTGTTTGAGTTGGTCTGGTGAGGCTGAACTGTGTCCTTTATTGCCTTGTAAATCTGCTCTCTTCTCTAATGAAACGTTCACTTGTTTGTCCATAGTGACCAAGGCACACAATGACACTCTAATATGTAGTAGGCAATAGATCTTTTCTATTACACATTTCTCATGCTTGCTCCATTGACTCATGCTTCCAGATACTCCAATTGGGTAGCAAATAAAGGTGTTCTATCAGCTTGTAAGATCTTCGGGCAAGAGGTAAGTATATGGCCTTGATGGATGGCATTGATTTTGAACTCTTGATAGAACTGCAGACTGAAAGCTGTAGTGGAGATCCCCTATACGCATAAAATCTGCACTATTTGACCAAATGGCTGGTTTACTGCTTGTTGGAGATGTTGTACCTGGTACCTTCAGTTCTGTTCCAATGTTGGTAGTTGCACAATTAGTCTGTTACTCTGTTGTCATTCGTTTGCAGTAGGCCTATGTGGTTCATAGATGTCTACCTTCTAAGCTCTAATGTGGGTTTTCCTTTGCAGGGAGCAAAAAACAAATACCGACAAAGTGCAATTCACCAAGTATAGTTTGGAGGTAAGAAAGTAACGTCAGGTTCTGGGACAGATATAAATTTCATCTTGTGCAGAGAAGCCCTAAAATCTGAACCCATGGGAAAAAAACTTAATTAGCTCCCGCTGCTGCAGCAGCAAACAAATTAGCTTAGCACCTTGGCCATGGTGTTTGGTGTCATAATCACGTGATTTCTCATTACTAGTACAGCCTAGTAATTTTTACTTCTCTCTCTTTACATTGCAGGATATGTATACTGATAATAATGGTGGCGACATTGGAAATCCAAACAACCAATGCTGCCTGTTCAAGCAACTGAATTTCAAGTCTCTGTTTGCTAAAGGGACAGAGACCAGAAAGACACAGCAAACAGGTTAGCATTCTCGAACACTTTGCTTCTGATCTTTTCCACCTCTTCAGAGTTTTTGAAGTAAACAAATTGTAAAGCGGGGGGAAAAATACAAAAAAATATGCACACTTCAAGGGAACCGAATCTTCCATATCACCAAGCACATTAAATGCTCTTTGCATTGGAGCTTGGGTGTGTTTTAATTTCCTCCAAGAGGGAGAGATGGAACTGCCAAGATGTCTGTTTTTCCTCTTTTAACTTAAAAAAATTTCCCCCAAGAGAGAAACAGAAAAAACAAAAAGAATACAAGGTTCTCACCACCTACTACTACTAGGGAAAGAATCAAATTGCTGTTTTCCGTCTTCCTAGAGTGTCATAGCATAGGGTTCTGAAACTTGGAATTAGAAATTGAACAGATTGGCCCCCCTGTTCACTTCTCTATGGTTTTTTAGGTTGAGATATGATGTCTATGTACCAAAAAGAAGCTCGATATAGAATAAGAATTTGGCTATGTGGTTGAGTGGGTAGGTGTAGATATCGTTCTTATACATATATAATTGTTAGATTCGCGATTAGAGAGAGGATTGTGGTGCTTAGAATGCATAGAAACGTACGTGAGTGATCGTGGCATGGTTGGATGCATGCTTGTGCCTAGCTTAGCAGCCCGGATTGCTAGAATGAATTCGATTTGTCTACTGAATGAGCTATTCGTAAGCATTGTGTTTATACCTTCATCATATTCTTATTCGAAATCAACTATTGTCCTGCATGCGAGAAAAGTAAATTATCATAATGCACTTACATCGCTCGCATCAATCACGACCGCCCTATGGTGAATCTGAAGATTGACAGGTACCTCAGATTCTGGAGAAACAAAATGAAATAGAAGAAACGAAACAGAAGTGAAAAGGAAAATAGAAATGTGTGCAGTAGGCCATGACAAGTACAAGTAGCTAGGGAGAGAAGAACCTTTTTGTTCTTCTGGGAACAGAAGATTAGAAGTTTGGAATCATGTGGAAAGGCATTAAATGCGAAGAAGAGTTAAGGTGGTTTTTAGGGTTCTACGATTCCTTCATTAACAATTCTTCCTTGTTGTTTTTTGTTTTCGGGGGTTTCCCCGATGCCGAAGTTTTCAGTCTCTGGAAACGGGTCCGTCTTTTCTTAATAGAGATGTTTTTATTATTTCTTAACACCTTGCTTCCTGTCGGATCTGATCACAAATTGTTTCACATTAATTGCATTAGTAGCTTTATTATTATTATTATTATTATTATTATTATTATTATTATTATTATTATTATTATTATTATTATTATTATTATTATCACTTCAGTATTTAATATTAGCCCAGCCTCAGCATACACATTAGCATTTGAAGTCTTGTACACGATTATGATATACAAGTCATTTAAACTCATCTTGCACTCACCTACCTAGCTAGAACATTGAGTAATGGCCTTTTTATACCACCAAGCCCAGGTTCATCCTATTCTTACTTATTGGTATGTTTGCTTCAACTTGACTAAATACACAAGAGAATTAGAAACTAAATTTTCTAGTTGTTATAACACATAATTAAAGTTGAAGAAGACATTAGGTGTAAGACGGATGTTGGGGTCTTGCATAGCACCTAACTTGTCTAAATGTCGCTTAAACGTGCCTAGGCGATGGAAGCAAAAATAACAGTTTGTGCTAAATTATGAATAAAATAATTGTTTCACGACACTTCTAATTTTGTTCAAATGGTTAATACTTAATAAATTAGTGTTCGACAATAAAAAAAAAAGGATCACAAGTTTATAAAATCATAGTTCAATAACTCATAAAATTGACGAACGATTGAAAATATTGAGTTTAAAATCATCTTTTTGAACCATGCACCATTCGCTTGATTCATCTTGCACCATTCCCTTAATTCTGCAGCTAGCTTGTGCGATTTCATCAATTCATTCTCAGTCTTCCAAACAACCTTTGGTCGAATGGCTGCACCATTTGTATGGCTTTAGGAAATGTTCTTCGAAAGACCAAGTTGGTCAGTCCTCAGGGAACAAGAACAGGAAGCCGCCATAAGAATGCGAATGCACACATACTAAGCAAACTTATGGTCAAGTCGTTGCATCATTATCTTCATATATATGAGGTTCATAAATTTGCTATTTCGTTCATAAAACAAAATTATCGTTCTTTTATTTCTGGAGGGGAAATGAATTAGCGCACGCGGGGATTTAATTTCTTGTGGAAAAGCTCGGTAAAGCACTGTTTATCTGTTCGTGATAGTTATACTTATTCATAGAGCAGTAGCACAATGTGTTCCTTTGACCATAGTGCCCTTCCCAAGCAAGCCGGGGCCTCGCCTCGTGGTAAATTTTTGGAACAAGAGTTATAAGTCCATTTAAAGATGCATGTAGCATTCCTTCACAAATCTGTTTAAAGAATTTCCTTTTCTACTACTTTCGTACGTGATAATACAGATTTGAACATTTTTTTTTTGTCTGTGACTGATTCTGAACATTTTTGTAGTTTGTGACGTGCATGAACCAAAAGCAGTATCGATGGCAAACACATGTAATTGAATGTTTTTGGTTCTTCACGGAAAACAAACAAAACTACTTGCGGATAGAGCTGTTAATGAACCAAACAACTCATGAACGATCTTGGCGTTTGACTCAAGAAAAACTCGTCCGACACTCAACTCGGTTTTAATCAAGCTAGCTCGATCGCGAATAATCTTGTTATTAACGAGCCGAATTCGAGCCTCGACATGTTCAACACGATATAACTCGGGAACAAGCTTGTCTAACTTATTATTATTATTATTATTATTATTATTATTATTATTATTATTATTATTATTATTATTATTATTATTATTTCGTTGAAAACTAAACTAGCTCATCCAACCCTAACAACGTATTAATTTGGACTAAAGTAGTGTAAACACGTCTGACTTTCCACCTCCTCATTTACACTACATTAGTTCATTAAGCCACGTTATTGGGAAACAAAATGGAACCCGTCTGACTCGCAACCTCAGTCAATCACTAAAAATCTGAAAGGAAACTAATGGAGAACCCTAGTACTCCTTTGCTGTCATCCCACCTCCTAATTGCCTGTGCTGCATCTTTGTGAGGTCGCAACGGTGACCTAGCATGCAAAATCCTCTCTTTTCATCCAGCCGCAAATGCTTGCATCTCCTCTGTCCACCTTCACTCATTTCTTTACTTCCAAAACCTGTAAGCCGAGAACTTCTTCTGGCGTGAAGATCCAAAAACCTCCTATTAGGTCTTCAGATCCGAGAATTGCCTCCATTCATCTCATGTTCAGCAGATTGTACATCTTCTACTCTTGTTTGTATAACGGGGAGTAACATGCAAGGCGTTGGGCATTCTTGCGCCCCTGTTTGCTCTTTGTTGTTCAAAATAATGGTTTTATTTTTGTAATTTTCTAATTGTTCCAAAGTCTTAGAAGTTGAATCAATCAAATTACGAGTTGAACTTGATTTTGCCTCGTTAAACTCATTTGAAGCAGGGGCGGACTCAGGAGGGTTTAGGGGTGTCCAGGGACACCCCTAAATTTTGTAAAAAGGATTACCCAACCTTCGGTGGTAATAAAAAAATTATAATTAATAGTTCGGGACACCCTGAAATTTGGAAAAATGATTATCCTACTCTTGTTTGTAGTTTGCGTATGAGAATATAAGTGTTAGTTTGGGTAATTCAACCTTGGGACACTACTATTATTAATAAATATAATTTCCATCAGGCTACAACTTTTTTGTTGTTCTATTCTAAACACTTTGTAATAGCAAAGTCCTATTTTCTATATATCTTTAATTATTTTCAAAACCTAACAATGAATCTAATTACAAACTACTCTTAATTTGCATTGACGATACGCTTTTGGAGGAGATACAAAGTTTGCGGGGGCTTGTTCCAGGAGTTTAGAGTTATTTTGGTTGGTCGTGAATGTAATAGGGTTGTCCACTTGGTGGCAAGAAAAGCCCTTTCGTTGTCCCCCTCTTTAGTGGGGTTCAATTTTGTTTCTTGGTTGTTTTCAGCTATGTGACTCTTTGTATCTGGATGTTTTCTCGATAATACGAGCGATCTTTTGGAAAAAAAAATTGCATTGATTTTATAGTTGTACGACAAGTGATCAAAGTGTCTTCTCAGCTTTGAGTTACTTCAAGAACAAATTTAGAAGTCGAATATGCGTAAGTTTGTGAATGAGTAGTGTAGACACCAAATGTATTTTACAATTTTTAAGAATATGAAAATACACCATAGACTTTTTTTAACTTGTACGAGTTGGGTATTTTCTTATTTAAGAATTATTTAATTATTATTTTTATTTTACTTTATTTTTTGAAAGAGGACACCCCTGTGTAAAATTTTTGGGTTAGCCACTGATTTGAAGAGCCGAACTCGAGCCGAGTTTGAGCTTGCATATTAAAGCTCGTGACGAACCGAACTCGAGCTTATATAATTAATTAAACGAACCAAGTCCGAACCACAACAAAACTTGATTCGGCTCGGATAATTAACAGCCATAACTGCGGATTATGCAAAGAAAAACAAAATAAAACAAAAGAAAGAAAAACAAGTAAAATATATATGGTATGCTACTCAACAGTCAACACCTCTAAATTCACATAGGAACTTCATAAATTTAAATATAAACATTATTGACTAAATTTTCAACTGCATCAAATTTGTAATCGGCTTCCTGTTCCTCTCACTTACTCTTATTCCCCAACAACAACAAATGTATCTTATACTAGTTCAGTAGGAATCAGGTATTATTAGTTTATTAACGTTTCTATGGATGTCTACAGTGACCATACTTATGCATTAATGACTCTCTCTCCCTGACCTACAGACCTAGTGATTTACATCGTTAGATTTGACCTTAAGATCGATCATCATCTAGAGAGAGAGAGGGTAGAGAGAGAGAGAGAGAGACTCGTTTAATTTCTTCTTCCATGTGAATGTGCGCGCGAACAAACATTCACGTCGAGCCCATTTCTCTTGGGTCTCTTGATCTTGGCCTTGGGTTGGGGTAGGCGTCTCTCTTTCTCTCCACCATAGATTTGCCTTTGCATGTGTAAACCATAACCCTATTAATGACCCCTTTCTCCCACGCAGACGACACACACTTCCTGAGGTTTTTTCTTGCCATCAATAATCAATAATTAATTAACGAACCAAGAAAAAACATTAATTGACCAACTTAATTAATTAATGTACTGACAGCGGTAACAAAAAAAAAAAAAAAAGGCAATCATAGTTAAATCATGTTCATCAGCTGTGGGCTGTGTGGCCTTTGTTTTCCTCTCTTTCTTTGTATCGTGTTTCTCATATAAATGTTTTTTGATTAGTCAAAGGAGAACGTGGTTTCCAGGACTTGTTTTACTAGCGTTTCGATTCTATGGAGAATTCATTGCGCTTTCTTCTTGCCAACCCATCACCGCCACGCACCTCCCGTTTGTTGGACTGTAGACTCGGACTATGCATCTTCATCCATTACTTTTGGGTCGTAGCCAAAGTGAGGTGACATTTTGGTTAGTTAGCAATGATGATGGTGCTACATTGTTGAACGAGAAAATTGCTAAGTATCACTACGACTATGTGACCGTATGGAATGATTTATAAAATCTATATCAGACCTCTATCTCGTCGTGTATAAGGTTGCTCTGCTCTTAGTGTCCTTCCTCTGGACTCTTCCATCGACGAATCTTATAACAAGTGGATCAGCTACTAAGTTGAGTGAGTGACGAATTACCATATATACGTACGCCCACCCTGCTCAAGCCCAAATAATCACAACTCGTTATCATGAATCACATTTTTGTAGTGCATGCTCTATCTAACCTACTCACACATCTGGAGTAGGTATATGTCCTTTCTAAATCTATGTGTGTTGTATGAACACATCAAATGAACGTTCATATCCATTTTCTTTCACATGCATGCTAGAATCACTCGCGCCACTCTTTCCATTTCACATATCATGAATGCAAGCATTTTCGAATCTCATAATAATCCAATAGGTAATCGTACCCTCTCATTCTCATCCTTTCAACAAACATTTACAGCAAATCTACCTTTAAATCACCAATCAAATCAAGAGGAAACAAGCACATAGCAAACAAGCCTCTATTCACAAGACGGTCCACTCACATTGATAACGTTGAATTTATACGCATTTTATTGAACATTTCTTAGACTTTTGAGTGTTATAATTATCATATTTTGAAAATTTTAGGCCAGCTTCATGCTAAGTGTAGTTCATTTATAACATGGGTTTGATCGATTCTTGGCCATTTTCATTGTGGCTTTTCTCTCTTTGTTCATTTTTATGCTAGGTTTGTTTATTCTCTTATTGAAGGTTTTAGCATGTTAAGGAACATTTGGGGAAAATTTTGGATCATTCGAGATTATTTGAGGAAAAGACATAAGGAGGTCCAAAAAGCACGACCTGTGTCTGGAGATTATTTATGACGAGATCATATTTTTCAGCATGAAAAAGGCAACATATGGTCTAAACAACACGACACGGAGTGCTAAAACACACAACCATATTTTCCAAGGCGTGTTTTCCCTCTCCTATGGGTATAAAGCTGAAACTCAAAAAATTTGGAGGTAATTTTTGGAGGGAGGAAGCACTATAAATACGATATTAGGAGTGAGAGAATGATTTTTTAGTGCTTGAAGAAGCAAAAACCTCCCAATAACTCATCCAATTAAATCCAATTGAATAAAGGAACAAGCAGAGGATAGATCCAAGTTTGATTTTTTGTTTCTCCTATTCTTTGTGTAGTTTCTCTCTCATCTTGCGTCAAATTTGTGTTTGATAGCGTATTGAGTCAAATTTTTTGTTCCTCCTATTCTTATGGTTGATGATTATGATATCTATTGATCGTTTTATCTTCTAATTTTCAATTCTTGATCACTTTTGAGCATTACTAGTTCTTAGCTTAGAAAGTGAAAATCTTGTAAGCCGAGATTAGAACTCATCATTGATAAAAGAGTAGAATTGATTGCTTCAATTGAGTATATAGGTTTGTATGAAAGTGAATCATCTTATTTGATTAAAAGGGTCACAATTGTTTTAATGGAGACTTATGACTAGTTAAGAGGCCAATTTACTTGCATAATCAAGACCATAAATTTCAATTCTCAACCCAATTTCTTCTCAAAATAATTTCTCATGGAACTCTCCTCCCTAGGAATTTCTCTTCTCTTGTGGTTCTCCGGCCCCTAGTTAGCATAGTTGATTTCCTTCATTTCTTTGTTCACGGTAGTTAGGGGTGTAAATGGGTCGAGTGGTCCGGGTTTAGACATTTTCATCATCCAACCCATGCACTACGGTTTGATAAATATTAAATCAAAACCCACCTAAAAAAATTTAAACCCTATGGTTTGTTTCTAATTGGGTTGGGTCGGGTTGACGATAATTTTAAGTAAAAACTCAACTCAACCCAACACAAAATATGTAATTATTCTACACCATAAAAATATTTTATAACTAATTAAAAATTCAAACGAATAAACCGAGGTTAAAGGTATCAAAATTAAAAAATGTTGTTTGAATTTTAATAAAATTTGATTTACTTAAACTTATGTGTAGTTTTTTCCCACGACATTTGTTTGAATCATAACTAAATTAAATTTATGTCTAAACTTTAAGCCGAAGAATGCATTAGATTAGGGATACATGAGAGAAAAACATGGCGAAATATCTTAATTTTCTCATAAGTATGGCTATATACGACATAAATATTTTTTTGGATAAGAACTCATACCAATAATTGGAACACGGGTTGGGTCGGGTTCCACAGGTTGTGCAATCCAAAATCCAAATTCAACCCAAAAGAGACGGGTTGTACAAAAAAAAACCCTCATCCAATCCAAAACCTTCATTTTAGCGATAAATACTCTGCTTGACTAGATAATATTTCGAAGCTGAATATTGAAATATTCATTGCAGATAATGTTAACTAGTCTGATTTCTACTCTCCCTCTATAATGAAACTCTTTTGAGAGCTTAGCTCTCCAAAATAGTTCCATTTTCCCCCTAATTAACTTGTCGTGTTCTTATCTATACAATCATTCGTACGTTTTACAATCTACCGAGGAGTTAATTACAATATAATTGTTTCAAAACTCGGTTAAATTCTGAACGAATGAGCTACTGTTACTTTCTCTTGCATTTGCATGGCGAAACTCTCAAATTTGGAGGAAGACTCTCCTACCTCAGCACACAATTGAGTCATGTATTCAAACATGGGATGTAAAGACTTCCAAACCAGTTTGTCACCTTGCGCGCTTGAATATTCCTAATTCTTTTCCTCTTCGAAAAAATTAATAATAAAAACAGTATTATTATTATTATTATTATTATTTTCAGATAATGGGTTATGTATTTTCCATTTTCACGCTATCAAATTTCCATCCATGAAAACATTCGGTTGCACAACCAACAGTATTATTTCCCAAACTAGTTGGATATATACTTCTACCACGTACACCATCGAGTCCTCGTTCAGGCAACACACACCAAATCCCATCTCTCTCTTAATATGAAAATTATCATCGGATTGTCAAAAGAAACCCAAAAACAATGAACCGAGTCCATCACTCTCTCTCTCTCTCTCTCTCTCTCTCTCTCTCTCTCTCTCCAGAACTGTTATAAATAACCATCCACTGAACTGAATCGCCTCTCACTTTCATCCATCTCTTCTCTCTCAGCTCTCTCATCTTCATTCATCACATCTCTCTCTCTCTCTTTCCCAGCACCCCAATTAGGTATACAAGTTGATATATCTGCGGTCGCGAGATCGACCCTCTGATCGAACAGTATGGGAGGCGCGTCGCCGTGTGCATCCTGCAAGCTGCTGAGGCGCCGCTGCGCCAAGGACTGCATCTTCGCCCCTTACTTCCCCTCCGACGACCCCCACAAGTTCGCCATCGTCCACAAGGTCTTCGGCGCCAGCAACGTCAGCAAGATGCTCCAGGTTCTCCTCTCATTTTCCATTTCCCTTTCCCCGAGAAAAAATGCCTCACTCTTTCTCCTTTTTTTCTTTACCTTCCGGAAAATAATGGTATTTAGTTTAACAAAAATAACAGGAGATACCGGTGCAACAGAGGGCGGACGCGGTAAGCAGCCTGGTGTACGAGGCCAACGCCAGGGTGCGGGACCCGGTCTACGGCTGCGTCGGGGCCATCTCCTTCCTCCAGAACCAAGTCTCCCAGCTCCAGATGCAGCTCGCCGTCGCGCAGGCCGAGATCCTCTGCATCCAGATGCAGCAAGACCCCGCTGCGACCGGTCCCAGCCACCTGCAGCTCGACCAACATCAGCAGCTTGATGTTCACCATAGTAATCTTGACGACGCCATGGACAGCAAGTCGCTTCTCCTGGCGAGCACAATGGCTACCACCAATTTCGGCGCGGTCCAGAACCATCATCAGTACCTCAACTTTGCTGCTTCGGGTGGGAACAGCGGAGTCATGATCCAGGACCCTCTCAAGCGGGAGTACCTCTGGACTTGATGTCTAATAAGTAATAATATTATAATTTGTTCCTAGTAAACTAGCTAGCTCGCGAGTTGTTGGTCTTATATCACTTTCTTACAGACTCGTATTAGGTTGGTTCGAGACTTTCAACTATCCCGTTTTTTCTTCTTTTCGTCTTTGTTCTGGCTGGCGAGGATTCGGTTTCTTTTTTCCTGTACAAAATGATGGACCTGTAGCTTTTTGTCAACGAACGCGTTGGGCGATTATAAATTTGATTACTTTGATAATGTGCGTTAGGTTTCGAGGGCAGAGATAAGGAAGAAAAATATGACTCGATCTGCTGCTACAGATCTTTCTTATATATCTTGGGTTTTGCAGAGAACAATGTGAAATGGACCGTAGAGAGGTCAAACTAGTGCATGTGGGTGCGTGGCGGGGAGAAATGCGTAGTAGGGTTCTTATTAGTACTGACTTGAACACAATTTCTCTGTTACTTGAACAACAAGTTACGACTGCAGTTTTTGTGGGGTTCTTGTCGATGAACCAGGCTAGCTAGCTATTAGTATATATTAGGTTTCCGAGAAGTGGAGGGTGCGGTTTCGTGAAGATGAATCAAAAGGGAAAAAGGCTGGAAATGGGCGGTCATGGCCGGCCAGCATGCATCCTTTGGGTTAGCCGAGTTTTTCTTCTGCCTGCTGTAATTGTAATTGTAAGTAAATAATAATGAACATTTTGCAACTGGCAACACGTAGTCTGTAATCTCTGTATAGATAGAGTCCTTTAAAATATTGGGTTAGGGATTCTTCCTCTCATTAACGGCGACTCACGTGAGAGATTATTTAAAAATGTGATACAGAAAAATAAAATATAACTAGTAAAAACAAATAACCAAGAATCAGTGATGTTCATCAAGCACAACCTTAGAGGCGTAGACGTACAGGTGAATTATTTTGGTAATTTATTTTTATTTTACCATAGATATATATTTTGTTCAAGTGTATGTTTGAATCGGTTGAAGTGGCATTGCTAATAGGCATCTGGACGAAATGGGTTCAAATTTGTCTACATTAGACATGAGGCAAATGAGTATTGACTTCTTTAATTTGTTCACCCATTAAGAAGGACAACTACATAAAACTTTCATAGGTGAACTCTGGCCGATGGAATTGAAACAAAAGAGAATGGAGTTTCCCAAATAGATAGTGTCTCTGTGGATCAACATGAAGAGACGAACTGTCATCTCTTTACTCACTGCAACTTCCTCAAGGATATGTGGAAACTTCTCACAGAGACAATCCCTAACAATTTTTTTTTTTATAGAATTAATTCGTATTTAGTTATTGAATCAATGAATCCCATAAATTCGGATAGTGATACCCAAATTTTATGCTTCGGACATGCGCACTCGGAATGAAAATGAGCTGAATTCAGTTGAATTTTTATGTATCTCGAGTTCAATTTGTTTGTTAAAATCTTGACTCGAACTAGATTCATTAATGAGTTCACAAAGTCTACTTCATAATACCTTGTTACTAAATTTTCTGAGTCTAACATCGAGTCCCTTGTTAGTAGTTATGCTCGGTTGCAACATAGACACTCGGTAGCTACTACGTACACTGATATTGTAGTGGGCTTGGGTGGTTACTATTGTTGACGTTAGCCCATACGAATTGATGTTTGATACGGGCTTAATCTTGGTGGGTGGACGTTGACCAATTCGCCAGGCCTCAGTAAAGCTCCTGATATGATGACCAAAATGCCATTTCTTCAATTTATGGCCTGCCTCCCACACGTAGGGTCATCTGGACCAGCATCCATCAGTTTTGTTGCCCGAAGACTCTCTATAGGACCAGACCAAATAATTTAGTGAGGCCCATTTGCGTTCACCGTCTAAATTGGGCTTGTTGGTACAGTTGGCCGCTGGGCGTTGACTGAATCATTCTCCAAATAGTTCGTCCCATGTTCTTCCTTCCCACCAGTGAAAGTGAAACCTTGGTGCGTGAGGAAGCGAATGTGACTGTCAAGTTTGGCGTCTTTTAGTCATAAGCGTCTCCTCTGGACTTGACTGTCTAACTTGGCATCATAGGTTGCCCTCATTGATTATTTCAAAGTTTTTCAACCAAATTACTTCATTTTGGCATGCGAATTCGATTAACATGTTGATGAAGATTAAACAACATAACAATATAGCGAGTTCATAATCTGTTAATGTTGAATGCTTAGATCGAACGAGATGTGGACATCTTTAAGTCAAATTAAATTTGCATAGTACTTGCCACGTGTCTAGTCAGTTGGCGGGATTTGTGGTGTATATGTTGGGTCGGGGTGGTTGACCCCGTCTTTAGATGACTCGACACATTAAAGTTTGACTGGGTACACTGCTTTTAACCATAGACGCTGGTACTTTTTGTGGTAAGGAAATCAAGAACAGAGCCTCCGGTCGGCGATGGTTGAAAACCAGCTTTGTAAAATTCTATATATCGTTGAAACAGTTACAGTTACGGTAACAAAAAGGACCAAATCAGTTTACATTTTCACCCGAGTGAAAACGAAGAGAAAAAAAAAAAAAAGCGACATTGATGAAGAACTAATGCAAATCACCAGCTGCAAAGTGGGACGTTAAACCAGAACTGCATGAAACGGGAGCAAGCCCACCAAGCAGAGAAAAATATTAAGCTAACTTGTAATCTACGAATAGATGACTGGAACAGAGGAGGGCCAAACTGCTGGAGATTATGTCTAATTCAATTTCGATTTATCTGAGGGAAACGCCGTTGAGGAAGAAACTATTTTGGTGTTCTGTATTCCGAAGCAGCAGAAGCAACAGAACTGTCTGAGGGAGCTTTTGAGAACTCTGCCCCTCTTTGGAATCCATCGGGGAGCCAGCTGTGGTTTCGGCGGCGCTGCCATTTGCCCTACCGTCTTGTTAACTTGTAAATGGAGGAAGTGAAAATGAGACGAAGGAGGAAACGCTTTAGTTGCGCTTGCAAAGATAGGCCGGACGGCGAGGAATGGCAGTGGAGGAAGCGGCGGTGGTGGTGGTGGTGGGTTTATACAGCTGGAGTTTGTTTGTTTCTATATATACACGAGGTAGAAGAGGGGAAGACAAGCCGCCAGACCGTGTTATTTTAGGTAGTTCACCGAGTCAATTATTAGAAAATTTTGGAATTGGAGCTATGTTTATTTTAGTTCCGATTAATCTCTTTGCATTTCTTGATTCAAACTCAATGACAATGGTGTATGGCATTAATCGGTATAGACATAAGACAATGTTTCACCCAATTAGTTTGTCTTTTAGTTAGCGTAGGCAGAACGAAACACGAGGTTCTATGTAAACTCTTATGGGGCAAATTGACAAAGTCTATTAATCATAATCAACGAAAATTAAATACAGAGACTTAGCCTTTGACAACGGCCACACTACTAACTCCCAGCCCCTAGATTCGTGCCCATGAATCCACTAACAGCCCTACTAATCAGCTTGAACTGGACTTCCAATGACTCTAAACAAAACACCAAGGACCAAACTGAAAAAGACCACAATGGTTAAAAGTAATCCAAAAGAGCTCAAACACTTTTTTTAAGTCCCACTGAGAGACAACCTATCAGCTAGACTCTTAGACCAAACGACACAGTTTTGGTTTCTTTATTCAAACGATCAAGCTTTCCCGCTGTAACTCTAATCCTTCTCCTTCTCGGATTTGGATTCAAGTCAGCCTGCAGCCCTGACTTCAGCTCACATATCCTCCCCTGAACTGAAGCCAGTCTTCAAGCTTCAGTTCACTTCATCCTCGCTCTTCCTGGTGCCTTCTCTTGCTGCAAATTCAATTACTCCCAACTTGGCTCTTAGAAACTCGAAGGTCTCTAACTTGAGGGCTTTAGTTAGTATATTAGCTGCTTGCTCCTCAAAACCACAGTGCATCAATTCAATCACTTCATCCTTGACCAGGTCTCGTAGAAAATGGAAGCGTACGTCTATATGCTTGCTTCTGCCATGAAGAATGAGATTCCTGGATAGCTTGATGGTGGAGCTATTATCACAGTATACTCTTGTAGCCTTCTTAACACTGGTTTCCCAACCCATATGCTCCAGGATTCTTCTCAACCAGATACATTGAGCAGCTGTATAAGAAGCAGCCACAAATTTTGCTTCTATGGTTGAGAGAGTGACCACTGGTTGCTTCTTGGAAGCCCACAAAACTACCCCTCCATCTAAGAAGAAAGCATATCCACTGGTGCTCTTTCGATCGTTCAAATCTCCTGCATATTCACTGTCAGTGTACCCTACTAGACAGTCTTCATCCTGACCCTTCTGGTACCATATCCCATATCCCAGTGTGCCTTTAAGGTATCTGAGTATTCTTTTAGCAGCTAACATGTGCTTCCTTGTTGGTTGCTCAATGAATCGACTTAGTAGGCAAACTGAAAACATAATGTCAGGTCGAGTTGCAGTGGCATAAAGTAAACTCCCAATCAATTGCTTGTACTATGATTGATTTGCATCAACTCCATCTCCTTCCTTTGTCAACTTCATTCCAGTGGCAATTGGACTCTTGACATGATTACACTCCAACAGATTGAACTTCTCCAGCATTTCTCTTGTATACTTCTGCTGCGAGATGAAGATTCCTTCTTCAATTTGATTGATCTCCACTCCCATGAAGTATTTCATTCGACCAAGATCAGTCATTTGAAATTCCTGCTTCAATGAGTTCTTGAATTCAGTAATCATGTCCTCACAGTTGCTGGTGTAGATTATATCATCTATATATAAAATGACCAGCAGGATCTTTCCTTCTTTCCTCTGTATGAACAAAGTATGTTCATATGTGCTTCTCTCAAATCCTTCACTTAGAAAATAGGATTCAATCCTACTGTACCAAGCCCTGGGAGCTTGTTTTAAGCCATACAGGGCTTTATTTAGCTTGTAGACTTTATCTTCCTCCCCAGCAACCACAAATCCTTGTGATTGCTCAACATACACATCTTTTGTAAGTGTGCCATAGAGAAATGCACTCTTGACATCCCATTGATAAACAGTGAGTTCATGATGTGCTGCTAGAGCCAAGAGTGTTCTGATTGTGTCCCATCTTGCAATTGGAGCAAAAATCTCGTTGTAATCAATCACAACCTTCTATGAGTACCCCTTAGCCACTAACCTTGCCTTGAACTTATCAATACAGTGTTAGGAGAAAGCTTGACAAAGAAAAGGAAAGAATTGAAGGAATAAATGGTCAGCATAACAATTGAAGAAAGGTTCCACAAATCAGGCTATCAAGGATCTCGAAGATCATTCTTTGAAATTCATTCAACGGGCAGCAATGTAGGAATATAAAAGCAGAAGGGTTCGGGTAGAATATGACACCTTTTCGAGTTAGACTTTCAATAGCAGAAACAGTTAAGGGTGTCTGAATTGAAAGAGAAAAGGAGGAGAGTTGTCAGGGAGAGAGCTCGTTGAGAGATTTGGGTATCAGGGAAGATAATTGGCAGGGAGCTGATGTTTTGAGATCAATTCTAATTGTGTGATTCCAAGTTACTTGGGATCAGTTTCGTGTACAGTAACTATGAAGAACGATGTGCTAGTGAATCGTCAAAGGACTCAAATCGAGTGGCTTTGGCCGTGGATTAGTCAGTTTTGCACATTGCAAACCATATACCACGTAAAAATCTGGTGTCGTCCATTCTGCAATTTAGTTTTACTTTACATATACTGTGGTACTCTGTTTTCTGTTCTGGACTGCAGGTCTGTGCAACTAAACGACAGCCTGAGGAAGAGGAAGAGAAGCGTGTGGACAAAACGCATCGTTTCTCACTAAAATGAACCAGAGAATAGGAAGTGATAATTTGGCCGTGTCCTTTCTGAACTGTTAATAATTTAGGCTTGGTGTATTACGTGTGGGCTGAAGTAGGTTGAGCCCATTGAACGAGTAAAAAAACAGAAACGAGAAATCAGACTCGGTGAAGGGTTCCCTCGATCAAAATCTTGTTTTTCTTATTTCACTTTCTTTATGTTCTTCCAAACACTATCAAAACCCTAATTGTTGGTCATCTAAAAGCTTGTCTAGTGCATTGCAGAGAAGAAGGGCAGGAATCTCGCGCTCGATTCACCCAACAGGTGGTATCAGAGCCCGGCTCCGGCGAACGAGGTCTAAACACCTACAGAGAAGATGAGTTCGAGCGCTAGCACCGGTGGAGTGTTCATGGCTGATGGGTTTTCTCAGACCAGACCACCAAGATTCGAAGGAGTCCACTATGGGTATTGGCGGAATCGAATGGAACTGTTTGGATCCTGATCTCTGGAGTATAGTGCTGGACGGACCACTCGAAGTGAAAGAAGTTCGAGGCAAGTGGAGTGATGAAGACAAGCGGAATTTTCAGCTGAATTCCAAGGCGACAAATCTCATGTACTGCGCCTTGGGTCCAGAGGAATATCACCGGGTTTCTGGCTGCAAAACGGCAAAGGAAATTTGGGATAAACTGCAAGTAGCCCACGAAGGTACTTCTCAGGTCAAAGTATCCAGAATCAATCGTCTCAAACAGGACTTTGAGTCATTTGTAATGAAGCCTGAAGAATCTATCAAAGAAATGCATGATAGGTTTACTACTATAGTAAACAGCTTAAGGAACTTAGAAGTGGAATACAGCAGTGCAGTTTTGGTACGAAAAGTGCTTTGGGCGTTGCCAAAGAGGTGGTCACCCAAGGTTACTGAAATTGAAGAGTCAAAGGATCTGACGAAGCTGAGCTTGGATGAACTCATGGGTTCTCTGGTGACTCATGAAGTCAAGTTAAGACGAGCAGAAACTGAAGAACCTAGAAAGGATAAAAGAAGCATAGCCTTCAAAGCATCAGCACAAGAAGAAGAATTCGAATGTCTGGAGGATATGGAAGATGAGGAGTTGGCTATGCTGAGAAAACATGTGGCCAAGTTGCTTCGAATGAGGAAGGAGAAGAAGAAAAGTGGTTTCAACAGTCGAACAAGGGAAGGAGAGTCAGAAAAAGACCAAATGAGGCAGATCACAACAGGCTCACGATTCAGGAAGGAGGCCAACAGTAATGACAAAGCTGGCTCATCGAGTGGATGCTTTAAGTGTGGAAGAAGTGGTCACATTAAGGCTGATTGTCCACAGCTGAAGCGGGAACAAGCTTATACAGCAACGTGGAGCTGCAGCGAGGATGAAGAAGAAGAGGGAGATGTAAATGCAAAGTATGAAGCATACATGGCCATTGGTGAGAGTGAGGATGAAGCTGACATGTCTCAGGTCTGCTTCCAAGTGAGCATGGAAGACAGTGGATGCTCACACCATATGACTGGAAATGAAAAACTGTTTTCAAAATTGATTAAGGGTAAGAAAGGTAAGGTTTACTTTGGACACAATTTTAGTACTTATATCTTAGGGAAGGGAGAAATAGGAAATGGTCCTGTAATTAAAAATGTGATGTGGGTTAAAACACAATCTATTTTCAATAAGTCAGATGTGTGGTGAAACAAACAGAGTCGTTTTTGAACCTAACAAATGCTATGTTGGAAACATTGAAACAAAGAAAACTGTGTTCACTGGTAAAAGAAAAGGGAAACTGTTTTGTACAAATCTAAACAATAAGAATGATTTTAATGAAATGTGTTTGATGTCTATGGACAAAAATGATCAACTAGAATGGCATAGGAAGCTAGGTCACATCAGTGTAGGATCTCTAGCAAAACTAGTTAGTCTGAACATTGTCACTGGAATACCTAGGATAAATAGCAGAAAGGAGTTCTTTTGTGAAGCCTGTACAAAGGGAAAACAGGTTAGATCTTCCTTTAAGAGTAAGAATGTTATTTCAACAACTAGATCGTTGGAATTACTTCATTTAGATCTGTTTGGTCCTTGCAATGTAATGAGTTTGGGTGGGAAATACTATGCCTTTGTGGTAGTAGATGATTTTTCAAGATTTACCTGGGTAATGTTTCTCTCAAATAAAGGAGAGACATTCCTTAAGTTTAGAAAGTTAGTCAAACGTCTAGAAAATGAAAAGGAGACTAAGGTTGTAAACATTAGGAGTGATCACGGAGGTGAATTCATATATGATGAGTTTGACAAGTTTTGTGAGGAGTCTGGTATAAGTCATAACTTCTCTGCTCCTAGGACACCTCAGCAAATTGGAGTCGTGGAAAGAAAAAACCGAACTTTGATAGACATCGCGAGGACAATGATCAGTGATTATGGAGTGCCAAAACAATTTTGGGCAGAAGCTATAAACACAACATGCTATACTATAAACAGAGCCTTAATTCGTTCTAAACTGAATAAAACACCTTATGAGCTATGAAAGGATAGGAAGCCAAATTTAGGCTACTTTCATCCCTTTGGGTGTAGGTGTTTTGCTTTGAATACTAAAGATAATTTAGGGAAGTTTGATTCCAAGTCTGATGAGGCAATATTTCTGGGATACTCTAAACATAGTAAAGCATACAAGATATATAATAAAAGGACCCTCAAAGTAGAGGAGTCCATTAATGTGGTTTTTGACGATTCTCCTAGAAAGTGTGTAGCACAGATCGAAGAGGATGATGATCTCGGATTAGGAAGGTCATATCAAGAAATCAGACCTGAGGAAAACAGGCTGGAAAGGGAAAATACATCAGAGGCAGAACCAGTGGAACAGAGTGATCAGGTTGGGACGAAGGAAGCACCACCATATATACAGAAACGAAATCCATCTTCTCAAATCATTGGGAACATGGGACAAGGTATGGTTACTCGATCCCAAATGCATCTTGCACATACTGCGTTTGTGTCTTTGGTAGAACCTATCGTGAAGCTCTGAATGATGAATTCAGGATTGCATCTATGCAAGATGAAATAGGTTATTTTTAAAGGTTGAATGTTTGGGAATTAGTTCCAAAACTAGAGGATAAACCAATTATAGGAACAAAATGGGTTTACAAAAATAAAACTGATGAAGTTGGAGATATAACTAGCAACAAATCTAGACTGTTTGCACAAGGATATGATAAGGAGGAAGGGATTGATTTTGACGAATCTTTTGCGCCTGTAGCTAGGTTAGAGGCAATAAGATTGTTATGAGCATATGCAGCTTCAGAAGGTTTTAAACTGTATCAGATGGATGTCAAAAGCGCATTTTTGAATGGGGATTTAAAAGAAGAAGTTTATGTGGCTCAGCCTCCTGGATTTGAAAACGACAAGTTTCCTAATCATGTGTATAGGTTAAACAAAGCGTTATATGGACTAAAACAAGCTCCCAGAGCCTGGTATGAGAAATTAAGTAATTTTTTAATTACTGATGGGTTTCATAGAGGATCTGTTGATAAAACTTTGTTTATAAAAAATGTTAACGGCCACACCTTACTTGTTCAAGTATACGTGGATGACATAATATTTGGTTCATCAAGTCAAAATTTGTGCAAAGACTTTGAGTCTGCAATGAAAGGTGCGTTTGAAGTGAGTCTTATGGGTGAATTGACATATTTCTTAGGATTACAGGTTTAGCAAACAAAGATGGGTATTTTTATTACACAATCTAAATATCTTGTTAACATGCTGGAAAGATTTGATTTGAAAAACTTAAAATCTGCTATTACACCTATGGGATCTTCTGTAAAGTTGTCAATCGATGGATCAAGTGAGCCTGTAGATGAGAAACAATATAGGGGAATGATTGGATCTCTGCTTTACTTAACAGCGAGTCGCCCATATATCATGTTTAGCGTGTGTGTGTGTGCTAGGTTTCAAAGTAGTCCAAAAGTCAGTCACTTGTCAGCAGTAAAAAGAATTTTTCGATATTTATCTGCAACTCAGCATCTTAGTTTATGGTACTCGTACAACTCGAGTCTTGAGTTGATAAGTTATAGTGATTCTAATTAAGCTGGGTGTGCAATTGATAGGAAAAGTACATCTAGAACGTGCCACTTTCTAGGCACGTCACTAATTTCATGGGCTAGTAAGAAACAAAATTCAGTTGCTCTGTCAACTGCAGAAGCTGAATACATAGCTGCAGGACTGAGTTGTACTCAGTTATTGTGGCTTAAGTATCAACTTCAGGATTATGGATTAGAAGTAGGGTCTCTTCCTATGTTGTGTGACAACACAAGCGCTATTAATATGACAAAAAACCCTATTCAACATTCTCACACAAAACACATTGAAGTGCGTTATCACTTCATTCGTGATTTAGTGCAAGAAGGGAAGGTCCATTTAGAATTTATTAGTACAGATATGCAGTGGGCGGATATATTTACTAAACCTTTAGGAGCAGATAAATTCATACATATTCGAAATGAACTTGGTATGTTTTCTCAGCAAGAAATTGATTCACTAAAGAATAATTGATTCTCAAAATATCTTCTTACCATGATTAACAAAAGTTTCTCTTTTTAGTCATTGAAAAGTCTCGTCCTGCTATGTCCAGAGGGTATAAAAACTAGGGTAACTCTTCGTCTCCTCTGTCTCATAGACTGCCTCTCACTCTAGTTATTCCCCCTGCTCTCAAAAATACTATCTCACTCTCAAACGATCCAATGGTGCTAAACAATGCTCAACTGCACTCTGCTGTTCTTTTCAAGAACCAGAGTTTTCGCAATGCTGCAACCTACTCTCGTTATCTTCGTCGGTTTCGCGACCGACCTCTCTATTCATCCTTTTCCATTCAGCCTGGTACTTTTTCAAAGTACGACATGAATATTCCTGCTTATCTTCGAGGGCTGGGATGGGAATCTCTGGTTGAGAATATGAGATTCAGTCAATGTCCTGAAGCGGTCAGGTTATTCTTTGTTAACCTGCGTCGTGGACCTGGGAGTGATCCTCTCTTCTTCACTACACTAGTGTATGATTATGAGATCAAGGTCACTCCAGATCTTCTTGCATCTGTTCTAGGGCTCCCTCATTCAGGTTTTCGAGCTCAATCTGATAGGGACTTCTATAGCTTCGGGTTTCGTTTCGATGCAGTCGTAGAATCCCTAGCGCATGACATCGGAAGGTAGTTCCCGTCCAAACTTTCTGCTGGAAGATTGCCAGATGATCTCAAGGTGCTTCATTTTTTCATTACTCGATGGTTTTTGCCTCGAGACCTCGCAAGCAGAGACATCCTTCACTCAGCTGGCCTTTGGATCCTGTCCAATGCTCGTGCTGGTCGACGTATCAGCTATGCCTATCTTATGTTTAGGCATATGATCGACTTTGGGACTGAGGCATATGGTAGACCCTTACCTTTTGGTCCCCAAATCACACGCTTGCTGTATCGCCTTGGCATCGACCTTTGTGATAAGGTTATAGTGTGTGACGTGTTGGATTACTTGCGTTCTCAGCATGTTCTGGCTCGTCTTGATGCTCTTGTCGGGCCCCAAAAGCCTGTCATTGGCTCAGGGGGAGTGAGCAACCCTCAGTGTCCTTCCCAGGTAGCTACTTCTGCTCTTGTCAACGCAGCTGCTGCAGCATTTAAACAAGAGGCTTGTTCAAGGAGTGGACCAAAGAGGAAGTTACTATTGGAAAAGGACTTAATGTTACCAAAGTTTGCGTATGAGTCGAATCAGATAAGTGACCCAATAAGTCTTGATTCGGATTTTGGTGATGAGGACAAAGTTTCTAACTATGCATCCCCACCTCGTTATTCATTCTAAGGAACTTTGGTAAATTTGGAAGTCAAATAAGTGTTGGTAGTTCGTGTCGTAGGAAATGTGAGAAGTCGGGGTTGGGTCTGGTTTGTTAGTCTTGTTGTCTTTTAGTTGAATGATTAAAGTTTCTTCATTATTCTTCTGAATTGAACAAAGGTTTATCTTGTTAGTAGCTGAACAGGAAATAATCCTTGAACAATAGAATGTTTTGGACAGGCTGCACCTATGGTTTGTTGAGTGTGTGCAGGTTGCTAAAAGGAGCCATTGACAAGATTAGGAGGAGAATGTTAGGAGAAAGCTTGACAATTAAAAGGAAAGAATTGAAGGAATAAATGGTCAGTAGAACAATTGAAGAAAGGTTCCACAAATCAGGCTATCAAGGATCTCGAAGATCATTCTCTGAAATTCATTCAACGGACAACAATGTAGGAATATAAAAGCAGAAGGGTTCGGGTAGAATATGACACATTTTCGAGTTAGACTTTCAATAGCAGAAACAGTTAAGGGTATCTGAATTGAAAGAGAAAAGGAGGAGAGTTGTCAGGGAGAGAGCTCGTTGAGAGATTTGGGTATTAGGGAAGATCATTGGCAGGGAGCTGATGTTCTGAGAGCAATTCTGATTGTGTGATTCCAGGTTACTTGGGATCAGTTTCGTGTACTGTAACTCTAAATAACGTTGTGATAGTGAATCGTCAAAGGACTCAAATCGAGTGGCTTTGGCCGTGGATTAGTCGGTTTTGCACATTGCAAACCGGATACCACGTAAAAATCTGGTGTCGTCCATTCTGCAATTTAGTTTTACTTTACATATACTGTGGTACTCTATTTTCTGTTCTTGACTGCAGGTCTCTGCAATTAAACGACAGCCTGAGAAAGAGGAAGAGAAGCGTGTGGACAAAACACATCGTTTCTCACTAAAACGAACCGGAGAACAGGAAGTGATATTTGGGACATGTCCTTTCTGAGCTGTTAATAATTTAGGCTTGGTGTATTACGTGTGGGCTTGAAGTAGATTGAGCCCATTGAACGAGTCAAATAACAGAAATGAGAAATCAGACTCGGTGAAGGGTTCCCTCGATCAAAATCTTGTTTTTCTTATTTCACTTTCTTTCTGTTCTTCCAAACACTGTCGAAACCCTAATTGTTGGTCATCCAAAAGCTTGTCTAGTGCATTGCAGAGAAGAAAGGCAGGAATCTCGCGCTCGATTCACCCAACATACAATTGTCCTCCTTTAGTTTGGTCTTGTAGATCCACTTCAAACCAATTGGAGTGACATTTGGAGGTAGTGTGGTTAGAGTCCAGGTCTGATTCTTCTCATTGGAGTTCATTTCTTATCTCATTGCTGCATTCTACTTCTCATCTTCAGCAGCTTCCTCATAAGTTAATGAATAAGTGGTAATGACTACCATGTCCCACCAGTCTGCATCAGTATAGTGTGAGCAATCATATATTGCTAACCAAGCTGGAGGTTTTCTCACCCTAGGACCAAGACCTGAAGTAGGCAGCCCCAAACTATCTGTTGGAGATTCAGTATCTGAGTCCTCCCCTTCTGTCTCATTCTGATTTCCAGTTTGAGGTGTGACTAGAGCAGGACTTGAGATTCCTTGTGGTTCTTGATCATCTGAGGTTGCTGAATTATCTTCAGCAGTGTCATCCCCATCATCTGATTCATACAACTTATCTTCACTTCCTTCCCAGCATAGTTTAGCTGATGAAGGTGGCATCTCAGACTTCCAGTCCCAACATTTTGACTCATCAACCACCACGTCCCTGCTTATCACCACCTTCTTAGTAGATGGATTATAGAGTTTATAGGCTTTGGACTCTACTGATAATCACAGAAAATAACACATAATACTCTTGTTGTCCAGTTTTCTTCTTTGTGAATCTGAGATGGGCACATATGTTGCACATCCAAACACCTTGAAGTGTGAAACAGATGGAGGAGCACCTATCCACAGTTCCTGAGGTATCTTTCCTGCATTTGCAGTGATTGGACTTCTGTTTAATACATGAGAGGTCCATAGGGGTGGGCAACGGTACGGGATGGGATACCCGTCCCGTTTGAAATGGGTACCCAATCCCGTTTGGAGAACAAAGTTCATCCCATGTCCCGTCCCATAAGAGTTAACGGGTACCCGTTACCCGTACGGGACGGATAACGGGTACCCAAACTACCCGTACATACCGTTCAACTAAAATGTTCGCCAACGACCTGTCGACAAGTTTGATCAGTACACATTGTTTTTCTTTGAGTGCAGTTCACTGCTCCCCACTCTCTCATCGTGAATCCTTCTTTTCGACTAAACACTATTTTCCACACACCAACCCCTCTGGCTCTATCCTAACCCGAAAAATATATACACTATACAGGAATCTTATACGTCTGGATTTGGATTTTAGTGTGGCTTATAATTAATAGAAGTTGCCGAAGGGAATAAAGGAAACAAATGAGCTTTATTGTTAAATGTTTAGAGTAAACATTACAAGATAGATTACATTCTCTGATGGAAGCAAATGTTCTTTGATGATGCCCAGGTCAAGAAGCTCAAGGGGTCCTCGAAGGCAGAGGCAATATCTATTGTAGGAATTTTTGCTAACGGGTAACCCACGGGTACCCGTTGTAGAAAACATTGATCCCAAATCCCATCCCGTTAAAAATGAAACATGTATTTGGGTACCCGTAACCCTCAAAAAATGGGACGAGTATGGGTATACCCAAATACCCATTTCCCGTTGCCCACCCCTAGAGGTCCATGCTACTGCCTCAGGCCAGAATTCAGTAGGTACCCTTCTATCTTCAAGCATACATCTGACCATATTCATTGTTGTTCTATTCTTCCTCTCAGCAACTCCATTTTGTTGTGGAGTAAGGATTGTTGTCAGCTGCCTCCTGATCCCTTCATTTTCACATAAATCTCTAAACTCATGAAGCATAAACTCCCCTCCCCTATTTGTTCTCAGACAGATAAGTGACAGACCAGTTTCCTTCTCTACTTGCTCTTTGAATCTCTTGAATTGTTCTAAGATTTCAGACTTGGCATTCAAGAAATAAACCCACAACTTTCTACTGTAATCATTAGTCAAGGTGAAGGTATATCTTACCTCCATTTGAAGTTGGGGTGATTGGCCCACACAGATTAGCATGAAACCAATTGCATTTTCTGTGTAGCTCTCCAGCTGCTCTTCTTTGGAAACGGACTTCGATGTTATTTGCCAATCATGCAGGTGGAGCAGACTCCAATGGTTCCTTGCAGATTTGGTAGGTCCTGAACCAAATTCTTCTTTTGCAGCTGAAGGATGGCAGTTGAGTTTAAATGGCAAAATCTTCTATGCCACAACTCCAGTGAGGTCTCACTACTGGCTTCTGTCTGCAAGCACTGTATCTGATGACTTTCTTCAATTGCTGGGTTGGCATGTATCACAAACATGCGGTTTGACTTCATTGTAGTTTCCAACAGTAATCCATTCCCTTTGTGATACACCTTGCAGCCACCATTCTGAATGACAAAGATTAGGTTCTTCTCTTGCAGCTGACCTACACTCAGTAGGTTAGTGTTGAGCCCTGGTACATAGAACACATCTTGAATGGTGAGTGTGAACTGATCCAGAGTAAATTTCACAGTCCCTTTTCCCACAGCATCGAGTTTTGTATCATTTCCCAATTTGACACTTCCTTTGTAACTAGTGTCAAGATCAGTGAACCAGTTCCTGTTCCCTGTCATATGATTGCTACAACCTGAGTCAAGAAACCACCAGTTTGCTCTTGTGTTTCTTGGACTTTTTGTCTTCACATGCTCCACATGAGCCATGAGAAGCATATCTTCTTTCATGTGAACTTCAGTGATGCCTTGCCCTTGGTCTGTGTTGGTGTAGTTAGCTTGACCAGTATTGTGCCAATATGGACACTCATACTGGAAATGTCCCAATCTATGTTCCTCTTCCTCTTCCTCGTCCTTGATAGAATCCTCCACGTCCTAGACCTCTACCTCCTCTACCTCCAGATTCAAAATTCATCCTGAGAACCTGCTCTTCCTCATTTCCACTCTTCCTTTGGAATTTTTGTTCATGAACAACTAGGGAACTTTGTAGAGCATAACAGACAGGGTTTCTATATCTTTGGATTCTTCTATAGAGCATACCACATAGTTGAACTTCTCAGTCAGAGTTCTGAGAATTCTCTCAACTATATGCACATCTGTCAAGTTGTCTCTGCAGTTTCTCATTGAATTTGCTACCACCATCACTCTACCAAAATAATCCATTATAGTCTCACCTTCCTTCATTTCGAGCAGTTCAAAACTTCTCCTCAAGCCTTGCAGGTGAGCCTTTTGAACCCTTGCACTCCCGTGATACTTGGTTTTCATGGCATCCCACAGTTCTTTGGCAATATGCTTGTTGGTGATGGTCTTGAGGATGGCTCGATCAATGGAGCTGAAGAGGTAATTTTTGGCTTTAAGATCCTTCAGCCTGAGGTCTTCTAGGCTTTTGGTTTGTACAACAGACAAAACCTCAGTGGCTGAAGGTTCTGTAAATCCCTCACTAACCACTCCCCCGTATTCCTTTAATCTCAACAAGTTCTCCATTACCAAGCTCCAGTGATCATAGTCACCATCGAACTTTGGTTTGCCCACAACAGCAAAACCTCCATTGTCACTCATCTCTATAGGTTCTCTCTGCTCAAACTCTATTGAGCTTTCACTCTGCACCTAGGTTATGATTCTCACTTGATCACTCATGTTTCCCTACCCTGATCTGCAGAACTTTTCACACAACACTCAATCTCAGGTTACAGTTTGCAGAGCTCTGATACCACAACGTAAACTCTTATGGGGCAAACTGACAAAGTCTATTAACCAGAATCAACGAAGATAAAATACAGAGACTTAGCCTTTGACAACGGTCACACTAATAACTCCCAGCCCCTTGATTCGTGCCCCATGAATCCACTAACATCCCTACTAATCAGCTGTTTACCCTAACAACCTGCAACTAATTCAAACCCTGAACTGGACTTCAAAAGAGGATCAGCTACGAGGATGACACACGACTTCTTCATCTCACTCTATATGACAGAGGAAGGGGCGCCCCGATGCTTTGATAACACCGCAACCGTTTAATGTCTCAATTCATACTCTCATAATGCTCATTCGAAGAAAGAGAGATTGAAACCGATCGCACAATCTTGACATAAATAATTTTGTAATATAACGTATAACACAATGACCAAGTGTCTGGTTAACCGCATAAAGCGGCTAATGAAGCATCTAGTTCACGCCAACGGATATGAGTTTTGTTTCGAGACATACATCAACATTTTTCAGGAAATCGTTCGTTCCATAGGGCGAAAAAAGAGGGTGAAGGGGCAAATGGTGGTCAAGATAAATCTCATCAAAGCATATGACAAACTGAGTTGAGAGTCACAACTACGATTGCTTGGATGAAATCGAAGTTGAAGGCTGCGAGAGAGTATCAAATTTCGATCCCATGACAACATAAATTACTTGTTTTTTATATAATTTCCCACTCCATTTCTGTTTAAAATGAACATTGGCACTCTTTTCCATCCCACAAACTTGAATTAGAGACGCTAGGAATATTTTGTTGGAAATCTTCTACCCACTTATATAAGGAGATTCTAGGTGAAGAGTGGGTTAAAACAAAATTAGGAGGTCTGGCCGCATCACACGGAAGGCCATAAAAGTCTTTCTACATTATTTATTACCTCGCTGAGGGTTTCGTTGGGCTTCCTTTCTCTGTTTATTGGCGAGAATTGGGTTTTGGTTATAGTTTTAGGATTGGGCTATAGTCTATTGCTAATTATCCGCCCACAAGCCCAAATCATTTTCTCTGCAACACATGTCACATGTGATGGTAGAACAGTGAGATTGAGTAATTTGAGTGAAAATCAATATGAATTTAAAATAAAGTAGCATTCCAGATTATATCTCAATATTAATATACACACTAATATAAAATAGTTCTCCATAATAACATGATAATTTTAAATTCCCCCAATGATTTTCGAAAGGATGACTTTGTCTTTTTAATTAAAAAGGCACATATATTACCATCGATAGGAAGTTGATCCAATAAGTAACTCAGTTTTGCATAACCATTGATAACCATCATCGAGAATTCATGAAAGAAATATAATTTTTCCTCTAATTAATTTAACCAAACTAGATCTCTTTGGTTTTAAGTGCTAATTTATTTTGTCACATAAAAATCATATTAATTATGCTATTCAAAATAGCATCTACTTTAATATATGTTGGACAAAAATTGAGACATATATTACAAGTTATACCATGATGGTAACGTTTAATAGTACAAAAGATTATATCATAGTAGTATGAAAGTGTATCATGATAGTGTGAAAAAAATATAGTGTAGAATTGTGAGAATATATTGCATAACCCCTCTTAATCTGGCATGGATATCAGGGGCTGCAATTATGCGTTTTTCAATATCCATCCAATTTAACATACATGTCTCATTCGTTTCATCTTTGATTTTTAAAAAATTGGATTAAAAAATAATATTTAATTGAAATCTTTCAAAGAAAAGTTGAAAAGAGTATGCCGAGTATTTTTACAAGAATTATACACCAACATCAAACAAAACACTAGCTAGGTAACAATTTACCTCTAATATTCCATTCTTTTTTCTCTGCAACACATGTGATGTTAGATCAATGAGACTGAGTAATTTGAGTCAAAATCAAATTTATACGAACTAAAATAAAGTAGAATTGAATAAAGCATTAAGATTATATCTCAACAATAATATAGAGTAATTCTCTATAGTAACATGGTTAATTCTAAATTTTCATTGAATGATTCTAGGAAGGATGATTTGGCAATATGATGTTGAGTTGGAAAAGACATATGGCAGCCAACTTTCCGAAATTTTAGTATTTTTCATTAAGAAAAGAATTATGAAATTATTAACGATAACAGATAAATGATTAGTATATTGATGTGTTACAAAATATTTGGCTAATAGTTTATATTTCTAAAGATTTGGCTAATAATTTGAAAAATTAGAAAGGTTTGACAAATAATTTTTATTTACCTATAGACATATGATGTATCTTCCTTTTTTTATATTGGTATAAACGAATGGTTTGTACTCTTTTATTATAGCAAATAACAAAGTAACTTGATTCAGATAATTACTAATACTCTAATTCTTTTTATACTAATAAGAATGACAATAGGGCAGGTCTGGGGCGGGTATCTCGATACCAATACGTGCCCAATGGTAGGTCGAGTAATTTATCACGGGCGCGAATCAGGGCAGGTCAACCCAATGAGTATGTAATTTATGCGAAAAACATTAGAAATATTCATTGTTTTCATTCAAAAACAAAGAAACCATAATATGATAAAAATGTAGTTAAATTATTGAAGAAATTGAGGTTTTCAATTATTTACAACTTTATTTTATTTAAAATATAACATAATAGGAGGGAAGTTCTAAATAATTTCACTAAGATTATATGTAATTTAAACAAGAACGAGTCGAGAATGGGATGGGTCAAGGCAGGTCGGGTCGATGAGAGGTACCCATGCTTGCCCCACCCCACCTACGGGCCGGGTCCGACCCGCCCAAAACAGACCAAACAGTTCATGTAAATTGGGTTGGGTATATACTATTAATATAATAATGTTATTAATCCGGCCAACGAAATGGGCCCTAATCTAGTATAGAATAAAGCTTTTACTCGTCTGGCTCACCGAGGAATTCTTTCTTTCTTGCAAGTTGCAATACTGCGTTGTTTTAGTTATGAACGAGTCAAAGATGTCTCTTTAACGCGCTCCGCGGTAGCTAATTACGTCGATACGAGTGTATTTAATTTATTAAAACAAAAACAGAAAGGGCGTTTGGTTCATCAGACGATTCTTCAATTTTGGGCTCCGCGGAGCTGAAGTACGCGCGGGGGAAATTTATTTGCCTCGTCTAGCTTGACCCACCCAATCCAACAAACACATTGGCGGAGGGTGTGGGCAGTTAATTGTTTCTTTGCATTGCATTGCATTGCATTGCATGAGACCAGTTCAAAATTCCATCCATCCTCCAAATCATATATAGAGGTTCCTGTTGAGTGTTGAGAACCCATCCAATTGATTAATTCCTAGCTTCTCCGCATAGGAAGGGAGGATTCTTTTGTTATTTGGGCTTATAAGTTAAAACCCTCAGCCTATTAACTAAAAAATTAGGACCGGGACTCCACTGAAATAATTAAAGCTCTCTATTCAATTAATGTGTTATGTTATTTAAAGCTCCCTAATTTACTATACTTCAAAGAATTAGTGTTTGTAGATACATTTAATTTATATCCTAATTGCCATATTATAGTGTTAAAGATACACAATTTTGTGTTGTCATAAATGAATTTGTATGTAGAGATAAAAATACCAATTAAGTTTGTACCATGATATTAAAGGTACAAGTTGAGTTTTTACTATAAAGAAATTTTTACCAAAATGTATAGACCCAAACTGAATATTGTATTTTTAAAAAAATGGAACAATCGAGGGTATGAGATATAGTACAATTTCTCTATATATATTTATTAAAATTATAATTAGCAACTATATTTTATAGTATCCATTTAGATAAAATAGCTTATTGTTACTTTATTAAAAAATTTAGGTGTATAGTTCAACGTGCATAATCACTCCCTTATCGGTTTCTAATTAATCATATTTCATTTGTTCAAATTTTAGTTTATAAATTTTGACCGAAAATCAAACTAATTATACTATAAAGAATGTTATTTATTTTGGGTGGCTTCTATGGTGCACTTACAAAAATGAGTGCATAATATACACCTAACTCTAAAAGTAGATATAAGACATCAAATGTTATTTTAATTGGTGTCGTTAGCCAAATACGATGATAACTTTCAATTTTGAAACCTAACCCTAAATTCGAAATTGTAAACCCTAACCCTAAATTCCGAAACCCGAAATCCTTCAAATCAAAGTAAATATTGAATATTTTTTTGTAAAAATTCATGTGTATTTTTGTCCATCATATCACGAGTAATGATTGACATCAGTTTGACATGAATCACCTGCTCACAATGACGGTTATGAGGCAAGTGCATAGCATGTACCCAAAAAGTTACCGCATTGAAGACAAAACCTTCATTTTTGACATATTTTGGAAGATATGTTAGTCTAGCATCCTATGTAGGGGTGGGTAACGATCCGGTTCGCACAAGACTAAATCGTACCAAATCGATATTTGGATCGAATCATATTAGATCGAATATATTTTGATTCAGTTTTGATCCTATGAATTATTTTAAGTATGAAGAAACATGGACCAAAATTGAATTTGGGATGGACTAATTCGAACAAAATAAACCAAACATGCTTTTGGTCCAGTTCTGGTCCTTATTTTTCCTTTGTTTTTGGTTCAGTTCTGTATCAATTCGATCAGGTTCTGTACCGAACGACCGATGTCCACCTCTAATCCTATGTCATCATGTACAGTATCGTTCATTCACTATCAATTCTTCTATAATGGTACCCTATCTATACGACAATTCATAATTACATCCCCACCATCAATTTTTGGTTCTCGCCTTGCTGATTGGACTTTGACCAAGCTCCCAATCTTCATAAAGTTAACTTAGAATGATCATGATACTCCCCACTTAATTTATTATATATAAATTGAGCAATAAAATATGCATATTTATAAGGAAACAAAAGCAACATATCTATTGGAAAGTACTCAATCCCTAAGTTTATTCATTAATTTTTCAATCTAAAGAGTATCAATATTTGTGTTGGTTGCTGGGTTGTTTATCAGCATGGGAAAGAATAAATATCACAAAATGTTCATGTGATGTAAATTCTACCGTGCGTAATGTTTAGTGTGAAGATAAAGGTTTCGTAAAGAGAGACAAATGCATTGGAATTTATAGATATGATGGTGCTTTAGAGAACGGAGCGATCACACGAAATCTAAAATGACATTTACAATAATTTGTTAATTTGAAGAGCAAATAGTGCGGTTTGATTACATTTTTAGGAGTAGATTTTCTTGCATGGTTTTGTTTTTTACTTGCAATAAGGACTTTAGCAATACATTGGTTTAGCATGTTCAAATATTATACGAGTATGATATTGTCTCCAGTTATTTAATGATTCGAAATTTTTATGGTATAAAATAAAACATTTCTTGCGTCGGATAATTTCTATGGTTATTTATACTGTTAACGAAATTCATCCGACCAACGGGCGGACTCAAGTCACTAATGGAACTTGTTTTCTAACTACTTAATTTGGGCTGATAACACTCTCCCACCCGTTTTAGTCGAATAGATTTAGAGTTCGGATGAAAACCGTGTTAATGTGACTTGAGTCGGATGATCTATCGTTGGCCGATGACGCTCTACTAGACTACTGCCATAACACTTCTCATACTCTTCCTCTGTAATCTATAATCTTCTCAAGTATAGTGAAACTATCTCTCGTGCACGTGGAGTAGCTAACATAAGCCGTGTTAGTGAACCACGTAAGTCCTTGTATTCTTTACTTTCTCGCTGATCATTTTCTTTCTTATATTGTCGATCGCTCCGATCCGTGCGCGTAACAGATTGTGTCAGATGTCTTATCTGGTGCTCTAAAATTTTTTTTGTCTATATCATTTTGGAACGGGGGTGAGTAAGTTGGATATGAAGGCCTTGCTAAATGCTTTGACTTTTACAGTGACTTCATCTATTCCTATTTATACAACTCAACTAGCTAAACAACAAGTTTAACACCTAACCAACCTCTCTAATCGATTTGGTTGAACCAATCTTATCTAACCAAGAGGAAAATGTTACAGTTTCCCTCAACACACCAAGGGCATCCAATTGTTTGGCCCACTCTCTTGCTCATGATTTCAGCCCTTCGGGCCAAAATTTTCTTTAGGCAGATCAAGCTGGCTTGAGTTCAAGTCGTTAAGTATCATTCCTTAAGAAGAATCTTAAAATCTTCTTATTGGTTGATAGTGGATTAGGTAGTTAAAGGGGGTTAGTAGTTAATAAATAGTTAAGAGTAAACGAGATTATATAAATATAATTAATATTATTAATTAATAATTCTCTGTCTCCCTCCTCCCATAATTTTCTCCATAACCCTCTCTCTACATTATAATAAAAAAGTACAAAATTAATTTTATTTAATATTTAATGAAATCCAAATTTAATAATTTTCCTTTTCTAAAATCAAAATTTAAAATATATGGCCTCTCCCACATCTTGGCAACTTGCAGTTTAGTATCAATTGGGGTAAAATACATCAAGTACCATTTAACTTTGAGAATTGGTGGAGTTATACCACTTAACTTAAAATAGGGCGTCGAGTACCACTTAACTTAGTAATTAGTGCATTCGTCCAAAATTCCATCCATACAACTAACGGTGAAAATAAACAATAATTTTTTTGCGACATCAACCATACCACGTGGGATTTGAGTTGCTCAAACAATCCACCCATCATAATACTCAATGCTAACCAATGAACTAAAACCCCACCCAATCTCTCCCGTCTCTCCGTCTCACTCTGCTTTGTAAAATGCCCCATCTCAACAATAACAATGGCTTCCAGGAAAACAGCAAATGACTACTCAATTTGATCTATCCCTCTCACGATTTAAAGGAGAAAATGTCCAAAGATAGAAATTGCTAATATAATTTCCTGCTACAAACTGGATGCATGCACTCACTATTGATATTCATGGCAGGCTACCAATAGCAGCATTTTCCTTCACCACCGAATTTGCACTCTTTACTCGTTCCCTTTGATGCGAGCTGAGTCCTTACTGATGTCAAAGGATTTTTTTTGCTCTTATCTTGTGTGGATTAAAGTGTAACGGCCGTGATCAAAGCCAGAATCCCGATGATTATTCAAATCCCGCTCTTTGGTTTGATTTGATTTTCCTCTTCTGCAGATGTATAGTCCGAGGAGGCAAGATTGTCAAGCTTTTTGGACAGTTGAACGGGAGCGAGTTTGATGAATCGTCTGTCATCACCGAATTTCGAGCGGGTTGACCCGCTATAAGTAGATCTGATAAGGTTTCGCAGGGGATAAGGAGATCGGCTTGGCTGAGAGATCGACGGAGATTCTGGCGGACAAAGGGGACAGAGACTTGCTGCTTCAAAGCAATGATCGCGATGATAGGGTTTTGCAGCGGCCGTCGATACGCAGGTCATGGCCACAGTGTTCTTGTAGGAGAAGGGGGTGTTTGGCAAAATAGAGATAGAGCGAGACGAAGAGACAGAGAGATTGGGAGTTTGGTTGGGGTTTTAGTTCATAGGTTAGCATTGAGTATTAAATGTTGGGTTAATTGATTGACCAACTCACATCCTACGTGTATGGATGATGTGGCCCAAAATTTATTCTATATTTTCACCTTTAGTTGTCTGGATGGAATTTTTGACGGATGCACTAATTACTAAGTTAAGTGGCACCCGACGCCCTATTCTATGTTAAGTGGTATAACTTCACTAATTCTCAAAGTTAAGTGGTACCGGGGGTATTTTACCCCAACATTTTGTAATTACATTATCAATATTTATAAATTAAATCATCATTAGGGCTTTTCGTTGCATGGGTTTAGGATTTTTTCGTTTTTAGGTATTCGTTTGTGTTATTATTAATGTTGTTCGACAGGTTTTTTAATAATGTTATGTGACATTATTAATTTTTTATGTTTTGATTTGTTTGTAACATTAGCAAAAGTGAAATTGTGTTTTCAATTTGTTGGTACTTGAAGTTCATTTACTATTACATTGTATTTTCAATTTGGTTCGCAATGATTTATAATCATTTGAAGTGCTATTATCAATGTTTTTTGCAAGCACAATACAACCATTAGCAACAATTTATTTCATTGATTTGTATTATTAACATTTTTCCGTTTAAGTTTGTAACTTTGTCAAATGTCATTATCAAGAAGCATACTTGTTAGGTATTATTTGTTTATGACATTAGCAAAAGTGATTTGTGTTTAATGATATAACTATGGTTATGAACCTTTCAGGCTGAGCTAGTAACGTAGTTTGTGTCATTATTAATGGGCGTGTATAAGCATTATCAAAATTAATAATATCTAGTAAGGTCCTTAACAATTATTAGTTGCTATCATTATCAAAGTTTTTGGTTGCATTATCCATTAAACACATGTTAGTTTTTAATGTGTTTTTAGTGCTATTTGACATTAAACAATTAATTTGAATATTATTAATACTTTTTATTATAAAAATCTATTTCCTTATCAGTGTTTGTTATTAATGATTTTTAATATCTTTATTAAAAGCTTGATATCATTTTATAATGTTGAAGTCGGACATTATAATATTTTTGTTTTGTGTTTATTTTCAACGAAATACTTTTCATTATCAATGATTTATTGTATTGTTATTAAAAGTTTGGTGTTGAGGCGTGAATGTTGGTTTGCTTGAGCTAATATTTTTCTTGACAATGTTTGTTTAACTGAATCACACAGGTGCACTATGTCACAAGTACCCAAGATGTTGAAAATCAATATTGTGCTTTTTGATCATTGAGATTGATAATGTAAAATAATATTAATTGATCATAAAACGTTAATAATGTCATTGGAAATCATTGAAAGAGGCCATGACTGGATAGTTATCTACAAGATATATAAAGGCAAAATATGGGTTGGAATTCTCCCATTTCAAATTTCGTGGCCTGAGAGTGATTGTAGGAAGGACATTTTTGTTATTGCGCCCACTTTATCTTTATATATTATAAATGTTATCATTGGAGTTCGAACATGGATCAATTAAATGAAGAAAGAGCATTATAACCAACTAGGCTACATTATATCTATTGTTATTTCTTTGATTAAACTCTAGGAATATGTTTGTGATGATGCTTCTATATTTATATTTTATCTTTAAGTTATTTATATTTTATAGAATGAGATTAGTTCTGAAATCGGAACTCAAGTAGTATTGATTCTATTGGGGGCATACAGGAAGTGGCCCAAGCAAGGAGCCCAGGAGGGCGAAATGGGCTGAAGGCATGGACCTGGCAGGAAGAAAGCCCGGCCCAAAGAAGGGCTAGAGGCTGTAGCCTAGGCAGTGGGACCAACGGTAAAGCGCATGGCGACAAAAGGGGGGCAACGGCCAAAAGCGTACGGAGGGGACAGGAGGTAGGACCGTGCGCCTCGATGGCGAAGGTCGGTGTCAGAGTGTCGGGGCGCATGGAAGGAGAAAGTACAGTGCATTTAATGAGATGATGACATAGGGCGGATTTGGGGGGCAGTGGTCGATCCTACCCTGGGTATAAATAGTGAAGTGGGTGGAGCTCATTTACTTAGGTTCTAACTTCTCTCTAAAACTTGCACCTCACTTCTCACTCTAGAAAGACCGTTCTGACTTGGGCGTTGGAGTGCTAACGAGCCCTTCTTAAGGGGGCTCGACAGGCGCCTTTGCGTGCAGGAGAGAGGACATGGAGCAGAAGCGTGTAGAAGATAGGAGGAGAGCGAGAGCCATCGGGGGCGGCAGGTTACGTGGCACAAACAATTGGCGCGCCAGATAGGGGAATATAGCCTTGGGAACATAGGTCATGGAAGAAGCGGCAGAGATGGCAGGCGAGAGGAGCCGCGCTCCCAATGAGGCAGTCTCGGAAGGGGCACCCCATGTGTCCGAAGAGGCGCAAGGAGGGGAGGACGAGGCGCAGGAAACAGCACAGTCGGAGGGCGTCACGCTGACCAAGGAGCACTTGATCAACATCATAGAAGAGAAAGCCCAAGCGCTCGAGGCACTGAGGAAGGAACGCTGAGGGAGAGAGACGAAGATGAGGAGGGGATCTCCAGCGCGGTAAGGCGCACGGAGGAAGTAGGTCATCTGGCCCGGCACAGGGCGCCGGACCTCGAAGAACACAACGGATGGGCGCCGAGGCGCCTAGGGCGCCCTTGGGGGGTGAGGCAGCCAGCCGAGTTGGAGCGGGGGCAGGGATAGTGGTCATCAACCCCATGGGCGCCATGCATGAGCTGGCGCTCCCATTCGCATCTCTGAAAACCAACAATGCAGCGGAATACGAGGCTGTGATAGCGGGATTGAACACGGCGCGAGAACTGGGAGCTCAGAGATTCAAGTCCGTTCTGACTCAGCCCTGGTGATAAACCAGCTAAATGGCGTGTTCGAGGTGAAGGAAGAGGCATTGGGCGCGCACCTTAAAAGGATAGAGGGGATGCGTTCCTGGTTCGAGCAAGTGGAGTTCACACATGTTCCAAGAGAGGAAAATGCCCACGCGAACGCGCTGTCGAAGCTGGCCACCGGTACCAATTTCGAGAACGAAAGACACGTGATAGTCTCAAAGGAGCATCCCTCTGAGGAACCAATGGTGGGAGTGATCGGAGAACAAGGCGGCGAGGGAGAAGGGTGGATGACCCCGATCAAGGCGTATCTACTCCATGGGGCGATCCCGGAGGACGCCAGGCAAGCGTGGCAGGTGCGACGCAAGGCGGCCCGTTGCACGATTTTAGAAGGACAGATGTATAAGAGATCACACTCGGGGGCTTACCTGAGGCGCCTCACGGAGGCAGAGGGAGAAAGGGCGATAGCAGAAGTTCACCAAGGCTCCTGTGGAATGCACGCGGGTGCGAGGAGCCTCGAGAAGGTGCTGTTACGCCAAGGTTACTACTGGCCCACGATCAGAAAAGACGTCAAGAGGCATGTGGAGAGCTGCCATCAATGCCAGATCCACTCCCACGACGTGCATGTCCCGCAGGCGCCCATGCGAGGCAACGTGGGCGCATGGCCATTCTCACAGTGCGGGATGGACCTGTTGGGGCCCTTTCCTAAGGCGCCCGGGCAGATGAAGTATCTCATTGTGGCAGTTGATTACTTCTCAAAATGTGTGGAAGCCGAACCCTTGGCGACCATCACCCAGGCCCAGGTTAAGAAGTTTACAACCAGGAACATTTTCTCGCGGTACAGGCTACCCGAGTCAATCGTAGCTGACCATGGTAAGCAGTTCGATTGCCGCCAGTTTATCAAATTCTGCGATGAAAGCGTCGTCGTCCTCCGCTTCTCTTCGGTGGCCTACCCACAGGCCAACGGGCAGGCTGAGGCAGCCAACAAGAGCATCTTGCATGGGCTCCATACGATATTTCTGGATGCCAAGGGAAGATGGGTCGAAGAACTCCCGGGCGTGCTTTGGGTGCATTGGACAACACACAAGGTGGCGACAGGGGAGACGTCGTTCGCTTTGACTTCTGGTAGTGAGGCGGTTATCCCGGTTGAGGTGCGTTTTCCGACGCACCGCGTGGCAGAATATGAGGAGTCAACTAATGGGGAGGAGCGCGTGCACGACCTCGACATGCTGGAAGAGCGCAGGGATATTGCCTCCGTGCGGCTCGAGGCCATGAAGCAGCAGGTAGCCAAGTACTACAATCGTAAGATGCGACCTCATCAGATACGCCTGGGAAGTCTGGTGTTGCGACGTGACTTCCGCCCGAAGCCATGCGAGGGGAAGCTCGCTCCCAAGTGGAAGGGACCGTACCGTGTTCGAGAGATTATAGGGCCAGCCACATTCAAACTGGAACGCGTTGAGGGAAAGGTCATCAAGCGAACATGTAATGCGCAGAACCTCAAGGTGTACCATAGGACGGGGGCAGAGGAGGTCTACGAGTAAGGCATTGACAGCAAAGGGAGGGGTGCCCACATTTTGGCCCATAGTTGAGGGTAAGTGGTTAGGTGTAAGGGGAATTACTATTACTGCAAGCGCGTCACCCCACGCGCCGAGGAAGATGATTGTAAAGCGCCCACCTTTTTTGCCATAGGATTATAGAAATGAGTACCGTAAAGCGCCCTACTTTTGAGCCTTAACATTATAGCAACATTTGCGGTAAAGCGCCCTACTATTGCGCCTTAAAATTGCGTTTGAAATCGTTGCAAAGCGCCCCGTTCTATGCGCCCTCCTTTTGCGCCATAGGATTATAGAGATGCGTACCGTAAAGCGCCTCAAAGGAATTGACGGGGGCCCGCACAAGCGGTGGAGCATGTGGTTTAATTTGATGCAAAGCGAAGAACCTTACCAGGAATTGACATGCCGCGAATCCTCTTGAAAGAGAGGGGTGCCCGTAAAGCGCCCTACTATTGCAACTTAACATTATAGCAACATCTACGGTAAAGCGCCCTATTAATGCGCCTTAAAATTTCCTAGTGAGTTTGCGCCCACTAAGAGAGGCGCACGCAGAAAGTGACATTCACAGTTTGACAACACATAAACTTCATTTGATTAAAAAGCGGTTCAGGTACATCGAGGACATTCTAAAGCAACAAATGGAAATTAAAGATAAGGGACGCACGCCCCGTCATTCCTCCTCACTTTGCACCGCCCCCTCCGGCGTCCCCTGCTGCCCGGGGGAGCGCCTTTCGGCATTGTCGGCGCCTTCGTCGCCATCCGCGCCCTCAGCCTCCTCCTCCTCTTCTTCTTCCTCTTCCCCTGCGCCTTCGTCTTTGTCAGCAGGCGGGGGGACATCCAACCCCATGATAGGCTCCAGCTCGCTCGTTTTGCGGCCGCTATCCTTGAACTTGAGAACATGCATGATCATGGGGTCTAACTCCACCTCGGGGACATACTTCTTGACCTTATCATGAAGGATCTTCACGGTGTCAATCACGGTGTCCGCTTGGAGATTCCTCCCCGCCTCCGACATGGGGTAATCCGACAAATTCTTCTCGAGGCGCTTCGCCTCAGCCGTGGCCGCCTTCAGCTCCTTCTTGTACTGCTCTTTGGACTTTGTGGCTCTCTTCAGCTCCTCCGAGAACCCGCGCGCCTCGCCGCGGTACCGCTCCGCCTCCGCGTGATACCTGTCACACTCGTCCATCAACGTCGCCTGCCTCTTGCGCAGCTCCCTCTTGACTTCGGCCGCCTCAGCTTGCGTGGCGGCAGCCTGCGCCTCTTAGCGCTTCTTGCACGCCTCCTCGACGGAGGCCTTAATTTTCTCACGCTCCGCCTCAAGGCCGGTGGAGAGCTTAGCTGACCAAGCTTGCGCTTCTCTCTAAGCCTCGTCCCGGGCACTAGTCAGCGCCTCATGAGTCTCGCGGGCGGCGTCCAACTCCTCCCGAAGGCGCTCCGCGGCGCCGTCGGACGACAAACTCTCCCACGCCATCCGATCGAATTCACGCGAGGTGGACTCGATCAGCATCATCATCTGGTGCATGTACAAGGTAGCGAAGTTAGACTCAAAAGGAAAAAAGAACTTGGCGTGAAACATAGGAAGTTACGTTGAAAGGCGCCTTACATGAACGGAGAGATTGGCCATAGTGCGAAGAGGGCGGTTGGAGTTGAGGTGATCAGGACGCTCGATCACGGCGGCATGTGACAGCACCATCTGCATTGAGGCACCCGGGTCCTTAGCCGCCTTGACCAGCACGCCCACATCGACCTTTTCTAAGGGTCGAGAAGGAGGTTGCAGGTAGGGGGGGCAAGATCTTCCCCGTATGCTCTCCCAAGCTGGGCATAACCAAACTGGCCGGCACGCCCGAGGCTATAACGCGGTCCAGCTTGGCCTTCTTCGCGGCCGAGAGAAGGGGCTCAGCTGGCCTCTTCTCCGGCGCCTTGGAGTTGGAGGCGTGGGTAGGTGTCCGAGAGGTGGCGCCCTGACTGCGAGGCGAGAGAGAGGCGCCCTGACTGCGGGGCGAGGGGGAGGCGTCTCGCTCCTCATCAACATGGAGAGGAGAGTTGTGGATAGCTGGGGCGCTTCGGTGGTGACAGGAGCGGGAGCGCCCCCTGCAGGCGTCGAGGGATTAGAAATAATCCTCACCCGCACCGGCTTCCTCGGAGCAGGTTGGGACGAGCCAGCCGGTGCCTTCCTGCCCTTGCCGCGCTTGCGAGGCGCCTTAGGAGGGATGAGGTGGAGCTTCGAACGAATGAGATCTGAAATGTTGGTAAACATCGTACCTGCGAAAGAGACAAACAAGTCAGTCAGGCGCATAGAAAGGGGAAAGGCGCACAAGGTAGGCGCACAAAACTACCATCGTTGTAGAACTCCGCTAGGTGACGAGCAAACTCATTGTGAATTTCAAGGTATATTGGCTCGGACGCACGGCGCCGCGCCATATCTTCCTCCGCCTTGTTAAGGTCGGGGTGCTCGTTGAACGCGCTCTCATCCCCGAAGGCCCACTGTGTCCGAGGCGCGGCGCCGCTTTCGAAGAAGGGCGTGTCGCGAGGGCGTACGAAGAAGGACTCAAACCACGAGCGCCCCATTTTCTTGCCATGGCTTATGAAGTTGTACCCCAGCCTGGCTCGCATTTGCAGATTTAAGCAGTTGGGGCTTTTAACCATGGTGAAAAAATGACGAAAAAGTTTGAAAGAGGGAAGGATATTATGTTGGCGGCATTTGAGGCGGAAGAGGATGGTATACAAGATGATTACGGGTGAAAGGCGCTCGAGGGAGCACTGGCACAGGTGCGACACGCCTTCCAGGACAGGGTCAATAGGGAAGCGTAGTCTGAAGCGGGCGTACTCTTGGTACACACCGATCCAACCCACGCGCGCAATGGGGGACGGGTGCGCGTAACGCCAGTCGGCGGGCATCTGCGCCGCCCGGATTAACGAAGTAAAGCGCGAGTAAAGGATCTTGGACGTGTGCGGAGGCCCGGCGTCTTCCTCGGACATTTGGTCAATGTCCACAGGCATATGCCCAGGCGGCCACATGTTGCCCCACTGGCTTATCCCAAACTCTCGAGGCGCACCGGTGCCTAAGTTAGAAGAAAAGGAGGAGGTCAAGAGGGGCGCTCAAGAGGGGAAGGCCGTGGAAAGAAAAAAGGGAGGCGCGCAAATACAAGGCGGGAGGCGCTTGAGAAAAGAGTGGGGTAAGCGGTTCTCTTTTTCCGGATAACCCTCGCAAGGCGCGACGCTCAAACATTAAGCGTGTATAAAGAGATGGTGGAGCGGGTGAATACGTGAAGCGGCGGCAGGAGCATTGGAAGGCGCTGCGTGGGGAGGCGTAGTGTTGGGGAGCGCAGCGTCTGAAGGCACGCCTTTACGAGACCCTGACTGGTTTAAGGAAGCCATGGTGAGAGCCGTGGGGATATGAGAAAGGAAAATTGCACAGCGGGGTAAGGCGCCTCGTTGCGATGGCCGAGAGGAATGGCCGAGGGGTGAGCAGAGCACTTGGGAGCAGAGCAGATATAGAGAGAGGAAGTAGAGCGAGGAGGAGTTTGGGACAAAGTGAGGAAGGAAGAAGTGGAGGGGGGCAATTTACAGGCCGCGCAAGGAGAGAGAGAGAGGTTGGGAAGCCAAACACTCGTCGTAGGCTGAAGCAAATTCAAAATGCGGAATTTGAAATCGCTTCATTCTGGGGAGAGTGGAGCGGGGATCGAGGCGGAAGCCCAACGGTCCGCCCACAATCAAGGCGGGAGCCCAACGGTCGGCTCACTATAAATAAGGGAATTTTTTAATGAGAATGGAAGAAGAAAAAAGGAGGCAAGCAAAAGGAGGAGCGATGACCCCAGGGGAGGCGTGGCGTGTTAGTCGGCAAGGGGGAAGTGTGCCGAAGCGCAAGCGGGAGAGAGAGAGGGAATAAAGAGCGCCTAGTTGTGTGTAAGTTAAATTAAAATGAACATGAGGTACTTGGTTCAAATCCTATGGAGGATGTTTATTTTTTTATATAATGTGTGTAACATTAAATTCTGGTTTCTAGTCTAACCGGCCGGAATTTCCGGATTTGACCGGAACTGACCGGCATTGACCGGATTTGACCACACTTAAATACCGGCCCCTTTCCAGCCGGTTTGCTAACCGGTACCGGTTGAACCGGCCGGCACAAAACCGGTTTGACAACCATGTCTGAGAGTGATTCTACGAACCTCTTTTTTCGTCATAGTGCCAAATATATCTTTATTTTATGTGTAGATTTGTCACAAAAAGTTACTATATATGTCACGAAGACCCATGTTTTGGCTACACACATGTATTTTATCTAAACTGTACCACACATACAATTTAATATTTAATGTTTGAATAAATGTTACTTGAGTTCCGATTTCACAATTAATCACTTCTATAAGATATAATAATTTCAGGTAAAATGCCCTTCTTACCTGGTTGAAGAAGCTCTTTCTATAAGATATATTCAATGTTTTAAGATTTTTCATTTCCAATTTCGCGAAACGAGACTAAAAGTAGGAAGAGTATTTTTTTCATCGCAATTATTTATCTACTTCTTATAAAAAGGTATTAACATCTAGATTTGAGCCATGGTCTCTTAAAAAAAACAATCACAACCAATTACACTAAACATATTTGTTTTATCTTCTTGAATTGTAAGCATACATTTAGCGAAGATTTGAAAAGCATAGGAACTTTCCATCACGTTTAGCTAGCCTATTAAATATTCTAAAAAGAAAAGTTTAATACGTGATTTATAATTTTTTATAACCTATAAAATGACGGGTAATCTTAAAATTGCAACACAAATTCAATGCTTGAATTGCACATCGAATTGCTGTATTGAATATGCAACAGAGATGTAGAATTCTTTAATTAATATAAATTTACAGAACTACTACGAAGCAATAATATTTGTACAAACTATATGTGACTGGTTCTCTAAAATTTTTGCCTGGTTAATTGCTAAACATTAAACCTTTTGCTAATCTAGCATGAATGGATCCGACAATAATGAGAAGATATTAGGTTTAATGTGATGTTCATTTTGCCATTTTTGGGTGTGTTGATCAATTTAAGGGCATTAACATATAAATGAGTTATAATTAACCTCATTATATAATTTTTACTCTTTATAATAATTAATTTAATCTTAATATTTGTGATGTTTGAAATATTTTATGTATGATTTAGAGATATACTTATTATTTGTGGCATCGGTGATAGTTGGTTCAAATGTAGTATTTTAGCATTTATGATTATTTTTATCTGGGTGTTGTGAATATGTAAAAACTTAATTATTAGAATACATGTAACTATACGCAGACACATGATCGAGCTAGCATGACATAGTTAGAGCATACCATGAAGACAATGTATATGGATCGACCCTATACAAGTATGAATGCTTCATGGGTCATACCTGACTTAAACTTCAAGCGCTCGCGCACAAGTGCGAGCACCACATAGTCTATATTGGTGCACTCATGTTTTATGGAGAAATGCGCCATTTGAGAGGAATAAGCGGCCATTTGGTCGCCAGGTTTCAGGACCTCTGATTCACACTTTCGATTGTGAATGGAGAAGAAGCATTTCGAATGCAAAATTGGATAAGTATTTCGAATGGAAAATTGGATAAGCATTTCGAATGCAAAATTGGATAAGTAATTGGGAAGAAAGAGGAAGGAAAGGGGTAGAGTGGTGAGATACAAAGCTCAAAGAGAGAGAGAGAGAGAGAGATGGAAAAACAAAGAGGATTATCAACGACCCGCTGGGCAAGTGTAGCCATCACTGTCTCATCCATCCTAATCCATACCTCTGTTGATATGACCTCGAGGATCTAAGCCTTTGAGAATGATTAACTTAGCGGTGGAAGGGTAATACATGCTGGCATCTCAAAGCAAACCCGTCCTTCGCCACTGGAGCTTCGCCGACTAGAGAAGGAGTTCGTCGGATCGATCTTCTCTCCATCTGCTAGAGGAAGAAGAGGCGAACTGTAGCAGCTTCGTTCGATGGGGAGGTCGAGTTTGGGGGAGGCTGGGAGAAGAACGATGGGAGCTGGGGTTAGCAAAATGACGTCGTTGGTCTAAGTGAACAAAAGGAGAAAAAAATGTGGCAAAGGGAATCGAACGCTGGGCTCATTAAAAGGAATGGGGGCATAACCCAATGGGCAACGGGAGGAAATTCGTCTCTCATTTTCCAGCAAAGGATATTTTATTGTTTCCGCCCAACTGCCTCTTTTATTCCCCATTATTTTTTCCAACGATAATGAAATTGCAAGTGAACACATTTCTTACAATTTTTTATTTTTGTTATCACAGCAGAAAACAGAAAACAAAATGGCAGGTGAACGAGGCATGAGAGAGAGTGAGAGAACATATTTAAACGAGGGGGGGAATGAGGTAGTGTGAAATAATTGGCCTTCTGCTTTGCTTAGTGGGTATTCTTTGCCCTGTTGAGTTTTGATTTATTTTAGGAGATGACATTATATTTGATAGATTTTTTTTCATTTCGATTAAGGGGTCGTTTGAAAGTTGTGATTGTTTTGTTGAGATTTACTATACATGAATTGTTTAGAATTCATCAATTTTTATATTTTTTAGTAGAACCAATACATGGATTACATCTGTGATGTGACCTTACAAGGTTAGAGTTTACTTAGTGGGCAGCAACATGGCTATAGTCTTGTGCAAGGGATAAATTACTCATCTTAATGTGATACATATTTTCCTCACAAGTATATGTAAAGTTAATCAACTAGCGGCGGGTCTAGAACAGGTTAGAGTACTAGGCTGCATTTAAAAAGCGGAGGAGAGGGCTTGGCTATAACCCTATAAACATTGAAATATATACCCAAAATCGAAAATTTACAAGTACTATACGAGGTTTGGATCGGAGAGGGTTGGGTCGTGGCCCGGGGCGGCCCCCTAGATCCGCCGTTGTAATCAACTATAATAGTGGCCCGGGGCGGCCCCATAGATCCGCCGTTGTAATCAACTATAATATGGAACATTAATGTTTATTATTTGTATATTGCTGGCATTTCATGATGTGATCCATTTACTTTACACTTCACAATTCTAATTTTTCCATTTGATGTTGTTTCGCTATGAAAGCTCGTGTGTTTAATGCGCTCTGTTCTCAAGGAAAACAAGAACACAAATCAAAGAATGACCGTCAAATATTCCCCGTCGGGCGTCTGACGATGTTGATTTGATCGATGCACCTCTAACTTCTAACCAAGAACGATCGTTAGTCGGTTCACACCTCTCCAAACAATGTTCGAATGAGGGTGTTCGACGAATAACGAGGAACCGAACAGGGAGAATTTCTAAGTTACATTACCTCTACTCCTATGGAGGTTCCTCTGGAGAGCTCCACGATTACGACTATGTCTACGTCTACGATCTACGACTCTGCAAAGGAGATCGCCAAACACAAGCCATTGCTGAACTCTCGCCACTGCGATGTTGTTTTAAACTAAACAACGTTGCATCTTATCCTCGCGATGTCGTTGGATCTTTGTGATGCCGCCGATCACATTAGGTTTGTCTCACAACTTTGTTCTACACAAAACAACCTCGTTTTCTACTACCGCGACATCGTTGCAATTTCTTGCGACATTGTTTTCACTAAACACTGTCGTATCTTGCTTTTAATCTCGCTACACTTTCAATAAGTGCCATAATCCATTATTTAAATTATTATTAATTTGGGCTAAATTCACCAAATCGGCGAAACACGTACATGGCCAAGTTTGGATAACTAAACACGCATCCGTACGTCGTTTCCTAGTACAATGATGTCGTTAGGGTTTAACTTCGGAGTTGTTTTATACTAAGCAACACTGCTTCTAATTCCACAACAACGTCGTCACTAGGGGCGGAACTACAGCTGGTCTCGGGGAGGCCCCTCCCCCTCCCCCTCCCGAGAATTGTGAAACTTACGTATAAACTATATCAGTATTATGCAAATTTCGTATAAACTAAAAATAAATACAAATATGTTTAGTATGCACATTTGAACAAATAAATTCAATTTAGTCCAGCGGGTGGGAACTAGTTGTTGTGGGCACAATTTCATTTTGAGTATCCCGGCGTTGTTGGCCTTACTTTCGGTGTCGTTTTCTTCCGCAAACAACTTTGTTTGCTTTTTACTCCACGACATTGTTTTTTATTAAACATTGTCATTTTCTAAGTCGCGGTGTTGTTGATATCTCTCGTGGCGTCGTTTTCAAATAAACGACTCCGTCCAAAATAAACATTAAAAATATTAATTAATTAAACCGGCCAATACTGTTGACTCGCCGTCAAATTCTCACCCCTTGGCGTCGTTCTTAGTTAAACAACATCGTTTTCAAGTCTCGCGATGTTGTTGAGCTTCGCGATGCCGTTTAATCTTTCCGTGACAGTGCTTGACTCCCAACAGTGCCATTTTTTATCATGCGGGATCGAATTAAATAACGATACTCATTAATGCGACATTTAATTTAGGGTAAAATCATTTTAAGTGTCAACAAAGGCAGGCTTTCCCTAGCTACCCGTCGCTTTCCCATCCCCTTGAGATATATTGAGCGTAGCATAACGGTAGAGGGTAGTGTGACCATTGGTGAGCAACCAAAAAAGGCAGGCTTCCTCCTTCCCTCAGGTAATCTCCATCTCCTTCCTGCTGTTCCTAACTCGGGTATAGAGTACAATACATACAGTTCTATCCAGGCTCTACGCGCCCCATTGGGCCAAGAGATGGAATCACGAGGTCAGAATGTTGATGGAATTACTTCTCCCCCCTATATGCAGATCATGATGGCGGCTCATGTGAGTGATGACCACGTGGTGCAATTTTCCCTAGATGAAGTTCAATCCGTTAAAGTCCGCAGCTCCCATACTTTGCTTGGACGCGTTTTCACCACGGCACGGGTCTCGCCGACTGAGCTTCGGGATTCAGTGAATTCCCCATGGCAATGCAAGGGTAAGATCAAAGTGTTGCAAGCCAAACATGGGCTATTTGAGTTCGTTCTCCCTACTGAAGAATCCAAAACATGGGTTCTAAAATGAACTCCTTGGGTGGTGAATGACAATATCATCCACCTACGACCATGGACACCGGCTGTAACCAGGCACACGTATGAGGAGCTTGCGACTGCTCCCTTCAGGGTGCAACTTTGGGATGTGAAAGATGATTGATGCACCGCAAAATTTGGAATAAAGGTGGCAGGGCCCTCAATCGGCCAGGTGCTCGAGGCTGGTGTCTATTCCTGCAAAGAATCTAGGAAATATTTCATCAAGGTGAAAGCGATGATTGATTTCTCTCGACCATTGAGATCACAATTAATGGTTGCTAGTGAGGAGACGGGGTGCTTTTGGGTGCGACTAAAATATGAGCACCTCCCCTTCTTCTGCTTCCATTGTGGGCGGGTGGGACATTACCAGAGAGAATGTACCTTTGATCCCCCAAATCGCAAGGAATGCTTTGGTCCACACATGATAACCAAAAAATTGGGGATGAGAGTTTATGATGCAGATGACATAGCTATCCCTTTCCACGGGAGGGCTAAAACAGTTTGGGTCAACAACGACCTTAAAGGCACTCGAAATCTCCCCCAGCCGGCTCATCGGGACGAGGAAATGCGACAGGAGATGCTGGGAGAGGAGGGTTCGGTCCATGGTCATGGTGGAAAAAATGGGGAAGACGTCGTTTTGATGACAAGGGAGCAACTGGGGCTGTCAAGGTGTAATCCACTTTAGGGTTTCGCCATTGCTCGCTCGCCCAAATAAAACTGAACTCCACCATGCAGTGCCGTACCAAGGATAAAGAGAAACAAGGTCCCAAACGAGCTGAGTTCAATGTCAGAGAGCCTCGGAAATCGGGACTGCCGAATAAAATGGTGAGGCGACATGCTGTTGGGCAGAATGGAAATGCACGGATCAATTCACCAGGAGTGGAGGTTGATAACCTTACCATCCCAGCGCCTTGTCTCGATCACTCAGTGGCAAACCAAACTCGAAGGCGAAGACTATTGCTGGAGGACGAATATGAAAATGACATGTTGCACTGTTCGCCTCTCTGAGGGAACAGGACAATCCGGTGACCAAAACTGTGTCGCCAAAGGGCAAGGGAATGCTGCCCCTAATGTGTAGGCTGTGAAGGGGGAGTCACCTAGCCAGACAGCCCCACGGAGGCTTATCAAAGCTTCAAACCGCCGGTCGAGCACTGATGATGCTGCGGCAGAAAAACAAAAAGAGAAGCTGATGAGAAACAAGGCGCAGAAGGCACCTGGGAAGTCATCTAATAAGGAAATCATTGATAGTGGAAAGTGGGTGGAAGTTCCTGTGATGGAAGCCTCGGCTTTTACTTCCTCCCCAGCTATTGTCGATCCTATTCCGGAGAGTAGTTTGGGGGCTGCTTCGGTTGGGTCGAGCCCGGAGGGAGTGGGGAACCACTTTGAAATAAAAAGCAGAAGGCAGCCGTCGAACGTTGGCCATGTATAACAAGTTGTTGGAGCTTTCGAGGCTGGACTAAACTTTGGGAACTCCCACTCCCCCCAACCGCTGAATGAGGCACCTAGCTTGCTCGGTGGCGAGCTGAATGAGTATGGGTCTAATTACGAGGCTCTACAAAGCAGTGAGAAAAAAGGGCTTTTCAAAAGGTGGATGGGGAAGACTGCGAGCTCCCTACGCCTAAACGTCAGTTTGTGGAAGAAAGAGATGTTGCTGCTACGGTGGAGGAAACCAGCCTAAAGTGGTCCCAGCAGGATAAATGAGGCTTCTGGCATGGAATGTGAGAGGCATTGGACCAACCCTCACATTCCGTTCTACTCTTGGTTTAGTTCCGTCAAATAAACCGGATCTTGTGTTCTTTTCGGAAACAAGAGCTCGCCGGAAATTAGTCTCCCGTCGTCTTCGAGGTTTAGGTTTTTAGTCTTCGCATACTTTCTTTGTGATGCATCAGGTGGTCTTGTTGTGGCTTGGTCCCCCGAAGTTGTTGCTTCGGTGTTTTTTCATTCGGATTTTTGTATTGGGATTGAAGTTAATGAAATAGCATTTTCCTACGTTGTTTTTTGTGTTTATATTAGTTGTAACCCTCTCTCCGAGCTACCTAGTTGGCTCATCTTCGGGATGTCTGTGCCACTATCCATCTCCCTTTTGTGGTTATTGGTGACTTCAATACCACCTTACACGTGTATGAAAAAGATGGGGGTAATGCCCGGAACAGTTCTCACGCAACTAATCTTCGAGACTTTATCACTGATATTGGGCTCCATGATCCCGTCTATCAGGGGGATACGTTCACTTGGACGAACAAGCCTCTTGGAAATGCTTGCATTCGTGAACGATTGGATAGGGCGCTCTGCTCCCATTCGTGGGTTGACCAATTCCCTGATACCCTTGTCAAACATTGCACTGACCTTGGCTCAGATCACCGGGCACTGCTCCTTGCGGACAAACCCTTTGTTCGTCAAAGTCGACCCCTTTTCAAGTTTTATGCCTGTTGGGCTGACAACCCGGAAGTCAGAGCACTGGTTAGTTATGTGTGGCAAGAGAAAATCTCTGGGACTCCGATGTTTCAACTCTGGGAAAAACTTAAGAATTTGAGGCATCTTCTCTATGATTGGAGTAGGGCTGGGACTACCAACTCGCTTCGCAATATCAAAACTCAAGATTGAGCATATCAAATTCAATCACCCCATCAATTGGGACGAGGTCAAAACCCTTGAACTGGAACTAAGTCGCCAATGGGAGGCAGAAGAGGTGTACTGGCAACAGAAATCAAGGGTTCATTGGCTTAAGAAAGGTGACAAAAACATATCGTATTTCCATATAGTCACTAGAACTCGGCGGAAAAGAAATTATGTTGCCGGTTTGTATAATGATAATGGGGATTGGATTACTGAAGAGAAAGGGAAGGCTGATATTGCATGCCACTTCTATCAGCATCTTTTCACTTCTAAAAACCAAGTGCTAAATATGGCAGAGCGAGTGGCAGATCTTCTTATTGCTCAAAGTGTCACCCAAGAGATGAATGAGATGCTAACGGCGGAGGTTCTGCCTCAAGAGATTCGTAAGACGGTGTTTGCCATGAGTTCTAAACAGGCTCCTGGATCTGATGGCTTTACAGGGAAATTTTTCAAAGCCTACTGGGATATTGTTGGCAATTCAGTGATTGAAGCTGTCTGTTTGTTCTTTGCCACGAGTAGGATGCTTCGAAGCTTCAATCACACTTGGCTAAGATTGATTCCTAAGGTGGAGAATGTGGAGAATAGGCGGCAATTGCGGCCTATCAGCCTGTGCCAATTTGTAAACTAAATTATTACTAAAATCATGGCTGCGCGACTAGCGGATATACTACCGGGCATTGTTTCTGAAGGACAAAATGCTTTCATTCGCGAAAGGCAAATTATTGAAAACATCCTAATTGGACACGAATTGATGCACTATTTGAAAATCAAGACGCGGGGTAAGAAAGGGTACATGGCTCTAAAGGTTGACATGGAAAAGGCCTATGATAGAGTTGAGTGGCCCTTCTTGCTCGTCGTCCTGGAGAAAATGGGCTTCAATTCCATATGGATAGGGTGGATCCATGAATGTCTTCGCCCGACATCTTTCTCGGTCTTAATGAATGGGACCCCTTCAGGATATTTCACGCCATCCCGTGGGCTTCGTCAAGGGGACCCTCTTTCTCCCCTGCTTTTTGTGATTTGTACAGAGGGCTTTGTTGCGCTTCTTCGCCAGGCAATTGCTGATAAGAGGCTGGGTGGTGTGAAAGTTGCTCCTAGAGCTCCTTGTATCTCACATTTATTCTTTGCAGACGATCCTTACTTATTCCTGAGAGGTAATCTTCAGGAATGTGAAAATCTGATCGAAGTTCTAAATGAGTATGAGGAGTTAAGTGGTCAACGGGTAAACTTGGGCAAGTCAGCTGTCTGTTTTAGTAAGAATATAGTCCCTGCTGATTAGGAGTTTCTGGCTGTGATTGTGGGGGTGGGTGCGGTAGGGGTCCAGGATAAGTATTTGGGACTTCCGACCCTGATAGCCCGATCGAAGATGGCTACCTTCCGCTACCTTGAGGAAAAACTATTGGAGAAGCTACAAGGGTGGAAGCAACGTACATTATCTTGGGCAGCAAAAGAAACTCTGATTAAGTCCATAGCTTTAGCTTTACCGCTGCACGTTATGTCTTCTTCAAGATGCCACTGTCACTTTGTAGGCTTCATGACAAGCATGTCGCTCGATTCTGGTGGTGTGTGACTGTGGGTCAGTCTAGGATTCACTGGATGTCCTGGAGGAATATGTGCAAAAGTAAACATGACGGGGGCATGGGTTTCCGTGGGTTTGAACATTTTAACCAGGCCCTGTTGGCGAAAATTGGGTGGCGGATCCTTCAGGACCCCCAATCCTTACTAGCCCAAGTTTATAAAGGCAAATACTTCCCAACGGGGACCTTTCTCCAAGCTCGGGCACGTTCGCGGCCTTCCTGGGATGATAGAGTATCCTCTATGCGCGACAGTTGCTTGAGCAGGGCTTACGTTGGCAGATTGGTAATGGAGAGTCGGCTTCGTTACTTTTCTCGAATTGGATTCTTCAAATGCATTCTGAGAAGCCGGCTTATAATCCGCAAGTGCTTCCAGACGGGGGTGACCCGTTAGTGGTAGAGGTGATAGCTCAGGGTGGGGAAGGGGGTTGGTGTGCCACCAAATTGAGCTAGTGGTTTGACCCTTCTACGTGTCGAACGATTCAGTCTGTTCCTCTTCCGAGGTAGAATATGACGGATAGACTGATCTGGCATGGCACGTCTGATGGCGTGTTCACTGTCAAATCGACATATCATTTGGCAGTCGACCTGGCACGAAGGAATTGCTGTTGGAGGGCTACGGCTAGTTGGATGGATAGAGCCAGCTGGATTTGGCTTTGGGGTGCTGATATTCCCCCGAAATTGAAGGTGTTCGTTTGGCAGATTTTTCATCGTATCCTCCCTACCACAGAGGGTCTCATTGAGAAAAGTGTTCCTGTGCTTCCTCGCTGCCCGGTATGCTGGGAGGCATCGGAAACTATGGAACATCTATTCCTGGACTGTCCGGTAACTCGGGCTTTATGGGACTATTCAAGGCTCGAACATCTGGGACAAGGCTTGCCTTGCCACACTTTTCCTCTGTTTCTCAAACGACTGTTTACCTTAGTTCATCAACCTCGTATGATCATGGATGTGGTAGCAGTTCTTTGGAGGATTTGGAAGTCACGTAACTGGGTGGTCTTTGAAGGCAAGCAATTCCGATTCCCTGCCTTGATGCGGCAAGTTCATCAGCAGTGTGAGGAATGGGAACGGGTGCCGGCTGATAGGAAGGAGATGGGACTGCACCCTACTGTCCAACCTTCAGGGTTGACGGGGGGTTCTTCGCTGGTGTGTATGTGGGATGGGGCTACAAGAGCTGGGTCCCACTCTGCGGGCAGAATGGTGCTTCTTGACCCTTATAGGATGGTCATCCGGGCGCAAGGGGTCCAGTACCGGGTTGTTGATGATCCTTTAGTGGTGGAGGCGCTCGTCCTCCGGGAAGCTCTCTTATGGCGTGTGGCTAATGGATTCCAGGAGGTGCGTTTTGAAGGCGATGCCAAGGTCATCTTCGATAAAATTAATCAAGCGGAGATTAGAAATAGTAGGATTGGGATGATATTGGATGAAATCTGCCAATGTATGGGAAATCAACCGGGGTTTAGTTTGCGATTTGTAGGACGGAGGAACGATAGGGTAGCCCATGCGGTGGCTAGAAAGGCCCTTTCTTTGTACCTGTCTACGTGTCGCGCTTTTAATTTCCTGACCTGGCTGTTCTCCAGGATGTAACTGTGTCTATCTTCAATCAATATATGATTATCTTTTGTAAAAAAATGTTTTTCCCCCTTTTTTAATTAAAACCAACTGGTTTGGTCTTTTTTTTTCTCCCACTACAGCCTTGTGATCCCAACGACATCGTTGCAAAGGAAAACAACAATGTGCATCGTAGTTCTGCTTTCCCCAAAAACTTCCGTGTTGCAACAAGCATCACAATTCACAAGGCTGTTTTCTTTACCCGCAACATTGTTTGGCCGAACTCCTTTCCTTTTCCAACAAGAAAAAGAAGCAATCCTCCTCTCACTTCACATGGGTACTCAGCCAACCCTTTAGATAGATTCCACACCTGCATCTCACATCCAAATCAACTAGCACGCTCACCATCGCACAACGACCTAGCATGGCTCCCCAAGGACGCCTCGCGCCTCAAGCCATGACCACTATTTCTCGTCAATTCTCTTTCTCATCACCGTTGCAATTCCAACAACGTTGATACATGCGCCTAGATACATATTAAACAACTTGGCATAGGAACAAAATGAAACCCACATACATGTTCCTTCACAACATATATATATATGGTGCCTTCTATGGTACCCCGGGTAAAATCTGGGGTACCGCATACCTTGAGTATGGAAACGGTATCTAGACCTCGAATTAGCAAGATTTTTGGGTCTGATACTATACCCTAACCCTTAATGAGTGAACCCTAGGTCCTAATTATCTAAATCATAATCTATAAACCCTAAGATGGTGCATTCCTTTTTGTGCCTATATTTGGACGAATCATAACCGTCGATTATTGTTTCTAATTAAATTGATCTTGGAGTATAAGATTAGGAGAATTAAGACCTAGATTTTGATCTTTAAGGGTTAGAGTATAGTATCATATCCGAAAGATCGGTCAATTCAAGGTCTAGATAGTGTTTTCATACTCAATGTATGCTGTACCCCGAATTTTACCCAGAGTACCGTAGAACTCGCCATATATATATATATAATCTCACTTGTTCAATTGTGTTGCCTCCAATGTTGTCTTTCCTTTCCCACATCACCCATCAATTCTTCACACCCCTATGTTGGTAGCCGGTAGGCATAGAAAAGGAAGAAACCCCCCATTGCAACATTACTTTAATCCTTGTTAACTCCTGTACAGCCTTGGTTTTTTTCTTTTTTTAGACAACTGTGTTTACAATGCCGCAACTCTGCCCTATTCTCTACTAAACGACACCCCTTTTTTTATTCAATCACCAATAAAGCTGTTAGAATCCTAAACTTGTCGCAACATTCTTTGGCCAAAACGGCCGCAAAAACTTTTTTTTTCAACAATTCCTCCTTTTTCTCGGCATCGAGGCCAAGACAACATCGTTCAAAAGAGGAATCACCTACGGGGTCCCTACCCCACTCTTCCATCGTTGCTCAGATAAACTCGACCATAATTGACCGTTCTTCTCCTTTTGTTAAACAACATTGTTTTCCTCTCCAAACATCCATGTTTTTTTTTCCAACGCGCAATAGTTTTGATTCTCTCAAGTTGGGCCGGGAAACTTCATCGAGAAAGTAACAATAGAACGACACTGTTGTATCGAGAAAGTAACAATAAAAATGACACTGTTTTCACCAATTTTAATCTCGTGAATCAAGTCCCATCGAATCTGTTTGGTTTTATTGGTCCTCCAAAAGTCACCATTTTAGCTCGGAGAAGAAAAACAATTTGGGATTACACCGGCTGGGATTAATTTGAACCTACCGGTTGGAATTGTTTTCTACTAAACAATGTCATTTTGAGTACCGTGGCGTTGTTGGGTTTACTCGCGGTGTCGTTTTCTTGCCCAAACAACTATGTTTGCTTTTTACTCCACGACATTGTTTTATATTAAACACTGTCATTTTCTAATCCGCGGTGTTGTTGATACCTCTCGCGGCGTCATTTTCAACTAAACGACACCGTCCAAAATAAACATTAAAAATATTAATTAATTAAACCGGCCATCACTATTGACTCGCCGTCAAACTCTCACCCCTCGACGCCGTTCTTAGTTAAACAACATCATTTTCTAGTCCCGCGATGTTGTTGAGTTTCGCGGCGCCGTTTTATCTTTCCGCGGCATTGCTTGACTTCCGCAACATTTTCTAGCCCCACAATGTTGTTGAGTTTCGTGGCGCCGTTTTATCATGCGAGATCAAATTAAATGCTGATACTCATTAATGCAGCATTTAATTTAGACTAAAATAATTTTAGGTGTGAACATATGTATACTTATGAAATCTGACAATTAATTCAAATCAATATATTAAGTATCATCATCGTTTACAAGGTTTGACATTAAATCCATAATGTATTATGACTCGAATGTCTTCTAGATCTGTTACAAAAAGACAGTTCGCGCTCGAATTTCAAATCAAGAGTGCATATATAATTTTGCAAGGATCATGCATCCTAGAGTTATTGATTCTATCGGGGTAAAATATTTCGGGTACCACTAAAAGTATGATAATTGGGGGAGTTATACCACTTAATTAAGAATAGGGTATTGCGTACCATTGAACTCAATTACGTGTGCACCCGATACCATTTAAGTTTACTGTTAAGTGCATTCCGTTAAAGTTGACTGAATATTCTTGATATGATCCCAAATGGTCCATTATACACGTTTAATTTACTTGACGAAGAAGCTAATGAAGTTGGGAAGAAGAAGGGCAGGATTTGGCTAAGTCAAAATCTGTGTTCAGGGTACATACTTTGGAGGCATGGTTCTCTCAATTGGCCATGTGGAAATTCAAGTTTAAGGGTTTGTTTTGTAGATAAAGTTTTCATCTTTCTAAAAGGCAAAAAGTGCCATGGTCAAAGGTTTTATGGAAGGGTAGCTCTATACCCAGAAATAGGTTCCTAGCATGGTTGATCATCAGACAACTTGTAAATACAAAAGAGAAGATGTTGAAATGGGACTTTCTGGTAGTGTAAGGTGTGTGTCTTGCAACTGTCCTCTTGAGACGATTGATCACTTGTTCTCTGTCTATCCTAAGTATAGGAGTTTGTTTGTGAAGCTGTTTCGTAGGGGTTCTGAGGTTACACAACTGCATAGCTCATTGGAGGAGGAAATCGATTGGCTGCAGCAGAGCTTTGGGAATGTCTTAGTTCATGCGTAGGTTGGCAGAGGAACATGACATAGCTTGGTTAGTTATTTGTGGCGAGAAAGGTGTAGCAGGGTGTTAAGTGGAAACTGTAGGGATAGTGATGTATTGTGCAGGATCATTAGAGACGAGGTAAAGGGGATGTTTGGAACAGAAAATATTGAGTCCTTTTAGTATTTTGGTAGATAATACATTTTAGGAATTTTTGTCTTTTCCTAACTAGCGAGGGTGTTGCTACCGCTACTTTTTTATATGAAATGAAACATACCCGATTCATTAAAAATACTATGTTTAGAAGGTTTTCTAATTTTTATATTAGATAAAAACTTGTTGAATTAGAGTTTTGGATGTTTTAAAAGTTTTGGGTAACAAAAAGTAATTAATAATTAGGATTGGATAGAAAACTAGACAGATGCACATTTTGGCGACTTTTATGGTACCCAATGCCCTATTCAAACTAAATTGGTACGTATTGCCTAATTCTCAAACTTAAGTAATACCTTAGTTATTTACTATGATTCTATCTTACACCATGAACCGGATTATCTACAAAATATATAAAGGCAAAACATGGGTTGGAATTCTCTCATTTCAAATTTCGTGGCCTGAGAGTGAATCTAGGAATGTCATTTGCACCTAGTTCATGTTTATATATTAAAAATGTTGTCATTGGAGTTTGAACCCTGGTCATTTCAATGAAGAAAGAGCATTATAACCAACTAGGCAACATTTTATTTATTGTTATTTCTTTAATTGAACTCTAGGAATATGTTTGGTGATGATGCTTCTATATTTATATTTTATCTTAAGTTATTTATATTTTATAGAAAGATATTAGTTTCGAAATCGGAACTCAAGTAGTATTGATTCAAACATTAACATTATATTATATGTGTTGTTTAGTTCAGACAAAATACAGAAGTGTAACCAAAACATAGACCTTTGTGACGTGTATAATCATTGTTGAGCAGATGGATTTTTCCGTTGAATGATAAGAAATTTTCAAAGGTAGTAGCCCCTCTTTATGTCTCTGCATGGCAGAGGGAAACTTGATTGCGACGCTCTCCAAAAGCCCTTGTTTCTCTTGATCCCTTTCGCGTCGCCGTCTATGTGTGGGAAGAATTGAGACTCATCTTGAGTGAGGGTGAGGCTCAAATGGTAGACTGATGGCCATGAACTGCGACGGAGGCAAAGTCTTTCAGATCAGAAGAAAGTCGGCGAAGGGTTTTTAGGAGGAGTTCAACGATGTTGGTGGAGGATTAGCAATTTTAGGGATTTTTTATTTTGTTATCTTGATTGATAAACATGCACTTAACAATAATCACAACCAATTACACTTAACAAATTTTTTTTATCTTCATAAATTGTAAACATACACTAATTGAAGATTTGAAAAGCAGATGACTTTTTTTCACGATTAACTAGCCTATCAAATCTTCTGAAAAGCAAAGTTTCATATGTGATTTATAATTTTTATAACATATAAATGACGGGTAATCTTAAAATTGCAACACAACTTTCATTGCTTGAAATATTGCATATCGAACTGCAGTATTGAATATGCAAAAGCGATGTATAATTCTTTAAATTAATATGAATTTTCAGAACTAATACGAAACAATAATATTTTGTACAAACTATAAGTGATTGGTTCTCTAAAATTTTAACATGGTTAACTGCTAAACGTTAAACTCTTGCTAATCGAGCATGAATGGACACGACAATAATGAGACGATATCGAGTTTGATTTGATGTTCCTTTCATCAGTTTTGGATCGGATGTGTTGATCACATTATAGGGCAAGAACATATAAATGAGTTTTAATTAACCTTATTATACAATTTTTTACTCTTTATAATAATTGATTTAATCTTAATATTTGTGATGTTTGAAGTATTTTATGTATGATTTAGAGGTATAATTATTATTTGTGACATCAGTTGTAGTTTATTCAAATGTAGTATTTCATCAGGTAGTATAAATCAAATACTGGGTGCATTTATGGCTGTTTTTATCTTGGTATTGTGAATAAGTAGAAACTTAATCATCATAATGCATATAACTATACCTAGGCACATGGTAGAGCTAACACGACACAGTTAGAGCATACCAAGAAAACAATGTATATAGATCGGCCATGTACAAGTATGAATGCTTCATGGGTCGTACTTGACTTAAACTTCAAGGGCTCGCGCACAAGTGCGAGCACCACATAGTCTATATTGGTGAACTCATGTTTTATGGAGAAATGCGCCATTTGATAAAAATAAAGCAAAATATTCTAAAAATAACATATAAATTTTGAATAAATAAGTAGTTTCTCATATCAACGACGACTCATATTCTAAAAGGTTTATAAAATACATTCATTGTTTATTTTGAGACTCAAACCTTTTTCAATGTATACAACTAAAGTTTCATTTATAAAATCATTCTTGATTAACTTCAAAGCTGAAAAGTCTTTTTTACAGCTTGCAGTAATAACAAACAATGCCAACAATAACTTTAGAAGCAAGTAAAGTGAAGAAGAAACCGAGATTTAGTATTTCTTTGGAAATGTGTGCGAGGGGGAGATTTTTTTGTCTAAAAATTTGAGGAAGGGTTGAAACTCATATATCATATGTTTGAATATTGAATATTGCATATTGAATGAGAGTATTGAACATTTTGGAAGCAATATATAATTCTTAAATTAGTATTAATTTTCAATCCGGTTGATCAATAGCCTTAGACCTTTTGCTAATCTGACATGGATCCAATAATCATAAAATGAGATTTAGTTTGATATGACGTCGGTTCAAAACCATTTTTTATGTGTAATGAATTTTTACGACAAATACATTATCTAACTAACTATTAACGACATGTTAGCATCATGTCATATATATTTCAAATCAAGCAACTTCAGATTCATTACCAACAGTGTGGTAAAAAAGAATGCTCTCTATCGGGGAAAACTTAAATGACATACTAAACTCTATGAGACATTTTCTTCCATTCTAAAAATTGATTATGTATGTATTATGAGAAGCAACTCTAATATTCAACTATATGGTTTAATTAAGTAATGAATGATAATTAGTTATATTTTTTTCATTCAATAATTATATGTAATGCTTATATTATATTTTTTCCTCTTTTCATGGAGGTCTAAACACATTATGCATAGTTGAATCACTTTCAGAAATGTTATATGCATAACTAAGATAAAAAACAATTATTTCATACATTTCAAATTATTTATTTATCTATTATTATATATCATATTTCTCGACAAAATTTTTTCGGTTAACGGACCGGACCCTGTACTATTATAGTATATTGTATAAAAATGGATTGTTGTGGAGGAGTTGAAGTTGAAGAAAACAATTTGGTCTCTACTTTCAAACTCTTGCGAGCTGGGTCATGTGTGTAAATCATTTCGCCATATCGATGACGACTAAAAGGGCAATTTCTAAAGCCCCACTTTAAAAAATGAACTAGCTCACTTTCCCTTCCCCCACTTTCTGTACCCAACCAATAATTCTTTGGAAGCAAAATCCCTCTTTTCCACCCATCCCTCAGAGAGATGCTGCCCGGAGCAGAGAACCCTACGGCCAGCGCCGGCAGCACCTGCCACGTGTTAGCTATGCCATACCCGGGCAGAGGCCACATCAACCCAATGATGAACCTCTGCCGCAGCTTGTCTTCCAAACACCCCAACATCCTAATCACCTTCGTCGTCACCGAAGAATGGCTCGCCTTGATCGGTCCTGATCACAAAGCTGCAGCGGAGAGCGATAAGATCCGGTTTGCCACCGTCCCCAACGTAATCCCTTCCGAGCTAGTGCGGGCCAAGGATTTCCCTGGGTTCGTGAAAGCAGTCACCACGAAGCTGCAAGCTCCGTTCGAGATGGTTCTCGATGAGCTGGAGCTCGAGCTGCCGGTGAACACCATCATCGCCGACACGTACTTGCTGTGGATGAGCGAAGTTGGGAATCGCCGGGGAATTCCAGTGGCGTCGCTGTGGACGATGTCGGCCTCTGTTTTCTCCGTGTTTATCCACTTTGACCTCCTCCGTCAACACCGTCATTACCCAATCGAGGATTTCTCAGGTGAGAAGTGAATTGAAGAAATTAAATCCCACTTTCATGGCTAACCCTAGAACTTTAATGAATCAATTTGGGGAATTTTTTTTTTTTTTTTTTTTTTTTGCGATTGAGAATCCAGGGGTTGGAGAAGAGACGGTGGATTACATACCAGGGCTTCCACCGACGCCAATCTCAGATCTGGTACCGTTCATCAGCGAAGCCAGCCGGCAAGTCCTGCCGGTGGCGCTGGAATGCATTTCCCTCGTCTCCAGAGTCCAGTGCCTCCTCTTCACTTCGCCTTACGAGTTCGAACCGAACCTCTTCGATGCTCTAAAACGCCATTTTGCATTCTCGGTATACCCAATTGGGCCCTCCATCCCGTATCTGAAGCTTCAGGCGGAGGACACCATTATCAATGTCCAATACCTTCAGTGGCTAGACGCTCAGCCCAAGGCCTCGGTGCTCTATGTCTCAATGGGCAGCTTCCTCTCTGCCTCAAAACAACAAACGGAAGAAATCGTCGCCGGCGTGAAGAACAGCGGCGTTCCCTTCCTGCTGGTCTCTCGAGGAGACGGAACAATCGGCGGCGGCGGCGAAAGACGTGGGGAGGGAATGGCGGTGCCGTGGTGCGACCAATTGAGGGTGCTCTGCCATGACTCTGTTGGAGGGTTCTGGACGCATTGCGGGTTGAATTCGACGCTGGAAGCTGTGTTTGCCGGAGTTCCGATGCTGTGTTGGCCTTTGGCGTGGGATCAAATCCCTAATTGCAAGTCGATTGTGGATGACTGGAAAGTTGGACGTAGGGCAAGGAAGAGATGGGTCAGCGGCGGCGAGGAGTTGGTGACGCGTGATGAAGTTGCGGATATGGTGAGGCGTTTTATGGATTCGGAGAACGGTGAGGTGAAGGGGATGAGGGAGAGGGCGTCGGAGCTCCGGGGGGTTTTCCGGGCGGCGGTTGCAGATGGAGGATCATCGGATGTTGGCCTGGATTGCTTTGTTAAAGACATCTCTAACCAGTTCCGGGCCAGTTAACGAGATTAGTAAACAAATTAGTCTAGCAATTTGGACCAGGCCTTAGGCCCAGCCCATATACGTAGTTTATCACTTCAATAAGACATGTACTTTTCATTTAGGCCCAGTGCCATTAGATTCAGACTTCATCATACTCAAAGTGCCTTTATTTAGGGCTTTTAAGTTCTTCACTCTAATTGGTAAATCATCACCTTATACAAGCCTCGAGCAAGGATCAATAATAAGAAAACTAATTAGGAACTCTGAAGTCATGAATCTGAATGTTGTCCACATTCTGCTTCTTGTAATCACTGCGATTTCTAGTGGCATAGAACTTTCCCCAATTGTAAGGCAAGTACTTGGGAGGATCCTCCTCGCTCACAAGCTCCTCCAATGGCTTCACCATAACATGGTGGGATGGCACCAAAAAAAGAGCAAACGAATACCTCTCCTTCTCCCCATTCACAACGGCTCTGTGCTCCACGCTCTTGTACCGTTCATTGCTCCAAACCTAAGCACGTAGCAATAAAGTCGAAACGTCTTGGTAACAAAGAACTGTACGAGAAAATTTTCAATTTCGAATGTATGTATTAGTTGCGATTTTCAAAACTAATTGTGTACCTGAAATTTTTAAAAACAAACCTGACAAATGTCTCCTACGTTGATGATCAATGCAGTAGGATCAGGTTTAACATGAACCCATTTACCATTGCGCTTAACCTCTAGCCCGCCAACATCATCCTGAGCAAGCACAGTCAAGAAATCGAAATCCTTATGACGACCACAACCAAGAGTGAGATCGGAAAAGAGGCAAGGAGGATAGTGATTGATCCTTAAAAAGCTTGTTTGCTCTTCAAAGTAGCCCTTCAGCCTACCACCAGGCAGCCCTAAGCTCAAGCAAATAATTTCCATCAACTTGAAAGCTAATTTCTCCATCTCTCCTGCATACTCCTGACAGACAACCCTAGGATGCGAGTTCAGACAATATTAGTTATCGACATGTCGAATATAGAAAGATTATCCAACATAGTTTAATTTAAGTTCAAACCTATCGAAAGTTACATAAAAAAATGTGAGATCGTCACCTGAATTGAGACGGATTTTTAGGCCACGGGTTGGTTATGGTTCGCAACTCTTGACAATCTGGGTCGGGCGAGGCCGGTATCAACGTGGAATCATCGATCAAGAAATCGTAAACTTCTTTCCAGTCTCTGACGTTCTTCGTATGCTCGCCATCGTGATACCCTACAGGATTCACTTCATCTCTCTTCGCCTTCTTCTTCTCATCCATCGGTTGATCAAAGAACTCTTTGGACGTCTCCTTCATCGCCTCCAACAAATGCAAGGGAACTCCATGGTTGATCACTTGTAAGAAACCACACTCCTTGCACGCATTTCCCACCTCCTCCACTATCCTTTCAATGTCTCCCGAAAGATCGATCACGGGGACTTCTTCCCGCCCAATGGCTGCAACATTGACGTTTGGTCGGTTCTCCATGTCTACGATGAAAGATGGATCAAGCTCGAACGACATCGTAGTGGCCATGCAGAAGCTAACTTCCCCACGGTTTTGGCGAGAAAGCGACGACGTCCATGAAGAATTCTTGTTTGCTTTGATGGGGTTGGAGAGAAGAACGCGGCGAGATGCGGAGGCGTTGTGATTAATTGGTGGTTGCAAGTGAAAGATGCGCAGTAATTGTGAACTTAGATGCGCCATTTCTCGGATTCTAGCTGGCGAGAGGGAAAGACGAGATTGTGCTGTGATAGAGAAGATATGGGGCGAGAGCTGGTTCTTTTATACTCGCGTATCATATATTCATGGTGGATGGTAGATGAAAGAAGAAGAGTGGCAAACCCCTTTCGTGATGTTGAAAGGGCAGAAGGTGCGTCCATGGCTGCCCTAGGTACAATTTTAGAAGTAAAATTTGAACTGGACTGACAGTAATATATGAACGAAATTTCAACATCAATGTTCGCAAACAAAGAAGCAGCGGCTCGATTAATGGGAGAAGGGCCTAGCTAGCTGCTTCGAGTCTGTCTCATCTTTCCCATAAGAGATATATGCCGTTCTAACACTCTACTCTAATCCAAGATGTCACTTTGTTACACTTTGCTACTGATGGGAAATAAGCTGCTCGATCTCCCCTACGTTTCCAACACTACTTAGAGAGTTCTATTCCAGCACGGAAAAACATCTGATCTTTTTTGTTTTTTTGTTTTAAGGTCATATAGGTTGACTTTTTATGGTTAACGTACTATTATTAATGGATTCGAAGCTAGAACATTCAGGTTAAAGACTAGTGATAATACTACTAAACCAAATCCTTATTCGTTGGGAAACAACCTTCTCTTAATTCGACTGTGTTTGTGCTTATAGAATCTCTTGATTCGACTGTACATGTTTGTACTTATAGAATCGACTGGACGATTGTTAACCCTTATTTTATTATCGAGTTTTTGTTCAAGATCTAGCTTGCTTTACAGTTTAGAATCTCATTATTTTGTAGTGTAGAAGGGAGCATTATCACTCGCTCGCTTAGTAACACACCCATTTTATTTCCACGTCTATACGTTCGGTTGATTTGAGAGTTCATTTTTTCCTGCTACTTCTTCACAAGGAAGCGCCACTTGTTTTGAAGTTTGATTTCAGCTTTTTCGCCCTTTCCACTTGTATAAATTTACATTATCTGTGAATCCACTTGGATTCGAATCGTGCTCAATTGTTCAGATATGAAATTATGTCATTTACATGTGCATACTGTCGCCCATGCTGCAGATCATGATACTTTATGATCCATCAACTTGGCGGAAAGAAAAAAACCAAAGAAAAATAAATCCAACATGCATGGCAAAATAACCCACCCAACCTATTTGCCATTTGCTGCTCATCTTATCTTTATCAGGCATAAGAAGGGATCCACTTAGCACTTTCAAAACCCAGTTTTTTTTTAAAGAAAAAAAAAACTGATGAGGAGAACTCGGAATGGCAAGGCAGGTCCGGGACGGGTATCATGTAGACCTTGCAATCGGGTCGGGTTGGGGACTTCGGTTACGGGTTGGGTCATGTTTGGTTGGCCAATTTTGGGTCAAATATTGACCCAACCCATTTGGTTTCGGGTCGGGTTACAGGTCATTTCGGGTTATGAGCGTTCTCAGAAACAATATCAAACATGTTTCATATTTTCTTACAGAACACAAACTTTCACATATGCATGACAATAGTTTACCTAACACATGTCAATTAACATATTCTCAAATCTTCCCACGCTAATAAAATGAAATACAAATTGCGCAAATCGTCAAAAAACAATCACAAGAGTAATACTACTACAAGAAACACATGATATTTGATTATCCTTAAACTCCAAAACATGTCATTCAAATCTTTGTGATTTTTTTTAAACATCTCACCAATTTATGAGTGATTTTATCATTTTTGGAGTGATATATAAAATGGAACGGGTCTAACAGGTCGACCCGCTAACCCACCCAACCCGACCAAAAAAATCACGGGTTATCGGGTTCGGGTCATTCGGATTTCGGGTTACAAAATTTTTTAGTTTTCAAGCGGTTTCGGGCCGGGTTGAAATTTCCAAGCCTAGTATCATGATATCCATATCTGCCACGTAGCAGGTTTGGTCCAGGTCGGGTAATTAATCATGGATCGCGGGTCGGAGCAGGTCGACTCAATGGGTATGCAATTTATATGGAAAATATTATAAATATTTGTTAATTTCATTATAAAACCAAGAAAACAAACCATATTATGATAAAACGTAGTTAAATCATTTGAGAAATTGAGGTTTTCACTAATTTACAACTTTGTTATAGCTAAAATATGACGTATAAAAGAAAATCCTAAATAAGTTTACTAAGATCACATGTAATTTACGCAAGAGTGGGTCGAGAATGGGGCAGGTCGGGTCGATGAGAGTACCCATGCTCGCCCAGCCCCGCCTATGGGGCGGGTCGGACCCGCCTAAAAACAGGCCAAACAGGTCGGATAAAACGTGCCAGGTTGAAATTGCCATCCCTAGTCAGCTCTCCCCTCTCTCCTTCGCCTAAGGCATTCGATTGGTTGCTGGCTCATTACAATGATGATGACAATCTTCTCACGCTGCCTATGGAATCAAAGGAAGTCTCAAGCTTGGAGGATTAGCAGGTTGCTACAACCCCTCCCCCAAGATGAAGGATTAGAGACGATATTTGTAGAATACTCGTTGTCCTCGTCCCATCGTCATAAACGCGATAAAAAAAACAAAACTATGGCTTATTTGCCATGAAAGATTGATGTTCCAATATAAGGAATGGTAAAAGGAAGCTTGGCCTTGTCCTGACTGAGAACAACGTGTTTGTTCTCCATTTCGCTAAATGCAGACGATTATCCAAAGTGATCGGCTGGCGGTTTAAGATTCCTTCAATGGAAGAATTGGATATGGAGGGATAGATTAATTCGGAACCCCTGTTGGTTGCCAACGGCAAGGCCGGGGATGTCCCCTCCTCTAATTTGTTCGTCACCCGTGCGGTTTACCTTTTCCAGGGTGCAATCCCAAAAACCTGGATGTTCAGTGTACCATCGGTGACCGAAAAACAACGTCGACATTATTCAGATCCATTGTCCGGTTCGACGCGAGTTTGTTAGGAAAATATTCCCTCCTGATATGATCACCGCATTAAGTGGGATTTATCATAAAAACATTATCCCATTTTTCATATTAATTGTCCATCCGCTAATAAAACTCTAATAAACCTAACCCGATATGTTGCGGGGAACCCTAGTCAGGAGGTCTGTCTTTTCTATAAAAGTCTCAGCCCTAATCCTTCTACTGACATCTCTCCTATTCTTCGAGTAAGGGTAGCAGCAAGAGTTTCTGCGGACAATCCTCCCCCTAGGGTCGCCCAACGCTTAGGCACCTTGTTTTCCCCTACCCCTTTCCCTTGGCAGCCGAAACCGAAGTTGTGCATTACATATGGGCGATTGCTCGCGGCTTCCAACTTATGCGCAGTCCGGCTCCCCCCGTCCTGGGAACATACTCACCGAATGCATGGCCATGTTTCATCCGCCCCCATGCAGCGTGGATGGGCAGCCAGCTAACAATGCTTCTTCTTGCTTAAAGGATCACAAGATGGCTCACATTATCTCGGATCAGGTGGAATAGTTCTCTATGGAAGAGGTCCAATCGACGAAATACCGGGCTGCCCATTCTCTCCTGGGACGGATCTTTACTGAGAATAGGGTATCAACAACGGAACTGAGAGAATCGGTGATTACACCTTGGCTAATCCAGGGACGAATCAGGGTGGTTATGAAAAAATATGGCCTGATCGAGTTTGTGCTTCCTAGTGAAGACTGAAGAGGCTAAAATCTGGCTGCTCCAACGCACTCCGTGGGTGATCAATGATAAGATCCTCCATCTATGCCCATGGCCTCCTGTCATTACGAAGACTTTTTTTGATGACCTCGCGATTGCCCCATTCCGGATTCAATTGTTGGATGTGAAAGAAGATTGTTGCACACAACAATTTGGGCGGAAAGTGGTGAATACCACTACTGGCAAAGTGCTAGAAGCATGCGTCTTTGCATGTCAAGATACGGGTCGCTGGTTTGTGAAAGTCAAGGCGCTGATCGATTTCAATAAGCCACTTTGATCACAGATTATGGATGCTAATGATGACACCGGGTGCTTCTAGGTTAGTCTGAAGTACGAATTCCTCCCCAATTTCTCCAACCACTGTGGGAGGGTGGGACATTCGCTATGAGCATGCACCTTTTAGCCACCAACTCGCAAGGAAAAACTTTGTCCACATATGTCGACCAAAAAACTCGGTACTAGGATTTATGATACGAAAGAATACAATCAATCCTTCCCCAGAGGTGTAAAATCTGTCTGGGTCAACAAGGATTATCGTGAGTCTAAGACTAGAAGAAATAGTGCTATCTAGGTCAGCCTTTATCCCGTAATCACAGTACGTTGACTGCCGATTCTCTGGGTAATGGGGCGATACCTCGCCGGCTGAGCCCACGAGGGTTCAAAGTCACGAGGTCGCCTAAACTCAAGCTAGGACGTTCGCACACAGCTCCTGCTACCCCTGTGCGCGACTATATCGACGACTCTCACTGAGGGCGATTCCCTTGGCGGCGAAATGAGAGGGACGAGTTGGAAGAGATGGTTCAGTAGGATCACCTTGAGCATCACCAGAAGGAGATGAATTTCGAGGAAGGCTTCCTGGTATCGACCGCTGATTGTACAGATACCCTCATGGGAACTGATCACACAGTGGTAAAAATTCCACCTGTCGAGGCTCGGCGATGGAAGCTAGTTTTGGATGACTCGGGTGATGAACTCACCTCGCCAATGATCCCCATGCAGCCCATGCCGGGACGACCTTCTGGTCACGAGGAGAAGAAGAAAGGAAAGAGTTTGGTGATGCTGGGCAATGACAACTTGGTGGCGGATAAGAAAAAGAAGCGCCCGACATCTATTTTTTACAACAAGACACAGCTGGAGGCTTCATCTTCTCACCCTTGATTTGTTGCTGACAATGTCCCAAAGAACCAGGGCCACAACCGCGCTACCTAGGGTACGGTGAACTGCAAAAGGAAGGGAGAAAAAGCTTCTGAGGTTGAGCACCCACCCGACTCACCTTCCCCAGCAAAGGTGGAAGAACAGAACGAGAGGCATATGTGGCCTCTCTTTCGGAGGAAGAGGAGCTTCGATTTGTGATCAAAAGTAGATCTCATACCGCTGATCCTGTTCGAAAAAATATTTCAGGCCAAGTGCGGCAGGTGGTTGCTGCGTTTGAGGCATGCATGATGTTTAATGAAGATAAGGAGTCACTGGAGAAAACTGAGGGTGAAATGGTGATGGAGTTAAATGAGTATGACTCTAATTTTGAGGGCACGGTTAATGGGAACCGTAAACGCTCGCTGCAGGAGATGGATGGAGAATTTGAAGAAAATCACACTCCTAAGAAGTAATTTGTGGAAAACCCGAGTGAGACTGAAAAGGTGGAGGAAGCCAGCCTCGAGTGGCGCGAACTAGATAAATGAGGCTACTGGCCTGGAATGTGAGAGGAATTGGACCATCCCTCACATTCGAAACTACGTTTGGTTTAGTTTGTTCAAACAAACCGGAACTTGTGTTCTTTTCTGAAACAAGATCGTGCCGGAGAGTAGTTTCCCGTAGAATGCGGGGTTTAGGGTTTGTTTCTTCTCAGTTTTTTTTGTTGATGCTATCAATGAATCTGGTGGTCTTGTTATAGGTGGGTCCCCCGAAGTTATGCTTTGATGTTTTTTCATTCTAGTTTCCGCATTTGTACCATGATTAATGAAATGGGTTTTTTGTATGTCGTGATTGGTGTTTATTTTAGCTGTAACGTCTCTTTACGTGCTAATCAATTAACACAATTGGGAGCAATATGTGAGAATCTCCATTTTGCCCTAGGTGGTCATTTGGGGATTTCAATGTTATCCTCAAAACAAAAGTGAACAAATGGAGGTATCCCGTGGAATGCCTCCCAATCGATAGATCTCAAGAATTGTGTTCAAAATCTGGGGTTGCATGATCCGGGGTTCCAGGGTGATCATTTCACCTGGACAACAAACGTATGGGGATGGCTTGTATTCGTAAAAGGCTTGATAGGGTTATGTGTTCACAGTCTTGGATTGATCACTTTCAGTAAAACCCTGGTCAAGCACTTCTCAGATAAGGAGTCTAATCACCGGGCCCTACTTTTTTCAGATAAGCACTATGTCCAGAATTGTCGCCCACTCTTTCGTTTTGACGCCCGCTGGGTGGATCATACGGAAATTAAGGCAATGGTGACATATGTCTGGTAGGAGACAATCCAAGGTACCCAGATGTTTCAGCTTTGGGAGAGGCTTAACCGACTTCGACATCTTCTATTAGATTGGAGCAGAGCAGGCACGACCAATTCCCTGCGTAATATCCACACCTTGCAAGCTGAAATAGATCGTATTAAGCTAATTCATCCGATCAATTGGGATGAGGTGAAAAGTCTGGAAGCTTAATTGGGTCGACAATGGTAAGTGGATGAAATCTATTGGCAGCAAAAATCTCGTGTTCGGTGGCTGAAAAAGGGTGACAAAATATTTCTTATTTCCATAAGTTTACGAGGGCCCATAGAAAACATAACTTTGTTTCGGGTCTTAGGAACGATGATGGGGAATGGATTATGAAGGAGCATGGGAAGGCCAATATTGCCACTAATTTTTATCAGCATCTGTGACTCACTTCTACTGTCACTCCAGGAATTGGCCAAGTGAAACCACTTCCTAAAGCGTAGTATAGCGGGTTTGGGTTTAAATGTCAACCCGAGTCCTAGATTTGATGACTACTCGGTGAATTCTTGTTATCTAGCAATGAAACTTTAATGAAAGTCTAAACTAACAAACTAACAAAGCAAGTAAACGGTTGTATTCAGGTTAAGAGAGGTCACCCGAATATGGTTCCCCCTCGACTACAGTTAAGCCGGATTGTAATTACCAAGTTCAGTTTCTATGATAGTTATACTGCGGAGGGTTCTTAAACAGCCTGAAGTCTCGATTAAAGGTCTTCAGACCCTCTCAATCTGAGTCTCTAGCGGGCGACTAACCTCCACCGGAGTAAACAGATTGAGGCCCTATGAACAAAACCTCCACTACCGAAGTGAATTCGGTACAGAATAGTGAGTTGGCTCCTCGACTAAAGTCACCAACTCCCTACCTTCAATCAAGGATGCTCTATCAACCTAGGCAGATATTCTCATTCTAGGTTAAAGCAGAAACAACAGGAATTTGATCAGGATTCATGCCATTCAATCATTCAAACCTTAATTGAACATAATCAAATCATAGAATCAGTACTTGGGTTCATACAATCAAAGCCTAACATACAAATCTAGGGTTCTCCATACCTAGATGAATGGGAGAACTACTCCATGGAGAAAGAAGCAAAAGCAGAATCAGACGCGGAATTCATACTGTGAAGCATGGATTCCTACTCCTGGACGTTGATCGGCACTTCTCCAAGCTCAAACTGGCCTCCAATGGTGATGAAGATCAAGCTAGGGCACTTGGAGATTCTTGTTCGTCACTTTCTCTCTCTAGGAATCGCTCTGTCTCTCTAAAACTGGAATCCCCTTCTGTTTTGGCTGAAATCTTCTTTAAAGGGCATCAGTGGCCAAAGCACGGTCGAGGGCACGGCCGTGTAATGCCTCAGCCCGCCCGTGTTTTGGCTAGGGTTAATTAAACGGCCAGTGCGTTGGGGGAAACACGAGCGTGTTTGATGATGGACACGGCCGTGCTTGTGGTGACCACGCCCGTGTTTTTAGCCAATGTTTGCCAAACTCGAATTTGCTCTCGGCAGTAAAAGCACGGCCACAGAACACGGTCGTGTTCTGTTTTAGGTGTGCCCGTGTTTTGGCTCCAGCTCGACGAAATGACTTCCGAATGCCCTTTCTGCTTGCGGTGTTAGAGAAGATGGGATTTAACTCTGTCTGGAGAGAATGGATACACGAATTCCTCAAGTCAACGACGTTCTCTGTCCTCGTGAATGGAACCCCTTCTGGTTTCTTCTCTCCCTCCAGGGGATTACAACAAGGGGATCCTCTCTCCCCTATGCTCTTTGTGATTTGCACAGAGGGGTTTGCTGCCCTCCTTCGAAAAGCCATCGCGGAAGGCAAACTAGAAGGAGTTAAGGTAGCTCCTTGGGCTCCCCGAATCTCACATTTGTTCTTTGCTGACGATTCTTATCTATTCCTCTGAGGATCACTCTAGGAATGTGAGAATTTGATTGAGGTACTGAATGAGTATGAGGAGCTTAGTGAGTAAAGGGTAAATTTGGAAAAATCGGCTGTCTGCTTTAGCAAGAATATTGCTATGCCAGATCAGGAATTCTTGGCCAAAATATTGGGAGTTGGGGCTGTGGGGGTCTAAGATAAGTACTTGGAACTCCCTACTCTGATAGCCCGATCGAAGATGGCGGAATTTTGCTATTTAGAGGAGAAATTGTTAGAGATACTTCAGGGATGGAAACAGAGGACTTTGTCCTGGGTTGTGAAACAGACCTTGATCAAGTTAGTTGCTTTAGCCTTGCCGTTGCATGTTATGTCATGTTTCAAATTGCCTCTATCCCTTTGTCATTTCCTTGACAAGCATATAGCTTGTTTATGGTGGGGTGTTGAGGATAGCCAATCCTGCATTCACTGGATGTCTTGGCATAATACGTGCAGAAGTAAGCATGAAGGGGGTATGGATTTTCGTCGATTTGAGCATTTTAACCAGGCCCTCTTGGCTAAGATTGGATGGCGGATCCTGAATGAACCTCATTCTCTCTTAGCCCAGGTTTATAAGTGGAAATATTTCCCCAATGGGTCATTTCTCACGGCTACGGCTCGTTCCCGTCCTTCGTGGTGATGGCAGAACATTCTCTTTGCCTGCCAGCTGTTAAAAATAGGTCTACGTTGGCAAATTGGCCGGAATGGTCAGAAAGCTTTTCTCCTAAATTCTAACTGGATCGCTCAGCAACATCCTCTTACCCCCAGTGTATAACCCCCCCCCCCTCCCCCCGTGTTCTACCTGGAGAGTGGGATCTATCGGTGGCCGAGGTTCTTTGTCTAGGGGACAAGGACGGAGCCAGGATTTTTCATTAGGAGGTGCTTACAAAGTTTTTTTAAACAAAAATATCATATCTATATTATATACATGATTTTTATACAAAAACTGATTCTCGTTATGTGCAATCTAAACATTATGATGTATGTCGTTCGAAGTATTTTATCATGCGATACTTCATATATATTATAACCATAAGAACAAAACAAGAACATGATAAAATTTTACTTAGAAATTCTGTAAAATTCAACTTAAAATATGAAAGGAACTGAAAATAAAGATATCAAAGCTTGAATTCACATGAACAAGTGTGAAATTCGCTTTAAAAATGTGAAATAAACTAAAAAAAATAGACATAGCAGAACTTGAAATTACATGAAAAACGGAAAATAGACATATCAAAGCGTGAAATCATATAAAAAATATAAGAAATTCACCTTAAAAAAGTGAAATAAAAAGAAATAGACATAACATTGCATGAAATTTCCATTCAAACATGGTTAAAAGGAAGGAAAGGTGGGAAAGCGAACCCTGACCATCCCTACCCATAAGGGATAATGAAACTTTTTCAACCAGTATGCCAAACACAAACTGTTGCTTTTATCTGATCATGTCTTCTTTTTATCCTGATCTGCATTTGGGGGGGGGGGGGGGGGGGGCATGCTGGTGTGACCATAAGCTCAGCCAATGGTTTGATCTGTCTACCTGTCAAGCTATTAAAGTTATCCCCTGCCCAGACATAATGTCGAAGACCGTTTGATTAGGCATGCTACTACAAATGAGGTTTTCACCATTAAATCAGTAATATCACTTTGAGGTTGTCCTAGATCAGTAGAGGGGGTAGTGGCAGTCCCTTACTAGTTGGATGGATAGGGCTAGCTGGATCCATTTGTGGAAGCCTAACATTCCTCCGAAAATTAAAGTGTTTGTCTGACAAATCTTTAATAGAATCTTGCCCGCGGCAAAAGCCCTTATTGAGAAGAAGGTTGATGTGCTCCCTCGTTTCTGGATTGTCTAGTCGGTCGTGCCCTCTGGTAGCTGTCTGGCCTTGATTACCTTGGGGAAGGCTTGCCTAGGCATACTTTCCACTTTTTCTGAAAAACTATTGTCTCTGGTACATCATTTGCCCCTGTTTATGACAGTGATTGATGTCCTTGGGTGAATCTGGTGATCCCGTAACTGGGTCATCTTTGAGGGGAAACGGTTCGGGTTCCCAGCCTTGATGCATTAGTTTAATCAGCAGGTTCAGGAATGGGTTTGTCTGCCGGTGGACTGTGTCCCCCTGCTATCCAGTACTCCCACCCCCTTCTTTGGCTACGGAGGAACCTTCGCTGGTTGTGTGTATGTGGGATGGGGCCACTAAGAGAGGGTCTCATTCGGCAGGCGGGATGGTTATCATGACTCACACTAGAGAGGTTCTCTCTGTGAGGGGGGTTCAGTTCCCTTGCATTGACGACCCTATGGTGGTGGAATTACTTGCTCCGATGGATATATTATATTTGGATGAAGTTTTTTACGAATCCGACAAAGAGAACAATGGATTTGCCATAATTTTGGTATTTTAAGTATCTGTCAAAAAAAAAAAAAAACACTTCAATATGTGTTAAAACTAGTTTTACACTCAATCAATTAAACACTTTGTTCATCCACATCCTAAAATATTTAATTATCTCTCAAATCTTTCTTATGTTCTCTCAGTTTTATAAACAATGCATAAAGAAACTTTAATTAACATTTTAATAAAAATTAGGAAAATAATTTGAATTTGAAAATTTTTAATGATTTTTAGGGTAACGAGACAATGACATGACGTGTTGACTAACGGTCAATGGTGTTGATCATCCAAATTGACGGTCAAACTATGTGTCGGGCCTATTGAGTCTATATGTTACATAGTTGAGGCCATGATGTTAATTTCTGAAACCACGGGCCAAATTTGATTATATGATCATAGTTCATGCCAAAATAAGGTATTAACCCTAGATTATATAAAGAATTTTATGATTATCAAAGATGGTGCGAGTGGATTTTCCTTGAATTACATATGAGTTGATTTTGATATATCATATATTATATTCGGCATAATTTTGATTATGATGATGGTTGCGATTTTAATACTATAGTTGGAAAATGATATATAAGAAAACCAGCCCCACCCGAATTGGTTGCCATGCCATCCCTACCAACTGTCAGTGTGTGGTATATGATCCGCGATAGAATCTCTCCCAACAACTCGAGTTATTGGGATCAACTGGTTCTTGACATGGTATCAGAGCCTTCTGTGACCGAGAGGTCTTGTGTTCAAATCCCGATACCCCCCATTTGTTAAGCACATGGTATTGGGACCTATGCAAACTTCAAGCCCTTGTGAGTGGCTTTCGTTTGAGGGGGCGTGTCAGTGTGTGGTATATAATCCGCGATAGAATCTCTCTCAACAACTCGAGTTATTGGGATCAACTGGTTCTTGACACCAACCACACTCCCTAGGCTGGCAGTCAGAGATAACGCACAAGCCCATTCCGAGCTGATGGTTGACAAATGGCGATTGAGATCTCCATTATTAAACGCAACTCTGAATAGCAAATCCGGAACACAAACTTCAACAAACCCTCTCTTACAATGAGCCCTCCAACTCAATTTTTCACAGCACCAAATGGCTGCAGCCGCCGGAGCGGACGCCATGTCGTCGCCGTACCTTCTGCCACATCAACCCCATGCTCCACCTCTGCCGGATCCTCTCTTCCAAGAGCCCCGACCTTCTCATCACCGTCGTGGTCACGGAAGAATGGCTGGGCTTGCTCACCGCCGACAAATCTGTCGCCGATTTCGCCTTCACCGACAACGTCAGATTTGCCGCCATGCCGACTGTCACCCCGTCGGAGCTCGTTCGAGGATCATGTTTCCCTGCCTTCTACGAAGCCGTTGTCACGAAAATGGAAGCTCCCTTCGATGACCTCCTCGACCGGATTGCAGGACCTCCGGTTACCGCGTTAATCCCCGACTATGAGCTCAATTGGGCCATCCGGATTGGCCGCCGGCGGAAGATTCCGGTAGCCATGTTTTGTACTGTCCCGGGCAGAGTATATTACCTATTCCATCAATTCGCCCGCGTAGAGGACCTTTCCCTCAGAGACCGTATCCTGGGTTAGTATTATAAGCTCCCTTCAGTCTTGCCAATTCTTTTCAATCAAACGTCGCCATTTGTGATGTGCTCTGTTTTCCTTTCATAGACTCTGTTTTTTTTAATGTTCTGTTTCACCCAATAATGGTGACTGTAATTCTGTAAATGTGTGGTTTGTTTATGTTGTGTAGATCACAGAAAAGATCTTGATTGGGATATTAATTTCTTCAACTTTCCTAATTTCTTAAAACGAACTGAACGATTATAACCTGCTCTGTTTTTCTTCCATAGACTATGTTTTTTCTGTTGCTCAGTTTTAATTTCCACTTCAACAGTTAACTCTTTTAGTGGGTTTTTGTTGCATAGATCATGGCGACGATCTTGAAGACTATTCGATCCATGGAATTTCTCCTCCAGATGTGGCAGATATACAAGCCATATTCAGAGGGGATGACCGGGTTATCATGAACCAAAGCTTGGAGTGCCGTTCTTGGATTCCGAAAGCTGAATTCCTCTTGGTGAACTCCGTCGAGGAGCTTGAGCCTGAAGTTTTCAAGGCTCTAAGATCTAAGTTCCAGTCCCCAGTATACCCGATCGGACCCACCATTCCTTTCCTGAAACTCAACAACAAATTCCAGATACTCAGCAAGCATCCTATTTGCAATGGCTAGATTCCCAGCCTGAAGGCTCTGTTTTGTACGTATCATTGGGGAGTTCTTTCTCCATCCCCAAGCAGCAAATGGACGAAATGGCGACGGGTCTTAGAGACAGCTTCGTGCCGTTCCTTTTGGTGGCTCGCGGAGAGAGTGATCGGTTACAAGAAAGCTTTGGCGGTGGTGAGAAAGGGATGGTGGTTCCATGGTGCGACCAGCTGAAGGTGCTAACCCATGGTTCAGTGGGAGGGTTCTGGACGCATTGCGGGTGGAATTCAACGTTGGAAGGTGTTTACGGTGGAGTTCCGATGCTTACTTTCCCGCTGATATTCGATCAGGTTCCGAATAGTAGGCTGATTGTCGAGAAATGGAGGATTGGCTGGAGGTTGAAGAGGTTGGGGATGGAGGATGAATTGGTGACCAGAGATGAGATATCTCAAGTGGTGAAGAGGTTTATGGATGGAGAGCAGAGTAAGGTGAAGGAAGTAAGGGAGAGAGCCCAGGAGTTGGGGAAGATATGCAGGGGAGCGATTGTAGAAGGTGGATCTTCTGATAGAAACATTGATGATTTCTTGGGAAAGGTATTAGGTGCAAAACCAAATTCTATATCTTATCTTAATCTTTCTTCTTATCTTAAATCTTATTAAAGGGCTTTTAGATTTAAGCCACTGCCACGTACTCCTCCCTGTAATTTGAGGCTATCCACGTCAGACTATAAAGAAACTGTTCCGCACAGAGAAACCGTCGTTTCTTCCGCCGCTTTGTGTTCTCCACCCGCCAGAATTCGTCACCGTAAAAGCCTCCCGCCACTCGCCTGCCCCACACCTATGGAGAGTGAATTCTGCCTCCTGCCACCGCATGCGCCTGTCCCACCACCAGTTCTCATATCCCCGCCTTGCGCTTTTCCGACACACCCTATAGTCGTTTAATTTGCCCGCTCCATCGATTCTACAATCTCCCTCCAAGTCCCCAACCCCACCTTCTTCGACGTCCATCTCCCTCTTCCTCCTGCAAGGCAAGGCGCCACGGTAGCCTGTCAAACTGCCCTCATGATCTTCGTCAAGAAGGAGGTGTCTTCCTATGTTTCTTTCGACTTCAATTTTCAATTGAGATGGGTTTCCTGTTCTTTTGCTTGGGTGTTTCTAGGCCTTGAATCTTAGATTTTGGGTCCGACTGATTTGATGAGAGGAAGGCGGGACGTTTGAGTACATTGTTTGGCTTTTGATAGTTCCAATCTGGTACTGCTTGATTTCGATGTTGTCAAATTTGTGGGATGAACTTTCTTCTTGCCGTTAAGTTTTGTAATCGCTTGAAAATTGAGGGTTCCTTTTTGGTTTTTTTGTTGCTTCTCTTACTTGCATGGCTTCGCTGCTCCTGTTACATTGCTGCTTTAATTCCTTGCTCACTTTCCCAGATATGACAAGACAATATTGACTGATCCCCATTGCATCTTGAGACAAATGGACAGACTTACACACAACAAGTTGATCCACAAATGCATAGGACGCGCACAAAATCAGTACCACTTTGAGTTTCTAGGGGATATTGTTCGATGAGATTGTTGTTCTGCTATGAGTTATATATAACTTGCATAGAGTGGCTACCCTCTTTCCACTAGCAATAAACTGAAGTACTCGAGGAGGAGAAAGCTAGGGATAATCCTGGCGCATTATAATTTCTAATGCGTCGAGATAACGATAATCTACTTTACTTCTACTCCTAAATTACCACGAATACTACTAAACTGGTTTATTATTCATCGACATACTAAAACCAAAGAACAACGTCATATTTATAGAACTACTCTACAAACCCTTTCCCTCTCAAATAAGGTAAACTAATCCCAACCCAACAAGTAAACAGTAACTTACCCAACAAGACATAATAAACTAATAAGAATAATCATAATAACTTAACAATTAACTAATAATAATCCTAATTACTAAGCCTATACGTGACACCAAGGCCCATGGGTGCTATAATGCACCAAACCTCCCCCCTTTGAAAAACTTCGTCCCCGAAGTTTAAGCGCCATCTTCAACCTGGATCAATGAAAAAGAATCGCTCCCACGTGTTGATGATAATGGAGAGAGTTATTGTTCGTCGACGCCAACTTCGTTTACGAAACTTCCAATTGCGCCAATGCACTCGAACAAAATTCCTACTTTCCCAACCAATTCTCCATTCCCACTTCTCGTCACTACTCTTCCATTCACCCATATATTGAAACAACCCCTGCCTCCATAAGATGATTGGACCAAGTAGCTCCTGGGACTTCGAATGGGCCACCCCTTCAAATTGCTTTGCCATGTTATTGCCATTTATCACAAGATCCACCCGTCCTGCGCATCCTCCAATTACCGCCCGCGCAACTTCTCCCAGGCCAGGCTCAAGTATCCACGCGACCCCAACTGGCCCTGAATCAGCCCCTACGAGACTCGAGCGGCAAGCTTCCCGAGCTTCACCATCCCGATTCGAAGACCCAACCCCATACAATAAGCCGCCGGTCAGTCCTCCCATTGACGGTCCAACAAATCCGTGAATCACTCCACCTCTTATCGCAGCGTCCTGTTGCAACCCGCCGCTTTACAGGCAGCAAGATCATACGCTTCTCCGATGGCAGTTGATCCCCGTCGCCACCTCGGTTTGCTTCTCCCTTCGGCTCGGGCTCCACCTCGCGCGCATCCAACCCAGCCACAACTGGCTTCGGCGCCAGCTCACGTTCTGTCGTAGCGCCTTCCTCTAGTCTCTTCAACGATTCCATCACCGGTTTTCCCCAAGGTAGGTCATTAAGGATGACAAGAATCGAGTGAACCTCACTCGCCATTCTCTTTTGTTCTTCACGCAGCGCTCCAACCTGGCCAATCAATTGACCTTGTCCCTCCAAAAGCTGGGTTTGTCCATCTTTTAGGGTTCTTACATCCCCCAAGAGACACGCCAAGCCTTCATCCCTGTATGCGAGCTTCACCAAGCCCGGTTCCTCGGAACTAGGCTCTGATACCAATTGGCGCATTATAATTTCTAACTAGCCTATTACCCGGCCCGTTGGCCGGATTACTGTATGTTACCCACTTGTGGAATAGGAGAGAAAGCAAGTGAGAGTGAAGGGATTGAGATTCCACTTGATTAGGACCGACCCACTAATCCGATTCACCCGCCCCAACCTAAAGGGTCAGAAAGAGTCAATAAGAAAATACGAACGGAGAGGATTAGTCATATTCATATATCTTGACTCTTCAGAAGTGGGTCAAACAGGATCAAGGTTGGAGGAGGGAAATTTTTAGCGCTAAGCAGATTTCTGGGTTGAATAACATTACTTAGGCCTAGAAATTGGTGTTGATGCAGACTGCAGTTTTTATTATACCATCATCAATCATCATTGAATTAGTCCTGGGCATCCCTCCCCGTTGTCGGTACGAATTCTAATGATGGCTCCGTTCCTTGCACCAGCCTTATCAGCGAGTTGTCATCTCGAGCATGATTTGCCTATGTACAAATGATACAATTAGAGTATGAAACTGAATTCAAAGAAAAGGAAAAGAGATTTCTATCACATGCCAATAAATACACACATAATAGTTGAAGCTAAGTGAAAGTCATTACTCGCACATCAATTCTCAAAAATTACAGACTAAACAATGGCTAGAATGGTACTGAAACTACCAAGAATCATGGACGAAACAACTTGTCAAATTAAATAATCCTTATACTGAAACTACCTTCTAACTTGAAATAAGACATGATCACAGTTCATAGCTCTCTTCTCACTATGAATTGGTTGCAGCTCGTCCTTATCACTGCCTCCCAAGCTCAATTCAAACAGAATAGAGACCGTTATGTAAGATAACCATATCCTTACTTATCATAATTCCTTTCTTCACTCCATTTTTGTCAGAGATAAGAGTTACCCCCCTCTCCTGCATTTCCCTTTCCCCCTCTCTTCTCCCTCTTCTTCACAAACCGATCCCTAAACCAGCAACAACAACACAAAAATAGCCTTCGCCTCTGCCATATCCATCTACTGAACGCGTTGGTGGCAAGACAGGACTGCAGAAGCAAAATTTTCTAAAATCAAACTAATTTTTTTGAAGGAGACTCAACCACGAAAAAATAGTAAAGCAACAATGCTAATAGTTCAGATGGTTGGTTTTGATGTTATACATTGCTTTTGTTCTGGTCTCCAGTATATCAACTACAATAGAGATGTTTCCTCCAATCATCTTTAGTGCACGATTTAGAAGCAAGTCCTCCTGTTTGTGTCAAACGGAAACATTCATGGGTTCTTAACCCCCCTGTTAGTGTAAAAGCAGCAGCAGCAACAAAGAAGTTTGACAACACAGCAAGCACCCAGGCAAAATGATACAATGCAGTAGGTGATATGTGTCTCGAAGGTTTTGAGTTACTAAAGTTCATGTTAAAAATAAACATGAATTAAAATGGATTATTCTATTAAGCAAACATCCCCTACAATCATACAAAGATCAGATATCCAATTCACAAACAATTAAGCCATAAAAAATCATCACACATCCACCACCTTTGATTGCCTAAATTTGGTTTTTCGCAAAAGTTATGGACTCTTAAGGGAAACGTTCATGGGTAGTCTGTTTCATAACTCTAGAGAGCACAGTAAGCAGCCACCAGCCAGACACAGTGCGGTAGGCGAATATGATTCTCAATTCACAATTTCTCACCACCAGAAGTAAGAACAGACCATAATAAGCATAGCGTTCATGGGTGGTCTGTTTCATAGCACTACTACACAATTTGTTAAAAAGGAAAGAAAGGTATTTAGCACCACGGCGGAACAACTTTTACAGGCTAACAACGACAACATGCTGCAACCACCAGAACTGGTATCACAACTCATAGGGAAAATCAAAAGATTTACTCTCAAATTAAGCAGTTACAACATCGAGCAATTGTCAAGCACATACACCATCACAAAAGTCACGGAACCTGATTCACAAAGCATTAAAACATTTGAGGACATTTCTCCAAAGGTACAACTTATATGTCTTTTTTCCAAGCCATTTCCATCAAAATGCTAATAAATTTGCAATGCATAAAACAAACGGGCCAAAACTTGAAATTCAGCATGTTTGACGACCCATGCCAAATTATAATTATTCTTTACTTTTAAACTTTCTATTTGAAAATAAAAAATTGTGAAAGAAAAGAGACGACTACAATTCGCCATTTGCACATCACTTATTCGGAAATAAAACCATAGAAATTCAAAAGGAACTGAAAATGTTTAGGATCGTTATAATGTTTAAAATAACCAAATAGATCTTTATGTTTAATTTTTTACTAACAAATACCAAACGATTCCCTATAAAATACACTATAATTTGATCATTATGATATCAAATAATTATAAAATATATATTTGAAATGATAAAAATTGGACTAATTGTGTTGGTCGAGGTTGAACCATTGAATAACTTTAAAATACATTATATTTTAGCCACTAAGATATAAAATAATAGCATAATATATATTATGTCAGAGAAATTAGCGTATTTTAGAATGACAAACCAATGATGTTCATTTATTTTACTTGATGGCCAAATCCCATGTAGGTCAGACACATTCAACTCTTTTATTTTATGGTTGGCGGTTAGCCAATTAGATACCATGCATTAGTTTATTGTTAAATGTTTTATTTTTAACAATAAAAAGGAGTATTATTTTTACCTTTTCATATATATTTTGTCACCACGGAGAAATAAAATGGCTTAAAGAAAAAAAAATTGACACTCCTGGACCTGTTTAAATTCACATGTGTACGGTAAGTTGGCCCGTTCCACAGAGGAAAGAGAAAAAAAATTGACACTCCCTATTCTACCCTTCCTACAAACGCTCATGGAGCAGGGATTTGAAATGGGGGAAAAGTTTTTTCCTCCCTGCTATTATATGTTTTTAATTTAAAAATATACAACAAATGTGCTTAGTGTGATTGTTTATTATCCTTGCTTTTCTTTAAAATGGTCATGGTTCGAATCCCAGTACGTGTCTTTTTAATGAATAAAAAAAAGTAATTGTGAAGACCAAAATGTCCTTCCTACTTTCACTCTCGTTGCAGGAAATTTGAAATGGAGCTCCCGTTTTTCCCTTCGGCGTATTATATTATGTGTAGATGCGTCGAGATAACGATAATCTACTTTACTTCTACTCCTAAATTACCACGAATACTACTAAACTGGTTTATTATTCATCGACATACTAAAACCAAAGAACAACGTGCATATTTATAGAACTACTCTACAAACCCTTTCCCTCTCAAATAAGGTAAACTAATCCCAACCCAACAAGTAAACAGTAACTTACTCAACAAGACATATAAACTAATAAGAATAATCATAATAACTTAACAATTAACTAATAATAATCCTAATTACTAAGCCTATACGCGACACCAAGGCCCATGGGTGCTATAATGCACCAAATCCACAACTGCACTACTTGAGTTGAGAAGGGAAAGCAAGGGATGATTATATTCACAGGTAAACCTTTATTTCCATCTTTGTAGACTGCTCGATGAGATGTTTTGTTGTTTCTGCTATGAATTATAACTTTCATAGACTGGCTATACACTCTTCCCAGTAGCAATAAACACAAGTACTCTGAGGAGAAAGCCATGGATATCCACAAGACCACAACTGCAAGGGAAAGCAAGGGAACATTTGCATGTATATCTTTATTTCCAGTTTGTGCATGAAATTTTGGAACTTAAACAAAGATCACGAAGACAACATCAAGATTATGTCCACGAGCCCCAAACCTCCAAAGTCCAAAAAACACTGACACTGCCACAACATAGAAAACTAACCTAAAAAACTAACCAGAACTCTACCACTAGAGCCTTGAAAATGGTCAAGACTTGATGCATTGAGTTACAAGAAGCCCAAGCGTACTTTGATTCTAATAGAATAGGGTGACAGTACCATAATCACTTGCCATAGTGTGCTATGATGCCACCGGCTACGTACCAAACATCTCCGACCAATGCAACCTTTATATATTTACATACATTGCTTTACGTAGAATTTCATGTCAATAACTACAACTGCTTATATGTTTAACACATTAGCTTATAAATAACTTACATTATATTATATAAAGCCAAAGCAATGTTACTGTTGCCTAAAAATATACTACTTTAATATCTCAAATTTTATTAAATTAAAACTTAGTTACTATAATGTACATTTTACATTTTGATACCCAAAATTTAATTTTAGTGTAAAATCATTGAACAAACATGTTTTGGTATCTAAATTTTATTAGATTTTGGTACCTGCAATTTTTTAAATTTATATATTGGTACAATATTTAGATTTCACTTTAATCCATGAATCCGGATCCACCAATCCTTTTGAACCAATTCATGAATTCAATCCACCATAACATAAAAGTATAAATTTAGTTTGTACCATACAAGATGTTTTATCATTCAACAGTCGGAGATTGCTCATTACGTGAAACATTAAATAAATGATAAAAGAGAGACAGTTCTAAAATATTGCAATAACGAATTTATAAACTCAATTAGTTATTTACGGGGTACTAAACAAACATTTACTAACTACATGTAAAAATATGTGACATCTGCATAAGCAAGTGTCATTAAATTGTTACGGTGAAAAGAGTTGACTGTTGTATTGAAGGCCAACTAAAATAGTTGGTCAAAACCTTTCCATCATCTACTTCCTCTTCGTTTCATTTTTCACTCGCCTTCCTTAACCGTAATTAGTATACAATTTTTATGTATTCTGATCACAAGCATGAACGAGTCCATACACGACTCACCAACAGTTTAGATAATTAATAATTGAACCATGAACCACTAACTTTTTCAGCTGTACTATCGAGTCCAATTAAGAATAATTATATATGGTTATTACTTATTAGAAATTCATCATTTTCCACTATGAGATTCGAAGGCGTGAAATTTTAAGCGAGTTCCAGTTTGTATTCCTTTTGCTTCTCTCTAGAGTTTTTCTTTGACTAAAATTTTCAACTATTATAAATAGAATGTTTAGCTAGGTATCTACACATATCAAATAAATATTTTCTTATTTTCTATAAAAAATTAAATAATTATCATCTTAAATGCATCGCCATAAAAGGAATTATGCCTCTACTATGCAAATTACAGTTCGATACCTAAACTTGATAGATCTTTAGATTTATAACCTAAATTTTATTATTTTGGCATATAAGTCCTCAAAATATTGATGGAACATTACATTTTAGTACCTAAAATTTTTGGGCATTACATTTTGGTATCTAAACTTTTGAAGTTCTACAAATAGGTCTAATTTTTGTGTGTAATTAAAATGCACTAGAATAAATGATTATCCATACCCAACTCATACACATTTAGATTATGAAAGTAAATATCCATACCCTACCCAAACCCATCAACAAACTTCCTAACTCATATATATGTCACCCATACGTACCTACCCATAATCAATGGGTCTACTTGGATTTAGGTAAATATCATTTATTAGTCAAAATTTTCAAATTTTTTTAAATCAGATGGTTACAGTTCTATATCTCTTCTCAGTCAATATTACTAACAAAACTGCTAACAAAAAATTAAATTTTTTATCTAATAATACTAACAAAACACCATAACGGGCTACATAATACATGCTTAACTTTACCGTTATATATCTCCGCCCGCGAAAAGACGAGGCATCACCACCTAGTAAATCTAATACCAATTGTTTCCTCATAAGAGCAATAAAGAACATGCAAACACTTCGGTTCAAAAAAAAAGCACAACTCAACAAATCGTGACACATTAGACCCGGCCAAAGGCCGGGCACCTAACTAGTGAACTCTAAGAAGATATCCTTTAGATTTGGAAGCACAAGCGGATGGTTTGATCAACTTTTTTTTTTTTTTTCATCTTGCTTTTGGATGGAGATTTGCAGACAATTTCAGCCATTTGATTGAGTCAAATTTCAATTATTTCTAATTTCCCATCCTTTTTATGCGCAACATATCTCATTCATGGTAACACAATTGCAAAAGGCGAATCATCGTTCATCAGCAATCAACCTTAACGCGCATATTGACTAGACTTCACTAACCGAATAACAGGATTTGTCAAGAAACTCATGGATTGTGAAGCAACGAATCAATAAAAGAGCGAAAACCGCTCCCCTGGAAGGTAGGGGTGGGAAACGGTGCGGTTGCGGTTAATTGCACCGAATAAGCACGGTTAACCACCACCGCACAAGGGAAAAACCACCCACCGTTACCGCAATGTAAACGGTTTGCGGTTAACCCCTAACCGCACATCGCGGTTAGTGGTTAGTTGCGGTTAACTGCACTTCAACCGAAAAGAGTTAAACGGTGCAAAAAACCGCAAAATGGAACAAAACCGCATGAAAAAACAAAATTAACCTGTAAATTCAGCAACATGCACTTGAGAAATTAACTCTAAAACAAGTAAAATGCACCTGGAAAAGTCTAAAAAAGGGTTAGAATACACCGTAGTACTGGAACTAAAAGATTGTTGAGATAATTTAGCTTCCAAACAATGTGAGCAAATACTATCTAAATCTGAAACAAATGTACCTGACAAAAGATTATTCTTAAACATCTATAACAGTCTAGTAGAGTGTGGGTGACCCAGAAGTAGGGATGGCAATGGGTCGGGTTGGGGCGGGTTTTGTCAAACCCAAACCCAAACCCATGGGTTTATCCGCCAAAAAAATCCGGGGTAAAACCCGCTAGGTTTGAAAAACTCAAACCCAACCCAACCCGCTGGGTATCCGCGGGTTCATGGGTACCCGTGGGTTTTTGTGGTAAAAAATTTACAATAACAAGTTTCTTTCAAAATAAAAGTTTAACATCAATTTTCTCATACAAATTATTCATACAAAAAAATACCAATATAGAGAATACAAGCAAACCGCAAATGATCAATACAAATTGTTCAAAATTAAAGATAAACATCTATAGACAATAAGATTAATTAAAAGCTTCTTCCTCATCAACTAAGTTTCTTCACTCTCCACTTCATAATATCAACTTCATTCTAAACAATTAGAAAGAACAAATTATACATGTCTCCACAAACATAAATCAAATTAGTTGTTTAAGAAAGATATATTATTTAGAATATTAAATATGTCGGGAAAGTAATTATATGTGTGTGGGCGGGTACCCATGGGGCGGGTTTACCTAAACCCAAACCCAACCCAACCCGGTGAATAGTGTAGCGGGTTTAAACCCGAACCCGGCCCAAAACCCGTCAACACGGATTTTACCCACGTTGACCGGGTTGGGTCGGGTGGGTACCCGTGGGTTCGGGTTTTGTTGCCATCCCTACCCAGAAGACGGTGCCACAAATCCCAATTGGAAGCTTAACAAAATAACCAACAGAAGAAACATAAGAACTAGACGAAACTCCACGCAGAGGTGCAGCTGTCACCTCCCCCGAACTGACAACCTCGACCGCTATGTCTCCCGCCGACCCATCATAGCTATCAAGAGTGTATAGACGGCCCCGTATATTCCCTAGCCTAATCGCCTTCCCCGTTTTCCAGTCCTGCACAGTACAACCAGCCGCATCAAAGGTAATACGACACCATTTTCTGGCAGCTGACCGACGGAGACAAGATTAGGAACTAAGCGAGGCACATAGAGAGAATCAGGAAGATATAAACTAGGACCTGATCACTTGAGTCCAAGCAGGTTATTGTTAGAGGTTAGCACGTATCAACAACTATCCCATCATATGGCAAGTTTAATCTAGGACGACATTGTCGTATAGTGGTAGTCAAGGTCGTATTCTACTCGATCCTGGTACCCTAGCCTACTTTCCACCTAGTTGCTAATTAGTTAATCGGGTTTTGAGGTTTTGGGTGGAGGATATGAGGAAAGCGATTTTTGATCAAAGCTAAAAGCGGGTACTTGGGGGAACTATCCCTCCCTCTAGTTTAGGGTTACTATGCATGTTTAGATACCTAGGGTCGTCGAATGTGATGAGTGAGCTCTTTTGCGTCGGCCTTCGTCGTTATCCACACGCCTCCGAGTACGCCTTCCCTAAACCCATATATAGTCACCTCAATCAAGGCTATCGTATCTAGGGCATTAAGCTTATGGTTCATTTCAATGGACACTATCCACCATCCACACCGAGGTTTTATGCCAGGTTTCATGTAGAAAGGCTACCTATAGCATGGGTTTGGTCGCCTCGACCACTATAGGCCCCCATCCACACATCTATCCTAAACTCGCTAGATGACGCATACTTGTCTAACCCTAGAACTACTTACCCAGCGCGGTAGCATAAAGTAGACTAAGAGGGAAGATTAGAGCGACTTACCCAAGCATCATCATTTAGGAAAGCGTGGCATTAAAATTAACTAGATAGACACATTCATTCATTCAAACTGTAAAATATCCTTACATACATAGTAAACCCTAAAACTAGGGGTTAGTGTTTAGAACCCCTAGTACCTTAGAGGACTACTCCATAAAGGAGGGAGTAGAAATAGAAGAAGACTTGGGATTGAAGAAGATGCCTCCTTTCTCCTAGCTCCTCCTCCTCCTTCTCTTTTCCTTCCTTCAGCTTCTCTCTCTTCTCTGTCTAGAACTAGAAAATTCTCACAAAATCAGCACTCCTCAAAAGGGGAAAGGGGTCTTGTATTTATAGGCATTCTGAATTCGGGGAATTTCGCGACCTGAGGAAAGGAGATCGCGGGCGGGATCTTTGGTATCTAGGCCGTGGTCTCAAAACGCAGTCTTCGAGGCCTTTGGGAAAGGAAAGATCCTGGACTGACTTTACGTTCGCGATCCACGAGTCGTGGTTGCGATCTTCCTCGCGGGTAATGAGAACGTTGGCCGTGACTTGACTGAGGAGACTCTCTGCTTCTCCAAGACTCCTTCCTCGCGAAGTTCGCGCCCTGAGCGTCAAAGATCGCGGTCGTGATCTATGTCTTCTGGGCCATGATCTTCAGCTAGAATTTGCGGCTTGTGATCTCGACCGTGATCTTCAGCTTCTAGACCATGATCTTCAATTCCTCCCGCTCATCTACCCTTGTGACCTTGTTTTGTACCTAATTCGCACATATCGACTAATAAACCCTAAAATCATATCGAAATCAAATAGGAACGCAATAGGGATTGATAACATCGTATTTGCACATGTTTGCACCCTCGTTTCTTGATCATTTTGGCTTGAGTTTCTGCTTTCTTGGACTATTTTATGCTAGGTTGTGTTCCTTTGTCACATTTCATGTCCTAGCATGTAAATTGAAGCAAAGGCGCAAGTTTCAAGTCAATCGGAATTCATTTGGCAATTCGGGAGAAGAAACACGAGCATGACCTAAGGAAGAATGGACTTCTACCTCATATTATGGACAAATAATCATGGAATCTTGTCATAAAAAGATAGAGGACGAGACTACATTCGTCTGGGATCAAACGGCGACTGATTCGGAGCCCGGACGAGGGAGAAACGAAGCATTAAATAGGGGCGTAGGAAGAATTACGGGCAGGAGAATTACGACCGTATTTTCCACTCCCGTGCCCGTATTTTCACTAACGAGAGGAGCTTTGGATGCGCTGAAACTTAACCAAAACGCGTGTTTTGGGCAAAATACAGCCATGGAAGAATTACGACCGTATTTCTACCTGTATTTCTCCCAGAATCGGGTTTTTGAGGCAGATTCGAGCCAAAGGAAAGGGAGAGCTAGGTTTTGGTTCCCAAACACCCAAGGGACGAACCCTAGAGAGAGAGAGCGACTTGGGAACATTCTTGTAGCTATTTTGGAGGATTTCTTCGCCATTGGAGCTTGCGAATCAAGCTTGGAGATGGAGATTGAAGATCTTGATCATATTTCTGCAGTCTCTCTCTTCTCTATGGAGTAACTTCCCTTCACTTAGATTTTGAGGAACCCTAGTTCCATGTGTTAGGATCTTTCTTGTATGAAGTTTTGGATGCGATATTATTTGATTATAATCGATTGAGGAATGATTTATTGAGTCAATTGAATCTTGATCAATTCTCTTGATTTCTACTTTAACCTATGATAGATAGAATCTGATTAGGTTAAGAGAGCTTCCTTGATTGATACTGGTGAATTGGTTGTGCGAGAGTCAATCAATTTACTGCTTTGTACTGGAATTCATTCTAGTAGTGGAGATCTGTGTGAATCGCCTTAGCAGTCTATCCCGGTGAAGGCTAGTCGCCTGCCGGGTATTCTGTCTAAGAGGGCTTGGTCAGCTTAAGAGATTCCAAGCTAATTTAGGATCTTCCGCAGTTTAATCAACAGTAGATCAACCAAAGTTAATTGCAACTTGGACCTAATTGAGGAGCTAGGGGGAATCATACCTAAGTGAGTTCCGAACTTGTAATTAGTAGAGTAGTTTAGTAAATCAATCCTTAATCTAGTTTGCTAGATAATGAACTGAAGCTGAGTAATAGTAACTCTAGAGACCCGTGGATTCGATATTTATTACTTGTGCCACTATACTGCAGTCCCTTTCATTGGTTACACTTGGCCATTGTTAGGTGTTGTGTCATAGCGTGTCAGGGATGTATTTGATGATGTTTAAGCATTTAAGCACATGAATTGGCACAAATCATACCTCAATATGTAGGATAAATAACACCAATTTTGGTGTTATGAAACTCCCCCACACTTAGGCGTTTGCTTGTCCCCAAGCAAATCTACTCAAACCTAATGCAACATGATAGACTAATCAATGAGGTATGCATGCTAGTTCTTAATTGCATAGAGTAATCAACATCCTAGCTATCCCCGGCAATGGAGCCATAAACTTGACTCGCTGACACGCCAAAACACAACACCAATCTGCGACCAAGTGTAATCGCAGACCGGGAATGCAGTAACAGGCAAGTTATATTATCAACCCGGGCTCTAGATCTACTGCTTACTCAGTGATTCTCTGTTATCTAGCCAACTAGAGTAAGTGATTGTTGTTTAAACTAAAAGCAGAAATAAAGCAGGAAATTAATCGGTTTTCTTAAGCAGGAAAGAGTCACTCGGGAATGAATCCCCCTAGCTCTTTAGTTAGGTTTCAATTGCAATTTACCCTGGGTTGATTTACTGTTGATTAGACTGCGGAAGATCCGGCAGTAGCTTGGAATCTCTTAAGCTGACCAAGCCCTCTCAGTCTAACTACCCGGCAGACGACTAGTCTTCACCGGGATAGAAAGCTGAAGCAGTAAGAACAGAAATTCACTACTGGAATTAGATTCCAGTACAGAGCAGTAAACTGGCTAACTCTCGTATAACCAGTCTCCTACTATCGAATGATGAGACTCTAGCAACCTAATCAGATTCTATCTATCTCAGATTGCAGCAGGAATCAAGAAAAGTTGATCAGACTTCAATTGACTCAATAAACATGCATCATTCGATTATAATCAAACAACAATATCATCCCAAGTCATTACAATCAATCCCCTAACACATAGAACTAGGGTTCTTCATCCCCAAGTGAGAGAGAGGTTCTACTCCATAGAGAGAGAAAAGAAAACAGTAATCGGAGTAGTCATACTCATAATGATGAGGATAATCTGCTCCGCGATGATGATTTCCACTCCTAGGACGATCTCCAAGCTTGAATTGATGAAATCCATCTCCAAGATGGCTTCTAGGGTGAGTTCTTCGCACTTTCTCTCTCTAGGGCTCTGTTTTTGCTCCAGGAATTCGATTCCCCCACTTCTGGCTCGGATTAGGCTTTAAAACCGGGGTTTCCCGAGTTGCACGGCCAGGGTGCACGGCCGTGCACCTCACCATTCTGGCCGTGCACCCTGAAACGCAGCGTATCCCTTAAGTCGAACTCAGGCTTCTTGCACGGCCAGGTGCACGGCCGTGCAATCTTCAGGGCCTGCCCGTGCAGCTCCTCGGCATGAGGCGCATGGCCAGCTTGCAACCGTGCACGGCCGTGCAGCCTCCCTGGTCTGCCCGTGCAGCTCCCAAAAACCTCGCCACTCGTCCGTTCTTCGTCCAATCGACCCCAGACTCGCTCCTAAGCCTTCATTCACGCACTAGGACCTGAAATATCACAAACAAGCACAACCTAGCGTGAAATCGGCCTAAAACACGAGAATCAACACCTCAAACGGTGTAAGAACGGGGGTAAAAACATGTGTAAATGAAGGTCTATCAAACTCCCCCACACTTAACCGTTTGCTTGTCCCCAAGCAAACCAAGTCAGACACTAGGTAAGCTTACATATTTCAATCAACCAACATTGGGGACAAGTCATAAAGGCACAGAACACGTGAATCGCACTGGTTTTCAAACATCAATACATGCACAACCTCAATAACAACCTGGACAACCACCACAAAGGACATTCGAGTGCAGCAAATCGAGTAAAAGAAGAGTCTCCCTTCTGTTCACTGGCCAACCTAGACTTGATTCAACCACTTACTCAAAACAGTCAACTCATGCATCCAACTCAAGACATCAGAATAGAGACCGAGCAATCTAGGTCCTCACCGGGGTACAAGAGCATATAGAAAATGAAAATGAATCACTCACTCTCGACCAGTGGGGTCAGGACAATTTGATGCGAAAGATGCGCATGCTATTTCTCTCAATCCCTATCATCTCTTCACCATGATGGCAGCCTCTAAATGCTAGAGTTCACATATGGGGTGTCACCACTAACTAATCAGGAGGTCTTAGACACAGGTTCAAATGACTGGCTAGGGTCTTGGACATGGGAAAAAGGCCTTTTAGGTGGTGGAAGTATTCATAGCAAAAGGTTCCACATTTTCCAAACACACAATCACAGTCAAACAAACCGGTATTTTCTTTCTGCTATTCTGCATTACTCAATATCTTAGGAACACAAGAGCGAAGGAGGCATAAACATCAGCATTTCCAAGCCAGACTGCTAAGAAACACTACTTACGGGGCATTATTCAGATTTTTGGTAGTGGCTCTCTTTTACTTTCAATTTTTTCTCTTTGTTTCACTTTCATTTTTCTTTTCATTTCTTAAGAGAGCCACCACTTCTGCATAAACTTCAAACACCTGCCCAACTTTTAAGCACTACCTCCAACACTCACATAGACTTTAGCAGAAACAGCAGAGAATATATAAAAAAAACCACTCTGTGGAACCTTCTAAAAGATGCAACAAGGGTGATTTTTTTCCATTATAGACCAAAAGAAAGGATGACACACGGCTCAAAAAGGGCTGACTAGGGGATATGACACATCAGGACAGTCAGTTTTGGGCGTGGGCTAATCCTATGCCCCCATCATCTTAGCTAGTGACAACGTGAATGCTACACATCATGGAAGAGGGATCTATCGCACAAGAAAGAAACGAGCAGGCTCAAATCTCACATGGCTACCTATATGCTCTATCTCACATTCTGATACCCTGAACTAGATGCATAAACGACTGTTAAGAACAAGTAATCAGATCAAGTCAGATCAAGTCACAGTTGGCAAGCAACCAGTTGAAAAACTGAACCCCTACGTCGTTCTACTGCACATCTCAGTCCTCATCATAGGTTGTCCTAGTCGCAAACAAGTTGTCATGCATTAATCCGAAAACCAATCAATTCATCCATCAAAACACAGTGCCAATATGATCAAACAGCAGTACTTGGAGCCCTCAAATCGTAAGATTCGGACAGCGGACTAGGCTCCAAGCACCATCATAAATATTCCAACCGATACAAAGCATCCCCCCACACTTAAGAACGACATTGCCCTCAATGGAGCAGAGGGAAAGATAAGGGGAACGATGTTACCGGGTAGGAACACTGCTGGGGGACTGGAAGTGGACCAGTCAGCGAGAAACGAACGGGAGAGTGGACAATGCTGCACAAATCGAACATCAGAAACACACTAGCACACTGTGCGTTAGGGATAAGTGTTAGCCCAGACGGCTACATCAAACCACAAAGGAAAAACCAAAAACAAAAACAAAAACAAACGACAATAAGTTCAAGCTCCGCACACATGGAGCAAACACACAAAAGTCTAAAATGAAAAAGAAAACACACTGAGACGGGCAACGAGTACAGCCTACTCGTCGCCAAGATCGTCGAGGTCGATGTCGTTCATGAACGCGTCATCATCCGCAGCGCCAGTAGCACCGTCATGTGGAGGGGAGTCATCCCAGGGAGTCCTCCAGACAGGTGGCTCGCCCGGGAGCAGCTGGAGCAGGTGTTGCTGGACCTCCTGCATGCGCCGGGAACGACGCTTCTCCCGCTCGATGTGGGCAAGAGTCACGCCCTGCTGAGTCTGGATCGTGTTCAGCCGCTCGTCATAAGCATCCATCCTGGTCCGGTACTCGGCCTGGTCGGCCGCATACTGCTGATGGAACTGCATTTGCTGATCGAGGAGCAGCTGGTTCTGGATCCTCAGCTGCTCGAACTGCTGGGCGAAGTAATCCTGGCCCTGGAAAGCGGAGCTGCTACCCCCGAAATGGAAGTCAGTCTGTGGGGGATTATCAGCAGCATCAGCAGCAGCATCCACCCCCTCGGGATCCACCTCATCGGCAGCCTCCTCCTCCTCTGGTACGGGCTCCGCGGGGATCGGAGGCTCCGGAAACCCATCGACCCATTGAACACCGTTCCTCTCCCGCAACAGCAGCATCTTCCTGATCGTCGTGCTGCCAAAGATGAGGGTGTCCCCCTCCTCGGTGCACCCCTGCAGTGAAAGGCCAAAGAAGGTGGCCAGGCGGGTGATGAGGGGGGCGCAGTGGAGGCTCTTCAGCTCTGTGGCCGTCTTCTCGAAGGTCTTGGCCACCACTGAACCCAGGTGGAGAGGATGGCGGCGCTGGCGGATCGAATGGAGGAAGTACAGGGGCCTCTTCGTGATGGCGCCGGCGATGTCAGCTGCAGGAGTGTAAGACTTCGCCAGCAGGTGGTGGAGAAGTCGGTTGTCGATCTGCAGGGTAGAGGCCTTCGTCCTCCCGGACCGAAAGGGACGCGTCTGGCCTGGCCGAGCCAGGCTGGTGTACAGCCTCCCGAAGTCCACCTCCGGTGGCTCATTCACCTTGGTGACGTAGTCCTCACGGTCGTCGAGGTCGAGGTCGAGAGCCTCGGCCAGCTCGTGGTAGCTCAAGGACCGGGGGACCCCGCCCAGCCTGAATTGGACGGCCGTACCGTCCTGCCAGTTGTCCGTGGTATTGTGCTTGAAGGTCGTGTAGAACTCCCACACCGGCTCGTAGTAGACCTTCTCGCAGAGCTGGAGCAGACGGCGCCAGGCGGTGTTGGCGACCGCGGTGGAGAGCTGCTCGTAGCAGTGCAATCGCCGAAACTCCCGTTTGGACCAGCAATGGTGTGACCCAAACGGGGTTTCCACGACCTCCTTGAAGCGCTCTGCGGTGGGTCCCCTCCTCAGATCCCGGATGAACAGGTGCTGGAAATTAGGTTTCGCCATTGCCCTGGAGACTCAAGTAGAGGTGTAGGGAATGATGAGGGGAAGACAATGGAAGTGACGAAATGCCGAAAAACTGGCCGGAAATACTCGTCGGAGTCTCGCCGGAAATCGCCTCCGGCGACTAAAACGTCGCCCAAACTCGCTCAAAATCGAGGGATAGGCCACTTTGGGTGTAGAAAGAGTGGGTTTGTAGTTGGTTTGGTGAAAAAATTACCCAAAGTGGCCGAAAAAATCGAAAAAAGGTGGGTTTTGCGCGGTTTTCTGGCGAGGGCAGAGGATTCCGGCGAGTGGTTTTGGTTTTCTGACCACAATGGCCGTGCAGGCCATATAAATAGGCCATGCCTCGGCTGCACGGGCAGGGGCGCACGGCCGTGCAAGGCTGGTTTTTGCCCGTGCAGGCGACACGGCCTGGCCGAGGAGAAGCGCACGACCGTGCACCTTGCACATATGGCCGTGCCATCCTTACCGAGAGCTCGCACGGCCAAGGGGGAATACCCGCACGGCCATGCGAGGCATTATGGTGCCCGTGCAAGACGCACGGCCAGGCCAGGACGAGCGCACGGCCGTGCAATAAGCGCTTTTGGCCGTACGCTTTTGGCTGAGAGCTCGCACGGCCAAGGGGGGTTCCCGCACGGCCGTGCAAGTTGTGGTCCTAGCCGTGCGACTTGTTGGAGTCCCGAAATCAACCTGTTTTCCCTCAAAAACGACACTGGACTCTGGATCAACGTCTCAAGACTCAAAAACACACAAAATCAAAGGAAAAAGAGTAAGAAAATGCAAACCTAAGTGGGGTTGCCTCCCCACAAGCACTTCTTTACCGTCTTGTAGCTGGACGCCAGTGAGTGGGTGCTCAGTGAGGTGAAGGAGCAGGTGCCTTCAAGAGCGGATCCACCTCGCTCTTGAGGTACAGCTTCAAATGGTGGCCATGCACACGCCGAATGTGGCCACCAGCATTTGCCAACTCAACTTGGCCATCCGGCAGGATGCAAGCGAGTGAATACTCGGATGGCCAAGGTGGGGGCGGGACCAGCTCATAGTGGTCTCCGGCCTTCTTTCGAGCAGGCTTAGCTGCCTGCTGTTTCGGCCGCCACTCCTCCTTGATCTGTTCTGTGGGTGACGTAGTGGTCCGGAGTGGCGGCGAAGGTGTGGGAGGCGGTTCCTGCAAAATAGGCAGCACAGAAGGATACACGACAGACTCGTGCTCCTGGTGAGATACAGCATGCAGAGGTGACGAAGCAGGTATAGTATCAGCAACAGAAAACGTTATTCGCTCCTCGCCATCCCTCAAAACTAAGGTCCCATCATGCACATCTATGAGAGCCTTGGCGGTGGCCAGGAAAGGCCTTCCCAGTATAAGAGGCACTTCTGTGTCCTCACTGATGTCCAAGATAACAAAATCCACGGGATATGTGAATTTGCCAACCTTAACCAGAAGGTCTTCCACTATACCCCTAGGATGCACTACAGATCTGTCAGCTAATTGAAGGGTCATCCTAGTAGCACGGGGTTCACCTAGGTCTAGTTTCATGAACAATTTATATGGAATAACATTGATACTAGCACCTAAATCCGCCAAGGACTTCTCTACATGCAATTTATCAATAGAGCACGGGATAGTAAAACTACCTGGGTCCTTCTTCTTCTGCGGAAGCTTGTTTTGCAGAATAGCCGAGCATTCCTCACTGAGCTCTACCGTGGCCAGCTCACTCAGCTTCTGCTTCTTTGAGAGAAGCTCTTTCAGAAACTTCGCATACTTTGGCATTTGCGATAATGCCTCCAGGAAGGGCACTTGGACATTCAGCTTCTTAAGCATGGCCATGAAGTTCTCGAACTCTGCCTCCAGCGTGTCTTTGTGCAACCGAGTAGGGAAAGGGAGTTTAGGGACATACTCCTTCACTACTAGTTGCGGTTTAGGTGCAGGCACCTCAACTTCCTTCTCTACTTCCTGTTCAACCGCTGGAGCCGCTAAGACAGGGCTTTCTTTCTCCGGTTCCCGAGCAGGGGGATCAACAGTCATCTTGCCACTCCTGGTCATGATGGCATTGCAGCGCTCATTCGAGGTCGGCGGGTGAGGGATGGTCTGCCCTGGTAGAGTACCAGGAGCCCTTTGAGCCACTGCCTGGGCCACGCTCCCCAGCTGGGTCTGGATATCCTGCAAAACAGCCTGTGTATTCCTCTGACCAGCTTCCAGAGCCAGGAGTTGACCCGAGGCCTTCTCCATGAACTGCTCAAAGGTGTTGAATTTCTGAGCACTAACACTTGCAAGAGAACCCACCAAGTCCCGCAGTTCAGCCATCTGATCATTCTGCACTGGGGCAGCAGGGGCTGCACCTGGCTGCTGGAATTGCCCCTGTCTGGGCTGATATGGTGGCCTCTGGAAGCCCGGTGGTCCCTGTGGAGCTGGTGGTCTGGGATTTGGCCCAGCCCAGGAGAAGTTAGGATGCTGGCGCCACCCCTCATTGTACGTGTTGCTGTAGGGGTCATTGCGCCTGACATTGTTGATGAAGTTCACCTGCTCCTGGGGTGTGGTCGATTCCTTCATCGCCTGGCAGTCTTCCACCATATGATGGGTGCTCTCGCACCACTGGCAGAGCATCGCCTGCTGCTGTCCGGTCCCTGGAATCATCCCGGAACGATCGATAGCTGAGACCAGCTTCGATACTACCTGCACCAAATCAGATGACTGGGCGCCCACAGCATGCACACCCCGGCCTGGTGCTCTCCTCGATCTCCTGGCAGTGCCCCAATCATAACCATTCTCCGCCATCTCTTCAAAGAGTTGATTCAGCTGTGGCGGGGTTTTGGTCAGCATGTTCCCGCCACAAACCGAATCGATCAGCTGCTTGTCCTCCGGGAAGAGGGCGTGATAGAAGGTGCCCACCTTGAACGCATCGTTGAAACCATGATTGGGACACCTTAGGAAAAGACTGTTGTACCTCTCCCATGCATCCCTGATGGTCTCATCCTCATCCTGAGCAAAATGTGTAATTTGCTTCTGCAGGTCAGCTGTCTTGGATGGAGGATGGTAGCGGGTGAGGAACTTGTCCGCCAGGTTGGCGAACGTGGTGATGGAGCCCGGAGATCGAGTGTCTAGCCACTCCTTGGCCTGCCCCTCCAGAGTGAATGGGAAGTACCTCAGCTGGATGGCATCTGCTGGTACCCCATTGATCTTGATTCCATCGATGAGCTCGTGGAATCGCCTGAGATGTAATCGAGGGCACTCTCCCTCCTTACCACGGAACACTACTGAATCGCGTAGCATGGTGATCACGGAGGTGCTCACCTCAAAGTTGTTGGCTGGGACCTGAGGGTGCTGAATGGGTGACCTCATGTCCGCAGCCCTAGCGGTCCAGTAGGAGCCCATGGTCTGCTCCTCGGGGATCACAGCATGGTTCCCTGATTCAGCCATCTCTTCTTCTTCCTCCTCTAACTGCAGCTGTGATAGCGCCTCCTCCGCAGCCAGTCGCGCCTTTAGAGCCCGCTTGAAGTTTCTGCAGGTTCGTTCAAGCTCCTGGTCTAGTGGTAATAGATCTCCCGACTGGCTACGGGTCATGCACTACCTGCACACAATCAGCAAAAACAACCCGTGAAGGCACACAGGTGGTAGAAATAAAAAGCAGAAAATAAAAAGCTAGAGTAACAAATTCTCACTTTTCCCCAATAACCTAGAGGGGTCCCCGGCAACGGCGCCAAAAACTTGACACGCCAAAACACAACACCAATCTGCGACCAAGTGTAATCGCAGACCGGGAATGCAGTAACAGGCAAGTTATATTATCAACCCGGGCTCTAGATCTACTGCTTACTCAGTGATTCTCTGTTATCTAGCCAACTAGAGTAAGTGATTGTTGTTTAAACTAAAAGCATAAATAAAGCAGGAAATTAATCGGTTTTCTTAAGCAGGAAAGAGTCACTCGGGAATGAATCCCCCTAGCTCTTTAGTTAGGTTTCAATTGCAATTTACCCTGGGTTGATTTACTGTTGGTTAGACTGCGGAAGATCCGGCAGTAGCTTGGAATCTCTTAAGCTGACCAAGCCCTCTCAGTCTAACTACCCGGCAGACGACTAGTCTTCACCGGGATAGAAAGCTGAAGCAGTAAGAACAGAAATTCACTACTGGAATTAGATTCCAGTACAGAGCAGTAAACTGGCTAACTCTCGTATAACCAGTCTCCTACTATCGAATGATGAGACTCTAGCAACCTAATCAGATTCTATCTATCTCAGATTGCAGCAGGAATCAAGAAAAGTTGATCAGACTTCAATTGACTCAATAAACATGCATCATTCGATTATAATCAAACAGTAATATCATCCCAAGTCATTACAATCAATCCCCTAACACATAGAACTAGGGTTCTTCATCCCCAAGTGAGAGAGAGGTTCTACTCCATAGAGAGAGAAAAGAAAACAGTAATCGGAGTAGTTATACTCATAATGATGAGGATAATCTGCTCCGGGATGATGATTTCCACTCCTAGGACGATCTCCAAGCTTGAATTGATGAAATCCAGCTCCAAGATGGCTTCTAGGGTGAGTTCTTCGCACTTTCTCTGTCTAGGGCTCTGTTTTTGCTCCAGGAATTCGATTCCCCCACTTCTGGCTCGGATTAGGCTTTAAAACCGGGTTTTCCCGAGTTGCACGGCCAGGGTGCACGGCCGTGCACCTCACCATTCTGGCCGTGCACCCTGAAACGCAGCGTATCCCTTAAGTCGAACTCAGGCTTCTTGCACGGCCAGGTGCACGGCCGTGCAATCTTCAGGGCCTGCCCGTGCAGCTCCTCGGCATGAGGCGCATGGCCAGCTTGTAACCGTGCACGGCCGTGCAGCCTCCCTGGTCTGCCCGTGCAGCTCCCAAAAACCTCGCCACTCGTCCGTTCTTCGTCCAATCGACCCCAGACTCGCTCCTAAGCCTTCATTCACGCACTAGGACCTGAAATATCACAAACAAGCACAACCTAGCGTGAAATCGGCCTAAAACACGAGAATCAACACCTCAAACGGTGTAAGAACGGGGGTAAAAACATGTGTAAATGACGGTCTATCACTCACCGTACTGTCACACTAGGAAATGGCAAAGTGCAACCACCTACTAATGTGTAGTATAGCGGGTTTAGTCTTAATTGTCAACCCGGGTCCTAGATGTGATGACTACTTCGGATCTAACGGTAGTAATGCTCCTGACTGGCTACAGGTCATGCACTACTTGCACATAGCCAAGCACGCAAACCCTTGAAGGCAAAAGTGGGACAAAGCAAAACAATCGGTGCGGAAAAGAAATGCTACCCGGCAACGGCGCCAAAAACTTGACTCCCCTGTATTGTCACACTAGGAAGTGGCCAAGTGCAACTACCTACTAATGTGTAGTATAGTGGGTTAACTCTTAATTGTCAACCCAGGTCCTAGATGTGATGACTACTCCGTGAATTCTCGTTATCTAGCGGTTTAACTGTAGTGAGATTATGAGTAGTCTAAACTAACACAAAGCAGTAAAAGTTTTAGTTCAAGTTTGAGAAGGCTCACTGACACGCTAAAACACAACACCAAACAATGGCCAAGTGTAACAAATGAAAGGGACTGCAGTATAGTGGCACAAGTAATAAATATCGAATCCACGAGTCTCTAGAGTTACTATTACTCAGCTTCAGTTCATTATCTAGCAAACTAGATTAAGGATTGATTTACTAAACTACTCTACTAACTACTCTACTAATTACAAGTTGGAAACTCACTTAGGTATGATTCCCCCTAGCTCCTCAATTAGGTCCAAGTTGCAATTACCTTTGGATGATCTACTGTTGATTAAACTGCGGAAGATCCTAAATTAGCTTGGAATCTCTTAAGCTGACCAAGCCCTCTTAGACAGAATACCCGGCAGGCGACTAGCCTTCACCGGGATAGGCTGTTAAGGCGATTCATACAGATCTCCACTACTGGAATGAATTCTAGTACAAAGCAGTGAATTGATTGACTCTCGCACAACCAATTCACCAGCATCAATCAAGGATGCTCTCTTAACCTAATCAGATTCTATCTATCATAGGTTAAAGCAGAAATCAAGAGAATTTGATCAAGATTCAATTGACTCAATAAGTCATGCCTCAATCGATTATAATCAAACAATATAACATCCAAAACTTCATACAAGAAAGATCCTAACACATGGAACTAGGGCTCCTCAAAACCTAAGTGAAGGGAAGTTACTCCATAGAGAAGAGAGAGACTACAGAAATCTGATCTAGATCTTCAATCTCCATCTCCAAGCTTGATTCCCGAGCTCCAATGGTGAAGAAATCCTCCAAAATAGCTCCAAGAATGTTCCCAAGTCGCTCTCTCTAGGGTTCGTCCCTTGGGTGTTTGGGAACCAAAACCCAGCTTTCCTTCTCGTTTGGCTCGAAATTTGGCTTAAAACCAGAAATTCCCGACTCGCACGGGCAGGCCACACGGCTGTGTGACTTTCCCAGCTGCACGTGTGAGTGTCCAAACGTGGCGTTTTGATTAGTGGGCAACCAGGCAAGCTGCACGGGCAGAGGCCACACGGCCGTGTGGCTCCCCAGGCTGCCCGTGTGGCTTTTACCGAGCCTTCACACGGCCACAAGAGGCCCCTACACGGCCGTGTGGCTTCTCAGCTTCTCGCCAAACGTCCAAACTTCGTCCAATCGACCCAGAACTCGTTCCCAAACCTTCATTCACGTACTAGGACCTGAAATATCACAAACAAGCAGAACCTAGCGTGAAATCGGCCTAAAACGCGAGAATCGACATCTGAAACGGCTCAAGAATAGGGGTAAAAATATGTGTAATTATTGGTCTATCACTCACTCAGGTATGAGTCCTCCTAGATTGCAGTTAAGCCAAATTGTTATTCACCTAAACCAAGTTGATTGATGTTTAAACTGCGGAAAGTTCTTAAACAGTGTGAAGTCTCGACTAAAGTGCTTCAGACCCTCTCAGCTAGAATACCCGGCGGGCGACTAACCTCCACCAGAGTAAGCTAGCTGAGGCAATCAGATTACAACTTCCTCTGCTTGTTTCTAAACCAGTACAACGCATGAATTGACTTCGCGACTAAGGTCGCCAATCCACTACTTCGAATTCGAGGTGCTCTACTAACCTATGTAGAGATTATCCTTATAGGTCAAAGCAGGAATCACTAGAATGTGATCAAGACTCAAGTAATTCAGAGAAAGTACTTCAATTGGATTTAAATCAATCAATCATTCAAGGCAAGGGGTTCAGACAACTCAACCTAACATACAATATAGGGTTCTTACATACCCAAGTGATAGACGGGGATTACTCCATAGAGAGAGAGTGGAAAGCTAAGTCGGATGTGGAAATCATCGTGTTGAAGGAAGAAATCGGCACTGAGTCATCAATCGTCTCTACTTGAGGCTTGAATCGAGCTCCAATTGTGTAGAACTAGATCTAGGGCGCTCAAGGATCTCTCTTCGTCACTTTCTCTCTCTAACCTCTATTTTCTTGCTCTAGAACTTGAATGCCTTTCAAAATCCCCAAAATCGCAGCTAAGGCCTGCAGCTCGCGATACCAGGCCCAAATACCCGGTTGAATGCCTTTCAAAACCCCCAAAATCGTAGCTAAGGCCTGCAGCTCGCGATACCCGGCCCAAATACCCGGTCGGGTATTCAGAGGACCAGCCGAGTATTATGAAACGCAGCGCGCGGGCAAAGGGCAAAATACCCGACCTAGGGTAAAAATACCCGGTCGGGTGTTTTGGGTTCCTGACCGGGCCTCTTTCTATTTCTTTGGCTCTCTCGTTCGAATACCCGCTCCCTCAGCAGATTATACCCGGTCAGGTATTTGTGTGTCCTGGCCGGGTATTTTGGCCTCCAGCTCCTCTAGACGCCAACTCTCCATTTTCGACCCAAAACTCGCTTCCAAGCCTCCATTTCCACGCCAAGTCTTGAAATATGACATAAACGCACAACCTAGCGTGAAATCATATTAAAACACGAGAATCGACTCTCAAACAGTTCAATAATGGTGGCCAAAACATGTGCATATAACGGTCTATCAACCTAATTTGCACATATCGACTAATACACACTAAAATCATATCGAAATCAAATAGGAACGCAATAGGGATGTATTTGACGATGTTTAAGCATTTAAGCACATGAATTGGAACAAATCATACCTCAATATGTAGGATAAATAACACCAATTTTGGTGTTATCAAACTTCCCCACACTTAGGTGTTTGCTTGTCCCCAAGAAAATCTACTCAAACCTAATGCAATATGGTAGACTAATCAATGAGGTATGCATGCTAGTTCTTCATTGCATAGATAAGAGTATACGGGGATGAATGAACGCTGCTACCTTCCTATTGTGCAAGCACAAACTCTCGTATGAGGACAATATCTACTACCTTAGGCCGATCATTAAAAATGTGCTCTGGGGGATTCTCAGACAACAAACAACTACTAGAACTATTGGAGGTGCTTTTATTTTTTTTCTTTTGATGTAGGAGTTTTCATTTTTAGGTTTCCTTTTTCTTCGTTCGTGCACATTGCACCGAACCTTTGAAATTTTATTCATTGCATAATAGTATCTATCCCTCATGACCAAGAGCAGATGAATCATAGCCTTCCCTTTCAAGGTAACATGTGGGGAAATTGATGGACTTATTCCTCTTAGCCCGAGCACCATGTCCCAACCTGCACTCCACATTGGGTTGCCACACATGTCAGGTACAAACGAGAGCTATGTGGTCTCATGAATTGCTAAAAGGTAACTTTGGTTCTTAGCATACGATTCCATGAGGAGGAGAGAGTTTTCGGGGATGGTAAGTAGTAAGAGATGATCGGGCACTCTAAGCCAAGAGCACAATCCTTTGACGATTGATCTCAATTCTTTGTCCGGTTTCCATTCACGTGAGAGCCTCTTTTCCTTTTCTTAAGCACAAATTGTAAAAGTTCCTAGTTCACATAAAGAATAGAATCCCGCACACAATGCCTTCCTAAGGTAGCAAACATTATTGACTCACAAAAGAGGAGGAAAGTGGTAAAATCCCTCATGTAACGATACTCAAACCATGCTACTATCACCTAAGATGCACCATACATCAATCAATCTAATCTAATCAAAGCACATCGAGTAGGTAATTGCAAGGACAAGATGTTTTGGAACCCTCAAATTTGAAAAAATTTGGGTGTAGCATTCAAGGTTTCAAAAACACTAAAATTTCACCATTCAACGCCACAACATAGGAACAATTACTAGCACGCACTCCCATAAGCATTTATCGACGTCTTATATTCACAAACAAGGGAGGATACTAGCAATTAACGGTTCAACCAATCATGATAAACATTCAAACAAACACAACCCCCCCCCCCCCCCCCCACACTTGAGCAACACATTGTCCTCAATGAGAGAGTTTCCCAAGGAAAAGATCGTGAATGTTACCATAGGTTGGGTTGTGGGTTGGTGAAGGTTCACAAGAATAGCATGTGTCTTTCTAGTGGTTTTCACAACGATAAAGTGCATAAGACAGAGGAAGACGAATAGGAGTTAAAGGCACGATAAATATATAATGTAAGTACTAATACTACTAGTGCTAGAATATTAAAATTACGAAAAGTAAAACGAAAAATAAAATGATAATTAAACATTACTTTAATGAAAATAAAGAAAATCAAAGAAAAATAAAAGATAGAAATCGGCCCCTAGATTTCAAGTTGACTTTGATGCATGGTTTGAGCATATGGTAGTTGCACATCAGAGGTTCTTTCTTGCGGAGATGGTCCATCATAGCTTGTAGTCGCCGCCATTGGTTGATTTGTTGTGGTTGCTCTTCGATTTGAGGTTATTGTTCTTATCTTCAAATTTGTAGTCCTTCTCATTATGGGCGGTTCCGGTTCCTTCGTTGTTGAGGGCTAAGAGAACTAGCACTCTCACCCTCGGTTGGATCACCATTAGAAAAGAAAAATAATGAAACATGTTCTAACAAAATATTAGGCAACTCACTTGATCAATTAAACAACAAAATTCATCCTTAGGTTCACTCTATACACCCCCACACTTACGTGTTACAATGTAGAAACTAGAGGTGCATAGGTAGAAATGCATGTTGAAATGACTAGGGTTGAGGTCTAGATGCATGAATACCAGGGTGTCATTTCTTTCAAGAGGTTTCTAAACCCCGACCAAAGGCTAGAATCCAATCATTAGAAAACAACCAAAGCTTGAACTCTTGGCTCTAAAAGCATATCGAAGCACACAATTAAAAGTGAGCCAAAATTTCAAACTCAAGGATCATGCATCAAAGACTAAATCTCAAATCATAACCAAAATCCTAAGGGTATATATTAATCAAACAAGTTCAATTGAAAAGCAATGGATCAAGCAAAACAAGTTCTATGTGGTTTGGGCATTTCATCGAGCACTTGGTGGGAGACATTCAAACTCCACAAGTTCATAGTAATAAAGCCCACCAAGGCCTCCAAACACACATTCACAATCATAAACATACATTCTATGATCCTATTGCACTAGCCATGCCATAGCCTAGTGACACGCTTAAACACAACACCAAACTGCGACCAAGTGCAATCGCAGTCTGGAAATGCAGTAAGTGGCAAGCTCTATTTGTCAACCCGGGGCCTAGATCTACTGCCTACTCCGTGATTATTTATTATCTAGGAAACTAAGTCGAGTGATTGTGGTTTTAACTAAAAGCAGTAAGAAAGCAGGAAATGGTTCAAAGTTCTTTAGCAAGAGGAGAGTCACTCGGGAATGAGTCCCCCTAGCTCCTTAGTTAGGTCACAGTTGTAATTACTTCTGGATGCTTTACTGTTGATTATACTGCGGAAGATCCGAAAGTAGCTTGGAATCTCTTAAGCTGACCAAGCCCTCTCAGTCCAACTACCCGACAGACGACTAGTCTTCACTGGGATAGAAAGCTGAGGCTATGAACACAAAACTCCACTACTGGAATTGGACTCCAGTACAAAGCAGTAAATCGATTAACTCTCGTATAGCCAATCTACCACTACCGATTGATGAAGCTCTAACAACCTAATCAGATTCTATCTATCTCAAGTTGCAGCAGAAATCAAGAAAAGATGATCAGACTTCAATTGACTCAATGAATCATGCATCAATTGATTATAACCAATTAGTATAACAATCCCAAGTCATTACAATCAAGATCCCTAACACATGGAACTAGGGTTCTTCATACCCAAGTGAGAGAAGGTTCTACTCCATAGAGAGAGAGGAAAATAGAAATCAGAGTAGTCATACTCATAAAGATGAGGATAATCTTCTCTGGGATGTCGATCTTCACTCCTGGGGATGCAATCTGGGCTTCAATGGTGAGAAATCCACTCCAAATAGCTCCTAGGGTTGGTTCTTCGCACTTTCTCTCTCTAAAGCTCTGTTTTTTGCCCAAAAACTCGATTCCCTCTCCTTTGGCTCGAAATTGGGTTAAAACCCAGAATTTCCCGACCACACGGCTAGGTCACACGGCCGTGTGGCTTTCCAGTCTGCCCGTGTGGATGTGAAAATGCCACGTTTCAATTAGTGGTCTTCAGGCGCGCTGCACGGCCAGAAGCACACGGCCGTGTGGATTTCCAGTCTGACCGTGTGAGCTCCCTGGACTTTCCACACGGCTACAAGGGGTCCAATACACGGCCAGTGTGGCTTGGTCGCGTAATGGGATTCCACACGGCCACAGCACATGACCGTGTGGCTGCTAGGTCTGGCCAAGTGGATTCCTCAGCTCCTCGCCAGACGTCCAACTTTCATCCAATCGACCCGGAACTTGCTCTCAAACCTCCAATAATGTACCAAGACCTAAAATAACAAAAACGAGAACAACCTAGAGTGAAATCGGCCTAAGATACGAGAAATGAGGCTCAAATGGCATAAGAATGGTAGATAAAAACATGTGTATATATGAAGTCATCAAATTCCCCCACACTTAATCGTTTGCTTGTCCCCAAGTAAACCAAGTTAGATACAAGGTAAGCTCAACATATTTCAATCATACTAACTTTGGGGACAAATCATGAAGGCACAAAACACGTGAATCATACTGGCTTTTGATCATTGACATATGGACAACTCAACAACAACCTAGACAACCACCACAGAGGACATTCGAGTGCAGCAAAATCGGGAAAAGGAAGAGGAATCCTTTCTGTTCACCAACCAAAATAGACTTGACTCAACCACTTGATCAAGACAGTCATTGCATGCATCAAACTCAAGACATCAGAATCAAGACCGAGCAATCTAGGTCCTCACCGGGGTAATGAGCATAAAGAACAAGGAAAGTCTCTTCACCATGATGACAGCCTCTAAATGTTAGAGTTCACACAAGGGATGTCACCACTAACTAATCCGGAGGTCTTAGACACAGGTTCAAGTGACTGGCTAGGGTCTTGGACATGGGGGAAAAAGCCTTTTAGGTGGTGGAAGTATTCATAGCACAAGGTTCTAGAGTTCCCAACCCAACACATTCACAACCAATCAAACCAGTAACTTTCTTTCTGCCATTCTGCATTACTCAAATTCTCTAGAGCACAAGAGCGAAGGAGGTCACAATAATGTTAATATTTCTCAGCCAGACTGCTAAGAAACACTACTTAATGAGCATTATTCAGATTTTTGGTGGTGGCTCTCTTTTGCTTTCATTCATTTTTTCTTTTTATTTTCATTTCTTGAAAGAACCACCACCTCTGCACATTTTTCAAACAAATGCGCAACTTTTAAGAACTACCTCCAACCCTCACATTATTTTTAGCAGAAACAGCAGAGAACATGCAAAAACCACTCTGTGGAACCTTCTAAGAGATGCAAAAGGGTGATTTTCCATTGTAGACCGAAATAAAGAAAAGTACACGGCTCAAAGGGGTTGACTAGGTGGTATGACACACCAGGACAGTCCATCATCTTAGCTAGTAACAACTTGAATGCTACACATCATGGAAGAGGGATCAATCGCACAAGAAAGAAATGAGCAAGCTCAAATCTCACGTGGCTACCTATATGCTCTATCTCTCATTCTAATTCCCTGAACTAGATGCATAAACGACTGTCAAGAGCAAGTGATCAATCCAAGTCACAGTCGGTAAGCAAACAGTTGAAAAAACTGAACCCCTACACAATTCTACTGCACGTCTCAGTCATCATCATAGGTTGTCCTAGTTACAACCAAGCTGTCATGCAATAATTCGAAAGCCGTTCTATTCACCAATCAAATCCACAGTGCCAATATGATCTTGAAAACCTCAGTACTTGGAGCCCTCAAATCTCGAGATTTAGGATAGCAGACTAGGCTCCAAGCACACATATATAGATTCCAACCAATACAAAGACTCAGTTCAAGCTCCGCACACACATGGAGCAACAAGAAAAGTCTTAAACGAAAACACACGCGAAGTGGCGACGATGTCATCCATGAAGGCATCATCATTGGCTGACGGGGGTGGAAATGGAGAGTCCTCCCAGTGAGTCCGCCACACTGGCTGCTCGCTCGGTATCAGCTGGAGCAGGTGCTGCTGGACCTCTTGCATACACCGAGACCAGCCATGCTCCCTCTCGATGTGAGCAAGGGTCACCCCCTGCTGGGCCTCCATGTTGTCGAGGCGCTCATCATATGCAGCCATCCGGGTATTATACTCAGCCTGGTGAGCCGAGTACTGTTGTTGGAACTGGAGATGATGGTCGAGGAGTTGCTGATTCTGTAGACTCGGCTGATGGAACTGGTGAGTGAAGTAGTCCTGGGATGGAAAAGTAGAACTGGCACCCCCGTACTCAAAGTTGGTCTGGCGGGGGGCATCAGCAGCATCCACATCATCAGGGTGGACATACTCAGTGGCCTCATCCTCAGGAACATCGGGCTGATCCTCCGCAAGGAGTGGTGGAGCAGGAAACCCTGCGATCCACTTGATGGCACGCTCGACTCTCAGCAGGTGCATCTTCGAGATAGTGTCTTTGCCGAAGACACTAGTGTCCCCCTGCTCTGTGCAACCCTGCAGTGGGATCTGGAAGTAGGTGGCCAGGCGGGTGATGAGGGGGGTGCAGTGGAGGGTCCCCAATTGTAAAGCACTCTTGTCCAGAGTCTTGGCCACCATAGAACCCAGGTGGTGAGGATGGTCCGCCGTGCGGATGGAATGGATGAAGTACATGTACCTCCTGGTGAGGGTGCTGGCACTGTCCCCAGCTGGAGTGAAGGACTTTCCTAGCATGTTGTGGAGAATGAAGTTATCAAGCTGCAGGGTACTAGCCTTCATCCGCCCTGCATGGAAGGGAGGCTGACCAGACTGAGCTAGGAGGGTGTATAGCACCTTGAAATTAACACTCTCTAGATTGTGGAGCTCGGTGACGTTGTCCTCGTCATCGTCCAGGCCGAGTTCGAGAGCGACCGCCAAATCGTGGTAGCTCATGGAGCGGGGCTCACCGCTGAGCCTGAACTTGACAGCTTTACTGTCCGCCCATTCGGTTGTATCTTCGTGCCAGAAGGTTGTATAGAACTCGAGCACCAGCTCGTGGTAGACCTTCTCACGAATAGACAACATACGGAGCCATGTGCGGTTGGTGGAAATGGCGAGGAAGTGTTTGTAGCCATGCAACTTCTCAAACTCCCTCCTGGACCAGTAGTGATGCTTCCCAAACTTGGAGGCCAGGACGCGCTTAAAGCTATCCTTGTGGGGGCCCCTCTTCAAATCGCGGATGAATGGATGCTTGAGTTCGGGTTTCGACATGGTCCTGCAAGAGAGCAAACCAAAGTGGAGCCAAAAGAGCCATAGAAAAGGTTAATCACACCCCCACACTTGATAACAGAAAACAGCCGAACCATAGTTTCATCCATAGTTCGGGGGTCAATAACTCGATCAAAAAAGCACAATCTGGGTGGGGGTGCACATCCACAATAAATTAGGCAACTTAAGGTTCACATCCATAGCAAATACATCATCAAAGCACATCATTAAGGGCCTCAACCGGATTCCACAAAATGGTATGAAAAACTGGCATTTCATCGAACACCTTCTGTGCACTTTTAAGTTAAGCATAGAATGGGCAAATTCCTAGCACACAAGGGCACAATGAAGCATGGGAAACATTTCCCAACATAATCCACACATAATCCAAGCCTTCCCCTCAATCAATTGCACACAATTCACACAATTCATAGTGATTCTCTAAACATACACCCTAACACCCAATTCTCCACAATTCACAAGGTAAAGGGCAAAATCAAACTTGGAGACACAAGTAGAGGTGTAGGGGATGATCAGGGGAAGGCAATGGAAGCGACGGAAGCTCAAAATTCGACCCGAAAATGCTCGCCGGAGTCTCGCAGGAAATCGCCTCTGGCGACCCAAAAACGGTCCAAATCGCCTCAAATCGAGGGATAGGCCGAAAATGGGGTGGGAAGGCTGGGTGTGGTGTTGGTTTGGTTAGAAATCGACCAAAGATGGCCGGAAAATCGCCAAAAAGATGAAAGGGCGCGGTTTTCCAGCGAGGGGGAGAGGATTCCCGCGAGGGGTGATTGAATTTCTGGCCACACGGGCAAGCCACACGGCCGTGTGAATTGGGTTTTTGCTCGTGTGGCGCCGAGAATTCCACACGGGCTGGCCGAGGCCTTCGCACGGCCGTGTAGAGGCCCCCTGCTGCCCGTGTGGAAATCACAGGGCCTCCACACGGCCGTGTGGAATTTAGGCCTGGCCGTGTGGAATTCCAGAGCCCCGAATTTGACCTGTTTTCGCGCAAAATCGACCTTCGAACCTTGGATAACACCTCAATACTAAAAAACACAAAAAAAAAAAAAAGAGGAAAGGAAATGCAAACCTAGGTGGGGTTGCCTCCCCACAAGCGCTTCTTTACAGTCTTTTAGCTGGAAGCCAGTGGAGGAACTAAGGGTCCTCGAGCTTGATCAGCAGCTTTGCGCGCTCGACAACACCTCCCAAGTACACCTTTAAGAGGTGGCCATTCACCTTGAATGGCTCAGTTTGAGCATTACTGATCTCCACCGCACTGTGCGGGAAAACTTGGGTGACCGTGAAGGGTCCCGACCACCTCGAACGTAGCTTTCCCGGGAAGAGTTTCAGTCGTGCATTGAAGAGCAGAACACGATCACCTACCTGAAACTCCTTCGGGCCCCTAAACTGAGCGTCGTGGAGACGCTTGTTCCGCTCTTTGTAGAGCAGGGTGTTCTCGTAGGCGTGGTAACGCCATTCCTCCAACTCCAACAGCTGCAACTTACGTTCAGTACCTACAACACTCAAATCCAGGTTTAGCAGCTTAAGGCCCAGAAGCAGGGGCGGATACATGAGGGTTTAGGGGGTCCCGGGACACCCCTAAAATTTAGGAATATGATTATTCAACTCCAGGTAATAGTTTTGTATGGATAAAAAATATAATTAGTGATTCGGGACACCCCTACAACGATAATACTATCCTCAGTAGTAGTTTGTGTATACTTAAAAAAAAATAAGCGATAGTCTGTGTTATTCAAACTTAAGATATACTATATTTTTTAAACATTATCCCCCATTAAGTTGTAACTCATTTTTTTTTCTATTTTAAACACTCTCATAATAGTTAAAAGTTATTCCTTATCCCCGATTATTTCCAAAACCTAAAAATTAAACTAATTACGAGCTACCCTTAATTTGAATTGATTTTATGGTTACACAACAAGTGTTGAAAGAGTCTTTTCAACTTTGAGTTACATCAATAACAAGGTTAGAAATCCATACCCAGTTCGTAAACTATTGTCTAGTAGGATATACAAATTTGTTGAGCAATTTACTAAGCCTATTTTTTATTCTTTTTCAGAATATAAAAACACGTCGTGGCCTTATGTTAAAATTTGTACTAGTCCGATATTTTTTAATTTATGAATTCTTTATTTATTTAATTTTTTTTGAAGGGGACACCCCAGTTAAAAATTTCTAGATCCGCCACTGCCCAGAAGGCCTTGTGCTCTAGCTCTACTGGCAATTGACACGCCTTCCCATAGACAAGCCTATAGGGTGAAGTACCAATCGGGTTTTTGTAGGCTGTCCTATACGCCCAACGAGCATCATCGAGCTTGGTGGACCAATCCTTGTGGGACTAATCCACCGTCTTTTCAATTATTCTATTAAGCTCCCAGTTCGTCAGCTCGGCTTGCCCATTTGACTAGGGATGGTAAGCCACCGACACCTGATGCTTAACACCATAGCGAGAGAGGAGTTTAATGGATTGCCCTTAAAAATGGGTTCCTCTATCACTAATGATGGCGCGAGGTGTCCCGAACCGGGAGAACAGCTGCTTCAGAAATGAGCAGACCTGTCTTGCATCATTGGTGGGCATGGCTTGAGCTTCTGCCCACCTCAAGACGTAGTCCCCTGCAACCAGTAAGTACAAATTGCCAAAGGATGGAGGGAATGGGCCCATGAAATCGATGCCCCAAACATAAAATTTTTTGCAAATGATAGAAATATGTTGGGCCATCTCATCCCGGGAAGAAATATTACCTGACCTTTGGCAGCGATCGCACTGTCGTGCGAAGGTCTCTGCATCCTTGAAGAGTGAGGGCCAATAGAAGCCCGACTGTAGCACCTTCCGCGCCGTGCGGTTTCCTCCATGGTGACCTCCAGTAGGTCCCTCGTGGCATTGAGACAGGATGTCTCCCATCTCTTGCTCCATGACGCAGCGCCGGATCACGCCATCTGCTCCGATCCTGAAGAGGTAAGGATCCTCCCAGAAGTAATGCTTCAGGTCGGAGAAGAACTTGTGCTTTGCATGAATGGCCATCCCCTTTGGTAGCTGCTTGCCCACCAGATAATTGGCATAGTCAGAATACCAAGGGGCCACACTGTCCACTAATGTCATCGCCAGCAATCGCTCACCCGGGAAGGAGTCATCGATCTCTTCCACGAAGTTGTCAACCAGAGGGGCTTCCAACCGTGATAGATGATCTGCAACCACATTCTCAGCTCCCTTCTTGTCCCAGATCTCTGTATCATATTCTTGTAGAAGCAGGATCCAGCGGATAAGCCTAGGCTTTGCATCAGCCTTGCTCATCAGATAGCGAATCGTCGAGTGATCTGTATAGACCACCACATGGGAGAGCACCAGATATGGTCGGAACTTATCAAATGCATACACCACAGCGAGGATATCCTTCTCAGTGGTGGTGTAATTCTCCTGTGCATCGTTTAAGGTCTTCGACGCGTAATAGATGGGCTGGAAGTGCTTCTCGCGTCTCTGACCCAGAATTGCTCCGACTGCATAGTCACTCGCATCGCACATCAGCTCAAAGCTAGGAGTCACCATGATGGGTGCATGGGTAATCTTCTCCTTCAATGTCTTGAACGCCGCTGTGCACTCAGGAGTGAACTGGAATGGTGCATCCTTCTCCAGCAGCTTGGTCAGAGGCAGGGCAATCTTTGAGAAATCATTAATGAAGCGCCTCTAGAAGCCTGCATGGCCCAGAAAGCTACGAATCCCCTTCACAAAAATGGGAGGAGGTAGCTTACTAATCGTCTCAATCTTCGCGCGATCTAACTCAATCCCCTGCTTGGAGATCTTGTGCCCGAGCACAATCCCCTCACGGACCATAAAATGGTACTTCTCCCAGCTGATTGCCAAATTAGTCTCCTCGCACCTCTTCAGAACGGGTTCCAGGTTATGGAGATAATGAGTGAAGGAGTCTCCATAAACCGAGAAGTCATCCATGAAGACTTCCATGATCTCTCTGACCAGTCGGTCAAATATCGCTAGCATGGATCTATGGAAGGTCGCCGGTGCATTACACAGCCCGAATGGAATCCTCCGGTAACCAAAGTTACCGAAGGGGCAAGTGAATGTGGTCTTCGCCTGATCCTTTGGTGCTATAGGGATCTGGAAATAACCAGACATGCCATCCAGGAAGCAATAGAACTCATGGCCAACCAACCCCTCCAGCATCTGATCAATGAAAGGTAGGGGAAACTGGTCTTTCCTGGTGGTGTTGTTCAGGGGCCAGTAATCGATGCAGACTCTCTAGCCGCTCACGGTCCGCATCGGGATCAGCTCATTCTTCTCATTCGGGACCACAGTCATCCCGCCTTTCTTTGGGTCCACCTAAGTGGGGCTGACCCACTTGCTATCATATATAGGAAAGATGATCCCTGCATCGCCTGTTGCTGTCCTGTACCTGAAATCATCCCAGAGCGATCGATGGCAGAAACCAGTTTCGATACCACCTGCACCAAATCAGATGACGGGGTGGCTACAACATGCACACCTCGCCCTGGGCTCGTCTCGATCTCCTCGCAGTTCCCCAATCATAGCCCTGCTCTGCCATCTCTTCAAAAAGTTGATTCAACTGTGGCGGAGTCTTGGTGAGCATATTCCCGCCGCAGACCGAGTCAATCAACTGCTTGTCTTCCGGGAAGAGGGCATGGTAGAAGGTGCCCACCTTGAAGGCATCGGTAAAACCATGGTTGGGAAACTTGAGGAAGAGACTGGTGTATCTCTCCCAAGCATCCCGAATGGTCTCATCTTTGTCTTGAGCAAAGTGGGTAATTTGCTTCTGCACGTCCACCGTCTTGGACGGAGGATGGTAGCGGGTGAGGAACTTGTCTGCCAGGTTGGCGAACGTGGTGATCGAGTCTGGAGGTCGAGTGTCCACCCACTCCTTGGCTTGCCCCTCCAGAGTAAATGGGAAGTACCTCAGCTGGATTGCATCGGCCGGGATCCCATTGATCTTGATCCCATCGATGAGCTCGTGGAATCGCCTCAGGCGTGATCGGGGGCACTCCCCCTCTTTGCCACGGAATACCACCAAACCGCGCAGCATGGTGATGACAGAGGTGCTCACCTCAAAGTTATTCGCTGGAACATGAGGGTGCTGAATGGGCAACCTCATGTCCGTGGCTCTGGCGGTCCAGTAAAACCCCATGGTCTGCTCCTCGGGAAGGACCACATCATGGTCCTCTGGGTCACCCATCTCTTCCTCCACAGCCAGTCGTGCCTTTAACGCCCGCTTGAAGTTCCTACAAGTCCATTCAAGCTCTTGATCTAACGGTAATAAATCCCCCAACTAGCTACGGGTCATGCACTACCTGCACAAAGAATGCAAACACAACCCGTGAAGGCACAAAGGTGGAAAAAAGAGAATGCAGTAAAGAAAAAGCTAGAGTAACAAACTTTCACGTTTCCACAATAACCTAGAAGTTCGCCGGAAACGGCGCCAAAAACTTGACACGCTAAAACACAACACCAAACTGCGATCAAGTGCAATCGCAATTTGGAAATACAGTAAGTGGCAAGCTCTATTTGTCAACCCGGGGCCTAGATCTACTACCTACTCTGTGATTATTTATTATCTAGCAAACTAAGTCGAGTGATTTTGGTTTTAACTAAAAGCAGTAAGAAAGCAGGAAATGGTTCAAAGTTCTTTATCAAGGGGAGAGTCACTCGGGAATGAGTCCCCCTAGCTCCTTAGTTAGGTCACAGTTGTAATTACTTCTGGATGCTTTACTGTTGATTATACTGTGGAAGATCCGACAGTAGCTTGGAATCTCTTAAGCTGACCAAGCCCTCTCAGTCCAACTACCCGGAAGACGACTAGTCTTTACCGGGATAGAAAGCTGAGGCTATGAACACAGAACTCCACTACTGGAATTGGATTCCAGTACAAAGCAGTAAATCCATTAACTATCGTATAGCCAATCTACCACTACCGATTGATGAAGCTCTAACAACCTAATCAGATTCTATCTATCTCAAGTTACAGCAGAAATCAAGAAAAGATTATCAGACTTCAATTGAGTCAATGAATCATGCATCAATCGATTATAACCAATCAGTATAACAATCCCAATTCATTACAATCAAGATCCCTAACACATGGAACTAGGGTTCTTCATACCTAAGTGAGAGAAGGTTCTACTCCATAGAGAGAGAGAGAGAGGAAACAGAAATCAGAGTAGTCATACTCATAAAGATGAGGATAATCTGCTCTGGGATGTCGATCTTCACTCCTGGGGATGCAATCCGGGCTTTAATGGTGAGAAATCCACTCATAATAGCTCCTAGGGTTTGTTCTTTGCACTTTCTCTCTCTAAAGCTCTGTTTTTTGCCAAAAACTCGATTCCCTCTCCTTTGGCTCGAAATTGGATTAAAACCCAGAATTTCCCAACCACACGACCAGGCCACACGGTCGTGTGGCTTTCCAGTCTGCCCGTGTGGATGTGAAAACGTCGCGTTTCAATTAGTGGTCTTCAGGCACGCTGCACGGCCAGAAGCACACGGTTGTGTGGATTTCCAGTATGATCGTGTGAGCTCCCTGGACTTTCCACACGGCCACAAGGGGCCCAATACATGACCAATGTGGCTTGGTCGCATAATGGGATTCCACATGGCCACAACACATGGCCGTGTGGCTGCTAGATCTGGCCGTGTGGATTCCTCGGCTCCTCGCCAGACGTCCAAATTTTGTCCAATCGACTCGAAACTCGCTCGCAAACCTCCAATCACGTACCAGGACCTGAAATAACACAAACAAGAACAACCTAGCGTGAAATCAGCCTAAGATACGAGAAATGAGGCTCAAACGGCATAAGAATGGTGGATAAAAACATGTGTATATATCAAGTCATCACCTAGCCATAAGTAGCTTGCTGGGTAGTCTAAGCTAGCACACATGCTCAACACAACAACAATTGCACCCATTCCTTAAGAAACTAGATAGTCTCCAACAATATTCATATAATTCTTGACATTGAAGGGATTCATTCACTAGCTAAAACTATAAAACTACTTAAAACGAAATCAAACATGCAAGTTTTATTTTTGAAAATTAAGGAATGCAAACCGGTTGTTGGGATACCTCCCAACTAGTGCGTGATACAATCAAAGTCGCACAGCTGCAAGAAATTTGAACAAAAAGAACTGGATAGGATGGAATCGATTGTACAGTACTCATCTGTTAACAAGGGCAATCGATATATGAATCGATCGGACAGATTCAACTCGGAATAAATGGCAATCGATATAGGTAGCTCGCTACAAATAGGGTGAATACTTAGTTGATAAGAGTCGCTCTAACACTCCAGAATCTTCAATAGAGTAATTAGGGCAAAAGTCCTCAAGGGAACTCGGCAATAGCCTTTGAAATTCAATAATAATCATCTTATCCCCAAACCAACGAGTTCATCCCTTTAAATAGGCTTCAAACAAACCAAATCCGAAAATAACAAGGAGAACATCAAAGTAAACCGACTTAAGAAAAAAGCAACCATTAAGTAAAACCCGTTAAGCAAAAACCCGTTAAGCAAAACCCATTAAGCCCACTTATTGTATTCTGCTGTCTCTTCCAGAATTCCTTCTTCCTCCATTCGAATCATCATATAATGCCTTCCTCTAAACAGCTCCACACCCATAGCTCCAAAATGATTCTCCAAATAAGTTGCGAGCTTCTCTTTCAATGCTCTTGTCTTAGCATGTGTGACTGGCCCTTGGATGCCCTCATCAGCCCCTCCTTCTTCAAAAGGATTTTCCCTCAAATCCGAATTACCATCTAAATAAGGTGCAAGATCAGCAACATTGAACGTGGCACTTACTCCATACTCTCCCGGCAAATTGATCTTATAGGCATTGCTTCCCACCTTCGAAACCACCTGGAAAGAACCATCACAACGAGGCAACAACTTCAATTTCCTTTGCTTTGGAAATCTCTCCTTCCGTAAGTGCATCCATACCCAATGTAACACCCCGGTATTTTAGATTTAGGTTCGACCTTATTACGTGATCGTTTGGATTAACGGTTACGTACGAAAAGTTGCAATCGCGGATTAGTAATAATAATAATAATAACTATTATTATTATTATAAAAAAAACATATATATCAGACCTCGGGGCCGAGCGGCCCCAAAAACCCTTCCCCTAATATCTCCCCATCGGAGCGACAACCCCCATCCCCCCCCCCCCCCCCATTCCCCATTATTTCCCCGCTCTGCAGAGAAAGAAAGAAGAAGAAGGAAAAAAGGGGAACTTGCAAGAAAAATGAACCGATTTGATAAGGTTTATAGAGTCCCCAGTATACTCAAGCATGATAAGACATTAATGTGGTTTTAATAAGGGCACTACTTACTTGCACCATTTCTCTACTTCACTAGCATCCTTCGAGCGGTCCCCATCAAAATCAACCACTCCTCGCTTCCGGAAAGCCTCATAATTCGGGGGTTGCCTAACTGCCACGCGGTTAACATTGGTGTTACATGCTCTGCAAGTTCCCTCAAATTATGAGGCTTTCCGAAAGCGAGGAGTGGTTGATTTTGATGGGGACCGCTCAAAGGATGCTAGTGAAGTAGAGAAATGGCTGGCGAAGGTCTCGCGCACATTGACTGAAATGAGGGCAGATGATGAGGATAGGGTGCTACTGACAGTATCCCTATTCCAGGATTCAGCATACAATTGGCGGTGCACCCTTCCAGCTAGTCAGGAAGACCCACCAGCTATCACTTGGCCAGAGTTGGTGCGAGTGTTCCGGGATCACTATGTACCAGAGGCCTATCGACTGAGTAAAAAGAGGAAATTTTTGCTGATCAAGCAAGGATGGAGCAATGAAGGAGAGGAGGGTGTTGCAGAGTACACCTCTAGGTTCGAGAAGCTGCTGCCCTATGGGGGACCCCAGTTCCAGGATGCGGCATCTCAATGTGCCCACTATTTGGAGAGTCTGAAGCCTGCCCTGAAGAAGCAGTTGAGCATGTTGGCATGGAACAGTCGAGAGGAGATTTATCAGGCGGCTCTTCGGATAGAGAGGGCTGACACAGCTGTGCATGAAGAAGGGATACAACGAGAGGGAAACAAGAGAAAGGCAAGTAGCATGCCAGAGTGGTCCGGCCAGCCCAGTCAGTACAGAAGGAGGCCGAGCGATACCGTTAGCTTTCGGGGTACTCAGAGTCAAACCAGCTCGGTCCAGCCTGGTCAAACTTTCAGCAATAGGGGTATCTGCAACCAATGTGGGCGGGATCACTCAGGGGAGTGTATGCAGCCCCCAAGGTCTGCTATAACTGTAACGAGCCTGGGCATTTCGCTAGAGAATGCCCCAGGAGAGGCGGACAAGGGATGGCCCGGTCCGAGCAGTCTGTCCGGGGTGGTGGAGCGAGGACTCACTAAGGGATGGCCCGGTCCGAGCAGTCTTCGAAAGACGCACTTTCAGTTTTAGTACTCAGTACCAAACCTATTAAATAAGTTCGGATCAAAATTTCGAGGGCGAAATTTTTTTTTAGGAGGGAAATGTTATATTCTAGCTTGAGAAGTTTTAATCAAACACCAAAAGTTTTAGACCAAGTAATTATCTTTCCAGTTCCAAATTTTGGGGACAAAATTTTTATAAGGGTGGAGGAAATGTAACACCCCGGTATTTTAGATTTAGGTTCGACCTTATAACGTGATCGGTTGGATTGACGGTTACGTACTAAAAGTTGCAATCGCGGATTAGTAATAATAATAATAATAATAACTATTATTATTATTAAAAAAAATACATATATATCAGACCTCGGGGCTGAGCGGCCCTAAGATCTGATATATATGTATTTTTTTATAGTAATAATAATAGTTATTATTATTATTATTATTATTATTATTATTATTATTATTACTAATCCACGATTGCAACTTTTAGTACGTAACCGTCAATCCAACCGATAACGTAATAAGGTCGAACCTAAATCTAAAATACCGGGGTGTTACATTTCCTCCACCCTTATAAAAATTTCGTCCCCGAAATTTGGAACTGGAAAGATAATTACTTGGTCTAAAACTTTTGGTGTTTGACTAAAACTTCTCAAGCTAGAATATAACACCCAATCTCCAATTTCAAAGTGCCTCGGTTTCCTATGCTTGTTCACGTTCTTCATAATCTGCTCAGTTCTCCTCTCGATGTTCAACCTAGGCTTCTCGTGGAGGCTCTTCACAAACTCCGCCTTCTTTGCTCCATCGAGGTTGACTGGCTCTTTCAAAGGTAATGGCATTAAATCCAATGGAGTGAGAGGATTGAAACCATACCGAGCTCAAATGGAGAGAAATTTGTTGTCGAGTCCACCATCCGGTTGTAAGAAAATTCCACGTGGGGTAGACAGTCTTCTGATGACTTGATATATACACATGTTTTTTATCCACCATTCTTATGTCGTTTGAGCCTCATTTCTCGTATCTTAGGCCAATTTCACGCTAGGTTGTTCTAGTTTGTGTTATTTCAGGTCCTAGTACGTGATTGGAGGTTTGGTAGAAAGTTTCGGGTCGATTGAACGAAAGTTGGACGTCTGGCGAGAAGCTGAGGAATCCACACGGCCAGACCTAGCAGCCACACGGCCGTGTGGTGTGGCCGTGTGGAATCCCATTACGCGGCCAAGCCACACTGGCCGTGTATTGGACCCCTTGTGGCCGTGTGGAATTTCCAGGGAGCTCACACTGTCAGGCTGGAAATCCACACGGCCTTGTAGCTTTGGCCGTGCAGCATGCCTGAACACCACTTAATTGAAACGCGGCGTTTCCACTCTCACACGGGCAAACTGGGAGTTCACACGGCCATGTGGCCTGGCCGTGTGATCGGGAAATTCTGGGATTTAACATAATTTCGCGCCAAAGGAGAGGGAAACGATTTTCTGGAGCAAAAACAGAGCCCTAGAGAGAGAAGTGCGAAGAACACCCCCTAAGAGTGGTTTTGGAGCTGGGTTTCATCAATCAAGCTTGGAAATCATCCTTGGAGTGAAGATCATCATCCCAGAGCAGATTCTTCCCATCTTGATGAGTATGACTACTTTGTTTGCTGTTTTCCTCTCTCTCTCTCTCTCTCTCTATGGAGTAGAACCCTCTCTCACTTGGGTATGAAGAACCCTAGTTCTATGTGTTAGGGATCATTGTTGTAACGGCATTTGGATTGTGATATTGTTGGATTATAATTGATTGAAGTGTTTTGATTGATTCAATTGAAGCCTGATCATCTTTTATTGATTTCTGCTGCAACCTGAGATAGATAGAATCTGATTAGGTTGTTAGAGCTTCTTCAATCGGTAGTAGTGAATTGATTACACGAGAGTTAGTCGAATTACTGCTTTGTACTGGAATTCAGTTCCAGTAGTGGAGTTCTGTGTTCATAGCCTCAGCTTTCTATCCCGGTGAAGACTAATCGTCTGTCGGGTAGTTTGACTGAGAGGGCTTGTTCAGCTTAAGAGATTCCAAGCTACTGTTGGATCTTCCGCAGTATAATCAACAGTAAAGCAACCAAAAGTAATTACAACTGTGACCTAACTAAGGAGCTAGGGGGACTCATTCCCGAGTGACTCTTCCCTTGCTTTAGAAAACCGAACCATTTCCTGCTTTATTTCTACTTTTAGTTAAAATCACAATCACTCGACTTAGTTTGCTAGATAATAAATAGTCACGGAGTAGGCAGTAGATCTAGGCCTCGGGTTGACAAATAGAGCTTGCCACTTATTGCATTTCCAGACTGGGATTACACTTGGTCGCAGTTTGGTGTTGTGTTTTAGCGTGTCAAGTTTTTGTCGTCGTTGCCGGGGAACTCTAGGTTATTGTGGAAACATGAAATTTTATTACTTTAGCATTTTCTTTACTGCATTCTCTCTTCCACCTCTGTGCCTTCAAGGGTTGCTTTTTATGACTGCGTTCAGGTAGTGCATGACCTGTAGCCAGTAGGGAGATCTACTACCATTAGACCAAGAGCTTGAACGAACCTGTAGGAACTTCAAGCAGGCTTTAAAGGCGCGACTGGATGCGGAGGAGGCTCTAGCACAGCTGCAAATCGCCGAGGAGGAAGAAATGGGTGACCCACAAGACCATGATGTGGTCATTCCTGAGGAGCAAACCATTGGTTATTACTGGATCGCCAGAGCCGCGGACATGAGGTCGCCCATTCAACACCCTCATGTTCCATCAAATAACTTTGAGGTGAGCACCCCTGTCATCACCATGCTGCGCAGTTCGGTGGTATTCCGTGGCAAGGAGGGGGAATGCCCCCGATCATACCTGAGGCGATTCCACGAGCTCATCGACGGGATCAAGATCAATGGGGTTCAAGCCGATGCCATCCAGCTCAGGTTATTTCCATTTACTCTGAAGGGGCAAGCCAAGGAGTGGCTGGACACTCGACCTCCAGGCTCGATCACCACGTTCGCCAACCTGGCGGACAAGTTCCACACCCGCTACCATCCTCCGTCCAAGACGGCGGACCTGCAGAAGCAAATCACCCACATTGCTCAGGATGAAGATGAGACCTGTCACAACCGGGGAGCTCAATTAGTACGATATTGTCCACTTTGGGCCAAGCCCGCACGGTTTTACTCTTGGGTGTCCTCCCTAAAAGGCCTCGTACTGATGAGATTGGTGGACACTAATATACAAGGGTTCCTTCCCTTGTATAACCGATGTGGTATTGGATTGTCCCATAACAATCCTCCCCTCAAGCCAAGGACCACGAACATCATGTCCTCACCTCAGCGATTATCTTGATCCGCCAGATGCCTTGTATCGATGGGCTTCTCGATACAAGGACTTTACCAGACGCAGAACTCTCTTTGATCTGCTTCCCAAATGCGGAACTCTCTTTGATCCGCCAAGCCCAAACGTGGATCTCTCCTGGATCCACCAAACCAGATGCAGATCTCAAACCCCGAGGACACCGAGCGAGGGTCCACCGAACTGACGTCCACCGCCCAGGATCTGCCGAATCAGGCTCTGATACCACTTGTCATCAGCCAAACAAAGCAAGATTGTAGAGTGAGCTTTCTCCTCCAAAGTAATCCACTCTTCTTCATCTATACTTTCCTTCTTCGATTTTCCTGACAAGACCATCAGGGATGTTTGGGAAAGATACACAAGTCTTTTCCTCAAGTGTCCCAACAATGGTGTTACCGACGCCTTCAAGGTGGGCACCTTTTACCATGCCCTCTTCCGGAAGACAAGCAGCTGATTGATTCAGTTTACGGCGCGAATATGCTCACCAAGACACCACCACAGCTGAATCAACTTTTTGAAGAGATGGCAGAGCAGGGCTATGATTGGGTAACTGAGAGGCGATCGAGACGAGCACCAGGGCGGGGTGTGCATGCTGTAGCCACCCAGTCATCTGACTTGGTGCAGGTGGTCTCGAAACTAGTTTCAGCCATCGATCGCTCTGGAATGATTTCAGGGACTGGACAACAGCAGGCGATGCATTGACAGTGGTGCGAGAGCACCCATCACACTGTGGAAGACTGTCAGGTGATGAGGGAGTCATCTACTCCGGAGGAGCAGGTGAACTTCATCAACAATGCTAGGCGCAATGACCCCTACAATAACACTTACAACGTGGGGTGGCGCCAGCATCCCAACTTCTCCTGGGTTGGGGCCAATCCTAGACCACCAATCTCCCAAGGACCAACAGGCTTCCAGAGGCCACCATATCAGCCTAGGCAGGGGAAGTTCCAGCAACAGCAATAGTCTCTCTACCAGCCCATGCAGGGGCATGCTGCTCAACCACAGCCGCGACCCTTCCAGCAGCCATGTGTAGCCCCTGCAACCCAGTGCACAATGATCCGATAGCTGAACTGCGGGACTTGGTGGGTTCTCTTGCTAGTTCTAGTGCTCATAAATTCAACATTATCGAGCAGTTCATGGAAAAGGCCTCGGGTAAATTCCTGGCTCTTGAAGCTGGCCAGAGGAACACACAGGCTGTCTTGCAGAATATCCAAACTCAGCTAGGGAGTATGGCTCAAGCAGTGGCGCAGAGGGCTCCGGGTACCTTGCCAGGTCATACCATTCCTAATCCGAAGGACCCGAATGCCCACTGTACTGTTATCACTACAAGGAGCGGTAAAGTGATTGCAGACCCACCTGTCCTGGCCAGACAAGCGACAGGGAGACCTGCCTCGGCATTTCCAGCTGTTGAAGAAGAAGCGGAAAAGGAGGTTGAGGTGTCTGCTCCTAAGCCGCAACCAGTAGTGAAGGAGTATGACCCTCAACTTCCCTTCCCTACTCGGTTGCACATAGATAGGCTAGAGGCAGAGTTCGAGAACTTGATGTCCATGCTTAGGAAGCTGAATGTCCAAGTGCCCTTCTTGGAGGCACTATCTCAAATGCCTAAGTATGCGAAGTTCTTGAAGGATCTTCTCTCCAAGAAGCAGAAGCTAAGCGAGCTGGCCACTGTGGAGCTCAGCGAGGAGTGCTCGGCCATTCTGCAGAACAAGCTTCCGCCGAAGCAGAAGGACCCGGGTAGTTTTACTATCCCATGCTCTATAGGTAAATTGCATGTAGAGAGGTCATTGGCGGATCTAGGTGCTAGTATCAATGTTATGCCATATAAATTATTCAAGAAACTAGGCCTAGGTGAACCCAGTGCAACTAGGATGAGCATTCAATTAGCTGAACAATCTATAGTTCATCCTAGGGGCATAGTGGAAGACCTTCTGGTTAAGGTTGACAGATTCTTTTATCCTGTGGATTTTGTTGTCTTGGACATCAATAAAGACACAGAAGTGCCCCTTATACTGGGAAGGCCTTTCCTGGTCACCGCCAAGGCTCTCATAGATGTACATGATGGGACCTTAGTCTTGAGGGATGGCGAGGAGCGAATAACATTTTCCATTGCTAATACTCTCCCTGCTTCATCGCCTTTGCATGTTGTTTCTCACCAGGAGCACGAGTCAGTCGTGTATCCTTCTATGCTTCCCATTTTGCAGGACCCCCCTCCCATATCTTCGCCGCCACTCCCATCCACTCCGTTCCCAAGAGAAAAGATCAAGGAGGAGTTGCGGCCGAAGATGCAGGTAGCCAAGCCTGCTCAAAAGAAAGTCGGAGACCACTATGATCTTGTCCCGCCTCCTGAGCCTCGACCGCCTTGGCCATCCGAGTATTCACTCGCTTGCATCCTGCCAGATGGCCAGGTCGAGTTGACGAGTGATGGTGATCACACTCGTCGTGTGCATGGCCACCATCTGAAGTTGTACCTCAAGAGCGATGTGGATCCGCTTTTGGATGCACTTGTTCCTTAACCTCTTTGAGTATCCACCTAACTGGCGTCTAGCTAAAAGACGGTAAAGAAGCGCTTGTGGGGAGGAAACCCCACCAAGGTTTGTTTTCCTTTCGTTTATTTTTGGGTTGTCCACTTGGAACTATGGTTTCTATCACCCAGTGTGTTTTGCTGATGCTAGCCCCGCTGACTGGTCCACTTCTAGTACCCCAACATTCTTTCCTTCCGGTAACATCGTTCCCCTTATCTTTCCCTCTGCTCCATTGAGGGCAATGTCGAACGTAAGTGTGGGGGGTGCTTTGTATTGGTTGGAATCTTTATATGTGTGCTTGGAGCCTAGTCCCCTGTCCAAATATCGAGATTTGAGGGCTCCAAGTACTGAGGTTTGCATGATCATATTGGCACTGTGGGTTTGATTGGTGAATCGAATGGCTTTCGAATTAATGTATGACAACTTGATTGTAACTAGGACAACCTATGATGATGATTGAGACTTGCAGTAGGATTGTGTAGGAGATCATTTTTTTCAACTGTTTGCTTACCGACTGTGACTTGAATTGATCACTTGCTCTTAACATCCGTTTATGCATCTAGTTCAAGGAATCAGAATGAGAGATAGAGCATATAGGTAGCCATGTGAGATTTGAGTCTGCTCGTTTCTTTCTTGTGCGATAGATCCCTCTTCCATGATGTATAGCATTCATGTTGTCAGTAGCTAAGATGATGGAGGCAGAGGATTAGCCCACGACCAAATTGACTGTCCTGGTGTGTCATACCCCCTAGTCAGCCCCTTTAAGCCGTGTGCTTTTCTTTCTTTCGGTCTACAATGGAAAATCACCCTTTTGCATCTCTTAGAAGGTTCCACAGGTGGTTTTTGCATGTTCTCTACTGTTTCTGCTAAATTTAATGTGAGGGTTGGAGGTAATGCTTAAAAATTGGGCATGTGTTTGAAAAATGTGCAGAGGTGGTGGTTCTCTAAAAAAAGAAAAAAATGAAGAAAAAAATGAATGAAAGAAAAATAGAGCCTGTAACACCCTACCCTGTACGTATTGCCTAATCATATTTTTCATACAATTGCAGCGGAATTAATCTCATGTGTTACATTAATTATCAAAATTTACCCAAATACAATTTCGACATGAATTACTCGCGTAATGGGCTAACAGTTCTTCCATCTAATCCTGCAAAATAATTCATCTGAATCCATACATTCATAGACAAATATATATATATACTCACAACCATATGCATTGACTTTTCTTAGCCATAGTCACACTTTTCATACTCCACAACTGCATACCATACTTATACATACCATAATCGTCACAAATTACACAGTTACACAACATATACACATATCATCAACTTCCCACACCTGTGGATATCTCACACTACATCAGAAGCTAGTATGCACATTAAAAACGTTCTCAAAAGATTTTTACAAAAAGGTGTGGATCACTGGCCAAAATTCCGAGTAGTCGTCCAAGCACAGAATAGTTGAAGACCATACCTCATCCTGGCTTCAACTCTAGCTCCTCTCCCACCTAACACTTATCTACTGCTGCTAATGATCTGCTTACACATAGCATAAGCAGAGAAGAAGAATAAAAGAGGGTCAGCTCATAGCTGAGTGAGATAATCATAGCATCGCGAGTTCATAACAGAGCATACCCCTATCGTACATCTAACAATCAAGCCAAAACACTAGGATCGGACCTCAGCCATCCTCATATCCCAATAGGCAAAAGACTCAACCACCTTGACTTATGCATATGCATCTTATCATGTTTTAATCATAGGCGCCTAGCTACTCCCATGCTAATTACTCTCCCGGGAATACGGACCAAACATCTCGTGGATGTGGTCAAATCGGACCCACCATTTTCGGTGTAGTCATATCGAACCTGACACCACTCTGGGTGTGGTCATTTCGAACTCAACACCACTCTGGGTGTGGTCATATCTCATGATGAATCAACTGTCAACACCACATCAGGGGTATGACATAACATATAAAAACGGAGTAATAGCATGGGGAGCCCTAATTACTATGTAATTGACCATGAGATGAAATCACTCTTACTTGATATCCTTATACATGATTCATATCTCAGCTTGCTTAATCATAATTCGTTACTTACACATGTACTTGACCCGGCCACAATTGGCTCAACATAGGTAAATCAGGAGTCGTATAATTGCACTTCCTCGGGATAAACCCTCGTACAAGTCATCCTCCTTAAACATCATAATATCACCAGGGATGTTTATTGCCCACTTGTGCATCCAAATACAACAATCATGAAAAATCATACTTAATTACCTTCCCATACGATCATAAGGTATTATTAACAGTCAAGCCCACGATTTGCAACATATACGCAATCATCAGCATAAACAAGGTCCATAAGGATTAGGGCAAGACAATAATATCATACAACAGTCCAGGGTTCAGCATATAGCACAAAAGATCATACACCCCTAATCATGCCATTCTAGTTCACCTAAGTCAATTCTAAGCATAAGCATAATTATCGTGATACGACAAACGCGGTATGCCGTGCTAATCCCTCACCAGTTCTGGTCGTTCAAACACCGGTTTTGGCCTCCCGTACTAAAACATCAATTTCACCAACGAACCCTGAATTAAATCCGAGACCGTCCTAGTATCCCCTGCAGTATCCCCGTCAATGTTAGTTCTAGGGTCCGGATCAAATTCTCGATAAAAACACATCAAACCCTGGCCGGAGCTAAATTCAGCGATCCCGGCTCTGACCTAAATAATAGCCGAAGTTCATGGATTAGAACTAGATGATTGATTACCTCGCTGCAGGAAGCTCGTATATGAAATTTGGGCTCAATCCGGCTTCCGGATACTCCGAATCCCTAATTTGGCTCATCGGGAATTCAAGAAATTCCTGAACCAAAAACTTGTTTTAAAGCTCTAAATCGATAAACTACGATGAATGGATGAATTATGCATTACCTACGGAATTTTTGGATCACTAGAGCTCAAGATTGGAGCTTTTGAATTTTGGCCGAGCTCCCTTGTACGCTCTCTGTTTCTCTGCTTCTCTCGACTTGGAATGAGAAAAGATGATGAGGATGGAAATAAATGGATAGGGAAGGATTATATATAGGCGGCCCGGCCGCTTATTTATATATATATATGGCGGCGTCTTCGGTGCACTCACTTTTTTGGGTGCACGGAACGCACCCACTTTTTTATTTAATCTCAACCATTCATTATATCTAACGGTTCACAATTATTAAAAAGGTTATAATTAATTATTAACTAATAAAATGTATTTTATTTATTAAATTTTTTTTATAGTTATTGATATTTGCAGTTCAACCCCTAACTCATTCCGAGAAAAGCTCAAATGAGTAAGATGTTAATTTATTATCCCAAATTCTGCTTTTCTTATTAATTTGCTGGCCCAATTTTTGTCTTTCTTCTTCCCTATGCCGCTCCCACCAAAACCAAAGACCCCATTGGCCCGATCGGCGGCCGCGTATTCTCAGGTTGAAGGCGATGCCGACTCCAGCAACTGAGAACTAATTTTTTGGTGTCTCCATTCTCCAATCCAACCAGCCCTAGTAGAACCATCCTGGTTGATGTTGGAGTCGCCAGAAGCTCCGATGGTGCCGCCGGCGACGGGGAATGACAGGGGATGATACGACATGATAAGGGTGAATACTTCGTTTCTTCGTCCCTACCTTTTCTCCTTTCATGCGCACGAATACACAGTGACGACCATAGCCATGGAAGCAAAGCTTGGCAAGTTCATCGAATCCGTCACGAACTTCTTCACTAGAGGCGATCAGATCCCTTACTGTGACCGCGACATCGTCGCCATAAGTTCGATTTCCCATTATGCCTTTTGTCCTTCCCTCTGTTCTTTTATCCTCTTATCAAAGAGTCGTGAGTTATTGATAACGATGTAAATGCACATGTTTGCGCCCCTAGTTCTTATCCGTTTGAGGAGCATAGTCGTGTGTTGTGGCCTATTTTACGCCGGGTTGTGCTATTTTGTCATGTTTCAGGTCCCAGGTGTCAAAGGGAAGGCTAAGCGCGAGTTTCGGAGCATTCGGAAGTCATTTCGGTGAGCTGGAGCCAAAACACGGGCAGACCCAAGGCATTACACGCCCGTGTACTGCTGGCCGTGCTTTTTATGCCGAGAGCAAATTCAGTTTGGCCAATTCAGCTGCAAACACGGGCACCAAAGCACGGCCGTGTTCCACCAAAGCACGGCCGTGTCCAACGCGAAGAACGGCCGTGTTTAACCCACTTGCTGGCCGTGTAATTAAGCCCTGGCCGAGACACGGGCGGAGTCAGGCAAAGCACGGCCGTGCCCTCGACCGTGCTTTGGCCACTAATGCTTTTAAGCAGATTTTCAGCCACAATTCAAGGGGATTCGAGTTTTTGAGAGAGAGATCAGTTCCTAGAGAGAGAAAGTGACGAGCAAGAGTTCCCAAGTGCCCTAGATTGATCTTCAACACCATTGGAGGCCAGCTTGAGCTTGGAGAAGTGCCAATCAACGTCCAGAAGCAGGAATCCATCCTTCGCAGTATGAATTCCGTGTCTGATTCTGCTTTTGCTTTCTTCTCCATGGAGTAGTTCTCCCATTCATCTGGGTATGGAGAACCCTAGATTTGTATGTTAGGCTTTGATTGTATGAACCCAAGTACTGATTCTATGATTGATTATATTCGATTGAGGTTTTAATGATTGAATGACTTGAATCCTGATCAAATTCCTGTTGTTTCTGCTTTGACCTAGAATGAGAATATCTTCCTAGGTTAATAGAGTATCCTTGATTGAAGGTAGGGAGTTGGTGACTTTAGTCGAGGAGCCAACTCACTATTCTGTACTGGATTTACTCCGGTAGTGGAGGTTTTGTTCTTAGGGCCTCAATCTGTCGACTCCGGTGGAGGTTAGTCGCCCGCTAGAGAGTCAGATTGAGAGGGTCTGAAGACCTTTAGTCGAGACTTCAGGCTGTTTAAGAACCTTCCGCAGTATAACTGTCATAGAAACCGAACTTGGTAATTACAATCCGGCTTAACTGCAGTCTAGGGGGAACCATATCCGGGTGACCTCTTTAACCTGAATACAACCGTTTACCTGCTTTGTTAGTTTGATAGTTTAGACTTGCATTCCAGTTTCATTGCTAGATAACACGAATTCACTGAGTAGTCATCATATCTAGGACCCGGGTTGATAATTAAACCTAAACCCGCTATACTACGCTTTAGGAAGTGGTTGCACTTGGCCAATTCCTAGGGTGACAGTAGAGTCGAGTCAAGTTTTTGGCGCCGTTGCCGGGGACGGCTAGGTTGTTGAAGAAAATGATTTCTGTTAATTTAGCTTTTCTTTTTGCTTTGTTTGCTTTGTCCCACTTGTGCCTTCACGGGTTTGTCTGCTTGAGTGTGTGCAGGTAGTGCATGACCCGTAGCCAGTCAGGAGGTTTACTGCCGTTGAATCCATAGATTGACCGCACCTGTCGCCAGCTCAGGAGACAACAACGAGCTAGACTGGCTACGGAAGAGCGCATAGACGGCCACGTGAGCAGTGATTCTGAAGAAGAGCACAGGATGGACGGAGAGTATAATCCGCACCAGGGGAATCCTCAGCAGGTTCCCCCGGTGAATCAGGTCCTGGGGATTAACCCCATACCCCAGGATCATGGAGTTCATCATCCACCACAGCCGGGTCCCACCTTGGAGTACTACTACACTCCGCGGATTGCTGACATCCGTCCGGTCATCCTCTACCCGCCTATCCCAGCAAACAATTTCGAGATCAAGCCATGCTGGATTCAGCTCATCACATCCTCTATCCAGTTCCATGGCCTGAAGGATGAGGAGGCCAGGGTACATCTGTCCCGTTTTCTGCAGCTGACAAACGGGTTCAAGCTGAATGGTGTCCCGGATGATGCGATCCGCCTTCATCTCTTTCCCCATTCTCTGGCGGGGAATGCTAAGAGGTGGTTGGAGACCCAGCCCCCATTGTCCATCACCTCTTGGGACGATCTGGCGGACAAGTTCGTGCACAGGTATTATCCAGCATCGAAGACTACAGAGATCCAGCGGGAGATCACTCACTTCCGCCAAGAGCCAGATGAGTCACTTCGTGATACGTGGGAGCGGTACATGGGCTATTTCTGGCAATGCCCCCATCATGGCTTCAGCGATGCATTCACAGTGGGGAACTTCTACAGTGCCCAGGAGGGGATATCCTCACTAAGACTCCACCCGAGCTGAACCAGATGATTAATACATTGGCTGCCAGAGATCATTCTTGGGGGCAGAGCAGCAAAGGTAGACATTCCCGGGACCGTGGTGTGCACGCCATGGAGACCAGATCCGGGCTCGAGCAGCAGGTAGCTGAGCTAGTGCAGACATTGAAGCAGCCCAACAGTCTTATTCCGGCAGAGGTTTGGCTACACCTCCAGTTGCTCAGTGTCAGTGGTGTGAGAGCTCCAATCACCTAGTGGAGGACTGCCAGGCTATGAGGGAGTCTACCACACCCCAGGCGCAGCTGGCCTTCATCGCCAATGCGAGGCGCCTCGATCCATACAGTAGCACATATAATGAGGGGTGGCGCCAGCATCCCAACTTCGCCTGGAGCAGCAACACCACTAAACCACCTGGTTTCCCAGCACCAGCAGGTGGTTTTCAGCAGAGGCAGCCCTTCCAGGCTCGCCAGGGGCCAGACCCACAGCAGCAGCCCTACCAGCCTAGGCAGGGGCAGCCATTCCAGCAGCCCCAGCGCCAGTTTGCCGAGCCAGCAGCAGCTTCAGCCCCTGATGACAGGATGACGAAGCTGGAAAACATTCTAGCTTCATTCATGACGAGCACTCAGGCGACTATCACGAGGTTGGACCAGAGTGTAGCCTCACTGGAGGCAGGTCAGAGGAACCAGGGTGCCATTTTGCAGGATTTGCAGACCCAGGTGGGCATCTTGGCCCGCCAGAACACCACCAGGGCACCGGGGACTTTGCCTGCCACCACTGTCCCGAATCCTCGAGATCCTCACCAGCATCAGCACCTGGATGCCATTTTTACCAGGAGCGGTAAGACCATATCTGCTGATCCTGTCCCGGCCAGACAGGAGGTACCACTGACTGCTTCAGCACTTCCAGCCGACGATGCAGAAGTGCAGGTGGAGAAGGAAGCCCCTGCTCCTAAGCCACAACCAGTGGTCAAGGAGCATGTACCCCAGCTTCCCTTCCCCACTCGCCTACACAAAGACAAGCTGGAGACTGAGTTTGCCAAGTTCATGGCAATGTTGAAGCAGCTCAACATCAGCATACCGTTCGTGGAGGCACTGTCGAAGATGCCTAAGTATGCCAAGTTCATGAAAGATATCTGCACCAACAAGAAGAAACTTGGGGATCTCTCGACAGTGATGCTGAGCGAGGAGTGTTCTGCTATCCTGCAGAACAAGCTGCCCGAGAAGCGCAAGGATCCAGGGAGTTTTACTATCCCTCTTACTATTGGCAGCATGCATGTAGGAAAGTCCTTGGCGGACCTAGGCGCTAGCATTAACGTCATGCCATATAAGTTGTATAAAATGCTAGACCTAGGTGAACTTAGCCCTACTAGGATGAGCATTCAATTAGCTGATCGTTCTATTGTGCATCCTAGGGGAATCATAGAGGATCTGCTTGTTGGTGTTGGTGCATTCACATATCCTGTTGATTTTGTTATTCTTGATATACATGAGGATGTGGATGTTCCCTTGATTCTAGGTAGGCCATTTCTTGCCACCGCCAAGGCACTAATTGATGTGCATGATGGTAAGTTGATCTTGCGTGCTGGGGATGAACAGGCTACTTTTTCTGTGACTGAGTTTGATCACTGTGCTATGATTGCTGTCACGCCTGTGAATACCATTTCTGATCAGGTACACGAGTCTGTCGTGTACCCTTCTGCACCTCCTATTTTGCAGGACCCTCCTATCATTCCTTCGCCGCCACTCCATCCAGCCACGCCTCCGAACAAAAAGCTCAAGGAGGAGTGGCGACCGAAGCAGCAGGTTGCTAAGCCTGCACGGAAGAAGAGTGGAGACCACTATGAGCTGGTCCCACCTCCTGCACCACGACCACCCTGGCCGTCCGGGTACTCACTCGCCTGCATCTTGCCAGATGGGCAGGTCGAGCTGACTGATGAGGGTGGTCGCATCCGTCGGGTGCATGGCCACAACCTGAAGATGTACCTCAAGAGCGACGTGGATCCGCTCTTGGAGGCACCTGTTCCTGCACCGCCCTGAGTATCCGCCATGGGCGTCCAGCTAATACGACGGTAAAGAAGCGCTTGTGGGGAGGCAACCCCACCACGGTTTGATTTTCTTTCTTGTGTTTTGAGTCGGATTGTAACCCGGTTTGGGTTTGGTTTGTTTTCTTTTGGTTTGGATGATATTTTATTGGGCTGACCATTGAACCTAACATATTGTGTTTGAGCTCTTCTGTTCCCCTTTGGCTGTGCTTGCCCCGACTGGCCCGTTTCCAGTCTCCTGCAGTCCGTGCATACCGGTAACATCTTTCCCTTATCCTTCCCTCTTCTCCATTGAGGGCAATGTCGAGCTTAAGTGTGGGGGGATGTTTATCTTTTGACTGCATTAGATCTGTTTGTGTGCTTGGAGCCTAGTCCACTGCCCAAATTTTTAAATTTGAGGGCTCCAAGTACGTGTTTCCATGCAATTTCCTGCTCAGTATGCTTTGAATTGACAATCTTTATAGTAATATGCAACCTAGGGAGGTAGTGTAGCACTATGGAGGATGTTGATGAATTTAAGAAGTCTCATTTCTTCTTCATATTGAGTTGGTTGATTGAGTGAATTAGTGATCTTAGGACTCTTGAATTGTGTGGTGTTGTGGATTCTCTACCTGTCATGGACTCTCGTATCATGTTTTAAGTTTAACAGGTGCTCGAAAATGTGCTTCAAAATAACGTCTCCCGTGCGAATAGGGCGAAAGTGTGTAAGGGGAGACGGGAATCCGTTACAAATTTCCACCTACTACCTCCAGCCTCCTTACATGTCTTTCCCCCGCACGAGGCTCGAGATATCCGCTCCTGGCATGGCCGGTAAGAGCAGGTTGGGACCCTTGAAAAGAAAAGAAAAATAACAGAAACAAGCAAAACAGAAAAAAAGGGGGTTCCAACCATCTTCAAGAATAAAATAGAGCACCTTGAAAAATGTGAGTCCATGATCCTTTGTTTTTGAGAATCTCTTCATCCACAATTCATTTGTCCTCTGTTCACTATTTGCCATGATGCCGACTCGCGGAAGAAGTTATGAGGTGACTTGTGCGTCGGTTGACCTCGTAAGTTGCTAAATGATCTAGGAAGTCCTCTACCTACGATCTGGGTTGTTTGTTGCTATAGAGGTCTGGAGAGTTGCATTGGTTTGAGTTAGGTTTGCTTGGGGACAAGCAAACGGTTAAGTGTGGGGGAATTTGATAACGATGTAAATGCACATGTTTGCGCCCCTAGTTCTTATCCGTTTGAGGAGCATAGTCGTGTGTTGTGGCCTATTTTACGCCGGGTTGTGCTATTTTGTCATGTTTCAGGTCCCAGGTGTCAAAGGGAAGGCTATGCGCGAGTTTCGGGGCATTCGGAAGTCATTTCGGTGAGCTGGAGCCAAAACACGGGCAGACCCAAGGCATTACACGGCCGTGTACTGCTGGCCGTGCTTTTTATGCCGAGAACAAATTCAGTTTGGCCAATTCAGCTGCAAACACGGGCACCGAAGCACGGCCGTGTTCCACCAAAGCACGGCCGTGTCCAACGCGAAGCACGGCCGTGTTTAACCCACTTGCTGGCCGTGTAATTAAGCCCTGGCCGAGACACGGGCGGAGTCAGGCAAAGCACGGCCGTGCCCTCGACCGTGCTTTGGCCACTGATGCTTTTAAGCAGATTTTCAGCCACAATTCAAGGGGATTCGAGTTTTTGAGAGAGAGATCAGTTCCTAGAGAGAGAAAGTGACGAGCAAGAGTTCCCAAGTGCCCTAGATTGATCTTCAACACCATTGGAGGCCAGCTTGAGCTTGGAGAAGTGCCAATCAACGTCCAGAAGCAGGAATCCATCCTTCGCAGTATGAATTCCGTGTCTGATTCTGCTTTTGCTTTCTTCTCCATGGAGTAGTTCTCCCATTCATCTGGGTATGGAGAACCCTAGATTTGTATGTTAGGCTTTGATTGTATGAACCCAAGTACTGATTCTATGATTGATTATATTCGATTGAGGTTTTAATGATTGAATGACTTGAATCCTGATCAAATTCCTGTTGTTTCTGCTTTGACCTAGACTGAGAATATCTGCCTAGGTTAATAGAGTATCCTTGATTGAAGGTAGGGAGTTGGTGACTTTAGTCGAGGAGCCAACTCACTATTCTGTACCGGATTTACTCCGGTAGTGGAGGTTTTGTTCTTAGGGCCTCAATCTGTCGACTCCGGTGGAGGTTAGTCGCCCACTAGAGAGTCAGATTGAGAGGGTCTGAAGACCTTTAGTCGAGACTTCAGGCTGTTTAAGAACCTTCCGCAGTATAACTGTCATAGAAACTGAACTTGGTAATTACAATCCGGCTTAACTGCAGTCTAGGGGGAACCATATCCGGGTGACCTCTTTAACCTGAATACAACCGTTTACCTGCTTTGTTAGTTTGATAGTTTAGACTTGCATTCCAGTTTCATTGCTAGATAACACGAATTCACTGAGTAGTCATCATATCTAGGACCCGGGTTGATAATTAAACCTAAACCCGCTATACTACGCTTTAGGAAGTGGTTGCACTTGGCCAATTCCTAGGGTGACAGTAGAGTCGAGTCAGTTATCTATGTTTATGCCAGTATGGATGCAGAGTTGTAGACAAGCGTTAGACGGACCGGAGACATCGAGATGGAGGTTTGTCGATCATGAGTCGGTTTCGGCGGCGGACTGACATTCGGCGGCCGCACAATTCTTCAAATGGGAAGAAACTGAGAATTGTGGAAATGAAAAATAGTTCCCCCAGTAGTTTTATAAATTTCATGGAGGAATCAATATATATTATTGAACGGAAGAACTTATTGTCTCTTTTGTGTGAGGGAGAAATGAAGGGGTTTTTGATGGTCCGAGGAATAAAATGGGTTCGTAGAAGAGGGGAAAAGAAATGGGAAGAAGAGGGTTAAAGTTAGGGGTTCAATTGCAATTATCAATAAATTTAAATTATTTTAATAAACATAATATATTTTATTAGTTAATGGTTAATTATAAATAAATCAAATTATTGAAACAGTTAGATGTATTTAACGGTAAAGATTAAACAAAAAAGTGAGTGCGTTCAATGCACCCAAAAAAGTGGGTGCACTAAAGTAGCCACCATATATATATATATAATACGTATACTTATCCGATCGATCGATAATCCGATATTTGCCGAAATACTATCAGAACGCTCGATTTTAAATCGCGAACTTTCTAGCGATCGAAAATATGGGTTTTGCCCGAACGAGATGTTACAGAGCCACTACCCAAAATTCCGAATCATGCTCATTAAGTAGTGTTTCTTAGCAGTCTGGCTTGGAAATACTAACATTTATGTGACCTCCTTCGCTCTTGTGCTCTAGAGAATTTGAGTAATGCAGAATGGCAGAAAGAAAGTTACTGGTTTGATTGGTTGTGAATGTATTGGGTTTGGAACTGTGGAACCTTGTGCTATGAATACTTTCACCACCTAAAGGGCTTTTTCCCTATGTCCAAGACCCTAGCCAGTCACTTGAACCTGTGTCTAAGACCTCTGGATTAGTTAGTGGTGACATCCCTTGTGTGAACTCTAACATTTAGAGGCTGCCATCATGGTGAAGAGACGTTAGGATTTGAGAGAACAAGCATGCGCATTTTTCGCATCAAAGTGTCCTGACCCCACCGGTCGAGAGTGACCAATTCATTTCCTTGTTATTTATGCAATTTACCCCGGTAAGGACCTAGATGACTCGGTCTTGATTCTGATGTCTTGAGGTTGATGCGTGCGATGACTATCTCGGTCAAGTGTTTGAGTCAAGTCTATGTTGGTTGGTGAACAGAAAGGATTCCTCTTCCTTTAACCGATTTTTCTGCACTTGAATGTCCTCTGTGGTGGTTGTCTAGGTTGCTGTTGAGTTGTCCAGATGTCAATGATCAAATGCCAGTTTGATTCACGTGTTTTTGTGCCGATATGATATGTTCCCAAGGGTTGCATGATTAAGATGTGTTGAGCTTACCTTGTATCTGACTTGGTTTTCTTTGGGGACAAGCAAACGGTTAAGTGTGGGGGAATTTGATGACTTGATATATACACATGTTTTTATCCACCATTCTTATGCCGTTTGAGACTCATTTCTCGTATCTTAGGCCGATTTCAGGCTAGATTGTTCTCGTTTGTGTTATTTCAGGTCCTAGCTAATACGTGATTGGAGGTTTGGGAGCAAGTTTCGGGTCGATTGGACGAAAGTTGGACGTCTGGCGAGAAGCTGGGGAATCCACACGGCCAGACCTAGCAGCCACATGGCCGTGTGGTGTGGCCGTGTGGAATCCCATTACGCGGCCAAGCCACACTGGCCGTGTATTGGACCCCTTGTCGCCGTGTGGAATTTCTAGGGAGCTCACATGGTCAGGCTGGAAATCCACACGGCCGTGCAGCTTTGGCCATGCAGCATGCCTGAAGACCACTTAATTGAAACGCGGAGTTTCCACTCTCACACGGGCAAACTGGGAGTCCACACGGCCGTGTGGTCTGGAAATTCTGGGTTTTAACCCAATTTGAGCCAACTGCGAAGAACACCCCCTAAGAGTGGTTTTGGAGATGGGTTTCATCAATCAAGCTTGGAAATCATCCTTGGAGTCATCATCCCAGAGCAGATTCTTCCCATCTTGATGAGTATGACTGCTTTGTTTGCTGTTTTCCTCTCTCTCTCTCTATGCAGTAGAACCCTCTCTCACTGAGGTATGAAGAACCCTAGTTCTATGTGTTAGGGATCATTGTTCTAACGACATTTGGATTGTGATATTGTTGGATTATAATCGATTGAAGTGTTTTGATTGAGTCGATTGAAGCCTGGTCATCTTTTATTGATTTCTGATGCAACCTGAGATAGATAGAATCTGATTAGGTTGTTAGTGCTTTTTCAATCGGTAGTAGTGAATTGATTATATGAGAGTTAGTCGATTTACTGCTTTGTACTGGAATTCAGTTCCAGTAGTGGAATTCTGTGTTCATAGCTTCAGCTTTCTATCCCGGTGAAGACTAGTTGTCTGTCGGGTAGTTTGACTGAGAGGGCTTGGTCAACATAAGAGATTCCAAGCTACTGTCGGATCTTCCGCAGTATAATCAACAGTAAATCAACCAAAAGTAATTACAACTGTGACCTAACTAAGGAGCTAGGGGGACTCATTCCCGAGTGACTCTTCCCTTGCTTTAGAAAACCGAACCATTTCCTGCTTTATTACAGCTTTTAGTTAAAACCACAACCACTCGACTTAGTTTGCTAGATAATAAATAGTCACGGAGTAGGCAGTAGATCTAGGCCCGGGGTTGACAAATAGAGCTTGCCACTTACTGCATTTCCATACTGCGATTACACTTGGTCGCAGTTTGGTGTTGTGCTTTAGCATGTCATCTTCCCAAACCTTGATACTACTCCTGATCACAGCTCGAAGCATCTAGGATAGAGTTCGATTGACCATCTCTGTTAGCCCATCGGTTTGAGGATGACATGTTGTGGAAAACAGCAGCTTCGTTCCCAGTTTTCTCCACAAGGTCTTCCAAAAGTAACTCTAAAACTTAGTATCTCGATAAGATACTATAGAGCATGGCATCCCATGCAATCGTACTACCTCCCTGAAAAACAAATTAGCTATGTTAACTTCATCATCATTCTTATGACATGGGATAAAATGTGCCATCTTCGAGAATCGATCCATCACCACAAAAATTGAATCTCTTCCCTTCCATGTCCGCGGCAAACCAAGCACAAAATCCATAGAGATGTCAATCCATGGAGCCTATGGAATCGGCAATGGTGTGTACAATCCAGATGATTGCACCTTCGATTTAGCTTGTGATAGACCAATAATTGCACATGTTTTACCCCTATTCTTGAGCCGTTTAAGATGTTGATTCTCGTGTTTTAAGCCAATTTCACGCGAGGTTGTACGTTTATGTCATATTTCAGGACCCGGCGTTGGAATCGAGGCGAAGGAACGAGATTCGGGTCGAAAAGAGCAAGTGAGGCTTGAAGTGTGCTGGAGAGCAAAAATACAGGGCCATGAGCATAAATACCCGACCGAGTATTATCTGGCCATGACAGGGGATTTTGGCTTTGGGCGTCCGTGAGAAACAGAAGGGGGCACGGCAGGAGGCAAAAACCCTCGGTCGGGGATTCTTGGGCCAGACTGGGGATTTCCCCTGAGGCAAAAACGGTGCGTTTAAATTATACCCGGTCGCGACCCAAAATACCCGACCGGGTATCGCGACAGTTAGCCTTTTAAAGGACAAGAAGGCCAAAAATCAAGGGTTCCGAGTTTTAGAGAGACAAAGCGATTTCTAGAGAGAGAAAGCGACGAACCAGAGTTCCCAAGTGCCATAGCTTGATCTTCATCACCATTGGAGCCCGTCTTGAGCTTGGAAAAGTGCCGATTGACAACCAGGAGCAGAAACTCATCCTTCACAGTATGATTTCCGCGTCTTAATCTGCTTTTGCTTCTCTCTCCATGGAGTAGTTTTCCCATTCATCTGGGTATGGAGAACCCTAGATTTGTATGTTAGGTCTGATTGTATGAACCCAAGTACAGATTTCATGAGTTGATTATATTCGATTGAGGCTTGAATGATTGAATGACTTGAATCCTGATCAAATTCTTGTTGTTTCTGCTTTAACCTAGAATGAGAATATCTGCCTAGGTTGATAGAGCACCCTTAATTGAAGTTGGCGAATTGATGACTTTAGTCGAGGAGCCAATTCGCTATTCTGTACCGAATTCAATTCGGTAGTGGAGGTTTGGTTCGTTAGGGCCTCAATCTGTTTACTCCGGTGGAGGTTAGTCTCCCGCTAGAGACTCAGATTGAGAGGGTCTGAAGACCTTTAGTCGAGACTTCAGACTGTTTAAGAACCTTCCGCAGTATAACTTTCATGGAAACTGAACTTGGTAAATTGCAATCCGGCTTAACTGCAGTCTAGGGGGAACCATATCCGGGTGACCTCTCTCGACTTGAAAACAACCGTTTAACTTGCTTTGTTTGTTTGTTAATTTGGACTTGCACTAAAGTTTCACTGCTAGATAACAAGAATTCACCGAGTAGTCATCAAATCTTGGACCCGGGTTGACATTAAAACCCAAACCCTCTATACTACGCTTTAGGAAATGGTTACACTTGGCCAATTTCTAGAGTGACAGTAGGAGTGAGTCAAGTTTTTGGCGCCGTTGCCGGGGACGGCTAGGTTGTTGAAGAAAAGTGATCTCTGTTACTTTAGCATTTTCGTTTTCGCATTGACTGTTTGTTCTTTCCCACTTGTGCCTTCACGGGTTTGCTTGCTTGATTGTGTGCAGGTAGTGCATGACCCGTAGTCAGTCGGGAGGTTTACTGCCGTTGAATCGAGAGATTGAACGCACCTGTCGCCAACTCAGGAGACAACAGCGAGCTAGACTGGCTATAGAGGAGCGCATAGACGGCCATTTGAGCAGCGAGTCCGAGGACGAGTACGTGATGGAAGGAGAACACAACCGACCCCCGGGGAATCCTCTCCAGGTTCCCCCGGTGAATTAGCTCTTGGGGAACAACCCCATACCCCAGGCAGATGGGGTTCATCATCCACCACCACCGCCGGGTCCCACCTTGGAGTACTACTACACTCCCCGGGTTGTTGACATCCGCCCTATCATCCTCTATCCGCCCATTCCAACAAACAATTTCGAGATCAAGCCATGCTTGATTCAACTCATTACATCCTCTGTCCAGTTTCATGGCATGAAGGATGAGGAGGCAAGGGTGCACCTGTCCCGTTTCCTGCAGCTGACGAACGGGTTCAAGTTGAACGGTGTCCCTGATGATGCAATCCGCCTTCACCTCTTCCCCCATTCTCTGGCGGGGAATGCTAAGAGGTGGTTGGAGACCCAGCCCCCATTGTCCATCACCTCTTGGGACGATCTGGCTGACAAATTCGTGCGCAGGTACTATCCGGCATCGAAGACTACAGAGATCCAGCGGAAGATCACTCACTTCCGCCAAGAGCCAGAAGAGTCACTTCGTGATGCATGGGAGTGGTACATGGGATTTTTCTGGCAGTGTCCCCATCATGGCTTTAGTGATGCATTCACAGTGGGGAACTTCTACAGTGCTCTCTCTCCGGAAAGCCAGAGGATGATTGAGTCTCTATGCCCAGGAGGGGACATTCTTACCAAGACCCCACCCGAACTGAACCAGATGATCAGTACATTGGCTGCCAGAGATCATTCCTGGGGGCAGAGCAGCAGAGGTAGACATTCCCGGGACCGTGGTGTGCACGCCATGGAGACCACATCCGGGCTCGAGCAGCAGGTGGCAGAGTTAGTGCAGACATTGAAGCAGCCCAATAGTCTTATTCCGGGCCGAGGTTTGGCTACACCTCCAGTAGCTCAATGTCAGTGGTGTGAGAGCTCGAATCATCTGGTGGAGGACTGCCAGGCTATGCGGGAGTCCTCTACACCCCAGGAGCAGTTGGCCTTCATCGCCAATGCGCGGCGCCTTGATCCATACAGTAACACATACAATGAAGGGTGGCGCCAGCATCCCAACTTCGCTTGGAGTAGTAATTCCACTAAACCACCTGGTTTCCCAAAGCCAGCAGGTGGTTTTCAGTAGAGGCAGCCTTTCCAGGCCATACAGGGGCCAGTTCCACCCAACAGCCCTACCAGCCTAGGCAGGGGCAGCCATTCCAGCAGCCCCAGCGTCAGTATGCCGAGCCAGCGGTAGCTCCAGCTCCAGATAACTAGATGACGGAGCTGAAAAACATTTTAGCGGCATTCATGACTACCAGCCAAACAAATTTTGCAGGATAGACCAGAGCATCGCCTTGCTGGAGGCAGGTCAGAGGAACCAAGGTGCTATACTGCAAGATCTCCAACATCAGATTGGAGGAATAGCCCGCCAGAACAACACTAGGGTACCGGGGACTCTACCTGCCACCACCATCCCCAATCCACGGGAGCCGCACCAGCAGCTAGATGCCATTTTTACCAGGAGAAGCAAGACCATCTCCGCTGATCCTGCCCCGGCCAGGCAGGAGGAACCACTACCTGCTTCAGCACTTCCAGCCGACGATGCAAAAGTGTGGGTGGAGAAGGAAGCCCCTGCTCCCAAGCCACAACCAGTGGTTAAGGAGCATGTACCCCAGCTTCCCTTCCCCACTCGCCTACACAAAGACAAACTGGAGACTGAGTTTGCCAATTTCATGGCAATGTTGAAGGAGCTCAACATCAGCATGCCGTTCGTGGAGGCACTGTCGAAGATGCCCAAGTACGCGAAGTTCATGAAAGATCTCCTCACCAACAAGAAGAAACTTGGGGATCTCCCGACAGTACTGCTGAGCGAGGAGTGTTTTGCTATCCTGCAGATCAAGCTGCCCGAAAAGCGCAAGGACCCAGGGAGTTTTACTATCCCTCTTACTATTGGCAGCATGCATGTAGGAAAGTCCTTGGCGGACCTAGGCGCTAGCATAAATGTCATGCCATATAAGTTGTATAAAAAGCTAGACCTAGGTGAATTTAGCCCTACTAGGATGAGCATTCAGCTAGCTGATCGTTCCATTGTGCATCCTAGGGGGGTCATAGAGGATCTGTTTATTAATGTAGGTGCATTCACATATCCTGTTGATTTTGTTATTCTTGATATACATGAGGATGTGGATGTGCCTTTGATTTTGGGTAGACCATTTCTTGCCACCGCCAAGGCACTTATTGATGTGCATAATGGTAAACTGATCCTGCGTGCTGGGAATAAACAGGCTACTTTTTCTGTGACTGAATTCGATCACTGTGCTATGATTTCTGTCACACCTGTGCATGCCATTTCTGACCATGTACACGAGCTTGTCGTGTATCCTTCTGCATCTCTCATTTTGCAGGATCCTCCTCTCACTCCTTCGCTGCCACTCCATCCAGCCTCGCCTCCGAACAAAAAGATCAAGGAGGAGTGGCGGCCTAAGCAGCAGGTTGCTAAGCCTGCACGGAAGAAAAGTGGAGACCACTATGAGGTGGTCCCACCTCCTGCACCACGACCACCCTGGCCATCCGAGTACTCACTCGCATGCATCTTGCCGGATGGCCAGGTCAAGCTGACCAATGCTGGTGGTTGCACCCGTCGGGTGCATGGCCACAACCTGAAGCTGTACCTCAAGAGCGACGTGGATCCGCTCTTAGAGGCACCTGTTCCTGCACATCCCTGAGTATCCACCATGGGCGTCCAGCTAAAAGACGGTAAAGAAGCGCTTGTGGGGAGGCAACCCCATCACGGTTTTCATTTATTTCTTTAGTTTTGGGTCGGATTGCCATTAGAGTTGGTTTTGGTTTCTTTTCTTTTGTTTTGTGATGATGTATTATTGGGCTGACCATTGGACCTAACGTATTGTATTTGAGCTCTTTGGTTTCCTTTAGCTTGTGCTTATGCATGATTGGTCCTCTCTCCAGTCCGCTTCACTCCGACTGGTCCGCTTCCAGTCTCCAGCAGTCTGTGCACACCGGTAACATCGTTCCCCTTTTCCTTCCCTCTTCTCCATTGAGGGCAATGTCGATCTTAAGTGTGGGGGGGGGGATGTTTATCTTTTGACTGCGTTAGATCTGTTTGTGTGCTTGGAGCCTAGTCCACTGTCCAAATTTTTCAATTTGAGGGCTCCAAGTACGTGTTCCTTGCAATTGCCTGCTCAGTATGCTTTGAATTGACAGTCTCTTTAGTAATGTGCAACCTAGGGAGGTAGTGTAGCACTATGGAGGATGTTGATGCATTTAAGAAGTCTCCTTCTTCATATTGTGTTGGTTGATTGTGTGAATTAGTGATCTTAGGACCCTTGAATTGCGTGGTGATGTGGACTCTCTACCAGTCATGGACTCCTGTATCATGTTTTAAAATAAAAGGTGCTAAAAAATGTGCTTTAAAATAACGTCTCCCTTGCGAATAGGGCGAAAGTGTGTAAGGGGACACGGGAATCCGTTCCCAATTTCCACCTACTACCTCCAGCCCCCTTACATGTCTTTCCCCCGCACGAGGCTCGAGACATCCGCTCCTGCCATGGCCGGTAAGAGCCGGGCTCCCGCAAACCCTCTGCTAGGTGGGAGCCCCCATTTTCTGAAAAGCACGTTGGGACCCTCGAAAGAAAAAAAAAGAAAAAGAAAAAACAGAAAAACAAGCAAAAAAAAGAAAGAAAAGGGGTTCCAACCATCTTTAAGAAGAAAATAGAGCACCTTAAAAAGGTGAGTCCATGATCTTTTGTTTTTGAGAGCCCATTCGTCCACGATTCATTTGTCCTCTGTTCACTATTTGCCATGATGCCGACTCGAGACTAGCGCTCTCGCCGAAGAAGCTATGGGATGACTTGTGCTTCGGTTGACCTCGTAATTTGCTAAATGATCTAGGAAATCCTCTACCTATGATCGGGGTTGTTGGTTTCTATAGAGGTCTGGAGAGTTGCATTGGTTTGAGTTAGGTTTGCTTGGGGACAAGCAAACGGTTAAGTGTGGGGGAGTTTGATAGACCAATAATTGCACATGTTTTTACCCCTATTCTTGAGCCGTTTGAGATGTTGATTCTCGTGTTTTAAGCCAATTTCACGCGAGGTTGTACGTTTATGTCATATTTTAGGACCCGGCGTTGGAATCGAGGCGAACGAACGAGATTCGGGTCGAAAGGAGCAAGTGAGGCTTGAAGTGTGCTGGAGAGCAAAAATACCCGGCCATGAGCAGAAATACCCGACCGGGTATTATCTGGCCATGACCGGGGATTTTTGGCTTTGGATGTCCGTGAGAAACAGAAGGGGGCCCCGGCAGGAGGCAAAAACCCCTGGTCGGGGATTCTTGGGCCAGACCGGGGATTTCCCCTGAGGCAAAAACGGTGCGTTTCAATTATACCCGGTCGCGACCCAAAATACCCGACCGGGTATTTCGACCGGGTATCGCGACAATCAGACTTTAAAAGGAAAAGAAGGCCAAAAATCAAGGGTTCCGAGTTTTATAGAGACAGAGCGATTCCTAGAGAGAGAAAGCGACGAACTAGAGTTCCCAAGTGCCATAGCTTGATCTTCATCACCATTGGAGCCTGGCTTGAGCTTGGAGAAGTGCCGATTGACAACCAGGAGCAGAAACTTATCCTTCACAGTATGATTTCCGCATCTGAATATGCTTTTGCTTCTCTCTCCATGGAGTAGTTTGCCCATTCATCTGGGTATGGAGAGCCCTAGATTTGTATGTTAGGTCTGATTGTATGAACCCAAGTACAGATTTCATGAGTTGATTATATTCGATTGAGGCTTGAATGATTGAATGACTTGAATCCTGATCAAATTCCTGTTGTTTCTGCTTTAACCTAGAATGAGAAAATCTGCCTAGGTTGATAGAGCACCCTTAATTGAAGGTGGCGAATTGGTGACTTTAGTCGAGGAGCCAATTCGCTATTCTGTACCGAATTCAATTCGGTAGTGGAGGTTTGGTTCATTAGGGCCTCAATCTGTTTACTCCGGTGGAGGTTAGTCGCGCGCTGGAGACTCAGATTGAGAGGGTCTGAAGACCTTTAGTCGAGACTTCAGACTGTTTAAGAACCTTCCGCAGTATAACTTTCATGGAAACTGAACTTGGTAAATTGCAATCCGGCTTAACTGCAGTCTAGGGGGAACCATATCCCGGTGACCTCTCTCGACTTGAAAACAACCGTTTAACTTGCTTTGTTTGTTTGTTAATTTGGACTTGCACTAAAGTTTCACTGCTAGATAACAAGAATTCACCGAGTAGTCATCAAATCTAGGACCCGGGTTGACATTAAAACCCAAACCCGCTATACTACGCTTTAGGAAATGGTTACACTTGGCCAATTTCTAGAGTGACAGTAGGAGTGAGTCAGCTTGCTTTCACTCCATGCATCTAGCACACAGATTCTCCACGTATCCCTTCATGTCAGGCCATTAGAAGTGTTCTTGTAGGCAGCTCAACATCTTGTCTACACCAAAATGCGCCATAAGACCTCCTCCATGAGCTTCCTTCAATAACAACTACCAAAGTGATGCACGAGGGATGCACAGCTGATTAGCTTGAAACAGATAGCCTTCACTTCGATAATACTTCCCATCTCTATGTTGCTCAAACTCCTTATAAATCTCCTCAAAGTCAGCATCATCAACATAGAGCTCCTTAATATGCTCGAATCCCAAGTATCGTGATCCCATTGTAGTGATCAATGTATGCCTTCGAGATAGGGCATCAGCAACTACATTCTCCTTTCCCTTCTTGTACTTGATCACGTATGGGAAGGATTCAAAGAATTCAACCCATCGAGCATGTCTCTTATTCAGCTTGTGTTGAGCCTTCAAGTACTTCGATGACTCGTGATTAGTATGAATCACGAACTCCTTCGGCCATAGATAATGCTGCCATGTCTCTAAGGCTCTAACGAAAGCGTAGAGTTCCTTATCGTATGTAGGATAGTTGAGGGCAGCCCCACTCAACTTCTCGCTGAAGTATGCAATCAGCCTCTTCTCTTGCATCAACACTGCTCCAATCCCCAAACCAGAAGCATCGCACTCCACTTCAAATGTCTTATTGAAATCGGATAACATCATAATAGGATCATGCATGAGCTTTTGATTAAGTAGCTCGAATACTTTGGTCTGCTCTTCTCCCCAATAAAAAGTCACGTTCTTCTTGATGATGGATGTCAATGGTGAGACAATGGTACTGAAATTGGGCACAAATCATCGATATAATCCAGCCAGCCCATGAAAGCTTCGCACTTCATTCACGTTGGTAGGAGTAGGACATTCTCGAATTGAATTCACCCTCTCTTCATCCACCTTGACTCCATCTGCACTCACCACAAAACCAAGAAAAATAACACTAGAGGTGAAAAACGTGCATTTCTTGAGGTTAGCAAATAATTTCTAATTTCTCAACGTTGCCAAAACCTCTCTCAAATGATTGAGATGATCCTTCATGCACTTCGGGTAGATCAAAATGTCGTCGAAGTAGACAACCACGAACTTGCCAATGAAATTCCTCAAAACGTGGTTCACCAACCTCATGAACGTGCTAGGAGCATTCGTTAAACCAAAGGGCATCACCACCCATTCATATAGACCATGTTTGGTCTTGAATGCAGTATTCCACTCGTCTCCCTCCTTCATACGAATTTGGTGATAACCTGATCTCAAATAAATCTTGGAAAACAACACACTAGAGCCATGTAATTCGTCAAGCATATCATCTAATCGAGGGATAGGATGAAGATACTTAACTTTGATATGATTAATGGCTCGGCAGTCTACACACATTCGCCATGTGTGATCCTTCTTTGGCATGAGAATCACGGGAACTGCACAAGGGCTCATGCTTTCACGCGCATGCCCTTTCTCCATGAGCTCCTCGATCTGCCTCTGCAATTCTTTTGACTCCTCAGGATTCATTCGATAGGCTGCCTCTGCAATTCTTTTGACTCCTCAATTCTTTTGACTCCCGGAACGAAATCAATCTGATGTTCGATCCCTCGAATATAAGGCAGAATCTTGGGTGCTTCTTCTGGAAAAACATCATTGAACTCCTCCGATACAGCTTGTGCCATGGGAGGAACTTCTTGTACCAGCTCTTGATTCAGCAGTACGCCTTTTTAGATGATCACGATTAACAGTTCTCGTTCATATACAACTTGCTTCATGTCACCACTTCGTGCTAGTATAAAAGCTTTGGATTACACAGCACTGGAACCTTCTTCTCCTTTCTTGGCCGGGACAATGGTTGCCTTCACTTAGTCTCGATGTTACTGCATTTGGAGTTGATCTCGATAGACTTCACTTCGAGACAAAGGCTTCAATACGATTAAATCGATCAGACAGATTCAACTCGGAATAAAGGGCAATCCATATAGGTAGCTCGCCATAACTAGGGTGAATACCTAGCTGAAGAGTTGCTCTAACACTCAAGAATTCTCAACAGAGTAATTAGGGAAAAACTCCTCAAGGGAACTCGGCAATAGCATCTGAAATTCAATAGTAATCGTCTTAGCCCCAAACCAATGAGTATAGCCCTTTAAATAGGCTTCAAACAACCCAAATCAGAAAATAAAAAGGAAAACATCAAAGTCAACCAACTTAAGCAAAAACAACCTGTTAAGCAAAACCCATTAAGCCCGCTTATTGCATTCTGTTGTCTCTTCCAGACTTCCTTCTTCCTCTACTCGAATCATCATATAAGGCCTTCCTCTAAACAGCTCCACATCCATAGCTCCAAAATGATTCTCCAAATAAGTTGCGAGCTTCTCTTTCAATGCTCTTGTCTTAGCATGTTTGACTGGCCCTTGGATGCCCTCATCAGTGTGTCTTTTAAGTCTTATTGCCATAACATTTTCTTCTAGTATTTGGTTCAACTTAGAACCTACCTGAAGTTGAGGTTCTCGTCGGTGAGGTGGTGTCTCATGTCACGAGCTTTGGATGATTCCATGCTTGAAGGCTCGTGAACTTGAGTGGTCTTGTGGCTCCATCCACAAGACCTCTCCTTCTTTCCTTCATCCTTCTTCTCTTTTCCCTACACCATGTAGTGCAACATCGGTTGACTTCCATCGTATCCACCACGAGGGATCACCGATGGTTTGGCCTTGGCTTGGCAAAGAGCCACAAATAGGTCCTTCTCCAAAAGTGCATCGAGGTCGGGTAGTAAGCTTTGATAGCACTTGTAACTTGTTGAAGCTTTATCCACCACGATCTAGTCCTCATCATGGACACCAATTGCTTCTTCAAACTCCCTTGTCTTTTCTTCAATTCGTTCCATCACTTGGGAACGTTCAAGATCTTACTCTTCTTTGAAGCTCACTTCCTCTTCCACAACCTCCCATCTCACCTCCTCGATATCCTTTCCTTTTTCTTCAAATGGTAGGAGATGATTGTGAGCAAGTCGTGCACATGCTTGCTCAACAATCCCTCCTAGTCTCTCCATTTTCCGAAGGAAATCCTCTGATGACCATAGAAAAGATGAGTCGATAGGGGTTGTGGTTGAGGATTCCACATTGGAGCACGCTTCGGTATCTAGGGTGAACCGCTCCACCATGAGCTCCAATCGGCTCATCGATGATTGTGGAGTGTAGCAAGATTGTTCCACATAGGGATGGCAATTTTGACCTGACCCATTTTACCCAACCTATTTGACCTCTTTTGGGGCGGGGGCGGGGGCGGGCATGGGTACCTCTCATCGACCCGACCTGTCTCGACCCGCCCCATTCTTGACTCGTTTTTGTCTAACTTACATGTAATCTTAGTCAAATTATTTAGGATTTTCCTCTTATTACCTCATATTTTAGCTATATAAAGCTGTAAATAAGTGAAAACCTTTATTTCTCCAATAATTTTACTACATTTTATCATATTATGGTTTCTTTCTTGGTCTTTTAATGAAAATAACGAATATTTCTAATGTTTTTCACGTAAATTAGATACACGTTGGGTCGATCAGTCCTGAACCGCGTCCCGTGATAAATTACTCGACCTGGACCCGACCTGCCACGGGACGGATATGGGTATCGAGATACGCGCCCCGAACCTGCCCCATTGCCATTCCTAGTTCCACACTTGAGCATGCTCCATCGGATCCCCAGGTAAACCGTTCCACCAAGAGTTCCAATTTGCTTCTTGGCTCCGGTGGTTAAAGGATATATTCTCAGAATGAGGAAGTCTCTTCATATCCCCATTGGTATGGTTCCATGAAGCTTCGGGGTAACCATCTTCGAGTATTGATGAATACCCCCACACTTTGGTGAAATCATAAGGATCCATGATTCAAAAGCTTCTACACAAACAAAAACACTAAAAATCAAATCAAACACACACAACCACCCTTCAGGGAGAATAGTGGGTGAAAAACAAAGCACGAAAAGAAATAAACGCAAAAATAACAAAAACACAAACAATAACGCAAAATAGAACAGACACACAAAACAAGATAAAGACTAACTAACAACTTAGTGGTTTTCTACTAGTTACCAAGGGTCCCAGCAACGACGCCAAAAATTTTGATCACTTGAATCCCTGCAGGTTATTGTCAGAGATTAGCACGTATCAACAACTATCCCAGCAAAGGCCAAGTTTAACCTAGGAAGGCATTGTCGTATAGTGGTAATTAAGGTCGTATTCGACTCGGGTCCTGATACCCTAGCCTAATTCCCACCAAGTTGCTAATTAGTTAATCGGTTTTTGAGGTTTTGAGTGGAGGATATGAGGAAATACTAGTCTAGAGGTTGATGAAAGCTAAAAGCAGGTACTTCGGGGAACTATCCCTCCCCTAGTTTAGGGTTACTATGAATGTTTAGATACCTAGGGTCGTTGAATGTGGTGAGTGAACTCTTTTCCGTGGGCCTTCGTCGTTATCCATGTGCTTTCGAGTATGCCTACCCTAAACCCATATTTAGTCACCTCGATATAGGATATCGTATCTGGGGCATTAAGCTTATGGATCATTTCAATGGATACTATCCAACGTCCACATCGAGGTTTTATCTCGGTTTCATCTAGGAAGGCTACCTATAGCAGGGGTCCGGTCGCCTCGACCACTATAGGCCCCAATTCACACATCTATCCTAAACTCGCTAGATGACGCATACCCGTCTGACCCTAGAACTCCTTAGCCAGCTCGGTAGCATAAAGTAGGCTAAGAGGGAAGATTATACTGACTTACCGAAGCATCATCATTTAGGAAAGAGTGGCATTAAAATCAACTAGACAAACACATTCATTCATTCAAATCCTAAAATATCCATACATACATAGTAAACCCTAAAACTAGGGTTTGGGGTTTAGAACCCCTAGTATCTTAGAGGACTACTCCATAAAGGAGGGAAGAAGATACATGGTAGAAATAGAAGAAGAGTTGGAGTTGAAGAAGATGCCTCCTTGCTCCTAGCTCCTCCTCCTCGTCCTCCTTCTCTTCTCCTTCCTTCAACTTCACCCTCTTCTCTCTCTAGAAGCAGAAAATTTCTCTCAAAATCATCTCTCCTCAAAAGGGGAAAGGGGTATTTTATTTATAGGCATTCTGGATTTGGGAAAGTTTGCGGCCTGAGGAAAGGAGATCACGGGATCTTTGGTCTCTAGGTCGTGATCTCAAAATGCAGTTGTTGAGGCCTTCCTAAAGGGGAAGATCGCGGGCTGACTTTGCGGTCATGATCAACGAATCGCGGCCGCGATCTTCCTCGTGGGAAATGTGAACGTTGGACATGACTTGCCTGAGGAGACTCTCAGCTTCTCCAAGGCTCCTTCCTCGCGAAGTTTGCCCCCTGAGCCTCCAAGATCGCGGTCGCGTTCTATGACTTATGGTCCGTGATCTTAAGCTGGACTTCGCGGCTTGTAATCCCTGTGATCTTTGGCTTCTAGACCATGATCTTCAATTCCTGCCCCTTCTCTGCACTTGTGACCTTGTTTTGTATCTAATCTGCACATATCGACTAATACACCCTAAAATCATATCAAAATCAAATAGGAAAGCACTAGGGATGGATTTGACGATGTTTAAGCACTAAAACAGAAGAATCGGCACAAATCATGCCTCAATATGCAACGTAAATATCACCAATTTTGGTGTTATCAGGACCACAAGCTACCCCAATCGTAGGCAGTCGTGTACCATCCGCAACCTGTAACTGAACTGAACTCGTAGGGCGAAGCTTACTAAAAGAAGACCGAGAGCTATTCATATGATTGAAAGCGGCAGAGTCAAGATGGCAAGTAGGATAAGAGCAAGAAGGCGTACCAACAGTAAAAATCGAGCCTAGAGCAGAGGGAAGCACATCTCGAACCGCTTCCTGAAGCATACGACGAATGGTGTCCTAAGTAATACCCTCCGGCGAGGAGGAGATCAAGGACGCAGCATAGGCCTGGCCACCAGACGAGCCCCAAGAAGCCGAGCCAGAAGGTGGTCGAGCACGACCACGACGAGCAAGTATCGGGCAAGCACCAATCTTATGATCGGATGCCTTACAATAATTGCATATATTGCGTTTGGGACAGTGGAGTTGAACGTGCCCTCGACTCTTTGCAGTAATAAAAAATCACCTCACCTCCTGCCGTTCTTTGGAACCGAGGACGCGCTACACCTACATCAAAGGAAGACGAGTCTAGCAAGAGGAAGAAGAAAGAACAACACAAATTTAATGTGATATCCTCAATGAGTATCGTTGAGACTAATTCACGAAGAGGACAACCTCTCAGAGTAAATTGTATAAACCTGCAGAATAGCGTATCTTACAACGAAGGCAGCTATCAAACTTATATACCTAGCCGCCTAAACCTACCAAGAGTCCAAGACTGAAAACGTAATTAAAATAAGAATTGGATAATTACAATTTGCTACATAGCTGTAACATCCCGAACCTCGGATATTTTTTTTTCCAAGTGGTGGACGTATATTGCACGATTCGAGACTGGAAAAAAAAATCGAGAAGTTATCCGATACGAGGTAGGATCAACGAAACCACTTGAAAACTCCCCAAACATCAAAATGTGCAACAAAAATAAACAGTTAGTTGTAGGTATTGAACCTCTGACCTGTTGGTCAGAAAGGAAGGGTTTAGCAACCTAACCAATTAGACTATGCTAGTTTCAGTGATGCAAAAGGAGCCGAGTCATTAATGAGCTAATGGCGTAGGCATTGCACCAGCAGCTAGCTTGTTTATGGAGCCGGCTTTGGAACTTGAGTTTCTTCCTTTCAAAGCTACTGCTCCTTAGAAGGCCGCCCCAGGCCTTTACTCCATCTGCTGGAAAGTAAATGAAGATGTAAGAGCATGAATCAAAGAGCTCTATAATACCGGTAAGCTAGCTCTCCATTTTTGCCTTCGTACAAACACCAAGAAGAGAAAAGAAAGGAAATAATATGAAACCAAAGCCTAGCATAGGCTCTGTATTCCCAGCAAAGGTTTAGAACCTATACAAACCTATTTACAAGCCAAAATCGTCAAACCAACTCACCAAATATTCTTCGCCGAAACTTTTGCCGTGACCTCTTCGTCAGCAAAACCAGCACCATTAAAGGTAGTATCAGCTACGAAGCTTGATACCGTTGCGAAGAATAAGTCTCCACGAGCATCACAAAGTTCACGAATTAAATTCCGAGCTCGGACGAGGGAGAAACAAGGACGGGAAGTTGGTACACGAGGTAAGAAAATTTCCAGTTTTCTGCAGATTTTGGGACATGCAGAAAATTAACAATTAATCTGTAACTTCGTACTAACGATGATCAACTCGCAGTTTCTTCGTTTGATGTCCAAACGAAGAACCGTTTCGCCTACAGGACCGTAGAAACAAGGAGAATTTCGGGGAGCCAATCTCTGGAATTTTAGAACTTAATTCCCAACTTGGAATAAGCTAAATTAAGGTGTGTGGGGATTAAGAGGACATTGATTATTGCATCGATTATTTATGCTTGATTTACATATTTGGATGGATGGATTACCGTGGGTGATAAATTATTTGTTGATATGATGATTTGGTGATTATTCTTTATTTTTATGGATTTTTACGGTGTATATATCGGTATTTGACAAGTTTCACCGTAAAAATGGATAGTTGGGTTTATTGAGTTTAAAACTAATCTAAGATATTTTGGTTTGTCTAAAATGATGTTGGGGCAGATTGAGCAGAAGATTTCACTTGAAAATTGTTTCTGGATTAAAAACTGCATGACGGTGAATTTTACGGAAAGCTCGGTAAAAACGTGTTTTAATTATCTTTAAGATTTTGATCACTTTAAAATGGTCAGTATGGATTGTTAAAGGAGTTTTGGTCTGGAAATGGTAAATTAGACAGTTGGTGGAGTTTTTATCTTTAAAATGGTAAAAACGAGCTTAATACGAGATAAATGAAGGTTCTTGTATTTTTGGGATGATAAATGAAGGTTCTTGTATTTTTTGGAGATTTTCGGATTATCGTTTTGTGGGAATTTAAGTTACCGTAAAATAATGGTTAATACGAGATTTTTAATATTTTATTGTCTAAATTGATTTTTATGACCAGAACTAGATTAAATGGATTTTTGTGTCAATAAATTCATTTACATGAATTGTGTGAGGATTTTAATGAAGGTAAGTGAATTTTGAGATAAGGATATTTTTAATTGCAACCGGGTTATTTATAATTATTTGCGTTGGCGCTATTTCGTGAAATTGTTGATGAATTTTGGATGAGGAATGGTGACATGGTATGCTGAGTAGCTTTACCGGAAAATGAAATGATTTATGTGAAACATCGAGTTGATAATCGACGGGAAATATATATATGGACTGATTAATCTGTGACACTGCATTGTTTCCGGATTGTTTGTGGCGGATGAGAAAAATGGAAATGGTTTGATTCGTGATCATATTAATTCACGTAGATGTAGAAAGGGCCTGCACTTACCCTCACCCCTTGAGAGTGGGTAGATTTAGCTCGCTTATGCAATTGAGTGTTGTGGTTGCATGAGCACCACGGATGAGTGGTTAAAAACCACGGATTGAGTGTTGTGGTTGCATGAGCACCACAGATGATGATTTGCTCGAGCGAGGGTAAGTGTATGGTGACCTTGGCGCCATTAATAATTAACCGGAATTTTCATATCATGCATTGATTATGTGTTCGTGAAATTATGTGATTATCTTATTTGATAAATTGATTTGGTGATGATGAGTTGGTGGATTCGATAATTTGATCGGTAATTTATATACATGATGATTTAAGATGGCATCTAGAGTACTAAATTATGATTGATTACGATTGTTTGATTAGCTTATTGCGGTCCCAAAATTAGGTCGTGGGAAAGATCCACACACACAGCTTAGTTGCTGACCCATGTCTGTTTTCGGGCTCGCAGGTGCAACTAGGATCGGACTATTGAGGCTGCCCTATCCTTCTGTACTACCATCATGAGGTAGTTTGGAACACTGTTCTGTCATGGTCACCTATGATTTCTACTTTGAGTGTTTTCAATAATAACCCACATTTTGTAAAATTCAATAAGTGGGTTGGGGATCGAATAATGAGTTTGTATGATAACGATTTATGTCTGTGTTTAATAATCGGATATGATGTTTGAGATGATTGAGTTCAACCAGTAACACCAAGGATTTGGCTGCACGGTTGAACCACGGGTTCAACCATAGAGATTCTGGGTGGGGTGTTACAATAGACTTCTAGCAGCCGTTGTCACAAAAATGGAAACCCCCTTCAATGTCTCCTCGACCGGATTTTGGGCCCGCCCATTATCGCATTGATCTCCGACTATGAGCTCAATTGGCTATCCGAATTGGCCGCCGACGGAAGATTCCGGTCTCCATGTTGTGAATTGTCCCTGCCAGAGTGTATAATCTCTTCCATCAATTCACCCCGCGTAGAAGACCTGCCATTGCGAGATCATATCCTAGCTCCTGGGTTAGTGTTATAATTTCCTTTAGTCTTGCCAATTCTTTTCAATCAAACGACACCATTTGTGACGTGATCTATTTTTTTGTAATGTTTTCTTTCGTACACTCTGTTTGTTTATGTGGTTTAGATCACAGAAAAGATCTTGAGTGGAATCTTTATTTTTTTGACTTTCCTAGTTTCTTAAAACGAACAGAACGATTAAAAGTTGCTCTGTTTTTCTTCCAGAGACTCTGTTTTTCTTTTGCTCTGTTTTAATTTCCACTTTAACAGTTAAATCTTTTGGGGTTTTTTATATAAATCACGGCGACAATCTTGGAGACTATTCAATCCTTGGAATTTCTCCTCCAGATGTAGCAGATCTACAATCCATATTCAGAGGGGATAACCGAGTCATCATGAACCAAAGCTTGGAGTGCCGCTCATGGATTCCAAAAGTTGAATTCCTCTTAGTGAACTCCATTGAGGAGCTTGAATATGAAGTTTTCAAGGCTCTGAAACCTAAGTTCACGTCCCCAATCTACCCAATTGGACCCACCATTCCTTTCCTGAACTCAACAATAACAACAAAAAATTTCCAGATACTCAACAAGCATCCTATTTGCAATGGCTGGATTCCCAGCCAGAAGGCTCTGTTTTGTATGTATCACTAGAGTGTTCTTTCTCCATCTCTAAGCAGCAAATGGATGAAATGGTGGGGGGTCTTAGAGACAGCTCCGTTCCTTTCCTTTTGGTGGCTCGCGGGGAGCGTGATCAGTTACAAGAAAGTTGTGGCGGTGGTGAGAAAGGGATGGTGGTTCCATGGCGCGACCAGCTGAAGGTGCTGACCCATGGTTCAGTGGGAGGGTTCTGGACGCATTACGGGTGGAACTCAACATTGGAAGGGTTCTGGACCCATGGTTCAGTGGTGTTGAACTTGACCACATTGTACATATTAGCTTGTTGGAGGACCTTGTTATTATTTTCCATTGTGAACCCTAATACCTACGTAGATGGTATATAAGGCTGTAGTCTTATGTCTGCCGATGTAACCAGGTAACAAAAGGAAGAGAGAGCAGTCTTTGAGCTGCGCACTAATAAGAAGTCAGCTGAGAGCTTTGCTCTCCGTGGAATAGTCTCGTTCACATCGAACAGGGAAACCACGTTAAATCGTTGTGTCGTTTGCTTCCGCGTTTAAGTTATTTTACATGGTATCAAAGTAGTGATCCGTTTCAGAGACTGCAACAATGACTATCGAAGAAGATGGTAGTTCGGGTGGAAAGGGCGCCGTCACCGACGCCGAGGTCATCCCGCTTACGTCGCCACTCTATCTGCATCTGTCAAAGAATCCAGGCCAATTATTTGGAAGTGATCTCCTGACCGTTTCGAACTACAGCGAATGGGTGAGTGACATGACTGAAACCCTAATCGCAAAGAATAAACTAGTGTTTGTGGACGGCAGCTTCCCTCGTTCGAAAGCAGGACCGGGCATCAAGGACGAAGCTTGGGGAAGATGTGATGCCACGGTAAAAGGCTGGCTTAAAACAGCCATGAGCAAGGAGGTCCGAAATAGCATCAGGGCCGCGCGAACGGCGAGCGCTATATGGGCTGATCTCAAGCAAAGGTTCGGCAAAGGCTGGGCAACGCGAGCTTACGAGCTGCGGCGTTCGATCGGATCGTTGCGACAAGAAAAACTCTCTGTGTCAGCTTTCTACACAAAGCTGGTGACTTATTGGGATGAGCTTCACTCCGTCTCTCTTAACCCTCGTTGCTCATGTGGGAATCGCACCTGTGACATTGCGCGTCAAGTCAGGGAGAAAGAAGAAACCAAACGGCTGTTCGATTTTTTATTAGGGCTTGACGAAGCATTCGGCGTGGTCCGTTCACAGATTTTGAGCGCCAAACCTACTCCATCCTTGACAGAGGCGTACCAACTTGTGGGTTCCGAAGAGCAACAACGACACATAACGGGCGGAAGAAAACCGTCCGTGGAGGCCGCTGCATTCCTAAGTCGACAAGATAAGGAGGCTGGGGAAATACCAAGGTGCAACCACTGTAATAAGCTTGGTCACCTCAAGGAAGTTTGCTATAAATTGATTGGCTATCCAGGTGAGCAGGGAAGGAGCAGACAAGGTGAACGTGGAGGTACCCAAACCTCACGTCGAGGAGGCAAAGGCGATGCCAAAACACAAAGCCGCGCGCTGCCAACGTCGAGCTCGAGGAAAGTCCGATCCCTGGCATCTCCGCATCTCAGTTCGCCTAGTTAAAGCAACTGCTGACCCCGCCGACCCCACCTGCTTCAGAACCAATCACACACATGGCTGGTAACTCTCCTGAACTGTATGAGTGGCTCATCGATTCTGGTTGTAACGAGCACATAGTACGTAATATCAGTTGGTTAAGTCAGGTAGACAACACTAGTTGTCATCCCCCGGTTTGCATTCCGGATGGAACGACCGTGCCTGTACAGGGAGTTGGTTCAGTTGATTTGAATAAGCATCTTCACTTGGGTCTAGTACTGCATGTCCCTACGTTCAAGTGCATCTTGCTTTCAGTTAGTCGCCTAACCAAAGATAATCACGTAAATTTGGTTTTTACGGGTGATTTGTGCCTCATCCAGGACTCACGCTCCAGGACTACGATTGGGACGGGTCGTCTCCGTAATGGGCTCTACTGCTTTCACCACATGAAAGGACAGGGGCGGCGAGGGCGAGATGTGAATGCCTCATGTGCTTTCGTGGGCGCAGTAGGAAAGGAGTCCATGGAGTTGTGTCATGCACGGTTAGGACATCCATCCGCTAAGAAGTTTCATTTTCTAAAGAACAGTTTGTCTTTGTTGGATCAGACTAGTCGAAAACAACATTGTGATTCTTGCATTCGTGCTAAACTCACTAGAGAGCCTTTTGTTTCTCATTCGATAAAAACTCGTGCCTGTTTTGAGATTATTCACATGGATATTTGGGGTGGTTATCGAACCCCGGCTATGGATGGGTCTCATTATTTCCTGACGATAGTGGATGACTTCAGTCGAGCTACTTGGGTGTATTTACTCAAGTTTAAATCCTATGTTGAGCGGTACATTCGTCTTTTCTGTCAGATGGTTCAGGCACAGTTTACAGGGCATGTTCGCAGGATTCAAGCGGACAATGGACTCGAGTTCCAGTCCGGCAGTCTGTTAGAATATTATGAGCAGCAGGGGATTATTCTTCAGACCTCGTGTGTTAACACCCCACAGCAGAACGGGATAGCGGAGCGTAAACACCGGCATCTGCTTGAAACGGCCCGGGCACTTTGATTTCATTCGGGACTTCCTGTGCGGTTTTGGGGAGAGTGCGTGCTGACAGCGACCTACCTCATTAACCGTCTTCCTTCGAAAGTAATTGGAGGAAAGACCCCTTTCGAGATACTGCTAGGGAGAACTCTGACATATCGGCATCTCCGCAATTTTGGTTGTCTTGTTTATACAAAGGACACGAGCCACAGCCTCGACAAGTTTGTCGAGAGGGGGAGACGAGGTGTGTTCGTGGGATACCCAGCTTCACAGAAGGGTTATAGAGTATATGACCTTCAATCCCGCCGAATCATTACCTCTCGTGATTGTCATTTTGTTGAAGAAAACTTCCCCTACAGGGACGGCAGAAAGGGTGAAGAGGCAGCTCCAACATTGGTAATTCAAAATCCCATGCATGCAGACGTGACTAGTGGTAATGGGGACATGCGTCCCACATACAACGAGGATGTTCCACATGAGAACATTTCACAACATGGTGAAATGGATGTACAAGAGGGTGGAACTGAACAAGAAGACGAGGCCAACGTGGACGATGTGGGCGACAGTTTAGAAGAGCATCACGAGGTGCCTATGCGTCGCGGGACCCGAGAGAGACGTCGGCCGAGGGAGCTACTGGAGACCTATGACACCGAGTTTGCTGGGCATGCAACGAAGAACTCTGGAGTGCAATATCCCATGTCAAACCAAGTAAGTTATCATCGGTTTTCCCCGGAACACAAGGCTTACCTAGCAGCCATAAATAAGATCGAAGAACCTAGATAATTCTTGGAGGCGATGAAGGACCCTCGATGGAGAGAGGCCATGAGGAAGGAAATAGCAGCTCTCGAGGCAAACGGAACATGGTTTCTGACTCAATTGCCGGCAAATAAGAGAGTAATTGACGTAAAGTGGGTGTTCAAGGTTAAGTACAACCCGGATGGGTCAGTGGAACGATTCAAGGCACGGCTGGTAGCGAAAGGGTTCACTCAGTTAGAAGGAATAGACTTCCACAACACATTCGCTCCCGTTGCAAAGATTGTCATGGTAAGAGTCCTCATAGCTCTAGCAGTCAGACGAGGGTGGGTTATGCATCAGCTCGACGTGAACAATGCATTTTTGCATGGGGATTTAGAGGAAGAGCTCTACATGAAGTTGCCACCGGGATTCGGGGCACCGGGTGACACCAGGGTATGCCGGCTCACGAAGTCGCTATACGGGCTGCGACAGGCATCGCGAAATTGGTACCAAAAGTTTACTGAGGCGCTCACGGAGCTCGGTTTCAAGCCTTCCAAGGCTGATCATTCCCTCCTCCTTTACTGTCGTGGAGATGTTTTTGTAGCAGCACTAATTTATGTTGATGATGTGATCTTGACAGGAACAGATGAAACTTTTATTGCAACTGTCAAGGCCTTCCTCGACAAGAAGTTTAGCATAAAGGACTTGAGGTATTGAAATATTTCCTGGAATAGAAGTTGCAAGATCGGCAGACGGGGCTGTACTAAATCAAAGAAAGTACACTCTGAATATTTTGAAGGATGCAGGAGTCACAGGAGCGCGACCAAGCAACTTCCCCATGGAACAAAACCATACACTTACCAGACCGACAGAGGAGATCGTCGCCGATGTTAGCAGCTACAGACGACTTGTGGGACGTCTCCTGTACTTGAAGGTAACGCGCCCCGACATCTCATATGCAGTAAATATACTATGGATATAATTTAAATATTATCATAATATAATACATCGTCGTGAACATGTTATTTTTGTTCCTAAATACACAATGAATGTAATTTTGTAGAGTATCAAGCACTCAAGTTTTCTAATCAAACAAATATGAAATCTGACTTGAATGCATAAATTTGAGGGTATGCATCGACACTCCTCTTGATAAACTTCACAATATTCACTGTTTGTTTTCCAAGAAATTGAATAGGAATTCGTTAAACCTTTTGGTATTACAACTCTAATAAACCCATTATAGTTCATAGATTTCCTTTTTTCCTTTCGAGCTTTTATACTCAAACAAACACTAGCACTTTCTGCAGACATTTATTTTGACCCCTTTCAAGTAGCAGTAGTTTGTGAATCCATTAAAATTTCATTATGATCCTCATTTGCTTCTATTTCATTTTCGGTCTGTGAATATGATTTCAACAACACAGGTTCAGGCATTTTTCACATACATGTAAACTTTGACTTCCCTCAAGTCCCTATCATTCCAAACACATTAGACATAGCAAATTGAGTTGTGTTTGGATTATCTCTTCTCTTAGCCAGTTCTAAATATAGTAATTTTCCAATCAAAATTCATTAATAACTCTATGTTGATGGGTAATTATCATAAATGGTCACACAAATTATCACTTAGTGCAAAACAGTCACTAAAATTTAATTTTGCACGTTTTAGTGAAAAATGTTTGAATGAATAACAAAAAGATCATTCCATCCATTTCCGTCCAAAAATCCATCCACTAAGCACAGTCAGCATGCCACATCAACTAAAATATTAGTAAACAATCCAAAATAAATCAACCAACTAAACCCAGCCGAACACACTCAAACCCACCCGACCCGAGCACCATACCCTGTCATAAAGTGGCCTTGCGTTGTGATATGGGTGAAACTCCTCTGTGCCATTGATTTATTGCCAACCTGCGAATGTTTGGATTTATGAGAAGAAAGTGTGCTAGGAAGAATCCATCATGGTGTCGAGCAGGAAAGCCAAATAGGTGATGAATTCGAATCTTCGTAAAATTTTACTCAATTTTCTCAGCAACCAAATAGAGGAGATAGAAATCGAGAGTTGGAGTGACCTAAAGTAGCGCTACTGGGACAAAAAAAACAAAAGGAAGCGGTGCCTACTGTCAGCGATTCAAATGCGTCGCCGCCGACCACCTTGCCGTTAATAGAAAGCTCACACGATACGAGGAAGATTTAGCAATTGTGGGTGTAGTACGACCTCCCAGATCTCGTTGGCAGGGGATTCGATTCGCCATCTCCTCCAGCCACACACAACCTCCACTTGTCCATGTTTGCTCAGTCGGAGCAGAGAATGAACCTAATCCACCGGGACGAGCATGCAGCGCCGTCGCCGAATCGTGGGGTTTCCGTCAGACGAGAAGAGAAGCCAGACAAAGGGTGAGGGGATTATGGTTTTCGAGGAGGTAGCAGGTGTTTTCGGGAGCTGCGATGGAGGAGTTGGAAGGCTGCAATTGGGGGTAGGCGGCGGCGAAGAGCAGAGGGGAGCTGAATCGCTCCTCCTCCATGAAGCCAAGGAAACGACAATATGTATTGTGCCCAACTCGAGATGCATCAGGTACAGTGTCCGGGTAGGGTTGGGTTGAGTTGAGTTGGTTCGGTTAGGGTTTGCTGGTTGGTTTTGTTATTTGTTTATTCATCTATTTGTTGACGTGGCGTGCTGACTGTACTTATTTGAAAGATTTATGGATGAAATGGACTGAATGACCGATTTGGTATTCGTCCAAACATTTTTCATTGAAATGTGCAAAATGGAAGTTTAGTGACCGTTTTGTACAAAGTGAATAGTTGTGTGACCGTTTATGCTAATTACCCCTATGTTGACCACCAGCTAATTAACTCGCGTATGATATTTTTCTGAATGCCTATGAGAGAATCAAGTTGCATGATGCGCTTTAATAATGGAAATTAGTATAGATAAAAGAAGGAATGTTAGATTTGTTGTTAGTTACTTTTTTGGGTCGTTGGTTATTAAGTTAATATTGGATGATAATGTGAAAAGGAGACAAATTATCTATATAACTAATATTTATTTTCATAGCATTCATAGTATGTTGAAGGTAATGTAGAAGCATAACTGAACAGTTTGGTTGTGTATAACTGCAACTACACTTTCATAAAATGCTCATAATATGCAATTATCTTTCACTTTCGTTTATCAAAATCATGTTTAATTTTAGACGCTTTGTTACAAAAACATGTATTTATTTCAATCTAAATCTACCTCAAGTACATGTTAGAGTTGTTCTCGTGCTAAAAAAATATCCTGAGGAAAGGAAATTCAAACTTTTTCCTCCCAACAATTCTAGATTCCTTGAGGTATTATTAGCATAAGATTATGAAGTTTATTCAACGAAAAAAAAAAGATTATGAAGTTTAAAACAATTGGAAGGATGACATAAGGGACTTATTTTCCTTTAATTAATAAAAAATATGTACAACTTTACAAAGTTAAACATTGTTGGTGAATCAAATATCATATGACTAACAATATGATTACCGGTAATAAAGTTATAAATATTATTTTGTGACATTATTGTTGATAATGGTCAGACCCACATCAAATGTAACGATTCTCATATCAAACGAAACACGATATTAGATAACCGTAATAAGTATGAAAAAGTATGAATCCAACATCATTAAAAATTACAAGTAATTGAAGAAGGGTAAAAAAAACATATAACACTTAACGCCCAACTGGCAGACACAAAACTAGTTAAGTATATTGATTTTCTAATGAATCAAATGGCGTAGATTTTTATTTTTATTTGTATCCTAGTTTTTTTTCTTTCTTTTTACGTTTTGCTATGCATCTGAGGTGTAATTAAATTTAGATAATTCATCTGTTCATCATTCAAACGAGAGTAAAAACCCTAGCTCCGTAACTCTCGGAGCGGCGCGATCCCGAAGATTAACCTTCTGTCGTTCGACGAAGATGAGCAGCATGGCGCCGGGGGCCACACCCCCGGAGTGCCACCTTCCGGACGTGAACCAAGGACTCCGGCGACCCCCGTCGGCTACGTCCTCGCTGAATGGGAAGGGGGAGCAAGAGACCCAGCAAGCTAAGATGAGAGATAAGCCATTGGTGGGCAACCCGGTGTTTGAGAAAGAAGTTGTTATGACTGACGCTGATGGCGAGATCACCAAGGAGGGCAACACCTCCAAAACGGCGCCGACGAGTCCGCTCGGCACGGTGCCACTGTCGGCGTGGATGCAGGGCACAAAGACACTTTTCACCACTAACTTCACGGAGGACGCATGGTACATTACGGAGTCAGACTTTAAGGACATGGCAGAGGCGATGAAGGAGGATGATATGGACGATGAGATTCCAGAGGACGATGATCCACGTTGTCCGACGATTCCCTTCAAAGCCATGGAAAAGATCTGGTATCGTCGCAAGTGGCGATCTACGCTCATAGTCAAGGTATTGGGGCGAACTTTCTCTTACCCAATCCTGGCGAGACGACTGGAGTCTATGTGGACTAAGAATGGTTCCATCCAAATCATTAGCATCTCCTGGGGGTTTTACGTGGTCTGATTCACCCACCACATGGATTATGAGCATGCGGCTGTGGGAGGACCATGGATGATCGGCGATCACTATCTCACGGTGCTGCCTTGGCGCAAGGGGTTCGACCTGAAGTCTGCTGAAGTGGCAACAACGATTGTTTGGGCGAAGCTCCTGGGACTGCTGATCGATTACGTGAACAAGAAGGCGGCTGAAAGAATAGCCTCACGTATGGAGAAACCAGTGAGGGTGGACAAAGCAACACAGAATGGGGAGAGAGGGCGATTTGCACGGGTTTGTGTGGAAGTCGATCTCACTAAACCCTTCCTGTCAAGCTTTAATATTGAAGGAAGGAAGTACTACATTGAATACGAAGGACTTCACAACATTTGCATGGAATGTGGGAAGTATGGTCACTCCCCAGTAGGTTGTCCCTCAAGCGCACACCAAGTTGAACCGGAGTCGGGAATCCGGAGCAGAGCAGCCCTTCTCTGGCAGAGGAGGAACTTATATACGGTGAATGGATGGTCGCAAAGCCAAGGACGCGAAAAAACAAACAGCAACCAAACATTGGTATGGGCCAGCATGTGACCATGCAACGTACTGTTGTGGCTGTGACGAGTGGGAATGGTAGGTTCCAAGCGTTGAGTGAAAAAGAAACGCTGGCGCCGGCAAGCCAGGAGATGAGTGCGATGGACCCAAAGGTGACTAGTGGCTCCCAGAACAATGTGGTAGTTAATGCTCCCATGAATGTCGGGACGGAGAGGACGGTGACCGTTCATGACACAATCAAGCGCAAGGAAGGCTTGATGGACGTGACGATTGCACAAATGGAGGAAGCCGTGGTCTTTACGACCCAGAAGCCCCTTGAAGAGAAGCGACCTGCCCAAATGAAAGCCATGAACGCCCAAAAAGTAACCATGGGGCAGCAGGTGAGTGGCCAGAAGAAGGGTGCTACTCTGCCGAAATCAAAGCAGGTGGTAGATTTGGGGGCCAAAACTAATAAGAAGCCACCACCATACTCCGACTGGGGATGGGAGAGCTGGCACGCATGGCGGGGGCTCGCCGTCTGCGGGAACTAGATTGGACCCCCCGACCCACCTAGACCGAGGAATGGAGACCCAAAACCCCAAAGTGGCAAGATAGAGGGTAGTGCATCTGGAGGTGATCATCCTCAAGAGGGAGCAGGTGCCCCGAATGCGGATACTTAGTCGCTGTTGTCCTCTGGGAAGTATTTTTCTGTATATAGATTATGTTAAGCATCTTATCGTGGAACTGCAAAGGGGCAGAAAGTGACTCGTTTTTAACGTATCTTTCTTCTTTTTGTAGGCCACTAAGGCCGGACTTGATTTTCATAGTGGAACCAAAAATTAGTGGGGATACTGCAACCAAAGTTATAGACCGGACGGGGTTCGATGGTTCCCTTCGAGTTGATGCTACTGGTTTTGCAGGAGGAATTTGGGTGTTATGGCATAAGCAGGACCTGGACGTCACTGAACTCTCGGCTTCTTCTCAGATTATTCATATGAAGTGTCGGAGAAGAGGTGAGAACAACACATAGGTCTTTATCTCTGCCATCTATGCCAGTTCGAATGCGGCGAAGAGACAGGACCTGTGGTAGGAGATTCACTGGCGGAGCTGTGAGATTTAGACTACGTGGCTCTTAGCGAGAGACTTCAACTCTATAGTCGGATCCTAGGATAGGAGGGGTGGAGTCCCATTTCAGGAAGCGCGTACTCATGCTTTCCGGGAATGCATGAACGATAGTGTACTTATTGATATGGGATTCTCTGGGCCGCGGTTTACCTGGAAGAGAGGAGGGTTATCTCAACGTTTGGACCGGGCTATTTGTAACCGACAATGGCTAACCAGATTCCCGCACTCTGTGGTGAACCATCTGGAAAGAATAGGGTCGGATCACATACCGATCTTTATTAAAGCAGGGGATAATAGACAACCACCTGCTGGTAGCAAACAGTTCATATTTTTAGCGCCTTGAGTGGCTCACGAAGACTTCTTGCGGTTGCTAACGGATCATTGGGAGTCAACATTCACCCTTCCGAGGGCGCTGCGGGAATTTACGGAGCAGCTGAAGTGGTGGAACCAGCATGTGTTTTGACACATTCAGAAAAGAAAACGCCAACTTGCTGCTCAACTTCGCAGGGTGGAGAAGGCTAATGAGACGCATGAGACTCCAGAATCTATTGAGAGAGAGACCACCCTCCGTCGGGAATTGGAGGAGACTCTCTGGCAGGAACAATTATTATGGTTTCGAAAGTCCCGGATGGTTTGGATTAATGAGGGGGATCGGAATACCAGATTTTTCCACCTCTCCACGCTCAAACGGTGGAGGTTCAACAAGATTCTTGCGTTGAGGAATGAAGAGGGACAGTGGGTTTATGATGAGAAGGAGCTGCGGTGTATGGCTGTCGGATTCTACAAGGAGATCTACCAGGCTGAGTATGGGCCGGCTCCTCGGCTTCCTGATGGCTTCGAACCCCTCGAGAACGCTATAGCTCAGGCGTTGGGGCGGCAGATTATTAGAGAGGAAGTGGTCAGCGCCTTGAAGAGTATGGGAGCGTTGAAAGCGCCGGGTAATGATGGATTTCAGCCTTTCTTCTATCATAAATGTTGGGATAAGGTGGGCGATTCTCTTGTAGCTTTTGTCACGGCATGCTTTGATGATCCCCAGCTCGTCAGAGGGATTAATGAGACCCTCCTAGTCCTCATCCCAAAGAGGGAGAGTCCTGATTTGATGAAGCTTTTCCGCCGGATTAGCCTTTGCAATGTCGCTTATAAAATAGTGACTAAATGTATTGTGCAGAGAATCCATCCTCTTATGAAACAGCTGGTTCACCCGACTCAAACCAGCTTTGTGCCAGGGAGGAGTATTACGGATAACATCATCATCGTTCAAGAAGTAGTCCATTCAATGGGTAGTAAGAAAGGAAGAAAGGGGCAGATGGTGCTGAAGATCGACTTAGCTAAATCCTACGATCCGCTGAGCTAGGACTTCATCCGTGAGACTTTGGTTGCAGTTAAGTTTCCCCTAAACCTCATTCATGTTATCATGGAGTGCGTCACTTCTTCATCTATGCAGGTTTTGTGGAACGGAGGCTGCACAGACACTTTTTCCCCATCCCGGGGGCTCCGGCAAGGCTACCCGCTCTCTCCCTGCCTCTTCACACTCTGCAAGGAGCGGCTAAGTCACACAATCCAGGAAGCGGTCAGTATGGGAAGATGGAAACCGATTCGTATCTCACCTGGCGGACCAGCTCTCTCCCATGTCTTCTTTGTCGATAATCTAGTGCTTTTTGCTGAGGCAGTAAGGAGTAAGGAGAGGTTATCATGGAATGTCTGGATAGATTTTTCCAGGCATCTGGCCAGCAGCTGAGTAAGGAGAAATCAGTAGTCTTCTTCTCGGCTAATACTACAGGCAGAGGAGCACTGTTATAGCCAACATGATGGGAATACCGCAGAATCAGGATCTGGGAAGGTATCTTGGTGTTCCAGTTCTGCATGGTCGGGTAACGAAACAAACTTATAAATATATTCTAGATCGCTTAGATAACAAACTTGCAGGGTGGAAAGTTACTAGCTTGTCGTTTGCAGGTAGAGTGACCCTGGCGAGATCAGTGTTGACCTCGCTGCCTACTTATGCAATGCAAACGACACTCCTCTCAATCTCGATCTGCGATGAGATCGATCGCCGAGTCTGGAAGTTCATTTGGGGTTCCACAGGAGATAGCAGGAAAATCCATCTAGTCCACTAGGAAGGAGTGTGCCATCCGAAGAGATAGGGCCTTGGATTTAGGAAGGCGCATGAGCTGAACCTAGCCTTCCTTGCTAAACTAGTGTGGATGTTTACTAAAAAACCGAATGAGCTGTGGGTGTAGGTGCTTCAGTCGAAATATTTCAAAACAGTTAATGGCACTCTGGTAGCAAAATCTGCGGCTAGGTCTTCTAACCTATGGAGAGGGATGCGGAAAGCTTGGCCTGTGACAAACCTGGGGATGCTTATGTGCCTAAAGGATGGGATGAACACAAGCATGTGGGCGGACCAATGGGTGGAGACGGGTGTTGTACTGCTGGACTACCTGAAGGAGGACTCGCCCCCGGTTGATCCTCACACACCTGTCGCCGCATTCGTGGATAATGGTAAGTGGGATTTCACCACCCTCTCTCAATTCTTACCAAATGAGATGCTTTTGAAGATTGCAGGCATATAGAACCTGTGGAGGGAGCTGGTGAGGACGTCTCAACTTGGGGACCAGAGGTGAATGGTTTGTTCTCCATACGAACAACCTACTCCATTGCGGCGGCCTGCTCGGAGAAAGATGACGCCGCCAAGTGGAAGGCGATTTGGAATTGGCGGGGACCAAAGCGGGTTCGGCACTTCCTGTGGCTAGCTATGCGGGAAAGGCTCCTCACCAACAGCGAACGTACCTGGAGGAAACTCACCATGTCAACCAGATGCGGAGCTTGCAGCGGGGAAGAGAAGACAGTCCTGCATGTGTTGCGGGACTGTGACTTTGCCAGGTTAACTTGGATTCAACTAATCCCACCTTCTGAATACCACCATTTCTTTGGAGCTAATCTACAGGATTGGATCGAGCGCAACCTTCGAAGCGATCACACTGGCCTTGACTTTGGCCTTACCTGCTGGTCTCTCTGGAAGACCAGGAATGATCGAGTCTTTGTAGGCAAGATCACAATTACTACAGTCTTTCTTCAGCGCATCCAGGCTTGGATAACTGTCGTGAGACATGCCTTGGACAAGGACAGGCTTATTCATAAGCCTAGTCCGCCCATGAGAACGGAGGTGGATATCTCGTGGAAGCCGCCACCTCCAGAGTGGGTCACTCTCAACACTGATGGCTCCGTTCATATGACTACAGGTCATGCCGCAGCTGGTGGCCGGTTAAGAGATAACACTGGTAAATGCCATTTGGCATTTGCTACGAACCTGGGTGTCTGCTCTATTACCCGGGCAGAGTTGAGGGGCGTTGTTGAAGGACTGCAGCTAGCTTAGGATGCTGGGTACCGTCACGTTATACTAGAGTTGGATTCCGAATGTGCTTGTCAGCTGCTTCGGACTTCCGACTTTAGTGAGCATCACCATGCAGCCGTCCTGGATAGAGCTTAGGAGCTGCTTCACAGACAGTGGGACGTCTCAGTCAATCACATATACAGGGAAGACAATAAGTGTGCGGACTATCTTGCGAGTCAGGGTCATACTGTTACCTTGGGGGTTCATATGTTTCCATTAGCCGATCCTATGCTTTGTAACTGGATTATGTACGATATTCAGGGGCTCTGAGTCTCGGGTGGTTTTGAATGAAAGGTAGGGTGTAGTTGCATCCATTTATATAAAAAAAAATAGATAATTCATTCTAGGATGTTTAGAGATGGTGTGAGATTAGATTCTTTCTTCTTTTTCAATTGTTGTTTCATAACATTGGTGTTTTTTATAATATTAACGTTCCTTTAGCTTTATCAGGTAACTGTTTAATATTTTTATCATGATTTAGTTTTTTTATTATTTTGGGGGTTTTGTTTTGTTTTCAGTGTACTTTTCAATTTTAGGTATTTAATTTAGTTTAATTTTATATTTTAATATTAATGAAATTGTCCTTCTTTTTTTCAATTGTTGTTTCATAACATTGTTGTTTTTATAGTATTGACGTTCCTTTAGCCTTATCAGGTAAGTGTTTAATATTTTTATCATGATTTAGTTTTTTTATTATTTTTGGGTTTTTGTTTTGTTTTCAGTGTACTTTTCAATTTTAGGTCTGTAATTTAGTTTAATTTTATATTTTAATATTAATGATGTGACTAGTATATTATGTAATCATATTATGTATTGCAATAATGACTATGCGATTTATTCCACTTAACCTTCAAGTCATATATGAGGGTTAAGAACAAATTGTACTTTCCTTAAAAGAAATCATAAAATAATTAGCCACTAAAAGAGTGAACAGAGAAGAAGGAAGGAGAGAGAAGGGCGGGGAAGTTCGTCGGAGGGAAGAGGAGGGTGGTACATCGTTCGTTGGCGGAGGCAACGATGACACTGACTAAGGACGGTATGGTTAGTAGTTGTATTTCAATCGAACGACTTTTCTTGTTTTTTTCTTTCTTATATATCTTACTCGTGGAATTTGTGGAAGATCCTAATCAGCTCCCGGTTGACTTGATGACATTTGTGAGCCATCAAGCACTCTTCATCAATAATGCTAACAAACTCAATGATCTGCTTGGAATACTTATGTCTGTGGAAGAGGAGAAGAAGAAATTGCTCCGATCGTTGGATGTAATGGAGTTCGTTCAGCATACTAAGAAAGGGAAGGGAGTGGCTGATGCTACCATTGATGAAGATGAATGGGTAGATGAGTTAACAGCCATTGAGGCTCGTCAGATGGAATTGAAAGAAGATTTCAAGATCCTCCATAAGCTAGTGAAACACATCGAAGAGATGGTGAAAAATTCGATGAAGCTGGTTATTGAACCACTCATAGAGTAACTGGACACCTTGTTGCAAAATCGCAAAGAAATGCTTCTCTTGCTATTCTCTCGCTTCAGGAGGTTCAAGGAGGGCATGCTGTTACTGATGCTCCTCCGCAGGGTGAGGAGCATGTTGATGATCCTTCTTCCTTTTCAATTGTTTTATAATTTCAGTGTCTTTGTAGTATTAATGTTTCTTGAGTTTTACTAGGTAAGTACTTAATATTTTTGTCATGGTTTAGTTTTTCATTATTGTGGGGTTTTTTGTTTTATTTTTAGTGTACTTTTCAATTTTAGGTTTGTAATTCACTTTAGTTTATATTTTAATATTAATACTGTAATTAGTATATTTTATCTTTTTTAAAATGGTTGTCACATTTATTAGTAATCATATTATAATAAGGGCTTGCGATTTGTTCCACTTATTCGTTATGTATAATAAAGTTTGTTGGTATATTTGGTAATGTTGTTTAAGCGTCCAGTGGTTCTTCTATCTCGTGTGGTAGAATTTTATATCCCCATATATGAGCTATTTAGTTTGTATTGTTTTGTAGCGGATCTCTCCTACGCTTTCACATTTGGATGCAAATTCGATGTGTATCACACTCAAATGGGGTGTTCGTAGGGAAGTGATCTTCTCTTCTTCTCTATTTGAGTTAGTTTCATGTCCTTTTACTCCTCGGGGCTTTCACAAAGCCGCCCACCTCGTGGCAAATCAGCCTCTTTCATTGGGAGTCTGGTTGCATAAGGACTACCGTTCTTTATTATTCTCTATATTGTAATTGTCGTGTTCGACCATGCCAAGGGGGGCTTATCTTGGTTATAAAAAAAGAAATAGAAGATAGATTGAGAAAGATAGAATCGTCAAAAAGGATTTGACTGGGAGGGTGGGGCCCACAACTAATAGTTGTAATATGGAAACTGATGGGAGGATGTATTTATAAAGTCTAATATGGTAAAAAAATAAAATGCAATTTAAAAATAAAATGGAGTATCCAACCGTTTACTTTTCTACCTTTATCTGCAATGATAAAATTAATGGTACTATATTGTTGCCCACATAATGCTCCTCTTGCTATTCTCCCACTTGAGGAGGTGCATAGAGGACATGCTGTTGCGGATGCTCCTCCTCAGGGTCAGGAGCAGGCTAAGGTTCAGGGGGAGTTTTTATTGCACAAGTCTTTCCTGGTCAGCGGAGCAACGAGAGAACTCGTCGCCATGATGATTGGCATGGACCTGCACCCGCACATGCACATGCACGACAATTGATGTAGAGGGATCCAATCCTTCCTTTGACCCCCTTAGAACAGACTGATTCTTCCGGTAGTGATCATTCCTACGAGCAAGTAGGTTCAAGCATTTGCCCACCTCGAAAAACTAGGGCAGCTGCAAAGGCAGAATCTTTGGCTGGTGTGCTCATTGAATTAGCAGGACAACAAGGTGATGGTGGTGATCTGTAGGTGACACTGGCCTAGTTATATCCAATTGGAATAATCAACGTGGTTTGGTCAAGATTTACTTGATGACTCTTTTGAATTTCCTACATAAGCGACATTTATCAGCTATGTTGGCACTTTTCTCGGATTACTAGGGTGCTTCTGAATCATAGGAACGATTTTAATACTAATGGTAGTTGTGTGGAATTGTGTCTTTGATTTCATTTTGTCTTTGTCTATCCATCGTATCCATATCACTCACTATAGTTCACACCTTTTTTTTATTCATTGTTTCATGATCAATGATTGTCTTCACTATTCCACTTATGAAATGCCACCAATACTGATGAATGATGATCCACCCTTTGCAACTGCCGAATTGCATACTTTCCCTCTTGTACTCGATCAGGTTCCCAACAGTTGTATGATTGTTGAGAAATGGAAGATTTTGTGGAGGTTGAAGAGAGATCATGATGGGTTGGTGATAGATGATTTTGAATTGTTGATGAGAGGTGAGATATGTGAAGAGGTTTATGGATGGTGAGCTTAGTGAGGTTAAGGAAATGAGAAAGAGAGCCAAAGCTTGTTAGTGTTGTTGATGTGGATGAATATCTGTGAGCACAATGCAGTTGCTTTTTTTTCACACATCATTAGGAAGGATGTCATCTAAGGGGGGAAAAGGAACAAAGAAAGGCACAAATGCAAGGTAGTTGCTAGCTCCACATGGCACTTGACCAATTTTCCAGCCTGCTTTGCCCTTTTGCGGAATGCATGTTCTACCAAGTTTTCTCATTTCAGCAGGAATTGCTCCATCGATGAATTTGAAATCAAAGTAATGGTTAACCAGAAACCGATAACCTCATATTAGTACAATCACGTAGTTTAGGAGTTTGACTTAGGAGAAAAGTCTCAAGATTCAAAAGCAACCAAATTAGCAATTCCAAACAACCCAGTGTACACCTATTGCCAACAACTCTCCTCTCAAAGTCTCAAACACGGTAAAGAGTTAGAATGCGAAAATTCACCCCTTTGTGACCCACTTTGCAGCCGATATAGCAAACCTCGCATTGTAGTAGTCTTTTTTTATTTGATATTTGTGGATGATGGTGATCTTGTGGTGCTTGTGTTTAATGTCTTACTAGTTGGATGAAGACTTCTGATAATTCGTAATTTTATGTGTTTGAATTTGAATTATTAATGCACGATAAATGTTGTATTGTATTGATGTTATTTCTTATAATTATTATTTTATGTTAAAATACTTTAAATTATTTGTATAATTATATATTAGTAATAAGAAAGAAGCCATACAAAATTTCAAAATAACAAAAGAAAAACATCACATGTGAAGCTTGTTATTGGTTAGTGGTTAACTGCTAACCGAATGATAACACACAATTAACCATTAAATCTTCTTGGTTCAATTATCATTATACATTTTTGTTCAGTAGTTAACTAACCATCATAGCAATTAGTCATTAACCGATCGAACCAATTAGCACCTCAAACTACCCAGAATTAGGGTTGTTAATAAGTCGAGCTATTCGTGAGCGGCTCGGTCTCCAACTCGATAAAAGCTATTTCGCTTAAAAAAAGCTCTACCTTGTTTGGCTCGTGAAGCTCGTGAACTAGCTCGATTAGGTGACTCGTTGAATACAACTCATGAACTATCTCGTTTTGAGCTTATGATATGTCCCAACATTGTGACTAGAAAGCCAACTCGACTACAACTTATGAGAAAATCAATCTATATTTTATGAGTTGGTTTGTTAATGATTCATATAATTATTAAATTGTATATCACCTCATATGGTCTTTAATACATTGAGTATATGTAAGCAAATACGTCTCATATATGACATAACATTAGGTAATCACATGCATCACATATGCCATATAAATTTAGGTTATTTATATTATAAATTATCTTAGAGTTGAGCTCGAGCCGAACTTTCGATCTTAATGATGTGCCAAGATTTAATAAATGAGTTGGCTCGTTTTCAACGTGGCTCGGCTCGTTTATAAACAAGTCAATAACAAGGCAAATCTCGGCTCGACTCATCAACCGCCCTACCCATAAGACTAATTGCAGGTTCTGGTCCAAAATTAATAAACCCATTAGGACTCGGTTTGGGCGATCAAAAGTCGCTATCCTCTTCAACGGATCTGTGGGCTTGATCCATGCGGGTAAAGATCCGAGGAGGCCCATGAGAGAAACAAAAATTGCAAGAAACTAACCAGCTACCACTCACCGTCCAGCCATAGATGTCTCTCATTTCTCCAGAATCCAATTTCATCGCCGCAGCCCGCAGTCATGAACTCCGAAATTCCCCTCCCTTCAGAAACCAGCAGCAGAAGCCGCCGCCGGTGCCACGTGGCGGCTGTTCCTTACCCAGGAAGAGGCCACATCAACCCCATGCTCAACCTCTGCAAGCTTCTCTGTTCCAAGAATCCCAACCTTCTCGTCACTTTCGTCATCACTGAAGAATGGCTGCGCATCCTTTCCGGCGGCGACGGCAACGGCACAACTATTCACAGCAATATCCGGCTAGCTTCCATCCCAAATGTAATCCCATCGGAGCTCATCAGAGGATCCGACTTCCCCGCCTTCTACGATGCTGTAATGACCAAGATGGAATCTCCCTTTGACCAACTGCTCGATCGCCTCTCCGACCCTCCCGTCACCGTCATGATTTCCGACACCGAGCTCCGTTGGGCCGTCCGAATCGGCAATCGGAGGAATATCCCGGTGGCCACGCTGTGTACTGTCCCTGCCAGAGTGTTCTCCCTGTTCCATCGCTTCGCCTGCGTGCAGAATCGCGACCAATTATTGGGTAATTTGTTCTTAATTCAAACTGGACAAATTTCACAAAATTTTGAACTCTGTTTCTTCGTCTCTGATTCCCCTCTCTTCATTTTGTGATAGATGACGGAGAAGAGCATCTTCATGATCATTCAATTGTTGCAATTTCTCCGCCGGAGGTAGCAGATCTCCGAGCAATATTCCGTGGGGATGACCGGAAAATCATGAATTTTACTCTAGAATGCATCTCATGGGTGCCAAAAGCTCAGTATCTACTGGTGAACTCTGTCCATGAGCTTGAACCTGAAGTCTTCAACTCCCTGAGATCGGAATTTCGGTGCCCAGTTTACCCAATTGGCCCAGCAATCCCTTTCTCTCAACTCGACAACGATACAGTTACTAAACCTGCTGCTGATTATTTCCAATGGTTAGATTCCCACCCTGAAGGTTCAGTCTTGTATGTCTCATTAGGGAGCTTCCTGTCCGTTTCAAAGCGGCAAATGGAGGAAATTGTAGCGGGTCTCAGGGAAAGCTCTGTTCCATTCTTGTGGGTTGCTCGCGGAGAGAGTGATAGGTTACAAGAGAGCTTTGGTGGTGGTGAGAAAGGGATGGTGGTGGCATGGTGCGACCAGCTGAAGGTGCTGAACCATGGTTCAGTGGGAGGGTTTTGGACTCATTGCGGCTGGAATTCGACCTTGGAAGCTGTTTATGGGGGTGTTCCGATGCTTACTTTCCCTATTATCTTCGATCAGGTTCCCAACAGTAGGGTGATTGTTGAGAAATGGAGAATTGGGTGGAGGTTGAAGAGAGATCCTGGTGGGTTGGGAATAAATGATGGTGAGTTGGTGACGAGAGGTGAGATATGTGAAATTGTAAAGAGGTTTATGGATAGAGAGAATAGTGAGGTTAGGGAAATGAGAAAGAGGGCCAAAGAGCTGGGGCAGATATGCAGGCAAGCAATTGCAGAAGGTGGATCTTCTGATAGAAACCTCGATGACTTCATCTCAGACGTTTCCAAAGCTTGTTAGTGTTGTTGATGTTGATGAATGTCTGTAACTGTAAGCAACAATACAGGCGTTTTTTTCACACATCACGATGAAGGATGATAACATAAAATAAAGGATAAAGATCTTTGTCTAAAGATCATAAAGCAAGAAAGGCACAAAGCAAGGTAGCAGGTGGCTAGCTCCACAAGCCACTTGACCATTTTTCTATCATGCTTTGCCCTTTTGTGAGGTACATATTCTAATCTTGAGAAAATAAGGAGAACCCTTTTCTAGTGTTCTACCAAGTTCTCTCATTTTCAGCAGGAATTGCTCTCCTGATATGGAACCGAAGTATGCCATCATCTGGTGGTGATGCCGTTCCCAGGGAGAGGGCACATCAACCCCATGATGAACCTCTACATGTTGCTTGCTTCCAGATGAAGAGATTTCCTTATCACCTTTGTGATCACAGAGGAGTGGCTTCGCTGCATAAGCTCAGAACCAAAGCTGCATAAGCTCAGAACCAAAGCCTGAGATAGTTCAGTTCAAAACCACAGCCAACGTAATTCCACCAGAACGCCTGAAAGCAATAGACTTTCCAGGATTCTATGAAGCTGTGATGACGGAGATGGAATCCCCATTTGAACAGCTCCTTGATCAGCTTCAAGTTCAACCTCCGGTGACTGCTATCATCGGTGACATTGAAGTCAGATGGGCTATAGCCTATAGGAATTGGAGACCGAAGGAATATTCCGGTGGCAGCTTTCTGGACGATGTCAGCTTCCTTCTTTTCCATGTTGTATCATCTGGATGTTGCTCCAAAAAGCCTGAGTTCACCGCCAAAGGATCTTTTAGGTAAAATGCAGAAATGGGGTGTCTTTTGTTATAATGCTCTGATTTAAACTTGTGAGTGATTTTGTTTTTCTCTTTGTTAATGTAGATCGTATGGATTCCATTCCTGGGGTTTCTACTTCACAAGTTTCTGAACTTAAAAACGTTGTTCCAGAAGAATAATCTCAGAGCTGGAACTTGCCTTGGAATGCATTTTCCAGGTGCCAAAAGCACAGTATCTCCTCTTTACTTCCATCTATGAACTCGAAATCCAAACCATGGATTCCTTAAAACAATCTTTCACATTTCCAGTCTATCCGATCGGCCCGACGATTCCCTACTTGGAACTACGACGGAGTTCCTCCAGTGTTGACTACATGGAGTGGCTTCACAACCAACCAAAAGCCTCTGTACTATACATCTCATTGGGGAGTTTCTCTCAGTTTCAAGCACTCAAATAGATGAAATCCTCGCCGGCCTTGAAGCTGCTGGCATTCGGTTCCTGTGGATAGCTCGTGCAGAAGCTTTGCGGCTGAACCTAACTGGTGAATGCAAGAAGGGGATCGTTTTGCCATGGTGTGATCAGTTGAAGGTATTGAGCCATTCTTCAGTAGGAGGGTTTTGGAGTCACTGCAGTTGGAATTCGACTCTGGAAGCATCTTTTGCTGGGGTGCCCATGTTGACAGCAAGCAGATTGTTGAAGATTGGGGGTTGGGTGTGAGGTCGACATACACTTGAAGCAATAAACCAAGAAGTAGAGCAGAGATTGCTCGAATTGTGGAGCAGTTCATGGATAGTGGAAGCAAAGTAGGCCAACGAAGGAGGACGAGAGCAAGCGAGCTTGGAGATATATGCAATTCAGCTGTTGCAGAGGGCGGATCGTCGGTAACTAACCTCGATGCATTTATTGATGGCATTTCACATCCGCCGTAGCTCCTTTCCGTTTCAATGCTTGCAAGTTTGTGATGCCGCTAGATCAATGTTTCAAAGATGCAGAATCTGAGAGAACAACCTACAGACGTTTCTTTTTGTAACTATTCTTCAGTTCTTGGCAGTTTAGCTAAAGGTCAACACCAAGAGGCACTAGAAGTTCCTGACCTGACCTTAACTGGTTCTTAATACCTCGAGCTATTGATAGAAATTCGCATTTTCTATAGTTTGCTTATTCGGATTATCTTTGTCGGTTTGTTATTTTATGACTTTTCGAGAATTATTGGGGTGAATTGGGGATATTTAATAAGTCGGGTAGCAGTAGGGAATTATACATTTTTATATAAACTACTTGTACGTGGGATAAGACCATTAAGCAAAATTAAACCCTAAAGCACTCTCTAATCCCTCTTTCTTCCCTTCTCTTGGCCGACCCCAACTTCCCGTCCCTTCACTGCTGCCTCGGCAGCTCCTCCTTCCTCACCCTCTCAATTTCCAATTTCCCTCTTCCCTTCTCATTTTCCTCAAGAGGAGCTAATCACTTCCTTGGTGATTTGCCTCTTTTCTCCTAATCCCTAGAAACCGTTAGAACCTAATTCTAGGTTTCTATCATCTGGTATCAGAGCCCCATTATGATCCAAGCAAATCATCAAGGAACAAGATCACGTTATGGCGGTAACAAAGTCTCAGAAGGTTGCGGCGGAGGCGGCCCAGGAAAAGGCAACCGCGAGCACCGCGGCGACTAGGCAGGGCAGCGGCGACGAGGGCGGGTCGATGGCGGCCGCTCCGGCCCTGGAAAGGAACCCGCCGAACCCAACGACTCGGGTACTGGAGACGGTCAGGGTGGTGGACGAGACCGGGTTAGAAGAGCTCCACATTGCGGTGGGCGAACTCTAGGTTGTTGTGAAGAGACTGATGGCAGATCGAGAGCTGGCGGAGAAGAGATGTCAAGAAGAGATTGATGAAATTCGGCGAGCTCTAAGCAAACTGGCATGAGATGCAGAGGTGAGGCAAGGCAAACCGCCGAGAGCCGAGACCACTATGGGCCTCGAGTGTGAGGTTGGGGAAGGGCCAACCGAGACGGCGGCTTCGGGTGAGGCGGCGACGGCGGCAATGACGACCGCAGGAGCAGACGGGTCGGCGGCCTCGGCGATCGGGCTAGGGCAGGAGACATGGCGTGCGATTCAAGTTCACTTTGGGCCAACAGTGAGGCGGGCCTGCTTCCAACCCCGATGGCCCAAGAGATGGCGGCATGGCGTGGCAAGGCCAAAATGCCGAGCTATGACAATGTGGGCCCACTGAACCATGAGGAAGAGGGGAGTCAGGCCTGGGTGCCCAACGGGCTAGGATTGTTGGTGTAGTTTATACACAATGTTAGTAATTTCCAGCTGCACAAACTGCAGAAAGCAACGTAACAGTGCAAACTAGGAAAAAAACATAATGGTAGAAGAACAGCTTTAGAACTCAAAATAGTGGCCGAGCTTCAGTGCATAAGATCCACTTTTCCATTTCAATTTGATCTGTTTTCTCACACATTGCACCAAAAAGAAGAGGCAACAACCTTTTAAAGGCTCAACTACAAACTCTAGGTTGATCTGCAACTACTAAAACAAACAAACAAAAGTTTAAAGACAAAACCAAGTACAAGAGTCACTTTCAATGTTCCCATGAAACAAAACAAGAAGAGGTATTGGCAAACATGCCCTTCACAGTGGTCCCTCAACATCCTTAGCTTCAGTCCAAGGTTGGACATAGTCCAAAACGTCTCCTTGTTGGTTCCATCTTCATCTCTTTCCACCAAGCTTCCTCTGTTTCTCCAGCAACACTTTTCATTTCTTGTGCTCCAAGACACAGGTAGGTTGAGAGGGTACCACCAAGTAACAAACTACAACACTCCTCCTTGGCAATGCCACTGACCATTCCAATCATGTTTTCAACTCTTCAAACCTTGGTTTGCTCAAAGACTTAGTAAAAATATCAGCAGATTGGTCTTGTGTAGAGCAGTGTTTTATAGAGATCAATCCTTCTGCTTCAGCCTCTCTAAGCACATGATACTTGATCTTGATGTGCTTAGTTCTTCCATAGAACACTGGATTTTTAGTCATGGCCACAACAGACTGATTATCACACCAAATGACAGTTGGTTTAGTTTGCTCAAAACCCAAATCTGCCATGATTTTCTCAACCAAACAGAACGGTTGACAGCTTCTAAACCAACAATGTACTCAGCTTCAGCAATTGACTGAGCTACAATGCTTTGTTTTTTTGAACTCCAGCAAAAGATTGCAGATCCCAGTGAGAAAGCAAAGCCAAAGGTGCTTATCATGTCTTCAGAAGATCCTGCCCAATCACTGTGATAGAAACCCTCCAAACACACTCCTTTACCACCTTCAAACTTCAAACCAAGATCAGTGGTACCTTTAATGTACCTTAGCAATCTTTTAGCTGTGTTGTAGTGGATTTGAGTTGGAGATTGCATAAACCTTGCTAGCAAACCAGAGGCAAACATTATGTCTGGTTGCAGAAAGGTACATCAGGCTTCCAATCAAACTCCTGTAAACCTTAGGCTCAAATGAGCCTGATCCATCTTCTTTCGTTAGTTGGATTCTCACTGGAAGTGGTGTAGTAGCAGCCTTGGCATTCTCCATTCCAAATCTTTTTAAAACTTCATTTGCATACTTCTTCTGGCATATGAAAATGCCTTTCTCAGTCTGCTCAACTTGAATGCCAAGACAGTAAGTCATCAAACCCAGATCAGTCATCTCAAATTCATTCATCATGCTGGTTTTGAAGTCTTCTATTTGCTTCACAATAGGGATGAAAATTTGCCTGTCCCGTCCCTGTCCCTGTCTGACCCGTCCCTGAAGGGTCAAGATGTATAACCGTCTCGTCCCGTCCCTGTCTCCTTCTTGACCTTGTCTGACCCTCAGGGGTTGGGACGGGACGGGTCGGGTCAGTGGGTCGACCCTAATCAACACACTACTTTTTTACAAATTACGTTTTGGTACCCAAAATTATTTTTTCTTAGAATTTAGTACCTAAATTTTAATTTTTTTACAAATAAGTCCATAAATTTTGATGGTAAAATTACGTTTGTTACCCAAAATTTTTAATTTTTACAAATTAGTAACTAAACTTTTAAAACTTTACAAAAAGGTCCAATGAAGTATGAGATATTTGTTGTTGCTAAGGGTCACAGGGTCAAAACGTGGCCCGTCCCTAAGTTGTCCCGACCCGTCCCGGCCCTTACAGGGTCAACAAATGACTCGTCCCTAATCTGTCCCTGTAGACAAACTGACCCGTCCCGACCCTTAGGGACGGGACGGGTCAGGACGGGTCAGTGGGTCTTCCGGGACAAGCTTTCACCCCTACTTCACATTGCTTCTAGTGATCAGAATATCATCCACAAACAGAGAAATCATCACAGTTCCAACCTCATCAGTTCTCACATAGAGGGTTGGTTCACTTGGACTCTTAGAAAATCCCAATCTCACAAGATAATCATCAATCCTGGAATACCAAGCTCTTGGAGCTTGTTTTAGTCCATAGAGAGCTTTCTTCAGTAGGTAAACATGATCCTCTTTCCCTGGAATCGCAAAGCCTTTAGGCTGCTCAACATATATCTCCTCCTGAAGATAGCCATTCAGAAAAGCAGATTTCACATCTAGCTGATGCACTTTCCAGTTCTTCTGAGCAGCAATAGCCAGTAGGAGTCTTATAGTATCTAGCCTTGCCACTGGTGCAAAAGTTTCACCATAGTTAAACCCCCAGACTGCTAAGCATACCCTTTAACCACAACTCTTGCTTGAACTTGTTGAATGAACCATCTGAGTTTAATTTAATCATGTAAACCCATTTAGTTCCTATCACTTTTCTTCCAACATGCCTTTTAACTAGAATCCAGGTACAAGGACGGCAGATGCGCCTTCCTCTCCTCCCGAGTCAGGTGGTTCTTAAACCACCTGTCAACTGCATACAACCACAACCCTGCATCCTCTTGCCCATTGAATTTCCGAAATTCAATGGTTGGAGGCTTAGCTCTGAAAACTAAGTCATCATCCATATCATTAAAGCGGTCATACCAAGCATACCTTCCACTGTGCGAATTTCTCGGACCTCTGTTCATGTACTCCGCTCCCTCCTCACCTCGGGGTTGCCCTGTATACCAGCTCCTCGAATCCTGGGTTACTCGTCTCGGTCCGTCTAGGCCCATGAGAAGTGGTTGGAAGCCTCCTCCTCGCTACACGATCCGCGCCCCCCCCCCCATAGGAACCCCATGATTCGGTCCGCCTTGCTGCTGGTCGTCCAGAGGTGGTTCAATTTCGGTTCGACCCGTGTGGGTCCAGCCGGTCGGACCGGGGTTGGTCCAACCGGTTCGGTCGTTTGATTCGAGCCGAACCCGCCATGGTCAGCGGCCCACATCTGGTCCAACCCGGCTGCCCTCCTGTTGGGTTCGGCCCACTTCTCTGGACGGCCCGCCAGACTCAACTCTTGGGTTGGTTCTGGTCCCAACTGTTGAAGTTTGTTACTTGATGGTACCCTCTCAACCTACATCTGTCTTGGAGCACAAGAAATGAAGTGTGCTGCTGGAGAAACAGAGGAAGCTTGCTGGAAAGAGATGTAGATGAAGATGGAACCAGCTGGGGGACGTTTTTGGACTATCTTCAACCTTGGACTGAAGCTAAGGATGTTGAGGGACCACTGTGAAGGGCATGTTTGCCAATGCCTCTTCTTGTTTTGTTTCTGGGGAACATTGAAAGTGACTCTTGTACTTGGTTTTGTCTTTAAGCTTTTGTTTGTTTGTTTTAGTAGTTGCAGAACAACCTAGGGTTTGTAGTTGAGTCTTTAAAAGGTTGGTGCCTCTTCTTTTTGGTATAATGTGTGAGAAAACATATCAAATTGAAATGGAAAAGCGGATCTGATGCACTGAAGCTAAGTCACTGTTTTGAGTTCAAAAGTTGTTCTTCTACCATTCTGTTTTTTCCTAGTTTGCACTGTTACATTGCTTTTCTGCAGTTTGTGCAGCTGGAAATTACAAGCATTGTGTATAAACTACACGTGGTATCATATCCCTCTTGATCTTTGAAAGGGATTGTGAGGTTTTCTTTGGAGTGAATCAGTGAGGTATTGTGAGGGTTGAGTGTTCTTCTTCTTTTTCTTGACCTCTGCCAGTTGTAAGTTACTCAGAAATGACTTCAACTGGCCTCTCTCTGACCTCACCCCCAGTTTTCGATGGTAAGAACTACCATATCTGGGTTGTTAAGATGAAGTCATTCATGCAAGGGAATGACATCTGGGAGCCTGTGAATGGAAGAGTGGTGGATCCACTTCCAGCAAATGCTTCTTTAAATCAGCAAACCAGATATGCTAAAGAGGTAGCTAAAACCACAGAGCTTTTACCTGCATCCATGCTGCACTCATTGAGGATGTCTTAACCAGAATCATGACTTACACAACAACAAAGGAAGCTTGGGACAAACTTCAAGAAGAGTTCCAAGGGTCTGGGTAAGCAAATGCAAGCTCTGAATCCGAGAAGGGAGTTTGAAAGTTTGAGAATGAAAGAAAGTGAAAGTATCAAGGACTATCTGGATAGAATCATGAAAAATGTGAATCAACTAAGGCTGCTTGGTGAGACTTTTGATGATTATAGGGTTGTTGAGAAGATCTTAGTCACTGTGCCTGAAAATATTGAGGCTAAGATCTCAACTCTGGAAGAAACACAAGATTTGACTACACTAAGCATAACTCAGCTGATCAACTCTTTGCAAGCAACTGAGTTGAAGAGTTCTATCAGAAATGATGAAAACTCAGAAGAAGCTTTGGTTGTAAGGAAATAAAAGGCCAAAGGGAAAAGTTCTGAAGTCAAGAAAACTCATGGAAAGAAGAAAAAGGGTAGGGCGGAGTAGACTGAAAAACCAACTGAGAAGAAGGTCTATCCTCCTTGTCCCATCTGTAAGAAAACCAATCACACTGAGAACTACTGCTGGTATAGACCTAATGTGCAGTACAGGTCATGCAAAAGACTAGGGCACGTTGAAAAGGTCTGCACAAACAAGAGCGTCAGGGAACAAGTGGTTGTTGCAGAAGCAAATGAACAGAACAAGCAAGAAGGGATGTTCATGGTTACCTGTTTCACAGCTACAAGCAGCAGTGAGGATTGGCTTCTAGATACTGGTTGTACAAATTATATGACCAACGATGAGGAGATTTGGAAAAGTTATACAAATCTAAAGTAAAGATTGGAAATGGTGATCTGCTATCTATTGAAGGTAAAGGATCAGTTTCAGTGCAAACTGCCTTTGAACTTAAGGTAATCCCTGAAGTTTTATTTGTTTTTGCTCTAGCTAAGAACTTGCTCAGTGTAGGACAAATGCTTGAAAAGGGTTACTCTTTGGAAATGAAAAACAAGTCCTGTGTTGTGTATGATTCAAAGGGAGATAAACTGTTTGATCTCTCTATGATTCAAAGGAGTTTTGCCCTGAAAATAAAAACTGCTAACATGGCTGTAGTGACTAGAAATGACCAATCAGCTCTGTGGCATAGTAGACTAGGTCATTTCAGTCAACATACTATGATTAAAATGGCTCAAGAGGGTTTGGTAAAGGATTTACCTGCTCTTGAGTTGAATGAAGGTGTGTGTGAAATCTGTCAGCTTGGAAAACAACACAGGTTGCCCTTTCCTAAGAAACACAATTGGAGAGCTCCTGTGAAGCTTGGATTGATCCACACTGATATATGTGGCCCTTTCAAGGTGGAATCTTGGGGGGGGGGGGGGGGAGTAGATATTTCTTGTTATTCATTGATGACTTGACAAGATACTGCTGGGTCTATTTCCTGAAGAACAAGTCTGAAGCTCTTCCCAAATTCCAGAAATTTAAGGCTATGGTTGAAAATCAAAGCAATTGAAAGGATTAAAACTTTGAGATCTGCCAAGGGGAAAGAATACACATCTCTAGCCTTTGAGAAGTTGCTGGCTTCAGAGGTTGTACTTCATCAGCTCACAGTCAGGTATACTCCACAGCAAAATGGAGTAAGTGAAAGAAAGAACAGGAGAGTCATGGAAATGGCTAGATGCCTGTAGTTTGAGAATAATATTCCTAAGAAGTTCTGGGTTGAAGCTGTGAACACTTCAGTCTACCTGCTCAATACGTTAACAACAAGGTTAGTTAAGGGGATGACTCCCTATGAAGTCTGGAATGGATTCAAACCAAGTCTATTTCATCTCAGGACCTTTGGATCTGTGTGTTATTCTCATGTTCCAGCTCCAAAAAGAGACAAACTTGATCACAAGTCTGAAATGGGGATTCTAGTGGGCTATAGTACTAAGTCTAAGGCCTACAGGATCTTCAATCCAACAACTGAGAAGTTCCAATTGAGCAGGGATGTCATTTTTTATGAGAAGGCCACTCATGATTGGCCATCTCCTCAAAGTGAATCTGAAGACATCTATGATCTGGTGACAGTTCAGTTTCAAGATCATCAAGATATAGATGATGAGCCAGAACCTCAGGCTGATGAAGAACAAGTTCATGAGCAAGATCAACATGAGGATTTGGAGTCTGAAGAAGATGATCAGAGTGATCATGGTAACTATGATCACACGTCTGTAAGAGGCACGAGAACGTTGGCCAATTTGTATGAAAGATGCAACATGGCCATTGAAGAACCTGAGTCTGTTCAAAAAGCTCTCAAGCATGAAGGCTGGAACTCAGCCATGGAAGAATAATGCATAATGATAGACAAAAATGAAACCTGGATTCTAGTTAAAATGCCCGTTGGAAGAAAAGTGATAGGAACTAAATGGGTTTACAGGATTAAATTAAACTCAGATGGTTCATTCAACAAGTTCAAAGCAAGAGTTGTGGTTAAAGGGTATGCTCAGCAGTCTGGGATTGACTATGGTGAAACTTTTGCACTAGTGGCAAGGCTAGATACTATAAGACTCCTACTGGCTATTGCTGCTAAAAAGAACTGGAAAGTGCATCAGCTAGAAGTGAAATATGCTTTTATGAATGGCTATCTTCAGGAGGAGATATATGTTGAGCAGCCTGAAGGCTTTGTGATTCCAGGAAAGAGGATCATGTTTACCTACTGAAGAAAGATCTCTATGGACTAAAACAAGCTCCAAGAGTCTGGAATTCCAGGATTGATGATTATCTTGTGAGATTGGGATTTGCTTAGAGTTCAAGTGAACCAACCCTCTATGTGAGAACTGATGAGGTTGGAACTGTGATGATTTCTCTGTATGTGGATGATCTTCTGAATACTGGAAGCAATGTGAAGCAAATAGAAGACTTCAAAACCAGCATGTTGAATGAATTTGAGATGACTGATCTGGGTTTGATGACTGGAATGGCTGGAAAGGTCTTATGCTGCTACAGGGACTCTGATCACGTGGTCGATGTTCTAGTAGGAACTCCATTATCAGTTCGGCAAATCAGAGGGATGAGTCCCTAAGCAGTTAGCTAAGTTAAGACAAACCGGAACGGTGGCAGAGTATCAGTCGGAATTTCTCAAACTGGAAAATCAGTGCAAAGGGGTTCCGGAAGAAACACTGGTGGGATTATGCCTGGCTGGTCTAAAGCCAGAAATTGCGGCAGCTGTCCAGGGGTTTGAACCCGACACTGTAAGAACTGCTTTCCGTTATGCAGGTCACAAGGAGGAAGAACTTGCCAGCTGGAGAAGTGTCATCGACCGCTACTAGAGGCCGAGCGGAGGGGGAAGCAGCAGTTCTGCAGGCAGCGGGGGAGGAAGCGCGGCCACTGGGGCGGACACCAGATCTTCAGGAGGGAATCCACCGCCAGTGGCGACGACAGGACCAAGACCTGGTCCTCGTGCTCCCCCGAAAGGCTTCGTCAGGCTGTCACCCACTGAGATCGAACAGAAGCGTCGGGAGGGCAAGTGCTTCAACTGCAATGAGCGGTTCAACGTCGGTCACTAGTGCGCGAGGAGGCCTTGGGAGAGAAGCAGTAAGCTCGAGTCAACCTTGAGGTCAAGGTTGTTTCCAAGGAGGCGGGGATGATAGAAACACGCATTTTCTATCGTTTGCTTATTCAGATTATCTTTGTCGGTTTGTTATTTTATGACATTTCAAGAATTATTGGAGTGAATTGGGGATATTTAATAAGTCGGGTAGCAGTAGGAAATTATCCATTTTTATATAAACTACTTGTACGTGGGATTAGACCACCAAGCAAGATCAAATCCTAAAGCACTCTCTAATCCCTCTTTCTTCCCTTCTCTCGGCCGACCCCAACTTCCCCTCCATTCATTGCTGCCTCGGTAGCTCCTCGTTCCTTCACCCTCTCAATTTCCAATTTTCCTCTTCCCTTCCCATTTTCCTCAAGAAGAGCTAATCACTTCCTCGGTGATTCGCCTCTTTTCTCCAAATTCCTAAAAACCGATAGAACCTAATTCTAGGTTTCTATCAGCTATGCACAGCGAAACATCTTTCCTATCACCAACTTCTGCAGACTATTCATTTCGAGGCTAGTTACTATCATTCGCCATCAATGTTACTGATCGGCGACTCAAAATTATTGCTAGAGTACGAATAACGGGAACAATCAAAGTAAAGTATATGTGGGCTAGAGGGAAACGGATGCCAGTGGGATGCATTCTCAGGGACATTTCATCGAGCATACGTTAGGCATAATCTTCTATGAAATCAAGACAGACAACGCTGTTACAAGAAGATAATTTCCAACTATGTTTCCTCAGGGGCATTTCATCGAGCATATGTTAGGCATAGTCTTCTCCAAAGAATCAGGACACAGTTCACACGAACAATTCACATAACAAGAGAAATTTTCTAAACTGATCATGATTACAACGATTCACATAACTGAGTCTGAGGCCATCAGATTTTTCATTCACAAAACACTAGAACGTCAATTTAAGATCAGAAACTACCACTATTACAAACAAATATCAGGGTTGCACGATCAGTTTTCCTTCCTCGCTGGGTCGGCGGTTCCTCCAATTGCCGACTGAATCTGCTGCCGATCGCCCTTGAGCGAATCCACAAACAGAGATCCCAGCACGCTAACGATACAACACCCCTAAACAGGCCGAAAACCAAAGGAGAAAAAGAAGAGTGAGTTATGAAAAGTTGAAGATGAAAAAGAGGGGATTCTTCCATTTGGTGAGAAACCAGAGAGATGATCAGTTCTTACCAATATTACCAGGCACTTCACGGCGAACGAAACCTGACTCCGGCAAGTACCGTTGATTACGTAGCCAAACAACATCACAGAAAAAATATTGACAAAACTCAACACAATGTTCTTCACAACTGTTGCCATGCTCTGCCTCTAATGCGTGATGTAACATGATCTGCCTCTAATCTTAATTGGTTTCTCGTTATTGTTATTTTTATATATAGGGAATGCTAATATGTACAGAGGTTTCATGATAAATAATAATATAGGCATATTGAGCGTACACAGAAAATTAACATATATGATTTTATTATTTTTGGAGTGAGTTGTACTAATAGAGCGGCGATTTTTTTGGTCAATTGTCATTTTCAGTTATCACTAGTTCACATTTTACTTGTACGAACTCAATGTTTTCGCTATGATAATATTTTCATTATAATCTATAAAAAAATCAACATATAAACAATAAAATACTTATCTTTAAACATGACTTTGGATGATTGGAAAACTCTTATTAGCATATAGCTCTCGTTGTAAAACCAATCCAATTTCTAATGGCAATTGTGATGCAAGTGTGAGAGATTGTGTCAGAGAACGACTAGGAGTGGTTGAGTCACGATTCAATGGTGGATGCATCGTCTAAGGCCTAGAAGTACAGATTGATGCGCTTTGATTTTAGATGGTGAGAGAGATGGGTGGTTCTTGTAAGGGGCATTTCATCAAGTATCTGTTAGGTAATAGGCATAGAGCAGGATGCATCCTTTTGCAGTGAAATCCATGTTGACTCCCTTCTGTTTCGGGATCAAGATGCAGACACTAAGAGAGGGGATTCTGTGTAAGGTCGAGATAGTGCTGAAGCGAGAAACCGAGACGATGGAAGAAGAGATTGCTCGAGTTGTTCGAAAAGTTCATGTTTTCTGAAAGCAAAGGGCGGCAACAGCTTAGGGAAAAGAGCGACAGAGCTTGGCGATGTATGCAATTCAACAGTTGCAGAGGGCGGATCATCATTCAGCAGTATTGGCGGCATTTCAGAAGCCGATTAGCAGGATTTGTGAAGAAACCCATGGATCATGAAGCAATGAATAAAAATAGATGTGAACTAGAAAGAAGATGTATGGACGAAGAAAGCAATTTCAATAGGTGGGCTTCCGATGGGTTCTGTCAGGGGCATTTCATCAAACATCTGTTGTGCATTGTGCAGTGTGCACTCCCCCACGAAACAATCAAACCACTGCCTGCAACTTGGAAGAAAAAATTCTAATATGAACAAATAATAACCATACTACTGGTAGTTATTACACAGACTGATTACATGACCGTAGATCTAAATAAACCCTAAAGTTTTCTGGATAGACTAGATCGCAAACTACAAGAACCCTAGAGGCAAACGAGATCATAGTAGTCTTCTATTCGAAACTAGACCATATACTTATTGTCTTATTCTTTCTATTAAAAGAACAAGCAGGATGTTACTGTTTCTTAGAGTCACATTCCGCCACTGTTACTCGTTTTGCTTTTTTTTGCCTTTCGGTCACATCCATTGTTGCAGCCTCCAAGAATTGTGGCCGCCTTCCATCACTTCCAATTACTTCCTTCCCGTAATTATTATATGTCTGGCATGGCAACAGACTTCTCTTTCCCACCTCTCTCTTGTTACTTTTCCTTCCTGCCCACTCTCCAACCACACAAATCTCTCTTCTCTCTCTATCATACTTCTAGGGATGGCAACGGGTCGGGTTGGGGCGGGTTTTGTCAAACCCAAACCCAAAACCATGGGTTTATCCTCCAAAAAAACCCGGGGTAAAACCCGCTGGGTTTGAAAAACTTAAACCCAACCCAACCCGCTGGGTATCCGCGGGTTCATGGGTACCCGTGGATTTTTGTGGTAAAAATTTACAATAACAAATTTTTTTCAAAATAAAAGTTTAACATCAATTTTCTCATACAAATTATTCATACAAAAAACACCAATCTAGAACATACAAACAAACTACAAATGATCAATACAAATTGTTCAAAATTAAAGATAAACATTTATAAACAACAAGATTAATTGAAATCTTCTTCCTCATCAAATAAGTTTCTTCACTCTCCACTCCATAATATCAACTTCATTCTAAACAATTAGAAAGAACAAAGTATACACGTCTCCACAAACATATTAATTCTTTAAAGAAGATATATTATTTAGAATATAAATATACCGGGAAAGTAATTATATGTGTGGGCGGGTACCCATGGGGCGGGTTTACCTAAATCCAAACCCAACCCAACCCAACCCGGTCCAAAACCCGTCAACACATATTTTACCCGCGTTGACCGGATTGGATCGGGTGGGTACCCTTGGGTTCGGATTTTGTTGCCATTCCTACTTCTAGATTTGTCTCTCTCCATCTTTCTACCAAGAACAAAAAGAAAAAAACACACATGGAAGGAGGAACGAGAGGAAGAACTCGAAAAACCCACGCCGGCGGACAACGGCAGCTCCGATGTTTTTCTCCGACAGAGAGGTAGGGATAGTTGGGACATGAGATTTGGGGGGTCGGTGGGTATTGGGTTCGTCCCGGGCAAGGAACGACGAAGGGAAGGTTGCAGGGGGGGAAGGAGGATGAGAATCTTCCTTTCTTTCCTTTCAATTTCGTTCAGTTGACAAAGACATACATGGGCGGCTCCGATGTTCTTCTCTGACGGAGGTAGGGCTGATTAGAACAGAAGAATCATCGATTTATTCTGGGAGGAGACCAGGAAAGAAGACCGGCAGGAAGAAGAATCCACCCGAGAAAAGAAGAGAAGAGTCTGGGAGAAGAAAAAGAAGGTGCTATTAGAGATAAAGAATAAATTTCTTTATTATTCTTTTTATTGTTATTATTTCCCCACTCATGTACAACCACTTCTCCACTCCCTGTAACCACTCCTTAAAACTCTGAACTACCTCCCTGAAAGCTGTAATCGTGTATATAGAGAACAGAATATCATAATGCAAGATACACTTCGATTGCTATCAATTCTCTCTATCAAAAGTTCATTATCCTAACATGGTATCAGAGCTAGCAACGATCAGCTAGTATCGATCCGCTTTCATCCTATTGAGTTTTTTTTTCTCTCCTCTGTCTTCTTCGACACTCTATGTTTTCCAAATGTCCGGCAACTCCACTGTTCATGACACCGCTACCTCTGCTGAAATCCCAGTCACCGTCACGTTCAATCCCGCAGCTCAGCTTCCGCTGAAGCTCACTCCCACTAATTTTGCTTCTAGCGATCTCAGCTCGAAACTCTGCTTATGGGGCTTGATCTGTTCGGGTTTCTTGATGGCTCCACTGTTGCTCCTTCTCGTACGATCACTGTGGAGGCTGCTACACAATCCAATCCAGCCTACCAGTGTTGGTTTTGCCAAGATAAGCTCATCCTCCATGCTCTCTGTTTTTCAATCTCTGAGTCTATTTACTCATTTGTCTCTGCGGCAACTACGTCACGCGAGGCGTGGCTTGTTCTGGAAAAGCTCTACGCGAGTAGTGCTCAATCTCGGGTTATCCATCTGAAAACTAAATTGACCAAGACGTCCAAGGGAGATAATGACGTTTTGACCTTTGTAAATGATTTGAAGAGTATCGCTGCCGAACTCGCGCTCGTGAATGCGTCGGTTTCCGATATGGATTTGGTGGTTCATTGTCTCCGTGGCTTGGGCGATGAATATGCCGCCTTCTCTGCTGCCGTTCGTGCTCGCGGTCCGGGTCTCAATCTGGAGGATCTCGTGGATTCACTCGTTGAATACGAGTCTGATCTCAAGGCGCAAATGCGCACCTCTGTTCCCACGGCGTTTTTTTCACACCATCAGCAGAGACAGAGCGGCGGCGCTCCTCTTTCTTCACGTTCCTAGCGAGGGTTTGGTGCCTCTCCGCGTTCCTTCAACTCGCAGGCCAGGGCCCATGTTCCACGCCCAGACACTCCTTCCTGCATTCCTCAACGGGCCCAAAGCCCATTTGGGCATTCTGGTTATAATGGCTCGCCGCCATCAGCTTCCCAGGCCCCACGACGGCAGCCCATTGTCTGTCAATATTGTGAGCGGCCCGGTCATTCGGTCCGCCAATGTTTTAAACTATTTCCGCAGGCCCGTCACGCTTACGAGGCTCGTCAGTCTCAAGCCCATCATACTGTTGCTAGTCCTGTTGCCTCCTCTGGCCCATGGTTACTTGATTCTGCTGCTTCTCACCACGTCACATCCGATCTAGGCAACTTATCACTCTATTCTGATTACAATGGCCCCGATGAGATTCTTGTTGGCGATGGCTCAGGTTTGCAAATTACACATATTGGGTCTACTAAATTGTGTTCCTCGACGGCTTCCTTTCATTTGCGAGATCTTTTATGTGCACCTGCCATCAAACGTAAACTTATTTCTGTTGCCAAGCTTTGTCGCACTAATACCATTTCGGTGGAATTTTTTGCTGATTGTTTTGTTGTGAAGGATCTTCGCACGGGGGCGCCACTGCTGAAAGGGTCAAATAATGGCAATGTTTATGAGCTTCCTAGTGATGTGGATAATGTTCGTCTTGCTCTTGTCGCCACTCGCATGACCTCCGCCTCCTGGCATGCACGTCTTGGTCATCCGTCTACCCATTCTCTTACCAGTCTTCTTCGATCCCACTCTTTGCCTGTATCATCCTCCATCGTCAATAGTCATTGCAATTCTTATCTTTCCAATAAAAGTCACAAACTTCCTGCCATGTCTTCTTTGCAAAGTACCAGACCCTTTGATTTATTGTATACGAATGTTTGGGGACCGGCTCCAGTTACCTCCTTTGATGGTTTTCTTTATTATTTAATAATCGTTGATCATTTTTCCCGTTATACGTGGTATTATCCCTTGAAAAGAAAGTCTGATGTGCTCTCTGTATTTCTTGATTTTCGCAAGATGGTAGAAAATTATTTTTCCACCACCATTCTTCGCCTGTATTCTGATGGTGGTGGTGAGTTTCAGAAATTATGCTCTACTCTTGTCCATCATGGCATCACTCATCTTCTCACACCTCCACATACTCCTGAGCATAATGGTCTGGCCGAACGGAAGCATCGTCATCATGTTGAAACGGGTATCACTCTTCTGCATCATGCTAATCTTCCTACACTTTTTTGGTCCTTTGCTTTTTCCACAGCCGCCTATTTAATTAATCGCCTACCGTCCTCTGCCTTACGTGTTCACATTCCTTACACAACTTTGTTCAACCTTGCTCCTAATTATCATAAATTACGTGTGTTTGGTTGTCTTTGTTACCCTTGGTTACGTCCATACTCTGCCCACAAATTAGAACCCCGCTCTCGTCCTTGCATTTTTATTGGTTATTGCCCTCAACGCTGTGCCTATCGATGCTTTGATCCTCTCACTCATCGTATTTTTCTCTCCCGTCATGTCCACTTTGTTGAGCATTCCTTCCCCGGTTTTTCGGCTAATCCCTCTGCAGATACCACCACAGTCGACACCTAGTTGCAAGATATGAGCCCGAATATTGTCCACATCCCACTCACTGGGCCCTCTACCGCTGCCCCTTCCTCTGGCTCCCCTCGTGAAAATTCCTCCGCAGCTTTGCCTTCAGCAAATGGGCCGGCCTCCACATCTGGGCCTGCTGGACCTTCGCCCCTTCCTGCTTCCGCGTCTAGGCCTGCTGGGCAGGAGACCCCGCTGCGCCTCTGCCCCGCCTCTCCTCCGTGCCTGGGCTTGCTGGGCCATCTTCCTCTGGGCTTGAGAATTCCTCGCCCCGGCCTAATACAACTCAGCCCGCGGAGCCTCCCCCCCTGTCCTTCGCCCACACAGAATGACAACCAGGGCCCAGGCCGGCATATATAGGCCCAAGAGGCTTTTTCCTGCTCTCCACGCCAACAAATCTCGGCCTGTTCCCCTTGAGCCTCGGTCCGTGCAAGAGGCAATGAGCTTTCCTGAATGGGATGCTGCTTTACACAAAGAACATGCAGCTCTTCTTCAAAATCATACATGGGATCTCGTACCGCGACTACCTCATTATAATGTACTTGGCAATCTGTGGGTTTATCGCATCAAGCATCACACTGATGGTTCCATTAATCTCTATAAGACTCGTCTTGTGGCCAAGGGTTTTCATCAAGGTCCCGGGGTTTATTTTCAAGATACATTCAGCCCCGTCATCAAACCAGTTACTGTTCGCACTGTGTTCACCATCGCTCTTTCACAGCATTGGCCGATCAAGCAGTTTGACGTTAACAATGCCTTTCTTCAAGGCCCTCTCACTGAGGAAGTGTATATGGCCCAACCTCCCAGGTTTGTGGATCCCTGGCACCCCACTCATGTTTGTCGCCTTCGCCGGGCAATTAACGGTCTTCGTTAAGCTCCTCGTGCTTGGTACACTGCTCTCAGCTCTTTTCTGATTGAGTTTGGTTTTCAGAAGACCCAGTCTGATGCTTCCTTGTTTGTCTATCACCGCTCCGGCATCCTTCTCTATTTTCTAGTGTATGTGGATGATCTTCTGCTCACTGGTAATGATCCCACCACTCTCTCCACATTTCAACATGCCCTTGTTAGCCGGTTTTCGCTCAAAGAACTGGGGGATGTTGATTACTTCTTGGGTATTGAGGTTATTCCCACGACCACGGGCTATGTCTTATCTCAACACAAGTATATGATCGATCTCCTGACCCGGTTTCATATGCTTGATGCCGCCCCAGCCTCTACCCCACTTGCTTCTTCTGCCACTTTGTCTCTTCATGATGGCACCTCTCCCACTGATGCCACTCGCTACCGTCAGGTGTTAGGGGCATTGCAGTATCTTGTGTACACTCGTCCAGACATTGCTTTCTCCGTGAATAAGCTTTCACAGTATATGCATTCCCCCAGCTCCTATCACTGGCAGTGTCTCAAGCGTCTTCTCCGATATGTCTGTGGCACGATTTCCTATGGCCTTGCTATCCGCCACACCAGTGTCCCATTACGACTCACCTCCTTTGCTGACTCTGACTGGGCCGGTAATTTGGATGATCGCACCTCCACATCTGCTTATCTTCTCTACTTGGGCTCCACTCTCATATCTTGGCGGTCTCAAAAGCAACGCATTGTTGCTCGCTCTAGCACTGAAGCTGAATATCGGGCTATAGCCCATGCTGCTGCTGAATTAGAATGGGTTCAAAACATCTTGACCGAGCTCCAGCAGCCATTATCTTCCTCGCCCATGCTGTTTTCCGACAATCTTGGGGCCACAAGCTTTAGCTCCAACCCTGGGTTTCATTCACGGATGAAGCATCTGGCCCTCGACTATCACTTTATTCGTCAATTAGTTCAAGATGGTCGCCTCGTCATTCGCTACATTCCCACTGCTCAGCAACTCGCTGATGTGCTCACCAAATTACTGGCTGCGCCGCAGTTTCTTCTTCTTCAGTCCAAGATTGGAGTCGTTGACATGACCTCCATCTTGCGGGGGCGTATTAGAGATAAAGAATAAATTTCTTTATTATTCTTTTTATTGTTATTATTTCCCCACTCCTGTACAACCACTTCTCCACTCCCTGTAACCACTCCTTAAAACTCTGAACTACCTCCCTCTAAGCTGTAATCGTGTATATAGAGAACAGAATATCATAATGCAAGATACACTTCGATTGCTATCAATCCTCTCTATCAAAAGTTCATTATCCTAACAGGTGCTGCGTCGAATCTGAAAGGGAGAAAGGGAGATTTTAGCGATCCTGATGTGGTAATTGTCTCCTCTTCTTGCTTTTGGTTTTATACTTTGGTTGCTTTCTTCGTTCTAGCGTTTGATTGGTTGAAACCCCATTTCTAGAATCATGACTATACTGTATTTCTTTGGTGAAATCAGTAGATCAGCAATACTTTGTTTACTGTAGATCCAATTCGTGGTTCCAGTAGCAGTGACAACACAGTGATAGATAACCGAATGGAGAAAGTCGCGCCCTGCAGATCAGGTACATGTAACCTTCTGGGATTTCATATCTAATGTTATACTGATTTCATACATACTAGAAGATGAGATTGTGAAATTTCGCTACTTCATTAAGTTTTGGGTTCTGATCACCTTCTTTCTATTAGAAGCTCACTTGACTTGGGGTGCAACTAAAGTTGAGTGTTGTACATAATTCAGGAGATGCCATTAGCAGTCAAACAACACATATGCTCTACTACTGTGCATTCCCAAAGTACATTCACTATAGGATCGTGGGAAGGATCGTGATGACAGAAGAGAGTTGTGTTTTCCTCAGACGCAGAAAATACTTGCTGGAGTCTGATGTTTATATTGATGTTTCAGGTTGTTTTCGGATGTTTCAGGTTGTGAATAGATGATTATGATATCTGTGACTACCAGCCATTTTCCCTAGGTATGGCTACTGAGACTGTTGATTGAATTAGTAGTTTGAATGGTTCAGCCATGTATGTAAGCTAGCATGGTTCTAATTTTGGATTGCTTGCTAAAGATTTGGAGGATGAATGGTTAGGGGAGAAGAAATTAATTAGTGTTTCAGTGAAGGAGTTTCATCTGATAGATTATGTTCTTTGGAGAGTTGAGTCTGATGACCAGAACAGAGGTCAGGAAGTTCTTGTCGGCAAAATTTTCCTTCCATTGGTTTGCTTAATCCAGGGATTTGAAAATCTAGGTTGCTTCCTCTTTTTTTTTTCTTTAATGTAGTGGTGGAAGCAAATCAATTTCATCTTATAACTTTCGAGTATTCTTGCCTCTTATGAGATGTCAAAGTGGAATTAGTGAATAACTTAATCAATTTAGAACTTTTCTACAGTCATCTCATACCAACTTTCTGTTATCATGATGGAATCTGTTTGTGTTATTGTGAGATGGAATATTTTAAGTGGCCTATAACATTTTGAATGGGTTTTTGTTGAATCTTGGAGAGAGAAACAGTCTACTTTTCTTATTAAAACCGGTAAAACTTACATTATCCATTTTACAATATATATACTGTATAACAAATCAACAAATACAGAAATAAACAACCATTACAATATAGCCCCTAAACTAATTATTCTTCACTATCGAGTCCTCCAACAGCCCCCCGCAAGCTGGAGCGTGTATGTCCAAACGATTCAGCTTGGAGATCAATCCTGAAAACACAGCACTAGACAGAGACTTTGTGAAAACATCAGCGAGTTGGTGCTCGCTGTGGACATGCATAACCTTAATCAAACCTGAGAGAATGCGATCACGAATGATATGACAATCAATTTCTATATGTTTTGTACGTTCGTGAGCAACAGGATTCTCGGCTAAGCGAATAGTGGACTGATTATCACAAAACAAAGTGGTAGGAGAATTAAAACTAACACCTAGATCACGAAAAACGTACTGCAGCCACTGTACCTCGCATGTCAAGTCTGCCATTGCACGATATTCGGCTTCAGTTGATGATCGAGAAACAGTAGGCTGTTTCTTTGATCGCCAACTAATGACCGAGTCACCTAAAAACACACAATAACCAGTTGTGGATCTACGAGAATCTGGGCATCCAGCCCAATCACTATCAGAAAATCCAGTTAGCTTAAGAGATGATGAGCTAGAAAAGAATAAGCCTTGGCCAGGATTATTCTTTATATACCTCAAAACACGATATGCAACAGTAAGATGAACATCAGAAGGTTTACTCATAAATTGGGTTAAATGATGCACAGCAAAAACAATATCCGGACGAGTGTGACACAAATATAAGAGGCGACCTACAAGTCTACGATATAATTCAGGGTCAGAGATTGGGTTACCATCAGTATGAGAAAGTTGATTTCCAGCAGCCAGAGGGGTGGCAGCAGGCTTGGCAGCAAGCAATCCTGCATCAGTAAGCAAATCCAACGCATACTTGCGCTGACAAACAGAAAAACCAGCAGGGGTTCTTGCTATTTCTAAGCCTAGGAAGTATCTAAGCTGACCAAGATCTTTGATCTTAAAAGCATCATCTAATTGCGACTTTAACAGATTGAGAGACTCTAAATCATCACCAGCCAATATAACATCATCAACATAAACTAACACAGCAAGAAACTTACCCTTGTTAGACTTAGTAAACAAAGAGTAATCTGCCTTAGACTGTGTATAGCCAGCAGAGATCAAAAATTGAGTGATTTTGTGATTCCATTGGCGACTAGCCTGTTTTAATCCATATAGTGATTTATTAAGCTTGCAAACAAGGTTCTTTGATGGTAGAATTAGTCCTGGAGGAGGTTTCATATATACCTCTTCAACTAAATCACCATGTAAGAAAGCATTGTTAACATCTAATTGTTGTACATGCCAATTTCTAATAGAAGCTAAAGCAAGCAAAGCACGAACAGTAGTAAGTTTTGCTACAGGGGAAAAAGTTTCCAAATAATCCAGACCTGGAGTTTGAGTATAACCCTTTGCAACTAATCTTGCTTTATATCGTTCTATGCTACCATCAGGTTTGAATTTAATACGAAAAACCCATTTATTACCTATTGCACGTTTACCTGGAGGCAGTGGAGTTAGAGTCCAAGTATTGGTGTTTGCCAATGCTAGGAGCTCTAAATCCATAGCCTCAACCCACCTTGGATCCATGGCAGCTTCTGTATAAGAGGCTGGTTCTATCTCATTGGTAACTGCCATGATAAACCGACGATAAGAAGGAGACAACCTGTCATAAGAAAGAACTTAGGAAAGTGGATATCTAGTGTTAGTATTAGGTCTGATATAATCACTGAGTTTCTTGGGAGGCAACCTAACCCTATCAGAACGCCTAAGAGGAATACTACTGCTAGGTTGGTCACTGCTGCTAGGTTGAATAATCAATGGAGAAGAAGGTTGTGAATTGTTTGGAATGTCGGCCGGAATGCAAGCAGAAGGATTAGAGGGAAGTGGAAGAGAAGAAGACACTAAGGAAGGGGAAACAGAGCATTCTATAGGCTGAATATCAATGAAAGGGAGAACCTGATCTAGAGAATTTATGGACAGCTCATGGTTTGAAAAAGGGAAAATGTTTTCATGGAATGAAACATCCCTAGACTCTAAGAACTTATGAGAGACCAAGCTATACAGTTTATATCCCTTTGTGGCAAATGGAAATCCAATAAAAACGCAAGGTTCAGCCCTAGGTGAAAATTTAGGACGATTGTGAGCTAATGTGGACGCATAACATAGACTACCAAAGACTCGTAATAAATCGTAATCAGGCTGTTTTTGAAAAAGAATTTCAAATGGCGATTTATTATCTAAGACTGGAGTTGGTAAGCGATTAATGAGATGGACAGCATGCAAAACTGCATGTCCCCAAAACATAATCGGAAGAGAAGCTTGCATAAGAAGAGCTCTAGCCACAACAATAATATGCTGTTGCTTGCGCTCAACACGGCCATTTTGCTGTGAAGTAGCATTACAAGTGGTTTGGTGAATGATTCCTAAAGAATTATAAAAGGATGACATGGAAAACTCAGACCCATTATCGGTTCTAATGACTTTAACATGTTTAGAGAACTGAGTATGCACATAAGCACAGAAGGTTTGCACAATAGATCTAGCTTCTGACTTAGAAACCATTAAGTAACACCATGTATTTCTAGAATGATCATCAAGTATAGTAAGGAAGTATCGATGTCCATCAATGGTAGGAACACCATATGGACCCCATATATCAATATGGACCAAATCAAACATGCTAGCAACATAAGAGGAACTAGACTGGAAAGGTAAAAGACGCTTCTTAGCTAATGGACAGACAGTACAATGCAAATGTTGACACTTATTACTACCACTAAGACCTGGAACTGAACTATGGCCAAGACGGTAATGCCATCGATCAAAATGTCTAATAGTTGTGTCAAACACAGCAGATAAAGTGATAGGAAGAGATAGAGAAGAGGATTCTCGTCCAGGCTCGACTTGGAGGTAGTACAGCCCGGCAATCTGCTTAGCTATACCAATCCTCTGCGGTGACGGGATATCCTGAATCAAGCAATGAGAATGGGAGAATATCAATTCACACTCATTCTGTTTAGCTAACTGACTAGCAGACAACAAATTGAAAGAGAAAGAGGGAATTAACAACACATCATGTACAAGTAATGTAGCAGACAATTGCACAGACCCTTTATGAGTAACATCAACACGAGACCCATCAGGAAGAGTGACAAACATACCAGCCATGGGTCTAAACTCAACAAATGAATCCAATGAACAAGCAACATGATCGGTGGCACCACTGTCTATTATCCAGGTATTTCTAGAGACACCTAATGACTTAGGAACCATAGAAGACAGAGCTAACTTACCTGCAGCAGCATAAGATGCCAGCTGACTAGGCTGAGTCACACCAACCGAAGAAGCAAAGGCACCCGTGGATGAAGGTCCAGGTTGAGCGGCCATGAGACAAGAAACTAAGCTCGCTACTGGTGCATAAGATGATGCTTGAGCAAGCAGTTGCTGATACTGCTCGGAGGTAAGCACCACAGAGCCAGAATCGCCATGTGGATGACCCTCAGTAGGCAGAGACGCCTCAGATCCTTCAGCAACCACTGCGTTAACCTTGCCTTTACCCTTGTATCCTGGTGGATACCCATGCTTCTTGAAGCAGCGATCCACAGTATGTCCAACGCCACCACAATGAGTGCAAACCGGTCGTTGACGATTGCCAGCCCCACGGCCTTGTCCTTGACCTCGACTAGAAGCTTGTCCCGCCATTGCAAGTGGTCCTGAGAACGAGCTAGCTCCAGATGAACTGATTTGACGCTCGTGTTGAATCACAAGTGAGAAAACGCGAGTAATCGACGGCAGCGGCTCCATGAGTAAGATCTGACTCCTGATTTGAGCAAAGCTGTCGTTGAGGCCTTTGAGAAACCGAATGACTTGATCGGACTACTGGTATGTGCGAACGGGAGTGATCGCACCACAAGAACACCTTGGAGTACAAGAACACGTCGGAAACGGCCGAAGAGTGACCAACTCATCCCACAGAACGCGAAAACGAGTAAAGAACTCGCTCACAGAAGCAGTGCCTTGCTTGAAGGAGAAGACCTCGTCCTGGAGATCAGAAATCCGGATCAAGCTTGCTTCGCTGAAGCGATCTTGAAGATCTCGCCAAACCTCGATCGCGGAGTCGAACCAGAGGATGCTTTGAGCGATGTCTGGGGCCAGCGACCTGTAGATCCAGCCAAGAACCATCACGTTGCATCGTTCCCACGCACTGTGAAGAGGCTCGCCTGGATAAGGAGGAGCAACCGCGGGATCGATCAGAGAGAGTTTGTTCTTCGCCAGAAGCGCGAGACGCTTCGATCTCGCCCAGGCATAGTAGTTGTTGCCATTGAAGACGACGGTGACCAGAGCTGTCGCTGGATTATCGCCAGGATTGACGAAGTAAGGATGACTTGGATCGAGCAGTCCGGCGGGAGTGACGAACGAGGAATTCGCTTGATTCGCCGGAGGAAACTGCGCCGATTGAGTAGCCATGACAGAGCTGAGAGCGGAAAACGAAAACCCTAGAACAAAAGAAAGGGGAAAGTAAGAGAGAGATCAATAAAATATATCCTCTGATACCATGTTGAATCTTGGAGAGAGAAACAGTCTACTTTTCTTATTAAAACCAGTAAAACTTACATTATCCATTTTACAATATATATACTGTATAACAAATCAACAAATACAGAAATAAACAACCATTACAATATAGCCCCTAAACTAATTATTCTTCACTATCGTGTCCTCCAACAGTTTTCCCATGTAAGTGCCATCAATTCAGTTTACAACAGCAGAACACCAAACCACATGTCTACAAATTTTACTCTGTTTTTCTTTGACAAACAAGTGCTTTCAATAGCTGAGATAGTGATGAGTGCTCTAGAAAAATTGAAACAATAAATAAATAACTAAAGAATAAAAAACGGAGAGGACATTGAGAGGTTAGGAATCTTACTGTCAGGTGACTAATTTTGGTGTTTGATTTTATTCTCAGGTTGTCAATTCAAGGTTACTGAAGCTAAGAACTTTCAAGTAAGTGGCCTCCATTATGGATGTGGCAAGCTTGATCAACTCTGTCAATGATGACTGGGTTGAGACCTCTTTAGTAGTGTTTGTATGTGGATGAAAATAAGTTGGATGCCGTTGATATCTTGGAAATACTATCAGGTTATTCAACTAATGTATTTGTTTCTTTTGCAGATGCAAATGTGATTGGTGTCCTGCAGTCGGCAAACTCTTAAAGGAGGGTCTGATGTTGGATGACAGGAGCTGTTAAGATGTGGTGGCTGCTAATGACGGTAATTCTTCAGCAATTCATTTAAATGTTTAGACTGAGAGATACTTGAAGTTTTTTACTCTTTGTTAGGTTTGGTGCTTAATCGCTTTTTTCTAATTCCTTTTTTGCAGCAAATGCTCCTTTACAACCTAAATGGTCCATACATACATGGCCTTTACAGGGAAGTTCCTCGGCCTCTAAGATCGTGGCAGGAAGCAAGGTGGCAAATGATACTCCTATAAAGCCTGAGGCAATTGTTGATTCAACTATCATCTGTCTCGCTGAGTGCTGTCACTTTTGGATAAGCTTCTGTGTCTTCATTATCGGACCCTAAAGTGTCAGTTGATATCATGAAACGATGATGCTTCTGGCTGAGGTAAGGCTAGATTTGCTCTTTCTGAAGGGTAAGTGTTGATTTCTAAATGTTGTTTGATAATTTAGTAAAGTTAATGTGAGATGGAATGGGTTGCTTTGCATTTTGCCTCAAGTCACTGATTACCCATTTGCATCAGCAACTGAATTTCCAGCTACTTTTACTGGGGATTGGTTCATCACCAACATTGATGGACCACTTTTTGGACTAACTTTTAATCTAGAATCTTGCTGCATTCCAAGTCTCCATTGCTAAATTGATTGGGGAATTATACTTTTGAATTACCTGCTAACTTACGGTCAAGTACAATTTCTCTTCGTCAGAATACAGTTACCTATATACTGCGCTTTACTACGCCTATAAGGCTGGTTCTAAGATTGGCCACCAATATTCAAAGCCTTGAAAGTGAGTCGAATATTATGTGCTTCAATTTTGGGGTTTTAACTCTATCTGCTGCTCAGTTCTCTCCGTTAATTGCAGTAGAAGATGTACAATACATAACCATTGCCAATAACTGGTGCTCTGCATTTTTTTAGCAACTAATGCTTCTGCCAAGAGGTTACTTTCCCAGCCCATGAACAGTTTGTTATTATGCATGCAACTCAATTTAATTTTCTTTGGTACAACACTTTGTATGATTGCAGCTTCACTCCTTGCTGGCCGAGGGTTACTTAACGTACTTTTTTTTTGTAGATTACTTAACTTACTTTGCCATATCAGTTCATCTATTTATACAATGAACTAAAATGGCTTGCATTTTTACGCCTTAGTATGACTAAGTTTAATTTCTCTTATGTTTCAGTCATAAGTTGAATGTGTTCTGTTCTACCATGGTGTGTTTTAGTTTGATGTTTTTTTTCTTTATCTTGGTTTGGGGAACTTATACATGAACCGGAATCTAGGAATAGACGCTCTTCCCACAATAGCCAGATATGGCATCCATACATAGGTTGTTATTCAAGTTGAGGAGGACTTGCATGATATGGTGATTTTGAATGAAGTCTACACTTTTGTTTAAGCGAAACAGTTACATTTTTTATAGGCACTCTAATGTGTTGGTTGATCGAAACATAATTCCTCGATATTCAAGGTGTTCCTAGATCATTTGATAAAGAAAAAAAACTGACAGCATTAAACCAGGAACTGTACTAGCTATAGTTTCTATTTGCTCTATATAATGTAAACATATGGACCCTATCAGAAGGTATTAACTGTGCTTTGTTTCGGTTGTGCTAGCTCGGCTGTAATGGAAGAGAGACGAGATTATTATGATTACTATAACAGAAAGAAGGAAGTGGAAGGGCAGACAGGATTGCTCCATCGATCAATCATGTCAGGTTGGCATACTGCATAAAGTGTGGAGCAACAGATATCGTTGCTTCCTTTGTCATATAGATCCTTTCATTTCTTTGATTCTCAAACTAAAAGGAGGATGGCTTTACTTTCAATGATTAATGGGGGAAGATGGGAGGATATGATTGTTGTTGTTTTGTTGCCGAAATAGTAATGTTATTCTAATTTAGCAATTGACAGGTGCCACCTAATAATCACATTTGATGTTGCAAGCACCTGCTGCATATCGAATGCACCAGTTGGGTACTTCAACAAGTTAGCATTTGGTTTGTGTTTTTCTTCCTGTTTGTTGTTCTATTCTGTGGTTTGTTTGTTTTTCTCCCTCTTTTCCGTGCATGCACGGTTGTTTTCGGGTTGCTGTTCAGTTTACTGCTTCACGACTCTGGATACTGTGGCTAACAGGCACCCTTGAAGGAATAGGGGCAGCAAAGTGAAAGTAGGAGATCGATGAAAGAGAGTTTGATCACCCAAGGGGAGAGTGTGATGACAAGAAATTTAGAAAACTTACAAAGGTTAATTCTCCATACCTCCTTTGATTTTTCCATATGGGTATGTGTATATTTGTTTTGGATGGGTTAGGATTGAGTCTTAATACAATAGCTGTAAAATTCTATGCTTGCTCATGCTCTGATCGGAAACTACTGGCTGCCCCAAACGATTGCTTTTGATTAAGAACAATCTTCTGTGAACATCAGGTTCACTGTGGGAATGCCAATGCTTGGCGGAGAGAATCAAAACCGGGCTACAGATGCTGTCGAGGTATGTCAAACAAACATTGGATGCGAATCTGGTAATGGGAGACAAGTGATAATTGATTTTAGGTCCCCAAGAAGGGGATTTTAACATGCTTGATGGGTATGCATTTATATTTGATTCTGGTTTTGTAGGGGCTTAAAATATTATTGAGGTTTGTAGGGGCTTTTGTAATTAATTACCCTCTTTTGTCATTAACGCATTTTGTCGAGTGTGGCTATTGTTAAAAATAGTGTTGAATCTTATTCGATCCAATCCTGTTGCTGAATTTTTGGCTAGGAATGAATTTTACCCACTTTTGTAATTAACGTATTGGATTGGGTGTGGATTTTGTTAAAAATAGTGTTCAACTTGATTCGACCACTTCTCGCTGTTCTCAAATTTTGCGTCGAGAACGAATTTTACCCTCTTTTGTTCCACTTATCAAGCCGGTCAAAGCGAGTTGAATAGTGTTGACGAATTTTGGGACGGGGGCGAATTTCACTCGCTTTTGTAATTGACGGGTTGGGTCGGGGACGAGTGTTACCCGAGTTTATGTCCTTTTATGACAATTAACCCAATTCCATCTGTATTCAACCTTATCCGACTCAGTCAAATTGAGTTGAACCCGGTGTTGACGAATTTTGATTCCTGAACGCATTTTACCCGCTTTTGTAATTGACAATTTATGATGAGTGTAATAATGAAATGTCAATAAATTATTTTATTGTTAACATTTTTATTAGTTAATCAAATGTTATAATTATTTCTTATCTCAAATTTTATAACTGGTGATGCTGAATTTTGGGTCGGGAATGAATTTTACATGATTGGTAATTAATCGGCTTATGTCCAACATGACAGTGAATACTTTTCACTATAGCACCTGCTTTATAGATGTGTTGAACGGATTCATGTAGGTCGGTATAGATAGAGGAGGGAATGAACGTGGTACAGGTCAAACCTCATGAGCCTCAAAAGTTTAGGAACAAGAACATATTTATTTCCTTTTATGCCCTACTGTTATGTTACTCTCGTGGGTTTGCACAATTTTTGTAAACCTTTCAGACTTTTGTATTGTCACCCAAAAGGAACCATGCTAGCTTACATCCATGGCTGAACCATTCAAACTACTAATTCAATCAACAGTCTCGGTAGTCATACCTAGGGAAAATGGATGGTAGTCACAGAGTTCTTATATCATAATCATATATTCGCAACCTGAAACATCAGAAAACAACCTGAAACATCTGGGATTCGATTTGGGAGATTTGAGATTCTTTATATTTGATTTAGGGTTTCATGGATTCGACTAGATCTGAGTTTTTTTTTTTTTTTTGCTTCAATTTTTGGATATGAGATTCGTTGTTGGGATTCGCTTTCTGTGTCTTGGGATTCGATTTGGGGGATTTGGATTTCGTTTGATTTGGGGATATGAGATTTTCTATGGCTGGGATCTGAATTCGATTTGAGAGATTCGAGATTCTTGTTATTTGATTTACGGGTTCATGGATTCAACTAGATTTGAGTTTTTTTCTTTTTTTGCTTCATTTTTTGGATTTGAGATTCGTTGTTAGGGATCTGGGATTCTTGTCGGGGGATTTGAGATTCGCTTTCTATGCCTTGGGATTCGATTTGGGGGTTCTGAGTTTTACTCGTTAATATGTTAGTTTGTTGACTTGAGATATTATTAGCATGCTTGGGATACCAGTTCGTTGAATGTGGATATTGTTTGGGGAGTTCTGAGTTTTGCTCGTTAATATAGTAGTTTGTTGACCTAAGATATTATTTAGCATGATTGGGATACCAGTTCGTTGAATGTGGATATTGTTTGGGGGGTTCTTAGTTTTGCTCGTTAATATAGTAGTTTGTTGACATGTGATATTATTTAGCATGCTTGGGATATCAGTTTGTTGAATGTGGATATTGTTTGGGGGGTTCTGAGTTATGCTCGTTAATAAGGTAGTTTGTCGATTAGGGATATTATCTAGCATGCCTGGGATACCATTTTGTTGAATATGGATATTGTTTTGGGGGTTCTGAGTTTTGCTCGTTAATATGGTAGTTTGTTGACCTAAGATATTATTTAACATGTTTGGGATACCAAGTTGTAATGGCATTGAATATTAGTTTTATCGCAGTTCGTCGATAAAACAACTCTTTTTTATTATGGATTTGAGTTTGTTATTCTGGAATATTATTATGTTAGGTCTAGATATTAGTATGAAATGTATGGATATTAATCTGCGTTGTCTGGATATTATGCTCTCATATTAGTTATGTGAGGTATAATGTTACTTAAGTGAGTCTGGATATAACACAACCAAATATTCGATCATCCTAAACTAATATCTGCATAGTTTAATAAAGACATGGATACTGGGTTGGTGAAGGATGGATAGTGAACACAGAATAATAGTTCATTTCAACGAGGATACTAGTAAGTAAATAAATAAATAAGGATAAGACTCCCCCACAACATGGATACAGTTTCACCGGTGTTATCTTCATCATCAGACTCTGAATTGGAAATGAAAAACAACTCAACAAGGACATCAAGGAACATCGCCACAAACCAATCCATGTGAAAGCCACAAACCTTGTCATACACGTCCACATAGACACCCTTCTAATATTCATTCATTGCAAAACTAATATCTAATAGTTGTACCCTAAACCGTGAACATTAAACAAACAAAACTAAACCCTAAACTCTAAAACCCTAATCACTAAACTCTAAAAAATAAAAACTATTCGTTTTTGCCCAAACCGAGAATATTCAAATGTTCCACACAAATATCCGAACACATGAATTGAAGAAATTTTTCTTCAGGTTCAAATAAATATCACCACAACCCAGAAAAATATTCCAATATTTCAAAGAAAAATCTTGTGATCAATAAAATATATTACAACTAAGAATGACAAATATCCACAATACACTAACTAATATCTAATCGTTGTCCCTAATTAATCCCTAATTGAAATTGTGACCTTGGTCACAGAAGAAGACAAAGAAGAAGGGGGGGCTGTCACTTTTCATCTTCTGATCGAGGGAGAGACTAAGGAAAGCCTCTTTTCACTGGCGATTTCAAGTGGAGGAGGAAGCAAAGATTTGTGCTTGGGCAACCCCAAAGCTTCGACGACTCCATCTTCCCCAACATCGAAGACTCAACTGCAGCAACAAGATTGGACCCTCCACCATCCCCAATCCCATGGGGATTCACAAGCGTCCTGAGATAAAAAAAATACTCGAAGCTGGTATTCGTCGGGTGGAGCTTGTGACTGGATCCGGAGCCCCGATCAGGATTCACAGAGTAAATTCGGGGCTCGTTGGCGCTCCGCGGCGGCTGCAAAAGTAGCAAGCAAGAACGGTGGAGACGATGATGACAACGGCGGCGAGGGAGGAGAGGGAGAGGGAAACGACGATGAACTTATGGAGTTGTGGGAGGATGCGAAAGGTTTTGGGTGGTGAAGGAGCTGTAGATGGAATTGGGGATGAGGTGAGGAAGAAGATCGTTTGTTTTATTTTGTTTTTATATAAAACTTTATTTTAATTAAAAATGACGTGGGTTCAGGGAGATAGAAGAAATTGGGGAGAATTAAATTAATTTTTTATTAATATGACATGTAATTATTAAATAAATTTTAATTGTGACGTGTCACTTTTGACTTACTTGGCGTTGACTTGTGCGCTGAGTTGGCGCCTAGTCAACAAACCGTCAAAGAAGTTGACGGCGTTAGTGACACCGTTAAAGTATCTAACGTGAATGGCTATATCTGGCACGCAACATCTTTAAAAAGTTGCTATAAGTTGTATTTCGCCAAAAGTGGCTATAAGTGGCACACACGTGAAAGATTTGGCTACACAAGTGTATTTTGCCAATCAATAATTATAGTACTTAATAATAGTATGAATTTACTTAATAACTCAAAATAATATTGAAGGAGTTAAAACATAATGAAACAATATGTTACTCTCAAAGCAAGTTTTGATAAGAATCATCATCGCACTATCTCACTAATATTTGATCAAAACCAAGCAAAGTTATGAAAAAAGAAAGCTAACAGAGTTTTCCGATTCCTGTTTTGGTAAAAGAAAACTAAACATCACAAATCTAGATCTAGGTGGTATGATTTCATATTTTTTTATCGTTTCCCGAAAAAGGAACCTAAGAAAGAAATTACATAGCTACTGATTTAAAACTTTGAACTTCTAGTCTCTAGATGGAGATTGTGATCTACATTTCATCACTCTAAGAGAAAATCAATACCGAAAAGAAGAATTGAGTAATAAATTCATAAACCTTCTCACCTTTATCAATTCACATTAACGAGTTGAATGAAAATTTTATTTTGTATATGCTTTATGAAATACCTCAAATCCAAAGTTATAATTGAAAAGTATTTTATTTGTTAGTTAAGTAATTAAGAATTAGTTAATTAGTAAAGTCACACATCTAACAATTTGTCTCAAACACTTAATCCTATATTAAAAAAAATAAATAAAAAAATAAACCACATAGCACGCACAAAATTATAATAATATTCATAAAAAATTATAATAAAAGAATAAACTAATAATAGAATAATTGGTTTTATAAAATTTTCCAACGAATTCTTCTTTTCCATTGGCATAATTAACAAAGTCTTCGATTAGGTTATGTATTAACTAAAACGATAAAAACTGTTCATCCTAAATTTTAGGATTCACTCAGCTCAAAATTTAGAATTAATTATATTTTCATGAATAATCTCTTTATATTAGTGTTAGAATCTCTATTCCTGGTTGAGACTATTAGGGACTAAGGAGAGTAAGATTCTGGACAAAACCCGAATATATTGGCCCACACCTTGAACACCTTTAACCCAGGCCCAGTGAAAGCCCAACAGAAATAGACCTTCGTCTTCAGCATTTTTCGGTGGCCTAGGTATATAAGGCGGATCCAGGGCCATTGTCGTGGCCCGTGGGACAACTTTTTCAGAGCCATTTCATAGAGAGCAGATCCGGTGACTAGGGGGTGCTTAGTCACTTGACTAAGCTTCTTCCAGCCCTTAGATCTGGACACATCAATCTGATGGTTAAAAAGTGGGAATGGCTATTTAATTAATGACATGGATAGTTTGGGTATTATGGAAAATTACGAAGTATATAAACCGCACTTAGAATCAGTACAAAACATACAAACAGATTTACAAACATTACAAACGTATGAACTGTACAAACAATACAAACTAGACCGACAAACAATACAAACCATACAAAAAGAAAAAACAACCGGGTTGACTTTGGAGGCTCCATCCCTATATAGAGGGGCTCCTTCCCAAAGTCAACCCGGGTGTTTTTTAGACATACAAACAGTACGAACATGGTGGACAAAAATGACAAACTATACCGACAATCCATACGAACTGAAAAAACACCCGGGTTGACTTTGGAGGCTCCATCCCTATATAGAGGGGCTCCTTCCCAAAGTCAACCCGGGTGTTTTTTAGACATACAAACAGTACGAACATGGTGGACAAAAATGACAAACTATACCGACAATCCATGCGAACTGAAAAAACACCCGGGTTGACTTTGGAGGCTCCATCCCTATATAGAGGGGCTCCTTCCCAAAGTCAACCGGGGTGTTTTTTAGACATAAAAAACATTACAAACATGGTTGACAAAAATGATAAACACGATACACAAAAATAACAAAGTTTACAAACATTACAAAAAAACCGACAAACATTACAAAATAACAAAGCGTACAAACATTACAAAAAAAACCGACAAACATTACAAAATAACAAAGCGTACAAACATTACAAAATAAATCGACAAACAATACAAAGCATACTAATAGTACAAAATCTCTCTCTCTCTCTCTGGAATGGAGGCGCAGGGGGAATGGGATAATGGCGCGGCGCGGGGAGGCGACACACAGATAAGGGACGAAGCATATTTTTTTTATAATTAAAAATTAAAAATAAACATAGAATTACTACATTACGCTTCATTAAATTAGACTAATAAGAGCTCTCGGATTTTAATGAGGTTGAATGGCTGAGATTCATTTAATCATGTGACTAAGGGGACTGGGAACCCCTCTTAGTCACCTGATCCCAGCCCCATTTCATCAACATAACTAGAGATCAGAATCGTTAAACTGATAGATGACCATAAGCCACATAACAAACAGGACAATCTAGCTAGCCAGGCAGCCATTACATTACTGAGTTCATGGATGAAACCCCATCAACAAAGAACCCTAAAGGGTAAACATTAATAGCCAGCGAAGGAGGGAATCTAAAAACCGAGATCGGAGTCGGAGTTTTCTTAACAACACTCAACAGTCAACACAAGCTACTTCTACTAATTTTGATTAAGCTTTCTCGCTACCACAACGAAGGCGCCGGTGGGGGAAACTTCTATCTAGCTAGCTGGTCAGTACTTGGTAGCCGGCTGGGCAGTAGCGTCTTTCGCCGCCGGCAGGGGCTGACGAGGGCCGTCTTGCCACTTCCTTTTGAGTCGCTGCAAGCAGTGAAAGGTCGCTCGGGCAAATATCACTCCGATCTGAAGAAGAAGAAAAATGCAGACGAGAAAGGTCATATAAAGATTGGTGGACCGAAGAAAGAAAACAGAGAGAGAGAGAGAGGGGGTGGGGAGACTTAATTACAAGGTTGAGGAGGTGGCCATAGGGAAAGGAATAGCGGCGGTAGCCTTCGCGAGCGAGCCAGAACGCGCCGCCGTAGGCAGCCACCTCCAGGAGATCGATCAGAAACCCCTTCCAAACCCAAGTCCAGAACACCATTGTTGATCTCGCTCGCTGCAAAATGAAAGCAAAAAAGGGCTCGCTCTCTGTCTCTAGTCTAGTCTCTCCCCTTGGAGGCTGCTTTCGATTTTAAAGGGGAAGAAATCCCCCGGAAAGAGTTAAAACAGACAGGTGGCGGGCAGGGTTAATTTGGTCTTTATCTCCCAGCCAGCGCAGCGCGTGCGTCAGAAGTTTTTAATCAATTGCCATGCAGGTCTGAAATTTGGTCCTTTTGGTTTTTTGGCTGTTTGTGAGATTTAATACCTGAGCTGAACTGACCTGAATAAGGAACGAAAACTCTGAATTCCAGCCGATTGGGGAAAGTCGAGAGTCCATTTGCCATGTATAGTATAATGATACCCAAATTGTTTTTATTCCCCCGTGCCGATGATGCATTATTTCCTTGCGAATGAACCAGAACCCATCAGCTGATTAGTTGATCTCTAACCAAGCGCAACTGAAGAAAAACCCTAGGCCAGTTGTTTTTCAGTCCGTTCTCAAGTAATATAGAGCAGTTGTTTTTCACTCCGTTCTCAATTAATAATAAGAAATTGTAAAATCATATAGAAGGTTGTAGAGGATGAGTCAGTATTAGAGTATTTTGTATTTAAATTTTGATTCAACGGTTTCATATAACGATAAAATCCTACATTTATAAGAGCTCCATATAGACTATTTTTTTTTATGTTTGACAACCGGCACAATACGATGTAACAAACACATATAATAATGATGTACTGCGCAATCACTCGCATTAGCCTCAACAAACAACGGTGTTTCCATGAACTCTAAGAGTGTGTTTGGACAGATGTATTTTGAATGCATTTCGTAAGCCTTTAGCATCCTTTGTGAAAAGGCTTGCCGATATATTTTGTAATTTCTTTTCTAATGATGACCTTCATTTTTATTAAAATTAAATAATAATAATAGATATAGAGACAATAAAGTCAATAAAGTCACCAAATAAGAAAGGGCTCATTTGGTTGGATCAATTGAAAAACAGAGACAATTTTCATAATTGTCTCCTTTTAAAAAATGAGTCATTTAAAGCGAGTCACTTTGAATTGTCTATATCTACCCCATACAATTTTAATTGTCACACAACGAGTCAATTTGAAAAATTCTCAGATGGAATTGTTTCATCTAAATTTTGTACTGCCAAATGGATTAATTTGGTCAGATTGAAAAACTTTAATTCGATGGGTTAGAGGTTGAGAGACGGCTAATGAGAGTGTGCTTTTTGGTGTCATGAAAACAACAAGAGATCGAGTGAGCGATGAGACTGACTTAAATTGGAAAGTCAAAGTTGGGTTGGATGGGAGCTTGTGAGTTATTCAAGAGTGAGGAACAAACAAAGTACATGTGTTATATTTAAATAATTTTAAATTTTTGTTGTTTCTCAGTATTTTGATCATTGATATATACCGATCTCGATCTCATAATTCTGAGTACTAAATAACAACGACAAATTCGATATGGTGTATGATATATCCCAAATACCGATATCAAACTTCCAATTCTAGGATTTAGGATGCTTGTGTTCTCTCTAACCATTGATCGATCAACTCCCCAACTAGAAATATGTAGTTGCAATGGAAACTCCACCAATGATGCTAGTCAATTAACTTACATGACATTTTTTTTTACTACTACATAAGCAGCACCAATCTCTCCAACAAAATAAACTACCCTATTTGCTCATGCTTGGATAGCAACAATAAACTATCTAAACAAGAACTTCTGTGCCTACATTTTGATGTTCTATGGCACAAGCCAAAATCCACCAGAGCCACCTTGAAATTTGTTTGTACTATTTGCACTTGAACATTCAGCCACCGCTATTGTACTTTATCATTGGAGCAAGTCCATTACTTATAGCTCAAGTTTCTTTTTTTTTTTTGGTAGAAATCAAGTTTCCTTTTTGATGAATGAAACTAAGTTTACAAAAAAGTTCATATTTAGTCACCAAAAATATTTAATTCCATTCGTATCACTAAATTTAGTTTAATAGTTCGAGTTTGGTTACTCTCCGTCTAAGTCCGTTAACTTTTGCTGATGTGGAAGTCAACTCTTGTGATTGACAGTTAAATGAGTGCCGGGCCAATTAAAAATAAATAAATTAAAAATTAAATTTTTTTTACTATTTCCATATAATTTTTCATAATAAACTAAAATAAATAAAACATAAATAATAATTATTATTTGTTATTTTACCATTCCTCACCGGAGAACCCCTCTCGGAACCTCTTCCTCCCTCAGAAACACTCGCCGACCACAATTCCTTTACTTCACAAAACTAAAAAAAACTCAGAAACCCACTAGAACTCTAATTCACTATATCTCATTCCTCCAAGACCCCAACCCTACACGCTAATTCATTCACTATCCATTTTCTCTTTTTCCCATTGGTTTTCCCAATTTCAAAAAGACAAATTCGGGTAATGACAAATACAAAGTCAAACTCTGTCTACTTCTTCCATTTCCCCGACCTTATTATAATCAAACCTTCCAGCTTCTTCATTCCATTTTAATGGATCAACCTTTTTCATACTCGTAAACCTTTCGCCTCTTGTGACATACGCCACAAAAAATGGTGACTCCCATGCCTCTCTTCTCTCAAACTCCAGCAGCGAAACCTCCCCAACAATCCACCCACTTCCCGGCCACTTCCGCTTCCACCGCTCCACCACTGCCGTCTCCTCTCTTATCTTCTCCCTAACCCGCCGTGAAAATCCACCGCACCAAAATTCAGAGCAGCAAGTCCGTTTCAATCAAAAGTATGAAAAATAATATAATAAACTAAATTTTTTTTCGTTGAATTATAATAATAAACTAAATTAGATAGTAGAAAGTGATCATTTTTAGTCTAAAATTAAGTATGGTACAAACTATTTATAACTAATTTGTTTATTTTTCCTTTTCTACTATTTGGTTTGTACCTAATAATTCCGGTTAACGTTTAATAAATTAATTTGAATTATTTAATTAATTTAACCTTACTGCCTTGCTAGTACAAACAGATTAATTAACAACAAGAATTATTTTTCTCCGTGGAAATTTGGAAATGAAGAAACCTAAAACAAAAAATTTAATAATGCTAATAATAAAGAATCACCAAACTTACATCTTTTTTATATTTAGGAAACACACGAAAAAATGAGTTATGTTATATGGTTTGAAAATTTTTTAATAATTTAGAAAGCAAGTTTTCCCTCATGTGATATGTTCGTTCTTTTAGCCTTCAATCTTAAATTTTGTAATATTATTGTTTTAGACCCATAATCTAAACACAATTCATAAATTTTCTATTATTTAAAATTCATAATCGAGATTCAATAATCCTTAAATATAATCAGTCATATACGTGATGGAGCTACAGAGGCTTCCAAAATTTGGAGGCCCTGTGCCAAAGGGATTGCCAGCTAGGGATGGCAATGGGTCGTGTTGGGGAAGGGTAGTGTATATCGGTTACCCTACCCAAAGTAGTTCGGGTTTTACCCATGCCCATAGCCATATAAGATTCGGGTAGAAAATCAAAACTATGCCCATACCCGTTCATAAAAATATTATATTTATATGCTAAATATAAAATATGTTAGAGAAAAATATTGATTATTAGACAAAATACATATGCTTATGTGTAATCGGGCGGGTTCGGGTTGGATAGTGAGAAAATCATGTCCATACATTACCCGCAATATTCGGGTTCGGGTTTTACCCGTACCCACTAAAAGTAATTCGGGTTCGGGTTTTACCCTACCCAGTTAGGTCGAATTCGGACGGATATCCACGGTTACAGATATTTTTGTCATCCCTAGTGTTAGCACACCCTCTGGGTTGGCCCTGGCAATTCAACGTCATCATCATGGGTGCCGGCGTCCGCCTCGCCGCTCTCCTGATCATGGTTGTGGAAATTGGAAGAGAGGAGGGGGAGGGATGGGTTCCGGGGGATTTTCGTTTTGGTAGAGGGTGATGAATTAGTGCATATATGAGAGTTCCGACGGGGTTCTTGAGGGAGTTTTGGTTTTAAGGAGGTATTGCGCCTGGTGAGTGTTTCTGAGGGAGGAGGTTCATGGACGGGTGGCCAGGAATTTATCCGATAGGGAAAATCTCAATTTTGGTATTATGATTATTAATTATATTTTACTTATTTAATTCATGGGGAAAGATGATGTGAAAATATTAATAATATTATATTATTTTTATTGTCAAGTCACTCATTTAACGGTCAATTATGAGAATTGACCGTCACATCAGTTTAAGTTAACGGAGTTGGACGGAGAGTGATCAAACTCGAACTATTGAACATATTTTAATGATTGCGAATGGAATTAAATATTTTAATGACCAAACATGAACATTTTTTTTAACACAGTGACCAAACTTGCAATTAACCAACCATTTCTGTTTCTTCTAATTCAATTGTAAGCAAAGCCTCTATCGGTTGCAAACTTCAAGAAGGGAAAAGGTAGAAAGAGATCAAACCCTAACGGTGGTTACAAGTTCGGGGGAAAGGTTCCATGAAGATGAAAGCGGAGTGAGCAAGTGCGTCTACTGATTATAGAGGTAAAGCCCAATTATGTGGGCCAGACGCCTGAAGACCTTAGCCCAAGTCTAGTAAAAGCCGAATAGAAATAGACTATTCTTTCTCAGAGCCATTGTCATTTGTATACTTTCGCAGAACCATTTCAACAACGAATATAATTAGAGAAGGTCGTTAAACTGATAGATCATAGATGATAAACCCACATAACAAAGACAACAAGCTAGCTAGGCAGGCGGCAGCCATTACATTACTGAGCTCGTGGATGAAACCCCCTTAGCAAAGAACCCAAGAGGTTACCATTAACAACCAAAGAAGGAGGGATCTAAAAACGGAGAACGAGTCGGAGTTTTCTTAACAACAGTCAACACAAACTACTGCTACTAATTAATCTTCATTAAGCTTTCTCGCTACTAGCTACAACGAAGCAGACGGTGAGAAACGACTAGCTAGCTAGTCAGTAATTGGTGTCCTGCTGGGTAGTAGCGTCTCGCCGGCAGGGGCTGACGAAGTCCCTGCCAATTCCTTTTGAGTCGCTGCAAGTAGTGACTGATCGCTTGGGCGCAGATCACTCCGACCTGGGGGAAAAAAAATACAGACGAGAAACATCACAAAAATTGGTAAACCAAACAAAGAAGACTCAAAGAGAGAGAGAGAGAGAGAGAGAGAGAGAGAGAGAGAGAGAGAGATTTACAATGTTGAGGAAGAGCCCATAGGCAAAGGAATAGCGGCGGTGGCCTTCGCGAGCGAGCAAGAACGCGGCACTGTAGGCAGCCACCTTCAGAAGATCAATCAGAGTCCCCGTCCAAACCCACGCCCAGGACACCATTGTTGATCTCGATTGCTGCAAAATGAACAAAAATGGCCTCTCTCTCTCTCTCTCTCTCTCTCTCTCTCTCTCTCTCTCTCTAACAATATTGAAGATGGCAGAACCAAATTTTTACTTGCTCTCGTTCACCGGCTCCTTTCGATTATAATAAAGGCGGAGAAATCCCCCGGGAAGGGGGTTAAAAGCGAACAAAGAGTACAAGACAGGTGACGGGTAGGGTTAATTTGGTCTTCGTCTCCCAGCCAGCATAGCGTGTGTCAGAAGATTTTAATCAATTGCTTGCAGGTCTGAAATTTGGTCCTTTTCGTTTTTGGCTGTTTGTGAGATTTTATTCGTGAGCTGAACTGACCTGATTAAGGAACGAAAAGTCTGAATTCCAGCCGATTGGTGAAAGTCGAGATCTGCATTTGCCACGCATAGTAGATAGGATATATCGTAATTCGTATAATGGGAATGGGATGATGCCTTATTTTCTTGCGAATGAACCAAAACCCATCAACTAATTAGTTGATCTATAAGACTGTAACTGAGCGCAACGGAAGGAGAGAAACCCCCTACACCAGTAGTAGTTTTTCAGTCCGTTATCAAGTAAAAGTAATAATCGAGGAGGATTGTAAAACAATATTAGAGGTTGTACTTGATAAGTCGGATTAAGGAGAAAATATGACGAAACTGATTTTACTTACATTCCACAGAAAGATCTAGCAACGTTACTGCAGGAATCCAAATCCTAACCCTACTCTTCTTGTTAGGCCGCCGGCCCCCTACTCCGACTACTAAGCAACACAAATGCTAATCGAGTTCTTATCATTAATCCCACGCAAGCACATTCACACAATACGCCCATGTTCAAGGGCAAGTATTCGTCCTAACAATCTCCGCTACTTCCCATGCCCAAGAGTGGGGGAACATCGGCAAGGGATTCGTTTTTCAAAAAAGTCCCACCGCCACCACCCAAGTACGTGCGGCGGGGGTGCTTTTCTCAGGCACATTTCATCAAACATCTAATAGGCATTACGCCACCTTACCACGAAATCAAAGGATCATCCCGCTTCTTTGAGACTAACATGTTCAACTCACAGTAATCATATTCTCCATGACATCGACATTACACAATGGCCGACCGGGTCCATAAATGCATAAACTAATTAATCTAGAGCACATCTACAAGAACCCTAGAAATTGAAGGAGAGCATATCTAAAACGGGTAACAGAGGAGCCCTTCTAGTGTGCTCTATAGCACCCATGCTATAAAAAACAAAAAAAAAAGGTGACCTGTTGAGGAGGTAACCCACTAAATGACTGGTCCCACATCATTAATGGCAATCTTGTAAATAATGAATCAATGTATACAAGTGTAGGTACAAATTAGAGTTGTACCATATAGTATAGGTACAAGTTTCAGCTGTACCATTGAAGAATTTGTTTCACAAAGTGTAGGTACAACTTAAAGTTGTACCATTAGTATAGGTACAATTTTTAGTTGTACCATAAAGGGATTTGTTAGAAAGTGTAGGTACAACTTAAAGTTGTACCATGGTATAGGTACAAGTTCGGGTTGTACCATAAAAGAATTTTAAGAAAGTGTAGGTACAACTTATGGTTGTACCATTAGTATAGGTACAATTTTGAGTTTTACCATAAAGGGATTTGTTAGAAAGTGTAGGTACAACTTAAAGTTGTACCATGGTATAGGTACAAGTTTGGGTTGTACCATAGAAGGATTTTTAGGAAGTGTAGGTACAACTTAAAGTTGTACCATAGTATAGGTACAAGTTTAGGTTGTACCATAGAAGGATTTTGAGAAAGTGTAGGTACAACTTAAGGTTGTACCATTAGTATAGGTACAAATTTGAGTTGTACCCTAAAGAGATTTATTAGAAAGTGTAGGTACAATTTAAAGTTGTACCATTAGTATAGGTACAATTTTTAGTTGTACCATAAAAGGATTTGTTAGAAAGTGTAGGTACAACTTAAAGTTGTACCATGGTATAGGTACAAGTTTGGGTTGTACCATAAAAGAATTTTGAGAAAGCGTAGGTACAACTTAAGGTTGTACCATTAGTATAGGTACAATTTTTAGTTATACCATAAAGGGATTTGTTAGAAAGTGTAGGTACAACTTAAAGTTGTACCATGGTATAGGTACAAGTTTGGGTTGTACCATAAAAGAATTTTGAGAAAGTGTAGGTACAACTTAAGGTTGTACCATTAGTATAGGTACAATTTTTAGTTGTACCATAAAGGGATTTGTTAGAAAGTGTAGGTACAACTTAAAGTTTTACCATGGTATAGGTACAAGTTTGGGTTGTACCATAAAAGAATTTGAGAAAGTGTAGGTACAACTTAAGGTTGTACCATTAGTATAGGTACAATTTTTAGTTATACCATAAAGGGATTTGTTAGAAAGTGTAGGTACAACTTAAAGTTGTACCATGGTATAGGTACAAGTTTGGGTTGTACCATAGCTGGATTTGGAGAAAGTGTAGGTACAACTTAAGGTTGTACCATTAGTATAGGTACAATTTTGGGTTGTACCATAAAGGGATTTATTAGAAAGTGTAGGTACAACTTAAAGTTGTACCATAGTATAGGTACAAGTTTGGGTTGTACCATAGAAGGATTTTTAGAAAGTGTAGGTACAAATTAAAGTTGTACCATTAGTATAGGTACAAGTTTGGGTTGTACCATAGAAGGATTTATTAGAAAGTGTAGGTACAACTTAAAGTTGTACCATGGTATAGGTACAAGTTCGGGTTGTACCATAGAAGGATTTTTAGAAAGTGTAGGTACAAATTAAAGTTGTACCATTAGTATAGGTACAAGTTTGGGTTGTACCATAAAGGGATTTATTAGAAAGTGTAGGTACAAGGTGTCAGATTACCAGTATATGGTACAAGTTTGGGTTGTACCATATTTGCCTGAGGAATGAAGCACTGCTTTTTACATCTCACTTGAGTATTTTACGGTCGTGAGATTACCAGTATAAGGTGTCAGATTTCCAGTAGGAGACCTTCACCTGTTGAACTATCCCGTGTACTTATTATAATGGTGTTTCAAACAGAATGGACTTTTTTCCAGAACTTCAAACTTATGAAAAAGATGATTCATAATGTTCTCTAAACCTTGACACGAGCATTGACACGAGCATTACATAGATCCATTCACAATGTTCTCTAGTAACTGTACATCATATCAGATGAGATACCCTATTAACAAAAAGTAAAACGCAGTCAAAGCATTACATTTGTCTAATAAAACAAGCATCCATAACACGATTAAATCTGTCTAATTAGTGCTTAAGTTTAGCTGCATGTAGCCCACACTAGTGCATCATCATATTCTAATTGGAAAACATACAAGCACAAACGCAAACACACATAGCTAAGTAGTAAGGACTTTTGTTGGCTCATCTTCACTGCCCATCTTCCTCGTCAGTGCTCTCGTCCTCATCTTCGTTTTGATGGATTTGCTCATGTTCATTGTCCTCGCTAGAGTCACTGCCCTCTTCCTCATTGGTCCCTTTGTCATCTTGAGTTCTTTCCTTGTTTTGTTCATTGCCATTTCCCTCGTCGTCCTCCTCTTCACTGCCCTTTTCCTCATTGGTCCCTTTATCCTCTTGATTTCTTTCCTTGTTTTGATCATCGCCATTGCCCTCGTCGTCCTCCTCTTCACTGCCCTTTTCCTCATTGGTCCCTTTGTCCTCTTGATTTCTTTCCTTGTTTTGATCATCGTCATTGCCCTCGTCGTCGTCCTCTTCACTGCTCTTTTCCTCATTGGTCCCTTTGTCCTCTTGATTTCTTTCCTTGTTTTGATCATCGCCATTGCCCTCGTCTTCCTCTTCACTGCCCTCTTCCTCATTGGTCCCTTTGTCCTCTTGATTTGTTTCCTTATTTTGTTCATCGCTGTTGCCCTCGTCGTCCTCTTCACTTCCCTGTTCATTGCTTTCCTCGATTGGCCTTGGAGATAGTTCCCAAGGTGTTGAGAATTTTTTGTAGTCAATCCTCAAGGACCTCATGATGTGATGGTTGCATTTGATGATGTAGCGTCGAGCTTCCTTTTCTCGATCGAGGCGGGAGAGAATGAGTGCATTTTGCTCGAGAATTTGGGCATTCTGCCGACCCAATGCCTCAAAATGGGAAATGTATCTGTCGGTGGATGGTCCGGCTTGAGTCGTAGTTTGGTGATGTTGTGCAGGTTGTTGCGGAGACTCCTCGACCATTTGCTGAACAACATGCTCCGATGCGTTTGCCTCATCTGTTGCAAGAGGTGGAGCAGGATGAGGGAGGCCAACAATGCCTAACACACCATTCTCCTTAACCACCAAACACAGACATGATCAATATCAGAAGCATTAGTTACATTTGCTCAATGTTCAAAAGGAACTAGATCAGCAGACAATCCAAAACTTGCACAAAATCAATCCTAGATTGTTTGAATCCCGACTAGTTCTGTTTTAGCATTCACTGTGAAAAGGAAAGTGTTGGTTGGAACATTTACCTTTGACAACAAGTATAGATCCGCAAGGTTTTTTTGGGAGATTGGTTGAGTGGACTGGGCAATGGTGCAATGAGAACCCACCGGATCAATGCCAAAATGCAGAGCTAGCCTTGTGATGTAGGCACCTCCATGGATGGTCTTGATTTGTTTGTTGGAGGTCATCTTCTGTAGGGTTTTCAGTATGACTAAACCAAGATGAATTGGGGGATCTTTTACCATAGAGAGGAAAAAGTTCAAATCCCGCTTGGTCACACTCCCCGGGCTCATCACCGTCGGGTTTTTGCCGTCGGGGTTTTGCCGTTTCCCATCTCTTTTTTCCCGTTTCCTTTCAGGTGATTTCAAACCTGCGTCCTCAGCGGATCTTTTACCCGAACTGCTGGAAACCTACAGATTAATTAAAAAGGGAACCAAATGTACCATTAGCATGCTCCAACTCGTCAAAAGAATCAAATATACTATCAGTCTTACCACTTTTGTTAACAATAACTCCACGTCTCCGCTCCCCCAGCTCAACAAATCCAAACTCCTATCAATGGTTTCGAAAATACCATTTGCATGCTCCAAGAATATTAACTACAAAAAAAAAAAATACTATAATCAAAATGATGATTAATCATTACAAATATGTAGAAAGTAGGGATTAGCAATTATTTACCTCCAAGAACAGCAAGCAACCCGGTATATACTTTCTCCCCTCAGCATTATGGTCGCAGATGCATTTGACCAATTCATTGAAGCAAAACGATTCCCAATTCTTCTTCGGAATATCGGCAACATCGAGGACAGCGTATACCGAAGATAACGAAAAGTCATCTCTTCTAGTTGGTACTAATAGCACCCCCATTACGTACAAAATAAACGTTTGAAGAAATAGATCGCCGCTATCTTTCATCTCCGACAAAGCCTTCCGCATTAAGCTTGTCGAAATCGCCTGTCGGGCACAATCAACTGTCGAATACACTCTAAATGGATTCAATTCCTCGGATCTTCGTCCCACTTCTTCACCATTCAAGATGATATCAGTACCTCCCTCAGGCACGCCCATAATTCGCTCGAAATCTTTGGCCGAAATATGGACTTTCAACCCATAAGCCTGAATTGAGCTTTCTTCCAGATTAAAGCTCTTCAAAAGGATCTCCAACAACTCACGTTGGAGCATTCTTCCTTTGACTTCAAGCATACGACCAAAGCCACATCTCTTAATGGCCTCTGATTGACAAGCCTCTAAATTTGAGACTACTGAGAATACTTTCCTAGGAGAACAGCGGGTGCTAAAAATATCATGACTCTTCGTCTTCATTATAAAATTTTTTTAGCAAACTGCAAAATTAAAACAACAAAAAAATTATAAGCATGCCTTGAAACACAAATTATAAGCATGCCGAAGAGTACTAACAAAATACACAAAGCCAGAGTCGTCCACCACTGATCTAAAGAAGCAACTTTCAGTTTTCACACTTAAACACATTCGAGAAAACGTGGTTATGACAAAGTTTCATTCGAGAAAAGGATCATTCAATCATTCGGTAAACACATTCTCCAGGTAATGAGTTCAATCCTGGTTTTCAATATATGGCTTTTATCAATATTGAACAAATGCAAGACTATACCAGAGCTCACAAGCACACTTGCCTCGATATCAAGTTCTAACTACCAGAAGAACTGAAAACCCCCTACATCAACACCTGAGTACACTAATTAACCATGAAATCCGCCATTGGCATATATAAATTTCACCCAAAACACCCAGCTTCCATTAAATTTCACCCAAAATGCAAATTCTCACGGTCGTGACATGACCCGTGAGAAGCAAAGAGTAGTTTTCATATTCCAGACAATCTCACGGCTTTAGCTTCAAAAATCACGGCCGTTAAAACAAGCCGTGAAACTAAAAACACCCTGATTTTTCTGTACTTCAAAGCTACTAGAGGAGTCACTTATCAGTACATCAAAGCTACTATTCTAACCTCCCAAAGCTCGATCCACCTATGAAATGATGCATCTGCATTTTTCAGCATTTAAAATACCACACCAGTAGCTACCAATCCTAGTCCCATTTTCGCTCAAATGGATGTTTCGAGTGATATGGCAAACGTAGCTGTTGCAGTAGCCTTGCCTAATTCGAATGCAGTAAATAGGAAACCAAACAGCTTCTTGCATGCTTAAACAAAAGGTGATCAAGTACATACTTTTGTTTTATAGAAGAGAGGACAGCAAGATCCAGAATATTCAGACACAAGATCATTGTACAGAGAGAAGAAAGGGCATCATCTCTTGACTATTTCAGGTCTCCTACATCTATGCTAATCGGTCAATCTTTATCGATGTACTTCATAATGATTTGGAGATCAGCAAGCAACCAGATCAGTTGACAAAATATATCCCACACAACTAACCATCGCAAGATATTCGAATTAGCAACCCCCTCCAAAAAATATAACAATATGAGAAGCAACACAAGGACAAACTTTGAGCAATAGCTTAATGACTAGAGACCTCACAGAATTGAGAATGCTTCATTTCTCTTGCGTTTCCTCCTCAAGTCACCCTGATTTCATGAACTAATTCTTGACTAACACACTCAATTGCACCTTTCATGCAGCCAAGCAAGACCCTTCAATTAACAGTCCAAAATGTAATCAACAAGCAACGGTAACGACACTACAATACCAACAAGACCAAATCAACTCTTCCAAAATTTTCTCTGCAGACTCAGTTTGAAGGCAAACAACAATCCAACTTGTCTCAAGCCAAACTGAAAAGAATCAAACTTTGAGTATGAACTTTCCTATTCGATTTGCCTCCATAAAACACAAATCAAGTCTCTCCAATCAAAAAGTTAATACTGCATGCATAAAGGAAGGAACACAATCGCTAGCTAGGTCAGATTGGAGCAACTTTTTTTGAGATCACGCATGGTTGAGATTAAGTCCAAGGTTCACTTGATGAATCACGCCAAAACCTATCACTTGATGAATCTCTAATCAGACAAACAATCTTGAATAACAATTCACGGCTGAAGTTAAAAGGGCAAGATTTCAGTAACTTGCCTGGAATTGAAGACTAAGATTGCAGCTCTATCACAAGAGAAATTGAATTCTGAATCCAACGTGTAGTATCTGAAAGAGTTACCAGATCAAAGTCCCTACACATAATACAAAAAGTGAAAGTGAACTCACGTAAACAGCAAAAATCATAGACAGGTTACGATTAAGGTGATGCTAATACTGCAGCTCCTTGTGGCATTACAAAAGCATCCTAGAAGAAAGAAAGGATTCCTACTGTATTAACCATTACGTACTACGGATGGGGCATTAAGTAATTCAGGCTAGCTTTTTTCCTAGTTCATCTTCCATTATCCGCGAATCCAAGACTCAACACTTCACCTGGGATTTCACTAGCTAAATGAACTTTCCGTGGAGCACTTTCGAACTAGAATCCCCAGAAAATTGACCAAGATCCAACATTTAGATGGCTAGCAATTCTATTGTTCAGAGTCTACAAAGTTTCCAATATCTATTTGATCCTAATTGCTGCTCAATATCATCAAGGATCTCTAAATTCAGCACAATAACAAATTCACAAGTTCCCGAGGAAAAAAATCCATAGTTTGCCCATCGCTTTTCCCCAACTAAAAACAATAAAATCCCTAACCCACCACAGAAATCCAAAAGCCACGCTCAAAAAGTTCAGAAAAGAGAAGAAGAATAGCAAAAACCACCAAACGAATTTTCAAAACCCAGAAAGTGAATCGTCTTTTTTTACCTGAAGAGCGGACAATCGCTCGGTGTAGAACTGCTCAACGGTATCGGAAAGGCAAGTCTCGTTGAACTTGGAGCAGACTTTACCCTCAATCAAGCAGCTCTGAATCTTGTTCCAATCAACCCCTTCACTATTGACAAAGAGACCCACCGCGAAAGAGCACAATCAGCAGAGACCCGCCGCGAAACCCAATCTCACCGTTCCCGTCGCCGATGCTCAACCACTTCAATATCGTCAAAGAGACCCACCGCGGAAGAGCATAGTCCACACTCGCGGAAGAGGAAACTTGAAACCCCAAATCTCTTTCTTCTCACAGCGTCGCCGTCGCAATTACCCCTTGATGCAGGCTCTCGACGAGCTCAAACGTTTGCAATCGACGAAGAGATGCTCGCTCTCGTCGTCCCTTGCTCGCCGCCTTCACTGTCGTTGTCGGAATCCGGCTCGCCGCAGTCAAAGAGATGCTGCAATCGTCAAGCTTCTTCTACTCGTCGTCACCCACTGCTCGCCGTCTTCACTCGTCGTCACCCACTGCTCGCCGTCTTCACTGCTCGCTAGCTGCGTGGAGAGGATCGAAGGAAGAGGATAGAAGGAAGAATGGTTTCGGCGGTGAGAAGAGGTGAGAAGAATGGTTTCGGCCGTGAGAAGAGGTGTGAACCCAAATAATTTCAAGCAACCGGTTGCAACGGTTGTCCACACACAAATAAAATAATATATTAATAATTTAAATAAAATCTAATGGTTGATAAAGGTTGAACATGATCTAATGGCTGTAAATGTTTTATAGCACCAATACTATAAAGCACACTAAAATGCCTCGGAACAGAGACCTTCTTACTAAAGAAGACTACCTGTTACATACTAATCACTAGCTAGTTTCTGGATACTACGTACGATAGAAGAGACGGGACACAAAGTTACTGATCGGGACGACTCGTAATTAGTTCTTCGTAGTAGCAGCAGCTGGTTCGGAGCAAGTGCATTCACTGGGATTAGGCAGCACCGCCTTCTCCAACTGGCCCAAGAATATGACAGTGATTTGGAGACAGAGAGTGAGGACCTGAATTAAACGGAGGAGTAGAAGATTAAAAGTACATCCTCGGTGACCGGCCGGGAAATATGAATCGGTGACCGGAGGAAACACAAAAAATTAACAGAGAGCGTATAGTTAGGGATAATTAAGGTCTTACTATAACGCGCAGGGTCAAAGAGAGCTCCGAACAGCTCTCGCGAGCTAAGTAGTACACGCCGGCGATGACGAAGATCTTGAAGTAATCGAACCCCAACTTCCTCCAGAATCCCATACCTGCTGCTGATCGCTGCTACAATGCCCCTTCTCTCTTCTCTCTCTTGGGAATGACGAAGCTACATGGATCCTAAGATTTTTTTATAATAAAAGTGGAGAGAGGAGGGCATGTTGGTCTTTTGGGTGCTACCTGCCAAGCTAGTTATCTATGATCCGAAGGGTTTCTAATAAGACCGATTAATTATACATTTCGTAGAAATTGAAAATTTTGTATTTCAGCTTAGAAGAATATCAAGAGATACTGATAGCAATAGCAAATGCCATAGACAGATAGACATTGCAAGAAGGATTGATGTGATACAGCCGCTGGACTGTGCTAAGGCTGTACGAGAATCCGCAATTCGACGCCATCTGGTTTGCAGGGAACTATGTATGTTAATGGCGCCTGGATTGAAGTTACTGTTGCTTAATTCATCGTTTCGGTTTGGTTAGGTCTTTGTTTGGGATTGGAATTTAGTACCATTATGTGAGGATCATCATCACTACCGGCAAAGTTTATCTTCGGTTCTTTACAAATTGGTGTAAAAACTTTGATAACATATGTAAATAAAACTAGCTTTGATACTGGCCATTGGCAGGTGAGTTTCATTTAAACATTAAGTGAGTTTCATTTAAACATTAAATTAATTTAGAAAAATTTTATTCATATTCTTGAACCTCTCGTTAATCTCGTGCATACACTACATTTATATCAAATAATTTGTTCTCATACTTGAATCATTTTTCATATATTATTAAAAATTTGTTATTCTTTGTGTATGACCCGAATGTATGACTCGTAAATATACGTAGCTAATTTAGTCCCTCCAGGGACACCTACAATATTGATACGATATAAGTTAATTTATAAGTGAAAACATACCACTCTTAATTAAGATATATTAACTTTTGGCTAAATGTATAACATGATCATGTTATAATTTTTCAATTTTTTTTATCATCAAACTCATAATAGTTCATTTATCCAATTGGAAGTAAAGTTTTTAAAATCATTTTATTTTCCAATGGTGGTTCATGAAATCTCGGTACATGAAACACTAAAAATAAATATCTAAACAATACATGTCATTCCATAATTTTCAAAATTTCAAATGACGAATGTTTAAAATATTGGGACTGAACCTCACCCATCATAATCAAATTATTGTGCTATGCAATATACACTACTTGCAAGTGCATATGAAATATAATTTTTTTAATTATAAACACAATGACAAATTTATATATAGTTTAAATATATAATATATTGTAGTAATATTTTTAGACGGTAAGGAATATAATTATATCTAAAAGGTATAAATATTTTATTTAAGGATAACACATGTAAAGGAAAAAACGTAAAAGTAAACCAAAATTGCTAAAGGAAAAAAAAATCAAAAAATGTAAGAAGCATTCACCGAGGGATAGATATTTTTGTTGGTTGAATTTTCTTGTTGAAATAATTTGATTGGGTAATGGCTGTGCTGACATGGATGCGTCAGGGAAGGAGAAATTTGAATTTGAGAAACCTTTTTTGGGAACCCCCTATTATGTTTTTTAGATATCATGGGTCATTCCTTCCTACTATCCAAACTTTCAGTTTAGAACTTTAGATCAATGATTTGGTTTCAGTTTTAATCAATGAGTTATTACAATAGTTTTTTTTTTGCCTGCGCTTCGTAACGGTAAGAAACTAATTATATTTACATATCTAAATGATTTTTTTGAATCAAATAAATAAAAAAATTATGGTAAGATACATCTATTAACTTTATATAGTGTCTAAATGATCGTGCTCCGGTGCGCGATCGAGTTTTAAATTTATAAATTCAAAGTACACTCTCTATTCAATTCTAACTAAACCAAGTATAACCTAGCTAGAGTTGTAGTAAAATGTTTCGGTCGTATTCCAAGGGATCACTAAGTGTATTATTACTTCGCTCCGAGCCACTATCTAATCGGGATGGAAGTTTGGTGAGGGGTATTTGACTAAATTAACCTACTCCTAAGGTAAAATAAACAACCAACCAAGTGGTTGGAAGGACGCTTAGAGGTAAGATGGTTTCATAGGCTCAAATCCACCTAGCTAAGGTTGTAAAGTAGAGTTAATCGAATGTGGTGAATGAGCTCTTTTCCGTGGGCTTTCGTGGTTATCCACACGCCTCCGAGTATGCCTCCCCTAAATCCATGTTCTAGTTACCTCGATCTAGGCTATCATATCTGGGGCATTAAGTTTATGGCTCATTTCAATGGACACTATCCACCATCCACACCGAGGTATCATCCTGGGTTCCATCTAGGAAGGCTACCTATAGCAGGAGTTCGGTCGCCTTGACCACTATAAGCCCTCATTCACACATCTAACCTAAACTCGCTAGATGGCGCATACCCGTCTAACCTTAGAACTCCATACCCAACGCGGTAGCATAAAGTAGGCTAAGAGGGAAGATTAGTGCGACTTACCCAAGCGTCATCATTTAGGAAAGAGTGGCATTAAAATCAACTAGACAAACACATTCATTCATTCACAACCTATAACTAGGGTCCATATATCCTAAACAAGCACTAGAGATTCACGTCATTAGAGAGAAGAAGAAAATACAAACTAGAAGAGGGGAATGATGGAATCAACCTTCTTCTCCTTGCTTGCACCTTCTCCTTGCTCTTTGGGTTGAATGGATATCCAATGAAGCTCACCCAAGGTGTTTCTCTCTCTAAAGCACTCCAAAACCCTAATTTTCTCACCCGAAGGCAGCTCTCCTTTGAAAAGTGCAGCAAAGAGGGGTATTTATAGAAAGCTGATGGCGGTCATGTCCTCCAAGGGCGTGACCCGATGGTCACGATCATGACAAGGGCGTGACCAGTTGGAATGTCTCCGAATCGTCCAAAATGACGTGTTTTATCCCGTCTTTAAGTTCCGAGATCGCGGCCTCCTTCACGAGATCACGACCGAGATCTTTTGTGCCCCGGACGCGATCTTTATTGTCGCCAAAACGCACCATGACCGCGATCCGGGTGAGAAAACTCTCTGCCTTTTTCTTGGTTGCCTGCTGGAGATCGTGGCCACTGATCGCGACCATGATCACAGGCCGCGATCGTCGTCACTGCCTGGTCAAGGGCAGTGACCTGTGGCCGTGGCCAGTGCCTTTTTTCCCTTCTTGCTCCTATTCTTCCCAATACTGCTCGGATGAACTCCAATCGATTCCCGATCAATCCCAAACATGGTATCAACAATATGAAATTACAAAATTATACCTAATAATTTATGGAAAAAAAATTAACAATAAAAATAAAATTAATACCCCACACCACCACCATCGCTAAAGCCTTGCAATTGACATTATCTTTTCTTCAAAAATGAAAATGGGAAGCCATTGTCGCTTCAATCTCCACCTCCAAGCATTTTTCATTCACGAATAAACAATAATTCAAGCATCATAATTATTATTTGATACCAATGCAAACATATATATATAGGTATCACCCTATCAAACAATACAATACAAATAATGATTCCGTATTGTCCGTGGAACTGGAAATAAGGAAGCGTGCTTTTTGTAGTGATGCTTTAATATATAAGCCCAAGTAAATCCAATAGTGCACATATACATTTACCCAAACATCCCTCCGTGGATTGCGCACAGAGCAGGAAAAGGGAGTTTAAGTGGGTTCCGCCTAGGAACCTCCATATAGTATTGTTATGCTGATGATGATGACGAATAATGGATAACAACTATGTTAATCATAAGTAATTCAATTCAACGTAGCTAATTAAAAAATATATCAACATCGGCTAGGGGGTGATAGTCGGTTCGGTTACAGTTTAACCAAATCGATGGGTCTGTTAGCCGACATCGATTATGTGCCCAAACGCCCGACCAACCCCGACACAGTTTACCATTGTCGATTATCCGACACCGAAACCGATGGAATCTGTGCAGTTAGTCGGCATATCGTGAGCTGACATTATTGAATAAAAAAGTGGAACCGGGGACCCGTTCCTTTTACATCTTCCCCAAATCTCTCTCTCTCTCTGACCATATACATGTCGGGCAATGGTGACCGAGGAAGGGGAAGAAGAGCATGTGAGCGGTGACTCTTGAGTGGTTGACAGAGGAGGAAGAGAAAGAGCTGCCAGAATCTTGAGTCACGCAGATCTGTAACGCGGAACGGGGACGACGATCGAGACCGCTTCAACCCTTTGAATCTTTCTATTTATCGTCTACCTCCGAAGCTGAAGAAGACAGGGACGCCGATGGCGACCGATGATCTATCTTCACTAGTAGCTACCCTCTTCTCCTTCTTTTCATTTGTTTGATGGATATCTACCGTCGCCGCTTTCTTCTCGGCGGAAGCGAAAACTCCAACTGAGCGATTTGAGTGAAAGATTCTTTGGTGGTGGTGCGTGTCTAGTTGGGGCATTGAGGTCGGGATTCGGGAGATTGAGACGGCGAGGTCTAGATTGGAAGGACGAGGTTGGGCGGTGAGGTATGGTTGAGGGCCGAGAAGCATCTTGATGGGGGCGGGGGCAGAGCAAAGATCTAGTGGTGGTGGCGGGCAAGGTCAAAGGGGCAGTGGCGATGAGGTTCTCCTCAGGCGGTTATTTATGGTGGACTGAGTTATTTTCTGCCAACCACCGATGGTATCAGGTTATCAAATTCGACTAAAATCCCTAACCGACACCGACAACATTTTTTGGTTGTTGGTTTTAGTGAATAACAGCCAATTTTGGATAGTGGTTGGTTTAACTGGATAACCACCAACCAATTATCACCCCAAACAGCGGCAATGTGTTAGCTTGGTTACTCGATTTTGAGTAATCACGGTGGCTACAAAAAAATAACCCTTCATTATCTCCATTTCATCATATTTTTAACTTAAAAGTGAATATTAGATTAAGAATAATTTTGGAAAAGAAAATATACCACATCTAATTTTTATCCTTTAAGAAGTGAATTTCTATTTATCATACTCAAACTCTTACTGCAACCTCATTCTGCATCGCAGTCAACAGCTCTATCAGTCGGCGATTTCTTCCCCGTCTCCACACCCGCCGGCCCCCGAATCTCCATCTCTCTCTTCCGCACGCCTCTCTCTCCTTGTACCGCCACTGGTGGTGGTTCCTTTCCTGCCGCTAGCGGCCACCCTTCCTCTCCACTCCACTCCACTCCACTTCCCTCCCCCCTCTCTGTCTTCGGCGACTAACTGTCGCCGATGATTTTCATCGGATTCCATATATGGATTTTACGTAATGGTATGTACGTATTTTTTCGTATTGGTATTGGTTTTTCCATTAGATGTATTATTTTTTCGCATTGGTATTGATAACCATGTAACGATATTGTTGTTTTAGTATTGATGTTATTATATTGGTATCAAGGTTGTCAAACTAGTTTAAGTCATTGAGTCGGTCAAGCAAGGGGTTTGAGGTTTAATGGTCTGATCGGGATCCGACCAATTTTAGCTGTTTTAGACGTTTTTTGAATATATATACAAATAAGATAGTAATTAAAGATTTAAAGACTGAAATAAAATTTATCTTACATATATCTATTAAAAACTTGTTTTCACAAAATAAATCTACCTAACCTCCATTACCCACTCACCATCTTCCTTCCTTCGTTTCTCTCCCTCTCTTCCCCCTGTCTTCTTCTCCCTCTTTAGGGGTCAGACCGGGGGCTTTTTGGAGTCCGTTTCGAAACTCGACCCGGGTCGGACCGGGTCCAATCGGGAGTTCGATAGGGGTTTAACAATCTTGATTGGTGTTGATATTCATGTATTGGTATTAGTTAAATATCTAATTGTATTGTTTAATAAATGATATACGTTGTGGTAGTGATAGTGTTTTTATATTTTGGTATTGATTTCTTGTTTTTTTCTTTTATAATGGTATTGGTATTTTTTTTGAAGTGGTGGTGATTTTCTAATGGATTGGTTTTGATTTCCTGTTTTATTTTTACAGTTAGGGATGGCAACCTTGCCCGAACCATCGGGTACCCATCTGAAACCTGCACAGACGGGGGCCAAAAATACCGCCTATCATGGGTAATGGGCGGATTCGGGTATGCCCGAAACCGATAGTAGTGGGCAACGGGTGGGGATGGATCTCGTAGTATCTGCACCAACCCCGCCCGTCCCCAAGATGATGTTGTTTTCATTCCAGTAACTTAAACCTATCTAAAAAAACTCCCAGCCAACTTCCCTTTAACACTCAGAAAGCACCAACCATCACTGTCCTCCGAAATCCCTAATCACCCATCGCCCCATTCCACCGCCAACGGGAAATCCGTTCCTTCTTCTCCTCAATATAGCGAGCGTCGGCCCTCGACTTGGACGTGAAAGTTGCTACGCCACCTACTTGCTCTTCACCAAACTCAGCGACACGAGGACGACAAGAGGACCAATGTATTCGGGGGCGACGGGGTGAGCTAAGTTACGTCGCCGACGACAATATTTCACAAGGTCCGCCCCAACTTCCTCTCAATAGCGAAGCCGGCCGTGGGGATCCGTGGGTTGCCCGAACCGACGGAGGACGAGACGGAAGTCAGGCTTCCCACGTTTAGTCGCCTGGGACGAGGATGGGAAAAACCTCAGAGGTTGATGGGCAGGGATCGGGAGGCTTGTACCCGCCCCCGATCCGCCCCGTTGCCATCCCGATTTACAGTGGTATTAGTTCGGATGGACGAAATTAAGAAAAAGATTTATGAGAGTTGTGATTTATTCTTAGATTTAAGATACGGGATGTTCATGGTTGTAGTGAACAGAATTCGAATATGCTCACTTTCTGGTTTTAATTGCAGGTTCTTGGTTACATGATGGAATCATGGACTACTCTGAGCTTGATGGGTGGTGTTGGTAGATTGAGAGTAGTTAGTGTTAGGTGTTAATGGGTTAATTAGTCTTTGATTTAGCATGTTAATGGGTTAGTATGGCTATTTAGATTATTAGTATGCATGGACTTAGAGTCTAATTAGGTGGCAAGTCTAATTATCAACCCGGGGTCTAGATCTACTGCCTAATCCGTGAATATCTATTATCAAGCCAACTAAGTCGATTGATTGTGATTATAACTAAAAGCAGTAAGAAAGCAGGAATTGATTCGTTTTTTCTAAGCAAAGGAAGAGTCACTCGGGAATGAGTCCCCCTAGTTCCTTAGTTAGGTCTCAGTTGTAATTACCCTGGGTTGATTTACTGTTGATTAAACTGCGGAAGATCCGACAGTAGCTTGGAATCTCTTAAGCTGACCAAGCCCTCTCAGTCAAACTACCCGGTAGACGACTAGTCTTCACTGGGATAGAAAGCTGAAGCAATAAGCACAGAAATCCACTACTGGAATTGGATTCCAGTACAAAACAGTAGACTGACTAACTCTCGTATAGCCAATCTACTACTACCGAATGATGAAGCTCTAACAACCTAATCAGATTCTATCTATCTCAGGTTGCAGCAAAAATCCAGAAAAGCTGATCAGACTTCAATTAATTAAATGAATCATGCACCATTCGATTAAAACCAAACAGTATAGCAATCCCAAGTCATTATAATCATGATTCCGAACACATGGAACTAGAGTTCTTCATACCCAAGTGAAAGAAGAGTCTACTCCATAAAGAGAGAGAGGAAAACAGAATACAAAGCAGTCATACTCATAACAATGGGAAGAATCTGCTCTAGGATGATGATCTTCACTCCTATGATGATCTCCAAGCTCGATTGACGAAACCCAGCTCCAAAATCACTTCTAGGATATGTTCTTTGCACTTTCTCTCTCTAGGGCTCTGTTTTTGCTCTGAAAAGTCGATTCCCTCACTTGTGGCTCGAAATTGGGTTAGAATCCAGAATTCCCGACTCACACGGGCAGGCCACACGGCCGTGTGGCTTACCTAGATGCCCGTGTGAGTGTCAAAACGCGGAGTTTGGATTAAGTGGACTTCAGGCTACCTACACGGCTAGGGACACACGGCCGTGTGGAATATCCAAGATGCCTGTGTGAAGGCTCGGTAAATCCCACACGGCCACATGGGTTCCTTATACGGCCATGTGGGTTTTAGGAGTGCCCGTGTGGCTTCCTGAGCATCTCGCCCCACGTCCGATCTTCGTCCAATCGACCCCGAAATCGCTCACAAACATTCATTCACGTACTAGGACCTGAAATATCACAAATAAGAACAACCTAGCGTGAAATCGGCCTAAAACACGAGAATCAACATCTCAAACGGCTCAAGAATAGGGGTAAAAACATGTGTAATTAACGGTCTATCAAAGTCCCCCACACTTAACCGTTTGCTTGTCCCCAAGCAAACCAAGTCAGACACAAGGTAAGCTCACATATTTCAATCATACCAACATTGGGGACAAATCATATAGGCACAGAACACGTGAATCATACTGGCTTTCAAACATCAACACATGAACAACTTCAATAGCAACCTGGACAACCACCACAGAGGACATTTGAGTGCAGCAAAATCGAGTAAAGAAGGAGTCTCCCTTTTGTTCATCAACCAACATAGACTTGACTCAACCACTTACTCAAGACAGTCACCTCATGCACAAAACTCAAGATATCAGAATAGAGACCGAGCAATCTAGGTCCTCACCGGGGTACAAGAGTATAGAGAATATGAGAAAATGAATCGTTCACTCTCGACCAGTGGGGTCAGGACAATTTGATGCGAAAAACGCGCATGCTTATTCTCTCAATCCCTAACATCTCTTCACCATGACGACAGCCTCTAAGTGTTAGAGCTTACATAAATGGGTGTCATCACTAACTAATCCGGAGGTCTTAGACACAGGTTCAAATGACTGGCTAGGGTCTAGGACATGGGGAAAAGGTCTTTTAGGTGGTGGAAGTATTCATAGCACAAGGTTCCACATTTCCAAACCCAACAAACTCACAGTCAATCAAACCACTTACTTTCCTTATGCCATTCTGCCTTACTCAAATTCTTTAGAGAACAAGAGCGAAGAAGGTCACATAAATGTTAGTATTTCCCAGCCAGACTGCTAAGAAACACTACTTAATGTGCACTATTCAGATTTTTGGTGGTGGCTCTCTTTTGCTTTCATTCATTCTTTTTTTTTTCTTGAGAGAATCAACACCTATTCACATTTTTCAAACTCATGCCCAACTTTTTAAGAACTACCTCCAACTCTCACATTATATTTAGCAGAAATAGCAGAGATGCAAAAACCACTCTGTGGAACCTTCTAAGAGATGCAAAAGGGTGATTTTTCATTGTAGACCGAAAGAAAGGATAACACACGGCTCAAAGGGGCTGACTAGGGGATATGACACACCAGGACAGTCAATTTGGTTGTGGGCTAATCCTATGCCTCCATCATCTTAGCTAATGACAACGTGAATGCTACAAATCATGGAAGAGGGAACTATCACACAAGAAAGAAACGAGCAGGCTCAAATCTTACATGGCTACCTATATGCTCTATCTCCCATTCGGATCCCCTGAACTAGATGCATAAACGACTATCAAGAAAAAGTGATCCATCCAAGTCACACTTGGTAAGCAAATAGTTGAAAAACTGAACCCCTACACAACTCTACTGCACGTCTCAGTCATCATTAGAGGTTGTCCTAGTCACACTCCAGTTGTCATGCATTAATCCAAAAACCATTCAATTCACCAATCAAAACACAGTGCCAATATGATCAAACAACCGTACTTGGGGCCCTCAAATCTCGAGATTTGGACAACGGACTAGGCTCCAAGCACACGTATATAGATTCCAACCGATATAAAGCACCCCCCCCCCCCACACTTAAGCACGACATTGCCCTCAATGGAGCATAGGGAGAGATAAGGGGAACGATGTTACCGGATTGAAATACTGCGGGAGACTGGAAGTGGACCAGTCAGCGGGGAACATATTAAACGAACAGACAGTTCTGCACGAAGGAAATACAAAGAAGACACAAGCACACTGTGCGTTAGGGATCAGAGTTCAAGCTCCTCACAAAAGACAATCCACAAAAGAAAACCAAAAGTACAAAAACAAACGACATACTCAGTTCAAGCTCCTCAAACACATGGAGCAAACATAAAAAGTCCAGAATAAAAATACACTCTGAGGGGCGACGAGTATAGCCTACTCGTCGCCAAGGTTGTCGAAGTCGATGTCATCCATGAAGGCGTCATCGCCGGCGGCCGGGGCTGGTAGTGGAAGTCCTCCCAAGGAGTCCTCCAGACTGGCTGCTCGCCCGGTATCAGCTGGAGCAGGTGTTGCTGGACCTCCTGCATACGCCGAGAGCGGGCCTTTTCCCACTCGATGTGAGCCAGAGTCACCCCCTGCTGGGTCTCCATGCGGTCCAGGCGCTCATTATATGCAGCCATCCGGGTCTGATACTCGACCTGGTGAGCCGAGTACTGCTGCTGGAACTGGAGCTGATGGTCGATGATCTGCTGATTCTGGATGCTTAGCTGCTGGAACTAGTGGGCGAAGTAGTCCTGCGATGGAAAGGTGGAACTGCTACCCCCGTACTCGAAGGTGGTCGGGCGGGGGGCATCAACATCATTCACATCCTCGGGGTGGACATCCTCATCAACCTCATCCTCAGGAGCATCTGGTTGGTTCGCTGCTAGGATCTGAGGTTGAGGAAACCCCTCGATCCACTTGACGCCTCGATCCACTTGCAGCAGGTGCATACTCTTGATCGTGTCCTCGCCGAAAGCACTAGTGCCCCCTGCTTTGTGCACCCCTGCAGGGAAATTTGGAAGTAGGTGGCCAGGCGGGTGATAAGGGGAGCGTAGTGGAGGCTCTTTAGTTCTGAAGCACTCTTGGCAAAGGTTCTGGCTACCACAGAACCCTGGTGGAGAAGATGGTCCGCCTGGCGCATGGACTGGATGAAATACAGCGCTCTCCTAGTGATGGTGTTGGCACTCTCCCCGGCTGGAGTGTAGGACTTCGCCAGCAAGTGGTGGAGAATGCGGTTATCGAGCTGCAGGGTGCTGACCTTCGTCCGCCCGGCAACGAAGGGACGTTGGCCGGGCTGAGCGAGGCGGGTGCACAGTGTCTTGAAGTTCACCCCACCGGATCGTTGAGCTCGGTGACGTATTCCCTATCATCGTCCAGGCCGAGGTCGAGGGCGGTCTCCAAGTCGTGGTAGCTCATGGAGCGGGGCGCACCGTCGAGCCGGAACTTGACGGCTTCATCGTCTGCCCAGTCCTCTGTTTCCTCATGCTTGAAGGTCGTATAGAACTCCAGCACGAGCTCGTGGTAAACTTTCTCGCAAATGGACAGCAAACGGCGCCAAGGGAGGTTGGTGACAATGGCGGAGAAGTGGTCGTAGCAGTTCAGCTTCTCAATGATGCTGCCCAAACGAGCAGGCCAGGACGCGCTTGAACCGATCCTGGTGGGGGGCCCTCTTCAAATCCCTGATAAACGGGTGCTTGAGGTCGGGTTTCGTCATGGTCCTGCAAAAGAACAACCCAAAGTGGAGCCAAAAGAGCCATAGAAAAGGTTAATCACACACCCACATTTGAGAACAGAAAACAGCCGAACCATGGTTTCATCCATAGTTCGGGGGTCAATAACTCGATCAAACAAGCATAATCTGGGTGGGGGTGCACAACCATGATGAAGTAGGCAACTTAAGGTTCACATCCATAGCAAATACACCCTCAAAGCACATCATTAAGGGCCCCAACTGGCTCCCACAAAATGGTATGAAAAACAGGCATTTCATCAACACCTTGTGTGCATTATAAAGTTAAGCATAAAATGGACAAATTCATAGCACACAAGGGCTCAATCAAGCATGGGTGACATTGCCCAACATCATTCACACAAAAACCAAGCCTTCCCCTCAATCAATTGCACACAATTCACACAATGCAAAGTTGTTCTCTAAACATACACCCTAACAGCCAATTCTCCACAATTCACAAGGTAAAGGGCAAAATCAAACCTGGAGATACAAGTAGAGGTGTAGGGGATGATGAGGGGAAGGCAATGGAAGCAACGAAAATCCCAAAAACTGCCCGGAAATGCCGTCGGAGCCTCGCCGGAGTCTCGCCTGACTACGCCTCCGGTGACCAAAATTCGGCCCAAATCGCCCCAAACTCGAGGTAAATGCCGAAAAGGATGAGGGAAGATTGGGTTCGGTGGTGATTTGGTGAAAAACCGACCAAAAATGGCCGAAAATTGCCCAAAAAATTTGAAAATCGCGGTTGTCCGCGAGGGGGAGAGAATTCCGGCTAGGGGAAGTGGGTTTTCTGACCACGCGGCCGTGTCGGCCAAATATATAGGTGCTGGCTCAACCACACGGGCACTCTCACACGGCCGTGTGAGGTGCAATAGCGCCCGTGTGGGCCGACACGGCCTGGCCGAGGATTTTCACATGGCCGTGTGACAAAGCATTTCTGGCCGTGTGAAAATTGCCGAAGGCCAAAACCACACGGCCGTGTGAGGGACCCCTCCTGCCCGTGTGAACTGTCCAGGGCCTCCACACGGCCAAAACCCATTTCCACACGGCCTTGTGGGTTTTAGGGCTAGCCGTGTGGGCTGCCAAAACCACGAATTTGACCTGTTTTCACTCAAAATCGACATACGACTCTTGGACAACACCTCAAGACTCAAAAACACAAAAAATTAAAAGGAAAAAGGTAAGAAAATGCAAACCTAGGTTGGGTCGCTGACACGCCAAAACACAACACCTAACAATGGCCAACTGTAACCAATGAAAGGGACTGCAGTATAGTGGCACAAGTAATAAATATCGAATCCACGGGTCTCTAGAGTTACTATTACTCAGCTTCAGTTCATTATCTAGCAAACTAGATTAAGGATTGATTAACTAAACTACTCTACTAACTAAACTAAGTAAAACTACTAATTACAGTTTGGGAACTCACTTAGGTATGATTCCCCCTAGCTCCTCAATTAGGTCCAAGTTGTAATTCATTTTGGTTGATTTACTGTTGATTAAACTGCGGAAGACCCGACAGTAGCTTGGAATCTCTTAAGCCGACCAAGCCCTCTCAGTCTAACTATCCGGCAGACGACTAGTCTTCACCGGGATAGAAAGCTGATGCAATAAGCACAGAACTCCACTACTGGAATTGGATTCCAGTACAAAGCAGTAAACTGGCTAACTCTCGTATAGCCAATCTCCTACTACCGAATGATGAGACTCTAGCAACCTAATCAGATTCTATCTATCTCAGATTGCAGCAGAAATCAGGAAAAGTTGATCAGACTTCAATTGACTCAATAACCATGCATCATTCGATTATAATCAAACAATATAGCATCCAAAACTTCATACAAGAAAGATCCTAACTCATGGAACTAGGGTTCCTCAAAACCTAAGTGAAGGGAAGTTACTCCATAGAGAAGAGAGAGACTGCAGAAATCTGATCTAGATCTTCAATCTCCATCTCCAAGCTTGATTCCCGAGCTCCAATGGCGAAGAAATCCTCCAAAATAGCTCCAAGAATGTTTCCAAGTCGCTCTCTCTCTCTAGGGTTCGTCCCTTGGGTGTTTGGGATCCAAAACCCAGCTCTCCCTCTCCTTTGGCTCGAATTTGGGTTAAAAACAGCCATTCCCGACTCGCACGGCCAGGGTGCACGGCCGTGCACATCACCATTCTGGCCGTGCACCTCAAAACGCGGCGTATCAATTAGTTGAACCTCAGCCAACTCGCACGGCCAGAATTGTATGTTGCACGGCCGTGCGTGGCCACGCACAATCCCATGCGTGCCCACGCACAATCCCATGCGTGCCCACGCACAATCTCGCACGGCCAAACTGGTCACTTGCACGGCCGTGCGTGGCCACGCTGGTCTGCCCGTGCAGCTTGCTCAGCCTCTGTTTAATGCTTCGTTTCTCCCTCGTCCGGACTCCGAATCAGTCGCCGTTTGATCCCAGACGCTCGTAGTCTCGTCCTCTTTCGTTTCATAACAAGCTTGCACGCTTATTTGTCCATAAAGTGAGGTAGAAATCCATTCTTCTTCAGGTCATGCCCGAGTTTCCTCTCTCGAATCGTCAATTGATCTCTGATTGACTTGAAACTTGCGCCTATGCTTCACTTTATGTGCTAGGACCTGAAATGGGACAAAGGAACACAACCTAGCATAAAATAGGCCAAAACACACGAATATGCCCCTCAAACGGATAAGAACTAGGGGCGCAAACATGTGCAATTACATCGTTATCAAACTCCCCCACACTTAACCGTTTGCTTGTCCCCAAGCAAACCTAACTCAAACCAATGCAACTCTCCAGACCTCTATAGCAACAAACAACCTAGATCGTAGGTAGAGGACTTCCTAGATCATTTAGCAGCTTACGAGGTCAACCGACGCACAAGTCATCTCATAGCTTCTTCGGTCAGTCGGCATCATGGCAAACAGTGAACAGAGGACAAATGAATTGTGGATGAAGAGATTCTCAAAAACAAAAGATCATGGACTCACATTTTTCAAGGTGCTCGATTTTCTTTGAAGATGGTTGGAACCCCTTTTTTCTGTTTTGCTTGTTTTCTGTTATTTTTCTTTTCTTTTTTTCTTTTCAAGGGTCCCAACCTGCTCTTACCGGCCATGCCAGGAGCGGATGTCTCGAGCCTCGTGCGGGGGAAAGACATGTAAGGGGGCTGGAGGTAGTAGGTGGAAATTGGGAACGGATTCCCGTCTCCCCTTACACACTTTCGCCCTATTCGCACGGGAGACGTTTATTTTGAAGCACATTTTCGAGCACCTGTTATTTTCAAAACATGATACAAGAGTCCATGACAGGTAGAAAATCCATAACACCACACAATTCAAGGGTCCTAAGATCACTAATTCACTCAATCAACCAACACAATATGAAGAAGAAACGAGACTTCTTAAATGTATCAACATCCTCCATAGTGCTACACTACCTCCCTAGGTTGCATATTACTGTAAAGACTGTCAATTCAAAGCATACTGAGCAGGCAATTGCAAGGAACACGTACTTGGAGCCCTCAAATTTCAAAATTTGGACAGTGGACTAGGCTCCAAGCACACAAACAGCCAAACATTCACCCGCATACATAATTGAACATCCCCCCACACTTAAGCACGACATTGTCCTCAATGGAGGAAAGATAAGGAGGGTAGAACGAAGTTACCAGATCAAGGGTGAATGATGATGTACGGGTCAGGCAGTGCAGTCCAGGAAGAGAGAGTAATCAGAACACAAACACCACACAAAATCTCACAAAGGTTGAGTTATTGACTCTAAAATCAAATAACAAAACTGACTCAACCGAGGAGAAAAAGAGAAAGAAATGCAAACCGACTGGTTGGGTTGCCTCCCAACAAGCGCTTCTTTCACGTCGTGAGCCGGACGATGGCTCCTAAGTTTCGGTCCATGCTAGAACCTCCTTGAAGTTGAGGTTCTCGTCGATGAGGTGGAGTCGCAAGTCATGAGCATGTGGTGTGGCAGGTGATGAAGGCTCATGTACTTGATGCAGATGAAGTCTCCACCCTCGAGACCTCTTCTTCTCTTCTCTCGTCTCATTGCCCCAAACCAGATATGACAGCATCGATTGGCCACCATCGCGTCCACCAAGAGGGACCGATGTCGATGTGGCCTTGGTCTGGCAAAGAGACACTGCAAATGGGTCCTTGCCAAGCAGCTCCTCGAAGTTTGGTGGAGATATCACATGTAACTCATGGCCGGTGCAGGCCTCTTCCACCTTAACTCCGTCCTCAGCCTGGACGCCAATTGCTTCTTCAACCTCCCTTTCTTCTTCATGTGGTATCACCCCTGGGAAAAGATCAAGAACTCCTCCTGCTTCACTTTCTTCATCCTCCACAACTTCTTTCTGCACCCTTTCTCGCTCTTCTTCTTCTAGCACGGATTGGAGAGCAAGTTGCCAAGCAATTTCTTTCATGAGATTTTCTTGCATCTCCTCACTCATGCCCGCCTCTTCAAAGCTCAGTTTGGGATGTGGGAAGGTGTGGTCGGCTACGGCAGGAAATTCCTGATCATGATCATCACGAGAGCTTTTCGTGAAAACTTCTGTCTGCTCCACAATATCCTTGTAGCCTTCGTCTTCCTCCTCCTCTTCTAGTATGATAGCAGAAGGGTGATCTTGAGCAGGTTGTGCATAAGCTTTCTCAAGATCCTCGAGGCTCTTCTTTATGCTCAGGAGGGTCTCCTCTGTTTCACGGTAGGAGAAGTCAGTTTGGGCAATGGCCTGGATATGAGGATCCATCTCGGGAAAAGATCTCTCAGGTACTCGAGCAATCTGCTCCACGAGAAGCCTCAAGTGATAGTTTGGATCTGGCTGATGGAGGAATTCTTCTTGATAAGGAGATTGTTCTTGAAATACCCAGGGGTCTGATTGTTCTTCGTAGGATGGGGGTTGGTACTGAAACCCGAATCCATAGTCTTCTCCTCCTTGATTGCTGTAGGGAGTCGCGGGGTAATACCACTCGGATGGTGGTGGATACCCCCACTGGTTGGAGAAGCCATGCGGATCCATGATTCAGATCTGCACCAACAAAAACAAAAACACCCAAGTGAAAAGCAAGGGTGGAAAAGAAAAGAAAAACGCTAAAGTAACAAACTTCTGCCTTTCCTAATACTCTAGAAAGTCCCCGGCAACGGCGCCAAAAACTTGACACGCCAAAACACAACACCTAACAATGGCCAAGTGTAACCAATGAAAGGGACTGCAGTATAGTGGCACAAGTAATAAATATCGAATCCACGGGTCTCTAGAGTTACTATTACTCAGCTTCAGTTCATTATCTAGCAAACTAGATTAAGGATTGATTAACTAAACTACTCTACTAACTAAACTAAGTAAAACTACTAATTACAGTTTGGGAACTCACTTAGGTATGATTCCCCCTAGCTCCTCAATTAGGTCCAAGTTGTAATTCATTTTGGTTGATTTACTGTTGATTAAACTGCGGAAGACCCGACAGTAGCTTGGAATCTCTTAAGCCGACCAAGCCCTCTCAGTCTAACTATCCGGCAGACGACTAGTCTTCACCGGGATAGAAAGCTGAAGCAATAAGCACAGAACTCCACTACTGGAATTGGATTCCAGTACAAAGCAGTAAACTGGCTAACTCTCGTATAGCCAATCTCCTACTACCGAATGATGAGACTCTAGCAACCTAATCAGATTCTATCTATCTCAGATTGCAGCAGAAATCAGGAAAAGTTGATCAGACTTCAATTGACTCAATAACCATGCATCATTCGATTATAATCAAACAATATAGCATCCAAAACTTCATACAAGAAAGATCCTAACTCATGGAACTAGGGTTCCTCAAAACCTAAGTGAAGGGAAGTTACTCCATAGAGAAGAGAGAGACTGCAGAAATCTGATCTAGATCTTCAATCTCCATCTCCAAGCTTGATTCCCGAGCTCCAATGGCGAAGAAATCCTCCAAAATAGCTCCAAGAATGTTTCCAAGTCGCTCTCTCTCTCTAGGGTTCGTCCCTTGGGTGTTTGGGATCCAAAACCCAGCTCTCCCTCTCCTTTGGCTCGAATTTGGGTTAAAAACAGCCATTCCCGACTCGCACGGCCAGGGTGCACGGCCGTGCACATCACCATTCTGGCCGTGCACCTCAAAACGCGGCGTATCAATTAGTTGAACCTCAGCCAACTCGCACGGCCAGAATTGTATGTTGCACGGCCGTGCGTGGCCACGCACAATCCCGTGCGTGCCCACGCACAATCTCGCACGGCCAAACTGGTCACTTGCACGGCCGTGCGTGGCCACGCTGGTCTGCCCGTGCAGCTTGCTCAGCCTCTGTTTAATGCTTCGTTTCTCCCTCGTCCGGACTCCGAATCAGTCGCCGTTTGATCCCAGACGCTCGTAGTCTCGTCCTCTTTCGTTTCATAACAAGCTTGCACGCTTCTTTGTCCATAAAGTGAGGTAGAAATCCATTCTTCTTCAGGTCATGCCCGAGTTTCCTCTCTCGAATCGTCAATTGATCTCTGATTGACTTGAAACTTGCGCCTATGCTTCACTTTATGTGCTAGGACCTGAAATGGGACAAAGGAACACAACCTAGCATAAAATAGGCCAAAACACACGAATATGCCCCTCAAACGGATAAGAACTAGGGGCGCAAACATGTGCAATTACATCGTTATCAGTCGCCTCCCCACAAGCGCTTCTTTATAGTCTTTTAGCTGGACGCCAGTAGAGGAACTAAGGGTCCTCGAGCTTGATCAGCAGCTCTGCGCGCTAGACAGCACCTCCCAAGTGCAACTTTAGGAAGTGGCCATTCACCTTGAATGGCTCAGTTTGAGCATTGCTGATCTCCACCGCACCGTGTGGGAAAACTTGGGTGACCGTGAAGGGTCCCGACCACCTCGAACGTAGCTTGCCCGGCAAGAGGTTCAGGCGTGCATTGAAGAGCAGAACACGATCACCTACCTGAAACTCCTTCGGGCCCCTCAACTGAGCGTCGTGGAGACGTTTGGTTCGCTCTTTGTAGAGCAGGGTGTTCTCGTAGGCGTGGTAACGCCATTCCTCCAACTCCAACAGCTGCAACTTACGTTCAGTACCTGCAACACTCAAATCCAGGTTTAGCAGCTTAATGGCCCAGAAGGCTTCGTGCTCTAGCTCTACTGGCAAATGACCCGCCTTCCCGTAGACAAGCCTATAGGGAGAAGTTCCAATTGTGTTCTTATAGGCCTTCCTATATGCCCAAAGAGCATCATCGAGCTTGGTGGACCAATTCTTGCGGGACTGATCCACCGTCTTTTCAATTATTCGTTTAAGCTCCCGGTTCGTCAGCTCGACTTGCCCATTTGACTGGGGATGGTAAGCCACCGAAACTTGATGCTTAACACCATAGCGAGAGAGGAGTTTAGTGAATTTCCCTTGAAAATGGGTTCCTCTATCACTGATGATGGCGCGGGGTGTCCCGAACCGAGAGAACAGCTGCTTCAGAAATGAGCAGACCCGTCTTGCATCATTGGTGGGCATGGCTTGAGCTTCTGCCCACCTTGAGACGTAGTCCACTGCAACCAATATGTACAGATTGCCAAAAGATGGAGGGAATGGGCCCATGAAATCGATACCCTAAACATCAAAAATTTCACAAATGACAGAAATATGTTGGGGCATCTCATCCCGGGAAGAAATGTTACCTGACCTTTGGCAGCGGTCGCACTGTCGTGCGAAGGTATCCGCATCCTTGAAGAGCGAGGTCCAATAGAAGCCCGACTGTAGCACCTTCTGCACCCTGCGGTTTCCTCCATGGTGACCTCCAGTAGGTCCCTCGTGGCATTGAGACAGGATGTCTCCCATCTCGTGCTCCATGACACATCGCCGGATCACGCCATCTGCTCCGATCCTGAAGAGGTAAGGATCCTCCCAGAAGTAATGCTTCAGGTCGGAGAAGAACTTGCGCTTTGCATGAGTGGCCATCCCCTTAGTTAGCTGCTTGCGCACAAGATAAGTCAGAATACCAAGGGACCACGCTGTCCACCAGTGTCATCGCCAGCAATCTCTCACCCGGGAAGGAGTCATCGATCTCTTCCACGAAGTTGTCCACCGGAGGGGCTTCCAACCGTGAAAGATGATATGCAGCAACATTCTCGGCTCCCTTCTTGTCCCGGATTTCGATATCAAATTCTTGCAGAAGCATGATCCAGCGGATGAGCCTAGGCTTTGCATCAGCCTTGCTCATCAGGTAGCGAATCGCCGAATGGTCAGTGTAGACCACCACATGGGAGAGCACCAGATAGGGTCGGAACTTATCAAATGCATACACCACAATGAGGAGCTCCTTCTCAGTGGTGGTGTATTTCTCCTGTGCATCGTTCAAGGTCTTTGACGCGTAGTAGATGGGCTGGAAGTGCTTCTCGCCTCTCTGACCCAGAACTGCTCCGATTGCATAGTCACTCGCATCGCACATCAGCTCAAAAGGAAGAGACCAGTCAGGAGTCACCATGATAGGTGCATGGGTAAGCTTCTCCTTCAGAGTCTCAAATGCAGCTGTGCACTCAAGAGTGAACTGGAATGGTGCATCCTTCTCCAGCAGCTTGGTGAGAGGCAGGGCAATCTTCGAGAAATCTTTAATGAAGCGCAGGTAGAAGCCTGCATGACCCAGAAAGCTGTGAATCCCCTTCACAAAAACGGGAGGAGGTAGCTTATTGATTGTCTCAATCTTCGCGCGATCCACCTCAATCCCCTGCTTGGAGATCTTGTGCCCGAGCACAATCCCCTCACAGACCATAAAATGGCACTTCTCCCAGCTGAGTGCCAGATTAGTCTCCCCAGAACAAGTTCCAGGTTATGGAGACAATGAGTGAAGGAGTCTCCATAAACCGAGAAGTCATCCATGAAGACTTCCATGATCTCTCCGACCAGTCGGTCAAAGATCGCCATCATGCATCTTTGGAAGGTCGCCGGTGCATTACACAGCCTGAATGGAATCCTCCGATAAGCAAAAGTACCGAAGGGGCAAGTGAATGTGATCTTCGCCTAATCCTCTGGTGCAATAGGAATCTGGAAATAACTAGACATGCCATCCAGGGAGAAATAAAACTCATGACCAGCCAACCTCTCCAGCGTCTGATCAATGAAAGGTAAGGGAAAATGATTTTTCCTGGTGGCGTCGTTCAGGCGTCGGTAATCGATGCAGACTCTCTAGCCGGTCACGGTCCTCATCGGGATCAGCTCTTTCTTCTCATTCGGGACCACAGTCATCCCGCCTTTCTTCGGGACCACCTGAGTGGGGCTGAACCACTTGCTATCAGATATAGCAAAGATGATCCCTGCATCCATAAGCTCACAATCTCTGCCTGGACCACTGCCTCCAAGTTAGGAGACAATCTCCGGTGTGGCTGTCTGACTGGCTTAACCTCATCCTCCATCAGAATTCTGTGGGAGCAGAAGGATGGGCTAATGACTCTGATGTCTGGTATCTTCCATGCCATGGCCCGGGCATACTTTTGCAGCAGAGCCACCAACCTGCTCTTCTGCTCGGGTGTCAGATTCGAGCTAATAATGACCGGGAGCTTATTCCCCTCCCGGAGAAATGCATACTCCAGGTGAGAGGGGAGGGGCTTAAGCTCCAGCTTTGGTGGCTCCTCCAATGATGTAGCGATCCGGGGCGAGATAGGGATCGGCTTGAATGGTATCTCTCGCCCCTCGATCGCGCCCTCGTCTAGCTCCGCGAGCTGCTCCTCCAGCTGCACATCCTGTGATGCCTGTTCCCCTAGCAAAAGACAGCGCTCAAGGAAATCGTCAGTACCCGCACTCGTGATGGCGAGTGCGGTCTCAAAATCAGCAACAACATCACAGTAGTCTAGATTACATGGAACTGGGGGTGTTTCATATTATCAGAAACAGAAAAGGTGATTTGTTCACCCCCAGGTCGCAAAATCAGTTTCCCATCATTCACATCAATGAGCGCCTTGGCGGTGGCGAGAAAAGGTCTACCCAATATCAATGAGACATCCACATCCTCATTTACGTCCAAAATCACAAAATGACAGGATATGAGAATGGCCCTACAACGACTATCAAGTCCTCTGCAATGCCCCTAGGATGCACAATGGATCTATCAGCAAGTTGAATGCTCATCCTAGTATCACTAGGTTCACCTAGGCCTAGCTTTTTAAACAGTTTATATGGCATGACATTTATGCTAGCGCCTGAATCCGCCAAGGACTTCCCTATATGCAAACTACCAATCATGCAAGGGATAGTGAAACTCCCTGGGTCTTTTCGCTTCTCTGGTAGTTTGTTCTGCAAAATGGCAGAACACTCCTCGTTGAGCATCACCGTCGACAGCTCCCCAAGCTTCCTCTTGTTGGTGAGGAGATCTTTCATGAACTTGGCATACTTGGGCATCTTCGATAATGCCTCCACGAAGGGCATGCTTATATTCACCTGCTTCAGCATTGCCATGAACTTGGCAAACTCAAGTCTCTAGTCGGTCCTTGTGCAACTGAGTAGGAAAGGAAAGCTGGGGTACATACTCCTTCACCACTGGTTGCGGTTTACGAGCAGGCACCTCAACCTCCTTCTCCATTTCCTCTTCATTAGCAGGAAGTGCTGAAGCAGGGGTCTCTCTCTCTTGTGCCCGAACAGGTGGATCAGCAGTCACCTTGCCACTCCTGGTGGTAATGGCCTTGCAGTGCTCATTTGGGTTTTGCGGATGAGGGATGGTCTGACCAGGTAGAGTACCCGGAGGCCTCTTAGCTACACCATGCGCAACACTCCCAAGCTGGGTCTGGATATCCCGAAGCACAGCCTGCGTGTTTCTCTGACCAGCTTCTAGCTCCATGAATTTGCCTGAAGCTTTCTCCATGAACTGCTCGATGTTATTGAACTTGTTTGCACTGGAGGTGGCTAGAGAACCCACCAGATCTCGCAGTTCCGCCATCGGGTCACTCTGTGTTGGGGCTGCAGGTACTGCCCCTGTCTGATGAAATGGCCGCATTTGTGACTGAGGTGGAACTGGCCCCTATCTGGGCGGGTAGAGAGGCTGCTGCGGCTGCTAAAGTTGCCCTGTCTGGGATGGTAAGGAGGCCTCTGGAAGCCCGGTGGTCCCTGGGGGACTGGTGGTCTAGAATTTGCCCCACCCCAGGAGAAGTTGGGGTGCTGGCGCCACCCCTCGTTGTAAGTGTTGCTGTAAGGGTCGAAGCGCCTGGCATTGCCAATGAAGTCCAGCTGCTCCTGGGGAGTAGAATACTCCCTCATCGCCTGACAATCCTCCATGGTGTGATGAGAACTCTCACACCACTGGCAGAGCATCGCCTGCTGCTGTCCGATACCTACAATCATTCCAAAACGAACGATGGCTGAAACCAGCTTTGATACCACCTGCACTAAATCAGATGACTAGGTGGATACAACATGCACACCCTGCCCTCGTGCTCGTCTCGATCTCCTCGCAGTTCCCTAGTCATAGCCCTGCTCTGCCATCTCTTCAAAGAGTTGATTCAGCTATGGCAGTGTTTTGGTGAGCATATTCCCGCCACAGACTGAGTCAATCAGCTGCTTGTCTTCCGGGAAGAGGGCAATGGTAGAAGGTGCCTACCTTGATGGCATCAGTAAAACCATGGTTGGGACACTTGAGAAAGAGACTGGTGTATCTTTCCCAAGCATCTCGGATGGTCTCATCTTCATCCTGAGCAAAGTGGGTAATTTGCCTCTGCAGATCCGCCGTCTTGGACGGGGGATGGAGCGAGTGAGGAACTTGTCCGCCAGGTTGGCGAAGGTGGTGATCGAGCCTGGAGGTCGAGTGTCTAGCCACTCATTGGCCTGCCCCTCCAGATTAAATGGGAAGTACTTCAGCTGGATGGCATCGGCTGGGACCTCATTTATCTTGATTCCATCGCTGAGCTCGTGGAATCGCCTCAGATGTGATCGGGGACACTCCCCCTCTTTGCCACAGAACACCACCGAACCGCGCAACATGGTGATGACAGAGGTGCTCACCTCAAAATTATTCGCTGGCACATGAGGGTGTTGAATGGGTGACCTCATGTCCGCGGCACTGGCGGTCCAGTAGTATCCCATGGTCTTCTCCTCGGGAAGGACCACATCATGGTCTTGTGGATCACCCATCTCTTCTTCGTCGGCGATTTGCAGTTGTGCTAGCGCCTCCTCCGCAGCCAGTCGCGCCTTTAGAGCCCGCTTGAAGTTCATGCAGGTCCGTTCAAGCTCCTGGTCTAATGGTAATAAATCTCCCGACTGGCTACGGGTCATGCACTACCTGCACACAATCAGCAAAAGCAACCCGTGAAGGCACACAGGTGGAAGAGATAAAATGCAGTAAAGAAACCTAGAGGTTCCCCGGAAACGGCGCCAAAAACTTGACACGCTACGACACAACACCAAACTGCGACCAAGTGTAATCGCATTCCAAGAATGCAGTAAAGTGGCAAGTCTAATTATCAACCCAGGGTCTAGATCTACTGCCTACTCCGTGAATATCTATTATCTAGCCAACTAAGTCAATTGATTGTGGTTATAACTAAAAGCAGTAAGAAAGCAGGAATTGATTCGGTTTTCTAAGGAAAGGAAGAGTCACTCGGGAATGAGTCTCCCTAGCTCCTTAGTTAGGTCTCAGTTGTAATTACCCTAGGTTGATTTAGTGTTGCTTAAACTGCGGAAGATCCAACAGTAGCTTGGAATCTCTTAAGCTAACCAAGCCCTCTTAGTCTAACTACCCGGCAGACGACTAGTCTTCACCGGGATAGAAAGCTGAAGCAATAAGCACAGAACTCCACTACTGGAATTAGATTCCAGTACAAAGTAGTAGACTGACTAACTCTCGTATAGCCAATCTACTACTACCGAATGATGAAGCTCTAACAACCTAATCGGATTCTATCTATCTCAGTTTGCAGCAGAAATCAAGAAAAGCTGATCAGACTTCAATTAATTCAATGAATCATGCATCATTCGATTAAAACCAAACAGTATAGCAATCCCAAGTCATTACAATCATGATTCCTAACACATGGAACTCGGGTTCTTCATACCCAAGTGAAAGAAGGGTCTACTCCATAGAGATGAGAGGAAAATAGAATATAAAGCAGTCATACTCATAACAATGGGAAGAATCTGCTCTGGGATGATGATCTTCTCTCCTATGATGATCTCTAAGCTCGATTGACGAAACCCAGCTGCAAAATCACTTCGAGGATGTGTTCTTCGCACTTTCTCTCTCTAGGGCTCTGTTTTTGCTATGAAAAGTTGATTCCCTCACTTGTGGCTTGAAATTGGGTTAAAATCCAGAATTCCCGACTCACACGGGCAGGCCACATGGCCGTGTGGCTTACCCAGCTGCCCGTGTGAGTGTCAAAACGCGGAGTTTTGATTAAGTGGACTTCAGGCTACCTACACGACCAGGGACACACGGCCGTGTGGAATATCCAGGATGCCTGTGTGAAGGCTCGGTAAATCCCACACGGCCACAAGGGTTCCTTACACGGCCGTGTGGGTTTTAGTAGTGCCCGTGTGGCTTCCTCAGCGTCTCGCCCCACGTCCGATCTTCGTCCAATCGACCCCGAACTCGCTCCCAAACCTTCATTCACGCACTAGGACCTAAAATATCACAAACAAGAACAACCTAGCGTGAAATCGACCTAAAACACGAGAATCAACATCTCAAACGGCTTAAGAATAGGGGTAAAACATGTGTAATTAACGGTCTATCAAAAGGCTTGCTAAGAGAAAGAAGAATCTCGGCGAATTGTTCAACAAAATCCTCCCTCAAGTGTTTAATTGAGGTACATTATTCGACTTTACATTCCAATGATATGATTCCATATTGAGTTACTCATGAGAAATCAAAGAAGTAAAGGCTGTCAAATCCAACTGTATGCTCTAATTCAACAAAACAAACGTATTCTTTTTAGGCTAAATATTTAGTATCATAAAGCTATGTTCGTTTTGCTTATTATCTCTACAAATGTGGATGCTAAGGAGACAGGGACCTTAGAAGAAAATGCCACTTTAGCAAATTAGTGTAGAATTTTAGATGTCTAATCGAATTTGAACTAGCAAGCTCTTTAAGATATTGGGTTAGGATATAGGGATAGATAGGTATAAAGAGAATTTAATTAGTAGTGGGAGTTTAATCATTGATGTGTTTAAGGACTATTGGTTGTGAGGCATTCATTAATTGCTTGCTTTATTCCCATTGAGAGTCTAGAAGGATTGCATCCCTTTATTCCGTGATCTTTTTATCCCTGTTAAGGAAGCATAATTTCTATGTGTAATTCTATGTATTTTATGTATCAAGGAAGGTCGATATTATTTTTGCAGAATCTTGAAAAGAGGTGCCATCTCCAACATTTCGTAAAATTGTATCAGCCAAGAACAATATCGAACTCTTGGAAAAGTGAAATTTATATTAAAAGTTGTATTGATTATTTTGTTAAATTATGACTGCGTTAATCCAACAACTCAATTTCTCATATTGAGCACTCTCCAACTTGCCTGATGGTTTACAAGTCACATCAACTTTTGTATCGGTGTTCAATTAGTTTTGTTTGTTTGATCAATATTTACTCTCATTGCCTGCTTCATGATCGAGTTGTTAATAGAAAACTAGATAAGCCTGATGCGCTTCGCGAAGAGTGAAAAATAGCAATGTAAATGTGTCATTATGAAAGAATTAGTAAAATGTAAATCATACAACTTAATTCTTGAAGGGAAAGAAAACTCATTAAGATATTGTAGGAGAGATTAGTATTAATTTGTACTCGGGAAGGGTTGGTGGACGAGAGGTGGCGGGTAAGGGTTGAACTGCTCGCGACAGGTGAGATGGGCCGGTAGGTGTTGGGTGGGCCGAACTGGTGGTGGAGTTGGGGGAGGGGGCAAGGGATGTATTATGATGATAGGAATCGTGTTGAGTTGGACAAGTGTTGGAGGGTGGGGAGTGAGCTGGAAATGGTGGGGGAGGGCCGAGAGTAATTAATGGACTGGGTAGGGAAACATGGTTCCTGAGGACAACTTTAAAATCACAACTCAAATATCATTAGTTCGAATATTTCGTATCGAATTGGAGTACTGAATATGCAGAAGTTATATAGAATTCTTAAATTAGTATTTATTTTTGAACTATTATGACATAATATTCATATATTTGTCTAATAATATATGGGATTGGTTCTTTGAACATTTTGGTTGAGCAAACCTCTAAATTGTAAACCTCTTCCTATTCTTACATGATTGGACCCGACAATCAGTAGACGAGGTTGAGTTTAATAAATGGGTTCATTTCAACTTTTTTTTAATGTAATAATAAATTTGTAGGGCAAGGAAATGTCTACATACACACTCTACAAAATATATAATACTGGAATGAGAAAATAATTCTCTCATTTCAAATTTTCTACAACGAGAGTGAGAGTAAGAATGATATTTTTGCTTCACAATTATTTATTAGAAAATAGGCCAGTATTGGATTGAACTAATGTATCTTCAAATAAAAAGAAGATTCATAACTATAATTGTCAACCTGAGTTGAATCAGTCAGTTGAACCAATTATGTTCAAACCCAAGTATCTCACCTTGCTCTGAACTCTCAGTTGGTTATCTAATTGGGCTCAGTTAAACCCAGGAAAACCCAATCAAATTGATAAATCCAACTGATTCCACAAATTGGTTCGAGCACAGGTCCACTTCAAAATGAAGTCGTTTTCAAAAATCATATCCGTAGTTTCGTCGTCATGTCGTGCTTTTTCTTATCGCATACTCATACATCAGTGAGGATTAACAACCCATGTTTGACAATCCCATCATCTCTTCTATTTCATTTAGGTTTGACAGGAAACAATACGAGTCTCAACCATCTCAGAAGACTTCATAATCTCTTTGTAGTCAATTCCATTTTTCTGCTTTTGGCACATTCATTGAGCCAATCGACGTCATCTCATGCAAAGAAAAAATAAAAAGTAAGAGGGACATGCATTTGAACTGATACTTTGTGCGAGTGTGACTAACAGAAGTCAAGTTCCTCATTTGTCTATGCTCTTGAAATTGAATTGGAGAAAAAATGTAAAAAAATATTGAGAATGGAATGTGATACCTAGCAATGTAAAGAAGGAAAGAACGTATAGAAAAGGAAAATAAAGAAGGAAGGGTTTGAGAATTAAAGCGTCACTCCAAAAGGGAGAAATAAGTATAAAAAAGTACCAATAAATTCATTTCATCCCAATGAATGAATTATAATAAAATATTATTGGACCTATGTTTATCATAGATATCTAAGCACCATACAAGTGGAACAAATAAATTTCTTCATATATCTCGGCAAAACTTGGCTAAACGAAGGTAATTCATTTTGACTATCGACCCTTAATCCACTTGCTTGAAGGATTCAACGATTGAAACCAGGTTAACAACTTTAGCCACAACTAATAACACTTAAACAAGTTTGTTGTCTATGTATATATCTACAAAATATATGATATTAGGGTTGACGCTAAACATATGTATTTGGAGAAAGTCGAAAAAGATTTGCAATCATTTTTAGATGAAGCGCGAATTATGCACGAAAATTCGTGAATTAACATATGCGGCGAAAGAAAACGAGCGATACCAAAAAAAGACGTACATATGATGAGTGAGAGTGTAGAAGCACATGTATTCACCATGGTTCACTGAATGAGTGGTTAATCTAAAGTAAATTTAATGCTCTATCAATGTTTTGAATAAGCAATTATCTCGAAATAGATGTTCTCACACTTCCACTCTCACTTCCACTCCCAACCAATGAATGGGTAATCTAAAGTAATCCGGCCAACAGGCCTGGAAAAAAACTAGTTGACTATTGAGAGTAAGGTGGAACTATCAGAGCAGAAGAAACAAATGTGTTAATTCGGGTTGAGATTCCACGGAAAGATTGTTTCCCAGTGCAATCTCCACAGTTTTTTTTTTCTTTCTTTTACATAGTGTGCAATAACCATAGTTGAATAAATACAAATAACTATTTTTAAGTGATAATAAAACCCGATATCATAACTAATGGTGCTAGCTTGTAACATTTTACATGAAGATTTATCGATCGACAACAGTTAATTGAATTTAAAAATCATATCTTAATCACATTAAAAGCACTTTTTTGTTTTGTTTTACTCAGTGAGCGTGACTTGGCCTAGGTATAGCAGGCGGATCCAGGGTCGTTGTCGTGGGATACTTTCTTTCTCAAAAGCCATTTCATCAACGCATCTAAAGGGAGAGGATTACCCACATAACAAAGAGGGCAAGCTAGCTAGGCAGCCATTAGCCCATTACATTACTGAGTTCATGGATGAAACCCCATCAACAAATTAAGAACCCACATAGGTACTAAACATTAATAGCCAACTAAGGAGGGATCTAAAAACTGAGAACGAGTCCGAGTTTTCTTAACAACAGTCAACACAAGCTACTGCTACTAATTTTGATTAAGCTGCTCCGCAGTAGCGTCTTTCGCCGGCGGCAGGGGCTGACGAGGGCCCTGCCACTTCCCTTTGAGTCCCTGTAAGTAGTGGTTGGTCGCTTGGGCGGAGATCATTACGACCTATAAAAAAAAATATACAGACGAGAAAGATCAGAAAGCTTGGAAGAAAGAAAACACAGAGAGAAAGAGAGAGAGACTTACAATGGTGAGGAGGAGACCGTAGGCAAAGGAATAGCGGCGGTGGCCTTCGCTAGCGAGCAAGAGCGCGCCACAGTAGACAGCCATCTTCACAAGATCTATCAGACTCCCCTTCCAAACCCGCGTCCACGACACCATTGTTGATCTCGCTCGCTGCGAAAATGAAAGAAAAAAGGCCTCTCTCTATCTCTCTTCTCTAGTCTCTCTTCCCTTCGAACAATAATGAAGCCAGAACAAACTTTTTTACTAGCTCTCGTTCACCTGGTTCGTTTCGATTATAAAGGGGGGAGAAATCCACCAGAAAGCGTTAAAAAAGCGAAGAAGACAGGTGGCAGGCAGGGTTGATTTGGTCTTTATCGCCCGCCAGCCAGCCAGCCAGCGTAGCGTATGTCAGAAGGTTTTAATCAATTGCATGCAGGTATGTAGTAATATGTTGGTCCTTTGTCTTTTTGGCTGTTTGTGAGATTTTATTCGGGAGCTGAACTGACCTAAATAAGGAACTAAAACTCTGAATTCCAGCTGATTGGGGAAAGTGGATACCTGCGCTTACTAGAATTTATATCATAATAAATGTGATGATGCCTTATTTCGTTGCGAATGAACCAGTACCCATTGACTAATTAGTTGATTTGCAACTGAGCACAACGGTAAAACAAACCCTCGAGACAAGTAGTTTTTCAGTCCGTTATCAAGTAAGAATCAAGTAGTTTTTCTTGTTTGAATCGTGATTTAAATTAACCATGGTTTATCTATTTTATATCGACAAAATTCCACCTCTACAAGGACTCTTTATGAAGTATTTTTTCGGTCTCACCATCAACAAGATACGATTTAACAATCAAAGTAATGACGATGACGTGCCTTTCAATTGCTCACTCTATGCTCAGCCAACAACGCTGCTTTCAAAAGGTCCCACGACCACCCAGACAAGTAGGTGGGGTGCTTCTCAGGCACATTTCATCAAACAGCTAATAGGCATCACGACCGACTCCTTCCCATGAAATCAAAGTAATATACACATCAGGCAAAGCCTGCATCTTTGAGACTAACATGTTAAACACACAGTAATCACATTGTTCATGACATTGGCAATGATAAATGCATTGCAGCGACTACATTAAACACCTGCCGACCGGGCCCATAGATGCAAAAACTATTAATCTAGAGCACGCCCACAAGAACCCTAGACACGAAAGGAAAGCAAATCGAAAACAGAGATCGGGGAGCTTCTTAATAAAGAAGACCACATGTTAATTACATACTATTCACTAGCTAGCTTCTGGATACTAGTGGGAGAAAAGAGACGGAACACAAAGTACTGATCGCAACGACTGGTAATTAGTTCTTCGTAGCAGCAGCGGCGGCAGCTGGTTCGGAGCTAGACAGCTAGTGCATTCCCCGGGCTTAGGCAGCACCGCCTTCTCCAACTGGCCCAAAAATATGACTATGATTTGGACACAGAGAGTGAGGACCTGAATAAAACGGAGAAGAAAAGAATTAAAATTAGATCCTCGTTGACCGGCCGGGAAATATGAATCGGCGACCAGAGAAAAAAAAAAACAGAGAGCGTATAGGTTGGGTAAGGTCTTGGATTTTTATAAAACAGGAGAGAGAAGGAGGGGTGCGTTGGTCCTTTTGTACTACGTGCCAATTTTCCTATGATCCGAAGGGTTTCTAATAGCACTCATGATTAGACATTTCGTAGAAAATGACAGATTTGCGTTTCAGCTGAGAAGAAAATCAAGAGATAGCATTTGCCTGCCATAGATAGATAGACATCACAAAAAGGATTGATGTGCTGCAACCGCTAGCTAGCCTGTGCTAAAGCCTAAGGCTGTACGAGAATCCGCAATTCGATGTCATCTGGTTTGCTAGGAACTATTTAAGTTGACGACTACTTGTTAATGTTGGCCGATTGAAGTTACTGTTTCTCAATTCATCGTTTTGGTTATATTAGCTCTTTGTTGGGATTGGAATTTAGGGGTAGTTTTGGAAAGTTGTGATTGTTTAATAGATGTATTGTTTAGAATACATGTATAATATTATAGATGTATTGTCGAATTTAATGCATTGTTGTTACAATGTTTGGTATATGTGATTGTGTATGTCACGTCAAGTAATAGCCGAGACAAAACAATTTCAACTCAACTATTTCAACAAGGGATGGGATTAGGTGCTAACCCTTATAGGAGTTAGCACCGTGATAACTAGCAAAAAACGCTACTAAAAATAACGAAATTACTACGGATTATTATAAAATCAATACAACATCTAAGCTAAATCACTACTAATTCAAACTAGTAGTAGTTTTTCCCTTAGTTAGGACGGTGCTAACTATTGTACAATTAGCACCGTAACCGCTCCCTTTCAACAATCACAACTAAAAGTTATCTTATAAAAAAAATCACAATTAAAAGTTGAGAAATAACAATCACTCATTTTGAGGGATTATCTGTCACATCGCAAAAACAATCCATGTATTGTTTCTGGTAAAAAAAAAGAAAAAAACAATACATTGAAAACAATACATGCATATGAACAATCTCAACAAAACAATCGCAACTTCCAAATGACCCTTTAGTACCATTATGTGAGGATCACCACTACCGACAAACAAGTTAGGGCAAGATAACTCGCTATATTGATCTAACGGGGTATTGGATGATATCTATCACCCATGAGACATGCCAAAGTTATCTTCAATTCTTTACAAATTGATGCAAAAACTTTGATAACACATCGGAATGGCAATGGCCAGGTCCGAGGTGGGTATCTCGATACACATACCCGACTTGTTGCTGGTCGAGATATTCATTACAGGACGCGGGTTGGAGCAGCTCGACCCAATGTTTATTTAGTTTAGAAGGAAAACATGAGTAAATATTCAATTTTTTCATTAAAAATACAATAAACAAAGTAAAATATGATAAATGTTAAATTATTTAAAAAATTCAGGTTCTTACATATTTACAACTTTATTGTAGCTAAAATATGCGGAAATAAAAGTAAAATTATAAGTAATTCGAATAGAATTACATGTAATTTAGACAAAGACGGGATGCAGTATTAGATCATTAATTATGTTCAGTCTTCTTGGCGCCAGGTTGAGGTAATTACTCCAACAGTTAAAAGCAGGCTATTTATTTCCTTCAATTAGCCTTGAAGAAGCATGATTTGCTTGTTTCCCTCGCCTTTTTCTGTAGTTCTTGTCAATCAAACTTTCTGTTGTGAACCCAAGGCCAGAAGTCAGCTCCCGTAAGCTCTCCTGGTAAGTGTTAATGTATAAGTACCATAAAATATTGCAGCATGACAAACTTCGCTTAGAATTGAGTTACTGTAAGGACTTATAATGGCTGCCGCATTTCTAGGTTTTGTTTTATTATGATGCTCTTCTTCTGAGGTAGTTATACTTCCTACAATTACATCTTTGCTTGAGAAAGCTACTGATTTTGAATTGGGATATGAGATGATTATAGACATAAATTTAAGAAAATTTTATTGTAGAGTACTTGCATAATATTGTAGTCAGAATCTCACAGATGTAATCGCTTAAGCAGGAAGGACGGGGAGTAATAGAGAAATGAAAAATGCTACAAGAGGTTCGCAAGATTAAGGTATTTATTTATTATGGGTTTTTATGATGCATTTAAAGTGAATCCTATTGTTACTTTCAGATATTTCAAATTTGTTCAGGACTGCTCCTTTCTAAACCTATTTAACCAAATTGCGGTTAATGATGAGAGTATTAGTATTAGTTTCAATGTTTATGTCAACTTGGTCATTGATAATCTCGGGGGGAATGTTCCTCCTATGGTTTAATGTCTTATCTCTGGTAACAAGATCACCTTTTCTAATGATCATTACATTCCACAAACAGGGTAGTGCAAGGAAATAAAGTAGTGGTTGGTGGCTTGGTGCTGTGACTCAATTCCCTGATGCTGACAAATTTTAAGAGTAAGTTTCTTTCTTGTATTTGCTTCTCTTGAAGTTGATGTGCTTTAAAGGGATTCTCATTCTTGAAGTTACCCATCCATTATTGTTTGGTGCGTAATTAGATTGAGTTTGGAGCATTTTTCTTATTTGTTCATCATATTGTAAGAGGGAAGCTGTTGATTTACAGCTGAAGACCTCAGGTCACTTGGAATTTTGTGTTCGTAAAGTATTGACTCATACACAACCAGCAATCTAAGTTTAAACTCAGTATATAAACCCTTCCAAGCTTACTTTAAAACCCCTACTCTTTTGGCAGACTCTTCTTTGGTACAAGACAAGTTTCCAAAGGACTTGCAAGATGGTATGCTGAGCATCATATCAATTCCAACTTTAGGCCAGGTTAGTTATATACTTAAACTATTCAATCATTTATCTTTACCAAAATGTTGAAAATCTGAAAATAGATAACATTCACTGATGTGTTTGGTAGAATCTTGCAGTTACCAGATAGGATTCAGGATTCTGTTTAGTCTTAATTGGGTTCAATAATGTGTTTTTGAAGATTCCCAGCCTCATTTCCTTGCAAGGGCCCTAGTCACATTTTCATTTGCATATTAGAATTTAGACGCATCTCTGTTTCTGATAGAATCTCAATTCCCATGATTGCTTTGTTCAGCCACATTCAGCTACCAATCCCGATCCGGCTGCTCCAGTCTCCAGAGGAAGTGGTTCTGGAGCAAGGAAAGAGTTTGGTCACTTCGTTCAATCATTCTTCCTCGTCGATTCTCAGAAGGTAACTTTAGGTAGGATTCTATTTCTGATTCTCTATAAGTTGAGCTAAGTCAAATCCGGTCTGTTTCCTATTTTTAATTTTCTATGAGCTATGTCAAATTCATATATGGTTTAGATCTGTTTGTTTTGGTTATCAAATTGTAAAATAATGCCGATTAGTTTCTTAATAGATAAAATGGGGATACCATAATGTAGAAATTTCACACAGTATGTGTTAATGGAAGTCTAGGTAGCTATAAGAAGGATACCAGAATGCAGAAATTTCAGACAGTATGTGTTTATGGAAGTTGAGGTACTAAAATGTATGACATGCCTTTTGATGTACAATAACTTATGTTGTTTTCTTCATGCAGTTGACTAAAAATGTCAACCTATTTCCAGAAGACAGTCATCAACTCAGGTGGCTATCGCTTGCTAGATTACGATCTTCTGTCTCTGGTATGAGTGTTTAGTCTTGATGCTTCCGTCTGTGTGTGTGCGCATTTTTCCTTTCACAAGAAAGATCCTAGAGGTCAACAAGTACGATCTTATGACCTGTTTTCTTTTTTCGTTCATATTAGCTCATCCTTTTATGTTCAGACAGTATGGTTCAAATTTCAAGTGTTGGAGATCTTTCCCTTTATCCTCGAGATCATGTGCATTGTATGGAATTGAGAGGCTTTGAAGGTTTCAGTCCCAATATATTTGTAATTTGTGGCTTAGAACATTATGTACCAACTTTGTTATATGTAAAATATGGTATTTTGTTATAATTCAATTTAATATTTCTAATTAAATGGACCACATGTGACATGACCGAGAATCTTCCATGGAGAAAACTATTTATATGAAATTATTTATTTTTTAGGCTCTTCTTGTGTTGTTCGCAACCAAATTATGTGGTTGGGTTAAACTTTCATCGCCACAAAAATTAGTCACCTAAAATAATACTATTGGTTGGCATAGGAATTATTTACAACCAAATTTTATGGTTGTCTAACAATTCTATAACAATAATGATTAGTCGTATAAAATGAGATAATTGGTTGGCATATGCGTTTTTCACAACCAAATTTTATGGTTGTGTTAAACTTTCACAACCAAAAATATTGGTCGTTATAATGATATTGTTGGTTACTAATAGTGAAATAAATTGGTTGTCATTAGTATTTATGGCGACCAATCATCGACATTCCTCAACCAATATTGTGAACAATGACAACCAAATTACGATGGTCGCAAAAAAATCAAGATGTTTTACCATTGACAAAATTGGTTGCGATAGCTTTATTTTTTGCTACCAATCATAATTTTGGTTGCTGTAGGAATTCGTAATGCGGCTATAGCGACCACTTCTGCTACCAAAACTTTTTGGTTGTGAAATTGTTTAATAGCCAATTTTAAACTTTTAGCGACCAAATATGTTGGTTTCAAAAAGCCTTTTTTCTTGTAGTGAAAGTAATTTGCCACTTTTTAACTTCCTTATTCAAATCATTAATCTAAGTTTACCTCCTCGTCCTTCAAGCCAAGAGAAGTTGGGATGCTGACGCCACCCCTCATTATATGTATTGCTGTACGGGTCGAGGCGCCGAGCATTGGCGATGAAGTCCAACTGCTCTTGGGGAGTAGTAGACTCCCTCATAGCCTGGCAGTCTTCCACTAAGTGATTTGAGCTCTCACACCACTGACGTTGAGCTACTGGAGGTGTAGCCAAACCTCTGCCCAGAATAAGACTGTTGGGCTGCTTCAATGTCTGCACTAACTCAGCTACCTGCTGCTCGAGCCCGGATCTGGTCTCCATGGCGTGCACACCATGGTCCCGGGAATGTCTGCCTCTGCTGCTCTGCCCCCAGGAATGATCTCTGGCAGCCAGGGTATTGATCATCTGGTTCAGCTCGGGTGGAGTCTTAGTAAGAATATCCCCTCCTGGGCATAGAGACTCAATCACCCTCTGGCTGTCCGGAGAGAGGGCACTGTAGAAGTTCCCCACTGTGAATGCATCACTGAAGCCATGATGGGGACATTGCCAGAAATATCCCATGTACCGCTCCCAAGCATCATGAAGTGACTCATCTGGCTCTTGGCGGAAGTGAGTGATCTCCCGCTGGATCTTTGTAGTCTTCGATGCCGGATAGTACCTGTGCACGAATTTGTCAGCCAGATCGTCCCAAGAGGTGATGGACAATGGGGGCTGGGTCTCCAACCACCTCTTAGCATTCCCCGCCAGAGAATGGGGGAAGAGGTGAAGGCGAATTGCATCATCAGGGACACCGTTCAGCTTGAACCCGTTCGTCAGCTGCAGAAAACGGGAAAGATGCACCCTGGCCTCCTCATCCTTCAAGCCATGGAACTGGATAGAGGATGTAATGAGCTGAATGAAGCTAAGTATGCATACTTACACCTTATTCAAATCATCTAAGTTTACACCAACAGTCTTATTCCGGGCAGAGGTTTGGCTACACCTCCAGTAGCTCAATGTCAGTGGTGTGAGAGCTCAAATCACTTAGTGGAAGACTGCCAGGCTATGAGGGAGTCTACTATTCCCCAAGAGCAGTTGGACTTCATCGCCAATGCTCGGCGCCTCGACCCGTACAGCAATACATATAATGAGGGGTGGCGCCAGCATCCCAACTTCTCTTGGGGCAGCAACACCACTAAGCCACCTGGTTTCCCAGCACCAGCTGGTGGCTTTCAGCAGAGGCAGCCCATCTAGGCTCGACAGGGGCCAGCCCCACAGCAGCAGCCCTACCAGCCTAGGCAGGGGAAACCATTCCAACAGCCCCAGCGTCAGTTTGCCGAGCCAGCAGCAGCTCCTACCCCAGATGACCGGATGATAAAGCTGGAAAATATTCTAGCTTCATTCATGACTAGCACTCAGGCAACTATCACGAGGTTGGACCAGAGCGTAGCCTTACTGGAGGCAGGTCAGAAGAACCAAGGTGCCATTTTGAAAGATCTGCAGCACCAGGTGGGTATCTTGGCCCGCCAAAACACTATCAGGGCACTGGGGACTCTGCCTACCACCACTATTTCGAATCCTCGTGATCCTCACCAGCATCAGCAGCTGGATGCCATTTTTACCAGGAGCGGTAAGACCATATCTGCTGATCCTGTCCCGGCTAGGCAGGAGGAACCACTACCTGCTTCAGCACTTCCAGCCGACGATGTAGCAGTGCGGGTGGAGAAGGAAGCCCCTACTCCCAAGCCACAACCAGTGGTTAAGGAGCATGTACCCCAGCTTCCCTTCCCCACTCGCCTACACAAAGACTAGTTGGAGATTGAGTTTGCCAATTTTATGGCAATGTAGAAGCAGCTCAACATCAGCATACCGTTTGTGGAGGCACTGTCGAAGATGCCCAAGTACGCGAAGTTCATGAAAGATCTCCTCACCAACAAGAAGAAACTTGGGGATCTCTCGACAGTGTTGCTGAGCGAGGAGTCTTCTGCTATCCTGCAGAACAAGCTGCCCGAAAAGCGCAAGGACCCAGGGAGTTTTACTATCCCTTTTACTATTGGCAGCATGCATGTAGGCAAGTCCTTGGCTGACCTAGGCGCTAGCATAAATGTCATGCCATATAAGTTGTACAAAAAGCTAGACCTAGGTGAACTTAGCCCTACTAGGATGAGCATTCAGTTAGCTGATCGTTCCATTGTGCATCCTAGGGGGATCATAGAGGATCTGCTAGTTAATGTAGGTGCATTCACATATCCTGTTGATTTTGTTATTCTTGATATACATGAGGATGTGGATGTGCCTTTGATTCTGGGTAGACCATTTCTTGCCACAGCCAAGGCACTTATTGATGTGCATGATGGTAAACTGATCCTGCGTGCTGGGAATGAACAGGCTACTTTCTCTGTAACTGAATTCGATCACTGTGCTATGATTGCTGTCACGCCTGTACATGCCATTTCTGATCAGGTACACGAGCCTGTCGTGTATCCTTCTGCACCTCTTATTTTGCAGGACCCTCTTATCATTCATTCGCCGCCACTCCATCCAGCCTCGCCTCCGAACAAAAAGCTCAAGGAGGAGTGGCGGCCGAAGCAGCAGGTTGCTAAGCCTGTACGGAAGAAGGGTGGAGACCACAATGAGCTGGCCTCACCTCCTGCACCACGACCACCCTGGCCGTCCGGGTACTCACTCGCCTGCATCTTACCGGATGGCCAGGTCGAGCTGACCGATGATGGTGGTCGCATCCGTCGGGTGCATGGCCACAACCTGAAGCTGTACATCAAGAGCGACGTGGATCCGCTCTTGGAGGCACCTGTTCCTGCACCTCCCTGAGTATCCACCATGGGCGTCCAACTAAAAGACGGTAAAGAAGCGCTTGTGGGGAGGCAACCCCACCATAGTTTGACTTTTTTTCTTGTGTTTTGAGTCGGATTGTAAACCGGTTTGGTTTTGGTTTTGGTTTGTTTTCTTTTGTTTTGGATGATGTATTATTGGGCTGACCATTGGACCTAACATATTGTGTTTGAGCTCTTCTGTTCCCCTTTAGCTATGCTTGTCTTGACTGGTCCTCTCTCCAGTCCGCTTCACTCCGACTGGTCCGCTTCCAGCCTCCTACAGTCCGTGCATACCGGTAACATCGTTCCCCTTTCCCTTCCCTCTTCTCCATTGAGTGCAATGTCGATCTTAAGTGTGGGGGGATGTTTATCTTTTGACTGCATTAGATCTGTTTGTGTGCTTGGAGCCTAGTCCACTGTCCAAATTTTTAAATTTGAGGGCTCCAAGTACGTGTTTCCATGCAATTGGCTGCTCAGTATGCTTTGAATTCACAGTCTTTATAGTAATATGCAACCTAGGGAGGTAGTGTAGCACTATGGAGGATGTTGATGCATTTAAGAAGTCTCATTTCTTCTTCATATTGTGTTGGTTGATTGAGTGAATTAGTGATCTTAGGACCCTTGAATTGTGTGGTGTTGTGGACTCTCTGCCTGTCATGGACTCTTGTTTCAGGTTTTGAGTTTAACATTTTGAATTCACAGTCTTTATAGTAAAATGTGCTTCAAAATAACGTCTCTCGTGCGAATAGGGCGAAAGTGTGTAAGGGGAGACGGGAATTCGTTCCCAATTTCCACCTACTAACTCCAGCCCCCTTACATGTCTTTCCCCCGCACGAGGCTCGAGACATCCGCTCCTGGCATTGCCGATAAGAGCCGGGCTCCCGCAAAACCTCTGCTAGGTGGGAGCCCCCATTTTCTGAAAAGCAGGTTGGGACCCTTGAAAAAAAAGAGAAGAAAAAAATAACAGAAAACAAGCAAAACAGAAAGTAAAGGGGTTCCAACCATCTTCAAGAAGAAAATAGAGCACCTTGAAAAATGTGAGTCCATGATTCTTTGTTTTTGAGAATCTATTCATCCACAATTCATTTGTCCTCTGTTCACTATTTGCCATGATGCCGACTCGATACTAGTGCCCTCGCCGAAGAAGCTATGCGATGACTTGTGCGTCGGTTGACCTCGTAAGCTGCTAAATGATCTAGGAAGTCCTCTACCTACGATCTGGGTTGTTTGTTGCTATAGAGGTCTGGAGAGTTGCATTGGTTTGAGTTAGGTTTGCTTGGGGACAAGCAAACGGTTAAGTGTGGGGGAATTTGATAACGATGTAATTGCACATATTTGCGCCCCTAGTTCTTATCCGTTTGAGGGGCATAGTCGTGTATTTTTGGCCTATTTTACGCCGGGTTGTGCTACTTTGTTATATTTCAGGTCCCAGGCGTCAAAGGATAGGCTAATAAGCACGAGTTTCGGGGCATTCAGAAGTCATTCGGTGGAGCTGGAGCCAAAACACGGGCACACCTAAATCAGAACACGGCCGTGTTCCTAGGCCGTGCTTTTACTGCCGAGAGCTGATTTGAGTTTGGCAATCACGAGCTGAAAACACGGGCAAGGCTGAGAATTACACGGCCGTGTCCACCCAAAAGCACGACCGTGTTTCTCCCAGCAAGCTGGTCGTGTAATTAACTCTAGCCAAAGCACGGGCGGCCTGGAGCAAAGCACGGTCGTGCCCTCGACCGTGCTTTTCCCAGTGATGCCCTTTTAAGCAGATTTCAGCCAAAAGAGAAGGGGATTCGAGTTTTAGAGAGAGAGATCGATTCCTAGAGAGAGAAAGCGACAAACAAGAGTCTCCAAGTGCCCTAGCTTGATTTTCATCACCATTGGAGGCCAGTTCGAGCTTGGAGAAGTGCCGATCAACGTCCAGCAGGAATCCATCCTTCATAGTATGAATTCCGCGTCTAATTCTGCTTTGCTTCTTTCTCCATGGAGTAGTTCTCCCATTCATCTGGGTATGGAGAGCAGATTTGTATGTTAGGTTTGATTGTATGAACCCAAGTACTGATTCTATGATTTGATTATATTCAATTGAGGTTTGAATGATTGAATGGCATGAATCCTGATCAAATTCCTGTTGTTTCTGCTTTAACTAGAATGAGAATATCTGCCTAGGTTGATAGAGCATCCTTGATTGAAGGTAGGGAGTTGGTGACTTTAGTCGAGGAGCCAACTCACTATTCTGTACCGAATTTACTTCGGTAGTGGAGGTTTTGTTCGTTAGGGCCTCAATCTGTTTACTCCGGTGGAGGTTAGTCGCCCGCTAGAGACTCAGATTGAGAGGGTCTGAAGACCTTTAGTCGAGACTTTAGGATGTTTAAGAACCTTCCGCAGTATAACTATCATAGAAACCGAACTTGGTAATTGCAATCCAGCTTAACTGCAGTCTAGGGGGAACCATATCCGGGTGACCTCTCTTAACCTGAATACAACCGTTTAGTTGCTTTGCTTGGTTGTTAGTTTAGACTTGCATTAAAGTTTCATTGCTAGATAACAAGAATTCACCGAGTAGTCATCAAATCTAGGACCCGGGTTGACATTTAAACCCAAACCCGCTATACTACACTTTAGGAAGTGGTTTCACTTGGCCAATTCCTAGAGTGACAGTAGAAGTGAGTCAAGAAGTTCCCCACGGTGAATGCATCACTGAAGCCATGATGGGGACACTGCCAGAAAAATCCCATGTACCGCTCCCATGCATCACGAAGTGACTCGTCTGGCTCTTGGCGGAAGTGAGTGATCTCCTGCTGGATCTCTGTGGTCTTTGATGCCGGATAGTACCTGTGCACGAACTTGTTGCCCAGATCGTCCCAAGAAGTGATGGACAATGGGGGCTGGGTCTCCAACCACCTCTTAGCATTCCTCGCCAGAGAATGGGGGAAGAGGTGAAGGCGGATTGCGTCATCAGGGACACCGTTTAGCTTGAACCCGTTCGTTAGCTGCAGAAAACGGGAAAGATGCACCCTTGCCTCCTCATCCTTCAAGCCATGAAACTGGATAGAGGATGTAATGAGTTGAATCCAGCATGGCTTGATCTAGAAGTTGTTCGCTGGAATGGGCGGGTAGAAGATGACAGAACGGATGTCAACAATCCTTGGAGTGTAGTAGTACTCCAAGGTGGGACCCGGCGGCGGTGGATGATGATGAACCCCATCTGTCTGGGGTATGGGGTTGTTCCCCAAGATCTGATTCACTAGGGGAACCTGGTGAGGATTCCCCTAGTGTGGATTGTGATCTCCTTCCATCTCGTACTCTTCCTCGGACTCTCTGCTCAAATGGCCGTCTATGCGCTCCTCCGTAGCTAGTCTAGCTCGCTGTTGTCTCCTAAGTTGGCGACAGGTGCGTTCAAGCTCCGGATCCAACAACAGTAAACCTCCTGACTGGCTACGGGTCATGCACTACCTGCACACAGTCAATCAGCAAACCCGTGAATGCACAAGTGGGACAAAGCAAACAATGCGAAAAGAAAAGCTAAATTAACAGAATTCACGTTTCTTCAACAACCTAGCCGTCCCCGACAACGGCACCAAAAACTTGACGACCGTGTTTTGGTTTAGGCAAGCCTGTGCTTTGGCCCCAACTCGACCGAATGACTTACAAATGCCCCAAAACTCGTGCTTAGCCTTTCCTTCGACGTCTGGGACCTGAAATATGACAAAGTAGCACAACCCGACGTAAAACGGGCCAAAAATACACGACTACTCGCCGCAAACGGATAAGAACTAAGGGTGCAAACATGTGCAAATACATCGCTATCAGTAACACCCTGCTAAGCCTCGATACGATTGAGGCGCTCGTCAAACGCAGCCATTCTGGTGGCGTACTCAGCCTGGTAGGCTGAATATTGCTGCTGAAACTGGTGTTGGTGGTCCATGAGCTGCTGGTTTAGGAGCCCAAGCTGCTCGAACTGGAGCCCCATCTGGTGGAACTACTGGGTGAAGAAATCCATCAATGGAACAGAAGGTCCGGGGGAGGACTGGTCTCATCTGGGTCTCCTTCGTGGAAGAAGATCCCCTGGGGGAGTGGGGGCTCCGGCTCATCTGCGTCCATAGCCCCATCATCATCATCATTGTCATCTGCGTCGTCGTCCTTCTCCCCAATATAGTCATCATCATCCTCGTCATCCTTGTCCTCAATTGGAGGCATGGACAACCCGTCGACCCAATCCCCCGCTTCAGCATAGGGTAATAGGAGTGTGTTGTGAAGCACATCCCTGCTGAGAGGAGAGGAGCTGCCATGCTCTGTGGCACCAGGCAAAGGTTGTCGCCACGAGAGACCCCAAGTGTAGCATGTGGTTGGGATTCCCCATGGAGTACATGGCGTAGAGCACACGCTTCGGTATCTTGTGTGATCCAGTGACATTGGGGGTGAATGAAAGGGTGAGCAGTTAGTTGATGATGTGCCACTTAGGTCGGATGGTGGAGACAGTCATCTGGCTGGCCTCGAACAACCCCTGCCTAAAGTCAGGACGGGTGATGCGGCGATAGAAATCATCCTTGTTGAAGTCGGTGGGATTGGGGACCTCCTTCTGGAGTCGGGAGTATGGATGGTAATGAATCCCTAAGGCATGATCTAACCCGTTGATGCTCATATGTCACATGTGACCCCCAAACCGGAAAGTGACGTCGGTGGTGGAGTCGCGAGCCGCCTAGGGCCGGTACTTGAAGGTGGATTAGAACTCCTAGACTAGCTCCATGTAGGTGGAATCTCTGGTGGTCAAGAGAACCCGCCAGTGAGGGTGGCAGATGGTATCAGGCATCTCATCGATGCCGTGGAGCTGGTGGAAGACCCCAAACTCGAGGTGATGGTGGTGGTGAAATACCCCGTTGATGACCCTGGCGAACAGGTCAGCAAAATCAACGTGAAGGCGCAGGTCCTGAACGTATGGGTGAGCGAGAGACATGATCCTGCAAAATAATCAAACCAAAGGTGGCACTAAGAGAAAATCACGTTAGGACCGCAAGCAGGGGCTCTGCAGTACCCCACACTTAAGGATCACCTAGGTAAGCAGTCAAGCACAAAGTAGTCGATTCACACTAAGAACACGGAAAAACAACCACAAATTAAGCATGAATCATGGTAAAATAGAAGCATACAGGTAATCAGGCACCTAATCTGTACTAGAAGGCCACATCAACGACATCCCTCACCCTATCCTAGTTTAATCATGCCAATCAGGCCACATCATGCCTAATATCTACAGTCCCATTTTCCAGAAACAACAAAAAATATTCAAGACACACACCTGGAAACACAAGTAGGATTGTAAAAATACGCGAGTAGAGGGCGAGGGACGCGAAATCATGTAGAAAATCTGCTCCGGCGGTGAGGGTACAGCAGCGGCGGAGACCAGAAAATTTGAACATCACCCAAGCGGGGTGAAATTTCTGGAGGAGGGGCGCCCCGCAGTGTAGATCCCGAATCCGCGATCGGATTTCAATTTGGAGTTCGTATAGACCGATCTACAAAAAAGTGGCTGGAAGGCGCGCTCCGATGAGAGGTTGGGAGAGGAAGAGAGGAGGCAGAGAGAGGGGGTTTTGGAAAAATGAGAGGAGAGAGAAAGGGTGTGGTTGGGTTTTTTATTAAGTAGAGGAAGTGCCCGGTCGGGTATTTAAGGCTCGCAGCCGGGTATATTTCCCTTTTGCCCGCCCCATGACCAGAAGGAGGGCCCGTCCTTAAAGCCAAAATAGCATGTCGGGTATTGGAGCCCACGATCGCGTATTAGCCCCTTTTTGGCCAAACTCAGGTTTTTTGTCATTTTTCGAACTCCCTGAGCCAGATGACCCCAAGCGAAGGTAGACCATATGACCGAACTTCATCATACAAGCACAAACTAACATGAACAGACCAAAAATCAAAGGGAAAAGGGAACAAGAAATGCAAACCGTGGTGGGGTTGCCTACCCACAAGCGTTTTCTTTTACGTCTGTAGCTAGACGTAGCCAGTGGAACTAAGGGTCCGTGAGTTCAACCACCAACTCCGCATGTCCGACCTTGTCTCCCCGGATATAGCTTGAGATGATGACCATTCACTTTAAACGGCTTAGTGCGGGTTGGCAATCTCGATAGTGCCATACGGGAACACCTGCGTGACCGTGAGCGGTCCAGACCACCGAGAGCGGAACTTTCCAGGAAAGAGTTTCAGGAGAGAGTTATAGAGAATAAAATCGATCGCCAACCTGAAACTCCTTCGGGTCCCTCAATTGAGCGTCGTGAAGATTCTTAGTTCGCTCCAAGTACAACTTGGTGTTCTCATAGGCGTGATGATGCCATTTCTTCAGCTTTAGCATCTGCATCTTGCGTTCATAACCTGCAAGACTTACATCCAAGTTGAGCTGCTTAAGGGCCCAGAAGGCCTTGTGCTCTAGCTCAACAGGTAGGTGACATGCCTTTCCATAGACAAGCCAATACGGCGAAGTACCGATCAGCGTTTTGTAGGTAGTTCGGTATGCCCAGAGAGCATCATCGAGCTTGGTGGACCAATCCTTGCGAGATTGATCCATCGTTTTCTCAATAATGCGCTTAAGCTCCCGATTCGTCAGTTTGGCCTGACCACTAGTTTGGGGGTGGTAGGCCACAGAGACCTTTTGAGTGACACCATAGCGAGAGATGAGTTTATCGAATTGGCCTTGAAAAAGGGGTGCCTTTATCGCTAATGATGGCTCTAGGCGTCCCGAACTGGGAGAACAACTTCTTAAGAAATTGGCAAACACGTCTAGCATCATTGGTTGGCAAAGCTTGCGTTTCAGCCCACCTAGAGACGTAATCCACAGCAACTAAGATGTATAGATTACCAAATTATGGAGGGAAGCGGCTCATAAAATAGATACCCCAGACATCAAAAATTTCACAAGTAATAAACACATTCTAGGGCATCTCATCATGGGCAGAGATGTTACCTGACCTCTGGCATCGGCCACACCGACGTGCGAAGGTGTCGGCATCCTTGAAGAGCGATGGCCAGTAGAAGCCCGACTGTAGTACCTTCCTCGTTGTGCGGTTGCCGCCATGGTTCCCGCCAGTAGGTCCCGCATGGCAATGAGACAAAATACCCTCCATCTCATTTTCCATGACACAGCGACGGATGACCCTGTCGGCTCAAATCTTGAAAAGATGCGGGTCATCCCAGATAGTGTGCGAAATCCCCTTGGGCAGGTGCTGGCCCACCAGATAGTGTGCGAAATCGGAGAACCAAGGGGTGACACTCTCCACTAAGCACATCATCATCAATCGCTCATCTGGAAAGGAGTCGTTGATCTCCTCATCGAGGTTGTCTGCAGGAGGTGCGTCCAACCGCGAGAGATGATCAGCAGCAACATTTCGGCTACTTTTTGTCCCGGATCTCGATGTCGAACTCCTGAAATAATAAGATCCATCGTATGAGCCGAGGCTTGGCATCGGCCTTGCTCATCAGGTATCTTATGACGGAGTGATCTGTGTACACTATCACGCTGGACAAGACCAGATAGGGTAAAACTTGTCGAAGGCAAACACCACTGTAACAGCTCCTTCTCCGAGGTGGTGTAGTTTTCTTGGGCGTCATTGAGGGTCTTCGATGCGTAGTAGATAGGCCGAAAATACTGGTCTCGCCTCTACCCTAGGAGAGCTCCAAATGTAAAGTCACTTGGGTCTCACATCACCTTGAATGGTAAGGTCCAATCGGGAGTAACCATGATAGGAGCATGAGTTAGCTTCTCCTTCAAGGTCGTGAATGCTGTTGTGCACGCGACAGTGAAATGGAAGGGGGAATCCTTCTCAAGGAGCTTCTTTGGGGGCAAGGCGATCTTCGAGAAGTCCTTGATGAACCGCCTATAGAACCTTGCATTGATATGATCCCAATTGGATCAATCCACAATTCACAATTACTTGTCAAAGAAGCCATCTCAACTTACAAGAAGAATTCTGATTTTTGGCCAAGTGTTGGGACAGTTTCGAGATACCTACTTTGGAGGCATGGTTCTCTCAATTGTCTTGGTGGAAATTCAAGATTAAGAGTTTGTTTTGCAGATAAAGTTGCCATGTTTCCAATGGTATTCTTTTTGGATCCAGACGATGTCATTAAGATTGTTTTCCAAGGACTCAAAGTTGCTACCTCAAAACTGGAAAACTGCCAGAAAATGGTTAAGGCAGAAAACTATTTTGTGAAGCCTACTTTGGAGCTCAATTCAAGGATCATGGATCTGATTCAAGTCCAAAGGCTCCCACAACATGAAACTAGGTATGTTTATAAAAAACCAGGCTCTGATACATGCTTTGGAGGCATGGTTCTCTCAATTGGCTTGGTGGAAATTCAAGGTTAAGAGTTTGTTTTGCAGATAAAGTTGCCATGTTTCCAATGGTATTCTTTTTGGATCCAGATGATGTCATTAAGGTTGTTTTCCAAGGACTCAAAGTTGCTACCTCAAAACTAGAAAACTGCCAGAAAATGGTTAAGGCAGAAAACTGTTTTGTGAAGCCTACTTTGGAGCTCAATTCAAGGAGCATGGATCTGATTCAAGTCCAAAGGCTTCCACAACATGAAACTAACAATCCTAATGACATCATCTGGATCCAAAAAGAATACCATTGGAAACATGGCAACTTTATTTGCAAAACAAACTCTTAAACTTGAATTTCCACCAAGCCAATTGAGAGAACCATGCCTCCAAAGTAGGTATCTCGAAACTGTCCCAACACTTGGCCAAAAATCAGAATTCTTCTTGTAAGTTGAGATGGCTTCTTTGACAAGTAATTGTGAATTGTGGATTGATCCAATTGGGATCATATCATGCATAACCCAAGAAACTGCAAATCCACTTGACAGATGTAGGAGGATGCAACTTGTTGATTTCTCGATCTTGGCTGTGTCCACCTCTATCTTCATCTTGGAGATCTTGTGCCCCAGAACTATGCCCTCACGAATCATGAAATGGCACTTCTCCCAAACTCAGCGCCAAGTTCGTCTCCTCATACCTTTTCAGGACGAGTTCCAGGTTATGGAGACAGTGAGAGAATGAGTTTCCATAAACCTAAAAATCGTCCATGAACAACTCCATGATTTCTCCGACCAGACGATCGAAGATGGCGAGCATACACCACATGAAGGTGGCTGGGGGATTGCAAATCCCGAATGGGATCCTCCGGCAAGCAAATGTGCCAAAAGGGTAGGTGAAGGTGGTCTTCGCCTGGTGACACGCTACGACACAACACCTAACCATGGCCAAGTGTAACCAATGCAAGGGACTGCAGCATAGTGGCACAAGTAATAAATATCAAATCCACGGGTCTCTAGAGTTACTTTTACTCAGCTTCAGTTCATTATCTAGCAAACTAGATTAAGGATTGATTTACTAAACTACTCTTCCAACTACTCTACTAATTACAGGTTGGGAACTCACTTAGGTATGATTCCCCCTAGCTCCTCAATTAGGTCTAAGTTGTAATTCCTTTTGGTTGTTTTACTGTTGATTAAACTGCGGAAGATCCTAATTTAGCTTGGAATCTCTTAAGCTGACCAAGCCCTCTTAGACAGAATACCCGACAGGCGACTAGCCTTCACCGGAATAGACTGCTAAGGCGATTCACACAGATCTCCACTACATGGAATGAATTCCAGTACAAAGCTATGAATTGACTGACTCTCGCACAACCAATTCACTACTATCAATCAAGGAAGCTCTCTTCACCTAATCAGATTCTATCTATCATAGATTAAAGAAGAAATCGAGAAAATTTGATCAAGATTCAATTGACTCAATAAATCATGCCTCAATCGATTATAATCACACAATAGAGCATCCAAAACTTCATACAAGGAAGATCCTAACACATGGAATTAGGGTTCCTCAAAATCTAAGTGAAGGGAAGTTATTCCATAGAGAAGAGAGAGATTGCAATATAACTTTCCAGATCTTCAATCTTCATGTCTAGACTTGTTCTTTGAGCTTCAATGGTGTAGAATCCTCTAAGATAGCTCCAAGAATGGCTCTAAATCGCCCTCTCTCTTTTTGGTTTGTCCCTTGGGTATTTGGTATCCAAAACCCAGCTCCCCCTCTCCAAAAATTGCAAAACAGCTTTTATACCTGCTGAAACTCGCACCCTCTACTTGCATGGCCGTGCAAATTGAGGTTTTGGTCGTGCAAACTGTCACGACCCGAAATGTCGTGACCGTGTTGATCGTCTGAAGAACGTTGCCATCTGGTTGTCTTTCCATTAGAAGGGAAAAGGGGGCGACATTAGCTATAAGGCGTTGTTTGCCTGTGCATCGCATCTGGCCGAGTCAGGATGTGGCTATGAAAGGGATCATTGCAAGAAAAGGCACAACTGGTCGAAGGCTATTGTCGTCTCCCTGATGAGCCCAAGGCAGGGCAAAACCAGTTGGTATGCGTATGCAGAGAGGTTGGCCTTGAGGAATGAGTGCACCTCAAGACGCAGCACGGATTTCGGAAGTCTATGTCCGTGACAAGTGGTATAAGAGTTTGGTTAGGCTGAAGACCCTATTTCCTCTCTCAGTATGGCATAGGTCGTGTATGGGCCGATCCTATGCCCGAATGAGAGGCGGTCCTGGGTGTGCATATCAGGAGGTCTGGACGCAGATACACATGTGTTGCGCCATTGTGGGGGACCTCGACAGGCTGAAGATGCAGCGGCCGAGAATGTCGTTCAACCGAGGAACTAACGCTAGCGAGAGCGTACGGTGAAGGTCGATTGAGGTACAAACGCTGGGAGTAGCGTAGGGTGAAGGTCGACTGAGGTACTAGCACAGTAGAAGCAAAGAGTGAAGGTTGACGTCGAGGGGCAAAGCGGTGTGTGCGCGGGGCACATCAGGCTAGCGCGAGGACCGGAACTTGTCCATCAGAGGATGGTATCGTATACGGACGCCCACAATCGGTTTGAGAGTTTCAATACATGCTGTGAAGAGAAGCATTCTTCACCAGCACGAGGACGTGCTGTATTATGAGTGGTGGAGAATGTCACGACCCGAAATGTCGTGATCGTGTTGATCGTCTGAGGAACACTGCCATCTGGTTGTCTTGCCATGAGAAGGGTAAATGGGGTGACATTAGCTATAAGGCATTGTCTGCCTGTCCATCGCATCTGGCCGAGTCATGATGTGGCTATGAAGGGGATCGTTGCAAGAGAAGGCACAAGTGGTCGGAGGATATTGTGTCTCCCTGATGATCCCAAGGCAGGGCGAAACCAGTTGGCATGCGTATGCAGAAAGGATGGTGTTGAGGAATGAGTGCACCTCAAGACGCAGCACGGACTTTGGAAGTCTATGTCCGTGAAAAAATCCCCTGGGAAACTCACACGGTCGTGCAGAATTTTACATGGCCGTGCACAATTTCCAGCATGCACTCCTAAGCTTTGTTGATCTCGTTTGACCTCCGATTCAGGTGTCGTTTGATCCCAGATGCTCGTATTCTTGTCCTCTTTCCTTTCATGACAACCTTTTATGATCCTTTGTTAATAAAATTAGGTAGAAATCCATTCTTCCACAAGTCATTCCCGAGTTTCTCACCTCGAGTCGCCAATTGATCTCCGATTGACTTGAAACTTGCGCCTAGGCTTCACTTTACATGCTAGAACCTGAAATATGACAAAGGAACACAACCTAGCGTAAAATAGTCCAAGAAATCAAAAACTCAAGCCAAAATGATCAAGAAACGAGGGTGCAAACATGTGCAATTACAACGTTATCAAATTCCCCCACACTTAACAGTTTGCTTGTCCCCAAGCAAACCTGACTCAAACCGATGCAATTCTCTAGACCTTTATAGAAACATGCAACCATGATCGTCGGTAGAGGACGTTCTAAGTCATTTAGCCGCTTACGAGGTCAACCAATGCACAAGACACCTCCTAGCTTCTTCGGCGAGAACTCTAGTCCCTAGTCGGGATCATGCCAAGTTGTGATCGGAGGACAAGTGATTCGTGAACAAAGAGACTCTAAAAAACAGAAAGGTCATGGAATCACTTTTTTAGGTGCTCTATTTTTTTTCCTTTAAAGATGGTTGGAACCCCATTTTTTCCTTATCTTTGTATTGTTGTTTGTTTTTTCCAAGGGTCCCAACATGTTATTTCCAGAAAACAGGTTTCCCACCTATTAAAGGTTTTGAGGGAGCCCGCTCTTACTGGCCATGGCAGGAGCATCTCTTATCAGCCATGCCGGGAGTAGATGTCTCGAGCCTTGTGCGGGGGAAAGAAATGTAAGGGGGCTGGAAGTAGTAGGTGGAAGTTGGGAACGGATTCCAGTCTCCCCTTACACACTTTCGCCCTATTCGCACAGGAGACATTATTTTGAAGCACATTTCCGATCACCTTTTTATTTCAAAACATGATATAGGAGTCCATGACAGGTAGAGAGTCCACAATACCACACAGTTCAAGGGTCCTAAGATCACTAATTCACACAATCAACCAACACAATATGAAGAAAAAAGGAGACTTCTTAAATGCATCAACATCCTCCATAGTGCTACACTGCCTCCCTAGGTTGCATATTACTATAAAGACTGTCAATTCAAAGCATACTGAGCAGGCAGTTGCAAGGAGCACGTGCTTGGAGCCTTCAAATCGAAATTTGGATAGTGGACTAGGCTCCAAACATACACAAACAACCAAACATTCACATGCAAACATAATGGAACATCCCCCCACAACGAAGGTACCAGATCAAGTGTGAATGATGGTGGAAGCGCCAGACGGTGCATTTCAGGAGGAGAGAGAGCAGTCAGAACATAAACACCACACAAAATCTCACAAAGGGTGAGTAATTGACTCTAAAATCAAAAGACAAACTGACTCAACCGAAGGGACATAGGGAAATAAAGTGCACCCCTACTGGTTGGGTTGCCTCCCAACAAGCGCTTCTTTCACGTCGTTAGCCGGATGGTAGCTCCTAAGTTTCGGTCCATGCTAGAACCTCTTTGAAGTTGAGGTTCTCATTTATGAGGTGGAGTCTCAAGTCACTAGCAGGTGGTGTGGCTGGTGATGAAGGCTCGTGCACTTGATGCAGCTGAAGTCTCCACCCTCGAGACCTCATCTTTGTTTATTCTCTTGTCTCATTGCCCCAAACCAAATATAACCGTATCGACTGACCATCATCGCGTCCACTAAGAGGGAACGATGTCGATGTGGCCTTGGTCTGGCAAAGAGACACTGCAAATGGGTCCTTGCTAAGAAGTTCCTCGAAGTTTGGTGGGGATATTACTTGTATTATACGGCCGGTGCAAGCCTCTTCCACCTCAACTTCATCCTCAGCCTGGACACCACTCGCTTCTTCAACCCCCCTTCCTTCTTCAAAATGTGGTCTCTCTCCTTGGAAAAGATCAAGAACTTCCTCTTATTTGATTTCTTCCTCATCCTCCACAACTTCTTGCCCCACCCCTTTCTCTCTCTTCTTATTCCATAACGGATTGGAGAGCAAGTTGCCATGCAAGGTTCTCAATAAGTTCAGCTTGCATCTCCTCGCTCGGACCCAGCATGTTAGAGCGGAAATGGGGAAAGCTGTGATCTACCACCAGAGGATACACTTGATCGTGATTATCATGGGAGCTTTCCGTGACAACTTCTGTATGCTCCTCAACATCCTCATGATTGCCTTCTTTTTCCTCCACCTCTACTTGTATGGCAGCATAAAGGTTGTCTTGAGAAAACTGTGAACAAGCTTTCTCAATGACCTCTATGTGCTTCTTTATGCTCCGAAGAGTATCCTCTGTTTCACGGGGAAAGAAGAAGTCAGTTTGGGCAATGGCCTGGATATGAGGATCCATCTCGGGAAAGGATCTCTTAGGTACTCGAGCAATCTACTCCACGAGAATCCTCAAATGATAGTTTGGATCCGGCTGTGGAGTGTAGCATGGCTCTGCCGGATGGCCCGTGAAGGCTTCCATGGCTAACTCCAGATCTGATGGCCCTTCTGGTTGTGGGAGAAATTCTTCTTGATAAGGAGATTGTTCTTGATATGCCCAGGGGTCTGATTGTTCTCCGTATTAAGGGGGTTGGTACTGGAACCCGAATCCATAGTCTTCTCCACCTTGAATGCTCCAGGAAGTCTCGGGGTAATACCACTCAGATGGTGGTGGATACCCCCACTAGTTGGAGAAGCCATTAGGATCCATGATTCAGATCTGCACCAACAAAAATTAAAACACCCAAGTGAAAAGCAAGGAAAATGCTAAAGTAACAAACTTCTGCCTTTCCTAATAATCTAGAAAGTTCCCCTGCAACGGTGCCAAAAACATGACACGCTACAACCCAACACCTAACAATGGCCAAGTGTAACCAATGTAAGGGACTGCAATATAGTGGCACAAGTAATAAATACCGAATCCACGGGTCTTTAGAGTTACTATTATTCAACTTCAGTTCATTATCTAGCAAACTAGATTAAGGATTGATTTACTAAACTACTCTTCCAACTACTCTACTAATTACAGGTTGGGAACTCACTTAGATATGATTCCCCCTAGCTCCTCAATTAGGTCTAAGTTGTAATTCCTTTTGGTTGTTTTACTGTTGATTAAACTGCGGAAGATCCTAATTTAGCTTGGAATCTCTTAAGCTGACCAAGCCCTCTTAGACAGAATACCCGACAGGCGACTAGCCTTCACCGGAATAGACTGCTAAGGCGATTCACACAGATCTCCACTACATGGAATGAATTCCAGTACAAAGCTATGAATTGACTGACTCTCGCACAACCAATTCACTACTATTAATCAGGGAAGCTCTCTTAACCTAATCAGATTCTATCTATCATAGGTTAAAGCAGAAATCAAGAGAATTTGATCAAGATTCAATTGACTCAATAAATCATGCCTCAATCGATTATAATCACCCAATAGATCATCCAAAACTTCATACATGAAAGATCCTAACACATGGAACTAGGGTTTCTCAAAACCTAAGTGAAGGGAAGTTATTCCATAGAGAAAAGAGAGATTGCATTATAACTTTCCAGATCTTCAATCTTCATGTCTAGACTTTTTGATTGAGCTTCAATGGTGAAGAATCTTCCAAGATAGCTCCAAGAATAGATCTAGATCGCCCTCTCTCTCTCTCTCTCTCTCTCTCTCTCTCTCTCTCTCTCTCTCTGGTTTGTCCGTTGGGTGTTTGGGATCAGAAACCCAGCTCCCCCTCTCCTAAAATCGCAAAACAGCTTTTGTACCCGCTTAAACTCGCACCCCCTACTTGCAGGGCCGTGCAAATTGAAGTTTTGGCCGTGCAAACCCCCTGGGAACTAACACGGCCGTGCATAATTTTACACGCCCGTGCACAATTTCCAGCATGCACTCCTAAGCTTTGTTGATCTCGTTTGACCTCGTTTGACCTCCGATTCAGGTGCCATTTGATCCCAAATGCTCGTAGTCTTGTCCTCTTTCTTTTAATGACAACCTTTCATGATCCTTTGTAAATAAAATGTGGTAGAAATCCATTCTTCCTCAAGTCATTCCCGAGTTTCTCACCCCGAGTCGCCAATTGATCTCAGATTGACTTGACACTTGCGCCTAGGCTTCACTTTACATGCTAGGACCTGAAATATGACAAAGGAACACAACCTAGCGTAAAATAGTCCAATAAATAAAAAAACTCAAGCTAAAATGATCAAGAAAAGAGGGTGCAAACATAGGCAAATACGACGTTATCAAATTCTCCCACACTTAACCATTTGCTTGTCCCCAAGCAATCCTGACTCAAACCAATGCAACTATCCAGACCTTTATATAAACATGCAACCACGATCGTTGGTAGAGGACGTTCTAAGTCATTTAGCTGCTTACGAGGTCAACCAACGCACAAGACACCTCCTAGCTTCTTCGGCGAGAACTCTAGTGCCGAGTTGTGATCATGACAAGTAATGATCGGAGGACAAGTGATTCGTGGACAAAGAGACTCTAAAAAACAGAAAGGTCATGGACTCACTTTTTTAGGTGCTCTATTTTTTTTCTTTTAAAGATGGTTGGAACCCTTTTTTCATTTTCTTTGTTTTGTTGTTTGTTTTTTCCAAGGGTCCCAACCTGTTATTTCCAGAAAACGGGGATACCACCTATTGAAGGTTTTAAGGGAGCCCGACTCTTACTGGCCATGCCCGGAGCAGCTCTTACCGGCCATGCCGGGAGTAGATGACTCGAGCCTTGTGCGGGGGAAACAAATCTAAGGGGGATGGAGGTAGTAGGTGGAAGTCGGGAACGGATTCGCGTCTCCCATTACACACTTTGGTCCTATTCGCACGGGAGACATTATTTTAAAGCACATATCCGATCACCTTTTATTTCAAAACATGATACAAGAGTCCATGACAAGTAGAGAGTCCACAATACCACACAATTCAAGGGTCCTATGATCACTAATTCACACAATCAACCAATACAATATGAAGAAAAAAGGAGACTTCTTAAATGCATCAACGTCCTCCACAGTGCTACACTACCTCCCTAGGTTGCATATTACTATAAAGACTGTCAATTCAAAGCATACTGAGCAGGCAGTTGCAAGGAGCACATGCTTGGAGCCCTTAAATACAAATTTGGATAGTGGACTAGGCTCCAAACATACACAAACAACCAAACATTCACATGCAAACATAATGGAATATCGCATCAATCGATTATAACCAATCAGTATATCAATCCCAAGTCATTACAATCGATATTCCTAACACATGGAACTAGGGTTCTTCATACCCAAGTGAGAGAAGATTCTACTCCATAGCGAGAGAGGAAAACAGAAATCAGAGTAATCATACTCATAAAGATGAGGATAATCTGCTCTACGACACAACACCTAACAATGGCCAAGTATAACCAATGCAAGGGAAATCAGTATAGTGGCACAAGTGATAAATATCGAATCCATGGGTTTCTAGAGTTACTATTACTCAGCTTCAGTTCATTATCTAGCAAACTAGATTAAGGATTGATTTACTAAACTAATCTTCCAACTACTCTACTAATTACAGGTTGGGAACTCACTTAGGTATGATTCCCCCTAGCTCCTCAATTAGGTCTAAGTTGTAATTTCTTTTGGTTGTTTTACTGTTGATTAAACTGTGGAAGATCCTAATTTAGCTTGGAATCTCTTAAACTGACCAAGCCCACTCAGACAGAATACCCGACAGGCGACTAGCCTTCACCGGAATAGACTGCTAAGGCAATTCACACAGATCTCCACAATATGGAATGAATTCCAGTACAAAGCAATGAATTGACTGACTCTCGCACAACCAATTCACTACTATCAATCAAGGAAGCTCTCTTAACATAATCAGATTCTATCTATCATAGGTTAAAGCAGAAATCGAGAGAATTTGATTAGGATTCAATTGACTCAATAAATCATGCCTCAATCGATTATAATCCCACAATAGAGCATCCAAAACTTCATATAAGAAAGATCCTAACACATGGAACTAGGGTTCCTCAAAACCTAAGTGAAGGGAAGTTATTCCATAGAGAAGAGAGAGATTGTTGTATAACTTTCCAGATCTTCAATCTTTATGTCTAGACTTGTTCCTTGAGCTTGAATGGTGAAGAATCCTCCAAGATAGCTCCAAGAATGGCTTTACATCGCCCTCTCTCTCTCTTTGGTTTGTCCCTTGGGTGTTTGGGATCCAAAACCCAACTCCCCCTCTCCAAAAATCGCAAAATAGCTTTTATAGCTGCTGAAACTCGCACCCCCCTACTTGCACGGCCGTGCAAATTGACGTTTTGGCCGTGCCAACCCCCTGTGAAACTCACACGGCCGTGCAGAATTTTAGAAGGTGGTGCACAATTTCCAGCATGCACTCTTAAGCTTCGTTGATCTCGTTTGAGCTCGTTTGACCTCTGATTCAGTTGTCGTTTGATCCCAGATGCTCGTAGTCTTGTCCTCTTTTTTTCTTGACAACCTTTCATGATATTTTGTCCATAAAATGAGGTAAAAGTCCATTCTTCCTCAAGTCATTCACGAGTTTCTCACCCCGAGTCGCCATTTGATCTCTGATTGACTTGAAACTTGCGCCTAGGCTTCACTTTACATGCTAGGACCTGAAATATGACAAAGGAACACAACCTAGCGTAAAATAGTCCAAGAAATCAAAACTCAAGCCAAAATGATCAAGAAACGAGGGTGCAAACATGTGCAAATACGACGTTATCACCTGGTCTTCCGGTGCTATGGGAATCTGAAAATACACGGACATCCCATCCAGGAAACAATAGAACTCATGCCCGGTCAATGAATGGCAGAGGGAAGTGATCCTTCGGGGTAGCGTCATTAAGGTGGCGATAGTCGATGAAAACGTAATACCCGGTCACCGTGCGCATCTGGATGAGCTCATTCTTCTCATTTGGGACCACAGTCATCCCACCCTTCTTAGGAAACAATTGAGTGGGACTGACCCACTCGTTGTCAGAAATGGTGAAAATGATTCCCGCGTCCATCAACATGATAATCTCCGCTCGAATCACAACCTCCAGGTTCGGTGTCAATCTCCGTTGAGGCTGTCGCACCGTCCGGATCTCATCCTCCAACAATATCCAATGGGAACAGAAGGAAGGGCTGATCCCCCGGATATCGATGATCTTCCATGCCAGAGCTCGCTCGTACTGCTTCAACAGGGCCACCAGTCTGGTCTTTTGCTCTGGTGTGAGGGTCGAGCTGATGATGATTGGAAGCTTGTTCCCCTCCCGGAGACATGCATACTCCAAATGAGGAGGAAGGGGCTTCAGCTCCAGTTCTGGTGGCTCCTCCAGAGAGGTGGTAATGCTAGTCGAGGATGAGATCGGCTTGAACGGTTTCTCGACCTCCAAAAACTTGCCACGCTCTAGAGCGGCCAACTACTCCTCAAGCTGCAGCTCCTGCGATGCCTGCTCACCTAGAAAAATACAACGCTCAAGGGCATCGTCAGTACCCGCACTCATGATGGCGAGTGCGGTTTCAAAATCAGCATGCATGTCATAGTAATCCAAGTCATCATGCATATGGGAATGTTTCACATTGTGAGACACAGAAAATGTAGCTTGTTCATCCCCAGCCCAAAATTAACTTGTCACTATGCACATCAATCAACGCCTTGGCGGTGGCGAGAAATGGTCTACCCAAAATCAAAGGAAAATCCACATCCACATCCTCATTTATATCCAGAATAACAAAATCAACAGGATATGTTAATTCACGAACATTAACAAGGAAGTCCTCTATGATACCCCTAGGATGCACAATCGACCGATCAGCAAACTAAATACTCATCCTAGTGGTTCAGGTTCACCTATGCCTAGCTTCTTAAACAATTTATAAGGCATGACCAAAGCAGTTAAAATCGGGATTTTACCTAAAATCGAAAACTGGGGTAAAATCGGAATCGTAGAATCGTAGGATTTTAAGTACCATATAGAAATTAACATATAACAATACTAATAAGGTAAATAATTAATAACACAAAGACTTATAACATTTAAAGTGATAATTTTCAAGATTAATATTCCAAAATCATCATTTTAATTGTTATTTAATGCGTAACTCAAAATAATTTATGAGGAAGGGATAGAGCTCATGGGGTTTGGCTCTGGTTTTTCATGTTGTGTCTAGGTAGTTTAACTCAAAGTAGTATTCCGACATCGTCTACTAAGTATGATTTAAAACTAAGAATAATTGAAATCCAATAAAATAATTAATTTCATTGGTTTTGTACAAATATATTCATTAATTAAATAATTTGTTAATAATGATGTTAATTCTTACGCACTTACAATATTCTGACAATGGTTTTACCGATGAGTTAAACAAGGAGAAGGGAAAGGGGTTGGCCGAACCCTAATTAGTTTTTCTTCTTCTTTTCAAATGTTCTTATAATAGGAAAAATATATGAGAAGATCCTCGTCATTGCCCTTTCCACCGAAACAGTTTTGCTTCTTTTGAATTGGCTCGAGCTCCCTATTTAGTTCACATAGGATCAAAATCCGGATTTTGGTACGATTCTACAATTTTAACGATTTTGAACGATTTTAAGGTCCACCAAATTTATAGTAAAATCAGGATCGGAATCCCTAAGTAAAATCCTAAAATCCTACGATTTTACAATCAAAATCCCGATTTTGACTGCATTGGGCATGACATTAATACTAGCGCCTAGGTCCACCAAGGACTTTCCTACATGCATGCTGCCAATAACAAGAGGGATAGTAAAACTCACTGGGTCTTTGCGCTTCTCGGGAAGCTTGTTCTGCAGGATCGCAGAACACTCCTCGCTTAGCATCACTGTCGAGAGATCCCCCAAGTTTCTTTTTGTTGGTGAAGAGATCCTTCATGAATTTTGCGTACTTGTGCATATTCGACAGTGCATCCACAAACGGCATGCTGATGTTGACCCTGCTTCTAGGGGTGTTCAAATGGCTACCATGGTAATTATCAAACCAAACAAGTCAAAATTCTATTAACCATAGAATACAATATCATAACCAAACCGTCCAAACTAATACAACAACCAAATTAACCAACCTAAATTTTATTCGGATTGGTTAATTGGTTAACCAGATTAACCAATATAACATCACATTGTCATCAAGTGAGAAAATTTTCGGTTAATGCATCAATTCACAATTTATATGGTGAATAAAACATAGCAATGAATACATAGTTATAGTTAACCCTTACATAAATACATGCAACTCCTACCAAAAAAATACATTCAACGAATAAAATTATCTTACAATCGATAGAAGTATTCACCTAACAAAAATATATGTCAATAGCATGGAGCTAATTAATTGTTGTGATTGTGTAAATTGAATTAGTCTCTTAGCAATTATCATAGGTTGAAAAATACCATCCTTGCAAGTTTTCATCTAATATATTGTTTGAGTTTTATCTAAATTGGGTGTTCATATATCATGGTCTACTCTCTACAACTACAAATATACATTATAGGAACAATATTGAACTCTATTGTTGATGAGCCTAAAATAAAGGAATATTGGCTCTTGAGTGGTTATGCCAAGTATTTAATATGTGTATATATATTAGATATATGGATAATTACTTAACTGGGTAATTTGGTTTGATTGGTTAGGTTTTATTTAGCGGTTTATGGGGGTGTTCCGATGCTTACTTTCCCTATTATCTTCGATCAGGTTCCCAACAGTAGGGTGATTGTTGAGAAATGGAGAATTGTGTGGAGGTTGAGGAGAGATCCTGGTGGGTTGGGAATAAATGATGGTGAGTTGGTGACGAGAGGTGAGATATGTGAAGTTGTAAAGAGGTTTATGGATAGAGAGAATAGTGAGGTTAGGGAAATGAGAAAGAGGGCCAAAGAGCTGGGGCTGATATGCAGGCAAGCAATTGCAGAAGGTGGATCTTCTTATAGAAACCTCGATGACTTCATCTCAAACGTTTCCAAAGCTTGTTAGTGTTGATGTTGATGAATGTCTGTAAGCAACAATACAGGCGTTTTTTTTTTCTTCGCACATCACGAGGAAGGATGATAACATAAAATAAAGGATAAAGATCTTTGTCTAAAGATCATTAAGCAAGAAAGGCACAAAGCAAGGTAGCAGGTGGCTAGCTCCACAAGCCAGTTGACCATTTTTCTAGCATGCTTTGCCCTTTTGTGAGGTACATATTCTAATCTTGAGAAAATAAGGAGAACCCTTTTCTAGTGTTCTACCAAGTTCTCTCATTTTCAGCAGGAATTGCTCTCCTGATATGGAACCGAAGGAAGTATGCTATCATCTGGTGGTGATGCCGTTCCCAGGGAGAGGGCACATCAACCTAGTGGCGGATCTAGAAATTTTTAACTGGGGTGTCTCCTTCAAAAAAAATTAAATAAATAAATAATTCATAAATAAAAAAATATCGGACTAGTTTTCGTTGTAATAAAAAGACTTTGTTGAACAGAAATCGAAATCGTTTGGTTTGTGCAAGTTGCGACTTGTTTTGGTTTGGTGGATTCCAAACTTGCTGAGCTTGTGTATCAATTGAATTGTCACTTCAATCGTGGTCGAGCAATTACCCTTTTATACAATCGAGCTATCCCCAGGTGTGGATTTGTCCTTTTGGTTCCGTTTTATCCAAGTTCGTATTAAGAACGTTTCATTCTTGATTCGAGCTCAATCGATCCTTCGATTGAGTCATTAGCTGCGTTACTTTGATCACATACAACCCCCCAAGGTCATATCAACTGGTGTCAGAGCTTGGTTCTACACAAGGGCGAAGGAGGAGAAACAGTTGACGATATCTTCACAAGCAAAATTCGTGTTTAAAACTGGGCAGCCCCTGTTTCATACAGTCCAGCTGCTGTCCGTAACTAAATCGCGATGGAAAACGTGGTTGGAGTGAAGGAGATGGTGGATGGCAGTTCCAAGGCCCAACAGCGTCAATTTTGTGGCCAAGAGGAGCGGCCAGCAGTCATTCTAAAGCACCGATAAACTGACGAGCATAGATACTGTTTATTTCACCGTCGATGCAATGTCAAAGACAAAATTAGCTTCCTTGGTGATCGATGGAGGAAGTTGTGCAAATTTGATAAGTACGTATGTAGTACAAAAGCTGGAATTGGAGATACATAAGCATCCTAAACCTTATCACCTCACCTGGCTCAACAAACATGAAGTTGTAAAGGTTAACAAATAAGTGCGTCTAAAATTCAGCATTGGTAAGTATCAAGATGAAGTTCTATGTGATATTGTTCCAATGCAAAAACACACATACTCTGTTGGGTAGGCCTTGGCAATTCGAAAGACGAGTTATTCATGATGGTTGGGAGAATTCATACACATTCAACACGAAGGCAGGAGGATCAAGCTGAAACCTCTATCACCCGATGCAGTTTTTGGCGATTTAAAACAGATGGAGCTGAATCGAAACGAGGAAAAAGAATCCAAGGCTCAGTTGTGGGTTCAAAGGCATGTTGGTTTCAATTTCATGGGTTTTCAGAAACTTCTCAATGCAAATTCGACATTGGAACCGCCTACCTGCAACGACCCTGTTTTTCAGTAATAAAATAGAGTGTCAACTGCGACAGTCTTGTGGACGGTGAGGAAGGAGAATCAAAGCACAAACTGCTCACAGAAGCCTTCCTCGAGGATGAAGGAACGGCGACAAGTCGATTAGAAGCTCCGGAGTGGGCTCACGGCGACCAAATCTCTTCGATGACGAGAACTCAGGAGCTCTGTCGCGTCCCGACAAAACAGAGGCAGAGAGAGGGTCAATTGGGAGGAGTAATCGGCGAAGCTTCAAGCCAATCCAATGAAGCCGTCACGTTCCAAATGGAGTCAATAAGATCTCTCCATGTTCAAAGGGAAACGAATCCTTCTAGTTTGCTGAATCAAAATCGCGCTCGCACCCCCTAGAAACGTGAAAGAACGACGAAAAATTCGTCGAATTGGTTGGGGAGATCGGGCGTGATACGACTCAAACCACTGATGTAGCATCGTTAAATTAGGTTAAAGCAACATGTGACAGCGTTCAATTCGGCCCAAAGATTGCCGAATCGAAAATTCCCAAATTGAATTTTTTTGGCCGAAAGGTTGGAGAAGAAAAGAATCGATCGATTAGCGAAATTAAGAGTGATTCGAAGCTAATGGAGGTCGTGTTCAAGTTTGTAGAGGTCCAAGAAAGGTGTATGAGTCGTCAATTGGACGAGGAGAGGGCGGAATTAAAAACGGCCAATTCGCGATTCAGCTCGCCGGAATCTGGGTTTTGTTGGCCGGATTCTGGAAATTCGAAATTTACCGGTGGCGGGAAAATTTGTTCTTCTAATTGGCGACAATTTGGATGGTTTCATGGGCTGGGAGTGATTGGAGTAGGCTCCTGGGGGCGAGGCGAATCAATCTCAAGCGACGAATTAGACCTTGACATCCTCAAGATTTCGCTGGAAGGTCACTTTCGAAGCCTATCAAAAAGTTACCTCAAAACAGGAAAACTGCCTAAATTTGGCTAAGGCAGAAAACAGTTTTGAGATACCAACTTTGAAGGCCTATATCTTGAGTTTTGAGATACCAACTTTCGGAGCATGATCTTAGGCTGATTCAAGTTGGAGGTGAAAGAGGAAGTTGCCTTCTACAAAGAAAAGGAATTGGTTGAGTTCGAATCAACCTAGAAGACCATTTTCGAAGGGCTCAAATATGCTATGAAGCTTTTTTTTTCCTAGGCAGACTTGCTTGTGTTTTAAGTCAGTTTCTTGGCCGGCAAGTTACCTTGCTTTACTCGAATTCTTTAGCCTTTTCCTGTTCTAATTAGTTTCCTTGTTATTTTAGAATAGTATTAGGTTTTCTTTAGCTATAAAAGCCCTCTAGTTTTTGTTGTAATAATAAGACTTTGTTGAATAGAAATCGAAATCGTTTGGTTTGTGCAAGTTTGCGACTTGTTTTGGTGGATTCCAAACTTGCTGAGCTTGTGTATCGATTGAATAGTCACTTCAATCGTGGTCGAGCAACTACCCTTTTATACCAATCGAGCTATCCCCAGGTGTGGATTTGTCTTTTTGGTTCCGTTTTATCCAAGTTCGTATTAAGAACGCTTCGTTCTTGATTCGAGCCCAATCGATCCTTTGATTGAGTCATTAGTTGTGTTACTTTGATCTCATATGACTCACTCCTACTGTCACTCTAGAAAATGGCCAAGTGTAACCACTTCCTAAAGCGTAGTATAGCGGGTTTTGGTTTTAATGTCAACCCGGGTCCTAGATGTGATGACTACTCAGTGAATTCTTATTATTTAGCGGTGAAACTTTTGTGCAGGTTCAAACAAGCAAACAAGTAAAGCAAGCAAGAAGGTTGTTTTCAAGTCGAGAGAGGTCACCCAGATATGGTTCCCCCTAGACTGCAGTTAAGCTGGATTGTAATTTACCAAGTTCAGGTTCAAAGATAGTTATACTGCGGGAGGTTCTTAAACAGTCTGAAGTCTCAACTAAAGGTCTCCAGACCCTCTCAATCTGAGTTTCCAGCGGGCGACTAACCTCCACCGAAGTAAACAAATTGAGGCCCTAACGAACCAAACCTCCTGTACCGAAGTAAATTCGGTACAGAATAGTGAATTGGCTCCTCGACTAAAGTCGCCAATTCACTACCTTCAATTAAGGGTGCTCTATCAACCTAGGCAGATATTCTCTTTCTAGGTTAAAGCAGAAACAACAGGAATTTGATCAGCATTCATGCCATTCAATAAATCAAACCTCAATTGAATATAATCAAATCATATAATCTGTACTTGGGTTCATACAATCAGACCTAACATACAAATCTAGGGTTCTGCATACCCAGATGAATAAGGAAGTTACTCCATGGAGAGAGAAGCAAAAGCAAGCTCAGATGCAGAAATCATGCTGTGAAGGATGGGTTTCTGCTCCTGGTCGTCAATCGGCACTTCTCCAAGTGTGAGCCGAGCTCCAATGGTGATGAAGATCAAGCTAGGGCACTTGGGAACTCTGGTTCGCCGCTTTCTCTCTCTAGGAATCGCTTTCTTTCTCTCCAACTCGGAACCCCTTTCCTTTGGCTGCAAATTGGGTTAAAACCCAGAATTTCTCGACTCACATGGCCAGGCCACACGACCGTGTGACATCCCCAGCTGTCGGTGTGAGATGTGCAAACCGCAGCGTTTTGATAAGTGACTCAGGCTTCCTACACGGACACGACCCACACAGTCGTGTGGAATTCCAAGATGCCCGTGTGAGTTCCATGGAATTTCCACACGGCCACAGAGGGGTCCCCTACACGGTCCGTGTGACTTTGCCCGTGCAATTTAGTGCCACACGGCCAGGCCACACGGGCGTGTAGGTTTTAGGCGTGCCCGTGTGGCTCCATCAGCTTCACGCCACATGTCCAATCTTCGTCCAATCAACCCCGAACTCGTCCCCGAACCTTCATTCACGTACTAGGACCTGAAATATCACAAACAAGAACAACCTAGCGTGAAATCGGCCTAAAACACGAGAATCGACATCTCAACGGCTCAAGAATAGGGGTAAAAACATGTGCAATTAATGGTCTATCAAACTCCCCCACACTTAACCGTTTGCTTGTCCCCAAGCAAACCTAACCCAAATCAATGCAACTCTCCAGACCTCTATAGGGCAAAAGCGTAATGCTTCAATTCCTATCTTGTAGTAAAACCGGAAATCCGGGTATCATCCCTCAGGGACTGGTACAACCTTATGTTCTCTCGATTTTATGAGCAAACTATAATTGAAAATGGTTTGAGAGATGAAATTATTAACTAAAAGCAAAATAATTAAACTAATTAAGCAAAGTAAACTTGTCGTGAGAAATTCAATGGGAGAAAGCTCTGGGAGAAACACCGGGATCGCTACCTATCATATCCAAATTAATTCACATATTCCAATCAATTTACTCCATATCTCTACAGCCAGGATATCACTACTGTGCTAGCTATCCCTGTTGGGAATTACTACGTACTAAACAATTAAATCAAATCCTACTGTCGTAGCTCAATGACTTAATTATTTAGACTGAAGATCGATATCCTATTTAAGACCGCATAGCACCTTATTTAATCCACTGTCGCTTCGATAAGTTACTATGTCACATAAAATAGGTCAGTTATTAGGGTTTCACTGTCGCTAATAACCTAATTAACAACAAATCATTGTATTGGTGGCCAGTCAACACAAAGCATTAAGTAATTTCATGTAATAGAGATTGGAAGAAAAGAGATATGAATTAATCCATCAAGTCTAGAAATAGCTACATCCTATGGTGTTTCCCCCATAAATTGGGGTTTAGTTCATGACGAAATCAAAAGATATAATCATATTATTAATCATCATAAAACTATAAAAAAAAGAAACGAAACGAAAATACTCGAGAAGCAAGCCGCGCTGGTGCTACTCTATCTTGTCCCGCGCAGCTGTGCCGCTGTCTCACGTCGAAGTTGGCGATCTCCCTCTCGTCGCGCTGTTGCTTTTCTCTGTCTCCCAGCTGCTCTCGGTCAATTAATTCCGCCCCGTCCAAAAGAATTTCCTCCGAATTTGGCCGCTTGTTTTTTTCTTCTTTTAAAAGAATTCGCCTCCCCCAAGAGAATTAATTCCCCCATCAATTTCCTTCGGTCCCAAATTAAGTCTCCCACAAAAACGTGTCCCCTCCAATAATCCTCCTCCGCCCAAAAGTCACAGGCCCACTTCTTCTCCTCCCCAAGCCCTGTAAGAAATGCCCACGTGCAACTCAAATATTTGCTCTCCTCTGGGTTTCGGTCCACACTTTTTGGGCTGTAAGCCCAGTTCATAAATTTCTTCACCTAAACCACACCAAAACTCCAACACAAGATGGTAATGGCTTTTCAACCATTCCTGATTAATTCTCCCTCAAATAGCACCAATCGGCTTAAACATATATTGAGATAGTCACATAAAGCTCAAGAATTCAATATGTTAAAGCCGATTATCACAACCCCACACTCAATTGTTGCTTGTCCCTAAGCAACGACTCAAACAACACAAACACATAACCATCCAAAACAATGACGACTCACCACTCAAAACAAAACAAAATTTTCCTTGTGTGTTTGTGTTTGTGTTCGGATGGTTATGTTGAGTGTGGGGTTGTGCTTTATTGATCATACCCCTTTCACCCCACACTCAAAGTCTTGCAACCCTTTACCATTGACTGACTCAAATCCATCAAAAACTCAAATAGCAACACTCAGTTCCGATCGTCGATAGTGGGTGATTAACAACTTATGGTTTAACAGTTATTAGGAGAATCTAACCACATCAGTGAGGTGCATATCTCGTGAGGACAATCTGGCTTACTCACACCAATCATAAGCAATTAACAAAGCATGAGTCTCAAAAACTAATGGGGGAAGCCTTTCGCAAACATGATTTTATCTTTAAGCACATCACTGCCTTTTATGACAAGGAGAGGCTTTCTCTCTTTCTGATTTTGCTTGCCGAGTGGTCATATTTAGTACAAGTGGAATTTGTTTCTTACTACCGGTGACCGAGCAAGAGCAATTTCTACTTCTTAGCACTCGCATAAGGGCTTCTTTTAACTCCTTTTCCTCGGTCTGTGTGGAGGGTCATTGCGCATCCTCTAATGGCACTTCACTTAACTGGGGATCGTACTTGATAAACAACATCGTACGGTCGCGAACCGATTCTCAATTGAATCTTTCCTAATCCCCATGTGCAATGAGTGATTGCCTCACACGATTTTGGTATTTTACCCACACTTTAATTGTTATGGCAACTTTCTTATCTTTTACTTGTTAGGTAGTGTTTTCTCATTTATAAAGATACAGTTCACCCCATTTAAAACATTCAAAACAGAGAGACTCAATGCAAAGTCAAAAGCTCACAACAACTGCAAGTAAGCACGGTATCCAAACATGTCGAATGGTCACTGTTCTCCACCTAACTACTTCACCAAAATTCATTACACTATCCTCACAAAAGAGAATGTTGCTAAAAGAGTTTGCTCATTCAAAGCGCATCAAGTCAATCAAAACATTCAAGCTCATTGTGAAGAACTTTGCAATTCAACACTAGTGGGGTGATTTCGATGATTTCATTCAAGCATAAACTCATTTCACACGCATCACGCTCATTTACATCATGTTACCACAAGAGTACAAGGTTTTGATTTTAATTTTTATGATTTTTAGGTGTTTTTTAGCCATTAGGTTAGCACAGGCAGACTGCACCTGCACAGGTAGACTGCATGAAGTTTGGCTGTGCATAGCCAAATGACAGAATTTTTTTTTACCACATGCAACATGCATCAGGGACAAACAAACACTAAGACTCACCACCCCACACTCAGGATGGAACAATGTCCCTAATGTTCAACTCTTAATCTAAACATGCACGGGTTTGACACAACTAAAAAGAAAAATAAAGGAAAAAAAACTCACCTTGGGATGCCTCCCAAGAAGCGTTTGTTTAACGTCCTTAGCCTGACATTCATGGAGCTTTCAACCAATGGGTATGGAAAGGTATCCAGAATACCCTCCCGAGCAATGATAGAATGCATAACCTCCATCCAACATATGAGTCACCTCGGCAGGGCCAGGTGTGCGAAAATTCGGTATGACCTTCTTAGCTGGCATGTTGGACCCTTTAGTGAGGCGTAGGTGGTATTGCAGCTCCTCAAGCAAGTACTCTTCCTGTTTCAATGTCAATGAAGAATGAATAATAACAGGAAGATTGAAATCCTTACCCAAATATCTATACTTGAAGTGATCTGCCAAGGATTTCTGTCCTTGCTTTGATTTTAGAATCTGAGCAGATAGGACATGTGATGGTTCTTCAGGTTGTCCACTATCACGGGAGAATGATTTTTTCCTTTCTCGAGCTCCACTTTCAAATTCATCAAATGCATCGTGATTATGATCAACTTGAAAGACATTAAAAATTTCCTCCTCCTTACCTACTCGGAATGTCAACTTGCCTCTCCCAACATCGATGAGTGCATCGCCAATGGCTAGAAAAGGTATACCAAGAATGAGAGGCACTCCCCGATCTTCTTTCATCTCCATAATCACAAAATCTGTAGGGAGAATAAACTTACCAACCTTCACCAATACATTCTCCACCACTCCCTTTGGTTCACTGATCGATCGGCCAATTGGAGAGTGATCCGAGTAGGCTTAAGAACATCTCCCAATCCCAATTTCTTGTAGACTGAGTATGGAATCAAATTAATTCCTGCTCCAAGATCACAAAGTGATTTATCGAACTCTGTACCTCCAATGACACACGAAATGGTGAAACTTCCCGGATCATCCCTCTTTTCTTTAATTTATTCTGAATCACAACACTACATTCAGAAGTAAGGGTTACCTTCTCTAGATCAGCCCATTTACGCTTCTTTGTCAGCAAATCCCTTAAGAATTTAGCATATGTTGGCATATGTTCAAGTGCCTCCGCCAACGGTATGTTGATATGAAGTTGCTTGAAGATATTCACAAATTTTTTGAAGTTTGGGTCTTCCTTGGGCTTCATTAACCTCTGAGGGAATGGTGCGGGAGGTTCATAAGGCTATACCTCTTTCTTCTTCAATTTTTCCACTTTTTTAGGTAAACAGGCAGAATGCTCATGTACAGGCAGATTGCATGCAGTTTGCCTGTGCAAGTCAAGTTTTTCAGTTTTTGCACTTTCTTCCTCTGCAAGACTGCAACTGCTTTGCCCACATTTTCTACTGGATTTTTCTTGCTCTTTGGATCCTCCAACTCCTTCCCACTCCTCAATGTGACGGCTACAATCATGGCGTCCTTCGGATTCCTCTTAGTATTTGCTGGTAAAGTCCCAGGAATCCTACCTTGAATATCTGCCAAAGTTTGAGCCATCTGGCCTATTTGCCTCTCCATAGCTAGCATAGATGATTGCATATTATTGTTGATGGCTAGCTGTTGAGTGAAAAATTGATCAAGACCCTTGAAATTATTGTTTGTTTTCTGCATATGAGCCAAAATCAACTCTTCCTGTTGGGGCTTCTTCTCTGGTTGAGGCTGCTGCTGTTGAAAACCAGGAGGTGGGATGTTTTGAACACCAGCTGAATTATTGTTTGACCATGACATATTGGGGTGATGTCTCCATTGAGGGTTATATGTATTTGAATACATACCACCTGGCCTTGACTTCGCGGATTATTGATATTTTGGACATCTTCCAACTGAGCAGCTCCCAGTCGACACGTATCCCGATGATGAGGACCCTCGCAAAGTTCACATGAAACAACCTCCTCTTGTCAACCCAGAGAAATCTTGGCCAACCTTCGTTCGAGTGCATCGAACTTAGAATCCAGCTTGGCATCTATCTTGGCTTCTAGACTCGCAACTCTGTTTATCTCATGCAAGCCTCCTCTTCTTCGAATACTGGTCTCACTACCCCATTCAGTGGCTTCTCAACAGATCTTCTCTACCAGTTAATATGCTGCTGGAGCCTCCATCCTTGTGAAACCATTTCGAGAAGCATTATTTAGGGCATCCCGAAACTCCCTTCTGATTCCATTGAAGAAAATAATGATCACGTTCCAATCTTCAAGGTCGTGTCTTTGGCATCTTATCAATAGCCCCTTATAGCGCTCCCATGCCTCAGTCAGACTCTCATCATCAGCCTGCTTAAAAGTAACAATCTCTTCTTGCCTCTTCATTGCCAAGGCAGGTGGGAAGTATTTATCCAGAAAGACCTTCTCAAGCTTAGCCCATGTCGTGATGGAACGTGGTGTTAAGTTCTGAAACCAGTGTGATGCATTCCCTATCAGAGAGAATGAGAACATCCGAAGACGAATTGCATCATCGGACACTGTTGGGCTCTTCATCTTATCACATATGATCGCGAACCGACGGAGATGCTCGTGAGGATCCTCATTGCTAGCCCCGGAGAAAGTATATCCATTGGTGATCATGTTGATAAATGCTGGGGTAATCTCCATGGTTGCATCCCCAGCCGGAATGACAACACATGAAGCTCAGCCTGCAGTCCGTCGGTCCAAACGAGCCCTGATCGAACGATCCTTGTCTGCCATGATGACAGGCTCAATGTCACTAGGTGGTGGTAGTGGTGTCGGTGGTGTAGGGACGACAGGTGATGAAGCCTGCCCTCTCTGGGTTAGAGAAGCCCTATTAGTTGTGGTTGGATGCTTCCCTAACTTGACCTGCTTCTTGTTTTGACGGTAGGTCTTCTCGATCTCCGGATCTAGTGGCAGTAAATTTCCAGTCGTCGTCCTAGGCATGCACGAGAAAGATAAACCTGAAAAATCTTCTGCACACTGACACCCAGATCAAAATAGTTCACTCACAAAAATCAACAAAAATAAGTTATGGCAGTCCCCGGCAACGGCGCCAAAAACTTGATAGGGCAAAAGCGTAATGCTTCAATTCCTATCTTGTAGAAAAACCGGAAATCCGGGTATCGTCTCTCAAGGACTGGTACAACCTTATGTTCTCTCGATTTTATGAGCAAACTATAATTGAAAATGGTTTGAGAGATGAAATTATTAACTAAAAGTAAAATAATTAAACTAATTAAGCAAAGTAAACTTGTCGTGAGAAATTCAATCGGAGAAAGCTCTAGGAGAAACACCGGGACTCGCTACCTATCATATCCAAATTAATTCATATATTCCAATCAATTTAATCCATATCTCTACAGCCAGGATATCACTACTGTGCTAGCTATCACTGTCGGGAATTACTACGTTGATAGGGCAAAAGCGTAATGCCAATTCCTATCTTGTAGTAATCCGGAAAGTCCGGGTATCGTCTCTCAGGGACTGGTACAACCTTATGATTTATCAATTCTTTCGAGCAAACTATATGTGAAAATGTTTAAGAGATGAAATTATTAACTAAAAGCAAAATTAACTAAACTAATTAAGCAAAGTAAACTTGTCGAGGAAAATTCAATGGGAGAAAGCTCTGGGAGAAACACCGGGATTCACTACCTATCCTATCCAGATTAATTCACATATTCCAATCAATTTAATCCATATCTCTACAGCCAGGATATCACTACTGTGCTAGCTATCCCTGTCGGGAATTACTACGTACTAAATAATCAATTCAAATCCTACTGTCGTAGCTCAATGAATTAACTATATAGCCTGAAGATCGATATCCTATTTAAGACCGCATAGCACCTTATTTAATCCACTGTCGCTTCGATAAGTTACTATGTCACATGAAACAGGTTCAGTTAATAGGGTTTCACTATCGCTAATAACCTAATTAACTACAAATCGTTGTATTGGTGGCCAGTCAACACAAAGCATTAAGCAATTCCATGCAATAGAGATTGGAGGAAAAGAATCATGAATCAACCCATCAAATCAAGCAATAGCTACATCCTATGGTGTTTCCCCCAGAAATTGGGGTTTAGTTCATGACGAAATTAAGATAAATCGATAGGGTTTTGATCATCATGTTCTAAATCAACAATAAACAACTAGTTTGGTTTAGAAAATCCAACCAACTAATCGCTCTCGTTAAACTCAGCTCAAACCGCTTGAGAGAAGTCGATCGCCGATTTGTGAATCGCCAATCGTCGCCTGATGTTTGCTCCGTGCGCTGCGCCCTTCGCTTTTCCTTTTTTCTTTCTCTCGTTCCTTTCTTTTTCTCTTTTCCCCCAGAATTTCCGCCCACCAAAAAACCCTTCTTCAAAATTCTGTTCCGTCCCCCCTCCTCTCTTTTCCCTGCTGCCCTTTTTTTCCTTTTGATTCCGCCTCCCTGTTCCCCTGGCCAAGAATTCCTTCGGCCCAAAAATTCACCAGCCCAGCTCTTGTCCAATTCAGTTGGACCTGGCCCAATAATTGATCCCCGGCCCAAATTAATTCTCCCCGAGACAAAGTGATTTGGGCCCAATTAATTGTTTGTGCACTGCTTCTTTTTCGTGCTTTCTCCACCTGTAACACATCAAACTCATAGCACTAGGCAGTAATGGTTTTTCAACCATTCTCGGGTTAGCGAGCCCTAAAATAGCACCAATTGGCTAAAACATACCACGGATAATTACATAAAGTCCAAGAATCCGATATATTAAAGCCGAATATCATACGTACTAAACAATTAAATCAAATCCTACTGTGGTAGCTCAATGACTTAATTATTTAGCCTGAAGATCGATATCATATTTAAGACCGTATAGCACCTTATTTGATCCACTGTCGCTTCGATAAGTTACTATGTCACATAAAATAGGTTCAGTTATTAGGGTTTCACTATCACTAATAGCCTAATTAACAACAAATCATTGTATTGGTGGCCAGTCAACACAAAGCATTAAGTAATTTCGTGTAATAGAGATTGGAAGAAAAGATATATGAATTAATCGATCAAGTCTAGAAATAGCTACATCCTATGGTGTTTCCCCCAGAAATTGGGGTTTAGTTCATGACGAAATCAAAAGATATAATCATGTTATTAATCATCATAAAACTAAAAAAAAGAAACGGAACGAAAATACTCGAGAAGCAAGCCACGATGGCGCTGCTCTATCTTGTCCCGCGCTGCTGTGTTGTTGTCTCACGTCGAAGTTGGCGATCTTCCTCTTGCCGCGCTGCTGCTGTTCTCCGTGTCATAGCTGCTCTCGGTCAATTAATTTCGCCCCCGTCCAAAAGAATTTCCTCCAAATTTGGCCGCTTGTTTTTTCTTCTTTTAAAAGAATTCGCCTCCCTCAAGAGAATTAATTCCCCCAGCAATTTCCTTCCGTCCCAAATTAAGTCTCCCACAAAAACGTGTCCCCTCCAATAATCATCCTCCGCCCAAAAGTCACAGGCCCACTTCTTCTCGTCACCAAGCCTTGGAAGAAATGCCCACGTTCAACTCCAATATTTACTCTCCACTGGGTTTCGGTCCGCTCTTTTTGGGCTATAATCCCAGTTCATAAATTTCTTCACCTAAAACACACCAAAACTCCAACACAAGATGGTAATGGCTTTTCAACCATTCCGGATTAATTCTCCCTCAAATAGCACCAATCGGCTTAAACATACCATGAGATAGTCACATAAAGCTCAAGAATTCAATATGTTAAAGCCGATTATCAACCTCTATAGCAACAAACAACCCCGATTGTCGGTAGAGGATTTTCTAGATCATATAGCAGCTTACGAGGTCAACTGGTTTTCTAAGACGTTCCCTATCTCTCTCAATGCGAGTACTAGACTCAAACCACGATCATGAGAAGCAGTGGAAGTAAGACAGTCAATTCATGGATAAAGGGACTCATATCATTCGCAACCAAGAACTCATTGTACCGGGGTGCTCTTTCACTTCACCGTTGGAACCACTTTTTCACTTTCATTTTACTTCTTTTTTTCCGTTCATTTAGCGGGGGTTCCAACTGCAGTCTTTTGCACGGTCGACCCTTATTAACGGAGCAAGAGCAATTTTTGTACATCTGGCGCTCGCCAGAGTACTTCTTTTAACTCCTTTTCCTCAACTCTTGTGGAGGGTCAATGAAATTAAGGGGGGTCAGAAGCTCTATCCTTGCCCTTAAAAACACATCCTCAAGTAGGCAGACCGTTCAACGGGTGGAAGTTTTACTTGTACTAGAGATGGATTAGCTTCACCTTGTAGGAGTACCCCACTAAGGATCACTAAAATCTATTCCAAAACCTAATTTTGTGCAATGAACGGTGCCGCACACGTTGGGCTTACCCCATGTTTAAGATTTAATGATTTTGACATGGAGGACCAACTGCATTTCATTTTTCACATGAGCACCCTGTTCGATACACGAGTCCATAACTCAATCCAAATAGAGTCACCATTATCACATGAATTCAATGGTACTAGCTCCACTAATTCACAAAATCAACTGGCAAAACAGAGAGCTAGATAGGAAAAATCTTATACTTCAATATCCTCCATAGTGCTACACTACATCCCTAGGTTGCACATTACTATAGAGACTGTCAATTCAAAGCATACGGAGCAGGCAATTTGCAAGGAAACACATACTTGGAGCTCTCAAATTTAAAAATTTGGACAGTGGACTAGGCTCCAAGCACACAAACAGATCTAATGCAGTCAAAAGAGAAACATCCCCCCACACTTAAGATCGACATTGCCATCAATGGAGAAGAGGGAATGATAAGGAGAACGATGTTATCGTTGTGCACGAATTGCATGAGACTGGAAGCGGACTAGTCTGAGTGAAGCGGACTGGAGAGGGGTTGCCTCCCAAAACCAAAACAAAATAAAACAAACCAAAACCAAACCAGTTTACAATCCGACCCAAAACAAAATAAATAAATGAAAACCGTGGTGGGGTTGCCTCCCCACAAGCGCTTCTTTACCGTCTTTTAGCTGGACGCCCATGACAGAACTAAGGGTCCGCGAGTTCCACTGCCAACTCCGCACGTTCGACCTTGTCTCCCAAGTAGAGCTTGATACGATGGCCATTCACTTTAAACGGTTCAGTCTGCGGGTTGGCAATCTCAATCGTGCCATACGGGAACACCTGTGTGACCGTGAACGGTCCAGACCAGTGGGAATGGAGTTTTCCGGGAAAGAGCTTCAGGCGAGAGTTATAAAGGAGAACTCGATCACCAACCTGGAACTCTTTCGGACCCCGCAACCGTGCATCGTGCAGGCTCTTAGTGCGCTCCTTGTACAGATTGGTGTTATCATAGGCATGATAACGCCATTCCTCCAGCTCTAGCATCTGCATTTTGCGCTCAACACCTGCAACACTAACATCCAAGTTGAGCAGCTTAAGGGCCCGGAAGGCCTTGTGCTCTAGCTCCACGGGCAAATGGCATGTCTTTCCATAGACAAGCCAGTACGGGGAGGTACCAATGGGTGTCTTGTAGGCAGTGCGGTATGCCTAGAGAGCATCATCAATCTTGGTGGACCAATCCTTGCGGGATTGATCCATAATCTTCTCCAGGATACGCTTGAGCTCCCGGTTCGTCAACTCGGCCTGGCCACTTGTTTGAGGGTGATAGGCCACGGACACCTTATGAGTCACACCATAGCGAGACAGTAACTTATCGAACTGGCCCTAGAAATGGGTGCCTCGATCGCTTATGATGGCTCTAGGTGTCCCGAACCGGGAGAATAGCTGCTTCAGAAAACCACAAACATGTCTAGCATAATTAGTGGGCAAAGCTTGCGCCTCAGCCCACCTAGAGACGTAGTCAACAGCAACCAAGATATAGGTATTGCAAAAAGATGGAGGGAAGGGGCCCATGAAGTCAATACCCCAGACATTGAAAATCTCACAAGTTATAAACACATTCTGGGGCATCTCATTACTGGTAGAGATGTTACCTAACCTCTGGCATCGGTCGCACTTGCGTGCGAAGGCGTCTGCGTCCTTGAAGAGCGTGGGCCAGTAGAAGCCCGACTGTAGCACCTTCCTCGCTGTGCGGTTTCCTCCGTGGTGACCGCAGTAGGTCCTTCATGACAGTGAGATAGAATGCCCTCCATCTCACTCTCCATAACACAGCGACGGATGAGCCCGTCGGCTCCAATCCTGAAGAGATGAGGGTCATCCCAAAAGTAATACTTCAGGCCGGAGAAGAATTTCCTCTTGGCGTGAGTCGTCATCCCCTTGGGCAGCTGCTGGCCCACCAGATAGTTCGCAAAATTGGAGTACCACGGGGTGACACTCTCCACCAGGTACATCATCATTAGCCTCTCATATGGGAAGGAGTCTTTGATCTCCTCCTCGAGGTTGTCCGCAGGAGGTGCGTCCAACCGGGAGAGGTGATCAGCTGCAACATTCTCCGCTCCCTTCTTGTCCCGAATCTCAATGTCGAACTCCTGCAATAATAAGATCCATCGTATGAGCCTAGGCTTGGCATCGGCCTTGCTCATCAGGTATCGAATCGCAGAGTGATCTGTATACACGGTCACATGGGACAAGACCAGATAGGGACGAAATTTGTCAAAGGCAAACACCACCGCGAGAAGCTCCTTCTCTGTGGTGGTGTAGTTCTCCTGGGCATCATTTAGGGTCTTCGAGGCGTAGTAGATAGGTCGGAAGTGTTGATCTCGCCTCTGCCCCAAGACAGCTCCAACATCAAAGTCACTAGCATCGCACATCAGCTCAAATGGTAGGGACCAGTCAGGAACAACCATGATAGGAGATTGGGTGAGCTTCTCCTTGAAGATCGTGAATGCCGTTGTGCATGCATTAGTGAACTGGAAGGGGGCATCCTTCTCAAGAAGCTTAGTCAGGGGCAGGGCGATCTTCGAAAAATCCTTGATGAACCGCCTGTAGAACCCTGCATGGCCTAAAAAACTCCGGATCCCCTTAACAGATTTAGGAGGAGGCAACTTGCTGATAGTCTCAATCTTTGCTTTGTCCACCTCAATCCCCATCTTGGAGATCTTATGCCCTAGAACTATGCCTTCGCAAACCATGAAGTGGCACTTCTCCCAACTCAGTGCCAGGTTCGTTTCTTCACACCGTTTAAGGACGAGTTCCAGGTTATGGAGACAATGAGAGAATGAGTCTCCATAAACCGAAAAATTGTCCATAAACACCTCCGTGATCTCGCCTACCAGACGGTCAAAGATGGCGAGCATGCATCGCTGAAAAGTGGCCGAGGCATTGCACAGCCCGAATGGAATCCTTCGGTAAGCAAATGTGCCGAAGGGACAGATGAAAGTGGTCTTCGTCTGGTCCCCCGGTGCAATGGGGATCTGGAAGTACCCGGACATCCCATCCAAGAAACAGTAGAACTCGTGCCCCGCCAGTCTCTCCAGCATTTGGTCAATGAATGGCAGCGGGAAGTGGTCCTTCCGAGTGGCATCGTTGAGATGTTGATAATCAATGCAGACACGGTACCCAGTCACCGTGCGCATCGGGATGAGCTCATTCTTCTTGTTAGGCACCACGGTCATCCCACCCTTTTTGGGTACCACCTGGGTTGGACTAACCCACTCGCTGTCGGAAATGGCGAAGATGATCCCCGCGTCCATCAGCTTCACGATCTCTGCCCGAACCACAGCCTCCAGGTTCGGTGTCAGTCTTCTCTGCGGCTGTCTCACTAGTCGTATCTCATCCTCCAGCAGTATCCGGTGGGAGCAAAAGGAGGGGCTGATCCCCCGGATATCTGTGATCTTCCACGCCAGAGCACGCTCGTGCAGCTTCAGCAAGGCCACCAGTATGTCCTTCTGCTCGGGTGTGAGGGTCGAGCTAATGATGACTGGAAGCTTATTCCCCTCCCGGAGAAATGCATACTCCAAATAAGGAGGGAGGGGCTTTAGCTCCAGCTCTGGTGGTTCCTCCAAGGAGGTAGTGATGCGGGGTGAGGATGAGATCGGTTTGAACAGCCTGTCGCCCTCCAGGAATGGGCCACTCTCCAGCACGGCCAACTGCTCCGCCAGATGCGGCTCGTACGATGCCTGCTCACCTAGCAAAACACAATGCTCAAGAGCATCGTCAGTACCCGCACTTGTTATAGCGAGTGCGGTCTCAAAATCAGCAAGCACATCACAGTAATCTACGTCATCATGCAAATTGGAGTGTTTCCCATTCTCAGACACAGAAAAAGTAGTATGTTCATCACCAGCACGCATGATCAATTTACCACTATGCACATCAATAAGCGCCTTGGCGGTGGCGAGAAATGGTCTACCAAAATCAAAGGTACATCCACATCCTCATTTATATCCAGAATAACAAAGTCAACAGGATATGTGAATGCACCTACATTAACAAGCAGATCCTCTATGATACCCCTAGGATGCACAATGGAACGGTCAGCTAACTGAATGCTCATCCTAGTAGCTCTAGGTTCACCTAGGTCTAGCTTTTTAAACAATTTGTAGGGCATGACATTTATGCTAGCGCCTAGGCCCGCCAAGGACTTTCCTACATGCATGCTGCCAATAACAAGAGGGATAGTGAAACTGCCTAGGTCTTTATGCTTCTCGGGCAGCTTGTTCTGCAGGATAGCAGAACACTCCTCGCTCAGCATCACTGTCGAAAGATCCCCAAGTTTCTTCTTGTTGGTGAGGAGGTCTTTCATGAACTTGCCATACTTGGGCATTTTCGACAGTGCCTCCACGAACGGCATACTGATGTTGACCTGCTTCAACATTGCCATGAACTTAGCAAACTCAGTCTCCAGCTTGTCTTTATGTAGGCGAATGGGGAAAGGAAGCTGGAGTACATGCTCCTTAACCACTGGTTGTGGCTTGGGAGCAGGTGCTTCCTTGTCCCCCCCCCCCCACTTCCGCATTGTCAGCTGGAAGTGTTGAAACAGGTAGTGGTTCGTCCTGCCTGGGATGGCAGAGTCCCCAGTGCCCTGGTAGTGTTTTGGTGAGCTATGCCACCAATCTGATTTTGTAGATCTTGCAAAATGGCACATTGGTTTCTCTGGCCTGCCTCCAGTGAGGCTATGTTCTGATCCATCCTCGTGAAATTCGCCTGGCCGGTGGTCATGAATGCCTGGAAAATATTACTCAGCTCTGTCATCTGATTATCTGGAGCTGCAGCTACTGGAGGCTGGACATACTGATGTTGGGGCTGCTCGAATGGCTGCCCCTTCCTAGGCTGGTAAGGCTGCTGTTACGGGGGGCGGCCCCTGTCTGGCCTGGAAAGGTTGCCTCTGCTGAAAAGCCCCCGCTGGTGCTGGGAAACCAGGTGGTTTAGTGGTGTTGCTACTCCAAGAGAAATTGGGATGCTGGCGCCACCCCTCATTGTATGTATTGCTGTACGGGTCGAGGTGCTGAGCATTGGCGATAAAGTCCAACTATTCTTGGGGAGTAGAAGACTCCCGCATAGCCTGGCAATCTTCCACCAAATGATTTGAGCTCTCACACCACTGACATTGAGCTACTGTAGGTGTAGCCAAACCTCTGCCCGAAATAAGACTGTTGGGCTGCTTCATTGTCTGCACTAACTCGGCCACCAGCTGCTCGAGCCCGGACCTGACCTCCATGGCGTGCACATCACGATCCTGGGAATTTTTGCCTCTGGTGCCCTGACCCGAGGAGTGATCTCTGGGAGCCAAGGTACTGATCATCTGGTTCAGTTTGGGTGGAGTCTTAGTAAGAATATCCCCTCCTGGGCATAGAGACTCAATCACTCTCTGGCTTTCCGGAGAGAGAGCACTGTAGAAGTTCCCCACGGTGAATGCATCACTGAAGCCATGATGGGGACACTGCCAGAAATATCCCATGTACCGCTCCCATGCATCTCGAAGTAACTCATCTGGTCTTGGAAAAAGTGAGTGATCTCCCGCTGGATCTCTTTGGTCTTCCATCTCGTACTCTTCCTCAGAATCACTGCTCAAGTGGCCGTTTATGCGCTCCGCCATAGCTAGTCTAGCTCGATGTTCTCTCCTGAGTTGGCGATAGGTGCATTCAAGCTCCGGATCCAACGGCAGTAAACCTCCCGACTGGCTACGGGTCATGCACTACCTGCACACAGTTAAACAAGCAAACCCGTGAAGGCACAAGTGTGACAGAGCAAACAATGCTAAAACGAAAAGCTAAACTAACAGAATTCACACTTCTTCAACAACCTAGCTGTCCCCGGCAACGGCGCCAAAAACATGATTCACTCCTACTGTCACTCTAGAAAATGGCCAAGTGTAAACACTTCCTAAAGCGTAGTATAGCAGGTTTGGGTTTTAATGTCAACCCGGGTCCTAGATATGATGACTACTCAGTGAATTCTTATTATTTAACGGTGAAACTTTAGTGCAGGTTCAAACAAGCAAACAAGTAAAGCAAGCAAGAAGGTTGTTTTCAAGTCGAGAGAGGTCACCCGGATATGGTTCCCCCTAGACTGCAGTTAAGCCGGATTGTAATTTACCAAGTTCAGGTTCAAAGATATTTATACTGCGGGAGATTCTTAAACAGTCTGAAGTCTCGACTAAAGGTCTCCAGACCCTCTCAATCTGAGTCTGCAGCGGGCGACTAACCCCCACCGAAGTAAACAGATTGAGGCCCTAACGAACCAAACCTCCACTACCGAAGTAAATTCGGTACAGAATAGTGAATTGGCTCCTCGACTAAAGTCGCCAATTCACTGCCTTCAATTAAGGGTGCTCGATCAACCTAGGCAGATATTCTCTTTCTAGGTTAAAGCGGAAACAACAAGAATTTGATCAGGATTCATGCCATTCAATAAATCGAACCTCAATTGAATATAATCAAATCATATAATCTGTACTTGGGTTCATACAATCAGACCTAACATACAAATCTAGGGTTCTCCATACCCAGATGAATGAGGAAGTTACTCCATGGAGAGAGAAGCAAAAGCAAGCTCAGATGCAGAAATCATGCTGTGAAGGATGGGTTTCTGCTCCTGGTCGTCAATCGCCACTTCTCCAAGTGTGAGCCGAGCTCCAATGGTGATGAAGATCAAGCTAGGGCACTTGGGAACTCTGGTTCGTCGCTTTCTTTCTCTAGGAATTGCTTTCTTTCTCTCCAACTCGTAACCCCTTTCCTTTGGCTGCAAATTGGGTTAAAATTCCCGAATTTCCCGACTCACACGGCCAGGCCACATGACCGTGTGACATCCCCAGCTGCCCGTGTGAGATGTGCAAACCGCGGCGTTTTGATAAGTGACTTGGAAATTCCAGGGAGTCCCCTACACGGCCCGTGTGACTTTGCCCGTGCAATTTGGTGCCACACGGCCGTGTAGGTTTTAGGCGTGCCCGTGTGGCTCTATCAGCTTCACGCCACATGTCCAATCTTCGTCCAATCGACCCCGAACTCGTCCCCAAACCTTCATTCACGTACTAAGACCTAAAATATCACAAACAAGAACAACCTAGCGTGAAATCGGCCTAAAACACGAGAATCGACATCTCAAACGGCTCAAGAATAGGGGTAAAAACATGTGCAATTAACGCTCTATCAACATACAACCCCCCATGGTCGTATCAGCTAGGCGAATTGCCGCTGCTGCTGCTGGAATGGGTGCCCCTGTCTGGGCTGAACAGGTTGCCGCTACGTAAATGGATCCTATCGGGTCGGGAACTGCAGCCTCTGCTGAAAACCACCAGCTGATGCGGTGAATCCGGACGGCTTGGTGGTGGTGTTGCTGTTGTTGCCACTCTAGGAGAAATTGGAATGTTGACGCCACCCCTCATTATAGGTACCACTGTAGGGTCTAGGCGCCGAGCATTGGCGATGAAGTTCAACTACTCCTAGGGTGTGGAGGACTCCCGCATAGCCTGAAAATCCTCCACCAAATGGTTCGAACTCTCATGCCACTAGCATTGTGCTACAGGAGGTGCGGCCATGCCTCTGTCTGGAATGAGACTGTTAGGCTGCTTCAATGTCTGAACTAGCTCTGTCACCTCTCGCTCAAGACCTGATCTGGCCTCCATGGCATGCACACCTTTGTCTCGAGAGTTTCTACCTCTAGTGATCTGCCCCCGAGAATGATCTCTGGTGGCCAAAGTACTGATCATCTTATTAAGCTCGAGTGGATTCTTAGTGAGAATGTCCCCACCCAAACATAAATACTCAATCTATCTCTGACTCTCCAGGGACAGAGCACTATAGAAGTTCCCCACAGTGAATGCATCACTAAAACCATGATGGGGACACTTCCAGAACAGTCTCGAGTACTGCTCCCAATCATCTCGCAGCGACTCGTCATCTTCTTGGCAAAAATGAGTGATCTCCCGCTGAATTTTTGAGGTCTTTGAGGCCTAAAAGTACATGTGCAGGAACTTGTTGGCCAGATCGTCCCAAGAAGTGATGCACAGTGGCGGCTGAGTCTCTAGCCACCTCTTCGCATGCCCCGCTAGAGAGTGGGGGAAGAGGTGAAGACGGATCGCGTGATCTGGCACACCGTCCAGCTTGAACCCATTGATCAGCTGCAAGAATCAAGAAAGGTGCACCCTCGCCTCTTCATCCTTGAGCCCATAGAACTGGATGGAAGATGTAATCAATTGGATCCAACATGGCTTGATCTCGAAGTTGTTGGCAGGGATGGGCGGGTATGGATGAATGGGCGGATGTCAGCGATCCGTGAAGTGTAGAAGTACTCCATAGTGAGCCCTTGCGGAGGTAGCTGATGGTTGGCAGCGTCTACCTGTGGAATGTCGCCATTAGGTGGGACTTGATTCACTGGAGGAACCTGGAGGGGCATCCCCCAGGGTTGTTGATGACTCGATATTTGCACATGTTTTTTCCTTTGCTTCTTGATCGTTTAAGCTTGCATTATCTCTTCTTTGGCCTATTTTAAGCTAGGTTGTGTTCCTTTATCACATTTCAGATCCTAGCACATAAAGTGAAGCATAGGCGCAAGTTTCAAGTCAATCGGATATCAATTGGCAACTCGGGGGAAGAAACTTGGGCATGACCTGAAGAAGAATGTATTTCTACCTCACTTTGTGACCATAGAATCATGTAAGATTTTCATGAGAAGAAAGAGGACGAGACTAAGAGTGTCTGGGATCAAACGACAGCTGATTTAGAGTCTGAACGAGGGAGAAACGAAGAATCAAAGATAGGGGACCTGTAACTGCAAAATACCCGACCAAAATACCCTACAGGGTATTTTGACCATCTGATAGGGTATTTTTGGCAGCATCAGAAGGCCCCTCGGTCGTGAACCAAAAATACCCGGCCGGGTACCAAAAATACCTGACCGGGTATTTTCCCTTTTGCCCAGAAAAGTGACCCGGAGCATTTTGTTGATACCCGACTGAATCCCTAAATACCCGGCCGGGTATTTGGACCGGGTTTCGCGAACTCTAGGGAAGAACCATAGAGAGAGAGGGCGATTTGAGGACAATCTTAGAGTGGAATTCAAGGATTTCTTCGCCTGGGAAGCTCGAGGAACAAGCCCGGACTTGAAGACTGATCATGTGAAGATTCTTACTGCAGTCCCTCTCTTCTCTATGGAGTAACTTCCCTTCATTTAGGTTTTGAGGAACCCTAGCTATGTTTGTTTGATTGAATTATTGTATGAGTACTCCTACTTGATAATCTTGAGTTCATATTCAATCTATGCATGTTTTCATGATTCAATTCTTCTTTAGTCGAGATTATTGATTCTGCTTTGATCCTATGAGAGAAAATACCTGATTAGGTCAATAGAGAACCATAGATTGATAGTATTGGATCGATTGCTTTAGTCGAGGGTCGATTCACTGCTTTGTATTCGATAGAGGAAAGCTAGTTAAGAATGCCTTGATCGGTTGTTCTAGAGAAGGATATGTCCCTCTGTGCAATTGACTCAAGAGGGCCATGTTCCTTTAGTCGAGACTCAAGGTCTAGTTAAGGATTCTCCGCATTGTGAATGAAAGTGAAACAGGTTAGAGATCAGCAATCATTAATCTGGCTAGTGGCAGGGCTGAATCATACCTAAGTGAGTTCCCAACTTGTAATTAGATTAATTTTAACTGTAGTTTGCTAGAGTAGTTTTAGTTGTTCTATCTTAATCTGGTTTGCTAGATAATGAACTAAAGCTGAGTAATAGTAACTCTAGATACCCGTGGATTCAATATTTATTACTTGAGCCACTATATTGCATTACCTTTCATTGGTTACACTTGGCCTTTGTTAGGAGTTGTGTCATAGCAAGTCAGTTGTCCCTTATTCATGTTATTCATCTGGTTGTTCTCGTCGCCCATGTCGTCCTCCTGCTCGGAGTTGCTGCTAATTCTTCCGTCAAACTGTTCTTCTGTCGTAGCCAGTCTCACTCATTGCACTCTCCTAAGCTAGCTACTAGTGCGTTCTAGCTCCGGATCTAACGGTAGTAATGCTCCCGACTGCCTACGGCTCATGCACTACCTGCACACAGCTAAACAAGCAAACCCGTGAAGGAAAAAGTGGGGCAAAGCAAAACAATCAATTCGGAAAATAAATGCTAAAATAACAGAAATCACGTTTCTTCAACAACCTAGCCGTCTCCGACAACGGCGCCAAAAACTTGACTCGCCTGTACCGTCTCACTAGAAAATGGCCAAGTGTAATCACCGACTAATGCATATTATAGCGAGTTTAGCTTTAATTGCCAATCCAGGTCCTAGATGTGATGACTACTCCGTGAAGTTCTTATTATTTAGCGTTTTAACTGTAGTGAAGTATTAACTAAGCTAAACAAACACAAAGGAGCAAAGGTTGTGGTTCAACTTTGAGAGAGGTCACCCAAATATGGTTCCCCCTAGATTGCAGTTAAGTCAGGTTATAATTTTTCAAGTCTAGAATCAATGACAGTTATACTGCGGAAGGTTCTTATTTAGTCTGAAGTCTCGACTAAAGGTCTCCAGACTCTCTCAATTTGTATACTCGGCGGGCGACTAACCTCCACCGGAGTAAACAAACTGAGGCCCTAACGTTCAAAACCTCCTCTACTGGAGTAAATCCAGTACAAAGGAGTGAATTGAATCCTCGACTAAAGTAGTCAATTCACCACCTTCAATTAAGGGTGCTCTATCAACCTATGCAAATATTCTCTTTCTAGGTCAAAGCAAGAACCACAGTAATTTGATCAGGATTCATGCAATTCAGAAAATCATGCCTAGATTGAATATAATTGATGTCAAAAGAATATGTACTTGGGTTCATACAACCAAACCTAACATACAAATCTAGGGTTCTTCATACCCATGTGAGAGAGAGAGTTTACTCCATAAAGAGAGAAGGGAAATCAGCTTCAGATGCAGAAATTATTCTGTGGAGGATGAAAATCGGCTTCTGGTAATCAATTGGCAGTTCTCCAAGCTTCAATCGAGCTCCAATGATGTTGAATCTCGATCTAGGTCACTTGGAGGCTTTGTTCGTCGCTTTCTCTCTCTAGGTTTTTTTTCTTTCTCTAAAACTCGGATCGCTTCCCAAAGAGCTCAAACTTTGCTTGAAATAATAGCAGATCCCGAAACCCGGCCCAAATACCTGGTCGGGTATTAAGAGGACCGGCCGGGTATTTCAAAACGTTGCGCATAGGCAATAGGGGGGAATACCCGATCCTGGATTAAAATACCCGATCGAGTATTTTGGCCTCTCGGTCGGGACCCCTTCTGCTTTCCCGGCCTCCAAATCGCCATTTAACCGGTCCTAATCCACTAATACCCGGTCGAGTATTATAGTGACCTGACCGGGTATTTCGCTTGTCATCTCCTCCTTCTCGCCAACTCTCCATTTTTTCCCCGAAACTTGCCTTCAAGCCTCCCTTTCCGTGCCAAGTCTTGAAATATGACATAAACGCAAAACCTAGCGTGAAATCAGTTTAAAACACAAGAATCGACTCTCAAACGGTTCAATAATGACGGCCAAAACATGTGCAAATAACAGTTTATCAGATGCCGAGTTAGATACTTCACCAACTTTGCAGGTTAAGATTCCCAATGGTACAGGGGTCAAAGTATTCTCAAACGGTTCAATAATGGCGACCAACACGAGTGCGAATAACGGTCTATCAGATGCTAAGTTGGATACTTCACCAACTTTGCAAGTTAAGATTCCCAATGGTACAGGGGTCAAACACAGTATTGGATAGACCAAGTTATCGAATGATTTTTTATTGCATGGAGTTATACATGTTCCTGCCTTCTAGTGCAATCTACTCTCGGTTAGCCGACTTATAGAGGATCTTCCAGTAGCATTGATATTCTTGCGTGACTTCTATGTGATTCAGGACTTACCCTCAAGGAGGCTGATTAGGATGGGTAAACATGTGGATCGCCTCTACTATCTCAGGCTGTTTGATAGTGTTCACCCCATGGCGAATACCGTGAGGAATTCACTTGGCGATTCAGAGATATGGCACTCTCGGCTTGGACATCCTTCCTTTGCAAAGATGAATTTGTTGCAGAACACTCTTGGTTGTTCTTTTGTTCACAATTCAGAACCTTATCGTTCTTGTTTGCGTGCTAAACAGACTAGAGATGTTTTTGTTCCCAGTACTATTAAGTCTACAGCTTGTTTTGATTTGATTCACGTGGATATTTGGGGCAGTTATAAGACGACTCCAATTTCTGGAGCGCATTATTTCTTGACAATTATCGATTATTACAGTCGCGCAGTAAGGGTGTTTTTTATGAAATATAAATCCGATACAGCTCAGTATTTACTATATTTTTGCAATACAATTGCAACATAGTTTGGGGGACAAGTCCGACGTATACAGGCTGATAACGGTCCGGAATTTGCTAGCGCTCCCCTAGTTGAGTATTACAAAGAAAAGGGAATTGTTCTCCAGACTTTTTACATGGATACTCCCTAGCAGAATGGTGCATGGATACTCCCCAGCATAATGGTGTTGTCGAACGCAAGCAGCTGCATCTACTAGATACTACACGTGCACTGCGTTTTCACGCGAATCTCTCTCTTAAGTTCGGGGAGAATGTGTTCTTACTGCAGCATATTTGATTAACTAGATGCTGCTGGTTTCTATTGGGAATAAGACTCCTTATAGTATTCTATTCATCAAAGATCCTACCTACGGACATATGCGCAGCTTTGGTGTCTCGTTTATGCACGTGATAATCATCACGGCTTGCACAAATTCGGCGAAAGGGGGAGAGCATGCATTTTTGTGGGTTACACTTCTGGCCAGCGGGGCTATCGCGTGTATGATCTCGAGAAGAAAACTATCTATACTTCACGTACCGTTAAGTTTCTTTAGCACATCTATCCCTTCTGTGACATGGCCGAGCCTCAGCTCACACCTGTTGCCGTTTCGAGACCTCACTTTATGGTTTTCCTTCCGTAGCAGAGGATGCTGATTCCTCTTCTTCGCCGATTTTCATCAGCACTCCAGCAGCGTCAAAGACTCTTCCCACGGTCTCGAGCGAAGATTCCAGGCCTACCGAGGAGCTTTCTCCATTTCCCTCTCCTGGTGGCGAGACTTCGTCGCCCACGGACACAGCCTCTCCGTCCCAAGTGGATTCCTCGAATGATCCTCCTCTCACAACGGACGCTGCCTCTTCTACTGTTGTTCTGGAACCTCCACCTCTTTGGCGTAGTGAGCGTGTTCGGCAAACTTCCACACGACTAGCAGGCTATGACATGGATCTCCCGGGCATAGCTCACTCCACTACTGCTTTATATCCGCTGTAAGATTATCTTAGCTATCATCGCATCTCCACCGCCCATCGTGCATTTGTTGTTGCGGTCATGGCGATTGACAAGCCCTAGTTCTTTTTCCAGGTTTTTCGAGACAAGCAATGGCGTGATGCTATGTAGGTAGAAATTTCAGCTTTAGAGGCTAATGGCACTTGGACCTTGGTTTACTTACCACCGGGAAAATGGGCTATTGACTGCAAATGGGTGTACAAGATCAAGTTCAATCCTGATGGCTCCATTGAGCACTACAAAGCGCCTTATTGCCAAAGGTTTTACTCAAATCTAAGGGGGTTGATTATCAAGACACTTATGGTCTGGTGGCAAAGTTAGTCACAGTTTGCTGTCTCATTGCTGTTGCAGTCAGTTGGGGCTGGCACATTCACCAGTTAGATGTCAACAATGCATTTCTGCATGGTGATTTGCACGAAGAGGTCTATATGAAGATTCCGCAAGGTTTCTCTCTTCCTTGGGACACTCGTGTTTGTCGTCTAAATAAGTCCATCTATGGTCTACGAAAAGGCCCTCCTTGAGCCCACTGACTCCAGGCCCAACCTTAGTCTACCCACCCCCTTTTGTTTTGTAGGGTTATGAAGTGGCGTTGTGGCGATCGCCTCCACTCCAATCTATTACCCTCCATTTGTCCATCACCTCCAATCCATTTTCCTCCTTTGGGAATCCAAAACGGTCGTCGAACCTTAACCCTAAAAATCAATAGGCGAGACGGCAACTGCAAAACCACTCTTTCCTCCGCTTCGACCCAACGATGACGAGTGCGCCTCCACTTCGACCAGCAATCGCGACGTGACCCGACCTTTGCTCTGCCATAGCTCGTTGCCCTCCATCAAATCGACCCCCGCCTCTGTCACAGCGTTGTCAACGGCTTCGCTACAACGACCGCTCCGCCACATCTTCAGCCTCCGCTCCATCAACAGCTCGTCGCCCTCCGGCCACAGCTCGTCGCCCTCCGGCCACAGCTCGTCGTGCTACGTCCCAGGTCGTCGCCCTCCGCCGACCAGCAAGCAGCCGCCGAACTCTGAAAAGTCGATCAGCAGGCAACAGTCGCCGAGTTCGATGTACTTTTTCTTTAATGAAAAACTCTGAAAATGGAGGAGAGCAACAGTCGGGTCAAAATCAGATTGGGGTCGGACCAAATCAAAACCGAACTGGGTTAAAACCAGACTGTACACAATCCAATCTTTGATCCCTATATTTCCAAAATAACCGGATTGGAACCAAGTCAGTTCAGGCAAGTTTAACCGGATTGTACCGGATAACTACCCTAATTGCCATCACTATTCTGGAGGCTGGCCAAATTATCTAAGTCAAACTTTAGTTTAGCGGATCTATTTTTATTACATTGACAACTTTTTATTCTATTTGTTACCAAATTTCGTAAAATCCATGCGAATGAACCCTTAATAAGTAATTGCCATACATGTCTTTCAAAAACAATCAATCAAAATTATTTTCAATATTAGACCAAATAATTGATACACTAACTATTCATTAATGCAATCTATAGGGTAACTAGACCATAAGAAAGGGTAACTGCATAATGATAATATACTACCATTCAATCAAGGCAGGCCACAATAATAATGAAAGTTTTCTAACATCTCTCGCCCATTTTTATAGAACACTAATTAGTATCAAACATTAGTTAAAATTTAAAACTTATATTTTGCCACTATATTGTATGTAAAAGAAATATAGTTCAAGGGCTTGCCTGGTAAGCATCATATAATTGAGGGGCTAAGATGACAATTATTTCATTTTATTTTTAAATTGCATTAAAAAGACGGAGATGGTAAGGCGGGCCGGGCCGGGTCTGCTGCTGCTGCAGTCAATCCGAGTTCTACCCGTTTTCCCCATGGAACCCTAGATAGATTTAATCGGAAGAATTGCAGAGTGGGAAGAAAAAAGGATATGTAATTCGAATCCGGAGTCCGGACTAACAAGCGTCTCCAGTTGACGAGTCCTTCTCCTCCATTCTTGGAACCCTAAAACTTGCGGAAGCGGCAAGCCAAACCATTTATCCCATTAGGCAAAAGGAAGGTCTCAATCCTTTTCGTTGCGACTCTTCTTTTCTGGATTTCTCCGTTCCCCAACTTCTCCTTCCATGTGAGCTACAAAACCCATTTGAAAACCCTTCATTCAGTTCTGTTTAACTTCTCTTCTTCCTCCTCCTCATGGCTACCGAAGCCACCGCCACCGCCGATTTCCAGAGCCCAGACTTCAGACCAGTTCCCCAGCCCCCTGATTTCCATCCCGAGATTCTCGTGAAAGCCCACGACGGCCTTCACTTCTGGCAGTTCATGATCGCCGGCTCCATCGCCGGCATGGTGGAGCACATGGCTATGTTTCCAGTCGACACAATCAAGACCCACATGCAGGCAATTGGGTCCTGCCCAATCAAATCCGTAAGCATCTCTCACGCTTTCCGTTCCATTATCAAGACGGAGGGCACCGCCGGACTCTACCGCGGCATCGCTGCGATGGGTCTCGGCGCTGGCCCCGCCCACGCGGTTTATTTCTCGGTCTATGAGACGTGTAAGAAGCGGTTTTCTGGGAACAATCCGAACAATTCACTAGCTCATGCTGCTTCCGGAGTATGTGCTACCGTTGCAAGCGACGCCGTTTTTACTCCTATGGATATGGTGAAGCAGAGACTGCAGTTGGGGAACAACACCGTGTATAGGGGAGTTTGGGATTGTGTGAAGAGGGTCTTTAGAGAAGAGGGTATTGGTGCTTTCTATGCTTCGTATAGGACTACAGTTTTGATGAACGCTCCTTTCACGGCGGTTCATTTTGCCACCTATGAGGCCGCGAAGAAAGGTTTGGCTGAGATTTCGCCAGATAGCGCTAACGATGAAAGCTTGATTGTCCATGCCACTGCTGGAGCTGTTGCTGGAGCACTAGCAGCTGTCATCACCACTCCACTTGATGTGGTTAAGACTCAATTGCAATGTCAGGTGAGTTATTTATGCTATTGGTTTTAGAAGTTCTTATCATACTTATAAAGCAATTGGGTGTAGGGAAACAAAGGGATGGTGCATTTCATAGAAGAAAGGCTGGAAATTATGTCAATTCAGTGACATTGCAACTGTAGATAGAATGTGACACTCGCTTTGTCTGATTTTCAAGTGGTTGTGATTTCTGCTGTCATGTTGGCTTGGGCATGTAAGCGGTTGACACGAGCCACATAGTTTTACTTTGATTCATGGTTCCTCAACTTCTCCTTCTACATGTAAACTTAGTCTGATGCTATGCTGCTTTATGTGTTTTGGCTGGTGATTCTCTGTACTAGGAACAATTGGGACAACTTTTGCAGTTACACTCTGTAGTAAGGGCAATCGGAACCTTTTCCTACAAGTTGTCATAAGTTCTTCAGTTTCCCCAAACATCTATGTAGTTGGGCAATAGGTCGACAAATTCATCTCAGTGAGCACGTTTTATATATAGTATGGAAAATGCACTACTTGAAACAGTGGCTGTTTGAGATAGTCGATTCAAGGTTGGTAGGAAGAAGATAATATTGCTGAGGTTTTAGAGAGTGAAATCCTTCTCCATAGTTGGTATCTATCATATGCTCAACATGTTTGGATAGAAACAAACGCCTTTATTGACCAATGCAGTTCAAGACCTTCATGATTTTCTTGCTCTTGTTGAGTAGCAACCCTTTCCTAGGAAACAAACAAGCAACTCAAACTTTTCCCGTCTCAAGCTAGACGAGAAGTTTGCAGCTTCATTGTTCTTTTTCAGGGGACAGTACGGTTTTCCCTTAGTTTGCTTACTTTGAAGTCTCACTTGCTTAATCACCACAACTTTCGCTTACTCTTTCTAAGGTTTCCTTGAACAATGTAGTTTTGGCTATATGATCTATTCTTCATGTTTAATGGGAACATGCTAGGTCAAATTATGCATTACTTAAATAGATGTAATGACAAAACTCAACAAACTAGCTAGTATCGCCTGTAATTGTTGCTTGCATTCCCTTGCTCCATGCTTTCCTATGTAATGATTGTGGTTTGAGGATAACTAACTATAGTTATCGTGGTTTCAGGGTGTTTGCGGTTGCGACCGATTCAAAAGTGGTTCAATAAGTGATGTTTTGAAAACAATAGTTAAAAAGGATGGGTACAGAGGGCTGCTGAGGGGTTGGGCTCCAAGGATGCTTTTCCATGCACCTGCAGCTGCTATCTGCTGGTCTACCTACGAAGCCTCCAAAAACTTCTTCCACGAACTCAATGATAGCGCTAACAACAGTGGCACTATCACTTGAACGGTGTTGAGGTGGGGAAGTCATGGATGGAATCACAATTTGATACCATAATAATGCTCTGTACAAGTAGTACCAAGATCGTAGGCTTCAGCAACAGAGGACAGTAATCCAGACATGGGGTTTATCCCTTGCAACAGGCAACTATAGGCAGAAGTAGATTACAAATCAATTTGATGAATTTAGAGTTTACTTTTGACGAGGTCGAGATTACGGTTAATTAATGTTGTACACGCCCATGTAATAATCCTATTGAGTTCTTTCATTTTCCAGGTTTATGGACCGGGTGAAAGCTTGTGTATCATCAATCTGCATTTCTCTTTCGCCCTGCTTAAGTTTTGACCTCTTGGAGATGTTCTTATCTATCAAAGTTTAATTTGGTAGTTCTGTTTCTTGTAATAGCTTATGTTCTTGAAGTTGGCGAATCTCGTATACTCGATTTAATTTGAGCTTGTAGCAGCATGTACAATACTACAATAAATAAAGCGAGCATTTCCAGTTTGACATGCAGCCTCTGCCTTTCGGAAGTTCTTGCAAATGTGATTGATTATACTATGTGTATTGAATTGAAATGCTTCAATGCCGTCAATTACATAACTTCATCCCAGGTTTAACTGTTATGAGCATACAAGTGGCTGGAACGTTAATGAATATCATTGAGCCAAACTTAGAGAAGCCGTAACTGCCTTCGAATCCAAATACAAATTGATTTTATTTGCTCGAAGCGCCATAGCTACCACTGTGATGAAGTGCACAAGTTCGCATTCTGTACTGCAACATTCAGATTGAGGTTCATCCTGGAGGTCTGTTTCTCCGACTCGATGATCCCCCGTCTACTATGAACTTGCAATCTGGCCAGACTATCACAGTAATATTGTCAAGCTTCCCACCTGCCTACAAAGGGCTCGAGCAGTTAGTCAACAATTTCTGCTATGTTTCAAAGAGGAGTTACCAGCTAAAAGAGAGTGAAATGTTGAAGCATGAACAGAAAAGGGGTCTGCCATGCTTGTTGCATGCCAAGGATCTTTTTCCACCATGGAAGCTCAATAGCCTGCCAAGAGAATTCATCGAGATGATGAGAAGTTTCAACATTAAAGATACAGGTCAACTATGGATGAACATATGTGAATGAATTTTGGAAGTTTGTTTGATGGTCACCTTGGACCTGTGTTCCAATGCGTAGGGCGACTCGTAACTCGAATCCAGTGAATGAACTCACGCTAAGTTAGCCAGAACCTTTGCTACCATTGAAATGGTCGAAGTTACCACAGGCAAATAGTAAAATGAGAGAAAATAGTAACACATCGAAATTACAACAAATAACTTACCAGCATCACTAACATTTCTATGTTGGCATATTGTGGAAACAATCTCATGATCACAAACGTTGTTGAAAAGGCCATCAGAACCCATCACAATAATATCCCCCTCAATCACTTCCAGGCTGCTAACCTTTGCGGAAGGATCAAATGTAGATAAGATGAGAAAGTTCGTCAACATTGTGTAAATATAAAAAGTTGAAAGAGTGTTGCTGAAGCAATATGAATGAACATACCATAGCGTCGAGATATGTCTGACTGACAGTTTCTGAACTCAATTGATATGGACAATCAAAATAGTGTTCTTGTGGGGAGAAGTGGAGAATATTATTTGTCCTGCAATTAGAATAAACTGCATGATCCACCCTCAATTGTGTAGAATAAATGAATGACAAAAGTACAGGGATGCCAAATAGAATGATGCGAGGAACACCAACCTCAGAATCAAGATTAATACCTTCATGGATAAGCTTTAGTCCACAATCTCCAACATTTGTGATCTTAAGCATTCCATTTCTCTCCAGCATAGCCACAATCCTAAATGACCAAAGAACAACTATGACAAGTAACGCAGATTCAGGTGCATCTGAAGAAATAAAGCTGCAGCAACTAAGACAAAGAATAGGACTTTACACGGTAGCTGAGCCGATTGAGGAGGTAGCAGCATGTGCTTTTCTGATGAGAACTTGGGACCATAGTTGACCTGCTCTAGATTAAACCAATGCCTCAAGGAGCTTACAACCAAAAGGCAACAAGCATTCAGCCACTAAATCCATCTAGTTACTTTCTTACACATTACTGCAAATGCTAATATGCTAATGCTACCTCCTCATCTGGCACGAAACTAGAAGCATTTGCAATCAGTTCTCTAGAAAAAAGTGAAGGACCGACATCCTCTTCAGCCCAACTGAAAAGCAATAACAATTGGTTGGCAGGTTAATGATACTAACAAAGCATATCAGCTTCCAGCACTAGCAGAACGAAACGAAACAGAGCGGAATGGTGCAACTGGTCAATTTTAAGGTTACCCTGAGACACCATCAGCAATGGCAAGGACTCCACCACCGTAGCTACTTATGAAAAATGCATCTTCCCCAACTTTTTCAACCAATGAAAAGTGTTAGTATCAGGGCACAAGAAGAGATCATCCAATATCTAACAGTCCGGAACAAAGAATTTACTAACACTGTCTACCTTGTTGGGATGTGGAATTACGTGACTTCCAACACAGAGGTGATACCTCTGACTTGCAAATGGCATTGATACATTTTTATCTGGAAGTAACCTGAATTCAAATCCCAGACTGAACCTACCCATTTCCTGTTTGCTCCCAAGTGACAGTGGGAAGCGGTTAGAAAAATACATGGAAATTCGGGCGGAAGAAATGCGAAGGGGGATAACGCGAGAGAAGCAGCTGACCGGAGAGAGTTAAGTTCCGAGGAAGCAAGCAAGCCGAAGAGGAAGCAGCACCAGCTTCTTCTTTTTGGAGATCCCATTTACAGCTGAATTCCACGGAATCGGACGTAGGAATCAGAACAGTGTGTTGGAGTGAGGAATCGACATTTTCCCGCTTCAACTCTCTCTCTCGGGCCTCGGCACATCCAGAAGCTCCTGGTTGTTTCACTCTGGCACTCTCTCTTCCTTCTACAGTTCTACTGGTTCTTACTACTGGTAGGATTGGTGACCGAAATGGGAAAATAAAGGACATGTATAAAACATGAGACACAATATCTAACAAGCACCAGTGGTCTAGTGGTAGAATAGTACCCTGCCACGGTACAGACCCGGGTTCGATTCCCGGCTGGTGCATTCGAGTTATGATGAACTCTGCGCTCTCTGTGGGAGTGGTCCTCTCACTGTCGCCTGATCTTCGGACGATTTGTGAGCGCGTCTGAGCTCGATTCTTTTTTGACACTTCGCGCCTCCTTTTCTTCAACTGGGATTCTACTAGCTCCTTCCGTTTTGCAGTTGGGGGAATTGTTACATTATTTTTACTCGGAAAAGAGTTTCATTCTGGGGCAAATGAGATTAGAGAAAAAACCACGATCATTATTTATGTAATGAGATAAAAATTAAAATACAATGTGTGGAGAAAAATTACAATCTGATGTACTCTGCTATGTAACTATGGATTAATCTATACCATTATATATACCACAACTGCCGCAGCCGCAGCTGTTTCTTCTTTTACAAGTAACCAGCAACTTCAACATCACAAACACTGTCCTTTCTGTACCTTAAAACCCTCGTCTCGCTCTCTTTTATTTCAAGCACCTGAAAACACATCCACACAAAGTTAGAAACAAACACCATCAACACACTTGCCCCATTTTTACTTCAGACGGGTATTATACGCACATGGATGAAGATTAAGTTTTTACCTCTGGACTCGAATTGAAAACTCCTTTCGACATACCGACATCGACACGCCACACGCTCCCATTATATTCACTACATCGAGAAGAGTAATGCATCCCAAGACATTAAGGAACTTAAATTGAAAATGAGAGGATGAAATGTCGCTCGACGAGTAATATAAGGGATAGAAAGTACCAGTTTGCTCCAGCAGTTTGAGGGGTGTGCCCTACAACAATTCCCTTTGCACCAAGTGATCGCAAAGTGTCCTCGAGAATCATCTGTACCTGAAAAACCAAGACATTGCGACTCTGTTATTTAATGTAGAGAAAATGGTGGAGGAGTTGTGTAGACTGTGCACTCACCTGGCTCATCTGATAGCCATCTACAGCGGAGGGATCACGCGAGTACAAGCGATTCCAAACCACACTATCGTAGCCTCGAGTAGCAACGAAAGGCATGCTTGGGATGGACGGATCATCTTCATCATAGCTAACGCCTCTCATCCATTGGGACACTTCCCGGTTCATTCTCTCCACCCCATATGCGACTGCAGACAACAACAATTAAAGAAGGATCTCCTCAGTAACGCATAGTGATTAGCTTGCTTGCGGAAGAAGGATATTGTGTAAGTGTTTCTTTAACAGACCATGATGAGGAAGAATGCCTCCATGACAGAAGACCCAATCATTGATCTTCAACAATACGCCATGCTTTGCAAGTTCACATGCTAGCGGTCCGCCAGGCCTCAGCAGGATCGATCTAGCAACAACCCCCTTCTGTCTCTGTCCTAATATTGTTTCATCAACTACTTGATCGAAGTTACATTCTTATTACATACAATTACACATCTTGAAGCTGTGACGATAATCCAACTAAAACGAAGAGAAGCTTGTTCATTGGTACCTTGAGTAAATTCCATTGACCCCAATGACTGCCAGCTGACGCTTTCTGCTCTTGTCTCCTCTTCTCAGATGCACGAACCCAGCCGATAAAACCTTCATCCCAATCGTCTTTGAATCCGTCATCCAAGTATGTCAGGAAATCGAGACACTCATCGTATGCCCCGGAGTCCACATATCTAAAATCTCCTTCCACATTCATTGTCTCGTGATTGCCATTGATCTAATTCAATCCAGACAAAGGTCAGATAGAGATCAACCCACACAAAAAGTTCAATCAATAATCAAAACCCCAAGCGACAGAACCATAGAAACCAGACCTGGAAAACAGCTCCACCTTGTGCCCTAGCTTGCACATCGAGCGAGCGTAATAGGGATAATATCGCGATCTCATCTTGACCTCTATCTAGTACATCCCCAAGCTGAACCAACACCTACACTTACACATAAAGAGGGTTTAATAAAACAGTAACATTTAACAACAACAAAGGTCCAAAGAAATGGAAATTGGGGATGATGAAACCCTCAAATAGTTACCGTTTCACCACCAATCCACGAATCCCGGCTGCAATCGGAACTAAGCACTCCGGCAATCTGAAGGGCGCATCTCGTTTGATCGAGGTCTCCATGTAGATCCCCCACTAACAAAATTCACATAGAATGTCAAAATTTAATCGCCGTTCCTTTTCCTATGGTGCGGGAAAGTTGCATCTGCATCAACTTATTCAAGTATTCCACAAGCCTGAAATGAGAAAGCAAATGAAACTAACCGGCGACTATTCGACGGCCAGGCGCAGAGACGAAAGTTGGAGGATCTCCGATGGCAAGTATTGGCTCCAAGCTACTGATACTGGTATTGTTTCCAACGTCGCAGGTCCGGCGGCCGGCGTCAGTACTGTAAGAATACAATCATGTCGTCAAGTGATCGTCCGAGCGATTTAGCAGACGGAAAGAGAAAGAGAGCTTTACCGGAGGGAATTGAGGTCCGATGAAGAAGCAGCAACAGGAACCAGTAACTGCTTATTCTTCTTCTTCGGAGTTGAATATCCAGTTGCAGTGCATGAGTTCGGATTAGGAAGCAAGCAGCGGCAGCGCAGAGGGTTTGACTGGTGAATCGGAGTTCTGAGGAGTGGAATCGCCATTCCCACGCTTCCGCTCTCCCCCAGGCCACAGCTCGTCCACTGACTCTGCTTTGCCACTTTTCTGGTCTCTCCCTCCAAATCTAACCGCTTTTACCCGCATCTCAATTTTGTGGTTCAAATTGAATGAGAATCCTTCTAATCATTGTTAGAATAAAACAACTGTCATTTTCTTATCACAAAAAGCACTAGTGGTCTAGTGGTAGAATAGTACCCTGCCACGGTACAGACCCGGGTTCGATTCCCGGCTGGTGCAATTGTTTTTTTCAAAATTTTCTTTTTTGAGATTGCAGTGATCTAGCTAACTCCGAACTTCGGTTATATAAATTATAAAAAGCTTCGGCAATCAGAATTCAGAACTAATCCGATCCATCTGCAGCAATGAACGCGGCCAACTCCCTCGCTTCTTCTGTTTCGCTTGAAGGTATTCTTCTCCATGCTCATCTTTGTATCCTTATCGACTTTTAGCTTCGAATTCAGAGGTAGCATCAGCTGCCATTTCTTCCGCCATCAACATCTCCCATCGTCTGTGCAGATCACAGCAACCACGCCGGCAGCGATTCAGACACCAGCATCGACGAGGTACCGGAGTATTACCAGCCGATCTCGCACGCCGACGAGAATGACGAAGAAGAGGAAGACGAATCTGCCGACCATGCGAATCACGCCCCTAATTCGGGAATCCTCGAGAACGGCCATTGTTTCGCTCACGAAGCGCAGAGCTGGATCTCGTCTCTCCATCTCAACGGCGTGAAGACCGACGAAGACGACGAAAATCAAGTGGTGGAGGAGGAGGGAGAGATGGAGATGGTGGTGGCAGAGTCGTCCAATTCGTCGGTGGTTCAAGCTTTCAGGGAAGACGAGAACCGACGGAATGCGCCGTTGACACCGGAGAACGCTACTAGAGTCATGGAGGCAATGCGTGGGATCTCCTTCGTAGGTTCAGCTCCTGATTGGGCCGGAGAAATTCCTGAAACTCAGTGGATTGATCGCCTCAGACGGATTAGGCAGATGCCGCAACCTTGAAATGTAGAGTAGAATCCCCTAATTTCTGATCTAGGGTTCTAGTCTCGCATTGATATAGTGTGTGATTGAAGCATGAAAGGGATTGTTCTTATTTTTTGGTTTTCTGTTCTCGCAATCTCAGTCAATACAATCTTAGCATCAAGAATATAAATTATTGTTCCAGTATACCATACCAGCATTCTGTAACAAACATGAACAATGACTGCATCGAAGTTCTATCTCTCTCTTACTACAAACTGGACTTATGTTATGGCGCCGATTTAAAGAACGAACTCCGAAGACTCAGCTCCGCGATTCTTGACTTTGATTGTTAGGATAGACTCGCTCTTGCTTGCTGATCATGCACCAATGTTCTCAATCTCAGCGCCTCTATCCATCCTCTTCACTATTCCAGCAATAACCTTTCCGGGGCCTAATTCGTAGCTCCTCTTCAGCCCTTTGGATACAAGAGTCTTCACAGTGGTTTCCCATTGAACAGGGGAAGTCACCTGTGATTCATTCTTGGATATGTTAGTTTCCCAATTCAAATGTCTCTATCTAAATATGGAGGAAAAGTAAGTAGCTTTACCTGACGTGCCAAAATCTTCTTAATCGTGGCGGGATCTGCATGTGGTTGTGCATCGACGTTAGATATAACTGGTATTCTTGGGGTTCTAATCTCTGTTGCTGCAAGTGCAGCTTCTAATCTTGAGACAGCCGGTTCCATAAAGCTCGTGTGGAAAGCACCGGCAACAGCCAATCGCACCTAAGAGAGGCACATAATCAATCACATTAAACGACAATGAGAATGTTGTAGGATTGCTCAATTTGAACTAGCACTGAAAATTTACCGTCATCCTTGCTTTAAATGACTTAGCCTTCGCTTCAACTGCTTCCACCCCCTTCACACCTCCAGACACAGCATAGTTTCCCTATGGTAGAAAAGCCAGACAAATTGGAGATTGCCATGTTCAGATCAAATATGAGAAGACACCAGATAGTTATGGCTTATGAGAGACAGAAGTGTAAGAGGAACCTCACAGTGCACAGGAAGTTTGCTATCTGAACTTTCTCAGTCTCATCGACTTCTTGATTGGCTGCATCACATAACTGTTGAACTTTGTCCGAGTCCAGTCCAATGATACTGACCATGGCACTTTTAGCAGCATCAGAAGCTTCCTGCAGATAGTTTACCATTGTCCTAATGACTAATGAGTACTTGAAAGTTTCTTTGAGTGACAGAACACTACTATAAGCGTTACGTGAGTTAGTTACCTGCATGGCTTCACCCCTTAGCTTCACCAGCTTGAGACCATCCTCAAAGCTTTGGACAGTAACATTGGGAGGAAATATGAACCGATTCAGAGAACAATATACCAATAATAAGAGTTTAAAAAAGAATTAACTAGTCTTAATCCATCATATTCTCACCTGAAGGCTCCAGAAAATGCTAGGGCAGTGTATTCTCCCAAGCTGAGTCCGCAAGTGACGTCAACTGCATCAATTATTTGCTGGCCACCATCACGAGCACGGAGCATCTCAACTGCAGCCAGGCTAGTGACATATATAGCAGGCTACAAACAGACAAAGTAACCTTAATTTCGGATTATTCTCTTTCCAACAAAATTATCAACATGTGTTTTCTTTTCTTAATTCTTTTTTTTGGTAAGAATGTGTTTTCTTTTCTAAATACACCAAAAGTGAAGAGTACCTGGCTTATAACAGTAGAGTCCAGCTTCTCTTTCGGTCCACTGAGACAGAGTTCTAGAAGATCGTACCTTCATGACCAAACAATAAGACAGGACAAGTTACTACAAACGAACTAGCAGCTAAACTGAAAACTTACTAGTTTAAACTAAGAGTTCATGTTGCAAGAGATAAACTATGTGAGGGAAGATCTAAAAGTCCTACCCTAGTATGTCATTTGCCTTTTTGTACAATTCTGCAGCAGCAGATACGCTTTGAGCCTCTTTCCCCATTCCAACAGCTTGTGCTCCCTGAATTAGTCAACACAGAACCATAAAGGTAAGGACAAGAAGTAAGAGACAACAAACCAACAGAATGATGACTAAAACATCTTCTTAATTGTGGGTTAAAACAAAATTTCATACTCCTTCAAGAGAACATTGACAACAAATTTGAATATTTTTAGTTCCATACCTTCTTTCTTAACTGTGGGTCAAAACATACCATCTAACAATGATCTTAGAATAAAGTCTCTAATTCCCTCATCTGGACTACTACTACACCTATACAACAATAAATCCAAACTTAGTGAAAAGTTTTCAACACTGGCTCTGAGTTCACCATTTAATAAAAACCTGAATGTGAAGCACATAATCACGAGAAAAATCATGACCTTGGTATAGGTAACACCAAAGTACTAACACTTAGTTCCTCGATTCTTTGCCCTCTTCTTCATACTACCACATCATAAATGGTCAACACCATTGTTTTCATTCCTAGCCCATTACCACATCATAATATCAGCAGCAAAACTGATTCATCTCTAGCCCCATTAGCAAGACATATCATTGGTATAAGCCACATCGTGCATCGCTCCCTGGAGCCTTTATCCAGACACTCATGAGTAATGCCCCAAAGCAATGCCGATGGAGTATGGAATCAATATAACCCAACGACTTATACTAAATCAAGCATCCCATTGATGCGACAACCAAAAATTTGGATGCAAAAACAAGAATTCATTACCGGCTCATCCTCCATTTTCTCCTAAACAACCAATTCCGAGTGAAGCTCAGAACAACCATCACCATCATCATCATTTAATTAATGTAGACAGTAATCCGACTCACAGTCGAGTCAACTCCAAGCTAACAATCTCATAAGTGACGAATTGACATGAAGCAACCATCAAATTCCTCGCACTCGAATCCATAGAGTGGGGGAAAAGTGAGTGAGGGACCAACCTGACCAGGGAACAGGAAAGCAGCAGAAGGCTTGTAATCAGCGAACAAGGAGTCGTCGACGACAGTCTGTGATCCAACTGAAACACTCATGAAAACCCTAGATCGACCGAAGTTCTTGATGCCGAATCCGCGAGCTCCATTTCTGCAGCAGCCGTTAAGAGCCTCGGAGGCGGCGAAGGAGATGCGGTTGGGGAAAATTGCTGGGAGAGCGAGGGAAGAGGCCATGGCGGCGGAGACTAAGCTTGAAGGCTTCCGAAGGATAGAAGAGCGGAGGCAATGGCTGGGAGAGCAGTGGAGGTGATGGTGGAAGAGCAGAGAGCGCATGAAGGAGCGGGGAGAGAGTTGGGGGAGTATTTTTGGTTTATAGATACTAACGTGCGCCAGATAGGCAAGGGGCTGCTGGCTTGCGTAGGCTAGCGGAGATTACGAAGAAGAGAGTCGTTGAACAGACCGGCCAACTGTAAATCTTCGGTCTTCGCTTCGGTGGCTGCTCACTGTTTTTGTATTTTACATGTATTGGGCGGCAAGTTTGAGAGCTGTTTTTGGCCTAGGGGTTAATATAATTTTTTTTTATTTGATAACCAAGGAACTAGGGATGCCAATCCAACCCGTAACTATGGGTATCCTACACGATCGTAACCGGTCAATGAGGGTAATTACCCGCTTTGACGGGTTAAGGGGCGGCTACGGGTAATACCCGGTTTCAAAATAATGGGTAGGGTACGGGTATGGTAATTGATAATACCCGCCCTGTTATACCCGCCCCGCTAACCAAAGGGTCAATTTCCCTAACCCTAACCCTACCCAGCAATCGACTTTCCTTGCCCACACACAAGTGAGGTGTTTGCTCAAACTCTTCTTGAAACTTTACTTGCTTGGGATATTGACACAAAGGTATCTACGATTACCTTGGATAATTGTTCTACTAATGATGTCTTGATGGATGTCATGAAGCATAAGTTAAGCAGTGAGCATTTGATGTGGCCTGGTTCTAATATTGTCTTTGCTGTTTTTGTTTATGTGTGGATTGTTTAAGCTAGACCAAATATGATGTATTGTGTTTTTGTTTGTGTGGATTGTAGAAGCAAGAACAATTATTATGTGTTTGTTGTTTTTATTTGTGTGGATTGTTGAAACTAGAACAGTTACAAGTTTTGAGAATTTTTAATAGACAACAGTACGTATGTGCATAAGTTCATATTTTAAGATTTGTACCCATGGTTACCCGAATACCCGTGGGTAGGGTATGGTTATCTCATTTTCATACCCGATGGTTATTTGGTCGGGTATTTTAGGAGGCTCTACCCAGCGGGTAGGAGTTGGTATAGGGTAAACCCGCACCCGACCCTACCCATTGCCATCCCTACCAGGAACCTCAGCTCCACGTGCCGCTTGAGTGATACTTGGGCCTACTAAACCACTAGGATACCTGCATACTAACCGAGGCTTTCTGCTACCAACATCGGGGAGGCTTCGCCTCGGATACCAAGGGTGCCGTCGGGAACGCTCAAGTGGTGCCATTGGGAATCGCTTTATCATTAATATTGGTAATTTATAATTATATTTAAAATATTAACCCGATTCGTTGGTCGGATGAATTTTATTTTATTGTGATAAATCTCTTCATGTTTTTAAATAAGTTGAGGCTTCTAAATAGTTAATTCATGATTTCATAGTAATCTTTATGGTATTTGCTGATTATAACATTACCGATAATGAGTTAATATGTACTTTTTATCAAGTCCTCCTAATTTACTGTTTTGCATTTTTAATATCTTAGAAGAAATTTGTGGACTTTTTATTATTTGATATGAAGTTGGAGTTGACACAAAATATATGTCATCTAGAATGGCAGGAATTGAAGGTATATAAAAAAATTAAGAGAATAACGAAAGGATTATGCCCAGAAATCTCAAATATGGAAGAACACATAAACATAATGCTTATTGTATAAATTATTAGAATTTAGTGCATAGGCTTGATTGAATAATAAGTCGAGGCTGTTAAGTGTTCGATACTAATGCACGTACAAAAGTTACGAAATTTCAACATTATAAAACCTTAAATTCTACTCTATCAACACAATATTTGACTTTTCATGTGGAGTTAATAGCATAAATTGTCACTCTATTATCCATTTTTCTCAAATCTATCCCTTTTATTTTTCACATCAAACATGCCTTTGTAATATATAGTATATACGTATTATCAATTAAATTTAATCCCTTTTATGGCTTACTTTTTCATCTGCAACTCCCAATAATTAATAGCCACAATCTCATCCTCCATCTATCCCGCTTTCTCTTCCTTCGACCTAACAATAATTAAACGCAAAAACTTGTCCGTCAAGAAAGAACCTTGAAGACCGACTTTTAAATTTCAACCAATCTCTGAAAATCCACAATTATTGAACGATTTGACTCCATCATAAAAATTGAAACCCAAAATTTTTAGAATATATGGATTTCAAGTATCAAAGGTTGTCAAACTGGTTTAGCCCGTTGGCCTAGTCGATTAAGTGGGTTGAAAGTTAATGGTCTAATTGTTTTAATCCGCTTATGAAAAAAATTATTCTATTGTTCATATATTTATAAATTATATAAAATCCCATCTACATATGAATAATATTATTCATCGACCGGACTATCTACATTTGTTTCTATATTTTCTATTTTCTGATATCCTCCTTCGAGCACCTAAAATGCACTCCGACAACATGTATTCGTCACGCGATGAAGGTCGCACTCCTATGGTGGCGATGTGTGTCAGAAGTGGAATTAATGAGTAACGACCAAGTGGAAATTGATCATGGGGGTGTTTGCGAGGGAAAACAATATGTGATCGAAGACGAGTTCTTCCAGTAGTCTCTTTGTTAACAGAATTGACTTGACGGATTTATCTTACCAATTCGCGGAGCGGGAGCTATCTTCAAGAATTATAATTTGAGTGCCCTAAAAGACCGTGAATATTATATTATTTTAATTAATATATCATTTAACTTACTAACATGTTTTAGTCAAAATATTACATCAATGCAGTTAAAAAAAATAAAATCTTTTTAGTAGAATAATAGCTATAAATAATCTGACTAGACCCGAAAAAGAACAAACTTAAAAAGGTGAATAGAAATCCAAAAAAGTTTACAATGCTATTTTCTTAATTTTTTTTAAAAGAAAAAGAGAAATGAATGCATCGTTTATCCACCCCCATGCACTCAATTAGTTGTTAATAAAAGAGTCTATATCTTTTTCTTCTCCCTTCGATTATTTGTTTCCTAAGCCGACTCTAGATATCTCCTGTAGATGTACCAAGTAGGCAAATTCTATGTCATCGGCTATCTAACTAACCTCCTATCATTTTATTCAGCCCCAAGTCCGTGATTTGATAATCTATTTCACAGTATTCATTCACGAACTCGTAGTGTATCCTTTTCATCTTTGCTCTCCAAATCTCTGACGGTACCACATATATTTCTTTCTCCCATGAAGAAGCAAGTCATCGTCTTCGAAACAAAGCCGTTGATTTTTCCCCCCGGTAATTTGGCTTTCATTGATGCTCCCTTTAACCAAATCGGAAAGGCGATCCAAAATACAAGGACAAAACGTCCACAAAACAACAAATAACTTCTGCACTCTATCTAAACAAACTCCCTCCAAAAAGGAATCACTTGCATTTCCATACGAAATTGATCATTTCCCAACGAAAGTAACAGAACATCCCGCTTCATATGTGCAAACAGCTGCTGCCATGGAAGTTTAACCCCTTCAGAGTGACGTCTGCATTGCACCTGCCATATCAGCCCCACAAACCAGCTCCACAGGACAGTAAAACATCGTCCCTGGGCTCCTCCTCGCTTTGCAACTTGACTGGCTTCCTGCAGAAAACCCTCCCAATCACTCGGCCAACTTATAGCCATCCTGCCAAAACGTTCAGCAAACAACTCTGTACTATAGTGACATTCACAAAACAAATGACTTCTAGTCTCACCCACTCTCGAGCAAAGGAGACAAGTATCATCCGTGATTCTGCCCCAGTCCTTCGGCCTATCCCTCGTAGTGATTCTATTGAGGATGACCAGCCACGCAACAATACGAAATCTTGGGATCACATAATTACTCCAAAGAAGCTGCCACCATGGTACAACCGGATGCCTCACGAATAGAGTTCCACACCTGTTGCACCCTGAACGTAAGCATAATCTGTCCTTCCCAAAACACTTCATTCTGTGCATTTCTAGTCATCCAAAACTGTAACCATCCACGCAACTGTAAAAGCTTGCGCCAAATCCATGAACCAACAGAAGAAAGAGGCATATCCCAAAAGGAGAGATGCTTAAGCTTATATTTATATTTTCACTCTCATTGCAGGAAAATTTGAATGGGGGAGCAGAATACTACGGTTAGGGATGGCAACAAAATCCGAATCCACGGGTACCCTACCCGACTCAACCCAGTCAATGCGGGTAAAATCCATGTTGATGGGTTTTGGGCTGGGTTCGGGTTTAAACCTGTTTACTATTCACTGGGTTGTGTTTGAATTTAGCTATACCCGACCAATGGATACCCGCCCACATCCATATAATTAATTTTTCCAGTATATTTAATATTCTAAGCAACTAATCTTCTTTATATTAGAGGAGACATGTCTAATTTTTCCTTCTAATTGTGTAAAATGAAGTTGATATTATTGAGTGGAGAGTGAAGAAACTTAAATGACAAGGAGGAAGAAGGTTTGAATTAATCATGTTGTTTATGGATAATTTGTGATATGCTTCAATTTTCTTGAGTTTTCTAGATTGGTGTTGAACAATTTGTATGGTTAATTTGTGATTTGCTTGAATTTCTAGAATGGTGTTTTATATATGGATAATTGTATTGAGAGAGTGATATTTGACTTTTTATTTTGATAGGAACTTGTTATTGTAATTTTTTTACAACAAAAATCCATGGGTACCCATGAACTGCGGATGCCCAGTGGGTTGGGTTTGAGTTTTCCAAACCTAGTGGGTTTTACACTGAATTTTTTTCACGGATAAACCCATGGGTTTGGGTTTGGCAAAACCCAACCTAACCCGACTCATTGTCATCCCTAACTACGGTACCGCTGTAATAAGTGTGGCACCGGTCATAATGTCTTTGATTGGTCCAAATGGACGGTGACATGGTATGGCTGAGTTTATTTGATCTTAACCCAACCCATCTGGCCCAGCAGAAACCACCCAAACCGTCTCTGCCAAAGTAACAGATACCATTCCTCAATATGTTTTTTTATTTTATTAAAGCAAAATTTATGTAAATGATATTAGTTTTGTTTTCCAGGATAATCAGAAAATAGAAAATACAAGCGAATTTGGAGAGAAATGAAAACAATGATTGAGCAATCAAACTAAAAGAGAACATCCTCTATCTCCCTCTCCAGAGCAGCAAATAGAGTTATTCTGCTGACTGCATAAGTTGTTAGTATATACTAACTAATATCCAAAATATATGAACTAGTATCCAAGTCTTCTGATTTTATGAAATAGTACTAAAGTATCTAGATAGCACAGACTAGTATTCAAAACATCAGAAAACTAGCATCCAACTAGTGGTGGTAATCGGTCGGTTACCGGTTAACCGGTAACTGACTAACCGGTTAACGGTACACCGAAATTTGGTGTGGGGATGCCGACTACAGAATCGGTTTCCCTATCAATTAACCGACTAACCGATTAGACGGTTACCGGCTAGAAACCGGTTATCCAAGTAACCGTGCGAGAGATGGGCGAGAATGAATAAACTCTGATCGGCTCGGCTTCTTGGCTCCTCTGCTGCACCAAAAGGAAGGAACAACTAGCCAATTCCTCTTCTCGAGCTTCCCGACCTGTTAACAGTTAACATAAACAATTCCACAATTTCAATTTCAATTCAACCCCTAACCTAAATTCGGCAACACAAACAATTTAAATCAAATTTCTAGCTTGCTCTAACCTAGGATGGAGACGGAGAGGAGTAGAGGAGGAAGAGAAGAGATCGACGAAGGAGGAGCCACGTTTGAGGCAAGGGTTGGGGTAGGCGGAGATTGGCCGCGATTTACCCTTGCCACCGCCGCAGCACCTCCGAGGACGATCTCGTCTACTACTACCGCGTCGAGGGTGAAACGGTAGCCGACCAAGCAACAACGGTGGGGAGAAATAAACCGTCGGGGGAAATCAATCGTCGCATGAAATCGCCTCGATCCGGGAGAATCAATCGTCGGGAGAAAGAACCGCTGCATGCAATCGCCTCTGGGAAAATCAACCCTCGTGGGAAGAACCTTCGCTGTGGAAGTCGATTAGAACTTAGAAGAGATCGTTTGGCCGGAGAAGAAGGAGGATCGATGATTTGCTCGGCGAGGAAGAGGTGGAGGGAGGTTTGGGAATGGAGTATATGATTCAGGTTTGGGATGGGAAAGGAGTTGAGAGGGAAGAGAGGCTCGTGGAAGTATATCAGAGAGGAGGTGGACAAGGGGAGAGATCAGAGAAGAAAGAGAGAAGGTCGGGAAGTGAGGGGGAGGTGGGGGGGGGGGGAGATTTACAATGAGGGTTTCGGTATTACCGATTTATCGTTTGTTATTAACCGGTGGGGAGCCAGTATACCAAGAGAGGAAATTTCATTACCGTATACCTGTACCGCCGGTTAACGGTTTAACCGATTATCGTCGGTTACTGGTACGACTATCAAATAAACCGTTAATCGTAAAATCGGTTACCACCCCTACATCCAACTCACATATTAGTTTCACTATTCAACCAATCAATTACCAACTAATATCCACAATCAAACCAACTAGTATTCAATATGAATACTCTTATGTGTTATCTGGATACTGATTATGTGATGTATGGATACTATTCTGTGTTGTCTAGATATTAGTTTGTGAATTTGGGATAATAGTTGATTCATGGTGGATATCAGTTAGCAAATCTTGAATACTAGTATGTACTCTCTAGATACTTTAGTACTACTTCATAAAAGCAACAGACTTGGATACTATTTCATGCATTTTGGATATCAGTTAGTATCTGCTAACGAATCTTAAGGTAGCAGATTAACTTTTTCGCTCCAAAGCTCTCTCGTAAATCACTCCCAGCTACTTGTCCATCGTCGATCCCATCTCCAGGTTCTACATTTGTTTCCTCCGACAGTTATCGTGATTTGACAGAAGCAAAGGATTTCGTCGTCATTGCGGGCCTCTATCTCCATTGAATAGCGTTGCCGGTAAGGTAGCAGATGTCAGAGAAGAAGAGAGTCGCCTTTCTAGCTTTCTCTGTGGTTCCTCAGCCTCGTTTGTGTCATTTCTGGTGCCATCGTGGAACCCAAGTTCTAGGCGGTGCCGAGCTCTCAACGTTAGCTCTCTCACTTTCCGCTGGCTGTCTCACTGGTGAGAATAATTATGAAGCTTTCTTTAGGTCTCTAGAGGATTTGCGATCTCTTATTTGCGGGCTGTTGCGCTACCTCCGAAGGAAGAGCACAAGTTGTTTCTAGTTGGAGCTCTTATGCCGCTAGATAAACGAAGTGTTTGCAGATGTACCACGCACCAGCAGTTGTTATACAGCATACTCAGTTCGTTGAGAAAGACTACAAGCTTGCTGATACTGTGATAAGAGGGTTTGCTTGAATATGGGTCAGTTATGAACAATGCTAAAGAGGTAATGTTCTTGAGTGAACTATTGAAGGGGGTCTGTGAAGGCTGGTCTGTAAGCTTATTTCTTTATGACTACATAGAGGTAGGATAGATAGTGTTAGGATCAGTGACTATTTTGTTTGTAGTTAGAATGAACCAATGGTTATCCATTGATGGACTGTCAATGTTAGCATCTTTTGGTTGTTAAGCAGCCACTTTCATGCATAGTGTTCTGAATCATGTAGCTTCATTGCCATATTAAGTTTAACTTCTTATGTTTGCCTATAGGTTTGGTAACCATAACAGTTGTGCAAAGGCCAGTATAGTACATATTCTGATCTCAATAGTGAATTGGAACGATGTAGAGTTTATATTACATATCACACATTTCCTTATACAATATACATGAACTTAAGGTACAATTTTACAGGATTCCAACTGTTCCATTTTGTAACCTTGCTTGCTTTTCATCACTATATCTATCTCTAACTCAGAAAACTAGCATCTTTTTGCAGGTGGCAGAAAATGACTTATCATTATGGAACAATGATCATGTGGAGAACCTAATCAAGAGGGTTGACATTGAAAAAGTGGGGAAAAAGGGATTTCTTGCGAGCTTGAAACTTGATTCAATTCTATATAATTTGTTGTATATTGATTAGTGGTTTGAATCAAGCAAATTTTTACTGAATGTATTGCCTCCTTTGGTCATAATTGGACGATTGGATGGAGTGAGTATAGCATTGTTATTGATCGCTTCTACTAAAGTTACGCTTGATAAGTTCTTGTTTTTCTGGTGATGCTGGTGGTGGTGGTGTTGCAATTTGAAGTTGGCCGAAGGAACAACCGAATGACCTGCAAGTTGATTGCCCTGAAGCTTAATGACCTACAATACATGCATAAAGTCCAAACTTTTCCTGTCAGCCAATTAACTGGGATATGATGCTGAAACAGAACTAAGTTAAAAGGGAGGGAGGGGTTCTATACAAACCTGGCCTAACTCAGGGTCCTAGAAACTGTGGTAGGGTATGGTGACAGTTGGCCTATCTGATTTAGTCCTCACTATCCTACAGGAATCAAGTAGTTCAGATTCATGATATTATCCAGTTGCTTGATAGAGAGGAAGAAAGAGATGAGGAGAAATCAAAAGAAACAGACCACACCAGGATATCTCATCCACAGCAGCCTCCAATTCAATCTCCTCAAAACCACTTATATTTGCTTGTAACTCTGTAAGTGGATGGGGCTTTGTGTGCTCGCTCTATCTCTCTCTTAAAAAGCTTATAAGAAAGCCCAATTGGTATGGTTCAAATTTCATAGTACCCATCACATAGAAATTCTGAATGGATGAATGAAATTTTGTGTGGGGCAAGGTTGTCAAACCGTTTTAGCCCGGTGTGCCGGTTTTGTAAGTGAAATGGTCTGACCGTGATACAACCAGTATTCATGCCGGTTGTGCCGGTTTTAATAAAATACATGAGGAAAATGGAAATCCTCAATTCCAAATAAATTAGTCATGAAAAAGCAATTAGAAGAATTATTTCACACAAAATAATTTATAGCTAAGAATTGGTAACTAATACTAAACAATTAGATGCTTAAAAATAAAATTTTATTAAATGAATTTTATTAATATTTATAATGATTTGTGTAAAATTTAGTATTAGATATATAACATATAAGGTTAATATACTTAACAAAATTGCTTGTATCCTACTGGTGTGTAAGTTAAACTAAAATGTACATTAGGTACTTGGTTCAAATCCTATGGAGGATGTTTATTTTTGGATATAATGTGTGTAACATTAAATTCCGGTTTCTGGTCTAACCGGCCGGAATTTCCGAATTTGACCACAATTAAATACCGGACCCTTTCCAGCCGGTTTTCTGACCGGTACCGATTGAACCCAGTTGAACCGGCCGACATGAAACTGGTTTGACAACCATGCTTAAAAGTAAAACTACCACCACCATTCAAAAATCCCTGCATCTAGAGGGATTTTCGGATGCTGACATGGCAGGCAGTAGCGGAGGATTATTTATTTCTATAGTTTTTTTTTATTTACTTTTGTCTAGCGTCAAAAAAATTCCTCCCAGTATTATAGTGTTCCGTCCCACTTCTTTCTTCTTCTCCCTTTCCCACACACCTCAATTTGCTCCCAACAAGCTCTGCACCACCGGCACCAACTGCTCCCATCACGTCGAGCTCGTTACGATGCCACAAACCCGCATTTGACGTAACTTGCTATGTAATGAATATATATATATATATACTTTTAAATAATGAAAGGAGAATGGTAAAGCTACCACCCTCCATGCCCATAAAATGATATAAACTAGATTGGATTTGTACCAAAAATCGTGCATTACTTTTATGAATAATCAGCATTGAACTAAGGGGGTGTAGATGGCTCTCGAGTGTTTCAGATTTAGTCGTTTTAATCACTTGATTTATACATTTTAGTTTTTAAAATATTAAATTCAAACCCACTCAAAAAAATTAGAACCCTACTATTTATTTATGATTAGGTTTAGTAGGGTAGACAATAAATTTAAGTAATAACCCGACCCAACACAAAAATATTTTATACTTCTATAATCGTTTACAAGAAGAAAAACAATGTGAATCATGGCTTATATTAACTCTAAATCTAAATTTCCAGATAAAAAATACATTAGTTTAGTAGGACCATAAGAAGAAAATATGACAAAATATCTGAACTTTTTCACAAATATGTTTGTATACGACACAAACGTTTTGAGTACAAAAACTGGGGAAAATAATTGTAACATGGGTTGGGCTGGGTATCTATGAGTGTGTAACCCAAAACTCGAACCAACCCAAAAGAGATGCTTTCCACCAAAGAAAAGGCTCACTCAAGTTTAAACCTTCATTTTAGCAAAAAATACAGCTGTGTTAGGTAAGGTTAGATAAGTGGGTTAGTTTTTTTTTAAATAAAGAGTAACCCTTTTATTCCAAGTAAATCGAAGGAGGAGACAAATGGTTCATTACAACAGAGGAGCAATAATATTAGTAACTAATAGCCAATCCTCAGGTAATGACAACATTCGTGCTTGACAAAAAACCCAGTCCGCCATCGTACTCAAACGTCGGAGGACAAACTCCACACTGATCCACCCTTACCAAACCTAGGTGCCCATTGGGCTTGATTTGACTGATTGGGTCAGGAGTGAACCATTGTAGTTTTGTGCAGTCTGATTTATCATATTGCCAACCGGACCAGGCTTTGTTGAATTATGGCTAACAAAAAGTATACTTATTATTTGTTGTATTAGTAGTAGTTGATTGAAATGTAGTATTTTATGAGTTAGCCAAGTCGAGTAATGAGTGCATTTATTGAGTGTCATTACCTTGATGTTAGGAACAAGTAGAGACTTATTTACCTAAATGTGAATAGTTGTGTGATTAAAAAAATTAATTTTTGTTAAAATGATTTACACATTGTCTGATATTAAGTAAGCCCACAAAAATCCAAACTTCGAAGAATTCGAGAAACATTCACGAATTATTATTTGTTGAAGCACAAATCATGCAAGGAAATTCACGAATTTGCAGTTAAATAGTTGTATTGCCGCCCAGCAGAAAATGACTTTCACAAACTACCCCTCCACAAATCACTATGGAGGCAGAGACTTTTGAGGGGGGGGGGGGGGGGGTAGTTTTAATTTTTTGCTATTAATTATACAGTAGATTAACTATATTTATCACACAGGTCTAAGTTTTGGTTATGCATATGCAAGGACTAAAAAACTATATCGTATCGACGAGTCAACTAAAAAAATCTTACTATGGCTCGTTTGGAAGTTGCGAATGTTAAATCGTTGAATTGTAATGAATCACAATAAAATAAATACATGTATTGGTACAATGGATGCATTGCAATAATACATTGTTTGGTTGTTGAGATTCTACTTATGTATTGACTTGCATAAAGTTACTTTATGGGGAAATGTCACATTTATCCTCAACTTTTAGTATAAGACAAACACTAATAGGGATATAAATGGAAAGAATTAATGGACACAAATCTAAAATCAACAATCACAACAATCACAACTTTTAGTTGAGATTGTATAATGCATGATTTTTTGTGATTGTTAGTGGGACCTACTTAAAACAATACATGCATTGTTTTACACTTTGGCACTTCCAAACATTATATTGTGCACAATTCATGTATTCAATAAACACAACTCTTACAATCACAACTACCAAACGACCAAGTCTAAGATTCATCATCTGTATTCTTTCAATTTTCTATGCCACTTCTCTCTCAATGTCACTTTTTTCCTTATTAATTCTTGGATGACTCCTAAGCAACGGCTTATGTTTACTTTGTGTTTCTACTTTTGTGAACCGGGCTTCTCTTTCTGAGGGAGAAAATAGTTGAGATTGGTTGCTCACATGTTGGTTTAGGCTGGGGATGATAACTATGTTATGGTTTCTGACCACGGCACGTGCTTCCGTTGTTGGTTTTCTGTCCATATTTTCCACCAGTTTTTGTCCACAAAAAGACTCTAAAATGATTTTGGATAGGTATCTTACATTTCTATTTCTTCTTCTATTTTGTCCAGATGTTCTGTAATATGCTTAGATGTTATGTCGTGTCTTGAGGATAGAGGTTTGCCTTGGCTTTTGGGAGAGTTCCTCTTATGTAACTTTGCTTTAATCTTTCAATTAAAAGGCATACCTGTTTTGCTAAGAGATTCTAATGTATATGAATATATTCAATAATTCCTTTTAGTTTCAATTACCCAATGATGAGCGATAAACAAGCAAATCAAAGTTAGTGTCCATAGTTAGTTTATTTGCTCTTACGTATTACTGTTTATTTATACTCAGATCAATTTTGCCTATGAAGTCGTTCATGTTTCTCATTTTAATTTTGATGTATTCAAATATTTAAATTACTTTTAGCTTATTTTTGAAACACATTGTATTGTTGTATGATTAAAAGTTCTGTGTGGTTGCAGTTAGCCTATTTTCCTTCATAAAGATTTCATTCAATAAACTAGCAGCATGTTTCTACCATGCTTCTTTTTTGTTTTCTACTCATGTTATTCATACAGCTGTTCAACAATGACTTTTTTGCACTATGAATTTTCAATAACCAAGAGAAAATGATGAAAGGCTCTTGGTTATCGTACTAGAACAACTTTGGGGTTGCTAGACAAAAGACGAAGAATCTAAGAAGGAAACAAGGTCCAAAAGTTGATCAAATTTCATTTTAGTTAGCTATTATGCGATTGCTTCTTTAGAGTTCTTTTATCTGATTTAACTTTTCACTATTTTGTTGTTGCTTTTTTCATTTAAATCTCAATCAACCTTTTATGAGTTTATGTTTTAAATAATTTTGTTATGATGCAGTGTTTCCCATGGAGTTCAATAAAAAGAATAGCACAACAACGGTAGCTATTGGCAACGACGGCTTCAAAATTTATTCCTAAGAGGCTGAATTCCCACTAGCTGCACTTCAATCTATGTCAGGTCCAAGTTCATATGCTTTCCTTCTCTTTTTAGATTACCTTTTTTCTATGTAGTGGTGTATGGAATATCGTTTGATTATTATTCGTGTTTCCTTATAGTTACGTGTAATAGGTGATCACAGGAGTATGCAAAAGACTAATTAACTCAGTTTGGCGAGTTTAAAGAAACTCTTTGATTCAAAATAGTCAATGTTCCTGATTCCATTAAGACTTAGTGCATTTTTATGCTCTTTATGTTACTTGGAGTTTCTGTTTCGAAGAGTGACGATGAGAAGGGATGTGGAACACCTATTCAATGCTTAGGGTTAATTGGCAGCAGATGATTCACTTGCCTTACAAGTGATTAATTTTTGACCTTTTTTAGTGTTTTTCGAAATTTTTCTAAAATGATTGGGAAATTAACTCTCAATCCACTTACTCAATCGAGCCAACAGGCTAAATTGGGTTGACAATAAACATTAGTATCTAACACTTAACATCTCTCACTTATTATTCAAACAAGTCTATACACTAAATTATAATAATTTGTACAATAACATTATTTTTTCATGTTTTCCCATATTTGAAATTTCTAGGCATATAACCTTTTGTTTATTCTCTTGATTTTTTGATAGACCTTCAATTCCTACAAATTCTAATGACATTTTTTCTTCAAACTCCGTATTCATATCTAGCAATATGAAGTACACAAGTTTCTTCTAATATAAACTATGAACGAATTGATAAAAAATGCATATTAATTAATTATAGCCAATGCCATAATCAACAAATATGATAAAGATTATTTTGTAGTAATTAATTAACTATTTTAGAAAACTCCAAATTATTTTAAATTATGAAAATATTAATCAACATAAAATAAAACAAAATTCATCCGACCAACGGGTCGGGTAAACGCTAGTTATTACTTGATGAAAAGAACATTTTATTTGGTATTATAAAAGAATTCAAATTATTTAAGTATTGAAAAGTAAAAAATTCAAATTAACATAATTTTTCCTTAGTAAAATTTATCTTATCCAAGTCATTCACATTATAATTTATATTCACTCTTCCTCTTTATCATTAAAATTTATATCTCCATCATAAAAAAACTTTTTCTCTTTCTCAAATTGTTATTATGTACATCACCAATTACACTAAACACTAAACACAAATGTAATATTTCCAACTTTCCACACTTCTTCCAATTGAATCTCAATACCATTGAAAGAACAAACTTTTCAATCTTAGAATTAACATGAATCTTACAAATTGGAACCCAAAAAGACTTACATTGAGATTTCAAACAACAAGATCTCTCGAAGCTTGATTTCACTATCCTGTCGGATAAATGAATTGGTGAATTTCTAGACTTTTATAAACAACTTGATTTTCGGAGCGTCAGACTATTTTAGATACATCAAGAAATTCATTCTTAAGAGGAGTTTGCAGTTTTGTTTCAAGTCTGCATAACTCAAGTATGAGTAACGACAAATTGTGTGATGAACATTTTGGCAAATTCTTCTATTGACAATGCTTGTAAAATGAAATTTTATTGTATATCATGATATAGGATGCTCAACCATGATAAGGTAGTTGTGTTAGTATCAATAAGATATTCAATTCATGATAAGAATTTTATATCGCTATCATATTCAATACTGCAAATTCAATATGCAATAATTCAACCAATGATATTTGTTTACATTGCTTCTGCATATTCAGTACTCCAACTCGGTATGCAAAACTCCAACCAATGATAGACATAATTTTGGAATGTACGTGGATTTGTGAAAAGGGAAGGTAAGTTATTCCAAAAAACCTGTATATCTAAAAATAATTCATGTTTTGAAAATGCATTCATAGTAAAAATTTTAATCCATAAATATTATGCAAAATGAAAAAAAAATCATGACGTTCAAATTTTGGAGCACAAAATTATGGTTGTTCAAAGTTATTGAGAAATTTTAGCGTTCAAGGAATAAAACTTTGTGAATATATTATTATTTCAAAAGAAGAGTTGTAGTTTGGTGGTGTAGATGTTGTGCTAAATTTAGGTAACTATTTATTCCCTTCCACTCCTCGTGGGTTTTAATAAAGTTCATCATCTTCATAAATTTTTTTATTATATCTGGGTTTGAACCGCCATCCCCACAAAATGCTGCTTTTTTAATATCTACTAAATAAAATAAAAAATTAAGATGGAATGATGGAGATTCAAACCTATGACTTCTTACACACAATAAACAGCTAAACCAATTGTACAAAGACCACTTATGGTATTTATTCTGAAAAAACAAATATATAATACAAACCGTCGGATGGGGTGAGGTTTGCAACCAAACCGCCCTCGCCCCACGCGGTCAGCAAAACCGCCCCCTACCCGTGCGGCTATTTTCGTGAAAGAGTGTTATTTTTGGAATTTTTTGGGGTTGGGTGCTATTTTTGAATTTTTTTAAAACAGTCCTATTTTTGGAAAATGCCCCACATTTTGGGTCTAAGGTTGACTTGGTACTCAACACCAAGAGGAAAGAACCGCGACTATGTATACCAAGCACATTGGAGAGTCCTACGTCCATAGCTAATTTAGAGATTGTTTTCCAATGATGCAGTTGAAGGATTTCTGGAATGGTAAACATTTTTATTGTGACCCGACGTGAGGTTGGAAATGTAGTTTTCAACTTCTTCTCAAGTGCAAAGGCTTCAAACTCTTTTAGAGGTCAAACTTCTCTTCAACCCAAACAAACACCAATTTGTGATAATCTAGATTGAGGCGATCTTGGCATGTTCAGAACTTGAATACTTGTTTTTTGTCGGTCATTTTGCTTATTTCTTAATTAGTATGTCATGCTGCAATTTTTTCATGTTTATATCCTTACTCTCCTTACCACTAATGCTGGATAGCATATGTTTTTACAGGGAAAATGTCATGGATGCCTAGTGGTCTCTAAATGGAAGAGTTAGCAGATAAAAAGATCAAGCTTTTTTTCTATAAAGAAAGATCGAACTTTTCGCTTTATGGAACAAAGTGGTTTAAAATAGTAATTGTGTGATGATAATGGAAAAAAAATCCAAAACTACCACTTTTTTTTTTTTTTTTGCAAAACTACCACCCAAACCGACAAAATTCTAAATCTACCACCCTTAATTAAAAACCGCACCACTGAGGGGCGGTTACAGTGAAAACCGAACTACAAGGAGGCAGTTTATCATGGAACATGCCAGAGGAGCGGTTTGAGTTTTTTGGGAAAACCGCTCTTCGAAGGAGCGGTTCCCATGGCTTCCCTAGCACAAACCGCATGCTCTCGATGCGGTTCTGCGTTAGCAACATAAATCGCCCCTCAGGCAGGCTGTTTATTAGGACAATGCACAAACCGCACCCCCCCCCCCCAACGGTTTCTGCCTCAGCCCCATTCCCCGACATCCGACATGTCGGCATGCAAGAGGTTGCAGGGTAGGGGGCTGCATGCCGAACTGAAACCACTCCCCGCTGCAGTTTCCAGTGTAAGTTTTGCATATAAAAGGCAGCCCCGGAAAACTCAAATCTTTACTCCTCTCCTCCTTCTTCTTCTTCTTCTTCTTCTTCTTCTTCTTCAAATTTCAGTTGTGCACCTTTAATTTTTTTAGTTTTTTTAGATTAATGTTAATTCGTAAGTTTGTTTGTATTACTTTTCATTGTCATTTGTGATTTTTATGGTAGTAACTTAATTACGATTTTATTGCAGATGGCATTCCAAAAGTTCACGCTTGGGTTACGATGGAATGGTTACACGGAAGAGACCAGGAAGGGGGTACGTTATGTCGGTAGCAATTTTTATAAAAGGAAGGTCGCTACGAGACCGATGTTTGAAGAGCTCCGTCAAATGTGTACTGAGGTTAGCTGCATGGATGGCACTAGAAGAGTTGATCTTTTGGTGTATCGATATCAAAACAGCCATGGCTGGTCGTTGTGGAATGAGGAATTTGATGCCATGGTCCAAAACAACCACTCAGGAAGACGTTGATGCCATGGTCCAATTTTTGACCACCAATAACATTAAACAAGCGGAGATGTTCGTTTACACCGAGGCGGTCGAAGGCGCTATAGGTAATTCTGGAGATGGCCAAACATTTTGGTATCCACGGTGGGGGTGGATTATACGAAGATCATCCCCACCAGGAGTACCAAGACCCTCATTCATTCCAAGAGTATCATGGTGGAACTGGAGGTCATCATCAATACTTCCAATCATATGAAAAAGAAGCTCAACAGAAGGATGATAACCAACAAGAAGGCTACCAGTACCAACCCGAGTACAACTTCTACCAAGGCAGCGGTAGTTACCACAACTACCATTACAGAGCTGATGAAGGTGCCTTTCATGATCTTGATCAGATGGAAGATGTCCATCCAAGTCCAGTTAGTGACCCTGAGGATGAAGAAGATGAAGGCGATGTCAGTGCAGACAGCTTCGATCCTCTTGAAGATGCTGATGATTCCGGTCTAGATTCAGACGCAGACGGTTATGAGGTGACTCGCGACCGTGTACCTATCTCGTACTAAAATCACATTCCAAATGAAGATTGTTATGTTGATGCCGACATGGAGCCGCCAGAGGTGCTAGTATGGGGTCCACTCGCTGGCTTTACGAAGGGCCAACAATTTGCAACGAAGAATGAGGTGCGACACGCTATTGCCACTGAAGCAATGACTCGTAGTTTTGAATGGCACACTCCCATTCCAACAAGAAAAGGCTGATGGTTAGATGCCAAAATCAACACGAGGGATGCAAGGCTAGGGTCTGGGCCATCAAGAGCAAGAGATTCGGCCATTGGGTCATATCCCGTGCGGTGAAAACTCACACATGTGTGTCATCCATAACATCCCAAGGCCATCGATAGTTGAAATCCAAGGTGGTTGTCGTGGCTATCAAATATCTAATTGAGGAGCAGCCCGACCTGAAGGTTAAAACCATCATCACTGACATTTCTAGTCGTTATGGATATATCATTAACTACAAGAAGGCATGGCATGGAAAGCAGAAAGCAATGGCCGCCGTGTTTGGTGCTGGGAAGAATCATATGCATTCCTTCCCAGATCGATTTTGGCATTGGAGGGGTCTAACCCTGGCACCATTTTCTCTCCCCACTGCCAAGATGAAGAAATTCAGCCACTGAAGCCCGGTAACAGACGCCATTTCAAGCGTCTTTTCTGGTCATTCAAGCTATCTATTGATGGTTTTCCATTTTGTGTTCCTGTGATTCAAGTGAATGGAACATTTAACAGTAAGTACAAGGGTACTCTACTGATCTCCAGCGGAGAAGATGCAAATAGATGCGTATTTTCATTAGCCTTTGTCATTATTGAATGAGAGAATACTGACAGCTATGGATGGTTCTTAAGACAAATTCAACTCCACATCACCAGGCGGACGAACCTAACAATCATCTCTGATCACCACACTGGGATCAAGGCTGCCATCTTAGACTTGGATCCAGTCTGGAAGTGGTCACAGAGATGGTGAATACGACACTTCAAGATCAATTGGAACCATCATTTCAAGCAGAAGAAGCTTGTTGATAGTCTATGGTGGACCGGTAAGAGTTCTATTTTATTGGTCTAATAATTTTGTTAACTAGAAAATTGATACTAAATCTATACAATACAACACTTATTTAGACTCTTTATAAAGAGATTCATGCCTAAGGAAATGGGGGTGTTAAGCGATCATCATGATCCTCCCATTTCCTGGGAAAATCGGGTTCTAAACTATCCACGGATCCCCCATTTTTCTATAAAAAATGCTGTGTTTCTAAGGATATGTATATCTCTCGTAAGAGTCTTACGAGCGTACTTGTATTGCTCATATTCTTTTGAAATCAACCAACACGGATATATCCTTACCTTACGCTTTTGTTTGTATATTCATCAGTTGTTGCCTACCAAGAGAAGAAATTCAAAGAGAAGATGCAGAATATCCGTCAGCTATACCCTGAAGGTGCATAGTGACTTGTTGAACATGACCTAACCATGTGGACTTTTCATAAGTACGGAGGTACCAGGTGGGGTATTGCCACAACGAACTCAAGCGAGAGTATCAACAACGTCTACATGGTTGTTCGTGCACTCCCCATCTCTGCCATTGTGGAGATGACATTCTGGAAAACGAACGCATGGTTCGTCAACCGTCTCCACTGGGCTCAGAAGAGGGAGGCACATAGTAAGGTACACTCCGATAAGGCCACAGAAATAATGGAAAAAGATAATCGGAAGAGCTCTCGGCACACTGTCATTGTTATGAACCGAAATGCTGGCGAGTATTCGGTCGAGATCGGGCACTGGGAGGATGGGAGACGTGGGGGTCATCACCATGAAATCACTGTCAAGTTTAGGACCAGAAAAGGGAGTGCTCTTGTCAGAAGTATCAGGGTAGAGGTATACCTTGTTCCCATGCAATGGGTGTAATCAAGCACAAAAGCAAAGACCCTCGTCATTTCGTTAGTCTGTTCGTCAACATTGACGCACAAAAGAGCAGTTATGGAAAGAGTTTTCGTGCTTTTCCGGATGAAGCTTATTGGCCAATCTATGAGGGAAAGGTCATCATCCCACCAATTGGACTTAGGCGTGAAGCAGGTCGGTCGTGGGTAAAAAGGATTCCAAATGAGGTGGATCAAAGTGGAAGACCACCGCGATGGCCAAGGCGGTGTTCCATCTGCAAAGTACCAGGGCATGATAAACTAAAATGTCATGGACTAATTGGTCCTCAAAACCCAGGTCCCGATGTCGTGAACTAGGATGACGGCGCATAGATTGATTTCATGCATTTTTACATGGTTCACTATTTCTTTTAATTTCAATGGTTATGTACTTAGTTTTTGTGTGATTAAATGCCATTGAAGATTTGAAAAATTGCCACAATTCGACGCAATGTTCCAACTTTTTTAATAAACACATAGTGATCTCCCTTTGCTGGCGCTACCAACCCTGTGGCGCTCCATATGAAATGCTGCCAACCACTCATATTCGCAACAACTTTAACTGGCGGAGTAGAGTCCACACAAATAACGTCGCCATCGATGGGCAAATCGCTTAGGATGGCGATGTCCTTAAGTGTGATGGTGCACTCGCCTTCACGAAAATTGAAGCAATGTGTCTCCTTTCGCCATCTCTCTACCAATGGCGTGATGAGTTGGCGGTCGATCTTTATTTCATTAAAGTGCCTAATGGGATCCAATCTTGCCCTTCTTAGAAAGGACAAGATGACGTCGTTCCATGCGAGCACATTCGTCGTACCTCTATATCGGACTATATGGTATGCATCCTAGTGAAGAATTTAACTTTCACTATAAGTTTATGATTTATACATATATAAATATATTATAACAAACAATATCAATTAATGAAATCAATATTTTTTTCCAATAAATATACATAATTTAGAAAATATTAATATTAAGCTAACTAAAATGAATACCATTTTCAAAATTTAAATAATTTTTTTTTGTACACATACACATAAAATCAAATATATTATTTTTACTTCGTATTGATTATTTCAATAATTTAAAGCAATACAAGTACACTCGTAAAACTCTTTGGAGAGGTATACATCTCTTTAGAAACATAGTCTGTTTGATAGAAAAGGGAGGATGCGAGGATCGCTTAAAATCCGATTTTCCCAGGAAATGGGAGGATCATGATGATCGCTTAAGACCCCATTTCCTTAGGCATACATTTCGTTATAAAAAGTCTAATTAAATGACACATTGTATTGATTTAAATTATTAAAAATAATCAATATGATTAAAAATTAACAAATTTATTTTACAAACCAATAAATTACTTTAACAAAATAAAAATTACAAGTGATGATAAATAATATGTACCTTTAGGTCATTCCAAACGTCTCTTGAACGATGATTATCTTGATCGTATAGCACAGTCGGAACAATCGTTCCTTGACCAACATAATATATTTGATTGTATATATCAACATCCTCCCCAACCTACGATAGCATAACAACAACATAAATCAATTAGTATATAGATTAAATAAAATCATGAAAACAACAACAACAAAAATTTGGTAAAATTAGTACGTACCGCTTGCTAGCCGTCAGATCGCCTCCCAATCGCACGGTTGCATGGACCGCCACGTGGAGTAGCGGTTTTGCATTTGTCCAATGGAGAAATGCCTGTTTCCCGCGCGGTTTGAAGGAGAACCGCGCCTTTGAGATGCGATTTTTGATTAATGGTGGTACTTTTGGAATTTTGTTGGGTTGAGTGGTCCTTTTGTATTTTTTTTAAACGATGGTAGTTTGGGGGAAAATCCATGATAATGGGAGTTCATTATTGCTTTGGAGATCGTTCTTAAGCCAGTGATGCCTCTGAATTGCTTTTGTTGCCAAGAAGTGGGAGTGTGGAGTTTCGGTAGGGATGGCAATGGGTCGGGTCGGGGGCGGATAGTGCATATCCGTTACCCTACCCAATGTAGTTCGGGTTTTACTCATACCCGTAACCACACGAGAAACGGGTAGAAAATCAAAACTATGCCCATACCCGTTCGGGTTTCGGGTATCCACGGTTATCCATGGGTAATAAGTTCTCCTTATAATTCCAACCAATATGTTAACATTCACACGTATATTCACATTACGTAAGAGGAAAAGTACGACAATAATTCACTAGAATGACGAAAATTAATTAAAACAACATAATTTTATGAAAATATTATATTTATATGCTAAATATAAAATATTCTAGGGAAAAATAATGATTGTTTCTTAGACAAAATACATATGCATGTGTATAATCGGGCGGGTTCGGGTTGGATAGTGAGATAACAATGCCCACCCATTACCCGCAATATTCGGGTTTGGGTTTTACCCGTACCCACGAAAAATGCTTCGGGTTCGAGTTTTACCCTACCCAATTAGGTCGGATTCGGGTAGATATCCACGGTTACGGATATTTTTGCCATCCTAAGTTTCGGGTAATTATTTGAGGAAAAAATTGCCCCAAATGGTTTAGAAATCAAAAGGTTGATTGATTGTATTCATTACTTTTGACTATCACACTTGCCTAGAAAATATATTTGTAGATTAGTATATTCGCAAATGAGAATTCTATGGTGCTGTTGCGGCACCCATATCGTCACTTAGCTGGCCAGTTCACCCAAGATCGATTTGGTTTGAATTTGTTAACCACGTTTGATTTCTTTTTACCAGCGTTTGACCAGGATTGATTAAATCATTAATAAAATAAAAAGAGCCCCAATTTATTTTTTCTTTCCTTGAATTCCCTCGTTTCTTCTTCATCTCTGAGAAAGCGACGCCAGTATGCCACCGTTCTTCCAAATCTGCACCATCATCATTATCGTTGTCATGAGCCGGCTATCACTACCCAGATCCCGGCCTCCGTCAATCCAATTCACCGCTAGCATCACCGTCGTTTCTAGGGGTGGCTATTTGGACCGGGACCGGATTAAAAACCGGAAACCGGACCGTATAACCCGGATCGAGATCGGACCGGGACCGGATAGTAAACAATCCAATCCAATTTTTGGGCTCAGATTTGAGGTAAAAAAACTGGATAAAGACTGGATAAGAGAGCTCAACACCCAAAACTTAAGGGTAATTTGCATAAATGGTCACAAACCATTGCACTTAGTACAAAACTTAACCAACTCCTCACCCTTTAAGGCCTTAGGCCACTCAAATCCCACAATCTCAATGTAAAATCAAGACCGAATTGGGACCGGACCGGATCAAAACCGGACTGGATCAAGACCGGACTGTATCCAATCCAATCTTCGGTCCTTATATTTTCAAAAAGACCGGACTGGACCGGATCAATTTGGGCCAATTTAACCGGACCGAACCGTATAGCCACCCCTAGTCGTTTCTGTCGCCGACCATCGATACCATCGTCTTTGTCCCTGTCATAAGCTCAATACCGCTGAGCAAAAACTTGGGAGACGGGTGATGATATCGAGATAACCTCTAGAAGTAGGAGGACTAAAATTCTATTGAATTGATTTCAATTTCAGACACCAAGGAAATAGTTGAGGATGCGAATGATGTCGCCGCAATCCCCAAGCATATATCTGTAATTATTCTCGGCGGTTTGGGAAACGCCATTTCAACATCAGAGCTATAGTAATAGTGATCAGAGCGAGGTGAAAAGAGGGATTTGCGTGACATGATTGATTCTACTTGTTATAAATGGAAGGCAAGGATGAAACTATTGAGATGGTTTTTTCCCCAGTTTTTGTTTGTGTTCTCGGTAAGAGAAAAATAATTATTAATGAAATTAATTATAATAATGAACATTGGTAAAAAGAAAAGGGTCAACCAAAAGTAATAGGTTCAACCGGTTTGAAATACGTGGTGAATCTAAATCAAAGGCACAGATTTAATGTGCTATATATGCGGTTAGTAAAATGACAACATCAATGTTGTGCCGGCACTATAGAAGTTGCCATTGCCCATTGGCAAGTTCTCAACTTCGGATACAACCTAGTGAATGCGCAGGGGATTGGCTACATCAGGGATCATGAGTTCTCCAAGTCAAATAAACTCCAACCAGGAAAGCTAAATTGAAAGAGATTTGTGCAATCATCAAGCAACTGATAAAGAGCAATAATCCTATACATTCAGTGCAGGGTTAACGTTTCTAACATTTTATGTAGGGAAGCTGGATTTATATCCTTGGAGAACCTATTGCTCCTCGCCAATCCCTTCTCCTGTAGTCTTTGATCTTTACGTGAGTTTGGAAAGCTGAATAGAGAGAGATTGCTCACCTGGTACATTGCTCGGCTCCGCTACAGCTTCATTATGCGTAGACGATGATGAACCAATGTTGAAATCAGCCCCCAGCAATGCGACGACGCTGTTTATATTTGGTTTAGGAATAGAGGATAGCGGCTGCCATTCGGATGGCAAGAGACGGGGACGGCGTCGGAGTGATGGAAATCAATCGCTGTTTGTGTCTTATCGCACTTGGTTTGGCGAGATGATACAGTGAGAGAGATGGGTAGCTAGCAGCGGCGGATCCAGAACACAGAAGAGCACTGGGCCGAGTTTCATTAGAAAATTGAATAGTAAAAAAACATAATGATTATAGCTTTTTTCCAATGTAAATTGTACACGACGGTAATTTAATTTAGTGATGCATCAATAATGGAGCCTACATCCATATTAATAGTATACACTATTTCAAATATAATATTTGAGCAATCGCCAAGAAATTCATCGCTCATTTTGTTGAGCAAATCAGTTCTCTCATATTTCATTGTTGAAAAGGTTCTCTTCGTAGTAGCTGTTGAAACGAGCAGCATTAACACTAGACAAATCAATCGACTAATCAATTGGCATTGTGTGTCAATCCGTGCATCCACCAACTGCTCTAGTAAGTTTTCAAGGGAACAAACCTCATATTTTTTTTTAGTCTTTTACGTTTTAAACTTTTAGAATTTTAGGTTTCATTGTTTTTATATATTCATAATCTTTGGGGCTAAAATTTAAAGGCTAAATTTAGAGTAGTGATTTGAATATGGTCATCTGAATCATTTTTCTAGTTATACCCAATTTTATTATAAAATCACACTAAGCCGAATGCCTAAAATCGAAAAATTCATAAGAACTATACAAACTACGGATCCAGAGGAAAGCTAGGCCGAGACCCGGGGTGGCCACTCCCTGGATCCGCCACTGGTAGCTGCACTACCAAAAAAGTTATTGTGGATAGCACCCCTCCAAATTGGAGAGAAAGTGGCTCTACCTCCCTTTTTTTTATTTTGTGTTTTCTTTTGCTTTATCTATTTCACCCACTTTCTCACTTTTCTTCTTTCTTTCTCTCTCCCTCTTTCTTTCTTTCTCTCCGTTCCACGCTACTAAAATTCCAAAACTAAATTCTGCAACAATTTATAAGTTAATTAAAGTTAATAAAAAATAATTAAATATATATAATTCCGCCAATAATTTACAAGTTAATTAAAGTCTAATAGTAATAGATAATAATTAAATATGTATATAGATGAATCATAGTTATCGTGAGTTTGGTCTAGTCTGAACCGAGTCGTTGCACACCTCCAGCCATGACCTTGAATATGGTTATTTAATTATGATAATTTGTATTTTCCTTTCAATTTTTATGAGACCAAGACAAACATTGTTAGAACTTTTTTGGTGATTTACATTCATTTATAACATTGTTTTACACAATACATAAAACGGTTACGTCATGTTTATATAACGTTATTTGATCCGCTATTCATAATTAATGAAAATAACATCAACACATAATTAATTATTTTATTAGTAAAAACCAATATAATAACATAATTATTACCCTACCCAACATACTTTTTCTCTCTCACTTTTTCCTTTACTTTCCTTCATAAAACAACATTTTCTTTCCCCTCCACATTTTCTTTCCAACAATTTCCCTCCCCTTCAAATTTTCCTTTCCCCCTATTTTTCTCCCTTCTTTCGAAAACAGAGTGTAAGAGAAATAAAAACAAAGTTAGCAAATATTTATGGGCCCGTCCGTCTTAATAAGTAGCAACATTTTAGGCCCACCGTTGGGTGACGTGTGCAGTAAATTACCAATCCGGGCCCCGAAAATTGCTCTATGGCCAACAATTTTGATATACTAAATAACTGCCTCCCACCGCACTTAGGGATGGCAATGGGCCGGTATCTATCAAAATAAAATTCAAATATCAATCTCTCAATACAAATTATCCATATATAAAACACTATTCTAGAAAATTCAGGCAAATCACAAATTAACCATACAAATTGTTCAACAACCTTCTAGAAAACTCAAGAAAATTGAAGCAAATCACAAATTATCCATAAACAACATGATTAATTGAAAACCTCTTCCTCCTTGTCAATTAAGCTTCTTCAATCTCCACTCCATAATATCAACTTCATTCTACACAATTATAAAGAAAAAATTAGACATGTCTCCACAAACATAAAGAAGATTAGTTGCTTAGAATATTAAATATACCGGAAAAATTAATTATATGGGTGCGGACGGGTATCCATGGGGTGGATTTACCTAAACCCAAACCAAACCCGATGAATAGTGAACGGATTTAAACTCAAACCTGGCCCAAAACCCGTCAATGCGGATTTTACCTGCATTGACCGGGTTGAGTCGGGTAGGGTACACATGGGTTCGGGTTTTGTTCCCATCCCTAACTCCTATATTTGTAGATGTAGATAGTGTAGATAGATACTTTTTTTCCTTTTTTTAGTGGAGCAAACAAAGATCCGTAAGCTTACAACAGAAACATGCGTACTAAGATACAAAGAAATAGAGTCAAACCTCAAACAGATGAGGCGACAAGAACAGAGCCTGAGTGGCCACCAAATGAGCATCTCTGTACCGTGGAACACAAACTATCAAATTCGAAAAAGTACAAACTATGGCACCCGCAAAAACAACCCGATCAGCCTAACCCATGCAATAAGCAAAGTCCACCATAGCAGCTCGAGTTGCAGAAGTCTTCCAAAGATCCAAATGAAAACCCGAATAATCAACCAAGCGAAGCCATAATCCGTTGTCAAAAGCCGCCACAACAAGTATACTACCTGTAGAAGAAGAAAAAAACATTTTCATCTTACAAGTGAAGAACAAAAGCATATAGGCTTTGGAAGGTAGAAATCCGCCCCTCAAAAAGGGTCAACACCCATCAACAGGAGGAGAGTGTGCGTGGGGGACACTTAAAATTTCCATCAGAATCATCAATCGTGGTTGTGATCGAGACCCTAAATCTTGAGACGACAAGAAAGCCAAGCAAAGCAGAAGAAACAAACATCTATATGCTCCTCATGCGTGGGTGATGCCCATGGCTACTAAAGCACACGAACAAAGGAAATGGAGAACAGATCAGAACTACCCGCTTCCCTTCCTAATCTCTGTTTCCAAGACTCATGCGCCGATCTGAATTCATGCATGGGTGATGCCCACGACTACGTGATTACACGGAAAGTGGAACCGGATCAAGGGGCATTGGAGAAATGCCCCATCACCGTCAACCACTCGCCGATAACCACCCCAAAATGATATGATCCCAATTCGATCACTTCCTCAACCTGAATTGCTTGATCAAGAAGCAAACCCAAACACTAACAACAATTATGAATTTTGGCTAAATCATTTTACAGTTTCAGGTGACCCACTTTGGAGGATTGGTTCTTTCAATTTACTCAATGAAAATTCGAGATTGATGGTCTGTATTGAAGCTGGGAAGTTGTTCTACATCTTGGAATGCTTGGAAGCTCGAGGCAAAGCGCAGAAGGCCATTTTTCAAGCTTCCAAAAAGGATAGCTCAAAACCGGGAAACTGTCCAAAAATGACCAAGGCATGGAGCAGTTTCGGGAAGCTCACTTGGGAGCTCGATTCCGGGAGATTGAGTGAGAGTCGAGATTCTAGATCCATACCACATGAAAGTAGGTTTCTTCTACTTTATCGACAGGGCATTGGTTGATCAAAGGGGTACCTGGAAGGGCTCAAACGAAGGCTCCAAAGAATCGTACCGAGGGCACGTTTCTGTCTTTGGAATTTAGCAAATTCGAATCCTTTTCGGATTAGGATTAGAAGACTGTTTGTAACTTTAATTCGTTTTTGTGTTGAATTTGGATTCCTATTCTTCGTAGAATGTAATAAGAAATCTTCTAAGAGTGTTAGGATTAGCTAGGTCTATTTAAGTAGCTTTGATTCATTGTAATTTTCGGAGTTAAATCGAATAAATCGCAAGGTTGAGTTTCATAGCTTTTACTTTGTGAATTTGGAGATCTTCCTAGCTGATTCTAGAAGAGATTTCGAGCTTGTATCGATCAGTTATTCCCACTATTCGTGGCCAAGCATCTACCCTAAGTTTTCGAGCTTCTTTCCCTAAGAGAAGGTTGCACGAAATCACCATCCCAAACACAAACTCAAACTCTGTTTTGTGTTCGTCAGTTCCGAGTTTTGATTCAATCTTTGGATTGAATCTTGCTGTGCTTCTCTGATTCCAAATCACCCATCTAGGGGGTTATCACAAAACCACTCCGAACCGTCAAAAAGTTCCTTGGAACTGCTCTGCGACGAAAGAAGGAGAAGTTGCTCTTGAGAAATAGTATCTGGCCCTGGCCGGGTTAGGTGTCATCAAGGGATGGGCTTGACCCAAACATTTTAGAGGTCGCAATTTAACATGAGCCCAGCTTTATGATTCCGATCGAGATTGAGGGCCTAGCGGTTTCCAAGACGGAGCACAATCCACTATTGCAATTTTGGCTTTGGTGGTTTGATCACCTCATCTCTAACACTCTTAACTATTGGTCTAACATCTAATGTATCAAAAACTATTAGTCTAACCACGATCCAAGCTAAAGTGTGGTTTAAGACTTTAAGTATGTGATCTTATATGTCTCATTTATAATTTAAAAGGGAAATTAATTATTATAAATTTTTTAGGTAATAATTACTATTAATCAAATGATATGAGATGGTTAGAAGTTATGAATTAAATGTGATACCAAATAGAGTATATAAGCGTGAGATCAATTAGTTATTAAAATTTTGCGTATAAGGGTGATATATGTTTATTTTTTGTTGTTTAGCTACTACTTAAAAGATTCGAACCCGAGACCTCCGCGTTCAAAGCTAGTAGTATAACCACCTAGACCAAACCGTTGTTTGTTGCTGTCATTCTTTTTTCACTATCGTGACATTAATTGCATGTATCGTATATGTATACAAATATTAGGAAATCTAACCTATAAAATCTTTTAGAGCTTATGTTAGGGGTCGAACCATTAAGAATCATAAATTAGGTGAACTTGAGGCCGAGCTAGAACCGATTTTTTAGTAAACGTGTGGAGCTCGAATTTGACTCATCTTCTAATGAATTAAGTCGAGCTAGGTCAAAATTGAGGTGAGTTCGACTCCTTTGTAGCCCTAATGGATGGAGATAAACATCTTCTCTTCTTCTATGGGATCGCACAAGTACGGAGATGTTAAAGTCGTATACATAAGGGTTATTGTCTAATTAGTGAGAGATGTGGGTACGGCCCCTTTATCACTACAAGAAAAATGTGATTTACCGACAGTAAGGTAGGGACGGGCAATTAAACCCGTCGTTATATGTATTAATTTGACGAGAGCTTCCGCCGATTAGTCGACCGTCGAGAAAATCTGTGACCTGCAGATGGTCAACATGCAGTACAATGTTGACCTTTAACAAATAAACATTTATTTATATTCTTTTATGATTTATAAACATGAATAAAAAAATAACTCACAAATTTAAGTTTCCTCTTCTGAAAGCCCACTGCCTGATTCTTGCTATTTTCTATTTTTGAGAAAAGAAAACAGAGAGTTCTTCAATGGTACTTTCGAAACCCTAGTTCTCGATTGCAATTTCCAGTTCTCTAACCCTTCGTCAATACCTGCCATCGTTGATGTCGCCGCCGGTACCCACGACCTCGTTTATTCTCTCATCTTACATTGATTTGGTATGCTTCCTATTTCCTAATCCTAGTTTCATTTTCAATTTGTCGTATCGCCCCGACCTTTTCCGGCGTCCACAACGCCGGTGGTACCTCAGTCTTCTACGCTGTCTCTTCTCTTAGCTTGCTTCCGTTGTCGACATTGCAACTCTTATTATTAACAGACGCAGAGCAGAATTTTCAAATCTTCTTTCTCAGAGAAGGGTCGGGAGGAAAGCTTGTTGAGTTCTTCAAGGCAGATCCCAGCTCGGTAATCCAGCATACACTACATGCAACTAGTAAGCAGAGATTCTTCAGAGCTTCTAATTCTTTTGTTGATTTCAATTTCATAGCTGTATAGAGTGTTCCATGAGTTCGGCGAAATATGTTCTTCTCTATGGGAACTCTAACGATTTTGCCCACCAGCTATTCGATGAATGTTCTCAAAGAACTATCTAACTTCAATTAATAAGAGAAACCTTCCATGCTTGCTTCTATTGCATTTTTTTGCCAATATTTGAGCTTGCCTACAGACATGGGGTAGTTATTTGCTATGTAGAAGGAATGAAGAAAGAAGTTATCTTATCCCCTGCTCTCTGTATACTTGGTCAATAACTAAGAATTTGATAGTCTTGTCAACTCCACTTTTAGCCTTTAGAAAGGCTTAAAGTAATCAATCATTTTGATTGTACTCCTTCTCAAATTCTTTGTTTGGGCGTTGGTTTCATTTCTGGGTTCCTGTTTACTTAGCAGAAGCTCTTATTGAAACAATAACTAAGGATTAGGCTTGCTCAAGTTTCCATTTAGACAATAGCTTTTTGGTGATTTATAATTCATTAACTTGTGGGGATGTCTGGAACTGCCTAGTGAATGACTCAACATTAGTGCTTCTGGGACAGAGTTGCCCCATAGGTTCAGAAGTCCTTACATTTGAAGAAGAAGTTGATATACTGCTTTTGAGTAGGCTCTCCAAAGTCTCAGATCAGTAATTTTCTGCTGATTCAAGTTATTATACCAAACTTGAGCTGGTATAATAACAACCATGCATGCTTAAAGAGACGAGTCACTATGTCTTACTTTCATTGGTTATGTTGATGACAGATTAAGTCTACTTATGCTATACAACAAGCCAAAGCTCAAGCATATCCTTAACCCCCCTCGAGTAGTTCAGTAAGTATGTCACTAACTTCCCTGTGGGTTGTTGATGTATACATTCTGATTTTGTAGCAAAGCATAAAAGCAGTCATCTTCTAAAATTTCATGTTGTAGTCATGTCATGGTGTTACCATCATGTGTTAATGTTTTGTTGGGTGTGTTACTTGAAATAGCATAATCTATTAGAAGAGGAAATTATTTGTTTGAAACATTATCTTTTGGTAGTCTGTTGTCATGCTGATACCCTTTTCTAGTTGGGCCATAAATCACACAATACACTAGTTAATTTAGTGATACGATTATAGCAGATCTAGGTTGTTTATTTCTTGACCTCCACGTTGTTTCTCCGGCCTTCAATTGAATAACCTTCAGCCTCGGGACCAGCAGCAACTGCGACGGTCTTAAATTCATGAATAACTTTAATGAGTATGTTAGTGAAACTCACCTTCTTACTCATGTGGCTGTTGTTGCTTCTGATTTTGTTTACTATGTCCACAATGTAGGGTCTTTGAAAGTTCCCTTCGTCTTCCTTACTATGGGTGAAACATCTAAGCCAACCCACTCGTTTACTTAACACTGTATGTGAAGGCCACGCTAATCAAATGAATGGAAATAATACCTGTGCATCAATATTTTCATGTTCTGAAGCATTAGTTAACTCTCTCTGTATGATTCTTCGTGAGTTAGGAGGTGGTCTTCCTGAACATAGACAAACTTCGGAGTTAAGTGGAATTCTGGGAATTAAGATCTTACCTTCTCAGGTATTGCTTTAACTCGCTCAACTTTGTTGTTTTGCTGTTTGGCGCTACTGTTTGACTGATGGGAAGCTGGGCATAGTCTCTTGTTTCAGGTTTTATAAGGTCACTCTCCTTTTAGAAATATGCTGAAGAGGTATACACATAGTTTTAGAATCCTCTTCTGCATATGCCTCGAACAGGATTTTCATTATTCATTAACTTGCCTTGCAGATATGAGCATCAACTCATTGTTGCTACCGGTAAAGTGGAATCTTCGCCTGTGATGTCCGAGTATGTCAGAGTTGGTCCATAACTCACCATTTTGGTGGACTCTAGGTTTATTGACGAGTTTAATTCCTGTAAAAGAAAGGCCAAAGCTAAAAAGAATTGGCGTATATTCTGCATATCTATACATGTATGTCTAAGTTCTCTTTACTAATTCAGAACTGAAGTGTTGGTATATGGTTCTTGGAGAGTAGAATCTGCTGGTTCTGTGATTTCAAATTTTCAGTTTGCATAGAGGGATTAGAGGCCTTCGTGCCATTACTTGTATAAACACTTTCTTCCTAATCAATTAGTTGCAGCTCTTCTCAGTTTGGAACTTGGCTCCTAGGCATGATCTGAAGTTTGGCAGCTTTTTAGACCATGAACAGGTGACCTTTACTATATTATTTACTCATTTCACAGCTTATATTGGTGATAATGGAGTCTTGGATTGATGTTAAGTAGCCATAGAAGTACTTTCTTGGACGACAAATGGAAAGGTTAGCATGAAGAGATGTGATTTACTGAGTGTGAAGAGTGTGAGAATACAATGTTCAACAGTATTCTTTTTAATCGTGGTATACCGATTTTGCACCATTCCCTGACTCTTCCCATTTCTCAATTTCCAGGTTGCATGCAATGATTATGGTTATGCTGGTTCACTTGCAGCAGCAAGGGAAAAATTGAATGGTAAGTTATCTTTTTATTTACCCTTCTATATATGCTTTTATGAATGTGCAAACGTCTCTTTGGAATTTACTGATGGAGAGCAAAAATATGTAGAATTGATCATCTAATGCCTTGAGTACAACTTTCAATTCTTTTTGGAAGGCCTGCAGCTACCCTGCTGCTGCTGCTTGCTTGCATATATATATATATGCTTTTAAGAGGTATATGGTTAGCCTGCAGTTACCCTGTCGTATTATAATTGATCTGTGATATAGGATTTGACTATGCTGCTTTATCTTCCTTTGTTTTGAGGATTTGTTTTGTTTCATACTACTACATGCACACACAGTTTGAAATCATGGCGGGGTGAAATGGTTGCAGCAGACTTTCAGTTGGAGAAGGGATTGAAGCGTCTTCAAGATGTACAAGTTCGTTTTTAGTCATTTAGCTCGTTTGTGGGAATCATATGCATCCGTTTTATTAATTTACTTCTGATAAAACTATACACATGTATGCTACTGCTGCAATGGTACAGGTGAGGCTAGTAGAATCAGAGTTGCCTGTCTCATCTACATCTTGGGAAGAAGATACTAAAGTAAAAGTGAACTAGTAAGTCCTTTCTTTTCTGGATAACTAAGTTTTGCTTGCTTCTGGTATTAGAATAAATATAAGTGGAACACTAGAAACTTTAAGGACCTAATCCTATGGTTGTTAAGTTTATTTGAACAGAGTGACTTCATTGCTGATCATATGGTCAATTGGGTTGATTGTATAGTTCCTGCAGCTCAAGTGAGCGTTCAATGTTTGTAGTTTTGTTTCAAATGCTTGGAATTTGGGTCGTATACATGCATGATTGAGTAATGTTAATGCTTCTCACGCATAACTAGATACTGGTCAATATCACCCTTTTGGTTACTAGTACTACATAGCAGCTTGTTGTAGTTAATCCAATTTTAACCTAGTTAGCTAGCTTGTTTGGCGCTAAGTCTGTTTATATATATTCTACCAACCAAAAGCTAGCCATTTTGCTTCCTCTTTATGTATACCTATATACATATATTGCACGCTGATGTCTCGTTCTCTAAATGTAATCCATAGTTTTCACTGTAACTAAGTTCTCTTTTCTTCTATTTGTGATGTTCCAAGTAATGAATACCAATTTTGTGTACTACATTAGGCATTATACTTTGGTAACTAAGTGATTTGAATGGGGTGTTTCTGCAGAGCTGCTGGTTAATGAAAGGAAGTTTATATACCAGTCTCCACAGTGCTGGAGTTTTGTCTTTGGTGGTATTATAAGGAGCAAAGAGGGACTGTAAGTGGGAGTTATGAACTTTGTAAGTGGTTTGAATGACAGTAGTAAACTTTAGATTGTAGGTTTTGAACTTTTGTGAGTGGTTTGATTGGATTTGGTTGTTCCAGAATTGAAGGATTGATGTTTTATGTTTATGATATGGTAATTCAAAGTAGGTGGATTTATGATCATCAAAGTATCTGTATATTGTTGATTTGGCATTTCAGAAAATCACAGCAGGCTTCCTATGAAAAAAAAAAATCATTTCACAGCTGGCCAGGGCAGAGCAGGCCACTCTTTAAAATAAGTGTTTTGGCGACAGTCGCTGGCTTTTAGCGACGGTTAGAGTCTGTCACTAAGTAGTTTAATTTTTTTATTATGAAATTTATTTAACGACAGTCGTATGGAAGATTGCGTCGGTCAGTGCCGTCGCTACATTTTCCCGACGGCTAACATGACGGTCGACCAAAACCGTCACTAAAATTTAAGGACTGCTGGGTCAGCGACGGTTTGGTGTCCGTCATTAAATATTTTAACCGTCGCTAAACGTCCATATGACCGTCGCTAAATAACAGTTTTGTTGTAGTGAATTTGTAGCCCTAATGGATGGAGATAAACATCTTCTCCTCCTCTATGGAATCGCACAAGTATGGAGATTTTAAAGTCGTATACATAGGGGTTGTTGTCTAATTAGTTAGAGATGTAGGTACGTAAAATTATTCATATGTATTCATCATCTCCAACTACTTGACCCTTATTTATCTCATGCATGGAGCAAAACATTCTTCATGGTTACCGAACGAGTAATTTTGGTATTGATCTACCTATCTAATTAAACTCTGATTAACCTCAATCAAGATTTCTGTTTTAAATTAGTATCACTTATTCGGATCTTAAGATATTGAGAAGCCAGTTAATTTTTTTTTTCGTTTGATACATTAATTATCTGAATCGCTATTTGTCGCCCTAAATTTTAAATATTATCGCCCTAAACCATATGAAAATGACGTTGATACCCTTATCCCCAAATTCAAACGCTATTCGCTAAACAGTAAACAAACACAATCTCACTCCATCTCATCCTCTGCTCCTTGTCGTCCGTCACCAGCCGGATCCCGGCAGGTGCTGCCGTTTCCCCAACCAGCCATGACTCCGATTCCCAAAATTCGCCATCGTTGTATTTTTCCCAGCCCGCTGACTCGCTATCTTGCTGAGAAAGGAGAAAGAATCCCACTAGCCAGATTCTGGCCGTTCGTGGCCATTCCCCCACTCCACCACCCGCTGCTGTTGTTGATGAAGGAGAAAGAAGAAGCAGAAGGAAGAAGTTCAGCGCTGGTCCGCCGTGAAAGAAGAAGGGAGAAGAGCTGACGTCGCCGGGCAAGAAGAAGAAAATATTCCACAGTTCAATGTCCCAGCCAATTTGCAAAAAAATAAAATAAAAAATGAATGTATTTTTTTTTTATCGTTGAATTTGTTTTTTATTTGTATCTGCAATTTGTTTTGTGAATATGTTAGTTTGTTATTTGGAATAGTTATATGTGTTCGTTTAGTGCTTATGTTTTGAAAGACAAAAGCCAATTTGCTTCGGTTAAAGGATATTAGAGTCATTTTGATGAAAGTTAGGGCGACGAATAAGTTATTTTAGGGCGACGAGTAGCAATGCCCTTAAATATTAGTCCAATACGAGATTTTCGTTATGATTGGGTTAATTAGGATTTAATATAAAGGAGTAGATAAGGGTTATTTTCCTTTTGACTCTGTATAGGAGGTTTTGGTAGAAAATGCATGGAAGATTCTAAGGCCGGCGGTAGCAACCAGGCAGCCACACCGCCAGATTCTATTCATACCTGAAAGTTGTTCTGGGGAGATTTTCCTACCTCTGCTAGTCCACTGCCGCGTCCCAATTCCAGTGGTTGAGACGACATTGACGTAGTCGACTAGCCTATTCATGAAAATCGATCGTAATCTGATTAATTAATGTCCTTTTCCTTGTCGATTGTATATGCTATTTTAACCCAAGATTTTGTATTAGGTACACACTTGTCGTTTTTGCTGTATATAACTATATAATGTTTCATTTTGCGACACATCATCATCATTTTTGGGACATGATAAGGTCAGAGTGAAGGACATAGATGAATTTATAACATACGCGGTAAATGAATTGGATACATGGATTGATAGATTGGATTTGTGGATCAATGGATTAAATGGATTGGTTGATTGAATCATGAATCCAAATGATATCTTAACATTGGACCAATATGTAAATTTTGAAAACTTAGGTACTAAAATGTCATAATAAAAAATCTTAGGTACCAAAATATAAATTTCCAATGATATTTTACGTTTAACAAATAAAACATAGATATCAAAATATAAACTATAAAAGTATAGGTACTAAACTAAAACTATAATTACCAAATATCCAATCCACAAATCCAGTTGAATTTGGATTAAGTGAATTGGACTAATTGGATATTTTAGTGGATGGATTGGATTAGGTTGATGGATCGGATTGAAATGTGTCACATCTACAGTCTACATACACGGGATATATTGAGTATATATTGAGCATTTCTACTATGCTATATAGTATTGGTGCTTTAATGTACAACTTAAAGTTGTACCATAACATGAAATGTATAAGTTTAGATTGTACCATAAAAGAATTTGTACCATTATATTATGGTACAACTTTACAACTTGAAGTTGTACCATCACATAAAGGTACAACTTCAAGTTGTACCATAAAATAATTTGTACAAACAGTATAAGTATAATCTAAAGTTGTACCATAACATTAAATGTACAATTTCAAGTTGTACCATAAAGGCAAAAACCTATAGTACCAATACTATATAGCATTGTAAAATTCCTCCTTCATCGATAGTTCAATTTGTCAATTCAGAGCACCCTAAAGTCAAATAGTTTCACCGCTAAATAATCTCATTTATAAATACGCTATGATAGATTGTTCATTAATGACTCCCAGAAGAATAGAGAGCTGACACGTTGTTTTGTGCATCTCCAATGTTAGCAGAAACAAGGAAACTTCTTGAAGGTTTGAGACTCGCTACTCATTTGAACTCCCCATGCATCGTTAAGCCGTTGGTCAAGGCTCCCTGCCTTCCTTAAGATGAATGGCCACATACTTGCTCGCTGTGGATTGGGGTTACGGTGGAAATTCTTGCTCTCCATCGTTCATCAATTAATGTGGATTTTATTCCTAATATGTTCCAGTTGATTGGGTTGCCAGGTTGCTCTCCTAAAAATTGGATCGCCATACTTGACCTCGGGACGAGATACGGTGACAACCCCCTTAGGGGTTGTTAGATTCACAATCAAAGGTATTTTGGGTATGAAAAAAGGAATATATTAATTACCTCTTTTGTATTAATTATATTGGGAATAAAAAACTCATATTAAATACAATTTTTTTTTTGAAATTTAAATCCTATACATTAATATCTCTCTCCCTCTCTTCTTTTCTCCGGCGGCCACTCCGCATCGACTGACAAACTTTTTCTCCGGCGAATTCTCTCCGGCAGACTCCCTCCGGCAACCTGAAAAAATGTACCAGTGCATTAAAAAGTGTACCAATCTATTAGTCTACTGGTAATTAATATACCAGTGCTAGTGGTACGCTACCAGTACGTTAAAAAATGTACCAGTACTAGCGGTCCCAGTAAAAAATGTACCAACACTAGTGGTACGCTACCAGTACAACGCTACCGCTACAATATTGGTAGCGGTACCAGTAGAGAATAACACAACGCTACTAGCACTGGTAGCGCTACCACTAGCATTGGTAGCGGTACCAGTAGAGAATAACAAAAAAAAAAACCCAGATAATAGTGGTACCAGATGATAGGAGAGCCACTGGTATTGGTACCAGTGAGTAGTGGTATTGGTACCAATAGCGCTACCAGTGGTATTGACATGGCCGACAGCAAGACGAATAAGAAGCATAACGATGGAGGTTCAGCCAAAGACATCTACCCATTAACTCTAGACGAAAGACGAAGAGGAACGAAAAATCAATGGGGTCTTGAAATTTGAGGCTTCGAATTTGATTGGAGGCCGATTCGTACTCGTCCTTCCTCACTCTTTGCCACGGCCCTTCTTCTTCTTCTTCTTCTTCTTCGCACAAGCTGAGTATCGACCTACGATATCCAGCTCGCCTTTATTTTTCTGCCGTGTGGTGGCGGTGGGCATGGGAGAGGAAGAGGGAGCTGCGGTGGTGGGAGGGCTGTGGCGGCGGAGAGAGGGGGAGGAGAGACGGTGATGTCTACGGGAGAGAGGGAGGATGGAGAAGTTAGAGTTTTTGTTCTTTTTATATGGTAGGGTGAATGATTGGGTGTGATAAATTTGTACCCTTCCAAAAATATCCTTCCTTTAATCTTAACCGTTAATTTAAAAAAAAAAAAAAAGAGACAGGAGAGAGAGCGTATCCAAAGGTTATGAAGTTGGTTGTGAATCTGACAACCCCCTTAAGGGTTGTCACCGTATCTCGTCCCCTTGACCTCCTCTCAACCTTCATTGAGTAACTCTTAATTAGTCCTTTTTAACTGTTTGCTCCCATAAAATGCATGGTAAGCGTCTCTTGTAAAAAAAAAAGTACATACTAGGCAGACGATCAGAAAATGCAATTAGCATTAAAATACTGCAAGTTATTGATTGACCAATTGGAAAACAACTCATCAAGCCTTGAACGATTCTATGTTTGCTTTGATTTCATTTCAATTTTTTAGAGAACAAAAAGAAACCACCAATTATCCCGAATCGAGGAAGGAAACAAGAGAACCAAGGCAACAAAAATTAAAAAAGAAAAGGAGTCATGGTCATCGCAATTTCGTGCCTTGTTCGGCGGCCGAGTCCAGTGCCATTACCCCCATAACTCTTTCGCTTATAAATTGCCCTGTCTCCTTTCCACTATAATCCCTCTTATCTCTCACATCCCATCCCACCATTGTTCTCTTCCCTTCACTCTTAATTTCTCTCCCGGCGAAGGCAGCAGCAGCGTCGGCGTAGCTGTGAAGCTCAGGAGGGATAGCGCCAACAAAAACACGACGAAGGGTTTCCCTTTTCTTGTAATTTGGCGCTATCCATCCTGAGTTTTACGGCTTCTCCTTGCTATTATCGGCTACTAATTCTGGCTCTCTCTCTCTAGTTCATGTCTCTGTCTTTTCCGGTAAATATTTGTGCGTGTTTGCGGAGATAACAATGGATTAATATATAATTTTGTTTTCTTTCTTTCATTTATATACTTTCTCGTTGATTACTCCTCCGGCTCTAGCTTCGCTTTTTCTTTTTCTTCTTTACCCTTTACAAACGAGTAGCATAAGTCCGCTCTCTATCGCTTCGCGTTGAGCGAGAACATGATATCTTAAAGATTGACAATTTGAATTTTCACCCAAAAGTAAAGAGTTTGTCATCTACAACTCCATATAGTCGACGCAGTGATGAACTTCAATAAGGGAGAAAGATCATCGAGCAAATGATTTCTATATTTATCTTCTCTCTAGTTTAGCTTCTTTTTGCTTTGTTTTTTTTTAAGTTCATCTTGTTTCTCCTTTTTTATTGATTTCTGGGATTACTAGCAGGTTTGAGGAAGTTCAACTCACTTTTGTCAGATCGAATTAGGTTGAATACCCATTCGTTTGGGTTCAATTTCATTCTAAAAAAAAAGGAGAAATTAACACAAACACTAAAGTGGATAAAGCTCGCTCACGACCCAAAATTCAGCAACTTCATGTTAAACTCTCTTTGATCAGGTTGAAGTTGAATCGAGTTTGTAACAAATTCACAACCGACCCGACCCACCAATTACAAAAGCAAATAAAATCCACTCCCGTATGAAAACTTGTAAACTTCGGGTTCAATTCGTTTTGATCATGTTGAATTAGCTAGGTTGGATACCAATAGGTTTGGTTATAAACCAAAAGTAAAAGGATAAATAAAACACCACTACAACGGATAAACTCGCTCCCTACCAAAAACTCTACACACCAAGTTCACTCGCTTTGATTGGTTCGAACTGAGTTTTTAACAATTCACACTCGGCTCAACATGTCATATCTAAAACCATATAAAACGCACTCTCTATACAAAACTTGTCAGCACCGGGTCCGGGTTCTATTGTCATTCTCAACCAAAAGAAAAAGGAGGAATAAAAAAAAATATTAAAGCGGACAAAACTCGCTCTCATAAAAAACTCTTCAACACCGTGTTCAGCTTGCTTTGACCGGGTCGAATCGAGTTTTGAAGAAATTCACACTCGACCCAACCTACCAATTAACTACAAAAGCATATAAAACTCGCTCTCAATACAAAACTCGTCAATACCATAGGTTTGGGTTCAATTATCATTATGAACAAAGGAAAAAATATAGAAATTCAAAATTACTAAAATCGGGTTCTAAGTCGCTTTGACTTGGACGAATTATGTTGGATACCCATGAGTTTGAGTTTAATTGTCATGCTTAACCAAAACGAAAAAGAGGGATAAGAAAATACTAAAAAATATGCAACTTAGTCCAGAGATACCAAATTGGGTAACACAAAGCAAATTTGGTATAGATTTTCTGTAGTGGTTTTGAAACACAGTGGATGGGTACATTATTGGGCGTATGCAAGGATTGCGCATAATAGATATGGTATGGATCTTCGATAGTAGTCGTGGCAAAGGTGGAAGATGACAACTTATGATTTCGTCGATAGTGTTTCGAGATGAGTAATTGTTGAAATAGGGAAACCAATGAACAATAGATGAAAACTTAGCAGACAATTAATACACAAAAACCTAACATTAGAGAACTAATTGGCAATAGATGTAGACCCAACAAACAATAGATGATCACATAGGATATAGAGTTAGATAGTGGGGTAAAAGAATGAGTTGGAACTTCCCCACTTGCAATTGGAGGAGTGTGAGAGCCACTAATAAATAATAACTCAAACCTAAATTTTTATATATTAATTAATTAATTAATTAACAAGGACGGTTAATAAGAAGAGATTAAAGTCTTACCGACTATGATAAATTTTGTTACAGTAATTTTACCTATATATTATCGTTTGTTCAAGTGTTTATGACGATGGTGAAAGATAGGTGCCTACTTTTCTCGTTTCTGGGCTTTTGGGAACTTGAACCACAGGTTGGTACGTTGTTGCAGGGAGCCAGAGAGGGTAGAGTAGTATTACTGCCAACTGTCCGTGGCTGTCAAAAGCACACAGATGCACATATATGTCAACATATAACCTGCAGAAGAAAAAAGACGGGGCGTGGTTTTATGGAGCCATAATTGTATAGGTAGAGAGCTATATGGCTAGTTATTAGAAAGAGGAGAAAAAGGCTGCAAAACTAGCAGCAGAGCTGCGTCGCCTGTAAATTTATGCCAAGCTAGCCCACCTGCGAAGAATGGCAGATTCTTTTGCATGTGAAGATAGAAAAAGCTGCCCCCCCGAGACTTCACTGCACTGCACACCACCAGCGACGACTCATCAGCCAGCCCACCACTACGTACACTGTAACTAACACCACACATACCATTCATCGCCATGAATGCATTTTTAGCTACGTACCTAGACGTTCCTTCTTTTTACTTGGAAAAGATAACTAGAGTTTTCACTGCTGCTGATCGAGAACCCTAGCTAGCCAGAAAGCTCTGCACAAGTTACTGCAACACAATGGTTAATTAATTAATACCCATATAAATGGGTGCCTTTTCCATGTCGTGATCAGAGCTGGAAGATGATGGTGGAAGTTGAGTTTGTAAGGCCAGCAGATTTTGCAGGGGCGGACCCAGGGGGTTTAGGGTGTCCCGGACACTTCCAAATTTTGGAATAACGATTATCCAACCCCCGGTGGTAATTTACGTATGGACCAAAAAAAAATAAATATAATTGATAGTGAGGGACACCCCTTAAATTTGAAAAAATAATTATCCTACTGTCATTTGTGTATAGGAATATAAGTGGTAGGTTGGATAATATAAATCTAGAACACTATTATTAATAAACTTAATTTCCGTTGAGCTAAAATCATTTGTTGTTCGATTTTGAACAATCTGTAATAGTAAAATGGCATTCCCTATCTCTATTTATTTTAAAAACCTAACAATTAAACTAATTTCAAATTACCCTTAATTTGTATTTGATTTTATGATTGTACGACAAGTGTTGAAAGAATTTTTCAGCTTTGGGTTACATCAAGAACAAGTTTACAAATCGAATATGCGATAAGTTCGTGAATGATTGTCTAGTAGTGTATATATAGACAATTTTTTTAAACAATATAGACATCAAGTGTATTCTACAATTATTTCCGAATATGAAAACACATCATGGACTTTTTTAACCTGTACACGTAAAGTATTTTCATATTTACAATTTTATTTTTATTAAATTTATTTTTTAAAAGAGGATACCCTATAAATGTATATGCAATCCAACGATAGCCCATTCTGGTTGGTTGGCCATTTACATGATTTATTTATTAGTCTAGAATATTTGTGGAGAGCTATAGGGGGCCGCTGGGCCTGGGAACGGGGACGAGGAGATGGATCTCGTTTTGGATGTGTGTTTTGAGAGGTGTGCGACTGATGTGATATCCCAGCTTTAGGGCACAAAGTGTGTCCTCTTGTAAATATATATATATATATATATATCAGGGGACAAACCAACATATTATACTGTTTAAGTGTATATATTTCAAGACGAGTACTATTGGATTAGAGGGAGCTCTTACCGAGTCGGGGTACCCGTGTTCAAATATAGTGGTTATCGTGTTAACCGTTTTAATCAGTAGTATTTTGATAATTTGGTTTGGTTAATTTAGATAATTGGTCTAGTTTGGTTAAACTTTGTATCTTGTTTGGTTTAGGTTGTTTGGTTTGGTTTCACATACTCCTAACCAATTAAACCAAATTAACATGTTAAGTAATTTACTATACCATATCTAATATATATTGTATATACATACTTCATACTTTGAATAATCACTCGACTGTCAAATGTTCATCCATTTTAGAATCATAAAGAGTAAAGCTCAATATAATTATTCATGTATTGTATATTTTTAAGGAAGGTCTTTTTCAACCTATAATAAAAGAGATTATGTCAATTCACACAAACCCAACAATTCATTAACTTTCTAACCACTGGCATATATTTTTGTTAGGTGGATACATCTATTAACTGTAAGATAATTATATTAGTTGCATGTATTTATGTTACGTTAAAGGTTAACTATAACTATGTGTTGATTGTTATGTTTTATTTACTATATAAATTGTGAATTAATGCATTAACCGGAAAATTTTCTCATTTAATGATAATGTGATTTATATTGGTTAATCTGGATAACCAATTAACCAAACCGATTTAATTTTAGTTTGGTTAATTTGGTTGTTGTATTAGTCTGAATGGTTTAGTTATGATATTGTATTCCATGGTTAATACATACAATTTATACTTATTTGGTTTGATAATTACCATGATAACCATTTGAACACCCCTAGTCGGGGAGCTTGCTAGTTTTTGATTGCGAAGCTACGCCTCCTAGCTTATTGTTGCAATCTTTAGCCGAGCGGTTAAGAGAGTTAGGCTCCCTAGCTTATTGTAGCAATCCTTGATTGATCGACTAGGAGGGCTTGTTCCTATCTATATATAGTTGCACCCGCCTTGCGGTATATGAACACATCCTTCGCACTAGAGTTTCGTTCATGGTTTCTTAATACATGACTAGGGGGAGCAATACCCGGGTGAAGTCCTCTCATATAGAATTCTCCTCGATTTAATTTTTCTTGTTTGTGTTCATTTGTACTTTCTTTAGCTTTAAATAACCAAAACCGTTTTGCTAGATAACAACTTAAGTGATTGAAGTAGGAGTACATGGAACGGCCGGGGTTTGACAATTAAAACATATTAGCCATATACTGCACCCGACTAGGGTTTATACTTGGGTGCTAGTTGGAATTTAATTCGCGGTGTAATCCGAGCCACTCACAGAGTCATTCTAATATGCACTACGTCTTGATCGAAGAACTCGAAGGCACACCTACTTGTATGCACCTGCTGTTAGATATCTCTTTTGCTAGATCTCATGGCCCAATATCATGTCTCGTCTTTGTTAGTTCAGGGAATGCCATAATCAAATAGTTTACCACCAAGTAATCTCAGTAATTTTTTAGATTCACCTACACTATGAATGGTCATTCATAAATGACTCTCATAGAGAGCCACTTCAACTCCCCATGCATAGTTTAGTTGGACTGCCAGTCATTGATCAAGGTTCTCTCCCTCCCTTCCTTCTCATAAGGGATGAGTTTAGTTGATAACCCTTTAAGGGATTAGCACTGTACTAACTAACCTAATTATCGTTAGATTAAAAAACTAATCCTAGGATTAGAATTAAATAAAAGGCAGTTTAGGCAATATATTCTTTAACCCTAATATAAATACAGATTTCTACCTCTCACTTCTCTCTCGCCCGCAACTTCTTTTCCCCTCCTTCTCCGCCAGAAACTATCTTCTTCTCTCCGCCAAAAACCGTATGATCCCCTGCATCTTCCTTCTCCGTCGTGACGCCATCGCTCGCACCAGCCTTGTCATCGCTCTCGTCGGACTCGCTTTCGTCGTGCCGTCCCTTCCGCCTCTTTGCTGGCCGATTACCGAGGGTAGCCGCCCAGAACAACTTAGGAACGGCGCCGTCAACGCCATACTCTCTCGCCGTCATCATGCGCGCATCGATGTCAATTCTCATATTCGTCCCAGCAACGTCGGCGTCATGTTTGCGCATCTCTTCCAGCCGTCAAAATTGGCGGATCTCTACAACGTTGGCGGAGCTCTTCCAGCGGTGATAACGCAACCCTCACGGCGCCATATCGATCTCCTCTCTAGATTCCACAATTAGATCTACGGTGACAATGGGAGTTGTTACAGATATGTGATAGTAATTTTCCATATTTGTAGTAGTGTTTTCGGATTTGTGGTAATTATTTTGAATAACAATGGTTTATATTAGTATCAATTTTACATATTTGATTGAGGATTTTATGGTTTAGTAGTGATTCTTGTGTAACTACCTATTTTAATCACTACACAGGTAATATAAATTGCTACACAAGAAATATAGCAGTACAAAAAAATTCCTAAATCACTACTAATGACAATTAAATTGCAACTAGAAAATTTCTAATCAGTACTGATAATAATTAAATCACTACTAGAAAATTTCTAAATCACTACGGATAACAATTAAATTCACTAAAACACTACTATCAACCCCAAATTCATATTTATCGAAAAAATGACTAATAATTAGAGGAGAGAGAAAATATATTTATTATTTATAATTTTGTGAAATATTGAACAAGCTCTTCATTACTAACCACTGTCAGATTCAACTTAAAAATATAAACGGTGATTAGAGTAGTTATCACGGTGCTATGAGTTAGCACTCTAATCTCTCGGTCATGTACTTTTTCGGCGTGGATTGGTGTTATGGTGACATCTTTGCTCTCTATCCTTTCATCAAGGTATTGTATTCCTAGAAAATGTTTTTTCCCCAATTAACTGGATTGCCAAAACTCTCGTTAAGAATGCTCTCTCTCTCTCGAACTCAACCATCATACTTGACCTTCTATCAACCTTCATTGTGTAATTCCTTCATAACTGTTTTCTCTAATAAAATGCATGACAAGCATTCGATCTCTTTGTAAAATAAAAAAGTAGTGCATACTAGTAGGGACGGAAATGGGTCGGGTTGGGGCGGGTTTTGTCAAACCCAAACCCATGGGTTTATCCGTAAAAAAATTCGGGGTAAAACCCGTTGGGTTTGAAAAACTTAAACCCAACTCAATCTGCTTGCTATCCGCGGGTTCATGGGTACCCGTTGATTTTTGTGTAAAAAATTTGCAATAACAAGTTTCTCTCAAAATAAAAGTCTAACATAAATTTTCTCATACAAATTATACATACAAAAAACACCAATCTAGAGCATACAAGCAAATCGCAAATTATCAATACAAATTGTTCAAAGTTAAAGATAAACATCTATAAACAACATGATTAATTGAAAACTTCTTCCTCCTTGTCAACTAAGCTTCTTCAATCTCCACTCCATAATATCAACTTCATTCTACACAATTAGAAAGAACAAATTAGACATGCCTCCACAAACATAAAGAAGATTAGTTATTTAAGAAAGATATATATTGCTTAGAATATTTATACCGAAAAAATTAATTATATGGGTGTGGGAGGGTACCCATGGGGCGGATATACCTAAACACAAACTCAACCCGTGAACAGTGTAGTGGGTTTAAACCCAAACTCAATCCAAAATCCGTCAACACGGGTTTTACCAACGTTGACCGGGTTGGGTCGGGTAGGATACCCGTGGGTTCGGGTTTTGTTGTCATCCTTACATACTAGGTAGAAGATGAAAAATGCAATTAGCATTAAAATACTACAAGTTTTTGATTGACCAATCCTCCAATCTTCTATATATCTATCTATCTATCTATCTATCTATCTATCTAATCTATAAAATATAATAAGACTTTTCCAAATAAAGCCTTCTCCGTTTCAAATTCCCTACACTATCATGCATCCACGTCAGCATCACTTTCTCTCTCTTTATTTTTTTCACGAAATCACAACTCTCTCTCTCTCTCAGTTTCTTTTTTTTATGAAACCTGTCACTTTCTCCATTTTTCCTCTTCCTCTTCTTCTGCATCTAAGGGGTCGTTTGGAAGTTGCGTATCTTAAATCGTTGTATTGTTATGAATCACTATGATATAAATGCATGCATTGATACAATAGATGCATTTTGAAATTACATTTTTTGGTTGTTGAGATTATAATTTATGAATTGATTGTTATAAAGTTACTTTATAAGGAAATGTCATATTTATCGTCCACTTTTAATATAAAACAAAAAGAACTATGGACATAATTGGAAAAAGTAAATGTGCTCAATAATTAAACCAACAATCTATCATTTTTGTTGATTGTTGGTGGGACCCACACAAAACAATACATGCATTGTTTTGCAACTTGACACTTCCAAACGTTGTATTGTGGACAATGCATGTATTTAACAAATACAATGCTAACAATCACAACTTCCAAACGACCCCTAAATTCTTATTGATTTTCTTTCATCAACTGGCCTTTTACATATCCTTCCCCATTTTCTTTTTCTTTTGTAGCAAGTGGAAAAGAATTATTCCAATTTCTATAAAAAATTAATAAAGTATATATATATTTTCTTTAATTGCATTCAATTTTCGTGTGAAATGGAAAATCCTTATCCCGATTTGTAAGCATGTAGTTAAATTGTTTTCCAAAAATTCCATGTTTTTATTATTATGTATGTACGCATAGTTTTTTTAACAACGAGAAGCTTTCATTTAAATGGGATGGATTGTTTTTTTGGACAAATTCTATTTCTATTAAGAAAAAAAATTATGAAACCATTCTTAAGGAATTTTTTTCTGGACCAGATTATTGACTATAGGTTATTGTAAGAGATAATTAGTTTCAATATTTTTCTCTTGAATATATTAGTTCCAATATTATTTTGGAGGCTAAAGGTTTTTACCTAAATACTTATATTGGCACTTCACGATTCACGATTTTATTTTTTGTAAAACTGATAAACGATTTAATATAGATTGTTTTGCAATAGTTACCATTATAAACTAAATCATCATAAATAACCATAATAAATTACAAGGATTTTCAACATATGTCTATAATCGATTTACGATTTATCAATTTAAACGACTTTCAATATTTTTCGATTAGGAGTGGAGTATAGTTGAAAACATAAAATTGGTGACTGAGTATTCAGTGATTGTTTGATAAGTTAGGCAATATTTCAGCCTTTCGTAGATCAATATTGAACTCAGATGTCAGAGAATAGATTATTTTAAAGAATATATTTAAAATATATAAAATAATAGTGTAATTATAAGAATTAACTTAAGTAACATAAATAATCAAATAAAACTCACCCGGCCAAAGGACCGGGTGCAAAGCTAGCAATATATAGTAGAGTTTTGTCTACTTTTCTCTATTTCAAATTTTCTGCAACGAGAGTGAAAGTAGGAAGGACATTTTTGTCTTTACAATTAATTATTTATTCCATATAAAAAATGTCAATACCAAGATTTGAACCCAGATCTCTTCAAACAATGTAAACAATCACAACAAATGACACTAAACAAATTTGTTGTACCTTTTTCAATGCAAAACATACACAAAATGACTCTTTGAATATCAGAGGACTTTTTCCATCATGATTAGCAAGCCCACTAAGTCTACCGAATGTATTTCTATGGTGCTTGATATTGCAATTTTCATTGCAGAGTTTAATTTAGTTTCTCAATTCTAAAACCACTGCTCTCTCCTTAATTTTCGCTAAAGGTAAATTAATAATTGGCTAATATAGAAGAAACTAATTCTATCACTGCTCTCTCCTTAATTTTTGTTAAAGGTAAATTGGTTATTGGCTAACATTTGAGAAACTAATTCGTTCCTATTTTATCGGATGTCCCCAAAGGGACTAATTATATTACTGCTCTCTCCTTAATTTTCTCTACAGGTAAATTGATAATTGGCTAACTTGGAAGAAACTAATTTTATTACTACGTGTTGTGTCCTTGCATTTTTTAATTTATATTTAAATTTAGTACTTTTCATCTTTGTTCTTCTTTCTTTCTAACTTCCTCCGAAATTCCCTCCATCGTGCAATAGTTTGCACCCCTTTCACTTCACAGTACAAGGCCGCCTTTGAAAATCAATCTTCTAGTATCTCTTGACACTACGATTTTATTCTTGGGGATTTAAACTGGGCAAGCAAAATATTTCAACTCTGATATCAATCCATGTAGAATAGAAGGGAGTTCAATAAATGGAGGTGCAGAAGAAGGATTAGAAATTGAATTTTTCGTTGAAACATACGCCTCTTGAGATTGAAGATAGAGTGGATCAAAATTTTATTGTGCAAAAGAGAGTGGTGGTTATTGGATCTTTAGATTTATGATTTTTGCAACTATCGCAACCTAATTATATCTTAAAACGTGGAATCATCGATTGATTTACTGAAGTAGGTCGATTGATTCTTTATTCAACATTCTGGAACTAATTGAGAATGAGTGTCTAATTTTGTTCCTTGTTACTTTGATCGAGTCTATTAGTATATTTGAGATAACCCTAATTTTGGCGTTTGCTATCAAGTTTTGATGGTCTCCTCTTAGCTGAGTTGTTAGTATATAGTTGACTTAATCAACAACTCTCAATTTCTTTTTGATTAGTGGCATATTGTTCCTAAAAGGAGAGCATTGAACCTTTATGTAGGATTGGCATTATGAAAATGGGTTCGATGATACATTTTTATATTTTATATTCTTAAATGATGATGATATTTATCGAAATGTTCGACCTGTATATTCTTTCTTTATGTATCATCTCAATTGAAGAATTGTCAATAAAATTAAACGAGTTGATAGACTTAAACCTAACATGAAAATATAAATAATCAAATATGAATATTCCGGCCAACGGGCCGGGTTACAAGCTAGTTGGAAAACAATTCACCAAACCTTGAACGATTCTATTTCTGCTTTCAGGATGTGGCTGTATCTCGTCATTCGATTACACAGAGAATAAGATACAAGCTCGGAGAGGCTACTCTCCCGTGGACTAGTCCCGAATCTCGGGGATACCACGTATATCGTGTGTTTTCGATTCTTATTTACGTTGACTAAGTTCGATTTATCAAAATTTTCAAACCCAAACCCATGGGTTTATCCGTAAAAAAAATTCGGGGTAAAACCCGTAAGGTTTGAAAAACTTAAATCCAACCCAATCTGCTGGGTATCCGCGGGTTCATGGGTCCCCGTGGATTTTTGTGTAAAAAATTTACAATAACAAGTTTCTTTCAAAATAAAAGTCTAACACAAATTTTCTCATACAAAAAACACCAATCTAGAGCATACAATTGGAAAAGGTAAATTCAGGTTTTATTGTCATCCTTACGTAGAAGATGAAAAATGCAATTAGCATTAAAATACTGCAAGTTTTTAATTGACCAATTGGAAAACAATTCACCAAACCTTGAACGATTCTATTTCTGCTTTCATTTCATTTAATTTTCTAGAAACTAAAAAAAGCCCAAATAAAACTATAAAAAAAAATACTCCGATAAAATCATAAAAGAAACCAGCAAATATCCTGAATCGAGGAAGGAAACAAGAGAACCAAGGCAAAAAAAAAAAAAAAAAGGTCATGGTCATCGCAATTTCGTGTCTTGTCCGGCGGCCGAGTCCAGTACCGAAATTACGACATATGCCATTACCCGTATTACTCTTCGCTTATAAATTACACACTTCTCATTTCCACTATAATCCCTCATCTCTCATCTCCCACCATCCTCCAGTCTCTTTCTCTCCCCCCCTCGGAGGCGCAGCAGCGTCGGCGAAGCTGTGAAGCTCAGGAGGGATAGCGCCAACAAAAAAACGGATTCCCGTTCTTGTATTTGGCTGGCGCTATCCATCCTGAGTTTTACGGCTTCTCCTTGCTATTATTGGCTACTAATTCTGGCCCTCTCTGTCTCTCTCGTTCATATCTTTGCACTACTGTCTTTTCTGGTAAATTTTTGTGCGTGTTTGCGGAGATAACAAAGGATCGCAATTTTGTTTTTCTTTAATTTATATACTTTCTCGTTGATTACTCCTGCTGGCTGCAGCTTTCCCTCCTTGAAAAGCTTAATCCATTCGCTTTTGCTTCTTTACCCTTCAATGATCTCGCCATATTCTGGGTTTTGTATGGTGAAAGATGGATAGACTATATTTCCCATATCAAAACCCGAGATCATCACCACTGAAGATCCGTACGTATTTGACCACAACTATGTGCGTAAGTAGATATATAGTGCCTATTGTTTATTTGCAGGTCGATCTTCGGATAGAGAAGGCTAGTTACAAATAGTGATGGAGTCAGAAATTGGAATGAAAGATTGATTTGAAGATGAGAAGGGATTAAATTCTTACCAACTAGAAAATTTGTTACAATAATTTTACCTATATTTTACCATTTTGAAGGTATAGTCTTTTCTAACTTCAACCTAGTTGCACCTCCCCCAATCCCCATCTCTCATATGAGCTTAACCCAAACTTGATCAGTAATCATCTCTATTGTAATTAATCATCATTTTTTCAAGTCTTTATCAAGATGATGATGAGAGATAGATACCTCTGATCATCAATTGATTGTACTTTTTCGTTTCTGGGCTTTTGGGAACTTGATCCACAGATTTGTTGTTGCAGAAAGGGTAGAGTAGTTTAACTCCCCACTGTGGCTGGCTGTCAAAAATACAGAAGCACATATTTATCTATCTATGTATAGCCTGCAGAAGAAAGAAGGCGGGGCGAGGCGTGGGTTTATGGAGCTATAACTTTATAGGTAGAGCAGAGCAATATAGCTAGTTATTAGAAAGAAGAGAGAAAAAGGCTGCAAAACTAGCAGCAGACCTGCGCCTGTGTATTTATGCCATGTTTATGGCAAGCTAGCCCACCTGCGAAGAATGGCAGATTCTTTTGCATGTGAAGATAGAAAAAGCTGCCCCCGAGAATTCACTGCACTGCACACCACCAGCGACAACTCATCAGCCAGCCACCCACTACGTACACTGTAACTAACACCACTGACCACTCATCGCCATTAATGCATTCATTTCTAGCTACCTAGCCGTTCCTTCTAGTCACGACTGATTCTCTTTGGATCAGCAAATAGGAGGAACGATAAAGCAAGAATACGAAAGTAATGACGAAACACGATACCTGATTTATGTGGTTCACTAACACAATATGTGTTAGCTAGTCACGAGCAGGAGAGAGTCAGTTTCATTATACTATTACATATAAGTATGAAAAGTACAGTACTTCTCCATGGTCTAACTCTAATCCAATATGATAAAGGAAAAACAACTACAACCAAGTCCAAAACGACAATCCAAACGTACATCCAATCGAGTCACGTAGTAGGATGCAAGTCATATCAACACCTTTTTACTTGGAAAAGATAACTAGAGTTTTTTTACTATTGCTGATCGAGAACCTAGCCAGAAAGCTCTGTACAAGTTACTGGAAACAATGGTTAATTAATAATATAAATAACATATAAATGGGTGGCTTTGGCCATGTCGTGATCAGCTGGAAGATGGAAGAAGATGATGATGGTGGAAGTTGACTTTGTAAAGCCAACAGATTTTGCTATCTAAAAGAAAGGATTCGTTAAAAATATAGTGTTGTGGATGGATTCTTCTTCTGTAGGTGATGCAATCCAACGAGAGCCCATTCTGGTTGGTTGGCCATTTAAATGATTTATTAGTCTAGAATAATATTGCTCAAGAGATAGAGGGCCGATGGGGCCTGGGAATGAGGACGACGAGATGGATCTCGTTTTGGATTTGTGTTTTGAGAAGTGTGTGACTGATGTGATATCCCAGCTTTAGGGCACAAACTGTGTCCTCTTATCAGGGGACAAACCAACATACTATACTGTATTATGTATATCTTAGCTCGTATTATCTAGACACGATGAGCTACTTACAATTAAAAACAGGAAGATTATGTGTATATTTCAAGACGAGTACTATTGGATTAGAGGGAGCTTTTAGTCTTTTACCCAGCCGAGTTAGCTTGCTAATTGAGAAAGTAAACTCATCAAGCCTGTGGTGAAAAAGCCAGAAAAAGCACGAGAAGAATTTGATACCAATGACTCATTCAAATATATCATGCAAATAATTTTCGGTATATTTATATTTTTCTGTTAATTACAATGATTATCAGAAGCTAGCTAGTTTTTTTTAGCACTAGCATGCTTTGTATTATTTAAGTGGAATGAATGGACTCATATTATTAATTAATTAATATATAAAAGTCTAGGTTTGAGTTATTATTCATTAGTGACTCTCACTCTCAGTGGCGGATCCAGGGGGTGGCCACCCCTGGCCCTGACCCAGCCCTCCTCTGGATCCATAGTTAGTATAGGCCTTATGAATTTTTCGATTTTAGATATTCGGGTCATTGTTATTTTAAAATAAGATTGTATATAATTAGAAAAATAATTCAGATGAACATATTCAAAATCACTACTCTAAATTTAGCTTATAAATTCTAATAAATTCTAACCCCAAAGGTTATTCGTCTAAAAAAGCAATGAAACCTAAAAATTCAAAAAGTTTAAAACGTAAAATGCTAAAACATATATGAGGTTTGTTACCTTGGAAAATTTACTAGAGCAGCTGGTGGATATAGGGATAGAAATACAATGCAAATAGATTAGTAGATTGATTTGTCTAATGTTGATGCTGCTCGTTTCAACGGCTAATACGAATATAACTTTTTGAACAATGAAACATGTGAAAATTGATTTGCGCAACAAAATGAGCGATGGATTTCTAGTCGATTGCTCAAGTATTTTATTTGAAACAGTGTATACTATTGGTATGGATGTGGACTCCATTATTAATACATTCACTAAATTAAAATACCGTCGTGCACAATTTATATTGTAAAAAATTATAATCATTATATTTTTTTACTATTCTAATTTTCTAATTAAATGCGACCCAGTGCACTTCTGTGTTCTGGATCCGCCGCTGCTCACTCTTCTCTAAGTGCAGGTTAATATATAAAAGCCTAGGTTTGAGTTACTATTCATTAGTGGCTCTCACTCTTCTTCAAGTGCAAGTGGGGAAGTTCCAAGTCCTTCTTTTACCCCACTCTCCATTTTACAACCTTTGTGTTTATATGTTGTTCGCTAGGTTTTCATATATGGCTTTTTGCACAGTTTTGGATCGAAATTGAGTTTTGTACGCTTAAATTCTTTTTATTTCTCATTTTCCTTTTCGTTGAGAAAAAATTAAAAGATATATATATATATATATATATATATAAAAGCCTAGGCTTCAGTTACTATTCATTAGTGACTCTCACTCTCACTCTCCTCCAAGTGTAGCCGGGGAAGTTCCAAGTCCTTCTTTTACGCCACTCTCCATTCTACAACCTTTGTGTTTATTTATTGTTAGCTAGGTTTTCGTATATGGCTTTTTGCACAATTTTGGATCGAAATCGAGTTTTGTACGCTTTACTTCTTTTCGTTAAGAAAAAATTAATATATAGAAGCCTAGATTTGAGTTATTATACATTAGTGGCTCTCACACTCCTCCAAGGTGCAAGTGGGGAAGTTCCAAGTCCTTCTTTTACCCTATTCTCCATTCTACAACCTTTGTGTTTACTTATTGTTTATTAGGTTTTTATATATGGCTTTTTGCAAAATTTTGGATCGAAAGCAAGTTTTGTACGCTTTACTTTTTTTAATTTCTCATTTTCCTTTTCGTTAATTATTTTAATATATAAAAGCCTAGGTTTGAGTTACTATTCATTAGTGGCCCTCACTCTCCTCCAAGTGCAAGTGGAGAAGTTCCAAGTACTTCTTTTACACCACTCTCCATTCTACAACCTTTGTGTTTATTTATTGTTCGCTAGGTTTTCGTATATGGCTTTTTGCACAGTTTTGGATGGAAATCAAGTTTGCACGCTTTAATTTTTTTTATTTTTCTTTTTCTTTTTCGTTAAGAATTAATTAATATAGGGTTTTTTGCAAGTGGGGAAGTTCCACGTCCTTCTTTTACCTCACTCTCCATTCTACAATCTTTGTGTTTACTTATTGTTTGCTAGGTTTTCGTATATGGTTTTTTGCACAGTTTTGGATCGAAAGCGAGTTTTGTACGCTTTAATTTTTTTATTTCTCATTTTCCTTATCGTTAAGAATGACAATTGAAATCTGACCCATCGTTGGCGCGTTTCGTATCGAGAGTGAGTTTTATCCACTTTTGTAATTGACAGGTTGGGTAAATTGTGAAATTGTTAAAACTGGGTCGACCCGATCAAAGCGAGTTGAACTCAGTGTTGAGAGTTTGGGTTTATGAGCGAATTTTATCCGCTTTAGTATTTTTTTTTATCTTTTTCCTTTTGGTGGAGAATGACAAGTGAGTTCATACGCATGGGTATACAACCTAATTCAACCGGACTAAAGGGACTCGTACCCGATTTTACAGGTTTTCGGCGGGAGCGAGTTTTATTTCTTTTGTAATTGGCGTGTTGTGTCCGGTGTGAATTTGTCCAAAACTCGGTCCAACCAGGTCCAAGCGAGTTGAACCTGGTGTTGACGAGTTTTGAGTCGGTAGCGAGTTTTAGCTTTAGTTTTTCATTACGGTTTTTACTTTTGTTTGAGAAAGACAAGTGAACCCAAATTCATGGGTATCCAACCTAATTTGACCAGATCAATGCGAGTTTAACCTTCTCAAACCTGCAATAATTCCAAAAATTTCATAATGGAGAACCATGATTACCTCAAACAAAAAAAAGCCTTAAAAATTGAAAATTTAACGTCATGAAATAAGTTTAATCATAAATCATCTATTCGAGGGCCTCTCTACCTTATGCAAGTTCATCGACCATATGCTATTGTAAATAACAAACCTATGCAAAGAATTATTAGGAATGAAATAAGATTACTTTCACTTTTGGTTCATCATTAAAACTATTACTCTTAAAAATATTTATCTTTATGATACGCGAAGCGATAGCGAGCGGGCTTTTGCTAGTTCCTTAAAAAGTGAGGGGGACAAGAAGAAAGGGAGTTGGTCAGCCCACACCTCTTCCGTGTCTCAGCTACAATAAGTGTGGGCGAAAATATGGGCCGGTTTATTAAAAGTCCTATTCGTATATGTTATAACTGTGCTGCTACAGATCGGGAAATTGCAGGAATCAAGAAAGCAAGAATACAAAAGCGAGAATCGAAAATAGACACACGATATACATGGTTCACTAACACGATGTGTGTTAGCTACGTCCGCGGGCAAGAGAGAGTCAGTTTTACTATGTCGAGTAGATTACAGATTACAGAGGAAATGAAAAGTATTTATACTTCTCCATGTGGTCTAAAACCTAATCCAATATGGTAAAAGAAACGGTTACAGACCATACCCAAAACTGACAACCCAAATGTGTATCGACCCATACACCGTGGATCGGGGTTGTTGCCCCCGAACCCCCATGATTTCCAGTCGTAGCGGCTCACTATCCGATTCAAGTCACATCAATAGTATAGCTGAAAATTACCCGACCAAACCGACCCGCCTATTGACGAATTTCTTCACAGATCTCTTCAACTACCGTTGCAGAGCGCATTCCTGCAACTAGAGATGGCAAAAATATCTGTAACCGTGGATATCCGCCCGAATCCGACTTAATTGGGTAGGGTGAAACCCGAATCCAAAAGACTTTTAGTGGGTATGGGTAAAATCCGAACCCAAATATTGTGGGTAATGGGCGGGCATGGTGTTCTTACTATCCAAACCGAACCCGCCCGATTATGCATATGCGTATGTATTTTGTCTAGAAATAATCGTTATTTTTCTCTAACATATTTTATATTTAGCATATAAATATAATATTTTAATGAAATTGTGTTGTTTTAATTAATTTTCTTCATTCTAGTGAATTATTGTCGTCTTTTCCTCTTATGTAATGTAAGAATGCGTGGGAATGTTTACACATTGGTTGGACTTATAAATAGAAATTACCATCCATGGATAACCGTGGATACTCGAAACCCGAATGGGCATGGCCATGGTTTTGATTTTCTACCCATTTCTTATATGGGTATGGGTATGGGTAAAACCCGAACTACTTTGAGTAGGGTAACAAATATGCACCATCCGCCCCCGACCCGACCCATTGCCATTCCTACCTGCAACACCTTGTATCAGAAACAGACAATCCGACTCAACCTTCAGCGATGAGAAACCAAATGTTACCACGCTATTCCGTTTCGTATGCTTCCATTTATTTCTTTTGATCTCATTTGAAGTCGATCCCCAATTTAGTCAACATCCACATTTAATTTTCATGATTTAGGTAAATCACTCAAAGTGATAGATGAATGAATAATTAAAATGTTGTGAGCTGGATTTCGCAAGAAAGATAGAACCGAAATGGTATCTCGTTTTTAATAACACTAGATTTTGGCCCGTGCTTCGCCGCCAAAATAAAATAATTATATTTTAAATTATATTCATTTGTTTATTTAGTAGAAATCAAATAGTTCAAATAATAGTTCATATAAGATATCTTCATAGCTTTGCGGAGTATTTTAATTGGTATGAAAGACTTACGTAATAAGAAAACTTTGTTTAATTGATACATAAGAAAATATTATCCCTCAATAATTTTTAGGTAATTTATTTGTATTTACGCAACTGTTATAGAGCGGCATATTTACATCAAGTCGTGAAAAGAGTATCACATTTTTTTCAAATTGTTATGTTAACGTTAACTTATCTTAACAAACCTTTGTGTAATGCAAATTGATGAGATGATCTTGTAAAAGTTTCATGTTTGATTTTTAAGCAATTATTTAAAAGTAATTGATCTTACAAAACTTTTGTGCGATGCAAATTAATGTCTTAGTTAATAACCAAGAAATTTTCCTTCAAACTTATATTACGAAAGTCTTATGTTTAATTGATCAGAAATGGATATCTCTCCGTAAACGATACGATCGCAGAAGAGTTATGTAATATTCTTACTTGAATTGATAGGCAAGAAATTATAATTTATCCATAAGCTTTACACAACGGTTATAGAATGTTATTGAGTAAATTTTACAATTGTGGTTTAATGATAAAATCTAAATTTTGAAAATTATAATATGTGACTAAACTATTATGTAACAGCTACCATACCTTATGAAACCTCTGTGTAATTTAAATTGATGAAATGGTGAATAAAATATAAAGGAATTAAGTTATGAAAAGGATCATATTCAATTAAACTATTATGTAAAAAAAGTTGATCTTACTAAACCTTTGTGCAAGTAAATTGATAAGATGAACAAAATTTTAGATAATAATAAAGGTATAGTCATTATACAGGTTCTTCCAGTACATGCTTTACGTAAAAAGGTTACACGAAAGCTAAATACAAACAAATATAGTCATTATACAGTTTCTTCCCTGTTAAAGGAATAACATAAAGGGATAAGCGGCCGAAGAGTTATAATATGACAACAATATCTCTGAATTGCAAGGTTTTAAGTGGACCATCATGCGGCTGTGACTCGAGATTTTTTTCCTGCAAGGTTGGTTGATTGATAGCACATATGAAAGAGGAATTTTACAATGCTATATAGTATTGGTGCTATAGGTTTTTGCCTTTATGGTACAACTTGAAATTGTACCTTTAACGTTGTGGTACAACTTCAGATTGTACCTACACTTTTTGTACAAATTCTTTTATGGTACAACTTGAACTTGTACATTTATGTGATGGTACAACTTCAAGTTGTGAAGTTGTACCATAGCATAATTGTACAAATTCTTTTATGATACAACCTGAACATATACATTTAACGTTATGGTACAACTTCAAGTTGTTTGATAGACCGTTAATTACACATGTTTTCACCCCTGTTCTTACACCGTTTGAGATGTGATTTCTCGTGTTTTAGACCGATTTCACGCTAGGTTGTGCTTGTTTGTGATATTTCAGGTCCTGGCAAGTGAATGAAGGTTTAGGAGCGAGTTCGGGGTCGATTGGGCGAAGATCGAGCGCGTGGCGATGTGCTAAAGAAGCTGCACGGGCACACACAAACATCGCACGGCCGTGCAACTGACAAGCCTGGCCGTGTGGGATTATGGAGCCAAAACACGGGCACACCTCAAGCAGAACACGGCCGTGTTCTGTGGCCGTGCTTTTACTGCCGAGAGCAAATTCGAGTTTGGCAAACATTGGCTAAAAACACGGACAGGGCTTAGACAAAGCACGGCCGTGTCCACCCAAAGCACGATCGTGTCCTCTCCAAAGCACGGCCGTGTTTGCACCAACAAGCTGGCCGTGTAATTAAACCTAGCCAAAGCACGGGCGGGCTGAGGCATTACACGACCGTGCCCTCGACCGTGCTTTGGCCACTGATGCCCTTTAAGCAAATTTTCAGCCAAAGAGGAGTGGAATCGGATGTCTTGAGCAAAAACAGAGCCCTAGAGAGAGAAAGTACGAAGAACACATCCTAGAAGCTATCTTGGAGCTGGGTTTCATCGAATCGAGCTTGGAGATCGTCCTAGAAGTGGAAATCATCATCGCGGAGCAGATTTTCCTCATCTTTATGAGTATGACTACTCCGATTACTGTTTTCCTCTCTCTCTCTCTATGGAGTAGAACCCCTCTCTCACTTGGGGATGAAGAACCCTAGTTCTATGTGTTAGGGATTGATTGTAATGACTTGGGATGATATTACTGTTTGATTTTAATTGAATGATGCATGTTTATTGAGTCAATTGAAGTCTGATCAACTTTTCCTGATTCCTGCTGCAATCTGAGATAGATAGAATCTGATTAGGTTGCTAGAGTCTCATCATTCGGTAGTAGGAGATTGGCTATACGAGAGTTAGCTAGTTTACTGCTTTGTACTGGAATCTAATTCCGGTAGTGGAGTTCTGTTCTTACTGCTTCAGCTTTCTATCCCGGTGAAGACTAGTCGTCTGCCGGGTAGTTAGACTGAGAGGGCTTGGTCAGCTTAAGAGATTCCAAGCTACTGTCGGATCTTCCGCAGTCTAATCAACAGTAAATCAACCCAGGGAAATACAATTGAAACCTAACTAAGGAGCTAGGGGGACTCATTCCCGAGTGACTCTTACCTGCTTGAGAAAACCGTATCAATTCCTGCTTTCTTTCTGCTTTTGCTTTTTAAACAACAATCACTTACTTTAGTTGGCTAGATAATAGAGAATCACTGAGTAAGCAGTAGATCTAGACCCCGGGTTGATAATATAACTTGTCACTTTACTGCATTCCCGGTCTGCGATTACACTTGGTCGCAGATTGGTGTTGTGTTTTAGAGCACCATTGTTCATTAAAGCACCAATACTATATAGCATAGTAGAAGTGCTCCATATATGAAATGAATAATTGTTTCAAGAATGGTAAATGAGTAAGAAGGTATCACCAACGTTAAAATGACTAAATTAACAATAAGAAAAACAAAGCAAATGCACAATAGGAAAAGCTTGCAAATGAGGAGATTATATTCAAAGATGTAAATGAGACTAAACACAAAAATTAACTTAAGAACATGAAAACGCCCAAGAGAAGACGTGATGCCTACATCCCTGTACGAGAAGATGAGAGATTGGAAACATCAATCAAAGCCAAAGCATATAGTACATATAATGGAACCCAATGTCTTATATCAACTCTCAAGAGATGTAGTGTTGTGGTTAAATGCAACTGGTGGAAGAACAAATGAAAAAAACAACAAGAATTACCAAACAAATGAAGAAAATCTATAAATAGATAGATGCATTCTAATAGTGATTTATGAAAAGACAATACAAAGTTCACTCTCACTTGGACCAATTGCATGCTATTTCTTCCTTGCCAAATCAATTGGCTTCATGTCATTCAAATCCTAATGATAAGAAGTAATCCACAGAATAAGCATATTAGAAAAACTCGTACATAGACCCAAAGCAGAGTATAGACGATGCTAAAAGAGGTTAGTTACTTGGAAAAGTTTTACATTGCCAATTCAGAAATCTACATCTAAATAGTATCAATCAGTGTCCAATTAAACAGGAGCTTTCAAAGTTGTTAGTTGATCTCATGAAAAGATATGTCTTTGAAGCAGAGCATTGCATCTCATGGGATGGGGAACAAAGTTTTGGAGAACATTTGTATATAAGACAATGAAAAGGCTTCGGCAAATGTAAGAGTGATTGGCCAGTCATGAACATAAAATAAATACTACAAAACTACACGGCAGAACATATTAGTTGTGTGCCAAGCTGAAAAAGACAGTAACATGGGAAATCACTAAGCTGATGTTCTTTGGCATAGGGGGATCATTTACAAAGGTGAAGTCAATTTATCTCACTTCGACCATTGACACTATGAAGATAATAGCCAATTAGTGTGAACAAGCCATAAACCACTTTGAGTTATCCATTTGAATTAGACTTGGCCTCAAAGAGCAATGAAACATAAGATGTAAGCCGATTAAACAACAAATAACACTCAGAGGATATAAACCTCCACCATACTTTTCATGTTCAGTGCAAAAGGCAATGTTGTTTAAAAGCATGAAACAGTAAAAACAAAGGGATTCATACATATCAAGATTAGTATCAACACATTAAATCAAAACCCAAGCTAACCTGAAACTCACTATGATTACATTTCATCATACCCCCAAGACCTCATAGGTACTCCAAAATCAGGAGAAATCGAGGGTGTGTAGGGGAAAAGCATCAAACTGATAAGTAGATAAAGAAGAAACAACAATAGGTGGCCACTACCCGAGAGATCTACAAAAACAGTTATGCTCTAACTAACCAATAACAAACCTTAGAACCTCACAAGTGTATATGAAAAATCACAGTAGCGATGGCGATTCCTCTATTCTTCTCCTTGCAGAACTTTGTCAACCTCGTCAAAATCAATTGACATTGTTGATCCCATGAAACTGACAACTTCCCTTGCTCTATCTACCTCCGCTCTATTGTAATATTGTATGATCACTTGTAGGAAACCTATTGAAATATCTACCTTTGCATTGCAAGACTAACAACTACCTATGTTGAAGAGGAATAAATGATAGGGTAAGAATACCAAGCTAATCACACATACATGAACAAAGAAAATAATGCTTCCTGTATAATTATGCAGATGCCCTAATCTCATTATTAACATAACTCGAACTAAGAAAAATGAGAACACCTAGATTAAATTCACTAGCACACTTTATTATCAAACTCAAAAAGTTGGGTGTTACCTTTGCCCTAGAACTCTAGCCATAAGAAGTTATCCCATATTTGATCTAAAGAGTATATTTGAATGAGAACTTGCACAACTAGGTTTGCTTAGACGTCTAAGAGGTAACTCAATGTCTATGAACCTTTTAAGAGAAAACAAATGATTTCCTCTAACACCACCCTCCACGATGAATCTCAAATCAAAATCCACACCCTTGATGTCTATAAACCATGGTTCTGTTATCCTTGAGTTCTTCCAGCAAAAGGGTGAAATGATACAAGGTTGTCAAAATCATTATCAATTTATTTAGAAATCTATTAGAAAAGAAAGGAATCAAATTGATTTAGAGCTTAGCTATTTGCGTTAAATCAATGAAGAAGATATTGATTGGTAAAAAAAATTGGGGGACTCAATCCATGAGCGAAAGGTAATTAAAATTTCTAAACGTACAAAGCTTAGTTGTGTACTCACTCAATTCCAGCAAGTTTCAACTGGGGAAATCTTGGCCTGAGATCTGTAGATATAGAATTAGAGTAAGAGGCTTGGCTAGAAGGAGATAGGTTGAGGAGGTGCCAACGTAGGCGAGGGCTTGAGCTCCTCATGCCTGCTTCAACTGAATCAAGGAAAGGAGGAATGAGACAGATTGAGGAGCCGGCGACGAGGGCGAGGGCAAGGGATTGAAATCTCTCATGCATACTTCAGTTGAATTGAAGGAGGTGAACGAAAAAAATATAGGGAAAAGAGAGGGGGTGCAACAATCAATATCTTTCCCAACGCTTATTTGACGGCGCCGACAACACATTCTGGTCGGAGCCTCTTGAATCATCGAATTAGACTCGCCGCCTCTGTCGAGGCCTTATTTTGGGTCTTTTGATTCTGGGGCGAAAAACAAATTGGGGGAAAGAAGGAATGGGAAAAGACATAAGGAGAGAGAAAAAAAGAAACCGCAAGGGAGAGGTCAGAGGAGTTTTAGCGACAGTGATCCAACGTCTGGGAAATCAAGATCCAATGGCTGTCGCTTGGCCAATCCAAAGTGGCTTTACATGAGATTAAATAGAAACGACCACAGTTTATCGATGGCTAATAATGAACAGTATCCTCGAAAATTTCGTGGTGAACAGTAACCCGAGTTTTTTGGAACTTACGTCTTAATAATTCTAATGAAACGTATCTAAGCTAAATATCTAATATAGCGCCACAGTTAATCCAAACTACATTTAGATATAAATAAAAATAATTGGGTGTAACATCCACATCTTTCCTATATATGGTCTATACTATAACGGTATCTATGTAAGGTCATTACGGTATCGGCATAGGTTTATGATTACAAACCGATTGTTGAATTGGTTGATGGTGGTATAGGTAATGAGTTGATTAATTGGGCTATGAATAAACTCGCCTTAAACTTAAGGATTTTTGTACAAAATTTAAAGTGGGAGGATTAGAATGTAAACAAATTAAAGTTTTAAGGTTTAGTGGCAACCAAGTTTTGGTTAGGCCATTGGCTAAAGTGTGATTGGAGAGGATTCTAGAGAGTTAGAGAAGGAGAGATGACCGATTTTTATAGCCCACCTCTCATCTCTTTCCCTCACTCTCTCCCACGTCCCTCTCTTTCTCCCATCTGGTTTCACCACCCAAAAACCACCATCCCCATTTTCAGAAACAAGGAGTAGATAGATAGAAAGAAAAGGATATCAAGGAAAGGAAGAAGAAGAAGAAGGAAATAAGGGGTGCTGCCAATTTTCATCCAGCAGCAGGACAACCTATTGGAAGGACGATTCCGGACACTCAGGCCGTTGGATTGTCTTTAAATTTGGAGGATAGATTTCATAAACCATTGGCTACTAGTGTACCTCTGAGATCATAGTTAAAATCGCTGGTTCATTTAGAAAAGCTGCTTAATAGAAGGGGTGAGACTTTGTTTTCATGTAGCGGGACAACCGATTAGAGGAGAGGAGCAAGTCGGAGAGTCCTCGAAAGGCAAAGAATGGTGGATTAGCAATCATAAGTTCGAGTAGATTCTAACCCTAAATTTATATCAATACAAATGTGGTAATTGTGTCATGAAGCAACCCAAGTACATATCATAGATGGAGAGGTATTTGGGTCATGAAGCGACCTGAGTACTAAGCATGAATATCGAAACTATGAGTAATGAATGTTACATGAGTTTAATGGTTAGTATGTGTTAATTGTGTTATGAATGAGATGAAGATTATGTGATGAATGTGAATGATCACGTGTTTACGTTAAAGTATGATATTGACGTGGTAAAATAGTAAAGCCTAAGGGCTTAAAGACAATATTGAGTTAAATTAATGACACCTATGGGCATAAGGGTAGTGATATAATGAAATGACATGTGATGAATAATGAATAAATGTGATTTGTGTATGACTATGTGATAATATGTTTGGAATGCGACTAACTAAAGAATTGCTTGATCACCTAAATCAGACCTAATGGCGCCTCGTCACGCACTCTATGTGATTGAATATGGTGACTATATGCCTAGCTCTCTGGGAGAGTGATACTAGGCCTGGTTATCGGCGATGGTTTATGCATATATTGTCGGTGTTTAATGCATCTATTGGGCGTTTCTTTATTCATCTATTGGCGGTGCCTAAGGCATCTATTGGCGGTGCTTAACGCATCTATTGGCGATGCTTTATGCATCTACTGGATATACCCGGGGGAGTGCATGATAGAGAAAATTAAAAAGTCTAAAAGACACTTAATCTAGATAACCGCATTATGTGTATTAATGTGTGATTGATGTATACGGTGTGTATATGTACTGGTATGAATGTGTGATTGATTACTGGATTATACATGGTTTAATGTATGAAATGCTTTAGCAAGGTGAATATGGTGTGTATATGTGCATGATTGATCATGGGAATATGAATGATATGTTGAACTTTTTACTGGAATGACGGAAATGAGCAAGCTGATGATGCTTCGTATCGTGTTATGGTTTATGTGATGCGGATTTTGATAAGTTTATGTGAATGAGTAATGGTGCCCTAGCACCAACATGTGATTGCATGTTGATAGACCATTAATTACACATGTTTTTACCCCTATTCTTTAGCCGTTTGAGACATTGATTCTCGAGTTTTAAGCCAATTTCACGCTAGGTTGTGCGTTTATGTCATATTTCAGGGCTTAGCGTTGGCATCGAGGCGAAGGAACGAGATTCGGGTCGAAAGGAGCATGTGAGGTTTGAAGTGTGCTGGAGAGCAAAAATACCCAGCCATGATCAGAAATACCCGGCCGGGTACTATTTGACGACGACCGGGGATCTGACGCTTTGGGCGTCTTTGAGAAACAGAGGGGGCCCGGGCAGGAGGCAAAAATCCCCGGTCGGGGATTCTTGGCAATGACCAGGGAATTCCCCTTTTTACCCGACGGTGCGTTTTGCACATACCCGGTCGCCACCCAAAATACCTGACCGGGTATTTGGGCCGGGGATCACGACAGACAGCTTCATAAGGGAAAAGAAGGCTAAAAATCAAAGGTTCCGAGTTTTAGAGAGACAGAGCGATTCCTAGAGAGAGCGACAAACCAGAGTTCCCAAGTGCCCTAGCTTGATCTTCATCACCATTGGAGCTCGACTCACACTTGGAGAAGTGCCGATTGACGACCAGGAGCAGAAACCCATCCTTCACAGTATGGTTTCCGCGTCAGAACTTGCCTTTGCTTCTCTCTCCATGGAGTAACTTCCTCATTCATCTGGGTATGGAGAACCCTAGATTTGTATGTTAGGTTTGATTGTATGAACCCAAGTACAGATTCTATGATTTGATTATATTCAATTGAGGTTTGAATGATTGAATAGCATGAATCCTGATCAAATTCCTGTTGTTTCTGCTTTAACCTAGGCAGAGAATATCTGCCTAGGTTGATAGAGCACCCTTAATTGAAGGTAGTGAATTGGCGACTTTAGTCGAGGAGCCAATTCACTATTCTGTACCGAATTTACTTTGGTAGTGGAGGTTTGGTTCGTTAGGGCCTCAATCTGTTTACTCCGGTGGAGGTTAGTCGCCCGCTGGGGACTCAGATTGAGAGGGTCTGGAGACCTTTAGTCTAGACTTCAGACTGCTTAAGAACCTCCCGGAGTGTAACTATCATTAAAACTGAACTTGGTAAATTGCAATCCGGCTTAACTGCAGTCTAGTGGGAACCATATCCGGGTGACCTCTCTCGACTTGAAAACAATCGTTTAATTGCTTGCTTGTTTGCTTGTTTGAACCTGCACTAAAGTTTCAACGCTAAATAATAAGAATTCGCTGAGTAGTCATCACATCTAGGACCCGGGTTGACATTAAAACCCAGCCCCACTATACTACGCTTTAGGAAGTGGTTACACTTGGCCATTTTCTAGAGTGACGGTTGGAGTGAGTCAAGTTTTTCGCGCCGTTGCCGGGGAGTTTCTAGATTATTAGGAAAGGCAGAAGTTTGTTACTTTAGCATTTTTTTTTCACCCTTGCTTTTCACTTGGGTGTTTTTGTTTTTGTTGGTGCAGATCTGAATCATGGATCCTAATGGCTTCTCTAACCAGTGGGGGTATCCACCACCATCTGAGTGGTATTACCCCGAGACTTTCGGGAGCAATCAAGGAGGAGAGGACTATGGATTTGGGTCCCAGTACCAACCCCTTTACTACGGAGAACAATCATACCCCTGGGCATATCAAGAACAACCTACTTATCCAAAAGAATTTCTCCCACAACTAGAAGGGCCATCAAATCTTGATTTAGCCACAGCCCTCACGGGCCATCCGGCAGAGCCATGCTACACTCCATAGCCAGATCCAAACTATCACTTGAGGCTTCTCGTGGAGCAGATTGCTCGAGTACCTGAGAGATCCTTTCCCGAGATGGATCCTCATATCTAGGCCATGGCCCAAACTGACTTCTCCTTTCCCCGTGAAACAGAGGATACCCTTCGGAGCATAAAGAAGCACATAGAGGTCATTGAGAAAGCTTGTGCACAGTTTTCTCAAGACAACCTTTATGCTGCCATACAAGTAAAGGAGGAGGAAGAAGAAGGGAATCATGAGGATGTTGAGGAGCATACAGAAGTTGTCACGGAAAGCTCCCATGATAATCATGATCAAGTGTATCCTTTGGTGGTAGATTACAGCTGTCCCCATTTCCGCTCTGATATGCTGGGCCCGAGCGATGAGATGCAAGATGATCTCATTGAAGAAATTACATGGCGACTTGCTCTCCAATCTGTGCTAGAAGAAGAAGAGCGAGAAAGGGTGAGGGAAGAAGTTGTGGAGGATGAGGAAGAAAGTAAAGAAGAGGAAGTTCTTGATCTATTCCAAGGGGAGAGGCCACATTCTGATGGAGGAAGGGGGGTTGAAGAAGCAAGTGGTGTCCAGGCTGAAGATGAAGTTGAGGTGGAAGAGGCTTGCACCGACCATGATTTACATGTGATATCTCCACCAAACTTAAAGGAACTTCTTAGCAAGGACCCATTTGCAATGTCTCTTTGCCAGACCAAGGCCACATCGACATCGGTCCCTCTTGGTGGACGCGATGGTGGTCAGTCGATACAGTTATATTTGGTTTGGGGCAATGAGACAAGAGAAGAAACGAGGAAGAGGTCTCGAGGGTGGAGACTTCAGTTGCATCAAGTGCATGAGCCTTCATCACCTGCCACACCACCTGCTCGTGACTTGAGACTCCACCTCGTAGATGAGAACCTCAACTTCAAAGAGGTTCTAGCATGGACCGAAACTTAGGAGCTACCGTCCGACTCACGACGTGAAAGAAGCGCTTGTTGGGAGGCAACCCAACTAGTCCGTTCGCATTTCTTTCCATATCTCTCCTCAGTTGAGTCAGTTTTGTTCTTTGATGTTAGAGTCAATAACTCAACCTTTGTGAGATTTTGTGTGTTGTTTGTGTTCCGACTACTCTCTCCTCCTAGAATGCACCGCCTGCCCCGTCCACCATCATTCACCCTTGATCTGGTAACTTCGTTTTACCCTCCTTATATTTCCTCCATTGAGGACAATGTCGTGCTTAAGTGTGGGGGGATGTTCGATTATGTATGCGTGTGAATGTTTGGCTGTATGTGTGTGCTTGGAGCCTAGTCCACTGTCCAAATCTTGAGATTTGAGGGCTCCAAGTACTGTTGTTTACTTGATCGTATTGGCATTGTGAGTTTAATTGGTGAATCGAATGGCTTTCGAATGAATGCATGACAACTGGATTGTGACTAATAACTAGGACAACCTATAATGATGACTGAGACGTGCAGTAGAGTTGTGTAGGGGTTCAGTTTTTCAACTGTTTGCTTACCAACTGTGACTTGGATTGATCACTTGTTCTTGACAGTCTTTTATGCATCTAGTTCAGGGAATCAGAATGAGAGATAGAGCATATAGGTAGCCACGTGAGATTTGACCCTGCTAGTTTCTTTCTTGTGCGATAGATCCCTCTTCCATGATGTGTAGCATTCACATTGTAATTAGCTAAGATGATGGAGGCATAGGATTGGCCCACGACCAAATTGACTGTCCTGATGTGTCATACCCCCTAGTCAGCCCTTTTGAGCCGTGTGTTATCCTTTCTTTAGGTCTACAATGGAAAATCACCCTTTTGCATATCTTAGAAGGTTCCACATAGTGGTTTTTACATGTTCTCTGTTGTTTCTGCTAAAAATAATTTGAGGGTTGGAGGTAGTTCTTAAAAAAGTTGGGCATGTGTTTGAAAAATGTGCAGAGGTGGTGGTTCTCTCAAGAAATGAAAAAAATGGATGAAAGCTAAAGAGAGCCACTACCAAAAATATTAATTTTTGCTCAGTAAGTAGTGTTTCTTAGCAGTCTGGCTTAGAAATACTAACATTATCATGACCTCCTTCGCTCTTGTGCTCTAAATAATTTGGGTAATGCAGAATGGCAGAAAGAACGTAAGGGGTTTGATTGGCGGTGAATGTGTTGGGTTTGGAACTGTGGAACCTTGTGTTATGAATACTTCCACCACCTAAAAGGCTTTTTCCCCATGTCCAAGACCCTAGCCAGTCATTTGAACCTGTGTCTAAGACCTCCGGATTAGTTAGTGATGACACCCGTTTTTGTGAACTCTAACATTTAGAGGTTGCCTTCATGTTGAAGAGACGTTCGGATTGAGAGAGTAAGTATGCGCATTTTCCGCATCAAATTGTCCTGACCCCACTGGTCGAGAGTGAGCGATTCATTTCCTTGTCCTTTACACTCTTTACCCCGGTGAGGACCTAGATGGCTCGGTCTTGATTCTGATGTCTTGAGTTTTATGCTTGAGTTGACTGTCTTGAATAAGTGGTTGAGTCGAGTCTAGGTTGGTTGGTGAACAGAAGGGAAACTCCTCCTTTACTTGATTTTTGTGCACTCGAATATCCTCAGTGGTGGTTGTCCAGGTTGCGGTTGAAGTTGTTCAGGTGTTGATGTTTGAAAGCCAGTATGATTCCCGTGTTTCGTGCCTATGTGATATGTCCCCAAGGTTTGCATGATTGAGATGTTCCGAGCTTAGCTTGTATCTGACTTGGTTTGCTTGAGGACAAGCAAACGGTTAAGTGTGGGGGAAATTGATAACATCATATTTGCACATGTTTACACCCTCGTTTCTTGATCATTTTGGCTTGAGTTTTTTATTTCTTGGACTATTTTACGCTAGTTTGTGTTCCTTTGTCACATTACAGTTCCTATCATGTAAATTGAAGCATAGGCGCAAGTTTCAAGTCAATCAGAGATCATTTGGCAATTCGGGAGAAGAAACACGAGCATGACCTGAGGAATAATGGACTTCTACCTCATATTATGGACAAATAATCATGGAATCTTTTCATGAAAAGATAGAGGACGAGACTACAAGCGTATGGGATCAAACGGCGACTGATTCGGAGTCCGAACGAGGGAGAAACGAAGCATTAAACAGGAGCGGAGGAAGAAATACGGGCAGGAGAATTACGACCGTATTTTCCCCTCCCATGCCCGTATTTTCACTGCCGAGAGGAGCGTTGGATGCGCTGAAACTTAACCAAAACCCGTGTTTTGGGCAAAATACGGGCATGGAAGAATTACGACCATATTTCTGCCTGTATTTCGCCCAGAATCGGGTTTTTGAGGCAGATTCAAGCCAAAGGAAAGGGGGAGCTGGGTTTTTGGATCCCAAACACCCAAGGGACGAAACCTAGAGAGAGTGACTTGGGAACATTCTTGGAGCTATTTTGGAGGATTTCTTCGCCATTGGAGCTCGGGAATCAAGCTTGGAGATGGAGATCGAAGATCTAGATCAGATTTCTGCAGTCTCTCTCTTCTCTATGGAGTAACTTCCCTTCACTTAGGTTTTGAGGAACCCTAGTTCCATGTGTTAGGATCTTTCTTGTATGAAGTTTTGGATGCTATATTGTTTGATTATAATCGATTGAGGCATGATTTATAGAGTCAATTGAAGTCTGATCATCTTCTCTTGATTTCTGCTTTGACCTATGATAGATAGAATCTGATTAGGTTAAGAGAGCTTCCTTGGTTGATAGTGGTGAATTGGTTGTGCGGGAATCAATTAATTCACTGCTTTGTACTGGAATTCATTCCAATAGTGGAGATCTGTGTGAATCGCCTTAGCAGTCTATCTCGGTGAAGGCTAGTCGCCTGCCGGGTATTCTGTCTAAGAGGGCTTGTGATGCTCTAAAACACAACACCTAAAAATGGCCAAGTGTAACCAATGAAAGGGACTGCAGTATAGTGGCACAAGTAATAAATATTAAATCCACGGGTCTCTAGAGTTACTATTACTCAACTTCAGTTCATTATCTAGCAAACTAGATTAAGGATTGATTTATAAACTACTCTACTAACTACTCTACTAATTACAAGTTGTGAACTCACTTAGGTATGATTCCCCCTAGATCCTCAATTAGGTCCAAGTTGTAATTCCTTTTGGTTGTTTTACTGTTGATTAAACTGCGGAAGATCCAACAGTAGCTTGGAATCTCTTAAGCTGACCAAGCCCTCTCAGTCTAACTATCCGGCAGACGACTAGTCTTCACCGGGATAGAAAGCTGAAGCAATAAGCACAGAACTCCACTACTGGAATTGGATTCCAGTACAAAGCATTAAACTAGCTAACTCTCGTATAGCCAATCTCCTACTACTGAATTATGAGGCTCTAACAACCTAATCAGATTCTATCTATCTCAGGTTGCAGCAGAAATCAGGAAAAGTTGATCAGACTTCAATTGACTCAATAAACATGCATCATTCGATTATAATCAAACAATATAGCATCCAAAACTTCATACAAGAAAGATCCTAACTCATGGACCTAGGGTTCCTCAAAACCTAAGTGAAGGGAAGTTACTCCATAGAGAAGAGAGAGACTGCAGAAATCTGATCTAGATCTTCAATCTCCATCTCCAAGCTTGATTCCCGAGCTCCAATGGAGAAGAAATCCCCCAAAATAGCTCCAAGAATGTTCCCAAGTCGCGCTCTCTCTCTAGGGTTCGTCCCTTGGGTGTTTGGGAACCAAAAACCCAGCTCTCCCTCTCCCTTGGCTCGAAATTGGCCTAAAAAACCCGATTCTGGGCAAATTACGGGCTGAATTACGGTCGTAATTCTTCCATGCCCGTATTTTGCCCAAAACACGCGTTTTGGTTAAGTTTCAGCGCACCCAAAGCTCCTCTCGGCAGTGAAATTACGGGCATGGGAGGGGAAATTATGGTCGTAATTCTCCTGCCCGTAATTCTTCCTCCACCCCTGTTCAAAGCTTCGTTTCTCCCTCGTCCGGACTCCGAATCAGTCGCCGTTTGAACCCAGACGCTCGTAGTCTCGTCCTCTTTCTTTTCATAACAAACTTTCATGATTCTTTGTCCATAAAGTGAGGTAGAAATCCATTCTTCTTCAGGTCATGCTCGTGTTTCTTCTCCCTAATCGCCAATGGATCTCCGATTGACTTGAAACTTGCGCCTACGCTTCACTTTATGTGCTAGGGCCTGAAATGTGACAAAGGAACACAACCTAGCGTAAAATAGTCCAAAGAAGCGACAATTAAAGCTCAAACTATCAAGAAACAAAGGGGAAAACATGTGCAAATATCGAGTCATCAAATTCCCCCACACTTAACCGTTTGCTTGTCCCCGAGCAAACCTAACTCAAACCAATGCATCTCTCTAGACCTCTATAGCAACATACAACCCCGATCGTCGGTAGAGGATTTCCTAGATCATATAGCAGCTTACGAGGTCAACTGGTCTTCTAAGACGTTCCCTATCTCTCTCAATGCGAGTACTAGACTCAAGCCAGGATCATGAGAAGAAGTAGAAGTAAGACAGTCAGTTCATGGATATGGGACTCACAACATTCACAACCAAGGACTCATTGTACCGGGGTTCTCTTTCACTTCATTTCACCGTTGGAACCCCTTTTTTACTTTCATTTTACTTTTTTTTCTTTTTCATTCACTTGGCGAGGGTTCCAACTGCAGTCTTTTGCACGGTCGACCCTTATTAGTCGAGCAAGAGCAATTTCTGTACATCTGGCACTCGCCAGAGTACTTCTTTTAACTCCTTTTCCTCAACTCGTGCGGAGGGTTAATGAAATTAAGGGGGGTCGGAAGCTCTATCCGTGCCCTTAAAAACACATCCTCGAGTAGGCAAACCGTTCAACGGGTGAAAATTTTACTTGTACTAGAGATAACTTAGCTTCACCTTGTAGGAGTACCCCACTAAGGATCACTAAAATCTCTTCCAAAACCCGATTTTGTGCAATGAACGGTGCCACACACGTTGGGCTTACCCCATGTTTAAGATTTAATGATTTTGACATGGAGGACCAACTGCTTCCCATTTTCCATATGAGCACCCTGTTCGATACACGAGTCCATAACATAATCCAAACAGAGTCACCATTACCACATGAATTCAACGGTCTTAGCTCCACTAATTCACAAAATCAACTGGCACAACAGAGAGCTAGATAGGAAAAATCTTATACTTAAACATCCTCCATAGTGCTACACTACCTCCCTAGGTTGCACATTACTACAGAGACTGTCAATTCAAAGCATACTGAGTAGGTAATTTGCAAGGAAACACGTACTTGGAGCTCTCAAATTTAAAAATTTGGACAGTGGACTAGGCTCCAAGCACACAAACAGCCAAACATTCACCCGCATACATAATCGAACATCCCCCCACACTTAAGCACGACATTGTCCTCAATGGAGGAAAGATAAGGGGGTAGAACGAAGTTACCATATCAAGGGTGAATGATGATGTACGGGTCAGGCAGTGCATTCCAGGAGGAGAGAGTAGTCAGAACACAAACACCAAATAAAATCTCACAAAGGTTGAGTTATTGACTCTAAAATCAACGAACAAAACTGACTCAACCGAAGAGAAATAGAGAAAGAAATGCAAACCGACTGGTTGGGTTGCCTCCCAACAAGCGCTTCTTTCATGTCGTGAGCCGGACGATGGCTCCTAAGTTTTGTTCCATGCTAGAACCTCTTTGAAGTTGAGGTTCTCGTCGATGAGGTGGAGTCTCAAGTCACGAGCATGTGGTGTGGCAGGTGATGAAGGCTCATGTACTTGATGCAGATGAAGTCTCCACCCTCGAGACCTCTTCTTCTCTTCTCTCGTCTCATTGCCCCAAACCAGATATGACAGCATCGATTGGCCACCATCGCGTCCACCAAGAGGGACCGATGTTGGTGTGGCCTTGGTCTGGCAAAGAGACACTGCAAATGGGTCCTTGCTAAGTAGTTCCTCAAAGTTTGGTGGGGATATTACTTGCAACTCATGGCCGGTGCAGGCCTCTTCCACCTTAACTCCGTTCTCAGCCTGGACCCCAATTGCTTTTTCAACCCCCCTTCCTTCTTCATGTGGTATCACCCCTGGGAAATGATCAACAACTCCTCCTGCTTCACTTTTGTCATCCTCCACAACTTCTTTCTGCACCCTTTCTTGCTCTTCTTCTTCTTCTAGCACAGATTGGAGAGCAAGTCGCCATGTAATTTCTTCAATGAGATCATCTTGCTTCTCCTCGCTCTGGCCCACCATGTTAGAGCAGAAATAAGGAATTGTGTGATCTGCAACCAGAGGACTTTCCTAATCATGATTATCATGGGAGTTCTCTGTGATAACTTCTGTATGCTCCTCAACATCCCCATAGCCTTTGTCATCCTCCACCCCTTCTAGCGTGGTAGCAGAAAGGTGATCTTGAGCAAGATGTGAGCAAACTTGCTCCACCCACTCTGTTTGCTTCGCTGAGCGCTGAACAGTCTCCTCCATATCATGGAGAAATGAGGGATCGGAAGCAGCAAGGGCTTTGATTTGAAGATCCATCTTGGAGCATGATCTCTCAGTGTCTCGAGCAAATTGCTCCACGAGAAGCCTTAATTGTTTGTTCGGATCTTCCAGTGAAGTGTAGCATGGCTCTGCAGAGTGGCCCGTGAAGGCCGCCATGGGTAACTCCAGCTCCGACGGCCCTTCTAGTTGTGGGAGAAAGTCTTCTTGGTAATTAGGTTGTTCTTGATATGCCCAGGGGTCTGGTTGTTCTCCGTAGAAAGGGGGTTGGTACTGAAACCCAAATCCATAGTCTTCTCCTCCTTGATTGCTCCAGGGAATCTCGGGGTAATACCACTCGGATGGTGGTGGATACCCCCACTGGTTGGAGAAGCCATGCGGATCCATGATTCAGATCTGCACCAACAAAAACAAAAAAACACCCAAGTGAAAAGCAAGGGTGGAAAAGAAAAGAAAAACGCTAAAGTAACAAACTTCTGCCTTTCCTAATAATCTAGAAAGTCCCCGGCAACGGCGCCAAAAACTTGATGCTCTAAAACACAACACCTAACAATGGCCAAGTGTAACCAATGAAAGGGACTGCAGTATAGTGGCACAAGTAATAAATATCAAATCCACGGGTCTCTAGAGTTACTATTACTCAACTTCAGTTCATTATCTAGCAAACTAGATTAAGGATTGATTTATAAACTACTCTACTAACTACTCTACTAATTACAAGTTGTGAACTCACTTAGGTATGATTCCCCCTAGCTCCTCAATTAGGTCCAAGTTGTAATTCCTTTTGGTTGTTTTACTGTTGATTAAACTGCGGAAGATCCGACAGTAGCTTGGAATCTCTTAAGCTGACCAAGCCCTCTCAGTCTAACTATCCGGCAGACGACTAGTCTTCACCGGGATAGAAAGCTGAAGCAATAAGCACAGAACTCCACTACTGGAATTGGATTCCAGTACAAAGCATTAAACTGGCTAACTCTCGTATAGCCAATCTCCTACTACTGAATTATGAGGCTCTCACAACCTAATCAGATTCTATCTATCTCAGGTTGCATCAGAAATCAGGAAAAGTTGATCAGACTTCAATTGACTCAATAAACATGCATCATTCGATTATAATCAAACAATATAGCATCCAAAACTTCATACAAGAAAGATCCTAACTCATGGAACTAGGGTTCCTCAAAACCTAAGTGAAGGGAAGTTACTCCATAGAGAAGAGAGAGACTGCAGAAATCTGATCTAGATCTTCAATCTCCATCTCCAAGCTTGATTCCCGAGCTCCAATGGCGAAGAAATCCCCCAAAATAGCTCCAAGAATGTTCCCAAGTCGCTCTCTCTCTCTAGGGTTCGTCCCTTGGGTGTTTGGGAACCAAAAACCCAGCTCTCCCTCTCCCTTGGCTCGAAATTGGCCTAAAAAACCCGATTCTGAGCGAATTACGGGCTGATTTCCTCCGTAGCAAGTCTTGCTCGTTTTTGCCTCCTAAGATGGCGACAAGTGTGTTCTAGATCCGGATCCAACAGCAGTAATTCTCCCGACTGGCTATGGGTCATGCACTACCTGCACACAACCAAGCAAGCAAACCCGTGAAGGCACAAGTGGGACAAAGCAAAATAATCAATGCGGAAAAGAAATGCTAAAGTAAAAGAAATCACGTTTCTTCAACAACCTAGCCGTCCCCGGCAACGGCGTCAAAAACTTGTCTCGCTTGTACTGTCACACTAGAAAGTGGTCAAGTGTAACTTAACCACCTACTAATGCGTAGTATAGCGGATTTAGAATTAAATATCAACACATGTCCTAGGTGTGATGACTACGTGAAATTCTTATTATTTAGTGGTTCAACTGTAATGAAGTTCCAACTAAACTAGCAAACAAAAGCACTAAAGGTTGTGTTCCAAGTTTGAGAGCGGTCACCCAGATATGGTTCCCCCTAGACTGCAGTTAAGCTAAGTTGTAATTCACCCACTCCAATTTCAATGATAATTATACTGCGGAAGGTTCTAACACAGTCTGAAGTCTCGACTAAAGGTCTCCAGACCCTCTCAATTTGAATCCCCAGCGGGCGACTAACCTCCACCAGAGTAAACGGACTGAGGCCCTAACGTACCAAAGCTCCTCTACTGGAGTAAATCCAGTACAAAATAGTGAACCGACTCCTCGAATAAAGCCTTCAATTCACTACCTTCAATTAAGGGTGCTCTATCAACCTAGGCATACATTCTCTTTCTAAGTCAAAGCAGGAACTGCAGGAATTTGATCAGGATTCATACAATTCAGAAAATCATGCCTCAATTGAATATAATCGATATCAAAGACCATGTACTTGGGTTCATACAACCAAACCTAACATACAAATCTAGGGTTCTTCATACGCAGGTGAGTGAGAGAGTTTACTCCATAGAGAGAGAAGAGAAATCAGCTTCAGATGCGGAAATCATTCTGTGAAGGATGAAAATCTGCTTCTGGGAATCAATTGACACTTCTCCAAGCTTCCACCGAGCTCTAATGGTGATGAAGATCGATTTTGGGCGCTTAGAAGTTTTGTTTGTCGCTCTCTCTCTCTAGGTTCAGAATACCCGATCGGGTATTTAAGCCTCCTGGCCGGGACCCCTTCTGCTTCTTTGGCATCCAAAATGCCTTTACCCAGTTGCCTTCTTCTCATATACCTGGTCGGGTATTTTAGTGCCTGACCGTGTATTTTTGCATGACAGCTCCTCTTGCTCCAACTTTCCACTTTTCAACCCGAAACTTGTTTCCACGCCTCCATATCCATGGCAAGTCCTGAAATATGACATAAACGAACAACCTAGCGCGAAATCGGCCTAAAAAGCTAGAATTGACACTCAAACGGTTCAAGAATGGTGGTCAAAACATGTGCAAATAATGGTCTATCACAACTCGACTGCACGTCACAGTCATCATTATAGGTTGTCTTAGTCACAAGCAAGTTACCATACATCAAATCTAATAGCCAATCGATTCACCACATATAATCAGAGTGCCAATATGATTATGCAAATATGAGTACTTGGAGCCCTAACATTCACACATACAACCAAACATTCACACAACAAAGGGTTGGAACACCCCCCCCCCCCCCCCCCCCCCCCCCCCCCAACACACACACACACACACACACTTCAGCACTCAGAACAATTGAGAAGGTCAAAGATTCTTTCAATCTTCTTTACCCAGTCCAGAGCATTCTTCATCCACAGTTCCTCAAGTTCATTCTTGTACCTCCCAATTTCGAAGTTCACTTTAGCTCGCTTCGTCACCCGAATTGCCCCATAATCATTCAACCAGTGTAAATTGTAGGGCTGAGGGTGTCTAATTGTGCTTAGCTCGAGTTTATTTACAGCGTCTTGACTAATGACGTTTGTACAATGCCCGCCATCGATAATCATTGAAAGAACCTTACCTTGGACCAGGCAACGGGAATGGAACAAGGTCTCTCGCTGGCTGAAATCCTGATCATTGTTGATGGTTAGAGCTCTCATGCTGACGCCCAGAAGATTCTCAGGTGCAGCGACTTCCATTTCAAGCTTCTCATCGACCTTCTCCTCTTCACTAGAGTCAGACTGCTCTTCGTCAGTGAGGTAGGCACTGCCTCTGATCACCAGCGTCTTCACATTGGGGCATTGGATGGCTTTATGGCCCCTTCCATGACATTTGAAGCATTGAATCCCTCCAGAGCACTCAATTGGAGCAGGATTCGCGTTTCTGGGAACAGGTTTGGGGGGTTCAAGACGGGTTTGAGTCGAATTGGACTCACCAACTGTCTCGGCTTCCTGTTTGCTTGGCGGAGCGAAACTCCTGCTAGTCACCATCTTTTGCTGTTTCTCTATCTTGATGGCAAGGTGCAAAGCTTCTTTTAGGTCCACAAAGGACCTCAGGTCGACTTCCGGTCTGATCTCTCGACTCAACCCATGGAGGAATCACGCAATTATGGCCTCCCTGTCTTCTCGCGCATCGATTCGCATTAGCAGAAGTTCCAACTCGCGAAAGTACTCCTCCACGCAACGTCCTCCTTGTCAAATTGCTTGCAACGATTCATGGAGCTCCCTCTAATAGTACGCCAGTATGAATCGATCGCGCATCAATCCACGTAGCTCTTCCCAGTCTGTCACCTCTGGCTGCAAGTTCTGCCGTCGTTGGAGACGAATCTTCTCCCACCACTGAGCTGCGTAGTCAGTGAACTCAAAGGTGGCTAGGGCCATGTTTTGCTGCTCTATATAATGCCCATACTGGAAGAAAAGAACCATCTTTCGCTCCCACTCCAGGTATGCTGAGGCATTGATCGCCGCTCTGACGGGGTCGATCGTGATGGGGTTCTGCAAGGACAAGTCATCGTTCCAACTCCGCAATCCTGCCCAGAAACTCTTGATTGCCCGCTGGGTTCTCATCGTCGGGGACTTACCCTTCATGGACTATGTTTTCCTGCTGGTTGATTGCTTCAAACCGTTGGTCAATTTCTCGCTTAAATTGACCTAATTGATCCTGGATTTCAGTCTGGAATGTCTCCCCCATCCGATCAAGAAATTCATCCATGTTAAATGCTTGTCCCGTCATGGATTGCCCTTCAATTTGTTCTTCGAATTTCTGACGTCGGATTGCAGGGTTGCTAGAAACAGAACCTTTCGATCTTGTCCAACGCGTTGATTCAGCAACGACGTCCCTCGTACTATCCACTGCGTTTGAACCAGGCTCAGATGCCACTTGATAACACCCTACGTGGGTGATTTGGATTCAGAATTGCACAGCCAAGCCTCTCTCGAACTTTGGTTCGGAACTTGAATTAAAGAACACCAAAACAGGGTTTTGGATTTGGATGGAGATAGGACTTTTGTGCAGCTTTCAGTCTTTCACGATGGGAAAGAAGCTCGAAAAGTACCAATTCGTTGCTCGGCCACAGTTAGGGTGACTATCTAATTGATACAAGCTCAAGATCAAGCCTAGAAACAACTAGGAAGATCCCCAATTCCATGAGCAAGTTGCTATGGAACTCAAAATCCTCTCGGTTTACTTTCATTCAATAATAATCTAACTATTACATCGCAATTCATGGTTTAAATAGACTAACTGACTTGCAACTCCAGTTAAACAATATCCTAAATAAGAACCAACTCTAACAGAAACAAATTCTAACTTGAAAAGGAAAATAAACGAAGCAGCGCATGAATCCTAATCTTGTTTGGATTCAGATTGTTCTTCCTCCAACAACCAGTGTCGATACGATCTTGAAGGTTCTCGTTCGAGCACTTCCAGGGATCGAACGCATCACCCAATCCCACGTCATTGTAGAAGAAGATCCTTGCTTTTATGGATGACAACCCATGAATCTCCGACTCTCCTTCCTGCTCTTCGACGAGAGCTCCAAAGATGACTCCTCACTAACAATCCCATACTTAGCCAAATCTGGCTTTCTTTCTAGTGTCGAGCTAGCATCTTCATCATCCTGGAAAGCCCTCTTCTCGACCTCAGCTCGAGCTCCAAAACACTTCATTCTAACAAACAGCTCTCCCTCTTTAAAACAAGCCCAAGAACTCGAGTTTTCACCAAGCCAAGAATGAGTTACGCTTGTCCAAAGTGAGCACCTGAAATCGTCAAAAACACTTAGGCAAAAATGAGGTTTCTTTAACTCGTTTAGATGGCATTTGCTCAAACGATTCCAATTGTATTAAGCTCCAATTTGAGATCATATCAAGCCATATGGATTCATGATTCAGATTTGCACAATCACAAACAAAAACACCCAAGTGAAAAGAAAAGGTGGAAAAGAAAAAAGAAAAAAATTGCTAAAGTAACAAACCTAGGCCTTTCCTAATAATCTAGAAGGTCCCTAGCAACGACGCAAAAAACTTGACTTGCTAAAACACAACTCCTAAAAATGGCCAAGTGTAACCAATGAAAAGGACTTTAGTATAGAGGTGCAAGTAATAAATATCGAATCCTCGGGTCTCTAGATGTACTATTACTCAGCTTTAGTTCATTATCCAGCAAATCAGATTAAGGATTGATTAACTAAACTACTCTACTAACTAAACTAAGTAAAACTACTAATTACATGTTGTGAACTCACTTAGGTATGAATTTCCCAGTTTGTAGTTAGGCCAAGTTGAAAAGCAATCGCTCCATGATAGACCGTTAGTTACACATGTTTTCACCCCTGTTCTTACACCGTTTGAGAGGTGGTTTCTCGTGTTTTAGACCGATTTCACGCTAGGTTGTGCTTGTTTGTGATATTTCAGGTCCTGGCAAGTGAATGAAGGTTTAGGAGCGAGTTCGGGGTCGATTGGGCGAAGATCGGGCGCGAGACAAGTCACAAAGGAGGTCACACGGGCTGCCCTGATGATCACGCGGCCGTGTGAAGTAATGGCCTGGCCGTGCGAGTTTTGCTGAGAGCACACACAGGCAGAGCAGAGGATCGACACGGCCGTGCAAGTGGCCGGGTTGGCCGTGCCACATTCTGCGAGAGCAAACACGGGCAAGAGGGGATGTCCACACGGCCGTGCCACTCTGGCCGTGCAAGAGCCTGGAATTCAAACTAATTGGAACGCAGCGTTTTGACTCACACGGGCAACTGGGTAAGCCACACGGCCGTGCCACCCTGGCCGTGTGAGTCGGGATTTTCTGCTTAAAACCCGATTTTCAACCAAAGGAGAAGAGGAGAGCTGGGTTTTTGGATCCCAAACACCCAAGGGACGAACCAAAGAGAGAGGGAGCGATTTGAGGGCATTCTTGGAGTGGAGTTGGAGGATTTCTTCGCCTTGGAAGCTCGAGGAACAAGCCCGGACTTGAAGAATGATCATCTGAAGATTCTTACTGCAGTCTCTCTCTTCTCTATGGAGTAACTTCCCTTCACTTAGGTTTTGAGGAACCCTAGCTATGTTTGTTTGATTGGATGATTGTATGAGTACTCTGACTGGATAATCTTGAGTTCATATTCAATCTATGCATGTTTTCATGATTCAATTCTGCTTTAGTCGAGATTATTGATTCTGCTTTGATCCTATGAGAGGGAATACCTGATTAGGTCAATAGAGCACCATAGATTGATAGTAGTGGATCGATTGCTTTAGTCGAGGGTTGATTCACTGCTTTGTATCGATTGAGAACCCCTTTCGATAGAGGGAGTCTAGTTCAGAACGCCTTGATCAGTTGTTCTAGAGAAGGATACGTCCCTCTAGGCAATTGACTCAAGAGGGCCTTGTTCCTTTAGTCGAGACTCAAGGTCTAGTCAAGGATTCTCCGCATTGTGAATGAAAGTGAAACAGGTTAGAGATCATCAATCATTAATCTGGCTAGTGGCTAGGGGGAATCATACCTAAGTGAGTTCCCAACCTGTAATTAGATTAACTTTAACTGTAGTTTGCTAGAGTAGTTTTAGTTCTTTCATCTTAATCTGATTTGCTAAATAATAAACTGAAGCTGAGTAATAGTAACTCTAGAGACCCGTGGATTCGATATTTATCACTTGAGCCACTATACTGCAGTCCCTTTCATTGGTTACACTTGGCCTTTGTTAGGTGTTGTGTTTTAGAGCATCACTCCACTACTTCCAATTGAGGTTGCTCTATTAACCTATGTAGAGACTATCGTTCTAGGTTAAAGGAGGACTCACAAAGTTTGATCAGGACTCAAGTAATTCTGAATCAATGCCTCAACTAAATATAAAACGTCAATCAATCATGTATTCAAGTGCATAAAACTCTTCCTATCATACAAATATAGGGTTCCTCAAAACCTAAGTGAAGGGAAGTTACTCGATAGATAAGAGTGAGAATGCAGAATTCTGATCTAGATCTTCAATTTCCATCTCCAAGCTTGATTCCCGAGCTTCAATCGTGAAGAAATCCTCCAAAATAGCTCCAAGAATGTTCCCAATGTGCTTTCTCTCTCTAGGGTTCGTCCCTTGGGTGTTTGGGATCCAAAACCCATCTCCCCCCCCCCCCCCTTCAGAATCCACAAAAACACATTTTTACAGCTCGCATAAGCCAAGTTGCGGCCCCAAGTTACGGTCGTAACCTTTGGGGTTCAGGCCGTAACTTTTAGAATGTATTCTGCCTCCCGTGGCCCTGAGTTAAGGACAAAATGGCAAAGTTACGGTCTGAACTGTAACGTTGAGGCCAGCCCGTAACTCTGGAGATGTTGTTGTCTTTTGGTCATTTCTCCCTCATCCGAACTCCGAATCAGTCGATGTTTGATCCCAGACGCTCTTAGTCTTGTCCTATTTCTTTCCATGCATAGATTACATGATTATTTTTCCATTAAAGGAGGTATAAATCTATCTTTCTTTGGGTCATGCTCGAGTTTCTTCCCCCGAATTGCCAATTGATCTCCGATTGACTTGAAACTTACGCCTATGCTTCACTTTACATGCTAGGACCTGAAATGTGACAAAGAAACACAACCTAGCATAGAATAGGCCAAATTATGATAAAAACCAATCTAAACAATCAAGAAACGAGGGATAAAAACATGTGTAAATTCAGTGTTATCAAACATATATAGGAAAGACGTGGATGTTACATTTTTCTCCCCTCTAAATAAAATTTCGTCCCAAAATTTTCCTTGAAACAGGTAAGGGTATTTACTCTTATGTTTGCTTCTGTCTTCCACATAGTATTTTCGCCAGTATGATTCTTCCATTTCACTTTCACCATAGGAATACCCTGATTCCTAAGTTGCTTCAGTTTTGCGATCAACAATCTCTAATGGTTTCTGACATAACTTAGATCCCTCTGGATCTCAATTTGCTCTAGTTCTCGTATGTGAAAAAGGTTTGATCGGTATCGTCAAAGCAAACTTACGTGGAAGACATGTTAAACTTGTGACGGTCCCAGTGGCAAAGCAAGTCAATAAGCTATAACCTATTCTCTCAAGAATTTTATAAGGTCCAATAGGCCTAGGACTCAGTTTTCCTTTCAAATGATCTCGAATCATTTTGAATTTTATCTACAATGATTGGCACACTTTTAGGCACCCTCCAACTGCCTTATCCCTTCTTCGCTCAACAAACTGGGGCCTGCACCTCTTCCCCCACTAACCCCATATAGAGACATGCTTATACTTCTTCGATATTAACTATTATAGGCAAACTCCATAAGTAGCATTTGATCATCCCATGATCCATGGATTGTCATCACGCAAGCTCATAACATTTCCTTAAGCGTGAGGATAGTTAGCTCAGATTGTCCATAGGTCTGGGATGAAAGGTGGTGGAAAGGTTAAGGTTGGTAATTAGAGGTCCTTATGAACTTTTCCAAAATTTAGAAGTGAATCTCGGATTTATATCTGACGCAATTGACACTTGTATCCCATGCAGTCTCACAATCTCTTCTACATACTTCCTTGCTAGAGATTTCAGTGAACAAATAGATATATAGTTGGCCGACTTGGTTAGTCGATCCACAATCACCCACACTATATCATTCTTTCTTTGGGTTTTAGAAATCATAGACAAAATTCATGGTATCCTACTCCCATTTCCATTCTGGAATTGATAGAGATTGCAACTTTTCTGCTGGACCTTGATGCTCAGCTTTCACTTCCTGGCATACCAAACATGTCAACACATGTTCTGCCATCTCATTCTTCATTCTAGGCTACCAATAATAAGGCCTTAATAAACGGTAGATATTTGTCGTTCCTGGACGGGTCGTATAAGAGGAGGAATAAGCTTCCTCAAGGATCTCTTTCTGCAATTCATCCAAATTCAGAACACTCAATCTCCATTCAGTGTTAGAATCTCATTTTGATATGGGAACTTACTCTCTTTATCTTGTATAATCTCATCATCAAATTTTCCATATCCGGATCTTGTTCTTGAACGTTCACTATTCGTTCTTGGAGAATTGATCTCCCTCGTGAGGTTGCCATCAGTTCTCGTTCACCATTCATTTCCAATGTCACATTCATGGCTCGCAAAGCCAGCATATTAGCCAATAGTGCGACAATGAGAGAAAACCCTTTGATAAACCTTCTGCAGTATCTGGCCAAGCCCCAAAACTGCACAATTCAGGTACATTTCTTTTTCTGGTGGCTCCCATTTCACTACAACTTCTACTTTCTTTGGGGTCTATCTAATTGCCCCTTATCAAGAAACTCATGCAGTTTCTCTTTCAGTTCTTTACACTCTGTCATGACATTCTACTCAGTACAGAAATCTGAGCGGTGCCTAGTGACCATTTAAGAATGAATTCAATCTCTTGATCTGGAGGAAACCCTAGTAGATCCAAAGGAAACACATCCATGAATTTATTTACTACCTCCACATCTTTTGATTTCTTGTCAGGCTTACCATCAGTGACATAAACCAAGTAAACCCCATAGCCCTCATTCATCAAACTCACCATTTTTGCAACTGATATTACGCAACTAGGCATCGATTCCCAAGTTCCTTTGAAAATCAACCCTTTTGGTCTCTCAAACGTTTCGAAAACGAATTCTTTGCATCACTTTTCCTCATCGCCTTATGGCGACTTAACTAGTCTATCCCCAATATTACATATATTCATTTAACGATAACCCTAGCAAGTTAGTCGGTAACATTACCCAATCATACTTATCGTGGAACTAGAGTAGACTCGATTAGCTACTACAGTACAATGTCTCTCACTAGAGTTTTCACTATCACGGTTCTTTCTAACGTTCTGGTTTGGGTTGGTAGTTTCTGGGGAATTACATATAGCACAAATGAGTGCATATCACCCAAATCAATCAATACGCACATAAGAGTATCACCAACCAGAATTGTGGTACTAATAATTCCCATAGCAATTGTGGTCAAGCCGTAAAATAAATTTTTTGAATCCTTCATATATTATCTTGCCCTCTATTTTAACTCCACTCTCTTATGTTTTGTGTACACTGCTAGTATAAATTGTTCGTGGAACGAGACAAAAAGTCTCCCCACTAATTATGGATCATCTGATCCTTTACTCCCATTACTGTTATCTATCGATCATAAGCATGAGAGTAGAGCATATATGAAGCATAATCAAATTTGATCTCATCAAAACAATTGAGAAGGTCAAAGATTCTTTCAATCTTCTTTACCCATTCCAAAGCATTCTTCGTCCACAGTTCCTTAAGGAACTCTACCCCGCTATCTAAAAATACTTCAATATAATTCCCCACATAGAACTCATCCAAATATCCTCGGGACTTGTAAGATCCCTCCCGTGATGGAGACAATCAATATTCCCAGGGTTATAATGACCCCTTGAAAATCACTCGGTAAATCCACTTTGAAATCCAGCTAAAATCCCAGTTTAAAACTCATTTGGTACCCGCGGGATCATATCCCAGCTCTGATACCACAAACTGTAACACCCTAATTGATCACTCGCTTTTACATAAAATACATTAAAAAAAAAATATAAAAGGTTTTCGAGCCCGATTTAAAAACTTTGCAAATCAAAGTACAAAAAGGTAAGCCATTTTTGACAGTATATTCCATGTGGAAACATGTTCAGCCTTCCGCCCACCTCATGAATCAAAACTTGAAGATTGAAGCCATTGCTTCTACTTCTACCACTTCTTGCAACTGCTCTGGATATGGGGGAAAATATTTGACAAAGGGTGAGTCATTGCTCAATGAGTAAATTCTAATCCTAAATAAACCACAATACACAAGCGGTATTTAGCATGGCACCCTTTAATTACACGTCATTTGTTCCTCACTCCCGATGCATATCATTAAACTTATAACAATTTGGGACCCAATTATAATTTCGGTCATCAATGGAAGAACTATCTCATTACCATTCAGTAGCAATCACTTACACTATTCTATCACTCTTCAGTATCTATCATATGATATCTCTACTTTGCACACCTCTAATGACATGTGACTCACTCCTACCGTCACTCTAGAAAATGGCCAAGTGTAACCACTTCCTAAAGCGTAGTATAGCGGGTTTGTGTTTTAATGTCAACCCGGGTCCTAGATGTGATGACTACTCAGCGAATTCTTATTATTTAGCGGTGAAACTTTAGTGCAGGTTCAAACAAGCAAACAAGCAAGCAATTAAACGGTTGTTTTCAAGTCGAGAGAGGTCACCCGGATATGGTTCCCCCTAGACTGCAGTTAAGCCGGATTGCAATTTACCAAGTTCAGTTTTAATGATAGTTATACTGCAGGAGGTTCTTAAGCAGTCTGAAGTCTCGACTAAAGGTCTCCAGACCCTCTCAATCTGAGTCCCCAGCGGGCGACTAACCTCCACCGGAGTAAACAGATTGAGGCCCTAACGAACCAAACCTCCACTACCGAAGTAAATTCGGTACAGAATAGTGAATTGGCTCCTCGACTAAAGTCGCCAATTCACTACCTTCAATTAAGGGTGCTCTATCAACCTAGGTAGATATTCTCTTTCTAGGTTAAAGCAGAAACAACAGGAATTTGATTAGGATTCATGCCATTCAATCATTCAAACCTCAATTGAATATAATCAAATCATAGAATCTGTACTTGGGTTCACACAATCAGACCTAACATACAAATCTAGGGTTCTCCATACGCAGATGAATGAGGAAGTTACTCCATGGAGAGAGAAGCAAAAGCAAGTTCAGACGCGGAAACCATACTGTGAAGGATGGGTTTCTGCTCTTGTTCGTCAATCGGCATTTCTCCAAGTGCGAGCCGAGCTCCAATGGTGATGAAGATCAAGCTAGGGCACTTGGGAACTCTGGTTCGTCGCTCTCTCTCTCTAAAACTTGGAACCTTTGATTTTTAGCCTTCTTTTCCCTTATGAAGCTGTCTGTCGCGATCCCCGGCCCAAATACCCGATCAGGTATTTTGGGTGGCGACCGGGTATGTGCAAAACGCACCGTCGGGTAACAAGGGGAATTCCCCGGTCATTGCACAGAATCCCCGACCGGAGATTTTTGCCTCCTGTCTGGGCCCCCCTCTGTTTCTCAAAGACGCCCAAAGCGTCAGATCCCCGGTCGTCGTCAAATAATACCCGGCCGGGTATTTCTGATCATGGCCGGGTATTTTTGCTCTCCAGCACACTTCAAACCTCACATGCTCCTTTCGACCCCAATCTCGTTCCTTCGCCTCGATGCCAACGCTAAGCCCTGAAATATGACATAAACGCACAACCTAGCGTGAAATCGGCTTAAAACACGAGAATCAATGTCTCAAATGGCTAAAGAATAGGGGTACAAACATGTGTAATTAATGGTCTATCAAAACTCCCCCACACTTAACCGTTTGCTTGTCCCCAAGCAAACCTAACTCAAACCAATGCAACTCTCCACACCTCTATAGCAACAAACAACCCCGATCGTCGGTAGAGGATTTTCTAGATCATATAGCAGCTTACGAGGGCAACTGGTCTTCTAAGACGTTCCCTATCTCTCTCAATGCGAGTACTAGACTCAAGCCAGGATCATGAGAAGAAGTAGAAGTAAGACAGTCAGTTCATGGATAAAGGGACTCATATCTTTCACAACCAAGGACTCGTTGTACCGAGGTGCTCTTTTCACTTCATTTCATCGTTGGAACCCCTTTTTCACTTTCACTTCATTTTTTTCCTCTTTTTTTCACTTAGCTGGGGTTCCAACTGCAGTCTTTTGCACGCTCGACCCTTATTAGTAGAGCAAGAGCAATTTCTGTACATCCGGCGCTCGCTGAGTACTTCTTTTAACTCCTTTTCCTCAACTCATGTGGAGGGTCAATGAAATTAAAGGGGGTCGGAAGCTCTATCTGTGCCCTTAAAAACACATCCTCAAGTAGGCAAACCGTTCAACGGGTGGAATTTTTTTTTTTTTTTTACTAGAGACGGCTTAGCTTCACCTTGTAGGAGTACCCCACTAAGGATCACTAAAATCTCTACCAAAACCCGATTTTTGTGCAATGAACGGTGCCGCACACGTTGGGCTTACCCCATGTTTAAGATTTGATGATTTTAACATGGAGGACCAACTGCATTTCATTTTTCACATGAGCACCCTATTCGATACACGAGTCCAAAACACAATCCAAACAGAGTCACCAATATCACATGAATTCAACGGTCCTATCTCCACTAATTCACAAAATCAACTGGCACAGTAGAGATCTAGATAGAGTCAACATCCTCCATAGTGCTACACTACCTCCCTAGGTTGCACATTACTATAGAGACTGTCAATTCAAATCATACTGAGCAGGCAATTTGCAAGGAAACACGTACTTGGAGCCCTCAAATTTAGAAATTTGGACAGTGGACTAGGCTCCAAGCACACAAACAGATCTAATGCAGTCAAAAGAGAAACATCCCCCCACACTTAAGATCGACATTGCCCTCAATGGAGAAGAGGGAAGGATAAGGGGAACGATGTTCCCGGTGTGCATGGACTGCATGAGACTGGAAAGGGACCAGTCTGAGTGAAGCGGACTGGAGAAGGACCAGTCAGGGACAAAGCATAGCTAAAGGGAACAAAAGAACTCAAACACAGTACGTTAGGTCCAATGGTCAGCCCAATAGTACATCATCCAAAATCAAAAGAAAGAAAATAAGATAAACCAACACACACGACAGTTTGCATTCTGACAGAAATGAAAACAACACAAAACCGCGCCACGAGTACAGCCTACTCGAGCCTAGTGAAGTCGATCTAGTCCATAAGATTGTCGACCCCCTCTGGTGGCGGTGATGGTGGTCGCGGTGGCGAGTGATCCCACCGGGTGGTCCAGTGGTGCTCCTCTGGTGGGTGACAAGTCTGGAGCAGTTGCTCCAAGTACTCCATTAATCGGCAGCCACGATCCCGCTCCCGCTCGATGAGAGCACCAGTGACTCCCATCTGGGCCTCCATCTGGTCGAGGCGCCGGGCGGCGGCGTGGGGCGGCCAGCGGGAGGCAAAGGAGGAGAGAGAGCAGAGGGTTTGTGGAGGAGGAGTGGGGATATTTGGAAAAAATGAGGGTAGAGAGAGAAAACTGACCAGGGGTTTGCTTAAATAGCAAAAATCCCCGGTCGGGTATTTTGAGTCCACAACCGGGTTTTTGTAAAACGTCGCATTTCATATCTTGGAAATCCCCGGCCTTGAGCCAAAAATACCCGGTCGGGTATTTTTGGAGCAAGGCTGGGGGTCTCTGAAACGCGGCGTTACAATCCTGGGAAATCCCCGACCTTGGCCCAAAAATACCCGGTCGGGTATTTTTGGGCCAAGGTCGAGGATTTGCCCTTTGGGCGCCCCGGAAGGTAGAAGGGGTCCCGGTCACGAGCCAAAATTACCCGGTCGGGTATTTGGTTCATGACCGGGTATTTCACCCTTCCGACCAAAATTCTCATTCTCCCAAATTTTCAACCTCCCCTGCACGAAAACACCAAACCGAGATATTACCGACTACTGAACTTCAACACAGACATGCAATTGACTCAACACGACACAAAAACACAGAAAAAGGGAAAAAGAAATGTAAACCGTGGTGGGGTTTCCCCCCCCCCCCCAACAGCGCTTCTTTACCGTCTTTTAGCTGGACGCCCATGGTGGATACTCAGCGGGGTGCAGGAACGGGCGCCTCCAAGAGCGGACCCACATCACTCTTGAGGTACAGCTTCATATTACGGCCATGCACCAGAAGGGTGCGACCACCAGCATTGGTTAGCTCGACTTGGTCATAGTGGTCTCCACCTTTCTTCCGTGCAGGCTTAGCCACCTGCTGCTTTGGCCTCCACTCCTCTTTGATACTTTTGTTTGGTGGTGAGGTTGAAGGGAGTGGCGGCGCAGGCGTGAAAGGGGGATCCTCCAAAACGAGATGAACAGGGGGGTACACGACAGGCTCGTGTACCTGGTGAGAAATAACATGCATAGGTTTGACAGTAGGCATATCACAATGATTAGGGGCAACCACAAAAAAAGTAGCATGTTCATTCCCAGCACGCAAGATCAGTTTACCACTATGCACATCAATAAGTGCCTTGGGGGTGGCAAGAAATGGTCTACCCAGAATCAAAGGCACATCCACATCCTCATTTATATCCAGAACAACAAAATCAACAGGATACGTGAATGCGCCTACTTTAACAAGCAGATCCTCTATGATACCCCTAGGATGTACAATAGAGCAATTAGCTAACTGAATGCTCATCCTAGCAGGGCTAAGTTCACCTAGGTCTAGCTTTTTAAAAAGATTGTATGGCATGACATTTATGCTAGCGCCTAGGTCCACCAAGGACTTCCCTACATGCATGCTGCCAATATTAAGAGGGATAGTGAAACTCCCTGGGTCTTTGCGCTTTTCGGGAAGCTTGTTATGCAAGATGGCAGAACACTCCTCGCTCAGCATCACTATCGAAAGATCCCCAAGTTTCTTCTTGTTGCTGAGGAGATCCTTCATGAACTTTGCATACTTGGGCATCTTCGAAAGTGCTTCCATGAAGGGTATGCTGACATTGAGCTGCTTCAACATTGCCATGAACTTGGCAAACTCAGTCTCCAGCTTATCTTTATGTAGTCGAGTGGGGAAGGGGAGCTGGGGTACATGTTCCTTAACCACTGGTTGTGGCTTGGGAGCAGGGGCTTCCTTCTCCACCCTCACTTCTACATCATCGGCTGGAAGTGCTGAAGTAGGCAGTGGCTCTTCCTCCCTAGCCTGGGCAGATACCGCTGATGTGGACTTGCCACTCCTGGTGGTGATGGCATTCAGCTGCTGGTGCGGCTCCCGTGGATTGGGGATGGTAGTGGCAGGTAGAGTTCCTGGGGCCCGGATATTAATTTGGCGAGCTATGTCACCAACTTGGTTCTGTAAATCTTGCAAAATGGCCCCCTGGTTCCTCAGGCCTGCCTCTAGTGAGGTTATGTTCTGGTACACCCTCGTGAAATTCGCCTGGCTGGTAGTCATGAATGCCGCTAGAATGTTTTTTAGCTCCGTCATCTGATTATCTGGAGCTGGAGCTGCTGCTGGCTCGGCATACTGACACTGAGGCTGGTTCTGAGGAACTGGCCCCTGTCTAGCCTGGAAAGGCTGCCTCTGCTGAAAACCACCTGCTGGTGCTGGGCAACCAGGTGGCTTAGTGGTGTTGCTCTTCCAAGCGAAGTTGGGATGCTGGCGCCACCCCTCATTGTATGTATTGTTGTAGGGGTCAAAGCGCCGAGCATTGGCGATGAAGTCCAACTTCTCTTGGGGAGTAGAAGACTCCCGCATAGCCTAGCAGTCTTCCACTAGATGATTTGAGCTCTCACACCACTGACATTGAGCTACTGGAGTTGTAGCCAAACCTCTGCCCGGAATAAGACTGTTGGGCTGCTTCAATGTCTGCACTAACTCGGCCACCTGCTGCTCGAGCCCATACCTGGCCTCCATGGCGTGCACACCACGATCCCGGGAATTTCTGCCTCTGATGCTCTGCCCCCAGGAGTGATCTCTGGCAGCCAAGGTACTGATCATCTGGTTTAGTTCGGGTGGAGTCTTAGTAAGAATATCCCCTCCTGGGCATAGAGACTCAATCACCCTCCGGTTGTCCAAAGAGAGAGCACTGTGGAAGTTCCCCACTGTGAATGCATCACTGAAGCTTTGATGGGGACACTGCCAGAAATATCCCATGTACCGCTCCCATGCATCACGAAGTGACTCGTCTGGCTCTTGTTGGACAGATCGTCCCAAGAAGTGATGGATAATGGGGGCTGGGTCTCCAACCACCTCTTAGCATTCCCTGCCAGAGAATTGGGGAAGAGGTGAAGGCGGATTGCGTCATCAGGGACACCGTTTAGCTTGAACCCGTTCGTCAGCTGCAGAAAACGGGAAAGATGCACCCTTGCCTCCTCATCCTTCAAGCAATGGAACTGGATAGAGGATGTAATGAGTTGAATCCAACATGGCTTGATCTCAAAGTTGTTCGCTGGAATGGGCGGGTAGAGAATGATAGGGCGAATGTCAACAATCTTTGGAGTGTAGTAGTACTCCAAGGTGGGACTCAGAGGCGGTGGATGATGATGAACCCTATCTACCCAGGGTATGGGGTTGTTCCCCAAGATCTGGTTCACCGGGGGAACCTGGTAAGGATTCCCCTGGTGTGGATTGTGATCTCCTTCCATCTCGTACTCGTCCTCGGACTCGTTGCTCAAGTGGTCGTCTGTGCGCTCCTCCATAGCCAGTCTAGCTCGATGTTGTCTCCTGAGTTGGCGACAGGTGCGGTCAAGCTCCGGATCCAACGACAGTAAACCTCCTGACCGGCTATGGGTCATGCACTACCTGCACACAGTCAAGCAAGCAAACCCGTGAAGGCACAAGTGTGACAAAGCAAACAATGCGAAAAAGAAAAGCTAAATTAACAGAATTCACGTTTCTTAAACAACCTAGTCGTCCCCGGCAACGGCGCCAAAAACTTGACACGCTAAAACACAACACCAAACTATGGCCAAGTGTAACCAATGAAAGGGATTGCAGTATAGTGGCACAAGTAATAAATATCGAATCCACGGGTCTCTAGAGTTACTATTACTCAGCTTCAGTTCATTATCTAGCAAACTAGATTAAGGATTGATTTACTAAAATACTCTACTAACTACTCTACTAATTACAAGTTGGGAGCTCACTTAGGTATGATTCCCCCTAGCTCCTCAATTAGGTCCAAGTTGCAATTACTTTTAGTTGGTCTACTGTTGATTAAACTGCGGAAGATCCTAAGTTAGCTTGGAATCTCTTAAACTGACCAAGCCCTCTTAGACAGAATACCCGGCAGGCGACTAGCCTTCACCGGGATAGACTGCTAAGGCGATTCACATAGATCTCCACTACTGGAATGAATTCTAGTACAAAGCAGTGAATTGATTGATTCTCGCACAGCCAATTCACCACTATCAATCAAGGAAGCTCTCTTAACCTAATCAGATTCTATCTATCATAGGTCAAAGCAGAAATCAAGAGAAGATGATCAGGATTCAATTGACTCTATAAATCATGCATCAATCGATTATAATCAAACAATAGAGCATCCAAAACTTCATACAAGAAAGATCCTAACACATGGAACTAGGGTTCCTCAAAACCTAAGTGAAGGGAAGTTACTCCATAGAGAAGAGAGAGACTGGAGAAATCTGATCTAGATCTTCAATCTCCATCTCCAAGCTTGATTCCCGAGCTCAAATGGCAAAGAAATCCTCCAAAATAGCTCCAAGAATGTTCCCAATTCGCTCTCTCTCTCTCTAGGTTTCGTCCCTTGGGTGTTTGGGATCCAAAAACCCAGCTCCCCCTTTCCTTTGGCTCGAATCTGCCTCAAAAAACCGATTCTGGGCGAAATGCGGGCAGAAATACGGTCATAATTCTTTCATGCCCGTATTTTGCCCAAAACACGCGTTTTGGTTAAGTTTCAGCGCATCCAAAGCTCCTCTCGGCAGTGAAAATACGGGCATGGGAGGGGAAAATACGGTCGTAATTCTCCTGCCCGTATTTCTTCCTCTGCTCCTGTTTAATGTTTCGTTTCTCCCTCGTTTAGACTCCGAATCAGTCGCCGTTTGATCTCAGACGCTCGTAGTCTCGTCCTCTATCTTTTCATGACAAGATTCCATGATTATTTGTCCATAATATGAGGTAGAAATCCATTCTTCCTCAGGTCATGCTCGTGTTTCTCTCCCGAATTGCCAAATGATCTCCGATTGACTTGAAACTTGCGCCTATGCTTCAATTTACATGATAGGACCTGAAATGTGACAAAGGAACACAACCTAGCGTAAAATAGTCCAAGAAAGCAAAAATTCAATCCAAAATGATCAAGAAACGTGGGTGCAAACATGTGCAAATACGATGTTATCACTTCTACACCCCCAAGAGCAGTTGGACTTCATCGCCAATGCTCGGCGCCTTGATCCTTACAGTGGAACATATAATGAGGGGTGACGCCAGCATCCCATTTTCTCCTGGAATGACAACAACAGCAACACCACCACCGGTTTCTCAGCACCATCGGGTGGTTTTCAGCAAAGGCAGCCTTTCCAGGTCCGACAGGGTCCATTTCCACAGCAGTAGCCTTATTAGCCCATACTGGGGCAACCATTTCAGCAGCAACAATTTGACCAGTCGACAGCAGCTCCAACATAGGATGACCAGATGTCAGAGTTGAAAAACATGGTGCAGGCCTTCGTGAGCACCAACACAATGAATTTTGCTAGGCTAGACCAGTGCATCACCTCACTGGAGGCAGGCCAGAGGAATCAGGGTGCCATACTGCAGGATTTCCAGGACCAGATTGGAGGCATAGCTTGCCAGAACAACACTAGAGCACCGAGAACTCTGCCTGCCACCACCATCCCAAATCGTCACGAGCCTCACCAGCAGTTAGATGCCATCACTACTCGAAGTGGCAAGACAACATCTGCTATCCTTGCTCCGGCCAGGCAGGAGGAACCAACACCTGCTTCAGCACTTCCGGCTAACAAAGAAGAGGTGGGGATCGAGAAAGAAGCACCTGCTCCCAAGCCACAGCCAGTGGTTAAGGAGCATGTTCCCCAGCTTCCCTTCCCCACTCGTATGCACAAAGACAAGTTAGAGACTGAGTTTGCTAAATTCATGGCAATGTTGAAGCATGTCAACATCAGCATGCCGTTCGTGGAGGCACTGTCGAAGATTCCCAAGTACGCAAAATTCATGAAGGATCTCCTCACCAACAAAAAGAAACTTGGGGATCTCTTGACAGTGATGTTGAGCGAGGAGTGTTCTGCCATCCTGCAGAACCAGCTGCCCGAGAAGCGCAAAGACCTAGGGAGTTTTACTATCCCTCTCGTTATTGGCAGCATGCATGTAGGAAAGTCATTGGTGGACCTAGGCGCTAGCATTAATGTCATGTCCTATAAATTGTTTAAAAAGCTAGGCCAAGGTGAACCTAGAACCGCTAGGATGAGCATTCAGTTAGCTGATCGCTCTATTGTGCATCCAAGGCGTATCATAGAGGACTTGCTTGTTAACATGGGCGCATTCACATATCTTGTTGATTTTGTTATTCTGGATATAAATGAGGATGTGGATGTGCCTTTGATTTTGGGTAGACCATTTGCCGCCACCGCCAGTCTGCTGATTGATGTGCATAGTGGCAAGTTAATCTTGCGGGTTTGGGGATGAACAAGCTACATTTTATGTGTCCGATAATGCGAAGCATTCCCATTTGCATGATGACTTGGATTACTGTGATATGCTAGTTGATTTTGAAACCGTACTTGCCATCACGGGTGCGGGTACTGACGATGCCCTTGAGCGTTGTATTTTGCTAGGTGAGCAGGCATCGCACGATCTGCAGCTGGAAGAGAAACTGACCGCGCTAGAGAGTGGCGAGTTCCTGGAGGTACCCAACGAGAAGAACGAGCTCATCCCGATGCGCACGGTGACTGGGTATCGCATCTGCATCGACTACCGTCGCCTCAACGACGCCACCCGGAAGGATCACTTCCTGCTGCCTTTCATTGACCAGAGGCTGGAGAGGCTGGCGGGACACGAGTTCTACTATTTTCTGGATGGGATGTCCGGGTATTTTCAGATCCCCATTGCACCGGAAGACCAAGCGAAGACCACCTTCACCTACCATTTCTGCACATTTGCTTACCAGAGAATCCCGTTCGGGCTTTGCAATGCCCCAGCCACATTTCAGCGATGCATGCTCGCCATCTTTGCCCGACTGGTCGGAGAAATCATGGAGGTTTTCATGGACGACTTTTCGGTTTATGGGGACTCATTCTCTGACTGTCTCCGTAACCTAGAACTCGTCCTGGAATAGTGTGAGGAGACAAACCTGGTGCTGAGTTGGGATAAGATCTCCAAGATGGGGATAGAGGTAAACAGAGACAAGATCGAGACAATCAGCAAGCTGCCTCCTCCCACATATGTTATGGGGATCCATAATTTCTTGGGCCATGTAGGGTTCTATAGGCGATTCATAAAAGACTTCTCCAATATCGCCTTGCCCCTAACGAAGATCCTTGAGAAGGATGCCCCTTTCAAGTTCACTAAGCACAACGACATTCACGACCTTGAAGGAGAAGCTTACTCATGCTCCTATCATGGTCACTCCTTACTGGTCTTTACCGTTCGAGCTCATGTCCGGCGCATTGATTTTTCTGTTGGAGCTGTTTTGGGGCAGAGGCGAGATAAGCACTTTCGTCCTATCTACTATGCCTAGTAGACCCTTAACGATGCCTAGGAGAACTACACCACCACGGAGAAGGAGCTGCTAGCGGTGGTGTTCGCCTTCGATAAGTTTCCTCCTTATCTGGTCTTGTCCCATGTGACAGTGTACACGGATCACTCCGCAATACGATACCTGATGAGCATGGCCGATGCCAAGTCTCGGCTCATACGATGAATCTTATTACTGCAGGAGTCCGAAATCGAGATCCGGGAAAATAAGGGAGCCAAAAATGTTGTTGCTGGTCATGTCTCCAGTTGGACGCACCTCCTGCAGACAACCTCGAGGAGGAGATCAACGACTCCTTTCCAGATAAGCGACTAATGATGATGTCTTGGTGGAGAGTGCCACCCCTTAGTACTCAAATTTTGCAAACTATCTGGTTGGCCAGCAGCTGTCCAAGGGGATGACCACTCACGCAAATAGGAAGTTCTTCTCCGACCTGAAGCACTACTTCTGGGATGACCCACATCTCTTCAGGATCGAAGCCGACGGGGTCATCCGTTGATGTGTCATGGAAAATGAAATGGAGTGCATTCTGTCTCATGAGGGACCTACTGGTAAGCACCATGGCAGTAACCGCACGGCATGGAAGTTACTACAGTCAGGCTTCTACTGGCCCTCGCTCTTCAAGGACGCCGACACCTTCGCACGTAGCTGCGATCGATGCCAGAGGTCAGGTAACATCTCTGCCCGTGATGAGATGCCCTAGAATGTGTTTATAACTTGTGAGATTTTTTATGTCTGGGGTATCGACTTCATGGGCCCCTTCCCTCCATCATTTGGTAATATGTACATCTTAGTTGTTGTTGATTACGTCTCTAGGTGGTTTGAGGCGCAAGCTTTGCCCACCAATGATGCTAGACGTGTTTTTCAGTTTCTGAAGCAGTTGTTATCCTAGTTCGGGACGCCTAGAGCCATCATTAGCGACAGAGGGATCCATTTTCAGGGCCAGTTCGATAAATTACTCTCTCTATGGTGTCACTCACAAGGTGTCTATGGCCTACCACCCCCAATTTAGTGGTCAGGTTGAGCTGATGAATCGGGAGCTTAAGCGCATGCTAGAGAAAAGGTGGATCAATCTCGCAAGGATTGGTCCACCAAACTCAATGATGCTCTCTCAGCATACCAGACTGCCTACAAGATGTCAATTGGTACTTCGCCGTATCGGCTTGTCTATATAAAGGCATGTCACTTGCCAGTGGAGCTAGAGCACAAAGCCTGCTTGGCACTTAAGCTGCTCAACTTGGATGTTAATCTTGCAGGTGCTGAATGCAAATTGCAGATGCTGGAGCGGTAGGAATGGCGTTACCACGCCTATGAGAACACCAAGTTGTATAAGGAGCGAACTAAGCGTCTTCACGACGCTCAATTGAGGGGGAGAGGGAGTTTCAAGTTGGCGATCAAGTTCTCCTCTATAACTCTCGCCTGAAACTCTTTCCTGAAAAACTCCGCTCCCGATGGTCTGGACCATTCACGGTCACACAGGTATTCCCGTATGGCACGATCGAGATTGCCAACCCGTAGACTGAGCCGTTTAAAGTGAATGGCCATCGATTCAAACTTTATCTGGGAGACGAGGTCGAACGTGCGGAGTTGGTGTTTGAACTCGCGGACCCTAAGTTTCGCTGGTTGCGTCTAGCTAAAGACATAAAAGAATGCGCTTGTGGGGAGGCATCCCCACCACAGTTTGCATTTCTTTTCCCCTTTTTCCTTTGTTTTGTGGTGTGATCGAGTCAGTTGCACGTCTGTGATGAAGTTTGGTCGTCTGGTATGCCTCGATTTGGTGTTTGCATGTAGGGGAGTTCGAAAAAATGGGAGAAATTGATTTTTGGCCGAGAAGGGGGAAATACCCGGCCACGCCTCAAAATACCCGACCGGGTCTTTTGACCTCGCGGCAGGGATCCCTTCTAGTCAAGGGGCGCAAAAAGGCTGAATACCCGGCCGAGATCGGGTATTTTGGCCTCTCAGCCCCCCCTCCCCCGGATCGTGATTCGCGTACGAGGAGCAATACCAGACCACGGGCCTCACATACCCGAACGAGTATTTTTGAGGCCTGACCAAGTATTTTTCCTTTGAAAGCGAATACCCAGCCAGACCCCTTCTCTCTCATTTCATTTTTTTCATAATTCCCCATCTCTTCCTTCTCTCTTCCTCGTTTTTTTGTAGATCTCATTTTTGTCCGACCTCTATATTGAAATCCGTTTGCGGATTCGGGATCTACGTTGCAGGGTGCACCTTCGCCAGAAATTTCACCTGATTTGGGCAAAGTTTAGTTTTCCGACCGCCGGCAACTTTCCGACGAGTACTACGGGGCCTTTTTGTGGTTTCGCATCCCTCGCCCTTTGCTTGTGTCCCTCTATGGTCCTACTTGTGTTTCCAGGTATGTATCTTGATCAATTTTTATTTTTTCTGGGAAATCGGACTATAGATGTTAGGCCCGAGAACTATGAATTGGTTGGCATGTTTGAACTAGAATAGGGTGAGGGATACAGTGGATGTGATTTGCTAGTGCGTGTTGAATGCCCAATTGCTTGAATGACTCGCCTTTACCATGATTCTTGCTAGAAATTCTGTTGTTTTGCGTGCAACTCAATTGCTTTGTGCTTAATTGCCTACCCTAGGTGCTCTTTAAGTGTGGGGGAACTGTTGAACCCCTGCTTGCGGTCCTTACAAGAATTGTCTTGGTTCCACCTTTGGGTTTTTCATTTTGCAGGATCATGTCTCTAGACCACCCCTACGTGCAGGGCTTGTGCCTCCACCCCGACTATGTTGACCAGTTCCGACAGGTCCTTAACTGGGTGTTTCACCGCCACCTGATAACGATGTATTTGCACATGTTTGCACCCTTAGTTCTTATCCGTTTGGGGCTAGTAGTCGAGTATTTTTTACCCGTTTTACACCGGGTTGTGCTACTTTGTCATATTTCAGGTCCTAGACGTCGAAGGAAAGGCTAAGCACGAGTTTCGGGGCATTTGGAAGTCATTTGGTCGAGCTGGGGCCAAAGCACGGGCTGGCCTAAACCAAAACACGGTCGTGTACACAAACAGGCACGCCAGTGTTTTTATTGCCAAGAGCTGAACTGATGGAAAAGCAAAACACTTGCTGGCCTAAAGCAAAACACGGCTGTGTCCATATTTAGGCACGACCGTATTTTGTCCGACGCGGGCGTGTTTTTAACACGGGGCAAAACACGGGCGGGCAAATCCAAAGCACGGTCGTGCCCTCGACCGTGTTTTGCCCTGGGTTGGCCTTTTAGGCAGATTTGAGCCAAAGCAGAAGGGGTTCCGAGTTTTAGAGAGACAAAACAATTCCTAGAGAGAGAAAGTGACAAACAAGAGTTCCCAAGTGCCCTAGCTTGATCTTCATCACCATTGGAGCCCGGCTTGAGCTTGGAGAAGATCCGATTGTATGAACCCAAGTATAGATTGTATGTTAGGTCTGATTGTATGAACCCAAGTATAGATTCTATGATTTGATTATATTCAATTGAGGTTTGATTTATTGAATGGCATGAATCCTGATCAAATTCCTGTTGTTTCTGCTTTAACCTAGAAAGAGAATATCTGCTTAGGTTGATAGAGCACCCTTAATTGAAGGTAGTGAATTGGCGACTTTAGTCGAGGAGCCAATTCACTATTCTGTACCAAATTTACTTCAGTAGTGGAGGTTTGGTTCGTTAGGGCCTCAATCTGTTTACTCCGGTGGAGGTTAGTCGCCCGCTGGGGACTCAGATTGAGAGGGTCTGGAGACCTTTAGTCGAGACTTCAGACTGCTTAAGAACCTCCCGCAGTGTAACTATCATTAAAACTGAACTTGGTAAATTGCAATCCGGCTTAACTGCAGTCTAGGGGGAACCATATCCAGATGACAACCGTTTAATTTCTTTGCTTTTTTTGCTTGTTTGAACCTGCACTAAAGTTTCATCGCTAAATAATAAGAATTCGCTGAGTCGTCATCACATCTAGGACCCGGGTTGACATTAAAACCCAAACCCGCTATACTACTCTTTAGGAAGTGGTTTCACTTGGCCATTTTCTAGAGTGACAGTAGGAAAGAGTCAAGTTTTTGGCGCCGTTGCCGGGGACGGCTAGGTTGTTGAAGAAACATGAATTCTGTTAATTTAGCTTTTCTTTTCGCATTGTTTGCTTTGTCCCACTTGTGCCTTCACGGGTTTGCTGCTTGACTGTGTGCAGGTAGTGCATGACCCATAGCCAGTCAAGAGGTTTACTGTCGTTGTATCCGGAGCTTGAACGCACCTGTCGCCAACTTAGGAGACAACAGCGAGCTAGACTAGCTGCGGAGGAGCGCATAGACGGCCATTTGAGCAGCGAGTCCGAGTACGAGTAAGAGATGGAAGGAGATCACAATCCACACCAGGGGAATCCTCTCCAGGTTCCCCCGGCGAATCAGATCTTGGGGAACAACCCCATACCCCAGGCAGATGGGGTTCATCATCATCCACCGCCGTCGGATCCCACCTTGGAGTACTACTACACTCCACGGATTGCTGACATCCGCCCGGTCATCCTCTACTCGCCTATTCCAACGAACAACTTTGAGATCAAGCCATGCTAGATTGAACTCATTACATCCTCTATCCAGTTCCATGGCTTGAAGGATGCGGAGGCAAGGGTGCATCTTTCCCGTATTCTGTAGCTGACGAACGAGTTCAAGCTAAACGGTGTCCTTGATGACGCAATCCGCCTTCACCTCTTCCCCCATTCTCTGGCAGGGAATGCTAAGAGGTGGTTGGATACCCATCCCCCATTATCCATCACTTCTTGGGACGATCTGGCCAACAAGTTCGTGCACAGGTACTATCCGGCATCGAAGACCACAGAGATCCAGCGGGAGATCACTCACTTCCGCCAAAAGCCAGACGAGTCACTTCGTGATTCATGGGAGCGGTACATGGGATTTTTCTGGCAGTGTCCCCATCATGGCTTTAGTGATGCATTCACCGTGGGGAACTTCTACAGTGCTCTCTCTCCGGACAACCAGTGGATGATTGAGTCTCTATGCCCAGGAGGGGATATTCTTACTAAGACCCCACCCGAACTTAACCAGATGATCAGTACACTGGCTGCCAGAGATCATTCCTGGGGGCAGGGCACCAGAGGTAGGAATTCCAAGGACCGCGGTGTGCACGCCATGGAGGCCAGGTCTGGGCTCGAGCAGCAGGTGGCCGAGTTGGTGCAGACATTGAAGCAGCCCAACAGTCTTATTCCGGGCAGAGGTTTGGCTACACCTCCAGTAGCTCAATGTCAGTGGTGTGAGAGCTCAAATCATCTGGTGGAAGACTGCCAGGAAATGCGAGAGTCAACTACTCCCCAAGAGCAGTTGGACTTCATCGCTAATGCTCGGCGCTTTGACCCCTACAGCAATACATACAATGAGGGATGGCGTTAGCATCCCAACTTCGCTTGGAATAGCAACACCACTAATCCATCTGGTTTCCCAGCACCAGCAGGTGGTTTTCAGCAGAGGCAGCCTTTCCAGGCTAGACAGGGGCCAGTCCCTCAGCAGCAGCCTCAGCGTCAGTATTCCAAGCCATCAGCAGTCCCGGCTCCAGATAATCAGATGACGGAGCTGAAAAACATTCTAGCGGCATTCATGACTACCACCCATGCAACTTTCACGAGGATGGACTAGAGCATAGCCTCACTGGAGGCAGGCCAGAGGAACCAAGGTGTCGTTTTGCAAGATTTACAGAACCATATGGGTAGCATGGCTCGCCAAATTAATACCCGAGCCCCAGGAAATCTACCTGCCACTACCATCTCCAATCCACGGGAGCCGCACCAGCAGCTGAATGCCATCACCACCAGGAGTGGTAAGTCCACATCGGCGGTACCTGCCCAGGCTAGGGAGGAAGAGCCACTGCCTGCTTCAGCACTTCCAGCCGATGATGTAGAAGTGAGGGTGGAGAAGGATGCCCCTTCTCCCAAGCCATCTTGCAGAACAAGATGCCCGAAAAGCGCAAGGACCCAGGGAGTTTCACTATCCCTCTTAATATTGGCAGCATGCATGTAGGGAAGTCCTTGGCGGACCTTGGCACTAGCATTCAGTTAGCTGATCGCTCTATTGTGCATCCTAGGGGTATCATAGAGGATCTGCTTGTTAAAGTAGGCGCATTCACATATCCTATTGATTTTGTTGTTCTGGATATAAATGAGGATGTGGATGTGCATTTGATTTTGGGTAGACCATTTCTTGCCACCGCCAAGGCACTAATTGACGTGCATTGTGGTAAACTCATCTTGCATGCTGGGAATGAACAGGCTACTTTTTCTGTGGCTGACCTTGATCATTGTGATATGCATGCTGTCACACCTATGCATGCCATTTCTCACCAGGTACACGAGCCTGTCGTGTACCCCTCTGTGCATCTCGTTTTGCAGGATCCCCCTCTCACGCCTGCGCCACCACTCCCTTCAACCTCACCACCAAACAAAAGGATCAAAGAGGAGTGGCGGCCCAAGCAGCAGGTGGCTAAGCCTGCACCGAAGAAAGGTGGAGACCACTATGAGCTGGTTCCACCTCCTGCACCACGACCACCCTGGCCATCCGAGTACTCACTCGCTTGCATCTTGCCGGATGGCCAGGTCGAGCTGACCAATGCTAGTGGTCGCACCCGTCGGGTGCATGGTCACCATCTGAAGCTGTACCTCAAGAGCGATGTGAATCCTCTCTTGGAAGCACCTGCTCCAGCACCCCGCTGAGTATCCACCATGGGCGTCCAGCTAAAAGACGGTAAAGAAGCGCTTGTGGGGAGGCAACCCTGCCACGGTTTTCGTTTTTTCCTTTTGTTTTTGGTCGGATTATAAACTGGTTTGGTTTTGGTTTGTTTTCTTTTGTTTTGGATGATGTATTATTGGGCTGACAATTGGACCTAACGGATTGTGTTTGAGTTCTTCTGATCCCTTTAGCTGTGCTTTGTCCCTGACTGGTACCCTCTCTAGTCCTATTCGCTCATACTGGTCCACTTCCAGTCTCATATAGTCCGTGCACACCGGTAACATCGTTCCCCTTATCTTTCCCTCTTCTCCATTGAAGGCAATGCCGATCTTAAGTGTGGGGGGGGATGTTTCTCTTTTGACTGCATTAGATCTGTTTGGGTGCTTGGAGTCTAGTCCACTGTCCAAATTTTTAAATTTGAGGGCTCCAAGTACGTGTTTCCTTGCAAATTGCCTGCTCAGTATGCTTTGAATTGACAGTCTCTATAGTAATGTGCAACCTAGGGAGGTAGTGTAGCACTATGGAGGATGTTGAAGTATAAGATTTTTCTCATCTAGCTCTCTGCTGTGCCAGTTGATTTTGTGAATTAGTGGAGCTAGGACCATTAAATTCATGTGATAATGGTGACTCTATGTGGATTGTGTTATGGACTCGTGTATCGAACAGGGTGTTCATGTGGAAAATGAAAAATGCAGTTGGTCCTCCATGTCAAAATCATCAAAATCTTAAACATGGGGTAAGCCCAACGTGTGCGGCACCGTTCATTGCACCAAATCAGGTTTTGGAAGAGATTTTAGTGATCCTTAGTGGGGTACTCCTACAAGGTGAAGCTATGCTATCTCTAGTACAAGTAAAACTTCCACCCGTTGAACGGTTTGCCTACTTGAGGATGTGTTTTTAAGGGCACGGATAGAGCTTCCGACCCCCTTTAATTTCATTGACCCTCCACATGAGTTGAGGAAAAGGAGTTAAAAGAAGTACTCTGGCGAGTGCCAGATGTACAGAAATTGCTCTTGCTCGACTAATAAGGGTCGACCGTGCAAAAGACTGCAATTGGAACCCCCGATAAGTGAATGAGAAAGGATTGAAAAAAAAGTAAAATGGAAGTGAAAAAGGGGTTCCAACGGTGAAATGAAGTGAAAGAGCACCCCGGTATCGCGAGTCCTTGATTGTGAATGGTGTGAGTCCCTTTATCCATGAACTGACTGTCTTACTTCTACTGCTTCTCATGATCCTGGCTTGAGTCTAGTACTCGCATTGAGAGAGATAGGGAACATCTTAGAAAACCAGTTGACCTCGTAAGCTGCTATATGATCTAGAAAATCCTCTACCGACGATCGGGTTTGTTTGTTGCTATAAAGGTCTGGAGAGTTGCATTGGTTTGAGTCAAGTTTTCTTGGGGACAAGCAAACGGTTAAGTGTGGGGGAATTTGATAACGATGTATTTGCACGTGTTTGCACCCTTAGTACTTATCCGTTTGCGGCTAGTAGTCGTGTATTTTTTGCCCGTTTTACGCCGGGTTGTGCTACTTTGTCATATTTCAGGTCCCAGACGTCAAAGGAAAGGCTAAGCACAAGTTCGGGGCATTTGGAAGTCATTCGGTCGAGCTGGGGCCAAAGCACGGGCTGGCCTAAACCAAAACACGGCCGTGTACACAAACAGGCACGCCAGTATTTTTATTGCCGAGAGCTGAACTGATGGAAAAGCAAAACACGGGCTGGCCTAAAGCAAAACACGGTCGTGTGGGTGAATTTGATAACACTGAATTTGCACATGTTTTTACCTCTCATTTCTTGTTTTTTAGCTTGGTGTTTATCATACTTTGGCCTATTTTATGCTAGGTTGTGTTCCTTTGTCACATTTTCAGTTCATAGCGTGTAAATTGAAGCATAGGCGCAAATTTCAAGTCAATTAGAGATCAATTGGCGACTCGAGGGGAGAAACTCAGGCACGGCCCAAAGAAAAATGGATGTATACCTCCGTTAATAGAAAAATAATCATGTAATCTATGCATGTAAATAAAGATGACGAGACTACGAGCGTCTGGGATCAAACGACGACTGATTCAGAGTTTGGATGAGGGAGAAATGACCGAAAGACAGCATCCTCTCCAGAGTTACAGGCTGGCCTTCAAAGTTACTGTTCGGGCCACGGGAGGCAGGATGCATTCCAGAAGTTATGGCCTGAACCCCAAAGGTTACGGCCGTAAATTGGCTTCTGTGAGTTGTATAAATGCTTTTTGCGGATTCTGAAGGGGGAGAGCTGGGTTTTGGATTCCAAACAACCAAGGGACGAACCCTAGAGAGAGCACCTTGGGAACCTTCTTGGAGCTATTTTGGAGGATTTCTTCGCCATTGGAGCTAGGGAATCAAGCATGGAGATGGAAATTGAAGATCTAGATCAGATTTCTGCATTCTCTCTCTTCTCTATGGAGTAACTTCCCTTCACTTAGATTTTGAGGAACCCTAGATTTGTATGCTAGGAAGAGTTGTATGAACTTGAATACATGATTGATTGACGTTTTATATTCAGTTGAGGCATTAATTCAGAATTACTTGAGTGCTTATCAAATTTTTTTATTCCAGCTTTAACCTAGAACGACAGTCTCTGCATAAGTTAATACAACTCAATTGGAAGTCGTGGATCGATTGCTTTAGTCGAGAAATCGATTCACTACTCTGTAATAGAATCAAAGCCAGTAGAGGAAGTTTTGTGTGTTTTGCCTTGGATAGCTTACACCGGTGGAGGTTAGTCGCCCACCAGGTATTCGAACTGAGAGGGTCTGAATAACTTTAGTCGAGAGTCCAGACCAGTTAAGAACTTTCTGCGATATATATGTCAACTGAATTGGATTGGGTGAATTACAACTTGGCCTAACTGCAAACTAGGGGGAATCATACCTAAGTGAGTTCCCAACCTATAATTAGTAGTTTTACTTAGTTTAGTTAGTAGAGTAGTTTAGTTAATCAATCCTTGATCTAATTTGCCAGATAATGAACTGAAGCTGAGTAATAGTACACTAGAGATCCAAGGATTCGATATTTATTACTTGCACCACTATACTGCAGTCCTTTTTATTGGTTACACTTGGCCATTATTAGGAGTTGTGTTTTAGCGAGTCAATTTACTATACTATAATGCTATCTATGTAATGTCATTACGGTATCTAGATAGGTTAATGATTACAAACTGATAGGTTTATGATTAATTGGGGTTATGAACAAACCCGCCTTAAACTTAAGGATTTTGTACAAAATTTGAAGTGGGAGGATTAGTGGCAACCAAGTTTTGGATAGTCCATTGGCTGATGTGTGATTGGAGAGGATTCTAGAGAGTTAGAGAAGGAGAGATGGCAGATTTTTTTTCAGCCCACCTCTCATCTGTTTCCCTCACTCTCTCTCACATCCCTCTCTTGCTCTCTTTCTCCCATATGGTTTCAACACCCAAATACCACCATCCCCATTTTCAGAAACAAGGATTAGAGAGATAGAAAGAAAATGATATCAATGAAAGGAAGAAGAAGAATGAAACAACGGGTACTGCCAATTTTCGTCCAGCAGCAAAATGGCATGTTGGAAGGACAATTCTGGACACTCGGGCCGTTGGATCGTCTTTAAATTTAGAGGATACATTTCATACGTCATTGGCTATGACTGTACCGTTGGGATCATAGTTATAGTTGCTGGTTCATTGAGAAATGTTGCTTAACATAAGGGGTGTGACGCTGTTTTTCATGTAGCGAGACAACCAATTAGAGCGGAGGAGCAAGCCGGGGAGTCCTCGAAAGGAAAATGATGGTGGATTATCAATCATATGTGTGAGTAGATTCTAACCCTAAATTTATATCAATACAAATGCGGTATTTGGGTCCTGAAGCGACCCAAGTACATATTATAAATAGAGAGGTATTCGGGTCATGAAGCGGCCCGAGTACTAAGCATGAATATCGAATGAATGAGTAATGAATGTGATATGAGTTTAATGCTTATTATGTGTTAATTGTGTTTATGAATGTGATGAAGATTATCTAATGAATGTGAATGATCACGTGTTTATGTTAAAGTATCATATTCACGTGGTAAAATAGTAAAGCCTAAGGGCTTAAAGACAATATTGAGTTAAATTAATGACGGCTATGGGTGTAAGGGTAGTGATATAATGAAATGATATGTGATGAATAATGAGTAAATTTGATTTGTGTATGACTATGTGATAATATGTTTGGAATTTGATAACTGATGATTGTGAATAAGAAATGCAAGGTGTATGTGATACAAAGTGGCCTAAAAGGCGATGTTATTGTACTGGCGATGAGGGGATAATGTATATGATAAGTACCACCCACCTAAATCTATTACCCATAATTTTCCATGTGTCATGTGTTGGATAATTGTGAGGAGTAAAATCTCTTTACCCACCCCACGTGGCTCCTAACTGGAAAAGAAATGCTCCACTCCATTATCCTCTACTTACACGTGACCCATGGAAGATGGGAGACTAGTTTTACCACCATTTCTCTCTTTGAGTCCACCTAATTCAAAGACAGCTCAATACCACCTATCTAATACGTGGAGGAAGGGAAGGTAAGACATGGATAGCTTTTTAACCCCAACTAAGAAGTACACTTCCTGTCTTTCACCCCTTCCACATACAAATAAAGAAACCCCTACTATCTTAGTCCCCCAACTATCAAAGCCCTAGAATAAGCACATAACCAATTGGGTTGCAAGCAACTATCACTTACACGTGGCCTTGGTAGGGTAAAATCAGTTATTTTCTCCCTTAAAATTATTAATTAAATATATTTCTTGTATATTACAGCCCACCATTCAACTTGGTTGGGAGAGCCTTTGTTCCACTTAAACACACAAGCTAAACCTTCTTTTAAGCTCATCCACGTAGCTTGTATAGAGAATGGCCATCATTGTCTTTCCACCACCTCCTTTACCAACAACAAACCTACTATTTCTCATTCCATGGATGGATAGTACCTCTTTAATTAGTCACCACCTCCTGCTTCCCCATTTTCACGTAGCTAGACATGAGATAAAGTGATTCCATCAACTAATGACACATGGACTTTCTAATTAATAGAATCCCCTTACTCTCCTCCACCAGTTACCTTGGTTAAATTCATACCTCCACATCCTAGCACGTGGAAGCAAGTAAAGTGGAACTTGACGCTTTATTATGCTAGTAGTGTGCATATATCCATGCATTGACGTCCAAGGTAAGCTTCCAACTTTCAATTAATATGTTTATTTCACACTTTACTCACGATTAGCAAGGGACACGCCACCCCATGCCAGGAGCATGAGGCACCTATAAATAGGACGCTCATTTATGTTTCCTCGGCAATCCATCTCAATTCCAAGGAACTCATTTTCTCTGAACGAGATAGGAAAAGGGGAATTCCCGATGAACTTCTTCTCAGCGAATTGGCAACTTCCAACCCCAAAATTTCTCTTTCTTTCTCCCTAGAGCCGGCTCTATACGCCGCTCCCGGTTATTTCCAAGTACTGACTTGAGCTTTGGAGAAGGTCCCAGCCGACGACAACCGGCGGGTCCTCTTTTGCAGTATTCATCTCGAGAGCTGGAATCCAACGAAAAATCAAAAGGTCAACGCTCTCCGCACTCTACAACGTTCGAGGTCAGCTATTTTAGCTTGGCATCAACAGTATAACATGAATCACTATGTGATGATACTAAGATAGCCTAATTGGCTATCGTGTGATACTAGAAAGTTTGTAAGGCGGAAATGTGATACTGGGAAGTCTATAAGGCGATGATGTGCTTATAAGATATGTTGAATGTTACTATATGAATGTGTTGATTACATGAATAAATATGTGTTAAGTGATTGGCGCCTCGTCGTGAATTCTATGTGATTAGATATGGTGGCTATATGCCTAGCTCTCTAGGAGAGCGATACCAGGCCTGGTTATGGGCGATGATGTATGCATATATTGGCAATGCTTTATGCATCCATTGGCGGTGCCTAAGGCATCTATTGGCGGCAATGCAGTTAAAATCGCGATTCTACCTAGAAGCAGAAAATGGGTAAAATCGTAAAATTTAGAATCAAAGCGTAAAAGCGTAAGTTTTTTACGCACCCTGTATAGTATGTAAAATGTGAGTGTGTAGATTTTAGATAAGTGAATAACTACATGAAATTCATAATTAAAATGTAATATCTAACACATAATCTAATATGTGTTGACTTAAAAGTAGAGAAAACTCATAACATCTTAATAATAAGCTCATAAACGTAGATCGTAACCCGTAAATGAGCTTGAGAATCCAAATTCTCATAAGCTGGTTTGAGTTTACATAATTACATACGATCAATTACCGATAAAATTTTATCGTAACCCATGTAAGAGCCACAGGCGAAGATTAAGGGAGAAGACTTATAGAAGGTCAGCGGTTGTAGACAATACCATTAGGTGTCTTTTCAACCTAATGTGAAACCCCTATCTCGACACTAGTTGTAGAAAGAGTGATGAATCATGTTTTCCTTTTTTTTATTTTTTGCTGATATTTCTCCAAAATTACATCATTTTGGGCCAATTAGCACATTTTTATGAGATGATAAAAATCGTATAAAAATTCTTCAAAATCGCAATTTTACCGATTTTAAGCGATTTTAGCGATTTTACCCATGTTTTTACCAATTTTTGTGACTAAGCGACTTTAGGTAGAAACTGAAACGTTTTGGTGGCCTAAATACGTAAAAACGTAAGTTTTTACGTTTTAATGTGCGATTTTGATTGCATTGATTGGCGATGCTTAACGCATCTATTGGCGATGCTTAACGCATCTACTGGATATACCCGGGAGAGTGCATGACAGGGCAAATTAAAGGCTAAAAGACACGTAATATGGCTAGCCTCATTATGTGTATTGATGTACTAGTATGGATGTGTGATTGATTACTGGATTATACATGGTTTCATGCATGAAATGCCATAGCAAGGTGAATACGGTGTGTATATGTGCATCATTGATCATGGGAATATGAATGATATGCTGAATTGTTTATTGGCATGACTAAAATGAGCAAGCTGATGATGCTTCGCATAGTGTTATGGTTTATGTGATTTGTATTTTGATAAGTTTATGTGAATGAGTAACGGTGCCCAACACCAACATGTGATTGTTTGTCATTAGAGGTGTGCAAAGTAGAGATATCATATGATAGATACGGAAGAGTGATATTAGATGCCTAAGCACCGTGATAAGTGAATTGTGAAGTGATTGCTACTGAATGGTGATGAGATAGTTCTTCCATTGATGATCGAAATTATAATTGGGTACCGAATTGTTATAAGTGGAATGATAGGCATTAGGAGTGAGCAGCAAATGACGTGTAATTAAAGGGTGCCATGCTAAATACCGCTTGTGTACTGTGGTTTATTTGGATTTAGAATTTATTCATTGAGAAATGACTCATCCTTCGTCAACTATTTTTTCCCAGATCTAGAGCAACTGCAAGAAGTGGTAGAAGTAGAAGCAATGGCTTCAATCTTTAAGTTTTGATTCATGAGGTGGGCGGAAGGCTGAACATGTTTCCACATGGAATATACTGTCAAATGGCTTACCTTTTTGTACTTTGATTTGCAAAGTTTTTAAATCGAGCCTGAAAACCTTTTATAATATGTTAAAGCGAGTGATCCGTTAGGGTGTTACATTGGGTCTAGACCAAGTTCACAAATCAAATTATCTGTTACGAAGCATATCTCACGATATTTTTGTTTCAATAGGTCTAAATTCATTATTTTCTCAACCTCAATCTACAACCTCTGCTTCATAGCCTCGTAGTCAAATCAATAGCTCAAACATTTTACTTAAATACATTTATAAACGTCACCTCACATGTTATAAAAGTTGAAGGATCATTGTACACCATAGTTTCCTCGTGACACACAATAACAACATCAACACAGAGATGAAAGTCGATGTTTTACCGAGAGCAAAATCCAAGAAAAATAAATTCAAAGAAATGTATGTGTATGCAGCTCCAAACTTTGACCTCTAATGTCAAATTTGACAGAATTTTCTATATTTAGAAACATCCAAAATTATAGCGGACTTCTACTTTACAATTCAAGAGAAGAACCAACACCAATGGAAAACAAAAAAGAAAGAATGAAAGAAAGAAAGGTGGAGAGCAAAAACAAAATCAAAGAAAAGAAAGTACCACTTCACAATGCAAAGATAACCATAAACAATGACGAAACAATATCGAGAATGATATCATCGTAGAGAAGAGATGAACATATGAAAACCTTTACAAACATTGCCATTCAAATAGATAATATGCTCCAATTATTCTTTTTCTTGCCTAGCTTAACCCTCAACCTTCTAAGAACCATTCCATCACATTTATCCCAATTCCATTCCATCCCTCCATCTTGAAAAATCTTCATCCTTATTTCTTTTATCATAATAACCCATTGATTTTTTTTTTTCGTTGCTTCTGCTCATTCATATTTCCTTCGTATGTTTACAATCAATAGGGTCGGGAATCGGCACCCTGTCCTGCCTATCCTCCTTGCATGTTTAGGGTTTTCAGGACTGTGTATATCCATGGTGAGGATGGAACCAGGCCTCAGCTCATTTTCACTGGAGAGATGGTTTTCAGGAGACCATCATCATAGCTTTCTTCAGACTGTTAACAAGGCAACCGTTTCTCATGCCACCGCCAAGGCCGCCGCCGGTATGACCAATAACTCTGAACCACCGGCGGTCGTCGTCCCTCAAATCCCTATCATATGCCATAAAACGGGGCCTCTCCCCCACGGGAACCAATTCTACGCAGATGACATCCTCCATTTCCCTTTCAAGCTCATACTCATGCAAGCAATTTTAATCATAACAATTACCAGGGTGGTTAGATTCATTCTCAAGCCTCTTAAGCAACCTAAAGTCGTCTCCGAGATTATCGTAAGTAATTGCTTTCTATTATTTTATTTATTTATCTTCGATCGAAACTATTCAATTAATACTAACAAATAGAGATTTTATCGAATTTCTTCAGAAGGACCTCATAAATAGGGATGTAAAATATATAAAATTGCACATATATATTGCTTTGAGTAGATAGTTTGATTGAGTGCATCTGAGAGAGCAGCAAGTGTTCGCCAATAACATGCGATTGGAAAAATATTATCTTTGTGTTAGACATTTTGGTTTATTAAAACCTTCACATCGTTATCTTAGATGTATTGAGATGACAAAATCTTAAAAACTTGAAGGTATGAAGTATTTCAATGTGAATTATAGACTAAATAAATGGCTTCCGCATATGCTTTTACTGCTTACACAAAGATTTTGTACGATAAAATTAACGCAGACATTACTTTTATCTCATTTTTAGGGTGGTATAATCATGGGGCCTTCGGTGTTAGGGCGGAATGCAAAGTTCTCCGCCATCTTTCTGCCACCAAACGCCCAATTCGTGGCGAAAAATCTCGGGCTCATGGGTTTCATGTTCTTCCTCTTCCTCAGCGGAGTGAAGATGGACATATCAGTCATCAAAAAATCTGGCAAGAAAGAATGGTTCGTGTGTATCATCGGGATGGTGATCCCAATAATACTTTTAACAGTAGTGTTCATCTTACTCAAGCCAGCAATGGACCCAGAGTTGTCCAAGATATCCTCCATCGGAGCCGTCGTCGGCTTGCTCTCCATCTCTGCATTCTATGTCATCCACCCAATCCTCCAGGAGATGAACCTCCTGAGCTCCGAAATTGGGCGAATTGCCCTCTCCACCTCGATCATCATCGACGTCATAGGAATCATCTTCCTCGTCGTGTTCGAGGTGATGAGGCACGCAGAACATGGCGCTAGGGCAGCTATATGGTATAATGTTTCTGTAGTGGTGTTGTTGTTGTTCATGGGAACGACGGTACGTCGGATGGTGAGGTGGATCATTGACAAGCACCAAGTTGGTGAGCCCATACGTCAAGTTTACATAGTGGTTCTTGTTCTGGGTTCAATGGTGGTGGCCTTTTTGTCGGACATGTTTGGGATTGGGATTGCTAATGGGTCGTTTTGGCTAGGGCTGGTGATCCCTGACGGACCTCCATTAGGGTCTACCATCGTGGAAAGGACCGAGACCTTCATATTGCATCTGTTTATGCCATTTTCGTACATTTTAATTGGCATGCTTGTGGATGTGGTGGCGATGGTGAGTGCTCCTTGGTCGCTTCTCTACCCGATTTTCACTATTGCATTGATCGGGTGCGTGGGGAGGTTTTTTGCCAACATGATTGCTTCTTTGGTGTTGGAATTGTCGATCAAAGAGCGGATTAGTTTGAGTCTCATGCTGAGCTTGAGAGGTCAAATGGAGTTCATCATTATGGTGCATTGGTTGGACAAAGGGGTATGTATATATCTAGCTATTGCATCCTTCATTCTCTCCTCTTATCTCTCTCGATATAAAGAAGTTACACCTAAAATCATAACATAGTTTTATATAATAAGGGGAAACCATGTTTCATGAGTTTAGTGATGGCAATTTGAACCCGCTCCGACCAGCGATGGGATGGGTATTACCCAACCAACATTAGTGTGGGACGGGGCATAGGTATCTACTTCCGACCCGTCCTGTCCCGTCTCGCCCTATTTTTGGTCCATTCTATCTCAATTTCTTACTGTATCTATTCATCTTTTGACTCATCTTCAACTAGTTAGGCTCGATATTTCAACTAGTTAGACTCAACTACCCATTCTATTACCACTATTTTCATTCATAAAGTGTTTTCTCACTTCGTGTTATGGTAAAAAGCAAATTTTGCGTATATTTTTTTTCAAGTAACGTGTAAAAGTGGGTCAAACCCCACCCCATAACCCACAGATATTAGCCGCCCCGATCCATGGAGGGAGGCATGGTATAATGTGTCTGCCCCACCCTGTACCATAGTCATCACTAGTTAATCTTGCTATGTGTTAGATCATGACCATTGTTTTCCTGTGTGCCGACTGTGTTTGCAGATAATAGGGATCCCATCATACTCCATGCTAATTTTACTCTCAACAGGCATAACATTCATCGTGACCCCAATCTTTGGGTCCCTCTACGACCCTACAAGGCCTTACTTTATCAGTAAATGGAGGACCATCCAACACACACCTCCCAACTCCGAGCTCAAGATCCTTCTTTGCATCCACGACCACGAAACCCTAGCTGGCCTCCTGAACCTCCTCGAGTTCACCTTCCCCACACAGGCCAGCCCCTTGGACATCTACGCCCTCCACATCGTCGATATGATCGGTCGAGCCGCCCCGATCTTCATCGACCACGCGCAGCAGCGCCTCCCCACAAAGTACGCCAGCTCCTACTCCATCCACAACTCCCTCAGATTCTACCAGGAGTCCAAACGCGACCTCATCCAGCTCCACTCCTTCACCGCCATCATCCCCAAGAGAACCACGTACCAGGACGTTTGCGAGATGGCCCTCACCAGAAAATCCACTATCATCATCATCCCTTTCCACAAGAAGTGGGTGGAGACCATGCCAGACGCCGAGTCCAGCACCTTCACCACCACCGTCCTCGCCAAGATCATGGACCACGCGCCCTGCTCCGTTGGCGTGCTCATCCAGAAGGGCGAGTTCCAGAACCCAATGTTCGCCATCTCGGACCCTTATGCCGTCCACCAGTTCATTGTGATCTTCACGGGCGGCCCCGACGCGCGTGAGGCGCTGGCATATGCGGACAGAATGTTGATGAACCCGTACGTGAACATGATGGTGATCCGGTTCCTCGCCGTGAACAATCGCGGCGACGACGAGATGGAGAGGAAGCTTGACGACGGGATGCTGCAGTGGTTCATGGCGAGGAACGAGGCGACACGCCGGATAGGGTATCAGGAGATTGAGGTGAACAATGGGGAGGAGACGCTCGCGTCGATTCACGCGCTCAAGAATATTAACTACGAGATGTGGATCGTTGGGAGGGAGCGTGGGATTAACCCGGTGTTGCTCGAGGGTTTGTCTAATTGGAGTAATCATGACGAGCTGGGGGTCATCGGGGATTATGTGTCGTCTAGCGATTTCGGGACGGTGTCGTCGGTTTTGATTGTACAGCAACAGCTTCTACGAGGGAAAGAACGTAAAAAGCCTAAACTTAGAAGCTTGTCTCTGAATTACTTTTAGGATTTTTCTAAGTTTTTTTTTAATTTGTAATTCTAAATTTAATGATAAATTTTGGGAGTTTGGTTCATCCAATTAGACCATCCGCAACCATAAAATAGATAGATTATCTATTTCATATTTGTCAACTCATCAACTTTTACAATTTCACTATTTAACTTTCATTTCAACTACATTAATGAAATCTATCCACAATTTCATATGGTGGACCCAACTATATAATAACCCACTTGTTCAAAGCATAAACAATTATAAAATGAAATGAAATAAGAAAATAAAGTAAAGAGACAAAACTTTAGAGTGGGTCCACTTTGCCTATTTCATATGGAATATCGTTTAGTGAAATATTTAAAGAATGAAATAGCAAGCTACAACAATGAAATATGAAAAAAAAGTGGTCATGTCACTATGAAATAGGCAAAAGACATCCATTGTGGATGCTCTTAATTAGCTCATGGATATGCTTAGAATCTTTATTTCTTTCCATTATTCAATACTCGCGGACCCTTTTTATGTCATATTGATCGAGTTGAAAAAGGTATATGAAAATATCTAGTGGGGTCCTTTGAATGAAGGAATCTCATAGCGTAGCCAAATGTTGAAATATGTGAAATTTCAATCGATACATGGAATTTAAACTGATAGAATAATTAAATACGGGAGTGTGTATAGCTGCTCAACGGAGTGAGTCCTCCTTCCACATCTACAAGGCGAAGGCTGGTTCGGTATGTGATTCGGCCACCTTTGCGGTTTGGTCTTGACAGAGTGAAGTCATATCGTGTTATGGGGTTTTAGTGTATTTTCACTTTTTCTTTAGGGAACTATTAGAGTTGCCCATTGCGTGGCAAAAATGGCTCTTTTGTCGGCATGTTGATTAGTATTGGCTGTTGTTTTTACGTTTCAATCTTGTATACACCTAAAGATTTACAATCTATCTATGACAAAAAAAAATACGGGAGCGGATAGAGTATAAAACTCAGGCCTGCAAAAATCCGATCATATCATCGTATTATAACATGGTGATACTGATATGATGATATGTTGTATCATCTTATCACCAAGTCGTGATACGATGATGTGATCGGGGTTTGCATGGTTTTGCGTGTTGGAGTTTTGTTTCGGAATCCAAACCATTAGATACTATTTTTTTTAGATAGATAATTTTAGAAAATCAATTGTGTTACTTATTTATATTCTTTCTAAAAATGGAGTTGGCAAAGTTCGCCTCTTTAAGATAAAGGTTTAAGGAATTCGTTTGATTTTGGTGATACTTAAGGGGTCGTTTGCTTGTGGGATTTGAGTGTTGTATTTGCCACCTAAATAATGTATTTGATTAAAAAACATTGTTGTTGAGGTATACAAATCCATAGTCCCCACGGATTTGGATATTTTTTAGCTCCAAACCCTTGATCCCACGTATTTGCAAATACCACATTTCATTTGGTATTAGCAAATACCACATTATGGAAGGCAAATTTTTTAGAACCAAATACCAAATGAACTAAATCCATGATAAAAATTCAATTAAACAAACAATGTCATCTTTCAAATACAAAATGCAATAAATCCAACATAAATCCAAAGGTTTTCAAAACTCAAAACCTTCATTTTCAAATCCAACAAGCAAACGAGCCTTAAATTGATGCATAGTAAACTATATATATATATATATATATATATATATATATATATAATTGAAGAAATTGGTGTATTGTGATTTCCATCGTTTGATATTTATGATAGTTATTGTAGTTTTTAGGTTAAATAATAATTATTAGCCAAACTTTTTCCTCATTCTAAAATATTAGCTAAATCTATCAAATACAAATAATTAGCCACACGTTAACTCCTCTGTATTTTATACAAGAATTTGTATATCTAATAGGAGGAATTCAACAATGCTATATAACATTGGTGCTATAGGTTTTTTCCTTTATGATACAATTTGAAGTTATACCTCATGCTATGAAAATCGGCCCGGATGGGCCGGTCAGACCGAAAAACCCGGACCCGGGCACAAATTCGGCCCTGAAAGCATGGAAAACGGGCGGCCTTTGTGGCTCACCTTTTTTTTATTGTTTTTCCAATGAAAAACTAAACAGGCGCCTGTCGTACTCGTACCTTTACCCCCTTCCCTTTTTGCTTTCTTTCAATTAGTGATGGCAATGGGGCGGGGCGGGTACCTCAATTCCCATGCCCCTCCCCACGCTACTACGGACCGGGGCGGGACGAGTCGACCCACTCTTACATGTTGTTCAAAAAAAATACAAGTAAATTTTACTTTTTAGAATAAAACGTAGGAAAAACACTTTAAGAATGAAAAATATTGATAATAGAATGGATAATTGAGCCTAACAAGTTGAAAGATCGACTCTAACTAGTTGAAGAAAAGTCAAAATAGGAGAAATATGTATAGATATTGTAAGAAATTGAGATAAAATGAGTCTACAACAGGGCGGGACGGGGCAGGGCGGGTTGGAAGTAGATACCCATGCCCCGCCCCACGCTACTGTCGGTCGGGTAATACCCGCCCCATCGGGAGTCAGGTCGGATAATACCCACGGGGCGGGTTGAAATTGTCATCACTACTTTCAATTAACATTTAAACAAAAAGAAATCAAGCCAAGAGAAAAACGAAAAATTGACCCCTACCTACAGTCTCCTATTCTCTGACTTCTCAGTTTTAACTTAGCTTTCTTCCCACTCTAATTTTCTTCTTCCTTTTATATAATAAAATAATTCTTTCTTTCTTTTAATGTAGAGCCAAGCGACGGTTTATGACCGGTTTTTTATAGCGGTTAATTGCCGGTTATCCGATAAATCTTGAACCGCTCATTAATCCGGATCGATGTCCGGTTCGGTTTTGACAACACTGGTTATACCTTTAATGTTATACTACAACTTCGGATTGTACCTATACTTTTTTGGATAAATTTTTTTATGGCACAACTTGAACTTATACCTTTATGTGATGGTACAATTTCAAGTTGTACCATAACATAAGAGTACAAATTCATTTTTATGGTACAATCTGAACTTATACATTTGACGTTATGGAGTTATGGTACTGGTACAACTTCAAGCTGTACATTAAAGCACCAATGCCTTATAAAATAATAGAAGTGCTCATCTAATAGATCACGATGGATTGGTTCCTTCTGTGTAAAAAATTTCAAAATTCAAGTTGAAAACAAACGTGGTACCATGTGGTACCAAGGTGGTAACGAGTGGTATGAGATTTTTTCATAAAATATATTGAAAATAGATCTCATTCTATATATCACAACGAACTCGTTCTATCTATGCAAAAAAATTAAAATCCAAATTAGAACGAAGAAGATAAGAGTTGATTAGGAAAACTAGAGAAAATAAAAGGCTATTAATTCTCACCCTTATATCTTTCTGGCCCATTCAAAACTAAGAGCCTATATCTCGTTTATGTAAGGGTGTATAACCATTGGTTATGCACTTTATCCTACATCCTTGTTGAACCTTAACAATGGCATAAACCGATTTGACAACTTACATTACTAAGACGAGAAGAAGTGGAAAAATGGGGCTCAAGATAAGGTGCATAACCAAATCTTGACCCTTAATTTTGAGTGGGGTCTTAACTCTGAAGGCTCCAATTCTAAGCGGTGAGAATTAATGATTTTTTTATTTTCTCGAGTTTTCTCAATTGACTTTTATCTTGTTCGTTCTAATTTGGATTTCAATTTTTTGCATAGATGGAGCAAGTTCGTTGTGATCTACAAAATGAGAAATATTTTCAATATATTTTAAAAATAATTTACATATCATGTATACCAATCGTTACCACCTTGGTATCACTTGGTAACACCTCCGTTTTTAACTCTCTTTTTTTTTTTTTTTTTTGCACAGATGGAACTAGTTTATCGTGATTTATGTGATCTACAAATTTCTGGAAAAAAATACAGAACCAAAATGTACCACTCCATACCACCCTTGTACACAATGATGAATGTGGTAAATGACAGTTCGTATATTTCTACAATAATGTATTCAAATATTATACACTCTCAATTTTTTTTCTTCCAAAATATATCAAAGTGAATATTATTTTGAAGAGCGCACCTAATCTAATTTAATTGTGAAATAAATCAAATTACAATTTAAAACGAAAGGGATTAGGGATAGCAATGAGTCGGATACGGTGCAGATACCTTTTAACCACTATCCACAATTTATGCCCACGGGTTTTACCCATCACCGCCCCGCTAAACCAAATGGGCACAAAATCTAGACCAAGCCCAAGCCCATCCGGATTTCGGTGAATCCACGGGTCACGGGCTACCCGCCAATATATTACAAAAACCGTCCTCCAGATCAAACCAACATACCGAATGAAGTAAAATTAAACTGAAAGCAAGACTTTTAGGACATTCAACCTGTAACCATGAACTTGCAAACCCATGACTTGTCTGAAATCCAAAAATATAACAATGATAATAGTTGAACCAAGAAGTGAAACTTGTTTATCTCAGCTAACAATAATAAATCCGAGCTAACAAAGAAAACAAAGCAATCCATGATGTTATCATACCAGCTAAGCAAAGCATAGCAGCAGACTACAAAGCAAAACAATAGTTCATCTTCCAGCAGCAAACCAGCATCAGAACAGCAGCATAACAACAGAGCAGAACAACAAACCATCATTCACCATTCATTCCCTAACTACTGCCTAATGGACAAGAATCTGCAATATGACAATTTAAAAATGTGTTCAGAATTTAACACAAAAGGAGCAAACCATCATTCACCATTCATTCCATAAACCTAGAGCTAATCCAGCAAGCTGATGACAGCAGCTACATCATCCTCATCTCCTTTCTACTTCGATTGACTTCCATCTCCATGTGTTACTGATAACGATGTAATTGCACATATTTGCGCCCCTAGTTCTTATCCGTTTGAGGGGCATAGTCGTGTGTTTTGGCCTATTTTACGCCGGGTTGTGCTATTTTGTCATGTTTCAGGTCCCAGGTGTCAAAAGGAAGGCTAAGCGCGAGTTTCAGGGCATTCGGAGGTCATTTCGTCAAGCTGGGGCCAAAACACGGCCACACCTAAGGCATTACACGGCCGTGTTCCTGTGGCCGTGCTTTTTATGCCGAGAGCAAATTTGGTTTGGCAAATTCAGCTGCAAACATGGGCACCAAAGCACGGCCGTGTTTCACCAAAGCACGGTCGTGTCCACCGCGAAACACGGCCGTGTTTCTCCCAACTGCTGGCCGTGTAATTAACCCTGGCCGAGGCACGGGCAGGCTCAGGCAAAGCACGGCCGTGTCCTCGACCGTGCTTTGGCCACTGATGCCTTTTTAAGCAGATTTTCAGCCAAAGAGAAGGGGATTCGAGTTTTAGAGAGAGAGATCAGTTCCTAGAGAGAGAAAGCGACGAACAAGAGTCTCCAAGCGCCCTAGCTTGATCTTCAACACCATTGGAGGCCAGTTTGAGCTTGGAGAAGTGCCGATCAACGTCCAGGAGCAGGAATCCATCCCTCACAGTATGAATTCCGCGTCTGATTCTGCTTTTGCTTTCTTCTCCATGGAGTAGTTCTCCCATTCATCTGGGTATGGAGAACCCTAGATTTGTATGTTAGGCTTTGATTGTATGAACCCAAGTACTGATTCTATGATTGATTATATTCGATTGAGGTTTGAATGATTGAATGACTTGAATCCTGATCAAATTCCTGTTGTTTCTGCTTTAACCTAGAATGAGAATATCTGCCTAGGTTAATAGAGTATCCTTGATTGAAGATAGGGAGTTGGTGACTTTAGTCGAGGAACCAACTCACCATTCTGTACCGGATTCATTCCGGTAGTGGAGGTTTTGTTATTAGGGCCTCAATCTGTTTACTCCGGTGGAGGTTAGTCGCCCGCTAGAGATTCAGATTGAGAGGGTCTGAAGACCTTTAGTCGAGACTTCAGGCTGTTTAAGAACCTTCCGCAGTATAACTGTCATAGAAACTGAACTTGGTAATTACAATCCGGCTTAACTGTAGTCTAGGGGGAACCATATCCGGGTGACCTCTCTTAACCTGAATACAACAGTTTACTTGCTTTGTTAGTTTGATAGTTTAGACTTGCATTCCAGTTTCATTGCTAGATAACAAGAATTCACTGAGTAGTCATCATATCTAGGACCCGGGTTGACATATAAACCTAACCCGCTATACCACGCTCTAGGAAGTGGTTTCACTTGGCCAATTCCTAGGGTGACAGTAGAGTCGAGTCAAGTTTTTGGCGCCGTTGCTGGGGACGGCTAGGTTGTTGAAGAAAAGTGATTTCTGTTAATTTAGCTTTTCTTTTTGCTTTGTTTGTTTTGTCCCACTTGTGCCTTCACGGGTTTGCTTGCTTGAGTGTGTGCAGGTAGTGCATGACCCGTAGCCAGTCAGGAGGTTTACTGCCGTTGAATCCAGAGATTGACCTCACTTGTCGCCAGCTTAGGAGACAACAGCGAGCTAGACTGGCTACGGAAGAGCGCCTAGACGGCCACTTGAGTAGCGATTCTGAAGAAGAGTACGGGATGGACGGAGAGTACAATCAACACCAGGGGAATCCTCAGCAGGCTCCCCCAGTGAATCAGGTCCTGGGGAACAACCCCATACCCCAGGATCATGGAGTTCATCATCCACCGTAGCCGGGTCCCACCTTGAAGTACTACTACACTCCTCGGACTGCTGACATGCGCTCGGTCATCCTCTACCCGCCTATCCCAGCAAACAACTTCGAGATCAAGCCATGCTGGATTCAGCTCATTACATCCTCTATCCAGTTCCATGGCTTGAAGGATGAGGAGGCCAGGGTGCATCTTTCCCGTTTTCTGCAGCTGACGAACGGGTTCAAGCTGAATGGTGTCCCGGATGATGCAATCCGCCTTCATCTCTTCCCCCATTCTCTGGCGGGGAATGCTAAGAGGTGGTTGGAGACCCAGCCCCCATTGTCCATCACCTCTTGGGACGATCTGGCTGACAAATTCATGCATAGGTACTATCCGGCATCGAAGACTACAGAGATTCAGCGGGAGATCACTCACTTCAGCCAAGAGCCAGATGAGTCGCTTCGTGATGCTTGGGAGCGGTACATGGGCTATTTCTGGCAGTGTCCCCATCATGGCTTCAGTGATGCATTCACAGTGGGGAACTTCTACAGTGCCCTCTCTCCAGATAGCCAGAGGGTGATTGAGTCTCTATGCCCAGGAGGGGATATTCTCACTAAGACTCCACCCGAGCTGAACCAGATGATCAGTACTTTGGCTGCCAGAGATCATTCTTGGGGACAGGGTAGCCGAGGCAGACAGTCCCGGGACCGTGGTGTGCACGCCATGGAGACCAGATCCGGGCTCGAGCAACAGGTAGCTGAGTTGGTGCAGACATTGAGGCAGCCCAACAGTCTTATTCCGGGCAGAGGTTTGGCTACACCTCCAGTAGCTCAATGTCAGTGGTGCGAGAGCTCCAATCACCTAGTGGAGGACTACCAGGCTATGAGGGAGTCTACCACACCCCAGGAGCAGTTGGCCTTCATCGCCAATGCGCGGCGCCTCGATCCATACAGTAACACATATAATGAGGGGTGGCGCCAGCATCCCAACTTCGCCTGGAGCAGCAACACCACTAAACCACCTGGTTTCCCAGCACCAGCAGGTGGTTTTCAGCAGAGGCAGCCCTTCCAGGCTCGCCAGGGGCCAGACCCACAGCAGCAGCCCTACCAGCATAGGCAGGGGCAGCCATTCTAGCAGCCCCAGCGCCAGTTTGCCGAGCCAGCAGCAGCTCCGGCCCCAGATGACAGGATGACAAAGCTGGAAAACATTCTAGCTTCATTCATGACTAGCACTCAGGCTGCTATCACGTCACTAGAGGCAGGTCAGCGGAACCAGGGTGCCATTTTGCAGGATCTGCAGACCCAGGTGGGCATCTTGTCCCGCCAAAACACCACCAGGGCACCGGGGACTCTGCCTGCCACCAGGGGCGGTAAGACCATATCTGCTGATCCTGTCCCGGCCAGACAGGAGGAACCACTACCTGCTTCAGCACTTCCAGCCGACGATGCAGAAGTGCGGGTGGAGAAGGAAGCCCCTGCTCCCAAGCCACAACCAGTGGTTAAGGAGCATGTGCCCCAGCTTCCCTTCCCCACTCGCCTGCACAAAGACAAGCTGGAGACTGAGTTTGCCAAGTTCATGGCAATGTTGAAGCATCTCAACATCAGCATACCGTTCGTGGAGGCACTGTCGAAGATGCCCAAGTACGCAAAGTTCATGAAAGATCTCTGCACCAACAAGAAGAAACTTGGGGATCTCTCGACAGTGATGCTGAGCGAGGAGTGTTCTGCTATCCTGCAGAACAAGCTGCCCGAGAAGCGAAAGGACCCAGGGAGTTTTACTATCCCTCTTACTATTGGCAGCATGCATGTAGGCAAGTCCTTGGCGGACCTAGGCGCTAGCATAAACGTCATGCCATATAAGTTTTATAAAAAGCTAGACCTAGGTGAACTTATCCCTACTAGGATGAGCATTCAGCTGGCTGATCGTTCCATTGTGCATCCTAGGGGAATCATAGAGGATCTGCTTGTCAGTGTCGGTGCATTCACATATCCTGTTGATTTTGTTATTCTTGATATACATGAGGATGTGGATGTGCCTTTGATTCTTGGTAGACCATTTCTTGCCACCGCCAAGGCACTTATTGATGTGCATGATGGTAAATTGATCTTGCGTGCTGGGAATGAACAGGCTACTTTTTCTGTGACTGAATTTGATCACTGTGCTATGATTGCTGTCACGCCTGTACATGCTATGTCTGATCAGGTACACGAGCCTGTCGTGTATCCTTCTGCACCTCTTATTTTGCAGGACCCTCCTATCATTCCTTCGCCGCCACTCCATCCAGCCTCGCCTCCGAACAAAAAGCTCAAGGAGGAGTGGCGGCCGAAGCAGCGGGTTGCTAAGCCTGTACGGAAGAAGAGTGGAGACCACTATGAGCTGGTCCCACCTCCTGCACCACGACCACCCTGGCCGTCTGGGTACTCACTCGCCTGCATCTTACCAGATGGGCAGGTCGAGCTGACTGATGATGGTGGTCGCAACCGTCGGGTGCATGGCCACAACCTCAAGCTGTACCTCAAGAGCGACGTGGATTCGCTCTTGATGGCACCTGCACCTGCACCGCCATGAGTATCCACCATGGGCGTCCAGCTAAAAGACGGTAAAGAAGCGCTTGTGGGGAGGCAACCCCACCACGGTTTGGTTTTCTTTCTTGTGTTTTGAGTCGGATTGTAAACCAGTTTGGTTTTGGTTTGTTTTCTTTTGGTTTGGATGATGTTTTATTGGGCTGACCATTGGACCTAACATACTGTGTGTGAGCTCTTTGGTTTCCTTTGGCTTTGCTTGTCTTGACTGGTCCTCTCTCCAGTCCGCTTCACTCCGACTGGCCCGCTTCCAGTCCCCTGCAGTCCGTGCATCCGGTAACATCGTTCCCCTTTTCCTTCCCTCTTCTCCATTGAGGGCAATGTCGATCTTAAGTGTGGGGGGATGTTTATCTTTTGACTGCATTAGATCTGTTTGTGTGCTTGGAGCCTAGTCCACTGTCCAAATTTTTAAAATTTGAGGGCCCCAAGTACGTGTTTCCGTGCAATTGCTTGCTCAGTATGCTTTGAATTGACAGTCTTTATAGTAATATGCAACCTAGGGAGGTAGTGTAGCACTATGGAGGATGTTGATGCATTTAAGAAGTCTCATTTCTTCTTCATATTGTGTTGGTTGATTGAGTGAATTAGTGATCTTAGGACCCTTGAATTGTGTGGTGTTGTGGATTCTCTACGGTCATGGACTCTTGTATCATGTTTTGAAAATAACAGGTGCTCGAAAATGTGCTTCAAAATAACGTCTCCCGTGCGAATAGGGCGAAAGTGTGTAAGGGGAGACGGGGATCCGTTCCCAATTTCCACCTACTACCTCCAGCCCCCTTACATGTCTTTCCCCCGCACGAGGCTCGAGACATCCGCTCCTGGCATGGCCGGTAAGAGCCGGTTGGGACCCTTGAAAAAAAAAATCACAAAAAACAAGCAAAACAGAAAGAAAAGGGGTTCCAACCATCTTCAAAGAAAATAGAGCACCTTAAAAAATGTGAGTCCATGATCCTTTGTCTTTGAGAATCTCTTCATCCACAATTCATTTGTCCTCTGTTCACTGTTTGCCATGATGCCGACTCGATACTAGTGCTCTCGCCGAAGGAGCTATGAGATGACTTGTGCGTCGGTTGACCTCGTAAGTTGCTAAATGATCTAGGAAGTCCTCTACCTACGATCTGGGTTGTTTGTTGCTATAGAGGTCTGGAGAGTTGCATTGGTTTGAGTTAGGTTTGCTTGGGGACAAGCAAACGGTTAAGTGTGGGGGAGTTTGATAACGATGTAATTGCACATATTTGCGCCCCTAGTTCTTATCCGTTTGAGGGGCATAGTCGTGTGTTTTGGCCTATTTTACGCCGGGTTGTGCTATTTTGTCATGTTTCAGGTCCCAGGTGTCAAAAGGAAGGCTAAGCGCGAGTTTCGGGGCATTCGGAGGTCATTTCGTCAAGCTGGGGCCAAAACACGGGCACACCTAAGGCATTACACAGCCGTGTTCCTGTGGCCGTGCTTTTTATGCCGAGAGCAAATTCGGTTTGGCAAATTCAGCTGCAAACACGGGCACCAAAGCACGGCCGTGTTTCACCAAAGCACGGCCGTGTCCACCGCGAAACACGGCCGTGTTTCTCCCAACTGCTGGCTGTGTAATTAACCCTGGCCGAGGCACGGGCAGGCTCAGGCAAAGCACGGCCGTGTCCTCGACCGTGCTTTGGCCACTGATGCCTTTTTAAGCAGATTTTCAGCCAAAGAGAAGGGGATTCGAGTTTTAGAGAGAGAGATCAGTTCCTAGTGAGAGAAAGCGATGAACAAGAGTCTCCAAGCGCCCTAGCTTGATCTTCAACACCATTGGAGGCCAGTTTGAGCTTGGAGAAGTGCCGATCAACGTCCAGGAGCAGGAATCCATCCCTCACAGTATGAATTCCGCGTCTGATTCTGCTTTTGCTTTCTTCTCCATGGAGTAGTTCTCCCATTCATCTGGGTATGGAGAACCCTAGATTTGTATGTTAGGCTTTGATTGTATGAACCCAAGTACTGATTCTATGATTGATTATATTCGATTGAGGTTTGAATGATTGAATGACTTGAATCCTGATCAAATTCCTGTTGTTTCTGCTTTAACCTAGAATGAGAATATCTGCCTAGGTTAATAGAGTATCCTTGATTGAAGATAGGGAGTTGGTGACTTTAGTCGAGGAACCAACTCACCATTCTGTACCGGATTCATTCCGGTAGTGGAGGTTTTGTTCTTAGGGCCTCAATCTGTTTACTCCGGTGGAGGTTAGTCGCCCGCTAGAGATTCAGATTGAGAGGGTCTGAAGACCTTTAGTCGAGACTTCAGGCTGTTTAAGAACCTTCCGCAGTATAACTGTCATAGAAACTGAACTTGGTAATTACAATCCGGCTTAACTGCATTCTAGGGGGAACCATATCCGGGTGACCTCTCTTAACCTGAATACAACAGTTTACTTGCTTTGTTAGTTTGATAGTTTAGACTTGCATTCCAGTTTCATTGCTAGATAACAAGAATTCACTGAGTAGTCATCATATCTAGGACCCGGGTTGACATATAAACCTAACCCGCTATACCACGCTCTAGGAAGTGGTTTCACTTGGCCAATTCCTAGGGTGACAGTAGAGTCGAGTCAGTTACAAAGCAATATGGTTAGAAAAGAGTAAAAACCTAAATTAATGAACTCGTCATAGCTATACAAAGAAACCAGTTACCTGTGCACTCTTCCACCGAGGCATCATCCATTGCCATAGCTGAGAAAACCCCCTCCAAAGCTTTTAATTCCGAGGCAGACACTACAAGGAAGGGAAAGCAAGAATTAATTAATTAGTTTACAAAGTAAGAAATGAAAAACACAGCAAAACAGTAGAATGGATCTAAAACAGTCATCTTTGCTATCATCATGAATCCATGTCCTCAATATCATCATGGCTTCCACTGTTTTGGGATCAAGCCTGCTCCGATGGGGTCCAGAAGCCTCCCACCAGCACTAAAGGCATATTCAGAAGCAACAATTGTAACAGGGATAACAAGTAAATCCCTTGCAATGTCTTGCAAAATGGGATACTTGGCACCATTGAATTTCCACCAACCAAGCAAATTAAAATCTGGTGTTCTAGGATGAACATCCTCAACTAAATAGTGATCTAACTCAGTGGTTACTATCGTTGTTCTGGGTTTTTTTCTTCCTTTGGCTCACATATAGATCAAAATCCATATCTGTGGCCGAAGAAGAAGGATGAGAAGTAGAAAAAACAACAGTGTTTTTAGAGGATTTCCTCTGATACTCGACAACCACGTCAGCAACAACATCTTTGACCCTTTCAATCACAAGGTCAGTACTTGAAAAATGGGATACTTGGCACCATTGAATTTCCACCAACCAAGCAAATTAAAATCTGGTGTTCTAGGATGAACATCCTCAACTAAATAGTGATCTAACTCAGTGGTTACTATCGTTGTTCTGGGTTTTTTTCTTCCTTTGGCTCACATATAGATCAAAATCCATATCTGTGGCCGAAGAAGAAGGATGAGAAGTAGAAAAAACAACAGTGTTTTTAGAGGATTTCCTCTGATACTCGACAACCACGTCAGCAACAACATCTTTGACCCTTTCAATCACAAGGTCAGTACTTGAAATACCAAATTTGGTAGCATAGTACCCAACCAAATCCAATTTGTACCGCGGATCCATCACAACAGCCACGGCCACCAGCAAATGTATATCATCCCAGTATTTGGTAAACTTATCCCACATGTTCGCAGCCATAGAAACAATCATCGGATTAGGATCAACTAACCACTCCATCAAACGCAACCTCAAGTCACAAACTTTAGCAAAAAACAGATTGGCTGTAGGATAGTTTGAACCATAAAATATAGCAGTTATGTCCTTGAAAACCTCAAGTTTTCCACACAAAATTTCAGCAAACTCCCACTACTCGTTGCTTGGCAGAGAGTTGTATTGAGGTTCCCTTCTTTTCATTACAGAGAACAAACCCTTATATGGGATAGCTGCAGAAAGCATCTCATATGTAGAATTCCACCGAGTGGGACAATCCAACACCAATTTCTTAGAAACAACCAGCTTTAGTTGCTGGGCAGTCCCATGGAAAATTTCAACTCTCCTAGGTGTGCATGTCCAAAATACCACTCTCCCTGATGTAACACCTTAGGAAAATCCCACATCGACAAAGCACGGGAGAGATCCATGGTTCATAAGTAGGAAACCGGCCTTAACTGACAAGACGCGTTTTGGGGTGTAATGGAAGAGTTCTTGTGAGAACTCCGAAGTTAAATGTGCTCAGTGTGGAGTACAACAAGGATGGGTGACCTTATGGGAAGTCACCTTGAATTGCACCCCAAGTCAAAATCCGTGCGGGTGTAGAGGCCCAAAGCGGACACTATCTTGTCGGGAAAAGGTTCGGGATGTTACAAGTGGTATCAGAGCCTCTCCACGTCCCTCTTGAACGATGGTGGGGCAAACCTCAACGAGGGCGTTGAGTCCCAAGGGGGGGGGTGTTTGTAACACCTTAGAAAAATCCCACATCGACAAAGCACGGGAGAGATCCATGGTTCATAAGTAGGAAACCGGCCATAACTAACAAGACGTGTTTTGGGGTGTAATGGAAGAGTTCTTGTGAGAACTCCGAAGTTAAACGTGCTCAGTGTGGAGTACAACAAGGATGGGTGACCTTATGGGAAGTCACCTTGAATTGCACCCCAAGTCAAAATCCGTGCGGGTGTAGAGGCCCAAAGAGGACAGTATCTTGTCGGGAAAAGGTTCGGGATGTTACACCTGATGTACTCAATTCCATTCTTTAGAGCATCTAGGCCATCCCTCACAATCAGATTAAGGATGTGAGCATAGCACCTCATATGAAGAAGTGTCCCATCCCTAATCAGATTAGATAGGACCAACCTTTGTTTAACTAGATTGATCATGGAATCATTGGTAGTACAATTGTCAAGAGTAATTGTCGACAATGTACTATCAATGTTCCATGATTCGAGGCATTTAACGAGCTTTGCAGCCAACCTCTCGCTAGTGTGTGGGACAATGAGATAACCAAACATAATTAGATGGTTCCTAAGCTTCCAAGAATTGTCTATATAATGGGCAGTTACAGCCATGTAAGCCCTTTTTTAGTTTGTTGCAGTCCACAGGTCAGTGGTGATAGCTATCCTCCCTTTGTTTTGGTCCATGACCTTTTGAATTTTAGACTTCTCTAAATCATAAATAGTCACGATCTCCTTTTTATGGTATTTCGGGTTGGGACTTTGAAGAGAGGGTTCAAGGTGCAGCAAACCTTGTGAAGTAAAGGTGGTCAACAATAGAAAGGGGATACTCATGCACCAAGATCATGGTGCAAAACTCCTTTCTAGACACCTCCCTACTGAATTGATTGGTACTCATGTCAGCTGTACCATTAACATTGTAGTTAGCACCAAGAACTTAAGAGGGAGAAACAAGTAATACATCTTAGAATTATGTCTAGTTGTGTTCTTATTATATAAAAACGTTTACAGAGTAGAGATTAGTTATTTCGAACTTAAGTGAACAGCTTAGAAGTTGCCAACTAATTAGAACAGTGAGCAGTGTAAAAGTTTATTGGAAGTTCTTTAAAAGTTCCCAACCTAGCTGTTTAAAAGTTCCCATCTACTTACAACAGTGAGCAGTGTAAAAGTTCCCAACTAAGTTGTTTCGAAGTTAAGTACTTAACAGATTAGATGTGTTTAGTACTTAAGCATAGCATAAACAGAATCAATTTACTGAAACTATTCACGTGTAACAGATTAAATGTGTTTAGTACTTAAGTATATCATAAACAGAATCAATTGACTGAAACTATTCGAACTTCACAGATAAAATGTGTTCAGCATTATTAAGTACTACTTAAGAATAGCATAAACCAAATCATTCACTACCAGATTAGTTGTGTTCAATCTTATATTTTATACATTCAATTCAGTTTACTTGTCGAACAACCAACAACAAACAGGGTCGACGACTTACCTCAGCAGACTGTAGTTTAAGTAGCACCTGCTTGATGGGACTCCTGAACAGCAAGCTGCAAAAACAAAAGAGCAGGAAAAATTAATCAAACAAAAGAGCAGGAAAGCTTGCTAGGGTATTTGGAAAAACTAATCGAATGAAATACTGGAAGGCTAGGGTTTCTGGAAAGCTTACTAAGAATGACAGACAGGTAGTGGGATTCTGAATTATGGAAGGCTAAGATTTCTGGGTTTAAGGTTCGAAGAACTGCAGATGAACAAAACGAACAAGTAAGCCTCATTGCCTACCAAAACGACGTTGTTTTGTTAGCGAGACGGATACGGGGCGGGCATCACTGAATCCATCCCCAACCCATCACCGAGTCCCGCGGGTCGCGAGCCTGCTCGTCACCGCGATCCATTTCGTAGTCGCGGGTTTCAGTCCATCTTTAGCGGGCGGCGCCCGACAGATGTCCAAAACCGGCAGGCCCATTGCCATCCCTAAAAGGGTGTTAAAATTTATAGGAAAATAGGTTAGAAACGTTCTAGAAGATAATGTGGAAGGTTATGCATAGTACCGTCGGCGTTGAACCAATAGACAGGCCTCCACGCCCACGGCACCGGCTGCTCTTTTTCTTTTCGTCGGTCGTTACCGCTCTGCTGTTCCCTTCGACACTCCATCGCTTCCCCGTTTCAGCATTTCGTGTTCGCGAATCCATCGGACGGTCGGAGTAATCTCGTCGGAAACTGCAGAAGAAGAGCAAACCGTCGTCTTTCGCGATTTCAAGAAGAAAATCTAGCCGATACTCGTTTCAGGTAAAGTGAGATTCGGAACTTCTGATGCTCCGCCATGTGATTCTCTCTCATAGCAACTATTGCGATTCTCTCTGATTGTTCCCTGGCTCTTCAATCGGAAGTGACCTAGTTCCTGGCTATGGTATGTCTTCTTTCTTTTCGACTGATTGCCCATTTGTGAGATTGAATATCAATAGGTACCTGTCTACCCGCCCTCTGTTGCCGCAATTTCTAGGCACGTGAATGAGTTTAGCCGGGAGAGTAGTGCTTAATTGCATTGTTAACGACGTTTAAATCCATTCAATTTCTGGAAGCAGAAATTGCGCAGCTTTTAGGACAATTGGAAGGTACAGGACAGTAGGTTGGCAAATAGGTGAAGGGAAACTGTAATTCATACTTTCAGGCCTAAATCTTGTCTGGGGGCTTGTGGGCACTGATTTGTTTGGCCATGTTTGTTTAAATTGAGTTTGATTTGTTCGTTTTTGTCATTGTAGGTATGGATGATGAAGCTCCCAACTCTCTCCGGAGGATGTCAAGCAGGACCCGTAAAGTCGCTCCAAAGATGGTCGCAGCCCTTGCCAGCACAGATAATCGTACTCAGGTGTGCAGTGAGCTTTATAAAACATTTGTATTAAGAGCTTGAATTAAGTTTTGTGTTCTTACGAGGTTACCCAGTAGACATGATTGTTTGCTTTCCTGTTGAATCTGTTATTTACAGGCGGCTCTTGCTCGTCTCGAAGCATTGGAGAATGATAATGCAGGGCTGGAAACAGTAGAACCTATTGATGACGACGAGGCTTCTCTTGACGATGATGATGAAGGTTTGTGCTCTTCACTTCATCATGGATTTCGGATTTATGCCTGGGTTTTGTCTTGCTTGTCCTACTTGGCTACTAAAGTTTGAAGGGATGTTGAAGACAGCCAGAAAAAGAAAGTAGTTTTTTTTTTTTTTATGGTTCTATCCAGATCCTGGGCATCATTTGAGAATACTTCAGCACTAGGCTGCTACTTAGTTCCTCTTTCTTGTACTGTCTCCCTGATGATCTCTTTTCTAGCAAAATGCTCCTTCAGCAATTAGAGTTCTCCAGGTCTACTTGGCTATTCTGAATGTCCAGATAATTTTGATGTTGGGCTCGTCCTTTGCACCAACCTGTCTCGTTTGAACATTTCAGTTCAGCAGGGATGGGATACATTTCCAACTTCTAAAATGGTCCTATTTAGTAACTTAAGATTCATTTTTTCGATTTGGACTCCTGATCCTTATCATACACAAAGTCGATCTTGCCTTCAGTCTATTGTTTTTTTTTTTTTCCGCTGCATTATTAAGGTTCTTCCATCGCCTGTCTCAGGATATGTTCAAAAGAAGGCCAAGGGTACTAAACGCAAAACTCGACAAGCGAAGGCACTTGAGAATGCTAGGAAGCCACCAAGAAACTTTCTCGAGCTCTTACACGAGGTAACCATTGCGTAATGACTTTGTCTTCATGTGCTATTTTTTAACCTTCAATCAGTTCTCTGAACAAGTGACCTTGATGTTCTTAACAGGCAAATCTGGAGTCTTTGCCACCCCAAGTTCCATCTTACTTGAGAGCAGCAGTTGGGCCACCAAATTCAACATGCCGCAGACATTTCTGTACCGTTTGTGGGTTCGCTTCCACCTATACATGCGTGAGGTGTGGTATGCGTTTCTGTTCTATTCGTTGCCAGACCATACATGACGATACTCGTTGTCTCAAATTTGTGGCCTAAGGTTAAAAGCAATGAAAATGAGTATTGCTGTTTGTACATATGAAACTGGAATGACGTGATGAATATCTACCGTGATTTGGGGCTGGCTAACTTTGAATTTTACTTATTAGCTATTGATTTCCACTTGTGACTACAGAACCCAATAGTACAGCATTCTGAAACAGAAGACCAATGCTGGTATGCTACCACCTCTGGAAATGAGTACCAGATGGTTTCATTGACAAGAGAGAGAGAAAGCAAGTATACAACTATAAAACACGTAACTAAAGAAATCAAACAAACAAATATATAGATTCTGAGAATCCAAGCCAATCAGTAGCAATAGTAACCAAATAATGTTAAGGAGAAGAAGTTCCAGTTGAAGTCTTCAACATCGGGGTAGATCCAGTGGTGCATACTGCACAGACTGCAGCAGCCCAACTCCGTTCTCGACTAGCAAAGCCGTGGCCAGGCCCCAAGTCAAATGTGAATCAATGTGGCAATGCAGCAGCCAGATTCCTGTTCCCACCAAAATCAGAGTCAGATGAGTTTGAAGAACATGGAGGAAATTGGAAGGAGGTAAACATGGAAAGTTGGCTTTTAGCTCGTGATATAGACCTGGATTATCGGCCACGAATCTAATGGCAGCCCATCCGCCAGGCGGGGTACCAATGGTGTTCCTGTAAGGTGGATCAATGAGGTTGAATTTAGCAGGATCAGTTGATGGATTGAAGTTTCCAGTACCCATCCCAACAACATAGAAAGAGTAGCCATGGAGATGCATAGGATGCTCCTCCGCCGTCACGATGCTAGTATCCTGCAGCACAATCTGTACTCTGGCGCCAAACTTGAGCTTCAGAAGTTTCGTCCCACGAGTAGGCTGCCAGAGCCCCTGACTCACGTTTCCGGTGTAGTCAAACTTCACAGGAGGCGTGGGAGGGAAATCGGTGGTGAAGACGCCATGCTGACCCTGAATGTATGCCTGCATCAGGGAATTCCTCCTGGGAAACACGAAAGACACATTGTTGATGCTGGCGGCCAATCTGGTCCCGTTCGGGCCTTGGCAACGAGGACTGTTGGGATTGGTACAGTTGATAAGGCCCAGCCCTACCGTGAAGAACAAGTTGTTGTCAATCTTGGTTGGTACGTTCGCCTTGGATTTGAGGCTCTTCACCCGGGAAGCGAATGCACTGGCAGTGTTGGTGTCATTGAAGGCCGGTAATTGAGGAAGAAGCGGAGGTCTGCTCGAGACAGACTTGTATTCCAGGATCGCAGTTGTGGTGGTGTTGTCGAAAGCTTGATTCTGGCCGCTCTCATAAGCTCGAGCTGCCATGTAATACTGACCAGGGGATTGGTCAGCTTTCAGGAGAACATTGGTCGTCTGGCCAGGCCCCACCATCACGACAGAAGTCGTGAAGGGTTTTGTGTACGAAGCATCGGCTTCCACGACAGTAAGCTTGTGGTTTGCCACTGCAAAGTACAGCTCTTGATTCAATGCCGAGTTGATGATCCTAAGGAGAATCGTTTCTCCTGCTCTCACTGGGAACTTCATGGTTTCTGCAGCGATTTGCCATCTCTTTAGTTAACTCAGCTATTAGCAAAAAAACCAAAGAAAGATTGGGATTGGGGGTAGAGACTCCACCTTTGTTGGAGCATCTGTAGAGATCGCCTGGCTGGCCGTTAATGGTGTAGGCATCTGACACATTCGGAGCTCCTCCAGTGAAAAGTGCCTGCTTCAGAACATCCAGCGGATTCCTATCCCACCACTGCCCTGCAAGTTCATTGAATAAGTTCAGTACTTAGAAGTATGGAAGAAGAAGAAGGAACTTGGTAGGAAACTGAATGTTGCAGTATACCTAGCATGACAGGGAATTCTCTCTTTGGCATGGGGAAAGGGTACCGAGATCCCTTTTCCGGACGGACGATGAGAGCACCATAGACGGTGGCTCGGAGCCATCTGCTGTGAGCATGCCACCACATTGTGCCTTCCTGGTTTTCGAGTGTGTAACGGTAAGTATAGCTCCTCCCTGGCTGGATGGGGCATTGAGTCACGTACTCTGGACCGTCGGCCCATGGATTCCGTAGCTGCTTCACTCCATGCCTGAACAAAGAACAACGTACAGAAGGTTCTGAGTTATCATGAAAGGAATATCTTGTTACGCTGTTCACGATGAAGCTGTGATGTTGAGTCGACTAGTTTTACCAGTGGAGGGATATGTTATATTGTGCTTTGTTGATGGCCTTGATGACTAGTGTGTCGCCATTTCGGACCTCCAATGTCGGCCCTGGGAACTGGCCGTTCACTGTGATGGTGCTATGAGTTCTGCACAACCTCTTCACTGGTTTTGCTTCGATCTGTTTCAGTTCATTCATTATAATTCCATACTTACATTTTGAACAGACCAAATAGCAGAAGTGAAACGAAGGTGAGAAAAGGCGTTATTAACACGTACAACAAATTTGTGGAAGTGAACTTTAGCTTCAGTGAATGAAGCTAAGAATGCGAATGTGAAGACGGCTAGCAGGCCAAGTAAGCAAGCAGAGGATTGCTTTGACGGGTTTCGGAGAAGCACCATCGTCGCTGCTATGTCGACAGAACGGATTTTGTTTATGGTAATGGTTAATGGGTTTGGATGGTTGGATTGCTGTGGATGAAGAAGACGAGGGTGAAGTGTTTATATAGTGAAGCATGCACTTACTCAGACGGCCTTTAAAATTCTTTTGTTTGGGAGCTTAGGTGGTGACTCGGAGAGGGTTCTTCTGTTTAACAGTTGCAGAGAGGGAAAAACATGAAGTTGGTCATAACTATAATCAACGATTTGGTGCACCCACTAAGTAAGCTTAGTTCGTTCAATAACAAAATCTCGTAGTTTGTTGTTCAGCTGGCGCACATGTCCGTACTGAGTTGGTCAGCATGCATACCAGTTTTTATGAATTCAAATATATGAATATTTCAGCATACAATTGACAATCAATTATATGATTGTATGTGGTAATTTAACGAGTCCAAATTTTCATGAATCTTATGATGGTATTTCAATTGTGAATGGAGTTTTTTTTTAATTTTTTTTATGACAAGGAATCCCTTAGAGGTTGTTAACCCGACACAGCTTGATCATTAAGCGTCATGGATGAGCTAATGGGAGAATGGCACGAGGGTCTGATCACCCTGCAAGCAGGACTAAGACACTCCTCTAAATGGCAACCCGATACATGTTCGGTCGTTAAGGACCATGAATGGGCTATTAGGAGGGTGGTACGGGGACCTGATCATCCTACCAGCATGGCTAAGACACTTCAACCTGGTCATCAGGGATGTTGGAGATGGAACCTGAGACCTTAAGATCGTCAGAACGCGAAAATGCTGACCTGACACATTTCGATTGTTAAGAGCCATCAATGAGCTATTGAGAGGATGGCACAAGGACCTTATCATCTTGACAAGTATGGCTAGGACACTCTAACCTGATCACCAGGGACGTGGGGGATCGAACTTGAGATCTTTAGGTCGCCCACACGGGCGATAAACTGTTTTCTGATTGAATTGCCTTAGGAAAAATAAGAGGACTTTCAAAGTAAATACTCTAGTAAAACAGAGACTTTCCTGGTGTGAGATCATGACTGTTTACTCTTAAGAAAATCATTATTTTGGGAAGGAAATGTTAATCAGTTAAGTGTACTGTTGACCTATCTGCACATGTAACTGGTCATGGAGTAGACGGGATAGAAGAAAGTGATGGTCGAGAGAGAGAGGAGAGAGAGTGATCTAGCAGGGGAAATTATTCAACAGATGAACAAGTGGTAGCTCAACCATCCATGTAACTGCAAATGCCTATTTGGAGAAATTCACGTCCAACTTCTACACAATAATGATGATGAAAAGTAGCTGTAGTGCCTGAAATCGTTCAAGTTCGTTGTAATGATCAACTGGCCACCTTCTTCTTCTGCAACATTTATTACTATAATTAGGTTTTGGAACGTGCATTGTTGTATAATATCATGGTAGACTAGGACATGTTTGACAAATTAAAAGGTTGCATGGTAAATTGTTGGGGTAGATAGCTCAGAATAGGGGTGAGGACGAATGATCCGATCTATACCGAACCGATATTAGGATCAAATCGAACCAACATAGAGAGATATCATCAAAGTTATATGTTGTACATGTATCTAAATAAACCACTTGGATTTAGTTTAGACATGTTTTAACTAGTGGGACTTGATTGAATTCATTTATGACATTGTTGGTTCAACTATATAGAATAAACTTTGAATCCGCTAACAAATCAGTTGAGTTATATAAAAAAATTATCGTCGAAATCTTGAAATCACCTAGTGTTAGTCATCCAGGTTTCAGTGACAATCTCGTTAATGATCAAATTATATTGACCGATTCGTATGTGACCCACAAGTTCAGTGACTATTTCAGTAATTGACCCTCTAATTCTTCATTTACTCGAACTATTTAATTCTTTTCCACTATACTTCGTCAACTGCCGCAGAGGAGACGGCGGAAATGCGGAATCTAGCAAGCAAGCGGCGATCCCTTCTTCTCGCTCAGCTGGCAGATACCGGTTGCCCTACCATGAACGGCGAATATCTGAGCCAGCTCGGTATCTCAGCCAAATATCTGAGGTATCGATTCTCCATCTTTATGTTGTTCTCCTTAAGCTCGCGGTTAAGTAAATCCTAGACAGACCTGCGATGCATTGCATATCAGACTTTCTCCTGAGAAGGAGTTGCTGCTTTAGAAATAGGAAATTTGAATGATTTGATGGATCTATTCAGTTCAAGTATGGAACTTTGGAACTCATCTTGCCCTGCCATGAGCTGCTCATTTCTCCATGAATATTACTCAAATGGGTTGTGAATATAATAGATGGTTTCATTTGGGACAAGTACATCAAAGGATATCACCACAAAATGAAGAAACGAAAAACCAAACTTGACATGTATCTAGATGCTTACAATCCAAACCCAATAATCTAGCAGTTGCCTTTTGATGAGAAGAAAAATTTCAGATTGAATTGCCATATGATGCATAGATCCTTTGTTGTGGATTTCTGATGATCCTCTTTAGCATCGTGGCAGGTCCAGCGGTGGAGACAGAACAGACTGCAATGTCCCCACTCCATTCTCCACCAGCAAAGCCGTCGCCAAGCCCCATGTCAAATGCGAGTCAATATGGCAATGCAGCAGCCATATTCCTGGATTGTCAGCTACAAATCTGACGGCAACCCATCCTCCAGGCGGAGTTCCAATGGTGTTCCTATGAGGTGGGTCGATGAGGTTGAAGTTAGCAGGATCCTTTGCAGGGTTGAAGTTTCCGGTACCCATACCCACGACGTAGAAATTGTAGCCATGGATATGCATTGGGTGTTCCTCTGTCGTGACAATGCTAGTATCCTGCAACACGATCTGCACATTGGCACCATACTTGAGCTTAACTAGCTTAGTCCCATGAACCGGCTGCCAGAGCCCTCTGCTCACATTCCCCGTGTAATCAAATTTTACTAGTGGCGATGAAGGGAAATCAGTAGTGAACACGCCTTGCTGGCCCTGAAGATACGCCTGCATCAGGGAATTCCTCCTGGGGAACACGAATGAGATGTTGTTGATGCTGGCAGTGAATCTCGTCCCATTGGGACCCTGGCAACGTGGACTATTTGGATTCGTGCAGTTAATGAGGCCCAGTCCCACTGTGAAGAACAAGCTCTTGTCGATCTTGGTAGGCACTTTCCCCTTGGATTTAAGGCCCTTTACCTGGGAAATGAATGCTCTTGCTGTGTTTGTGTCGTTGAAAGCCGGAAGCTGTGGGAGAACTGGAGCTAAAGGGAAGGATTTCTGCTTCCCGTTCTTGGCATTGCAAGGAGCAGAATCGTATTCAAGAATTGCAGTAGTGGTTGTGTTGTCAAAAGCTGCATTCTGCGCAGTCTGATAGGCTCGAGCCGCCATGTAGTATCTACCGGGGGTCTGGTCGGCTGTCAGGAGTACATTGGTGGTTTGGCCTGGGCCGACCATTATGACAGAAGTTGTGAAAGGTTTGGTGTAAGAAGCATCAGCTTCCACGACTGTGAGCTTGTGGTTGGCAACAGCAAAGAAGAGTTCTTGGTTCATTGCAGCATTGATTACTCTGAGCAGGATCTTTTCCCCTGAATCCACTTGGAACTTCATGGTTTCTGCAATTTGGCCCGAGAGGCAGAGGGTTTTGTCAATTCTTTAGTCAATTTAGCTTTTAGTGAAGAGCAAGGGGAGATTGAGATCAATGAGGAAAGAGTCTAACCTTTGTTGGAGCATCTATAAAGATCACCAGGCTGGCCGTTAATGGTGTAGGCATCAGAGACATTGGGAGCTGCTCCCGTGTAAAGTGCCAGCTTCCTTACATCCTGAGGATTCCTGTCCCACCACTCCCCTGTTATGGATTAAGAGTTATATTGCCTTGGAAATGAAGAAATACTTTGGTGTGAAGAAAACGAATTGAAATGGTGAAACTCAATGTTGTGCTCGTTACCTAGAACGACTGGGTATTCTCGCTTGGGGGTTGGGAAAGGATATGGAGAACCCATTTTGGGACGGATGATTAGGGCACCATAAACTGTTGCCCTGAGCCATCTGCTGTGTGCATGCCACCATAGAGTGCCTTCCTGGTTTTGGATTGTGTAGCGGTAAGTGAAGGTCGCTCCAGGCTGGATGGGACACTGAGTCACATACTCGGGACCATCAGCCCATGGATTCCTGAGCTGCCTAACTCCATGCCTGAACAAAGAACAACAGGATTGAAGAGTGTTTTAAGTTGTGGAGGAAAATGAGTCATCATTGAGCCTTGTTATGTTTGCTTGATGAACTTACCAATGGAGGGAGATGTTATATTGAGCTCGATTGATGGCTTTAATGACTAGCGTGTCTCCATTTCGAACCTCCAATGTTGGCCCTGGGAACTGCCCATTCACTGTGATGGTGGTATGAGTTCTGCACAGCCTCTTCACTGGTTTTGCTTCAATCTATGTTCACAACATCAAAGAAAAATTCTATAAGCTACTGACAAAGAGAAAGTAACATGTTGTAACCATTGAAGAGAAGAGACACAGATACTGGAGGCCATACGACAAATTCATGGTAGTGAACTTCCGCTGCGGAGAATGAAGCTAAGAAGCCGAAGATGAAGACAGCAAGAAGACCAAGTAACCCGAACCGGCTGCTGCTAGAGGATGGCTTGGCCCTCTGGTTTCGAAGAAGCTCCATAGAATCGTTTCCTTTGGTTGGGAGGTGCTAACTCGTTGTGTAGATGGCTGTGGTGAGATGGAGGGGAAGGAATAAGGAAAGTGTTTATATAGTAACTGCATGAAATGTTGAAGGACATAATGTAGCAGCTAACTGCAGTTCAAAATTGCTGTTGGCCCTTGTGGCAGCTTTGGTAATGAGTCGAACAAAGTAGTATTGTTTATAGAACATAAATCAAGTCTTAACCATTATCAGGATTTGGTCCAACCACTTGGTAAGCTTAGACCTTGGTCAGTCTCATAACTAATTCTGTACTTTTTTGCAGACGCAGTTTAAATTGGCTGATACCTGTTGCTTTTAAACCGGTAGCTCAACCATTCAGGCAACCACAACACCACTGGGAGCAAACCCCCCTACAATGATACCATCCCATGCAAAACCCCTCAATTGAGAAGTGTTCATGTTCGTTATCGTGATTTGGGTTACTGCTGATCAGGGTTAATTATACTTAATTAGGTACTTAATAGTCTCCACAGGAAGAAGAGATTGGTTAAGGGGTTGCCCCAGCTGCCCAATCACGAGGTTGACAAATAATTTATTGGTTTGGTAAAGATCAAGGAGAATCCGAGAGGGGATGGCGTATAGTATATGCTTGCATTAGTGGATAGTAGTTTATGGTAAGTGATCTTAAATAGTTTACATGACTCATTTGCTTAAATGTAGAGATTTGAGAAATATGAATATTTGTAAATGTAGCATTAGCAATTGCAATGGCGGAACTATTGTCGAAGAGATGTGTCGTTGATAAAATATAATATTAAATAAAGATTATAAAAAATCTATTCATAAGGTTTACAATATTATATTTATAACGAACCATGTCTAAAATCATATCATCGACATTTTATTTTACTTCTACCAAATTAGCTAAATGAAACCACAATCTACCACAGAATTTATTCAATTCAATCATCAATTGCAAATTGACAAGTAAATGTGTGTGTGAGAGGGGGATTGGTGTAGCAGTCGGAGTCGGAACTGGATCTTCTCAGCGAGTTAATCGATCAAAGGAATGGAATGGAGATCTTAATTGGAGAATCAGAAGGAGAATTATAGGAGAAGGAAGAGAGATTGAGAAGAAGAGGGAGAACAGAAGCAGGAGAAGAAGGGAGAAGGCAGAGTATAGGAAGAAGAAGATTGACAAACTGATTTCTGTTATTCGATACCTTTCTCGTTACAACACAACCCTATTTATATGACATACTAATTACAAATTGATACCCACACTATACTATATTACAATTAACTCCTTATAGACATTGGGTCATTACAAATCCCAACCCCTTGAGAATAGCCTTGTCCTCAAGGCTGAAACAATCAAAACAATGAACAAGCCAACAATGAAATGCTACAAACAAAAGGAAATGAGCTGCAACTGTCGATTCTTGCGTTTGGATGGCTACCAAGTTGTATTGGTTTCATGAATCACCACCAATCCATAATCCCTTCCCCAGTAGTGATAAGCTCCTTATATGGCTCTCTAAAGTCAGGATCAATGCCCCTTCCGTGCGAGAAAATCACATAACACTCCTGACCTGACAACCCACCATTACCAGTAGCAAACAACATCATCACAGTCCCACAATCCTCCTTGAGAGGCTTGGAACTACTGCTGCCATACAACCCCCAAGATCTTACAGATTCCCGGTCAAGAATTTCTTCATGGTTGATGTCCTCTACTCCATCTTTGCTGGGTTCTTTAAACTCGGGCAATCCCCTTCCATGAGAAAGAACTTCATGCACACAGAACTCAGAAGCAAGATCAGAAAACAACTGAAATTGATACACTACCGAAGGAGCTCTTCTCATAGCAACATTTGTAGTAAGTCTCAGCCCTTCAAGGATTACAATAGTCGACACCTTTCCACGGTTAAAACCTTTATTGAATCCAGAACAAGAGACTACCGGACCGGTGGCAACAAACTCTCCAACATTTTGAACCAGTCTGCAGTCTTGAACAAAAGCACAAATGAATACTTCAGGCCACATAATCCTGACAGGAGAATTGAGTTCTCTACCATAGTCATGAACTCCAACCACCTTCTTCAATACTACCGCAGCCACCTTGGAAACATTATACCAAGTCTTCCCATCAGTCATCATGCCCACCATTTCGCAGCACACCAAAAGAACACTCGTCACAACATCACAATGCTGAACAACCCTCAAATTACTTCCACTACAGCCATTGAAATCCAAAGCTTCTATAGACACCCACTAAACCTGTCCCTGAGAACAGCTTGGCTTGCAAGAATATCCTTATATGGTCCTTTAAAATTGGGACAATCACCCCTGCCCTTAGATACCACGGCATAACAGTAGTTGTCGTCAACCTCAAAATCACATGAGATGTACAGCTTGCGAGGTGATCCAGTAGCAATGAAATCACTTGGTAACCCAGCTCCACCCGGGTCAAACAACTTAATATAGGTGTCTGCAATTCCAAGCAAAGAAGCAGCTTTTTGATCTTCAAGTTTTACATTGTCTGCTGCACTTAAATCTTCACCATCTTCCGTCAATACGAAGGGGAATGGTGGAGCCACCATAGTTCCATTCCGAGCATTTGCAGTAGTAAGTTGTGAGTTCGGAAAAGCAGCTTTATATGCTTCACAAAAATCAGGATCACTACTACTGACATGAGAAATAACTCCAACACCATAGTAGGTGGGATAAATCTGATACCCATAATCTCTTCTCAAGTTAAAAGTGTCTGCCACTTCAATAGGGAAGTCATAATGTTGCAACCCCCTTGACACAGGAAACACCAAACAACTAGCCTTTTGCTGATGTCTCTTAACCACCCGGAAGGTTGTACTAGCATCACTCGGCCAAGCTTGCTTCGATACCACTTTCCCAAACTGAGTGCTTGTGGTGAGTACATCCATTGCCTGAGATTCATCAGTCACCATTAGTCTATCCCCAACAAGAAAGGCTGGACGAGGAAGAGGTTTAGACTTTGAAGTGGATACCATATGAACTATCACAGCTTCTTCTGGTGACTGTAGGTTATTCTTGTGGTCTACCTGCTCACTTCCACTTCCAGTAACCTTGATAACCTCTACGTCCTTTGAGATTGCAGGTTCAGGGGTAGAAAATTCAGCAGCTGGCAATAGGGAATGAGAGAGCTTAGATGCTTCTGTAACCTCTAACTCAATTGAGTGATCATCAAGATGCTGTGAAGGAGCAAGTGCAAAACCACCAGCATTGACCCATCCAAAACGCTTCCATAGGGCATCGGCAAATTCTTCCCACACCCATTCCCTACGACCATACCTCCATCCTTCGAACCAAATATCTGGACGATATTCCAAATAATCCGCAGCTATTCTAACCTTCTCTTTGTCTGGAATTCCATACTCAGCAAACAAGTCCTCACACTTCCTAATCCAAACTCTAGGATTATCGCCATTGAAGGAGGGGAATTCAGCAAAGGGAAAGTTACCGTAAGTGTGACGGTGAATGGCGCCTGCGGTGTGAGCCGGATTGGCGGAAGGCGAAAACATGGAGGTGGTAAGAGTCGTCGCTGTAGAACTCTTCAGCTCGGCATTGCGGCGAACAGATGGCGGATGGTCTGCCTGAGCATAATTGTGGTAAGGTAACTGCTCCCCGGCGACGGAAACCACGGCCGCAAATCTAGGTCGGCGCGGCTCCGCAAACGCAAGAAGACTTGGTCAAGTAATTCGTCCAAACGATCGAAGCGGCGCTCCAGTCGGTCTGCCATACCGTCCAATGTCGTGATGATCATTGTCATTTTGCCAAGAAGAGGCTCTGATACCAATTTGTAGCAGTCGGAGTCGGAACTGGATCTTCTCAGCGAGTTAATCGATCAAAGGAATGGAATGGAGATCTCAATTGGAGAATCAGAAGGAGAATTATAGGAGAAGGAAGAGAGATTGAGAAGAAGAGGGAGAACAGAAGCAGGAGAAGAAGGGAGAAGGCAGAGTATAGGAAGAAGAAGATTGACAAACTGATTTCTGTTATTCGATACCTTTCTCGTTACAACACAGCCCTATTTATATGACATACTAATTACAAATTGATACCCACACTATACTATATTACAATTAACTCCTTATAGACATTGGGTCATTACAATTGGAAAGACGAAAACATCCTAAAATTGCAAATTAGGGTTCCTATTTGCAGCACTTTGGAACTTGGTTGGAAGCTTGAAGGACAGAAGGAGGGGCCGCCGGCCGGCAGAAGATAGGGAATTCGCAGAGAGCTGTGATGCGCAGGGTTGGAAATAGGAATTGGGAATGAAAGGGGGCTAAGGGTTTTTTATTTTTTACAAAAATAATCATATATTGATTTAAAGAATAGATAGTTACATTCTGGAATGTAATCAGCCTTGAAAATTAAATAAACGACTTATAGTAGAGTATAAAAAAGGGCTTTACGAGCAATTAAATGGGCTAACCTATTGATATGCCGATCTACAAATCGTACACTAAGAGTGGGGTGTGGGTTTTTTTTTGTGTGTGTCCAAATAAAGGTAAAGGGTTTAGAGCAGGAGTGGAACACAGCGTTCCAATGGTAACAAGGTTATGTATTTTTGGAATATTGAATAAGTTAAATATATTTAACGGGTTAATGACATATTTGGTCACTGTGATTACTGAATTGCGTCATATTTAGTCACTAGAAAAAGTTAATATCAAATTTGGTCACTACAATTACTAAAATAGGTCATATTGAGTCACTCTCCGTTAGTCTCCGTCCAACTCCGTTAGTGGAGTCCGTTAAGTGCTGACGTGGCTAACGGATGCGCCTAGTCAGCACTGTTTTGACCCAAAAATCATCAGACCCGACCCGCCACGTCAGTTTCACCCGCCATGTCATACTCTAACCCAACCATTAACCCAACCCGACCCAAAACCAAACCCTAACCCACCTAACAAAACAAAATTGGAAAATCATCTGGTTAGTGGCCATTTTCAGACCAAAACCCTTCTACTTCCTCGCAAACCTGCTCGAGATACATCAAACAACTAGCTTAAGTATAGACCATCTACAGCTGTAATAATGGAAGGTTGTGCAAAGAGAATCAAACGCACATACCCCTTTCCATAATTGATTCCCCTTTTCTAGAGTTTTTAGACTAGCTTACAACCAGAAAAAGCAAAGAAACCACTTACGTTTACCATCGGGGAAGAAGAGAGCCGGAGCGCGACAGGGGGAAACTGAACTCGCGCAATGGGGAAATCGATTTAGGGTTTTGACCAGGGCTGTCGGCGCGCGATGGGGAAAGCTGACGCCGGCGCACCCTGGGGGAAGACGACGACGGTGCACGACGAAGGTGGATTTGAGGGTTTCGCCTTTTACTGCGATGGCGAAAACTGACGGCGCGCGGCGACGGAGAAGAAGAAGAAGAAGAAGAAGAAGAAATGCAAAATGGAAGGAGGATCTAGGACAAGGGGGTAGCGTGGAGGTCTTCATCTCTCCCTGGAGTTCGATTGAAAATGGCTGAACCTAGAGGAAGGAGCAGGTTTGCGAGGAAGGAGAAGGGTTTTGGTTTGAAAATGGCCACTAACCAAATGATTTTCCTTTTTTTTTTTTTTTTGTTAGGTGGGTTAGAGTTTGGTTTTCGATCGGGTTGGGTTCATGGTTGGGTTGGTGTATGACATGGCGGGTGAAACTGATGTGGCGGGTCGGGTCTGATGATTTTTGGGTCAAAACGACGCTGATTAGGCGCATCCGTTAGCCACGTCAGCACTTAACGGACTCCACTAACGGAGTTGGACGGAGACTAACGGAGAGTGACTCAATATGACCTATTTTAGTAATTATAGTGACCAAATTTGATATTTAACTTTTTCTAGTGACTAAACATGACACAAGTTAGTAATCACAGTGACCAAATATGGCATTAACCCTATATTTAACTTATTGATTAAAAATTAAGATGAACCACTTACGGGTGGTGGAGGTGGTAAAGGCGCACGACTTTTGTTTAGACGGTTCTAAATCTGGATCTAACTGCTCAGGAGTATTGCCAGTTGTTACGAGGGTAGGTGTTTTCCGTCATAAGACGGATTTATCTCATATAAAAACAAGATGACTCCTGCTACAAGGTGGGATTTTGGTTCGTTTCAATGGGGCATGGTGCCCGAGCAACGATATTAGTGGATTTGCTAGGGGTTCTGCTAACGAGACACTATTATTTGCTTTCCACTAACATCAACAAATATATAATAGTCGAATTGGTGGTAGTTTTTAGTATTTTAAATTTTCTCTAATGGGAGCGAAAATAGAAAGGTTAGATTTGTCTTTACAATTATTTGTCTTATTCATATGAAAAATACATCAGTCCTAGGATTTTAACTATGGTCTATTTAAATAAAGACATGAATCATTACCAATTACACTAAATGAATTTGATGTATCTTTTTAAATTTAAAATCTTAAAAACATATGACATTTCCACTATGGTTAACTAGCCCACTAACTCTTCCGTAAGTATTTCTTTGGTTTTTGATATTTCAATTTTCATATTTTCATATTTTCATATTTAATTTGATTTTAACAAGTAATTTAACTATTTGATAGAAATACACATTTCAAATATTTTGAAAACATCCGGATGTACATATTAAATACATCATATACAAATGACATTCCGACCGACAGGTCGGACACAAAACTAGTTATCCGACATTACTGATTAATTCCTGATGGATTTATTGGCATTACAAGATGCAATTTCCTGGTGTTTAACACGTGGTTATACGTTTGTAAATTTTAGTGGGGATTATCAACTTTTGGTACGACAAGTTTGGCAGAAGGAGGTAGCTCATAGCTCAGGCGGTGCTTGGCTTGAGGAAGTTCCAAACAATCCCTCGTTTTGTATGGGTTTGGGAAGGTCTCCAAAAGTTCAGTGACTATTTTGTAATTAACCCGATAATTCTTCAATTACTTATTGTTCCCAATTCCCATATCGTCTTGGTTGACTGCCACAGAAGAGACAGAGGAATCTAGCAACTGAAATCTCCTTTCTTCCTCTTCTTCTTCTTCTTCTTCTTCAGCTGGCAGGTAGCGGTTGCGGTACCATGAACAAGAACAAACACTGCCCGAAATTCCGCTGCCCAAGTTTGGAAACAAGCAGAGAGGTACTGATTCTCCATCTTAATTTGGTTCTCCTTAGCTCGTGGCTAAGTAAATCCTTTGGACAGATATGCGATGCATTGCATAGCAGATTTTCTCTTGGGGGAAAATTGCTCCTTTACAAATAAGAAGTCGGAATGATTTGATGAATATTCTAGGAGCAAAGTATGGAACTTTGGAACTCACTTTTGCCCTATCACGACTACGAGCTGATGGTTTCTCCATGAATATTACTCAAATGGGTTGTGAATATAATAGATGGTTTCATTAGGGACAAGTACATGAAAGGATACCACCACTCAATGAAGAAACGAAAAACCAAACTGACATGTATCTAGATGCTTACAATCCAACCCCAATCACTAGTCGTGGAAGTCAAATAATCTAGCAGTTGCCTTTTGATGATATAAGAAAAAAAATCGGATTCAATTGACATATGATGCATAGATCCTTTGTTGTTGATTCCTGATGATCCACTTTAGCATCGTGGCAGGTCCAGTGGTGGAGATTGAACAGACTGCAATGTCCCCACTCCATTCTCCACCAGCAAAGCCGTCGCCAAGCCCCATGTCAAATGCGAGTCGATATGGCAATGCAGCAGCCATATTCCTGGATTGTCAGCTACAAATCTGACGGCAACCCATCCTCCAGGCGGAGTTCCAATGGTGTTCCTATGAGGTGGGTCGATGAGGTTGAAGTTAGCAGGATCCTTTGCAGGGTTGAAGTTTCCGGTACCCATCCCCACGACGTAGAAATTGTAGCCATGGATATGCATTGGGTGTTCCTCTGTCGTAACAATACTAGTATCCTGCAACACAATCTGCACATTGGCACCATACTTGAGCTTAACTAGCTTAGTGCCATGAACAGGCTGCCAGAGCCCTCTGCTCACATTCCCCGTGTAATCAAATTTCACTAGTGGCGATGAAGGGAAATCAGTGGTGAACACGCCTTGCTGGCCCTGAAGATACGCCTGCATCAGGGAATTCCTCCTGGGGAACACGAATGAGATGTTGTTGATGCTGGCAGTGAATCTCGTCCCATTGGGACCCTGACAGCGTGGACTATTTGGATTCGTGCAGTTAATGAGGCCCAATCCCACTGTGAAGAACAAGCTCTTGTCGATCTTGGTAGGCACTTTCCCCTTGGATTTAAGGCCCTTTACCTGGGAAATGAATGCTCTTGCTGTGTTTGTGTCGTTGAAAGCCGGAAGCTGTGGGAGAACTGGAGCTGAAAGGAAGGATTTCTGCTTCCCATTCTTGTATTCAAGAATTGCAGTAGTTGTTGTGTTGTCGAAAGCAGCATTCTGGGCAGTCTGATAGGCTCGAGCCGCCATGTAGTATCTGCCGGGGGTCTGGTCGGCTGTCAGGAGGACATTGGTGGTCTGGCCTGGACCGACCATTATGACGGAAGTTGTGAAAGGTTTGGTGTAAGAAGCATCAGCTTCCACGACTATGAGCTTGTGGTTGGCAACAGCAAAGAAGAGTTCTTGGTTCATTGCAGCATTTATTACTCTGAGCAGGATCGTTTCACCTGAATTCACTTGGAACTTCATGGTTTCTGCAGTTTGGCCCGAGAGGCAGAGGGTTTTGCCAATTCTTTAGTCAATTTAGCTGTTAGTGAACAAGGAGAGATTGGGATCAGGGTGGATAGAGTCTAACCTTTGTTGGAGCATCTGTAGAGATCACCAGGCTGGCCGTTAATGGTGTAGGCATCAGAGGAATTGGGAGCTGCTCCTGTGTAAAGTGCCAGCTTCCTTACATCCTGAGGATTCCTGTCCCACCACTCCCCTGTCATGGATTTAAGAGTTATTATTTCCTTGGACGTGAAGAAATAATTTGGAGTGAAGAAAACGAATTGAAATGGTGAAACTCAATGTTGCGTCCTGTTACCAAGAATGATTGGGAATTCTCGCTTGGGGGTTGGGAATGGATACGGAGAACCCATTTTGGGACGGATGATTAGGGCCCCATAGACTGTTGCCCTGAGCCATCTGCTGTGTGCATGCCACCATAGAGTGCCTTCCTGGTTTTGGATTGTGTAACGGTAAGTGTAGGTCGCCCCAGGCTGAATTGGACACTGGGTCACATACTCAGGACCATCAGCCCATGGATTCCTGAGCTGCCTAACTCCGTGCCTGAACAAAGAACAACAGGATTGAAGAGTTTTTCAAGTTATAGCGGGAAAACGAGTCATCATTGAACGTTGTTATATTTGCTTGATGAACTTACCAATGGAGGGAGATGTTATATTGAGCTCGGTTGATGGCTTTAATGACTAGGGTGTCACCATTTCGAACCTCCAATGTTGGCCCTGGGAACAGCCCATTCACTGTGATGGTGCTATGAGTTCTGCACAGCCTCTTCACTGGTTTTGCTTCAATCTATGTTCATAACATCAAAGAACATTCGATAAGCTACAGATAAAGAGCAAGTAACATGTGTAACCAATGAAGAGAAGAGACACAGATACTCGAGGCCATACAACAAATTCATGGTAGTGAACTTCCGCTGCGGAGAATGAAGCTAAGAAGCCAAAGATGAAGACAGCAAGAAGACCAAGTAACCCGAACCGGCTGCTGCTAGAGGATGGCTTGGCCCTCTGGTTTCGAAGAAGCTCCATTGGAATTGTGTCTTTTTGTTGGGAGGTGCTAACTCGTTGTGTAGATGGCTGTGGTGAGATGGAGGGGAATGAAGAAGGGAAGAGTTTATATAGTAACTGCATGAAGTGGTGAAGGACATCATGTAGCAGCTAATTGTTGTTGGCCCTTGTGGCAGCTTAGGTAGTGAGTCAAACAAAGTAATGTTTATAGAACGTGAACTAAGTCACAACCATAATGAGGATTTGGTCCAACCACTTGGTAAGCTTAGACCTTGGTCAGTCTCATAACTAACTCTGTACTTTTTTCTGCAGAAGCAGTTTAAATGGCGGATACCTATTGCTGGTTTTCCTGCGTATTGTATCATTTTGTTTGATTATAGTATCAGTTCAGCTGAATTAAACACTAAGTCCTAAACTATGCTTTCCTTTATTTTTGCTTATAAACCGGTAGCTCAACCATTCAACACCACTGGGAGCAAACCTACCAAGCAGTCTAACTTCTCCACCACAATGATACCATACCATGCAAAACCCGTCAATTAAGAAGTGTCCATGTTCGTTATCGTGATTTGGGTTAACTCTGAGCAGCATTATTTATAACTTAATTAGGTACTTAATAGTCTCCGTAGGAAGACGAGATTAGTTAAGGGGCTGCCCAATCATGAGGCTGACAAATAATTAGTAGGGTTGGTAGTGATTAAGGAGAAACAGAGAGGGGATGACGTATAGTATTTGCTTGCATTAGCTGGCCACCTCCACAACTCCTCGGACCATTCATTACCAATTGTCTTTTAGAAAGAAAGCATGCAGTCGTCTTGTTCAAGTACTCCAGAAATAGAGAGCAGGACAAAACATATTAGACCAGTTAATGGAATAGATTTTTATTGTATAATAAAATATTAACCGATAGTGTATATCGATGATATTATAATTCTATAATAATATCAGTTAAAACCAATTGGCATATATCCGCAAGCTATCAAGTGAGGACAAAAATTAAGTAATTTTTTATCGGTCTGTATCATATGGTATTGATTGGTATCTAATAAAAGTAGATCATATAGTATGAAAGCGTAACATGGTGGTATGTACATATCAAGACTGTAGGATGATTGAATACATGATAGTAGAAGTATACGAACTGTCATTTACGACTTTTTAACATTGTGTACCACAAAGTTCCACCCACATACCATGGTGGTATAGTATGGTATTTTTTGTTCATGTATTTTTTTCACCTGGAAATTTGTAAATCCATTAGATCATGATAAACTCGTTCCTTCTGTACAAATATTTTAAAAAACAAAGGAGAGATCATATGATATGGAGTTGGTAATAGGGATGGCAATAAAACCCGAACCCACGGGTACCCTATTCGATCCAACTCAGTTAAGGCAGGTAAAACCCGTGTTGTCGGGTTTCGGGCCAAGTTCGGGTTTAAACCCGATACACTGTTTACGGGTTGAGTTTGGGTTTAGGAATACCCGCTCAAACTTATTATGTGGCCCTGCTCTTCCCAAACACTACCCTAATTCTAATTTTCCTCAATCTAACTCTCCTCAAACCCTACCTTAATTTTATTTCTTACCAAGGTAATGTTTCTTTTTCCCAAAAGAAGTGGGAGAGATAAACTAATAATTGAAGTTGAACACACCGTGTTTGTTGGTTTGTTGTTCTCTCGCAAACAAAAAAGGAATGAACGAAAAAAACAAAGAACTGTGTGCATTTATTTAGTGTAATTGTGATTTGTTTGAATTTTCTACACTAGTGTATTATGTATGGATAATTTGTATGGAGAAATTGATGTTTTACTTTTATTTTGATAGTAACTTGTTATTATAAATTTTTATCACAAAAATCCAAGGGCCATGAACCTGCGGATACCCATAGGTTTGGGTTGCGTTTGAGTTTTCCAAACCCAAAGGATTTTACCTCGACTTTTTTTACGGATATACCCATGAGTTTGGCAAAATCTGACACAACCCAGCCCATTGCCATCCCTAGCTGGTAACGAGAGGTATGAAAAAAAAATTGAAAAATATTTCAATTTGATCTCATTTTGTAAAGCACAACAAACTCATTCAATTTGTTTAAAAAAAATTGAAATCCAAATTAGAACGAAAAAAATAAGAGCTGATTTAGAAAATTATTGAAAATAAAAAGTATTTAATTCTCAACCCTTAGATGGGATCGGATCTAGGGGTGGGCATTCAGTCGGTTCGGTTTCGATCAAACCGAAATTATGAATACCGGGTCCCCAAATTCCCCCAAACCTCAAACTGAATTCGAATCGAATTATATTTCGGTTTGCTCTGCTTAAATCGAATTATGTTTCGGTTCGATTCGGAATTTCACACAAAACCAAATTTGTGAGGCTACTTGTATTTTCTCCCTTTTAAATTATTTTTTACCCCTAATATAAACAATAAATATGCAATTATATGCATCATCAATGATAAAATCAAATATTTCAACACTTAAAGTCATAAAACACTAACACGATTCAAATATTTAAGTTTAAAAACAATTACAAACATAAAAATCCACCATTTGGAACATGCAATTATAGTAATTCGGTTTTTTTGCCGGAATTTTGGTTCAGTTGAGTAATTCCGAACCAAATAGCATTATTTCAGTTTCTGTTCAGTTCAGGTTTACCGAACCGGTTTCCCAACCTGGTCCGGATCCAATCAGTAATCCCTTCCCTTGTACCCACGTGTTAGTCTTTTTTTCCATGTAAATTAAATATGGAGGTGTAATAAAGTAAAATTGCACTCATCCCCACTCACGTTGACGCTTACTTTTGACCAAACGCGGACTCCACTCCCCGCCCAACGCGTGTTCCCCTCTCTCACTCATTCTTTTATTATTAAATAAAAAATTACATTATTTCTTCTCTCTCCCATCTACAACAAAAATGAATCTAACTATCCTAACTATCTATGTTCTAATTCCAACTTAAATTGAATGATGATTTTTTTTCATAAAATAATTCAGTGCTAAAGACAGTAATTACAAATATGAATATGATTATCACTTTCTACTACCGTGGTAAAAATATGTTAAAGAAAATTACAAATCTAACTACCATAAAATACCACATGGTATAACGTGGTAAAACATGCTACTGAAATTTACAAATCCATATGGTATAACATGCTAAATATTTTTACAAATTTAAATATCATACAATACCACATGGTATAATGTAGTAAAACATGCTACAAAAATTTACAAATCTAATTACCATATCATATCGTATGGTATTACATGCTAAAATTATATTACAAATCCAACTATCACCACATAGTATAACTTGGTAAAAACACGCTACAAAAATTATAAATCTAACTACTATACAATACCACCATAGTAGAAAATGGTAAATTGAATGAATACAAATTAATTATAATTACCATACAATACCACATGGTAGGAGAAGGTAAAACCTTATAAAAAATATATAAATCAAATTACAACCTTCTACGACATAATATAAATATAATTTCTCAAAATTGGTGTCGGTTACCACACAATACCATATGGTATAGTGTGCTAATAGCAATATATATTACCTAAAAGGAAAAAAAAATAGAAGGAGGGAGAGAAAAAAAATTGTCTTCCTTCTCGTATCATTTCCTCCGCAATTAAGAACACCAAATGTCAAAAAAAAGGAGAAATATCATAATTGTCACCAACGATTTGATGAAGAGAAGAAACAAAATGAAAGAGGGTGGCTGCAATTTTTCTTCGTCGTTTGTTGGAAAAAAGAATGAAGAAGAAGATAAGGGAGCAGATCTATATCGGGAGAAAGAGATTGAGAGAGAGAAAGGAAGAGAGCAAGAAAAAGAAGAGTTGCAGAGAAAATACTATTTTCCAGCATGGTAAATGGAAGGGCTGTCGAAAAAGGTTGTTCAGACTGCCAATAGGGAGTGAAAAGAACCTGGAGATGAATGGATGAATGGAAACATATACAGACTAGAGCACGGAAAGGTTGCATAATGGACTACTCCCCCTTTTCCCCTTCCCCTTCCCCTTCTTTCAGTTTCCCTAGCAGGCCTCTTCAGTCCGGCGAGCAAAAGACCGTAAATAAAAATGGCAAGCAGAGGATGATCAACCGTCGTCACCCACAACCGCACCCCAAGTCATCATGTCGGCGCTGACGTCGTATTCCGATTGCTTCTCGGACCTCCTATGCGAGGCGGACTCATCGGAGATCTTCTCCGGCGAGTCGCCGGCGGATTGCTCGTCGAACATCGAGTCGTCATCCTGCTCGGAGGAATCCATCGCATGTTTCATCGAGAGCGAGGACCGGTTTGTGCCCGGATTCGCTACTTGGCCCGCTTCCGCTCCCAGTCTCTCGATGCCTTCGCTCGTGAAGAAGCTGTTGCATGGATTCTCAAGGTCCGGGCGTATTACAACTTCGCTCCCCTGACGACGTATCTCGCCGTCAACTACCTCGATCGGTTCCTTTATTCCCGTTGCTTGCCGTCGCACGATGAGTTTCGCCGGGGTCTAGGGTTACATCAGCGCATGGAAGAGAAGTCAGTCGGCGGTTACCTGGGGTAACTGAACGGTCGGGTCTTGTGAGATCTGCTGCAATAATTGGTAGTGTTTTTTAATTAATTATATTTACACACCTTTTTTGAATGGCGTAACTGCTCTAGGTAAGTAACTCAAACAGACTCCTAAGTTTTCATTTTTTTTACATTACTGCAATTTAGTCATTTTTTATTTCCTTTATCTTTTTAATTAACCGCTATACATTTACTTCATTATTTATTAGTAATTTTTATTTGTTTTCTTTTGTTACTTACCCTCCTTTTTTTCATTTTATCTAACAATTTCGTTCGTTTTATTTTATTGCTTTTCTTTAACTATTCCTAAAAAAAATATATTAGTTTGACATAGTTTTGGATTCGGTGTATTCGACTAAGCCTTAATGGCTTGTTTAAGTCCATTTGGTGGAGCTTAGTTGTCCTACAGTGGGGATGCTTGTGTGCTTTGTTTTTTTTTTTAAGGGGCACGCAGAAGAGCTCCCGATATTGGAGAGATTTCTTCAGACAGGTGACTTGGCTCATGATCAGGATGAAACTATCTTGGAGGATGCTCAGAGCTTGGCTTTTCTCTTTAGTTGGGTTTCTTACTGTTTTGTTCTCCGCTGTCTCAATAGGGCTGCCCATCATGTGGCATAAAAGGCCCTCTCATCGGGAGTTCGACTATTGGTTGACTCTTGCGCTCTTTTTATTTTCTCTGTGTGGCTGATTTTATAACAATTGACTTTGCGGAAAAAAAAAAGACTATTTTTCTCTCCTCCATTGAAAAGTCATACAATTAATGTGGGATAAATTAAAGTATATGTAAAATATAAAAAGGGACAAAAATGCCCTTCCCAACCCCACGTTAATCTGAGACACACGATGGCTTTGTCCCCTAGATCGACGGTCCCTCACTCTATCTTTAGCCCAATGCACTCCCGCACAATCAAGCACGTGATTGAGGTCGAAAACCTCAAGAAGTCTCTGCGGAGAAGTTAACTGGGTATTGTAAGAAGCATCTCGAGTCAATAAAGCAAGGCACCACATTATTTTTTTTATTTGTGTTCCACCATACTGGCGGAGTTGGCAACTGAATTGCTATTTAAAGCCCTAACTTTTTTTTATTTGTAGCCCTAGGAGAATGTAATTACTATTTTACCTTTCCTTCCTTTGAAAATATTGAACTTGTTACAACTCCAACCAAACACTCCCTTCTCTCCCAATTCAACTGTCGTCGGATTCCTCCCAAATATTCTCGCCGGCGACGACGAGCTCTCGCTGGAGACGTGACTCGCCCCATCTCCCCCGTCGCCGGTTTCCTCTCAAATACGACGACCACCTCTCCTCGGAGATGACGACCTCTCGCCGGAGACGAAATCAGAGCGCTTCGCGGAGGTAATGTTTGATTTTTGCACGAAGGAGGTGACGACCGGCCGTTTGACCCGCCCCGGCAAGGGCGACGTCCTGCCGAGGCGTCGCCGGCGAGGGACGAACGTCCTGGCCGGACGTTTGTCCGTCGCCGGCAACGCCTCGGCAGGACGTCGCTCTCGCCGGCGGCGGTCAAAAGGCGGTTTTTTATTTTTTATTTATTTTTTTTATTTTTTTCGTTTAATTTAACTTAGGTTAATTATCTATTATAATTATTATGATTTAATGTAGGTTAATTATCTAATTTAAATTAATTTAAAAACTTACTTTAATTATCTCTTTTAATTATATAGGTTAATTATATGCTTTAATTATTATGATTTAATGTAAGTTAATTATCTGCTTTAAATCAATTTAAAATTTACTTTAATTATATCCTTTAATTATGTAGGTTAATTATATACTTTAATTATTATGATTTAATGTAGGTTAATTACTCTAATTATCTGCTTAAATTATGTAGGTTAATTATCTGCTTTAAATATGTTAATATTTAATATATATACGAAAATTATGTCGGTTAATGTTTTCATTTAATTGAAATTAGATAGGAAAGGTAAATTTTAATTGATAAATATAAGAAAGTTTAATAATTTAAATATAAAATTTTATTTCATAAAAAGTATTAATTTTTGTACGAACCTTAAATTGCAATTGACAATTTAAGCAAGAAAATTAAGTTAGAATTTATCGTGAAATACATTACAATTTTGAACATTATATTGTGATGGGAATTTTATTGTAATTGAAATTATATACGAATGTTAAATTATAATAGACAATTTAAGCAAGAAAATTAAGTTAGAATTTATCGTGAAATACATTATAATTTCGAACATTATATTGTGATGATAATTTTATTATAATTGAAATTATATATGAATGTTAAATTATAATAGAGAAATATACGAACCTTGAACATTTGAATATAAAAATTTATTATATGGGAACTAGCAATTATCATATGAATATTGCTAATATGAACATTGCTAATAACTATTACATGATGATAATAATCTGACAATAATTTTAATTCAAATTTTAATAGGTAGAAAATGGTGGATACAAGAGGAAAGAAGAAGATGAAGGAGGTAGAGCCGTCGAGGGTGACCAACCGTATAGTATTGAGGTCGCGTAGTGAGGAAGCCGAGAATGAGCGTCGACGTGCTAGACTTGTGGAGAATCCTTCTCCCCCGCCTCCCGTGCCTTTTGACTTAGATAGAGCCTTTGAGGGAGTGGATGAGTATCATGGCAGTGATGACAATTATGATGACTTCCCGGATGTAAATGATGCTTTCTTCGAGAGCAACCATCCGAGTGCAGGTGGTTCTAGTGGACCTAGATTAGAGCCCGAGGCTCCTTTTGTGTCTTCTTCGTCCTCTCGGTTTGTTCATGTTAGACGTGGGCCTCGTGGTCGTTTTGAGTCATCACGACCCGATTCGGAGGAGGGCAGCACTAGTAAGAGGAAGAAGGCGAGAGAAGCTGATTCGTGGATTCTCGACAGGAGTGGGCCGGGGGGCCTATCGATCATAGCCTGATTCCTAGTTTTGGAGGTCATGTGGATTATCGATTATGGGATGATGGTTTAGGGGCTCGCAGAATTGATTCATTCAAGTTGTCGACTAGAGCATTGGCAGTCAATTATTTGAAAGATTACAAATTTCAGAGTGAGGGTGCTGCAGCATTGGTTGAGAGGACAGGGTTGCGCAAGTTGTTGGACTGCTCAATCCAGCACTTGGATGGACCTTTACTTGTGGCATTTGTGGAGAGGTGGCAGCCTGACACCAACACCTTTCACATGCCTTTTGGAGAGATGACCATCACGCTCCACGACGTTGCAGTGTTGCTTGGGATTCCAGTCGGTGGAGATATGGTTGTAGGGAATGAGAGTGTGAAAGCACAGTTGTGTGAGATGTTGAGGGTCGAACAATTGAATGAACGATCCAAGCCTTCGCTTAAGAGTGGGGGTTTGGTGTGTGTTGAAGCTATGCAGCAGGTTGGGAGGTTTCGGGAAAGAGATTCTGAGGTACGGATGTTCTTGACCTGTTTGTTGGGGACCACCTTGTTTGTGGACAGGAGTGGGGATCGGGCACAGGTTTGGCCTCTCCAGTTCTTGGGGGACACTAGACGGGTGAGGAAATATTCTTGGGGGTCTGCTACACTCGCCTATTTGTATAGGCAACTCGGCATGGCGTCTCGAGCGGACTGCAAAGGCATGGGTGGCTGTTTGACCCTCCTTCAGAGCTGGATCTATGAGTACTTCCCGTGTTTACGAGATCAGAAGTCGGGGACACGTGGATTGGTGTGCGGGGAACCTTTTGCTAAGAAGTGGGAGGGGATGAGATTTGGAGGTGGGGCACAGTTGATGAATGAGAGGTTGGATCACTATCGTCGAGTACTGGATAATATGACAGATGAGTTCGTTTTTTGGTGCCCATTCGGCCTCAGACCTGGTGAGATGGTCTCTCGTTCTTTGTACTCTGGTGTCATTCGGTGCATGAGTGTTGAGGAGATGTACGATCCCTCGTGTTGCCTCCGTCAGTTTGGGTACGTACGGACCATCCCCTCATATCCGCTTCCTCCAGTTGATGTTTGCCGATCTGGGAATGTCAATATGTACTCCTTGTCCTACGGTCCCGGCTTGAGTGAGCTTTGGAAGGCCCCTCACTGCCACTATGTGCAGTTGGATTCGATATCGAGACCTGTTCAAAAACCGGAAGATACCGACGATGGGTATCTACAGTGGTATATGGGACGTACCCACCCGAGGATCGTTTGCCCCAGTGCTGCTGACCAGGAGATACACCACCATCTTAGTCATGATCAGGTAAGTTTAATTATGTTATTGATATTGTTATTCTGTACAAGCTTAAATATTGCATTAGTTATCGAATAACATACTAACATTTACATTTTTATACAGTTAGCTGTGAAGCTCGTCCGAGAGTTTCGCACTGTGATTGAGCACCCTTATGATGACCACCTTGATCTTCTTCTTGGATTACAAGGGTTGCTTAGAGAGTACGACGAGGCGACTCCATCCAGCCTCCACCTCAGTACTAGTGTTGTTCATGTAGTTTGAGTACTATGTAGTTTATTTGTATTTTGAGAACTATGTCGTTAATTTGGTGTTTGAGAACTATGTCGTTTATTTCTAGTTTGAGAACTAAATCGTTTAATTGTTGTTGGAGGACTATGTCGTTTATTTGTAGTTTGAGAACTATGTTGTTTATTTGTTGTTTGAGTACTAGTGTCGTTCATTTGATACTTTATTTGTATGTTTAGAACTATGGTAGTTTTAATTTAAAACTATGTTTACCAAAGACTACAAATATAAAGATAAGATGAGTTACAAAATACTTCTTATTTACAACTATTGTCGTTATATACCAATACTACTACAAATATCTCCTACTAGTCATGATGACCCCCAAGTGCGAAGTAAAGATCTCGCTCGTCCTTGAACAACTGCTCCCACCCTTGAGTACTCATTTTGTCACGGAAATGGGTCCACAGGAAGGTTAATATGGAGGCATTGGTATTGAATCCTCCTCAAAGTCAGTAAAAAAGTTTTTAACAAGCAAGACACATACTAATTAAATTATCAACAAGACAGTAAAATCAATAATTCAACATTTTTCAAACAATATGTATCATTGTAAATCAAATATTTAAGCATATTATCAATTACTAGACTTCATCATAACAATAAATAATTCAACATGATTCTAAAATTAAAAAGTTTTAACTCACTAACCATGTTACTCATTATCTGATGTAGTGATATCCAGAAGTCTGAACTTGACCAACTTCAAGAAATCCATATAAGAAAAATATTTTCAGTAATACTAACTTAGTTTCAAAATATAAAAAAATGAAATTCAAGAACTTCATTCTAAAAATAATATTATAGAAAATCCATCCTAAAAAATATGATAGTTACAATATCATAAAATAATAAACTACAATAAAATCACTAAATATTCTTCAAAGTCTAAATTATTGTTAGTAAACATTAACTTAATTTTAAAATAATAAAAAATGAAATTAAAGAACTTCATTCTACAAATAATATTATAACAAATCCTACTAAAAATATGGTAATTAATATATGGCAATTAAAAGTCTAAATTATTTTCAGGAAACATTAACTTAGTTTCAAAATATGAAAAATTAAAATTCAATAACTTCATTTTAAAAAAATATTAGAACAAATTCATCTAAACAAAATGATAATTAAAATATTCATAAAATAATGAATTGTAATAAAATCACTAAATATTCTTAAAAATCTAAATTATTCATCAATCTATTATAAAAAAATCTAAAATAATAACCAAAAAATCTAAATTAATATCTATTTAAAAAATATAATATACTTCACAAATTTAAATTAACAGAAAATTAAAAATAAAATAAACACCGGCGACGTCCCGGCAAGACGTTTTCGTCGCCGGCGACAACGGCAAAATCTGTCGTCGTCGGGTAATTTGCCGGCGTACCTCGTCGAAGAAAGGTGTCTGTCGTCGTCGGGTAATCTGTCGTTGTCGTCGGTGGGAGGTGGCGGGAGGTGGCGGTCGCCGGCGGCGAGTATTGCAGGATTGTGTTTGGAGAAAGTGTTTGAATGTTTTGGTCTTGGAATGTGTGAACTAAATGTATTTAAATGTGATGGACATTATTGTACTTTTTATAAATTAGGACTACAAATAAAGACAATTTAGGGCTACAAATAGTACGCCCCGTTGGCAATTGGTCATTTTTGTGGTCCGACCGGCCAATACGATACTGTAAAAAACTGTCTTCATGGTCTGACTGGCCAATATGAACAGTCAATGAAAAGTTCACCATGGATGCTCTGGTGATTCACATGATGTTCATTTAACTAATACGCTATCAATCTTAACATGCATAACAAGATTCATATTTGGATCAAGCTGTTCATAAACTCTGGCACCCAACCATAAAAAGAACCCAAATTTGCAACATATGACGGGTAGAAGTTAGTCCTGAAAAAATTTGTCGGAAACTCACCGGAACGAACTGCAGTAAGGCTACCATGAACTGCTGTGCGCTACCAAAATCTGTGTAATTCTCACGATAGGACCAAACAGTGATAAACAGTAAACCCGCCAGGGGAACAAAGGTAAAAACATCTCAAGACTCAAAGTAACAAGGAGAGTGTTTCGTCCACATGAAACTTAGCCCAAATCAACGGACTTAATTTTCGACATGCAACCCTGCGTCAGCCCTTCAGAATTGAGCAATCTGCTGTTTCAGTGCTTGCAACGACTTGACCTTCGACATGCAAATTTGAAGGAACTGGGATAGCACAGCAGAATTTCCTTTTGCTACCTTCCTGGCAATATCAACAGCACTCCATGACTTCAATGAACGGGAGATCCTTCCGCCTACTTCACTCGCATCAAGAGAAGGTACCACATTTTCCAGAACCTGGAAAACAGCCCCAGGCCCGCCAGCATGTTCTCCTCCGTTTCTCCTGATAGAAGAGACCAGCATCTCCACGTGGCTTTCCTCTGGTGTGTTGATATGTTTCCTCAACCATTTGGTCACCTCTTCCACTACATCGTGCAAAGAGTGGGTTGAATCTCGAAGGGCATTCAGTAACTGAGAGCTATGGTGTTCAGTGGCTCCACCCTTCTTCTTCTTCTTCCCAGATGGAAAGGACGAACGAACACAAGACTGGAGAATGATACTGTGCCAGGCCAACGGTTCAGTCACCAGTAGGACTAAAGTTGAAAAGTCTTGACCCCCTGTGAACTTGAGGGGATCCGATATCTTAATCTTTTCTGAAACATGCTTTATCAGCAAAGTATCGACTACGTGAATAATGCTGTGCCCACTGTTATTCCCATCTGGCAATGAGAGTTCATGAGAACTCAAGTTCCAAGCATTTAAGAACACAGCAAAGTGCAGCCAGTCCACAGTGTCTGAACCAAATGCCTGTATCAAAACCCCAGTTAAACCCCCCAAAAAATGCCTCAATGAAACTTATAACAAGAAAATGATAATGCAGATGAGAAGAGAAATCGCCGTCATACCTGGGAGGATTTCTGGTCAGTAGAGACCCTCATGAGCACATCTACCGCATCACTGAATGTAGATCCCAACATCTTTGCATACCGTTCAAGCAGATACTTAAGTTCCTTAGAAATGTTAGGATCAGAAGAAGAACCATTCATCTCAATGTTGTCCTTGTTTAATGCAGACGCACTTTGAATTGAAAGATAAATCAGCCGAGGAAGAAGAGACTTCTTCTCAATCATCCTCCGCACTCTTTCTTCCCTTTCTTTTGCCTAATTAAGTCAAGAAGCAGGCAACAAACAAATGGAATCATTAGAGACACTATGGAATATATTATGCATATTTTGGATTTGCTTGCAACTTGAGATGGATGATGAAAAATCCATCTATTTCATCCAATCCATCATTCTTTTGCGCAAAAAAAAGTTATGTGAAACAGAGACTGTAATCCTGACTCTGTAATCGAAACAGAGACTAGTTCCACTTCTATACTTCTCACCCGTCATGTCTAAGTTTATGTTATTACAACCCCACAAGAGTGGACATGTAACCCATAATGTGGTTTACAACTTATAATTGATCACATAATTCAAACAATGTATTGTTAAAATCAACTCACTCGTCTGATTCAACATTTTTTTACTCAACAATCTAACATTCTTTCAAACCTATGTATTTTGAAAATATATCTATCCTTAGAATCATTGGTTCCAAACAGGCCCATATTAACTTATTCACGATCAGTCGATCATAGACAAAAGTTACTTACCAAGTCCTCCTTGGGGCAGTAAGCAATTCCTTCAAAAGGACCTGTGGTTCAAGTGATTAAGAAACACAGATCATGATTAGTAAATACACACTGGATAAATTCAAATGTTACAGATTTAGATGCCATAGCTCTAAGAAGCACAAAATAGCTGGATATCCTCCTTTTATGTAGAAAGCAAATTAGCTCAAAGAAGCACTACAACATTAGAAAATATTCAATCAAGGCCCTTAAACATCTCCCTTAGTTGCATTAACCAAATATTGAATCACTTAAGGATCAGCATTTTGATAAATAGAGTAGAGCCCATTTACAAACAACAAACAACTTTTATGACATAGAACCCCACTAACAATTGCACGTGTAAATGCATCTGAATCATTCCCTTTTAAGTCCATTAGCTAACTTAAGTTAGGGAACAATGTAAAGGAGACAAGGAAAAGCCTACTGCATACCCACAAACTATATACAGGAGCTGGTGCTGAATTTTCATTAAGAAATTGGTCACTGAAGTTAAGTTTCACCATTGACTAAATAAGAACTGGGATAGCCCATTATATGTCTCTCTGTTCCTTCTTGCCAACCAAAATTACTATTTTACATTTTAGAATGTAGTTTATGGTCCAAGGGGCAAACAATGCATCTTCACTCCAAATTTCACCTTTTTAAGTGTTTAAACCACATGATTATTTATAAATGCAAGTAAACTTTTACCAAAGAGGGAAAAAAACAACTTCAAAATGCACAGATCAGTACCAAAATTTTAGGCTGTAAAATGAAATTTAAACGAAATAACAAACTCAAACATAAACCAAAGTGTAAGAGACACTAGCCTAAGAGATAATTCTTCTCTGAAGTCGGTGTCCACCATGGCCGCAAACTGAGATCTTCATTAAATGACAACGACTTTGACCCAATTTCATTAGAAAGCTCAACAAAGTGACCCCCACATTTCAGATCTTCAAGAACACGCTGAAAGTTAAAATGCCTGTATTAGTCACCAAACCAGAAAATTACACCAAAACTAAGGATAAAAAAAAATACCTCCTCTTCTTCAATAGAATCTGCTTTTTGCTTCAGCTGTAGAATTGATGTTTCAACCTTTGCAACCAAGTACTGATCTGAGCGTTGGAGTCGTTCTTTAAATTGTACGAACTCAATTACCTGAAACCAAGACATGCTACTTAGTACACCAACTATCTGTGTCAAATTCTAGTCCCCAATCTCAATGAATTATTATTACAACACAACCAACAAAATCTCGCAAGAGTTATATGAATGGAAAAAGAATATTCATATAACAATAAAAAAGGAGCAGACTGCATACTTTGGAATAGTTTCTATGGCGGTATGCAAGAAAAGTGAGATCAGCAGATTCCCTGAAGTGGTCATCCATGAACCTAAGATAATCTTTTAGCAAACTCCTTAAATCTTCCCACAGCGGAGATACCAGCATCTGGGGTAAAATGTGGTGTGAAACGGTTTCTGTCAAAATATTCTTCACATCTAGGGATTTATACCTGTACAAGAGATATCAGAGTCGCATCAAGAAAACATGTTAAATGAGGGAGACAAAAGAACGTAGCATTATATGAATATTGACAGAAGAACAAATATCAGAAGCACCTTACCATTCATAAGCTAATGAAAGCACGCCCAAATGAGAATACAGATGCACCAGCAAGATCTTGTACTGCCAGACATATCTGGATGTATGCAGACTAACAGTCAGTTCCAACAACCCAGCATACAAACTCAAATCATTTCTCAAAGAAAAGGAAAAACTCTACACAGGAACGGCAGCTAGATAAAGAAGCTTTAATGTGATAACTGACAAGTCCAATATTGAACAAAAATTAGGTGTCATTTCCAATCCACCAAGGTTTCAAACCTTGGGGTCAACATCCCTTATAAAAAGATATTATGCAGTATTTCATCACCTTCGTATTGTCAAACCAAACTCCAGTACCATGATTGCCTCCACGAAGTAACCAAAGTTCCCTGTCCGCCAGAAAAGCTAAAGCAAAATTAACCAATACATGGATGAGTAACAGCTCAAGTGTTCAAGGGGCATGCAAGTGCGTCATGTCAATGCCTACAAGATGGCATCCATGGCACATGCATCTCTTGTGTGAACACAGTCAATAATGCACAGCTACATAGGTCCTATGCAAACACTTCGGCTAGAGACTAGAGACATGATATGGGAACCTAAAAATGCAAAATCTTGCTACAAGAACAAAGGTTTTCCATCCTCAAGTTGTAGTAAGGGGTAAACCAACAGATGAAAATCACCAGGAACACTAGCCCATCAAATAATATACCTGAACTAGCAGACTGCTGGCAAGGCATAAGAGCTCTTCACCATGCATATTCTCTTGTGGGTCCAAGTCTTTAGATAGTGGAAGGTTTTTACAGAACATCTCAACCATCTCTGCAGCTAAGTTCTCAAGTTCTAGTAAACAAAACATGAAGAAGTTAGTAAACCTGGTTATAACTTTGAAGGGTGATTATCACGAAACCATTACATTAAGTACAAAACAAAGGTGTAAACCATGGCTAATCTACCAGGATTTTAAATACGTTTTTAATAGAATAAAGAAAGGATATGCCAACTCATCATCTCAATCTGGCATTACAACTAAGGATCCCAACTGAGAAATGAAAACACATAATTACTCCTAGATCACTACGGCTCAATGAACCCAACAATTTGGTCACTGGATTCAAATTCAATACAGTTTACAGCAAGAACCAAAAGAGTAGATATTCAAAAACCTAAGGAGCAAATCCCACATGTCATCAAACCTCATGGACCCAAGTATTCTGAATATAGACAATAAACATAAAAATAAATAAAAAATAAAAACGAAGGGTGATTCAGGCTTTCTTAAAATTATAGGAAAGCAGTATGATATATCGAACCAGTTCTCCTAAGGTCACGAGATAGACAAACTTCCAGGGAAGACAAGAAGACTAGAGTGTGAAAATTAACAATTAGACGATATATGCATGTGAAAGAGAAGCATACCAACCACAGGAAGATTGAGCAGGTTCCCAATCAACTCTCGAAGTTTGAATATTGTTATAGATTGACCAAGCACTTTAGTCCCTGTTGCTGTCACGGAATCACAACTTTTCACTATCTTATCCATAAACTCAGTCTTCTTGTCTGGGGTAAGTTGTTGAACAAAAGATTCAATATCAGAAGAGAAGCAGGCTAAGTGCCCAAACCTACAATCATACAAGACATGAATGAAAAATAGAAAGAAGTACATATACATCGTGAAATGGTAAATCAATTTCACAAAATTCAAACAAGACAGGAACGCCTTAACCCACTTGAGATAATATTTCAGTAGAGCTTCCACCAGCTCATCATCACTTCCTGTGCCATATACATGCTTCCTCCTTTTAATCTCTAGGGCTGCCAAGTACGGGCCTCTGACAGGATCATCTGTAGTGTCCACGAGTAATCTTTGAACAAAGGCCAAGGCATTTGACATACAAGACTCAAACTGCAGATCCAGCTTAGACAAATCAGCTTCCAGAACAAGAACATAAGATATGAGAAAAGAAAAAGAAAGATACACAAAGAAATTAGCATAGACGAACAACAATTTGTACCTTATCATCTGTTAAATGTGAGACCTTAAAGTCAACATGTTTAGGACGATGAATTGAATCAGAATCGGCTTCGTGATTCCAACTGCTATCATCTTCTAGCAAGCAGCCTAGATAATGTAGGAAACACTCCCAATCATCAGGGCTGCCAGAAAGACAAAAGAACATCAGATGCTGGAAAATTGCACACAAACAAGTCATTAAAAATTAGAAGGTTCAATGTTATGGATGCAGGTGGAGATCAGCCATTTGAACAAAGAATCATTCTGACGCTCAAAAGATAAAGCAACGAGGAAGAGAGGACAGACAAAACAGAACCAAAATTTCCATATGCCTTCTCTATTTCAACTCTGGATCCTTAGATTCAATTTTGGATTCTCTTACAAATAGTTCACAGTGACATAATCTCTGAGTCAAGGCCTATGGATTCATTGAAGAGAGAGAGAGAGAGAGAATTTAAACCACTTTTACTCAAAGTGGAGTTGAGTACCCAAGAGAATTCATTGAAGACACGTACAAGCTTAGCATTGATCCAGCCGAGATATATGCTCTTGCAATTTGGTGATTCAAAGTCTTCATGTAAAGCCAAAAGAGAACCAACATTTAAACACGTACCTTATCTCTAAAATCTGCTGGTATATGTCCGCCGCAGAAGTATAGTCACCGGATCGTGCAAGAAGTCTCCCCTGTCAACTTGAAGTCAAAGAGTAGAAGTTGATAATGAAACCAGAAAATGAAATGAAAATACCTCTACAAGGCTTAGCCAACAAAGAAATAATTAGAAAGATTGAGGGTTCGAGGGAGCCAACAGTTAAAACAAGCAAAGATGAAACTAGAATTAAAAAAGCACATAAGAAAAAAGCAAAAGAAAGCAAATGGAACTTCATTCCCATGCAGCAAAGAAGCCATTTACCAGAGTACATTAGTTAAGCCAGTAACTTTCATGCCCAAAAGCCATCATGGCTTGATTTAAGTTAGGATTGAGCTTATATTAAATAATTCAAAATAGATGGCCATCAAGCTGCCGATAGTACCTGTATGCGTAGCTTATCAATGTCAATCATCAGCAATGACCCCAATTTCCCCGAAAGAACTTCCAAGGCATCACCATATTTTGCTTGCTGTTCCAATATGGAGAGATAGACAATCAGAGCTGCAAATACAACCAAGTCTTTAGAAAGGAGGCCATTTAATGGTACAATAATGAAAAAGTGACAAATGAAAACAAATAAACCTTCAGGCTCATGCAAGCTGTGGGAACCAATGTGCTTCTTAATTAACCCTTCGGCTAATACCAAGAGCTTTTCTCCACCATTTCCACAGAACACCTACCAGAATAAAAAATATATATTAACAAGAATGTAAATATAATACATATAAAACTATTTTGCAATTTATATCAATCTAAAACTCCGTTTAGAATGAATACGCAGCTGTAGAATTTCAGTTCCAGGCTCTAGAAAACAAATTCAGGGATTACTCAAAGCGGCAGACACCACTATACTAGATATCAAAGGGTTTTCACTCCTGGAAGAGACTAAAACCTCAGAAATTGCAAAGCACAGCAGCAACTCCCTCCAGTAGCAACATGTGAAGTTCAGAACGGTAGGCATAGGAAGAGTAAGAAAAGGAAGTTTACATATACCTGTAACTGGATGCTACAAATAGCCCAGAGCAAAAACCTTTCTTCACCAACAAGCTTATACATTCTAATTGCAGTCTGAAACAAGTTAATCCCAGAATCATCAGTATCGTGGGTTAGTACACTGACATTAAACACACTATAAGCAAGGTTAAGTGCAAAAGGATAAGGTCGGAACGAAATCCAACCTGCTGTTGTTTGACAAAAGAATATTCACGAACATAACAGTTGAAAAGCCCCATCATCAGTTCCAAATTGTTTGGAAATTTACCGCAAGCATACTCATAACAGCTTGTAGCCAAATCCACTGATTATATTTTGCATGAAGAAAGGAGAGAACAGAAGATGTTAGAAAATCATTTACAGAAGCACGAAAATAGAGACTGTCGGAAAAGCAAGAAAAGAATACCCACAACGATCAAGCCGTTGGAAAACAATCTGGAGCGTGCTGAGAGTAAGGTCATCCATCAACAGAGAGTCGTTCTTGTACAATAGGTCCTTGGCGTTCAAGCAAATGGACAATGCTTCGTCAGGTTTTCCCATTCGCTCCAAAATCAGAGCCTTCAGTGCCTACAGAAAGGACACATGTTTCACCACTTAATCAAGGAATCCACCAGAGGAATGAAACAGTATGAGACACGAAATCAGCAATTCGCCCAAGCCAAACTACATAACCAAGCTACAGACACAGCACACATTCTATACATCTCCACGCCAAAAACAACTTCAAGTAGAACACTCCAAGATCACTCAAGAAACAGCCACTTCAGTAATGGCTCAAAAGAAAGAATGAAAGATAAGCAGATGTCAAAGAGAAGAGCATAAATGCATTGGATCGAAGAGTTCGTGGAAATCTTACAAGGGCGTAAGGAGAATTGGGATACTTGGACAGCAGTGAAGTGGATAGCTTGAGAGCGTTCTTGTACTGGCGAGAATCTATGGCGTCCCATATCGGTCGAACACGGCGCTCCGGTATCCCGCCGGCTAATCCGAACTTCGTCGCCATTTCCGGTGAGCGGCTTTCGACGTTGTTAGGGTTTTTGGAAATCTCTTCTGCTCCTTTGGTGTAATTTCTAGTTACCCCTTTTCTTGTTTTCTTTCTCTCTTCCCGTGTTTGTTACTTGTTAGTACATGCGCGGATGCGCCTCCTTGAGGAAGTGCGGACTGGCCGGCAAGGGACCCAAGTAGGCAGGGTTTACTTTAGGTCCTAGGGTGGCACTCACTGTTGGTTGTCACTGTTACTGTTGACCATCCGGTCTGACCGGGGGAAAACCCACGACCCGGATATTAATTCAGTATGGGCAGTGTTTGTGAAACCGTGGTTCGACCAAAAAAATCTCGTACTGGCGGATCGATTGAGCAACTTCATACCGGAGGTGGCTTTTAGCGGTAAAGAATAGTTAAATCACTTTCATCACAAAATATTTTATTGCTACAACCTCCAGTACGGTTTTGCAATTCTAGGTACGAGACAGACTTTTAAATTTAGAAGTGATCAGTCACCTAACTAGGTCAAAGATAATTCAAATGTTTAACCGTCTAGACTTGAACCGTTTTATCAATTTCAGTAGTTCTTATATTTTAGCCATTCAAAAGGGGGAAATATATTCCAAATAGTTTCAGAAAGATAAGGATTGCAAAAACTTGTTAGTGAGTGGTATAAGATATATTATTGAATCTCTCCCAACAATTGTAGTAATTGGAATCAACTGGTTATTGACATGGTGTCAGAGCCTTTTGTGACCGAGAGGTCTTGTGTTCGAATGAATGAAATGATGCTTTGTCGTTTATGTAAAGATGAATGATTCCGCTCATTAATCAGTATAGCTCACTAGAGACTACAAATCTCAACATAAGAGATCAATAAAGAGTTATGAACATTTGTGTCAACACCTATCTCTTCATACCAGTTTTTCTTCATCAAGTTCGAATCATTGTTGGTTATAACTTATAATCATATAATTTTTGAGAAAGGATTAAGGACTTATCTAACACTATAATGATGTCGAGTGCACGGAATAATACTTACATTGCCCTTAAAAAGAAGACAAGTAATCTCAAAATCGAACATTAGCTGTTGTATCTTGGATAAGAGGTTATTTTAAAAAATATCATGGCATATCATCTAAAATAGTGGACATCTAACCCTTCCTCAAAATTTAAACTTGTTTTCTTCTAGACGATGATTCAAGATAATATCATCATCATCCATATGAGCCTCCGACATTTCAAGAACCGATGGAGGATTTGATGGTAAAACATGCATTTTTGTATGAAAAAAATTACGATCTCGTGCTCTAAGGTGCCTTGGTATTCCCTCTATCATTTGTGGGGCTGATCATTTCGTGTGCTCCTGGTTTTTAGCTTGTGTTCATTATGTTCAACTTTGGTCTTCTCCAATGGAATGTTTGAAACACTTTTTCCGACTTTTTAAGTGCATATGGCAAAATATGTAGCTAATAAGCCAATACAACAAAATATGTGTGTTCTCATTAGTAATGGTGAATAGGTGTTGTAGACTAGGGAATTAGGGTTTTTGTCCTTAGGTTATCTAAAGTCGAGGCTCCAACTCCTAGACTTATCAATCAGAAACGCAACAAAGTACACGATTACTAACACAATGAACACAAACAGAACTAACTCTAACCTACTCCACGGCTGGGAACAGGGTCAAGTATACGATGTGACTCCACAACTAGGGTGATGAACTAGTTGATAACGTCGGACTCTTCTTGCTGGCTCGATTCCACGAACGAACAAGAAAGAAAAGTAAGAGTCGAATACTCAAAACTTGGGTTATCTTGTTGATCAAAACATGTCAAGCCCGTAGGCAAATCACCCTCCTTTAATAGAGGTTACGAAACCCTGTTTCTCTCCTTAAACAACTCAAAAATCGACTTCTATAAGATAAGGAAACCAAATACCAAAAGGAAAAGGAAAAACAACAAGAATATGTCCACAAGCTTTCTTAACGGGTCCAGCTTAATGGGTTTCACGTATTGGACTTCCCTTTGGGCTTGTCTGACCTTCTTTCTCTTCTTGGATGCAGATTGTAACACCCTACCCTATACGTATTACCTAATAATATTGTTCATACATTTGCAGCGGAAATAATCTCGGGTGTTACATTAATTACCAAAAATTACTCAAATATAATTTCGACATGAATTACTTGTAGGGGTGGTCGTTCGGAAATTACCGGTTATCCACTAACCGGTAACCGAACTAACCGAACTTAGGTCGGTTATCGGAGGCTGGACGAAATGGTTTTTGGTCTTAAAAGTGGTTCGGTTAACCGATAATCGAGATAAACGAGACACCGAAGCCTATTTCGGGCGGTTTTCGGTAGGGGGAGTGATTATTTCGGTTAACCGATAACCGACCAATCGGTTACCGGTTATAACTGAAATAACCGAACTGCCACCCCTAATTACTTGCGTAATGGGCAAACAGTTCTTACAACTAGACCTACAAAATAAGTCATCTGAATCCCTACATTCGTAGACATAAATATATATCCACAACCATATACATTGGCTTTCATAGCCATAGTCACAGTTTTCATACCCCACAACTGCATACCATACTTATACATGCCATAATCATCAGAACTTACACAATCACACAAATATATACATATTATCAAACTTCCACACCTGTCTATATCTCACACTACATCAGAAGCTAGTATGCACATGAAAAACGTTATCAAAACATTTTTACAAAAGAGGTGTGGATCACTGGCCAAAATCCCGAGTAGTAGTCCAAGCACAAAATAGTTGAAGACCATACCTCATATTGCCTTCAACTCTTGCTCAGCTCCCACCTATACACCTATCTACTGTTGTTACCGATGATGATCTGCTTACACATGGCATAAGCAGAGAGAAAGGATAAAGAGGGTAAGTTCATAGCTGAGTGAGATAATCATAACATAGTGAGTTCGTAACAGAGCATACCCCTACCATACATCTAGCAAACAAGCCAAAGCACTAGGATCAGACCTCAGCCATCCGACATCCCAATAGGCAAAAGACTCAACCACCTTGACTTATGCATATGCATCTTATCATGTTTTAATCATAGGCGCCTGGCTACTCCCATGCTAATTACTCTCCTAGGAATACAGACCAAACATCTCGTGGATGTGGTCATATCGGACCCACCACTGTCGGTGTAGTCATATCGGACCTGACACCACTCTGGGTGTGGTCATATCGGACTCAACACCACTCTGGGTGTGGTCATATCTCATGATGAATCAACGGTCAACACCACATCATGGGTGTGACATAACATATCATAACGGAGTAATAGCATGGGGAGCCCTAATTATTATGTAATTGACCATGAGACCAACTCACTCTTATTTGGTATCCTTATACATGATTCATAACTCATCTTGTTTAATCATAATTCCTTACTTGCACATGTACTTGACCTTACCATAATTGGCTCAACATAAGTAAAACACGAGTCGTATAATTGCACTCCCTCGGGATAACCCTCGTGCAAGTCATCCTCCTAAAGCATCAAAATATAACCATGGGATATATATTTTCCCACTTGTACATCCAAATACATCAATCATGAAAAATCATACCCAATCACCTTCTCGAACCATCATAAGGCATATCAACAATCAAGCCCACAATTTGCAACATATACGAAATCATCAGCATAAACAAGGTCCATATCGATTAGGGCAATTCAATAATACCATACAGCAGTCTAGGGTTCAACATATAGCACAAAAGTTCATACACCCCCTAATCATGTCATTCTAGTTCACCTAGGTCAATTCTAAGCATCAATATAATTATCGTGATACGACAAACCCGGTATGCCGTGCTAATCCCTCACTAGTTCTGGTAGTTCAAACACCGGTTTTAGCCTCCCGTACGGCCGTACCCCAACTTTACTTTCTCAAACAAACCCGGAATCAAAATCCGAGATTATCCTAATATCCCTGCAGTGTCCTCGTCAATGTTAGTTCTATGCTCCTGGTCAAATTCTCGATAATAACACATCAAACCCTGCCCGGAGTTAAATTCAGCGATTCCGGCTCTGACCTAAATCATAGCCGAAATTCATGGATTAGAACTAGAGGATCAATTACGTCATTGCAGGAAGCCCGTATATGAAATCTTGGCTCAATCCGGCTTCCGGATACTCCAAAACCCTAATTCCTTCGATTAGAAACTCAAGAAATTCCTAATCCAAAAACTCGTTTTAAAGCTCTAAATCAATAAACTACGATATATAGATGGATTAGGTATTACTTACGAGATGTTTGGATCACTAAAGCTCAAGAAATTAGCTCTGCTAATTCTCTGTTGAGCTCCCATGTGCGGCCTTGCTTCTCTGGTTCTCTCGCTCCCAGAAAAGGAAAAGAAAGAACATAAATGGGATGGGAAGAATTGGACAAGGAGGGAATTATATATTTAAGTGGTCTGTGACCGACTTGCTATAATTATATATAATGTATAATATATAATTAATACATATACTTATTCGATCGATCGATAATCCGATTTTCGTCGAAATACTATCAAAACTTTCGATTTTAATCGCGTAATTTTTCTAGTGACAATAATACGATTTTAGTCGAAACGGGGTGTTACACAGATTAAATTGACCTCTTGGCCCACAAACAATTCAGGCTCCACCGATGCAAAATTCTTAGCCAAATATGCTTGTAGTTGAGCCTTGAACGCTTTGGTTTGACTTCAAGTAATTGGACCCTGAACTTGAGCAGCCTTTTCTCGTACTGATGTTGGGCTTGAAACGATCTTGGCATTAATGCCCTCATCATTATCAACATGCATTGAGAAAGCCAAAATATGAATTAGATTGTCCCCATTGTTAATATAGATTTTTTTTTGAAACTTAATATGAACAATTTGAATCATGGTACGGGGAGTAATTATGTTTCTAGTTAAACTGAACTAGATCAAAATGCAACTTCATTGAAAATTCGATAACCCCCCCCCCCCCCCCCCCCCCCCCCCCCCCCCCCCCCCGAATTTTAGCATGGTTCAATTTGTTTTTGCCAAGGCAACCATATACCTTTGGCAGCTACCTCGCAACAAATCCTAAAAATTGTAGGATTTGATGAATAGGCCTGAACTTGTTCTGGACCAGCCCAATAACAAACCAGTAAACCCCGCTGCGGGTGAACAGGTCCAGCCCACGACTTTTCTCATGTGTGACGACTGACGAGTGACGCCACTATACTGTGCTTCTGAAAATAAATAATCTCATAGGGAAGAATAGGGCTGCAAATGAGTCGAGTCGAGTTGAGTTTTGCCTCAACTTCAGCTCGGCTTGTTAATGAACAAGCCGAGCTATAAATAATCTCACAGGAAAGAATAGGGTTGTAAATGAGTCGAGTCGAGTTGAGTTTTGCCCAACTTGAGCTCGACTTGTTAATAAACAAATCGAGCTCGAGCTCGGCTTGTTTATTAACAAGTTGAGTCGAGTCGAGTTCGAGCTAGCTTGCTTAATAAAACTTGACTCGTATTTAATATATATTCATTTTGTATGTCATACATGATACATGTGAGTAATGTCAAATTGAAAAAAAAAAATGAAAATAGTTAAGGGTCAAGAGTTTGATATTAACTAATCTCATATTATATTTTATGTATCAAATTATTTAGTTAATAAATTTTAGCTAGTGAAAATTATGTTATTTCATAGTATTGAAGCAATCTATAATAACTAATTGCTTTTTTAAAATTAAATCAGACATATTTGCTCACATAATCTATGTGCTGAACTTCATATAAGGCGAGATATATATAATTTAACAATCCTATGAATCATCATATTCAAACTCATATTGATCAATTCATTCATAACTCGGTAATCGAGTTGGCTCTCTAGCCACAATGTTGAGAGTTGAGACATCTCATGAGCTCTAAACGAGTCAGCTCACGAGTTGAGCTCAACAAGCCACCGAGTTAAGCTAGCTTGCGAGCTCCACGAGCTATAGAAGACGAAACTCAATCTCAGCTCATTAGTGAATGAGCCAAATTTCCAACTAGTTTTTTCAGAGTCGAACATCAAACCGCTCGCGAGCAGCTCTGCTCATTTGCCGCCGAACAACATCGAAATTTGGTTTAAGAAAAAACCCAGCGCAAGTGTTTTTCAGGCGAAAGGATTAAACAGAAAAAAAAATCCCCGGATAAAAATCAAGGCTAGAAAAGAAAGAAGGGCAAATACAATATAATATCCATAACTATTATGGACCGGGGATTTATATCCTCAACTATCAATATACAAATTAAAATCCAATCGTTAATTGTCCGTTAATACCCCATTACTAGGTCTTTCTGCAATGCTGACCTGGCAAAAAAAACTGAGATGGAATTGAGAACGTGGCATCCCTGTGAAATTGATTAAGTAAATAATAACATAAAACGTAAAAAATAAAACAAATAGGGCAAATACAATATAATATCCCTCCCCTCCTCTCACATCCATTCACCCAATTCTTATCCTCAACCCCTTCTTCTCTCATCTGTCCATCTCCCCCTTCGTCTGCAAAGACACGAAGTCGCCGACGAGGATCCACTCACCGTCCTGCAGGCGTGGCGGCGAGACTGCCATTGCTTGAGTCCCCCCTACCAAAAACCCCAATCCCTCTTCTTTCACCCATCGGAAGTAACGAAACAAACCCCCATCATCAATCCAAATCCCTAATCTTCGATCCAGGTCTGGAGAGCTCATCGTCGACAAGAAGCCACCACTGCCTCGGAGTACGCACCGGGGACTCCCCGGTATGCGACTCGGAGCTGCGCTCTGTGCATCGGAGCTGGAGCAAGGTCGGTGATAGTCAACACCTTCTGCAGTCGACGGCAGTCGCAGTACCGTAGGTCGGGACCAAATCCAGGTCAATAGTCTTGTGACCGTTGACCGAATCTATGAAATCGAGTCCATTTTCTCTTCCAGATCTAGGCTGCTCCTGAGTGGCGACTTTGCCGGAGAGGATGGCGCATGAGCTCTGCCAGTCGGATCTGCTGCGGACGCCGCCAGCGGGGCAGTAGACGAAGTCGTAGGAGCGGTGGATGCAGTGGACGACGAGTGGTGCTGCCACGGCGGAGGGACGGCTAGTCCCGATTAACGAGGAGTTGAGAGACGACAGGGGCTGGGTAGGGCGGAGGAAGCTAGGTGACGGAGGAGGAAGATAGGGGAAGAAAAAGAGGGAGACAGGGGAGGGCGGAGGAAGTCAGGGGGGACAGTGGACGAAGATAGGGGAAGAAGAAGAAGAGGGAGACAAGGGAGGGCGGAGGAAGCAAGGTGACGGTGGAGGAAGATAGGGGGAAAAAGAGGGGAGAGTGGTTGAGTTTGTTTTTCAACTTTAATTTTTTAATTTTTTTAATTTAAAAGTAAAAATTATATATTTAATTATTTGTTGATGTGGACGCCAATATGGATGCTGACATGGCAGTCTCCGTTGCAAATTTAACGGTGGTAACAGGCTGTTAGCCATATCATGACCCGCAACTATAGTTATGGATATTAATTTGTATATTGATAGTTGAGGATATAAATCCCCGATCTATAATAGTTATGGATATTATATTGGGAAAAAATCCCAAAGTACACTAGTTCTTAAAAAAAAATCCCAAAATACATAAGTTATAAAAAAATTTCCAAAAGTACACATGTTTGAGCATCACCGTTTTAAACTAAAACGGTGATGTATTCACCGTTTCAAACTAAAACGGTGAAGGGTTCACCGCGTTTGTTAAGAATGGTGAATACCTCACCGTTTTAAACAAAAACGGTGAAGCCTTCACCGTTTTAGACTTCCACGGTGAAGGCGCTGACGTGGACTAATGCGGGGTATTCACCGCGTTAGACAAACACGGTGAATACCCGTGTTTGTTTGCGTCAGCGATCCGCGTCGCTGGCGCGTTCACCGTGTCCGTAGGATGCGGTGAGGCGCGGATCGTGGTTTTCTTTCCAGATCCGACGCCTCACGCTGAGCCACGTCGCTCGATTCGCGCCTCATCACCGTGTTCGAGAAACGCGGTGCCTTCACCGTTTCTGACGGACACGGTGAAGGCTGGGAGAATTCAATTCTCGGCAGATCCCTTCCCCCCTTCCCCCAACTATAAATAACCCTTCCCCTTTCACTTTCAAGTCACACCACAAACATTTCACTTCTTTCTCCCTCAATTTATCCGCTCTAGTCTCGTTCTAAGTATGCTCTGTGGTTGCGGCTAAGTCCGATCTTCCACATCAGAAAGAATTACTAGAGTTTGACCCTAAAGCCCCCGTCCCGCTAAGTTCCCGTCCCTTACAAACCTAAACCCGTCGAACCTCTGTCCGGCTTCCGCCAATAATGAACGAAGAGGCTCTTCGTGTAGGTTTTTGGTTTATGATTTTTTTTAATCGAAACAATTTGATTTTTTTTATCAAAACAATCTCTGATTTCATTACTTTTTTATAGATGGGTGCCGAGATATACGATCCTCGATTGTATATCCATTATGGCCCAAGGGATGCGAGTCTCTTAACCGATCAAGAAGCTCATCGCTCCCGTGCCATTTGGGATAACAATCCGGTAATTTGATGAACTGACTTGCTTTATTTTATTATTTTCTAATGTTTTATTTTGCTTTATTTAATCTAATAAATTGATGTTTTTCCTTTTTTTTTTAGGAATCTCTTGTTCCCGTGGTTCATAAAGGGACCAATAACTTGCCCGCTTGGCATCCAAGGTTGGAGCCCTATATAGCGAGGACCGGTTTGGGAATGTTGCGCCATTTCTTGCGGATCGAGATCGACAACGATCTGCTTACGGCAATGGTGGAACGATGGCGTCCCGAAACCCATACATTCCACCTTCCGGAGGGGGAAATGACGATCACCCTCAAAGACGTGGCGATCCTCACCGGGCTTCCTATATCTGGAGATGCCATCATTGGTTCCACGACCAAACCCGGAGGAGGTTAGGGGCCGCTCATCCGTGATCGTTTGGGCTTCGACATGCCAACCACCACACCAAATCAAGGACGGGGGCATCCACCGTTGAATGCGGGGCAAGTGTCGGTCCCGTGGCTGGTATCTCACATCCAGCAAGAGGTGGAAATCAATGACGAGACACCGGAAGAACAAGTCGAGCGCTACGCCCGCATCTACCTCATCGGTTTGGTGGGTGGATTTTTGTTCCCCGACAAGTCCAACCGGTGGATTCAAGGCATATGGTTGCCATTGCTCACCGGTGACTGGGATGCAATTGGAGAGAAGAGTTGGGGATCGGCCGTGCTAGCGGGCGTATACCGGGAGCTGTGTACTTGCTCGAAGGTTGGGGCAAAGCAAGCTGGTGCTGCGATGTTCATCATTCAACTGTGGGTATGGGAGCATCTTCCAATGTTCGCACCTCTCGACCCACGTCCATACCGGAGAAACGATGATGAGCTCAACCTTCTGCAAAATCTCCCCTACGGTGTCAAGTAAGTTTATTTCGTACTTAGCCCAATTTAAATTTTATTACATGCTTGAGCTAGATTTAAATTGAATTTATTCCGTACTTAGCCCAATTTAAATTTGATTACATTAGCTAGATTTAAATTTAATTTATTCCGTACTCAGCCCAATTTAATTTTGATTACATGCTTAACTAGATTTAAATTGAATTTATTCCGTACTTAGACCAATTTAATTTATTATATGCTTAGCGATATTTCAATTAAATTGATTCCGTACTTTTACTTACAAGGTGGATAGGAGCAAATACGAATGACCATCAACCTGAGCATTCGTTACTGTTTTATCGTTCTGAGTTAGATAAACCATGGTGGAATCAGGTAATCATGTTTTGTCCATATTTGAACAAGTTCAATTTTATCAAAGTAAATGGTCGTTAATTCCGAATTTTTGAATGAATATAGGTTATATGGGATCCATATCCACGTGAAGTGGTTGAGCTGCATCATCTTAGGCACCCTCTGGATCACGAGACGTGGTTGTGCAAGGTGCCATTGATCTGCTGGCACATTGTGGAATGGCACCTACCCGATCGATCCCTGAGGCAATATCGAATGGAGCAACCAATTCCACAAGACCCGCCAGCAGGTTTCAGGGAGCTACATGCTATGGACCTCCGAAACACTGCAAAGGACTGGCAGCTAAAGCATGGATTCTACATCAACATTTGGGAGAATCGATCCCAATGGGTGGTGCAAGGGATGCCGGAGACGAGACCGATGGGCTACCACGATGGGTACATGCACTGGTATCAGAAGTTCACCCTGAGATGGGTGTCAAAGCAAGGTGCTGTGATGGGTTCGTTGGTAAGTCATCCTAATCTCCCTCATTCTAAAATATATTTATTTTAAGGTTTAGTTAATTTGATATATTTTATGCTTTCCTTAGGTTGATGGTTTGGAACACGCGAAGTACACTCTCGAAAGTGCTCCAACCATGGATGAGCGGAAGACTACTTGGTTGACCCGACTTATGAATAACCTCCTGAGTTGCACCAGAGAGCAAAGGAGGGATGTCGTGGCCTATCCTCCCGTTCCTGCCCCGGCACGACCCTCATTCCGTGATGATGCAGCCATTGTGCCCCCGGTTGAGCCCCCACGAAGGAGCGAACGCAGGCCTTTGCCTACGTTCGAAGAGGTGCGTACCACTCAAGCAACCGAGCTCCCTGAACCGTTCGAGTACCAGTGGGCACTTGCAGCGGATGCCGGTGGAGGGTCATCGAGTCGTGGAGGATCTCAGGAATGGGACACTTTCTCTCATGGGTTCTCTCAATTCCAACATCAGCAACAAAGTTCGATGTATCAGACCCCGCAACAACAAACTCCGAACCCCCCGATCATTCGGCAAGCTACCGGTCCAACTCAGCCACCACCACCACCATATGTAACCCCAGTTGGGGCTCGGGTCAAGAGAAATCCGCGACCAGCCGTTGAGCGAGCCCGCCAAGAAGCAGCGGCGGAGGGGGGAAGAAGGGGTCGAGGACGTCGTGGAGGACGAGGAGGAAGAGGTGGAGATGGGGGCCAAAATGAAGCAAATGAGTGAATTTATCGTTTTATCCTGCAGTAGTGATCTATCCATGTTGTTTTGGTGCTTTTTAGGTGTTGTTATTTGAGTTTGCATTGTCTAAAAACTATCCTACGCACTTAAGTTGTCGAATGAATTTTCTGGATCATTTTATCAAGAATCAGTATCTTCCCTCAACACAAAAAGTTGGGAAAATCAACCACGATCGCATAGAATTTTACAGATCCCAATTCCGAGTCCAAACGAGTGAGATAAGTGACGTCAAAGCGCGATCGTATCGTTAAAGTAACTTTTGTGTACTAAAAACTAAAACGCGCGTATCTTATTCGTTTGAGGTCGAAATAACGAGCCGTTTGCGGCAGCGCTATCGTATCCTCCTGTATAACCACCGCCTTGGTAGTTGCTCGAACTACCACCCCCCATTCGTACCCTCCTGCAAAACCATCATCATAAGAATACTGGTGAGAATGAGATTCACCGACCGCCTCGGTCTCAACATACACCTCTGCAAGCCGGACTTGGTTATCGCTTAGGAACTGTAACATCATCATAACCACGTCATCATCGTTTATGACAACTTCTTGGAACACGACCCCGCCAGCACTCATGGTCTGGATACCGGTAAGTAATTTTGCCAAGTCTCGTCTGTCCGCTCGTACAAACCCTTTCTGCACAAAGATCACAGAGTTCTTGAAAAATGAATCGGGAATCAATTTTCAGCATAATGGATTCGCCGTCCTCATAATCAATGCCTATGTCAGAGTTTGTCACCCTTCCATTCCACCGAATAGTAAGATGAAACTTCTTGAATTTACCCATATCTACAATTTACAATAAGTATCTATTAGCTTAAAGACAGTAAAATTAACCAAAATCATATTGTACAACTAATATTAAATCATACCATAACTAACGAAAATAAATTCAACTAACTAACAACAACATAATACGAAAATTAAATCATACTATAACTAACGAACATAAGTTCAACTAACTAACAACAACATAATACGAAAATTAAATCATACTATAACTACTAAAAACATAATTAGACTATAATACGAAAAGTCTCAACATACCGAAAAATTTCTGTTATGTGTATTATGCTCGATTTTGGCTGCTGAAATTTGAAGAAAGGGGAGTGGTTATGTTCTTACAACTGCTGGTGGTGTGCAATTTATAGGAAAATCTGCCTACTATTCACCGTTTTTGTCGAAAACGGTGAACACCATCACCGCGTTTGTCTCAAACGGTGAATAGGTGGTAGCTGCGACCTAATTTTGACCTACCAGGGGTGGGAAACGTGGGAAATGATCACCGCGTTACTTAACAACGATGAATGGGTTCACCGTTTTTGACCAAAACGGTGATGTGTTCACCTTTGTTAATTAACGCGGTGAAAACTTAACCGTTTTAGTTTGAAACGGTGAATACTTCACCGTGTTTGTTTAAGACGATGAAGTATTCACCGTTTTGGTCAAAAGCGATGATGACCTTCACCGCTTTTGTCTAAAACGGTGATGCTCAAACATGTGTACTTTGGGAAATTTTTTTATAACTCATGTGTTTTGGGAATTTTTTTTAAGAACGTGTGTACAGTGGGATTTTTTCCTATTATATTGTATTTGCCCAAGAAAGAAAAGCATGCCGTAGCTTCTAAACCAAACGTCCACAGAGCCACTGCTCCCCGTAGTTACGGCAGAGGAAGGAGAAGACTTCAGCAATCCAGTAGCCAGGAAAAGATATCACCTCTCGTACCAAACACGCGCCATTCATGCTCGGCCTTCATCGTCTCCTCTTCAGCTGACGGTAGCCGCCCGGCGCCCAGGACTTCCGACGCCGCCGTCTAAGCTTCCTCCCCGGTACTTCTGCGCTGCGTTCGACTTTCCTTCGCTTCAATTGGTTTCACCGGCGGGGCCAGGTGAGCTGCAGTCCGCGGGATTTTAGTGGATTAGTTGATTTGGTGATAGGGCGAAAAGCAAAAATGATGGGATCGGAGAATGAAGCAGAATCTCAAGTCTTCGCCTCTAGAGAAGAGATGGAAAACCTTGTGCTCGATGAACCTTCCGATAATACCAACGGCAATGGAGGCAGCAAATCTTTCTCCGATTACCGCAGCGTCATGTCGTCCCTCGCCGACGCGCATCACCCTTTCTCCCCGCCATTGACTCCCGCAGATTCGGATCCTTTGCTTGCTCCTCAACCATACCGGGATCTCCGAAACCCTAGCCTCTCTCACGATAATAACAATTCCTACATTGAACCGCCTGCCTACGCCGATGTGATCTTCAGTCCGTTCGACGAGAATACGGGCAGCGAAATCAACGGCATCGATAGCCCCGGTCGATCTTCCGATTCCTCACTTTCTCTCTCGAGATCCCCGTCCTCCAGCTCTGATTACATCAAGATCACCGTCTCCAATCCACAGAAGGAGCAGGAAAGTTCGAATTCGCTAGTCCCGGGAGCTAGCACCTATGTCACGTATCTAATAACGACGAGAACCAACATCCCCGAGTTCAACGGATCCGAATTCGGCGTGCGGCGGCGATTCAAGGACGTGGTCACCTTATCCGATCGTCTAGCAGAGGCTTATCGAGGGTTCTTCATCCCGCCTAGGCCAGACAAGAGCGTTGTGGAGAGCCAGGTGATGCAGAAGCAGGAGTTTGTAGAGCAGAGAAGAGTTGCTTTGGAGAAGTATTTGAGAAGGCTGGCTGCGCATCCCATCATAAGGAACAGCGATGAATTGAAGGTGTTCTTGCAAGTGCAAGGGAAGCTGCCGTTGGCTACAAGCACCGATGTGGCATCCAGGATGCTCGACGGCGCAGTGAATCTACCGAAGCAGTTGTTCGGAGAAGGTTCGACGGTAGCCCCTCAGGATGTGGTCCAGCCAGCGAAAGGAGGGAGAGACTTGTTGAGGCTGTTTAAAGAGCTGAAGCAGTCTGTTTCTAATGATTGGGGTGGATCAAGACCACCTGTAGTGGAGGAAGATAAAGAGTTCTTAGAGAAGAAGGAGAAGATGAACGTTTTTGAGCTGCAACTCAGCAATGCTTCTCAGCAGGTTGAATGATGGTTATTGTTTGTTATGCATTAAGATTTATTCTCTCCTCATTTCCTGCTTTTGAGTGATTGTTTCATTGTTGGTTTTGTTGTTTGTGGGGGATTTTTGTTTGCAGGCGGAGTCGCTGGTGAAAGCACAGCAAGATATGGGGGAGACAATGGGAGAATTAGGGTTAGCATTTATTAAATTAACGAAATTTGAGAATGAGGAAGCTAAGTTTGAATCACAAAGAGTAAGGGCAGGTGACATGAAGAACGTAGCTACAGCTGCTGTCAAAGCAAGCAGATTCTACAGGGAACTGAATGCTCAAACGGTTAAACATTTGGTAAATTACTGAATATAGGCTCTTCATTCTGCCTGCTGTCTTAATAGTACATTTAATTTACTATCTGGAAAACGTAAAGATGATAAGGTGACTGTTATTGAGATGATGATTTATTAGACAGGCTTTTGCTACGCCACTTTCTGTGCAAATTTGTGAAAATTAGCATTATTTGCTTTTTGTGCTTTGGAAGTGGATGTCTGAAATGTTTTTGAAGGAAACTTCCTGATTTTGCTTATGAACTTTCAATTGGCAGGATACCCTCCACGAGTATCTTGGGTTGATGCTATCAGTTCATGGTGCATTTGCCGATCGCTCTAGTGCTTTGCTGACGGTGCAAACTCTTATATCAGAATTGTCGGCTCTGCATACAAGGGCCGAGAAACTTGAAGCTGCTTCATCAAAGATATTTGGTGGTGATAAGTCGAGGATTCGCAGGATGGAGGAGTTGAAAGAAACTATTAGAGCCACTGAAAATGCTAAAAGTGTTGCGATTAGAGAATATGAGCGGATTAAGGTAATGTGATTTTTTTCTAATCATAATTGCGAATGAATGTCTTGTCTGGGTTAGATTTTTCATTTTTGTATCGGCAGTCTATATATAGTTCATCGGTCCAATACGAGTCACGTTGTTGTGCATGGAGTTTGCTATAACTTTATTTGTTTTATTCTTGTTCCTTATTTGAGGGTTTTTATGGTATCATTGCATAAGCAGAAAGCATTTACGAAGATAGTATTTTATTAGGATTAGTAAGGAATTAGATTTCTTGGTGGTAAGTTTTTTACTCCTATATAAGGAGCTTTCTGCATTGATTTAGAAAAGAGCAAGAATAGGAAGTTTATTCAAGTATTTGACTTGTTTTCTTTGAGTGGATTCCCGAGTGAAGTTCTGACCTGTGAATGGGGAGGCACAGCTCTAAGATCGTATCTTCCAATACATTTCTTGAAGGACCATCTCAAACAGAATTTTGTCTTTCCTGTATTCTCTTTGCCTTATAAACCTTAGACAAGTCACATCTATTCTTTGATTAAGCTATTCATGTTCATGTTTACGATAGTTTTTCTCAGTCAGAGCTGTGTTTATGGTTTTGATAAGATGCTAGAGCCATTACATTTGTGTTCCAGATTTCATATTTGCTCTAACCAGTGATATTCTGTAGCAGAGGCTGTTGAATCTGAGCTTTTCCATTGTTGTTTGGCTTCATTAACCTTATCCATTTCCTACTTATGGAACTAGTTGATTAATGTTCTATGTTTTCAATATTAGAGTTTTACGTTTTATGGCTCCATTAACCTTATCAACTCCTTTGTTGATCTCTTGTTGCATTTCCTTTTAGCTTTCTTTCGTGTACTTAAACATGTTGGTACAGTCCCTTCAAGGAACCTAGCATCTGTTTTGCTACTTCATCTGCTCATTTGGAGTTGTCTTTGTCAGCACTGAAAATCAGGATTCAAAGCTATGCTCTTTGATTGCACTATTTCAATGGGAGTACCATGTTTTTTCTTAGTTGCTGAAAGTTGGTCCTAACCTTTGAATCCTAGGGGGCTGGATGTTTTCATCAAATTCAAAAACCCTGTTTTATCCGTGCATTTCTTAGACACGTGTCTTAAGATGATGGCAATGTCTCTGGTAATCCATAGTGCTCTTCTTATTTCCATACCTTGAACTAACAGTATGAAATTCCATATAAATTTCGAGAGTAAAGACACTAAATTTGGCTTGTAAATGGGCAGTTCTCTCATATCTTTAGCTCCTTTGCTGAATTAAGTGAAAAGTTGGGTACGAGTTTCTTAGGTGGTAGATATTTGTTTCTTTTCTCCATTTTCTTAGAGTACCAAGTTAAGCTGCTTTATTTTGGCTACATTCCATGATCACGCTGAATTTGCTTTCATCCACTTTAAGAGTACGGAACTGTTGCTTTACCATGTAGCAACCTGGATGAGGCTACTGTATGGTTGGAAGGAATTGGGACCGGTGGGAAAGGTAGATATACATGACAGAAGGTTTCAGATTTCTCCTTTTCTTGAAACAGATCGTTTATAGCTTCCCTCAGAACTCCCCCCCGGGTCATTACTGATACCTTGTGTTAAGGCTTTCCTGTGGTCTTTAGATGTGGGCACCAAGTTGTTATTGGTTAGTGCTATGCTTATCTTTGGACTTGAGGCTTATAGCTTGAGCTCAGAGTCATGCTGCTCAATACTTCACGAAATACGAGTCAATTTGCTGGGTTAATAGTTAGTTGAATTTAGTTCTGTAATTAGTGCACTATATGAATGTGATGGAATGTGGTTGTTCGCAAGCTTATGTTGGCATGGATATCTGGTTCCCCGACTCAGTTGCTTCTTTTGCCGCATTTGTTACTGTCTGTCTACCTCTGTTGAACTTTTGCCTCGACAGTCTTTGTTTCTGTAAAATATGAAAGGACTCATAAGTTGCATATATTGATTCTTTGATTCATAGCTCAACTCTATCAGTTTCACATTATAGTATGGTACAGTATCAGTATGCGTCTTCCCTTTCCTGAGCATTTTATGTTGTGGATGTTTGATTCCCTTGATTTGCATTACTTTCCAAGTTTAGCAACTCATTTCACTCAGCCATGTGTACCGATTCTTCAAAGTTGCTGCTGAGTTGTTTTCGTCATAATTGCAGGAAAATAACAGGACCGAACTGGAAAGGATGGAGACGGAAAAACATGCCGATTTCTCCAACATGTTAAAGGGATTTGTGCTTAACCAGGTACACTATTTTTAACTATTCCATCTGGTCCTTTAGACCATTACTTCGTCATTCTTGATCCCGCCGCACATCTATTGTGATCTAAGCTTCTCACAGTTGCATATGGAAACTTGTCATTGCGGCAATTATTGAGTGGGATCTGTAAATTTTGTTTCATTTTGGGGTGGCCATGTGGTTCATTTTTACAGGTTGGATACGCGGAGAAGATTGCCAACGTGTGGGCAAAGGTTGCGGAGGAGACTAGTGGATATGCAACCGACAGCGCTTAGAATGTGTTAATGGGGAGCTAGCTGTACATTCGAATTCTTCTGCTCTCGTCTTTTCTTCTTTCCCTTTTCTTTTTTAGCTTTTCTCAGTTTGATCTTCTTTTTACGTGTTGTGTAATTGCACGCAAAGTAGGAACTCATGTATCTACAATTTGATGAAACACAGAACAAATAAACAAGGGTTAATACCCTAGTATGGCCCGAAGTTTGGCGTAAGTGACAGTTCTGGCCTCATTTTTCAAATAAGACATTTATGGCCTACTTTTGAAACTATTGGACAAATTTGGCCCAAAATTTTCTTTGACCGTTAATATTAACGGTCAAACACGATTCCATTAGTGACTCAGCAAAAAACTGATGATGTGGCATGCCACATCATTACATAATATTATTTTAATTTTATAATTCAATTAAAATACAAATTAAAAAATTAAGAAGAAAAAATTAAAACAACCTCTTCGTGTTAACAGGAGGGAGTCACCTCCTCCTCCAACAACCAACATTCTGCAGCCTCTCCCTTCCTTCCCAAAACTTGCTTCATCTCCCTTCCTTCCCAAAACCCCAACCACTACAATTTCTTCTTCTTCTTCCATTACGTTCTAACTTCCCCATCCACCGATTCCTCTTTCCTTCAAGAGAAGCCATCCAAAAATTAAAGAAATTCCAAATGAAACCCTAAACACATGGGCGCTGCTCAGGGGAAAAGAGAAAAATTCATGAAGATGCGCCACCTGTGGAGCCCAAGTTTCACCACTTTCTCTTCCGACTCCACCCACTGCGCTTGATCGACGATGCCAGGAGATCCTCCGCCGGAATCGAGACGGCGGCGCCGCCACTGCGGGACTTTGTGAAACTCGGAGCTCCGCTGCTCAGAGCGAGGCCGGTCGTCTCCACAACGCGAAACTGACATTCCTGCCAGTTGAGAGCCTCCAGATCTTGCTTGACTTGGTCGTTCGGCGGTAAGAAATTACCACCCCGCTACTGGAAGAACTCGCATTTTTTTGCAATCAATCTTCGCTGAACAAAGGGCAGGAGAAGGTGAAATTGGTTAATGGGTTCCCTCCCATTAGGCGAAAAATTGATGGGCAGCATCACAGATCGATGGGTCCTCATCATTGGTGTTCGAGTCGGAGGTACGGCGACAAGGGCGACCGAAACCGCCTCTCCGGACGTACAGAGGTGGGTTCTCACTTCCGGTGGCGATGGCGAAAGGAGTGACGAGGAGAAGAAAGAGAGGGATGAAGGGATAGAAAAATGAATGGTGGGAGTGTGGCGGCGGTTCTCAGAGAAGGAGGAGCGCCTCCCTCCTGTTGACGATGATATAGATTTAGTTTAGGGTTTTTTCTTAATTTCGTAATTTGTATTTTAATTGAATTATAATTAAAATAATATTGCCACATCGGCAGTTTTTGTTGAGTCATTAACGGAATTGTGTTTGACCGTTAGTATTAACGGTCAAAGAAATTTTTGGGCCAAATTTGTCCAATAGTTTCAAAAGTAGGCCATAAATGTCTTATTTGAAAAATGGGGCCAGAACTGTCACTTAAGCCAAACTTCGGGCCAAACTAGGGTATTAACCCAATAAACAAAAAGAAAATAGAAAAGCAAAGGGGTAAAAGAAGAAGCACTTCTGTAGCATACATATTCATCAAAGTTCCATTTGCAAGTTTTTGTCTTCTGAATTGTAGTTTCTTCGTTATTATCTTCGTCAGATGACTCCCATTTGATTGCAGTCTGGTATGAGTATGACAGGTGATGGATATGACGTCAATGCAGACTGATACTGTTGCATTGCGGACAAGATGATGGATTAGCTTATTAGTGATAAACTCGGTCACTGATCTTCACGTTAGTGATCTTCACCTTATGGCAAAGTGTAACGATGAAACCAAAAATACACAAAATGAAGAAATTTGCAATCTGAATTGCCCAACCGCCATTGCGGTGGTAAATGCCTCTGTAGATTAGATATACGATGAGAACTTGCAATCCGTTTCGAAACTGCCCCAAAATCCACTACCAAAACCCTAACCCCACAGTATAACAGCAGAAAAAAAAGTAATCAAGATAGAGCCACCAATCTAAATCTCACACGCGCGACATCATGCTGCTCCCAGCGGCGGCAGCAGCGGCCGACGACGCCGACCCTCCGATGAACGAGAACAGTCCGGCCCCAGCTCCCTCCTGATCATCCATGAACAAGTCCTCCGGATCCCTAAACGCGCCGTGGACGCACACAATCGCCACGCCGACCATGGTCGCCGAGATGAGCAGCGACCCCACGCTTGTCAGGAAGACGACGACCACGGTCACGAGCATCAAGATCCCGAGGGTTTCCCGGTCCGAGAAGGTCCGGCCCATCACCACCAGGGGCTGGTCGGAGGGGCGGAAGGTGTAGAGGAAGAGCCAGGCGGCGAGGAGGGAGAGGAGGGTGAGGAGGGAGAACGGGTGGGAGATTAGGGAGACGGCGAGGACGAGTGCGAGCAGAGTCGTGTAGTTGACGCGGAAGTAGGAGTAGTTCTTCCTGATCCTGGTGGTGGCTTCGGAGAGAGAGCCGGGCCTGGAGAAGGCGGAGCGGTCGATGAGCTCCGTCCATGGGCGACGGTGGGAGAGCGAAGTGCCGATTGCGCCGTAGAGCCGGGCGACGAAGGACCGGACGGCGGCGACTACGGAAGCTTGGGTTGCGCCGCCGCTGGATTCCTGGTTGGAGAGCGGAATCTGAGCTGGAGAAGACATCGGAGATGGCGAATTGAGGGGGAATCAGGTACAGGGAGAAATTGGAAATATCTCAAGATCTGGTGGGCGAATTAACGTGGCGAAGAGCTCAACTCCGTTTCTTCCCGTAGAGATGAGAGAGAGAAAGAAAGAGGGTTAAAAAGGAGGGGCGGAGGAGGGCTTCGGTGCGGGCTGCTGTACGGTGATCTGGAGGTGAGAGTTGATGGGTATTGGCGATTTAATGCCCGATGGCACCGTCGATTGCGATGGGATGGACGGCTGGGATGTAAAACGAGAAAGAGATGGGGCATGTGCGGGCGGGGTATCTGTGAGGTGGCCGCCACTAATTAATCAAGAATTTATTCTTTACACCAAATTAATCTCATAACTACCTTATTTTATATAATTGGGGCCGCTTTAAGGAAGGGATTGCTATTCGTCGCCCTAAAAATTTTATTCGTTGTTCTAATTGTGTTAAATTTACTTTAATGCCATAGTTTAATTTTTTGCTTTTCGAACACTGAGATAACCAAATGATCAACGAACAAAAATCGATTCTACAGACAAATCCAAAAACAAAAGTAGTACCTGTACAGATTACAATTGTTCTTATGAGACAATAGGAAATGAAGAAATAGATACACACTACAAATAATCACTAAATACAAACTAATCAAACGGGTGGGAAAACAATCCATCTCTCCTTCTTCAATTACTCGTTCATGAACAGATGGGAAGATCCTCAAGAGGTGATTCCATTCAGACGGGCTAGACGACTCGATTGTGTCCGGGATGGCCTTCTTCCCCAAATTAGGACAGGCAGCACCGTCGCCGGCACTCTTGGATGGGTTCCTGACCCGAGAAGAAAACCCCCAAAAGAACCTCCGGCCTTTGCAGACTCCAATTCTCCAAACTTCTCCATTTCTAGAGCTCTGTTCCATTCCTATTACCCAGGGAAAACCATCAAACAAACCATGAAAGTTTTCCCCTCGCCGCCGCCGCCGCCCTTCAGAACTATTTCAAGCACCAATTCCTGAACTACGACGCCTTCGGCGAGCTCACCCCGTCCATAGAGTTCCTCTACACAGATCATTTCTGCCCAGATGTAGAGGTGGTGGGGTTGGGTTTGGCGTGAGATGAGACTTAGGGATTGTTTGTGTAGTGTTCAGTTAGAAATTAAGGCTTGGGATAAATGTGTAGATTTAATGGGTTTTGGGCGATAAAATTTAAATTTTAGGGCGACGAATAGCGATTCAGTTAAGTAACCTTCCCGGGTGAATCGCAAACTAGGTCACCCATATTAAATATTTATAACACTTTAGCCACCCGAATAAAAAACCATTCAACTTAGCCACTGATACTACACGTTTATGTCATATTTGATCACTCGCCGTCTAGTTCCGTTAAATCTGTCATACGTGGCAGTCAACAATTAGGTTTGACTGTTAAAATGCTGATGTGGCCATTAAAAATAAATAATTAATAAATTTTAAATTTTATTCTATTCCAGCTCACAATTTTCAATTACAAAATATTATTTATGATAAAAATTTAACAAATATAAAATTATTCTACTTTTGTTTTGTTCTGTCCTTCTCAACGACTGGTGAGAGAGGGTCTGCTGTAAAAAAAAAAAAAAAAACGATCGGTGAGAAAGCTTTTGTTGTCAAGCCGATGTTGGCCGCAGGTAGCGATCCGAGCAAGGCTCTCGGGACTTAGGGAGCTCAAATCGTTGGTTGTGTAACCGACACCAGCGATTGGTAATGTGAACAGTGAGGAGTCGAGGTCGAATGAGAGGACATCCACGATTTCCCCGACATCGGTAATCGAAAGGGCAGCGGAGAACAATCGGGAGTCCGGTGAGCTGAGTAGCTCTGATGGGTTGGAGTTCTCCACTGGGCGATACTGAGCCCAACAGCTCCGGCGCAATTGACATCTCCGACAACTTCGGGAACATGATTGGGCGTCCAATAAGTCGGTTGTCCAGCTTTCAATCAGGCTTTCTAAATTCGCCGGAAACAGGGGTGATTGCTCTAGTTGAAGGAGGCAGTGGCGGCAGGGGTGGGAGTTGCAGTGACGAGCCTCGGCGAATCCGCCAAGCCGTCAACACGAGAAGGATGACTCCGCCAAACATGAGTTGGGAATTCCACCAAATTTTTCGTCTTCCTCTGCTCTATTACAGAAGATTCCTCGTCGTCTTCCTCTGCTCTGCTCACCCTTCTCTTCTTGTCTCCCTTAACTTCGGCACCCCAAACCCCAAAATCACTTCTCTTCTCTCTCCCCGCCGGCACCATCTCCACCGTCCCAAAGAAATCCCCACCAAAATCCCCAAGCCCCAAAATCACTTTTATTCTCTTATTTCTCATTCGCCACCGCCGTTGAAATTGCGAGTTCATGCCACTGGATCTCCATACCCGCCTCTACCTCATGTCGCTGAAGCTCCAAATCCAGGTCTTAGAAAAGAGGATTTTGGTTGTCGGGGTCGATGCGTTGCCTGCGGATATAGATGCACTCACTCATTTTCTTAATCGAATCACTGACAACTCTTAGACTAACTCCAACCCATAAAGGGGTATTTAGCTCCTCAAATGGCCAAATATGGCTTTTTAGCTCCCCAAACCCACTTTTCACTCCAACCCTATAAAAAGCTAAATTTAGCTTCCCATTTCACTTTTTCAATTTATTTCAATAAACCATACTTATTTGACCTCTAATTTTTATATTTCACTTTAATTTTTTCATAGCTCGTTATTAGTTTTGAATACAAATTTTTCGATGTAATTTTTTTTAAATTCCGAGATAATTTTTTTTTCAAAAATTAGTCGTTAAAATATTACCGTTAAAACTTCGGGACCACTCCAAATATGACCGTTTTTTTGTATCCGTTACTTTACCACTGTTTTTTTGTCATTTTTTGCACCAAATGTCTTTATAAATGACAGTTCTTCATTTTCATCAACTCAACTAAAACTTCTTCCCATTTCTAAAACAAACACATTCATCATGAGTATCTCAGATAGCTCATCGTCTGGAGAAGAAGAAAACGAAGAGTACGAAAGGTTTCACCACCTACGTTTGAGTTTGATCGGTCGGAGGCTGGCTGAAGGTGCATCAAGTCGCCGTCAAACTACAAGCCGACGTCACATTGATCGTGAGAGGGTCGAATGTAATCGACGTCTTATGAGGGATTACTTCGATCCAAATCCAGTATACAATGCTCGCATATTCAGAAGGCGCTATCGGATGCAGCCAAGATTATTCCATCGCATTATGGGCGACATTGTGAGGTTTGACCCCTCATTTGCTCTAAGGCGTGATAGCTTTGGTCAATTGTCACTATCTCCAGAGCAGAAGCTTACTGGTGCGATGCGCATGCTAGCATATGGTTCTCCAGCTGATCAACTTGATGAGTATGTTCGTATGGGTGAGAGCACTTTGATGGAGGTCTTCAGAAAGTTTTGCAACAACATTATCAACATGTACGGGGCCACATACCTTCGCGCACCTACTCCTGCTGATTTAAGGATCTTACTCCGTAAAGCCTCAAGTCGTGGCTTTCCTGGAATGATTGGATCAATTGACTGCATGCATTGGGAATGGAGGAATTGTCCAAGTGGTTGGGCAGGACAATACACCGGCCACATGCATAGGCCAACAATCATTCTGGAGGCGGTGGCCTCCTACAACACATGGATATGGCATGCTTTCTTTGGGACACCTGGATCGAACAACGATATAAATGTTCTGGGGATGTCTCCAGTGTTTGATCGTATCGTCAATGGAAGCGCTCCACATGTACGATTTGAGGTAAATGGTCATGCTTATGATCAATGTTATTATTTGGCTGACGGTATTTATCCCTCATGGTCGACTTTAGTGAAGACCTTCAGCAATCCAAGGTCAAACAAAGAAGCTTTGTTTGCTCAACATCAAGAAGCACACCGCAAAGATGTAGAGCGGGCATTTGGAATCCTCCAAACAAGATGGGCAATTGTTCGTGGCCCTGCAAGAGCTTGGGATGTTGTCACACTTAACAATATAATGCTGACGTGCATTATATTACACAACATGATAATCGAGGATGAGCAGGTTGATTCTGATGACGAGATGGATGATGACCTTGATTATGAGATCCATGCACAACCTGAACCAATCAACCGACACCAATCAACTCTAATTGATTACTTGGCTAGAAATAACAGGCTTCGCTCATCTACAACACATCATGCGCTTAGAAATGACTTGGTTGAGCATCTTTGGAATTTGCACGGCAATATCTAGCATTGTTTGTATTTCATGTTGCTTGGTTGTTTGTATTTCAAGTTTCAGTGTGTGATTGTATTTCATGCTGCTTGGTTGTTTGTATTTCAAGTTTTGAGTGTGTGATTGTATTTCATGTTGCTTGGTGTGTTTGTATTTCAAACTTTCAATAACACTTGTTTTTATTACACATGGAATTGCTCAAAGTTCAAAGAGTACACATGACACATGAAAATAACAAAGTTGAAAGAGAACACACAACACATTAAAGATGTAAAGACAATAGAGTACAAATAGGATCTTCTTCTAATTAATAATCCATGACAGGAAAGTAATCGACATCTCCTCCACCACTTTCATCGCCATCTCCTCCACCACTTGCATCGCCATCTCCATCTCCGCCATCACTTGGATAAGAGTTGGGATCATCTTGATCGTACCCATAAATGTCATTTTGTTTACGCCTCCAAAATCTCTTCTTTCTTGGTGTCATCTTTGACAAATCCTTCTCTAGAATAACTACATTTTGTTGAAGTATTGCAGCTTCCCTCTCTTTCTTCTCCACAGCCCACTTTTCCGCTTCACGCTCCCTCACTTGCCTCTTGTATGCCCATTCCTCTTTCTCCTGCTCTAGTCTCCTCTCTTGAACATTCATTTTTCTGTTTTCATACTCCATCCTCGACTTTTGTCTCTCTCTCATATCATTACCAAACTCTAGCAGTTCAGTAGTGTATATGTCTGACGATTCAGCAACTACCTTACCTTTCTTCTTTGCTGCCTTTTGTTTGTCGCGTCCTTCAGGGCGAGTCAACACGAAAGGCGTAGCTCCTTCATCTGGTAAGTCATCAAGGCCTTCCACGGGAGATGATTGAGAACCAAAACCTGTGGGAGAACTTTGGGAACCTTGCCCCATAGGTGGAATGGGACTAACAAGCAGGTCAGGATTGGAGTACCACTTTGGACAATTTCGGAGAATTTCGAAACAATGCTCAAAATCAAAAGCCTTGTTCCCATTCTCTTGCTTATATATTGCTCTTGCCTCCTTTTCCTAATAAAATATGTAATACATGGGTTAGAGAAGTTTATATTGACACATATAAAAATAAGAAAATACACAAGTTGAGGGTCCGAAAGAATACCACATCAAACTGGTTCGTGCCACTCGATTGATGCCTTTGTGCTCTTTGCAAAACTCCCTTCCAAGCATTGCAGTGATAGCAAATAATCCTCATTCGGGATTCCATTGCAACAGCAGTACGAATTGTAGTAGGATCCCATTTTTGATGTTCTGCCGCCACTCTTTCCCACAACCTTGTATACTTCTGGTTGGTGCCAACCGCTCCATCTTCTGATATCGACACCCAAGCTCTGCACAAGATTTCATCTTCATTCGGACGCCAATTAGGTCCTCTCTTGCCTGTCATATTCCTATTTTGAGAGACGATAACAATTGAATTTTGAGAGAATGCGATTTATGCTCTGAGAATGAGTGAAGAGAAATCTATGAAGAGTGCTGTAATATATAAGAAAAAATATGGCCGTTAAAATATGACCGTTTTTTTATGGCCGTTAAAATATGACCGTTTTTTCGTCACTACATCAATTATTTCAAATTTATATTTCAAATTGAATCACAAACCACCAATGAGAATAGAGGAAAAAAATCCAAAACAAATTGGCTCCCCAAATTCCCAACCAACAAAAGTTAAAAGAAAAAAAAAAAAAGGGAACAGGTCAGCTGGCGGAGATGGGCGCCGGACGTGCGCCCCAGGCGCGCGTCCGGCGCCCATCTCCGCCAGCTGACCCGTTCCCCACTTTTTGGCAGCCAAATATCACTCCCCACCCCAAAACCCAGCCATATTTCCCTTCCAAAAACCCAATACCCATTTTTGGCTTCCCATTTTTTTGTGGGTTGGAGGAAGAAAAAAAGCCAAATATGGCTTTATAGCAATTTGACACCATGGGTTGGAGCTAGCCTTAGATCTACAAACTAACCGTCGTGTTTTGGTGATTTTTTTGGCTCTTCAGGTTTCAGAACTGGCCAGGAACGCCGCGGGAGAAAATAAGGCAACAGAGATTCCAATTTCCGAAGGTGATGCGGAGGAGTTTTGGTTTGCGGTGGCGATGGGCGGAATGAAGAGGTTTGGGATGGAACCCTGGCAGAGGAAGAATCGGTGGAGACGAAAAATGGTGAAATTGGCAAACTGGTTGTAATTGAAAATTGTGAGCTGGAAAAGAATAAAATTTAAAACTTATTGATTAATTATTTTTAATGGCCACATCAACATTTTAACGGTCAAGTCTAATTGTTGATTGCCACGCAGGACAAACTTAACAGAACTAGACAAGGAGTGACCAAATATGACATAAATGTGTAGTATTGGTGGCTAAGTTGAATGGTTTTTTATTCGGGTGGCTAAAGTGTTATAAATAAGTAATATGGATGACTAAATTTGAAATTCACCCTAACCGTCCCTATGGCAAAAAAAGAAAAAAGAAAAAAAGGTAAACGTCCGGACGTCCCATTGCCATTTGTATGTCGGGTTGTACGGATTATTTGGTTGGATTATGTGTTTGATGGATAGTCATAGTTGGCCTTGGGCTTCATGTAACCATCCAACCAAGATGGTCATTGACTTAATGTCCAACTATGATCCATGTAACCATTCATCCATAATCATGGTAGTGCTAGATAGTGTCATCCAATATCATGGATATTTCCAACACTATAATGGATGGTAACATCTCGTCTTGTGGACACTATCTCTAAGTGGATGGTGGTATCCTCATCATAAGAAAGATCAATTGCTCCAAATGAAATATAAAAATTTAGGTCATTCATACATTATAGTACTTAATAGATAAAACAATATATATCCAATATAGTACACACATCATCGTAAGAAAAATCAATTTCGACTTCAAAAAAAGTCTAGAGAAGGAACTTACATGGTGCCTCTTTCTTCTGCTCATCACCTGAACAATCAACAAAAGATTTTGAATCAAAGAATTCGATTGCAAATGCACACAACTTCTGAACCTCGAAACATATAAGCTAATTCACATTAATCGTACAAAATGAATCATTATCTCTCAATCTGATCATGTTCAAGGCAATGGTGCATGAAGTCGATAATTCTAATGCCAGCCAACACTCCAACGACATTAGCAAACGAGTTGTGCAACAATATCGACCGAGCACAGAACCAACTTACTTGAGGAGAATATGAAGAAGTTATGACGCCATGGATATCAAAATCTAACCTTCACTAACGCCATTGATCTAGACATATAATCCGAAGTCATATCAAGTATCTACAAAGTACATGTTAGCAATTAAACAACAACCCTCAACAACAAACAAATAGGAGTAGTGAGTAGAGATAGAAGAGATACATATCGACTAGCAAACAACATTCATGTAACCAAGTAATATAACAGTAAAATAACTGGAGACTGAAAGTCCACAAGCTAAGCATGGGCTACACATAAAGCAAAAGACAACTTCCATGCTACAAGCCAATATCTAATTCCCACATATTATGTATAGATTCTTCATCATATGTATAGTAGGGCTGAAGCTTTGACCCTGAAAACCCTTCGACCCGCCCCGACCCGACCCTTAGGGTCGAGCCGGGTCAATTTGAATGAAGGGTCAAAAGAGGGCCGGGTCATCACTAGACCCTGTAAGGGCCGGGTCAAATTTCACTTGACCCTAAATGACCCATCCTGACCCTAATAACCCGAAGTGACCCTATCCCTGTGAAAATTGATGAAGACAGAAATCCCTAAATCTCCAGCATCTCTCGGCTCTGTTCGTCGTTCGTCACTCTTCTCTGGCCAATCAATCGAAGTTCCCCCCACAAAACTCCTCTCCTTCTCTCGCCAATCTCCTCCCGGCGAGCTGCCGTCATCGTTTCTGGGTTCTTGAGGAGTTCCGCCAGGGCCCATTCCATGGACGAAGACAGAAATCCCTAAATCTCCAGCATCTCTCGGCTCTGTTCGTCGTTCGTCACTCTTCTCTGGCCAATCAATCGAAGTTCCCCCCACAAAACTCCTCTCCTTCTCTCGCCAATCTCCACCGATTCCCTCGATTCATCTCCTGAGCTCCTGTTTGGGTTCTTGAGGAGTTCCGCTAATTGTAGCCGTCTTCGTACTCCCGGCGAGCTGCCGTCATCGTTTCTGGGTTCTTGAGGAGTTCCGCCAGGGCCCATTCCATGGACGAGCTTGTTGTGTCGGATACCGCCGCTAACAGTTCCTGATCAACAGTCGTTATCTCATCACAACGGAACTATATTATTGGTGGGTCGGCGTCTTAACAGGTAAAGTTGGTCTCCTTTCTGTCACATATCTCCTGTTAGTGTTCCTTGCTAATCAATTTTCCAGAACCGATGAATGCTACAAGTCTACTTGTTGTTGCACAGTTTTGGTGGGTTTTTAATGGTGTTGGGAATGGAAATAGGAATAGGGGAGGGATAATATTTTTTAAGATAATCATTAATTTTCTTATAAAAAAGATAATTATTAATTTATTTAGTGTGTTGTTAATTTTGCAGAGTTGAAAGAGTTTTGCTTGGATGAGGGTACTATCATGAGTGATTTGGTTGATGATGATTGAACAACAATGTATTATGTAATCAACTATGTATTTGTACTTTGTAGTGATTTGGACTTGGTTGCCCATTGGTATCATGTTTTGTCGGAATTGGTGACCTATCCATCATGCATCGCCTTCGTCTTTACACCCTTTCATCAAACACATATTTTATGGGAGTAATTTGGTAAATAAATAATTTTTTGAAATTATTTTGGTGATTCATTAATTTTATGGGATTATTGTGGTAAATAAATAAAATTTTGGAATTATTTTGGTCAATGGTTAATTTTTTGGAATTAATTTGGTAAATAAGTATTTTTTTGTTGAAATTTCGAAATTAATTTGGTAAATAATTATTTTCTGGAATTAATTTGATAAATAAATTATTTTTTGGAATTAATTTGGTAAATAAATGAAATTTTGGAATTATTGTGGTGATTAATTAATTTTCTGGAATTATTTTTGTGATTGAATAATTTTTTGGAATAATTTTGGTGATTAATTAATTTTATGGAATTAATTTGGTAAATAAATAGTTTTATGAAATTATTGTGCTTATTAATTAATTTTTTGGAATTATTTTTGTGATTGAATATTTTTTTAGAATAATTTTGGTGATTAATTAATTTTCTGGAATTAATTTGATAATAAATAATTTTTGAGATTAAGTTTCTAATTAATTAATTTTGGTGATTAATTAGAATATTTATTAGGGTCGACCCACTGACCCAACCCTTTCCGACCCGCCCCGACCCTAAAGGGTCATACAGGGTCAAGAATGAGACAGGGTCAGGGGCGGGTCACTTATGTGCCTTGACCCTTAAGGGGCGGGTCAGCCAGGGTCAGGGGCGGGTCAACCAAAATTTCAGCCCTAATGTATAGCTAGCTGGGGGATTATCTTGAAAAATAGTTACCTTCAACAAACCACAATCATACAGCTTAAGTAACTATAGTTGTAGTACTGAGAAGACAACCATATGACAATAGTATATAGAAAGTCATCAAAATGGCCACTACGAAAGCAGAAAATTAACCGAATCACAGTTCAGATAGAAACAGAACTATCGGTTCACTATATTCACCAAACCGAGAAACAAAAGATTAACTAAATCACAATCCTAGATACGAACATAATTATCAATTCCCTATATCACCAGCCAAACCTGGAAACAAAAGATTAATTGAATCACAGTCTTAGGTAGAAACGAAACTATCGTAAACAAATATCGTAAGTAAAGGCAAATAATCACAAACATGTTCAGACAAAGTAGAAACAAAACTATCGATTCACTATACCACCAAAACTAGAAACAATTCAAGGCGTTATTAAGATGAAAAAGGAATGTGTAGCTCGTCCGAGACAAAAAAAAATTCGAAGTCTAACCTAAACTATGACGAGAGGAATTAGAATATATGCTACGATTCAATTAAAAAGATACGATTCAAATTCCTTCTATGCATTTCGAAGAGCAAACGTAGGTCGTGACATCAATGGTATTTTTTTTGTATAGAAATGAAAAGTATATTTTTAAAAGTACAATAATTAATTTCCAAATTCCAATCTTCACTGAAGTAAGATAGAACTATATTGCTATATCTCGAGCTGACCACATCATTTTAGAAATGATGATTTTGTTTGGTGCAGAAACGTTCTCATTGATTGAGTTTCATCACTCCATGATATTCTTTTTTCATATGACTTCTTGTTCATTCTATAATTAACTGATCGGAAACAGCGGCGAGCAGAAAAAGAGTAACATTGTATTTATGAGCCTCTGTATTGTGTATGCTAAAGCAGCAACAGCTAGCAAGCCTTCGTACTTCACCACACATGCATAAAAGCTTAAAGCTTGAAAGGTGGCAATGCCAGAAATTTCACCTTCTTTATCTTTGTAAATCCTATCCCGTTGCTGCATTCCATTTCTGTCCATATATTTCCCCCAGCTCCTTTAACATGCTCCGCTTTGGTATCACTTGTTACAAGATGCGCTTTTGGGACTGGCTTCTAGGAAAAAATCCCAAGTTACACATGTTTTTAAAAAAAATTCTCAAAATACACATGTTATGAAAATAATTCCCAATCTACGCATGTTTGGGCCTTCACCGCGTCAGATAAAGGCGGTGATTGCTTCACCGCGTGAGAGCAAAACGGTGATTGCTTCATCGCGTCTGTCCAAGGCGATGATTGTATCACCGCTGTAGAGGAAGGCGGTGATGCAATCACCGCAGTAGAGAAAGGCGGTGAAGGCCTGACCTGCGTCGAAACTTTAAACAAACGTAACTTTGTGCTCGGTTATCCGATCGTAGCGAAATTTTTTTTTATTCCGCATAATTTTTCGATCAAAAAATTATGCGGAATAAAAAAAAAATTCGCTACGATCGGATAACCGAGCACAAAGTTACGTTTGTTTAAAGTTTCGACGCAGGTCAGGCCTTCACCGCGGCCGTTTACTGCGGTGAAGCATTCACCGCTTTCGTCGACAGCGGTGATGCAATCACCGCCTTCCTCTGCCGCGGTGATGCAATCACCGCCCTTCTCTGCCGTGATGAATACCCAAACATGCGTAGATTGGGAATTATTTTCATAACGTGTGTATTTTGATAATTTTTTTTTAAAAACATGTGTAACTTGGGATTTTTTTCTCTGGCTTCTACTTATTGAATGAATCTTTGATTTTTCGATTTTAGGATGGTTTGCTCGAAATTCTCAGTATAGGATGTATTTAATGGCGAGAACAACTGTAAAACTATTACTAATCAAATGAAAAAATTAAGAAACATAAATTGAGTTACAATCTCGTCATATTTTTATTATCATCCATAGACAAAAACGTTTTAAAAAAAGAGGAGGTTTAGGGACGACATAAAGTCATCCCCGAAATTGGAAAAAATCGTCCCCATAATTTTTGGAGACGACTAAGTCGTCCCCAATGTGTGGTTCCCTATACTCCTGTCCTCTATTCTTTTGGGGACGACAAAAATCTAGGTCGTCCCCAATATTAGGGACGATAGTCGTCCCCGATACTCACGAGTTGTCGTATAATTTCTTTTCTATTGAAGACAACATGTCGTCCCTATACCCATGATTTTGGAGACAATAAGTCGTTCCCTAAACAGTAGTTATAGAGACAAAATGTTGCCCCCTGTAATCCATTCCATGATAGTATTGTAGCTATATTGGAATAATATATTGTCTCCTTTTCCTTTATTGGGTCAACATGTCGTTTCCCACGGATGTCAAATTAGAGTAAACAATTTGTCCTCGAAAATTGATTTGGGGACAATAGTCCTTATAGTATATCTTTGGGGACAAAAAGTTGCCATGAGTTCTGGGGATGAGAATAGAAGTTGTCACTTATAAGAGAGTTAAGAGATAAAATTTTTGACTTGCGTCAAACTATTTTATTTTAATTTCTGGAAAGAGAATATACATTCAAATGGGTTGCTAGATACATTCACCTACCAATTAATACAGTGTTTACTTGGCTTCACTCTTTGAAAATTTTGAACCTCTTTGCTTTGATCAAGAACCATGCTTAGCACTTGATTTACTCGGCATGATTTATTGCTCTTGTTGTCGCGACAAGTTTGCAATCTTCAAATTACTCCAATATCCAATTATGCAAATAACAGAAGGATCATCCTTCTGCAATGGAAAATGAAGAAGAAAAGAAATCACAAAGTTAAAAATTATAGAAAATAATCAGAAAATTTAGATAATATGATAAGAGATATGATAAGAAAATAACAAACCTTAATACTCAAAGCACTTACTTAGGCTCATGTTTCTCTTCCAAACTCTTAAAGACTAGTCAAGAGTTACTTGATGCCATGGACGATGAAAACCCGTATATGATCTGTGTGACCCAGGAAATAAGAGTATGGATAAATGCATTCAAATAACAAGTAGCTACAATCCAAACATGCTTTAAAGATCAAAATATAGTACCGCATTAATGTCTATGAATTGATTCTTTTGTGCAGCTATCTTTTGTTTTCGTTTGCTAGTTTCTATTTTGCAGCCTTATCATCATCATTCCCAAGCCTCTGTTGCACTACTTTGATGTTATCTTGGGGTTCAGTTTTCCCTCTTACTTAAGTGAATTCAACATCTGCACTTTCGATTCGTGAACATCACCGAACATGTTCTGCATCAAACAAGAGGTGATCATGTAGAAAGATCCTTGTCGTATGGAACTATATATTACATGTCATTTAACAAAATAGATAAACCAACCTGTATTTGCAGACAAATGTGTTTAATAATCTGCCTTATTGACTGCTTCAGCTTAGAAAACCATGAGGCTCGCTTCTTGGATTCTTCATGTGGAATCTATCACTGCACAATCTAAAAACAGAACATATCTAAGAACCATTCTGATTCCCTCATGCCATAATCGAGCATTTGAATCCTTCTCTCAATTAGTCTAATCCTTCTATCCAATAAGGTCAATATCACAACATAATTGCCATCATTGTGAATTTTCCCGAACAATAAACAAAAAGCGATGAAATTGATAATTCTAATATAAAATTGACAGGGAAATACAGAGAACCAAGTCTAGACACTGAAATATAAACAAACAAGAATAACAGCCAATGAAGCAAAGTAGATGCATAAACTAGATCGAAGAGGCAGGTAAGTATACCAAACATCAGAATCAATAGCGTCATCTATTGAATCAATAAGCCAAGAGGATAAATTAAAATTGAACGCAAAGCCCTAAACTGTAGTCACAATACCTAAAACAATAAGCGGATGGGAAGATGTGCGCTCCCGCGGCTCCAATTTGATTTCATGCCCTTAAATGGTTATTCCAACGGGAAGCCAAAGATTAAAAAAAGAAAAAGAAGATAAAAGACAGGAAAATCATCTGAAGCTACCAAGGGAATACCAAGGCGGAGTCGCGGAGATACAGAGCCCGACGGTGACGGCGCTGCCACAAGTATCTCACGGCTTCCCTATCTGTACGTAGGGTTGGGAGACGAATGAGTAGAGAAGATATCTCTTAGTGAGGCTTTGGACTTTGGAGGAAAGAGTGGTGAACATTCGCAATTCTTTTATTGGCAGAGATGAAAATACCTTAAAATTCAAAATTCTTAATATTTTCATCGCCTGGGTGATTAAGCCGCTGAAATAAAATAAAATTTTTTGGGAACGAATCAAACTAAGTTAGGCAAACGATTACGTCTGTTGCTTTGCGTTTGAGGACAACTTTATCATTTCGTCCCCTATTCGACTACAATTGGGTTTTCCGGAGACAAGTGTAAATAGTTGTCCTTTATGTTTGTCCCTAAATATCCTCAATTTTGTAGTGAACACATGGGGTCGTTTTGAATGTAGTATTTGAGATTTGTGAGTTATTTGGATATAAATTACTCTGTTTGGCAAAAATGTACTAAAATGAATTATTTATGAATAACTCAAAATGAGTTATTTATGAATAATTGCTATCCCGTGTTATTTCGAAATAACTCATTTTTACCACTATGCTTTTTTCAAATACCATATTTGCATTGTTCTACTAGTACCAGATGAGATACTTTAATATCCAATTGCCACTGAATTAACACCGAAATACCACATGAACAATTATTGAGTTATTTAACTCTACAAACAATACATTGACAATTATTATTATAAATTATTACACAACCAAAATCCATGTCCTTGTAACCCTAGTCATCTATGCCTCTCTCCTCTTTTTCCTACTCGAATTCTCTTCATTTGCCTTGCAAGAACATTAGTTAAATACCAAACAATAATTCCTATGAATTTTATTCCGACTAGAACAAACACAACAATAAAATAACCCGAACAATTCCAAAACAATAATTATTAAACACGTATAATTAAACAAACTTAAGCAAGTCCATCCTTTGGATTGTCACGTCGATTCGATCTCCTAACATAATAATCTTCCTAATAGAGATGCAAATCAGTAGAGACCATGCACGCTTTCTCCTCTCATAACCAAGTAGTTTGTTTCAAATTCTCCAATCAATGATATGATGGAGATGGAGATGGAGATGGAGATGGAGATGGAGATGGGGATGGAGTTGGTGAGTAAACGGAACGGAGCTTTTCGGACGGCGATGGAGACGGAGGTGGCGGTGGTGAATAAACGGAAAGCAGCTGTCCGGCCAGCGTGTCAGCCAGCACTCTGTACGTCGCCTCCGTCGGATGGATGCTGTCGAAGAACACATACTTCGCCGCCATTTGGTCCCCGCACGTCGGGCTCCACGGCGAGCACAGGAACGCCGCCTCCAGCAGCCCGGTCCCACAGCAGCCTTTCCTCGTCTCCTCGAACCCGTACTTCTGAGGCTCTGTTACCATGTCAAGAAGCGGATCATAAACATTCGCGTAGACGATCTTGCTCTCGGGGAGCGAGGCCTGCAGTTCGGGCAGCAGCTTCTCGAGCTTGGCGTTGTAGGACTGCGACTCGGAGTTCTGTTCTTGGATGCAGGATCTGTGGTGCGGGTTGAGCTCTAGGGATGCTGACATTTGGATGGGGAGACAGCCGATTGGTGGCAAGCCTGATACCACCATTAAACGTCCTCCCAGAGAGTATATATCCTGCAAAATAAAATAAGGTCACACGTAGAAAACCAAAATCGTACGTTCATCAAATTGGCCAACCAAAATAGAGGAATAAATATATTCTTGTGGATCAAAAAGTAAATGGATTGATTAGGGGTAGGGAATAGGTTAGCCAGAAGTGAAAAATATCGATGATATTTCTCATGATTAAATAATATTCTATGTTTCGTTTTATGTCGCGAGTGATTCCAACATATACGTTTTGGGCAGGTAACACCGCTCGTGTGAAAACCAACATCGTACGTTCATCAAATTGGCCAACCAAAATAGAGGAATAAATATATTCTTGTGGATTAAAAAGTAAATGGATTGATTAGGGGTAGGGAATAGGTTAGCCATAAGTGAAAAATATCGATGATTTATTCTATGTTTCGTTTTATGTCGCGAGTGATTCCAACATATACGTTTTGGGCAGGTAACACCGCTCGTGTGAGCAACTACTTGTAAGGTGGTGGCTACTGCATTCAAGACATCCCTAATACTAATAACAGACTATGTCGGATAAATAGCCTCGAGTTTAGTCTGCCAGCGACATCACTAAATTAAAGTGTCGATGGCAAATAAGAATTCTCCGATAAAAAAAGAAACATATACGATGGCATAAAATTCCGTCCAAATTAATTCCCTAGTACGTATATCATGTTTAGTAAGCAACGTTACGAATATGTAATTCTACGAACGGATTAAAATCGGCGAGTATGATTAATTAACCAGTAAACATACCTTGACGAAAGCTTCGACTTTAGCAAGCAAGAAATCCTGATACTGCCCCAAATCGTACACCAACCTCCTAATCTTCAAATCATAATAATTATCCACAAAATCATTAGTCCCGGAGCTAATCATCACCAACGCCCCTCCAACCGTCCGATTCGCCTCCTCCATCCCTCCGACAACGCCCGCCAGCCGTCCGATGTACTCCCTGAACATCTCCACCTGCTTCCCCATAGGAATCGCTTGCGCAATGGCAGCCGTCAGGTCATCGTACCCGGTCCCCGACGACGCGAACACGACCCCGGTCCTGATGTCCTCGTCCGTCAGGTCCGGGTCCATGTAGGCCGGCACGGCCTGCTTGATGTTCAGCAGGCCTGCCACCATGTCCGGGATCAGGCTGCCGTCGCAGAACCGGCCCGTGGGCTTGTGGCCCAAGGGGAAGTTGCCGCCGTAGGGCTTGTGGTTGGCCTTGAACACGGCCAGGGGGATGTGGTTGTTGTTCCCCGTGTCCATCGTCGAGTCGCCGAAGACCAGGATGCCGGTGAATTTGGGGATTGGTGGTGGTGACGTGGCGGCCGCGGAGGTGACGATAAGGAGAAGGATGTTGGCCGGAAGGAGGTAGTAGGAGAGTCGCGACATTGTTAGAATGCTTTTTTGGTGAGATTCGGCTGTGTGATGTAGTGAATAGGGTGTAAGAAGAAGTTACTTATAGGTAAATAGTAAGAACTTTTTATAGTACCGTATCATGCACCGAAGGGAAAAGCTGGGATTTCTTTTTCGGGTAGGATACATGGTTATAACTTATAATCCGAACATGACTTGATTTTTTACTTTCCTGTGGTAAGAAACGATGAATGCTGATGTGGCTTCGGAAATTTACCTTTTGGTTTCTTGTAATTACCCCGGATTAATAGATTCTATTGCTGGGAAGATGTACCAGGACAGTGAAAAGATGCAATTTCAAGCTAGGAATGTGCATGGTAATAATAATTTTATTATTATTTGTTGGCGTGTTGTACATGGTCACTTCCTTATCTTATTATATCAAATTATTAATAAGATAGGATTTCAGGTTTAACGTTAGATCTGGATTCCCTAGTGTGTAAATTTGTTTCTTAAGCTGCTTCGTATTTTATTATAAATAAATTTTATCAAACATGTGCATGAATTATGATGCATTTTTCCGGGATTAATTAGTAGCATGCATGCACGATGCAGATGGCGGGCTTGGGCTTTATTGCAGTTACTGGAAGTCGAAAGGGCTTCGTGCAGTTTAGGTTGATGGACCGCATAGGCATAGCTAGGTTGTTAATGAACCAAGCCGCTCATAAACGACTCGTTATCCGATTAGAGAAAACCTCGTTCGACATTTGATTTATCTTAATCGAGCCGGCTCTCGAACAAGCTCGTTAACTAAACGAGCCGAACTCGAGCCATACTATGTTCAACTCGAATGCTAGCGAAGAAGCTCATTTAATGGTTTGGCATAAAAAAGGATTAGAATTCATGGATTTTATGTATTGAAATTGGGATAAATATTGTGTTTTACTTTGATAGACTTTGCTACAGGTTTGAATGTAATTTTGTGCTCAGTTCTCGGTCAATCTTGAGCTATCATGAACATTTTATGAGTTGAACTCGATTTTGGGTTTGTTAAATTATTTGACGAGCCGAGCTCGAGCTTTAATTTTCATAAACGAGCTGAGCTCGATCTTGCAAATTAAATCTCGTGACGAACACGAGCCGAGCTCGAGCCTGAAAATATATTGACGAGCCGAGCTCGAGCTTTCATTTTCATAAACGAGCCGAGCTCGAACTTGCAAATTAAAGCTCGTGACGAACACGAGCCGAACTCGAACCTGGAAATATATTAACGAGCCGAGCACGAACAATGGCAAAGCTCGGCTCGATTCGACTCATTAACAACCCTAAGCATAGCTACACAATCCAATTCCTTGATTCTACAGGATTTAATGCAGTGAGGAGTTGGGAATGAGTTAGGGTGAATACTCGTGACAATTTACATCTATATCCTTAATTAGCTCTATTTTTATTTTTTAAATAACGATTAAGATTAGATTAATAATAATTTTGAAATAACAATATTAACACCAAATTATTACCTTTATTTATAATTTATTATATCCTTTCTTTTCCCAAACCCTAAAATGTATCCATATTCCTCTCTTTCCGATAAAAACTACAACCCTTTCCTTTCCTCCTCCCACCTCTCCCACCGACCCATCCCTCCATTTCTGACTTCCATCGCCGACCCTCCTCCCCCTCTCCCCTCCACCCCACCCTTCCCCACCCCACTCGAACACCACCTCTCCACCGAGTCCCCTTCCCTCCACTACATCACACAGCCTATTTTATCCGTTTGAGGGGCATAGTAGTGTATTTTTGGCCTATTTTACGCCGGGTTGTGCTATTTTGTCATATTTCAGGTCCCAGGCGTCAAAGGAAAGGCTAAGCACGAGTTTCGGGGCATTCGGAAGTCATTTCGTCGAGCTGGAGCCAAAACACGGGCACACCTAAAACAGAACACGGCCGTGTTCTGTGGCCGTGCTTTTACTGCCGAGAGCTAATTCGAGTTTGGCAAACATGAGCTGATTACACGGGCTGAAAGCACGGCCGTGTCCACCAAAGCACGGCCGTGTCCTCCCAAAAGCACGGTCGTGTTTCTCCCAACACAATGGCTGTGTAATTAACCCTAGCCAAAGCACGGGCGGGCTGAGGCAAAGCACGGCCGTGCCCTCGACCGTGCTTTGGCCACTGATGCCCTTTTAAGCACATTTCAGCCAAAACAGAAGGGGATTTGAGTTTTGAGAGAGATAGAGCGATTCCTAGAGAGAGAAAGCGACGAACAAGAGTCTCCAAGTGCCCTAGCTTGATCTTCATCACCATTGGAGGCCAGTTTGAGCTTTGAGAAGTGCCGATCAACGTCCAGGAGCAGGAATCTATCCTTCACAGTATGAATTCCGCGTCTGATTCTGCTTTTGCTTCTTTCTCCATGGAGTAGTTCTCCCATTCATCTGGGTATGGAGAACCCTAGATTTGTATGTTAGGTTTGATTGTATGAACCCAAGTACTGATTCTATGATTTGATTATATTCAATTGAGGTTTGATTGATTGAATGGCATGAATCCTGATCAAATTCCTGTTGTTCCTGCTTTAACCTAGAATGAGAATATCTGCCTAGGTTGATAGAGCATCCTTGATTGAAGGTAGGGAGTTGGTGAGTTTAGTCGAGGAGCCAACTCACTATTCTGTACCGGATTTACTCCGGTAGTGGAGGTTTTGTTTGTTAAGGCCTCAATCTGTTTACTCTGGTGGAGGTTAGTCGCCCGCTAGAGACTCAAATTGAGAGGGTCTGAAGACCTTTAGTCGAGACTTCAGGCTTTTTAAGAACGTTCCGCAGTATAACTATCATAGAAACTGAACTTGGTAATTACAATCCGGCTTAACTGCAGTCTAGGGGGAACCATATCCGGGTGACCTCTCTTAACCTGAATACAACAGTTTACTTGCTTTGTTTGCTTGGTAGTTTAGACTTGCACTAAAGTTTCATTGCTAGATAACAAGAATTCACCGAGTAGTCATCAAATCTAGGACCCGGGTTGACATTTAAACCCAAACCTGCTATACTACGCTTTAGGAAGTGGTTTCACTTTGCCAATTCCTAGGGTGACATTAGAAGTGAGTCACCGGTGCCTCCACTTACACCCCAAGGTTCTTCTTCCATGACGGAGACCCGAGCGATGTGAGCCCTCCTCCAGTCCTTCTAGTCCGTTGATGGATTTCTTCATCGATCAGTTCCACCAAATGGGGCTCCAGTTCCAGTAGATTGGGCTCCAGACTCAGCATCTCATGCGCCACCAGCGCCAGTTTCAATAGTAGTATTCAGCCCACCAGGCTGAGTACACCACCAGGTTCGCTAGGTTCGACGAGCGCCTCGACCATCTCGAGACTCAGTAGGGTGTCACCCTTGCTCACATCGGGCGAGAGCGAGGCTGAAACCATCCCGAGGGCTTCAAGTATGCGTTCCTCGCTTTGACCTGCTTAGTATGCTTTGAATTGACAGTCTTCATAGTACTATGCAATCTAGGGAGATAGTGTAGCGCTATGGAAGATGCTGAATTATAAGATCCCTCCTATCTTCCTTTTTGTTGTGCTGGTTGATTGTGTAAACTAGTGGATTTAGGACATTTGATTCATGTGAAATCGATTACTCTCTCTTATTGTTTATGGACTCATGTTTCGTATAAGGGTGTTCAGGTGTGTAATGATAAAGCAGTTGGTCCTCCATGTTAGAAAAATTGAAATCTTAAACATGGGGTAAGCCCAACGTGTGTGGCACCGTTCTTGCACAAAATCGGATTTTGGAAGAGATTTTAGTGATCCTTAGTGGGGTAGGCCTACAAGGTGAAGCTAAGCCGTCTCTATTACAAGTAGGAGTCGAGGTAAGAGTCCATTTTAGTGATCCTTATTGAACCGTTTGAGAGTCGATTCTCAGGTTTTAAGCCGATTTCATGATGGGTTGTGCATTTATGTCATATTTCAGGACTTGGCGCGGAAAGGGAGGCTTGGAGGTGATTTTCAGGTCGAAAATGGAGAGTTGGCGGCAAGGAGGAACTGACAAGCAAAATACCCGGCCGGGTCAATATAATACCCGACCGGATATAAGTGGATTGGGGCCGAGTAATGGCGAGTTGGAGGCCGGGAAGGCAGAGGGGGTCCCGCCCGAGAGGCCATAATACCCGATCGGGTATTTTAACCCAGGATCGGGTATTTCCCCTTTTCCTGTGCGCAGCGTTTCGGAATACCCGACCGGTCCTCTTAATACGTGACTGGGTATTTGGGCCGGGTTCGGGATCTGCTGCTGTTTCAAAGGGGATTTTGGGCTCTTTGGCAAAGGATCCGAGTTTTAGAGGAAAAGAGAAAAAATCTAGAGAGACAAAGCGACAAAAAAGCCTCCAAAGTGACCTAGATCGAGTTTTAACGCCATTGGAGCTCGATTGAAGATTGGAGAAGTGCCGATTGACAACTAGACGCTGATTTTCATCCTCCACATAATGATTTCTGCATCTGAAGCTGATTTCTCTTCTCTCTCTATGGAGTAAACTCTCTCTCTCACCTAGTTATGAAGAACCCTAGATTTGTATGTTAGGTTTGGTTGTATGAACCCAAGTACATGATATTTTGACATGGATTATTCAATTGAGGCATGATTTTCTGAATTGCATGAATCCTAATCAAATTCCTGTAGTTCCTACTTTGACCTAGAAAGAGAATATCTGCCTAGGTTGATAGAGCATCCTTAATTGAAGGTGGTGAATTGATTAATTTAGTCGAGGAGTCCATTCACTGCTCTGTACTGGATTTAATCCAGTAGAGGAGGTTTTGTACGCTAGGGCCTCAGTTTGTTTACTCCGGTAGAGGTTAGTCGCCCACCAGGTATTCAGATTGAGAGGGTCTGGAGACCTTTAGTCAAGACTTTAGACTGAATAAGAACCTTCCGCAGTATAACTGTCATTGAATATGGACTTGGAGAATTATAACCTGACTTAACTGCAATCTAGGGGGGACCATATATGGGTGATCTCTCTCAAACTTGAACCACAACCTTATCTATTTTGAGTTTATTTAGCTTAGTTAAAACTTCACTACAATTAAACCGCTAAATAATAAGAACTTCACGGAGTAGTCATCACATCTGGGACCCGGGTTGACAATTAAAGCTAAACCCTCTATACTACGCATTAGTAGGTGGTTACACTTGACCACTTTCCAGGGTGATGGTACAGGCGAGTCACTAAACATACCAAAGAGTGAAATACTATGCCATTAGAGAAGTTGTGATTATCATTTGATTATCTAAATTTGTTTGAAGATTCTTGAAGCTAAGATTTGAAGAAACCTGATCGTACGTGAATGGTCAGTGAGTTATGCAGAAACAATTGCTTCCATTGTTTGTTGTTTTTAAGTGTTATATTAATCAACGAGTTCATCTTCACCAGATCAGTCGTGTTGCCAAGGACTGCTAAAAAAACCACCTCCAAGATGACCTCGGGTTTGCAAGAGACGAGACATGGGATAGACAGTCTGTGCGGACAAGAACAGGGTATGCTAAATCCTGAGCAAGCATCAGAGCTTCAAGTAAGGCTTTAGTCTCGACTTCGATAGGAGATGCGCATAGAAAGGTCCCTACTCTCCCGTCACAGACTTTACCATGACTATTGAGGACAACAATGCCATAGGCCACCTCATGGGAATCGCTAAGAAACGATCCATCATAGTGAACCTCAAAAGGAGGAAAACTCAGCGGTGGCGAAATCTGATTCAGGGGATGGTTGAGCTGGGACATGGGGGAAGAGGATTTCTCCGAATGGGGGCGGGGGGTGGGGGGGGGGGGGGGACGACCACTCCAGCAAGTCCTGGGTAGCATTGGAGCATGTGACCAAGGGGAGGCATTGAGGTTCACTTTTTCGTTGCGAGATTTCCAAACATTCCAGATGAGGAAGATGATCGGGAGGATCGACTGAATGGGGATGGCATCCTTTAGATGGAATATCCATTCAAGGAGGTTGGAAGAAGGAGGAGGGGGACTGGGGGATGGGAAGTAATGGTCCCAGGTCTCTCTCGCATAACGACAACTTAAAAGGTATTGGTGTAGAGACTCCTTGATAACATGAATCCGTTCATGATATTGTCAGTGGTTTGTACGTATCGATAACTATCCCATCCTAAACTAAGTTTAACCTAGGATGACAATGCCGTATAGTGGTAATCAAGGTCGTATTCTACTCAGGTCCTTGTACCCTAGCCTACTTCCCACCTTGTTGTTAATTAGGTAATCGGTTTTTGAGGTTTTGAGTAGAGGATATGAGGAAACACTAGTCTAGAGGTTGATCAAAGCTAAAAGCAAGTACTTCGGGGAACTAATCCTCCCCCTAGCATAGGGATATTATGCATGTATAGATACTTAGGGTTATCGAATGTGGTGAGTGAGCTCTTTTCTGTGGGCGTTCGTCGTTATCCACAAGCCTCCGAGTATGCCTCCCCTAAACCCATGTTTTCGTCACCTCGATCTAGGCTATCGTAACTGGGGCGTTAAGAATATGGCTCATTTCAATGGAAAATATCCACCATTCACACCGAGGTTTGTTTCACCCTGGGTTTCATCTAGGAAGGCTACCTATAGCAGGGGTTCGGTCGCTTGACCACTATAGGCCCCCATTCACTCATCTAACCTAAACTCTCAAGATAGAGCATAATCGTCTAATCCTAGAGCTCCGTACCCAGCTCGGTAGCATAAAGCAGGTTAAGAGAGAAGATTTGGGCCAGTTGCCCAAGCGTCATCATTTAAGAAAGAATGACATTAAGAATCTATGAGACAAACTCATTCATTCATTCAAACCCTAAAATATCTATACTTACATAATAAACCCTAAAAATAGGGTTTGGGGTTTAGAACCCCTAGTACCTTAGAGGACTACTCGATAAAGGAGGGAAGAAGATACATGGTAGAAATAGAAGAAGACTTGAAGTTGGGGTAGCTCCTCCTTACTCCTAGCTCCTCCTTCTCCTTCTCTTCTCCTCTCTTCAGCTTCTTTCTCTTCTCTCTCTAGATCAAGAAATTTCACCCAAAATCAGCTCTCTGAAAATGGGGAAAGGTGTCTTCTATTTATAAGCATTTTGGACTCGGGGAAGTTCGCTGCCTGAGATTGGGAGATCGCGGGCAGGATCTTCTGAGGATAGGCAGCGATCTCAAGACGTCGTCGTCTTGGCCTTCTAAAGGGGGAAGATCGCGGGCTGATTTCGTGGTTGCGATCCTCGAGTCGTGACCCTGATCTTCCTCGCAGGCTAAGTGAACGTTGGCCGTGATGCGACCAGGGAAACTCTCTGCTTCTTCAAGGCTTCTTCCACGCGAAGTTCACGCCCTGAGCTTCAAGATCGAGGTTGCGATCTTTGGCTTTTGGGTTGCGATCTTCAACAAGTCTTCACGACTAGAAATCCCGACCATGATCTTTGGCTTCTAGGCCACGATCTTTGATCCTTGACCCTTTTCTACACTTGTGACCTTGTTTTGTACCTAATTTGCACATATTGACTAATACACCCTATAATCACATTAAAATAAAAAAGGAAGTAAATAGAGATGTATTTGAAAATGTTTAAATGCTTAAGTACATGAATTGGCACAGAACATACCCTAAGATGGAGGGTAAATAACACCGATTTTGGTGTTATCAAACTCCCCCACACTTAGACGTTTGCTTGTCCCCAAGCAAACCTACTCAAACCTAATGCAATAGGATAGATGAATCAATGAGGCATGAATGCTAGTTCTTCATTGCATAGATAAGAGTATACAGGGATGAATGAACGCTACTACCTTCCTACTGTGCAAGCACAAACTCTCATGAGAGGACCATATCTATTACCTGAGGCCGATCGTTCAAAATGCGCTCCGGGGGATTCTCCGACAACTAACAACTAATAGAAATATAAGCGCTGCTTTTATTCTTTCTTTTGGTGTAGGAGTTGTCATTTTCCGGTATCCTTTTTCTCCGTTCATGCACATTGCACCGAACTCTTGCAATTTATTCCATTACATAATAGCATCTCTCCCTCAGGACCAAGATCGGATGAATCTGAGCCTGAGCACCACGTCCCAGCCTGCACTCCTCATTGGGTTGCCACACATGTTGGGTAAAAACGAGAGCTATGAGGTCTCATGAATCGCTAAAAGGTACCTTTGGTCCTTATCATACGATTCCGTGAGGAGGAGAGGTGTTTGGGGAATGGTAGGTAGTAAGAGATGGGACGCAATAAAGCTATCCGAACCCCAAACACATTCTCGACGGCCACTCCGAGCCAAGAGAACAATCCTATGACGGTTGATCTCAATTCTTTTGCCCAGTTGCTACTCACGTGAGAACCTCTTTTCTATTTTTAAGTACAAATTGAAAAAGTTCTTAGATCACATAAAAAGAGAGAATCCCTTACATAATGTCTTTTTAAGATAGCAAACACTATCGACTCACACTAGAGGAGGAAAGTGGTAAAATCCCTCACGTAACGATACTCAAACCATGCAACTATCACCTAAGATGAACAACACATCAATCAATTTAGTCAAATCAAAGCACATCGAGTAGGTAATTGCACAGACAAGGTGTTTGGGAACCCTCAAAATTGAAAAATATGGGTGTGCATTCAACGTTCCAAAACATTAATACTTCACCATTCATCACCACAACAAAGGCATGATCACTAGCATATAATCCCATAAGCATTCATCAACGTCTTACATGCACCAATCATGATAACATTCAAACATGCACAAACATCCCCCCCACACTTGAGCAACACATTGTCCTCAATGTGAGAGTTCGCCAAGAAAAGATCGTGAATGTTACCATAGGTTGGGTTGTGGGTTGGTGAAGTTTCACAAGTGTAGTCTTTGTCTTGATGGTGGTTTTCACAATGATAAAGAGCATAAGATAGAGAGGAAGACAAATATGAGTTATAGGTACGATAAATATATATAATAAGTACCACTACTACTACAAGCGATAGAATATTTAAGATACGAAAGTTAAAATGAAAATAAAGCGATAATTAAACACTGTTCTAATTTAAATAAGGAAAATCAAATAAAAAGAAAAGATAGAACTTAGGTCATGGATGCCTAGACTCATTCCTCCTCGGAGTGTCCTTCTTCTTCATCGTGGGAAAGTGCGGAAGGTGAGGAGCAATTTAATTTGGCTGGTACATCTTTGATCGAAATGTTCATCTTCTCCATGATCGCGTGGATGCACGCCATAATGTGAAGTCGTGCTTCCTTCTCTCTTCGTTGGTTGTGAAGTATAGCCGCTATCATTGCCTCAATTATATAATCTCTTGCATTGTTTTTCGGTTGGTGAACCGGTTGAAAAGTGGGAATAGGAACCTCTCTTCCTTCATGCACGCTCTCCTCTTGGTCTTCCTTGGTTGTCAATCCTCTTTGGTCCCTTTCCCTCCTAGTTTCCGAAATATGGAATACGGTTACTCCCACGTCTAATGTATTGGTGATTGGGAATGGGAATCCTCGCACACCCCAAATGCCATCATTGCTCATGTGTAACACCTTAAGTTTTGAATTTAAGACACCAAAGGATATAGGAACGGTCATTCGATCCAAACGAAATTGTACAGCTCCAAAGTCGACATGGAAATATCTGGCAAGTCGGGTGACGTACACTTGTCCGTGGAGTGTGTCAATTCAGTGATCCATCTTGTAATACTTGAAAATAGATAAGATTGATAGGCCTAGATGGAGAGATTGCGGGAGGCGAATGCTATGAAATAGGGTGATGTCCACGAACCTAGCAATCACGTGGTGGATGAGTCGCCACTCCGGTTGCACCTTACTGGCTTTTGATAGTCTCACGTCCCATTGTCGGCTCTCGGGTTTCTTGACTTCAGACTCATAGAAGGCCTTGAAACAAGGGAAGCCGGATTCCCTTGTCAAGGTGGAGAAATCATGAGGTGAATCAATGAAGCCCGCCGGGTAGATGTCCATTACTCTAGTGAACTCTCGGATTGACATGTGACGATACTCTCCTCTGAGTTGAAATCGAATGTTATCCTCAAGTTCAGCAGCAACCCTCATGTCTCGAGCAATGAGTGTACTAATAAACTCAAGAATAAGCACCCGATATATGTGTTCTTGAATAGAGTGGAACTTGAGCCATTCCAATTTTTTTTACTTTAGAGGGGATTGCATCTTCAATTCCAAGTTGGGCGAAAATAATTCCATTTTTTTTTACTTTAAAGGTAACCCTTGAAGCCATAGAAGTTTGCTCTTGAATTGCTTGGGTACATGATCTAAAAAGCAAGGACCAGTATACCGTACCGGACCGGCCGGTCGGACCGGAAAAACCGGAAACCGGACCTGGCCCGGCACAATAGGGGCTGTGTACCATCCAAGAGCCTGCCGGGCGGTTTTTACGGTTGGACCGCAATGGGCCGAAATTTCGGCCGGTTTTATTAAAACCGGCGGTCCCCTTAATTTAATCCAAACGGCGCCGTTTTTGACCAAGCTAAAAAAAAAATTTGGAAGAGAAGCAGAGACTACACTAAACCCTACCTTCGGCTGCTGCGCTCTTCCTTCTCTCTACACTCTCCTCTCGTCTCCCCCGCGCCGCTGTGCCTCTCAAACTCGCTTCCATTTTCTCACCACCGGCGACAGCGGCATCCCCAGCCTAGCCGGTGAACAAAGATCTTGCGGTGAACAGGATCCTCATCGGCTATCCTCCGGATGCGATCCGCCACATCGCGGTGGATCTCCGCAGCATCGCGGAGCAAATTAGCGAGCTGATCCTTACTGAACGGTTCGAGAAGCTTCTCAATCGGCTCCTCGTCGTCGTCGTCATCCGGAGCCGACGCCGCCGCAGAAGAAGAACCGATCTGCTTATCCCCTTCGTTCGCATCTTCGCCGCCGTCCTCCTCCTCTTCCACTTCTTCTTCCTCTTCCTCCACCTCCTCCTTCACTTCTTCCACCTCCTCCTCCTCTTCTTCTACCTTAACCTTCTTCGCCTCTTCTTCTTGCAGCTTCTGCAGCTGTTGTTGCTGCTGCTGTTGTTTCTTGGGCGGCCTCGACGATGCAGCGCCTTTCGAAGCGTCAAGCTTTCGCTTCTTCGCCATCGCAGCTTACAACAGGCGAACGGAAGAAGAAGAAGAAGAAGAAGAAGAAGAAGAAGACAAGAGAATTAGGAAGAAGAGTGTCGGTAGCAAAATCTAGGGATTTAAATTCGGCGGCTAGGGTTTCAGATTTCGGGGATCTTGTTTCAATCGGATAGTTGATGCTAGATAGAGTTGGGTCTCTTATGGGAAGAGTGAATATGGACGGGTTTTGGGGTGAAATTAGTGGGGAAATTAGGCGGTATAATCCGGTATTATTCCGGTATTTTCCCGGTATGGTACCCTAATTTTGTCGGTACGGTTTTTTAACAGAAAAATAATTTTTTTAATCCAAAAACGGTATTTACCGGTAGGAAACGGTTGAACCATGGTTGTACCACGATTTACCATGCCAAAAACGATTCCGGTTTGATGTCCGGTACGGTTTCGTAATCCATGCTAAAAAGTAGTGAGTGATATTCTCTACACGCCTTCTTCATATTGAGGAACTACCCTTGATTGATGTTCAAGTTGTGATGGTGGATGAGTGTCTTCTACAACCACTTCCTTTGACTTGGACTTCCTTGTTTTCTTCTTTTGACCTTGCGAGGACGAGATGTTCGAGAGGAAGAGCTCTCACCATTAGTCATGCCTTTAGTCTTGTATATTATCCTTCAAAACAAGTGGTGCACATATGCATAAATCATCAATCCAACATTAGACATTAATCGGGTAGAACATAATAGGGGTATCATGAAATTTCCAAATTTCCCCCCACACTTGAATGTGACTAAGAACTTGGCAAAAGAGGGAAATTGGATAGAGAAATATCTCCACAAAAGTAAGAAGGATATCCACAAATTGATAGAGGAGAAATTAATGACCAACCCCATGCAATGAAATTGATGCTTAATCCAAAATGATGCAAATAATGAACTCTATGTGGTTGGGACATTTCAAAAACACTTGGTAGGTGGTAGTTGAAGATGACATAAATGCAAGGGCACAACCCACCAAGGCATAAAAAAATGACATAGAGGTTTCATTAAAGAAAAGAAAAACAATCGCATGCCATCAAGATGTCATTCAAAGTAGAAAATGGGCATTAAAGACTCTAAGCCATCAACACATGTTGGGCAAGATAAGGCAATTAAATAGAGTCAAACAAGGAAAAGTGTACCTTATCTTGCTAGGGGACATGGTGGGAATCATAAATCAATAGAAAATCTTTCGCAAAAGTTGTTGAAAGATGAGATTAAAGAAGGTGGGTTCAAAAAGTCAAGAGAGATGGAGAGTAATGACATATAGATCTAGAGAATAGTGAAAAAGTGAATGCACTTAGATCTAAAGAGGATGCCAATGCTTAAGTAGGGACGGACAAGATTGCGGGCTAGGCACCCAAGATCGCGACTGCGATCTTTGCCCTTTTCAGGACAACTCATTTTCTCCACTTCTTTTAGTTAAAGCATTCATAAAAACATTCAATCAAGCATCCAAAAGAAAGACTAAGTCTTATCAATAAATTTCAATGAATCTCTAATGTACTAGCTACGTGATGACTTGATATTTGTACATGTTTTCCCCTTTCTTTCTTGGTCGTTTAAGCTTGCAATATCGCTTCTTTGGCCTATTTTACGCTAGGTTTTGTTCCTTTGTCATTTCAGGTCCTAGCTCATATCGCTTCTTTGGCCTATTTCGACCGGGTATTTTTGACCATCTGATAGGGTATTTTTGACAGCATCAGAAGTCCCCCCGGTTGTGAACCAAAAATACCCGGCCGGGTACCCAAAATACCTGACCGGGTAGCGAACGCTGGCTGTTAAAAGCATGTTTTGTGCGTTTTTGGAGGGGGGAGCTGGGTTTTGGATCCCAAACACCCAAGGGATGAACCAAAGAGAGAGAAGACGATTTGAGGGCATTCTTGGAGTGGAATTGGAGGATTTCTTTGCCTTATAAACTCGAGGAACAAGCCCGGACTTGAAGACTGATCATCTGAATATTCTTACTGCAGTCTCTCTCTTCTCAATGGAGTAACTTCCCTTCACTTAGGTTTTGAGGAACCCTAGCTATGTTTGTTTGATTGGATGATTGTATGAGTACTCCTACTTGATAATCTTGATTTCATATTCAATCTATGCACGTTTTCATGATTCAATTCTGCTTTAGTTGAGATTATTGATTCTGCTTTGATCCTATGAGAGCGAATACCTGATTAGGTCAATAGAGCACCATAGATTGATAGTATTGGATCGATTGCTTTAGCCGAGGGTATTCACTACTTTGTATCGATTGAGAAACTCATTCGATAGGGGGAGTCTAGTTCAGAATGCCTTGATCGGTTGTTCTAGAGAAGGATACGTCCCTCTAGGCATTCGACTCAAGAGGGCCTTGATCCTTTAGTCGAGATTCAAGGTCTAGTCAAGGATTCTCTACTTGTGAATGAAAGTGAAACAAGTTAGAAATCATCAATCATTAATTTGGCTAGTGGCTAGGGGGAATTATACCTAAGTGAGTTCCCAACCTGTAATTAGATTAACTTTAACTGTAGTTTGTTAGAGTAGTTTTAGTTCTTCCATCTTAATCTGGTTTGCTAGATAATGAACTGAAGCTGAGTAATAGTTACTCTAGAGACCCGTGGATTCGAATTTATTACTTGAGCCACTGTACTGTAGTCCATTTCATTGGTTACACTTGGCCATTCTTAGGATTTGTGTCATCGCTAGTCAAGCCGTTGCCGGGGACTTTCTAGATTATTAGGAAAGGCAGAAGTTTTTTACTTTAGCATTTTTTTTCCACCCTTGCTTTTCACTTGTGTGTTTTTGTTTTTGTTGGTGCAGATCTGAATCATGGATCCTCATGGCTTCTCCAACCATTGGGGGTATCCACCACCGTCCGAGTGGTATTGCCCCAAGACTTCCTGGAGCAATCAAGGAGGAGAAGACTATGGATTCGGGTTCTAGTACCAACCCCCTTACTATGGAGAACAACCGCACCCTTGGACATTTCACGAACATTATCCTTATGAAGAAGAATTCCTCCCACAACCAGAAGGGCCATCGGAGCTGGAGTTAGCAATGGCGGCCTTCACGGGCCATTCTGCAGAGCCATGTTACACTCCACGACCAGATCCAAACTATGAATTGACCGAGAGACACAATCGCAAGATGGGCCTCCTTTTTCCATCTTTTGCTCCTCCTAACTCTTCATCCCTTTGTGAATCGGAGGAGACTGTTCCTCACTCAGCAAAGCAAACAGAGCGGGTTGAGCAAGTTTGTGCACAACTTGCTTAACATCACCCTTCTGCTACCATACTTGAAGAGGAGGAAGAAGAAGGCTACAAGGACATTGTGGAGCAAATAGAAATTGTCATGGAGAACTCTCGTGAATATCATGATCAAGAATGTCCTGTTGTAGCCGACCACACCTTCCCACATCCCACACCGAGCTTTGAAGAGGTGGGCATAAGCAAGAAGATGCAAGATGATCTCATGAAAGAAATTTCTTGGCAACTTGCTCTCCAATCCGTGCTAGAAGAAGAAGAGCGAGAAAGGACGAGGAAAGAAGTTGTGGAGGATGAAGGAAGTGAATTAGAGGAAGTTCTTCATCTTTTCCGAAGGGAGGAATTAAATTCTGAAGAAGGAAGGGGGGTTGAAGAAGCAATTGGCATCCAGGCTGGGGACAAACTTGAGGTGGTAGAGGCTTGCATCGGCCTTATGTAGCAAGTAATATCCCCACCAAAATTCGAGGAAATGCTTAGCAAGGACCCATTTGCAGTGTCTCATTGTCACACCAAGGCCACATCGACATCATTCCCTCTTGATGGACGCGATGGTGGTCAATCGATGTTGTCATATCTGGTTTGGGGCAATAAGATAAGAGAAGAGAAGAAGAGGTCTCAAGGGTGGAGACTTCATCTATATCAAGTGCACGAGCTTCCATCACCTATCATACTACATGTTCGTGACTTGAGACTCCACCTCATCGACGAGAACCTCAACTTCAAAAAGGTTCTGGGGACCGAAACTTAGGAGCCATCGTTCGGCTCACGACGTGAAAGAAGCGCTTGTTGGGAGGAATCCCAACCAGTCGGTTTGCATTTCTTTCTCTATATCTCCTCGATTGAGTCAGTTTTGTTCTTTGATTTTAGAGTCAATAACTCAACCTTTGTTAGATTTTGTGTGGTTTTTTTGTTCCAACTACTCTCTCCTCCCGGAATGCACCGTCTGCCCCGTCCACCATCATTCACCCTTGATATGGTAACTTTGTTTTACCCTCCTTATCTTTCCTCCATTGAGGACAATGTCATGCTTAAGTGTGGGGGGATGTTTGATTATGTATGCGCGTGAATATTTGGCTGTATGAGTGTGCTTGGAGCCTAGTCCACTGTCCAAATTTCGATTTGAGGGTTCCAAGTATGTGTTCCTTGCAATTGCCTGCTCAGTATGCTTTGAATTGACAGTCTCTATAGTAGTGTGCAACCTAGGGAGGTAGTGTAGCACTATGTAGGATGTTGATGCATTTAAGAAGTCTCCTTTCTTCTTCATATTGTGTTGGTTGATTGTGTGAATTAGTGATCTTAGGACCCTTGAATTGTGTGGTGTTGTGGACTCTGTACCTGTCATGAACTCATGTATCATGTTTTGAAATAAAAGGTGCTCGAAAATGTGCTTTAAAATAACGTCTCCCGTGCGAATAGGGCGAAAGTGTGTAAGGGGAGACGGGAATCCGTTCCCAATTTCCACCTACTACCTCCAGCCCCCTTACATTTCTTTCCCCCGCACGAGGTTTGAGACATCTGGTCCTGGCATGGCCGGTGAGATCTGGGCTCCAGCAAAATCTCTGCTAGGTGGGAGCCCCCATTTTCTGAAAAACAGGTTGGAACCGTTGAAAAGAAAAAGAAAAAGAAAAAAAAACAGAAAACAAGAAGAAAAAAAAGAAAGAAAAGGGGTTCCAACAATCTTCATGAAGAAAATAGAGCACCTTAAAAATGTGAGTCCATGATCTTTTGTTTTTGAGATTCCATTCGTCCACGATTCATTTGTCCTCTGATCACTATTTGCCATGATGCCGACTAGAGACTAGCGTTCTCGCCGAAGAAGCTATGAGATGACTTGTGCGTCAGGTTGACCTCGTAAGCTGCTAAATGATCTAGAAAATCCTCTATCAATGATCGAGGGTGCATGTTGCTATAGAGGTCTGGAGAGCTGCATTGGTTTGAGTTAGGTTTGCTTGGGGACAAGCAAACGGTTAAGTGTGGGAGGATTTGATGACTTAATATTTGCACATGTTTTCCCCTTTGTTTCTTGATCGTTTAAGCTTGAATTATCGCTTCTTTAGCCTATTTTATGCTAGGTTTTGTTCCTTTGTCACATATAAGGTCCTAGCACATAAAGTGAAGCGTAGGCGCAAGTTTTAAGTCAATTGGAGATCAATTGGCGACTCGGGGGAAGAAACTCGGGTATGACTTGAAGGAGAATGGATTTCTACCTCAGTTTGTGATCATAGAATCATGTAAGCTTGTCATAAGAAGAAATAGGACAAGACTAAGAGCGTCTGGGATCAAACGGCACCTGATTTGGAGTCCGAACGAGGGAGAAACAAAGAATCAAAGATAGGGGACCCGGAACTGCAAAATACACGACTAGAATACCCGACCGGGTATTTTGACCATATGATAGGGTATTTTTGACAGCATCAGAAGGCCCCATGGTGGTGAACCAAAATACCCTGCCAGGTACCCAAAATACCCGGCCAGGTACCCAAAATACCCGACCGGTTCGCGAACGCAGGCTGTTAAAAGCCTGTTTTGTGCGTTTTTGGAGTGGGGGAGCTGGGTTTTGGATCCCAAACACCCAAGGGACGAACCAAAGAGAGAGAGGGCGATTTGAGGGCATTCTTGGAGTGAGATTAGAGGATTTTTTTTCCTTATAAGCTCGAGGAACAAGCCCGGACTTGAAGACTGATCATCTGAATATTCTTACTGCAGTCTCTCTCTTCTCTATGGAGTAACTTCACTTCACTTAGGTTTTGAGGAACCCTAGCTATGCTTGTTTGATTGGATGATTGTATGAGTACTCGTACTTGATAATCTTGAGTTCATATTCAATCTATGCACGTTTTCATGATTCAATTCTGCTTTAGTCGAGATTATTGATTATGCTTTGATCCTATGAGAGCGAATACCTGATTAGGTAAATAGAGCACCATAGATTGATAGTATTGGATCGATTGCTTTTGTCGAGGGTTGATTCACTACTTTGTATCTATTGAGAACCTCATTCGATAGAGGGTGTCTAGTTCAGAATGCCTTGATCGGTTGTTCTGGAGAAGGATACGTCCCTCTAGGCAATCGACTCAAGAGGGCCTTGATCCTTTAGTCGAGATTCAAGGTCTAGTCAAGGATTCTCCGCATTGTGAATGAAAGTGAAACAAGTTAGAAATCATCAATCATTAATTTGGCTAGTGGCTAGGAGGAATCATACCTAAGTGAGTTCCCAACCGGTAATTAGATTAACTTTAACTGTAGTTTGTTAGAGTAGTTTTAGTTCTTCCATCTTAATCTGGTTTGCTAGATAATGAACTGAAGCTAAGTAATAGTAACTCTAGAGACTCGTGGTTTCGATATTTATTTTTTGAGCCACTATACTGCAGTCCATTTCATTGGTTACACTTGGCCATTGTTAGGATTTGTGTCATAGCGAGTCACTACGCTACTATTTAATTAAAATGAAAAGGAAAGGGAAAAGATAAGGAAACCGAAGTGTTGGGTTGCCTCCCAACAAGCGCGTCTTTAAAAGTTTTTTCGCTGGACTTGACTCCTTAAGATCAAATGGAGAATCCTCCATTTTTCACCGATGACCCTTCGTAAAAGTCATACTTGTGGTGAAGTCCAAGGTGGAGACCATGGAGTCTCTTGGATGCCTCTTTCGGTACTTGAGATAGAAAGGATCCATTTGAGAATTGACTTGAAAGATGGTGAGGTTGAGGCTTCTTGATAGAGATGTCATTATCCATGAAGGATTTGTAGCATTCCCCGAACTCTTCATTTTCAAGAATAGGAGCTAAATCACCCTTAACAAATTTGTTTCCTTTCTAAGGATGTCTCTCTTCAAAGATAAACCTTCGAAGCTTTCTTCCATGATCACCAGAGAAGTGAAAAACCTTGAACAACTCTTGGGTTTGCATTTTGCAGAAAGATTTCTCTTTGCCCGGTTTCTTCATATTTTTGAAAGAATCACTCACTCCTTCAACTTGAGTATCATGGGGGTCAACATGGGAGATCATATTGAACCATTCAATCTCGGGACTTAAAGGTGGTGTGGTAGGAGGTGTAACCGACTCACAATCCATCTTGACATCGTCCCATTTGTAATACTTGTGGAAATTTGGGATTGGAGTCATCTTATAGCTTATCTCCTCTTCACCAAACCTTAATGAGATCTTGCTTACACTTACATCGATGATATTGCGTGCCGTAGCTAGAAATGGTCGGCCTAGAATAATCGATGCATCATACCCCTCCGTGTCTAGAACCACGAAGTCCACCGGATAAACAAAATGAGCACACTTTACCAAGATATTTTCTATGATTCCTCTTGGCTCGACAACAGACCTATTGGCCAACTCAATCCGCATTGGAGTAGGAGTGAGTGGTCCAAGGTTCAAATCATTGTATATCCGTGTAGGCATGATGTTGATGCTAGACCCAAGTCGACTAACGGGTTCCAAATTTTTTTTATCTCAAAACGTGCATGGAATAGTGAAGATTCCCGGATCTCTTAGCTTGGGAGGGAATCCTCCATACCCAATGGATGCTGAAGCAACTTCACTAACAGATACCATAGCTACCTCCTCCATTTTCATTTTTCCCGACATAATTTCCTTCAAGAACTTTGTATACTTAGGGATATTCAATACCATGTCTAGGAAAGTAACGGTTACCTTTAGTTGCTTCAATGTGTCCTTCCATGGAGAACATTCATGATAGAGATTGCTTTCAAATAACCGTCTAGGATAAAGAGCTTTTGATGTTGGCTCGGTTTCATGAGTCTTCTTAGATTTTCCTTCATCTTCTACATTGACTTCAATGGAAGGTTGTAATTCCTCCCAAACTTCTTCTTCTTCTTGAACAACTTCTTGGTGAACTTCTCTTATCGGGATCCTTGGAGTTGAAATAGGAATCTCCTTCAAAGGCCGGCCACTCCTTAGAGTTACGACATGGCATCCTTCTTTCGGGTTCGGCTCTGTATTGCCGGTAGAGTTTCTTGAGGTCTTAATGAGATAGTTTGAGCCAATGAACTTAGTTGAGCTTCAAGATTTTGAAGTGAAGCTTGTTGATTCATTTGACCCGCTTCCAAACTCGAGAATTTGGTTGAGGTATTCTCTATGAACTTGTCATAAGCTTCAAACTTCTTGTTGGAATGTGTGACAAATTGGCCTACCAAATCTTCAAGTTTAGCAAGTCGACCATCGGAGGGTCGGCTTTGTTCTTGATACGCTCCTTGGTAGGCTGGTTGACTCGTCCTTTGGTAAGAAGTTTGCATTGGAGCTTGAGATTGAAACCCTAGAGATTTCCTATCCATTGGAGAAGACCAAAGAAAGTTCGGGTGATTCCTCCATCCCGGATTATACGTCGAGCTATAAGGGTTGTTAACTCGAGATTGACCTCCAACAAAGTTGGCTTGCTCAAATTGTATAGAAGCTTCAATCATAGACTTGCACTCTTTCATATTATGACTTGAGTCACAGCATCAATCACACTTCATAAGTTGCTTCCCATTCCCTTCATTGATGATGCAACTTGATCGATTTCCTTGGAAAGTTCTTGAATATGGGGAGATAGAGACGATGGTTCTTCAATCTTCAATAAACTTCCCTTTTACATATTCTTAACTCTCCTTCCGTCACCCCAATCGTAGCTATTAAGAGCCATCTCTTCGATTAATTGTTGAAGTTCTCCGACTTCTTTGTTACGAATGGCACCTCCACTAGCCGCATCAATGAGGCTCCGTGATTCCTTTGTTAACCCATTATAGAAGCTTTCAACTTGTAGCCAATCGGCTATGCCATGGTGAGAACACTTGAGTAGGAGAGATGTAAATCTTTCCCATGCTTCAAACTAGGGGTGGGTGTGGTTACCCGCCCCACATTTTGCGGGTACCCACACCCACAAATTTACAATTATGCTACCCACAACCTGCACCACAGTGGTTAGTGGATAACCACTACCCACTGTGGGTTTGTGCGGGTTGGGTGTGGTTACCCGCAAAAATCCATCTTTGCAAGCATAGAGTTCTAGTCGCCACTAACGTATTTGTTGTTCGTAACTAGATTATAGTGATATACACTTGTGTTGTTCGTGGAGATACAATTTTGTACATCGATCTTACTCAACGTGGAGATTTTTCTTTTGAGTTTGGTATTCAACTTTTGTGTCAGAGAGCTGTGATTTCATATTTCCCCGACTAGGGGTGAAATATGACAATTAAATACGATCTTGTATTTTTTCGCACAAAAGACAAAACATACTGATAAAAGTTATAAAAGGTGTTCACTTTTGATGAATTGATTATTCTCCACTCTATCGATTATAGTGTTTATAAACTAAAAAATTCTTACATAAAACTGATTAGGTGTGTCTTTCTTATTTGGTGGCTACTTTAATTTTTATCCTCGCACTTTTCACATACTATTATATCATAAAGTTAATTCACTAAATAAATATAATTAGTGTGGTTATTGTGGATTTTGTGTGTTATCCGCGGTGGGTAGTGGATAACCACTAACCACAAAAATCGTTAGTTTACCACCCACACCCAACCCACTACCCACAACTTGTTGGTATGGTTACCCACAATAGGTGCGGGTTGGTGCGGTTTGCGGATTATCCACAACCCGCAACCCAAACTTCCACCCCTACTTCAAACAATGGTTCATCCTCCTCTTGACGGAATATAGTGATCTCACTTCTCATCAAAGCCGTCTTAGAATGTGGAATGTACCTTGCAATGAACTTGTTACATAAATCATCCCATGAGGTGATTGAGTGATGTGGTTGATTATTCAACCACTTCATTGCTGCTCCATTCAAGGTAAATGCGAATAACCTTAGTCGGATAGCCTCTTGAGGAACCCCATTCACTTTGATCCCATCCGTCTACTCATAAAATGACTTGACATGCGCATGAGCATCTTCACTCATTATCACATTGACAGGGCCGGCCAAGAGTGTGTGTCGGCCCGCCCTTCGGCACAGGGCCTCCGAATATTAGGGGCCTCCACTTAGATTCGTTAGTTAGCGATCGAATATTGCAGGGTTTTTTTAGTGTATGATTGATAGATTATGAATATGATGACGAATTTAATAGATAATTTTAGCCATAATAACAATTGAAAAGGATCTCATGGAGAATACGAAAATCAGAGAGATAAAAGATAATTTTAATTTAAAATAAATAAAGATATTATATTTTTAATAATGGTATTATAATCATTTTAGTTTTATTAGAGTTAAAGGTCAATTTGGATCATGTCTTAATTTTGGAATAGGGCCTACACGATCCATTAAATAGACCCGCACCCACCTCTCGATCAATTTATATTATTTTCATTTCCCCATTCAATTTTTGCTCTATATCCATTTTCTGTTCCCTCCATATTTACTTTTCTCCCTCCCCGCTAGGAGTGAGAATTTGGTCTTGGTTTCTTGGTCAAACATGAAGTGAGATTGTTTATTCATTTTGAAATCATTTTCTGAACTTATGTACTTTATAATTATTTAATAATTTTATTTTTAATAAATTTATTGAGAAAAAAATTAGGGGTCACATGTTAAATTTTTCGAACAGGGCCTCCAAATATCATGGGACGGCTCTGCTCATTGAATTGAACTGAACTTTGAAGCATTGATATTGTGCCCGACTTGATCTCATAATCACTGTTGGGTAATGTCGGATGAAGAATAGGTGATTGGACATTGTGCACACTTGGCCTAGAGTAAGAACCCATTGTTCTTGGCCTCGGTGGTACTTGAGCTTGATGTTCCGCCATTGGTGGAGGTTGAGGTCTTGTAACTCTTCTTAGATTACGAAGGGTTCTGTCGGTTTCAGAATCAAGAGGTAATACTTCAAAGGAATCCCTTCTTTGCATACAATGATGCTACAAAACACAACCTCAACAACCCGTGATGTACAAAAGCGACAAATAACAATACAAACAAAGACGGAAATATGAAAACATAATACAAAACGAAAGCACAAAAACAAAAACAAAACGAAATAAACCAACAACACAAACACAAACACAACACAAAACAAAAACCTAAAGCAAGGTAAAAACTAACTAACAACTAAATGGTTTTCTACTAGTTACCAAGGATCGCCGGCAAAGGCGCCAAAAATCTTGATCACTTGAATCCGTGCATGTTATTCTTAGTGGTTTGCACGTATCAACAACTATCCCATCCTAAGCCAAGTTTAACCTAGGACGGCATTGTCGTATAGTGGTAATCAAGGTCGTATTCTACTCGGATCCTAGTACCCTAGCCTACTGCCCACCTTGTTGTTAATTAGGTAATCGGTTTTTGAGGTTTTGAGTGGAGGATATGAGGAAACACCAGTCTAGAGGTTATTCATAGCTAAAAGTAGGTACTTCGGGGAACTAATCCTCCCCCTAGTTTAGGGATACTATGCATGTATAGATACTTAGGGTTATCGAATGTGGTGAGTGAGCTCTTTTCCATGGGCCTTCGTCATTATCCACACGCCTCTGAGTACGCCTCCCCTAAATCCATGTTCTAGTCACCTCGATCTAGGCTATCGTATCTGAGGCATTAAGCTTATGGCTCATTTCAATGGACACTATCCACCATCCACATCGAGGTTTCATCCCGAGTTTTATCTAGGAAGGCTACCTATAGCAGGGGTTCGGTCGCCTTGACCACTATAAGCCCCCATTCACTCATCTAACCTAAACTCGCCAGATGGCGCATACCCGTCTAACATGGTTTTTGCATATTCAATGCTACAATTCGATATGCATTGTTTTAAGCAATGAAATTTTGGTTGAAATTTTAAGATAATCCGAAATTGTATAGGTTATAAAAAATTATAAATCACGAATTAAACTTTGCTTTTTTAGAAAATTATAAATCACGAATTAAACTTTGCTTTTTTTAGAAAATTATAAATCACGAATTAAACTTTACTTAGTGTATGTTTACAATTCAAGTAGATAAAATAAATTTAGTTAGTGTAATTGGTTATGATTATTGTTTTTGTTTGAAGATACCATGGTTAAAATCTTGATATTGATACTTTTTTCAATGGAGTAGATAAATAATTGTGATGACAAACTTACTCTTCCTACTTTCACTCTCAATTCACGAAATTTCAAATGAAAAATCTTAAAAAATTAAATATATCTTATAGAAAGAGCTTGTTTTAATGTATCTTATATAAAGAGCTTCTTCAACCAAGTAGGAAATGTATTTTACCTTAAATTATTATATCTTATAGAAAGTGATTAATTGTGAAATCGGAACTAAAATAATATTTATTAAAATATTAAATATTAAATTGTATCATATGTATGGTTCAGTTTAGACAAAATACATATGTGTAGCCAAAACAACGACCTTTGTGACAAATATAGTAATTATTTGTGACAATCTACCCATAATGTAAAGATAAATTGGGTGCAATGGTGAAAAAGAGCTTCCTAGGATCACTCTCATACCATGGAATTTGAAATGAGACTCTCATTTTTCATTTTTATCATTATATTATGTGTATATTTGTCACAAAAAATGAATATACTTATCACAAAGGTCCATGTATTGGTTACACTTTTATATTTTGTCTAAACTAAACCACACATATTCAATTTAATATGTTTGAATGAATGTTACTTGAGTTCCAATTTCAGAAATAATCTCTTTTCATAAAATATAAATAACTTAAGATAAAATATAAATATAGAAGCATTATCGCCAAACATATTTCTAGATTTTAATCAAAGAAATAACTATAAGACAATGTAGCATAGTTGGTTACAATGTTCTTTCTTCATTGAATTGACGAATGTTCAAACTCCAATGATAACATTTTTAATATATAAAAAGAACTGGGTGCAATGACAAAAATGACCTTCCTAGAATCACTCTCAGGCCACGAAATTTAAAATGAGACAATTCCAACGCATGTTTTGTCATTATATATCTTATAGATACCCGTTTGCATAATTTCTAGCTAGGCACACCATTCAAATTCCTCATTCATCACAGCGTCCAATTTTTTTTTTTTAATATATACAAGCAGAGATATCGAGTATATTCAGCTCCCACAAAGTGCAAGAATGCATTAAAAATGGCAATACAATCTGAATAAATGGATCGACTACACACGTTCATGCATTGGTAGGTACGTAAATGATACATTTGCCAGCTAGCTAGGTTAATTATCAATTCATCACCAGCTTTCGTCCATTCTGAAAAGTTCAGACTGCCACATGCAAAACCATGCATTCATTCATGTCCTAACTATATATATATATATATATACCGGTAGACTGGAGAAAATCAACAATTTATATAAAATAAAAGATATTGCTAACAATTTATTTAAGAATTTGCTACTACTAAGATCTGATCAACAAAGCTATGGAGTCTCTAATACCGAAAGAGAAAAGAGAGAGTAATTGAGAGAGCTCCATATATAGATTTTACATTTTAGTCACTTTCATAAACCCGTCGTATTATGTGTTTTAAATAAATTATTAATATTCATGATCAGGAGAAATTGAACACGTGATTTTATAATCAAAATTTTGTTGGAATAGGTTCATATATGAATTTTAACCACTTTGTTAAGGTTCGAATTTGTTTTGGGGTTTTTTTTTTCTGATGATAGATTATATGATAGTAGAAACGGGAACAGTGGACCTATATCGGTTTATTGGAGTCGCAGATATAGTGAATCTTAACTACTCTTTTGAAAATCAGTGATGAAGACTATACATATATATATATATATATATAATTATTACTGTAATAATTTCCTGCATGCACCAATTTTTTTATGCTATAAGCCATAAGGTGCAGATCTTTCAACGCTTCAGCGTGCACCATATGATTGCATATCGAGCGAGATTCTGCCAGCAACCGTATATTTGCATTCGTGGGGTGGTATTGTGGAGCTAGCTAGCTTTCTATTGCTCTAAAAAGTTATCGGTCGAGTTTAATTTGACCAGTCGATCTCTTCCTTATTTCCATAATCTTTCTAACTATTCACACATGCATCCAATTAGATAGCTATTAAGATCCAGGCTCTAGGGCAATTAGCTAGCTTCGAACTATTATTATTTCATAACCTCGTATAAGAGTGATATGTGTTGATTTCTATTGTTATGTGTTATTGAATGAATTCAAATTTGGGACCTTCAGATTCAAGTTTAGTGATAATAGTCAAACCTATTTTTCTAATCCTTATTTTTTAATAGGTCATATCTTTTTTATTTTAACTTAGAATTACAAAATTTTGAATAAAAAAATATATTGATTATTATATATACAATGATATCCATTGAAAAAAGTTATTTGCAAAGACATGATACACTATTCGCCTAGACACGGAATTACTATTCATTTAGACTCAATTTTACTGTTCACCCTTCCCCCATTGGTCCAAGCTCTGCGATTGGGCCCGTCTGCGTTTTCTGATTGGTTGGCTGCCTGCGTCTGGGTCCCGCTGTTATTGCTGTGTGTGCCGCGTTGCCCTGGATGCTTATCTTCACTTCGAGTTTCGCGCCGGCCTCAAATTGAGTGTACTTTTCCCATCTGGTCTTATTGGTGATGATGGCGAAGGTTTGGAAAGAGTGAAGCTCTTCAGTTCCCAAGAGTTTCTCGGATATTGCAATCCTCACATGGAGGTTGAGTGGCATTGGAGAGGGGATTAGAGGCAAATGAGAAAATCCTCTTTCTTATTCACTGCAAAGCCTGTCAATCTATCCGTTCTTTCAAAAGCACTACAGTATATCATCTCATCTCATCTCTTCCTCTCCTCTCTCTCTCTCTCTCTCTCTCAATCTCTCTCTGGTTCTTTCTGAACTGACGTTCCTTCTTTCTCCGCACCGGGATGAACCAGGTGAACGAAAAATGGCCTCTTTCTCTCTCTTTTATGCTTTGATTTCTCGCTCTATCCTCAGCTTTCGATCTAACCTTTTCTTCTCTTTTGTTTGTGGTCGTTATTTGCATATTCTCGCCGATGCAATGGATTCTTTGGAGAGCTACAGTCACAGGTTCTGCGGGTCCAGCCGGTTTTGAGAGTCCCTCTCCGACGAAGAGCCCTCAACACTGATGAGCGCCAGCCGGCGGTTTCCGCGAGAGAGGGAGAGCTCTATTGATTCTATTCTTCTGGGTTTTAGGCGGTCAGAGAATCTGGGAAGGTTTCCGAGGAGAGCTACAGTCACAGGTTCTGCGAGTCCAACCAGTTTTGAGAGTCCCTCTCTGACGAAGAGCCCTCAACACTGATGAACGCCAGCCGGCGGTTTCCGCGAGAGAGGGAGAACCGGATTCAAAACCCTGGAAGGAGAAGGTGCTTTGCAGTCCCTTTTACATTGCTTAGTGGCGTCGACCGAGGGAAGAGTAAGGAAGGGAAAAAACAATTGAGTGGAAGCCTGGAAGGAGAAAGAAGTAGTGGCCGGTTCTGCCCAATCAAGGCAGGGGGAGGGGAGAGGAGGAAGTGACGGTTTGCCGGTGAAGTGATGGCCGTAAGGAGGAGTTGAAGCTCTCTCTCCCTCTCTCTCTCTCATTTTTCCTTCTAAACTGATGTTCCCTCTTTCTTCGCAACCGGATGTACCAGGTGAACGAAATAATTGCCTCTTTCTCTCTCTTTTATGCTCTGGGTTCGCTCTCTAGCTTCGGTTTTCAATCTAACCTTCTCTTTTGTGGTCGTTGTTTGCGTGTTCTCCCCTCTGCAATCGATTCGTTTTCAATGATTCCCGCTGCCGATCTGAAGAGCAGTTCACATAATCCCCATCTTCATCATCCCTGTTGAGAAAAAATGAGCTAATTTCTGAGTGGAGGTCTCGAGATGTCAGGGATCTCTCTCTCTTTGCCGCTTTGAGAATGAGGAAGACGAAGAAGGAAAAACTTCTGCATCGATCTTTATCTCCTCCGCTCACAGAGTTATCTCCTTCTCTCACCGATCCATCTCTGACGATGTCTCTTTCTCTCTTTGCGATCGCCCGAATCTCCAAAATCGGCGATGAAGCAGCCAGCTTTCCGAATGAGGAGGTCTCCCAGACGACGATCCTATTCATCTGTAATTGATTTCTTCGGACGGAGAGAAAAGACGGTGTGAACGACAACATCGGGGGCGATGGGAAGGTCGGCAATGGACATCGGTGATGGTCCCAAAGATGGTGAGTTAGTTTGCAACCGTTTTCGTTTTGGTGGATTCTGATTATTTCTTAATGTTGATTTCTGGGTGTTGCCGATCAGGAAGAAGGAACTGACTTCGTTGGTGGCAAAGAAGAAATGGACTGTCGCCGGCAGTGGGACAGCTATCAACGGTGTCCATGTAAACTCTTTTTGTGAATTTATTTTTCTTTTTGGTTTTGGTACTTACAAGGGTTTCTTTGATCTCTTCTTCCAGGTGTATCCATGTATTTGTTCGATGAAAAGGAAGTATTGCAGCTCTGTATCGTAAGTCTTTCTCAATCTCACTGCAAGCAAATTTCAGTTTGAAGACGTTTGAACTAATTGGGGATCCTAGAGACATTTTTTGATGGGATTGACTTTGTTTATGTTCTCTTCGATTCTCTCAGCAAAATAGAAGATCTACGCCTCTGAATCAGCTCCAATGCACCCTTCGTCTTCGGGAATCCTTTTAGTAAGTCGTACTCAATCTCGCAGCCAATTTTAGTTTGAATTCGCTCTCTATCTCACTTCCAGATTACAGTTTCAGCGTAATAGCATACCTATCTTTCTTGCAGATTCATTGCGATCAATAGTCGAGGAAATCAGAATGATTTGTTCGTTTTGTTGATGCTTTTGGTTGTGGATCTGGAAAGTTTAGAGAAGGTTCACAGTTTCACAAGCGAAGTCCGACAGTGAAGGAAAATCTAGGCGGCTACTCTTAATTTGGTGAGGATTTTTTTCCACGGTAGTTGTTGTTGTACCTTTATTAAGCTCAGGCTTGACGAAAACAAGCATTCTCGAAAATTTACAAGTGCACTATGCAGCAGTATCAGTAACCATCCAAAAAATAATCACAACACTTTACTTGCTAATTCTATAGTTGCTGCTAATTGCTAACTACCAATCGCTAAATCAACTACTATCAATATACAACACCTGAAAGTAGACAGGCTTACAGATCAATTCCTGATGAAATACAGGGTGGCCTACACAGTAATATCTGAGTTCCTATGCGAACCATGGCTGTAGTGTCGTTGAGATATCCACATAACAATAGTTTGCTGGTGTCATTAGTTGTAAGCCACAGATTCATCTAACATGGTGAACCTAAAGTGGGAAACCTATAGACATATTTAGATGGGCACGGAATTGAATTGACTTTGTTGGTTTTTGTTTATTTTACTCCTTTTATCCATTAGTTATTTCACGTTTTGTTTAGTCTTTGTTACTTGACCAATTTGTTCATTCTGGTTGGGGTGTTTTCATTTTTGAAGCTTGATATCAGGAGCAGTGATCATCTTGAACGAATGTCTGCTGAGTTAGAGTGAGCCGGTTACATTTTCTCTGGTCGTTTCGTTTTTTCCTTGGAGATAATTCTATGTATATTGAGTGATAATCTTTTTTGTTTGTTCACAGTATCATCATAAGTGCAAGGGCTATGGGTGAGTGTTGAATGAACTTGACAGACACTTCTCTAATGATCTGATTCAATATGCACTCTTTTATGATGTGAACTTCTTTGATGGATTTGTTGATTTTGTGTGGTTTTAAGGTTGCAAGATTCTCTGCGAAGATGGCATTAGATGGCCATGAGGTCCATCGGGAGGGGAATCATAATAGAGGATTTCCAGAATTTATAACTCCCGGTTGAGTCCTCGCTCTCTCTCTCTCTCTTTCTCCTAAGATGTGGTCCAAATTCTCTCTTCTCTATCCCATTGTTCTACTACTGAGTGTAATTTGAATGTATATGACTGAGATAGCTGGGGTTGGCTACTGGTAGTGAGAGTTTCAAATTGCAGATGTTAACCCTCTAAAGGGTTTGGGTTTGCTTCTCTACCTGCAGCAAAGGCTATTTTTTTTGGCACAGCGTTTTGTAGTAGTTGTGGTTCTTATTTCCTTCATAGGGTATTTGAGCTGTGCATTTGTTTAAACATAGTGATCAGAAGCTATGCCAGCAATTTATGAACTGTACTTCACATTTTTGCCATTTTTATTCACTGTTTGTGTTTTGTGTAGATATTGCGTAGTCATTATTAGCTTCTTAAGTTCTTCCCCATGTTGTCAGTAGCCTTTTGTGTTGGTTGATATGCACAGTTATGATATCTGAGTGTGTTTCAGTAGTTTCCCTGTTTCAGATTTGCCTCGAGGCTAGAAGTTTGGAGCGCATATAATTATGCATGCTTTATCTTTTTTTTATATATTTTTATATCACATATGTGCTTGAATCTGGCTACTTGGATTGCACATCATTTGCTTCTTTTTTATGATATGGATAATCTATATAAGCTGATTTCCCCCTCCAATTTTGGTTGCACTGATCTACTGAGAGGAAGGTAGGCGCCTTGGGAAATATGGAAGGGAGTGTTCAACCATGTAATTTTATATATTATGTAGTGTTTATAGATAACTAAGATAAGCATTTCAACTAGGAAAAGAAGCCACGTAAACTTATGGGACTGTATTATTGCGCACTTATTATATCTTCGGATATTTGAGCTCCAATGACCAAAGTGAGTCGATAGAGTTGTTGCCACAGAAGCTTTGCTCCATCATGTGCAAGTGTTTATTTTTATATATCTATGTTATAATTTGGAACAGTTCACGCCTTAAAATTTGAACCAAGGCCTTTTGGCAATTGAAAGCTTCTATGATCTGTAATTTCAGATGCTATTATGAGAAGTTATGACAAGTTGGATAATATTAAGGTTTATACTTTCGTCAGTTTCGTGTTATAAATGTGTACAAAAATTTGCAATACCTCTTATATTTGTGGCATCAAATAAACTATCTTATTTCATATGCTATAACTCATCCCGACGCAGAGCGCGGGCTATTAACTAGTTTTATTATATTTTGAGCAAAAACTTTAGCCCTTCAAACCAGATATTTATGGTGACAATATATTATCTTCTTACCAATATCATGGTATAATACCATGATGTGACAGTGATATGATAACATACATAAAAAATTTGCTCAAATGTAATACATGGTATCATCTCACTGTTGATTTATGTAGATATAGGTACCAATATGTATATATGTCGGCCGCCTTTTGTAGTTAGGGCTTGTACTAGCAAGCCTATAAATAGTCTTCTCTGTACCCTGTAACGACTAATGAGAATAAGAGTTTTCATCTTGGGGCGTTGCTCTCCCGTGGACTAGTTCTGATACTCAGGGAAACAACGTTAGATCCTTGTGTCTCATAGTTTAGATTGATATTTTGGATTTCTCTTGGGTGCGGCGTGTTTGACTTCACGTCAATTGGTTTCTAAGGCTTCTTTGTCGCTTCGTTGGTGGGGTTTCTTTTTCTTCGGCGCTTCAGTTCTGGGTTGTTTGGCCATGTTTTCAACGCTGATGAGCTAGGGAATTCTTGGTTTCTTGTTTGGTTTTGTTCGGCTTTGGATTCGCCTGTATATCTCTAGTTTATGAGAAGTATTGGTTGCTGGGTTTATGGGTTGTTTGTTTGGCTTGGTGAAATTCTTTTGGCTGCTTTGTGCGTACCTTTACTCCTTCTGTTGATGGTTGGTACGTGCTTTGCTGCAGTTGATTATGGATTCCTCCAAATCTGATTCGGTTACGTTTAAGTATGAAGGGAAGAATTTTGTATTATGGGAGTTCCAATTCCGGAACTTTGCGACTGGGAAGCGCCTTTTAGTTGTGTTGACTGGTGAAAAGAAAGCTCTCCTAGTTGATGCTCCGGACAATGAGAAAGAGGATTGGTTCGATGCGAATGCGCAACTTGTTACATGGTTGGCTGGTAGTGTGAATGTGCTTACTGCTCTCATCTTGCGCGTTTTATGAATGCCTCTGACATGTGGCACCACATCTCGGCTACCTACTCCCAACATAGTGTATCTCGGCAATATGATCTTGAATTGGAGATTGGCTGTATGGGGTTAGGGTGATCGATATCCGTGGTTATTACTACGCTTGTTTGCATCTTTGGACGAAGTATGACCTGTTGACAGCTTCCCTAGTTCCTGGTGTTGATTCTACACCGATCATTACGGAGTGTAGTCTTACTCGGGTTATGTAGTTCTTGTCGAAGCCCTCGCGTCCGTCATTCATTGTGCATTTGCCTCGCTTTATGAGGTCTTGAGCAAACTCATTTGGGAGGAGACCCGTCTCAAAATCCAATCGCATATTGATCACTCTAGCAGTCCTGCTGAAGCTGCCTTTACTGTTTGGCGCACTGGTTCATCCTCATCTCGTCCGTAGTTTACTCAGACACCGTCGGGGGAGCTTATTTGTCACTTTTTTCATGTGGTTGGCCATCTCCAAATTCATTGTAAGAAGCGAAATTTTTGCAATTACTGCAAGTAATCCGGTCATATAGCCTTGGAGTGTCCTACTCTCAGCCGTCACGGCAAGCTCTGCTCTCCATCGGGCTCTACTGTTTTCGATGTCACTGGGAATGCTACTGGCGGATCTTCTGTATCATCCTCGTCGTATATGGGTTCCTCAAATGTTGTCCCCTTCTATCCCGAGATGATTCGAAAGATGGTTCAAGATGTTATTCATGATGCTCTTCCTCATGCTCTCACGTCTGCCTTTGCTACTGGTGCTGCATCGGGTAAGACTACATCTTGTCTTCTTGATTCTGCCGTATTTAATCACATGACCTCTGCCCTTACTATTTTTACTCAACGTCGTCCTACTACTCATCTCGAGCTCTAGGTTGCAAATGGGGAACATTTACTTGTTCAGGGTTGTGAAACTTCTACTACGGGTTCTATCTCTTTGCATGAGACATTGTTTGTTCCCAAATTAGTCCCGAGTCTTGTCTCGGTTGGCCAATTGGCGAAGGAGGATTGTGAAGTTACCTTTAATTCTGGCGTTTGTCTTGGCCAGTGAAAGGTTCGGATCGGGTCAAGCATTTTGGGACAAACGAGACGTGTACTGATGCTGCTATTGATGTTGTGGGTCATTCTAGAGTGAGATATAGTTATTTGTCTTGTGTTGTTGAGAAATCGGATTGTTTGGGTCAATTTTCTACCGTTCAGAATTCGGATTGTTTGGGGTATTCAGTTAAACCTTTGGATTTTTTGGTTAAATCTTCTATTTGGGACTTATGGCATTGTCGTTTGGGACACCCACACTCGGCTAGTTTATTGAATATGTTTTTTCAGAATTTACTTCCTGATAAGTTTTAGTCTTCCTCGAATACTTTATCGTAGTGTGTGAGTTGCATTAAAGCAAAAACTTCCCAGCTCTCCTTTGCAGATAGCGACACACTATATGAGAGTACGTTTTACTTAGTTCACACCGATTTGTGGGGTCCGTCACAAGTTTTGTTTCGATTGGGATATCAGTGTTTTGATCTCTTTATCGACATGCTACGCGCTTTGCGTGGGTGTATTTCCTCAAGCAGATTTCGAACCTCTCTCCACTGGCGAAGGAGTTTGTTCAAATGTTCAAGACACAATTTGATAAGAACCTTAAGATTCTGCGATCTGATCATGGAGGGGAGTTCTCGACAAATGAGTTACTTGCATTCTATAATCTGGAAGGGATTCTTTCTCAACAGTCGTGTCCCAGAGTGTCCCAGCATAATGGGGTAGTAGAATGCAAGAACATCATGTTCTTGAACTAACGAGAGCTCTCTTATTTCACTCACGGGTGCCACAACATTTCTGGGTTGGAGTAGTTCAAACCATCGTCCACTTGATTAACCGACAGATTACACCTGTCTTGGGTAATAGCACTCCTTTTTAGGCTTTATTCGGGAAGTTACCTGACTATTTTGCATTACGTGTTTTTTGTTGCTTCCTCGCAGGGAACGACACAAATTGGCACCAAAGACTGCTCGTTGTGCTTTTCTGGGATATAGTGATAAGCATAAAGGGTATCTATGTTATGACCCCCTTGATCGTCGATTTCATATTGCCTGCCATGTGATTTTTATGGAGCAGGTTATGTTCTATGCAGATGGGCGATGAGGTTTATGCGCCCTTGTCTCTCGATTTCCTCACGGCTGACTTACCCACCTTTGAGTCGCCATCCTCCCATGCACCTCATGCAGACACATCCGAGGACAACATGGGGGACTTGTCTCCCTCTATGTCATCCACAACCACCAGCTCTAAGGATTCGTCTTCCCCAGGTTCGTCTTCCTCTAGTGGATCTCCTCGTCAATGCAGCAGTCGAGTAGCTCCAGTGGGTCCGATAATTCTGATGATGAGTCACATAATTCTCCGCCTCATGAGGCGTGGTTCCCTTGCATCGTTCTTCTCGAGCAATGCTAGGAAAACCACCTATACATATGCAGGATTATGTAGGCTTCTCAGCTAAGCCTATTGTTATCCCACAAAACTATGCAGAAGCTAAAAGAGATCCTTGTTGGGAGAAGGCAATGAAAGAGGAGGAACGATCTCTTGATGAGAATCATACGTGGGATTTGCTTAAACGCGAACCTGATTTCTTGGATATTGGCAGTATATGGGTCTATAAAGTTAAAATGCTCTCCGACGAGACTCTTTAGAGGTTTAAAGCACTAGTGGTTGCTCAGGGTTACGAAAAGAGTGCGGGATTGACTATGAGGAGATGTTTGCTCTGGTGGTTAAGATATAGACATGGAGATGTGTTTTTGCAGTTGCAACTATGTGTGGATGGCCGTTAATCCTGTTAAACGTGAAGAATGCATTTCTTCATGGTGATCTTAAAGAAACCATTTATATGGAACGAACTCCAGGATATTATAAAGGAGACTCATGTTAGGTCTGCAAACTCGTTCAATCTTTGTATGGAATCAAAGAAGTGTATCGTGCCTAGTTTGAGAAGTTTCACAGAATTATCATTCAAGAAGGTTTCTCTTGAATTCACAATAATCCCTCCTTATTTATTCGCAATACGATGGATGGGATAGTCATTTTGCCTATTTATGTGGATGATATTGTGATAATGGAAAGTGATGCAGAAGGAATTGCGGCTTTGAAGGATTCACTTCATCGGTCGTTTAATCTTAAGGATTTGGGTGACGTGGAGTACTTCCTTGGTTTATAGATCCAACGATAAGCTCATGGGTTGCTTGTCTTGCAGAAGAAGTATATATATGATTTGTTGGACACCGCACAGTATAGCTCGTGCACTTCGTGTTCCACTCCTATGGAGCAGAACTTGCGATTGCATAGAGAGAGTGGAGATTTGTTAGAGGATTAATCTCTTTGTCGTAGCTTGGTAGGAAGTTTGATATATGACTCATACTCACCCTGATATATCTTATGCAGTTCAGGTGGTCAGTCAGTATATGGGAATGGGATGGACGATGCATCTGGATGTTGTGCATAGACTATTAAGGTACTTGAAGAAGACTCAGGATGTTGGGTTGTTCTTTCTCAATACAGGTGAGCTGATTGTTGAAGCGTTTGCCGATTCAGATTTTGCATGTTGCAAAGATACTAGGTATTCAACCTGGGTGGTGCATTCGAGTAGGACAATCTTTTGTTTCATGGAGATATCAAAAGAAAGGTAAGGTCTCAAAGTCGACTATAAAATAAGACTATCAGTTTATGTCGGAGGTGAGCTCAAAAATGGAATGGTTGCATCGACTATTGGGAGAACTAGGGATGGTATGTCGACTTCATATGCGTCTTTATGGTGATAATATGAGTGTTATACTTATTGTCATAAATCCAGTTTTGTATGAAAGAACAATGCACCCAACATCAATTTGAGGAAAGGTGATGATTTATGTAAATATAGGTACCAATATGTATATATGCCAGCCGCCTTTTGTAGTTAGGGCTTGTACTAGCAAGCTGATAATACTAAATATGCAAGTGCTTTTACCCCTCATTTCGTGATTGTTTAGCTTGGTTTCTATCATAATTTATCCTATTTTACCCTAGGTTGTGTTCCTTTATCACATTTAAAGTCCTAGTACATAAAGTGAAGCATAGGCGCAAGTTTCAAGTCAATCAAAGATCAATTGGCAACTCGGGGGAAGAAACTCGGGCATGACCTGAGAAATAATGGATTTATACCTCATTTTATGGGAAATAAATCATGTAATCTTGTCATAATTAGAAATAGGACAAGACTACGAGTGTCTGGGATCAAACGGCGACTAATTCAGAGTCCGGACGAGGGAGAAACGAGACATTCAAGACAAGGGAACATGAGCAATGATTTTCACGGGTTGAGACTCCACCTCATCGACGAGAACCTCAACTTTAATGAGGTTTTGGGTTGTACCGAAGCTTAAGAACCACCGTCCAGCTCAAGATGTGGAAGAAGCGCCTGTTGGGAGGCAACCCAACCAGTCGGTTTGCATTTCTTTTCCTATTTTGCTTCGATTGAGTAAGTTTTGTTCTTTGATTTTAGAGTCAACAACTCAACCTTTAAGAGATTTTGTGTGGTATTTGTGTTCTGACCTCTCACTCTACTTTCTCCCATGGAATGCATTGCTTGCCTCGTCCACCATCATTCACACTTGATCTGGTAACTTCGTTCTATCCTCCTCATCTTTCTTCCATTGAGGATAATGTCGTGCTTAAGTGTTGGGGGATTTTCCATTATGTTTGCGTGTGAATGTTTGGTGGTATGTGTGTGCTTGGAGCCTATTCCATTGTAAGATTTGAGGGCTCTAAGTAAGTGTTCCTTGCAGCGGCCAGGCCAAGGATGAAGTTGATGTGGAAGAGGCTTGCACCAGCCAAGAGTTACATGTGGTATATCCACCTAACTTCGAGGAGGTGCTTGGCAAGAACCCGTTTGCAATGTCTCTTTGCCAAACCAAGGTCACATCAACATCGGTCCCTCTTGGTGGACGTGATGGTGGTCAATCTATGATGTCATATATGCTTTGGGGCAATGAGACGAGAAAAGAAGAGAGGAAGATGTCTCGAGGGTGGAGACTTCATCTGAATCAAGTGCACGAGTCTTCATCACGTGCCATACCACATGCTTGTGACTTGATACTTCACCTCATCGACGAGAACCTCAAATTCAAGGGGATTTTGGGTTGGACCGAAGCTTAAGAAACACCATCCGGCTCAAGACGTGAAAGAAGCGCCTATTGGGAGGCAACCCAACCGGTCGGTTTGCATTTCTTTCCCTATTTCACTTCAGTTGAGTCGGTTTTGTTCTTTGATTTTAGATTCAATAACTCAACCTTTGTGAGATTTTGTGTGGTGTTTGTGTCTGAATGCTCTCTCTACTTTCTCCCATTGAATGCATTGCCTGCCTCGTCCACCATCATTCACACTTGATCTGGTACCTTCGTTCTATCCTCCTTATCTTTCCTCCATTGAGGACAATGTCGTGCTTAAGTGTGGGGGATGTTCCATTACGTTTGCATGTGAATATTTGGTTGTATGTGTGTGCTTGGAGCCTAGTCTACTGTACGATTTGAGGGCTCCAAATATGTGTTCCTTGCAAATGCCTACTCAGTAAGCTTTGAATTGACAATCTTTGTAGTAATATGCAACCTATGGAGGTAGTGTAGCACTATGGAGGATGTTGATGCATTAAGAATTCTCCTCTCTTCTTCATATTGTGTTGCTTGTTTGTGAAAATTAATGATCTTAGGACACTTGAATCGTGTGGTATCGATGACTCTCTACCTATCATGGACTCCTGTATCATATTTTGAAAAAAGGTTCACTAAACTTTGCTTTCAAAATAATGTCTCCCGTGTAGAAATTGGTGAAAGTGTGTGTAAGGGGAGACAAGAATCCCTTCTCAACTTTCACCTACTAACTCCAGCCCCCTTACACCTCTTCCCCCCACACAAGGCGTTAAACATCTGCCCCTGGCATTGAACGGTAAGAAACGGGCTCCCTCAAAACCTTTGCTAGGTGGGAGCCCCATTTTCTGGAAATTAAAGGTTGGAACCCTTGCAAGCAAAGCAAAAAAAGAAATGAAAGAAAGAAAAAAGGGGTTCCAACCATCTCCAAAAGAAAAAAGAGAGCACCTAAAAAGTTGATTCCATGATCTTCTGTTTTTTAGAGTCGCTTTATCCACGGATCACTTGTCCTTCAATCACTACTTGGCATAATCCCGATTCGGGACTAGAGTTCTCGCCGAAGGAGCTAGGAGGTGTCTTGTGCATTGGTTGACCTCGTAAGCTGCTAAATGACCTAAGACATCCTCTACCGACGATTAAGGTTGCTTGTTGCTATAAATTTCTGGAGAGTTGCATTGGTTTGAGTCATGTTTGCTTGGGGACAAGCTAACGGTTACTTGTGGGAGATTTTGATAACACTGAATTTGCACATGTTTTTACCACACATTTCTTGATTGTTTTGATTGGTTTTTATAATAATTTGGCCTATTTTACACTAGGTTGTGTTCCTGTGTCACATTCTGGTCCTAGCACATAAAGTGAAGCATATGCGTAAGTTTCAAGTCAATTGGAGATCAATTGGCAACTTGAGGGAAGAAACTCGGGCATGACTAGAGGAAGAATAGATTTATACCTCATTTTATGGACAAAGAATCATGTAAGCTTGTCATAATGAGAAAAAGGAGAAGACTACGAGCATCTGGGATCAAACGGCTACTAATTTAGAGTATGGAGAGGAAGAAGCGAGACATTCAAGACAAGGGAACAAGAGTAATGATTTCCACGAGTTGGAGAGCCAATTCCACGATCGTAGAACTCAAAGGGTGGCCGTGGAACATGTCGGTAGCGAGTATAAATGCCCATTTTATGGGTTCTTTGGGGGGGGGGGATGGGTTTTGGATCCCAAACACCCAAGGGACGAACCCTAGAGGGACATAGCACATTGGGATCATTCTTGGAGCTATTTTGGAGGATTTCTTCATCATTGGAGCTCGGGAGTCAAGCTTGGAGATAGAGATTGAAAATCTAGATCAGATTTCTGCATTCTCTCTCTCTTCTCTATGGAGTAACTTCCCTTCACTTAGGTTGTGAGAAACCCTGACTCACCACGGATACACCGCGAATTAATCCTGACTAGAGCTCAAGCATAAACTCTAGCTGGGTGCAGTATAAAGCGAGTATGTATTAATTGTGAAACTCGGGCCGGTCCATGTGCCCCTACCTCAATCGCTTACGTTGTTATCTAGCAAACGTTTTTTGGGTTTAAAACTAAGGGGTTGTTTGGAGGTTGAGATTCTACAAATTGAAGTATTTAATCAATTTGTGTATTGTAATTTGATGTATTGATAAAATGTATGAATTTGAAAAATACTTTGTTTGGAGGTTTAGATTGTGCTTTGTTTTAAATAAAAAAGTAGAGGATAGACAATCACTTGGTCACAATCTCACCTTCTGGTAGAGATTGATAATCACTCATTTTGAGTGATTGTAGGTGGGCCCAGAAAAAGGTAATACATGTATTATCTCACTTAACCCAGAAAACGACTTAATCTTTACATTACATGCATTGGCTAAATACATCGCTTGAAATCCCAACCTCCAAATGACCTCTAAGAAACCTACAAATGAAAACAAGCAATTAAAGTAAATCAAGGTTGTCCCAATGAGAAAAGAGTTCACCCGGGTATTGCTCCTCTTAGCTAACAATTATGTCTTGTTGGATTGAATGGTCATGTGTGGTGAGGGGGTTGTAAACTGTAGGGAAGTGCAACAAGTAGCCAAGCTCCACTCTCTTGGTTGCTAGGCCGAGGGAAGGGAATTTGATCCAAGCCACCAATGTGATTCTCTTGACCTATTGACTAAGGCTTGGTTAGACTTCACCCTCAAATCGGAGTTCGGATGACCACCCACAACCAAACCCTAGGTGAAAATACGAAATGAGAGGTTTGCCCTGCATTAACCTAGATATGAGACAATGAATTGCCTAAGAAAACCCAGCACTCAAGCCTCTTTCAAAGAAAGGAAGGGGTTTTCTCTCTACCTAGGTTAGAATGGCAATTAGATTGATAGGTTTTCACACACCACAATCATTCATGAAAATACCTCCACACTCACATTAAACACAGCTCCCCACAAATCATTCAATCCATACAAGCATTCACATAATTATAGCTAGGGTTTACAAACACCCAAGTGAATAGGTAGGCTATTTCGTAGCTAGACAAAGGAAAACAAGGGAAAAGAGAGAAAGAACCATGAAGAGATGAAAATTTTTCCTCCTTGTTGCTTGAATCTCCCTTGAGAAGAAGAAACCTTCACTCATATAGCTTGAAATGATCCCAATCTCCTTCTTCCTCCTTTGCATGGACCTTTCTCTCTATAGAAAAGGAATAGGAAATCCTAATCTCTCACTAGAAACTCTCCTTTATTCTGATACTAAAACCCTAGAAAATCCTCTTTTTCTCTCTCCCAGTAGCCTTCTATTTATAGAGCCCGATAGTCACTTTTCACGGTCAGATGTCACGGCCATGACATTGGAGCACAAACCATAACATCGAACCAAAACACATGTCAGTGGTGTCATTTTGGTCCAACTTCACGATCAAAGGCAAATTTTCACAGTCAACAGACCGTGAACACACCGAGGTCCAGTGAAAACAAAAATGGCTCTGGAACTAGTCAATTTCACGCCCAAAGAGCAATTGTCACGGTCTTACAACTGTGACATTGGACCTCTGCCCGTGACATTGGACTGTTCTTCACTTTTTCCCGCTTTTCGACCTCTAATTGACCCGAAACTCATCATCGACCTTCCCACATGTGCTAGGGCTTAAAATATGACATAACAAGCCCTAGGGTAAAATAGGTCGAGAGGCGATGAAATGCAAAGTCAAACTATCAAGAAATGAGGGGTAAAATGTGTGCATTTAGACCCGAATAAAACTCTACCTATGTTTGTTTGATTGAATGATTGTATGAGTACTTCTATTTGATAATCTTGAGTTCATATTCAATCTATGTATGTTTTCATGATTCAATTCTTTAGTCGAGATTACTGATTCTACTTTGATCATATGAGAGTGAATACTTGATTAGGTCAATAGAGCACCATAGATTGATAGTATTGGATCAATTTCTTTAATTGAGGGTCGATTCACTGCTTTGTATCGATTGAGAACCTCATTCGATAGAGGGAATCTAGTTCAGAACGCCTTGATCGGTTCTTCTAGAGAAGGATACGTCCCTCTAGGCAATTGACTCAAGAGGGCCTTGATTTCTTTAGTCGAAATTCAAGGTCTAGTCATGAATTCTCCGCATTGTGAATGAAGGTTGTAGACACCACATTTTTTCCGGACATAAAACGAAAAAAACTTGTGACCTGAATTTACACAACAAAAGAGAGTTTTGCTATTCGAGAGTGAGAGTCCAATCTTTCGTTCCAATTTCGTGTGAGAGCATTTGGGTTCGATAATGGGGCTTGAATTCGAAGGAAACATCCCAAAGTATATGATTCAAAAATTAGAAAATTGGTACAGCCTTTAGACATCATTACACAGTTACCATACTTTGGTATACAAGAATTTTGAAATTTAGCCTACGAAGGAAGAGTCAAGCCCAGCCCAGCCCAATGTTTCAAAGACTTTTAGACTTGGATCTGCAAAAACAAAGGTAGCAGTTAGTTGAAGCACAAGGGTTAGTTTCCAGACTCAAACTAAAGCCCAGATCTGACTAAATCCAAAGGGTAAGGCCAATTCCAGATTTTTAAGCCCAAATTCAAGTCCATCCCAGCCCATTCGAAGCCCAAACGAAAGCCAAGTCGGCCCAAAAGCCTCATTTTCTATCAAAAAGTTTTGGATCAAAACTACCAAATTCAAAACTCAATAACAAGCAAATCCACTTTCTGAATTTATACCTCCTAACCATGCTAAGTGTAGTCCGAAAAACACCATTTCAGAATCAAACGAACTCATACATAACCAGTTTTTATTGAAAACCAAAGATCTGTGAAGAAATTCTGAACCACAACACAATACTTTGTTTTTTCTTAGTTTAACCTCCCCAGTCATACTAAACTCAGTTTAGGATGATCCTTACCTAGATCTGCCCAATTTTCAAAACCTGTGTCAAAAAAGAATAGAGGTCAGAATCGGTTAAAGGAATAATAAATCAAAAGTAAAAATCACAGAAACCAAAACATCACCTGTCGCCGTCGTCACACCACCGCCGGCAAAGGCTTGCCGACGGAGACCCTAGCCGCCAAAGTTGCACTTATTCTCCCCTCGTTGAATCCAAAAAAAAAAAAATCAAAATACAATGAAAAAAAATATCATCAGAATTCGATTTTTGAAATAAAATAAAAAAAAAACCAAAAGAAAACCTACATGCAAGGCAAGAATCTTACCTAAATCGTTTCTTTTTTTGTCAATCTGAAGCCTAATTGCTGTCGACCTTCTTTTCCCCCTCGCATAAAACGAAAAAAACAAGAAAAATAATCATAATCCCAATCATAATCCAAGATCAGAATCATAAAACGAAAATGAAACCGGCAAATAACCCCCAAATCGACATGCAAACTAAGAAAACGAACCTTTAACTTCGCCTTTGTCGTCGCCCGGGATCCCTTTCCTCGTTTTCTTTGTCGGTACCAGAAATACAGAGAGAGAACGAGAGAAGGAAGAGGAGAGTGCGGCGCCTCTTTCTCTGCCAGTCGTTTATGAAAAAGAAAGTGAGAAGAGAGAAGAGCCGAGAGAGAGAGAGGCGAGGGTTAGGGCGGCTGCCGTCGATCTGTAGGATTAGGGTTTCGTTGTTTTGCTTTTGGACGATGGAGAAGGAAGAAGGAGAGGGCGGCGGTGTTAGATGGTGGCTAGGGTTTCGCTTTTCTCTGTGAGTGAAGAAGACAAGCGAAAGTTAGAGGGAGTTGAGAGAAGAACGAGAGAGAGAGAGAGAGAGAGAGAGAGAGAGAGAGAGAGAGAGAGAGAGAGAGAGAGAGAGAGAGGTGAGCGGCGGCCGATTTGGTCTGCTAGGGTTAGGTTTTGTTTTTTTTCCGTTTCAGACGTTTATATATCTTTCCAAAAGACCGAAATGCCCCTAGGGTTTTCAGCTTATTTCGCAGCCATGCCACCGCGTTGTTGGGTAATTACAAAAATACCCTTCCCCCTTTCTGCATTAAAACGAAAAATCCCAAAAATCTGTAAGTGTGGGTTTCGAGCCCGCGTCCGTTGGGTTGAGCGCGAGGTGATACTGGCGTTTTGGCCAGTTGAGCTGAAAGCTATTCATAAAAATAAATCTTTCCATTTCAATTTATAATATAATATCCTTAAAACGAAAGGTAGAATTGCGGATTAAGTTTATCTCGTTTCTTTTCTAATACATCAAATCTCATTTTAATAACCGAAAGCCTTATCTTTTCATAATTTCATAATATCAACTTAAAGTTTATTAACAATAAATTTTGATAACGAAACCACGATCAGCGGAACGTGGTAATGATTTTATTTAAAATTATCAAAGTCCGAACGAACTACGTGGACTTTGATCCCGTCTAACGGGTACGTAGGCAACCGATAAGGTTCGAGTCCAACTAACCAATTAATTCCATTTTTAATTTTTACGTTAGTGGACGTACAATTAAATTATAATTAATACAATTTAATATTTTTAATGGTCCAGTGGGACCCTAAATTTACAAAATTATTACTAAAATACACCCAACTCGCATAAAAACTTATCGACTTAAGTAGTACCGATTTAGGGCGTTGTGGGGGGGGGGGGGTGTTGCTTAACTTCCCCACACGTAACCGTACTCTCGAACCCAGACCTTTATTTTCGCAGACCATGCCTCGGATATGACACTAAGGTTAGAGCCGGTTCGAAGAGTGTTCGATCCACTCCAAGTAAGATCGATGGCGACTCCCAAAAATGCCGACGCGACGACATCGGACCCCCGGAGGGACGGTTGCGACAGTTGGCGACTCCGCTAGGGACTTCGAGAGTCGAGCTACATTATTAAGTTCGATAAGTTTTCTATTTTCCTATTACGTGTTGGGTGTTTACTTTCTTATTTGCGCAATTATATTTTCGCAATTTAATTCTGCATTCATACATAAAAGCTCTATACCCGAGCTATCCTATTAGAAACAGAAAAGGAGTAGCGTGACTTTCACAGTAGTGGAAAGCACGCAAAACTTTCCAACCAAGTTGAACTCAGATCCGAGGTTGATCTTGAGGTATCCAGCCAGTTCGTAAGGGCTATGGCAGGATACAACTTGGGAGTTAAATCCCTAGGAATCCCTCGGCCAGCATATAGTAAGCATAGAGGCCTCCCTAAATCGTCCAAAATAATCTCGAAACCACCCTAGCACCGCGTCATTATGCCCTCTGAAAGCCTTAGGTTTTCCCAAATATGGTTATGTTTTTATTATCTATATGTATGTTTTCAATTGACGTGATAACTTGTGGTATGTTCTCCCAATCGCAATATATTTATTTGTGAGAACAATGTCAAATTTTCTTTTCTTCTTTGAAAAAAGAGAAACTCATAACATTTTTTTTTCTATTTGAGTTTTCACTTATCCATTTAAAATAAATCATGAAAACATTTTCAAAATGCACGTGCATCCAATGAATCATATGTGCATCTGTGCATCACATAAGCATCATTCATACTCTTCATTACTCATTTAAGTCAATTTAATAAAAGTAATTGGTCAGGGTTCCTTAAAATTGCTCGTCCACAAGGAAAGAGTCAAGACTTCAAGTACTTAACTAGATCCAAGCTCGAGTTCGTCATGGAGGCATTTCAAAAAGAGTTGAACGACATCAAAGGAAAGCTGACCGGGTTTGACGAGAAGCTAGTGGGTTTCGATGAGAAACTAACGGGCTTCGATGAGATGAAAAGCCAGCTCAACACAATATTGAGCATATTGTCCAGAAAAGGAAAGGAGGTTGCAACGAACGAGGAAGAAATCATATTTGACGACGACGATCACTATGAGCAACCCCAGGAAAACGTCTCAGGTAGTAAATTCATCCTCATACCTTCGAAGAACACAGGCGACAAAGGTGACATTGGGTCATCAAAGCATGACAAATCCGGAGAACCCGAGAAGCAAGAGGAACATAAAATCGAAGCTATGCTAGAAGAAAAATTAGAACATATGAATGAACGAATAAGAAGCATAGAAGGAGTTGAGTCGTATGAGCCTATGGATGCATAAAAACTATGTCTAGTCCCAGATGTCGTGATTCCTCACAAGTTTCAAATGCCAGAATTTGAAAGATACAATGGCACCACTTGCCCAAAAAGTCATCTGGTCATGTACTGCAACAAAATGGCCAACCATATCCGAGATGAAAGGCTAATGGTACATTGCTTCCAAAATAGCCTGAGTGGTTCTGCCCTACGATGGTATATGCAACTAGAGAAAACAAAAGTAAGAAGATGGCAAGACCTAGCTGATGCATTCATGAGGCATTACAAGCATAACCAGGATCTGGCTCCAGACAGCGAAGATCTGAGGAATATGGAGAAGAATGAGAAAGAGTCTTTCAGGGAATATGCTCAAAGGTGGAGAGAGAAAGCTACAGACGTTCAACCTCCTCTGTTAGAAAAAGAGATGGTGTCAATCTTCTTCGGAACACTAAGGGCTCCATACTACAACAACATGGTCGGAATTACCACAACCAACTTTGCAGATTTGCTTGTAATCGGAGAGCGAATAGAAAAGGGTTTGAAGCAAGGTCGGATGGAAACCCCAGAAGCCTCTAAGAAACCACACCAAGCCCGAAGGGGAGAAGCAGATGTCCATTATGCTCAAACAGGATCATCTACAGGAAGAAGGTGGGATCATCAACCTCAGGCCAATCAAGCCCATCCATGTGTTGCAAATACCGCAATAATTAATCAACGTCCTAATTTTCCTACTCAACGAGCCATCCAGAGCCCGACACGAGTTGCACCACCACCAAATAACCAAGACCAGAATAATTATGGGAGATACAGGAAACCCATCCAAATCGATCCTATCCCTATCACATACACTGAACTTTTCCCTCAGCTGATTCAGAGTAACCTAATCTCCCCAATACCATGTGAACCTATGAAACCTCCTTATCCAAATTGGTACAAAACAGACCAACATTGTGCTTACCACTCAGGAGTAGCGGGACACTCAACTGAGGATTGTAGATCGCTCAAGATCAAGGTCCAACAAATGATGAATACTGGCTGGTTAAAGTTCGAAGATGAGCCAAAGAGTCCGGATGTCAACAATAACCCACTGCCAAATCATGGGAATTAGTAGACATACTACAAAGCAAATCTCGATTTAAGGATGATGTTGATCATATCTAGTAAATAAAATATCGAGATAATTTGCCATAGCAAAATATGTATCACTTTTGCTTTTATCATCATAAATAAAAGGTCTCTCACGTTTCGACCTCTTTGGAGCATTGTGTGAATGGTATCAATCTTAATTTAAGAGTTTGCATCAATGTTTTACCAAAATAACGAACGCCACTTCCGAGTTCTTTAAAACAGATTTATCTTCTACGAAAATGAAAGACAACCAAATCCAATTTACTTTTCAAGTTTAGCCATGAGACTGTCATGCTAAGAAAATGTGAACACCCCACTGGTGTCGAGCGATTATAAGCACCATGCTACCATCGATAAATTTTGCACCCACTGGTGCTGAGAGTGTACTTGTTTTGCTAAAATCGAGAGATAAACACCCTACTGGTGTCCATGGATTATGTGAGCTAATAGTCAAAAAGGTGTAATGAGTATACGACATCATGCTACTTGTAGAATCTCATCACCACTATAGACGCCTTTCGCCAACAAATTGAGACTCAGTTGACGTGAAGTCAAATAGCTCCCGATGCACAGGGGGCCAAACATTAGTATCATACCAAGGAAACCCTCATAGATTCTCATGACTAGAATATCGAGGAAGATCAAGGATATAATTTATCATACAAAGGAATCACACGCAGGAAGCAGTCATGTCCTTGGTTCAGGAGCTTCCATCCTTACGAACGGAGCACGTCAAAGTCCGATTGTGAGATATTTGCGCAATACCGGCAAGCAAATGGCGTACGCATCTCCACTTTTACCAAAAATACCCAATTTAGTCTAGTTATTGAGAAGTGGCACTCACATCATCAATCATCAAGAAGACACTCTACCTTTCGATAATCGTCCTACCAATTACAATTGCTAGATCAGGAAAAATGTGGAACGTATATGGGGGCATGACAAAGTCAAGTAAGTCCCACAAGCAAAAAAAAAAATGAAAAGCAAAAAAAAAAAAAAAAAGAAAAAAAAAGCAAAGAACAAAAGAAAAACAAACAAAATATCGTGGGACTTACAAATTAGGTGCCCCTGTCTAGCTTTTGAAGTACCAACTGTCTGCACCAAGCCAAAGTCTTGCACGATCAATCTCAAGATACGACAAGAAGGACCCTCAAGTAGTAAACTTTGATGATAAGAAAGTCGTTATAGCCAAAATCATATCATCCAAGGACTCATCATTTTGAGAGCAAGTCGGAAGTTGAATCTTCACCATAATCAACATTTAGAGGTCAATCAAGAATCTCGACAAGTCAATAACCAAATTGCACTCGCAAAAACCTCAAACCTCGACTCATGAAACCATAATTTCAAAGACAGGGGGGCAAGACTCGTTGAAGATAAACCCCCCAAGTATGCCCAGAACCCCCTACATTTTTTAACAAGTCTCCATCAACAAAATGTCTGGGATAATAGTGGTTCTCAACTCATCAGGTCAATCTCATACTTCGGGGGCAAGCACAAATCCCTCTACGAGAAGCTTTATATGGATAAGTGAAGATTTCACATGTCCACTCCTCATTGCGGATAAACAATTTTCAAAAACAAGAAGACGCCTACCATCAAAGTCATGTCGAACAAAAGCCCCTTCATTGGAAGTGAAGACCGTCTACGACAACGCCATATGGAAGTCTCCTAAATCAATTACATCAAGGTCTCCCATATCGAACAAATCTTCATAAGGAACACTGTTGGCCATCAACCTAAAAGACGACGTCTCAAGGTGACCAGAATCTCAATGATAGCTGATGTGTCGTGCACTCAAATCACCTATAGGATTGAGTGATGAGAGAAATACAAAGCGGGAGTGAAAGCGAGCAAAATAAAAAGCAAGAGCGAGAGCGAGGGATTACTGGTGTTCTCATGGCTTGGCTTACACTTCTCTTATTAAAAAGAAAACCAAATTTGGCAACATGACAACTACCACACAAAAACGGTTTTCTCGAGTTCGCACACACTTCTCGAAACCAAAGTCTTGACATGGCTTTCAATTTTAATTCTCTAATAAACGTTTTTTAAATATTTTTGCTTTCGTCTTAAGTAAAGATTGATGTAGTCACTCTTTGTTCCGGAGAATAGAAAGTGAGTAACAGATCTTCGGGGGCAAAAATGGTCCACCATGGAAGAAGGGGAAGTATGAGTACCCAAGAATCAAATTAATCAACTTTCACTCATGAGTTGACGAGAAAATCTCCCGAGAACATTCATATCTCATCAAGCCAACCAGCCAATCAACTGCACAGCAAGAAGGAAGTCCTACTATACCGCACATTCCAAGAGATACACAACTCTAAAGCATGAGGGTCCAAGCGTGACCGACAAGAAGAATGAAGCAATATACACCATCAGTATACCCTCATACAATACCACCACGAAGATAAGCTTCAAGCAAGCAAGCAAGCTGAAAGTCTCTCCAACATAAGGAGAACCAAAGATTAAGTCGATCAAAAGGAAATGACGATTCCTGGAGGATGAGCAATTTAAAGGAACCCCGGGTTAAAACGCAAAACAAAAACCAAACAAAACAACATATTCTCATAACATTTGCCAAATGCATCATATCATTTTTTTTACTAAGTATTCATGACTTAATTAGCATGACATATCACACTAGCATGTTCAAATCATTTCGATACTCACTACATAACATGATTATACACCAAAGTGACTTGCTATGCATCACAAACATTTCCTAAATTTCTAAAATATTCGTATAAGAGCACGAGAAAACTTTTCATGCGAAATACCACTACGCACTTACATTGTTTCTCATTGTTTCGTTGGATTTCCATCACAAACGATTTGAGTACGTCATCATTTACAAAATGATCAGCTTGATCTTATCGCTGACACTTTTCTCATTGTTCTATTTGATTTCTATCATAGACAATTTGAGTACAATATCCTTTACAAAATTGTTAGTTTGATCGTTATCACTAACATCTTCTCATTGTTCTATTTGATTTCTATCATAGACAATTTGAGTACAATATCCTTTACAAAATTGTTAGTTTGATCATTATCACTAACGTCTTTCTCATTGTTCTATTTGATTTCTATCATAGACAATTTGAGTACAAGATCCTTTACAAAATTGTTAGCTTGATCTTTATCGCTAACACTTTCCTCATTGTTCTATTTGATTTTTATCATAGACAATTTGAGTACAATATCCTTTACAAAATTGTTAGTTTGATCTTTATCGCTAACATTTCCTCATTGTTCTATTTGATTTCTATCATAGACAATTTGAGTACAATATCCTTTACAAAATTGTTAGCTTGATCTTTATCGCTAACACTTTCCTCATTGTTCTATTTGATTTCTATCATAGACAATTTGAGTACAATATCCTTTACAAAATTGTTAGTTTGATCTTTATCACTAACATTTTCTCATTGTTCTATTTGATTTCTATCATAGACAATTTGAGTACAATATCCTTTACAAAATTGTTAGTTTGATCTTTATCACTAACATTTTCTCATTGTTCTATTTGATTTCTATCATAGACAATTTGAGTACAATGTCCTTTACAAAATTGTTAGCTTGATCTTTATCACTAACATTTTCTCATTGTTCTATTTGATTTCTATCATAGACAATTTGAGTACAATGTCCTTTACAAAATTGTTAGCTTGATCTCTATCGCTAACATTTTCTCATTGTTTTATTTGATTTCTATCATAGACAATTTGAATACAATGCCCTTTACAAAATTGTTAGCTTGATCTCTATCGCTAACACTTTTCTCATTGTTCTATTTGATTTCTATCATAGACAATTTGAGTACAATATCTTTTACAAAATTGTTAGTTTGATCTTTATCACTAACATATTCTCATTGCTTGATTTGATTCCTATCGCATGCAATTTGACTAAAACGTCCTTTAAAAAATTGTTAGCTTGATCTTTATCGCTAACACTTTCCTCATTGTTCTATTTGATTTCTATCATAGACAATTTGAGTACAATATCTTTTACAAAATTGTTAGTTTGATCTTTATCACTAACATATTTCTCATTGTTTGCATTGATGTCCATCACAAACAATTTGAGTCATCATCCTTTACCAAAATGACTAGTTTGATCTTTATCACTGACGTCTTCCTCGTTGTTTGATTTGATTTCTATCACAGACGATTTGAGTACAAGATCCTTTACAAAATGATTAGCTTGATTTTATCGCAGTCATTTCTCACATTGTTCAATTTGATTTCAATCTTAGACAACTTGAGCATGTCATGGTTACCAAAATGATTAGCTTGATCTTATCGCTATCTTCGTTCTCATTGGCCAACATGGTTCCTACTACAGACAACTTATGTACATCGTTTTTACAAAATGGTTAGCTTGATTTCATCGCTAAACATTCTCCAATTTGATCGATTTGTTTCTATCACGAACAACTCGAGTATATCATTCTTAGTTATTACCAAATGGCCAGTTTGATTTCATCACTGCCATCTTCTTATACAATTTGGATACCATCATCTTAACAACCTGGACACGTTTTTGTTACCAAAGATAAGCTCAATTCTACTTATGAGATTTTCTTGAAAATGTGGTGTCTTCATAGAAACTTTGTATAACTCTTTATACAAAGAGACATACAAAGGGGGGCAACTGTAGACACCACATTTTGTCCGGACATAAAACGAAAAAAACTTGTGACCTGAATTTACACAACAAAAGAGAGTTTTGCTATTCGAGAGTGAGAGTCCAATCTTTCGTTCCAATTTCGTGTGAGAGCATTTGGGTTCGATAATGGGGCTTGAATTCGAAGGAAACATCCCAAAGTATATGATTCAAAGATTAGAAAATTGGTACAGTCTTTAGACATCATTACACAGTTACCATACTTTGGTATACAAGAATTTTGAAATTTAGCCTACGAAGGAAGAGTCAAGCCCAGCCCAGCCCAATGTTTCAAAGACTTTTAGACTTGGATCTGCAAAAACAAAGGTAGCAGTTAGTTGAAGCACAAGGGTTAGTTTCCACACTCAAACTAAAGCACAGATCTGACTAAGTCCAAAGGGTAAGGCCAATTCCAAATTTTTAAGCCCAAATTCAAGTCCATCCCAGCCCATTCGAAGCCCAAACGAAAGCCAAGTCGGCCCAAAATACAGGCAAACAGCCCTGCCATTCCAGCTTAAAACTGTGTGCCAACTGCCAACCCAATCCTGACCAGGCAAAACCGACCAACTGTGTGGAGGTCTCACAATTTGCCTCACAATTGGCCAATGAAGAGAAGACATGTTACAGTTCGTTTTGCTTTAAATGAGCTCCTTGAGCTCTTCGTTGAGGGGGACGATTCCAACAAAGAGAAACGGACAAATATTCAATAGAAACACTAGCATCCGGTTTTCATTTTCGATCCTTCTTTGGTACGAAGTTCAGTCTAGATATTTGAAGAGAAGCAAAAGCAGCTCATTCTTAGGCCAGAAGCTTCAACCAGGTTGGTGTTTATACCCAGATACCTTCTTAATAATATCTCATTTCATTTTGTCAAGTTTATAGTCAACCACCTTAATGTCAAAATCGTCAATCTAGCGTTTTACTTTCAAGCTTCTTTACATTCAAGCACTCCATTTACCAAGATCTGCTCGCATAAGCTTCATTAAGCTCTACCATTAAAGTTTCATTTTCCTCTCGTATTATTAGCTTCGTCTATGCTATTACTACTATGCTGATTGACTTTAACTATGAGTAGAGGTGGATGTTTTGAGTTAATTTTCTGCCATACTTAGATTCCCTCATTCGTAGTCATACATGGGCAAGTTAAAGTACAACTAGATAGCATATATATATATATATATATTTTTTTAGAAGCAAAAACCACTTTTAGAAGCTCATGGATGAACCTCAATCCATGATCCAAAAAAATCATTCAAGCACGATAAATTTCAGAGTTTAAAACCCATACCAATTTCGCAGAATCGCAAGCAGTGGCGACGATTCATAGACGTTAAAAGTACCCATCTCTATTTTCATTACACCAAGATCCATTTTTTACTACTTAGTTTAGGTAGAAGCAAAAACATAAATTTTAAGCTTTAAATCAAGCCTCCAAAACCGTATGTCATCAGAGGCACATACGCAAAAAGCCTCATTTTCTATCAAAAAGTTTTGGATCAAAACTACCAGATTCAAAACTCAATAACAAGCAAATCCACTTTCTGAATTTATACCTCCTAACCATGCTAAGTGTAGTCCGAAAAACACCATTTCAGAATCAAACGAACTCATACATAACCAGTTTTTATTGAAAACCAAAGATCTGTAAAGAAATTCTGAACCACAACACAATACTTTGTTTTTTCTTAGTTTAACCTCCCCAGTCATACTAAACTCAGTTTAGGATGATCCTTACCTAGATCTGCCCAATTTTCAAAACCTGTGTCAAAAAAGAATAGAGGTCAGAATCGGGTAAAGGAATAATAAATCAAAAGTAAAAATCACAGAAACCAAAACATCACCTGTCGCCGTCGTCACACCACCGCCGGCAAAGGCTTGCCGACGGAGACCCTAGCCGCCAAAGTTGCAATTATTCTCCCCTCGTCGAATCCAAAAAAAAAAAATCAAAATACAATGAAAAAAACATCATCAGAATTCGATTTTTGAAATAAAATAAAAAAAAACCAAAAGAAAACCTACATGCAAGGCAAGAATCTTACCTAAATCGTTTCTTTTTTTGTCAATCTGAAGCCTAATTGCTGTCGACCTTCTTTTCCCCCTCGCATAAAACGAAAAAAACAAGAAAAATAATCAGAATCCCAATCATAATCCAAGATCAGAATCATAAAACGAAAATGAAACCGGCAAATAACCCCCAAATCGACATGCAAACTAAGAAAACGAACCTTTAACTTCGCCTTTGTCGTCGCCCGGGATCCCTTTCCTCGTTTTCTTTGTCGGTACCAGAAATACAGAGAGAGAAGAGAAGGAAGAGGAGAGTGCGGCGCCTCTTTCTCTGCCAGTCGTTTATGAAAAAGAAAGTGAGAAGAGAGAAGAGCCGAGAGAGAGAGGCGAGGGTTAGGGCGGCTGCCGTCGATCTGTAGGATTAGGGTTTCGTTGTTTTGCTTTTGGACGCGGGAGAAGGAAGAAGGAGAGGGCGGCGGTGTTAGATGGTAGCTAGGGTTTCGCTTTTCTCTGTGAGTGAAGAAGAGAAGCGAAAGTTAGAGGGAGTTGAGAGAGAGAGAGAGAGAGAGAGAGAGGTGAGCGGCGGCCGATTTGGTCTGCTAGGGTTAGGTTTTGTTTTTTTTCCATTTCAGACGTTTATATATCTTTCCAAAAGACCAAAATGCCCCTAGGGTTTTCAGCTTATTTCGCAGCCATGCCACCGCGTTGTTGGGTAATTACAAAAATACCCTTCCCCCTTTCTACATTAAAACGAAAAATCCCAAAAATCTTTAAGTGTGGGTTTCGAGCCCGCGTCCGATGGGTTGAGCGCGAGGTGATACTGGCGTTTTGGCTAGTTGAGCTGAAAGCTATTCATAAAAATAAATCTTTCCATTTCAATTTATAATCTAATATCCTTAAAACGAAAGGTAGAATTGCGGATTAAGTTTATCTCGTTTCTTTTCTAATACATCAAATCTCATTTTAATAACTGAAAGCCTTATCTTTTCATAATTTCATAATATCAACTTAAATTTTATTAACAATAAATTTTGATAACGAAACCACGATCAGCGGAACGTGGTAATGATTTTATTTAAAATTATCAAAGTCCGAACGAACTACGTGGACTTTGATCCCGTCTAACGGGTACGTAGGCAACCGATAAGGTTCGAGTCCAACTAACCAATTAATTCCATTTTTAATTTTTACGTCAGTGGACGTACAATTAAATTATAATTAATACGATTTAATATTTTTAATGGTCCAGTGGGACCCTAAATTTACAAAATTATTACTAAAATACACCCAACTCGCATAAAAACTTATCGACTTAAGTAGTACCGATTTAGGGCGTTGTGGGGGTGTTGCTTAACTTTCCCACATGTAACCGTACTCCCGAACCCAGAACTTTATTTTCGCAGACCATGCCTCGGTTCTGACACTAAGGTTAGAGCCGGTTCGAAGAGTGTTCGATCCACTCCAAGTAAGATCGATGGCGACTCCCAAAAATGCCGACGCGACGACATCGGACCCCCGGAGGGACGGTTGCGACAAAGGTGAAAGAGGTTAGAGATCATTAACCATTAATCTGGCTAGAGGCTAGGGGGAATCATAGCTAAGTGAGTTACCAACCTATAATTAGTAGTCTAACCGAGAGTAGCTTGTAGGAGTAGTTTAGTTAATCAAACCTTAATCTGATTTGCTAGATAACAAGTTGAGGCTAAGTAATATTAAATCTAGAGATCTCGTGGATTCAATATTTATTACTTGCACCACTATACTGCAGACCTTTTCATTGGTTACACTTGGCCATTGTTAGGAGTTGTGTTTTAGCGAGTCACAATCCTATAAATAGTCTTATCTGTACCCTATAACGAATAACGAGAATAAGAGTTTTCATCTTGGAGAGTTGCTCTCCCGTGGACTAGTCATGATACTTAGGGTAACCACATTAAATCCTTGTGTCTCGTAGTTTAGATTGATATTTTGACACTCACCACTATCATATCATGATCTTACAAATAAGATTGCATAGCACCATCATAGCATACTGTCATAAATCATAATATCATAGTGATACTATCTGACCATTGTCATACCCACATACCACTATGGTAAGACTCTATATTATCATCTCATCATTGTTATATCATAACCTTACCACTATCTATAGTATAATAGTAAGGCTACACATTATCATTATATCACTGTCATATCATGATTCAAATACAAGACATTCTCGTCCAAATTTGATATCAATGTTAAAAAATCTAACTAATCCTTATAATTGATATATATACACCTCATAATTAATTCTTAATCCTATTATATAACTCAAATTGTTGAGTGAGGTTCAAATTTAATCGTACACCTCTTCTTTTAGTTACACACCTCTAAATGAAACATCCAAGTTAGGTTTGAAGATTAAAAAAAATGCTTATACCTATGTATATTATCATGCCTAGATAATTTACATCAATAACTTAGAGTCGTTAATTAGAACAGATAGCTTGCGAACCAAACTTATTCGATGAGTTAAGCCCAGTGGCGGACCTAGTAAAGGGCAGGGTGTGTCGTCCGACACACCCTCGCCCGAAAATTTTGTGAAGTACCTATATATTTTTGGTACTAATTTTTTTAATTCGGGACTTCCGACACACCTTAAATAATTGTGAGCGACACACCTTCATTATACGAGAATAGTTTACTTGTTATAAAGTCGACACGCTAAAACACAACACCTAACAATGGCCAAGTGTAACCAATGAAAGGGACTGCAGTATAGTGGCACAAGTAATAAATATCGAATCCACGGGTCTCTAGAGTTACTATTACTCAGCTTCAGTTCATTATCTAGCAAACTAGATTAAGGATTGATTAACTAAACTACTCTACTAACTAAACTAAGTAAAACTACTAATTACAGGTTGGGAACTCACTTAGGTATGATTCCCCCTAGCTCCTCAATTAGGTCCAAGTTGTAATTCCTTTTGGTTGTTTTACTGTTGATTAAACTGCGGAAGATCCGACAGTAGCTTGGAATCTCTTAAGCTGACCAAGCCCTCTCAGTCTAACTATCCGGCAGACGACTAGTCTTCACCGAGATAGAAAGCCAAAGCAATAAGCACAGAACTCCACTACTGGAATTGGACTCCAGTACAAAGCAGTAAATTGGCTAACTCTCGTATAGCCAATCTCCTACTACCGAATGATGAGACTCTAGCAACCTAATCAGATTCTATCTATCTCAGATTGCAACAGGAATCAGGAAAAGTTGATCAGACTTCAATTGACTCAATAAACATGCATCATTCGATTATAATCAAACAATAAAGCATCCAAAACTTCATACTAGAAAGATCCTAACTCATGGAACTAGGGTTCCACAAAACCTAAGTGAAGGGAAGTTACTCCATAGAGAAGAGAGAGACTGCAGAAATCTGATCTAGATCTTCAATCTCCATCTCCAAGCTTGATTTCCGAGCTCCAATGGCGAAGAAATCCTCCAAAATAGCTCCAAGAATGTTCCCAAGTCGCTCTCTCTCTAGGATTCGTCCCTTGGGTGTTTGGGATCCAAAACCCAGCTCTCCCTCTCCTTTGGCTCGAAATTTGGCTTAAAACCAGAGATTCCCGACTCACACGGGCAGGCCCACACGGCCGTGTGGCATACCCAGTTGCCCGTGTGAGTCGAAACGCTGCGTTCCAATTAGTTCGATCTTCAGGCTTCTCACACGGCCAGGGTCGCACGGCCGTGTGGGATTTCCATCTGCCCGTGTTTGCTCTCGGCGAAACTCGCACGGCCAAATCACTCCTTCACACGGCCGTGTGAAAATCAGGGCTAGCCGTGTTTGCTCTCGCACAATCTCACACGGCCACAAATATGAGTTGCACGGCCGTGTGAATTGTGGGTGTGCCCGTGTGGCCTCCTTTGCGACTTGCCTCGCTCCAAACTCGCTCCCAAGCCTCCATTCACGTACTAGGACCTGAAATATCACAAACAAGCACAACCTAGCGTGAAATCGGCCTAAAACACGAGAAATCACATCTCAAACGGTGTAAGAACAGCGGTAAAAACATGTGTAATTAACGGTCTATCAAAAGTTATTTATCTTAATGAGTAATACACAATAATAAGTAAATTCAAATAAGTATGCTTGTTTTAGAGTAACCAACACCACAACCTAGAGATGACAATAGAGCGGGTTTGTCTAAACCAAACTCATCCCCATTTCCAAATATTCAAACTCATACCCGTCTCATACCCATGCAGTGAAAGGTCTTACAAACTCATCCCCATACCCGTGGTTTTCTGATACTCATGGGTAATACCGCCCCAACAACTACTCACCATTAATAATAGAATATGGTGACAAATACGGATACTACCCACCCAAAATTATGGAACTAATACATAAGAGGATGAAATTAAGGGTTGGTTGCCATCAATTACATTTTAACTTTTTATTTTTTCTTTTAATTACTCTTCATTCGATTGACAAGTTACCATACACTCCTTATATTTTATGTATATACATAATATCCTTGGTAGGGCGGGTTTGGGTATGGGTATAGGGCTGGAGGGTTAAAAACCATACTCGCCCCATACCCATCAGCCTTTTTGGGGGGTTTTATCCATACTCGCCCCATACCCAATCAATGCATGGATTCCCGTATTGACTGGGTTGGAGGAGGTCGGGTACCCGCGACCATGGGTTTGGTTGTCATCCCTACCACAACCCAATAATGGGAAAAATAAACATAACCCCATCCTTTGAAACTCACCGTTTCCACCCCTTGACCCTTCCTTTATTGAAAATAAAAAACTCACCCTTACCCCGTTTTAGTTTCTAATTACCGAGAGCCACTACCACATCTCCCTTTTCTTTTACCCTTTAGTTTTACTTGCTTTTGGAAGTTGGTGTTGACTTTACCTTTTGCAATTGAAAGTTGCGAAAGATTTCAGCTATGAAGATAATCAAGAATGAACTTCGAAATCGGTTGAGTGACGAATTTAATGAATCATTGTTTAGTTGTGTATATCGAAAAGGATTTGCTTCGCAACATAAGCAATGAATGTATTTACAGACATTTCTAGTAAACATGACATTGTGAACTTTATGAATTAATTTCTAGTAATTTCTATTTAATTTTTATTAATTTTTTAATTATTACATTATTTTATCGGCGACACACCTCTCCGGCAATTCTGGGTCCGCCACTGGTTAAGCCGGTGGCTTGATATCATCGTGTATTTCATCAAACCCAGCAGCCAGCACTGGTCTACTTAAGCCTGCCGCACAATAAACGTTCGATAAAAATAAAAAAGAGAAAGGTAAAAGAATATTATAGCAGCAAAGATGTACGTACGCAGAAAAGACAAAGTAGACCGATTTGATACGAGTATATTTTCAAGATCATGTGGAAATCTGTAGCAATGACATAGGGAGCGGTAGTTTAACATTATCGCAGACGAGTAGCTAGCTAGATGCAGTGAATGAGGATGGAGAAGTGAGCTACGGGCGCCCTTTGCAAATATTCCTTGGAACTGTAACCTCGGGCGATCGAGGCAGTAGCTAGCCAACCATATATGCATGCATGCCAACTAGCTAAAGTGGTAAACTAATACCGCAAAATCGATCGCAAGGATCCGGACACCGGCCCAGTTCGATCCTCACCTACCGACTAAACTATTAACGTTAGAATATCTCTATGCATGCGATAATCGTAGCTCTCTTGATAGCCTCGAACATAATTGACACTGGTAAACAGTACTAATGGTTGCTTAATTTTGTCAACTCGTTTTTATGTGGGGTCGCAGTAGTATTCATCTGGGTATATATATATATATATGCTACAATAAACAGAAAATTATGGGTAACTGACATTAATGTAACATTGATGTTTCTCGGGAGCTCTGTACAAGATTGCTTCAAAAGCGAACGGTTGTGCTCAAATCGGATCGGATATGGTCCTCCCGTTGGAAAGAACGTCCTCTCAACGCAGAATATGATATTTGTGTAATGATAATATATATAGTATACAATTTACAGAAATACATATTCGTCAAACAAGAAAAATGTATTCTTATAATAGATAGTAGTAAGGATGGCAATTTCGACCTGACCCGATTTACCCGACATGTTTGACCTGTTTTGGGGTGGGGTGGGAATGGGTACCTCTCATCAACCTGACCTGCCCCATTCTCGACTCTTTCTGGTCTAAGTTACATGTAATCTTAATCAATTTACTTAGGATTTTCCTCTTATTACATCGTATTTTAGGTATAATAAAGGTGTAAATAAGTGAAAAACTCAATCTCAATAATTTAGCTACATTTTATCAAATTATGGTTTCTTTTTTGGTCTTTTAATTAACTATATTTCACAATTCTAAGTATTTCTGCACGTTATTTTTCTTCTTTTAAATACATTGAAACTCTAGCTATCTGTCTGTGATTCCAAATCGGAGAAGTCTTCGGCGGTTGTTGATCAATCAAGTTGGCAACATATAAAATTTGGGGATTCCACCTTGGATGAAGTGTCAGCACAGAGAGACTCACGTTCTTCGATAATTGCAAACTATGTCCTGTTTCTGAAACGAGCTAGCTTAATTGTAACTGCAGCAATTATATCTATCTATCATCTCTTCTTTGTGTCAGAGTTGAGTTAAAAGAATAAAGTAGGGTACGGTCGGTGCCGTTCAGTCCAAAAATGGATCCTGCTGGATGGGTCGGACGAAGCTTCGTTCGTTGTTATTAATGCGTTCTCGTGCCGTGGTACGGTACATCGTGTGGAATGCGGTCGTTGTGCCTAAGTACAGGCCAACACTGAATTTGGATGCATGTCAATTGACGTGTGAGTTAATCGAGTAATACCCAAATAACAGTAAATTAAGGTGGAATTGGTTCAAAGTGGATAATACCATACTAATTGAGACACTTGGTTTCAGCAAGTAGTGGTGTAAGAGTTTGGATTGAGGCAGTGGACCCACATTCGGTGAACTTGAGATTTTAGATTCGCATCTATTTGGCGGATAAAGGGAGATCTGCTTCTGTTTGGCATCTCAGTGAAGATATGCATCTGGTAAATTCTTCTGTAGAGCAAAGTCTGTCATAAAAACTATTTGGGGGATAAGATAATTGCTGAGGAGAGAACACGAAGTTCGTGGTACTTGTCTTGAGGGGAGGATTGTTATGGTCCAATCCAAATAACACATCGAAAATACAAGGAAAGACATCCTTGTATATTAGTATCCACCTAGCCCATTTAATACGAGTATAGGAGGATACCCAAAGATAAATCTGTGCGGGTTTCGCTCAACACGGACAATATCGTAATGATTGACCAACCCAATCTTGACAAACATATTTGCTTATGTATGGTGGAGGACAAATGGGCAGTTGGTTTTCTGATATATGGAGTTTTCGAATTTGAATTCCAGGTACGTTAATTATTCACATTTTAGGTCATTCTATGACAAATATTTGACCAAGAAAAGTAATCTACTATCAAAATGAATGCATGTAGTGATATTTAGTTTCTCTAGAATCTAAAAAAAAAAAAAAGAGTTTTAGTGACAATACATGTACTCATATCAGCTTCAAAACTTGTTGCATATGAAGAGGGTAATATAGTAAGGATTATGTTGATTGCATTAAGCATGCATTCTCGAGGCCACAATTCTTACCATTCCATAACATGGAACATTTCAAAATGTGACGTGCGGAATTTTGTGAGGGTGTTGAGTTTTGAACGTCGAAGAAGTATGAGAAATGTTGTTATTATACAAACTCGGGGTTAATTGCATGGTTGGTCACTGAAATTACACAAAACGTTCAAGTTTGGTCACTCAAAATATTTAAATCCATTGGTGGTACTTCAGTTTACTGAAACGGTTCACGTTTGGTCACTCTCCGTCCAACTCCGTTAACTTTTGCTGATGTGACAGTCAACTCTCAAAGTTGACGGTTAACTTAGTGACGTGGCAACTAAAAAATTATTAAAAATAAAAAAATTAACCTTAAAATTTTTCACCTTATTATTATATTTTCGTCCTCGTCCAACAGCCAGAACGCATCGATCGCCTCCTCTTTAAACGACGACACCCGACAACGCATGGGACTAATCGGCACCGCCGGCGGCGATAGGGCCACGAATGTCGACCTCGCTACCTTCACCCTCCGCCGCCGGATCTTCGCCGCAGCCTCGGATGCCGAGATCGTGTCGCGGTACCTGTACGTGAAATCGTAGCACCACTTGCAGTACTTCTCCAGAGTCCTCTTCGCCGATTCCAGATCCAGGGTATTCGATCTCAATTGAGTCTTCAATTTCCCCAATTTCTCGTCCTTCTCGTTCAATTGCTTCTTGTAATCGACAATCGCCTCGCTCTTTTCGCCGCTGTGATGGGGGAACCCGTGGCGGGTGTCCCACAGATTGCCGACTGTGGACGGCGGAGGGGGGGTTAACGGCGCCGTATTGAGACCAGTTGAAGGTGTCGTTTAGTCTCAAGAACTGTACCCCAAACGCCGGATCGACAAACTCGCCGTCGCCGGCGGAGACGTCTATGAAGCAATTGCCAAGTGGGTTGACGTAGAAATGGGACTGCGAAAGGACCTCTGCCAGATTGCGCAGGTCCCGCCCCGTGATCTCCTCTTCGAACAACTTCAGGGCGTCGTATTGATTCTCCTGCTGGTGGTGACTAGTGGCTGCGACGGTCGCAACGATTTTCCAGTCGGTGGTTCTGACAGCTGAAGACGGGGAAGTTGTTGACAGAGTCAGCTCGTAGACGTCGATCGTGGTAGATTCCGATGAAGCGACGAAATGGGTAGTGGAATTGAACTCGAAAGGCGCCATGATCATCTCTATCCGGTTTTTAGTTTTGTTTGCTTACCAGATACCAATTCTGGGGACAGGTCACGGTGATTACTACAAAAGTAGTAATCACTGTGGTTACTAAGGGTAAATTGGGTATGGAAAAATAAATTATATTAATTAATTTTTTAATAAATTACATTTAAGGTAGTTACAAAAATCTATTAATTAAAAATCTCTCTTTCTCTCACTTCCGTAATCTCCAGCCAGATTTCCTTTCCATATTTTTCTCAATCTTTCTGCAAAAAAAAAAAAAAAAAAAAAACGAAATCAGTACCAATCCATTAGAAAAACACTACCACTTTGAAAAATATCAATACCATTGCAGAAATAAATCTATACCATTACACGAAAACTACCATTGCAGAAATAAATTTATACCATTACACGAAAACTACCATTCAAGAAATAAAAACACTACCATTTCACAAAACATCAATACCATTCAAGAAATAAAAACACTACCATTTCACAAAACATCAATACCATTGCAGATTTAATCACTACCAATGCGACAAAATCAATACCAATGCGACAAAAATAATACCAATGCGACAAAAACAATACCAATACAACAATAACACTACCACTACGAAAAAATTGACTACCATTTAAAAAAAATCACTACTAAAAAAAATGACTACCATTTAAAAAAAAAAACATACCATTCCAATGGAATTCCTTCCTCCTTCCAATTGCCATTAAAAAGCAAATATAGTCCAGCGGCGGAAACTAGCAGAAACTCTGTACTATACTGTAATTCTTCTGGGAAAGTTTCCCAGCGGCGGCGAGATTGGAGCTCCGGCTGAAGCTAGGCTAGAGCTGTGCAACGAACGGTCTGTGATTGAGCTGCAGTTCGAACAATGACGGCGGCGGAGAGGCCCCGGAGGTTCAGGGGTCAGGTGGTGATTCCGGGGAGTATTATGGGCTTATGGGCTTAAGCCGTGATTTCTAGGTGGGCCACAAGCAAAGAAAAATCGCGGCCAGCAAGAAGAATAAGAGCCGAGAGCCGGAATAAGAGAGCTCCGTTGTGTCTCGTCACCGTCGCCGGACACCGCTGCTTTACAAGAGAGGAGGGGAAGGGAGGAGGGTGGTGGAGGGGAGGTCGGCCGGCGGTGGAGGAAGTTCTCGGGAGGGATGAGGGTCGCGGGAGGTTACGGAGAGGGACAGGTTACGGTTGGCGGCGGGTTGCAATAGGGTAGGGTTTGGATCTAATTTATAGAGTAATCAGGTGTGGTATATTTTTCAATTCCAAAATTACCCTAATATAATCTTCATCGTTAATTTAAAATTAGGGTGAAAAAGAAATAATGAATGGTGTAGATTAAGGTAGCCACCGTGATTACTAAAAATTAAGTAACCAAGCTAACTCATCCCACCAATTCTGTCATTTATATCTCTGGGTTCTAGTATAGACTACTAGGAGATTTGGATTGAAATTAGTTTTTTTTTAAATGAATGTAATAATGAAATGGAAAATATAAAAGTTATTTTTTTATTTTTAATAATTTTTTTGTTGCCACGTCACTAAGTTAACGGTCAACTTTGAGAGTTGACTGCCACATCAGCAATAGTTAATGGAGTTGGACGGAGAGTGACCAAACGTGAACCGTTTCAGTTACTAATGTACCATCAATAGATTTAAATATTTTGAGTGACCAAATTTGAACATTTTTTGTAATCTCAGTAACCAACCATGCAACTAACCCTACAAACTCGACTAACTCCCAAAAACCTAATAATTTAGTAGGCTGACAAAGGAAACGGAGAAGTGTGATTCTAGATTAGTATATCGTTATGGCAAGGAGATTTTTAGCCGCTGAAAAAACTTCAGTGTGTTATAATATTAACAGCTCAAGCCCTAGCTATATATATGTTATATGTTTATTCTCCGTGTAATAATTATACGCGCAAACTTGGAATATTACTTCCTGCAGAGTGCAGAGAGCCAGCTAGGTTATCTTTGTCTTCAACAAATTATTCGAAAATTTGGAAACGATATAAAATTTATGTGGTTCTGAAAGAAAAATGGGTACAATGTGGTGCTCAAATGCAATAAAATATTTTTATATAAATGCATTAAATATTTTATTGAGAAAATAAAAGTGAAAGATGCTGGTTGACCAAAATGTCCAGTTGAGTGATCTACGACGGTCACCGGCAAGTACTCGGAGGTAGTACTAATAGCTTAACCAAATTCAGGTGTCGGATTTACGTCAAATATGTGAATCATCCATATACTATCCATCTTATTGACACGAAAAAGTTTAAATTGTATCAGAGAAAAACCCTCGTTTTTCTTCGCCTGAGATGGAACCAGAGTCAGCGGAGGAGGAGGCAGAGGTCCAACATTCAAACCCATCGACCGTTGGAAGTGAGACGGCGCCGTATCCACTAAAGCCAACCCAAACAGCAACCGAGACGACGACGCATCGCACCTGGAGTGAAGTGGTCTCTGGCAAATTACCAAAAAAAGTCCATAACTAGTTAACTTGTTCATTTTCCTATTTCGGATTGTACTTTCTTCTGTCCCAAGCTTGTCTTCTTTCCTTGAACTGTAAACCCAAACTCAACAGGATATAAGCTGATTGAAGAAGTGAAAATAAATACAAGCCAAAATTCGAAAAGCAAAACAAAGTGTTATGGTATCAGAGCCTCGAGGGTTCTAACCCTAGCCGCCACCCATGGAAGCAAACCCAGATCCCATGGCAAATCCCTACTATCTCCATGGTTCTGAACAACCAGGATCCCAGCTTGTAGGAGAGAAACTAACAACACTCAACTACAATGACTGGCACAAAGCAATGTTCAATGCATTGGGAGCGAAGAACAAGCTTGGCTTCATTGATGGCAGCATTCCAGATCCAGGAGAAGACAGTGAGCATTCTGTGTCCTGGAAACGCAACAACATCATGGTACTGGCATGGATTCAGTAACCTGTGGACCCTGCAATCCGCAAGACTATCATGTCCTGCAAGTCAGCTCTGGAAGCATGGAGGAGCTTACGCGAAAGATATGGCCAAGGTGACCTCATCCGCACTGCTGAACTCACTGAATCCCTCTGCACCTTGAAACAAGGTACCCTTTCAGTCACTGACTACTATGGCAACCTCATTTCCCTTAAGGATGAGCTCGATAATTACCAACCCCTTGAACTATGTGACTGCTCAACCACAAGTTCTACCACTTGCAAAGCAATGAAGCTGGTTTTCCTCTATCGAGACACTAATTACATCATTCAGTTCCTGAGAGGTCTTAATGACAACTTTTCAAGTGTTCGCTCCCAGGTTATGTTTGGAGACACTCTCCCCCCCCCCCCTATTGACAGGGTCTTTAAGAGAATTCTCCAACATGAACGCCAACTCAATGGTCAACCTCGGGCCAAAGGCCTTGCAACTTAAAGCATGGCTCTTTCTGCTCAAAACTCCAACCAATTCCAGACCAGAAAGCCAAGGCCATTTTGCACTCACTGCAAACTTGAAGGCCATACAGAGGACACATGCTACCACAAGCATGGTTGGCCCCCTGGTGTCAACACCAGGAACTCTAACATCCAAAGGAAAGTATATGAATGCACCTTTTACAAAAGACAAGGCCACTCAGAAGAACGTTGTTTCTTCAAACATGGATTCCCTCCCAAGACTACCACAGGTGCTGGCAGAGGAAGAGGTTATGTCAATGCCTCTTCCAGTAACCTCCATGATGATTAAAATGAGGAGATCAAGCTCACCAAGGAAGATTTCGACAAGCTAATGTCTTTAGTCAAAGACAAAGGACCACAAAAGACTCCATCTTTTACAGCTGCACCATTCAGTAACAATTCAGGTAAATTCAGCTTAATTGTTGACTCTAATCTTTCCCCACCTCAACAATGGATAATAGATACATGAGCTTCAGACCATGTTGCATGCTCTCTGCAACTGCTAACCAACTGCAGAAGACTCCACAACATATACATAGCCTTACCTACAGGAGAGCAGGTTGAAGCAACCCACACAGACACAGTCACCTGTGTTCCTGGTCTTATCCTAGAGGAAGCTCTCTTTGTTCCAAAATTCAGTTTCAACCTCATCTCAGTCAGCAAATTGACTACCAATACTTCCCTATGCTTGACCTTCTTCTCAAATGTTTGCCATATACAGGATATGCAGCTCAAGAAGATGACTGGTTCTGCTAAGCTAACCCAAGGCCTTTACCTCATAGATCCAAACCAAACAGACAACATACCCAAACACATCACAGCCACAAGCTACCATACTTTTGATCTTTGGCACTATAGACTTGGTCATGTTTCTCATTCCAAAATCCCTTCTTTGAGAGAAATATGTACTTCTATTAACACAGACAAGTCATTACCTTGTGATGTCTGTCATTTTGCAAGGCAGAAAAGACTGCTTTTTCCTTTGAGCAACACTGTATGCTCCAAACCTTTTCAGCTTATACACATTGATCTATGGGGCCCAATTTTGTTCTTAGCTATGATGGTTTCAAATATTTCTTAACCATTGTTGATGATTTCACTAGAATGACTTGGATCATTCTCTTACCCTCCAAATAAGAAGCTAGGTCCAAACTAAAGGAATTTTGTGTTTATGTTCAAACTCAGTTTCAAACCTCAATCCAAAGGATTCGTAGTGACCAAGGAAAAGAATTTCAAATGAATGACTTCTTTAACAACACAGGAATCCTTCATGAACTCTCCTGTGTTGAAACACCACAACAAAACAGCAAAGTAGAAAGAAAACACCAACATATCCTTGCTGTTGCTCGAGCTTTAAAATTTCAAGTCAACTTACCTTCTGGTTTTTGAGGTGACTGTGTTAAACATGCTGTTCACTTGATCAATCGTGTACCCTCCACTGTCCTACACAACAAAACACCATTTGAACTTCTTTTCAACCATAAACCTGATCTTACTGCCCTTATAGTCATTGGCTGCCTTTGCTTTGCCACTACTCTAAAAAATCACAGAACCAAGTTTGACTCTCGGGCAAGAAAAGGAGTTTTCATTGGTTATACTGCAGGTATCAAGGGTTACAAGATCTATGATCTTGCTACCAATGATGTTTTCACTTCTAGGGATGCTCAGTTCTATGAACATCATTTCCCCTTCCAAGAACAATCCACTTCCCCCAACCCAGCTTATCCCAAACCCTCACTACCTACCATGTTTGATGATTCATCTCCTGCATACTATCCCCCACCACCCCATGAACCTCCCTCAATTAACCCAACAGACCTTCCCTCAGACAGTGATGATGATGATCATACTGCCTTCATCCATTCACCATCCTACTCTTCAACCCTACCTTCCCCCCCCCCCCCCCCACCACCACCACCACCACAACAACAACCAATCCAACCAACTAGAAAATCTACCAGAACCTCCAAACCTCCCCCTCACCTACAAAACTACCATTGCAACCTGCTTCAGCAGCTTCCTTCAACCAGTCATCTTCCACAGCAGCACATCCAATGTACAAAACATTCTCTCTCCACTGTTCTTAACTACTCCAATCTTTCCTCTAATCACAAACAATTTTTCTTATCAATCTCATCCCACAAAGAACTTGATACATACAAAGAGGCAATCCAATTCCCTGAATGGGATGATGCAGTCACTATAGAACTTTCTGCTCTTGATGCTAATGAGATATGGGAGATAGTTGAACTACCAGCAGGCAAGAAAGCAATTGGATGAAAATGGGTCTTCCTGATCAAATTCAATCGTGATGGATCCATTGACGGGTTTAAAGCAAGACTGGTAGCCAAAGGCTACAACCAACAGGAAGGAGTCGATTACCAAGACACCTTTGCCCCAGTTGTCAAAATGACAACCATCAGGCTATTCTTAGCCATTGCTGCTGCTCAAAATTGACATGTTCATCACTTAGATGTGAACAATGCCTTTTTACACGGAGATCTTGACCAAGAAGTTTACATGAAACTCCCACCAGGATACAAGCCCCCTGCAGGTTTCAAATCACCAGTTTGCCTCTTGAAGAAGTCACTCTATGGTTTAAAACAGGCATCAAGGCAGTGGTTCTCTAAACTAGCAGACAAACTCAGGTCCCAAGTCTACCAATCAAGCAAAGTGGATCATTCATTATTCTACAAGACCACTAATTCTTCCTACACATGCATACTGGTGTATGTTGATGACTTGGTTATTGGGGGAACTAATTTACAAGAGATCACCAGTCTAAAATAGTTCCTTCACAATGCCTTCAGCATCAAAGATTTGGTACCCCTCAAATTCTTTCTGGGAATCGAGGTAGCCAGGTCAAAACAAGGAATTCACATTTCTCAAAGAAAATACACTTCGGAGATTTTGGAAGAAGCACATTTATCGAATTGCAAACCAGTAACTACACCAATGGACTACAAAAGTCACCTATCTTCTCAACATTCTGATCCTTTCCCAGATCCCACTCTATACATAAGACTTGTGGGCAAGCTCATATACCTACCCACTACAAGACCAGAAATTAGCTATGCATCACAACAGGTGAGCCAATTCATGTCTAATCCAAGCCAAGATCACTACAAAGCAATTCTCAGAATCCTAAAATACTTCAAATCAGCTCCCTCCAGTGGACTTTTCTTCTCAGCTACCTCTTCACTTCAGCTCATGGCATTTAGTGACTCTGACTAGGCGGCTTGCATAGATACTCGCAGATCAACAACAGGTTACTGTGTCTACTTGGGTGATTCCCTAATCTCAAGGAAGATCAAGAAGCAAACTACAACATATCTCCCTTCATGTGAAGCTGAATACAAGGCCCTCGCTCACACCAGCTGCGAAATCCAGTGGATCCTCTATCTCCTCCAAGATCTGCAAATTGCTCATCCTCAACCAGCAATTCTTTATTGCGACAATCAGTCTGCGATTTACATCGCCAAAACCCTACCTTCCATGAAAGGACGAAACACATTGAGCTTGACTGCCATTTTGTGCACGACAAAATCATCTCCAACATCATCAAAGTGCTTCACATCTCCACTGTGCATCAGCTGGCTGATCTCTTCACCAAACCTCTTCCTCCGGCGACCTTCAACCACCTTCTCTCCAAGCTTGGTGTGCTAATCTCTGCCCACCAGCTTGCGCGGTGGGTGGGGAGGGGGGGGGGGGGGGGGGGGGGGGGGGGGGGGGGTATCAGAGAAAAACCCTCGTTTTTCTTCGCCTGAGATGGAACCAGAGTCAGCGGAGGAGGAGGCGGAGCTCCAACATTAAAACCCATCGACCGTTGGAAGTGAGACAGCGCTGTATCCACTAAAGTCAACCCAAACAGCAACCGAGACGACGACGCATCGCACCTGGAGTGAAGTGGTCTCTGGCAAATTACCAAACAAGTCCATAACTAGTTAACTTGCTCATTTTCCTATTTCGGATTGTACTTTCTTCTGTCTCAAGCTTGTCTTCTTTCCTTGAACTGTATACCCAAACTCAACAGCATATAAGCTGATTGAAGAAGTGAAAATCAATACAAGCCAAAATTCTAAAAGCAAAACAAAGTGTTAAATTGATTTACCCATAATTAAGGTCCTTGTCACAATTAGATTAGCTCACAGTTATACCGGAGGACAACTTTGAACCGATTATTTAGCTGTCGTTTGAATTTCGTGATAGTTTGGTTGAAATTGTTCATGATGCATCTTTTTTTTTAATTTTGTACACAAATATAATTGTTTGATATGACATAACTATGACTCAAAATAAATGATAGTTAAATTTTTTTTATATGAGACTGTATGTTTGGATTTTTTTCAACTATATCCCTAACTTTTTATATTAAAAACAAAAGATAAAACTGAATTTCACCTAAAAATTATAACTTATTAAAATATTACGATAACTATAACAAAAATCAAATTATGTAAAACAAAATACACCAATTTTCTTACTTAATGTATAATATTATACATTTATTGATCACAATGAATCGATTTAACTATCACCATAATCAAATAATCCTAATAACTTCATATTAATGTTGTATTTTAAAGTTTCCATGTTATTAATCTAGTATTTTTCTCGTGGTCGTATGGGGCAAGCCATATGGTCTTCTTTCTTATTCTTTCATATTTCCTAAATAAATTTGGAATTTTTTTTTTTGGGCTCTTTTTATTATCATTGGCAAAAGGGAAGCCATATGGTCTGCTCAGTGCTGTCTAGCTGTGGATGCATGTCTTCAGTTGGGTAATGTGCAGAGAAATAATATATAGTTTACGTTGTTTACCTTCGAGGTCTAGATTTGGATCCATTTGGGGAAATCCCCCATCTCGGTTTAACTAATTTTAACCCATGGGGCCAAAAGAAAAACTTATTAAACAAAGGGTAATCGCCGGGAATATGGAAATTGATGTTTTTGTAGGCTTCTGAACTAGGATCAATCATAGAATTCTGATCAGTAAAAATTGAATTGCTCATCGGTAATTTGTAACTTTTCCTGTTGGCAGTTGGCTAGCCTATCGTTTTCCATTAACAAAGTCAATCAATATAAAATCAGTGTTTAGTTGATGAGTGTCGAACTCCAAATGAAGGAATATGTAGTTAGATCGAATATCAATGCATGTCTCGTCATATACCAAATGAATAATAGGTGTAAGGTATTAGCTAATATGAAGTGGAGTATTCATAAATAAAACAAACCCTAGAAAAATAGTCTTAATAGTGTTTGTGTAGTATAATTGTGAGTGACAACCATGATAGTTATGATAACGAATGTGTTTAGTTTTTTCAAAATATGTGAATACGTAGGTCATGATAGAAAGAAACCAACGAAGATTATTTTATAAAAAAGTGTCAATCAGACATTTTCATGTAAAAATCTGATTACGTCATTGGTGAACTAGAAACGTAAAATCGTAAGCTTTTAAGTTTTAAAGCGTAGATTTTGACTACATTTGTAAGGAAAAATCACGATTCTATGCAGAAGTGTTTTTGTGATCTAAAAAGGTAAAACCATAAGTTTTTAAATTTTAAAATGTGATTTTGACTGCATCCACATGTGTCATAACCAATGTAGTCAAAATCGCGTTTCTACGTAGAAACGTTTTGATGATCTAGAAGCGTAAAATCGTAAGTCTTTAAAGTTTTAAAGCGCGTTTTTACTACATTAGCTATAAAAACTGTGATTTTGCATAGAAGCGCTTTGGTGACCAAAAAACGTAAAAGCATAAGTTTTTAAACTTTAAAACGCGATTTTGATTGCATTTGTTATCACTACTCAACCAAATATGTATTGGCGAGCAAGAACTCCTAGTTTGATTCCTTAATTGTAACATAATAATATCTTTGCACGGTAAACTTCAAATTTTAAACACATATGCTAAACATCATAGGTTCGCAAATATGTCATTTGCAAATCACAAATAGTTAAAATTGTATGATTATTTTTCAGTGACACAAAATACATCTAATACATAGTTTTGTATGCACCTGAAATCCAACTTCCACACTACACCTCGCATTAATAATTGATAGGAAGGCTGCTTAAGCTAATAACATTTACATGTAACCTCACCAATGTGCTATTGTGCTCTATAGATCAAAACCCCAACCACAAACCCATAGAAAACAAAAAATTATAATAATTAATTTAAGCATCGAAAGACCCCCTCACCCGCATTAATAATTGCACTTTCCTAACTTAATTATCTCTTAATCATCCATCAATAAACAAAAGGATGTATAGATATTACAAAGTTTTTAGTTTAATCTAAAATTTCGTACTTAATCAGATATCTCCCTTTTCTTAATTAAGGACAAATTAGTAATTTCCCTCCACACAACTCGAATTTGTTCTTTGCGTGTACGGCTAGTCCTCCATTATAAATACATCTGCCCCAAACTCCCCTTCTTTCATCTCCATCTCTTCTTCCCCTACACCAAAAACAGAAACAGAAAAAAGAAGAAGAAGGAGAGGAAATTGTGGTTGTTGAAACTTGAAGAAGAAGAAGATAAGAATGGGGAACACATTAAGGTGCTGTTTGGCGTGCGTGATTCCCTGCGGCGCCCTGGACTTGATCCGGATCGTCCATCTAAACGGGTACGTGGAGGAAATAACCCGACCCGTAACCGCCGGCGAGATCCTCCAGGCCAACCCCAACCACGTCCTCAGCAAGCCTTCCTCCCAGGGAGTCGTCCGCCGGATCCTCATCCTCTCCCCGGACTCCGAGCTCAAGCGCGGCGGCATTTACTTCTTGATCCCCGAAACCTCCATGCCGGACAAGAAGCGCATCCGCCGCGCGAAAAAGTACCGTCAAAAGACCACCACCACCGACGGCGGTGATGATAATGACAAGAACAATCAAGAAGGCCATCACGTCTCCGTCAAGGACCACTGCGAGCGGTACCTAACGGAGGCAGTAATAACGGAAGAGAAGAAGCAGAAGCAGCAAGATTCGTCGTCGTCGTCACGGCGTCACAGACGGAGTGGGACCGGGAGATCCGGAGTATGGCGGCCTTATCTAGACAGCATCACGGAAGACTGACGGCGGAGGGGGCGCACTTGCTCTCTTCTTCTTTTTTTTTTTTCTTTCTCCACGGTGTCTCTCCGGTACCGGGATCTGAGCCGGCGACGAACGTAGGTGGTGGGGATTTGTTTTTTTTTTTTTTTTTTTTTTTTTTTTACCTCTCTCATTTTTTTACTGTTACTGTTACGGTGGTGGGGGAGGTTTTGAGATTGGCATTTGTGGATAGCTTCTTGTTTTGGTCTTGGTTTGGTTTTCTTGTTTCGATCTGCGAATAGTAAAAAGGCAGATCCGAGGATTGATTCTTCTTTTCATTTACAGCTCTGTTTGGTTAACGCTCGAGAAAATCAATCAATCATGCAAGGCAAGGCAGAGAGGAAATGAGTTCAACTGTAAATAAAATTCGTTGGATTATAAGTTGTTTCTTGCCAAAGTCTTACCAATTGTACATGTTGCATTCTTTGAATTTCTTACACATATTTATACCATAATTTGAAAGTTAAGTGGGCGACTCTCTCTCTTTTTCGAATGTGACTAACTCTGCAATCGACTTAAACAGTTAATTGAATCGAAATGATTGAGAGGATGTACTTACATAATTCAAGAATGGTTCAAAATTGGACGTTAGACTATGTGCTTAGACAGAATTTACTTGAAAGTTACCGAATAAATTAACTATCTTAGCTTAAAGAGTTTTTAACTTCAATAACTAATATTGAGGCAACAATCTAGCGATATTTTTTGAACCACGCGACATAAGAAAAAATATTACTAGTTTTTTTTTCTTTTTTTACATAATAGAAAGAACGATGACTAGTTACTAACTTGAAGAGAAATAGGTTAATTGTATAGGGTAATCAATTGTTGTGTTCAGTCATACCCGTTATGGTTTAGATCGTATCGTATTCTAGTTTTTGTAATTATGCAATGTAATGATAGTTTTGTAAACAATATGTTTTTGTTAGAATGGCAAACCACTTCAATGATTAATACTTAGATGTTAGGTAATCATTAATAACTCCACCATTTGTTTAACTACTTAGCTTGTCTAGCTAGCTAGCTTAGCTTATAATTGTGATCATGTGAATTTGTTTATATGTAGAGGGGGAGAGAGAGAATGGGAGACTTGTGCCGCTTATAGTGGTGATCACCAGCCTGTGATTACTTGAACTTGGTACCTAATTAAGAACTGGTTATTATATATATAAATGTAATGTGACTCCTAACTAAGATTTTAATATAGGGTTTATACCATCGGCCTGCAACTAAGTGCTGGATCAGCGGGAACAGAGTCTTCTTCTCTTAGGCATTAACTGTCAATTTAATGTTGAGTCAATATATCTAACAGAAAAGCTAGATTGGAATACCATAAGCATATACATGTAAGTACATCTGTAAATGCATCCAACAAATATTTGACAATATTAGTTTAAAAATAAAGTAAATATAAGTTATTAATCAATTTTTGAAATACAAAATATTAGCTAACCGTTAACTTTCAATTACCAGTTTTGTTAATGATGACGACTTTGAAACATGATGTTGAGACGAAAGAAACACATGACGATCAAATTCTTAAAATTTTAGCATTTAATTAAGAAAACAATTCAGAGTCAATAGTCAAAATTGATAAAATTTTGTAACATTTTACAGGTTAGACTAATACTTTCTATTTTAAGAGGTTCGACTAATATTTTGAAAAATTTGACTAATAAATTATATTTACTATAAAAAAAATATTATACGTTAACACAATCATTATAAAGTGACCTCAATCACATGTTCTTTCTTGTTTCTATTTTACCATACCAAATTTGAACTTCATTGAGTACTTTTATCAGTCAAAGCCATAATAACTCCCATTTTGAAAAATATGTGATAGAAATGATACTTTCAGTATAATACCACTAATCTAGAACATGGAGGTTCCAGGTTGGAATCCATTATAAAAAATTATATTTTCGGTCTAATACCATGTGTCGGTTAATAAAAGCTACGAACAAATTACCTTTATACTTTTGTCACGAGCCTCAATTCATGTTCATTTAGGGGGTGCATTTTTTTGTTTTTATTCGTTAAGAAACTTCGTTGCGAGCTGATCGCTACTAGTCATTGTCTCGGTAACAAGGCATAGGATTGTCTCGGTAACAAGGCATAGGACCACCTATCCATAGGGGATTCATCTTTTTTCCAGTGGATATATGCATTTTGTACTTCATTAAATTGTACTTCTTGTTAAGAGTCGAATCGACGTACACATATTGGGTACAATGTTAATTAATTAATTTGTATCGAACATAGCAAGTTGTGCTAAAATCCATGCCCTCTTGCAGAAAACGAGGTAATTAATTTACTTATTTGTCAGTGTTTTTTCCTAACTTCCACTGCACTTTGTGATCATGTTCCGTATCCATTGCTAATCGCAAAATCAAGTGTTTATTTACTAACTATTTGATTAATAATGTGAACTTAATTGTTTTGGGATTAGCAAGGTGAACCTTTTTGCAATGTTTTGAGAGTTCAAGACAATAAAAAAAAAAAAAAAAGTAGAGCTAGCGGTTTGACCATGAAGATAGGAGAAGAAACGAAACTCCACCATCTTGAAGCATCACCTTCCTCGAAGTAATGCTTCTATGATCTGGACTCTTGCTCTGTTGCTTCTAAGAAAACTTGTTGTTAAGTAGAAGATTAGGCATTCTGTTGTTTAGATACATAGAACGAAATATACCGTCACTGCAGAATCTCAAAGGAACACCATACTGGAATCTCAGAGATTGAGCCACATTTGATCCTTACTCTCTAACCTTACCATTATGCTATGGTAAAATAAAAGAAAAATTCCCAAAATTCCCATATTATTATAGAATATTTCCAGAATACATAAGTTATAAAAAAAAAAATTCACAATTTACACAGGTTTGACATTCACCATCGTTGTCTAACGCAGTGAAGAACATCACCGCCATTGTTTAAAGCGGGAAGTAATCATTACTTTTATTAAAAGCGAGAAGAAATCACTGCATTACATTTGATTAAAGCGTGGAAGTAGTGATCGCTGACGTGTAACGCGGTGAGGCGTCGGATATGGCAAGTAAACCATAATCTGCGCCTCACAGCATCTGACAGCTACGGTGAAGGGTCGGGGACGCGGATCGCTGACTTGGAAAAACGCGAGGCATTCCCCGCGTTTATTTTTCCATGTTAGTGATCCGCGTCCCCGCCCTTCACCGCTGTCGTTAGATGCAGTGAAGCGCGGATTCTGGTTTTCCTCCCAGATCCGACGCCTCGGAACGTTCCACGTCATCGATCCAATCCCTTCATCGCGTTTCAAAAAGGTGGGCTCTTCCCTGCCTCTGACCAACGCTAGGAATTCTCAGTCTTCCCCCTATTGACGGATGCAAAATCAGAATAATACGATGCAGAAACATATTGAAACACGGACACCGGAGTTTACGTGGTATCCCTGGATGTGATCCAGGACTAATCCACGGAAGAGCTTGAATTCTCTTCAGCTACTGATTTTACTGTGTTGAGATTATGATCATCAACATTACAGGCGGCCAAACTTCTTCTCCAACCCTTTATACAACACCCTAGGGTTGTGCATGGACTAGCATGGGTCTACGTATGGGCTGCAAAATAAAATGGGCCTCATTCACCTATAACACAATTAAACCGTAGCCCATATAACTCTTAATACGCTAACATCCTCCCCCAAATTGATGCCGATCTTTCAGCATCAATTTGCTCCCCAAATACCAGTGACGACAAGTAGAAAAGGACTTTCTGAACAGATCAGTAACTTGTTCTTCTGTCGGAATATGATGTAAGCTGACAGTGCCATCACGAACAAGATCCCGAACGTAGTGCACATGAATCTCTATGTGCTTAGTCCGATCATGAAGAACTGGATTCTCTGCAATGCGAATAGCATTGGTGTTGTCTAAATGCAATGCCATAGGCGCAGGACAAGTGATCCTGAAATCAGAGAGGAGACGTCTCAACCACACCATTTCAGATCCAACTTCGGACATAGCACGATATTCAGCTTCAGTTGATGATTTGGAGACCTTATCCTGCTTCTTACACCGCCATGATATGTAAGCTCCACCAAGTTGAACACACCACCCCGATGTGGAACGACGTGTATCGACGCAGCTAGCATAGTCAGAATCCGAGTATGCAATAATTGTAGGAGAACCTGTAGAGGGAAATAGAATCCCCACATCTTGTGTTCCATGAAGATACCGTAAGATCCGATGAGCAGCAGCAAGATGATCAACACACGGAGCAGTCATGAATTGACTAACCACTTGTACAGCATAGGAGATTTTCGGACGAGTGGCAGATAGATAGATCAGACTTCCCACGATACTACGATATTGAGATCCATCCTTCAGAGGTTCACCAGAGTTTTGGTGCAGTCTCAAATTCACTTCCATGGGCGTCTTCACAGGTTTGCTATTATCAAAGTTGTGATCACTGAGCAGATCAGAAATATATTTACGCTGACTTAGAAGAATACCTTGATCATTACGACTGAATTCCAGCCCCAGGAAGTATGATAGATTGCCCAGATCCTTAATACTGAAAGCCTCTTTCAACCCAGCTTTAAGACGAGAAATTCCTTCCGGATCAGTTCCTGTAATCACCATGTCGTCAACATACAGGAGAAGAATAACTATGCCTGCCGAGGTACTCTTAGTAAAAAGTGAGGGATCGTTGAGACTTTGCTGAAAGCCCAGTTGAACAATCGTAGCCTGAAATTTCTCGAACCAAGCCCGAGGTGCCTGTTTGAGTCCGTAGAGTGACCGATGTAATAAACAGACTTGATCCTCACGGCCAACAGTATAACCAGGAGGCATTTCCATATAGATCACTTCCTCCAAATCACCATGGAGGAAGGCATTCTTCACATCCAATTGATAAAGAGGCCAGTTGAACAGAGCAGCCACAGCGAGCAGAGTTCGGACAGTTGACATTTTTGCAACAGGCGCAAATGTCTCGTTATAATCCACTCCATGTTCTTGAGTATAGCCGAGAGCAACTAAACGAGCTTTGTTGCGTTCAATGGAGCCGTCTGGAAGAACCTTGATGGCATAGACCCAAAGACACCCGATGGTAGGAGGACACGGAACTGGTCGATCAACAACTGTCCAGGTTCGATTGGCTTCCAATGCCCCGAACTCCTCTTGCATGGCGCAATCCCATATTGGATTCCCATGAGCCTGTTTAAAAGTGGTTGGGACAATGAGAGTGTCCACTCCATAAGCAAAATAATCATCGAACCTAGGAGGTGGAACTCCCTTGTTTACTCGTAGTGACCGTCGAGGCTGCTGTTGTTCTTCTGGTGATGGCGGATCCAAAATGGACATTGGTGGGCTGCTGCTAGTAGAAGTTGAGGAAGAAGAGGTGTTGGATGTACTTGGCGTGGTGGAGGGCAGATCGGGAGAGGAAGGAGCATCATCAGGATCATTGGACAAATGAGCCATATCATCCAAGTCTTCATCAAAAATTGGCAGCGACAGTGTGCCACCAGGAAACTCGAGTTCAGAAATAGATTTGGAAGGATAGAACCTATGATTTTCAAAGAACACAACCGAAATTGCTATTCTCATACGCTGCCCCGTAGGATCATAGCAGAGGTACCCTTTGTGCACACTACTATATCCAAGAAAAACACAACGTACAGTTTTGGAAGTTAATTTAGTTCTCTCTCGCCTAGGAAGAAGAACAAAGCAGAGACAACCAAATACTCTTAACCGAGAATAATCTGGATGATGACCGTATAGGGAAAAATAAGGACTCAAATGATTTAAAACCGGAGTGACTTGATAGTTGATTAATCGCACTACAGTTACTACGGCTTCAGGCCAAAAATGACCGGGAACAGAAGAATCAAGGAGTAAGGCTCTAGTAAGCTCCATAACATGTCTATTTTTCCGTTCTACTAGACCATTTTGTTGAGAAACTCCTGGGCAAGACATTTGGCTAAGAATACCACGAGATCGATAGACATCATGCAGAGGAATTGAGCTAAACTCTCCTCCTGGATCTGAACGGATAATTTTGACTGTTTTTCCGAATTGGGTTTTGATCATGTCAAGAAACTCAATGGCAACAGAACGAAGTTCGGATTTGAGTCTGAGAAAATATATCCAGGTATATCGGGTCGCATGGTCTATAAACAGGGCAAAATATTTGAATCCCATACGAGAGACAGTAGGGGAAGGACCCCACAAATTGGTATGAACAAGATGGAAAGGCTCATTTATAACAGTAGTGCTAGAAGGAAAAGATACGGTCGAGGTTTTAGCTTCAACACAATTGGGGTAAGAATGTTTTGCTGGAATTTTTGCAATATTTTTCCCTAACAGAGACTGTTTAAACATAACTGAGAGACAAGCTGAGTGTGGATGCCCCAGACGGGCATGCCAAAGTTCCCACACCTTATTAGATAAACTCGAAAACACAGGACCAACCACAGAAGGAGGTTCAAAGACATGAGAAGGACTACTGACAGACCTACACATAACATGACTACTAGAAGAAGATGATGAACTCGAACTATCCTGGAGCTCCTCCAAGTGGAAAATCCTCCCCTGTTTACTCCCCCTTCCGATCTGCCTCCCAGTCTTCAATTCCTGTATAACACAACCAGTAGGACCAAACAAAACAGAGCATCCCTGTTCAGTAAGTTGCCCGACTGAAACCAAGTTCGGAACTAAAGCAGGAACATGAAGAGTGCGAGCCAATGAAATATTAGGCGTGTCAACTTTACCTACTCCTGATACCGCCATTCTATCACCATTGGCAACTGTCAATCCCTCATGACTAATGGATTTAATATTTTGCATAACCTTTTTATCATTAGTCATGTGGTTATAGCAACCTGAATCAAGCAACCAAGGTTTGTTTTGCACTTTACCTTGAAGGGTTGACAAGGCCGATCCTATGGCAGTGGGAAGAGAACTTTGCAAAGCTGCCACAGCTTGAACCAATTGCTCCATTTGAGCTGCTGTGACACCTCCTGCCGCGGTTCCACTAGATTCCCTAGCATCAACATGATAAGTAGGGCGATTAAATCTCCCTTGTGACCCTCGGCCACCTCCTGCCGAACTAGAATTGCCTCCAAATGAACCAGAATTTCCACCAAACCTTTCCGCATTATGGTCACGCGTGCGACACTCTAAGACAATATGACCCATTCTCTTGCAATAAACACAATAATTCCTTCGGCGACAATGCTTCACTAAATGCCCTTTTTCGTGGCAATGATGGCATTCCAATTCAGCATTGGGTACTCTACTATGGAATTGGGGACGTGAAACAACAAGAACTTGAGTTCCATGTCCCATACCTGGCCTTGTTGAGCGAGCAGCAGCAGTGGCGAATGTCTCGCCTTCCCCTAGACGAACATCAAATTGGGCTTGAGTTCTCAAGCGGGTTTCCTCGCGTACCAGGCTGTTGATCACCCCGTCGAAGGTAAGTCTCTCCCTGTTCAGAATGTTAGCCCGAACATTCTCATATTCTGGTCGCAGCCTCATTAAAAATTGCATAACCTTGGATTGTTTTCGTTCAAGGACCATGTCATCAGACATAACTTGTGGCCTCAGAGTCAAGGTCAACATATCTTGCTCTGTCCACAACTCTTGCGCGGCATTGAAGTACTCAGTCACTGTTCGATCGCCTTGAGTTAAGCGGGCAAGAGCTGTCTCTACCTCAAATTGTCGAGCAGCGCTAGTGGTGGAGTAGAGACCTGATAGATGGCGCCACATTCTGTTGGCAGTTGGGAATAAACGAAGGCTGAGGCAGGTCAAACGATCGACCGAACCAAGAAGCCAGGAACGGATACGTGCATCACTTTGAGTCCATGTTGCTATCTCCTGAGAAGTGGCCGCAGCAGCAGCTGGTTGTGGAATTGAGCCATCCAAAATACCCAGTAATCCTTTTCCCTCAACAAAAACCCAAAACTGAAATTCCCACAGTGCATATTTTGACGATGTGAGGCGCACCGACGGCCTCTCCGAATCAGTCGCGGTAAGCTCTGATACCATATTGACGGATGCAAAATCAGAATAATACGATGTAGAAACATATTGAAACACGGACACCGGAGTTTACGTGGTATCCCTGGATGTGATCCAGGACTAATCCATGGAAGAGCTTGAATGCTCTTCAGCTACTGATTTTACTGTGTTGAGATTATGATCATCAACATTACAGGCGGCCAAACTTCTTCTCCAACCCTTTATACAACACCCTAGGGTTGTGCATGGACTAGCATGGGTCTACGTATGGGCTGCAAAATAACATGGGCCTCATTCACCTATAACACAATTAAATCGTAGCCCATATAACTCTTAATACCCCCAGCAGATCCTTCCCTTATAAATACCACTCCTCCTTCCCCTTCCAAACAACACCACCACACATTTTATTCTTTCTCCCTCCATCCTCCATCCTCCACTCTAGTTTCTAAGTTTGCTCTGTGGTTGCGGCTAACTCCGATATTTCGCATAAAAAAGAATTCCTAAAGTTATTTCCTACAACCCTCTCCTCTAAAAACCCGTCGAACCTCTGTCCGGATTCCGCCAAAAAAATGGACGAAGAAGCTCTTAGGGTACGTACTTGGTTTTCCTTTTGTGATTTTTTTAATCGAAACAATCTGATTTCATTCAAATTTGTTTATAGATGGGTGTCGAGATATACGATCCTCGATTTTGTATTCATTATGAGCCAAGAGATAGGAAGTATTTATCCGAGCAAGAAACACATCGCTCCCGTGCAATTTGGCACAACAATCCGGTAAACTCTCTGTACCTTATAATTTTTTTAATTATTTCATTATTTTAAAATATTTTATTTTGCTTTCCTTTGACTAACAACTTGGTATTTTTTGTAGGAATCACTTCTTCCCGTCATTCATAGAGGGACAACAAACTTGCCCGCTTGGCATGATCGACTCTCACCCTATCTAGAGAAGACGAGGTTGGGTATGGTGAGGCATTTCATGCGGATTGAGATCGCAACGATCTGCTGGCAACAATGGCAGAGTGATGGCACCCTGAAACCCAAACGTTCAACTTTTCGGAGGGGAAAATGACGATCACCCTCAAAGACGTTGTTATCCTCACCGGGCAGCCGATCACTGGAGAGGCCATGATCGGTCACTCGACCAAACACGAAGTAGGTTGGAGGCCTCTGATTCTTGATAGTTTGTGCTTTGACATGCCGACCACCACTTCAGTCCAAGGACGGGGGCATCCCCGTTGAATGCGGGACAAGTATCGATCTCGTGGCTCGTTGCTCACATCCAGAATGAGGTTGAAATCGGCCCGAACACTCCGAAAGATCAAGTGGAGCGGTATGAACTCATCTACCTCATTGGCTTGGTTGGTGGATTTCTGTTCCCTGACAAGGCAAACAGGTGGATACAAGGCATGTGGTTGCCATTGCTACTCGGTGACTGGGATACGATCGGGACAAAGAGTTGGGGGTCGGCTATGTTAGCTGTGGTATATAAGAAGCTGTGTACTTGCTCGAAGGTGGGAGCGAAACAAGCTGGTGGTGCGATGTTCATCCTCCAGCTCTGGGCATGGGAGCATCTTCCAATGTTCGCACATCAAGACCCGCGTCCATTTTGGAGTGAAAATGAGGAGCTACGAAATGTGCCAAATGCCCTCCATGGTGTCAAGTAAGTTTAATTTAGATTTACTCTATGCTTAGTTTTATTTAATTTTGCTTTTTTAATTTAGATTTCTTCCATGCTTAATTTTATGCCATGTTTAGCTTTATTTAATTTAGCTTTAAATCAAATTTATTACATGCTTAGGTTGATTTAATTTAGATTTATTCCATGTGAATTTAATTTAGCTTTATATAAAGGGTTAATATATTTGTATGGCCCGAACTTTTCACAAATTAACATCCTGAACAATCTTTCCGATCTATAATTTCGTGGCCTCAACTATGCATCAAAGTTACGAAATTGGTCAAACCCGGGATTTGACCGTTATCTTTGACTGTCAAACGCGTTGACTAACGGTCAACGTGCCATGTCACTACCAAATCAGCATAGACTACTTAAATCTTTTTGGTTTTTCCACCTATTACCATTTATCTTTCTTATTTTTAAATTTATTTTCCATTTTTTCTTCTTTTGTTCAAAATAAAAAAGATAAATGACAATAGGTGGAAAAAACCAAATTTTTTAAATGGTGTGTGCTGACTCGACAGTGACGTGGCATGTTGACCGTCCAAGATAACAATCAAATCTCGAGTTTGGCCAATTTTGTAACTTTGATGCGTAGTTGAGGCCCCGTGTTATAGATTAAAAATATTGGCCAGAATTTTAAATTTGTGAAAAGTTCGAATCATAAAAATATATTAACTCTTATATAAAATTTATTACATGTTTAGCTTGATTTGATTTACAGTTATGTGTTTCGTCCAAATTCTCTACTCTAGTCAATTCTTCTTTAAAGCAATCGCACATCTCAAATTCTCTACTCTAGTCAATTCTCACCACTTTAACAGTTTTTCAAATTAGATTTTAATCAAATTAACGAACCCCTGCAGCAGACTCATGGCCTCACTTATGTGTTTCGTCCAAAAACCCCAATTAACACAAGAGCAATCATCCACAATTATAAGAAGGCAAAATACACTTTCATAGCCATAACTATTCGCGTTGTGACAAATATAGCCAAATTTTGAAAAATACACTCATATAGCCACTTTTGAAAACTTGCTTGACAACTTTAGCCATTTCCGTTACAAACTTTAAAGTCGTCAGCAATTCCATCAGTAATATTAACGTTGTGCTGATGTGGACGCCAGCTCAGATTACACATCAGTTCCAACTAGACAAACCATACCACCTAGATGCCACCTCATATTTTAATTTAAAAAAAATTATATAAATTTATTTTTTTCCCCATCCCCACACCGCCTGTTCACCTTCCTCCAACCCCCAAATCTCTTTGTCGAAACTCAAAACCCAAATTCAGATTAAAGAAGAACCAATCATATGCTCGTCGGAGGGGGAAAATCCCTAATCAACCAACTGCTGGCCTGCTATTATATCGAAAGATCAGTCCATCTCTGTCGAGAAGTTACCCTTGGTGTCTCGTCCTCGATTCAAGTTAGGTCCTCGTCGGAGGGAGATATCCCGACTCTTTCTGTCTTCCCTGGCCAATTGCGCCACCGCCCTTAAAATTCCAAACTCCGATAGACATGATTTTGGTCGGAGATTTCCTTCGCTCGAGTATGCGTCATGGCCCAGGTCGAATATCAATGTCGGAGAAGCTGCGGGCCTTATCGATGCTTTGACAGATGGTGTAGATCTGGAAAGTGGAGCGAGAGTAAGGACAGCTATTTTTGGAGGTGGAAGGAAAGATAAGAAGCTTGCTAACTGGAGCTGCTTCTCGGGGAAGGGATTAGAGGAGGAGGAGGAGGAGAAGAGGAAGAGGCATGCGAGAGGGATCCAAGACTATGCTCTATCTTCTCTTTCATTTCCTTTTTTTTTTAGTATTTCATTTAAACGGTTTTTTTAAGGGTTAAGTTAAAATAATAATAATAATATTTCCAACTTGGAAGAGTAAAGAGTAAAAGTTGCCACGTCAGCATAAACCGTTAGTCCAGTCAACATTTGTGATGTTTCTGTTAAAGTTTGTGACGGAATGGCTATATGAGTGTATTTTTCAAAATTTGGCTATATTTGTCACAATGCGAATAGTTATGGCTATGAAAGTGTATTTTGTCTTATAAAAAAGTAACTGTAGTTATATAAAGGTGGACCGAAAGTAACTACAACTTCTTGCCCATCGAAGTGGTTCGAACAGAGTATGTTACATGCAATTTGCTGGCTCGTTGGAAAGAAAGAGAAATGCCAGGAATTTCCAAAATAAAATCTTGTACTCATAAATCAATTTGTGCTAAAGAATTTAGAGCTATTGACGAATAGTTACATGTAACTAGTACTACGATGGATTGAGTTCAAGGAGACGAGTGGACTCATTGCTTCTCCAATGGAAGAGAAAGAACATATAAATTGACATGATCAGTAACGTGGCCAGAAATTTTTTTTAGGTGGGTCTAATAATGACATAGGTTATTATAAATAGCAAGCGATAAGCGGCAATCGACAACCTGACTCACATGTATTAGGACCTGAAATATGACAAAAGAACACAATCTAGTGTAAAATAGGCCAAGGAACGATCAATCGCTAAGCTAAACAATTAAGAAATGAAGGAAAAAACATGTGCAAATACGGTGTTAGCGCATGATTAAATTTAAAACGAAAAATGACAACTCAAAAAGATATCTCTTAGATCTTACTTTTTTCAATTTCGGCTATCTATTGTGCATACATAGCAAAGTATTTCGACTTAGAAATTATGACCTCGAATAAAAGGCACAAGACCATAACCCTTAAAGAGACTCATGGGGCGTCTCTTTTACATAGTAATGTAAACTCTATTACATAGTAATGTAAAATGACTTCTCGATTTCTATGTTATAGATTATTTAGTTATGATTGAATTATTGTGACTTCTAAGTTCTAACCATTAAAGAGACTCTTGCCTTGACTAAATGTGGGTGACTCATCCCTTTCAAATGTACAATGTAAGATGACTTCTCTAAGTATATTTAGTTCTAAATTATATGCGAGTCGACCATGGAGTGCCATAAGGAGCAAAAATTCTTCATTGACATTGTTTATGAGATTATCAAGAATCTAAAAAAAATAACGAAGGAGGATATTTATAAACCTATTGTTTTTCGGCGAGGAAAATTTTTGTGTTTGAATTAATGCTTGCACCTTTGACTTCTTGAACAACGATAATAATATGGTTCGCTCCTCCACAAACAATGTTTGAACGAGGGTGTTTGATGTTTTATGGTTTCTTGGGAATAAGCTACGTTAATTGCACCTACTCCTATGGAGGATTAGTGAGAGCTCCGAAAACTAAGGCTATAGCTAATTTGCGGAGAAAGGATAAAAGTTTGACATTGTGCATAATATGTTTGGTTGTGGAACCCTTGCTTTTTCTTCCTTTCTCCTATTTATACTCACTGGTTGTAACTATCTTGGTAATCGCCTTGGTGACTTCTAGCCGGTCTGTTGCTCCAACTACCTTAGGGACTCCTTGTCGGTGCCTTGGAGATCAATGCGTAATCATCGCTTTGGTGTTGACTCCTATCACCTTGGGGCCTCTTGCCTCGCCTTGTTGATTGGTTGGTACTTGATGGCCTCGAAGCCAAGCAGGGTTGGTGTTGAGTCTTGTTGCCTTGTCTTGACTGGATGGGGTTGAAGCCCTTAACCTTGCCACCATGATGAAGTCTCGACCATGCCCTTGGCAGCCCCAAGACACCATACTTGTTGTCAGAATCTTATCAAGTTGGTACCTTGCCGCCCCGCCGGCTTGGTACCCCGGGGCCACCAAGCCCGTCTTAGGAATTTGTCTCCATATGACCCTAAGGGTCTCTACAGGAAGGAATGGTGACGCGGAGTTCCCTGACGAAAGTAGGTGAGATGCTGGTGCGAAGTGACGGGTGTACCTCACCTTTTTATAGATAAAGCCTAAGATACGGCTTCATCGGGTGAGTTACAATCGTAACTTGGGCCGTAACTACCTGACTCGGAGCGAGTCGTTTAGTTACGAGATGATCGGGTGAGGTACGGTTGTAACTAAGGCTGTAACTCCCTGATCGCCTGCGATGGGAGAGTTACGGGTGAGGCTGTATCTTTCTTCCCTGTACACGTAACCATCTGGGGTTGCTGACTAGGATTTACGGGCAAAGCTCGCCACTTACGGCCACGACCATAACTTAGAGCCTTTGCCCATAACTTCTGGGAATCACCCCAAGTCGTCCCTAGTGGGCTTTTAGAAGTTACGGCCATGACCGTAACTTGAAGCCTCAGACCGTAACTTCTGAGAGGCTTTTGGCTGTCTCCGCCTAAACACGCCAGAATCAACACAAAACACCCAAAAACACCTCACTGCCCCCGAGACCAAAATTTCACAATAACGATACAACACGACATAATAACTGACCACAGAACTCCATGTTCAACACACGGCACACGAAATCAAAAAAAAAAAACAAAAAGAGAAAAGGAAGAAAATGCAAACCAAGGTGGGGTTGCCTCCCCACAACCGCTTCTTTACCGTCTTTTAGTTGGACGCCCATGGCTGAGCTAAGGGTCAGCTAGATCAATCACCAATTCCCCACGTTCAACATCGCCTCCCAGGTATAGTTTGAGGCGATGCATGTTTACCTTGAAGGGCTCAATCTGCGGATTGGCGATTTCGATGGTGCCGTAGGGAAACACCATGGTGACCGTGAATGCTCTAGACCACTGGGACCGCAACTTGCCCAGAAAGAGTCACAGGCGGGAGTTGTATAGCAGGACTCGATCGCCCAACTAGAAATCTTTCGAGCCTTTGATTCGAGCGTCGTGGAGACGCTTGATGCGCTCCTTATACAGCCAGGTGTTCTCATATGCGTGGTAACGCCACTCTTCTAACTCCACCAACTGCATTTTTCGTTCGGTATCTTCAAGACTCATATCAAGGTTAAGCAACTTAATGGCCCATGCCTCGACCATAACTTGAAAAGGGAGACCGTAACTCCAAGATGGATTCTGGAACAGATGTCGCCGCTACCCAAGAGTTACAGTTGAAAAGGCTAAGTTACGGCCTAGACTGTAACTTCGGAGGTCTGCCCGTAACTCCAAAAAGTCGACTGGAACTTTGAACTCTCCACTCGCCAGTTATGGCTCCTTGACGGTAGTTACGAGCCAGACCGTAACTTGAAAGGTCTAACCGTAACTACCAGGTGCTCGTTGCACAGTCGCTCCATAATGTCTCGAAACTTGCTCCTTCGTGCCCCTTCACGCACTAAGACCTGAAACATCATAAACTAACAAGCACAAGCATAAAACATGCCACGATAGCGATAAACCAGCCTCAAACGATCAAGAAATGATGGCAAAAGCATGTTTGAATATAGTGTTATCAAGAGGCTTACCGTCTTCCTTGGTCATTAAGTACCGGATAGCAGAGTGGTCTGTGCAGACCACGAGATGAGACAACACCAGATATGATCGGAACTTGTTGATAACATACACCACGGCGAGAAGATCCTTCTTAGTGGTGGTGTAGTTCTCCTGTGCATCATTTAGGGTCTTCAACGCATAGTAGATAGGCTCAAAATGCTTGTTGCATCTCTGACCCAGAACAGCTCCGACTGCGTAATCACTCATATTGCACATCAACTCAAAAGGGAGAGACCATTTAGGAGTCACCATGATGGCTGCATGGGCAAGCTTCCCCTTCAAGGTCTCAAATGCGGATGTGCACTCTAGAGTGAAATGAAAAGGTGTGTCTTTCTCTAGCAGCTTGGTCAAGGCAAGGCGATCTTCGAGAAATCTTTAATAAATATCCTGTAAAAGTCTGCATGAACCAGAAATAGGAGGAGGCATTTTGCTGATCGTCTCAATCTTTGTGCGATCAACCTCAATCCCTTGCTTGGAGATCTTGTGCCCGAGCACAATCCCCTAGCAAACCATAAAATGGCACTTCTCCCAGCTGAGTGTCAAATTAGTTTCCTCGCACCTCTTCAGGACAAGTTCCAGGTTATGGAGGCAGTGAGAGTAGGAGTCTCCATAAACCTAGAAGTAATCCATGAAGACTTCCATGATCTCTCCAACCAGTCGGTCGAAGATCGCCATCATACACCGCTGGAAGGTCACTAGTGCATTGTAGAGCCCAAATGGAATCCTCCAATATGCAAAAGTAATGAAGGGGCAAGTGAAGGTGGTCTTCCCCTGATCCTCTGGCGCGATCGAGATCTGGAAGTACTCAGACATGCCATCTAGGAAGCAGTAGAACTTATGTCCAGCCAACCTTTCCAGTATCTGATTAATGTAAGATAGCGTGAAATGGTCCTTCATGGTGGCATCGTTCAGGATCTGGTAGTCGATGCAGACACGCCAGCTGGTCACAATCCGCATCGGGATTAGCTCATTCTTCTCATTCGCGACCATAATAGTCCCTCCTTTCTTTGGGACCACCTGAGTGGGACTGACCCACTTGCTATCAAATATAGAAAAGATGATCCCAACATCCATTAGCTTCACAATCTCTGCCCGGACCACTTCCTCCAAGTTAGGAGTAAATCTCCATTGCTGCTGCCTGACTGGCTTAACCTTATCCTCCACTAGAATTATGTGCGAGCAGAAGGATGGGCTAATGCCTCTGATGTTAGTTATCTTCCACGCCATAGCCCAGGGGTAATTCTTCAACAGAGCCACTAGACTGTTGTTTTGCTCGGGGGTCATTTTCGAGCTGATAATCACCGGGAGCTTATTCCCCTCCCGGAGAAATGCATACTCTAGGTGAGTGGGGAGGGGCTTAATCTCTAGCTCTGGTGGCTCCTCCAAGGATGTGGCAATCCGGGGCGAGATAGAGATCGGCTTGAACGGGTGCTCTAGCTCCATGAGCTCCTCCTCCAACTGCAGCTCCTGCAATGTCTGTTTCCCTAGCACAAGACTGCGCTCGATAAAATCATTAGTACCCTGACTCATGATGGTGAGTGCGGTCTCAAAATCGGCAACCACGTTGGAGTAATCTAAATAATCATGGAGCTAGGGGTGTTTCATGTTATCAGACACAGATAAATTGATTAGTTCAGCCCCAGCCCTCAAAATCAGTTTACCATCATTAACATCGATAAGTGCCTTGGAGGTGGCGAGAAAAGGTCTTTGACACGCTAAAACACAACACCAAACTGCGACCAAGTGTAATCGCAAAATGAAAATGCGGTATATTGGAATCAAGTAATAAATGTCAATCCAGGGCCTAGATGTACTGCCTACTCTGTGATTATCTATTATCTAGCGGGAAAATTTTGTGAGAATGAGTTTGAACTAAAGTAGAAAGAAAGCAGTAAATTATCCGGTTTTCTGAAGCAAGAGAAGAGTCACTCGGGAATGAGTCCCCCTAGATCCTTAGTTAGGTCCAAGTTGTAATTTTCTTAGGTTGATTAGCTGTTGATTAAACTGCAGAAGATCCGACAGTAGCTTGGAATCTCTTAAGCTGACCAAGCCCTCTTAGACAGATAACCGGCAAACGACTAGTCTTCACTAAGATAGAAAGCTAAGGCAATTAACACAGAACTCCACTACTGGAACTAGATCCCAGTACAAAGCAGTGAATTGACTAACTCTCTTATAATCAATTCTCTCCTATCGATTAAAGAAGCTCTAACAACCTAATCAAATTCTATCTATCACAGGTTGCAGCAGAAATCAAAAGAAGTTGATCAGGATTCAATTGACTCAATAAACACACTTCAATCGATTATAATCAAACAGTATATCAATCCAAAAGTCATTACAACTCAAATCCCTAACACATGGAACTATAATTCTTCATACCCAAGTGAGAAAAAGGTCTACTCCATAGAGAGAGAGAGAGAGAGAGAGAGAGAGAGAGAGAGAAGAAAACAGAAATCAAAGCAGTCATACTCATAAAGATGGGAATAATCTGCTATGGGATGTCAATCTTCACCCCTGGGGATACAATCTAGGATTCAATAGTGAGAAATCCACTCCAAATAGCTCCTAGGGTTTGTTCTTCGCACTTTCTCTCTCTATAACTCTATTTTTGCTCCAAAAAGTTGAATCCCTTCTCCAAAACCCAAAATTGGGTTAAAGTGCAGCTGCCCGCGATTGCACGGTCAGGGCGCACGGCCGTGCGACATCCTTGGCTGCCCGTGCAACCAAAACACAACGTTTGAATTAGTTTCGCGAGGGGAATGCACGTGCATTGCACTACCCATGCAATCCAAGAGCCTGGTCGTGCAGCTTCTCGAAGAATTCATCACGGCCAAAAGATAAGGGGTGCACGGCCGTACGTAAACAGGGTCAGGCCGTGCGAAGTCTCGGTAAATCCCACACGGCTAAAAGGGTCACTTGCATGGCCCGTTCCCTTGCCCACGTAAAAAGGGTACTGCACAGCTAAGTTGCACGGACATGCGAAAACACGGTCAGCCTGTATGGCTGCCTCTTCTGCCCATCAACTTTCCAAACAATCGACCTCGAACTCGTGCCCAGGCCTTCATTCATGTACTAGGACCTGAAATATCACAAACAAGAACACCCTAGCATGAAATCGGCCTAAAACACGAGAGACGAGGCTCAAACAGTATAAGAATAGTGGACAAAAACATGTGTAAATATTGAGTCATCAAATTCCCCCACACTTAACTGTTTGCTTGTCCCCAAGCAAACCTGACTCAAACCAATGCAGCTCTCCAGACCTTTATAGCCACATGCAACCCCGATCTTCGGTAGAGGATTTCCTAGATCATTTAGCAACTTACGAGGTCAATTGGTCTTCTAAGACGTCCCCTATCTCTCTCAATGCGAGTACTAGACTCAAGCCAGGATCATGAGAAGCAGTGGAACTAAGACAGTCAATTCATGGATAAGGAGACTCATACAATTCAACGACCAAGGACTCTTCGTATCGGGCACTCTTTCATTTCATCTCACTTGTTGGAACCCCCTTTTCGTTATTATTTGTTTATTTTTCTTTTGTTTTACTTTGCTGGGGTTCCAACTGTAGTTTTTATGCGCGGTCAGCCCTTATTGGGTGAGCAAGAGCAATTTCTGTACATCTGTCGCTCGCCAGAGTACTTCTTTTAACTCTTATTCCTCATTTTGTGTGGAGGGTCAATGAAATTAAGGGGGTTCGGAAGCTCTATCCGTGCTCTTAATAACACATTCTCGAGTAGGCAAACCGTTCAACTGGTGGAATTTTTACTTGTACTAGAGATAGCTTCAACTTGTAGGTCTACCCCACTAAGGATCACTAAAATCTCTTCCAAAACATGATTTTGTGAAATGAACGGTGCCACACACGTTGGGCTTCCCCCATATTTTAAAATTTCAAATTTTTCACATGGAAGACCAACTACTTTTCATTTCACATTTGAGCACCATTTTCCGATACACTAGTCCACAACACAACATAAGGAGAGAGACAGATAGGAAAAATCTTATAATTCAACATCCTCCATAGTGCTGCAACTTGAGCACCATTTTTTCATCAATACCACATGAATAAACGGTCCTAAATCCACTAGTTTACAAAATCAACCGACACTTTAGAGAGACAGATAGGAAAAATCTTATAATTCAACATCCTTCATAGTGCTACAACTACCTCCCCAGGTTGCATATCACCATAACACACACACACACTTAAGCACGACATTGCCCTCAATGGAGAAGAGGGAAAGATAAGTGGAACGATGTTACCGGGAAAACGGGCTGTCGGGGACCAGTCATTAGGGGTACTGGAAGGTGGACCAGTTGAAAGGCACAGAGCTAGAGTCATCAAAACACACTGGGTGATAGAAACCATAGTTCCAAGTGGAAAAACCAACAAGAAACAATAGAAAAACAAACTGTGGTGGGGTTGCCTCCCGACAAGCGCTTCTTTTACGTCTTTAGATGGACGCAGAGGGTGGATGCTTAGAGCGGTATAGGAACAGGTGCCTCCAATAACATATCCACATCGATCTTGAGGTACAACTTTAGGTTGTGGCCATGCACACAACGGGTGTGACCACCAGCACTTGTCAACTCGACCTGGCCATCTGGCAGGATGCAAGCGAGTGAATACTCAGATGGCCAGGGAGGTCGTGGCTCAGTAGCCAGGACCAGCTCATAGTGGTCTCTAGCTTCCTTTTGAGCAGGCTTAGCTACTTGTAGTTTCGGCCGCCACTCCTCCTTAATCTTTTCTGTTGGTAACGGGGTGGACGGGAGTGGCGGCGAAGGTATGGGAGGAGAGTCCTGCAAAACGAAAGGCGCAAAAGGATACACGACAGACTCGTGCACCTGGTGAGAGATAGCACGCAAAGGCGATAAAGCAGGCATATTGTTGGCAATGGAAAATGTTATCTGCTCCTCACCATCCCTCAAAATCAGGGTCCCATCATGCACATCTATGAGAGCCTTGGTGGTACCCAGGAAAGGCCTGCCTAATATAAGGGGCACTTATGCGTCCTCGTTGATGTCTAAGACAAAAAAATCCGCAGGATAAAAGAATCTGCCAACCTTAACTAAGAGGTCTTCCACTATGCCTCTAGGGTGAACTATGGATTGGTCAGCTAATTGGATGCTCATCCTAGTTTCCCTTGGTTCACCTAGGCCTAATTTCTTGAACAATTTATATGGTATAACATTGATACTAGTGCCTAGATCCGCCAAGGACCCCTCTACATGAAATTTACCAATAGAGCACGGGATAGTATAACTACCTGGGTCCTTCTGCTTATGCGAAAGCTTGTTCTGCATAATGGTCGAGCACTCCTCGCTGAGCTCCATAGTGGCCGGACAGCTCACTCAGCTTCTTCTTCTTAAAGAGGAGATCTTTCAGGAACTTCGCATACTTACAACCTGTTTGGATAGACAAAAAACTAAGGAATTGGAATTCTATTTCCAATTCCATTTCCATATACTATGTTTGGAATGATAAGAAGGTAGAGAATTGAATTCCATTTGTTCTAAAATTTGGGAATTGCAATTCCTATCAAAAGTGATAGGAATTGCAATTCCTATCAAAAGTGATAGGAATTGAGTCAATGAAGATGGAATTAGTGGGAACCAACAATATTTAATATTATTTTATTGATCCACTAGCATTTTACTCTCTTTCTCTCTCATTCATATTTCCTTTCCCAAAATAAAATAAACATATTACATTATTTATTATTGTTAAAAGTGCAATTCATTTCCATAGTTGTAGGAATTATACCAAACACTAAAATTGGAAATGGAATTCTATAAAATAAAAAATGGAAATGGAATTCCATTTCCATTTCTTCCGGAATTGTATCCAAACAGGCTGTTAGGCATCTGAGATAATGCCTCCAGGAAGGGTACTTGACATTCAACTTCCCAAGCATGGACATGAAGTTCCCGAACTCTGCCTCTAGCCGGTCCTGGTGGGAAAAGAGAGCTTAGGCTTATATTCAGCCACTAGATCTTCTTCCGGCACCAGGGTGATCTGTGGCACCTTCTTTGCACTCCTCGACGGTGCATCCTCCGTCATAGTCCCACTTCTCAACATGATGGCGTACAACCCCTCCTTATGATTTCTGGGATTCGGTAGAGGTTGGCCAGGAAGTGTGCCAACCGGCCTGGAAGTAAGGGCATCTGCCAGGTTCCCGATTTTGGTGTTCATATCTTGCAAGAGTGTCTGTTGGTTCCTCTGGCTAGCTTCAATCTCCATGAATTTGCCCGCATCCACTTTCATGAATTGCTCCAATTTATTCAACTTCTGGGTACTAGTGCTGGCCAAGGTGGTCACTAGATCACTCAGTTCTGACACAGGATCGCCTAGTGCTAGGACTAATGGAGATGCCCCAAGCTGCTGGTACTGCTGCTGTGGGGGCTGTTGAAAAGCTTGCCCCTATCTAGGCTGATAAAATGGTTGATGCTGCATCTGGCTTGGGAGGGGCTGGTATGGTTGTTGTCTCTGGTTTTGAAAACCAGCTATAGGAGCCGAGAAGCCAGGTGGCTTGGGATTGCTGTTGCCACTCCAGGAAAAATTTGGATGTTGGCGCCACCCCTCCTTGTATGTAATACTATAGGGGTCGTTGCGCCGAGCATTATTGATGAAATTTAGCTGCTCCTACGGTGTGCTAGACTCTCGCATGGCTTGGAAGTCCTCCACCCTGTGATTGGTGCTCTCACACCACTGGCAATACATCACTTGTTGCTGCCATGTACCTGGAACCATCCTGTTCTGATCGATGGCTGAGACCAGCTTAGACACAATATGCACCAACTCAGATGACTGGGTGTCCATAGCATGCACACCCCAGCCTGGTGCTCGCCTCGACCTCCTAGCAGTTCCCCATTCATATCCCCTCTTTGCCATCTCTTCAAAGAGTTGATTCAACTGTGGTGGCGTCTTGGTCAGCATGTTCTCGCCACATACCGATTCGATCAGCTGCTTATCTTCAAGGAAGAGAGCTCGGTAGAAGGTGCCCACCTTGAAAGCATCGTTGAAACCATGATTGGGACACCGTAGGAAGAGACTGGTGTATCTCTCCCATGCGTCCCGGATGGTCTCATCTCCTTCCTGTATAAAATTGGTGATCTCCTTCTGCAGGTCTGTTGTCTTAGATGGAGGGTGATAGCGGGTGAGGAACTTGTCGGCGAAGCTGGTGAATCTTGATTCCATCGATTAGCTCGTGGAATCATCGTAGGTGCGATCTGGGCACTCCCCTGCCTTCCCATGGAATACCACCGAGCCGCGTAGAAGGGTGATAACTGAGGTGCTCACCTCAAAGTTGTTGGCCGCAACTTGAGGGTGTTGGATGGGGGACCTCATATCTGCGGCTCAGGCGGTCCAGTAGTATCCCATGGTATGCTCATCGGGGACAAGCTCCCCGCCAGCATTAGGCTCACCCATTACTTCCTCCTGGTTGATGTTTAGATGCTCCAAAGCTTCCTCCGCAGCCAGTCGTGCCTTCAAAGTTTGCTTGAGGTTATGACAGGTTCTTTCAATCTCCTGGTCCAATGGCAGTAGATCTCCCGACTGGCTATGGGTCATGCACTACCTGCACACAATCAGGAAAAGCAACCCGTGAAGGCACACAGGTGTAAGAGAGAGAATGCAGTAAAGAAAATGCTAAAGTAACAGACTTTCACGTTTCTACAATAACCTAGAGTTCCCCGACAACGGTGCCAAAAACAAGACACGCTAAAGACAACACCAAACTGCGACCAAGTGTAATCGCAGAATGGAAATGCAGTATAGTGGAATCAAGTAATAAATGTCAACCCAAGGCCTATATGTACTGCCTACTTTGTGATTATCTATTATCTAGCGGGAAAAGTTTAGTGAGAATGAGTATGAACTAAAGCAGAAAGAAAGCAGTAAATTGTCCTGTTTCCTGAAGCAAGAGAAGAGTCACTCAGGAATGAGTCCCCCTAGATCCTTAGTTAGGTCCAAGTTGTAATTTCCTTTGGCTGATTTACTGTTGATTAAACTGCGGAAGATCCGACAGTAACTTGGAATCTCTTAAGCTGACCAAGCCCTCTTAGACAGACTAACCGGCAGACAACTAGTCTTCACCACGATAGACTGCTAAGGCAATTCACACAGATCTCCTCTACTTGGAACAAATTCCATGTACAAATTAGTGAATTGACTGACTCTCATACAATCAATTCACTTCTATCGATTGAAGAAGCTCTAACAACCTAATCAGATTCTATCTATCACAGGTTGCAGCAGAAATCAAGAGAAGTTTATTAGGATTCAATTAACTCAATAAACACACTTCAATCGATTAAAACCAATCAGTATATCATTCCAAAAGTCATTACAAGCAAGATCCCTAACACATGGAACTAGGGTTCTTCATACTCAAGTGAGAGAAAGGTATACTCCATGGAGAGAGAGGTAAACATAAGTCAAAGCAGTCATACTCATAAAGATGGGAATAATCTGCTCTGGGATGTCAATCTTCAGTCCTAAAGACACAATCTGGGCTTCAATAGTGAGAAATCCACTCCAAATAGCTCTTAGGGTTTGTTCTTTGACACTTTCTCTCTTTAGAACTCTGTTTTTACTCCAAAAATTCGAATCCCTCTAAATATGAGCTCCTCTCCAATAAAATCAGCACAGGTGCAAAAACATGGCCTCTGACCCCAAAAACCTGGTCGGGTTGAAATCAAACGAGGCATTGTTTCTGAATGAAGCTACTGAGAGGTGCTGAGGAAAACCCCTGCCTCTGAAACAAGGTCGTGTTTTTTTAGCACAAATGCCATGTTTGAGGGCATGTTTTTCAACAGCTATGTTGCTCGGTTTTCGCAATCGACCTTCTTTTATAAACTTATTGTTTTTCGACGAGGAAAACTTTTGTGTTTGAATTAAAGCTTGCACCTTTGACTTCTTTATCAACGATAATAACAAGGTTCGCTCCTCTCCAAACAATGTTCGAACGAGGGTGTTTGATGTTTTTATGATTTTTTTTTTTTTGGAACAAGCTACGTTAATTGCACCTAATCCTATGGAGCTTCAATGAGAGCTCCGAAAACTAAGGCTATAGCTAATTTGAGGAGAAATGATACAATTTTGACATTGTGCGTCAAATGTTTGGTTGTGGAACCCTTGCTTTTTCTTCGTTTCTCCTATTTATACCCACTGGTGTAACTGTCTTGGTAATTGCCCTGGTGACTCCTAGACGGCCTATTGCTCCAACTACCTTAGGGACTCCTTGTCGGCGCCTTGGAGATCAATGTGTAATCATCGCTTTGGTGTTGACTCCTATCACCTTGGGGCCTCTTGCCCCGCCTTGTTGATTGGTTTCTACTTGATGGCCTCGAAGCCAGGCAGGGTTGGTGTTGAGTCTTGTTGCCTTGTCTTGACTGGATGGGGTTGAAGCCCTTAACCTTGCCTCCATGATGAAGTTTCGGCCACACCCTTGGCAGCCCCCAAGTCTCCATACTTAGTTTTTAGAATCTTATCAAGTTGGTACATTGCTGCACCGCCGGTTTGGTACAACGGGGCCACCAAAAACGTCTTGGTACTTAGTTTTCATATGGCCCCCTAAGTGGTTCTACACCCATTCTCCATCAAGTTGATACCCTGTCAGCTCAGTACCTTGGCTGAAAAGTCTCGACCCTCGAGGTTCCATACTTGGTCTTGACAATCTAGGGATACTGAGCGTCCTTGTTGGCTTGGTACTCCCTTGTTTGGCTACCCAGCCCGATTTGTCGGCTTGGCACCCTTTTGCCTTGTTAGCAAGCCTGTCTCGCCGTTTTGGTACCCTGTTGCTATGGCTGGTATGACACCGTGTTGAATGGCCCCTTAGCCATGGGATTCAATACTTAGCCAAATTTTTTACATTGATACAAACCATCTCAAGCTTTCCTTGTCGACTTGGTATCCAGACTTAGCCAAATTTCATGTAGTGGTACCAAGGCTTTCTTGCCTGCTTGGTATCCTCTTGGTGCCTTGGTACCATGTTGCTTGACTACCAAGCCTGTCTTGCCGGCTTGATACCCCTTTGGCTCTATACATTCCATGTCATGGTACCAAGCCGCCTGGCTACCAAGCCAATTTTGCCCTACTTGGTACCCCCAACCTATCAAGCCACTTTCGTCGGCTTGGTATCCTGTCGTATGGCCCCCCTAGCCATGAGATTCCAAACTTAACCAAATTCCATGTTTTTGGTACCAGACCCTGCCTTGTCGTCTTGGTACTCTGTTGGCTCCATACTTGGCCAAATTTCTTGTTTGAGTACCAGCCCTGCCTTGTCGGCTTGGTACCCCATTGGCTCTATACTTAGCCAATTTTCATATGTTTTGGTACCAAGCCTACCTCGTAGGCTTGGTACCCTATCTTTTGGCACCCTGTTTTGCCGCCTTGTTTCCAGATTTAGTTTTTGGGAGCCAAACTTCGTACCAAGGGGGTGGAGGCATCATCCGACTATGGGGCAGCCGGCCACTAAGCTAAGCAAGGGATAGGAGGCTTGGCCACTTTGGCCCAAAAACCTAATAAGGCCCAACTAGCTCATTTAATGATTAATAATGTTGAGTTGACCTTATAAATTATATTAAATTCCTTATAATTAATCGATGTGGTATGAGATTAATTTTTAATTGTAGACACCACATTTTGTCCGGATTTCGACCTCTTAGATATCGAACTTTTTCAACAATCTAAAGTGCGGCGTGATTGGAATTATATGCAAACAACAGCCAAGTTGAGAACAGAGAAGTATCACAGTTTGGGTTTTCGTATTAGAGCATTTGATCAATGAGAAGATTTGTTCAATGTTGGAAGCTAAGGACGAGAAGAATTCATTCACAAATTTGAAGTCCATTACAAACGTTTAACAACACTACAAAATTTGGACTTGCATACACTACTCAACAATCTATAATACAAAAAGTTTTGATTTGTATCCAAACTTGGCCCATCACAAGGAAGCCCAGACCAACAGTCTACAAATTTAGTCATTCAATTTAACTTTATTGTTTGGTATCTTTAATACGAAATATTGAATGCGAATTAGGTTAAACCTGTTTCTTTTCTAATACATTGAATCTCTTCTTTATAACTAAAATCCCTATGTTATCTTTTCAAAATTTCGTAATGATCAACTTAAATTTTATCGACAAAGTCTTTAATACGAGAACCACGATCAGTGGAACATGGTTACAACTAAATTATCAAACTTCTAACGAACTATGTGGACTTTGATCCCGTGTTACGGGTACGTAGGCAACCAAAAGGTTCGAGTCCAACTAGCTAATTAACTTAATATTTGAATTATACGTCAGTGGGCGTATAAAATCATCTATTAATATGATATATTAATGGTCCAGTGGGATCCTAAAAATACATAATAATTATAAAAAAAACACACCCAACACGTATAAACTTATCAAACTTTAGGGCATTGTGGGGGTGTGCTTAACTTCCCCACACGTAACCGTACTCCAGAATCCATATCTCTTAATCGTAGACCAAACATCGGTTCTGACCCTAAGGTTAGAGCCGACCGAAAAGTGTTTGATCCACTCCAAGTAAGATCGATGGCGACTCCAAAAGCGAACGCGACCCCGGAGGGACGGTTGCGACACCTATGAAAGTTAGGAGGATAAAAAGTTAGAATTCTATTCAATTGAACCTCTAAGAAACTTGTTTTCTTGTGGTAAAATAAGATCAATAAAACACTACTTGAGAAGTCATACGGGTATGTAAGTTCCTTTTGGCCCTCATTCTGTTTGTGAGTATCGTTCTGAGTTTTGTAAGTTAATTTTGTATGACATTTTAGGCAGTGGCGGAGGCAGGATTTGAAACTATCCCTGTCCTCTTTTCATAATATAAATATATAAATATTTAATTAATAATTATTTAATAAATAAAATTAAAACTAATTATATCCAAATAATTCATTCACATACAAAAAAAATAATCGACTAATAAAATCACTATTTTCATAAGCAACCACGACGGAATTTCATATTGTGAAAAAAAACACAACATTTGTTGTCTACAATGTTAAGTAACTCTCTTTTAATGTATCGCACTAAACAATCATTAGCAAACTGGTCGCCAATTCGACTTCAAAAACTGTTCTTAATATAACTTAAAGCTGAAAATGTTCTTTCTGCACTTGTAGTTGTAAATTGGTAGAATCAAAACTAGTGGAATTGTTGTTGTTGCTGAAAAATTTCAGGATTGTTGGGGAAAAACGAATAGACATAAGGAGAAAAAAGATTTTATTAGGTCTTTATTGCAATTAAAAGTTCGTTTATAGTATAATAAATTAATTTTATATCAATTTATGAACAATTAATAAGTTGTGTTGTACTGATAAAATACTATAATACCACATTAATTGTTTGTTCCATCATCAATATAAATATATATGAGTATTTTTTTTCACTCCGAAATTTGCCCCTATTTCGTGATAAGAGTTAATGCCCCTGCCTCCTCCTATGATTTTAAGGACATCGGTATTATGACGTTTTAATGTTATGATGTAGTTGCGATTCGTATCACTTTCAATAAAATAAAAAAACAGTTAACTTGCAATTTGAAACAAGTAATATAATCACGAGGAGAATGAAAAGTTGAATCCATTTTTATGTCAATTGTTTTTGTTGTTGCACAACCAAAACAGAAGCACCGCCATTAAGATCCGGGGAGACAAGCAAATCTCCGACCAGCCCCAATTCCGGGAATTCGCTCCACTCCGACAAGCCATTTGTCTGGGGCGAAACGATACCGTTCCTCCTACCCACTATAATCAGCTCATAATCCACCGCCACTCGTTTCAACACGCGTGAGGTCTCCTGCCCGTCTTTCACCGCCTCCTCGACATAACCAACCTCCACCTTGATCTCACCTCCGCCGCCGCCCTGCTTCGCCTTCGCAACCTCCTTCAACGCCTCAAAGTCCAGAATCTTCTCCCACTCCGACAGCCCGCCGTCGCCTTCCTTCGACACCAGCCGGATCACCGCCAGGCTCGCGCTGGCGGAGCCTCTCACCATTCGCTTCGCAAACGTCAACGCCTCCCGATCATCGTCTCCTCCTATGAAAATCATCGCCACGCGCGGCTGCGGAGACGATGCCGATGCCGTCTCCGTGGCCGGAGCCTTTCTCGCCGCGAACGATGGCTTTTTCGTCCGCCTGATGTGGCTGCGATCCACGAGGATCCCGACGGAGCAAGGTGCTCGATCCAGAACGCTTCGATTCAGAGCTCTCACCGTCCTGTCGTCGGTCAAGATCCTGCCTCTGGCAGATCTCGATTGATGAAACGGCAGAACTATCAGCGCGGTTCGCTTATCCAGCGCCAGCGTGCAGATGTCCTCGTGCATCGATTCCGGCGGCGAAATCGCGGTGAAGGCCGATACCGATAGCCCTTCTGGGTGGATCTGCTGGTATCGATCGAAAATTGAGGTAACATTCTCCGAGTAGGAAAACGATTTGTTGAATTTGGTTTGGATTCTGTGTGAGATGAACACCGGTAGTGCTCGGCCGCTCAATTTGATTAGGTGTAGAACGTATAGAGAAACAGGCTTCTCTTGATTTGGGCACCCGGCTTCGACGAGCCTCATCATTTCAGGGATGTTTTCAGGTCTGTGGATGCTCATAAGCACTCTCAGCTCTGAATTCGGCCGCAGAAATGAGATGCTCCGCCGCTGGTAGTTCGCGTACTTCCTCGACGAATCGTAGAGCCGCCTCACTGCCATCGGGACGATGATTGCTGTTAGTAGAATGCTCATGTTCAGCACAGTGAATGTTGCTTCGCTGATCCTCTGCACAAAAGAGACATACTAAGGTAAATAAGTGACTTGTAGAAGACCCTTTTCCCCAATTTTTTTGGTAGCGGTACTTACCCCAGTGTCCCTGAGAAAACTATAGGTAGCGAGCTCGACGATTCCTTTGCTACTCATGAGAAGCGAGAATGCGAGGGAGTCCTTAACTGGCATTTGACCTTGTACCGAGACCAGGAAACAGGACACTATCTTGGCACCCAAGGTTGCTAAGACGAGCAATACATCGATGATGATCAATTTCCTTTTGTGTTTCAGAGAGCTGAAATCAGTCCTCATCCCTGCGATTGCTACGAACAAGGGCTGAATGACGTAGGAGGTAATGCAGTCGAGTCTGTCTGCTAGAGCAGTACCAAGGGGAGGTCCTTCTGGTATGGCCAGACCCAGGATGAATGGTCCGAAGAGTGCATACTGGCCGAACAAGTGTGTGATTACTCCTGAAGCAAACACAACCACCATCATCCCACATATGTACTTCTCTTGGACCTGGCCACCCTTTGGTGTCTGGTCGATGATCCAGAACATGGCAGGGCGGAACACGAATGCAGCGAAGAAGATGAACATGGCAGTGTAGAGAATGAACCCGAATTGGCCAACAGATATGTGAACATCGGGGGAAGACATGGTAACTATGGTTGTCAGTGCCACACTACCCATATCCCCAACCATGGCTGCCGACAGCGTGAGGCGGCCCAGCTCTGAGTTCAAGATCTGGAGGTCGCCCAGGATTTTGGCTATCACCGGGAATGGGGTGATGGATACTATCAGAGTCACGAAGGGGAAGTTGTCGTCCAGGTCGTTAATTTTGAGTATCTTCTCGATCATGCTCTCTACGAACAGGCCAAAAACCAGAGGAGCGAGTACGGATAGGACCCCCACCAGAGTGGCTCTCTTCCCTGTGCTGAGCACCATTTTCACGTCCATCTTCACCGCGATTGTGAATATCAAGAGCATGTATCCTAGCGTGGCAACCAAACCAAGCACTTCTTGGCTCTCGATGGTGAACATGAGCTCCTTGAACTTGTCGTTGCCTCCTATGAACGATGGACCCAGCAAAATCCCCACCTGCCATGCATGGAACGGAGCCACCAATCGACCCGATCAGCCCATATATGGTAGGAAAATCAACATTCCGAGTCGATAAGGATTTGGAAACCATTACTTACAAGGAGTTGGGAGACGATGGTGGGAAGGCCGAGGTGGGCCAGGAGGAGGAGATGAATGGCTTGGGCGAAGAAGAATATGAGAACAAGTTGAAGCTGCAGCGTTGGCAGAGGATGCATGAGTATCTGTCGAGATGTTTGGTTCTGCCATACGCCGGAGAAATCGACATCTCGTGGGATCTGGGCGCAATATGTCCCCGGCGGCGTCTGGATTTCGAGCGGCATTGTTGTGGGGAATAATTTGCGAGGTTAGTGCTTGTTCCTCCCTCTCCTAGACTTTGCTGCTTTTGATTGAATCGCAGGTTTCGCGATTCTGTGCAGCTCCAGGAATGGATATGCCCAGGAGAGGGAGGAGATGGTGACGATCTTGGGAAGATTGCCAGAAAGTTTATATTGAAGGGGAATCATCTTTCTTTTCCCCATTTTTCTTCCACGGCGAATGGTTGGATTGTTATGAATTTGTTATGGCAGCTTGCAAGATTGTTTGCCTTGGAAGTGGGAGTGGTTTGTTTCAGCTGTTTGATGTTGTTTCCATCTGGCGCGTTAATTTTATCACGTAACTGGTCTTTAATAACCATTTAACGGTCATTTTTGTTGTGTACATTCTAGCTTACGGGCGTGATTTTGGAGAAAAGGTGGTTCTTTTACAGGTTCTGATTTATGATTATAAGACTTGACTTTTCAGACTTCTTTTGGACATGTTTGATAGGGAATGCTAATGCTAGTTTCCAAACTCGTCTCAGTTGATAATATGTTAATCGTTTAATTATTTTTTAACCAGGAGAAGATGATCAGGTATAACGGTTAAACTTAGGGTTATAGATTCCAATCACTTTCATAAAACCTATTTTATAAAAAAAAAAACTAAATCTATACCGATATAAAAAGAAAACAGTTAATTTGAGTTGATTATGTTAGTTAGGGGTTACTGTTATAATCTGGTTAATAGTTTTAGGGATGATGAAAATAACCATAATTATGAATACCTTCGTGAATCTGACTCGATCGGGTAAGGTAAGCTCGAACAAAATAAAAAAATCTGGTAGTATGGGGTAAAATTCTATCATGAATATCATAGATAATGGTCGCACTACCCAACCCAAGCTCGTCCATACATATGCAATGTTTTGGATAAATCGTCATTTTTTATTTCAACATATTCGGTATTTCTAATATATTTGCAGCATCTCATCAACCAGTGTTTTATTATTATTTCTCTTACTATTAATTTTCCACTTCTCTAATATTAATATACTTGTGATTACAATGGTTGAGAAACATAAAAAAAAATTATTGTTCGTGGATATTCATGGATATCCAAAACTCGATTGTTTATGGGTATGTTTTAATTAACTACCGTAATTTTGCATGTGTAGTATGAATAAAATCCAAACTAGTTAGGGTAAGGTAAAGATTTTAGTTGGAAATGGTTGGTCATGGAGTCAGCTTTAATTTCATGTAGAGGTAGGCTTGTTAGGTTGTTCGATTATGTGTACTAGTTTATCTGGCTCTTAGAATCAATTTGTGTGATTGCACTCTACTAGTCGGTTAGGCGATAACCAGATAACCGATATCATTTCATTTTTCGATTAACCAGCTAGACAGTGGTTTGGAGCGGTTAGTCCAAAAAAATTACTATTATATGTTACATTTGCAAATTACGCTAATACAGATGATGAGTTCGGTTGTTATGCACTCCCATCTTTTCAAAGACAGACTTCATATTTGTTTAGGATCTTGGCTCAAACTCAAACTAATGGAGGAAAACGAAGACGAAGCCAAATTACATATTCAAGGAGTCGTTGTTGTATAATAAAGGAGAAGAAAAATAGTTGACAAATAATGTAGTGAATCTGCACTAAGTGAGGCGGTGCATGGAGAAGAAGGACCCGACCCTGGTGTAACTGTCGAGCCATGGGATTTGACTGTCGAATCAAGTAGACAGTGAAGGTTCCGGTGGCAGAAGGGGTTACAATGTAGATGTGGGTTAGGATTTGCTTGGTAACGTAGTTATTGGAGAGAGGTAGGATTAGTGATTTGGGGTTTCGCTTGTTGTTCATGTTGGGACACACAGAAGAAAGGGAAGAGGGCAATGAGAAGAGTGATGAGTGCAAACTTGGTGAGGGAAGTTATTGATGGAAGAAATTTTGGCGAGATCTTTACAAATCTTTCCTCCAATCGAAGTCATATGATCTCCTCGATGCAACAGTGATGCCTACATTTCAAACCCATAGCTTGGGGGGTGCTCTTTGTCTCTTTCAATTTCAGGGTTCACAATGTACGGAAATTTGGGACATGGAGGATATTATTAGTTTGGGAAGGACGTTGTTTTTAGGGAGAAAACATAACTATTAATACACAATTAGTTGTCCAGTTGACTATCCAATTATTGATTTAACCGCTAACCAACTATTCAATATTTCAATTATTAATTAGATCGAAGTTCATTTCAATCCACGGGTAACCACACCATTAATTTATAATTTGTCCATTACGGAACCGATTGTGAAGTCGGCATGAAACTAGGGGTGGGCATCGGTTCGGTTCGATTAAAACCGAACCGAATTTGTGTATACCGGGTCCCTTATATCAGCCAAAATCCAAACCGATCCCGAACCAAAATATATGTCGGTTCGGTCCGGTTTCTGCCCCAAACCCGAAACCTTTTCCATTCCCCTTAATTATGGATCTGTCAACCCATTTCCCCCACTCCATCTCTCTCTCTTCCGTTCATTTTCCCCTCTCTGTATCTCTCTCCTTTCTTCCACTTAGCCTGAACGATAAAATCAACACTAAAAAGGTAAAAATCAATAGAAGAGCGTGCTCAGGGAAGGAAAGGAAGCGGTTGTAGGCATGGCGGCGGGGAAGAATGACGAGTGAAGACGAAGAGAGGACAGGCCGACAGGGAAAAGCACGTTGCCGTCGGTGCCGCCCTCTCTGCTGCAGGATCATCCGCCGTATATACACTTCTTCTCCTTATCCCGTTCTTTCTCCTTCAGAGTTCGGATCTGGAAGAAGTAATGGCGTCCTGCTTTGGATACTCTTCTCCATCTAGTGGCGACGGCGACAGTGAGAGATGATAAAATGAGACATGATGGCTGGTTGGTAGCATGCATCGCATGCATGTTGTTGTCGGCAGCGAGATTGAACAGGAGGAAACTCCCTCTGCCGCCAAGAATCCCTCCCGAGATCTGTGTTCGCCGCCATCGAAGGAGCTCAAGGATATGTGTTGGTTTGGAAATAAGGAGGAGGTTGAGGGTTGGCGGCTCTGTTAGGGTTATGGGGGAGTAGGCTTGGGCCTTGGATTTTGAGTATGTGGGCTGAGATGAGAGACTGGGTTTTGAGTATGTGGGCTGAGATGAGATTGGGCTGGGAGAGGGCTTGAATGCTAGGTTGATTAGTATGTTCGGTTTTTCGGTCGGATAATCGGAATTTCGGGTTCGATTGAGCTATCTTGGTTTCCAAAATGTAAGAGGTTGCCTTCCGAATTCCGAACCGAATTCATATTATTCGGTTTCGGTTCGATCTTAATCGGTTTTGGTCCGGTTCGGGTTTACCGAACCGGATGCCCATCCCCATGAATGTGAATTGGGCTAGTGGCCCACTAGGCAGGCTCAATGACTACTGAGAAGAAGTGAGAACAGTGAGAATGCAAAATGGAGGGAAGGTGGGGAGGAAGGAACCATGTAAGCGTCCACGTCACGACGTGGAAGGGAAAGCGTGTTTGATCTTTTCCCTCAACCGTGGGGCGAGGTTGACTTTTCTCCAACTTGTGGCGCAAGCAATTAAAAGTATTCTAATCTAAAAACCTCAATTTATCCTTTTCTCCCCCCAACTCTCACATCCACTGCATCAGCCGCCGCCCATCCAATCTCTTTGACCAATTCAATCTAAAAAAGAAACAGTTTAAATTATTAAAGTTCCCACTTGCCACGGTGACGCACGCATCATCGCAGCTCTGATGTCATCCCTCCAATTAAACCTCTGCGGTTGTGCCTAACAGATGCGGCGGCGGCTTTGGACCGTCGTCCCTGGCCGTCCTCTGTTCCACATATTATCCCCCAAATCGGGATAAACATTGAAGATAAGCTAGTAAATAAATTTGTATACACAAAGTACAGTCTTTAGATATTTCCGATGAAATAAAATGAAATTAACCAGTATTTTTATCTCAAATATTTCATTGTAAAGTTAGGTTGAAATTAGGAGGGGTTTGTAGCTCCACTCAATTTTTAAATATAATCAAAATTACATGTAAAATTCGTATCAAATTTAAAAAATAGAAATTCAATAAAGCGTTAGCCATCTTACCAAATTTAAACACTCGATTACTATTAAGAGTTCGTTGTGTACCTTTGCTTTGCCCTTTTCATTCAAAGGTAGGAGAGAATAGCTGCTTCTGCAATACAACTAGAATCCCTCCCGACATCACCAAATCCAGCAACAATATAAATCCATATTCTGTGTCACAGAAATAGAAAAGATGGATTGAATTGAAGAGCTGATTTCTTTTTCTTCAGAAATAGTAACAATTATAATAGCGGCCGTGTGTGATACAAAAAAATTGATTCGTGGATCTGCCGACAGCCACGAACCAATTGGCGGCCGCTGCCAAAATCCTAAACAAACAAACAACACACAATTTGGAATATACAAAAACCCAGAAAGTTACAAGATCTACATCCCAAAAACAAACACTCTTAAGAACCGCAATTAATTAATCAATCAATCCAATCTAATATACCGTTAAACCTCCTCCATCCTGAAAAATTTTCAGCACAGCAGCGATTCCAGGAACAATTCATCTCTTGGTTCATCTTTAGTCCTGCTATTACCACCGTAACCTCCCATCGGATTCCCCATCAACGCCGAGAACCCGAAACTCCCCTGTTCTCGCTCTCGCACGGCAGCTGGTGCTACTACCATCGCCCTACCGGCCGCCGAATGGCCCCCGCCGCTGCCGCGAGCAGCGGGGACGTCGTGGTTGTGCTTCCCTTCATAAGTAGTGATCACAGATCTCAGATCGTGGGAAGCCCTCTCCACGTGCTTCCTCACCGGACACCCACTGTAAGTGCACTTGTAGTAGCTCCTCGGATTCGGATTCCCCTTCACCACTTTCTGCCCGTACTTCCTCCACCTGTAACCATCGTCCAGAATGTCGATGTCGCTCGTCGTCTGCACCACGACCCTCGGCTCCCTCACCGTCTTGCTCCCCGTCCCTGTCACCGCCGCGGCAGCCGATGATGAAGACGATATCCCTTCATTCATCATCATCTCCCCGTCTCTTCTCCATCTCTTGGCATCGGGTTCGTCCTCGTCGATCTCGTCCAACCTGTTACTATTGATCCTGTGGGAATCGAAATCGTCGGAAATTGAAGAGTTCTCCGGGGTTTCAATCTGGCCGAAGGACCGGTCCTGAGAGTGAACCGAATTTGCTGTTGTTGCTGTGGGAATTGATGTGGCGATGGAGGCCGCAGATGATGAGGTTCGGCGAGTAGCAGATTGAGGCTTTGGATGGTTGTGGCTGCCTTTGTAGACGATTTCGGTTACCTGCCCGTCCAGCAACGATCGCTCCAATTTCTTCTTGGTCGGGCAATTGGGGAAAGTGCACTTGTAGTAGCTCCTCGGGTTCTCGCTCCCTTTCACCTGCTTCTGCCCGTACTTCCTCCAGTTGTACCCGTCCTCCGCCCTCCTCTGCTCCCTCACCGACTGGTAACCGCCGCCGCCGCTGCTATTGTTGTTGTTGTTCTCCGCCGCCGCTGTCTTCTTTGTCGTCTGAATCGCCGAAATCTCGGGCGGAGAAACGCTCTGCGTCGAATTCCCGGCAGCAAATCCGTTGCTCTGCTTCGATACGACTTCTTGATAACTCCATCCCTAACAAGGTCAAATCCGGAACAATTAAGATATTGAGATTTGAACACATATCATTTTTGGAACGACAATTGAGAAGACGAAGTTACTCGACTGAAAGTAGAGCAACGAAGTTGGAAAACATACCGTAGCGGGCGGGTGGAAGGAGAAGTCGGAGTAGCTTTTCTCTTCTTCTTGCTTGACGTTCTGATTGCGGGAATTGGTACTCCAATTGAACGCGTGAGCTGGGAAAGATCCTGTGGTTGGCGACGGAAGAATCTGGAGACAAGAACGACGACGACCACGACGACAACAACAAAAAAAAAACAATCAATCAAACGAGCAGAAAATGGAAACGAAATTGAGGGATTCGGAGGTGGTAAAATACGTTGGAGGAGGTGAGAAGAACAGGGGAGTCGAGTAGCTCGGCCGGGCTGAGGCCGGGAGGGATGGCGAAGTAAGAGGAAGGTGAGACGGCGGGCGGGGAAATGGGGAGGGAAGGAGGCGGGATGGATTTGAACTTGGGGACGCCGGAGCCGGTTCGATTGGCGATTCGATCGGCGAGGGCGGAGCGGCGGGGCGGCGGTGGTTGGTGGTGGTGGTGGTCGGGGGAAGAGGAGGAGGAGAGGAGGTCGGAGAAAGGGTGGGAGGAGAAAGTGAAGACGGACTGGGAATTGGCGGATGTGTCTAAGCTTCCTGAAGAAGTAGCCATCGAGAGAGAGAATGTGGTGGGGATTGGTCGATTAGAGGTTGGAAGAAGGAGGAAGAGGAGAGAAATATATTTGGTGGAGGGAGTAAGGTTGAAGGGGATATTGGTGAAATGGGAAGGTGCCGTGTTGAAGAAGGAGTGTGTGTTTTTTTCAAGTTTGGTGATTGGTTGGAATTTTTTTTGTTTCCCTTAGTAAGATAGGAGGAAAAAAAGGAAGTGGAGTGGTTTTCTGGGAAGGTGAGGGAATGGCAAAAATTATGGTTGTCACACCGCTAATATGCTCGAGTTCGATCGTATAATTGGATTCAATTTCTGCCGGATACAATTAGGTTGGAAGATTATTAATATGAAGTGAGAGTTAAAACCGGTAAAAAGTATAATGATTTCTCATTTTTTTTTAATGTCGTATTTTATATATATATGAATGGGGATGGAGATTATAGGTAGATTTTGTTAAGATCAGGGTTCAAGAAGGCGCTAGGCGTAAGGCGGGCGTGGGGACCTAGCCTAGCGCCTTGCTTGTCTAGGCGTAGACTAAGCATGCCTAGGCGTTGAAGAAAATATAGCATTTTGTACTACATGAGAAATGAAATAACAATTTGCTACACGTTCATACTTTTGTTTAAATGATTAATAACTTATTTAACACTTAACAATAAGATAATTAGCTAACAAGTTCATAAATCATAGCTCAAGAGCTCATCATAAATAAAAATATCTTTTTTTATTAAAAAAATTATATATCTATATGAGTCGATATATCCAAATTCTCGCCTCATGATAAATTACACAAACTAAATATGACCTATTACGGAACAACTATAGGTATCGAGATACCCCGAATCTTTCCATTACCATTGTTACCCTTACCCACTCAAAGCATCCCATGCCAGAGTAATTACACACCCGTAAATATTACCACAATAGCAATTAAATTCTCAGAACAAAGCTTCCCCACAAACCCACAAACATAGTTAGTAAATACTCCATTTAATATACGTATATGTATCCATACGTATTTTATGCGTTTAAAATTTCCGTATTCGTATTATTGTCAAGCCGTTCCATTTTTATACGTTTATTTGATGACTCCCGTACTAAACACGTATAAAATCATATAATACGTTTAATATTCGTGTTTAATGAATGAAATTGTAAATTTTACAGTTGTTTATATATGTATTTATTTTTAAAATAATTAATTTTATTTATTTATCACTATTAACGTACTATTAAACATAAAATTAGCTTAAAAATGAAATAAAATACCCGTAGTTATTTTATACGTAACTTTTCCGTACCGTATTTTACCTCCCCAAACTCTTGCACGAAGCTAAAAGAAAATACTTGGCCGGATCAGTTACAGTTCATTAAAATTCCAATACGTACAAACAATGTACACAACGTTTCCCATAACCGGATGGATAAAGAAAGTAAATAAAACCATGATGCCATGATGGACAAAATGATATTCTTTGGCGGAAGTGCCTTGCGCGCTTTTTGCTCCGCCTACATCCAAAGCGCAGCGATCTCCAGCCGCCCAGCGCTCAATTGCGCCTAAACGAGCGCCTAATAACGCTTTTTTGAACACTGGTTAAGATAGATAATATAGATTCACTATTCATTTGGTATTAATGTTTCTCCTCTTTTCATATGCTTTTATCAGAACTAGTATAAACCGTCATATAAATTGATTGTACTTCATTCGAAACATACTACTTGCTAAACAAACATAACGGTATAAATCAGTCATGACTACTTAGTATAGGCAGTTCATGAAACATTTTCATATTAATTTGATCCAATTGTCTTCCTAATATATCGAGTTTGAGTTGCAAAATGGAATGAGATGGCTAGAGCCTAAAATTGCCATTTGAGTAGTTTAGTGCAAACATTAGATGACCATCTTGTTAAAAATAAAAATAGATTGAGTGTTCACTTGTGAACCCAATTGTAAAGGGACCCTTTTTGTAATTAATCCGCGTGTAAAGTGAAGCAATGGAAGGCAAGTTGAGTTGAGTTTATGTCGAGGGTCAATAAAATCGTTGGTTTGACTAAATGGCGGCTCTGGCACCCACGCATTTATTAATATCTCCCACTTTTGAGGTCGGTTTAATTGTGCGAAGATAACGAAACCACATGACATTAAAGCACAATAATAGACCAAATATAGTTGGAGAGTCTAACCTAGTTGTTTACTTATACCAATAGTTATTTATAATTAAGTTTCTTCGGTGATTTTTGTTTCATATATTTTGTTTATTACTACAGTGCCAAAATCATTGATTTTTGTTTACTCTCTCAAGGGATGGATGGGGCAAGCCATTTTTATGCAGCCTACTGGTGCTAATTAAGCAACAACAAACTGCCCGCTGAAAGAAACGATTGAATCATAGTATTTTTTTTTTGAGTTAATACCTTAGTTTGGCCCGAACTATACTCATACTTTCTACTTTGGTTCGTGGTATTGAAAATTGCTATTATGGCCTGAACTATGTAGCAAACTTCCTCATTTGGCCTGGAGGTGGGTTTGACCGTCAAATTAGACGGTCAAACCTGTTGACCGTTAGTCAATGTACACCTCACCCGCCACGTCAGCTTTGAAGAAATAAAAAAAATTAATTTTTTTCTTTCGATTAATAATATTAATAATTCTTATTACCAAAAAAAATAATAAATCTAAAAAAAATAATTAAAAGAACGAAAAAAGCCAAACACGAATGCAGATCTCGACACGTTCCGACTGTCTCTTCTTCAAATTCCTGATCGCCGTCGCCCTGATCATCTTCAACGGCCGCAGAAGAAACCACCTTCTCTTCACAAACGCCAGACTCCCTGCAACTCTCCTCTGTTTCCTCAATTCTAGATGGCTTCTTCTCAATTCCACAAACGGATTCATCAAAACCCTTTTCAAGCACAGATTTCGCCTCCTTCGTAACATCATCGCTCTTCACAACAACAACGACCTTCGATTCCAATTTCACCGGCGAATTCACAGCTTCTTTCCCAGAATTGGCAGCGGATCTCACCTTCCCAATCTGAATTGGGGAAACAATGAAAACTCCTTCAGATCACCCCTTCTTGCTCACCTGAACGAGACTCCTCGCAATTCCCTCATTACTCCCTTCAGATCTCAACTTCCTCCCCTAAATCGGCGATTTCTTGACTCCATCGGCTGACGCACTCAATCTCGCCAGCTGAGTTGGACCCTCGAAGCTCTCCGACTTCCACGTCTTCCTCTTCCCGCTGCTCGCCACCGTTCCCGTTGCGAGGTTCCTCGGCGACCTCCTCGGAGGAAGAAATTGGTTTCGGAGAAGGGATAGGGATTCCTTTTTTCCCGATTTTTTGTGAGGGGGAGGGTATAAATGGTGGCTGGTGGCTTTTTTTCATTTTTTTCGTTCTTTTAATTAATTTTGTAGAGTTATTTTTTTGTAATAATAATTATTAATATTATTAATCGAAGAAAAGAAATTAAAAAAATAATTTTTTATGTCCTCAAAGCTGACGTGGCAGGTGAGGTGTACATTTACTAACGGTCAATAGGTTTGACCGTCTAATTTTACGGTCAAACTCGCATCCAGGCCAAAGGAGGAAGTTTGGGCACGGGATAGCATCACAACCCCCATAGGGGTTGTGATTTTCACGTCCCACTTCCCAGCCATTAGATCCACGATCTCTCTTGGTTTTTCAAATTAACGGTTTAGATTAAATGAAGGATATTTTTGGAAGAGAAAAACTTACCACACAGGATCCTTTCTCATTTTCTATATAATCTGATTTCCAAAAAAAAAAACTATTCCTCTCTCCCCTCTCTCTCTTTCCTCTCCCGAGAACCCTAACTACTCTCTGTCTCTCCCTCCCGTTGTCGTCGCCGCCGCCGCCGCTGCCGCCGCCCCCTCCCGTCGCCACCGTCGTCGTCTTTCCCTCCCGTCGCCACCGCCACCATCTCTCCCTCCCTCCGCAGCCGTCGCGTCCTCCGCCTCCCACCATCGCAGCCCTCTCTCCTCCCTCCAACTCCTGTCACCGCCATCTCTCTCCCGCCGTCCTCCTCAGCCGCCGCCGCTAGGTAACAACCTCTCCCCTTCCTTCTCATTTCCTCATTCCTTAATTTTTTTCCAGATCTGGGATTTTCCAGATTCCGGATCTTGTTTTTTTATGTTATTCTCTAGTGGTACTGATTTCTGTCTAGTGGTACGCTACCAGTGGTAGTGGTAGCGTACCATTAATCAGTGGTAGCGGTACCAGTGAGTAGTGGTACTGATTTCTGTCTAGTGGTACGCTACCAGTGGTAGTGGTATCGTACCACTATTCACTGGTAGCGGTACCAGTGGTAGTGGTAGCGTACCACTACTCACTGGTAGCGGTACGAGTGGTATTTGTAGCGTACCACTACCACTAGTACGTATCACAACTACTGGTAGCGTACCACTAGATGAAAATCAGTACCACTAGCACACTGACGGAGTGGTTTTTTTGCAGTTGGCCGGATCGAGTCTGATTGGAGGATTTCACCGGAAAAATTCGTCGGCCAGAGAAACTTTGGTGGTCGGAGTGAAGAGGTTGCTGGAAAAGAAAGAGAGAGAGAGATATAAGCGTATTAATTGTAGGATTTGAATTAAAAAAGTATTTAATCTGGGTTTTTAATTCCCAATCTGTAATTAATACAAAAATAAATAAATAATAAATTCTGTTTTTTTTCATACCCAAATTGCCCTTGGATGTGAATCTCACATCCCTCTTAGGGGATGTGATGGTATCCCAACCCGGAAGTTTGCTACATAGTTCAGGCCATAGTAGCAATTTTCAATACCACGGACCAAAGTAGAAAGTATATGTATAGTTCGGGCCAAACTAAGGTATTAACCCTTTTTTCTTCTTACATTGATTCCTCCCTTTTAATTCCTTCAATTATGGCTGTAAATACTTTATTATGTTCTCGCTACCGTACTTTGTTACTACTACGCAGGGATTGAGTTAAGATACCTGCAAGCAACTTCAAGATATTAACAAAGTGGATGCCAATTTAGTTTTCGTCAAAGAGGTGTTGTTTTAAAGCACTGGCCCAAACCGATATCTATCTTCAGTCCATGCTGCTACAGGTACTATTTGCTTCTGTTTTAAGGCTGCGTTGTGTAACAGTTTGATCACTACCCGATGATGCTCTAAAACACAACACCTAACAATGGCCAAGTGTAACCAATGAAAGGGACTACAGTATAGTGGCACAAGTAATAAATATCAAATCCACGGGTCTCTAGAGTTACTATTACTCAGCTTCAGTTCATTATCTAGCAAACTAGATTAAGGATTGATTTATAAACTACTCTACTAACTACTCTACTAATTACAAGTTGTGAACTCACTTAGGTATGATTCCCCCTAGCTCCTCAATTAGGTTCAAGTTGTAATTCCTTTTGGTTGTTTTACTGTTGATTAAACTGCGGAAGATCCGACAGTAGCTTGGAATCTCTTAAGCTGACCAAGCCCTCTCAGTCTAACTATCCGGCAGACGACTAGTCTTCACCGGGATAGAAAGCTGAAGCAATAAGCACAAAACTCCACTACTGGAATTGGATTCCAGTACAAAGCAGTAAACTGACTAACTCTCGTATAGCCAATCTCATACTACCGAATGATGAGACTCTAGCAACCTAATCAGATTCTATCTATCTCAGGTTGCAGCAGAAATCAGGAAAAGTTGATCAGACTTCAATTGACTCAATAAACATGCATCATTCGATTATAATCAAACAATATAGCATCCAAAACTTCATACAAGAAAGATCCTAACTCATGGAACTAGGGTTCCTCAAAACCTAAGTGAAGGGAAGTTACTCCATAGAGAAGAGAGAGACTGCAGAAATCTGATCTCGATCTTCAATCTCCATCTCCAAGCTTGATTCCCGAGCTCCAATGGCGAAGAAATCCCCCAAAATAGCTCCAAGAATGTTCCCAAGTCGCTCTCTCTCTAGGGTTCGTCCCTTGGGTGTTTTGGAACCAAAAACCCCAGCTCTCCCTTTCCTTTGGCTCTAATCTGCCTCAAAAACCCGATTCTGGGCGAATTACGGGCTGAATTACGGTCGTAATTCTTCCATGCCCGTATTTTGCCCAAAACACGCGTTTTGGTTAAGTTTCAGCGCACCCAAAGCTCCTCTCGGCAGTGAAATTACGGGCATGGGAGGGGAAATTACGGTCGTAATTCTCCTGCCCGTAATTCTTCCTCCATCCCTATTCAAAGCTTCGTTTCTCCCTCGTCCGGACTCCAAATCAGTCGCCGTTTGAATCCAGACGCTCGTAGTCTCGTCCTCTTTCTTTTCATAACAAACTTTCGTGATTCTTTGTCCATAAAGTGAGGTAGAAATCCATTCTTCTTCAGGTCATGCTCGTGTTTCTTCTCCCGAATTTCCAAATGATCTCCGATTGACTTAAAACTTGCGCCTACGCTTCACTTTATGTGCTAGGGCCTGAAATGTGACAAAGGAACACAACCTAGCGTAAAATAGGCAAAAGAAGCGATAATGCAAGCTTAAACGATCAAGAAACAAAGGGGAAAACATGTGCAAATATCGAGTCATCAAATTCCCCCACACTTAACTGTTTGCTTGTCCCCAAGCAAACCTGACTCAAACCAATGCAAATCTCCAGACCTCTATAGCAACAAACAACCCCAATCGTCGGTAGAGGATTTCCTAGATCATATAGCAACTTACGAGGTCAACTGGTCTTCTAAGACGTTCCCTATCTCTCTCAATGCGAGTACTAGACTCAAGCCAGGATCATGAGAAGAAGTAGAAGTAAGACAGTCAGTTCATGGATAAAGGGACTCACACCATTCACTACCAAGGATTCGTTGTACCGGGGTGCTCTTTCACTTCATGTCACCGTTGGAACCCCTTTTTCTCACTTTCATTTACATTTTTTCTTTCATTTGGTGGGGTTCCAACTGCAGTCTTTTGCATGGTCGACCCTTATTAGTCGAGCAAGAGCAATTTCTGTACATCTGGAGCTCGCCAGAGTACTTCTTTTAACTCCTTTTCCTCAACTCGTGTGGAGGGTCAATGAAATTAAGGGGGGTCGGAAACTCTATCCGTGCCCTTAAAAACACATCCTCAAGTAGGCAAACCGTTCAACGGGTGGAAGTTTTACTTGTACTAGAGACAACTTAGCTTCACCTTGTAGGAGTACCCCACTAAGGATCACTAAAATCTCTTCCAAAACCCAATTTTGTGCAATGAACGGTGCCACACACGTTGGGCTTACCCCATGTTTAAGATTTTTGATGATTTAGACATGGAGGACCAACTGCTTTCCATTTTCCACATGAGCACCCTGTTCGATACACGAGTCCATAACACAATCCAAATAGAGTCACCATTATCACATGAATTCAACGGTCCTAGCTCCACTAATTCACAAAATCAACTGGCACATCAGTGAGCAAGATAGGAAAAATCTTATACTTCAACATCCTCCATAGTGCTACACTACCTCCCTAAGTTGCACATTACTATAGAGACTGTGACGTCAAAGCATACTGAGCAGGCAATTTGCAAGGAAACACGTACTTGGAGCCCTCAAATTTAAAAATTTGGACAGTGAACTAGGCTCCAAGCACACAAACAGCCAACCATTCACCCGCATACATAATCGAACATCCCCCCACACTTAAGCACGACATTGTCCTCAATGGAGGAAAGATAAGGAGGGTAGAACGAAGTTACCAGATCAAGGGTGAATGACGGTGGACGAGGTAGGCAGTGCATTCCAGGATGAGAGAGTAGTCGGAGCACAAAAACCACACAAAATCTCACAAAGGTTGAGTTATTGACTCTAAAATCAAATAACAAAACTGACTCAACCGAGGAGAAATAGAGAAAGAAATGCAAACCGACTGGTTAGGTTGCCTCCCAACAAGCGCTTCTTTCACGTCGTGAGCCGGACGATGGCTCCTAAGTTTCGGTCCATGCTAGAACCTCCTTGAAGTTGAGGTTCTCGTCGATGAGGTGGAGTCTCAAGTCACGAGCATGTGGTGTGGCAGGTGATGAAGGCTCATGTACTTGATGCAGATGAAGTCTCCACCCTCGAGACCTCTTCTTCTCTTCTCTCGTCTCATTGCCCCAAACCAGATATGACAACATCGATTGGCCACCATCGCGTCCACCAAGAGGGACCGATGTTGATGTGGCCTTGGTCTGGCAAAGAGACACTGCAAATGGGTCCTTGCTAAGCAGTTCCTCAAAGTTTGGTGGGGATATTACTTGTAACTCATGGTCGGTGCATACCTCTTCCACCTCAACTTCATCCTCAGCCTGGACGCCAATTGCTTCCTCAACCCCCCTTCCTTCTTCAAAATGTGGTCTCTCTCCTGGGAAAAGATCAAGAACCACCTCTTCTTTTCTTTCTTCCTCATCCTCCACAACTTCCTTCCTCATCCTTTCTCGCTCTTCTTGTTCTAGAACAGATTGGAGAGCAAGTCGCCAAGCAATTTCTTCAATGGGATCATCTTGCATCTCCTCGCACGGGCCCAGCATGTTAGAGCATAAATGAGGAAAGGTGTGGTCTGCAACCAAAGGACTTTCCTTATCATGGGAGTTCTCTATGATAACTTCTGTATGCTCCTCAACGCTCCCGTAGCATTTGTCATCCTCCACCTCTTCTAGCGTGGTAGCAGAAAGTTGATCTTGAGCAAGATGTGAGCAAACTTGCTCCACCCACTCTGTTTGCTTCGCTGAGCGCTGAACAGTCTCCTCCATATCATGGAGAAATGAGGGATCGGAAGAGGCAAAGGCTTGAATTTGAAGATCCATCTTGGAGCAGGATCTCTCAGTGTCTCGAGCAAACTGCTCCACGAGAAGCCTTAATTGTTTGTTCGGATCTTCCAGTGAAGTGTAGCATGACTCTGCAGAGTGGCCCGTGAAGGCCGCCATGGGTAACTCCAGCTCCGATGGGCCTTCTGGTTGTGGGAGAAAGTCTTCTTGGTAATGAGGTTGTTCTTGATATGCCCAGGGGTCTGATTGTTCTCCGTAGTAAGGGGGTTGGTACTGGAACCCGAATCCATAGTCTTCTCCTCCCTGATTGCTCCAGGGAGTCTCGGGGTAATACCACTCGGATGGTGGTGGATACCCCCAATGATTGGAGAAGCCATGAGGATCCATGATTCAGATCTGCATCAACAAAAACAAAAACACCCAAGTGAAAAGCAAGGGTGGAAAAGAAAAGAAAAGAAAAGAAAAACGATAAAGTAACAAACTTCTGCCTTTCCTAATACTCTAGAAATTCCCCGGCAACGGCGCCAAAAACTTGATGCTCTAAAACACAACACCTAACAATGGCCAAGTGTAACCAATGAAAGGGACTGCAGTATAGTGGCACAAGTAATAAATATCAAATCCACGGGTCTCTAGAGTTACTATTACTCAGCTTCAGTTCATTATCTAGCAAACTAGATTAAGGATTGATAACTAAACTACTCTACTAACTACTCTACTAATTACAAGTTGTGAACTCACTTAGGTATGATTCCCCCTAGCTCCTCAATTAGGTTCAAGTTGTAATTCTTTTTGGTTGTTTTACTGTTGATTAAACTGCGGAAGATCCGACAGTAGCTTGGAATCTCTTAAGCTGACCAAGCCCTCTCAGTCTAACTATCCGGCAGACGACTAGTCTTCACCGAGATAGAAAGCTGAAGCAATAAGCACAAAACTCCACTACTGGAATTGGATTCCAGTACAAAGCAGTAAACTGCCTAACTCTCGTATAGCCAATCTCATACTACCGAATGATGAGACTCTAGCAACCTAATCAGATTCTATCTATCTCAGGTTGCAGTAGAAATCAGGAAAAGTTGATCAGACTTCAATTGACTCAATAAACATGCATCATTCGATTATAATCAAACAATATAGCATCCAAAACTTCATACAAGAAAGATCCTAACTCATGGAACTAGGGTTCCTCAAAACCTAAGTGAAGGGAAGTTACTCCATAGAGAAGAGAGAGACTGCAGAAATCTGATCTCGATCTTCAATCTCCATCTCCAAGCTTGATTCCCGAGCTCCAATGGCGAAGAAATCCCCCAAAATAGCTCCAAGAATGTTCCCAAGTCGCTCTCTCTCTCTAGGGTTCGTCCCTTGGGTGTTTTGGAACCAAAAACCCCAGCTCTCCCTTTCCTTTGGCTCTAATCTGCCTCAAAAACCCGATTCTGGGCGAATTACGGGCTGAATTACGGTTGTAATTCTTCCATGCCCGTATTTTCCCCAAAACACGCATTTTGGTTAAGTTTCAGCGCACCCAAAGCTCCTCTCGGCAATGAAATTACGGGCATGGGAGGGGAAATTACGGTCGTAATTCTCCTGCCCGTAATTCTTCCTCCACCCCTGTTCAAAGCTTCGTTTCTCCCTCGTCCGGACTCCAAATCAGTCGCCGTTTGAATCCAGACGCTCGTAGTCTCGTCCTCTTTCTTTTCATAACAAACTTTCGTGATTCTTTGTCCATAAAGTGAGGTAGAAATCCATTCTTCTTCAGGTCATGCTCGTGTTTCTTCTCCCGAATTTCCAAATGATCTCCGATTGACTTGAAACTTGCGCCTACGCTTCACTTTATGTGCTAGGGCCTGAAATGTGACAAAGGAACACAACCTAGCGTAAAATAGGCAAAAGAAGCGATAATGCAAGCTTAAACGATCAAGAAACAAAGGGGAAAACATGTGCAAATATCGAGTCATCACCCGACATAAAATTTGTTTGATTGTGTACGTTCTTCACATATTCCGTATATGTTATGTTGGTTAAAAGTTTTAGAATGCCTATTTTTATTTTTGAATTATGCATATCATGATCATATGCGGTGGCATATAATGCACGACAACTAGATGACATATCATCTCACGGTTTTCCTTGGTCCCGTTGTCAAGGTTTCTATTGGTTAGCCATAGTTATTAGTATTAGTATATATATAATCTCTTGGTTTCAAGATAACTTTCTTTGTCATCATGATATCTCGACATTCGTCATAAATCAGATGACATAACTATCTGTCATGATCTAGCATTAACATTGGGGTTAACTTGCACATTAGCATCAAATTAACAGCAGGAAAAAAACTTAACACGAGAAGTGGAATGTGGTAGACACGTTTGGAAGTAGAATGACAGGCAATTTCTACGCTAATCGACATATGGGTTTAGGTTTAGGGTCAACTGAGCATAGTGAGAGGACCAGAGGGTCTTTAAATATGTCTCTGTCTGTTAATGGAAATCTTAATTTGGTCGGCCTCCATCAATGGATTTGGCCATTTGGGTCATCAGATAATTATGATTTCTATATTTAGTTATGATGCCACCTTCATGTACTTCTTCTGTTGACTTGATATTTTGTTTATAACAAGGTAAAGAAGCAATGCTTTAAATCTGCCCCCAAATTTTGAGGCATAAGTTTTGAAACTTTTATTATGTTTGTACGATGATTTGCTAAGAATAACGATGCAACCACAATATGCTTTCTCTCACAGATATTACACTAGCGCTCTCACGCTTGATTTTATAACCGTCAATGCATTCTATAATGTATCTATTTGTGTAAAATTTTAAGATTAATGCTGTGACAAGGGGGTTTTCATGTCATAATGGTATCTTGAATCATGTTTTCCTTTGGTGCTGCAAAGAAGGAATTAAAATAAAAAATGTCTCCCAGACGTGATCCACCATAATGTTTGATAGAATTATTAGAGTATGCTACACCCATTTCACCAAAAAAAAAAAAAAAGAGTATGCTACACCCATGAGTAACCACTTTCGAGAAGCAATCTATTTTGTTCAATGTTGTATTTTGCTTCATTTTCCTAAGAGGTAAAGTTTATCGTAGTATAGATTGCAGGGTGTGTGTACGTCTATTTTATAAGTGGTCAAATATACCACATTATTGGGAGCTTACTCCCTCTGGATGGACATATACCAAATTCCACTCAATTATAAATTCATGAATCTTCCTATGAACTTCAGAATCATCTCCATCTATTCTCTACAGATGATCTTTCAAATCGGTTGAGCCAAGATATTGGGGTCATTTGTAGAATGGAATTTAGGACGTTTGAAGATCAAACTATTTGCATAGCGTACACATGACGATAGAGAATATGACTTACCCACATGGTATTATCGTAAAATATTTGTATATAATTCTCCAAGAATTGCCACATTCTTACAAGGTAATTACTACATTGTTACTTACCATTTTTTTTATCTAACCGTCGTGTGGGTATCGACTTGAAGACAATACATTGTCCAACTAACTATTGATGATCACTCTACATCATATCATGTATCTTTCAAATCCCTCAATTTCATATTCGTTAGTTGTGTAGTGATCAACAAGTTTTCATGGTTCAGATCCCTTAAGTAGTATCTAACAAAAAACAAAAGCCTACATCACTCTTATATATAAAAAAATTTATTGGGAACAACATTTCAATGACATAGTTACTATCAAAGAAGAATCATTTTCTTTTATGGTGATTTTTTGTGCAATTACCTTTTTTTCATATGTATCATGAGAATCAACTTCAATTTCCACCCACATGGACTATTTAAGTAGCCACCACTTTATAAATATGAGTAAGAATTTTTCATTATAATATTTGTCATATCTATATTTATCCCATTTTATCGTACCCATATTATGTATAGTTGGAAGACTTGCGAAGATAATTCATCGCCGACTTTCGAACTAGCCGGACATTATGTGCGACCACAATACATATGACATACATAATTACCAACGACTCCCGACCAACTAGGGGTGGCTATACGGTCCGGTCCGGTTAAATTGGACCAATATGATCTGGTCTCAGTCCGGTCTTTTCGGGAATATAAGGACCAAAGATTGGATTGGATACAGTCCGGTCTTGACCCGGTCCGGTCCCAATTTGATCTTGATTTTAGGTGTTGGCGATCTATTATCCTGTTTTTTACCTCAAATCTAAGACCGAATATGAGATTGGATTGTTTGCTATCCGGTCCCAGTCCAATCTCGATACGGGTTATACGGTCCGGTTTCGGGTAAAACCAAACAGTCCGTGACCAAATAGCCAGCCCTACGGCCAACTGGCCGTGTCCAGTGCTTGTAAAGCACAATAATAGACAAAATATAGTTGGAGAGTCTAACCTAGTTGTTTACTTATATCAATAGTTATTTATAATTAAGTTTCTTCGGTGATATCTTTTTCATTTTAAGTAAAAAATTTAACATTTTTTATATAAAAAAAATCAGAAACTCCTAGAATTTATATATACTTTCATATATTTTGGAAAAAATTGTAACATATATTACCCGTTTATATCATGATGATAATGTTTGATAGTACATAAGATTGCACCAAACTGTTATAGAATTGTATACTCGAGGTACGAAAATATCATAGTGTTGAAAGATTGTATTTATGATAATAGTATTATACTAAGGCGTCGTTTGGATGGGTGATTGTAATGAGTTATTTGGGGCTAAATAACTCATTATGAATTATTTGGCCCAAATAATTCGTTTGGAACCCATTTTATTCAATATGTTATTTGGGGACGCGGTATTTAACAATAACACGAAATCAGGATATTTAAAATAACAAGGGGGGTGTGGTGTTATTTCAGAATAACGCACTGACGCTCTCTTTCTGCCCTCGCCTCTCTCCTCTATCGCCTTCCTATTTTCTTTGAAATCTTCAATGGCAAACAGACTAAAATCCACTGAGGGTTAATCGATTTTTATGTTATTGTAGGGTTCCTTTCCGCATGCAGATCAGCATGAGTAGGCGATACTAACAAAGGTTGAAACCCTAAGACTTAAAGCCTTTCTCATTGATTCATCTGGTTCTTATATTGAACCCATTACAGAACAAGACAAGCATACACAACTACATGTTTGTTTTCTTGAATCATCTTCTTCGTCAGTCAAATGCCGCTCGTCTCCAACGGTCGAAGTGGGACTGATTAGGGATTGAAATCCTGGGTTGTTACCCCCCCCCCCCCCCCTGGCAAGCTGGTGGGCAAAGATTGCGCACACCGAGCTTGGCAATGAGAGAACGAAATGGTGCTGGAGAGAGGGGCTTGGTGAACAAATCAGCCAGCTAATGTGAACTGGAGACGGGAAGAAGCTTGACGGTATGTCTGAGCAATTTCTCACGAACCAAATGGCAATCCAGCTATATGTGCTTGGTGCGCTCATGGAAGGTGGGATTTTGGGCGATATAAATCGCACTTTGATTATCACAGAAGAGGGTAGCTAGATGTTTGTGAGGAACCTGGAAATCCTTGAGCAAGTAGAGAAGCCATTGAAGCTCATAAGCAGCGAATGCGAGGGCCCTGTATTCCGCTTCACAAGATGATCTGGACACCGTCTTCTGCTTCTTACACTTCCAAGAGATTAAGGATTCTTCCAAATAGACACAAAAGCAAGATATTGAGCGTCGAGTATCAACGCAAGCAGCCCGATCTGAGTCAGAAAATGCCTTCAAATGAAAAGAGCTTTTTGTTGGGAAGAAAAGGCCTGTTGCTGGAGCAGATTTCAGGTAACGAATGACCCTCTAAACAGCTTTGAAATGCTGTATCCTGGGATTAGCCATGAATTGGCTAAGTTGCTGAGTAGCATAGCTTATATCTGGTCTTGTAGTTGTCAGATAAATAAGCTTTCCTACTAGAGTTCTGTAAAATTCAGGATCTTCATTGGTGTGGAAGCAGTTTTGGAATCAATAAGATTTGCCTCTTCAATAATATCCAAAGTGTACTTCCTTTGAGATATGTGAATGCTTGTGGCATTTCAAGCAACCTCAATGCCAAGAAAGAACTTCAAGGTTCCAATGTCCTTAATGCTGAATTCCGAATGCAAAGCTGTTTTGAGAGCTTCAATCTCTTTCAAATCATTTCCTCCTAGAGTAAGATCATCCACATAAATGAGGATGCATGTATAGCTTATAGCAGTAGCTTTGTAGAACAAGGAGTGATCAGCCTGACTTTGGACAAATTCGTAACTGAGAAGCTTATCAGTAAGCTTAGAAAACCATTGACGAGATGCTTGTTTCAAGCCATAGAGAGACTTTTTGAGTCTGCAAACAGGATTAGTGAAACCAGGAGGAGGTTTGTAACCTTTAGGAAAAGTCATGTACACTTCCTCTTGTAAATCTCCATGGAGGAAGGCATTATTCACGTCTAGCTGGTGAATATGCCAATTCCTCTGAGCATCAATTGCCAAAAACATTCGCACAGTAGTCATCTTAATAACTGGTGCAAAGGTGTCCTGATAATCAACACCTTCCTGTTGTGTATGTCCTTTTGCAACCAGTCTAGCTCGAAATTTGTCCAAAGTATCATCTGGGTTGAGCTTTACTTTGTAAACCCACTTGTTGCCAATTGTTTTCTTGCCAGGTGGTAGATTGACTACATCCCATGTATTGTTTTTGATGTGGGCACCAATTTCATGTTGCATTGCAGCATTCCACTGTTCAGACAGTGCTGCTTCTTTGTAGGTATTAGGCTCTTGATAGGTAGAAAGGGTAAGAACAAAATGTTTGTAATGTGAGGATAGGGAATCATATTAAAGAGAGGAAAAGAGAGAGTACCTTTTGTCTTGAACCTTTTGATGTTGAGAATGATCTAGTTTGCCAGTTTGTTGAAGTAGATAGCAATGGTAATCTTTGGTTAAATGAGCAGGTGGTTTAGATTGTCTGTCTGAACGTCTGAGATTAGAAATAGGAGGTGGAGGTGGGGGTGGAGTTGGAGATTATGGTGAAGGTGGGGATTGAGTAACTGGGTCAAGGGAAGGAGATGGAATATGATCAGGAGAAGTGGGAGGAGATGTAGTGTCTGGAGATGTAGGTTGAGGAATGTGATCAGTACGAAAAGAAGGAGGAATAGAAGGTGGTGTAATGGTGGGAAGGATGTCTTCTGGGTGAATGTATGGGGAAGGGCTAGGAAACAGGCTAGGTGACTCTGATGAGGGATTTGACAGATGCTGGAAAGGGAAATGGCTCTCATAAAAAATGGCATCACTAGAAACAAAGGTGTCATGGGAGGACAGGTCATAGACTTTGTAACCTTTAATCCTTGAGACATAACCAATGAAAATTCCCTTTCTAGCTCTTGATGCAAATTTGGTTATGTGATTGGCAAGTGTGCTAGCATAACACAGAGAACCAAAGACTTTTAAATCTGATAGATCAGGGGTCTTGTTGTGGAGTTTCTGGAAGGGTGTTTGATTGTCAAGGATAGGTATAGGGACACGGTTAATAAGGTAAACAACATGTTTAACACTGTCACCCCAGAAACCAGCTGACAAAGCAGCTTGAAACATTAAGGCCCTAGCAACAGCAAGGATGTGCTGGTGCTTTCTCTCAACCTTGCTGTTTTGCTGGGGAGTTTCAACACAGGATAACTCATGAAGGATTACAGTGGATTGGAAGAAATCATCCATCTCGAACTCCTTTCCTTGGTCACTTCTAATTGTTTGGACAGATTGATTGAACTGAGTTTTGACTTGGTTGCAGAAGTGAATGAGTTTTGGTCTTGCTTCTGATTTGAGTTTAAGTAGAAGAATCCAAGTCATACGAGAGAAATCATCAACAATTATCAAAAAATACTGAAAACCATCATAAGTTGGAGTGGGGTTGGGACCCCAAATATCAACATGAATCAAATGGAAACATCTTTGTGTTACCATTTGACTAATGCGAAAAGAAAGTCTCATTTGCTTTGCAAAGTGACACACATCACAGGGCTGATCTTTAAAGGTCTGGATGGAGGTACAAAATTGAGTGAGGTAAGGAACTCTGGTATGAGAAACATGCCCTAACCTAAAGTGCCATAAATCAAAAACTGTGGCCCTAGCAGCAGTGAGGAGTTTAGGTTTGCAGTCTACTTCTAAGTGGTAAAGACCATTGACGAGCCTAGCGTAACCAGTCATTCTCTTCATCGCTAGGTCCTGTATGAGACAAAATTCAGAGTAAAATGTCAAGTAGAAAGGTTTGCTAGTTGTGAGTTTGCTCACAGAAACAAGGTTGAATGTGAAGTGAGGAACAAAAAGAAATCCTTCAAGAATAAGGGAAGAACTGCAAGTAGCAGTGCCAATGTGTGTGGCTTGGATTTGTTCTCCTGTAGGTAAGGAAATGAAAACATTGTCTACCTTCATATAGTCAGACAGATAAGCCAAAGAGCAGGTAATATGATATGAAGCTCCAGTGTCAAGAATCCAGTCAGTATGATTCTTGAAATGTGCTCCTTTAGTGGGGATGGAACAAAGGTATTTACCTGGAGATGGTGGTTGAGAAACATAAGCAACTGCTGAGAAAGAACCATGGTGAGTGTTCATTAAAGCCATCAGTCTGTCATAATCCTTCTTAGTGAGCTTGACCTCTTGTTCAGATGAGTCAACAACAACAGAGTTGACAGATTGCTTTCCTCTGTTGTTTGAAGAAGAGGCAGATCTGGCAGCCAAGTGAGGAGGTAAACCATGTTTTTGAAAGCAATGATCTTCAGTGTTTCCTGATCGTTTGCAATAAGTGCACTCAATTGGGTTCACAGGAGCTGTTGATGGTCTTTGACTCATGCCAGGAGGCCAGCCATGAATGTGATAGCAAATGCCAATAGTGCGACCTTCTTTCTTGCAGTGAGTACAAAAAGGACGTTTAGCAGGTGGAGGAAACCTCTTGTTGCCTCCTTGTATAGCCATAGCCATAGAATCAGAACTAGCAGAAGCTACCATCTTTCCCTTTTGTGTGCCATAGATCTGTCTCTCATGCTGCAAGAGTCTTTGAAAAACTCTATTGATTGTAGGTAAGTCATCTCCAAAGAGAACTTGGGCTCGAACACCAGCATAGTTTTCATTCAAACCTGTTAGAAATTTAATGACATAATTTGTGTCATGATACTCTAAGACTTTCTTCATAGCTCAACACTCTGTATGACTAGTAGGAGTACAATCACATGGGAACAAAGGCTGGTAATTGTCTAGCTCATCTTTGAGAGTAATGACAGTGCCATAGTACTCTATAATTGTTTGGTTACCTTGATGCAAAGAAGACAGGGCTTCTTCTAACTCAACAACACGAATAAGGTCACCAGAACCATACCTAGATTGCAGACTCTTCTAGGCATCAGCTGTTGTCTTGCTAGAAAGTATAGTCTTGCGACTTTCTGAGTCAACTGCTTGCTGAATCCAACTCAGAATCATGATGTTGTTGCGTATCCAAGCTGGTAAAGGTTTGGTGGAGGTTGTGATTGTGGTTGGGGTTGTGGTTCTGGAGGGAGTTGTTGACCATCATTGTTAGCGTTTTCAGCCATGGAGGCGGAGCAAGTTTAGGTGGAGGGCTCTGATACCATAACAAAGGTTGAAACCCTAAGGCTTAAAGTCTTTCTCATTGATTTATATGGTTCTTATATTGAACCCATTACAGAACAAGACAAGCATACACAACTACATGTTGTTTGTTTGCTTGAAATGGAAACAACCTCAAGCTTGGCAGGAAAGTAAACACAGATTCGAAGAAAGGCAAAAACGACACAACATTGGATGGAGAAAGTAAAACGGTGCACTTAATCAAAACAGTGTGGATCAGTGTCTTGAATCATCTTCTTCGTCAGTCAAATGCCACTCTTCTCCAACGGTCGAAGTGGGACTGATTAGGGATTGAAATCCTGGGCTGTTAGATACCCTAGGTGGCGGCATTTAGAGAAGACAGAGAACTTGTCGGCGGCGACGAACAGAGAGTTATCCGGTCGCTGTTCTGGTTTTCTCGCCGCCTCATCACCAAGCTCCTCGACCTCAATCAGGCCAGTTGAATCACCATCTCCAAAGTCATCGAGTATTCCTAGTTCAAAAAAGAAGGAAGAGATTTTGATTCGTGGCTCTGCTCCTTCCCCTGTTTGTTGCGTGCTTTTGCTGGGTCTTTTTTTCAGATTTGGTGTTGGTTTTAGTCTTTTTTTGTAGTTCATTTGTTCGATTGTTATAGGCTTTGCTGGATTTTTTTCTCTTCCTCTCATGGTTTCAATTGATGGTAAATAGAATGGTGGAAGAAGGTTGATTAGGGTAAATAGAATGGAAGTTCCTGGGTTTTGGCGGCGGGACGATGGGCAGATTTGGAGTAGAGAAATGATTGAATGGGCACTATACACTACAGAGCAAAGAAATAATTGAATGGGCAGATTTGGATTAGAGAAGAATGGGCAGTTTTTTCTGGTTTCCAGAGAATTGAAATTGGATGTTGAGAAGAAGGAGGAGAAGAACCTCGAAGTTAGGGGTGGGCAACTGGTTCAGTAACCGAATTAATGCTATTCGGTTCGAAGTTCGGAAGGAAAATATGGATAGTTCGAAAACCAGGATTCTCTTAACCGAACCGAATTTCCGACCGAAAAACCGAAATACTATAATAGCAAGCTCCAAATGGTGGATTTTATGTTTGTAGTTGTTTTTAGACTTAAATATTTGAAATGTTTTATGACTTATGTGTTGAAAAGTTTGATTTTATCATTGATGATGCATATAATTACATATTTATTGTTTATATTAGGGGTAAAAAATAACTTAAAAGTGAGAAGATATAAATAGCTTCACAAATTCAGTTTTGTGTGAAAAACCAAACCGAACCGAATTATAATTCGATTCGAATTAGGTTTGAGATTTGGGAGAATTCGGGGACCCGGTATTCACAACTTTGATTCGGTCGAAGCCGAACCGACCGAATACCCACCCCTACTTGAAGTAGTGAAGAAGGGCAGTGGGTATAGAGTAATAATGTAATTTTGATTTTTTTTTTTATGAAATACCACATACGAATAACTCGTTCAACCAAATAAGACAATTGAAATCAAAATACCAAATTTCAATATCAAATAACTTTGAAATACCACAGTTACAAAAATTAAGTTGTTTGTGCACAAATACCACACTCCAACAAATAATCAATCCAAACGACCCTAAGTTATTAACACCATTTACTATCGTCTGCAGCTAGCTACCCACCCTAAAATATAGTGAAAGATTTGATTTTGAAATATTCTCATAAATTTGTAGATCATGATAGATCACGATAAACCTGTTCCTTATATGCAATTTTTTTTTAAAAAATTTGAGCTAAAAACAAAGGTGGTATAAAGTAACAACTACTTTTCTCAAAATATATAAACCCGTTCCTTATATGAACCTCGTTCCATATGTGCAATTTTTTTTATTCCAGTTAAAAAAGATAGGGATATAAAAAAAATAATCTCACCTTTAAATTCGACTCCACTCAAAATCAAGAGGTCATATATAACTATGTACAAATGCATAACCAAGAGTTGTGGACCTTCTAAAAACAAAAGTTAGTCCTTACTTCAGGTTATTTTAGCCTTTTACGAACTAAGTTCTTACTTCTAATGTTATAAAATATTAGAAATTAGTATGGTTAGCTTAAAGATAAAACAAAAGTTCGCTAGCTTAATGTGGTTTTGAAAATCATGATTTTACTAACCATATTCAACTTACTATCCATAATTAATCACAACATTTACATTTTTTTTATGATTTATAATTATCCGCAAACCACAAACCAAACTTCTACTCCTAATCGCCTTCACCTAAGAATCTGTAGCTCTGGTCAAGTTGACGTTCTGCAATAATACAGTTGGGCCCTCTAGTTTGGGTATCCATCCATAATGGACCTCACCGCATCTAGCTGAGAAGTTGTATCGTTGGGCACCAGCTCACCCAAACAGCCCAAATATAAAATGTCTAATTGGTAACCATCCTTCATACTTAGTGTACGTCGCTTCCTCTCCCTTCCTCCTACTCCTACCACCGTGCTGAAGCGGCAAACCGCGCAACGTTTCTTCTCCGCCGAGGGAGTCACGATGCTAACGGCCGACATTCCCCCGAATCAAACCATTTACATAGAAAACCTCAACGAGAAGGTCAAGAAAGAAGGTACGACACTATCCTCCCTCTCTCTGCCTTTCTGGGCTTTGGAATGAATGGAACGGAAAAATTTTGAACCCTAAATCTCGCCGTCTCGATTCATGGTTTCTTGGTTCTACTCTTACCCGCTGAAAAACTTTAGACAACCTATAGAGTGAAAATGGGGGATCGAGTTTCTTCCTCGTTTCATAGGGTTTAGGGGGAGGGGGGGAAGTATTCTATGTTGTTCAAGTTGGAACGCGGAGTAATTCCGCTCGAATTTGGTGTGCACAGTTTCGTCGCAGAAGTACTGATTTTGAATGTCTATTTTCTGGAGACTTCAATCAAAAGGATGGGTAGCAGTCTGTTTGATTTAGGGATGCTTAAGTTTAGTGCCTCAGAAGACATCGTCTTGCATACTTTACTGATGGTATACCTGAAGATAGCTACTTTGCTGAAACATCTTATTCAGAACTGTATCTGTGGAAGAGAGAATCAGTGGGATAAAGGGTTCTAGTTTGTATATTTTCGAATGAGTAATCAACTCACACTAATACACTATCTCGGTCCATAGACGATAAGTAGTGCTTTTGTGGGCAGAGTCATTTTAAACCAACAATTGAATGGCCATTGAATGCTTTTAAGCTGTCCCATTTGTTTCGTATTTCATTCATGTTTGTGATCCCTGATAGCACTTTCCGCAGCAAGCATTGTTAATGAGTCAGGAACTTGAATCTCAATCACTGTCTTTTGTTGCAATATGTGTCCTTTTTCTATGAAAATTTGGGGAATGTAGCATATTGGTTAATTGTGACAACTTCACTATATCTATCATTTTCTTTTTCAGAATTGAGAAGATCGCTTTACTGTTTGTTTTCTCAATATGGAAGGATTCTGGATGTTGTTGCCTTGAAGACACAGAAACTCAGAGGGCAAGCATGGGTATGCTTCAGTGAAGTAATAGCTGCCAGTAATGCAGTGCGGCAAATGCAGGGTTTTCCATTTTACGACAAGCCTATGGTACGTTGATGAGCTAGTAACTTATTTTGGGATAAGGAAAGATGTAAAGTGAAAAATATATAATACTTTTGTAAATTGGTCAGACTATCCATTTGAAAGAAGAAGCTGCTTAAGATTATTTAGTGATCTATTGCGCTCCTGTATTTGGACTTGGACGAAAAAGTTTTTTCAATGACAGGAAGTTTTATTTAGTATGTAAGCCCTCGTGCATATGAGTTCATAGTTGCTCTTCAAGATCCTTGCAGTATCATCTATATTTTATCTGTACATATTCTGGATTAAGCTGTCAACAAGTTCAATTAGTCCCAAGCACCTTGCTAAAAGAATAAAAGATACAGATATGAAGGACCATGCTTACTTACTATATACTTCTGCCATCATACATTTATATAATAACAATATATTAGAAAAAACATGCCTGCTTTGCAGTTTTATGCTTATAAGATCTTGGTTTGGTGCAGCGTATCCAATATGCAAAAACAAAGTCGGACTGCCTTGTAGAGGCAGAAGGAGTTTACGATCCAAATGCGAAGAAGAAGAAGAAGAAGAAGAAGAAGAAGAAGAAGAAGAAGAAGAAGAAGAAGAAGAAGAAGAAGAAGAAGAAGAAGAAGAAGAAGAAGAAGAAAAAGGTAACCAGAATTGAAATCTTGCATTCTCTAGTCAATTCTCCAATGTCATGCAAGAACTTTTGAGCACACCACAATTGAAATCTTGCATTCTCTAGTCAATTCTCCAATGTCATGCAAAAACTTTTGAGCTCAACGTCGTGTGCTAATCATGTGCCTATATCTGTACCTCCAGCTGAGAGAAAGAGGCGTGCTGAAGAAGCTCAACAATCTGCAACTGCTAATGGTTCAACTGCTGACAATAACAGAGGCCCTGTAAGTGTGCTGATACTGTCTGTTTATGTATTCTGGATATTAACTTCTCCGTCAGAATCTTATAAATTTACCTCCAAAGCATGAGTCTGTTAATTATACATTGCCTTTGTCAGATTTGCCATTTGATCATGAATTCTTTCTCCTTTGTGATGTGCAGAGTTATTTCCGCCCAACTAGTGGTGGTGGCGACCAAGAAACCATTCCACCAAACAACATACTGTTCATTCATAATCTGCCGCATGGAACCACAAGCATGATGTTGCATGTCTTGTTCCAGCAGTACCCCGGGTTCAAGGAAGTCTGGATGGTGGAAGCTAAGCCTGGCATTGCATTCGTTGAATTTGAAGACGACGTCCAGTCATCCATGGCCATGCAGGCACTTAAAGGGTTCAAAATCACTCCTCAAAACCCAATGGCCATCAGTTTTGCCAAGAAGTAGTAGGGTTGCATGTCTTCTACATGTAATTTGTGGATTAAGGAGAGTCATGCTAACAAAACCAGGCCTCCTGAAACCGAGTTAGAGTGATGTATCTGATCAGGATCAATGTTATTGCAGACCCACCATCAATAGAATTTTAGCCAGTTCTTTTGAGTCAGTTTCTACCTCTTCTCGTATGATCTACTTCTTGTTCAATCATGGACTGTTTACCAGCGTATGAATCATCGTCTAGTTCTTCTTATTAAAGAACAAGTAGAAGGGTTACTATTACTTATAGTCACATCACAAGGGTGATTATTTTGTAATTAACCAAGGCTTGGAGGAATTTTATGTCATTGAGGTACTAATTAATCAACTTATTACAATTGAATCCAAATTGAATCCAAATCAATGGGTGTTCGACCTACTTCGATTCGGTTAACAAGTAGAAGGGTTACTATTACTTATAGTCACATCACAAGGGTGATTATTTTGCAATTAACCAAAGCTTGGAGGAATTTTATGTCATTGAGGTACTAATTAATCAACTTATTACAATTGAATCCAAATTGAATCCAAATCAATGGGTGTTCGACCTACTTCAATTCGGTTTACGCAAGTTGAACTCGGTGTTTATGAATTTTGGCTCAACAATTGAACCCAAATAGATAGGTGTTCGACTTACTTCGATCCGGTTTAAGCGAGTTGAACTCGTTGTTTACGAATTTGCTTCAACGAGGGTTGGAATTTTATTGCCTCAACTTTGATTAGGTTTAAGCGAGTTGAACCCACTATTTACGAATTTTGACTCAACAGTTGAACCCAAATCAATAGGTGTTCGACCTACTTCGATATGGTTTTAAGCGACTTGAACCCGATGTTTACGAATTTTGCCTCAACGAATTTTGCCTCAACTAATTAATTAACTTTTGACAATTGAACCCAAATCAATGGGTATTCTACCTACTTCGATCCGGTTAATGCGAGTTGAACCTGTTGTTGACGAATTTGGCCTCAACAACAAGTTTTATGCTTGAATCATTAGAGTTTCGAGAATTTTTTGTGCCATTAAAGTTCTAATTTATTAACTTTTGACAAATAAATCCAAGTTAAGCCCAAATCAATGGGTGTTCGACCTCTTCATCCCCGTTTAAACGAGTTGAACCCGGTTTTGACGAATTTTGGCTCAACAATGAGTTATTCATGCTTAAATCATTGAAGGTTGGAGGATTTTTTTTGTGCCATATAGGTTCTAATTAGTTAATTTATGTCAATCGAATGAATGTGTATTCAACCTACATCAATCCGATTAAAGGGAGTTGAACCCGTTATTTGCAAATTTTTACTCAACGACGAGTTTTGCACTTAAATCATTGGGTATTGACCTAATGTCGACCCGATAAGATGAGGCACTGTTTCTTACTGTCTCGCCAACTATGAATTTTCAATTATTTAAAATTGTTACTGATTAATCTAATCTAAATCCTTTGGTCAACTGTGCTAACTGATTAACAACGAGTTTTGCATACTTAAATCATTGGATATTTGACCTAATGTCGACCCAGTAAGATGGGCCACTATTTCGTAGTGTCCTGTAGACTAAGATATCAAAATTATTTTAAATTGTTACTGATTATTCTAGGTCTTTTGGTAAACTGTTCTAACTAATTCTTTTTGTGCCAATTGCCCAATTTGAACCTAAATCAATGAGTATTTTATCTAATTTGACTCAGTGTTGGTAAATTTTGGATAGAGGACGAGTGTTGTACGCTTTTTTAATTGAAGAGTTTGGTCGATGTGAATTTGTTCAAACTCACCCTTCTTGACGTTGCTCACGTGTTGCCGAATTTTGGGTCGAGTACGAATTTTGCACCCTTACATAAGATCACAAGAAAAGGCTGACCATTTTGGAGCTGGGGGAAACTTGAGGTTTTTTTTTACCATTTGTTTTGCTTTTCAGTCTTCCCTCCTCTTCCCAGCCACACAAACTTCTCTTTCTTCTATTTTCTTCTTCTCTTTCATCTCTCGCTGATCTTTCTCACCGACCTAGCTCTCCCTAGGGGTGGGCAACGGGACGGGACGGGATACCCGTCCCGTTTTAAACGGGTACCCAGTCCCATTTGGAGACCAAAGTCCATCCCATATCCCAAACCCATATGGGAAACGGGTACCCATTACCCGTACGGGACGGATAACGGGTACCCATATTACCCATAAATACCCAAAGTTTAAATCATATTTTACCTAAAGACAATTAGTCAATTACATCCAAAGCATTCATTTCAAAACACAAAATGGTTGCACAAGTAGCAACTTACACCAATTCCTACAACCCAAAGAAGGGATGATGATGAAGATGAAAAGGAATCAAGGAAGGGGAAATAGTAAAAAAAGTTACACAGAACTCAGCCGTTGAACGTGCGTGTTGCGTCTGTGAGGGAATGGGGTTAGAAGTTACCGAATAACTGAATATGCCCTGTGAGGGAATGGGGTTAGAAGTTACCGAATTGTAATTGAATCATGAGATTGCGGTTGGTGCTGCTCCCCAGTTCTGAATGAATTCATATCCTTTTGTGTTGGAAAAGTAAGACAAGTCTGATTTGCAACCGTGTTAACAGGTTTTACTTGCTCCAAGAGGACTAGGACATGTCCGGAACTACAGTCGCCTTGTTGTGCCAGGTAATATTTACTTTAAGCTTACCCCTTTTGTTGGTGGTTGTTTTTGGTGGATGCTGAATATAAGGGTTTTTTTTACTGTTACAGGTTCTACAGTTAGTCTGACGCCCATATTACTTGCTCCAAGAGAAGATGAATTATATGTCTTTGTAATTTGAAAGGGTACAACGGGTACCCATATTACCCAAATGGGTATTCGCGGGTAACCCGCGGGTACCCATATTAGGACTATACAATTCCAAGTCCCATCCGTTTAAAATATTACGGGTAATATGGGTACCCGTAACCCTTAAAAAACGGGACGGGTATGGGTATACCCAAATACCCGTTTCTCGTTGCCCACCCCTAGCTCTCCCTACCACACACACAAAAAAAAAAAAAAAAAAATTACAAAGTTCAACGCCGATGGGGGGGTGATGATGCCGTCGATGGATATGATAGTGAGGTGTTGTGATGGAAGAAAACGAGGGAAGGAGAAACATAGGAAGATGAAGAAGGGAAGAAAGGAGAAACAGAGGAAGATGAAGAAGGGAAGAAAGGAGAAACAGAGGAAGATGAAGAAGGGAAGAAAGGAGAAAAAGAGGAGGAAGAAGAAGGGTACATTGAAGAAAAGTATCATATCGATCTTGCTCTCATGGCCTCAGGTACCTTCTTTCGCCTCTCAATTTCTATTTCTCTCTCTGTGCTGGTGATCTGGTAATAAAACAAGAAATGTTGCTTTTCTCAGATGATTCATTAGCCAAAAAAAAACATGTCGGCGACGAGCTTGCTCAGGTCATGTCGGCGACGAACTTGCTCAGGATAGGACGATGGTCCACCTTATTATTGTATCATGGTCAGTTCTTTCACTACACTCTATTTGTGCTCATTCTTTGGTTATTTTTAGGGTTTTGGGGTTTTTTTTATGATCTCCAGTTGGTTCTGATTGTTTTGCGTTCTTTGGTTCTTTTTAGGGTTTTCAGTTTCTGGACTGCCGTTGATTTTTATTGGATTCTTTCTTCGGTTCCTTTTTTTTTGGGTTTTAGTTTATGCCATGGAGTTTGTTTTTATTGGTTGGATGATTGATTTTGTGTTCCAACTCTCATCCTGTCTCTTTATTTCTCCGGCATCTCTGAAGGCTATTTGATGAAAAAACTAGGACAGCTCGTTTTCTCAATGAATTAATTGGCCTCGGAACCACGTCGGCAGCAAACTTGCCCATAGGAGAATTTTCCGCCGATGATTCTACACTGGTCATTTTCGAAGACCCTTTGCAGACCTTGCTCCCAATCCAATTTGCTCTTATCCTCGACTCGCTTACGTTTTTGGGTCTCAACCACAAATATGTTCCTTTTGCTACATGTCCCCGCACAAATCTCACATACTGAGTGCAAGGTAACTTCTTTTTTATGTTGGTTCAAGATTAATATGGTTATAGCTTATTTCCCTTAAACTAGGACTGGGTTTTCATGGAAGCCTTTCAGGTCGCTTGGTGGGTTTGTGAGGTACCTCTGCCATAACGTTGTGGTAGGAAGGAATTATACTTGGTGTTTAATTAGTTTGTTTGTGTAGTTTTAGAGTTCATTCGCGTCAGGTTATTTGTGAACCAGTTTGGACTTGTGGTATACCACAGTGGTGATTGTGATGGTTTGATGGCTGAAGCAACCGGGTGCAGTGGTTATTTTTCCTCAATAGTTCGTCGTTTGACCAACTACATTTTTTCATCGTAAAATGGTTTTGTTGGGTTTTTTGTATTCTTTCAGAATATTGTAAAAAGCCTTGAATCATGAATAAATGGGAGAAAGCAACCCTGAGTTTATTTTTCTTGACAGTATATGGGTTCATTTCTTTTCTTCTTTTTTTAGATGCAAGATTACCTTATGGTTCTGCAGCACTCTGTAAGTGCCATGAAGTTCCACAATAGCTAATACAAGCTTACATCTGCTTTGCATATGCATTTTGCTGTCCATAGGGTGCATTATGAAAACTATAGATGCCAACAAGTAATTTTGTTCAATTGCAGTCATTGTTTCATCATGGATGATGTTGTTCTTTGTGTTATTGAGCTCATTTTTTTTACTTATTAAGATCCTTTGTTTACTTTTTCTCTGTTTCTTCTTGCCCACAGTAAAGGAGCAGGCCTTAAAGAGGAGTTTGATGGGGAAGGAAAATGCTTCCTGCTAAGGCGAAGTCACACTTTTTGTTTGATACTTTCAATTCCACTTTCTCCATCATATGGTAGTAGCAGCAAGCTCTGGTGCATTTTCTATTGTCAATTCTCATCATGTTTCATGTCATGAGTAGGTTACTCTAATTTACGAGTCCAGTTGTTTGCTTTTCATGTCATGAGGTGTTGTTGTTAAGCTTGTGGTGATGGCTTAGACCACTCACACGAGAACTTTCATTCCTTTACTCCACCATATATAATTTATGGTCTAAGATGTTCACTGTTGTTTTGGGTTTTGTTTGCTATGAATCATAAATCATAGTTTTTCTTCCGACTAAAATGGAATCTAGGACTAAGCATACAACTAACAATGGCTGTATTGGGAAACCGTTCAATTCCGCTTTAAATTTTTTCCTTTATATCGTCCGAGATGCTTCATTGTTTTTGTTTCGGCTCAACATGCTTCAAGTATCGGAACATGCTCTTCAGTTCAGGGTTGAATATTTATACAGGTAGTTGTGCCGTGTTCTTTTGACTATCAGTTTTCTTTTTCTTCTTTTTCATGAATTAGTAGATTTTTTTATTGTTTATATTTGGTTTAGATTATCTGTGTTGTACTTTGTTGATTTGCTCCACGCATTGTTTAATAGACCGCCATGTCTGATCAATGTTTACTTTCGTCTGCGTCTACTCAGATGCATTTTACAGAAACCATGAAGTGCAGAAGCAAATCAAAGAGATTATGGTTAAGGTCCACCAGGGTCAATTATTCTTTCTTCGGACTAAGTTGAAACTAATGAACAAGGTAAGCTGCAAAGGTTTCCTCTCTTAATCTTTTACTTGAATACTACAAAGCTCTTGCTTTCATTTTATGTATTACCTGTCATTATAATCTTGAGGCCTCCCGAAATTGGTTCCATTTAGATTAAAATGCTTGGTTATTAGTATTTTTACTTTAGTACGCCAATGAGACTTGCTGCGAATGAATGCCTATTCTTAATTTTAAGTGATAATTGAATGAGAATTAGTTTTTCGTCGTTGTTGACTGTCAAACCTGCAGAATTTTGTTTCATGTGCCCAAAGCAATCATGGATTATGAGAGCCGGTAAAAAGATAGTTTTGTATGAATTTGAAATGCGAAGTATATCAAACCAAGGAGGTAAGGCCGCAATGAACTTGAGTTCATCTGTCATCATACAATTTGCTATCATCTATCTATATTTTGCCACTCACACGATTTTACCTATCTGAGCCCGACTATAGTTGTCGACTTCTATCTATATTTGGTTGTTCTCACAGTATTATATGTATGCTACTATCTCTAATCCTTATAATATACAATCTCTTCTTTTAACAAGCATTCCAAGGCTGCAAAGTTCTTTATTTGAAGTTTGCCCCCAACGAATTTCATTTTTTTTTAGTTTAATACACTTGTATATCCAAAACTTTCACGGTTGTGCCAATAATATCCAAATTTCCCGGAATACCACTTATATCCATGTTTTAAAGTTGTTCTTTGCCAAATCTATCCATTTCCCAATATTTTTTTTTTTGTTAAATACACTTGTATATCCAAAAACACCGTTAAATAATGTGAAGGAATCGGATATAAGTGGTATTTCGGGAAATTTGGTTATTATTGGCACAATCGTGAACGTTTTGGATATACAAGTGTATTTAACCTTTTTTTTTTTGCCTTTTCCCCTGAATTTGCCCTTCATGATTAGTTTATGTTCTGCATATGTTCCTTCAACCTCCACAGTTTAGCTGCCTTGGGTTGTTTAGTCACTTGATACAATTGCCCTTGCCTTGCTTAATAACTAAAACAGATGTTCATAGATCTATGTGAGTTGGTAGCTTCAAATTTGTGGCGGTCTGTGCTTAAAATCTATATTTATGATATGCACGTTTGTTGTGCTAATTTACTGCAAAGAGTACTGAAGCTTTTCCAAAATTGCAATCACGAGGGTTGGATAATATTGTCTTGGAAAGGATGGCAGCATTGACTTTCGATAACATTGTCTTAGAGTTTGTATTGACTTGCCGTTGTTTCTTAGTTTGTATTGGCGAGGGTTGGATAATATTGCCTGACATATACTGTCTTTACATTTTTTTAGCAAATGTCTGCAATTGAAGTTACTATCAATGGTGGAACGAAAGCTGCATAACAAGAATTGGTTGTTTCGACAGAATTGCTGATGAGGCAGTTGCTGAAACTGGATACTATGGAAGCTAAAGGAGAAGCTAGGGTTCAATGGAAGGATCAAGTAGGCATAACTAGAAACCAGCTGTAGGTTCTTGGATCAGACTGCTTCATTTATTCTTGAGTGCCATAACCGAAAACCCAACAACTCTTCAAGTACAGCTTCTTGCTATGCATCTTTCAAGTGAGCCAGAAGAGGCATTTCACAAGCAGATCCGCCAAAAATATACAAACTGGCAAGAAAGAAGAGATCTATTTCAATTAAACCTCAAACGGCACCGGCAAGAATGAGTGGCAGCTGTAAGCTTCTGTCATTCTTTGTTTATTTGTTCCTTTATATTTTCTCGACAGCAACTTGATGAATTTTGCAAGAGAAATTTAATTATTATTATTCTATTTATATTGTTTCAGGTGGATCAGGCTCCAATACTACTATTAGTTAGGCTTTTTTTTTTTACCTGTATGGCCTTCTGGTTGGTGGTAGCGAACTGACATATATTCTTTTCTACAGGTCAGTTAAGCTCTAGCAATGCCAGGGCACAGGAATGCAGCGGTCAACTAAAGCAGTGAAAGCATAAGAAAAGTGAAACGATCAGTGTGTTAAAGAGTTCCTAAGAACTCGAACCATGTTCGCCTCTGATTGGCATGTGACATTTCTTTGATCAAATAAAGCTTGGATAGTCTAATTTACTCTTGCTTGCATGAAACTGTTACTTATTTTCCTACTGCCTTTTCATCTCTCGTGACGGGTTCTAGAGGCTTTGCATTCGCTTTGTTTTGTGTTATTTACTTTTTTTTTATCATTTTCATTCTCTCTGCTGTAACTCTTCCTACCCATCCATCTCCCATCTCTCTCTATGACAGGAAAAAAGACGAAGCAGAAAAAGCCGAAGAAGACGACGGAGAAGAAAAGGACGAGGGCAAATCATCAACGAACTTGGCTAAGGGAGAAGGGTCGTCCACCGACTGATTAGTTGGGTGGTTAGTTTCTAATCTCTGTTTGTTTTCGTTCTTTGGTTCCTATTAGGGTTTTGTTTCTGCTGAATCGTTGTTTCTCAATGGATTTACTATCCCGAAACCACTCTGCTGACGAACTTGGAGAGTTCCACCAACGATTTGCTAGACGGTTAGGTTCTGCCCTCCATTGTGTTCCCCAAGCACTCTTTTTTTAAAAAATGGTAGAGCAAGAGGAAGTAGCAGATGCACAAGACCAGTACTGAGAAGATCTGTACCCGTTGAGAAGGAACAATCAAAGTTGGCTATTGGTGAGCTCCTCCCTTTGTTTTTCGCTATTTTTCTTTAATTCGTGTTTGCCTCATAGAGGATGATGGAAGAGAAGATATCTGCTTTGTTTGAAATCTTAATCATTGCCTAAAGGGGTTTATATGTTTGCCATTGACTTTACTAGGGACTTCGTTGTGGATGAGCGTGCGTGGTATATACCTGTTGTTGATTTTGCCAGCTATTATTCTGTGATACTTTTCCCAATATTTGAGTTTATGTGGAATATGGGCGTCGCCCAGGAGGGCTACTTTCAACAACAAAAAAAAGATAGTGGGTTGCAGTCCATAAGGATTAAAGGATTTGTGGGTCTCTACAGGATCAGCCAGTTGCAAATCGAAAGGGGGCAGTTCGGAATTTGAATTTGTTTTATTGTTTCCATCTCAAACTGGTTTTCATTCTCTGATGGGTGTTTGTCATGTTTGTGGGATTTTGGGTTGATTTGTCTTTAAGCTTCTTGTGGTTATGATTATGGTTTTTTATTATTTGCTTCAATCTAATGTAGGGTGCGGGCTATATATCCAAGGAGGCACCACTTGGTTGCAAAGGATAAGTTTTTAGTGATGCAAATGATAGTTTATGATCTCCTTTTTTTATATGCGTTTACTTCCCTACAAAAAGGAACATGACAAAGGGAGAGCAAGGTCTGTTGCATTATGGGTTAGTTTCAGATTTAACCTTCAAATGGTCATCCTATGCATTATAAATAAATTGATTATGTTTGTTACAGTGTACCGATCATCGAAGAAACCGCTAGAGAGGATTCTGCCGATGAAAACGAATGTTCTGGTTTGTATGTCTCTTCTCTTTTCCATGTTAGTTTATTTGGATGCTTTTTGTTCTATTTGTGGTGGATTTATTTGGGTGGTGACACTCCTATTTATGTTGTCTTAGTCCACCGTGTTTTAGGGGTTGACATGAGCATGCAGTTTATAGTTGAGTTGATATACTAAGTGGGTGTACTGCACACGAAGGAAAGCTCCTGAAGAGGATGCTTGAAGACTAGAGGTTTGTAGCTTACAATTTAATTGAAAAAGGATGTTGCTAATGTTCGAGTGCTATTGGGTTATTTTGTTTGGAACGGCAGCAAGGGCCACCCTCTTCTCACGTAGATAGACTAGACCGTGAAAGCATGATCATGGCTCCGAGGCAGTCCCAACGACTTATGAACAGGCTATAAGGTTTTATGTAAGCTGTGTTGGTGTCGGACGAGGGAGAAGGTGAAAATGATGCAGCACCAGATGGGAGTAGCAATTTTAAGACGGAGTTGGCCTTGATCACCGTCTTTCATGGTATGCAGTTAGTTCAGTTCTATTTTTTCAATATAGTTTGCCTTCTTTCCTCTGTCGATCTGACTAATCTGTAATGTCACTGTGTGAACGAAGTGTTCTGCATCTAATTGTTGGGTCACTTACTCAAACTCATCTGCTTTTGTTTGGTTTTTTGTAGCTATAGGATCCGAGTGGCTTTAGGAGATGTTATCGGTTCAGCATGCTTCGTTCTGTTGGGCAAGACCATAGAGTATCTTTCAGGAACAACTGCTCCTGAATTATCTGCACGATTCCTTCACCAACATGAATTGCAGTGGTACTTTTGTGAGACCTTTGCTTACTGTCTGCCACACGGATCTTTTCTTCTTCTCTATAAAAGAGAACATGAATAGCTTCTTTACTCTTTTGAAGTTACATGTAGATGGCCATTTAAAAAACAGATCTTTTATGATCACGTGCTTTGAAATACTGGATCCTCTTGGTCTTCTGTCGTACTTCCTTAACGTCACCTCTCATCAACACGAGAATTAGCTATGTCGCCCCTCGAAACAAACCTACAAGTAAACGATGTACAACTACAAACTCATTGAAAGTGTTTACGATAAATATCTCTGCTCTATTGCTAATGATTCTACCATCTAACTCCCGCTTCGCGCGGGCTTCCTCCCTAGTCAGTATAATACACCATTTTCATTTGTAATCAAATATATAAAACTTACTAAATAAAAAACGAAGCAAGGTCTATTTTACACCTTAATCCCAGTCAAATAAAGTAATTAACATTCAAACTCAAAACCTATAACCCAAAGAAGAAAACTACATAGAACAATCTTTATAGATTATAATCCATTAACCATGACAGACAGTCTGCCAGCCTATAGCTCGTCATAAGAACCCTCTTCATCATCTTCTTCACCAGCACTCCTTCCACTCTGCTGCTGCTGTTCATAAACTCCCTTAATCACCGGATTACACACATCCTCAACTTCCTTCAACTTCTCATCATAATCATCCTTCCCAGCCACCCCTTCATTCTCATCCAACCACTCCAAAGCTTCCTTCAAAACCCTCTCCACCTTGTCCTTCTCTTCCTCGCCAATCTTGCCTCCCACGCCATTTCCGTCACCAACCGTGCTCTTCATGTTGTACACATAGCTCTCCAGCTTGTTCCTCGAGTCGATCCTCTCCTTTACCCTCCTGTCCTCTTCCTCCATCTCTTCGGCCTCCTTCACCTTCATCTCTATCTCCTCCTGGCTCAATGTCCCCTTGTGGTTCGTGATCGTCAGCGATTGCGACTTCTTCGCCGCCTTGTCTTCAGCTGTCACGCTCAGGATCCCGTTCACATCCACTTCGAACGTCACTTCGATCTGGGGCACGCCTCTTGGTGCGGGTGGGATGCCGGAGAGGTCGAATTGGCCTAGCTCCTTGCAGTCCTTCGTCAGGGCTCTTTCTCCTTGGTACACCTGAACAAAAAAATGTAAAATTCAGGTTACCCGAAATCAAAACACGTTTAATTTCAAAGTTATGATATTCATTCGATGCATTGATGTTGGTACGATCGCACATTCTCATGAGAACGGACAACGGACGGTCATTTACCTTGATTGATACGGTTGTTTGTTGGTCTTGGTATGTGCTGAACACTTGTGACTTCTTAGCGGGAATGGCAGTGTTCCTTGGGATCAATTTAGTCATAACACCACCAACAGTTTCAATACCCAGACTCAGGGGAGTTAGATCAATTAGAAGTATGTCTGCAATGGGCAAAAGATAAACAATCGTTAGAGTATGAGTAATACGAGCAGTATTAGTACGAGTTATATATGTCGTGGGCTAATTAATTACCTCGAGTGTTGGCTTGATCTCCGCCGAGATTGCCACCTTGGACCGCCGCGCCATAAGCCACAGCTTCATCAGGATTCACACCTTGGTTCGGCTCCTTGCCATCAAACATCTCCTTGAGCAGCTCCCTAACCTTGGGAATCCGAGTGCTCCCTCCGACGAGCACGATCTCGTCGATCTCCGACTTCTTCAGCCTCGCATCCTCCATCGCCTTCTTCACGGGCCTCAATGTCTTCTTGAACAAGTCCATGTTCATCTCCTCGAACTTCGCCCTGGTCAGCGGCTCGGAGAAATCGACCCCGTCGAACAGCGACTCGATCTCGACTCGGACCTGGTGCTGGCTGCTCAGCGCCCTCTTGGCTCGCTCGCACTCCCTCCTCAGCTTCCCCAGGGCCTTGTTGTCCTTGCTAATGTCTTTCCCGTACTTCCTCTGGATCAGCTTGATGAAGTAGTCCATTACTCTGTGGTCGAAATCTTCCCCTCCTAAATGAGTGTCGCCGCTGGTCGCCAGCACCTCGAAGACTCCATTGTCGATGGTTAGGATGCTGACGTCGAATGTCCCGCCGCCGAGGTCGAAGACCAGGATGTTCTTCTCTTTCCCCTTCTTGTCCAGTCCGTAGGCGATCGCCGCCGCGGTCGGCTCGTTGATGATTCGGACCACGTTCAGGCCTGCTATTGTCCCTGCATCCTTGGTCGCTTGTCTCTGCGCGTCGTTGAAGTAAGCTACAAATTGCCATGTACAAATCATGGCGTTGGTAAATTTACATGAGATTTTTTTAACGAAATTGAAATTGATAACCCTCCGCTTTAAATTCCTCAAGCTTAAATTTTTTCACAAGTTTAACGTTAGTTATTTACCCGGAACGGTGATGACTGCGTGTTTAACCTTCTCTCCCAGGAAAGATTCAGCCGTCTCCTTCATCTTGGTCAACACCATGGCGCTAATTTCCTCGGGGCTAAATGTTTTGGTCTCTCCGTCTTTTCTCACTTCAACGTACGGCTTACCGTTCTTGTTCACAACTTTGTAAGGGAGTAATTTCAAATCCTTCTGAACCTCCGGATCATCAAACCTGTAAGTAAGAAAGAAAGTTGAATTTCAATTTCAAACACGTACACTTTCTCTGGAAACAGAGTTGCAGTGGGATGAATTTTCAGGATGCAGTGATTTCAGATTTGTTAATCTGTAACTTAATTACCTTCTTCCGATGAGGCGTTTGGCGTCGAAGATGGTGCGTTCTGGATTCTGAGGTGCCTGGTTCTTGGCGGCCTCGCCGATGAGGCGCTCCGAGTCCGTGAACCCGACCCACGAGGGTGTGATCCGGTTGCCTTGGTCGTTGGCGATGATCTCCACGTGGCCGTTTCTCGAAACGGCGACACACGAGTAGGTTGTTCCTAGGTCGATTCCGATCACCGTCCCGAGCTTCGGAGTCCCTTCTCCGTCCGCTGCCGCGGCTGCTGATGGTGCCAGAAGGAAAGCTGTAAAACAACAAAGAGAAACAGAGCAAGGATTTTTAGTTTCTGATTAGAACCGAACAAAAGAGAATAGAGTGTTTTACCTGACACAATGAGAAGGATGAGTGCGAGATTGCTGGTCTTCACCGCCATTGTGATGAGCCCAAACTCGGGTCTCAAGGTATCAAAGTCGCGCAGACAGCTAGCTTGGTCAAGCTATTTGATCTCGAACGAAAACAGAACTCGCGCCTAGCTTGATCAAGCTCTCACAAACTCAATTTCGGATGGAAACGAACAGTAACTCAACCAAAAACCAATCAAACTCACAAACTCTCAAGTTTGGAATTGGAATAAAATTCATTCAAAAACATCTTCTCTGCCAACCCCTTCACGTACCAAGCCTTTTATAGGCAATTACAACCATCATCCTACGCTTAAAAGGAATCAAAACTAATCCTAATTCAACTATAACAGTAACTACTACTAATCCTTGTGGCACAAGGAAATCAAGTCTCACATTACAAGGAAATGAAACAGCTCAACATAGTAACTTTGGCCGCCTTGTTCATGGATCAAACGAACTCCAATTCTTCAACCAATGCCCTTACGTTGTAGATTGTGAAATGTAGTTTCATGGGGTACTCGTCTCTGGCCATGGTTCTCCCCCATCTGTCCTGAACGAAGCCCTAAAGTAGTCAACTCCAACTCAGTCCCAGACTTGGCCATTTTTGAACAAAATTCCAGTTTCTGATTAGCAACTTGGAGGCTTTGAAAAATCATCAAAATGGCTTCTCCTGGCTTATCCAATGCTTCCATCGTGTAGAGAGACATCTCTAGTCCAGCCCCAAACTCTTGCCTAGCATTTCCTTCGGGCCATTTGAGAGTAGCAAGCTTCCAAAGATGGTATCCTGCAACATAAAAATGACTTGGACAAAATTCACCCTCCTTATCCGTGATTGATCCTGCTTTTTGATCGATCCTTTGAGGGTTGTAATTCGAGGGGTTTGGGATCATATCAAGCCCCCCTGTTGAAAAAGCTTTGCCCTCAAAGCTTGGGCCTTCTTCTCCTCAAAAGACCTACAGAATTGATCCCAAACTGGATCCAAAAAAGACTGCTCAAACAAAAGTCTGACCCGAAAATTTGTAGTTTCCGGCGACGGCGAAACTCTCGGCGAGGATTCCAAAATTGGGAATTTCCCTTCAGCACCTTCTCGTCCCAAATTGTTGCTTGAGAACGATTCCCCTAGCTTCGAGGAGTTGATTCCAACCATCCTCCAGCTCCGTTCATGGCCGAATCGACCCCAGTCGCAATGCTCGTTTTTCCCGCCATCATAGAGTTCAAATTTCCCAGAATCCGGCGACGTGAACCCAGATTCCGGCGACCCCAAATCGAAATTGGGTATTTTTGCTCCCGGCTTCTCCTCGTCCAATTGATCGATCTCCAAGCTTCCTTGGACGATTTTGAGCGTGTCCACAGTCGCCAATTGTATCGAATCACGCCCAAACGCCACGACCAATTCACACTCTTCGACCTCGGTTTGTTTCGTCATTTGGCCCGAAAATTGCAAGTTGGGGCTTTTCTCTATGACATGATTTGACTCTAATTGAGCTTTGCTACACGTTCCTGGAAGCTCGGAGAGTGTGTTGACGTCTTTAGCTCGTCCTGGGTTAGCTCCACCTCTTCCCCCCAATTCACTCTCTCTCTTCCCCTGTATTGCCGTTGGCGAGCAACAGAGTGAGGAAGCTGATCGGCCTCGAAACCCCTTAGGGCGTAGCAAAGCGGTTAGTGCATACCGTCGAACGAGGAGACTGCTTTCTTTTCGCGACCCGCCTTCTTCCTTAGCTCGATTAGCCGCCAGCTGACGTTGGTCATCTCGGGCTTTCGCCGGTGACAACGGCGTGAGCTTGAGCTTCTTCCCTCCATGTTCAAAAGTGTAGCAATTGGTGCGTCCATGGTGAGTTACTGCACGATCAAATTGCCAGGGTCGTCCAAGAAGCAGATGAGCCACTTGCATCGGCAACATCGCACAAAATTCGATCCTTGTAATGTCCCAGCTCAACATCAACCCAAGCTTGTTTTGTCACTCGTACTGCTCCATGATCATTCAGCCAGTGAAGGCTATAAGGCTCCTGATGCTTGATTGTGTTAAGCCCAAGTCTTCTTACCGTTTCCAGGCTTACAACGTTGGTACAGCTACTGCAGTCGATTACCAGCGAGAGCAGATTTCCTTGACTTCGACAGCGTGTGTGAAACAGATTACTTCGCTGCTGGGTTTCGCTTTCAGCATCAATCGTCAAAGCACGCCTGTTCACCATTGTAAATTTGTCTGGAGGGGGATCCACGACGAACTCTTCATCTACTTCCTCATCGGTGGAGTCATCATTGATCTTGCTGTCTTCAGCTTCAGACTCGGAGTAGTATTCGCCATCACGAAGTACCAGTGTCTTAGTATTTGGACATTGAAAGGATTTGTGACCATGACCATGGCACTTGAAGCACTGCAACTTGCTTGTGCCGCTCCCAGGACGCTCCTGATGATTCTGTGGCGTGTGTGGCTTTACGGTCACCGGCCGATTAGGAGTGTGGACGGCAATTGGATCAATTTCGGAGCTACTGTTGGATCGTGGCCCAGAAACACGTCTGCCTGTACCCTGTCTGAGCTGTTTCTCGATTTTGAGGGCCAAGTGAATTGCCTCTTCCAGATCAGTAAAATGGCGCAATTCCAGTTCATACCTGATCTCCTTGTTTAGCCCACACAGGAAACGTGAGATGGTGGCCTCTGCGTCCTCTCGGACGTCTGTCCTGGTGCGTAGCAGCTCGAGCTCTTTGGAGTATTCATCAACTGTCCGAGTACCCTGACGAATGGTCTGCAGAGCTTCATGTAATTCGCGCCAGTAATATGCCGGCACGAATTTATCCCTCATCAATCCTCTTAGCTCCTCCCACGTCGTCACCGGAGCTTGCAAATTACGCCGTTGCCGAACTTGAAGCTGTTCCCACCACGTTGCAGCGTAATCTTGGAACTCATATGTTGCTATGAGGAGTTTCTGATTTTCGGTGTACTGACCACATTGGAAGAATAATAGGATCTTCCTCTCCCAATCCAGGTACGAAGTAGCATTGTTCGTTAAATGGAACGTTGGTACCGAAAGCTTAATTCCTCGCAACTCGGACACTGGAGTTTCTGCCATTTCATCATTATTGTGGTCAAAATCAAGCTGCCGTCGTTCGCGCGTTCGTGGTTCGTTGGGATGTAAGTCGAGAGCCAACAATTGCCTCTCGATTTCGTGAATTTGCCCTGCCAGCTCTGTAGCAGGTTCTGGGTTCCCAACCAGCTGATCATTTGCTCGTTGCGGCGTCGCCACTGGTGCGCGTCGAATTCGACGATCGTCGGTCTCAGCGGCCGCCTCCATAGCCGTTCCTCCTGGCTGGCTTAGTTCCTCCACCCTCTGACTCAGGTGATCGAACTTGGCGGACAAGGTTTGAAACTTTTTGTCTTGCTTTGTCAGCTGAGTCTGGAACAGAGCAACGACTTGCTCTTGGAAGAACTGCTGCAGTTCTGGCATCGTAATAGGCCTCGACTCTCCCATTGCAGCTTCTCCCTCACCTCCTGCAGGTACGTCGTCGACCTCTGTTGCTCTACTCCTTGCCGCCGCCTGTTTTTTCTTTCTTTTCTTTTCAGACAGTAACAGGGGGCTCTGGAACAGGGCCTCTCGACCGCGTCCAATGTACAATCTCGTCGGACCTTGTTTCACTGGCCACTGTGTAGAACCAGGCTCTGCTACCACTTGATGAGCCCAAACTCGGGTCTCAAGGGATCAAAGTCGCGTAGACAGCTAGCTTGGTCAAGCTATTTGATCTCGAACGAAAACATAACTCGACCCTAGCTTGGTCAAGCTCTCACAAACTCAATTTCGGATGGAAACGAACAGGAACCCTTACACCTGGAAGGATGCACACTCGTTATGAGGAAGCTTTCGATGCAATCGAGGGCGATTCTCGATTGATAAGCAAGGTTCAGCAAGTTTTTGATCGCAACCAAAAACCAATCAAACTCACAAACTCTCAAGTTTGGAATTGGAATAAAATTCATTCAAAAACATCTTCTCTGCCAACCCCTTCACGTACCAAGCCTTTTATAGGCAATTACAACCATCATCCTACGCTTAAAAGGAATCAAAACTAATCCTAATTCAACTATAACAGTAACTACTACTAATCCTTGTGGCACAAGGAAATCAAGTCTCACATTACAAGGAAATGAAACAGCTCAACATAGTAACTTTGGCTGCCTTGTTCATGGATCAAACGAACTCCAATTCTTCAACCAATGCCCTTACATTGTAGATTGTGAAATGTAGTTTCATGGGGTACTCGTCTCTGGCCATGGTACTCCCCCATCTGTCCTGAACGAAGCCCTAAAGTAGTCAACTCCAACTCAGTCCCAGACTTGGCCATTTTTGAACAAAATTCCAGTTTCTGATTAGCAACTTGGAGGCTTTGAAAAATCATCAAAATGGCTTCTCCTGGCTTATCCAATGCTTCCATCGTGTAGAGAGACATCTCTAGTCCACCCCCAAACTCTTGCCTTGCATTTCCTTCGAGCCATTTGAGAGTAGCAAGCTTCCAAAGATGGTATCCTGCAACATAAAAATGACTTGGACAAAATTCACCCTCCTTATCCGTGATCGATCCTGCTTTTTGATCGATCCTTTGAGGTTTGTAATTCGAGGGGTTTGGGATCATATCACATTGTTGCTTTCACTCGAAAGAATTTGATTGCTTGATTTTGCGCTGTTCTTTCTTTTGCTCTGTTTATTTCTGACGCTGTATCCTAGAGGACGTATATTTATAGTAGTAGCGGGATTTAGTTTCATAAGCGGATTTAAATTGTGTAGGCTAGCGTGTTCGTCGAATCAAAAAAATGCCACGTCATGTAATAACGTTGTCAGATTCTTGTGGAACCAGCTTTGGCGGGAAAAACCTCACAACGAGTTATTACTTCTTGGCGACGGATTCATATTTGATAATACGTGCAGAATTAGAAGAAATGGGCGAAAGTCGGGTCGGAGAGATTCATTGGGCTTAGAATTAGCGAATCCCGTTGGACTCTGGTGAAGGGTTGCGCTTGCAGGCCTGAAATTTCGAGGGCGATTGCCCAACTGAGCTGGGCTTTTGTTTTTAGTTTGGGACACAAGAACCTATTTCATTTGGGCTTAGGAATGATGTTTTAGACCCCAATCTCGTCTCGGTGTCCCAATGTCGTCGCCTTTTGTTTCAGCTCTAAATTTTAATCGATCTTGGTACTCGGAGGTAGGGCTGGGCATGCGGGCGGATCATCCGCAGGTTTGGGCCGACCCACCCGCATTTGACCCGAATTTTGTTAAGTGGGTGGGTCTGTGGGTGGGTGACGGGTTGCGTTGGGAGCCATCCGTCGGGTGGTGGGTGGGTTGTGGATGAGTGTGCAGGTGACCCGCTCAACCCAACCGCAAAAAGATCAAAGTCGTTGGCGCTAGAGAGAGGAGAGTGGAGACGTTAGATATAAACTCGGACTGCTCCTGGAGTTTGAACCTCAAAGCCAACCTTCCAAATAGAGATCCCCTCTTCTTCCCTTTACTTTTTCCTCTAATTCTTGTGCCTAGATCACCGCTATTTCTTTTGTGTAATTATTTTACTTAGTTCCTTGCACTTAATAATCGTCTCAATCTGTAAAAAACTCTTTCATAATAGAATTTCTATCCCATTCAAGAACTAATTCAACATTTTTCGCCCTATTTCAACTTCTTGTTTCCTTCGATGATTCTCTTCACCTATTATCATGTCAAGTTGACTCCTTTATATTATATACATTGTGATGTGGGTGAACCCACAAACCCACCTGCATCATCCACCATCCGCCCGACCCAACCCGAGACTAAATGTGGGTGGGTGGTGGATTAAAAATTATTAATCCGTTTAAGCGCGGGTGGGTGCATTTTATGGTTAAAATCCACCAGACCCACCCAATGACCACCCCTACTCGGAGGTGAAACAAGGCGGCTGTTAGCCATTTATTTTTCCACGGAGTTATCTAACACCGATTTAGAGAACACTCTTTTCTTATCGGACGATTCCATATTGTTGGATTTGGAATTATGAAGCTTCCTGGTGATGAATATACCTAGGTCGGCAAGCAAGAACATAATCCTATTGCCAAAAGATTAGAAATTTTTTTATGAATGGGGCATGGTTAACTAAGTTTCCGGATAGTTTTGAGAGTACAGGAGTTCCAGAGGTTTATTTTGATCACTATGGTCTACTGCTCAATTCAACTTCTGATAAGAAAGCACTGTCTAAACCTTTCAAGTTATTTAGATTTTGGAGTGAGCAATCCAGATAGAAATTTTTTAGGGCCATCCCCATTACTGTTTGAACAAGAAGCCAAAGTAGTTGCTTAATACGTGATGTTTCAGAAGGTAGAAGAGGAGTCATATTAAACAAAAAGAAAGAATTCAAGCAACTTAGAGGGTTACCCCTGTTCTCGAAAGAAGGGAGGAAAATGTAGGGGAGGGGAAGGGATTAGGAGGGTAGGGAAAATTTGGAGGTTAAGGAAATTGAAAGGAAAATGGTGTTTTATGGAGGAAAGTGGAAAGGAAAATGTGTATTGAAAATTGTGATGGATATGTTATTTTATTGAGTTATAATAGTAAAATAATTTGATTATATTATTTTCATGGGTTATAAATTGTGAATTAAATTTGTACTTTCTTACTAATTTTGTTCACTATTAAAAATCAAAAGTATACGGTTTGAATTTTTTTTGTGAACCTATTGTTAAAATTTTGTTCTCTATTTTTTGGATTCATCAACGTAGCAACTACAAATGACGGGTGGGCAACGAGACAGGATTGGGTACCCGTCTCATTTGAAACGGGTACCCAATCCCATTTGAGGAGTAAACTCTAACCCATATTCCAAACCCGTACGAATTAACGGGTACCCATTACCCATAGGTGAAATTTAACACATATAATCACAAATTATAAGATGGAGAATTGTATTCGCTGAAAAGCAATGGATCTGTTTGTTGCCATGAGCGGAAATGGACAACACTGGTGGAAAAATAGTATGTGGGTTTGTTAAAATGGAAACAATTAAAAAAAAGAGAGAGGAGAGAGGGGAGAGTTGGTCGAATAAAAATAGGTTAGTGAGGTTTTCTGTCCCTTTTGGAGGGTTAGATTATACAGTAGATTTTCGTTTCTTTTCCCTTCCCCCTTCTTTCAGAAACAACGAAAAATGCTTTGGGAATTTAATTTCCCTTCAAAATCTTTCCTTCACCCTCTTTTCCTCCCTAAGAAAAGGGGTTAAGGGTGAGACAACAATGCATACAATTTCTATTTGAAGAAAAATGAGGAGAGGATAATAACTGATAGATGGAACAGATTGATCAGCTAGCTGTAGATTTTTACAAAAGTACCTCTCAGGAGAGAGGAATGAAGAGGTACTTATCTGTTCTATGGAAGAAATGTAGAAGCTATTGGAGCATAAGATCCTTGTGTCTGACACTGAAGGATTGTGCCGAAATGTCTCTAAAGATAGAAATTAAAGATGCCTTTTTTAGTATATACGAGTTCAAACAAGTCTCCAGTGCTCTGATGGTCACACTGTTGAGTTCTACAAAGCTGTCTGGGATTTGGTTAGAGATGACATAATTGAAGCTATTGGATCATTCTTTGATACAAGCTACCTGCATAAGGAATTAATTCGACTGTGCTTGCTCTAATACCTATGGTACATACTAGCAGCTGATCTCATGAAATTTTTTGGACCAATATTATTTGTAATGTTTTGTACAAATGCATTGCTAAAATTTTGGCAAATAGGTTGTCCATAGTCTTGTCTAGTCTAATCATGGATCCAATCCATGAATCCAAATGACATCCAAGCATTGGACTAATATGAAAAATTTGAAAAAATTAGATACTAAAATGTCATAATGAAAAATGTTATGTACGAAAATATAATTTTCTATTGATATTTTTCGTACAAAAATAATTTTTAGATACTGTAAATTATAAAAGTATATGCACCAAACCGAAATTTACCATTTGAATAAAATGAATTGTATTTAAATGAATTTGGATTAGATAGATAATTTGGTAGATTAATTGGATTCATCGATATGAATCCCAATAGCCACCTCTACTACCAATACATGAATTCAATACATTTATCACTTCTACTTGAATCCAAGTCGAGAGCCAAAATTTCTAAGCTACTAGAATACAACAAATTTGCCGAAAAAGAAAAATGAACTGCTATTCGCCGCTCGTATATTTACTATTTGCCACCCATGTTTTTGTATAAAAAAGTCAATTTTTCCCTAAAACACTATTAGACTGAAACGTCGGCTAGGTTTTGCTGCCTCCGCCCACGAGAAAGAAATTCGCCGGAGGGTCTCGCTGCCACCACCAAAAATTGAAATCGCCGGCCGCCAACTAGCTTCTGTCGTCTTGTCGTTGTCTGGTTCATCATCTTCTTTTTTTCTTTTGGAAAAAACCTGATTGGATTCTTTTATCTGCGGCAAATCTCGACGATGATTCGTCTTCTCTTTCTTCTTCCGCCAATCCGGCAAAATCTCGACGACGATTCGATCTGGCACTGACAATCCAAAGTTGAAACTCAGTCCAAAACCGGCGACCACGACGGTGAGGCAGGTTACTAAGAAGGTAAACGAGCGGTGAGGCAAGGTCCGACGGCGACTTTCGGACGGGGTCCGACAGTCACGTTCGGACGTTCCAGAAAATCAATTATTATATATATAAGTTAATTAAATATTATATTAAATTATGATCTGTGATAATTGGTATTTATGTACGCGTTTATTTTGGAAGTTCTAATCATGGTAAGTTTTTAATTTTTTGGGCAGAAGTCTAATTGTTGATTCCCACAAACTTACCTAATTAACCAAATGGCAGAAGTCTAATTTTTTTTTTTTACAAAAGATAATCATTTCTATTGATTGAAACAAACTGTATTACATCCTGGAAGACAGCCAGGCCTGGAAATCAAAATAACGACTTGTAGCCGGGTACAAATTAAGGGCCTTTCTAGCCACCAAATGGGCTACCATATTGTTAGACCGACCTACAAACCGAATCTGAAGCGCACTATGATCTGCAAAAATCCGAATAAGCTCTTCCAAAATTGCCCCAACCTGAGCCTCATGCGCATCCCTCCTTATAATTTTATCAATGACAGTCTTAGCATCACCAAGGAAACAAACATCCTGAAATCCCAAGTCTAGGCACCACCCGACAGCTTCTCGAAGAGCCAGCACCTCAGCCACCAGGGGATTATCGACGGCTGGAAACTGTACTCCTCGAGCCAACAGGACATTCCCCGCCAGATCCTTCACCACGATCCCTCCAGCCGAATGAGACCCAGGCTTGGTTGCCCCATCCCACATACAGGTAACAGCATGGCCCAAAGTGTCCAACCCCGGAGGAGGTTGAGACTGAGGCACTCCTAACACCTGATCCGCAGGGAGCGAGACCCATTCTTGGTACTGCTGATAGTACTGCCGGAGAAGAGCAGAGACCCCAAATTGCTTTCCTTCAAAGATCACCCAATTAACGGATCGCCAGATACGCCAAAGGATCGCAGCCACTGCCATAAACAGCTGTGGTTGATTAATAATGGACAACAGCCTCTTCAAGAACAGGGGGAAGGTCTGGCGAGGTAACCCTTGACCCAGAAACTCCAATCCTGCCTGATCCCAAAGGGCTCTGGCTACCCTACAATCTAAGAACAAATGTTCCATCGTCTCCTTCTCATCCCAGCAAACAGGACATCGAGGGTGAACCTCAATGTCTTTCTCAATCAGAGCTTCTGTAGTTGGAAGGATGCGACGAAACACCTGCCAAAGGAACACCTTGAGCTTAGGGGGAATATTGGCATTCCATAAACGGATCCAACTTTGCTTATCCATCAAGCTAACCATAGACCGCCATCGCCCCTCTTGTTTGTCCAGCAACACAGCAAGGTGGTAGGCTGACTTGACCGTAAAGACACCATCCGGAGTCATATGCCAAATAAGCCTATCCTCCACATCAGAATGCGGAAGAGGGATAGCCTTAATCGCACGACATACTGATGGGTCAAACCATTGCTGTAGCTTTTCCTCACACCATCCGCCACCTCCAGGGCACATAACCTCCTCTACCATCGGCTCACTGCCTTCAGAAATGATTCTGAGGTTAAACACAGGGCTATTAGGGTGAAGGAGGGGGACCCAATTGGAAGAAACCAAGGAAGCGGTACGCCCATTTCCAATCTGCCAACGGAGACCCCGAAGAAGCAATTCACGTCCATGTAAGACACTCTGCCATCCCCAAGAAGGCCGAGACCTAGGGGTTGCTTCAAGAAAGGTTCCCCGCGGGAAATACTTCCCCTTATAGACCTGCGCCAGGAGCGACTGAGGCTCCGTCAAGATTTGCCAACCAATTTTTGCCAATAAGGCCTGATTAAACTACTCAAATCTTCTAAATCCCATGCCTCCCTCATACTTGCTAGTACACATCGTTCGCCAGGAAACCCATCTTATTTTGGAATGCCCCCCTTCAACACCCCACCAAAACCGTGCCACATGTCTATCCAGTAGACGACACAAAGATAGCGGGAGTTTAAAACAGGACATCACATGCAGCGGTAAGGCTAACGCCACAGTTTTGATCAACGTCTCCTTAGCCGCCCAAGACAACGTCCGTTGTTTCCATCCTTGTAATCGACTAAGCAATTTCTCTTCCAAGAAACGGAATGTATCCATTTTAGACCGGGCAATTAAAGTCGGTAGCCCCAAGTACTTATCATGTACCCCTACCGCTCCAACGCCCAAAATGTCGGCAAGGAACTCCTGATCCGTTAAAGAGATGTTCTTACTAAAACAAACTGTAACATCCCGTTCCGGCAAAACCCATATTTCGATCGCTAGAAAGTTCGCGATTTAAAATCGAGCATTTCGACACTATTTCAGCGAAAATCGGATTATCGATCGATCGGATAAGTATACGTATTAATTTATATATATATATCCTGTCCATTTGATTTCCCCACCACCGTTCATTTTTTTCCATCTTCTTCCTTTTCGTAACAAAATAGAACCGAGAGATAGCGGAGAAACAGGGCGCGCAGGAGACAGAGCAGGAAATTCTCCGAGCTCGATTCTTAAGCTTTAGCAATCCAAAAATCCCGTAAGTAATGCCTAATTCATCTATACATCGTGTTTTATCGATTTAGAGCTTTAAAACGAGTTTTTGGTTTAGGAATTTCTTGAATTCCCGATCTGCCAAATTAGGGTTTCGGAGTATCCGGAAGCCGGATTGAGCCCAAATTTCATATACGAGCTTCCTGCAGCGAGGTAATCAATCCTCTAGTTCTAATCCCTGAATTTCGGCTATTATTTAGGCCGGGGTCCAAACCGCTGAATTTAGCTCCGGCCAGGGTTTGATGTGTTTTTATCGAGAATTTGACCCGGAGCCCAGAACTAATATTGACGGGGATACTGCAGGGGATATTAGGACGGTCTCGGATTTTAATTCGGGGTTCGTTCGTGAAATTGACGTTTTAGTACGGGAAGGTTAAACCGGTGTTTGAACGACCAGAACTGGTGAGGGATTAGCACGGCATACCGGGTTTGTCGTATCACGATAATTATATTGATGCTTAGAATTGATCTAGGTGAACTAGAATGGCATGATTAGGGGTGTATGAACTTTTGTGCTATATGTTGAACCCTGGATTGTTGTATGATATTATTGACTTGCCCTAATCGATATGAACCTTGTTTATGCTGATGATTATGTATATGTTGCAAATTGTGGGCTTGACTATTAATATGCTTTACGATGGTTCGAGAAGGTGATTAGGTATGATTTTTCATGATTGTTGTATTTGGATGCACAAGTGGGAAAATATATATTCCTTGGTGATATTATGATGTTTAAGGAGGATGACGTGCACAAGGGTTTATCCCGAGGAAGTGCAATTATACGACTCCTGATTTACCTATGTTGAGCCAATTATGGCCAGGTCAAGTACATGTGCAAGTAATGAATTATGATTAAGCAAGATGAGATATGAATCATGTATAAGGATACAAAATATGAGTGTTGTGGTCTCATGGTCAACTACATAGTAATTAGGGCTCCCTATGCTATTACTCTATTATGATATGTATGATAGTCACACCTCTCATGTGGTGGTGACTGAAGAATTCTTATGAGATCTGACCACACCCAGAGCGGTGTCGGGGTATGACTACACCCATAGTGGTGTGGGGTATGTATGACCACATCCGACGGGATGTTGGGGTATGTATGACTACATCCGACGGGATGTTGGGGTATGTATGACTACATCCGACGGGATGTGGGGTATGTTTCCCGGGAGAGTTATTAGCATGGGAGTAGCCAGGCGCCTATGAGTAAAACATGATAAGATGCATATGCATAAGTCAAGGTGGTTGAGTCTTTTGCCTATTGGGATATGAGGATGGCTGAGGTCCGATCCTAGTGAGGATGGCTGAGAGCCGAGAGGAACACAAGGCCAAAGAAGAGGAGAAGAAGAGGAAGTTTGGAGTAAATTATGCTGGACCTCGTTACCCACCCAGGAGAGGTCCTAGCAGTTTTGGGAGAACACCAAGTCAATCTATGTCGGGAACATCATACAGGGCACCAATTTCCTCAGCAACACAATTTCCATTTTGTCAAGTTTGTCAGAAGAGGCATCTTGGAGAGTGTAGGAGATTTTCTGGTGTATGCTTTCACTGTGGCCAACCTGGGCACATCATGAGGGACTGTCCGCATTCAAGAGAAGTAAGAGCTACACAGTCCAAGCCTTCAGTGCAAATAAGTAGAGCCCCATTCAGGGGTGGTTACCAGGGAGGCCGTAGTGGATTTCAGAGTGGTCGTGGTGGTTCACAGGGTGGTAGAGGTGGTGGTCGAAATCAGCCATCAGGAAGTGGTATGCAGGGTACCAGAGCACAGGGAGCACCAAGGGTTTATGCAATGACTCGAGGTGAGGCAGAAGTGGCACTAGAAGTTTTGACTGGTATGCTTTCTATCCTTGGCAAGCAATTATATGCTTTGATCGATACTGGTTCCTCTCACTAATTCATGTCATATACGTTTGCACATATGCTACGTTTAGTTCCAGATAAGCTAGGCTATACCTTATGTGTTAAAACACCTGTGGGAGATACCTTGAAGGTAGACTCAGTTATTAGAAGTTCCTTCATTTGTGTGGAAGGAGCTTTCCTAGCAGCAGATTTAATTCTGCTACCTTTTGATGAATTTGATGTCATCCTTGGAATGGACTTTCTGGCAACACATGGAGCTGTTGTGGATTGTCAAAAGAAAGAAGTGTTATTCAGCACACCAGATAAAGGTCATGTTGTATTCCGAGGCATTAAGAAAAAGGAGACTCATGGTTTTCTTTCTGCCTTGGAAGCTTTTCGATTAGTGAAGGAAGGTTGTGAAGCCTTTCTTGCTCAAGTTACTGTTGTAAATGATAAGAAGGTTGAGAATGTAGAGGTGGTAAGGGAGTTTCCTGATGTATTCCCCGAAGACTTCCCGGCCTTCAACCAGAAAGGGAAGTAGAATTCGATATTGAATTGGTACCTGGCACAACACCAATTTCAATGGCACCATATAGAATGGCACCAATTGAGCTGAAGGAGCTTAAAGAACAATTGCAAGAATTGCTAGACAAGGGGTTTATTCGACCTAGCATCTCACCTTGGGGTGCACCAGTTTTGTTTGTCAAGAAGAAAGATGGCTCCAAGAGAATGTGCATTGACTACCGGAGGTTGAATAAGGCGACAGTGAAGAATCGTTATCCCCTTCCAAGAATAGATGATTTGTTTGATCAATTGCAGGGTGCATCAGTCTTTTCTAAGATTGATTTGAGGTATGGATACCATCAATTGAAAGTGGCAGATGGAGCAACCTCAAAGACAGCTTTTAGAACAAGATACGGGCATTATGAGTTCCTGGTAATGCCTTTTGGACTCACTAATGCACCAGCGGTATTTATGGCTCTTATGAACAGAGTTTTTCATGAATATCTTGATAAGTTTGTGATTGTGTTCATAGATGATATTCTCATCTATTCTAAAAGCGAGGAAGAGCACAAAACTCACCTTAGAATTGTGTTGCAAATTCTAAGGGAGAAACAATTATATGCAAAATTCTCAAAATGTGAGTTTTGGCTGAAAGAGGTAATATTTCTGGGACATGTAATTTCTGGAAGAGGTGTCGAGGTGGATCCGAAAAAGGTGGAAGCAGTGGTGAGTTGGGCTCCCCCAAAAGATGTGTCTGAGTTGAGAAGTTTTCTTGGCATGGCTGGTTATTATCGGCGGTTTGTCGAAGGATTTTCCAAAATTGCTGCACCATTGACTAAACTGTTGAGGAAGAATACCAAGTATGTTTGGGATGAATCATGTCAAAAGAGTTTTGATGAACTGAAGAAGAAATTGACCACAGCACCAGTACTTGCACTACCTTCAAGTCAGGGAGAGTTTGTGGTGTATAGTGATGCCTCGTATCAAGGACTGGGTTGTGTGTTAATGCAAGATGGAAGAGTTATCGCATATGCCTCTAGGCAATTGTGTCCTCATGAAGTAAATTATCCCACTCATGATTTGGAGTTGGCAGCGGTGGTATTTGCTCTCAAGATTTGGCGACATTATTTGTATGGTGAGACTTTTAAAATCCTCACTGATCATAAAAGCCTGAAGTATATTATGGATCAGAAGGATTTAAATAGTCGCCAGAGGAGATGGATAGAGTTGTTGAAAGATTATGATTGTACCATTGATTACCATCCAGGTAAAGCTAATGTAGTTGCTGATGCCCTAAGCAGAAAGGGGAAAAAGAACATAAATGATCTGGTTGATTTGAGGATAATGAATGTTGATTTGGAAGTGGATGGTGTGACAGGGTTACTAGCTCGGTTGAATATTCGACCTTTGTTGCATGACAAAATTCGTGAGAAGCAGAAGGAGGACCTAGAGTTGGCAAAAATAATTCAAGACATTGAAGAAGGAAAAGAAAGCCCATTTGAAATGGTAGATGGCATGTTGAAGATTAATGGAAGGGCATTTGTTCCTAATGTTGATAACTTGAGGAAAGAGATCCTAGATGAAGCTAATTCTTCTGCTTATGCTATGCACCCAGGAGCAACTAAAATGTATCACACGATCAAACCATATTTTTGGTGGCGTGGGATGAAAAAGGAAGCGGCTGAACATGTTTTCACATGTCTGGTATGTCAGAAAGTTAAGGCAGAACATCAAGCTCCCGTGGGAAAACTGCAACCACTTCCAATTCCAGAATGGAAGTGGGAAAGAATCACAATGGATTTTGTATATGGTCTCCCATCATCAAGGGGAAAAGATGCAGTATGGGTTATTGTGGACCGACTGACCAAATCGGCTCACTTTTTACCCATTAGATGGAAACCATCACTGGAGACTTTGTCTCAACTATATATTAAGGAGATCGTCAGATTGCATGGTGTGCCAATTTCTATTGTCTCTGATCGAGACCCGAGCTTCACATCTCGGTTTTGGCAAAGTTTACATGATGCCTTGGGAACTAAACTGCATTTTACTTCAGCTTATCATCCTCAAACAGATGGGCAGAGTGAACGAACCATCCTAACTTTGGAGGAATTACTTCGATCATGTGTAATGCAATGGGAGGAATCATGGATTGACCATTTGCCCTTAATTGAGTTTGCTTACAACAATCAGTACCATAGTAGCTTGGGTGTTCCACCATATGAAGCACTTTATGGGAGAAAATGTAGAACACCATTATGTTGGGATGTAGAAGGAGCAAGGCAAATCTCAGGGCCAGAGATAGTTCAGATCACAGTTGACAAGGTCAAGAAAATCAGGGAGCATTTGAGGGTGGCTCAAGATCGACAGAAAGTTTATGTTGACACGAGTAGGCGTGAAGTTAATTTCGAAGTGGGTGAGAAAGTATTTCTCAAAGTGTCACCATGGAAAGGCGTAATGAGATTTGGTAAGAAAGGGAAACTTGCACCTCGGTATATTGGACCTTATGAAATCATAGAGAAGATTGGACCAGTGGCATATAAACTAGCATTGCCTCCAGAACTATCTCAAATCCACAATGTATTTCATGTTAGTATGCTGAAGAGGTACAAAGTGGATCCTTCCCATGTTATACAACCAGAGGAGATCGAGTTGGGTCCAGATTTAACTTTTGAGGAGGTTCCAGTTGAGATTGTTGATTTTCAGATTAAGACTCTTCGTAGGAAGGAAATTCCAATGTTGAAGGTTGTGTGGAGGAATCAAGAAAGTGAGAGTGCTACCTGGGAGACTGAAGCAAGTATGCGAGAGAAGTACCCTGAGTTGGTAGCAACCTACTTTCCAGGTTAACAATCTTGCTTAATAAGTTATGTTTTGAACTTGTTTATGTGCTTTTGTTGTGATAGCCCAGTATAGGTTTTTGAAACCTAAACATGGGAACTTGAGGTGTTATGTGTTATTTTCTATGTTATGAATCGCCTATTCTAAGAGTTAGGTAAGGGTTTATCTATGATAGACCATGTTAAGGGTAAGTAAGCGGACTTAAGGTATGACTCAAGGTTAGATTTCGGGGACGAAATCTTTTAAGGAGGGGAGAATTGTAACATCCCGTTCCGGCAAAACCCATATTTCGATCGCTAGAAAGTTCGCGATTTAAAATCGAGCATTTCGACACTATTTCAGCGAAAATCGGATTATCGATCGATCGGATAAGTATACGTATTAATTTATATATATATATCCTGTCCATTTAATTTCCCCACCACCGTTCATTTTTTTTCCATCTTCTTCCTTTCCGTAACAAAATAGAACCGAGAGATAGTGGAGAAACAGGGCGCGCAGGAGACAGAGCAGGAAATTCTCCGAGCTCGATTCTTAAGCTTTAGCAATCCAAAAATCCCGTAAGTAATGTCTAATTCATCTATACATCGTGTTTTATCGATTTAGAGCTTTAAAACGAGTTTTTGGTTCAGGAATTTCTTGAATTCCCGATCTGCCAAATTAGGGTTTCGGAGTATCCGGAAGCCGGATTGAGCCCAAATTTCATATACGAGCTTCCTGCAGCGAGGTAATCAATCCTCTAGTTCTAATCCCTGAATTTCGGCTATTATTTAGGCCGGGGTCCAAACTGCTGAATTTAGCTCCGGCCAGGGTTTGATGTGTTTTTATCGAGAATTTGACCCGGAGCCCAGAACTAATATTGACGGGGATACTGCAGGGGATATTAGGACGGTCTTGGATTTTAATTCGGGGTTCGTTCGTGAAATTGACGTTTTAGTACGGGAAGGTTAAACCGGTGTTTGAACGACCAGAACTGGTGAGAGATTAGCACGGCATACCGGGTTTGTCGTATCACGATAATTATATTGATGCTTAGAATTGATCTAGGTGAACTAGAATGGCATGATTAGGGGTGTATGAACTTTTGTGCTATATGTTGAACCCTGGATTGTTGTATGATATTATTGACTTGCCCTAATCGATATGAACCTTGTTTATGCTGATGATTATGTATATGTTGCAAATTGTGGGCTTGACTATTAATATGCTTTACGATGGTTCGAGAAGGTGATTAGGTATGATTTTTCATGATTGTTGTATTTGGATGCACAAGTGGGAAAATATATATTCCCTGGTGATATTATGATGTTTAAGGAGGATGACGTGCACGAGGGTTTATCCCAAGGAAGTGCAATTATACGACTCTTGATTTACCTATGTTGAGCCAATTATGGCCAGGTCAAGTACATGTGCAAGTAATGAATTATGATTAAGCAAGATGAGATATGAATCATGTATAAGGATACAAAATATGAGTGTTGTGGTCTCATGGTCAACTACATAGTAATTAGGGCTCCCTATGCTATTACTCTATTATGATATGTATGATAGTCACACCTCTCATGTGGTGGTGACTGAAGAATTCTTATGAGATCTGACCACACCCAGAGCGGTGTCGGGGTATGACTACACCCATAGTGGTGTGGGGTATGTATGACCACATCCGACGGGATGTTGGGGTATGTATGACTACATCCGACGGGATGTGGGGTATGTTTCCCGGGAGAGTTATTAGCATGGGAGTAGCCAGGCGCCTATGAGTAAAACATGATAAGATGCATATGCATAAGTCAAGGTGGTTGAGTCTTTTGCCTATTGGGATATGAGGATGGCTGAGGTCTGATCCTAGTGTTTTGGCTTGATTGTTAGATGTATGATAGGGGTATGCTCTGTTATGAACTCACGATGCTATGATTATCTCACTCAGCTATGAGCTGACCCTCTTTTATTCTTCTTCTCTGCTTATGCTATGTGTAAGCAGATCATCAGCAGCAGCAGTAGATAGGTGTATAGGTGGAGCTGAGCAAGAGTTGATGCAAGATGAGGTATGGTCTTCAACTACTCTGTGCTTGGACTACTACTCGGGATTTTGGCCAGTGATCCACACCTTTTTGTAAAAATGTTTTGAGAACGTTTTTCATATGCATACTAGCTTCTGATCTAGTGTGAGATATCCACAGGTGTGGAAAGTTGATGATATGTGTATATGTTGTGTAACTGTGTAAGTTGTGACAATTATGGTACGTATAAGTATGGTATGCAGTTGTGGAGTATGAAAAGTGTGACTATGGCTAAGAAAAGTCAATGCATATGGTTGTGAGTATATATGTTTGTGATGAATTATTTTGCAGGATAAGTTGCAAGAACTGTTAGCCCATTACGCGAGTAATTCATGTCGAAATTTTATTTGGGTAAATTTTGATAATTAATGTAACACCCGAGATTATTTCCGCTGCAATTGTATGAACAATATGATTAGGTAATACGTATAGGGTAGGGTGTTACACAAACCGCCGATTTCCCCAGATTCACTCGTTGCCCACTGAGCTCCTCATACGTGTCCAGGACCTCAATTAAGTTCTCACACTCCCAAAGAGAGCCACGGAGGAACATATAGGAGTCATCCGCAAAGAAAAGATGCGAGATACGGGGAGCCCTGGGGGCAACCCTAACCCCTTCCAATTTCCCTTCCGTAACAGCCTGCCGGAGGAGAGTCGCAAACCCCTCTGTGCACAATACAAAAAGTAGCGGAGATAGCGGATCCCCCTGCCCCAGACCTCTAGTAGAAGTAAAGAACCCAGACGGAGTTCCATTCATAAGCACTGAGAATGACGCAGAACGGAGACATTCCTGAACCCAGCCACACCAGACCGAGTTAAACCCTAACTTTCTCCAAACCGCAAGCAGAAATGACCATTCAACTCTGTCGTAGGCCTTTTCCATGTCAACCTTCAGAGCCATGTATCCTTTCCTCCCTTGCGTTTTGATTTTTAGATAGTGCATTAACTCATGTCCCAGCAAAATGTTCTCTACGATCTGCCGCTCCCGAATAAACGCGTTCTGGCCCTCCGAAATAACTTGGGGCAAATATTGAGCAAGCCTCTCCGCCATAATTTTTGTAATGATCTTGTACACAAACTGGCAGAGGCTAATGGGCCGGAGTTGGGTCATATTTTCCACATTATCCACCTTAGGAATCAGAGTGAGCCAAGTATGATTGAAGCTTCGTAGGAGTCTGCTTGTACTAAAGAAGGATCGTACAGCCTCAATCACCGAAGGGCCCACAATATGCCAAAAGGATTTAAAAAATTTCCCGGTAAACCCATCCGAGCCTGGGGCCTGCTTAGCACCCATAGAGAACACAGTTTTCCGAATTTCCTCAGGAAAGACTTCTACCGTAAGCGACTCATTCATTTCCGAAGAAACCTTACGATCAATAGGTAGCCTCGAAACCCTCACATCCATGTTGGGGACTTCGTTCTCTGACGCGAAGAGGCGTTGATAAATGGCAGAAGTCTAATTGTGTATATATGTATTGAATAATTTTAAAATACCGAAATTTCCCTAATTAACCCACATCTAATTCCCCAATTAACAATTGAAAATTTTCCTTAATTAAAACACATAAAATTCGAATGAATTCATTTACACAAAAAATAAAACTAACGTCTAATTCCCAAGTCTAATTTCATTTCCTAAATTAGTTGGATGAGCTAAAGGAAAGTAATTAACTAATAAAGAAAAGAGAGTTCAATACCATATAGATATTTAGATGTAATGATTATAGTAATTTAAGTAGCTTTATACGTGTTGAAATTTGTCATAAAAAATTAATTGTTAATTATTATTGAAGTATTACATTATGCAAAATTATTTATTAATTAAGTAGCTTAATACGTGTTATAGGTTTTAGGGAGAGTACAATATTTATAATTATTCATAATTTACTCATATAACTAGGGATGGGATTAGGTGCTAACTCTTATAGGGGTTAGCACCGTGATAACTAGTAAAAAACGCTACTAAAAATAACGAAATCACTACGGATTATTATAAAATCAATACAACATCTAAGCTAAATCACTACTAATTCAAACTAGTAGTAGTTTTTCCCTTAGTTAGGACGGTGCTAACTATTGTACAATTAGCACCGTAGCCGTTCCCATATAACTAGGGTTTGATTTTAAGCAAATAGGTTTTAGGGAGAGTAGGGTTTGACTTTGACTAATTAGGATTTACTAAGATTAGAATTTAACCACATTTGAACCAATCTAACGCAAGATGAGAGATAGCCAAAATAAATAAAGCATTCTTTCCCCGTTTACACCTTCTACCCCTCCCAAACCGTAAACCCTTATTCCAACCAAATAACTACCTTCAACCTCGATCTATTTAATCCTACTACGACATTGTCTTAGAGCCAAAATTGTCTCTTTGTCCACTAACAACAATCGTTCTCCTCGTCAAAATACGCATGGTAGGCCTAAGGAAGTGCTTATTATGACCTCCAAAGCTCCCAAAACCCTCGATGAAAGTTTTGACACTATTCATATTTTTTTGCCCCGGACGTCTAATCGAGAAAATGTCAATTCCATCATGTTCGTATCCACATTTTAGTGGAGTGATGAGGGTTTCCATAATTTTTCACGTCAATAGCTCTAGTAACCGTGAAAAGATACTTTTGTAGCCATTTAATCAAATTTAATAAGTATTTTATAGTCATTATTTCTACACTTCAAAATGAATTATCCATAAGTTAATAAAACGAATTCAATAATAAATAAAACAAAACCGAAAAATAGGAGTTAATAATTTATGGATAATGCTGAAACTACCCTTCTTATTTAATAATAATTAATTGATTTATCTGGACCATCAGATCAATCCAAAGGCTGAGGGGGGCTTAGTCAAGTGACTAAGGACCCCCCCTTAGTCACCAGATCCGGACTCCATAGATATGCAGGTTCTCGCTATAGACCTAATTAGTTTAGTTTTCCCTGCCTTCTCCGCTAGGGGTGTTCAAATGGTTACCATGGTTATAACCAAACCAAATAAAGCTAAATTCCATTAACCATGGAACACAATATCATAACCAAACCGTCCAAACTAATACAACAACCAAATTAACCAAACTAAAGTTTAATCGGTTTGGTTAATTGGTTAACCAGATTACCCAATATAAAATCACATTATCATTGACGATTCGTAATTTATATAATGAATAAAACATAACAATCAACACGTAGTTATAGTTGACCCTTAACAAAAATACATGCAACTAAGACAATTATCTTACGATTAGTATAGAAGTATTCACCTAACAAAAATTTATGACAATGGTATGGGTTAATGAATTGTTGTGTTTGTGTAAATTGACTTAGTCTCTTAGCAATTATCATAGGCTGAAAATGACCTTCCTTTCAAGTTTTCATCCATCATAATGTATGAAATTTATCTAAATTAGGTGTCCATATGTTGTGCTCTACACTTTACATATACAAATATACACTATATGAACAATATTGAGCTTATATTTTATGAGTCTAAAAGGGATGAACGTTAACTCTTGAGTGGTTATGCAAAGTATTAAGTATGTGTATATAATATATGTTAGATATATGACTAATTACTTAACTGGTTAATTTGGTTTGACTGGTTAGGAGTGTCTGAAACCAAACCAAACCACCTAAACCAAACAAGCTACAAACTTTAACCAAACCAAACCAATTATCCAAATTAACCAAACCAAATTATCCAAATAGTACCGGTTAAAATGATTACCACGGTAACCAAACCGTTTGAACACCCCTACTCTCCACAAACCAAGGAAGGATTTTTTAGACTTTTAATCCTTTTTTGTATCCCAGTTTCGGTGCATGATACTTGAACTACTATGGCATTATCGCTTGTTTTTTCATTTCTTTTATCCCTCCCCCAATCCACTGAAATTTAAGAATTAATGAATTACAAATAAATATATATAGTTTTCAATTAAATAAACTTCGGGTTTAAATTTCGCAAATTGGGAACTGGGGTTTATCCATTAGAGTTTAGGGTATAGTATCAATGTATCATACCCCAAACTCGATTTAATTCATGGTCTAGATAGAAATATCTCACAATGAGTACCTGGAGTATGATATACTCCAGGAGTACACCAGTCTGACTCACATATATGTATATGTATAAATTAGTCTATCTACATGCATGCAGTTATATCATAAGAACAAAGATCCATGTGGTTTTCGATTTAACAATTCACAAATAAGGAATTTTACAATGCTATATAGTATTGGTGCTATAGTTTTTTTTCCTTTATGGTACAACTTAAAATTGTACCTTTAATGTTATGGTACAACTTTAGGTTATACCTATACTATTGGTACAAATTCTTTTATGGTACAACTTGAACTTGTACCTTTATGTGATGGTACAACTTCAAGTTGTAAAGTTGTACCATAACATAATGGTACAAATTCTTTTATTGTACAATCTAAACTTATACATTTCATGTTATGCTACAACTTTAAATTGTACATTAAATCACCAATACTATATAGCATAGTAGAAATGTTCTTCACAGATATGCTAATTTTATCTGCAAAAGTAACCAAATATGTTTAGCACGATCTCACAAAAATCTGATCTAAAATTTTATTCCTAATCCATTAGATGATTACTAATAGCGTTGCTTTTTTCTGATTGATGCGTGCAAATTCAAAACATTTATTACAAATTTTGAGCCTCTAGGGAAGAATGTAAAGTTTTTCAAAAACTGTTATAGGTCAATTTGAAAAAGTGTTTATGAAGTTCAAATAATCTATTGGTAACAGAATACGTGACAATACAAGCTTATAGGTATAAGTTTTATTTTAAAATTATCTGGTTTTACTAAACTTTTAAATTTCAATTCGGATCCCGAAAATGCATTGTAAAGATAACTTTATGAACCAATATCATTACTTAATTCAATAAAATTATTGATAAGACTATTAATGTTATGTTTATATTGCCATTGCATTCCTCTGTCTCTGAATGTATTCACGCATTTCTTATTTTATTAGTTCATTACTTGAGGTGTTAATATTCATCTATTGGTAATTGACCAATATTCACGGTTGAAAATTTATTATCTTGAATTGTAACTACCTTTGTGCTACGACCTAATCTTGATATTCCTAAAGTCATTGAGTTTCAGTTAAGGTAACATTTTTTATCCATTATGAAAAATCTTTCTTATTATGTTGAAATTTGAAAATACATATTAAATTAGTTTAGTTTGATTATTTTGTGATAAAAATGAGATGAAGCTCCTATATTTGCTTGAGAAAAGACTATTCAATATCCCAACTATTATATTACAAGAACTTAATGAATTGAATTGGAAGTATGAGAAGAAGATAAATATAAGTTGGCATCTAATGATTGATTAAGATACAAATCCTAATTGTTTTTTTTATTTTTTCTATAGGATATTTTATTATCATTTTTTAATAAAAAAACGAAAGAAGACTTGGATGAGTTATTTTGTGAGCATATAGCAACATCAGACACTATAGTTGTTAGGTGATAATTTATCTATCCGCTCTCATTTTTTGTATGTGAAATTTAGTCAACTTAAGAATCATCCTTACTAAAACTTATATTGCTATTCTAAATAATGAATCTCAATTATAATCATTTTTCATATTTAAGATCCAACTCGAATGGTGGATACTATCCAACCAATTACTAACGTTTTCCATATTTAAGTTCCAATTTAATTTTTTTTTTATGAATGGTTTGGGCTTTTCATTTCATCAAAAATGGGCAAACAACTTTGCTGACAACAAGCTCTACCAGCTGAGCCATGAACCTTTTAACAAGGAATTCACATTAAAACAAACAGACTAGCAAACTATAACCATAAGGACTAGAAAAAATGATAAAGGATTGCATGATCCAGAAACAGCCGCAGATCTCCTTTTATCAACCGAGTCAGTTCCTCCATGTCAAACACCTTACCTTCAAACTTTATCCTGCATCTCTCCCTCCAGATACTGGCAATCAGACTATGCCAAATCACTATACCCACCTGAGCAATATCATTCTTCTTTGTGAAACACTGGGATGCCCACTGGAGTTCTGACAACCACTGATCTCCAGTAGATCGAGTAGAGTACTTTGCAAACAGCGTTGCAAAAAGCTGTTTGTAGACAAGACACTCTGCAAACATATGAGATCTTGTTTCCAATTTAATTTTGGATACTACCAAATATGATTTTTTTTTGTCATTGGTCATCAAGAATTCGATTTGTTAGAGTTAATGATGAAAAGCTACTAAAAATTGTGGAAGAATGATACATCCGCTCCCTAATGTCTCATTAAATAAAGGAATGTAGTACTTAAGAAAAAAGAATCAAGGTAGAAGTTCCAAGTTTAGTGATTACAACATCACAAATCCCATAATTGGGTTAACATTTTCGAAGATAATAAAAGAAGGACAAAATTAACCTCCAACAATTTGTGACTATAATGATGTAAATTGTCAATAAAATTACATTTCATAAATGTTTATGTTTTGTGTTTTAATCTGCTTTGCAAAAAATTGCAAAAAGTAGAAGCATCTACTAATGATGAAGAAAGTGAAGTTAATGATGAAAATTCTTGATAATAAAAAGATGTTACGGGTTACATTGGAATATTGTCATTAAGTTTAATATGAGTTAATATACATTTGCATAAGTCCTACCTTTGGAATTTCAACAAGAATCAAGACAAATGTTAAATAATCTTTATGATGGATGCTCATTTGCAGCAATTGAATATTTTGACTTTCTTAATGGAAAAGACTAAGAAACTCCTCTGATGTCTATTTTGTAAACTTGATACCATTATGTGAATTTGTTAATTCACATGACACGAGCATATAATCTTTGCAGGAATATATAAGAAAGAGAAGATTATTGAAATTTAAGCTTTGAAATTTTGTTAATTACAACTATCATGTTGCAACCGGCCAACGGGCTAGGTACAATCTAGTTCATTATTATATATCATATTTGTCGACAAAATTCTTCCGACCAACGAGTCGGGTCCTGTGCTAGTACCGTAAGTATCTAAGTTAAATAAATGATTTACAAAGATCTGATTACTCTTTGGCTACTTTGATCCTTCAACTTTCTTCTTGTCCATCCAAGCCCTTCATTAATTCTCACATAAGACATACAACATTAACGTCTACATAACAAAAAACATGTCGATGCTGCCGACCAACCACTCCTATATATATTTGCGGCTAACTGCATGCTATTTCTGTTTATCCATAAAAATTAACCTTGTACCACATCGGTTAAAAAACAAGGAATTAAATGGCTTTATAAGGCCAACTTAATCATATCAATTTAAATCAGTTGAGTGGGCCATGGAGATTGGGTTTTTTGGGCCCATTACTCCGTGCCACCACGCGCGCCATGTATCTCCAAATTTGGCTAAGTATGGGAGCCACTCCCATGACACCCAGAGGGGGTGGGCATCATACCGCCACCCCCAAGAGGTACCAAGGGGGGTGGCCACCATCTACCACCCCCAGAACATGGTGAGGGGGGTGATGGCCGAATTTGGCTAAGGCAAAGAGAAGAATTACCACCCCCAGGACGTGGTAAGGGGGGTAGACATCATACTGCCACCCCCAGGAGGTACCAAGGGGGTGAGTACCATATCGCCACCCCCATGATGTGGTAAGGGGGTGACTCAGGACGTAGTGAGGGGGTCATATTGCCAACTCCCATGGGGGTGAAATACGATTAAGTATGGAGAAGGATGGGGGCCCCATGGTATGATCAGGGAGGGTGATCACCAAGGATGGCAAGGAGAAACCCCCATGAGATGATCAGGGGGTGGCCATCAACACACCCCGCCATGAGCATGCAATCCCCATGATATGACCAGGGCGACCCTCGTGAGGTGGTCAAGGGGGGTCAGGTGGGCACGTGGTCTCCCTACTCCTGTAATGGTGAAGTGTTTTTGCCATTTTTGACTCAAGTGATTCGAGTACCCACCCATATGTGGCACGTGGTCTGCTTTCATGCCTTAGCCATTTTTTCTCTATAGACAAGCAAAGCTACGGAGGGGATACCAAGAGCATGGAGTGAGGTTTCAAGAGGAGAGGCCAAGATTGGTCTACATCCAACGTCAAGATAACCGTCGAAGCAGTTGAGAGGGTAACTGTCACTCCACGTCAGCAGAGAAGTTTCTTGTGGCAGTTACTTCTTATGGCTATAAATAGGAGGTGAAGATGATAGAGAAGGGGTTCGCCAAAATCACACCAGACAACACAATGTCAAATTTTATCCTTTTATCTTTACCTTTTCCTCTGCAAATGTAGTCATAGCCATAGGCGTAGTTTTTGGAGCTCTCACTGAACCTCCAAAGGAGTAGGGCTAATTTAACGTAGAATTGCCTCGTAGTTCATCAAAACATTGAACACCCTTGTTTGAAGTTTGAACTTTGTTCAAAGAGGTGTGAACTGTGTTGTTTGATCGTTTGTTTGGAAGTCAAATGTGCAAAATCCAATTCTGTTCATCTAGTTTTTCTTGCCGGGAAAACAATTTCGCATATAAGAAGCCACAAAATCTACTCCAAAAAGAGAAGAAGCAATGCACGAAACAGTCGAACAGAATCGAAACTAGCTATAACAACCGTCTTATGGAGAAAATACCTATGCAAATTAATTCATTTCCAATATCTAACTCCCAAATAATTAAAGTATATATAACATCGAACTACTGTCAATACATAACATCGGGTAATAATTCTCATGTCCTTGGCGATAGCCACAAACAAGTTCACTAATCTCTCGCTGCTGCTGGTTGTCAGCTTCATTATCGTCCTGTCATGTACTTAATTCATCATCTTCTTCGATCTCGCCGGCCGGTGCTTTGACAAACACTCATCTAACGTATGTTTCCGTTGACTAACTGCATGCAGGTCTGTCGGATGGCAATGGGTCGGCGGATAGTGCATATCCGTTACCCTATCCAAAGTACTTCGGGTTTTACCCATACCCATACCCACATGTGAAATGGGTTGAAAATCAAAACTATGCTCATGTCCGTTCGGGTTTCGGGTATCCATGGTTATCCATGGGTAATAATTTCTCTTCATAACTCCAACCAGTATGTTAACATTCACATGTATTCTTACATTACGTAAGAGAAAAAGTATGACAAGAATTCCCTAGAATAAAGAAAATTAATTAAAACCACACAATTTCATGAAAATATTATATTTATATGCTAAATATAAAATATGTTAGAGAGAAATAATGATTATTTCTAGACAAATACATATGCATGTGTATAATCGGCTGGGTTCGGGTCGGATATTGAGAAACCCATGCCCACCCATTACCCGCAATATTCGGGTTCGGGTTTTACCCGTACCCACTAAATGTCCTTCGGATTTTGGTTTTACCTTACCCGATTAGGCCGGATTCGGGCGGATATCCACTGTTATGGATATTTTTGCCATCCCTATTGGTGTCACAAGGTTTTTTCTTTTTTTTTTAATGAACAAAACAGTTTGTTACTCCGGTATCTCTGTTAGAAACCTAATAAGAAAGTCTTGGCTGAGTGGCATAATATATTGTTCTCTTCGCTGTTTTTTTCCACACAATATTAGATAATTAGTCGGTCGCCTGTAGGATAAAAAAAATAACGACTATATTGCTCGTTGGTTTTGTGCGAAAATCGGAGCTCTCTAAACTCACTTTCTCACGTGTTTATGCTCTTCAAATGTGTGGTTAGAGGGTTTCCAAGGCCAGCTAGTTATAAGTGTTATGGGACAATCCAATTACCACATTGGTAATACAAGGGAAGAGATCCTTGTATATTAGTGTCAACCAAACTCATTAGTACGAGGTCTTTTGGGAAAGATACCCAAAAGTAAAATCGTGCGGGGTTGGCCGAAAGCGGACAATATCGTACTAATGAGCTACCCAGTTTCGACAAGTGGTAACATAGCTTGGTTACGATTTGGGGCGGTGGACGTAAGTTTGGTGGGACCCTCATTCAGTGATCTTGGGATTTGAGATCTGCGTCTGTTTGGTGGATCCAGAAGAGATCCACGTTTGTTTGGCAGATCAAAGAGAGTTATGCGTCCGAGAAAATACTTGTACCGAGAAGCCCATCGATACAAGGTGTCTGGCAGATCAAGATAATCGTTAAGGAGAGGACACAAAGTTCGTGGTCCTTGACTTGAGGGGATGATTGTTATGGGACAATCCAAGTACCGCATCGGTATTATAAGGGAAGGTACCCTTGTATATAGGTGTCCACCAAGCTCATTAGTACAAGACCTTTTGGAGAGGACACACAAAAGCAAAACCGTGCTGCCTTGGTCCAAAGAGGACAATACCGTACTCATTGAGCTACTTGATTTCGACAACTGGAATGATGCTTTAGATACTGTCCGCTCAATTAAAAACCGTGAGTAAAATCATTTGATAAGATTTTGAACTGATCATTTTTCAGATTAATTTGAGTTGTTTTAGAGAGGGTAATATCCACCTCGTAAGTGGGTGGACATGTGCACTTTTCTTGACCTGACCTATTTCATTGTTAACTCCTTTTTTTGTCTGAATTCTTATATGTAATTTTTCTCAAATTATTTAGATTTTTCCTTTTATTACCTTATATTCTGGTTATAATAAATTTATAAATGAGTGATAACCTCAATTTGTCAAATAATTAAACTACATTTATTATATTATAAATTGTTCTTTTTTAATGAAAATGAATTCTAATGTTGTTTTGTCTAAAATTACATACTCATATTGGTTGACCTATCCAACCCGCAACCCATAATTAATTACTATACCTGAAACCTATCTACCACTAAATGAGTATTAGTATCGAGATACCCACCCAACCTGTCCATGACCATTCCTACGATTTACCCTGTCAGTTCTCTAAGTTGCTAACAACTTGAATTCACTACTATCAAAGCAATACCCGTTTTCTGATGGAGACTAACATTTTCTTTTCGCTACCAATCATCATTTTGGTTGCGGTAGGAATTCATAACAGGTCTATAGCCACCAATTCCACTAGAAAATTTTTTTGGTTACGAAAGGTATTAATAACTCTATGTTTTCATAACCTGATCGAATACTGAACCGGAAAAGTTAGTGGTTTAGACTTCAGCGGTTAACCGTTACAAACCCGTTGGTTAGCCATTGATAAAACTGTTTATAATATATAACTAACACGCCTGTACTGTCACACTAGAAAGTGGCCAAGTATAACCACCTACTAATGCGTAGTATAATGATTTTCGATTTAAATGTCAACCCGGGTCCTAGGTGTGATGACTAGTTGCTGCTATGGAGATCTATTACAACATGAGTAGAAGCTCAAGGCCGACAAAGGAATGGGAGGAACAACTCAATCTGTTGCCTTGGCTGCCTATGGAAATCAATCTAACCAGAGAACTATTGCTCAAAGAGTGAATCAAAACCAAGTGTCACATAACAAACAAGTTCAGAGGCCAAGCAATGTGGACACTGGTGACACATGATCGTTTTGCAGATACTGTAAAATGACAAATCACAATGATAGTTGGAGGTTAAAGAGAAAGGATATAAGGCAATCTAGAAACACTAATGCTCATTTTGTTAGAGAAGTGAATATTGGGGAAGGATGTCTCTCAAGAATCACAATCAACTTTGAGTCCTGGAAACAACCAATCTTCCAGTGGTAATGTGTTTAAGATGCAGCTCACTGGTGAAGAATTGAACAGACTGAGGTACTTACTTCAAGGTGTACCAAATCCACTTTCTCCTTCACCATCACCTCCTCATTCACCAAGTATTTTTCATGCAGCTTTCTCTACCTCATAATAGTTGGCATAGTTTCCAAACTCAGCTGGTAAATTCATCTTCTCATCAAATATTCACTGTCATTCTGCCACCCTTATACACTCATGGATCTTAGATACAAGAGCTTCAGATCATATAGTGTGTTCAATTCTTTGTTTACAAGCTATCAACCAGTCAGTGATGTGTATGTTTACTTACCTAATAGCAGGGACGGAGCCAGGAATTGAACCTCGGGGGGAGGGGGGGGGGGATTTTTTTGTTTACTATAAAAAAAAGGTCAATTATGTGAACAAGTTATTAAATTATATGAAAAAAATTCTACGATATTATGTTCCAAACAAGTGACTAAATTATATGAATAAAAAATAAATCATGCATTTTAATGTACATCATGTCTTTAAATATCTTTATAACTGGAAAATAAATGTATGCATATACTATATATTAATGTTTGAAGACAATTAATATAACCTAGAAAATATATATGAATCCAAAAGTTAGAACTAAATTGGTACCTATAAAATGACTATACTTATAATTAACTCTTTGAGAAATGTAAACGAAAAATATGAAAACAATAAGGTAATGTACTCCTTAGTTACTTGATTGAAGGAAAATGTATAAACTAAGGAAAACAAATGTAAAAAAACACTCACTCCCACCATGGATCGAACTTTGATCAATGGGGAAGAAGTTTTCAAAGTCAACCGCCATACTATATAAGTATTGGTGTTTTATTTTTGCACACAGATTTATTTACAATTAATTTTATTTTATGTGTAATTCCCCAAACTCCGGACAAAATTATACGTAAGTTTCAAAATTCTCAAGGGCCGAGAGCTCACCTAGCCCCGCCCCTGCCTAATAGCACTAAGGTACTGGTCACCCACTTAGGATCATTTCAGGGTGTTAGTCGATGCGGTTTCGGTTTAACCGCAACCGAAATTGTCACAAGATCGCTAACCAAAACCGACAGGGACTTTGGTTAACCAAAAACCGCAAACATCAGTTTCTGTTTTCCCCTGCGTTTAACCGAAACCGCAGGTTCTGGATTGCTTTCTCGGTTTTCGGTCAGGAACTAACCCCCGAAACCGAATTTCAGCCTCCTTTTTGAATGATTCAGCCCCAATTTTGAGTGACCTCTTTTTGTTTCAGCCTCTAAAATCACACACCATAAAGTTATCTAAATCAATTGAACATAAATTCTAAAGCAACCACAAAATTCAACCACAACTCCACAATATAAAGTCTACATGCCCACAATTCAACCACAAGTCACAATCACAACTAAGACACAAATAACAAGTTCATCATCTCCAAATTATCAACCTAAATGATCCGAGGATCTCACTCCAATTCATCTGGCCCATAGTTATCATTTATTCCTAGATCTTCATCTAGCCCATAGTCATCAACCTACGGTTCCCTCTGTCGAGTGCAAAGGGGAGTTAGAGAGGGGTCACTTTCGAGTTCTAACTCTTAAAAACATTTGAGACTCTTGATGGAGGGTTGTTTGCAATAGGTGAGAATTGAGATGTTTGAAATTGCGACTTTGATTCGTTTTGAATCTTATAACTTTTTCCCTTAGCGAAAGTCCAAAACCCTATAGTCAAACTAGTAGGCGGTTATCGGTTAACAACTAACCGATTAGTCGGTTAACTACTAAGAAAAATACTACTAACCAAAATCGAAACCAATAAGAAATTAGTGGGTATCAGCCCACAGGAATGCCTTTACACATTGTCCTTTTGGTACCCAGTTTCACCTTTAACCTTGTGTCAGTTAGTAAATTGACACATGATTTTCCCATCTCACTAAATTTTCAATATGATTATTTCCTAATCGAGGACCTAGTAACCTCGAAGATGATTGGCTTGGCAAGACAAAGTATAGGGCTCTACCAGTTAGTACAAAGTCTATAGAGTTCTCCAGTCCATCAGTTGCATCAGTTTACAATTTTGAACCACAGAAGATCATTCTTTGGCATTGGCGCTTAGGACATCCCAGTTCTCAAAAAGTTAAGTTGTTAGAACATTTTAATACCTTAGTTAAGAGTGAGGCAGTTAAACATTGTGAGATCTGTCAATTTTCTAAACACAAGAGATTACCTTTTCCCTTAAGTGGCAGTATTGCTAAGGATGTATTTGCTTTGATCCATGTTGACATATGGGGGCCTTTGGCAGTGGAATCTTATGATGGTTTTGATTATTTCCTAACTATTGTTGATGACCATTCTTGTGCTGTATGGATATATCTCATGCAACATAAATCAGAAACCAGATCACTTTTGCAAAGCTTCCGTTTGATGGTTGACAAGCAGTTTTCAAAATCTGTTAAAGTTATACGAAGTGACCAAGGCAGAGAATTTCATATGCATGAATTCTACACTACACATGAAATTGGACATCAAATGTCCTGCATAGCTACATCAGAACAGAATGGTAGGGTGGAGAGGAAACACCAGCATATATTGAATGTTTCCAGGGCTCTCAGGTTTCAATATGGAGTTCCTTTGGAGTTTTGGAGTGATTGTGTCTTACATGCAGTACATTTAATAACGACTACCTCCTGCTGTACCGAAGAACAAAAGTCCCTATGAATTACTATACCAGACTCCACCTTTCCTAGGTCATCTTAAGGTTTTTGGATGTTTGGCATATGCTGCCACATTGATTAGTGGCAGAACCAAATTCCATAGCAGAGCTGAACAAGCTATCTGCCTTGGTTATCCTCATGGGATCAAAGGCTTCAAGTTGTTTGATTTGAAGACACATGATGTTTTTATCTCCAAAGATGTCATTTTTTATGAAGATATTCTCCCCTTTCATGGCCAAGTTGATAAAACTGATGATGAAGAAGTGTTGTCTTTCCCTAACCTACCTGTTGTCCAATTTCCACTTATTCCTGATTCCCAGGCTCATGGGGGCCAACCTCCTTCTAATTCTATATATGATTATGCAAGAACTCCCTCTAGTTCATAACATCAAAAATCACCAGCTGCTGGTCATATTTCTTGTTCTTCTGAACCTTCTACATCATCAGCTTCACATGATTCTGAAGAAGAATTTAATGATGCTAAATTTGAGCCTGACTATCAGGAACCTGAAGATGAGTGACCACCTGGAGATGATCTTGTTGATGAAGATTTACCTCATAGAAATAGGAGACCACCTGTTTGGCATAATGATTATGTTAATACCATTAATCAAGTTAACCAGTATTGTATGGCTAACTATATTTCATATCATAATTTTACTCCTCAACATAAATGATATTCTATGAGTCTCACAACACTAATAGATCCACAGACTTACCAAGAGGCTATTAAGGAGCATCACTGGGTCAAAGCAATGGAAGAAGAGTCAGATGCATTGATTGCAAATCATACATGGGATCTTGTGGAATTACCACCTAGTAAGAGAGCCATAGGTTCTAAATGGGTGTACAAAACTAAGCTTAGACCTAATGGCCAACTGGAAAGGCACAAAGCAAGAGTTTTTTTCCAAAGGGTTTACACAGATATATGGCATTGAGTTCTTGGACACCTTCTCACCATTTGCCAAAATTAACACTGTCAAGACCTTGTTGGCAGTTGCAGCAACAAAGGATTGGGTATTGCATCAGATGGATGTCTCTAATTCATTTTTGCATGGAGACCTTGATGAGGAGGTGTACATGGAAACCCCCCCCCCCTTTAGTCTCCCAGTAAGTGAAGGAAAAGTTTGTAGATTTAAAAAGTCATTATATAGTTTGAAGCAAGCCAGCAGGCAGTGGTTTGCCAAGCTGACCAACTCACTCCTAAAGAATGGTTTTTCACCGTCCATATCAAATTATTCAATGTTTGCAAAGAAGGTACAAGGTAGAGGTGTTATTCTACTTGTTTATGTAGATGATATAATAATTGCTGGAGAGAGGCTTAATGACTTGGAATTTGTGAAACTGTATTTGAGGAAGACTTTTAAGATCAAGGATCTGGGATCTTTAAAATATTTTCTGGGACTTGAGATAGTGTGAAATGGTGAAGGAATTTTTGTTAACCACAGAAAGTACTGCTATGATATGCTTCAGGACACATGTTATGCAGATGGCAAAGAGACTCAAACTCCAATTGACATGGAGGTGAAGCTCAATTCCAGAGAAGGGACTCCATTGGAGAATCCCAGTTGTTACAAAAGGTTGATTGGCAGGTTGCATTACTTTACAATCTCAAGTCCAGATATATGTTATACTGTATGACTGAACCCGAATATCACAATAAAATCCCACCTAAGGCCCAAGTATAAACCTTAAATGGGTGCAATATATGGCAAGTATGTTTAAATATCAACCCGGGCCGGCCATGTACCCCTACTTCAATTGTTTGAAGCATTATTTAGCGAAATGTTGTTTGTTGAAATCTATATAATCTACTATTGAAAAGCAAGACTTGAAAAGTAAAAATGAGGCTTCTCTCTAAACTAGTTTAGGAGGAATGGAATGCCTAAGAAAATCCAGCTCAATTTGAGCCTCTTAAGGTAAGGGGGATTCTCCCTAAGCTAGGTTAAAATAGCACAATAGATTGCCAAATACACACAATGCACAATCACCATGAAAAATACCTCAATTGTTAAATTAAACACCACCATCACCCAATCATTCAATCCACACAATCAATTACATGTTAGAAGTTAGGTTTCTACAACACCCAAGTGAAAAGGGAAACTACTCCATGCTAGACAAAGGAAGAAGAAAGAAACCATCATTGTGATGCCTCCAACTCTCCTTGTGCTTGTAGAGATCCTTCTTTGGGGAGGAATTTCCAAAATCTTCACTTGGAGCAAACTCTAGCCTCTTCTACCTCTTGGTTTCTGATTTTCTCTCTCTAGGGTTTCAAGAAGAAAAATGTTTCTCTCACTTTAGGCTCCCCCTTCTTCCTCCTTTCAGCTCTCAATTTATAGACAGATCGAACCTAGTAACACGCAACTTCACTTATGGGGTTCAATGTACATGGCTCCAGTTCACGGTCTTAGCGACCTTGAACTGCCTTGGCGTCAGTAACCTCTGAAACCCCACTAGATGCTTCGCTGTTCACGGTCGCCAGGATCGTGAACTCCAATGTGTGACCGTGAACTGTGGCTGAATCCTCCTCTTTGCCTTGTCTTTGCTCATTTTCTTCCAACTTTCGACTCCGGGGTTGGTTTCACCTGTTAGAATCTAAAACACATTGAAACACAAGAAACCTAGCGTAAAGCCACCCTTTTTGGAGTTCAAATGCCACAAATGTCAAAGAGAAAATGGGGTAAAAATTGTACATTTAGACCCGAATCACTGTACAACAGCTTTGTCAGTTCCAAGGAAACCCTCTTAACACTCATATGCAGGAAGCCTATAGAGTGCTCGGGTATCTAAAGAAGTCACCAGGTCAAGAGATCCTATTCAAAAGATAATGTGATTTCTCAATCACTGAATATAGTGATTCAGACTAGGCAGCAAGCCCTGACAGCAGGAGATCCATAATTGGATTTTTTACCTACCTTGGTGATTCTCTTCTGACATGGAAGAGTAAGAAAACGACAACTGTCTCTAGATCTTCATCAGAGGCAGAGTATCATGCTCTAACACATCTGATTTTCAAAGTGTAGTGGCTGAAGGAGCTCCTGTCAGAGTTGGGAATACATGTTACAACTCCTATCAAAGTCTACTGTGATAACATGTCAGCAATTCATATAGCTGAGAATCGAGTTTTTTCATGAGAGAATAAAAAATATCGAGATAGAAATGCATGTGACAAGGGAGAGGATCAAGAGTGGATTGATCAAACTGTTTTATCTGCATACTTCAGACCAGTTAGCATATATATTTACCAAAGGTGTTAGCAGATTTAGATTGATGGGATTACTTGGCAAGATGGGAGTAATTGACGTTTACTCGCCATCTTGCGGGAGCCTATTGAAAGAGAAAGAAGAGATTCAATCTGCATCCGTAGCTGTTATGCACAACAATCTGAGTACAGTCAGGATTGGCTCGAAGAGATCAAACTGTTTTATCTGCATACTTCAGACCAGTTAGCATATATATTTACCACTGTTTTATCATTTTCATTCTTTAATCTGTTGAATACAGATTCGTTTTGTAATAACGGATCCCATGATCCAGGCTTGCAATTCTGCTGCTCTCATCCACCCAAATCCAGTCTCTCTTCCTTTTTCCAAGGAAGGTGAGTCGTGTTCCGGGGTTCGATCTGTGTACGATCATAGCATTTGGGTGAACAGTGCTGCCACTTCTTGAATATGCATTCGCTCTTGCCGCGACTTTGATTTCGACAGAGGGACCCATAATTGCTATCTTGTCCCTCAATATCCTTATTCAATCTATTGAACCATTGAGCATAGTTAGTAACTATAGGTGTCAATCGGGCGGGTTCGGGCTGGGTTAAATCGGGTTCGGGTTCAAACGGGTTGCAGGTTAGTCGGGTTGCGGTATCATCGGGTTCGGGTTCATACGGGTTGCGAGTTAGTCGGGTTGCGGGTTCATCGGGTTCGGATTCAATCGGGTTGCGGGCAAATCGGGTTGCGGGTTCATCGGGTTTTGGGTCGGGCGGGTTGCGGGCGGGTCGGGTTTCGGGTTGTTCGGGCCAGCGCATCAAGTAACTTAACTCATTTCTCATTACCAATTTACACATTTTATTACACTAATTTAAAATATTTTCTCAACTTTTTAACCAATTTATTTCTACCTCGCATATATATACTTTATTTTTTTGAAAAAAACTAGTCAAAATGTTAAATCAATTTGTATGACTTGCAAACTTGTTATGTAATTAATCATAATTGGTAAAGTATTATAGCTAATAGTAATGGTGATATCAATATTTGCAACCAAAAGACACCGTTAATTGTTTATTTGATATTTTAGTATTAATTCAGTAGTAATTGGATTAAAGTATCTCGTTTAGTATAACCATGCAAATCTGGTATTTGGCGTGTGGTATTTGGCAAAAGCATAGTGATAAAAGGAGTTATTTCAAAATAACTCATTGCCCAAATAACTTTAGTAACTGTTGCCAAACGAGTTATTTGTAAAATTGTTCGAATTATCCTAAAAATTGAACCATTAAAGCTTAGCTATCAAATTTAGTAAAATTATTGTGACTTCAATCATAACTTACTCAATAGCATATATCCTATACACTTAGCTTTACCCTCAATCAACAATATTTAGTTAGTATATGTTGTTGATTGTATATCCTAAACCATCAATACATTATACACTAACCACATAACCTATACCCTTACCATATGTCCTTGAGTTGTGATTTTGCTACTATAGTTAATTTAAAAGTGAAATTCATACTTTGATTTTGAAAACATAGATAAAAAGTGATATTTGCTAATTGTTATAGCCTAACCATATATCATATACTTTACACCACATACCTTGTACCCTAACCACGTACCATAAACATAAATTAAAAAGGGATCTCCTGCCGTTAAAGACTTCAAATGACTTCAAGTGAACATATGTTAATAAAAAACTTAGAACCGTCAAAACCATCAATATCTTATACCCTAACCATATACACCCTAAACCATATGTACCTTATACCCTAACCATATACTTTATATCATAAACAACGAACCATCAAAGATTACTTATCAAGTTTAGTATAAATTGTTGTAACTAATGGTTGATTTATTTATTAGCCCATAAAAAGTTACATACATATATACATATTAGCCTTCAAAGCATATAAGAATAATTTTAACTAGTCATGCCCTCCATATAAAAGTTAAAGATTCATATTTCAAAAGCTAAAATTATGAAAAACAAACAAATTGAAAACACCAAATTTGTTTCCATCTTTCTTTTCACAAAAATACTAAAATTTTCCTTCTTCTTTCTCCTTCCATACATTAGAAAAACTCAATTTTTCCTCCTATTTCTCTTCCATAAAATTGAAAGAACCAAATTACCCTCTTCTTTCCTTCTACAAAAAGTTGAAAAGTCAAAAGTTTCCCTCCTTATTTCTCTCTTTCATAATCAAAAGAATCAAACTTTCCCACTTCTTTCTCTTCCCACATATAAAAACCACCAAAATTCGCACTTGTTTCTTTTCTAAAAAATTCAAAGAACTAAATTTAACTCTTCTTTTTCTTCCCAAAAACTTGAATACACAAAAATTTTCCTCTTCTTTTAAAAACATCAAATTACCAAATACATTACTTTATTTATATTTAATTGATAATTTTATTGAATAGTTAAATTAACCAAATTTTTAATTTATATATTATATTAATATTGTCATGATCTCAAGTGACCTTCATGTTTCTATTTTTGTAATTTTCTTAAAATACGTAATATCAAGTGAGTTTCATATTTTTAAAATTTCTTATACGAAATGAAAAAATAATTTTACTTAAGTTTAGAATGAAAAACTTTATTTTGAAAACCTATGTATTGTATATTTTTATGATTATTCAAGTGGATTAGATGAAATTCGGGTTGAGTCGGTCGGGTTACGGGTTAGTCGGGTTAGGGTCAATCGGGTTGCGGGTCAGTCGGGTTGCGGGTCAATCGGGTTTGGGTTAATCGGGTTGCGGGTTAGTCGGGTTGCGGGTTAGTTGGGTTGCGGGTCAATCGTGTTGCGGGTCGGGCGGGTTACGGGTTGTTGACTTTTAGTCAATTCGGGTTGCGGGTCGGGTTGATCAGGCGGGTTAATCGGGTCGGGCTATGTTTTGACACCTATATTAGTAACTACTCTGTTTAATACACGTACGTATATGTACCCGTACGTATTTTATCCGTTTAAAACTTTCGTATCCGTATTATTGTCAAGTAGTTTCATTTTTTCCGTTCATTTAATGGCTCCCGTACTAAACACATATAAAACCCGTATAACACGTTTAATATCCGTATTTAATGAATTAAATTGTTAACTTTACTATTATATATATGGCAGGTTCTACGGTACCCTGGGTAAAATTCGGGGTACCGCATACCTTGAGTATGAAAACACTATCTAGATCTTGAATTGACCGATCTTTCGGACATGATACTATACTCTAGCCCTTTAAGATCAAAATCTAGGTCTTAATTCTCCCAATCTTATACTCCAAGATCAATTTAATTAGAAACACAATCGACGGTTATGATTCGTCCAAATATAGGCACAAAAAGGAATGCACCACCTTAGGGTTTATAGATTATGATTTTAGATAATTATGGCCTAGGGTTCACTCATTAAGGGTTAGAGTATAGTATCAGACCCAAAAATCCTGCTAATTCGAGGTCTAGATATCGTTTCCATACTCAAGGTATGCAGTACCCCGGATTTCACTCGGGGTACAGTAGAAGGCACCATATATATATGTATGACTGTTAACATATTATTAAATGTAAAATTAGTTTAGAGACAAAGTACGATGCTCTTACGTATTTTATACGTAACTTTCCCATATCATATTTTACTAACTATATATGCCATTGAGATCGACTGGAGATGTACGACTAGGATTTGGATTATGTATGATTACGTAGATGTGAGTTATGAACCAAACAATTATTATCAAATAGAATATTTTAATTTTTGTAATTAGTTAATCACCACTCCTTGCTCATGGTAGCTTCTTCTGGCAAGTGGTAACAGGCTAGCTAGCTCCGTCTTTGCTCACAATATTTTGATATAAAAAGTGTTGATGCTGCCGCAAACGCTCCTATTATATTTGCGGCTAACTGCATGCTATTTCGCAAACTAAAAGCCACAAAATTAACTCCAAAAAAGAGAAGAAGCATTGTACAAAACTGTTAAACAGAATCGAAACTAGTTAAAACGACCTTCTTATGGAGAAAGTAGCTATGCAAATTAATTTATTTCCAATATCCAACTCCTAATTAAATAATTATGTGTATATATATACATGCAACACTGTGTCCTCCGGCAGCAACAAAAAGAGGATATCGAACTCTGATTTAAAAGACTTGAAATATCAGGTAATATTTCTCATGGCCGTGGTTAATCTCTCGCTGTTGCAGCTGGTTGCCTTCATGGTCTTCATTATCGTCCTGGCATGTACGTATTCATCATCTCATTCCATGTGGTGCTTTGACAAACAATATCTTTCTTCTTTGTCAATTATGAATTATCGTCCTATCATGTACGTATTCATCATCTCCTTCGCTGTGGTGCTTTGACAAACAATATCTTTCTTCTTTGTCAATATCAGAGAAAATTTCAAAAATTTCATCCGCCACTTCAACAGCTAAGAGCTTCTCCGATGTCGTTTCAGGCAAAGCGAAGCAAGAGCTACCTGGAATGGTGCCGTCTCAACTTATGGGTCTGAAGACTGTCGAAACGCTGCCGTAGCTGGAAGATGAAGACGTCGTCGTTGTGTCCGGAGGCCACAACGTCTCTTTCCTTTGCTCTGTCTCTGTTCCCTCTTTGTTCTGCATTTCGTACTTATTCCCTGTCAATTACAGCTACTGCATTTGTCTTGTAATGAACAAACCTTGTATATAAGATAAAACCAAATCAATGAGAAGACAAGTTTAGGGTTTCCAAAGCATACCTGTTGTTATGGTATCAGAGCAACCTTAGCCGCCGCTCTACAATGGCAACACAACAAATCCAAGATCCCACCGCGGATCCCTTTTATCTCCATGGTTCTGAGAAACCTGGACTTCTTCTGGTAGGTGAGAAGCTGACCACCACCAATTACAATAACTGGAACAAAGCCATGTTCAATGCTCTGGCCGCCAAGAACAAGCTTGGCTTCATCAATGGCACAATTCATTCCCCTGATCAAACAGATCCTTTGTTCTCTTCCTGGAGTCGAAAAAATATCATGGTTCTCAGCTGGATTCAACAGGCTGTTGAGCATGACATCAACAGGTTCGCGTTGTTGAACTCATAGTCCATTGGAACCATCAAACAAGGTAACCAAACTATGACCGAATATTATGGAAATCGGATTGCTCTTCAAGATGAGCTAGACAACTATCAGCCTATCAATCCATGTCGTTGCACAGAAACTAGTTCTGTTGACTGTGCTGCCCTAAATGCTGTTATGAGCTATCGTGATGTCAACTCTGTTGTCCAATTTCTTCGTGGTCTGAATGATAATTATGCCACTGTCCGGTTTCAAGTTCTGTTTGGAGACACCCTACCTCCCATTGATAGGGTCTTTCAGAGGGCTTTACAAAATGAACGCCAGCTTTATGGCACTCAACAAGGCAAAACCATCACTGCTGAAGGTTCGGCCTTTGCTGCTCAGGGTTCCAAGCGCCATTTTACAAATGTTAAACGCCCTCATTGCACTTTCTGCAATACTCCAGGCCATACTGAAGAGAGATGTTACCATAAACATGGTTGGCCACCAGGTTTATCATCCAGAGGTTCTTCTATGAACACAAACCCATCCAACAAACCCCCAGAATGTACTTTTTGCAAGAGAATTGGCCATAATGAAGACAAATGCTTTAAGAAGCATGGTTATCCTCCATCCTCCCAAGCAAGACCATCCTCCACTCGCCCCAGAACTATGATCAATGCTACTGATAGTGGATCTTCTTCAGACCCCCAACCTGAGTTCAAACTCACTAAGGCTGATTATGACAGATTGATGACTCTTATGACTGACAATCTCAAAGGGAAACAAGCTCACCCTGCCCATTCAGCAACACTGACCACTCACTATGAGCCAAACAACTCAGGTAACCATTCTTGCTACCTTCTGAACAATAGCAATTCTGCTACCCCATGGATACTTGACACAAGGGAAACTGACCACATAGTCAGTTCTCTCACCTTTCTCCAACAATCCAAAAAGGTGGATCACATCTACATAAACCTACCCACTGGTGACAGAGTTCGGGCTACTCACATTGGCAAAGTGCATTGCCTCAATTGTTTGATCCTTGAGGATGCCTTATTTGTTCCCAAATTTACATTCAATCTGATCTCAGTGAGCAAGTTAACCACCACCAGACCACTGTGCTTAACCTTCTCTTCTGAATCTTGCACCATACATGATCTGGAGCTGAAGAGAGTGACTGGTTCTGCTAAGCTTTACCATGGCCTTTACCACATCAACCTAAACCTAGCTAGTATTCCAAACCACATCACAGCTGCTGTTCGTTCACCTTCCTTAGATATTTGGCATTTCAGACTTGGACATGTTTCCCACAGTCGAATTCCCCCATTGAACCAACTTTGTACATCCATAGAAACTAACAGCAGCTTCCCTTGTGATGTTTGTCATTTTGCCAAACAATAGAGGCTTCCTTTTCCTACAAGTTCAACTGTAACTACACACTGTTTCCAGCTTATAAATGTTGATATTTGGGGCCCTTACTCTTTTCCTACATATGATAGTTTTAAGTACTTCTTAACCATTGTTGATGATCATTCTAGGATGACCTGGATCATCCTTCTGTCCACAAAAGCTGAAACCAGACCTAAACCACAACATTTTTGCACTATGATAAAAACCAAATTTCAGAAAAATGTTCAAACCATTTGTAGTGACTAAGGTCTGGAATTCTAGATGTCTGATTTTTTTGCAGAATCAGGCATCACACATGAAATGTCTTGTGTGGAAACTCCACAGCAAAACAGCAAAGTTGAACGTAAACACCAACACATTCTAGCTGTTGCTAGGGCCCTCAAATTCCAAGCAAAACCTCCCCATAGGCTTCTGGGGTGATTGTGTTAAGCATGCAGTGTACCTAATCAATCGAGTTCCCACACCAGTCCTAGCCAACCTCACCCCATACCAAAAATGACATGACAAACCACCTGATCTACAAGACCTAAAGGTCTTTGGCTGCCTCTGTTATGCCTCCACTCTCAAAAATCACAGAACCAAATTTCAAGAGAGAGCCAGGAAATGTGTTTTTCTAGGCTATCCCTCTGGCATTAAAGGATACAGGCTCTATGACCTTCTCTCCATTGAGACTTTCATTTCTAGAGATGTCCAGTTTTATGAAACTGAATTTCCCTTTCAACCATCCCCAACCACCCCTCCAGACCATACCATCACCCCACCACTTCCATACCCAATTCCCCCAAACCCAACTCCTGATGATCATCCTACCCCTACCCCTCCTCAACCACCACCTACAACAACTTCAACTTCCACTCCTCCTGTTATACCAAGCCCCCCCCCCCCCCCCCCTCCTTCACCACAAACTGAACTTCCCATTGCCATAAGGAAGCAACCTAGAACAATCAGACCCCCCACCAAGTTACAAAACTACCATTGCAACCTGCTTCAGCAGATTTCTTCCACTGGTCTCTCTCTGCAGCAGCAGGGCTCAGGTATCACCTATCCTTTATCCCAAGTTTTGGATTACACTAATCTTTTTCCTCAACATTTGAAATACATTCTCAACATCTCTTGTCACAAAGAACCAGAGAGATATGAGGAGACAGCCCTTAGACCTGAATGGAACAAAGCCATCAATCATGAGATTGATGCTTTTGAGCAGAACCAAACTTGGGATGTGGTATCCCTTCCCCCACAGAGGAAACCATTGGAGAACAAATGGATATTCAAATACAAGTTCCTTTCTGATGGCACACTTGAAAGAGAGAAATCCAGATTGGTTGCTAAGGGCTACAATCAATAGAAAGGGATAGACTACCAAGATACCTTTTCCTGTTGTCAAAATGACAACACTGAGATTATTTCTAGCCATTGCAGCATCAAAATCTTGGCATGTTGACCAACTTGATGTGAACAATGCCTTCCTTCATGGAGACCTCACAGAGGAAGTCGACATGAAGCTTCCCAAAGGCTACAAACCACCATCAAACATTCCCAATCCTGTTTGCAGACTCAAAAAGTCCCTGTATGGCCTCAAACAGGCCTCCAGACAGTGGTTTGCTAAGTTGGCAGATTGCCTCATTCAACAAGGTTTTATACCTAGTCCTGTTGATCATTCTCTTTTCTCTAAATCAGTTGATGAATCATACACATGTGTTCTGGTTTATGTTGATGATCTGTTAGTTGGAGGCAATGATTTGGCAGAAATCACACAGCCCAAGCAGGTTCTTCATCACACTTTCAGTATTAAAGACATGGGTCCACTCAAGTTCTTTCTTGGCATTGAAGTTGCCAGAAATTCATCAAGGATTCATTTATCTCAGAGAAAATATACACCAGAGATTTTGGAGGAAGCAGAAGTTCTATCATTTAAGCCTGTCTCTACTCCCATGGACTATAAACTACATCTATCTTCCTATCATTCTGACCCCTACCCAGATCCATCATTCTACAGGAGATTGGTTGGGAAACTGATCTACCTAACTACAACCCGCTCTGATATCAGCTTTGCTACACAACAAGTAGCCCAGTACATGTCCAATCCCAGCAATCAACATTTTCAAGCAGTCACAAGAATTTTGAAGTACCTCAAATCAACACCATCAATTGGACTCTTCTTTCCCTCTACATCAACTCTTCATCTCAAGTCCTTCAGTGACTCTGACTGGGCTGCGTGCATGGACACCAGACGCTCAGTGACTGGATATTGCGTGTATCTCGAGAATGCATTGATTTCCTGGCGCAGCAAAAAGCAGAAGACAATCTGTAGGTCATCTTGCAAAGCCGAATACAGGGCCATGGCTGATACAACCTGCGAACTTCAATCCCTCCTCTACCTTCTTCGTGATTTCAAAGTGCTCCACCAGCAACCAGCTATCTTGTATTGCGACAATCAATCAGCAGTTCACATCGTAGAGAATCTGACATTCCATGAACGAACAAAGCACATAGAACTGGATTGTCACCTGGTAAGGGAAAAATTGCAAGCTGGAACCATCAAGATGCTCCATGTCACCTCGCTGCACCAATTGGGCGACATCTTCACCAAGGCATTACCCCCTGCAACCTTCTCTAATCTCCTCTCCAAGCTTGGTGTGCATAATCTCTGCCCACCAGCTTGCGGGGGGTATCAGAGAAAATTTCAAAAATTTCATCCACCACTTCAACGACTAAGAGCTGGTCCAATGTCGTTTCAGGCAAAGCGAAGCAAGAGCTACCTGGAACGGTGCCGTCTCAACTTATGGGTCTGAAGACTGTCGAAACGCTGCCGTAGCTGGAAGACGAAGACGTCGTCGTTGTGTCCTGAGGCCACAACGTCTCTTTCCTTTGCTCTGTCTCTGTTCCCTCTTTGTTCTGCATTTCGTACTTCTTCCCTGTCAATTACCGCTACTGCATTTGTCTTGTAATGAACAAACCTTGTATATAAGATCAAACCAAATCAATGAGAAGACAAGTTTAGGGTTTCCAAAGCATACCTGTTGTTAGTCAATATATATATATAGTTCAGACTAGTGTACACCAGCCTGCCGTATGCTTACTTTAATTAGCATCGACTGACTGCAGGTCGGTCGGATTTGAACGAAGCGAGAACTACGAATCCACCGTGTGTGGGGAATGGTACTGCTCCAGGTGTCAATTACTCTTCCGATGCCCATACACAGATCAAAGGTCGGAGGAATACGACGGCGTATCGTCTTCTACTGCACGGTTTGATGGTGTCGATTATCGCAGCCTCCATGAATGTCAAACCGAGTGGGACTGTATGAAAAAATACCCCGATGGGTGCATCGACAGATGCGGGAACAACTGCAGACTTTGCGGCGCGGTTTGTCATAAAACAACCCTAAGATGTCAGTGTATGTGTTTTAGCTTGGTTGAAGTTTATAATTAAGTTGCCAATTCCACACTTCTTGCAGCTAGCTTGATGGTCGAAGAGAGAATTAATGAAGTAATTGTGTTTGCACTTTGGTGGTGTCACAAGTTTTTATTTTTATTTTTATACGAATAATAAATACAGTTTGTTACTCCTGTATCTCTATGGACAATCTAACTATAAATGTTAAAGTAACTTGTTATACTCATGTTTGGGTTGGGTTGGGTTGGGTTGATGAATAAGATTTTTATAAACTCATATTAAATTCGGTGGCGGAATTCGTTAAAAAATATGTTAGAATATTCATTGAGTTTTGAAAGAGAAAACTAACGCTCATAAACATTACCACGGATAATTCATTTAAAAATCCAAATTCTTATATTATCGAAAAATTTCTACGAATATATTGCAATGAAGTCTAATAACATCAATACTTATCCATATTATCATAACTTTATTTCCATAAGGACTAATAATATCCCTAAATTATTCATATTATGAGGAATATATGCAAAATGATATTGTTTTTCTTTCCGGAGGTCACGTCGATCAGACTTCTCCAACCTATAAATTTTGAAGACCATTTGAACTGAAATACACACTCGGCCACCTAAGTAAAAATTCCACTTTTAATCCCAAGTTCCATCTGAACGATTCTAGAAACCTCCACCTTCATGTCACTAAGCCACTTTGATGAACTTTAGGAAGTGATGTATTTATTGAGATGAGTTCTGAATATAGGTGTGTTGATTTCGTTAGTACGATCTTTCTGTAATTAATTTATGCAGGTATAAATAGTTATGCACATTCTTAATATTTGCTTGATGGATGTTAATGACATTGTAATATACTTTAATATGTGGATCAAGGATAAGAGGGGTTGATTGGAGCCAATAGCGGGGAACGGATCAGGTCAGTAACCTTATGGTGAGTAATCATGAGTAACCAGCCCACATCAGCATGACATCAGCATCCTCTCTTCTGGAAAGCTTTTAATTTTCCCTTATTTAATCTTTGACGGACGATTTATCACTCATTTTATGTCGAAATTTAATTTTTTTTCACAGTTAGATCAGATTAATTGTGCTATTCAAAATGATATCCATTTTAATATATTTTTCGAACAAAAAAAATTGAGCCATTTTTTACCAATCTATACCATATGGTATTGACTGGTATTGAAATAAAAACATACATATGGTTTGAAAAACGTACCATGGTGGTATGAACAAACCAAGACTGTAGGATGGTTGAATACATGATAGTAGAAGTATATTAATCGTCATTTACGACTTTTAACATTGTATACCACACAATACCACCCCGTACCAGGGTGGTATTGTGTGGTATTTTTTGGTCATGTAATTTATTCACCCAGAACTTTGTAGATCCAATAGATCATGATGAACTCGTCCCTTCTGTGCAAACTTTTCAAAAACGAATTAAAAACGAAGAAGATACCATACAATACCACCCCGTACCAGGGTGGTATTGTATGGTATTGTGTGGTATTTTTTGATCCTGTAATTTGTTCACCCAGAAATTTATAGATCCAATAGATCATTATGAACTCGTCCCTTCTGTGCAAACTTTTTAAAAAACGAATTAAAAACGAAGAAGATACCATATGGTATGCAGTTGGTACCGAGAGGCCAGAATTTTTTTTTCTAAAAAAATATTGAAAATTGTTCTCATTTGGTAGAGCACGATGAACTCGTTCCATCTGTGCAAAAAAAAAAAAAAAATTAAAATCCGAGTTAAAACGAAATAGATATGAGCCGATTAAGAAAGCTAGGAAACATAAAAATGGTCCTTAATTTTCCATCCTTAGATCTGGATTTTCTAAATGAAGGGTCCAAATTTGGTTATTGATGGATGCATAACCCATGGTTATGCACCCTATCTTGAGCCCCAATAGAGATGGAGTTACGTAATTCATCCGGATGAGGTTATAAACTAACAAGGAAACTTGCATTACTTGTTAATGCTTTAATTTGGTAATTTAGCAAGTTATAAACGAAAAAGGGTTTGACCTAGTGATAATTAATACCACTAGTTTTGAATTTGGAGGTCGCAGATTCAAATCACTTAAGTAATACCTTAATTAGAAAATCCCCTTCTCTCCATCCCAAAATTGCAGAAACCCTTCACCCCAAATCAAAAAACCTAATTCCAAATTTCCAATACGCTCCCCCATCCTCCCCGCAAGACCGCCAGCTCCCCCGCCGACGCTGCCAACAATGCGCGACCCTGTTCTCAACCAGCGACCCCGCCTGTTCCGCAGTCGTCGTTTCCTCCCCGCGAGTCCGCAACACTGCTTGCTCCGCCGTCGCCGCTTCCTCCCGGCAACAACGCTTCTTTGCGGCGAATGTGGAAGACGTCGAGGGTTATGGAGATCTCGTCGATGTTCTGCTGCGGCATGGTCCGGGAGGTGGCGTAGTGGACTATTGCCTGGAGCTGGGCCGGCGTGGAGGCGTACTTGGCGGCGGCGGCGGGTTTCTCTGAGAGGAGTTAGGAGTGAGTGGTGCAGAATTTTTGTTTTTTTAAATTTAATTTTTTTTGGTAGAAAAGGTAGCTTTCCGGTTGGCCGGCTAACCAAGCCTAAAACCAAAACCGACCGGTCGGTTGACCGGCTAACCGTGACACACCTCACGGTCGGTGGTCGGCAGCTATAGGGGGTGGCTCGGTGTAATCGATAACCGGGTTTTTGGTTTTCGGTTAAACCAAAACCGACCGACTTCCACCCCTAGTTGTTTCACTTTGGCTTGTCCACCTGTGGAGAATTCAAAGTTGGTGTTTGGTAATGTCCTGTAAGGCTATAACACATGGAGAGTGGATAAGGTGCTAACACATTCATTAAGGGTATTATAATATTTTTCTTCCCCTTTCCCTTCCTTTCTCCTCTCCTTGCATTTATTTTACGTAGCTTTTATAGGTTTCATTTACAAATTATAGTTTTGGTACCTGAACTTAATAAGTATTAATATTTGGTACCTAGAAATATTTTTTTACATTTGAGTACTAAAAAATTGATGGAAAATTACATTTCAGAACATGAATTTCCCCCACATTTTGGTACCTAAACTTTTTAAAATTTACAAATAGGTCCACTACTTGTAGCATGCTTTGAGGTTGTGGTATGTTTGAGGAGGGGCGGACCTACTTGTTGGCGAGAGGTGTCGTCCAACACCCTTTCGCCTGAAAATTTTGTGAAGAACCTATAGTTTTTGGTAAAAAAAATTTTAATACGAGATTTCCGACACATCTTTAATAATTATAGTCGATACTCATTCATTAGGCGACACCCCTCTTCAACAATCCTGGGTCCGCCATCGTGTTTTAGGACTTGTTGCATGCTTCAGAAGGTTGTGGCATAATTTGTGAAGGTTATAGTATGCTTTGAGGTTGTGGCATAGTTCGTGGTCCCCCTCCTTTTTTTCTTCCCTTCCCCAATTTTTTATAATACCAAACCTGCCCCTCTTTTCCTTTTCCCCTCATTAGTTGTAGTCAACTCATTTAAATAAAAAAATTATCCAAATGAAATGTTCTTATTAGCTGGAACTAGTGTTAGCATCATGCTAAAAAAAAAATGTATTAGCATGCCAGCCTTTCCCACAAAGACATGCACCACATGAATACAAAGTCACAACACATAGAAATCACTTTGTAGTAGTAATATTGAACGTGTGTGTAATATAAAATCCACAAGGAGTAATTATCCTTGAGATCCTATATATTTTCCGTAGCATACATATACGAGAAAAGGGGAAAAAATCATAACTTGACGAGGATAGTTTTCGTTTTCGTGACGAATTAAGTATACTTATTTTGTAATCATTGTTTTTAGAATTTATTACATTCATTTTTGTTTCTTAATTAATACCATAATCTTTCCGACTTGGTCTACTCTTTGCTCTGTCATCGGCGGAGCCTCCTCTTGCTTATCTGATTTCTCCCTTGCAAAAAGGAACATATACTCAGAACAGTGTACAACAAAATAATTAATTAAAACACACTGAAAGCATATTAGAAAGCATCGATTTAAAAGGGAAAAAAGAAGAAGGAAGGAGTCCTTAATTAATTACCATAATTTCTTCTTATTAGCAGCAGGTGACACATCCGTAGTGAGGGTATGTATCACAACAACCTTTGCTCCCACAACCCAGGCTTGTTGGTTGCACGTGTGTTCCTGTATTCCATGTTGACAACAATAACAACCTTCGTTCTCGTTACTGAAAATTATAAGATATTTACGGGACATTTGAAACCTTTGATTTCAGAAATGGTGTATTACAAGAATGTGTATTAATTTACCTTTGGATAGAGAAGATGGCTCTTTGCATTTTTTTTTTCGATATCCTTTTTAATAATAATTTCACCCTTATCAAATAAAGAACGCGTGTATTAAGATCATGTGTGGGTTTTACAAATAATTTGTTTGAAAAACATAAAAAGAATGCATGAATTATACATGAAATGAACTATGGATACCAAGGGGTCGTTTGGAAGTTGGGATTTCAGATGGGATTTCAGATGGTGTACTTTATGAATACACCATGCATTCTCTATACATGCATTTTGTGATTAAAACAAGTGAAAAAAACATTGTATTCTACATAATATAATGTTTAGAATTAAAGGTTGTAAACGAGACCATTCTGATGGTGTCCATCTTAAAAATCATTCCGCCCCAACACATCTTAGGTACATATATAGAGAATATGAAAAGAGGTAGATGAAGGGAACTTGCCTGCAGGAGAAAGAAGCAACTTCCTGCTGGTGGCGGCTGCGGGCATCGTCGTCTGTCGTCGATTATTCTCGACATCAACAGCTGCATCCAAAGGCTCGAGGAAACCAAAAGCAAAAACAAGAAGCAGGAGAAGGAAAACAACCTCCGTCATTTTCATTGCCATTTTTCGTCTACAGTACAAGTCCTGCAAGAAATTAATAACTGATATCTAGCTATGTGCGATTTTCGCCTATGGACTAGTGGGTGAGTGTTCCCGTCGAGCTATTTAATTTGCACTATTTATAATCTATCAACGGCGCCCTAATAAGGAATTATATTGATTACTTCTTTTATATATATTAATTAGGAGTTGCCATGACCTTATTTGATGACTTCTTTTAATATATGTTTCGATTAGTAATCAAACAACTAATTGGATGAATAGCTAGAGACATCGAGCCAGACAGGAGTCCTAAGTTATTCTTTCGTTGAAGGCAGGCTTTCCAAGATCAAAGTTAGGGCAATGATATTCCCATGCAGTGTTTACTTTGCCGAGGGATCCGCATCCCCAATGTTTTTACTTTTATGCAAATATTTGTCTTGCTTGGTGCTTGACGGATGCATTGGATACCTAGAAATATTGATGCCGGCGATGGACATGCTACTATTTCCGGCTAACTACATGCTATTTCGTAGTTAGTGTTAGAGAGTGGTATAAGATCCACGATTGAATCTCTCCCAACAACTCGAGTTATTGGGTTCAACTGGTTATTGACATGGTATCAGAGCCTAGAACCGAAAGGTCATGTGTTCGAATCTCCATGACCCCCAATATTAACCGTTGTCCTTCAAGCACATGGTATGGTGGGCCTGTGCAAACTTCAAGCCCATGGGTTGGCTTTCTTTTGAGGGGGCGTGTTAGAGAGTGGTATAAGATCCACGATTGAATCTCTCCCAACAACTCGAGTTATTGGGTTCAACTGGTTCATGACAGTTAGATGCCCTAAATCTCTAATATTAAAAAAAAATTCATTCGACAAGTTTGAATTCGTTAAGTAGTAACCGAACCAAAAAAATTAACTTATAAAAAAAGAAGCAATGCATAAAACAGTTGAGTCGAATCGAGCGAAACTAAGAAGATTGTGTTATGGAGAACTTACATGTGCAAATTGGCAATGCAGTCAAAAGCGCGATTCTATCTAGAAGCGGAAAAAGGGTAAAATCGTAAAGTGCATGTAATGAAAGCGTATAAGCATAAGTTTTTTACTAATTAAAAATCTATTAAGTAGGACATATGCTATGCAGAATACGTATGCACAGAATTTAGATAAGTCATTAAATATATGCGTTTCATGCCTAAAGTAGAACAACTTATAGCATCTTAATAATAATTTTGTAAACATAAATTTTAACAATAAACATCTTTTCCCGCTATGCTAATGAATTTGGGAAAAGTCTAGCTAGTGAATTAGATTATTCTATTTAAGTTGAGGATGCATAAAGTACCTTATATGTATCTTATAATCTCAAATGTATTATATTGTTGGTGATTTACTTTTAAAATATACTTTTTATAATTAATTTCATGAAAAGAATACTCATTTAGTGAGCTAAACGTGTAAAAACGTAAAGCGTTTTGGAGAACTAGAAGCGTAAAACCTTAAACTTTTAAACTTTAAAGCGCAATTTAGTCCGATTTTATACACTTAGCTTTTTATATGGAAACGAAAGCATTTTTGTGACCTAAAAGCGTAAAATCGTAATTTTTAAAGTTTTAAAGCGCGATTTTGACTGCATTGCAAATTGGTTGATTTATATAATTAGTTAGGCTAGATTGATATAGGTTTATCAATCAGTTAATTAAATTATTTTTAATTTCCGAATCTTTATTTCTTTTATTTGTAAAAGGGTGACATATATCGGACTCTTTTACTAATTCTTGAATACAGGATAAATTAGTATGTATGTATATATCAGGACAAATACTTATGTTTATATAAGGACATCGAACTGATGACAAAACATCTGAACTTCACTCTAATTAAACACAGTAAAAACCATCAACAAATAATAATCCTCATATTCCGCCATAGCAATGCCCATTCGCAAGTTGGTTGCTGCCTTCATCCTCCAACTCCTCCTTTCATGTAATTGTATTCATCACTCTTCGTCTTTCCCATGCATCCAGATTTCAGTAGTTATATACTCTTCGTCTCCCTCTTGGTTTTTGACTTTCTCTCTTTAGGGTTTCAAGAAGAAAAATGTTTCTCTCACTTTGGGCTCCCCCTTCTTCCTCCTTTTAGCTCTCAATTTATAGACAGATCGAACCCAGTAACACGCAACTTCACTTATAGGGTTCATGGTACATGGCTCCAGTTCACGGTCTTAGCAACCTTGAACTGCCTTGGCGTCAGTAACCTCTGAAACCCCACTGGACGCTTCGCTGTTCACGGTCGCCAGGACCGTGACTCCAATGTGTGACCGTGAACTGTGGCTGAATCCTCCTCTTTGCCTGGTCTTTGCTCATTTTCTTCCAACATTCGACTCCAGGGTTGGTTTCACCTGTTAGAATCTGAAACACATTGAAACACAAGAAACCTAGCGTAAAGCCACCCTTTTTGGAGTTCAAATGCCACAAACGTCAAAGAGAAAAAGGGGTAAAAACTGTACATTTAGACCCGAATCACTGTACAACAGCTTTGTCAGTTCCAAGGAAACCCTCTTAACACTCATATGCAGGCAGCCTATAGAGTGCTCGGGTATCTAAAGAAGTCACCGGGTCAAGAGATCCTATTCAAAAGATAATGTGATTTCTCAATCACTGAATATAGTGATTCAGACTGGGCAGCAAGCCCTGACACCAGGAGATCCATAATTGGATTTTGTACCTACCTTGGTGATTCTCTTCTGACATGGAAGAGTAAGAAAACGATAACTGTCTCTAGATCTTCATTAGAGGCAGAGTATCATGCTCTAGCACATCTGGTTTTTGAAGTGCAGTGGCTGAAGGAGCTCCTGTCAGAGTTGGGAATACATGTTACAACTCCTATCAATGTCTACTGTGATAACATGACAACAATTCATATAGCTGAGAATCGAGTTTTTTCATGAGAGAATAAAACATATCGAGATAGATATGCATGTGACAAGTTTGAAGATTGGGGATTTTCATCTTCCAAGGGTGATTTCTACAACAAAGGAGGAAGCCAAGCACTATACCATGGTTCTTTCTCTCTTATTTGGTGTAATCCCTAGTTAGCTGGGGAGTAGTTCTCTTTTTCACTTGTGTGTTCTGAACCCTAGCTTTAGATATGTGATAGATTGTAAGGATTGAATGCTATGTGTATGTATTTGTGTTATTATGCAAAGTTTGGGGTATTTTAAATAATCTTGAGTTGTGTTCTTCATTTCTCATAACCATGTCAAAATTGACATAGGTGAAGGGAAGCCCCCTTTGAGTGAGGCTTTTCATGAGCTGGATTTCTTGGTCAATTGAGGCATCCACCTAGGGAAATTTAGGGTGAGCCTCAAACTTTGATTTAGCACCTTGATTTGGTTGTTAATTTGTCGCTCGATTAAGTTCTGAGGTAGTAGTGCTTGCAACCCTTAGGTGATTGGCCAAGAGAGCTAGTTCTCTAGCTTTTGTCGTATTAATACAAGTTATTGCCTATGTTTGGCCCGACCTTTAGAAGTGTTTTTCGACTTTAAAAGCTGAAGTAGGGTAAACACCTCTAAAATTTCGGCTTATAAAAAGCCGGAAAGTGCTTTTGTATAACATAAAAAGCAGAAGCTCCGATTTGGAGTTTCTGCGAAAAGCTGTTTTGAAAATACAACATTATTCTTACCATATTTTAATTTTATTTCAGAAAATATAATTTTATTCCATTTATATCATTGTAAAAATAAAATTATTAATAAAAAAATATTATTTAATATAAAAAATTTCTAACAAGATCCATTTTGACTATGTTTTATAGTTTAGAAATTATATTCATATTTTATATTATAAATATTTTATAATCATTTTACATAATCTCTTATATTAAAAAAATATTTCTAATAATTTTCATCCAAAACTCAACTGCCTTAAAAAAAGTAATTCTCTAAAAGAAAAACTAACACCTGGTCAAACTAGCTCATTCTTCACGGTTGAATGCCGGCTTTTCAACATCAAAGTGAAACAACAATATTCCCATGCAGTATTTACTTTGCCGAGGGATCCACATCCCAACATTTTTAACTTTTAGGCAATTTTGTGTTCTTATATTTTTATTGATAAATATTGCCCAAGTGACGGATTATTTGATACTCTTCTTAAATTATGCATATAGTTGTTTTGTTGGGTTTATTGAAACGTCCTTTTTAAATATGCATAGGATACCTTAAAATATTGATGCTGACGATGGACACGCTACTATTTCCGGCTAACTACATGCTATTTCGCAATTAGATGCCCTAAACCTCTAATATTTAAAAATAAATCCATTCGAGATTTGAAGAATAAAAATTGGTCTAGTAGTAATACCGCTAGTTTTAAACTTGCAGATTTCAAATTCGAATTACTTAAGTAATACCTAAATCACAAAAAAAATTAACCTATATCATCCTTACATATAAAAAAGTTCACTCATCATTTAAGACAAGAAGCAACGAACCATGAAAAAATAAAAAAGGAAGAAGACGCAATGCATTAAACACTTTAATCTAATGCAGCGAAACTAAGAAAATAATCTTATGTCGAACTTACCAATGCAAATTGTTTAATTTATATAATTAGTTAGGCCAGATAGGTTCATCAATCAATTAATTAAATTATTTTTAATTTCGAACTTTTTATTAAATTATTTTAAGAGTAACATATATATAGGACTCTTTACTAATTCTTTACTATATGTTAAATTAGTATTTATATATCACTACAAATACTTAAGTTTATATAACGATATCGAACTGTTGACAACATTTGAAGTTCAGCCTCTAATTAAACACAGTTAGAAACATCAACTAATAATTCTCATATTCCGCCATGGCAATGTCCATTCGCAAGTTGGTTACTGCCTTCATCATCGTCCTTTCATGTAATTGTATTCATCACTCTTTCCCATCCAGATATCAGTAGTTATATATCCATATAACTCCATTGTTTTTCTTCTTCCATTAACAAATTGCAGGTCTGTCGTATTTCAACGAAGCCAGAACAAATCCTCCATATGCAGGGAATACGACGGCGTATCACCTTCTACCTGCTTCCAGGTTTGACGGTGTCGCCGGATTGATTGACCGTCGTGGTGAATGTCGAAGCGACTGGGACTGTATGCAAAAATACGGCGGTCGGTGCTTCGGCAGATGCCCAAACGACAACGACTGCGATCTTTGCGGCGAGGTTTGCGATAAGAAAACCGCGTCTTGTCGTTGCCAGTGTTTATAAATTAAGCTGCTAATTACCAGACTTAGCTTGCCACCTGATTGTCGAAGAGAGAGAGAGAGAGAGCGAAATTGGTGTCTCATTAGTCAAATAATTGTGGTGGGTGTCACAAGCTATTTTCTACGAATAATATTTATAATATAGTTCGTTGCTCCTAATTGTCTAAAACAAATCTATGTACCATCATTATATGAAAAAAAATGCAGTTAGTTTGCTCTTGGATCTCTAGACAATCCAACTTAATAGTTAACTAACTGTTACTCACGACTGGGAATGTCAACGGGTCGGGTTGTGTTGGATTTCTCCTCAAATCTAATTCAACGGTGCATCCATAAAAATATCCGATAACATACTCAATGGGTATGGGAGGAGAAAATTCAACTCAACCCTGACAGGTATCCACGGGGTATGAGTAGCCATGGCTCACGAGCATAATTCTTTTGAACACCCACATGAGTTATTATATTATCGAGAATTTTTCTATGATATATTGTTGTAAAGACTAATAACATCCATAAACTAGTCATATTTTTATGATTAGATGAAAAACTATGTTGTTTTCTTGTCAGATGTGGGTTAAAAGCGGGCTGGATTTTGGCTAAACCGGCAAACAACCCGCTAATTCCAAAAGCGAATATATACCCACACATGACTCAAAACCCGTCAACACAGAGTTGGGCCTGTATTGATTGGGTTGGATTTCTCGAATACGGGTGTAATTACCATCTCTACTCATAATCCCACAAGAGGCATCATGGAGATATTTAGTATTAAACTATAATTATATAAAATATAAAAGCCAACTACACGTTATTGGCCCAAAATGTCTGTTACTGTTTCATTCTTTGGCCTTTAGTGCCAACCCCTAAGGATTTGCTCCCACAGCCACCTCCCGTTGTCCGGTCAATCCCAAATCCCTTTTCATCTATCAGTTATTGCCTCTGTTACCATCTCATCAATTACAGACCACCATGCTTTTCTATACCCCCATCCTCTCACAATCTGTGCTCAAATCTGCATTCGCACACTATCCGTTCAATCATGTCACATCCCCTCACCACTCCAATTTGCTTATCAATATAGCAACCTCTGCAAACACTTCAATGGCCATGCTTTTTCTTGATCTGCCAAGGAGGATGAAGGAGCTCTCTTGAAGGAGGAGAAGAAAAATAAGAACCAGACAAAGAAGAACTCACATCCCGCCAACAGTTCATCTTCTTATTAGAGAAAAAAAGTTCATCTTCTACAAACCTTTTGCACCAAAACGACGATGATAGCCCCATTACCGACTTCCCTCGCAGCCCTGATTCTCGGGCGAACAACGCGAATCCTCGACAATTAGAGGAGCGACGATGCTCGCTCCACGAAAGAACTACATCTGCCAGGTCCGACGCTTCAATTCTGCTGACAACGCAGTCAATGCTTACGCCCTTGGCCGCCCGCGCCGGACCTAAAACTAAGATTAATTTCATGTCTGTGGGGACGCCATCTCCACCCTCAAGTACATCGATACCTGGTCGGAGGTCTCCACACGGCCCCAACCCATCCACCAGACGGCTAAAGTTAAGCTAAACTTAGATGGGTTCTCTTACGTCGTCGACAGAGCTCTGTTCAAGTTCGCGTACAGTTACACGGAGGAGCCAAAGACGAAGCCGCTGAAGTTACGGCAACTGTCATTCTCACAATTTGGGTTGACCACGATGACTCGGCCGTGGACCAAAAGAACTCCATTGCCGTCAAGTAAAAGAATTTGACGGAATTGGATTTGTTTTAGCTCCCGCCGGTGGGTAAGAAATGGTTAAAGTTGGTTCAAAACATGCCCCAACCTGTTTCAGATGGTCCCCATGTATGTGAATATGCAGGAGGAGATATTTGGTTTGGACCATTGCTATTTTGATTGATTGATTGATTCGTTTTTGCAGTGTTTCCCCTTGCTGCATTTCATTGAATCAAAGGTTCCTTTGCTTCGCGAGATAGAGGAGCTGCAGGAGGGTTAGGTAAATTGTTTACAAGATTATGTTTGTCTTTTTGTTGTCTATTGGATGAAAATTGGCTTAGTGAAGGAGATTGTTATCATTCTGGTAGTAGAATAGATTCTACATATGAAGAAGAGGGTTGGTCAGATAGGGACCAACAAGGATAAGGAGGACCACAAAAGAAGCAACCGATCAAGAAGTGGTAGTTCGAGACACCATTATGAGGAGAATCGAAGGAATGGTGATAAGGATGTGATTTCAGATGAGAAGAGGAAGAAGATGTCCTGAAATTGGCAACCAAATCACAAGAGAAGGACCGGAGATGGTCGAAAAGGCAAGGACAGAGGGTAAGGAAAGAACGAGTGAAATCTCCCGTTGATACCGTCTTTAGTAGAAGGTATAAAGAAGTGGAATTACGATAGTTGCGTTATAGCATACCGCATGATTTCGATGACTTTGATTATCAGGGTCAAAAGGAAATCAGCGGAAAGACAGCATGGGAAAAGAAGATGGCATGGTGGTCAAGAGTTAGACTGTGACAATGATGATGGTATGAATGATTTAAGCATTCATACATTGAATGATCCGCAACAGGAAGTCGATTGAACCAAAGGAGACATTCAATAGAGGTGTTTGGAGCGGTATTCCTCCATCACTACTTATGAAGATAGGTTTGGAGCCTGATAGTCGAGAGTGTGAAATTCTGTTATATGATTGCTTTGTCGCTTTCAGACATCTATAGCCTAGGGAATTCAGAGTTTTTCCAGGCTCTGAATAGTTCCAGCCTCCACTGACTTGCTACTGTTAGCCCTATGTGGCAGTTCTTTTTTCTTTTTTATTTTTATGGATCAATACAAATATAAAGTTTGGATTCTAAATTTGTGGGGTTGTATATATGTTGTTTCTGGCTGATGAAATTTTATTCCTTGGCTTTTTTTGTGATCTCCCTACTTTAGGTGAAAGTTTATGCTGGACTTGCAATGTTAATTAGTTGGTTTGGAAAGAAAAGGTCATTTGGTACATACCACAACTGTTCTGACTTTTGACTTCTCGCGTTTTCCATGCCATATGTGCCACAAAAGCTTTATATTTATGTTGAATTTCAATTTAGTCATTATGTTTGTAGTGAAGTTTGTCTTCATGATGTCTCTTTTGTTTACTGGGTACCATGTTTTGTGTTGATGCCTGAAATAAGCATTTATTCTTACTTGACAGTTCTCATTGTGGTGTATGTTATAAACGCGCTGCTACGGATCGGGAAATAGCCGGAATCGACAAAGCAAGAATACGAAAGCGAGAATCGAAAACACAACACACGATTTACGTGGTTCACTAACACGATGTGTGTTAGCTACGTCCACGGGCGAGAGAGAGCCAATTTCACTATATAAAGGAGATTACAGCTTACAGAGGAGTATGAGAAGTATTTATAGTACTTCTCCGTGTGGGTCTAAACCTAATCCAATCTGGCAAAGGAAACGGTTACAGACCAGGCCCAGAACCCGAACCCAAATAACATTGAGCCCATACACTGTGGGCCGGGGGCGTTGCCCCCGCACCCCCACCGGGGCGTTGCCCCTAGACCCCACTCGCTGACCGATTACCAGCCGTAGCGGCTGATAATCCGATTCAAGTCATATCAACAAATCTCCACCTTGACTTGAATCCTCTTCCTCTGAAATCTCTGATGTACTCTGCTCCATCTATCTCTCTCCCGCCATCAATGCCCCGCAGGGCGGAGTCACCCACTCAAGACATTCAGCAAGTCCAAGTAGTGTTGGAACTTGCCATGTGGAACCGGCTTCGTGAACATATCAACAGGATTATCAGCGGTGCCAACCTTCTTCACCTTAATCCTCTTCTCTGTCCTCAAGAAATGATACCTCACATCGATGTGCTTAGTCCTCTCATGGTGGACTTGATCCTTGGCCAAACATATTGCACTCAAACTGTCGCAATACACCACTGCCTGATCATGATGTAGACCAAGATCACCAACCAGTCCCTTCAACCATATTCCCTCCTTAGCAGCTTCTGTCAACGCCATATACTCTACCTCAGTAGTAGACAATGTCACCGCTAACTGCAAAGTTGCCTTCCAGCTCACTACAGAACTCCCAAGAGTGAATACATAACCGGTCATCGATCTCCTCGTGTCAACATCTCCAGCATAGTCCGAGTCAGAATACCCAGACACCAAGCACTCTGTATCACTTCCGAAGCTAATCCCCACATCAGGTGTACCCTTAAGGTACCGGAAGATCCTCTTCACAGCCTGCCAATGCTCCTTCCCAGGTTGTATCATAAACCTGCTGACAACACTAACAGCATGTGCAAGATCAGGTCTAGTGCATACCATAGCGTACATCAAGCTACCTACTGCACTAGCATATGGGACTCTCGACATGTACTCCTTCTCAGCCTCCGACTGTGGTGCATAAGCTGAGGATAGATGAACATTTGAAGCACTAGGAGTATTTAAGGGCTTTGCTGAAGACATGCCAAACCTCGACAGTATCTTCTGGATGTAGCTCTTCTGTGACAAGAAAAGCTTCTTCTTCGACCTGTCCCTGTAAATCTCCATACCCAAGATCTTCTGAGCAGCTCCCAAATCATTCATCTCAAACTCAGCACTGAGAAGCCCCTTTAACTTCTGGATATCAGACTTTGACCTCGCAGCTATGAGCATATCATCCACATACAGAACAAGATAGATCATCGAACCATCCTCCACCTTGTTGTGATACACACAACAATCATATGGACTTCTGCTATAGCCCAGCTCAAGCATGTAACTGTCAAATCTCTTGTACCACTGCCTCGGAGATTGCTTAAGTCCATACAAGGACTTCTTCAGCTTACAAACATAGTCTTCTTTTCCCGGAACCTCGAATCCTTCTGGCTGAGTCATGTAAATTTCTTCCTCCAACTCTCCATGCAGGAAAGCTGTCTTCACGTCTAGCTGCTCGAGCTCCAAGTCATAATGTGCGACTATTGCTAGTAGCACTCTGATCGAAGTGTGTCTGACCACTGGTGAGAAAATCTCATTGTAGTCAACTCCTTCCCTCTGCGAGAAGCCTTGTGCAACCACCCGAGCTTTAAATTTCATGCCCTCTTTAGAAGTGATTCCTTCCTTCTTCTTGTAGATCCACTTGTTTGTAACAATCTTCCTTCCCTGTGGTCATTTGACTAGCTCCCAAGTCTGATTCCTGTCATGGGATTCTATCTCATCTCCCATTGCGGCAAGCCACTGATCAGCTTCACCACCCGAAACTGCTTCTCTATAGGACTGTGGCTCTCCTGCATCCACTTCTTCAGCAACCTGAAATGAATACGCCACCATGTCCTCGAAGCCATACCTCTGTGGAGGTACTCCTGCAGTCGCTCTCTTCGGTCTACCGGAAGCAATAGACTGTTGACCTCGTGCACTGGACTCTGAAGTTTCTGGCTCTGTAGAGACATCCTCATCATGTTGATCTTCTCCACCTTGGTGCTCAAACTCACTCTCATTGAGAGTTTGCAGCTCCACCTGCTTATCAACATTCCTGCTACCTTCAACAACAGTAACCTTCAACATGGGGTTAAACATAGACTTCTCATCAAATATCACATTTCTACTGAGTATAACTCGATGCTCAGAAGGTGACCAGACTCGAAATCCCTTAACTCCATCTCCGTAACCCACAAATACACCCTTCTTTGTCGTTGGGTTCAGTTTACCCTCATCCACATGATAATAAACAGGACACCCAAAAACTTTCAGTGAAGAGTAATCAGCAGGCTTACCATACCACACCTCATAAGGAGTCTTCAACTCGATACCTGTGTAAGGTCCACGGTTGATCAGGAAGCACGCCATGTTCACTGCTTCTGCCCAGAATCTCCTCTCTAGTCCAGCATTAGAGAGCATGCATCGTGCTCTCTCCAACAATGTCTGGTTCATCCTTTCTGCAACGCCATTCTGCTGGGGTGTATCTCTCACAGTCCGATGACGGGCAATCCCTTCATCCTTGCAGAATTCGTTGAACTCAGAACTACAAAACTCTAGACCATTGTCCGTTCGCAGCTTCTTGATCTTCTTCCCGGTCTGATTCTCCACCAATGTCTTCCACTGCTTGAACTTCGTGAAAGCCTCACTTTTCTGCTTCATCATGAAAATCCAAGTAAATCTCGAATAATCATCAATAATAGACAGAAAATACCTGCTGCCTCCAATGGATTCAACTCGTGAAGGACCCCAACAGTCGGAGTGGAGGTAATCTAGTATCCCCTTCGTCCGGTGGATACCCTTCTTGGGAAACTTGCTGCGATGGAGCTTCCCAAACACACAATGCTCGCAGAATTTCAAATTCTGCATCCTGTGCCCGCAAAGAAGATCCCTCTTCGACAGAACTTGCATCCCCCGTTCACTCATATGCCCCAGTCTCATGTGCCAGAGAGTGGTCATATCTTCCTGATGAACTTGAGACGATGCAACGGCAGCAGAACCAGACAACACAGACCCTTGTAATGCATACAAGGTCCCACGCTTCACGCCCTTCAGCACCATCCTTGAACCTTTGCAGACATACACAACACCACCTTTTCCTTTGAAACTGAAACCCTTGCTGTCGAGTAGACTCAAGGAGATCAGGTTCTTTGTCATTCGTGGAACATGCCTGACATCATTCACGGTACAGAACGAACCATCATGTGTCCGAACCTTTATGGACCCGATTCCAACAACCTTGCAGACAGCTCCATTTGCCATGACCACGTTACCTCCATCTATCTGCTCGTAGGTTGTGAAGCAATCCCTGTTCGGAGACATATGGTATGAGGCTGCAGTATCCAGAAACCACACATCCCCACGATGTGCCTTCTCATCTACAGCCAAGGCTAGATCGTCTTCAGAACTGTTGTCCACTTCTGCCACGGCAACTGAACCTTGTTTCTTCTGTTGCCCTCTTCTCTTGGGACAGTTGTACTTCCAATGCCCCACTTCCTTACAGTTGTGGCAAGCATCACCTGGCTGTGGACCGGGACCCTTGGAATTCTTGTTCGAATTCCCTTTACCAGATTTCTTCTTTCCCTTTCCACCTGTAACAGCCAAACCCGATGCCTCACCACCTGTACTAGATCCGGACGCCTTATGTCTGATCTCTCTCGTATGAAGAGCAGACCTGACATCTTCCAACGACACGCTTTCTTTACCGGCAATAAAAGAATCAACGAAATTCTCATATGAACTAGGCAAAGAAACCAGCAGGATTAGGGCAGCATCCTCGTCATCAACTTGAACATCTATATTACGCAGATCCAGCAAAATAGAGTTAAGCTGTTCGAGATGTTCCCTCAAAGGCGTACCTTCTTGCATCCTCAAGCTGAACAACCGTTGCTTGAGATGCAGCTTGTTGGTTAGAGACTTAGTCATGTATAGACTCTCTAGTTTCAACCACAAGCCCGCGGCAGTCTTCTCAGCAGCGACTTCAATGATGACGTCATCAGACAACGATAGCATGATGGTCGAGTGGGCCTTCTCCTCCAGGGTATTCCACTCATCGTCATCGACCGCTGCCTTCTTCTGTTTCGCAGACAGCGGCCCCCACAGCCCTTGCTGTTTTAATAAAGCCTGCATCTTGATCTGCCATATAGCGAAGCTGTTCTTCCCCGTGAACTTTTCGATCTTCATGTTCACCGACGTCATTCTTCTGAATCGAAAACCCTAACCTGATTTCTAGCCGCGGCTCTGATACCACTTGTTATAAACGCGCTGCTACGGATCGGGAAATAGCCGGAATCGACAAAGCAAGAATACGAAAGCGAGAATCGAAAACACAACACACGATTTACGTGGTTCACTAACACGATGTGTGTTAGCTACGTCCACGGGCGAGAGAGAGCCAATTTCACTATATCAAGGAGATTACAGCTTACAGAGGAGTATGAGAAGTATTTATAGTACTTCTCCGTGTGGGTCTAAACCTAATCCAATATGGCAAAGGAAACGGTTACAGACCAGGCCCAGAACCCGATTACCAGTCGTAGCGGCTGATAATCCGATTCAAGTCATATCAACAGTGTATACTGCTTGAAATTGGACCTGGAATCGCTCACAAGATAAACTTTCTATTTCCATATGTGTCTCACATTCTTTCCGAGCTTTTCACTTACACTACAGATATGTCGGAAGCAACTTTTCTAATCACATAAACCTGGTGTTTGTTCATCTCTTTCAATTGTATCTCCAAAGCAACTCCAGTGAGATATGGAGGGATACATGATCGACAGGAGCATGTATTTCATATTTTATGCTTCCCCTTTTGATTTGGTCGAATTTTTTTCCAGGTTTTCGTACATTTGCTTTTGGATATTATAATGTTGACCTTGGAAATGCAGAGTGTATCCATTTGTAATTGCTAAGTGAGTTTTTAAAATCTCAATGATCATTGATACTTTTGTTTCAAGCTTGCATTCTTTTTCGATTTTGTAAGCCGGTTTAAACAATCGAGTTTAGTTAAGAGGCCTTTGCTTCAATTAATGTGGGATGTCTACGAACTGACCATCATTTGATTATGTTGTTGCAACTTTAGTTCCTGCGGCGTAGCCGCGGGTATTGATTCTAGTACAAATATATTATCAAAGACCCATCGGGACATGTTATGGTATCAAAGGATAAAAACTAGGGAGGCTGGAATGATTTCGGGTTTTCGGTATGCATGAGAAAGTCGGCGTGTCGAGATTACGCATCTTCTTTATGCAAACGATACAATTATTTTTTGAGACGCTGGTGAGGATGAAATCTTTAATGTGACAACTGCCTTGGTGTGTTTTCAAAGCATTACTGGATTAAGGATCAATATGGAAAAAAAGTAGAATTTTCCCAGTTGGTGAAGTTGAAGATATTGCGAGATTAGCTGAGATCGTGGCTTGCGATTGGGGATTCCTTCCAAGTGTGTACCTGGACATGCGTCTTGCGGCTTCACCTACAACAAAATCATTATGGGATCCAGTCATTTTGAGAATGCAGAGGGAGATGGATGGCTGGAAAGGGCGATACCTTTCCACGGGATGCAAAATTATCATAAGTAACGTGTGTCTGGCCAATCGCCCGCTTTACTTAGCCTATCTTTTCAGAGACCCAAAGTCTATTATTGACACAATTGAAAAGATACAAAGGAACTTTATATGGTCTAGTACTGCAGATAACAACATAATGCATCTTGTTGGGTGGAGAACTTGTAAAAGGCCAAAAAATCGTGGTGGACTTGGGATCCCTGATTTCGGTGCTCTTCTTTGTAAGTGGTGGTGGAAATTTGCTACAAATAAGGAATCCTGGTGGACGAAGTTGATTGCTCTTAAGTACCCCAATTCCGAGTCAGAGTGGATACCTAAAACTAACTTAGGCAGCAGGGGTTGAAGCCATTGGAGTGAAATTGCAAAGCTGAAAAGTGTCTTCTGAAAATTCTCCGTCATTGAGGTCGGTTGCGCATGGAACTTATTTTGGCATGATAAATGGATCGAAGACGTTGTTCTAGCGGAGGCTTTCCTTAGAGTTGATGTTGCCGCCTCTCCCAATTGTTGTGTCCGATGACAGATCAACAATGACGAAATTAAGCAACAACAAAGACAATCGGTTTACGTGGTATCCCTGGAAACCCTAGGACTGATCCACGGTAGAGCCGGAAAGCTCTACAGCTACTGATGTTATTGATGAGAGTTTTCGGAAACAGATAGTGAACAAGGCCTGCTGTCCACGTCCATAAATATGGCCGAAACCTAGAGCTAGGTTTCCTCACGTCGCTCCTAGCTTGTATGGGCTGCACGGGCTAAACTACGTCATGGGCTACGATATGGGCTTTCTATACTACAACTACGTTTACATACATCAATATCCTCCCCCAAATTGATGTGTGTCTAACAACATCGATTTGCTAGATAGGAGCTAGTGCCGACTAGTAGAGAACGTCTTCGTGAGGAGGTCTGTAACTTGATCTTCTGTGCGTATGTAGTGTATTTTAGTAGTCCCATGACGAACCAAATCCTGTACGTAATGAACATGAATCTCGATGTGTTTGGTACGACCATGCAGTACTGGTTGACTGCAATGCGGATCGCACTCGTATTATCCACCATCAGCTCCATAGGCAGCTAACACGTTACTCCAAGATCAGCCAGTAATATGCGAACCCAGACTAATTCTGAAGAGACATCAGACATAGCGCTGTACTAAGCTTCTGTACAAGATTTGGACACTTTATCCTGCTTTTTACACTTCCAAGACACGTAAGCATCTCCAAACTGTAAACACCATCCTGTTGTTGAGCGACGAGGATCTATGCAACCGGCATAGTCAGAATTTGAAAAGGCACGCAGCTTGGTGCTACCAGCTGAAGGGAACATAATGTCGACTTCACGAGTTCCCTATAGATACCGTAGTATGCGATGCACAACAGCGAAATGATCGACACAAGGATTGTTCATAAATTGACTAACCAGTTGCACGACATAAGAAATGTCCGGACGAGTAGCAGACAGATAGATGAGACTGCCAACGATGCTCCGGAACTGCGACCCATCTTTCAGCTTCTCACCGCACTCGCAATGCAGCTTCAAATTGGCTTGCAATCTTCAAAACCATGATCGCCCAAAGGATCTGCAATGTACTTCTTTTGTCAGAGAAGTATACCTCTGGAGTTTCGATATACCTCTAGTCCAAGGAAATAGGATAGCTTCCCCAGATCTTTTAAGCTGAATGATACTTGAAGACCATCCTTTAGTCGCTGACTTCCTGCACTATCAGAACCAGTGATAATCATATCGTCCACGTATAACAGTAAGATCACAATACCTCAGTCAGAAGTCTTAGTGAATAAAGAAGGATCGTTCATACTCTGTTGATATCCAAACCCAAACAGAGTAGCCTGGAAATTGTCGAACCAAGCTCTTGGCGCCTGCTTCAATCCGTACAGAGAGTGATTTAGACGACAAACTTGCCCCGGAGTACCAACATTATATCCCGGTGGTCGTTCCATGTAGATGACTTCTTCAAGATCTCCGTGGAGGAACGCGTTCTTCACGTCTAATTGGAATAGAGGCCAGTCATTTTGTGCTGCCACTGCTATTAACACCAGAACTGTAGTCATTTTTGTCACAGGAGCAAAGGTTTCTCCATAGTCCACCCCCGGCTCCTGTGTGTATCCAAGAGCAACAATCCGAGCCCTGAAGCGATCAATGGAACCATCGAGCACCATCTTGATAGTGTACACCCATCGGCTGCCAACTATAGGAGTATCAGGAGAGGGCCGATCAACCACATCCCAAGTATGATTTGCGTGCATAGCGCCAAACTCTGTTTTCATTGCTTTGTCCCACATAGGATGACCATGAGCCTGTTGAAAACGAGTGGGAACAACCAAGGAGTCAACTGAATAAGTAATATAGTAATTGAATTTGGGTGGGGGAACTCCTTGCGTTGCACGAAGAGATCGGCGGGGCTTTACTGGAGGCTCGTTCGGAGGAGATGCTGGCGGTGATGAGGCGGCAGAAGAAGATGAACTGGAGGTGGAAGCGGACGATTCCGGTGATGGCGGTGTAGGGGGAGGCAGATCATGAGGAGGAGTGTGGTGGTCATCGGCAAAAGGCTCATCATCAAATTGAAACATGGGCAAAGTGACAGTATAAGGAAATAGACTCTCGGAATGAGGACGAGACTCGAAGAAGTTAAGATGTTCAAAAAAGACAACAGTAGCAGCAATTCGAATACGTTGAGTGACCTGATTAAAACAGAGATATCCCTTATGCACATCACTGTACCCAAGAAAGCACATTTCGCAGTTTTGGAAGTCAATTTAGTACGTTCACGTTTAGGAAGTAAAACAAAACACAAACTTCCAAAACACGAAGACGAGCATAGTCAGGATGCCGATCATATAGAGCATAAAAAGGACTAGATTGACCCACAACAGGAGTGATCTGGTAGTTAATTAGTCTAACTGCAGTGGCAACTGCTTCAGGCGAGAAACGACTAGGAACATTAGGGGATGGGATTAGGTGCTAACCCTTATAGGGGTTAGCACCGTGATAACTAGCAAAAAACGCTACTAAAAATAACGAAATCACTACGGATTATTATAAAATCAATACAACATCTAAGCTAAATCACTACTAATTCAAACTAGTAGTAGTTTTTCCCTTGGTTAGGACGGTGCTAACTATTGTACAATTAGCACCGTAACCGCTCCCGAAACATTAGATACCAGGAGGAGAGCTCTAGTTAACTCCATAACATGTCTATTTTTACGCTCTACTAAGCCATTTTGCTTATACACACCGGGACAAGATTTTTGACTGAGAATTCCACGAGAACGATATTCATCGCGGAGAGTAAAAGAGCTGAATTCCCCACCGGGGTCAGAACGGATAATTTTGACAAATTTTCCAAATTGAGTTTGTATCATGTTCAGAAACTCAATTGCAACAGCTTTCAGTTATGATTTCAGACGAAGGAAATAGACCCAAGGAAACCTAGTAGCATGATCAATAAACAGAGCGAAGTATCTAAAACCATGTGTACTAAGAACAGAAGCTGGACCCCACAGATAAGTATGAATAACATGAAAAGGCTCAGGAATAATGGTTTGACTAGGAGGAAAAGAGACACTCGCAGTTTTCGTTTCAACACAACTAGAACAAGAATGTTTAGCAGGAATGCTGACATTTTTTTTCCCTAACAATGATTGTTTAAACATGAGAGAAAGACGTTCAGTATGAGGATGCCCACACATTATTCGCAGAATAGGAAAACATAAAACCATGACTAATGACAGACCTATGCAGAGAACTAACGACACTCGATGACACTGGTTGCCCATGAAGCTCCTCCAGATGAAACAGCCTGCCTTTCTTACTCCCCCTTCCGATCGGCCTCCCTTTCCTCATGTCCAAAACAATACAGCTAAAAGGAGAAAACAAAACCAAAAATCCTTGCTCAGTCAATTGCCCCACAGAAACCGAATTAGGGACTAATTTCAGAACATGAAGAGTATCCTGTAACTGTACGACATTATCAACAACATTCCCAACACCAGAGACTTCTAATTTATCACCATTAGCAACAGTTAGGCTCATATCATGTACATGTCGAGCATTCTGCAGCAGTCTAGAAACCCTAGTCATATGATTATAACAGGCAAAATCGAGGAGCCAAGGAGAAAATTTACCATTACCATTACTCTGAAGTGTTGCAAAGGCTGCACTTATGGCTGTCGGGAGCGAGCGCTGCAAGGCCTCATTGACCATTTGTTCCACGGAAGAGTGCGTAAGAGAGTGCTGTCCTCCCATGCTGATCGCAGGCTGTTGTTGCTGAGGATATCCATAGACGTCAGTCGTGCCTTGCCAACCCGAGAACTCAGCAGGGAAAGCACCATATGCAGGTCGTGATCCGCCGTGATTGAGGATTCCCCAGGTCCATACTGCAGGCGGAGGAGGTTCATATTTTGCTTCATTCTTTTCTCGTGTTCTGCACTCAAAGATTATGTGCCCCATTCTTTTGCAGTATACGCAAAAGTTTCGGCGTTTGGAATGCTTTTGAAAATGTCCTTTCTCTCGGCAATGATGAAAAATCCATTTGGAATTGGGAATTCTTCTTTGAAACTGAGGACGATCTACAGCAAACACAAGGGAGTTACCTCGTGATGCAGATGCAACAGCTACAAATGTTTCCCCTTCTCCAGGTCGGATATCAATTTAAGCTTGGGTTCGTAGGCGAGTCTCTTCACGAACCAAGATTCCTGAAGCACCATCAAATCGCAAATCCTCCTTGTTCAGCAGCAAGGATCGTACAATTTCATATTCTGGACGGAGTCGCATAAGGAATTGGAGCAGTCTGGTTCGTTGACGTTCTTCAAGCGCATCGATGGTTACTGCGGCATTCGGCCGGAGGGTAGCTTGTAGAAGATCCTCTTCTGTCCAGAGTTCGTGTGGCTAATTGAAATACTCGATAACTTTTTTATCTCCTTGTTCCAGACGAGCAAGGGACAGCTGAATCTCAAATAATCGAGCGACATTGACCGTCGAATACGTGGAAGCAAGATGCCTCCACATTAGATTCACAGTTGGAAATGTGCGGAAGGCATGTCGAAGAATCCACTGAACCCAGCAACCAAAATCTGATTCTGGCATCATTTTGGTTCCACTGAGTGATTTGTTGAGGAGTTGCATTCACGGCAGCGGGCTTCGATTCAGTCCCGTCGAGAATTCCAAGCATGACCCGTCCTTCAATGAAGACCTGGAATTGGAATTCCCATTGGGCATAGTTGACAGAGGTAAGACGTACAGATGGCCTATCGGATTCGGTTTGTGACGGCTCTGATACCATGATGACAGATCAACAATGATGGAATTAAGCAACGACGAAGAAAATCGGTTTACGTGGTATCCCTGGAAACCCCAGGACTAATCCACGGTAGAGCCTGAAAGCTCTACAACTACTGATGTTACTGATGAGAGTTTTCGAAAACAGATAGTGAACAAGGTCTACTGTACACGTCCATAAATATGGCCGAACCCTAGAGCTAGGTTTCCTCACGTCGCTCCTCGCTCGTATGGGCTGCATGGGCTAAACTACGCCATGGGCTACGATATGGGCTTTCTATACTACAACTGCGTTTACATACAGCAATAGTGTCATGGAAAATCTGCAGGTCAAGCAAGACAGTGTTTCCTAGGATATTGAGCTTAAATTTTCTCTTAGGGGTGGGGGTGAGAGAGAGAGAGAGTTAGGACGATGAATCTTCTAGAGTCCATATCTGTTTCTTTGCTATTTGCAGGTCTTGCCATACTGATATGGAAGCCTCATCCCTCCAAAGGGTTCTCGGTGAAATCAATGTACGAGGCTTGTATTGCTGATATCTACTTAGGTGTCCTTGTTTTTCCTCATAAAAGCAATATGGCAGAAGAAGGTCCCCTGAAGATCTGCTTCTTCGTATGGACGGCTTAACACTTGAAGATTCTGACACGAGATAACTTAAAGAAGAAAGGCTGGGTGATTCTGAACATATGCACTTTGTCCTTCTTTCCTTTTAATAAAAGTGATGTCACCTTGATCAAAGAAAATTAAGAAAAGTAAATCCCTTATTATCTTATATTTGTATTAGTTACGTTTTTATATTGAAAAGGTAAAATTTAAAAACTAAGCCCTTTGCTCTATTTCTCTCCCAGCCTTGTTGCATTCCTTTGGCCATGCACCTCCATCTCTATGCTTTCTCAATTAATTATTTCCTGGCCTCCCCACAAAGCAAGGACGACCTTCCGAGTCTTTTCGCATCTCAATTCTCGATCGACTAGTTGGCATTGTCTTCTCATTTTCTTGGACTTTTTGTTTTCTTTTTCGCAGCCCACTGGCTTGCATTGTCTTAATAATCCCATAATCCTCCTACTACAAAAATATAATTCTCATAATCCCCCATTGGCTAGCGTTAGGAATGGCATAGAGGTGGGTATCTCGATACCCACACTCGCCCCATGACAGGTCAGTTAATTTTATCACATGGTACAGGTCGAGGCAGCACGACCCAAATGGGTATATAATTTAAAAAGAAAACATTAGAAATACTCATTTTGTCATTAAAAACCAAGACACAAACTAAAATATGATAAATGTAATTAAATTATTCAAAAACTTGAGGTCCTCACCTTCTTACAACTTAATTATAGCTACAACATGAGGTAATAAAAGTAAAACAATTGTAAGTAATTTGAGTAAAATTACATGTAACTTAGGCAAATGTTGGTCGAAAATAGGGTGGGTCAGGCCAAGTCAAGGATAGTTTCCATGCCCGCCCTGCCCTGCCTGCAGAGCGGGTCGGACCCGGCCCAAAACAGGGCTAACAGGTCGGGTAAAACGGGCATGTAAAAAATGTAATCCCTAGCTAGCGTTGTATTTAAATACGATAATCATGGTTTTTGATAGGGTATATTAGTAATCCCCAAGGCAAAACCATAGATAATGGCATAAAGAAGAAAAGAAGACAAGAGCTAAAAGACAAGGCTGGGAGACAAGAGACAAGGCCAAGCACCTGACATCAGCAAGGACAAGAGGCAGGGGGACACCCTCTGTCAAAAAGTACCATGTACAGTGTCAGAAGGTCTGAGGCGCCCGACCACAGCATTTATGGCTTGGCAGGCGCCCAGACCACTACCTAACCCTCAAAAGTGTATAAATAAGAGTTCTCTCCTCATAAATGGCAATCTATCTACTCTTACTCTAACTTCTCTCTATTTTCTCTCTCTATATACTTCTTCTCTTTTTCTACTTCTGACGAGGCGGGGCGCCTACGTACCCCCTCAAAGTCATGGCTGACGTCGCAAACCCCTTGGACCCGAGTGATGCTATGTTCATATTAGCCATTTCATCATCTGTCTCTGAACATCAAGATACGTAAGCATTTCTTACCTTTTTAGTTGTGTACTTCAGTTGTTAATATTCATCTATTGATGATTGGCCATTTTGCGGTTGAAAATTATTCTTTTAAATTAAAGCTACCTTTTATCTAATCTTGATATTCCTCAAGAGGTTGAAGTTCACTCATGGTAACATTATTATCCCATTAAATTTATTATTTCATATTATAAGTTGAAATTTATAAATGCACCTCAAATTATTTTATTTTGATCATGTTTATAATAAAAAAAGAGAGAGATTGCAATGTTAGTAATCTTTTTTATGGATGCTCATCTTATATTTTCCAAGCAATTGAAAAATTAGACTTTCTTGATGGTAAAAAGTAAAAACTATCTTGCTATTTTATAAAATTGATATCATTATTTGTTAATTCGCATGACACTAACATATAAGCATGGAACACATATAAGAGAAGAGGATACTACTGAGGTTTAAATTTTGAAGTTTTGTTAATTGCGATTATCATATTGCAATCGACCAATGGCGTGGGGTACAATCTAGTTTCCATCTAAGGTTCTTTCAACCGCCAAAAAAATCAGGACCAAAACATGAAACCAATACCAAAATATGAAAACCATTTCCGATACATGAGAGCCAATACTCATACCATAGCTCTGCCATCACTAGCTAGTACCAGTACAAGAAAAATAATACCAATACACGAAAACCAATACTGATTATGAGTACTAGGATCACTCATATTCTAGTACACGCTTTAATTCATGTCAATAATGAGTACTACGATCACTCATGCATCGACTTAATTTTCCTACCGCATATATGGTCTTATATATGCAAGTCAATGCTTACTATCAAGCACCCAATTAACTTCGAATATTCCAGTTGTAAAACTGGTTGATTAGTATTGACCATAACTCCCATACTTGGATTCATTGGAGTCTTTGAACTCACGCCAATTTTCACTATAGAATTGAGCAAGCACCTTCTTGGTGTGGTCAGTGGCGGAGCCAGAAAATTGGCCAAGGAGGTGTCTTTATCATATCATAAAAAATTACCTATACAATAGAAAAGACAACTTTAAATTAAACAAAAAGTGAACAACGCAATACTCTAAATTCATACAATTACATTAAAATAGTTTCACGTACACCGGTTACAACGTCAAACAAATAAGTTCAGTACATACAAATCAAGACTTCCATTCATCAAATATTACAAATTAGAACTCAGAAGTACCTTGAAATTGATTTTGTGAAACAAACAAGTGAACTTCAATTGGTACTTCTTCACTTTCAACTTTGTTTAAACAAAAGTGCATTGCATAACAAAACTCACTCAATCGAAATGATAAGAAATTCTTCCTGCAACTGAATGGTCATTGGTTCGAATTTGTATATACCCCTACTCGAAAAAAAATTCTCCAACTCCTCTACAAGTGGCTCCGCCACTGGGTGTGGTGTAATAGAGACAAGACAACTTCTTCATCGTATCACTTGATTTAATACTCAGAATACATATGTCTCATCTCCTCCATGTCCTACATGGAGAGTTTAGATGACAATAAATTTTAGTAAAATTCACTTATTTTTTATTGTACCAAATAATAAGCATGTCATTTCTACATACAAATATACAAATATACGATGACTCCATTTTTCATTGCACCCCTCCTTCGTTACGGCAAACCCTGCAATTTTATAGATTATAGTACACTCTCTTAAACCATGCATCCTAACGAACGTGATTAAGCAGAAAATTAACTTAACTAACTTAATTACCATAATTTTCAGGACGCATAATGATATCGAAAAAAGGCGTGTACACGTCAACAAACTGGACGCTCAAGTCAGGAAGCAAAACGTCATCGTTCAGTAGCTGAATTTCGTGGCTAAGCTTCTCGTTGAACATCACGGCCAGCTCGTTGCACTCATCGGAAATTGACTCTGTACTCCGCCGAGCAAAGTTCTGAAGGCGGGGAAGGATACATCCCATAGTTAATGCGCTCAGGTGAACGATATGTCCGTACATTTGCGGAGAAAGGCGGAAGCTTGGCCGGCGAGAAAGGCAGCGTATGAAACCATTTCCGACGACTTTGTTCTGGTATGAAACAAAGAGGTCTGTAAGACGTCGTTGTTGCCCGCTGATATTACGTAAAGGCCATTTCTAACGACGTCGTTTGATCTCTGCTCTCCCACTGGGCTTCTCAACTTCCCCACGTACTGTCGGAAGAGATTGAGTTGGTCCGGAACAGATAGAACCGACTGATATACATATTTCAAACAACGTAACTCATGGTTAGAAATAACATATAAAAATATACTTTTTTTGTTGTTGCAAAAAGCCACTTTTCTCCTAGGGTTAACATGAAGTAAGGAAAATCATTACTAATATCTTTAGTGTCTTGGGGTCATAGCCATTAGCCAGAGCCAGCAGAAGCAAAACACACTCCCGTTGTGAGATCCTCAGCTTGAAGACTCGGATCGAGATAAGGTGGCAAAAAATGCTTTATTCCCAAATTTTCAACTGCACAAATTAAATACACAGATTATTAACAATTAATTAGTTACTTAGCTATAGCCCTGCAGAAACGATATATTTGTATGTAAAGTCCAAAAATCAAATTATAAGTACCTATGAAGTCCAAAATGAGCCTTCCATCGGAGAATCTACCGGTGGGGATTCTTCCCGGAAAGTTGGACTTGATCAAAGTTGCGATATGGTCATTGTTGCCGGTATCAAGAATCGAGTCCCCAAATACGAAGACAGCTGATGAAGAATTTCTTCTACTACCAACTATTCCATTTTCAGGGGTATCAACGAAAATGTCAAATTTTCGCCCCAAATCGCAACGGCTACTAAGCCAATTCGGTGGAGCGACGTCGTCTCGGGAAAGGCCTCATGTTCTTCAACTGCAACAGCGCCGTCTCGCACAATGGAGAACATCCTCAGTAGAACGTCGTAGTAGCACTCCAACGTCTCTTTCACCCTTTTGTTTTCTCTTCCCTCCAAACTCTGCATCCTCTGTTTTCACAGTCTGTAAACACAGCCAAGAGCTGTTTGTCTTCTATTGATCGATCCCTGTATATAAGAAACACAATCATCAATGAGAAAGTTAAGTTAGGGTTTCAATTGCACATCTGGTGTTATGGTATCAGAGCAACCCTAGCCGCCGCCTCCTCAAATGGCTACTCACCCACAAAACATGGATCCTCTCGAGGATCCCTTCTATCTCCATGGTTCCGATCAACCAGGATTGTTGTTGGTAGGTGAGAAGCTGACCAGCACCAACTACAATGACTGGAGTAAGGCGATGCTGAACGCCTTAGCCGCAAAGAAAAAGCTTGGCTTCGTCAATGGCACCATTGTTGCCCCTGCAGCCACAGATGCTCAGTTCTCCTCTTGGACAAGAAACAATGTCATGGTACTCAGCTGGATCCAACAAACTGTAGAACCTGGCATCAAGAAGACCATCATGTCTTGCAAGCTCGCTTCTGAAGCCTGGCTCAGCCTCAAATCTAGGTATGGTCAAGGTGATATGATTCGAGTTGCAGAGTTAATCGAGTCTATTGGTACCATTAAGCAAGGTAACCAAACTGTTACAGAATACTATGGGAATCTGATAGCTTTACATGATGAACTGGACAACTATCAACCCATAGATCCATGTCGTTGTACTCCCACTAGTCCTCATACCTGTCCTGCTATGAATGCTGTGGTAGGATACAAGGAAACCAATTTTGTCATCCAGTTTCTTAGGGGCTTAAATGATAATTTTGCCTTAGTCAGATCGCAAGTCCTGTTTGGGGATGCCCTCCCACCTATAGATTGTGTTTTCCAGAGAGCCCTCCAGCATGAAAGACAACTTTTTGGTACTCAACAAGGCAGAATGATTACCTCACATCCCACTGCCTTTCCTATTCAAGGCACTAAACGCCCTTACACCTCTGGCAAACGCCCTCACTGCATTTTTTGCAATGCTCCTGGTCACATCGAGGACACATGCTATCACAAACATGGCTGGCCCCCAGGTCTCACACCTAGAGGTTCTAATGTGACCCCAAACCCCTCTGCCAAACCACCAGAATGCACATTCTGCAGAAGACTAGGTCACACTGAAGACAAATGCTTCAAAAAGCATGGCTATCCTCCCAGCTCTCAACCAAGATCAACTCCCTCCACTCGAGGCAGATCCTTCATCAATGCTGCTGATAGCAGTTCTTCCTCAGATACTCCTCAAGAGTTCAAACTCACTAAATCTTAGTATGAGAAACTCATTTCTCTAATGCATGATCATTCCAAGGAAAAATCTACCTCCACTACTCATTCTGCAGCACTTACCATTCACCATGGCCCTGGCACTTCAGGTAACCATTCTTGCTACAGTCTTCAACATAGCACTTCTCCTATACCATGGATCCTTGACACTGGTGCTACTGACCATATAGTCAGTTCTTATTCATTTCTCCATGATCCTCACAAGGTGGATCACATCTATATTAACCTCCCCACTGGTGATAGAGTTCAGGCTACACACAAAGGCACAGTCCTTTGTCATAATGGGATTACCCTTGAGGATGTCCTGTTTGTTCCTAAATTCACATTCAATCTTCTCTCAATAAGAAAACTCACCACAACTAGCCCCCTTTGCTTAACCTTTTCTTCTTATTCTTGCACCATACAGGACATGAAGCTGAAGAGAGTGATTGGTTATGCTAACCTCCTCCATGGCCTTTACCACATCAAACTACCCTTAGCTAGTATACCTAACCACATCACAACAGCTGCTGGTTCCCCACCTTTTGATATATGGCACTTTCGACTTGGCCATGTTTCTCACAGTAGAATTCCCCAACTCAAACAACTCTGTACATCCATTGAAACCATTAGCAGCTTACCTTGTGATGTATGCCATTTTGCCAAACAGAAAATGCTTCCTTTTCCTTCCAGTTCCACTGTCACAGAACAATGTTTTCATTTAATCCATGTTGATATCTGGGGTCCCAATTCCTTTCCTACTTATGATGGTTTCAAATATTTCCTTACCATTGTTGATGACTTCTCCAGGATGACTTGGATCATCCTTCTTTCTTCCAAAGCTGATGCTCGTCCCAAACTGATCCAATTCTGCACCATGATAACCAAACAATTCAACTCACATGTTAAAACAATTAGGATTGACCAAGGAAGGGAATTCCATATGACTGATTACTTTACTGAACATGGCATTCTCCATGAGATGTCATGCATTGAGACCCCCACAACAAAACAGTAAAGTAGAACGAAAGCACCAACACATTTTAGCAGTGGCAAGAGCTTTAAAATTCCAAGCTAACCTACCTATTGGTTTCAGGGGAGATTGTGTCAAACATGTTGTATATCTAATCAACAAAGTCCCCACCCCAGTCCTAAACAATCTCATACCCTACCAAAGGCTCCATACCAAACCACCTGATCTACAAGACTTAAAAGTCTTTGGCTGCTTGTGTTATGCAAGCACCATCACCAGCCACAGAACCAAGTTCCAAGAGAGAGCCAGGAAAGGAGTTTTCCTAGGCTACACCCCTGGTGTAAACGGTTATAAAATCTATGATTTGAACTCTCATGACATCTTTCTGTCTAGTATTCCCTTTTCACCAAACCACAACTGATTCCTCAGAGACTATTTCCTCTCCTCCCACTCATACCTATCCCATTCCACCTGCCCCCATCCCAGATGAACACCCCAATTCCCCCCCCCCCCCCCCTTTACAAGAACTAGACCAATCTCCAACTTCCCCAACACCTCCTTCTCCTACCCCACCTTCCATAGATCTACCTATAGCCATTAGAAAACCAACCAGAACCATCAAACCACCTACCAAACTTCAAACTTACCATTGCAACCTACTTCAGCAGGCTTCTTCCTCCAGTCACTCTTTCAAGCAACATGCTCCAGGTATCACCTATCCCTTATCTGATGTCATTGATTACACTGGTTTATCACCATCCCATCTCAAATTCATCTTGAACATCTCTAGTCACAAAGAACCTGAATCATATGAGGAAGCTGCCCTCAGACCAGAATGGAACCAAGCAATCAATCATGAAATTGATGCTCTTGAAATGAATCAGACCTGGGATGTTGTTTCTTTACCTCCAGACAGGAAACCACTTGGCAATAAGTGGATCTTCAAGTATAAGTTCCTCTCTGATGGCACCCTGGAAAGAGAAAAGGCAAGGTTCGTTGCAAAAGGCTACAACCAACAAGAGGGCATTGATTATCAGTATACATTTGCCCCTGTGGTTAAGATGACCACAGTTAGATTGTTTCTGGCTATAGCAGCATCAAGGTCATGGCATGTACATCAATTAGATGTCGACAATGCTTTCTTACATGAGGATCTCACTGAATAAGTCTACATGAAACTGCCTAAAGGATACAAACCACCACCTCATATTAAGAACCCTGTTTGCAGACTCAAAAGGTCTATATATGGTCCGAAACAGGGTTCAAGACAGTGGTTCTCCACATTAGCTGACTGCCTCATTACTCAGGGTTATACATCTAGCCAGGTTGATCATTCTCTATTCTTCAAATCTCAAGGCTCTGATTATACATGTGTCCTAGTCTATGTAGATGATCTGGTTGTGGGAGGTACTGATCTAGCTGAAATCTCAAAGCTGAAGCAACACCTTCATCAGACATTCAGCATTAAAGACCTAGGTCCTCTCAAGTTCTTTCTTGGCATTGAAGTTTCCAGAAATTCATCTGGCATTCATTTATCTCAAAGGAAATATACTCTGGAAATCCTAGAAGAAGGGGAGGTGCTACTATCCAGACCTGTTTCTACCCCTATGGACCACAAAATCCACCTCACAGCAACACATTCAGATGCATACCCTGATCCCTCTTTCTAAAGAAGGCTCGTTGGCAAGCTAATATACTTAACCACAACAAGACCAGACATTAGCTTTGCCACCCAATAGCTCAGCCAGTATATATCCAATCAAAGCAATCAACACTTTCAAGCAGTCACAAGGGTTCTTCGATACCTCAAATCAACACCCTCTACTGGTTTATTCTTCCCTACTTCTTCCTCACACCAACTCAAATCATTCAGTGACTCAGACTGGGCATCTTGTATGGACACTAGAAGATCAGTAACTGGATATTGTGTTTACTTGGGCAATGCACTCATCTCCTGGAAAAGTAAGAAACAGCGAACCATCTCAAGATCCTCATGTGAGGCAGAATTAGGGGTGGGATTTGGTCGGTAAACAATTTACCGTTTACCGAATTTACCGGTTTCGGTATACCGAAGTTGGCCAAACTGGTTACCGATTACCGATACCGATTTGTAACCGATTTACCGATTACCGAATTACCGGTAAACGGTTACAAACCGGTATTACCGAAATACAGTGAGAAACGATTTTGGGCGGTTTTTCTGTCGGTTTACCGAACCGAATTTCTGGAAGTGGGGTGATGTTGTAATATTTTGAGTTTTTTTCATCATTTTTATAATTAATAATTTATTATGAACTCTTATTTACAATATTTTTGAGGCCTATACTTACATTCATGTATGTAATATTATATATTTTTGGGGGTAAAGCAACAAAACGCAGCGCAACACTAGGGAGTAGGGAGGGGGGATTCGGTATCGGTAATACCGATTTACCGTCGGTATTTACCGATACCGTGTCCGGTAAACCGACTCCCCCAACTTCCCGCTCGGCTACCGATACCGCCGGTAAACGGTTTACCGTTTACCGTCGATTACCGGTTCGGTAAAACGGTAAACCGTTTACCGGATTATCGTTTACCACCCCTAGGCAGAATATAGAGCCATGGCTGATACAACATGTCAGCTCCAATGGCTTCTATACCTTCTCCAAGACTTCCAGGTGCCCCATTCTCAACCTGCAATCATCTATTGTGACAATCAGTCCGCGATCCACATCGCTGAAAACCCCACATTCCACGAAAGAACCAAGCACATCGAGTTAGACTGTCACCTGGTCAGGGAGAAATTGCAGACTGGGATTGTCAAGCTCCTCCATGTTTCAAGCCTTCACCAACTTGCAGATCTGTTCACAAAGCCGCTCCCACCAGAAATCTTCTCCAGTCTCCTCTCCAAGCTTGGTGTGCACAATCTGTGCCCACCAGCTTGCCCCGGGGGGGGGGGGGGGGGTTATCAGACGAAAATGTCAAATTTTCGCCCCAAATCGCAACGGCTACTAAGCCAATTCGATGGAGCGACGTCGTCTCGGGAAAGGCCTCCTGTTCTTCAACTGCAACGGCGCCGTCTCGCACAATGGAGAACATCCTCAGCAGAACGTCGTCGTAGCACTCCAACGTCTCTTTCACCCTTTTGTTTTCTCTTCCCTCCAAGCTCTGCATCCTCTGTTTTCACAGTCTGTAAACACAGCCAAGAGCTGTTTGTCTTCTATTGATCGATCCCTGTATATAAGAAACACAATTATCAATGAGAAAGTTAAGTTAGGGTTTCAATTGCACATCTGGTGTTAAGGGGACGGCGCCATTGTATTGCCACGGCTTCGCAGAAGAATAGAGGACCAGTGGTTACAATAAGCTGCAGCAAGAAGAGGGCGTTTAAGCGGACCAAATGTTCTCTGTGTTGGGAGCGGAAGAGTCAAGGGGTCTGAGATCCAGAGAATCGACCATTGTTAGGGAGAGAGATACGGAGTGGGAAAAGTATCGGGGGAGGGATGCTTATTCTTTTTGCAGGTCTGAAGCGGAGGAGTTGTCCATCGGCGGCGGCGAAGCGAGAGGGGAGTGCAGACGTCAGGTTCTCTTGGGATCAAAGGTCGTGTCAGTATGCAAAGAATGGAGATTCAGGCAGATGCAGTATAGACTTCAGACGGGGGAAGGAAGCAAGAAATGGTTCGTGGTGCTCAATAACGAGCTCATCTCTTGGCTCCACGGATGTTTACAGACAGCGGAAATGAAGGAGTGGTTATTCCCAAAGTCTTGCATTAAGAAAAGCGGTTCGTGATCTATCCATATTGGTAGAGGAAGTAACCGTCGGGGAATGTTTTTACAGATTTCAGAGCAATCCAGGAGGAACAGATACTTCAAAATTAATATCCCTGCAACAGGAGGCGGATGGGCGCCGTTAACAAGATTACTTCAGGATTTTTACACTTACGAGCTTCTCTCGAGAATTCCTCTATCAAGAGCGGTGGCTCAATCCGTTGGCTTCATCTTCCGGGGACCGAAGTTTGAAACTTTGCAGCAAGTCTTACGTACGCCGAAGCAATTAAAGGTACTGGGTTTTATGGAGCAGGATCGTGCAAAATCATTGGAAGAGGTAATCAGAAGTTCATCGACATAGGAACTGATGGCGTGTTTGAGGGAAGAGATTTGTTGGGAAGATGCCTTGTACTTGTCTCGAAAGCCTTCAGGGCGGACAGCATCGCTAGCTTCAAACAGTGGGCGATAAAGAACTGTGCTATCCACCAAACTTTGTCATTGAGGATACATCAGATGGAAGTTGGTTCTTGATTTGTCCAAGCATGAAGGAAGCAATTCGGATCCAGAAACTTAACCACCTGAAGTTCAAAGGAGATATGATTCATATTTCCGCGTGGAATGAGAGTGAAGGTTTTAGTTCTCCAGAGGATTCTTGGATCTCTGCATTCAACATTCCGCTGAATATTAAGAGTGTGGATCTTCTGAAAACATCGGGGATTTTTGTGGATCGTTCAAGGAAATTGATTGGAATTATTGGTGTCTTCCGTTCGTCAGGATAAGAATTCATAAATCACATCCTATTCTGGAGAACGTTGAGCTACGTTTTGGTTCTCAATCTTATTACATAAAAATCGTGGAACAGCCGGCGGCGAGTCAGCGAATCAGGCGAGATCGGGCGAACGGGAAGTCGGAGCGTTTTTCCTCGGTGGACACTACGCCGACTGAAAATTCAAGAAAGTTTATCACGCATGCAGAAAGTAGCGACGTGGGTATGGCATCTCTTTCTATGCAGGACGTTCCGTCTACCGGGGAAGGAAGTAAAGGCGTAACGTTCAAATCTAGGAACGTTGGTACAGAAAGGGTCAGAACCAAACAAATTTGGGTAAGAAAAGAGGGCCCGATTTGGAATGGTAAGAGGACGAATCGAAGAGGTTGGACATTGAGCCCATTCAAGTTACTCAGAATAACAGGAATAAGGAAGAAAACAGTTTGGGTTCAAAGAACTGGGCTAAGCCCAATTCTCTAATCTAAAGAATATTATAAGAGGTTTCTCATTAACCCCTTCACAGATTCAAATTCTCCTTCCTCTCACGCAGCCACGTCATCACCTGCTTTCCTCCAATTACAACCCGCCTAATTAACACCTCAGAGGGTAAAAAAAGAAAAATAAAGAAACCAATGCGCGTAACCCCTTCTTCTCCCTTCCGTCCCTGCCGTTCTTCTTCTTCTCTACGCATCCAATACTCGATCCCGCCGCCATCGTCCCCTTAGATGCTCCTCCTGTCCGATCTCTTCCCCGGTAAGTTCTACTCTACCTGACCATTCTTCTTCGGTGGCAGATCACAACTATCGTCATCTTCATCTTCTCATTCAATTCACCAGCCGTCCTAGCCGTTCCTTCATGTTGTCAGCCACTCCATCCCACGACAGTTGTCTCCTCGGATTCCCTCCCCATATCTTCCCAATACATCCAACCCGCCCATTCTTACTCGGCTACAAATCCCTTCCCTCCAACCGTCAACATTTTCATCTTCTCATTCCTAACCGTCATCACTAAAACTATCTAATTCTTTGCCTAAATTGAAATTCTGCTTATCAACTAAGGTTTAATAATCCTACCTTATTGCTCATGTATCAGTATCACACTCCATTTTTCTTTCTTTCACAATCTTTTTGGGTGTGTGATGATTTTGTTTGCAGTTTATTTGTTTGCAATTTGGGGCAAATTTTAAAGGGATAATTCAGCAAATGTGATTTGATATTGCGAATCAAATCAAATTAAAGTTTAGTTACTTTCACTGAATTATCAATTAATCGTTAAATTATTTAAAATTAATACAAGTAAAAAGATTATGTTATATATATGGGCATGCAAATGTAAGTGTATCTATAGTGTTATTATTGGTAAGATCTACCATACATTGAACGTTTCATGAACATATAGGATCATAATGTTTATACGGATTGTAAATTTTTTTTTTTTTGAGTGAAAGGGCGCAAGACACCACAACCTCTTATTCAATTATCGAACGAACGATGAAACTGCCAACATAGTCAAAAAGGGCCCAACAGATTACATCTAAATCGAGAAGAGCAATAGAATGATAGCCTTGAGAAGTGTCACACACATTTATAGATGTAAATCTAATTTACACTTTGATATTTTCTATTAACTATTCAAGATGTATGATGTTCCATATTCATCAAAGTTTCATGGCGTATAACATAAATGCTCAATTAATTATGAATATTTATAATATTGCATGTATTCATAGTGTTGGTGCGCTAAATTATCAACCATATACTAAAAGACCAAGTCAAGAGGTGAACCCTCGGCCATTTGTTTCATTTTTATTGGAGTCATATATATTTGCTTTTAGTTAGGTGTTATGTAAAATATTCGAATCTGGACCTCCATGTTCAAAATCAGTAATGTTACCCTAAACTAGGTCTTTTTTTCGTAACCTGCGACTATTTGTTTAGTGCCTTCTATTGCATAATATTGCAAAGATTTTATAAACCTAACTTAAACATATATAGGGATATTTATTTATACTATTAAATGAATCCATTAGTATTAATTAATAATAAAAAAGTAAAGGGCCCGGCCAACGGCAGGGAAGAAAGCTAGTACTGTGTTATAAAGTTCTGGGAGAGATCCATCGGGGTACCTTTTTCATCCCTGAAATCCCGAGGAAGCTTTTTTGGGCCGGGTTATGGAAATTTGTTAAGCCCTATACGGCTAAATTACACGTTTAGTCACTCGAATTATACAAATCTTTCACGTTTGCCACCCGAATTACTTTTCTTTCTTATTCGCCACTAACTTTACGAATCGTTTCACCGTTAGTCATCGGCCGTTACACTCCGTTAAATTTGTCCTACGTGGCAGTCAACTTTAAAGTTTGACCGTTAAATAGATGACGTGGAAATTAAAAATAATTAAAAATAATAATTTATTTTTCCATCTCATCATTCCACTTACTTTATCAATATAATTTATCATATTACTTATTTCATACAAATTATTAAATTACAAAAAATTAATTATCAGGAGGAACAAATTGCAAATGCAACAGAGGTTCCTATTGTCTAGGAAGATGCTTGAGATCTCTCCTGAAGCATCGGTGGCGGGAAGAAAGCTGGTTGAGGAAAGGATGTCGGCTTTGGATTCCGACGTAGAATCCTCCCACCACGCTTCCTCTTTAACCAAAAACCTGGTCCATTCCGTCCCGATCTGCAGCGTCGATTCCTCTTTCGTCGCCTGCCTATGATGAAAGCCTAGGTTGGGGTTCTTGCTATGGGGGTTTTGGGATATTTGTGATATGTTTGGAGATGGCGTTCCGGGTCAGTATTATGGATCCCAATTCACTATGTCTTTTTGTTTGTTGCAGAGGATCGCTTCAGCATTGAAAGCGGAGGAGTCATACCTTACGAAGATCTACCGATCCAATGAAGCCCCTGCTGCGATTGACGGTGAGAGACGGCGGAGATTTGATCCATTCTATCTCCCGGTCGCCCATTCCTCTTCTGTTTTCCGTCAACGCCGTTAAAAGCCCAAAGTTTAACAAGTTCAAATCCCTGCTGCAAAGAGAAGGAAATGGGTTGGGGAATTTCGATTTACACGTCGACGGGAAAAGGCGGAGGGAGTTCTTGGCAGCCGTGATGGAGCTTTTGGCGATGGCCACATGGCGGAGGGAGTTCTTCGCAGCCATTATGTTTATCGTACTATCCGATTCCCCCTTGGGAAGAGGATGAGCTGGAGGCGAGCCGATGATTCAGCGTGCCTCGGTCGTACTCCATCAGGTTCTCGACGTCCTCCTTCGTAGACACGGAGATCAGCGTGTGGGAGGAGAAGTTTGTCGATCGGTGGACGGCGACCATCCCGGTCCCTCTGCCGACGTAGTGGAGGAGATGCCCGCCGATAATTTATATTTATAATTTAATTAATTTCGTTTAATAAATAGTATGATAAATCATGTAGACAAAGGAAGTGGAATGATGAGGTAGAAAAATAAATTATTTTTTTAATTTTTTTAATTTCCACGTCATTTAGTTAACGGTCAAACTTTAAAGTTGACTGCCACGTAGGACAAATTTAACGGAGTGTAACGGCCGGTGATTAACGGTGAAAGGATTTGTAAAGTTAGTGGCGAATAAGAAAGAAAAGTAATTCAGGTGGCAAATGTGAAAGATTTGTATAATTCGAGTGACCAAACGTGTAATTTAGCCAGCCCTATACAGGGAATACGAAGCCCGCTATCACTTTATCTGATGATGAATCCCTCAACACTTTTCAGGTCGGAAGCAGCGAGACACCCTCTTCTCTTCGACAATCAATGACCGTGAGGGAGACTTTAGATTTCGACGACTTTGCGGATTCGGAAAGCATCGACTCTGTGGAAGCCCAGTACCAGGAGGCCAAGGTCACCGAAGGAGATTTTTGCGAGGTTCCAAAAACACCGCCAGCTGCTATTATGGATCAAAATCCCATCTCCGATCTTATCATAGAACTTCCTTCCCCTTCATGTGTATACAAATCGGGAGTGGGAGCCCAACGTTTTCCCGTTCAATAAGGAGAGCCTGGCGCAAGCGTGCATTTCGGTGGGGAGAATTCTTGATCTGGGTCATGTAGAAGGGTCAGATAGGGCGGAACAACAAATCTCTCAAACGGTGGAGGAAACACACCAAAGAAAGATCAGGAGTTCTCGTTCGAAGTTCGAAAGAGTATGTCTCTTGAATTTGTTTTATGGATACCAATATTTGCATATGGAATGTGAGGGGTCTCGGCGATCCGGATAAAAAGATGCAGAATCAAGAGGTTGATTGGTCGTCACAAGCCGAAAATTGTTGGTCTGTTGGAAACGAAGTGGTCTCAATGCAACGAGATCTTGGTTGGCAGTCTATGCAACAGGAAGGAAGTTGATTGGGCGGTCAAAAACGCAGCCAGATGCTCTGGGGGTATAGCTGTTTTCTGGGACAAGGCCTTCTTCTCGAAACTGTCTTGTGTGTAGGGTTCTCATTTCTTGGCTTTAGAACTTATGGAAATATCTTCTTCCAAATCTTGACACTTCGTCTTCGTTTACGGCCCACAGGACAGGAGTGATAAGCTGGTTTTTCTTGATCAACTTAACGGATTCTGTAATCAGCACTTCGGAGCAGTTTGTATCGCAGGGGATTTTAACATGGTTAAGAACCACGAAGAGTATATTGGGGGGAGGAGAAGCTCTGAAATTATGAACGCTTTCAACGCATTCATCGACACCAACAGCCTTCTCGAACATCCTCTCTGCGGAAGTAAGTTCACTTGGAGACACGGGGCAAATAGAGATTCCATGTCTAGAATTGATAGAGTGTTGATTTCACACGACTTTGATGCTTTATACCCTGATTGCACTCTTACTGCTTTGAACAGAGTCGAATCTGTTCATAATTTGCTCCTGTTGAGATGGGGTGAGGATAAGAAAATCAAGAAGCCCTGGCGATTTCAAAATATGTGGTTAGAAGATCCTCGTTTCTTCCTGGAATTGAGTAATTGGATGGCCGAAAGAATGCAGGGGTCGGGAGATGTCTTTCTTCTCGCTAGGAGGTTGTTGTTTATTAAAACCAAAGTCAAGGTCTGGAATAAAGAAGTATTTGGGCATATCGATAAGAGAGTGGAAGAGTTGGGTGCTGAGATTATGGGAATTGATGCTAGTGAAGAAGAGCGCATTCTATCATCCGATGAGAAAGAGAGAAGAACCAGGTTGGTACTAACTCAGTAGGAGTCTATTACTCCAAGAAATCTGTTGGCGCCAAAAATCCAGGGAAGTGTGGATTAAGTTGGGTGAAAGACAGTGGATACTTTCATAAAATGGCCAACTATAAGGGAAGGGTTAATTTAATTGATATAATCAGTATCAGTGGGCGGATGTTGGACAAGAAGGAAGAGATTGGGGAAGGTATGGTTAGCTTCTATCAAAATCTATTTCAAGAAAGCATTACCAATCGTTTGTTTCCAAATCAGATTGCGATCCAGTTCCTGTCAATACAGAGAGGTGTATGCTCGATAGACCGTTCACTGAACATGAAATTTGGTTGGGATTACGCGATATTGATGGAAGTAAAGCTCCTGGTCCAGACGGTTTTACGTGGAGTTCTTTAAGAAATGTTGGCAATGGTTAAAAGGAGATGTTCTGAAGGCGTTTCAAGACTTTTACGTATCTGGATACCTGCCTGAGTGCGTCACACATTCCCTCGTTTGTTTAGCTCCTAAGAAAGATACCATCGAGGATATAAAAGACCTAAGGCCTATAAATTTGATCGGGAGCATTAATAAGTTGATCAGCAAGGTTCTCTCGAATAGACTCAGCTTAGTGCTGTCGAATCTTATCTCTCAAGAGCAACGTACTTTCATCAGTCAAGGGGAAGCAGATTACGGAGGCTGGTCTTATCGCTAATGAGCTGGTTGATAGCAGAACGAAGAGTAGGAAGGCTGGCCTCATGTTTAAGCTTGATATTGAGAAGGCCTTCGACAACGTGAACTGGGACTGTTTATTCAAGATTCTTTCAGGTCTGGGTTTTTCGGAGAAATGGAAGAGTTGGGTAAAGCGATCCATTTGCTCCTCTATGATTTCTGTTTTGGTTAACGGCGAGGCTAAAGGGTATTTGAGAGCTTCTAAAGGTCTTCGTCAGGGTGATCCCCTCTCACCGGGCTTGTTCGCTCTAGTTATGGATGTCTTGTCAATGATGCTGAAAGCAGTTAGGGAAGCTGGTAAATTCGAAGGATTTTATATGAACGAAGACTCCAAAAACGGCGAAGCTGCCCACCTGATGTTCGCTGACGACACAGTGATATTTTACGACGCCAATCACAGTCAGGTTCTGAATATTCTGGCTACTATTGTGTGTTTGCAGTCCGTGACCGGTTTAAGGGTAAATCTTGACAAGTCAGTGATGTATACTGCCGGCGATGTGGCTGATCCTAGTTTCTACGCTACTATTTTGGGTGCAAATGGAGCCGTGATCCGGCGAAGTACCTCGGCTTCCCTCTTGGAGCCAAACTAAACGATCCGTCAATTTGGGACCCCCATGATCGACAAAATGAAGAATAAACTTAACGGCTGGGGGAGCAGACATCTATCTTACGGAGCTAGGCTAGTCTTGTGCACTGCGGTTCTAGAGAGCATGCCGACGTACATGTTTTCCCTATTTAAGGCTCCTGTTTTGGTTATCCAGGATCTGGAAAGAACCCAGAGGAGGTTCTTATGGAATGGTGGGCGCGACATCCATAAGAGGGCCCTCGTGGATTGGAAACTCTGCAAAATCGAGAAAAGCAAGGGTGGGCTGGGGATTCATGACTTGAAAGCTTTCAATGATGCAATGTTGTCCAAGTGGCTGTGGCGGTTCGCAACGGAGAGAGATAGTTGGTGGCATAAGCTTATAGATATCAAGTACCACAATCCCTCCTCGGTTTGGCAAACGGAAAAGGTTAGAAGTGGTTTTTCTCAATTGGTGTGGGCAAACATAACTAAAGAACACGAGCTAGTTTGGAAGTTCGCAAGTCTAGACCCGGGAAATGGAACTGTGATCTCCTTTTGGCACGACGTTTGGAACCAGGGGATGGTGCTGTCTTCTCCATTCCCCCGCGTTGCTGCTGCCGCTGTCGACTCCAAAGCAAGACTCTCCGATGTAGCATCCCTCAATGGTGAGTTGGTGAGTTGGTCTTTCAATCTTAAATATAATTTGAGGGGGTGTGCTGAAAGGGAAAGGGTAGAATTGTTGAACTTTCTTAATAATATTCCCATGAACAATAATGCTCTTAGTCCGTGCAGAATAGTTTGGAATCCTGATCCAAACAATAAGTTCTCGGTGAGCTCGTTTTACAGGAAGCTTGTGCAGGAAACGCTGCCAGGAGTGAATGATTTTCCGTTAAAACAAATCTGGAAGAAGCTGATCCCTAGTAAAGTGTGCTTTTTTATGTTGATGGTTTTTCATAACAAGATACTCACAGTTGACAACTTGAAGAGGAGAGGGTGGTCGATGGCAAACAAATGTTGTCTCTGTTGTAAAAATGAAGAATCCATTAATCACTTACTGGTGGAGTGTGAGTTTGTGAAGGAGGTATGGAGAATTATCAATAGGGTTAGATCGGTGTTGTCCTACCAAGACAGGGAGGTGAAACTAATAATCAAGCACAACCCTCATTCCAAGTCGGGAAACGTCGGGGATTGGTTTACATACTGTATCCTACATGCGGTTTGGTGGTTTGTGTGATTGGAAAGGAATCAACGGGTGTTTGAAGAGAAGAAGTCGACTGCCATCGGGGTGGCTAGAAGAGCAGCGAGGAACGCGATGGAATGGCTGGTGTCCCATGGTCACATTGATAAAACTCAGGAACTGAATTGGCTGCACGAGAGCTTATTGATCGGTTGATCTGTGGCGGCGAGGCCGGACTTGGAGTTGTTGCAGGTCGGTTTGTTCAGGTTGTTGCAGCTAAGCTCTATCGAACTTGTTGGATTGGGCAACGGCGTATGGCAGGATAGATAAAGAGGTTGGAGCCAGGCGTTTGCAGGACAGGACTCGCATTCTTTGATTTCGGCTGCTGCTGATCTGTTGGATCGATGGTGGCTTGTGGTGTGCTTTGCTTTGTCCTTGCAGGGTCATTTGGATGCCTAACTCGAGCTGCACTTTCTCTGTCGGGTCTATGCAACTCTTTTTCATTATCTTAATATATTCTTTCACCATTATAAAAAAGAAGAGGAATACGATGATGACTAATAATGATTCTGAAGAAGCCATTACTATTTCTAGCTTAGTATGTTGGGTACGTATACCACAATGCACTTAACTTTTGATTCTCCATCTACGTATTTATATATATCGAGCTAACTGATGTACGTACGTACTATTGAAAAGCAGTGTATTAGGCGGTGGCTCTGCCTACTATACCGCTGCCACTGTCTATGAAAAGAAAAGGAATCGTCTTGGGATTCTTCCAATCTAAGCACATGGGTCCAACTCATCATTAGCCACTGTTGGAAGCTTGTTAAATATTAATGACCAATAATTACGTATTGCGGCGTTTTCTGTTACGTGTGGAAAAGATATTTCTAAAGCAATCAAAATCGGAATTTTACCTAAAATCGCAAACTGTCGTAAAATCGGAATCGTAAAATCGAATCGTAGAATCGTAGGATTTTAAGTACCACATAAAAATAAACACATAATAATATTAATAAGGTAAATCATTAATAACACAAAGACATAACATTTCAATTGATAATTTTCCAGAAAATCGTCATTTTAAATGTTATTTAATGCGTAACTCAAAATAATTTATAAGGAAGGGATAGAGCTCATGGGATTTGGCTCTTGTTTTTCATGTTGTGTCTAGGTAGTTTAACTCAAAGTAGTATTCCAACATCGTCTACTAAGCATGATTTAAAATTAAGAATAAGTGAACTCCAATAAGAACTTTAATGTCATTGGTTTGGTATAAATATATTCATTAATCAATTAATTTGTTAATAATGATGTTAATTCTTTGAGAAGATCCCTGTCATTGCCCTATACACCGAAACAGTTCTGCTTCTTTTGAATTGGCTCAAATGCCTATTTTGTTCACATGGGATCAAAATCCCGATTTTGGTACGATTTTAATCCCGATTTGAACGATTTTAAGGTCCAGCGATTTTATAGTAAAATCAGGATCGGAATCTCTAAGTAAAATCGTAAAATCCTACGATTTTACGATCAAAATCCCAATTTTGACTGCATCATCTAGGAAGAAATGTGCGGCACAATCCATTATGGATACGTAATTCACTTATCCATGATAATCTATCTATAACATGGGTCCAAGGTATGGGTGGACATCCGGTTCGGTAAATGTGAACTGAACCGGTATGGATTCGAATTAAACAGAGCCGAAATCGAATTACTGTTATTTCGGTTCGAAATTCGGAAAGAAAATGTGAATAATTCGGCAATTAGGGTTCTTCCAACCGAACTGAGGTTTCGAATTCCAACCGAAGTTTCCGAAATATTGCCCACAACAACCCAAATGAACCCAAACCAAAGCCCACAGTTATTAAATAAAAAAAAATATCCAAAGCCCACTATCTCACTTAAATCAATTGCTAAAGAATCAGTTCGATATTTGAAAAATATAGTTAAGTACTAGTATAGTTTATAGTTTCTATGGGATACGACATTGCATGCCATTGTATTGCTTCTATACATGTACACTTGCCTTAGTAGTGGCACTAGAAAAAAGATAATCAATAATGCACTGTGCCTTTTGAGATATCCTAGTACACACCTTATTTCATGTCAATGATGCGTACTAGGATCACTCGTACATCGATTTAATTTTCCTACCGCATATATGGTATATGGTCTTATATATGCAAGTCACTGCATACTATGAAGCACCTAATTAACTTGGAATATTGCAAATGTTTAACTGGTTGATTAGTATTAACCATAAGTCACATACTTGGATTCATTGGGATCTTTGAACTCACAACAATTTTCATTATGTAATTGAGCAAGTATCTTCTTGATGTGGTGTGATAGAGACAAGACAACTTCTTCACCGTTTCACTTGATTTAATACTCAGAATACATATGTCTCCTCTCCCCATGCGCCAGACTTGCTGTCCAGCCACAGGAACAGAAGGGCAGAGCGCGTGGTGGCGGACATTGGGTGGACTCCTCCTAGCCAGGGGTGGGTGATGGTGAATACAGACGGGGCTTCGAATGGCAACCCTGGGCCGGCCGGCGCGGGGGGTGTGATCAGAGATGCGATGGGGAACTGGCTTGGTGGTTTTGTCGTGAACATCGGAACAGCAACGGCAGCTTTGGCGGAGCTTTGGGCTATTTTTCATGGGTTAGAGCTGGCTTGGAAGCTTGGGTTCCGAGTGGTGAAGCTCGCTTCGGACTCTCAGTTAGCGATTCAGCTTATTCAGGATCGGCAGGATCCCATTCACCCTTATGCTACTCTGTTGGGTCTCGTCCGTAGGAAGCTCAGTCAGGACTGGCTGGTCAACCTGTCTCATACATACCGTGAAGGGAATAGAGTCGCGGACTGGCTCTCGAAGCACAGTCTCGTCTATCCCTATGGGATGCATGAGCTGGTTGACCCGCCTCTGGGAGTGGTTCCTCTTATTATGGACGATTTGATGGGGGTTACTTTTGAACGCCGGGTTGTGGCGAACTCCCCTTCTTCCATTTCTTGATTCTCCTCCCCTGTACCTTGTTGTCTGTTTCTCTGGCTTCGGCCTCCTTGCTATGCAAAAAAAATATATACAATGACTTCATTTCATATTAATTATCAAACATTGCAGGTAGGCTTTTGTCTCCTTTATTTAACATAAAACACTAGAAACAAAGACACCATCAAACTTCAAAGTTCAAACCACTGGAAAATTTAAAATTTGTCTAGAACTTCGTAATTAACGAATAAGAAATCAAACAAACCATTGAGTATGTGACATAAGATTTCAATATAATAGCTTATTTATGTCTTTCATTATTACAGAAGTCAAGATTTTATAGACTTTTTCTGTGGGATGAAGACTATCCCAAAAAATGTACTTTGAATTGTCGGCACAAGTAGAAGGGCTCCATCGATTGCAAAGAAATCCAAACTCTATCGTTCCTGTCCCACAGCACCCCTCCTTCGTCACAACAAACCCTGCAATATTATAAACTTTCTTAAACCATGCATCCTAACGAACGTGATTAAGCAGAAATTAACTTAACTAACTTAATTACCATAGTTTTCAGGACGCCTAATGATATCGAAAAAAGGCGTGTACATGTCAACAAACTGGACGGTCAAGTCAGGAAGCAAAACGTCATCGTTTAGTCGCTGAATTTCGTCGCTGAGCTTCTCGTTGAACATCACGGCCAGCTCGTTGGACTCGTCGGAACATTGCCTCTGTACTCCGCCGAGCAAAGTTCTGAAGGCAGGAATACATCCCGTCGTTAATGCACTCAGGTGAACTATCTTTCGAGCTCCCTGTCCGTACAGTTCCCTGAGAAAGGCGGAAGCTTGGCCGGCGAGAAAGGCAGCGTATGAAACCATTTCCGACGACTTTGTTCTGGTATGAAACAAAGTGGTCAGTAAGACGTCGTTGTTGCCACATGATATTACATAGAGGCTGTTTTCAACGACGTCGTTTGATCTCTGCTCCCCCACTAGGCTTCTCATCTTCCCTACGTACTGTTGGAAGAAATTGAGTTGGTCTGGAATTGATATGACCGACTGATATACATATTTCAAACAAGTCATGGTTAGAATAACATACATATACGGTATTACCGCAAAAATCATAGTGTTAACATGAAGTCAGGAAGGTGATTACTAATATCTTTGGTGTTTTGGGGTCATAACCAGAGCCAGCAGAAGCAAAACACACTCCCGTTATGAGATCCTCAGCTCGGAGATTCGAATCGAGATAAGGCGGTAAAAGATACTTGATTTTCAAACTTTCAACTGCACAAACACACTTACTACAATTACTTGGCATTAAGGTAAATTTAAGACATGAATGCTTATCATAAGAGATTTCCAATATATCATAAGATTCATTTTTTTATAATTAAACTCTTTTCCAAACCCAAAAAACCTAGGAAATTTTAGACTTCTTCCTTGAGGCAAATACTTTTATACTTACTTCTTCTAGTTGATTTATACCTCGGCGGATCCAGGAGGTTTTAGGAGTGTCCCCGGACACCCATAAATTTTGGGAATATGATTATCCTACTCTCGGTGGTAATTTATGTATGGACAAAAAAAAAAATATAATTGATAATGAGGGACACCCCTGAAATTTGAAAACATGATTATCCTACTGTCATTTGTGTATAGGAATATAAGTGGTAGATTGGGTAATTCAAATCTAGAACACTGTTCTTATTAATAAACTTAATTTTCGTTGACCTACAACTCATTTGTTGTTCGATTTTGAAAAATGTAAAAGTAAAATGTCATTTCCTATCTCTAATAATTTTAAAAACCTAACAATTAAACTAATTTCAAGCTAACCTTAATACGGCAAGCGGTGAAAGAGTCTTTCAGCTTTGGGTTACATCGAGAACAAGTTTACAAATCGAATATGCGATAAGTTCGTGAATGATTGTCTAGTAGGGTATATAGAGACAATTTTTTTAACACTATAGACACCAAGTGTCTTCGAAAATTATTTCCCAATATGAAAACAAATCATGGACTTTTTTAACCTGTACAAGTAAGGTATTTTCAAATTTACGATTTTATTTTTATCAATTATTAATTATTTTTATAAAATTTATTTTTAAAAGAGGACACCCCATGGAAAATTTCTGGTTCCGCCAATAATTTATATCATACTATATTCACATAAGATGATATACACTAACTAACACTGTTGGGGTGGCAATACGGTCCGGCATATTGGGAAGGCAGAACCACGTACATCTAGAATACAAAAAATAAATTATAAGTACCTATGAAGTCCGAAATGAGCCTTCCATCGGAGAATCTACCGGTGGGAATTCTTCCTGGAAAATCCCTTCCATAGGGAGGGAAGTTGGACTTGATCAAAGTTGCGATATGATCGTTGTTGCCGGTATCAAGAATCGAGTCCCCAAATACGAAGACAGCTGAAGAAGTTCTTCCTCTACCAACTGTTCCGTTTTCAGGTGGTGGCGGCGCCATAGTTATTGCCACGGCTTCGCAGAAGAACAGAGGACCAGTGGTTACAATAAGCTTCAGCAAGTAGAAGAACACGATGATGAGTAATGAATCTGAAGAAGCCATTACTATTTCTAGCTTAGTATGTTGGGTTTATTACTATATGCACTAAACTTTTGATTCTCCATCTACAGTCTATATAGGACTAACTGATGTACCGTGAAATGAAGTTGAGGCGGTAAAAGTAGAAATGTAGAATGGCTCAAGTGGTTGTAAGTGAAAAAACATGATATAAATGAACATACACAAAAATTACAGAGGTGCGGGGGCCAAGCTTGGTACACGAACAACAAATAATGCAGGCTAATATTGAATGATCAGTCGGAAAATATACAACCTCCATTATTGGCATTAAGAGTAGGGGTCGAAGTTTGGTTTGCGGGTAACCCACAAACCGCACCAAACCGCATACTTTGTGGATACTAATACCTATAAATTTGTGGATAGTGGGTTTGGTGTGGGTAGTAAAATGTTGATTTTTGTGCTTAGTAGTTAACCACTACTCACAACGGTTTACCCACAAAACTCACATTAACCACATTTGTTATATTTATTTCTTCAAAATACTTTGTAACCTACATTAACCACATTAGTTATATTAGTTTGTGAAACTTGGAAGACTAAGAATTAAAGTAGTTACCAAAATCAAATATGCACTTATTCTAGAAAACAAAACCAAGTCAATACACAATGTTCATGTGAGATACTTTTACTAAATAAGTATTGTCCCTGTGTTATATGTTTATTTTTATAACAAAATCAAGTTCATTTCTCCACGAATTCACGAACAACACAACATGCAACCAACTACCAACAACACAAGACTATAATCGAGAGTGGAGAATAATCGATTCATTAAAAGCGGGCGCCTCCACTTATCGTGCCACTATTGTGTTTTGCTGTTGTTGCCACCGGAGGAGTCGTGACATGCAACGATGTTAGTCTGGTAACGTATCACTCTGCTTCTCCGTCATTTCAAAACTCTTTCCAAATCCATCACTTCTCAATTTACACTAACTAACCTATTGTATTTGAAATTTATAATTCATTTTACACTTTATTAACTTTCTTAAATGTATGTTTTTGTTTTGGTGTGAGAAGAAATACAGCATCACTATTTAATAGTAGTTAACCACTACCCACTGCAGGATGGATTGTGGGTAGCATAATTCTATATTTGTGGGTGGGGCGGGTAACCCGCACCCACCCCAATTTTCACCCCTAATTAAGAGCATGAAAGTGAACCATCAAATAAATGGATTGGAAGTTTGAACAGACAAATCAATGGTGCATTAAACAAAGTTTGGTGAAGCCTTGACTACATACACATGCATTTGCGTGGAGGTAAGAAACAGAGGTTAGCTGTCTTCTCGTTTCGTACAAAGGGTCATACTACCTAGCACTATTTTGTTTTCTTTCCAATAATTGTACTATTGTAGGTCAGATGTGTTGAGACTTGAGAGTGTCCAGACAAATATTATGGCGGAGTCATTTGAAACGTGTTCTCTTTTTCTTAATATATAAATACATAAATAATTAAATAATTTTTATTTCGTGTTAATATATTTGTATGGGCTGAACTTTGACCAAAATAAACATCCTGATCAATTTTTTTGATCTATAACATCCTTGCCCAAACTATACATCAAAATAACTAAATTGGCCAAACCCGACGTTTGAACGTTAACTTGGACGATCAAACGCGTTGACTAACGGTCGACGCGCCATGTAACTGTCAACTCAGCAAATTTCAATTAATTTCTTTTATTTCCACCTATTATCATTTTCTTTTTTCATTTTGAACAAAAAATAGAAAAATGCTTTTAATAAACATCCAGCCCAGCCCTCCTACCCCTGATTCCGGCAACCATCCGCCGCCATTCTCCCCTCCCTCCGGCCAATTGGAAACTCCAGTTCCTCTTCTTCCTCCAAAAGCAAGCTCGAACCCTCCTTCTTCCGAATCGTCTTCTCCTCCACCGTCGGTGCAGGATATTGGGCCAGAATGTTATAGATTGAAAAGATTGGGTAGGATGTTTATTTTGATCAAAGTTCAGGCCATACAAATATAGTTACCCTTTTATTTAATAAACATGGTTACAATTAATAATTCATTCACATATACATTCTTTTTTTTCAAAACTAGACATACACTAATTTACATTTCTCTCTCCTCACTCTCCCCACTGTCGCAGTCTGCCATGAACCTCGATCTCCTTCCCAATAACTCTTCATGCCACATCTCTACAACTCTTCCTACTATCGCTCCTCCCCCCATTGGCGGCTGACACGTTTTATTCCTGTGGTAATGTTATCAGTACACTGTTAACGTTATCAGTGCACTGATAGTTGTTTCAATGCAATGGTAGTTGTGTATCAGTGTACTGGTAACATTATCAGTGTATTGGTAACATTATCAGAGCAATGGTATTAGTGTATAGTAAAGTTATCGGTGCAATGGTATTTTTTTTAATGTAGTGATACTTTTTTTAGGTGGTCGGAGGGAGTCTGCCTGAGAGATCTGGTCGGAAGGAATCTGTCGGGTGGAGTAAGACCGGAAGGAGTATACCGGTAGAAGGACAGAAAACGGTTGGAAAAGGAAAGAGTAATATATAGGAAGAGAGAAATTTAATTAATGTATATTTAATTTTGAAAAAAGTGATGTAATTAATATGGGTTTTTTTTTATTGTCAAAGAGTAATAATGCATAACAAATTTAATATCCAAAATAATTTAAGTTAAGAAAAAGAATCATTTTTCCAACCCTTCAAGGGTAATCAACCCAACTCATCCTATGCAATAGGAGTACGTAATTTTCTCACAAACTTGCTAGGGTACATTTTTCTTGGGATACGATTGATATGAGTCATAATAGTTATTGTAGTAGCAATTCCTCAGAAAAAAATCCAAAACTACCACTATAAAAAAAATTTACAAAAATACCACACATTCCCAACAATTTTCAAAAATACCACCCTTTCACACAAAACGCACCTCGAAGGCGCGGTTATAAACCAAAACGCTCGTCCAAGGCGCGGTTAAGGGTCAAACCGCCTGTGGAACGCGCGGTTTGACTCTTCCTGGCTGTCAAACCGTGTGGCCACGTGGCGGTGCATCAGACCGCGCGATGGGGGAGCGATCTGACGGCCAAACCGCGCGCCAACTCAGCGATCCGCGTCGCTCAGTTAAACCGCTCCCCCGAAGAGCGGTTTGACTGTTGCGGAAAGCTAAACGCGCGCTTGAGGCGCGGTTTTAGGCGGGCTAAAAGGACGAAACCGCCCCTCCCTAACGCGGTTTCGTCCCTATATAAACCTCCCTTCCACCTCCCATTTTCTGCACACCAAACTCATTCCCCCCTCTCTCCCTCTAACTCCTCACTCTACCCACCCCCCTCCCCACCCAAAAACCTTAGAATTAGTTATTTTGTTGGTTGCGGCTAAGTCCGATCTGCCTTCAAAAAACTTTTTTTGGTTTTCACTAAAAAACCGTCGAATCTCTATTCGGATTCGGAAAAAATGGCCGATTTCATCCAAGAAGAGGGCATTTTCTATGATGATTATCAAACCGTACGTACTCATTTTACCTAATTGTTGTTGTTATAATGATTTATTTAATTTATATACTAATTGATTTATGTTGTTGTTATGCTATCGTAGGTTGGGCCGGATGTTGATATTTACAGTCAACGATATTATGTTGATCAAGGACCGATTGATCCGACTGTTTTATACGATCAAGCTAATCATCGTTCAAGAGACGTTTGGGACGACCACAAGGTAAATATTATTTATCATCACTTGTAATTTGTATTTTGTTAAAGTAATTTATTTGTTTGTACAATAATTTACTTAATTATTAATCATATTGATTATTTTCTATAATTTAAATCAATACAATACAACACTTATTTGACTCTTTATAAAGAAATGCATGTCTAAGGAAATGGGGACTTAAGCGATCATCATGATCCCCACATGACCTGGGAAAATCGGGTTCTAAGCGATCCTCGGATCCCCACTTTTTCTGTCAAAAAGACTGTGTTTCTAAGGAGATGTATACCTCTCCTAAGAGTCTTACGAGTGTACTTGTATTGCTTTAAATTATTGAAAATAATCAATACGATTAACAAAATAATTTATTTGATTTATGTGTACGTGTACAAAAAATAATTATAATTAAATTTCGAAAATTATTTTAGTTATGTTAAAATTAATGTTTGTTAGATAATGTATATTTCTCTAAAACAACCTTGATTTAATTAATATTGCATCTTAGAAAATTATTTTAGTTATGTTAAAATTAATATTTATTAGATAATGTATATTTCTCTAAAACAACCTTGATTTAATTAATATTGCATCTTATAATATTATTTAGTTATGTTAAAATTAATGTTTATTTGATAATGTATATTTCTATAAAACAACCTTGATTTAATTAATATTGCATCTTATAATATATTTATATATGTATAAATCATCAACTTATAGTGAAATTTAAATTCTTCTCTAGGATGCATACCATATAGTCCGCTATAGGGGCACGACGAATGTGCTTGAATGGAACGACATCATCTTGCCCTTTCTAAAAAGGGCAAGATTGGATACGATTACGCATTTTAATGGAATCAAGATCGACCGCCAATTCATCACAGCATTGGTAGAGAGATGGCGAAAGGAGACACACTACTTCAATTTTCGTGGTGGGGCGGTTTATCATGCCGACATTTAAACGCTTCCTCTTGAAGCGTTTTGTGGTAGGGTTAATATATAAACCGCGCCTTCCAGGAGTGGTTTTAGCTAGAATTTAAAGACGCTTTGTTGGCGAGGCGGTTATAATGTAAACCGCTTCCAGGAGGCACGGTTTCTATGTTAACCGCCCATTAGAGGCACGGTTTTTTATAAACGATGGTATTTTTGGAAATTGTTGGGAATGAGTGGTATTTTTGCAATTTTTTTTAAACAGTGGTAGTTTTGAATTTTTTCCCAATTCCTCCTAATGTGTCCTTGTTTATGGTAACAATAGCATAGAATTCTTGAATAGCATTCTTGTTTAGTATGTCCTCTTCTAGTACATTTACTACACCTCATGTTTTTCTTGCATTCTTTACTATGGTGACTCTTTCCACAATTCATGGATCTAATTTTGTCATTATCTTCACTATGAGCATCGCATTCAACCCACGTTGTTGATTTATTGTGAGGCTTTTGCGCCTTTTCTTTAGACTTCTTTTCCTTGTGTTTTCCTTCTAATCGCTCTATCTTAGTATTTGTTTCGAGAAGTTTAGTTCTAGAATCTATTACCATTCTTTCAAGTTCATTATTTCTAACTCTTAATTCTTCTAGCTCTTGAAGAGTTTTATTATTCTTGGATTTACCCTTTAATGTCTTCAGAACTTGGTTTTGATCACTTAGTGTTGCAATATCCTTTTTTTAATTTGTTAAGTTCATTTTTATTTAGTTTCATATCCTCTTTAACTTTATAGTACCTATCTTTTAGTTTTTCAAAATGATTTGCATTTCTTCATAAGCTTCAACTACACTACCACGAAGATTTGAGCCACAATCACTATCATAATTTGGAAAGAATGAACATACCTCATCTCTGTGTGATCTTGGCGAAGAGGATCCATCATCACGGTTGGCAAATGCCATATAGCCTTGTATTTCACTTTCGTCATCTTCACTTTCATTTTCTGATCCACTCCAAGCCACTGCATAGGCTTTATCTCGGCTCCGTCCTTTGTTAGGACATTCAGCCCTTACATGGCCACTCTTTCCACACTTGTAACTTTTTGGGTAACCCTTGATCCTTACACTCACTTTCCATTTTATTTTTCTTCTTTTGACTATTAGAAGATTTTACCTTTCCATTTCTATTATTCTCAAGAAAATAGAAGGAGCTACCCCTTCATTGTTTTCTTTCTAATTTTAAAAACTTTTTGAATTTTTTTGAAATGAGAGAAAATCCTTGATCGAAATCATCTCCTGATCCTTCATCATTTGTGACTCTTTTCTCGGAAACCTTAATAGCTAAACTTATATTTTTCTTGTTATTATCCTCGTCATCTTGAGCTTTTAAGGCAATTTCATGACTAATTAGGGATCCTATCAAATTTTCTATACTAAGAGTAGATAAATTTTTAGCCTCTTCTATAGTAGTTTTCTTAGGTATCCATTCTTTGGGTAAACACCAAAGAATTTCCTGACCAACTCAGCATTATCATAAGTTTTTCCTAAAGCACTGAGTCTACTTGCTATTAAGTTAAACCGAACATACATATCAGAAATAGATTCACCTGGGTGCATTTTGAACATTGATATTCATGCACCAATTGATATATCCTGGATTCCTTTACCTCGGTTGTCCCTTTATGTGATACTTCCAAGGTTTTTCAGATCTGATGTGTCGTCTTGCACCGATTCACCTTATTGAATTCATCTAGACATATCGCACAATATAAAACATTTGTTGCTTTAGCATCTAATTCCATCTTCTTTAGATCATCGTTAGACCATGTGTTGGGATCATCTTTAATATCACCCACACCTTTCTCCACCACATTCCAAACGTCAAAACCCATTCCCTTGAAGAACACAATCATCCGTATTTTCCAAAAGGAATAGTTGTATCCATCAAACCATGGCGGTCTATTATGTGACAGACCCTCCATATGAGTGGAGTTGGAACCATGATTCAAAGATGACCCACTAGCCATGCTTGGTATATCGGATCTCAGTTTCCTCGCGGATCTTTCGATCTTTTTGAGGGAGCCGGGCTCTGATACCACTTGTTGAACCAAGTGGGGTCAATAATGAATACTTTTGACGTGGTCAACGCACAAATTAATTCAGATTTCAATAGTGAGAGATTAGCACTAGCTTGATTGAGCAATCCAAAATGGCTTGCCAAGAATCTCTCTTGAAATGATTAATTTGTTATGACAAACTTGTTCCAACTACAATAGAAGCTTTCACTTCTTTGCACTGATGAAGAGAACAAAGTTAGAGAAGGTATAGAGAGAGAGATGAGTCGGGACACGCGATTTTAATGTGGTTTGGCCAATATGGCTTTACATCCACGTCCCGAAGATAGTTACCACTATCTCACGAGAGACTCTAATTTTTATTAAAATAAAAGACTCTCTAACCTATGGAATAAAAAACAACCTTGACACCTCGTGTCAAGAACCAAATAGGTGCAACTCCACACCTATTCAACCCTTAGCTAAATCCAAGCTAAGCTACTCACTCACTCAATCAAGCCAAGACATTCAGTTTGGCTTGATTAAAGAGTAATCCACCTAGTGCAACTTCCAGGCAAGAATCCTCTCTTGCTCTTGCACTAGTCCCAATTACAAATACCCTTTCTAACCTAAAACCCAACCTAGCTTGACTATCTCAACTTCCGAGATATCAAGCTGTTCACGCCACGAAATATGATCACACTATTTCTCTATTACAAGGGAGAAGAGAACCATGGTGCTTGGTGCTTGACCACCCTTGCGTGAATCATGATTAACCCCTCTTGCATGACATCACGTTGGACCCCCCTTGGATGATGTCATGATTGACACCTCTTGTGGTAGAGTCTCAACACTTAGTCAAATTTTTCCTTCTTCCCTGGCCACGTCTAGAGTTAGTTGATATCACCCTCCTTGCACGGAATCATGCTTGATACCCGAGTGCAAGGTAGGCAGGCGGTCATGGTACTTGGTGCTTGACCCCTCTTGCATGACATCATGCTTGACCCTCCCTGGGATGATGTCATGCTTGACCCCCTTGTGGTTGGGTCTCAACACTTAGCCAATTTTCGCATTTTCCCCATCACGTCTAGGGATACTCTCGATGGCCCCCTTGCACGGCATCATGCTTGATACCGGAGTGCAAGGGTAGGTAGGCGGCCATGGTACTTGGTGCTTGACCCCACTGTAGTGTCACGCATGAACCCCCTTGTGGTGGTGTCTCCATACTTAGCCAAATTTCGCCCCACCATGCCCACTTGGGTGGTTGATGTTGAAGGGTGTCATCGTTTGGCGCTTGACCCCTCTTGTCTGAGGGGGCCGGTGAGTGTTTGGTGGGTCAAGGGATACGTGTAGATGTACCTAGTATGAAGCCCAAAATTTAATTAATATGGTCAAGTTGGCCTTATAAACCACTACCAGTCCTTGAAAATAATCAATGTTGTATCGTTCCGAACAACTTTTGCGGTCGAGTCAAACCGCACTATTATACTTGCGGTCTAATATGCGGTCTGAAATTTTTGCAACTCGCGATTTGTAGTCGGACTAATCCGAAACCGCGCGGTTGCAGTCCGAAACTGCAAATAATTTTTATTCGGGTTCTGATCACCCGCAACGTGTTGTCCGAAGTCGCACGGGTCACCACGCTACTCACGAGTCACTAACAGCTGCAAACTGGAGATTTCCGAGCGTAGGGAGCCCATGTTAAAATGTGAAGGCCAATTCTAAAATTCACTTAATAATCAAGAAATTAAATAAAACCAAAAATGAAAGGAAAATGAGTGGCATGAATTTAGTCGGTATAGATATCCGGCAAGCGTGAGATAGAAACTCATTAAAAACTAGCACCGGGCTCGGCCCTTGGCTGAGAAAGTTTAGACAAAAAATATGCACATATAACATGCTTACAAATTACAATATAATAAGAAGATAAGACATATGATTAGAGAAAGAAATGAAATTGTTCAAAGAAAAAAAAAACATGCACATAATTCAAGATTAGAGTTGCTTCCCCTAAAACATACATAATGAACCCGCAGGGGGAAAGAAAAAGATTGGTCTCTGATAGAGTTTAGTAATAGGATCATTTGTAGCTCTAATTGACGTCAAATAGGTACGTCCAATAGGGTAAATTGCAAGGTTGATCACTAAGTTAACTAAAAACGTTCACGTTTGGTCACTAAAAATATTTAATTTTATTCGTGGTCATTAAGATTAGTTTAATAGCTCAAGTTTGATCACTCTCCATTAGTCTCCTTTAACTTTAGCATATGTGGCAGTCAACTCTTCTAATTGACCGTTAAATATATGACGTGGTAATTAAAAAATATTAAAAAATTAGAAAATAATCTTTTATATTTTCCACCTCCTCTTCACATTCATTAAAAAAAAAAACTTACTTTCTTCAAATTTCCATACCCTATACCCTACGTCCCTACCTGAGCTAGAAGAGAAGCCATCTTCTTCCTCCTACATCGCTCTTCTTGCCCTTCCGTTGCGTCGATCTCTGATCTCCGATGTAACCACCAGAGAAGTCGACCAATGAAAACAAATTTGGGCTGGTGAATAGATCTGGATAGGTGATTCGTCGTCGCTCCTGTGTCATCCTTCCTCTCTTTTCCTGCGTCGATCTCGTTTGTTTCTCGGCACACTCTATCTCCCCACAAAATTTTCCTTAGTTTTGACATTTTACTTCAAAACCTATTGCGATTGAGAGAGAACTCCCCATGAGTTAGCTTGCTCTCAAATCATATCCCCCAGACCCCCACCCCTCTCTCTCTAATGCAACGAACCCATAAAGTTGCTTCCCTTTTTACAATGGTTGAAATTCCCACACAAGTTAGCACTATAAGCACTTACATCTACGAAGTCTAATTGGGGCCCATGGAAAACTTCCTTGTATTCTAAGTTCTTAAAAACGAAATGACCCTTTGGCCGCCGCCATGGTTGTAGTCGGGAGACGGGAACCCCATGTCGGGAGAATCGTCGAAGATGGGATGTGATCTGGAGGCAGAGGTGCCCGCCGCCATCGTTGTAGTTGGTAGACGGGGATTCAATGTTGGGAGAATTGTCGGAGATGGGATGTGTTCTGGAGGCGCAAAAGGTTGGGTCGGGTAAGGAGATTAGTAGAAATTAGATTTTTTTTTATTTTTTTTTAATAAATGTGTTGATGAGGTGGGAAATATAAAATATTAGTTTCTAATTTTTTAATTGTCACGTCAAATATTTATCGGTCAACTATGAGAGTTGACTGCCACATAAGCTAAAGTTAACACAGACTAACGGATAGTGACCAAACTTGAGCTATTAAACTAATCTTAGTAACCACGAATGAAATTAAATATTTTTAGTGACCAAACGTGAACGTTCTTAGTTAACTGATCAGCGTCCAACCTTACAATTAACCCTCCAATAATATTACTCTTCTTAGATAGTAGAATAAGCTCAGCTGGTTGGGGAAGCATGCTAGTTTGTAGTCCCCGAAGATGCTTAGAAAATAGTCGGGGTTCTCAAGAGAGCTTCAACTTTAGGCTAAGTGTAACTAATTTTGAGTTATATATGTTTGTCTTTGTTAGTGTTGCTGACACTTTTCACTCACTACTTGGATAACTTGACCATAAATAATAGGTATAATACCTTATTTTGGCTTTGAAGTTTGACGTAAAAGACAATTTTGACACGAACTTGCAAATAAGACAGTTTTTTCATAATTTTGAAAGAAATGGACAATTTTGGATTAGAATTTAGGTTGACCATTTATATTAGTAGTTAAATACTTCTTTGTCCATAATTCAACATACAATACTGAGGTGGCTGCGACGGCGACGTGGCTTCCACTTCATAGGGATAATACCTTATTTTTGCATGAACTTGATGTAAAAGACAATTTTGGCTCGATCTGCCAAATAAGACAGGTTTGTTCGGACTTTGAAAGAAATGGACAAATTTGGTCCGAAATTTGGGTTGACCTTTAATATTGATGGTATGGATAGAGAGGTTTAGGTTGAGATGTGGCTTCCACATCATTTATTTATAAAATCTAAAAATTTATAAAAAGTAAAAAAAATTCAGAAGAAAAAATAAGACCACAAAATAGGAACCTTAGCTTATCCTAATATTTTCATATTTACTTGCATAAATCAGAATTAAAAAAAAGAAATTGATTCAGGCACCCAAAAATCCCAATGCAATAAACTATCTCTCTCTGAATGTTCATGCCAAAATTATCGTATTTGAATGTTCATGCCAAAATTGTTATTTACGTCAAATTTCAATCCAAATTAGGATATTATCCCTACATAAAGTAGGAGCATTCAAAATATTTTACTAATGAAGTTCAAAATGTTTCAAACAACATACAACCCTGATAAAATTGCAGTCCAACAAACTAACATTTAGAACAAATAACTTTCCGGCAGGATAAACATAGCTATAAGTATGAGTTGTTCTATCATACCTTGAGTAAAAAAATGACATAATGAAATGATAGATAGATAGACCATGAATGATATACTCAGAGTAAGCAAATAATATCTAAACCTTGAATTGACCGGGGTTTGAGATGTGATACTATACCCCAAACCCTTAAAGATTAAAATATAAGTCTTAAGTCTATTAATCTCATATACAAAGATCAATTTAATTAAAACCAATAACTGAAGGTCAGGTTTCGTCGAAATACTTCCAACAAATTATGTACTTCATCTTGGTGTTTAGGGCAAGGATTGAAAACTCTTACTGTACCGTGGGGGTCCGACAGGAAAACCTCCTACCGGATGCTAAATCGTTAGGCGCTCTTTAGTGGTACAAAACGATAATACCACGATTAAACCAATGTTTCAGCGTAAAATACTCTACCACTGACTTTTTCAGTACAACCTCCATAAGGTTTTACAATCCTTGGTTTATAGCCTATGATTTAAATAGTTAAGACCTAGGGTTCACTCGTCAAGGTTAGAGTATAGTATCATGCCCCAAAATCCGGTTAATTCAAAGTCTAGATTGCCTTTGATTATACCTTTTGATTATACTCAAAGTACGATAGAAAATACTATACACACACATATATATGTGTGTGTGGTTGTGTGTGCACAATATAATGGTTTTTCAATATATTCAGGCTAAACTGATTTTAACCATTAACTCTAGTGCATTTTCTCGACCGAGCCAATGATTGAACCGAGTTGGCAACCTTGATAAATAGTCAAATTAATACCTACACCAATGGTTAATAGTATAGCTAAACCGGTTTCCGGCCATTAACTCTTAACTCATCTTATTGACTGGGCCAATAACTTAAATCAAGTTGACCACCTTGAAAATGAGTGAAATTAATATCTTACACCAATGATTAATAACAATACATCTTAAGTGTGTGGATTTGCGGTTACTTTAATTCAACTCGTGACTCATTGGTTGAGTGATTAAAATGCTCGAGTTAAATGTTGATTGTGTATGGTGAACTTCATCAACCAAATTTGTGATAATAAAGACCGAAGTGAAGTTTAAAATATAATATGAAATTCCTTTAGAAGAGATTTAGTGGCTCATCTCTCCTATGGAGAGATGTTACAAATCTGCTCTTCAAAGGGAGTAGCTCAAGCTAAATATTGCCACAGAGAGTGATGGCAACAATTATTGATATTATTATTAATCAAACAGGGAGTATCTCTGTTAACTAAAGATATTAATTAGTACAACCTCGACTATTAAATAATTCAACATTATTGATAATAGGGTTGCATAAACTATTCCCTATTTGAGGTGGAATATTTGAGGTCTGCCTCCACTAATTACACCAACACAGGTCTGCCCTGGATGCAAAAGAAAATAATTCAAGTTAAAGTTGGAGGTCGTAGAAGACATCAATTCCATCAGTTGTTTGTGTCCATTGTCATTGACTTCTGACTTTTCGTAGTTCAATAAAGGATGAACTTTAATGGATCCTTTGTAGTTCATATTTCTTTCACCCGAATATAGTTAATTGTCACTTCCTCTGTTCTTGCCGAGCCAATAATCCGAAGTTGTCCTTAGATGGATAGGCTTTAGCTACTCCCTTTGAAGAGCAGATTTGTAACATCTCTCCATACACCGTTTAAGCGTTCAACAGGTAATATCACTCAAATATGGTAAGAGATTTTTATATTGTAATAAATAGCGGTTGTCCATCAACTACAAAGGATCCATCAACGCCAATTGCATCACTTTGTAGTTTATTATTTCGATACACAGTTAAATAAGTGTAAAATAATATGATAATATTGGTTCAAAGGGAGTATCACTCCGAAATAATCAGTATCACTCCGAACAATTATCAAAGGATACTAATGGTTATTTAATAATTAGTAAATGAATAGTTGATGGAAGTAGCTGAAAGGGAGTACACTCATTGTTCAATCACTCATAATTATTAGAAGGCTTGAGCTAAATATTTAGGAATTTGGACTCTGCCTGTAGTGCTATTAGCCCAATCGCAGCCCAAATATGTTAATGAGGCGTTGGAATCCAAAGCCCACCAATTAACAGGAATAAAAAACGGAGAGCATCTATTATATACAAAGCCCACCAATTAATAGCCCCAAAACGCATCACTTCAATTAAACGTGCAGGACCATGAAATGTCTAATATGCCCTTTCGTGAAGCTCTCAGGAGCCAGAGTTTTTGAATCCCTGAAAAAAGAGCCCATGAATCTGCTTCATAAATTTTATAGACTAATGGGTTATGATGGTGTATATTAATTAAGTACTTTTGTAGAATTGATTGGTCTTAATAGTCTCAAGTGGTTAATGTCGTTAGAAAAATAACTAATGTGATTCATACATGTAAGATTAGTTTATTTGTTTTTCTTACAATTATGTATTATGAACATAGAACGTGAATTCAGACTTGTCAATTCAATTATTCATAGTCTATATTACATTGCGGTCAAATATGCGGTGCGGTCCAAATCATACAAAACCGCCTATCTAAGCGGTTTGGTTTGACCATACCACTTAAATTGTGGTCCAATATACGGTGCGGTCCAAATGAGATGCGGTGCGGTTTGTGTTGATGCGGCGAAGTGTGGATGGACGGTACCACTTGCCCACCCCTAGTCATTTGGTGCCAATCCAGATTTTCTGGCTTGGTTGATCACAGCTTCTGTGTAAGGATTGATTGTTTATATTTTTGGTATGGTATTTAGAGGTGGCAATTATGATCCAAATCCATGAATCCAATCCAATCCATCCACCAAATTATCTACATAATCCAATCCATTTAAATCCAATCCATTTGATCCAAATCCAATTGGATTGGTGGATTCATGGATCAATCCATGGATCCAAATGGCAAATTACAATTTGGTACCTATATTTTTTATATTTTACATTTTGGTACCTAAAATTTATATTTTTATACGAAAAATATCATTGGAAAATTACATTTTGGTACCTAAAATTTTTCATTATGACATTTTAGTACCTAAACTTTTCAAAATTTACATTTTGGTCCAAGCCTTGGATGTCATTTTGGATTCATGGATCAATCCACCAATCCATTTGATCCAATCCATGAATCCACCAATCCATTGGATCCAATCCATTTGATCCATGGATCCACCAATCCAATCCGCGAATCCACGAATCCGATCCAATTGCCACCTCTAATGGTATTGTTGATTTGATGTTCAGAAAAATGATTTGTGATGATTAGCGTAATGGAAAATCACAGCAGGTTAGGGTTATTATTAGAGCAGATGGCTTATTAAAATACAGTTGCTTTTGCGACGATCAGTAGCTTTTAGCGACGAGAAGATTATGTCGCTAAAAAATTTAAATAATTTCTGTAATATTTATTTAACGATGGCTGTCTTGAAAATTGCGTCGGTCACCGCCATCGTTAAACTTTGTCGATGGTCAAGGTAACAGTCGACCAAAACCGTCGCTATTAAATTTAAGGACAGCGGGGTCTGCGGCGGTTGATCGTCCGTCATTAAATATTTTAGCGATGGTTTTGACCGTCGCTAAACGTCCGTATAACTAGTGGCGAATCTAGGTTACCCAATTGACAAGCCTTGTTTCCCCATTTTTTGACAAAATTTCTCCGTAAAATTTTATTTTAGTAATGGTAGTATTTGAACCCAATTAACAATATTTGGTGATTTTCTTTCATCGTTGAATACTCTTAATATAATTTATGTGTCCTCCACTGTGTATAATCGTCGGTAAATCACTGTTTTGTTGTAGGGAACGCAGCATAACATATGCATATAGAGGTTTTATTAGCGGTACAAAAATCCTCTGTATAGTGGCTGTAGGCAGCAATGGATACATAGGATTTCAATACAATAGCCTATTTATGTCTTTCATGATTACAGAAGTCAAGATTTTATACACCTTTTCTGTGGGATGAAGACTATCCCAAAAAATGTACTTTGAAGTATCCGCACAAGTAGAAGGGCTCAATCGGTTGCAAAGAAATCCAAACTCTATAGTTCCTGTCCCGCAGCACCCCTCCTTCGTTACGGCAAACCCTGCAATTTTATAGATTATAGTACACTTTCTTAAACCATGCATCCTAACCCTAACGAACGTGATTAAGCAGAAATTAACTGAACTAACTTAATTACCATAATTTTCAGGACGCCTAATGATATCAAACAAAGGCGTGTACACGTCGGCAAACTCGATGCTCAAGTGAGGAAGCAAAACGTCATCGTTCAGTCGCTGAATTTCGTCGCTGAGCTTCTCGTTGAACATCACGGCCAGCTCGTTGGACTCGTCGGAACATTGCCTCTGTACACCGCCGAGCAAAGTTCTAATTGCGGGGATGCATCCAGTCGTTGATGCACTCAGGTGAACTATCTTGCGAGCTCCCAGTCCGTACAGTTGCCGGAGAAAGGCGGAAGCCTGGCCGGCGAGAAAGGCAGCGTATGAAGCCATTTCCTCCGACGACATTGTTCTGGTGTGAAACAAAGAGGTCAGTAAGATGTCGTTGTTGCCCGCTGATATTACGTAAAGCCCGTTTCTAACGACGTCGTTTGATCTCTGCTCTCCCACTAGGCTTCTCAACTTCCCCGCGTATTGTTGGAAGAAACTGAGTTGATTCGGAATTGATATGGCCGACTGGTATACATTGTTACAAATAAGTCATAGTTAGAAACAACATATATAGTAATACCGCAAAAAAAAAAAAATCATTTTGCTCGTAGGGTTAACATGAAGTCAGGGAAGTCGTTACTAATATCTTTGGTGTCTTGGGATCATAACCAGAGCCAGCAGAAGCAAAACACACTCCCGTTATGAGATCCTCAACTTGAAGATTCGGATTGAGATAAGGTGGTAAAAGATACTTGATTCTTAAACTATCAACTGCACAAATACAAAAATTTACTAACAATTACTTGACATTAAGATACGTTTTAGTCAACGTGGATATATGTTTATCATAAGAGATTCCCAACATATCATAAGATTTTATTTTCTTGAAAATTAGCGGTTTTTTAACCCCAAAAAACATGTGAAATTATGAACTTCTTTCTTGGGACAAAAATTTTATTCTTACTTCTTCTGGTTGATCTACACCATACTATATCTCGTAATATGATATACACTAGCTAACAGCCAGTCCAATACTACATCTTAGGTATATTGGGAACCCAGATAATTGTAAATAGGGGTGGTTATACGGTCCGGTCAGGTTAAATTGGACCAAATTGATCCGGTCCCAGTCCGGTCTTTTCAGGAAATAACGACCAAAGATTGGATTGAGTACAATCCGGTCTTGATTCGGTCCGGTCTTGACCCGATCCGGTCCCAATTTGATCTTAATTTAAGGTGTTGTGGGTCTCTTATCCGGTCTTTATCCGGGTTTTTTTACTTCCAATCTAAGCCCAAATATGAGATTGTGTTGTTTGCTATCCGGTCCCAGTCCGGTCCCGGTTCGAGTTATATGGTCCGGTTTCGGGTAAAACCAAACCGTCCGGACCAAATAGCCAGCATCATATACATATAGAGTACAAAAATTAAATTATAAGTACCTATGAAGTCCGAAATAAGCCTTCCATCGGAGAATCTGCCGGTGGGGATTCTTCCCGGAAAATCCCTTCCATAGGGAGGAAAGTTGGACTTGCTCAAAGTTACGATATGATCGTTGTTGCCGGTATCAAGTGTCGAGTCACCGAATACGAAGACAGCTGAAGAAGTTCCTCTTGATCTGCCAACTGTTCCGTTTTCAGGTGGCGGCGGCGCCATTGTTATTGCCACGGCTTCGCAGAAGAATAGAGGACCAGTGGTTCCAATAAAGTACTGCAGGATGAAGAATATTACGATGACTAATGATTCTGAAGAAGCCATATTACTATTGCTAGCTTAATTAGTAAGTTGGGTTGATTACTCTACACTAATCTTTTGATTTGATTTCCATCTACAATATATATATATATATCAGCTAGCTGATGTATTGTGAAATGCAATTGAGCGGTGGCTCTGCCAACTACAGGCTGCCATCATTAATTCTTTTCCCAAAATGTTGGACTTTTCCCAAAATGTTGGATGGCTTATTAAGGACCAATTACGTAAGAGGACGCACATTTTATGGAGTTCATTGCGTGTAGAAAAGATCTTTCTGGCACAACTCTGTTATCAGGCTAGGGTTAGGTTTCTGTAAATTGGGAATTTTCGGAACATAGAAAGGGAAGGAAGAAACGAAAGCAGACAGGAGGAGGAAGGAAACTAATTCCTTCTCTGGAAATTGAAAGAAACTTTCTTCCACTAAGAGAATGAGCCCAATAAGAACTTAAGCCCACCTAATAATGGAAGACTAAATTAAACTATGAGAATAAATGGGTTTATGAAAAGGAAGGCAAGCCTTCACATTTGGCCCATTTTGTTGGAATGTCATTGTCATTAGTACCTTGTTTAGTTACTTAATTGTTATATTTTGCAGCCTTCTCCTAATTACCCTATTACCCTAGATCGCTCACATAGAAGGGTGTAGAAGGGGGCTTAGGATAGGGTGAGTAACCCTTTGTTACTCACCCGTGAGTAACCACCTAGGAACCGTTGATCTGGGGCGGACGGATCGTGTGGCTGTCATTGAAGCGGGATGGTCAGGGGCATTTTTGTCCGTTATTTGAATTAATGAGTTTCCCCCTTTTGTCCGTTGCGAATCTTTCTGTGCGCGAGTTGGATTCGGATTTTGGAGAGAGAAACTACGAGCAGGGGAGCAGCAGCTGAGAAACAAGGACGGCGATTCTCCATGGTTGATCGACGGCGATAGAAACTGCGAGCAGCAGCTTCGAATCGAGCTTTCTGATTCTCCATAATTGATCGACGTGTGCGCGAGTTGGATTAGGTTTTTGTAGAGAGAAACTGCGAGCAGCCGCTGCGAAACAGGGGACGGCGAATCTTTTCTGATTCTCCATAATTGATCGACGACGAGGTTAGATATTAGTTTTTTTTTATTCTTCCTGTTTAGCTAATCGAGTTTTCTGTTGATCTCTGGTTTCGTTGGAGGTTTTTCATTGCTGCTAGTCGAGCTTGTTTATCTTTAGCTAATCGAGCTTGTTCATGTGTTATGTTCTTTGTGTTTTGGTGTTTTTGCAGTATTCTGGTGAGATGAGTTACGTAAATTGTGGCGTTGTTGTTCCAATTGATAGATCTGGTTCTTCAACCAGCGTTGTAGGATCTGGTTCTTCATCTAGTGCTGTTGGAACTGCTTCTTCATCTATCGATCTTGGATTTGATCATTCAGCTAACTCTGGTGAATCAGGAGGTAAGATATACAAATTTGTTTGTTTATTGAAGTTTGTATAGTGTCGTAATTTGATTTTACCATGCCTTATCATGTGGTAATTGATTTTACAGTACATTACCATGTGGTAAAATGTGGTAATTAGGAAGTTAAATGTGATGGTTCTGTATGATAATTGATTTTACCATGCCATACCATATGGTATAGTGTGGTAATTTGATTTTACCATGCCTTATCATGTGGTAATTGATTTTACAGTACATTACCATGTGGTAAAATGTGGTAATTAGGAAGTTAAATGTGAGGATTCTGTGTGATAATTGATTTTACCATGCCATACCATATGGTATAGTGTGGTAATTTGATTTTACCATGCCATACCATGTGGTAATTGATTTTACAGTACATTACCATGTGGTAAAATGTGGTAATTAGGAAGTTAAATGTGAGGGTTCTGTGTGATAATTGATTTTACCATGCCATACCATATGGTATAGCGTGGTAGTTTGATTTTACCATGCCATACCATATGGTATAGTGTGGTAATTTGATTTTACCTTGCCATACCATGTGGTATAGTGTTGTAGTTTGATTTTACCATGCCATACCATATGGTATAGTGTGGTAATTTGATTTTACCATGCCATACCATGGTGGTAACTCTTGTATCATGGCTGTAATTATTGGTATACATTGAGATTTCATACTGTTGTGGTGTGGAATCCATTTAATATGTTGTTTCATAATGTTTGTAGGTTTCAATGGTATAGATCCTACTGTTCGTGATTCTTGGAAGGACTTAGAGTTCAATACACCAGATGATGCATATAATTTTTATGTTGATTATGGGAATCATGAAGGTTTTGGTGTGAGGATTTATAACCAATCAGCGTGTCCGAAGCTCAATGGTGGTTCTTCAGCTGTATATTATATCAAGTATTGTTGCAATAAGGAAGGTTGGAAAAGAGGTAGCGAGAATAACCCTGATAATGCAGGTGTTGTTGATACGACAGTTCGTGTTCGTAATGTTCCAGAACTCAGGGGTGGATGTAATGGTGCTTATATACGACTGAGGTGGTTTAAAGAGTTTAAATGCTACAAGATCTATCGTTGGTATAATGTGCACAACCATGACATGATTCCTGAGTCTCTGCGTCACTATGTGAGATCCAGCAGACGAATGGCTCCTGTGTATAAGATGTTGGCAGAGGTGAATGATGCTGCTGGTATTGGTGTGACTTCTTTGTATAATGCAATTAGTAGGGCTGGTGGTGGTCGGAAGTTTGTTGGGTTCACAAAGAATGATTTGAAGAACCATCTGCGAACGGTTAGGACGTTATCAATGATATGGTGATGCGACTGCATTGCTTGAATACTTTAGACGTCAAGCACAGCTGGATCCTGGGTTCTTTCATGAGGTGGATGTTGATGTTGAAGAGAACATTGCTAGTATTTTTTGGGCAGATGGGAAGATGAGGATGGATTATCATTATTTTGGTGATTCAATTAGTTTTGATACTACTTACCGGACTAACAAAGAGTATCGGCCACTAGGTATGTTTTCTAGTTTGTTGTTTATTATTGTCTTTGTTAGTTTGTATGATTATTATTATTATCATTTTGTATCATGTTTTTTTTTTGTTCTTACAAGTCTGTACCATATGCTATGGGTTGGTATGGATTGCTTTTTTGTTCTTAAAAGTATTTTACCATATGGTATGTGTTGGTAACAAGGTTATTTGAGGTGGTTTTTGGGTTGTTAGAAGTTTGTACTATATGGTATGGGCTGGTATGCATTGTGTTTTTGTTCTTAAAAGTCTTTTACCATATGGTATGGGTTGGTAACAAGGTTATTTGTGGTGGTTTTTGCGTTGTTAGAAGTGTGTACTATATGGTAGTCTGGTATGGATTGTTTTTTTTTGTTCTTAGAAGTCTTTACCACATGGTATGAGTCTTTACCATATGGTATGGGTTGGTATTATTGTTATTCGTACCTTTTACCACATGGTATGTGTTGGTAGAATTGTTTTTACTCACATTTTGTTATGTTTTTGTAGCTTTGTTTGTTGGTTTCAACAATCATCACCAACTGACTGTCTTTGCGGCTGCTCTTCTATATGATGAAACAACGGCAACATTTGAATGGCTTTTCGATCAGTTTTTGAAATGCATGGGAGGTGTGAGACCGTTATCAATGTTTACTGACCAGGCTGCTGCAATTGCTGCTGGTATAAGGTCTGTTTTCCCAGATTGTTTTCGTGGGTTGTGTACATGGCATATTGCTCAGAATGCAGTTGTTAATCTGGGAAGTTTGTGTGACTCTGACTTCCTTCGTGAGCTTAGTTATTTGATGTATAATGCTGATGATGAGGATGATTTTGAGTATAATTGGAAGAAGATGATTGAGAAGTGTTTTCATGGGAAGGGACCTTTGGGACACAGTTGGTTACAGGGCATTTACAAAGTCAGGACGAAGTGGTCTTCAGCCTGGGTGAATTGTCATTTTGGTGCGGGAATGAAGAGTACCCAGCTAAGTGAGTGCTGCAATAGTAATATTCGACATTACTTGCAGTCAGAGTTTAGCGTTAGTAGGTTCTTTGTGCACTTTGAGAGGATGCTTGATAATAAGAGGGATGCTGAAGAACAAGAAGAGTACTATTCCTTATCTAGGTTGGCTGATTCTCGGTTTTCTACTAGTCCTATTGTGAAGCAAGTTGCTAATGTGTATACGCCGAAGATATTCAAGTTTTTCCTGGATCAGTACAAGGAATCTCTTGCGTATAATATTTTTCCCAATACGGAGATAGAACCAGAAGGACATGTAGGACTGTTTGATGTCTTCATATTGGAGGATGACCTTACAAGGTTGGATAGTAGGGTGTTGAAGGTTGATTTTGAAAATGGTGAAATCAAGTGTTCCTGCCGTAAGTGGGAGTCAAGTGTTATGATCTGTAAGTATCAAATTAAGGGATATGATATGTTGTGGTCTACAACATGCAATCTGAAGTTCCAGCACATTCCTAGCAGTTTGATTTTGAAGCGGTGGACAAGGGCAGCGAAAACTGGAGGGAACTTTTCTTTTGAAGTTCCGTCTACTGATAGTCCATCGAAATACCGTTCTCGTCTTTTCAATCTGTCAGCTGTTTCTGCATCAATGATCAGCAGGGTTGCATTGGATGATGATTTGTATAAATCAGCCATGGCCTTCATGACTGATTTGATCAAAAAGTGTGAAGCCCTATCGATTACTGAACCTGCTGGAATAAGCACGTCTTCTAACGGTGACAGTAAGTTTTTAATTGTTTAGAGTTTTGTGTTTTGATATATGCATTTTTTTTGAGGAGAATGATTTTATATATATCTGTCATTGATTGTAGTTTGTTTTTGTTATCTTGGTATAGATGATGTACCGGTCCAAAAAGTGAAGGGGTTTAAGCCTAAAAAAGATTCATTCAAGTCTTCGAAACGACCAATTCCAGTTGCGGAGGCTGCAAGGGCTGTAAGTAAGAAGAAGAGAAAAAATAGCAGGCTTGAGGAGGAGAATTTGAAGGCTGTTGAAGAAAGTTTAAGGCTGAAGCTGTAATAGTTTTCTTAGAGGATTATTTGAATGAATGGTTGATGCTGGTTGAGTTGTTAAAGCTATTTTGTTCTTTTGGATTGGTTTTTGGTTTGTTGGATTAATTTTACAATGTCATACCATGTGGTATAATGTGGTAATTTGATTTTATCATGTCAAACCAGGTGGTAAAATGTGCTATTTTTGGAAGTTGAATGTGAAAGTTCTGTTTTATAACTGATTTTACCATGCCATACCATGTGGTATAGTGTGGTAGTTTGGAAGTTCTGTGTGATAATTGAGTTTACATTTGCCATACCATATGGTAAAATATGATCATTTGGAAGTGACATGTGTGGTAATTGATTTTACAGTGAATTACCATCTGGTAAAATGTGGTAATTTGGAAGTTAAATGTGAGGGTTCTGTGTGATAATTGATTTTACCATGCCATACCATATGGTATAGTGTGGTAATTTGATTTTACCATGCCATACCATATGGTATAGTGTTGTAATTTATTTTTACCATGCCATACCATGTGGTAACATATGGTATTTTGGAAGTGGCATGTGTGGTAATTGATTTTACAGTGCATTACCATGTGGTAAAATGTGGTAATTTGATTTTACCATGCCATACCATATGGTATAGTGTGGTAATTGATTTTACCATGCTATACCATATGGTATAGTGTGGTAATTTGATTTTTACCATGCCATAGCATGTGGTAAAATGTGGTAATTTGGAAGTTCTGTGCGGTTAACTGATTTTACATTGCATACCATGTGGTAAAATGTGGTATTTTGGGAATTAAGAACACATGTTAAGTATTTGCTAACATAATAAAAAACAGAACATTTCATTTAGTCATAATACAAACCATAATAAGTTGTTTCATACCATCCTACTAATTAAAATGAAGTGGCTACTGAACATTGTGAGTTTGTTCTCAAAAGCTTACTTATACCCTCCTACTACTTAACACAAACGATAATAGAATTTTCATCTCCTTCCTTTCAACTCTTTCTTCTTGTTCTTCATGTTGCAGTACTTTGTTGCTTCTTTCATGATCCTTTCCCGTTCAAGATTTTCTTCATCAAGAATGATGTCCAACATCAGGCACTCCCTTTCTTCATTTATGAGATCAATCCTCTTCCAATCTTTGGTCAGGGCACTGTTGTACTTACCTTCCCAGTGTCTCATCCACCTGATGATGTACATGCCACATGAAATTTGATCTGGTTGTGTAACCTTCTCGAGGTTGAACCAGGTAAACCTTTCCCACCTTACTGTCTTCTCTGCAAACTGTGTCTTCATGTAGTTGATTGCGTACTGGACAACCCTCTTTGCCATTGGTTTGTAGGTTTCTTCAAAATCTTTGTGATGGAGACTGTCGAGTACTTCAAATCTCTCTGCTTTGATGTTGACACAAATCATGATGTAGTGCTTGTTATTACAGTAAGGGAAGAACCACTGGAAAATAATTTTACCACAGTATACCATATGGTAAGCAGTTGCCATATAAGTGATGAACAGTAAGTTAAGAACCATTGCAAACTAATTTTACCACTATATACCATATGGTAACCACTACAAACTAATTTTAGCACTATATACCATATGGTAACCACTGCAAAAATTGTGGTGAGATACTTACAAGGTTACATTCTTTGTTGGTGATGTCCAAGTCCACTTTGTCGTAGTAATCGTCTGGAGATAGTACAGGATTGCCACTATCAATGTCCAGTTGGCAGTCACCCTGAAAGTTGGTTGTTATTATGTGTTTTATATATGTGTTGTCTAAGAACTATTGACAGAATATGGGTGGGTTTACTTACTGCCAAAGATGTATCGAAGAACCACCTTTTGAATTTTCCTTTTTTTGCTTCATTCCTGTTCATTACATCTCCATACCAGTCGATGACATCAGATGTGATTTCACAGCCAATGTCAATCAACTGTACTGACTCCCTTTTCAACAAGAATGTTCCATCCTTCCTTTTAAACATTATCTCATCACTGTATAAAAGCACATCACAACAGGACGGATGGTTTACTTTAATTTATGACATCAAACAATAAGTTACCACAACAAAACCATAGCTTACCACATCTTACCATATGGTAATAAGTAAAACACACCAGCTTACCACATCTTACCATATGGTAATAAGTAAAATAGAACAGGAGTTATGGTTTAATCCATTCTTTAAAAACAAACCTTAGCTTACCACATCATACCATATGGTATTAAACTAAAACAAAACAGGACTTGTGCATTAGTACATTTTGTAACATTAAACCATAGATTTATCTAATTTTACCATATCTTACCATATTTTACCATATGGTAACAAACTAGATCACTATAGTAAAATCATATAACAGTAGAAGTTTTAAGATGATGACTTACCTCTTGACAAATTTCTTGTTTTTGCATCTTATGTACTCCAGGATGTTGTTGAACATATCATCAGGTGTTGTTTGTGTTGGTGTTGACCATTCAACTGGTGATTTTTGTGATTGTGGAGCAACTGGTTCGACAGTTGGAGAATTCAGGTCCTCTAGGTAAGCATCTATGCATTCACGGACTTCCTTGAGCTTCTCTTGGCTGTTTGTGTACAGATTTGACCATATAGCATATGACTCCGTCTGTGACTGGGTGCTTTGTGGCTGTGCTGGTGGTGGTGTTGCTCTTGCCTTCTTTTCATTTTCGTGCACATTCTTCACCACGATTCTTCTTTTGCGAGGCTCTCCTGGTTGATCGGTTGCCGTGTTGGTAGTCAACTTCGTTGGTGTTGTTGGTGTTTGACGGTTGAGAGGGCTGAGATCAAAGGATGGAATGTCGTCTTCCCTTGTCACTTTAGGCTTCTCAGCAGCTTCGGTTGTCAGTTTTGGAGCCTCTTCTCGAACAACATCATCTGACACCGTTTTCTCGCTGTCAGTTTCTGCAGTCTTTTGCGCAGCTTGCCCTGTATTCCCTTCTTCTGTTGTTTCCTTATCAACTTCCATTGGATCTGCTGTTTTGGTAGCTCCTTTTTCTCCTGTTTCTTTTGCAGATGTCTGTTCTGGAACTGCTTTCGGGGTGTCCTCTTGTTGTGGTGTTCCCTGATTCAGACCTTCTTGAACAGATTATTCTGGTGGTTCTGTTGCAACTTCCCCCAGTGGACCTCCTTCTTTTGGGATGCTTTCCCTATTCACAGCTCCTGGAGCAGAATCATCTTGCTCCTTTTCTTTTGGCTTCGGTGTAGATGCAGCAAGATCGACTGTAGATGGTTGTGAATCATCTTCTTTCTGTGTTTGCTCCTCGTTCTCCTCTTCGTTCTGGTCTATGTTTGTCTGTTTGAATATTTCATTGAGTGTTTTATTCAAACTGGCATTCATTTCTTCATCATTCTCTTCTTCACCATCTTCACACTGAAATTTTTCTCCTTCTGTTGGCTGAACATTTTCATCACAGCTTTCTTTCGCAAGATTCTCCTTGTGTCTGATCAGATTGTCAATTTGGCTTTTGTACTGGTCTTTGATTGCTTTCATCATTGCCTTCATTGATGCTTCAAGCAGTTTGATTGCATTCTCAGCCTGCATAATGGGAGTTTTTGTAAGATACCATGGTGGTAATGTGTGTATGGTGTATGGTTAGTTACCATGGTGGTAATACATGGTATTGGCAATTATTATCACTATTCTGCATTTTTATAACATGAAACTATATTTTACCACACCTTACCATATGGTAACAAAGTAAAACAGAACAAGAATTATGGTTTCCTCCATTTTTATAACATGAAACCATTGCTTACTACACATTACCATATGGTAACGTATTAAAACACAATAGGACTTATGTTTTCCTCCATTTTTATAACATGAAACCATAGCTTACCACACCTTACCATATGGTAACAAACTAAAACACAGCAGGACTTGTTGTTTTTTGCTATTTTAAAACATGAAAGCATAGCTTACCACACATTACCATATGGTAACAAAGTAAAACAGAACAAGAATTATGGTTTCCTCCATTTTTATAACATGAAACCATTGCTTACCACACATTACCATATGGTAACGAAGTAAACCACAACAGGACTTATGTTTTGCTCCATTTTTATAACATGAAACCATAGCTTACCACACCTTACCATATGGTAACAAACTAAAACACAGAAGGACTTACGCTTAGTATGAATTGGACAACTGTAATATAGATAATTTGTACTTACTTGGTTGACTGTTCTGATATTCTTCAAATCAAAGTTCAGTGATGATGACTGGTCTGGACTTTTGTTTCTTTGTCTTTTCGGTGATTCATAGACTGGCTCATTCTCCTCTTCCTCATCAGCTGCATCATCAGCCTCATTGTCACTAATGTTGGCAAGCTTTTCGATCTCGTTCAACTCTTTTCCATTGTAGTAGCTCTTAATGTTCTCAAAGTTTCTATCAACATTGTTATCATCATAGTAGCTTACTGTTGGTGTTCGAAGCTGGGTTGAGAATGCCATTTCGTCCAGTTTGTACATGAAGCATACCTTTTTATGCAGATAGTTGTATTAGTTTTTTCAAAGAGTATCATTTATATATAAAATATATGAGTAACAAGGTTGAAATGGCCAAGGGAATGGAGACTTACTGTAAGGAAGTGAAGATCTGCACTGACATAGAGGTTTGGTGATTTCAATCCTTCATTCATGTGTTTGAAGAAGTATTTGCACCAGTTGTAGCTGGTGAAATGTTTCAGTTCTTCAGTCTTCAAGTACTCAAGCATGTTGAGTTCAGCCATAGGTGCTGAAGTTGGACACAGCAAGCCTCCGGTGACCAGCAGAAAGAACAATTGCATCCATCTCTTAGTCTGTGTGGTTGTAGGAAGATCTTTTTCTACCTGACTTAGCTTTACCCTTGGAGTGGATGTTCCATCTACTTCGAGTAGGGTTTCTATTGCATAATCTGCTGCGTCATCCCAAGAAATCGTGGGAGGTACAACTTCCCTATTCCCCATCGGCAGACCATATACTCTATGAAAGTCGATTGGTGATATCTTGATGCGTGTCCCGTCAGGTAACTTGAACGATTCTTTCTTTGGATTGTATTTGTTCATTACGAACAGTGAAAAATGGTTGTTTATCTTTGTCTGCTTGATTGATATTAACCATGCTAGGCCTAATATCTCAAGTTGCTCTTTCCGCTCATCTGTTATTGACCTTGCAATTGCAGATATTCTTGTTGGGCTGCACCTTGTGCGAAAACTGTGTCTTGGTTTTACCATAGTGTACCTGAATGTAGAAATTAGTAATAGTCTGTTAGTATGCTTTTTACCATAATATACCATATGGTACCATAATGGTTTCCTACCATACCAAATCAAACCATATATTTATCTCATTTTACCATATGGTAATTACATCAAACCATGTCTTATAACATATTACCATATGGTAACGAAGTAAAACACAACAGGACGTATGTTTTCCTCCATTTTTATAGCATGAAACCATAGCTTACCACACATTACCATATGGTAATAAACTAAAACACAGCAGGACTTATGGTTTTTTTGCTATTTTACAACATGAAACCATAGCTTACCACACATTACCATATGGTAACAAACTAAAACACAGCAGGACTTATGGTTTTTTGCTTTCTTACAACATGAAACCATAGCTTACCACACATTACCATATGGTAACAAACTAAAACACAGAAGGACTTATGGTTTTTTGCTATTTTACAACATGAAACCATAGGTTACCACACATTACCATATGGTAACAAACTAAAACACAGAAGAACTTATGCTTTTTTGCTATTTTACAACATGAAACTATAGCTTACTACACATTACCATATGGTAACAAACTAAAACACAGAAGGAGTTACGGTTTCTTGCCTTTTTATAACGTGCAATCATAGCTTACCACGCCATACCATGTGGTAACGAAGCAAAACACAACAGATTCTACACCAGTTCAGCAATGCATGCTAACGATTCGGTAATGTAGCGAGTTTTACTACAATTTTCACATGAAGAGTGACTGAAATACTATTTCTATTGTTCTATGGATGGATTTCGAAGAAAGAAGTGAGGTTTTACCTTGATATTTTGTGCGAAAACGATTTTTGAGCCTCGTTGAAGTTGGAAACCCTTCGTTTTTCGACGAAGAAGCGAGAACAGTGTATCGTTGAATGATTCTTCGAAAAGCTTTGAGAAAATCGTTCGATTTGAAGTTTTTTTCTGGAAGTTTTTGCTGCGATTTTGGTGAGAGAATTAAGGATCGGGAGGAAGAATGGAGAGTTAGAGAGCAGAGGGAAGTGGAACTGTCGCTTGAAAGGTGAGAGAAAGAAGGAGAGAAGGCGGGACGGTTGTCGCTGTCACGTCTGCAATTCAAATTGTCAGAGAGGTGATTACCTTTTTGCCCCCGCGTGTATTTAATTGGCATGATCTGACGGCTGGGAAGATGGCGCGATGGACGGTCAGATGGACGGTTACTGACCGTTACTGATAGGTCGGTTACTGATAGGATCCGGACCCGTAGAAGGGTATTTGTAAGCCTTATGGCGGCTGCCTTTGTAACACAACACAGAGACGGATTTCTATTACGTTCTCCTATAGTGAAACTCTACTCGAGCTCTGCTCACCGTGGACTATTGTCGTTTATTGACGGGGAAACCACGTAAATCATCGTCTCATTTACTTTCCGCATTCATCCGATTTTACATGGTATCAGAGCAGTATTCGATTCAGCTTTAAATCGATTGATTGTTGTTTGCAATGGTGGAGACGGAGGATTCTTCCAGCGCCGCCAAGAGTACCCTTACTGATGCACTCGCAGTGTCAACGATCCCCCTTTCTTCTCCGCTTTTTCTTCATCCATCTGAGAATCCTTATCAACTCTTCGGCAGGCATCTTATGACCGATCTGAATTATGGGGAGTGGTCTGCGGACATGATGGAAACCGTCATTGCCAAAAATAAGAGGGATTTTGTTGATGGGTCATTGCCGCGTTCAGCGGCTGGTGCTAACCCGATGCACTTGGATGCTTGAGACGGGTGTGACGCTAATGTGAAGGGATGGCTCAAAACTGCCATGAACAAGGAAGTACGCAACAGCGTGCGCGGCGCGAAGACTGCACGAGAGATTTGGTCCGACCTACAACAGAGGTTCGGCACCAACTCTGCTGGGCGTGCTTATGAACTCTGTCGATTGATTGGCTCCCTTCGTCAGGATAAGGAGTCCGTGAGCGCTTTCTTCACCAGCATGCGTACCTTCTAGAACAAGCTGCAGACTGTTTCCATCAACCAGAAGTGTACCTGCAATGGCTGTTCGTGTAACATAGCCAGGCAAACGCGGGAAAAATTAGAAACCAAGTGCCTTTTTGATTTCTTACTCAGTCTCGATGATGGTTTCGCGGTCGTGCGCACGCAGATTTTGAGTTTAAAGCCGACCCCATCTCTGGCCGAGGCGTATCAAATGGTCGCCGTGGAGGAGCATCAGCGCCAGCTCACTATTGCGCGGCGTCCCGTTGTTGATTCATCAACTTTCCAAACTCGCGGCGACAAGGACGAGGAAGACAAGCCGCATTGTGAGCATTGCCGCAAGCATGGTCATACAAAAGACATGTGTTTCAGGTTAATCGGCTATCCATCCGAACAAGGCAATGGCAGGAAAGGGAAGCAACAGACTGAAGGCTCTCTTCGTTCTACTCCCGTTAGCGTGTCTCAAGTCAGCAGCGACGAGAGTTCCATCCCGGGGCTGACTGGAGCTCAATTCGCTTATTTGAAGCAATTTTTGGGAGCTTCGACCGCTACTTCACCACCCCAGGACTCGACATCTCATATGGCCGGTAATGTTACTCAACCTTGTAAATGGCTTATTGATTCAGGCTGTAACAAACACATTGTTCGTGATGCTACTTCGTTAGATAGTATTGATCGTCCAGGCGTTTACTCATCAGTTCGTATACAGAATGGGAAAAGTATTATAGTGGAGGGTATTGGCACAGTGGTTTTGAATGATCACATTACCTTACGTCGTGTTCTTCTTGTACCTGAGTTCAAATGCAATCTACTGTCAGTGAGTAGACTTACACAGGACCATGTTGTGGCTTTGACTTTCCTCAGTGGTATGTGTGTGATCCAGAACTCACGTTCCAAGATAGTGACTGGACTGGGGAGTCTTCGTGATGGTTTGTATTATTTTAAGCAGGTGAACCTATTTTTTCCAGCTTCGCGGCGGTTTCCTGAGGTGTTTGCAGCAGCGGGCACCAAGGCGCATCAGCTTTGGCATCAAAGACTGGGGGCATCCTTCTATGGAGAAGCTTTCTGCTTTACATGCTGTTTTGGGTTCAAAGATTGTTAATTCTTCCCAGACTCATTGTGATTCATGTTAGCAAGCTAAACAGACTCGCACATTTTTTTCCTTCTAGCTCTATTACGACTCAGGAATGTTTTGATTTGATTCATGTGGATATTTTGGGAGGTTATAAAACTCCAGCACTCGATGCTTCTCAGTTTTTCTTGACAGTGGTTGATGACTATAGCAGGGCCACCTGGGTTTATTCACTTAAGTACAAGTCCGATGTTGAACGGTATCTACTTACGTTTTGTCAGATGGTCATTACTCGGTTTTAGCGGCAAGTTCGTCGTATTCAGGCCGATAACGGGTTAGTGTTTCAGACTCGTTCTCTATGTCGTTATTATGAGGAGAATGGGATGGTTCTTCAGACTTCTTGTGTTAATACACCTCAGTAGAACGGTGTCATTGAGCGGCATCATCATCTTCTTGATACAGCACGAGCTCTCCGGTTTCATGCAGGCTTGACGGTTCGGTTTTGGGGTGACTGTGTGCTGACTGCCACGTATTTGATTAACCACCTTCCTTCGTCCGTCCTGGGTAACATGACCCCCTTTGAGATTCTTCTGGGCAAAGAACCCACCTACGACCATCTTCGATCGTTTGGCTGCTTGGTTTATGCCAAGGATACTAGTTCCTCACTAGATAAATTCGCTGAACGTGGCCTTCGAGGAGTTTTTGTGGGCTATCCTCACTCCCAGAAGGGATATCGCATTTATGACGTTGTTACTCGGCGAGTTTATACTTCCCGCAACGTTCATTTTGTCGTAACCCAGCTTCCTTTTCGTCCATCACTACCACTAGCTCCTGCCATGCAACTCCCTTCCCCATCTTTGCCTACATCTTTCACCGAGGAACTCAGCCAGGTTGATCCCTTGGTTGCAGCTCGCGCTGAGATGGATAAGGCCCTTGATGAGATTCTCGACGTGGATGATGATATGGCCACTCCTTTGCATGATAGTCCCATGCATTCGTCGTCACCACCTGCTACGTTCCCGCTCTCGGATGCCTCTCCCTCTCCTGTTGTCATGGATTCGCCTGATGAGGAGATATCCGCCGACACAACACCTTCTCTTGTCGGCTCTCCTCCTGCAACTCCAGCCCTTCGTGATGTGATAGTAATCGTCGCCCGCCATCTCACCTCGGCATTTATGATGTGGACTTGCTGGTCGTTCTTCTTCTGCATGCCAATACCCCATCTCCAACCATGTTAGCTACCACCGGTTTTCTCCTGAGCATAAAGCCTTCCTTGCCGCTATTACTCAGCTCACCGAACCCAAGAATTATCACTCTGTAGTTCGTTTTGCGTGTTGGCGTGAGGCGATGATGAAGGAGAAGCTTCCGTTGGAGGCCAATGGTACTTGGACTCTGGAGATTTTGCCATCGGGTAAGAAGGCCATTGATTTCAAATGGTTTTTTAAAATCAAGTATAATCCGGATAGATCAGTCGAACTATACAAGGCTCGTCTTGTTGCAAAAGGTTTCACTCGGCTTGAGGGGGTTAACTTTCATGACACCTTTGCTCCGGTGGCAAAGCTCGTCACCGTTCGCACTCTCATTGTTGTTGTTGTAGCTCGTGTTTAGCAAATACATCAGCTGGATGCCTGGATGTAAATAATGCCTTTCTACATGGTGACTTGAAGAGGAAGTTTATATGAAGGTGCCTCTGGGTTTTGCTAAGAAGGGTGATAATAAGTTCACTCTCACCCTTCGTGAACTTGGTTTTGTCACCTCTCGCAATTGGTATAATAAGCTCACTCTCACCCTTCGTGAACTTGGTTTTGTCACCTCTCGTGCAGACCACTCTCTCCTGCTTCACCGTCAGGGCACTTGGTTCGTCGTCGCTCTCATTTATGTTGATGACGTGGTCCTCACCGGTAATGATCCTAAGTTTATCAATCATGTTAAGTCCTTTCTGGATGCTCGGTTCAGCATTAAAGATCTTGGTCCCCTCAAGTATTTTTTGGGCATTGAAGTTGATCGCTCTCCCGAAGGTGTTGTGCTTTCTCAGCGCAAATATGCTTTGGATATCTTACATGATGCTGGTGCTACTGGTTCCCGTCCTAGTCGGTTTCCTAAGGGATAAAATCATAAGCTCACTCGTCCTAGTTCGTCTGAGACTAATGCGGCAGTTGATGTTTCAGCTTACCGCCGCCTGGTTGGCCGTCTTCTTTATCTCACTGTTACTTGGCTCGACATTGCATATGTTGTTAATGTTCTGAGTCAGTTCATTCATTCTCCGGGTCCTGAACATGTTGCCGCAGCTCATTGGGTTCTTCGCTACATTAAGACGACGCCAGGTCAGTGCCTCTTCTTTCTTGCGGATAGTTCACCCTAGCTTACTGCTTATTGTGATGCAGATTGGGGTGATTGCCAGTCCACTCGTCGGTCTACTACTGGGTATTATATTCAGCTAGGTTCTTCACCCATCTCTTCGCACTAAGAAGCAGTGTGTTGTTGCTCGCTCTTCTGCAGAAGCGGAGTATCGCGCTATGGCCAGTAAAGTTGTCTGGTTGTGTTTTCTCCTTATCGAGTTGGGTGCTCCTTAGTCTAGTCCCACACCTTTATTTTGTGACAATCACGCTGCCCTGCATATCGCCGTGAATCCGGTTTTTCATGAACGCACCAAACATGTTGAGATGGACTGTCATTTTGTACGCGAGCGCGTGGTCACTGGTGAGATTGATCCTCTGAAAATTGGCTCTTCATCTCAACTGGCGGATATTCTTACCAAGGCTTTAGGCGCTGATCAGTTTCATTTTCTCTTATCCAAGCTTGCCATTCGTGACCTGCAAGCTTAAGCTTGAGCGAGCGTGTTGGAATGTCATTGTCATTAGTACCTTGTTTAGGTACTGAATTGTTATTTTGCAGCCTTCTCCTAATTACCCTAGATCACTCACGTAGAAGGGTATTAGTAAGCCTTATGGCGGCCTCCTGTGTAACACAATAAAGAGACGGATTTTTATTTCGTTTTCCTATAGTGAAACCCTACTCGAGCTCTGCTCACCGTTGACTAGTCTTGTCTATTGACGGGGAAACCACGTAAATCATCGTCTCATTTTCTTTCCGCATTCATCCGATTTTACACATTTTCAACCAATCAATTAAGATTGATTTCTGGGCTGCCAATGGCGGAGCAACAAAGCTCTGTTTCTTTCTTCGTTTCAAACCCAGAAAACAGAGTACGCTGGAAAATCACAGCAGATAAGCGAGAAGGTAAAAAAGACAAAAGAAATTTTAACGAGGTTCCCAAACTACTGGTCCGTCCTCGTCTTAGAATCAGTACCCACTTATTTCTAGGAACCTCTTTTTATTTTGCCCTTCCTCGTACCTAGATCCGCCTTCCCCTGCCGTATGATGTTCAGCAGCTCGGCCCTGATGAAGTTGGAGGTCCTGACGGCCTTCCTGAACAGGGTCCGCGGCAGATCCAACAGCACGGAGAGGATCGCGGAGGCCACCAGGTTGAACGGGGCGGCGAACTTGGCGATGTGACAGGGATCCTCTACGCTCACGGACAGGGGGCATGCCAGCCAGAAGGTGTAGTTCTTGGCCAGCGGGAAGACCAGTACTTGTTGCTTCTTCTCCCACCCGGAGGCGAAGTGCGTTCGACGATCGAGTCCATTATCTCGATGTACCTATAGTCATTCAAATTGATTCAATCATATCTATCATTGTCTTCCATTCTTTATTGCTTTCGACTACTAATTTGAACTGTATTATAAGTTGATTCATAATATGAACAAAAATAGGTACAATAACGTTAATTAAAAGTAGAAGTTTAGTTTTTACTACAAAGAAATTTATAGGATAAATACAATATATTAGCCACAACTATTATGAAGCGGGAAATTATAGTCACAACTATGGAAATTCAAATTATTAGACAAATGTTAACTCTTAGTTAACAATTCCGTTAGTAATGCTGACTAAACTTTTATGTTTTAAAGTAATAAATTAAAAGCAGTCTGATGTGGCTGCTGCCGTGGCCGATGATGTGGCCTTCTTCGAGAAAAACTCAATAATAGTAACGGACAGTTAGTCATATCTTGACCCGCAACAATAGTTATGGCTAATAATTTGAATTTACATAGTTGTGGCTAAAATTCCCCGCTTCATAATGGTTGTGGCTAATATATTGTATTTACCAACTTTATATAAAAAAAGGTATTGTAAAAAAAAAAACAATAATGTTGTAAGTACAGGTTTAGTTTGTATCATAATTTTTTTAAAGCACCAATACCTAATCTAGGTCTAGAATACCCGATCGGGTATTTTTAGCTCAACGGTCGGGACCCCTTCAGGGATTCTGGCATCTAAAACGTTTTTACCCAGTCGGGTATTTCAAGTGTCGACCGGGTATTTTTGCTCTCCATCGCCCTTCACTCAAACTTTCTCATTTTTGGCCCGAAACTCGTTTCCTCGCCTCCACGTCAACGCCAAGTCCTGAAATATGACATAAATGCACAACCTAGCGTGAAATTGGCTTAAAACGCGAGAATCGATTCTCAAACGGCTCAAGAATGGTGGTATAAACATGTGCAATTAATTGTCTATCAATAACATACAAGTCTTGTATAATACATTAATTTAAGAATGAAGTTATCGTCGACCATAAACAATTTCAAAGTTATCATCTAACAAATCATTCAACCCTCTCACAAAAGAAATCATAATTTTTTTAATTAAATTTAAAAATTACGGTGTCAGTCGGTAATGAACCGCTAAAAGTCGACAACGAGGTTGGAAATGAGAAGAGGAGGCAAAAACAAAATTAATAATTCTGGTTATGGTCTTAGTTTACGTTAAAGTACTGTTTTTTTTTTAATTGTGAACTAGTCGATCAGTTAAACCGTGGTGGTACATCTGATTTGATGTTTAACCGTGAAAAACCATTTGATCCATCAATAATCGTTCAAACAATGGACCGGACTGCTATCGTAACTGGTCTGGCGGTTCTATTAGCCAACCCATTGATCCGATTCGGTTCTTATAATAAGGTAATACCCTATTCTAATCTTTTAGGGATTAGTTTTATAGGTTACCGAAAACACTTTTTCTTGTGGTATCTTTATCTCTCCTAAAATCAAGTGGAACATCAGGAGAGAATTTATGTATTTAGCTTACAAACTTCTAACAGAACAGTAACACGACAACATCCGGTTTTGAGACTCGCAGACCGGGAGACACACTTTGCAGCCGTCGTTTAGGCATCTACCGTCACACCCACCTGGGTATTTTTTGTCACACTCCCCGAGGTTTTGCATTCACGATTATTAATAGCAACGACTCCATCAAATCGTGGCAGAAGGTATTGGAAGTGAAAGAATAGATTCGATCCGCAGCAGTAGCTGTTATGCTCATCAATCCGATACCGTCAGGATTGGCTCAAGTTAACAACACAAAGATGATGGAATGAAGTGGAAGCTAATACAAGTTTGTAACTAGGCTAGCATTTAACCATGCGACGCCTTTTTATCATTTTCATTCTTTAATCTATTGAATACAGATTCATTATGTAATAATGAATCCCATGACGCCACGTGTCTAAAGCGGATTAATGGGATTAATGGGATTCAAATTGTGGTTAATCACTGTTGATTAACCATTTGTTTTCTAATATATGAATAAAAAATCCTAAAGAGGTGAGGTAGCAATTCTGCTGCTCTCATCCATCCAAATCCAGGCTCTCTTTCTTTTTCATATGGTACTAGAGCTATACACTACCATTTGGACAACTTCTTCTTCCTTATGTGTAGCAGCAGAGTAAATCATGTCACAACACAATCAGGAAGCGTCACCATAATCAGGCGTCAACTCAAGTAACTCAGCCTCTGGTGGAGGATCATCAAATGCCTCATCAGAGTTCATATTTGGAAAACCTTTTTACCAAAACCCTAATGAAAATATGTCCCAATCGATTGATTTAGAGTGTTGAATGGAAGTAAGTATTAGATGTGGGCAAGATCTATTCGGATAGCACTCAAAACCAAGGTTCGATACCGATTCCAGATATGGCAACCGATCTTAATGGATACATGGCTTGGGATGCCTATAATACTGTCGTACTATGTTGGATTATGAACTCTTTGCATAAAGATATCAAGAGGAGTGTACAGAGTCATGAAATTGTTAAATTTCTATAAGATGAGTTGAAGGATCATTTTGGACAGGCGAATGCTATTAAACTGAATAATTTGGAAAACGAGATTCATGCTTGTAAACAAGGAAATTTGACTATTACCCAGTATTATACTACAATGAAAGAATACTAGGAAGAGTATACAAAGTTCAACCCAATTGTCCCTTGTAACTGTGCTCCTGGACAAGGTCTGCTATGTCCATCTGTTGAACCTTTTAAGGCAAAACAAGAGACTGATTATTTAAAAAGGTTTCTCAGGGGAGTTGCACCGCCCTCTGATGTTGTTAAAACTCACTTGCTTATGATGAAGCCATTACCTACAGTTGTTGTTGCTATGGAGATCTATTACAACATGAGCAGAAGCTCAAGGCTGACAAAGGAATGGGAGGAACAACTCAATCTGTTGCCTTGGCTGCTTATGGAAATCAATCTAACCAGAGAACTAATGCTCAAAGAATGAATCAAAACCAAGTGTCACATAACAAACAAGTTCAGAGGCCAAGAAATGTGGACACTGGTGACACATGATCGTTTTGCAGATACTGTAAAATGACAAATCACGATGATTGTTGGAGGTTAAAGAGAAAGGATATAAGGCAATCTAGAAACACTAATGCTCATTTTGTTAGAGAAATGAATGATGGGGAAGATGTCTCTCAAGAATCACAATCAACTTTAAGTCCTGGAAAAAACCAATCTTCCAGTGGTAATGTGTTTAATATGCAGCTCACTGGTGAAGAATTGAACAGACTGAGGTTCTTACTTCAAGGTGTACCAAATCCACTTTATCCTTCACCATCACCTCCTCATTCACCAAGTATTTGTCATGCAGCTTTCTCAACCTCATAATAGTTGCCATAGTTTCCAAACTCAGCTGGTAAATTCATCTTGTCATCAAATATTCACTGCCATTCTGCCACCCTTATACACTCATGGATCTTAGATACAAGAGCTTTAGATCATATAGTGTGTTCAATTGCTTTGTTTACAAGCTATCAACCAGTCAGTGATGTGTATGTTTACTTACCTAATAGCAGGGGCGGAGCCAGGAATTGAACCTCAGAGGGGGGGGGGGGATTTTTTTGTTCACTATAAAAAGGTCAATTATGTGAACAAGTTATTAAATTATATGGAAAAAAGTTCTACGATATTATGTTCCAAACAAGTGACTAAATTATATGAATAAAAAATAAATCATGCATTTTAATGTACATCATGACTTTAAATATCTTTGTAACTGAAAAATAAATGTATGCATATACTATATATTAACGTTTGAAGACAATTAATATAACCTCTAAAAATATATATGAATCCAAAAGTTAGAACTAAATTGGTACCTATAAAATGACTATACTTATAAGAAAATATAAAAATTTAATTAACTCTTTGAGAAATGTAAACGAAAAATATGAAAACAATAAGGTAATGTACTCCTTAGTTACTTGATTGAAGGAAAGTGTATAAATTAATGATGGAAATATATAAACTAAGGAAAACAAATGTACACAAACACTCACTCCCACAATGGATCGAACTTTGATCAATGGGGAAGAAGTATTCAATGTCAACCGGTATACTATACAAGTATTGGTGTTTTATTTTTGCACACAGATTTCTTTACAATAATTTTATTTTATGTGTAATTCCCCAAACTCCGAACAAAATTATACGTAAGTTTCAAAATTCTCGAGGGCCAAGAGCTCACCTAGCCCCGCCCCTGCCTAATAGCACTAAGGTACTGGTCACCCACATAGGATCAGTTCGGGGTGTTAGTCGATGCGGTTTTGGTTTAACCGCACCGAAATATCGATTAACCGCAACCGAAATTGTCACAAGATCACTTACCAAAATCGACAGGGACTTTAGTTAACCGAAAACCGCAAACATCGGTTTCTGTTTTCCCTTGTGGTTAATCGAAACCGCAGGTTCTGGTTCGCTTTCTCGGTTTTCGGTCAGGAACCAACCCCCGAAACCGAATTTCAGCCTCCTTTTTGAATGATTGAGCCCCAATTTTGAGTGACCTCCTTTGTTTCAGCCTCTAAAATCACACACCATAAAGTCATCTAAATCAATTGAACATAACTTCTAAAGGAACCATAAAATTCAACCACAACTCCACAATATAAAGTCTACATGCCCACAATTCAACCACAAGTCACAATCACAACTAGACACAAATAACAAGTTCATCATCTCCAAATTATCAACCTAAATGATCCGAGGATCTCACTCCAATTCATCTAGCCCATAGTTATCATTTATTCCAAGATCTTCATCTAGCCCATAGTCATCAACCTAAGGTTCCCTCTGTCGAGTGCAAAGGGGAGTTAGAGAGGGGTCACTTTCGAGTTCTAACTATTAAAAACATTTGAGGCTCTTGATGGAGGGTTGTTTGCAATAGATGAGAATTGAGATGTATGAAATTGCGACTTTGATTCGTTTTGAATCTTAGAACTTTTTCCCTTAGCGAAAGTCCAAAACCCTATAGCCACACTAGTAGACGGTTATCAGTTAACAACTAACCGATTAATCGGTTAACTACTAAGCAAAATACTACTAACCAAAACCGAAACCAATAAGAAATTAGTGGGTATCGGTTAACCACTAACTGGCTTTATCAGTTCCTTTATCGATTAAACCCGATAATCGGCTAACCGTTTATCACCCCTAGGATCAGTGAAGTTGCCCACCGGAATGCCTTTACACATTGTCCTTTTGATACCCAGTTTCACCTTTAACCTTGTGCCAGTTAGTAAATTGACACATGATTTTCCCATCTCACTAAATTTTCAATATGATTATTTCCTTATCGAGGACCTAGTAACCTCGAAGATGATTGGCTTGGCAAGACAAAGTATAGGGCTCTACCAGTCAGTACAAAGTCTATAGAGTTCTCCGGTCCATCAGTTGCATCAGTTTACAATTTTTAACCACAAAAGATCATTCTTTGGCATTGGCGCTTAGGGCATCCCAGTTCTCAAAAAGTTAAGTTGTTAGAACATTTTAATACCTTAGTTAAAAGTGAGGCAGTTAAACATTGTCAGATTTGTCAATTTTCTAAACACAAGAGATTACCTTTTCCCTTAAGTGGCAGTATTGCTAAGGATTTATTTGCTTTGATCCATGTTGACATATGGGGGCCTTTGGCAGTGGAATCTTATGATGGTTTTGATTATTTCCTAACTATTGTTGATGACCATTCTCTTGCTGTATGCATATATCTCATGCAACATAAATCAGAAACCAGATCACTTTTGCAAAGCTTCCGTTTGATGGTTGATAAGCAGTTTTCAAAATCTGTTAAAGTTATACGAAGTTACCAAGGCAGAGAATTTCATATGCATGAATTCTACACTACACATGAAATTGAACATCAAATGTCATGCATACCTACATCAGAACAGAAGGGTACGGTGGAGAGGAAACACCAGCATATATTGAATGTTGCCAGGGATCTCAAGTTTCAATATGGAGTTCCTTTGGAGTTTTGGAGTGATTGTGTCTTACATGCAGTACATTTAATAACGACTACCTCCTGCTGTACCGAAGAACAAAAGTCCCTATGAATTACTATATAGACTCCACCTTTCCTAGGTCATCTTAAGGTTTTTGGATGTTTGGCATATGCTGCCACATTGAGTAGTGGCAGAACCAAATTCCATAGCAGAGCTGGACAAGCTATCTGCCTTGGTTATCCTCATGGGATCAAAGTCTTCAAGTTGTTTGATTTGAATACACATGATGTTTTTATCTCCAAAGATGTCATTTTTTATGAAGATATCCTCCCCTTTCATGGCCAAGTTGATAAAACTGATGATTAAGAAGAGTTGTCTTTCCCTAACCTACCTGTTGTCCAATTTCCACTTATTCCTGATTCCCAGGCTCATGGGGGCAAACCTCCTTCTAATTCTATATATGATGATGCAAGAACTCCTTCTAGTTCATAACATCAGAAATCACCAGTTGCTGGTCATATTTCTTGTTCTTCTGAACCTTCTACATCATCAGCTTCACATGATTCTGAAGAAGAATTTAATGATGCTGAATTTGAGCCTGACTATCAGGAACCTGAAGATGAGTGACCACCTGGTGATGATCTTGTTGATGAAGATTTACTTCATAGGAATAGGATACCACCTGTTTGGCATAAGGATAATATTAATACCATTAATCAAGTTAACCAGTATTGTATGGCTAACTATATTTCATATCATAATTTTACTCCTCAACATAAACGATATGCTATGAGTCTCACAACACTAATAGATCCACGGACTTACCAAGAGGCTGTTAAGGAGCATCACTGGGTCAAAGCAATGGAAGAAGAGTCGGATTCATTGATTGCAAATCATACATGGGATCTTGTTGAATTACCACCTGGTAAGAGAGCCATAGTTCTAAATGGGTGTACAAAACTAAGCTTAGACCTGATGGCCAACTGGAAAGGCACAAAGAAAGAGTTGTTTCCAAAGGGTTTACACAGATATATGGCATTGAGTTCTTGGACACCTTCTCACCATTTCCCAAAATTAACACTGTCAAGACCTTGTTGGCAGTTGCAGCAACAAAGGATTGGGTATTGCATCAGATGGATGTCTCTAATGCATTTTTGCATGGAAACCTTGATGAGGAGGTGTACATGGAACCCCCCTTAGTCTCCCAGTAAGTGAAGGAAAAGTTTGTAGATTTAAAAAGTCATTATATGGTTTGAAGCAAGCCAGCAGGCAGTGGTTTGCCAAGGTGACCAACTCACTCCTGAAGAATGGTTTTTCACAGTCCATATCAGATTATTCAATGTTTGCAAAGAAGGTACAAGATAGAGGTGTTATTCTACTTGTTTATGTAGATGATATAATACTTGCTGGAGAGAGGCTTGATGACTTGGAATTTGTGAAACTGTATTTGAGGAAGACTTTTAAGATCAAGGATCTGGGAACTTTAAAATATTTTCTGGGACTTGAGATAGTGAGAAATGGTGAAGGAATTTTTGTTAACCACAGAAAGTACTGCTCTGATATGCTTCAGGACACATGTTATGCAGATGGAAAAGAGACTCAAACACCAATTGACATGGAAGTGAAGCTCAATTCCAGAGAAGGGACTCCATTGGAGAATCCCAATTGTTACAAAAGGTTGATTGGCAGGTTGCATTACTTAACAATCTCAAGACCAGACATATGTTATACTGTATGACTCAACCCAAATATCACAATAAAATCCCGAGAAATTTTACGATGCTATATAGTATTGGTGCTATAGGTTTTTACCTTTATGGTACAACTTAAAATTGTACATTTACGTTATGGTACAACTTCAGATTGTACCTATACTTTTTGTACAAATTCTTTTATGGTACAACTTGAACTTGTACTTTTATGTAATGGTACAATTTTAAGTTGTAAAGTTGTACCATAACATAATGGTATAAATTGCTTTATGGTACAACCTAAACTTATACATTTAATGTTATGGTACAACTTTGAATTGTTCATTAAAGCACCAATGCTATATAGCATAGTAGGAGTGCTCTAAAATCCCACCTATGGCCTATAAACCTTAAATGGGTGCAATATATGGCAAGTATGTTTAAATATCAACCCGGGCCGACCCATGTACCCCTACTTCAATTGTTTGAAACATTATTTAGCGAAATGTTGTTTGTTGAAATCTCTACAATCTACTATTGAAAAGCAAGACTTGAAAAGTAAAAATGAGGCTTCTCTCTAAACTAGTTTAGGAGGAATGGAATGCCTAAAAAATCCAGCTCAATTTGAGCCTCTTAAGGTAAGGGGGATTCTCCCTAAGTTAAGTTAAAATAGCACAATAGATTGCCAAACACACACAATGCACAATCACCATGAAAATTACCTCAATTCTTAAATTAAACACCACCATCACACAATAACCATGAAATTACCTCAATTCTTAAATTAAACACCACCATCACACAATCATTCAATCCACACAATCAATTGCATGGTAGAAGTTAGGTTTCTACAACACCCAAGTGAAAAGGGAAACTACTCCATGCTAGACAAAGGAAGAAGAAAGAAACCATCATTGTGATCCCTCCAACTCTCCTTGTGCTTATAGAGATCCTTCTTTGGGGAGGAACTTCCAAAATCTTCACTTGGAGCAAACTCTAGCCTCTTCTCCCTCTTAGTTTCTGTCTTTCTCTCTCTAGGGTTTCAAGAATAAAAATGTTTCTCTCACTTTGGGCTCCTCCTTCTTCCTCCTTTCAGCTCTCAATTTATAGACAGATCGAACCCAGTAACACGCAACTTCACTTATGGGGTTCACAGTACATGGCTCCAGTTCACGGTCTTAGCGACCTTGAACTGCCTTGGCGTCAGTAACCTCTAAAACCCCACTGGACGCTTCGTTGTTCACGTTCGCCAGGACCGTGAACTCCAATGTGTGACCGTTAACTGTGGCTGAATCCTCCTCTTTGCCTGGTTTTTGCTCATTTTCTTCCAACTTTCGACTCCGGGGTTGGTTTCACCTGTTAGAATCTGAAACACATTGAAACACAAAAACCTAGCGTAAAGCCACCCTTTTTGGAGTTCAAATGCCACACACGTCAAAGAGAAAAGGGGGTAAAAATTTTACATTTAGACCCGAATCACTGTACAACAGCTTTGTCAGTTCCAAGGAAACCCTCTTAACACTCATATGCAGGCAGCCTATAGAGTGCTCGGGTATCTAAAGAAGTCACCATTATCTTTTGAATAGGATCTCTTGACCCAGGAGATCCATAATTGGATTTTGTACCTACCTTGGTGATTCTCTTCTGACATGGAAGAGTAAGAAAACAACAACTGTCTCTAGATCTTCATCAGAGGCAGAGTATCATGCTCTAGCACATCTGGTTTTTGAAGTGCAGTGGCTGAAAGAGCTCCTGTCAGAGTTGGGAATACATGTTACAACTCCTATCAATGTCTACTGTGATAACAGGTCAGCAATTCATATAGCTGAGAATCCAGTTTTTTCATGAGAGAATAAAACATATCGAGATAGATATGAATGTGATAAGGGAGAGGATCAAGAGTGGATTGATCAAACTGTTTTATCAGCATACTTCATACCAGTTAGCAGATATATTTACCAAAGGTGTTAGCAGATTTAGATTGATGGGATTACTTGGTAAGATTGGAGTAATTGACGTTTACTCGCCATCTTGCGGGAGCCTATTGAAAGAGAAAGAAGAGATTCAATCTGCATCAGTAGCTGTTATGCACAACAATCCGAGTACAGTCAGGATTGGCTTGACCCAACAACACAAAGATGATGAACTGAAGTGGAAGTGAATACAAGTTTAACCATGCGACACTGTTTTATCATTTTCATTCTTTAATCTGTTGAATACAGATTCGTTTTGTAATAACAGATCACATGATCCAGGCTAGCAATTCTGCTGCTCTCATCCACCCAAATCCAGTCTCTCTTCCTTTTTCAAAGGAAGGTGAGTCGTGTTCCGTGATTCGATCTATGTACGCTCGTAGCATTTGGGTGAACAGTGCTACCGCTTCTTGAATATGGATTCGCTCTTGCCGCGACTTCGATTTCGACAGAGGGACCCATAATTGCTAGCTTGTCCCTCAATATCCTTATTCAATCTATTGAACCATTGAGCATAGTTAGTAACTACTCTGTTTAATACACGTACGTATATGTACCCGTACGTATTTTATCCGTTTAAAACTTTCGTATCCGTATTATTGTCAAGTAGTTTCATTTTTTCCGTTCATTTGATGGCTCCCGTACTAAACACATATAAAACCCCGTATAACACGTTTAATATCCGTATTTAATGAATTAAATTGTTAACTTTACTATTATATATATATATGGATACGACTCGTATGCTCCAGGCGCATAGTATGCTCCAGTTTTTTGCACCGTTGATCTAATCTTACGGTCATGATTATTATAATAAAGGTATTTAATTATTAATAATTATAATTACTAATCGCACCCCTTTAATAATTATACGTACATCATAATCACTCAAACTATTTTTATCATCATAAATGATATTATGATACCTTATTTCTTTTAATCATACGTTTAAGCATCCGATTGATTAAATAACACTAAAGCTTAATGTTTATACGTCGTCGTCATCACACAAAGGCCAAAGCTACCTTCCTCAACAACTTCATCGAAGCCCATCCTTGTACCAAGCCACATCCCGCAAACACCTTCATAACTAAAAAGGGAACAAAACTGCATCGGTAAAATCATCTGTGAGATTTTCGGATAGTAGCGTTCTTACTTGCTCGCTTCCTTCACCAATCACCATCACTAACAACACCTATTGCTCGCTTCCTTCGTCCTCGTTCCGACGTTCTCGACCGCCATGGCCTCCCATCCCATCAAATCAAGCGTCGCCTTACCGTTAAGCTCCATCGTCGACGGTTCCGCAAGGCCCTACGGTCTCGACCCCAATAATGATGCTTCCGTCGGGTAATAGGGACAGTTAGGAATCAATTACATGAATTAGATTCTTAATTTAGTATTTTATCTCTTCTTGCCCCCCTTCATCTTCTTCTTGCTCCAGCTCTATTCAGTGGCGTAGCCAGAATTTCATTCAAGGGGGTGCATTAAAAAAAATAACATAAGCAAATACATTGACAGAAACCAATTTTATCTTCTGACTATCGTTATCGTACAAAGTTATTGATTTTCTCTAAGAATCTCCACGTCATAACCATCTTAATAAACTGTATTAGTGTAGATATTATTAGGTTAAATTAATTTATATAACCAATCATGGTTGAATACTAAAATGGAGAGAGAGGAGTCGTACTTATTGATTATTTATTGGCTTGTGGTTCTATGGCATAATTATTTAGACACAAAGCTCTTTGTTTTTTTTTCTTTATTGGTAAATAAAGCTCCCTGTTACTAGCTTCATTATGTAACTCGGTTGCAGAACATCGTGACCAGAGGGGAAGAGGTAGAGGAAGACGATGAGTAGCATCTTGGGACTGCGATGGAGTTTGATGGGCCAGAAACTTATATTGGGCTTGGCACACACGATGACGGTTGAAGCTCCGTCACTATATTAATTGGGCCGAGTACGTGTATGAGCTTAAGTAATTAAGGCTGGAATAAATCATAAGTTAAAATAATTTAAACCTGCCCAATATATAAACAATTCTTGTATCGGCATATCCTCTTCCATCAATAGAAGTTGTACTTGTTCCGACAGATTATTTGTCATCGACTGGAATCATGGGTCTGATTATAACCTTTTCCTTTGGATATGGTTTGTGACATTTTCTTTGGATTAGGTTAGATCGTGTGAGAAGGTAATATACATACCTTCTCAATCTATTTAATTGGTGTGTTCATTACTTTTTGCATTTTCGATTTCCCAATTGGTTTTAACATCACCATTGTCTGCGTATACCTGCTAACCTTCCTACTCGTTGCACCATTGTTGAATCTTCGCGTTCAAGTGCATGAGAGGTGGTTTGCTAACATGCTTGACTCCTTTGAATTTGAGTCTTTGATCATACTTGAAAAGTATCTACTATTTTGACCGAAACTATGATTTTGTTGACAATACTATAGCGGGTAAATTGAGATAATTAAAAACAAGTTCATGTCTAGTCAGTAGAAATATTTAATTCCATTAGTGATCACTAAGATTAGTTAAATATTTCAATTTGTTCATTCTCCATTACCTTCCATTAGTCTCCATTGACAACATCAGTTTTTGCTGACGTGGCTAACAAAACTTACAAAGTCAGCCAAATTTGACACACCACGTCATAAAACCTAACCCGACACGTCAATAACCCTAACTTGCAACCTGACCCCTTTTTTCACTACGAATGTGTAAGAGGAAGGAGAAACTGTTTCTAGATAACGTAAAGAGCAACCGTGAGGCAAAGAGGAAGGAAAAGAATAATCATCATGTGGTGGGGTGCACAAGAAACTATTTCTTAGTATCTACCAAGGTTTTCAACCTGCGGGTTGAACCGGATCTGGTCGAGCTAGTGGATGAAGGGTTAACGGGTCACCCGTTTTAGCCCAAAAATATGAAAAGAGTCATTATATTGTACTTATCCTATAAATTATATCAAATCTCATCTAACATATGAGTAATAACATATAACATTACACCAAAGTAACATGTCGTACTTAGGATAACATATTAGCATTTTGTGTAGCTTATAAAGAATAACATCTTCAACTTCGTTCGGTAAATGTTTCTCAAATGTATTTACCTTATCCAACATGATCACAAACAAATCGTAAGATGCTAATATTGTTGAGTATTTAGAATTTAGTATTTTAAAAATCAAAGTATATGAATTGGATGATTAAACTGACTAAACCTAAACCATTAACCCTAATTTTTAGTTGGGGTGAAATTGGAAAGAAGTAATTAGTAATTACATTTAAGATTCCCTCCACATTTTCGTTCCAAGCGGGAAGGAGACAAAATTGAATATTTTTTAATTTCACTTTTCCATTTTCACAAAACCATTTTGTTCTATCCGCCAAAACTTTGGCCTCTTCCTATCATGAGAAGCCGCCCATTATCTCATTTGTTCTAACCCTCGAGTGCTCCAACCCACAGTCTTGCAAGCAGTCCTCACCCCCTCGTTTCAGTTTCCAAGCAACCCACTTTTCCTAATCAAATACACCAGGTCTTCGAGGACCAGCTCGGCGAAGGTGGTCCCTCTGGAAGACACAACCGAGTTATTCAAAGTTGGATATTGCTCCTCCTTCCCCGTTCAGATTTATGGGTTAAAAAACTTAATTGATTATGCTCCACGATATGTTTGATCATGCAGATTGGAAGAGTTCTCCGAGTAGTGGGGTTTGATTGATTAGAATTGGTTGAAAGAATGGTGTCTTTCGTTGAGTTATACCTTATACATGGATTGCAAAGAGTAGAATTTCTTATAATTAGCAATTAGTTGTCTTTTTAGCAGGATGTGAAGGGAAAGGTAGTGATTTTGAATTTTGAGTTCTGCTTTCTATGCGCAGGGACGCCAAGGCTCTGCAGGAGAAGTTGACTAAGAAAGCAGCGCAGGCCGCATAGGAGAATCTTACAGAGGTAAAGGGAACGCTAAGAAATATTGACAGGGACTTTGATCTGAAAGCAAGTTGTTTGTTTGATCTTTTTGTGGCCTTGATTTCTCAGTTGCTTTTTCCTTAGATTAGGTTGATAGTATCTCTCAAATTAGAAAGCTGAATCAAATGTATTGCTAATTAGAAGAGATTGTTGCGTAGATATGTGGTAGATGATTGGTATTCCATCGAGACGTGCCGGATGAGAGTGCTGATTCTATGATTGTTGCGTTGATATGAGGTTTCGACAATTCTCAAACGCTATTGGAATTCGATGATGGGGTTTTAGAGAGCAACCGATTCTAGTTTTCTGCTCCTGCTGAATGGTGATGTCATATTTCTGTGTTAATGTGTTGTTAAGAGTATCACTGACAAATTAGCAGTTTACAGGTTCCTCAAAGTGATGGCCATGGTATGGGCTGGAGGCTAAAGTTGTTCGAACATGAGGGTGAGTTGTAAGAACTTACTCGAACTTTGTGAGAGGAACGAATATACTCGAACTTTGTGAGAGGAACGAATATACTCGAACTTTGTGAGAGGAGTGAACCCTTTGACACCAAGAGAAAAAAGCTGGCGATGACTTGGTGAAGGTGAGAGAAGGTTCTCGAACAGGGTTCCGCCCGGGGAGCCAACGAGTTCAGTAGAAGAGCGTAACGAGTCTAAGGGCGGGATCAAGCTTGAAAGGAATGGACGGGCGTAGGCTTAATAGTGAACGCGCTGTCACATTCGGAAGGTGTGAAATTGGCCAGTGTGAAGTTTCCTTTTCTGTTTTGGAAGATTTACGACAAGTCTTTCTTCATGAAAGAGGAAGAAAGCGGAGCAACCAAAGAAAAAGAAAGGCCTTTAGAATTAGAAGCAACAGGTTGGGAAACCAAGAGAACGCTTCGCGTATTATAATTCTAATAGAATAGGATAGAATAGGGAGGAAGTCACAGTAGAAGACAAAGTCACAGAAAGAGATATCGAAGACGCTTTTCGTTCTCTTTACCGACCATCTGGTTCTTAATCTGTTGCTTTTGGTTCTTAATCTGTTGCTTTTCGTTCTTAATCTTCAGCTTTTCTCTTTCCTTCTCCATCTCGTTATGACGCATCTGTGCACCTATCTTTTTTTTTAAAGTAGCAGTCGAAATAGCAATAGGAGTCGCAGGAGAAGTATAGGAAGCTCCTGGGAATACCATTGGTAAGAATGAGGCCAAGCCAATCTTCCTACTTTCTTTCTTTGGATCTTTGTAGAAAGGCAGGCTGTCACGATTGAATGATAGAGTAGACTTTCTTAGTATACCCGAAGCGAAGGAAAGTCAAGAGAAGAGGTGGTAGCTGTCCATGCAAGGAAGTGACACAAGCTATTGACGCAAGTCTTCTGTGGAGGAAGGAAGCCAGGGAGTAGCACTAGTTGATTGAAAGGACACCACATCAGGAATAGATCGACAGTCGCATATCCGCTGCTGGAGTTCTTGACCCGATGCGATGCCGGAGCAACATACATAGGGGGTCGGTGGAGATCAAACAACGATCGTATATAACAGATGCGCGGGCCGCTCGATTATATACGATCTTGGAATAAATGGATTGAGAACATGGCGGAGATTCCTTATTTAATTGAATATGAAAAAGAAGTGCCCAAGACGGATCAGTAGATGCTTGATGAAAGGTTGAGGGCTCTCGTGCAACTGATTTGAGTTGATCCGAAGTTGTCGGAACGAATCGTCAGCAAGCCGGTGTCCTCATCGAGCTTCAAATCGAGATCAGTGGCAAAGCGCTCCACATGACCCCAATCCGGAGAACACGAAGGCTCACATATTCCCCTCCTCTCCTTTCAGTCGAGCAACTTCGTTCCTTCGCCCTTCGGGCTCACTACTTCGTTCCTTCGCCCTTTTAATCCATCTATGATTCATTATTCTGTTGTTTCTATGAGAGGTTTCTTTAGTGTTTGGCGAGATGCTCGTGTTAGTGGGAAATCTGGTCGATTTGGGGCCTTTGAATTGGTTTCTGAAAATGGGTACATTTCAGATTTCCATTTCACCATATGCTTGATAGTGCAGATTCTTTAGTTGTCTGAGCACTAGGGTTGATTAGCTATTTTAGGTCTAGTCTCTTTTTTCTAATAGGGGAGCTCAGGCACGGTACTTGTTGTTCTTTTGAGGTTGAAAATACCCAGAAGATGATGCAAAGGCAGTAATTGTGCAGATATTGAATGCTGTATCTTTCTGTCATCTACAAGGTGTGGTGCATTGTGATCAAAAGCAGTTATAATGCATGCGGTAGATATTAGGATAGTCGGCAAAGAGAGAAATGCGTCTTTATAGCAATGACGGGTTTCTCATCCCAACCTAACCATTATCTATACAATTGCTAACAGTAGATGGGACTAAAAATTTTTAGGAGATTGATTACACCACGGAAGCTGAACGGATCCAGATTCTTCTGTGGTTGTTGTAATGAGGATTTTTTGTAGACTAGACTTTTAGTGTGCTCGATTTCAGAATTTTCACACTAACTCATTAAGTGAGATGTTGAGCACCAATACATGTTGTTAAGTATTTCAGCCATTGTTATAACTTCTTATAAATGGGTTTGTTAGCTGGTTCTCCCATGCTTTTCTTTTTCTTTTTCCCTTTCCTTAAAAATCCAAGACTGAATTGAATCATTCCCTTATTGTTGCAGCCTCTCGCGCATATTTTGACCCCAGAGATTCATCTATTCATGTACTCAGAATTCAGAATAGGAATGTTGATTGAGGTTCATGTTTCCTGTTCTTTTTTATTGCAACAGCTGCAAGGCTCTCTCATAGTTCTTGATAGGATGGGTTAGATTAGAGATCCTTGTGCTGCTACAAAATGGGATGCTTGGGAAGGGTAACATGCTGGCCAGACATAAATGATACCGACCTTATAATATCCCGAATGTGAGTATTTCTCTTACTTTCCGGACTAGTGAATGTTGTCCTGGTTTCCCTCTTCTCTAATTGTGCCTTTGTTCTCCTATATTATTACAGAGATCTTGGCATCCCTCTCTGCTGCTGGTTTCTCAGTCAGGACAAGTTTTCGGGATGGCAGACTTCCCTTTCAAAACAACATGGTAGCAGCAAATTCCCCAAGGTTTGCTCGTTCATTTGGACTGTATACCAAAAAGGATCTTAACGCCGGATGCATTGAAGAGGTATGGATGGGAGCCACCGAGTAGATGTGCTTTGTGTTTGACAGCACGAGGAAGACATTGATCATATCTTTATCAGCTTTAGCTTTGCGAAGTTGTGGGAACTCATTAGTAAGTTCAGAGTGGTATATCAATAGCAAATTCAGAATGGTCTCAGCAAAAACCGAAGAATCCAAGTGAGTGGTGTACAAAAAAATTACTACATGCACTCTGCTGGAGTTTGTGGAAGGAGAGAAACGCTAGAATCTTTGACGAGGTTTCAGCCATGCCGCAGGTTGTTTGCTACATAATTGGCTGTCAACTAGCAAGTTGGCTAATTAGTACAAAGAAAGTAGAGTGGGAAGTTGCTGAAGGATGGCTTGCTTTATTAAAGAGAAGGTTGCTTCCGTCATAAAGACTGGAACCACGCTTAATTAGTAGAGAGATGGATGGCAGCAAATGAATTGAGAGCTAGTTGTTCTGATCTTTTACGGGGTGCAAGGGGCAATGAATTATCTTTGAATGTTATTATTGGTTTTTGGGGATTTGTTTTGGGATGTTGCTGGTGACAATGGTCCCTTGCCAGTGTTTCTTTTTTAATGGTTGATAGTATGGGTCATCATTATCTAAAAAGAATTACAATCTGGGGGGAGGGGGAATGGTTGTCGACTCTTGAAAGAATGGTCCCTCTGGTGCATAGTGAATGTAAGCTGCCAATTTACTTTTGACTCCATGTAATGTAAGCTGCCAATTAAGCCTTCAGCTCAACCAGCAATGCAGAAGCAGCATCGAGCTATGATTTGAGTTTTTTTAGCTCGAAGAATCTGCTACTTAAGTCTATGGAGTTCTTCCTCGACCTGTTTAAGCTCCTTCTTCCAGTAAAGAGCATCTTGCTCCTTTGCTCAGTTTTTAGGAACAACCCCACCTTTTCCCCTCTAGATTCTCAACCTGCAAACAAAAAAGGATCCACAAGAAACAACTCAGAGCTTGTTGCCATTTGTTAATCGAATTCATAAGGAAGTACCAAGAATTCCAACTTCACTGAAGTATGATATAGAGAAGTTACACCCGAGGCATTTAATTCCTAGTGAGGTTATTAATTGATGGTCCGAAACTGAAGCTAAATCTTTCTTCGCAGCTTCTTTGCATCCACTTCCAGCTTCGTCGTGGTTGTTTCTGCTGCCGTTCTTATTCGATGGTCCGACACAAGGAAAGCACCCACCCATATCAATTTTGGCCAAATCGAACGTGATCCACCACCACGAAACCTGAATCCAAGAAATCCTTCTCCAATCTTTCTCACCACCACAATCAAATAACAAACAACAATTAGAGCAATGAAAGCCCAAAATAGAAGAAGAAACAGAGAAATTACGACTTTTGTTTAATTTTAAATATAGATTCAAGAATATAAATCCATACCAGACAATGTGTTGACAGCACCGCACCGGTTCGCGCCGCCTGCATCTCAGTCTTCCAGTCACATCCAAGCTCGATCAAGCTTTTCCCGGGCCTTTCCACTTCTGCAGTACTAGTGAAAATTAGAGAAGCAATTCCGTCGGTTATCATAAGCACAACTCAGACAGGATTGCAGCCAGCGGACTGCAAAATGATAGTCACGAAGCTTGTGAAAACAACAAACTAAAAGATCATCGATGGAGACACAGGCGGTTACCGATTTAGCTTCTACATCTGCTATTTCCGATTCCCCTTCCAATTGTTCGACGTCGCCTCTCCACCGCTATCTCCATAGATTTTGTTTAAGACATTACAAGTATGGAGTTTCTTCGCTATTCAGCCCTTCCCCCAGCTATCGAGTCTGTGATTTCGTCTGGAAACGTTCAGACCGTAAAATTTATTTTCCGATCAGTCCTTCCTCATCCACCTCTCGAGCCCGCGATTCAATCCCTCAATCCTCAAACAGAACCATACTAATCGATCACTTCCTTAATCCGTAGATAGCGACGGGAAGCACAAAAAATTTAGCGATTGGAGAGGGCTTGGGAGGAGAACTGATTCGATAGTTATGGATGAGAAGATAGGGTTCGTTACTCACGATAAAGGGCAAATGGGAAAGGGGGATTTGGTGTTGAAACGACAAAATTGCTCTGGGGATAGATCTACCAGCTTTGGTAGAAATTAAACGTGACTTGATGGAGATACAATCAGAAAATTTGGTGTTCAAGTTATTATTAGAAGAAAATTAGGTACGTTAATGCAAAAAGATATGAAAATTTTGTGTAGGGACTAAAGAGCACGTATAAAAATGTATTGGTATCGACTAATTATTTTAAAACTGTAAATAATAAATAATTAAAATAGATTCAATAAACACCGTTAGATTAGATCAACGGTAATGAGAATCTAGAGCATACGAGTCTGACCCATATATATATGGTGCCGTATTCGGTGCACCCACTTTTTCGGGTGCACTCAATGCACCCGCCTCATAATTGTCATTCTGACCATGCGATTCATGTCAAAACGGTATCGATTGTTGCTTATGATATTATGAACAAGAAGCACATGAATTTGAAAAAAAATCATTCAAAATTTACTTTAATTCGAAGGATTTAGGATTTAGGGATTTAGGGTTAGGGTTTAGGTTTACAATTTGGGATTTTGGGTTGGGATTCAAAATTGAATGTTAAGGGGTTAGGGAAATGGATTGATTTGTTATGATTCTATGTCATATCATCATATTATATTGATAGTACTAACAAAGTTCAAAATTTGATGTATTATGGACCCTTTTAGAGTTGGGTGCACTCAGTGCACCCAAAAAAGTGAGTGCGCCGAAGTAGCCACCATATATATATATATATATATATATATATATATATGTATGACTATTAATGTATTATTAAACGTAAAATTAGTTTAGAGACAAAGTACGGTGCCCGTACCATATTTTACGCCATTAAGATCGACTGGAGATGTACGACTAGGATTTGGATTATGTATGATTAGTGATTACGTAGATGTGAGTTATGAACCAAACAATTTATCAAATAAAATATTTTAATTTTTGTAATCATTAGTTAATCACCACTCCTTGCTCATTGTAGCTTCTTCTCGCAAGTGGGAACAGGCTAGCTAGCTCCGTCTTTGCTCAAAATATTTTTATATAAAATTTGCGGCTAACTGCATGCTATTTCGCAAACTAGAAGCCACAAAATTAACTCCAAAAAAGAGAAGAAGCATTGTACAAAACTGTTAAACAGAATCGAAACTAGTTAAAACGACCTTCTTATGGAGAAAGTAGCTATGCAAATTAATTTATTTCCAATATCCAACTCCTAATTAAATAATTATGTGTATATATATAGATGCAACACTGTGTCCTCCGGCAGCAACAAAAAGAGGATATCGAACTCTGATTTAAAACACTTGAAATATCAGGTAATATTTCTCATGGCCGTGGCTAATCTCTCGCTGTTGCAGCTGGTTGCCTTCATGGTCTTAATTATCGTCCTATCATGTACGTATTCATCATCTCCTTCGCTGTGGTGCTTTGACAAACAATATCTTTCTTCTTTGTCAATGAATATATATATATAGAGTTCAGACTAGCGTACAGCAGCCAGCCGTATGCTTACTTTAATTACCATCGACTGACTGCAGGTCTGTCGGATTTGAACGGAGCGAGAACTACAAATCCACCGTATGTGGGGAATGGTACTGCTCCAGGTGTCAACTACTCTTCCGATGCCCATACACAGATCAAAGGTTGGAGGAATACGACGGCGTATCGTCTTCTACCTGCTGCACGGTTTGATGGTGTCGATTATCGCAGCCTCCATGAATGTCAAACCGAGTGGGACTGTATGAAAAAATACCCCGATGGGTGCGTCGACAGATGCGGGAACAACTGCAGACTTTGCGGCGCGGTTTGTAATAAAACAACCCTAAGATGTCAGTGTATGTGTTTTAGCTTGGTTGAAGTTTATAATTAAGTTGCCAATCCCACACTTCTTGTAGCTAGTTTGATGGTCGAGGAGGGCTCAAGATAGGGTGAGTAACAATGAGTAATCATTTTTGAACCCTTCTTTTAAGTGGCTGCAGATCAAAGTAGTGGCGGACCCAGGATTCTTTGATAGGTGTGTCGGCAGACAAAAAATAATTAATAAATTAAATATATTATATAAAAAGTAAATAAAATATTAATTCATTAAGCTCGTACTTTATTATTTTTCACAGTGACACACGACAACTTTTCATATTCAGAAAGGTTTGTAAAATATATTTGTCGCTTATGGTGTGATCAAAATTTTTTCGACGTACAAAAGAAAAAATTCATTCATAAAACTAATTTTGAAGTTCGCTCTTGATTAACTCCATAGCATAAAATGGAAAGCAGGAACGCTGGCGACAAGCTTTAACGTAAAAATTTGAAAGAGGATGAGGTTCCACCGGCAGGTGCTAGCAATTAGAGAGTGGTGCAGAGGACAGAGAACTGTGAGCCATGGGTAGTATATTTTTTTCCTCTCGATATTTTCAATAAAAATTAAAATAAATAATATATATTTGTGTATTTTGGTACCTATTGCTATATGACATCAAAATCAATATAGTGTATTAAAGGTGTGTCGATTGCAATTATGTGAGGTGTGTCGGAAATTTCAAATTCAAGTATTTTGTACCAACGAAACATGAATCTCTCACAAAATTTCCGAGCCAAAGTGTGTCGGTTGACACACCTTGCTAATGCATGGGTCCGCCCCTCAATCAAAGGGTGGAGAATTAAAGAAATTTATTTTCCCTAGTTTTCTTAATTGAATCATATTTTCTTCATTCTAACTCGAATGTAAGTTCCCTGTATGCAACTTCTTCCTTGATCTACCAATGTAAGTTCCCTGTATGCAAGCTTCCCTGTACCTGATAAACTCAAAACAGAAACAGAGCACCAAACTCTGCTCAAAACATAGATTTTACTTGGTATCCGATATTGGGAGAAGAAGAATCCCAATATCGACTAATCGACAGTAGGTATCTCTCCTCTTGAGGATCCCTACGTAACTACTAGAACGATTTTCTTGTTCTTGATTACACTATAGAGATTAAACTGACCAGCTCCCTGCCTATCAATCTAACTCCTCTATTGAAGTTTAACCACCCTGATTACACTCTCAGAAACACTTGCTATTCTTCCGATTAGCTTGTTTAGTTTTTCTATCAAGAGCTCCTGACTCCTCACACAGTACACAGCTTTTGATTTCCCTGAAAAACTTAACCCGCAACCTACATCATCTTCGTCTTTATATTGCCTCTTTTCTTCAAGCTAGCCGTTGTGAGATGATGATTTGATTTCCCGCAAATCTGCTCCAGCTTCCTTCTTTGAAACCTTCCATTTTGGCCATGAACGATTTTGTTGATTCTTTCCCTATTGACGAGCTTCACTCAACAGACCTCGGATACCACGTGAAGAAATTGATGACGAGGTACGATCGACCCTTAAATTGCGGTTAATGACATGGTCATGTTAAGAATGAAAGCTATTAACGATTACCTTTGCGATTGAGCTTAGGAATTGTTTCGTTAGTATATATCTTGGTAAATGACAAAGTAGGTAGGAAGAGATGGGTTAATACTGTTAGAGAGTGGTATAAGATCCAGCATAACCTTCTCCCAACAACTCGAGTTATTGGGACCAACTGGTTTATGTCATAGTATCAGAGCCTAGGACCGAAAGGTCATGTGTTCGAATCTCCACGACCCCCAATATTAACCATTGTCTTTCAAGCACATGGTATGGTGGGCCTGTGCAAACTTCAAGCCCGTGAGTTGGCTTTCGTTTGAGGGGGCATGTTAGAGAGTGGTATAAGATCCAGCATAACCTTCTCCCAACAACTCGAGTTATTGGGACCAACTGGTTTATGTCAAATACTTAGTAGCAAAGATATAGGATTAGGTGGGGATTACAGTGGGAAGTAGATTTAAAGTGTGAAGAAAGGTCCACGTGGTATAAAATACCCATCCTAGCATTATTACCAAATTATTTAGCCCTGTAGAGTTGAAGTCGAGATTTGAGGCTAATTATCATAAATGGTCACAAAACTATTCACTTTGTACAAAAAGGTCACAAACCTTTAATTTTGCATGTTTCAGTAAAAAAAGTTTGAGCGAATAACAAAATGGTCAATCTGTCCACTCCTATCCAAAAATCCGTTACTTTTGCCCAATCAACATGACACGTCATTAAAAATATTAATAAAAAAATTATTTAATCGGCCTAAATAATCCGAACAACCCAACTGGTTCAGTAACTCGTACCCACCCGAACTCACACTAATACTAGTATACTACCCAATGATTTCATCCAGTGGGTCAAACTTCTTCGCCTCCGTTGAATTAGGCTTCAGGTGAAGCAGACCTGCAGTTAGGGCCGCCATGCCGTACCAACCAATTACTGGAAAGCAAATCGATTTCCAGGGAGAAATTTTCACTTACTGACGCAATCAGCGATTTCTAGGAATCTACCACTATCTTCGTCTTCTACTTCTTCTTCCCCAAAACTCTTGTCCCTTCCATTTCCATTTCAGCTAATTCCAAATTCCGTAATAAAACAATTAACCCCAATCCCCTTTTGTTTCGGTTGATTCTGATATGATCCCAATTGGATCAATCCACAATTCAAAATTACTTGCCAAAGAAGCTATCAAGGTTGGAAAGTAGAAGGGCAGAATTTGGTTAAGTATAGAGACAGTTTCAAGGTACCAACTTTGGAGGTATGGTTCTCTTAATTGGATCAATGAAAATTGGTGTTTAATGGCTTTTTTTAAATATAAACACTTTATCTATAAGTTGGTATGCTTGGTGGCTCAAGTGGAAGTCCAGAAGATCACATTCCAGACGTATAAAAATGCTATGAAGAATTCTGAAAACTGCCAAAATCTGGCTAAGGCAGAAAACAGTTTTGAGATGCAAACTTTGAAAGCCTATATCTGGAGTTTGGAGCATGATCTCAGGCTGATTCAAGTTGGAGATGAAACAGGAAGTTTTATTCTACAAAGGCAAGGAATTGGTTGAATTCGAATCAACCTAGAAGACCATTTTCGAAGGGCTCAAAGATGCCATGAAGCCTGTTTTCCTAGGCAGACTTGCTTGCGTTTTAAGTCAGTTTCTTGGCCAGCAAGTTACCTTGTTTTACACGAATTATTTAGCCTTTTTCTGTTCTAATTAGTTTCCTTATTCATGTAGGATTGTATTAGGTTTATTTGTCTATAAATACTCTTCTATTTTCGTTGTAAAAAGGGAAGACTTTGATTAATCGAAAAACAAACCTTTGGTTTTGTGCAAGTTGCGACTTGTGTGAGTTTGGTGGATTCCAAGCTTGTGAGATTTGTATCGATTGAATATTCTCTTCAATCGTGGTCGAGCAGCTACCCTTTTATACCATACGATCTTTCCCCAGGTGTGGAATTGTCCGTTGGTTCCGTTTTATCCCAAGTTCGTATTAAGAACGCTTCGTTCTTGATTCGAGCTCAATCGATTCTTCGATTGAGTCTTTTGCTGCGTTACTTTGATAACATACACCCCCCAGGGGCGTATTAAGTGGTATCAGAGCCCGGTTCTACACAAGGGCGAAGAAGAGTACGAAAACTTGCTATTTCGTACAAGCGAATTTCGTCAAAAAACAGGGCAGCCCCTGTTTCATAAGTTCCAGCTGCTGTTTCGTGTGAAATCGTGATGGAAAACTCCCTTCGAGCAAAGGAGTTTGTAGAGGGCAGTACCATGGAGCAAGGGGCACGTTCATGGCCAAAAGAAGCAGCCAATAGTCGTCATTAAACATCGTGAATCTGACGAGCAAAGAGACAATCTGTTTCACAGTCGCTGTTTGATCAATGGAAAAGTGGCTTCGTTGGTGATCGATGGAGGGAGTTGCGCCAATTTGATCAGCGAATATGCCGTAAGAAAGCTTGAATTGAAAATCCAGAAGCATCCTAAATCGTATCATCTCACCTGGCTCAACGAACATGGAGACGTGAAGGTCAACAAACAAGCACAAATCGAATTTAGCATTGGTAAGTATTCGGATTCTGTGCTTTGTGATGTTGTTCCAATGCAAAATGTCGATATTTTGCTGGGTAGACCTTGGCAATTCGACAGAAGGGTGATCCATGATGGTTGGGAGAATTCGTACACCCTCAAACACGATGGAAAGAAGATCAAATTGAAGCCTATGTCGCCCAACGACGTTTATGCCGATCTCAAGACAATAGAGGAGAGGAGGAACGAAGGAAAGGGCGTTAGAGCGCAGTTTTGGGTACAGAGGCGTATCGGTTTCAATTTCATGAGCTTTAGGAAGCACCAGAAGGCTCTTCCAGAGCTCGACCCTGCAGTCTGCAACAAACTCTTATTTTCCCCGGTAAAACAGAGTTGCGAACCAAGCACCGTTGTCGATGACGAAATAAGAGAATCAGAGCATGTCGTGGCTAAATATCAGTTCCTAGAGGTTGAAGATATGTCGGGGAAGCGATTAGAAGGACCAGAATTGTCCACCATCGCGTGAATCGAACCGACGACGAGAGCAGAGTTTCTCGGCTCTGTGTTTTCGTCGGCAACACAGAGTAGGAGAGAGGGGCAATTGGTTGGAGCAGCTCGCGAAGCTTCGAGCCAATCCAATGAAGCCGTCACGTTCCAAATGGAGTCAGGAAGCTCTCCCCATTATCAAAAGGAAACGAATCCTTCTAGTTTGCTGAATCAAAATCGAGCTCACACCCCCCTGGAAACGCTCAAGAACAAGCAAAAATCGACTGAATGGGATGGGGAGATCAGGCGTGATTCGATACCTACGACAACTTCAGAATCGTTCAAGGAGGTCAACAGAAGGTGTAGGAACGATCAATTGGTCGCGGAGATGGCCGAATCGAAAACGCCCGAGTTGAAATTTTTTGACCGAAAGGTTGGAGAAGAAAAGAATCGATCGATTAGCGAAATTAAGAGTCATTCGAAGCTAATGGAGGTCGTTTCCAAGTTCGTAAATATCCAAGTAAGGGGTATGAGACTTCAATTGGACGAGGAGAGTGCGGAATTAAAAACACCCAATTCGCGTTTCGGCTCACCGGAAACTGGGTTTTTCTCGCCGGAATCTGGGTTTTGGTGGCCGGGTTCTGGAAATTTGAAATTTACCGGTGGCGGGAAAATCTGTTCTTCTAATTGGCGACAATTTGGATGGTTTTCTGGGCTAGGAGTGATTGGAATAGGCTCCTGGGGGCGAGGCGAATCAATCTCAACCGACGAATTGGACCTTGACATCCTCAAGAAGAAACCCCCAAAATTGAAGCTCTCGCCGGAGTTCTTGCCGGCGCCGGAAACTGGAAATTATGCGCAGCAAGCTCTAGGTTTGTTTGAGCATAATTTATGCGTGGGAAAGGTCCGTTGGAGTCCCACGAACGTCACGGAACTTGAATCGTGGAAAACAACCACCAATTCGCGAGTTAACGAAGTGTTGAAGTTCGACATTACAAGTTCGTGGTACCTAATTCGTGACTCGATTTGGGAGGAATTTTGTGACGTTTTTGACAGGAAGCAGCTTCAAGCTTTGAGGTCAAAGCCTTTTGAAAAGGGGAATCCTGATATGATCCCAATTGGATCAATCCACAATTCAAAATTACTTGCCAAAGAAGCTATCAAGGTTGGAAAGTAGAAGGGCAGAATTTGGTTAAGTATAGAGACAGTTTCAAGGTACCAACTTTGGAGGTATGGTTCTCTTAATTGGATCAATGAAAATTGGTGTTTAATGGCTTGTTTTAAATATAAACACTTTATCTATAAGTTGGTATGCTTGGTGGCTCAAGTGGAAGTCCAGAAGATCACATTCCAGACGTATAAAAATGCTATGAAGAATTCTGAAAACTGCCAAAATCTGGCTAAGGCAGAAAACAGTTTTGAGATGCAAACTTTGAAAGCCTATATCTGGAGTTTGGAGCATGATCTCAGGCTGATTCAAGTTGGAGATGAAACAGGAAGTTTTATTCTACAAAGGAAAGGAATTGGTTGAATTCCAAGCTTGTGAGCTTTGTATCGATTGAATATTCTCTTCAATCGTGGTCGAGCAGCTACCCTTTTATACCATACGATCTTTCCCCAGGTGTGGAATTGTCCGTTGGTTCCGTTTTATCCCAAGTTCGTATTAAGAACGCTTCGTTCTTGATTCCAGCTCAATCGATTCTTCGATTGAGTCGTTTGCTGCGTTACTTTGATAACATACACCGCCCAGGGGCGTATTAGATTCCTTCCACTGGTGCCGCATTTACCTTGCTTTTTACTCCCCTCACATGGGGTAGATAGTGGGTTTCAAAGATATTGATGGAGTGGGACAGCAGCAATTCAGATCTGAGCGATGACGAGGAGGAAGGCAGCTTGACCTCAACGATGGCGTTGGTCCAATCTCTATCCTCGTGGAGAGCTTGCTTCAAACAGCCGCTAATTATCATAAATTGTTACAAAATTATGCACTTTGCACAATCAGCATGACACGTCATTAAAAGTATTAATTTAATCATCATTTAATCATCCCAATTAACCAGCACAATCCAACCGGTTGTACCCTAATACACACCCCTTCCCGATTTGGAGAAAGTCAGCGATAGACAAAAGATTAACAGGTGGTACTCTGCTTCTCCGTCCCCCACGCCGTTGCACTCACCGTCGTCGTCTACATTCAGACCGAAGTCAGTTGGATCTCGGTTTTGCCTTCACCACTGCCTGCCTCCTCTTCTCCATCTCCCTCTTCCAAATCGACTACAGAACCTACATCCTCAAATCCCCAGAGTGAAGCCCCTTCTTCGATATGGTCCGGGTCATCACCGCCGCGTTCAGGAAACGTAGGATCGAAACCCGGCCCAACTCCCAAACCCTATTCCATGACACCCCCAACGAAGACGACGAAGAAACAGGGGAAAAAACAGAGGAATTCTCTGCGCCCAACAATTCCAAGCTTTCTCGAACTACAAGATTGAGGTGCTTCGCGGCGATAATCGTCGATCTGTCGAAGATCGAAGAACAAGGGAAGGCAAGTAATCCATGGAGATTGTGCACTCTGCAGCAGGTGGAAGGATTGAAGCTATTGGTGGTGACGTTTCAAGTTTGGGTTTCTGGAATTGCTTGCCTTATGTTGATGGATCATTAATAGAGTTAATGAAGGAGTTAAGCTTCTTCAGCCGTGCGATTGTGAGCCTTCTTTCCTGGACGGAGTGAATAATTTTGGATTGGAATATGGAGATTGGATTAGGGTTATAGAGTGAGGGGAAATTGTTCTCGTATTGGATTTATATTTCTATTGGGTATAATTTTTGAGTGGGGTGGAGTTTGGTTTGGTTGGATATAATTGGTTTGGTTTATTAATTTTGTTTTATTATTTGTTGATGACATGGAGTGCTAACTGGAGTAAATTAACGGATTTTTGGATGGAGATGGACGGAATTACCTTTTTGTTATTAGTTCAAACTTAAAACATATGTTACCGAAACGTGCAAAATTAAAGGTTTGTGACCGTTTTGTACAATGTGAATAGTTTTGTGACCATTTATGATAATTACTCGGAATATCTAAGGTGAGTGTAAAGGGGGTAAATTCTACGCCTTACGGTATTTCAGTTTTGAGATTGACCGCTATGTGCTATACTTGCCTTTGTGTGTTTATTTGATGCATGTGATTGCGTGTGATTTATGCTTCCAGTTATACATATTATAATGCGCGTTTTATTTATAAGTAAGTTGAAGTTTAAGAACATGCTTTCTTTTAACAAGTAATTCACCTTCGAGAAGGTGAAACCGTTTTAAGAGTTTTATTCAATAGAGCCAATTCGTTGCCATTTGAGATTTTGAGATAGAGCAATAGTTATGCTCTTGAGACTTTTAAGATGAGCAGCAGTTATGCTCTTGAGATATTTTAAGATGAGCAACAGTTATGCTCTTGAGAATCGTGGAAGAAGAGTCTTCCAGGATAAGTTTAAGTTTAAGAAAAGTCTGGAGGGCTTCTCTGTTGATGTATATGGGCTCGGCCCATTCCCCCTTTCACATATGTACTGGGTTTGGCGGGTTTGGGGTCAGCCGAGAGGCTAGCTAGGGTTTGAGGAACCTAGCTCATATATATACGTATGTAACCTGTATGCTGAAGTTAAGCTGAATAAGAGAATCGTATAGTTTTGGCCGTGGAATAGTCTCGTTCACGCTGAACGGGGAAGCCACGTAAAACTGTGTGTTCGTTATCGTTTCTGTTTGCGAGATTATATTATCTAACATTCTAATACGTATGAGTTGGTCAAGCAGACTAGCTAGTGGGGGATCCCAGTGTCAGTCAAAAGTTTAAGTCAAGATTTGAGCTTCAAGAAGGGAGAGTAAATTTAGCTCTCATACAGTTTTAAGTGTTTTTAAGAGTGGAAGTACAAACAACTTCCACCAATTCAAGTAAGTGTTTTAAGTAAAGTGCTAAGCAGTAGAAAGTTTAAATTGTAAGGGCGTAGACTGACCCCAACTCACTCACCAGTTTGAAGAGGAAGGAGCTAGAGGAGCAGTTAGGGAGCAGCAAGATCGAGAGAAACAGTTCGAGGGAAGCTAGATAGAGGAGGACGGTATGAGCGTCACAGAAGATGTCTAGTCAGAGTTTCACACAAGCAGCAGCAATTGAGACTAGTTAGTTATTATGTTTTATGATTATGAGTATAGACTGGAGATCAAGTTGAGTTTTTAAAGTTTGAGTTAAGTTTCCCACGTGTTCGGGCGTTGCTTTGAACTACAAGAGTGTGTTTTCAGAAATCTATTTATGAAATTTTCTCCCCATTGCAGTTTAAGCTTTGAGTGTTTTAATTTTCAAGGATATTTTGGTAAAATTAGTACCCGGCCGAGTTAGGGTGTTACATTAGTAGTGGTTCTAGAAAAGGGTCAATAATAATGCATCGTGTCTTTTGAGATATGATTTACTATTTGTAGCCCTAAATGTTTTTTATTTGTAGCCCTAATATATTCAAATTTACATTAAGACCCCTCGTTTAAAAAAACTCAACCTTTCTCTTTCTTGCATGAAATTTTCGTCGGTGGTCTCCAGCCACCTCCACCCTCGCCAACAATTATCTCCGGCCACCGCCCACTATTGCCAATCACCATCTCCGACCACTGTCCACACTAGCCATCGCACATCCTCGCCGGCCACCGCCCACCCTCGCCGACATAAGTCCACCGACACTGACAATGTTTCCAATATGCTTCCAACCATGGTCGGCGACGTGTTCAATACACGTCCAACCATGGCAAGCAACATGTGGAATACGCGTGCGGCCATGGACGATTATGTATATTTCACACATCGTTGGCGATGGTCAATTCGTATTCTGCACGTCAACGGTCACCCACCGACCATATTTTTAATTAGCAGCTTCTCTCGTTTGCCTCTTTAGCCATTGTTTTGGATAATATTAGGAGTTTCACTCGTGGTATGTTTTGCGGGAGGGATGATTTTTGAGCTTCACATCTTATGGACTGCTTGGGTGGTGCTATTGTGGTTATCTCGGATGATTTTCTAGCCTCTATTACTCAAGTGGTTAATGTTTTCCTTGAGGTTGATATTCGTAGTCTCTTGGTGAGTACATAGCTAGCGCTCCTTTCACGCCACTTGTTAAACCAGGGGGTGATGTCTATCTTATAGCCTTGACACAGTTTGGAGACGTCTTGTTTCTAAAGTTGGTGCTTGTCTTGTTGGCCCTACTTTATCTGGTTATTTTGCTGGTCTTAAGTTTGGGTCGGGGTTTCTGGTGGAGGAGGGGCTGTTTTGCATGGATTGAACCGATTCGTTGAAGCCCACGGTGGTGACGTTGGTTTTTCTGTGTTGCTGGTCGTTTTCCAGAATGCTTTCAATTTAATTGATAGTGGGGCCATGCTTCAGGAAGTTCGTCATCATTGCTTGGTCTTGTCCCGATGGGTAGAGTTATGTTACTCTAGCCCTACTTAGTCATATTATGGAGTGCATAGCTTATGGTCTTGCCAGTGGGTTTAGTAGGTAGACCCTTTGGGCTCTTTGCTTTTTGTTTTGGTGTTGCAATCTTTAGTGATGTGGACACTTTGGTTGTTCGGAAGGTCTTAGACATGATTATGGATGAAGGCCCTCGAGCTGGCCTTCACCTAAATGTGGGTCAAACAGAGGTTTTTTGGCCTACTGAGGATCCTAGGAGTCGGCTTTCGGGTGTTTTTCCCACCTCTATCGGTCAGCCTCCACACGGTGTCACCGTTCTGGATGGTCCTGTCTGTTCTTGTCCTGATTTTAGCAGTGAGCTTGTGGCGAAGAGAGTTACTAAGACCATTGAGTTGATGGACTTGGTTGCGAGGATTCATGACCCACAGTGTGAGTTGCTTTTGCTTCGGGCAGGTATTGGTGTTTCTAAACTCTACTTTGCTTTGCATAGTTGCTCCCTTCATATTTTTTGGTCGGCCGAGCTATCTTTTGACACAGCTCTTCGGTCTAGTTTAGAACATATTGTACTGCTTCTAGGCTCGGTTTTGATGATTGGCAGTGGCAGCTTGCCACCTTCCCTTTTCATTTGCGTGGGCTTGGGGTTTATGCTGTTGGATATGTCCTTCATTATGCTTTTGTGGCGTCTCTTTTGCAATCTGCGGAGTTGCAAGCTAAACTCCTAAGTCCTGCTGGTCTTCTATCTCCTGCCCCTGCTCTTGATGACGCCCTACATACCTTTAATGAGTTTACAGGTTAGGATCTCTTACGTGAACCTAGTGGAGTTGTTGCCCTAAAACTTATGAATAAACCGGCATATATATATGGGGAGTTCTACGGTACCCATGGTGAAATTCGGGGTACCGCATACCTTGAGTAAGAAAACGTTATCTATAACTTGAATTGACTGATCTTTCGGACATGATACTATACTCTTACCCTTAAAGATCAAAATCTAGGTCTTAATTCTCTAAATTTTATACCCCAAGATCAATTTAATTAGACAAAATAATCGACGGTTATGATTCGTTCAAATATAGGCCAAAACATTAATCCACCATCTTACGGTTTATAGTTTATGATTTTGATAATTAGGAACTAGGGTTCACTCATTAAGGGTTAGGGTAGAGTATCATGCCCAAAAATCCTACTAATTCGAGATCTAGATAGCGTTTTCATACTCAATGTATACGGTACCCTGGATTTCACCCGAGGTACCGTAGAAGACACCATATATATATATATCTAAGGTTGTTACTACTTTAGATTATGTTTTCTCGTTGATTAAGTGTCAAGTTGCTTTGTGGAAGTCTCAGCAGAGTGCGCACTCTTCTCATTGGTTGCGCGATGTTCCTATTGTTGGGTTGGGCCAGACTATGAATGAGAGGAGGTAACGTATTGTGCTTAGTTATCGATTGGGTTTCCCGTTGTTTTCAGTATATAAGCCATGTCCTGCTTTTCCCGTGTCTTTCAGGGTGATGTCTTTGGGGATCATGTTGTGTCTTGTGCTGGTTCTGTGGGCATTAAGAATAGGCACAACCTCGTTCGTAACACGTTATTGGACATCTGTTACAGGTCTGGGATTTCTTTTGGTAGGGAGGTTGATATCGGTTTGTTTGATGGGAATGGCGGACCCTTTCGTCCTGTTGATTTGTTCTATTCCTGGGACAGGGGCGAGATGTGTGTGCCGATTTGACTGGATTTCACATCTGACTCAGACTGGGATGACTAGTTTTGTGCTTGGCTGACTTGTTGCTGATGTTGCTCAGTGAAAGTGTGTCAAGTATCGGGACATGTGTATGGCGGCTGGCTACAGTTCCTGCCCTTTTCTTTTTCTTCACTTGGAGAGTTGGATACCGATTTTGTGACTTTGCTCAAGAGGATCCAGAAATTCTCCATGTCTCATGATGCAGGGGCTCTGGCGGCTGCACACATTTTTACTAGACTTAGTTTTGCTATAGCTAAGGGAGTATTGGGCCAGATTTTATCTCGGCTATCCACCAATTTGTTATAGACCATTATTTGTTCTCCTTCCACTCATAATAATAGGTGGTTAATGCAATATTTCCACTCATAATAATGGGTTCTTAATGCAAACATTGTTTGGTCAAAAAGAACTTATTAATTAATAGTTAAAATTAGAATTTCAACAATTAATTTCTTGATTCCCTCACAGATTTTCAATATGAGAGTAAATTAGCCAATTAATCAATGATTAAGGAGCTTTTGCATATGAGAGTAAATTAGCTAGCCAATTACCATAAACACTCTAGGCCAACTAATTTTTTTTTTTATTGATTACAATTGATTCTCTAAAGGAGGGGTGAGATAACATGACTACCCCTAAATGGGTTGGAAAAATGACACCCCATATTAATTATAGGCTTTTAAAGTAATTGATTTGTGTTGTATTTAATAATCTGTCTGAATTAAAAACTCAAATTAATAAATTTTATTTTTCAGTGGAATGGTAGTTGTACCAGTGCAATGATATTAGTGTACAGGTGCAATAGTAGTTCAAAAAATGGAATATAATTAATATTAGTTCAGTGTACATGTGCAATGATAGTTGTTTCAGTGCAATAGTAGTTCGAAAAAACGTAATTAATAAGAGTTTTTAATTCCCAATGATTATGAAATGCAACACGAATTTAATATCATAATTGACTAGAATTAATAGGGGGTGTCATTTTTCCAACCCAATAGAGGGGTTAACAAGCTAACTCACCCCTAAAGGAAGATCTATTGATGGTCGAATCCACCTCTATGAAATACCAGCTTCCTTTCGCTGATGATGGTCAGAGATAGATGGTGATGGCCGGTGAAGGGTTCCGGCTACCGTGGTTGGAAAGAGCTAATTGTTTTGGGAGAATATTTGAAAATTATGTAAGTTTTTTTTTTTTTTTTCAGGGGTATTTGGTGAATTTATTGTTTTGGGCTACAAGTCTCATTTAGGGCGGCTAATAGTACATCCTTTTGAGATATCATAGTGCACGCATTATTTCATGCCAACGATGAGGACTAGAATCACTCGTACATCGACTTACTTGTCTTGTCGCAAATACGATATATGGTCTTGTATATGCAAGTCATTAATACCATCAAGCACCCAATTAACATGGAATATTCCAGTTGCAAATTAAAACTGGTTGACCAATATTAATCATAAGTCCAATACTTGGATCGATTGGGGTCTTAGAGCTGAGGACAATTTTTGTTGTGGAATGAGCAAGCACCTTCTCAATGTGGTTAGATTGAGACAATGCAACTCGCGACAATAAAAAAATTGAAAAATGAATTTCTAAAACCAAAATTCATTTTTCATTTTTCATTTTTTTATTCAAAATGAAAAAATAAATAGTAATAGGTAGAAAATATAAAATATATAAGTGAAAGGTGCAGACTTGGCGGTGACGTGACGCCTTGACTAACCGTCCAAGATAACGGTCAATTTTTCGGATTTGGCCAATTTCGTTACTTTGGTGTATAGTTCAGACCATGATATCATAGATCAAAAAATTGACCATCATGTTTAATATGTCAAAAGTTGAGGTCATACAAATATACTAACCCAATTATCAAACATTGCATGTATACTTTTGTCTCCTTTATTTAATCATAAGTCCAACGGAGAGTACTTTAGACAGCAACATAGCTTACTCATAAATAACATCTTTGCCATTTCACTTGATATCATACTCATAAATAACATCGGCCTTCCCCATGTCCTACATGGAGAGTACTTTAGACAACAACATATCTTAGTAAATTTCACTTATCTTTTATTGTACCAAATAATAAACAAGTCATTCCTACATACAAATATATATGATGGCTAATTTATATATTAATTACCAAACATTGCATGTATATTTTTCTCTTCTTTATTTAATATAAAACACTAGAAACAAACACACCATAAAATCACTAGCAAAATCCAAATTTGTTTAAAACTTCATAAATATCCAACACGAATTAAATATCATAATTGACTACAATTAATGAGGGTGTCCTTTTTCCAACCCAATAGAGGGGTTAACAAGCTAACTGACCCCTAAAGGAAGATCTATTGATGGTCGAATCCACCTCTATGATATACAAGCTTCCTTTCCCTGGTGATGGTCAGAGATAGATGGTGATGGCCGGTGATGGGTTCCGGCGACCGTGGTTGGAAGGAGCTAATTGTTTTGGGAGAGAATATTTGAAAATTATATAAGTTTTTTTTTTTTTTTGTTAGGGGTATTTGGTGAATTTATTGTTTTGGGCTACAAGTCTCATTTTGGGCGGCTAATAGTACATCCTTTTGAGATATCATAGTACACGCATTATTTCATGCCAACGATGAGTACTAGAATCACTCGTACATCGACTTACTTGTCTTGTCGCAAATACGATATATGGTCTTGTATATGCAAGTCATTAATACCATCAAGCACCCAATTAACATGGAATATTCCAGTTGCAAATTTAAACTGGTTGACCAATATTAATCATAAGTCCCATACTTGGATCGATTGGGGTCTTAGAACTTAGGACAATTTTCGCTATGGAATGAGCAAGCACCTTCTCAATGTGGTTAGATTGAGACAATGCAACTCGCGACAATAAAAAAATAAAAAAATGAATTTCTAAAACCAAAATTCATTTTTCATTTTTCATTTTTTTATTCAAAATGAAAAATTTAATAGTAATAGGTAGAAAATATAAAATATTTAAGTGAAAGGTGCAGACTTGGCGGTGACGTGACGCGTTGACTAACCGTGCAAGATAACGGTCAATTTTCGGGTTTGGCCAATTTCGTTACTTTGGTGTATAGTTCAGACCATGATGTCATAGATCAAGAAGATTGACCATCATATTTATTATGTCAAAAGTTGAGGTCATGCAAGTATATTAAACCAATTATCAAACATTGCATGTATACTTTTGTCTCCTTTATTAATTAATCATAAGTCCCACGGAGAGTACTTTAGACAGCAACATATCTTACTCATAAATAACATCTTTTCCATTTCACTTGATATCATAATCATAAATAACATCGGTCTTCCCCATGTCCTACATGGAGAGTACTTTAGACAACAACATATCTTAGTAAATTTCACTTATCTTTTATTGTACCAAATAATAAACATGTCATTCCTACATACAAATATATATGATGACTAATTTATATATTAATTATCAAACATTGCATGTATATTTTTTTCTTCTTTATTTAAGATAAAACACTATAAACAAACACACCATAAAATCACTAGCAAAATCCAAATTTGTCTAAAACTTAGTAAATAACGGATGAGAAACCAGACAACAAACCATTGAGATGTGACATAAGATTTCAATATAATAGCTTATTTATGTCTTTCATGATTACGGAAGTTAAGGTTTTATAGGCCTTTTCCGTGGGATGAAGACCATCCCAAAAAATGTACTTTGAAGTATCCGCACAAGTCGAAGGGCTCAATCGGTTGCAAAGAAATCCAAAATCTATAGTTCCTGTCCCGCAGCACCCCTCCTTCGCTACGACAAACCCTGCAATATATCCATCCACGTAAATAAATTAAACTTTCTTAAACCATGCATCCTAACTAACTTGATCAAGGAGAAATTAACTTAATTACCATAATTTTCAGGACGCCTAATGATATCTAACAAAGGCGTGTACACGTCAACAAACTGGACGCTCAAGTCAGGAAGCGAAACGTCGTCGTTAAGTCGCTGAATTTCGTGGCCAAGCTTCTCGTTGAACATCACCGCCAGCTCGTCGCACTCGTCGGAACATTGCCTCTGTACTCCGCCGAGCAAAGTTCTGAAGGCAGGGATACATCCCGTCGTTAATGTACTTAGGTGAACGATCTTTCGAGCACCCAGCCCGTACAACTGCCTGAGAAAGGCGGAAGCCTGGCCGGCGAGAAAGCCGGCGTATGAAGCCATTTCCGACGACGACTTTGTTCTGGTATGAAACAAAGAGGCCAATAAGACGTCGTTGTTGCCCGCTGATATTACGTAAAGGCCGTTTTCAACGACGTCGTTTGATCTCTGCTCTCCCACCAGGCTTCTCAACTTCCCCACGTATTGTCGGAAGAGATTGAGTTGATTTGGAATTGATATAACCGACTGATATACATTATTTCAAACAAGTCATAGTTAGAATTTAGAAATAATATATATAGATATACTTTTTGTTGTTGTTGTTGCAAAAAGTCACTTTTCTCGTAGGGTTAACATGAATTAAGAAAAGTCATTACTAATATCTTTAGTGTCTTGGGGTCATAGCCAGAGCCAGCAGAAGCAAAACACACTCCCGTTGTGAGATCCTCAGCTTCAAGACTCGGATCGAGATAAGGTGACAAAAAATGCTTTATTCCCAAATTTTCAACTGCACAAATTAAATACACAGATTATTAACTATTAATTACTTAGCTATAGCCCTGCAGAAACGATGTATTTGTATGTAAAGTACAAAAATCAAATAATAAGTACCTATGAGGTCGGAAATGAGCCTTCCATCGGAGAATCTACCGGTGGGGATTCTTCCCGGAAAATCCCTTCCGTAGGGAGGGAAGTTGGACTTTATCAAAGTTGCGATATGATCGTTGTTGCCCGTATCAAGAATCGAGTCCCCGAAGGCGAAGACAGCTGAAGAAGTTATTCTATTACCAACTGTTACGTTTTCAGGTGGCGGCGGCGCCATAGTTATTGCAACCGCTTCGCTGAAGAATAGAGGACCAATGGTTACAATAAGCTGCAGCAAGAAGAAGATTACGATGACTAATGATTCTGGAGAAGCCATATTACTATTGCTAGCTTAATTAGTGTGTTGGGTTTACTACAATGCACTACTAAACTTTCGATTGTCCATCTACGTATTTATATAGAGCTAACCTATGAAAAGCAGTTGATTCGGCGGTGGCTCTGCCAACTATACCGCTGCCAAGCCTGCCATCATCAATGATCTTCCCACTGTCTTATGAAAAGAGAACGAATCGGCTTGTGATTCTTCTAACCTAAGCATATGGGTTGAACTCATCATTAGCAAATGTTGGAAGCTTATTAAATATTAATGACCAATAATTACGTATTGGGGCGTTTTCTGTTACGTGTGGAAAAGGTCTTTCTGGTACAACTCTGAATACATATAGGAAGAAGCGTGCGGCACACTCCATTATAGATACGTAATTTACTTATCCGCCATGATAAGCTATAACAGGGGGTCCAGGATAGGGGTGGACATCCGGTTTGGTAAATCTGAACCAAACCGGACCAAAACTGAATTAAACCGAATCGAAAAATCATATCATTCGGTTCGAAATTCAGAAAGGAAATATGAATAATTTGGAAATCAAGGTTCTTCCAACAAAATTGAGGTTCCGAATTCCAACCGAAGTTTCGAAATATTGCTCACAACAGCCAAAATAAACCCAGACCAAACCCCACGGTTATTAAAAAAAAAAATATGAAAGCCAACTATCTCACTTATATCCCACAACCCACAATGCCTAGTGAAACCGTAGCCCAACCCAAATGAACCTTGGCTTAAAACCCCATTCCCAAATGAAAACCACACAGCGGTCGCCGCAGCCTCACTATTGGCGGTCGTCATTCCCCTCACATTGATGAACATCCCCCGCATTCCCCTTGGCCATTGCCTCCACCCTCTTCTCCTTCATGCCGTCCCACCTCCTTCACTGTCGGGAATCCCTAAAAAAAACCTCATTGAAGAAGAAGAAAAAGATTCATGAATAATAGGAAAAAAAGGAAAATTAGACAATTTAGAGTTTAAGAAAAGTAAATCCTCTATTATTTTATATTTGTAGAAGTTACTTTTTTATATAGAAAAAGTAAATTTTAAAAAACTAACACTTTGTTTTTGTCAGAACAGAAGCGTGCAATCGATAATCCAAATCAGCACGAACGAACACAAATTTAAAGTGGTTCACTAACACAATGTGTGCTAGCTAATCCACGGGCAGGGGGAAACAAATTTCACTGATTTGAGGAGAGTACAGGTTACAAACCAAATTCCAAATGGACAAACCAAACAAACTACCCTGACTGACCTTACTACAGGCTAGGGTGATGAAGAGTATTTATAGAACTCTTCTCCTAATCCCAAACAGAAAACCAAACACTTTTTCCCAAACATACAAGGAAAAGGTCAAACAAATCTCAAACACAAACCCAAACTAAATAGACCCAAACACAAAACAAAACCAATTCAAATTCAAGTCATATTCTAACAATCTCCACCTTGACTTGAATTCTCTCTCAAATACCAAATGTACCAGACGCAACCAAAGTTGCCAGATGTACCAGACGCAACCAAAGTTGCCAGATGTACCCAGATGTGATCGAAATCACCAAACTCAAACGCGATACAAATCGCCAAACTCAAACGCGATGCAAACAGAATTGCCAGATGTACCAAACTCCTCCAAACCAGTTGTACTATAATCTCCCCTGCCTCTAGATGCCCCTAAGGGCGGTCAACGAATCAATACATGCAGCAAGTCCAACACATGTTGGGACTTGCCATGCAGAACCAGCTTGGTGTTATTTCCGTCCATAACACCAACATCAAATTTACTGCTAACTCCAAGCCTGCAACTCCAAACTGACTTCTCAATCTTCAAATCTTAAACAAACATCCTTGGTGATCGAAAACCCTAATCACCACCAAGGGCAACAAACAGAATTCTCCCCAAACCACAAGCTATTACCGAACACAATAAATTCAAGTAATTGCTTCCAAATTCCAATTGATCTGCCAACTAGCTCCCTGCTGCAAATTCCAAATTTTCTTCTCGACAAACCAAACGATGCAACTCCAAACTGATGAAAGATTGCAATCACCACCCAATACCAAATTGCCGCCGAACAAAGAATTAATGAACACCAACAAATTTAGCAACCCTGCTTTCGCTACCAGTAAACTCCACCTGATTAAATCAATCCTAGCTCAAAGGAAAAAAAAAAGAATTGCGCGTCCTTGATAATTCCCAAACACAATTACCTTTTCTTGGCTTGCTTCTGTGCGCAGTGCCACAAACAATAATTCCAACCAATTTTCCAAACACCCACTCCACGGTCAAAGTAAAAGCAAATAACAATGGACGAAATTGCTGCAGGGCAGCCGGAAAGAAGCAAATCAAACTGTCGGCGGCCGACTTTTCTCGAGGACAGTGACTAGTTGTAGTGTCCCTGGCTGAATCCCGGCGAGAGAGGTGTTCTGGAAGAAGGAAGAAACACAGAGAGTCGAGAGAGAAAGAGAGAAAGAGAAAGAGATAGGGAAGAGTTAAGTTTCTTATTATTTTCTTTGTTCTTGTTGTACAGCAGTGTTCCCTCCTATTTATACGAACTGTACAATTACCAAACAACTCCTACTGTTTCTCCTTTCTTCAATCAAATCCAATTCATGACAACTCTCCCTCCCTTAGCTGCAGACTTGTCCTCAAGTCTGGAATTGTGGGAAACGCTGCTGGAAATCATCAAGGAATTCCCAAGTCGCATCCTCCTCTTGTTGATGTGTCCAGTGAACCAAAACCTGGGTGGTGGCCTGATTGCGACGAGCTACAAAACGGCGTGCTAAAATCGCTAGAGGCTCAATCTTCAACCTACCTGCATCATCATACTCGGGCAAAACAGGTTGGGTGATCACAGCGGATCCCCTCGCCAGTTTCAACAGGGAAACGTGAAAAACCGGGTGAATTGCTGATCCTGAAGGAAGCTGAAGACGATAAGCCACCTCACCAATTCTTCGAACAATAGGAAATGGGCCATAAAACTTTGGTGAAAGTTTTTGATTCGCCCTCTGCTGCACAGTCATCTGCCGGTACGGCCTCAACTTCAAATACACCAAATCTCCTTCCTGGAAACTTCTCTCTGTGCGGTTTCGATCAGCCATCTGCTTCTGGCGGTTTTGAGCAGCCGCGAGATTATCACGGAGTTTAGCCACCAAACATTGCTGCTGCTGGAGTCTCTCTGTCACAGCTGCTACTGAAGTTGACAGCGGATTCTGAACACCAAACTGCGAAGGAGTATACCCATATAGTGCCTCGAACGGAGTAATCTGCAAGCTTGTGTGGTAATTAGTATTGTACCACCACTCTGCCATAGAAATCCAGGAATGCCACTGCTGGGAAGAATGGTGGATCATGCTACGCAAGTAATCTTCCAGACAACGATTTAAACGTTCCGTTTGCCCATCCGTCTGGGGATGATAGGCGGTAGAGAAGTGTAGATGGACCCCCTGTAACTCAAAAAGTTTGGTCCAAAAGGCACTCGTGAAAATAGTGTCCCGATCTGAAACAATGGTTTGTGGAAGTCCATGTAACCTGAACACTCCATCAAAGAATACTTGGGCCACTGAAGCTGCAGAATAAGGTCTGGACAAGCAGAAGAAATGTCTGTATTTGGAGAATCGATCAATGACCACAAAAATTACCTCTTTGCCTCCTGATTTAGGAAGTCCTTCCACAAAATCCATCGAAATATGTTGCCACGCACGATCTGGAATAGGTAGTGGTTGTAATAAACCCGGATAGGGAACTGTTTCTGTCTTGCATCGCTGACATACATCACAACCTTCCACAAACTCAGTCACCTGCTTCTTCAACCCGGGCCACCAAAAATATCGCTTGATGCGTTGGTAAGTAGCTTGCCTGCCCGAGTGACCCCCCACTGGAGAACCATGGAAGAGGTGAAGTAATTGAACTCTCACATTGCCATTAGAACCCACATATAATGAAGACTTGTGGTACAGGAGACCCTGCTTTACTTCATGAATCCGAGGGCCTGTGAAAGGAACAGCAGCAGCTGTCAACAAGGCTTGAACTTCTTGGTCACCAATGTAAGTAGACTCCACCTCTGCCAACCATGCTGGTAATGCTGCTGTGATCGAACTGCAGTGGCCTGATGCAGAGAAATTAGGATGCCGAGAAAGAGCGTCGGCTACCTTGTTGTACTTCCCTTGACGGTAACGGATTTCAAAGTCCAATCCCAACAACTTCACCATACCTTTACGTTGTATCTGTGTGTGTAATTTCTGACCCAACAAGTGTTTCAGACTCTCATGGTCTGTAAGAATCACAAATGGACGCCCTTCCAAGTAATGACGCCACTTAGTAACCGCCAACAACACCGCCAAGTATTCCTTTTCATAAGTCGAGAGGCCTTGCTTCCGTGGGCATAAAACCTGGCTAAGGTATGCCAAGGGTCTTCCCTCCTGTGACAGAACAGCCCCCACTCCTATGTCACTAGCATCTGTTTCAAGGGTGAAGGGCAATGAGAAATCTGGCAAAGCAAGAACTGGCGCTTGAGTCATGGCTACCTTCAGCACTTCAAAAGCCCTCTGAGCTGGATTGGACCACTGAAAACAATTCTTCTTGAGTAACTCCGTAAGGGGTTTAGCAATCAACCCGTAATTCTTAACAAACTTACGGTAATAACCTGTCAAGCCAAGAAATCCTCTAAGCTCCTTCACTGTTTTTGGAACCGGCCAAGACACCATAGCTTCAACCTTTCCTGGATCAGTAGATACCCCCTCCTCATTGATTCTGTGACCCAAATAATCGACTTGAGTTTGGCCAAATGTGCACTTAGAGGGTTTAGCAAAAAGGGTTTGCTGCCGAAGAATTCTGAGAGTGACTTCCAGATGTCCCACATGAGATTTCTGAGTGGGGCTGTAAACCAGAATGTCGTCGAAAAACACTAGAATAAATTTCCGGAGGTGCTCTGCAAAAATCTCATTCATTAAGGCTTGAAACGTTGCCGGCGCATTCGTCAACCCAAACGGCATAACGACAAATTCATAATGGCCTCGATGAGTTCGGAAAGCTGTCTTGTATTGATCTTGGGGACTCATTCTGATCTGATGATACCCAGACAACAAGTCCAGCTTGGTAAAATATTTAGCTCCCTTCAACTCATCTAGAAGATCTTCAATAACCGGTATTGGAAATTTATCCTTAATGGTCAAAGAGTTCAATTCCCTATAATCCACACAAAACCTCCACGATCCATCCTTCTTGCGTACCAATAACACTGGTGAAGCAAAGGGACTACGACTGGGCTGAACATACTGAGCAGCTAGCATTTCTTTCACCAATCTATCCATCTCAATCTGCTATGGTAAAGAATAACGGTAGGGTCACAGATTTACCGGTTTAGAACCCGGCTGTAGTGGAATCATGTGATCACAATCCCTGACTGGTGGAAGAGAAGTTGGCTTCCTGAATACATCAGCAAACTCGGATAAAACAGGAGGTAGGAATGCTGGAACATCACCTGAGACAGATGGGACAGCAACAATGCTGAACAATTGCCCAGCCCAAATGGGCATCTTCTGCTTAATGTACTTTTGTAAACCCTTGCCTGTCATTGCCTTGCAGCTGCCATAATCTTGTACTCCCTTCAATACTACCTCTTCTCCATTTAGATCAAAGAATAGTTGTAATTCCACAAAATCAAACTTGACCGGACTGATGGTTCTCAACCAATCCAGCCCCAAAACCATGTCGTTGGATCCTAGGCTCAAAATTCTTACATCATAGGTAAACATGTGGCCCTGCATTTCCCAAGTAAACCCTCTGCAGACCTTCTTACTCAATAGAATAGTGCCATCAGCAAGCTTCACTCTCAGAGGAGGAGCTGAATCCAATCCACATCTCAATTCTATGGCTTTTTGTTCATTTAGAAACGTATGAGTGCTGCCCGTATCTATAAGAACATACATTCTAGTTTTTTTAACCTTTCCTTTAACCACAAGAGAGTTCGAATTACCTCCATTTCCCACAGCCTGCATAAGAACCTCCTCGGGCTCAATATTCTCATCCTCTTCTGCTTGAATCAGGTCCTCTTCATCTTCACTCCAATCCATGGGAGGTAATATCACCCCTCCTTCTTCCACTTGCAACGTATTCAACTGCTTTTTCTGCTCACAAACATGCCCGAAATAATACTTGACCCCGCACTTGTAACAAGATCCTTTGGCGAAATTCCCCCGAGCTGGAGCTGCTTTAGTGAGATTATTAGGATTATGCATGCGGCCACCACCACCTCCTTCCCACTTCTTAGTCTGGATAGGCACAGGATTACTGGGAGGTTGGGATGGTCTGAACCCGGAGCCATGGCGCCACTTCTTCCGCCTCGCCTCATTGGAAGCCTCCTCCAGTTGAGCCAATTGGAAAGCGTTCGCCAGGGTAGCCGGTTGCCACATAGTAACCACTGGTCGCAACTCTTCCTCCAGCCCACTGATAAAACTGGAAATGAAGTAATCTTCCCCCAGAGCAGGATTAAAACGAACCATCTGAGACTTCAATTCTTCGAATTTCTCCTGATATTCCAACAAGGACCCCTGCTGCCTCAATTTGTTAAAGGCACCAACAACACCCCCATAAGTCCTGTCACCAAATCTTCCACACAAGGCAGTGAAGAATTCACCCCAATCCAAGTTCTGACGCCCGTACTTCCAGCCCTCAAACCATATATCAGGTCGCTTCTCAAAATAGATTGCCGCCAAACTGACCTTCTGATTATCCGGAATCGCATAAATTTCAAAGAGTTTCTCGCATTTTCTGGTCCACTCGCGAGGATCATCCCCATTGAAATTAGGGAAATCGAAACGCGGTAGCTGGTGGTTAGGGTTACCTCGAGGCGGAGGGAAATTCTCCTGCTCTTCCATATTCATATCACGCGCTTGACCTCGAGGAGCTTGCAACTGTGCGGCAGGCTCAGCCACGCGTCGACCTTGATTCGGAAGAGGTAACAGACCGCGATCCCCTGCCCGAACTCCGGCGACCATCACCTCCTCACGATTCCGGCCCATATCTAAACAACGAAGAATGTCGTGCATCTGCGCCAATTGCGTCGCCTGATCAGCGGCGCGGAGCTCCATCCCCTCCATTCGGGTGTTGAGAGTTGCGAATTGCTGTGTATGTCCTTCGGCACGGCCAACCAACTCGCGGAGTTGATTGGAATGCGTCGTAATCACATCTTCGAGACCCGCAATCGTGGATCCTAATTCCTTCTCCGAACGGCTGGTGTGCTCGATTAGATGAGTGAGGCGCTTGTCAATGGTGCCCCGTGTGTTTGCCATCGTGCCAGGAAAGGGCTCTGATACCAATTGCAGTGTCCCTGGCTGAATCCCGGCGAGAGAGGTGTTCTGGAAGAAGGAAGAAACACAGAGAGTCGAGAGAGAAAGAGAGAAAGAGAAAGAGATAGGGAAGAGTTAAGTTTCTTATTATTTTCTTTGTTCTTGTTGTACAGCAGTGTTCCCTCCTATTTATACGAACTGTACAATTACCAAACAACTCCTACTGTTTCTCCTTTCTTCAATCAAATCCAATTCATGACACTAGTCGGATACCAGCAGCCAAACTCAAATATCCAATCCAATTGCTGTGCAAATCCTCTAAAATTGCAACCAGCTAACCAGGTTCCAAAAATCGCGAAAACAATTACAAATAAATCCAGATCAACCACTTGTCAGAACAGAAGCGTGCAATCGATAATCCAAAACAGCACGAACAAACACAAATTTAAAGTGGTTCACTAACACAATGTGTGCTAGCTAATCCACGGGCAGGGGGAAACAAATTTCACTGATTTGAGGAGAGTACAGGTTACAAACCAAATTCCAAATGGACAAACCAAACAAACTAACATGACTGACCTTACTACGACTAGGGTGATGAAGAGTATTTATAGAACTCTTCTCCTAATCCCAAACAGAAAACCAAACACTTTTTCCCAAACATACAAGGAAAATGTCAAACAAATCCCAAACAAGTACCCAAACTAAATAGGCCCAAACACAAAACAAAACCAATTCAAATTCAAGTCATATTCTAACAATTTTATTTCTCTCCGCCTCGCTGGTTTAGCCTTACTGCATTCCTCTGGCCATCTTCATCTCTGTGCTTTCTCAGTCATCTCCATTTAAGGTTCCTCCGACCGCCTAAAAAATCAGGACTAAAACATAAAACAACACCAAAACATGAAAACCAGTTCCAATACACTAGAGCCAATACTCATACCATACCTCTAATCACCGTTTCACTCTTTCACTCTTTAATTTCTTCAGCTAAAACGCATGAAAATTCTAACACAGGATGGTAATGACTTTTGAACCATTTCATAATCAATTGACCTTCAAACAAGTATTACTATGTCTCAAACACATATCATGAAATAATCACATTAAACACATTAAATCAATATGTTTTCGACAATTATCAATTAATTTTATTGTATTTTCACGATAATAAAGTGAGAAACTTCGGCACATCAAACGCCAAATCCAGGCTGCATTAGTGCATTCCTTGCATAAGATTGTCATTATCCAAGAAAATGAAATTGACACTAAGTGAAAAGGATGCATCTTCTCATGAAATTAGAATATTTGTCTTGGTCCAGGCTGCATTCCTTGCATAAGATTGTCATTATCCAAGAAAATGAAATTGACACTAAGTCAAAAGGATTCATCTTCTCATGAAATTAGAATATTTATCTTGGTCGGTTCAACATAAATTCGATTTGCTAGGTCTAACTCAAAACCAATATGATTGTTACAATCGCGCTGCTACGATCGGGAAATCGCCAGAATCGATAAAGAAAGAATACGAAAGCGAGAATCAAAAACACGACGCACGATTTACGTGGTTCACTAACACGATGTGTGTTAGCTACGTCCACGGGCGAGAGAGAGCCAGTTTCACTATATCAAGGAGATTACAGATTACAGGGGAGTATGAGAAGTATTTATAGTACTTCTCCATGTGGGTCTAAACCTAACCCAGACCCCCGATTACCAGTCGTAGCGGCTGATAGTCCGATTCAAGTCACATCAACAAATCTCCACCTTGACTTGAATCCTCTTCCTCTGAAATCTCTGATGTACTCTCCTCCTTCTATCTCTCTCCCGCCATCAATGCCCCGCAGGGCGGAGTCACCCACTCAAGACAATCAGCAAGTCCAAGCAGTGTTTGAACTTGCCATGTGCAACCAGCTTCGTGAACATATCAGCAGGATTATCCGCGGTGCCAACCTTCTTCACCTTAATCCTCTTCTCTGTCCTCAAGAAATGATACCTCACGTCGATGTGCTTAGTCCTCTCATGGTGGACTTGATCCTTAGCCAAGCATATTTCACTCAAACTGTCGCAATACACCACTGTATGATCATGATATAGACCAAGATCACCAACCAGTCCCTTCAACCATATTCCCTCCTTAGCAGCTTCTGTCAACGCCATATACTCTGCCTCAGTAGTAGGCAATGTCACCGCCGACTGCAAAGTTGCCTTCCAACTCACTACAGAACTCCCAAGAGTGAATACATAACCGGTCATCGATCTCCTCGTGTCAACATCTCCAGCATAGTCTGAGTCAGAATACCCAGACACCAAGCACTCTGTATCACTTCCGAAGCTAATCCCCACATCAGGTGTACCCTTAAGGTACCGGAAGATCCTCTTCACAGCCTGCCAATGCTCCTTCCCAGGTTGTATCATAAATCTGCTGACAACACTAACAGCATGTGCAACACAGGTCTAGTGCATACCATAGCGTACATCAAGCTACCTACTGCACTAGCATATGGGACTCTCGACATGTACTCCTTCTCAGCCTCTGACTGTGGTGCATAAGCTGAGGATAGATGAACATTTGAAGCACTAGGAGTATTTAAGGGCTTTGCTGAAGACATGCCAAACCTCGACAGTATCTTCTGGATGTAGCTCTTCTGTGACAAGAAAAGCTTCTTCTTCGACCTGTCCCTGTAAATCTCCATACCCAAGATCTTCTGAGCAGCTCCCAGATCCTTCATCTCAAACTCCGCACTGAGAAGCCCCTTTAACTTATGGATATCAGACTTTGACCTCGCAGCTATGAGCATATCATCCACATACAGAACAAGATAGATCATCGAGCCATCCTCCACCTTGTTGTGATACACACAACAATCATATGGACTTCTGCTATAACCCAGCTCAAGCATGTAACTGTCAAATATCTTGTACCACTGCCTCGGAGACTGCTTAAGTCCATACAAGGACTTCTTTAGCTTACAAACATAGTCTTCTTTTCCCGGAACCTCGAATCCTTCTGGCTGAGTCATGTAAATTTCTTCCTCCAACTCTCCATGTAGGAAAGCTATCTTCACGTCTAGCTGCTCGAGCTCCAAGTCATGATGTGCCACTATTGCTAGTAGCACTCTGATCGAAGTATGTCTGACCACTGGTGAGAAAATCTCATTGTAGTCAACTCCTTCCCTCTGCGAGAAGCCTCGTGCAACCACCCGAGCTTTAAATTTCATGCCCTCTTTAGAAGTGATCCTTCCTTCTTCTTGTAGATCCACTTATTTGTAACAATCTTCCTGCCATGTGGTCGTTTGACTAGCTCCCAAGTCTGATTCCTGTCATGGGATTCCATCTCATCTCCCATTGCGGCAAGCCACTAATCAGCTTCACCACCCGAAACCGCTTCTCTATAGGACTGTGGCTCTCCTGCATCCACTTCTTCAGCAACCTGAAATGAATACGCCACCATGTCCTCGAAACCATACCTCTCTGGAGGTACTCCTGCAGTCGCTCTCTTTGGTCTACCGGAAGCTATAGACTGTTGAGCTCATGCACTGGACTTTGAAGTTTCTGGCTCTGTAGAAACATCATCATGTTGATCTTCTCCACCTTGGTCCTCAAACTCACTCTCATTGAGAGTTTGCAGCTCCACCTGCTTATCAACATTCCTGCTACCTTCAACAACAGTAACCTTCAACATGGGGTTAAACATAGACTTCTCATCAAATATCACATTTCTACTGAGTATAACTCAATGCTCAAAAGGTGACCAGACTCGAAATCCCTTAACTCCATCTCCGTAACCCACAAATACACCCTTATTTGCCCTTGGGTTCAGTTTACCCTCATCCACATGATAATAAACAGGACACCCAAAAACTTTTAGTGAAGAGTAATCAGCAGGCTTACCATACCACACCTCATAAGGAGTCTTCAAATCGATACATGTGTGAGGTCCACGGTTGATCAGGAAGCACGCCATATTCACTGCTTCTGCCCAGAATCTTCTCTCTAGTCCTTCATTAGATAGCATGCACCGTGCTCTCTCCAACAATGTTTGGTTCATCCTTTCTGCAACGCCATTCTGCTAATGTGTATCTCTCACAGTCCGATGACGGGAAATCCCTTCATCCTTGCAGAATTCGTTGAACTCAGAATTACAGAACTCCCGACCATTTTCCGTTCGCAGCTTCTTGATCTTCTTACCAGTCTAATTCTCCACCTATGTCTTCCACTGCTTGAACTTCGTGAAATCCTCACTTTTCTGCTTCATCATGAAAATCCAAGTAAATCTCGAATAATCATCAATAATAGACAGAAAATACCTACTGCCTCCAATGGATTCAACTTGTGAAGGACCCAACAGTCGGAGTGGAGGTAATCTAGTATCCCCTTCGTCCGGTGGATACCCTTCTTGGGAAACTTGCTGCGATGTAGCTTCCCAAACACACAATGCTTGCAGAATTCCAAATTCTGCATCTTGTGCCCGCAAATAAGATCCCTCTTCGACAGAACTTGCATCCCCCGTTCACTCATATGCCCCAATTTCATGTGCCAAAGAGTGGTCATATCTTCCTGATGAACCTGAGACGATGCAACTGTAGCTGAACCAGATAACACAGACCCTTGTAATGCATACAAGGTCCCACGCTTCACGCCCTTCAGCACCTTCCTTGAACCTTTGCAGACATACACAACTCCACCTTTTCCTTTGAAACTGAAACCCTTGCTGTCGAGTAGACTCAAGGAGATCAGGTTCTTTGTCATTCGTGGACCATCATGTGCCCGAACCTTTATGGACCCAATTCCAACAACCTTGCAGACAGCTCCATTTGCCATGACCACGTTACCACCATCTATATGCTCGTAGGTTGTGAAGCAATCCCTGTTCGGAGACATATGGTATGAGGCTGCAGTATCCATAAATCACACATCTCCACGATGTGCCTTCTCATCTACAGCCAATGCAAGATTGTCTTCAGAATTGTTGTCCACTTCTCCCACGGCAACTGTACCTTGTTTCTTCTGTTGCCCTCTTCTCTTGGGACAGTTGTACTTCCAATGCCCCACTTCCTTACAGTTGTGACAAGCATCACCTGGCTGTGGACCGGGACCCATGGAATTTTTATTCGAATTCCCTTTACCAAATTTCTTCTTTCCCTTTCCACCTGTAACAGCCAAACCTGATGCCTCACCACCTGTACCAGATCTAGACGCCTTATGCCTGATCTCTATCGTATGAAGAGCAGACCTGACATCCTCCAACGACACGCTTTCTTTACCAGCAATAAAAGAATCAACGAAATTCTCATATGAACTCGGCAAAGAAACCAGCAGGATTAGGGCAGCATCCTCGTCATCAACTTGAACATCTATATTACGCAGATCCAGCAAAATAGAGTTAAGCCGTTGGAGATGTTCCCACAAAGGCGTATCTTCTTGCATCCTCAAGCTGAACAACCGTTACTTGAGATGCAGCTTGTTGGTTAGAGACTTAGTCATGTACAGACTCTCTAGTTTCAACCACAAGCCCGCGACAGTCTTCTCAGCAGCGATTTCAATGATGACGTCATCAGACAACGATAGCATGATGGTCGAGTGGGCCTTCTCCTCCAGGATATTCCACTCATCGTCATCGACCGCTGCCTTTTTCTGTTTTGCAAACAGCGACCCCCACAGCGATATGATCTTCCATATAGCGAAGTTGTTCTTCCCCGTGAACTTTTCGATCTTCATGTTCACCGACATCATTCTTCTGAATCGAAAATCCTAGCCTGATTTCCAACCGCGGCTCTGATACCACTTGTTACAAACCCGCTGCTACGGATCGGGAAATCGTCGGAATCGATAAAGCAAGAATACAAAAGCGAGAATCGAAAACACGACACACGGTTTACGTGGTTCACTAACACGATGTGTGTTAGCTACGTCCACGGGCGAGAGAGAGAGCCAGTTTCACTATATCAAGGAGATTACAGATTACAGAGGAGTATGAGAAGAATTTATAGTACTTCTCCATGTGGGTCTAAAGCTAATCCAATCTAGCAAAGGAAACGGTTACAGACCAGGCCCAGAACCCGAACCCAAATAACATTGAGCCAATTAGTCCGATTCAAGTCACATCAACAATGATCCAATTAGTCCGGATCAACTAAATTTCCAACAAGAGGAAGGGAAAGAACTCGAGGAGAGCACATGCAGTTAACGCATCAGAATATGTGTATAGAGGTTTTATTAGCGGTCCCAAAATCCTCTGTATAGTGGCTGTAGGCAGCAATGGCTACATAGGATTTGAATACAATAGCCTATTTATGTCTTTCATGATAACAGAAGTTAAAGATTTTATAGACCTTTTCTGTGGGATAAAGACTATCCCAAAAAATGTACTTTGAAGTATCCGCACAAGTAGAACTAGAAGGGGTCAATCGGTTGAAAAAAAATCCAAACTCTATAATTCCTGTCCCACAGCACCCCTCCTTCGTCACAACAAACCCTGCAATATTATAAACTTTCTTCAACCATACATCCTAACGAATTAAATTAAGGAGAAATTAACTTAACAAACTTAATTACCATAATCTTCAGGACGCCTAATGATATCGAAAAAAGGCGTGTACACGTCAACAAACTGGACACTCAAGTCAGGAAGCGAAACGTCATCGTTCAGTCGCTGAATTTCTTCGCTGAGCTTCTCGTTGAACATCACGGCCAGCTCGTTGGACTCGTCGGAACATTGCCTCTGTACTCCGCCGAGCAAAGTTCTGAAGGCTGGGGTACATCCCGTCGTTAATGCACTCAGGTGAACTATCTTTCGAGCTCCCTGTCCGTACAGTTCCCGGAGAAAGGCGGAAGCTTGGCCGACGAGAAAGGCAGCGTATGAAACCATTTCCGATGACGATTTTGTTCTTGTAAAATCGGATAGCGCGGAAGAGAAAGAACACGAGAATTTACGTGGTATCCCCGTTCAAGATGAACGAGACTACTCCACGGGAGCAAGCTCCAGAGAAGGATTTCACTAGTAGGCGGCCGAATAAAAATCAAGGCCAGTAGTTCTTGTTACACGTCTAAGCTAGCTGCTGGATATTTAACCTAGGGAATTAGGGAATTAAGTTACCTAATTATAAGATGATACTCATAATTAAACACGGTAACTATTTACATCCCAACACTCCCCCTCAAGCTGAGGTATGAAGGTCACAAATGCCCTGCTTGGACAAAAGTGAATGAAATGTAAGCCCAATTCCCGTAGGACACTAGGAAATAATTGTGGCCCAAGTGTAATTGTCACTTAATAATTTAATATAAGATAAATCCAATATTGATTAGGTTAATGAAAGGTAAATTCTTAATATGCCCTGATGGTGGGTCTATATAAAGAAGCTCTAGGATTGGTCCTCTCTCAACCCATTACGTAGAATTTCTTAGCCATCACAGAAATCTCTAAACCTAAAACCTAAAGGGGTCAAGAGGGAGAAACTCAATTCCGGTGATTACTACTCCAGTGCCGCCGCCGCTCTCGTTATGGATCGAGGTAGGTTTTCCGATCTATTATCGATTCGTGAAATCATCTAATTCTAAGATCCATGCTATTATGATCTATGTTTACATGAAACTGCTCAGCACCCAGAGCTTTGGTAAAAATATCTGCCAGCTGTGAAGAAGAACCGATCTTCAAGGGAGTGATTTCTCCTGTAACGACACGCTCACGAACAAAATGACAGTCCATCTCCACGTGCTTAGTCCGCTCGTGGAAGACAGGATTAGCTGCGATATGAAGAGCAGCCTGATTGTCGCAGTGCAAAGCAGTAGCCGCCGGCTGAGGTACACCAAGTTCCGTGAGTAAGAAACGCAGCCACACAACTTCACTGACAGCGCTAGCCATGGCCCTGTATTCGGCCTTGACAGAAGACCGAGCAACTACACGCTGCTTTTTGGTACGCCAAGAGACGGGAGCAGAACCTAACTGAACATAGTAGCCGGTAGTAGAACGGCGGGTCGTCTGACAGCCACCCCAATCTGCATCACAGTAAGCAGAAAGAGTCAAAGAATCACCAGAAGGGAAAAGAGGCCCTGGATGGGACTGTTGTCGTTGTCAACGTGAGCAGCCCGCGGAGTGTTGTTGTTCTCCCCAACCTGCCTGCGCGCGCTGCCCGAACGTTCCCCTTGCTTCCCTTTCTTTGAGTCGGAGGGAAAACCATGTAAGCGGTAACACATGTCTTTGGTGTGACCGAGTTTGCGGCAATGGCTGCACCGAACTGGTTATGCGTTGCCTGGCTGCTTCTCGTCACGAACTTGGAACGCAGCTGATTCCACTATGGGTCTGCGTCCAGCCGTGAGTTGTTGCTGTTCATCCCCAGCGACCAGCTGATAAGCTTCAGCAAGCGAGGGCAGCGGCTTGGTGGCCAAAACTTGGGAGCGAACCACAGCAAAGGAGTCATCGAGGCCAAGAAGAAAGTCGAACAAACGCTCGGACTCAGCCTTCTCGCGCGCCTGGCGAGCCACGTCGCAGGGACATCCTCCGCAACTGCAATGAGGATTAACGCTGCCTGTTTGTAGTTCATCCCAATAGGTTCTCAATTGAGTGTAGAATGCAGAAACCGATGACTTGTCTTGGCGGAGGGCACCTATCAGCCGACGCAATTCATAGGCGCGACCCGCGGATCTTGCTCCAAACCTTTGTCGGAGATCAAGCCATATTTCGCGCGCCGTGCGCACATCACGCACGCTGTTGCGAGGTTCTTTCGTCATCGCCGTCTTGAGCCAACCCTTGACCTTTGCGTCACAGCGGTCCCAAGCATCAAGTCGGACGAGATCGGTTGAAGGCGGTCTTGGCAGAGTGCCATTGACGAACGCCAGTTTGTTTTTTGCGATAAGAGTCTCAGTCATATCGCTGGCCCACTCTCCGTAGTTCAGGTTGGTCAGTACATCACCACCGAACAGCTGACCTGGATTTTCGGACGGATGGAGGAACTGAGGAGAGCCGAGAGGAATTGAGTCGAGGCCAGTGATGGCAGCTTTGCCGTCGCTCGAGCTATCGTTCTTCTCGCCCATGATCGCCGCAATCAAAGTCGTTGACAAGGATCACAGCTCTTATACCATGTAAAATCGAATAGCGCGGAAGAGAAAGAACACGAGAATTAACGTGGTATCCCCGTTCAAGATGAACGAGACTAATCCACAGGAGCAAGCTCCAGAGAAGGGTTTCACTAGTAGGCGGCCGAATAGAAATCAAGGCCAGTAGTTCTTGTTACACGTCTAAGCTAGCTGCTGGATATTTAACCTAGAGAATTAGGGAATTAGGTTACCTAATTACAAGATGATACTCATAATTAAACACAGTAACTATTTACATCCCAACAGTTCTGGTATGGAACAAAGAGGTCAATAAGACGTCGTTGTTGCCACATGATATTACATAAATGGTGTTTTCAACGACGTCTTTTTATTTAATTTATTTTTAAAAGAGGAACCCCTATGAAAAATTTCTGGGTCCGTTAATGATTTATTCCATACTATATTCACGTAAGATGATATACACTAGCTAACAGTCAGCCCGGTGCTACAGCTAAAACATATTGGGAAGGCAGAACCAAGTACATCTAGAATACAAAAAATAAATTATAAGTACCTATGAAGTCCGAAATGAGCCTTCCATCGGAGAATCTACCGGTGGGAATTCTTCCTGGAAAATCCCTTCCATAGGGAGGGAAGTTGGACTTGATCAAAGTTGCGATATGATCGTTGTTGCCGGTATCAAGAATCGAGTCCCCAAATACGAAGACAGCTGAAGAAGTTCTTCCTCTACCAACTGTTCCGTTTTCAGGTGGTGGCGGCGCCATAGTTATTGCCACGGCTTCGCAGAAGAACAGAGGACCAGTGGTTACAATAAGCTTCAGCAAGTAGAAGAACACGATGATGAGTAATGAATCTGAAGAAGCCATTACTATTTCTAGCTTAGTATGTTGGGTTTATTACTATATGCACTAAACTTTTGATTCTCCATCTACAGTCCATATAGGACTAACTGATGTACCGTGAAATGAAGTTGAGGCGGTAAAAGTAGAAATGTAGAAGGGCTCAAGTGGTTGTAAGTGAAAAAAACATGATATAAATGAACATACACAAAAATTACAGAGGTGCGGGGGCCAAGCTTGGTACACGAACAACAAATAATGCAGGCTAATATTGAATGATCGGTCGGAAAATATACAACCTCCATTATTGGCACTAAGAGTAGGGTGGAAGTTTGGTTTGCGGGTTGCGGGTATCCCGCAAACCGCACAATTTGTGGATACCAATACCCACAATTGTGGATAGTGGGTTGGGTGTGGGTAGCAAAATATTGATTTTTGTGCTTAGTGGTTAACCACTACCCACAGCGGTTTATCCACAAAACTCACATTAACCACATTAGTTATATTTATTTCTTCAAAATACTTTGTAACCTACATTAACCACAATAGTTATATTAGTTTGTGAAACTTGGAAGACTAAGAATTAAAGTAGCTACCAAAATCAAATATGCACTTATTCTATAAAACAAAACCAAGTCAATACACAATGTTCATGTGAGATACTTTTACTAAATAAGCATTGTTCTTGTGTTATATGTTTATTTCATAACAAAATCAAGTCCATAGATATAGTTAGATAAATTAATCGATCTGTTAAAAGAGGAGAATAATCGATAATTGTTAGTCAGATACCCAAACTCATCTTCATTTCTCCACGAGTTCACGAACAACACAACATGCAACCAACTACCAACAACACAAGACTATAATCGAGAGTGGAGAATATCGTGCCACTTTTGTGTTTTGCTGTTGTTGCCACCAGAGAAGTCGTGACATGCAACAATGTTAGTCTTGTAGCATATCACTCTGCTTCTCCATTATTTCAAAACTCTTTTCAAATCCATCACTTCTCAATTTACACTAACTAACCTATTGTATTCGAAATTTATAATTCATTTTACACTTCTCAATTCTCACTTCTCAATTTATACTGTGTCTCCACCGCCACCTCTGCAACCGATGGCCATTTCTTCGCCACCGCCTAATCTGCCGGCTATCACGGGAGCTCCGCTGCCATCGTCGTTCAATCCGCCGAGTGGAACGGTGTTAGTGGCTCCGGGTCCTGTGCATGCTTAATCCATTGATTCGCCATTGTTTCTCGTTTCCCCCAATTTATTCTTGTTCACTGGCTGGGAAATTGAATTCCTTGGATTGGAATTTCAGATTTGTATAGCGAATGGAGATGTGGATTGAATGAGATCGTTGCAACTGACTTACTCTATTGGGTTTCTTCCTTTCTTTCACTCTGTGGTTTTGGTTGCGTAGTTTTCATCCTAGAAGTTCTGTGAGTTACATTAGGTCCGTGAAATTGAAATTTTGGGCTTCTGAGTTGAATAATTTGGTAAGTGAAATTTTAGCTCGAGGGTAGAAGGGAGAAGGGTGGTAATCGATGGCGGCGACGACGAGTTTAGAAGAACGCTCGCCGCTGCATTTTAGTCGGACGAGGAGGAATCTGCTTCGATGGAGGAAGGAGAAGGTGAGGGGCGACGTGTGATTTTTGTGGATGGGTACCCGATATGGATAGTAGGGTAAGCGTTTGGTCCCGAAATTAAAAGCATTTTTTTGTTAAAAATGAAAAAAAGGAAAATGATAATAGGTAGAAATTAAAAAAAATAATTGAAATTTACTGAGTTGCCAGTGACATGGCTCGTTGACTGTTAGTAAACGCGTTTGACCGTCCAAGTCAACGGTCAAACGTCGGGTTTGGCCAATTTAGTTATTTTGATATATAATTTGGGCCAGAATATTATAGATCGAAAAGATTGGGCAGGATGTTTATTTTTATCAAAGTTCAGGCCATACAAATATATTAACCCTTTAATTTAATAAACATGGTTACAATTAACAATTCATTCACATATACATTACTTTTTTTCAAAACTAGACATACACTGATTTACATTTCTCTCTCCTCACTCTCCCCACTGTCGCAGTCTGCCATGAACCACGATCTCCTTCCCAATAACTCTTCATGCCACATCTCTACAACTCTTCCTACTATCGCTCCTCTCCCTGCTGGCGGCTGATACGTTTACTTCCAGTGGTAATGTTATCAGTACACTGTTAATGTTATCAGTGCACTGATAGTTGTTTCAGTGCAATGGTAGTTGTGTATCAGTGTACTGGTAACATTATCAGTGTATTGGTAACATTGTCAGTGCAATTGTATTAGTGTATAGTAAAGTTATCGGTGCAATGGTATTTTTTTTAATGTAGTGATATTTTTTTTAGGTGGTCGGAGGGAGTCTGCCGGAGAGATCTGGTCGGAAGGAATCTGTCGGCTGGAGTAAGACCGGAAGGAGTATACCGGTAGAAGGAAACAAAACGGTTGGAAAAGGAAAGAATAATATATAGGAAGAGAGAAATGTAATTAAAGTATATTTAATTTTGAAAAAAAGTGATGTAATTAATCTGGAACAAGTTGCAGACTGTTTCCATCAACCCGAAGTGTACCTGCAACGGCTGTTCGTGTGACATAGCCAGGCAAATGCGGGAAAAATTAGAGACCAAGCGCCTTTTGGATTTCTTACTCGCCCTCGATGATGGTTTCGCGGTCGTGTGCACGCAGGTTTTGAGTTTAAAGCCGTCCCCATCTCTGGCCGAGGCGTATCAAATGGTCGTCACGGAGGAGCATCAGCGCCAGCTCACTGTTGCTCGGCGTCCCGTTGTTGATTCATCAGCTTTCCAAACTCGCGGCGACAAGGACGAGAAAGACAAGCCGCGTTGTGAGCATTGCCGCAAGCGTGGTCATACTAAAGACATGTGTTTCAGGTTGATCGGCTATCCATCCGAACAAGGGAAGGGCCGGAAAGGGAAGTAACATACTGAAGGCTCTCTTCGTTCTACTCCCGTTAGCGCGTCTCAAGTCAGCAACGACGAGAGTCCCATCCCGGGGTTGACTGGAGCTCAATTCGCTTATTTGAAGCAATTTTGGGAGCTTCGACTTCTACTTCACCACCCCAGGACTCGACAGCTCATATGGCCGGTAATGTTACTCAACCTTGTAAATGGCTATTGATTCAGGCTGTAACGAACACATTGTTCGTGATGCTACTTTGTTAGATAGTATTGATCGTTCAGGCGTTTACTCATCAGTTCGTATACCGAATGGGAAAAGTATTATAGTGGAAGGTATTGGCACATTGGTTTTGAATGATCACATTACCTTACATCGTGTTCTTCTTGTACCTGAGTTCAAATGCAATCTACTGTCAGTGAGTAGACTTACACAGGATCATGTTGTGGCTTTGACTTTCCTCAGTTGTATGTGTGTGATCCAGGACTCAAGTTCCAAGATAGTGACTGGACTAGGGAGTCTCCATGATGGTTTGTATTATTTCGAGCGGGTGAACCCAGTTTTTCTAGCTTCGTGCCGGTTTCCTGAGGTGTTTGCAGCAACGGGCACCGAGGCGCATCAGCTTTGGCATCAAAGACTAGGGCATCCTTCTATGGAGAAGCTTTCTACTTTACATGTTGTTTTGGGTTCAAAGATTGTTAATTCTTCCCAGACTCATTGTGATTCATGTTGGCGAGCTAAACAGACTCGCACAGTTTTTCCTTCTAGCTCTATTACGACTCAGGGATGTTTGATTTGATTCATGTGGATATTTTGGGAGGTTATAAAACTCCAGCACTCGACGGTTCTCGGTTTTTCTTGACAGTGGTTGATGACTATAGCAAGACCACCTGGGTTTATTCACTTAAGTACAAGTGCGATGTTGAACGGTATCTACTTACGTTTTGTCAGATGGTCATTACTCAGTTTCAGTGGCAAGTTCGTCATATTCAAGCCAATAATGGGTTGGAATTTCAGACTCGTTCTCTATGTCATTATTATGAGGAGAATGGGATGGTTCTTCAAACTTCTTGTGTTAATACACTTCAGCAGAACGGTGTCATTGAGCGGAAGCTTCGTCATCTTCTTGATACAACACGAGCTCTCCGGTTTCATGCAGGCTTGCCAGTTCGTTTTTGGGGTGACTGTGTGCTGACTGCCACGTATTTGATTAACCGCCTTTTTTCGTCCGTCCTGGGTAACATGACCCCCTTTGAGATTCTTCTAGGCAAAGTACCCACCTACGACCATCTTCGATCGTTTGGCTGCTTGGTTTATGCCAAGGATACTAGTTCCTCACTGGATATATTCGCTGAACGTGGCCGTCGAGTAGTTTTTGTGTGTTATCCTCACTCCAAGAAGGGATATCGCATTTATGACGTTGTTACTCGGCGAGTTTATACTTCTCGCGACGTTCATTTTGTCGAAACCCAGTTTCCTTTTCGTGTGGATTCATCACAACCACCAGCTCCTGCCGTGCAACTCCCTTCTCCATTTTTGCCTGCGTCTTTCACCGAGGAACTCAGCCAGGTTGATCCCTTGGTTGCAGCTCGCGCTGAGATGGATGAGGCCCTTGATGAGAGTCTCGGCGTGGATGATGATATGGCCACTCATTTGCATGATATTCCCATGCATTCGTCGTCGCCACCTGCTACGTTCCCGCTCTCGGATGCCTCTCCCTCTCCCGTTGTCGTGGCTTCGCCTGATGAGGAGATATCCACCGACGCAGCACCTTCTCTTGTTGGCTCTCCCCCTGCAACTCCAGCCCTTCGTGCTGTGATAGGAATCGTCACCCGCCATCTCACCTCGGCATTTACGATGTGGACTTTCCTGGTCGTTCTTCTTCTGCCTGCCAATACCCCATCGCCAACCATGTTAGCTACCACCGGTTTTCTCCTAAGCATAAAGCCTTCCTTGCCTCTATTACTCAGCTCACCGAACCCAAGAATTATCACTCTTCGTGAAATTGGTTTTGTCACCTCTCGTGCAGACCACTCTATCATGCTTCACCGTCAGGGCACTTAGTTCGTCGCCGCTCTCATTTATGTTGATGACGTGGTCCTCACCGGTAATGAAGCAAAGTTCACCAATCAGGTTAAGTCCTTTCTGGATGCTCGGTTAAGCATCAAAGATCTTGGTCCCCTCAAGTATTTGTTGGGCATTGAAGTTGATCGCTCTCCCGAAGGTGTTGTGCTTTCTCAGCGCAAATATGCTTTGGATATCTTAGATGATGCTGGTGCTACTTGTTCCCGTCCTAGTCGGTTTCCTATGGAACAAAATCATAAGCTCACTCGTCCTAGTTCGTCTGAAACTGATGCGGCAGTTGATGTTTCAACTTACCGCCGCCTGGTTGGCCGTCTTCTTTATCTCACTGTTACTCGGCCCGACATTGCATATATTGTTAATGTTCTAAGTCAGTTCGTTCATTCTCCCGGTCCGGAACATGTTGCCGCAGCTCATTGGGTTCTTCGGTACATTAAGACGGCGCCAGGTCAGGGCCTCTTCTTTCCTGCGGATAGTTCACTCTAGCTTACTGCTTATTGTGATGCAGATTGGGGTGGTTTCCAGTCCACTCGTCGTTCTACTACTGGGTATTATATTCAGCAAGGTTCTTCGCCCATCTCTTCGCGCACTAAGAAGCAGTGTATTGTTGCTCGCTCTTCTGCAAAAGCGGAGTATCGTGCTATGCCCAGCACCGTTAGTAAATTTGTTTGGTTGTGTTTCCTCCTTACCGAGTTGGGTGCTCCTCAGTCTGGTCCCACACCTTTATTTTGTGACAATCAGGCTGCCCTGCATATCACCGCGAATCCGATTTTTCATGAACGCACCAAACATGTTGAGATGGACTGTCATTTTGTACGCGAGCGCGTGGTCATCGGTGAGATTGATCCTCTCAAAATTGGCTCTTCATCTCAACTGGAGGATATTCTTACCAATGGTTTAGGCGCTGATCAGTTTCATTTTCTCTTATCCAAGCTTGGCATTCGTGACCTGCAAGCTTAAGCTTGAGCGGGTGTGTTGGAATGTCATTGCCATTAGTACCTTGTTTAGGTACTTAATTGTTATTTTGCAGCCTTCTCCTAATTACCCTAGATCACTCACCGTGGACTAGTCCCGTCTATTGACGGGGAAACAATAATGTTGTAAGTACAGGTTTAGTTTGTATCATAATTTTTTTAAAGCACTAATACTATAAAACAGTGGAGGGGTGTAAGCCTGGCCTTACATACGCACTGGCTCGGCCTGACTCTGAAAGTCAGGTGGCTCAATTTCTCTACAGGATTAGTGTAGGGTCAGGTCATCATTTGGCCTTGTATTGATAAGGTCGGGTCAATTTAAGATTGGGTCACTTTTGGATCCATAACTCATAGCAACAATTAACGATTTGAAAATTCGACATACCAAATTGATTGTAAAGTTGTAAAAGTTTATGTACTATATTGCAATTAAAAAAATAAACGTACTAAAACATAATTTTGCAACCAAAATTTTAACGGCTATTTATAAAAAAAAATTATCTGCTAAATTAAAAGAAAAAATAAATTTGGATACAAAATATTGTAGTTTGTTGATTTGAGCAGCCATCTTACTCAGCCCGACCCAATTAATCCGATCTAATCCAAACATATCAAACATAGACAAAGATAAATTGGGTCACGTCAAATTTATAGATTGACCCTATAAAACTGGATATTTTAGTACAGTTCTGGAGTCCGGGTTGAATTTGGGTGGTACATTTTATCCCTTAAACCATTGTAAAATTCCTCTCATTTATTTATGTTTCTGAAGTAGTAAAAGGGTAATGTTGACGTACGTACGCACCTATGAAGGGCTTCAGCTTTGAGGAAGTGGGGGAGGAGCTTCCGCATCTGGCGGGACCGACGAGCTGTTCTGCGTGAAGGGGAAGATCTTGTTGACGGAGTCCGGCCACCAGGCCACCAAGAGCTTGTTCTCTTTGGAGAAAAGGAACTTGTTCCCGGCGGCTCCAGCCAGGACCACGGCGGGCTTGCCGACGATGTTGGTCTTGAAGACCTCGGACGAGAACTTGGTGACGCGGTCGAACACGAACTTTTCGGGGCGGCCTTTCCATCCGGTGGAGAGGAAGTCGAGCGTCTCGTCGAGGAAAGGCAGCCCGGGCCGGCCCGGCAGGAGGTTGGGGAAGTTGTACTAAGCGCGGTGGTTGTGGAAGACGAGGAACAGTGAGAGGGTAACGAATGATACGAAGAGGAGGAGGAGGCTGAGGTAGAAATGCTCCATTTTTACACTCGTTTTTCCATTTTGTATGGGAAGTGCTGTTGTTGTTAATTTGTTTTTGGGACACTGCTATGTTGGTTGTGTGGTGAAGGTACGAACTACGAAGGAGGGCTTTGTGCCAATTTATAGGCGCATCTACCATTCAATTATGTGTTTCTCCCCTCTACAAGGAGAGATCGACCATATTGTATTTGTACATGTCCTTCAAGTTTCCATAAAGAGAGAGTACTGATTACTGAAATAAGCATGTGGCTAGTGTGGCCTGTGGGGGTTAATACAATTTGCAACTCGGTCGAGATTCTGTGGGTCATACAGGTTTATCATATGTGAGTTTAACCAATACCACAATAATTAATGTTCCCTCAATGCTGGAGATTGGTGATGTCGCTCGATTCCATGGTTGCCAATGTCATGAGAAGCCGCTACTATCTACGTGAAGATTTCTGGACTGCTCATAGGGTGTGACAGTTGACTTTATATACTCAAGTTTTATACACATTCAAACCCAGAACATCAGGGCGATCATATATACACTGAGCAAGGATAGGTGATGTGTCATTTGCCTAGCTAGATGGTAATATAAAGATCATTTTGGACTTGTGAAGAAGGAAATCATGGGGATTTTTTATGAGGAATTGTACGTTAAATTATTCTTTGTGCAAAAAAAACATCTTCCCTGTTTGGACTCTTGGATAAAATATTCAAGAAGTTTGTTGTGTGCATAAAATATATGCTCTCGTTCTGAATATATTTAGTTTAGTATTTATGTAAGTTGATAATGTATGAACTAGTTTTAGTATATATAATTTCTCAGGAATTAATTTTGTCAGACCATCAAAATTTCTCAGGAATTCATATCGGTAGAATTTAGAGTGACGATCTGTAACTAGACATACTCTTGAGCAAGATGTGAGAGACTTTGTGACGTTCATCAACCTAACTTTCTAAGCTCATCTTACGGAAACTCATGTATCCCCTATGGGGACAATATGAGTGTTTTCGGTCTTTGTTTGTTGAGGTTCACAACCTTTAAGTTTCTTTAAATACTAGGCTAGTTTGGATTTCCCTAAAACCCTAACTAGGTTTAGTATGATCATTTAAAAAAACAAGGTTTAGTATAGTTCACCCATTTAGCCCACATGTTACTGTCGAAAAAACATTTAGCCCATATGAACACAAAAATATCTTCAGCGTCGTAATTTTCACGGCTAAATTATACGTTTGGTCACTCAAATTATACAAATATTTCACATTTGCCACCCGAATTATTTTTGTTTCTTAGTCGCCACTAACTTTACGAAACCGTTAGTCACCGACCGTTACACTCCGTTAAATTTTTCCTACGTGGAAGTCAACTATTAAGTTTGATCGTTAATTTGATGACGTGGAAATAAAAAAAATTTGTTTTGCACCTCATTATCCCACATACTTTATCTAAAGACTTTTCATATTAATTATTTAATAAAAATAATTAAATTACAAAATCCACTTACCATCCCAACCTTCTTCAATTCCCCTCTTTTACACCCTTATGTGGAACCTCCACAAGACCCCAACCATCCCCTGCAATCCCCAAAAAATTGGAATTAGTCCCCTCTTCCGACCCTTCACCACCATCCTTGCAAAACAAATCTCCAATTCTTCTTCCCAAGTTTACCTTGCTCTCCTCGCGGTTGATTCTCGTCAGGATTCTCCAACCCAAAGAAGTAATCGGGCATCCCGGAGACGATGGAAGACGCCTCGGAACTTCCTCGCTCTAGTGACCGACAGGAGTTGAGCACGTCGAAGAACGAATGCTACCGATTTGTCGACCCGTCGAGAAGCGAGCTGATGCTATTGGTTCTCGAACCCCCTGATTACTCAGCTAACCTGACGCTGGAAGGGAGGTGTTGGTGAAAGTGAAGGCTATGATGAGATTGGGATCCGACTGAGGGAGATGGATGGCGCGGAATCCGAGATCGCAGACGGCAGAGGCGATGGCTTTGAGATGCGGCAGCGGAGGAGTCGGCAGCGAGGAGTTGCCGCCGGGTGAGGAGGATGGCTGCGAGGTGAGAGGAGAGGTGTACGTGATGCCGATGACGGCGGCGACAGAAGTTGTTGGAGCAGAGAGTATAGTGCGATCTCCAGCGTGGCTCTTCTTTCTCAACAATTGAGTCAATGTCGGAGATCTGTTTCAGCCCATTCGAGTAGGGATGTTCAAATGCTTAACATGGTTATTACCAAACCAAATAAGGCTAAATACCATTAACCATGGAATACATATCATAACCAAACTGTCCAAACTAATACAACAACCAAATTAACCAAACTAAAGTTTAATCGGTTTGGTTAATTGGTTAACCAGATTAACCAAATAAAATCACATTATCATTAAATGAGAAATTTTTCCGGTTAATGTATCAATTCGCAATTTATATAATGAATAAAACATAACAATCAACACATAGTTATAGTTGACCCTTAACATAAATACATGCAACTAAGACAATTATCTTACGATTAGTATAGAAGTATTCACCTAACAAAATTTTATGACAATGGTATGGGTTAATGAATTATTGTGTTTGTGTGAATTGACTTAGTCTCTTAGCAATTATCATAGGCTGAAAAGGACCTTCCTTTCCATTTTTCATCCATCATAATGTATGAGATTTATCTAAATTAGGCGTCCATATGTTGTGATCTACCCTTTACATATACAAATATACACTATAGGAGCAATATTGAGCTTTATATTTTATGAGTGTAAAACGGATGAACGTTTAACTCTTGAGTGGTTATGCAAAGTATTAAGTATGTGTATACAATATATATTAGATATATGACTAATTACTTAACTGGTTAATTTGGTTTGACTGGTTAGGAGTGTCTGAAACCAAACCAAACAAGCTAAAAACTTTAACCAAACCAATTATCAAAATTAACCAAACCAATTATATACACAGTAACCACACCGTTTGAAAACCCCTATCCGAGAGAGAGAGGTGGAAAATGAGATAATGAGGTGGAAAATAAATTTATTTATTGATTTTCACGTCATCAAGTTAACGGTCGAACTTAATAGTTGACTGTCATGTAGGATAAATTTAACGGAGTGTAACGGCCAGTGACTAACGGTGAAAAGATTCGTAAAGTTAGTGGCGAATAAGAAAGAAAAATAATTCGAGTGACAAACATGAAAGATTTGTATAATTTGAATAAATAAACGTGTAATTTAGCCTAATTTTCACAAAACCAAATAGAAAATGTGTTTGGGGATTCACCATATTTGTTTCGCCTTCATACCAAAAAAAAAACATTGTTTCACCTTCCTTTTGCGACTCAAATTGGGCTTCGGTTGCAACTTTTCTGTTATTGGGCCTAAAGGAACCTTCCTGCTGACTTCCTAAGTGCACTTCAGCCGTCAGATTTCGCGGTCTATTTATATGCATGGACCATAACAGTCTAACACACTCTTCTCTTTCATGTGCTTTCTTCTTTTTTTTTTTTTGATCGAATTCATGTGCTTTCTTCAACACTCAACAGCTTTGCAAAGTCGAAAGTGAGAAAGGCGGCAAGCTCTCCCCGACTCGCGATCACGCTAACGGCTCTCTTGGTTTTTCCTATCGTCCTTTCCGCCTCCGATCCACTTTTCCGTTCAAAGGGCATTCGCATTCGTCGCTGGGAGTTCCGGAATCACACTTCCAGACCTTTACTTCGTAAGCACTTTCTCTGTTTCCCCGTTGCCTTACCTCGCCAAGCTCTAGTGCTTACGCGCAATTCGTTCATCTCTTACATTTTACTAGTTGTTCGAGAAATTAGGGTTTCCGGAAACCCTAGCCTCGTCAGTTCTCGCTCTCTCCAACATTGCCTGTGTTTTCCCTTTACTGCGATCCATCCAATATGGTGGCGGAATCAGCTTCCGCCACCACCCCCCTGTTGTCTCTGCCGGTGGGCTATCACTTTAGCCCTAGCGACGAAGAGCTCGTGGAGTATTACCTGAAGAAGAAAGCTAGAGGAGAGAGTTTCCCGTACAATGTGATTCCAGATTGCGATCTCTACGGCGACAAGGCTCCGTGGGAGATGTTTCCCCCGGATGCCGGAACAGGAAGAGACAGGTTTTTCGTCTTCACCCGGCTTAAGAGGTTAAGTAAGAAGAGGATTTCGCGGACAGCATCGATTGGAGAATGGCATGGCAACACTGCCGGTGCGCCCATTGTTGATGGGAAGAACAACGTGACTGGGGCTAGGAGACAGTTCGTTTTCAAGTTGAAGAAAGGGAAAGAAGGAAGTGGCTCGGGAGCTCTTGTGGGGCATTGGATAATGCATGAGTATTCACTGGCTGGGATGGATTCTGACATTGTGTTGTGTGAAATTGAAAACAAGGAGAAGAAAAGGTTGAGAGTTGATGAAAGGGTGGTGTGGGAGACTGTAAACAAGGGAAGTAAAAGGCTCCGGATGGATGAAGAGGGAGCTTTCTTGACTGCCACAGAAGATGCTGCTGTATCGTCATCGTCATCATCATCATCATTGTCGGAAATGGTTGCAGAGTTAGCTAGTGACCTTCCTTTCTCGCCCTCTGTTAGACACTCAGCTGAACAGGTATCAATTCAATGTGAGGTGCAGGCAGTATCAACGAAGAATGCTGGATTGATTTGTGGAGAGCCTTGTGATATTCTTTCTGTATCAACAAAGAATGCTGAAGCGGAGATCATGTCTTCCCTTCAAAGTTCAATCAACAATCCCACGACATCCTCATCTTCATCATTGATTCCAGTAGCTTCAGCTTACGATTTGGATGTTTGTCAGCCTCAAGGTGACTTTTCGGGAGATCTTCAACTTGGATTCCTAGCAAGCTGTGGAACATCAGAGTTGATTGATCAACCAATGTTCGACTTCGATGATAACTTGTGCAACCTACTCGAGTTCGACACCAGTATTGAACTCGACATGACTGGTTTGTGGTAGGTGTGAGGTCTTGTTTGATTTCCATTTTAGTAAATGCTAAGTGATAGTTGCTTGACTGCTTGTCAAGCTTCTTATATCACTTAATGGTTTAAACTATCATGCCTGTGTATATTTTTTTGCGGTAATGGTTTGTATTTGAGGCAGAAGCAGGGAGCGGAAGAGATTGGGTTCTTTTCCTCACTTCAGGATGGAAGGTTTGCAGGCAACTTCAACATTTTGAGATTTCAATTCAGTGACCCATTTCTTCTCTGCAATTTCAGGAGTCACAATTGGTGTTTCTGCATCTTGCTGATGCAATTCCACAAGTTATGCGCAAGGCAGCCTCGATTAGGAAAAGCTGATTGCTAAGCTCCCTACTTTGAGGTGGTAAGAAATGAATGATACTGGTGGAACTCATAGGAGCGGGTCTTTCCATCCTTATTTCTAGTTTATCCATGACAAAAGAAACTGATGTTTCATTCGATGATCCAGCTTATGAAGGATAGCAGGAGGAACAAAAACCACACTACCTTGCTCAGCTTGGCAGAAAGGATAACCAAAATAAGGGATTGAATGAACCATGATGAGCTTGGAGAGTTGTTGATTGAGGCCCTGCTGCTTCATATTATAACTCTGTTGCTTGTCATTGATTTCATTTGATATAATTATATGCAATTTGGCTATTGCTTGATAGCCACATGCATTATTGCTGCTTTCTCTGTGTTTATTTATGGACCGAATTCTTCATCTAACTTGTATTTTTTAACCTAATCATGCAGGGACTAAGGCTGTTCCGTTCCCCTGGAGAGTGCTATATATAGTTTCAGTTCTTCTTCGCCTCCTCGACAAATTGGGAAGGCTGGACATGTCTGCTATAGTCAGTGAAGTGAGTTACGGCTAGAGGGTGGAGGAGACTCTCTGTCTCTCGGTTAGGGTTGAAGCTACAACAAGTTGTGAACTGAACTGAAGGCCTAGCTCGAGAGTTTTCCAGTGGGAGCAGCAGAAGCTGTATTTTGATTAGCCTGACAATTGGCTGCTCTTTGTACTCAGCATCCTGCTGGTTTTTTTGGTACTAGTTTGGGATGTTTCTTTTGTTGCGGCCATGCGATGCAGGTTGCCTTTACTATTCATCTCTCCTGCACTGAATCATGGTCACCTGTTCGGTGGCTCTTTTGTACATATAACATAATTAAATTTTAGTGTCAAGGAAAGAGAACGATTCTGGAAATCAAGCTGAAGGCCTTAAAATTGAGTTTTACAGAATACATACTTGGTTTTGTTGTAGAACAAAAAAGAACGATTCGATCTAGAAAGACACACTTGACTTCTTTCCCTTCCCTCCGCAGGTATTTGTCCTCTTCACAGTTCACACAATGAGTAGAGTAGATAAAACAAAACCATACAAAAATTGGGAAAGCCAACTCACTACCGCTAGCACATAAAAACAAGTGGAACCACCAGGCCCAGTGTTTTTATTCTCTGTACACAACTTCCAGTCAATACAACAAAGCAAACGATCAATGCTTACGCCAACGCAGTCAAAACCGCGCTTTAAAACTTAAAAACTTACGCTTTGACCTTTTGGGTCATCAAAACGCTTCTATGTAGAATCGTGATTTTCCCTTACAAATGTCGTCAAAATCTACGTTTTAAAACTTAAAAGCTTATGGTTTTACGCTTCTAGGTCACCCAACCATAATCGCGGTTTTGACTGCATTGTCTTACACCACCCAGCAACAGAGAAAAAAATCGCAAACAAGCACCGAACCGCTCTTTCATGGGCCAATATATGGCTACAGAAACACTCCAATTAGCTAGTATTGCCCTTCAACTTCAGTCTAGTTCAAGATTCAGAGTACGTACGTACACTTTCATGGAGTTCATTGCGTGTAGAAATTAAAAGATCTTTCTGGCACAACTCTCTCTGAATAAGGTGATTTAACCGGACCAAGTGTAGGAAAAAACATGGCACACTCCATTTGTAATACGTAATTAACTGATCCATGATGAGGTATAAAAAGGTTACTTTTGACTTTCACAAAAGTCAAAACTAGTAAGGCCATACACCATCGATCGGGGCAAGGGAACCTTACTCTCCCGAGCCCCCTAATCGGGAATCTCGCTTCTAGACCCTGGCTCGATTACCCGTCAACGAGATCCCATGACTTTAAATCGACGGCAAATAATCCGATTCAAATTATATCACATGTAGAAGGGGAACATTGCAAAAGAACGACAAACTCGCGCAAAAAGTCCCAGTCCCATGTTAAAAATGACGATTTGCAATCAAAGAAAAACAGACATAACAATAAATACATCCAATAATTGCAGACCTGCGGGGGCCAAGCTTGGTACACCGGCCAAGACAAATAATACGGTGTAATATTGAATGATCAATTATAAAATACAACCTCAAAGTTGGCATTAAGAGCAACAGAACATGAAAGTACAAAAAATAATGGATTGGAAGTTTAAGCAGACTAATAGATAATGCATTTGCGTGAAAGTAAGAATGAGAGGGTAGTTCAGTCAAAAAAAAAAAATGAGAGGGTAGTTGTCTTTCTCATTTCGTGCGAAGGGTCATACCCTAACTCTACCCACTGGCGGATTCAGGAAATTTATATAGGGGGTGTCATCTTCAAAAATTAAATTTAATTAAAAATTAAATTAAATAATTCATAAATCAAAAAAAAAATATTTGATTAGTGTAAATATACCATATTAGACAATAATTTCCGAACTCATCGCATATTCAATTTCTAACATTGTTCCTGATGTAACTCAAACTTGAAAGACTCTTTCAACTCTTGCACTATACCTATAAAATCAATTCAAATTAAGGATAGCTCGCATGAGTTTAATTGTTAGGTTTTGAAAATAATTGGGAATAAAGAATAGTGTTATTAATATAACATAGTGTTTAAAATAAAACAACAAATGTGTTGCAACCTAGAGAATATGTTTAATAATAGTGGTGTTGTAGGTTTGAATAACACAGTACTACTTATATATTTTTAATCATACGCAAACTACTACCGATGACAGGATAATTGTTTTTCAAAATTTAAGAGGGTCCCAGATTACCAATTATAAATTTTTTCATCCATACGAAAATACTACCGGGAGTTGGATAATCGTTTTCCCAAATTTTAGGGGTGTCCGGCCATGTATCCTCCACTGACTCTACCTACTGCTATTTGGTCTCCTTCCCGATGATGGAGGTAGGGGTGGTATTCGGTCGGTAACCGGTAAGCCGGTTACCGACTTTACCGGTTTTTGGTATGTCGAGTTTGGGTAAGGGGGAATTGATTATCGATACCGGTTTATCGGTTACCGAATTACCAGTAAACGGTTACAAACCGGTTTTACTGACTTACCGTAAGAAGTGCCAGCCCGGAGGAGAAGGACTGCAGAGGAAGGTGGCGGTCTTGGCGGTGGCGGAGGAGGAGGAGGAATGGCAGAGGAGGACTGGCGGGAAGGTGGCGCCGTGACGATCAGGCGGAGGACGGGAGGCGAGGAGGACTGGGTCTAGGAGACTTCATCGCCGTCACTCCTCACTCGTCGGCTCGTCGCGTCTGGGTTTCGAAGAGGGAGGGACACTCCTCATACCTCACTCGTCGTCGTCACTCCTCATTTGCCGGCAAGTGCCGTCTGGGTTTCGCAGAGGGAGGGGGTGTTGCGGGCTGCGGCAACGCGGCGTGGTCGATCGAGAAGCGGAGTCGCGAAGTTGGAACGAGGAGAACGAGAGGCAGCGGGCGAAGGTTAACGCGAGAGGCTGAAGACTGAAGGGGGTCGAAGACGAAAGAAGGCTGAAGAGGGTCGTTTTTGTTTAATTTAGGGTTTCCAGTGAGGCAGTAAAACGCCGCATCCCGATATTGGTAATACCGACTTACCGTTGGTATTTATCGAGACGGAGGGGGGGGGGATAAATTAGATGTCCCAACTAACCCTCGATTACCGATACCGTCGGTAATCGATTTACCGTTTACAGTCGGTTACCGGTTAGGTAAAATGGTAAACTGATTACCGGGTGACTGTTTGTCAGCCTTAAATGGAGGTATTTGCTCACCAACGGATCCAACATATAGTAAAGTACTCGGCCGCAATTGAATAAAATATAAGATATCGTAAAAAATATAATAACTATAGTTTTCTTCATTAGAATGACAATTTTATTAGAAGGTCTTTTAATTTGGCAAATCCATCAATAATAGAATCTCCATCAATACCATTAGCATACTCTCACTCAAAGACAATAGCTAAATAATCAATGAGAAATTCATTGCTTATTTTGTTGCGCATATTAGTTTTCACATGTTTCATTGCTGAAAATGTTCTCTCCAATCGCCATGATAGTCGTTGAAATGGGTATCAAGAACCAGTTGATCCCAATAACTCGAGTTGTTGAGAGAGGTTCCATAATGGATCTTATACCACACCCTAACACGCCCCCTAAAACGAAAACCACTCACAATGGCTTGAAGTTTGCACATGTCTAAACACAAGAATACCATGTGCTTCACAAATGGGGGTCACCGGGATTCGAACACAAGACCTCTCGGTCACAGAAGGGTCTGATACCATATCAAAAATCAGTTGATCCCAATAACTCGAGTTGTTGGGAGAGGTTCCATAATGGATATTATACCACACACTAACAATGGGTAAGGTTAACACTAGACGAATTAACCAACAAATCAATTTGTATTGTGTGTCCATCCCTATTTCCGCCAGCTTCTCTGGTAATTTGGCAAGGGAAGAAACTTAATATTATCAACTAGAAACCACATGAGCGGCATAATATCATGGCTCATTTTTTAAAGAATGCATCTCATAGTCTTCAAAGTCTCGAGGCTAAATTCTTGAGCAGGTTTGTAAATATTTTCTTCACCAAATGACCCGAAAGAACTGTTAGGATCTAGTGCACCACTCAACTGAAGCAATCTAAATGATGACTCAACAAGTTTGTAAATATTTTCTTAATCAGAAGACTGAAAATAAAAGCAGCAATCGGCAGACTGGCGGAGGAATCACCATAAAAATCATTACAGTCAATTCACCGATAACAGGTTATATATATACAATCGATTTCATAATACCTCGATTATAGAATCCCAGATTTCCGAAAATACGATCTTATACGCCTTCTCCGTGGGATGAGCACCATCAAAATACAAGTACTTTGAAGTATTGGTACAAGTAAAAGGCGTCAATGGGTTGCAAAGAAACGCAAACTCGAAAGCACCTGTCCCACAGCACCCTTCCGTCGATGTATCAAACCCTGCAATAATCCATTGATCCACGTAAACTTTTATTAACCATGCACGCTAATCACCTTAATTAGTTAAAGAGAAATTAATTAAACCAATAATAATTACCATAATTTTCAGGACGCCTAATGATTTTCAACAAGGGCCTGTACACGTCCACAAACACGATGTTCAAGTCAGGAAGACGAACGTCGTCGTTCAGGGCTTCAACTGCATCGCTAAGCTTGTCGTTGAACATCATCGCCAACTCGTTGGAGACGTCGGAACATTGTCTTTTGATCCCGCCGAAGAAAGTTCTCGAGAAAGGGACGCATCCGGTCACCGTCGTGCTAAAGACGGCGATCTTGCGAGCTCCCAGCGTGTATAGTTGTCTGAGGTTCGCGGTGGCCTGGGTTACGAGGAAGGCGGCGTAGGAAGGTAGGTCGAGTTGTCTTCCGGTGAGGAAATAGGTCAATCCTACGTCGTCGTTTCCGGCTGATATTACGTGGAGGCTGCGCTCTACGATGTCGTTTGCTTTCCGCTCTCCGACTAGGGTTTTCAGCTTTCCCTTGTATTGTTTGAAGAGATTGAGTTGAGCCGGCATCGAAAGAACGGCCTGATATACATATTTCAACCGCTAGTAAGAACTAGCTTATGACCCGGCCCGTTGGCCGGAATGTTTATATTTGACTTTTTATGTTATGCTAAAGTCTATCAATTTGTTTAATTTTATTGAAAATCTTTCGATCGAGATGATACATAAAAAAAGAATATATAGGTCGAACATTCAGAAAAATATCATCATCATTTGAGAATATAAAATATAAAATTGTATCATTGATTTTCATAATGATAATTAAGCCCAGTTAAAATGTTATTAGTTAGTTGATTGTTAAGAAAGATGGAATATAAAAGTTCATTGGAATTCACACACGACCCATAGATAGTTTGAAACTGAATCTAAAATCTCACAATCCTACATAAATGGTTCAATGCTCTCATTTTGCGGGCAATATGCCACTAATCAAAAAGAAATTGAGAGTTATAGGTTTAAGTCAACTATATACTAACACTCAGCTAAGAGGGGACCATCAACACTTAAAAGAAATTGAAAGTTATAGGTTTAAGCACAAAATTAAATTTATATTGAAAAATGCAAGGACACAACGCGTAGTAAAGAAAATAGTTTCGTCCATGTTAGCCAATTACCAATTTACCTTTAGCGAAAATTAAGGAGAGAGCATGAATTTTAAAATGGATAATATTATCTGAAACTCTACTATGAAAATTGAAGTATTAAGCACCATGAAAATACATGCGGTAGACTTAGTGCGCTTGTTAATCATGATGGAAAAGTCCTATGCTTTTCACCGTGTAAATACATGTATGTTTTGTATTAAAAAATGAACAATAAATATATTTAGTAAAATTGGTTGTGACAGTTGTATGGGTTATCCATATTATTGGATGAATGTTATACACTTTCATTTCATGTAGGAGTGAACAAAATGACTCAGAAATTCGATCCACTAATGTCACCCGGCCCGAACTATCCCAAAACCCAATTATCTGAGTTGGTTCGAGGTTCTAAAACCCGAACAATTCAAACCGATCAAACGTATAATATGTTATTCTCTATTATGAGAATGGGCTCATGAAATTGGTAAAGCCCAATGCAAAATAAGGACATAGTAAAACTTAAAAGAAAAGGAAAAAAATTTGGGATTGAAAGAATGGTTTGATATATAAATTTCGATCATCGGTACAAAATATTATTATATGGATTAGTCTATATGCACTCATGTTATCGGATGTTTGTTATACATTTTCTTCGTAATCATCATCTTAATCATGCAATTTTACTCACCAGCCGAAGATAGAATATGCACATATTTAAGAAAAGTTCTTTATGGTTTACTTAAATTTTCATTATCTAAAAACTTATTAATCACTGGAATATACATGCATTAGAGAAGTTGTGGCTAGGTTATATCATTTAAAGTGGCGCGTGTAATTAAGAGAACAATATTATATCAATTTTTAAACATATCAATATACAACTCGAATTATTGGAACGATAAATAAATTGATTTATTGGAATAAGTAAATAGCAAGAAGCACAAATATTTTTAGCAAGTCAGATCCTTACGAATGTCTTTGCTGACAATGGATCGTATCCACTACCACCAGAAGCAAAATTCACTCCTGTTATCAGATCATCCACGCCGAGATCCGGATCAAGATAAGGCGGTAAAGTTTCTTTGATTCCTAAACTTTGAACTGAGAAAAAGAGTAAAAGTTGATAAGTGCATCCTGAATGAATTAAAAACGAAATAATAATAGTGAAAAATCACGTCTTGCTGTATATATACCTATGAAGTCTGAAATGAGTTTCCCGTCTGTGAATCGGCCGGTGGGCTTTCTTCCTGGGAAATTCTTCCCGTACGGTGGGAAGTTGGACTTGAACACAGTTACGATGTAGTCATTGTTGCCGGTGTCAAGAATCGAGTCGCCGTACATGTAAACTGCTGGAATTCTACCTTCTGCTATGGCCGCTAGAGGACCAGTGGTTACAATAAGTAACAAGAAGAAGATTATGATGTTTGAATATTCTAAAGAAACTCTGGAGGAGGCCATGATCTTCGATCTGATTGCTTTGATTCTCTGTTGGGTTAACTCTTAAATAATACTGCTCTTATCAAAAGCTTGACGTACGTGGAAGAAAAGCTTCTAGGGTCCCTATTCCGTTGCAATGTAGTAGTCGTGTTGGAAGCTTATTATTAAGGACCAATTTTATGGTGTTACAGCGTTCGTTACGTATAGGAAAAGATATTTTTTATGACAAGTAGTTTGAAGGGTTCTGATTCTTCCATGTATTAGTCCTGGTATTAAAGAAATTTCATGTAAAATTGAATCGTCTTATTGTTTGTTTGCTTCGGTTGTGTTCGACCATATGAAATTCGAATGGGAGCAGGCATGCAATCTGAGTTGGATGTCCGGAATGAAGGGCATCCAACTCTCCACTAGGAATTCTGGGCCTGAACGCCTCCTACTTTTTGATCTCAATCAAGGATCCGGTTTTCGTCGTCTGGAAATTGATAATGCTAATGTAACGATGGACCATGACACAAATGGTGTCAATCACAATCAGGCCAACTGCAGACTCAACAGCAATGGAGCCATTGGATGAGGTGATTGATTTCAATGGACAATGGTGGAAAGTATGATCGGGAAAACCACTAAAAAAACAAGTATGAAACAGTGTTTTTTGGTTATTACTCTGATGACAAGTTGGCCGTAGTGAGAAAGTGAGGAAGCTATATCGATCTATTCTCTTTGCGCATTCAAACAAAAGTACAACTCCATCTGATCTGACAAACAACAGCTAAATTCATCTTGCACTGTACACGATACACATCGCCGAAATGATTAAACTCGCCTTCTGTACTGTGATCACTCTGCCAAGTTTTCTAACAAGCTCTGAAATAAATAAGAAATCAGGTGGTTAACTACACGAGAACACGACAATCACAAAGCAATGAAATGATGAATGGAAATTTGGCAGTACCTTCTTTCCTAGAGATCCCTAACCCAAATTCTAAGTCTGCACCATCAGAAGGGAGACTGACACAATGGGCATGAAGATTTGTGGGACGTCGAGAACCACTTATAGAGACATGCTGAATGGAACTTGTGCTTGCAAGTCCGGCAAGCAAGTCGAGGAAGGCTGTGGTTGTCTGTGTGTATGACGCTGTAACATATTGGGCACTCCTCCACTCCTTGAAACTCTTTGTCCAGATTACTCTTCCATATCCTTATGGCTTCAGCTAATGCTCCATTCTGTATCAACCCCCAACATGAACAACTATTAGATTATCTGCAGCTTCTCTTAACAGGCTGGTCACTTCACTCGGGAAAAACATTCACAGTATTGGACAACACAATGAGTTTTACGACAACTCGGCCCCACAAACATATTGTGTTTAACAAGCCCCTTATCTGAATTCCCCTCCACTATTTCGACAATTCAAATGAAGCCCCTACGTCAGTTTCCAACTATATTGATATCAAACTGGATCCTACATTGTCAATTAAGACTAATTCCCCACGCAGCCAGAATGAAATTCACCACACAAAAAAAAAAAAAAAAAAACCTTTCTCCCCTACACGTATTTCATAGTGTGCAAAAGACCATAATTTCAGTCATCGTTTAGCTGCATACCTGATTTCGAACAAACATCATCATGGACATTAACCACTTCCTTTGCTTCACCTCGCTTATCCCGAGACTTCTCATACAATCAACGTCAACATGGCGCAGTGGGTATGTCGCAGGAAGACGAATGACTAGATCCATTCCCGTCTCTTCTTTTGTATATGTAGCCACGACTTCATTTGCCGATTTGCTCACACTCACTGAAAACATCTCATCAGCAAAGTCCGCTTTCTTTATCTGCATCAAAGCCATGTTTGTGTCATGTCCTAACAATCAAAGGTATCCTCGAAGCCCTAGCAGGGGGGGGAAAGCAACTTTAAAGCCAAGTAGTTTCCCCTTCTTCATTCTATAAATTATTTACTTTTTCTAGCTTTCACAAAAAGATAATTCCAACTTCTTAAAATGCTTCAATAAGTGATCATAAGTGGAAATTTTGTGACTGCAGCATCCTCAATATCCCGTATAAAAGACAATAAACATGGGCACTGCAACAACACCTGATTTGTATGATACAAGTCCCAAAGGACATCTTCAACCATAACTGGCATTCTTGTGTTCTCTTTACCTAAACAGTTCTAATCATATCATATCAACTAATTTCCTATTTCAAATATGTGTGCACACAGTACATTTAATTCTGAATACATACCTGAGACAGTTCGTCAACAATCAGAGCAGGACTGCACCATGTTCGTGTAAAGGTTTCAATAAGAGACGAGGTAGAGCGATCACGGAATTCAGAGAACCACCCCCTAACATAAGCAGGGAAAACTCGAAGCATAAAACCATATAATGCTCCAGCAAGAGATGCCATGCTCTTGGTCCCAACTGGCCATAATGATTCCACCGCAAACAATAATGAGCCAGTAGTTATGGCCCTAGTTGCAGCACTTGCAGCCTCCGATGCCTCAGGAGGAAGGTCAGCATCTTTCTTCTTAAGGGTCTGCGTGTAGCATGCTTCTAGAGGAATATGCTGGAAGATGCAATCTAGTATTATTGAGTTACCAGAACCTTGAACATACTGGACCAATTGCTCTCTAGAAGGAGACGATGCTGGTAATGACCACAGGTGTGACAGCAGCAACGACCAAGAAAGTAAAATATTTACCTGCAGAATCAAGAAAGTTAACAATTAATCAGCTACTGAGAACATGATTCATTGCGATCCTAAAAAGTATACAGCATGAGTAATTACTCGTTCATGTGCCAGCAAATCCATTTCAAGCACTTCATAGGACAGTTTCTCAATTCTAAAATTTAATTCCTCCTGCAGCTGAATACTTTTCTCTGATGGCAGCACAAGACTAGATGACTCCTGATCATCACCGCTGACATCATCCATTACACGATCAGAGCCCTTGACCACAGCCGACCGTGAAACAGGTTCAGTTGAAAGAATGACATAAGCAGCAAGCTGTAGAGATGGAATTTGTATAGAGGAGAACAAAACTGCATACAAGGAACTGACTGATCCAGTACTCAACCCCCAGAATTCAACAGCCCTCACTGCTCTTTCTCTCGCTTGTGAAGATGAGTTGATAACATTTGAAGCAATCAATTGCCAAAATAAGGAATGACAACATCGAGATTCTGCCACAACTAATGCAGCTTCATGACTGTACATACTGGAAATGGATTCAGAAATTCCAGTGCAGAAGAATAAGCGAAGAATAGCTTCTATGAGTCTATCAATGGTTGAATTCCATCTCTCCAGAACAATTGGGCTGGAATCATCTTTACTTGACCTTTGGAGTTCCCAAGCCTCGCGAAACAGTGAGAAAGACGCCAAGGAATTGCTAGCAACATTAACAGCAGAAGAGTCGGAAGCTGAAACAAGATGAACTAACTGCTTCAAAACATCTGAACTTTTAGAGGTTAAGCCATCAGAAACAACATCATTCACGTTTTCTGCAGTCTCTTCCATAATAACAACCACCGACTGAATAGAAGACCTAACTTGCGAGAAAAAGAACTCCCAATCATCCTCAGCAAATTCTTTCCAGCAATAACCAACACAAATGACTAACAACTCAGAGAGGAACATCCGGACAACTGGAAGTTGATTAGCTACTACAGATGTCCGGTGTTTCTGTTTGCGGAATAACTCAAGCATAAGTGTACTCTCTTCCACACTAATGTCTCTCACCAACTTCAAAGATTTTATGCAAGGGGTTGACCTCAAAGGATAACAAGCAATAACCAGCTCCAGCCATTCTTCCGTATCTAAGTCAATGAACAAAAGCACAGTAACAAAAGTCAATACCTAAAGTGATAAAGAAAACAGGAAGATAAAAATAAAAGGTAATGCAACATTGGAGTGCAAGCTAAATGGTTTACAGGGAAGCTTGAATTTACCTTGTCCTGAAGTCCATTCAACCAATGGTGGGAACATCAAGGTCCTATGTAGCCAATCTCTGAGAATATGCTGCAGTCTTTCATCCAGAAGATCAAGTTGATTGTGTTGGCCAACTTCAGAAGATGTGCCGCCTCTATGATGCAATGACTGTATAAGAACAGTAATGATCGAGGGAAGAATGTTCAGGCAATTTTGGTTGATTGATTCTCCAACATAGAGCTTCGTCATGAGAATCTCAAACATATCAATGGCTTTGTCTCTTCCCCATATGCCATCTTTGAATAAAGTAACAACCAAAGATAACAAAGCTCGTAAAAATGGTTCTGTAATTTTTCCGATCTCATCATTCAGGGCAGGCCACACATTTAAGAGCCTCAGTCTGCCCCTTTGTCCTTGAACAAGAGCACCACTAAGCAGGATGTCCAAGATACCATCTAGTAAGCTGTGTACACTAGGATGATCCTCTGCTTTGGCATATTGACTCAGCAAGGGCAAGAAAGAATCGACAGCAGTACCATCTACCCATTTCCATGTACATAAAATTTCAGCAGCAAGCCAGGCTCGAGTACTTTCTTCGTCCATTGACTCCTTCAGAGGGATGCTGCCATCATCAAGGCAAAGAACTTTACCAATTCCAATCCTCGAAATAAGCTTGTCGATCAGAGAAATAAATTTGAGACTGAAAGACGCCTGCACCAGGCATTTAATCGCAAATCACCAACAGAAACCAGAAAAGATCACACGGTAAAGAAGGGGAGGCTCGAAAAGGAACAACAAAAAGTCATGCCAGAAAACAGAATACATTATTCATAGGGTAAGAGATAAACCATTATCAATGTTACAAAAGCATATGTAAAAACACATTTAAAACAAGTTTTCAAGCTAAAGTGACGGTCTTAATTCCAATTTCCATCATAAACTTGTCAATTAGAGAAACAAACTCGAGACTGCAAGATGCCAGCACCAAACAGTTCGTTGTAAATCCCCAACTAAAATCAGAAAGATTAAATGGAAGAAAGGACAACCTTCGGGAAGGACCGACAACAAAGATTCATGCTAGAAAGCGGAAATACATTTAACAGTAATATAAACCAAGTTTTTACACAATAACAATGAGAGGAACACAATCCATACACAAGTTGTTAACTTTCTGATTCGCTATGAGTTAGTCAGAAATCTAGTAACCACAATGAGGGTTGAAGCATTGGGTCTGAGACTGAGTCCTTTCCAAAGCCTTGCATTATTATCTTTTCCACTCAACACTCAGACAGAACATGGAGCAATTTATCTCACAAAACTAAGCAAGATTCAGTTTCCATGTGCAAGAGGCATGTAATAAGATGGATATTGCTTCTGCCACTTACAGAACAGGACTGAGCATTGACAAGCACAGGAATGAAAAAGGCACGAGAAGCATATTTCTACTCAAGGAAGAACTCAAAATAATATGCCACTTACATGTAAGTCATTTTCCATATTTAATGTACTGGCTCCATCTCCAATGGTGAAATCAGCAACAATCCATGAAGGCCAGATCTGATCCTTGCCCAGAACCTGGTCAAGTAATTTCTGTTCCTCGGCTTGATCAAGGCAAAGACACGAAAGTACTTCCACCAGCCAAGAGCAGCACATGGATGTGATTATATTAGCACTCAGCTTAGATTCCTTCAAGATGACAAACCTAACAACTTGAACCAGAAGGTTTCCCAGTTTCTTTCGGATGTCTGCCGGAAGGCTTTTACAGAATCCATCCTTTATTTTCAGGCAAAGATCATGCGCGACTTGGCAAACTTCCCTTCTTCCCTTCATCTTCTCATGTGATGCATCATTAATAGAATATTCTTCCATTTTTATCAAGTCCAACTCCCAGTCTATAACAAAGACAGCAGCCAAGATACCTGAAACTAGGTCGACTTCCTCTGATATTGATTTTAAGCAAAAGAAGCTACAGATAAGTATATCAAGGGAAGCTTGGGCGATCTCAGTTGTGCTCTCAGATCCCTCACTGGCAGTTGCAACATTAAGTATCTGTGCAGTTAATATAGAACCCGACTCTTTGACAGAATCTAAACAGGATTCGGCCATGAAGGATAGCAATCTTTTCTCGATCTCTTTGAAGATCAAAATTATCGTGTTTTTTGACACAAACGAAATTTGCTTCTCGTTGACTAGGCCACCAAGAACCGCACTGCCAAATTAGAATTGAAAGATAGGTGTCAAAATAAGTAGAGAAGAACAGCCAAATCGATGCCACAAATAGCTAATTTCCCATTCATAGAAAAGAACATAGTGAGAAACAGATATACAAATGCAAATGCAAAGTCAAAGTCAAATTCTAATGTACCTTCTTTCTACCAGGGCAATAATACAACCAAATAAATACAAAGCTAGGCATAGTGCATATATTCATAATTCAAAAATTATTAAGAAGCATTAAAAAACTCGGTAGCCAGCTATCGGAAATCAATTTGGTCCAAAGACAAGTATCATGACAGTTAAATTCTCAGCTGGGAAGCAAAAAACTTGTGATTCGAATAAAATTACAATTCATCTTCAAGCAGCAGGCTTAAGCCATAGTAAAGTCAAATCCAGTTGTCACAACCTATCAAGTAGCCATTAAGCATACCATTTCTAAAACAGACAGCTTAACTAATCATATAGCATCCACTCTAAAACCAAGAAACCAGTCATTCGCCACGTATACAAATTCCTTGTACGTACCCCAAAAACTGAGCAGCAGAATGGTTGAATGTGTTTGAAGAACAGGCAACAAGAACAGCAACTGACTCGAGAAGCTCATGATACCATGCCTCCGGGTTATACCAATGGTGATACTCAGAGGTTCCAGTCAACAGCTTCCTTCTAATTTGAACTCTTGCTTTATCCAAGAGCATTGCCAGTGAAACCAATCTTTCAGACTCTACGGTCCCAGGCTCCATTCTACCTCTAACGCTAGCTCTATTAATAGCAAATGAAACAACAATGTCCCACTGCTTGGGAAAATATTCATCATTTAGCAATTCGAGTAACAAATCAAGTCGGCTATTGATGGAAGAATTGTGACCAGACAAACACCACGGGACAAATGTCTCACTGAATGCTTGCATGAAATCCGCCAATTCTAACTTCCTTTCACTTGGATTAGCACTGCCAAGACTCCCAGCGCTGCAGATACAAAGTTGATGGAGTGTGGCCCGTGGACCAAAACTTGAGACTGCCACTGTTAGAAGTCTGATGCCATCTGGGATATCCTGCGTTCAGAAGAAATCGAGAAAATACGTCAGGAACAAAGCATCATATGGTACTTACAGGACTGCAATCAAGTAACGCACTGTTAGTTAAGCAGCAATATCTAAACTCACACTAATAAGAAAGTATTAAACTATGTCTGCCACTGGAAAAGCAGTAATAAGTCCAGCACAAAAGTTGCTAAAATATAAAAAAAAAAAAAAAAGAATTATCCAAGAATAAAATCCAACCATAGTAAACGCATTGATTTCAGAGGTAACTCACAGAAGATTTTATCAACGGGAATGAGTTTGCCAACATTGGTCCTACCAACTGAACCAAAGGCCAAGCTTCACCTTTCTGAACAGAATACTGCTTCAGTAATGACAAAAACTTAATAATTCTTTCAACATGTTCTGCTCTTTCTTCAGCATTCGCCGTTTGCTGAAACATGCCGACACAATCATCCCGGAATGCCACAGAATATGGAGAAAGCACATCGTATTCTGTTAAGTAGCTTTCAGAAATAATTTCTATAACACATTTCCCCAATTCTTCCAAATAACTCCCGGGATATTTCAGGTTCACAGATGGTGTTGTCTTTTTAACAGAAGAACCTGCATCTTGATGATTGGATCCTCCAGAAAAAAGGTAATCGTTCCAAAGAAGCTTTACAAGGATATCTCCAACAAGGGTGACTCTAAATCTCTGCATGGCATCAACCCCACTGCAATACCTGGTAACAAGTAGAAGATAAAATGAGCACATGAACTAGCTAGGGCCTAGATTTAATTCCAACACAGTGAAACAAATAGTTGGATCCGCAGATGAACAATCAAGCAAATGGATAAAGCACAAATGACACATGACAAACTCGCACCTGGATGCACTCTGCAAAGCAAAAATATAGCATTCCTTAAATGCCTTGAAAAATGCTAGACGATCAGCTACAGTGGAACGCAATGGATTCCTGCCATCCCATAGGTTGCGGAAAAAATCAAGGAAGAACCTCTCTCCGGCTAATTTAGAAGGCACAGTGTCTAGAAATAGAACCAATGCAGGATAAGAGACTTGCTGAGATCCAAAACATTGTTGCCTTAAGAAATTCCAAAACCGGCTCAAAAAATTCTTTTGAACATTAATCATCCCCCAGCTTTCAGGGAATTTTTTCGAAAACAATAATACAGCGTCCCACATTGATGAATGACAAGCTGGATCCTTCTCTTGGAATGCGCCAAGTACAGCAGCAGCTATAGTTCTCATATTTTCGTCATTGATAACATGAGGAATGCTTTTAATGAAGCTCTTCAGTGTTGAATATGCAGCTGACCTGACAGCTGGGTTTTCTGACTTCAGAAAGTCTAAAAAATATTTATGATCAGAGAACAACCTTTCAGCAAAGGTAGTAGCAGTTGCCCTAGCCTTTGAGGCATTTCTTGGTTCAGCAACTATATCCTCAAAGCCAGATGTTTCAGATCGCAAGCTAAATAAAACATCAATAAGTGTTGCCAATGCGAGCAATGTGGAAGCAATTGCCTGTAAGCAGAGAAATCTTTCAAATAAGTCATGACACTGAGCAACAGGAAAAATGCCCTCCACCTTCAAAAGTGATCCACCAGCAGCAATAGTAGAGAGAGGTTTTCATCCATGGTGAGATTATGTACATTCAGCTAAGGAGAAATTGTGTCCCTTTTCTGAATCCATCATTACAGAACCAGTGAACCACTAATTACCAAATATTTGCTCACCAGTTGGCTTCACTAATTGAATGACTGGTAAAATTTTATAGCATACACATGTCGTTTGGTTGGATGTGTTACTTGCAATAGTGTAACATTGACCATTTCTTGTGAAAGATTTTTTACGCATTTGAGCACAACTGAAAGATTACAGCTAATTGCATATGCATCAAAGGGATGCCATAAAAAATACACGAGGTTATGAGGTATCTGAGGAAAACAACAAGTCCCGCGTGTCTTTTTCGACTCTTCTAGAACAATTTTCATACAAACGCATTGAACACAACTAGGTTTTAACAAAGACAGTCCACTTAATAGCAAGTGATTGGGACAAAGAACACACATTCTCTAATGCACTGAACTGAACGCAGTCATAAGGACATATAAACCCCATAAATGCATCAAAAGTTTTTCAAATCAATGAGAGCTATTCAAAACCTACACAAACATAGTATAATTGGTTTCCTGGGCTCATGTGGACCAATACCATTAAGTAACAGCAAATCGAGTATACCTGGTGGTACATGTCTTCCAATTCGTCCAAAGCCACAGCTTTATCTGACAAACTTTGTGGTGTTAACTTCAAATTTTCTTCCAAATATTGGAATATCTCCACCGTGCACAAAATGAATGCATCTAATCTTTTCTCTTGTGCTGGAAAGGAAGCCTAATTACACATAAGGATAGTACAAGTAAGCAGCTAAATTACTGAATGAACTGAAGCAGGACCATGATGATATACTTCTTGAATTTTTTTGATTGCACTCCCCCATAAAATAAAAGCCTTACTCAGGCAATACCTATTGCAAAAGGTTTCCTTAAAGTACTTCATAAAATCATCAACTATTTTTTGGCCATTATCCAGTCCAGCTCAAAACAACAAACAACTAATTGAGCCAAAGGCTACACTATGGCTCCAGGTCACAACCAATATTACTCCACGAGCTTGATCAGAATTTTAAGCTCAATTTAGTTACCAAGAAAAGGTGCAACCTTGATCAGAATTTTCAACTGATGCTGCAATACAAGTATCCAACCTAGCTTGGTTCTCCATCCACAGGCAACATAAATCATGATATCATATTTAAGCTCAATTTAATTACCAAATTAGACGCTGTCTTCTAAATACCGCAGAGTAACACTAGTTACATAACTCCAGTCGAGTCAAATTAAACTATTTCCCGGAAGCTATAGTCATAACGGGTATCTTGCGCAACATATAGCTTAGTGATGGGGTCTACAGAGTGAACTGTTCACAGGTAGCATAAACATGAGAATTTACCTGTAGTGATCGCTTTGCAGCCAGGGAAACTTCAGAAACTGGATCAAATTGAGAAAACCACCATGGTCCCATCAAACTCTTCAGATGAGGAGCTAAATCTCGACTGAGATAAACAGGTATCAAGTCAGAAATCTTAGCAAGGGTGTCTATAATAGATCAGAAAGGATCCTCTCAGAAAGAAGGAATTAAGGAGGACAAATAATCTATCGCATGAAAACTATGACAATGGGCACCAGGGCTAGCACAGAGAAGGAACTGGCAACTTAGTTTTCCATGAAATAAAAACCTCATCTCCAAGCACTTGCTTTTAAAACAGAAAGCACATCAGAACCTATGTTCTACAAGAAAAGTCTTTACCCAACAGCAGCAACAAGATTGGTCATGGTTTCATGAGTTGCCCGTCGAACTTCTCTATTGTAATCCATCAACAGCCTCTTATATTCAAATGCCTAAATGAAGAACAGAACGAAAAATGAGAAGAGAATAAGAGTGAATTGAAGGAAATCCAAGCTTACATCATCCAGGAAACAAGAATCAATGGCTAGGAACTTTCAAGGCCAAAGAAAATATGTGTTCTCAACCTGACATAGGCGAATACTACAATGAAAAAACTACATGAAAAAGGCAAACTTTTTCTCAGAGAAATTCATAATTATCAAAGAAGACTATGGTTGAGACTATATGCAGGACATAGCATTACTCCTAAACAGCCAGACAATTAAACATCTTTTCTGCTCTCAGTTGTGGTATCTATGCAAGTGTAAGAGCACAACTACTGTTCCATCACCAGGAACAATGTTACTAATATAATTCAAGTTAAACCAAAAGGGTTTGCTAGTGGCAATAGGCCTCAAAACATCCAACGCATCCAGGGTCTGAGACTTGAGTTCTCCATCACCAATGATTTTGCTAACATTACTTGCTCATCAAAACATGTTTGCTCGAACAATGCAAGTAGCAGATCCAGCAGCTTGCAAATCCATTGTTCGGTAAAGCAGTCATCCAAACATCTATAGTTCACTAAAGACTCGGGTTGGCACCAGAACTGTACCCATTGTGGTATAATTAGCGTTATGTCCTTTCCAGACTTGTTCTTGAAGAGAGCCGCCAATGCTTGCAGTGCTTTAAGCTGTTGAGAAACGCATGATTAGAGTTGTAGAAACCTCAAGCAACTTAACCCCCAAAAAGATCAGATACAGAAAGCTAAAACGATTAACACCTTCGTAACAGGATCCTTCCTAGCGAGCCTCTTCAAGTGTTGTGCAACTTCACTGTCGACGTCCTGCAAAATTCACATCCCACAGGTAAAACCCTCCATGACCACCAGCATACTTGCAACAACTTTCTTACAACTCCAGAACCAACGTTGTGTTGTTTGTTAGCTCACCAGAAAGGGGGAGGAGTCGTCGCCCGAAATTGAAGCATCAAGACGAGAGCTCCCGACGTAGCCGCCAAACCCCACGGCTGCAGCAGAAGACGCCGATGGCAGCAGAGAAGCTGCGAGACTACAACAAGAAAACGTTTGCATCCACAATTTCAGCTTACTTAACTCTAATTAAGCGAGAGAATGGCATTACTTTACAAGAAAGGGCTAAAATAAAAATAAAAAAATCCCAAGCATCGAACCTGCTGCTTGACGGCCGATTCTTGCTCCTACCGCCATCTCCTTTCTGCTTCCCCATTCTGCTCGGAGTCGAGAAAACGGGAGGAGTATACTTATCGTTGGGAAAACAGAACTCTCTTCCTCTACCGCCGGGGGAGGAGGAGGAGCAGCGGCGGAGAACGGAAAATCTTTTGGAAGGAAAAACGGCAAAGCTCCCGTTGGTTCTGTGCTGAAGATGGTAAATGGTTAATTGATTCCTTGACCCTTCTTTCTGTAATGGGAAGCAGGAAGGCGGCGATCGGAGGTATTTTCCTCTCGGAAAATATCAATTCCTCGTAACATTTACATTCACATATCCTCTGCTTTTGGGCCCTTTCAAGTGGGAGGCTCAATGTCTTGGGCCTGTTTGATTAAGAAACTAAAAGTTGGCCCATGAATTTGATGGGCTTCACGGTTTTAGCCGGCCCCAGCCAACCGCCAAGGTGTCATCATCTGATCATCTTCGGTTTCTTCGTCAGGCCGGAATCTGCTCAGTTCTTCATCGGCTGACTCTGCTTGATCAAGTCCACAAAGAAAATGCATCCGTCCACTTTCCCTCCTGCTTTTTTGAACAACTACTCGGTTTCTCATCTCCTCTTTCCCCTTGGAGGTTCTCCAAGAATTGCACGAGAATTGTAGATGGATGATAATGATTCGCCTCCCGTTGTTCAAGGAGCCGCTTCTTTGATTCCCGTCGACCTCTTTGTTTCGAAGAAGCATCCTGGAGTTCCACCGGGCGATCTGGGTTTTGCCGATTCTTCTGGTGAAATACTTTTCCGGGTCGCTCTTGTTCCTACTTCCAGTGCCTGGAAGACATCGGCACCCCGCAAGAAGCTTCTGCTCGATTCTTCTGGTAGTCCCTTGATTTCCTTGCAACGCCTGGATGTGAGTTCTTTTGGGATCCCGTCTGATGTTTATATGGACCCTTCCATTTCAATGGAGTTTAGTTGCTTTTGAACCTGCTAATTCGTTGTGCTAGTTGGTCAATTTGTGCAAATTGCCCATCATAGTTTTCAGGGTTTTGTTAGTTCACACTTGATTGCCGCGTTAATGCTGGACAAAGTTTTGAGGTTGATGAAAACTTAGCTTAGAGCTTCTCTGAAATTGGGAGCCAAGCAATGTACATGAGTTAGTAGGTTGAAGCTTTTCTTGCTTTTGAGTATTTCGTCTGCATAATTGGTCGATTCTGCGCAAATTGCTCTTCAGAGTTGTAGGTTTTTGTTTAGTTCACACTTCATTGCCGCGTCATGCTGAACAAAGTTATGAGCTTGTTGAAAACTTAGCTTAGAGCTCTTCTCTGGAAATGGGAGCCAAACAATGCACATGAGTTAGTAGGTTCAAAGCTTTTCTTGCTTTTGAGTTTTTAGTATTTCGTCTGCAGAGTTAACACAATATGTGATGCAGTATATTGATTGGTTGTAGAAGAGGTCATGGAAAGGATTTGAAGGAGGTCAAGATGCTGAAGAAAAGATGATATTCAGAGTTCAAAGGACCGTGAATACGCTTTGCAGAACCGAGTTTGAGGTGTTCCTTACTGGACAAAATTCGGGAGATCAATCTAAACCAGACTTTAAGGTGAAAGGATGTTGCTTTCAGAGATCATGCACCATCTACAGTGGCGATTCGATTGTAGCCCAGGTAATGATCAGATCATTAACGATCTCTCAAAACTTTAGTTCGTAAGATGACTCTGCCTATCAGCATTACTTGAAAAGTTCTAGTGACTTATCCTTGTGCAATCTACACCCGTTCTTCATATCAACTAGTCGATGACTCTTGTTCAAGTGTGTTTGAGAGAGTTGATCTTAAAAAAGAAAAAGAGGCAAGGAACCTGCGCTGTCACTAAACTTAACCCTAGAGTCTATTAGTCTGCAATCTTTAGTGTTTTCAACATTGAACTCTGTAGGCCTTTGTACTAAGCTCTATACAAGCTTGTAATAGATTAATGCCTTGGTTTAGCAACCTCGGAGCATGCTGTGGCTAGCCGAATGCAGCTTGTTTCTTTTCAAGCTATCGATGACAGACCGGTTTCATTTGACAGCCTTGTTCCTCTTCTTTAACGTGGGAATTGTTTTTGCATCTGATGCAGACTAGTCTGATGTACAAGCTTCACCAGATACACGCCAGAAGGAACAAGTTTCGGCTGACCGTATTTCCTGGGTCGATAGATCACGCACTGGTGGTGGCTCTGGTGGTGGTATTCTTGTCCTGACAACTGTAACTTGATTAATTTAGCTAATTCATCACCATGTATCAGCATCGATTCTTGACTTCTGATTCTTGAAGCTAACCTCTTCTGAGTTCTGGGCCGAGATGTTTTGGCAATAATTCTGAGACAAACGTGAGGATGCATACACCCTTCTTATAGTATTAGATGAAGTTTTGTAAGAGCTAACTGGACCAAGATGAACTTTTGTAACACATTATTCTCGTGTCGTTTTTTGTCATAACCAATTCTTGATTGAAATAGGAAAAAAATGTCTAAGTTCGATTGCCTAATCATTTTTCGGAGAAATAAAACAGAGGGATCAATGAAAATATGAAAAAATAGTGAAGAGAATTTGGAACCAGACGCCTAATGGTTACAATTCTGTATCCATTTCATAGAATTATGATTTTCATTTTCATTTTGCAAACTGCAGCAGGCCGAATGCGACCAACCTAATTTGTTTTATTAAAAGAGAACACTTTCCTTGACTTCCCCTCCCCTCTGTTGCACCGTCTCATATCAGTAGTCATAACCCAGCAGTAAGGACTAAGGAGGAGCAAAATAGAGTTGATTTCCAGAATGGCTCGATCAACCAAAAACCCAGGTATTGTAGTTCAAAATTCATTTGGTTAATGGTGAAGAGGTGATCTTTTAGCTAACAGCCTAACACACATTTGACTCGTTCGTTTTTCCACTTCTCCTTTTCTCTGTTTCTATTTTGCTTAGTGGTTCTGCCACAGAGGGTCATAATCCCAAACAAGCAAGGAGAGAAGCTGGTGGGAGTGTTGCACGATTCTGGATCCAAGGAAATCGTGGTCCTCTGCCATGGTTTCCAATGTTCAAAGGTAAAGTTTGTGACAAACCAATCACTTTCGCAAGTAATAAATGGGCATTTGGATTCATACTTTCGGATCTCCAGGATCATAGAGCCATGGTAAATCTTGCTACAACATTGGAAAAGGAAGGAATCTCAGCCTTCCGTTTTGACTTTTCTGGTAATGGGTAAGCAAAAATTTCCACCAAGAGTTCACCTTTCATGGTCATCGTCCTTCTTCCCTTTTCTTTCCTGGCGTGCGTGTGTGAATGTCTGGTTTCCAATAAACAGTGAAAGTGAAGGCTCATTTGCTTTTGGTAACTACAAGAAGGAAGTTGATGACTTGCGCTCTGTATTCGAACACTTTGCTGCTGAAAATCGAGTCGTCGCTGTGATGCTTGGCCATAGCAGAGGTGCTTAGTGCTTAGTTCAGTTAGTTGTTCTTCTGCTTCCTTCCAGTACATGATCAATCACTAATCCAAGTACTGAAATGAGGCTGCATCTATTGTGGTTGGATGATGATGATTTGCAACTGCAGGAGGTGGTGTGGTGCTTCTCTATGCATCAAAGTTCCACAACGTAAGAGCAGTCGTAAATGCCTCAGGCCGGTATGACCTGAAATCGGGCATTAAGGAGCGTCTTGGGGAAGACTTTCTCGAAAGAATCAAGCGAGAAGGATTCATCGATGTGAAGAATCGAGCAGGTGAGTTTGTTACTCTTTCTGTACTGAATCAAAGGAGGGAATGAAAATGAGTTGGTATAAGCTGAATGCTTTTTTATCTTCCTCAACTTGTTTGGATTGTGCAGGAGAAGTCAAGTTTCGCGTCACTGAAGCAGATTTGATGGATCGAATGAACATTGATATGCATAAAGCGTGCCAGCAGATTGACAAAGATTGCAGGTGGGTTAAAATGAAACTCGCTGCATCGTTGTTTGGTTCTGTCATTGCTCTTTGATAGCTTCTCATTTGAGTTCTAGTTTGTGCACATCACTAATTTTGGCAGTGAATCGCTCTGTGTCTGCCAGAGTGCTGACCATCCATGGATCTGCAGACGAGGTTATCCCGGTTGGAGATGCGTACGAGTTTGCGAAGATCATACCAAACCACAAGTTGCACATCGTGGAAGGGGCTGATCATGGATACAAGTTGCATCAAGCTGAGCTAGCATCTGCTGTTTTGCAGTTCGTCAAGTCAATACTCACTCAGGACAACGGTGCCAGCACGGCAGCACCTAGCTAAGCTACCCACCTCCATTCGGTGATGCTCGGAGGCCTGCATAGGCGACAGTTATGGGCTATTTGCTGATATCGGTTGGTGGGCCTTTGTTTGCTTAATTTGTGCTCCATTGTTGGGTTTATCAACTTTTGGCTTTGGGCTTAAATGTTCACATGCATTAATTAAAACTTAAAAGGAAATAAAAGTTGACGGTCATGGCAATGTGGCTGGCTACTTCTCAAGATAGGGTACACATTCATGGATTATGCATCCATCAATAACTAAATATGTATCTTTTATTTAGAAAATTTAGATCTAAAGATAAAATTAAATGTCATTTTTATTTTTTATAACTTTCTTAATCGGCTCATATCTTCTTCGTTTTAACTCGGATTTTAATTTTTTTTGCACAGATGGAGCAAGTTTGTTGTGCTCTACTAAATGAGATCCATTTTCAATATTTTTTGAGGAAAACAAAATATCTTGCCTCTCGGTACCAACTGCATACCATATGGTATCTTCTTCGTTTTTAATTCGTTTTTGAAAACGTTTGCACAGAAGAAACGAGTTCATCATGATCTATTGGATCTACAAATTTTTGGGTGAACAAATTACAGGACTAAAAAATACCACACAATACCACCCTGGTACGGGTGGTATCTTGTGGTACATAATGTTAAAAGTCGTAAATGACAGTTAATATACTTCTACTATCATGTATTCAACCATCATACAGTCTTGGTTTGTTCATACCACCATGGTACGCTTTTGAAACCATAAATATGCTCTTATTTGAATACCAGTCAATACCATATGGTATAGACTAGTAAAAAATGGCTCAATTTTTTTTGTTCGAAAAATATATCAAAGTGGATATCATTTTGAAGAGCACAATTAATCTGAACTAACTATGAAAAAAAATCGACTTAAAACGAGTGAGAAATCGTCCGTCAAAGATTAAGGATGGGAAAATTAAAGGCTTTTTAGGAGAAAGAGTGATGCAGATATGGACGGGTTACTCATGGTTACTCACCATAAGGTTACTGACCTGATCTGATCCCCATATGCATATACCCCATGGCTCATACTAAGTGTGGATACTATCCAATAATATGGTTGGGGTTTAAGTTAACTAGTAGAATGTTTTTTTTAATGAGGGATGAAAATTAGTGTTGAGATTTGAATTCGCAAGAATCATACTTAATTATAATAAATAAATTTGTTAATTATCTTTTTATAAAGGTGATATACATTTTTACATTTTGTTGTTAGGTACTAGTTAAAAGAGATTTGAACATAGAGGCAACGTTAGTGGTATTATCACTAGATCAAGATATGATATCGTATATCAAACTTGATTTAATTCATTATCTAATTAAAGATATATCACTAGAAAAATCCAAAGTATGTTATACCATAGGAATATAGTAGACACCCATGAATAAAATATTTAAAATATATGGTTCAAAAAATTAATATCCGTGTAATTCATTATGAAAAAAGAAATAGTTGAATATTACAAGTTTCACCTTGTACAAACAGCTGTGACATGTTTTCATATCATAAAAGAATTAATTGAAACATTAATTTCTTATACTCTCGACTCAATTGAGTATCTCATCATAGAGCTCTGCTCTTATATCAGATAAATCCTATCCCCGGAACAATCGAACTCTCTTCCGATTTGATGCTCGGTGGCGGATAATCCGGAGGTCAGGGCGATGGTGAACCATGTTTGGAAAGAGGAAATACATAGATCACCTATGTACAAACTCTATACCAGACTAAAGCGGCTCCGTCATTTGTTGTATCACTGGAGTAGGGCGGAGACTACAAACTCCTTACGCAACTTTAAAACCCTTCAGGCTGAGATTGAACGCATTAAACAACAAACTCCAATTAATTGGGATGAAGTGTGAGTGCTAGAGAGTGATCTTATCGTCAACGAGAGGCAGAGGAACTCTACTGGCAGCAAAAGTCTAGGGTACGTTGGTTAAAAAAGGGTGATAAGAATACATCGTATTTCCAAACGATCACTAGAGCCAGAAGAAAACGAAATTTTGTGGTTGGTCTAATGAATGATGATGGTGACTGGATTACGGAGGAAAAGGGTAAGGTGGATATTGCCACTGATTTTTATCAGATTTTGAACTTGGGATCTAGGGTGGATGGCTTGCCACTTCCACGGAAGGTCACTGATGGAATGAATGTGCACCTCACGGCGGAAGTCATTCCCATTGAAGTTCGTCGCACAGTCTTCTCTATGGGATCGAAGCAGGCACCTGGTTTTGATGGATTTACAGGGAAATTTTATAAATATAATTGGGACTGTGTGGGCGATTCGGTGGTGAATGTTGTCTGTTCGTTCTTTCGAACAAACCGGATTTTAAGAAGCTTCAATCATACTTGGCTTACTTTGATCCCAAAAGTTGATAATGTCGAGTCCATTCGCCAGTTGCGGCCGATAAGCTTATGTCAGTTTGTGTATAAGGTTATCACAAAAATCATGACTGAAAGACTGGCCCCAATTCTCCATCAAATAATTTCGGAAGGCCATAATGCCTTTATCAGAGAAAGACAAATTGTGGAGAATGTGCTTCTAGGGCACGAACTCATGCACTATCTGGAAATTAAGAATCGTGGGAAGAAAGGGTGCATGGCTCTAAAGGTTGACATGGAAAAGGCCTATGATAGAGTCGAATGATCATTTATCTTTGCGGTCCTGGCCAAGCTAGGTTTCAGCCAAACCTAGATTGGCTGGATACAGAAATGCCTTAGTTCGTCGTCATTTTCCATTTTGATGAATGTTACACCATCGGGTTTTTTCAAACCCACTTGCGGTCTTTGTCAGGGTTACCAACTTTCCCCTCTCTTGTTTGTTTTGTGAACGGAAGGGTTTGCGGCCCTTCTCCGTAAAGCCATTTCAGAGGGAAAACTGGAGGGTGTGAAATTGGCGCCTCGGGCCCTTAGGATCTCTCACTTGTTTTTTTTTTCAGATAACTCATATTTATTCCTTCGAGGCTCTTTGCAACAATGTTAGAATATGATTGAGGTACTCAATGAATATGAGGAACTAAGTGGGCATCGAGTTAATTTGGGGAAATCGAAGGTCTGTTTTAGTAAAAATGTGTCAATCCCTGACCAGGAATTCCTGGCACAAATCTTGGGGGTGGGAGCTGTGGGAGTTCATGATAAGTATCTGGGTCTACCCACCCTCATCGCACATTCTAAATTGGATACTTTTTGTTTTGTTGAGGAAAGGTTGATTGCATGCCTCCAAGGGTAGGCCTAATAGACATTGTCCTCGGCGGCTAAGGAAACTGATGACTCGATATTTGCACATGTTTCCCCCTTTGTTTCTTGATCATTTAAGCTTTCATTATCGCTTCTTTGGACTACTTTACGGTATGTTGTGTTCCTTTGTCACATTTCGTGTCCTACCACGTAAAGTGAAGTATAGATGCAAGTTTCAAGTCAATCAGAGATCAATTGGCGACTCAGAGGAAGAAACTAGACATGACCTGAATAAGAATAAATTTCTACCTCATTTTTTGACCAAATAATCATGTAAACTTGTCATTAGAATGAAGAGGACAATACTACGAGTGTTTGGGATCAAACGGCACCTGATTCGGAGTATGGACGAGGGAGAAACGAAGAATAAAAAACAAGGGACCAAGAAGTGTGAAATACCCGGTCCAAATCCCCGATAGGGGATTTTGATAAGAAGAATTACCCGGTCAGGAAGTCCAATTACCCCACCGGGGAATTGAAATACCCGACCGGGTAACTTCCAGAAGTGAGTATAAAAGCATGTTTTGTGTGTGTTTGGAGGGAAGAGCTGGGTTTTGGTTCCCAAACTCCCAAGGGACGAACCAAAGAGAGAGAGGGAGATCTAGAGCCATTCCTGGAGCTATTTTGGAGGATTCTTTACCATTGGAGCTCAAGGAAAAAGTCTAGACATGAAGATTTAAGAACTAGAAAGTTATACTGAATTCTCTCTCTTCTCTATGGAGTAACTTACCTTCACTTAGGTTTTGAGGAACCCTAGCCATGTTTTTTTATTGATGATTGTATGAGTACTCCTACATGATAATCTTGAGTTCATATTCAATCTATGCATGTTCTTATGATTCAATTCTGCTTTAGTCAAGATTATTGATTCTGCTTTGATCATATGGGAGTGAATACCTTATTAGGTCAATAGAGAACCATAGATTGGTCATATTGGATTTATTGCTATAGTCGAGGGTCGATTCACTGCTTTGTATTGATTGAGAACCTCATTCGATAGAGGTAATCTAGTTCAGAACGCCTTGATCGGTTGTTCTAGAGAAGGATACGTCCCTCTAGGAAATCGACTAAAGAGGGCATTGACTTCTTTAGTCGAGATTCAAGGTCTAGTCAAGGATTCTCTACATAGGGAATGAAAGTAAAACATATTAGAAATCATTAATCATTAATCTGGCTAGTGGCTAGGGGCAATCATACCTAAGTGAGTTCCCAACTTGTAGTTAGATTAACTTTAACTGTAATTTGCTAGAGTAGTTATAATTGTTCTATCTTAATCTGGTTTGCTAGATTACTTTTGCCACTATACTACAGTCCCTTTCATTGGTTACACTTGGTCATTGGTAGGAGTTGTGCTTTAACGAGTCAAGTTTTCGGCGCCGTTGCCGGGGACTTTCTATATTATTAGGAAAGGCAGAATTTTGTTAAGTTAGCTTTTCTTTCTGTTGTTTTTCTTTTCCACCCTTGCTTTTCACTTGGGTCCTAATGGCTTCTCCAACCATTGGGGGTATCCACCACCACCCAAATGGTATTACCCCGAGACTTCCTGGAGCAATCAAGGGGTAGAAGACTATGGATTCGGGTTTCAGTACTAACCCCCTACTACGGAGAACAACCAGACCCTTGGGAACCTCAAGAACAATCTCCTTATCAAAAAGAATTCCTCCCACAACCAGAGGGCCATCAGAGCTATAGTTAGCCATGGTGGCCTTCACGAGCTATTCTGTAGAGCCATGCTACACTCCACTACCAGATCCAAACTATCAATTGAGGCTTCTCGTGGAGCAGTTTGTTCGGGACACCAAGAGATATTTCCCCAAGATAGACCTTATAATCAAATCAATTGTTCCTCTTGTTGTTCCTCATGACCCTTCCTTTCTCTGTGAATCGGAGGAGACTGTTCCGCACTCAGCAAAACAAATAGAGCGGGTTGACCAAGTTTGTGCACAGCTTACTCAAGATCACCTTTATGTCACGGAGAGCTCCCGTGATGATCATGATCAGGAATGTCCTGTTGTAGCCGACCACACCGAGCTTTGAAGAGACGGTCATGAGTGAGGAGATGTAAGATGATCTCATCGAAGAAATTGCTTGGCGATTTGCTCTCTAATCCGTGCTGGAAGAAGAAGAGCAAGAAAGGGTGCGAAAAGAAGTTGTGGAGGATGAAAAAAGTGAAGCAGAAGGAGTTCTTGATCTTTTCCTAGGGGTGATACCACATTTTGAAGAAGGAAGGGGGGTTGAGGAAGCAATTGGCGTCCAAGCTGGGGGACGAAGTTGGGGTGGAAGAGGCTTGCACCGGCCCTATGTTACAAGTAATATCTCCACCAAACTTCGAGGAGCTATTTGGTCAGGACCCATTTACAATGTCTCTTTTCCAGACCATGGCCACATCGACATCGGTTCCTCTTGGTGGACATGATGGTGGTTAAACGATGCTGTCATATCTGGTTTGGGGCAATTAGACAAGAGAAGAAATGAAGGAGAGGTCTTGTGTGTGGAGCTGCATCTTCCTCGAGTGCATGAGCCATCTTTATCACCTATCATACCACCTGCTCGTGACTTGAGACTCCACCTCATTGACGAGAACCTCAACTTCAAAGAGGTTCTAGTAGGGCCCGAAACTTAGGAACCATGGTCAAGAAGCGCTTGTTGGGAGGCAACAAAACTATTCGGTTTGCATTTCTTTCCCTATTTCTCTTCGATTGAGTCAATTTTGTTCTTTGATTTTAGAGTCGATAACTCAACCTTTGTTAGATTTTGTGTGGTGTTTGTGTTCTGAATACTCTCTAATTCCATAATGCACTGCCTGCCCCGTCCACCATCATTCACACTTGATCTGGTAACTTCATTCTACCCTCCTTATCTTTCCTCCATTGAGGACAATGTCGTGCTTAAGTGTGTGTGTGTGTGGGGGGGGGGGGGGGTGTTCCATTATGTTTGAGTGTGAATGTTTGGTTGTATGTGTGTGCTTGGAGCCTAGTCCAGTGTCCAAATTTTATGATTGAGGGCTCCAAGTACGTGTTTCTTGCAAATGCCTGCTCAGTATGCTTTGAATTGACAGTCTTTATAGGGATATGCAGCTTGTTGAGGTAGTGAAAACACTATGGAGGATGTTGATGCATTTAAGAAGTCTCATTTCTTCATTATATTTTGTTGGATGATTGTGTGAATTAGTGATCTTAGTACACATGAATCATGTGGTATCGATAACTCTCTACCTGTCATGGACTCATGTATCATTTTTTGATTTTTGAAAAAGGTTCTCTAAATTGTGATTTTAAAACATTGTCTCCCGTTTGGAAATCGGTGAAAGTGTGTAAGGGGAGATGAGAATTCATTCCCAACTTCCACCTACTACCTCCAACCCCCTTACATTTCTTTCCCCCGCACGAGGCTTGAGACATTTGCTCCCGGCATGGCCGGTAAGAGTCGGGCTCCCTCAAAAACTTTGCTAGGTGGGAGCCCCGTTTTCTGGAAATTAAAGGTTGGAACCTTTGCAAGCAAATAAAAATAATAATCAAACAAGAAAAAAAAGGGGTTTCACCCATCTTTAAAGAAAAAAATAGAGCACCTAAAAAAGTGAGTTCATGATCTTTCTGTTTTTGAGAGTCTCTTTATTCACGGATCACTTCTACTACGATCACTACTTGGCATGATCCCGACTCGGGACTAGAGTTCTCGCCGAAGAAGCTAGGAGGTGCCTTGTGCATTGGCTGACCTCGTAAGCTGCTAAATGAGCTAGGAAGTCTGCTACCAATGATCGGGGTTGCGGGTTGCTGTTGCTGTCTGGAGAGTTGCATTGGTTTGATTCGGGTTTGCTTGGGGACAAGCAAACAGTTAAGTGTGGGGGGATTTGATGAATCGATATTTGCACGTGTTTTCCCTTTTGTTTCTTGATCGTTTAAGCTTGCATTATCGCTTCTTTGGTCTATTTTATGCTAGGTTGTGTTCCTTTGTCACATTTCAAGTCCTAGCACGTAAAGTGAAGTATAGATGCGTGTTTCTAGTCAATTGGAGATCAATTGGCGACTCAGGAGAAGAAACTTGGCATGACCTAAATAAGAATGGATTTCTAACACATTTTTTGAATAAAGAATCAAGTAACATTTCATTAGAAGGAAGAGGACGAGACTACAAGCATTCGGGATCAAACGACACCTTATTCGGAGTTCGAACGAGGGAGAAACGAATAATCAAAGACAAGGGACCCGTAAGTGTGAAATCCCCGGTCCAAATCCCCGATTGGGGATTTTGAAGTCCGGTAAGGGATTTTGATCAGAAGAAATACCCGATCAGGAGGTCCAATTACCCCACCGGGGATTTGAAATACCCGACCGGGTAACTTCTAGAAGCGAGTATAAAAACGTGTTTTGTGCATTTTTGGAGGGGAGAGCTGGGTTTTGGTTCCCAAACACCCAAGGGAAGAACCAAAGTGAGAGAGAGAGAGGGCGATCTAGAGCCATTCTTGGAGCTATTTTGGAGGATTCTTCACCATTGAAGCTCAAGGAACAAGTCTAGACATGAAGACTGAAGATCTGGAAAGTTATAATGCATTCTCTCTCTTCTCTATGAGGTAACTTCCCTTCACTTAGGTTTTGATGAACCCTATCCATGTTTGTTTGAGTGGACGATTATAGGAGTACTCCTACAAGATAATCTTGAGTTCATATTCAATATATGCATGTTTCATGATTCAATTATGCTTTAGTCGAGATTATTGATTCTGCTTTGATCCTATGAGAGCGAATAACTGATTAGGTCAATAGAGCACCATAGATTGATAGTATTGGATCGATTGCTTTAGTCTAGTTCAGATCCCTTGATCGGTTGTTCTAGAGAAGGATATGTCCCTCTAGGCAATCGACTCAAGAGGACCTTGACCTCTTTAGTCGAGATTCAAGGTTTAGTCAAGGATTCTCTGCATTGTGAATGAAAGTGAAGTAGGTTACAGATCATCAATCATTAATCTGGCTAGTGGCTAGGGGGAATAATACCTAAGCGAGTTCCCAACCTGTTATTAGATTAACTTTAACTGTAGTTTGCTATAGTAGTTATAGATAGTTATTCTATCTTAATCTAGTTTGCTAGATAATGAACTCAAGTTGAGTAATAGTAACTCTAGAGACACTTGGATTCGATATTTATTACTTGTGTCACTATACTACAGTCCTTTACATTGGTTACACTTGGCCATTGGTAGGAGTTATGTTTTAGCGAGTCGGAAACCTTGATCAAATTAGTTGCCTCAACTCTTCGTTGCACATTATGTCTTGCTTTAAACTCATGCTCACCCTTTATCTAATTTTGGATAGGCTGGTGGCGCGGTTTTGGTGGGGAGTGGAGGATGGGCATTCCCGCATAAGATGGATGTCTTGGTGTAAGATGTGTCGTAGTAAGCATGAGGGAGGGATGGGCTTTCGCCGGTTCGAGCATTTCAACCAGGCTTTATTAGCCAACATCGGGTGGAAAATACTGACTGAATCCCTGTCCCTCCTCACTCAAGTGTATAAAGGGAAGAATTTTCCTAATGGCACTTTCCTCAATGCTAGTGCGCGCTCTCGTCCTTCCTGGGGTTGGCAGAGCATCCTGTATGGGCGACTACTTTTGGTGCGGGGCCTTAGATGGTAGATTGGGAGTGGTGGGGGAGAGTCCGCTCTACGTGACAGTTGGATCCCTACCTGGCATCCTAACCACCCCCCCCCTATTTAACCCTCAGGTGTTTCCAGAAGGGGGTGATCTCCAAGTGGCTGATTTGTTTTGTCTAGTTGAGGGCCACTAGTTGACTGATAAACTCACCTAGTGGTTTCCTCCCGACATTTATCGTGCTATTAAAGCAATTCCCCTACCCTGTCAGGCTATGAAGGACAGTCAAATCTGACATGCCCCGTGTGATGGGATTTTCATTGTGAAATCGGCATATCATCTGGCTGTGTTGATGGACAAGCAAAATGGGAGGTGGAGTCCGACTATTAGTTGGATGGACAGACAGAGTTGGATCCGGTTGTGGGCTTCCTCAATTCCACCTAAACTGAAGGTATTTTTGTGGCAAGTCTTGCACCGATTCCTCCCAAATATGGAACCCCTTATTGAGAAGAAGGTCCCGGTCCACCCTAGGTGTCCGCTTTGCTGGACAAAGTCCCAATCTATGGAGCATCTTTTTTTGGAATGCCTTGTGGCTAGAGCGTTGTGAGATAATGTTGGAGTGGAGCATATTGGTCAAGGGATCCCTCGTCATACTTTTCCTCTCTTCCTCAAAAAATTGTTGGTTATCATTGAGAATCCGCAATAAGTCATGGCGTTAGTGGTCGTTCTATGGCGGATTTGGAAATCTCGTAACTGGGTTGTCTTTCAAGATAAACAGTTTGCGATTCCAGCTCTAATGAGGCAGTACTATCAGCAATTGAATGAGTGGGCTAACTTGCCTAAGGATAAGGTGGTTAATACCTCTTTGGCTGGTTCTATAATTTGTAGGTGGGATGGAGTCTGTAAGTGGGATGGAGCGAAGAGACATGGGTCCCATTCGACAGGGGGTTCGGTGCTCCTGGACCAGGGTGGGAAGGTCATCTTGCTAACAAGTGTTCAATTTCCCAGGATAGATGACCCCATGATTGTGGAACTCTTGATCCTCTGGGAAGCGATCCTGTGGTGCCGCCAAAGGGGTTTTAGGTGGTGTGGTTTGAAGGGGATGCGAAGGTGGTTATAAATAGGCTCAACCTAGGGCATGAACGTGATAGCAGAGCAGGTGCCATTTTCCACAAGGTGCTGAATTATTTGGCGGAGTGCGTGGGGTTTAGTGTTTGATTCGTAGGTCGGCGTAATAATAGGCCAGCCCATTTGATGGCTCGCAAGGCCCTTTCATTGTACTCGATAGCGTGTCGTTCTTTTGATTTTGTGGCCTAACTGAGGTACATGCTGTAATGATCTATTCTTCCGTATTAATATATAATTATCTTTTGTCAAAAAAAGTAAGCATCTTTCGTTGTATCCTACTAAGTTTCTTTTATTGTCTATGTCACTTCACGTACTAACATAAAGTTTTCATATATATTCACCTGCTCGGTGATTAATAATTTCTCTCTCAACTTTTAGCCATAAAATGGGTAGGTTCCGCCAATGACATTGTGGCTGGTTATTATTGTAACACATTAGGCGAATCTCACATCGACAAAGCACGAGAGAGATCAATGGTTTATAGGTAAGAAACCGATCGTAACTGACAAGACGCGTTTTATGGTGAAATGGACGAGTTCTTGTGAGAACTCTGAAGTTAAACGTGCTCAGCGTGGAGTACAACAAGGATGAGTGACCTTATGAGAAGTCACCTTGAATTGAACCCCAAGTCAAAATCCGTGAGGGTCTAGACCCAAAGCGGACAATATCTTGCTCGGAAAATGGTTCGGGATGTTACAATTGTACTTGCCCAAACTTGTCAAAGTAGGTTCGGTCATGAGTGTCATGTCAAAAATTACTGTCACAACAAGTTAAGTATACCAGTTGTAAGAAGTTAAGTCTCTGGTATCAGTAATAATAAATGTATTAAGGTAGAAGGTGATGGGATTAGGTGCTAACCCTTATAGGGGTTAGCACCGTGATAACTAACAAAAAACGCTACTAAAAATAACGAAATCACTACGAATTATTATAAAATCAATACAACATCTAAGCTAAATCACTACTAATTCAAACTAGTAGTAGTTTTTCCCTTGGTTAGGACGGTGCTAACTATTGTACAATTAGCACCGTAACCGCTCCCGAGAAGAAAAGTGCAGATTGAGTTTAATGACGTTGTCTAGTAGTTGGTTGTTTTCTTTTAACTATGTGATTTACAACATTTTATTATAGATTTATTTATCCACTGCCATAACTCGTTTACTTACCAATTGGACTTGTGGAATTAACCGCTCGTTGACTTGGTTTCCTATATAAAAGTGTTGATGTGGCACAGTGGCGGCAATGCTTGACTTTCTCCTTTACCTTGCATTGTATTAAAGGATCGAGCGCCTAACTTGGCTCCCCTTCTCGTCAGTGTGAATTTGTGATGGAAATGAAAACATGCATGTGCTTCTACATTTGTTATTGTTGTTCCGGTAAACATCACCTAAAATTATACCAGAATTTGGCAGCTCTGCTCTGGTTACGCATATGTGGCCACTGATCTTAGCTGATACATGCGTGTGTAGTCAGTGACGTAGTCAGGATTCCAATCCAATCGCGATTTCAACTTACAAGATAAAATTTAATGATATTGTGTGCAATTATCACGGACATTATCTTTGATAGATCCAATTAAATAATGATCATTCATCAAGTTATGAATTACTCGATTGCGTAGCTTATTTCTTACTATTGATTCGGTAGTTGAAAAATGATATCCGGCAGCTAGCTAAAATAAGCTTCAATTTTAGTGACAATTTAAATTAAACCGGCATGTTCAGATTATAAAACTGAAATTTTGTTATGGGAAATCTGAGAACTAACATATATTCTTATTATTAACTAACACTTTTCTAGTAAGAGCTTATCGATTTTTATCCGTAAGAGAACATGAAAAGTATATGAAACAGAAACCGACCTGAATCTTTAAACTTAGTAATGATACACTAAATCACTAATAATCTTGATCCTGCAGGCAGATAACTCTCTAAAGCCATACCCAATATTTCTCTGATCTGTACGAATACAAATTAGTCATTAATTATCCAGCGTAAATGAATTAACAACTTTGAACGAAGCTGCTGCTAATTAATTACTACACGCTATATATACGCCTAACTTACAACCCACATTCAAATTAATTGATTGCAACAGCTAGCGATCGGCGTCATGCAATAATTATGAGAGTTATAAATTGATGGGGTTGGGATTATTATTGTGGCTCAGAAAGAATCGATCATTTTATAAGTTTGTCTGCATGCAGCTCACCTTGACGACGATGACGATGGGGTTGATGTCAGCATTACGAAGATATATATGCATGCAGATTGCAGAGTAGTAGTTTACTTAATTGGTATTCTTTCCCTTTGTCTTCCCGCAACTGCAAACCCATGCATATATATATATATATATGGTATAGGGCGGCCATGCCTTTCTATCCATCTATCTGTCTATCTACAAATATATCCATCGATCGAGTAGCTAGGAGTAAAATCATGATGAGAGTTCAAGAAAGTTATGGGGTGTGAATGCGGCTGCAGGTCCATAGACTTTTTTCGTTTTCGGGCAAGGAAAAATCGGCGTGACTGCATATGCCTGTGCTTATTTGCCACAGATCTGACCTTTCTAATTCGTACGATTTAAAAGTGTTTGATGCAATTTGAATCGGATTATTTGGCTACGACTGGATGTCACTAGGGTACACTATGTGTATGGGTCGATACATGTTTGGGTTGTTGTTTTGGGTCTGGTTGTAACCGCTTTCCTTTACCACACATTGGATTAGGGTTAGACCACTTCTCATACTCTTTTGTAATCTGTATATCTCCTCGAAGTATGGTGAAATTGGCTATCTCTTGTCCGTGGACTAGCTAAACACACTTTGTGTTAGTGAACTACGTCAATCAGTGTGTCTTGTGTTTCACTCTTGTTTTCATATTCTTGCTTTATCGTTACTTCTATATTCTAATCCGCAAAGAAACAGTCGTGACTGAAAGTTATAAGAAGTCAAGCATAACCTGATTGGGTTTCGGAAAGTGTTGCCGTTCATATAGCTTCCTTGAGAGAGATTCTTTCGTGGAAGACTTATGAGGTGGTTGATTTGGATGGTGGACTGGACTAGTGGAATGTGAAAGAGAGTGGATTAGTTTAACAAGGAATTCTACGAGAAGATGGAAATGGAGGCCAAGATTCGTTGTTCTCATTATATTGTGTTTCAAGTAGAGGGAAAGTAAATACTAAGATTGATAATGATTTGACTTCGTTGGTTAATTAAATCGTTGTTATGATCCATGTGAATTTTTTATCGAATCCGCATGTATATATATATATATATATATATATATATATATATATATATATATATATATTTTTATGGGTTTTGACATAGGTTTGGGTTGGATTTGAATCGAGTCAATTTATTTGAGTCCAATCCATATGGGTTTATTTCGCTCAAGACAATTCTACACACAAAAAGATAATGTCGACTATCTATTTAACTGTATTCAACTCAATTAGATATTTAATGTTGGTGTTTCAACATTTCTCTTTGTTCCATAACAAAAAAATAAAGCAAAAACTGTATTAGAATCTAATATTCATTTTCTTTTGGGTACTCAAACTATGATTATAATTTAGACTCAAACTAAAAGGTGTATATTGTCAAGATCCAGTTGCTCCCAAAAAGTCGAGTTGTTGGGAGAGGTCACATAGTGGATCATATCATTTACTAACACACTCCTTCAAACGAAAGCCACCGTATAAGGGCTTAAAGTTTGCACAGGTACGAACACTATGTGCTTAATAGAAACATATGAGGGTCAGCGAGATTCGAACAGAAGACCTCTCATTCACAGAAAGCTCTTATGTCATGTCAAAAACCAGTTGCTCCCAATAAATCAAGTTGTTGGTAGAGGTTTGAGAGTTGATCATATACCATTTACAAACAACTATAAGTTCGCTAACATTCCCAAATTTTGATTTGACGCATAATAAATTTGATTTGTGTGAGTGAATTTTTTTTACCAGTATATACTACGGAATTACATTACAATTTACATATATGGAGAGTGATATGCATGTCTCATGGGGAATAAGACGAGGAAGATTTTCTAGCATTTTGATTTAAATTCCATTCGTCACATTTAAGCTTCCAAAAAATGTTTTTAAGCCGAAGGGAAAATAAATACTATGTAATTACAATTACATTATCATTCTTACAGTAACGATTAAACCGAACCCTTTTTAAGTAGACAAAATAAAAAAACTCAGTTTTATACAAAGACCAGTTTTATACAAAGAAAATAAAAAAAACTCAGTTTCGTGTAAAACTCAGTTTTATACAAAGACCCAAACAATTGGCTAAGTCGGCTGGGAATATTCTTCACTCACAAAGAAAACAGAATCGTAGAGATGGATTGATCTCTAACACAAGAAAGGACTTCTTGTTGCGGCGGATTGATTAATTGATCTGTTAGGTGATGTTTAATCTTGTTTAGGAAATTAATTAGGCGACAAGCCGAAGGGCATCGTAACGGCCGCCATTTCCCGACCTTGCTTGCTCTTCCTCTAATTTGCCCATTGCATCTTCAAAATTTCAGCCTAACTTCTATCGAGTTTTGCCCTTTCCTCTCTGTACCTTTTCTTCCTGCATATAGGAATTGGTGCGAAACGTACACAAATCTTGCTAATTCACTAGCAACGATTGTGCATTGCTGTGAAACGTAAACAAATCTTGCTAACCATTTAATCATGAATCACGATAAGACGTCCTAATTAACCCAATTAAACATGCATGCCGCATCAGAGTACAATCATGTCTGTCATCAATGATCTCTGTTTGTCTACTGTTTCGTAATACATTGTTCATTATTTGCATATAAATGCTCACAACCATTAACCTTCCATCTTCTCCACCGCTTAATTATCCACCTACTTATATGAAATGTAATGTTTTGAATTTTCATACCCCAACGAGTCAAATCAGATGTCTATCTTTTTACTTCGATAATATTTTAGTGCTGTTGGATCGATTGACGTCTTATAGGAACTAACATCATTTAAGTTTTATTGCGAGCTCAGATATGAACATGATCTCTAATGAGTAAAAATTGTTCGACCAAGTTAAGGTCATAATATATATAGGGGTTAAAGTACCTACTATAATGATGATCAAGATTAAATGATCAATTATTACATTCTACTTTTTTTAGCCGACTTGTATCTACTTCATCTTAATTTAAAGTTTGAAAACTTTTATACAAAAGAAACGAGTTCATTGTAACATATTAAATGATATAAAATTTTTATCAGATCCATGTCCCGCCCCACTTTTTTTTGGTGAGAATGTCCCGTCCCACTTTACTGTTGGTCGAGTAATACAGCAAAACATAGCGGGTCAAATCGAATATATAATACCTAACATGACGAATTCAAATTGTCATCTCTAACCCAACTCGAGATGATAAAATTTTGCTGTTTATATCAGTCTAGGTATCTAATAAAAATTTATAGCCCTAACCTCTTCCAACTTTGAGAATGATACAACTTTGATATGTGTATATTGTTGAAAAAATAAAACTAACTATATTTGCCTTTCAAGTTCCCCTTCCATTATGATCTTCACTGCATTCATAAATTCCCGCCCAAAATTCGATCATCTAACTACACGTACCCAAATGACAAACCGTCCATTTATGGATGGTACTTGTATAGGGAGGCCATGGGTTGCCACACAACCACATATCTTCCCCCACCCACCAAAAACATAAAAACAATTCACATAATATAATTCATAATAAACAATAAAGGCTAACGTATGCCTGGTGTATGTTATAAACTTATAAGCTTGCGTCCATGAGAAATTTTACAATGCTATATAGTATTGGTGCTATAGGATTTTACCTTTATGGTACAACTTAAAATTGTACATTTACGTTATGGTACAACTTTAGATTATACCTATACTGTTTGTACAAATTCTTTTATGGTACAACTTGAACTTGTACCTTTATGTGATGGTACAACTTCAAGTTGTAAAGTTGTACCATAACATAATGGTACAAATTGTTTTATGGTACAACCTAAACTTATACATTTAATATTATGGTACAACTTTAAGTTGTACATTAAAGCACCAATACTATATAGCATAGTAGAAGTGCTCTTGCGTCCATATTTATAATATATTCTGAAGAACCGAAATCATCGATTATTATTTTTAGATTAAATGAATTTTATAATTTGATTTGGAGAATTAAAAACCGAAGTTCACCCATTGAAAATTATAATATAGTATTATGTACCAAATTTCGATTAATTCACTGTCTAAATAAAAAAAAACTTCATATAATGACGTACGCTAATCTAAACGCATAATAAACCCATTATCATTCTCAACTCAACAACGACAAAAAAAAATCCCGTCACCCTATAAAGACCACCTCCGCCAAACCACAATTCTCTCTCCTCTATTCGACCACCACAATTAACCCTCCGCCATGCCTCCTCCTCCGACCTCCGCCACCCTCCAATGGCTAAGCCTGGTGGCAATAATCTGGCTCCAATCCGTCAACGGCACCAACACCACTTTCCCCGCCTACTCCTCCCAACTCAAAAACCTCCTCTCCCTCTCCCAACTCCAACTCAACAACCTCGCCTTCGCCTCCGACGCCGGCAAGCTCTTCGGCTTCATCTCCGGCTTCGCCGCCCTCCACCTCCCCCTCCCCCTCGTCCTCCTCGCCGGCTCCCTCCTCGGCCTCGCCGGCTACGGCGCTCAGTACCTCTTCCTCACCGGCACGTTCATCACCTCCCTCTCCTACCCCCAAATCTTCCTCCTCACCGTCCTCGCCGGTAACAGCATCTGCTGGATCAACACCGTCTGCTACGTCGTCGCCGTCCGAAACTTCCCCGCCGGACACCAGCCCCTCGCCGTCGGCCTCTCCACTGCCTACCAGGGCCTCAGCGCCAAGATCTACACCGTCTTAGCCGCCGCCATTTTCCCCTCTTCAAAGAATCCCGCCGAGGCCTACTTGCTCCTCAGCTCCCTCCTCCCCCTCCTCGTTACGACGTTCACTGCTCCACTCCTCCGGAACGGAGAAGTGGAGTGGGGCCCAATCGAAATGGGACGAGGAGGCGTGGTGGCTATGTTCCTCGTGACCATAGCTACCGGTGTCTACTCAGTGATCAGCAGTTTGACTTTCATCTCCAGAACGATGTCGCCCTCGAGAGGCACGATTGGGATATCCATATTCCTTTCGGCGCCGCTGGCCGTACCGGTCGCAATAAAGCTATGGGAACGGCATGTGGCAGGTAAACTTACATATAAATTTAGAGGTCGTTTGGAATTTGCGATTGTTAAATAGATGTATTGTTGAGAATGCATGTATAATATTATACATGTATTGTCGAATTTGATGCATTGTAGAATACAACGTTTGGTATGTGTGATTGTGTATGTCGCATCAGCTAAAAGCTGAGACAAAACAATCTCAACTCAACTATCTCAACAATCACAACTAAAAGTTGAGATATAACAATCACTCAAAATGAGTGATAGTTTCTGTCACATCATAGAAACAATCTATGTATTATTTCTGCTAAAAAAACAAAAAATGATGCATTGTAAAAAATACATGCATAATGACAATCTCAACAAAACAATCGCAACTTCCAAACGAACCCTAGTAACAAGTTGGGAAAATATAGTAGGTGGTGAACAGTTAGCCTCTTCCCTCTCCCAGTTCAAATCTCTTGAACGTAAAAGTTTAATCTCTCATTAAATTTCTGACTCCGCTACTACTGCAGGTAAGAAGAAGGGCAGTACGAGAATCCACACGATGAACTACGTGGAGGAGATCGAGAACGGCGTCGTGGAAGGTGGTGGTGAGACGAAGTTGCCGATGGAAACGGCGGTTGCTACTATTAGTGGCGAGGGCAAAAGTGGTGGTGACGTCAGTGGTGACGAGAAGGAGGGATTCGTGGGGGTGGGAGTGATGGTGAAGAGAGTGGAGTTTTGGGTGTATTTCGGGGCGTATCTGTGTGGGCCCACGATTGGGCTGGTTTTCTTGAACAACTTGGGCCAGATCGCGGAGTCGCGTGGGGAGCTCCGGACGTCGTCTTTGGTCGCGTTGTCTTCTTCGTTCGGGTTCTTCGGTCGCCTCGTTCCGTCGTTTCTTGACTACTTTCTGGCCAGGTTAGTTCATTGTTGCTTTCACGAGATACGTCGCCGTTTGGTATTTATAATATATATGAGTGTTTATTGACTTTCTCTACTGCAAATTAATTATTCTTTTTAATGGATTCCTTGCCACACAATGTGTTGCAATAAAAGCCCTAGTTATAGCGACCCTTCTATATACCAAGAAATTCGAAACCAATGCAATTGTGCGGCCTCAAATGTGACTCGTTGATTCTTTATATGTTTAATTTCGATGAATATTGATACTGTTTAGCAATAATTTGTTTCATAAAATTGAATTAATAACGAATATTCCATAAATTTCTAGGCTGGTTGAATTCAAGTTATGCCTAGTTAATCTTAGAATTTATTTATGTCTATCATAAAGTTCGTTTGATCTATAAATACGCGTAACAAAAGGTCTAATAAATGATAGTTATCAAATGAAACTAAAACCAAGCCCGACACAAGGACATACTCACCTGATTCAGATAAACACTCCGAAAGTGATTCTAACTAGTTGTACGAAATCGGGTCTGTTGGTTGTACATCTGGTACATTTATTTTTAGTTTTAATGCATTTTCACCCTTGTAAAAATAAACTATTTGTACTATAAGCCACATGTAACATCAATGTGTCTGTTTTGAATTTTTGTGAAATCTAATTTCATTTTGGAGTCTTAAAACAACGAGTTTGAATACTCTGTAAATTTTTTGCTTGCTTTCTGCCTCCTTTAATTAGTAATAGTTGTACATCTCTTTCTTTAGAACATAACTCATACTTCCCTATTCATGGCATGCCCCACTAATTTGTAGCTACAAATATCAGCCACATATATGATCTATACGCATGTCCTACGAAACATAACATATACGGTTTTCCATGTCCCTATATGTTGTCTGAATCATGGATCACCAATTCACCATTAAATGCCTTCTCCAGCTTTGCTTCTCCCCTTTCATTAACTTCTTAAACCCTACCAGCACTCTTGTTTAAACCTAACACTAACATTTTGTGTGGTCGAACAATATTCATGGGCGCGCGCAGGAGTAGGTGCAAGATGATGATATCAAGGCCAGCGTCCATAGCGGCATTGATGGCGCCGATGGCAGCAGCTTTCTTCCTCCTCGTCATCAACACCACCGCCTCCTTCAACCACGTCGCCCTCTATGTCAGCACCGCCGTTATCGGCGTCTGTACGGGCGCCATTACTTCCATCTCCGTTTCGACCACGTCCGACCTCTTCGGGACGGCCAACTTCAGCCTCAACCACAACATTGTCGTGGCCAACATCCCGCTGGGATCCTTCGCATTCGGGTACCTGGCCGCGTTCTTTTACCACCGGGAAGGAGGCGGCGGCGGCGGCGGGAAGTGCATGGGGATGTTGTGTTATAGAGATACTTTCGTGATATGGGGATCGCTTTGTGGGTTTGGGACGTTGCTTGCGCTCGTGCTTCATGCTCGGACCAGGAAGATGTATTCCCAAACGGTTTTGGCTACTTGATTCGAATTAAGTGTACGTTATAACGTAGAATATAGATAGTATAGGTAATGAAGTTTATACATATAGCAAGGTAGGATGCATTATAGTTTATACAAAAGCAAAAAGTAGAACTAGTTATATGTATAGTGATTAGTGGCAACCAAATGACATATTATACATTGTTAATTGATCAAGTTGACCATTGCATATTTAAGTTTTGTTTTTTTTGTATTTCTAGTTTCGTGTATCGTATCATTTTAACCAACGAATTATTGTTGTACTATAAAAGGGTGCCAAAATTGTTCCTCTACTTTACCGGTTTTGTTAATTCTAATCATAAATGGTAAGGTAAGCACATCCGAAATGAATGACATTGCAACTTGATGTATATGGTGAACATTCATGTCAATCATAATTCGAATTTTAAACTCTTGCATGTATTTCCTAATGGCTAAATTACACGTTTGATCACTCCAGTTATACAAATATTTCACGTTTGCCACCGAAATTACTTTTCTTTCTTATTCGTCACTAACTTTACTAGCTTTTTACCCGACCTGTTGGCCGGAGAGATTTATTTTATAATTTATATTAATTAACTTATTCATATGTTTAAATCATTTTGGATCTTCTAAATATTTTTTGTTCTTGATTCATAAAAGAGTTTGTAGTATGTCTATATTGGAAATTTCCAATATTTAGCACACTCACTTCTGATGTTTCGGTTTTCTAATCATAAATTATGTCTCTGTCACGTCCCATTTAGAACTTATGTCAAAATTTGTCAACCAAAACACTAATATTTAGCGTACCCCAACCTGAACACCCCCCCCCCCCCACCACCACCACCACACACATATATATATATAGTTCAAGCTAGCGTGCACCAGGAGTACGTTATACTCTTGCGTTCACACTACCATACGACCATTGAGTTTTGCTATTTAGACTCCGGAGTTTTTTGGAGCATGATACTATACCCTAACCTCTAATAGTTGAACTCTAATCCCTAATTCTCTAACCTCTAATTTATGCAAATACTTTCATACATATCTTCTATCGTATCTTGAGTAAAATCAAAAGATAGTATACCTTGATGTTATATATATGTGTGTGTGTGTGTGTGTGAATATATAGTAGACTCAAAATTATCCAGATACTTCGCCAGACCTATCTTATTTCGCCTCATACTCGTATTAAAAGTGCTACTTGCCTATCCCCCACCCTCGGGATAGAGATCCCGCTTTTACCCCATAACGTCAGACAACCATTGAGGTTGTCTATCGTTTCATATGTAATATATAAAGAGGCAAATTCTAAGAACCTGCTATTTATTTCTTATCCTCTCCTCCCGCCCCCTTTATGGAGAATAAAAGGGTAGGGGTGATAGGATCATAGCTCGATATAGTTTTATTCTGTTCATCGTATCGGAGGTTATGTTCTTTTTTTTAATTTTTTGGGCTTCTTTTCATTCTTCTTTGGCACCTATTTGTGATCAGAGGTATTTAGCCCCCGAAAAGGGTTGGGATTTTAGGTCCTTTGGAAATGCAATACACATTCATGATCCTCAAGTTTGGACGAACTCTCGACCAATGTTGTAAAGATTAGGACTTTTTAGTGAGAAATTCTTAGTAAAGATACTTCATTATTGGATCAATTTATTCATCCATATTGAAACTTGACACACACCGTAGCCCTCGTGATGACTAAATTCTATAATCTCGACTCATTTCCATTTTGGATGTTAGTTTTTTTATTTATGAAGATACTTAAATTTAGTATATTATACAATATGTATCAATTGTTAATTTTTGAAGTTCAACCCGTGGTCATTGTTTATATATTGGCTTAGAATATCAATCTAAGACACTCGCATACACTATCGAGGATTTTGGTCTTAACATGGTCGTTGAATGTGTAATTTTCAAAGATTTTATCACTTATATATTAATATTTGATAAAGAGCATCTACAATACACACATATTTCAAGTGCATTTAAAATCTCTTATCATTTGAACAATATCGGTGGATTTCATTTGATTATTTGCATTAACTTATTATCTATACAACATATATCAATTCGTGTTTCTCGAGTTTTGACGAACTGGCAACCAATTTTGAGAGTTGAGATTACTGGATAAAGATACTTGATTGTTGGATAAATATGTTTATCCCAATTGACTATCTTACTAAAAATTGTCAACCTTTATTTGGTAAATGTCTAGGTTAGTAGTTGATGAAACGCGATGTTTATCGTAGATTCTCAACAAAGATTCTCTAACCTTCCTTTATGTTATTTTTTAAGGAATCTTGTTCTCATCCTAGGGTATGAAGTCAAAGTTCGTCAACAATCATACTTAAGTCATTTTGAAAATTTTGATTTATAATCGTTGACGATAACTCCACGTCTGAAAGAAAATTTCTTAGCATACGACTTAGGACCTCAATAGAGCTTGCTCAATTAACATGATATAGAACAAATATTATTAATATGAACTCAACACACATTATAAAATTATTTATAAAATTATTGCACATGCAATTTCTCTTCATTTGAGGAGTTTAAGGTAGAACATGATCCGAGGAATAAGAAGTCTTTTTTAAGTAAATAACTATAATTACACTATAAAAATTATACTAAAAAATTTTGCTAAATAATATATACTTGTTTTACTTTATAGAGTATAGACATATAATTTACGAATAAGAGAGTGTTTCATTGCAACAAAATATAAAGTAATATAGTTTATTTTCCCTAGGTAATTGAATGCCAAATGTTTATTTTCTCTCTTTTCATATAAATTTTGTTTAATAAAAAACATTATTGTTTATGTGTATGTTTGTTTATTTTTTTTCATCAAAATGTAACTTATCATTCAATTTTAGTAAAAATGAGTAAAAAATTTACTTCATAAGGTTTAATCATATATTTTTTATTTAAACAAATGTGGCATATGCTACTTTCTATTTTCTTATTTATATTTTTTTTACTGGACATAAAATTTATTATTTATGTGTGTTTGGTTAAGTTTATCAACATGTAACCTATTATTAAAGCAAAAAAAAAGATAAAAGAAATGGAAATGGAAATATTAAAGAAGAGAGAGATAGCTCCATAAATACATTAATAACTAATTTTTTTGTTTGTAAAAAAGTTGTCCAACTTGGCAAATTGTGCATCCTCCAAGTGATTATGTGGCAATAGATTGCATTTGAATTGTCATAATATATAGTATAGATAGATAGATAGATAGATAGATAGATAGATAGATATAGATAGATGAATTGTTTACCGTTAGTCATCGACCGTTACACTCCGTTAAATTTGTCCTACGTGGCAGTCAACTATAAAGTTTGACCGTTAACTAGATGACGTGGAAATTAAAAAAAAAATCCACGTCGTCATTCCTTTTACTTTGGCTATATGATTTATCAAAATAACTATTTAATAAAATTTAATTATATTACAAAAGATAATTATAAGGCCGCACGACAATCTCCTCCTCTACGTCGGCGGAGAGACCCGAATATTCCCCGTCCACCGATCGACAACCTTCTCATCCCTCGTCTCAAAGCTCGCCAAGCTCTCCGGCCTCCCTATTGTTGCAATTATATACCCGTTTGGCTGCAGCCATCCAGGTCTCTCCGCCGTCCACCGCACGACAATCTCCTACTTCTACTCGTTTAACACAATGCTCCCCTGAAACCTATATTATTTATACTGCGTCCGCCAATGCAGTCAAAATCGGGATTTTAAGTAAAATCGAAAACTAAGGTAGAATCGGAATCGTAGATTAAAATCGTAAAATCGTAAGATTTTAAGGTTCATATTAAATAATCACTTAAGTAATAAAAATGCATATCCTGAATAACAATCAACCACATATAACATAATTACTTCCCAAGATAAGTTTGTTTGCTAAATAAATACAGCTAAATCCATATATCTATTCTTGTACATAATATAAACACACAAATAAGCAACCTGAAACCCCCAATGAAATCAGTTAATTAATAGTTAAGAGTAGAAAATTACATAAGATCGTTAGGGATCAACATTAATATCACTTACTCATCTCATCATCATCATCATCCTCACCCTCACTCTCACTCTAACTCTCATCCTTGTCTATTTGCTTAAGGACTAATATAATTACTCTTAAGATCACTTGAAATACTTTCACCATTAACCATATTTCCTTGATCACAAAGATAACTTATTGATTGGTGCATTCCCTTCTTAATTGATAAAAGGTCGGGGATAGTGCTGTTGAAGGACTGAGAGATGAACGAAAGATTGCAATGGAATGGAGATTTGGATTTTTGTGAGGGTGGTGGGAAAAACCTACAAGCTAATTGGGAGAGTGGAAGATATCGTCGAAGGAAGGAGTTGGGTGTCGACGTGCGAAAGAGGAAGTTACGAGGAAGAGAATGAAAATAAATTGAGTGTTGTCTATTGGGTTAGGGTTGCGTTGTTCATTATGTTGGGTCGTGAGAAGTAAACTTGACTTGGTTTAAGGATAGAACCGGACTTGACCAGCCTCATTTTGCTCCAATTGATGTGAACCTTGAAATCGTACAAAATCGTAGAAATCGTAGATTTTAAGGATTTTAGAGTTTTAAATCGGGATTTTATGGGATTTTAAGGTTCAAAGATTTTACAATAAAATCATGATCGGAACCCATAGGTAAGATCGTAAAATCGTAAGATTTTAAGATTAAAATCGGGATTTTGACTACATTGGCGTCCGCGATTAATTATCGGAGCTCAAAGGTTAACAATCTAATCGTTTAACACACCGTACTTTTTTGCCTCCGCTACTTGCTCTGCTTTCTCCCTTCCTTTTCCTTTACCCTGTTTTTCTCGTGTCTTTCTATAGCCATTGCTTCTCATAGCTACAGAATCCTCCTTTTATTGGTTACAGTCTGACAGAATCCTAGCTTAGAGCAATCCAAATGACAGAAGGATTACAAGAGAAGAAGAAGAAGAAGGATTCGGTTGAAGACTGAAGCAGAAGAAACGTTTCTATTACTGAGCGTTTCTTATTAAGTAGTCATCTGATCTAAGGTGCTGTGACACCGTTTAGCGCTAGTTGTATTTGCCGTTAATCACTGTTTATCTTTTAAACTCAGCCACTGTAAAGATGACACATGGAAAACACCTGTAATCCAAGTTACAAAGCTGAATATAAAACAGAGAAGCTGATCTGCAGCCTCTGTAAATTTTCGGCCACATTTCTAACCTAAATCTAGAAATCTGTCATGGTATCAAAGCGATCGTTCTAGGCCAATTTTCGCAGCAAGATGTCGCAGCGTTCTGAGTCGACGCCGGAGCCCGGCGAAACCCAAAATGCTAGTGGCATCTCCAACTCCAACGCAGGCTTTCATTCTGGGTCCATTGGAGGAGACCAAACCGAAAACAATGGTGTCATCACCTTCGGTAATCCTCTTTACTTGAATCTGAATGAGAGTTTTACTCAACCCATCGTTTCTGAATCGCTTGATGGAAGCAATTACTCCATGTGGAGTAGATCTATGAAGAAAGCCCTTAAGATGAAGCATAAGCTTTGTTTCATCGATGGATCTATGGCTATACCAGCCAGAAACGATCCAAGCTATTTGTTATGGGATAGCTGCAATATAGCTATAGTAACTTGGATTTTGAATACACTACAAAAGGATATTAAATGGTCTGTTATGAGTCATGAGAATGCAAAAGCGTTGTGGGATGAGCTCCATCGCAGGTTTGGCCAGTTAAATGCCAATAGATTGACCAACTTGGAAGATGAGATTCACAGGTGTAAGCAGGGAACTATGACAATCACACAATACTACACCCTAATCAAGGGCTTATGGGATGAATATACAGAGTTCAGTCCAATTGTGGAGTGTAATTGCATCCTAGGAAACCCAAACCCTTGTACTGCTGTGACTGCATATAACAGGAAGCAGGAAGTTGGCTACCTCATAAGGTTTCTTCGTGGACTCAACCCTGACTATGAGGGAGTCAAGAAACAACTGCTGATGTTAAAACCACTGACAACTGTTGCTGATGCAGTGGATGATCTTCTTCAACATGAACAAGTGCTTAAGGCAAACAGTTCAGGAACAGGGAAGAAATCACAGACCGTGGCTCTTGCAGTTCAAGTTGACAATACAAAGCCTATGGACTCTAATGAGTGGGGTCAAGGCAAAAAGTATTGCAAATTCTGCAAGAAGACTAATCATAACATTGAAGAATGCTGGACATATAAGAGGAAGAGTAGAAAACAGGAGCAAGGAAGTGGTTCTTCAAGCTGCTGGTCAAAAATTTGTGGGATCAGTGTCTCGGGGTAATTCAAGTGGAAATGAGTCTCCATCAGAAGTAAGTTATCACAACGACAACACTGTGGTAAGTCATCCTTCTCTTGGTTTCACACCAGAAGAATCGAATAAGCTGAGATTCTTGCTGCATTATGGAGCTAACAGCTCAGCCCCTAGCAGTCATACCACATCACCTTCACCTCCCACCTTACCTTCCATTCAACATCAGGCATACTCAGTGTCTCAATATGCACCTACATTCCCAAACTATGCAGGTAAATTTGTTCTATCCTCAACCATAGATACAAACCCTAACAAACCTGGTAGTTTATGGATACTAGACACAAGTGCATCAGACCACATTGCCTGCTCTTTAGATCTGTTTACTGAACATAAAAGGGTCCATGATGTTTTTGTACACCTTCCCAACTCTGCTAAAGTGGTAGTGAGTCATATAGGAACTGTTAGACTACCATTTGGCCTCTTTCTGTACAATGTCCTCCTGGTACCGAGTTTTTCTTTTAACCTAGTGTCAGTAAGCAGACTCACACATGACTTCCCTATTTTCTTACATTTTCAATATGATTTTTGCCATATTCAGGACCTTCTAAACAAGAGGACGATTGGTTTAGCAAAAGAGTTTAAGGGCCTCTATCAACTTACCTTCACAAACCAGCCATCAACACACCAAGTTCCATACCAGAGTCAAGCTGCTAGTGCATTTAATTTCCTTCCCCAACAAGTAGATATGTGGCACTGGAGATTAGGGCATCCTAGCAATGATAGGCTTAATTTGTTACACCATAGTGACCCTACTGTAACAGATTCAAAAGTAGATCATTGTTCAATTTGTCATTTCTCTAAACACAAAAGACTACCTTTTCCTGTAAGCACAAGTAATGCAGCTAGGCCATTTCAGCTTGTTCATGTTGACATATGGGGATCTTTATCAGTTATGTCTTATGATGGATATAATTACTTTCTTACTTTGGTTAATGATTGTTCATGGGTTGTTTGGGTGTATTTGATGCATAACAAAAGTGAGGTAAGAGAACTTCTTAAAGGGTTCTGTTACTTGGTCAAGACTCAGTTTGATAGTAAAGTTCAGATTATCAGAACAAACCAGGGAAAAGAGTTCAACATGTGTGATTTCTTCATGTCTGAAGGCATTGAACATCATATGTCGTGTGTATACACACCAGAACAGAATGCTAGGGTGGAACGTAAACACCAGCTTTAATTGAATGTAGCAACATCATTGAGGTTTCAGTCTGGGATTCCATTAGAGTTTTGGAGTGACTGTGTTTTGCATCTGTTTACCTGATAAGTAGAATTCCAACCTCTCTTCTCCACAATGTTTCTCCCTATGAAATCCTCTACAACAAACCTCCATTCCTAGGCAATCTAAAGGTTTTTGGATGTTTAGTGTATGCTGGCACACCTGCATCTGGTCGAACCAAATTTTCTCCTAGGTCTAGACATTGTATACTGTTGGGTATATCACCTGGAGTAAAAGGCTACAAACTACTGGATATCCACACTAACTAGGTCTTGATCTCCAGGGATGTAGTCTTTTATGAGTCTATCTTGCCTTTCAAAACTGAACCTTCCACATCTCGAGGTTCCTCTTCCACTGTTGAGCCAAATCCTCCTGATCCAAGTCCACCTCCTGATTTAGTCATTCCCAGCACTTCTTATTCTCAACCTCCACTGTCTCCTGAAACAGAGCTTGAACCTCAACAGGATTATGAACCACCAGCCAGGCCCAAACGCAGTTATCACTTACCAAGTAAGTTTGATAACTGTGAGCTGGATCTTGCTTTGAAATTTGGAGCTTTTAGAAATACAGCATCTGTCAGCAGGTACCCTATAGCACTAAATGTTGATCATTTGAATGCTACTGACAAGATATATGCTTTAAGCATTATCCAACCGGAGGAACCACTAAGTTAACAGGAGGCTAACAAGCATGAACATTGGACAAGAGCTATGAGAGAAGAGTGGGACTCACTTGAAGAGAATCAAACGTGGGATATAGTTCCATTACCTTAAGGGAAGAAGGTAATTGGGAATAAATGGGTTTACAAGATTAAACTAAAGCAGGATGGATCCATAGAAAGATTCAAATCCAGGCTGGTAGCAAAAGGGTATACTCAGGTTTATGGAATTGATTTTTTAGACACTTTCTCACCTGTAGCCAATATCAATTCAGTTAAAGCTTTACTAGCAATTGCAGCTGTCAAAAACTGGAACTTGGAACAGATGGATGTGTCAAATGCTTTTCTCCATGGAGACTTGCATGAAGAAGTATACATGCAATTGCCACCAGGATTACATTTGGAATAAAATGGACCATAGAATATGGTTTGTAGGCTCAAGAAATCTTTGTATGGGCTAAAGCAAGCCTCAAGGCAACGGTTTGCCAAACTGAGTAGTTTTCTACTTAAGAATTGTTTCAGTCAGTCTGCTTCTGATTACTCTTTGTTTACAAAATGAATTCGTGGCAGGATTGTTGTGTTGTTGATATATGTAGATGACATTATCATAGGAGGGGATGCATTGAAGGACATAGAACAGGTGAAGAAGGTTCTAAGTCAGGAGTTCAAGATGAAACTGCTTGGCCCTTTGAAGTACTTTCTGGGTTTGGAAATCAATAGAACAGCTGGTGGGATAAGTGTATGCCAAAGAAAATACTGCCTTGAACTGCTGAAAGAAACAGCCTATCTGGAGTCTAAGGGGTGTCAAACTCCAATTGACCCTAAAGTTAGGTTGTCTGCAAATCAAGGAACACCCCTATAAGATTCTGAGCAATCTAGAAGGTTGGTAGGGAGGCTGCACTACATCACCATAACCAGGCTAGACTTGGCATTTGCTGTACAGTAGCTGTGCCAATTCCAGAAAAAGCCACATGAAGAACATCTACTGGCTACTGTACCTTCTTAGGGCAAGGGATTCACTTTGACAGTGGGGCAGAGTTAAAGTTAACAAGTTTTTGTTATTCAGACTGGGCAAATTGTCCAGATACAAGGAGGTCTACTACTGGCTACTGTACCTTCTTAGGAAGGTCACTGCTCACCTGGAAAACCAAAAAGCAAACCACTGTATCAAGATCATCTTCAGAGGCTGAATACAGAGCTTTGCCAATGGTGGTATGTGAAGTGCAATGGCTAAAGGGATTGCTGGAAGAGTTGAGTGTGCAGATTCCATTGCCAATCACTGTCTATTGTGATAACAAATCAACAATTTACATAGCTGAGAACCTTATTTTCCACGAAAGGACTAAACACATCGAGATCGACATCCATGTAGCTAGAGAAATGATCAAAACAGGTCTGATAAAGTTGCAGCATGTCAATACAGTGAACCAACTAGCAGATGTCTTTACTAAGGGACTGGAACAGGCTAGACTTAAGGATCTGCTAGTCAAGTTAGGAGCTATCCTACCTTCCACAACTTGAAGGGGGTGACAGAATCCTAGCTTAGAGCAATCCAAATGATAGAAGGATTACAAGAGAAGAAGAAGTATTCGGTTGAAGACTGGAGCAGAAGAAACGTTTCTATCACTGAGCGTTTCTTATTAAGTAGTCATTTGATCTAAGGTGCTGCGACACCGTTTAGCTCTAGTTGTATTAGCCGTTAATCACTGTTTATCTTTTAAACGCAGCCAGTGTAAAGATGACACATGGAAAACACCTGTAATCCAAGTTACAAAGCTGAATATAAAACAGAGAAGCTGATCTGCAGCCTCTGTAAGTTTTCGACCACATTTCTAACCTAAATCCAGAAGTTGTTTTCTTTTTCCTCCCCTTCGATTGCGTAGCTGTAGTTGGACCGGATTGATTAACGCATTGTCTGATTATGGCGAAGTTGAGGAAGTGCTCTGTTTTTTGTGTTGTTGCAGGCGAATCCCGGGACTCGGAGGCAGCAGCCTATGGAGAACCGAAGACGACCGGAGGCAGCTTTGCTCTGCCGGAGACTGCGGAAGCCGAGGAAGAGAAAGGGAAAAAATCGGAAAGGACAAGTGTGCTCGCCAGACTTCTCGTTGATTCCAGAGAGAGAGAGGCTTTCGTCGGCAAAACATGTTGGGATGACGCGAGGCTGGAGCTTATAGCTATAATAATGGCTACGGTGGTGAGCAACAACGGGGGGAGGCGAGGAATATTATAAGGGGAGCAGAGTGATCGTGGTTGACCAGAACGACGGCAGGGATTCCGTCATTGATCGGTGGATGGCGACCATCCGGGTCTCTCCGCCGACGTAGCGGGGGAGATTGTGGTGCTGGCTGATAATTATTTTTTAATTTAATTATTTTTTATTAAATAATTAATATGATAAATCATATAGACAAAGTAAGTGAAATGATGTTGTGGAAAATAAATTTATTTTTTTATTTTTTTAAATTTTCACGTCATTTAGTTAACGGTCAAACTTTATAGTTGACTGCCATGTAGGACAAATTTAACGAAGTGTAACGGCCGGTGAGTAACGGTGAAACGATTCATAAAGTTAGTGGCGGATAAGAATGAAAAGTAATTCTGGTGGCAAACGTGAAAGATTTGTATAATTGGAGTGACCAAACATGTAATTTAGCCATTTCCTAATGGTTAAGATGCATAAGTTAATTGGGTTCTAGACAAATTGACAAGTTGTGGGAAAATCATTGAGTTGTTAATGATTTAATTTAGATGTTATTTTGAGTGATCTCAATAATCTTAAAAAACGTCGCATACTTCCATCCGGTCTCGAAATCCTAGCTCACGAGGTTAGCGTAGTGCACATTTGTAGAAAACAACATCTGGCTGACTTCCTAGCCAATAAGGGACAAACAATCCCAACATAATTTTTTTTTTAGATAATGATGAAAATAGTATCAACTGAGAAGAAAAAAAAAAGAAGAGTATAGCAAATCAGGTGATTCATAAGAGATGAATCACCCAGAAAAAACAGAATAAACATCACAAAATAAAAAAAAATAAAAAAAACAAAACAAAACAAAAAAAGTCCAAAAACCAACAAGAATGCCAGAAATTCAAACATAAAATTTCGTTTATTATTTCACTGAACCTGTGTGTTGTCATAGGTTATTTCACGATGTATTGCACCCGCACCCTGCCTACTAAGCATGTATATAATTTACCGTATTTGTAACCAATTTGGTCAAGAAACACACGTAGGTGTTAAATGGTTACCTTGGTAATAACCAAACCAATTAAGTTTAAATTTCATTAATCATTGAATAAAATGTCTTAACCAAACCGTCCAAATTAACACGAAAACCAAATTAACCAAACCAAAGTTTAATTGGTTTGGTTAATCGGATAATCGGATTAACCAAATAACATAACATTATATGAAAACAATTATCTTGTTAATGAATAAACATAACCATATGTTGTTACTATCATAAACTATCATTATATATAAGCAATAATAATAAGACTAACCATCCATGATTATCAATTTATCATCACCATTCGAGTTAATATATCATTCATCATCTCTGCACCTAATATAGTTAGATTGCAACAAATCCCTTAACACAAAAATATACCAATACCCCTCACCAGGAAGTTAAAGCTCTTCTACAAAACACTTAAACTATTCATAGTTTGAAGTGGCTGTCATGATATTGTACATAATCTAAAAGTCTAGTAGCTGTCCAAAATGTTTCGGTTTAGTAAATAGACAGACTCATTTAATTTTTGACCCATAATGTTTTGGTATGTCGTGCACATGGAAATAAAATATGGAATCACGAAAATTTGGTTTGGCTGGTTGCATGGATGTATAAATAATTTTGTATATTAGGTGTATCATTAATTGGTTAATTGGTTCCACTGGTTAGAAGTGTTGAAACCAAACCAAATCACCTAAACCACATAAGCTAAATTGTTTAACCAAACCAAACCAATTATCCAAATTAACCAATCCAAATTAACCGAATACGACCGGTTAATATGGTTACCCCGGTAACCAATCCTTTTGAACACCCCCTACAAATATACAATCTAGAAATGGATAAGTGATACACGATACACAGATGTGTTCGTTTAAAACCAAGGTTGTCAATCCGCGGGTCGACCCAATTTGACCATGACCCGGTAAAAAAATGGGACGCACGCTCCCGCCGGGTCGACCGCTACAAGGTACCTGGTTGGAGGTCAAATTGTGTCATTTTTTTCTTTGTTTTGAGAAATACGCCTATTTTCCGATTTTTCTTTTCGCCTAACTCAATCTTTGGAATCCTAAGTTGAACATTTGAATATTAATGTTATATAAGTGTGTGTGAATTCACTATATATTGAATCTAAGTACGAAATGTTATTTTGGTGTAATATTATATGTTATAAGTCATATGTTAGATGAGATTTGATATAATTTATCAGGATAAGTACAATATAATTACTTTTTCCATATTTCTGGGCTAAAACGGGTGACCCATTAACCCTTGACCCACTAGTTCAACGGGGTCCGGGTCAACCCACGGGTTAACAACCTTGTTTAAAACAAATGATGTGTACCGTCCTAATACAATTTCTGTAGTACAGACAAAGGACCCGAAAATTGTCCGTCTTAATTAAGTGCCCAAATGTGAATTAGGTGGTAATTCGGTATGTATGCCAAAGCGTCACTGAGTGAGTCATGAGAGCATTCAAGTGTCAAGATGGTCAGTGTTCTTAATAGCACTGAACCGTGACCGTCCATGCGACCATGCCCACAACATTAACATTCAACTGCTGCTGTCTCTATCAAAATGGAATTGGTGTAGAAGCAGCTGCTTACGCTTCTCCTCTAGCTTCCACATGAGTAGCGGCATCGCAAGGTGCAAAAAATTCGCTTGGGCGGCCATAAGTCTAATCACAGTTCACACCATGCCAGAACTCCTGAAATGCTGCAGACCAATAGCACATGTACCAGTTATGAAGCGTACCAGAGCAGACTCACAATGGCAGAAGAAATGGAAAATGCTGGTATTCACAAGACACTTTTCCCGGTTCTGGAAGGGAAAAAAAAAAAAAAAAAAACAATTCAGGACCACAATCACTGCAAATCAAGCTCACAAATTCGAAGAGTAAGAAAAGCAGTGCAAATACCAATTGGGTTTACAAGTTGCCAGAATCAATGCTGCTGGGTCTACCGGGATAGCTCTCCTTCCATGCCTTCCAGGCGCTCCTAACTTGATCTAATTCTGCATCCGGTATAGGTGTGTGTTCATCCAGCTTCTCCACCCATTCCAACCAAGGAGAACCAGATGGATCCAAAAACTGAGACACTTTTGGCAACATTTTGCTAGTGTAGAATTCATCGACTCCCCTTTGAATTTCTTCTGATTCGGCCAATGCCTGCATCTCGGGCCGTGTCCCTTCTCGAGCTTTTCTCCTCAGCGAGTAATTGCTTCCCCTCAAAATCAGAACTTCTGAAGGAGCAAGCGGCAGTACAATCCTTGAAAATTTTGCCAGTGACAATGTTAAGATGTCCTTTGGGAGCAGCCCACGTTTTACTGCTACTGCAGTTCCAACCATTTTCCGGATCTGATGAAAAAGCATAACAAATGGGAATTGGTCTACTACTTTTATTAAACTCATTTTATAAATGTAGCTCTGAACGACATGTTTAATTACCTGGTGCAGCATGAAAGACTCCCCCCATATAGAAATCTCAACAAAGTCATGTCCAGATGATTTCTCCAGCTCTCTGCATGAACAGTGAATAATCCTTCTGAAGTGTGGAGCACCTATTCTGTCTCTCACATCAGGTTCGTGTAGCCATCTTGCACGGACAGCAACACCTGAGCTCTGATCCTTCAACAGATCACCACTTTGACTAGAAACTGCTTCAGAGTGATCTAAAGGAACATTGCCGTCAATGCCACACATTTCTTCTTCTTCTTCTTCTTCATCAGTTTCATGGTCACTATCCGAGGATAGTATCTGAACAGATGATCGGTCTCCCTCTGAGAAATGTCCAATTTTCTCAGGTGGTCTGTTTCGACGACTTTTTCTCCTGTATTTTGCTCGGACCGTATAGTTATGAAAAGGATGATCACCCTACAAAGAGCATCCAAAACTATAACACAGGCAACTTCTATCACAACTCCAATCCTCTTTGGAATCTATTATCCAATTAAAAGATGGTTTAAATAAATTCTCATGGGAGAGCCAGTCAATTAGGTTTTGCACTGACGAGCTCATATTTGACTAGAAACAGCAAAAAGGAAAAGAGAAATGGTACCTCAAAGGTATTTAGCATCTTCCTGAAGTCTGATATGTGCTCATTAATTTCAGCCGAAGTAGAAAAGCTTTTGATACCAATAATCTCAGCGGGAAGAAGGTACGAATATTTCCTCAAATCACACTCCATTCTAGGATCAAAGCTTCTGCATGTAAGTATCAAGAATCAGAGTGCTGTACTACGTAACATCGAAACGGCACAACTGTTGAAAGAATCAGTCTGCTGTAACAAGAAGCCATTCTCAAACATTAAAATCAACACACAATCCTATTATTAGGATCAACACTGTAAGAAAACAGCTAAAGGACTAACTTCTGAGCAGGTAGAATGCTGAAAATTCTGATGCTGTCTGGAAGATTAGAGTTAACCGTCCTAGCAAGAACAATGCCATAAGGATCCTCCTTCCATGCATTCTCTGGTATCTCCAGTTTCATCGAAATTGTTGTAGCCAACGAATGGACCTAATTCAGCAACAAAAGCAATTGGATGAATATACCATGAGGCAAAATGGAATAGTTGATCAAACAAACTAAACGAAAGTGAAAATGCCAAGAAAGTAGTTATTCATAAAGCTCACTCCTTTATCTGTACGGCTGCTTCTAGCCCATCCAATTTTGCTTAAATGCCCATAATTGCTCTCACGAATCCCGCCAGCTTTGAATATGGCATCTTCCAGCTCTGATTCAATGGCTACAAAACCCAAAATCCCCATAAAGATTCATCCTTTCTCAAACAACATAAGCTGGAGCTTTCTTAAGTTGGAATTGGAGACGATTCATTAGCAATTCCTAAGAAGGCTCAGTAGAACTCACTAGACAACGAATGCTCATCGTATTGCTTCTGTAGACCTCTATAATTGGTACCAACATAGCCAACTCGCAGAACAACTTTCTTCTTACGGAAAGGTTCCCACTTTTCAGCAGAGGAATGGTGGTCCTGACTTGGGCTTGACACAGTATGAACTTGAGTAGCAGCTAACGGGGACAAATTGTAACAGTAGCAGCATACTGTGGCAAGTGAACTAGGTTTGGATGGCAATGCTACAGGTGAGAGTTTAACGGAGCTCTGGTAAGTCTTGACAAGCCATGGGGAAAGCGAGTATCTCATGGTAAGCATACTTCCAGGAAATGTAGATGCAACTCCGCCTGTTGAACAAATTGCACCGAAGGGTAAAGGTAACAGGTAAGAGCAGTCTCCAGAAGGAAGTATTACACAAAACTAACAATCACTGAGCTGCGACTCGATTAACTTGCTAACAGTTGTGAACTCCTGAATCTAGTTCTGCTAGTCTCTAAGCAATCAGTAGCAGACTCGCAGGCGAATGAACATTGAACACCAACTCTGTCGAGCATTTCATCAAACACCTGGTGTACGGTTTCGGAGCTCCCATACTGGCAACAGTTGCACAGACCAGCGGCAGAAAAAGAAAAGACTAGATGGAAGCAGAAGAAGAATGAGACTTCGCAGCAATTTACCGGTCGCCAGTTGCGAGCTTCACTTTCGCTATCCGGAGACTGAAGAAGCAGAGCAGACGATAAAGCGCTCCCGGCGAGATGGAGAAAAGAAAGAATTCCGATATCGCAGTCCACGAGTGCAAAATGGTCCAAGACGGTGCCGTTTACCGGTTCTGTCGTCGTTGCCATTTTCTTACCTTGTTGCCCGGCGGGCCCATCTCAACAACTTTTATTTAATTTTAGCATTACTTTTTGTTTTTGTTTTGCATAGTGTATGCTCTGTCTTTCCTTCTATCTCCAATTTGTCTCGTCCGATTTTATCTTCTCCTTCCTTCCCAATCCTCGGCTCCTCGCTCACTGTACACTTCGTTAAACCCTACAAATCTCATAGAGTAGAGCCTCTTCTACAAATCTGGAAATCTTCACATCCGCTAATCTCCGGAGGGATTGAAGAAGCTTCGCGGCGGCGGCGATAATGAATCCCGCTATGTTATCCGTCACTCCGTCTTCTTCCTCTTCTGCCTCCACGCCGGCGCTGTTCTCACCTTTCATCAACCCTTCGCCACTCCGTCTCACTCCCTCGTCTCTCTCTCTCCCCTCCCGCCGGCGTGTTAGGGTATCCGTCCCTCGTAACTCGGCCGATGTGTCGCCGCCAGATGACTCGGCTGCTTCCGCTGCACCGCCCGCCACCACCACCAGTGTTTTCGGAGAGAGGAAGGAGTTGACCGGGATTCAGCCCTTGGTGGATAGCCTTTCTCCGCCGCTCAGGTTGGCTAGCTCCGCCGTAATCCTGGCTGGAGCTGTTGCGGCCGGGTATGGTTTGGGGCTGCGATTCGGCGGGAACCGCAATTTAGCTCTGGGTGGGGCGGCTGCTATGGGCGCTGCCGGTGGAGCCATGGTGTACGCGTTGAATGCTGCCGTTCCGGAGGTTGCAGCCGCGAGTTTGCATAATTATGTTGCCGGTTTCGATGATGCCGGAGCTGTTAAGAAGGAGGAAATTGAACAGATTGCCAAAAAGTCAGTGCCTTCCTGTTGTGCTTTTCACAGTTATTTACATTTCCTGATTATCCTGCGTTCCCTTCATTCTTTAGATTACCGTAGTCGAGATTTGGCGAGTTTTGAATTTTGGGGTTTCAATGTTGAAAATTTCAGATATGGTGTGAGCAAAACAGACCAAGTATTCAGTGCAGAACTTGCAGAATTATACTGCCGGTGAGTTCATATAGCCTGTCCAGGATGAACATGGTTGTTTCTAAGTCTCAGAGCTAGTTTCACTATGACCAATGCATTGAACGCTTGTTTGTTCTAGATTTGTTTCCTCTGTTCTACCTCCTGGGAGTGAAGACCTTAAAGGCAATGAGGTTGAAACGATAATCAACTTCAAGAATGCTTTGGGGATTGATGATCCTGATGCAGCTGCTATGCACATGGAGGTACTGCATCATCATACAATGGTTTTTCATCTTGATAGATAAAATGGATATGTTGAAGATTGAGTTTGTGCATCTTAGGGAGCTTTGGATTAACTTGTCATTATGATTCTTGGCCTATAGATTGGTAGGCGCATTTTCAGGCAAAGGCTTGAAACTGGCGACCGTGATGGAGACGTTGAGCAACGCCGGGTAAGTCATTAGCAAGTGTTTTACTCTTTGTTGTAGTTGAAATGTACTTGAGATTTATAGATTTTCCCTCAAATTGATGTATGGTACTTGATCATTTTGTACTAATTTTCCAGTGCAGGCATTTCAGAAGTTGGTCTATGTTTCATCTCTTGTTTTCGGGCAAGCATCGTCCTTCCTTTTACCTTGGAAGAGGGTGTTCAAGGTCACTGATTCACAGGTATTGGCTCATTCTTGGTTACTAGTTCATGTCTGCTTGGCATTTTGCATATATGGTTAATGTCTGGATGTCATCATCCCATAGTTTCTCTTATTTTAATATGTTATCTTTGGCGGATGTTTTTTATTTATTTATGTTAATTGTTTCCTTGATTTGTTGCAACATTATCACTGTTTAATGCTTTTTCCAGGTTGAAATTTCTATCCGTGATAATGCCCAGAGATTGTATGCTTCGAAGCTAAAATCAGTTGGTAGAGGTAATTGCAACAATTGTTTCGTGTCTCCACAGTACTTGTTTCATGCTTTTTTCCCCTCATTTTCATTGCAACTATTGAGCGGGTTTTCAACATTGATCTGTTTGTATGTTGTCCAATTATGTATGTCCGTTTCGGTTGTCCACTAGATTAAGATATATCTACCGACCAATTGAGGATCAGGTATGTAGAAGGGAAAATGTGCTGTTTCTTATTGAGCAAGGATAAAATCCTGCCTGGTTAAACACAAGCTTAATTAATGCATTCCTGAATGAAGCAAATTGCGTGCTTAGATGCTCTTCATGTTCAATTTGATGAATATTCTTTAGCATCTGCTGTTCTGAAGTACTTGTACACTTTTCATGGGAAACTATTATAGATTTTGACCTCATTTGGATTGCTTGCTTATGCCATTATCTTACTGGAATGATCAGTCGTTGGGCTTGTTGTCTCTTGTTGTGCTTGAAGAGGAAACTAACATGTTTTGTTTAAGGAATACAGATATTAGGGCATCATGGTTATCCAAATGGAAAGTTAATTTAAGGGACTGTGAATGATTTTCTATCTACGCTTCAGTTTGTTGAAATAATGTTTGGATTGTTGCTGGCAGTTGCCTTTTGTTAGCAACTGTGTGCTTGTTTCTTATCTTCATCTTGGACTTAAGACATTTGAGCAGTTTCAGGATTAATATTTTTCTCTTTTCCTCTCTTCATTTTTTCAGATATTGATGCAGGGCAGCTTGTGAGCCTCAGAGAATCACAACTTTCATACAAACTCTCTGACGAGGTACTTTACAGATTGTCTGTGTTTCTTGTGATTAGCAAACTTTTATTTAAAGAATGTTATGCTTCATACAGCTGGCTGAGGACTTATTCCGGAACCATACAAGGAAGCTGATCGAAGGAAACATATCTGTTGCACTTGATATTCTGAAGACTAGAACAAAAGCAGCGTAAGATCAAAATCATCCAACTTAAATGTTAGCATGTTTCAGTTTGGCTCCAAAAGTTACTGGTGTATGGATTTTCCCATATCTGATAGTGCTTAAAATATTTTAACCAACTATTACCATCTGTATCACGATGGAATTAAGACATTAGGTTTCTGATTAACTAAATAACGATGAATGTTATTTTACAGCACTGGATTGAAGCAAGTAGTGGAAGAAATTGATGTCATTCTGGCATTCAATGATAAACTTATTTCTCTGAAAAACCATGCTGATGCTGATCGTTTTGCTCGTGGAGTCGGTCCAGTGTCTGTACTAGGTATTTTGCTTGGCGAACTCTTTCTTTCTTTGATTCCAGTATACCTATGGTGCATAAGCTCAAACATACTATGGTGATTTTGCTCAGGTGGTGAGTATGCTAGTGACAGAAAAATGGATGACTTGAAGCTTCTATACAGAGTATATGTCACAGATGCTTTATCTGGTGGTCGGATGGAAGACAGTAAGGTGAACCTTGTTACGGATGGCAGTCTTTTCCTGTTTCAAGCATGTTTGTATTGTATCGGGATAGCAATAGTATAACCTCTCAGATCATTAGTTTATTTCGATGGTACTGTCTATATCCTTATAAATGATTAGATGCTGTGTTTGGTTACTGAAACTCTATGAGCGACCTACTAGATTCTTATGTAAAGCAGTGTTATTTTATTTGAATGTGGTTGTGGGAATTTTGAGAGTTTTCTGGTCGAGCTCATTAAGAAAGAACCATTTATATTGCTTTAGGATCTTTTGGTATACCATTGGTTGGACTTCTGTGCTGAAAATCTGCTCATCGTCTAGTTCGAATTGTGCTTTTTTTTCTTCAAATTTGTCATTAAAATTAAATCATTTTTTTTTTGTTAACAGGAAAAATAAGTTGGAAATATAGGGATTCCTATTCCTTAATCACATTGAATTATGCAAATTTTGTTAATTTCTTTCACGGGATTACAATAAGTTAATTGGGCTCTTCCTGAGGTTCTTATCATACTTGTAGATGGTATTCAGGCACTATGTTATTAGCCTTGTTTTACATGGGATCTAAGCATTATTTTTCTCAGCCATGTTTCTTGGGAGTGCACTCTTCAACTTCTAGACTAGCTTAAGCATTTCCTTACGTAATATATTTTGACTGTGATATAATGATTCGACCTCTCTCCTATTTTGTAGGTTGCCTCATTGAACCAGTTAAAGAATATATTTGGGCTGGGTAAAAGAGAATCAGAGGCAATCACACTTGAGGTTACCTCAAAGGTTTACCGAAAACGACTTTCACAGGCAGTTTCTGGTGGTGATTTGGAGGTGGCAGATAGCAAGGCAGCCTTCTTACAGAATCTATGTGAGGAATTGCACTTTGATCCACTCAAAGCAAAAGAGATTCATGAAGGTAAAGAGCTTGTCTTCTCAATATGGTCTAGTACTTGGTCCATAAAATTTTCATTCTGTGGCTCTTCTTCTTTCGTGAATGACAATTGTTTCCGTTCGTTAAAGAAATATACCGCCAAAAGCTTCAGCAATGCATAGCTGATGGAGAGCTTAGTGAAGCGGATGTCAAAAGTCTGCTGCGGTTGAGAGTCATGCTTTGTATCCCAGAGCCGACCATCGAAACGGCTCATGCTGATATCTGTGGTGGCCTGTTTGAGAAGGTAAAGTTTCTTTCATTGTAAAAATTTCTGGTACGACTTGCCAACAAATGTGTACAATTAGTTGATGCCTTTTCCGAGAGGCATGTGCTTCCAAGTCATGTCTGTTTCAATTTTAAAGTTGAACAGTTGAGTTAGAACACTGTAATCTCAATTTTTTCTGTGGGTGCTATGCTCTGTGTATATGCCTGACCAGCAAAGGATTACTGTGCCTATAGCTGTAGACAATTTTGGTCTACCTTTTGTCACTCACAATTGTGTTTTTCTTGATCAGGTCGTCAAGGATGCTATTGCTTCAGGCATTGATGGTTATGACATGGATGTTAGGAAGGCTGTTAGAAAGGCAGCCCATGGGCTGAAGTTATCTCGGGAGGCAGCAATGTCTATTGCCAGCAAGGCTGTAAGTGCATGTGCAACCTTAACCTCCTGAACTTAAAATTACCTAATCTGAAGATTTCCATGTATTGATATTTTTGAGTTTCATGATTTGTGTACAGGTCAGGAAGATTTTTGTGACTTACATAAAGCGAGCTCGCTCATCGGATAATCGTACAGAATCTGCCAAAGAACTGAAGAAAATGATTGCTTTCAATTCTTTAGTCGTTACTGAACTGGTGGCTGATATTAAAGGAGAATCTTCAGATATTAAACCTGAAGAGCCTGTGAAGGTGGAAGAAAAGAAACAAGTTGATGAGGATGATGAGTGGGATGAGGAGGAATGGGAATCCCTGGAATCACTAAAGAAAGTGAAACCGGGCGAAGAACTGGATGCAAAGATAGGGAAGCCTGGGCAGTCAGAGATAACCCTTAAAGATGATCTTCCTTTGAGAGAGAGGACCGACTTATATAAAACATATTTGCTCTATTGCCTAACAGGGGAAGTCACAAGGATTCCTTTCGGTGCTCAGATTACCACAAAAAAGGATGACTCTGAATTCGTGTTCTTGAGTCAGCTGGGGAATATTTTGGGATTGACAGTCAAGGAAATCGTGGATGTACACAGGGGACTTGCGGAACAGGCTTTCAGGCAACAAGCTGAAGTGATTTTAGCTGATGGGCAACTGACAAAAGCCAGGGTTGAGCAGCTCGATGAAGTTCAGAAGCAAGTAGGATTGCCAGCAGAGTATGCTCAAAAGGTGATAAAGAACATTACCACCACGAAAATGGCAGCTGCCCTTGAAACTGCTGTTGCTAGAGGGAGGTTGAACCTGAAGCAGATACGAGAACTGAAGGAAGCCAATGTAGAGATCGACAGCATGATCTCCGAGAAGCTGAGAGAGAACCTGTTCAAAAAAACCATCGATGAGATTTTCTCTTCTGGAACTGGTGAATTTGATGAGGTGGAGGTTTATGAGAAGATACCAGCTGACTTGAACATTAATGTTGATAAGGCGAAAGGGGTGGTTCATGAACTTGCAAGTAGCAGATTATCGAACTCCCTGATTCAGGCTGTTGCACTATTGAGGCAGAGAAATCGAGCTGGAGTTGTATGGTTTCTAAACTCTTTTCTACGAATTTCGTTACTATGTTCACAGGCCTCTATAAGCATGCGGTGAAATCATCTGATCACAGCTCTCCGGTGGTCTCATTCGTGGGATAGACACAGTTGCTATTTTATAAATCATGCCACAATCATGTCGATCCAAGCGAATGAGATTGTTGGGGAGCTAAGGAACCATGCCACCCTTATAACCCCAATAGCATAGTAACCAAAACCAGACAGCCTCTTGTCATCATATGCTGACACTGTTGAATCATCTCCCAAACGTGATCTCAGCTGTTGGACCAAATTTGAAATAATGCCACCCCACGACTGGGATTGCACGGGAAGACGAGCCAACAGTGTTAGCTGGTGTACGGCCTGGCCTGTCAGCATAATAACCGAACCCCTTAGCGCATTTGTATAATGTGATAACCTGACTTTTGATTTTATGTCCTTTCTTTGTAGGTCTCGGCGCTGAATGATATGCTAGCATCAGATAAGGCTGTTCCTGCGGAGCCACAGAAGTGGGAGGTTCCGGAGGAGCTCTCTGATCTATTTACGATTTATATGAGAAGTGACCCTGCTCCTGAAAAGCTGTCTCGGTTACAGTACTTGCTGGGAATAAGCGACTCGACGGCTGCTGCACTGCGAGACGTGAAAGATCAAGTCATGTCAGTTGGAGCAGAGGAAGAAGAGTTTGCTTTCTGAAGTAGTGGAAAATTTGTGAGATAAGAACTTCTGGTTAGAAGTAGAGTTGCTGAGTTTTTTATACATTATTTTGTGTTGTATTAGTATGGATTTTGACAGCCGGCATCTTTTAAGTGGAGACTGGAGAGATTGCTGAATGAATAATGAGTTCCTGCTCGTAAGGGGCAAGTAATTTCTTTTGCAATAAAATAGTTTTGAATTTCTCCAGAGTAGTCCTATTGCTTATCAGGTACAACTTGAAACTAGTGAAAGTTAGGTTCATGTCACTCAACATTAGGGCGGATAGCCGGATACCACTTGAGTATTGCTTTCGTTGCACTTCTCACAATTTATTTTTTTGTTGTTGTTACAATAAGCCCGTTCTTAGTTGCACCAATGCAGTCAAAATCGGGATTTTGATCGTAAAATCGTAGGATTCTCATCGTGATTTTACTTAGGGTTCCCATCTTGATTTTACTATAAAATCGATGGACCTTAGAATCGTTTAAAATCGGGAATAAAATCGTTAAAATTGTAAAATCGTACAAAAATTGAGATTCTGATCGTACGAGAACAAAATAGGTGGTTTGAGCCAATTTGAAAGAAGCAAAACTGTTTCGGCGGAAAGGGCGGGATCTTCTCATATATTTTTCCTATTAAAAAATATTTAAAAATAAAAAATAACCAAATTAGGGCTCGGTCAATCCCTTTTCCTTGGTCCCTTTTAACTCATTTGTAAAACAGTTGTCCTAATATTGGAAGTACGTAAGAATTAACATTATTATTAACTAATTAATTTATTAATGAATATATTTGTATAAAGCCACTGCCATTCATTATTCTATTGGAGTTCAATTATTCTTAGTGATAGGGTATGAAGGTAAAGTATAATACTTGGAGAAGGTCTACAAGAAGAGTCCAAGAGAAACCAAGACCTAGTAACTAAGGAAATAATACCCTAGCTAATGGCATAAAGAAGGAAAGAAGACAAGAGCAAAAAGACAAGGCTGGGAGACAAGAGACAAGGTCAGGCACCTGACATCAGCAAGGACAAGGGGCAGGGGGACACCCTCTGTCAAAAAGGACCATGTACAGTGTCAGAAGGTCTGAGGCGCCCGACCACAACATTTATGGCTTGGCAGGCGCCCAGACCACTACCTAACCCTCAAATGTGTATAAATAGGAGTTCTCTCCTCATAAATGACAATCTATCTATTCTTACTATTACTTCTCTCTACTTTCTCTCTCTATATACTTCTTCTCTTTTCTTACTTCTGACGAGGCGGGGCGCCTACCCCTTCAAGGTCATGGCTGACGCCTCAAACCCCTTGGACCCGAGTGACGCCCAGTCGCCCGGGCTCAAACACTTAGTTTTTAAGTTTTAACTCGTGCTTAGTAGACGATGTAGGAATATTACTTTGAGTTAAACTATCTAAACACAATATGAAAACAAGAGTCAAACCCCACGAGCACTATCCTTTCCTCATGAATTATTTTGTGTTACGCATTAAGTAACAATGAAAATGATGATATTGGAACATTAATCTTGAGAATTATCATTTTTAAATGTTATGTGTCTTTGTGTTATTAATGAATTACCTTATTAATATTATTATATGGTATGTTCTATATGATACTTAAAATCATACGATTTTACAATCCGATTTCACGATTTCGATTTTACTCCGGTTTTCGATTTTTAGTAAAGATCCCGATTTTTACTGCTTTGGTTGCAACGTCACATTTCCTGTTCCAAACTTAATGGTGGGGTATCTTATTGCAATATTTCATGCCCTCCTCAGCTTTGATTCAATCTCAAGTCAAATTAATCCCAGCCGGCCTCCAACTTCAAGTGCAAGGCTAGGTCCAAGTACTAGTTCCCTTCCAAAGAAGACAAATCGATCTTTCAATATCCTCTCCTGAGATTGCGTCTACTCAATTGATTATGATCCCACTATCAGGGGAATGCGCAGGAATTTCACGCTCTGCGCCATTCAAACCTCCAACGGCTCTGAACAGAGACGTTGCTCTCACAGGGAAGAAGAAGGAGAGTCCACCCGACATCGTTTCATCATCACCTGAAGCAAGGAATCAAAGCGACACCGCTTCATCATCATCCGGAAAACAGAAGCAATCCGACGCCGTTCCAAAGCCAACTCAAGCAAAGACACAACGCACATGGAGTGACGTCGTTTCTGGCAAAATGCCACTTAGTCCTCAAACTTGTTAAAACTTCTCTTTTCCTTTTTCGGCTGTACTTGCTTTTCTTCCAAGCCTTGTCTTCTTACCTTGTTTTGTAAGGTTTCTGTACTGATTCACCAGCTATATAAGCTATGAAATGGAATGAGAAAGGCAGGGCTTTAGGGTTCGCTTGATCCATAACGTTGTTATGGTATCAGAGCCTGGTTCCTAGAGAACCCTAGCCACCACAAAACATGGCAGACAACGTTCAAGCTGCAGCCGAGAATGTTCAAGCCAATGTTGATCCTATGTCAGATCCTTACTACCTACATGGATATGAGCAACCAGGGTTGCTGTTGGTGGGAGAGAAACTTACCACTGCCAACTACAACGACTGGAGCCAGGCCATGTTGAATGCATTGGGAGCCAAGAACAAGCTTGGATTCATCAATGGCACCATTCCCCACCCAGGAGATGCACATCAAAATGCCTGGGCTTGGAACAGAAACAATGTTATGGTGCTGTCATGGATCCAGCAAGCAGTGGATCCCATCATCAAGAAGACCATCATGTCTTGCAAAACTTCCCTTGAAGCCTGGAGAAGCCTCAGATCTAGGTATGGTCAAGGAGATGTGGTAAGAATTGCTGAACTCACTGAAGCTTTAAGCAGTTTAAAGCAAGGTAGTCAGTCTGTTACAGAGTACTATGGAAACCTAATTGCTTATGGATGAATTAGACAATTATTAGCCACTGCAACACTGTACCTGCACACCAAACAGCCGAGAAACATGTGTGGCCATGAGGGTTGTGTTTGCTTACAAGGAAACTAACTATGTTATCCAGTTTCTAAGAGGTCTTAAGGAGAACTTTTCAAGTGTGAGATCTCAAGTTCTGTTTGGTGATGAGTTACCACCCATTGATAGAGTCTTTCAGAGGATGCTCCAGCATGAAAGACAGCTGGTTGGCACACAACAAAACAAAGTTCTTGCTGTTGAAAGTATGGCTTTAGCAGCACAGAACAACAACATTTCACAAATCAGGAGGCCTCGACCTTACTGTACCTATTGCAAGTTCTTGGGAGACACAGAAGAAACCTGCTACCACAAGCATGGCTGGCCACCTGGAATGAACAACAAGACATCAAATCCTGCTGGGAGGAACATGGAGTGCACCTTCTGCAAGAAACAAGGACACACTGAAGACAAATGTTTCAGTAAGCATGGTTATCCAAACCAGAGAGGACCTCAAAGGGCCAGACCTCAAGCACATGCTGCTGCTAATACAAACTCAGAGGATTTAACTCAAGAGATCAAACTGACCAAGGCAGACTACATCAAGCTCATGTCCCTGATGAGTGACAAGGGATCTCAGAAGGCTTCCACCCGCAACAGTCCATCTTTTTCAGCTGCAAGTTTCATTACCACACCAGCTGGACCCTCAGGTAAAATTCTGCTCAATGTGAGCCATAAATCACCTCATGATCAGACCTGGATCCTTGACACTGGTGCCTCGGATCACATTGTGTGTTCCTTGGACCTCCTGACTGATCATAGAAGGATACACAATACCTTTATCACCTTGCCTACAGGAGATCAAATTCAGGCAACTCATATGGGAACAGTTACCTGTATTGCTGACTTGACCTTACAAGGAGTCTTGTTTGTTCCACAGTTCAGCTTCAATTTGGTCTCTGTTAGCAAGCTAACCAGGAACAAATCCCTTTGCTTGACCTTTTTCTCTGATGTCTGCTTGATCCAGGATATGCAGCTGAGGAGGATGACTAGTTCTGCTAAGCTATCCCATGGCCTTTACCACTTAGAGCAACCTGTAGTTACCAGTCAACCTAAACATTTCTCTGCTGCCACTTCTCAAGATTTTGATGTTTGGCACTTTAGATTAGGTCATGTTTCACATTCTACAGTGCCACTTTTGAAAAACCTTCGTCCAGATATAGATACCAACAGTTCTATACCCTGTGATACTTGTCATTTTGCTAGGCAGAAGAGCTTACCTTTTCCTTTAAGCACTTATGTTGCTCAATAGTCTTTTGAACTGATTCATGTTGACATCTGGGGTCCAAACCCTATACCCAGTTATGATGGATTCAAGTACTTTTTAACAATTTGATGATTTTACTCGAATGACTTGGTTGATTTTACTTCCAGCCAAGTCTGATGCCACACCAAAGCTTCAAGCTTTCTGTTCTTATGTTGAAAGACAGTTTCAAACAACTGTTAAGAAAATCAGAAGTGATCAAGGTAGAGAATTTGAAATGACTAAGTTTTTCAATAGAACTGGGATTCTACATGAGCTGTCTTGTGTTGAGACACCTCAACAGAATAGTAGAGTAGAAAGAAAACATCAGCATATCCTTGTTGTTGCCAGGGCACTCAAATTTCAAGCTAATCTATCCCCTTCTTTTTGGAGTGATTGTGTCAAGCATTCAGTTTTTCTCATCAACAGGGTTCCTACAATTGTTCTGGGGAACCAAACCCCCTTTCAAAAGCTTTATAACAAACCACCAGACTTATCAGACCTTAAGGTCTTTGGATGCCTATGCTTTGCTAGCACATTAGCTAATCACAGAGGCAAGTTTGACTCTAGAGCTAGAAAATGTGTATTTCTTGGTTTTCAACCTGGGACGAAGGGTTATAAGATATAAGTTTAATACACTTGTACATCCAAAACTTTCACGGTTGTGCCAATAATATTCAAATTTCCCGGAATACCACTTATATCCATGTTTTAAAGTTGTTCTTTGCCAAATCTATCCATTTTCCAATATATTTTTGGTTAAATACACTTGTATATCCAAAAACACCGTTAAAGAATGTGAAGGAATTGGATATAAGTGGTATTTCGGGAAATTTGGATATTATTGGCACAATCGTGAAAGTTTTGGATATACAAGTGCATTTAACCTAAGATATATGACCTCACTCATGATATTTTTGTCTCTAGAGATGTGCAGTTCTATGAAAATGTATTCCCATTTAAAGACCAAAACCAAAACCAGAACCAGACCTCTCCCTATGCCAATCCAATTGACCCTACCATTTTTGATGATTTTAGTCCTACCTATCAACAACCTTCAACCAATCCAGAACCCTTCCTCAATGATCTTCACTTTGATTCAGGAGATGAAAACTCCCCTCCTGATTCTCCCACAGAATCTCCACCACCTTCCCCTCCACCACCTTTCCCTACCAGAAAATCCAACAGAACTAAAAGACCGCCTACTCACCTTCAACAATACCATTGCAACCTGCTTCATCAGCTTTCTTCCACCAGTCATCCAAGTCAGCAGCAGACTCCAGGTATCACCTACCCCCTATCTTCTGTCTTGGATTATTCTACTCTCTCACACAACCATCAGAATTTTGTGTTGAACATTTCTTCTCACAAAGAACCACAAACTTACAAAGAGGCCTGTCAGTATCCTGAATGGAATGAAGCAATGCCAGTTGAAACTACTGCCCTTGAGGCCAATCAGACTTGGGATGTTGTTGAACTCCCTCCTGGTAAAAGACCAGTAGGTAACAAGTGGGTTTACAAAAACAAGCATCTTTCTGATGGAAGTTTAGAAAGACAAAAAGCTAGGCTTGTTGCTAAGGGTTACAGCCAACAGGAAGGAGTTGATTATCAAGACACATTTGCTCCAGTGGTTAAAATGACAACCATTCGTCTCTTTCTAGCCATTGCTGCTGCTCAGGATTGGCATGTTCACCAACTAGATGTGAACAATGCCTTCCTTCATGGTGATCTAGACCAGGAAGTATACATGATGCTTCCCCCTGGTTACAATCCTCCACCTGGCTTCAAAAACCCTGTGTGCCGCCTAAAAAAGTCTATCTATGGTCTCAAACAGGCATCACGCCAGTGGTTCACTAAGCTTGCTGATAAGCTACAGTCTCAGGGCTATATGCCTAGCAAGGTTGATCATTCACTTTTCTACAAATCATCAGGTTCCTCCTATACCTGTATCTTAATTTATGTTGATGATTTGGTCATTGGAGGCAACAATTTAGCAGACATTCATCAGCTCAAGTCTTTCCTTCATCAAACATTCAGTATAAAAGACTTAGGCAAACTCAAATTCTTTCTGGGAATTGAAGTTGCAAGAAGCAGCAAAGGCATTCACATTTCACAGAGAAAATATACACTTGAAATCCTTGATGAAGTTGATCTCATTCATTCCAGACCTGCTACTACACCTGTGGACTACAAGGTTCATCTATCTGTTGAACACAATGATCCCTATCATGATCCTGAAGAGTACAGGAAATTGGTTGGAAAATTGATCTACCTCATCACCACTCGCCCTGACATCAGCTATGCTACACAACAAGTCAGTCAATACATGGTTAATCCAAACAATGATCACTTCAAAGCAGTTGTTCGAATCCTTCGTTACCTGAAGACTGCGCCTTCCAGTGGCCTGTTCTTCTCTGCTGATTCTCCTCTTCATTTGAAAGCCTTCATCGATTCCGACTGGGCTGCCTGTGTTGATACAAGGCGCTCTGTCACTGGATACTGCGTCTATCTTGGTGATTCTCTTGTCTCGTGGAAGAGCAAGAAGCAAACCACCATTTCCCGATCTTCTTGCGAGGCTGAATATCGTGCTCTGGCTTACACCACCTGTGAGCTCCAATGGCTGCTTTACTTGCTTCAAGATTTTCAGATTTCTAATCCACAGCCTGCAACCCTCTACTGTGACAACCAGTCCGCGATCTACATCGCCGAAAATCCAACTTTTCATGAACGGACAAAGCACATCGAGCTCGACTGTCACTTTGTCCGCGAAAAGCTACTCAATCGCACCATCAAAGTACTCCATGTCTCTTCAAGTCATCAATTGACTGACCTCTTCACCAAAGCTCTCTCCCCAGCACCTTTCTCCTTCATGCTCTCCAAGCTCGACGTCCTCAAACTTGTTAAAACTTCTCTTTTCCTTTTTCGGCTGTACTTGCTTTTCTTCCAAGCCTTGTCTTCTTACCTTGTTTTGTAAGGTTTCTGTACTGATTCACCAGCTATATAAGCTGTGAAATGAAATGAGAAAGGCAGGGCTTTAGGATTTGCTTGATCCATAACGTTGTTACCCACCTTCAGACGGGATGACAAGGAACACATCACACAAATATTACCACCTATTATTTATTTTTTCCTCAAACTCAAACCTACTATAAGAGGATGATCGAGTAATTATTTTGTTCCAACTTCCAAGGGTTTCCCACTCGTCTTATCGTATGTAGTAGTAGTACAGGTAGATCGAAGATTCCTAAGTTCGGGGGTGTCGCACAAAAGCAATTCCCCAATCAAGAATTAATGGAGAATTTTATGAATGAATATAAGATAATTAAGTATATTACAAAATTAGCAAATGGTACAATCACAACAATTCCTGCCATGTTATATATAAAATAAAATGGATGTTGTTAGAATTCGTCAACTTTGTAATACGGATCGCAATGGGATCTTGTGCTCGTTCACACTCTACCTACCACAATCGATTCATCATGGAATCCTGCTTTTAGTGCCTTTGTATAAATAATGTATTATTAAACGGTTGATTTTCTTGCATTTGCCGGACATTTCCGGGTATCTCCAAGTTTATCATGGTTGATCATTACCCGAAAAAATATTTTGGACATGTCATTAGCAAGTGCCTGTCTTTATCTCATCTGTCTAATCTCTGGTTTGCGAAACCCAAGTCATACCGAATTTGTTTCTACTTTTTTTTCTTATGAAGGGAATTTGTTTCTACTTTCTAGTACGATTATGATCCGATCGTTCTGTATTGATAAAATATCACGTTTTGAAATAATATTTTTTTTTTCAAAAAATTGTGCTGGAAAAAATAGGCTACCGAACCTAAGTAATACAAACTATATAGGAATAAAATTGTAAATAATTTTCACATTAATTCACATTTGTCTTATTTGTTATTATATTGAAGATTTAGATCATTTCAACAAGTCAGATGATTAAAACAATAATTATATTATGTACAGATCAAGAATATATATGCGAAATCGAATATTACTAACATACAATTTATCTAAAATTAAATGGTCTAAACTAATACCCCAAAAATGGGGAAATAGAATCAACCAATGCTCTACTGTTCAAAATAAAGATTTAGACAAATGGAATTTTTCTGAAAAAACCCAATTAAGTCAGTATGAAAAACAAAAAAAATTGGGATCAGACCCATTAACGAACGAAAAAGATAATTTGAAAAAACACTTTAGATATAATCTTTTATCATATAAATTTTTAGTATTTTTTTTATGTTTATATAGTTTAGATTTTTAGATGGAAGACTATATATTAACTTCAACTTTTCGAAGGAATTATTGAAAACATAATGAGGTCGTTATCTCAGAAAGTATTTTTTTGAATCTTAGATAATAAAATATTTTACGAGTACAATGTACGATAATATTACACAAAATAACACTGGAATATGAAGAAGCATAAATCGACGATAGGAGGGTGCAAGCTAACCGTTGGACTTGGGGGTTTTGTTCACAGAACGACTGAAGAACAGAGAAGTGACGAGTAGCCATCGTTGCTGAATGTAACACAAATATACATATTACATATAGAGGTGCCACATCATTATGTTAATATGAGCTAGCTAGCATGTGTTTTTACACAACGGATGCAACAATTTCTACATGAATCTTCCATCAGATCATGCTAATTACAACTAGCTAGCAAGCTAAGCATCAAGTACTCCATGAATATTCCACCACTACCGAAAGTTTCATAACACAGGCATAAAAATAAACTATTGGATTATACATACAGCTATATATCCACAACTATCAGGTTTGCGACAAATATATCAACAACTATCGAAATACACAAAATATCCAAAAATCGGAAGGTTGTGTGACAAATCTATCCACTTCCGTCTAAAACTATAACGACGTGTCAGACGGCATTAAATTAACTAACGGAATGCTGAATCGATGCCATCTCACCTGCCACATAAGCCAAAAAGCAACCAAACCTTACACGTAGATGCCAAATAGGCTAGTTGAATAAAGACAAAATACAACTGTATATCCACAACTATCAGGTTTGTGTCAAATATATCCACCACTATCAGGTTTGTAAAAAATATATCCACAACTATCAAAATACACGAAATATCCATTTCCGTCCACTAGTCCGTTAACTCCGTTAGTTAACTTAGTTGGCGTGTTTCTGACCCCACTGAATGACGTGAATTAAAAGAGAAAATAATTTAAAAAACCTAAAAACATCAGACGGCGAGACTAAAAATCCAACATAGAAACACGCCCGATAACCACTGATCCTCCTCCGATCGACGCTTCCACCCCCAAATAACCCTACCCCAAGCCCAGATTTCGATTCCAACCACAATCCCCAATCGTTGCCTCCCTTTTACTCCGACGGCTTCCATGCATTCGGCGCCATGGTGATACCAAGCTTGAATCTCAAACAAAAAAAGCTTGAATATAACCAAATCGCAAACAGAGAAGACTGCAGCAGCGAGGTCTAACAGATAACGGTGTAAAGTTCGGTTGCCTTTTGGCTTATGTGGCAAGTGAGATGGCATCGATTCAACACATTTCGTTAGTCAATTTAACTCAATCTGACATGCCGTTATAGTTTCAGACGAAAATGGACAGATTTGTCACACAACCTTCCTATTTTTGGATATTTCGTGTTTTTAATAGTTGTAGATATATTTGTCACAAATCTGATAGTTGTGGATATAAAAATTGATGGCGGGAGTTTGTGTTAGTTGTCAATTACCATGACAAAAATAGAATAGTAGTATATGGTAGGCTAATTAATAGGAGTAAGTGGGATCTCCACTACTCTTATACTGAAAATGCACCTGCATGCGTACGTTAGCTTCTTGCTAAATTGGTGATTGATACTGCTGTTATAGCTAACACCCATTGTACTACTCTAGACTATATATAGGACGACTCCTTAGCTTGAAGTTCTCCAACACCTTCAAACTTTCCCTCCAAACTCCTTAGCTTCGAAGATGGAATCCAACACAACGACGTCGTATGTGCCATTGTTTTACTGTGTAATACTGGCAGCAGTCGCACTCAGAGGATTGTCTGCAGCAACAAACGGACAAGAACTGGCGTCCAATTACTACGACCTAACCTGCCCTAAAGCTCTCTCTGCGATCCGGAGCTCAGTCCTCGGCGCCGTCCATAAAGACCGCCGGATGGGAGCCTCTCTGCTTCGGCTGCACTTCCACGACTGCTTTGTCACTGCAAGTTTTTTACTTACTTACTTACTTACTGTACAAGCTAGCTAGCTAGCCACGATCTTGTGCTTGATCTTTGTACGTCGCGCGCGGAAAGTTGGTTTCCGGCCTGATCGATTTTTTTTTTTCGTTTGTGTGTGTAGGGTTGTGACGGGTCTGTTTTGCTGGACGACACGCCGAGTTTCAGAGGGGAGAAGACGGCGGGACCTAATGATAATTCTCTGAGAGGGTTTGAAGTGATTGATGCGGTTAAGTCCCAAATGGACTCACTTTGCCCGGGGGTTGTCTCTTGTGCTGATATCGTCGCCGTTGCTGCCAGAGATTCTGTTGTTGCAGTGAGTACAATTCACAACCGAATATTGGTTAAATGTTAACTTTTGTTAGAAATATTGATTTGATAACATTATAATGAGTTGAAAGAGATATGTGTCAATCAACATTCTAAAGTTTTAATATTTTATCTAAAAAAGTTACAAAATTATTAATTATAACGTACGAATGGCTAATACTTTGATGTATTACAAAAATTTTCGTTAATATTTTGTATTTCGAAAAGTTTGAAAAGATCATTTAGATAATGAATTCTTTATCCTAAAATAAATGGTTGATAGTGGTTTTCAATTCCTCGGACTTCCGTTGACTCTGCAGTTGGGTGGCCCATCGTGGACGGTCCAACTAGGAAGAAAAGACTCAACGACGGCGGACTACGCCGCCGCCAACACCGACCTCCCGTCACCCTTTATGGACCTTCCGGCCCTCATCTCCTCCTTCTCCGACAAGGGTTTCACGGCCAAACAATTGGTCGCCCTCTCCGGGGCCCACACCATCGGCCACGCCACGTGTCGCGTCTTCCGAGACCGGATCCACAAAAACGCCTCCTCGGACATCGACGCCTCCTTCGCCGACTCTCTCAAATCCGGCTGCCCCCCGCTGGCCGGCAGCAACGACACCAACCTCTCTCCGCTCGACGCGGCCTCCCCTGCCTTCTTCGACAACGCTTACTTCACCAACCTACTCGCCAACCAGGGCCTCCTGCACTCCGACCAGCAGTTGTTCGGCGGCGCATCCACCGATGCACACGTGGCGGATTATGCCAAGCGTCCGCGTGCTTTCCACGCGGATTTTGCGGCCGCCATGGTGAAAATGGGGAGCCTTGGGGTGATCACAGGGACGGACGGTGAGGTGCGTGCAAACTGCCGGAAAATCAACGGGTGATCGGTGTTTTTTTTTTATGATTACTTAATTATGCGTAATTAGTTTGTACCAGTAAAGTGTAATGATGGAGAAATAAAAATGTCAAAAGTGGCATATATTAATGTATCCTGTAACATCCGACGTTTGAATTTATGTTCAGCCCATAATCGAATTATGGTTTGAGTCATGAATTAATACGTGAATTTTCTAGTAAGTATATAATGGAATGGAAAATCTAATCTCATCCAAAGTAGTCAAGATTGGCTGGCGTATATTGGAGGAGCCTCAGTCTCTTTTAACCCAAGTTTATAAGGGTAAGTACTTCCCATGTGAGCACTTCCTCAATGCAAAGGCTAGGTTTCGCCCACCTTGGGGTTGGCAAAGCATCTTGTATGGGCGGAATTTGTTGGAAATGGGCCTTAGATGGCAGATTGGAAATGGGCAATCGACGTCTCTGCTTCGGTCCCAATGGATTCCTCAGATGCAGCTTGATCCTCCGCGGTATAATCCGATGGTTCTACCGGAGGGGGGTGATCCTGATGTGGCTGATGTGATTTGTCATGGGGAGGGGCGTTGGTGTGATCTCAAACTCAGTCAGTGGTTTGATCCACCGACTTGCCGTATTATAAAAACTATTCCCCTACCCCGGCAGAACCTTGAGGATAAACTGATTTGGCACAATACTCGGGATCGGGTGTTCTCGGTCAAGTCAGCCTACCATCTGGCCGTCTCCCTTGATAAGAGAAAGGGTCGGTGGAAGGCGTCGGCTAGTTGGATGGATAGATCCAGTTGGATTCGTTTGTGGGAGGCGAATATTCCCCCGAAGCTAAAGGTCTTTGTTTGGCAAATTCTGAATCGAATCCTCCCCACCACAGAGGCCCTTATTGATCGTAAGGTCCCTATCCTTCCTCGTTGTCCTGTCTGTTGGGGTGGCCCGGAAACCATGGAGTATCTGTTTCTGGATTGTCCTGTTGCGCGTGCGCTTTGGGGTTACGCAGGGCTCGAATACTTAGGGGAGGGGTTGCCTCGGCATACTTTCCCTCTGTTTCTTAAGCGTTTGCTGGCCTTATTCAGCAGCCGACGCTCCTCATGGCAGTTGTCTCGGTCCTTTGGCGCATCTGGAGGTCTAGAAATTGGGTGGAGTTTGAAGGAAAGCAGTTTGGGTTCCCCGCTTTGATGAGACAGTTTTCCCAGCAGTATGAGGAATGGGTGGGGCTGCCGACGGATGCGCCCTCCATGCCTTCCCCCCCGGTGAGCTCACCACCGGGTGTGTTGGGCCAGGCTGCTGGGGTTGTTTGTCTGTGGGATAGGGCTACCAGGAAGGGATCACATTCAGTAGGTGGTATGGTTCTTCGGTCTCCGTCTGGGGATGTGCTTATGGCTAATGGGATCGAGTTCCCGGGGATTGATGACCCAGCCGTGGTGGAGTTGCTTGTGCTTCGGGAGGCTATTGCGTGGTGTTTAGGCCAGGGCTTCACGGGGATGAGGTTTGAAGGAGATGCCAAGGTCATCATTGATAAAATCAACTGTAAGGATGCTAGTGATAGCCGGATGGGTGCTGTTTTGGAAGAAGTTTTACAATATTTTGGTAGCAGCCCTGGGTTTAGTGTGCGATTTGTAGGTCGGCGTAGTAATAGGGTAGCCCATTTGGTGGCTAGAAAAGCCCTCTCTTTGTACCCGACTACGAGTCGTTTCTTTGATTTTCGGGCCTGGCTGGGGTGCAGGATGTAACTATCTAAGTTTTGGTATCAATATATGATTATCTTTTGTCAAAAAAAAAAAAGTTTCATTGACAACGTGTTTGACTAGAGGTGGCAATTGGATTAGATACATGGATTGGTGGATTGAATTGGTGTATCCATGGATCAAGTAGATTGGGTCAAATTGATTCATGGATTCATGTTTTGGATCCAGTGGATTGGTCCATGAATCCAAATGACATCCAAGTCTTTGCCAATATGTAAATTTTGAAAGGTTTGGATATTAAAATGTCATGATAAAAATTTTTGGTACCAAAATGTAATATTCCAATATTATTTTTCGTATAATATTCCAATATTGGTTCCATGGGTCGATCCATGAATCCACCAATCCAATTGGATTTGGATCAAACGGATTGGATTTAAATGAATTGGATTAGTTGGATATTTTAGTGGATGGATTGGATTGGTGGATTGGATTGAAAATTGCTACCTCTATGTTTAATCCACTTAACTATATCGTGTCTGGGCTACTAATTTTTTTATCGAGTTTGATTTGTGTTGGTTTGGTTTGGTTAAAATTCAATCCGCTTTTCACCCAACTCACATCTCGAAAAAAAAAAAACAACGTCCTTTTGCATTGAACTCTAATACTATGAATAATTTATCAATATTAATCTTATTAGTCTTTACAACTATATAATCATAGAACGAATTTTGATAATATAAGAATGTGGGTGTACAGAAAAATTATTCGCGGCTATGTTATTAAACCAATATATGTACCCACGTCCTCGTCGATAGAGTATACTTGCCGGGTTGGATTTTCTCTTTCAAAACACATTTGTAGTAATTTGTTTATGGAAATGGGAAAAAAGGAGTTATGCATATGTATAACTAGTACTGAGATATGGATGGGAAAGACAAAGAGTGATGAATACACTTACATGAAAGGAGAAGGATGATGAAGGCAGCAACCATAACTCCATCGACAGGAAATCACTAATCAGCAACCAACTTGCGAATGGGCATTGCCATGGCGGAATAATATGAGAATTATTAGTTGATGCTTTTAAGTGTTTTAATTTGAATGAAGCTCAGATGTTTTGTCAGTTGGATATCCTTATATATATATAGGTAATTTTTTTTATAGATATATACGTACTTAGTTTAACTTGTAGTAAAGAATTTAGAAAGAGTCCTGATCTGACCAATTTGATTTGCATAGGTAAGTTCTCCATAAGACGATCTTCTTAGTGTCGCTAGATTAAATTCAAGTGTTTCGTGTATTGCTCTTATCTTATATGCCGAATGCTATTTATTATTATTATTATTATTATTATTATTATTATTATTATTATTATTAATATTAATATTTGGAGGTTTTGGGCTTCTAATTGCGATATAGCATGCAGTTAGCCGGAAGTAGTAACGTCCGATCGGCAGCATCAACATTTCTAGGTATTTCTAGGCATCCGTTAGGCACCAAGCAGGACAAATATTTGCATAATTTATACGCACAAGGATAACTTTTTCACAGTTGGTCACCAGTAGCGATTCTTGAAGACGCTTACATTTCTAATCTTTTGGATGTTTCAGATTGAAAAAAAAAATTACATGGAGATTGGACACTGGGAAATATGTTTAGTCCCTCCTGACAAGACTATCATAGGATTAGGATATACAACTCGGAATACATAACCAAGTTCAACCCAGATGGTAATGTTGAAAAGTACAAAAATGGATTAGTAGCAAAAGATTGCACACAGTTGTTAATTTTCGGGACAAATTTTCTCTTGTGACTAAGATGAATTCACTAAAATTTCTGTTAGAAGAGGCAATGATGGATCCAAGAATTTCATCAAAGGTATTCAACAATAAATCAAAATTGCTAATAATTGTCAAATTGTCTCAAATTCAAATATTACCATGAGGAAAATAGAATTTTACGCAAGGGTTGTCAATTAACAAATGATGCCACTCGGGTCTGGCCCTAAGTAGCAGCTTTAGATGCAAAAGACTACACACAGGCTTTTGGTTTTAATTCTAGTTAAAACTGTTGTTAGCAAAAGACTACACATCGAGAAAAGGGAGCTGTAGATCTTTCTGCAGTTTGTCTTCGCCTTTTCAGATTTCGTCATCCTCCTCCTTGCTTTACCCTTTTGATGGTGGTATTTCGGAGAAGTCGAGGCGCCTATTGGTCGGCCTTTCGGATACATGTTTGAGGAGCTTGAAGACAGGGTACAGTTCTTTCCTTGTTAATCTCTGGTCACTTTATTGTTGCAGGCTCCGTCTCGTTCTTCGGAGGGGTTGTTCAGTGACCTTGGGAAGTTGGGTCTCGTCATTCTTCTTCTTGCGGTTCCTGGTTTGTGCTACTCCATCTGTGCTCTTGATGCGGCTACGGCGATGGACCAGAGGAGATGTGTAAAATTCGATGAAACGGAATGAAAAGATGAACACAACACGCGATTTACGTGGTTTCCCCGTTCGATGTGAACGGGACTACTCCACGGAGAGCTTGAGGCTCTCGGGCTGAAATCTTATCTCCTCTTTTCTGTTTCTTCGTATCAGCTGCTGCCCTAGCCGAGGGTTTTAAACTAAAACAACCCTAGCTCTCCTAAAACACATGCAACGTGGAGAGAGGGTAAATTACAACATGATCCCTAATTTTAATGGACAGTAAATTAGAGATCACTACACTCCCCCTCAAGCGAAGGAGTGAATGTCAAGAAGTCCGAGCTTGACGAAGAGATGATGCAACTGATCAACACTCAATCCCTTCGTGAACAAGTCAGCCGGTTGGTCCGAGGTAGAAATCTTGGCAGGGGCAATCTCAAGGGATTGAACACGCTCCCGAACAAAGTGGCAATCCATCTCAACATGTTTGGTGCGCTCGTGGAAGACCGGGTTGGCAGCAATGTGAAGCGCGACCTGATTATCACAGTATAACAAGGTGGGACCGGAGGATGGGACACCAAGATAACGGAGTAACCAGCGAAGCCATATAAGCTCACTAATAGTACTGGCCATCGCTCGGTACTCGGCTTCAGTAGAAGAGTGAGCAACAATAGTCTGCTTCTTTGTCCGCCAAGAAATGGGTGAACCGCCAAGGGTGATGAAGAAGCCTGTTGTGGAACGGCGAGAGGTAGGACACCCACCCCAATCAGCATCGCAAAAACTGTCAACGTTAAAGGGTAAGTGGCCGAGAGAAAAAGTCCACGACCGGGAGACCCTTTGAGATAACGAAGGATGCGAACTGCGGCATCCTCGTGAGCCTGAGTAGGGGACTGCATAGCCTGGATGAGAAGGTTGACGACATAAACGATATCGGGTCGAGTAACTGTCAAATACAGTAGGCGACCAACAAGGCGTCTATAGGCCTCGGGATCACGTGTCGGGGGGAAGGATCGGCCCTAAACGGTGCTGCTGCTCAATCGGAGTCGAGCAAGGACGAGCTTCCATTAAACCGACATCAGTGAGAATATCCAACACGTACTTTCGCTGATTTAGAACCATCCCCTTCGGAGAACGAGTACCCTCTATCCCAAGGAAGTACTTGAGAGGCCCCATGTCCTTGATAGTAAACCGATCGTGAAGGAAGGTTTTAACCTGCTGAATAAAAGAGAGATCGTTGCCAGTGAGAATCACATCATCAACATAAATGAGTGCCACAAAAAATGTATCTCCACGCCGGTAAGTGAACAGAGCGTGATCAACCCGACTCAATACAAACTGAAATTCAAATAATGCCTAAACTTTTGATACCAATTCCTAGAGGCTTGCTGCAATCCATAAAGAGACTTGTTCAATCGGCATATTCTAGTGTCACAGGACGGGAAAAACCCTGTGGAATCTTCATATAGACCTCTTCTTGCAAATCGCCATGAAGGAAGGCGTTATTAACTTCAAGCTGATCAATGTGTCACCCCCGATTAAGAGCAACAGCAAGGAGGCATCGAACAGTGACCAACTTGGCAACCGGTGCATAAGTATCATGAAAGTCCACCCCTTCTATTTGGGTGAACCCTTTAGCAACAAGACGCGCTTTGTAGCGCTCAACGGAGCCATCCGGGTTGAACTTAATCTTGTAACCCACTTACAGTAAATAGCCTTCTTTCCTGGAAGGTGATAAACCAAAGTCCAGGTGCCATTGGCCTCGAGAGCGGTGATTTCAACTTGCATGGCATCGTACAATTGCTTGTAACGGACGACCTAGAAAAGTACCTTGGCTCATCAATAGCCGTGATTTCCGCGACAAACGCATGATGGGCAGCCGAGAGACTATGATAACTAAGGTAATCATCCAAATGATAGGTCGTGGTAGCGTAATGAGTAGCGCCAGGTAATTGAATATCATAGCCAGCGAGCCGAGTGGAGGGATATCGCCTCGATCACCGCGGCGAGGTGGGGGAGGCTCCCGGTAGGTGACGAGGCAGCAGCGTCCGTGGGTGATGAGGCAACAGCATCCGTGGTCGGCGGGGATCCGACAAGAGGGGACAGAGGGGAGTTGGCCTCCTCGGAAGACCCATAAGCTATATCAGCAGCAGAAGAAGACTCGGCTTCCGCCGATGAAGTGGGAACCAGCTGCGGCTGGGAGTAAGCAACATCATGATCGCCAGGATGCGAATTCATAAAGAAAGGAGCGGATACAATAGCTGGATCAAGCTTGGAGGCATCAAGATCATGGAAGGGATAGACATTCTCGAGAAATCTGACGTCACGGGAAGTGTAGACTTGCTTCTTCTCAAGATCATACACTCTATAACCACGTTGACCAGAAGGATAACCTATAAAAACATCTGCTCTCCTCCTCTCGCCAAACTTATGGAGACCCTAGTGATTGTTCCGAGCATAAACTAGGCACCCGAAGCTGCGCAGATGACTGTACGTGAGGTCCTAGCCAAACAAGACATGAAATGACATTTTATTCCCAATGGAAGTCAACGACATTCGGTTAATTAAATAAGCTGCTGTGAGAATGCACTCTCCCCAAAATTAGATAGGCAGATTCGCATGGAATCGTAGTGCTCGCGCAGTTTCCAGTAAATGACGGTGCTTGCACTCTACAACTCCATTATGCTGAGGAGTAGCTGTGCAAGTAGTTTGTAAAACGATGCCATTTTCTTCATAATAGGCCACCAACGAATTACTGGAGAATTCGGGGCCATTATCTGCCTATATGCGCCGTACCTGACCCCCAAACTGCGTCGCAATCATATTGCAAAAGTATAGTAAATAACGGCCAATGTCCGACTTATACTTCATAAAAAATACGCAGACTGCACGACTGTAATCGTCAACAATTGTCAAGAAATACTGAGCTCCAGAAGTTGAAGTTGTTCTATGACTTCCCCAAATATCCACACGGATAAGTTCAAAACACGACGTGGACTTGATAGTACTAGGAATAAAAACATCTCTAGTCTGCTAAGCACACAAACAAGACCGACAGGGTTCTTCAGTGTGAATAAAAGAACAACCAAGAGAATGCTGTAATAAATTCATCTTCACCAAGGATGGATGACCGAGCCAAGAATGCCACATCCAGGAACCATCAATCGACCATTGCACGGTGTTTGCCATGGGGTGTGCACTGTCAAACAATCGGATATAGTAGAGGCCATCCACGTGCTTACCCATCCCAATCAGCTTCTTCGAGAGTAAGTCCTGGATTACACAGAAGTCACGCAAGAATATCAATGCTACAGGTAGGTCCGCTGTAAGCCTGCTAACCGAGAGGAGATTGCACTCGAAGGCGGGTACATGTAGAACCCGACGTAATATTAAATCATTCTACAGCTGTGTCGAACCAATACTGTGTACTTTAACCCCTGTACCATTGGAAATTTTCACCTGCAATGTTGGAGAGGCATCCAACTCGGCATCCAATACACAAAATGTCATTGACTATATGCTCATTGCAACCGGAATCTATAACCCATGTCGCTAGTTTATCAGAGTGGGGAGAAGACGTACCAGCCATGTTTGAGGACGGCTCGATCGAAGCCGAGGCAGGATGGGCCAAATCGGAACCCAAGAGAGCTTTGAGAGCGACAAATTGCGCCGCTGTGAGTCTTTGGAGTGGGCTTGCAGTCGCGTTGACTTGGGCTGCTTGCGGCATCAGACAAGGAGCTCGATCACCACGCGAAGAAGCATCTGGCCGAGGAGACCCGCGTGGAGGATAACCCCGAGCTGGTAGCAGGTTTCCTTAGAATGCCTGCATCGTCGGCAATGTGAACAGCGGGGCCTGTCATCCGCTTCACGGTTGGGCCGAGGAGATGGGCGATCTGAGCGCTATTGACGACGCTCCCCCTGAGCCTGGAAGGCTGCGGCCTCAGGCCTAGGCCGACGACTACTGGAAAGTTGTCGCTGCTGTGCGTCATTCATTACCAACTGATACGCTTCTCCAAGGCTGGGTATCGGCTTCATTGACAATATTTGTGACTTGACTGTTGAAAAAGCATTATCTAGACCCATGAGAAAGTCAAAAAGTCTTTCACTCTCAAGTACCTCACGCTGCCGACATTTTACATCGCATGTACAGCCAGAGCACGTGCATTCAAATGTGGGTGTGAGGGATTGAATCTCGTCCCACAACCCGGGTAGCTTCGTGTAAAAGGCTGAAACCGACGCCTTTTCTTGTTGGAGCGAGATGATCGTTCCCTTCAGCTCATAAAAGCGCGGCGCACTACTTTGGCCAAATCGGGATTGCAAATCGACCCAAATTTCCCTTGTTGTGGCCGCGAAATGGACGCTGCTATGAACTTCTTTTGTCATGGAGGCTTTGAGCCATCCCTTGACCATCGCGTTACACTGTCTTAACGCCTCAGTTTCAGCCTGAGATTGGGCCGCAGGAAGACTTCCATCCACGAAACGCAGTTTGTTCTTGGCGATGAGCGAATCGGTAAAACCCACCACCCACTCGCCATAGTTTACGTCACTAAGCAGCTCACTCACATAGATGTGGCTGGGGCTGTCAGATTGGTGAAGGAGAAGGTGCGGCGGCAGCGCCATTGATGAGGAGGCCGCCGATTTCAACTTGGACTCCGAGGATTTGGAACTCTCGTCGTCGGACATGTTGTAGAACTAGGGCAGATCAGACCAGCTCTGATACCATGTAAAATTCGATGAAACGGAATGAAAAGATGAACACAACACGCGATTTACGTGGTTTCCCCGTTCGATGTGAACGAGACTACTCCACGGAGAGCTTGAGGCTCTCAGGCTGAAATCTTATTTCCTCTTTTCTGTTTCTTCGTTTCGGCTGCTGTCCTAGCCGAGGGTTTTAAACTAAAACAACCCTAGCTCTCCTTAAACACATGCAACGTGGAGAGAGGGTAAATTACAACATTATCCCTAATTTTAACGGACATTAAATTAGAGATCACTACAAGATGGATGAAGGTTGGAGTTAGGCTGGGTAGGGTTTGCTAGGGCTTAATGTTTTGTTGGGCTTTGTCTTTCCTTATGTTAGGCTTTTAGTTTCCCTTTGTATGCACACTTGGGCCTTTGATTTCACCAATGGAACTCAAGTTTAACAGGTAAAAAAAAAAAAAAGACTACACATCACGTCCAAACGATATATATAAGAACACAAAATTGCTCAGAAGGGACAATGTTGGCCGATGTGGATCCTTGGGTAAAGTAAACACTGCATGAGAATATTATTGCCTCACTTTGATGCTGGAACGGCAGCATTCAACGGATGAAGAATAACTTGCAGGAAAGAGTGTTTTATTCGACCATCTACGATATATCAATATATTGTGATTAAATCACATGATATTCGAGCCTTGCGAAATTCAAGTTCATGGGTCTGTTTTTGTTTGACGAGGCTTGTAAGAAAAAAAATTAGATCCATATTAGATCATCCCGCTACAAATTGAGTTATTGTGAATAAAATATAAATTGGTTCTTCACAATCTGATTTGGCAACAAACAAAAATGGCACACCCATAGTATTTTAAATATGATAATAGCAAAATATTTTATTCCACTAATCACAAAAAAAAACTAAAGTGGTTAATGACATTGTCTGAAGTAGTTGTTGAGATCAAGTGAAAAGATTGATCGATTAGTTAGTCAAAAAGACTAGTGAAATTTCATGAAATAATGTATGTGTTTGACGCGACTTTTCGAAATGTTTTATTTTGCTTTAAAATTTGAATTAGGATAAAAAACTTCTAAAATCCAGATTTTGAAAGTGTTTTTGTATAACTTAAAAGCATATTTTGAAAATATAAGATATCCTTTAGATAATTTTATTTTAAAAACTATAATTCTCTTTCATTATATCATTTTAAAAGTAAAATAAATTACATTTTTTTATTATTTAATATAAAAGAAATATAATAAGATCCACCTATTATTTTTTTTAGAATTTTATTCATATTTTAAACTAAAATATTATTTTAGTCGTTTTACATGTTCTTTTATATTGAAAATCACTTTTCTAAAATTTCCAGCCAGAAACTTATTCTACAAAAGAAGGTAGACCAGGGCCAAACTAGCCCAATAAGTTTAACTAGTTTTTTACACGCCCGTTGGGCAGCGTATTTTGATTGGTTATTTAAATTTTGCTAGTATGTTAAACTATTATACACTGAATTGTTAATCTCACTTACCCAATTTCATGTATTGTTTCACACTTGTATATTTTTCGTTTATTTATAAAAATTTAATTTTATTACATAAGTTCTCTATATAACTTTCTTTAGTGATATATAATTTTGTATCGAATCCACAATTCAAAATGTAAACATAGGGATTATTAAATTTTTAGCGCAAAATAGTGAAAAAATTAAAAGAATTAAAGGTCACAAAAGAAGAAGTTAAAATAAGCAAATATGTTCAATTGATGAAAAATAAACGAAGAACTTTTCATTTCCTTCTTCTGGTATATTGGTATATGATAATAGAGAATATCATGATGTAGACCCCAAGAATATCGTGCAGAATCAGTTGCTCGTGTAATTTGGAAGAATGAGGAAACACATTGGCATCGTTTATTCGTTTAATATACCTTGAAATGTATAGCAAAACCAACCACAAATAGAACTATCAGTTGTCACTAATTTATTAAATGATAGTTTAGTAAACTAAACTACATATAAACATAATTTATATTTTGTAGAGAGCTACATACCCCTGTAAAAAACAATGGTATTTTTTTTACCTGATAACAATATAGACGAATATTAAAAGTTGCATGCTTCAATAAAACTCAACTAACTATAACTTTAGAGTCCCCATTCATGAACCAGATTGATGCTTCAACCCAAATAATAGTCGTTAAGAGAAGAATCAAGCCAAAATCGAATTTTAGTTAGAGATTCAATTAGGCAAAAATCCATGCTAAGGAAACAAACAAATATTATTGCAAACGTGTAGAAATCAAAAGAATATCGACATAGACAACCTAGAGACCACCACCACAACCATTTTATTTCTTCTTAGGAACCTTTATAAAACCTCAAGTATGTTCCATTCTACTTATAAACCCCTGCTACTACTTACTGATCAGATCATCGTCATAGCTAGCTAGTAGCAAGTTACTCATGACCATAATAAACATAATAAACAATTCTCGTAACTCTGCGTTCCATTTCAACGTCCAAGTAATCGGGTTGCAATGGGCCTCCAAGGAAAATAATCAATTATTCAACCAAAGTAGAGATGCTCTAAGTCCAAGTAATCAACTCTTCCAATTATTTGTTACCTATTTGCGTAAAAAGTATATGGCATAAAAACGAACCATAAAACAACTACCTAAAAACGAAGAAGAAATACATCCGCTTAGTCTAGCAAGAAAATTTACCATCTAGCCGTCGTAGTCTGAAAGAAATTAAGAACAAAATGGGAAGAATAGTATAATTCGGCCAATCAACCGCAAGCAACCACATATCTTCTGGGATGAAAGATCGGTCTCTAGGTGTGGATCAAGAGGGAAGAGGGAGCAGTTGACAATCATCGGCTTGGTTCGTTTCATTTTCGCAATGATATATCATGAACTTTTTTTTTCTTTAATAGGCAAAAAAGTGTTATAGATGCTCAATTGTTTTCCATATAATCACTGCCTCCTACAAATCTTTCCTCCTATCTCCCTACAAAGAGGGGGAAAAAATTATATGCCTTACCATTTCTTTTCCTATATCTATATGCAAAAAAGTAGATGAGAAATGCTACAAATCTCAATTTTTTGAGCAGATAAAAAGAGAACTTTGTTTGTTTTATGGGGCTTGATCTAATTTCTTTATTTGCTTATTTTCAATGTATGGAAAAAGGATATAAACAAACAAAAATGTTGCGTTCATTATTATTAACTTAATTTTTTATTGTTAACTTAATTTATATTTTATTGAAATGATGACAAATTAGAGAGTAAGCAAAAATGTGCATCTTCAAGAATTAGAACTTGTCCACTGTGAAAAGGGTGAGAGCTAGTCATGCGTCGATGTGGCCCTAATTTAGTTTTAAATTTCTGTAATATTAGGTAATGATTTAAAAATTTATGAATTTTTTTTATAAAATTTAATAATTCGTACAAACATTATGACATTTTACATACATTTTAATTTTTGGATGTATTATAGACACATCATTTGTTAATATCTAAGCATATATGTAAAGATATATTTTAATTTTTGACCCTAATTAATACCTTGCAAATTGCTTACTATTAGAAACTAAAACATTTCCATTTTAAGACTTTGATAATGAAAAGTTTTATTATTGCCAAAATTTGGTATGAAGTTAGAGACTCACATCCATATAACCAAATGGCTTTCTACAATTGGCCTACTAAACTCATCCTCATTACAAATTCTTTATTTTGACCCAATACCTCGATTTAAGTTCTTGTAACTACAAAAGTTTTTTGTTTAGATATCTCAATTAATACGCTGATGTTTATTTATTGCATCGATCCTCGAATTTAGATTTGGTTATCAAGATATTCAACTATTAAATAACAAATTTCATCCCTTATTTGTTCAATGCCTAGGTCAGTGGTTGATGAAACCTAATGTTTATCGTATATTCGTATATCCTAAACAAAGATTTATTTAACGTTCACACGTGTTATTTTTTAAAGTATGTTGCTCGGTCAAAGTCGATTGATTGTCAAACGCTTGTTTTCTCTCTTTCTATTGCTATATTTTGTTTAATAAACAAAAACATATATTTATGTGTGTACTTCTTTACTTTTTCATCAAAATGAAATTATTATTAAGTTTTTGGTAATATGAGTAGAAAATTTACTTGATAAGATATAATATATATTTCCAATTGAATAAAAGAGATATATGTTACTCACTGTTTTCATATTATATTTTTTAATTAACAAAAATATTATTGCTTATATGTGTGTTTCTTTACATTTTCATCAAAATGTAAGTATGTAACTTTTTAATTTTTAGTAAACATGAGTAGAAGTATTAAAGAAGAGAGAGGTAGCTCCATAAATACATTAATAACTAATTTATTTGTTTGTAAAAAAATTGTCCAACATGGCAAATTGTGGATCCTCCAAGTACTTATGTGACAAGACATTGCTTTTGAATTGCCATAATATATAGTAGGGATGGGATTAGGTGCTAATCCTTATAGGGGTTAGCACCGTGATAACTAACAAAAATCACTATGGATTATTATAAAATCAATACAACATCTAAACTAAATCACTACTAATTCAAACTAATAGTAGTTTTTCCCTTGATTAGGACGGTGCTAACTATTGTACAATTAGCACCGTAGCCGTTCCCTATATAGTACAAATGGGTGAACAATATAGAAAGATTATGTTAATGGCTACTCCTAATATACAAATGAATGAATGAGTTTATTGTTGTTAGGGGTCCTGTCTGGCTCGCTGTCTCGAGCTTTTCTTCCAATTAATAGCTTGATCAGTAGTCGAAAGATATATTAAAAGAAGTAATTAATGATATGGCTATCCCTAATACATAAAAGAAGTAATTAATTCCTTCAGGGCGCCCTTAATACATTATAAATAGTGCAATAGCTCGACGGAAAGAATCACCCACTAGCGCATGGGCGACGCACACAGATTATAGATATCACTTTCTTGTTGGAGTAGAGGAAAAAAGGGCAAAGAAGAATGAAGGTTGTTTTCCTTCTCCTGGTTCTTGTCTGTGCTTCTGTTTTCCTTCTACTGGTCATTGTTAGTTTTATATTATGTCCTCTACACACCTTCAATATTAATTACTATAAGTGGTTTCTATATGTAGTGCTTTGTATTGAAGTGATTGTGGTGCACGTCTTATATATAGTACAAATGTAACTGACCAAATATGATGTGCACACCACTAATTGATGTTAACTTTTTTTTTTTTTTGACAAAAGATAATCATATATTGATTGAACAAAGGCAGTTACATCCTGGAACACAGTCAGGCCTGAAAATTGAAAGAGCGACAATTAGACGGATACAAAGAAAGGGCCTTTCTAGCCACCACATGGGCTACTCTATTGTTATTCCGTCCTACGAATCGTAAGCTAAACCCAGAGTGATTTACAATAAATTGTCTAATATCAGCTAAAATCACCCCAACCCTGCTATCTCTGGTATCTCCTTGATTAAGCTTGTCGATAATGACATTGGCATCGCCTTCAAATCGCACATCGAGGAATCCATTGCCCATACACCAAGAGATAGCTTCCCTTAGGACAAGAGTTTCCACCACCAGAGGATCATCAACAGACCGAAATTGGATTCCTCTAGCTAGAATGACGTCCTTATGCGGTCCAAGAAGAACTATCCCGCCCGGGGAATGCGACCCAGCTCTCATAGCCCCATCCCACATACACACCACAAAGGGACCCGCAGGAAGCCCAACTGAGTGAGAAGTAGGACGTAGACCCAAATTCACACTTTCTGCGGGAAACAGCTCCCATTCCTCACATTGCTGATGGTATTGGCACATCAATGCCGGAAACCCAAATTGCTTGCCTTCAAAGACAACCCAATTCCTAGATTTCCAAATCTGCCAAAGGATAGCCACCACCGATAAGATCACAGAAGGTTGATGAATGAGAGAGAGCAACCGTTTGAGAAATAAGGGGAATGTGTGACGCGGCAATCCTTGTCCAAGATGTTCCAATCCCGCATAGTCCCATAAGGCCGAGCCACTGGACAGTCTAGAAACAGATGCTCCATTGTTTCTGCTCCTCCCCAGCAAACCAGACATCGAGGATGAACAGGCACATGTTTTTCAATTAAACCCTCGGTCGTGGGGAGGATACGGTGGAAGATCTGCCAAAGAAACACTTTCAGCTTGGGATGAATATTAGCATCCCAAAGCCAAATCCAACTAGCTCTATCCATCCAACTGACCATTGACCTCCAGCAGCCCTGTCTCTTATCTAGATCAACAGCTAGATGGTAGGCTGATTTAACAGTGAACATGCCATCCGTCGTACCATGCCAAATAAGTTTGTCCTCCATAGACTGCCTCGGCAAATGAATAGATTGAATCATACGGCAGGTAGATGGGTCAAACCATTGGCTCAATTTACTAATACACCAGCCTCCCCCATTCTGGTCAATCACATACTCCACTCGTGGATCACCTCCCTCTGGGATCACCTGAGGATTAAACACCAGTACGTCAGGATGCAAGCGAGGGATCCAATTCGAGAAAAGCAGTGATGTCGATTGACCATCACCAATTTGCCAGCGCAAGCCCTTTTCAAGCAGTTGCCTTCCAAACATAACACCTTGCCACCCCCAGGAAGGACGCGAGCATGCTTGAGCCTAAAGGAAAGTCTCGTTTGGGAAATACTTCCCTTTGTATACTTGAGCCAACAGGGACCGGGGCTCCTTGAGGATCCTCCATCCAATTTTAGCCAGCAAAGCCTGATTAAAATGTTCAAAACGACGGAAACCCATTCCCCCTCATGTTTACTTCGACACATATTACGCCATGACAGCCAGTGAATTCGGGAGGTAGCCATTTTTGACCGGGCAATCAGAGTCGGCAGACCCAGGTACTTGTCTTGGACCCCCACCGCTCCCACCCCCAGAATTGCTGCCAAAAACTCCTGATCTTCTGAGCTATGTTTTTGCTAAAACAGACAACAGATTTGTCCAAGTTCACCCGCTGCCCGCTCAATTCCTAATATTCGTTCAAAACTTCAATCAGATTCTCACATTCCTGGAGATTCCCTCGTAAAAACAAGTAAGAATCATCACCAAAGAACAGGTATGAGATACGAGGAGCTCGAGGAGCAACTTTCACACCTCCCAATCGCTTATCCGCTATTGCCTTGCGAAGAAGAGCAGCAAACCCTTCCGTGCAAAGCACAAATAATAAAGGGTAAAGGGGGCTCCTTGTCTAAGTCCTCGGGAAGGTGTGAAATATCCAGAAAGGGTACCATTGATGAGGACCGAGAATGAAGTTGACCGAAGGCATTCCTGAATCCATCCTCTCCACACAGAGTTAAATCCCATCTTCTCCAAGACATCTAGCAGAAGCGACCATTCGATTCTATCATAGGCCTTTTCCATGTCAACCTTTAGAGCCATGTACCCTTTCTTGCCGCGTGTCTTTATCTTTAAGTAGTGCATCAACTTGTGCCCCACAAGGATATTCTCAATAATCTACCTTTCACGGATAAACGCATTTTGTCCTTCAAAGCCATGAGCCTGTTTGGAACCCATGGAGAAAACTGTCTTGCGAACCTCTTGGGGCATGACCTCTGTTGTTAACTTATCATTCATTTCCAGGGTTACACTCTGGGCAATTGGAAGGCCCTCCACCCTATCAAACATGTTTGTCACTTGACTTTCCGAAGTGAACAAGTGTTGATAAAAATGACAGGCAATGTCCGCCTTTCCCTTTTCATCAGTAACCCAATCACCGTTCTCAGCATGCAGGCCAGCCACAAAATTCCTCTTTCTCCTAGTACGAGTGACTGTATGGAAGTAAGAGGTGTTCTTATCACCCTTTTTGAGCCAATGAATCCTAGACTTTTGTTGCCAATATAGCTCTTCCGCCTCCCATTGTCTATTAAGTTCTACCTCAAGCTCTTTCACCGTCTCCCAGTTTATCGGATGATTGGACTTGACGTGCTCAATTTCTCCCTGGAGGGTCTTAATATTACGAAGTGAATTGGTAGTACCATCCATACTCCAATCATAAAGAAGGTGTCGCAATTTTTTGAGCTTTTCCCAGAGTTGGAACATCGAGGTGCCTAAAATTGACTCTTGCCACACATAGTTGACAATCGCCTTCACTTCAGGGTTATTTGCCCATCGAGCATCAAATCGAAATAATGGGTGACTATGTCGAACATATGGCCGATCCGCAAGAAGTAAAGCCCGATGGTCCGAACCAAGGTCCGTAAAATGTTTAACAAGAGTCTCGGGGAATTGATCCACCCACGATTGAGAGCAGAGGGCCCGATCCAGGCATTCACGAATGCAAGCATTACTTAACCGTTTGTTAGTCCAAGTGAAAGTATCCCCTTGATAGACACGGTCATGCAACTCAAGATCAATGATAAAGTCACGGAGACTAATCGATTGGGCACTATTCCAAGCATTTCCCCCATCTTTCTCATGAGCATGTAGGGTGGTATTGAAATCCCCCATCACCACATATGGGAGTTGAATCTCGACACAAATGTCACGAAGAAGAGCCAATTGAGTGGCTCTGGTAGACAGGTTACAACTAATGTAAACACAAAAGGCAACATAAGAAAAATCCGATTCATTAATACGAATTCCAATATTAAAATCCGAATGATAAAACACCGAAGCGTCAACTTCGGGGGACCAAGCGACAACAAGACCACCAGATGCTTCAATAGCATCCACAAAAAAATGTTCGAAGACTCAAAACCTAGGCCCTGCAACCGACGGGAAACTAATTTCCGGCGAGCTCGTGTTTCAGAAAAGAAAACAAGATCCGGTTTATTCGAATGTACTAAACTCAAAGCAGTTTGAAATGTGAGGGATGACCCAATTCCTCTCACATTCTAGGCCAGAAGCCTCATTTACCTTATTGGGACCATTTTAGGCTTGTTTCCTCCACCATCTCAGCAGCATCTTTTTCTTCCACAAACTATTTCTTGGGTGTAGGGGGTTCACATTCGTCCCCATCGGCCGCCTGAAAAGCTCTTTTCCTGTCTTTGCTCAGCAAGGCAGCATCATTGGATCCATACTCGTTCAGATCCCCAAGCTCCCCTGTCAACGCAGAGGACGTCTCAACCCCAAGCCCGCAAATAATCGGATTAGGCGCGGCTTGCACCCTGGGGGAGGAGGGATCAGTATGAAAACTCATCCCCGCCTCAAAAGCACGAACCACTTGTTGCACATGACCAGTGCTCGATCCATCCGGACCCTGCCTCCGACTTCGCAACTCAAAGCGATCCCCATCGCCTTCACAACTAGTCTCAATTAACTCAATCCTCACATTCTTTTCTAGGGACGACTCAAGGCTATTAATTAGAGACGGAGCCTTCACCATTCCTTCCCGAACAGGGACATTCACCCATGCTCCTTCCTCAAAATTCACCGCCTTTGAGTGCATGCGAGGGAAATTGAGGGAGCTATTCTTTCTCAGTTTTCCTTTCCTGGTAGCGGTGACAGCAGGTTCCCTCGCCATCTTGCCGCCCTCATTCTTGACCAGCTGAAGTGGGCTTGCATGTACGGGCTTCGCAGTGGAAGTCTTGCTCGGCCGCGGCACATCGAGAGCAGCCAACTCCCCAGCCCGCCCCCCGCCATGGAGTGAAGCAAACATAGGCGAGACCTCATCCTCCGATTCCTCTTCCAACAACAGTCTCCTTTGCCGGGTTTCCACCTCTACAGGGAGGCTGTGATCGGTCGCAGGCGTGGCGGAGTTAGGCGGAGCCATCCCTCGAATGGCACGCCCCTATGGTTTCCGTTTTCCCTCCTCATGGCAGTCTCCTGTCCGTCCCATCACTCCAGGTTTACGAGAGCTTTTGGAATCACGGGGAGCATGGCCAGCACCCTGCATCTCTTTCCCTTTGACTCTCCACTGCATGTTCATGTCGAGTTGCAATTTTGGGGAACATGGGATGGGAAATCCCCTAGGGTTACGACGAGGCAGTTCCACATTCTCACTCGCCCTGGGGTTGGGATTAGCCCGCTCCTCCATTTCCTGCCCAATAGCAAGGTTATGTGGATCCGCATCGTTCACCTCAATCGCCTCCGGCCTCGGCTCCTCAGTCATTCGGGCCGATTTGGGATAGTGACGAGGGTCTTTAATGGCATTGTTCACCCAAACAGATTTAGCCTTTCCCTGGAATGGGATAGTGATATCATCCTCATTATAGACCCTTGTCCCCAACTTCTTTGTCATCATATGCGGACCAAACCGCTCCTTACGAGTTCGGGATCAAATGCATATTCTCTCTGGAAATGTCCACCCTCCCACAATGAAAGCAAAAAGATAGGAGTTGTTCATACTTCAATATAACCCAAAAGCCCCCCCCCCCATTTCCTCGCTAGCAGCCATCAATTGCGATCGCAGGGGTCGAGAGAAATCGATTGGTGCCTTCACCTTGATGAAAATCTCCCGGTGTCAAGACATGAATACACTCCTGCTTCCAACACTTGGCCGATTGTGGGTCCAGCCACCTTCATACCAAATTTGGCGGTGTAGCAGTCATCCTTCACATCCCAGAGTTGCACCCGGAATGGGGCCATCACAAGCTCCTCATACGTCTGCTTCGTTACCGATGGTGTCCAAGATCTAAGATGGATGATCTTATCATTCACCAACCAAGGAGTTCTTTTCAAGACCCATATTTTGGACTCCTCGTTAGGGAGGACGAATTCAAATAAGCCATGCTTGGCTTGCAGCACTTTGATCCTCCCTTTGCATTGCCATGGGGAGTTCACCCAATCTCGAATTTCAGCAGGCGAGAGCTTTGCCGTCATGAAGATGCAGCCAAGGAGGGTATGGGAGCGTCGAACTTGCACAGATTGAACTTCATGCAGGGAGAATTGCACAACTTGATCCTCACTCACGTGCGTCGCCATGCTGCTCTGCATTGAGAAATAAGGTGCAATAAAATTAAATGAAACCTGCCTAGATCGCCCCGTTAGTTCGAGCGAGTTACACAGTTTAGTAGAGGGGTGCTGGTCCCTTTCTTCCTTATCATGGAAGCAAAAAATCTCAAAAGTAGACGCAGATAGGGGGTAGGTAGTACCTGGGGGAAGAGATAAGCCTGGGCCGATTAATTTTTCTCCAGACCTCACGCCACTATTTCCCACCGTAAGCCGCTTGCTTGGCTGCCAATGTGTAGCGCTCCGGAGGGCCGAGGTGTTTAAATAGAAAGGATGGAGCGAGAGTTTGTGCCTAGCTAAATCTCCTCCCACCACGATTTCTTTCATAACACGGATTTGAGGATGATGATAAGGGAGAATCGACTCCGTATCTCCATCCCTAGCCAGTAGATTCAAAGTATTTATCTTATTAAAAATAAAAAATAAAATCCAAGTTGTTGTTGCAGCGGCGGATTCTACGGGGCGAAATCCCTCCCTTGCACACCGCGAAATCCGTAATCCCAGTCCCCATGAATTCCAGGACAATACTGCGCAACCATAAATGATTTTTGCCGGGGCTCGTTCCGCCGCCGCGATTGTTCGCGTCGGTCCGGACTACTGTCGGGAATCAGCCACTTATGTCGATGGGACTCCAGCGCCGCCATGGCCGTCTCTCTGTTCTCCGAAGCGTTAGGGCACAAGCAGTCGGTGGAGGGGGGGATTGTCCATCGGAACCCCCATCGGACTTTCCTTGGGAGGATCACGAGTTGATTGGTACGAGGGGATGCAGACCATGTCCGTGCATTCCAGCTCGTCCGATGATGGGAGTTTAAATCTCCACATCATTTTGCGCAATGTGTTGCGGTTCTTCTTCTTACAGGAGTGGTTTATATCACACTCCGCCATATAAATCCCAGGCTTGCGTTTCAAACTCCTGCTCTGAGAGTATTGCTTGTCGCGCCAACCAGAACTGTCAATTCCATTCCCAGGTTCATCTCGACTGGGATAAAACGACGGCTTTATTGCCTGATCTGAAGGTGTTCCCTTCTTGAACCATCCCTGAGCTTGATTCTGTATGCTCGCAGTCAGGAATTCTTGCACAGCTACGAAGAGCAACCTGCCGAGCAGACGGCAAAGGCAGAGGAGAGAGGCGAGAGCAACTCTCAGCATTTTTTTTAGGTGAGAGAGAATTGTACAAAACCGTATAATTCATCACTAATTGATGTAAACTAACACATAATAATGGACAATTATACCTAGCCTCCTACTAGGGCATAGCAATTAGCAATGTCATATTTACAACAATTACGTGTACTAGTACTAAGCCTTTTAATTAATCATTCCCACAAAAGAAAAAAGAAACATATGATCACAGTAAAGTGGTGTAAACAAATACAAAGACAATTTTTATTAATTTCCACCTATTATCATTTTCCTTTCCTTTTTTCATTTTGAACAGAAAAAAAACTTTGCGATTTCGGGTATATCTCTCAACATACCCCCTGCCCAAACCTCATTCATCGCGCTACTTCGTCTCCTCTCCTCTCTTCCCCCATCGCTCCGACCGCCAACAAAATCGTAGAGAACGACAGAAAAGCCCAGCACCTCCGCCGCTGCCATCGAAGGTTTGAGCACCCACCTAATTTGCAGAAAGAGACATGTCAAGGAGATCCGGGAAAAACGCCGATGAAGGTTCCACTTCTTCCCATTCGATCAACTCAGGCACGATTCGATGTAAAGTGAACAAAGCCCCTTGTGTGATGAATACATCTCGCACTAGCTTGAATCCTCGAAGAATGTTCTACTCTTATCCATATTGGAAGGTAGGTTGAAATCCTTTTTAAATCTTTGTTTTCGACCAACACAACCACGATTCACCTCTTCCTTTTCTGTAGGATCACAAAAAGAGTTGCCATTTTTTCCGATGGGTTGATGATGAGCCTGAGAGTGACACGATGGTTGATGGATTGATGGAAGAGAATCATGAACTGAAGTTGAATCTTGGTGATATGGAAGCTCTAGAAGGCCGTGTTCGTAAAGCAGAAGAGAAGGCCAGGAAACAGAAGGAAGAAAAGGCTGCGATTTTAGAAGACTTTCCCAAGCTTGCCGAACTCAATTCTGCAATTTGTCTCGAACTACGAAAGATGAGACATACAATTTATGGCCTTCAAAATAGGATGAATTTATGCTGTTTTTGTGTGCTATTCGTAGTCGTTGTTGTAATTGTTGTGGACTTGTTCGTATGTGATGCAGATTCTGTTGGCTTTCTTGCATTCTTGCAGGTCCTTTTGTTGTGACCATCTTTTCCACAGTTGGTGCAGTGGATCACTAGGTCGTGTCAAGTAACAACTTCCCCATGTCCATCTTTTGAAGGTTTCCTAGTTACCTCCCACGACTCCCTCTTCCTTTTAGTTTTTGGATGTCCAGGCATTCGACAAATTTGTGGTGGGTACACCTTGTGTCCTTCCACTGGAAGCCATGCTTGTCGACCCTCTGATGGTGGGATATGGTGCATGTATGCACGTTGTACTCGATTCATCAAGAAGAAGTCATGCACAAAATCCTCTGGTTTCCCTCTCAAGTAGGTTATGACAGCAAAGGCATCGCAACATGGTATTCCATTTAGCAACCAGAATCCGCAGGTACATCTACCCTTCTTCAAGTTACTACAAAACCCTTGTCTCCTATGGTTACCTCATGCTTAGCTTCTGTAGAAGGGGGGCTGGTGCACATTCGTGCCAATTGCTTTGCCTTCTCTAGTTTTCCCCTAACTACTGGTGGAAATTTATCCCTCCAACGATCCATCATTCTTCGATTCATGATAATTCGTGTCATGACAACCACTCGAATACCCTCCAACATTGCAATCGGTCTCAATGTCCTAAACCGCAAGATCCAGTTGTTGAAAGACTCACAAATGTTGCTCTCTACGGAATCACTTTTGGAGTATGTCTGCATGAACAATCTACAAAACCTTTCCGATTCCATGGCCATGAAGTCTGTATCAGCACCCTCTCCAAGTTCCTTCAATTTATCAACAACAGCCCTCCAATCAGGTTCATTTAATGCATACACCGCCTCCAAGTAGAGATCAGAAGCTATAGCTGACTTGTGTTTTTATGTGAAGTGTGCGTGGACATGTCGAGCACACTTTCGATGTTCAGCAGAAGGCATGCAATCATTTAGCGCTTCTACTAGCCCCTGCAAATTACACAAGTGTACACAGAAAGTCAGCTTGCAAAATTCAATGCTTTAATGGTTTATTAACCAAGTAGGAATGCGTAACTTTTGTTGGTCAGAGACTACAGTCCAACCGCCACCATCTTCGATCTGAAGTAGCTCTTGCAATGCTTTAGTGAACCATGTCCAGGAACTTTTGTTCTCCGATTCAACGATTGCCCACGCGATTGGGAACATATGGTTGTTACCGTCCTTTCCAACAGCTGACAGTAACATACCTAGAACTTCCCCTTTCAAGAAGCAGCCATCCAAACAAAAGAAAGGCATGCACCCTTCCAAGAAACCCCTAGCCAAGCTAGAGAAACCAATAAATAACCGCTTGAAATAGACCTTATCTGAGTTTGGTACAATGTCAACCTCAATCAGGAATGACCTTCTACGGTCAACTCGTAGCAAATGACCAATATAGCCTCTGAGTTTGTGAAAATCCTCAGTAAGTGACCCATAAAGCAGTCGTCGAACCTCCAAACATGCCTTATAACAAGTGTGACTGGACACAATTCAGCTGCTATTAAGTTGACATTCCATACTTGATTAACCCGGAAAACCTCGATGTACTCATATGCAATCCACTAATAAACCGCCGCACGAATCCGAATCGCTCGAGGAAACTATGGTGTGCTCCAGAAGCTTTAACCATGAATGCTTCTTTTCCACGAAACCAAGCACTATAAATCTTCCATTTGCAACCATACTCCTCCCTTTGTGCACACACAACTTCCTTCCTCGGGTCACTGCTCCTAATCCATCTAATATCCGCTCAATCTGAATTGCACTCTTCATAACAATAGCTTTAAACTGAGAAAGAGATATAAACCGCATATGTGTTTTGAACTTCAATGTGCTATGATCATACTTGGGATCATAACACAAGATCTTGTCGAAACTTATAGCACCTTCATCTTCAGCAATGTTCCCTCTAACATTAGCAGAATCTTCAGAGGCCCTATACTCCTTATCAACTGATCCTTCAGCATTGATCTCCTAATCCACGTTCACTTGTTCTTCACTCCTAACAATACTCTCCTCAATCACCAAACTCTCTTCAAGCTCCACAGTCTCAGCTTACGATCCACCCTCAATAGCACTATCCGAAGCCACGTCAGCGTGATGGTTGGCATCCCATGTAAACAATTGATTCACTGAACTTCCTTCACCATCAAGATCTGCTCTAAATCTTCTACTCCTTCTCATAGCATCAGCTCCAATCTCATGGTATTCCTCGTCTGATGTCTGAGCATCATCTTCGTCTAGCCGAACAAAGTCAGGTGTAGCTGAATTGTCTCCAGATGCATCTTCCCCTTCAGGAAAATGGCCATAATTGTCTCCCATATGACCCAGCTCTCCGAGATCCCTTGCTGCCTCAAAGTACACCCTTATATCTCCAGTTCAGCCCAAAGGCAACAATCCAGTTACAACCTCCACATCCGAAACAATTTTATGCAATCCAGTCGCCATCCTTTCCCCAAGTGTCAAGTACCATAACCTTTCGACGGAAATATACTCCAAATCTTCAATCAAAGTATTCGTCAATTCGAAGTAGGACAAGACATCATGATTCACATTGACGACATCGACAACCCCCCCCCCCCCCCCAACTTACTGTGGAACATCCCCCGACATATCCATTGCGCCTCCATGATACAGAATAAGCTCAACAATGTCGTCCATTCTAGCAAAGACAAAAAAAAAATTTGATACGCATTTGATTAATCATTCTGAACATCACTTAACCCGACAAAGACAAAGTGAAAGCATTACTTTAATCTCAATTTTCAGCTCTGAACCCGATAAATGCTGGTCACGAGCATTACTTTACTTGAAAACACTAATCCTTGTATGTATCGAGGATTAAAAAAAGAAACGAAATGGACAGAAGAAAGGGATTTCTTACATTGCTGGTGGGAAACACGATCTGGTGGCTGTGGTCACTTTAGAATGTGGACCCGTCGTCGTCCCTTTTCACCAAGTCGTTTCGATCCAGAGAGAGAAGCAGAAATCGCGAGGAGGCGGAAACTCTTCGCGAGAGGGTAGAAGGGAGAAGGGTGGTAATCGATGGCGGCGGCGGCGATAAGCTTAGAAGAACGCTCGCCTCTGCATTTTAGTCGGTCGAGGGAGGAATTGGCTTCAACGATGAAGGAAGGAGAAGGTGAGAGGTGGCGATGATTTCTGTGGATGGGCTACCCGATATGGATAAGGTAGGTTAAGCATTTGGTCCCCAAATCGAAAAGTTTTTTTTTGTTCAAAATGAAAAAGGAAAGGAAAATGATAATAGGTGGAAATTAAAAAAATTTTAATTGAAATTTGCTGAGTTGGCAGTGACATGGCGCGTTGACCGTTAGTCAACGCGTTTGACCGTCCAAGTTAACTGTCAAATGTCGGGTCTGACCAATTTAGTTATTTTGATGTATAGTTTGGGCCAGGATTGTATAACTATTACCAAACTGAAATGTGGGATTTGGTAAGGTATGCATATTAATTCACTTGTACAATAAATACCTTGAGTTTCTCTATAAATAATTTACATCGGATACAATTAAAGTATGGAAATTGGGATAGCTATACTACTTAAGTTAGAATAGGGTGTTGCGTAACACTAATGTCAATGAATTGTGCATCAGTTTAAATTTTTGTCCGTTATCCGTTAAGAAGGAATAAAATATTATTTTTTTATAAAAATTAAAAATAATATAAATGAAAAAAATCAGAAAACCAAATATGGCGTCAGTCTCCGCCCTCTTTAAATGAAATATTTATTGAAAAGTACAAAGTCACTAACCACAAGTCGATCTTCTTAGCTCGATTCCCTTCAAGTGTTTCATACATTGCTTATTCTTTTTCAGTAAAATACACTTTTATAGGCAAAACTTTCGCGTTTGTGCCAATAATAGTTAGATTTGGAGAAAATACCACTTATAGCCATTTGAAGTTTGAAGGGAAGTTAGTTAGTCAACAATGCGACAACATTCTCAAGGCAGAACTGTATTCTCTTCAAGTTCTGTGCTCACCCGCTCGGGGGAGGGGGGGGGGGGGGGGGGAACAAGAGATATTGAAAGATCGTCCAAACCGGCGACCATGAATGTCAAAGTGGATCGACAAGGTTTAGAGGAAGTTATCATCATCATCAATTTTAGTTTATTGTCAATGTTTAGACTTTAGTTTAAGTTGTTGTTTTTGTTTTAAGTTAAATGTTCTCCAAAAGCATGCTGGTACGATTTATCTTTTAGTGTCAAGCTAGATTAATTAAACCCAAGTATGAATGAGAAACACAAAAGGGTTTCATTTTTCACAACTAATCTTCGTTGTTACGTGGAAAGCAGATGGGGTAAATAAATTTTATTTTATTTTTTAATTTATGATGTGTAAATATTAAATTATTGAAATATCTGACGTGTCATTATTTGCTTATTTGGTGTTGACGTGTCCGTTGAGTTGGCGCCTAGTCAACGAACCGTCAAATAAGTTGACGGTGTTAATACAACTGCCAAAGTAACGAAATGGTTATATTTGTCCTACAACAACTTTAAAAGCTTGCTATAAGTGGTATTTCTCCAAATCTGGCTATTATTGGCACAAACACGAAATTTTCGACTATACAATACAAGTGTATTTTGCCTTATTTTTTTCATGGTTTATTGCTTCTTGTCTTATATGCCAAATGAATTTTTGTATATAGAAAGTTTGAGGCACCTGATCTATCCAAAATAGCATGCACTCGGTCAAAAATTTCCTCGACCTATTTTTTTCCCAAGGCAAGCCCCAAAGTGCATGGGACAAAGACTCGGCAATTCCCTCAAACTATTCTATTAAAGCTTGAGCGATAGAGCACCCTCGTGCTCTGATTTACACACACAAAAACTACCATAGGATTCAACTCAGCCTACAGAACCAAGTTCAATGTAGATGCTAATTGTTTGAGTCGGGATACTCTGGCCCAACTTCCTCTCTTGCCTCCCTACGTATATTCTCCTCGAGCGTACGGATCCTGCACAAGGGGCACACAAGGGGATTCAAGTGCCGATTAGTACTCCGACGATCAAGTCAGTGATGTTTTCGAGAGAGATACGTAAATTGGAGAATATTTTAGTGAGAGAGTTCAACCACCTTAAATGCCACCTACCGAGTACTATTTATACCCATCTAATCTCCGACCGGATCCCTAAAAACCCGACTCTTCAGCACTGCATTAAATGCTACGTACGACGCAACACTTGTTCGCCCTGGGCCCTGGGCCCCAGGCAATGTGTCATCCTTTTCCTTCTTGCCGAGGCGCCCAGCTGGGACCATCCCCAGGCTTAGGGCTGTTAACCGGTCTCCGGTTTTTCGGTTACCACCGAAACCGAACCGAAACCGTCGGTTTATTGACCAACCGAAAACCGTCGGTTTCTTACGGTTTGCGGTTGCGGTTGGCTGTCACCGGCCGTGGGGAAACTCTGGCGGTTAGCGGTTAAAAACCGAAACCGTAAACATTAACCGCAAAAACGACCACACCAACCCCCAACGTCGTCGTTTGGCTTTGGCCTCTCCCCAGTCCCCTCTCACCCGCCGCTCCTCTCCTCCCCATTTCTGACCTAATCACTAATCAGGTCGCCTCGTCCGGTCGTCCGGCCGTCAGCCGTCGCAGCGCCGTCCACTCCTCTTCCTCCCAGCCTTCGTCTCATCGCCGCCGTCCCGCTCCCAGCCTTCGAGTCGCCGCTGTCCTCCAACAGAAGTCGTCGTCGCCGCCGTCTTATGCCTCTTGAATCCCGCCGTCTTCTGCCCTGTTCTATCACCGATTCACCATCACCAATGTAAGTCTCCAACAGAACAAAAACATTGTGGGTTGTGCATAAATTTTCTTCTGGCTTAATCAGTGTATAGACGCTACGCAAAAATAAGGTAAAGTACAATTGTGGTGTGGCTAATTTACTGATGTTTATTGTAGAGTTAAGAACTGAGAAGCTTTAATATTGTTTCGGAGCTTCTCTTATGCTGCAGAGCTTTCAATTTTTGTTATTATTTGCTTTAAATATATGCATCCTGATTGTTTACCTAGAAGAGAACACTACAAAAATGAGGTAGTCGTTGCGGCCAGAAATAGGAAAAACTCTTTCCGTGATTTTTTGGTAGGGCTAAGTCTCTTACACTTTTAATTTGTCATAGATATCACGTTAAAAAGGTGTTATTAGCCGTTCTAATCTAGGGATTTTCATGTATTAATTTAGCGTAAATGAGCTCTAAATCTTGCACTATATCCTGTATTTATAGAGAGTCTTGTGTTTGTAGCTACTGCTAGGTGCTGCAACTATAGGCTATTGAAAAGGTCTATGTATAGCGGAAACATTGATGCCGCAACCGACTTAATTTCTAGAACATTAGTAGTTAGTAGGGATTTGGTTTGGTGATTGGTAGTTAGTAGGGATTTGGTTTGCTAATTGTTGATGTTACATGATGCTAATTGTTCTATTTACTTGTTTTTATTGATTAAAACAGGGATAGAGGTGGATGTGGTAAGAAACCACGTGGTTGTGGTCGTGGAAGAGGAGAACAAGGAGCAAGAGATGCTCCTCCTCCGGCTTCTCAGCCGCGGGTTCCTTCGCAACCTGCTACTCCTTCTACCGGAGTTACTACAGTCGGAGGAGTTACTCCAAATGTGGCGGCTGCAGCTGAGAATGTAGAAGGTATTGGAAGAGATAATGTAGCAGCGCCGGCTGGAGTCGAGAATGCAAATGTGGAAGCTGGGGGAGATGCAACGGGGAGTGCAAATGATGCAGCAACAAAGAAGAGGAAAGCTGAATGTTGGAATGTCTTCAGAGCGATACTGGTTGATGGCTACCCATTTGGTGAATGTATATTCTGCAAGACGAAGATTGCAGCACATCCAAAGTTTAATGGGACAAGTGCAATGAATACACATAGGAGGGCATGTGCGAGGAAAAGGCTGAAGGAGAGTGGTAGCTCTCAAACTTTGTTGAATCTGCAGTCAACATCTACAGCTACTGGTGGTCATGTAGGATCTCTTTCGATATGGAAGTTTGATCAGACTAAAACTAGGATTGGTCTAGCTGAGATGATTATATTGGACGAGCTTCCCTTTAGATATGTCGAGCATGAAGGCTTTAGACGATTTATGGCATTGGCGCAGCCCTTGTTTGTGATACCTGGTAGGCTTACTATTAGAGAAGACTGTTATCGTATCTTCCTTGAAAGAAAAGATATCCTGAGAGATTTCTTTGTCACAAAATTCAAAGGAAGAATTTCGATAACGACAGATACATGGACTTCTGTTCAGAATGCAAACTATATGTGTGTGACTGCTCATTATGTTGGTAAAGACTGGAAGTTGGTGAAGAAGGTGATTTGCTTTGTTGAGGTGACTAGTCATACTGGAATTGATATAGCAGAGACATTGTGTACTTGTCTAGATGAGTGGAAGATCAAGAGTTTGTGTTGCATCACTATGGACAACGCTAGTGCGAATGATGTTGTGGCTAGTTACATGATAGAGAAGATGCATGAGTGGGGGGAAAATATGTTGGATGGGAGGTACTTGCATTTTCGTTGTGTTGCTCACATCATCAACTTAGTTGTCAGTGATGGCTTGAAAGAAGTGGGGATTTCGGTTGAAAGGGTTCGAGATGTTGTGAAGTGGGTCAAGTCATCTCCATCAAGACTTACCAGATTCAAGGCGGCTGCTGATTTTCTTAAGATTGAGACCAAGAAACTTGTGTGTTTGGATGTTCCCACAAGGTGGAACTCCACCTACCTCATGCTAGAGTCTGCAGAAAGATTTGAGAAAGTATTTACTTTCTTATATGGACAAGATGAGAGCTTTAAGAAGTATGTGGACGCAAAGAGAGGTGTGCCAACACAAGAAGATTGGAGTAGTGTGAGAAGGCTGATGAAGTATTTGATGTTTTTCTGTGATTTGACTGCGCGTGTATCTGGTATGACAATCTAAATCTTTAAAGGCGAACTATATGTTCTTTTTCTTATTACTTCAATTTATGTTATACTAATATCTACTCTCTTGAACTTTTCTATGTTTACAGGATCATCATATGTGACTGTACATCTATTCTTCAAGTATCTTGCAGATATTTATGAGGTCAAATGCACATTGGAGCAAGATGAAGATGCCGAGATACAACGAATGGCAGTGAGAATTAAGGCGAAGGTTGCAAAGTATTGGTATGAGGCAGATAATGAGGAGAATATTAGGATGAATCGTGTGATCTACATTGCATGTGTGTTAGATCCGAGGTGCAAGTTGGCCTATGTTGAATTTGTCTTGAAGCAGATGTATGGCCAAGAAAATGGGAAGCAAATGGCTAAGGATATCAAACAAGAGATGAGTGACTTGTTTGAAGATTACAAGAAGAAGCTCCAGTCTCCACCCTCAAGTGCGCCGGATGCTGTTAGGACCTCCACAACCACTCTTAGTGGGAGTTCGAGTAGTGGTGTTGTGATGGGAGGGAAGATGACTTTTGAGTTCAAGAAGTTGAGGAAAGAAGAGCTTGATGCGGGTATTCGAAGTTCTTCAGAGCTGGACATCTATCTGAATGATGTCAATGATGTTGTTCTTTGCGATGACGAGGATGATAGCTTTGACATTCTTAAATGGTGGTCCGTCAGCAGCATTAGATATCCCGTGCTTTCTGAAATGGTGCGGGATATTATGGCCATTCCGATTTCTTCTGTTGCCTCCGAGTCTGCTTTCAGCACAGGAGGTCGGGTGCTATCCTCATTTAGGTCCTCCTTGACCCCGAAGATGGTGGAGGCATTAATCTGTGCCGAAGATTGGATACGATTCCCTGATTCCCAATTGGTTCATGATGAAGAGGATTTCGAAGAGCTAACTGAGTTTGAAAGTGGTAATATATCAATTCTTCCTTCTAATTATGCTTTAGTTTTCATATTTGACAATTTGCCTATCTTAGTTTTCTCATTATAATCTACTTTTCATGTAGTTTATGAGGTTTTACAAGCTCGAATGCCTAATCAAAGTGGGAGTGACTTTGATGGAACCCAAAGTTTTTCAGTTGATCCTACTCCTACCCCCATGGTTGATGGACTTGATGATGTTGCTGAATATGATTCCGATGTCAATCCTGATGACGAGAATGAAGATCTTGGAGTAAATGATGACATTGGGCTAGACGATTTGGAGCGAGATCCCCGAATTTAGGTTGATGATTTGGAGAATGAACTTGTTATTTGTGGCTTGTTGTGATTTGTGAACTTGTGACTTGATGAATTATTGGCATGTAAAAGATTTATGGTGTGTGATGAATGATGACTTGACTTGTGGTTTAATTGTGGTTGGTTTAGACTTTATGTTCTGATTTGATAATAGAGCAGCAGGTTTTTAGAAAAAAGGCAGCAGCAGGTTTTTAGAAAAAGGCAGCAGGTGACAGGTGTGCTGTGTGCAATTCACGGAAATCGGTTTTATTGGTCGGTTATTGTCGGTTTCTGACCGAAAACCGAAAACTGGACCGACTTTGGCGGTTTCGGCTAACCGTCCTCTCAAACCGAAACCGGCGGTTACGGTTGGCGGTTAACCGAGGCTACATTCGGTGTCGGCGTCGGTTGAGGGAAATGGCCTGGTTTCGGTCTCGGCTAACCGACGGTGCGGTTCGGTTAAACCGAAACCGCACCGACTAACAGCCCTACCCAGGCTGTACTCCTTTGTCTGCATGCTTCGCTTTGTCGCTATGCATGGACCCATTTTGCATACATCATTATTAGTCGGGCCTCGGTCCTTTTTAGTACTCTATTTGGGCTTGGGCCTGGCTGGGCCTCTTCATATTTTTCCAACAGTAATGTTGAAAAGTACAAAATTGGGTTAGTAGCGAAAGACTACACAGGTTTATGGTGTTAATTTTCTGGACACTTTTTGTCCCGTAATGCAATAAAACGGTTGGCATTAGTGGCTTTATTACTAAGTTCAACCCAGATGGTAATGTTGAATAGTACAAAACTGGTTTAGTAGCAAAAGACTACGTACACAGGTTTATAGTTTAATTTTCTGGACACATTTTCTCCTGTAATTCGTTAAAACGGTTGGCATTAGTGGTTTTATTATTATTATTATTATTATTATTATTATTATTATTATTATTTGACAGTGGCATTAGTGGCTTTAGATGCATAAGACTACATACAGGTTTATGGTGTCAATTTTCATTAAAACTGTTGTTATCAAATAGACTACACATCACGTCCAAACAAGGTAAAAGAGACTCGAAAGATAAATTAATAAGGAAGTTCCAATCCGGCACTTGGGCATTTATCAATGGAAACAACATTGGGGATATGTGTGGATCCCTCGGCAAAGTAAACACTGCATGGGAATATTATTGCCTCACTTTGATGATAGTTGGAAGGCCAGCATTATATCCAACCGTGAAGAATAACATGCAGGAACATAAGAGTTTTATTTGAACGACTCAATAAGAAACAATTGATTTTTACATGGTGTTAGAGCTTCTATTGTAAAGGTCTATGCAGTCAATTTTGGACTATCCACATTATCAATATATTCTGATTAAATCACATGATAATTGAACCATGCAGAATTGAACTTTTTGGGGTAGTTTTTGTTTGAGGGAGCTTATAAAAGAATAATATGATAATCATATTGAACCATCCCTCAACAACTTGAATTGTTGCGAATCAATTGGTTCTTCACAACCTGATTTGACAAACAAACAAGAATAACAGAAAAACATTTCATTCCACTAATCACAAAAAAACTAAAGCGGTTAATGACATTTTTGTAAAGTGGTTGTTGAGATCATGTGAAAAGATTGCTCGATTAGCTGGTCGATAAGACTACTGAAATTGCACGAAATAACAAGTTCAATGGGCGAATAATTTAGAGGATTAAGTCAATATATAATATGGCTACTCATAATATACAAAATGAACGAATGAGTTTATTGTTGTTTGGGGTCCTGTCTGGCTCGAGGCTCAAGCTATTCATCCAAGTAATAATAGTTTAATTAGTACTCGAAACATGTATTAAAATAAGTAATTATCAATATGGCAACTCCTATAGATAAAGAAGTAATTAATTGCTCATTAGGCTTCCATGATTAATATTATAAATAGTGCAATAGCTCGACGGTAACACTCACCCACTTGTCCATAACAAGTTCAATGGGCGAATAATTTAGAGGATTAAGTCAATATATAATATGGCTACTCATAATATACAAAATGAACGAATGAGTTTATTGTTGTTTGGGGTCCTTTCTGGCTCGAGGCTCAAGCTATTCATCCAAGTAATAATAGTTTAATTAGTACTCGAAACATGTATTAAAATAAGTAATTATCAATATGGCAACTCCTATAGATAAAGAAGTAATTAATTGCTCATTAGGCTTCCATGATTAATATTATAAATAGTGCAATAGCTCGACGGTAACACTCACCCACTTGTCCATAGGCGAAAACCGCAATGAAAATAAAGGCTGTTTTCGTTCTCCTGCTTCTTCTTTGTGCTTTTAGTTTCCTCGAGCCTTTGGATGCAGCTGTCCATGAAAACAATCGACAGACGATGATATCCGCCGCCACCAGCTGAAGAATTTGATGATGCGGAATTGAAACGAACACAGAACACAAGGGATTTTTACGTGGTATCCTCGATCGATTGATCGAGACTAATCCACGGTGAGCTCATAAGAGCTCACAGCTGATGTTTTATTGAACGACTACATTGTGACGGCTTGCGATGATGCGGAATTGAAACGAACACAGAACACAAGGGATTTTTACGTGGTATCCTCGATCGATTGATCGAGACTAATCCACGGTGAGCTCATAAGAGCTCACAGCTGACGTTTTATTGAACGACTACATTGTGACGGCTTGCTTACGACATCCTCGTAGCTAAGCTTAAATAGAGATAGACTAGGGTTAAAATCCTAATGAGAAGAGTCGAGTACGGCCGCATATCCATACCTACTACAACTCGGACAAGGCCCAACAAGGCCCACTAATACGGTTTAAGTAACCGCAACACTCCCCCTCAAGCGAAGACATGAACGACAAGAATGTCGAGCTTGAAGAAGTAAATGTGAAGAACAAGCATGATAGCTTGAACCACAAAACTCGAGATGAATAACATCTCGGACAAGGTTGATTGGAGACGACTGACTCTCTCTGAACAACCTAATCATGGAGACGATTGACTACGTCTCTTGAACTTGAACACACTTGGTACATCGCGGTCAACCTGATGACTAAGGTAGTCGACCGACGTATGTTGACCTCCTATTCTCCCCCTCAAGTTGGAGCATGAACATCGTGAATGCCCTGCTTGAAAAGCGATGAATGGTTGATACGTGCCCAATAATGAATCCGAAGAGGGGACGACCATTTCTTGGATCGTGAATGCCAGCTGGACGATAAAGGGACGATAACTTCTCTTATCGTACTACCTTTTTGAACGCCAGGGGACGACCATTTTATGGATCGACCATTTTATGGATCGTGAAGGCCTCTTCACTGCTTTTATGATTGGGGATTCGCTTGCTTTCCTCTGCAAAGTGAAAACAACAAACTGACAAAAAAAAACTAATTGGGAAGGAACTGTGTAAATCACCACCAAACGTTGATAAAGTGCTCAAGACATCCTGCTCTTGTGATTTTTCTTCAAAAGTTGTTGCTTCTTATACCCGATAAAAGGTCTAACCCCAATGAAAGGTCTTAGAGCCCATTAAACCAATTTTAGTGAGACTAGAGACAGAATAGGCCCAACCTATTGAAGCCCACGGAAGAGATGAAGCTTGAAGGTGAAACCCTTCTGTTGGTTGCTTCCGCCACTTCTGATCCACGCTAACCCTTTTGTTTCTCTTGTCCCATCTCCTTCGTCTCTTTTGAACAATTATTGTCCAAAAAGAACGGCCGGCGACGATGGTTCTTCTGATGATGGCGCATCGGCTGGATCTGATGGCGGATCGAGAGATCTCGTCTTGACGGCAACGACGACGGTACGCAGTCGGAGACCGGAGTGGACATCTGCTCTCCTGGCGACGAGGAAGGAAGAAGCGACAGCCGGAAGGACTTCGTCATTGTTCCTTCGAAAGCGGAGACAGAAGACTACGGCAGCACAGGCAGAGAAGTCGCGACGGCGGGAGATCGAATCTGAGCGGCCGACGTCGATTTCGGAGGCTGATCTGTGGGAAAAGAGCATCGATCTGGTGGGGATGGCGATTGGTGACTTGCGACGAGCCCACGGAGTCGTCGTTGATGGCGTGAACCCAGTTGCCGGAGACAGAGTTGGAGGCCGGAATGAACCTCGGCTCTCCTGATGACAACAACCACGAATGATTGGCGATTGATGACCCACGGCGGAATGGACTTCGCCTAGGTCGACTATGCTCAGCGGAATAACATCGCTGATGAACAAAACAAGCCAGCGGGATGAACATCGCTGATGTGCGGAAGACAAGCTGGATCTACAGCTCTGATACTATGAAGAATTTGATGATGCGGAATTGAAACGAACACAGAACACAAGGGATTTTTACGTGGTATCCTCGATCGATTGATCGAGACTAATCCACAGTGAGCTCATAAGAGCTCACAGCTGACGTTTTATTGAACGACTACATTGTGACGGCTTGCTTACGACATCCTCGTAGCTAAGCTTAAATAGAGATAGACTAGGGTTAAAATCCTAATGAGAAGAGTCGAGTACGGCCGCATATCCATACCTACTACAACTCGGACAAGGCCCAACAAGGCCCAATACTAATACGGTTTAAGTAACCGCAACACCAGCAGAAAGTTGCTTCTTTCTCCTAGTAAGTTCCCTTCGTCACGACCTCTCTCTCTCTAATAACGTAGTATGTTAAGAACCAGTTCAATCAGTTCTTTTAGTATTCTTTTTTCTCATAACTTGAGAGGATGACTTTATAAATTAAGAGAGATTTTAGAGAGTGAATTCGAACCAAAAGTTGTGCTTAGGTGATCCGTCTAATACCTTAATCAACTAAGATTGTGATTTTACTGGGCTTGTTATATATCAATTAGTTATTGATTCGGGTCACTTTCTTTTACTAAACTTCGACAGGAACACACGTGCAAGTGCAACCAACAAGTCTGGATTGTGGGGATAAAGGTTGTTGTCAGAGTATTTCTTACTGGTGTGTCGTCTGCTGCAGATGAGAAGAAACGATATGGATAAGCAAGAAGAAGGTTCCGCCCCGATGACAGAACAAAAGAGTAGACCAACTAATTAAGAAAGATTATTATGTCGTCAATTAAGAATAAAAAACGAATATAATGAATTATACAAATAATGATTGCAAAATAATTATTATACACTTAATTTGTCAGAAAAACGAAAACTATCCTCGTCAAGCTATGATTTTTTCTTTGCTCTTGTGGGTTTTATATTATGTTCTCTACGCAATGTTACGTTCAATATTACTACGGGTAGGTTTGGATAGCTGGATTTGTATTTGGATTTTGTATTTGAATTTTCAAATTCCAAATTTTAGCTTTTGGCAGGCCCATGAATTTAGTATTTGAATTTGGCCGAAATCCATCATGTATTTCGGCCTTCAGAAATAAGAATATTTCAAATACACGCTGGACGGTACTGATTCTAAAATACAATCCGAAGACTGAAGCCGCACTGTATCCAGAGGCAAATCGTTCCCTTCGCCGCCATCTCGCTTCATCTTCTCATTTCTCATCCACCATCCATCGTGTTGGCACCGCCACTGCCCACCGCCCTCCATCCGCAACCATGGTCACCGATTAATCTCCTTCTCCTTACCCACCGCTACTGCCCACCGCCCTCCATCCGCAACCAGAAGCTCGCCTGCCCTCCACCGACTACCATTTGCCCGTTTCCCTTCTTCGTGTTCTTCGAATCTTGGAGGTAAGTGAGATTTCGTACTTTGGATTTATTTGCTACCGTTTGATACAGCTTCTGAATACTAAACTTCCAATACCCAATCCCTTAATGCGCAGATCTGACCATCAACTTCGTTTCTTATCCAGCAGGTCACTGCCCTCCATCGGCGACCACTAGCTTGCCTGGCTGCTGCGATTTAGTTGCTACTCAAGGTAAAAAGATTGCTGAATGTTTCAATTTGTTTGCTACTCTAGGTTCATTTGATTTTGCTTCTACAAACTAAGTTTCCACCATCCCAACCCACCTGTGTTCTCACCTTGGGCTTCAATTTGCGAGTTGGAAGTTTGTTCTTCTGTTATAGCCTATTTTGCTCGTTGCTCATACTATTTGTTCTAACTTTGAATGGGTTTATTAGTTTTGGGCGTTTGGGTTGTGGATATGTGTTTTCGGGTTTCTTATTGTGGCGTTTGTCTGCGTATTATTGAAACCTTTCATTGTACCTCAACTTAGCTGGTACTACCTAAGGATGCTGGAAGAGATTTGCTCCAGGATTGATCCCTATCAAAACTCGGTAGCTAACCGGGGCAACTCCAGATATGGTATTTTGTTATGTGAAAGTTTAGAGGACTGGTTTAGAATTAGATAAACTTCTGTGTGGAATTTTGTCGGTTCTTTTGCTATTGTAAACATTAGACGCCATGTAATTAATAACTTAGTAAAAGTGCTTCAAAATCAAATAAATAACAAGGGAGATGATTATCTCCAGTGGGTGTTCTGTAATCTCAAAAAGTTGCATAGGCTTGGATCACTAAAAGCTAATCCATCTTGATAAGGAATGCCTCTGATCGTAGTTGGGGGATCTACATATGTTGCTTCTACTCCATGAAGTGGTATATAATTCCCTCTTTGTGTCGTGTTGAACTGTTGCTATGCTTGTTTGGTTTCTTCTTTGTTTGGGTAGTGTATTTGTGTTTTCCCGTTCATTGTTGTGTCGTGTTGAACTGTTACACCTGGTGAAAAAAGAAACCAAATGACACAGTGAAACAACCCCTAAACTGAGATGGCAGCTTCTAGTTTGAATATGAGCAGTAATTATGCCAACTTCAATTTGGTAGTGTGCGGGACATATCCCACCTTTACTTCTTGCTAGATTGTATGCCAACTCATTTTGAGAAGTGAGTTGCAGGAGTTCCATAGCTAGACCCACCATAGTAGTCTAATATATATAGTGCCAATAAATTTTCTAGGTTGTTTTCTTGTTCTCCTTTTTTTAGTTAGTGTGACCTGTTTTCTTTTTCCTTTATACAGTAATGATAATTGCGCCTAAAACTGAACCCTTATGCAGTTTTTATGTGTGGATTTGCAGAATTAAAACAAATCTTATCTGGATCATATCTTACAAAGTATGGATGAAACTAGGAGAGAGATAGTTAGGTATAAGCTTAAGAGAGACGAGGAAGAGGAAGAAGAGGAGTTGATTGTGTTGGTAATTGTATTTCTAGCAATTTTTATTGGTTCCCTCTTTATGCCTGCAAAAAATAAGTCATATGCTAAACAATTTGAGCGTAGATTTTTTCGTAGAAGAGATCATTTAGATATTATACTTTCTCAACCAATATGTGTTGAGCAATTACACATCAAACCACAAGCTTTTGAGAAACTGTGTCCCATCTTGCAAAATAAGGGTGGTTTAGTTGCTTCAAGACATGTGTCTATTTCAGAAATGGTTGCGTTCTTTTTGCAAACCTTAGCGCATTGTATGCGAAATAGAACAATTAAAGCTACTTTCCTTCGTTCGGGGGAAACTATTAGTAGACATTTTCACGAGGTGCTACGAGCAGTTTTACATATCGGCAGTGATTATATCAAAGAAAGCACACAAGTTCTTAGCTCTGGAGATGCTGAAAAATGGAAATGGTTTCAGGTAGTTCACTTATGTCTAATAAACTTTGGTTCTTACTTCTTACTCTGAAAAACTCAAAGTAAGATATATTGTAGGGTGCAGTTGGAGCTCTTGACGAGATCTTTCTTCCTTTAACTGTACCCGCCGAAGACGAGTCTAGATATCAAAGTAGAAAAGGCAAGATTAGTACAAACGTTTTGGTTGTTTGTGATGCTAATCTGAGGTTCACTTATGTTCTGCCCGGTTGGGAGGGATCAGCTTCAGATTCTCGAATGTTGCGTGATGCTCTATCACGGGAAAATGGTCTTAAAGTTCCTAAAAGTAGGCTTCTGTGAACTCTATCTAATGTTCTTTGGGTATTATCTATTAAAGATTACTTAATGATTCTGTTTTTCTTTCTTATTAAATTTGTAAATAAGTACTATCTTGTGGATGGGGGATATGCCAACGAGCCTGGTTTCTTAGCTCCTTATAGGGTGACTCGATATCATTTACAACTTTGGCGAGGGAATACTCCTAAGAACTATAAGGAGTTATTTAACCTTAGGCATTCCTTAGCTAGAAGTTACGTTGAAAGGGCATTTGGATTGTTGAAGAAAAGATGGGGCATTTTGCGTGCAGCTGGCTTTTATGACGTGAAGACTCAAGTTAGGATCATCAATGCTTGTTGTATCCTTCACAACTTCATTCGTGATGAGTGTCCTCATGATGCACTATTGGATGAAGTAGATCAAGAGTTGGAAGATGCTTTAGATAACGATTCATATGACTCTGATGAAGATGAAATCACGACAGTGAGGGCAACCAATGAGTGGACTTTATTTAGAGATAATTTAGCTAAGGAAATGTTTGAACAATATAAAGCAATTTCTCGCTCGGAGAGCTCGGAGTTAGTTCTGTATTTTCTGTTAGATATGCCATTGTAACTGGAATCAACATTGCTCTTAGTTATTGTTTGCCTCGGTAACGAAATCAACATTGCTCGTACTTATTTATTCTTATGTGCTGCAGCTTTGGCTGGATTTCCTTGTGTTATATCCTTGTTTCCTTGTTCTTTTAAGAACATTCACAATTGATTCTGTATGGTTTGGTACCTGCTGCCTTAATCAAGTGCAGTAAATTCTGCAGCAAACAGTGCTGCAAATTCTGCAGCAGACAGTTGGTTCTGTATGGCATTTGTTGTTTCTATATCTATACTGCTGGTGTATGCTTGCTTGTACACTGATCAACTCAATGTTTATGAGGTTTGTTGCACACTGATCAGGTATAAAGTGATTGAAACTCTTGCTGGTTGTTGTCAGTACTAGATTTCATAGTCAGGGTATTTATTGCATTGATTTATTTATAGAGTTTGACCGAGTTTAGTAGCTATTTATGTTTCAGGGTTCATTTGTTTGAGTGGCCTGCTGAAGTGATCTACCTGTTTGTTCTTATTGTTGTAGGAATGAAGCGACAAGGAAGTATTTTACCCGGTAAATCTCGTGTTTATCGCCAATGGGATTCACATATGGACAAGATATTAAGTCGAGTGTTACTGGATCAAATAGTTCAACGGAATAAGGGTGATGGAGACTGGAAGACGCAAGCATACCAAGCAGTTGTGGATCAACTTCGCACTGACTTGGCAATCAATGTGACTAGAGATAACGTCAAGAACCGACTTCGGGCATGGAAGAAACGCTATGAGTGATAGCTGATATTCAAAAGCGAAGCGGATTGAGCTTTTGGGATGAAGATAAGAAGATGATCGTAGTTACAGCTGATAATATGAGTGATTGGCAATCTTATTGCAATGTAAGGTTCTTTTCCTCTTATGCATGTTCCTCTAGAATTTGGGTCTTGTGTAGTGGTTTCTTTGAATAGTGGTGTAGTTGGCTGGTAGTTTCCTGCAAACATATCAACAGCTTCTTCCTCTGCAAAGTGCTAAAGAAGCTAAGATCTTAATTTTGAAGATAGTATTGTTTGGGGAAGGCAATTCTATATTCATCACAAATCTGCAGGGATTGCACTTTCTTTGTGATTCTTTAGTTGTGCAGTTTCAGTGTTCTTTGCAAGATCTATATCCGAGTTGTTGTAGATTATGGTTGTTCTGATTATGGATTGCACTTTCTTTGCGATTATGGTTGTTCTGATTTAAATGAAATTGCAAGATCTATATCCAGGGGGCTATCTGATTTAGTTGTAGATTTAGGTAATGATCTGGATAGTTGCATGGACATGTTCAGATGGCTTATTTACCTTACCAATCCGAAATGATAACAGAAGATGCTTTCACTGTTATTTTTCTCCTGCAAGCTTATGTGGGGTTAACGATAATGTATTTGAGGTTGCTTTTGTTTTTGTATGATCACCCTAATGCACGTTCTTATGCGAACACATATATCGAGAATTGGGATTATCTAGTATTGTTGTGTGCAAAAGATAGAGCTGTGGGAGATGGGGCAGAGCATTATTCAGAGGCTAATGCATCCATGGCTGATGAAGATGACATGGAGGACGTCGGATCAGCGTCTAATTTTGGCAACTCAAGTGCACATGGCTCAAAATCTCAAGGGAAGAAGTCTATTGGCGAAGTCAGTTCAGAATCGCGAAAGAGAGCTAAGAAGGACAGTCAAGTTGGGGATGCATTGTATATGGTAGCTAACTCATTAAGTAGCTACTTGCAAAGTAAGAAGAAGGAAGAAGAACCCAGATATACAGGGAAAGAGATTATATGATGTGATATGCGAGATACCGGGGTTGACGCATTTGGAGGTTGCCAAAGCCGTGATGAAGTACCGATCTGGTGATTCTGAGCAGTTCAAGTTGCTGCTGGAAATTCCAAAGGAAGATAGAAGAATCTTTGTTGAGTGTTTTTTTGGCGAGCCTTAGTTGCCTTTGCTTTGTAGAGTCTGAAACTTTGAAGACCCACCTTTTTGGTAGATGAATGATTGACATGTCTAGATCTATCTATTACTCACAAGCTATGTTCAGAATTTGGAAGGAGGATTATATGTAGCCAAGCTTTAACCTTCTCAGCAGTAGCTCTAGTAGTCTCTTTTTTTGTTTTATTGACCATGTTATTTTTCATTGTGCAGTAGTCAGTGGTGCCATTCTCCTAGTAAATAATTAGTTGAAATACCTAAAAGTTGCAACTATATATCCAAACGGTAGAATTTACATCTTTGGTATTTGAAATCATGTATTTGAAATACACATCTATCCAAACAATGAATTTTAAATCATAAGTATTTCAAATTCATACATTTCAAATACATATATTTCAAATTCAGCTATCCAAACGCACCCCAAGTGAATTTATGTGTTGTGAATTTACTACAAATGTAACTGACCAAATACGAACCAAAGTTACAACTTACATGAGAAAGACCAACACACCAACTTTGAATTCTCCGCAGGTGGCAAGCCAAAGGAAAACAGAAACTTTGGATTATACTTCATGTCTATAGCAAGGTGCCAACGTCGTATTTAGTATTTACAAGGATTACGTGTATTAGTACTAAGACCTTTAATTGATCATTCCGACAAAAGAAAAACGAAACGTATCATCACATTAAAATGGTAAAACAAAAATACAAAATGCATAATTCTACTAAATTACTTTGTTAATTGGAATCTAAGCACGAGTAATTAATCAAAATGATCATATAGATTTGGATCTATAACAAAATGATCACACACAAACGTTTAAAACGTAGATGCACTATTACATAGCTTAATTCTTTCGCCCAACCACTCTAAATGCCACGTGGCAAATGACAAACCAAATACTCATTTCTTTCGGGTTTTCGACTTTTCATTTGGCTTATGATAAGCCCGTGAACAATGAATATGCTTGAATAAGTTAAACGGTCTGCTTCTATGCTCGTCGGCCCAATGCATCCAAAGCCCACTTAACTCAACAACCCAATTTATTCACTTAATTTTAAACCCAATCCACAACACGGATGTAGATAATCCAAAACAACACACACTAATAATTATGCCTGATGTAACTTTAATTTGATTAGTTAATTAATCTTGCGGCTGTTGCTTCTGATCTCGCCATTACTCCCCGTAAGCGGCTTCATATTCCCCATCCTCACCATCGACGCCGCGAAATCCGCCGCGAACCTCGCCGGATTCCCTCCATACAACCTCACAAGCCCGTCACTAGCACTATTGCCTCTGCCGAACAGCTCCTGATCGGAGTGCAGCAGCCCCTTGTTCCTGACCAGCGACCCAAAGTACTGCGTGTCGAATCCCGCCGGAGTTCCGTCCAGCGGCTGCAGGTTGTTGTCGCCGCCGCTCTGCGGGCAGCTCCGCTGTAAAGAGGAGGCGAGGTCGGTCTGGATGTTGGTGTCGTTGTAGATGCGGCTGCGGAATGTGGTGCAGCGGGCGAGCCCGATGGTGTGGGCCCCGGAGAGCGCCACGAGGTCGGTGAGGCCGAGGCCGTGGGAGCGGAAGTTGGCGAGGAGCTGGTTGAAGCTGAAGAACGGCGGCGGGAGGCTGTTGGTTGCGGCGTTTTTGCTGCCGGTTCTCGCGTCTCTTCTGCCGACTAGAACTTGGTACGTGAAGCCTGAGCCTCCGAGCTTAACATGCACACGTCGAGTATTATTAGCATGGTCGTAAAGAAAATGACCGCTGTGGCGCTGTGTAAGTACTATGCCGTTTTATCAAACCTAACATTTTATTACTATGTACATTAAATTACCATGTACTTCATAAAAATTAATAAACAAGCTTTCTTGTAGTCATGGTTTGGTGACACAAATATAAAAAATATCTTTGATAATTTAACTTTTAAACATTTTTTTTTCATTACATTTGTATAGCTCAATACTCTTAATAATTTCACTTTCATAATACTTAGTGAAATAAATGGAGAGGCAAACCATCCTTTTTTACCATTATTAGATCGTCTGAATCACGTTTTGATCAACGATTTTTTTAACATAATAGCATGGTTGATGATTTTTTTTTAACATATATCGAGTAATGTTTGAAGTAAGAATATGATAGAGTAAGCATGTTTGATAAAAGGTATAGCAGAGACGCATATCATCGATCCTAGTTTTTATTGTAGTGAGAGCAATGGTTGTTATTAAGATAAGATGCTTACAATGGAGACGGAATCTCGAGCAGCAACTGCCAAGACGTCAGCGCACGAGACCACGCTCCTCTTGCACACTCTATCGACTTCCGACTTGATCTTATCGACGACATCAAACCCTCTCAACGAGTTCAAGTTGGGAACCGCCGTTTTCTCCCCGGTGAACGTCGTCGTGTCGTCCAGAAGAACTGACCCGTCGCATCCCTGCACAATCTCAGGATCACGATAACAGTTGGCGACAAGGAATAAAGGAGATCGATCGATATAGCAAGCTGAAGTAATAGAGAACGTACATTGACGAAGCAGTCCTGAAAGTGCAAGCGAAGAAGTGAATGTTAACTATTAAATACATAAAAACTACTATCGTACCAATTGAAACATAAAATAAATAAGAGTTCCATCAATCATAAATGCCTTCGAGAATTCTTAAGCACCTAGCTTTGCACTAGATCGCGCCTGCAAAACAGAGAAAACCATTCATCTTAATCAGGTAATAATTAGCCCATAAAAAACAAAAAGAAAAGGAATCGTCACCTAAATAATCAAGTAAATAAATGTTTAAACTAATTATGAAGGGTGATGATCTAGGAACCGGTGACTTACATGTTGAAAGATTAGCGGTTGGTGCAGAGTGCAATTGATAGATCCGGTGGAAGAAATCTACCCGATAAACAAGAATGGAGAAACGCAGCTACCCCTGCAATGATTGATCGCGATTTTAGATCATAGAAGAGATCCCTTCGGTTTGTACAATGACCCCGCCGCATCCTCTTCGCCAGAAGCTGGTTGTACGCCTAAGGGAAAGAAGCGGGTTGGGTGACCACCATTGCCGCAACTCATCTCTGTGGAATTCTGAATTGAGACGGCGTGAAATTGAATACTATATTGCAGCGGCGATGGAAACCCTAAGGGAAAGGAGGGGAATGAAATAAGGGTCTAGGATGTTTGTTTGTTTGTTTTTATGGAAACCCTGCTGGGTCTAGGATTGAGATGATAACTATTAATTAAGGAATTTAATATATAGAGACCGTAATATCCGTTAAACAACAATATAAGTAAATTAGGGTTAACTAAGTCTTCCGCATAATTTTGATGACAAAATTGAAAATCAAAAGAAATTAACTTCAATATTTTAAAAGGAAAAAATCCAAATAATCACTTGAACTCCTATACGCACGCCTTTCCTACTTTTGGGGACAAAAACAATCCCTATTAATCAGCGTCTTCAAAACCCACCACCTAAATTTAATATTTCCGTGGTACTTTTTTTTTCTGGGGACAACTAAATTAAATTAGAAATTAATAAAACTGCATTCCTTATTCTATGAAGACAATTTTAATATGCTTGTCCCTAATAACACTTAAAAATCTATTTTCTAAGACAAGATAAAAGATCCGTCCCTTATATTGGTCCCCAAATCTTCTTTATTTTGTAGTGACGCGCCCATCCGTGGCTCGGCGTTGATAGCCTGCCTGGCTCACGACCCTTCTGATGGTGGGCAAGGCCAGCGGGCAGATTTTATCGTAGAAGTTCGGGGCAGTGGCGGAGCCACTCATCAAGCTGGGGGTGTCTGCAGCCCCCTTGACCTTGGAGGAGGGGCAAAAAATTATCGAAAGAAAGAATTGGTAGGCTGGTGGGAGATTTGAAACACTCTTATTCATTGTATGTCTCTTTCTTTGCATCAAAATAATGCATTCTTAATTGCTTGCCAATATATACAAAGTATGTGTTAACTCACTGCATGAAGGTTATTCGCCCATAAACTTTGTCACTTCACTTCTATGATAAAACTTTTGATATGAACGCACTGAACTAAACATTACTTTTTTTCAAATACATCTCACACAATAACATCTAATGATGACAAACATCATCAATTTACAAATATCATCCCAACAAGTCCTTTCAAATCTTATGAAAATTTTAGTCAGTTGAATTATATATATTTTTTCTATTTATCATTTGACAACAACTTCAAAAACTCACTATGAGTTGATGAGTTAGCCAAAAAATAGTAGAAACATAAAAGCAGAAATTATATTCATATATTTATTTGCTTCTCAAGTTGACACTTATTCTACCTGTTGTTATATCAATAAGGAGAGATCGTTTTTATCCATGAAATATATAAAAAATGATCTTCGAAAATGGATGAACGATGCGTTGGTGGCTTATATTAAACAAAGTTTTGTGTTGGTTTGGACAAGGAATGTGTTATACAATGTTTCAAAATATAAAATGTCCTTGTTATTCATTGTAAATGGTCTAAGTCGTTATGTAATTGTATAAATCTTGAGTATTAAGTTGTTGACTTATTAGAATTGACTTTTGTTTTATGTATTCGATTTTTTAATGGTATGAAAAAAGCACCCCCTTGATCAATTTTCTGGCTCCGCCACTGATTCGGGGTGAGCTGTGCAACCACCGCCGGCGGAGAAAGAAGTAGCGCCGCCGCTGCTGCGACGGAGTAGAGCACCAGTGCTTGCGCAGCTGATAGTGTTGCAGCCATTGTATGGATCAGAAGGTTGAATGTGTTGATTGTTGTGTGAGAACTGATGATTGATTGTCACGAGACTGGTTTGGGGTTTATTTATAAGGTGCTATAGATACAATTTCATAGACAGATATATTACACCCTTGCCATGATCGTGGTGGTCGTCAACTTTTCATCCACATTGTTGTTTTGTGCAATAATTAATACCTATTCTGGAGAAGACTTTTGGGTTACAGGTGGGAGAAATTGGACAGGTTAACTAATCTTTCATTATTCTAACTAAATAGTACGGATTACCGTTGTCAAGACTGAGACCTCATGAGTCAGTGGCGGATCCAGGATTTTGAGATAGGTGTGTCGACCAATAAAATAAAAATAAAAATAAATTAATTAACCTGAATTAATTAATTAATTAAAAATTAACAGAAAAATTTTATTCATAAATTTCAACAATTTTATTATTTCTTACAGTGAACCACGACGATTTTCATATTCTTAAAGATTTCTTAATTGCATTTGTCCATTAGGTTGCAAATCAAATTTTTTTAATGTACAAAATGAAACAATTATTCATAAACTGATCACTCAACTTATACCAAAGATTGTTCTTGATTAAACTCATATATGGAAAATGTCATATTGTAGCTTGCAGTTGCAAGAGGTAAAAATCAATACTAATTTAAGATGAGAAATTTGGTATGAGAATCTCGAAGGGTGGCCACATGTGTCAACGTGGAAATTTTAATGAGCATGAGGATGTCGTTGACTCGATGCCGATAATTGAAGGGTGGCTACATGAGTCAACATGGAAAGAAATAACTAAACTAGAAAGCAAGTTGAAAATTAACTTAAAGAAAAATCTATTGAAGAAGCTATGGAGAAAGACAGCCTGGAATTCACAATCTAATTATTTTACTCAACCACCTTATTAATCAAATTTAATTCACATTCAAATTATCGATGTTGTCTCTAAGGTAATAGCTATCTTTCTAAATACTCATTATGTACTAAGTAGTCAATTAATTGTGTACTCTTGTGCAACCAACTAATTAAGTACCTAATCTGAAGCCCGATAACTCCTCTATTTGCATATTTTAATAACATTATGACAAAAAAAAATTTGTAATGTAATAAGGTGTGTTGATTACAATTATTAGAGGTGTGTCGGAGGTCTCATATTCGTATTTTTTACATCGAAAATTTGTGGGTTCTTCACGAAAATTTTGAACCAAGGTGTGTCGGGTGACACAGCTTGGTCAAAGGTGGGTCCGCCCCTGACTGGCGCCAAATAATATATGTAGAAGTAATTTTGTTAATAAATGACAATAACTATGTCCTTTTATCATAATTGGTAAATACTTGTGGAATTCATTTGAAAATTCCATCTCAATTCCTCGGAATTGCTATAACTAGTTCCAATTCCGTAGAATTCAAAATTTAGAATTGAAAATGAATTTTTTTAAATACCAAACACAAAAAGATTTCATTTCAAAATGAATTCCTAAAAACTTATGGAATTCATTTATACCAAACTGTATGTACATTTAAATTTTTTAACAAAATTGAAAAATAAACTAGTTGGTAAGATTCTACCTAATTCTCTTTAATAACTATGGTTCAAATCCATAAGTGTAAAATTTTTAGCCTCTTTGTTGAAATTTCAGGCCCCACCCCACTGATGTAAAGTGTATGTTATGTCTTATATAAAATTATCTTTTTTGGTATTATTGAGGTAAATCCTAAAAGAGAGTGATTTTGGTTCTAACTCTTTTCTCTCTAAATCATTTGAAGGGAGGGGACAAAATATTTACCATTTTTTAGTTCAAATTTTGAAACTAACCATCATCTGAAAAATTGGACCAATCACCGATATGTTATTATTTATTAGTTTATTTGGACGATTTAAGAAGATGTAAGTTTAATTTAAATTACTAGAATTAGGTGCTTACTAAAAAGCCCTTCCTGTAATCCAGGTCGTTGGATGAAAAAGGGAAATGAACGACAACGAGGAGGGAAGCGAGATTGACAACCCCTTAAGGATTGTCACGCTATCCACTCCCATGAATTTTGTAATGTGATTTCCCGTGTTTCTAGTCTGCCCTTTGAGCTAACAGGATAAATTTTAGCCCATAAAAGCTAAATGTCAACTTTGATATCCACAGACCACAAATCGAGTTTTTACTTCAAACAACAACCTTCCAAATTTAACACGAAGAATACTTATATGCACGTTAGTTAATTAACTTATGTTTTCATCACTTTCATTTTTCATATAGTTTGTCATTACTTTTGAATTGTCGGCTAAATAGATCACCCGAACCACACACTCATATTCTGGCCCTTTTCAATTCCATAACGGGAAATTAGTGATGGCAATGGCTCGGAGTGGGGTGGGTACCTCAATACTCATGTCCCGCCTCACTTAATTGTGGGTTGACGTGGGTAAATCCTGTGCGGGTATGTGGCAGATCGGGTCAACCCCCAATTATATACTATTTAAATAAAATGTTTGATTATCCTGATTTGATGATGATGAACTGAACGAGAATGCAAAGGAAAGCATGAAATAGACACAGGATTTACGTGGTATCCCTGGAGAATCCAGGACTAATCCACGGAAGAGTGAAAACTCTTCGAGATACTGATCTTATTGTGTATGTATTCTGTAACTCTCTCACAGCCTTCATTCTGCCTATATACAACGAGAAGGGATCACAAAATAAACCCTAGAGCTACTCTCTCCACGTACACGAGCAGCCCCTGCATGAGCTTCATGGGCACAATAAATGGGCTACACAAAACGTAATGGAAATAAAAGAAAAGAAGGCCTAAACATGGGCCTGTATAATCCGCTAACAGCCTCCCCCCAAATTGATGCTGGTCGAAAAGCATCAATTTGCTCGACAGGTACCAGTGACGGCTAGTGGTGAATGACTTCGTAAAAATATCCGCAACCTGATCCTCAGTTCGAATATGATGAAGAGAGACAGTCCCAGCATTAACCAAATCTCAAACATAGTGCACATGTATCTCGATATGCTTGGTACGATCATGAATCACAGGATTAACCGCGATACGGATGGCACTAGTGTTTTCCACAAAGAGATTAAGAGGGAGAGCACGCCACATCAAAATCTTGGAGAAGACGTTGTAACCATATGAGCTCAGAATAAACCTCGGACATGGAGCGATACTTAGCCTCTATAGATGACTTAGAAACTTTATCATGCTTCTTACAAAAAGGATATACCAAACTGTACACACCAACCAGAGGTAGATCACCGCGAATCGACACATCCAGCAAAGTCGGAATCCGAGAAGGCCTGAAGACAAAGATCACCAGTCGAAGGGAAGAAGATACCGACATTACATGTTCCTTGCAGATAACGCAAAATCCGATGAACTGCTGCCAAATGATCAGAGCGAGGAGCATCCATAAACTGACTTACAACTTGGACTGCATAGGAAATGTCAGGTCTGGTAGCTGATAGATAAATAAGACTCCCAACAATACTCCTATAAACCTTATTGTCGGGTAATAACATGCCTGAATCACGTCCAAGACGTAGATTGAGCTCCATAGGTGTAGAAACCGGCCTGCAGTCTATGAATTGATGATCATCCATCAAGTCGGGGATATACTTATGCTGACATAGCAAAATTCCACGAGAGTCACGATTAACCTCCAGGCCTAAAAAATATGATAACTCACCCAGATCTTTTAGATTAAAAGAAGCATTGAGACCTTCTTTGAGACGTTGAATACCGTCATGATCAGACCCCGTGATCGCCATATCATCGACGTATAAGAGAAGAGCAACAGCACCAGCTGCAGTAGTGCGAGTAAACAATGATGGGTCGTTGCGACTCTGTTGAAAACCCAAGTTGGAGATAGTGGTATGAAATTTATCAAACCAAGCACGAGGTGCCTGTTTGAGACCATACAAGGATCGATTAAGTCGACAAATCTGATCAGGAGAAGCAAGAGGATATCCGGGAGGTGGCTCCATGTAAATCACTTCATCTAAGTCGCTGTGAAAAAAAGAATTTTTGACGTCCATCTGATACAAGGGCCACTGACGAAGAGAAGCAACTGACAATAAAGTACGAACCGTTGCCACCTTAGCAACCGGTGCGAACGTCTCACTGCAGTCTATGCCATATTCCTGAGTAAATCCCTGAGCAACTAGTCGTGCCTTATACTGATTCACCGTACCATCTGGTTTCGTTTTGACAGTGTAGACCCAACGACAACCGACAACCGAAGTAGAGGAAGGTGGACGAGGAACTAGAGTCCACGTATTATTCGCATGAAGAGCCTCTAATTCTCGACGCATAGCTGCTTCCCACAAAGGATGGCCCTTGGCTTGACGGTAATGAGTCGGAACAGCTATAGAGTCCACGCCATATTCTAGGTAGTCATTAAATTTTGGTGGAGGAACCCCTTTGGTGAACCGTTCTGAACGACGGGGAGCTGGCTGGGTATCATGAAGAGGCGAATTTGGGGCTCTGGAGGATGGGCTTGTGTTGACGGTGGTATGCAAGCTGGGCGAGGCAGCAGGTGTCGAAGATGAACTGGTGTCGGTGGTGGTATGTGAGCTGGGCGAGGCAGCAATTGATGAAGTGGACAAAGCAGTGGTTGGAGGCGAGGAAGCAGTTGACGTGTCGGGAGACAGATCCGGAGAGGGAGGATTGGGTGGATCCACAGCAGGGAAAAATTCTTCATCCACTTCGTCGGCAAACGTGGGAGGAGGAAGATTGGCAGGAAAAAAGTCACCCGAAGAAGACTCAGAGGAATGGAACATGATATTTTCAAAAAAGATGATAGTACTGGCGATTCAGACACGCTGAACAAGAGGATCATAACACAAGTATCCTTTGTTTACGTCACTATATCCCAAAAAAACACACCGAGCAGTTTTTTATGTGAGTTTCGTACGTTCGCGCTTTGGAAGAAGAACAAAGGGACTTGTGTAATCAGGATGACGGGAGTAGAGAGCAAAAAAAGGGACTTGTGTTTCGTAGAATAGGAGTAATTTGGTAACTTATGAGACGAACAACAGTGGCAACTGCTTCAGGCCAGAAACGACCAGGAACAAGAGACGCTTACAGAAGGGCACGAGTTAAATCCATAACATGGGGTTTTTCCTTTGTACTAAACCATTTTGCTGAGAAATACCGGGACAGGACTGATGAGTCAGAACACCAAGAGACCGATAAACTTCATACAACGGAGCTGAACTGAATTCACCACCAGGGTCAGAACGAATAATTTTGACTGGATGATCGAACTGAGTTTGAATCATTTTCAAGAAATCAGTAGCGACAGATTTGAGTTCTGATTTTAGGCGAAAAAAGTAAACCCAAGTAAATCTAGTGGCATGGTCAATAAAAAGAGCGAAATAACGATAGCCACAACGAGAGATGGTAGGAGATGGTCCCCAGAGATCAGTATGAATGATGTCAAACGGATCAGTGATTACTGTCGTACTCGAGGGATAAGAAATATTAATCGTTTTAGCTTCAACACAACTAGTGTAGGAATGAGGAGCAGAAAGATTAACACGATTTTTGCCAAGTAAAGATTGTCGAAACATCATTTCAAGACGACCAGAATGAGGATGACCTAATCTATAGTGCCAAAGATCCCAGGCATTATTTGACAATGTTGAAAAAGAAACATACCCAGCCGAATCACAGGAAATCAGTTTTGACAATGACAAAGAATTCAAAGAAGGACTACTAACATATGACCTAAAAACTGAAGATGACACTGAACTCCCACGTAGCTCGTCTACGTGAAAAACTCTTCCCTGCTTACTCCCTTTTCCGATCTGCCTCCCCGTCTTCAAATCCTGTATAACACATCCCGACGGTGCAAACAAAACCGAGCAACACTGTTCAGTAAGTTGTCCAACTGACACCAAATTTGGAACTAAACCAGGATCGTGTAAAGTATTGGGCAAAGTCAAGTTCTGTTTATGCATCAATCCTATTCCTTGAACATTTAGTTTACCACCATTTGCCACACTCAATGACATGTCTTTTACAGGAATAACATTACTCAAGTTACACGATGCATTCGTCATATGATTAAAGCATGCAGAGTCGATCAACCAGGGAGAAGTGTTACCTGAGTTATTCAGTGTAGCAAAGGCATCACTAATGGCCGTAGGTAATGACCTTTGCAAAGTAGCATTTATCATATTTTCAACGTGAGCTGCTGAGAGACTCCCTCCACTACTGCTGCCGATATCGAGCTATTGATTTCCAGGAGCAAGCGCTGTCACGTAGGCGGTACGATCTCCAGGTGGCGGGCAAGCTGATCGATGATTGTAGGGCCTCCCAAATGGGCCACCAGTTGCACGTTCAGATCGTGAGACAGAATCAAAACTGCCCCCGGCATCTCTAGCCTCATTCCTTTGCCGAGTTCGGCATTCAAGGATTATATGCCCAGCTCTTTTACAATAAACACAAACATTCCACTGCCGACAATGCTTCTTAGGATGCCCTCTCTCATGACAAAAATGACACTCATATTCATTAGAAATAGGTTTGTTATGGAATGAGGGACGATTTACCGAATAGGCCAATTCTTGACTCGCTAAAGCCAGCGCCGTTTCTCCATCACCAGGGCGACCATCTATATTTGCCTGAGTGCGAATCCTTATTTCCTCGCGGACCAAATGAGAGAGCAGACCCTCGAATCGCAAATCGTCCTTGTTTAGCAGTGTGGAGCGAGCAGCTTCGAACTCGGGTCGCAAGCGCATGAGAAAATTGAGCAGTCGAGTCTGTTGCCGCTCCTTGACAGCATCGGCGGAGATGGGCTGAGGATGCAACGCAGTGGTAAGGATGTCTTGTTCCGTCCACAGCTCCCTCGCGGCATTGTAGTATTCTCTGATCGATCGATCCCCTTGCTCCAGCTGAGCCAAGGCCATTTGAATCTCGAAAACTGTCGTGCAACATTGACGGTGGAATATGTTGAAGCTAGGTGTTGCCACATCGCGTGAGCTATTGGAAATAGGAGGAGACTCAGACATGTGGACGGATCGACAGATCCCAGCAACCAGTGGCGGACGCGAGCATCGCTTTGATTCCATTGAGCTTGTTCCTGAATCGCAGTAGTAGGCAGAGGACGAGGACAGGTGCCATTGAGAAAGCTCAGGAGGCCGCGTCCTTCAATGAAGACACGGAATTGAAATTCCTAGAGTGTGAAGTTTGTTGAGGTGAGCCGAACAGAAGGTCTATCGGAATCCATTGACGAAGACAGCTCTGTTACCATGTTTGATTATCCGGATTTGATGATGATGAACTGAACGAGAATGCAAAGGAAAGCAGGAAATAGACACCGGATTTACGTGGTATCCCTGGAGAATCCAGGACTAATCCACGGAAGAGTGAAAACTCTTCGAGCTACTGATCTTATTGTGTATGTATTCTGTAACTCTCTCACAGACTTCATTCTGCCTATATACAAGGAGAAGGGATCACAAAACAAACCCTAGAGCTACTCTCTCCACGTACACGAGCAGCCCCTGCATGGGCTTCATGGGCACAATAAATGGGCTACACAAAACGTAACGGAAATAAAAGAAAAGAAGGCCTGAACATGTCCCTGTATAATCCGCTAACATAAAATACATGCAAATATTACTTTTTACGATAAATCGAAGGGGAAAACATGTTATGAATGAAAACTAGTGATACTAGAATGGGTAATTGAGTCTAACAAGTTAAAAGATCGACTCTATCTAGTTGAACAAAAGTCAAAAGAGGAGAAATATGTATAGAAAATGTAAGAAAATGAGATAGAATGGGTCAAGAGCAGGTCACAACGGGAAAGGGCGGATCAGAAGTAGATACCCATGCCCGCCCCACGCTACTACGAGTCAGATAATACCCGCCACGTCGCTAGTCAGGTCGGATAATACCCACGGAAAGAATTCAAATTGCAATCACTACATGAAATCCTCCAAAACCAACTCCAAATGTCATCAAAAGCGCCAAAGTACTACATGAGGAGATCAAACACATGAAAACGAAAAAAAAGTCAACACCAAAATAACTAATTGATGCATAAGAATGAGGCAAAATATCACTAAGAATGGGTACAATAATGACTAAAAATTAAATATGGTTTATTTAAAGTTGTAAAACTAAAAAAAAATATGCATCGACTTTTTAGTTGATTAACAATTTAGAGTCTGTAACTTTTTTTAAAAAAAAATTGTTGTTTTGAGTCGTCTGTATAATTACTATTGTCTCTTCATCAAAGTATTGTCATAAGTTGGTGAGTTGTGGGGCATGCAAGTGCAACAAACAAACAAATTAATTAAAGATGCATTGTTTAATGGTTATTGAAGATGCATATTTTGTACTGAAATATAGTAAATTTGTTGAGTATGGAATATAAAAACATGTTTAGAATTAAGATAAATGAAATTCCTCACAGACAACTGAAGTCACCTATAGAACCTTAATTTGGTTGACCTATAGTGTTTGGTGTACTAATTAATAATCTCAAATGCAGGTTTGAAAAAACCAACATCCAGCACCTACTATTATGTCGGGTATCAATGGACAATGGCGCTTAAGTATTGACTTTGTGACAAACACACTTCCCGGCTAAACTTATGAGTTGACCCTAATGTTGTTTCAATTAAGTAATCTTAGGGAGCATATTGCCAGTTGGCTAGCTCAAATCTGATTGCACGAGGCTAATTTAATTTTTTCTTTATGAACAATAATTTTAGGGCTGCGGTTAGATGAACTAGCTGATCCCAAGGTCAACTCAATGTAAATGTTCGTTGACAAATTCATCATGGAATATCTCTTATCTCTAGTTACCTGCTGTTTTATTATAAATCATACATGTACATAATTATAAGAAGGTATTCAAATATAGTGTAAATTGAAACTTAAATATATAGAGAGAATCTGGGAACGTGATTGGGGGACGTGATTTGGGGAGCGGAAAAGACGATGTGGACTGGGACTCTTTCTCTTCCAATTTTGGCTTCTCCCTCAGCAAACTAACCCCTTATCTAGCTACGGAAAATACGAGCAACACGATGGACACCATAGTCATGTACGACTACATGAGCAACGACGATGACAGTGAGTGAGGGGAGCTGAACCTACGTGTATATTTGGATTCGACCTGAATGTCCCACTGACAATCAACGACGAGTATATATACGATTGTGTAGCTGCGCAGACGGACCCAACAGAGAATGGCGATGATGTGTGCATGGTGGACGTTGACGAAGTTCTGGACGTGGAAGAGACGGTGAACGAAGATCATCCTGAACGGTACAAAAACACAGAAAATGGCGTTGATATCGACGACACCGTGGACGACAACAATGGCACTAGGGTTTACCTGTGTCGTTACGACTTCTGTTGCAGTTGTACCGTTTTACTACTGGTACAAATAATGTTTTGTGAAAATGTACAAGTAGTTTTGGTTCAAGTTAGCTAGTGGTAGTGTTATTGTAGTGGTAGGCTCCTAGTGGTAGTCATCTACTGGTACATTTTTAGTGGTAGTAACGTAGTCATCTAGTGGTAGTCCCTTAGTGGTAGTCATTTAGTTGTAGTTAGTGGTACTTCCCTAGTGGTACCGGGATATTGGTCGGAGGTTAAATTGTTTGATTTGCTAATGCATTTGTTCTTTAAATAGAGGTTTGTTCTCATCCATCGTTTCATCCGACAGTTCAACGTGGAATCACTACTGCAATTGTTCGATTTGCTAATTCATCTGTTTTGGTATTAGACTGAGTAATGGTTACTAGTAGCATGATTTTGGTACCAATCAAATGTTACTGGTACCAAACCAATGTTACCGGTACCAAAATCATGGTACTATTAACCAAATTAATGTTACTTAGAGCACATAATACAAATACACCTTCACTGGTTGAACTAGTAGAATTAATTTCAAGAGCGGCTTACTATTGTGAATTAGTAATGGATACTAGTACCAATGATTGGGAATCGGTCATACTAATGCTACCAGCAGCACTGTTTTGGTGTCGGTCTTACTAATGCTACCAGTAGCCCTGATTTGGTACCGGTCTTACTAATGCTACCAGTGTCATGATTTTGGTACCAGTAACATTGCTTTGGTACGAGTATCATTATTTTGGTACCAGTAACTTTTAATTGGTACCAGTGACATTGCTTTGGTACCCGTACAGCTAAAAAGGTACCATTGAAGAGTTATCTCAAAACCCACAAGTGCCCAAGTATGTAGTTAAATTAACTTGGGAGAAGGTACTGAATTTTCACAATCAAATTGTGCCGATGTAAGCAACAATACTTTGTCCAAGATCAAATTAAAGACTAACACCCAAAAAACTAGTAAAAGTGAGTTGCCCCCCATCCTCCATAAATTTCGACATTGTCCATAGTAAAGGTTAGATGTCCCTCATCCTCCATAGTTATCGACTTCGTCTCCTCATCGAATAGTATAGTAATCCAACACAACAATGTGATATCAAACCATTTCATCTTCAAATCGAGCACAGAACCTAGCCCGAGCTTCTTGATAAGCGCCTTCCTCTCATATGAAATACCAGCCTCCACAATCTCGATGATTGAAGTCAGATTGCACTTCTTCTACAAAGAGATTGGATTTGGTTGTACAGTCTGTTGCTTCTTCTTTTTGATGAGACTCTTTGTTACCTCATCGAGTGGCCATTTGCTATTAGGCCCAACACCAGATCACCAGAGCCCTCAAGCGGACTGCTACCTGCCGAGAAACATAACCAGCAATGTCAAATGTTACTGATACAATAATACCACTAACAAGAAACAATGTTACTGGTACCAAACAAAGCTATGGGTATCAGTCCCACAACTACCACTGGTACAATTCTTAAGTACTACTAGCAATGTAGAATGTTACTGATACAATACTACTACTAACAATCAAGAATGTTACTGGTACCAGTCAAAGCTATGGGTACCAGTACCACAACTACCACAACCACTGGTACGATTCTTAACTACTACTAGCAATGTAGAAGAGTACTGGTAAAATACTACTACTAACAAGGAAAAATGTTATTGGTACCAATCAAAGTTGTTGGTACCACTACGACAAGTACCACTACCACTGGTACGATTCTTAAGACTACCAGTTGATCATATCAACACCAAACAATCACGTCAAACAAAAAACACAGGCCTTCATAAGGCTTATTCCAACCTAGCAGCCGAAAAACAAAAACCAGTAATGTAAAGAAACCTCACCACCAATTGTCTTCACGGGCACAGAAAGGAACAACGACGGAAGGAGGTTCGTCTATGCACTTAACAAGAAGGAGATAAACAACTAGGTTAGCAAACCAGAATTTCATATAAAAAAACGAAGTGGGGATGGGCGAAAGTACCGACGAATCGGATAAAAAACAATCAACGGAGACGAACCGACAAACCCCTACAAAAGTTGAGGTTGTATCTGAACTACCTCTGCCCCAAACAACAAAGTCTTCACACTCAAGACCCGCCGCCAAAAAATGATCGAAGACGGTGGAAGGGAGTCTTTGGGAGAAGATGGAGGAAAAGGGTTTTTGGGGGAGGACCAATCGAAGACGGTGGAAGGGTATTGTTTGGGAGAAGACGGAGGAAAGGTTTTCTGAGAGAAGGCGGGGGGGGGGGGGGGGGGGTGGGTGGGTGAAAGGTTCGGCGTGGAGGGTGGCTAATTTCTTTGCCTTTTCCAAAAACAGGCTTATGTCGGTGAACTAGTGGGATCTCAATCCAGTGTGGATCCTCTCTTTTTTGCCCCTGCCCATCTTCACTCATAAAAATATCACAAATAATACAAAGCTCACACCACAAAACTCATAAAATAGACCATAAAGTTTATCACAAGTTTCATAAAGTAGACCATATAACTCACAATAATACAAATTTTTTGAAGCATACCAAAAAGCCCAAAGTTAACCACAATTTTCTAGAATCATACCAGAAAACTCATAAACTAACAAGAAGCCTAATGAAGCAGACCGGAAAACTCATATCAGACCAGAAACGCGACAAACCACACCCCACACTCGTAAAATAGATAGAAAATGGAAAAAGCTGACAAAATATGGTAAACCACGCCACAACTCTTATGAAGGAGACAAGAAAAATGAGAAGTCTCACCAGACACCCAACAAAGCGAACCAAAAATGCTATATATCACACCACACGTTAATCACAATGCAAACGAAAAGTCTCCTGGTGTAGACATTGTACTTCTTCTTGTTTGTCCTGGGGTTTTTTGTTGACTGCTTGGTTCAACTCATGTGAACGTTTGCAACTGTCGAACATTGTTATTTTCTCCTCTTCTCTCGTATTGAATTCATTTCGCAATTATAAAATAAGTATGTGAAACCACACCAGAAACTCAAAACAACACTAGAAATATCACACTTCATACCAAAAACTACACAAATGTGAGCAGGAAACTCGAGCAACAATAACGAGAAACTGCATGGAATTCGAACGGTTCCATTTCAAGAAATTTCAGGAACTAGAGAGGATTAGGAGTTCGACAGAGGAGGATGTCACTGGCGCGTAGGAGCATCATCGTCGATGGAGCAACGTTTTAGGTCGTGACAGTCGTAGGTTTTCTTTCGTCTAGAATTAGAGAGAAACAAAAAGGATGCAAAAATGCGATAGAATTAAAGGTTTCGAATGCAATTGGTGGCACTGAAGCCGGAGAGGATAATTTTTCAGCTTATCGCGATGGAGAAGGGTAATTGATTTGGAAGGAAATGAAGGAGGGAGGTTTGACATGACCGAAAGGATGAGTTGTCGTTACCAAAATAGCCTTAAGGGTCATTTGGATAGCATAATTTAGGCCGTGGATTCACTTAATTCATTGATTTTGTAGAAAATTATGTTTTGTTTTTTGTTTTATGTGTCACGCAACTGGGCGGAAGGCAGAGTTTGAGCGGCCGCGATAGGCAACCTCACATCTCGATAGTGGGTCGCAAGGATATCTTGGAACACCCCCATGTCGGGTAGAGTCTGCTGATACGGCGCAGAACTGGAGCTTCCGCTACCTCCCTTGTCCACTCTCGGAGGTTTCTTTGAGACAGGTTCGGCACGCGGCTCCATTCGCACTACCTTAGCAGGCTTCGGGTTCCCTTCCGCTCCCACATTCTTCCTCTTCCCACCCATGCCGGAGCGGGAACGTCAACCACAGTCATCATCGACACCCCCGAATTATAGCCCACTGTTGCAAAGCAGGGGTGTAAGAATCCGTTTAATACAAAAGGAAGTAAAGTAAAAGAGAGGAAAAACACTAATCGTCAACAAAACGTTCTGAAAGAACTGCTTCGCGCGATCCCTTCTGATAGAGATCCACACACTCAGTCAGCAGCAACTCATAATGATTCTCAAGCCGCGGATAGGTGTCGAGTGTCAACTTATATTCTTTCACATTCCCGTTGGACCACGAAGCAGAGAATTCCACAGGCAGGGCCGTAAACTCCTTGGGCGCTGGCTTGAAGTAAAAGAACTTTTCAAACCAGTTATTTTCTAGTTTTGGGGAACCATAGACATAAATGAAAGGTTGATTATCGTGCCTCTTAATGGAAAGCTCATTCCCTCTCTTTGAGTTGGTCAACCGCGGGACCTTCAGTTTATATATATGGTGGAACAGACCATACGACGGTTGTAAATTTTGCCGTTTGCACATCCCTCATAGTGCGCAGGTATGGAATATAATGGAGGGGGAAAACCGCCCAAGTGAACACTTCACAAGGCTGTAAAGCCTGCAAAGCAATGGCTCAAGAGGGAACTTAAAGCCCATGCGCCAATACTCCCTGTATACACCATGCAATCTTACGAGACAATTCCCAACGCGACTGAATTTTGAGGGAACAGTGTACTTCGAATGGGGAGGCAGGCCGAGACCGCAGATATACTCCAGAACCTCTCTGCAGCTCAACATAAACCACATGATGAAGCCCGCTCAAGAGCCCAACTGAGTTCAAACCGAGACGCGCAACCGCCTTGGTGACTCGCGCGGCCGCAAAGGCTGCTTCCAGGGCGGGCTTCGGCAGTGCCAGAGAGCTATCTGTATCAATACCTTCTTCTCGGGCGTCCTGATCTTCGTCTACCTCGAGCTCATCATCATCCTCAACCAACACATCTTTCCCAGCACGCTGAACTACACCGGCAACAGAGCAAGCTTCCTTCAAATTCTCCTTACTGTCATTCTGGCAGGTCATCCCGTCAAATGAACTCCGAAGAAATTCACTACCACCGCCGAAATCAAAACTTGGCGTCGATAGCAACGACCCATCTAAAGAAGCCCTAACTTCTAAATCCCTAGAATCTACGAGAGAGCCAGAGGGATTGTTACTTTCGTTGTCGATGTCGATCATATCCTGGGCGATGATCTTCTCGGCAGACATCTTCATGGCAACACCAACGAACAGCGTCGACGACTATGATCGAAGGCGAAAACGAGGCAACAAACACGACGAGAGATTTTAGGAGAACAGTATAACAAAGGAGGAGGAAGTTGAGTACACCCACACCCAACCACTCCTTCTATACATCAACAACGCAAGACAGGTCAATCGACGTGCAACTCCTCGAAGCCGAAGCCAGCCGTCACATCATGGCTTTTTGAAATTCGAAACCACTGCCTAAATGAGGGGCCCTCAACGAGCCACGTCATCTCTCGGATTTCGGCAAGAGCAAAATTCCAAACCCTGCTTTCCACCGCGGCTATGACTAGGGGCAACCTACTACCGCGCTTTAACGAACATACTGTGGGGCAAAAAACCTCCGCGGCGCGCAAGACATACATAACAACTGAACTTCGGAGGTCAGAAAAACAGAATTGGGGTTCAGCTCTCCACAACACGCACGAATAGTAAGTGCGCAAAAGAAACCGAGCGCAGCAGGAAACCAAAGATTACCTCCTACTGGGGGGAAAATTGTTATGGGAAGTACTACTCAATCAAGCAAAGCCTAACGCCAGTATCGCGCTTACTCGTACGCATACGCGTGTACCATAAAACCACGAAAGACGGTGCTCTCTCGTCTTACAAGCTTTCCTCAGGAACCAGCAAAGTAGGCTCTAACTCACCAGTCCCATCGCATCGAAAGACTCGCCTAGCCCAAGTAGGCTATATATATGGTATTTACTCTGAAAAGGGATCTTTCCCTCCTGCTAGCTTTCTCTCACTAACACATTTATGATCTTCTGATTTGCCCTCTTTATCCCGTTACATTCTCTGATCATTCCCTTCGAATATTCCCATCTGTATCCTTCGTCATTGAATAACACAATCTTGATCCTTCTTGAAGTCGTGTGTGCCTCCTACTACTTAAATATTTTAAATTTTGTTTTCAACAATACAAAGAGTTTGCACCCGTTTATTACAAAAAAAAAAAAAAGAGTTAAAATCTGTAGATTGTTGACAATCTATAGATTTTTTCTCGTATTCTCAAAACGACACAGATTTGGCAGTTTGTTATGGACTTATGGTGCTACGCATACCAGCCTACCACTATCTGGTGCGAGATGAAGAGTTTAGACATGAATTAAATGGACGGATGATGCTCGTCGGCTCGATTCATGTAAAGCCCATTTAACTCAACAACCTAATTTAATCACTTGATTTTTTTTATAGAATTTTTTTACTTGATTTTGTTGATAAATTAAAAGAACACGAACCGTTGACAAGTCAACAAAACATACTAACACCTAATTAAAACTAACTAATCTTGCGGCAATCCGTTCTTATCTCGCCATTAGTTCTAGTAAGCGGCCCCATATTCCCCATCATGACCATCGACGTCGCAAAATCCTCCCCGAACCTCGCGGGATTCCGCTGTAAAGCTTCGCCAGAGCGTCGCTGCCGGCGTTGCCTACGCCGAACAGCTGTTGGTCGGAGTATAGCAGCCCTCTTTTCCCAAAAAATTGTTTACGGCTTTTCAAAATTGTTGCAGAGAGGTAGTTGCAATAAGCATCTAGTGACGGTGTCCTCGATAAAGTACAACACTAAACTGCTAATAGTTCAATTGTTCACTCATTCACCCCTTATCAAAACAAGGTGAGTCGCTATCCACATTACTCTCCGGAAAGAAAGAAAAAAACGATTTAGGGTTTTCAACATCGTTACAACTTACAATGAAGTATCGTTTTCCATCGAAACTAAAAAAAAATGGAATGTAGTGTTGCGGTTACTTAAACCGTGTTACTATTGAGCTTGTTGGGTATTGTCAGATTGGTAGTAGGTACGGATACTTGGTCGTACTTGAGTCTTCTCGTTAGGGTTTTAACCATGGTAAAGGAAACCGTACCGGACATCATACCGGATTTCTTTCTGGTAGGGTATTTTGTGGTACGACCGTGATTCAACCGTTTTGTACCGGTAAATACCGTTTTTGTAATAATAAAATATATTTTTTGTCAAAAAACCGTGCCACCAAAATTAGAGTATCGTCTCGGAGTAATACCGGATGTATCGGAATACACCAAATAATAAATGAATATACCGAGAAAAGTTATTATTATTTTATTCATTTGTTAATATTTTTATTTACAGTTTATTTTTTTATTTCTTATCCTCTTTACTTTCTCTCCGCCAGCCACCTAACCTAACTCCCTCTCTCTCATCTAACAAAAAAGTTGCAAACACCTACGATTTTTCTCTCGTCTAGCGAGAGTCTCGGAGCTAGGGTTCCGGTGTTCCTGTTAGGTTTTCAACCTCTAGGGTTGACGGCGGTAGTATCCATTAAAGGTTTCAGAAAGCAATTCCCCTAAGCTGGTCTAATTAGTTATTGTTGATTTGGTATTTGCCTCCTGCAATATCAAATCCTGAGAGAGAGTTTCCCTTTAGTCTCTATCTTGGACTATTGGGGTCTCGCTTTGGTTTAGAAACCCTAATCTGCCTCAAGCGATTGTGGGTAAGGGAGCGATCTTTTCTTGTTTCTATATCTCTGGTAGGGGTCCGGTAGAGTGTTTTCACTATGGAGCAAGGCACTCCCCACTGTAATAAGGACGGACAAAGCGCTACCCCAACGGATGACCTGACGGAGACACAAACTAGAGAAGCTATAGAGCGGAGTATCCAATCGCAAATCGAGATGATCAAACTGGCGGATGATGATGCTCTGGTGGTAGAAGACGAAGACATAGATACAGCTATGGTCCAAGCTATGAGCCTGTTAGGGCTTGTTGGCAGAGTCGTGTCCTCCAAGAAACCCAATCTGAAATCAATGAAAATAGCGCTGTCAAAAGCCTGGAATCTGCAACAAAATTTTCAGATCTCAGAAGTAGGGGACTATCTCATTGGTTTCCAGTTTATGAACAAAGGTGATCGTGACCGAGTGCTACTAGGAGGGCCATGGCATTTTGACAATAGCTTAATCATCTTCAAACAAGCAGATGCATTTCAACAGCCAAGGCCAGAGGACTTCTATACTATGGAAATATGGATTCAAATCTACAATCTACCAGCGGCTCCAAGAACAAAAGAGATGATCCAAAAAATCGGAGCAAGGTTTGGTACAATGATATGGACTGATAGCAGAAGAGAGAATGCTTGGAATGACATCTTGAGAATCAGGGTGGGGATAGACATCAGAATCCCCCTGAAGCATGAGCTGAAACTTAATCTCAAAGGCAAAATACACACATATGAAGTGAAATATGAAAGGCTCCCTATGTTTTGTTTCTCCTGTGGCTTGGTAGGGCACCCTAAATTAAACTGCCCTAACCCATCGTCAGATGGAAAGGATCGTGTTGGTCCAGAGCTGAGGGTAAATGCTGCTAAAATCAAGCCGTGGCAAAGCAAGTTAGAAAGAGAAGAATCAGGGGAGCTGTGGCAGGCCCTCAGAGCAAAATTCGATAGGGAAGCAATCACAGACAGAATGATGGTTCAAGAAACTGAGCAGAGAAGGAATATGAAAGATGACAGCATAGATGCTATTCAAAGACGCCTACTACTCAGGAAGGCGGAAGAGGAAATAGAAAAAGAACAACAGAAGAGACAGTCGAATTATGATCAGGAGAAAAATGGGAGGACAGGGGTGGTAGAGGAACCCGGGCAAACAATACAGGAAAAAAAACAGACAGAGCTTACCTCTAGTGAAAGGAGCAGTATATCTACAGAAGGAAGGGCCACTCCAACTGAGATCCATGTAGTGAAAACTCTTTCAGGGGCTGAGAACCTCACCTTTAGTCCTGGTTACATTCCGACACAAGAAACACAGGGGAAGAAGGTGAGCCAATGGAAAAGACAGAATAAGGGAGACATGGCATTAAAACAACAACTACCAGTTATGCAGTTAACTCCTCAAAAACGAGGACCTACAGGAGATGACACCATCACTGAAGACTCCCCTAGCAAGAAACAGAAACTTGAGTTCTATAACAACCTATTGGATGGCGAAGTGGCGGACCCTGCAAAGCAGCAGGGCCGCCCAGCTCAATGAATGTCTTGAGCTATAATTGCCGGGGGTTGGGGAATCCCCTGGCAATTAGGAAAGTGGGGCAGTTGCTCCAGCGTCAAAACCCCAAAATAGCCTTCCTCATGGAAACAAAGAAGAAAGAAAAAGAATGGGAGGCAGCAATGAAAGATCTGGGCTGGGAGATGGGAAGGGGAGTGGGATCGATAGGAAGGGCAGGAGGATTATTAATGGTATGGCAATCAGATGTTAAAGTGGTGGTCAAGACAAAATCCACAAATCATATAGATGTGCTAGTAGATGATGGAGGTACACAATGGAGGCTGACAGGGATATATGGGTGGCCAGAGCAAGAAAACAAATTCAAAACCTGTGAATTACTTCGGGAACTCAGAGACATGACAGACCTACCTTGGTTAGTATGTGGTGACTTCAATTTGATACAGAGCTATGAGGAGAAAAATGGTCTTAATCTAGCAAATGTTCATGAGATGGATATGTTCAACGATGCCCTAGAAGACTGTGATTTGGAGGATCTTGGCTATTATGGAAAAACTTTCACGTGGGATAATAACCACTCTGATGACACCTACTTAGAAGAAAGGTTGGACAGAATGGTAGCAACAAGCTCTTGGCAAACTATTTACCCAAACGCCAGAGTGTACAATCTAAAAAGGTGTGGTTCAGACCATTCTCCAATTCTACTGCAAACGCAGCTGGTTCATAACAACATTAAATGGGGCTGGAATTTTCGTTTTGAGCCATTTTAGCAAAAACACGAGGGCTGCAAACAAGTTATCTCTGAGGGATGGTCGGAAGAGCAGGGGGCTTCTGCCATAGATAAGATGGCCAATTGCGAACATAAACTTCTACAGTGGAGTAAGGAAACTTTTGGCGACCTTCGAACCAGAAAGAACAAGGCAGAAAGGGCGTTAGAACTACTGGACAAAAGGAAAAAGAATGCAGCAATAATCCTCCAGCGAAAGGCTATTGAGAAGGAGATTAATGAGATCTTGATGCAGGAGGAGTTGATATGGAAACAACGCTCCAGAGCAGATTGGCTTCAAGGAGGGGATAAAAACACAGGCTTTTTTCACAGGAAAGCGTCTGACAGAAGGAACAGAAACACTATAAAGAAGCTTTTGGATGAAACAGGAGTAATAAGGGAGGGTCACAGTGCTGTGACTAATATTTTAACTAACCACTTTAAATCTGTTTTCACTGCAGGTGAACGAGTTTCTGTAAGTCAAATTTTGGAAGCAGTCCCATGCAAGGTCACTACAGAAATGAATGAGGAACTTTTAAAACCTTTCACAAATGAGGAAATCTGGACAGCCCTAAAGAAAATGGGACCTCACAAGGCTCCAGGGGTGGATGGAATGTCAGCTCTCTTTTTCCAGAAGAACTGGGATATTGTGGGACCAGATGTTACAAATGAACTTCAGAATTACCTAAGCACAGGCATGTTCCCTCAGACCCTCAACCATACTCTGCTAATTCTAATACCCAAGAAAAAAGGGCCAGAATGTCCAGGGGATTATAGACCTATTAGCCTATGCAGGGTTCTTTACAAGATCCTATCAAAGGTTCTGGCTAATCGACTGAAACAAGTTCTTACCAAAGTGATTAATGAGTTTCAGAGTGCTTTTGTCCCTGGGAGACTAATTACAGATAACGTCATGGTAGCGTTTGAGTGCTTCCACTCAATGAAAGGCAGAACAAAAGGAAAGAAAGGATTCATGTCAGCCAAATTGGATATCTCCAAAGCCTATGACAGGGTGGAGTGGGACTTTCTTGAGTCTATTATGCTTAAACTGGGGTTCAATACTAGATGGGTGGCAATGATCATGGCCTGTGTCAAAACGGTTTCCTACTCAATCATGGTTAATGGTCACCAAACAGAGACCTTTTTTCCTACTCGAGGCTTGAGACAAGGAGATCCAATATCTCCCTACTTATTCCTATTCATTGTGGAGGGGTTATCTGCTCTTATATTGAAGGCTGAAAGAGACAGGAGGATAGCAGGAATACAAGTCAAAAGAGGAGCCCCTACCATTTCCCATCTGCTCTTTGCAGATGACAGTGTTCTGTTTACAAGTGCAACAACTCAAGAATGTATACATTTAAGAGATATCCTAACCTTGTATGAACAAGAATCTGGACAGAAGGTAAACCTTGAGAAATCGGAAATCTCTTTCAGCCCCAATGTGGAGGAGGTTAAGAGACAGGATCTGGCAGCCATTCTTGGAATGAAAGTGGTACCTCTTCATACTAAATATCTAGGCCTACCCACCACAGTTGGAAGAAGAAAGAAGGAGGTGTTCAGCTACCTTGTGGATAGGGTCAGAAGAAAGGTGAAGTTGTGGAAAGGGAAGTTGCTTTCTTTTGGAGGAAAGGAGGTGTTGATAAAAGCAGTAGCCCAAGCACAAATGACTTATGCAATGCAGGTTTTCCTAATCCCTATGACTGTCACTCAAGAAATTCAGAGTCTGGTTTCAAACTTTTGGTGGGGACAACAAGAATCAGAACGCAGGACGCATTGGGTTAGTTGGCAGGAGATGTGCAGATCCAAAAAGCAAGGGGGCTTGGGGTTCAGGAACTTACATGATTTTAACTTGGCCCTTCTGGGAAAACAACTGTGGAGAATGATTCAAAACCCAACCTCCTTAGTCTCAAGAGTTATGAAAGCTAAGTACTTTCCAACCCGGGACATCTTGGAAGCAGAGGGAGGGTATAATCCGAGCTTTATATGGAGAAGTATCCTAGCAGCTAAAGATCTCATGAAGGAAGGATTGCGGTGGAGAGTTGGGAATGGAAACAAAATTGATATCTGGCTGGACAAATGGGTTCCTACCTCCCTAAATTATAGAGTTCAATCGCCAATCTCCCTATTCGCATCATACACATCAGTGAATGAGCTTATGAACACAGAAACGAGAACCTGGAACCATGCTTTACTACAAACCTATTTTCTCCCTCAAGATAGACAGAATATACTGAGAATACCAATACCAAGACAACCAGCAGAAGATAAGAGAATCTGGGGGAAGGAGAAGTCAGGTCAGTATACAGTGAAATCGGCTTACAAGGCACTGAGAGCGAGTAAAGAGGCAGAAATGGGAGAAATCTATACCCCAATCAACTGGGAACGAATATGGAAGCTCCAGATACCTCCTAAAGTCAAAGTCTTTGCGTGGAGATGGATTCGCAACATCTTACCAACAGGAGCAAACATCCTAAAGAGAACAACTAAGGGATGCGATGAATGCCCATTTTGTGGACAGGAAGAGACACAGAATCATCTGTTTCAAGAATGTGGATGGGTTAGAAGAGTTTGGTACCCTAGTTCCCTAAATCAGTGTTTCGAGAAGGGAAAAGACCTTACCTGCGAAGAATGGATGGTGGCTCTCCAGGAAACAGAATCCGACGAGAAGATAGCCCAATTTCTGGCGGCACTATGGTTCATATGGGGCGAAAGAAATAGTCAATGCTGGAACACGAAGAAATTGGAAGAATTCGAAATAATGGGGAAAGCGGAACGTTGGTTGAATGAATACCTGGAATATCAACAACAAGGAATGGAGGTGGCGCCCAGGCAGGTGGCTCGTTGGAAACCGCCTGAAAATGCTGATTTCAAGATCAATGTCGACGCGGCGACGTTCACCGGAGCGGGCACTGGTTTGGGGGTTGTGGTTCGCGATAGAAATGGGGGATTTTGCTGTGCAGTGATAAAAAGAACGAGGATTCAATGGCCAGCGGAATTGGCTGAGCTGCAGGCTATAAAGCTTGGACTAGAGATCGCGAGGGAGAAGGATTTTGTGACTGGAGAAATCGAATCAGATTGTCTCAGGGCGGTACAGCAAATCGGAAGGGAGGAAATGTCGATGACGGAGGAAGGGGTGGAGAGTGCTGAAGTGAGGGAGCTGATCGACACTTTTGCTGGACAGATGCAGATCAGGTTTGCAGGCCGAGAAAGTAACAAAGCAGCCCACATATTGGCCCATGTACAATGTGGGTGGGACGAAACTGAGATTTGGGTCTCTAGGCCACCAATTTTCCTGGTGGACCAACTTATCTTTGATTCCTGTTGTTGATCTATCAAAAAAAAAAAACTCCCTCTCTCTCTTCAATCTAATTCCCCAACACAGAGGAAGCAATTCCCTCTGTTTTCCCCAAAGTTTCAATCCCAGATTCTCACTCTCCATTCTCCATGCAAGCGGTACATGCTTCTTCATTTGCCTTAATCCTAAACTAGATCAATTAATCGGTCGATTGGACTCCTATTGTGACTAATTTTATGGGCAGAAGAAGAACGACGGAATCGGCAGGCCGTGAATTCATGGTGCCGGCGAGGAAGGTGATTGAACAGAGGCCTCTTTCTCGTTCCTCTGTACTCAAATTCTTGTTGTTTCCCATATCAACTATGATTCTCCCGATCTTGCTAAGATGATTACCCTATGAATTGGTTGCCATCTTCTTTCTCACTTCGTCAGCCACTCTCATCCACTACAGATGTCGAATCGAAGATGGGAGGAGATGGCAATTTTCCACCCGAATCTACCGTCTCCAAGCCTTCGCCGTCCAATCCCCGCAATCGATGATGAATCCCTCCAGATTTTGCTTGCCATGCCGTCGCATCGAGGAAGAGAAAATACGGCGGCCAACCCCGGTGATTCGCGGAAGCTCATCCTTCTCGTCGTTCGCTAGCGGCAACGGTGAGCTAGAGAAGAGAAAATATGTCGACCTATAAAGTATGCCCTCGCGTCGAGCTCATCCTTCTCGTCGTTCGCTAGCGGCAACGGTGAGCTAGAGAAGAGGAGCGGCGGGGTGAATCTGGAGAAGAGAAGTGGAGCGTTCTATTAGGGATTGGGGTTTGGCTTTCAGAGTTCGGAGCTTTTTTTTTTATAAATAATTTTGTTTCACAATACGGCGGTGTACAGTTTCAAATAGCTTACCGCCGGTGGAAACAAAACCGGCCGATATTTCCTTTCGGACCGGTTAAACCAAAAAAACCGGGCGGTACGATAATTCAGCCACTAACTGGCTACCGTTTCGTTTCTGGTCCGGTTTCCGGTTTTACCGGTCGAATCGGCCGGTACGATCCGGTTTTCTGGTCCATGGTTTTAACCCTATTTTATCTCTACATAAGACTTAGCTACGAACCTGTCGTAAGAAAACCGTCACAATGTAAAATTGTCGATTGTGAGCTCTTTCGAACTCACCGTGGATTAGTCATGTTCAAGTCGAACAGGGAAACCACATAAAACTCGTTGTTTCGTGTTCGTTTCCTTCCGCATTATTCAAATTCTACATGGTATCAGAGCAAACCTCGATTTTCTAGGGTTTTGTGTTTGATCGTTCGCAGTCTCGTTACGCAAGCAACTACGTCGGCCATCACCGTCTGCTGCTTTTACAATGGCATCATCACAACCACCGTCAGTCACCATCGGTGGCCCCTGAGTCAAGGTTGTCGTCAGTGGCCTCATCCATCCGCCTCCAAGTGGTACTCGTCTCCAGCGATGCTCATGAATCCCATATTGTTGGAACCTATGAGAGCGAATACCTGATTAGGCCAATAGAGCACCATAGATTGATAGTATTGGATCGATTGCTTTAGTCGAGGGTTGATTCACTTCTTTGTATCGATTGTGAACTTCATTCGATAGAGGGAGTCTAGTTCAGAATGCCTTGATCGGTTGTTGTAGAGAAGGATACGTCCCTCTAGGCAATCGACTCAAGAGGGCCTTGATCCTTTAGTCGAGATTCAAGGTCTAGTTAAGGATTCTCCGCATTGTGAATGAAAGTGAAACAGGTTAGAGATCATCAATCATTAATCTGGCTAGTGGCTAGGGGGAATCATACCTAAGTGAGTTCCCAACCTGTATTTAGATTAACTTTAACTGTAGTTTGCTAGAGTAGTTTTAGTTGTTCTATCTTAATCTGGTTTCCTAGATAATGAACTGAAGCTGAGTAATAGTAACTCTAGAGACCCGTGGATTCGATATTTATTACTTGAGACACTATACTACAGTCCCTTTCATTGGTTACACTTGGCCATTGTTAGGAGTTGTGTCATAGCGAGTCATCACTCAATTGGTTTCCTCCATTTCCCTTCCAAGCTCTCCATTAATAACCTCATGAATGGTCAACTCCCTCCCAACAATCTTTCCCCAGTAATTAAACTCACCATTGCCAATTTGCTCTTCCAAAATCCATTCAAGCCCAGCCTCCTCAAAACCGTGCTCATTTACCCCATGATGTAGGCCGAGACCCATATGGCCTTTCTTTAGCAATTGGCCCACTTTATTTGGCCCACTACGACAAGCCCTTGCAATGCCTTGGTCCAACTATTGCTGATGCGTTTTAGGGAACAAGAGGCGCAACTGCTCGCATAGTTGAGAGTCACCACCGTCGCCTTCATTATTCAACTTCCTCAACGGCGAACAACTACTCTGGCGGCCAGTCCACCGTGTTTCCAACGACATCTTAGGCGTCTCCTCATCATCGGTTGATGCCACCATGGGATCCACTGCCACCTTCCACGTTTCCTCTTCCTCCGACTTCTTCTTCTCCGGGGGCGAACTGCACATCCGTTGGTTAAGAGGCACGCCCCCTACCGGCTTTATCTTCCCAGCGTTTGACTCCCAGACTGGAGCAGCATCAATCGTGTCAGCGGCGCCGCGAGCGGCTCTTACACCTCAAAGCGCGGCTTCGGCGAAATCTTCATCTCCTCGCCGTTTGATGGGCCACCCGACGTCGTGACAAATTCGCGCGCTCCTTGCGCGATCGGCGACGCCGGTAAGTCCTCCCCGCTGCTCTTCACCTTCGTCTCCATTCCAGCTACCGGTGACCAACGGATCTCATGGTTTGTGGCTGGCTGCGACATGGGTGAGCCCCCGATGCCGGTCGATGCAGTGGGATGCTGATGCGGTGGCCCCGAACTCCTCTTTGTCCGTTCTTGGCTTCCTTTGGAACCTCCAGCTGGCCACTTGACCCCACGTTAATCTCCTCTCAAAACCCTCGGTTTGGGTTTCTTTCATAGAGGTGATTGTCCTTTCCTTGTTGGGAACAGGGACAGAAGAAGCAAGATCTTCTTTTGCGACAGCCACAGTTGCAGCGACAGTCTTGTTCCTCGCCTTCTTCTTCCTGGCTGGTTGTTCAACCGCCGCAATCAGTGTTGGTGGTGAATTCGCAGCCGTGGTGGTTGATGTTGTGGGAAGCGTCTTCTCGTCATGGCTCTTGACATCCAGATCTCCGTCTTCAACACTCGCTAGGATGACTAAGGCGGTGATCTCAGCCGTCGGTAGTGGTGGTGGTTCAGTCGCCTTAACCGTGACGAAGATAGCTTCGCCTCCTATGGACGGCTGCTCCGCGGTTGCGTTTCCCGAGACCATTGCAATGGATTTGTTGGATCCGCGTTTAGGGTGCGCCTCCCATTTATCTAGGGCAGCTTGGAGTTCTTATTGGGATGTCTTACACTGCTCCAAGTTCTCCACTAGTTTGTCCATGTTGGCTTGCATCCGTTCCCAGGACGCGTGACAGTAGTGACTCGCGATGACACAACTCCTAACAAAGGCCAAGTGTAACCAATGAAAGGGATTGCAGTATAGTGGCTCAAGTAATAAATATCGAATCTACGGGTCTCTATAATTACTATTACTCAGCTTCAGTTCATTATCTAGCAAACTAGAGTAAAATGGAAGAACTAAACTACTCTAGCAAACTACAGTTAAAGTTAATCTAATTACAGGTTGGGAACTCACTTAGGTATGATTCCCCCTAGCCATTAGCCAGATTAATGATGGATGATCTCTAACCTGTTTCACTTTCATTCACAATGCGGAGAATCCTTAACTAGACCTTGAGTCTCGACTAAAGGAACAAGGCCCTCTTGAGTCAATTGCCTATAGGGACGTATCCTTCTCTAGAACAACCGATCAAGGCATTCCGAACTAGACTCCCTCTATCGAATGAGGTTCTAAGTCGATACAAAGCATTGAATAAACCCTAGACTAAAGAAATCGATCCAATACTATCAATCTATGGCACTCTGTTAACCTAATCAGGTATTCGCTCTCATAGGATCAAAGCAGAATCAATAATCTCGACTAAAGCAGAATTGAATCATGAAAACATGCATAGATTGAATATGAACTCAAGATTATAAAGTAAGAGTACTCATACAATCGTCCAATCAAACAAACATGGCTAGGGTTCCTCAAAACCTAAGTGAAGGGAAGTTACTCCATAGAGAAGAGAGAGAATGTAGTAAGAATCTTCAGATGATCAGTCTTCACATCCGGGCTTGTTCCTCGAGCTTCCAAGGCGCAGAAATCCCCCAATTACACTCCAAGATTGCCCTCAAATCGGCCTCTCTCTCTTTGGTTCGTCTCTTGGGTGTTAGGGATCCAAAACCCAGCTCCCCCCCCCCCACCCTCTCTTAAAAGCACAAACGGGCTTTTAACAGCCTGCGTTTGCGAAACCCGGTCCAAATACTCGGTTGGGTATTTAGGGAACCGGTCGAGTATCAACAAAATGCTTCAGGTCACGTTTCTGGGCAAAAGGGAAAATACTCGGTCGTGTATTTTTGGTTCACGACCTGGGGGCCTTCTGATGGTGCCAAAAATACCTTATCAGATGGTCAAAATACCCGGTCGGGTATTTTGGTCGGATATTTTGCAGTTCTCTGTCCCCTATCTTTGATTCTTCGTTTCTCCCTCGTTCGGACTCCAAATCATGGGTCGTTTGATCCTAGACGCTCGTAGTCTCGTCCTCTTTCTTCTCATGACAAGCTTACATGATTCGATTTACTTGAAACTTGCGCCTACCCTTCACTTTATGTGCTAAGATCTGAAATGTGACAAAGGAACACAATATAGCATAAAATAGGCCAAAGAAGCGATAATGCAAGCTTAAACGATCAAGAAACAAAGGGGAAAACATATGCAAATATCGAGTCATCAAATCCCCCCACACTTAACCGTTTGCTTGTCCCCAAGCAAACCTGACTCAAACCAATGAAACTATCCAGACCTTTATAGCAATACGCAACCCCAATCGTCGGTAGCGGACTTCCTAGATCATTTAGCAGCTTACGAGGTCAACCGGTTTTCTAAGACGTCCCCTATCTCTCTTAATGCGAGTACTAGACTCAAACCAGGATCAGGCGATGTATTGGACCTATGACAGACAATTCATGGACAAAGAGAATCACTGACATAGCACAACAACCAGAGACTCTTCATATCGGGTGCTCTTTCATTTCATTTCACTTGTTGGGACCCCCTTTCCTTATTATTTGTTTCTTTTTCTTTAGTTTTTCATATTTGCACTTTGTTGGGGTTCCAACTGCAATTTTTATGCGCGGTCGACCCTTATTAGGTGAGCATGAGAAATTTCTGTACATCTGTCACTCACCAGAGTACTTCTTTTATCTCTTTTTCCTCATTTCGTGCGGAGAGTCAATGACATTAAGGGGGGTCGGAAGCTCTATCCGTGCCCTTAAAAACACATCCTCGAGTAGAAAAACCGTTCAACGGGTGAAATTTTTACTTGTACTAGAGACGGATTAGTTTCACCTTGTAGGCCTACCCCACCAAGGATCACTAAAGTCTCTTCAAAAACCCGATTTTGTGCAATGAACGGTGCCACGCACGTTGGGGCTTACCCATGTTTAAATTTTCATTTTTTCTAAAATGGAGGACCAACTGCTTTATCATTACACACCTGAGCACCCTTATACGAAACATAAGTCCACACACAGCAAGAGAGAGTCATCGATATCACATGAATCAAATGTCCTAAATCCACTAGTTCACACAATCAACCAACACAACAAAAAGACAAATAGGAAAAATCTTATACTTCAGCATCCTCTATAGTGCTACAACTACCTGCCTAGGTTGCAGAGTACTATAAATGTTGTCTATTTAAAGCATACTAAGCAGGCAATTGTAGGGGACAAGTACTTGGAGCCCTCAAATCGTAAAATTTGGACAGTGTAATAGGCTCCAAACACACACATACAACCAAACATTCACACGCATATATAATCGAACATCCCCTCACACTTAAGCTCGACATTGTCATCAATTGAGGAAAGATAAGGAGGATAGAACGAAGTTACCAGATCAAGTGTGAATGATGGTGGATGGGCCTGGCTGTGGATTCCCGGAGGAGAGAGTAGTCAGAACACAAACACCACACAAAATCTCACAAAGGTTGAGTTATTGACTCTAAAATCAAAGAACAAACCGACTCAACCGAAGAGAAATAGGGAAAGAAATGCAAACCGACTGGATGGGTTTACTCCCAACAAACGCTTCTTTCACGTCGTGAGCCGGACGATGGCTCCTAAGTTTCGGTCCACCCCAAAACCTCTTTGAAGTGAGGTTCTCGTCGATGAGGTGGAGTCTCAAGTCACGAGCATGTGGTAGGACAGGTGATGACGGCTCGTGCACTTGATGCAGATGAAGTCTCCACCCTCGAGACCTCTTCTTCGTTTCTTCTCTTGTCTCCGAGTGAGAGTTGTGACAAACTCAAATCTTTGGCCATGGCTCTGGTACCAAATGTTAGAAACACGTTTCTAGCGGGTACTCGGATTGGGAGTTTAGGGATTGAGAAGTATGGAATTAGGGATTAGGAAGTAGAATTTGGGAAGAACAAGAAAGAATGGCCGACGGCCGGATTAGGGAAGAAAAGAAATGGAGAGGATTTGGGAGAGAATATGGTTTAGGGATTTTCTTAATATGCTTTTTACTTAGCTTCTTACTAATGAATAACAAGTACATATTTATAGGGAATATTGGAAACTCTACTAATAAATCTAATTCCAATAAAAGACTACTAACCATAATAAGAATTACCCTAATCGTAATTATAATAATAAATACAGAATACCGAATGAAATCGGTTTCTAACACATATCTGCGGCCGAGTCCGTCAAACCATGTCCAGCGAATATGGTGTGTTCGTCAAATCATAGTCTCTTCCCAAATCACGATCGCGGTCCATTCAGGCATCGCCGGTAGCTCCTGAATCACCGGGCATGCAAGCCTCCTCGTCGTTTGGAGCTTTCGTGACGGCGATACATAGAGGCGCCCTCGCCAGTCCGCCATCATCCTTGTTATCATTCGCCTCGGCTCGTTTGTCCCTTGCTCAAAGTTCAATCCACAGATCAAGGGTTTTAACCTTTTTGGTTTTTGTTCTTAATTGGAACTGTGGCTTCTATATCCTGTGTAATTGGATTTGTGAAATTTGGGGGTTAATTGCACAGGATGCCACTTAAGTTCACCATTTGTTGCACGATAACTACTTAAGTATGTTTTGTTGCAACTAAACCACTTATATCCAATTCCGGTAGCACTGTTACCATTTCCGTCTCCATGACTAACGGCGGGTGCTAAAACGTAAATTACCATGCCAACTCAGCCGCCATGTCAGCTGCAGACTCACTTTTGGGCCACCGAAATTCGATGGGCCCACTAAATCGAAAGTTTCCTTTTACGCGGGACACTTCTCCTTGCCTTGGCAAAACCATTCTCCGCCGGCAACCGAACCGTCAACTCCTTCCCTGCAGAAAACAAAAACGTGAGTCAAGGAGATTATACCAACACCCGTCGCGAAGAAGGAAAGACAGCTTGCTGCAAAAAAAAATTCATTGGTATTTATTCCTACCCTTCTCCTGCGCAACAGTCCATCTCTACCCTACTCTATACCTTCATTCTTATCCATGACAATTGCAGATTATGGTTCCTCATCTAATTTTTCCCCTTTTTTATAGGGATTTGAAAGCAGTAAGGAAGATAGCTTTTCATGGAATGATGGAGAAATAGGTTAGTGGCTTCTGGTTTCTTTGAGTGCTTTGTTTTGGTGTTTGTTTTTCTTTTTTGCTGTTGGATGATCAATGGGTGAAGGCAGGGCAGGGCAGTCCACTTCAAGCACCTGATCTCTTATTGTTTGATTTTAAAAAATGCATCGAAGCATTAGGGAAGTCGGCGAAACTGACCGAATTCCTATATATGGTGAGTTTTCAATTAAAGATTGTTGTATTTTTCATGCTCTACCATTTTGCAGCTGCAATTTACTACAGTAAATGCTAACCGACTGTTTGTGTTATGATCATTGTAGTTTGGTTACCAATGCGTATACTGTTTTCTTTCTTTCTAGGATTTAAAGATGATAAATTCACAATCGAACTCCATTATAAGGATGAAATTGTGCATATAAATGATGAAGACATATCCTATTTTGGAGGTGAAGTTGTATACTTGGATTGGATTGATCCAGATTGTTTGTCTTTGTTCGAGCTAGATGGTTATGTTGTCGATATCGGTCATATGGATAGTATGAGAATGGTGGAGGAATATAGAACGACACATGGTTGGGCATATTATTGGAGACTGCCGGGAGAAAGATTGAAGGAAGGACTGCAAGAGCTGACAAGTGATAGTGATATTCTGGACATGGCTGCCAAGATAGTTCTAGAAACCAAGTTTGTAGAGGTTTATCTGATCAATAAAGATGAGTTAAGGAAGTGTACATTAGAAGCATATCAAGGAGAACGTCCAAGTGTGCAAAGTCTTGTTGACATGGGTGCTGAACAACAACATGAGAATGGACCTGATTATGGACACGAGACCAATGATGAGAGAGTGGAGGGTGATCTGGAACTACTGGCAGCCGAGAATTATGAAGGAGAGGAGGATGTGGAGGGGCAAACCAATGATATGGAGAATGAAAGCCATGATATCTATATAGACTCTACATTTGATGTCAATGTTGATGATGAGTTGTATGATTCAGACAATCTGGGTAGTGTTCACTCGGATGAAGAAGAAGGAGTTCAAACTCGTTCAAGATACCCATAATTCAATCCAGAAAAAGAAATGAGTGATCCCCAATTTTGCCTACACCAAATCTTCAGGAACAAGGAATCATTCAAGGATGCTATCAAAAGGTACTCCATCAATAGCAAACAACCTCTTAAATTTAAACATAGTGACAGGCATAGAGTTCAAGTTGTCTGCCAGGCAGGTTGCCCATGGAACATATGGGTAGGATTGACAGATGATGGAAAGGCTTTCCAAATAAGATCATGTTATCTACAACACGAGGGGTGTATCATGGTGTTCAAAAACAAGTTTGGAGATGTTAATTTTATTGCTCGTAGGTACATCCAAAGGTTTCAGGCTGATCCAGATTGGGGGACTGAATCTATTATTCAAACTGTGGCAGAGGACTATAGTGGACCATTTCAAGATGGAAGCATGGAGGATCAGGCGTGTTGCTAAGAATCTAATAAGTGGCAATGCTAAGGAGCAGTATCGCAGGTTGCAAGATTATTGTGCTGAAGTGCGAAGGACAAGTCCTGGTTCTACCTGCTTTGTGGAAACGTGTGAGAACTCTAGCAGATTCAAAAGAATGTATTGTTGTTTGGAACCATGCAAGCAAGGGGTTGCATCTTGCAGGAAGATCATTCTTCTTGATGGATGCTTTTTGAAGACAGAACATGGAGGGCAATTATTGTCTGAGGTTTGCCTAGATGGGAATGGTGGGAGTTTCCCCATAGCGTATGCTGCAGTGAGAGTTGAAAATGGAGACAACTGGACTTGGTTTTTGAACCAACTATGTCTTGATGTTAACATCTTTGAAGATCCTGGCAGCTGGACTTTTATGTCAGATAAGCAAAAGGTGAGCTTCGGTTAAAGAGTACTTTAAGTTTTATATTACTTATATTGGTTTCCATCCTGATTATGTATTTGAACTTTTCCTGGCAGGGTTTGTTGAATGCATTAGAGAGTGTGGTTCCGTATGCAGAGCATCGATACTGTGTCAGACACCTCGTTTCTAATCTGTTCAGGGCACAAGGAGGTAACAAAAAAACTAGAGACTTGTTATGGAAGATTGCTAGAGTAAGCTATGATGCAGAATTTAAAAAGTGCATGACTGAATTTAAAGATCATGATGAAAAGACTCATAGGTGGTTGCTGGAAAAGCCATTTTCACAGTGGTGTAGGGCATATTTCCAACCATTCTGTAAATCAGATCTGTTGACAAACAATATATGTGAGAGTTGGAATAGCTCTCTCTTAGGAGCTAGGACCAAACTAATCATAAGCATGTTTGAGACCATCAGGAATATTCTTATGGGCAGATTACATGTGAGGAGGGAGAAGGCTGAGTTAAAATTCAAAGGTAAATTCTGTCCTATCATCCAACAAAAGCTAGACATACTTCAGAAGGCTAGCTTTAGATGTACTGCCATCCAAAGTGGCCCTCAAAAATTCCAAGTTAAGTGTCCAAAGGGTCAGTTTGTGGTTGATTTGAACAAGTCCAAATGTACTTGTAGGATGTGGGAATTGACATGTTTACCTTGTCCACATGCCATTCGCTGCATATGGCAAATCTCAAAAAGGGTTGAAAATTATGTGGACAAGCATTATGAAGTTGAAAGCTACATCAAAACTTGCATGGGAAATGTGGAACCAATGGTTGGGCCTGAATCATGGTTACCAAGTGGAAGAGAGCCTGTGATGCCACCATATGTGCCCATGGAAGAAACAAAAAAACCCAGGAAGGAGACAAACCAAAAGGAGAAAGGGCATTGAGGAGACAACAAGTAATGATATGCAGAAACGTAAGTTTAGAGCTGGAAATGAGAAGATGAGTCGAAAAGGGAAGGGTGGAACCATTCATTGTAGTGAGTGTCATCAGACTGGACACAATAAGTCATTTCACTCAAGAGGGAACAAGGAAGGGATCTCAAATGCTGCATTTGGTGGTGGAAATTTTGGTGAATCGAGTTCACAAACAGCAGCAGCAGGTCAAGCATCAAGGGATGGGGTAAGTTAAAACTGCTTTTACAATATATTAGTTGTTTGATCCCTGCCATTTAACGTGTTTATGTATATGATTTATAGGGAAGTGCACCAACTAGGGGGCCAACTGGTTTTATTGTGCAGTTGATGCCTGATGTAAGTTTAGAGTTGATGTTTCAATTGTTATGTTGTTTAGAGCTTATATTTCAGGACTCTAATTGATTTTTTGTCAATAGGGAAGTAGTCGGACTCGTCCCATGAATCCCTTAAGCCAAACTTCGATCTTAATTTCTACCCCATCACAGCAAAGTAGCCGATCTCAGGTTATATTCACTTCCATTTTTAAGCTTGAGGCAAGCAGAACTGTAGTTGAAGTTTTGTGTTAAAGTTAACAAGTGTGTTTCTTATACTTTTTTTGTTGCAGGAACATCAATCATGCCATGTTGTTAAATGAGGAGGGCTGTCAGCAGACATCTTTTTGTGGTTTTTAGCAGGGCAGAAGAGTAGTTAAAAGACTCCTGCATCTTTCTTTGGGTTTGTCAAGAACTTGAAAGACTCTTGGATAGGGCTTTCTCTCTTTTTTGTCTTCTTTAAGGATTGGATTTTATGAAGACAACATTAGTGCATCAATGTTTTCTTTGTTGTTGAACATGAAGAGTGCTTATATTTTGAGCTGAAAGCCTTGTTATATGTGCTGGAATGCAGCTGATACTAATTGCTAGAATGAGAGTTTCCATGCATCCAACAAAGTACCACTTGCATCAGGCTTATGGTAATCATGAGGATCAGATGTACTTTCAGGTTGACATGTATCCTCAGACTGAAACATGTACAAGCAGACTCTAACAGACTCAGAAAACATATTTATGCAGGAACTAATTGTGCAAATTTGAAGCAAGAAACTGCTGAGGATAGTTTGTGCAAATTTGCAGCGCCAACTTCATCATTCAAATAGTCATTGCAACATGATAAGCTACGATAACAAGCAAAACAAAACAAGCATCTAAAACAAGCTACTGCACTTTGAGACGCAAAGAGAGAAAGGAAATCCAACAATTCTCAAACATTAGTTCTTTAATCATACTCAATGAATCTCATTGATCAGTTACAGCATAAGCTACGATAACAATAGCTGTTAAGAAAGCTCCTATTACAGGTTCCCAAACATGTAAGTCACCACTCTCTTTGCTAAAGCAGCACCAACAATAATACAAATTCCTTTAACCAGTTCTTTCATAAATGAGCTATGTTTGTTCCTATTCTCCATCTCTCTGATCCTCTTAAGCAATGAAAGAAGAACACGCTTAGTATTCTCATTAAGTGGCGAATCGATCCAACGAAAATAATTGCATGCTTTCCCATCCTACGAATCAAATAAAGAAGAACCAAAACAAGAACTAGGTCAGAGCTGCTAAAGTGAAATTGAGAGTAAAGATTCTAGTGTTCGTCATACCCCATAATTCGAGCAGCCAAAGAAGCGCCTGGCGGGATTGGCATCAGTCCACGAGGTTCGGAGAATCGCTCATTTAGCACAACGGCACAATGGAGTTGTTGCCGCCATTCTGGGAGGAAAGGAAGCGATAGAACTAGGATCCCTTTGGTGAGAATGAATGAAGGAACAAAAACCAAAATTTACATAAAAGAGGCTGAAATGGAAATGCAATTATCTAGACATAGGAATATGAAGCAGAAGAAGGAAAGGATTGAAAAGAAGATTTCTGTCTCTGGTTTTATAATAGGGTCAGCTAGGGTGTGGACAGGAAAGAAAAGGAGGAAGGGGTCGATGGATTTTTTTGGGAAAGAGGATGAGTCCATTTATTGGACTTAAATGGGGTTAGGGTAAATATGAGTAAGCAGTTTGCAGCTGACATGGCGGCTGAGTTGGCGTGGTAATTTACGTTTTAGCACCCGCCGTTAGTCATGGAGACGGAAATGGTAACAGTGCTACCGGAATTGGATATAAGTGATTTAGTTGCAACAAAACATACTTAAGTGGTTATCATGCAACAAATGGTGAACTTAAGTGGCATCCTGTGCAATTAAGCCTGAAATTTGGCCGGTCAAGTAGTCTTGTCCGCATAACGGCCAGTCGTCTTCATCATGGTCCACGAAGAGTTACAGAAGCTGCTCCTTGCCTGCATAAATGTAATGAGACCATCCCAATTTTGAATAGTAGTGCAGTATACGGCGGGACACTTGCAAAGCATACGGATTGGGAAAAATGCATCTAAGTAAAATAGACCATTGTGTTTGTTTTTAATCCAAGTTCGACAAGCATCTGGAGTCCACCAGAAGATGCATTCAGAAGCATATCCAAAGGTTTTGTCTACTTCTGTCACGTCATTGGATAGAGTTCAATAATTCAATTTGCATCTTGAAGCTAGTCCAGCCTTCACCACCCAATAACAGCCAGGTTTAGGCTAAGGAATTCGTTGTCATTGGGTTTTGTTGAGCAGTATAGGCCTCCTTGCGACCAAGTCATCTTTATCAAGGTCTTGTAGCAAGTAAATCTTCACCAACATCATAGTCATGCCATTGAAGGCAATCATGATCGGCAGTGGTCATCTCTTCAAATAGCTAGTGTTGGGGAGCAAGAACAACTTCTGTCAACAAAATTGTCAAGTCATCAGTTGAGGCATTCACGATCCATAAAATGGTCGTTCTCTGGCATTCAAAAGGTAGTACGATCGAAGACGTCATCATCCCTTCATCGTCCAGCTGGCATTCACGATTCAAGAAATGGTCTTCCCCTCTTCCAATTCATTATATTGAGCATATAGTAATCATTCATGGCTTTTCAAGCTGGGCATTCACGATGTTCATGCTCCAGCTTGAAGGGGAGAATAGGAGGTCAACATACGTCGGTCGACTAACTCAGTCATCAGGATTCAAGAAATGGTCTTCCCCTCTTCCAGTTCATTATATTGGGCATATAGTAATCATTCATGGCTTTTCAAGCTGGGCATTCACGATGTTCATGCTCCAGCTTGAAGGGGAGAATAGGAGGTCAACATACGTCGGTCGACTAACTCAGTCATCAGGTCGACCGAGATGTACCAAGTGTGTTCAAATTCAAGAGACGCAGTCAACCGTGTCTGTTATGAGACAATCCAAGTACCACATCGGTAATACAAGGGAAGGGACCCTTGTATATAAGAGCCCACCTAACCCAATTAGTACGAGGCCTTTTGGGGAGGACTCCTAAGAGTAAAACCGTGCGAGCTTGGCCCAAAGCGGACAATATCGTACTAATGAGCAGCCCGGTTATGAAAAGTGGTATCAGATCCTGGTTCGGTGCGGGGTGGTGAATGTCAGTTTGGTGGACACTCCTTTGGTGGCCTCGCGATTTGCAATCCGCGTTTGATTTTGTAGATCAATGAGAGTTTTGTGTCTGAGCTATTGGTGGATCCAGGAGAGATCCATATCTGGTTTGGCAGATCAAGGAGGTCCGCGTCTGTCTGGTGGATCTAGGAGAGATCCACGTTTGTTTGGCGGATCAAAGAGGGTGGATCCAAGAGAGATCCACTTCTAGTTTGGTAGATCAAGGGAGGTTCGCGTCTGTATGGTGGATCTAGGAGAGATCCAAGTTTGTTTGGCAGATCAAAGAGAGTTTCTCATTTGTACCGAGAAGCCCATCGATACAAGGTGTCTGGAGGATCAATATAATTGCTGAGGTGAGGACACGAAGTTCGTGGTCTTTGTCTTGAGGGGAGGATTGTTATGAGACAATCCAAGTACCACATCAGTAATACAAGGGAAGAGACCCTTGTATATAAGAGTCCGCCTAGCCCAATTAGTACGAGTCCTTTTGGGGAGGACATCCAAGAGTAAACAGTGCAGGCTTGGCCCAAAGCGGACAATATCGTACTAATTGAGCAGCCCGATTATATCAAGTGGTATCAGAGTCTGATTCGGTTCGGGGCGGATCTGGGGCGGTGGACGTCAGTTTGGTGGGAGGGACCCTCATTCTACGGGTGGGCATTCGGTCAGTTCGGTTTCAACCGAACCGAAATTATGAATACAGGGTCCCCAAATTCTCCCAAACCTCAAACCAAATTCGAACCGAATTATAATTCGGTTTGGTCGGTTTAAACCGAATTATAATTTGGTTCGGTTTTTCACACAAAACCGAATTTGTGAAGCTACTTGTATTTTCTCACTTTTAAATTATTTTTCACCCCTAATATAAACAATAAATATCAATTATATGCATCATCAATGATATAATCAAACTTTTCAACACATAAGTCTTAAAATATTTCAAATATTTAAGTCTAAAAACAACTACAAAGACAAAAATCCATCATTTGGAGCTTGCAATTATAGTATTTTAGTTTTCCGGTCGAAAATTCGGAAATTCGGTTCGGTTGAAAGAGCCCTGATTTCCGAACTATCCATATTTTCCTTCCGAATTCCGAACAGAATAGCATTAATTCGGTTTCGGTTCGGTTTAATTCGATTTTGGTTCGGTTCGGTTTGGGTTTACCAAACCGTTTGCCCACCCCTACCTCATTCGGTGACCTCGAGATTTGAGATATGCGTCTGGTTTGGTGGATCCACGATATATCCACATTTGGGCTACATCTGGTTTGGCGGATCAAGGGAGGTCCGCATCTGTCTAGTGGATCTAGGAGAGATCCACGTTTGTTTGGCGGATCAAAGAGAGTTTTGCATCTGGAAAAAATTCTTGTAGTGAGAAGCCCATCGATACAAGGTGTCTGGCAGATCAGAGCCAATCATCAGGTTGTTCATAGAGAGTTAGTCGGATCCAATCAACCTCATCTGACATGTTATTCATCTCGAGTTTTTTTGTTCAATCCATCATGCTTGTTCTTCACATTTCTTTCTTCAAGCTTGACATTCTTGTCATTTATGTCTTCGCTTGAGGGGGAGTGTTGCGGTTACTTAAACCGTGTTAGTATTGGGCTTGTTGGGACTTGTTCGAGTTGTAGTAGGTATGGATATTTGGTCGTACTCAACTGTACTCGTTAGGGTTTTAACTCTATTCTATCACTATATAAGAATTAGCTATGAACCTGTCGTAAGCAAGCCGTCACAATGTAGTCTTATAATAAAATCGTCAGCCGTGAGCTCTTTCGAGCTTACCATGGATTAGTCTTGTTCACGTCGAACAGTGATACCACGTAAAACTCGTTATTTCGTGTTCGTTTCCTTCCGCGTTATCAAATTCTACATGTAGAGTATCGATTCCATATCTTCTTACATTGTCTCTTAACTACATCCCTTGGTATAATATTGCACTTACCGCATAATTCATATTCCTCTATAATGAGCAAGTATTAAGTAACTATTATGTAAATATTAATATATGGATGACCAATGGCCTACCACATTAGATACTCACTTGGGAGTTACATGTAACTCCCATTCCTATATTATTGTCTCTAGTTCATATGCATTGATGTAAGGGTGTAGTGGTTACCAAAGGGTGTCTATAAATAGAGCACACTATTGTATCACAAATGGAGTATGAATAAGAAGAACTATTCCCCTCCTTGTGTCTTTCCTCCTCCAATCTTCTCTTGTAGTTGCTTACATTTCCATTAGTTTTATAACACGTTATCAGCACGAGACTCTTCCTTTTGAAAAGGTTAAATCCACAATTGTTCTGCTCAAGGTATGTCGATTCTCCCAAATTGTTTCTTTTATTGTCCTATTTCAATTTACATAATTTCATTTATTAATCAACACATGAAATCTTTGTTTGAGAATGCAAAGGTATAATTTCCTTCTTAATATATTTTTTTTATTTTGAAATTCGAATTTATTTATATATTTGTAAAAATATAAAATTGATATATCATGGGTCGCATAAGTCGTTTGTCTTGATAGTAATCTATATTTATTTATTGAATTTTAACTTTAATTTGTGTATATTTTTATGATAGTATGTCGAACCTTTCAAAGCTTGAGTTTGTGGCTCTTGATGTCACTGGAAAGAATTACCTATCATGGGTGCTAGATGCTGAAATTCATTTAGCTGCCAACGGTCTTGGAGACACGATTAAAGAGGGCAATGAAGCATCAGATCAAGACAAAGCTAAAGCAATGATCTTTCTTCGACATCACCTCCACGAGGGATTGAAGAATGAGTATCTTACGGTCAAAGATCCACTTATTTTGTGGACTAATTTGAAGGAGCGGTATGACCACCAAAAAACTGTGATTCTTCCTAAGGCTCGTTATGATTGGATGCATTTGAGGTTATAAGATTTTAAATCTGTGAGTGATTATAATTCGGAGCTATTCAAAATAACCTCACAACTACTGTTATGTGGAGAAAATATTACTGATGAAGATATGTTGGAAAAAACATTCTCCACTTTTCATGCATCCAATGTTCTCCTGCAGCAGTAATACCGTGAGAAAGGTTTCAAGAAATATTTTGAGCTGATTTCTTGTCTCCTTGTTGTTGAACAAAATAATGAGCTCCTAATGAAAAATCACCAATCTCGTCCTACTGGTGCCGCCCCATTCCCAGAAGCGAATGCGGCGACGTTCACCCAATATCCTTATGGGCAAATACATGGACGTGGACATGGACGAGGACGTGGGCGTGGTCATGCTCGAGGCCGTGGCCGTGGCCGAGATCTTGGTCGTGGTAATGGTCGTGGTGAAAGTTCCAAAAGCTCATTTTTCCCCAGAAGTGGAAAAAATGATGGTAGGAGAAGCAAGGAACAAAGTGTTCATGGTAACAAACACGTCGAAAATGTGTGTTACCGTTGTGGTGGAAAAGGTCATTGGTCTCGTACCTGTCGTACGCCAAAACACTTGGTTAACCTACCAAGAATCATTGAAAGGGAAGAAGATAGAAACCAATTGTATTTTTGAGGAAGATGATTCAGGAAAAGACTATAATGATGCTACTCATCTAGATGTGTTCGACTTCTTTGCCCACCCTGAAGGAAAAATAGATCACCTGATTGGTGATGGGAATGTTTGCAAGTGAAAAACTTAGCATTTCCATTTGAAATTTCTATTTCGTTGTCGCTTTGTTCACAAGTGAAAAGTGTAGGTTTCCCATTTGAAATTTCACTTTCTTTGTCGTTTTCCTTGAGTGTGTTTTTCCTATTAATGTGTCAGTTTAATATAATTTCTCTTTATAATCCTTATGTGGTTAAATTTCATCTATTATAATCATGTCATTATTTTTATATTTATTTGGAGATATTTTCTTATATTGATTTACTTTCTATCTTTTGTGAAGAATGAATATTCCCATGCTTGGCACCAAGATCAAAAACCATGATGTGTGTCTTGTTGATAGTGCATCGACACATAGAATCTTGAAGGATAAGAAATATTTTTCTCATCTTGAAATGCGAGAAGCAAATGTTAGTACTATATCTGGAAGTACAAATCTAATTGAAGGCTCAGGAAGAGCTAGTGTGTTGTTACCAGAAGGAACCAAGTTGTATATCAATGAAGCCTTATACTCTTCAAAGTCTCAAAGAAATTTATTGAGTTACAAAGATATTCGCCGAAATGGATATCATATTGAGACAAAGGAAGAAGAGAATAAAGAGTATATTATGATAACAAATATGGTCTCTGATAAAAAACACATATTGGAGAAATTGCTTGCTATTTCTTCTGGGTTGTACTACACGTTTATTAGTACAATTGAAACACATGCAGTGGTAAACAAGAAGTTTACAAATCTTGATAATTTTATAGTTTGGCATGACCGGTTAGGCCATCCCGGATTGATTATGATGCAAAAAATCATTGCCAATACATGTGGACATCCATTGAAAGGTCACAAAATTTATCAGTTTAAAGATGTACCATGTGTTGCATGTTCTCGTGGCAAGTTGATTATACGGCCATCACCTGTGAAAGTAAGGAGTGAATCTCTCACATTTTTAGAACGTATACATGGTGATATATGCGGGCCAATTTACCCACCATGTGGACCATTTAGATATTTTATGGTTTTAGTTGATGCATCAACTAGATGGTCACATGTGTGCTTACTATCAACTCGCAACCTGGCGTTTGCTAGATTACTTGCCCAATTGATACGACTACGAGCACATTTTCCTGATTTTCCAATCAAGAAAATACGTCTAGATAATGCTGGTGAATTTACTTCACAAACTTTCAATGACTATTGTATGTCCACTGGGATTGATGTTGAACATCCTGTAGCACATGTTCATACACAAAATGGCCTTGCAGAATCATTTATTAAGCGTTTGCAACTTATTGCAAGACCATTGCTTATGAAAACAAGCTTGCCAATTTCTTGTTGGGGACATGCTATATTGCATGCGGCAACATTAATTCGCATAAGGCCAACAAGTTATCATGAAATTTCCCCCTTGCAAATGGTTTTTGGTCAGGAACCTCATATTTCCCATCTAAAAATATTTGGGTGTGCCGTCTACATCCCTATTCCTCCACCACAGCGTGTTAAGATGGGTCCTCAAAGGAGGTTGGGAATTTATGTTGGATATGAGTCCCCGTCAATCATAAAATATTTAGAACCCTTGACGGGAGATTTATTCACTGCTCGTTTTGCTGATTGTCATTTTGACGAATCAGTTTTTCCAACATTAGGGGGTGAGAGCAAACAGCTGGGAAAAGATATTTGTTGGAATGAATTATCATTATCTCACCTTGATCCTCGTACTAGACAATGTGAACTGGAAGTTCAAAAGATAATTCATTTACAAGGTTTAGCAAACCAACTGCCGGATTCTTTTACTGACCAGAAGAGAGTGACAAAGTCACACATACCAGTTGTATATGCTCCAGTGAAAGTTGATGTCCCTGTTGGACAATCTGAAATTGCAAATGAATCTAAACCACGAATGAAGCGTGGTAGACCAGTAGGTTCCAAGGATAAAAATCCTCGAAAAAGAAAAGGAGCTATGAATCAAGTTGGTCAAATCGAGGATATGAAAGGTCAAGAAGAGTCCCCAAGCAAAACTAAGATTGTAGTTCCCGAAGAACATCAGGTACCTGAAAGTTTTGATAATGAAGAGATCTCAATCAATTATGTCTTGGATGGAAAATGTTGGAACCGAAGTAAAATAATCGTCGACGATGTTTTTGCTTACGTTGCAGCGTTGAGTGTGATGAATGAAAATGAGGATCATGAACTAAGATCTATTGATGAATGCAAGTCAAGAGATGATTGGCCAAAGTAGAAAGAGGCCATTGAGGCAGAATTAAACTCGCTTTCAAAGCGAAAGGTTTTTGGACCGGTAGTCCTTACACCAGAAAACGTAAAGCCAGTGGGATACAAATGGGTTTTTGTGCGGAAAAGAAATGAAAAGGGTGAAGTCGTGAGATATAAAGCACGTCTTGTCGCACAAGGATTCTCACAGAGACCTGGCATTGATTATGAGGAGACATACTCCCCTGTGGTGGATGCAACTACGTTTCGATACTTGATTAGTCTAGCAGTTCGAGAAGGACTAGATCTGCGTCTAATGGATGTTGTGACAGCCTATTTGTATGGATCACTTGAGAATGATATATATATATATATGAAACTCCCTGAAGGATTCACTTTGCCACAAGCGAACAAAACACATTCTCGAGAAAATTTTTCTATCAAATTGAACAAATCCTTGTATGGATTGAAACAATCTTGACGAATGTGGTACAATCGTCTCAGTGAATATTTGATGAAAGAAGGATACACGAATGACCCTATTTGTCCATGTGTTTTTTTAAAGAGATCGGGCAGTGAGTTTGTTATAATATCAGTTTATGTTGATGACATAAACATCATTGGAACTCCCGAAGAGCTTCCAAAAGCAGTTGATTGCTTGAAGAAAGAGTTTGAAATGAAAGATTTAGGAAGAACAAAGTTTTGTCTTGGAATACAGATTGAACATTTGAAGGATGGTATTTTTGTGCATCAAGAAGGATATGTTGAAAAGGTGCTTAAGCGATTTTATATGGACAAATCACACCCGTTGAGTAATCCAATGGTTGTAAGATCACTTGATGTGAAAAGAGATCCATTTAGACCTCGAGAAAGTGATGAAGATCTGCTTGGCCCTGAAGTGCCATATCTTAGTGCAATAGGAGCATTAATTTATCTAGCCAGTCACACACGATCCGATATATCGTTTGCTGTGAATATATTGGCAAGATATAGCTCTTCTTCCACTAAAAGACATTGGAATGGAGTTAAACATTTACTCCGTTACCTGGAACGACAGATATGGGCTTGTTCTATTCGAGTGCATCGAAGATGGATTTAGTGGGATATGAAGATGCAGGATATCTCTCAGATCCCCACAATGGTAGATCTCATACAGGATATTTGTTCACTTGTGGTGGTACAACTATTTCGTGGCGATCCACAAAACAAACTATAACAGCCACATCATCCAATCATGCTGAAATCCTAGCAATTCACGAGGCAAGTCGTGAATGTGTTTGGTTAAGATCTATGATTCGACACATCAGAGAATCGTGTGGACTATCTCTAGGAAAAATGATCCCGACGATCATGTATGAAGATAATGCAGCATGCATTGCTCAATTAAAGGAAGGATATATTAAAGGAGATAGAACAAAACATATTCCACTCAAGTTCTTTTTCACTCATGATCTTCAAAAGAGTGGTGAAATAATTGTCCAAAAAGTTCGTTCAAGTGAGAATATAGCATATTTATTCACCAAGTCACTCCCGACGACAATTTTTGTAAAGCTTGTTCGTGAAATTGGAGTTCGACGACTCAAAGACTTGAGCTGATGTGGTCATGAGGGAGAGCATATACGCGCTGCACTCTTTTTCCCTTAACCATGGTTTTTCCCACTGGGTTTTCCTGGTAAGGTTTTTAATGAGGCAGCATGAGATAGCGTAATAATGCAATCTAGTGGTCATCCAAGGGGGAGTATTATGTAAATATTAATATATGGATGACCAATGGCCTACCATATTAGATGCTCACTTGGGAGTTACATGTAACTCCCATTCCTATATTATTATCTCTAATTCATATGCATTGATGTAAGGGTGTAGTGGTTACCAAAGGGTGCCTATAAATAGAGCACACTATTGTATCACAAATGGAGTATGAATAAGAAGAACTATTCCCCTCCTTGTGTCTTTCCTCCTCCAATCTTCTCTTGTAGTTGCTTACATTTCCATTAGTTTTATAACAGTAACTGATTTATCAACTCATGTCCACATCTAAGTCTAACTTAATTATAATTAACTCATGTTTGTTCGATGATAAACTGACTTAAATTATTCTGCCCATCTTTTTAGAACTTTGGACGATTATATCTTTGTTCTCCTTAATTCGATATTCACAAAGTTTGTTTTTATTTTGCATAAATTTTTTAGTCCTACAACTTTTACTAGGATCAAAATTTTCAAAATATGAAATCTTTTTTGGATATAAGAGGTTTTGAGAATAAGGTTAGCTTTACTTTTCACATTTCCACATACATTCTGATAATATTTCTATTAAAATGTTGGAGTCCTTGAAAAGTTATGCGGAATAAAACAAAATTCACTACGATCGGATAACCGAGCACAAAGTTAAGACTATTGGAAATTTCAACGCAGCGGATCGAGGCCATCAGACTCGATCCCACTAGTGGTTCAAGTCCATTGAACTCGAACCACTCCAAACTTAGGTATTTTGGGGGGGAAATTTTATAAGTGTTGTATTTTAGAAATTTTTTTAATTATTGTTGTATTTGGGAAAAAATTTCCTCTTCATACATAAAATTAGACAAATGCGAGCATGAAAACTCGAGAAACATGAACTAGAAAATGCATGGAATTCGAACAGTTCCATTTCTAGAAATTTCAAGAACTAGAGAGGATTAGGAGTTCGACGGAGGAGGAAGGTAGTGGCGCGGAGAAGCAGCGTCGCCGATAGAGCGAAGTTTTAGGTCATCAGAGTAGTGAAGCGAGGTTTTCTTTCGTCTGGAACTGGAGAGAATGGAAAGGAGGGAATTGAAGGTTTCAACGGAAATCAGCACGAGAGGATGATTGTTGCGTTTATCGTGTCGGAGAAGAGTAGTCAATTTGGAAGGAGTGAGGGAGGTTTGACATGACCGAAATGATGAGCAGCCCTTACCAACATTCTTAATGGTTGGTATTACATTGTCAGTATTAGTAGGGTTGGGAAATGGTGTGGGCCGGTCCATACCGGATCATATATGCGGTCTCAGTCCAGACCGAGAGGTTAGAATATAGACCACAGACTATATTGTTTAGACCAAATCACGCATGTGCGATCTGGTCCAGATAGACCATAGTGTACCAAAAATGAACAATTTAATTAGTCAATCGCACAAAAAATTGAACCAATAGCCAAGAAAAAAATATTTTATTTCCTTAAAACATAAATTCATACATGCATGGATAATTTTGATAGCATAAATCTCAGTAAATAATAAAGATACAAAGTCAAAACATCTCAACTTGCACCATAACATCATAAACATTTACATAATGTCATATGGAGACATGATCTTCTCTACTCTAGTGAAATGTGGCAGTGAATGTAGGAGGGGACGTGATTGTCAAAATTAAGATTGAGACTTGGGTGGGTTGCTAATACATAATGGTTTGGTCCAATAAATCGCGATCTAGACTAGATTAGATCAAGAAATCAAAATATCATATAATACAGACCATGTACCAAACCATACCATAATTAACGATCTACGGTCCGAACCAAACTGTGCAATCTGATTATACTATGATTTTTCAAACGATCTATTCTACTTTCCCTCCCTAAGCATTAGTATGCTGCTAACTATCTGGTGCGAGGATGAATACTGTTTGACATGAATTAAATGTACCGATGATGAGTCGCTCTTCCTGGATTGTACCCTGGCTGCTATGGATAGGGTTAAATCAGATCATAATCTGTTGATTCTAAGGTGGGGTGACAACAAAAATACTAATAGACCATGGAAATTTCAGAACATGTGGCTTGAAGACCCTCGTTTCTACAATGAATTGGGTAAGTGGATGTCGGAGAGTCTACAGGGAGTGGGAGGTGCTTTTCTGCTTGCTAGAAGATTATGGTTGATAAAAGCTAAAGTTAAAATCTGGAACAAGGAGATTTTCGGCAACATTGATAGCAAGGTTGAAGAGCTGTCTTATTCGATCTTGACACTGGACAGAATTGAAGAAGAGAGAGCCCTGCTAGAGGAAGAGATGAATAACAGAATGGGAATGGCTCTTGAGCTGAGCAGAACGATTCATCTCCAAGAAGTTTGTTGGAGACATAAATCGAGAGAGGTCTGGATTAAGTTGGGAGAGAAGAACACAGGTTATTTTCACAAAGCGGCTAACTACAGGAGAAGGGTAAATTTCATCGAACGCATCAAAATCAACAGTCCTATGGTAGACGATAAAGAAGAAATTGGGAATGGAATTGTGAGTTTCTACCAGAGCTTATTCTGCAAAAGACTGAAGAATCGGTCATTCCCGAAAAATCTGGGCACACAAGTTATTGGAGTTGAAGACAGACTGATCCTGGATGCCCTGTTCTCTGAAAAGGAGATTTGGCTAGGTCTGAGAGACTGCGACAGGAGTAAATCCCCTAGCTCTGATGGGTTTTCCTTCAAGTTTTTTAAGAAGTGTTGGCAGTGGTTAAAAGTCGACATTGTGAAGGCATTCCAGGATTTTTACGAATCAGGGTATTTGCTGGACTGCGTTACACACTCTTTTGTGTGTTTGGCCCCGAAAAAACACTCGATTGAAGATATTAAAGATTAAGGCCGATCAACTTAATCGGGAGCATTAACAAATTGATCAGCAAAGTTCTATCGAGGAGACTGGTTACGATTCTTCCGAATTTGATCTCCCAGCAGCAGCAAGCTTCTGTCAAGGGAAGGAAGATATGTGAAGCAGGATTAATTGCCAATGAGGTTGTCGACAGCAGTCGTAAAAGTAGGAAGCTTGGTCCTATGTTCAAACTTGATATCGAGAAGTTATTTGACGATGTGAATTGGGAGAGCTTGTTTAAGATCCTTTCTTCTATGGGATTTTCGGATAAATGGTGTGGTTCGGTTAAGGGCACCATGTGTTCTTCTAGAATTATGTGCTTGTCAACGGGAAAGCTAAGGGCTATTTTAAGACGGCCAAAGGTCTCCAACAAGGGGATTCCCTTTCTCCAAAGCTGTTTGTCCTTACGATGGAAGTGTTGTCTAGTATGCTGAAGTCTGTTAGAGAGGCTGGTAAATTTGAGGGGTTTTACATGAATGAGGATTCTAGATCGGAGGAGGTGAGTCATCTGTTGTTCGCAGATGACACGCTGGTATTTTGTGAGGCAAAGCATGATCAGGTGTTGAACATCTTGGCTACCGTCGTGTGCTTTCAAGCTGTGACGGGTTTGAGGATTAACTTGGACAAATCAGTCATGTCTACAGTTTGAGATGTTGTTGATCCTAGCTTCTTTGCTGCCATTTTCGGCTGCTAGTGGAATAGAGAGTTGCCCAATTATCTCGGTTTTCCTCTTAGGGCCAGACCTAATAACACAAGTATTTGGGAACCGATTGTTCATAAAGTCCATAATAAGCTCAATGGATGGGGAAACAGGCATTTGTCCACTGGCGCGAGGCTGGTCCTTTGCAGAGCAGTTCTTTGAAGTATGCCTACTTATCTTTTCTCCCTTTTCAAAACCCCATCTTCGGTGATTAAGAACTTGGAGCGAATTCAAAGGATATTTATGTGGAATGGGACTACTGGTGCTAACAAGATGGCCTTAGTGGACTGGAAGATTTGTAAGTCTGAGAAGAATAGTGGAGGGCTGGACATCCATGATTTAAAAGCTTTTAAGGATGCATTGCTGTCCAAATGTTTGTGGCGTTTTGCCATGGAGAGAGATAGCTGGTGGCAAAAATTTATAGATGTTAAATACCAAAATTCTTCCTCGGTATGGCAGACTGCGCGAGCTAGGAGTGGGTTTTCTCAATCTGTGTGGGCTAATATTTCTAAAGAATTTGACACTTTCTGGAAGTTTGCAAGTCTGGATCCTGGGAATGGAACTGAGACTTTGTTCTGGCACGACAGATGGACCCAGGGGAAGATGTTGGCTTCCTTGTCCCTCGTGTAGTTGTTGTAGCCACTGACCCTGAAGCAAAAATCTCTGGCGTGGCATTTCTCAACGGTTAGTCTATTATTTGATCTCTTAACCTTAAATTTCCTTTGAAAGGGGGTGCGGAGCAGGATAGATTGAATTTAATGCAACTACTCAATTCTCTGGATTTGAGGGATGAGAATTACATCCCTTGTAAAATTATCTGGAATCCTGACCTAAAAGGAAAGTCCTATGTGAGCTCATGTTACAGGAACCTGGTGAAGGATGAACAACAAGGTCCGAATGACTTCCCAGCAAAACAAGTTTGGAAGAATGTAATACTGGCGCGACCAAAGTCTGTTTCTTTTTGTGGCTAGTTTATCATAACAAAATCCTCATGCCGCCTTTCTAGCCACTGTGAACGCAACTGTCGACTTTTCTTCAAACATCCGCTGATTTCTCTCCTACCACACAGAACACCTAACCGCATGAATAATGCAGTACTTGAACCACCCATCAACGCTGTCCGGCACCGAAAGAGGACAACTTTTGACTATCGAAGAAACATCTCCCCTTTGCCCTGAGACCCCATTCCTGTAATCCCTTAAATGGCTCCACACCTTATCCACGATGGAATGACTAGTGGCTCAAGGAAAGGTCGAGAAGAACCAGGGGGAGAGCTGGCTGCGGGAGATTATGATCGGGCGATGATGTTTACTTCATCTCTGGGAGGGATTGAGGGTATGGTTTTGAGTGTAAGGGGTTTGTGTAGGAGTTGTCTGTCTTTCGTGGTGCGTCTTGTGTCCTGGGATGCGTTTGGTGATGGGGCGAGGTTTAGGAAGTTGTGGGTTTGGGAATTGCGGTGCTGTTTTTTTCTGTTTGGTGACTTTGTGCACGAGCACTGATTGGTTGGGCTCCCTCTGTTTCTTTTTCCTTTTGTTCCTTTGGGTTTTGCCGTTGGAGTTGGCTGTTTGGCGGTGGTGTTGTTGTATTTTGTCCTTGGTTTGTGGTCTTTTTTCGCTACGAGAGATCAGATCTTGTGATCTCAATAGCTTGTACATTCTTTTTGTCTTTGTTTTTAATATCAGTTTAGCACCTTTATAAAAAAAAAATGTACCGATAATGCTCGTCGGCCCAACTCGTGTACAGCCCATTTAACTGAACAACCGAATTTAATCACTTGATTATTTTTTTTATAGATTTATTCACTTGATTTTGTTGGTAAATTAAAAAGAACACGAACCGTTGACAACACATACTAACACACGAAATTAAAATTAATTGATCTTGCGGCAGTCCGTTCTGATCTCGCCATTACTCCCGGTCAGCGGCCCCATATTCCCCATCTTGACCATCGACGCCGCGAAATCCGCCGCGAACCTCGCCGGATTCCCGCTGTACAGCCTCACCAGCGCGTCACTGGCGGCGCTGCCTGTGCCGAACAGCTCCTGATCGGAGTGCAGCAGCCCTCTGTTCCTGACCAGCGAGCCAAAGTACTGCGTGTCGAATCCCGCCGGAGTTCCGTCCAACGGCTGCAGGTTGTTGTCGCCGCCGGTCAGCGGGCAGGTGCGCTGTAAAGAGGATGCCAAGTTGGCCTGGATGTTGGTGTCGTTGTAGATGTGGGCGCGGAAGGTGGTGCAGCGGGCGAGGCCGATGGTGTGGCCGCCGGAGAGCGCCACGAGGTCGGTGAGGTCGAGGCCGTGGGTCTGGAAGTTGGCGAGGAGCTGCGAGAAGCTGAAGAAGGGCGGCGGGAGGTTGTTGTTCGCGTCGTTGAGGCTGGCGGTTCTCGCGTCACGTCGGCCGACTAGGACTTGGTACGTGAACCGTGGACCTCCCAGCTGCAAGTAATTAACGCGGCCAATCAATCAAGTTTATACGTAATTTTCCAAACTCCTACGCAATTTTGTATGTGATTTCAAAAATTAGGAGATTTAGAGTGAGGAAGGAACGCTTACAATAGCGACAGAATCGCGAGCAGCAACTGCTAAGATGTCAGCACAAGACACAACGCTTCTCCTGCATATTCTGTCAACCTCCTTCTTGATTTTGTCAACCACGTCAAATCCTCGAATCGAGTTTAAATTTGGATTTGCCGTTTTCTCTCCAGTGAAAGTTGATGTGTCGTCAAGAAGAACTGATCCATCACACCCCTAAAATATATCATCACAACCATTAGAAGCAAATCCTTCTGAAACACTGTCAAATTATGATTACCATGCTTGTTTGCTTTAGTTGATCCTTATAATTTGATCGATGGCAACTATATACAAATTTGTATCAAAATATCAGTAAGGAGGAAATAGAGAAAGAAATTAAAACAGTACTTAACCACTTCCTTACATTGACGAAACAGTCATGGAAGTGCAAGCGAAGCAGTGACGCGCCCATGCGAGGCTCATCGTCGATTGCCTTCTTGACAACCCGTCTGATGGTAGGTAGCGCCTGAGGGCAAACTGAACGGTAGAAGTTTGGGCTGAGTTGTGCAAGAACATCAGGGATCAGAAGTGCTGCCACAATATACAACAGCAAAGCTCGGGAAGCTGCAGCAGCCATTGGTTAAGTCGAAGCACAAAGACTCAAGCTGTATATTAATGGCTACTTGTGTTGCAGAGATTGATGAATATTGGTGGTGTATTTATATACAGTAGCTAGCTAGCTAGCTAGCTGCAGCAAAAGAAAACCCATTGCATTGCTTTCATGCATGATCGTGCCCATGCGTCATCAAAATTATTGGTGTTTAATATTACGGGGAGACTAATTCCATGGCTGGTGAAGCAGATTGGACGGATTAACTAACAGATTATTTTAAGAGATATATAGTAATAGCATTGATCATGAAGGTCGTTGTCAATGAAGAATGAGGACTTAGCTAGTACTTAATAGTGAAACCGGTATTAGTTGTGCTAGAGTGCAGAGTTATTAGGATAATTGTTAAGTTATGGCTGGGTACCCTACATTTAGTCAAAGTAACTCAGAATTATTGGGATATAATTGAGTTATAGACCAAGTTAATTCATTTTTTCTTTATAATCAAACGTTGGCCATTACTCATTATCGTGATTAACTGTTAATACAAGGTGTACAATCTAGACATATCATTCGGTTAAAGACATATTTGGTCACTGAGATTACTAGGACATGTTTAGTCACTAGAAAAAGTTAATATCAAATTTGGTCACTATAATTACTAAAACATGACACATTTAGTCACTCGCCGTTAGTTGTCGTCCAACTTCGTTAAAAGAGTCTGTTATGTGCTGACGTGGCTAACGTGAGCGCCTAATCAGCGCTGTTTTGGGTCGTAAATGGTCAAACCCGACCCGCCACGTCACTAAACCCGCCACGTAACAAACCCAACCCAATCCATTAACCCGACCAGAGCCCACTTAAAAAAAAATGTCGGAGCGAGAGATATCCCAAACTCTCCACTCCCTCCTTCCCAGTCCCAATCCTCCGCCACCGGCCCTCTCACCTCCATGACCACCGTCGTCCACCACCTCCACTCCAAACTCAGCGTCGACCTCTCCCCCAAGCTCGACTTCATCCGATCCCAGCTCCAGCAACTCCTCTTCCAACAACCTCATCCACCGCCACCGCACCAACAGCAGCAGCAACCCTTTCCTCCTCCGCCACCGTCTTACAAAGACCGTTATGCCCCTCACCAACCCGCTCCAAATTTCCTCCTCTCTTCCGGCTACCCTCCGATGCACCAAACCCTTAATTTCTTGCTCTCTTCTGGCTACCCACCGCCTCCTCAGTAGCAGCACCAACCCTTTCCTCCGCCCTCTTACAATGACCGTTATGCCCCCACCAAACCCCCAACTTCTTCCTCTCTTCCGGCTTCCCCCCATCTCACTCCCCCGACTCCGTCAATTTGGAATCCCCTGCACCTGCTGGTGCTCCCCTCGAGTCTCCTAAGGAGAATAATAAGGGTAAGAGGAAAGACGAGGCGGGTGGTTTGAACAATCTCTCCATGCTCTCTGGTCTCAGAATAGTTTGATTAAAAATGGCGAAGGGAAGAGCTCTCGAGGAAGGAGAAGGGTTTTCGGGTCTGCAAATGGAAACTGATCATTTTTTTTAAGTGGGCTTTGGTCTGGTTAGGTGGGTTAGAGTTTATTTCTCGGTCGGGTTAGGTTAATGGATTGGGTTGGTTTTATTACGTGGCGGGTCGGGTTTGACCATTTCCGGTCCAAAACGGCGATGACTAGGCACTCACGTTAGCCACGTCAGCACATAACGCACTTTTTTAACGGAGTTGGACGGCAACTAACGACGAGTGACTAAATGTGTCCTGTTTTAGTAATTCTAGTGAGCAAATTTGATATTAACTTTTTATAGTGACTAAACATGTCCCAATTTAGTAATCTCAGTGACCAAATGTGTCTTTAACCCATTCATAAGTGCTATTCTTCTGTATATATTTTTACGGATGAAGATTCAAACTCTAAATCATCCCAACAAAAAATAGTTGAGGTTTAACTTTGTAGCAGAGACGACATAAATAGCTATCATCAAATCGACTTGAATCTTAACTAATAGGGGTATCATTGTCCAACCTAAACCCGCTGATCATACAAGAAAAATTCATTACCATTAAAATAACGAGAGCTAATTAAAATAGTACAATGGATACCAACGGTCCGTCTCAATTTGAACTTGTCATCCCTACCGTTGAATCCCATATGCATCCATGAATATTGATTACCAAATCCTGTCACCCATGAATAACAAACTAACCAACTCTATAGATAATCGTTATGTTATTATATGTATCGGACCTTTTCATTGGTCGATGATGTCATCGTTATAGGAGTATGGATTATAGTTTAAAGATCAAACCAAATTATGTACGTTGACCAAACTTGTGGAGGAAATCCTTCTGACCTGCTAATTTTCAACATACGAACATGTCGGCAATATTATTTAAGTACTTTTGGGTATGAGATCATGATCAGATTCGTCTAAACCGCAGCCTAGCTAGCTTGATGATGTTTAAAAAATTCTACATCCTCCAATAAGATTGGAGCTAGCCAACTGGCATACATGCCCCCCCTAAGAATAAGTATAGAGGAACGATATATTGATAGAGTCAAATCATAAAGTTTGGAGAAGTGTGGCTGTCCCCAAGTCAACACACGCCATTGTTAGCTGGGCTCCCTTTTCTGTGACCCAAATGTGCCACCATTAACAACAAGTTTGATATGGGAAAACCTTAGAGCTTGTTGATTCTCATTTATGTGAAGCCTTATATAGGTTGTACAATGCAAGAAGACAACCAGCTAACACATTCTTGTCAGTTAGTTTGGATTGGAAACAATCTCCAATGTTGAGACAAAAGAAAACGAGAAAAAGCTGATAAACCAAACGACATTGTTGGCAACATAAGTGTGACTATTAGAACGACACCGCTTTGATGTGGTGGAAAAACTTGGAGAAAATGCTGCCACATTGACCTTCTTCTTTGCCGAAAGAAAATGATAGTTGGAATTGAATTTTCAAGATTCAATTTCTATTACCCCTCAAGCCGGTGGGCAGAGATTTTGCACACCGAGTTTGGAGACAAGATGGAGAAATAGTGCTAGAGATAGGGGTTTGGTGAAGAGATCCGCGAGTTGGTGAGCCATGAGACATGAAGCAATTTGAGTAACTTACGCTGCAACTTTTCACGAACAAGATGGCAATTAAGTTCGATATGTTTCGTTCGTTCGTGGAACGTCGGATTCTCAGCAATATATATGGCACTTTGATTATCACAGTAGATGTTGGCTGGCTGAGGATTATCAACCTTGAAGTCACGAAGCAGATAGAGAAGCCACTGAAGCTCACAGGCAGAGAAGGCAAGTGCTCTGTACTCTGCCTCACAGGAGGATCGAGAAATAGTTTGCTGCTTCTTACTTTTCTAGGAAATCAAGGAATTGCCCAGGTAAACACAATAACTTGTAATAGATCTTCGAGTATCCACACAGGTTGCCCAATCAGAGTCTGAAAATGCCTTGAGCAGTAACTTTCATTGAGAAGAGAAGAAAAGGCTAGTGGCAGGGGCAGATTTCAAGTATCTGAGAATTCTGAGAAGTGAGAATTTCTTTGTAGTGTTTGATGCTTGGATTGCCCATAAATTGACTTACTTGTTGTGTAGCGAAGCTGATATCTAGTCTTGTTGTAGTAAGGTAGATCAATTTTCCAACAAGTGTCCTGTAAAGTTCAGGATCAGCAAAGGGAATGCCACACTCTTTAGTAAGATGAGTTTTGTAATCCATGGGGGTCGAGACAAGTCTTGAGTCTAATAAATTTGCTTCCTCAATGATTTCAAAAGCATACTTTCATTGTGATAAATGAATGCCCTATCTGTTTCTTGCAACTTCCATGCCAAGAAAGAACCTTAAAGTGCCTAGATCTTTAATGCTGAATTCAGAATGGAGAACAACCTTCAGTTCCTCCATAGCTGATAGATCATTGCAACCCACAACCCAATCATCAACATATATCAGTATGCAAGTATAACTTGAATCAGTGGCTTTATAAAACAAGGAATGATCTGGTTGACTTGGAACATAACCAACTTGTTGAAGTTTGTCTGTGAGTTTTGAAAACCACTATCGAGATGCCGGCTAAGGCCATATAGGGACTTCTTGAGTCGGCAAATAGGGTTGATGAAGCATGGTGGAGGGTCATAACCCTTTGGCAATGTCATATGCACTTCCTCTTGGAGATCACCATGGAGGAAGGCATTGTTAACATCCAATTTATGGATGTGCCAGTTCCTTAGAGCAGCAATAGCTAGGAAAGTCCTGATAATGGTCATCTTGATGACTGGGGCAGAAGTGTCTTGGTAATCTACCCCTTCCTGTTCTGTATTGCCTTTGGCAATAACTCTGGCCTTAAACCTCTCTGAAGAACCATCCTGAGGCACTTTAATTCGATAAACCCACTTGTTACCAATTGGTTTTTTACCTGGAGGGAGTTCCACAACATCCCATGTCTGATTTTTAAGTAGATCTTTGACTTCCTGTTTCATGGCATTATTCCTATCCTCTAATTGAGAAGCTTCTTTGTAGCTATTTGGTCCTTGATAGGAGGAAATGCCAAGAACAAACTTTCTATATGATGGAGTGAGTTTATCATAGGAAACCATAGAGGAGAGAGCATACATTGGTCTAGGAATCTGTTGTTGAAGCTGATCACTAGCACTACTAGATGACTGAGAAAGGTAGTAGTGGTATTCTTTAACTAGGTGAGTTGGGGGCTTGATGTGTCTGTCAAAATGTCTCAAAGGTGGTTGATTGGTAGGTGGAGGGGTAGCGGGGGAGGAGAAGGAGAAGGAGAAGGTGGAGGGTGTGGGGCAGGTGGGGATGGAGAAGAAACAGTTGATTGAGGGGCAGGAGGTGGTGAAGAAGAATTGGGTGGGGAGATGGGGGGGGGGGTAAAGGTGGAGCAGGAGGAACAGGAGGAGAAGAAACAGGATGAGGTGGGAAATCATCTAGTGGAGCAGTGGTAGAAAGGGGAAAGAAAAGACCAGAAGCTAGATCAGGTTGAGAATCCTTGTTGATAGACTTGAATGGGAAGTGGGATTCATAAAAAAAATGACATTCCTGGAGATGAATATATCATGGCTATCAAGATCATAAACTTTAAAACCTTTGATGTCTGCAAGATATCCTAGGAAGACTCCTTTTCTAGCCCTGGGTTGAAATTTGGTTATGTTGTGAGCTGGAGAGGAAGCATAGACTAAACATCCAAAAACTTTCAAATTTGTGAGGCCTTGTGGGGTTGTTGTAGAGTCTGTGATAGGGTGTTTAGTTGTGAAGAACAGAAGAAGGAACTATGTTGATTAGTTCACACAGTGATCACCCCGGAAACCAGGTGGCAAATCATCCTAGAATTGAAGAGCTCTTGCAACAGCTAAGATATGTTGATGCTTTCTTTCAACCTTGCTATTATGATGGGGGGTTTGGACACAAGAGATTTCATGAATGATGTCGTGGGAATCATAGTAATCATTCACACTGAATTCTTTGCCTTGATATTCTAATTCGTTTGATTTGAATCTGAAATTGGGTTTGCATTTGATTACAGAAGGTGATCAGTTTAGGTCTAGCTTCTGATTTGAGAGACAACAGAACTATCCATGTCATTCTAGAGAAATCATCAACAATGGTGAGAAAGTACTTAAAACCATCATGAGTAGGAACAGAATTAGGACCCCATATATCAACATGTAAGAGTTCAAAAGGATGTGAAGTTACATGCTGACTAATAGGAAAAGACAGCCTCCTTTGCTTAGCAAAGTGGCAAACATCGCAGGGTAAATCTTTCTGAGTGTTAATGGAGGTACAAAACTGGTTGAGATGAGGCACTTTAGAGTGAGAGAGATGTACTCATCTAAAATTCCACATGTCAAAAGTGTTGGAACTAACGACTTTGATGAGTTTAGGATTATTATAGGCTTCTAGGTAGTAAAGGCCATTTGTCAATCTAGCAGAACTAGTCACACTCTTCTGCTCCAGATCTTGTATGACACAAAGGTTTGAATGGAAGGTTAAGCTCAATGAGGTCTTAGAGGTTCACTTGCTCACAAACAACAAATTGAAAGTGAATTTGGGAACATAAAGCACATCTTCAAGCACCAAAGTATCACTGCATGCTACAGTGCGCATGTGAGTAGTCTGGATTTGTTGGCCAGTAGGTACGGTGATATAAACATTGGCTACTGGTTTACAGTCTATTAGATAGTCTAATGAACATACAATGTGATCTGAGGCACCCGTGTCAATTATCCAGCTTGTGGTGGGTTTGTGGAGCACATTAAGAGGAGGCAAAGTCATGAAGCATTTACTTGATGTGGCAGTGCTGGAAATAAAAGCTGCAGCAGAATGAGAACCTTGTGGTTTGTGAGGATGCATTAAGGACATGAGCTTCTCATAGTCTGAACGAGTAAGCTTTACTTCTTCCTTTGGATTAGAGATGGCAACATGGACAGAACCTTTGCCTCTTCCATAGGACTGGGAGTTGTTCCAGGAAATGTAGTTGGGGGGAAACCATGCTTGTGAAAGCATTTCTCTTCAATGTGCCTTGGCTTTTTGCAAAAGATGCACTCAAGCATTCGGTTTGGATCCATGGTTGGAATCCTTGAGATCATTCCAGGAGGAAAACCATGCTTCTGAAAACAAACTTCTTCAGTATGCCCTTCTCTTTTGCAAAATGTGTAGAATGGTCTCTTCTGATTTGGAACTTGTCTTCTGTTGACTCCTGGAAGCAGTAACATCAGTAGATGCTGTGGCTTTTTGCCTTTTTGAGTGCCATACATCTGTCTCTCATGCTTTAGCATCCTTTGAAAAACTCGGTTGATGTTGGGCAAGTCATCACCAAACAAAACTTGAGACCTTACTCTTGAGAAGTTTTTATTAAGGCCTCTAAGACACTTAATCACATAGTTGGTTTCCTGATACTCTTCAACTCGCTTCATGGCTCTACAAGTCAGGTGACTAGTAGGGGTACAATCACATGGAATGAGAGGTTAATAATTGTACTCAAGTTCATCTTTGAGAGTGATTACTAGACCATAGTACTCAGTGATGGTATGGTTTCCTTGCTTGAGGGTGGAAAGGGCTTTTTGAAGCTCTGCAACTCAAACAATATCACAAGATCCATAGCGGGTTTGAAGACTTTTCCAAGCCTCAGCTGCAGATTTTCTCTACAAAAATGGTTTTGCGGATCTCTAACTCAACAGACTGTTGGATCCAGCTTAGAATCATTACATTGTTCCCGACCCAAGCTCCTCTTTTTGGATATGTTTCTGCAGGTTCTTCAGTAGCTCCATTGATGAAGCCTAACTTGTTTTTGGCTGAAAGAGCATTGAGCATTGCTCGATTCCAATTGTTGTAGTTGGTGGTGGTGAGCTTGTCAGCCACCAAGATGGTACATGCCTGCACGGAACCATGAAGAAAGAAAGGGTCCTCTATGAGGTAAGTCTGTGTTTGTGGTTGGGGTTCTGATGTAGCAGCCTCAGTGGGTGCTTAAGAAGTTTCGTTTGTGGCGATGGTGGCGGCTGCCTAGGGCTCTGATACCATAACAACAAGTTTGATATGGGGGAAACCCTATAGCTTGTTGATTCTGATTTCTGTGAAGCCTTATATAGGTTGTACAATGCAAGAAGACAACACAGCTAACACATTCTTGTCGGTTAGCTTGGATTGGAAGCAATCTCCAATCTTGAGACAAAAGAAAACGAAGAAAGCAGATAAACCAAACAACATCGTCGGCAACCTAAGTGTGACTAGGAGTGGAAATCGGTACGGTATCGGTATCCCAATACCAAATACCGAATACCGAATTACACCCTAAATAATTTCGGTATCTCAATCTCAATCCCTAAATATTTTGGTATCCCAACCAGTATTATCGAATACAAAATTAATTACCTTTGTAATTAGTAATTAAATATATAAGTTAGATTTTATTGTTTATTTTAGGGCAAAGAGACTAAGAAAAGAGTCTTGAGTTGCATAGAGCTAACATCTCATGTTCTTGTAATTGGTAATCTTTAATTTGACGAATTTGAGGTTGAGAGACGACTAATACTAGTGCGAAATAGTGATGCAATGATCTATGTATAATTAAATGACACTCTTGGTGGTTGAGGATCGCGTAGTAGTGAATGAGAGAGTCTAGTTGAGAGGATAAAATATACACTAGCTTATATTTCGATATTGATCACTATTTCGTTATATACCGATCCCAATCGCGTAATCCCTAATACCGAATAACAATTGAAATTCAATCCCATGAAATAATACGTGTATTCGGTAATACCAAATATAGACAAATTCGGTACGGTATTCGATTATCCCAAATAATGGTACCAAACTTCCAGCCCTAAGTGTGACTATCAGAACGACACTGCTTTGCTATGGTGGGAAAACTGGGAGAAAACGCTGCCGCATTGACCTTCTTTTTTTTTTTTTTTTTGCTGAAAGGAAATGATCGTTGGAATTGAATTTTCAATATTCAATTCCTGTTAACCATAAATAATGATTTTGTACATTAATCAAGGTCAAATATGTGACACTATTGCAGTTACACATTTGAAATTGTTCTTATTTTGTTACAACTTTAAAGTCACCTCAACAAGCGACCAGGCAAGTATCCTAACTCCTATCCCTTTTCCTGTCCTAGTCCTGCCCTACTAATTCCCTTATTCTCTTTATTTTTTGCTAAATTAGAAATGAAAGATTGGTTGGAAATGAAGGGTAAAAAAAATAGTGAACACAAGTTAAAAAGGGAACGGATCAGGTCAGTAACTCATATGGTGAGTAACCATCAGTAACCTGTCCACATACGCATGACATCAGCATCTCTGCTCTCCTAGAAAGTCTTTTATCCTTTCCCCTTTAATATTTAAAGGACGATTTCTCTCTCGTTTTAAGTCGAAATTTAAATTTTTTGCACAGATTAATCAGATTAAATGTGCTCTTTAAAATAATATTCACTTTGATATATTTTTAGTACAAAAAAATTGAATAATTTTTTACTAGTCGTTACCATATGGTATATGGTATGTTGATATTTAATACCATATGGTAAGAAAGCGTATCATGATGGTATGAACATACCAATATGGTAAGAAGGTTGAATACATGATAGTAGGAGTATACTAACTGTCATTTACGACTTTCATCATTGTTTACCACAAGTTACCACCCACATACCATAGTGGTAAAGTATGGTAATTTTTGGTCCAATATTTTTTTCACCCTAAAATTTGTAGATCCAATAGATCAAGATGAACTCGTTCCTTCTGAGCAAACGTTACGACTTAAAAACGAAGAAGTTACCATATGGTATGTAGTTGGTAAAAAAAAGTTTCTCGAAATATATTGAAAATTGATCTCATTTTGTAGAGCATAACGAACTCGTTCCATATGTGCAAAAAAAATTGAAATCCGAGTTAAAACAAAGAAGATAAGAGCCAATTATGAAAACTAGGGAAAATAAAATGTCTTTAATTGACAACCCTTAGATCTGGATTTTCTGGACCCACTTAGATCTAAAGGTCCAGCTTTTTTATATTGAAAATTGATCTCATTTTGTTAATGATTTTGTATCCTAAGTCGTTAAAAAGGGGAGCAGATCATATGGTATGAAAAATACCACCTCTGGTATAGTATGGTATGGAGTTGGTAACGAGAGGTATGGAATTTTATCCCCCAGAAAATTTTGAAATCCAATAGATCATGATTAAATCGTTCTTTTTGTGCAAAAATTTCCGAAAATGACTAAACAACGAAGGAGATACCATATGGTATGTAGTTGGTAACGAGAGGGATGAAAAAAAAATTATCAAAAAATATTGAAAATGGATATCATTTTGTAGAGCACAACGAACTCGTTCCATCTGTGTAAAAAAAAATTGAAATCCAAGTTAGAATAAAGAAAATATGATCCAATTAAGAAAAATAGGGAAAATAAATTTTTTTAATTCTCCACCCTTAGATCTGCAGCCACTTAAAAGAAGGGTCCATATTTGGTTACTAATTATTAGGGATGGCAACTTTGCCTATACCCATGGGTTTCTTACTATCCAACCCAATTGGGTTGGGTATGAAATCCAGATAAATGAATATGGGTAGAGTTTGATGGGTTTGTCCCCATACCCATTTACTTTGGGTTGAGTTGGGTTTATATCAAATGGATTTGGGTTTGTACCCATGCCCAAATATAAATTACAGTTAGGTACCCAAACTTAATAGATATGCATATTTAGTATCTAAATTTAATTTTTTTGCATATAAGTCCTCAAAATATCGATGGAAAATTACGTTTGGTACCTAACTTTTTTTGGTCTTACATTTTGGTACCTAAACTTTTCAAGTTTTACAAATAGGTCCAATTTTTGCATGTGTAGTTAAAACACCCTCAAGTAAATGGGTATCCATATCCAACCCATACCCATTTAGATTATGTAAGCAATATTCATACCTTATCCAAACTCATCTATAAACCCCCAAATCCATATGCACTTCACCCGTACCCAACCCATTATCAATGGGTCTACTTGAGTTTGGGTATAATTACCCAATTATACTAATTATTACTCACCCTAAGGTTACTCACTCTATCTTGAGCCGTTGAAAACACATAGAAAGAGCTACGACATTGTCTAATTCAGAGTTGATACGTCAAAAAATGAAGAGGGAAAAAGAGAATTAAGTCGTCATTACACGAAAATTGTTAGGAACCTACCGAATCTAGTGCTAAAAATTACTCTTTGTTTATATATAAAAAAACTCTTTGTTACTTCACCCCGGACTATAATTCTCATACATATTAGATGTCCTAAGCCGATTATTGCAGACCGAGGCTCATAAACAATTAAACATGGCTTGTTGTTTGGATTCTGAGCATGTACATTTCGTAACGGAACACTATTTAGACATTTTTTTTTCTTACAAATATTTGACATTCACTGTAATACCTTAGTCGAATCCCACTTCGACAAAGCACGGGAGAGATCCATGGTTCATAAGTAAAAAACCAGCCTTAACTGATAAGACGCGTTTTGGGGTGAAACGGAGGAGTACTTGTTAGAACTTCAAAGTTAAACGTGCTCAGTGTGGAGTACAACAAAGTTGGGTGACCTTATGGGAAGTCACTTTGAATTGCACCCCAAGTCAAAAACCTTGAGGGTCGAGGGCCAAAGCGGACAATATCTTCGTGGGGAAAATGTACGGGATGTTATAAGTGGTATCAGAGCCTCTCCGCGTCCCTCTTAAACGATGGTGGGGCAAACCTCAACGAGGATGTTGAGTCCCGAGGGGGATGTATGTAACACCTTAGGCGAATCCCACATCGACAAAGCACGGGAGAGATCCATTGTTCATAAGTAAGAAACCGACCTTAACTGACAAGACGCATTTTGGGGTGAAACGGAGGAGTTCTTATGAGAACTCCGAAGTTAAACGTGTTCAGTGTGGAGTACAACAAGGATGAGTGACCTTATGGGAAGTCACCTTGAATTGCACCCCAAGTCAAAAACCGTTAGGGTCGAGGCCCAAAGCGGACAATATCTTCGTGGGGAAAAGGTTTGGGATGTTACATTCACTGTTAAAGAATTACACAGGAAAAAAAAACTTCCATGATTTCATTACTCATTTTATTCTGAAACGTTTTTTCTCTTTGCTTATGACAGTAAATGTTCTTTAAATACTTACATTGACAACTTATAGCAACAACCACTCCTAAGTTTCAATTTTTATATATTAAATTAACTTACAAATTATATTAATTAAAATTAATTATAGATCACAAAATATTATTTCTTTTTAAATTATTTATGATAATATGAAAATTTTATATTTAATTTACAATCACATAAAAAATTACTCTACATTTTTAGGCCAACGTGGTGCAAATGGCTAGCTTGACCTTGTCTTGAATGGCTCCGCCACTATAAATATCAATCTTACCTGACATGTTTTCGAATAAACAAATGGAAAAATCAACAGTATAATTTATAGCTGAAAAGTAAAACTGCACCCCCCATTCAAAATTTCCTGCCCATAGAGTGATTTTAGGAAGCTGATGTGGCAGAGTGTTAAGTGGGAAAAAAAAAGGAGTCCCGCCTGATTTCAGAACCAAAAAACTCCCCACTACCCACTTTTTTCTCCTTCCAGGCCCACGTTCTCATTTAATTTGTATAAAAAACTCTCCACTACCTACTTTTTTCTCCTTCCAGGCCCACGTTCTCATTTAATTTGTATTAATTTGTATTTTTTATTTTCGATTTCCCTTCCTTCCACTCTTTCACCTCATTCGAATAAGTTTCTTGGCCTTCAGAAAACCAAACCTTGACTCAATCATCTGGTTCTTTTATGTGCTTGCATCTACCTATGATTTCCGTTCTCTAAGCGTTAGATCGGTATTGGTATTGCTGTAAGTTATTCTTCCTCTTTCAGATTTCTGTTTGTTGTTGTCGCTGCTTTTAAGTTTTAGGGATTCGGGTTTTGGGTTTTTTTTTTCCAGGGATTCGGTTGCAAAGATTCATCTCCCTTACCTTTGGTTCATTCCGTTTTCTTTATTCTCTCTTACCTTCCTCGCTTCATTCTGTTGATTGGATTCTCTAGAGATCCAAAGGGGATTTTTGATTTTTCCCTTGTTCTTGAAAGTAACAAAGCTGCTTACTTTAAATTCCACTTCGCTTAGACTGTCTTCCAGAGAGCAGCCGACTGCCGATTTTGAGCTGAGTTTTTCCGGGCCGCAGAGAAAGAAGAGGAAAGAAAGAGACGTTCGGCGGCGGCAGCCAGGTACTTCGTCCAGGTCGTTTTCCGGGTCGTTTTTCCCGCTTAACACTCTGCCACATCAATTTAAATTATGTTTTACATTGTTGTCCTTCTCGCTCTTCCTTTGCATCCCCAAGCTTGGAAGCCATTCTGTTATATGTGTTTTGTTCATCAATTTAAATTATGCCTTATATAGTTATATTTTTCTTCGACTATTATGTTTGTGTGGTGTGTTGTATGTGTCATTAACTCGCACAAACTTATAATTGGTGAGGAGTTCAACTTCTGTTGTAACAATTAATTAATTTATATGAATGGCAGCTGCAAAATTTAATGGAACGGGTGCATCATTTACCACGACCTCTATTTCAGATTGCATCAGGTTATTGGAGAATTTAATATGGATAGTGCAAATGTCATCCCATCTGCCCAACCACAGATTTATCGATCGTCTGTACCATGTGAGTGTCATGGTTTAGCACGCAACTGCTTCAATGCAAACTGACATTAATATTTTCCATTGAATCTCATTTGTTTAGGGAAACGTCGAGCAATGTTTATTCATCCTGAAGATCAGTACCAACGCTGTGTTTTATCTGCTGAAGAGGAAGAAGCATTTGAGAGAGGTGTGTTATCTGTGTTTTAATTTTTCTAATTAGTTCATCTATTCAATGAGTAATACATGGTTTTATATTTAAATTCTGCAGAAGAAGCTGCCTTACAATTCCAACTCTCTCAACTTCGGCGAATACTATCCCAAGTCGCCCGTAAGAGAAGACATCATATTTTGAAACAGAAGGTTCATAGGAGGGGCTTGCCTTTTGAACACCAAGGTTGTTGTTTGCTAAATTTTGTAGCAAGTCTTACAAATTAGGCTATTCTAGATTGTTGAATCTTTATTTATTTCTTTAATATCGTATGTGTTTTGGTGTTGTTCATAGTTTTGGAGCCGGAGTTTAGATTTCTATTACAAAAGCAAAGTCGATTGAGTAGCTAATTCGTATGCATTTGGTTATCATGTCCTTGAGAATGGTAACATTTTTCGTGACGGAGTAGATGCTGCCCTTTGTTTCTTTGCACAATGACTAGGTTCATAATACGAAGTCTTTCACAAAACATAATTTTATTATCCAATTAGCACAATTAATTAAATTTTTGTTTACTCATTTGGAACAGTAAAACGTTGTTTGAAGATACATGTTAATAAGATAAGCTGTATCACTTCAATTCTGGTAATCATGTTTTGTAAATTAATAACAGTTCTTATCACTGTAATTTTATTTACTCATGTGTTTGTGGTTTTATTGTTAAATGGATGTTAGAAGGTTATTCGTTTTCTTCCTCACGAGCAACTAAAATGTATCTCAACATCCATTGCCCTCACTTGCATCCTTTGTTAAACCAGTAAGCTTCATAAACCTCTATTTTTGAAACTTTAAATTCTAATGTGTGTGGTATCTGTTGATAGTGGTAATTCTGGTTAATTTATTATCAGGGAAGATGGATCCCAATTTGGATCTAACTATATTGTTGGACCATTGCTATACGAGGAAGCTCTCGACATATCTGAGCACACCACGGTTCCACAGCTTAATATGATAAAGTTAAGTCTGTATAGTACGGTAAGTCACTCAAACTCAACTAAACACCTATTTTTTTAAAACACAGTCATTACCCAATTCAACATTTGCTTCATTTTCGTCATCAATAACCCATGTGTCTGTTTTAGGGGATGGTATACATCTTGACGGGAAAACTAAAAGCCATTGGAATTTCAACTTTGGCGCACTCTATGGTCAGTGTTGTGCATTTCACCATCAATGATGTAACTGAGGAGCTGGAAGTTGTGTTTCCCTCTGTCAACCTTAGACGCATTGTTGGTGATGTGGTTACGGAGACAAATATCGATTGGGACACTAACATCATCGCCATTCTCAACTGCATTGATTTGAAGTATTACCAGTTTGTCATTGAAGTTGGCGCGTGGAACCACATGGTCCGTCACTGTGATTTGGTTTTCCTGAAGATGTTCTCTGCTGCCTTTTAAGGATGGAGTGCTTTTAATGGATTCGTGGTCTGTGTTCCTAAATATCAACTACACTCAAACATTTAATAGGAAATGGTTGGCTAGGCATTTCTCATCATTCGCCTCTATTTACTACCTCCACCGTACTTTTTTACTGTTATTTGTGATGATAAGATTGTTGGAGCTTAGCCTTTTAGTTTCATGGTTTTGTTTTAAAGCACCCAGTGTGCAAGAGATTAGCTTTAATTGATTTCCTCAACTTTGTTTATAATGGAGAATCACTTATGTATTTGGATTGGTTTGCTGCTGTTTTACAAGATAATAGTTAAGCAGATAGGGTGTCAGAACTTATGCGCATATGAACCAGGAAATATTGTCCGGTTTGTGTTATGCACTTGATTATTTTTTTTAGTCCTGGTTATGATCCAATGTGACAAATATCATCAACTTTTAACTATTACATTCACAAAATGAAAAACAAAATTATTTTTTTATTAATTACATTAATTATGATATCACTTTGCTTATGGAGAATTTAACTATTATCACACTTTATTTGCGAGATTTTCTTCTCATTTACCTACAATAATTATTTTATAAATTAACCTATATAAAAGGATTTAAATTCATTCAGTAGTGACTCGAGATTAATTAATTAGTGATACTTTAAGCATGGTTCAGTTTTTTTTTTTTTAAGAAACCTGATTTCATTATGAAATCGGAAAATGATAAAGAGTTGGACCATGATCCTTGAAAGATAGAAGTCTAAACAAATCGTAAAGTTGAGCCCACCCAAAACACAAAATGAAAGCTCACCCACAAATACATAAATCAGAAAAAAAACACAAGAGAAAAACTCCAAAGCCCACCCCAACACCCACGGTAACCCAACCCAGAAAAAACCCAAACACACCAAACACCACAACCCAGCCCACAAAACAACCCAAGCATGGTTCAGTTAAATAAAATATAGTTAGAGAGAGAATGCCCAGCCGGATTTGTTGAAACTAAATGGCCAACCTATTCCCATAAAAAAAAAAGGCCAACCTACACTACCTTGGGCGGATCCTTCTCCACTCCCCCACCTCCTCTACTGCCCAGTATCCGATTTTTTTGGATCTTCTATGAGGTGAAGGTTGCCGCATTCCAAGCCATTATTTATTTATTAAATACATTCATTATGATTTTCATTTCATGTTAATTAGTGGTGGTGTGGGCCGGGCCGGCCGGGTTGGCGCATCAAATAATAATTAGCAACTTTGAGAGGCAATTTTGGACAAGAATTGTTGACACAGTCGCAATTAGCAATGTTGTTAAAACGGAACCGGACATCGATCCGGATTAGTAAAGGGTTCAAGGTTTATCAAATAACCGATGGTTAATCGATATTAAAAACCGATCATAAACCGGTGTTGACTTACTTGGTAGACTTAACAATTATTTTTTTTTTACAATTATTGTTTCACTTATTAGAGATAAAAGAATAAAGTGAGAATTATTAAAACTGAAAAAAGCATAATTTGGGCGGCTGCTAGGTCTTTTTTGGGAAAAGTGAACTGATTTTTCTTCTCTTTATATTTTATTCTGTACTTACCTTCTTTTGTTTTTGAATTTTTAATTGCAACAAAATAAAAGGAAGGCGCATGTTTGATTTTAAGAAGGTGGGTCGTTTCCCTCAAAAAAAAAAAAAGGTGGGTCGTGAGTTCCGTGACACACCCGCCTCTTGAACTCTAAATGACCAACCTTCTCCACTCCCCCACGAGGCCACAAATCCTTCTCCACTCCCCCACTATCCCACTTTCCACACACACGTACTCCACTGCATGCGGCCAAGTAAATCACGTGTGTAGAATCACTTTCTCTCCTTTATATAATGGAGATACCACTTTCTCTCATGTTACAATTTCCGTTTACTACTTCCCATACAAAACACTTCGGTTCCATTGACCGTGCGAATTGTATTCAATATGGCGGGCCTGCCTCAATTCAATCAGTAAGTACTGCTCATGCATCCAACAAATACTACATCATGTAATTTCGATTCTTTTTCACTACTTAATGCCAAAACTTACAGTCCAATATATAGGCTTCCCCATGGTTTTATTGCTAATCTGCAATATGATGATGCTCTTGAAATTTGTGAGCGTGCCGACACCATCGATCTCATTATGTTGCAAGTGGATGTCGAAAATCAGATAACTAAACAAATAAATTTCTTTTTAATCGTACGCCTTTTGTGGCATGCTGCATTTTATCGATTTGCTTTGACAATATTCGTTTCTGTGTCTACATCAGGGCACCTCTTTTTTGTTATCCGGACGTGTAACGAATTTGACGACGTCCTGGTCCCCTGCATCCAGAATCCATTTCGTCCACCTCACAATTGAGGACGAATTCATTGGTGTTGACATCGTCTTCCCATCATCACAGTTACGAACGATTGTTGAATCTGTATTCAGTCTTGCAGATGTTGTCAATGCTGACTATATGGCCCTTCTGAACATGCTTGGAGAACAGACATTTGAAGTCATGGTCACAGTCGGTCCCTGGAACGATGCATTTGGTTATTGTGAACTTGTATTGGTGAAATTATTTTTGCCTTTGTTGAATTGAGTACCATGTCATGAACAATGAGACAATGTATTGAGTTTTCTTATTTTGGACTTGCATGTTATTTGTCGTAATACTCAACTAGATTAGATTTGTGATTAGTAAAATTTCATGTAAGTATTTTTATTGTGATTAGCTAATCTTCAAATGTATTTCTAACTTATTATGAATGTTCATTCATATTACATGTTCGTCTTCAACGAATTGCAAAATTGCAACGATCTTATGATAATATAAAACAAGACTCATTTCTCGACACTATCATTATAGATATTGTAACTCCATTTCCTTAAACAAATGCGGCCAACGGGCCGGGCTATAGGCTAGTACATTTGTATAGCCAAAACTTTAGTACTTGTGACAATAATAGCCTCTTTTAGAGAAATACAAAAAAATAGCCAAAATTTTGAAAATTTCATGACAAATATAGCCATTTCCGTTACAAATTTTGACGGTGTTAGAAACTCCGCCAGTTATGTTAACGTTAGGCTTACTAGGATGCCAAATCACCCCAAGCGTCAGCGACAAGTCATCAATATCATTGCCACGTCATTTTGATTTATAAAAATAAATAATTTTTCAATTTCCTCTATTCCCCACTAAGGGGTCGTTTGGAAGTTGCGATTGTTAAATATATGTATTGTTGAGAATGCATGTATAATATTATACATGTATTGTCGAATTTGATGCATTGTAGAATACAACGTTTGGTATGTGTGATTGTGTATGTCGCATCAGCTAAAAGCTGAGACAAAACAATCTCAACTCAACTATCTCAACAATCACAACTTAAAGTTGAGATATAACAATCACTCAAAATGAGTGATAGTTTCTGTCACATCATAGAAACAATCCATGTATTGTTTCTCTTAAAAAAAACAAAAAAATGATGCATTGTAAACAATACATGCATAATAACAATCTCAACAAAACAATCGCAACAAAACAATCGCAACTTTCAAACGACTCCTAAATCCAGAAAAATCATCGAGAAGAAGAATCGCCTCCGTTACCCTCTCTTCTTCGAAAATCCCTTATTCACAAACCCATTCAAACAAAAAATCCCCAATTCAAAAAATCCCCTGCCGATTGTGCCCTACTGTTTTAGAAGCACAATCCAATCCTTCTCATCAGGCCGATTCTGTTTCTAACTTCAGAGGAGGAGGATGCGGCAAGGTTTGGTATGGATACAGATCCAAGTAGCGATCAGGTGGCGAGATCCGCTTTAAAAAACCCCACTGCTCTTCTGCATCGCCTCTGACCCTGCCCTGTTCGTTGCCGCCGAGTACTAGTGGCGGAGACCGAGAGTCACCAAGCAGATCGAGGAGCCCATGTGCTAGACCCAGGACCTCTGCGTCCTCAAGAAAGTCTCCAAAATCAACTGCTTTGGCTCTAGCGATTCGCTTGTCCCCTCTGCTCATTGTCTATTTCCAACGGCCGCATCTTTGAAACCCGCCCAGATCTGGTGGTTTTGTTCAGCCCCCTCGTTATTCCCAACTCGTAGCTCTCATATCACGACTGGGATAGATTTGGGCGTAGCATAAATAATGGAAGGAGATGGTGACGGCGAGAGGAGGCGGCGCTTCCCAGTGGCGGCAAAGATTTCGGTTGGTTAATGTTGAGTATTTTGACGGAGATTGCTATTGTGGGTCTGGGAATTGGAGTGAATTGGTGAGAAACAAATCTAGAAGAAGAAGAAGAAGAAGAATGAAAAAAAAATCGGGAAGAAGAAGTAGGCCTTCGACGTCGGCGGGGTGTGGGGGTTGAAAGTGGCGGAAACATAGGGAAGAGATAGGGCTCTTCGCCTACTTTTTTTTAAGTAACTTTATTACTTTATTTAATATTATTTAATTAATGTGGATTATTACTAATTAAAATATCGTCAAGTCAGTTTTTCTATTAGTCCAATCAGTTTGTTAACTCACACCGTTAAATTATTGGACGTAATTGGTTATTTTGTGTATTTCTCCAAAAGTGATTATCAACAGTATAATTTATAGCTGAAAAGTAAAACTGCAACCACCATTCAAGATTTCCTGTCCATAGAGTGATTTTAGGAAGCTGATGTGGCAGAGTGTTAAGCGGAAAAAAAAAGAGTCCTGCCTGATTTCAGAACAAAAAAACTCTCCACTACCCACTTTTTTCTCCTTCCAGGCCCATGTTCTCATTTAATTTGTATAAAAAACTCTCTACTACCCACTTTTTTCTCCTTCCAGGCCCACGTTCTCATTTAATTTGTATTAATTTGTATTTTTTATTTCCGATTTCCCTTCCTTCCACTCTTTCACCTCATTCGAATAAGTTTCTTGGCCTTGAGAAAACCAAACCTTGACTCAATCATCTGGTTCTTTTATGTGCTTGCATCTACCTTTGATTTCCGTTCTCTAAGCGTTAGATCGGTATTGGTTTTGCCGTAAGTTATTCTTCCTCTTTCAGATTTCTGTTTGTTGTTGTCGCTGCTTTTAAGTTTTAGGGATTCGGTTCTGGGTTTTTTTTTTTCAGGGATTCGGTTGCAAAGATTCATCTCCCTTACCTTTGGTTCATTCCGTTTTCTTTATTCTCTCTTACCTTCCTCGCTTCATTCTGTTGATTGGATTCTCTAGAGATCAAAAGGGGATTTTTAATTTTTCCCTTTCTCTTGAAAGTAACAAAGCTGCTTACTTTAAATTCCACTTCGCTTAGACTGTCTTCCAGAGAGCAGCCGACTGCCGATTTTGAGCTGAGTTTTTCCGGGCCGCAGAGAAAGAAGAGGAAAGAAAGAGACGTTCGGCGGCGGCAGCCAGGTACTTCGTCCGGGTCGTTTTCCGGGTCAGTAAACCGAAGGGCCGGCTATAAACTACCGCTGGCCTGGCGGGGGAAAAGGAAAGCGTAAACCATAAGGCCTCGGGGATCCATTTCTCTCGCCAGCCCATACTTCAGAGGCCCAGCCTACTTGAGTCCAGAACCAGCCCATCGCCGACGAAATTTGGCGCGCCGTCCCCCACCCGCCACCACGTATGAGACATAATCAATTTACTTTCTGATGTTAACTATGTTGCAGGTAAATGTCGAAATCCAACTTGATCAGTAAGGTTTTCTCTCATATGTTTCTAGGTTAATTAATCTAATGGGACTGGCTATGATCTGATAATGTACTTTCAGCTCTAATCACTAAAGAAGTATAAAGTAGGCGGTATTGATAAGCATGCTCCACTGGTTAGTGTATTGGTTCTACCAAGCTTTTTTCCCGTTATTACATAAGATCATTGGACAGTTTTATCTCACTCCATTAGTTTGTTTTATTGTTCTTCAACTTCATTTGCATTGTATTTGTATTGTGACATTAGAGTTGGAATCCATTTGTGCTAAAAGTACAAAGCGTAAACTGCATAATTGAAAGAAGGGATAAGCTTGGTATAGTTAGAAGAACTAGAATTGGTAAGCACTTATAGTGCTTTTCTTATTGCCAGCTTGCTTCTTTTTCAAACTTCTCTTTGGATATGGTTTTTATGGATGCCTTTGAATTATATTTGTGTTGGCCATTACATTGTTGTCCTTCTCGCTCTTCCTTTGCATCCCCAAGCTTGGAAGCCATTCTGTTATATGTGTTTTGTTCATCAATTTAAATTATGCCTTATATAGTTATATTTTTCTTCGACTGTTATGTTTGTGTGGTGTGTTGTATGTGTCATTAACTCGCACAAACTTATAATTGGTGAGGAGTTCAACTTCTGTTGTAACAATTAATTAATTTATATGAATGGCAGCTGCAAAATTTACTGGAACGGGTGCATCATTTACCACGACCTCTATTTCAGATTGCATCAGGTTATTGGAGAATTTAATATGGATAGTGCAAATGTCATCCCATCTGCCCAACCACAGATTTATCGATCGTCTGTACCATGTGAGTGTCATGGTTTAGCACGCAACTGCTTCAATGCAAACTGACATTAATATTTTCCCTTGAATTTCATTTGTTTAGGGAAACGTCGAGCAGTGTTTATTCATCCTGAAGATCAGTACCAACGCTGTGTTTTATCTGCTGAAGAGGAAGAAGCATTTGAGAGAGGTGTGTTATCTGTGTTTTAATTTTTCTAATTAGTTCATCTATTCAATGAGTAATACATGGTTTTATATTTAAATTCTGCAGAAGAAGCTGGCTTACAATTCCAACTCTCTCAACTTCGGCGAATACTATCCCAAGTCGCCCGTAAGAGAAGACATCATATTTTGAAACAGAAGGTTCATAGGAGGGGCTTGCCTTATGAACACGAAGGTTGTTGTTTGCTAAATTTTGTAGCAAGTCTTACAAATTAGGCTATTCTAGATTGTTGAATCTTTATTTATTTCTTTAATATCGTATATGTTTTGGTGTTGTTCATAGTTTTGGAGCCGGAGTTTAGATTTCTATTACAAAAGCAAAGTCGATTACTTCGACGTATTCATCTGCATAGAAAGAGACGTGGCCGAAGTTTCTTTCCTACAGAAGTCAATCAAAGTATGTGGATTCTAATGGCCACTATTATACATGAAATGGTTCATCTCTATTTTGGTTTAGTTTTTGTGTTTTGGTCAACATATTTTGTTTCCTATTTTGATTTTAGAACATATAATGTACCCATTTATGCCATGCATATAATTTAGTGATGTACGCTTCATGTCACCTTATGCAAATAGTGGATTGTTTTTAGATGTTGATGTGTCAACGGCAAATTTGTGTGTTATGAACAAACTTTGGTGTTTCCTGAAATTTGATTTATTCTTACTTAAAATGAGCGGTATACCAATCTATCTTGCCTTGAGAACATTTATTTTAATAATTGTGTTTACTGTAGCGCGCCTAAATCGGCTTCACTGTTTCTCAATCTCATTCAATATATGAATTACTGTGACAAAAATTTATTAATATTACTTATCTATTTCACTAGGTCTTCCGTTGGTTGAATTTTTTGATATTGGTCCACCTTCATGTACGTGTCAACATTGTGGAGCAGTTATGTGGCGGTTCGAGAGTACTTTATCTACACAGAATGATGTGTTGCCTGCATTTCCTTTATGTTGCAAACATGGTAAAGTGAAATTGCCTCCCCGCAGAGATGTGCCCGAATTTCTTAAAACTCTACTTGAAGGGGATACACCATTAGCGCGTCACTTTCGTACTAACATCAGAGCCTATAATGGGGTTTTTTGCTTTATTTCTCTCGGAGGTAAAGTCAATCACTCTATTAATGATGGTCGTGGAGTTTATGTATATTCAATCGGTGGTCAGATTTATCATCGAATAGGATGTTTGGTTCCTGGTGATGGGGTGATGCTCTAAAACACAACACCTAACAATGGCCAAGTGTAACCAATGAAAGGGACTGCAGTATAGTGGCACAAGTAATAAATATCGAATCCACGGGTCTCTAGAGTTACTATTACTCAGCTTCAGTTCATTATCTAGCAAACTAGATTAAGGATTGATTAACTAAACTACTCTACTAACTAAACTGAGTAAAACTACTAATTACAGTTTGGGAACTCACTTAGGTATGATTCCCCCTAGCTCCTCAATTAGGTCCAAGTTGTAATTCATTTTGGTTGATTTACTGTTGATTAAACTGCGGAAGATCCGACAGTAGCTTGGAATCTCTTAAGCTGACCAAGCCCTCTCAGTCTAACTACCCGGCAGACGACTAGTCTTCACCGGGATAGAAAGCTGAAGCAATAAGCACAGAACTCCACTACTGGAATTGGATTCCAGTACAAAGCAGTAAACTGGCTAACTCTCGTATAGCCAATCTCCTACTACCGAATGATGAGACTCTAGCAACCTAATCAGATTCTATCCATCTCAGATTGCAGCAGGAATCAGGAAAAGTTGATCAGACTTCAATTGACTCAATAAACATGCATCATTCGATTATAATCAAACAATATAGCATCCAAAACTTCATACAAGAAAGATCCTAACTCATGGAACTAGGGTTCCTCAAAACCTAAGTGAAGGGAAGTTACTCCATAGAGAAGAGAGAGACTGCAGAAATCTGATCTAGATCTTCAATCTCCATCTCCAAGCTTGATTCCCGAGCTCCAATGGCGAAGAAATCCTCCAAAATAGCTCCAAGAATGCTCCCAAGTCGCTCTCTCTCTCTAGGGTTCGTCCCTTGGGTGTTTGGGATCCAAAACCCAGCTCTCCCTCTTCTTTGGTTCGGAATTTGGCTTAAAACCAGGAAATCCCGACTCGCACGGCCAGGGTGCACGGCCGTGCAGCTTGCTCAGCCTCTGTTTAATGCTTCGTTTCTCCCTCGTCCGGACTCCGAATCAGTCGCCGTTTGATCCCAGACGCTCGTAGTCTCGTCCTCTTTCGTTTCATAACAAGCTTGCACGCTTCTTTGTCCATAAAGTGAGGTAGAAATCCATTCTTCTTCAGGTCATGCCCGAGTTTCCTCTCTCGAATCGTCAATTGATCTCTGATTGACTTGAAACTTGCGCCTATGCTTCACTTTATGTGCTAGGACCTGAAATGGGACAAAGGAACACAACCTAGCATAAATTAGGCCACAACACACGACTATGCCCCTCAAACGGATAAGAACTAGGGGCGCAAACATGTGCAATTACATCGTTATCATGGGGATAGTCCGAAATTTGCACAGCTTTACATTCACGATTCAGATAACGAGGTGCAGAATCGTATGGACTTTTACTCCACTGATCCTGCCAAGAATCCGTTGCACCAGTGTATTGTTGAAGGCCTCCAGCATATGTTTGATGACAATAATATCCTGGTACGTACATTTCGTTCTGCGCGAGATAGGATACAAAACTCTGGTGTCCAGGAGCTTCAACTGAAACTATTGGCGAAGCGTGAAATTAATAGTAGAGAATATGATTTGCCCTCTGCGAATGAGATTGCAGCATTGATTGTAGATGAAACAGGAGAGCAATCATTTTCTCCAGATATAATTGTTCAACAGAAGGGTTCAGAAATGGAAAGGATTAGCGTATACCATCCAAGTCTGATGGCATTACAATATCCCATTTTATTCCCATATGGCGAGGATGGGTGGCATCCCTGCATTAGCTATAGTCACAGTAGCTCTAATATCAGTGTTGGAGATAAAATGATAACCCAGTGTGATTTCTATGCATATCGTCTTCAAACCCGTCTCCAGGAGTCGAATTCTCTGTTATTATCTGGTAAATTGTTTCAACAATATATGGTGAATGCATTTGCGTTAATTGAGGCTGAACGCTTAGACTGGATGCGTACCCATCAGTCGAAGCTAAGAGGACACTACTACAAGGATTTGTTGAATTCTTATTTGCGAGGGGATAGTGATATCAAGCTTTCTGGGAAGCCAGTTATTTTAGCTGCCTCACACACTGGTAGTCCAAGATACAAGTATGAGAATTTTCAGGATGCGATGGCTATTTGCAAGTGGATTGGTTATCCTGATTTGTTTATAACATTCACTTGCAATTCTAACTGGCCAGAGATACAGTTAATGGTTGATTTGATTAGAAGGTACAGTGGCAAAGATCCTGACCGGGCTGACATCACCGCCAGAGTTTTCAAAATCAAGCTTGATGAGTTTATGTTAGAGATTCGCGAGAAACAAATATTTGGGAAAATCAATTAATGTATGTGTGCTTATTCATTCGTTATTTATCTATTAATGTTCATCCATTACTCTCTTACCTCATTGAACTAATATTCCTTTTCCACTATTTGCATCTTGCTGTACAGATGTCAAAGCAATTGAATGGCAAAAGCGGGGTCTCCCTCATGCACACATATTGCTTTTTTGGCCTCGGAGAATAAATTCCATGGTCCTGCGGCTATTGATTCCATAATATGTGCTGAAATTCCGGATCCTGATCTTGATCCTGAACTGTATGCAGTTGTCACAAGTTCAATGATGCATGGCCCGTGTGGTACAGTACGTCCTAATAATGTGTGCATGAAGAATGGGAAATGTAGTAAGCATTACCCCAAGGAATACTCTTCTCAAACAACTATTGATGAAACTGGGTTTGCTAAATATCGTCGGCGGAACAATGGTAGAGTTTTCAACTGTGGCGGCGTTGATCTGGATAATCGATGGGTTGTACCCTACAATCGATATTTGTTACTACGATTTGGAGCGCATATCAATATTGAATATTGTAACAAGACAAGATATGGCTGAAGTAAATCGTATTTATCTATATGACGTTGTTGTTTCCTTTATTATATTACCAAACTCAGATTCTTAATGACAGGCTATATGTATATTTATATGCTACACTCATTATTAACTTTATGCATGCATATGAATTATGATTTAATTTCCAAAGATGAATAAAAACCAAACCAATATTTGTGCGATTTCTCTTTTTTTTTTATAGTTATTTTATAAACCCAGTGTTATCTTATTGGTGTGACTTCTTGTCGCAACTCCGTAATTTTTGTAATATTTTTTGGTGTGTTTTCCTTCTTTTTTTTTGCCCCTTGGATAAGCTATTGTGATCCATTTGTTGCCTTTTGTTCTCTGTACTTTGATTTCTTATTTAATACAAGTCACATTTAAGAAAAAATGCAATACAACTTTTTCCTACTTCCCTATCTAACATCTACAACTTGGTTTTATTTGATGTTTCTATAGGGCTGTGAAATATTTGTTTAAGTACATCAACAAACCCGAGGATCGTGCAATGGTCACTGTAGCTGCACAACAAACAGCTTCGGCTATGGATGGTCGGAATCGTGGAACTACGGTTGTGCAAATCGATGAGATAAAGGCATTCATGGATGCCCGTTACATCACATCGGGAGACGCATGTTGGAGAATTTTTAGGTTTTGATATATACACTCACTCTCCAACAGTACTGCGTATGTCCTGTCATTTGCCTGGTGAAAATACAGTGTATTCAAATGTTGATTCTAACGTGGAGGAAGCGGTTGAGTCTAGCAGTTCCCAAACCTCAATGTTGTTAGCATGGATGGATCTCAATCTTCAGTCAATGGATGCACGGAAATATACCTTTGCGGAGATGCCACAATATTATGTATGGAATAAAAAATACAAGAAGTGGCAGCAGCGCAAAAAAGGTACCTGCATTGCTAGATTATATTACTGCTACCCATCCGCAAAGGAGCGATACTATTTGCGAATGCTATTGCATGTTGTTAGGGGTTGTTGTTCTTATGATGATATTAGAACAGTGAATGGGGTGGTATATGAAACATTCCAAAAAGCATGTTATGCTCGGGGATTGTTATCAGGAGATTCTGAATGGAATGATTGTGTCCAAGAAGCTTCGCACTGGGCTTCTGGTTATAAACTTAGAAAACTTTTTGTCACAATTCTTATTCATTGTCAGGTGGCTAATGTGACTTCTTTTTGGTTAAAGAATTGGGAATTACTAAGTGAAGGCATTTTGCATTCACGACGTAGAGAGCTGAATTTACTCCAGTTGAATTTGTCGGAGGATGAAATTAAGGAGTTGTGCCTTATTCATATTGACAAATTGATGGAGAGATTTTCGAAGTCATTAGCAGATTTCCCTGGGTTGCCTGTTCCCGATCAGTGTTTGCGTTCACATACGGTAAACAGGCTGATAGATATGGAGATGAATTATGGACCCGATGACTTAGACTGTTCTGAGGATCGACATAGTAGACTGTTGAATGGAGAACAACAAATCGCTTACGATATGGTATTACATTCTGTTTATACCAATGAGGGTAAATGCTTTTTTGTGGATGGATTTGGGGGTACTGGTAAGACATTTCTGTGGCGAGCAATTTGTGAGCAATTAAGATTTGAGAAGAGGATAGTATTATGTGTTGCTTCATCTGGTATTGCTGCACTGCTCATGGTCGGTGGAAGAACTGCACACTCAAGATTTCACATTCCCCTGGATTGTGATACAAAATCAACTTGCAATATTGAGCAAGGTTCTGAGGTAGCTGAATTAATTCTCAATGCTTCACTTATTATCTGGGATGAGGCACCGATGGCTCATAAACACAACATAGAGGCCCTAGATAGGACATTGAGGGATATTTTCCGAGTTAAGCATGTTGATTCTGAGTTGAAGCCTTTTGGAGGTATGACTATTGTGTTTGGAGGTGATTTCCGACAGACGTTACCTATCATCACGAAGGGTACACGGACTGAAATTGTTAATTCTTCCATAAAGAGATCTTATTTGTGGCGGTCTATGACAGTATTGAAGCTAACCGAGAACATGCGATTAAAATTGCCTCATTCTGAAGCATCGGCCAGGTTAGCAATCTCAAATTTTAGCAAATGGCTTTTGGAAATTGGTGATGGTACAAATAGTAATATTTTTGGAGAATCAATTATCCCGATACCTCTACACATTTGTGTTCCCCGTCGCAGTGATCCAATTCCTGATATTGTTGCTGAAATATATGGTCAGTTACTCTCCACTGAAAATATGTCAACCTATTTGGTTGAGCGAGCTATCTTAGCCCCTCATAATGACACTGTTGCGGCCATTAACAATTATGTATTGGGTCTATTTCCTGGTGAAGAAGTTTCTTATTTTAGTTCGGATTCGCTAGAGATTGATGCCAAGAATCAACATGTTGAAGAAGGGGACTACACAGTTGAATTCTTGAACTCTTTAAAGATTGGGAATTTTCCGGAACATGAGTTGAAATTGAAGTTGGGGTGCCCTGTTATTCTGCTTCGAAATCTGGATCAGAGTACTGGGCTTTGCAATGGAACTCGGATGATCGTTAAGAGATTAGGTAAGTGGTTTATTGAGGTCCAAATTTTGGATCGGGACACATGTTGGTGTTACAGTTTTCTTACCACGCCTAAGTCTATCGGTCCACTACAAGAGCTTAAATTTCACTCTGGTTCGAAGGCAATATCCAATTGCACTGTCATATGCAATGACAATTAACAAGAGTCAAGGTCAAACATTAAATCACGTTGGCATCTACTTGCAAAGACAAGTATTTTCTCATGGACAGTTGTATGTTGCTATGTCTCGAGTTACGTCGGAAAGGGGACTCAAGATTCTTAGCTGTGACTCTCAAGGTAAACCGGTGAAGACTATGCAGAACATTGTGTTCACTGAGATTTTTGAGTAGTGGTTTATTGATGTATTATGTTTTATTCGATTTGAGGACTAAGACTGTCATATTTATCGGGTCGTTACAATTTGAATCTTGAGTTCTCAATTTGTCCAAATTATTTTCCTGTTTTTAACAGCCAATTACATGAAATGTGATTTATGCACACTACTTTATATTTAATTGTACCTCAATTTACTCTACCGAAGGGTATGCGAGTGTGACCGTTATATTGCAATACGAAGAAGAACTTCCATAGTCGCAACTGAACTAAACTAAATTAACACCACAACCCAGCCCACAAAACAACCCAAGCATGGTTCAGTTAAATAAAATATAGTTAGAGAGTGAATGCCCAGCCGGATTTGTTGAAACAAAATGGCCAACCTATTCCCATAAAAAAAAAGGCCAACCTACACTACCTTGGGCGGATCCTTCTCCACTCCCCCACTCCCCCACCTCCTCTACTGCCCAGTATCCGATTTTTTTGGATCTTCTATGAGGTGAAGGCTGCCGCATTCCAAGCCATTATTTCTTTATTAAATACATTCATTATGATTTTCATTTCATGTTAATTAGTGGTGGTGTGGGCCGGCCGGGTTGGCGCATCAAATAATAATTAGCAACTTTGAGAGGCAATTTTGGACAAGAATTGTTGACACAGTCGCAATTAGCAATGTTGTTAAAACGGAACCGGACATCGATCCGGATTAGTAAAGGGTTCAAGGTTTATCAAATAACCGGTGGTTAATCGATATGAAAAACCGATCATAAACCGGTGTTGACTTACTTGGTAGACTTAACAATTATTTTTTTTTTACAATTATTGTTTCACTTATTAGAGATAAAAGAATAAAGTGAGAATTATTAAAACTGAAAAAGCAGAATTTGGGGGGCTGCTAGGTCTTTTTTGGGAAAAGTGAACTGATTTTTTTTCTCTTTATATTTTATTCTGTACTTACCTTCTTTTGTTTTTGAATTTTTAATTGCAACAAAATAAAAGGAAGACGCATGTTTGATTTTAAAAAGGTGGGTCGTTCCCCTCAAAAAAAAAAAAAAAAAAAAGAAGGTGGGTCGTGAGTTCCGTGACACACCAGCCTCTTGAACTCTAAATGGCCAACCTTCTCCACTCCCCCACGAGGCCACAAATCCTTCTCCACTCCCCCACTATCCCACTTTCCACACACACACGTACTCCACTCCATGCGGCCAAGTAAATCACGTGTGTAGAATCACTTTCTCTCCTTTTTATAATGGAGATACCATTTTCTCTCATGTTACAATTTCCGTTTACTACTTCCCATACAAAACACTTCGGTTCCATTGACCGTGCGAATTGCATTCAATATGGCGGGCCTGCCTCAATTCAATCAGTAAGTACTGCTCATGCATCCAACAAATACTACATCATGTAATTTCGATTCTTTTTCACTACTTAATGCCAAAACTTACAGTCCAATATATAGGCTTCCCCATGGTTTTATTGCTAATCTGCAATATGATGATGCTCTTGAAATTTGTGAGCGTGCCGACACCATCGATCTCATTATGTTGCAAGTGGATGTCGAAAATCAGGTAACTAAACAAATAAATTTCTTTTTAATCGTACGCCTTTTGTGGCATGCTGCATTTTATCGATTTGCTTTGACAATATTCGTTTCTGTGTTTACATCAGGGCACCTCTTTTTTGTTATCCGGACGTGTAACGAATTTGACGACGTCCTGGTCCCCTGCATCCAGAATCCATTTCGTCCACCTCACAATTGAGGACGAATTCATTGGTGTTGACATCGTCTTCCCGTCATCACAGTTACGAACGATTGTTGAATCTGTATTCAGTCATGCAGATGTTGTCAATGCTGAACATGCTTGGACATGCTTGGAGAACAGACATTTGAAGTCATGGTCACAGTCGGTCCCTGGAACGATGCATTTGGTTATTGTGAACTTGTGTTGGTGAAATTATTTTTGCCTTTGTTGAATTGAGTACCATGTCATGAACAATGAGACAATGTATTGAGTTTTCTTATTTTGGACTTGCATGTTATTTGTCGTAATACTCAACTAGATTAGATTTGTGATTAGTAAAATTTCATGTAAGTATTTTTATTGTGATTAGCTAATCTTCAAATGTATTTCTAACTTATTATGAATGTTCATTCATATTACATGTCAACGAATTGCAAAATTGCAACAATCTTATGATAATATAAAACAAGACTCATTTCTCGACACTATCATTATAGATATTGTAACTCCATTTCCTTAAACAAATGCGGCCAACGGGCCGAACTATAGGCTAGTAATTATCACAAACTCCAAAATTTTAGCTATACCTGCATTGCATGTTCTTACACAATGCCATTAATCACCGCGAACAAATACACAATTCCTTCAACCACTTCTTATTTCATACATCATGAAATCAAATTTTTTTCTCAATAAAAAAAAAACAATGGAGATGTGCTTCTTCTTTTTTTTTTTTATCCCCACACCAACGTTTATTTCATACATCATGAAATCAAATTTGAACAAACAACTCAATACTCTCTCGAGCCATCAAGACTCAAAAGAATGAATATCACAACCAGAAAATTAAATAATCAAACACAAACAAAGTAAAACTCCAAATCCAAGCGGAGTAATTAATTCGGCCTGCGGCAGTTCTTCCTGATCTCCCCTTGCTTCCCAGTGAGCGGCTTCATATTCCCCATCTTCACCATCGACGCCGCGAAATCCGCCGCGAACTTCGCCGGATTCCCGCTGTACAGCCTAACGAGCCCGTTGCTGGCCGCGTTCGCCGTCCTGCCGAACAGCTGCTGGTCGGAGTGGAGCAAACCCCTCGACCCGATCAGCGCCCCGTAGTACTGCGTGTCGAAGCTCGCCGGGGTCCGGTCCAGCGGCTGGGTGGCGTTTCCGGCGGGGCCGTTGGCGGCGGCGGGAGGGCAGGCGCGGCGCAAGGAAGCGGCGAAGGTGGTGGGGATGTTGGTGTCGTTGACGATGCGGGCGACGATGTTGGCGCAGCGGGCGAGGCCGATGGTGTGGCCGCCGGAGAGGGCGACGAGGTCGGTGACGTTGAGGCCGTGGGATTGGAAGTTGGAGAGGAGCTGGGAGAAGTTGAAGAACGGCGGCGGGAGGTTGTTGGTGGCGGCGGATTGGGTGGTGGTTCGGGCGTCACGTCTTCCTAGCATCACCGGGTAGTAGTGCTTTGAACCTCCCAACTGTGTGATTAAAAATAGATTAGGGGCATAATAGTATGGTAAAAATGAATGATGGTCGGAGAGATTTGGTTTTATAAAAGCTCCCAACAACTCGTATTATTGGAATAATACTTTTATTACATGGTGTGTTTTTGACGTGGTAAGAAAGTTGAGGGGATGTCTGAGTTTGGGGATTCTGGCATTGTTGTGATTGAAGTAGTTCGGTAAACTTTTATTTTGAAAAGACGTGTTAATGAATATGAGATGAAATTCAGTTTTATTGAAGGTTGTGAAATGAGATAGAGGAGAAATTTAGTAGAGGGTACGGGGTTGGGGGCGCTTACGATGGCGACGGAATCACGAGCGGCGACCGCCAGAATGTCGGCGCAAGAGACAATGTTGGCCTTGCAAGCTTTGTTAACGGCCGTCTTGATTTTATCAACCACATCAAATCCTCTAGCGGAGTTCAAGTTCGGAGGTGCCGTCTTCTCCCCAGTGAAATTCTTTGTATCGTCCAGAAGTATCGATCCATCGCACCCCTACATAGGCAATCCCAAGCATATTAAAAAAAATCAATAACCACCGTGAGATTTGTGATTTCGAAACACTAAATATTTAAAATACAAAACCTAGATGGTTTTGGTAAAACTTCATCTATTATCTTATCAACCATATGGCAAATGTAACATTCAAATCAAAGTGGGATTAATTAGCTTATCGATATGATCACTACTCATGAACTTACATTGACAAAGCAGTCATGGAAGTGCAACCTGAGCAGCGACGCGCCCATTCGAGCCTCCTTCTTGATGGCTTCCTTGACGATCTTCTTAATGGCTGGCAACGCTTTCGGGCACGTTTTCTGGTAAAAATTGGGGCTGAGTTGGGCTTGTGCGGCCGCCATGAAGAGAGCAGCCGCGAAACACACCAGCAAAGCTCGCAATGCTACTGCAGCCATGGTGAAGTCGATCGTTTTCTGACACTGGAAAAGATGATGATGATGATGATGATGAAGAGATGGTGAAGACATGAAGGTCGAAGACGAGCTATTTATAGTAAGTACAGCTCGAAACGATCGATTAAATGATTGATGATTAGTTGGTATTACGTAGTATTATATTATGCATGCATATTTCCATCTATCTGCAGACTGCAGGTGGGATATGTGACAGACGTGTGTGTTTATGACTTTATGTTATTGAAGGTTGTTTTCTTTCTGCAGCAGGACGACCATGGATCGACAGCGATGCAATTACCATTTGTTTTGTTTTCACGACTACATCGCCAGAAAAGTTAAGAGTTTATGGTCTGACGATTAATTGTAGAAAGGTTCTAACATAACCATTCAAATTATCTCACAAATTTATGGCCGAATTTATTATTAATGATAAACAATTTTAAATCTATATCATTCATCAGAAAAAGAAAAAGGTTCTAACAAATCACTCAAATTATCACACAAAAGAACTCTTATTTTTATTATTATTAAATTCAAGTTAGTGATTAGTGGGATAATCCGTAGTGGACCACATAAAGCCGACTAAGAGATTGGGAGACGAAGAAAATGAAGCAAAAATAAAAATTAATAATTCATGTAGGATGCTCTTAATTTACATTAACATATTTTTTTTCTTAATTTTGTTGTGGTTACCAGATCGGGGTGGTTCATTTGGTATCATTTCAAACTGTTTAACCGTTCAATCCATCCCTAACCATCTAAACAAATGGACCAAACCGATACCATGTCATTTTCGATAGTTCTATTGGTTCATCCGTTGTTGTGGTTCTGTTCTTATAACTTTCTCATTAATTAGGCCAACTAATAATTAGGGCTGGAAAAATAGACCAGACCGTTAGAAAAATCGTGGTCCAAACCGTACCGTACAGTTTGGTCCGGACTGTAGACCGTTAAGTATGGTCCATGGTCTGTATTATTTTATGTTTTGATCTCTTGGTCTGGTCTGGTCTGGCCTAGACCGCGATTTACCGGACCCAACCGTGGACCCAACCGACTTGTCAATATGTGCTATCAGCTCATTCGACCACTCTCACAACTCCCACAAGACACCCAAGTCTCAACCTTAGTTTTGTGAATCTCGTCCCTCCTTCATTCACAACCACATTTAACCAGAGAATAGAGATAATTGTGTCTCCATATGGCACTATGTTAATGTTTATGACGTTATGGTGCAAGTTGGGATGCTTTTACTTTGTATCTTTGTTATGTACTAAGATTTAGGGTATCAAAATTATTCATGCATGTTATGATTAATGTGTTAAGGCAAATAACAATTATTTTTCTTGGTTATTGGTTCAAATTTTTTTGTGGCTGACTAAACAAATTATTCATTTTTCGTTGAGTATGGTTTATCTGGACCAGACCGAATCAGACCGCACAAGCGTGGTCTGGACCGGACTGTATAGTCTCTGTTCTGGTCTGTGGTCTATACTTCAGACTCTCCGTCTGAACCATAGACCGTGTATATGATCTGGTCTGTACCATACCGCACCGTTTCCTGATACTCCTAATAATGATTTAGAGGAAGGGCTACCCGTTAAGCTGGGGAACGACGATACAGGATCGTGCCATCCATACGATACGATTGATCCATCTTCATTTGATTATAATTCCTCCGCAGTTAGTTAATTACAATGGGGAGATCTCGTTTACTTAATTAGTTTTTTCTTCTTGCAAAGAGTGCGGAGCATGATTGACGCGTTAACTTTGGAACCATTCATAGTATCTCTCGCTTGTCAACTCTTGATATCAAGATTATACACCAGCGGAGCCATTACTGGGCATGTCGCCGATTATATGAAAGTAAACCCCATTACTCTCGACGGATTGTCGATATAACTAGCACAAGTTGATGTCGTTGGATCGTACATACTCTTGGTCTGGGCAGTTGGATGCATAGGGGTGTTTTCTAAATAACACTGATACATTGCATCCAACAAATAACATCACGGTTTAAACATAAACACCAATAGTCTGAAGTGTGAACCAAAAATGATTGGGGAACATAGGGACGATTTTGCATAAAAACATAATCACTTCCCATTAAACAACTCTTGCCATGCCCATAATTTGGTGGTGCAAAAACTGATTAACAATCCCACATGACTAGAGCCGAAGACTTAAATGTTCAGCCAGAAAGGTTCCACATACAACTAATCCGATGACGATAATAAAAAGACAAACCAACTGCATCAATGATGGCGATAGCGGAACTTTGTGATCAGAAGTCAATCCTCGGACTGCCTAAAAACCAGAGCTTGTCGGGAGTTGTTCATAAAGGAGCATATAGCCCTAATCCCCATCCACATGCTTCAGCAACTCCACTTCACAACACGTTCATTCCAACCTCCTGGACTTAGATGGAGGGAGAGAGATGCCCGGCTGGCTACCAGGTAAAAAGTCAAAGTTGCAGCACTAGCAAAAGAATATTCTTCACCTCTGTTTCAAAGACAACAGAGGGCAGATCAAGAACTATGTTGGTATGGTGGACCATATTCCATGCATAATGTAAATGTCATTCGGCAATTAAGGAGAGATGATTAGAGTAGACAGGATTAAGATCAGATAAAGGAATGGTTAAGCAGTTAAATCGACATCCATTGTTAGAGGAGACTTTCATATTATATCACTGTGCTTAACACAGACGAAGACTTTGATTGCATCCACAACATGCATATACATCTTTATACTTGCTCCACCTACTTCCGTATTATACTCGCCAATCCAGCTCTGCATATTGGAAAAATTGAAGTTCCCCCAACCAAACACACCAGTATAATACAGCAATTTGCTTCTACCTACAAATCTAATGATTGGTATTCTAGCAAGAAAGCAGAATGTGAACGTGAACTCCTGTTCAATCTGGATTCTATAGAATCATTAAGGAAAGCATGGAAGTCTTAACAAATTGGGTGCATATATACTTTAAGGAATGTTTCCATTCACACAAACCAGCTCAGGAAAGGAGAGTAAAAGCGAATTGTGCTCCGATTTAGGGAAAGACACCAGCTTTTTTATTCAGTACATCTTCAATGGGATTTATATAAAGAAAAGAATATGAACTTGCCTGGTATACAAGGCAGCGAGGACGCAACATAATAGGCCCTGCCCTTACTCTTTGTGAATGTTCTGAATCGCTGCACCAATGCTTTTACAGTCAAACTCCATTACCTTCATCCAGTTCTCAAAGTCTCCAATTTCCTGTTCACAGGGCCCACTTATATCAACAGTTTACGTAAAGTGAACAGAAAACAGTTAAGAGGGGAATTAAATTCCCTCCGATGTAAGCAACGAACCTTGATAGCCGTGTTCATAGCATGAGTAGCTGACAGCCATTGATCGCTCTGCTTCATGAATCGAGTAATGGTGGCTGCCAACACTCGAATCTCTGACTCGATTCGCTTCTCAATAACAAACGACTCTTCCACTCCACCATTCACAGCATCAACTAACAGATTCGACACTCTCACTGCTTTCCTGATAGCGTCTTTCTTGGCTTTCTCTGGGAAAGAATCCCTGATGTCAAAATCAGAATCAACAGAGAGATCGAGTAGGAGAAATCAAACCTCCGCAAAATCCACAATTCACCTGTCTGCTCCTGCAGGCGGACAGTAGCTTGTTGGTGATCTTGGACTAGGTTGATTAGCGAAGTTTCAAGAGCTCCGATCTCCTGCTGCTGGGATCTCTCCATTGTTTAAGCCTAGATCAATCTTGCAACCCCACCTTAAACTTCCACTTTGTGTTACGGAGTTAAGGAATTTAGCAATGCTGCGAATACGAAGATCGTGTTAGGCCAAGTTTCAAGGTACAAAAGAAAACGGTCGTTTACTATCTAAAACAAAAGGATCCCTCCATCTCAAATTTTATATTCATACCAAAATGGCAACTTGATACCTTCCAACATGATTATCACTAACAATTCATCATTCCACACTCTTCTTGTTAAGCAAGAGTGCAATACATGGCTAAATATTCACAAACTACAGCTGCTTCCTTCACAAATTCCAATGATTTCATGAAAAGAGCTCCGAACTTCTCAATGTATACAATCAGCAGAAAGGATATAAGGTGGCAGTAGCATAAAGTGAAACAATTCATCGAATAGGGAACCGGCATTCTGAATTCACACCCTCAATCCATAATAATCATGAGATGGATACATTATTGTATAGCCAAAACTCGTCCAATCAACACACCAGAACATTGTCAAAAAAAAAAAACACACACACACACACACACCAGAACCAAACAAATAGAAAGAACACGAAATCCAACAAACCCTCATAATAGACATTCAATCGGTCTAAGCAGAAGTTATTAGGGGGAAATTTAAACATAAAAAGACAGCAATTTTGATCAAGACTTACAATGATAGTCGGAGTAATACAATCCCTTGCTCTACCGATCGTTCAGGCCTAGGAGCGTCAACATCAGCTACCGATATAGAGGAAGTCCGGTAGGATCTCCAGAAATTTAACGAATTCGGTCAGGATTCGAACAGCAAAGAAACCGGCCTGCCGTCGTCTGGTCTCAGCCGCGACAGAAGAGGAATTTGCCGTCAACCGGTAGCGTCGTTGGTCTCGGGTCGACTGGAGAAGAGAAGACAGAAGAGTAAAGTCCGGCCGGCGGAGTCGGTGAAATGAGAGGCGTTTCTTTCCCTTTTTTCTTTCTTGGAACTGAAAAGGGGTGGGCCAATAGCCCAAGCGGAGATGCTTAGCTGGGTATGGGTCTAAGAGAATATTGGGCCATTAAACTTGAATGGGCCGACTTCTAAGATTTGGGCTCCTTTTTATATATTTTTATTGCTTATTTTTATTATAGTGTAAGTGTAACACCCGAACATTTTCCCGATCAAGATATTGTCCATTTGCGTTTTAGGTCTCGATCCTCACGGTTTTTGCGTTGAAGTATAATTCAAGGTCACTTCCCATAAAGGTCACTCATATTTGTTGTACCCTACACTGAGCACGTTTAACTTCGGATTTCTCACAAGAACTCCCCATTTTACCTCAAAAGTTAAGACGTGTTATTTATTTATGAACCGCACATCTCTCGTACTTTATCGCCTAGGTGTCATCGTGCTGAATTCTGTGGAATATGACTATTATTTTTTGCCCTACTATTACTAACCGGACAATTGATCTTGCATCAAAATCACTAAAAGGGTAGTCTTGAGCTTGGAATTTTATTTTTTATTTTATTTTTTTGCTGATGACAATTGCGACCATGTCAACTGAGATTTATTTTCATCCAAACAATTAATTAGTTCCAGCTAGCAGACACTACTTGGAAAAAGCTTTTGAAACTTCTGCTAGATAATATCGTAAAATAAATTATTGTCACTTGTCAAATTGTCACCAAAGGACTGCATGTAGACAGCTAGTTATTTTACACATGTGATTGATCATTACTACCTTTTTTAAAGTATAGTCCTATATTAAGTTGGCGAATTTGATCCTAAATTGCAATGATTAATGTATAGTCCGATATCATTCATAACATAAAATTAAATTTCCATCTAAAAATTTGAAAATTCCAATTAAATAAGTTTGGCGAAATTAGATGCTATCCTTATATGAATGATTTTTCCCCCTTGTTTCCATAAATGCAATAGCATCGTGGGATTTGAATGGTACGTAGTGAGTCAAATAACGAACTCTCGAGGTTGCTACTTGCTATACAGGAACATTGACCTTTACACATTGTGAGCCAAACTTTTACTCGAATTCACTTGGCTCAATCAATATGTAGAGGCTGCCAACTCTTGCCGCGCGGTGGGCCGGGGCTGCAAACTTTACTCTACACCCGGTCCAATTGGGGAGTTGGACAATAGATGGCGTAATAGTTTCTCTAACCAAATCAATTAACTGTTTACATTGAAATAATTTCATGTGTGTTTTTCACCCAATTGTTGTTAAAATAGTGAAATCCCTTAGCTAGCTACTCCACTGACCACCTAGGATCTATAATTTAACCTATCATAACAATTCCAGTTGATTTATTACATATATGCTATCAATGAGTTGACTTTCGCTTGAGAAGGCGTATAATGAAGCGGTATAGAAACTATAATTGAACTATGATGACCTCGTTTGTAAGTGATATATATTATTCATAATTGAACCTCTCCGAGTTGCGGGAATCAACTGGTATATATTACATGTTGTCATAGCCTTATGTGATCGAGACGTCGATCTTCCGTTCGAATCCCGACAACCAGCATGCAATATTCAGACCTCTGCAAACTTCAAACCTTTATATGGTGGCTTTCTTCGTGTTACTGAATAATATATACAACTCTCAACAAGTCGAGGTATTGGAATCGATAGGTCCCATAATCAGAGTTTGATTTGTCAAACCATGCAACGTGCATAGAGCTTACTAGTCGTAGTAATAGTACAGAGAGACAGATAAGGACATGATCAGGTGCATGCATGCAGCAGCAGCCCTAATTATTAGCTTTCTCTGTTGATTATTTCTGCACATTGAAAATGAAAGCCCTCTCCAATCACCTCCTATAAATATACCACTTGTTCAGTTCCAACGGTATTTACCATCTCTCAAACCCTTTACGCTTCCATTACGTCAAGGAGCTGCCGCCGTGAAATATTGTGGTAAGAAACAAAAAAGAAAAAATGGGTGGGCGATCTTGCTTGGTGGCGGCGCTGGCGGTGGCTTTCCTGCTTGTGGTGGCGTTTGCTGGGAAATCATCGGCTCAGCTCTCCACCAACTTCTACTCTAAGAGCTGCCCCAAGCTGCTGACGACGGTGAGGTCTGCTGTGAAATCGGCCGTCGCCAAAGAACGACGGATGGCTGCCTCTCTCCTCCGATTGCACTTCCACGACTGCTTTGTCAACGTAATATTAACTCTTTCTGTTTACAAGTTTTTTTAGGTCCTTTTTGTCATTTCGGTTAATAAACTCTGATTTTCGAAAAATTTATATGAATAGCTGCTTCATTTTATGTTTTCCCATCAACGAATATCGAATTTTCTTTTATATTTTGGACATGATCTTCAGACTTTTTTCATTCGAAAATGTTCACATTAGAGAATTTGAATAATTCACAAATATATGATATTTGTTGTATTAGTGTTGGTATGATATTGCACCATGAAATGTTAGACTGTTAAATTGATCTTTGTGATTTTTTTTTATGATAGAAGCACAAAAAAGGTCCTACAATTAAATCTCTATAACCTTCATGGTAATAATTAATTTTAACCACCCATTGTGAAAGGATTAAATTGTTCTAGAAACTTTTATTGACTATTCATGAAAATGAAATTTATATGTGGAGAAATCTTTTGATCTGACTGGCAAAGAGATAAAGAAATTATTGGTGTTAAAGTTAGATTTAGTCAAATACTTAACAGTTTGATTGAGACCTGTTTTTAGCTTTTCCTTCACATGAAAAGTAGTAGGTTTATATTCCCATTAAGAAATCATAGTAGAGAAGATTTTTCTAGACTTGAAAGCTATATCCAATCAATTTAGTCTAACATGCATATATCTTCTATACTGCCCGATTTTGATTAGATGGCTTAAATCAATATATATCTTAATAATATCGTAAGTAATATAAATAGTCGTGCCGACTCAACAATAGTAAAGAAATATTGCTCTCAGATATCAAATTATGTCAACCCACACTGATACGACAAAATCATCGATCTAAGAGTGCTTGAAAACATTATGGTTGGATATACAACAGGGTTGTGACGGATCGATACTACTGGACGACACGCCAACCTTCACCGGAGAACAAACTGCCCGCCCCAACAATAGATCCGTGCGAGGCTTTGAGGTTGTCGACGACATCAAGTCCAAGATCGAGAAAGTCTGCCCTGGCATCGTCTCCTGCGCCGACATCCTCGCCATCGCTGCTCGCGACTCCACTGTCCTCGTATGTCGACCTCCTATTCATTCCTACATAAAACAACAGATTCCTAAAGTCGGTGTTGATATTGTATCAATCAGATATTCACTTATACTGTTTGATTCCCCTTTTTTTTCTGTCTGCAGGTTAAGGGGCCGAACTGGAAAGTGAGACTAGGAAGAAGGGATTCAAAGACAGCCAGCTTGGCCGCCGCCAACAGTGGCGTCATCCCTCCTCCTACCGCCACCCTCAATGAGCTCATCACTCGCTTCCAGGCCAGAGGCCTCTCTGCCAAGGACATGGTTGCTCTATCTGGTAACCTTCTAATCGCATTTGTTGCTATTAATAAAATAAGCTGCTGTTAATCTGAACCGGTTTCAATCCAATTTTCGGATGTTAATTGTGACCAGATTGGATTGGATCGGGTCTGCTCTGATCCGGTTTTAACCTAAAAAGAAAAATTACTAAAATTAACTAAAAAGGGGGCGCCGTTTAATTGAAATTGGATGGAGAGAAAACATTCAAAAGTCGCGATCGAGGCATGTAATACATAAGGTCAGCTACTAACAATAAGAACTCTAATCCACCTCAAATTCTATTCCGTATCTCTTTCTTCTCTCTTTACGCTTGCTCAGGATTCGACAATGACGAGCAAATTAAATCCGACCTAACTATAATGATTTGAAAACATATTATTTGTCACGACTCACGAGGTGTCCTGCCTATGGATTAGATAATACAATTTAAATTATATAAATCTTTGTGTTCTTCATTTTCTTCTATTTCCCAATCCATTACGGCGTGACTAATGTTCCTTAATTACTTGCTAGATTCCCTGTATAATCAAGTTCTTAACTAATCTGTTGCTGAAATATATATATATATATATATATATATATATATATATGTGAAGGTTCCCACACGATAGGGCAAGCCAGGTGCGTGACATTCAGGGCCCGGATCTACAACGAGACCAACATCAACTCCAATTTCGCGAGGACGAGACAAGAGCGGTGCCCCAGCGCCGCGAACTCAGGTGACGACCGGCTGGCCCCTCTGGACGTGAAGACGGCGGCGTTTTTCGACAACAAATACTACAAGAACCTCCTCATTCAAAAGGGTCTTCTACACTCCGACCAGATCCTGTTCGACGGCGGGTCGACCGATTCCTTGATCAGATCCTACAGCAAGAACCCCAAGGCGTTTGCGGCCGACTTCGCGGCGGCGATGATCAAGATGGGGAACATCGATCCCCTCACTGGGTCTCAGGGCGAGATTAGGAAGAAATGTGGCAGACCCAATTCGTCGTCGTGATCTCATGATCATAATATATATATTGAGTATTGTAGACTTGTAGTAGGAGTGTGTCGTTTCGTTTGTTTCTCAAAGTTGTCACCAGTTGGGTAAAGTTATTGCCCAATTTCAAATTAATTTTTGTATGAATTCATAATAATATGTCGCATCTCCCCCTACATCCCCGATCTCGTCGGTATGAATGTAATCACTAATCAGGGTTTTGTTATTTGTTAATCGGCTAGGTTGTATGTTCGATCGCTTAGTTTATTAAAAAAAATATGTTTATTATCTAAAAACATTTCTATTTTAATAGTTACTCATTTTATTCATTTCCTCTCTCGTTAGTCACCTACCGTCCAATTGTAATCAATTAAGATCTTTGACCGCTAATTTGTTGACATGGCAATTATGTTGAAAAAGATAAAAAGTCGTGGTACTTGTCATAAATCAGTTAGTCTCAATAACTCGAGTTGTTTGGAAAAAGTTATGTTGGATCTTATACCACCCTCTAAAACGTCCCCTCAAATGAAAGCTGACTCACGGGCTTGAAGTTTGTACATGTCCGCCATACCATGTGCTTGAAGACAACTGTTAATATTGGGGGTCGTAGAGACTTGCACACGTGACCTCACGAACAAACCAGCTCTGATACTATGTCATAAACCAGTTAGTCCCAATAACTCGAGTTGTTGGGAGAAAGTTATGTTGGATCTTATACCACTCTCTAACAGTATTTGTTTCATTTAAAATTGGATTTTCCTGCCATGCGTCTTGTTCGTAGCTTCGGAGGGGTATTCACGTTTGGCATATATATGCTCTGGCAGAGATCTTTGAAGATGATTCCCTATTACAATCTGGCGGTGGAACTTTAGCCTTTAGATCACCCTTGGAAAAATGTACGTGGTGTCGTAGGCAGCTAATCGAGTAGCTCTAGAAGCATGTGTACAATCTCGTAATGAGGGAAATGATCCTGCTCGTGAGGGTAACAAAATTATTCGGGAGCCTAGCAAATGGAGTCCTGAATTGGGGGCTCATGCCTGTGAAGCATATGGAAGGAAATTAAATGAGGATACGCTGCAATGTCACCTTGCCGAAACTAAAGAGGAAATCGAAGAGAAGCTTCTGGAAAGTACGGGAACGGGCAGGAATAAAAGTAAAACCTATTCAAACTCCACTCGGAATTGGAATTCCCTTCTAGTTCCAAATACGGCCACTGGATGCTCTCTATATAAAGTCGCCACTCGCTTGCAGCGTCATTCTTCACTCATTCCAAAATCCATTCACAATACACACGAACGAGAGGATGGCTTCAGAACCCAGTCTTTGCGGCAACGGCTGCGGATTCTACGGCTCTCCTCAAACCAACAACCTCTGCTCCAAGTGCTACAAGGACTCCCAGAAGAACCAACAACCCAAACCCCCCGTCGCCGCCGTTTCTTCAACCGCCGCCGCCACAGACGTCGTCTTCTCCTCCCAGCTGGCGGCAGCTAAGTCGGACTCGGCCACGGATAACAGCGGCGGCGGGGTGAATAATAAGGGGAAGAGCCGGTGCAAGGCGTGCAACAAGAAGGTCGGCCTGCTGGGTTTCGCCTGCCGGTGCGGCGACGTGTTCTGCGGGTCCCACCGGTATGCCGAAGAGCACGGGTGCAGCTTCGACGTCAAGGGAATAGCGCGCGAGATTTTGATCAAGCAGAACCCGCTCTGCAAGGGCGATAAATTGGAATTCAGGATTTGAATAACACACGAATACACGGTAGGTTAGGTTATTAGATTTCGATTTCAAAAGATTAGTTTACATAATTGTATTGAATTAATTAAATCGGTCCTTTAAGGTATGTATACAGTTTGATCAGCTTATCATTGTCGTTTCGTGTTCTTGTCCTCGTACCTTGTCGCGGAATGTCGTAACTCGCGCGAAGCGGGTATTAAACCAAGTATTGTAATTTGTATGTTAGCGTCAGCAGTATGGGCTTTAGGTCTATTTTACATTGGGCTGACTGATGCCGCCTGTTTAAACCCTCGCTGAGGAGATCAATTGGGCCCAGGCTTACACTCTCAGGCTCACTACACGAATTCAGCGGACCAATGCACAAACGAACCCAGGCAGCTTCTTACCCGTTGTCGTTAAATCCCAATTCGTAGGCTCAGTATGTAAATTACAAGCCATTATGATATTGAGCCATTATGAAATTGAATGATTAAACATTGCCTTAATTTTACTAGTTAAACGCCCTCCGCCACTGCAAGTCTGCAACCCCTGCACCCCAAACGTTCCTCCTCTTTCTTGCCACCAGTGGCAGATCCAGGGGATGGCCACCCCGGGCTATGGCCAAGCCCTCCCCTAGATCCGGAGCTAGTATAATCCTTATAAGTCTATTGATTTTAGTCATTCGATCCAGTGTTAATTTATAATAAGATTGTGTGTAATTAGGAAAATTGGTAAGATGAACATATTCAAATCACACCTCTAAAGTTGGCCTGAATAATTCTCATCTAAAGAAAAACAAACAATGAAACCTAAAATTCTAAAATGTAAAAGACCAAAAGAAATATGAGGTTTATTCCCTTAGGAAATTACTAGAGCAGCTGGTGAAAATAGAAATTGATATACAATATATATTGATTAGTCGATTAGTTTGACCAGTGTTGACATTGTTCGTTTCAACAATTACTATGGAGAGAACATTTTCAACAATGAAATATGTGAAAAAATATGTGCCCAACAAAATGAGCGATGAATTTCTCGCCAATTGGTTAACTATTTTATCTTAAAAAGAGTATGCTATTGGTATGGATGTAAACTCCATTATTGATGAATTCAATGTATTAAAATGTAAAAGATCGACATGTACAATTGATATCGTAAAAAAAACTGTCATTTTTTACGGAGCTAATTTTCTGATGAAATTCAGCTTAGTACTCTACTGTTTTCTGAATCCGCCGCTGCTTGCCACCATAATAGCGCCCCATCAGCTCGTCCTGCTCCTACTCTATACTGCCGCAATTGGCATGGTTTCCTTTAAATTTGATAATTAGGGTAATTGTTATTATAACTTGTAATCATATTTTAATTTGTTGTGTGTTAGGTGATAAAAATTGCGTGCTACATGAAATTCTAATCACGTTTTTTTGCCTTTATTTCAAAGATGCTGGTCGCCTTTTTCACTTTGCCGGAGGTGGGGAATGGTGGCGGCAGCCAGTAACAACAATGATGAGTAATGGCAACGACGATTAGATTTTCGGGTCAACATTTTTATTTTGTTTATTGGGTGAGTTGTGCTTGTTACTTGTTAGGATTAAAATATATTTTAACAATGAAAAAACAGAAGGATAAAGATGTAATTTTGATTTTAAAGTTAGGGTGATGTTTAACAACCCATAATGAAATCTAATTGAGAACGAGGACGGTAATTTTACCCGACAATTCAGTGATAAAGCTTTTAATGCTAATATCGTTATTTAATCGTTTCATAGTAGTAAAATATTATATCGATTTGGAATCCGATAACTTATTTCCCCGATGGACCGATCGATAATAATATGATTTGGCAAAGGCAGGTACAAACAAATAACTGGGAATTGTTTTGTGAGAAAAACTTATATGAAACTTCCACTACCTAAGTTTTGAGGGAGGAACATTACTATGGCATCGAAGATTTACAAAGCAAAGACTTAAATTTAGATTGACTATCATTCTTTATTTCCTTCGAGCTGAATGCTTTGTTTGATTGAATTAAAGCTTTATAAGTAGATTCAGTGGTCTTATTGATTCACTGAAGTGGTTGACGAGACAACAACATTACTGGCTTCTTTCTCGCTGGAGTGGTTTAATTCTATGGCTTTAAAACTGATTAGATTGGAGACTTATAATCGGATTTGAGTGTCCTTTGTTGGGTGTTACTGGTTGTTCCATATGTTGGAATGTTTAGAAGTTCTCTCTTTTAGTGTTGTTATGAATATTGCTACACATTGGCATTCCACGGGTCCGCCCCACATATCATTTTGCGAAATATTTTTGGTTTCTTAGTAACATCAGTACAATAAGTATTAACATCGTTACAAGAAGCAGCTAAAGATTGCACCCTCTAAATAAAACACCAAATTCTAAAAATCAAACGAAATAAATACTGGAAATTTGGGATATCGGTCTCCATACTTCTTGCATGCTAAACGAGCACGACTATATGAGCTACATCCCCCTTGAATTTCCTCTTGTTTGGTTGAGTCAAAGCGTTATAATCATATCAAGTGGCCTTATTAGTTCGTCGAAGTGGTTGACGACACAAAAACATCATTGACTTCTTTCTCATGAGCGTAGTTCGATTCCTTGAGCTTCAAAGCTTCTGTTGGAATGCCTATGGTTTCACTCTTCCTATATTTATTTATTGATTGATTTATTTATTATATTGGAGTCTTATATTCTGATTGAGTGGCCTTAGTTGCTCCCTATGTTGGAATGTTTAGAGGTTCACCCTATTGAGTTTTTTTTTTTTGTTATGGACAGTACTTCTTATTAACGTCATTTCAAAAAAAAAAATTAGTGATTACACCCTCGATAAAATGCAACGCTAAATTTAAAAACAAAACAATTGGAGATGTGGGGTATTGATCCCCGTACCTCTCGCATGCTCTACCATCTAACCTACACCCCCTTGGTATATCTTTCTATTTGAGTTACATCCCCTCTATCATGCTATCTTTTGATTAACTAGTCATACCTATTGTAACACCCTACCCTATACGTATTACCTAATCATATTGTTCATACAATTGCAGCGGAAATAATCTCGGGTGTTACATTAATTTACAAAATTTACCCAAATAAAATTTCGGCATGAATTACTCGCGTAATGGGCTAACAATTCTTCCATCTAATCCTGCAAAATAATTCATCTGAATCCATGCATTCATAGACAAACATATATACTCACAACCATATACATTGGCTTTCATAGCCATAGTCACAGTTTCATACTCCACAACTGCATACCTTACTTACATATCATAGTCGTATAACTTACACAATCACATAAATATACACATATCATCAACTTTCCACACCTGTGGATATCTCACACTACATCAGAAGCTAATATGCACATGAAAAACATTCTCAAAACATTTTTTTACAAAAAGGTGTGGATCACTGGCAAAAATCCCGAGTATTAGTCCAAGCACTAAATAGTTGAAGACCATACCTCATCTTGCCTTCAACTCTTGCTCAGCTCCCACCTATACACCTATCTACTACTGCTGATGATGATCTGCTTACACAAGCAGAGAAGAAGAATAAAAGAGGGTAAGCTCATAGCTGAGTGAGATAATCATAGCATCGTGAGTTCATAACAGAGCATACCCCTATCATACATCTAACAATCAAGCCAAAACACTAGTATCGGACCTCAGCCATCCTCATATCCCAATAGGCAAAAGACTCAACCACCTTGACTTATGCATATGCATCTTATCATGTTTTAATCATAGGCGCCTGGCTACTCCCATGCTAATTACTCTCCCTGGGATACGGACCAAACATCTCGTGGATGTGGTCATATCGGACCCACCACTGCCGGTGTAGTCATATCGGACCTGACACCACTCAGGGTGTGGTCATATCGGACTCGACACCACTCTGGGTGTGGTCATATCTCATGATGAATCAACGGTCAACACCACATCAGGGATGTGACATAACATATCATAACAGAGTAATAGCATGGGGAGCCCTAATTACTATGTAATTGACCATGAGACCAAAGTACTCTTACTTGGTATCCTTATACATGATCCATATCTCATCTTGCTTAATTATAATTCGTTACTTGCACATGTACTTGACCTGGCCACAATTGACTCAACATAGGTAGATCAGGAGTAGTATAATTGCACTTCCTCGGGATAAACCCTCGTGTCAGTCATCCTCCTTAAACGTCATAATATCACCAGGGAATATATATGTTTTCCCATATGTGCATCCAAATACAACAATCATGAAAAATCATACCCAATCACCTTTTCGAACCATCATAAGGCATATCAACAGTCAAGCCCAAAATTTGCAACATATGCACAATCATCAGCATAAACCAGGTCCATATTGATTAGGGCAAGTCAATAATATCATACAACAGTCTAGGGTTCATCATATAGCACAAAAGTCCATACACCCCTAATCATGCCATTCTAGTTCACCTAGGTCAATTCTAAGCATTAATATAATTATCGTGATACGACAAACCCGGTATGTTGTACTAATCCCTCACCAGTTCTGGTCGTTCAAGCACCGGTTCTAGCCTCCCATACTAAAACGTCAATTTCACGAACAAACCCCGAATTAAAATCCGAGACCGTTCTAATATCCCCTGCAGTATCCCCGTCAATATTAGTTCTAGGCTCTGGGTCAAATTCTTGCCGGAGCTAAATTCAGCGATTTGGACCCCGACCTAAATAGTAGCCGAAATTCATGGATTAGAACTAGAGGATTGATTACCTCGCTGCGGGAAGTTCGTATATGAAATTTGGACTCAATCCGGCTTCCGGATACTCCGAAACGCTAATTTGGCTTATCGGGAATTCAAGAAATTCCTGAACCAAAAACTCGTTTTAAAGCTCTAAATCGATAAATCACGATGTATAGATGAATTACTAGAATTAGGCATTACTTACAGGATTTTAAATCGCAAACTTTCTAACGATCGAAATATGGGTTTAGCCGAAATGGGATGTTACAATTCTCCCCTCCTTAAAAGATTTCGTCCCCGAAATCTATCCTTGAGTCATACCTTAAGTCCGCTTACTTATCCTTAACATAATCGATCGTACATAAGGTTATTACCTAACTCTTAGGTTAGGAGATCTTAATTACATAACTAAACACATAACACCTCAAGTTCCCAATATAAGGTTTCAAAAACCTATATCGGGTTATCACAACAAAAGCACATCAACAAGTTCAAAACACAACTTATTAAGCAAGATTGTTAACCTGCAAAGTAGGTTGCTACTAACTCAGGGTACTTCTCTCGCATACTTGCTTCAGTCTCCCAGGTAGCACTCTCACTTTCTTGATTCCTCCACACAACCTTCAACATTGGAATTTCCTTCCTACGGAGAGTCTTAATCTGAAAATCAACAATCTAAACTGGAACCTCCTCAAAAGTTAAATCTGGACCCAACTCGATCTCTTCTGGTTGTATAACATGGGAAGGATCCACTTTGTACCTCTTCAGCATACTAACATGAAATACATTGTGGATTTGGGATAGCTCTGGAGGCAATGCTAGTTTATATGCCACTGGTCCAATCTTCTCTATGATTTCATAGGATCCAATATACCGAGGTGCAAGTTTCCATTTCTTACCAAATCTCATTACGCCTTTCCAGGGCGACACTTTGAGAAATGCTTTCTCACCCACTTCGAAATTAACTTCACGCCTATTTGTGTCAACATAAACTTTCTGTCGATCTTGGGCCACCCTCAAACGCTCCCTGATTTCCTTGACCTTGTCAACTGTGATATGAACTATCTCTGGCCCTGAGATTTACCTTGCTCCTTCTACATCCCAACATAATGGTGTTCTACACTTCCTCCCATAAAGTGCTTCAATTGGTGGAACACCCAAACTACTGTGGTACTGATTGTTGTAAGCAAACTCAATCAGGGAAAAATGGTCAATCCATGATTCCTCCCATTGCATTACACATGATCGAAGTAATTCCTCCAAAGTTAGGATGGTTCGTTCACTCTGCCCATCTGTTTGAGGATGATAAGCTGAAGTAAAATGCAGTTTAGTTCCCAAGGCATCATGTAAACTTTGCCAAAACCGAGATGTGAAGCTCGGGTCTCGATCAGAGACAATATAAATTGGCACACCATGCAATCTGACGATCTTCTTAATATATAGTTGAGACAATGTCTCCAGTGATGGTTTCCACCAAATGGGTAAAAAGTGAGCCGATTTGGTCAATCGGTCCACAATAACCCATACTGCATCTTTTCCCCTTGATGATGGGAGACCATATACAAAATCCATTGTGATTCTTTCCCACTTCCATTCTAGAATTGGAAGTGGTTGTAGTTTTCCCACAGGAGCTTGATGTTCTGCCTTAACTTTCTGACATACCAGACATGTGAAAACGTGTTCAGCCGCTTTCTTTTTCATCCCACGCAACCAAAAATATGGTTTGATCGTGTGATACATTTTAGTTGCTCCTGGGTGCATAGCATAATTAGAAGAATGGGCTTCATCTAGGATCTCTTTCCTCAAGTTATCTACATTAGGAAAACATGCTCTTCCATTCATCTTCAACATGCCATCTACCATTTCAAATGGGCTTTCTTTTCCTTCCTCAATGTCTTGAATGATTTTTGCCAACTCTGGGTCCTCCTTCTGCTTCTCACGAATTTTGCCGTGCAACAAAGGTCGAATGTTCAACCGAGCTAGTAACCCTGTTACACCATCCACTTCCAAATCACCATTCATTGCCCTCAAATCAACCAGATCCGTTATATTCTTCTTGCCTTTTCTGCTCCGAGCATCAGCAACTACATTAGCTTTACCTGGATGGTAATCAATGGTACAATCATAATCTTTCAACAACTCTATCCATCTCCTCTGGCAACTATTTAAATCCTTGTGATCCATAATATACTTCAAGCTTTTGTGATCAGTTAGGATTTTAAAAGTCTCACCATAAAAATAATGTCGCCAAATCTTGAGAGCAAATATTACCACTGCCAACTCCAAATCATGAGTGGGATAATTTACTTCATGAGGACGCAATTGCCTAGAGGCATATGCAATAAATCTTCCATCTTGCATTAACACACAACCCAATCCTTGATATGAGGCATTACTATACACCACAAACTCTCCATGGTTTGAAGGTAATGCAAGTACTGGTGTTGTGGTCAATTTCTTCTTCAGTTCATCAAAACTCTTTTGACATGATTCATCCCAAACATACTTGGTATTCTTCCTCAACAGTTTAGTCAATGGTGCAGCAATTTTAGAAAATCCTTCTACGAATCGCCGCCGATAGTAACTCGCCATGCCAAGAATACTTCTCAACTCCGACACATCTTTTGGTGGAGCCCAACTCACCACTGCTTCCACCTTCTTCGGATCCACCTCGACACCTATTCCAGAAATTACATGTCCCAAAAATATTACCTCCTTCAGCCAAAACTCACATTTTGAGAATTTAGCACATAATTGTTTCTCTCTTAGAATTTGCAACACAATTCTGAGGTGAGTTTTGTGCTCCTCTTCGCTTTTAGAATATATGAGAATATCATCTATGAACACAATCACAAACTTATCAAGATATTCATGGAAAACTCTGTTCATAAGAGCCATAAATACCGCTGGTGCATTAGTGAGTTCAAAAGACATTACCAGGAACTCATAATGCCCATATCTTGTTCTAAAAGCTGTCTTTGAGGTCGCTCCATCTGCCACTTTCAGTTGATGGTATCCAGACCGCAAATCAATCTTAGAAAAGACAGATGCACCCTGCAATTGATCAAACAAATCATCTATTCTTGGAAGGGGATAACGATTCTTCACTGTCGCCTTATTCAACCTCCGGTAGTCAATGCACATTCTCATGGAACCATCTTTCTTCTTGACAAACAAAACCGGTGCACCCCAAGGAGAGATGCTAGGTCGAATAAACCCCTTGTCTAGCAATTCTTGCAATTGTTCTTTAAGCTCCTTCAGCTCAATTGGTGCCATTCTATATGGTGCCATTGAAATTGGTGTTGTGCCAGGTACCAATTCAATATCAAACTCTACTTCCCTTTCTGGTGGAAGGCCGGGAAGTTCTTCGGGGAATACATCAGGAAACTCCCTTACCACCTCTACATCCTCAACCTTCTTATCATTTACAACAGTAACTAATCGAAAAGCTTCCAAGGCAGAAAGAAAACCATGAGTCTCATTTTTCTTAATGCCTCGGAATACAACATGACTTTTATCTGGTGTGTTGAATAACACTTCTTTCTTTTGACAATCCACAACAGCTCCATGTGTTTCCAGAAAGTCCATTCCAAGGATGACATCAAATTCATCAAAAGGTAGCAGGAGTAAATCTGCTTCTAGGAAAGCTCATTCCACAAAAATGAAGGAACTTCTAATAACTGAGTCTACCTTCAAGGTATCTCCCACGGGTGTTTTAACACATAAGGTATAACCTAGCTTATCTGGAACTAAGCGTAGCATATTTGCAAACGTATATGACATGAATGAGTGAGAGGAACCAGTATCGATCAAAGCATATAATTGCTTGCCAAGGATAGAAAGCATACCAGTCACAACTTCTGGTGCCACTTCTGCCTCACCTCGAGTCATTGCATAAACCCTTGGTGCTCCCTGTGCTCTGGTACCCTGCGTACCACTTCATGATGGCTGATTTCGACCACCACCTCTACCACCCTGTGAACCACCACAACCACTCTGAAATCCAATACGGCCTCCCTGGTAACCACCCCTGAATGGGGCTCTACTAATTTGAAATGAAGGCTCGGACTGTGTAGCTCTTACTTCTCTCGAATGCGGACAATCCCTCATGATGTGCCCAGGTTGGCCACAGTGAAAGCATGCACCAGAAAATCTCCTACACTCTCCAAGATGCCTCTTCTGACAAACTTGACAAAATGGAAATTGTGTGGCTGAGGAAATTGGTGCCCTGTATGGTGTTCCCAACATAGATTGACTTGGTGTTCTCCCAAAACTGCTAGGACCTCTCCTGGGTGGGTAACGCGGTCCAACATAATTTACTCCAAACTTCCTCTTCTTCTCCTCTTCTTTGGCCTTGTGTTCCTCTCGGCTCTCAACTTCATAGGCCTCATACTTAAGTGCTGCCTCCTTGATTATGGCCATGCTCTCTTCATCAACCCTGTGGATCTTTTCTTTCAACCCTAGGCGCAGACCATGTAAGTATCTCATCTTCTTCTTATGCTCAGTATCCGCCAACCCATCTTCAAAGTAGAGTAGTCGAACAAACTTGATGGTGTACTCAGTAACTGTCATGTTCTCCTGCTTAAGGTTGGCGAATTCATTATTCTTTGCCCTGATAAAAGCTTCGGGAAGAAACTATGTCTTAAAGGCCTTCAGGAACTCCTCCCAGGTGAACTGAACTCGTTGACCATTAACTCTAGAGACTGAGGACCACCAGCTCCTCGCGTACCCGTTTAGGAGAAAAACAACATATTGTACTTTTTCCTCTGTGGTCGCATAAAGATACTCAAACACATCTTCCATCTCTCTCAACCACTCTACTACAGCATCTGGACTCACATCTCCCTTGAAGTCCCTACCATCCAAACTCTTCATCTTTGCATTGTCTAATACTGGCGGTCTTGCATCAATCGCCCCTACTCCTCTCGACTGGTCAGTAGGAACATTATCACAGCTTCCATGCGAGCTACAAGGAAATATTGGCCTTAGATTGATCCACACAAAATTCATTCTTCACCAAATCTCTCACTTGGTTAAAACAAAATTTTCACAAAATAATTACTTGAAAACAAATAAGTTCAAAACTCAATTTTGAAAACCATGATGCAGGTAATTTCATCCAACATACCAATACACATAATCATGTCAAACTCAATTCCCAGTTTGAGTCATTATGGTCCTTAGGAGTGTTTAACCTCCCATAGGGTATAGTACGCCATAACAGCAAAAAGAGGGAACCGGGCTCTGATACCAAACTGTAACACCCTACCCTATACGTTTTGCGTAATCATATTGTTCATACAATTGTAGCGGAAATAATCTCGGGTGTTACATTAATTTACAAAATTTACCCAAATAAAATTTCAGCATGAATTACTCGCGTAATGGGCTAACAATTCTTCCATCTAATCCTGCAAAATAATTCATCTGAATCCATGCATTCATAGACAAACATATATACTCACAACCCTATACATTGGCTTTCATAGCCATAGTCACAGTTTCATACTCCACAACTGCATGCCTTACTAATACATATCATAGTCGTCATAACTTACACAACCACATAAATATACACATATCATCAACTTTCCACACCTATGGATATCTCACACTACATCAGAAGCTAGTATGCACATGAAAAACGTTCTCAAAACATTTTTTTACAAAAAGGTGTGATCACTGGCCAAAATCTCGAGTAGTAGTCCAAGCACAGAATAGTTGAAGACTATACCTCATCTTACCTTCAACTCTTGCTCAGCTCCCACCTATACACCTATCTACTGCTGCTGATGATGATCTGCTTACACATAGCATAAGCAGAGAAGAAGAATAAAAGAGGATCAGCTCATAGCTGAGTGAGATAATCATAGCATCGTGAGTTCATAACAGAGCATACCCCTATCATACATCTAACAATCAAGCCAAAACACTAGGATCGGACCTCATCCATCCTCATATCCCAATAGGCAAAAGACTCAACCACCTTGACTTATGCATGATTGATATCTCATCTTGCTTAATCATAATTCATTACTTGCACATGTACTTGACCTGACCACAATTGACTCAACATAGGTAGATCAGGAGTCGTATAATTGCACTTCCTTGGGATAAACCCTCGTGCCAGCCATCCTCCTTAAACGTCATAATATCACCAGGGAATATATATATTTTCCCACATGTGCATCCAAATACAACAATCATGAAAAATCATACCCAATCACCTTATCGAACCATCATAAGGCATATCAACAGTCAAGCCCAAAATTTGCAACATATGCACAATCATCAGCATAAACTAGGTCCATATTGATTAGGGCAAGTCAATAATATCATACAACAGTCTAGGGTTCATCATATAGCGCAAAAGTCCATACACCCCTAATCATGCCATTCTAGTTCACCTAGGTCAATTCTAAGCATTAATATAATTATCGTGATACGACAAACCCGATATGTCGTGCTAATCCCTCACCAGTTCTGATCGTTCAAGCACCGGTTCTAGCCTACCGTACTAAAACGTCAATTTCACGAACGAACCCCGAATTAAAATCCGAGACCGTCCTAATATCCCCTGCAGTATCCCCATCAATATTAGTTCTAGGCTTCGGGTCAAATTCTTGATAAAAACACATCAAACCCTGGCCGGAGCTAAATTCAGCGATTTGGACCCCGACCTAAATAGTAGCCTAAATTCATGGATTAGAACTAGAGGTTTGATTACCTCGCTGCGGGAAGCTCGTATATGAAATTTGGGCTCAATCCGGCTTGCGGATACTCCGAAATCCTAATTTGGATTATCGGGAATTCAAGAAATTCCTGAACCAAAAACTCGTTTTAAAGCTCTAAATTGATAAATCACGATGTATAGATGAATTAGGCATTACTTACGGGATTTTGAGTTGGGTGCATTGAACACACTCATTTTTGTGAGTGCACCAAAGTAGTCACCATATAAATATATATATATATATATATATATATATATATATATATATATATATATATATATATATATATATATATAGTGGCTTCTATGGTACCCCAGGTGAAATTCAGGGTACCGCATACCTTAAGTACAGAAACGCTATGTAGACCTCGAATTAGCAGGATTTTTGGACATGATACTATACCCTAATGCTTAATGAGTGAACCCTGGGTCCTAATTATCTAAATCATAAACTATAAACCATAAGATGGTGCATTCATTTTTGGCCTTTATTTGGACGAATCATAACCGTCAATTATTATGCTAATTAAATTGATCATGGAGTATTAGATTTAGTGAACTAAGACCTAGATTTTGATTTTTAAGGGTTAGAGTATAATATGATGTCCGAAAGATCAGTCAATTCATGGTCTGAATAGCATTTTCATACTCAGGGTATGTGGTACCCTGGATTTCACCATGGGTACCATAGAACTCCCCATATATATATAATTAATACGTATACTTATCCGATCGATCGATAATCCGATTTTTGTCGAAATACTATCAAAACGCTCGATTTTAAATTGCAAACTTTCTAACGATCGAAATATGGGTTTAGCCGAAATGAGATGTTACACCTATAAGGAGATCTAGGTTCCATTTGCTCGACATTTTTCCTTATGAAAACAAGATGAGTCTCTATCCACATTTCTCTTTCCCAAAAAATTGTTTACGGCTTTTCAAAATTGTTGCAGTGAGGTAGTTGCAATAAGCATCTAGTGACGGTATCCTTGATAAAGTACAACACTAAATTTATAAACAAAACAGAACAATTGGAGATGCGGGGTATCGATCCCCGTACCTCTCGCATGCTAAGCGAGCGCTCTACCATCTGAGCTACATCCCCTTGATATATCTTTTCTATTCTACCTACATCCTCCCTTTTGATTAAGTAGTCATACCTATAAGGAGATCTAGGTTCCATTTGCTCGTCATTCTTCCTTATCCAAGGTTGTCAACCCGCGGGTCGACTCACTTTGACCCTGACCCGGTGAGAAAAACGGGCCGCATGCACTCGCCGGGTCGACCGCTACAAGGTATCGGGTTGGAGGTCAAATTGTTTCACTTTTTCTTTGGTTTGCGAAATGCGCCTATTTTTCAATTTTTCTTTTCGCCTAACTCAATCTTTGGAATCCTTAGTTGAACATTTGAATATTGATGTTATATAAGTGTGTGTGAATTTTCACTATATGTTGGATCTAAATACGACACGTTACTTTGGTGTAATGCTATATGCTATTACTCATATATTAGATGAGCTTTGAAATAATTTATTATGATAAGTACAATATAATAACTCTTTCCATATTTTCGGGCTAAAACGGGTGACCCGTTAACACTTGACCCACTAGCTCGATCGGGTACGGGTCAACCCGCGGATCGACAACCTTGTCCTTATCAAAACAAGATGAGTCTCTCTCCACATTTCTCTTTCCCAAAAAATTGTTTACGGCTTTTCAAAATGGTTGCATTGAGGTAGTTGCAATAAACATCTAGTGATGGTATCCTTGATAAAAGTACAATTGGAGATTCGGGGTATCGATCCCCATACCTCTCGCATGCTAAGCGAGCACTCTACCATCTGAGCTACATCCCCTTGGTATATGTTTTCTATTTGAGCTACATCCTCTCTATTATGCTATCTTTGGATTAAGTAGTCATACCTAGAAGGAGATCTAGGTTCCATTTGCTCGTCATTCTTCCTTATCAAAACAAGATGAGTCGCTATCCACATTTCTCTTTCCCGAAAAATTGTTTACTACTTTTCAAAATTGTTGCAGTGAGGTAGTTGCAATAAGAAGCTAGTGATGGTATCCTCGATAAAGTACAACTCCAGCTTTAAAAACCCACAAAAAATGATTTAAGATGCAGGGTATTGATTCATGTACCTCTCGCATGCTAAACAAGCCCTCTACCATCTAAGCTACATCCCCTCATTACAATATCACTAGCGTGGGTCCCGTCTAGTTGGCCGGAGGAAGGTGAGGTATGAAATTTGATAATGTAATGGGGTGTATAGTTTATTGTTGTATAATTTTTTTTTTTTGGGAAACACGTGATAAAAATAGTGAATTTCAGCAAGAAAGAGACATGAATCATGCAACGAATCAAAAATCAGCTTTATGAACCAAAATAAAGTACCTGTTACTTTGTAAAACAATATTGTTTCTAGTAATATGATGAGGTGGAGTAAGTTTTATAGAAACCGAATTCAAGAAAATCAAATTAAAAATCGCTTATCCCGCTGGTTTTCAGGAAATGAGCATCTCACAATCGTTGCTAGCTTTTACTCGGCCCGTTGGCCGATTAATTTGCTTTCTAAAACTTTCATCTTGTCGTCATTGTGCTTTCTGGTTTTTGCTGGTCCATGATAAAATCTAAAGAAATCAAGAACACACAACACGATTTGGGATAGGAACCGCCGTTCCTGTATCTCTAGAAAATGGTGGTAAACACGGACTCACTTGCCAAACTGGTTTTGGATTGAGATTTTTATCGGGTATCAGGGAACCATGTGATTATAAATTAGACTTGATCGAAACGGCCCAAAACTTGAAATTCAGCCTGCTTGACCGACCCATGCCAAACTCTAATTATTCTTTACTTTAAACTTTCTATTTGAAAATAAAAAAACGTGAAAGAAAGGAAACTGAAAATGTTTAGGATCGTTCTAATGTTAAAAATAACCAAATTGATCTTTCTGTTTAGTTTTTTTACTAACAAATACCAAACTATTCCCTATAAAATACACTGTAATTTAATCATTATGATATCAAATAATTGCATAATATATATTTGAAATTATAAAAATTGGACTAATTGGGTTGGTCGAGGTTGAACCAATGAATAACTTTAAAATATATTATATTTTAGCCATTAAGATATAAAATAATAGCATAATATATATTATGATAGAGAAAATAGCTTGTTTTAGAATGGCAAACCCATGATGTTCATTTGTTTTACTTGATTGCCAAATCTCGTGTAGGTCATGTCCATTCAACTCTTTTATTTTATGGTTAGCGGTTAGCCCATTATAATCCATGCATTAGTTTATTGTTAAATTTTTTCTTTGTAGCAATAAAAACGAGTATTGTTTTTCTCTTTTCATATATATTTTACCACCACGGAGAAATAAAAGGGGTTAAATAAAAAAAATTGACACTCCTGGACCCGTTTAAATCTGTATGTGTACGGTAAGTTGGCTCATTCCGTAGAGGAAATAGAAAAAAAAAATTGACACTCTCTATTCTACCCTTTCTACAAACACTCCTGGAGCAGGGGATTTGAAATGGGGGAAGAGTTTTTCCTCCATTCTATTATATGTTTTTAATTTAAAAAGATACAACAAATGTATTTAGTGTGATTGGTTAATATATGTTATGCTAGAGAAAATAGCTTATTTTAGAATGACAAACCCATTATATTCATTTTTTTACTTGATGGCCAAATCCTGTGTAGGTCAGGTCCATTCAACTCTTTCATTTTTTACTTGATGCTCCATCGATAAAATACAACACCAACTTTAAATAAAGATTGGAGATGCGGGGTATTGATCCCAATACCTCTCGTATGCTAAGCGAGCGCTCTACCATCTGAGCTACATCCCCTTGATATATTGACATGGTTATTATCTTAGCTACATTCTCACTCCCATGCAGTCTTTAAGTAGTTTTTTTATAAGAACAATATAGATTTATTTTTACTATCATGTGCTATTTAAGAGATTAGGGCATGTGACCTCTAGGTTGAGACTAATGGTTGTACCAATAGACTTAGCCTTCCTTGTAGGGCTGGCTATTTGGTCCGAACTGTTTAGTTTTACCCGAAACCGGATCGTATAACCCGGACTGGGACCAATTTAACCGGACCGGACCGAAAGATTAGCCACCCCTACTTCCTTGGCTTGATTAAGTACTCTTACATGCTAATAGTTCAATTGTTCACTCATTCATCCCTTATCAAAACAATGTGAGCCGCTATCCACATTACTCTTACAAAATAAATATTTAGGGTTTTCAACATCGATACAACTTACAATGAAGTATCTTTTCCATCGAAACAAAAAAAAATTTGGAATGTAGAGTATCGATTCCATATCTTCTCCATGCTAAGCCAGGATGAGTTAGGGTGATTACTAGTTTTTTAGTAACCACTGTGGCAACCTACATCTACACCCTTCATTATCTCCATTTTTTTTCTTTTTTAAAATAACGGTTAAGATTAGATTAAGGATAGTTTTCGAATAAAAAATTAACACACATGATTACTACCTATATTTATGACTTACCATCTCCTTCCTTTCCTCTAACCCTACGACCACTTTCTTCTCCCATTTTCTTTCCGCCGCCGCACGAGCTTTTGTTTCCTCCCTCTCCATCCCTATGACCTGCGGCACGGCGGAGAAACGCGGAATCAGAAGGGAAAGGATGGAAGACAGAGAGCAATGGAGGGTACTAATGGAGAGTTGTGGGTTTCAGGCTGTGGCGCTTAGAAATTACGCCATGAGCCAGGCGAAGATCCTTCTTTGTTTCCCTCCTCACAAATCCTAAAGCAAGCTTCCATTTCTTTCTTCGTTGAATTATAGGGTATACTTTTGACACTTACGAAAGCAAGCTTCCATAGTTCCACTCCATCTCTTTCTTCTCCCCCATTTCTTTTCTTTTTTCCTTTTTTTCTAGAAATGTCAACAGAACAGCACCATTGATTGGATCAGTCGTAGTCACTTCCACTCTCTTGATCTATTATGGCACGAACACATCTCCTGTATCGCATTGGTAATCCGGAATGGTAGTGTTTGCATTGGTAGAGAATTTGCTTTGGTAGCTACCTTGCATTTTATTATGGTATTGTTTGCATTATGCTTTGGTGGGGTTATGCATTTTCTTTGGTAGTGTGTGCTTACGCTTTGGTAGTTACATGCATTTGTGTTGGTTAGATGGAACATTATGTTTTTTGGTAGTTATTTGTATTTGGTTTGGTAGCGTTTGCATTATGTTTTGGTAGTTTGTCTGTATTTGTTTTGGTAGTGTTTGTATTGATTTATTTATGCAATGGTATTGTTTTGATTCCACAGTAGTAGTAGTGGTATTTGTTGTTTTGGTATTTGTTTGACTTTTGTAATGGTATAGATTATTTATATTGGTAGTTTTCGTGTAATGGTATAGATTTATTTATGCAATGGTATTGATGTTTTTCAAAATGGTAGTGGTTTTCTAATGGATTGGTAGTGATTTCATGTTTTTTCTTTTGCAGAAAGATTGAGAAAAATATGAAAAGGAGATCTGGCTGGAGATTATGGAAGTGAGAGAAGGAGAAAGAATTGTAATTAATAGATTTTTGTAACTACCTAAAATGTAATTTATTAAAATTAATTAATATAATTTATTTTTCCATACCCAATTTACCCTTAGTAACCACGGTGATTACTATAAAAAAATAATCACGGTAACCGCTCACTGCTAAGCGAGCGTCTACCATCTTAACAACATCATCTCCTTGGTATAATATTGCACTTACCGCATAATTCATATTCCTCTATGATGAGCAAGTATTAAGTAACGTTTATCAACTCAGGTCCACATCTAAGTCTAACTTAATTATAATTAAATCATGTATTTGTTCGATGATAAGCTGACTTAAATTATTCTGCCCGTCTTTTTAGAACAATTATATACGAAGTACTAATTAATTAGCATATGGTTTCTCTAGATTGGAGATTGAGTCAGCCGAATTACAAGTGGCACCACTGCTCAGAACATGGAATCAAAATATTGATTTTCAAATACGGTGTATAGTCGGCCATTTCGTTTGTATATATTGAAGTTAATTTAATAGTACTTCACTTGATTTACAATTAATTCACTTTCAAGCTAACATGCATCACTTCTGGTTTTGCTACAAGTCATTTGACAAGACTCGACTAGTTGCAAAAAGAAAATACTAAAGTAAGAAAAATAATAATAAGAATAATAATGGATATGCATTATTTTACTGGCATCAATTATGCTAGCAAAGTTCATAACGATCAAGAGGTGTCGTGTTTGAATCTAAACAACAATCCATATTAATTGTTGATTTAAGCAGAAACTACGACGGGCATCTGCAAAATAAAATTTAATCATTTGTACCGGATTTCGGCATTTCGCTATTGTACATTATACTACCGGCCTTTTAGACTTGATTTTCTATACAATTATATATAAATCACTGGATTTACTATATAGAAACAAACGTAACTTGAAACTTACAATATATATGATAATGACATGCATATTTAATAATCTCATCGTTGGATATATTTCGTTTTGTATGTAAGTGCTTGGTCACCTAGTCGGTATAATCATCCATATATACGTCATATATGTGTTTGAAAAGTTTGTTTGAGCTAATTATTCCTACTCTTGGAATACAACGACTTCATGTATAGCTACAAGCAATCTACTCAGCCCTGTTTGATTAAACGTGAGTCCACATTATAAATTTACGGCCTCAATTCAAATAGAAGAAGTAACGCCCAATTTTGCATCCATCCCCAAAAATGGACCTGTAATTTCAAAACAAAAAAATATATGGGATGAATTAAAGGAAAAATGAATGTAGTTTCATTCGATTCATTATTATTATTTAATTTGGAGCTCAGTAGCCAACATATGAAGCAACTATGACGCTAAACCAAATTCCATCTCCTTCTCACTCCATCCTATACGTACCATAGGTTTTTCCCCTGCCTAGCTTCTTATAATTAAACAATCATTATGTTCAAGAAAATTAAAATGATAATCAGTACAGATTTCATTCACAAGCCTAATATCTTTCTTATTTGTTTAACTTTTTTCCTCCTCTCCTTTCTTCGATATCTCCGACGGCCATAAATAAAAATCGATTTTGAAAGAGTGATTTCTTAAATGAAATGTAAGAGAGCGACACAAGATGAATTCTGGAATGAAATACAAGAAAAACTCGTTAGCAGCGGTAGAATGTGGTGGCTGGGTTTCGCTTATTCTACTTCCAAATTGAGCTCCACACGGCAAGGAAATCGATAGCGCATGTCAGCGAATAATGTCCATGCTTTGCTGCTAATCCAAATGTTGCACATAATCTGTATATGCCACAAGAAATTGATGATTAAGTCACTCATTCATCACTCTAATTAACTCTCTCTCTCTCTCTTAAACCACTGTATAGCTCCTCTCAGTTTATTGTTAACTTTACGAGCGACAAAGTCCTAATTAATTAAATTAATAGGATTAGTATTGACTTAAACTTGGCCGCCTACTTCCGTCATAGAAAACTGCATAGTAATTATATTGTTGTTGTTATTTTAACTAAGCATAATTTGGGTAGTCCAACTCCTCCTAGGTAGAAACATTTGGTCCTTATTGGCCAAAGGCATATTGGCTCTCTTTCACGAATTCTACTCGGTCGCATGATGGTGGAAGGAAGGAATCTAAGCGCTACTTATAATAAGCCCTATTAATTTGTACTGATGAGATAGAAAATCCTAATTAAACCCCAACAATAATTGACTAGTTTGGTCTTGTTGTAATTTTTTCAAAAGCAGCTTCTAGTTGGAATTTTTAGAAAATTAATTTTTTTTTTAAAAGTTGAGTGTTTGTTAAATGACCATAAAGTATTTATAATATAAAAATGAATAAAAAAATTTAATAAAAAAGTAGTCGAAATGCTTTTTGTAAGATTTCTTTTATATTGAATAATATGATTATATATTTTTATTTTATTTTTAAAATGATATAAGTGAATGAATATTATATATTCTGAAATAAAATTAAAATACAATAAGAATAATATTGTATTTTCAAAAGAGCTTTTTGCAGAAACTCTAAATCGGAGCTTCTAGGTTTTTATGTTATACAAAAACACTTTTAACCTTTTTAAAAAATCGAGTTTTTAAAAGTGTTTGGTCCTAATTTAGCTTTTCAATCCAAAAACCACTTCTAAAAACCGAGTCAAACATAGACAATAAGGAACATTGGCCTGGTACTTCCCACTGGCCACTTAACCCTAGCTACAAAATTACCCAGTCGAAAAGGACGAACTAATTATTATTGCTAAATTAGGATTAATGTAATCGATGGAACAAGCAAATCAATATACAACCTTTATCTAACCTCATCTTGATTATCCTTCAAGAAGGTGGTTAAAATTCATATATAAATCTCTCCTAACCATTCAAATTGTTGAAACCAATTGGTTTATAACATTGCATTAGAGATGATTTGTGATTAATATACATATTCAATCAAGCACCTGGTGATAAGTAAACATTTGCCCATAAATCATAATGGGTTCTTTCTTTATCTTGACTTGTGGAGTTGCGGCAATCATTAATTACATGGGGAAGAAAAGAATCGAACCATTTTGTCTCTCCCACTTACGCCCCTGAAAACCACAGGAGAGAAATATATAAACAAGGATTTCAGGTCCCTAACCTTCTACTATGGCACAGACACACATGGGCCCTACAAAAACAACCATTAATACAACACAACCATCCATGGAATGGAACCTCTTTTTTCTTTGTTGAACAAGTTTCTCAGTCAAATGCCACACGTGCAACCATGTTCATTAGATCTCTCTCTCTCTCTCTCTCTCTCTCTCTCTCTCTCTCTCCACAGTCTCCTCACTCACACGTACAGTAGTACACTGGCTATTCCTCAAAAGACACTCAACCTTAATTCTCTTTTATTAGTCAATTAATTGTGACCCACGCCACCCATAATCCTAATTCCTAATTAACCTTACATATCGTGCAAATATGTGATATTCTATAGTTATTTATATATGCATCAACTTGGTTTTGTTTTCTTCTTGTAAGTGAGATATCAAGTATAGTGTCAAAGAAAAATCGTGCTAATTCCTAGGTAATCCACCCAACCTCTTTCTTGGACTTACTCCTAAAATTATAGTCTCGTTATGAAACATAAAGAGTGAAAGTAATAACCACCTCCAAAAATTAAATCAGCCTTTGGTGTGAGACTGACCCTCAAAATTCAATAAATATTTTTGGATCCAATATTTAATCAAATCCTTCCCTGAACTAGCGAGATGTGAAAATGATCATATTAATCACAGGTTAAATTTGAAATATAAAATAAATTACCCTTGTCCAAAGAATGCAAAGCAAAACAACTTGTAATTTTGAAAGAAATAAGATAGAGCGTCATTAAAAATATTTTGACCATTGAGGACCTAATTGGAAATTAATTTTTCTTTGTTTTGATTGCGCCGAATTTTGAACTCAAAGATCCTGATTTGAGCATGGTTAATGCACAACCATTCCTTCCCTTATTGAGGCCCTCATCAACTCAAAATTGCAAGCAAATGAAGCTGATTTTCTTAACACATATAATACAGTGCCAATTAATTAAGCTTAATCCTCCAGTTCATCAGGAAAAAAATATGTGTACATATTATTTTGTATCAATTAGAGGCTCCGAATCTCTATAAAATGATTATAACAATAGATAATAATAATAATGTTCACACACATCTTAAATAAATAATGATCATCGATCTCTTTGCTTTTCTCTCATATGATCGACATGTATATCCTTAATCAAAACTAATTTCCCGAACTGGACATCCCAAAAAAAAGTAGCAGAAACGATTTTAATCATGATCGTAATGGTGATTAATTAGCACCAAAAACTCAGATCAGAACAAAAGCAGATCCAAGAAGCTTCTCCTTAAATTAATAATAATCAGAAACAAAAATTAATCAAAGTACGGCACCCCGTTGTGATCCCCGGCGGCAATCGAGCTATAAGCTGTCGCGCTATTCGTCGCCGGCGCGTATAGAGAAGAAGCGGAAGACGACGAGGACGACGATATAACAATCGACGGCGGAGGCGGCGGCGTCGGCTGTGGACCAGCAGAAGCAGAAGCGTTATGGCAGCAGTTTGGAGTAGGAGTCGCCGGCGCCTGCGGCGGATGTTGGTGGTGGTGTTGCTGAATCTGCAGCTGCGGCGCCGGTTGCGAGGCGGCGACAGGCGTGTTTGGCGCGGAGATAACGGAGACGACGCCGGATGAAATTAAAGCCGCGTGATTGGGAGAGAGAAGATTAGTCGTTGCTTCTCTGTATTTGTATTTGAGTATCTCGGCCCTAACGGCGTTAAGCTCCAGCTGGAGGGATTGGATCTGCTGCTGCAGCGCCGAGATTGCTCCCATGCACCCGTACACCGGATCCCTCAGCCTCAGGTTCGCTTCGTAGACCAAGCTATTCGCCGCATCTGCCCTCTGGCTCTCTGCCACCTCCTGTGTAGTACATACGTCGTAGTACACTAGTTGAATCATCAACTGAAGATCTGAATGTTGCGTATGTATTTGTGTAGGTGAAAAATATTTTTTTTTAAAAAGTATGATTACTTACGAGGAGCATCTTGGAGACGTTGCTAGCACCGAAGACCTTATGGACCGCGGCAAACTTGTGGGGCTCGTGAGGGGAAAAGTAAGGGGAGAAGGGGCATTCCTCAGCGCATCTTCGACGGAGTAGCTTGCAGGCGGCGCAGGGAGTGATGGTGTTCAAGCTTCCGGGAGGAGAAACCATGTTCATCATCGCAGCAGCAACTACTACCCTTCTCCTCATTAACGAGGCATGATGGTGATCGATCTCTCTCGCTTGATCTTTTTCTCTATCTCATCCAAGTTTTGATAATCCCTGCTAATTAAACTCGATAAATATCCGGTTTGTAAATAAAACAGAAAGATGGAAAATAAAGAGAGGAAGAGAGCATAGTTGATGGATGATTAATCACCTCTCTCTGGACATTCAGGCATGCTAGATGGAGAGGAGGGTGAAGGTTTTTGGGATTTTGGGAGAGAGAGAGAATGGAGGAGAGGAATTATTGAAGGAAGAGGGGACTAAAGAAGGGTTAAAGAATGGAGAAAGGGGTGCTTAAAAGGCAAGGAAATGGAAGAGAAGAGAGACAAAATTGAAGGGACAAACTTACAAGCAAAAGGGAAGATCAAGCATAGAAGAACGAACTGAAGAAGCCAAAAGGGAGGGCTGCTGATTGGTTTTATGCTAATAAGAAAAGACAAGATAAGAGATTGGAAAGCTATATGTTTAACAATTAAAAAATGAGAAATGGAATATTGTTTTGATAATTATTGTGAATTTTCCTGGTGATGATATAGGCAGCCAATAGGGTTTAAGTAAGGGTGCAGTTGTGGACTTGTGGTTTGCTAATAAAATTGAAAAGAAAGATTCCAGCTTTGACAAGGCGTTTTCATGCTCACGTGTGACTTCTTTTTTTTTTTTTGGTTCTGTTGGGGGCATTATTGACTTTGGAAATTGCTGCAATTTCCATATTCTTTGCAACACATTAATGAATTACGAGAGAGAACCATGATTTAAGAGTAATTAAGAAAACTATCTTAACTAATAAGATTTTTTGAGGTGAAATAAGAGTTTTAATAAGAACTTCAAAGTTAAACATACTTATTGTGAAGTATTGTAAATATGGTTGACCTTATGAAAGGCCACTTTAATATGTAGCCAAGACAAAAATCATGAGATTTTAGACTCAAAACAGACAATGTTTTGTTGGAAAAAAATTCGAAATGTTACATTATTCTTCTTTTCCCCCCACTGAAATGGCTTCATGGATCAGTTTCTCCCCGCCCCCTCCCTCGCGTCCCTTCCATTATACATATTTCTTTAGAGGGTTCTTCCCTTAAAGAAACTATCCGCTCGAGAATCCTGACCCATATAGTCATCCTCTGTTGGAATGACTAAAAGACGAGAAATGAAAGCACTTTCATAAATAGAATATCCTTACCACCTAATGTATCTATGCAAACCTATTGGGATTTCATTGAATGCTTGAGGGTACCCCTCGTTCCATTATGTTCTAGCTAGTTTAGGAGAACCTAGTGTCATACTAATTCACTGCCAAACAATCATTCTATGGTGATTTACTGTAATGGGTCGTTCATTGGCGACTCCCAGTCGGCGATTTATGGTGTTGTTGTCGTTAACCACCATAGACAAGTGTGAGATGGACGAGCTGATATTCTACTCTGTTCTACCCCAATTGAAGCTGAAATAAAGACTCTTTTGGAAGGTCTCAAATATAACTAGCACAAGGATATGAGTGTGAATCTGTGGTTCAATCAGACTGTAGATATTGGTGAAAACTTTATCTCAATAATCCTCGAGTCCTGACTAGGAGTGTCTCGAATATGATCAATGCTCTCAAATCTTAGAATGGATATCATCGAATTAAGGTCAAGACTGTGTCGAGCAAGTTTAATGTTAGAGCTGATTGGATTGCTTTCTCTGATTAGATCTTCTCTGCTATATAAATGGATCAATATTCTGTTCTTCTCTAAAAATAGTGTAATCTGATTTCGTTTGGTGGAATACAAGTTGGTATTACTGTAAAAAAAAAAAAAAAACAGTTTGCTTCTTTTCAGGGTCATCTGGCAGGCAAGGCATAGGGGCGGCAGCAGCTAATTAAGTTTAATATTATATTAGTTGTTTAATTTAATCACATGGATTATTAATGGACGGCACAGAATTTGCCTGCAGGCTGCACCATGGTTTATGAAGGAAGAAGGCATTTCCTTCTCTATTGCATTCACATCTATCTTTGATCAACTTGGAGCTATAAATTCGAATGAGGAACCCAAAATATGAAGATCAAGTACTTTGAATCATGATAGCTGAATCGGAGGCAGAGTTAGTGATTATTAACTGCACTATTTTTCAGATTTTATGCAAGTTTTTATACGCAATTTTAAATATAGTTTTAAAGTTGAGGAGATATTATGGGTACATGTTTCCTCGTCGTCCTAATATAGCTCCCCACACTCTTTGCTCTTTTTGTTCATTTGTTTACCAATACAGATGATTTAATTAGGGGTGGCAAAAATATCCGTAATCGTGGATATCCGTTTCAATTCGGCCTAATCGGGTAAGTAAAAATTCGAAAGACTTTTAATTATTAGGTACAGGTAACACCCGAACCCGAATATTATGGGTAATGGGCGGACATGGGTTTCTCACTATCCAACCCGAACCCGCCCGATTATACACATGCATGTGTATTTTGTCTAGAAATAATCATTATTTTTCTCTAACATATTTTACATTTAGCATATAAATATAATATTTTCATGAAATTGTGTTGTTTTGATTAATTTTCTTCATTCTAGTGAATTATTACCGTACCTTTTCTCTTAAGTAATGTGAGACTACGTTTGAATGTTAACATATTGGTTGGAGTTATGAAGAGAAATTATTACTCATGGATAACCGTGGATACATAGGCGGAGCCAAGGGCAATTGAATGTGTCCTGGGACACAGACAACTTTTGGGAAAAATAAAATACCCATATATATATATATATGTATTAATTAAGGATTGTACTCATTACCTTTAGGTAATATAAAAGTGAATTATCACTACACTACAAGTTATTTCAAGTTTAAAAGCTAACATAAACTAATTTATCACACTATAAACAAAATTCACAATACTAAAGAATCAATCTCTATGTCTTCTGTAATTAGTTTTGACTCTACTCGTCGCAACTGCAAGTGTAAAAAGAACATTTTCAACTTTGAGTTATATAAAAAACAAAGTTTCAAAGTCAAATTGCGACCAATTTGCTAATGGTTGATTAGTCGGATACATTGAGAATTTGAAAATGTGTTGTAAGTGCTTATGAAAATAATGATTGTGTTAGTCTAGTATTTCATTAATATCTATAAATGAATTATTTTAATATTGTTAGTTTTAATTATATTTACTAAATAATTATATATTTATATTATGGAAATAGGACACAGGTACCTTCAAACTCTGGCTCCGCCACTGCATGGATATATACGCGAAACTCAAAGGGTATAACCATAATTTTAATTTTATATCCGTTTATTATGTAGTGGGTATGGGTATGAGTAAAATCCAAACTACAATAGCTAGGGTAACGAATATGCACTATCCGCCCCCAACCCGATCCGACCCATTGCCATACCTAAATTTAACAGGTTTTACAATTTTTTCGGCGTCATATACAGTAATTTATTGGTAAAAAAAAAAACAAATGTTGGAAGCAAACCTTTGTACAGTACCTGGAGAAGAAAAGCATTTTTCGTGCCACAGTTTCCAGTCATTTTCGTCTTACCAAACAAAGAAATCTCTCTCTCTCGTTTTTGTATTTTCGTTCAGTAGCTAGTAAGAAGGGACGGCTATCAAAGGTAGGTGGAAGAAAAGGAGGGAAACCTAAAAATGGAATGTTTCTTAGGTACTCTTTTTCATTTTTTAAAAACCCCAAAAAAATTATAATAATTAAGAAGAAGAAATTCAAAATGAAAATAGATGAAGAAAATGGAAATTAAACAGTTGCTTCGAAAATAAGAGAAAGGTGGCCATGAGATGAGTTCTTGTTTGACCCGTATTTTTAGCCTAATCTTTCGCGCTCCTTGCCTATGTAATGTAATGCAAATAATATACAACAATGAACTCGTCCCAGCTGCTTCCTTCCTTCCACCTGCCATTTGCACACACACAGACACAGTATTTGCCTCTTCTTTCTTCTCTTCATTTAATTGCTCTACCTAGCTAGTAAACCTCATACTATATATTATAGCATCCTCATCTTAATTAATATATTGCCAAGGACACTATAAATACTTCAAATCTATCGCTATTTTGTAGAAAGTTTTTACGAATCCACACTGTTCAACACGTTCTGTTGACTATCCAAATGATTTTGTAGTGGTTAATTGCATGGTTGGTCACTGAGATTATAAAAAATGTTCACGTTTGGTCACTGTAAATATTTAAATTCAATCTTGGTCACTCTAATTATTTAAGTGGTTGAAGTTTGGTCACTCTCCGTCCATTTCCGTTAACTCTAGCTTACGTGGCAGTCAACTTTCATAATTGACCGTTAAATATGTGACGTGGCAATTAAAAAATTATTAAAAAAAAATAATCTTTTACATTTTCCACCTCATTATTACATTAATTAAAAAAAAAATTTGGCTGGAAGACCTCTCAGCATCTCACCTTGCCTCCCAGTACAGCTCCCGCGCCTCCATCTGCTCCTTCGTCCCCACTACCTTCGCACATCTCTCCAGCACCGGCGGCACCACCAGCTCCACCTCCATCTCCGTCGTCGCATCATCCGAAACCCTAATTCCCATCTCCTTCTCGATAATCTCCTCCTCCCTCACAATCAAAGCGTAAACAGTGCCCATCCTCGAGACCGAGTTGATCCACAGCCCAGGCCTGCCGTCTCCAGGCCACAGAGCTAGGTAATTGTCCCTGGAGAACTCCAACCTCCCGTCGGAGTTTTCGAACATCGCATCCTGAAATTCGTACAATTGATCGCTGAAATCGGCCATCGTCATCAACAAAAACACCGCCAAAATTCTCCTCGACACCAAAATCTCCTCTCCGGTCTTGATGTGCTTCACCTTCACCCCTTCCTTGGGCAAAATCGAGTTCAATTTCACCCTCCACGCCTCCCCTGCATCGAATTCCCCCTTCTCCTTCTTCGCCTTCCGCAGGGAAATCTCCGATTGGGAAAGATGTTCCCACCAGCAGCAGCTGCAGCCTCTTGTTCCGCTAGCACGTCCGGTGCATACAAGATTGCCGGATCGATTGAATCTGAGCTCGAAGAAGCATGCCTCAGAGGTTGACTTTCAATTCTCGCGAGTCCAAAGCCTGAAACTTTGACGAAGAAATAACCCTCTGTGGATTTCCTTGGCTTGAGCAATATGTTGGTGATGTTCAAATCTCCATGGTAGATCTTCTTCGAATGGAGATACTCCATCCCTCTAGCTATCTGAAGCATGATATCCACAACAATGGGGAGAGGCAAAAGAACCCTTTTCCTCGGACTGCTGTTCTCCTTCATGTAAGAATACAAATCCTTGCTCATCAACTCCATTACTAAAAAGCATTCTTTTTTGTCCTCGTCATAGAATCCACAAAAGTACTGGACTTTGTTTTTTAATTAATGTAATAATGAGGTGGAAAATGTAAAAGATTATTTTTTTATTTTTAATAATTTTTTAATTGCCACGTCACATATTTAACGGTCAACTATGAAAGTTGACTGCCACGTGAGCTAGAGTTAACGGAAATGGAAGGAGAGTGACCAAACTTGAACCATTTAAATAATTTGAGTGACCAAGATTGGATTTAAATATTTACAGTGACCAAACGTGAACGTTTTTTGTAATCTCAGTGACCAACCATGCAATTAACCCGATTTTGTAGATATATAAAAAAGAGTGAATGTTGGAGAGAGAAAAAGGGGTAAATTGCAAGTTTGGTCACTCGAATTGCTAAAAGAATTCACGTTTGCCACTGAAATTACTTTCTTTCATTACTGGTCACTAAGATTAGTTCATGAGTTCAAGTTTGGTCACTCTCCGTTAGTCTCCGTTAAATATTTCTAATGTGGCAGTCAACTTTGAGAGTTGACCGTTAAATGAATGAGGTGGCAATTAAAAAGTATATATATAAATAAAATTTAAACTTCTTACAATTTCCACCTAATTTTTTTAACTAATAAAATAATTTTCTAATCCCCCATCTCCACGGGTTCCACTCAATCTCCTCGCGTGACCGTCAACGTGTCTTCCATCGAATCCCGGCGGTTCCTCCCACTCCTGCTCCCGTCGCGGCCGCCGAGCTGATACAAGGTCATCTGTGTGGAGAAGCTTATCCGGAGCGAGAGAGAGAGAGCTCATAAAGAGGACAGAAGGAAAGTGGGATTGACAGAGAGCAGAGGGCGATGGCGGCTAGAAGCAAGGCGAGGGGAGTGCGGCGGGTTCCCTCTCAGTCGCTCCAATACCCTGAACTCTATCAATTGGTCTCCCACGGCGGCGACGACGGCGAGGGCGAGCGAGATGCAATGGTCTTGACGGCTTAAAAGAAATTAGTTTTTATTTTTTTAATTTTTCAGCCCGGATTTGCAGGCTTGAGCCAAGGATTCGCTGCAGAGAGCATAGTCGCGGGGGAAAGCGGAGTCAGGGATGCCGGACATCGATTAAGGGGATCCCGCCGGAGAGGCAGTTATTGGGGACGTTGAGATCGTGGAGCGACGACAGTAAAACTAACGAGGAGATGGAGCTGTTGACTCTCCTCGAGGAGGAGAGTCAACAGGCTTAGCGTGGTGGGTGCCCAGGGATGGCGCCAGAGAAATTGTTGTGGGCGAGATCCAGGCGGAAGAGGGGGAGAGGGAATTCTCCGGAGTATCTGTTGTGGGACGGGAAAAAAGGTTGAGGGAGGTTAAATTGGAGAAGGAATCGGCGAAGGTACCGACGAGCGAGTTGGATTTGATGCTGGGACCCGGAGGTGATTATGGGAAGCTAGTAGGCGGAGGTGGAGATGGGAAGCGGTGATGAGGTTGAAGTTCTCAAGCAGGATTCGGGTCACCGGGCAGGTGACGCCGGTGAGGTTGCAGGGGCCGGCGGCGGAGCAGTTCCCAGTCGGAGAGACGGTTGGTTGGATTGGAAGCGGATTTGAATTTATGAGGTGGAAATTTAAATATTTTAAATTTTATTCATATATATTTTTGTAATTGCCATCTCACTCATTTAACGGTCAACTCTTAGAGTTGACTGCCACATCAGAAATTTTTAATGGAGATTAACGGAGAGTGACCAAACTTGAACTATTGAACTAATTTTAGTAACCACGAATGAAATAAAGTAATTTTAGTGGCAAACATGAATTATTTTAGCAATTCGAATGACCAAACTTGCAATTTACCCAAAAACAAAAGGTTTCGTATTTTATTTTGCGAGAGGAAACACTGTTGTTTTGTCTATTTTGACATAAACAATATTTATTCGTGTTTACTACTATGGTAAGAAATTGTCTAATGACTACTGGATTAACATTGTCATACTACAATAGTGAGACGTTGTATAAATTAGAGCATGGAATTACTTTTGTTTCATAAAATATCAAGATATACTTTGTTTTGTATAATGGAGCTGATTTTCTCCCTCTAAGTAGAGGCCCATCTGAGGAATTCAGATTGCCGTAAACGAGCTTGGAGATAGCGATGTTATTAAATCTTAGTTGAATCAAGACCAAGTCCAATAGCTTAAGCTGCACTAATTTGCAAGATGCAAGCAGTGGAAAGCCCAATCCAATTGCTAGTCAAATCACACTCGGCCATTCCAGCTCCAGGCAGAGATATGGGATTTGATTTCGCCACCACGAATTCAGTTCTTGAATCCGAACTGAGGAGGAATTGCAACAAAACCCGAACCACAGGTACTCATCCTACTCAATTCGGTCAACCCGGGTAAAATCCGTGTTAACGGGTTTTGGGTCGGGTTTGGATTTAAACCAGCTATATTATTCATCGGGTTGGGTTTGGGTTTAGGTAAACCCGCCTCATGGGTACCCGCCCACACACATATAATTACTTTCCCGGTATATTTAATATTATAAACAATATATCTTCCTTAGACAACTAATATTCTTTATGTTTGTGGAGACATGTATAATTTGTTCTTTCTAATTGTTTAGAATGAAGTTGATATTATGGAGTGGAGAGTGAAGAAACTTAGTTGACGATGAAGAAGTTTTCAATTAATCTTGTTGTTTATAGATGTTTATCTTTCATTTTGAATAATTTGTATTGATCATTTGTGGTTTGTTTGTGTAGACACCACATTTTGTCCGGATTCTTCATATACTTTAAATCGGGATATTTGGTTCACTTAAGTTGGAAAATAATAATGAGTTTGACCTTGAATGATGATTATAAAAATTTTTGTGAGCAATACACTTATGAAGCAATCTCTCACCAATCGGGGTTGTTCGTTATACACAGGAATGCGATCTTGGATTCAAGTTTTGTACTTGATTATGCATTCGAATTGAGTGTCAAGCTTTGAATGCACAAGGAAAGTAGAAATCATATTATTGAAGAATTTAAAAGGTTTATACAATCATCTACCTTATTACAACGTTCATACATTCCTAACAGTCAATCATGTTCACAAATACAAAACCAAAAAAAAAAGGGCGGTAGACTTGGAGGTCCAAACCAGCAACCTGCAAAAGAAAAGAAAGTCATCTCAGATCAGCCCACAGTTCAAAGACAGATCAATCCTAGAGTTCGGCCCAAATTGAAGTCCATCCCAGCCCAAGCCCAGACAACCTAAAATTGTGTGCCAAGCCTATCCTGAACAGGCCCTGATCAGTCAGAACCGACCAAGCAAGGTGGAGGCTATTGGGGCAGCCTCAAAATTCGACCTATCAGAAAGAAACACGACATTTCAAGTCTTAACAAAGACTAATGGCGAAACAACACGTGGCATACGATTTAGCTATAAGTAGAGCTCTTCAGCTCTTGATTTGGGGGAGAAGAGGATAAAAAAGACACGACGGAAACATAAAATTGGAAGACTTTCTGGTTCTTTCTTTTTGTTTGGAGAAGTTCATTTCAGTTCGGAGGTTTGCGAGATAGGAGCATAAAGCGGGGATTCTTAGAGTCAGAAATCCCAACAAGGTTAGTGTTCGTAATCTCGATCTTCGTTTTACTAATAATCCATCTGCTTTGCTGCTTATCTCTATCAACTTTATTTACTTAATTGAGCTCGTTTAAGTTCAAGTCATCGGTTCAGTTTCTATTTAAGCAATATACTACAACCGCAATCTCTGCATATATCTGATTTATTTCAATTGAACAAATTTATGCAGCAATAACTTATACCCCCTATCTAAATCCGTTTGCTCTAGTTACCATCATTAGCCTAATCTTTGGGAAAAGATCATGTTAAAATTTAGTAAAATTTCAATTTCTTTTAAGAACATATAGCTTAAACCAACATACAGCTTTCAATTGCCAAGATTTCATAAACAGAAACAGATATGATTTTCGTTTTAAAACCAAATCCAACAAAAACACCATAAACACACTAAAATTTCAGATTTCAAACCCTTGCAAAATCACAGGCAGAGGCAGTGATTTACAATTGCCGAAAATAGTGATCTTAGAACTTCTTAATTACTTTCCCATAAATTATTTTTTTTAGCAAATTCTAGCATATTAGGAGTTACTTCTAAAAACATCCGCCAAGCATGAAAATATTCGAGATCATCAAACACACATACAACATATTTCCAAACCACAGATCTGTAAACCAAATCTAAACCGAAACACAATCCTTTCCTTTTTTAGTTCAACCACCCCAATCATATTAACCCGAGTTTAGGACAACCTTACCCAGATCTGTCCATTTCCAATAACTGCATCAAAACACAAGTAGAGGTCAGAATAGATTAAAGAGGTAAAAAACCGAAACAAAAATAAAATTCATACCTGCGATAGTCGTCGTCAAACCAACACCGTTTTCGTCGCCGACGGAGTCTAGGACCGTCGCCATCCTCCGTTTTTCCTCCAGTTAAAAAAAACCAAAGAAAACCCCAAAAAAATATATATCAGAACCTCAAATCAACTAAAAAACCAGGAATCGGAACATGCAACTAGTGAAACTTACCTAGGATTCACTCACCATCGCCGCCATCACCGAGGGATCCATCTTCTGACTCCACCGTGCCTTCTTCTCGACCATCTTCGTCTGTCGGCAGTGGTGATTTATAGCTCTCCTATCTGTCAATCTAGATCCAAACCCCCCACAAAAAAAACACAAATAAAAAACGATTAGAACCCTAAAACTCCTCAAAATCATCAAATAAAGCGCCCGAAAATAACATGCATGCAAAATCCCCACCTGGATCGACATACCTCTAGTCGATTGAAGTTGATTCAGGTCACCTTTCTTGTCGTCGTCTTGCCGCGGTCGTAGGCGGCTTGTGGTCAGCTTTAAGTTCTCGTTTCCTTGAAGCAGAGGCGAGAAACAGAGAGATCGAAAGGAGGGGATGGCGGCGGCATAGGAAGAGGATTATGTTTTTTATTTTGTTTCTGGGATGAAGTAGAAGAAACGAGAAGGAGAGAGTTGGAAAGGGCAGCGCCTCTCTTCTCTGGGGGGTCGTTCTCTAGAAAGAAACCGAGAGAGAGAGAGGGGGGGTGAGAAGTAGCCGCCTCTAGATCTGCTGGGGTTTTTGGTTTGCTTCTGGAAGAGAGACGAGAGATGGAGAGGGAGAGTGGATTGAGACGAGGGATAAGAGGATGAGGGCAGCGCTAGTTTTTGCCTAGGGTTTTGTTTCTCTGAAGAAGAGAGGAGAGAGGAGAAGAATCGAGAGAGTGGAGGAGTGAGAGGTGGCTGCCTCTTTGTTTAGGTTTAGGATTAGTGTTTTCAAAAGATGTTTATATACCTCACTAGCCTATAGCCTGGCCCGTTGGCCGTAATTGTTTAAGGGAACTGGAGTTATAATATCTATAATGGTAGTGTCGAGAAATGAGTCTTGTTTTATATTATCATAAGATTGTTGCATACCATTCCCAATAAGTTAGAAATAAAGTCATTATTTAATTAAGGGAAAAAGCATACCATTCACACACGTATTGTAAGGATGAGGAGGATACATTTGAAGATTAGCTAATCAAGATAAAAGTACTTACATGAAATTATACTAATCACAAATCTAATCTAGTTGAGTATTACGACAAATAACATGCAGGTCCAAAATAGGAAAACTCAAGACATTGTCTCATTGTTCATGACATGGTACTCAATTCAACAAAGGCAAAAATAATTTCACCAACACAAGTTCACAATAACCAAATGCATTGTTCCAGGGACCGACTGTGACCATGACTTCAAATGTCTGTGCTCCAAGCATGTTCAGAAGGGCCATATAGTTAGCATTGACAACATCTGCATGACTGAATACAGATCCAACAATCGTTCGTAACTGTGATGACGGGAAGACGATGTCAACACCAATGAAATCGTCCTCAATTGTGAGGTGGACGAAATGGATTCTGGATGCACGGGACCAGGACGTCATCAAATCCGTTACACGTCAGGATAACAGAAAAGAGGTGCCCTGTTGTAAACACATAAACGAATATGGTCAAAGCAAATCGAGAAAATGCAGCATGCCACAAAAGGCGTACGATTAAAAAGAAATTTATTCGTTTAGTTACCTGATTTTCGACATCCACTTGCAACATAATGAGTTCGATGGTGTCGGCACGCTCACAAATTTCAACAGCATCATCGTATTGCAGATTAGCAATAAAACCATGGGGAAGCCTATATATTGGACTGTAAGTTTTGGCACTAAGTAGTGAAAAAGAATCGAAATTACATGATGTAGTATTCGTTGGATGCATGAGCAGTACTTACTGATTGAATTGAGGTAGGCCCGCCATATTGAATGCAATTCGCACGGTGATTGGAGCCGAAGTGTTTTGTTTGGGAAGTAGTAAACGAAAATTGTAACAGGAGATAAAGTGGTATCTCCATTATATAAAGGAAAGAAAGTGGTTCTACACACGTGATTCACTTGGCCGCATGCAGTGGAGTACGTGTGTGTGTGGAAAGTGGGATAAATGGGATAGTGGGAGAAATTTGGATATTGGCAGTTAGTGGTTTGATTAAAAATCGTGGGTGGTATAAAATTTGGTAGTGGATCTTTTATATATATATATGCACAGATGTAGCTGTAGTGGTCTTTTATATGTATGCAGAATAGGTTTAGGTTTGTAAATAAGGGCCTCAACAAAATAAGGGCCTCCACTAAGATTAAAAAGCCTAATACCAATTTAGAATACACAGTTTCATTATGGGCCTCGTTTAAAATCAAATAAAATAAAATTGTTGGTTAATAAGCTCACAAGATAGTTAACAACACTTTGGGCCCAAATTTCATGGTTGGCCAGATTATTATTCATTGTTTTCCTTTTCCGCTTAGTAATACTAATTAGCTGTGCAAACTTGTGATCTAAACTCAACTCCAAATTATTTACTTTTATTAATTTAATATTTTTTCTTTATTCTTTATTTTTTCTCTTAGCTTTTCTCCTCTTAGGATCAATTCACCTCTCTATTATTCAATTTTGAATTATATTATCTTGTTCAACTATCATCACATCATTTAAATGATAATTATTCTTTTATGAATAATGAATCACCAACAATTATCATCAATCATCTACTTTCATCTTCAAACGTCGATCATACTTGTGAAGTTTGTTATCCTAATTTTCTTTTTATTCTAATTATGACTTCTATGAAATTTAAATTATGAAGCTTTAAGAAAAATATTAGGTTAAAAAGAAATCAGGAAAATTCCCATCATAATTGTCGTTTAAACCAAAGTGGCTTGAAATGTGGGTTTCATGTAATGTCACTATAGTTTTAGTTTTAGTTTTAGTTAAGTTAAATACAAAATATTTAAAGGTCTAACCGTTAGAAGATTGTTGGATATGATTTACGAATTAAATTTTTTAGGGTAAATACAATATATTAGTCACAACTATTATAAAGCGGAGAATTAAAGCCACAACTATGTAAATTCAAATTATTAGTCATAACTATTTTGCGGGTCAAGATATGGCTAACTGCCCATACTATTATTGAATTTTTAAAAGAGAAGCCATGTTATCGGCCACGGCTGTAGCCACATCGGACTGCTTTTAATTTATAACTTTAAAACATAAAAGTTTAGTCAACATTATTAATGGAATTGTTAACAGCGAGTTAGCGTTTGGCTAATAATTTAAATTTCCATAGTTGTGGCTATAATTCCCCGCTTCATAATAGTTGTGGCTAATATATTGTATTTACCCAATTTTTTAAAATGTTTTACAAATATAATTAATATTTAATCATGAATGGAAAACTAACAGGATTTGGAATACTATCATTCAATGTGTACCTTAGAAGTACTAAATATGCTATAAATTTCAAAATTGTGAAGGTTATTTTACAAGACAATGTAAATATCGAGTTGAATCCGAGAAGAAATTATTATTATCTATCGTCACTTTGCCGCTGGCAAATGTAAAAACTTTGGAAGTGACTAACTTTAAGTTATGGTAAAATTAATATCATTTGAATTTATGTATTTTCTTGTGTTCTATGATTTGGAAGTTAAAAAATAACTTTTGATTTTCTAATCATTGTTTTTGTAATAAGAGTGATGGATATGAAGTACCTCCTCTAATGAGAGTCAAAGATCAAACCCGACCACCAATTTCCACCAAAATCAAAATCATAGACCCACTATAAAATAAAAAATCATAAATGAGAAGGAGGTAATTATGAGTTTCAATGAGTCATCAATAGTTAGATGCTAATTCTTTCAATAATATTTAGAGCTATGTGCATTTTCATGCCATCTAAAGTTTTCGAAGTTAGGAATTTGAGATAATTGCTGAGTATGCAACCTATCTTGAAAAGTTGAAATGCACTCCAATGAGTACTTTGTACAATAATATCAGGAGTATGATCGGAAGGAGTCTACCGGAAGAAGACAACAAAGCTGTTAGGAAAGGAAAGAGTGAGAAATATGGAGAGAGAAATGTAATTACTAATTAATATAGGTTAAATTAAAAAAAAAAGAATGTAATTAATAACCAAAATATTATAATTAATAGGGGGTGCCAGTTTTCCAACACTATAGAGGGTATTCGAGCTAACTCATCCTTGACATTGTTGAGAAGAAGAAAGAGCATATTTGATGAAGAGATAGGGGTGTCTTTTATGAGGATGAAAACACAATTATTAGTGGATATGAAGATGTTATTGGCGGTGAAGCAATCTCAGAAAAGTCTAAAAAATTTGCATTACTTTTGATATTGATGAGTAAAATTGAAGTGTGGTTTGGTTTTTTAGATGTCGGTTTCTTTGCATGTTTTTTTTAGTAAGGATTTTGGACAATGAATCAGTTATAATGTCTGAAAAATTATGATGTATATTATTTAACTTTTCCTGTAATTAAATCATTCAAATTCTTTTATGCTTAGAAAATGTGTCACGCATCCTACAATTATAATCATTGTTTAATTGATCAAATGAGCAGACCATCGGGTCGGGCCCTTGTCTAGTTTGTTACTTGAACCTGTTCCACACTCCTCAAGCATCCACATCATCATCTGTTTCCCACCATACTTTTTTTATAGATTCCCTCCATTCTTGTTAACAGCACGCACAATTGAAAAAAAACCTGGAACTACCCGTCTTCCCCAAAAAATCGATTAATAGAGATTATTAATTAATTTATTTTAATATATTTTTTCTACAATTCCATAAAAAAAAGTCTGTTGACATCCCATTAATATATTTTAATATATTTTAAATATGTTGTTGACATCCCATAAAAAAAGTCTGTTGTCTACGTAATTTTATGAACAATTGAACATCCACAATTTTCACCATTATCCTTTTTATTCTTATTTCTGTTTAGGTTGAACTTTTGTTTAAATTTCGGGATAAATTGATAGTTGTCAAAGGGTTTTCAACTGTGCTATTTTAAAACAAACGATTTGTTTGGTTCATCTCATCATTAATGAATAATTATTCCTGGCATGAATTCATAGTGGTAATTTTATAATTATAATGTTGTATGTATTGCTTCAAGCTCATTTGTAAGACACGCTTGTTAATAACTTTAAATTCTAAAACACACCTCTATTTTGAATGGCGGGGAATGAAGTATGTCGGGGAGTTAATTTAGTTTAGTTCAGTTGAGACTGTGGAAGTTCCTCTTTGTATTGCAATATAACGGTCACACTGGCATACCCCTCGGTAGAGTAAATTGAGGTACAATTAAATATAAAGTAGTGTGCGTAAATCACATTTCATATAATTGGTTGTTAAAAACAGGAAAATAATTTGGACAAATTGAGAACTCAAGATTCAAATTGTAACAACCAGATAAATTTGACAGTCTTAGTCCTCAAATCGGATAAAACATAATACATCAATAAACCACTACTCAAAAATCTCAGTGAACACAATGTTCTGCATAGTCTTCACCGGTTTACCTTGAGAGTCACAGCTAAGAATTTTGAGTCCCCTTTCCGACGTAACTCGAGACATAGCAACATACAACTGTCCATGAGAAAATACTTGTCTTTGCAAGCAGATGCCAACATGATTTAATGTTTGACCTTGACTCTTGTTAATTGCCATTGCATATGACAGTGCAATTGGATATTGCCTTCGAACCAGAGTGAAATTTAAGCTCTTGTAGTGGACCGATAGATTTAGGCGTGGTAAGAAAACTGTATCACCAACATGTGTCCCAGTCAAAATTTGGACCTCAATAAACCACTTACCTAATCTCTTAACGATCATCCGAGTTCCATTGCAAAGTCCAGTACTCTGATCAAGATTTCGAAGTAGAATAATAGGGCACCCCAACTTCAATTTCAACTCATGTTCCGGAAAATTCCCAATCTTTAAAGAGTTCAAGAATTCAACTGTGTAGTCCCCTTCTTCAACATGCTGATTCTTGGCATCAATCTCTAGAGAATCCGAACTAAAATAAGAAACTTCTTCACCAGGAAATAGACCCAATACATAATTGTTAATGGCCGCAACAGTGTCACTATGAGGGGCTAAGATAGCACGCTCAACCAAATAGGTTGACATATTTTCAGTGGAGAGTAACTGACCATATATTTCAGCAATAATATCAGGAATTGGATCACTGCGATGGGGAACACAAATGTGTAGAGGTATCGGGATAATTGATTCTCCAAAAATATTACTATTTGTACCATCACCAATTTCCAAAAGCCATTTGCTAAAATTTGAGATTGCTAACCTGGTCGATGCTTCAGAATGAGGCAATTTTAATCACATGTTCTCGGTTAGCTTCAAGACTGTCATAGACCGCCACAAATAAGATCTCTTTATGGAAGAATTAACAATTTCAGTCCGTGTACCCTTTGTGATGATAGGTAACGTCTGTCGAAAATCACCTCCAAACACAATAGTCATATCTCCAAAAGGCTTCAACTCAGAATCAACATGCTTAACTCGGAAAATATCCCTCAATGTCCTATCTAGAGCCTCTATGTTGTGTTTATGAGCCATCGGTGCCTCATCCCAGACAATAAGTGAAGCATTGAGAATCAATTCAGCTACCTCAGAACCTTGCTCAATATTGCAAGTTGATTTTGTATCACAATCCAGGGGAATGTGAAATCTTGAGTGTGCAGTTCTTCAACCGACCATGAGTAGTGTAGCAATACCAGATGAAGCAACACATAATACTATCCTCTTCTCAAATCTTAATTGCTCACAAATTGCTCGCCACAGAAATGTCTTACCAGTACCCCCAAATCCATCCACAAAAAAGCATTTACCCTCATTGGTATAAACAGAATGTAATACCATATCGTAAGCGATTTGTTGTTCTCCATTCAACGGTCTACAATGCCGATCCTCAGAACAGTCTAAGTCACCGGGTCCATGATTCATCTCCATATCTATCAGCCTGTTTACCGTATGCGAATGCAAACACTGATCGGGAACAGTCAATCCAGGGAAATTTGCTAATGACTTCGAAAATCTCTCCATCAATTTTTCAATATGAATAAGGCACAACTCCTTAATTTCATCCTCCGACAAATTCAACTGGGGTAAATTGAGTTCTCTACGTCGTGAATGCAAAATGCCTTCACTTAGTAATTCCCAATTCTTTAACAAAAAAGAAGTCACATCAGCCACCTGACAATGAATAAGAATTGTGACAAAAAGTTTTCTAAGTTTATAACCAGAAGCCCAATGCGAAGCTTCTTGTACACAATCATTCCATTCAGAATCTCCGGATAACTGTCCCCGAGCATAACATGCTTTTTGGAATGTCTCATATACCACCCCATTCACTGTTCTAATATCATCATAAGAACAACAACCCCTAACAACATGCAATAGCATTCACAAATAGTACCGCTCCTTTGCAGATGGGTAGCAGTAATATAATCTAGCAATGCATGTACCTTTCTTGCACTGCTGCCACTTCTTGTATTTTTTATTCCATACATAATATTGTGGCATCTCTCCGCAAAGGTATATTTCCGTGCATCCATTGACTGAAGATTGAGATCCATCCATGCTAACAACATTGAGGTTTGAGAACGGCTAGACTCAACCGCTTCCTCCACGTTAGATTCAACATTTGAATACACTGTATTCTCCCCAGGCAAATGACATGACATACGAAGTACTGTTGGGGAGTGAGTGTATATATCAAACCTAAAAATTCTCCAACATGCTTCTCCCGATGTGATGTAACGGGCATCCATGAATGCCTTTATCCCATCGATTTGCACAATCGTAGTTCCACGATTCCGACCATCCATAGCCGAAGCTGTTTGTTGTGCAGCTAACATTGCACGATCTTCAGGTTTGTTGATGTACTTAAACAAATATTTAACAGCCCTATATAAACATCAAATAAAACCAAGTTGTAGATGTTAGATAGGGAAGTAGGAAAAAGTTGTATTACATTTTTTCTCAAATGTGACTTGTATTAAATAAAAAACCAAAACACAATAGGCAAAGTACAGAGAATAAAAGGCAACAAATGGATCACAACTTATCCAAGGGGCAAAAAAAAAAAAGAAGGAAAACACTGCAAAGAATATTACAAAAATTACAGAGTTGCGGGAAGAAGTCACACCAATAAGATAAAACTGGGTTTATAAAATAAATAATAAAAGAGAAATCGCACAAATATTGGTTTTGTTTTTATTCATCTTTGAAAATTAAATCATAATTAATATGCATGAATAAAGTTAATAATGAGTGTAGCATATAAATATACATATAGCCTGTCATTAAGAATCTGAGTTTGGTAATATAATAAAGGAAACAACAACGCCATATTGATAAATACGATTCACTTAAGCCATACCTTGTCTTGTTACAAAATTCAATATTGATATGCGCTCCAAATCGTAGTAACAAATATCGATTGTAGGGTACAACCCATCGATTATCTAGATAAACCCCGCCACAGTTGAAAACTCTACCATTGTTCCGCCGACGATATTTAGCAACCCAGTTTCATCAATAGTTGTTTGAGAAGAGTATTCCTTGGGGTAATGCTTACTACATGTCCCATTCTTTATGCACACATTATTAGGACGTACTGTACCACACGGGCCATGCATCATTGAACTTGTGACAACTGCATATAGTTCAGGATCAAGATCAGGATCCGGAATTTCAGCACAAATTATGGAATCAATAGCCCCAGGACCATGAAATTTATTCTCCGAGGACAAAAAAAGCAATATGTGTGCATGAGGGAGACCCCGCTTTTGCCATTCAATTGCTTTGACATCTGTACAGCAAGATGCAAATAGTGGAAAAGGAATATTAGTTCAATGAGGTAAGAGAGTAATGGATCAACATTAATAGATAATAAACGAATGAATAAGCACACATACATGCATTGATTTTCCCAAATATTTCTTTCTCGCGAATCTCTAACATAAACTCATCAAGCTTGATTTTGAAAACTCTGGCGGTGATGTCAGCCCGGTCAGGATCTTTGCCACAGTACCTTCTAATCAAATCAACCATTAACTGTATCTCTGGCCAGTTAGAATTGCAAGTGAATGTTATAAACAAATCAGGATAACCAATCCACTTGCAAATAGCCATCGCATCCTGAAAATTTTCATACTTGTATCTTGGACTACCAGTGTGAGGCAGCTAAAATAACTGGCTTCCGAGAAAGCTTGATATCACTATCCCCTCGCAAATAAGAATTCAACAAATCCTTGTAGTAGATTCCTCTTAGCTTCGACTGATGGGTACGCATCCAGTCTAAGCGTTCAGCCTCAATTAACTCAAATGCATTCACCATATATTGTTGAAACAATTTACCAGATAATAATAGAGAATTCGACTCCTAGAGACGGGTTTGAAGACGATATGCATAGAAATCACACTGCGTTATCATTTTATCTCCAACACGGATATTAGAGCTACTGTGACTATAGCTAATACAGGGATGCCACCCATCCTCGCCATATGGGAATAAAATTGGATATTGTAATGCCATCAGACTTGGATGGTATAGGCTAATCCTTTCCATTTATGAACCCTTCTGTTGAACAATTATATCTTGAGAAAATGATTGCTCACCTGTTTCATCTACAATCAATGCTACAATCTCATTCGCAGATGGCAAATCATATTCTCTACTATTAATTTCACGCTTAGCCAACAGTTTCAGTTGAAGCTCCAGGACACCAGAGTTTTGTATCCTATCTCGCGCAGAACGAAATGTACGTAACAGGATATTATTGACATCAAACATATGCTGGAGGCCTTCAACAATACACTCGCGCAATGAATTCTTGGCAGGATCAGTGGAGTAAAAGTCCATACGATTCTGGACCTCGTTATCTGAATCGTGAATGTAAAGCTGTGCAAATTCCGGACTATCCCCATCACCAGGAACCAAACATCCTATTCGATGATAAATCTGACCACCGATTGAATATACATAAACTCCACAACCATCATTAATAGAGTGATTGACTTTACCTCCAAGAGAAATAAAGCCAAAAACCCCATTATAGGCCCTGATGTTACTACGAAAGTGACGCGCTAATGGTGTATCCCCTTCAAGTAGAGTTTTAAGAAATTCGGGCACATCTCTGCGGGGAGGCAATTTCACTTTACCATGTTTGCAACATAAAGGAAATGCAGGCAACACATCATTCCATGTAGATAAAGTACTCTCGAACTGCCACATAACTGCTCCACAATGTTGACACGTACATGAAGGTAGACCAATATCAAAAAATTCAACCAACGGAAGACCTAGTGAAATAGATACGTAATGTTAATAAAGTTTTGTCACAGTAATTCATAAATTGAATGAGTTTGAGAAACTGTCAAGCCCATGTACTCGCGCTACAGTGAACACAATTATTAAAACAAATGTTCTCAAGGAAAGATAGATTGGTATACTGCTCATATTAAGTAAGAATAACTCAAATTTCAGGAAACACCAAAGTTTGTTCAAAACACACAAATTTGCCGTTGACACATCAACATCTAAAAACAATCCACTATTTGCATAAGGTCGCATGAAGCGTACAACACTAAATTATATACATGACATAAATGGGTACATTATATGTTCTAAGACCAAAATAGGGAACAAAATATGTTGACCAGAACACTAAAACAAATATCCAATGTACAAAAACTGATCCAAAATAGAGATGAATTATGTCATGTATAACAATGCCCATTAGAATCAACATACTTTGATTGACTTCTGTAGGAAAGAAACTTCGGCCACGTCTCTTTCTATGCAGATGAATACGTCGAAGTAATCGACTTTGCTTTTGTAATAGAAATCTAAACTGAGGCTCCCAAACTATGAACAACACCAAAACAAATAAGTTAATAAATAAATAAATAAATAAATAAAGAGTGAACAATACAGAATAGCCTAATATGTAAGACTTGTTACAAAATTTAGCAAACAACAACCTTGGTGTTCAAAAGGCAAGCCCCTCCTATGAACCTTCTGTTTCAAAATATGATGTCTTCTCTTACGGGCGACTTGGGATAGCATTCGCCCAAGTTGAGAGAGTTGGAATTGTAAGCCAGCTTCTTCTGCAGAATTTAAATATAAAACCATGTATTACTCATTGAATAGATGAACTAATTAGAAAAATTAAAACGCAGAGAACACACCTCTCTCAAATGTTTCTTCCTCTTCAGCAGATAAAACACAGCGTTGGTACTGATCTTCAGGATGAATAAAAATTGTTCGACGTTTCCCTAAACAAATGGTATTCAAGGGAAAATGTTAATGTCAGTTTGCATTGAAACAGTTTCATGCTAAACCATGACACTCACATGGTATAGACGATCGATAAATCTGTGGTTGGGCAGATGGGATGACATTTGCACTATCCATATTTAATTCTGCAATAACCTGACGCAATCTGAAATAGAGGTCGTGGTAAATGATGCACCCGTTCCAATAAACTTTGCAGCTGCCATTCATATAAATTAATTAATTGTTACAACAGAAGCTGAACTCCTCACCAATCATAAGTTTGTGCGAGTTGATGACACATACAACAGACCACACAAACATAACAGTCGAAGAAATCCAAAATGCTCCAACCAAGTTGAAGGCGGCCTATAAATTTAAACAAAAAAAAGTAAAGCCGATTCAAACCGAAATCAAAACCGGACGAAAAGACACCAGTCCTTTATCCTCTATGAAGTCTTGCTTTCTAGAGTGATTGAATAAACTAATCTCTTATAATGAAGAGAGGTTTCAGTATTTCTAACATTAGCTTACCCTCCTGGTGTTTGGTAACGTATCATGAAAAATGTAACACACTCGATTCGTCCATCCGAACTCATGATTTTCCCATAACATAAACACATAAATAATCCACCAAAGTTGAGTCTACCTTGTAATTATGCAGTGATAAGAAGAAGAGTGTAAACGCCGATGGAGTCTACCAAGTCAACCATTTACCCAAAATGTATTTAAATCACAAAACGGACCATCAACATGATTCTCAATTCCATACCTCTGGTCCAATTAATATCACCCTATGAACCCTAAACCTTTGTCAAAAAAAAAAAACCCTAAACCACAGTTGAAAATATGGGAAATGAAAGTCGACCACCACCATGATTTTCTTTTCCAATCCACCATTACTAATCATTAAGCACCCCAGGCCCTGAACCAAAAATGAAAAAGCTAGGGAAAGATAAATTACTTGGAATTGCAGAACATTTTCCTACAATGTCCATCGCATTTCTGTATAGGAAACCTCCATACCAAACGTTGATGCTCAGGGTCATCCTCAATACCATTTAAATTGACCTCAATACCAACTTCTGTTTACAACTTGAAGTGAGATCAGGACCTGTAAGTAGAACGTGAATAGAATATTCAGGGTCAATCGACTGTGACATAAGATACAAATCCAGAAGTGAGCATTGCTGCATTCCCCCATAAGATTCATTTTAGAAATTAAGTTGACAGAGTACTATTCAGCTCCTTTTAGGACACATGCTGCAACAGAGCAAATGAACTTTGTTCATTTTCACATTTTGGGGCATCAAATGCTACTGAATTAGAAGTTCGAATAATTCCTGGACTCTAGCACGCATACACAATTTACCAAGGCTGTGACTTTGCAACATGGTTTCACTGCTACTGTTTTCTTTCTTTTTGTTTGTTAATCCTTTGTTCCCTGCTAGTAGAGAATTTAAACTACAGAAAAATAGAGGTTCAGAAATCCTAGCAACAAATGCATGCCCGTATATAGTAGTATTTGGCACGTAAGGGATAGTTCTACAATTCAAATCCGACTATATGAGGGACATGCAAATATTCATTCTTCAGATAATCCAAGTTCTAACATGATCCCTGAATCACACATATAAAATTATCATACATGCAAATATAACTTGAAAAACAATCTTCAATGAAGCCAAACCATCAATGAGAAATTACAGCAGCAAAAGGTAGTTCTTTGGGCTCAGTAAAGAATGCCAGTACACCCTTAAAGCACATGAAGATCCCAATCAAACTCAAGTTTTTCAACTAATTGAACCTCTAGTAATTTTTGCTACTTGCAACACGCAAGGAGCACTTCCGCCACACAATTCCACAAATTATATTTATCCTTTCGTCGATCAATGATAATGGCACTTGACAGAACAAAGTAATATTACTTCAGAACCACAAAGGGAGAACAGAAATGATACCTAATCCGATTGCAAGTACCAGGGGAAACAAAGATACAACAAAATTAACCCCTCCTCATGGAATTGGCAGTTGGCTGGAGAAGGGTTCGCCGCATAATTACCCAGTTCTCCCAAATTTACAGCATAATCACATACAAAGATAATAAAACAAAGACCAATTATGAGCTTGGAGCTAATAAGAAAGAAGGAAATACCGCTGGCTTGAGAGTGATGGGGGCCTCCTCAAGAGTAGCTGGAGCGATTTGGAGCGACCTTCTAGAGGCTGAAGCAGATAAGAAAGAAGAAGCAGGGTTCGTGGCGGCGGGGGAGACGATGGTGGCGGCGGCAGTAGTTGTGCTTCTCGCCGAAGGGGAAAGCCTCGATCGTCGACAACCTCTTCGCCACGGAGATCGGTCGCTGCACTCCCAAACGCGATCTCCCCAATCCCAGCAGAAGAGGGTCGTCACTGCTTTCTGCCGCTGACCACCAAAACGTCCGGGCCTCTTCCCATGAACTCATCAACAGCCGGCTGTCAGCGCCTTCCTCAGCAGAAGCGGGTCTATCGTTTTACAGCTCACCTCTCTCTCTCTCTCTCTCTCTCTCTCTCTCTCTCTCTCTCTCTCTCTCTCTCATTCTCACACTTGCTCCACTCCATTCCTCTTCTTCTCTACTGCGCCTGCCTAATCTCTTCTTCCATTCCTTCCGCGGATCAAATCTCTAAAAGGGTAAGCAACCTCCTTCCTTCTCCTCCCTTTCACCTTTCCCCCTCTCTCTCTCTATAATGTGCCTGCAATTGCTCTTCCCTTTCCGTGAATTTCTTCTCTCTCTTAATAACCAGTAGAAAAGGTAGGCTTATTTCAGCCAAACGAAAACTAAATGAAAATTAAATGATAACGTGGGAAACCAGTAGAAAAAGGTGGGTAGTGGACGGTTTCTTAGTTTTGCATTCTGGTGGGGAGTTCTATTTTTTTCCCGCTTAACACCCTGCCACATCAGCTTCCTAAAATCACTCTATCGGCAGGAAAATTTGAATGGGGGGTGGGGGCAGTTTTACTTTTCAGCTATAAATGATACTGTTGATTAATTATAAATACCAAAATGCCCTTAGGGTTTCTAACAAATTACGTGGCTTTGCCACCGTCCTTTTGAGTAATTACCAAGCTGCCCTTCCCCCATCTCTACACTAAAACAAGAACCAAAAACAATTGTAGATAACATGTTTCGAACCCCCGTTCTCCAGGTCGAACACGACCTATTAGCTGGCAACTTAGCCAATTGGGCTGCTGGCCCATCATGCATTAATTTAACCATCCCGCTTAGTTTTATTTGTTTAAAAGTCTTTAATACGAAATGTGAAATGCGGATTAAGTTAGTTTTGGTTCTTGTCTGACACATCAAATTTTTTCTTAATAATTAAAATTCTTGCTTTCATTTTAGTAACATCGATATAATCTAACTAAAATTCTATTACCAAAATTATAATGCGAATAACGTTCCGTGGAACGTGATAAAAGTTAGGATTAAAACTATCAAAGTTAATATAAACCCTTAATACGAGAACCATTATAGGTATAACGTGACCAAAGTCATACAAATAAACTATCAAAGTTATAACGAACTACATGGACTTTGATCCCGTGATACGAGTACGTAGGCAACCGATAAGGTTCGAGTCCAACTAACCAATCAACTTTATCTTTAAATTTTTACGTCAGTGGGCGTATAATTAAATTACAGCTAATATGATTAAAATTATTTAATGGTCCAGGGGGACCCAAAAATTACAAAATTATTACCAAAATACACCCAACTCGTATAAAAACTTATCGACTTAAGTAGTACCGATTTAGGGCGTTGTGGGGTGTGAATTCACTTCCCCACACGTAACCGTACTCCCAAACCCATATCTCTTAATCGCAGACCATATCTCCGTTTTGACCCTAAGGCTAGAGCCGATCAAAGAGTGTTCGATCCACTCCAAGTAAGATCGATGGCGACTCCCAAAAATGCCGACGCGACCACATGCGGACCCCCGGAGGGACGGTTGCGACAGTTGGCGACTCCGCTGGGGAATTCGAGAGTCGAGCTACATAACTAAGTTCGATAAGTTTTCTAATTTTCTGTTACGTGTTGGGTGTATACTTTACTATTTGTGCAATTATATTTTCGCAATTAATTTCTGCATTCATGCATGAAAGCTCTATACCCGAGCTATCCTATTAGAAACGGAAAAGGAGTACCGTGACTTTCACAGTAGTGAAAATCACGCCAAACTTTCCAACCAAGTTGAACTCAGATCCGAGGTTGATCTTGAGGTATCCAGCCAGTTCGTAAGGGCTATGGCAGGATACAACTTGGGAGCCAAATCCCTAGGAATTCCTCTGCCAGCATATAGTAAGCATAGAGGCCTCCCTAAACCATCCAGAATAATCCTGAAACAACCCTAGCACCGCGTCATTATGCCCTCTGAAAGCCCTAGGTTTTCCCAAATAGGGTTATGGTTTTTATTATCTATATGTATGTTTTCTACTGACGTGATAACTTGTGGTATGTGCTCCCAATTGCAATATATTTATTTGTGAGAACGATGTGAATTTTTTTTCTTCTTTGAAAAAAAAAGAAACTCATAAGCATCATTCTCTTTTTGTGTTTTCATTTATGCACTTAAAATAAATCATGAAAACATTTTCAAAATGCACGTGCATCCAATGAATCATCTGTGCATCGCATAAGCATCATTCATACTCTTCATTACTCATTTAAGTCAATTTAATAAAAGTAATTGGTCAGGGTTCCTTAAAATTGCTCGTCCACAAGGAAAGAGTCAAGACTTCAAGTACTTAACTAGATCCAAGCTCGAGTTCGTCATGGAGGCATTTCAAAAAGAGTTGAACGACATCAAAGGAAAGCTGACCGGGTTTGACGAGAAGCTAGTGGGGTTCGATGAGAAACTAAAGGGCTTCGATGAGATGAAAAGCCAGCTCAACACAATATTGAGCATATTGTCAAGAAAAGGGAAGGAGGTTGCAACGAACGAGGAAGAAATCGTATTTGACGATGACGATCACTATGAGCAACCTCAGGGAAACATCTCAGGTAGTAAATTCATCCTCATACCTTCGAAGAACACAGGCGAAAAAGGTGACATTGGGTCATCAAAGCATGACAAATCCGGAAAACCCGAGAAGCAAGAGGAACATAAAATCGAAGCTATGCTAGAAGAAAAATTAGAACACATGAATGAACGAATAAGAAGTATAGAAGGAGTTGAGTCGTACGAGCCTATGGATTCATCAAAACTATGTCTAGTCCTAGATGTCGTGATTCCTCACAAATTTCAAATGCCAGAATTCAAAAGATACAATGGCACCACTTGCCCAAAAAGCCATCTGGTCATGTACTGCAACAAAAGGGCCAACCATATCCGAGATGAAAGGCTAATGGTACATTGCTTCCAAAACAGCCTGAGTGGTTCTGCCCTACGATGGTATATGCAGCTAGAGAAAACAAAAGTGAGAAGATGGCGAGACCTTGCCGATGCATTCATGAGGCACTACAAGCATAACCAGGATCTGGCTCCAGACCGAGAAGATCTGAGGAATATGGAAAATAATGAGAAAGAGTCTTTCAGGGAATATGCTCAAAGGTGGAGATGCAGACGTTCAACCTCCTCTGTCAGAAAAAGAGATGGTGTCAATCTTCTTCGGAACACTAAGGGCTCCATACTACAACAACATGGTCGGAATTACCACAACCAACTTTGCGGATCTGCTTGTAATCGGAGAGCAAATAGAAAAGGGTTTGAAGCAAGGTCGGATGGAAACCCCAGAAGCCTCTAAGAAACCACACCAAGCCCGAAGGGGAGAAGCAGATGTCCATTATGCTCAAACAGGATCATCTAGAGGAAGAAGGTGGGATCATCAACCTCAGGCCAATCAAGCCCATCCATGTGTTGCAAATGCCGCAATAATTAATCAATGTCCAAATTTTCCTACTCAACGAGCCATCCAGAGTCCGACACGAGTCGCACCACCACCAAATAACCAAGACCAGAATAATTATGGGAGATACAGGAAACCCATCCAAATCGATCTTATCCCTATCACATACACTGAACTTTTCCCTCAGCTGATTCAGAGTAACCTAATCTCCCCAATACCATGTGAACCTATAAAACCTCCTTATCCAAATTGGTACAAAATAGACCAACATTGTGCTTACCACTCGGGAGTAGCAGGACACTCGACTGAGGATTGCAGATCGCTCAAGATCAAGGTCCAACAAATGATGAATACTGGCTGGTTAAAGTTCGAAGATGAGCCAAAGCGTCTGGATGTCAACAATAACCCACTGCTGACTCATGGGAATTAGTAGACATACTACAAAGAAAATCTCGATTTAAGGATGATGTTGATCCTATCTAGTAAATAAAATATCGAGATCATTTTCCATAGCAAAATATGTATCACTTTTGCTTTTATCAACATAAATAAAAGGTCTCTCACGTTTCAACCTCTTTGGAGCATTGTGTGAATGGTATCAATCTTAATTTAAGAGTTTGCATCAATGTTTTATCAAAATAACGAATGCCACTTCCGAGTTCTTTAAAACAGATTTATCTTCTACGAAAATGAAAGCCATCCAAATCCAATTTACTTTTCAAGTTTAGCCATGAGACTGTCTTGCTAAGAAAATGTGAACACCCCACTGGTGTCGAGCGATTATAACCACCATGCTACCATCGATAAATTTTTCACCCACTGGTGCAGAGAGTGTACTTATTTTGCTAAAATCGAGAGATAAACACCCTATTGGTGTCCATGAATTATGTGAGCTAATAGTCAAAGGGTGTAATGAGTATACGACATCATGCTACTTGTATGAATCTCGTTACCACTATAGTCGACTTTCGCCAACAATTGAGGCTTAGTTTGCGTGAATTCAAATAGCCAAATCCCGATGCACGGGGAGCCTAACATTACTATCATATCAAGTAAACCCTCACGGAGTCTCGTGACTAGAATATCGAGGATGATCAAGGACATAATTTATCATGCAAAGGATTCACACGCAAAAAGCAGTCATATCCTCGTTTCAGGAGCTTACATCCTTACATGCAGAAAGCGTCTATTAAACTCACACATCAAAGTCCAATTGTGAGATATTTGCGCAATACCGGCAAGAACATGGCATCAACATCCCCATTTTTACCAAAAAGAATAGCCAATTTAATATAGTTATGAGAAGTGGCACTCACATCATCCATCATCGATGATCATCCTACCAAATACAAGTGCTAGATCAGGGAAAATGAGAAACGTATATGGGGGCATGACAGAGTCAAGCAAGTCCCACAAAAAAAAACAAAAAAACAAAACAAAACAAAAAACAAAAGCAAAGAAAAAAAAAAGACAAGAAAAACAAACAAAATGTCGTGGGACTTACAATCTGGGTGCCCCCGGTTTAGCATTTGAAGTACCAACTATCGGTACCTAGCCAAGATCTTTGCCGATCAACCTCAAGATACAGCAATGAGGACCTTCAAGCAAGAAACTTCCATGATAAGAAAATCGTCATAGCCAAAACCACATCATCCAAGGTACTCATCATTTTTAGAGAAAGCCAGAAGCTGAAATCCACCGCATTCAACATTTAGATGCCAAACAAGGATCTCGACAAGTCCCTAGCCAGATTGCACTCACAAAAATCATAACCTCGGCTGGTAAAAAATACTGGGGGGCAACAGCTGAAGATACATTCCCATTAAAAAAAACCGCCAGTATTTTCGAACAAGACTTTGTCAGCAAAAGGATCCGGATAATAGTGGTTGTTAACCCATCAAGTCAATCACATACTCTGGGGGCAAAAGCCAAAATCCCTCTACAAGAAGCTTTATACAGATAATGTTAAGATTTCATATACTCGCCACCCATCTGAATAAACTACACCTCAAGAACAAGGAGACTCGTATCCTCGAGGTCATATCGGACAAAAGCCTCTTTCATGGGAGACTAAAAATGTGTGCGAGAAGCCATATGGAGGCCTCCTAAATCAATCATACTAAGGGCTTCCATATTTGAGTAAATCTTCACAAGGAACACAGTTGGTCACAACATATAGGTGACGTCTCAAGGCGACCAGAATCTTAATGGTAGCTGAAGTGTCGTACACTCAAATCACCTATAGGAATGAGTGTTGAGTGAAATCCAAAGCGGGAGTGAGAGCGATCAAAATCGAAAGCAAGAGTGAGAGCGAGGGCTTACTGATATTCTCATGGCTTGGCTTACATTTCTCTTAGAAAACCAAATTTGGAAATATGACAACTACCACACAAAAACGGTTTTCTCCAGTTTGCACACACTTCTCGAAACCAAAGTCTTCACATGGCTTTCAATTTTAATTCTATAATAAACGTTTTTCAAACATTTTTGCTTTCGTCTTAAGTCAAGATTGATATAGTCACTCTATGTTCCGAAGAATAGAAAGTGAGTAATGGATCTTCGGGGGCAAAATTGGTGCATCATGGAAGAAGGGGAAGTCTGAGCACCCAAGAATCGGATTAATCAACTTTTCACGCATGAGTTGATGGAAAAATCTCAGGGAGTCTGAAAATATTTAGATCTCATTGAGCCAACCAGCCAATCGATTATGCTTCAAATGCATAGCAAGAAAGAAGTCCTATTATACCGCACTGACTGAGAATTATACGACTCTGAAACATGTGGGCCCATACCTGGCCGAGAAGAAGGATGAAGCAATACACATCCTCAACTCATCCAACAAAGTATATCGTCACACCACTTCCATGAAGAAGATATATCCCGAGACATCAAGCCGAAAGTCGCTCCAAGCCTGACCAACAAGAGGATTAAGGCGACAAACATCATCATCTCAACTTACAAAGCATATCTTTACGCAACTATCACCAAAAAGATATACCTCAAGACAATAAGTTTAAAGTATCTCCAACATAAGCATGACCTATGGATCGATTTGATCAAAAGGAATTGACAGTTCCTAGAGGATGAGCAATTTAAAGGAACCCCGAGTAAAAACAAAATAACCAACAAAAACAAAACAACATATTGGCATACCCGATTTCAAAAGGATCATATCACTCAACATTCACGACTTCATCAGCATGACATATCACACAATCATGTTCAAATCATTTTGATAATCACGTCATAACATCATTATACATTAAAGTGACGTGCTATGCATCACAATCATTTCCAAAATTTCTAAAATATCCATATAAAAAGTATGTGAGAACTTTTTATGCAAAATACCACTACGCATTTACCAAATGTTAGCTTGATCTTTATCGCTAGCACTTTCTCATTGTTTGATTTGATTCCTATCACAAGCAATTTGAGTACGACTTCTTTTACAAAATTGTTAGTTTGATCTTTATCACTAACATCTTCCTCATTGTTTGAATTGATTTCTATCACAAACAATTTGAGTACATCATCATTTACAAAATTGTTAGCTTGATCTTTATCGCTAACACTTTTCTCATTTTTCTATTTGATTTCTATCATAGACAATTTGAGAAAATTTTCCGGGAAAAATTGTTAGTTTGACCTTTATCACTAACATTTTCTCATTGTTCTATTTGATTTCTATCATAGACAATTTGAGTAAAATATCGTTTACAAAATTATTAGTTTGATCTTTATCACTAACATTTCCTCATTGTTCTATTTGATTTCTATCATAGACAATTTGAGTACAATATCCTTTACAAAATTGTGAGTTTGATCTTTATCACTAACATCTTCTCATTGCTTGATTCGATTCCTATCACAAGCAATTTGAGTACAACGCCCCTTAAAAAATTGTTAGCTTGATCTTTATCGCTGACACTTTCCTCATTGTTCTATTTGATTTCTATCATAGACAATTTGAGTAAATCGTACGAGCAAAATTGTTAGTTTGATCATTATCACTAACATCTTCCTCATTGTTTGAATTGATTTCTATCAAAAACAATTTGAGTACAAGATCCTTTACAAAATGATAAACTTGATCTTATCACAGTCATTTTTCACATTGATCAAGTTGATTTCAATCTTAGACAACTTGAGCATATCATGGTTACCAAAATTATTAGCTTGATTTTATCGCTATCATCGTTCTCATTGGCCAACGTGGTTTCTACCACAGACAACTTGAGTATATCGTTGTTACAAAATGACTAGTTTGATTTCATTGCTAAGGTTCTCCAAATTGACCGATTTGTTTCTATCAGGAACAACTTGAGTATATCGTTGTTGCCAAATGGTCAGTTTGATCTTATCTCTACCATTTTCTTTGCAATTCAGTTACCACCATCGTAGCAATTTGAATAAGTCATTGTTACCAAATGGTCAGTTCAACATACATTTCTAAAATATTCATATACAAAATGTGGATGTCTTGATAGGAACTTTGTATAACTCTTTTTACAAAAGAGATATACAAAGGGGGGGCAATTGTAGACACCACATTTTGTCCGGATTCTTCATATACTTTAAATCGGGATATTTGGTTCACTTAAGTTGGAAAATAATAATGAGTTTGACCTTGAATGATGATTAGAAAATTTTTGTGAGCAATACACTTATGAAGCAATCTCTTTTGTGAGCAATACACTTATGAAGCAATCTCTCACCAATCGGGGTTGTTCGTATTACACAGGAATGCGATCTTGGATTCAAGTTTTGTACTTGATTATGCATTCGAATTGAGTGTCAAGCTTTGAATGCACAAGAAAGTAGAAATCATATTATTGAAGAATTTAAAAGGTTTATACAATCATCTACCTTATTACAACGTTCCTACATTCCTAACAGTCAATCATGTTCACAAATAAAAAACAAAAAAAAAAGGGTGGTAGACTTGGAGGTCCAAACCAGCAACTTGCAAAAGAAAAGAAAGTCATCTCAGATCAGCCCACAGTTCAAAGACAGATCAAGCCTAGAGTTCGGCCCAAAATTGAAGTCCATCCCAGCCCAAGCCCAGACAACCTAAAATTGTGTGCCAAGCCTATCCTGAAAAGGCCCTGATCAGTCAGAACCGACCAAGCAAGTGGAGGCTATTGGGGCAGCCTCAAAATTCGACCTATCAGAAAGAAACACGGCATTTCAAGTCTTAACAAAGACTAATGGCGAAACAACACGTGGCATACGATTTAGCTATAAGTAGAGCTCTTCAGCTCTTGATTTGGGGGAGAAGAGGAAAAAAAAGACACGACGGAAACATAAAATTGGAAGACTTTCTGGTTCTTTCTTTTTGTTTGGAGAAGTTCATTTCAGTTCGGAGGTTTGCGAGATAGGAGCATAAAGCGGGGATTCATAGAGTCAGAAATCCCAACAAGGTTAGTGTTCGTAATATCGATCTTCGTTTTACTAATAATCCATCTGCTTTGCTACTTATCTCTATCAGCTTTATTTACTTAATTGAGCTCGTTTAAGTTCAAGCCATCGGTTCAGTTTCTATTTAAGCAATATACTACTACCGCAATGTGCATATATCCGATTTATTTCAATTGAGCACAGTTTATGCAGCAATAACTTGTACCCCCTGTCTAAGTCTGTTTGCTCTAGTTACCATCATTAGCCTAATCTTTGGGTAAAGGTCATGTTAAACTTTAGTCAAATTTCAATTTCTTTTAAGAACATATAGCTTAAACCAACATACAGCTTTCAATCGCCAAGATTTCATAAACAGAAACAAATATGATTTTCGTTTTAAAACCAAATCCAACAAAAACACCATAAACACACTAAAATTTCAGATTTCAAACCCTTGCAAAATCACAAGCACAGGCAGTGATTTACAATTACCGAAAAATAGTGATTTTAGAACTTCTTAATTACTTTCCCAGAAATTATTTTTTTTAGCAAATTCTAGCATATTAGGAGTTACTTCTAAAACCATCCATTAAACCACCAAGCATGAAAATATTCGAGATCATCAAACACACATACAACATATTTCCAAACCACAGATCTGTAAACCAAATCTAAACCGAAACACAATCCTTTCCTTTTTTAGTTCAACCACCCCAATCATATTAACCCGAGTTTAGGACAACCTTACCCAGATCTGTCCATTTCCAATAAATGCATCAAAACAAAAGTAGAGGTCACAATAGATTAAAGAGGTAATAAACCGAAACAAAAATAAAATTCATACCTGCGATAGCTGTCGTCAAACCAACACCGTTTTCGTCGTCGACGGAGTCTATGGCCGTCGCCATCCTCCGTTTTTCCTCCCGTAAAAAAACCAAAGTAAACCAAAATATATATATATATCAGAACCTCAAATCAACTAAAAAACCAGGAATCGGAACATGCAACTAGTGAAACTTACCTAGGATTCACTCACCATCGCCGCCATCACCGAGGGATCCATCTTCTGGCTCCGCCGTGCCTTCTTCTCAGCCATCTTCGTCTGTCGGCAGTGGTGATTTATAGCTCTCCTATCTGTCAATCTAGATCCAAACCCCCCACACAAAAAAAAACACAAATAAAAAGCGATTAGAACCCTAAAACTCCTCAAAATCAACAAATAAAGCGCCCGAAAATAACATGCATGCAAAAATCCCAACCTGGATCGACATGCCTCCCGTCGATTGAAGTTGATTCAGGTCGCCTTTCTTGTCGTCGTCTTGCCGCGGTCGTAGGCGGCTTGTGGTCAGCTTTATGTTCTCGTTTCCTTGAGGCAGAGGCGAGAAACAGAGAGATTGAAAGGAGGGGATGGCGGCAGCATAGGAAGAGGATTATGTTTTTTATTTTGTTTCTGGGATGAAGTAGAAGAAACGAGAAGGAGAGAGTTGGAGAGGGCAGAGCCTCTCTTCTCTGGGGGTCGTTCTCTAGAAAGAAACCGAGAGAGAGAGGGGGTGAGAAGCAGCCGCCTCTAGATCTGCTGGGGGTTTTGGTTTGCTTCTGCAAGAGAGACGAAAGATGGAGAGGGAGAGTGGATTGAGACGAGGGAGAAGAGGATGAGGGCAGCGCTAGTTTTTGCCTAGGGTTTTGTTTCTCTGAAGAAGAGAGGAGAGAGGAGAAGAATCGAGAGAGTGGAGGAGTGAGAGGCGGTTGCCTCTTTGTTTAGTTTTAGGATTAGGGTTTTCAAAAGATGTTTATATACCTCATTAATTACAAATACCAAAATGCCCTTAGGGTTTCTAACAAATTACGTGGCTTTGCCACCGTCCTTTTGAGTAATTACCAAGCTGCCCTTCCCCCATCTCTACACTAAAACGAGAACCAAAAACAATTGTAGATAACATGTTTCGAACCCCGTTCTCCGAGTCGAACACGACCTATTGGCTGGCAACTTAGCCAATTGGGCTGCTGGCCCATCTTGCGTTAATTTAACCATCCCGCTTAGTTTTATTTGTTTAAAAGTCCTTAATACGAAATGTGAAATGCGGATTAAGTTAGTTTTGGTTCTTGTCTGACACATCGAATTATTTCTTAATAATTAATATTCTTGCTTTCATTTTAGTAACATCATAATAATCTAACTAAAATTCTATTACCAAAATTATAATGCAAATAACGTTCCGTGGAACGTGATAAAAGTTAGGATTAAAACTATCAAAGTTAATAAAAACCCTTAATACGAGAACCATTAAGGTATAACGTGACCAAAGTCATACAATTAAACTATCAAAGTTATAACGAACTACGTGGACTTTGATCCCGTGATACGGGTACGTAGGCAACCGATAAGGTTCGAGTCCAACTAACCAATCAACTTTATCTTTAAATTTTTAAGTCAGTGGGCGTATAATTAAACTACAGCTATATGATTAAAATTATTTAATGGTCCAGGGGGACCCAAAAATTACAAAATTATTACCAAAATACACCCAACTCGTATAAAAACTTATCGACTTAAGTAGTACCGATTTAGGGCGTTGTGGGGTGTGAATTCACTTCCCCAAACGTAACCGTACCATATCTCGGTTCTGACCCTAAGGCTAGAGCCGATCAAAGAGTGTTCGATCCACTCCAAGTAAGATCGATGGTGACTCCCAAAAATGCCGACGCGACCCCATGCGGACCCCCGGAGGGACGGTTGCGACAGCTTGTATGCTCTACATTGGTGGTTTTTGTATGAATAATTTGTATGAGAAAATTGATGTTAAACTTTTATTTTGAAAAAAAACTTGTTATTGTAAAATTTTTACCACAAAAATCCACGGGTACCCATGAACCCGCGGATACCCAGTTGGGTTTAAGTTTTTCAAACCCAACGGGTTTTATTCCGAGTTTTTTTTTACGGATAAAGTCATGGATTTGGATTTAGGTTTGACAAAACCCGCCTCAACCCGACCCATTGTCATCCTAGTAACAAGGAGTCATAATGGTTATGAACCCATCAACTTAGCAGCAATGGGTATTTTTATATATTCATTATCATCATAGGTGGAGGGAGAGGGAGAGGGGTTGTGAACTGTCCTAACCATAGTTGTTGGTGATGGCACTGGGATAGCGAGGTCGGCTACCTTAATAGTACTCATACTTGCTCTGCACCAAGTACGGGTCGAGGCGAGTAATATTTGTATCAAACGTGGGTCAACCCACTTCTACATGTTATTTGAAAATATATACACATATTTTTACTTTTTATGATAAAACAAAAGGAAAAATACTTTCTAAATGAAAAATAGTGATAATAGCATAGTTAATTGAGTCTAACTAGTTGAATGATAAAATCTAACTAGTTGAAGAAAAGTCAAAATATGAATAAATATTCTAAGAAATTGAGATAAAATTTGTCAAGAACGGGACAGTTCGAATTGAAAGTAGATACCCATGCCTCGACTCACGCTACTGTGGGTCGGGTCGAATGATACCCGCCCCATCACGATTTAATTTGCCATCGACAAAATAAAACATCAACTTTAAAACTCAAACAATACAAAAATTGGAGATGCGGGGTATCGATCCCCGTACCTCTCGCATGCTAAGCGAGCGCTCTACCATCTGAGCTACATCCCCTTGGTATGGTATCATGCTTATTATCTAATTTACATTCCCTCGCACATGTAGTCTTTTAAATAAGTAGTAAATTTATAAGGGTGATACAGATTTATTTTTTTATTATTAGGTGCTACTTATGAGATTTGAATATGGAACTTCCGGGTTTACACCAATGATTATACCATTGTCTAGGTCCTTATTCACTTGATTCATAAGTCTTTACCTATTAATGGTTAAATTGTTCACTCATTCACCCTTATCAAAACAAGGTGATCCGCTATCCACATTTGGGGGAGGGAGGGAGGGGTAGCATCATTACAACTTACAAAGAATATATTTTGCATTTCTTTTTAAATATGAAAAAGGACCGTGATTGTTTATGAAAATATTGTATTAGTAGGTTTTTTTTATTATATGTGAATAAATTATTTTATTATTATTAATTTTAATTATATTCAACAAATATTTATTTATATTCCGAAAAGATGGCACATTTAGTTTTGGATCCCACCGATTATGATGTATGACTTTTAAGAAAACTGGAAAGATCTTCATTTCTTGTTAGCACTTCTGCTCACCCTTCATTGTTTTACTTTTATGAATGTGGATAATTGGGACCTTTAAGCAATATGAGTTCAGTTATTTCTTAATCATTGTTGATGATCTAATGTGAGTGAACGAAGTCAAAAGATGAGTTAAGAGCTTTACTATAATCCTTTTGTATTATGGTACATAACCAGTTTAACAAATCTCAGGTTATTAAGACAGATCAAGGACAAGAGTTGAAAGAGAAGTAAGAAATTCCGGCTCCTTGAGCGTCAAATTCTTGCTCCTCCCCCATTGCCATTGTAATAACATGAACATAGGAGTGCACAGTTAAACAAGCTCTTATATCACGTCACAAATTAACTAGTTTTGATAACTACTCGAATTATTTATATATGAATCTTATATTGCTTACTTACTTACACCGAACACTTGGTGTACTTCATTTCTTGTGGTGATAGATAGTTGTCGGGACAACTGAAATCACATTATCAGAATTTTGATCCCCCCCAATTCTCTCATGTTTGTACCTATGCGTTGGGTAATGTTTGGGCCAGCACAATATAGGCACGCTTCTGGCCTGTTTATCTTGTGTCGTGTTTGACAAGGCCCAACAGTTTTCTTCTCATGTCGTGCCAACTCTTTTTTCAAATTTACTATACCCCGCCCAAATAAAATTTGAGTTGTGTCATGCCTACTCGTGCTCATCTCGTGCTCATATTAGTGCCAAACTAAAAGAAAAGAAAAATAAAATAGGGAATGAAAAAGAAGGAGCACATTAGATGGAAAATAAAAGTATTAATTGAGAATGTTTGAGAAAAGTAACAAATAAGGAAAAGAAGAAAATTGAAAGTATAGCAGCGTAATTTGGGTTAATTCTTCAACCATTTTTACTTATTGTAACAATTACATATAATATCTTCATCGCCACTTCTAACAACATTAAATAATTATTTTTGTAGTTTTATTTTGGGATTTAACTTCGGACTTGTTTTTTCCGTGTCAGGTTGGCCTATCTATTTCATGCCCAAGCTCATATTTTAACCGTGTAATGTCGTGCTAGCCCGTGAGTTGCCCGATCCGGTGCCTAGGTACCGCAGTCATGTTTAATCCAAGCATATATAACAACTTAACTAATTTTGAAAATTCCATTTCAAATAGCTTGTTGTACTTCATTTCAGGGATTAATCCTCATCAAATCTCGACAAATTTCCAAGATCTGAAACTAATTTACGAGGTATATGTATATGCACGACCTAACTTCAGAAAGAAATAAAACAAACTAAACAAGTAATGCGACAAACTAAAGCTAGCAAACTAATTAACGATGATTATTATAAAGCTTTGCTTTCGATTTCTTATACCAGGCAAATGGCATTACATAGCATATGCAACTAGCTACCAAGCTGCCGAAGTGCTCCCAACATTGCTCCCAAAAAAAAAAACGTTCAATTCAGATCCTAGCTAATTACGTACATAATATATAATTAGCTTGATTTTATGAAACCCTAAAACATCATCATTGAACGAGAGAATATTACAATTGAGTCCTCACATGTCCAAGCCCAATTAAGCGCTGATCAATACTTTCATGAAGGATCCGTAGCATCCGGGCCGGGCCCTGGAATTACTGGGCCCACGGCCCGCTCCGAAGCAGAGCGTGGAAACCGGCGAATCGCACTCATCCTCCTCTTCATCCTCGCGATGACGTTGGTTCCCCGTTAGTAGCATATCGCCGAACGACTTCTTCGGGCCGGAAGCTACTGCTGCCACGTGGCCGTTCCTCTGCTGTGAAGACGGCCGGGCAGTGACTGGGGAAGAAGGAACGGAGCGTGACGTCGTCGTTGACGACGAGGAAGAATACGAGGAGGAGGAAGAATACACGGGAGATGAAAACGGCGCCGTATTTGAAGTTGCCTTGCTGTACTTGTTGCTGCTTCGTCTGGTGAAGAAGAGAGTGTCGAGGAGATTCTTCTTCTTCTTGCTGTTGTTGTTCCACGTGGCGGGATGGGATGGAGATGGGAATCTTTTCGGGGTGGCGGCGCTGTGGTGATGATTGGGAGAAGCGGAGCAGAAGTAGGAAGGCGGCGGAGTGAGAGGCGGAGGCGGAGGGAGGGTGGCGTCGCGGCGGCGGAAACTGACCTTGGGAGTCCCCGGCTGGGATTCCCACGTGAAGGGGACGGCGGCCGGGGAGCCGCCGTGGTAATTATCCTCCGTCGTGTTGATGAGGAGAGGGCTCGGCTTGTGAGTTTCAAGCATTTTTTTTTTCTTTCTTTCTCTAAGCTAGATAGATCTGTCAGTCAGATCAGTGAGAAGCTGAAGATTGATGAGAAGGAGGGAGAGAGTGCATGGAATTTAGAGAAGAGGAGGAAACTGCCTGTTCCTGGTTAAGAGGGGAGGAAATTAAAAGCGAGTGTTGAACGTGAAGTAGTATTGGGTTTGTTTATAAAAGTCTGTTGAGATTGCCGATGCAATTCTTTAATTATTAGCTAATAATTATTATTATTGTGATCGGTTAATTGTGATTTAAATATATGTGATGAGATTGGAGGTCAAATTATTGATTGGAAGCATTAATGATGATGGTGGTGGGCTGCCTGCCGGCTTCCTCTTTACCATGCCTCTCATTCTCTCTTTATCGTTTTTAGCTTTTGACTTGCTACGTCTTTATTTGGAGGGTTGTTTTCATTGACGCAGAAAATTGATTAATTACATATATAGACTTAGAATTCTTTGTATTTTTTATTAACGGTTTGTAACTTTGTATATAATTGGCTACCTTTATATATGATCATTTCTCATCAATGGTGGAATTAGTCTACAGGAAAAATGGAATGATATTGTATGTTGTACTTCTTTTAAGCAAAAACAGATACAATAGACAATAGCACAAGTAGGATAACAATCAAATTCGTAATCGTAGATATTCGAACTCTCTCAATCCAGTTGACACATTAAATTTCCTCTTTGATTAGGTTTAGGAGGTATAGATAAATTCCACAAAGATATTGATGGGAATGAGGCAAGTATGATTTTGGACTACTCGCCCCACACATACCTACCTCGCCAAGCAAAAAATATTATTTATCAATGAAAAAATGATAATTTACTAAGCATATAAATAATTCCGCCTTGAAGTGCAAATTCCTCATTTAGTTCATGAATAATGGGTTTTTTTATGAGTAAACTGCTGAAAATATTATAAGAAACTAAGTTGCGGGTATATCATCCAGACTAAACTGGTCAAAAAGAAAAAATCGGAGGCCTATCATGCCAAACCTCTCTAATATCCCATCTATTTTCACTATGGGCCATGATATGAGCCGCATTATTTGCTTCCCATCGAGTACGACGTATCATCCCGGTATGAGACCCTGTTCGAATAATGATTGCTTCACACTACGACCCACAATCTCCACCTCGGTACAGTCTATACTCAGGTCTTGAAGAATGTTGACAATGGTGAGACTATCAAACTCAAGGATTATCGGACCCAAATCTAGATGGCTTGCCAGTTGAACCCCGAATTGTGCAGCAAGCATTTCTGCCATCTCCACACTAAATGTTCTACGTACCTTCTTGGCAGCCGCGACGAGGAAGTGTCCGCGATGATCACGGACCACAATCCCCAGTCCCGCTCCACCCCCAGCTAAATTCAAGCATCGATGTTCACTTTTATCCAGCCCTCAGGCGGTCGAAGCCACTTCACCGAATGTTGATCATGCGTCATATCGTCCATTTGATGTTGGTATAGCTAATACTCCTCTAGCAGCGCCTGGGCACAAGTAACGATTTTGCTCTCCGACCATTTCTTCTTGTTAAAGAGTTGCGCGTTCCTCTCATTCCACAGGGCCCATAGCAGCAGGGCCCAGCTTTCAACCTCAGACTGTGGTCGTTCCTTCATGATCTTTGCAGCCCATCCCATCATATCCACCACCCCTTGCCACCGACGACTCCAATCACATACCTTGAAGAAAGTGGTCATGCGTTTTCATAAGGTTACAGAATGGACAAGCATCAGTCTATTTATCAATATGTTTACTATGTTAGAGATAGATTAGGAATAATCTTATATTTCCTTGTCCTTCTAGTATAGTTATTAGTATTTCTGTGTCCTTTTAGTATTGTAGTTCTCTTACTTATTGTCCAAGTCCTGTAATCTATATATACCCCTTTGTGGTTTCATAATAATACAAGCTACAAGCTACAAGTTACTATTCCTAAAACTCCTATATGGTATCAGAACCTATAGCTTAACAGCGTTGATCCAGAAACACTAAACATCCTTGTTTCATTACACCGACGACATTTCTCCACATTCTCCCGGATCTATCTAGTTCTTCCGCTGGTTCTTCAAAAAGCTACCTTCTTTGCTTATTTATTTATTTATTAGTTTGATAGTTTTTGTTTCATTAAAAAAACAAAAAAAAAACCTGTTAATCGTTTCCTTGTCCCACACCCCTAGCCACTATCCCTAATTGCTTCCTTGTCCCACGTCCCCAACAGCGTCCGACTGTCATTCACCAAATCCAACTTTCACCGATTGATGATCGCTATTTTCCATTGCCGGCAACTCTGCTATTTTTTGTGCCATGTATATTGACCATTGCCGCCTTACTTCGGAGATGAATCTCTGGCTTTTACAGCCGGTATCTTGTGTGTCTTATTTCAGCTCTTTCATGATCAAGAGCTTTTAAGATATGGAGTCCACAGTCAATCTCTAGCCATCTCTCCTTTGTGTGTATGGAACAAAGGAAATTTCTCCGACCATAGTCATTCGGATGAATTCTTCGTGTCCTACACCAGTTTACGTTTATTGGTATCGTTAAAACCAAGACATCCATCTCGATCCTCGTCAACTTTTGACGGCAAGTGAGTTTCGTTTCAACGTGTGAATTGCAAGTTTGATGATTTCTTCTACTCCAAGATGACGGTTAGTTGGCTTTGTTCTTCAAGCACAAGATTTTGACGAATTTGCATCTCATTCTACACCATGACATTACGGGGGCGTGTTCTTCAAGATTAGCGTATTTTGGTCAAGATTGATGTTGTTCTTCAAACCATCATCTTGCGGGGGCGGGTTAGAGATAGACTAGGAATAATATTATATTTCCTTATCCTTCTTGTATAGTTATTAGTATTTCCGTGTCCTTTTAGTATTGTAGTTCTCTTAATTATTGTCCAAGTCTTGTAATCTATATATACCCCTTTGTGGTTTCATAATAATATAAGCTATAAGACACAAGTTACTTTTCCTAAAACTCCTATATACTAACCTTTTCACTTGTAGGCAGGATTTCATGAGAGAAGTGCCACATAAACTGACGGACCTTCGGGGGAACATTTAAGGTCCATATATGCTTCCAAAACTCCTTGACCTACTAGTGAGTCCACCACCAGCTCCCGGGGTGCCGAAGTAACATAAGTGTGCTCGTTAGTAGGAAGCCATTGGTCACCCCTTACAATTCGCCAGAGTAATCCCTTACAAAGAAACTCATGCGCACTTAATAAATGTCTCCAAACATAACTGGGTTGATAGCTGAGATTGGCTTAGAGTATGGTGTTGCGCTTGTGGTACTTGACCTTAAAAGCCTCGCAATCAGAGACTCCGGACGTTGATGTGAGGACCAAAGTTGTTTCACCAACATCACTAAATTGAAGCATTTCATGTCTTTAAATCTCATTCCCCCTTCCTCTTTTGCAACCACTAATTCCTCCTTCGTAACCAGTGAGCTCGTCTCTCACTTCCTCTTTGCCCCCACCAAAATTCGTAGTCAAGCTATTCACTTCCTCCAGGATTTCGTTCGGAATTTTGAACACTAACATAGGGTATGTGAGTTGAGCTTGTGCCACAGATTTAATCATGACTTCCAACAGCAACTGACATTGTTTTCTCCTTCTCTCCTTTAGCTTCTGTTTGACCCTTTCTCGAAGTCCTACAAAGAGCTCCTTCTTCGATCGTCCAACTTACATCACCAGACCGAGATATTTATCTTGCATCTCCACAATTTTCATCTCCATAGTACCTCCAAGGATGAGTCTGTTGTGCGGCTTCACATTAGCTACGAAAGATACCTCAGACTTTTGGAAATTAATTAATTGTCCAGACTCTCGGGCATAGTCCTGGAGAATATGTTTCAGCTCTAGACTTTCCTGTTGTGTTGCCCTAGCAAAAAAGATACTGTCGTTAGAAAAAAAAACAAGTGGGAAATCATCGGGGCTCCCCTCATCACCTCAAGCCCATGAAACCGGTTCTCATTTACTGCTTTTATTTTATAGGACGACAATCCTTCCGCACAAAGCAGAAAAAGATAGGGTGATAAAGGTTCGCCCTATCGTATCCCTCTGCGCGGAGTGAAAGACTCAGAGCGATGGCCATTCATAAGTACGGAATACGAGATAGTTCGGACTCCCATCATTACGAGTTGTATCCATTGTTCTACAAAGCCCAAATTCCGCATCACACCCTCAAAGAAGTTCTACTCAACTCTGTCATATGCCTTGGCTATGTCTATTTTTGTTGCAAAGTAGCCATGTTTCCGCTGCTTGCTCTTTTTCATCATATTAAAGCACTAAAACTCCGCCATGATATTATCAATAATCAATCACATGGGCATGAAAGCACTCTGCTGAGGGGAGACAATCTTATCAAGGAGCATCTTTATTAGGTTTGCCAGCACTTTCGAGACCAGCTTGTATAAAACATTGCAAAGACTGATGGGACGATACTCCTTTGGCCAGGACGGCTACTTCGTCTTGGGGATTAAAGCAATGAGGGTGTGGTTGAGGTTGTCTGACATGACCCCTGTCTCAAGAATCTGCATCACCGTAGCTACCACCTCATCACCAATTACGTGCAAGTACCTGCGGAAAAAGAGTTCACACGTTGCCGAAAAGCTTTTTTGCTACTCCGTCAGTCCAGGCTGCTTCATGGTGTTTCAAAGTTGGCGAGCCCATCGTCTCCTTCCTGGTGGAAGGGATATCCTCTTCCATATTTCCTTCACCAAATAGAGGATTGTCCACCATCGGCTTTGCCCTCTTTTTTGGCACCTGGGTTTCTTTGTCGCCTTTGGCATTTGAAGAGGAGGTCTCCGGCTAGGGTCGCCGGATTTCGGAGTTGGAATTATGCTGACTGGCGGCCAGAGGATGGCCCCCGCACACGGTCGGACATGGTAATTGGTTAAGTAGAGGTAAACGGGCGATGGGAAGAAATTGCCGCTCCGAGAATTCTAAAGCTAGGATTTTGCTATGTTCATGAATAAAGGTTGGGCGCCCTTCAAGCGCTCCATTTCTTACCAAAAAAAGAAATAATTGAAATGTAAATGGCTACTCAAAATCGCAAACTCAGCCCTAATCTTCATTCCCTCGGGCATTCTGATGATTCGATATTGACACATGTTTTCCCCTTTGTTTCTTGATCATTTGAGCTTGCATTATCGCTTATTTATCCTATTTTACGCTAGGTTGTGTTCCTTTATCACGTTTCAAGTCCTAGCATATAAAGTGAAGCGTAGGCGCAAGTTTCAAGTCAATCGGAGATCAATTGGCGACTCGGGGGAAGAAACTCGGGTATGACTTGAAGAATAATGGATTTCTACTTCTGTTAGCGACCAAAGAATCATGTAATCTTGTCACGATAAGAAAGAGGACGGGATTACGAGCGTCTGGGATCAAACGGCACCAGATTTGGAGTCCGAACAAGGGAGAAACGAAGAATCAGAGATAGGAGACCCGGAATCGAAAAATACCCGCCCAGTAGGTTAAAAATACTCGACCGAGTATTTTGACCATCTGATAGGGTATTTTTGGCAGCATCAGAAGGCCCCCCGGTTGCGACCCAAAAATACTCGGTCGGGTATTTTCTCTTTTGCCCAGAAAAGTGACCTGGTGCACTTTGTTGATACCCGACTGATTTCCTAAATACCCAACCAGGTATTTGGACCGGGTTTCGTGTACGCAGTCAGTTAAAATGTTGTTTTGTGCGTTTTTGGAGGGGGGAGCTGGGTTTTGGTTCCCAAACACCCAAGGGACGAACCAAAGAGAGAGAGTGATTTGAGGACGATCTTGGAGCGATCTTGGAGGATTTATTCGCCTTGGAAGCTCGAAGAACAAGCCCAGACATTAAGAATAAAGATCTGAAAAGTTATACTCCATTCTCTCTCTTCTCTATTGAGTAACTTCCCTTCACTTAGGTTTTGAGGAACCCTAGATTTGTATGCTAGGAAGAGTTGTATGAACTCGAATTCATGATTGATTGACATTCTATATTCAGTTGAGGTTTTTATTCAGAATTGCTTGAGTCCTGATCAAATTCTTGTGATTCCTACTTTGACCTACAATGATAGTCTCTGCATAGGTTGAAAGAGCATCCTGAATTGGAAGTGGTGAATCGGTGACTTTAGTCGAGAAGTCGATTCACTGCTCTGTACTGGAGTTGAAATCCAGTAGAGGAAGTTTTGTGTGATAGTGCCTCGGTTAGCTTTCGCCGGTGGAGGTTAGTCGCCCGCCGGGTTTTCGAACTGAGAGGGTCTGGAACACTTTAGTCGAGACTCCAGACTGTTTGAGAACTTTCCGCAGTGTAATGTCCGTTGAATTGGGTGAATTACAACTAGGCCTAACTGCAATCTAGGGGGAATCATACATAAGTGAGTTCCCAACCTGTAATTAGATTAACTTTAACTGTAGTTTGCTAGAGTAGTTTTAGTTCTTCCATCTTAATCTGGTTTGCTAGATAATGAACTAAAGCTGAGTAATAGTAACTCTAGACACCCGTGGATTCGATATTTATTACTTGAGCCACTATACTGCAGTCCCTTCATTGGTTACACTTGGCCATTGTTAGGAGTTGTGTCATAGCAAGTCAAGTTTTTGACGCCGTTGCCTGGGACTTTCTAGATTATTAGGAAAGGCAGAAGTTTGTTACTTTAGCATTTTTCTTTTCTTTCCACCCTTACTTTTCGCTTGGGTGTTTTTGTTTTTGTTGGTGCAGATCTGAATCATAGATCCTCATGGCTTCTCCAACCATTGGGGGTATCCACCACCATCTGAGTGGTATTACCCCGAGACTTCCTGGAGCAATCAATGGGGAGAAGACTATGGATTGGGGTTTCAGTACCAACCCCCTTACTACGGAGAACAGTCATACCCATGGGCATATCAAGAACAACCTCCTTATCAAGAAGAATTTCTCCCACAACCAGAAGGGTCATCGGAATTGGAGTTAGCCATGGCGGCCTTCACGGGCCATTCTGCAGAGCCATGCTACACTCCACGGCCAGATCCAAACTATGAATTGAGAGTTCTCGTGGAGAATTTTGCTCGAGACACTGAGAGATCATACTCCAAGATGGATCTTTGAACCTAGGCCTATCGTGAAACATAGGAGATCCTCATGAGCGTTAAGAAGAGCCTCGAGGATCTTGAGAAATCTTATGCACATCCTGCTCAAGATCACCCTTATGCTACTATCCTAGAAGAGGAGGAAGACGAAGGCTACGACGACATTGTGGAGAAGACGAAAGTTGTCACGGAGAGCTCCCGTGATGATCATGATAAAAAATGTCATGTCGTAGCCGATCACACCATCCCACATCCCACACTGAGCTTTGAAGAGGCGGGCATGAGTGAGGAGATGCAAGATGATCTCGTCGAAGAAATTGCTTGGCGACATTCTCTCCAATCTGTGCTGGAAGAAGAAGAGCAAGAAAGCGTGTAGAAAGAAGTTGTGGATGATGACGAAAGTAAAGCAAAATGAGTTCTTGATCCTTTTCTAGGGGTGATACCACATTTTGAAGAAGTAAGGGAGGTTGAAGAAGGAATTGGTGTCCAGGCCGAGGATGAATTTGAGGTGGAAGAGGCTTGCACCGGCCATGAGTTGCATGTGATATCTTCACCAAACTTCGAGGAACTGCTTAGCAAGGACCCATTTGCAGTGTCTCTTTGCCAGACCAAGGCCACATCTACATCGGTCCCTCTTGGTGGACACGATGGTGGCCAATCAATGTTGTCATATCTAGTTTGGGGCAATGAGACGAGAGAAGAGAAGAAGAAGTCTCAAGGGTGGAGACGTCATCTGCATCAAGTGCGCGAGCCTTCATTCTACATCAAGTGCACGAGCCTTCATTACCTGCCAGACCACTTGCTCATGACTTGAGACTCCACCTCATAGATGAGAACCTCAACTTCAAAGAAGTTCTAGCATGAACCGAAACTTAGGAGCTACCGTCCCGCTCATGACGTGAAAGAAGCGCTTGTTGGGAGGCAACCCAACTAGTCGGTTTGCATTTCTTTCCCTATTTCTCTCCGGTTGAGTCAGTTTTGTTCTTTAATTTTAGATTCAATAACTCAACTTTTGTGAGATTTTGTGTGGTGTTTGCATCCCGACTACTCTCTCCTTCCGGAATGCACCGCCTGCTCCGTCCACCATCATTCACCCTTGATCTGGTAACTTTGTTCTACCATCCTTATATTTCCTCCATTGAGGACAATGTCGTGCTTAAGTGTGTGTGTGGGGGGGGGGGGGGGTCGATTATGTATGTGTGTGAATGTTTGGTTGTATATGTGTGCTTGGAGCCTAGTCCACTGTCCAAATTTTGATTTGAGGGCTCCAAACACGTGTTCCTTGCAATTGCCTGCTCAGTATGCTTTGAATTGACAGTCTTTATAGTAATATGCAACCTAGGGAGGTAGTATAGCACTATGGAGGATGTTGATGCATTTAAGAAGTCTCATTTCTTCTTCATATTGTGTTGGTTGATTGTTTGAATTAGTGATCTCAGGACACTTGAATTGTGTGGTATTGTGGACTCTCTACCTGTCATGGACTCTTGTATCATGTTTTGAAAAAAAAGGTGCTCTAAAATGTGATTTTAAAATAACGTCTCCCGTGCAGCAAGCGATGAAAGTGTGTAAGGGGAGACGGGAATCCGTTCCAACTTCCACCTACTACCTCCAGCCCCCTTACATTTCTTTCCCCTGCACGAGGCTCGAGACATCTGCTCCTGGCATGGCCGGTAAGAGCCGGGCTCCCTCAAAACCTTTACTAGGTGGGAGCCCCATTTTCTGAAAATAACAGGTTGGGACCCTTGGAAAAAAAAACAACAAAACAAAGAAAAAAAGGGGTTTCAACCATCTTCAAGAAGAAAATAGAGCATCTTAAAAAAATGAGTCCATGATCTTTTTGTTTTTGAGAGTCCCTTTGTCCACGATTCATTTGTCCTCTGATCACTATTTGCCATGATGCCGACTCGAGACTAGAATTCTCGCCGAAGAAGCTAGGAAGTTCCTTGTGCGTTGGTTCACCCTGTAAGCTGCTAAATGATCTAGGAAGTCCGCTATCGACTATCGGGGTTGCGTGTTGCTATAGAGGTCTGGAGAGTTGCGTTGGTTTGAGTCAGATTTGCTTGGGGACAAGCAAACGGTTAAGTGTGGAAGGATTTGATGATTCGATATTTCCACATGTTTTCCCCTTTGTTTCTTGATCGTTTGAGCTTGCATTATCGCTTCTTTGGCCTGTTTTACGCTAGGTTGTTTCCTTTGTCACATTTCAGGTCCTAGCACATAAAGTGAAGCGTGGGCGCAAGTTTCAAGTCAATCGGAGATCAATTGGCGACTCGGGGGAAGAAACTCGGGTATGACTTGAAGAATAATGGATTTCTACCTCAGTTTGTGACCATAGAATCATGTAAGATTGTCATGATAAGAAAAAGGACGAGACTAAGAGGGATCAAACGACACATGATTTGGAGTCCGAACGAGGGAGAAACGAAGATTCAAAGATAGGGGACCCGGAATTGAAAAATACCCGCCAGTAGGTTAAAAATACCCGACCAGGTATTTTGACCATCTGATAGGGTATTTCTGGCAGCATCAGAAGGCCTCCCGGTCGCGACCCAAAAATACCCGGTCGAGTACCAAAAATACCCGGTCGAGTACCAAAAATACCCGACCGGGTATTTTCCCTTTTTCCCAGAAAATTGACCCGGTGCACTTTGTTGATACCCGACCGGGTATTTGGACCGGGTTTCGCGAACGCAGTCAGTTAAAAGGTTGTTTTGTGCATTTTTGGAGGGGGGAGCTGGGTTTTGGTTCCCAAACACCCAAGGGACGAACCAAGAGAGAGAGAGAGAGAGAGAGAGAGATCTTGGAGCGATCTTGGAGGATTTCTTTGCATTGGGAGCTCGAGGAACAAGCCTAGACATTAAGATTAAAGATTTGGAAAGTTATAATGCATTCTCTCTCTTCTCTATTGTCAAGAAGGCTCTCCTTTCTGAAACGCAATATCAAGATTTGGAATAAAGAGGTCTTTGGGGACATTAAGGTCTGTATTGATAATCTTCTCTCGAATATCCAAAAGCTTGATGACCTGGAAGAAAGCAGGGATCTTCAGGAAGCTGAGTACTTTGAAAGAGAGGGATGGAAATTGGATTTGAAGAATACTCTCAATCTACATGATATTTCCTGGAAACAAAAATCTAGGGAAACTTGGAATCTTAAAGGGGAAAGGAACACTAGATACTTCTATAAGATTGCTAATTATCGGAGGAAGATTAACAGTTTTAACCGGATTCAGATTAATGGGCTATTTGTTGAAGGAACACGGGCGTTGGGTGATGGTATTGCTGACTACTACATGTATCGCTTTCAAGAAAACATCTTCCTCAGACCTTTCCCAAGTAGCTATGCTTCCTCTAGGCTGAACTTGCAAGAAAGCAGTCACTTGATTCGGGCCTTCAGCGAGGAAGAAATCTGGGATGCTTTGGTGTCGAGCGATGGATCTAAGGCCCCCGGACGGTTGGTTTTAAATTTGACTTCTATAAGAAATGTTGGATGCTCAATAAGAATGAGGTGGTGCAGGCCTTTGGGGATTTTCATGAAACATGTTATTTTCCGGATAGCATTACTCATGCCTTCATTTGTTTGACTCCGAAATTGGATGTAGTAGAAAGCGTCAAAGATCTCCGACCTATTTGCTTAATGAAAAGTTTTGATAAATTGGTGATTAAGGTTTTGATGAAACGGCTGAGTTATGCTCTCATAAGCTGGTCACTCAAAATCAGCATGCTTCTGTTCGTGGGAGACATATCTCTGAGGCTACTCTCATTGCTAACGAGCTTGTGGACAGCAGAAGAAAGAGTAGAAAGCCAGACCTCATGTTCAAACTTGATATTGAGAAGGCTTTTGATATGTCAGCTGGGAGTGTATGTTCAGTGTGTTGGATAATTTGGGTTTCCCGAGTGAATGGTAGCAGTGGATTAAAGGTGATATGTGCTCTCCAATAACGTCCATCCTTGTTAATGGGGAAGCTTATGGTTAATTTCGTGCTAGAAAAGGGGTTCGGCAAGGTGATCCCCTCTCCCCTGGGCTTTTCGTATTGGTGATGGATTTACTGTCATATATGATCTCGAAACTTCGGGGGGTGAATGGTCTATTTGGTTTCTTCATAGATGAGAGCGGGGGAAGAGGCGAAGTTACGCATCTTCTATTCGCTGATGATTCCCTTATATTCTGTAATGCTTCTGCCGATCAAGTTCTTAATCTTCTTGCTACTTTGGTCTGCTTTCAGTCGGTTACAGGGCTTAAATTCAATCTCAACAAGTCATTGATGTTTACTGTTGGAGATGTTCCCGAGCCTAGTTTCCTTGCTGCAATCTTTGGTTGCAATTGGAGTATTGAACCCACGAAGTACCTTGGACTTCCTTTGGGCGATCGCCCGAACTCCATATCTATTTGGAACCCGGCCATTGATAAATATCAAAATCGGTTACAGGGGTGGAGGAGTAGATTTCTATCCTTGGGTTCGAGGCTGGTCTTGATCAATCCATTCTCAACAGTTTGTCTGTCTACCACTTCTCATTGATGAAAGCACCTAAAACAGTTCTTAACACGATGGAGAAGATTCAAAGAAGGTTCCTTTGGTGTGGAGGGAACCAGGAAAGCAAGTTGCATCTCATTAGGTGGGACCTTTGCAAAGCCTCTAAACAAAAGGGTGGTTTGGGTGTTGTTGATCTTGAAAGCTTCAACAATGCTTTGCTTGGGAAGTGGATGTGGAAATATGCCACTGAGAGAGAAAGTTGGTGAAGGCAGCTTATTGGTGTCAAATACTCTAGTTCTGTTTCTGAATGGAAAACCAGAATGATTGATGAAGGGTTTAGCAGTTTAGTTTGGGCTAACATTTGCAAGGTGGGTGACTTGTTTTGGAAAGGGGCATCTATTGAGCCTGGTCTGGGTTCTACTATCTCTTTGTGGCACGACGTTTGGATCCATGGAGTCTTGTTGGCCAACTCCTTTTCGTGGGTTGCTGCTGCCGCTGCTCTTTCGAATGCTAGTCTGCTGACTCCGTGTCCCGGTCAGGTGAGGAAATTGTGTGGGAAATTCCATTTTCTTTTTCTTTAAGGGGTGGGGCTGAAATTGAGAGAGTGGGTTGTTTGGATAAAGTTATGGCCAATTCTTATAGAATCACAAATAGCCCTAGTCGTATGGTTTGGAACCCAAATGCAAATTGTTTGTTTTCTGTTAGCTCTTTCTACAGGTTTCAAGTGGATGGCAAATTTGTTGGGGATGAGAACTTCAAGTACATATTCATTTGGAAAAGTGTGATCCCAACAAAAGTTTGCGGGTTTCTATGGCTTGTTTGGGACAAGAAGATACTCACTCTCGACAACTTGAAGAAACGAGGCATGCAGCTGGCCAATCAGTGTGTTCTTTGTTACACGAAAGAAGAATCAACCAATCATATCATGGTGGATTGCTGCTTCACCATGCGCGTATGGAAGAGGTGTTTAGCAACATTATTCTCCCGGATTTTTCTCGGGAGATATCTCCATGGTCATCAATCACAATGAACCTAATAATCTGGAGGGTATTGAGGCTTGGTACATCTCATGTGCCACTCATGCGATCTGTTGGTATGTGTGGAAAGAAAGAAACCAGCGAATTTTTCAGGAGACTTGCTGTCCTCACCTGGTGGTAGCTAAGAAGATCACCAGAGCTATTGTTGATTGGATCTCTGCGCATAAGAAGATCGACAAGGCTCATGGGGTGCGTTTCCTTCAGGATTGCCTCGCTCGTAGAGACTCTTCTGCTGGGTGATCTACTTCCTGGACTTGTTTTCTGTCCCCTTATGTTTTTCCTAGTTTTTTCCTCGCCTCTTCTTTTTACTCTCTTCAGAGAGGTTGCATTGGCTTTTGTTGACTTTTTCCCCCTCGTCTCACTCCTTGTGGGGCTCTGTACCTTTACTCTCATTTGGTTTCGTTCATTTAATTTAAGTTCATCATCATTATAAAAAAATACCCGACCATGTATTTTGACCATCTTATAGGGTATTTCTGACAGCATCAGATGACCCCCCGGTCGCGACCCAAAAATACCCGACCGGGTATTTTCCCTTTTGCCCGGAAAAGTGACCCGGTGCACTTTGTTGATACCCGGCCGGTTACCTAAATACCCGACCGGGTATTTGGACCGGGTTTCACGAACGCAGTCAGTTAAAAGGCTATTTTGTGCGTTTTTACAGGGGGGAGCTGAGTTTTGGTTCCCAAACATCCAAGGGACGAACCAAAGAGAGAGAGAGAGAGAGAGAGAGAGAGAGAGAGTGATTTGAGGGCGATCGTGGAGGATTTCTTCGCCTTGGAAGCTCGAGGAACAAGCCCAGACATTAAGATTGAAGATCTGGAAAGTTATACTCCATTCTCTCTCTTCTCTATGGAGTAACTTCCCTTCACTTAGGTTTTGAGGAACCCTAGATTTGTATGCTAGGAAGAGTTGTATGAACTCGAATTCATGATTGATTGAAATTCTATATTCATTTGAGGTTTTTATTCAGAATTGCTTGAATCCTAATCAAATTCGTGTGATTCCTGCTTTGACCTAGAATGTCTCTGCATAGGTTGAAAGAGCATCCTGAATTGGAAGTGGTGAATCGTCGACTTTAGTCGAGAAGTCGATTCACTGCTCTGTACTAGAGTTAAAATCCAGTAGAGGAAGTTTTGTGTGATAGTGTCTCGGTTAGCTTTCGCCGGTGGAGGTTAGTCGTCCGTCGGGTTTTCGAACTGAGAGGGTTTGGAACACTTTAGCCGAGACTCCAGACTGTTTGAGAACTTTCCGCATTGTAGATGTCCGTTGAATTGAATTGGGTGAATTACAGCTTGGCCTAACTGCAATCTAAGGGGAATCATACCTAAGTGAGTTCCCAACCTGTAATTAGATTAACTTTAACTGTAGTTTGCTAGAATAGTTTTGGTTCTTCCATCTTAATCTGGTTTGCTTGATAATGAACTGAAGCTGAGTAATAGTAACTCTAGAGACCCGTGGATTCAATCTTAACCCACTTCAAACCTACGTCATCCGTTAACACAAGGTAAAGTTACAAATGTCACCCCTCAGAAGAGATTTTCAATAAGGTTTGTCCCAAATTGTCTCTAATTTTCTTCTGTCTGGGTACAGAGAAGAATGTTTGGCACATCTCAAATATCAGTATCTACAATTTCACAAGTTACTACTATTAAAACTTTTGGTAAGAACCCATAAGAGGAAAAGGTCATTGGGCACATAAATTTCTCAATCCCCAAAATTTGCATACCTCCCATCAATGAAGTCTTTGGTGTAGTGATCCCCTGAGAATTGATTCGCCATTTGAACTTGCAGTGTTCATTGGTCTCAGCCTCATCAAATATAATGATCAATTAAGCAAGAAGTTTAATGTGTAAGTATGTGGTATAAGATTCATTATTAAATCATTGTTAATATCTCGAGTTAATGAGACTAATTGGTTTTTGAAATTGTATCAGAGTCTTCTATTACCAATAGATCTTTTGTTTGAACCCCGGTAAACCTCATTCAAAGCACATGGTGTCTGATGCCTGTACAAACTTGAAGTCTATATGAGTAGTTTTCGTTTGAGAGATCATATTAGTACGTGGTGTAAGATTTATAATTGCAGAACTCCCAACAATTCGAATTATTGGAACGAATTAGTTCTTGAAAAAGATTCACATGTTATTGGATCGTATACCGATTGATGAAACTCAGAAATGGAGAACTACAATGTGCTAAGAACATATATAATTGATCATCCTTTACTATACCGTGAGAGATTATACTGGTCAACGTAGCCAAAGGCCAGGAACCTTATATTATAATCACAGAATTAAAGACAGAAGCAATCAATTCATATACCCATCCACGTGCACTCTGATGCAAATTTCTTTCGAGGAGAATTTGAAAAATCCTGAGCAGGAGCAGAAGGGAATTCAAACTTGTTGCATGTTAACAAGATTGGAAATTGGCCAGGACAGGAACCATGTGCACTGTGCTGATTAGTGGGAGCTACATCCGGCGGAACTTGGGTGAACCCGTAGATGGGCCGGTTCGCAATCCTCTCAAACCCACCACTACAATTAATAATGCATGTACTAGCTCGATCGAGCTTGCATGCCGACTTTGCAGGATCTGTTCTAGTTTAAGGTTCATTTTGTATTAAAGTAAATACCCTTTTCCCAAAAGTTCTTCATTATTCAGCAAATGGCAATTATGAACATAGAAGGGATGGGGTTCTTATTCAATTTCAACCATGTGACGTGAGGGAGGGTGGTTAGCTAGTGATTGTAGCAAAGAAACAAACATTGATAATTGACTCGTCTCAAACAACTGCGTCTGGCTGCTTTCTGCGCTTTGCTTGCTGCTATTCCCATAGATTTAATGGCTTCTTATATCTCCAGGGACAGGGAAGGAAGGAGCCAGATATAATTTAATGGCTTCTTTTTTCTGCATGTACTAGTAGCCCTATCTGGTTCAGAAACCTAAGTAATTCAAATTCAAATCACACTAGATCCCATTCAGCAATTTTGTTAAGTTAAACATACCAGTCATTGACTTCAATAGAAACCCACAAAAAACTCGAGTTAGAAAACTAATAATTAAGAGACTGACGCATGTGGCATTCCAGGTCGTAGGTGCCCAGCAGCCCAACGCCAAAAGGCACAATAACAAAGCTGAACCATTGACATTCTGTTCCCCACCCTTCTTCTTTCTATGTTTGCATCAACATCTAATCCACAAGGGGTGATATGCCTGATCATGGCTTGGCCGTTGGAGCAATTTTACATCTGTAGAACACAGATTTGCGTTTCAAAACTTCACGATGGCTCCCTGAATAGGTAACTGAGCAGCGGACCGACGACTGCTACGCTTAAACTATTCCCCAGCAACGCATAACTGCAAACACCAGAGAGATGAAGCATTTCAGATAATAGTGGTACCATATACTTAGATCGTAAACAGGACGAAAAACGCTAACATACCGTTGTTTGAGGGTTATGTGCTCAGGGAACTGGAACTCCACAGGGAAGGAATGCATATTGGCGACCTGGTCATGATCAAGAATAAGTCGATCAGAACAGTCAGGGAGGTAACTAGATATTGAGTGGATAAAAGAGCAAATTCTTCTACCTCTCTCGGAGTGAAGTATCTAAGTCCTTGCTCCTTCAGCGGACAAGTTTTACCCTTTTCCACTGGCTGCACATTCATTTCCACACCTCAGGTCAGACATGATAAAACATTCATCGGAGCACCGTCTAGAATGAGTTACAAATTGGTTCAAGTAACCAACATAGCCAAGGACCCAACGTGAGTAGTCAAGCAACCAGAAACAATGATCTAATGCAATCTATGACTGGATTCTTTCTACTTAAGGTCCAGAACTGAAAAACTGCTAACTAGCAGGCCTTTAACTACAAAGTCTAAGAGTATTAAAAATAAACTTGATGTGCTATACATCAAGGAGTTTAAATATATTAACAGATAGGATTAGTGAGACTTTACCTGGATAGTAGCCAAAAGCGATCCAGTGCCTTTCACATATCTATAATAACTCTTTGTAAAACAACAGCAACGCTTTGAATCAGGATAGACGATATCTAGAATCCATAAGGAACTTTTTCTTGGGAGTGAATTTCTTGCTAAAGTTGACGAGTGATGGAAATAGAACGATGACGAGAAAGCACAATAGTTAAAAGGATACCCATAGCACTGCCCCACCTATCGATCAGATTTTGTGGAACCAAATACTGGTCCAACATGCTAAGGCTTCCACTGCCATGCTCCACTGCTCCAAAATCAACAGCAGAAGTACTGGTTGTGGTTCTTCCTTCTGCATCTACCAGGTCGCTCAAGCCCTTGAACTCAAGAAAACATTCTACAGGTTCACAGGAATCCAGCAACTTGTCCAAGCTTTCTGGTGGTTCCTCGAGTTGACCGAGTAGAATATTTGCATTACACTGAAGTAATGGGATAGGAGACCAGATGAGCCGATTATTAAAGACTTGGTGCTGGAAGGATAAAGGTTTTCGTTTGGCCTGCAGGGTGAAGAATATACAGTTAGAATCCAACTCGTTCCACATTTATTTTGTTATTTGTTCCCCTGAGACATCTAGCACAATTCAATGACAACAATGAGCATTAAAGGATTGGCATTCTATAATCTGCGGTCACATAAGAATCGAGCAAGAGATTACTAATTTCTGACACTATTGAGCATTCAAGGTACGAAATGACAATGGTTTATGAATTATGATAACTGATGCAAAGAAGAACAAAGTCGAGTAATCAAAGGAGGGGGTTCGATGGTTTACCAAGCAAAAGTAGCGTGGCCTGGAATAAGGCACACCAAACTGTAAAGGGCTCAAAATAAATTCTTGGGTGATGAAACCTGAATTCACTAATATCTCAATCATTTTTGCTCGTGTGTCAGACGTCTACAACCAAAAAGCCAAATCCGTCAATAACACAAATGACAATTACTGGATTTGAGAAAACTCAGCAAATATATTAAGGAACACACCTCAAATCCTACAACATTTTCCACAAACAGCATACTTGGAGGCCGTTTTGCCTCTTGTATAAGTTCAAGAATCCTGAGAAATGAAAAGGCCCTAGCATCACCTGAGTGCTTCTGCAGACCTAATATAAGCATGTTCAGCAAAATCATCCATAAATCAATAACAAGTAAAACACGAAAAACAAGCTAAATGGGTCTTCTAACCTTGTCTGGTGTAGGGTTGACAAGGAGGTGAAAGAAGCCATGCATCGGCACGGTAGCTATCAAGATCAGAAGAAGTCAAACTCTGGATATTACCCTGCAATACAATGGTTTCAAGTGCTGTTAATCATTCTCCAGCACACAATACAACCATCCACTTAGATAGTAAAAATGTGCCAAATACCACAAGACAAATGGGTTTTCGCACCTGATAAGGGCGATGTCGGAAATTGTGCTCATAAACATCATTGGCTGTGTCATTAATGTCAAATGCTTCCATTACTTCTGCTTTCACGCCAGCCTTCATTAGAGAATACCTCTGGACATGCCATACAAAACAAAGGAAACATATCACTAGATGTACTTCACATGAGCAAGCATAGGGTATTAGGATAGAGAACCAGTGCCAATGTGTACCATGCCACCAATGCCACTATAGAATTCGAGGATCCGCCATGGCTCATCTTGTTGTTTGAGAAAACTTTCCTCCATTGCTAACTCTCCCTCACCCTATAACTCTCTAATTAACTGATAAACAAGTTCTCCAGTTATGTATTCTGATTTTCCAGAACATGCATGGATCAAACTTGCAACCATTAGTCACTGTGAGAAAAAGGTTAACCATACTGCTACAACTAATCAGTATGTAACTGCAAAGAGTTTACAGTCACTGGAGATAAATCAAAAGCCTGAAACCGAATTAAATTACATGAAAAGAAAATGCATAGATCATTTATTTAACAAACACAAGAACCCTAATGAAAATTTTCGGTAATATGACCTGCTGAACTTCAAAAATTTCATGCTGGCATAAATAGGGGGCTCACAAACTGAACTGGGACAATTTCAATGAAAAATCAAGACTTTATTGAAACACAGATACTGGGTTCCTAAGAAAAGAGCTACTCTTACCAGTAGGAAGACTTTCAGGGGGCAACTGAAGGTAGCTGCGCAAGGAACGAGACGAAGGTAGGCAAGGACACTGACGGCGGAAACAATCGAGCGGCGCCCGAGAACAGTGCGAAGGCTTCAACTTCTTCTACAAATCGCCGTTGCCAGCTATTGAATTTGCTGCGCGCCTTTCTTTTATATGCTCTATTTGCTTGACAATCAGTTTCAGGCTTCAGCGCCAAGTCGCCGACGGCCACATTACAGCAAACTGTGAGATTTCCGAAGGGTACTAAGGATGAGCGAAATTACATTTTTGGTGCATAAGTTTAAGGATTATTGTAAACTTTCCCATATACATTTGTTTTCTGTTTGTCTTGGACTCTTGGTTGAAATTCTATAAACGTAAAATAAAGAGAAGGGAAGGGAGCCAATTTTTAGGACAAAAATTAATATAGATAATAGTTTGAGTTAGACATTTGTTCAAATATAATGTGAATAGTCGAGACTCAGAGAACAAGTCTAAACAAAATAATTTTAACATAGACGTCTTGTAAACATAATTTACAAGATAAATAATATCTTAAAATTTTTTTTTTAAATGGATGCAGCGCATTTCAGCCTTCATTCAAAACCAAACGGGGTTCAGAGATCCCCTGACTGTCATACAAAAGCCAATAATGTAAAACAAGATCGGAAACTGAAACACAGTGGGTGCCTAAGGGCATAGAATGTCTGCGATTCGCAAGAAAATCAGCACACTTGTTACCCTCGCGATAGATGTGATGTAACGTCACCTCCCAATCAAGCTGGATGAGCTCGGAAAACCTCTGGATGATGGTTGCATGTTGATGATCTGACGTGTCCGGCGACGAGAGAAGTTGAATTACACACTGAGAATCCAACTCCACTCTAATTCGTCGATGTCCGAGGTTCCAAGCCAACTGAAGACCCTCCACAGCGCCTCTCAACTCTGCCCGGGTAATGGAACACATACCCAGGTTGCTAGCGAATGCTGCCAAGCAACATCCTGTATGATCTCGTATCAAACCACCTGCAGCAGCGTGGTGAGTGTCAGTATGAACGGAGCCATCCGTATTGAGAGAAACCCACTCGGGAGGTGGTGGCTGCCATGAGATCTCCACCTCCATTCTTATGGGTTGGCTAGGCATATGGGTGAGCCTGTCCTTGTCCATGGCATTCCGCACGACATTTATCCATGCCAGGACGCGCTGTAAAAATTCATCAGTTGAAACGATCTTGCCTGCGAAGACTCGATCATTCCTAGTCTTCCAAAGAGACCAGCAGGTAATGCCAAACTCAAGGCAATGGTGCTGATTCTTGATGTTGGTCAGGAGCCAATCCTGCAGACTCATTCCGAAAAAAGTTTGGTGGTCAGAAGGCTGGATGAGATGCAACCAAGTTAACTTGGAGAAATGACAATCCCGCAACACATGCAGGGTTGTCTCTGGAGCTTCTCGGCAGTACGTGCAGAAGCTATCTCTCATCAAGTGTCTCCGCTGTTGTTCGCTGTTGGTGAGAAGGCGATCTTTGGCTGCTAACCAGAGGAAGAGGTTGACGCGAGCTGGGCCTCTCCACCGCCAGAAGGTCTTCCAATCCAGTGTTGGTGCTGACTCGTCGAGTTCTATTGCGATTCGATAGGCGGACTTCACAAGAAACCGCCCGTCACACTCGGGGTCCCCAGACTGCGAGTTCCTCCCCCAAGTCACTCCTAGGTGGTTGGATGCCCACTACCTGCAAAACCATATAATTAAGAAGAAAAGTTTGTAGGAGGGGAGTGTTCCACTCACCACTCGGCAGAATAAAGTCTGCCACTGCCTGGGAAGGATAGATGGTTTGGGCAGATTCCTGAACATGATCAATCAAACGTTCTCCGCTGTCAAGCCATCTATCTTCCCAGAAGTTAGTATCCCTCCCATTCTTAATGCTCATCCTCATCCCTCTAACCATGATCGGCCAGGCTTTCCGCATCCCCCTCCATAGATTCGATGCTCGCGCCATAGATTTAGCCTGAAGGGCTCCTCCCACAGTTTTGAAGTATTTGGCCTGCAAAACACGCACCCACAACTCCTCTGGCTTTTTAACATATAGCCAGGTTAGCTTGGTTAGAAAAGCCAAGTTCATTTCATGAGCCTTTCTGAGACCCAGCCCACCTGCTTCCATCGGCTTACATAGACCTTCCCAATGAACCAAATGAATTTTCCGTCCAGCTTCCGTTGATCCCCATATGAAATTGCGTATTTTCTTGTCAACCAGATCGCAGATGGCCTGGGGTAACAACGTGGTCTGCATCGCATAGGCAGGGAGGGAGCTGAGGACGGAAATCGAGAGCGTGACCCGTCCAGCAAGGCTTAGGTTCTTCGCCCTCCAACCTGCCAGTTTGTTATCCAACCGATCGAGTATATACTTGTATGTTACCTTATTCACCCTCCCTTGCAAAACTGGCACGCCTAAATACCTTCCAAGGTCTTGTGTAGCTCGTATACCAAGTACCTGAGAAATTGCCTGGCTCTCCGGTCGCCGCGTGTTGGAGGAGAAGAACACAACAGATTTATCCTTGCTGACATGCTGCCTAGACGCCAAGCAGAAACGATCCAAGCAGTCTCACATGACCCGTGCCTGAGCTTCAGTTGCTTCTGAAAACAAAATGAGATCGTCAGCAAAAAAAAGATGGGATAGGGGTGGGCCACCTGGATTCGTCCGGATTGGCCTCCATTTACCAGACTCCACCTCCTTCTCGATTAAATGACTCAACCACTCCATGCATAAAGTGAAGATATACGGAGAGAGCGGGCATCCTTGCCGGAGACCTCGGGAAGGAGAAAACGGCTCAGTGCAGTTACCGTTCCAAAGTACTTGCGTGGAGGACGAAGTGATACATTGCATGATGACCGCAAAGAACTTGTCCGAAAAACCAGCTGCGCCCAACATCTCCTGGATAAAACTCCAGCTCAGCCTGTCATAAGCCTTGGCCAGGTCCAGCTTCACCACCATATGTCCCCTGCGCCCCTTTTTGAGCCCCATCGAATGGACCACCTCCTGCAGGATTATGATATTACTCGAAATGCTCCTGCTAGGGACAAAACTGGTTTGAGTCGGATGCACTATTTTCCGCATAAGAGGTTTAATTCTGTTCACCAAGCATTTTGTCAGAGTTTTATACACCACATTGCAAAGCCTGATCGGTCGGAACTGAGCAATTGACTCAGGACTCTCCTTCTTGGGAATGAGGAAAAGAAGGGTTTCGTTGACTCTGCGAATCATCGAGGGGAGCAAGAAACAATCCCTCACAAACTGACAGAAGGAGCCTGCCACCGTGTCCCAACATCTCTTATAGAAGATGGGGGGATAACCGTCAATTCTCGGGGCTTTAAAACCTCCCATGCCCTTTAATGCTGACCAAATCTCGCCGTCCAAAAGTCTCTTCTCAAGAAAGGCTGTCGTACTGTCGTCAATCTTGTCAAAGTAAGCTGGGATGGGAGAGCTATCCCCGTCCAGCGCCGTGTAGAGGGTGACATAGAAACATCGCGCCATAGCCCTCAATTCCGCTTCATCATAGACCCAAGTCCCTGTGTCATCCTTGAGACCGATGATTTTGTTAAACTTCCTTCGCTTCAATGTCGAGAGGTGGTAAAAGCGAGTGTTCCGGTCTGCATGAACTATAAGCTGTGGACGAGATTTTTGAAACCATAGCCACTGCTCCTGCCACAAGGTCGAATCCAGCTCCTGTCTCGTGGTGGTCTCCTCTTCCAAAGAGGACGCGGAGGGATTCTGCTCATTTTGCTCTTCTAACTTGCTGAGGCGCTTTATCAGCTCTTTCTTTCTCCTCAGGATGTGCCCAAAAGTCTCACAGTTCCCGTACCAGATCGTCGGAAAGTTGTTGAGTTTGTAAAGGGAATGTATCTTCTTTCTGCCAAGCTTCATCCAAAAATCTCGGGAAATCGTGGTGGGTGAGCCAGGCTGCCAAGAAACGGTAAGGCCGTGACAATCGAGCAGCAGCATAAGGAGCCGCCTTGACTAGAATGGGACGGTGATTAGAGCCCAGGCGATGAAGGTGATAGGTGGTAGTGCTGGGAAACTTGACTAACCACCTCCTGTTACACAGTGCACGATCTAGTCATTGAGAAATATTTCCTCTACGCCAAGTGAATCTGGGACCAGTGAATCCAACTTCAAGTAGAGCACAATCATCTACACAGCTGCGGAAGGCCCGTGTACGGTAATCGTTGTACTCCGCGCCCCCCATTCCGTCTCTCGGGCTGAGGATGGAGTTGAAATTGCCTGTTAGCAACCACGGCAGGGATATGTCACCCGACAGTCGTCTAAGCTCAGCCCACAACTCATTTCGAGGGAGAGCATGAGGGCTGCCATACACTGCCGATACTAGAACTGAGGTGCCCGAACCTCCTCGACGAGCACATTTCATGTGAATCATCTGCTCCCATCTGGTAATTTCTGTGACTTCCAGGTTAGACTCACGCCATAACACCCAAATGCCCCTTGCAAAACCCACAGCATCAGCAATGAGAGATCCATCAAAGCCTATTTTTGCAATGACCTGGCGAGCATGGTCATCGCTAATACGAGGCTCGAAAATAAACACTAAGTCCGGCCTATGAGGCCCACAAAACGAAAGGAGATGAGCAACGAAACGGTCATAGCCTGCCCTCTGGCAGTTCCACGACAAGATGTCTAACATAAGTAAGGCTTAAAAAGAACCTCAAACCAGCACATAAAGTGCGGAGATGGGAAGAAAGAGGCTTCCCTGAAACTCGGCCTAAGGCCGTTAGTGATCAATGGGCACGGGAGCATGCACTCCCTCGGAGGACACAAGCACACTCTGTCTTGGGGTCTCATCTTTTGGTTGACTCGAGGTGTGAACGTGGCTGCCGGCAACCCTGTTCACAGGGCGCTCTCCCAGCCCCCTTTTAGTTCCTTTAACCTGTGCAGCTCCAGTGGAGGTGTTCTTCTTGGGTTTGGCCCCATCCTTTGCCCCCTCTTTACCCGACCTGCCTTTTCCACTAGCACCAGGTGCAGCTCGAAACGAGTCGTCGTGAGGCATTTGAGACACCGGAACACTCACGAGGCCCTGTGACAAAGTCGTGGTGCTCCTAGTAGAAAAGGTTGAGTCCTGTAAAACTGATGTTATTGGGGTCTCTTTCCCCGCAGGCAGCAATGTTTGCTGAGCGGTATTATCTTTCTGGCCAACTGGGGTCTGGACCTTTCCCGCTTGCCTTGCTATATTTGCCACCTCTGATGCTTCGGTAGACTATGCTACCATGGTAGCCACCTCTTCTTGTTCCAACGCGTTAAAACGAGAGCTCCAGCTTCCGGGGTAGCCCGTGAACACTCTCTCACGCGAGCCACAGCCACCCTTGTTTTTGGTTGCTTGATTTCTGTTATTCTTTGGCTTTACCATCATCCACTCACCGTAGATTTGCTCCTTAACTGGAGTCTCCGCCGTCGTAGGAGAGACTGGGGTCGGTTCTGGGGGAACCACCTTCCTGAGTGTAGGGCACGATTGGACTGAGTAACCATAATGGCCACACTCTGTGCATATATTGTGGAGTCCCTCGTACTTAATGTAGTACGTAGTTCCCTCGATTTTGTACTGTGAGAGCAGAGGTTTGGTAAGATCGACCTCCACACAAACTCGTCCGAATTTCACTCGATCTCCAGTCATGGTTGCACGGTCAACCCGCACCGGGCGACCAATCCGGGCTCCAATACGTTCCACTGCTTCCTTGTTCACGAACTCCACCGGCAACTCGGGTAACTGTGCCCATACCATTGTTGAGGCCACTTCGACCAGTTTTGGGTTGAAACCTCTTCGCCATGGACGGACTGTGATATAGTGTTGGCCGATGAGCCATGGTCCACCAACGGAAGCCTGTTCGTAATCCATTTGGTTGGTAAATCGCACCACATAGTAGCCATACGACAGGCTTGAAATCTGGAGAGAGCCCACTTTTGCCCAGAGTGCTTCGAGGCGGCGGGATATCTTAAAACTTTACACGAGAAAGTATGAAATAATTTTTTTTAAACAATAATATACCAAGTTGATTAAGGAAATACATAATTAAACTTGAGCTTAAAAGCTCCTTTCAAGAATGACTTGTCATAATTGGTATTGCATCACACAACAAAAAAGAGTAGTTACACTTTGGATACTTAAACCAAATCACACACATTTGAGGTTAATTTATATCCAACATAAAATTAAAAACACTTTTTCAATCCAAAATTATCAAAACATCACTAGCATTCTAACACCCAAAATAACAGGTGAAGAGTTACACCCAGCCCATTTTATTCATCACCAACAGGCAGATTAATTGCTTATAACTCCACCTAAAAAAACCAAAATGCAAAGAAAAAAAAATATCCAGACGTGTTAAGAAGCTCCATGTCATCTTACTTAAGACGACAAAATTTATTCTCTGGCTTAATCGATTTTCGATTGAATTCGCTCGTCTGCTTAACTCATAGAACTCCGTTGTTAAAACGAGCTCAAATCACGATCTTTTCGCGTCGCATGTGTTACAATGGATCTACATGCTCAAATCTCTCTGTTCATGCTTCTCCCCGCTGCCCCAAATCGCATAGGCCTCCTCCCCATGCGCCGCCTCGTCCCCGATCTCCATGTCCTCCTCCGACATCCTCAGCGGCACCACCAGCTGAATCAGCAGACAAATGATGGAGGTGGTGACGACGTTGAGGCACACCACGAAGACGATGCCCAGCAGCTGGACCCCGACCTGGCGAAACCCGAGCCGGAGTTGGCCCATGTTGAACCCGTAGAACAGCCCCATGTACTCCCCGTACGTGGCGTAGAACAGGTCGTTGAGCTTGGGCTCGGCGAACAGGCCCGTCAGGATCCCGCCCAGCGAGCCCGCCACGGCGTGGGTGTGGAACACGGCCATCGTGTCGTCCACCTTCTGGAGGAGCTCCCAGTTCTTGTGGACCACCATCATCGTGAACCACGGGATCGAGCCCGAGCACAGGCCCATTATGATTGCGGCCCATCCTTGCACCACGCCTGTGGTGGTAAACAAAATCAAATACAGTCAACTAGATGAATCACTCATCGGAAAAAATGTTACAAGAAAATCAGTCGTATAATAATTACTTACCGGCGGCAGGGGTGATGCACACCAAGCCGGTGATCATGCCCTGGATGGCGCCGATGATGGAAGATTTCCGGAAGAAGATGATGTCCAGCGTAAGCCACGTTAGCAGGCTCGTGGCTGTGCAGACGTGTGTGTTCAGCACTGCCAGCGAGGCGTCCACGTTGACTGCAAACGGGTCGCCGCCGTTGAACCCGGTCCAGCCCATCCACAGCATCCCGGCTCCGAATAGCATCAGAATGATGTTGTTCGGCGGGAACCTCTCTCTGTCCTTTGTCAAACGTGGCCCAACCTGTCAAAAGAAAATGAGAATGTGACCAAAAATTAACTCGTATTAATTCATATGTGTTAAACGTCTGCACAAATTTGAATATTATGTACTTAACAAATGAAGGTTAATGAGATTCGAACAGAAAATCTCTTAGTCACAGAAAGCTGTCTTACAATGTCAAGAACCAATCTGTCCAAATAACTTGAATTGAGTTGTTGGGAGAGGTCGATGTATGGTAGTTAATCATTTTCTTACACGTCGTACCAAACAAAAACCAACTAATCCATGTGTTTTAAAAACAACGACTTATATTAGAAATCGTGAAAATTTGAACACGTAACCTCAAACACAAATCAATTATAATATCATGTTATAAACCAACTAATACGAATAACTCATGGAAGTCATTATATCGTTAAACATTTATCTTATCATCGTAACACAAAAATATTTTCACACGATGAATCTTGTTAGGATAGGGATAATATATAAAATACGTTACCCAGTAGGCAGCAGTGAAGCCGGCGACACCAGACGACAAATGAATCACATACCCACCGGAATAATCAATGAGCCCCTTCTTGAACAAGAACCCATTGGGACAAAATATCGTAAAAGCCCCAATCGTATACGAGAACGTGAGCCACAACGGCACGAACATCATCCAGGCGTAGAAATTCATCCTCCCCAGCACCGCGCCGGCGATCAAGATCAAAGTAATGGCGGCGAACACGAACTGGAAGTAAACCATCGTAGCATTGGGGAACTTGTACCCGCCGTACGTCTGCTGGAGGAGGAAGTCCTGGGTGAGCGCCACGTTGGGCTTCCCCCAAAACGGCAGCAACGTGTCGCCAAACGACATCCGGTACCCCCACGAGACCCAGCAGAAGAGCACGCACGCGAAGGCGTAGAGGGCCATAAAGGCCGAGTTCACGGCCCACTTCTTCTTGACCCCGCCGCCGTACAGGATGATCAGGCCCGGCACGCTCTGGAGGCCCACTAAGGTGGCTGCGGTGAGCTGCCACGCGTTGTCGCCTTTGCTCATCCATTCCGGGCTGCCTTCGTCTGCGGCCAGGTTCAGCGGGAGCACGAATGGGGCCGGCGCCGCCGCGGAGATGGCTGAGTAATTCATCCCCTCCTCTAGTAGTTTCTCTCTTCTTGTTTTGATCAACGTACCGTTGAGTTAGTAATTATTGGGGTGTGGAATGTAGTTTTGTATTTATATATGTTGTTGAATAATGTTGGGGGGTGTTTGGGCTGGCGGGGAAACTGTAGGTGTTTTACCGGCGTTGTCTATGTTGGGATCCAAGATTTATAGGCCAGATCGAAAGCTTCCCAATTGAGCCTTGTTGGGCGATGATTCTGAGCTAAGCGGCGCTTCATTTGTTATTTTAATGGTGAAGAATTCTTAGGACAGATCAATGAACGCATTCCTCTCCTTTCTCAAGATTCAACTTGCATACAGTGACTGGATATATTGTTGAGAAACATTCTGTAATCTGTATGATCCAAACCATATGTCGTTACAGCACTTTTCGAACAGCTAAACCTCATCCTCACCAAAAAGTGTATAGACAGTAAGCATATATATGTCAGACTAAAACTTGGGTGATTGATCGAAATGGGCAGTTAATTTTGAGCAAGAAAGTGCCGTTTAGTATTGTTGCTTGTTTTTTTTTCCTGTTGTGTTTTAAGAAATTTGGAAAACCAAGAAAAAAAATGTGTTTAGTTGGGTTTTTATTTTTTGTTGTGAATCAGAGTTGCACAACAAGGCCCAAATATGAGAAACAACAATTTATAGCTTTGGATCTGATTCTTAAACATGTTGCACACGGGATTCCTACTTGTTGGGCGCTTGATTTCATTAAAACATACCAGTTTTCGAATCCCCACAGAAACAAAAAAAATTCTTTTTTTTTAACACAACCGCCCCCAAAACCCTACTTTAACAGCCGCCCCCAACCCATTCCATTTTCTATCTTCTTCTCGACAGAGACCTGCGTCGCCCCTCACATCTACCGCCTCGCCTCCTCCCGGCGACCCCGCCGTCGCCCAGCCTCCCCGCGCGACCCTGCCGTCGCCAGCGCAACCAGCCGCCCTCGCCCGGCGACCCTGCCGTCGGCCTCGCCCAGCCTCTCCCACGCGATCCTGTCGTCGCCCTCGCCCAGCCAGCCGGCCCTGCCTCCGCCCACGCAACCGCCGCCGACGCCCTGCCTCCGCCGCCAGTCCGCCGGCCGCCGACCACTTCCCCTCCATAAACGCCTAACTCCATCTCCCCGCAGCAGGTAATTTCGACTTCCCCTCCATATACTTTCTGAATATGTTCTTGAATTATGGCATGTATTTAGTGATTGATAGATTAGTTATTTGTGAATTTGGATTGATTGCTATGTTCTTTGTTTTGTGGTTTACCTCGGTTATGGAGAAAATTGTTGAAAATGGTGATGTTGATTGTGTGGAGATTCAGAAAAATGATAATGGGGAGAGGGATGATAGCAAAATATGGGGTGATAAAGCGGAATGGTCACATTGTTTTGTTTTTCTTGTCTTTTTAATATGGATAAAAAAGCATTAGTGGAAGCAAACTTAATATTGAAATCAAACACAAAAAAAGAGAAGGAACAAACATAAAAAAACACCAAATTTACACGGAAAATCCTAAAAAATGAACCAATAAAAATTAGGTGATCTTAATGCCTAAATGGAACTAGACATGATTAATCGGCGTGAGACATGATTAATCAAAGTAATGTCCACTTAAGCTACTTGTGAACTAAGGATTAACAAAAGGATAACTAATCTTTTCAAAACGACGCCATCTCTATTTTCCCTGTATTAGACGCGTTCTTCACTCCACCTTTTTTGATTTGGAACTGCAATTCTAGGTCAAATAGACAAAGTCTAAAAAAATCAGAAATCACACGAATTCTCATTGTCGCTTCATTCCCTTTGCCCTCTGTCCTGCTTTTTGTTGTTACCGGCTTCAGAGCACCCCCCAAACCAATAATATTTCAATTCTTCTCCAGTTCAAGTTGACCCAACCCTCTGGCCTATTTTTTCTCCATCGTCAACCAAAGAGCAGCCACAATCAACGACTTCTTCATTTCTTCTCCAGCTCTGGACTCTGGTCGACCAGACCCTTTGTAATTTGCCCTGACCCGTCCATGTACCAGCTCAGACCCTGTCTGACCCGTCCCTGAAAGGTCAAGATGTATAACTGATCCTTCTCTGTCTCCTTCTTGACCCTGTCTGACCCTCAAGAGATGGGACGGGTCGAGTCGAGTCAATGGGTCGACCCTAATCTACACACTACTTTTTTACAAATTACATTTTGGTACCCAAAATTATTTTTTCTTACAATTTAGTACCTATAATTTATTTTTTTACAAATAAATCCTTCAATTTTTATGGTAAAATTACATTTTGGTACCCAAATTTTTTTATTTTTGCAATTTAGTATACCTAAACTTTTTAAACTTTTACAAAGAGATCCAATATGGTATGAGATTTTTGTTGTTACTAAGGGTCACATGGTCAAAAAGTTACTCGTCCCTAAGTTGACCTGACCCGTCCCGACCCTTATAGGGTAAAAAGCTGACCCGTCCCTAAACTAACCCTATAGACAAACTGACCCGTCCCGACTAGGGATGGCAATGAGTCGAATTTTTCCAAAAATAAACCCAACCCCATGGGTTTATTAGTGAAAAAAGGGGGTAAAACTCACTAGGTTTGAAAAACTCAAACCCAACCCAGCCCGTTGAGGTATCCGCGGGTTCATGGGTACCCATGGGTTTTTGTGGTAAAAAATTTACAATAACAAGTTTCTATCAAAATAAAAGTCAAATATCAATCTCTCAACACAAATTATCAATAATAAAATACAATTCTAGAAAATTCAAGCAAATCACAAATTAACCATACAAATTATTCAACACCAATCTAGAAAACTCAAGAAAATTGAAGCAAAGCACAAATTATACATAAACAGCATGATTAATTGAAATCTTCTTCCTCCTTGTCAATTAAGCTTCTTCACTCTGCACTCGATAATATCAACTTCATTCTAGGCAATTAGAAAGAAAAAAATTAGACATGTATCCATAAACATAAAGAAAATTAGTTGTTTAGAATATTAATATACCGGGAAAATTAATTATATGGGTGTGGGCGGGTACCCATCGGACGGGTTTACCTAAACCCAAACCCAACCCAACCCAGTGAATAGTGAACTGGTTTAAACCCAAAATCCGTCATATACGGGTTAACCAGCGTTGACCGGGTTGGGTCGGGTAGGGTACTTGTGGGTTCGAGTTTTGTTGTCATCCCTAGTCCCAACCCTCAGGGACGGGACGGGTCAGTGGGTTTTTAGGGTCAAATTTACACCCCTACTCCGCATTGCTCTTCATCATCGTCACTTCATATCAAGCCAACCCACGACTTATATAATCCTGCGAGTCTAAAAAATCATGACATATTTTGTTTGTCGTTAAGAGTTAGCTAAATTACTAATCATTTAAAATTGAACTCAGTTAAAAAAATATTATAAAATTGTTATTTATACCAAAATTTTTATATATTGACTTAAAACGCCAAATGCATTATTTAGTAGGGGTGTTCAAATGGTTACCATGGTTATTACCAAACCAAATAAGGCTAAATTTCATTAACCAGGAAATACAATATCATAACCAAACCGTCCAAACTAATACAACAACCAAATTAACCAAACTAAAATTTAATAGGTTTGGTTAATTGGTTAACCAGATTAACCAATATAAAATTATATTATAATTAAGTGAGAAAATTTTCGGTTAAATTATCAATTCACAATTTATTTAATGAATAAAACATTCTCATAAAAAAATATAATGAATAAAACATAAAAATCAACACATAGTTATAGTTGACCCTTAACATAAATACATGCAACTAAGACAATTATCTTACGGTTATTATCGAAGTTTTCACCTAACAAAAAATTTATCACAATGGTATGGGTTAATGAATTGTTGTGCTTGTTTGAATTGAATTAGTCTTTTAGCAATTTTGATAGGTTGAAAAGGACCTTGTTTTCAAGTTTTCATCCAACATAATGTATGAGATCTATCTAAATTAGGCGTTCGTATGTTGTGGTCTACACTCTACATATACAAATATACATTATAGGAACAATATCGGCGTAATGATTCAAGATATATTCTGTCAGCTGCTGAAAAGAAAGAGGCTACAGAGGCCGGTCTAAGGTACCTGAACCAAACGACCGCAGGACATAACGGAACAAGTCTGACCAACAAGCAACAAGCATAGGAGTGTGCTCAAGTGTAAGCGAGCGTTGTGTTCTATAAAAGAAAGAGAATAGTTACTGGACATTCTTTAATCAAATGCGGATTTTGCCTAAAACTGTAATCCTATCTTCTAGTACAATCCGAAACTGTTTTGGCTTCAGTTTCAAACTTTATATTTTATGAGTCTAAAAAGATGAACGTTTAACTCTTGAGTGGTTATTCAAAGTATTAAGTATGTGTATATATTAGATATATGGCTAATTATTTATCTGGTTAATTTGGTTTGAGTGCCTGAAACCAAACCAAACCACCTAAACCAAACAACCTAAAAACTTTAACCAAACCAAACCAATTATCTAAATTAACCAAATAAAATTATCCAAATAATACTGATTAAAACGGTTACCATGATAACCACACCATTTGAACACCAGCCTATTATTTAGCAATTGTTAGATGCTAGGCAAAATTCCAAATTTCCAACTCTTGAACCTTGGTTGGAGAAACTTATAGTACCCAATCCAAATTATTCCATTTGGACCGCGAGCCAGGATCAAAGTAAAATAAATATGATATTGACGTAATAAAGGCCAGGCCCACCATTCCTACCCTGGGCTTAAAAGCAGGCAGCAGACTTCCCAATCCTGAATCCACCACCGCCGCTGGTAAAATGAGGGGTGGGCCAAATATGATGTGGCCTGAATTGCTCCTTTAGTCCAGTTTTATATTTGGTAGGGATCCGATCTGATCTGACTGATCCGCTTTGGATCTCTCTCTACTTATATTTCCAAAATTTAATAAAATAAAGAAAAAGAATTTTTTTATAATGAAAAGAGAAAGAATTAATACAAAGATCATTATAGAAAAAATAATACGAAGATACATTTTATAAATAAAAACTAATTGAAGCAAAACTATTCCTTTCTTAAATGAGATGTATAAAGAAGGTTCCAACTCCTATAATTCTTTTGTAAAAAAAAAAAACAAAGAATTAATTTAGAATTCAACATCCAAGTTGATCACAATAAACTTGACGGGTCATTAGGAATTTAGGATTGACTCAATTGTCTAGAAATAACTTCATCTCAAAATGATGTATCATTTCGGAATATTGGTCCCTCCCTTTCTCAATGTAAATTGATACAAAATAAAACAATTCAAATTGTCTTAGCCCAATAAATGCATCATTATTATGTGTTTCCAAACAGGATAATTTGACTCAAGTGATCCATTTTGAGACAATTAAGCGAAATTACCTCGTTCAATTCCATCATTCAACCTACAACTAAGAGAATTACATGGTAGACGAAATGTACGTTAGTCCGCTGATTACCAATGATCTAAATGAATTTAATAATCAACTACAACAATAATAATTTTTATGGATATGCTCATCTCTAATTTGTTAAAGTATTGATAATAAAAAATCCCCACTACAATTGTATGGCGCGAGTGTGACATCATGATTGTGACATCATGATTGTCACAATCAGTTGCTCTCATTATTATTTAAAATAATATATATATTCTTATAATTTTGATTTTCAAATCAATTTAGTAAGATATTTTTTATTTACTGAATAAATAGGAAAATTCAAATTTATAGAAAAAAAGAATATCATTTTAAAATATTAGTTTTTTTACAAAGAATAAAAGGCAATAGTAACGAAGCCAAGGCGGAAACGAACTTTCCTCTTCTTTGTTTCCTTCCTTCCTTTCGCCTCTTCTTCCTCCCCTCCCCTCCTTCCCCTCTCCTAGTTTTCGATCCCCTTCGGAGTTCGTCCGCACTTCCAATCGCCGGCGATATCAATCAGGTAGATTTTGCCTTCTATAGTCTTAATTTCTCTGGCTGAGCGGTGAGCGCTTCTCTTTTTCCCTTGATTGCGGTGGTCCACTTTGTTATTGGCGGTGTCATTGGCAAGCTGTCTACGTTGCTTGTTGTTTCCTTCTTAGCGATTTTGATGATACCCTTTGCAGCTGTGACAGATTCAGGAGGAATTTTGGATTCAAAATTGTTCCTTTTTTTGTTTGATTGTTTTTTGAGATCCCTTGGGGGCGATCAAAGAAGATTAAAATAATGGATTGTTTTCTTTAGGTGATGAATCTGGAATCTGATTTCTCCGCCGATGTTCTTCTCCCCTTTTGTGCTGCTCTGTTCTGTATGTCGTTTTCGGCCTTCAGAGTTTGAATTTCTAACAAATTCCATTACTGGTTGTTAAATTTTCAGGGGACAAGCTAGAATCTTGGGATTGTGCCATTGTGGTGCTGAAGGGGAGCAGTCTTCTGGGCTGTATCTCTAAAAGCACTTGGTTCTCAGGGTTCTTCATTTTATTCTTCTTTCTCGGGAGAGAAAGAAATAGAATCAGAAACAGAATCCTTGTAGGGAATGCTGCATGATGTGCCTAACTGATGAGAACCCAGTCTCTCAAGGCCATGAATATGTGGCTTCCATGGTCTTTTCCCCCTTATTCACATATGATGAGACTGGTACTGTAAATTCTGCTTCTTTAACTGGTTGCAGTCGTCGCCACGATGATCACGGTTCCAATAGCTGCTACAGAGTTCCCAATATAACGACGATGCTGGACTTTTCTGAAGACGGTTGATTAAGCCCACTTCGACTGCTAGTAGTTTGTATTACTTTGTGGATTGCGTAATATTTGGCTTTACAGGGTAGTAGTTTTATTTTCGAATGTGTGCTTGTATTACTAACTCAAGGATGGATCATAAACCGACCGTATTGACCGCAAGATACGAGATCGGGAGGTTGCTTGGTCAAGGGACTTTTGCTAAGGTTTATTATGCAAGGAGTATTACAACAAACCAGAGTGTGGCGATAAAAGTGATTGATAAAGACAAGGTTTTGAAAGTTGGGCTTGCTGATCAAATCAAGAGAGAAATTTCCGTGATGAGAATTGCTAGACATCCGAATGTGCTTCAGCTTTATGAGGTCATGGCTACCAAAAGCAAGATCTTCTTCATTGTGGAATATGCTAAAGGGGGTGAACTCTTCAACAAGGTTGCTAAAGGAAGGTTGAAAGAAGATGCTGCTCGGAAGTACTTCCAACAACTGATCAATGCTGTTGATTTCTGCCACAGCAGGGGTGTTTACCATCGGGACATAAAGCCAGAGAATCTGTTGTTGGATGAAAATGAGAATCTAAAGGTTTCGGATTTTGGATTAAGTGCCCTAGCTGAATCCAGGCGCCAAGACGGTTTACTTCATACTACCTGTGGAACCCCTGCATATGTTGCTCCTGAAGTTATCAACAGGAAAGGTTATGATGGAGCCAAAGCTGATATATGGTCTTGTGGGGTGGTTCTATATGTGCTATTGGCAGGTTATCTGCCATTTCATGATTCCAACCTGATGGAGTTGTACAGGAAAATCGGGAAAGCTGAATTCAAATGTCCTAATTGGTTTGCCCCAGAAGTTAGAAGACTTTTGTCCAAAATACTGGATCCGAATCCTAATACAAGGATATCCATGGCCAAGATTAAAGAAAGTTCCTGGTTTAGGAAAGGATTGAGCTCCAACAAACAGAGAAAACTGGAAGAAGCTGAAACCCAAGCTATGGCTCCTTTGAGTGGAGATGGATCAGGTCCGTCTAGCAACAATAGCAGCATGCTCTTCGAGGAAGCAAAACAAGAACAACTGGTGAAGCCTTCAAACTTGAATGCATTTGATATAATCTCTCTCTCAGCTGGGTTTGATCTGTCTGGACTCTTTGAAGAAGATTTACTGAGAAAAGAAACCAGATTTACTTCTAAACAGCCTGCATCGGTCATAATTTCTAGACTTGAGGATACCGGCAAGCTTCTGAACATGAAGGTGACGAAGAGAGAACCAGGGTTACTGAGGATGGAAGGAGTAAACGAGGGTAGGAAGGGTTTGTTGACCATTGATGCTGAAATCTTTGAAGTTGCTCCAAACTTTCATTTGGTGGAAGTGAAGAAAACAAATGGGGATACATTGGAGTATCAGAAGATAGTGAAAGATGGCATGCGACCTGCACTCAATGATATTGTCTGGGTTTGGCAGGGAGAAAAGGAACCAGCCCAGCAGGAAGGAGAACAGTATCTTCCTCCGTCGCTGCATGAATGACACAGTGACCAGCATAGCTCAGCAACTCACTCTTGTCCCTTGACGAGATGATAATTGCCAGTTTCTCTGAGATCTCATTTCTGTACAGTTTTGTGAATTGGCAAAGCTCTTTACTCTTTGTTGTTGTGTTCACTGTTTGTTCCCCCTTTTCAATGTTTTGCTGTACTTCAGCTTCAATGTACGTCTCTGGAATACCCGAAACTCTTGTTTTGATAACTGCGTTATTGAATCTATATGTTAAAATGATAAAAAGCAGTTACAATACTTGTACAGCATCCGTCCATATGTTCACTCTTAGCTTACAACTTTGGGACAATGGACAAATTGCAGCAGTCGAAATAGCATTATTATCATACAATGTGAATATGCTAATTGCTTATTATATCACTCCAACACCAAATCGTTGGACAAAAAAAGGAGAACTTGCTAATGTCAAGTCAAGTCAAGTCAATGATTTTGGGAGAAACAGCACCAGAAAATCTTGACCTCTTGCTGATTGTCCACATTGCGCATTCTGGAGACGGGGACAACAAATCTATGACCTCCATTTTACGACCACAATTCCGGATAGCTGGTGCTGCATCTTCGCCAGCAACAGCTCTACTTATTGATTCTTTCCTTTTCAAGGATCCCAGTTTCGAATCACTCCCATCATCTATCACTACCAACACATTCCCATCTGCCATCTCTCCAAGAACAGGAGCAATTCTTCTCCCGGGTGTACCATCGAAGTCGAAACTATGCATATGAATATCTAGTTCTGGGTCATGGGAACAACCTGTGTGTCTCCAGTTAGGTTCTTCATTGTACCATCCCCAGTTTTCTTTGTAACCAATGTCAATGCTACCTGCACAATCCACGGGAAGGAGATGAGCTACTGCATTATCCCTGGTGTTTTTTACCCCATTTCCACTCATATCACTTCTGTCATCTGATTCTTCATCATCTTCACCATTCCCCAATCGTTCTTTGCCTTGAAATGAACTCTGCTCTTTTCCATCTTCCTCGCGTTCAACAACACTCTCCTCTGCAATTCTACTCAAGTGACTGACATTCTCGCACACATTGTCATCATCAAAATCATACTCCCCTCCATCCTCACCATCATCAAGCAAGCCGTCATCAAATGTTCCAGTGTAGCAAGGGAGTTCATCCATGGGGCAAACTCGGACCTTAATATGCAGCGGCAGACTAGGCAAACTAGGGGAACAATTTTCGTACTTCGTTGAGAAATAGTTTACAGTCAGGTTCAATCTGATCACACGGAAGGTAGAAACACAACATTAGTTTAAGACCATCGATCTATAACTAAGTAAACCCACAAAATCAAACAAATTGAAACTCTGTTATCTGTTAGTTTCCCATCACACCTCTGCCAAGGAGGAAGGCCAAGCATAGTGTAGGCAAGTTTGATTTTATTAGCAACTCCGGAGAAGGATTTGAAACTCAACGCGGCCTCCCTTACGGCTTTCGATTCCCTTGGATGCTGCCACGCCCACTCAAACTGAAGAGCAGAGACTTGAGTTGGGAAGCCATAGATGCAGAACACCATTGCCAAGGGTCGTTTCCCCTTTGTCCTAAACGCCCCACACTTGATTTCCCCATTGTGCTGCCTGATTCTACGCCGCGGATTTACTGTAAATCTGCAAATTGCATAGAATCAAATCGATCAACCAATCACTCGAGGAGTATCCAATCAAGATCAGACGAATATGAAGCGAAATGAAAAAAAGGCCGATGCTTTTCTTTCTTAGGTGGTCTATGTTCAAATTGGGGAACAGGGTTTTGAAGGGGAAAGCTAAAAGAGTGAAATCGGACAATGAATATGAGGGATCTGGATGAAGATCAAATGGAGAAGCTTTTACGAACCCGATATAAGTGAAGTTTTTGGAACGAGGGGAGAGGGAAGTGAGGAGATAACAAGCAAAGAATCTCTTTCTTCCATTGTTGTCGTCTTCTTCGGTGTTCCCCTTTCCGTCGACTTGCTCTCCTTCTTCTACTTGATGTGGTTCAGGTATTAGGGCTTCGGTCTGTTTCGGTTTTCTCTTCCACTTTGATTTGCTGTTTGACGATTTCCCTTTCGCCATCGCTCTTTTCTCTCTCTCGCTCTGGGGTTCTAGTTTTTCCTCAGATGCAATTCGACCGTTGGCCGACCCATTTATTCACAAGACCAGTCGTCTAACTAAATGAAAATAAAAGTAAAACTAAAAATGATTAAATTTGTGAATTTACCTTTTCTTCATAAATATATACAAGATGGGACAACCATATACAATAATATAAATATGAAATTTTGGAGATTAATGAGAAATTGTACGAAAACTTTAAAGAACATTTGATTTAATGTGGTTCTTCCTCATGGTGTGTGAGGCGTACATCCATGAGAGAAGACGATGATATTATTGCTTGATGTGACGCAAGGCCTTTACAAAGCTTTTATACCCTATTTCACTATCGTCTAGGGTTACAGTATCACATGTATCCTGAGTTGCCAACTCCTCCAAGGAGACGGAGTGTACGTGCCCTGCATGGGCTGTCGTTGCATGCTGGGCTGCTGGGTCGGCAACTCGTTCTCGGCCCAATAGTCTCCCACAAGCTGGAGCGTGGAGATCACGAACATGCAGCTTGAAAAGGAGGAATCTTCCTCCCACGTCCCAGCACTATTCTTAAGAGCAGTGACCCGGTTCCTCTTCCTTTCAGTCGAGCAACTTCATTCACGAAAGCGGGCTGCACCAAGACCCTTAGTGAGTAGGTCAGCAAGCTAAAGATCAGTGTGCACTTTGACCGGCAAAATGTGTCCAGACTGCACTCGTTCTCAAACGAAATGACAATCCATTTCCACATGCTTAGTCCGTTCGTGGAAAACGGGATTGTTGGCAATATGTAGTGCCGCCTGGTTATCACAGTGTAACGGGGTCGGACCATCTTGTGGAACGTCGAGCTCCTGCAATAACCAGAGTCGTCCCATGATATTTGGAGGCCCTGTTCGAAAATTTAAAATGTGGCCCTAATTTTTTTCCCCATAAATTTATCAAAATTAAAAATTAGTAAATAATTGTAAAAAAATACTTAAGTTCAGAAAAAGATTACATCAGGATAAACGATCTCGTTTCCAGTTTGACCAAGAAACCAAGACCGAATTCCCAGCCCTAGTAGGGAGGAAAGTAAATCTGGAAGAAAGAGAAAATGGATATAGCGCAAAAATTGAATGGAGAAATGAAAATAGTCTAAATTGATCGAGATGTGGGTGCAGGGTTGTCTACTAGATCGTGGAGGCCTTATTTCAAAATCTAGATGTGGTCCAAATCGACCTTTAACTATAATAAAACTAAAATGATTATAATAACATTATTCAAAATGTAATATCTTTCTATATTGTTTAAATTAAAATTATCTATTATTTTTCAGATTTTCGTATTCTCCATGAGATCCTTTTCAATTGTTATTATAGCTAAAATTATCTATTAAACACATCATCATACTCATAATCAATCAATCATACACTAAAAATACAACCTACAATATACGGTCGGTAACTAACGAATCTAAGTAGAGGCCCCTAATATTCTGAGGCCCTATGCCGGAGGGCGGGCCAGCACACCCTCTTGGTCGGCCCTGGCAATAACCAGCACATCTAGATAATTTCACTAACAATACTCGCCATGGCACGGTATTCGGCCTCTGCAGAAGAGCGTGCCACTACTAGTTGCTTCTTCATGCGCCATGATATAGGAGCTCCACCAAGGCTGATATAGTACCCTATGGTAGACCGTCGGGTGCTTTGACACCCTCCCCAATCCGCGTCGCAGTAGGCAGTGAGCTGCAGTGGATTGTGATACGGGAAGTAAAGTCCCTGTCCGGGAGATTGTTTGAGATACTTGAGAATCCTGAATGCTCCATCCAGATGCATCTGACCAGGATCCTGGACATGCTGACTGAGAATGTTGACCGCGTAGGTGATGTCCGGTCGAGTGATAGTCAATTAGAGTAACCTGCCAATAAGTCGGCGATAAAGTGAAGGATCCGCCAGCCTGTCCTCTATCGAACCAGCTAGTTGGTGATTTTGCTCGATGGGAAAGGCGCTGGGTCGCGATCCTTGAACCCCAGCATCCTCCAAAATGTCCAGGACGTATTTGCGCTGACTGAGGACGACACCTGTAGAAGTTCGGGTCATTTCAATCCCCAAGAAATATCAGAGAGGGCCAAGATCTTTGATGTTGAAGCGATCATCAAAAAATTTCTTTAGCCGGGTCATGAAGGGCAAATCATTGCCAGTCAATAAAACATCGTCTACGTAGATAAGAGCTGCTACGAACGAATTCCCCTTCTTGTGAATAAAAAGTGATGCATCTGCCGGTGAAGAACGAAAGCTGAACTCTGTCAAAGCGGCTGTGAACTTCTGATACCACTGCGAGATGCATGTCGCTACCCATAAAGCGATTTGTGCAGGCGACAAACTCTAGTATCACCTAGTGTAAGAAACCCTTGAGGAATCTCCATGCAAACCTCCTCATCAAGATCGCCGTGGAGGAAGGCGTTATTAACATCTAACTGCTGCAAATCCCAACCACGACTGACTGCCACATCGATAAGACAGTGAACTGTTACTAGCTTCGCCACAGGGGCGAAGGTATCGTGTAAATCCAGGCCCTCGATCTGCGTGTATCCCTTGGCCACGAGGCGAGCTTTGTAGCGCTCGATGCTGCCATCGGGGAAGTATTTTATTCTGTACACCCATTTGGCTGCAATGGCTCGTTTGCCAGGAGGTAGATCCACCAGAGTCCACGTCCCATTCTTATCAAGGGCTAGAATCTCTTAGCGCATTGTTTCTCGCCATCGCGGGTTACGAAAAGCTTGATGAAAGTAGCGCGGCTCCTCATCGCGTGTAATGGATGCAAGGAAAGCACGAAATTGTGGATTAAAACCATCGTAACTTACACAAGCAGCTAAAGGATAGTGAACTGAATTCGAGGTGCTTCCCTGTGACTGGTTGGATGGTAGAGTAGTGATATAATTTTCCAAATATTTGGGTCTTGAGCGATGACGATCACTTTTCCGCAAGACAGGAATGGTTGCTGCCTCTGTACTAGTTGGGGGCTGAGAGTCGGCATTTAATGTGCCCAAGTTGGTTGGGTCAACTCCTTCTATCAAACCAGTGCCGGTCGGGATCGACGTTGCCATGGTTTGCTCCCTCACTGCAGTGAGGCTCCTCCTGCATCCCCGAACTCTCCACCACGTGCTCGGCAGCTGCAGTCCCAAGTGGTGATGGCGACGTTGGCGAGCTGAATTCCACAATAGCGTTCTCGTCATCCATCGCACTAAACACTGGTCGAGGTATCCAGTGCAACTCACGGCTGACTGCCTCTTGGAATGAGAAGGCTTCTTCGTGAAATTGAACATCACGAGACGTGATAACTCGACGCTTCCTTAGATCATAGATTCGATAACCTTTCTGACTTGACGCATACCCCAAGAACACACCCGCTTGTCCTCGTTCCCCGAATTTATCCAAGTGGGCATGTGTATCTTTGTAATAAACTAAGCATCCGAATACACGCAAGTGACTATAGTTTGGCATTTTTCCAAAGAGCAACTCGAAGGGAGCCTTCCGGGTGGCTACCGTCGGTAATCTGTTAATTAAATAGACAGCAGTGAGGATGCATTCACCCCAAAAAAGCAGTGGCAAGCTCGCTTGGAACCGGAGTGCAGGAGTCGTATCCAGGATGTGTCGATGCTTTCTCTCCACTACTCCATTTTGTTGCGGCGTGTCTGTACACGACATTTGCAATAGCATGCCTTCGCGGGCATAATAGTTGCGCAAGGATTCCGAACTGAACTCGGACCCATTGTCCTCCTGTAAGCGTTTCACAAGGGACTTGAATTGCGTCTTTACCATCTGGAAGAACTGCAGCAAATAATTCTCAACATCTGATTTGTAGCGCAACAAATATACCCAAACCCCACGAGAGTGAAATCATCCACGATTGTTAAAAAATAGTGTGCACCACTCAATGAGGCAATCTTGTAACCTCCCCAGAGGTCTACATGAATAAGTTCAAAGCTGGCTATAGTCTTTATAGTACTTGATTGAAAAGGGAGACGAGACTGTTTAGCCCGTAAACAAGAGTGACAGGAGCCCTTATTCGACTGCAAACTAAAAGACATCAAACGACTAACATATGATTGCTTCTCCGGAGAGGGATGACACAATCGCGCATGCCAGTTGATCACCTCCACAGACCTTTTATGCTGAACACTGCAAGCCTGTGCCTTCCCTGCTCCAAACAGGCGCAGGTAATAAAGACCATCTCTGAGCTCACCCTTCCCAATCAACTTCTTAGAGCGTAAGTCCTGGATGATGCAAAAACCATCAAGGAATATCAAAGCCACGTGGTTATCCTTCGTTAATCTACTCATAGAAATCAGATTACATTGAAATTCTGATACGTGAAGTACTCGATTTAGACAAAACCCGGTTGCAGAATAACCGAACCCACGTGCTTAACTGGGATGCTCTCGCCATTCGGAATACGAACTGGCTGACTATTTAACTGTGCTTCTTTACCCGACAATAAGGACTCATCCATCGTAAAGTGCTCATTGCACCCAGAATCGATCAACCATTCAGTAGTACTAGAGAAAATACCTGCCATGTGAGCTGCCGGATCATGATCATCTGACCCTTTATCCTGCAGGCCAAAGAAAAGTTTCAGTTGATTAAGTTGAGCCAGCCTCGGCTTGCGAAGCTCTTGGCTCTCGACTTTGCTGCTCAACCCGAGTCCCATCATTCATCTCTCTAGGTCGACGTCGAGATTTATCGCCTTGCCGATCTTGGCGATCACCACTGCCTTGTCTCTCATTTTGCCTGTCCCGAGGCGGGTACCCAATCAATTCCCAGCAAGCTTCCCTGAGGTGCCCCGTCGTTTGACAGTGTGTGCAGCGAACCCTTTCACGCTGCTCCCCCGTTCCACGAGACCCTCGATTATTTTCACCATGGGCTACAAAAGCTACCGCTTCAGGTGATGGTTTTCGGTTTTGTGAAATCAGCTTCTGTTGTTCAGTGTTGAGGACAATGTTGAAAGCTTCGGGCAAGTTGGGTGTCGGCTTCATAGCCAGGACTTGCATGCGAACCACTCCAAAGGCTCCTTCATCCAATCCCATCAAGAAATCGATCAGCCTGGAGTGCTCTTGATATTCACGAACACGTTAGGACACGTCACAGGTACAATGTCCGCAATAACAGCTCGGAAGGGGCGCAATAGCTGACGCCTCTTCCCGGTACAAACACAGCTTGGTGTAAAACGATGAAACATATCATTTTTCTTGCTGCAACAGACTAATCAATCGTCGCAGCTCGTAGGCGCGAGAGGAACTCCCCTGGCCGAACCTATCACGAAGATCAGACCATATCTCTTGAGATGTTTCTGCGAGTCGGATGTTGCTCCGAATTTCCTTATCCATCAAAGTTTTCAACCACCCTTTCACCATTGCGTCACATCAAATCCAGGCGTTCTTCTCCTCCAGATCGATGGGTTTAACCAAAGTACCATCCACAAAGCCGAATTTGTTTTTGGATAGGAGAGCATCCTTCATGTCCAGCACCCACTCTCCATAGTTTGACGATGTCCGAATTTCGCCTACCAGCATGTTGCTCGGTCCATCCGAGTTGCTTAATTGATACACCGGAGGGAGATCGGAGTCTGAGTTGGTGGCGCCGACGTGAGCCTTGTTCTTGGCCTCGGTTTCACTACCTTCCACCATGATTGATGAGTGTCGTCTGCGGATTTGGTTAACCTAGAACATACCGCTATGATACCATGAGAAATTGTACGAAAACTTTAAAGAACACTTTATTTAATGGGGTTCTTCCTCACGGTGTGTGAGGCGTACATCCACAGGAGAAGACGATGATATTATTGCTTGATGTGGCGCAAGGCCTTTACAAAGCTTTTATACCTTATTTCACTATCGTCTAGGGTTACAGTATCACATGTATCCTGAGTTGCCAACTCCTCCAAGGAGACGGAGTGTACGTGCCTTGCATGGGCTGTCGTTGCATGTTGGGCTGCTGGGACGGCAACTCGTTCTCAGCCCAATAGTTAAAGTACAAAATCCAAAGGAAAAGAGAGAGGTTGGCAAGAAAAACTCAATTCAACCATAAAAGAATTTATTTTGAAAAGAGAGAGGTTGGCAAGAAAAACTCAATTCAACCATAAAAGAATTTATTTTGATACGATATAGGCAGCCATGTTATACCTAAGAGGAGCAAAACATAAAGAATCACATTGTATAGTAGACGAAACATTTGAATCTCTTTCATATTAGCTTTCCTGCACGTGCAATGAATCCTTCGCATTGACCACCAATTGATCACCACTAAAATTACAGTATTTTTTCGACAAAAATTAAGCATATATGAAAATATCATGATAATTGAATTTCCGTTTTAGTTTTACACTACACGAATATTTGAATATAAGGATGTAAGTAATGATTGAACTCATTTACTCAAATGGATATCCAAAGATTTTATACACAATATTTTCAAACCTCTAACAAACCTTGACACTATTACCCGTCATGTGTCACAATCATTCTCGTAAGCACACACGAAAACAAAGTTCAGATTTCTTGAAGCGGAGAAAGTTCATGCTCGCTTAGGTTGAATCTCTTATTCATATACTGTAACACCCTACCCTATGCGTATTACCTAATCATATTATTCATACATTTGCAGCGGAAATAATCTCGTGTGTTACATTAATTACCAAAATTTACCAAAATAAAATTTCGACATGAATTACTCGCGTAATGGACTAACAGTTCTTGTAACTAAAACCTGCAAAATAATTTATCTGAATCCCTGCATCCATAAACACACATATATACTCACAACCATATACATTGGTTTTCATAGCCATAGGCATAGTTTCATACTCCACAACTGCATACCTTACTAATACATATCATAGTCGTCATAACTTACACAACCACATAAATATACACATCTCATCAACTTTCCACACCCGTGGATATCTAACACTACATCAGAAGCTAGTATGCACATGAAAAACGTTCTCAAAACATTTTTACAAAAAAGTGTGGATCATTGGCCAAAATCCCGAGTAGTAGTCCAAGCACAGAGTAGTTGAAGACCATACCTCATCTTGCCTTCAACTCTTGCTCAGCTCCCACCTATACACCTATCTACTGCTGCTGCTGATGATCTGCTTACACATAGCATAAGCAGAGAAGAAGAATAAAAGAGGGTCAGCTCATGGCTAAGTGAGATAATCATAGCATCGTGAGTTCATAACAGAGCATACCCCTACCATACATCTAGCAAACAAGCCAAAGCACTGGGATCAGACCTCAGGCATCTGACATCCCAATAGGCAAAAGACTCAACCACCTCGACTTATGCATATGCATCTTATCATGTTTTACTTATAGGCGCCTGGCTACTCCCATGCTAATAACTCTCCCAGGAAACATACCCCACATCCCGTCGGATGTAGTCATACATACCCCAACATCCCGTCAGATGTGGTCATACATACCCCACACCACTATGGGTGTAGTCATACCCCGACACCACTCTGGGTGTGGTCATATCTCGTAAGAATCTTCAGTCACCGCCACATGAGAGGTGTGACTATCATACATATCATAATAGAGTAATAGCATAGGGACCCTAATTACTATGTAGTTGACCGTGAGACCACAACACTCATATTTGGTATCCTTATACATGATTCATATCTCATCTTGCTTAATCATAATTCATTACTTGCACATGTACTTGACCTGGCCATAATTGGCTCAACATAGGTAAATCAGGAGTCGTATAATTGCACTTCCTCGGGATAAACCCTCGTGCAAGTCATCCTCCTTAAACATCATAATATCACCAGGGAATATATATTTTCCCACTTGTGCATCCAAATACAACAATCATGAAAAATCATACCTAATCACCTTCTCGAACCATCGTAAAGCATATTAATAGTCAAGCCCACAATTTGCAACATATACATAATCATCAGCATAAACAATGTTCATATCGATTAGGGCAAGTCAATAATATCATACAGCAATCCAGGGTTCAACATATAGCACAAAAGTTCATACACCCCTAATCATGCCATTCTAGTTCACCTAGATCAATTCTAAGCATCAATATAATTATCGTGATACGACAAACCTGGTATGCCGTGCTAATCCCTCACCAGTTCTGGTCGTTCAAACACCGGTTTAACCTTCCCGTACTAAAACGTCAATTTCACGAACGAACCCCGAATTAAAATCCGAGACCGTCCTAATATCCCCTGCAGTATCCCCGTCGATATTAGTTCTAGGCTCCGGGTCAAATTCTTGATAAAAACACATCAAACCCTGGCCGGAGCTAAATTCAGCGGTTTGGACCCCGACCTAAATAATAGCCGAAATTCAGGGATTAGAACTAGAGGATTGATTACCTCGGTGCAGGAAGCTCGTATATGAAATTTGGGTTCAATCCGGCTTCCGGATACTCCGAAACCCTAATTTGGCTTATCGAGAATTCGAGAAATTTCTGAACCAAAAACTCGTTTTAAAGCTCTAAATCGATAAATCACGATGAATGGATGGATTAGGCATTACTTACGGGATTTTTGGATCAGCAGAGCTCAAGAATTGAGCTTTGAAACTTCTAGCCGAGCTGCCTCTGCTTCTCTGTTTTCTCTCGGCCGGAAATGGAAGAAGAAGAAGAAATGGATGCGAAAGAAATGACGGGGAAGGGTTTATATATGTGGCCGCTTAATGTAATATTATATATATATATATATATATATATATATATATATATATATATAATTCAAGGTCTAGATAGTGTTTACATACTCAAGGTATGCGGTACCCCGGATTTCACCCAGGGTACCGTAGAACTCGCCATATATATATATCGATTTTCGTCAAAATACTATCAAAACCCTCGATTTTAAATTGCGAACTTTCTAGCGATCGAAATATGGGTTTTGCTGGAACGGGATGTTACATATACTCACATACACTTTATCAAAGATTCAATTAAAAAGCATTAAGCTTCATCATATTCTCTCATGAAGGATAACAAACACATACCTCGAAATGACAAATTAGGCACTCAATCCATGATAATGAGATTTCCTCATTGAATTTAACCGATAACGTTGTATTTGAGGAGACTTTGGTGTCCCGTGATAAGAAATTATAAGGACTTTATACTCATCTCTTTCACAAAATTGACCACGAAGTCATTGGCTAATCATTTAATCAAATGATCAACTAAATTCTCTAGAATCAGGGCATATTGTATAGATATAACTTCATGAGTTATCAATTCATGAATTTTACTACGTCTAACTTTCAAATGACTAGAAGTGCAATTATATACTTGGCTATATGCCTTAACCAAAGAAGCATTACTATCACAAAAGAGAGTAATGACTGAGATGCTTTCGACCATAAAAAATCAAGTTTCTCAAACATCCTGGCTCTACTCCAGCAGAAGCCAGTGTCACAAACTATGAATACATAGTGAAACTAGTAATGCAATTTTGATTTTTAGAATCCCAAGGTATGTACCTCCCCCAAGCAAGAACTCATTTTGATGTTGAAGTATGACCGTTAACATCATAAATCCAACTTTCATTAGCCCATCCTTCCAAAATGAATGTAAATTTACTATAAGTCAGTGCATGATACATTGTGGCTGAGATATCCTAGTCCACAACTAACTGCACAACAATGATGAGCATTAGGACTACTTATATATCGCCTTAGTTGTCATATCGCATATATGATATTTGGTTTTGTGCAAGTGATTACATACATCAAACACCCAATTGACTGGGAATACTCCAGTTATGAAACCAATTGATTAGTATTAGCTATAAGCTTCATATTTGGATCCGCTAAGGTTTTTAATTCACATCAAGTTTCCCAATGGAACTTAGAAAGTACTTTCTTAATGTAATGAGATTGAGATAAGACAACTATTTTGCCATTATGTTTTATTATGATTCCTAGAATTACATCAGTCTCTCCCATGTTCTAGACGAAGAATTTAGATGACAAAATTTAATTTAGTAAAACTATCAAACACTATTAATCCGATTTGAACCTATTAGCCCGGTTCAACAAAATTCCCAAGAGGCTATATGCATGTACTATTCTTAAACATTTTTCATTCCGATGGCTCAGTGAGGAATATAGTATTAATAAGTGAAAGACTTTAATTTCCAGTAACTAAAAAGATTGAAGTTCCAGTAGTTTAACTAGTCCTTTTCAAATCATCCCTTCAAACGATAGGGTTTTCTTCTTCCGAATACTCATATAACTCTACTGCTTTGCTCCTTTTATCTTCCTCATCAATATCTCAAGGATTCCAGTTAGCATGAGCAACAAAATGAGCAAGCTTATTTGCGGCCCTACCTGTGTTTCTGCAACCCAGAATTTCTGTCCGTATCCACCAATCTGTTGATCAATCTCATTTGCTATTGTTCCAATCTCGTTCCTTCAGTCTTCCCTTCCTTTCAGGCTTGTTATAGTCGGAGTCGGCCCATATTTCAGGACCATCTAAACTAGAATCCCCCAACCCTTGGTTTTTTCCATTGTTAAATAAGCAGCCGAGGAAGGTAAAAGAAGGAAACTTGAAAGAAAATGGAAACATAGGAAGTAGATGATGGGGAAATGCTAAGATGGTAGTCATTTATAATCATCCTCTAGAACCAAAAATGACTCCACAAATTAGAGATTCATGTGTAGATGGTCACTTAGGTAGGCTCAGCTTCACACTGCTGTAAGGATATTGGCCACAAGAATGCAGCAAGAGAAGAGTACACCAACATATTAGAGGAAGAAAGGTAGAAATGGTGGTATAGAAGGTCAAATTAAGGTATGGCTAAACACTGATTGCAAGAAACAACTTCAACCACTACCCCATATGCCACCACAACGTATATACATTTATGAGAGCCAGCAAGAGCCTTTATAGACCAGATGGAACTAACAATTATTACTTTACTCAAAGAGGTTAACCTGGTCAATCATCGGACCTGGAAGTAGTACAGACCAGTCGGAAGCTGAGATAACGATCTGAGGTGGTCAGGTGGAGGGTGATAGTGCTGCAAAAATACCAATCTACTTCTGTGTCCATAAAAGAACATCATTCAATAGCCTAGTAATAACTAAGGAGACAATACTAATTAGAGATGCATGTCTGTTTTTTTTCTTCTGCACAACCTAAAGTCCCGAAAGCCTTGTTAGTTCTGGGAATCAAGGGTAACCACCTATGTCAAGGGTAACCACCTATGAACATAAAGCAGACATGAATAGCACTCGCGCAACATAATGTTAAGTTGGAAAAGCTCTATCTCGCTAGTTGGTATCAGATTGTAATCAGTTCTCAGCAATTGTTAACTTATATAGTCCAACCATGAGGTCTCCTGACGATTGCTTTACCAAGTCCTGCAATGCAACAAACATGGGAGAGATAATCTCTGAGTAACCCAGAAGCACTGCATTAAGCATTGTGTTCCAAGAAGTCTCTGGCAGACCCAGCTCACAGTCCCACAAGCCATCACAGCTGGGAAGATTGGACAACAAAATATTCAAGCAAGAATCATGTCGTGAACACACAGAAACCCAAGTGCAGAAACGAGGTAACAAGACACAGTGCGCAAGAAATGTCGAAGATTTATATGTATTAAAGGTAATGCTAGCTGCTAATTACAGGTTACAACTCTCTCTAACCAATACTGCAAATGGGTTTGTTTCCCAAGTTGATAAATCTACAACAACAAGCATCCACAACACACAACGAGAGCTATGCGGTGTGTGAATTCCCAGTCCCTCATCCCAGAACCTCAAACTGAAAGCAGCTGGACCAACTAATCACGAAGGAATAAGAGCATCACAAACTTGGTGAAAAGCCAGGGAGAGAGAAGCAACTTAATCGGATGAACTGGAAGGTTCGGGCGAGGAAGAGGAAGACGTGAGGTGCCTCCAGAGGTAGCGTCCACTTGCCATGTCCACGCAAGTCCAGAACCCGGACTCCACAGCTGACCGGACCTGCAACAATTGGAAAAGAAGAACACGGAAGGGGGAAATTACTCAATAACAATTACCACACTGGAAAAACTGCAAAAAAAGGAGCTAATAACAGTAGGTGGTCATTATACAAGGAGAAGAACCTTGGAGAATCGAGTAGCTGAGTCGTCGGCGGCGGGGGAGGAGTCGTCGGGGAGAGGAGCAGTTTGGGGGGAGTTGAGGTTGCGGACGAGGAAGAAGCCGGCGAGAGTGGCGGAGAGGAAGACGAGAATGATGCGGAGTGGGCACATTTTCCCCTGCCTCCCTGGAGAAAGAAAGGATTAGCAGGAGTGAAATCGGAGCAATGTAATTACAGCATGCGAAGAAGAGGAAAGCTGATGACTACAGAGAGGCAAAACCTTTTTCCAATTAGGAGGAACAAAATGGGAAGATTAAGGCCAGGTTAGGATCGATCTGGAAGAAGGGGATTGGCCGATTTGTTGATTAAGCTTCTCGCAATTTGCCGCAAGGCACAAAAATGGCTGTGTGTTAATAATGACCTTGAGGAGAGGTGGTGGGACCCAGGCGGAGGCCAAGCACTCAGCCGCCCCCCATCCTTCCATTGAGAAATTTCTTTCCTGCTTTCCACCTAACTAAACAACCAAAATACCCAGTAAGTAACTAAATCACCCCTCTCTCGCGCTCTAGTAGTATGTTGACATCGTTGGATCGTCTCCTTTAACATTACATACCACAGCATCAACACACACTCAACGTTCAGCGTCAGCGCCAGATTCGTCGAGGCAGCCAAACATGCAGGCACATTAATAGTAAAGCTAAACATGAACTTTGTTTTAATAAGTAGTTCTTAAGATGTGTCCTGTACATAAACGGAAGTTGGCTCACTAAACTGGTCTGCTATAACAGTTAACAAGCAGGAAATGACCAATTTCAGCACTCTGTCTGCAAATTCAAACCTTGGTGCGTGATACACTAATGGAAGGTCCATAGCTTGAATGGAAAAACGACAATACAGCGTTCCATTAAGACAATAGGATCATTGTTAGAGACTGACGTGCCGCCATGAACTCTTCAAACGACTAAAACCAAGCCGGAGTATCGGTAAGGTATCAGTTAATATGCCAAACTGAAGCCTGTTAACAGATACTTGAATTAATCACAACAGTTGCAGCTAATCCTTCTCCACTTGCACGCACGTCAGTTTCTTAGGTACGAGAAATAGTCAACGAAGATGGCTTACCATCCTCTCCATTTCCACCGCCTGCTGTAATGTGCTTCCCATGTCACTCTGCCACCACTACCACTATCGAAGGAATTGCAGATTGGAAAACTCAGCACAATGAATGGCTGCTTTGCTTCACAACTCAACCCACCACCATAACACTCCATCACCCACTTCAGTTAGGCATTATCTAAGCATGATACATATTTAATACTTATTTCCATGACCTTCCTTTGCCTGATAATACTTTTTTTCATAGACAAAAGGTCAACCCTTTGTTCTTTCTGAGGAAGGCAAGAGTCTTCAGATCAGAGTTCTGGCATCCGCAGCATCGAGAAATTTTGCTGGTTAGCATAACTTGGTTCAAACTAGATGTGTAACAGGAAAGAAGCAATTACTATAAGAAAATTGCAGTCTCTGGTCATGGATCTTTATATTTTGGCATAACGAGCAAACTTGGAAAGCACTGTCCTTAACGTCCGAATCCCAGCTCCAGTTTTCGAGCTGGCCATCATCTGTAGCCAAAACCGAAAGCAAGTGTTAGACGTCTACTGTTTCAGGGTTAACGCCAGACAACTACAGTGGTTTTACACATACCACAGGCTGCACTATCGACTTGTTTGCCTTCAGGCTCTGCAAAATTGGATTTGATACAGCCAAATCTGTTATTATAGATGGTGCACCAATCTATTAAGAGAGAATTAAGAAGCAAAATACATGCCAACTCACTCACCTCTTCGATTTGCATAGCACGGCGTGCTACATCAATTGGAAACACCAAATCGGTCTTGGTTAATACAATCTGGTATTTTGTTTGAGATCTGCATATTTGAAACCATGATTCAGAATGCATAAACAGTCCAACAAACTAGCATTTGCCGAAGGGGCATAGTGCGGTCAAAGACTCTACTTTTCCATCAAATTAATGAGTTCGCGATCTCTCGGCTTCATTCCCCATTTTGTGTCGATAAGAAGACATACTTGTTTCAGACCTGTTCTCGTTGACACATACTCCTTAACCTGCACAGTTGGGATGGGACAGCTTCTCAGTGAACAATAAGATGGCATATGTATGTCAGTGAGTAGTTTGACCATGTTAATGCACTTTCATTGTAAACCAAAACAAAAAGTAAGATGGCAGACAAGAATTTACATCTCCGTGCTATTAGGAAATGATTAAAAGACTAAATAACCTTGATGCATGTCAGAAAAACTCCTATTTGACAGCAAAAGGTTAGTTCCCAATTTTACAGAAACCACAAACTTCCAGAAAGATAGAAGCTTTGTAGTATATGTCCTTAAGATTATTCAGTAGACTTACGAGCTCCTCCCAAGAATCCTTCACTTCTTCTTTCGCATAAGCAAAGCCATATCCAGGCAAATCGACCAAGCATAACTTTCCCAGCTCAAAGAAATTAATTGTCTGCAAAATGAACCATTCAAGTTTATAAAAGAAAAGGAACAGATACTATTATCAGTTGAGACAACAGTTTCCAGAAATAGCAGCACCTGAGTGAGGCCAGGTTTGTCTGATGTTCGTGCAACTCCCCATTGTCTCGTAAGTGAATTCAGTAGAGATGACTTCCCAACATTTGACCTTCCTGGAAGACAATTGTTTGGATTAAACCATAGCGACACTCGAAATAACAAGCAATGTCCTTACAAGAAAGAACCATACTTCTAAGAGATAATAAATATAAAAAATCAGATTCTGCTAAGTACTGAAACAGACTGCTGCATGGCGTATGGCAAATATTTGAATGAACTCGAGTAAAAAACATTTATTTTATTGAATTTTCATAACTTGCTATTCGTTACAAATATTTTAAAGCATATCAGAATGCCACATCTAAAGTACTACAAATCAGCATATCTATGCAATTCTTTGAAGACATAACTTGCGAAGATAGATCAGTTTGATTATAAATTAATATCGACTCTTAAAGTAGGGTGACATTGTACAACCAATGCCAGAAACAAAATGCAAGCACACATATAATTACCACACTTATACACATGGAGATTGACATACCAGCAAATGCAATCTCAGGAAGGTTGGGAGGTGGAAAAGAAGATGAAACCTTTGCAGCAGCAAAAAAGGTCAACTTATTCCTGAAGACCTGTAAACATATGAGCAAAAGTCTACATGAATAGAAGAAATAACAACACTTGCACAGAACAGGCACCAGTCCTTGACACAAGATATGTCAACAAAACATAGGATATGCATACATTTTCTTCAATGCGTTCTCTCTCAGAGCTTTTGGAATCTGGGATATTATCAAGTGGTACAGACAACTCAATGTTATATCCAGCCCTTTTTAGCTCAATCATACGTCGCCGGCCCAACAACTGAAAGTTGACTCGATGTAAGTACTATAAGTGGAAATATAGAATCAAATCACTGTTAAAAATTATAAAGAAGCCATGAAAATTACATTATCTTCCACAAAGGAAAGGATTGAAGGACTGGGTTTAATTGCACGGAACTCTGCATTCTTTGACATTGCCACTTCTTTCTCTAATTGTTTCTTCTTTTCTTTGGCAGTTTCTGATGTGTAACAAAATAAAAGGCATAAGAAACATGGGGGGAAAACAAGAGATATCATCAAAACTTGGAAGACAGCATTACCAGTCTTCAGATAGCCTGAACTTGAAAAGACTCTTACCATTGACACCCAATCCATCATCCATCCGCTTGTTCGACGTATCATATGGATCTAGACGCATAACACGTTTTTTCTTCTTCTTTGGTTCGTCATCCTGAACCTTGGTATCACCTTCAAGACTGATCCTTTTAGTCCTCAAACCTTTCTTGCCATAAGTTATAGAAAATGATCCCAGGGTTTTGCTCTTACTCCGATCAGCAACTGTACTCAAGTCTAACTCACGTTTGCTATGTCTTTTCAGTATATTGGTCCCATCACTATCCAGTTGATCAAACCTCCTCGGCTTACTAGTCCTAGTACCACGCAATTGCCTAATTTCATCATCCACAACTTCAACAGATTCACCTCTCCTTCCAGAATTGCCACCTTCTTTACGGGAAACCCACATTGAGCGAGGAGGACCACTGCCACTGTTCCTTTTAAGAGAACCATCTCTTGTAACCCTAGATTCTCCTTTCCAAGGTTTTCCTAATGCACGCTTCAGTTTGGGTTTAAGCTTGAACCCAGAAAATGCTTCAGCATTCATTGTCTACTTCACACTTTCAACACTCAAATTCAACGCCGACGGAAGAAAGTCACAGATTTTAGGTCTCCCCAAGTCCTGCAACACCTAATTATCAGAAACTATGAGAACTCAACGACAAAAGAACATCAGAAAACGCAGTACAGTTGTAACATAAAGAACCCTCTAGATAGCTAATTAAGACAAAGCTCTCTACCCTATCACTATCAACGCGAATTAAGAAACTTATAAAGGTACAAACTTCATTCTGAACCTTTAAGCTCGTTTTGGTTTCCTCAACTTCCCCAGAAAACAGAGTTCTGCTGTTTATATCAAACGAATCAGACAGCCTTAACAAACTGCTAGGTTTCCTTTTCTGACGCTTCACCCTGAAACCCAAAAGAAGAACAATAAGGTGGTGCGAAGAGGGAAACGACATGGTTACCGTTGATGCGTGTAGTTTCTTCGAAGTGTCTGCTCTTCCCTCCTGGCGGTGGCCGTCAATTGAGCATGCTAAATGCTATGCGGAAGGCAAACGACCTTCCCTCAGTTTTGAAGCTGCAGAAAATACTTTTGGCCGTGAATCAGCCAGAATTCCAAAGCAGTGAAGCTGCAAGCGAACGATTCACAAAAATTGAACTAAGAAATCTCATCAACTGAATGGCTATTTGACTTAATCGATCGATTGATTCCTTCCGGCCATGCGAGATAAAAAAAAAGAAATTACGGAGAAGGGAACTTACGATGTGGAGGTGCGCGGGGGTCCAGGAGAAGGCCGAGGAGGAGATGCGATCGGCCAGGCCGGCGAGGAAGTGCGGAGCAAGCGGAAGCTGGCGGGCGGCGGAGAGGGGGAGATGAGGTGGAAGAGTTGGCCGGCGATGGCGGGGTCGGGGAAGAGGGAGAGAGCGTGGATGAGCGGGGAGACGAGGTAGTGAGGGTGGGAAGTGAGCAGAGTTTCGAGGAATTGCGGCTGCGAGAGAGCGGCGGAGAGCTGAGTGAGCGCGTAGGCGACGTGGTGGGAGAGAGAGCGCGGGTTGGCGATGAGATTGGAGACTCAGACGAGGCTAGGCCGCTAGGGATGGCAATGGGTCGGGTTGGGTCGGGTTTTGCCAAACCCAAACCCGTGGGTTTATCCGTGAAAAAAACCCGGGGGAAAACTTACTGGGTTTGAAAAACTCAAACCCAATCCAACCCGCTGAGTATCAGCGGGTTCATGGGTACCCAAGGGTTTTTGTCGTAAAAAATTTACTATAACAAGTTTCTATCAAAATTAAAGTCAAATATCAATCTCTCATTACAAATTATTCATATATAAAACACCATTCTAGAAATTATTATATGGGTGTGGGCGGGTACCCATGGGTCGGGTACCATGGGTATATGTGGATTAGGGCTTTCATTTCGGTTACCCGTTAGCGGCTAACCGAAAACCGAACAAACAGAGGGGCGGTTGGTTGACGGAAGGGATCATTGGTCAGGCGGTTAGCCGAGAAATCGAAGCAGGTTAACCGGCTAACCGACGATAACCGACCGAGATGAAACGACATCGTTTTGCCTACTCTTAAATACAACAATTCCCCCCCAACCCTAGCACTGCTGGCCTTCGTTCTCCCTCAACCCTCACACACTCTGCGACTGCCTCTGCCCGCCGCCTCGCCTCGACGACCTCATCCTCCCCGGCCCCTGCCGCGCCTCGCCGCCCGTCACCCGCCTCACCGCGCCTCACCGCCTCGCCGCCTCCACAGTCAAGTTCAAGGAGAATCAAATCGGCACCCACCCACCCCTCCCCCCTGTCGTGGCGCCGCCTCCCCTGCGCCCCGCCGCCTCCTCCACTGCTCGGCGCCAGGCAGAATAAGGAAAGAGAGAAGCTCGGTCTGGGAGAAGCTCTTCTTCTTGATTCTGGGCCAGACCGCTAGAAGCAGAATCATCACTCAAATTTTAGGCGATTTTAGGTTTTCTTCCTGTTGGGCCGCGTAGTTGAGCGTACTTGGGCCTTGGGCCCGATAGAGTCCTATTGGCAAACAGGCCCAATAAGAAGGCTCAGCCTAGTCAGAAGGGCCGAGTCCACGGGCGGTTCTTGACCAACCCTAGGCCCGAGAAGTAGCTGAGAGACGCCCGACATAAAGCAACTGACGGTGGCAGAAAAATAAAGAGCCGTTGAGATACGCATCTGGTGTCAGACAAGACTAGGCATTAATTGCCAGTCACAGGCGGCCTGCAGAAAGGCAGAAAGCCTGCTCAGGACGCCCGACACGACCTGGGGCGCCTGACGTAGCATTTAATGCCTCAACCACCTTCAAACCATGTATAAATACAGAATGAGTGCATTAATGGTAAACTCAACTACTATCTATCTCTCTATCATAAATACATTTCTCCTCTACTTCTCTCTCTAACTTGAGCATCGGAGGGTGTCCCGGGCAACCGCCCCGGACCCTTGTTTTGCAGGATATCTGGAGCTACTCCATCATCCAAGAACAGGCGCCTCGCCCCAGCTCCACAAAACCGCCTAGTATCTACTAGGCACAAACAATTTGGCGCCCACCGTGGGGCAGGAGCGAAGCGCTGAAGAAAGGATGGATGGAAACTTTAGAACTCCGGTGAAAGATGTAGTTGGAGGAGAAGTCATCAGAGGGCTGGAAATGCCAACGGTCGAAGAAGAAAAAGACATGGAGGAGCGAGTGAAGGACCAAGGGCAACAAATCTCCAGTATGCAAGAAAGCCTGAGCCAGATCCTCACCATGCTCCGGAACAGAGACGAGCCGCAGAGTTCAAGGAAGCAGAGTGACAAGGGTAAAAGCATCGAAGGAGAGATTCCACCTAGCCCTGCTCCGACAGAGGGAGAGGAGTCCGAAGCGGAAGAAGATGCCGAAGGCGCCCACTTGGACCTCCTCGAAGAGCACTTGCGGCCCGGTTATGGAAGGCCTAGGGGTTACAACGTGTTACACAACCCCCTGGCGAAGAGCTTATTCAAAACCCAGGTGCCGTCAAACTTCTCGTCGCTAGGGCTTCCCACCTACACGGGAAACTCAGACCCGTCGGACCACTTGAGCGCCTTCATGCTCAAGATGCAGTTGATAAACGCCTCAGACGCAGATCTGTGCAAAGCGTTTCCAGTTACCTTTGGGGGGCAATGCAGAAGCTGGTACGCGTCTCTACCCGCGGGAATAATCGAGAGCTTCGAGCAGTTCGCCACCCTCTTCTCGTCAAAATTCGCGTCTCAACGAAGGAGGCAGCTCACTGTGTCGGCGCTCATAAACTGTAGGCAAGGAGAGGAGGAGACTCTAACCGACTTCTACGATCGGTGGAACACCATAGAGTGCGAGGTCCGAGACGTCTCCACTAGCGTGGCCGCAGGAAACCTAAGGATGTCAACTCACAGCCGCGAGCTAAAGAGGGCTCTCATAAAAAAGGAGCACAGTATCCAATCCTGGAAAGATCTAGACCGCGTCGTGCGTAAAGCTATATTCCTGGAAGAAGCCCTCAATGCCGAGGAGAACGCGAAAGGAGCACACGCCCCGGCGAGCAAGACAGAGAAGGGAAGGAACGGGTCGCCGAAGCGAAGGAGGCGTACGCCCGAAAGGCGCACCTACAAGCCCAGATTCAACAACAGAGACGGGAGAAGCGAGGTGTTCTCTTCTGAGAAAGAAGAAGAGGGACGCCGTGAAGGGGGCAAAGCCAGAGAGGCGCGTCCCCGGCAAAGGAGAGAGGACGATCAAAAGTGGTGCGACTGGCACCAACTTCCGACCCACGACACCACGGAGTGCCGAGAGTTCAAAGCCAGCCTCAAGTATCTGGCCCCCGGGGATCAGAAAAACCGCATGGACACACGGGGCACATCCTAGAGAGGGATCCAGAGAAAGAGATAGATCTCCAAGTTCAAGGAGACGATCCCACACGCCCAGACGTCAGAGGTCAAGATCGCCCAGGAGGGAGCGGACGCCGCGACGGGAACGCTTGCCCCCACCCCCAAGGCACGCTCCTCCTCTCAATCAGGGGCGAGAGGAGGAAGATGGGGTTGAAGTCATCACCATCGCAGGGGGCACAAATGCCCTCGGACAGAGGGAGACCACTTGATACAATGCATGAACGTTCACAGGAAAGAACAGGTTGAGATCAGCTTCACCCCATCTGAGCTAGCACCCGAGGAGTGCGGGGAAGACCCTCTGGTCATATCTTTCAGAACGAAGAAGTTCAAGGTTACTAGGGCCCTGGTCGACAATGGAAGTTCCGCAGATATCCTGTTTTACTCCACGCTCAAGAGCATGAAACGAGGGATACAGGATCTCAAACCGTCCACTACCAGTCTAGTGGGGTTCTCCGGCTCCAAAGTCCGAGTCCTCGGCTCCATCACTCTCCAAGTGACGATTGGTGGGCCGGGGCGACAAAAACACGCCTCATGGACTTCCATGTCGCGGATTGCCCGTCTGCTTACAACGCTATTCTCGGGCGCGGCTTCTTGTCGATTTTCTCGGCGGTCGCTTCCATCTGCCATCAAATGCTCAAGTTTCCCACCAAAGGCCAAATAGGACACGTCCTCGGGGACTCCCAACACGCCAAGGAGTGCTATCAAGCCACCATCAGGAACCTGGAGGTGGATCAAGTGGACGCCCGAGGAAGTCACCCACGCCCGGAAGTGGCCGAAGAAGACGTGGCGGTTGTCCTCGACGAGGAAGAGCCGGAGAAAAAGGTCTGAATCGCAGCCCACCTCGTGGAAGAGCAGGCGCGGAAGCTCTTATCCCTTCTCAGGGAATTCAAGGACTTATTTGCTTGGACATCGGAGGACATGCCGGGCGTCCCGAAGGAGCTTGCCGAACACTCCCTGTCGGTAAAAAGCAAGGCTCGACCAGGCAACAAAGAAGGAGAAACGCCTCGCTCAAGAAGCAAATGGCGCTGGAGGAAGAAGTGAAGCGCCTGCTGAAGGCTGGCTTCATCCGAGAGGTCAAGTACCCAACCTGGCTAGCCAATCCGGTTTTCGTGCACAAAGCGTCCGGGCTTTGGAGGATGTGCATAGATTTCACAAGCCTAAATGCGGCCTGCCCCAAGGACGCATATCCCCTTCCACGGATCGATCAACTAATCGACGCCACCGCAGATCACGAAACCCTAAGCTTCCTGGATATGTTCTCCGGCTATCATCAGATACGTCTATCGGAGGAAGACCAAGAGAAAACAGCGTTCATGACGCACATGGGGAATTTCTGCTACACGGTCATGCCCTTTGGACACGATTTTCTAGAAACAGCTGGGTCGAAACGTGGAAGCCTACGTCGACGAAGTCCTAGTTAAAAGTAAGAAGGGGTCAGACCACTTAACCGACCTAAGAGAAACATTTGAAACGCTAAGGAGGGAGCGCCTCCGATTAAACCCGCTAAAGTGTGTGTTCGGGGCCAAGGCGGGAAAGTTCTTGGGCTTCATGATCACTAACAGGGGCATAGAGGCAAACCCGAAGCAGATCGAGGCAATACTTAGCACGGTCAAGGAAATTCAAGCTTTCAACGGGAAGATGGCCGCCTTAAGCCGATTCATTCCGAGATCGGCAGACAAGTGCTCTCCATTTTTCCAGATGTTGAAGAAGTCCGCCTCACGATTATAGTGGGGCCCGGAATGTGACAAAGCTTTCTTCCAGCTGACAGAACAGCTAGCCTCCCCTCCTGTCCTAAGCGCTCCCATTCAGGCGAAGCCCCTACACCTGTATCTGGTGGTCTCTGACCAAGCGGTCAGCTCGGCCTTGGTAAGGAGAAGCGCCGAGGGCACGGATCACCCGGTATACTATGTCAGCAAAGCCCTCCTCCCAGCAGAGCGGCGCTACATGCAAATTGAGAAAGCGGTCCTTGCGGTCGTCTCTGCGGCAAGAAAGTTGCGCCCTTACTTCCAGGGGCACCCAATTACCGTGCTCTCCAACCTTTCCTTAAGAAAGATACTCAAGAGCCTGGACGTCTCCAGAAGAATGACCAAGTGGGCGGTCGAGCTGAGTGAGTATGATATTTCATACGCACCGCGACCCTCCATAAAGGGCCAGGTGCTAGCTGACTTCGTAGCAGAAGGCTTCAGTCTTGAGGCCCCAACGGAGGAAAGTCAAAACCAGACGTGGCGCCTGTTCGTGGATGGTGCCGCCGGAAAAGGTGGGGTAGGTGCAGGAATTGTCCTCGAGTCGCCGCGGGGAGTCATACATGAATTTTATCACAGGTTCCAAGAGCTAAAAACAAACAACGCCGCGGAGTACGAAGCCCTCCTAAGCGGTCTCAGAATCCCAACAGGAATGGGAGCCACCCGCATCCACATCTGTTCTGACTCTCTGCTGATGGTCAACCAAGTCCTGGAAAACTACGAAACCAAAGAGGAGGCGCTGGCGAGAGTAGCCGACGAAGTAAGGGGCATTCTCTCCCAACTGGAGGAGTGGAAGTTAGAACATGTCAAACGGGAAGACAATCACCATGCAGACGCCCTGTCCAAGCTGGCAACCGCGATGGACTTCGAAGGCGACCGACAGATCACTGTCACTAAGGAAGCCTGCCCTGGTTGCGGCGTCATGGCCATCGAAGAAGGGGGGGGGGGAGACGATAGAGTACTTGCAGCAGGACACGCTCCCAAGCGAAGAGTCCCAAGCGAAACAAGTCAAGCGGAAGGCGGCCCATTATAACATGATCGAAGGGCAGCTACATAGGAGGTCGTTCTCGGGAGCGTACCTTAAGTGTCTGGGTCCCACCGAAGCGGAATGGATCATCAAGGAAATCCATCAGGGCACATGCACCTCCCATGCGGGTCCCAGAAGTCTCGAGAAAACAATCCTACTGCAGGATTACTACTGGCCCACCGTGAAGAAGGACGCAGAAAGGGTGGTCCGTAAATGCCATGAGTGCCAAACTCACGCCAACAAGCAGCATTTACCCAGCGCAGAGCTAAGGAGCATAACAGGCATGTGGCCGTTTGCACAATGGGGTCTCGACTTGCTAGGCCCTTTTCCAACAGCCCCCTTAGGAAAGAAATACCTGGTGGTGGCGGTCGACTACTTCACAAAATGGATAGAAGCTGAACCGCTCGACACGATCACCAGTGCCAAGATCCAGAAATGTCTCTTCAACAACATAATGATCAGGTTTGGAACTCCCAACACAATCATCACTGACCATGGGACGCAATTCGACTGCAGGTCGTTCGAGAATTTTTGTGCTAGGAACCGCATTACGTGCAAGATGGCCTCGGTCGCGTTCCCTCAAGCCAATGGGCAGGTGGAGTTGTCCAACAAGCTAATCCTCCGAGGACTAAAGAGGCGACTCAAGGGACTAAAGGAGGGTGGACCGCTGAGTTACCACACGTGCTCTGGGCGCATCGCACGAATTACAAGCGGGCAACCGGAGAAACTCCATTCGCCCTGACGTATGGCTCCGAGGCAGTTGCCCCCACTGAAGTCATCCTGCCCTCGCTCAGGGTCTAGGCTTACGACCCGGAAGAAAATCACAGGAAACTCCTTCACGAGCTCGACATGGTGGAAGCAAGAAGGGATGCGGCCCTGGCCCGAACCGTGCAAGAAAAGCTCAAGGTAGCCAAAACCTACACCGAGAAGGTCAAGCCGCGCCCGCTAGAAGAGGGAGACATGGTGCTTAAGAGGAACTTCGAGCAGAAGGAAGGGCATGGCAAGCTGGCCTCCATTTGGGAAGGACCGTTCCTTGTCGCCGAGAAGATTGGAACCGCAACATACGTGCTAGCCACCATGGAGGGGCAGCCGCTCTCCAAGACCTGGAACTCCATCCATCTGAAGAAGTATTTCAGCGAATGAAGGAAGACAGTAGTAGGAATTTTGCAAGGGGCCGACGCTACAAGTAGTAGCGCTTTTGTACAAGCTTAGCAGCTCAACACTCCTTATTTTCAACTTTAATACTGCAAGTCGCCACCTGAGCGATATAGTTATGTGTGATCGGTTCAAACTATTCTCATACCTCTTAGCGTTTTAACATGACTTCTAATCGCCCCCGAGCTTTAGTCATAACGTTGCACTTAGCATGGTTTCTAATCGCCCCCGAGCTGTAGTCATAACTTTGCACAACTCAACATGACTTCTAACCGCCCCCGAGCTTTAGTCATAACGTTGCACTCAACATGGTTTCTAACCGCCCCCGATCCGAAGTCATAACTTTGCACAAACTTAGCATGGCTTTTGACCGCCCCCGAGCTATAGCCATAACCGTGCACACCTTATTTGACTCGCCGTCAAAGTGTGGTGAGCATAAGAACCATATCCTAAACGCCCCTGACCAGCATGCGGTCAAAAAATCTATGAAATCGCCCAAACGCGCGGCAAAAATCGCGAAGCTATGCTAGCGCAAAACTTCGCTAAAATCCCTAAGGAAAAAGCAAAGCGAAATGCCGAAGGAAAAATATTACATAAACCTCGCCCGAAGGCGGAATGTATCAAGCACCCCCGAAGGGAAAGGAAAGGAAAAACAATGTTCACAAAATTAAGTTGGAGACTTAGTGGCGCCGTCATCGTGGGAGGCAGGCTGGTTTTCTCCACCAGAGGTCGCCACGGCCAGGGATTGAGGCACTTCTTCGGAGTTCACATCGTTGTCCCTCCAAAACTCAACTGCGTCCCAAACCGCGTTCCGATCCCAGATCACGTAGGGATGCTCTCGGCGGAACAGGTGCCAGATGGAGGCTACAGTATCCCGCAGGAGCTTTTGGTACTTAGCCTCATCGGCCGCCTTAAATTCATCAGACTCATAGAAATTGGCCACTGCACTCTCTCTGGCCTCGGCGAGGTCAACCTCCCGCTGCACCTCCAGTTGAGTCATGTTGGACTCCAGCTCCTTCACCCTATCTTGCAGCTGCTTCTCCCGCGCGGCAGCCTCCTGTGCCTCTTTCTTCGCCTGCTCCAGCTCTGACGCTGCCTTGGCCAGCTCCTCCTGCGCGGTTCGCAGCTCGACATCCTTCGCCTGCGAAACCGCCTCCTGCTCCTTCAGGATCTCATCCCGCAGCTCTAGGCGGAAACCCTCGCGTCCCTCTTTCAGCTGTTCTTCGAGCGACAAGATGCGGGTCTCGCGGTCACCCAGGTCATCTAAGAGGCACTCGTTTGTCAATTTGAGCTGGCTGATCCCAAATTGAGCCTGGATTCACAAACTCGTGTCAGCACTAAGTCAATAACAAGCATAAACTAAAACGAAGTTAAAATGCACCCACCGCGACGAAGCACCGAGCGGTCGTCCCTGCAAGATGGCGAGTGTCAGAGGTGGTGGCGATGGCGCCCGTGACTCGCACATATTCGCTCAGCACCGCAAGCCCCTCGGCAATGGCATGGAGCGCACGGCGCGCCAGCTCGGCTGACGAGGTTGCATGCGGGGAATACCGCGCACTGGAAGACAACTCCGTTGTCTTCTGCTTCTTCTGGCTGACGGGCGGGTCAACCTGGATGCCTTTCAGCTTCTGTTGGTCCCTCGCGACCTCGTTTTTCGGCACTACCACGACATCCAAGGGACGCTTGCTTCCACTCTTTGCTGCACCCGGATTGGTGGGGATGGTCAGCTTGAGAACTCCGGAGCGCCCCATCGCCAGATGCGATTGAGTGGAGGCGCCCGCAGCTTTTGGCCCTTCCGAGACGCTGGAGGCAGAAGGAACCGCTGACTGAGAACCGCTAGCGGTGGTCTTGGGCGGTCTGGCAGACGAAGCGTACCTCCGAATTCCTGGAACATAGATGCATAAGTAAAGACATGAGAAAACAACATCCCACAAAGCAAGTAGAAACTAACTAACCGTGGAAGCGCTGCACAATCTCAAGAGCATTGTCATGCCCATGTGGAGGCAACCGAAACTGGACGGTCGATGTGACGCGGTTCACATGCGGCTTAAGGTGGTGAAGTTCCTTGACGCCCTCGTCCCAATCGTTCGTGCGACGGACGAGAATGCGGTCAGCGGCTCTGTGTCCCCTGCGTACCATTTCCTAGAGGGGCGGGCGAAGAAGTATTCGCTGTACCAAGGGGAATCTAGCTTAGGGGACCCATACAAGAAACCCACGTTTTTCGACTGCCTTCGAGGAGACCAACAATTTTTCGACCCGGTCATCGCATATAGCAACCGGAAGGCGTCAATCGACGGTTCCTCCTTTAAGCGGTCACAGGCCGCACGATAACAGACAGAATGAAAGATGACGGAAGGCGAGAGCGGCTCAAGGAGCAGTTGAGATGCAGAAGGATCTCGGTAAGAAGTGGGTCTAGCGGGAACTCCAAACCCAAGCGCACATGTTCTATGAAGATTGTAATCCACCCCACCGGACATGAACCGCATCGCCCTTTGGGTAAGGGGGCTGCATACTCCCAATCTGTCGGCAGCCGGTGTCTGTGAAGCTGGAGAAGCACCTGTGCAGGCGAATACGCGGGCTTGTAGTGCGGCCCATAGTCATAAACAGTGCTAGGGATTTCTCCCCCCTCCCACATGTCCGAGTGCAGACGCACACGGTATACGCGGTCAGCAACCGCCTGGAAGGGGTGGACTATTGGCGTCTCTGACAACGCCAAAGAGGGCGAGTCCGCCACAGAGTCCTCCCCAGCTGACTCAGGGGATGCATCCTTTGGTGCGCTTTCCGACGACAGCTCCACGAGGTTGTCGCCAACTCAGGAGGTCGCTCCACGCCTAGCCGCCGACGTGGCCGTATCGATTAGGACACCCGCTCCTAGCCCTAAAATACAACCATCAGGCCTATCTAAACGCTCTCTCGCACCAACCGCGTCACCAAACCCGCACAGCAGTTCAATACCCTCCGAGTCCCATTCTATGTCAGATAAGCTTAAAGGGTGAGAAAATTCAAGCATACCTGCTCCGGTAGCAGGACCGGCTGCGCTAACAGTTTTAGTGCCCGACGCACGATGCCCGCGTTACTTTTTGGAGTCGTAACGTCACCGGAAGCGGTAGTCGCCGCCGTGCCGGAGGCAGTGGCTGTGGCCTGATCGGAAGCAGATAGCGGAATCACGTCGCCGGAAAGGTCGCGATTCTGGCTGTCAGAGGGGGTAGTAGATTGCGAGCCTTTCGCCATCAGAAGCTTCTTCTTTTTCTTACATTGTTTCTGCTTTCACCTGAGTGAAGTAAGAAATTGACGTCGCTCCGCCGAGAGGGAAGGGTGATTCTCCAAGTAACGAGAAAGGGAGAATTGAGAGCACCGAGCAATTTTGGAAATCGGAGGAAATAAGCAAATGATGAAAGTGACTCGGAGAGAGTTGGTTGGAGATATATATATGACGGGCGAGGGAAGCGATATGACGGTTAAGTGCTCAAGGCAGAGCTCTGTCTCACAAATTCAAAAAGACGGGCAGGTGAAAGGACATTCGGCCTGCCCGCTGTTAGAGCGCGGAAATCGGTACGTGCCACGTGTGCGGCGCGTCCTTGCTTTGAAGACTTACTGAACGGTCGTCTCTAGCTTAGGCGATACAACCCTAGACCTCCGGCGCCTAGGGGCAGAGTAAGGAGGAAAGGGGCGCGAACCACTCAACTAGCGGAACGCATTAGTAATAGCCGCCAAAACCCTAGGCTTTTACCGCCTAAGGGGCAATTGTTGGGCCGCGTAGTTGAGCGTACTTGGGCCTTGGGCCCGATAGAGTCCTATTGGCAAACAGGCCCAATAAGAAGGCTCAGCCTAGTCAGAAGGGCCGAGTCCACGGGCGGTTCTTGACCAACCCTAGGCCCGAGAAGTAGCTGAGAGACGCCCGACATAAAGCAACTGACGGTGGCAAAAAAGTAAAGAGCCGTTGAGATACGCATCTGGTGTCAGACAAGACTAGGCATTAATTGCCAGTCACAGGCGGCCTGCAGAAAGGCAGAAAGCCTGCTCAGGACGCCCGACACGACCTGGGGCGCCTGACGTAGCATTTAATGCCTCAACCACCTTCAAACCAGGTATAAATACAGAGTGAGTGCATTAATGGTAAACTCAACTACTATCTATCTCTCTATCATAAATACATTTCTCCTCTACTTCTCTCTCTAACTTGAGCATCGGAGGGTGTCCCGGGAAACCGCCCCGGACCCTTGTTTTGCAGGATATCTGGAGCTACTCCATCATCCAAGAACAAGCGCCTCGCCCCAGCTCCACAAAACCGCCTAGTATCTACTAGGCACAAACACTTCCCTTTCTGTTTGGTCGGTTTTGGTCGGTTACCGATCAGTTAGGTGGCTCCAACCGAACCAGCCTTCAAATTTCGGTTGCCCGGGTTAAACCGCGCCAAAACCAAAAACCGATCGGTCGGTTTGCGGCTAACCGAGGCTGGTTGGACGGTCGGTCGACGGCAGCAGTTGATCGTGTCTCGGTTTAGCCGAAAACCGAGATTTCAATTTTCAGTTAAATCGAAACCGACCGACTGCCACCCCTAATGTGGATGGACCCTGTAGAAAAATTAAAAGCAAAGAGTGATTTTAGAAAGAAAGATAACAGAACCTGAATCTCCGAATATTTTGTGTTTCTCTTTTTCTCTCATTTCTTGGTGTGGAAGATAACTTTGTATCGATGAAGCACAATTTCAAATAGCAACACGAAAGTCGCATTTCTTCTTCGTCTTTGTTTTCAAAATTCACGTCAATGTTATATTCAAAATAGTAACTCATCCAACAATTGTGAAATTAAGGGATTAATAATCGAGCTGGAATACTCCATCCCAAATGTGGCGCAAAATTCTATCCAGCAGATGCTCAAACTACTATGAAACACTACCATTGTTGTATTTTTTTTTTTTTTTTTCTTATCTAGGACTCTAAAGTACCCATTATGATCCTTGGACAAAGGGGGAAAAGTTGTAATAATGGAAGGAATCATTAGATAGCTTGAGATATGATTAAGCATCACAATCAAAGAGATAACAACGGTAATAATACTCACTCAAAGACAATAGAAGCATAATTGACTTGCCAGTTTGTCAATGGAGATTATATGTACTTTCTAACTCCTTCTAATTCATATCGCGTATTAAAGAAAAGAAACCTCCCCCACTTCTTTTATGGGTTGCGGACTTGCGGGGCTAGGGGAAGAACTCCGAAGAAGGGGCGAAGGGGTTAGTTCGGGATTGGCAGGACGCGCTACGGATCATAATAGCTGTGCCCACCAACTCACCAAAGAAGCAGTGCAGTAGCCCTTTCCGTCGAACGGGAAGAAATGATCAAACTGTTGTCTGTGATATCCCCACTAATAATAAGCCTGCTTTTGTTTGATTCCACCTATTATTTTTCTCCTTTTTGCCTTACCAAATTGCTTGGTTCATAGCTGGAGAGGGCCGCCCATTATTAGTTGTTAGTAATTGGAACTTGCAACTTGTGAGTTTCAGCAGAGGAAGGTAGGGGTGAAATGCCAACTTGGAACTCATGAGTGCAAGATGGCCTCACCCTGCCCTTATTTCATTATTTTACTCTGGTTTCGGACTACCGAACTGCATGACATGTTGATGTAAGGACGATTAGCATATGCTGACGCTAATTGAATCAACACGAATGTTAAACGCAATGAGTAAAAATATATAAGAAGAATTTTCAACACGATTTCTTTCCATTCTATACTAGTGGATATGCTAAGAGAGTGTAGCGATTTTCCCCAAAAAGAAAGACCTACATGAAATTAAAAACTCTTCAGCGGCAAAGCAAAATCCGATTTGGTTTTGGCTTCGGCTAATCGGCTTCTCCCTTAGCAAGAATTTTGGATAAGGACGAGGTGATAAATTGCTAATTGGCATTCTTCTTCCGCTAACTGATTACACTATTCCACAAAAAGTAACCCATTTTTCCCCACTTCTCTCGCGGAGTTTGTTGAAAAAGCACTGTTTCTCACTTATCAGGATTCTCAAGCACACTATTCAATGTCATGGACACATACGCTGCTTGAATGGCTTCAGCCCCCACAAGTCCATAATGACAGCCAAGCAAATCCATCACAAATACCTAATTGGCAATCAACAAAAGCGGCATTATTAAGTTAAAAAGAGAATAATAATAATTATTAAAACGGCTTTGCAAAAGGAAAAAAATACCAAATATCAATTTTCCATTTCAACTGTGTCACATTCTGTATGTGAAATCCTCCTTTTGCCCCTCTTCTCTTTACAAAAGTGGGTAGAAAAAGGAAAGTGAGTCTCTCCAAGGATTTGAGTGTCTTTCCCCAGACTTCATCCTTGGAAGCATTACACTCCTAGTAATAACTAAGTACTATTAGTAATAGACTTAAGTACCCCCTCTGCCTCTCTCTCCCAGTGTGTGTATGTTTTTACTATTTACAGTGATTGTGAAAACACAAATTGGGTGGGGCCATCAAGAGGAGGAGATTATTGCCACCAAAAATCCCCCCCTCTTTTTCACTACAGCCCCCAACTTTAAATTTACTTTTTCTTTTAACCTTTTTACTGGTACAAAATTCCACACCCACACACAATGACACACCCACCCCCTTCACACAGCCACATACTTTTACATTTTGGAAAATAGTAATTTACGAAAAAAACAAACAAACAAGTCCGCGCCGGCCAAAGCGAATTCCGCCTTCTCAGTTGCCAGCTGCGACGGGATTTTGATCTCCTACAGTTGGCGCCGGAGAAGAACCGAGGAGATCCGGCTTCAACTTGTTGAGCCACGTCTCCTTGTAGCTCCCGGCGTCGCCGGCTACTCTCCTCCCCTCCACAACAGACAATTCGTCGGTTAAACGGTAGATTTCGACCTCGAATTTCACACCACCGTTGCGCCCTTCCAGCTCCACCCCGTACAGCTTCTTCCTCTTCAGTCTCAGCCGTTCCGACCTGGCGAATTCCAGAACCTTCTCCAACAACCTCTCCGGGGACTGCGCGGTCACGAATCGGTCGCCGTCCTCCATCGAATTGTAGGTGTTGTCGAACAGGCCGGTCAGGTTCAAGCCGGATGAGAACGAGATCAGATCGAACGCGTTCAAGCTGCTGCTGCTGCTGCTGCTTGTGCTGGCCTCCGACGCGCTCTCCTTGTAATCAGAATTGAACTTGTCGGCGGTCGTGAACTCCTCGTCGTGGAACCTGATCGGCTTCTTGTGGCCCTTGGTGAACCACGGATCCGTGAGGATCTCGTCGACGGTGATCCTCGCGGCGGGATTCGTGTCGAGGAGCCGCGACAGAAACCGTTTCAGATCTGCGGACATCCATTTGGGGCAGCGGTACTCGCCTTTGTAAATCTTCTTGTACATTCCCATCAGATTAGGATCGCTGAAGGGTAAATACCCTGCCGTCAGGACGAAAAGGATCACGCCGCACGACCACACGTCGACCTTCGCCCCGTCGTACCCCTTCTTCCCGAGGATCTCCGGCGCCACGTAGGCAGGGGTGCCGCAGAGCGTGTGCAGCATCCCGTCGGCGCGGATCTGGTTCGCGACGGCGCTGAGGCCGAAATCGGAGACCTTCAAGTTGCCGCTCTCGTCGAGGAGGAGATTCTCCGGCTTCAGATCGCGGTGGAACACGCCACGGGAGTGGCAGTACCCGACGGCGGAGATCAGCTGGCGGAAGTACTTCCTCGCCAGGTCCTCGCTGAACCGGCCCTTGGAGATCTTGGCGAATAGCTCGCCACCCTTGACGAACTCCATGACGAAGTAGATCTTGGTCCTGGTGGCGAGGACCTCGTGGAGGCGGACGATGTGCGGGTGGCCGAGGCGGCGCATGATGGAGATCTCGCGCTTGATGTTGTTCATCATGGAGGGGGTTGTGATCTTCTTCTTGTTGATGACCTTGACGGCGACGCTCTGGCCGGTGGCGATGTTGCGGGCGTGGTAGACCTTGGCGAAGGCGCCGCAGCCGAGGAGCCTGCCGAGCTCATACTTGCCAAACAGGGCGTGATCGGCGACGCGCTCGATGTCCTGCATCGGTGGCGGCGGAGCTGGAATTGGATTGTGCGCGCCAGGGATCGAACCACACTGCGGCTGTGTGGCTCGATCAGGGGGGGAAGCCGCGGCAGAGGGGAAGAGAGCGGAGAAACGGTAAAAGGAGAATGGAGAAGAGAGGGGAAACTGAGAAACCGAGGAAGCAATTGAATGAAGAAGGTGATTAATAGTGTGCAGAGCGGAATTGGGGTTGCCGGAGGAACAGGAGATTTGGAAGAAAAGGAAAGGACGATCGGGAGAAAATATCGCAGGCGAGAAAATAAATATGTGGTGAAGAGTGGAGACGGGGTTTTATCAGGAAGAAAGAGGTAAAAAAAATCTAGTCAATAATATATATTTAATAATTGTTTTTAAATGTTAGTGAAGCTAAGCTACCTTTTTTGGCAGATGGGGGCTCTCTTCTCTTTCCTTTTACGCGGTTCTCCGAATATGCTGAAATTCAACCCTTTTCCGTTCTCTGTCGGGCTGTCACTTCCATTTTATTTGCCCGTTCATTTACAGCGTGTTGTGCATGTTCTTCATTTAGGTCCGTATTAGATGATTATCCAAAGTGTTGGCGTAGCTTTCACCTTTAATACGAAATGATCACTTGATTTCTATTGTAATCAGAATGATGGCTTGACTTTGAAATTTGTAACGAAATCATCCCTAGTTATGTCCATTTTCATTTCAAATTTTGTTCAATGTGACTCGTCGAATTAACAGGAAATATTTTTTCAGATAAAAAAACTAATGAAAATGCATCAAAGCACACCTAAACTCCGAACCACTACATCGCGTCCATGGACAACTCGTACTCGACCTGGAAAGGAAACTCACATCCAATAAGTGAATGAACACAAACCCGATTACATTCCTCGGGTGTGTGTTGTCTGTGGCTCGAATGGGTTGGTACGAATGCTTGATTAGTGTTAGGTTATTTTCAAATTAAATCCTTTAGATGGTCTGAAAGACTGATATTACAAAGTCAATGAAATTTTTTTGGGTACAATTAACAGAGGTACAACTCCATTTTGGAAAGGAAAAGAATTGTGACCATTATGTTCAAATGGTTTAAGTTAGCAAATCATTTTGTATAAGTGACCTTTTATTGTGAGTCTGGATGAATTATTTAGTTCCCATTCTCTCTTTATTGACTTGCCATTTCGTTTTCTTTCTTTATAAAGAAGGACCGTTGGTGAAGGTTAAACCAACCAATTGGGTGGTGAAGGTTAAACCGGCCAAAGGAGGGAATTTCTTTTCTTCTAGCTGTTCTCATTTTTTGTCACAAGGGGAGGACAGGTGTATTGTCGAGTTGGGTAGGGTGTAGGTTAGGGGATTTTGTTTCCTCTGATTTTAAGCAAGTTGGGATGGAGATGAAAATACGTTATTTTATTTGACTGTGGAAAATTTATGAAATGAATAAATAAAACAAGGGGAAAAGAAGTCGGCACAAATTTGAAATACAAGGGGGGGACTGAGGGACCCTTAGAGCTAGCTAATCGTTCGTATGGTTGTTTTTAGTGAGAATGTGATCACTGGCTTAAGTCATTATATTTGTCCCTAGCAGGTAGCAAGTAAAGAAGTATTAAACTAGTTGACGTGTTGATCCATAAGTTGTACTCATTTTGACACATATTAGGTTATGTTTTAAAGGAAATTGGGAGGAGACCGTGTCTGATTCGACCTACTGTCGATTTTTCTTATTAGTAAGCTATTAGTAGAATGTAACAGTAATTTACATGAATAAATAAAGCAAACATGTGCATTTATGCCATACAACATGGAGAATAGTCTACCATGATACATTGATATGATAAGGTCGCCACGACATAATTGAGATTATCAATTGCCTTGCCTTTGTTACTATAGTTATGATACCAAAATTATGATTCGAACACAATTGATCGAACATGACTGGATGCTCGCTAATCGTGACAATGTTGCTAAAACCACAAGTCATATACAATAACAAAGATACTCGCCAATCGTGAGAGTGTTGCCAAAACCAATCGTGTCAATCCCACCACCCACATTCAGGGGCGTAGCCAGGATTTTGTCAAGGGTGGGTCCATTTATAAAAAAAATACATAGATAAAATAGTTTTGTTAGTTTTTTAAATCATTTTTTTATAAATACAAAAACTTGGTAAATTAAATATATGTCAAAGTTATCGAGAATATCACTCTATAGGTATCAAACAATTATTCATGATTTAGTTAGACATTAGCTTTTGAATGGTATCTTTTGTCAAGACCGCTTAGTATCAGTAATTCAAGTTGTTGAGAAAGATTTAATAATGTATCTTATACTGTTTAGTATTTACTAACACTTTCTCACTAATGAAAATCAACTTATATGTGCTTAAAGTTTTCGCAAATTCGAATATCATGTGCTTAACAAATGAGGTTGCCAAGATTCGAACACATGATCTCTCGGTCAATCATTCTCAATTAGAAGTGCTATAAATTTCATTCGCAATTAACTATTATACTAATTTTCTTCATTTGAAGCCACCCATTGCACTCTCCCTACCCCTGAATGAAATAAAATTATTTTTACAAATTAGCTAGGATTTGGTGAAATTTTGTTTTAGATATTGAATTACATCTTTAATTTTGGGCGTATCATATGCACCATTATTATTCCATTATTTGTACACAACTCGTTATAAAAATATTGAATATTTTTCATACTCGATTAACTATTATACTTAACTAGCACCGGGCCCGGCCCGTTGGCCGGAAGAATTTGGTTGAGGAATATGGTATATAATAATGGATATAATAGATGATTTGAAATGCATGAAATAATTGTTTTCTACATTAGTTATGCACATAACATTTTTGAAAGAGATCCAACTATGCATAATGTGTTTAAATCTCCATGAAAAGAGAAAAAAAATAATATAAGCATTACATATAAGTATTGAATGAAAAAAGAAATAAATATAACCAATTATCATTCATTACTAAATTAAACTATATAGTTGTATATTAGAGTTGCTACTCATAATACATACATAATCAATTTTTACGATAATTCAAGTTTAGGACCCTATACTCTCAACAATATTAGCTCACCAAGGACCTCGGTTAACTCAAAATTCATTAGGTACACAAGCATTTATGTTAGTAAAATTTTAAGGACCCCAGTGGACTCGATGTCTGGCTACGCTACTGGGTTGGGCTATTAAGGCTTCCCAGTTTCCATAATCACCCAAATTATGAAAGGCATAAATTATTTTCTTAACCTAATTACATAAACTACGTAACTTCGTAAGTTCATCTTGGTAGCTTGAGTGGAGTGACATGATTCTCAGGTTACTGGTATTTGTCATTTCGTATTAATTTAATTTTTTGGGCGTGATAATCTTAGAAAATTCGAGACTTCCCGATTGACAGCACAGAATGAGGTTTAGGCATTCATTCATAGATTTATTTTTGGAGCGTGCAAGTGGGCAGTGGTAGATGCAGGAGGACAGTGACATCTCGACACCTGTCCTCCTTCTAATTAGGACGACAGCAATTAATAAAAGAATTAAATATTGTACCCGCAAAATGGAAATGTAGTTGATACCGGATTTCCCCTTTTAATATTATATATATGGACGGCCAATGGGATGGGAAGGTCGGCGCCTGATAATTGACCTAACGGGACACCGCGGCTGCCGGTTTAACGGAAATTTGTTAGGCAAGCATATGCGACGCCACGGCGGACGTCATATTATATACGTTTATGAATAAATTGGAAAAAAAAAAAAATTTATTGTATATCATCAGAGTTGGAACATGCAATGGAAACCCCACGAAGAAAAAAGATGAAGAGCTTTTTGGCTTTTGATGGATAGTGCATGACGAAATGAGGGCACATTGAAACCATTTATGATAGGAAAACGTATCGTTGTAACCGTCAAACCCCAATAATTCGAGTTGTTAGGAGATGTTCAATCGTGGATCATATACCACAACACTAACACGCCCCCTCACTGGCGGATCCAGGGGGTGGCCACCCCAGGCCCCCGGCCCAGCCCTCCTCGGGATCCGTAGTTACTATAGTCCTTATGAAATTTTTGATTTTAGACATTCAATTCAGTGTTATTCTATGATAAAATTGGATTTAACTAGAAAAATTATCAAGTTGAACATATTCAAATCACTATTCTAAATTTAGCCTAGAAATTTTAGCCCCAAAGATTATGCGTCTTAAAAAACAAGGAAACCTAAAATTCTAAAAAGTTAAAAACATAAAAGACTAAAAGAAATATGAGGTTCCCTTACAAATTTACTATAGCAGCTGGTGTGCAGGGATGGACACACAATGTAAATTGATTAGTCGATTGATTTATCTAGTGTTGATGCTGCTCGTTTCAACAGCTACTACGAAGAGAACCTTTTTAACAATGAAACATGTGAGAACTGATTTGCTCAACAAAATGAGCGATGAATTTCTCGCCGATTGCTCAAGTATTTTATTTGAAATAGTGTATACTATTCGTATGGATGTAGACTTCATTATTGATGCATTCCCTAAATTAAAATACAGTTGTGTACAATTTACATTGCAAAAAACAATAATCATTAGATTTTTTTACGGTTCTAATTTTCCAATAAAATGCGGCCCAGTGCCCTTCTGTGTTCTGGATCCGCCGCTGCGCCCCCTCAAACGAAAGCCACTCACAAGGGCTTGAAGTTTGCACAGGTCTGAAGACAAGAATACCATGTGCTAAACAAATGGGATCACCGGGAATCGAACACAAGACCTCTCGGTCACATAAGGCTCTGATACCATGTCAAGAACTAGTTGACCCCAATAACTCGAGTTGTTGGGAGAAGTTCAATCGTGGATCATATACCACCACACTAACAGTAACTGCTAAGAATTTATGAATAGAGTCAATGGCAAACGTATTCCTAGGTTGATGAAGCGCTCCATCTTGCTGTCAAGAGGAAAAACAAGAAAATCACGGGACGCACCCCGAATTTGAACCTCAGACTTGGGAAATCAAGGGGATATTGTTAGATGTTGAATGTAGTAATAGATAAGAGTTGTGTTAATTGCGAGTGATCGATGGATTGTGAATTATGAGGTGACAACATGCATGTGTGGAGTGGAGTGGTAAACTTGGACTTTTCTAGTTATCTTCGACTTGTTGTTGTGTCGTATCAATCTACAATAGGAAGTTGGAATTACTTACGTGGTTAGTTACTTAGCTAATATATTGTCACCGTCAGTCAAATATGACAGGCTGGGCAGAATACATGCAGCAATTAGGCATTTCCATCAAAGAACCCAATTTCTACCTCATGAAATCAGCACACTTTTAATTTGTTTTCTGAATCATAGACAAATTACTGATCAGAGGGCGGCCTGGACCAATCAATTAACCGGGCCTAATTATTCCTGGTAGCTACAAATTAGACAAATAGATGTATATAATTAATATACAAATTGTGATTTCTCCTGGTTCTGGTTCTGGACATTTGTTGAGGTCCAGCTCATGCTATTGGATTTTAGCTGGTTTATAAGTTGCAATGCAAGTGGGTAGATTTGGTTGGAGTTTGCCATTTGGTTTGGAGCTATCGGGTATAATCTTCTCTTCTTTGCTTGATATCTTTTTCCAATCTGGGCCTAGTTGTTGTCTTTCGCTTTTCTCCTATTTTTTGGGGGAAGCTGATGATAAATTTTGGTGACTTTATCATCGTGATTTACTGATTTGTATTAATGAAAAAATAGATCGCTTATATGTTGCGGTCGACCTAATCATGAAAAGATTTATACTTAGAAATAAATTGACCAGTCGTACTATAGAGAGAGGTCAACAGGTTAGGTAAATATATTTTTGTAATTTTTACCAGCGTTGTGGAGAGTGCTCTCTAAAGACAGTGAATCCCGTGATTTCAATTGAAAGGTAAACTGGACTTTCGGCGTGGTCGGCCTGTTGATCTACACGTGTTGCACCAACAACTACATTTGATGTTCACGAGTCTTTTCTTCTTAACCGTGTCGAATATCCACAATATTTTATTTACGAAGTTGTTAGATTGATAAACTAATAACATGGATTGTTATGTATAGAGGTTAATGCTGCTATTAACTAGGGTTAAGTGGTTTCAAAGTCGTTGTTTAGTACTGAAACAATTCTGGTGGTGGACTCTTGTTGCAATACTAATGAGGTAATGGTCAATAGGCCGACAATTTCGTTATCCTGGTCAATCATTGTTTTCTTTGTAATAGTACAGTTGTATCATCCAATCGAATTTTCCCAAATCTATGACCACTTTTTCTTTGTAATGGTTCAACTGTGTCATCTAGTCGACCATTTTGTCCAGATTACAAGGCATTGTAGCAAAGTCTTGAATTGGTGTTCCCACATGAGTTAAATTTATTATTAGGATAAAAAGTGATTTTACATTTTACAAGTCTAACAATGGGAGGGATGCATGGAGATGGAGAAACTCCAGTATCAGTTAGCTTTCTAATTACAAGAATACAAGAGTAGCAACACCATGTTAATCATGAGTTATGTTTAGTACTATAATTATAGTTGTAGTTATTGTTTTTTTAGTTGCGAGACTAGAACTCATGGTTACTATGTTAGCACAATATTTGGTCATGCGAACTCCGAGCGATCTTATATGTTCTAGAAAATCTTAAGATCAACAACGTGAAATTAGAATAATCGCATCGGTTAAAGGGAGAGAGAGACACGAATTAATATGAACTCGAATAACCAAGTTACAAGTGTCTCTTTATCACTTGTACTAAATGCTTGGTGTCTTTGTCTATTGGATATAATATCATGATCGAGAATTACTTTCCATAAAAAATTACATTTTCGGGTTTAAAGTTTAAACATGAGATCATTAAGCCAGCCTAGCTTCCTCATCAGTTCGGTTCTTCAACAAAAATTGTTGAGAAACTTGAGATCCACATTTTGAGACCACTTTGCATTGGTTAGACGATACCAAAATTCCAGTTGACTGAAAAGGGGAACAAATTCGCCCGAAATGGAAGTCAATTCAAACACAATTTACTTGTGATCAACACCATTAGGCATTAAGATACTGGGTTTGATTCTGGTTAACCCAAACCTGAGTCGAACCTAGTTGGTTGGACCAGCAAACGAAAGAGTGAAGAAGAGAAGATTTGATGATTTGAATTAAGAGTGTTATGGACTGAAGGGACCAAAGCCCAAAATAACAAGTGTATGGGCCGAGGGTTTCACAAGGCTTTTACAGCCCACATCCACAAGATCATGATAACTTAGCCTACCTTTTAAGAGGCGAGGCCCACGTAGATCATAGCTTTGAATTTGGTCAATATACGATTTGAACAGTGAGTGGACAACTTGATGAATAATTTTTCAACGAGGATTGAACAAAACTTAGCCCCCGTTTCTCATGCCCGAACTTATCAATTAAGGTGGTTGATTCAACTCAATATAAACCAAGAATTCCACCACATCAAGAGGATCTTATAATTTCCACCACAGAAGAAAAGAAAAGAAAAGAAAAGAAAAATGAAGAATAAGGATCTTAAAGGTAAAAATAGCAACCTGACTTTTCTATATAACTTTGCCACTCTTCTTAGATTGAAATATCATTTTCTAAGTGAATGTTTAGCAACTATAACTCACAACAATCACAATTTCCTGAGCAATGGAGACGAGTTTACTAGTCACGGCGGTTTGTTTGTGTGCATTATTGATCGCTACAAAAGTTGAAGCTGCATCTGGTCAGAAAGCCCATTTTGCATGGCTAAGTAACGTCAAGATTAGATACTCGGGCCCGGTGATCGAGTACGGCGCTATAGAGAAGGGTGCAGTCCCTTGTGGTGGAGAAAAACCTTGCCCCAAGATACCGGCGAACCCATACGAGAGAGGATGCTTGAGAATTCTTCGTTGTCGTACTGAACACAATCCGACCAAAGCATCATCTGTCAACGAGAATACTGACGAGGATGTTGAAATGAAAGGTGACGACGTCGTCAGAAAATACGACGACGACGACAAGCATGTTAACGAATGGGGGAACTACGGTGACCAACAACATGTAATTGAGAGGACCAATAGCGACGAAAGGGTGTACATGTACTTGAAGAAAGACACACGTAAACATGACAACAAAATGGGTAGAAAGCTTATGGGGAAGATGATGATGATGATGCGAGAAGATCATTAATCACAAATTCATATAGAGCTTAAGAAATAATAGGGCTAGGAGTGGTTTTTTATTTTTTATTTTAGATACTTAGAGTAAAATAAATATTTCATGTTTTTTTTTATTTGATTAATTTAGATAATAATGCGCTTTTTTCCCCTGTACTTTTTTAGTTCTTGATAGTTTCTTTATGCTAGTCCAGACATTTGGTAGAAATTCTTTCTTCCTCAAAAGAAAAGTAAGAAGTCAATGTCTTTTATTCGTCTATTGGCAGCATCAAAACAGGACCAAGAGAAAAGCGAAATGAACACTTACGTACTCAAACCTAGTCATTTCATCCAAAAAGGAAAGAGATCCGAGATTCACTATGATTGAATGAGAAAAAAAGAAGAGGGTAAGTTGAAACCCCTAATATCACAACCACTTAGTCACTATATGAGAAGAGCTACAGAACTATCAAGATATTCTACAATTCTCTTACACTGCCAAGCTATTTACACAGTCAAAGCAAAGCTCACCAAATTAAAAGACTAACATGATTTTTCACCGGAAAAAAAAAAAAAAGACTAACATGATTGTCCATTTTCTTAGAGAAATGAATGAAAACTATGCTATACCTAGGCCACACATGTTGACTAGCGATCCATTACCATTTACCAAACATTTATCGAGTTTTTTTATAGAATAACCCAATAACATGCGAGGTAAAATTCTAGAACCAACCAAGAGAAAGAAAAGATGATTGAATCTTTGGCCATAACTCTATAATACGCACTCTTTGAGATTTTAGGATTCTTATAAGTCAAAGAGCCTATAATTGGAACACCAATGTTCCATATTTGCCATCCAAAGACCTTCTTTCACATATTGCAAGATGCATGAGCATATGTGAAGACACATGCTATGATTATAAGCATGGCTGGCCACCACGTACGAATGACTAAAAGAGAGAGTCATTGTCAAACTTTAAACAAGTTAATGTAGTTACGTTGTTGCGTCACACATGGAAATGAAAGCATCACTTTGAACAAAGAAACTATGAAAGTTTATCAATCTTCTTAAGGATACAAGCAACAACACGGTGGAACTGGAACACACCATCTTTGTCCAAACACAAAGATATCCCCACCACCTCATAGACCGAAGGGGCCCAAAGAACAAAACAACGTGTGTAGTGTATGGCACATTGATCATAGCTTTGAATTTGGTCAATATGGGATTTGAATAGTGGACAACTTGATGAATAATGTTTCAATGAGTATTGAACAAAATTAAGCCCCCGTTTCTCATGGCTGAACTTACAATTAAGGTGATTGATTCAACTCAATTTAAACCAAGAATTCCACCACATCAAGAGGATCTTTAAATTTCCACAAGAGAAGAAAAGAGACAAAATGAAGAATCAGGATCTTAAAGGTAAAAATAGCAACACGATTTCTCTTTATAATAATTTCCCACTCTTTTCTACTGATCGATCCGAAACCAGTAACAAAAATCATTGTTTCATTACCACCAAATTGAAATAACATTTTCTTAGTTGAATACTAGAAAGTAACCTCACATCAATCCATCTGTCGAGCAACGGAGACATAAAAAATGACGATGAACTTACTAGTCGTGGCGGTTTGCCTGTGTGAAGTGTGAACTGATTGCTACGGAAGTTGAAGCATCACCCAACAACCCGATAGTCCATTTTACATGGCTACGTAACGTCGGGATTAGATACTCGCGCCCCGTGATCAACTACGACGTTTTAGAAAAGGGTACAGTCCCTTGCAGTGGAGAAAAACCTTGCCCCAAGATACCGGCGAACCCATACGACAGAGGCTGCTCGAGAATTCTTCATTGTCGTACTGGACACAATAATCCGGCGAAATCATCTGTCAACGAGAATATTAGTCGGAGAAATGGAGGTCTAACTGTGCAGATACTAGATGGTAACCATCACGATAGGATTGTGGACGAGGAAGTTGAAATGAAAGGCGACGACGCCAAACATGTTAAAAGCGCTGACCAACATGTCAATGGGAAGATGACAGGCACCAATAGCGACGAAAGGGTTTACATGTACGTGAAGGAAGTCACGCGTAAACATGACAACAAAATAGGTAGAAAGCTTATGGGGAACATGATGATGCGAGAAGATCATTAATAACCATTAATCCAAGTTTAAGAAATAATAGGCTAGCGAATGGTTGTTGATTTTAGACACTTAGTGTATAATAAACATTTCATGATTTTTAATTAATTTTAGAAAATCATGCACTTTTCTTTGTTTTTTTTGTTCTTGCTATTTTCTCCATGCTAGTTCAGAACTTCATACATTTGGTAGTAATTCTTTCTTCCTAACAGAAGAAAAATAAGAAGTCTATGTCTTTTTTATCCTCTTTTTTCTTCTATTGGCAACATCAACACATTACCAAAAGAAAAGTGAAATGAACACTTAGACTAACTCCAACCCAAAAGGTTATATTTAGCCTCTCAAACTCTCAGATGTGCATTTTTACCTTCCAAAAACACTTTTTTGCTCCAACTCTAAACCTTCTAAATTTGCCTTCCCAACTCATAACCAACCAATCAAAAATTAATAAAGTTAAAAAAAAAAGATGTTGGAAATTGGAGGGCCCCAGCGTGTGGGCTTGGGTTCCATGGTTGGTCCCCCACCTTCTCCTTGCATTTTTCCATATGAGCTTCTATCTATCCACCCCCAAGCCTGTAGAAAGATTTGGGAAATCAGAGACAGTCGACAAAATAGCTCGTTGGGAGTAAATCAACATCACTAGAAGCTTGGAAATCAAGTCAAAATCAATCAACTGATTGATTACATAATCAGCTCAAGAATCACTCCATAAATCAAGCGTTGCAAATAAGGAAAGACGAGGTGTTTCCAACTCACACAAATCTTCACCTCCTCATCTATAAAAGGGACTGAATCGCATTACCTCAAGCACTTTTGTGAGACAACGGAAAAGGGTTTCGAAACAAAAGGGTTTAGCAAAGGGGAAGAGGTTCTTTGCTAGTGGCTGATACAAATTCCGGAGTTTGGAATTTTTGGGTTGCTTATTCGTCATTCTACTTTATTTCTAGTATTTCTTTCTTTGAGTCTTTGTTTCAATTTGCTTCTTTTGTATGTGTAAGTTAGATCGTAAAGAAAATAAAAATAGAGTCGTAGGTGTGGACGTAGCCCATTGCACCAGGGTGAACCACGTTAAAAATATCGTGTGTTCTTTAGATTTCTGCACTTTTCTTTTCGTACTTCATCTTCCATATCAATTCTCTGTTTTCCAAGGATTTTGATCCAAGGAAGAAAACAGACCTAAGTGTTCTCTATAGGTCTGCTCGGCTGGGCTCACCAATTCTCAAGCCTATCTCAACGTTGGCTTTCTGCTCATAGATTTCGAGTGGGCTTGAGAAGATCAGGCCCAAACTGAAGGGGAGAATCAGAACGAAAACACTGAAGAACTTCTCCTTCATTTTCGATCTTCTTCCCTCTTCTTCTTCTGCTTTACTTTCCCAAACGTACAATCCCTAAAATCGGACCCTTTGATTACAATTGGTATCAGAGCCAATCCCTTGATTGAGCTACATACTTCCAAGGGAATCGATCATGGGCTCTTCTGTCTTTGGTCATGCATCATACAATCATCCGCCTTTATTCACAGGAACGAATTACACCTCTTGGAAACGCCGAATGGAAACTTTCCTTTAGGGAGTCGATGAAGCTCTCTGGTCGGTGGTAAGCGATGGTCCTCTTGCCATGGATCTTGCCCAGCGATCCACCTGGAATGATGCTCAGTAGAAAAGCGCCCAGCTCAACAAAAGGGCGATGCACATTCTTCATTCGGCCATGGCAGCGACTGAGGCGGATAAGATCGAGCACTGGGACACGGCTCAGGAGATCTGGATTTCCCTTGAGAAGACATACGAAGGAACCTCGAACATCAAGGAGACACGCATAGATCTCCTAATGCACGAGTACGAGACATTCGCCATGAACCCAGGTGAGGATATTCAATCCATGTATTCTCGCTTTACTATCATTCTAAACAAATTAAAGGGTTTAGGAAAATATTTCATAAGTAAGGATATAAATCAAAAGATTCTTCGTTCATTACCTAAGGGATGGTTACCTAAAAGAACTGCAGTCGAGGAGGCGCAAAATCTAAATACTTTACCAGTTGATGAATTGATTGGTTCATTATTGAGCCATGAGCATGTTGTTAGGCAAGTTCATGGTGAAGATAAGAGGCAGAAAAGTCTCGCTTTTCGAACTAGAGTCTATCAGGATGACTCTGAAGATGATTCGTTTCTTGATATTGATAGGGAAATAGCCTTTCTTAGTAAGCGCCTTCAACGAATAATTAAACATAAGAATGAGCAAAAACGGTTCAATACCACCTCCGGAAAATTCACTAGTCAGGATAGAACTCACCCTGGTTTCAAGGATAGGCTGCCTTCTAGGAAGACCAGAGATGTGGATGCAGGTACTTCGGCTAAGGAACCACAAGGCTGCTACAAGTGTGGCCAACCAGGCCATATCCGTGCACATTGTCCTCTCACACTCAAAGCCAAAGAAAAAGCCATGATGGCCTCTTGGAGTGACTACGACTCTGAGTCAGATAATGATCAGGTAGACGAGGAAGCATTTATGGCCTTTGCCATGAATGTAGAAGGTAACTCTGCTCACTCTTCTGCTGAACTTGCCTTCAAAATAGCAACATTTAACTCAGACATGAATGATGAGCCCCACTGGTATATGGATAGTGGGTGCTCCCATCACATGACTGGCACAAAACAGTTGTTCTCTTCTCTATCCCCTAGAAACGATGGTAAGGTTATCTTTGGTGATGATAGTTCTGGAAATGTCATTGGTCATGGTACTATTGGCCGAGAACCCTTTCCTGTCATTCATAACGTTTTGCTGGTCGAGGGTCTAAAATATAACTTACTCTCAATAAGTCAGTTATGTAGTAGTGGATATAAAGTGATTTTTGAAGCATCTCATTGTGTCGTTGAAAACTCACAAGATCACAAAACTTTGTTTGTTGGAAAACGTCAGAATAACATGTATGTTATTAATTTCCAGAAATTAGGATCATCCGGTGAAATATGTTTTGTGGCTGCATCACAATTAGAACTCCTTTGGCATCGTAAGTTGGGACATGTTAGTCTATCCATACTGTCTCGTCTGTCTAAATCTGAATTAGTTCGTGGTATTCCTTTATTAAAAGACAAATAAGATTTTTTCTGCCATATTTGTGTTCAAGGCAAACACACTAAACGATCCTTCAAACCAAAATCTGGAATTACAACCTCTGCATTTTTGAACTGATCCATATGGATCTCTTTGATCCTTGCAATGTTTCTAGTCTAGGAGGTAAGAATTATGCATTCGTGCTTGTTGATGACTTTTCTCGATATACTTGGGTGTATTTTCTTGGGCATAAGAGTGAAACCTTTTAAAAATTTCAAACTTTTACTCTTACTTTTGATAAGAAAATTTCAACCATCAAAAGTGACAATTGCGGAGAATTTATCTCAAATGAATTTGAAAGCTTATGTGATTCCTTAGGAATTCATCATACCTTCTCTGCTCCTCGTACACCTCAACAAAATGGGGTTGTAGAAAGAAAAAACCGTACCCTAATTGAATGTGCTAGAACCATGCTTCTTGAATATGGATTACCTAAATATTTTTGGGCAGAAGCAGTTAGCACAACATGCTATATAGGAAATCGAGTTTTAATTCGTAAGCACTTAAATAAGACACCTTATGAAATCTTTAAAGGCAAGAAACCAAGCATTTCTTACTTTCATCCCTTCGGTTGTCGCTGCTATTGTTTGAATACCAAGGACAACTTAGGCAAATTCGATGCCAAGTCTGATGAAGGAATTTTTCTTGGATACTCTATTAAAGGTCAAGCTTATAGGGTGTTTAATAAAAGGACTCAACGGGTTGAGGAAACTGTGCATGTAACCTTTGATGATACTAATGTAGCTTTGCAGCCTAGCAACCCAGATATGGAAGTATTTGACTTTGCAGAGATGACACATTCATCAAATGCATTGGCCACGACTCAACCTACAGATGCAGACTCCTCGACTCCTGCAACAATTGTCAATTCTGAGGTAGACATACATCAAGAGATCCCTACACCACTCCCTACTGCATCTGAAGACTCTCTCGAAGTCAACTCGTGTGATCCAGAACTTGACACTCCCAATATGGATCCGGAAGACACTCTGACAGCTCCAGCACACATCAAGAAATGACATCCCACAAGTCAGGTCATTGGCCAAATAACATATGGGGTCAGAACTCGAGGTAAGTATACTCCTGGCCAATACGTCTTTGTTTTTCAACATGAACCTAGAAATTATAAGGAAGCCCTGAAAGATGATGAATGGTCTTTTGCTATGATTGAAGAATTGACTCAATTTGAACATCTTCATGTGTGGGATCTAGTTCCATGTCTTGATACTGTGACTCCTTTAGGAACAAAATGGATTTTTCAGAATAAAACTGATGAAGAAGGTATAATAATCCGCAATAAAGCTCGTTTAGTTGCTTAAGGATACTCACAAGAAGAAGGGATTGACTATGATGAGACATTTGCACCTGTTGCTCGTCTCGAATCAATCCGTCTTCTCTGTGCTTTTGCTAGTTATATGAAATTTAAATTATATCAGATGGATGTTAAGAGTGCCTTCTTAAATGGTATCATAGAAGAAGATGTCTATGTAACCCAGCCCCCTGGTTTTGTAAGTCATGAACACCCAAACTACGTTTTTAAACTAAATAAAGCTCTCTATGGCCTTAAGCAAGCTCCTCGTGCTTGGTATGACCGACTCACGTCGTTCTTACTAAGTCAAGGCTTTGAGCAAGGATCCGTAGACAAAACTTTGTTTATTAAACGTGTTTCTAGTGATCTTCTTTTGGTTCAAGTATATGTCGATGACATTGTTTTTGGATCAACCAATGATCAACTATGTTCTGATTTATGTGCTTCTATGAAAAGTGTTTTTGAGATGAGCATGATGGGTGAGCTACAATTCTTCCTAGGTCTACAAATAAAACAAACTAGTGAAGGTATTTTTATTAATCAATCTAAGTACATCTCCTCCATGCTTAGTAAATTTGGCTTCAACTCCCTCAATCCTAGCCCTACACCGATGGCTACTACTACTAAGCTTTGTCAGGATGAGACAGGAAACCCGGTAAACGAGTCTCAGTATAGGGGCATGATAGGTTCTTTACTCTATCTTACTGCCAGTCGACCTGACATCCTCTTCTCTGTTTGTCTATGTGCTCGGTTTCAATCATCACCCAAAGAAAGTCATTTAGCTGCCTTAAAGCGCATTTTAGGTATATTAAAGGCACATATGATGTAGGTCTATGGTATCCCCGGCACGATCGCTTTGATCTATTAGGCTACAGTGATTTTGATTTTGTTGGTAGTCTTACTGATCGTCGTAGCACCACTGGTAGTTGTCAGTTTGTAGGAACTTCTCTGGTTTCATGGTCTAGTAAGAAGCAAAGTGCAGTGGCTTTATCCACAGCTGAGGCAGAATATATAGCAGCTGGTAGCTCATGCACTCAGCTTCTTTGGTTAAAAAATCAGCTAGCCGATTATGGTATAAAAACATTAATCATGCCTTTGTTTTGTGATAACACCAGTGCAATATGCATTACTAAAAATCCCGTGCAACATTCTAGAACCAAACATATAGAAGTGAAATACCATTTCATCCGGGATCTAGTCCAAGCTCAAACTGTTGCTCTCCATCATATTCCTACTGAATTTCAACTGGCAGATATTTTTACAAAATCTCTCCCTGCTGATCGATTCATCTTCTTGTGCTATGAACTTGGACTTCGCTCCCATCAGGCTCTCTCCGAGAGCATCATTCGCTAAGCTGTTCTTCCTTTTTAGTTTATTTATTTATTTATTTATTTATTTATTTTTCTTCCTGTTCTGATCTTCATTTATTACCTTCTTTTTGTGTGATAGTTTTCTTCTTGTTTAGTAGTTTCCTTGATTGAGTGTGTCGTGTTTATTTAATACCCACCACTAGGTCAATTCCTTGTACTCTCCATCTGCTCCCTCTCTGTCTGATCTTATAATGGTACTCATCATCACATACACGGGTACATTGTTCCTTGAGCCTATCATCTCAAACTATCATCGTCACATCCAGTTTTTTATCAATCGCCCCTTGATTTCCTTCTGTCTTGTGCCGTTCCCTGCATTAGTAGAAGCTGGCCTTGATATTACTCCCTATGTTCAGAACCTTGGTTGGACCCCTTTCCTTGATGCTCCTCTAATGACCTCGTTCTGCCCTGAAATTATTCAACCGTTCTATTCCAATCTTCAATCCCCTGGGCTGTCATCTCGTTCCTTTCACTCTCTGGTCTTTGGCCATGCCTTCGCTATTCATATTGATGATCTCAGCAAGCTCTTGAATATTCCTGTTCATGGGGCTACTTTAGCCGATGAGTCCGAATTTCCCCTGTTTGCCTTCAACATTGCTGAGAAATTTCTTGCTATTACTGGCCATCCTCCAGAACCAAATAACACTTTACCTGTCACTGTCCTTCCCCCACCCCTTCGTCTCCTCCACTATTCCATTGTTCGAGTCTTTCTTCCCAGAGATCACTCTGTTACGACTATTCTCCCTCTCGATCTTTGGATCATCTCGAATGCTGTCCATGGTACCCCTCTGAATTACTTTCATTTATTTTTTGGGTCCCTACTGCGATTCACTAAACCTGTCCTAGGTGAAGCCCTGCCTTTCGGTCCCCTTGTGTCGACCCTTCTCGTTCACCTTGAGATAAACCTGTCATCCTTTATCACTTTCAATCCTGTGTTCTCCCCTGTGGCTGCGGATATTCTTAAAGCTCTGGAGATTGCGATTGAAGGGGAGGAACCTCTTGACGACAACAGTGGAGACGAGGACACTGTCAAGGAAGAAGTCGACAGCAGCACTAGTGTTAGTTCCAGTGAGAGCAGTGACACCAACAACAACACTAGTGATGATGTTTAACTTAGTTTGGTTGTTTAGCTAGTCTTATGGTTGTCGGCTTTAATTTGTGATAGACTATGATTGCTTCGATTTATTATGATTGCTTCGGTTAAAACTGTGTCGGCCTTGTTCTTTATGATAAACTCAATTTTCCTCTATGCGGATTAATTGTGCTTCTTAAAGAGATGTGGTTGCTGAAATAACTATTTCATTTGTTAAAAACTAACTCCTTGAGAAGAGGAAAGGTAGCGTCGTCTTCTTTGTTTCAGGCAATCGACAATCTCTGATTTAAGGGGAGATTGTAGAAAGATTTGGGAAATCAGAGACAGTCGACAAAATAGCTCGTTGGGAGTAAATCAACATCACTAGAAGCTTGGAAATCAAGTCAAAATCAATCAACTGATTGATTACATAATCAGCTCAAGAATCACTCCATAAATCAAGCGTTGCAAATAAGGAAAGACGAGGTGTTTCCAACTCACACAAATCTTCACCTCCTCATCTATAAAAGGGACTGAATCGCATTACCTCAAGCACTTTTGTGAGACAACGGAAAAGGGTTTCGAAACAAAAGGGTTTAGCAAAGGGGAAGAGGTTCTTTGCTAGTGGCTGATACAAATTCCGGAGTTTGGAATTTGGGTTGCTTATTCGTCATTCTACTTTATTTCTAGTATTTCTTTCTTTGAGTCTTTGTTTCAATTTGCTTCTTTTGTATGTGTAAGTTAGATCGTAAAGAAAATAAAAATAGTGTCGTAGGTGTGGACGTAGCCCATTGCACCAGGGTGAACCACGTTAAAAATATCGTGTGTTCTTTAGATTTCTGCACTTTTCTTTTCGTACTTCATCTTCCATATCAATTCTCTGTTTTCCAAGGATTTTGATCCAAGGAAGAAAACAGACCTAAGTGTTCTCTATTGGTCTGCTCGGCTGGGCTCACCAATTCTCAAGCCTATCTCAACGTTGGCTTTCTGCTCATAGATTTCGAGTGGGCTTGAGAAGATCAGGCCCAAACTGAAGGGGAGAATCAGAACGAAAACACTGAAGAACTTCTCCTTCATTTTCGATCTTCTTCCCTCTTCTTCTTCTGCTTTACTTTCCCAAACGTACAATCCCTAAAATCGGACCCTTTGATTACAAAGCCCACTTCTCCAAATTTGCAAGTCAAATAATTGGTGGGTTAGAGATGAAAAAAGCCAAAAACCTCCCTTTCTCCAAATTTGCATGCTTGGGTTGGAGATAGTCTTACTAAAGCATCGCCATCTCATCCAAAGATGAAAGAGATCCGAGGTTCACTAGCACTTCACTCAATAGTACTCCACTTTTTCGTTGGTTGTTGACACCAAAGTAACAACCAAAGTTCGCTTTCAGAGTGAGATTGAGAATTTTATTAGTGACTGTTTAAACTGTTTTGGTTTCTACTTTCACAGTATCTATTTTGCCACCCAAAACCCATATGTTTTGGACTGTAGTCATGGCTATATATGATGAATGAGAAGAAGGAAGATGCTAAGTTGAAACCTCTAACCCTAAAATGCCATAAATGTTGCTACGATATCATGGTACTCTAGTTAGGATTTTTATTATTTCCTTCTCATTCTAGACGGGCGGAACGCTCTAATGCATAATATTAATAGAACGAATCATAGTTGTTTCCATGAAATTATATATCAACCGATGTTCAAGGTTGGAATTGTATACATTGAACTGATGCTCAATCGTACACATTGAACGGATTGTTATTATTTACTTCTCATATTTCGTTTTTCTTCCTTCCTTCCTTCGTCTTAGCATTTTCACTCATGGAAAAAAGAAAAACGAAAACTAAAACTAGCAACGAAAATGAAAAACACAAGTGTAGGAGGATCTTCGTGAAACACAAATTGACCAATAATTAAAGCTCGATCGAGTGTCAATAAAACTCTCCTCCCTTGCTCAAACGACGTTACAGAACTAGATATACAACTAGCTAATTTTGACTAACTGCTGCATAATTTATTAGTGGGTCTCTAATTAAGCATGTTTCTTTTACCATATACTCTAATTAAGCACATTGGTCACTAGTTATTATATAACTAGCTAGATAAGACCTGCAAACCCATAATGGTCGAACGTTTCTTCACATTAATAAATAATTATGGTTCTTTTCGGTTTAATCTATATATATATATAAATATTTCCCCCTTCAACTGGCCACCAAAAACAAAACAGCACTCGAAAATCTTATTAGTTTTTCTTACTATTGCCCGTATAGTAATTCTATCACAACCGGAAACAATGGCGACGACCAAATTAGCGACGGCTTTCATCGTCGCCGCGCTCGTGTGTGCAATAATGGTGACCGGGGAAGAAGCCGAAGCCGGCGGCGGGTGGCTTCACTATCCAAGCTTGGATCCGGGTGTTATTCCTTGCAACGGTAGACAGGACTGCCACGATATCCCGGCGAACCCTTACCAAAGAGGTTGCGAGGAACAGAACAGGTGTCGTACTGGTCACCGCTAAAAATGACCTGCAGTCACGGGGGAGAATATATATATAGATTGGGTTACTACACTTCTTGTGTATTGATTGATTTCTTAAATTATATTATCTTTCTCGCATTTCACATGGAAAATAAAACTAGAGTTAAGAGTACTATTTGGTATCGCATAATTTGTAGCTAAATATATAGCATGTACGTGATCATCATGATCATGTCTAGCTTAGCTTGGATGGAAGATCGATTGATTTATTAAAAAGAGTTTATTCTGGTTTCTGTAGTGACTTTGTTGCAGATCGATCGATCGATAACGTGGAAATTGAATAATTGACTTTAATATATATGTTCGTACTAAAAGAAGAAAATATTCGATGAATATATAATATAATACAATAAGATTTTCCTAGTTTACAACAACTCCTATTTTTTTTATTACCCAGTAATCTCAGCCCCAGGTGCCTCGATCGATCGATAACGTGGAAATTGAATAATCGACTTTAATATATATGTTCGTACTAAAAGAAGAAAATATTCGATGAATATATAATATAATACAATAAGATTTTCTTAGTTTACAACAACTCCTATTTTTATATTACCCAGTAATTTCTGCCCCATGTGCCAATTTGTGATGGGGCTTCGCCCCCAGCAGTCTTGTACCCAGGGGCGGATACATGAGGGTTTAGGGGTGTCCCGGGACACCCCTAAAATTTGAGAATACGATTATTCAACTCCCGGTAATAGTTTTGTATGGATAAAAAAATTATAATTAGTGATTCGAGACACCCCTACAACGATAATCCTATCCTCAGTAGTAGTTTGCGTATACTTAAAAAAAAATAAGCGATAATCTGTGTTATTCAAACTTAGGATATACTATATTATTTAAACATTGTCCTCCATTAAGTTGCAACTCATTTGTTGTTCTATTTTAAACACTACATAATAGTAAAAAGTTATTCCTTATCCCCAACTATTTCCAAAATCTAACAATTAAACTAATTACGGGCTACCCTTAATTAGCCCTTAATTTGAATTGATTTTATGGTTACACAACAAGTGTTGAAAGAGTCTCAACTTTGAGTTACATCATTAACAAGGTTAGAAATCCATATGCGATCAGTCGTGAACTATTGTCTAGTGGGATATACAGATTTGTTGAGCAATTTACCAAGCCTATTTGTTATTCTTTTTCAGAAAATAAAAACACGTCGTGGACTTATATTAAAATTTGTACTAGTTCGATATTTTTTATTTAAGAATTATTTTTTTTTATTTTTTTTTTAAGAGGACACCCCTGTTAAAAATTTCTAGATCCGCCACTGCTTATACCTCCGGGAACACCAACAGGTCTCACTTGGATTCGAACCTGGGATCTGCAACTCCCAAACCTTCACTGTCTCGACAATTTTATGTAAAAAAAAAAACGCCTGATTAGCTAAATGCCTTGCTGATGTGGAGGCTTAAGGAGCTGGATCATTTGAACCACTCCAAATTTTCAACATTGTATTTGTCAAGCCCCAGCTCATTGCCTCAAAGCCTTCGTTGTGGGAGCCTCCAAAAATCAAAAGTACTTGAAGATCGTGAGCTCAAGATTATATTGCGAGAAAGAAGTAAAAATTTCCGACACGTTCAAGTGGATGAGGGCTGGTTTTAATAATGGGTGACATGTCACCATCGAAGAACAAGTTAGGAAACCACGAATCGGTTGTTTTCAGAATGCGCAATGTTTGTGCTTGGACAAGGCGGCGAGGCAGGATCCAGGAAATCTGGGAGGTGGCTGGTCACCAGTGTGTGCTAAGCTAGCTAGCTTCATTAATGAAGCTCTTACTGTATCTCATTAATGGCGTTTGGATCGGATCGAACACATGCAGCACCAGTACAAATTGTACCTTGTAAGTTCCTTTAGATTATGAATGCTCACTCACTAGCTAGTCACTGCTCAGTACGTACATTGGGTAGGGTCTAGAATAGATGATCATGGCGGTACAGTTTCCATATCATCATAAAAGGGTTTCCATCAATCTTGCTGCTGTTTGTTGACTGCTAGCCTAGCCCTTCAATTTTGGCAAGTTTGACCTGTCGTTTCTTGCACTTACCCATAGCCCTTTTTCTTATATATAAATTGGATTTGGATGACGACGATCGAGTTGCGGTTGGATTGGATGGCTCCTCTTGTTGCATGTGCCATATTGATCTTTGCATGCATTGCAGTTTGGAGAAATAGCGCGCGGAACAAGGGTTAATAGTTGGTTGAGCTAATTAATTATATATTAGGGTTTTAGGTTCTCTGAATTCAGGGTCAGATTTCCACCAACCAGTATTAAATACCCGAATCTCGAACACCAAATAGTGTTCTTAATTCAATATCAATTTCAATCCCAAACTAAATTCGGCATCTCAATTTTATTTTCTAATATTTTGTACGGTATCGGTATATACCAAATTAAACTCCTTCAAAATTACCCATCGAATTTGTAAAACAAATAATTCTGCTCTACCAACAGCTCAACAAACGAGTCTCAAAATAGATTATTGGTAACAATGGTGCAACACTCGTGCAAATCAAAGGTATAAAAAAAAAAAAACAAGTGTAATAACAACAAACTAGGGAAAGTGTGGGGGGCCTAAGAAGTACATTAGCAAATTAAAGCAACAAACTGAAACATGTGACACCTAATTGTCTAAGCATCACATAAACATGCTACAAGTAACGAAATAAGTTTGGTTTGGGTTGTCAAATAGTGAGGGATGTGTTTATGTATAATAAAGTGGACATTTTGGCGATTGAGGTTCTCGTAGCAGTGAGTGGAGAGCCTAGTTGGGAGAGATAAAATACGTACTAGCTTATATTTCGATATCCACCAATATTTCGTTAAATATCAAACCCAATCATGTAATACCAAATAATACTTAAAAATTCAATCACAATACGAAATAATACGTATATTCGATAATACCAAATATCCCAATATCGATACCGGACTTCGAAACCTACAACCCATCATCTACTACACGTAGCATCTATCACTGAACGAGAATAACGTTCCCACCCCATTTGCCTCAGGATAGTGAAATCGCTAATCTTTTCATCGTAGGTAACATTGGTCCTAGAAACTTTTCCATTCAAAGTGAATTGGTAGCTTTCATTGCATTACTGGACCACCAATTAACCATTGCAGTCGAGTTGGGCTTGGGCTATTCACGTACTTAAAACCAACCCCCTAGCCATCAGGGCCCAGGGGCCCACCCTTCCAATTAAGGTAATAAGGCATCTTGTTTTTTGCAATCACCACTTAACACCAATTAATCAAACTCTATGTATATTAATAATTACGACAAAGGCACAACCCAACATTACGTTGTTGGAGCTAAATTCATCATGATCTTTCGATAACGACACATCATCACCATCATCATCCCATCCACGACATTGATCGATAATCCCGACAAACATGTATATGATTAGTACGATGGATCGATGATTGATTATGATTCTAATGACGATCATCATCATCATTATGGTCATGGCATGTAGAGCTTATTGCCGCACTTGCACCTCCACGCTTCCGGGTAATACTCCGCCGTCACTGGCGTCCCCGGCGGCACCGGCACGTGCACCGGCTTGCACGGCGTGCACTTCCCGCACTTCGACGCGCACCGCGGCGGCGACGACCCTGGCCCCCCCAGCAACCTCCTAGCAAACGACGTCGTCCAGTCTTCCACCTTCGTGGATTCCTGTACAATTTGGTTCATTCACACAACCGTTACTAATGTGATTGTTTTTTCCAACTCTTTTGGTTCTGGTCAAAACGTGAGCACTGGTGGCGCACGTTACTGAGACAAGTCACGGTAAGGCGACAAGTGGAGTGGATAAGCGGGGCAGACTAACATGCGCCAGATGGTGCGCTACGCATCACTCTCAGTTCCTGAGGAGGAAGGAGCGCTGACCACTGGATGGGCCTTCGTCCTAATCGGACGGTGGAGGAAAGATTGAATTGCCAAAAAAAAAAAAAAAAAACAGAGCAAGCGAGGGGAATAGTAGTGAACAGAGTAGGGTTGCAGGGGCGCAGTGGGTTGTTTTTGGACCGTACCAATTGCCTCTGTTTGGTGACCAGGAAAAGACGAGAAAAATGACAGAGGGGAAAGAAACAGAAAACAAAAAAGGAGCTGACCGGCAGGCAGGACAAGACTGTTTCTTGGTGGGGGAGGGAATTCACTTCACTGTAATTCACCAGTAAAGTTTCAATCTTTGGTAACAGAGAGCAATTACGGTTGAATCAGAGGAGAGTAGTACTAACCTGAAAACACGAATCGGGGGAAGCAGAGAAGGGGCACCTGGTGCCTGCAATTTTACCCACATTCAGTAATGAAAGAAGAAATTTTCAGTTACAGAGTATGAGAACAGAGAACAGGTCACATTTCCTGCCGTTTCTGTTTTGCATCGTCTTCCATAAAAGGAGTGCCCTCATTTAATTTCGACATTCAATTAACAGAGTAAATGAAGTAGTTGTGAGTTGAGGAGGATGGGGAAGTACCAGGAGAAGACAGAGTGTTACTGTAGAAGAAGAAGGTGATGCTGATGCAGAAACAGAGTAATGCTCCTCTGCAGCAGCTGTTGCTTATATAGCTTCTTCTTCTTCTAGACAATGATGACGATGATGATGATGACCCTTTTCTGTTCATTGCATCCATTGAAGACTGGCAACCAGCAGCAACAACTTCTGAAGTTTTCTTTAGACAGCCTTTCTGTTGGGGTTTGACTGATGCAGGGCAGTGCAAGATAGCACCTTTTTTTTCTTCTTCTTGTTCAACAGAGAAACTTCGGATGGGGGTTTATGGTTTATGAATCAAGAGATTATGTCGATGATGGATATATAGAAAGAGAGAGAGAGAGAGAGAGAGAGAGAGAGAGAGAGAGGGTGACTGGAAAAGGGGAAACCCCAAAAGAGAGTTTTACAGAGGAGAAGAAGATGACAATGGGGGGAAGGAGGGAGAATGAGTGGGGGGAAGGAAGGGTGTGTTCCTAAGCAATTACCATGTTTGGGGTTGAAAGAATTGGTTGCAGCTTTTGCCTTTGCTTCACTGTCTGCTCTCTACTGAAAGGCTAAACCTCCCCATTTCATTCCCAAACCCAGCAGCAATGCCAAAATTCTCTAACGCACACGTTCTGCCTCTGTTTTTTCACTGTGAGGCTCTCTGGACTGGAGGCAGAGAAAACAGGGGAAGGGGGTCTCTGCCGCTTTTCTGCCACCAAATTTGACACCTTACCATCCCCCACTTCCACCTCCCTCCCTCTTCTTTCCACTCAGTCGCTCGCCCTTCTCTTCCCTTATATACCCCCTATTCCTGCCTTTATTTCTCCCTTTGCAAATTTGTTAATAGGATGATCTAAAGGTACTAGGCCATGGCATGGTTAAAGTTAATGATCTTATAAGATATTTTGCACTAAAATCGATGACTTGATGAGCTAATTATATCCTTCGTCAAGCATATTGTCCACATGTAGTATTCCAAAGGACAATGAGAAGGGGGTTGAGAATCTGATAGAAGTTTTGACAAGATTGAGGCAATAAGAGAAAAGAACGGATTCAGACTTTGTTGTCACAAATTTATCGACCAAAGTTTTATACAACGAATCTCTCTACCTTGCTCCTCTTCAAAAAAGAGTTGTAATACATTTAGCCATGAATAAGATAAGGATATACAAGAGTGAATATGCAACTGAGAATCACTCGGACGGTGGACGTGGTTGAGAACGGGTGCTCGTTGGCTAAATATGAAAAATAGTAATGTCAAATGCGTAAAGAGCCTTGCCATCCGCCATGAGATGTTGAACAATTATATAGTCTTTAGTCTGAGGTTTGATGGAGTTTTAAATGTCCGATCCATTACATAGGTTTCCCAATCGCGTTAAAGAGGGATGATCATATATTTGAATGAGTCGTCGTAATAGTAACTTTAAGAAACGGTGATATGCAAGAAATTAAGATTTTCACGAGTAAAAAAAAAGAGGATTAATTGAGAGAGGATGGAAATGACATTCTCTCCTCTACATGAAGAGCTTCACTTGTGTGTTGTTACATGTGCTTGAAATCTTTCCCTCTTTACCTGTGTGAGTGACTGCATGAATCGTCATGATGCATACAGCAGAACTTGGCTGAAGCTTTTCTGCTGTTGAACAACGACGACGTCCCTGTGAAGCTTTTCTGCTGTTGAACAACGACGACGTCCCTGTGAAGCTTTTCTGTCAGCTTCTGATTTGGGGAGATGGTGAGGTTGCATTATTAAGAAAATAGTGTACCACCCAATTTGAAGCTCAACTTATTGTGGTCATCCCCAAAACGTACTCCATGTTTCCCCTAATATGTGTTATTACTGGACCTGGTCCATGTTCTCCCAATGGGCAGTTTGGTCACTTCCCACATGCATCTTCCATTGCCCTTTCAATGAAAGCAGGTGGAGAAGCTACAGAAAATAAGGGTTTGACCATGACCCCACTATTTGCCAAACCGATATACCCAACACTAGGGCTGCAAATGAGCCGAGCTGCTCGGCGTTCGATTCGAGAAAAACTCGTTTGAAACTCGACTCGTTAATAAACGAGCCGAACACGAGCTCACCTTTGTTCAGCTCGTGAAGCTCGCGAGCTAGCTCGACTCGGTGGCTTGTTGAGCTAAACTCGTGAGCTGGCTCGTTTAGAGCTCATGATATGTCTTGACATGTGGCTAGAGAGCCAACTCGATTACCAACTTATGGACGAATCAATCTATATCTTATGATTTCAATTCATATGGTTGTTAAATTATCTATCTCACCATATATAAGTTTAACACGTTGAGTTTGTGAGCAAATATATCTTATTTTCTACTTTAAAAAGAAATTATGCATCATAAATTGCTTCGATATTATGAAATAACATGATTTGGAGTAGTTAAAATTTATATGATACCAACAAAGTATAGTATGAGATTAGCTAACAAAATAAATCATATGTATTATGATATACAAAATGAAGTATCAAATAAAAGTTAAGATTTTAATAAACAAGCTAGCTCGAGCTCGACTCGACTCGGCTCGTTAATAAATGAGCTGAGCTCGAGTTCGACTCGTTTATTAACGAGCCGAGCTCAAGATGGGGCAAAACTCGACTCGACTCGGCTCATTTGCAGCCCTACCCAACACCAACCCCGTGTTGGCAACATATTTTTATTTGTTCTACTATAACTCATTTTCTGTGGAATATGTACTCTAAGCCCAAAAAATTATGATCAATTTTTCAGTATTTGAAGAATATTTTCAAACTCTAGAGGTCGTTTGGAAGTTGAGATTCTTCAAATATGTGTATTTGATGAATACATGTATTGTAAATACAAAGATTGTAAGAATTAGATGATTGGAAGAATGTTTTGTTTGTTTGTAGTCAATCAAAATTTTGAAGAAGAAGAAAAAAATCACTTTATGAGCTAAAAGTGGAACAAATTAAAGCTCACAATCTCAAAGGAAGAATCTCATCTTTTTGTTGAGATTTAAAATGAGTGATTGTGGGTGATATGAGATTTGAGGGCCCACCTCAAATGCATGTATTGAATAAAATTTTGGAACAAAAAAATGATGAATTCTCCAAAATACATGAATTCAAAAAATCTTTCATTTAGAATCATAACTTCCAAACGACCCTTAAGTATCGGAATTGAATAAGTGATCAACTCGTTATTGATGACTTTGTGGGGACACTTAAAAGGAAACCTGCTAGGGTTGAGTAAAGTGAACATGGCCGACCAAGAGGGTGTGTCGGACCGCCCTCCAGTACAGTGCCTCCGAATATTAGGAGCCTCCATTTAGATCTGTCAGTTACCGATCGAATATTGTAGGTTGTATTTTTAGTATATGATTGATTGATTATGCGTATGATGACGAGTTTAAGATAATTTTAGCTATAATAACAATTGAATAATGGTATTATAATCATGTTGTTTTATTATAGTTAAAAGTCAATTTGGATCACGTCTCAATTTTGGAATAGGGCCTCCACAATCCATTAGACAGCCCTCACCCACCTCTCAATCAATTAGACTAGTTTCATTTCTCCATTCAATTTTTGCGCTATATCCATTTTCTCTTCCCTCCAGATTTACTTTCCTCCCTGCCTGCTTGGGTTGGGAATTTGGTCTTGGTTTCTTAGTCAAAATGAAAGCGAGATCGTTTATTCATTTTGAAATCATTTTTAGAACTTAAGTATTTTAATTATTTAATAATTTTTATTTTTAATAAATTAATAAAGAAAAATATTTAGGACCACATTTTGAATTTTTGAACAGGGCCTCCAAATATTATGGGACGGTCCTGACAATGAAGACACATGGATGTTACTCATGAAATTGAAACTTGTATTAGTTAAATATTTCTTTGTAAAAATAAAATAATTTGGATATTTAATTTATATCTATTTTATATCATGTAAAGGGACACCTCTTGTACAATTTTATGGTCCGTCATTGACATGCATCTAAACTTGTTTATAGAATGAAATTAAAAATGTTATGAACTATTTTATCAATGTCATAGCCTGAAATGCAGTTAGACGGTTCGTTGTAAAAGATTATATAGGATTCGTTCATTTATCTTTTACACCAATCCACTGCTAACCAACAATCTTGTAGTTGATCGATGTCGTGTCATCAAAGCAACTTAGTTCTTTTGTGTTCGAGTCCTAGTGACTCCCTACAAAAGCCTCATTTTCCACATCCTCTCTAGACAGTACCATTACAACTATCTTGTATCGTATTTGGCAACTATCTCCGACAAACAAAAAAAATGATCACGTGTTCTCATATTCTGAAATGTTCTAAAATACATCGATGTGTGTATACCCAACTCATATTTGATTTGGGAAATACTCACACGTGCCATCCCTAGACAATCATATGTTGAATTCATGATATGTTCCAATTTTTATTATTTTTTTCTAAGATAGTATATGGATAAGTGAAAAATAATGAGCAAAAAATCGGGTTTAAGATATAAACACAACGGTTAAGTGGTATGGATGCTCTAAATTGTTAATTGGGATTTGGGAGGATGCAGAGCATACTTATAGCACAAAGTCGGATGATCTCATCATATAGTAAAAAGAACAAACGTGCACTCATATCGAGTTCGAGAAAAATCAAACAAAAAATCATGTTATTTGGATTTTCCATATAAAATCCATTCGAGCAAGGTTGGTTGCCCGATATGAAGTAAAAATGGATTACTTTTCCAACCCTACTCATACATATGTGATAAGGTTTATTAATTAGGTCAATTCAATTACTCCGGGAATCGTAAAACAAGCATGAAAGTTGCGACAAAACCTGTAATTAACTTCATTAGCAAAAAGGATAGGATTGAGACATAAAATTTTGTGTCGGTTATTCCGACTATCGGTAATAACCGACACTAAAGATATAGAATAACCGACACAAAACACCTATTTTCTGGTAGGGTAACCAACCACATTCACACGAATGAAACAGAAAAACTCTTGTGCAGATTCCAAAGTGAAAAAGGGGTGGGCAAGTAGACAAGAGATATCCAAACAAAATGTGTAAGAAAGAAGAATACCACCATCGCGTCTAGTGAGGTTTGGTAATGTGAAGTTGGACCTGTGACTGTGTCCTGTCTGTTAATACAAGAGTGCCCTGTCCTTCACATGATGGGGTCCTTCGTATTAATTAAGGACCTTTACATTTCTTTCCATTCAGCTCCTTTTCATTTTCAAGTGAAGTTTTAGAATATTCCAATTAAGCTCAACAGCCCCAAATTTCCCCTATTAATCCCAGACCTCGACTGTACCTTCAGTGCGGGTGTAAGTAAGTGCATGTTCTGTGTGAGTCTTATCTCTTGGCCATTTCTCAGCTAGGAAAAAACCAGCAGCACAAGTTATCAATGGCTGGCTATGCCTAGAAAAAGTTGAAGTTAGAAAAGGGACATCGGTTAAAATTGGGTTTCTAACTTTAGATAAAACCTTGTCCCGCAGCCATGTAGCTGTATGGTTCGAATTGACTTTGGAAAAAGAAAGTATGGGTTATAGGGTGAGGGTGCAACTGACACAATAGTGTATCTTATTCAAAAAATTTCAACAAAGCAGACTTGTGCCAAGTTTATATAATAAGGGTTTGATTATGTGTTCGTGGTTAGTGTAAAGAGCTGATTTACGTCAACAACTCAAATTAATCGGGGAGTTACAAAAATTAATTTTATTTTATTTAGTTTGTACTCACTCTCATCATACCATGCATGTGTTTTACTCGATTGTTAATATTAATTGGAAGATCGTGATAATTGGAACGCATGACCTTTTTTATTATTATCAAAGAGTCAGATACTATTATCAAAAGTCATTCGTATCAATAACTCAAATTGTTGAGAAAGATCCAAAAATAAATCTGCATATCATTCCATAATAAGAAACATACTCATAAGTCATAACAAGTCTAATAAGAAAAATAAAATAAAATAAAACAGAATTCATCACTCAGTATCTAATTACTTCATTTTTATCGATAATAGTGAAGCCTATATCTAAAGAGTAAAAAGCAAGGATTGTAGAACGTTACTATACAAGAGGTTCAACTAGAAAAATCTCCTACAAGTATAAATTGGTAGGTAATTTTTATAGATACGAAACAGAGTGTCTAGCAGTGGTTAAGAAACTTTGTGGTAGAGAAGCCATTATTACCAATATGGGAACGATATGTATGAGTATCAAAAGGGCCCTTGGGATGAGATTAGAAGAGGCGCTCCGCTTGGTAAGAAGGACAATGAATGAGGCAGCACACCTAATGACCAAATGTAATACGAACTGGGACTCACCAGTAGTATGGCTAGATAGGCCACCGATAATTGTGATTGATCAGCTACACCTGGATGATGTAACAGTAGTTTCTGATTAATAAAGCTCAATACAGGTTGACATAAAAAAAACATAAAATAACCTATTGTTGAATCTTCCAATAATCTCCTGTACAATTTTACAAGTATGGGTAAAAAACCCAGCAATCAGCTAAATGTTAAGCTATATGCGAAAAGTGAAGTGATAGTTAAAGAGTAAAATGCCCAATTAGAAAGAAAGAAAGAAAGAAATCACATATGTGCATAAAGGCCAACAATTTCGCAAATCTAACATCACAATCCATGTTTTGATGTTACAGTTATATTCCCTTTTATGTTCAGTTATCCACAAATGTTGAACATAGTCTGTTCCAACTTCCAAGCGTGGGTATAGCTTGACGAGAGAGGGAAGGGTTGTGGATTCATGCCTACATCAGACACAAATTGAAGGTAGAAATGGCTTAGCTTTTTCACATAGCATAGGTTGTTTGTTCATATGTCTCTTGTTCGTTTCCTGGGCTGCAAAATGCTTTTTCTATATTAGTATCCAACGGTGGTAGATGTAATAGGAAAAGAAAATTAGCCATTTCTATATTATATATTTTTAATTCTTCATAGTTATTTTATTTTTTTTCAGAAAATTTCCAAACTAAAATTGACGTTGTTTAGTGTTTTGACCTTTTCCCTCCTCAAACTTAATGGTGTGGTGAGGTATGGGTATTGGGTAGGATGTACAACTCTTAGTTGTTTATTTGTGCATAATCAGATTTAGTGAATTGACTTTGAATGGAGTTATATCCGATGAAAGAGATAAGAATGCTTTTTAATTTGGGTTAATACCCTAGTTTGGCCCGAAGTTTAGCGTTAGTGACAGTTTTGGCCTCATTTTTCAAATAAGACATTTATGGCCTACTTTTGAAATTATTAGACAAATTTGGCCCGGAAATTATGTTGACCGTTAAAACTGACGGTCAAACATTTATTCCGTCAGTTACTCAGTATTCAGTGCTGAGGTGGCACTAACATGGCTGCCACATCATTTGCACATAATTTTTTTATGTTAAAATGAAAAAAACATGGAAAAACAAGTAAATTAATTTGGAGCCCACTTAATCCCCCCATTCCATTTTCAACCCTACCACCCACCCATCCCTGCGACCACCTCCACCTCCCACTTTCACCCGCCGCCACCTCCAACTCCCATTTTCCCCCGCCGCTGCTAGCCCTTCCCTGCTTTCTGCGGCCGAGCAAATCAACACCCACCCCTCCCATTTTCTTCCACTTGCCCACCGAATAACACCTCAGCGACCCATCGGTGTGGTGGCCGCCATTAACGAAAGCTTCTCTGGCAGGAAGTTCCAAGAGATCGTCGTTGCGCGTGGAAAGCTTCTCGATCTCCTCCGTCCCGACGACACCGGTAGGCTCCAAATCATTCTTTTCATCGAAATATTCGGTGCTATTTGCTCTTTCGCTCAATTCAAACTTACTGGATCTCAGAAGGATTAAATCGTCGTTGGTTATGATTCCGGGAGGATTGTGATTTTGAAGTACAACAAGGAGAAGAGTGTGTTTGATAAAGTTCACCCGGAGACATTTGGGAAGTCCAAATGCAGGAGGATAGTTCCTGGTCAGTACTTGGCGGTTGACCCCAAGGGGAGGGCGGTGATGATTGGAGCTGGCGAAGAAGAAGGAGAGGCGGAAGAATCGTCGGCCGCTCGGGAACGACTGGGGGAAGGAGAAACGATGGAGTGAATAAGGGGAAGAGCTAGTGGTCCACGTGACCCCTTCTCTGTAATTCAGTTTTTTCATTTGTTATTATTATTTGTTTTATTTTATTTTATTTGTAAATGATGTGGACAAGCCCAGTCAGTGGCAAATGCTGAGTCAGTGATGGGAAAATAGTTGACCGTTAATTCTGACAGTCAAACCGTCTCTCGGGCCAAATTTGTCCAATAATTTCTAAAGTAGGCCACAAATGTCTTATTTGAAAAATGGGGCCAGAACTGTCACTAACGCTAAACTTCGGGCCAAACTAGGGTATTAACCCTTTTAATTTTTGTTTTTAAACGACTTGTATCATCTTTACTTTTGCTCGGGTTTTGAATTTTTTTTCACAAAAGGAACGATCATCAAAATCTAAAAAATTATATATGTGTTTCCCGAGAAAAACCAAATGCCACCGCCGGTGCCGAATTCGTTTCCGACGATGTTGATTTGATGTTTCGCGGTGGAAACTCTTGCGGTGCCGTTTGATCGAATGCACCGCTGATTGCTGAAATCAAGACGACCGTCAAATATCCGTCGTCGAATGTCGGCGCCGTTGATTTGATCGATGCACCTCTAAATGGTGAAATCAACGTGACCGTCAAATATCCACCGTCGGGCGGTGTTGATTTGATCGATGCACCTTTGACTTCTAACCAAGAACGACCGTACTACGGTTCGCACCTCTCCAAACTACGTTCGAACGAGGGTGTTTGAGTTTTGAGGAGTCTACGCTACCGCTACTCCTATGGAGATTCCTGTGGAGAGCTCCGCGACTACGACTAAGACTACAACTATGGAGATCCTTCCTGGAAGGAGAGCTCCGCGAAGGAGTTACAGAGAAAAGGTAAAGTTTGAACAGAGTTGATCTGTGTTGATTTTTGGTTGTCCCCTCTCTCTCCTTGCTCCGCTGCTTTTATTTGAAATCACTTGCGTAGTCTTCACGCCCTGTGGAACTGCTTCCTCAACCGTTCCGTTGTGAACTCCCATGTTTCTCAACCGTCTTGATCTCCTCCTCGCTCGGGTTGGTGTGAATCTCACGCGATGTCGTTTTCTTCCCCAAACAGCTTTGTTTGCTTTTTACTCCACGACATTGTTTTATATTAAACATTGTCGTTTGCTAATACAACGGTACCGTTGGGCTTACTCGCGGTACCGTTTTTAATTAAACGACACCGCTAACATAGCCAAAAAATTCCAATTCATTGAACCGCCAAGAAGTTTCACTCGCATTGGGCTGGGCGGGATTTAGGCCCTTCACTTACCCGATATGATTTTTTTCTATTTAATCGGCACCGCTTATCAAGGCCTCCCGCGGCATCGTTTTTACATCCTCGGTACCGTTTTAATTCTCCGCGATGCCGCTTGTCTCCATGCGGTACCGCTTCTCCCCTTCCGACGAGGAATAAAAATAATGATAATAATAATAACTCCTTTTCCAACACCAATACTACGCGCGCGGCCCCATCCTGTTTTCTGGTAAACAGTGTCGTTTCCAGTGCCGCGGTACCGGTGAGCTTTCTTGCGGTACCGTTTTTCTGTTTCGCGGTATCGTTTTCAACTCACCGCGATACCGCTTGTCGCGGTGCCATTTTTAGCTAAATGACACCGTCTCCCAGTCTCGCGATGCCGTTGAACTTTGAGGTTCACGGTACCGTTCTATCTCTTCGCAACATTGCTCGACTCCAAACGGTGTTGTTATTCTCCTCCTCCGACAAGGAAAAATAAAATAAAAACATTCATTGTCCAACAGCAACACATGTCCTGCGCATGACTCACACATGGTCTGCAACCAATGTCGTTTCAAATACCGCGGTACCGCCGAGCCTCTTCGCGGTCTCGCTTAAATTCTCCGCGGTATTGCTCGACTCCAAATGACATCGTTTTGGCCATGCGATATCGAATTAAATGCCGAGACTCATTATTACGGCATTTAATTTAGGCCAAAAATATTTTAGGTGTAAAAAATATGTTTTCGATGAAATATTTTTGCATTACCAATCTTTATTTCTACAATTAGCAGATGATCCGTCACCTTCGTTCGTTTTAATTTGAATTTTAAAAGTCTTTACACATAAGGAACGAGTTCATTGTGATATGCAAAATAATGTCAATCATCATATATTTTTTGGAACAATTTTCGGGACCAAATATATCACCCCCTACCACAATAGTAGATGGTGGTAATTGGTTTTGCACGTTGGTAGATGGTGGTTAGTATATTCAAACTATCATGGATATCATCATTATACAATAGGCTTAATTGCAAGTTTGGTCACTCGAATTGCTATAAAATTTCACGTTTGCCACTCAAATTAAATTATTCCATTTATAGTCACTCGAATTAGTTGAACAGTTCAAGTTCGGTCACTCTCCGTTAACCTCCGTTAACTTTGACTGACATGGCGGTCAACTCTAACAGTTGACCGTTAAATGTGTGACGTGGCAAATAAAAAATAATTAAAAAATAAAAATTAAATTTTTAGAAATTACACATCATTATCACAAAAAATTATAATTATAAAAAATGAAGGTGTAATTTCTAAAAATGAATCTCGACCACCCAGTCGCTCACCAACTGCCGGATCTCGTCCTCCGCCACTGTCCGCAGCCGGATACCTCAGAGCAAGCCCGGCATTGCTCCCGATCCCGGAGACAATACCGGATTCCGCCGCTTGTTCCACTGCAGGGCCGTGGCGACGGCGGAGGGTCCGTCGGCGAAGCCGTTCCAGGTCGGCGCGGGGGGCAGCCTGATGGAGAAGCTCAGGGCGTTCGACATTGTCTGAGACCGGGTCCGATTGGACGGGCTCGTCCCTCCTCCGCTGTGGTTGAGGAGTCGGAATCGGAGTCACTGGCGAAGACCACAACGACGACGGACGGGCTGACTGTCGATGACGCGAGAAAGCTGCTGCGTGTGGCGCGATTGGAGATGGTCAAATCGAAGCTGAGAGACACAGGAAGGAACTGTTTGGATTATAACAGCGGCCAAAAAACTTGTTGGCTCCTCTCTTCCCCTCCCTTCCAAAACCGCCAAACTGGGTTTCGTATTATAAAAGTTCCAACCTGCCCAGCTCGATTAGCCGTTTCATCCAGAAAATGAACTCTCTGCTTGCTCCTGTAAATCCTTATTCCTCACTGATTCCCCTCTCTTTGTGAATTCCGATTTTGAAATCCCTTCTTTCCACACTCAAAACACTCTTCTACATCCGATTCGAACCACGTCCTCCATCTCCCGAGGTTCTTCTCTTGTTGGTTTGTTTCTACTAGCTTATCTTCCCATGTACTGATAATCACCATGCTCGGCGACGCTTACTATGAGAATTGGAATACGAATGCGGCGGCAACGGCGGCGGCTCTTCTCCAGGTTCGTATTCTGTTATCTCTCAATTTCTATGCGTCTGATTTCTTGGGCAGGGGTTTGGAGGAGCTCATTACTTCCTGGGCAAGAAAGTTGTTTAGTCTGCCATTCTATGGCGGCGAGTTTTTTATAATTATAATTTTTTGTGATGATGATGTGTAATTTCTAAAAATTTAATTTTTATTTTTTAATTATTTTTTATTTGCCACGTCACACATTTAACGGTCAACTGTCAGAGTTGACCGCCACGTCAGTCAAAGTTAACGGAGAGTGACCGAACTTGAACTGTTCAACTAATTCGAGTGACTATAAATGGAATAAATTAATTTGAGTGGCAAACCTGAAATTTTATAGCAATTCGAGTGACCAAACTTGCAATTAAGCCTTATACAATATGATATAAAATGTTAAGATATGTATAAATTAACATTCTATTTTTCTTTAGCTCATAATATATTAAAATGGATGTCATTTTGAAAAAGTATGATTAATATGATTTTGTGCACGGAAATGTTTGAATTCTATATTAAGAAGAAATAGACGCACCCATTTTTTCACTTATCCTTCACCAGTTCCAATTTTTCTCTCTCTTTCTCATGACAAAGAAAACTCATCTTCTTTCAATCTATGAACACTTCTATTCTTCCCAAATTCCTTATCATGTCTTTAGCTAATCGCTACCTAAATGGGTGAAGCCTGCTGATGAAGTTCTATCAAAAGCTTGTATTGAAATTTTAGAGGGTGGTTTCGTCAGCCATTATCAATTCATGATTGAATTTTGAAGGCAAGATGAAGTTGTATTTACCTCTAAAGGATGAGGGATTTCACGTACTAACGGGGTCTTGAGTTCTCGATGAAATCATTCTCCATCAATGTAGGTAATGAAATGCAACATCATATTTAATGATAACTTTTTTATGTCCAATAAATTACATTGAAATATTCTTTTTAACTATTTATTACTACTTACATAAAAATAATGAGCACATTAAGTAAATAAAATGATGAACCTATAGTAAACTAGATTATGAGAAAACTATAGTCGAGAGAAGAGAACTAGCACTTTGACATTTGCTCTTGGAGCAAACCCACTTTTTTTTTAAGTTAAAAGGGTTAATATATTTGTATGACTCGAACTTTTCACATATTAAACATCATAGTCAATTTTTTCGATTTATAACTTTGTGGCCTCAACTATGCATCAAAGTTATGAAATTGGCCAAACTCGAGATTTGATCGTTACCTTGAACGGTCAACCCACCACTTCACTGCCCGGTCAGCATTAACTTAATTAAAAAAAAATCAATTTACAAAAATTAAAAAAATTCAAATTTAGCCTAAAATCGAAAAGGAAACTATTTTTTTTAATCCTCTCACCTCCAAACACTGGCGATTTGCCTCCTCGATGGATTCACCATCGACGGTAACTCTGAGTCCTTGACCGATCCCGATTCCTCTCCTCCGCTCCTAGATTTCGATTCCACCTCCTTCTCGAACCCCTTTGAATATTGTCCCGAATACTTTCCTCCGAGCCCATATTACAATTCTACCTCCTCCTCAGACCCCTATGAAGCCCGCATCTCCAACTTTCGCCTCCTAGGGATTTTGGTGCTTCTTTGCTTCTCTGGGATTCAGAGTTTCGAAGAACCCTTATATTCTGCTAGCCGTTGGGAGTATGTGGTTTCGAGGTTTAAGCAGCTACGACCGAGCATCGTTACGGTGGTGGAGGAGGAGTGACTCGCCACGGACTACACCGAGAATTAAATCCCGACTAGAGCCCAAGTATAAACTCTAGCTGGGTGCAGTATAGGAAAAACATGTTTAAATTGGAGGAATTTTACAATGCTATATAGCATTGGTGCTATAAGGTTTTGCCTTTATGGTACAACTTAAAATTGTACCTTTAATGTTATGGTATAACTTCATATTGTACCTATACTTTTTGTACAAATTCTTTTATGGTACAACTTGAACTTGTACCTTTATATGATGGTACAACTTCAAGTTGTAAAGTTGTAGCATAACATAATAGTAAAAATTTCTTTATGGTACAACTTGAACTTATACATTTAACATTATGTTACAACTTTAAGTTGTACATTAAAGCACCAATACTTTATAGCATAGTAGAAGTGCTCGTTTTAATTGTCAAATTTGGGCCGGTCCATGTACTCCTACTTCACTCGCTTAGTTTGTTATCTAGCAAACGTTTTTGGGTTTAAAACTAAGAAAACTACAAATGAAAACACGCAAGTAAAGTAAATCGAGGTTGTCCCAAAGAGAGAAGAGTTCACCCGGGTATTGCTCCCCCTAGCTACATATCAAGATCGCTCAAATCGAATGCAAATGTGTGGATGTGTACACCTTAGGAAGGCGCAACAAGTGAAGGAAACTAAGAAAACTACAAATGAAAACAAGCAAGTAAAGAAATTGAGGTTGTCCCAATGAGAGAAGAGTTCACCCGAGTATTGCTCCCCCTAACTACATATCAAGATCGCCCAAATCGAATGCAAATGTGTGGAGGTATGTTAATACACCGTAGGAAGGCGCAACAAGTGAAGGAAACCTCAATCTCTTAATAAATCGGTTAAGGAAAACAATTAAACTAGGAACATTAGCTCTCTCAATCAATGGATTAAGGATTGCTATAATAAACATTAGCTCTCTTAACCTTTAGGCTAAGGATTGCAGCAATAAGCCAAGAGTCCTAGCTCTCTTAACCGATAAAACCAAGGTTACAAAACCAATCCCTCCAAACTTAATTTGGGCGGAAAAGTAACACCAAAGTTATAGTGCTAAATCAAAAGTTTGAGATTTTCCCTAATTTGCCCTAGGTAGGTGACTCAACCGGCCAAGGAATCCAGCTCAACAAAGCCTCTTAATAAAAATGAGAAATTCTCTCTACCTAGGTCAAATTGGCATAGTAATGAGAAATGAAGAACACAACCCAAGTATCATGAAAATACCTCAAACTTTGCATTAAACACAAACCCACACACATAGCATTCAATCCTTACAATCTATCACCTATTTCAAGCTGGGGTTTACAACACCCAAGTGAAGAGGTAGGCTATTCCATAGCTAGGCAAAGGAAATCAACAAAAAGGAGAGAAAGAACCATGAAGAGATGACAATCTTCCTTGAGAAGAAGAAACCTTCAATCCTCTAGCTTAGGGCAAGCCCGAATCTCCTTCTTCCTCCTATGAATGTCACTTTCTCTCTCTAGAATAGGAAGAGGAAACCTTAATCTCTCACTAGAAACCCTCCTTTATTCTGAAAACTAAAACTCTACCAAAAGTTCTCCCCCTTTTCCTTTAGCTCACTTCCCCTTTTATACCCAGATCGACGCCTGTTCACGGTCCTAGTTCACGACCGTGAATATTTGACCTGGACCGTGAAGTCAAGCAGATTCACACCGTTTCACTAAGTCACTTCACGGTTTGGGGCTGGAGTTCACAGTCTTGCGACCGTGAAGTGGCTGGGCTCAAGTGCAATGGCAAACTGTTCTTGAACCTCCGCGCTGCACGGTCTTGGGGCAATTGTCACGATCACTTTTCTTCACTTTTTGGCACGTTTCGACTCCAATCATCCTAAAACTCGTCCTCGACCCTTCTACACGTGCTAGGACCTGAAATATGACAAAACAAGCACAACTGAGCGTAAAATAGGTCAAGAGACAATGAAATGCAAAGTCCAACTCTCAAGAAATTAGGGGTAAAATGTGTGCATTTAGACCCGAATCAAGGAGGCATATCTGGACATCAGCGGGGATTTCTGTTACACCCCGGTATTTTAGATTTCGGTTCGACCGTAAATAATGATAGGGTCGACCATAAATAATGTAACACTCCGATCTTTGGGTTAGGTTCGACTTTAATACGTGAACGGTTGAATTAATGGTTACGTACTAAGGGTTGCAACCGCGGATTATGAATAATAATAATAATTATTATTATTATGAAAAAAAGGGATGGAGGAGGGCCGAGCGGCCACAACTCCCAAAACCTCTTCTATTATTGTTAATAAAAAAAATACATGTATATATCAAAAGGGAGGAGGCGCCCCCAGCAGCAAAACCCTCCCCAATTAACTGTTTCCCCAGCCGAGAGACTCCCCGCCGCCCTGAATTGTTTGTTCGGCCAACCGAGCGTGAGGAATAAAGAAAAGAGTGAGCGCGGCCCTGTTCCCGACCCCGATTTCCCGACCCCGATTCCATCCCTTCGTGTTACTAGGTAAGGATAACGAACCCATTCGTGATTTTTAAATTCGATTCATTGATAGTCTAATACGAAGCTTTCATTTTATTAGCGGTGACATTTGAGGGTTCGATCAACGAGGAGATCAACGTCCCGGGCCATCCAATCTAGTCCTAGGCACATTCTAGATGTAAGGGAACTCGCTCCCTTCGAGTTAGGTCGATTAATCTGCGAATTTTTCGTGAGGTTGCAATTCTGGATTTTTAGCAACAGACTTTATAGGATTTTAGTGACAGATTTTGGGTGTCACTAAAGCTGTTGGGAATTTCCAAGAATGTGTTTTTGGATGTTTTAATTATTTCAAACATCTGTGGGTGTTTATTTCTAGTTTTAACAATTTTATAAATTGAGGGAGGTCTAGGAGATGACTGTAATTTAATTTAGGAATTTTTGAAGAATTATTACTATTTTTAGAAATTGGTTGAATGTTCATTTTAATTAAAAAAATTCTTGCCGAGGGATTTTCAGGGGTTTGATAATTTTCCATGGTACTTGTACTTCCCATTATTGACGTGGAAAAATTATGCTCCAAATTTTTTAAGAAGGTTCAAGTAAGTGAAAAATTCGTCCAAAACGAAATTAATTAGAAAAATGGTCGGTTTTGTATGGATTATCTCTAGAAAAATTGTTAAAGGAGGTTAAGGGATCTTTGGAGTGAGGTTTGAGGATGAGACTTTCAGGAGAGGGTGTCTGGGTAAATAAAAAGGGGTTTTAAATTGAGAAAAGTCGTCTAAGAAAATGAATTTTTATTAATAGATTTCCCCAAGACAATCCGGCTAAGGAGGGGTTTCTTCAAGGAAGGAATCGAGGAGTCATCGTTTCGAGGTGAGTGTAAAGGGGGTAAAATCTTTGTCGTAGGTCTTTTAGTTTATGCTTTTCGTTCAAGTTATTAATTAGTTAATTTTTGAGTAATGCGCGATATGTGTGTGAGGCATCCCACCGCCTATAAGGGTGGAGGCACGCGTTGTGCTATGTATGAATGTATGGATGTATGGTTGTAATAGTTGGTTAATGTTAAGATGAACCCCCGGGCGGTTGGGCCACTACTGGACGCGGTAGATGGTTGGATCACTGTTGGATGGCGAGACGTAACACAGTAGTTGATCGTGTTTGTTGGGGTCAGTACTGTACGGCGAGACGTAACGCAGTAGTTGACCGGGCATGGACTGGACGACGAGACGTAACGCAGTGCCATTGCCGAGTTTGGGTATGCAACCAGACGACGAGACCTAACGCGGTTGGCATACTAGGGTAGGGACACCAGACGATGAGACGTAACGCGGTGGTCCCTAGTGTTGGTGTCTATGGATTAAGAATATAAGTAAGGAAATTCTAAAGATAAGATAGGAGTAGAGATCTCTTATAGACTGTTTGATAACAAAGTAGAAGGGATAAAAGTGAGAACGACTTTTGTCTAAGTCAAGAACCCTAATAACGTGTTTAGTAAGGAGTTTCTTAGGGCGAAGACCTTAGGAAGTAACGACGAGACTGACCCCTTCTCACTCACCAGGTCGATGAAGGGTTAGCAGAGGCAGATGTCGAGAAGAGGCAAGGCGAGGTGAGGCGAGTAGCTGCACCAGCATTGATGAGAAGTCAAGGAACTCGTGAAAAGTCAGAGCTAGAATAGTTTAATTTCTTTGTTACATGGTTAGGAGTGTAAACTGGAGATTCTGAGTTCATTCATTTTAAGTATTGGGATTGTCATTTGCCCAAGTGTTCAGTTTTTTTGTTTGAAAATCTTAAACATTGTGGTTGTTGGTTTTGACTTGTAAACCTATTTTGGGTTACTCCGGAGTAACCGGTTTGTGGTTTGAGTTATGATTTGGTTTTCAAAAAGGATCAGGTCATTTCAATTTCATCAGGGGATTCGACGAGTGCTTGTAGTGGTTTAGTGTTTACTTCGAGTGATGAGCGCTTGATGCGGGAGAGAGAAGTCGGAAGGCCAATTTTGGATCTGCTGGCGTGTCCGTCGGCATAGTTGACAGAGACGAGGGAGACCGCAAGCGTGGTCGGCGTGCAGAGTGAGTGACGGTGTGAAGGCGTTGCCAGCGATAGATCCGCTTCCGTTGCAAATTAGGAGAGAAGAAGATAGGGATTTCAAGATTGGCCTGATTATGTTTAATTTTTGTTTTAATTAAGAGCATAATTTGATTGTTCTGGGAAGATTATGTTTGATTTGGGGTTGTGGTTGGGTAGCAGATGTGAGAGTAGGGATGGCAATGGGTCGGGTTGGGGCGGGTTTTGTCAAACCCAAACCCAAACCCATGGGTTTATCCGCCAAAAAAACTCGGGGTAAAATTTGTTGGGTTTGAAAAACTCAAACCCAACCCAACCCACTGGGTATCCGCGGGTTCATGGGTACCCGTGGGTTTTTCTAGTAAAAAATTTACAATAACAAGTTTCTTTCAAAATAAAAGTTTAACATCAATTTTCTCATACAAATTAATCATACAAAAAACACAAATCTAGAGCATACAAGCAAACAACAAATGATCAATACAAGTTGTTCATAATTAAAGATAAACATCTATAAACAATAAAATTAATTGAAAGCTTAGTCCTCGTCAACTAAGTTTCTTCATTCTTCACTTCATAATATCAACTTCATTCTAAACAATTAGAAAGAACAAATTAAAAATGTCTCCACAAACATAAAGAATATTAGTTGTTTAAGGAAGATATATTATTTAGAATATTAAATATACCGGAAAAGTAATTATATGTGTGTGGGCGGGTACCCACGGGGCGGGTTTACCCAAACCCAACCCGACCCGGTGAATAGTGTAGCAGGTTTAAACCCGAACCCGGCCCAAAACCCGTCAACACGGGTTTTACCCGCGTTGACCGGGTTGGGTCGGATGGGTACCTGTGGGTTCGGGTTTTGTTGCCATCCCTATGTGAGAGCTCTCTGTCGAAGAAGAGGTTGGGGAGTAGACGGAGGGGAGCCACCGGTGGGGAGTTGTTTTTCAAAAAATTTCAAATTTTGTTTTAGGGTTAATATTTTCGTTGACCTGAACTTTGACCAAAATAAACATCCTGTCCAATCTTTTCGATCTATAACATCCTGGCCCGAACTATACACCAAAATAAACAATTTGGCCAGATCCGACTTTTGACCGTTAACTTGGACGGTCAAACGCGTTGACCGTTAGTCAACGCGCCATGTCACTGCCAAGTCAGCATAAAATATTTAAAATATTTCACAATTTCCACACATTCCCTAATTTTAAATTATTATAAATTAAAAAAAAATCATCTAATACCTAAGTTAAACCAAAAATAAAAAAACGAAAACAATTAAATATTTATTAGATCTTCTGACTTGGCAGTGACGTGGCGCGTTGACCGTTAGTCAACGCGTTTGACCGTCCAAGTTAACTGTCAAACATCGGATTTGGCCAAATTGTTTATTTTGGTGTATAGTTCGGGCCATGATGTTATAGATCGAAAAGATTGGCCAGGATGTTTATTTTGGTCAAAGTTCAGGCCATACGAAAACATTAACCCTTTGTTTTAATTAAATTCTAATAATTCAAAAATAGAAAATATGTGTAAATTTTGAATATTTTAATAATTTTAGTGATGATCGGACAATGACATGGCGGGTTGATCGTTAATCAACTATCTTGACCGTCCAAGATAACAGTAAAATCTTGCGTTTGACCAATTTCATAACTTTAATGCATAGTTGATGCCACAAAGTTATAGATCAAAAAGATTGATCATGATGTTTAATATGTGAAAAGTTCTAGCAATACAAAAATATTAACCCAAGATAAAATGTCAAATATAATCTCAAAATTTGACATTACAGAGCTGGTCTCATTCGAGTTGCTTTGACATTTTGGCACTACATTGAAGTTGGTCTAAGATCCTAGATCTAACTAAGAAGGATAAAAATCACCATACTCGTGAATGCCCACAATAATTCGAAGCGATTGGATACAACTCATATATGAAAGAATTTTTAATAGGTATGAGTAAACTGCGAACGTGAATATTGTGATTGATGTATATGATTTTTTCATTATCCAACCGAATCCGTCCGTTCATATACATGCATATATATTTTGTTTAAAACTGATCGTTATTTTTCTCAACAGATTTAATATGGATTATACACATATAATATGTTCATGAAATTATATTATTTTTAATTAATTTCTTTCATTCTAATAATTTATTGTGATATTTTTTCACTTATTTAAATTTAATATACATGTAATTATTAATATATTGATTGAAAGTATAAAGAGAAATTATTATTTATAGATAATAGTGAATATCCTAAATCTAATTGAAGTATGAGTATAATTTTAATATTCTACCTTATTCATATACAAACATCAGTATGGATAAAATTCAAGTAGATGTCCACCCATCTAGAATACTGTCGCCAATAATCAGTGGCTCAGTGCAACTTCCCCGAGCGATGTTTCAACGTGAGTGGAGACTGGAGAGAATAAACGACGAGACAGATACACAACACACATACATGAGATCTATTTTGGATCCTCTGACTGGAAATCCAAGCCCAGTATATCCATCGAGGGCCCATATCTAGTACCCGTACCACGTAGACTTGGGCCACCGACCCACAACTGGAAAACGAATGAGACTCGGACGGCAGAGATCAAACCATCACATCTTCCGGCCCCTCGAGATCCGCGACGCCTCCTGTTGAAAGCAGACAATCCTTCCAGTTCCTCTCTGACTGCTGCTGGAAAAGAAAACAACCTCGTGAGTAAGCAGAAAGCAAAGCAAAGAAGGTGAAAATTGGATAAAAGATTTGTGCGGTAATAAAGTAAAAAAAAATGGGGAAAGAAAGCCGCGTGCGGTTGTTTACTTTTGGTAATTTCCGTGCGCTCGTCGCTTTTTCAGTTTGGAAACCCTTTTGGCATTATTATTTAATTATTGGGTTCATGGTTGTGCGTTGTTTGGATTCCAAAGAGCCAGAGGATCCTAGATTAGCAGGTTAGATAATGACAAATCCACCTTTAATCTCACTTCACTTCATTCATGGTGTTAATTACGTGTCTCCTGAATTTGGTGACAGAATGTGGCAAGATTATTATCCTGCCCAAATTGATGATGTAATTGCCCTAGAGGCGGGTTTTTGATTCCAATGAAATCAGTTTGAGTCTGAAAAAAATATTGCGCGACTCCTGAATCTCCATGTATGGTCTCTCTACTGAGAGAGGTTAACGGTTTGAATGATTTATGCTGTGTTTCTAATTTATTTTATAGATGTATTTGTTCAAATTTGTGTTAATACGATCTAATTCGTTGTGATATTATACATGTATAATGTGCAGGGTGATCAAGAATGAGCTAACATGCGTCTAGGAATGACAATGGGCAGGTCCAGGGCGGGTTTCTTGGTACCTAGACCTGCCTCGTGGCAGGTCGAGTCCAGGTGGGGTAATTTATCACGGGCCGCAGGTCAGGGCAGGTCGTCCTAATGGGTATGCAATATATATGAAAAATATTAGAAATATTCGTTATTTTTATTATAAGACCAAGAAAACAAACAATATTATGACAAATGTAGTTAAATTATTAGAGAAATTGAGGTTTTCACTAATCTACACATAATATAAATATATAATACGCCGAAGGGAAAAAAGGGAGTCCCATTTCAAATTTTTTGCAACGAGAGTGTAAGTAGGAATGACATTTTGGTCTTCACAATTACTTTTTTTTATTCATTAAAAAGACACGTACTGGGATTCAAACCATTACTATATTAAAGGAAAGCAAGGATGATAACCAATCACACTAAGTACATTTGTTGTATCTTTTTAAATTAAAAACATACAATAGCAGGGAGGAAAAAACCTTCCCCCATTTCAAATTCCCTGCTCCATGAGCGTTTGTAAGAAAATGTAGAATAGGGAGTGCAAATTTTTTTCTCTTTCTTCTGTGGAACGGGCCAACTTATATTACACATGCGGATTTAAACGGGTCTAAGAGTGTTAATTTTTTTTAAGCCCTTTTATTTCTCCGTGGTGATAAAATATATATGAAAAGGAAAAAAAAACAATACTCCTTTTTGTTATTAAAAATAAAAAATTTAACAATAAACTAATGCATGGTATCTAATGGGCTAACCGCTAACCATAAAATAAAAGAGTTGAATGAGCCCGACCTACACGGGATTTGACCATCAAGTAAAACAAATGAACATCATTGGTTTGCCATTCTAAAACAAACTATTTTTTCTGGCATAATATATATCATGCTATTATTTTATATCTTAGTGGCTAAAATATAATGTATTTAAAAGTTATTCAATGGTTTAACCTAGACCAACCCAATTAGTCCAATTTTCATCATTTCAAATATATATGAGATAATTATTTGATATCATAATGATCAAATTATAGTGTATTTTATAGGGAATCGTTTGGTACTTGTTAGTAAAAAACTAAACAGAAAGATCTATTTGGTTATTTTAAACATTAAAACGATCCTAAACATTGTCAGTTCCTTTTGAATTTCTATGGTTTCATTCCCGAATAAGTGATGTGCAAATGGTGAATTGCAGTCATCTCTTTTCTTTCACTATTTTTTATTTTCAAATAGAAAGTTTAAAAGTAAAGAATAATTAGAATTTGGCATGGGTCGGTCAAACAAACTGAATTTCAAGTTTTGGCCCGTTTTGATCAAGTCTAATTTATAATCACATGGTTCCTTGATACCCGATAAAAATCTCAATCCAAACCAGTTTGACAGGTGAGTCCGTGTTTACCACCATTTTCCAGGGATATGACAACGGCGGTTCCTATCCCAAATCGTGTTGTTCGTTCTTGATTTCCTTATATTTTATCATGGCCTGACAAAAACCGGAAAGCACAATGACGACAAGATGAAAGGTTTATAAAGCAAATTAATCGGCCAACGGGCCGAGTAAAAGCTAGCAACGATTGTGAGATGCTCATTTCCCGAAAACCGACGAGATAGGCGATTTTTATTCAATTTTCTAGAATTCGGTTTCTATAAAACTTACTCCTCCTCATCATATTAACAGAAACAATATTGTTTCACTAGGTAATAGGTACTTGATTTTGGTTCATAAGGCCGATTTTTGATTCATTGCATCATTCATGTCTCTTTCCTGCTAAAATTCACTATTTTTATCACGTGTTTCCCAAAAAAAACTATACAACAATAAGCTATACACCCCATTACATTATCAAATTTCATACCTCACCTTCCTCCGGCCAACTGACCGGGGCCCACGCTAGTTTATAACTTTATTAGAGCTAAATTATGATGTAATAAAAGAAAAATCATAAGTAATTTGACTAAGATTACATGTAATTTAGGCAAGAACGGGTCGAGAATGGGGCGGGTCAGGGCAGGTCGGGTCGATGAGAGTACCCATTCTCACCCTGCCCCCAAACAGGTCAAACAGATCGGGTAAAACATCACTAATTTACAATTTTATTATAGCTAAATTATGATGTAATAAAATAAAAGTCATAAGTAATTTGACTAAGATTACGTGTAATTTAGACAAGAACGGATTGAGAATGGGGCGGGTCAGGACAAATCAGGTCGATGAGAGTACCCATTCCTGCCCCACCCCAAACAAGCCAAACAAATTGGGGAAAAGGAAAACCGATGAGGTCGAAATTTCCATCCTACATGGTACATACATGCGTCCAATAGCTTGTTTTGTAGAATACATGACCAAGTTGGACGATAAATAGTTATGTAACATTTTGGGAGAAAAATAGTTTGGTAGACCAAGTTGTATATATGTGATAAATAAGTGACCAGGTTGACTAAAAACCCTACTTTATTCAGAGAGGGAAAGAGAGAGAATTCAAAAACCCTCTGCAAGCTCTGCAACTTCGACAGATTCCCCGCCCACTTCCCCAGAGGAAAGAAAGAAATAATTTCACGGAGGAAGAGAAAGAAAAGAAACCAACAAAGGGAGCAGAAAAATCCCCAAAGCCCACGTTTCCACGCCCACGAACGCCAACAACTGCACACGAAACCACAACCCGCGTCTCCACCTCTCCCTCTCTCTATCTCCCGTCCTGTCTTTGTCTCTTTTCTCTGGTAAAGCAAACTTTTTTTTGGAAACTTTGCACTTCCATCAATGCCTTTCTTGATCCTAAAAATCTCGTCTCCACCAGAACATTGATCAAGACCCACCGCTGCTGCAACTCAAGCGAGCTTCAGGTTTCACTCAAGTTTCTTGCTATGCTCGTCCCTCTTTCTCTTGTTCTGCTAGAAAAGCTTGTGGTGGGTTTTTTCTTGTCTGTCTCTGGGTTTTAAGTCTTGTTAGTGTTTGTTGAAAGTCCAGTGTGAAGTTTGATTCGTGGTTGGAGGTTAAAGTTTGGAACTTTCTATCTGGGGCGGGTTCTATTTCTGTGAAGCTGTTCAGTATTTCTTTAATCAAGGGTGTTTCAGGGCACTACAAACGCTACCCATTTGCCAGGGTTTCAGGGAATTGGCCAGGATTCCCGGTGAAATTTCTTAGCTGTTGTTGGTAGGCATTTTGGGAACCGTTCATTTAATCGCATTAGTTTTTCCTATTTTTAGTTCAAATCATTCCTAGATCTGCTACGACCAGGGGTTTTATTATACTTGTTTTGAGTTTTGAGCAAGCAAAGGGATGGAGTGTGCGCCCGCTAAACCCTTAAAGCCGCCTTCAAACATAACGGAGATGGTCTCCAAGTTTGCCAAAGTTTGCAGATTGAGATCCATTGGTGTGTTCTCCGGTGAAAACCCACATAACCAAACAAATCCCGCCGGCATTTGCAATCCCCCTTTGATGGGTGAGAACAGCAGCAGCGATGCCAGTGGGGGAACAGATTCCAGCCGTGCTGGTGGGAAGGATGGAGTTCGTGCTCAACCTGCAGTGGTTCCTGCGAGTAAGAGCGGAAAATTGAGCGGTGGTGACAAGGATATTGTCAAGCTGTTTGACTCGGTTTCGGCCCTGAAATTGGCGTACATTCAGCTTCAGGAAGCTCATATTCCTTACAACCCTGACAAGATTCTAGCTGCTGATGAAATAGTCATGTCTCAGTTCCAAACTCTCTGCAACATTAGAAGGTCGGTTAAGGAGAAGCAGTTTGAGAAGGCGAAGCTGGAGTCTTCTCGTTTGGGCTCGCTGCGTGCTGAAGTTGAAGCTAAAGAGAGGGTCTTGGAGCAACTGAAGTCTCAAACTGGGGCTAGAGATGCTGAGATTGCACGATTGAGGGAGCAACTTCATGATTTGGACACTTCCAATTTACTGTTGGTTGAGACTATGAAGGCAAGAAGCTTGGAGAAAAGGAGTTGGAAGGTTGTGGATGCTGTGATGTTTGAGGAAATCTTCAGATTGGCTTGTAAGTCAATTCATGATTTTGCAAAGCCGATGATTAACCTGATGAAAGCTTCAGGGTGGGATCTAGACTTGGCTGCCGATGCAGTTGTGAAAGGGGCGACTTATGCCAAAAGGTCGCATAAGAAGTATGCATTCGAAGCATATGTTTCTCGGAGAATGTTCCATGTTATGTCGCTCAAGTCATGTAATGTGGATGATGTTATGAGGTACGATGATCCTATTGAGTCTCTGATAGAGAATCCTAACTCAGGGTTCGCCAACTTCTGTGGGAAAAAGTACTTGTTCGTTGTTCATCCGGTGATGGAGATATGTTTCTTTAGGAATTTGGATCATAGGATGCTGGTGATCAGTGGGAAGCATCCAAGAACACCGCTGTACCAAATCTTTGTGAGAATGGCAAAGTGGATTTGGGTTCTACAGGGAGTTGCCACATCGATCGATCCCCAGGCTAAGGTGTTTGCAGTAAGCAGTGGAAGTGAATTCTCTGATGTTTATATGGAATCTGTTGAAGAGAAGTCAGAGTCCAACTGTAAAGTTGAATTCATGGTGATGCCTGGCTTCAGAATTGGGGACAAATTGGTTAAATCTCGGGTTTATCTTTCGAAACCAAAATGATTCATTCTCCTGTAACTTGCTAGAATGGAGATGCTCGTTTTGACACGGGTAACGTTGTGAAGCCTGCTATTCACCTGCTCTTATTAAATGTGTTTATATGCTTTATAATCGAGCTAGTTACGAGATGCTTTTTCAGAGTGCTTCAATTGTAGGTAGCGTAAGAAGGAAAACAGCAGCAGCAGATGCAGATGCTGGTAGTTGTTCTATAACGAGTCTGTTGTCAGGTTCCAGGAAACGCCCTTATATATACTTGTTGACCTGTAAATGTAAATATGAACTAGTACTCGCCAGTTGCCAATGAGCGTATTGTATTCGAATACAATGTTGATATGAATTAGTTTTACAGACTACAGTAAAAAAATTGCTTTGAGAACACAGCATGATTTGACTAGGGAGTAACAAGTAGTTGATGCAGAAGAAATGGAGAAAAAGAAGGAAAGAATTGGCACTACCCAGACGAACTGGTCGTGTGAATTTCGATCTCATTGTGATCGGGAGCAAACAAATCCTTGCAGAGCTCACCATAGAAAGTGCAGACCAGATCAATGAAGACAGGACACTTGAGGCTCTTCCAGCAATAGAGAAGGTCCTCAACATCCATCAGGTCCCTCATCTTCCCTTCCTCCACAATCATCTCCACCAAGTAGTTCTCGAAGCTTCTGCACGCATCTTCGACCGCTTCATCCCCAAACCGGCTTCCGAACCTCAAGGCCTTGATGTAAGCCGGGGTGACCGGAGAAGTTAATAGGTTTCTCCTCCTGTCCCCCAGTTCTGCCTCAGACACAGCACTCCTGAGCTCCATGACCCTGTCCATCTTTCTATGGCGACGACTACGGAAGAGCGAGAGGAAGGAAGTGGGTGGTGCTGATGTGACGCTACGACGACGATGAGGACGAGCAGAACGGAGGGCTTTGAGGGGCTTTATAGAGAGGGGTTTTCTGAGCTTTAGCCTGAAGATTCGAAGGAATTTCCTGCATGGTGTGAGAAGCTTGGTTCTGAAGGCAACTAATGCTTTCATTTTGAGCTTTCTGATAATAATGTTTTGGCAACGGAGTGTTTGGTTGTGGATATATGTAATACTTTTGGTGGTGTACCAAATTGAGAGAGAGGGAGGGAATTAGGAGATTAGGGAGGTTGCTTAGAGGGTGATAATGTAGAGAGGGGTGGTGGATTAGATGGTAGTTAAGCTTGGTTCTTTATTGTTTTAATTATTTTGAACATGCTTTTGGAGTAGTGGGATTCACGTCTGTTGGGAGATTGCAAAGGAGAATGGAAATGTGGGACTCCATGAAAAAACGAGGCAAGAGGAGTAAAGATATTCCAGATCATAAACAGGAGTCAATGAGTCTAATTAGGTCTAATAAAGGTGTGTCTAATAAAGGCGACTGCGAAACGTGACATCATGTGAGTTTGTTGAATGAATCTAATACGAAAACGAATAGATGAATATGTTTGATTCTAGCCATATGGGACTTGAGATGAGTTAAGAAAAATGACATGGATTATGCCAAAAGCGTAATTGGAAATCATATAAACGCATAAAATAATATTAGTTGAGAACGTAACCATTTTTCAAAAACTTGAGTTATTGACACATATGATTAGAAGGGCAAAACAACTCCAATTGGATTTATAGTAAGCAAGGATACCCAGAGGGCAGAGCTACAGCTAGCAATGGGTTATTGCCAGGCCTAAGCCTAAGTTCTATAGCTCACAAGCTCCTAACAACCAGCAGGCAGCAACAGTGCTGGGCTGGTCCCTTGATTGAATGTACAATCTTGACTTGAGAGTTGAAACTGAATTGTATTTAAATTTAATAAAGTTTGTCTAATTCGTTTACAAATTGGGGATGTAGCTCAAATGGTAGAGCGCCCGCTTTGCATGCGGGAGGTACAGGGTTCGATCCCCTGCATCTCCAATCAAAACTTTTTTACCGCACTTGCTGTTCCAAATTCCAAACATTCCAGTATCTGCAACACGATTTGGATGCTTCAGAATTCAGATCCCTCAGGAATAAACTAGTTTTTTTATTATCATGGGCCGCTTAGCAAGTCAATTTTCATGACAAGTAAAGTGAGGAGTCTCTCCATTTTAGTATTGAAATAGCAAAAAGATAGGGAGGGTAAAGCTAGCCGCTCAAACCATGTACACATTTGGAGAAACACTTTCCTCCAGAGGAATATAGCAGCAATATGCAGAAGAAACATACAAAGCAGGATTTTTATCGAGTGGATATATAGCTCCAAATCAGTAGACAAGATCACTCGACATCCCTTTCTGAAACTATGTTAATAGCCTTGCTACATTACAAATTTACAATAAATCATTAAGGGTGACGAGCCTGTAACCTAAACAATGTCCCCCTCTTTCTCTCTGTATCTGACGTGTATGAAGTTACAGCAGCAAGAAGAGACTCTTCCCAACCTTTACTATATTTTAACAGACAAGAACATTAAACAAGGGAGAAAGGAAAGGACAGAAAAAAAGGGCTCGTGATTGTGGACTGGCTGTAAAGGCCCATGCTGTCCTTCCTTCCTTCCTAGACCTGAGATTCTGTAAATTATAAGAGAGTGGAGAAGAAGATGTGATGGGCTGTCAAATTTTGCTACCAAGATATTGCAGACGAGACCATTGAAAGATTCTCATAGATTTCAACAACTCCACATATAGCCACTTCTTTTAAATTTCCCATCAATCCATCTTTTCCCTCCATGGTGATGTTTGCTTGGTATTCAGGACATTCAGTTCTACTAGCTTGTGTATAGGAGTGATGAGCTGATATTGTTCCATCGTTATAACTAGTGAAATTTATGATCTAATAAGGTAGTACGATATTAACATGTGCTGGTGCCAGTTCTAAAGCAGATAATTATTAATTTACGAGAAAATAAAGTTATGCAAAATGTGGGTTTTACCCTCGGACCAGAGGCTGAATCGGAAAAGTTAGTGATTTAAGATTCAGTGGCTAACCGTTACAAAACCGTTGGTACCTTTCACGATATATAACATACAAGACTTGTGTTTTACATTAATTTAAGAATAAAGTTATCATTTACCATAAACAATTTCAATTTCATATCATCACCCAAATATCTAATAAATCATTCAACCATCTCAAAAAAAAAAAAAAATCATAATTTTTCAATTCAAAGTAAAAATTACGATGCCAGTCGGTAGTGGACCATGGAAAGTCGACAACAAAGTTAGAAAATGAGAAGAGGACGTAGTTATATAATTAATAATGACGGTTTGACTATCTTAGTTTATGTTAAAGTATTTTCTAAAAAATATTGTGGTTAAAATAGTGAATCAGTGGACCAGTTAAACCGTGGTGGTTCATTTGGTTTTATGTTGAACCGTGAAAAACCGTTTGATCCACCATTAACCGTCCAAGCAATAAACCGGACCGCTATCGTAACTGGTTTGGCGATTCTACTGGCCCAACCATTGATCCGGTTTGGTTCTTATAACAATGGTTACCTTGTTTTGCTTTCTTACACCTTACATCCTTCCTACATATGGTATCCTTTTAGTGTTGTTCAACATATTTGATCGAGTAACGACCATAATTTGGTAGCATTATATTGTTGCATCAGATTTGCTCATAGAAAAAGATTTAAAAATTTAGATGTCATCAAACAAACACACAAATCCTAAATGCCTCCATGAGGTCGCTTAGCAGAATTAAGCACTAGGATTAGAGAGAAGAGGGAATATAATGATTTGGGGAAGCATGAAATCATGCGGACTAAAAAGAAGGAAACACCACTTACCTGACATAAGGACCCTTCTCTATTCCACAAATCATCATTGCTCTTTCTTCTTACTTTGATCAACAAAACAAAACAAACCAAAACCAAACCAAACCAAATAGAGAATGTCAATTTTGACCTCGAATATAGTAAAGAAGAGTGTGAAAATGTTGTAGTTGCGATAGTTTTATGTGGCATCTCCAATTGCTGGTGATTACACTATAGAAGAGATCCATTTTAGATTTTTCTTATTGACGATTTAGCCATTTAGCTGGACAAAGTTACTTATACAAGAATCAACTTTAGTCGGGGGAAGTCCAGCGGCAAAGCCCCACTATGGGGGAATGAAAGTCAACGTGAATGCGGGTTTGGATGCAGAAGGAGTGGATTTGGGTGTGGTTGTACGAGACCACGCAGGAAACTTTGTATTGGCAGCAGCTAAGAGGATGAAGGACATCAAGGATCCGACGATGGGGGAAGCGCTGGCCGTTGAGTTTGGATTACAGTTGGTTAGGCAGCACCATATTGCAGCGCCGATGGTGGAATCCGACTGTTTGACGGTGGTTAATAGTACGAATGGGACGGTGGAAGTGGAGACAGAAGTCGGGATTGTCTACAGGAACATAAAGAATCTGTTAGGGGAGTTTGAGAACGGAAGCCTGCGGCATGTGAGCAGGAAGGCTAATGAAGCGGCACATATAATGGCCCATACGATGACTCGATGGAATAGAGCGGAAGTTTGGTTTGATAGACCCCCGCTGAATCTGTTAGATCAGCTTGTAATTGACAATGTTGATTCTGTTGCGATTGAATAAAAGCTGAGTGCAGGTTACCATAAAAAAAAAAACTTTAGCCGGGTTTTACAATTAGAATCTTTTTTATTAGATAAGAGTAATATATGCTTGCTTTTTGTGATTATGTACTATTTAAAATAGAGCTAATACCAGTAGGAAACCCGAACTATTAACTTAGTGCCATTTGTATCCTAAAGAATTCAATATGACAATTGTGTCCCATGTCTGATAGTTGTGTGTCATTTGTATCCGCACGATTTCGTTGACCGTTAAAGATAACAATTGACCAAACGGTGGTCAACCTAATGTTGACATGGCAAAAATGTGGCAGCCACATAGATGTCACGTCATTAGCACCTTATATTTTTAATTCAAAATTAAATTAAAAATAAAATAGAAATGAAAGAATCACTAAAAATATTTTTTTTTTAAAACTCATTTTTTCCTTATTGCTTAGAAAGCACCCCCCATTTTGTCATACTTCCACTCCTTAGTCATCCAACATAGAAGGGATAAGCCTTCATAATTTTCATCGTTGATTTACTGACACCTTGACGTTTTAATGTTTTATTAACCTTAAAGATTCCATTACGTCCAATCCCACAGAGTTTATTCACATCCCAACAACAAAAATCTGCTAAACTAAGCCAATCTTTGCTGGTTGTTAATGATGAAAGCAAAAAAGGCCATTTTTGATAGACTTCCCTTTGTTGTCTCTCACCCTCCCCACCACCCATCATTCTCCAAAAGCCATGTCAGCCTGATGATGTCCCATTTATGCTCCCTCCCTCCCCCTTTTTATAACCCCTTTGATCATCCAAAACCTACTTTCTCTATCCTTCAACTCCAGCAAAACCAAGAACCCACACTCAGAAAAGAAGAACAAGGAGAAAGAGAGAGAGATGGGATTGAAACACAGGTTTAGATTGTCAGACATGATCCCAAATGCATGGTTTTACAAGCTCAAAGACATGAGCAAATCCATCCCCACAACCACACACCATTCCTCCAATCACAAGAAGAAAAGGCCCCCTAATTCCACAGTAGCAGCAGCAGCCACAGCCACAAGGGCTCCACAGCACCCAAGGTACTCCTCCTACTTGTCAGGGAAACCGGGCAGAGCTACCAACAACCATCATCATTATCAGCATCACAAGCTGTACAATTCACCTGTGAACCAGAAGGCATCAGACACTCAGTTTCCTGATCCACCTAGGAGAAGCAGCAGGAGGAGGAAGGCAGTCTACAAGCCTTCTCCTAAGCTGCTCTCCTCCTCTTCTTCATCATCAGTTTGCAGCAAATGTCGTGATCAGAATGATAACCCCACTCTGCCCCATTCCCCTGGCTACTCCACCTCTCCATTTGAGTCTTCCCCTGACTTCTGTGGCTCTATTCTAACCGAATCCGACGATGAAGATGATGATCTCGCCTCGTCTTTCGCCCGACCTCCTAGGTCATTTGACGATCAGGTGGTTTCAGCTGCATGGTCTACATCATGTCACTCATGTAAGCTCAGCTCCTCCACGGCTGACATCATCATCGATGTGAATGGGCATTCCTTGGAAAGGAACAACATCAACAAGGTTGATATTCATGAGCTGGAGAAGCTTCCTCCCATTGTTACAAAGCCATCTAGAATGGATCATGTGAAAGCACAAAGGTCTGTTTCTGATCAAAAGAAAAGGACCAAGTCTAGTCCTTCTCCGCGAAAATCCACATCGAATAAGAAGTACTCTGCCACGGGGATAAGGCTGAAGGCCAACTCGCCGAGGAGGCTTGCAAGCAGGAAAGTTCAGGGTAGTAGGAAGAGTACTGCTGTCACATCATGTTTATCAGCAGCATCAGCAGGGAACAGGATTGGAGAGAGCTTTGCAGTGGTGAAGAAGTCGGTTGATCCGGAGAGAGACTTCATGGAATCCATGGTGGAAATGATAGTGGAGAATGGAATCAGGGGTTCAAGGGAGCTCGAGGATCTTCTTGCTTGTTACCTCTCCCTCAATTCGACCAAGTACCATGATGTTATAGTCAGGGCATTTGAACAAATCTGGTTTCACATGTCTTAACAATTAAAATAGTCCTTGTACAAGTAAGATGTATGTATGAATGTATGTAAGATAGATGGATAGTACCAACTTTCCTTATGTTGTTATGGCAATGAAAAGCAGGCTACTTTCTTATGGGCATGAGAAAAAGTAGTGAACTTTGTGAAGGCCAATGGTTTTTTAAAATGAGGGTTTCAATTATTTGTCATTATTAATCAGCTGCATGAGCCTGAGGTTTTTGAGTGATGGAGGCTAAAAGACAGCAGCAATAAGCAGCAGGTGACTTGGCCTGTTACCATGCCTCCAAAGTATTCAGTAATCCCCTTAGTACTAGTGAACTACACACCATATAGAGTTAGTTGTTCTCAGTAGACCCTCCCACACGCTTCATCATATCCTTTGCTTTGCTGCATTCTCATTATGAATTCCATAACTTAAAAAAGAAGGGCAAGAGTCATAAAACAAACACCACAATGGCCTTGCTCGGTCCTAAAGGCCTAAACTATGGAAAGTGGACTCAACCCACTTTACTATATGCTTTTGATTACACTTCCAAATTTCTGAAAAATGGGAAGATTTTGTGGTTTCTCCAGCCAAAGATTCATTCATTTTCTTTACCATGCACAGTTGCAGATACAAGGATGACTTTGCCAGTGGTTTCTTACTCTTTTTTTTGTTCCTATATCACCATTCCATTCCTTTCCGCCCACAGCTCAATTCCAACCAAAATCTCTCCCAAAACCCATGAGAAATTGCTATCACACAGAAACAGAGCCAACTCTGGATTCCACATGTACCCTAATGGGGTTTTAGGACAGGACCACATCCTACATGATGACACCATTGCCCACCAATATTGTGACCATTTTAGGAAACCCTTTTTCCAGCTTAATATATAGTGCTGTTTCACCCTTCCCACCACCAGCACTAGCCTTTTAACTTAGGACCACCAACAATTTACTTGATTCCTTTCTTCAATGAATGGCTCTCCTTCACAAGTTTAGATGCATTTATATATGAAGCTAGGATAGGGGTATATCCTTAGATGCATGTATAAATCTAGTAAACTGCCAATTTCTGTGATGGGTTTGCATCTGATAGCTGTTTTAGGTTAGTTTTAGCAAGCATTGGGGGATTTCTAAATCTGGGTATGTCATTGACTGATGCATCTGCTCACAATTACAGAGAATTGCAGAGCTGGGGAAGCTGACTTCATATGTTTTGATGTGAAAGTGAAACACCACTGAATTTGTGATTCATGGGTATGGTGGTTTTAGTCAATCATAACATCAGAATTTGGGATCTGTCCACAAAAAACCCATAATAGCTGAATTATGTGGAAAGTGACTTATCTTCTTCTCATAAGATAAGGATCAGCTGCTATGTCCACACCAAGAGCCTTGATATGTGACACAGACTACCAGAGCTGTAGCTCCTAAGAAAATGGATTTTAAGACTGCAATAATTATCAGAAGGACCACAAGCTAAAGCTAGGTTTAGCTGGGTCAATTCCTCCCCTTAGGTTGCCATGCTTTTGTAATTTCCACTTCATCAATCAGCCTTACTCAATTCTCATGCATCCAAGGTCTTAAATATCATCAACTGCATGGATTAGACGATACAGAATTCTTAATTATGAACTAACAAAGATACCTTCTGCATAGCTGTCAGCCTGTCGCTTCTTTTTTCTTTTGAACATAATAGCTGTTTTGCTGCTAAAATAGTAGTAACTTCGATAACTGGACTTTCAGCAAGTTAAATTCTTTTTTACCCATTTTATTGGACTTGATTTCCCTGGTCTAGACAAAGTGAAAGCAAGCCACCTGGGAGAGAGCAAAGAGCATCCTTCATAACTCAAGGCAACTTATGGTTGCTGCAAAATGGTACAAAGACCTCTACAGTGAGGACTTGGTTTCTTTTTGCAATTATGTTCATTAAAGGCAGAGCATAATACTATTGACTGTGTTTCAGTCTGGTTTCTGTGAGCTTTGTTTCCATCTCACACTACACAAATGAAGCAATTTGTTTAAGTTTCGCTGCATACCAAGGAAAAACCTGGTCAAAAAGACTTGCAGAAGGTTTTGGGATCTTATTTTTGCCTTCTCAGAATATTGTGTCAACTTTGAACACAGCCAAAAAGGGAGGCAGATCCTGCTTTAACGCCTTGCTTTGCCAGGTGTTATATTATACAAGGTGAATAGAGCCACTTATGAGGCTAATTTGAGAAAGAAACAACAGTTTGGCAAAGAAAGGAAGGTAACATGCACAGGGAAAGACAAACACGAGAATGGAAACAAGGCATATGCAAACAGTTAATGCTAGCCTTATTGTCAAAACTGGAGTTTTTTCTGTGCTTGCCTAGCATGGCATGACATCTGGCAATTTGTAAAACGGTGAACAGAAGTACATTCATGAAATTAGCAACCTGTATTGGATATGCAGTTGCAGGTTACACGAAGGGAAAACTGGTTGATCTCCTAAGACACTATGGATTTCTATACGATGACGTTTCCCTCGGAAGCAATAGAAGAGCCGAGTAGAGCGCTGTCGTTTTAGTTTGTGTTAGGGAGAGTTCCGTTTTTACTGTACATATTACAACTGTCCTTTTCTTATTGGTAGATAGGTTTTGTTCGTTTGTTACCGTTACCCTTTGGTAACTTATGTACAGCAGTGACTCCTTCTTGGAGAAGTTGATGGATGAATAAAAGGCCTAGAGCCACCAAAGATCCCTTTGCGGGTTCTTTCACAATACCTTATTGTTTTTTTCATATGGTATCAGAGCCTGGTTCTCAGAACTAGGGTTTTGCTTTCCGCCATACCCGCATTCTTCCTTCTACCCACTCTTTGTCATTGCATTTTCCTCTTTTGCCATGGCTACTGAAGCAGCTTCCATTTCCAGTACCAGTTCAACCATTGCCACTACTACTCCTCTTACCACAGTCACCAACCCCTTTTACATCAACCCTAATGAATCTTTGAGCTTCCCAATCAAGCTCACAGGTACTGCAAACTACAACCTGTGGAGCAGAACCGTTCGAGTTGCTCTGAAGAGCAAGAACAAACTGGGTTTCATCACTGGGTCTATTCCTGTTCCAGATCCAACAGATGCAAGTTATCAAGCCTGGGAGCAGAGCAATACAGCTGTCTACTTTCTGATTTTAGGGTCTCTTGACCCAAGCTTGGTGAACAGTGTCTCCTCTCAAGACAACGCCAAGCTTCTTTGGGATGATTTGAGACAGCGCTATGGTCAAGCAGACAACATTCGAATCAGTGACCTCCAGACAGCTGTGTACACCCTTAAACAAGGTAACAAGTCAGTGAACCAATTCTACTCTGAATTGAAGGGTTTTTGGGAAGAATTAGTTCAATTTTTGCCAATCCCTAGTTGTGAATGTGGAGGAGAACATAGGGATAGGAATGTACCTTGTATCACTGAGGCCACAGTGAGGAAATACAGAGAGAATGAGTTTGTGACTCGATTCATTACTGGTTTGAATGAGACATATGGAGGGGTTAAGACTAATTTGCTGATGATGGTTCCCTTACCAACTATGGAGACATCATTTCATTATGCAATCCAGCATGAAAGACAAGTCTCTAAGCCAGGTCAGGAGTCCCAAGTTGATTCTGTGGCTCTCTTAGCAAACAATCAGGCTAAAGGAAAGGAGAATGCTAAGGGAGCTCAGGGCACACTGTTCTGCAGATACTGCAAGAAAGATAACCACGTTATCTCAGATTGCTACAAGTTGAAAAGAAAGAACAAGGAGACTGGTTCTTCTTCTGGATTTGCAGGACAGATACAGGGGGCTGAAGTTCTGGGAGGGGGAATCCTTCATAAACCAGAAACAAGAGTTTCATCTGAGTCAGTTGATGGTTTTACTAGCATCAGGCTGTCAAATGATGACATTGACAGACTCCAGAGAATCCTCACTCAGTTTGGATCACCCAGCTCTCCCACCTCACCTGGATCACCTGGAACAGCTCTAGCTGGAACTCATCAGCCACAGCAACCAATGGTTAACTCTGTGAGCAGGCACATGTCTGTGAATCCAAATTTTGCAGGTAAATTTACTCTTTCTTCATGTTACCAGCAGCATCCATTGGAATTGATTAACGTGTGGTTCCTAGATACTGGTGCAACAGATCATGTTTCTTGCTCACTGTCTAGTTTTACTAGATATAAACCTATTCAGAATGTGTTTATTACCCTTCCTAATGGGACAAAGACACCTGCTACACATTCTGGTAGTGTCAGATTAACACCAAGTCTTGTTATTCATGGTGTTTTGTTTGTCCCAACCTTTTCCTTTAATCTCATCTCAGTTAGTAAACTCACTCAGTCTTTACCTATCTCACTCACTTTTAAATCAACCATTTGTCATATCCAGGACCTATTAACCAGGAAGATGATTGGTTTTGCCCATGAGACCAAAGGCCTTTACCAACTCACACCTCATACCACAGAAGATCACTCCACTCATGTTAATTCCCTCAAGACTCACAACCTTACACCACAGTCTTTTGATTTATGGCATTGGCGACTTGGGCATCCTTCTGAACATAGGACTAAGGAATTGAAGAAAACTGTACCTAGTATAGATTTTGATTCTGTTAGTCATTGTGGAGTTTGTCCCCTTTCCAAACAGAAACGCCTTCCTTTTCCTTCAAGCCAGTTTGTGGCAAAGAGTGTGTTTGAACTCATTCATGTTGATATATGGGGTCCCCTTGCTGTTTCCAGTTACAATGGTTTCCAATACTTTCTTACCATTGTAGATGACAAGTCTAGGTGTGTCTGGGCTTATTTGATGAAATTTAAGAGTGAAGTTAGAAAGCTGTTGCAAGATTTTTGTGTCATGATCCAAACACAGTTTGAGAAGAAAGTGAAAATTGTTAGATCAGATCAGGGTGCAGAGTTCCATATGCCTGAGTTTTATTCTCAACATGGGATCATTCACCAAATGTCTTGTGTTGAAACTCCCCAACAAAATGCTCGAGTTGAAAGGAAACATCAACATATCCTAAATGTAGCTAGGGCCTTAAAGTTTCAGTCTGGACTTCCTCTTAAATTCTGGTCAGACTTTATTCAACATGCTGTTTTTCTCATCAATAGGCTGCCTACTGTTGCTATTGCCAATAAAACACCTTATGAAGTGCTATATGGACATCCTCCAGACCTATCAGACCTAAAGGTTTTTGGGTGTCTGTGCTATGCTAGCACTTTAGGACATAACAGGACCAAATTCTTCCCTAGAGCCAAGCAGTGTGTGTTCTTGGGTTATCCAATGGGTGTTAAGGGGTACAAAGTACTTGACTTACAAGACCAGAAGGTATTCCTATCTAGGGATGTAGTCTTTCATGAGTCTATCATCCCTTGCCTGTCTGAGTTATCCAATCCATCTACCACAGAAATACCTACCATTCCCATATTCTCACCCATTACCACACCTGTTCCCTTTCCTGAACCAGCCACTACTCCTGTACCTGATCCTATGCCTGTTCAATCTCAGTCACCAAACTCAGCCTCACCTTCTTCACCTTTACAACCACCCATAGCCACCCCACAAACTGAACCAACTACTTTCTCTCCAACTTCTTCTTCTCCCATACAAGTTCCACCTTCTCCTTCCCCCTCTTCTCAGCCTATTGCACTAAGAAAACCAACTCGTGCTCCTGTCAAGCCTGTCAAGTTTAATGATTATGTCATGCACCTAGGAACCACTAACACAAAAATTTCATATCCAATGGTTGCTTGCTTGTCATATGAACAACTGTCAAACAGCTACATGAAGTATGTTTTGGCAGTGGAATCTACCATTGTCCTTGGTTCTTTTGAAGAGGCAGTTAAAGAAGAATACTGGAGAAGGGCTATGGATTTAGAATTGGAGGCACTAGAGGCAAACCACACCTGGGATTTAGTTCCAAGACCTTCTCATCAGAAAGTCATTGGCAATAGATGGGTTTACAACATCAAATTTCAGGCAGATGGTACCATTGAAAGGTACAAAGCCCGATTAGTGGCTAAGGGCTTTACACAAATATATGGTGTTGACTTTCTTGACACCTATTCTCCAGTGGCTAAGTTAAACACTGTCAAGACTCTCCTATCAGTGGCAGCAGCAAAGAACTGGGACATGTATCAGCTTGATGTTAGCAATGCTTTCCTCAATGGTGACTTAGAGGAAGATGTTTACATGGAACTACCCCCTGGAATGTCCAAGCCTGGATATGTTTGTAAGCTGAAGAAATCTCTTTATGGTTTAAAGCAAGCCTCTAGGCAATGGTTTGCCAAACTTACCTCTGTTCTGCTTGCCTTTGGATATACTCAATCTCAAACTGATCATTCCATGTTCCTCCATCATTCTCCTGCTGGTACTTCAGTTCTTCTCGTTTATGTGGATGACATCATTATTGCTGGTGATGATATCCCAAGTATGCAGGCCTTGAAAACACACTTGAGTGATCAGTTCAAACTTCGGGATCTTGGCCAACTTCACTACTTTCTTGGTCTAGAAGTGGCCAGATCCAGGGAGGGACTACATATATGCCAGAAAAAGTACTGCACTGATCTTATTACTGATGCTGGTTTTGCCAACTCCAAGCCAGTAGTGACCCCCATAGACATGAAGACACGCCTCTCAGCAGATGATGGACCTCTTCTCGATGATCCAAAGTTGTTCAGAAGGATTGTTGGTCGATTGCACTATTTGACCATCACTAGACCAGAGATTACCTTTGCTGTTCAGCAACTCTGCCAATACCAAGCTGCTCCTACCACAACTCATATGCAGCTTGCTTACAGAATTCTTAAATACCTCAAAAATGCACCAGGTCAGGGCCTCTTTTATCCTTCCTCATCTGACTTAAAGCTTAGAGGATATAGTGACTCAGATTGGGCATCATGTCCTGATACTAGAAGATCTACAACTGGATATTGTATTTCCTTTGGAGATGCATTGATCATATGGAAGTCTAAAAAGCAGGGAACAGTTTCAAGGAGTTCCTCTGAAGCTGAGTATAGAGCCCTTGCTCAATTAACATGTGAGGTAGTTTGGGTTAAGAGGTTACTGCATGAGCTGAATGTTGATCATCCCCAGCCAGTTGACCTCTTCTGTGACAGTCGATCAGCAATTTATATTGCAGAAAATCCTGTGTTTCATGAGAGAACGAAACACATTGAGATCGACTGTCACATTGTACGCCAGTTCCTTCAATCAAAACTGATAAGGTTGAGTCACCTAGAAACTGAGAACCAAATTGCAGATCTGTTTACAAAGGGACTTAGCCGATTCAGACTCCATCACCTGATGTCCAAGCTGAACATACAAAACTTGTATGCGTCAGCTTGAGGGAGGGTATTGGATATGCAGTTGCAGGTTACACGAAGGGAAAACTGGTTGATCTCCTAAGACACTATGGATTTCTATACGATGACGTTTCCCTCGGAAGCAATAGAAGAGCCGAGTAGAGCGCTGTCGTTTTAGTTTGTGTTAGGGAGAGTTCCGTTTTTACTGTACATATTACAACTGTCCTTTTCTTATTGGTAGATAGGTTTTGTTCGTTTGTTACCGTTACCCTTTGGTAACTTATGTACAACAGTGACTCCTTCTTGGAGAAGTTGATGGATGAATAAAAGGCCTAGAGCCACCAAAGATCCCTTTGCGGGTTCTTTCACAATACCTTATTGTTTTTTTCATAACCTGGTGATAAAATTAGACTACCAAACTGGATGATAAGAGTTCTTCCTTGTTTCAGAAGGCTGGATCGTATGGAAAATTCATGATACTCCATGCTCATTCATATGGGAGATGAAAGGTGAAAACTTTATTGCAAGCCACAACGTTTCACAAACATACTACATATACATATTCACACCCCCTATTTTAATATCTACACATCACCTGATTGATGCTGTCAGAAAGTCAGGTGATTGCTTTGTTCCCCCTACTTGTCAGAAGCAACTTTATGATCAACATCCTTGTTACCGATCAGTTTCTTCTCCTTGACTGTCTTTCAGAAACATCAGGAGGAGGTCCCTGGAAACCAATATTTTCAACGGCTCCAACTGTATTGAACAGTCGCCTCTTGGTAACCTCTTCTACTAATGACCGGTGCAGCAACTGGCTGTGAACGTCAACTAGCGACTGGTTCCTCGTCAAGCTGGTCCTTCTGTCTCCAGAGCCATGACCTCCATGGTGTTGGTGTTGCGACTCGAGCAACGACATGCAGTTTTTGTATGCAGTTCTAGCTAGTGCTTGCCCCTCAGACTTCGAATTTCCTGTTGGACAAAATCTTCTTGAGTTGTGAGTTTTTGACACGATGGGATGTTTATCTCTCCTTGTGCTCGTATGATCATCATCATCACAAGTGTAAGTTAAGATGGAATGTGATGATCCTGACTGTGAAGAGCTTTGCGAGCTGGCATCATCATAGTACAAGTTATCTGCAACAGCAATTGTTTCCAATTGATATTGCAGGCTTTGAAAATGTTACCATATGACCTACTTGTGGTCTAAAAAAAAAGTACTTGAATGCAGATTTTCGATAAAAATCCTTCATCAATCTTACTCTCTACCTACTCAAGCATAATGAATACAACCTTCCTTTTGTTTATTCATCTAGAAGAATGAATAAATATTCTTGGTTTAACTGCAGCCAGTGGTTACTGAACAATTCTTGTAGTTTCGACCATGTCACTAATTTACTACTAGTAGCAAATTTCGTCAGTAAACTATGAACCTGGTTCTATATAGGGGATAAACAGGTTCAAGCTATCATGAAACTATGCATTAAGGTCCAAATTAGCATTTACATTTCACTTTCTTTCTGGGAAAATAGAAGTTATGGCACAAACTTTTTACAGGCTCATAGCCCATAGGAGAGTGCTTAAGGCCATGAAAACAGCCTCTTTCCAATTTCAAGTACTTCCAGGAAATGTATTAATTTAGATTTTCTGAAATAAGATTCATTATACCAGCATTTTATTAGGAAATTTCAGAATCACACAATTGAAAAGAACCCAGAAAAAAATTAACCAACTCCAACATCAAAGAAGTTCAGCGGTCAGAAATATACCTTGTAGCCAAAGGGTTGTACCCATGAATGATGATGCCTGGGAGGATGAATATGACGAGGAAGAGTTATAAGCATGACTATGCTCATCATAATCACACTTCTGATGTCTATTATTGCCTTCATAATCAGAGTGTTCCCAGTCTGGCACCAGAGCTGAAATCTCTTGACCAATCATTCCAGCAATTTCAGATGGTTCCCAATCAACAATGTCAAGCTCTTTCACCATCTCCGTTGCAACATCCATCGGAGTATCATGTAGTATATCAAACGGAAAGAACACATTTCGAGCAGAACCTGCAAGAAAACGAAACATGAAGTCATCATAAAACCAGTATAATCATCAAACAAGACATGAGTAGATGGATGGCAATGGGTTCCATTAGAGTATTTGGGTTGAACCTAAATGCTCTTACATTTATTTAGTGATTAGGTTGGGATCTAATTAAGGTCAGGCTCATTTGGATCCGCACTTGTATGACCATAATAACAACCACATCAGTATACTTGATTGATAATCATCTCAAAGACAAATTAAGTACACCGGTAAAAAGATCAAACCTACAATGAATAATTAAATGGGTATCCATAGTTTCATGGATAAAGAATATAGTGGATATCCATTGAAATTGGATCAGACCCACCACCATCCAATTCAACCCATATCAGTTGGATTGGATTGCATAACCAACATTTGAGTTCTTTGTCATCCCCGAGTAGACTAGCTTGGGTGTGCAAAAAAGTGAAGCACAAAAGCTAGCATTAGAAATATACCATCTTTGTTGACAATCTGCACTTTAAGAAAGATTGTATCATCTTCCGGGTTCAATTTCCCTGTGATTTTCATATCTGTCCTAGGTGGGTCATCATCATCCTCCAACTGCAGTTTATTCAGTTCTCCATTACTCAGGAAAGGTTTTGGACTTTCAATCCCTTTAATAACAGGTTCTGGTGCCAGAAAAGGATCCAACAATAGATCTTTTGCCGATACTCTATTTGAAGCAGCAACTAAGCATTTCCCAATGAATCTCTGTGCTTCCAAGTCATTGAGCCTATAGTATGATGCTGGTAGCTTTCCCTGCGTCAAGAAGGTGCCATACATGGTAAGCCTAGTTACCAAACAATAAACAAACTGAATAAAGTGACAAAAAAGGAGACATACTGAGGTCACTTTCTTGTATATCTGTGCTGGATTACCGCATTCACTATAAGGGTATTCAGCTGTCATCATCTCCAAAACACACATCCCAAATGAGTAGACATCAACTAGCTCGTTGTAATCTTCTTCATATAATTCCGGAGCCATGAACTCTGGTGTGCCTAGTAATTGTTTCAACGTTAAGAACTTCGTAACAACATGCACAAAAAAGGATGCTACTTTAAAGCATCATTCCCTTCTTTCCATAAGGGAGAGAAGCAAGTACCTATTACACTGTGAGCTGATTGGCAGTCCCTGAGAACAGCTGCAAGGCCCAAATCACCAATCTTGACTTGTCCAAGATGACCATTTACAAAAATGTTGTCACATTTCAGGTCTCTATGAATTACTGGAGGATCATGGCTATGTAGATACACAAGGCCCTGTAAGATTTGTCGAGCCCATCTCTTAATCGCTCGCATGCTCACTTGCTGGTATTTCCTCCTGTACCTGCAATGTCAGGTTGAGCAGACAGTCATACAAAACCATGTCTGCCAGAATGTGATCCTTAAAGCAACGGAGTGAGAATATCATTACTCTCTCAGAGTCCCAGAGGTGAACATCTCAGTGATGAAGTTGAAAGTCCTGTGACGAGTATCGATCCACGAAGTATAGAACCGAATGATGGAAGGATGGTTTAGGGTACTGAGAAGATGAACTTCAGAGTAGAGCCTCTCCAGATCATCTGGCCGGCGAAGCACGTCATTGAGTTTGATCTGGTTCCATGCTACTTCCAATCCAAGGAACTCATCAATTGCCTTGTATACCTTTTTCATTGCTCCTTTACCAAGTACTTCATTGAACTGTCCTCCAAAAACCACAATCAGTAATCTTTATCACATTCAACTCTTCAACAATGCTCAGCCTGGTTAATCCAATTAATCAACCCATCTCTTTCTACAATAAAAGCTTCATTAAAAGATTCATTCATAGCAGAAAGGAAAGGTCAAAATCCAAAAATAAGTACAGTTGTACAAAACTATCTTGGATCATTAGGATAAACTATTTTATACACTTCGTGATGTAATCCAACTTGGGTCCATCAATAATTAAGAACCCAGTAAAGAGTTGACCATCTCTATTTTAATAGGACAAATCAGTGTCACCAGAAGTTGGTAGACCCAAGAAAACAAAAACTAAATAGCTCTATCTACAACATTGGCTTGGCGGCAACCGAGTCCAGGCGGCCGTTGAACATAGATTCTTTAGATAGAGCTTGAGAAACAGGACAAAAACAACAAGAACATAGCCAGACCAAAAACCATTTACTCCCAAATAAATAACCAATTTGAAATTCTAGGCTGGAGATAAGCACAAAGATGCATGCAAACGGATAATTTTCAAGTTGTTCATATCCTTATCGGCATCACGAAAATGAAGAAACACTACTCACCCGTCCATAACGCCCGGTGGGATCGGTCTCCACATAGCCCTGATCGGCGGCTGGGCGGCCACGGCCGTCGTTGGCGAGGTTCACAGCTGTCTTGCCGTTCATGGTTTAAAATTTCAAACAACTCGAAAAACTGACTCAAACTTTGTAACTAAAGGCAATAACTTTACAATCGAGGAAGGAAAACAGGGTGAAGAAAGCAAACAGAGAGCTAGAGAAGAAGAGGGTTTTGAGTAGAGGGTTAGAAAAAATCAAACGATCCTCGGCTTCCCCTCGTGGTTTTCGTAGGAGAAGTGGCGAAAGAGGAGCCAGAAGAGGCGGGAGTAATCAATCCGAAGCAGAATCCAACCCGAGCCGGCCACCAACTCCTCCGCCGCACGTGAGAAGTGGGTATACTCTGTTTTGGCAACCATTTGATGAGACCAGAGAGAAACAGAGTAGATAGGGTATATCTCGCTTGATAAATTTTAAAACTGACAATCGCACCCCTCTCCTATAAGGTTTTACTTTTTCCCGTTTGAATCCCTGGTGAGTGGGGTAAGCGGGGAGGGAAGTGACAAGAATTCCAACACGGAAGTGAAAGAAAGGAAGGGAATTTTTTTGTGGGTGTATTGTTATCTGGGCACTGTCTTTTTCGGTGGTGGGGTTTGAATCGAAAGGAAGAGAAGACAACTACAAAATCAGCTCTGTTTTAGGTGGAGAGGGAAAGAGACGAAGCTGGAGGTGGGATTCTGAACTTGAAGAACCTGTGGCTGCGCTTTGCTGGATGCATTTGCGTATGGACTGGGGAAAGAGAGAGGAAATCAGAGGGAGACGATCGATGATTCTGGAGAAGGTGAAGATTGGGGAGATTTTCAACGGCAAGAGAGGGGAAAACAAGGAAGGAAAGGGTTCTTTGGGAATACGGGATTTGGGAATACAGAGAGATATATAAGAAAAATGGTGAAACAGGGTAGGCAGTGGACTGGTGGTGATGGCTGCAACGGCAGTAATGCAACAGCAAGCAGCTTACTCTGCCTCCTCAATAATGCCAAAACTAGGCAGGTGACATTCAAGTATCAACGAATTTCAAACTCCCGGATTCCCATACTTTTACGGCCAACCACAACCAGTTTGTTTTTGTTTTTATATTGTTTTTGGATAATCTGAGGGAGGAAGACAACTACGATACCAATTCGATACTAATACTAATAGCGGTTGACACAGACAACCAGTAATTTTTAGATATATGGCGTTAGAACAATTATAAACTAAGCAACTCGAAGTCAACTATCATGATGAAACAATGGAGGAGAACGACATTAACATGGGATAAGACGAAGTTCTGACGATGGGGATGATATGTTCCTTCCAAATGTTCTTCGCTCGGAACAATCTTATTTCTTATTATGTTCATGGTAGGCATTGAAAGCTTTTCTAACATAGGTCATTGTTCGACTAATCTTATATTCTGTCAAATCATTTCGAAGTTTAATATTTTTATTTTGTCAAGACTATGAAGCGATCGGAAAAGACTATGAAGCTCCCGTTCAGGAGGTTTCGACCCTTTATGAGTAGGACTATCTCTCTTCAACAGTTCGCAGGGATTAAGGGAAGACATATACACGAGGCTGGTTTGATTGCAAACGAACTGGTGGACAGTAGAAAGAGCAGCGGCAGACCGAGGCTAATTTTAAAACTCGATATTGAAAAGGCGTTTGACTCTGTGAGTTGGGGCTGTGTTCTTCGGATTCTTCAGAACATGGGTCTTCACACTCGTTTTAGGAAGTGGATTAGAGGTCTCGTGACCTCATCTAGACTTTTTGTGCTCGTCAATGGCGAAGCAGGGGGCTTCTTCGGGATGCAAAGAGGCTTAAAGCAGGGGGACTCTCTCTCTCATTTCTTCTTTAGTCTGGTCATGGATGTCTTGTCCTTTATTCTGGACAAGGCTCGGGAGGCTCGCCTTTTTACTGGTTTTTGGATGGATGAGCATTGCATCATGGGAGAAGTGAGCCACTTGCTGTAAGCTGATGATGCGATTATTTTTTGTGATGCGTCGGAGGCGGAGGTTTTCCATTTGACTGCCATTCTGCTTTGGTTTCAGAATATCACTGGGTTAAAGGTAAATTTCGCTAAAAGCAAGCTGTTCCCCGTTGGCCGGGTGGAGTATATGGATAGGTTTGCAGAGATTCTTGGCTGTGATTGGAAGTTCCTTCCTACGGTTTACCTTGGCTTACCGCTTGGCGCTTCTCCGACCTCATCGTCCGTTTGGAATAATGTTTTGGGTAAAGTGGGTAGGAGATTGGAGGTGTGGATGGCTTCTTATCTCTCGTTGGCTGGACGCATTACCTTGTGCAATGCGGTCCTGGAAAGTCAACCTGTATATCTGTTTTGCCTGTTCAATGCTCCGCGCTTTGTTGTCCACAAACTTGAGAAGATTCAACGGGATTTCATATGGGTGGGTCGGCAGGGTGAAAGGAAACTCCATCTTGTTTCTTGGGACGTGTGTAAGGCTCCGAAACGGTTTGGGTGTCTATGGATTACTGATTTGAGGATTCGAAATCAGTCCCTCCTGTGCAAATGGTGGTGGGGTTTTGCCCGTGAGCGAGATGCGTGGTGGAGGGAGCTTGTTTCGATTAAATTCCCCAACGTTTCCTTGGAATGGATGTCAGGGACTCGCTCGGGCCCTTGCGGTTCTAGTATTTGGGCTCATATTATGAAGACTAAAATTCTGTTTTGGAAATTCGCCTATGTTGAAGCTGGTGTAGGTTCGGAGGTTTCTCTGTGGCATGATGTGTGGATCAAAGGCAGGCTGCTTCTGCCGTGATTTTGGATGAGTGTGGTTAAGTCCCGCCTGTTCCCCATAAACGATGTCCCCTTGACTCTTCCACTTGTTGTGTTCGTACCTTCTCCCGTGGATGATAATGACAATTCTGTTTCTCCCAGATGATTTCCCTTGCCTTGTTTTTGTCCTGTCTCCGGGTGCTTGGCAGTTTTGTTTCCTCTTTCTCTTTGATGTTTTCTTGGCACCTGCTCTGCTCTGTTCTTTTTTTTTCCTACTGGTTTTGGGCTGCTTGGGGTTGTGGCTGTCGGTTTCTTTGTACATTTTCCTTGTTTTTACTATTAATATATTTCACCATTATAAAAAAAAACTTTAGCATAGTCTTAGTGCACTCACTGTCTAACTTTTCTTTTCAATTAAGATAAACAAAGCTTATAAGAAGGTCGTGACTCGTGAGTTATACGATGTTACGAACAATCTTATCTGGTTGAGAGTTCATCATCTCCATAACTCCAACTCTGACAACTAAATTGTTGAGAGAATTGATCCCAAGCAATTAGAATTGTCAAGTGTAAATCAGTTCATCATTTCATAATTGGTTGCATTGAATCTGTTATCCAAATGTTTTCCATTTAACAACTTTCATCCAAACATGATTTTTGGATCCCCTGTTCTAAATATTCAAAAGAAGTATTATATATAGAGTCAGGTTTGTACAAAGAGGTTGATGGCCACATAAGGCTAGGAGACAGGGACAGGCCCACCCACCACCACCATGCCACCACCCATTGGCCACCATAGATGACTCTCTTCCGCTCTTACTAGTTTACAACAACTAGGTCGATGAAATTTACATGGCAACCTCAACACTGTGTGTACATTCTTTTAATCTAAAAGGACAAATCAAAACTGGCTCTTTCAACTATCTGCAATTCTGCATGCAATTTTGGTATGTGATTAGATTATGAGTGCACTGTTACGCAGGATGTAATGAGCAAAACAAATATGGTGAATGGACTTAGAACCTTTCAACTATCTACACATCAGTTGCTTTCTGATCAAAACTCCACCTACCCATCCTCTGTTGACCTGGTGATAAGGAGGCTAGATGCGAGTTATGCAAATGCACTCAGCCACCGTAGCTCGAGATTGGTAGAGGGAGGAAAAGGTCAAATCCCATTGATTTACTCAGTGGTGTAGTCAGAATTTTATGTAAGGTGGGTTCAATTTTCTTTTATATCCACGTGGCGCATTGAAAATTTTCTTTCAACACTTGCAGTGTAGCCTTAGTTCGAGTCTAAAACCTGATATATTGAATTCATTATTAGGATAAAAAGGATCTAGTGAGTTTCAACAAAAGGAGGCTTTGGCGATAGGTAATGGATAAATTAAGGATTTGAAGCTTGGAGGATGACGTTATATTTTGTGCTAATATTATTTATGTAGAAACTAAAATTTATTATATATAATGATGATAGCTAAATTCATGATATAATTATTGTTTGATGGTAGAAATATTGATCAATATTGATGAATTTTAGGTGAAAAATGTCATCGTCACTTAATTATTGTATTAAGGAGTGAAAAACCGTAGCGTACTAGTGGTTCGATAAGAAAAATCCCATACTGAAAGCGAAATTGATAGAAGATATTAGCGATATGAAATGGTTAAACCACATTTTCAGCATAAAATATTATATCGTTGACTTGTCTGGTACAACCTTTTACCACAGTTAACCTAAACATACATATTTTCTCCTGAGCCAAGGTAGACCCACCTTGTTATGCACTGCCTCCGCCACTGGGTTCACTGATTCACAATTGGATTATGTATCTCCGTTGAAGCCGAGTGGCATCCTCGGCCAGAAAAGGCAGCAAAGCTGAGTCCAATGGCCTCAATTGAAGCTTCTCTAACAAAACAATGAAGGGCAAAATTATATGATGGGCAAAGCTACAATTAAAGAAGTACTAGTCAAATGTTCCGCGCTTTGCGGCGAGTATGTTAATTTTTTTTTTCCAGTGGGCATGTTAATTTTAGGGTGGTGTGTTGTTTATTGAACATCAAGTTACTAGGTGGTATGCTATAGTCCATAAAAATTGCAGTGTTTATTGTCTTCTTGTCTTGCATTTGAGAATAGATTAAAGTATACCAAATTGAGCATTCTTAACCTAGAGCGTCTGTTGGTTCTTAGTTTCATAGCGGGGTAATCACTAGTTAGAGACATATTTGATATCACTCGATCCATATATATATGGCACCGGCGGTAAAAAAAAGTTGATTTTGCACATGTTAATTCTTGGCATAGTTATCGCAAGCATAAACCATAAACTATATATGCTCTTTCTCCGAAAAACAGAGAGCTTCTTCCTTCGCTGTCCATCAGCTATGGCAGGTCCAATTGAATTCACGGATGAAGTCTTAGGTGCTGGAGTGAACAGGGCACGTTTGAGCTTGGTGGGCAGACTCCTTTGCTCGTCACATCCTTCCAGAATCAGGGTGCAACATGCTGCAAATAACATATGGGCTAAGCGTGCTGCAGTCACAGTCCTGGATGCTGGATATGGCCTATTTCAATTGGTCTTTGCTAACGAAGAGGACTATCAGGATGCTTTGAGCAAAGCCCCATGGTTCATCCAGTCAAAGATCCTCACTCTGAAGAAGTGGGAGAAACCAACTCCCCAGCTGTTCCTTGACCTTGCTCGGGTTCCTTACCCAGTTCAGCTTTGGGATCTGCCGGAAGAATACCGAACGGTGGCGTTGGGAAGGCTGTTAGCTTCAAGGCTTGGACCAGTGGAGGAAGCGGCAATGTACGCAGTATGGGACAACCCAGGCTGTGTGTTCAAGGCCAAAGTCCTTATTGATGTTTCTGCCCCATTGGAACATCGGTTGGAAGCTCGTAAAAGGGCAAATGATGGATCGGTCGGGCCAACGTTTTGGGTGTCATTAAGATATGAAAATATTAAGTCCGTGTGTTTCCGCTGCAGGCGCATTGGACACAATCAACGCAATTGTACTTTTGATTTGATCCCAGGTGGTGATGGATTCGGACCTGAGGTGTTGGGTGAAAGAACGGGACCAAAGCTGAATGAGAACTCTTATGCAGCTTTTCGAAACGGTGGCCGACCACGCGGAAACGTGTGGCGTAAGGGTGGACGGCCAGGCCCTCGACCGGTGGTGCAACCGCGGCTTCAATTAGAAGCTCCTCCGCCTGCAGCCAATTCGTCAGAGGCAGCTGGGCAATCATTGAGCAGAGTTGGGACAAACCAGCGCAATCTCCGTGCTAACAACATCGGCGGCGGATCCAGGCCAAAGCAGATGGGGAAAATAAGAAGTGGGCCTCGACTCTTGGAGAAGGGTGATGCTGGGCCAGCTACTGTTGCAGCTAGGGAGGCAGCTGAGCGGGGCCACAAACCAAATAATGGGTTGTCACATACTCAAGGGCCTCTCTGCAGGAGTCGAGCAAATGAAAGCATGGTGGTGAGCTTGAACCAGTGTGGGGACCTAGCACGGGCTCAGCCCAACGACGGCGGGAATGGCCTTCTTTTGGCGCTTCCATGTGCTGTGGCAACTCCCTTGCAAATCCAGGAGCCTTCAGCTTCGTATGGTTTAGGTAATTTGTTTTGTGATGAAGATCCGGGCTTTTTGTATGAAGAAATGGGAGATTCTCACTTTTTTTTGCAAGGTGGCTCGGACACGCTTAACAAAGAACTGCAACTAGATTCAGATTCCGCGGTCTCCTGCTCACCGATTGGGGTGGTGACTAATGGACAATCAAGAGGAAAAGCAATCTTGGTCGAATCCTCGGGGTCACCAAAGGTTTATGTCAGGAGGAATGCTGGAATTTGTATTCAAGAACCTGAGGATGGGGTGGTTGAATCTGGTCTCAAGCGCCCACGCATTGAAGTGCCAAAGAACAAAGGAATAATGGTGGAGGTAGCCAGCCCCAAGTGGCCCCAAGTTGATAAATGAAGGTCTTCGCGTGGAATTGTCAAGGTGTGGGGAGTACCTTGACATTCCAAACGCTTAAAGGTCTCCGCAATTTGTCTAAGTCCTTTCTTTTTCTTTGTGAAACAATGAATCCTAGTGACAAAGTGTCATCTTTTATTTCCTCTTTAGGTTTCTCTAGTTGCTATCCTGTTGACCCTACCGGTATGTCGGGGGGTTTAGTCTTTGCTTGGCCTAGTTGGGCCTCTGTGTCAGTCATTGGGTCTTCCCCTTTTTTTATTGCTATTGCGGTCATCAATAATAAGTCATTTTCCTACGGTGAGTGTCAACGTTTTGTGCTTATTGGAGTTTACCTCTCCTATGACACCTCTCGTCGCCAATCTCAATTAATGGATTTACTTGGATTTTGTTCTCGCCTTTCGGATCCTTTTGTGATTATTGGAGATGTGAATTGCTCACTTTTCCCATCTGAAAAATTGGGTGGTGCCCCATGGAGAAGGGACAAAGCGCGTCCTCTTGAGGACTTCTTGAACCGATTAGGAATGTTTGAGCCCCCGTACCAAGGACCAAAATTTACCTGGACAAATCGAGGTAGGAATGGAATCCTAATCGAGCAGACAATTGATAGAGCCTTTGCCTCAAATTCATGGATGGAAGTATGGCCGAACACCTGTCTTCACCATCTTTCGGATAGAGGATCAGACCATAGACTGCTTTGCTTGTTGACTCAACCGGAATCCCTGAGAGCAAAGAGATTATTTCGATTCGATGTTCGTTGGACTTTGAATCCAGAAGCTGGCCTCCTAATCAATTTCATTTGGGGGATACATGTAAATGGTTCATACCAATACTGTCTCTTCTCCAAACTCCTTCGTACTAGGCATGGCCTTGTTGATTGGTGTAAAGGGGGTACGTCGAATGCAGCTAGAAATATAAAAGATCTAAGCCAGGCTTTAGAACTGGCAAGGAATGCCTTTGTTGTGGACTGGGGTTTAATTCGAGATTTGGAGAGTCGCCTAGCAATCCAATATGATCGAGAGGAAATGTTCTGGAGGCAAAAATCCAGGGCTGAATGGCTTCAAGAAGGGGATAGGAATACGCCATATTTCCATCTTATTACATCAGTTAGGCGTCAAAAAAACTTCATTGGCGGTTTAGAGGATGATACGGGAAGATGGTGCACGTTAGAGATGGAAAAAAGTGGCATTGCGGTGAAGTACTTTAAGGAAATCTTCCTTACCCACAGTTTGGGGGAAATTAGTCTGGCTAACCTTCCTTTCTCATCGACCGTTAGTATAGAACAAAATATGGCGTTAACCTCACCAGTGACGCCCGAGGAGATCAGGAAAGTGGTCTTTAGCATGGGTAAAACCCAGGCTCCCGGACCGGATGGGTTTACAGCCGGTTTTTTTCAAAAGTATTGGAGTATAGTTGGGCAGGATGTAACCCAAGCGGTGTTAGCCTTTTTCCACTCTGGGCGTCTACTGAGAAGTTTCAATCGTACGTGGGTATCTCTAGCTCCAAAAGTTGCAGAGGTTCGTACCATGAAAAATCTGCGGCCTATAAGCCTGTGTCAGGTCTTCTACAAGATCATCTCTAAGATTCTGGCTAACAGACTTAGTCTAGTGTTACCAACCATTATTTCCAAATCCCAGAATGGATTTATTAAAGGGCGTCAGATTACTGATAATATACTCGTTAGTCATGAAATAACGCATCATCTCAAAACTATGTATTCGGGGAAAAAGTCGTGGATGGCCTTGAAACTAGACATGGAAAAGGCATATGACCGCGTTGAGTGGCATTTTCTGCTAGAGATGATGAAGGAGTTGGGTTTCCATCCCCAGTTTGTCTCTTGGGTAAGAGAATGTATTACAACAGTATCCTATTCAGTAATTGTTAATGAAAATCCTTCTGAGTATTTTCGGCCGACTAGAGGTCTCCGCCAAGGAGATCCTCTTTCTCCACTACTTTTTGCCATTTGTTCGGAAGGGTTTTCGGCCTTAATTAGCCAGGCGGTGTCTATGAGATTTTTGGAAGGAGTACGCATTCGTCAATCATGCCCAATGGTTTCCCATCTTTTCTTTGCGGATGACTCCTTTTTATTCCTTGAAGCTTCCTCCGCCTCATGCACCAGATTGCTATCCCTACTACAAGTATATGAAGGGCTGAGTGGACAAAGGGTTAACCTAGCCAAGTCTGCAGTTCTGTTTAGCCGGAATACACTTCCAGATGCGGCATTGTCAATGGGTACCCAACTAGGTGTGGGTGCTATTGGAGAACAAGATGCGTATCTCGGTCTGCCTTCCTTACTACCCAGGTCTAAAAGGGATGCTTTTATGTCCATAGAGGAGAAGTTTCGCAAGAAGCTTGCTGGTTGGAAGCAGAGAGTGATTTCTAGAGCTGGCAAAGATACTTTGATAAGAATCTCTGCAACTAACATACCTGTTCACGGTATGTCTTGCTTTAAATTTCCTAAGGAAACCTGTAGACGATTAAATAGTGAGGTGGCAAGATTCTGGTGGGGCTCCTCTAGCAACTCTGACCACCCTATACATTGGGTTTCTTGGAAGGGAATTTCCCAAAGCAAGTTCCAAGGAGGATTGGGTTTCAGGGATTTTGAGGCGTTTAACCAGGCCCTCCTAGCAAAGCAATGTTGGCGCATTTGGGCAGATCCAGATTCTCTGCTTAGTCAAATCTATAAAGGGCGGTACTTTAACGCTAGTACAATCTTAGAGGCTCGGATAGGATCAAATCCCTCGTGGGGTTGGCGAAGCATACTTTACGGAAGGGATCTACTCCTCCAAGGAATGCGCTGGCAAGTTGGGAATGGTCATAATATTGATGCTTTTTATGACCGATGGATCCCATCTTCTAAACCTGAGAGTCCGGTGATTAAGTTGGCCAATATTAACTCATCTCTAAGAGTCTCCTTTTTCATTGAGGAAAGTACAAGGGAATGGCACATTTCGAGGTTACAAGATTATTTTGAGCCCTGCTCGGTTGATATAATTTGCAAAATGGCTCTTCCTCGGACATCGCAGCCAGACACTAGAGTATGGCATTTTACCAAAAATGGCAAGTACTCAGTAAAAACAGGGTATCACCTAGCTCTTGATGGCATTCTAGCTCCCAATAGAAAAGCCCTGGCTCTGATTATTGATCCTCCTTTGTGGAAACTGACATGGGGCATTCAGACACCTCCTAAACTAAGGTTTTTCATTTGGCAGTGCCTAAGAGTAGTCCTACCAACGACAGTAGCGCTCCGTTCTCGTGGGATTAATTGTCTAAGGCGATGTCCTGTTTGCTGGAGGAGCCGAGAGAGTATAGAACATTTGTTTTTTCATTGCCCCCTTGCCATTATGTTATGGTACTTTGTGGGATTAAGTGACATACTGCTTTCGGCCCCAACGATGAACTTTAGTGTATGGTGGCGTCAAGTTATGCTTTCAGAGCAGTCCCAAACCCATATTCTCCAGATCGTATGTCTCTTGTGGAGAATATGGAAATCAAGAAATAAAGTGGTATTTGAAAATACCCAGCCTCATGTCCGTTCGCTTGCCCGCCAATTCTCCTTTCAAGTCCGTGAAGTGCTCTCTTCCTGTCTTCCTGCCCCGCCTGCTCAGCCTCGTGTGACTGCCTCTCCATGCCAGCCCTGGGAATGCCCTCCTGAAGATGTTCTGAAGATCAACTTTGATGCTGCTGTTCATGCCTCTGGTTGCTCGTCTGGCCTTGTGGTTCGTGGCTCGGACGGTCATGTTCTGCTTGCCTCAGGTTTCCAGCATCCAGGGATTTCAGACCCGTACCTTGCAGAGCTCCTTGCAGCAAGGGATGCGATCTCTCTTGCAACGTCTAGAAATCTGCCTCGTGTCATCATTGAGGGAGATGCGGCTGTGGTCATCCGTCAGCTTAGCCTTGGTGCAGTGGAGGATTCCGTGGGTGGCCCCATTCTTAGAGATTGTAGGAGTTTCCTTGGATCTTCGTCTCTTTGTATAGAATTTAGGGCGGTTCCGCGGACTGCCAACTGGGCTGCCCATAGAGTGGCGCGTAAAGCCCTGTTGCTGTCTCGGCTAGAGTTAGCTTCTTTTGACTTTGTAGGTTGGTTTGTTAGCGGGGTGGGGAGGGCGTTTGGGTAGTGTTTGTTCTAACTTTCTTTCTGATATTACTCGGGCAAAAAAAAAAAAAAAAAAAAAAAAAAAAAAAAAAGCCTATATAGTTGGAAGAACATACTCGATTTTGTTCAGTTTACGGAATCACGTACCTATTGATCATAGTACACACTTTAACTAACAAACCTATGCCGAAATTACAGACTTGTTTTCCTTTTGTAACTTTTTTAAAAAAATTAATAAGGTTGTATCACCATTATCAAATCGAATAAAAAACATAAACCTTTGCCAATTGGCTTCATACTCTACGAATATGCAGAACTTTTAATCCAAATAGGAGAACTCCGCCAAGTTATCCATGAACATGTTACATTCTTCCCCTTGGTTGACTTTACCGGTGCTCCATTCTCTTTCACCTTGTGACCTCTTCATCATTCCAGTTCATGCATTCTACATTTAGTGATAATAACTCAGATAGCTTTCGAGTAAAACCACTATATAATGTCCAAGCATAAATTACTTTCAGAAGAGGAGCTGTCAATATACCAACAGGGACGACAAAGTGTTCTTGGCTTTGTGGAGAAGCAATTAAGCTTTAGTAGATAAAGGATAGTAACATAGTTAAAGCAGGGAAAATGATTCTAATTTAATTGTCCCAACGCTTCAACTAAATCCCATTAGAATATGTTGTTATGCAACTCTGATAGAGATTGTAGGGGGATAAATATTGCAGCTAAAATCTCAAAGACAACATATCAGTAGCTTGAATTAATATGTAATAGTTGCAGCAGCGAAATCTTTGCGTGCAGTGGTCAAAGCAAGTAATGATGAGTAAAGCAAAAAAATACAACCTTTATGCCACTATCAGTAATTGGCACATACCAGAAAGAAGAATTGGAAGATTGTGATATGTGGCATCTGAAAACCCTAAAAGCACAACGAATATTCATTTAACGACAATGAAGCCAAATAATGTAAATAAGCAAGTTTAATTGCAAGGTTTGAGAAACGAATTATGAAGGTTCGCCTTGAACACCCACTGTATGCAGCCATTGACACGATGATGAAAATCTATAGCCCAAATCATTAGTAGCAACATTGCATTCAAGCATGGAGCACTGTATCTTTGCATCCACACTTCAAACATTCTTTACAATGTTTAGCCTTATATAACCCTACTATCTGGTCTCTGTGAATTCTTTTACCAGAATAATCCAATGGATTCAACAGTTTCTGGGTTGCATATCATTAATAAACATGAATTGGACCTCAATAGAAGCGCAAATAGGTTTTCAATTTGAGAAGGTTCCAGCTACTCCGTTTGCCACATCATCAAAAAACTGTCGGAGTTAACGGACTCTAACGGAGACTAAAGGTCGGTGACTAACGGTGAAACGATTCGTAAAGTTAGTGGCTAATAAGAAAGAAAAGTAATTCGGGTGACAAATGTGAAATATTTATGTAATGCGAGTGACCAAACGTGTAATTTAACCGACAAGTTCCTATCAAAATAAAAGCCAAACATCAATTTCTCCATACAATTTCTTCATACATAAAACACGAGTCGAGAAAATTCAAACAAATCACAAATTATCCATAGAAATTGTAAATTAGATTGGTGGAAATTAGAATTAGGGTAGAGTTTGGAGAGAATAGGCGATGAAATAAGTGTGGGAGGGTACCCACCGGTCGGGTATCCCTAAACCCAAACCCAACCCAACTCGATAAAAGTGTAAAGGGTTTAAACCCGAATTTGGCCTGAAACCCGTCAACACGGGTTGGGTCGGGTACCCGTGAGTTCGAGTTTTGTTAACATTCCTAGGCACAGCCGCACATGCACTAGACCACTACGCTTGTACCAATTATACCCTCCTCCCTAGTATTATTTTAGAGTAAATACAATTTAATAGTCAACCTTTTCATTTTAAACAAAATAATAGTCAAACTTTTTCAAAAATAATTTAATAGCCAAACCGTTAACTTTCCATCCGGTCAACTGTTAGTTGACTCTGCGTGGCAAATATGTGTACACGTCAGCCTATATTCATTTTTCTTTATTATTTTATTGAATTAAAAAGACAAAATACACTCGTATAGCCATAACTATTCACTTTTTGACAATAATAGTCACTTTTTAAAATATATACTAAAATAGCCATTTCGTCAATAAATTTAACAGAATCGTCATAATGCTGACTGGACTAACAGGTTTTGCTGACGTGGCATCTTTCCGTCAAAAGCTATACAGGTGAAAAAAAAAACAAAAACTAAATAAAAGACAAACCATTTATTTCTACTAGTTTTTTGGCCCGCGCTTTGCAGCGGGAGAAACTAATTATATTTAAAATTTCATCCACATATATAATGATGTAGTAATTCATAAAATTTGAGTAAGATATCACTATATGCTCAATGTAGTATCTAAATCATTGCTAATGAATTATGCCATAAGTTTGTTCAAGTGATATATAAGAAATATCTATTACTCCATAAATTTAAGGTAATATATTTGTAATTTACGTAACTGTTAATGAAGGGTGTTATGTAAATATTCCATAATGTGTGGTATAATAATAAAATTAAGATATGAAAAATATCACATTTGATTGAATTGTCATGTAAAAATGAACTAACATTGTGAAATATTTTCATAACGTATCTGTTAATAAACTTTGTTATGTAGATCTTTCATAAATATGGTCTAATAATAAAATTAATTTATGAAAAATACCACATTTGATTAAACTATCGTTTAAAAGTTAACTAACATTATGAAACATTTTCATAATGTAACCATTAACACATATTTTTATGTAATCTTTCATAATGTGTGGTCTAATAATAAAATATAGTTATGGAAAATATCATATTTGAATATCATTCTAATATGAGGAATTGAGTATAGGAGATAAAATGTTATGTAAAAAAATAATTGATTTTGAAAAATCATTGTATAATGCAAATAAGGAAGAGCTTACGATGAAATTGGACACAGGGAATTGAAACTATGTGAAATGTACCCGGTTGGGAATCTATTACTTACATTGCTCCTATTTAAACTGTCATGTAGAAGTTTACTAACATTACGGAACCTTTTCGTAATATAAATTGACATGGTGAATATTTTATTTAAAAATGAAATATTGTTAGTCAATAATCAAGAAAATAAATTGTGAAAAATGTGACATTGATGAAACTGTTATAGGGAAATAACCTTTGTGTAATCCAATTTGATGTGATAGTCAACAGTTTAGTTAATAATAAATAATTTTTCATTCAAACTTATATTAAGTACTTACGTATTTAATTAATACATAATAAATAAATATCCTTTTATAGCTACTATGCAAGTCCTAATCATTATGGATGACTTATCTTTCTTTTTTTCCCGACAATAGATGACTTATGGATGACTTATCTATTGTGTAATTGATACATAAGAAATAACTATCACTCTGTAAAATTTGCATATTGTATTCGTAATGTACGTAACTCATATAGAGCAATGTTACGTAAATCTTTAGTAATGTGTGGTCAGTCGATAAGATTTATATAAGAACCTAAGATAAAATTGGGTATTGATAATAGAAACTCTTGTGAACAGTACCCGTTGAATTTTTTTTAATTACCTTGTCCCTATTTTTCGTATATTATATAAGAACTTATGATAAAAATTGGGTATATGTAATAGAAACTCTTGTGAACAGTACCCATTGGAATTTTTTTATTACCTTGTCCCTATTTTTCGTATGCAACAGTAAACTAATGCTTCGCATGCTTGGTCTTTTAATATAATAATCTACGTAACTTTTATAGAACAATATTACATAAATTATTCATAATGTGTGGTTACTATATAAGATTTAGATATTGTATTCGTAATGTACCTAACTTTTATTGAACAGTGTTGCGTAACTCTTTCCTAATTTGTGGTTCAATAATAAAATAAAGTTACGAAAAATATCATATTTGAATAACATTTAGTATATGGAATTAAGCGTAGGAGATAAAATGCTATGTAAAAAAATTATCTTGCAAAATTATTGTATTATGCAAATAAAAAAGAGCTTACGGTGAAATTGGGTAAGGGAATAGAAGCTCTTGTGAACTGTAATTTATGGTCTAATAATAAAATAAAGTTGCAAAAAATATCATATTTGAATACCATTTAGTATATGGGATTAAGTGTAGGAAATAAAATGCTACATAAAAATAATTGATCTTAAATTTTTGCAGAGGCTCTGATACCACAATGTTGTATAATTAACCGAGCAAAACTGATAAACTTTATTGAATGCAAAACAATTACATAAATACTTCTACTTGTCTCTAACCACCAGCAGAGATTCCGCAGTTCATCCACCCATTACTCCTAATAAACAGCAACCCACTTCTAACTAACAGATAGACTACGAAGCCCAAGCCCACAGAATAAACTGACCCAGAATAAACTGACCCAAGCCCACAGAATAAACTAACAGACAGACTACAAAGCTCAAGCCCCCAGAATTAACTTCAACAAAGCCTTGTCAATTAGGCCCAACAAGAGACCCATCAATTGTTGGGAGGAAGTTCGACTTGGGGGAGCTGGACCTGGAGCAGACCTACTTCATGAGGCACCATTTGCTGCAAATTTAGAATCATCTGGTGCACCACGTGGAGTTTGGGAAGAAGAAATGAAACTCGACGCAAAGCATGGGTGTACTCTTACGTATTTAATTAATACATAATAAATAAATATCCTTTTATAGCTACTATGCAAGTCCTAATCATTATGGATGACTTATCTTTCTTTTTTTCCCGACAATAGATGACTTATGGATGACTTATCTATTGTGTAATTGATACATAAGAAATAACTATCACTCTGTAAAATTTGCATATTGTATTCGTAATGTACGTAACTCATATAGAGCAATGTTACGTAAATCTTTAGTAATGTGTGGTCAGTCGATAAGATTTATATAAGAACCTAAGATAAAATTGGGTATTGATAATAGAAACTCTTGTGAACAGTACCCGTTGAATTTTTTTTAATTACCTTGTCCCTATTTTTCGTATATTTATATAAGAACTTATGATAAAAAATGGGTATATGTAATAGAAACTCTTGTGAACAGTACCCATTGGAATTTTTTTATTACCTTGTCCCTATTTTTCGTATGCAACAGTAAACTAATGCTTCGCATGCTTGGTCTTTTAATATAATAATCTACGTAACTTTTATAGAACAGTATTACATAAATTATTCATAATGTGTGGTTACTATATAAGATTTATATATTGTATTCGTAATGTACCTAACTTTTATTGAACAGTGTTGCGTAACTCTTTCCTATTTTGTGGTTCAATAATAAAATAAAGTTACGAAAAATATCATATTTGAATAACATTTCGTATATAGAATTAAGTGTAGGAGATAAAATGCTATGTAAAAAAATTATCTTGCAAAATTATTGTATTATGCAAATAAAAAAGAGCTTACGGTGAAATTGGGTAAGGGAATAGAAGCTCTTGTGAACTGTAATTTATGGTCTAATAATAAAATAAAGTTGCAAAAAATATCATATTGAATACCATTTAGTATATGGGATTAAGTGTAGGAAATAAAATGCTACATAAAAATAATTGATCTTGCAAAATTATTGTATTATGCAAATAATAAAGAGTTTACGGTGAAATTGGGGGAATAGAGGCTCTTGTGAACAGTACCGGTGGGAATTTTTTAATTACCTTGTTCTACTTTTTCGTATTTATTTGAATAACATTTAGTATATGGGATTAAGTGCAGGAAATAAAATGCTACATAAAAATAATTGATCTTGCAAAATTATTGTATTATTATGCAAATAAAAAAGAGCTTAGGGTCAAATTGGGTATAGGGAATAGAGGCTCTTGTGAACAGTATCGCTGGGAATATTTTAAATACCTGCCCTACTTTTTCGTATGCAACAGTAAATGGTTGCTTGGGCTTATAATATATTGATTATGCAAATAAAAAAGAGCTTACAGTGAAATTGAGTATAGGGAATAGAGACTCTTGTGAACAGTACTGCTGGGAATATTTTAAATACCTGCCCTACTTTTTCCTTTTTCGTATGCAACAGTAAATGGTTGCTTGGGCTTTTAATATATTGAATTGAATATTGATTGATGATTTTTAGTGAAACCCTCACGGTGGGAAAAGAAAACAAAAAAATGCCAAAATCCCCTCCGTCGTCGCAGGGCTCCACTGCCGCAACGTCCTCCCCGGAGACAATCCAATGCCGTCGCTCCCAAGAACCTAGTTCTAATTTCCAGTCATGGAAGCATTAGCGGTGTGGTTTTGTGAGAGGTTGAAGCGAAAATGAGAAGAAACACATACCCAGTGGTGAATTGGGTTCTCGATTTTGTGGTTAATTGGAACCGGGGTGAGTTTAATTTCCCGCCTTTTTGAGTTGGATCTTGAATGCTTGATTGTAGATTAGGGTTGATTACTTTGTGAAAGAGTCCTTTTCTTAATCACTGTTGGCCTCCATCTTGTTTGAATAACTTATTTGTGGGTGGTGGTGGGGATTTAGAATCAAAGGGGTAAAGGAAGAGGGAAGGGATCTATTGATTTAGTGGAACAATCCATTGTTGCTGCTGGTGGTTAGTGTGCAGATCTAGCCGGAGAGTTGAGTTGAGACTTGAGATGAGAGTGAGGGAGACGAAAGGAAGAGGGGCAAAGACACATTGATTTGAAAGAAAAAAGTTTACTTTACTAAAATATCATGTGGCATTTATATAATGATGTGGCAATGATGTGGACATGATGTGTTGTACAAGTGGCATCCACATCAGCTTAACGTCCACTTAACTAACGGAATGTTGACGCTGTTAGATTATTTGACAGAAATGGCTAATTCTGTCAAATGAGTTTCCAAAATGTGGCTACAACTGTGTATTTTTTGAAAAGTGGCTATTATTGTCAAAAGGTTAATAGTTATGGCTATTTTGGTGTATTTTGTCAATTAAAATTGTTTATTATTTATAATACAAATAATTAAATTATAATAATGGGAGAGAAAAACAAAAATCGCCAACCGAAAATGTAGAAAATGAGGAGGAATAAGAGCATTAAATTCAATTAACCTTCCCCTCCCCATCTGGTTCTCACGAACCCTAAATCCAAAAATCGAAAAACCGTTAACCCCTCTTCTCCCCGCGCGGAGCCTCTGCCCCAGGCCAGTCGGTCGTCTGCCTCCGCCTTTACGCTCGTCTGTCGCCGTCCCGACGCACCACGCGCAGGCGAGAGCCTCCTCTCCCCGCGCCTTCGTTGCCTCCATCCTGTCGCGCCATGATGTCGTTCCCAGAGATTCAATAGAGCAGGCGAGTGCCTCCTCTCCCCGTCTCCGCCTCCTTCCCGTCGATGGGTTCGTGTCGCGCCTCCATTCCCTTGGCGACTGCTGCTTCTTCCGGTTTAAAATGGAGAGATGGAAGGAGAGAAGGAGAGTCTCGACAGATCTAAAATAGAGAGAAGGAAGGAGAGAACGAGCAAAGGAAATAGAACCAATAAACACCAACGTTTTTGTTTCGTGAGTATTTTTTTAATGATTTTTAATGAATTAAACGCCAACGTTTTGGAGAGTAGGGGTAGATTTTTTAGTATGCGGCTAACCAAGCCTAAAACGAAACTGACCGATCGGTTGACCGATTAATCCTGGCTTCCCTCACGGTCGGTGGTCGGCAGGCATAGGGGGTGGCTCGGTTTAACAGATAAACCGAAATCGCCCGAATGACACCTCTAGTTTTTAGTTCCTTTTTTCTTAGCAACTAAGAGAGCTGTACATTTCGTGTCATTAAAGGCTCTTTTATTGGCATAGCAATTAGTATTGACTGCCAAAAAAAAATCCAGTTTGTATTTGTTTTTAGGGTTAATACCTTAGTTTGGCCCGAACTATAGACAAACTTTCTATTTTGGCCCGTGGTATCGGAAATTGCTATCCTAACCTGAACTATGTAGCATACATCCTAATTTGGCCAAGAGCCCGGTTTGACCGTCAAATTAAATGGTCAAACTCGTTGACCGTTAGTCAATGTCCATTTCACCTGCCACGTCAGCTATTATGAAATAAAAAATTATTTTTTTTTAAATTTCTGAATCGAAGGGGAAGGGAGAAGGATGAGTCGGGGAAGGAGGAGCTCAACAATCAGCCACGGCGGCGTCTTTAATCGACCGACCGCCGCTGCGTTTGACGAAGAATCGAAAGGAAATCGTCGAGGAAGGAAGTTTCGGGTGGAAGACGATGGGTCTGGAATGGGTGAAGGGAATTATTTCCCGATGTAGGCTTTCACGGGAGGATAAGGGAAGAGGGGCTGGGCTAATTTGGGTTTTCTTTTGTTTCTTTAATTAATTTGTTTTTTTACATGTGTTTATTATTTTTGTTAACTGAAAGTAAATAAAATTCATAAATTTAAAAAAAATAATTTTTATTTCGTGATAGCTGATGTGGCAGGTGAGATGGATATTGACTAACGGTCAACGGGTTCGACCGTCTAATTTGACGGTCAAACCCGGCTCTGGGCCAAATTAGGATGTATGCTACATAGTTCAGGCCAGGATAGCAATTTCCGATACCACGAGCCAAAGTAAAAAGTTTGTCTATAATTCGGGCCAAACTAAGGTATTAACCCTTGTTTTTATATTGTTTTTGGATAATCTGAGGGAGGCGGACAACTACAGTACGGATTCGATACTAATACTAATAGCGGTTGACAGTAATGTTTATGGCTTTAGTCTTTTAGAACATTTATAAAGCAAACAACTTGTAGTTAAGGTTTACAAACTGAATTTGTATAAACAGGTGGATAGTAATTTTATGGTCATCTCATTTGATTGATAGTTTACCATCTTCGTAACTCCAACTCCTACAACTAAATTGTCGAGAGGATTGATCCCAAGTAATTAGAATTGCTAAGTGTACACCATTTCAATTGAAACGACTACTTAAAAACCAAATTGAACGATTCAAAATACGGTAGTCCATATTGACAAGTATTCGTGTTATTTTTCGACGAAAACAATTATTTAAAACCCTTAAATTGGACAAATCACACAAGTGGCAACTCGAATCAATAGTGTATTCATAATTGGTGCATTGAATCTTATATCCACTGTATTCTCCATTTAACAACGCTTGATCATCCAGACATTTTACTTATTAGGGGTCGTTTGGAAGTTGCGATTGTTTTGTTGCGATTGTCATTATGCATGTATTGTTTATAATGCATCATTTTTTTTTGTTTTTTAGCAGAAACAATACATGGATTGTTTCTATGATGTGACAGAAACTATCACTCATTTTGAGTGATTGTTATATCTCAACTTTTAGTTGAGATAGTTGAGTTGAGATTGTTTTGTCTCAGCTTTTAGCTGATGCGACATACACAATCACACATACCAAACGTTGTATTCTACAATACATCAAATTCGACAATACATATATAATATTATACATGCATTCTTAACAATACATCTATTTAACAATCGCAACTTCCAAACGACCCCTTAGATTTTGGATCCTGTTCTAACTTCTAAGTATTCAAAAGAAGTGTATAGAGTCGGATTTGTACAAAGAGGCTGACGGCTACACAAGGTTGGGAGACAGGGACAGGCCCAGGCCCACCCACCAGCAGGCCACTACCCATTGGCCGCCCACCATACATGACTCGCTTTTATTTTCTAATTTACAGGACAGATCAGAACTGGTTCTTTCGACTATCTGCAATCTTGCATACAATATTGGTCTGTAATGAGGTGATGAGCTATGAGTTCACTGTTAAGCAGGGTGAAATGAGCACAAAATATATTGAATGGACTTGAACCTTTCAGCTATCTACGGACTAGGCATCAGTTGCTAAGTGAAGCCCTCAGCACCTCGCTTTGCCTTGTATTTACTCAGAGAAGGCCAAGGATTCATCATCTCACTCAACAGTTCCCGTTATTACCGCTACTGCTTGCTTTTATCAATGGCGGTTGTTTCTACAAGAAGAAGACTGTAGTTATAGTTGGAGCGGGTACACCCGTACTAGCCACATCTTAAGCTCTTCATAGGTAACCCCAACCGCAAGTTTCATCTTGACTTGATTTCAAATGGAGTCTCTTTAAGTAGAAGCAAGGCTTCAAACTTGTTTCTTTTTCGCGGGATCTGAATCAATCAAAAGCTTGGTGTTGGAATCAGCATCGAGTTTAAGGGCTGGGACAACGCTTGGAGATCTCTAGATGCGTTTGGGCTTGGAGAAGCTCTTCGCACTACAAGAAAAATAACCTTTAGCGGCAAATATTTGCGGCACATAAAATAATTGCCTTCTAAAATATGTTATAGGCGACTATATGTTTTTTGTCTCTAAAAGTAAACTTATTTACCTCTAAAACCATTATTGTTTTATATTTAGTATTTATTCCAAAAAGATATCGCATATAGCGGCACATTTGTTGTGAGTGTCATGTAAAGTTTTGTCCTCTCATCCATGAACAAGTGAATTTCGGATTATATTCATATTTTTAACTTTTGAAGGCAGAAAATTATGTGCCACTATATAAATATTTTTAGAGGCTAAAATAATGGTTGCTATTACTTGTTAAAAATCTTAAGCTTAAAGAGGTAGGGTGCGAGATGCAGTGAGGAAATTAGGGTTTCCTCAACACATGCAATAAACCCCGCCGTCGCCACCAATGTAAAAATCTCTTCTTTCTATTCCGATAATATTTAAAGGCCACTTCGGCACTTCTCACTGAAAAATCGCTAGACCCCACGTTAGCTATTGGATGTGATGATGGGGTTTCTACCCAAATCGTCCCGTGAAGAATATGAAGTGATAGCAGAGGAACAGTACAATGAAATTCCATAGGCAACTTCTCTCCCTGGCTCTTCCCTACTTAGCAAAGAAGGGCAAAGGTAAACATACGTACATAGATCTCCTCTCCTTCCTCTTTGTATGCTGAGGCGTCGATCTGCACTTCGTCTGATTCCTCCTTGTTTGTTGTTTTGCTCATGGATTATCTCTCCAACCAGAAGAATTTCATCTGTACTTTCACTAAATGTAGACTGGCCTGGTCAGTTCTTTTATCCCTTCCACCCTCTTGATCTATTCGACTTTTTATGATTTACAAAGCTCTGCGATTGGATCTGAGATTTTCCAGATTCCTTTCGGTTTTGACTACTCTGACATACGCTTAGTTTCTTGGTGGTAATCTGTGGATTGGGTAAAAGGGTTTCTCTGTGCTGATTAATTTTTTGCATTTTAGACTCCATCACACCTCTGATTCGCAATCTTAACAGCTACTATTGGATGCCTCTATCAATGTTGCATGCTTCTATGTTTGTTTTTTCCCCATTGATTGAAGAGACTAGTTTGAAGACATCCCCAATTCCCCCATAAACTATCATCATTCTGTTTTACATTATGCTTATAAGAAATACTCAACTTTTTTTATTTGCAGGTAATACCACCCAGGGGATGAATGATCTTTATACTTTGTGCTACAGAACTGATACAATATCATAAGAACATATCTTATCTCACAAATGAGTTTGGAAGATGTAAGAGGATGGCTTTGAACTGAAGCATCAGGGTCTCGGAGGAATTTCATCAACTATCAACATAATGAATTTCAAGACTACAAGCTAATTCGAAATTGTAATGCAAGGACAAATTGCACTTTTTATCTTGAATCTCATTGTTTTGCAATTATGTAATTTGTTTCATTGGCACGAGTAAATTTTTTGTATTAAAGTTCAATTAAAATAAATTAATGGATCTGGGTATTTTGTTCATACATTTTACAGAATTTGATTTTATCTCCTCAGGAGAATGAGTTCGCTAATTGGAGGCAATTAATCTGCCTCCAGAAATAAAATGAATAATTCGGTAAAGTCATAAAGATAAAATTAGTAACAAAAGATTACCATTAGAGGTACATAGTTTGTTGCTATAAATTAATTTAAAGGCTAATACAATTGTCTCCAAAAAGTATTATAGAAGCATAAATATATGCCGCTAAAGGTAATATTAGTGACAAATATTTGTGCTACTAAAGTGAGAAAAGGAGACAATAAAACACTAAATCAAAAGTGAAATTGGCAACAAAATTATCTATCGGGAATTGCTAAATTAAAGGCAGATAATATTTGTCGCTAACATCTGTCGCTAAAGAGATTTAGCGGCAGCAATATTGACAGCACACAATTATGTGCCGCTATAGAGCTATAGTGGCACTTAAATCACTTACCGTGGCATATACACTTAGTCGCTAATTGTCATTTTTCTTGTAGTGTCGCCAGCAACACCAGCTGCTTGATGAATAGATCCTGTAGAAAATGGTTGTCAGTTTCTTAGACTGTGTTCAAGAAGTTTTGAATTTTGACATGAAAGGTGGTCGACGAAATGCCAGAATGGTGGCTTATTCCACAGTTACAGACGCACCAGTGCGGAGGTACCTTTCTCTGGTAATGAAATTCGGTGTGTGCGGAGGAAGCTACTGCCTGAAGCCATGGATAAAGCCCTTCCGGATGGTACTGTTGTTAGGTACTCATCGAATGTGGTATCCGTGGAGGATTTGGATTTGGATTTGGATTCGGATTCAGAATCGAGCTGCTTACTCAAGCTTCTGCATCTTTTCCAATGGTGTTGTGATCAAAACCAAGGTAATCAAAAGATGAAAGAAATAATTGGCCACTTAGCTTATTAGAATCAATCCACAACCATACCTCTGGAACTAAACTGAACTACTCCTATTTCCTGTCCATGGGAGTTGTTGATCTGGTGAGATGGAGTGTATTCCAAGGTGCCAAAGTGGCTGAGGTTCCTGTGAGGAACACGGATGTTACGAACAAGGATTAGGGATGAGAATAGGAGAATTAGGGTTGAGAATTGAGAAATTAGGGTTGGGAATTGAAGAGAGATTAGAGATTTGATAATTCTGATATGATTATTCGTAAAAACCAAAATAGCAAACAACTAGGGTTTAAATAGAGTTCTCTACCAATCACTGATAATGACCCAATTACCCTCCCCTAGGCCGACTCTGTCCTGGCCGTGTCGCTCACACTCCCTTCCCCTTCAGAACCGAGCTTGTCCTCAAGATCGAACGTAGGATAGTTCTGACGAATGGTCTCAGTATCCTCCCAAGTTGTCTCCTCTGGTCCGAGATGATTCCACTAGATTAGGCTCTACGTCACATGACGTTTGCCCCGCTTCGGCCAGCGCGTGTCGAGCACCACCTCCGCCTTCAGCTCGAGACTTCCCTCGCCGTCAACTGTCAGCTCAGCTCCACGATACCTGCGTAAAAGCAACACTTGAAATGTGGAATGAATCCGCGCGGTGTGGGGGAGCTGCAAGCGATAGGCCACTTCCCCCCAATCCGCTCCAACACCTGATATGGTCCAAAATAACGAGCCGCGAGCTTCTGATATGCTCGACGAAACACCGATGCATGCCGATACGGGTGAAACTTGAGCAGCACCCAATCTCCCACAGCGAACTCCTCGTCACGTCGTCCCAAATAAGCTTGCTGCTTCATCCGATTATTGGACGCAGCCAAGTTCGTCTTCAGCTACTACAGTGCTGTGTCTCGCTCAGCTAGCCACCTGTCTACCGCGTCCACCGCACTCGCCCCTGACTGGTACCGTGCCACCATAGGTGGTGTGCGCCCATACAAAGCCTCAAACAGAGACATCCGGATCGACTGATGATAGGTGGTATTATACCACAGCTCAGCCCAGGGCAACATGGCCAACCAACGACGCGGCTATTGGTGCGCGAAACACCTCAGATACTGCTCGAGTATCTTATTAACTGCCTCCATCTTCAGTTCCGTCTTCACCATAGAGAACACCTCCTTCCAGAACCTGTACAAGAAGAGTGCATCTCGATCACTTACGATCGATCGAGAAAATCCGTGGTGACGAATCACACCCCAGACGAACTGCTCTGCTACACTTCTGGCCGTGTACTAGTGCGCTGACGCCATGAAATGCGCATACTTTGTGAGCCGGTCAACCACCACTAGCAGAACTGTCTTCCCTCCGGATAGGGGCAAGATCACTATGAAATCCATGATGATGTCCTCCCACACTCGTTCCGGTACTGGCAGTGGCTGTAGTAACCCCGCAGGTCGTAGCAATGAAGCCTTGACCCTCTGACAAGTATCGCAGGATGCCACATACTCCTTGACCTCGCGACCCAACTGCGACCAGTAGAACTGACTGCGAATCTTCCTCAACGTCCTCTCATGCCCCGAATGTCCACCAACTGGGGAATCATGGAATTCCCTCATAACTGTCGCCATCAGAGAGGTGGCCACCGGAAGGACCACCCATCCCTTAAAATAGACCAGCCCTTTCCTGAACGTGTATCCTCCAGGGTTCTCGCTCAGAGCTATGTCGCGCCTCTCCCTCAGGTACGGCCTCGGCTCAACTGCCTTCCGAACCTCGTCCCAGAACTGCACCACTGGTCCGGTCACGGCTGCTACCTGCGGCCCAAGCTCGACCCTCGACAGCGCATCAGCGGCCTTGTTCATAGATCCCGGGGCGGTAGTGGAGTTCATAGTCGTACCCCATCAATTTACCACCCATTTGTGTTGGTCGGGAGTGGACACCCGCTGATCCATCAAGTGCTTCAAGCTCTGATGATCGGTATAGATGCGAATCTTCTGGCTGATCAAATAGGGTTGCCACATCTGTACTGCTTCTGTAATAGCATGCATCTCCTTCTGGTATGTCGACCAAGCCTCTTTGGAGGGAGGAAGAGTACGAATCATGAAAGCAATAAGATGCTTTTCCTGTGACAGCACCGCGCCAATACCCCGGCCCGGCGCGTCCGTCTCAATGTCGAATGGCTGGGAAAAATCTTGCCGTGCCAAGATCGAGGTCGTGGACAGGGCCACCTTGAGCACGTCAAAGTCTCTTCCGACCTCTGGTGTCCAGCTGAATCCTCCCTTCTTCAGCAACGCATTTAGCGGCCTTGCTATCGAACTGTACCCCTTCACAAAGCGCCGGTAATACCCAGTCAATCTGAGGAAACCCCTCAATGTCGTCGCATTCCTCGGCACTGGCCAATCCATCATGGACTGGATCTTCATAGGATCCACTCGAACTTCTTCCCTTGAGATCACATGACCCAAATAGTCCACCTACTGTACTCCAAAAGTGCATTTGGATGCCTTCACGTAAAACTGATTCTTCTACAATATCTCAAACACCTCCTGCAACTGCTGTAGGTGCTCTTCCCACGATTTACTGACAACAAGGATGTCATCGAAGAATACCAACACTGACCTGCGTAAAAGAAGACGCAATATGTCGTTCATGGCTGCCTGGAACGTCGAGGGCACGTTGCAGAGCCCGAAAGGCATCACGAGGTACTCGTAATGACCACTATGTGTCCGAAAAGCAGTCTTCGGAATGTCCTCCTCATGCATGCGTATCTGATGGTATCCAGCTCACAGATCGAGTTGTGTGAAGTATTTCGCACATCGTAATTCATCTAACATGTCATTGACTGTTGGGATGGGGAATAGATCCCGACATGTCACTGTATTTAGGGCTCGATAGTCCGTACATAATCTCCACGTGTCGTCTTTTTTCTTAACCAACAACACATGTGACGAAAACAAATTGGAGCTAGCCTGTACGGTCGAACCTTAACCGCCTCGGTTCCTTCCTTGAGCCTAATCCGATGGTCAGCCTGCTGTTTTGGGGGCAGCTGGGTCGGCTGAGCAAATAGACCCGCGTATCGATCCAACAGCAGCTGCAGGTCTGGTGCTCGAAGTTGCCCCCTGTCGGACGCCATCGGCCAGCAAAGAAATGGCAGCTCCAGGTCTTCCTCGAGCTGCGGATCGCCCCACTCGATAGGTCTTGTCGTCGTGGTCATACCCCGCAGCTCCCAGTCCTTGTCTCTCCACTTAAACTTCATCACCATCTTCACCCAGTCGATAGTAACTGGTCCCAAACTCTTGAGCCACAGCATTCCCAAGATCACGTCAAATTCGTGCAACGATAGTTGGTGCTCTAAAACACAACACCTAACAATGGCCAAGTGTAACCAATGAAAGGGACTGCAGTATAGTGGCACAAGTAATAAATATCGAATCCACGGGTCTCTAGAGTTACTATTACTCAGCTTCAGTTCATTATCTAGCAAACTAGATTAAGGATTGATTAACTAAACTACTCTACTAACTAAACTAAGTAAAACTACTAATTACAGTTTGAGAACTCACTTAGGTATGATTCCCCCTAGCTCCTCAATTAGGTCCAAGTTGTAATTCCTTTTGGTTGATTTACTGTTGATTAAACTGCGGAAGATCCGACAGTAGCTTGGAATCTCTTAAGCTGACCAAGCCCTCTCAGTCTAACTATCCGGCAGACGACTAGTCTTCACCGGGATAGAAAGCTGAAGCAATAAGCACAGAACTCCACTACTGGAATTGGATTCCAGTACAAAGCAGTAAACTGGCTAACTCTCGTATAGCCAATCTCCTACTACCGAATGATGAGACTCTAGCAACCTAATCAGATTCTATCTATCTCAGATTGCAGCAGGAATCAGGAAAAGTTGATCAGACTTCAATTGACTCAATAAACATGCATCATTCGATTATAATCAAACAATATAGCATCCAAAACTCCATACAAGAAAGATCCTAACTCATGGAACTAAGGTTCCTCAAAACCTAAGTGAAGGGAAGTTACTCCATAGAGAAGAGAGAGACTGCAGAAATCTGATCTAGATCTTCAATCTCCATCTCCAAGCTTGATTCCCGAGCTCCAATGGCGAAGAAATCCTCCAAAATAGCTCCAAGAATGTTCCCAAGTCGCTCTCTCTCTCTAGGGTTCGTCCCTTGGGTGTTTGGGATCCAAAACCCAGCTCTCCCTTTCCTTTGGCTCTAATCTGCCTCAAAAACCCGATTCTGGGCGAATTACGGGCTGAATTACGGTCGTAATTCTTCCATGCGCGTATTTTGCCCAAAACACGCGTTTTGGTTAAGTTTCAGCGCACCCAAAGCTCCTCTCGGCAGTGAAATTACGGGCATGGGAGGGGAAATTACGGTCGTAATTCTCCTGCCCGTAATTCTTCCTCCACCCCTGTTCAAAGCTTCGTTTCTCCCTCGTCCGGACTCCGAATCAGTCGCCGTTTGAACCCAGACGCTCGTAGTCTCGTCCTCTTTCTTTTCATAACAAACTTTCATGATTCTTTGTCCATAAAGTGAGGTAGAAATCCATTCTTCTTCAGGTCATGCTCGTGTTTCTTCTCCCTAATCGCCAATTGATCTCCGATTGACTTGAAACTTGCGCCTACGCTTCACTTTATGTGCTAGGGCCTGAAATGTGACAAAGGAACACAACCTAGCGTAAAATAGGCCAAAGAAGCGATAATGCAAGGTTAAACGATCAAGAAACAAAGGGGAAAACATGTGCAAATATCGAGTCATCAACAGTATATATAGATCGAGAGGGATCAGCAGCCCCTGAATCATCACGGGAACCCATACCAACTTCTATGTACACCGCATTGGTGCACCATTGGCTACCTTCACATCGAAGGAATCGATAGCCGATAGTGGGAGGTTCAGTCGCTTCACAAACTCTTTGCCGATGAAATTGAGAGAAGCCCCGCTGTCTACGAGGGCCACTCCCCACTCCCCCATGACCTGCGCCATAAACCTCATCGTCGCCGATCCTGCCATCTCGACTGCAGCAACGGTGGAAATGGTTTCTCGGCCAGCGCTTCGCGTCGCCTTTGCTTCCTCCCTTTCCGCCGCGATAGTGATCGAAGGGACGTGGCCCTCGGCTAGTGCCTTTGCCTCCCCGACCGCCGGTCCGTCGCCTTTGCTTCCTCCCTCTCCACCGTGGTAGCGATCAGAGGGACGCTGCCCTCGGCCAGCGCCTTCGCCTCGCCGACCGCCGCCCGCAGGTCTGCCCTTACCCGCTCCAGCCGCGCCAGCACGCCCAACAAGCGATCCGCGGCCATCGCCTCTCGGTACCCATCGGAGCTCCTTGCAGAACTCATGTCGAACATAGCTCTGATACCAATTGTGAGGAACACAGATGTTACGAACAAGAATTAGGGATGAGAATAGGAGAATTAGGCTTGAGAATTGGGAATTGAAGAGAGATTAGGGATTTGATAATTCTTATATGATTATTCGTAAAAACCAAAATAGCAAACATCTAGGGTTTAAATAGAGTTCTCTCCCAATCACTGATAATGACCCAATTACCCTCCCCTAGGCCGACTTGGTCCTGGCCGTGTCGCTCACAGTTCCACAAATCATCATTCACGGGAAGAACACGAGTTAGAGGTATTGACAACATATCCACAAGGCCATGAGTTCAGCTCTAAGTTCTACATGTTTGTTCGCAAGGGTTTCCAAGCTGGTTGTATTGTATCCCTTGTGATGATAAAACGGCTTCGGATAGCATAACAACACCATAAGTGTTGTTAGTATAACAACAGGGGTATAAGGGTCAATTGCACACATATTAATTAATAAGTTATTTTCTTTTACCTGGTATTAAATTTGAAATTCGAAATTAATGATAAAAATTCATTGAAGCGCGCAATTTGCCATTTCCGTTTTCCCCTTCCCCTCTGCTCACGAACTGCTCTCCGACTTCTCCTTCGGTTGCTCTCTCCCTGTTCTCGCGATTCCGTTTCCTCCGTCGGCGATTCCGTCTGCGGCTTGTGGATTTCGTTCGCGCGATTTTGTTTCCTCCTTCGGCGAAGTTAATTTCGAGGTATTCCGCCGGTGATTTCCTCCGCTAAACTGTCTTCTCCTCTGTCGTCAGTTTTGGCCTTCGAAGTCGCCGTTGTCGTTGTGGCGTCGCCGGAGTTCCACTTGTATGGTGTTAGTTTGGCGTCGCCGTTGTCGTTTTCGTTAGCATTGTCGTTGCTTGCTGCTGCTATTGAATTTATAACTGTCGTTTTCAGGTTTGCTCTCTGTTACTTTCGTTTTCCACTTTTCTGCGATGTTTTGACGCATGCAGTCTAGATTTGTTGTAGGAGACGAGGAAATTTCATAATTGTGCGTTGTGGTTAGGTTTTGTGTGTTCTGATTAGGTTTTGTTGAATGTTTTAGGGTTTCTGTGGTGTGCTTTGCATGTTTTAGGGTTTCTGGTTTCTCATGAGTCGTTTGTGGTGGTGTTCAGTAGTGCTGTTGTTTTGTTCTTATTTTTGGTGGTTTGCTTTGTGTTTGGTGACGGTTAGGATGTTTGTGGGTTTGATTGGGACCTTTCTGGAGGTTTTTAATGAAACTATTGTGTATTTCCAGGCTGCTGTTGGTGGTTCTTTTAAAAGGTTTTGTGGTTAGTGTTTCGGATTTCACAGTTTCGTTTAGGAGATTTACTGGTGTGCATTTGCAGTAGTTGTTTGTCTCTTTTACATCTGATTATTGAGTTGTTTGTGGTGGTGTTCAGTAGTTCTGTTGTTTTGTTGTTTATTTTGGTGGTGCGTTTTGTGTTTGGTGACATTTAGGGTGTTTGTGGGTTCGATTGAGGCCTTTCTGTATGTTTTTAATACAACTATGGTGTATTTCCAGGGTGATGTTGGTGGTTTATTTGCAGTTGTTTGTCTCCTTTAAATTTGATTAATGGATTGTTTTCATGGTTTTACAGTTTGCATTAGGCCCTTGATGGTTTGCATTTTATATGTTCTGGTATTAGATTGCTTATGTTGGTTTGTGTTTTGGTTGCTTTGTAGGCAATGGCACCTGCTAAGAAACGTGCAGTAAAAGGGAAAGAAAAGGAAAAAGTATCGACACCTAAGAAAGATGGTGTTTCTCCTGTGGCTGGAAAGCCGGATAAGAGGCATCGCAGTAATACTAATCGTATTCTTGCCATCATGGAAGCTGACAGTACAACTGAAGAAAAACTGCAGATGCTTGATCCTCTGGGTTTTAGGGGTGTGTCGAGGGTTAAGCTTACGAGACTCCCGGATAATTTTACTGAATGGATTTGCAAAAGTTTTGATGTCAGTTCAAGGTCTTTCCCGCTGCTTCGGTCAGGGAAGTTTAGAATTGGAGAGGCAGATGTGGAGAGAGTTTATGGTTTGCCGCGTGGACCGTATGCTGTTAAGCTGGATATGTTTAGTGCATCCCAGAGGCACAAGTGGGGAATTGAGTTAGGGCTTTGCAATACTAGGAAAGGAAAGGCGACATTGGCGAATGTTAAACTGGCATTGGAAGAGGAGAGGGACAATAAGAAGTGGAGGGATCTTTTTGTGCTGTATGCAATGGAGGCAGTTCTGTGCCCCAGTGGAAATTTGAAGATTGACCTCTCCTATGCTGGGTTTTTGCAAGATGAAATGGTCGATGACTTCAACCAATATAATTGGTGTAAGCATGTGGCTGACCATTTCAATGAAAGTATGGTTGAAGTGGTTCAATCAAAATCAAAGTTCCCTGGTGACGTTCATCTTCTTTTTGTAAGTAGAAAAATATACCTCTTTTCGAAGTTTGGTTTACTGTTTCATTTATGGTTTGTTTATTGACGAATGTGGTGTGGTTGAAGTTGTTTATGGTTTGTTTAATAATATTTATGGTTTGCTTTTTGCCCCCCTTTGTTATAATGTTTCTGGTATAGTTTATCATTTATGGTTTGTTTATTGACGATTGTGGTGTGGTTGAAGATGTTTGTGGTTTGTTTGAAGCTATTTATGGTTTGGGTTCCCTCCTGTTATAATGTTTCTGCAGTTTGTCATTTATTGTTTGTTTATTGACGATTGTGGTGTGGTTGAAGATGTTTGTGGTTTGTTTAAGAGTATTTATGGTTTGGTTTTGCCCCCTGTTCATTTTATGTGGTGTGTATTATAATCTTTCTGGCACGGTTTGTTTGTGGTTGCTTGACTTCTGTCTGTTTGTCTGTGGCAGATTTCGATTCTTGATCGTTTGAAGAACCCTCCTGAGTTTCCCATACCAACCTGTAGGCACAGGTCGTACAAAGTCGCAAGTGCTGCTTTTCAAGTACTGATGGAAGAAGGTCATCTCTCTATTGGTCATCGAGATGTAGTGGCGGAAGAACAAGCAACCACCAGTCAACCAATGGGACGAGGACGTGTGAAGGGTACAAAGAGGAAAAGGTAAGTAGATGATCTTGATATGGTGAGGGAAGGGGATCTTCCGAAGCTTCCCTATCTTGACATCAACTTGGATGGTATTCATTCGGTTGAAGATGTGAGTATTTTTTGCTGTTTTATTTGTTTTATGGCTTTCTTTAGCATACTTTCAGTGTGCTTTAAAAGGATAGTGGTTTGCATTAGTTTGTTTACGGAATACTTTATTTAATTCATGTGTTGGTTAGTTGTGTTTTCTGTTGTTTGTTCTTTGGGTTGCTTTAGTGTACTTGTGGTTTCTGTTAAAAGAATAGTGGTTTGCATTACTTCGTTAAAGGAATGCTTTATGGTACTCAACGTTTGGTAGGTGTTTTTTTGTGAGAATTCAAACATATGTGGTTTGTATACGTGTGTCTTAGGTGTTCATTAAAAGGAATTTGAGATTCTTTAGAAGGTTTATGGTTTGCTTTTGGGCTGTTTTCGTGTTTTTGTAGGCATATCAGTTGAAGAGTGACATGGAAAGTTATAAGAGGGCTTTGTTGAGGATGGCTACTCATTACAGTTCGAGCATTGAACAAGTTGATGAGCATATAAAGATGCTGGAGGGGCAGCAACCAGAGGATAGTCCTGAAGATAATGTCGATTTCACTGATACTGTTGAGGATCTTGCTGTTGGTAAGGGAACCAATGATGTCGGTCGCAATGCAGATGCTGCCAATGCTGATGATGAGACTGGTGTTAAGAGAGTATCAGATCCAAAGTCCCCGGGTCTTGATGATTTATCAATGGAGATGGATAAGAATGGTGCGCCGCCAGATGTTGGTCGCAATGCAGATGCTGCAAATGCTGATGATGAGACTGGTGCTAAGAGAGTATCAGATCCAAAGTCCCCGGGTCTTGATGATTTGTCAATGGAGATGGATAAGGATGGTGCGTCGCCAGATGTTGGTCACAATGATCCTGCTGGCATTGCTGATGATGATACCTCGGCTAAGGGAGTATCAGATTCGAAGGGGCTTGATGATCATCTTGATAATCTGACAATGGAGATGACACAAAAAAGTGTTGATTCTGAGAATGCTAAGAAGGTGGAGATGGACAGCTGTGAGGGAAAGGGAGAAGGTGATGATGGAGATGACAATGTTGATGATGTTGACGCTGCTAAGTTGGATAACTTGGTTGAGAAGGTCGTAAAGGTATTTTTACTGTTTTGTGTTTGAATATTTGTGGTGTGGATTATACTGTTTTTGGTTTGTTTTTCATGTCTTTTGTAGTAGGTTGTTTTGCATTTGTTAGTAGTGTGGTTTTCATATATCTGGTTTTGTTAAAAACTTTTGTGGTGTGGTTTCTGTAGTCTGCTATGGGGGATGTTCGTGAAGATGTGGTGGTTGATGAGAAAAGGAAAGAAGCTGATGCCGGTGAGGTGCTTGAGGGTGGTGATGATAGTGCAGATTTACGATTTAGTCTGGTATTTGAGAAGAGGAAGGGAAAGGTAATTTTGTTGTACAATGTTTCAGTTTTGGTTTGTTTTTGTAGTGTGGTTTATCGCATTTGTGGTTTGTGTTAGTTGTCTTTTGTACTGTTTTATCTAATTTGTGGGTTGCTTTAAAAATCAGAAAAAATTGAAAGTGAAGAATGCAGGAGGCTCATCAGGTGTTGATGATGATGTGTTGAAGGGTGCTGTGTTGCGATATGCAAGGCTTTCAACTAACTTGTAAGTTAATGTGTATATATTTCATACATATGTGGTTGTTTGTGTATATATATATTTATATATAGTGCTTATTGGTACTTTTCTAATGCCCGACTGTTTTGTTTGTTATGGAATTATGAAAAATAGGAAGGAAATCCTTTTCAGTCGTGTTGATGGATACGATTGCTTGTATAGAAAGGATACAGAGACTTTGGCACATGGTCAATGTGTGAGTGTGGATGTTGTTGACTGCTATGCTGCCTATCTGAATCGGGAGCAAGTGAGAAGCGGGCGACTGAAAAGATGGGTGTTCTATTCAGGGCTGGCGGTGAGTTACATTTTCTGCTAGTTCTGGTTTGTTTTAGTGTTTTTGTGGTGTGCATTATAATACGTCTGGTTTGGTTTAAGGTTTTTGTGTTGTGCATTATAATACGTCTGGTTTGTTTTAGGGTTTTTGTGGTGTGTATTATAATACTTCTGGTTTGTTTTATGGTTTTTGTGGTATGCATTATAATACGTCTGGTTTGTTTTACTGTGTTCTACCTTGTAGCAAAGAGTGCACACGATAGTGAAAGAGTCTGGACCACTGCCTAATTTTTTTGAAGAGACTGACGAAATCATTACAAGTTGCAAGTGGATACCAGATAATGTGGACTTCTCAGAATGTGATTATGTATGTATTTTTTTTAGTCACATTTGCTACATTGGTTCATGTGTTTTTTTTCTTCATTGTGCTTTTGAAGTACTGACTTGTTTTTGTTTTGTACTATGCAGTGGATATTCCCGCACTGTTCTGATGAACACTACAGGCTGTATGTAGTGAATCTGAAGAACAAACAGTATGATTATCTTGACAGCCTTTACCCTGATGAACTTAATACCAAGTTTCGTGCTGTTGCGGATATGGTGGTCCGCTATGCCACAGAATACATTCCTGCCTGTAGACAAGAGTCCTTCAAGTTTGAAGAATTCAAGTGGCTTAGAATGCGAGGGTTAAGACAACGTGGTGGGGTTGACTGTGGTGTTTTTGCTATGAATTTTGCTGAGTTTTGGGAAGGCAAACTGATGCCAGGTATGAAGAATTGGCAAAAAGATATCAATCAGAGGTGGGATGAGATCACATTAACATTGCTGCTGAATGAGGAGAATAGTGTACTTGAAGAGGTGAAGAAGAAGAGTTTGGAGTTTGATCGCAAGGTGGACTAGCTGATTTTAGGATGCATTTGCAAGAACAGTTTCAGATTTCAGTGTGTTAATATGTGTTTTAGTGTGTTAGTGTTCTGTATATGAAGTGTTGTGGGTGTGTATTATAAGACAAGTGGATTGTTTAACGTGTATTATAGTGTGGTTCATAAGGTTTATAGTTTGTTTCTGTTTCCCTGGGTTATACAATGTATGGTTTGTTTTTGTACATATGTGGTTTGCTTAATGAGTGTTCTGGAAAGTTTCCATATCTTTGTGGTTTGGTTTTGTTAAGAGGTTTCTTAGTTTGTTTTCTTCCTGTATGGTGTGTATTATAAGACAAGTGGTTTGTTTAACGTGTATTGTAGTGTGGTTCATAAGGTTTATAGTTTGTTTCTGTTTCCCTGGATTATACAATGTACGGTTTGTTTTAGTACATATGTGGGTTGTTTTGATGTATCTGTGTTATTGTTTGTCTCAAAACCTTCAACTGTTTATATTTGTCTCATAGTTGTCATTGAAATCTAAAAGTCTATGACAGATAAAAAAAACACGGATAACAACAAGGAGACTAATCATCACTCATTTTTGCTTTTGTTTGTTGGCAGCCTGTTCATCAATTCTTTGCTTTCTAGCCCTCTCCAGCGCTACCTCAAGTCCACCTTTTGGCCTCTTCTTTGATTTCCATGGGTCTTGTCGAGCCTTGAATCCCTTCACATTGGCATACTTGTCATTTGTAGCTGAAGCAGCAGCGCTTTGCGAGGGTGATGTACTGGTGGTTCCAACTGTTAAAAAAGCAATATGCAAGATACTAGTGAATATAAGTAGGGATTAAGCAATTAGTGGATTGGATTAAGATGTTTATGGTTTGCATTAGCTCATTAGTGGCTTGGATTAAGCAATTACTGGTGAATATAAAAAGAGATGCTAACAAGATGTGTGAAATTACCAGGTGCTGTTTGCTGAGTTTCTTGAGTCTGAAGGCTTTGGAAAGCAAGTTTAGTGAGCTCTGCAATCTTTTCCTTAACCATTGAGAAGACCTTGTCATTCATTGAGACTTTTGTTGCTAGGATAACCATGCTAGCACACAGTTCTTGATACCTCCCTGCATAAGTATCTGTTGCAGCACATTCTGTTGTGTTTATTGTGAACTTCTCTCCAGATTTGGCATCTCTCGTCCATCGTGGCAGAATGTATTCCTTAGGGATAGTCAATTGCTCAATATCATCACCATTGAATCCAACCATCTCTATCTGCCTGATTATATGTCTGCACAACCAGCCTGAACTTTCAAACAAACGACATGAGCACTTGTATTTCTTCTCCTCTTTGTTCACTAACACGACTCTTTTGTCGAATCCTCCTAGTTTCTTCACTTCATAAGCTGTCATTCCATCTCTATCCATAGATTCATTCCGGAACACAAAAAAAGCAAGGCTTTCTGAATACTCCTCAAGGAAAGAACTGTAGATCTTAGTTGTGTATAATTTCGCGACTTGCTGAACAAGTGGGCTTCTGTCATACCTGTTGGAAGATGACATGCAACATACAATCATTCATAAGCATCTTGTCTACATTAATGATTTTATGGTATGTATTGTACTGTTTGTGGTGCGGATTGTGGGATTTATGGGTTGTTTTACGTTGTGTGTGGTGTGGATTGTGTAGTTCATGGTTTGTATTAGGTGGTCTGTGTTGTGGACTGTAGGGTTTTTGGGTTGGTTTAGGTGGTATCTGGGTTGTTTAAGCTTGTGCGGTGTGCATTGTGGTGTTTATGGTTTGTATTAGGTGGTCTGTGGTGTGGATTGTAGGGTTTTTGGGTTGGTTTAGGTGGTATCTGGGTTGTATTCAACTGTTATGTGGATGCATTCTACAGTATAAAAAGTTCAAATAAAGGAAGTAATACGTACATGGTGTTTGGGACTGTGTTTGCCATTTGATAATCCATGTCCATTTCGTCTGATCTTTTCCGTTCGACAAACTTGTTGAAGTATGTGAAGAACTCAACTAGGTTGTCATCTGATTGAAGGTAGTTTCGGAGGTTGCTGTTACAAGACTCACTCAGCTGTGAGCTTCGCATACCAGCTGTGAAGTGGTCCTTAATCCATGCTGAAGACCACTGTTTCCTCACCTTGTAAATTGAATCCAACCAGTTCCTTGGATTGGTGCCTTCTTCTGGATAATGTGTGTCTAGCAACCTTGACCAATTGTACTCAAATTCTTCCTCATTTTCTACCCCAAAAGTGACATATTGCAGATCTTCTAGAATGTTTGTGTTTGTGGTGTCGAGATGCTTCATTGCATTCTGCTTGATATGAAAAGTACATAAGCCATGGAATGCTTCAGGAATGACGGATCTAATCCCAGCGGCGATTGCAGCAGCTTGGTCGGTGAATATTGATGTTGGTCGGGTGCCTGACATACATTTCAAGAATGCATCGAACAACCACTTGAATGTAGCGGTTGTTTCATCATAAAGGAGAGCAGCCCCGAAGATGCAGAGTGCTCGATGGTGGTTGAAGCCAACAAACAAAGCTGTAATTTAAAAATAAAAAAAAGAACATAGAATTAAACATTGAAACAAACAAAAGACTGTCTTTTATGATATATATGGTGTGTTTCAGGACGTGTTTAGTATGGTTTATAAGGTTTCTGGTTAGGATTCTCAAAATGAATGTTTCATGTTTTTTTGTTGTTTGTTTTAAGAGTGTTTTGGGGTGGTTTTATGTTACTTATGGTATGCATTGGGTAATGTTTGGTATGCATTCAACTTCGAAATATCAAGAAAATTAAGCAAGGAATACCTCTTAATGCAAACCACAAACCTTTTAATGCATACCACAAATCTTATAAAACAAACCACAAACCCCACAAAGCAAACCACAACATTTGCGGAAGCAGAGACCATAAACCTCTTAATACAAACCACAAACTTCACAAAGAAAACCAGAAACCTCACAAAGCAAACCACAACATTTGCAAAAGCACACCAGAAACCTCCTCATGCATTGTGTAATGTTTGGTATGCATTCAACTTCGAAATCTCAAGAAAATTAAATAGTGCAAGGAATACTGACCTAGTGGACGATAATTCTGGTTTGTCCTGTATGTTGTGTCGAAGCTGATCGTATCTCCAAAGCAACTGTAGTCAAACCGCATTCTTGCATCAGCCCAGAATATACTTGCAATATCTTCGTTACTATCTACCTCAATTTCATAGAAGAATGATGGATTCCTGTAAGCTTCGTGGCGAAAATATTCAAGAAGTATAGTTGCTTCGCCTGGTTTCATTGATTTCTGCCTTGTCCCTGTGATATAGTTCTTCAGATCATGAGGGGTAAAAGGTACATTCTCCCTCCCCCCTGAAGTTGTGGTGAACAACTCATACGATTTCCGTAGTGAAACTCCACAATCTGCATGCACTTGTGCGACCATTGCATGCATTTCTGAGATCCCCTTGTTGGACCTCAATAGATGTTTGAATTTTGCAGGGAGGAGATCATGGTTGTGTTCTGTTATCCACTTGTCCAGCAGCCATTCATCCTTCTCGATATCATATCTAAATTTGATTATAGCTGGGCAGCCAACTCTAGTTTCTGGTACAGCACGTTGATAAGCCTTGACATCGATTGTTCCTTTATTCTTGGGATTTGACTTGCTTGTGGTCTTGTATCCTTCTTTGCTGCAGCAATACCTAGCATATCGTGCTGTTTTGGTTGGCTGTCTTTTTGTAGAACGTTTGACAGCTCCCATGTCCCTCACGCTGAAGCCAAGATCGTGAGCATAGTTCTTGTAGAATTGTTTTGTTTCCTCAATGGTTTTGAATGCCAACCCCAAACAAGTGTAGTCTAACTCGGTCCTGTTTGATGTCACACCTGTAAGCAATGATGAAAGAAATGAGCACTTGATCATTTCATCTTGCGATAATATTTACAAGAAAAGTGAAATGTGGTTTGCATTGTAGTTATTCATGATGCTTTTATGACATTTATGGTGTGCATTACAGTGTATGATTTTTTTTACAAAAAGATTGTGGAATGTAACGATTTACGTTTTAATGGTGTGTATTGCAGGTGTTTTGGTGCGTTTAAGAAGTTTTATGGTTTGGTTTTTAAGTGTTTTGGTTGATTGTCTCTTTTTTTCCTGTGGTTTGTTTTGGGAAACATGTGGTGTGTTTGGCGATGCTTTTGGTATCGTTTGTGGGATTTTTGTGGGCGGTTTGATCATTTCATCTTGCGATGATATTTGCTAGAAAAGTGAAAAGTGGTTTGCATTGTAGTTATTCATGATGTTTTTATGACATTTATGATTTGCATTACAGTGTGATTTTTTTTTTACAAACAGATTGCAAAAAGTTTTTTTGCAAACAGATTTAGGTTTTAATGGTGTGGATTGGAGGTGTTTTGGTGCGTTTAAGAAGTTTTGTGGTTTGGTTTTTAAGTGTTTTGGTTGATTGTCTCTTTTTTCTTGTGGTTTGTTTTGGGAAGAATGTGGTGTGTTTGGCGATGCTATTGGTATCGTTTGTGGGATTTTTGTGGGCGGTTTGATTGGAAGTGTTTATGATATGGTAAATGGCTTGTATAAGCGTGATTATGGTGCTCATTGTAAGAAAACAGGAAAGGATTGAGTTGAGCGTACCTTCTTCCTGTTCATTGTTGCCACTGTTGGTGGAAATAGAGGTTTCCAGCTGATATCCGCCTTCTGTTGCTTCAGAAGATGTTGCAATTTGCACGAGTTGTTGAGCATCTACAGAACCAACAGAAACTTCATCTACACGATTCTCGTCCATCGTCAATGTCTTAGCTGCGATCAGGAGCTTTCTCCGCCGTCGCCGCCGTTGCGATAGCTGGTGCGATCAGATCTCGTCGCCGCCGTTGCGATCAGATCTCGTCGCCGTCGTTGAGATAGCTGGTGCGATCAGATCTCGTCGCCACCGTTGCGATAGCTGCTGCGATGACGATCTCGTCCCCGTTGCGGTAGCTGCTGCGTCAGGATCTCATCGCCGCGCGTTGCAATAGCTGCTGCGCGGGATTTCGTCTCCGCCGTTGCAGTAGCTGCCGCGATGACGATCTCGTCGCCGTTGTGGTATCTGCTCCGTCAGGATCTCGTCGCCGCGCGTTGCGGTAGCTGCTCCGTCACGATCTCGTCGCCGCCGTTGCAGTAGCTGCTGCGATGAGGATTTCGTCGCCCGTCGTTCAGCCTCGGCGCCGCGCGATTGGAGAGAGAATGGTGAGAAACGAGCTGCACTTTTTCGGACAAAAGGAGCTGCAACTTTTCGGTAGGACAAAAATACCCTTCATTTGTTTTTTACCCTAGTCAACGCATGAATTTCAAAAGTATGCAGAATGGTGCGTTCCTATTGGTCCACCTATGTTGTTGTTACAATAACAACAAATATAGTGTTGTTATAATATCCGGTCCCTGATAAAACCATGCACTGGTTCTTCACTTGGACACTGTACATGGTGAAGAGGCTAGATGCGAGTTCTGCCACTGGACTCGCCACCGTAGTTCGAGTATTTGTAGAGTGAGGAAGAGGTCAAATCCCATTAGTTCACTGATTAACAATTGGATTATATATCTCCATTGAAGCCGAGTGGGATCCTCGACCAGAAAAGGTAGCTAAGCATAGCCCAACGACCTCAATTGAAGCTTCTCTTTTACTTCCTCGTAACCCTGTGTCTATACGATCATGTTTTACAGCATTGAAATACAAGTTGAAGTTGAATGACCATTACGAGTGTAGCCCAAGGGATTAACAGCGTATCCCGTCACTAACTTTTGAGCAATGATTGTACGTGGGCATCGGGCAGTGTCGCGCACTGGCTAGCACGACACGACACAGTTAGAGCCCGACATGAGAACGGGCACGAAATAAATGGACCAGCCCGGCACGAGCACGAATAATTTATGGGCCATGTCGGGTCTAAACTTCATGGGCACGGGCACAAGCACGGGAACAACACGATATATAAGTGGGTTGTGTCGGGCATAATATTTTCGAGACTTTATTGAGTATAAGAATGGACATGGCACGAAAATAATATTTATTTGATAGAAAATAAATATAAAAAGAATTATAGGTTCAAATATTACAAAACACAAGTAGAAAAATAATTATTTGTTGTTGTTAGAAGTGTCATAAAGATATATACATAATTACTAACATAAGTAAAAATGGACAAAAAATTAACCAAAGCCAAAGCATACTCGCTATACTTCCAATTTTCTTTTCCGCCTTATGTGTTACTTTTCTCCAACATTGTCGGTTAATACTATCTTCCCCCGTCCAATTTTTACCTTCTTTTTCATCCTCTCATTTGTTTTCGTCCTTTTCATTAAACACGAATACGAGCATGGCACGAGCACGAATAGGCACGGCACGATTCGAACCGTGCCCGGGCCTGGGCCGGGCCTAGCAAAGTTAACAAATGGGCTTGCATGGCACGACACAAAAAATGACGGGTACGACATGAAATAAATGGGCCCGAAGCGTGCCCATGTCGTGCCGGCCCAAGCACGGACCAACGCCCATATATAGCAATGATACAGGGAAGCATGCGTCTAAGTAGGGGCCTAAATGGCTACCACTGGTAATTCTGGTGAAGCAATGCCCTTTATGCAGACTACTTCGGGCGAAGTTTTCTTAGCAGCCACTTCTTTCGGATTCTACCATCCATGGCGTTCCAACTGCCAGATTCGCGAACAGCTCGCTTCCTCTGTTAACTGCATCTGCCATTGCAGGCGGCACATCAGGTAATCCCTGCATAGGTGGACAATTTGGATCGTAAGAAACAAGCTTTTGGTACTTAAACTTGCCAGCGTGGTTGCAGATTATTCATGGTTCATTAGAATATGTTTAACCTGCTGCAGAGGGAGACCATGATCTCCCGGTAGTGAGTGAATTGACATGTCCAGCAGCGAGCTAATGGCTGATTCTGAACTCAGAACTTTGGCTAACGACAAGGTCTCATCGACGGAATCGTCGGTGAACTTTATCAGAAGATTTCTAGAGACTCCATAATATGATTTTATCTGGAATTCGACAACAAGATACCAAATGTTAGCAATTTGCACCAAATGGTGCAGGCGGGAAAAACACACTAGATAGGAGAGGGGGAGGAGGAGGAGGGGGTGATTGACATACAAGGTGGCGGGTTTCTTCAGGTTTTGTACTGAACTCTTCTCTTCCATTAACCAGGTCCATGTATAAAGGAGGAAGTTGCTCAATTAATGGGAATGCTTGTTTCATGAATGGAGGAGTGAGGAGGTTCTCTATCTGCTTCAATGTTATTTCAGCCTGCAACAACCTTATACAGATTAGTATACATGAGATCGTGGCATAAAGGAAACTGAAATATGGGGCAGATTAAAAAGGAGAGGCAAGTGAAGAGGATCAACTAGAAACATGTTGCTTATAGCTGCTACCACTAACAAAATAAACAGTCAGTTACAGAGCTCACATACAGAGACTTCCACAAATTTTCACTAAGCAACTGAAAGGAATTAAGAAACGCATTAAGAAAGAATAGCTCGCACATGTCAACATTACAGAAGCATGCCACGATCATAATCAAAAAGATCAAATGAAATACAGCCAGAAAGGTATTCCTAGAGCATAAATTGCACGTCTGTCTCACTAAAAGCCATGGTGTTTGGATTCAGCTCTTAGAATCCTAATACAGTAAGATGCAAGAAAGCACGATGTGAAAGAGGCATTAATGATTCATAAACTATTGTTTCAGGATCTCACCCCATGCGGACTGTCGGTGATGAGGCTATCTGTGATAGAATTGGGCCCATGTTTTGAGCCATTGGCACAAGAACAGGTGAGAAAAGAGGGATAGCTAGGCTTGCTTCCTGAGGAACAAAAAACGAAGAAGTATCAAGTCCTTAATTCAGAAAAAGATGTTGGTCTCCTACATATTTGTGTACTTCATTTTTGTATAGAAATTTAAGATTCAGGAAACATCAGAAAGCTTTACTGGACCATCAAATAAAGAGGAGGGTATTCTAATTCCTATGATGACTGACAACTGCATTCTACATTTTCAAGGAAAGACCTACCTTGTTGTTGAACGCCATCAGTACATTCCCACTTCTTTGCACAGCATAACGTGATCCTAAACAGCAAGTTCACTTCTTGTCAAATAACTGTGAGAAACACAATCTTGAAAGAAAGATAATACAAGGATGAACTAGCATATACCAATCAGAAGGTGAATGACAGACCCCAAAGAGTGACCCATACCAAAGGTAGGAAGATCTTGCACCTGTACGAAGACTCCGGTCATACTATTCAGTTTATATTCTAATCAATAGACATTAAATAACAAAATGAGAACACGGATAAGGAGTAAATCATCCTCCAATAGACAAAAATAAGTGAAACCTACAGATTCTTGTAAGAAGCGGAAAGCTCTATCGAATTTAAATTGAGCTTCATCTGCAATGTGGAAATATTCAAGCCCACTGGCATAAGGTGTTGCGATCACCATTACACCCTAGATCAACAGGAAAAAATGGCAACTATCAGCATCGTTTTAGTTACTATTAGTCAACAATAGTTGGAACGGACTAAGTGAAACTTGAAGTATTTAGTTGATGCTCTGCTGTCAGTACGTGTTACTACAATTTCATCGCCAATGCAGCTCTTTCATTACCAAAAAAATAAGAGATTTCAACTTTCTTTTCTGCAAGGTGCTCAAGAAACAATCTGTAGGTCAATTGTGGTGCTGCTCCAACAAATATGCCACCAATGAAATGGACCACAGAGTTAGCTCTTCCATTTCTTGGCTTGAGAACCCAAGCTCCCTGAGAATGCACCATTAAGAAAACCTAAATATTAAAATATGGACTCAAGGGCCAAAACAACTTACAACTAGATGAAAGAGCTCCAGTAGTTGTTCACCCAAGTTCCAAACATAGCAAATGGCAGACTTGGACTTAGATTCTGCTCTATGATGTTGTCTCCGTATATTATTTGAATGATGGTCGAGCCTATTCTGCTCTATTGTATTGTCTCAGTCTATTGTTCGAATGATGGTCGAGCCCACCCTAACCTCTTTTGGTTAGTAGAAATAGGAGCTAGTACCCGCTGGAACATGGTAAGTTACCACTACAGAGAATCAGAGACATATGACGACCAGCAGAAATGACAGAACACGACCTTAAGGTCAAAATGACCAGATAAGCAGCATAATGAAAAGAAACCAGCTTCAGAATACCATTATGATCCTGCAAGATGAAAATTGTAAGAGACAGGCAGGCAGGTAGGCATAACCACATAAGATTCAGTTACAACCCTCCATGTTACCGAGAGCTAATGGGATGCATGACAGACTTATACATGAGTTTTTGACGATATACTATCTCGTGTTTCAATTTTCTTATCCATTGGGGGGTAAAGTTGTCAGATTTTGAGCAAGTCTAATGAACAATGGTTTATCCTTTCTGGGGTATCAGTAATCCAGTAACAATCCAATTCAATAATTAAAAGTGAAAAAGGGGTGGAAGAAAGAAGACCTCAATCTCAGTCCAGTCGGTCAAAGAGCCCCAACCACCTTGCGACTGCCTCACAGTCTCAGTAAGTATCCTGTCGTGTACAGAGAAAGACCAAAACAGGATATATCACCCATGGGTTCAGACCAAAATATTGATTGTTCAAGAGAAGAAACCAAGGTCCTACCTCTCAATTTCACCATAGAGTTGAATTCCAGTTGGAGAAGAGGATTGCTGAGCTGGTTTCCTGCCGGTGCCATCATACTGGCAACAAATTCTAGTGGTGGTGGTTGTTGTACGACGGATGAGAGCCGCCGAGCGGAGGCGCCGGGAACGTTGGAGATCAAGACGAGGAAAAGAAGGGAGAAGAGGGTAATCGGAAGAGGACCCAACGAAGCTACGGTGAGACTGAATCGGTAGCTGATGGCTCCTTAAGCAGCAACTACCCATATTTCTTCTGGGAGAGAAGGATGTGAATTTTGGGCTGGTTGAGGATGAAACTGAACAACAAGACACCGGAATCCTGCAGGAATGAAAAGAGTAGCTGTTGAGAGGTTGTGAATTTTGGGGTAAACTGAGCTACTGGAAAAAGGGAGGAAATGTTGGGCAGTAAGAAAGAAGCCAATGGGAACGAAGAAAAAAAAAGATGGGGAAGTGGAAAATAAAAAAGAATCGAGTTCAGGTGCGCTCACATTTCGTCCGAAGATCAGACGTTAGCGGGAGGACCACTCCCACAGAGAGCGCAGAGTTCATCATAACTCGATTTGGAATGCACCAGCCGGGAATCGAACCCGGGTCTGTACCGTGGCAGGGTACTATTCTACCACTAGACCACTGGTGCTGGTGTTGTTCTCATCGAGATTTGATACTACCAATTCAATCATACGGTATAAGCATATTTTACATCTTGCCATAATGCCATTAGTAAAAGTTTAGCCCGTTGTTTACTTGTTGGATTTGAAATGTGAGTGGACTGTAATGCATTGTGCCTAGACATTAAGAATGAAATTGCTACCTTCCACAATTTCATTCGTGACAAGTATCGGTTGAAGTTCCCCGAGCAGGAGTTGCTTGTCCACCATCCGACTAACTATGTTCGCGTTGTGAAGAGAATCAGCAACGAGACGGATTTGACACTTGTTGATTTACAAGGCCTTCTGCCGTCGGCTATCATTATGGTTGCTTCAGTGACGGCATCAATCACAATTGGGCGACCTCTACCTGAGGATGTGCTCTGAAAGACGGTTGATCGAGCCTGTGATCGAGCTCTCGCTCTGGATTATGCAAGAGAAAGGTTGTTGATTTCGTGGAGAATAGAATGGGGTACATCGCGCCGAATCTTTCTGCTGTTGTTGGGAGTGCTGTGGCACAGCAAAGCTCATGGGCACCGCTGGTGACCTCTCTTTGCTAGCCAACATGACTGCTTGCAATGTTCAACGTCTTGGCGGCAAGACGAAAACCCTGCTAGTATTCCTACTGCAACATCTGAGCTCCGTGTGGACTATATTGATCAAATTGAGATATTTGGAATAGTTTTGTGGGTTATGTGCTAGGGGAAGGTTATGGAATGCTTGGTCAGGCTGGAAGAAAGGCTCGAGTAGCAGCTCGGCAGAGCAAACCTGCTGCTAAGAAATGCAGGGACAGGCAGTTTGGTAGCAGTGGCACTACTCCTGGTCTGACGTCGAGCCTGGCATTCGCACTAGTGCAGGGGATCGAGCTGAGCAATCACAAGCTTACGCATATCAACTGCGCAGTGGAATCCAAAGTAGCTACTTGATGATAGCTGGAAAATCAGCTTTAGTTTTGCTTATCAAATATCTCACCTCTTACAACTCTTACCGAATAACATTTTCATTCTACTATCTAAGCTTCTCTTATGTCTCTCCTTTCAAAAAAAAAAAAAAAAAGAAACTATCATCGTCTAAGGGTAAGGCAGAAGTATGCAAGCAATAATAATAGAGGGAAGCAGACACCTAAAGTGCCATCGTCACTGATACTATGATGATACAGAGGATGCAAAGCAACAGGCCTTTTGTACAGCCTCCTTTCGGCAAAGCTACCTTAGCAGCCACTTCTTTTGGATTCCACCATCCAATGCTAAGAGAACTCTTTGCTTTCTTGTTGTCCTCTTCAAACAAATCACAAGCATACCGCAACAGTTCATCATCTATGTATGGTATGACATGGAGTGCAGGAACAGCATCTGTCAGTTCAACGTCATTCCAGCCTCTCGCCTCTATCTGCTTCTTAACCGCACGCTTGGGCTGTGGTGATGTACCACTGTTGTGCTTCCTTGGTCGACGACCAAGTTCGCCAACGCCATAAATCGGTTGACATTCTACTCCGGAACATAAACGAAGAGATATGGGATTAGAGAGACCACACAAACGGAAAGAGGATTCCAGAATACACACAAACATCTCCTCTGTAACTTGATTGTTCTTTCGAATGCGAGCAAACACAGTAAGTAACTAGTAATTACCAGTAGTAGTTGTTGGTGCCCGAGTTGATTCGATGCTCTGTACCAACCACTCGCAGCTTCCATCATACACATGATGATCTCGCAGTTCCTCGTAACTTGGAATTGGGCTAGGCCAGTAAGTGAACCTCGGTTGGAACACTTTCCAATCCGTAGAACGTATTCGATCAGCAAAGAACTTAAGCTCCCTCGTCCTCAAATTCAAGGAGTAGACAAGGCATGGTTTCTGGCTAGAAGAAAACTCTAGGAAGACAATGTCAGGGTTACTCGGATGCATAGCAAGTACACCATCCACATTTAAATCCCGAAATTCGTCATGGTTAGACATATTCAAACCCACTGCGTGCGCTCTGCTCCATGTTCCGCCATCGTCTTCTTCCTCCCATCTCCAAACACTCAATATATCCCCTGAACAACGACAAGGTACAAGATAAACAAAGTGCAAAGCATCTTGTGAGGCGCAAACTTGAGGAAAGCGAAGCGGCTTCCTTTCGTAGGCTGTAACAACAGCATCAATAGACATTGGAGGTGTATCTGGGCAGAAAGGATCCCACCCAGCAATTTTCGAGCCATCAAAACACAAATACAACTTGCCATTGCACCACGGCATCGCCCTTCCTGACCATGGGAAATCATCCAGCGCCAGAGCCAGTGCTTCTTTCCTCCACTCCCCGGACTCGGAGCGGAACAAGTCTAGTTTCAGAGAGCCAAACCATCCGGCAATTCGCACGACACGGAATCGATCGCTAGCGACTCGGCCTTCGCCATCAGAATCACAAACTAAACTCGCAATCGACAAATGTTGATGCTCAGTTGACCTGTCAGGCGCTAGAGGAAGGGCGATCCATTGCTGTGTAAACGGATTGCAGACGAAGAACAACCTCCTCAGCTCATGGGGCTTGTCGATCTCATCCTCTCCCGAAGCCAACACCTCAAACCCGCATAAAACCAAATCCTCGAAGGAACTCAAAACAAAGAAATTCCCTCGTAGTGCATCAGGCACAGGGAGAAAGCTCAGCATGGATGATTGCGTTTGCGCGTCAAGAGACGACAGCAGAAGAGCTGTTTCGCCGTCGTCAATAGGATTCGTAATCATGGGCTTATTAAGACCCGATATCAGTTTCCACGAATATTTGGAGGCATCGTTGTTTATATACAGTGTTGCCAAAATCGTGCTTCGAGTGAGACCCAAGTTCAGGCTAATAATTTATTGATCATTTGGTTATTCAGTGATACTTTGCTGTCAATATTGTTTTTTTCATATAAATACATATTTCTAATTCCCTTCTTCATGCTCCCTTTCCCTTAGAAGAAGTTTGGACGAGATGTTTTCATCATTTAGTACTGGCTTGGTATTGTTGCAAACGCACAGCCCCATACCCGTATTACAGACGTATTTTGGGGGAAAACAATCAGCATTAGATTTGCACGGGGCGCTTGGACATTCTGCGCCTTCTGCTCTAAAACCATTGTTCTGTTGGGGATTAGCGGAATTGTGGTAGAAATTAGGATCAACACAAAGAAAACAATGGTGTTTAATCACTCAATTTAATAAACACTCAAACAAACAAGGCCTTAATTTTTGGCACTTGTTCTTACAACTCACATAGATACAGAGACTCCATTCTTTCTTTTTTTATGTCTCTCTGACACTCTCTTCTCTACCCATCCCATATCATTTCATACATATATATAATTGCAATTGAAAGAGAAACTAATACTACAATTAATACAAATGGCCATCTATTTCCTCCACCCACGTTGCCACTTGTGGAAGATGGAAACACAAATTTAATTCCATTGGCCCATGCATTAACTCTTGCCTTCTTTTTCTTCTTTCACAGATGGGATTGGAGACATGATGATATTTGAGAATCTCCCAAGCATGCCATGTCTCTAGTATAAATACATTAGGTGGCTTTTCTTATCAATGTCCTGTTGGTAAAGCACTCCTCCATGTGAAGTTTGTCAACTTAGGTAGGCTGAATTATGTAGTGTTCCTGTACCAAGCTTGGAACCTTCCACCTTTTATTTATTTATTATTATATTTTTTAATTGCAAATTACCAATCAACACCCCCTCTTAATTTGCAATTTGAAGTACCTGCTTGAATTTCTCGAACTTCTCACGGGTGACCGCCTTTGTCAAGATATCTGCTGGCTGGTCATCGGTGTTGATAAATTCCATCACGATTAGCCCTTCATTGACGAGGTCTCGGATGAAATGATGACGCAACTCGATATGCTTCGATCTTGCGTGAAATACTGGATTCTTTGTCATGGCTATGGCTGACATGTTGTCACAATGAATAATGGTTGGACCATTTTCATTTTGCTGCAAATCAGAAATTAATCTTTTTAGCCATACCGCTTCGCATGCTGCATCAGTAGCTGCGATATATTCTGCTTCCGCTGAAGATAATGCCACAGTCTTCTGCTTCTTTGAACTCCAGGAAATGGGTTTTGAACCCAAACAGAATATGTACCCCGATGTGCTTTTTCGATCATCCAGTGATCCTGCCCAGTCACTATCGGTATATCCAGTCAGCTTGCTTTCTGCTTCTTTCTTGTACGTCAGGCCCAATTTTTTAGTACCTTGAAGATACCGCAAAATTCTTTTGGCTGCTGCAAAATGAAGTTTGCTAGGTTCATTCATAAATCTTGATATAAGACTTACTGAATGACATATATCCGGCCTGGTATGTGTCAGGTAAATGAGTGACCCGACAAGACTTCTGTACAGCTTTCCATCGACGTTTTCAGCTCCATCATTGCGTTGTAATTTCTCGTTTAACGTCATCGGTGTTGAGATTGGTTTGCACGTTGCCATGTGAAATCTTTTCAGCATATCTTCGGTGTACTTCTCCTGTGAAATAAATATTTCTCCAGGTGACTGCTTCACTTGGATCCCAAGGAAATACTTCATGAGTCCCAAGTCCGTCATCTCGAATTCTTTCATCATGGCACTTTTGAATTCTTCAATCATCCGCTGACTTGTTCCTGTGTAAATCAAGTCATCAACATACAAACAAACCATTAGAAAATCTTTTCCTTCTCCCTTTTTGATGTAGAGAGATGCTTCACTCGGACTTCTTTGAAATCCGTTTTGCTGAAAATATCGATCAATTCTGCTATTCCAAGCTCTCGGTGCTTGCTTCAGCCCGTATAAAGCCTTTCGGAGACGATAGACTTTGTCTTCTTCTCCTTTCTTCTCATAGCCTCGTGGTTGTTCCACATAGACTTCTTCTTCCAGTTCTCCATTCAGAAATGCTGATTTGACATCCAACTGGTATACTGGTAACTCCAGTTGAGCAGCTAGAGCGAGAACTGTTCTGATGGTCTCCATCCTTGCTACTGGTGCATATGTCTCGTGAAAATCAATACCGGGCTGCTGTGAATAGCCCTTTGCCACCAGTCGAGCTTTGTACTTCTGGATAGTACCATCTTCATTGAATTTGATCTTATAGATCCATTTGAGACCTATAACCGGCTTGTCCTCCGGTTGATCAACAAGCTCCCATGTCTTGTTTTTCTCGATCATGGAAATTTCTGCATCCATCGCCTCATTCCAAACTTCATCTTTGGTTGCTTCTTCAAAGACTTGAGGCTCACAAGAAAAATATGCCACATGACTTGTTTCATAAATTTCTCGCAAAGACCTTGTTCTCAATGGAGGTGAATCCGAGTCTGTTACGACGTCTCTGAAGTTGTCTCCTTCTGGGCTAGGTGCAGAATTTCTTTCTGGACTAGCAACTGGATCTGGGTCGTTGCTGGGGTCTTCTGGAGTTGCTGAGTCCTCCAGAATTTCATAACTTGGTGGAGATTGAGAAATTGGATTTTCCCAATTCCACTCCGCCATCTCATCAAAGATCACATCTCGGGAAACCACCACCTCGTTCTTTACTGGGTTGTAAAGACGATAGCCTTTGGATTCATCACTGTAGCCGGTAAAAATTAGCTTCTCACCCTTCTGGTCAAACTTGTCTCGGTTTGGGGTAGAGATATGTGCATAAGCTACGCACCCAAAGACTTTGAGGTGATTCACCTGTGGCCTCCTGTGGTGCCACGCATGTATCGGTGTCTTGTTCCGAACTGCTTTGGTTGGTGATCTGTTGAGGATGTAAATTGTTGTATTGACCGCTTCTGCCCACAAGTTGTTGGGAAGCTTCTTTGCTGTGAGCATACTTCTCGCCATCTCCACAATCGTGCGATTTTTCCGTTCTGCCACGCCATTTTGTTGTGGTGTGTAACGGACCGTCAGTTGCCTTTTTATCCCGTTGTTGCGGCAATACTCCATGAACGGAGTATAAATAAATTCTCCTCCACGATCTGTACGGAGAGTTTTGATTTGATGGCCGCTTTCCTTCTCAGCTACTGCTTGGAATTGAAGGAACTTGGGAAAAGCTTCTGACTTTTGCTCCAGAAAGAATACCCACATCATTCTGGTGAAGTCATCTACAAATAGTAGAAAGTATCTTTTGCCGCTGAGTGATTGTGTTCGGGTTGGACCGCATATGTCTGCATGTACCAACTCCAGTGGCGCTTTTGCTCTCCAAGATGTCTTTGGAAATGGTAAACGATGCATTTTGCCATATATGCATCCTTCACATATTTTATCTTCTCTGTTGATCTGGGGAAGTCCCGCCACCATATTTTTATGCCTCAGCAATTTGAGGCCTCTGAAGTTGAGATGACCGTATCTGAGATGCCATAGGAAGGATTGATCCAGATTTTCACTCTTGAATGCTACTTCACCATTTTGTGACATAGCAAGAGAGAAAATTCTGTTGGAAGTCATCGGGACTTTGGCCACCATAAAATTGTCTGCTTTGTTGATAATCTCGCACACGCCATTATCAAACAATAGCTTGTAATTTTTCTGCATCAGTTGTCCCACGCTAAGTAGATTGAGAGTTAGCTCCGGAACATACAAAACATCTCGAATGAGAGTTTTGTTGCCTTCTTCTGTGCATACAATAACTGTGCCTTTTCCTTCCACTTTTAGCTTCTTCCCGTCTCCCAATTTGACTTGAGAGCGGTATTTGTCATCGATGTCGGTGAAGGACTCCAGATCTCCAGTCATGTGGTTACTGCAACCACTATCCACCATCCAGGGAAGCTGTGATTTTTGCTCACCATACAAGCATGACAAGGCCACCATATTGCTTTCTTCATTTTTGGTGCCGCTTGACTCGCCATCTTCTTGCTTGTTCTGGAACCAGCAATCTCTCTGGGAGTGGTTTTGAATTTTGCACTTGGTGCACTTGAATCTGCAGTCTTTTGTTGCATGACCCGCCTTTTTGCAAATTATGCAACTCGAGCCGGTGTAGCCCGATCTTTGTTGTTGATAATTTTGTCTGTTGTTTCCTCTGTAATTGGATCTTCCTCTTCCTCTCCCTTGTGAGTTTCCCCCTCTCTGGCCTTGCTCCGATTTGGCATATTTACTTTCCGCCATGTTGACTTTTGACGAGAAAGCTTGCTCCAATGGCGGTTTGGTGAAGCGGCTCATTCTTTGCTCGTGTGCTACAAGTGAGCCCATCAACTCGCTCATTGGTAGATTTGCCAGATCTTTGGTTTCTTCAATGACAGCAACAATATGCTCGAACTTTGATGATAAACTGCGGAGAATTCTCTCCACAATTTTTCTTTCTTCCATGACATCACCGGTGGCTTTGATTTGGTTGACTGTCTCTGCCACACGCGAATGGAAGTCTTTGATGGTGTCGGTTTCCTTCATCATCAAGTTGTCGAACTGTCGCCATAAACTTTGGCGCCTGATAGAGATTGCCTTTTCAGAACCTTGAAATTGTTCACGCAAGACATCCCAAGCTTCTTTGGCCTTTTTGATGCCATAGATTCTGGGGTAAATTGATTTGCTCACTGCTTGCTGAATGATTCTCAAGGCGCTGGCATTTTGCTTGGCATTCTCCTTGTACTCCTTTGTCTGCTTGCCTGATCGTTTCTTCGAGTCTTCATCATCTTCCTGCGGACTTTCATAGCCATCTTGGACTATATCCCACAGATCTTGAGAGATGAAAATTGGCTCCATTTGGGCACTCCAGTACTCGTACAATTCTCCATCGAAAATGGGAATTTGATTAGAAGAGGTAGCAAACATGGTGTTTGAGGAAGTTGTTGCCATGGATTTTTTAGAGGATTGGGTAGGCTAGAAATTTGGGGATTTTTGAGAGGATAGAAGGGTATTAAGCTCTGATACCAAATTTGTTGGGGATTAGCGGAATTGTGGTAGAAATTAGGATCAACACAAAGGAAACAATGGTGTTTAATCACTCAATTTAATAAACACTCAAACAAACAAGGCCTTAATTTTTGGCACTTGTTCTTACAACTCACATAGATACAGAGACTCCATTCTTTCTTTTTTTATGTCTCTCTGACACTCTCTTCTCTACCCATCCCATATCATTTCATACATATATATAATTGCAATTGAAAGAGAAACTAATACTACAATTAATACAAATGGCCATCTATTTCCTCCACCCACGTTGCCACTTGTGGAAGATGGAAACACAAATTTAATTCCATTGGCCCATGCATTAACTCTTGCCTTCTTTTTCTTCTTTCACAGATGGGATTGGAGACATGATGATATTTGAGAATCTCCCAAGCATGCCATGTCTCTAGTATAAATACATTAGGTGGCTTTTCTTATCAATGTCCTGTTGGTAAAGCACTCCTCCATGTGAAGTTTGTCAACTTAGGTAGGCTGAATTATGTAGTGTTCCTGTACCAAGCTTGGAACCTTCCGCCTTCTGCTCTAAAACCATTGTTCTTCCCACCTGTAGTAAATGCCATGTTATTTTCAATATAATAAGTTTTTCTCTTATTAGACAATTTTCTCTCAATTTTATTTAAATAGAAAAGATACATAACATACATACCAGAAATAGTAAAAACCAAAAGCGCCATGCATATCAACAACTTGAAAGAATTCATTTTCATGATGCTTGTATATATTTTGTCACTTGACAGTTGACAGACGTATAGGCCCTCTCTTTGCAATTTGAGTTTGAAAGAAGTGAGATGTATAGAACATTCAAGTTGTTGGTTTATATAGGAAGAGAATAAGAGTAGGTAAGTTTGCAATATTTCGTTTTTTTGTTTGTTTGATCTTTTGGAAAGTGTTATATTATTTATTTATCATTTTATTTTGCAAAAGTAAATTTTCCTCATACTAATAACAATATATACCAAAAATAAAAATATCAGAATCTAAAATCATAATTTTTTCCTTGAGTACTCAATACTCACCCACACAAAATTTGATTATCTTACCTTTTTTCTTAAATACCTTACCTTTTTTCTTCTAATTACCATCTATTTAATAAACTAACAGAAGGAAATCTATAAATCAATAAAAAAATTGTCTCTTATTTAATATATTTTTAAATGAATGATGATAGGAATATATATTAATAAAAAGAAAAGGTCCCACAAAAAAAAATAAAAAATAAAAATAAAAGGGTCTCAATTGTCTCGTGTAGCTCAACACTATAACTTGCTTTCACTTCTATTTGTTATTCTGGTATTTTTTTTTTTTGGGTTCGTTTGGACGTTGTGATTTGAAGTGGTATATTTAGCCAATAAATACTTTTTAAGGACCCACCTCTAATTCCTCGATCGCCTACGCTCCTGCTTTTCTTCATTCTATGTTTTCAGGCGGTGGAAGGAGGTGGTCGGAGAAAACACCCCCTACAAATAACCCAGCTTTAGCCAAATAATATAAATCAAATTAAAAGATCACATTGCAAGTTCAAATAACTCTTAAATACCATAATCTAAAAAAAACGCATTATTTGTGCACAAATACCACACTACAATCCAAACGACCCCCTTAGTTATTTTGTACCCAACACATAATGATTTTGATTTTCTTTTCTTTATGAACTACATGTATGGATAGGGATTTGATGTGGGTGAACTTATTCGGGTGAACGTCTTTGGATGCGGCCGTGTCCGTGTGGGCATAATAGTAGCCACCTTCTTAGGTTAGGACTTTTGGTAATATTCCCATTGATGGGTTCCTTCATACGTTTCTGATTTTTTATAAGTGGTACCAAAACCAACATAATTGACATTGTTTCATAGATTCACAAATTTGGAGAGTAGTAACTCGAGAATCGAGATATGAGCAGAGCACATTACAAAGAAAGAAAAGCGACAGCTTTAAAATTCACATATATGATTTGATTGCCTTACAAAGAAAATTTTGCATTGATTATTTGGTTCCATTTCTTTTATTCAATATGAATATGCATATTCCCAATTCCCCTCTTCATGTTAGCTTGGAAGTTTGGACAATATGGTTTGCATTATTCGTTACTGGTTTTGTATTGTTGCAGATGCAGAGATGCAAAGCCAAGTCACAGATGTAGTGTGGGGGAAAACAGTCTTTTTTAGATCTACACGGTGCGCTTGGACATCCTCCTTGAAATGCAAAGCTATTCTTCTTCTCACCTGCGGTACGTACCCAAATGTTATTTTAGTTATAAGTTTGATTTATTCGAGATAAATTTCTCTTGATTGTGTTAATTCATAATAACAAGAAAAACAAAAGCATTGAACTCCATGTCTAATCATTCAAGAAAAACAATAATATACATACCAGGAACAGTAACAATCAACAGTATGATACATATCAACAATTTGAAATAAGACATATTCATGATGCTTGGATATCTTTTCTCACTTGATGAGTGTATCGGTTCTTCTCTTTTGAACTTTTTTTTAGGAAGACTCCTCTTTTAAAATTTTAATCCACAAGGAATGAGATACTGAAGCTATCAAGTTGTTAGTTTATATAGGAAGAAGATAAGGGTAGGAGGATTTGGTTTATTATGATTTTTGTTTAATATTTTGGAAAGTGTTAAATGATTTCCATCAAGTAAAACAACAGTATTTTAATTTTTAATGATTCCCTTCTACACAAGATCTGATTACCTTACCTTTTTTTTTCATTATTACCTTGCCTAGCTTAACAATTAGGTTTATGACACATTTAGAAAGAGAAATTCTAAACATTACATAGCAGAATGAATGTAAAATAAAATCAGAATTCAGTAATCCAAAAAATATTAGAAAGAAACGTAATCTGAATATTTGGTAAGAAATTTTGCATCAATATATGGTAAAGAGTTACTAACTCTCTGCTGTGTAATTTTCTCCAATTCAAAAGCTCTGCTCTCCCTTCCCTTCATTTTCTGTGAGATATAACACTAATTGCTCCATTTCAGAAGAGTTCATAGTTCTTCACCAATGTACATTAAGAAAAATTGCCTAAACCTCAACTTCAGACACAATAGTTGAAGACAACGGGGACTGAATGGAAGTGTTTCACAAATCACAATCCATCAACCAAATGTCCAGTTGACTCCAATGACAAAATGATTAGTGCAAATTTGATGGTTCAGCCTTACAACTTATAAGCACTTGGTTCAATTTCGAGGAAGCAGAGGGAAGGGAGATAAATAGCTGTAACTTGTCAAAAAGGAAAGGCACCAGAACTATTTTCTGGTTTCCAGTTTGTAGTGAATCAATGATATGGTAATCTAAGTGACATGCTCTAAATGGATAAGATTACAGTGACGATGGCTATGGTAAGTAACTGGAAGAGCAAGTCTCTTGAGGAGCTGCTCGAACTTGACTGCTTCGGATTGAAGAAGTCTTCGCTAGAAACCGAGATATTCATTGATGACGAGCCTGAAAGAGGGGTACGATCGAGGAGATCAATCAGATATATTGTTCGAAAGGAAACTGCATTGGCATAAGGATGGATATATCTTCACTTACAGTCATAATCGACCCATCCAACCCGTTGACGAACCAAATCGTACACGAAAATCTTGTCCTTGATAACAAGATCTGCAATTGACAACAAATGCAGTCAAAATCAGAATACTAAACAAGACAGTCTTTAACACCATGTTTCATTCTTGGCTTGGCATTTCCTGATGAAAAATACACAGGATCGAAGATTTTAGGGTCCCTAACCTCCTAAAATGGTTAGTCCTTGAAGCTTCCTAAAACCTATGCACCACATACTGCCATCCTGTGTCAAGGAAGTATGCATGGCACATTGGCCTATGAGACTTGGCAGAGGGGGAAAACCATTGCATTCCATACATAGTATAACATCCTCAATAGCCAAGGTTTGAGCTGTGTCTACTTACGTCATAAAGAACAAGGTACTGCTCGGGTTTTAGTAGCATAGAAGCGCCGCCGGCGAAGTTCAAGCTTACTGGAGGAAATAGCCTGCATATAAAGGTTCGATACACATATGAGATATACCATAACCAAACCTAAGCGTGAAAAACCAGTCTTTTCATAGTACAATGTCAAACCTGGAACTGATTGGGTAACAAAGGTACCCATTTTTCATTCTAGGAGTCCCGAATTTTGATACCGCAGCATTAACCTAAAATTCCAACGAGCCATTAGTTTTACACACTAAAGAAGAATCCAAAGGGTTCAAAAGCATTTTCACACTATAATTCTAAGGCCCGGGGAAGGACTGTTACTTACACTGTGGACAAATGGATCGTATGCTTCTTCAACAAGGTACGACAATGTTGTTCCGGTATCAATAAATGTTGCACGATCAGCCGATGGTGTAAAGGCTAGAGGATCAACTGGTACCGTCTGTCCATCAACTGCAATGCTCTCCAAGTGTAAGCTGTAATGGGGCCTGCAAGTGTGAAGATGAAGCTTTAGGCAATAAAGATTTCGTATTTCACAACCTAATTGAACAGTAACAACTCAGAGTTGCATAATATAAATGATGCTTACTGTGATGGGACGAGTGGGGTATACACCATCCCTGGAGCTGTAATCTCTCCAAGTACAAAAACCCCACCTCCAGTTCCCTCTCCTTTCAAACAGTGGGAGAAAACTCGAGGTGTGATCCCTCTGTAATATAACTGAGAGAGAACGGACAGATTGCCTTTTCCAAATCCGAAAATGCCATCAACAGCTAGGATTGTCTCAGCCAAGACACCGGACCGGTAGGTGCTGACACTGTATCCAAATAAGCATTCATCAAGGGTTCATCTAGTGACCTAATGCCACAAATTGGATCTACTTGTAATGTACAACATGATGAAAGGGTTTGTTGACATTGAATTGGTGGTCATCCTAGACTTGATCAGTACATATGTTCTAAATTTTTATCACCAAATTAATACTTGCAACCATCAGAAACTGTAAGCTAGCCAGGTGAACTTTCTTCTTCAATATGAATCATCTAGCTATCCTACTAGTTACTAGTTGTATGCATAGCAACTAAACTTTGATATATCTGGTGTGTTTATCAATATTTATCAGTTGTAAGCATAAGAACTTACCCGAATAGGATCGCTGCTGAGGCGTTAGGAGTCTCTGAGCCCGACCGAACTGATTCGAAGTGAAACATATCCGCCACGTAATTTCCTGATGTCGTCGCCCTATCCATATACTCCATTGCGTAGCTACAGAGTTGGTCTTTCCTCGGACATCGAGTTGTATTCCGTGGAGCAACAGCAGCACAAATCTTGTCCGAGCAAGAAATGGGTTTGGAAGTGGAAGAAGCTGCTGCCTCATACGGATTGAGCTCGATCTGCACAGAAATGAATACATTATGAGTTGATTGACAACTTTAGAGCAAATAAACTCAATCAAACTAAAGTTACCGAACACAAGAAACAGAACTCACCCCGAATCGGCTTGAGCGCGGACACGTCGGGCAGAACTTGGAGTTGAGCCAAGTCAGGTCACTCCCCGTATCAATCTGGAGATTGAAATATTTGGCGGGAGTGCCCAATTTCACTTTCGTGAAATAAATTCTGTCCCATAAAACAACAAACGAGGATCAAATCAAAGGGTTGGGTGATGACTAAGGTAATTGACTGACAACAGAAGTGTTGAGCTCACAAGAACCCTAATTTTCTTTGCACAGCAGAGAATAGAGACGGGTGGATTTGCAGATTAGGGTTTCGTGTCAAGGAAGGTATGTAAGAACTAAGAAGGAAGGAATGAACTCTGCAAAGTGGGCTTAAATTATTTTCGGCCCGCAGGCTATGTGCCTAAATGGGCCGTTTCCTTCCCTGGGCTTGGTAACAAAGATTAAACTATCTGTTTTCGAACCCACAATATCAGCGGCAAACAAAAAAGTAAAATAAAATAGCATAAATTCCAATGAGAAAGAAATCAAGGCTGTGATTGGTTAGTTAAAATAAATTAATTTAATTAATTGACTATGAGAGACCAAACGACGTCGTGCTCTTTACATCCTGGAAAGTGGAAACCAACTAGTTTGGCTGTGTTAAGATTTTGTCTGTCGTTTTTGGCGCCAAAATTTCCGAGGCAACCACCATTACAGTCTTGAAGTTTCAGTAGAGAACAGAGCATTAAGCCACATGCAAAAAGCTAGAGAAACATACCCGTAGTAGAAAGAATCGGCAGAGCCATATACAGAAAAATTTACGAGGCCAATGAAGAGACGGGCGTGCCTGGCTCGGTCCCTAGCTCTGTGGTGCTCCACAGCAACCACGGAAGAATTTAGAGGAATCATTCTCTCCAGATGAAGAACAGCAGAGGCGGCGGCGGCGGCAGCGGAGAAGATTACCGCGGAAGTGATCAGAAGTGCCATCCAAGAAGAAGTGGAAATTCTCATTTTTGAAGGAACAGAGAAAGAATAAAACAGGGGAGTGTAGTGAACAGAGTAAGGTAAACAGTGGGAGGATGGAATAGAAACAGAGGATTCGGTAAGGCGGACTAGAAAGAAGCCCAGCTGACTGAATTTATTTATTTATTTATATTATGGATGGTATCTGAAACTTCAAAGGACTGTAGAATTAATGGTGGGAACTGATTGATTCTTTTGGGAATTGCGACTCTTGAAGGTTAAGGCTAAAACCTGTGGTTTCTAGAGGGAGCAAGGCTATAAAAACAGCTGATTGCTGGAACAAAAACAGAGGAGGCAGAGAACAGGGGAGGGATGAATAATGGTTGGAATAGATCAATACTTCTGGAATGAGCAACGGGAGGATGAAGCAAATAAGGAGAATAGTAAAGGGTTTTTTTTTTCCTTCTACTTCTCTTCTTTTTAGTGTAACTGGTTTCTATAATAAGCGGAATCCCGAGGGGAGGACAGAAAAGCTTGGAAAACAGACATCTCACCATTTTCGTTCCTTCTCACTAAGAACTGAAACTTCAACTTCTGTAAATGGCCTGTTTCTTTACTTTACGCAGCCCACTAGGGCTTGAAAGACAGACAATTCAGGAATGGCGTCCCCCATTGAATATGATCATCTCTTCCTTCTTCTTCACCTTTATTTGCAGCGTGCCTTCCCAATATTGCATTGCGTGGCTACTGATCACCATGACTGGCCATCCTTGAGAAACTAACCCATCACTGTATGTGTTTCTTTTATAGAAACCCAGACGAGAGGGACGTTGAGATAGCTACAGGCGAGCCATTTAAGGATGGAGGTTGGGGACTGGGATTGGAGGCATCTTTCACAAAACTCATTAGCAAAAATGGCAATGAAATTTCATAATGCGACATAAGTAGCTAGGTTTTTACTATTAACATGCATTCGGGTACGACATTATCTAGAAGGACCAACTTTCAGTCCTTTGTGTATATCTTTCAACTAATATTGTGGACTCACACAAGCATTACCTATTTAATAAGTGCAAGGAGATGCAACAACGCAGACAACAAAGAGAAGAACTATTAGCCATTGATCGGATTCTTGACGAGGAACGAAGAGATTAGTTGTAGAGTGGAAGAGTGTATCTGTATTACTTAGCAAATGGTAGCTACTGGAAACGGGAAAATGGTAGGAATGTGGGGCAGATGAAAGAATTAATTGAGAACCAAAAAAAGACAGGAAAAAAAAAACTCGAGCTCAGATGCGCTCACATTTCGTCCGAAGATCAGACGTTAGCGAGAGAACCACTCTCACAGAAAGCGCAGAGTTCATCATAACCCGATTTGAAATGCACCAGCCGGGAATCGAACCCGGGTCTGTACCGTGGCAGGGTACTATTCTACCACTAGACCACTGGTGCTTGTTGGATGGGTTTCCTCACTTTTACTACCAATTCTATAAACATGTTTCATTTCCCAATTTCACCACCAATCCATCCAGTAGAAGAAAGAGTGTGACAGAGCGAACGAAGCAAGGAGCTCCTGGACGTGCTGAGAAAGAGTTGAAGCGGGAAAATGACGACTCCCATTTTCAAGGCATCAATTCCACACTCCAATCCACTGTTCCACTCCCTGCATCCGGTTCCATGGACTTCAGCTGTAAATGGAACCTCCAAGAAGAAGAAGCTGCTGCTGCTTAGCGGAGCTCAACTCTCTCCGGTCAGCTTGCGTTGTCCCCTTTCCAGTTTCCATTTCTTCGGCCCGAATTGCCATGTATTTTTCTACCGCTTCCCACGAGCAAACACGAATTCCCCCCCGGAGTTGCATCCAAATCGGCTACCGGAAAACCTTTTGGTCACGAGTAAATGTGCATAGCAAGTGATGGAAATATGTATGATCTAGTTTTTGGAGGTTGATCCAAATTCGTAAGGGCGGAAATGGGTAGGTAGGTTGCGTCTGGGATTCGAGGTTCAGGCTACTTCCTGATAAAAACGTATCAATGGGATTTGCAGGTCAGAGGTATCACTCTGTGTTGAACACTAGACAGTGGTAGTAAATTCTTTGTTCCAGGCTGTTCGACATTGGATGATCTCGTCTTGTGCCCTGATGCTAATTCTTTTCACAGGTGGAAAAGGGCGGGGAAAGATGCATTTTTCATAAGTAGCTATAATGGTGGAGTCCTTGATATTGCTGATGGTGTCTCAGGGTAACCTAATTGAAATTGACTAGCAATGCAGTCAAAATCGCGCTTTAAAATTTAAAAACTTACGGTTTTACGCTTCTAGAACACTAAAACGCTTTCGTTTCCATATAAAATCTTAAGTGTATAAAATCGGGACTGAAATGCGCTTTAAAGCTTAAAAGCTTACGCTTTTACGCTTCTGGTTCACCAAAACGATTTACGCTTTTACGCTTCTAGTTCACTAAAGGAGTATTCTATTCACGAAAATACTTATATTTTACAGGTAAATCACAAAAAAATATGATATATTTAAGATTAAAAGATACATATCAAGTACTTGGGTGCATTATTAGTTTCAATAGAGTAACTAATTCACCAACTAGGCCCTTCCCAAAATCACTAGCTTAGAGGGGAAGGTAGCTTATCGTTAAGATATATGTTTATGAACTTATTGTTAAAATGTTATGAGTTTCTCAACTTTAGACATGAATTACAGGTATTTATTAACTTATCTAAACTATGTGCACTCATATTTTACATAGTATATGTCGTACTTAACACATTTTCCGTTATTTTACAGTATGTGTCAAAAACTTACGTTTTTACGCTTTGATTCTACGGTTTACGATTTTACCCATTTTCCGCTTCTAGGTAGAATCGCGCTTTTGACTGCATTGCTGACTAGTTGCACTGTTCCGCTTTCCCTTTCGTTTCATTCTGCTAGAGCGGGAAGTTGATATGCTTTGCTAGTATCAGTAACATGCAAACCAATTGTTATTGCTTTTCAGTTGGGCTGAAGAGGATGTGGATCCTTCACTTTTCTTCTTCTCGGGAACTGATTGCAATGCTTTCTGGTTTGGTGCCAGATGATGAGGCAGCATTATCATATTAGCATTGCAGTAATGTACAGGGAAGTAACTAGAGAGATTTAGGGGCTGAATGCTTGTTGCCTTTTGGTTGTAAGACTCATTGAGGCATTGGTTTTAATCTAGAGCAGGTCAACTACAATCCCTCAGTTCTCATCAGGAAAGCACATGCTGCTACCTCCTCAATCGGCTCAGCTACCGTGTAAACTGTAAAGTCCAATTCTTTGTCTTAGTTGCTGCAGCTTTATTTCTTCAGAGGCACCTGATCCTGCACTACTTGTCATAATCATGTTTTGGTCATTCAGGATTGTGGCTGTGCTGGAGGGAAATGGAACACGGAAGTTCGCAAATGTTGGAGGTTGTGGACTAAAGCTTATCCGTGAAGGTATTAATCTTGATTCTGAGGTTGGTGTTCCCCGCATCATTCTATTTGGCATCCCTTTACTTCTGTCATTCATTTATTCTACACAAATGAGGGCGGATCATACGATTTATTTGAATTACAGGGCAAATAATTTTCTCCACTTATCCACAAGAACACTATTTTGATTGTCCGTATCAATTGAGTTCAGAAACTGTAGGCCAGACATATCTCGATGCTATGATATGTTCATTCGTATTGCTGCAGCAATAATCATTTGATTTTCTATGTTTAGATGATGTCGAAGAACTTCCTTTCGCAAAGGTTAGCAGTCTAGAAAGGATTGATGTCGATTATCATTGTATTGGGGTCTGATGTCATTTTCGACAATGTGTTTGAGCATGAGATTGTTTCCATGATATGCCAACATTGAAATGTTAGTGATGCTGGCAAGTTATTTGTTGTAATTTAGTTGTGTTACTTTCTTCTCTCTTTTTACTAATTGGCTGTGGTAACTTTGACAATTGCAATGGTAGCAAAGGTTCTGGCTAACTTAGCGTGAGTACATTCACTGGATTCGAGCTACGAGTCGCCCTATGCATTGGAAGCCAGGTCCAAGGTGAACATCTGATAAACTTACAAAATTCGTTCACATCTATATGACTACATACATAGTTGACCTGTATCTATAATGATGAAACATTTCATCTCTTGGCAGGGTGTTGATTTACCATGGTGGAAAAAGATCCTTGGCATGCAACCTACAGGCACGGCAGACCTTTTTCTTTTCCTACTTCAACATTTTCCTCCCTTTTGGCCGGTACCCGCTCTTTGTAACATTAGCAGAAATGGTTAACTGCTCGAGTCTTTTGTCGGCAGGTGGGAAGCTTGACGATATTACTGTGATAGTCGGTCCGTAGTAGATGAGGGATCTTGGATTCGGAGAAACAGACACTTCATCAAAGTGGTGGAGCTATAGCGCTTCGAGCAAATCACTTCAATTTGTAATTCGAAGGGAGTTACGACTTTTCAAAGTTCGGCTCAGTTATATTCATTATTGTTCAGACCACTTGTATGCCCACAACAATTGAACCTGGGATGAAGTTCTGTAATCCATGGCACTGAAGCATTTCATATCAATACAGATTGTCAATTCAATAGCATTTGCAAGAACTTCACATAGGCAGACGCTGGCATATGGGACTGGAAATGCTCACTTTCTTTATTGAACATGCTGCTACAAGCTCCAATTAACGCCAGTATACAAAGTCTTGCCAACTTCCAGAACATCAGCAATAACAGGAAACAGAACTGCCAAATCAAACTTTGATAGATAAGAACATTATGTCGGAAGATCAGACAGCAGTGAGAGGACCACTCCCACAGAGAACGCAGAATTCATCATAACTCGATGTGCACTAGCCGGGAAGCGATATGTACCGTGGCAGAGTACTACCACTAGACCACTCTTGCTGCTGTGGTTATCATTGAAATTTAGTGCTACTGAGACAATATCTACTCATACCTTGAACTCCTATTTTATACATTGAACTGGACCAAAGTTTTACTTTGATTGTTGGATTTGAAAAAATTAAAGTTATAACTTATAACCCTCAACCCACACACTAACCAACTGTAGCTTCCATCGTACACATGATCTGACAGTTCCTCATAATTTGGAATTGGGCTAGGCCAGCAAGTAAACCCAGAGTGGAACACCCTCCGATTCATTCAAACCGTTCGATCACCAAAGACATCAGCTCTCTCTAATAAAATTCGAGTAGACAATAAGAAAACTCCAACAAGACAATATCCAGGTTACTCATATGTACAGCACGTACATCATGCATGATTACAATGGATGGCTACTTTACATCATGCATGATAACAGTGAACCGGTAGCAAAAGCCACTTTTCCATCTCATTAGAAACAGAAATCTACTTTTATACTTATAGTTCTAGACAGTATTGTACAGCACAACAAACAACCGTTGCCCCTTCACACTGGCTGCGCCGACAACAAAAAATCTGGCAGCATTCTCTGTAACAAAATCCCACAAAATGGGCAGAAGGGTCTTGGGGACTTCTCAACAGCAGAAGCTTCTTTCCAGGAACTGAAATCCGTAGGAAACCTAGGCATCTTAAACAGATATTCAGGAGCCAGCTTGTGTACCTTCCTGCGACAACATATGCAGAACCACAAAGGACTCGCGGGGCAAACCTGCATTGACACTGCACATCTAGGCACTTCATGTTTCTCCATGTCTCCCTTGATGCTCTCTGCACCTTGGCAAGTTGCATGCTCCGGAGACTCAAAAGGAACTGAGGCTGTACAAAAGATGCACTGCTCTGTTGCAGCATTACTGTCACCGCCCATCCTGTTTGTAGTCAGCAAAATGCGCATACATTGACTCAGCAGGCAAACACTTACCCCAATTGCATGCTATTTCGTGAGTGTAATGTAACAACAGTGTCTCGTCAATGCATATGTATAAGAAATCGTACTAAAAATCTGAAAGAGACGCGGGATCCCACTTCACTAAAATTAGTTTTTTTTTATAATCATTTCATATCCCTGATATTTGAGATTGTATCATTTTGATGAATTTCAAAATGCATGTGTTTTATTCAGAAGTGTTATGTTTGTGCAATTGTATGGTATTACAAATATGGCTGTCCCCAAATACCAAAACCAAGTACCTGATGATATATATGAAGCTTTTAAGGATGAAAGGAGTTACCTTGTATGCTTCTGAGCTTCTGATGCAAGGACCTTGAGTTGATTCCTCACGTGAGCATGGTTAAATACAACCCATTGCTCCATCTGCATGACTCCCAATGGAGACCAAGTTTCAGGCTGTAAGGAAGTTTTAGCTGCCGAGTGAGACCCACCGGAAACAGCAGCAAAGCTAAGTCCCACAAGCCTCTCTCGGAGTTCTCTTTCACTTCCTAGCAGTGTTCGCAAACCAAGCTCAAGTGTCTCATTTCTGACACTGGTAGTGTCAGTGGTGACACTGGAGTTGAGTTCCCCGGCCTTCATCTCAGACAGAATTATTCGTCTGGTCATGATATTTAAAAGGTGCAAGAGGCGAGATGGGACTTCTGAGAAGCACTTTGAGGAAAGCGTCAGCACCTCGCCAAGGGGACGATAATCTGTGTTCTGACCACCCAAGAATGCTGTGGATAGCCATCTACCCAGTAAATAGTCGACATAATTGGGAATCGAATCTTTGAAAACCAAAAGAGCTGTTATGATATCCCATACTACTAAAGACTTATTTGGATCTTCGTACTGCTTCAATGACCATAGGATGTTGGATTCCCAGCAGGCCAATTCGTTTGGGGTGAATCCGGGAAATGATTCTTTGTAAGAGTCTAGTGAAGTGTTGGTGGTGGTGCTCTCCACTGGTTGTCCACCGATCCACAAAAATTCAACTACAGCCTTCTGAGCCCTGCAAGTTTTTCAGGAAATAGAAAGTGGGACTAATTTTGAGGGGTCTTCCATTAAGATCACATTGGTTTATATACTTTATTGCAAACTAATCAAGTTATTCAAACTTACCTTGCCTCGTACATTTGGCCCAATAGCTCAACATCAAGATCACGGACCTGCCAGAAGTAAGAACCTAGTAATTAACTTAAGTTTGAAATGACTAAAACTTCATTGAGAGAATAAAACGTGGGAGAATACTCTTACCATTGCAACCATGAGATTTCCAGGTGATGCTACAACGCCCAGGCATGAACGCAAAGCATCAGGAACCTGCAAAAGAAAGCTCATTGTTTTCTCAAGGGAAAAACGGGATTCCGATAGAAAAGGAGACACAGGGAAGTTAGCAAACCACCCACTTCATGTGAACCGGTTTGACCAGGAATGTTCAAGGGGATGGACACTTCGGAGAGGCATCCCCCACTTGAGATCCAGCTACGTAAATAGTTGTCCTGGAACATGTTGAAAGTTGGAGCGTTAACAATCTGACACATAATAACAATAGGGTCAATTTTGCTAGTTTGTCCATTTCTATGAATGATGTTACCTGGCCACAGCTGTACAAAGAAAGTCCATCTGAAGACCAACACAAACCTGTAACCTGATGCATCCTTTCTAGTGTAAGTTATGGTTGAGAGAACCGAGAGAGATGGAGAGAGAGGAACAGATTTAGAGTACATACAGCATAGTCATGAGCATCATGACATCCAGCTTTGTCAAGTTTGAAGTTTGATGTGTCACATGTCCAAATTTCGAAAGACCCTGATCCTTTGCCAACTGCTATACGCATTTTATCCACAGGTTGAGCAGGTAGCAGCACCGAAAGAACCGAAATTGGGACAATATTTACACGAATAACCTGTTGGAAGGCTAGTGTTAGTACTGAAGCCCAACATTAATTCAAATGAATATAAACAGTTACAACCAGACTGCAAACAGCTACCTCCTTTACTAGGACAAAGGGAGCTGCTTTACTAGCTTCTGATAACTTACTCAGTTCTTCCACATTCCCCAGCCACAACTTCACACTGAAGATGAAAAAGGAGAAAAAAGAATTCATTCCTCATTGGCGCATTCTGAACTATACTTGGGTGTCTTGTTTACCTTTAACTCACCTTCCGTCTGTACTGCCAGTAACCATTACAACCCGGGGCTCACAGTTTGAAACAAGTAATTCCAAACTCACTGCAGTTACCCATGAAGTATGCGCCTGAAGAAGCCCAAGAAACAGTACACCAGTAGGGGCTTTACATTGCTCAATTGAATAGCATTGAGGTGCACTAATTCTCCAGAATGAAATTTTACCCGACTTCCCTCCAACAGCTAGAATAGAATATTTCTGGAATGGATCATCTGAAGATGGGAAACCTTTGTTTGATGGTGAACACAATAATGGAGACCATGTAACCACAAGTGAGGAAAGCAGTGCACTACGAGCAGCATACTCCTTTGAAATTAAAAGTGGAAATGTACAGCTTCCCATTTTATTCTTTCCCAGCTTGGCGAGCTTCGTCTGCGCACATAAGCAAATTAGTCCCCATGCAGAAATGCCAATATTGCTTGAAGCATAATGACTGGTGAAAAAAAGGAGAAGGGTATGGTAAAGAACCTGATTTCGGAAAGCTTACCTTGGGCGATTTCTTGCTATCCAATATTCTGAGAAGGGTGGGTTTAGTGCTAGTAATCTCAGCATGTCTAGGTTCTGATAATTGTTGCTCAAAACTATCAGCATGACTGCTTCTGCAGCATCATCATGTAAAACAGCACAATGGAGAGACAAGCTATTATGAGATATGCGTACAAACATTTCAACAAATTATATCTGAAAAATTACAAATATGAGATGTGCAAACAATAAAAACATACTATGGTAAGAGCAAACAGCGTAAGAGACAAGAACAAGCAGTTTTACATCTGAGCAGCAACGGTAACTCGTCTCCGCTTGTATTGCTTCAATACAACAGGCTTGAGTATCTTGCCAGTTGACGAATTGGGCATATCATCCTCAGCAGATTTTCCCTTTGACCCTCCATTCTGACATGCATAAATGGATATGAGACTCACCTTTCATTACTCAAGACAAACATGACCCCACAGACCATGCCAAAAAATGAAAAATCATAACAACATGTAGTAAGAGAAGCCCTTAGAACTCACAGAAGGAATTTCTGAAGTAGAGATGTCTATCTCCACAAAGTTAATCTTTGCAAGATGATCATACAGCATGTCTGATATATCAGCAGCCTAATATGAATTTGCAAAAACGAATTGGTATTCTGATTCAGATGGCATACAAAAATTTGCAATCAACTCATTAAAAATGGAATACCACTGAAAGCATACCTCTATCCAGTTGGTGCTGTAATCACAAAAGGGTGGACGATAGACCTTCACACAGCCTTCAAATGTACAAACTGCAAGCAAACAGCTGAAAAACAAAACGGGTCTGAAGCTATTCTAGTCGCATCAAAGTAAAGGTGTAATTGGAGGTACATACCCATAATTAGGAGACATTCCAAGAGAAGACCAAGCAATTGACCTAGCACAGGGTTTTCGATCCCTCGATAAAGCAGTGGGCAGCAGGTCACCGGAGAGCAAATCTGCAGACCAGGCAAGCAACCACCAGTTGGCGGGAACGTCTTAACAGAAACCCTTTGGCGGAAATTTTGGAAGAAAGAAGAAAAAGGGAGAAAAGGTACCTTCTTTTTCAACTCTGCCAATTGGGTAATGTTTTCCAGTAGGAACCGCGATAGTGCCGCGAGGTTCAATTGGCGAAGCTGGATTCTGGGTAGAGAAAACAAAAACACCAGACGGAATCAGCTAAAGAACATACAAAGTTGCGACGACTGGGACAGCAAGGAGTGAGCAGAAAGGAGGTTACCAGAATGGTGACAATGTGGCCGGAAGCGACTGCGATCAAGTTCTCGTCAGACCAAGCAATGGCGTTGGGGCAGGAAGGGGCACCGACCAAGGAAGCCGCTTGAAATCTGGAAGCCACCATTGGGTTTCTCTACTTCCACTGCTGATCCGAAAAAAATGAGGAGAAGAGAGGATAAGGCGGGTGGGGAGTAGGGACTTCAGAGAGTGGAGCAGAGAAGGGAGGGTTGTTGAGTTTTTCAGTTGGTGGAGGATTTCGTTAGCGTCGGGAAGAGGGAATTTGAAGTTCTGTATATTTATGGTTATGGAGGGAATAGAGAGGGAGAATTGATGAATCGCAGAGGGAGGGAGACAAAGATCGCGAGGTCGATTCTCAGAGGAAGCAATTAATTTAAGCACACAGAGAAGAACTGAAGAAGAGAACCGAGGAGTGGAATTTATGGTCGGATGTGGGTTTTCTAAAGTCTAGGATTTTGCCTCACAATCCCACGGTTTATAAGTCTGGGTTTTCGATGAAAAACTGCAAAATACAGTTTTGCCCTTCTTCCCTTCGACTTGTCCCAGATGGTACCTCTGCCGCGAGGGAACTTGCAGCAGACGGTGGGTTGATGTAGGCGGCGGCAGGTGATGAAATCAGTGAGAGAGAGATCGAGACCAGGCCAAGGACCGAGGGAGCTTGCAGGCGGCAGGTTGCTGCTGCTGCTGACGGCGGCGGATGATAAAAATCGGAGAGGAGACCGGGACCAAACCTTCGACTGGCTTGCAAGCGGCGGATTGCTTCAGTCGGCGACCTCACCGGAAATCAAGCACGGAGAAAGTCATCTGCCTGAGCTTGAGACTCTGCCGGCGTATCCAATCTTCGTCGACTAGGAAACGATGATTGCCGTGTTTGGATTTTGAGGGGATGAATGATCGAGAAGGGAAGAAGGGATGTCCGATGGTGTGAAAGGTAGGGGTAGGGTTGGGATTTAATAAAATTGGGAGGGACAAAACTGAAAGAAAATAGCTAATTCCCATTATCTATTTTAAAAACTTGCATTTGAGAAATTACAAAATTCCTAACAGCCAAAATTTGGCTGAATTACACATTCAGTCACTCAAATTCAAGGTTGTCAAACCCGACTCTGACCGGCCGGTCCAACCGGGTTGGGCCGGAACCGGACACAAAAGGGGCCAGCGCCAGCCATATTCAGAGCTAGCCGGCAACCGGTCAAAGCCGGTCAAAATCGCTCAAAATCGCGGTCTGACCGGACTTATCCGGCTACCGGTTAGTAATGAAACGACGACATTTTGTGCGGGGAGGAAGGGAAGGAAGCGGCGGACGGTTGTAAGGGGATAGGAGGAGAAGGAAGATGAAAACTAGCGCGGCGGCATCGGAAAATTTCTACCGATGTTTGCAAAATGCTTTGGGACGGACGAGACTCTTGTGTTTCTGAGGCGGTGAATGGGGAATAGTTTTCCTCTCCCGCACAGCGAATCCGCTCCCCCGGCGGTTTCTGGGTCGGCGGAACCTTTTCCACTGGCGACTGCATTATGGGCGGCAGCTGCTGCTTCTCCACTGGTGATATGGTTGTGGACGGCAACTGCGTTGTGGGCGGCTGCTGCGTTCCTCTAGGTGGCAACTGCTGCTTCATCTCTAGAATATCTATTTGAAGTTTTAGGGTTTGTTCAGGCTCAAAATGTGATGAGGGTTTTGGTTTTATTTATATGGGCTGAATTAATGGTTGTGACAAAATGGCTCCCATTTATTTCTTTTCATGGGTTTCGGCCCAAAACCTGTGACAAAATGACTCCCAATATTCATTATCAACATATACTTTCAAAACAGATTTAAACCGGTCGAACCCCGATCCAACCATTAAACCTTAAACCCTTAGCTAAACCGGCTTGACGACTTAATCCGGTTTGACAACCTTGCTCAAATTATAGAAATTTTTCATATTTACTATTCGAATTGCTTTTCTTTCTTATTCGTCACTAACTTTATGAATCGTTTCACCGTTAGTCATCGACTTTTACACTCCGTTAAATTTGTCCTAGGTGGCAGTCAACTATAAAGTTTGACCATGACGTGGAAATTAAAAAATAAAGAAAAATAAATAAATTTTAACAGCTCATCATTTCACTTAATTGGTCTATATGATTGTTATATTAATTATTTAATAATAAATCAGAAAAAAATAATTAACAGTGGGGAACTGGAGAGTAAGAAATTGCAGAGCGGCGCCATTCATATTCCTCTTCTTTCATCTTCCCATTTCCAGCGCCTAGCGGCTCCGCCACTCCGACAGCAGCGACCCCTCTCCCCCCCCCCCCCCCCCCCCCCCCCCCCCCCCCCCATATCTTCTCCAGCCCTGAAAACTTTGATCTCCTCCGCTACGACTCCTATCTGCGCTTGTTCACAAAAAATAAACAGTGCTTCCATCCCTCTTTCGGATCTCAGTTACTGTCTCCTCCGTCTGAATCCCTCTTGATCGGAACCTTGTTGGGAGGATTAAGGGGCATCGGAAAGATGAATGTAGGGTTGATGAAGACAAATCAAGAGAAGGAAAGCGACGGTGGCAAAGTTATCCGGCGGTGGAGTTGCGGATGCGACGGTGACGGGATTTTAGGCGGTGATTTTGTTGAGGACGCTGGTCCGGAGGAACTCTCTGAGGAAGAAGCGGGGCCCGCGACGGCGGCCGTTCACCAGTGCGGGTGGAGGAAATGGCGGTGGGGTTGTTGCCGGATGCAAGGGAGTTGAGATTCAGTGACAAGCCGGTGGAAGAGAGGGCGGCGGTGGCGGCGAGCAATTGGGGATTTCGATTTCCCAAATGAAGTTATGAAGAGGTCGACTTCATTGAACTTTGAGGCGGCGCCGTTGACGAATGTGAGTAACATTAGCATTATTGGGATGATGAAGATATCGATTGTGGGTTGTGGCCTTCTGATCTGGGGGAGGAAACCATTGGGGGGAGGGGGCAGAAACAGAGGAGGAGGGGTGTAAAAGTGGGTTGTCGATAATCCCTCAATGCTTAATAATTTTTTTTTTTTGTAATTTATTATTTTTTTAAATGAATAATATGATAAAGCAACGATGAGGTGGAAAATTAATAAATTTTTAATTTTTTTATTTCCACGTCATCTAGTTAACGGTCAAACTTTATAGTTGACTGCCACGTAGGACAAATTTAACGGAGTGTGACGGCCGGTGACTAACGGTGAAACGATTCGTAAAGTTAGTGGCAAATAAGAAAGAAAAGTAATTCGGGTGGCAAACATGAAAGATTTATAAAATTTGAGTGACGAAACGTGTAATTTAGCCGCCAAAATTTATTGCCTTTCCAAACAAAGTATTGTTTTAAAATCTCTTATAAATCTCTCCCTGCAATTATAGGTGTCAAAACATAGCCCGACCCGATTAACCCGCCCGATCAACCCGACCCGCAACCCGAATTGACTAAAAGTCAACAACCCGTAACCCGCCCGACCCGCAACCCGATTGACCCGCAACCCAACTAACCCGCAACCCGACTAACCCGCAACCCGATTAACCCGAATCCGATTGACCCGCAACCCGACTGACTCGCAACCCGATTAACCCGAACCCGATTGACCCGAACCCGACTAACCCGTAACCCGACCGACTCAACCCGAATTTCATCTAATCCACTTGAATAATTATAAAAATATACAATACATAGTTTTTCAAAATAAAGTTTTTCATTCTAAACTTAAGTAAAATTATTTTTTCATTTCGTATAAGAAATTTTAAAAATATGAAACTCACTTGATATTACGTATTTTAAGAAAATTACAAAAATTGAAACATGAAGGTCACTTGAGATCATGACAATATTAATATAATATATAAATTAAAATTTTGGTTAATTTAACTATTCAATAAAATTATCAATTAAATATAAATAAAACAAAGTAATGTATTTGATAATTTGATGTTTTTAAATGAAGAAGGAAATTTTGGTGTATTCAAGTTTTTGGGAAGAGAAAGAAGAGGGAAATTTGGTTCTTTGAATTTTTTAGAAAAGAAACAAGTGAGAATTTTGGTGGTTTTGATATGTGGGAAGAGAAAGAAGTGGGAAAGTTTGATTCTTTTGATTATGAAAGAGGGATAAGGAGGGAAACTTTTGACTTTTCAACTTTTTGTAGAAGGAAAGAAGAGGGTAATTTAGTTCTTTCAATTTTATGGAAGAGAAAGAGGAGGGAAAATTGAGTTTTTCTAATGTATGGAAGGAGAAAGAAGAAGGGAAATTTTAGTATTTTTGTGAAAAGAAAGAAGGAAACAAATTTGGTGTTTCCAATTTTTTGGTTTTTCATAATTTTAGCTTTTGAAATATGAATCTTTAACTTTTTTATGGAGGGCATGACTAGTTAAAATTATTCTTATATGCTTTGAAGGCTAATATGTATATATGTATGTAATTTTTTATGGGCTAATAAATAAATTAACCATTAGTTACAACAATTTATACTAAACTTGATAAGTCATCTTTGACGGTTCGTTGTTTAGGATATAAAGTATATGGTTAGGGTATAAGGTATAATGTACATATGGTTTATGGTGTATATGGTTAGGGTATAAGATATTGATGGTTTTGACGGTTCTAAGTTTTTTATTAACATATGTTCACTTGAAGTCATTTGAAGTCTTTAACGGCAGGAGATCCCTTTTTAATTTATGTTTATGGTACGTGGTTAGGGTACAAGGTATGTGGTGTAAAGTATAGGATATATGGTTAGGGTATAACAATTAGCAAATATCACTTTTTATCTATGTTTTAAAATCAAAGTATGAATTTCACTTCTAAATTAACTATACTAGAAAAATCACAACTCAAGGACATATGATTAGGGTATAGGTTATGTGGTTAGTGTATAATGTATTGATGGTTTAGGGTATACAATCAACAACATATACTAACTTAATATTGTTGATTGAGGGTAAAGCTAAGTGTATAGGATATATGCTATTGAGTAAGTTATGATTGAAGTCACAATAATTTTACTAAATTTGATAGCTAATCTTTAATGGTTCAATTTTTAGAATAATTCGAACAATTTTACAAATAACTCTTTTGGCAACAGTTTACTAAAGTTATTTGGGCAATGAGTTATTTTGAAATAACTCCTTTTATCACTATGCTTTTGCCAAATACCACACGCAATACCAGATTTGCATGGTTATACTAAACGAGATACTTTAATCCAATTACTACTGAATTAATACTAAAATATCAAATAAACAATTAACGGTGTCTTTTGGTTGCAAATATTGATATCACCATTACTATTAGCTATAATACTTTACCAATTATGATTAATTACATAACAAGTTTGCAAGTTATACAAATTGATTTAACATTTTGACTAGCTTTTTTCAAAAAAATTAAGTATATATATACGAGGTAGAAATAAATTGGTTAAAAAGTTGAGAAAATATTTTAAATTAGTGTAATAAAATGTGTAAGTTGGTAATGAGTAATGAGTTAAGTTACTTGATGCGCTGGCCCGAACAACCCGAAACCCGACCCGCCCGACCCAAAATCCGATGAACCCGCAACCCGATTTGCCCGCAACCCAATTGAATCCGAACCCAATGAACCCGCAACCCGACTAACCCGCAACCCGTTTGAACCCGAACCCGATGAACCCGAACCCGATGAACCCGCAACCCGACTAACCCGCAACCTGTTTGAAATCGAACCCGATCGAACCCAGCCCGAACCCGCCCGATTGACACCTATACCTGCAATATTGTATCCAAATGACCCCTTAAAGTAGGGGTGACAATCCGGTCTTGGTTATTCGGTTTAATTGACAACCGAACCGAAATATCGGTTTATCGGATAACCGAAACCCGACTATAATTGGTTCGTTGCCGGCGTCGATTGCCATTTTTCGGGGAATATCTATAACCGACGGTTGCTGGTTGCTAACCGAGAAAAACTCGGTGCACCGCTGCTAACCGTCGGACCTCTTCACTGGGCACGCCGATGAGAATGACGAAGAAGAGGAAGAGTGGAAGACCAATATGACAAAAATGTAATCCGAGACTTATCAGGATTGCAGAGGAAGAAGAAGATTCGAATAGAGTACAAAAGGAGGAGAAACGTTTCTGTCATGGAGACGTTTCCTAGAATAGGCTGAAAGCTCTTGAGGTGCTGCGACACCGTTTTATTTAGAGTCATTAGCCGTTAAGTACTGTTTAGCTTTTAAACATAGCCAATGTGAGTGAGACACGTGGCAGTCATATGTAATTCTAATTGCAGAGAATCAATACAAAAGACAGAGCAGCAAGATAGCTGCCTGTACATTTCTCGCACATTTCAATCTAAACCTAGAAACTTCTCATGGTATCAGAGCATCCGTTCTAGGCCAGGTTCCGCAACGGGATTGCGGGGCACGAAGCATCGTCGTTCACTGGCGAGACGCAGAGTGCGACCGGCGTCTTCAACACATCTGGTGCTGAACTGGGATTTAATGGTGGCAATCAATCTGGAAACATCAGCATCATCACTTTTGGTAACCCACTCTACTTGAACCCAAATGAAAATTTCACACAACCCACGTTTCTGAGGCACTCGATGGGAACAACTACTCCATGTGGAGTAGATCCATGAAGAAAGCTTTGAAGATCAAGCACAAGTTGGGTTTCATCGATGGGTCCATGGCGATTCCAGCCAGAAACGATCCAAGCTATTTCTTATGGGATAGTTGCAACATTGCAGTTGTAACCTGGATTTTGAACTCTTTACAGAAGGATATAAAGAGAACTGTTATGAGTCATGAAAATGCTAAAACTATGTGGGATGAACTTCATCGTAGGTTTGGTCAGCTAAATGCTAATAGGTTGACAAACTTAGAGGATGAATGAAACGACCCGACCTTTTTCAAAAACCAAACCATAACTCAAACCGAAAACCGGTTACTCCGGAGCAACCCAAAAACCATATTTTAAAATACACAAACTGACATTATTTAAGAATTTTAAACAAAAGCCCCAAGACTTCGGCAAAATCTCAATCTCAAACACTTAAAATAACTTAACATAGAATCTTTAAACCTTGAATCTCCAGTACATAAAATCCTAATCATGAACAAAATAATCAAACTAAATCTAGCTCTAACTCCTTGCTGTTTTCCCTGAGGTCTCGCCCATGCTGGTGCGGCAGCTCGCATCGCCTTGCCTCTTCTCAAAATCCTCATCCGCTAACCCTTCCCCAACCTGGTGAGTGAGAAGGGGTCAGTCTCGTCGTTACTTCCTAAGGTCTTTGACTAAGCAAGCCCTACTAACACATTATTAGAAATTACTTCCTCCTACATGAAAGCCGTTCTCGCTTTCATCCTTAACAACTCATTTCAACTCTAACTCATAGAGGTTCTCAACTTTTATCCTTAAATCATAGAAGTTCTCTACTACTACTTTAACTTATATACTTATTACTAGGGAATCACCGCGTTACATATCGCCGTCCGGTGTCCCTATCCTCAAGGCAATGGTACTGCGTTACGTATCGCCGTCCAGTCCATACCCGGTCAACTACTGCGTTACGTATCGCCGTCCAGTAGTGACCCGACCATCTACCGCGTCCAGTAGTGGCCCAACCGCCCGGGGGTTCCATTATCATCAACCATACACATTCACATACATAGCACAACGCGTGCCTCCACCTTAAGTAGGCGGTGGGATGCCTCACACACATAATCGCGCTTACTTGAAAATTAAATAACATAACTGAATTAAAAAGGCATAAACTAAAAGATCTCGACAGAGATTTTACCCCCTTTACACTCACCTCATTAGCCGACTCTGACCGATCGACACGACTCCTCTTCACTGCCGGTTGATCCACGTCATAACCCGAGATTCCACGCTCAAACTCCTCACTCTTTAACTCGTTTGGCGCTTCCTCCCTATATCAATTTCCTCTTCCATGTCTCATACCGTTGGCGACAGACCCTCGTAGGAGATCATCCGAAACCCATTCTATAATTAGTACATAAGATAGCCACCCAAATAAATTTGTGAAAGCCCCTTAAACCAGTAGTAAATTCATTCCTAGCTCCCACTGAATTCTTTACGTAAACCACTATATAGATCATAGCCTATGTGTAAACGAATCCCATTTCTTGGCTTTATCCCTTCCTTCACCTCCATTACGTCCTTGAGTTAGACATCTATGTCCATTTTGTATAATTCCGATCAATTACCCATGCCTATAACCTCAACATAGAAACTTCAGATTAATTTTGTCTATCCTTTCTGTTCTACAAGCCATTCCTATAGCTTGTTTGTATATATAGCAAAATATACTAACTTCTTCCACCAACCCTCATCTCATCCAAGAAAACAATTACGTCTGATAGCTTTTGGCATCCAAAATGAATATATTAACCTTGTTTACCTTGAGCCTTACATGATTAAGGGTTGCTTTCCACCTAGGCATGATCCACGAGCTAGGAACACCTGTGTATATAATCATACACCTCCAATGAATTCTTGGAGTCCTCCTTCAGCTTGATACCTCGAGCTCCCACAAACGTCGATCCGTTATTCCACCCGCAAGCTTTCCCCTCCAGTCCACTCGTCTACTTGGCGTTCCTGTCCACAAGCGACGTCCCATCTTCCATCCTTCACAGCTTCCTCTCTCCTGGCAGTCGGCGATCGCTGAGGAAATCCCCCGATTGCGAGATCAAGAAAGCTAGGTGGAGGCAGCAACTTCTTTTCTTTCCTCTTTGTTTTGGGTCTAGCTTTTCGGCTGCCTGGGATTAGTTTTAGGGTGAGGCACTTGTGTGACCTTTTATCTCCTCTCATGCGATCGTTATATATATATATCTATGAAATGGGTTGGACGAGTATGGGACCGGTTGGGTTAGGTTTAGGGTTTCAAGGGTATTTTGGGAACTTATAACGTTCGTAACTTACTTATTTTATGTCAAAACTCGACACCGTTTGAACTGATAGTTCACATTTTTAATCCTCATCAATGCTACGGTGGAACTTGACAACTTGACCCAAGAGTATAATATTCATTTTTACTTTTTGGAAGAGCGGGGTGTAACAATGAAATCCACAGGTCTAAACAAGGAACTATGACTATCACCCAATACTACACCTTGATCAAAAGGATTATGGGATGAGTATACAGAATTTAGCCCTGTTGTGGATTGTAACTGCATCCCAGGAAATCCCAATCCTTGTACTGTTGTGACTACCTACAATAGGAAGCAGGAAACTGAGGGAGTGAAGAAACAACTTTTGATGTTAAAACCACTACCTACAGTGGCTGATGCAGTGGATGACCTGCTCCAACATGAGCAGGAATTGAAGGCCAATGGTTCAGGAGGAAGAAAGAAGTCACAAATTGTGGCTCTTGCAGTTCAGGGTGATAACACCAAGAACACAGAAAATACTGAAAGGGGTCTAGGTAAGAAGTACTGCAAGTTCTGCAAGAAGACTAATCACAACATAGAATAATGTTGGACTTACAAAAGGAAGAGTAGGGAGCAGGAGCAAGGTGGAAATCCTCAACGTCGTTCACACAATTTTGTTGGATCAGTGTCTCAAGGCAACTCCAGTGGGAGTGAGTCATCTTCTGAAGTAAGTGGATAATGAGAGCAACATGGCAATGTACTGCTGGTACCTAGCTTTTCTTTCAATCTAGTGTCAGTTAGCAGACTCACACATGATTTTCCCATATCCTTACACTTTCACTCTGACATTTGCCAAATCCAGGACCTTCTAAACAAGAAGACGATTGGTTTAGCAAGAGATTCTAGAGGTCTCTATCACCTTACCTTCACAAACCAGCCATCAACCCTTCCAGCTCTTCACCAAACTCAAGCTGCCAGTGCATTCAACTTCAATCCCCAACAAGTAGACCTGTGGCACTGGAGACTAGGACATCCCAGCAATGATAGGATTAATCTGTTACAGCATAGTGATCCTGATGTAACTCATTCCAAAATTGATCATTGTAATATTTGTCACTTCTCCAAACACAAAAGGCTACCTTTCCCTGTTAGCACTAGTAATGCAGTTAGACCATTTCAACTTGTTCACATCGACATTTGGGGACCTCTATCTGTTGTGTCTCATGATGGATAAAGTTTCTTTCTTACAATTGTTGACTGTTCAAGGGATGTGTGGGTGTTTCTTATGCATAACAAAAGTGAAACAAGAGATCTACTTAAAGGTTTCTGTTATCTGGTAAAAATCAGTTTGACAGTAAAATACAGGTCATCAAAAGTGATCAAGGGAAGGAATTCAACATGTCTGATTTCTTTATCTCTGAGGGCATAGAGCACCAAATGTCCTGTGTGTATACCCCACAGCAAAATGCTAGCGTGGAAAGGAAACACCAACATATTTTGAATGTGGCCAGGTCTTTAAGGTTTCAGTCAGGGTTACCCTTAGAGTTTTGGAGTGATTGTATCTTGCATTCTGTTTATCTTATTGATAGAATGCCTACACCTCTCCTCAACAATATTTCTCCCTATGAAGTTCTTTACAAGAAACCTCCTTATCTGAGTTACCTCAGGGTATTTGGTTGTTTGGTATATGCTGGTACTCCCACTGCGGGCAGAACTAAGTTTGCCCCCAGATCTAGGCAATGTGTACTTCTTGGTATTCCACCTGGGATCAAGGGTTATAAGCTGTTGGACATTCATTCTCAACAGGTTCTCATTTCCACAGATGTAGTCTTCTATGAATCTATATTTCCACATAGAACTGATGACTCCACCTCAGTATCACAACCTTCTTCTGCACCTCTTGACTCTCCACCTCTTGATACTGGCCCCCCTTCCTGATCTATCTATTCCTAGCACTTTTGAATCTCAGCCTCTACTTCCTTCAGATATTGATCCAGTCTCAGCTGAAAGGGGGGAAGTCACACCTGATGATGAAGTGCAGAACATAGTTGAACTTGATCCTGAACTTGAGCCACAACAAGATTATGAACCACCAGCTAGACCTAAGAGGCAACATCATTTACCTAGGAAATATGATGATTGTGAATTGGATCCAGATTTAAATTTTGGAGCTTTTGGTCATAATGCAGCAGTTGCAAGCAGGTATCCTATCTGTTTGAATGTGGATCATTTAAATACACTTGACAGGGTCTATGCTTTAAGCATCATCCAGTAGGAAGAGCCACTCACTTATTAGGAAGCCATTAAACATGAGCATTGGATAAAGTCAATGAGAGAAGAATGGGATTCCCTTGAAGCAAACCAAACATGGGATATTGTTCCATTACCAGAAGGGAAGAAGGTAATAGGAAACAAATGGGTACATAAGATCAAGCTGAAGCCAGATGAAAACATTGAACGATTCAAGTCCAGATTGGTAGCCAAAGGGTATACCCAAGTCCATGGAATTGATTTCCTAGAAACTTTCTCACCTGTTGCTAAAATTAATTCAGTTAAAGCCTTATTGGCAATTGCAGCTGTGAAGAATTGGACTCTAGAGCAAATGGATGTCTCAAATGCCTTTCTTCATGGTGACTTAAATGAAGAGGTCTATATGCAAGTACCACCTGGCTTGGATTTGGAACAACATGGCTCACAGAGGATGGTTTGCAGACTGAAGAAATCTTTTTATGGGCTGAAGCAAGCCTCTAGACAATGGTTTGCTAAGTTGAGCAGCTTTCTGTTGAAAAGTGGCTTTAGCCAATCTGCTTCAGACTATTCCTTATTCACTAAGTGGGTTCGAGGCAGGATTGTGGTATTGCTCATATATGTGGATGATATCATAATAGGAGGAGACGCTGTGAAGGATATAGAACATGTTAAGAAGGCTTTGAGTCAGGAGTTTAAGATGAAATTGCTTGGCCCTCTCAAGTACTTCTTGGGTATGGAAATCAACAGAACAACAGATGGGATAAATGTTTTCCAAAGGAAATACTATCTTGAGTTGCTAAAAAAGATAGGATACTTGGAATCTAAGGGATGTCAAACACCAATTGATCCTAAGGTAAAGCTGTCTGTAACTCAAGGAACACCATCACCAGATGCTGAACAGTATAGAAGGTTAATGGGTAGACTTATTATATCACCATCACCAGACCAAACCTAGCTTTTGCAGTGCATCAACTTTGTCAGTTTCAAAAGAAATCACATGAGGAACATCTCCAAGCAGCCTATAGAGTCCTGAGATACTTGAAGAATGGACCAGGGCAGGGGATTTATATTGACAGTGGAGCAGAACTGAAGCTGACAGGGTTTTGTGACTCAGACTGGGCAAGCTGCCCAGATACAAGAAGGTCAACTACTGGCTACTGTACCTTCCTAGGGAGATCATTGCTTACATGGAAGACTAAGAAACAGACCACTGTTTCTAGGTCATCGTCAGAGGCTGAATACAGGGCCTTGGCAATGGCAGTTTGTGAAGTTCAGTGGCTGAAGGGACTTTTGGAAGAATTGAGTGTGAAAATTCCATTGCCCATCACTATCTATTGTGATAACAGGTCAGCTATACACATAGCAGAAAACTCTGTGTTTCACGAGAGGACCAAGCACATAGAAATCGACATTCATGTGACAAGAATCAAAACCGATTTGATTAAGTTACAGCATGTGAACACAATCAACCAGTTGGCATATATCTTTACCAAAGGTCTGGATCAGGTACGATTGAAGGATTTGTTGATCAAGTTGGGAGTTGTTCTACCCTCCACAACTTGAAGGGGCGTGACAGAAATGTAATCCGAGACTTATCAGGATTGCAGAGGAAGAAGAAGATTCGAACAGAGTACAAAAGGAGGAGAAACGTTTCTGTTATGGAGACGTTTCCTAGAATAGGCTGAAAGCTCTTGAGGTGCTGCGGCACCGTTTTATTTAGTCATTAGCCGTTAAGTACTGTTTAGCTTTTAAACATAGCCAATGTGAGTGAGACACATGCCAGTCATCTGTAATTCTAATTGCAGAGAATCAATACAAAAGACAGAGCAACAAGATAGCTGCCTATACATTTCTGGCACATTTCAATCTAAACCTAGAAACTTCTCACAATATGCCGGCCATGCGAATCACTCCCTCTCCTCTAGCTGCTCTCTCCTCTTCCTTCCTTCCCAAATTCCCACCTTTATCCACGGTCGCCCTCATAAATCCCTAATTCCTAAATAGGTAAATCCCAATTCAACCTCCTTATCTCAATTTTTGTCGATCTCAATTTTTGTCGATCCAGAGATGAAAGAACACCAACTTCTTTTCGATTCTCATCCTTCTAACCTAGTGCCCCAACCTGATAAGCGTTGCCGACCCTATCTCCCCAATCCCGACCTAGGCGAGATCTAGCCACGACTTTGCTTGGAGGAAGAGAAGCAGAGGGTGTCGAAGCGGCAGCCTCTGGCGAAGTAGTCTCCTCCACGGCGGGTTCATATCTAGGCCCGCCACCTCTGCCTCTAACAACTCTTTCCCTTATTGCTCTGGCTCCGATCGGAAAATCCAACAACAACACTTCCATGCATGTTCTAGTTTCGGCAGAATCTGGCCGATTCAAAAATTATCGGCTGAAAAAGAGCGGAGGAGTCAATTGGAAAAATTCGAAGTGGAGAGGATTGGAAGGGAGTCATCTGTGGTCGATGAGATTGATGGCAGCCGACAGGAGTGAGAGAGAGAGAGCTGGAGAGATAAAAAATGGAGAGGGGACTTGTGGTCTCGGCTAACCGCAACTCCAAACCGAAACCGCCATCTGCGGTTAGCGGTTAACCGAAGGTCCTGTCGGTCTCGGCTTCGGTTGGCGATGATGGGGTATCTGCGGTCTCGGCTAACTGATGGTGCAGTTCGGTTAAACCGAAACCGCACCGACTAACAGGCCTACCTTAAAGTGTCTTTCTAGAATTTGTTTTTATAAGGGTATCTTTCTATTCTAACTTAATCGGCAGAGAATGACGGGCGGGAGCAGTGGCAACAGTAAATCCGATTGGCGATATGTCTTAAATTTCCAAGAGAAATTGGGTAGGGTGTTGCAACTATTTGGTTTGTATTGGATAGCACTGAACTAAACTGATATTTGGATCGATCGTATCAAATCGAGTATAATGCAGACTGGTCTTTGATTTTATGAATTTTACAAATAATGATAAAATGAATGAATTGATATTTGGACCGGATCAAATACAATGATGGTATGGTTCTTTGTCATAAGATATTTTTTTATTATTGGACCATGCTCATGTGGTTCTTTGTCATAAGATATTTTTTTATTATTGGACCATGCTCATGGTTTGGTCATGTTCATACCAATTTGATTTTCCCGTTGAATCTAACAATGTATTGGTTCAGTGTTCGATAATGACATTTTTCAGTTAGGTTAACCACTAATCAATAGTTTGATTTAAATTAGTAGTTAATCGCCAACGAACATCAAAACCATGTCGTTTTAGTTGGCCCTTTCCCCTTTGTGAATTGTGAATTCTGAAATCAAAACACAACTCTAATCCCTAAACCGTCTCCCATCTTCCTCACTTCCCCTTTCTACTCCCATTCCTCTGGAGCAGCAGCCACGAGTCCTTGCTCCCCTGACTTGCTTCGAACCGGCAATCACAGTTGTCGCCAGACTCGCGAGCTCCGCTTCCCCAACGCTGCAAATGTTCTCCTTCTCCTCACTCCTTTGTGGCGTGACGGCTGTAATATGCCACAAAAAAATATTTAAACGAAATGAATGTCTAGGATCGTACTTTCGCAGGGTCTCTAACAATGTCTCAACTTTAGATTAATTACTTGTGTTTCGAGTTTTGAAGGGGATTTGAGGTGCCCCTAGTGTCGTTTCTACTAAACTAAACAAAGAGCAGAGAGGTTAGGAGCATAAGCAGAAAGCAGAAAGTAGTATACGCAATAACTAAAGGTTTTAGGAAAGCATGCAATCAAGGTGTTATCTAGGGTAGTTTCATCTAGAGTAGGCAACTACAGTTATAACTAACGACATACCCAGTTCGGGTTGGTTGATTTGGATTTACCCTACTTCAATATCCTAGGGACATAATCCAGTTGCGTGGTCTCCTCTGCAATAGAATTAATTGAACGGACTTTTGCACGAGGTCTCGTCCTACACAATTAAGTAAGTTATTAAGGACGTATATCACAAGTAGCATACAATCACGGTATTACTCCACCTCCTTTGCCAATGCCTTATTCACGGGGAGGTTTTGAATTTAGTTTGTTGCAAGTAAACCAGTCCCATCTTCTTATTCGTTAAATCAGCTGCTCGTAGATACAATCTTAGACTCTTAGTGGCTCTTACTTCAGTTACTGATTTGCTTAAATCATCATGGACCAAGGACTGTTGTTATTTACTCATTTTAGTTGACCAGAGAACAGAAAAAATGATCAGGAATATATGTGTGTTGTTAAAGTACTAATTTGCTTCAATCCATCTTATTATTTGTAGATTGTTGATATTGGAAATAACTAATATATACACAATATAATGGTTTTGTCATATATCTGGGCTAAACCGATCGGATCATTAACCATTAATTCATTTGCTTTACTGGACCAATGAGCCAAACCGGGTCGGTTAAGATATTATAGACAAAAACTCATTAATTTGTTCATCATTATCATAATCCCAATTAATTGTGCTCTTCCTAACTCTTATTTATAGAGATTCTCCATCTAAACATGCTCCATCCAAAATTTCTAGCTCTATGAGAAAAGTTAAGGAGGATATTTTTATCATGTGTATTTGTTATAATAAAAAAAAATGTAACAAGCTCTACGCATAAACCCTATAAAAGTGACTATTGCTCTAAAAAAGTTATTTCTTAATAATTAAATAATTGACAAGTAAGTAAGAGACTATTATCACTCTTCACGCCTCAACTAATTATTATATTTCTATTTGATAAATCATTTAAAAATAAAACTATTATCACTAAACACGACTCAACTAATTATTATTTCTTTTCTTTGATAAATCATTTAAAAAATAACATCCGTGGGAATAATAAATAGCATTTTAAATCTTAAAATCTTACGCTTTTAGGTTATCAAAACTAATCTACACAGAATCACGCTTTTTGACTACATTTTGTGCAATAATGCAGTCAAAGCATTTTCAAGGTTGAAAGTTTATGCTTTTACGCTTCTAGGTCACCAAAACGCTTCTAACTAGAATCACGCTTTGAATGTGTTGGTTCGAACACCACAAATCCCAACAGAATTAAGATTTTTCCTATATGGTTATGACTAGAATGAGGTGAATTCTTTGTTGTGAAAATTATTTTTCCTATATGGTTAAGTTTAGGTATTGTTTGTTTGTGGGATTTGGCACCCAAATCCCAAGTGTCAAGGAGTTGGCACAAACCCATCGTTTGCTAAGGGACACAAATTCGTGAGGCCACAGATTTGCAAATCCCACATTTCATTTGGGATTTGATAATGGAAGGCAAAATTATGAGACAAATCAATCATAAACCTATGGTAAAAATTAACTTAACAAACAATGTTACCAATCATTTTTGAATACCTATAATACTGTGTCATTAAGTTTATTATGAGTTGATATTCCTTCCACGAGTCCTATAATTTGAACTTCAACCAGAATCTGCATATATAGAAGACAATGATTACAAAGTAATAATATGTATGATGAATGCTCATTTTTTATTTTCTCAACAATTGAATAGTTTGACTTTCTTAATGGCCAACTATATTGGTATTTTTAAAAATTGATAGAATTACTTTTTAATTCACATGGCATTAACATATAATCATGACGCGAATATAAAAGAAGAGAATATCACTAGAATTTAAACTTGGAGTATTTATTATTTATGATTATCGATCATATTGCAACCGGCCAACGGGCCGGGGTACGATCTAGTACCTTAAATGACAGTATTTCCGTAAGTATGCACCCAAGTCACTGGCCCCAAACTGAGGGAAAACGACCCCTATGCACCACTTGTTCAACTCTTCAGTGGCTCTCGGGTTTAAAAATTGGCATTTCAAAGAGCCTCGACAAGGAGTCAATTCTCATCAAGAGGTCGATCCCCATCGTCTGTTGAAGAAAGTGCAGCATCAAGATTCAAGACCGAGACAAGGATCTCTCTGAATGCTAAAAACCTGGATGTCATGGGGACCGCTTCAAAGTTCACGTCGTCCATTGTCGGCGGGATTCAGGCAGCCTCTAGATCTCACCGTCGAAAGTCTTTCTTCGACCTCGTCGGATGTTGCTAATATTCGACCAAGTGCATTTTTCGCATCTGCCAGCAGGGCTAATATTCGACACTTAACCATACCCGCGGCCGCCATTGTGAGCTTGTTGATAGATCTCGAATTGTGTCGGCACACGTTATAACAGCCACCCATGACCCATACCGCCAAGCTCCAGAACACCTGCTGCAAGAGATCACCACTACTAAGTGTTAATGATTGAACAAACATAATTGTACGTATAACAAATTAATAACAAGTTATATAACAAATTGATAGCAAAATATATAAGTAGGAACCAATGCATGTATAGCAATATACATACACTAGTGATAAATAACAACAATATACATGGATAATTAATAATTTAACAATTAATATATCCGAAAATCTGTGTATATATACTTCATTTTTTAAAAACAAGGTTTGGGAGAGGCCCAAAAGATAACTTTCTGTGTAAGACCCGCAAAACCGATTAGGCCACCGATTTTTGTTGTTTTGACAGGCTTTTTGACCGATTTAAAAGCAAAATAACTGTCTGGAAGTCGTTTTCATCACTGGCTTCAGTCGGGCCTGATCCTACCGACCGGCTTGACAACGGTAATGTTCATCGTAAAACACAGTTAATTAAAAACCTTTTACGAGCATCTTAAGTAATAACTTATGTACCTCATAGATGGTGTTTAGAAGACCTCTTTGGCTAGGGGAAGCAATCTCCGCGATGTAGAGAGGAGCGACAGGGAGTCCAAGTTCTAGTCCGGCGAGGAAAATCACCCGTCCTGTCATCAAAACACCGTAAGAGACGGCTAGCGACATGATGAGAAAGTTTTGTTTATTGAGAATAGGATGTGTATGCATGGGCTAAAAATTAATTGGATTTACTGTCAACATCTCGTGGTAGGTTTAATCCTTTTTACCTATGCTCAGCCATTTTTTACTCCATGTGATCTTCTTTCGAGTCATATGCCCATAAATATATACACTTCGAGAACTAACAGGCAAGGTGACAAGTTTGCACCTCTTATTAGTTTGGGTAAAGTAAACCAAAGGGAACAATCAAGTTTTGTCCTGATCCAACCTATTTGGTGTTTAGCCAGGTTCTAAGTATGTTATAAAACACTCATGTCTTTCTAAGGATTATTACAAACATAATTTTTTGCATTGTTTACTATTTGATCAGTGGTTATATATGTTTTGTGACACTTTTTGGAATTCTTGGGATATTTTGAAGAGGAATTTGGGGTGTTATATTTGATATTTTCGTAATGAGATTTAATTATGAATCGTCTAATAGAATTTATCGGTTTATATATTCTGTAATTATGGAGTCAGAACGATCTCTATGTTAACGGCGAATGTATAGAATGGTGTTTATAAGACCTCTTTGGCCAGGGGAAGCAATCTCCCCGATGTAGAGAGGAGCGACGGGGAGTCCAAGTCCTAGTCTGGCGAGGGAAATCACCCGTCATGTCATCAAAACACCATAAGAAACGGCCAGCGACATGATGAGGAAGTTTTGTTTATTGAGAATACGATGTGTATGCATGGGCTAAAAATTGGATTTACAGTCAACATCTCGTGGTACGTTTTATCCTTTTTACCTCTGCTCAGCCATCTTTTACTCCATGTGATCTTCTTTCTAATAATATGCCCATAATTACATACTAGCGTGTAGCTCGGCACGTTGGCCGGAGGAAGGTGATGTATGAAATTTGCGAATGTAACACGATGTATAGCTTGCATACTCAACATTAATCACCCAGACTTGTAATCAAACTAATCAAATATACATTCACAAAAGGATCTACCGAGCTCATAAATATAATTATATAAAATCACTAATTGTCTGTTGCAAATTAAACACACCAGAAGTATATAATATGTGCAATCCACTGTTATCAACACCGTCTTTTATTGTAGGCTGTTTGTAACATATGCAGCCAACAAAGAGGGGCAAAAGGGAAAGAACCTTATAGTCTATGACTATTAGATCTGTCTATGTTCTCACCATAGTAAGTGATACGAAAGAAATAAAAAGGGAAATGCTAGTTGGGAATGATGGTTGGTGATAGGGTATAGTAGAAGAGACTTCGCCCTACTCGTCGCACTCAACAATGGCGTCGTGCTTTCGTTTGGAGTTAGTGGTAGGTGTTCCGTTGGCCAGACCATCTTTTTTGGAGTCAGCACCCCAGACGCAATGTTGTCAGGTGATACTTGTGTTGGTGATCTTGGCGGGGATCCACAGATAGTCAAAGATAGGCTAGACAATGGGTGCTTTGGATGTGAGCCTAAATGAAAGCCATAAGCACAATTAAGTTTTAAAAATTTGACAAAGGAGTAGCAGTACTAGCATAAGAAAGAAAGCACATTAAGATATGATTAATGATTTTCAATAAACAAACCTCATTTTCCTAGGTAGTAGCTTGAGTTCTTCTAGTAGTTTCTTTCGCTTCTAGAATACTCATGATAGTAAGCCTACTGGAAGGGTTGGCAAAGTCGTAGTCACTAATCCGTACATGCAACTTGAGTTGGTTTCCTTGAAGCTCAAGTAATTTTGGAGGTGGGGCACTGACATCACCTTCTGTCTGAGTAAACAGTATTTGGGAAGAAATGTCAAAATGTTTTTGGGCAGTGTGATCAAGCAAAACCAGTTCGGTTGAGTCCGTTTGGTCACAAATGACTATGACAATCCAAAACCTGTAAGCAATGTGCAACACAGTTAATTAACAATGAATACAGATCGATTGCTAAAGGACTTTAATCTTTTGGGAAAAGGTCATTGTGCATAGGGATGGGCAACGTGAAACAGGTATTTGGGTATACCCGTACCCGTCCCATTTTTTAAGGGTTACGGGTACCCATATTACCTGTAATATTATAAACGGATGAGACTTGGGATTGTACATTCCTAATATGGGTACCCGCGGGTTACCCGCAAATACCCGTTTGGGTATATGGGTACCCATTGTCGCAAACAGTCCGTCCGCGACGCGGCGCGAAAAAGAGGAGTCGCCACCAATCTCTCAAAGTGGATTGGACACTTGGGAAGTCAAGCTTAAATCGGTGAAGATTTAAACTCGGCTAAGTCTGCGAAATAGATTTATGGGTTCGGGGGTCGGTTACGAGTAAGGAAGGTATTAGCACCCATACATCGCCCTAAGTCGGTACTATAAGTTTGATTTGTCTTTTTATTCGATATTTTGTTTGTTTGAAATTATTTGGCCTTACATATGTGATGTCATTTTTAAGATAATTACATGTTCATCAACATGTAATTGAGTGGGAAGAATTAGTATATATTTTTGGTAATTTTAGGGAAAAGGGTTTTGTTTTATTAGTGGACTTGGACCCGTAGGCCGCGTACGTACCCGACATCTCGGGATCAAAGCCCTCGTAGTTCGCCCAGTGTTGACTTGTTTTAAAACATTTGCTTACGTTCCCATCGGTACGTAATAGTTGCTTAATTGGATGACGATCCATCGATCGTAATTTGTTTGAGATAAATTAAATGAATATTGATCACGTACCCATCGGCGCGTAATAGTTTATTGATCTGAACACAATCCATCGATAGTAATATGTTTAAAAGAGGTTAGGTAATAAGTTGATCATGTACCCATCGGTAATGATTTAATCGGTTAAAATAATATTTTAGGAATGGACTTGAACCTTTCGGTCGCCTACGTACCCGACATCTCGGGATCAAAGTCCGCGTAGTTCGATTGACATTAATTTTGAAGAATTGAATTGAGATATCATATGGTTAAATAATTTAAGGAACGCATGACGCATCCGTTCCTAATTCAAAATTTAAATAATTATGTGTTGATTGAACTAATTGAACTGTAAAACACAATTAATCAAGTATAGTAGCAATTAGCCAACGAGATAAATTGCTAGGCTTGGTGGTTAATCACTCATACTACTGAGCTTGAAATTTTGGTTCGACTATGAGAAACGGGTACCAATTAAATTATTGCAAGTTCTTATTAAAGGGATGGTTATTTTCGGTGACGTAGAGAATTGGGGGACCAAATCTGTGGTTTTATTGTGGTATTTTCTGTAAATTACCTAAAATTACGAGGCTAGTGTGGTAATTTAGAATTTAAGCAAAAGTGACGAAAATCCCTACCTCTCTTCCCAGATGAAATGCGGCCTTCTTCCTCTTCTTTCTTTTATCCGAGCGCCGCTACCCTCTCACTCTCCTTCTTCCGAGGCGACCACAGCAGCAGCTGACTACAGCGGCACAGATCAACGGCAGCGGCACAATGGTTTGGTGATGGGAGAGGCGGCGACGATGATGAAGACGTGGCGATCTCCTAGCGGTGCGGTACGAGAGCGACGGTGGTGTTTTGTGATGCGGCAAAGAGATTGACTGGTGGTGATGGCGGTCTGGCATGGATCAACGACGGGAAAGGCTCAGCGGCGGCCTGGTGGTGGCGGGATCCGGAGTCAACGACGGCCAAGCTCGGGGGGAAGGTCAGGGTAAGCAACGAGGGAGTACTGCAGAGTGCGGTAGTGCAGTGAAGGAGGCGAGCGGTGGCGCTAGCGTTGATGGTCAGACGAAGGTGATTCCTTTTTATTGCTAACACAGAATAGAGTGTTAGGTTCTTTATCTATCTAAGTTTGGAATCGTTCTATGGAATGGTGTTTGGATTTTCTTTATGAAAAGATGAATGGTTGCTAGCCAGGAATGGTTTTTCTGGATTTATTGTTTGTGTTCTGTGTTTAGCCGAAAGAAATGGCAAGGATGGAGTTGTGGTTTGGGAGTGATAACCTGTGGATGGAGGGATTTCTGGGAATGGAATTATCGATCCAAGATTGAACAAAACTGGCCGATCTCCCCTCCCCCTCCTCATCGATGGCCTTCTTCTTCTTATACACATCAGAACCTCAACCACCTAACCTAAAACCCAATCCTTCAATCAATTTCCCAGATCCGTTTTCTCTTCCTCCATTATATCCCTGCCTCATCACAGCTCACATATCATGGAGGTCTACTCTATCTTCTGGGTTTTTTTGCAGGCATCAAATGGGGATGGAAGCGCAGAGGAGAAGCAGATGGGGTCGGGGCAAACTAGTTCGGTTTGGACCAGATCCGACCGGGTTCACAGTGCTGATTATTGTGTAATGGGTTGAGCCCTCCTTTTTTGTATGACTTATCAAACTCGAATTTAGTTAGACTAGTCCTCGAGACCAAATATGTAATAAACACTTATCAAACTCGAATTAAAGTCGAATGCGTATGAGAACTTCTTGTATTTTAATTTTTGTATTGAAATTTGAACTATTCGTTGAAAAATTCATTTCAAACGAAATTATTTAGTTTAGAAAAATCCGGACAAAAATGGGTGCCAACACCCATTATACCCATTCAAAAGGCAGATGGAATTTTAGCCCACAGTGACAGTGGCACAGCCCAGCCCAATGCCCCAATTCACTAATTCCGTAATTCACGCCTTGGCCATTTCGGCCTTTTTGCCTTTCAATTCCCTTTCGGCCTTTCACTAAGCCTTTCAATTTCAGTCTCAGACGGAGAGACTCAGTCAGAGACCGTCGACAGCGACTCAACGAGACCTAGTGCTCCGCCTCCGCACGACCGCACCTCTGCTTCTTCCTTCGTTCACTGCCGCGGGTGGCGGCTTCCTTCTTCTCACCTGGCGGCCAGGAGCAGCTAGCCAGGAGCAGTGGAGCACCGCGAGTCCGCGAACGTCCAGCAGCACTCACCCGACGGCAGCTCTGCTTAAGGACTCACCCGCCCGGCAGCAACTCTCTCTCTTTCTCGGTCTCCTGTCTCGTTTTATGATCCGAGGTATATAGTCCATGAATGCCACCCCCTGTAAATATTCAAATCTTATGATGTTTGAGTTGGCAATGCTATGGTAGGTAATGACTCAATTCTGTTTCATTCAAGCTATAGCAGCAGTACACATTTTGGTGAGCCCTGGAAACTGAAAAGGGAGATTTAACTACAACACTTTAAAACACCCGAGTCTCAAATTTGGTTTTGTAAACACTACATACAACATAAACACACTGACTCTCAATATATTTTTAGCAAATACTACATACAAATTAAACTATCTCCTTTGCAGGACAGCAACAGGTGAAGCCGTGAAGGACAGTTGCAGCTGCAGAAGCGAGAATGGCAGCAACAGCCTGCAGAAGGGAGCATCAGCAGCAGCAGCCTGGAGAAGGCAGAACTGCTGCAGCCAGTGGTGGACCTAGAATTTTTTCGTAGGGGTGTCCTCTTTTAAAAATAAATAATTAATAAAAATAAAATTGTAAATATGAAAATACCTTACTCGTATAGGTTAAAAAAGTCCATGATATGTTTTCATATTCCGAAATAATTGTAGAATACACTTGGTGTATATTGTGTTAAAAAAATTCTCTTTATATACACTACTAGACAATCATTCACGAACTTATCGCATATTCGATTTGTAAACTTGTTCTTGATGTAACCCAAAGCCGAAAGACTCTTTCAACACTTGCCATACAATCATAAAATCAAATAATTAGAGATATGGAATGTCATTTTACTCACATTGTTCAAAATCGAACAACAAATGAGTTTAGCTCAACGGAAATTAAGTTTATTAATAATAATAGTGTTCTAGATTTGAATTATCCAACCTACCACTTATGTTCCTATACACAAATGATATAAGGATAATCATTTTTTCAAATTTAAGGGGTGTCCCTCACTATCAATTTTTTTTGTCCATACGTAAATTATTACCGGGGGTTGGATATTCATTTTCAAAAAATTTAGGGGTGTCCGGGGACACCCCTAAACCCCCTGGGTCCGCCCCTGGCTGCCGCAGCAGCTTGCAGAAAGTAGCAGCATGCCTCCCATTTGGTTGTGTTGAATGAAACTTCTTTTTTGATAATTTGGTGCTTGGAATGATTTATTTCTATGTGTTGTGATTGTTCATGAATGTGTAATTTGCAAACCAAGTATTTTTGATTGGAATGTATTTTGTGTCTTGTGATTGTTAAGCAAATACAAGTTAAGTTTAAACTTTTGTTAAAATTTTAGTGGTTTAAAGTTTGGGTATTTATGGGTAGTATGTGTACCCGTTATCCGTCCCGTACGGGTAATGGGTACCCATTTCCCATATGAGTTTGGGATATGGGATGGACTTTGGTCTCCAAATGGGACTGGGTACCCGTTTAAAGCGGGACTGGTATCCCGTCCCGTCCCGTTGCCCACCCCTAATTGTGCAAGGAAACTATCTCAGAACCTAACCATGAACATGTACGCATTGATATAAACAGGGTTTCATATAAAGCGTTTGTGAAAAGTAATTACAAAACACAAATTCAGATGCACATCCAAATACAGCGATATTCAGCTGCTTTGGGAAATATTATTTGTAACAACGCTGATATAACTATGCAATTTTGTTGATAACCAGCATGTATATTGACCAGCCAAATAATTTCCTTACTATTATATCTATTATGTGCCATAAAGTCATTGACGACAAACCTATATAAAGCCTTTGCTTTCCTTTTCACTCTAACAAAAAAGAGTTGGTTATATACTTCCAAGAACAATTGGTGCTATGAAAGAGAAGTTATACCATTTGTAAAGCATTTTGGTTAGAAATGCATACCGTTTCACAGATTCCTTTGTCGTTGTTTTGCATTTTCCACAGAAGAAACCATCAACTTCTTCTCGAACCAAACGACGACAGTTTGCAGTAGCACACCGTTGTAATAACAGTTTTCTTTGATGCTTGAAACAACACAGTCCAATTCCAAAGTTTTCTGTCCAATAATATTTGGATTGGGGAGTAAAAATGGGTGAATTAAATGAATAAAAATGGATAATGTAATTCACGAAGTTGTGTTATGGAATGGTTAATGACCTGTTCTTTGTTTCCACATCTCAGTGCCAACAGCTCTTCAATGGTAACATTTGGAATGACTATTGGAGCTCGGTCAGCAGCAATAAACTGTGGTGCATTGTTTCGAGGAAGCCTAACAGAATCGGCAAAGTAAACATAGACCCCATTGCAAATATAAAGCATTAGGAAAATAAATAATTACGGAATAATATATGCATTACCGTTCTTGTTCAGCAACAACTTCTGGAATATTCAGATTGGCATACAGTCTTGTGGCACTTGACGATGATAAATAGAATTGCTCTGCAGTGAAAGGGGTTTAGAATAAGCAATTGAAGAAATGTATAACGTCCGAAGCGAATTACAGAATATGTTGTAAAGAAGAAGAGAGCACCATGGGTGATGGCATAAAAATTAAAACAAAGTACAACCGAATTACTACTTACTATTCCATATTTTGACGAACAAAGACGTAGCTACGACAACAGTAGTTGAATTTCCTGTGGGGTCAACAATACTATCCAGCTGAGTCATTGTTCTTCCCCACAATGAGACCATAATAATGTGCCCACTGCATTTGACAAAACCAATGTATTTAGTTTTGTTACACAAACAATGGTTTAAGTGCATATGAATATTATGGATAAAATTTTGTTACAATTTAGTTTGGTATAGATGAGAAACACTACAGTCGTAAGTGACCCATGTGTGTGAGGTAAATGAAAAATACTTAAAGTCAAGGTTAGTCAGCAAAACATGAGATAGGAATGGGGTTGAATTCAACTTGGTAATAGTAATTGGTAATGCTTATCATAGAATCTTGTAGCTAGGTATAGAAACTTGTTCGTTACCTACGTAATAAGCCTTAGATAGCAAGTAAAAACTAATTTGTATTGTCGTGTCTAGGTCAAATAACCAGCAGCTAAAAAGGTATATGCTAAAGTAGTTAGAAAATCATTTCAATTAAGCTCAGTAATAGATACTTTTAGCTCTTACTGCTGGAAAAGCAAGGCCTAGTAATAATTATCATATAGTGTAGACAATAGATACTAAGTAAAATCTAAATGGTAATGCGTTATAGTCAGAAAGTACTTCATATTCAATTGGCAAACACCCACAATTTCATTCAATAACAGAATCCCTAACTAAAAAAGTAATTGGCAACAGGCGTATATGAGCTACAGGTAGTTAATGTGTATCAAATTGAAATGAATTGAACTTTTAAATTCACATCAGATTTTTTCATTAGGTTTGAGTGATTCAGGTTATGTGTTTCCAGGGAAAAAAATGGGATTTTCATTTGTAATGACAATAGAACAAATGAGAGGTAAACTAAAATTCAAGTAAAAAGAAAAACAACATGCATTTGAAATCATTTCTATAACGGGTGCAGAGCAACGATTTTCATCAACATCTCCTATTGCGAGTGGATACTAAAATTAACACCAGTCCTTAAAACCAAATTTACTACTTTGACCAGTTGAGTGTAGTTAAGAAGTTACTCAGAAAACTGGATTGTCATATCCCTTCGTGGAGTCCTATTTGTTGATGATTCGGGGGTTTCAATTGGTCCATAGCTTTTCAACACTCCATAGGCGTTTGCTTGCATAAGTGGAATTCAACCCTTTAGAATACAATTGATAAAGGCGTCTAGCAAAATCAAACAAAAACACTCGCCCATGAGATCATGAGCTTTATTGTTATAAGCTGGAAGGTAAGATGTTTTTCAGGAATCTGAACTTATAAGTTGGGGTGGCTGGAATGTCGTCTATCAGTCGAAAAACAATTGCTTCAGTGAACTCAATCATTAATGGATTACCAACTGGACGATAGTTCTTCTGTGTGAGCTTGACTGAAAATTTTGAGAACTCATAAAACCTTTGCTCCTCGACTCGGTCTTGGAAGTTCTTCATTATATCCTTAGGGACTCGAACCCATATATCAGTTCCCTAAAGACCCATTAAAATAGTTCAGCATTCGACAAACATAAAGAGTGTAATGCAAAAGGGAGTGCGATAGTAGAAGTACCTCAACATCTATGAAGACGAATTCCAAGCAGATAATGCTATCCTTCTTAGAATTGTAAGCAATCCATTTTCTAGACACACGACAACAAAGCTTGCTATCAGGTTGATTCGTACACTACAACAAATATGGTCTATGGTGACAAAATTATAATTTGTCATTTTTTACTTTGTCACCACAGAGTATATAATGTGACAAAATGTAATTTCGTCATAATATAGTCAGATATTGTGACAAATTTGATTTTTGTCATAACTATTTGTCATAACAAATATTTGTTATGACAAAAGTTGTGGTGTCACAATAACTTCGGGTCAGATGATTCACAGTTCTATAGTGTGACAAAACTATTCGTCACAGTATGGTTTGTCACTTTATATACCGTTAAATTGCAATGTGACAAACTATATTGTCACATTGATTGGAATTTCAGTTGGCGGGAAAGATAGGAGGGAAATATTTATGTGGAATATGACAAAATTAATGTTTTGTCACATTGTAATTTGTTTTTATATTTTCCTTTTCTGCATTGGAAAATAGATTGAGATTATCTAACGCGTGGGTGAGGTTTTCGTTCCCCTCTCGTTTTTCACTCTCCAAAATTCATACCTCCTTTTACCCCTCTTCAAAAACCTAGTTCCAGAATCCAAAATCGGCCTAGCTCCTCTCCTCCTGAAAGCCGTCGATTTCCCACACTCATCAGTTCAGCTTCCGACGAAGGTATCCCTCTGTTCCATAGCTTGATTTTTTTGTTCTGCCAATTGCATGCCAGTTCGTGTTGAATCAAAATTAGGCCAATCGTTGTCTTCATCTTCGACTACTAGAATGGGTCGGCGTCTTCCTTCCATATGGAGTTTGTTTTGATTTTGGTCATCGTCGGCGTCGTCCTTCCATCAACAATGGAGCGAATATCCGTTTGCATGTGCCCCTTCCTCTCCCTGCCAATTGCGATGATCGGATTTCATCTTCGTTGTCGTTTGTCGGGTCTTTCGATTGTGAGAGTTTTTGGTTTCGGTCATTGTTGTCATCTTCCTTCCATATGGAATGGAGAGAATCTTCTCTTCCTCTCTTATCTCATTCGATTTGCAGGGTTCTGGGAAGGGAAAATCATGTTAGATTTTAGGGTTTGAATGCTATGGGTTTTAGGGACTGACGACTAGGGATTTTAAGGGCTTTATTATATGAAGACGATGTATAGTAGAGGCTGTTGGTTTGATTTTAGGCACTGCCAGTGATCTGGAATAGACACTGATCTTTGCTCATTGCCATTGAATTAGACTGATAATGGCACAACTCTTCTTTCATTGATAATTTGTTGTTGTTGGTTTTGATTATCTGCCAATTAGATTCTCAATTTCTTGACCTTTTTTTGTATTGTACAGGTGAATTGGTAGGGTTGATTGAGGATGAGCTTGGTGTGTGGATTAAGGCTTAGAACTCAACAGAAGGTTAGTGTTATTTTCACGCAGAACCTATGGATAAAAATTGGGTGAAATTGAAAGACAAATTCTGTCCACAATATGTAGCTAGGGTAAAACATTTCTTGAGTTTTGCAACTCCTTTTGCTGATGCTTTGGGTAGAATTAGATGCCCCTGCAAGAAATGCAACAACACTAGCTTTAAGAAGATATCAGAAGTGAATAATGACATATTCTTGTATGGATTTATGCCGGATTATACGGTGTGGGTCCATCGAGCCTTTTCAGGCTATCCATACTAGCAATGTACATACTGTGTTTGAAAGTCTTCCTGATGGTATGGATTCAGACATCCATGAAATGCTAGAGGATGTTCTTAGAGCTAGGGATGATGCAAGTCCGATTGAGGGTGCTTCTTCTACTAATTCGTGTACAACAACTAAAATTGAACGCTTAATTAAAGATTCTCAGCAGCCTCTTTTTCCAGGTTGCGAGAAGTATTCTAAACTTTCATTCCTTGTGAAAATGTTGAACAATAAAATAGTTACCAACAGTAGCAACAAATAATTTAATATGAATTTAGAGTTGGTAAAGGATGCTTTACCAAATGGAGACACTTTACCTAGTTCATATTATGGAGTGAGGAAGTATATGAAGGATCTGGGGTTCCATTATTACGTTATAGATGCCTGCCCTGAAAATTGTGTGCTATTTAGAGGGGCTTTGCAAGGGGCAGATACCTGACCAGTGTGTAGAAAATCTAGAGATAAACCTGATAATGGCAAAGGCAATAAGGTGGCTGGAAAAGGGTAAGATACTTCCCATTAAAGGATAGGTTGCAGAGGTTGTTTACAACTAAGGATCTAGCTAGAGATATGAGATGGCACAAGGATAAAAGGGTTGATGATGAGGTCCTTAGGAACCCAGCTGATGGGGAGACATGGAAGAAATTTGATAGGCATCATGCTTGGTTTGCTGCTGATCCTAGAAATGTTCGACTAGCATTGTCCAGTGATGGTTTCAATTCCTTTGGTAACATGTCTAGCAGTTATAGTATGTGGTCAGTGGTTGTGACACCATATAATCTGCCCCCCCTGGTTGTGTATGAAGGAGTCTGTAATGTTTTTGAGTGTTCTTATTCCTGGTGAAGAGTCTCCTGGTAACAAGATACATGTCTTCCTAGAACCGTTAATAGAACAACTGAATGAGTTATGGACTGTTGGGTCAGAACATTTGATGCACATACGGGTCAATATTTTCAGTTATATGCTGCTCTTTTATGGACAATCAATGATTTCCCTGCATATGGAATGTTGTCTGGGTGGACTACTAAGGGAAAATTGGCTTGTCCAGTATGTAGTAGCGAAACATATTCTTTTCGTTTAAAATATGGTAAGAAAGAGTGCTATATGTCCCATCAAAGGTGGTTGGATAAAAGTCATCATTGGAGAAGAAGTAGGAAATTTGATGGTACGATAGAAAATAGACCTGCCCCTAATATTATGTATGCTGAAAATGCAGTGAGTCAATTGGACTCCATTTTTGGTACCGAGAGAGATCTTAACACCAGTCAGAGTCATAAAAGAAGGAAGCTACCTAATTCGTTAAATTGGAGAACAAGGGCTGCATTTTGGGGTTTACCTTACTGGAAAACCATTAAGTTGCGACATAATCTAGATGTAATGCATATAGAGAAGAACATTAGTGAAAATGTGTTGGGAACGCTTATGGATATGGATGGGAAAACCAAAGATTCTGAAAATGCTAGGAAGGATTTAGAGCTGATGGAAATTAGGCCCGAGTTGCATCTGCAGAGGGACGGTTCTAAGGTATGGATGCCACCTGCCTGCTACACTTTAAAGTTGGCAGATAGAAGGAAATTGTGTGAATTGATTAAAACGATAAAATTTCCAGACTCATACGCATCAAACATCTCGCGGTGTGTCACATCTGATGGCAGTAAAATTTCGGGGACGGAATTTTTATAAGGGTGGAGGAAATGTAACACCCCGACTTTGGGTTCAGGTTCAACCAAAATACGTGAACGTTTGGGTTAATGGTTACGTACGAAAGGTTGCAACCGCGGATTATGAATAATAATAATAATATTATTATTATTATTTAAAAAAATTATTAAAGGGAAGGAACCGCTCGGACCTGATTAATTCCCCAGTTCGAGCTTGCAAACCGAGAAACCCTTTTTCCCTAACCCTAGCTTTCACCTTGCTGTGACACCGCCGCTACCCTAGCTTTACCACCGCCATTATTTTGTTGGCCCGAAGAGAGATAGAGAAGCAGTAGCGCGGCAAGTTGTGGAAAGGAACCACCGACGCCTTCGTCTTTCCTCCGGCACCGTGCGTCAAAACTCCACGTCTTCACCTCACCAGCAGCAGATGACGGGAACCGCTCGGGTCGCCGGCAGTCCCTACCCCGAATGCCAAACCTCCACGCCACCATCGACGATAGCGTATCCTCCGACATTTTTGAGCTCCGTCGACGGCCCCGCGTAGCCGAATTCGACCATTCTTCAAGTGGTGGGTATCATCTCGTAGAGGGAAATCCTAGGATCATCACCGCGTCGACAAAATCGGATTTTGAAGTCATACGAGGGAGAAACGAGCATCGAAAGTTTGGATGAAAATCTGTCAAGTTCAGGTACCGCTACGGACAATTTGAAAAGTTTGTGGATCATTTCGGTAATTTTACAACAGAGTCGTGTTCAACTATGTTGACTGGAAAAATTGCAATTTCGGTACCTGGAACTTTTAAGCTGACAGAATATTTATTTTGGTCATAACTCGATCAATTGACGTCCGAACGAGGAATCATCAGCGCCTATGGAATCGTGTGAACGAGGAGAATTTAATTGGAGCAAGTATAGAAATTTTAGAGCAGATTCAGAGTTGGTTTCGATGGATTAGAGGTGAGTGTAAAGGGGGTAAATTCTACGCCTTACGTATTCTTTTAAGTATTATGATTTTAAGTATTTTAGCGAATTGGTTACCGTTGCTTGATTATTTGTGCTTTGCTTGAGCTATGATTGAGGTGATTTGAGGTGATTTTGTGCCATTTACCTTAAATCGTTATGTTATGAGTTATTGTTAAAGTTTAATAAACAATGTCTTTTTAAGAAGTAACTCACCTTCAAGAAGGTGAAGTCAATTTAAGTGTTTTTAGTCACTAGCGCCAGTCCGTTGCCTTTTGAGATATTTTGAGATAGAGCAGCAGTTATGCTATGTAACACCTTAGGCAAATCCCACATCGACAAAGCACGGGAGAGATCCATGGTTCATAAGTAGAAAACTGGCCTTAACTGACAAGAAGCGTTCTGGGGTGTAATGGAGGAGTTCTTGTGAGAACTTCGAAGTTAAACGTGCTCAGTGTGGAGTACAACAAGGATGGGTGACCTTATGAGAAGTCACCCTGAATGGCACCCCAAGTCGAAATCCGTGCGGGTGGAGAGGCCCAAAGCGGACAATATCTTCGTCGGGAAAAGGCCGGGATGTTACAAGTGGTATCAGAGCCTCTCCGCGTCCCTCTTGAATGATGGTGGGCCAAACCTAAACGAGGGCGTTGAGTCCCAAGGGGGGTGTATGTAACACCTTAGGAAAATCCCACATCGACAAAGCACAGGAGAGATCCATGGTTCATAAGTAGGAAACCGGCCTTAACTGACAAGACGCGTTTTGGGGTGTAATGGAGGAGTTCTTGTTAGAACTTCGAAGTTAAACGTGCTCAGTGTGGAGCACAACAAGGATGGGTGACCTTATGGGAAGTCACCCTAAATTGCACCCCAAGTCGAAATCCGTGCGGGTGGAGAGGCCCAAAGCGGACAGTATCTTCGTCGGGAAAAGGTCGGGATGTTACAGCAAGATAGCTGGGTGGAATGAGAGCACATTGGTCGTACCCCTGTAGCGGAGTATTGTTTGTGCCTCCTAGCGAAAATGTACACGTTAATTATTATATATTAGTAAGGTTTTTTTCTTATAACTAAATTAATTAAATTATTTAACTTCAAGCAGAATTTTATTATCATAAAAATAAATTTAATATAATTAACATAATAACATTCTAAATCAATAATAATTTAAAGAGATACATACATATTATCATAAAACAAACATACTAAATTAATTAACATAAATAACATTGTAAATGAATAATAATTTAAAGAGAAACATACATATTCAAATGTTTGAAATTAATAAAATTCATTTTGTACACATAAAAATAAATAGTATGGGTTGTTTGGTAAATAATTTAATCGTATTGGTTGTTTTAAATAATTTAATCGAATACAGAGCAACACTCGTTAGACCTTTAGAAGAGGTATGCATCTTCTTAGAAACATAGTCTTTTTGACAGAAAAAGGGGGATCCGAGGATCTCTTAATACTCGATTTTCCCAGTCAATGGGAGGATATGATAATCGCTTAAAACCCTGTTTCCTTAGACGTGCATCTCTTTATAAAAGAGTCGAAGTAAGTGGTGCTATGTATTCGATTAAATTATTGAAAACAACCAACACGATTAAAAATTCAACATAAATTTATTTTATATTCAACTAAATACATTAGCAAAATAAAGGAAAGACAAATGATGATGAATTGTATGTACCGGGTGATCGTTCCAAACATCCCTTGACCGATGGTTGGGTTGGTCGTACAAGTCGGTTGGATCCAACGGTCCTTGCTCGCGATAAGGAAGGGGTCGTAGTTTGCATTAGGTTTGTGGTTGATGGTTGGATATGAGATATGAAATTTGGGGTTGTAGGAGAAGAGTTGTTGGGACAAGGAGGAGATTTTGGCTTCGTCAGAAGGGAGCTGCAGCAGGGCGTTGTAGAAAGGTTGGTGGGGAAACCTGCAATAGGGATGATGACTGTTGGAGATTCTGGTGGCTGGGGCTTAGGATAGGGTCAGTAACCAATGGTTACTAATCTATGAGTAACTAAATCTGGACCTTTAGATTTAAGTGGGTCCAGAAAATTCAGATTTAAGGGTTGTCAATTAAAGGCATTTTATTTTCCCTAGTTTTCTTAATTGGCTCTTATCTTCTTCGTTCTAACTCGGATTTCAATTTTTTTTTGCATAGATGGAACAAGTTCGTTGTTCTCTACAAAATGAGATCAATTTTCAATATATTTCGAGAAACTTCTTTTTTTTACCAACTACATACTATATGGTAACTTCTTCGTTTTTAAGTCGTTTTTGAAAACGTTTGCTCAAAAGGAACGAGTTCATCATGATCTATTGGATCTATAAATTTCTTGTTGAAAAAAATACTGGATCAAAACTTACCATACTTTACCACTATGATATGTGATTGGTAACTTGTGGTAACTTGTAGTAAACAATGATGAAAGTCGTAAATGACAGTTAATATACTCCTACTATCATGTATTCAACCTTCTTACCATATTTTTATGTTCATACTCATACCAACATGGTACGATTTCTTACCATATGGTATTAAATTGGAGCATACCATATGGTAATGACTGGTAAAAAATTATTCAATTTTTTTGTACTAAAAATATATCAAAGTGGATATCATTTTAAAGAGCATATTTAATCTGATTCATCTGTGCAAAAAAATTAATTTTCGACTTAAAACGAGAGAGAAATCATCCGTTAAAGATTAAAGGGGAAAAGATAAAAGACTTTCCAGGAGAGAGAGGCTACTGATGTCATGCTGATGTGGACAGGTTACTCATGGTTACTAACCATAGAGTTACTGACCTGATCCGCTCCCGGTAACTGGGGAGATGGTAGAGCTATCATGTTTAGAGAGCTCGGTGTATCGAGCTAGGGATTGGATGGTGAAAATTGTGGTTGTGGCTTCAAATAAGGAAATAGTTTAACTTGGTGGCTGGGAGAGCTTTGTGGGGATAATAATATTGTAGATGAAAATAAAGTGTAGGCGAGGGGGTTTATGGTGAAAAATGGCGAGGGGTTTGGAAAAGAGTCTTTTGAATTTGGGGTAAGGATAAAGAGGGTGTGGTTGGGGTTGGTAGTTGTCTAGTTGACGTTAATATTGGGTTTGGGCTTGGGTGAGATTTGGTATTTTGATAGGAAGTGGATGGTGAATTAAAATGGACGTGGAACTCGATGGTTGAGAGTTGAGTTTAAGTGGAATTTTTTCAATAATAGCATCTTTTAAATTTTTTTAAAAAAATAGTACCCAGTCCATAAAAATTACAAAATAACATCATTTTAAAGAAACCGCACCTTGGAGGTGCGGTTCATGCCACGTCAGCTAGGGAACCGCACTAGGCAGGTGCAGTTTGTGTTTCCTCGCCTGCGGCCTTAGAGAGCGTTGGATGAGGCGGCGATCCAACGGCGGACCGCACGCCACCTCAGCGATCCGCGCCATGGATTGAAGACCGCAGCTTGCAGGTGCGGTCAGCGCCTCGAGAAAAATTACCAGACCCCATTTACTTAAGCATGCATCTCTTTAGAAAGAGTAACAAGTGCAGCATCGTTCATTGATATAAGATATTGTTATTTGACAAAATTAAACAACCAATCGAGAGCTTACCAATCAACCACAAATTATCAGCAAGCTTCTTTCGCTTGAAATGATGGTTCCAGTTGCTCTTGAAGTGTCGTATTCACCACCTTTGGGACCACTTCCATGCTGGATCCAAACCTAAGATGACAGCTCTAATGTTGTCGTGCAGATCATAGATTATTATCAGGTTCGTCCTCCTAGTGACATGGAGCTGAATTTGCCAGAAAAACCATCCATAACTATCAGTATTCTCTCCCTCAACAATGGCTAAGGCTAAAGGAAAGACTTGTCTGTTTGCATCCGCCCCACTGGAAATCAGGAGAGAGCCCTTGTATTTGTCGGTAAGGAATGTACCATCCACTTGGATCACATGGACACAGAAGCCAAAACCATCAATAGATGGCTTGAATGCCCAAAAAAGTCGTCTGAAATGGCGTTTGTTACATGGCTCTGGCGGTTGTATCTCTTCATCTTGGTATCGAGGGGAGAAAACAGTTCCAGGGTTAGACGCCTCCAATGCCAAAATCAACCTGGGAAGGAATGCATATGATTCTTCCCAATAGTGATTATGACTTCAACCTTCAGGTCAGTATCTTGCTCAATTAGATGCTTGATAGCCGTCGCAACCACCCTGGATTTTAACTGTTGATGGCCTTGGGATGTTATGGATGACACACATGTGTGTGTGTGTGTGTGTGTTCACTGCACGGGATATGACCCAATGGCCGTGTCTCTTGTTGTTGATGGCCTGAATCCTAACATTGCATCCCTCGTTATGATTACGACATCTGACTATGAGCCTTTTTGTGTTGGAATGAGTTGTGTGCCATTTAAAATGCCGAGTCATTACTTCAGTATTAATGGCGTGCCGCAAATCTTTCTTCGAGCCAAATTGTTGGCCCTTCATAAACCCAATGAGTGGACCCCATACTGGAACCTATGGGGGTTCCATGTCGCTATCGACCATCCAATTGCCGTCTGAAATGTGATTTTAGTAGGGGACTGGTACACGGTCATGAGCCACCTCATCATCATTATCTTAGTGTGACTCTGGTCCTGAATCATCCGCACCTTCAAGAGGGTCGGAGCTATCTACACTGACGTTGTTCTCTCCTTCTTCATCAGAGGGGTCACTACCTGGTGCTGGCAGGGCATCTTCCACCTGATCCAGCTCATGAAAGGCCCCTACATCAGCTCCATAATGGTAGTTGTGAAAACTACCGCTGCCTGATTGGAAGTTGTACTGGGGTTGGTTGGCATGGTCCGGTTGAACTTCTTCTTCATATGACGGGAAAGATTGATGCGACCTTCACCTTGCTCTTGGTACTGAAAATAGGAATGAGGATCATGGTAACTTTGGTAGGGATGATCTCCATATAATTCACCTCCACCATGGATACCAGATGTTTGACCGTCTCCAGAATGACCTCCAACGCCTACTACCGCCTCGGTGTAAACGAACATCTCGGCTTTGGAAAGATTGTTGGACCTCAAGGATTCGAGCATGACATCTACTTCATCCTGAGTGGTTATGAGATATTCCTCGTGCCACAATGACCCGCCTTCTATGTTTGGATATCAATACACCATACGATCAACTCTTCTCGTGCCATCCATGCAAGTAACGTTAGTACACATTTGATAGAGGTCTTCAAGCATCGGTCTGGTAGCGACCATTATTTTCTGAAAATTGCCACCGGCGTAGGTGACCCCCTTTCCGGTCTCTTCCGTGTAACCATTCCACCATAACCCAAGCATGAACTTTTTGAATGCCATCTGCAAAAAAACCGTAGTTCAGTTAATATCATAAAAATAAAAAATCACAATAAAAAGTAATATAAAATAAACTTACGAGTTAACGTTAACCGCAAAAACACTAAAGAAGTAGGGAGCTATAACATAAAATTGAAAACAGAGAAGGAGAGGTGTGAAGAGAAGCGATTGTTTCCCGGGCTGTTTTTATAGGCAAAATCATCAATGAAAACCGCATGGGGAGGATGTGATTTTCATCTGCCATGCAACCCCACGTCTCTCAACCTGCATGGCAACATGTTTGATGTCGGAAAATAATTACACAAACAAACCGCATAGGGGGGGGGTTGTGTGGGCAAAACCGCACTTTGGGGGTGCGGTTTGTTGCGGAGAAACAAAACCGCATCCCCAAAGTACTGTTTTGCTAGGTCAGCCCAAGAAACGTACCTTGGCCATGCGGTTTTGCTAGGTCAGGCCTAGAACCGCATGGCCAAGATGCGGTTTTCGCCCAGAATGTTAAACCGCACCTTGGGCGTGCGGTTTACATATAAACCGCACCATGGTTGTGCGTTTCACTATCAAACCGCACCTTAGAGGTGCGGTTTTCAAAAATGAGTGCTATTTTAGTAATTTCTTTGGACTGGGTGCTATTTTTGTAATTTTTTTTAAAAAGGTACTATTTTTGGAAAAATCCTGGCTTAATTTGATGGGCTAGGGAATTGGACTTAACTTGCCTTGGCCTCAATTTTAAAGGAAGTTGATTTGTTGTAAGCCAACTATAGTTATAACTAACGATATACCTAGTTAAGGTTGATTGATTTGGATTTATCCTACTTCAATATCCTAGAGATATAATCCAGCTGCGAGGTCTCGTCCGCAATAGGGTTAATTAAATGGACTTTTGCGCGAGGTCTCGTCATACACAAGAAAGTTATTAAGGACGTATATTACAAGTAGCATACAAGATTGATAAAACTCGAGCAATCTAAAACTCGAGCAATCTGTTGACTTGATTATTTAATAAGGTTATGGGTATAATATGTCCTTATGCAGCTTTATCAAACATGTTCATCTATTATATTTTACATCAAACATGCCTTTGTATTTTGTAAAAATGATCAAACATGCCTTTTGTTAAAATTTGCATCCAAAAACCATCAACCATAGTCGAACCTTGGTTTGGGCGACACCTATGTCTAAAATATTCCTAATAATTTCACTTTAGAATTGTTTTGTTTCTTGTGTATAGCCAAATACCTCTAATGATTTCACTTTAACAAGACCGGGAGAAATAAATAAGGAGTAAAAATTGACATTTCAACCCAAAATTTTTGATCTCGGGTCGTGTGAATCTCTATTCAACCGTGGTTGACCATTTTTTAATGTTTGATAATTTTTCCAAAGTATAAGGGCATGTTTGATTAAAAAAATAATTGATGGACATGTTTGATAAAACTGCATAGTAGAGGGGCATATTATACCTATAAACCATATTATAATGGTTCTGGACACTTAGTCTAGTCAAACCTTGGAAAAACATTTATTACAATTCCAGATACATGTGTGTGGTCTCATCAAACATGCGTAAGCAATTATAAGAATCATAGAATCACGTATATGTGTGTGGTCTCATGAATCATGATACATACATACAATTGAAAAAGAGAATATTATGGGTTTTCTGCTCCTATAAATAGCAGACCCCCCCAGACCCTCTAAACACACCTCAGAGAGCAGAAACACGAGAGAGTGAGATTTCAGAGTGCTCCGATTTTCGCACAAAACCGCCGAGCAAATTTAATGAGTGGCTGTTTTATCCTGGAGGCGACCGGCTGATAGTCTGCTGTGCGCATTACGAGACAGTGCCGCAAACATCTTAAAAAGAGTCACCTAGTCCGCGACTCAGCCAGATCGGTAACCCTTGTATTCATGTTCGGTTTTTGACAATTTTAAAACGTTTGGATGCTGTCATATGTACCGAACAGATTCAATTCAATTACCGCATCCGGCTTCAATTCGTCTCATCCCGCCACTCGATGCAAGCTTCGATCGTCGTAGCTCTCTTCTCGTACCGGCCAGTCGCCGAAAGGGAAGCTTGCTATTCCTACCAAGCTTTTCCACGGATATGAAAGAATGCTTGTCCATTCTTATTTCTTACAATTTTATATATTCTCTAGCTGTGGTGAAAGCGTGAGATTTGGGATTTTATTTATCAATAATTGTTACTGCTAGCTTTTGTTGAAGCAAGTAGTCAGAGGGAAACGTTTAAGGGAAAGATGAACTCACTGCTACCGAGCTTTGGCTCGACAATAGGAAAAAGATGAGAATATGCGACCGTTGCTTGTGAATTTTGTTACTAGAGATCTGCTATATACATATGTTTGCAAATTTGTTTGCTAGTTGATGCAGGACAAAAGAATTCGTAATGGATACAAAAACTACTTGGATTGATGGCGTTTATAACGGACCATAGTGCATGCGAGGCTGGTGGTTGTTGCGTCATGGTCCATCAACAAAAATGCCCCAATCTTGTATGAGAAGGGAACCCTTCTCCCGAAACTTCCTCCGGTGTACGCCATCATAATTTTTAAGTAGGGTCGGAAGAATTCCAGAAAGGAGACAACGCAACGCGTCTAATGATGAGATGTGGGCCGAATTCTAGACAGGCCATGTTAGCGAACTAACCACTTGGTCTCAATAAACCGAGTTGTTGGGCAAGGGATAATTAAACTTTTTTAACCTCTTATACGCCCCCTCAAACGAAAGCCGATGCCGAATTGTGGATTTTTACGGTTTGCACAGGTTGAACCCTTGTGCTGCCAAACCACGAGGCTTTAGTTTGCATAGGTTGGACATACCATCCATTGTGCTAAACAAATGGCCGAAAATGGGGGTCGTCATGAGGATTCGAAACCATGACCTTCCGGCTCTAGGCTCTGATACCATGTTAGCGAACTAACCACTTGGTCCCAATAACCCGAGTTGTTGGGAAAGGGATATATAGTTAAGCCTTTTTAACCTCTTATAGGCCCAACTGAATTCGACCCTCTGCTTCAGGGAAGTTAATTTAGTGGACCTTGAATTGCTGAATGATTTTGGGCTAGGTGGTCTTCTAATCGTGGAACGGGACCAACTGAATCAATGTTACGAAGATTTTGGCTCCCCTAAGATGGTGTAACTGGCACCTTCTACTCCTCCTGTTGGTGGCAGATGTGAAAGAAGAATTGCTTGGAAATTGAGAAATAGCGAAGCTAGAAGTGGTGCTAGCTACTCGTGCAAATTGAGAAGGCATTGACTCATAGAAAAAGGTCAGAATCAAAACCTTTTTATGAATCATTATGATGAATGATAATTAGTTAGAATCTATTTCACTTGAGTTCTATGTGTGGTATTGAGAAATCATGTGAATGCGAGAAAATAAACCAAGAATTTATACATGATTATGTCGACATTGACATTGAGATGTCTCTCTCTCAGTGACCAGACTATAAGTTTGAATGCATGCTATAGAATAGAGTGATTTTGTTACATAAATGTGTGTGAAGAATATATGGAAATAGAATGGGTCAATTCCCCATAGTGACAATATGGAAAGAAGTATTGATGTCAGTACTACATGAACACTAAATCTAATGTTGCTCCGGAACATTAAAGTTTCAAGAATGAGAGTAGCAGGCCGAACCAGATCCACACCAATTAGAATGGTACCCATCGTGGTAACCATAAGATTGTCACACAATTTTCTAAGAATGACGCTATGCTTCTCAATTAAATTTGAGAAAAACTAGGTCATATGACACGAAAGTGTTAGAGCAAGTTTAACATAGTATTGTGTTAACTTGATTAAAGAAGAGGAGTTGGCAATAATAATCGCTAAGGTGATGACAGAGGTTAGCGTTAATGATAAATATGAAGAATGGTTGTTGGATATAGGCGCCTAAAAGCATGTATGTGATAAACGAGCTAAGCGCAATCATCCTTAAGGCGTGTTGAAGAAGAAAGTGTTGTTGGGCACCGCCCTCAGCACTATTGTTGATTGTTCTGGAAAGTGGAAGAGAACCTTACCTCTAGAAAGTCGTTGACTATGCTAGATGTAAGGAATGATTAAGTAAATAAAAAGAATTCTTCAATGTGTCTGTGTGAAGAATTAGAATATCCAAAGTCACATTCTCATATTATTATTGAATACTTTGAGATAAATTTGAATTTGTATCCAAGCTAAACGACCCATAAAAATATCTTTAGAAAATTATAATCGAAAGATTTTATCTATTTTGATAATGGGTAAACATGATGGAAAGGAAATAAATAATTTATGTTTTTAGACTGCTCTGATTGTCTGTCTAGTTATTTGAGATGTAAATGACTTGAAATGCTTTAACGCATTATTAATGATTGCACTGATTATTCGAAATCTTGCATGCTAGCTGTAGAGCTAAAGAATCAGTGTAATATGATAACTAGAAGAGCATATAAGTGTGTTTTATTCTTCATGTCTTCTATCGTAAAACACATAGGTATAGTTATTGGAATACTCATTATGTTGTGAAATCCATTGATGCCAATAGACTTTCATTTAAAATCAAGAGATAGTGGGTTGTATCCAGCCTACTATTAGAAATAATGGATAACTAGTGAGGGTAATGAATCTGAGTATGAACTCAGAAGAGACAAATGAACTATAAATCACGAAAGGATTTTGGTTATGAATTTGTTATTTACACCCTAAGAAAGAAAGATCCTACAAGTCTGCTAGAAGTTTGAACTTCCATAAAGATGTTGAATTGTGGGAGAATCCATTATTAACGAAATGGAATTATTGGAGTCTAATAAGACTTAAAATCTTGTAGAGTTACCTCTTGGTTGTAAAGCCTTGGGTAATATATCGATAGAATCGAACAAGATTTGACATCTATAAGAATTACCTCTTGGCAATGAAGTCGAAGGTAATAAATGGATTCCCAAAAGAAAAACTGAAACAGTTTAAGAAACTAAGAAAGTTAGAATATACTAGCATCGACAGTCTGCAAGAGGCAGCTGATTAACACGAGACCCGACATTGTGGGTTATTTGGCAGGTTTACATGATGTCCCGGTATGAAGCATTGAAATGCTATTGAAAGGGGTCATGAGACACTTTAAAAGAACATAAAACCTTGGTATTTTTATCAAAGGTTTTGCTGTATTGGTAGGGTATAGTGATGCGGACTAGAATACCCTATAGAGGAATCCAAGATTACCAGAAGCTATGTTTTAAACATAGATGGAGAAGTTTTGTCTTGGAAGTCTAAGAAAAAGAAGTAAACGATCCTAGCTCAATCAACTATGGAATCAGAAATGATAGAACTTGCAATGGCTAGTAAAGAAGAAAGTTTATTGAGAGGGTCATTATTAGAGATTCCCTTATGGGAAAGACCGTATCCGCCGGTATTGATCCATTGCGATAGCAATTGCTAAATAGAACCGTAACAAACAGTGAGAGGCGACAAGTTCGTCATAAGAACAGTACTGGAAGAGAGAGTCCCTAACTGTTGGAGCAGTAAGGGTGGATCACTTAAAAGAGAATCTAGTTTATCCTTTGACGAAAGGATGAACTTGAGATTATAAAAGAATTTAGCTGGTCCTTTGACGAAAGCACTAGCTAGAGAGAAAGTCAAAATACCACAAAGGGTATGAGACTTATGCCTACCGAACCATGGATTACAAGTGATGGTAACCCGACCCGATAGACTGGAGATCCCAAGAAACGGGTTCAATGAGTAATAACAAGTCATGAGTAATATTGAGAAAAGTTCATGCATAGTGAAGCATGAATCCCAAAGCCTTGGAGGTTGAGTTAAACTTTTAATGAGATCTATACTCTATGTGGAGTGAAGTACTTTACTTTGGGGGTACTTCTGATAGACTCACCTATGTGCATGTGGGAGTGGGGCCGCTCCCTATGGAACTTTGGAGGCACAAAGTTGCTAGGGCGTTCACTAAACCGGGATAACGTGCATGGCCATAAACGCACGGCTTATGAGAGAATATCACTCAATGAAAAGATCCGGTGTGCTACACTGTCTGAGATAGGGTTCAAGACTACGAGTCACCCTTATGAAATCGGAAGTGTAACCACTATGCTAAGGTTCAAATCTTCGCGATACCTTAGCTTATGCCCGATCTTATGGAACTGTTGATGCTCAGAGATAGTTTCAAAACTATTCAAGTGGGAGATGTTGGGATGAATAGCTTTGAAAAGCTATAAATGAAATTCCTAATTAATTATCCAGTATTTTCCCATTGTACGAAAATAAGATGGATAATTAATAAAAGGAATATTATGAAGATAATTAGGATTAATTATCTTAATAGATTATATTTTAATTATGGGAGTAATTATCTCCCTAATTAAAATGTTACTTATTCCCAAAGAAAGAGGGAATATTCTGAGTTTTCTGCTCATATAAATAGCAGACCCCCCAGACCCTGAAAACACACCTCAGAGAGCAGAAACACGAGAGAGAGTGAGATTTCAGAGAGCTCCGGTTTTCGCACAAAACCGCCGAGCAAATTTAATGAGTGGCTGTTTTATCCTGGAGGCGACTGGTTGATAGTCTGCTGTGTGACTCGCTACGACACAACACCTAACAATGGCCAAGTGTAACCAATGGAAGGGACTGCAGTATAGTAGCTCAAGTGATAAATATCGAATCCACGGGTCTCTAGAGTTACTATTACTCAGCTTCAGTTTATTATTTAGCAAACCAGATTAAGATGAAAGAACTAAAACTACTCTAGCAAACTACAGTTAAAGTTAATCTAATTACAGGTTGGGAACTCACTTAGGTATGATTCCCCCTAGCCACTAGCCAGACTAACGATTGATGATTTCTAACTTGTTTCACTTTCATTCACAATGCGGAGAATCCTTGACTAGACCTTGAGTCTCGACTAAAGGAACAAGGCCCTCTTGAGTCAATTGCCTAGAGGGACGTATCCTTCTCTAGAACAACCGATCAAGGCGTTCTGAACTAGATTCCCTCTATCGAATGAGGTTCTCAATCGATACAAAGTAGTGAACCAATCCTTGACTAAAGCAATCGATCCAATACTATCAATCTATGGTGCTCTATTGACCTAATCAGGTATTCGCTCTCATAGGATCAAAGCAGAATCAATAATCTCGACTAAAGCAGAATTGAATCATGAAAACATGCACAGATTGAATATGAACTCAAGATTATCAAGTCAGAGTACTCATACAATCATCAAATCAAACAAACATAGCTAGGGTTCCTCAAAACCTAAGTGAAGGGAAGTTACTCCATAGAGAAGAGAGAGACTATAGTAAGAATCTTCAGATGATCAGTCTTCAAGTCCGGGCTTGTTCCTCGAGCTTCCAAGGCGAAGAAATCCTCCAATTCCACTCTTAGAATGCCCTCAAATCGCCCTTTCTCTCTTTGGTTCGTCCCTTGGGTGTTTGGGATCCAAAACCCAGCTCTCCCTCTCCTTTGGCTCGAAATTAGCTTAAAAAACCCGATTCTGGGCAAAATACTGTCGAGGACACGGCCGTGTTTTGCTTTTGCCCGCCCGTGTTTTGCCCCGTGTTAAAAACAGGCCCGCGCGCTTCGGCCAAAACACGGTCGTGCCTAAATATGGGCACGGCCGTGTTTTGATTTAGGCGCGCCCGAGTTTTTACTGTCGAACCTGTTCCCCTATATTCAATGCTTCGTTTCTCCCTCGTCCGGACTCCGAATCAGTCGCCGTTTGATCCCAGATGCTCTTAGTCTCGTCCTCTTTCTTTTAATGACAAGCTTGCATGATTCTTTGTCCATAAAGTGAGGTAGAAATCCATTCTTCTTCAGGTCATGCCCGAGTTTCTTCTCCCTAATCGCCAATTGATCTCTGATTGACTTGAAACTTGCGCCTATGCTTCACTTTATGTGCTAGGACCTGAAATGTGGCAAAGGAACACAACTTAGCGTAAAATAGGCCAAAGACGCGATAATTAAAGCTCAAACGATCAAGAAACAAAGGAGAAAACATGTGCAAATATCGGGTCATCAAATCCCCCCACACTTAACCGTTTGCTTGTCCCCAAGCAAACCTAACTCAAACCAATGCAGCTCTCCAGACCTCTAAGCAACATACAACCCCGATCGTCGGTAGAGGATTTCCTAAATCATATAGCAGCTTACGAGGTCAACTGGTCTTCTAAGACGTTCCCTATCTCTCTCAATGCGAGTACTAGACTCAAGCCAGGATCATGAGAAGAAGTAGAAGTAAGATAGTCAGTTCATGGATAAAGGGACTCATGTCATTCTCAACCAAGGACTCGTTGTACCAGGGTGCTCTTTTCACTTCATTTCACCGTTGGAACCCCTTTTTCACTTTCATTTTACTTTTTCTTTTCTTTTTCATTCACTTGGCGGGGGTTCCAATTGCAGTCTTTTGCATGGTCGACCGTTATTAGTCGAGCAAGAGCAATTTCTGTACAACTGGCACTCGCCAGAGTACTTCTTTTAACTCCTTTTCCTCAACTCATGTGGAGGGTCAATGAAATTAAGCGGGGTCGGAAGCTCTATCCGTGCCCTTAAAAACACATCCTCACGTAGGCAAACCGTTCAACGGGTGGAAGTTTTACTTGTACTAGAGACAACTTAGCTTCACCTTGTAGGAGTACCCCGCTAAGGATCACTAAAATCTCTTCCAAAACCCTATTTTTTGCAATGAACGGTGCCACACACGTTGGGCTTACCCCATGTTTAAGATTTCGATGATTTCGACATGGAGGACCAACTGCATTTCATTTTTCACATGAGCACCCTGTTCGATACACGAGTCTGTAACACAATCCACATAGAGTCACCATTATCACATGAATTCAACGGTCCTAGCTCCACTAATTCACAAAATCAACTGGAACAGCAGAGAGCTAGATAGGAAAAATCTTATACTTCAACATCCTCCATAGTGCTACACTACCTCCCTAGGTTGCACATTACTATAGAGACTGTCAATTCAAAGCATACTGAGCAGGTAATTTGCAAGGAAACACGTACTTGGAGCCCTCAAATTCAAAATTTTGGATAGTGGACTAGGCTCCAAGCACACAAACAGCCAAACATTCACCCGCATACATAATCGAACATCCCCCACACTTAAGCACGACATTGTCCTCAATGGAGGAAAGATAAGGAGGGTAGAACGAAGTTACCAGATCAAGGGTGAATGATGGTGGACGAGGCAGGCGGTGCATTCTAGGAGGAGAGAGTAGTCAGAACACAAACACCACATAAAATCTCACAAAGGTTGAGTTATTGACTCTAAAATCAAATAACAAAACTGACTCAACCGAGGAGAAGTAGGGAAAGAAATGCAAAATGACTAGTTGGGTTGCCTCCCAACAAGCGCTTCTTCACGTCGTGAGCCGGACGATGGTTCCTAAGTTTCGGTCCACCCCAAAACCTCCTTTAAGTTGAGGTTCTCGTCGATAAGGTGGAGTCTCAAGTCACAAGCATATGGTGTGGCAGGTGATGAAGGCTCATGCACTTGATGCAGATGAAGTCTCCACCCTCGAGACCTCTTCTTCTCTCCTCTCGTCTCATTGCCCCAAACTAGCTATGACAACATCGATTTACCGCCATCGCGTCCACCAAGAGGGACCGATGTCGATGTGGCCTTGATCTGGCAAAGAGACACTGCAAATGGGTTCTTGCCAAGCAGCTCCTCGAAATTCGGTGGAGATATCACAAGTAACTCATAGCCGGTGCAAGCCTCTTCCACCTCAACTTCGTCCTCAGCTTGGACGCCAATTTCTTCTGCAACCTCCCTTTCTTCTTCATGTGGTATCACCCCTGGGAAATGATCAAGAACTCCTCCTACTTCACTTTCGTCATCCTCCACAACTTCTTTCTGCACCCTTTCTTGCTCTTCTTCTTCTTCTAGCACGGATTGGAGAGCAAGTTGCCAAGCAATTTATTTCATGAGATCTTCTTGCATCTCCTCACTCATGCCCGCCTTCAAAGCTCAGTTTGGGATGTGGGAAGGTGCGGTCGGCTACGACAGGACACTCCGGATCATGATCATCACGGGAGCTCTCCGTGACAACTTCAGTGTACTACACAATGTCCTTGTAGCCTTCTTCGTCCTCCTCCTCTTCTTGTATGGTAGCAGAAGGGTGATCTGGAGCAGGTTGTGCCAAAGATCGCTCAAGATCATCGGCGCTCTTCTTAAGGCTCAGGAGGATCTCCTCTGTTTCACGAAAGGCCTGGACACAATGATCCATCCTGGAGCATGATCTCTCCATGAGAAGCCTCAATTTGTAGTTTGGATCTGGCTGTGGAGTGTAGCATGGCTCTGCAGAATGGCCCGTGAAGGCCGCCATGGGTAACTCCAGCGCCGATGGCCCTTCTGGTTGTGGGAGAAATTCTTCTTGGTAATGAGGTTGTTCTTGATATGCCCAGGGGTCCGGTTGTTCTCCGTAGTAAGGGGGTTGGTACTGGAACCCGAATCCATAGTCTTCTCCTCCTTGATTGCTCCAGGGAGTCTCGGGGTAATACCACTCGGGTGGTGGTGGATACCCCCAATTGTTGGAGAATCCATGAGGATCCATGATTCAGATCTGCACCAACAAAAACAAAAACACCCCAGTGAAAAGCAAGGGTGGAAAAGAAAAGGAAAACGCTAAAGTAACAAACTTTTGCCTTTCCTAATACTCTAGAAAGTCCCCGGCAAAGGTGCCAAAAACTTGGCTCGCTACGACACAACACCTAACAATGGCTAAGTGTAACCAATGGAAGGGACTGCAGTATAGTGGCTCAAGTGATAAATACGAATCCACAGGTCTCTAGAGTTACTATTACTCAGCTTCGGTTTATTATTTAGCAAACCAGATTAAGATGAAAGAACTAAAACTACTCTAGCAAACTACAGTTAAAGTTAATCTAATTACAGGTTGGGAACTCACTTAGGTATGATTCCCCCTAGCCACTAGCCAGACTAACGATTGATGATTTCTAACTTGTTTCACTTTCATTCACAATGCGGAGAATCCTTGACTAGACCTTGAGTCTCGACTAAAGGAACAATGCCCTCTTGAGTCAATTGCCTAGAGGGACGTATCCTTCTCTAGAACAACCGATCAAGGCGTTCTGAACTAGATTCCCTCTATCGAATGAGGTTCTCAATCGATACAAAGCAGTGAACCAATCCTCGACTAAAGCAATCGATCCAATACTATCAATCTATGGTGCTCTATTGACCTAATCAGGTATTCGCTCTCATAGGATCAAAGCAGAATCAATAATCTCGACTAAAGCAGAATTGAATCATGAAAACATGCATAGATTGAATATGAACTCAAGATTATCAAGTCAGAGTACTCATACAATCATCAAATCAAAAAAACATAGCTAGGGTTCCTCAAAACCTAAGTGAAGGGAAGTTACTCCATAGAGAAGAGAGAGACAGCAGTAAGAATCTTCAGATGATCATATTTCAAGTCCGGGCTTGTTCCTCAAGCTTCCAAGGTGAAGAAATCCTCCAATTCCACTCTTAGAATGCCCTCAAATCGCCCTTTCTCTCTTTAGTTCGTCCCTTGGATGTTTGGGATCCAAAACCCAGCTCTCCCTCTCCTTTGGCTCGAAATTGGCTTAAAAAACCCGATTCTGGGCAAAACACTGTTGAGGACACGACCGTTGATAGACCGTTAATTGCACATGTTTTTACCCCTGTTCTTACACCGTTTGAGATGTGGTTTCTCGTGTTTTAGGCCGATTTCACGCTAGGTTGTGTTTGTTTGTGATATTTCAGGTCCTAGTACTTGAATGGAGGCTTGGAAGAGAGTTTGGGGTCGATTGGACGAAGATTAGACGCGTGGCGAGGTGCTGAGGAAGCCACACGGGCATTCCTGGATATCACACGGCCGTGCAAGTCATGCTTGTGGCCGTGTGATTTGTGCCGAGAGCAAACACGGGCAGAGCAGAATATCCACACGGCCATGTGAAGATGCAATTTAGCCGTGTGGAATTCTGCGAGGATTAACACGGCCAGGCTGGGTGAGCTACACGGCCGTGTGACCCTGGCCGTGTGGGAAGCCTGAAGTTCGATTAATTGAAATGCGGCGTTTTGAGCCACACGGGCAACTGGGTGAGCCACACGACCGTGTGACCCTGCCCGTGTGAGTCGGGAATTTCTGGTTTTTACCCAATTTCGGGCTGCAAGTGAGAGAATCGGATTTTTGGAGCAAAAACAGAGCCCTAGAGAGAGAAAGTACGAAGAACACATCCTAGAAGCTATCTTGGAGCTGGGTTTCATCAAATCAAGCTTGGAGATCGTCATAGGAGTGAAAATCATCATCCCAGAGCAGATTCTTCCCATGATTATGAGTATGACTGCTTTGTATTCTGTTTTCCCCTCTCTCTCTATGGAGTAGAACCCTTCTCTCACTTGGGTATGAAGAACCCTAGTTCTATGTGTTAGAGATTTGATTGTAATGCTTGGGATGATATTACTTCTTGGTTTTAATCGAATGGTGCATGTTTATTGAGTCAATTGAAGTCTGATCAGCTTTTCCAGATTTCTGCTGCAACCTGAGATAGATAGAATCTGATTAGGTTGTTAGAGCCTCATAATTAAAGCTCAAACGATCAAGAAACAAAGGGGAAAACATGTGCAAATATCGAGTCATCACTGTGCGCATTACGAGGCATTGCCGCGAACGTCTTAAAGAGAGCAACCTAGTCCGCGACTCAGCCAGATCGGTAACCCTAGTTTTCATGTTCGGTTTTTAAAATTAGCTACTGCAGATTCTGTTCGCCGCCATCTTACCTCTCCTTGGTCGTCAATTGTCGTCGTGTCGTTGCTCATCCATCACATTCTTCCTCTTTTCTCGGCGCCATCTTCCCATTCCTAGTAGTCAATCGCTATTCACGGGGAGGTTCTGAATTTTCTTATTGGATTCATGAAGGAGGGAAATAAATCTCCAAAATTTTTAGTTTGTTGCAAGAAAACCAGTCCAATCTTCTTATTCGTTAAATGAGCTGCTCGTAGATACAAACAATATCTTCTTTTTCACCACTAAAGTTGCTGCTTAAGTTGCTTGAAGGATCATCATCGAATTATATTTGTTCAGTTTGGCAGTTTAATTAGTGGCTCTTACTTCAGTTACTGATTTGCTCCTTAAATTATCATGGACCAAGGACTTTGGTTATTTATTTATTTCAGTTGACCAGAGAATAGAAAAATGGTCAGGAATATATGTGTGTTTTTAAAGTACTAATTTGCTTCAATCCATCTTATTATTTGTAGATTGTTGATATTGGAAATAACTTATATATACACAACAATACCTGCGGCCGCCATTGTGACTTGTGAGCTTGTTCATAGATCTCGGATTGCGTCGGCACACGTTATAACAGCCACCCATACCGCCAAACTCCAGAACACCTGCAAGAGTGAAAGCTCGTTGTATTGCAATCTGGCACTTTATTCATTGATGGAGAGCAAAATATATATAGAGAACTCTCAGCCAAAGCCTTCTAACTCGGCTTGGACTAACAACCTCAACATCGCAATCCCTGGGAAATAGCCCCAATAACTAACTAACTCTGTCATTGCTAACCGCTGGAACGGCTCCTGATCAAACTGACTCAAGACAGAACAATAAGTACTGAAAAGTAAAGTGCCAAACGACACAGTTTATTGAATAAAACTAAGACTCAATTTAAAATCCTCTTGGCGCCAACTGTCTTCAACAATTCCTCCCCTGAACTGAAGCCGGCTTACTGACTTCAGTTTCACCTATCATACTTCATTCACCAGCCTCAAATTCATCCATTTCAACCATTCCCAACTCGCTCCTCAATAGCCGAAGGTTTCCAGCTTCAGTCCTTTAGTCATCACATCAGCCACCTGCTCGTTTGTGCTGCAATACTCCAATTCCACAGTTCCTTCTCTTGCCAGGTCTCTTAGGAAGTGAAAGCGTACGTCCATATGCTTACTTCGCCCATGTAACACAGGATTCTTTGACAACTTAATGGTAGAATTGTTGTCACATAGGATCTTCGTGGCTCCTGTGACACTTTCCTCCCAACCAATCTGCTCCAAGATCCTCCTGAGCTAGACACATTGAGTTGATGTATATGATGCTGCTACAAATTAAGCCTCAGTAGTTGACAAAGTTACCACTGGCTATTTCTTAGATGCCCACGAGATTACTCCCTCGGCAAGAAAGAAGGCATATCCACTCGTACTCTTTCTGTCATCCAAGTCACCTGCATAATCACTATCAGAACATCCCATTAGATTATTTTCTGCACACCTCCTTTTGTACCAGATGCCAAGGCTGACAGTCCCCTTCAAGTATCTCAATACCCTCTTAGCTGCAAGCATATGCATTCTTGTAGGTGATTCCATGAACCTACTAAGAATACAAACAGAGAACATTAAATATGGTATAATGGTTGTAGCATATAGCAGACTCCCAATGAGTCTCTTGTACTCAGTAGGATCAACTAAGACACCATCTCCTGCTTTAGTCAGTTTGATTCCTGGTGCTACTGGATTTTTCATGAAGTTGCAGTCAGCTAGATTGAACTTCTCCAACAAATCCTTGATGTAATTCTGTTGGCAGAGAAAGATTCCAGCTTTACTTTGAATGATCTCCACCCCCAGAAAATAGCTCATCTTGCCTAGATCAGACATATCAAATTCAGCCTGCATAGTAGCTTTGAATTCTGCAATCATTCCAGGACTATTGCTAGTATACAGTAGATCATCCACATATAAACTGACAATTAAGATGCAACCTTCACCCCTCTTAATGAACAAGGTATATTCATATGTGCTTCTCTCAAAACCAGACTTCTGAAAGAAGGCTTCAATTTTGCTGTACCAAGCCCTGGGGGCTTGTTTCAGGCCATGGAGTTCCTTTTGTAACTTGTAGACCTTTGATTCCTCCCCGGCAACCACAAAACCCTGTGGTTGCTCTACATGTATATCTTCAGTCAATTCTCCATACAAGAAGGCACTCTTGACATCTAATTGATAAATCACAAAACCATGATATGCAGCAAATGCCTTATAGTTCTGATAGTATCCCAACGAGCAACACGAGCAAATACCTCTGTGTAATCTATGCCATGTCTCTGAGTAAAGCCTTTAGCCACTAACCTGGCTTTTTCTTTGTCAATGGAACCATCCTCTTTGCATTTTGTCTTGTAAACCCACTTGAGCTTGAGTGAGTTTCCATGTTTGGTTCTTCTCAATTGAGGCCATTTCTGCTTTCATGGCTGCATTCCACTTAGGATCAGTAGCTGCTTCTTCATAGGTGAGAGGGTCATCTGTGACTGCTACCATGGCTTCTAAGTCTGTCATTGAAAAAGTGCAGTCATAGATAGATAGGTGTGAAGTTGGTTTTCTTACCCTAAGTCCCAAATATGTACTAGGTAATCCTAGCACATCAGTGGGAGATCCATAGTGTTCCTCCTCCTCTTCTCCTGCTTCTTCTTCTTCTTCTTCATCCACAGGAGGCACTTGTAAAGTGGTATTTGAATTGCCTGCAGAAGAGGCAGCAGTATCATTTGGTTCTTCTTCTCCTTCTGAATCATACCATTCATCATCACTGCCATCCCAATAGATCTTGGTAAGCGCATGCTGAACTTCTGAGTTCCAGGACCATCCTTGAGACTCATCAAATATGACATCTCGACTGAAAATCACCTTCTTGGTAACTGGATTATATAGTTTATAAGCTTTAGACTCCATGGAGACACCCAGAAATTGACATCTTACACTTCTGCTGTCCAATTTCTTCCTCTGTTGATCTAGAATATGGACATGAGCCACACACCCAAACACCTTGAAATGAGCCACTGATGGAGGGTGTCCTATCCAGAGTTCTTGTGCTGTCTTTCCTTGATTAGCTGATGTGGGACTTCTGTTGAGGACATGAGTTGTCCAGGCTACAGCTTCTGGCCAGAAGGAGGCTGGAACCTTGCAATCTTATAGAACACACCTTACCATATTCATAATAGTTCTGTTTTTCCTCTCAGCTACCCCATTCTGTTGGGGAGTGAGGGCAATTGTGAGTTGCCTCTTGATTCCAGAATCATCACATAGTCCTCTAAACTCATGCAACATAAATTAACCACCTTGATATGTTCTGAGACATTTGATCATAGCACCAGTTTCATTCTCCACATAACTTTTGAATTTTTTAAACACATCTAGTGTATCTGACTTTGCAGGTATAAAGTACAACCACAATTTCCTATTGAAATCATCAGTTAGTGTGAGAATGTACCTTTTCCCTTCATTAGAAACTGGTGTTATGGGACCACACAGATCAACATGAAAAAGTTGCAGCTTCTCTGTGGCTCTCCAGTTGTTTTTATTTGGAAATGGAAGCCTGTTCTGCTTTCCTACAAGACAGGTCTGACAAATTCCCACTGCGCCCTTCAGAACTGGCAGATCCTTCACTAAATGCATCTTTTGCAGGTTCTGCATGCCTTGAATATGTAAATGCCCAAAACGTCTGTGCCATAACTCAAGAGATGAGTCTCTAGAATTATCAATTTGCATGCACAGGTGATCTCTACCCTCCTACTGATCAGCTTGGAGAAAAAACATTATGTTTGTCTTCATCTGAGTTTGCAGCAGCAAACCCTTTTCCTCATGAAACAACTTACAGGTTCCTTCTTTGATAGGGAAGGAAATGCCTCTTTCCTGTAGTTGCCCTACACTCAGAAGATTAGTTTTAAGTCAAAACCTCTTGTATTACAAAAGCAACCTGATTCACCAGGAACTTGATTGTTTCTTTGCCTGCTACTTCCAGTCTGGAGTCATTTCCCAGCCTGACTTTGCATTGAAAGGTTGGGTTTCTAGGGTAGTGAACCAGCTCCTGTCCCCATTCATGTGGTTGCTGCGGCCAGAGTCTAAAAACCACCATGTTGTATTCCTGGGCCGATCTCTTTTAACAGCTTGACCTTCTTCTACATAAGCCATCAGCAACACATCCTCTTTCATATCTCCTTGTGTTATGTCCTGGTACTGAGTGTAATAAGCCTGCTGGTTTCCCCATTCAGGACATTCTTATTTGAAGTGCCCCAACTTGTGGCATTTATAGCATTCCACAGACTCCTTATTCCAACCTCTTCCACCTCTTCCTCTACCCCTTCCAGGATAGCCTCGACCACCAGTTCCACGACCTCCTCCCCTTCCATTATACTCATGAAAGGTTCTCAGAGCTTGATCTTCCTCTCTATCGTTCTTTTTATGAAACTTTTGCTCATGCACAATCAAGGAGCTTTGTAGAGCATCAACAGTTAACAGCTCTATATCCTTAGATTCCTCAATTGAGCATACCACAAAATTGAATTTCTTAGTTAGGGTTCTGAGAATCTTCTCAACAATATGAACATCAGTCAATTCTTCACCACAATTTCTCATAGCATTAGCTATCACCATAACTCTACTAAAGTAATCAGTAATGGTTTCACCTTCATTCATTTCCAGCGGCTCAAAATTCCTTCTAAGTGCCTGCAATTGAGCCTTCTGCACTCTTGCACTCCCTTGGTACTTCACTTGCATTGAGTCCCACAACTCCTTAGCGGTTCCTTTCTTGGTGATTGTCTTCAGGATGACCTTGTCTATGAAACTAAACAGGTAATTTCTGGCTTTTAAGTCCTTAAGCTCGAGTTCATCAAGCCTCTTTGACTACGCTTCTGTCAGCTCCTCTCCTTCTCTGGGCTCCTTGAATCCATCCTTCACCACATTCCAGTATTCCTTTGATCGAAGGAGATTCTCCATTAGCAGGCTCCAATGGTCAAAATCTCCATCAAACTTTGGAATGCACACCTGTGCAAAGCTGTCGTTTTCCCTCATTCTTCTACAGATCAATGCTCTCTCACCCTTTGTATCTTTTCCTCACAGTATACCCTCGTGTTTCCCAACCCTTGTGCTGCAATAAAATGCAGCAATGAATTTTCACTCTCAGATTCCTTGGTTACAGTTTGCAAAAGAGCTCTGATACCAATATGTAAGCTCGTTGTATTGCAATCTGACATTTTATTCATTGATGGAGAGCAAAATATATACAAAGAACTCTCAGCCAAATCCTTCTAACTCGGCTGGGACTAACAACCTCAACATCGCAATCCCTGGGAAATAGCCCCAATGACTAACCAACTAACTCTGCCATTGCTAACAGCTGCAACGACTCCTGATCAAACTAACTCAAGACAGAACAATAAGTACTGAAAAGTAAAGTGTCAAACTACACAGTTTATTGAATAAAACTAAGACTCAATTTAAACTGCTCTTGGCGCCAAACTTTCTTCAACAAAGAGATCACCACTACTAAGTGTTAATGATTGAACAAGCATAATTGTATAACAAATTAATAAAAAATATAACAAATTCATAACAAAATATATAAGTAGAAACCAATGCATGTATATATAGCAATATACATACACTAGTGATAAATAACAACAATATACATGGATAATTAATAATTTAACAATTAATATATTACCCAATCTGAAAATCTATGTATATATACTTCATTTTTTCAAAATAGGGTTTGGGAGAGGCCCAAAAGACAACTTTCTGTGTAAGACCCGCAAAACCGATTAGGCCAGTGATTTTTGTTGTTTCGACAAGCTTTTTGACCGATTTAAAAGCAAAATGACTGTCTGGGTGTCGTTTTTATTACTGGCTTCGGTCGGGCCTGATCCTACCGACCGGCTTGACAACGATAATGTTCATCGTGAAACACAGTTAATTAAAAACCTTTTGCGAGCATCTTAAGTAGTAACTTATGTACCTCAAGAATGGTGTTTAGAAGACCTCTTTTACTAGGGGAAGCAATCTCCCCGATATAGAGAGGAGCGACGGGGAGTCCAGGTCCAAGTCCTAGTCCGGCGAGGGAAATCACCTGTCCTGTCATCAAAACACCATAAGAAACGGCCAGCGACATGAAGAAGAAGTTTTGTTTATTGAGAATACAATGTGTATGCATGGGCTAAAAATTGGATTTACAGTCAACATCTCGTGGTAGGTTTAATCCTTTTTACCTCTACTCAGCCATTTTTTACTCCATTGTGATCTTCTTTCGAGTCATATGCCCATAATTACATACACTTCGAGACCTTACACGTAAGGTGACGAATAGATTGCACTACTTATTAGTTTGGGTAAAGAAAACCAAGTAGAACAATCAAGTTTTGTCCTGTTCCAACCAATTTGGTGTTTAGCTAGGTTCTAAGTATGTTACAAAAAACTCATGTCTTACTAGGCTCTAAGGATTATTACAAACATAATTTTTTGCAATGTTTACTATTTGATCAGTGGTTATATGAGAAATTTTACAATGCTATATAGTATGGTACTATAGGTTTTTGCCTTTATGGTACAATTTAAAATTGTACATTTACTTTATGGTGCAAGTTTAAATTGTACCTATACTTTTTGTGCAAATTCTTTTATGGTACAACTTGAACTTGTACTTTTATGTGATGGTACAACTTCAAGTTGTAAAGTTGTACCATAACATAATGGTACAAATTGTTTAATGGTACAACCTAAACTTATACATTTTATGTTATGGTACAACTTTGAGTTGTACATTAAAGCACCAATGCTATATATCATAGTAGAAGTGCTCGTGGTTATATATGTTTGGTGGCATTTTTCGGAATTCTTGGGATATTTTGTAGAGGGTTTTGGGGTGTTTATTTGATATTTTCGTAATGAGATTTAATTATGAATCGTGTAATAGAATATATCTCTTTATATATTATGTAATTATGAAGTGAGAACGATCTCCATGTTAGACGGCGAATGTAGAGAACATCACCGATTTTAAACGCTTCAAGGAGGTGGTTGTTTCCATGGTGGATCACGATATCAAGCTAAATAACTTGTTCGAAGAGGTTGTCACCAATCTTTGATCTCATATACCCTTGTCCTCTTTTATTCTGGTGACGACCAAATTTAGGTCGTCCAATACTTACAAACCCTTTCATAGCACAGGAATTGAGCAACAGGAACACATTTTTGTTTTGTTTGAAAAGCTAGTTTCCTCTATTAGCGGTCACCCTCAAGATAATGTAAACAATTAGAGATGAGCAAAACTTGTGTTAAAGTCGCTTTTTATAACGCATGCATGGTACTCTACATTCCTTAACATCTTTTACATGTAGTATTTGCCCAAACCTCAACGGACCATAACGAAGGGATTGTACTAATAGAGGATCAAACTATATTATTACCTACCTTAAGTCTAAATGTGAAAAAAGAAACTAGTACTTATTGATAAAAAAAATTATAGTGCTGTACCAACATTAAATCGGAGATAATTAACCATCTTGGTTCATTGTAGCTTATCTGGATCAAATGTTTTTGTTTGTGATGGTTTCTCTGGATCAAATGTTATTTTTGTTAGTAACTTAATTCTTAACTATCCTTCTTTCGTTTCTTATATGCAAGCTGTATTTAGTAATAGGAAAGCTTGAAGCTCAACTGTAATGCTGCAAGTTTAGCTCAGTTGATCATGTGTATGGAAACTCTGGTTTGTTTTTAGCAGTAATTTAGTTGCTAAACAGAGCAGTAGAAGAACCATAGAAAGAAAAAAGGTTCTGGAGGGTTGATAGTGAAAAATTCACTGCAAGTGCAAGGGTAACTTAATTTTAAAATTAATTTGTCTGGTTCATATATGATATCTGAGTTTATTTCCATTTTATTTTTTTTATCCAAGATAAGCCCCCAGGGCATGGCCGAACAACAAATATATAAAACTGATAATAATAAAGAACGGTAGCCCGTATGCAACCGGACTCCCGATAAAAGAGCCTTTTTTGCCACGAGGTGGGCAGCTCTAAGAAAGCTCCGAGGAGCAAAGACGCGAAACTGACACAGGGAGTCGAGAAGAGAGAAAGAACTTCCCTTAAAATATCTCCGACTTTAGAATGGGAAGACTTCCTCGATGTAGCATCCTGATGACCGGTTGAGAATATCCTCGAGAGGTAACAACCAAACATTATGAGTAAGACCCTTTCTCATAGAAATAGCATAATAAATTTTACCAAAAGCAAATGAGATAGTTTCATCACCTGAAAATCTGTCAAAGTCAGTTTGCACATCCGTGAAGATTCTTTGAGGCCCAATCAAACCGAATGAATATACTTTTGCTAGGGCAGGTTATATCTAACCCCAAAAAGGCATCAACTGTGATGCTAGAGATCTCTATCGCAAGAGATTAATGAGTGCCCTTTAGGCATAGGCGACATAACCGAATGTAAAAAAAATTTATGTTATGTGCAAGAGGGGATTTTACAAGTTTTGTAACTATGTACCCATATAAGTGATGCTACTCAGAAATCCCTACTATTGTAAGTGTTAATTGAAGACCACCACATGAACAGTCATGACACTATGAACAACATTGACCCTTTGAACAACGTAATCCAACATTGACCATTTTTCAAAACTCAGTAGCATTCCTTACATATTACATTTCAATCAGAATCATAAACATAAACATAAGCAACATCTAACGGCGGTACAAAGATGGTAAAGCAGAGGAGCGGCACAGAGGACAGTTGGGCGTGTGGTGAACAAGCCACCGAAGAACGCAGTCCCTGTGAAAACTGTGCACGCAATCAGGCAATCGCACCACTGAATTCACTTTCGGAGCCAAGCAGATGCTGCACTCCCCACCACCACTACTCGAAGTCGCCTCCACTTCCACCAGAGCATTCCCGAGTCTGGAAACCAGCAATCGTCCCCACTCATTCCAAGCTCTCCAAGCCACCGAATCGATCATCGAGCCTCGATACGACATACTCATCACCACGCCATTGCTAACCCTAATCACGTGCTCCTCGGCCACACGCTTCAGTTCGTCCACCGACATCCTCTCGAATCCCGATTTTCCTCGTGAAAAAGCAGCGTGATGATCTTGGCAGCGGATCAGAAACTTCTCCAGGTCCTCCATTGCCTGTCCCTCTTGCTGCGCCCTGCATATCTGCTTATACTCTGCCTCTCCAACTCTGATCTTCTTCGCAATGTTCATCACCATCTTCACCTCCACTTTGTTCGCTTCGTCGATGTCACCGTAACGGCGTTTGGTTCCTGCCATGACTCCGTGCGCGGTTTTAACGATGCGGGAGGCCAACTCTGCTCTGGTATTTACTCTGGTCCACGACGGCGAAGACGGTAGCGATCTCCAGTGGATGTTGTTCTCCAACGGGAAGGGGATGTTCAAACTCGAACACATCATCTTCTTGGAGACGGACTCGATGCCGAAGGAGTCGTCGTCGGTGGGGATTGTGAATCTGGAGCGATGTGATTCCACCAAGATCTGCCTGGGCAATGTTGATGATGATTTCGCTGACGGCGGTGTTGTGGTGCCGCGGGGCTGGTAGATGCGATCGACCTGGGTGACGAAGAGTAGTTGGGAAGAGGTGGAGTCGTTTGGGAGTGGTGTCGGAGGGCCGCCGGCGGGGAGGAGGGAAACGAATATGTCGTAGTGGGTTTGGTTGTTGACGCCGATGCTGGTTGCGGTGGTGGTATCACTATGAGAATCGTGACTTCCTGTTTCTGCCCTTGCGGATGCCGCCACTGTCGACATTTTCAGTAATTACTGTTTTGTTTGGAGGAGTGTACGTATTTGCGGGATTGGCAGAGAAGCTTGTGCCGGCAAAGAATAAAAACGGAAACAGGCGGAGAGGATGGCTTACTTTGTAATTGGATGAGAGCAAGGGAGTGATGTAGAAAACACTCTTTATAGTTTATAGGGAGTGGGGATCGTCTGAATTTCTGTGGTTTCCTTTCTTCGATCTGGTTTCCGGTGCGGTAAAGGAAAAGCAAGTCCGTTGGCAGCTCGGACTAGGAATTCCTACTCCCACTCGGACTCTATAATACGGTGGAGGCAGGGGAATCCGAGGAGATGGGTTTAGCCGTTTAGGAAGGGTCAATGGAAAAGGTGGGTAGACAGTTATTTTATATTTTTTAATTGTGATTATATAATTATTTTTAATTGACAGCTCATCAATTGAATAGTGAAATGTTAATGTTGACTACCACGTAGTACGAAGATAATGAAGTTGAACGGAGAGTGATCGTGGTTGACATAAGTGTTTAATGTTGATGACAAATAAGAAAGGGAAAAAAATTAATGACAAACATGAAACAAAATTAGAATTCGAGTGACCGAACTTGCAATTCACCTTGGGTAAAATAATTTTCGGCTAAATATGATAATTGGAATTCCAATACCACATTACAAAATCCAAATAAGTCAAATATCACCTCTCGACATAATGCATCATTTAGATTCTAAACACCAATTTTGTGAGATAAAATCCTCCGAACGAACAATCAAGCCACCAAATCTACTAGTAGTCTATTAGAGAAAAAAAACATAATGCAACTTAATTTCTTCTGCCGTATCCGGTAATCACGATCAAGGTCAAAACAATATGCCGCATTTCCTTCAAAATTCTCATCCTTCAATTTTGATCTAGCCTCAGTCCTTAGTATAGAAAATAGGTCACATATGAGTAGAATCTAAATGCTAATCACAAAACAAAACTCAAAACAAGTTGTAGATATGAATGGAATAAAAAGATAAAGGGTTAATACCTTATTTTGGCCCGAATTATAAACTAATTGTCTATTTTGGCCCGTGGTTTTAGAAATTGATATTCTGGCCTCAACTATATACCATATAGTCAAATTTGGCCCGATACGTGGGTTGACCATTAAGTTGAATGGTCAACGAAACATGTCATTGCCTCGTCACCCCAAAAATTAAAAAATTCGAATTCAAATGATTTTTTCTAATATTTAGAATTATTACGTTTAACAAAAAAAAATCCGTAAAAAATAACAAAAATAATAACAAATAAAACAAAATTCTCTTGTCTTCTCCGAACTTAGCATCGGCGCAAGGGTTTGAGAGACACTGATTCCCTTATCTTCTCCGACTCTCTCCTCACCGAACACAAAGTAGAAAGCAGAGGGTAGATAAGTATACTTCGCCCCACCCACAAAACAGAGCCTGTCCACCTCCATTTCCAGCTAACTAGTAGCAGACAACGCAACCCAGTGGCGGACCCAGAAATTTTTCATAGGGGTGTCCTATTTTAAAAAATAAATTAAATAAAAATAAAAATAATTAATAAAAATAAAATTGTAAATATGAAAATACCTTACTCGTACAGGTTAAAAAAATCCATGATGTGTTTTCATATTCGAAAATAATTGTAGAATACAGTTGGTATCTATAGTGTTAAAAAAATTGTCTCTATATACAATACTAGACAATCATTCACGAACTTATCGCATATTCGATTTGTAAACTTGTTCTTGATGTAATCCAAAGCTGAAAGACTCTTTCAACACTTGTCGTACAATCATAAAATCAATACAAATTAAGGATAGCTTGAAATTAGTTTAATTGTTAGGTTTTTAAAATAATTAGAGATACGAAATGCCATTTTACTATTACACATTGTTCAAAATCAAACAACAAATGAGTTTAGCTCAACGGAAATTAAGTTTATTAATAATAATAACAGTGTTCTAGATTTGAAATATCCAACCTACCATTTATATTTCTATACACAAATGACAGTATGATAATCATTTTTTCAAATTTAAGGGGTGTCCCTCACTATCAATTATATTTTTTTTGTCCATACATTAATTACCACCAGGGTTGGATAATCATTTTCCTAAAATTTAGGGGTGTCCGGGGACACCCCCTAAACCCCCCTGGGTCTGCCCCTGACGCAACCCCCAACTCTCAAAAAGGAAATCCATGCAGTAAGACCAACTCCAATGCAAGCCCCCAAATTTGGGGATCTTCATCCTCATTTTCCCTTCTTTTGCTCCAATGCTACATCCTCTACATTTGGAGATCTCCATTTTTTAAGTTGTCTATTTACTTAAAAATGTACTTATCGAAGTCTTAATATAATTTGTTCATGTTAATTTTTGTATAGTTCGTCATCATCTTTAAATACAAATTTTCCGGTATAAAGTTTTCTAATTTTGAGACCAAATTTTTGTTGAGAAAAAATGATTGACCTAATTTGGGTTTACACACAACACTTGAAAATTATTGATCTAATTAAACTCCTAACTAATCCCCTAATTAAACCCCAATTAACCCTTAAAATCTTAAAAAGAAAAAGAAACGCCACGTGGCGGGCTTTGGGGAGTCTCTATATTTGGGGGAACCCCCATTTCCACCCTCAAATTTGGGGATCCTTTTGGAGATCTCCCCCAAATATAGAGACTCCTCCATTTATAGAGGCTCCATTGGAGCAAACTTTCCCCCAAATATAGAGGCTCCCCCATTTATAGAGGCTCCATTGGAGTTAGCCTAAAATAGTATAAGAGTGAACCTCCTTCCCCCAATTGTTTTCTGTACTTTTTAATCTTGTATTTGTTTTATGGGATTTCAGGGCATGAAGAGCTTGTTGCCCCACTGGAATCGCCAACTCTCCGGGTAGTGAACTGGCCTACAGGGTGCACAAACCCCGCACTTGGATCTGCAAGTTGGCGGCGACGATCTTGATCCGCCCCTCTGCTACTCGCTCATGAACCAGTCAATCCTCAATAACGCATTCAGGGGGTTGCTGGAGCCGGAGCTACGAGGGGCGGGGGAGAGGAATCACGCCGTGATGAGGGCGGCGAGGGTTTAGAGGGGCAGAGTGTGGGGAGAGAGGGTGAGGAAGGGGGAATTTATTTTATTTTTTCAGTTTGAATGGTAGATGATTTTTTTTGATTTTATTAAATTTTTATTATATTGATTTTTATTGTGTAGGTGGCATCCACCTTAGCAAAGCATGCTGATTTGTTAAAAGTCAACATTATTGACCGTCTAATTTGACAAAAATTCACATATAAGGCCAAATTAGATTATATGGCGTAGAGTTGAGGCCAAGATAATAATTTTTAAAACTACGAGTCAAAATAGACTATTTGTGTATAATTTAGACCAAAATAAAATATTAACCCAAACATCAACTAGTAGAAAACAAGTCAAATTTGAGTTAAATCTAATATTTCTCCTCTTGCTATTTGTGGTTTTCTTAATGGAGACTAAACAAACAAAAGAGGAGAATGAAGTGACCCAACAAGAACTTGGGTTCCACGGAGGTGATTGTTGGCCAACTGACCTTTCCAGGGGTGGTCAAGCTGGGGGTTTGTGTATCTGGTGGAATGAGGAAGTAGATTTGACGGTAATGAAAACTGATGCCCATTATATCGATACGAAAATAGTGGAGGAAGGTAATCTTTGCTGGAGATTTATGGGTATGCATGGTTGGTCGGTCACTGGGGAAAAAGTTAATACGTGGGAGCTCCTACGGGCGCTCTCCACTCAGTGGGATAGACCTTGGTTATGTGGGGTGGGGGGGGGGGGGGGACTACAGCGAGGTTCTTTCGATGGCAGAGAAGCGAGGAGGTCAGGTAAGAGCCGAGGTCGAAATGGAGGCCTTTCGCAACAGTCTCACTGACTCGGGGCGTCGGGACATGGGTTTTGAAGGTTACCCTTTTACTTGGGAAAACAGAAGAAGGGAGGGAGGATACATAGAGGAACGACTGGACAGGTTTGTGAGGTCGGATAGCTGGTTGGACAATTTCCCCAACGCCTGTGTTAGACATTTGGACAAAACCAGGTCGGATCATCGATCGATTATATGCGACTCACGTGGAGAAGAGGATGATGAACCTAAATGGGGTTGGCACTTTCCCTCTGACCCATTCTGGGCATACCATGAAGAGAGTAAAGCAGTCATAGCCGAAGCTTGGAATGAGCCTAGTGCCGCTGATATTATGAGCAAAATAAATGGATGCAGGGGGAAACTGAATATTTGGAGCAGTGCCACCTTCCCAAATTTTGGTCGCCAAAATGCAAAAATTAAAAGAGCATTACGTGCACTTGAGAATGCTTCCCCCAATTGTTTTCTGTATTTTATTTTTATTTTATTAAATTGTTATTATATTGATTTTTATTGTGTAGGTGGCATCCACTTTAGCAAAGAATGCTGATTTGTTATAGGTCAACATTGTTGACCGTCTAATTTGACGGAAATTCACGTATAAGGCCAAATTAGATTATATGGTGTAGAGTTGAGGTCAAGATAATAATTTATAAAACCACGAGTTAAAATAGACTATTTGTGTATAACTTAGACCAAAATAAAATATTAACCCAAACATCAACTAGTAGAAAACAGGTCACATTTGAGTTAAATCTAATCTTTCTCCTCTTGCCATTGTTTATGAAAACAAAGTGCTAAGACTTGAAAGTCAAATACAAGACAATCTCACAGTGCTAAGATTTCTATTTGTTTCTTAATTTTTGTTGCCTAAAATATTTTGTTGCCTAAAAAAACAGGAAACGAAATGGCAATTAAACAGGGCATCAATTTTGCTCCACTGATGAGGGAGAGACGGATAAGCAATGGGCGGTTGACGAGTTTTTGGGACGTGTTAATTTTTTTAATGGGTGGTCGAGGAGCTTGTGGGATGGGTTACATCTAATATAAATATAATCTAATCTAAACTACTTATAATACATTTTAAAGAGTTTGATTTGTTCCATTTCAAATTTCCTGCAACGAGAGTGAAAGTAGGAAGGGTATTTTCGTCTACACAATCAATTTTTTATTTCATATAAAAATATATCAATACTAGGATTCAAACCATGGTCTCTTCCATCAAAGACAAGAATTGTAACCAATTAGACTAGACACATATGTTGTACTTTATTAATACAAAACATAGAGGAAGTTAAAATTATGAAAAACAGAGTACTATTCTATCATGGTTAGTTAGCCCGCTAAGTCTCCTGTAAGTATTTTGTGGTGTTTGATTATTCTATTTTCATATTTTAATAATTAATTTAAAATTTTTTCTAACTTATAAAGAAGGATAATCTTAAAATCTCTACACAAATATCATTGGTTGGAATATTGCGCATTGAATTGAAGTGTTGGAAGTGTTCAATGAAGACATAAGAGCATTGGTACCATACATTTCAAGAAAAATAAACATGACAAACACCGATACCAATTATCTTGACAGTCTATCCTAAAATTCGAATTTTTTTAATCATTCAATTTGAGTGATAGTTTAGTCAAAGCAACCAAATAATTCACGATTGTGTATGAGCAAAAATAAAAACATATGTATTGTTTTATGAAAAATGTATTTATTTTAACAATTTAAAAAACACAATCAAGACTTCCATATACAACCCCATATTTCACCATTCTAATTAATGAAACAATTTTTATCAACATGATGCAATGTTCAAGCTAAAGTCCAATTATTAATAACCAGTATATAGTATTCAGCTTAGTAAACTATTTCAATATCCACAGCTAACTATTAATGATTACTTGCTTTTTATTTGTGGGTTTAATCATTAATGTAACACTCTCATGCCTACACTCTAAGCGTTTTTTTTCTTTTTTCCAATATTTTTTGCAGTTATTTGTGTAAATCAACTATGTTTCTGGCTTTCCATTCCTAATTATTCACTGCTTCCTACCAACTTATGAGAATGATAAATATTTTTTTTTCATGTATAATATATTGACTATGAATGTTGCTTATTACTTAAATTCAATGGTATCCATGTTAGGTTTGATGTCTCCAACATATTCTTACAATTTCTCGAAAAAGCATCATATCTTGCGATTGATATCATAGTTTTGTTAGGTAAAGTTCAACAAACTCAATCAATATTCGAACTCTTTGAAGTAGCTATCTACATGTGAATATGAAGTACTGAGTAGCTAAAACTCTACTTGAGTTAGTACGATCTCTTGGGATATAATATATCATTATTGTATGATGGTGTAGGATATTGAAAGACTCCTTAATTGAAAGACTCCTTGATCGAAAGACTCCTTGATTTAACTTCAGTTCGTAAACTTGTTTAGATAGATTATTTCAATGATTTTTTGGGATATAATATATCATTATTGTATGATGGTGTAGGATATTAGTTCCTCTCATTTTAGGTTCAAATTGATGTATTTTCCTCTTTATCGTTCCATTTTATCAATTAATAATTTTTATGATATTTTTTGCTATGAAATATCGTGAGCAGAATCTATACACAACAATTATTGTTTTTTTTTTTTTTGCTTCCTCTTCTCTTGATTAGATATTGTGTCCATATTGATTCTTATATTGATTATTGAATTACTACTTTTTTGTTCTGAAGTTTATGAAAGTAAGATGCATTTTTTTGAGAAACATGAAACTAAGATGCATATTGATAAAGAATGTAAGGTGTCATCTTCCATTTTAAGGCTTAAGCACTACATATCATTGGTTACCTACTATTAAATCAAAGTCTTTCTAACTTGAGTATGAGCTACGATGACTTTTATTGTTGTCGATTTTTCCCAAAATATTAGTTTTAGTTTTCGCATTCTTTTCAGTTTGATTTAGCTTTTTATTGTTGCTCTATTAGTTGAACTTGCCAATTGGAGATCTGCATGCTTCGACTACATTAATGTCATAGTGACTTCTATATGAAATGCCACTCGAAACATGAGTGTGTGATTTATTTTGTTTCTTATTAAGGACACTCTAAAAATATACTTTGTTCCATTATATCATTAAATACACTAAAGTCAATGGAAAAGTCGAAACATTTTATCGTTTACTGAAGATTGATTATGCATGTATGATGCAAAACAACTCTTACCATTGTTCTTCTTAGACGTTTTTATATCAATACGAATTCGTTTGAAAATATTTATTTATGTTAGTGTAGTTGGACGTTGTTCGTCATTTTTAAAACTTCGTTAGTCAAATACATCAAATACTTTCCTATATTATTAATGAAGAACTTACCAAACTAAATAGTTACTTCAAATCCCAACAACATGAGAATCAAACTCTCCCGGCAAGGAGGTCGGGCCATAATCTAGTTTTTATTATTTCCAATAAAGTTAAAAACAACAACGGTTTTTAAGTAATCTAGGCTACTTTGGTTTTTGGGTCGAAAGTGGCAGATCCAGGGGTGGTCAGCTTTCTCTAGATCCGGAGCTAATATAGTCTTCATGATTTTTTCGATATATGCATTTGGCCCAGTATTATTTCATAATTAGATTGTGTATAATTCGAAAATTGGTTCAAATGAACATATTCAAATCACTAATACTCTAAATTTAGCCTAGCAATTCTAGCTCCAAAGATTTTTGCTAAAAAAAACAATGAAAACAAAAAGTCTAAAGATCTAAAGCGTAAATGACTAAAAGAAATATAAGATTTGTTCCCTTGAAAAATTACTAGAGCAGTTAGTGGATATAGGGAAGGACACACAATGTCAATTGATTTGTCTAGTGTTGACGCTGCCTGTTTCAACGACTACTACGGAGAGAAATTTTTCAACAATGATAGATGTGAAAACTGATTTGCGCAACAAAATGAGCGATGAATTTCTCGCCGATTGCTTAACTATTTTATTCGAAACACAGTATGTCATTGATATGGATGTAGACTCAATTATTGAAGTATTCGCGAAAAGAGCCTCGTGTACAATTGACATTGTAAAAAAATATGATCATTATATTTTTTTACAATATCTAATTTTCTGAAATGCGGCCAAGTGCTCTATTATGTTCTGGATCCGCCACAACTTGAAACTGGATCGGAACGGCTTCAATATAGTCCAATCACGGTTGAAACCGAATTCCATCCAATCCGGTTTCCATTTTGTGCTTTAGACAAAGCGAATTTAATAATTCGGGTTAATTCGGTCCAGTTTAACTCTACCAACTTATTTTCCACCCCTACCTCAAAATAGTCAGTTTGATCCCTAGCATAAATTATTACACAAGACTTGAGCCGGCAATTCGCAGTGCCCCAAGCAATCTTCAAAGCACTGCAAATAATCTGCGTAAATTACTTAATTCGTCGAACAAACAATAGCTAACAATATCAACATTCCAAGCATCATCTTCATCTTTCTTCCACAAATTCTAAATGGTTTTGACGATTTTAACAAGGTGTTATAATTTACACAACTGTATAATGTTATCCTCCTTTTTATCATCAAATCAAATCAAACACTTATATTATAAGCTTCACTCTCTATCAATTTTGCCACGTATACGCTGCTTTGTTCTCCATATTTCAAGGAAGGGCATTTTGGCCCAAGTTGCAAATGCTATATCATCATCACATTTGGGGGATTTAATTATGAGTGAGAGGTTGAGTTGATGACCAAGCAACGCCCCATGAGCTTTACGTTGGTAATGAACCGATCAATCAATCTTCGGGATTTTTCCAGAAATAGCAACTTTTAAAAAATTTTACAAAAATAACACCTTTTAAAAAAAATTAAAAAAATAGCTCCCTTTTTTATGGACCGTACCTCCAAGGTGCGGTTTATTATCCTGGGCAGAAACCGCATCTTGGCCATGCGTTTTCAGGTCTGACCTACATAAACCGCATGGCCGAGGTGCGGTTTTGGCCTGACCTAGCAAAACCGCACCTTGGAGATGCGGTTTGCTTCTCCAAAACAAAACCGCATCCCCAAGGTGCGGTTTTGCCACACAAACCGCACCCCCTAGTGCGGTTTGTGTGTCAATAATTTTCCGACATATAGCCATGCAGAATAACAGACGTGGGGCTGCATGGCAGACGAAAACCGCATCTCTAAGGTGCGGTTTTCATCAGTGATTTTGCCTATAAAAGACTGCACGGAAAACCTCTTCTCTTCACACCTCTCCTTCTCCCTTTTCAATTTTCTGTTCTAGCTCTATATTTCTTTAGTGTTTTTGCGATTAACGTTAACTCGTAAGTTTATTTTGTATTACTTTTTATTGTTATTTGTGATTTGTGTTTTTTTTATGATATTAACTAAACTAGGGTTTTTTTTGCAGATGGCATTACAAAAGTTCACGCTTGGCTTACGGTGGAATGGTTACACAGAAGAGGGGGTCACCTACGTCGGTGGCAATTTTCAGAAAATAAAGGTCGATACCAGACCGCTACTTGAAGACCTCCATCAAATGTGCACTAACGTTACTTGCATGGATGGCACGAGAAGAGTTGATCGTATGGTGTACCGATATCCAAACAGAGAAAGTGGGTCATTGTGGCATGAGGAATATCTCATAACCACTCAGGATGAAGTATATTCCATGCTCGAATTCTTGAGGTCCAACAATCTTTCCAAAGCCGAGATGTTCGTTTACACTGAGGCGGCCGTTGGCGTTAGAGGTCATTCTAGACACGGTCAAACATCTGGTATCCATGGTGTAGGTGAATTATATGGAGATCATCCCTACCAAAGTTATCATGATCCTCATTCCTATTTTCAGTACCAAGAGCAAGGTGAAGGGAACTGACGGTTTTCTTGCTCCTTGTACGACGGCCGACGGGAGTAACAATAGGTGGTGGGGGTGGCAAGTTTTGAATGGCCGAGGTAGTGTGGCGCTCGTCGGTGCTGTGTCGGCGGAGAGGCGGCGCTTCCGGGGTTGAGCGGGGGACATCTGCGCTTATACGGTGAGCAGTAGGAGGCCACGGCTGATGAGGGCGAGTCCATGGGGTGAATTCGTGGGGCGCCGTCGTGGAGGAACCACCATGCCAAGTACCTAATGATGTAGGGGGATCTTAGGGGTAGACCGGGCGAGAGTCATAGTATTGTTGGCGGGCAGATGGGGGGTAGACCGGGCGAGAGTCGTAGTATTGTTGGCGGGGAGATGGGGGGTAGACCGGTCGGGAATCGTATGATGGTTGGCGGGGATCGTTGTATGAGATCGGGTTGGGATCATATGGGGATTGATGGTAGCTCTGAGGGGATTGATGGTAGGTCGAGCGGGGGGGATCATATGGGGATCAATGGCATATGCTCCCAAGCCCAAAATTGGACGATGAACATTGCGTCGCTGACCTCCCTCATAGCTTTTAGATACGCATTGCACAAATTTTGGTAGATATTAGCTAGGCAACCGGATGCCCAGCTATACTCCCCCATCTCCTCCCAACTACCGAGGATGATCCTAAGCCATCCACAACTAAGGAGATTGCTTGATTTTTCGGAGAAGAACACTCCACCGATCATGCCTATGAGATAGACACAAGCATATCTTTCCTTCTCATCCTCCGGACTTTCCTCGGTTAGGGGATGACTCTCGTAATGGTCTCTAAAATACTTTGTCAACCAAGTAATTGCGATTTGGTGTTCCCTCATTGGTGGCAAGCAATCGGTTGCATCAACGCTCCCCTTGACTGGTACTTTTACTCCCAAAACAATGTGGATGAAATGAACCCAACCGGGCATACCGTCACGATCCTCGGGGGGATGATCACTCGCGCACACCGGTTTGTCGTCGATGGGCTGATCGGTTAGGATGGTGACATCCTTTAGCGTGATGGTGGCCTCTCCTTCTCTAAAGTTGAAACAATGGGTCTCCTTTCTCCATCTCTCAGCTAATGCGGTGATGAGTTGGCGATCAACTTTGATGTCGTTAAAATGCCTAATCGGGTCCAACCGTGCCCTTTCGAGAAAGGGCAAGATAGCTGGGTGGAATGAGAGCACATTGGTCGTACCCCTGTAGCAGAGTATTGTTTGTGCCTCCTAGCGAAAATGTACACGTTAATTATTATATATTAGTAAGGATTTTTTCTTATAACGAAATTAATTAAATTAAATTATTTAACTTCAAGCAGAATTTTGTTATCATAAAAATACATTTCATATAATTAACATAATAACATTTTAAACCAATAATAATTTAAAGAGATACATACATATTATCATAAAAAAACAGCCTAAATTAATTAACATAATAACATTCTAAATGAATAATAATTTAAAGAGATACATACATATTATCGTAAAACAAACATACTAAATTAATTAACATAAAGAAATTGTAAATGAATAATAATTTAAAGAGAAACATACATATTCAAATGTTTGAAATTAATAAAATTCATTTTGTACACATAAAAATAAATCGTATTGGTTGTTTTAAATAATTTAATCGAATACAGAGCAACACTCATTAGACTCTTAGAAGAGGTATACATCTTCTTAGAAACGCAGTCTTTTTGACAGGAAAAAAGGGGGGATCCGAGGATCTCTTAATACCCGATTTTCCCAGGGAATGGGAGGATATGATAATCGATTAAAACCCCATTTCCTTAGATGTGCATCTCTTTATAAAGAGTCGAAGTAAGTGGCGCTATGTATTCGATTAAATTATTGAAAACAACCAAAACGATTAAAAATTCAACATAAATTTATTTTATATTACACTAAATACATCCCTTGACCGATGGTTGGGTTGGTCGTACAAGTTGGTTGGATCCAACGGTCCTTGCTCGAGATAATACAGTTGGTTGTATATTCCACGTCGTCCCCAACCTACGAGAAAATAACAACGAGGTTAGTACATAGATTAATTAAAAAGCTTATAACAACAACAAAAATTTAACCAGAATAATGAGTACGTACCGCTAGAAATTCATCAACATAAACTCCCTCTCCTTGCCACCAATCGCTCATTTTTTTTTGGGAAATTCGCACAGAGATTCGGCTAGGCTTGGCGGGTTTTGACGAAAAAACCAAAATTCGGACAGAGATTCAGCTCGGCTCGGCGGGTTTTGAGGAAAAAACCTAAGAAATGTTTTCTGATGGCAGATCGGACTTAGCTGCAACCAACACACCACTATTTCCTAGGCTTTTGGGAGGGGAGCGTTTAGAGAGATAATTCTAGAGAGAGAGAGAGGGAAGAATGTGTTGTGGTGTGAAGAAAAGAGAGGGGGAGGGGGTATTTATGATATTGAGAAGGGGCGTATCAAGTTCCCGGAACCAAAGAAGGATGCCATGTTGGTGGATACCAACCGATTTCCCAACGTGATTGGTGTCAACATGGTGAACCCAGACTTCTTCAAGATTGAGCTTCCCCATTTCAACCTAGTGTTGGATACAATACCACAACAAGGGACCCCCAATGTGGTGTTCAAGCAGGGGGAGTCATCGAGGGGTGCGCAAGCCAACTCGGCCGCTTCTAAGGTGTCAAGTGAGGTGGAGAAGCTATGTGCCCAATGCATACAGAGTCTTAGACTTGATGAAGTGAGACCAAATCGACTAGTCCAACAAAGACTTGGCCCATCCCGTAGGCCGAGATATCCACCTTATCAAAGACAATTAGAGGGGTTCATTCAACCAGCTTGGGGGCAAAGAAGGCAATGGGTGGCACATGACTGTTTTCCCATGAGAAAGACTTTCAAGATGCCCAATGTGCCACAAGGAGGGGGGTATACTTATGATATGCATCGTCAACAACCAGTAGCTATTGGCGGGATGGTGATTGGCATGCGGGTGATTAGTAGTAATTGAGATTAACTAGGGGGCATGATGTTGTCTTGGCCTCAATGGTTTCAAAAGATACCATGCCACGTGATTTAAGAATGACTATTGGCATTGGAGGTCACAATGGCATGGGGGGCATGGTTTGTATCGAGATGGAAGAGGCACTAGGGGGCAATATAAGTTAGATAAGAGATAATAAAAAATTCTGTTAAGGAAAAGATTTGGTTTAAGAATTCTACAAAGAGAAGGATACCAAGAATCCTAACCAAACATGGTAAGGAGATGATATACATAAAAAAAAAAAAAGGTTGGTGGCCAAGTTGATGGAGGCATTAATAATGATGCTAGTTAAAATCACTTGATTGGCCTCATGGTCGGAGAAGAAGCTCGTTGGTGTATGAAGTAAGGGGTCATTGGATGCATGGCACGTTTGAGGAGATTATAAAAAAAAAATGAATGTTGTAATTTGGTAATTGCCTCACAAGCAAATCAAGGTGGAGGGGTGGATTTAAATGAAGAGTTTCTTGTTTACCTTCCTCCCCATCTCACACGGCAACAAAAAAGAATTTTGGCTATTTAATTTGTAAAGGCCAAGGTCAGCCACAGTTAATCGTGAAGTGGTTAAATTACTTTGGTTTTTAATTTTTATTGATAAAGCCAAATTTTAAGTGGTCTAGTTGGTATTAACTACTTAGTCCATAATTCTTATGCACTAAGTAGTTGGGGGTATTTGTTTACCTATAAAAATTAACCTTGTACCACAACGGTTAAAAACAAGGAATTAAATGGCTTTATAAGGCCAACTTAATTATAACAATTAAAATCAATTAAGATGGGCCACGGGGATTGGATTTTTGGGTACATGGCTGGCACCCATTCCAAAACCACTTTGCGCGACACCCTTGCCATCAATTCCAAAATTTGGCTAAGTGTTGGAACCACCCACCAGGAGTATGAGAGCCACCCACAGGACGTGGTAAGGGGGGCGGGCATCACACCACCATCCCTATGAGGTACCAAGGGGGTGGCCACCATCATACCACCCCCCAGGACGTGGCCTGTTGAGACGAGAAGAGGTAAAATGTGGCTAAGTATGGAAGATGATGAGGGTGGCAAGGAGCACCCCAATGAGGTGGTCTGGGGACCACCAACATACCACCCCCATGGTATGATCAGGGGGTGGGGGGTCACCAACGCCAGCTCCCATGAGGATGATATAGTGGTGGGGTGATCCATATGACCCCATGGGGGATGCCTCCAGTGGTATGTTGAGGGGGTCACCAACTACACCCCCATGGTGAAGTACGTGGTCTCTTTACTCTACTAATGGTGAAATATTTTTTGTTATTTTTAATTTATGTGATTCAAATACCCACCCATATGTGGTAAGTGGTATTCCTTCATGCCTTAGCCATTTTTGCTCTATGGATAAGCAAAACTACGGAGGAGATGCCAAGAGTAGAGGTTGAGGTCTCAAGAGGAGGGGATCAAGACTGAAGAGGATCCCACATCCAACATCAGGGTAACCGTCATAGCATTTGAGAGGGTAACCGACACTCCACGTCAGCAGAGTAGTTTCTTGGCGCAGCTACTTCTGGTGTCTATAAATAGGAGGAGAAGTTGATAGAAGAGGTTCGCCAAAATCACACCAGACAACCTACTGTCAAATTTTATCCTTTTATCTATACCTTTTCCTCTGCAAATGTAGCCATATTTGTAGTGTCGGAGCTCTCACTAAACCTCCATAGGAGTAGAATTAATATAGTTTAGTTTGCCTCGTAGTTCATCAAGAACATTGAACACCCTTGTTTGAACTTTGTTCAAAGAGGTGTGAACCGTGTTGTTCAATCGTTTGTTTGGAAGTCAAAGGTGCAAAATCCAATTCTGTTCATCTAGTTTTTCTCGTCGAGAAAACAAATTGGCACACCTGGTGGGACCCGTGTGTTCGATTTGATGGCTCAGAGGCGGAGGACTCAAGAAGGCGATGCTCCTGATGATTTTGTGTAGGAGCAGGTGGCCAACATTGAACATGTCCAAGTGTTAGAGGCGGTGGTCAGAAACAATTGTGGGACAGAGATCCTATAAACGGTGACGCCTAGTGGAGATATTGGTGAAGCAGTGGGGGTCCTTCGTCAAATGATGGAGGAGAACCGTCAAGCCACAAAGGAGAACAGACAAATGATGGTGGAGAACCGCCGCATGATGGAGGAAGCTAGAGCTGCTTCTCATCAGGTAAATTCTCAAATGGACTGTCTTAATTCTAGAGTTGATAGACGTCTAAGTCAATTATTTGAAGTGGTTAATAAAAACAAAAGTTATTTTGATGAGTTTAGAAGGTTGTTAACCACACCAATAATCCAATCTAGAGCTCTGCCATTAGATGGAGGAAATCCAAACCCCATAAACAATTCTGTAAATTTTAGTTGATCTCCTGTCGGCGGCAGAAATGGTCAGCCACGACAAGATAACCTCTTTCCGCCGATAACAAACCAACCAACTCCTCATCGCATGAATCGTGGCGAGATTCATGCCACTACTCAAGTGGAAGGGATACCCAATGTGGGAGTTGGAGAAATTCCCACACGTGATGAGAATTTGGGAGTTACACATTCTGCTCCGTTGGAACCGCCACCCATACCACTGGCAAGGCCCCATCGCAGTTCTTTTGGATCCAATCAAAATGTTTACTTCCCCCAATGTCGCGGAAATACTTTTGTTTCTGCTCCTTCCATTTTGTTTCTTGAATAGATAGGATGTCTGGTCGTAACTGTCGTAAAAAGTTTCTGGCTCTACCTCTTTTATTAGAACCACATAAGCCTCTAGCATTCCATGAGATGATGTTAAAATTCAAGGATAGCAGGATAGGAAGAACCAAATCGTGACCTTCGAGCGCTAGAGCTGGGGGCTTTGAACTTGGCTGAGAAACTCAACTTCCGAAGCTCTCTTTCTGTTTTTCTGAAATCTCCATCGATGAAGTGACGGCAGCAGAGACCAAATCGTTCGCGGCAGAGGAAGATCCATGGAACGAGAGATCAATTAGGCGGTTAACATTATCGGCCTTGATAAGGAGTTCCTCAAGAATGTCCTTGGAATGGGATAAGGAAGGGGTCGTAGTTTGCATTAGGTTTGTGGTTGATGGTTGGATAGGAGATATGGAATTTGGGGTTGTAGGAGAAGAGTTGTTGGGACAAGGAGGAGATTTTGGCTCCGTCAGAAGGGAGCTGCAGCAGGGCGTTGTAGAAAGGTTGGTGGGGAACGTGCAATAGGGATGATGAATGTAGGAGATTCCGGTGGCTGGGCTTAGGATAGGGTCAGTAACCAATGGTTACTAACCTATGAGTAACTAAATCTGGACCTTTAGATTAAGTGGGTCCAGAAAATTCAGATTTAAGGGTTGTCAATTAAAGACATTTTATTTTCCCTAGTTTTCTTAATTCGCTCTTATCTTCTTCGTTCTAACTCGGATTTCAATTTTTTTTTGCACCGATGGAACGAGTTTGTTGTGCTCTACAAAATGAGATCAATTTTCAATATATTTCGAGAATTTGTTTTTTACCAGCTATATACTATATGGTAAATTTTTCGTTTTTAAGTCGTTTTTGAAAACGTTTGCTCAGAAGGAACGAGTTCATCATGATCTATTTGATCTATAAATTTCTGGGTGAAAAAAATAATGGATCAAAAATTACCATACTTCACCACTATGATATGTGACTGGTAACTTGTGGTAACTTGTAGTAAACAATGATGAAAGTCGTAAATGCCAGTTAATATACTCCTACTATCATGTTTTCAACCTTCTTACCATATTGGTATGTTCATACCCAAAGCAGTTAAAATCGGGATTTTACCTAAAATCGAAAACTGGGGTAAAATAGGAATCGTAAAATCGAATCGTAGAATCGTAGGATTTTAAGTACCATATAGAAATTAACATATAATAATATTAATAAGGTAAATAATTAATAACACAAAGACTTATAACATTTAAAGTGATAATTTTCAAGATTAATGTTCCAAAATCATTATTTTAATTTTTATTTAATCCGTAACTCAAAATAATTTATGAGGAAGGAATAGAGCTCATGGGGTTTTGATGCTCTAAAACACAACACCTAACAATGACCAAGTGTAACCAATGAAAGGGACTGCAGTATAGTGGCACAAGTAATAAATATCGAATCCACGGGTCTCTAGAGTTACCATTACTCAGCTTCAGTTCATTATCTAGCAAACTAGATTAAAGATTGATTAACTAAACTACTCTACTAACTAAACTAAGTAAAACTACTAATTACAGTTTGGGAACTCACTTAGGTATGATTCCCCCTAGCTCCTCAATTAGGTCCAAGTTGTAATTCCTTTTGGTTGATTTACTGTTGATTAGACTGCGGAAGATCCGACAGTAGCTTGGAATCTCTTAAGCTGACCAAGCCCTCTCAGTCTAACTATCCGGCAGACGACTAGTCTTCACCGGGATAGAAAGCTGAAGCAGTAAGAACAGAACTCCACTACTGGAATTGGATTCCAGTACAAAGCAGTAAACTGGCTAACTCTCGTATAGCCAATCTCCTACTACCGAATGATGAGACTCTAGCAACCTAATCAGATTCTATCTATCTCAGATTCTCAAAAACAAAGGATCATGGACTCACATTTTTCAAGGTGCTCTATTTTCTTCTTGAAGATGGTTGAGACCCCTTTTTTTTCCTGTTTTGCTTGTTTTCTGATATTTTTCATTTATTTTCTTTTTCAAGGGTCCCAACCTGCTCTTACCGGCCATGCGAGGAGCGGATGTCTCGAGCCTCGTGCGGGGGAAAGACATGTAAGGGGGCTGGAGGTAGTAGGTGGAAATTGGGAACGAATTCCCGTCTCCCCTTACACACTTTCGCCCTATTCGCACGGGAGACGTTTATTTTGAAGCACATTTTCGAGCACCTGTTATTTTCAAAACATGATACAAGAGTCCATGACAGGTAGAAAATCCACAACACCACACAATTCAAGGGTCCTAAGATCACTAATTCACTCAATCAACCAACCAGATCCACACTATGAAATGAGACTTCTTAAATGCATCAACATCCTCCATAGTGCTACACTACCTCCCTAGGTTGCATATTACTGTAAAGACTGTCAATTCAAAGCATACTGAGCAGGCAATTGCATGGAACACGTACTTGGAGCCCTCAAATTTAAAAATTTGGACAGTGGACTAAGCTCCAAGCACATAAACAGCCAAACATTCACCCGCATACATAATCGAACATCCCCCCACACTTAAGCACGACATTGTCCTCAATGGAGGAAAGATAAGGAGGGTAGAACGAAGTTACCAGATCAAGGGTGAATGATGATGAACGGGTCAGGCGGTGCATTCCAGAAAGAGAGAGTAATCAGAACACAAACACCACACAAAATCTCACAAAGGTTGAGTTATTGACTCTAAAATCAAATAACAAAACTGACTCAACCGAGGAGAAAAAGAGAAAGAAATGCAAACCGACTGGTTGGGTTGCCTCCCAACAAGCGCTTCTTTCACGTCGTGAGCCGGACGATGGCTCCTAAGTTTCGGTCCATGCTAGAACCTCCTTGAAGTTGAGGTTCTCGTCGATGAGGTGGAGTCTCAAGTCACGAGCATGTGGTGTGGCAGGTGATGAAGGCTCATGTACTTGATGCAGATGAAGTCTCCACCCTCGAGACCTCTCCTTCTCTTCTCTCGTCTCATTGCCCCAAACCAGATATGACAACATCGATTGGCCACCATCGCGTCCACCAAGAGGGACCGATGTTGATGTGGCCTTGGTCTGGCAAAGAGACACTGCAAATGGGTCCTTGCTAAGCAGTTCCTCAAAGTTTGGTGGGGATATCACTTGCAACTCATGGCCGGTGCAGGCCTCTTCCACCTTAACTCCGTTCTCAGCCTGGACACCAATTGCTTCTTCAACCCCCCTTTCTTCTTCATGTGGTATCACCCCTGGAAAATGATCAACAACTCCTCCTGCTTCACTTTCTTCATCCTCCACAACTTCTTTCTGCACCCTTTTTTGCTCTTCTTCTTCTAGCACAGATTGGAGAGCAAGTCGCCATATAATTTCTTCAATGAGATCATCTTGCATCTCCTCGCTCGGGCCCGGCATGTTAGAGCAGAAATAAGGAATTGTGTGATCTACAACCAGAGGACTTTCCTGATCATGATTATCATGGGAGTTCTCTGTGATAACTTCTGTATGCTCCTCAACATCCCCATAGCCTTTGTCATCCTCCACCTCTTCTAGCGTGGCAGCAAAAAGGTGATCTTGAGCAAGATGTGAGCAAACTTGCTTCACCCACTCTGTTTGCTTCGCTGAGCGCTGAACAGTCTCCTCCATATCATGGAGAAATGAGGGATCGGAAGTGGCAAGGGCTTTGATTTGAATATCCATCTTGGAGCATGATTTCTCAGTGTCTCGAGCAAACTGCTCCACGAGAAACCTTAATTGTTTGTTCGGATCCTCCAGTGAAGTGTAGCATGGCTCTGCAGAGTGGCCCGTGAAGGCCGCCATGGGTAACTCCAGCTCCGATGGCCCTTCTGGTTGTGGGAGAAAGTCTTCTTGGTAATGAGGTTGTTCTTGATATGCCCAGGGGTCTGGTTGTTCTCCGTAGAATGGGGGTTGGTACTGGAACCCGAATCCATAGTCTTCTCCTCCTTGATTGCTGTAGGGAGTCGCGGGGTAATACCACCCGGATGGTGGTGGATACCCCCAATGATTGGAGAAGTCATTAGGATCCATGATTGAGATCTGCACCAACAAAAACAAAAACACCCAAGTGAAAAGCAAGGGTGGAAAAGAAAAGAAAAGAAAAACGCTAAAGTAACAAACTTCTGCCTTTCCTAATAATCTAGAAAGTCCCCGGCAACGGCGCCAAAAACTTGATGCTCTAAAACACAACACCTAACAATGGCCAAGTGTAACCAATGAAAGGGACTGCAGTATAGTGGCACAAGTAATAAATATCGAATCCACGGGTCTCTAGAGTTACCATTACTCAGCTTCAGTTCATTATCTAGCAAACTAGATTAAGGATTGATTAACTAAACTACTCTACTAACTAAACTAAGTAAAACTACTAATTACAGTTTGGGAACTCACTTAGGTATGATTCCCCCTAGCTCCTCAATTAGGTCCAAGTTGTAATTCCTTTTGGTTGATTTACTGTTGATTAGACTGCGGAAGATCCGACAGTAGCTTGGAATCTCTTAAGCTGACCAAGCCCTCTCAGTCTAACTATCCGGCAGACGACTAGTCTTCACCGGGATAGAAAGCTGAAGCAGTAAGAACAGAACTCCACTACTGGAATTGGATTCCAGTACAAAGCAGTAAACTGGCTAACTCTCGTATAGCCAATCTCCTACTACCGAATGATGAGACTCTAGCAACCTAATCAGATTCTATCTATCTCAGATTGCAGCAGGAATCAGGAAAAGTTGATCAGACTTCAATTGACTCAATAAACATGCATCATTCGATTATAATCAAACAATATAGCATCCAAAACTTCATACAAGAAAGATCCTAACTCATGGAACTAGGGTTCCTCAAAACCTAAGTGAAAGGAAGTTACTCCATAGAGAAGAGAGAGACTGCAGAAATCTGATCTAGATCTTCAATCTCCATCTCCAAGCTTGATTCCCGAGCTCCAATGGCGAAGAAATTCTCCAAAATAGCTCCAAGAATGTTCCCAAGTCGCTCTCTCTCTCTAGGGTTCGTCCCTTGGGTGTTTGGGATCCAAAAACCCAGCTCTCCTCTTCTTTGGTTCGGAATTTGGCTTAAAACCAGGAAATCCCGACTCGCACGGCCAGGGTGCACGGCCGTGCGAGCTTCAGGGGTTGCCCGTGCGTGTCCTCGGCATAAGGCGCACGGCCATATTGCTCACGTGCACGGCCGTGCAGCCTCCCTGGTCTGCCCGTGCAGCTCCCCAAAAACCTCGCCATTCGTCCGTTCTTCGTCCAATCGACCCCAGACTCGCTCCTAAGCCTTCATTCACGTACTAGGACCTGAAACATCAGAAACAAGCACAACCTAGCGTGAAATCGGCCTAAAACACGAGAATCAACACCTCAAACGGTGTAAGAATGGGGGTAAAAACATGTGTAATTAACGGTCTATCAGGTTTGACTCTTGTTTTTCATGTTGTGTCTAGTTAGTTTAACTCAAAGTAGTATTCCGACATCGTCTACTAAACATGATTTAAAACTATGAATAACTGAAATCCAATAAAATAATTAATGTAATTGGTTTGGTACTATATATTCATTAATTAAATAATTTGTAAAGAATGATGTTAATTCTTACGCACTTAGAATATTTTGACAATTGTTTTACCGATGAGTTAAACAAGGAGAAGGGAAAGGGGTTGACCGAACCCTAATTAGTTTTTCTTCCTCTTTTCAAATGTTCTTTTAATAGGAAAAATATATGAGAAGATCCACGTCATTGCCTTTTCCACCGAAACAATTCTGCTTCTTTTGAATTGGCTCAAGCTCCCTATTTAGTTCACATAGGATCAAAATCCGGATTTTGGTACGATTCTACGATTTTAATGATTTTAATCCCGATTTTGAACGATTTCAAGGTCCAGCGATTGTATAGTAAAATCAGGATCGGAATCCCTAAGTAAAATCCTAAAATCCTACGATTGTACGATCAAAATCCCGATTTTGACTGCATTGTTCATACCATCATGGTATGATTTCTTACCATATGGTATTAAATTGGAGCATACCATATGGTAATGAATGGTAAAAAATTATTCAATTTTTTGTACTAAAAATATATCAAAGTGGATATAAAGAGCATATTTAATCTGATTCATCTGTGCAAAAAAAATTAAATTTCGACTTGAAACGAGAGAAAAATCATCCATTAAAGATTAAAGGGGAAAAGATGAAAGACTTTCCAGGAGAGAGAGGCTACTGATGTCATGCTGATGTGGACAGATTACTCATGGTTACTGACCATAAAGTTACTGACCTAATCCGCTCCCGTGGCTGGGGAGATGGTAGAGCTATCATGTTTAGAGAGCTCGGTGTATCGAGATAGGGATTGGATGGTGAAAATTGTGCCTGTGGCTTCAAATAAGGAAATAGTTTGACTTGGTGGTTGGGAGAGCTTTCCGGGGATAAGAATATTGTAGATGAAAATAAAGTGTAGGCGAGGGGGTTTATGGTGAGAAATGGCGATAAAAGAGTCTTTTGAATTTGGGGAAGGATAAAGAGGGTGTGGGTGGGGTTGGTAGTTGTCTAGTTGACGTTAATATTGGGTTCGGGCTAGGGAGAGATTTGGTATTTTGATAGAAAGTGGATGGTGAATTAAAATGGACGTGGAACTTGATGGTTGAGAGTTGGGTTTAAGTGGGATTTTTTCAATAATAGAATCTTTTAATTTTTTTACAAAAATAGTACCCAGCCCATAAAAATTACAAAAATAGTATCATTTTAAAGAAACCGCACCTTCCAGGTGCGTTTAATAAATAATCTGTACCCTCCATATGTGTTTTATGTATAAACGCACCCTCCAGGTGAGTTTTATGTATAAACCGCACCTTGGAGGTGCGGTTCGTGCCACGTCAGCTAGGGAACCGCACTAGGCAGATGCGGTTTGTGTTTCCTCGCCTGCGGCCTTAGATAGCGTTGGATGAGGCGGCGATCCAACGGCGGACCGCATGCCACCTCAGCGATCCGCGCCATGGATCGAAGACCGCATTTTGCAGGTGCGGTCAGTGCCTCAAGAAACGTAGAACGCATCGGGAGGGTGCGGTTTCAGGGAGGGCAAAATTACCAGACCCCATTTCCTTAAGCATGCATCTCTTTAGAAAGAGTAACAAGTGTAGCATCGTTCATTGATATAAGATATTGTTATTTGACAAAATTAAAAAACCAATCGAGAGCTTACCAATCAACCACAAATTATCAGCAAGCTTCTTTCGCTTGAAATGATGGTTCCAGTTGCTCTTGAAGTGTCGTATTCACCACCTTTGGGACCACTTCCATGCTGGATCCAAACCTAAGATGGCAGCTCTAATGTCGGCGTGCCGATCAGAGATTATTGTCATGTTCGTCCTCCTAGTGACGTGGAGCTGAATTTGCCATAAAAACCATCCATAGCTATCAGTATTCTCTCCCTCAACAATGGCGAAGGCTAAAGGAAAGAATTGTCTGTTTGCATCCACCCCACTGGCAATCAGGAGAGTGCCCTTGTACTTGCCGGTAAGGAATGTACCATCCACTTGGATCACATGGACACAGAAGCCAAAACCATCAATAGATGGCTTGAATGCCCAAAAAAATTGTCTGAAATGGCGTTTATTACCTGGCTCTGGTGGTTGTATCTCTTCATCTTGGTATCGAGGGGAGAAAACAGTGCCAGGGTTAGACGCCTCCAATGCCAAAATCAACCTGGGAAGGAATGCATACTATTCTTCCCAATCACCAAATACGGCGGCCAAAGCTTTCTACTTTTCATACCACACCTTCTTATAGTTAATCATATAACCATAACGACTTGCAATGTCAGCGATTATGACTTTCACCTTCAGGTCAGTATCTTGCTCAATTAGATGCTTGATAGCCGCATCAACTACCCTGGATTTTAACTGTCGATAGCCTTGGGATGTTATAGATGACACACGTGTGTGTGTGTGTGTGTGTGTGTGTGTGTGTGTGTTCACCGCGCGGGATATTACCCAATGGCCGTGTCTCTTGTTGTTGATGGCCTGAATCCTAACATTGCATCCCTCGTTATGATTACGACATCTGACTATGAACCTTTTCGTGTTGGAATGAGTTGTGTGCCATTTAAAATGCTGAGTCATTGCTTCAGTATCAATGGCGTGCCACACCTCTTTCTTCGAGCCAAATTGTTGGCCCTTCATAAACCCAATGAGTGGACCCCATACGAGAACCTATGGGGGTTCCATGTCGCTGTCGACCATCCAATTGCCATCTGAAATGTGATTGTAGTAGGGGACTGGTACACGGTCATCAGCCACCTCATCATCATTATTTGAGTGTGACTCTAGTCCTGAATCATCAGCACCTTCAAGAGGGTCGGAGCTGTCTACACTGGCGTTGTTCTCTCCTTCTTCATCGAAGGGGTCACTACCTGGTGCTGGCAGGGCATCTTCCATCTGTTCCAGCTCATGAAAGGCCCCTACATAAGCTCCATAATGGTAATTGTGAAAACTACCGCTGCGTGATTGGAAGTTGTACTGGGGTTGGTTGGCATGGTCCGGTTGAACTTCTTCTTCATATGACGGGAAAGATTGATGCGACCTTCACCTTGCTCTTGGTACTGAAAATAGGAATGAAGATCATGGTAACTTTGGTAGGGATGATCTCCATATAATTCACCTCCACCATGGATACCAGATGTTTGACCGTCTCCAGAATGACCTCCAACGCCTATGACCGCCTCGGTGTAAACGAACATCTCGGCTTTGGAAAGATTGTTGGACCTCAAGGATTCGAGCATGACATCTACTTCATCCTGAGTGGTTATGAGATATTCCTCGTGCCACAACGACCCGCCTTCTCTGTTTGGATATCAGTACACCATACGATCAACTCTCTCGTGCCATCCATGCAAGTAACGTTAGTACACATTTGATAGAGGTCTTCAAGCATCAGTCTGGTAGCGACCTTTATTTTCTGAAAATTGCCACCGACGTACGTGACCCCCTTTCCGGTCTCTTCCGTGTAACCATTCCACCGTAACCCAAGCGTGAACTTTTGGAATGCCATCTGTAAAAAAACCGTAGTTCCGTTAATATCATAAAAATAAAAAATCACAATAAAAAGTAATACAAAATAAACTTACGAGTTAACGTTAACCGCAAAACTAAAGAAGTAGGGAGCTATAACATAAAATTGAAAAGGGAGAAGGAGAGGTGTGAAGAGAAGAGGTTGTTTCCCGGGCTGTTTTTATAGGCAAAATCATCAATGAAAACCGCATAGGGAGGATGTGATTTTCATCTGCCAAAGTGTGGTTTTGCTAGGTCAGCCCAAGAACCACACCTTGGTCATGCGCTTTTGCTAGGTCAGGCCCAGAACCGCATGGCCAAGATGCGGTTTTGGCCCAGAATGTTAAACCGCACCTTGGGCGTGCGGTTTACATATAAACCGCACCATGGGAGTGCGTTTCACTATCAAACCGCACCTTAGAGGTGGGGGTTTTTAAAAATGAGCGCTATTTTAGTAATTTCTTTGGACTGGGTGCTATTTTTGTAATTTTTTTTAAAAGGTACTATTTTTGGAAAATTCCGGCTTAAGTTGATGGGCTAGGGAACTAGACTTAACTTGCCTTGGCGTCAATTTTAAAGGAAGTTGATTTGTTGAAGCCAACTATAGTTATAACTAACGATATACCTAGTTAAGGTTGATTGATTTGGATTTATCCTACTTCAATATCCTAGAGATATAATCCAGCTGAGGTCTCGTCTGCAATAGGGTTAATTAAATGGACTTTTGCGCGAGGTCTCGTCATACACAAGAAAGTTATTAATGACGTATATTACAAGTAGCATACAAGATTGATAAAACTCGAGCAATCTAAAACTCGAGCAATCTCTTGACTTGATTATTTAATAAGGTTATGGGTATAATATGTCCTTGTGCATTTTTATCAAACATGTCCATCTACTATATTTTACATCAAACATGCCTTCTGTTAAAATTTGCATCCAAAAACCATCAACAATAGTCGAACCTTGGTTTGGGCGACACCTATGTCTAAAATATTCCTAATAATTTCACTTTAGAATTGTTTTGTTTCTTGTGTATAGCCAAATACCTCTAATGATTTCACTTTAACGAGACCGGGAGAAATAAATGAGGAGGAAAAACTGACATTTCAACCCAATTTTTTTTTATCTCGGGTCGTGTGAATCTCGGTTCAACCGTGGTTGACCATTTTTTAATGTTTGTGACACGCCAAAACACAACACCAATCTGCGACCAAGTGTAATCGCAGACCGGGAATGCAGTAACAGGCAAGTTATATTATCAACCCGGGGTCTAGATCTACTGCTTACTCAGTGATTCTCTGTTATCTAGCCAACTAGAGTAAGTGATTGTTGTTTAAACTAAAAGCAGAAATAAAGCAGGAAATTATTCGGTTTTCTTAAGCAGGAAAGAGTCACTCGGGAATGAATCCCCCTAGCTCCTTAGTTAGGTTCAATTGCAATTTACCCTGGGTTGATTTACTGTTGATTAGACTGCGGAAGATCCGGCAGTAGCTTGGAATCTCTTAAGCTGACCAAGCCCTCTCAGTCTAACTACCCGGCAGACGACTAGTCTTCACCGGGATAGAAAGCTGAAGCAGTAAGAACAGAAATTCACTACTGGAATTAGATTCCAGTACAAAGCAGTAAACTGGCTAACTCTCGTATAGCCAACCTCCTACTATCGAATGAAGAGGCTCTAACAACCTAATCAGATTCTATCTATCTCAGGTTGAAGCAGAAATTGAGACAAGCTGATCAGACTCAAATCAATTCATGAAACATGCATCATTCGATTAAAATCAAACAGTAGTATCATCCCCAGTCATTACAATCAATCCCCTAACACATGGAACTAGGGTTCTTCATCCCCAAGTGAGAGAAGGGTTCTACTCCATAGAGAGAGAAGAGAAAACAAGAATCGGATTAGTCATACTCATAACGATGAGGATAATCTGCTCCGGGACGATGATTTTCACTCCTATGACGACCTCCAGGCTCGATTCGATGAAATCCAGCTCTAAGACAGCTTCTAGGATGTGTTCTTCGTACTTTCTCTCTCTAGGGCTCTGTTTTTGCTCTGAAAACACTCCCCTCTCACTTCTGGCTCGGATTAGGCTTTAAAACCGGGTTTTCCCGAGTTGCACGGCCAGGGTGCACGGCCGTGCACCTCACCATTCTGGCCGTGCACCATGAAACGCAGCGTATCCCTTAATTGAACTCAGGCTTCTTGCACGGCCAGGTGCACGGCCGTGCAATCTTCAGGGCCTGCCCGTGCATCTCCTCGGCATGAGGCGCACGGCCAGCTTGCAACCGTGCACGGCCGTGCAGCCCCTCTGGTCTGCCCGTGCAGCTCCCAAAAACCTCGCCACTCGTCCGTTCTTCGTCCAATCGACCCCAGACTCGCTCCTAAGCCTTCATTCACGTACTAGGACCTGAAATATCACAAACAAGCACAACCTAGCGTGAAATCGGCCTAAAACACGAGAATCAACACCTCAAACGGTGTAAGAACGGGGGTAAAAACATGTGTAAATGACGGTCTATCAAACTCCCCCACACTTAACTGTTTGCTTGTCCCCAAGCAAACCAAGTCAGACACTAGGTAAGCTTACACATTTCAATCAACCAACATTGGGGACAAGTCATAAAGGCACAGAACACGTGAATCGCACTGGTTTTCAAACATCAATACATGCACAACCTCAATAACAACCTGGACAACCACCACAAAGGACATTCGAGTGCAGCAAATCGAGTAAAGGAAGAGTCTCCCGTCTGTTCACTGGCCAACCTAGACTTGATTCAACCACTTACTCAAAACAGTCAACTCATGCATCCAACTCAAGACATCAGAATAGAGACCGAGCAATCTAGGTCCTCACCGGGGTACAAGAGCATATAGAAAATGAAAATGAATCACTCACTCTCGACCAGTGGGGTCAGGACAATTTGATGCGAAAGATGCGCATGCTATTTCTCTCAATCCCTATCATCTCTTCACCATGATGGCAGCCTCTAAATGCTAGAGTTCACATATTGGGTGTCATCACTAACTAATCAGGAGGTCTTAGACACAGGTTCAAATGACTGGCTAGGGTCTTGGACATGGGGAAAAGGCCTTTTAGGTGGTGGAAGTATTCATAGCAAAAGGTTCCACATTTCCCGAACACACAAACACAGTCAGCAACCCGGTATTTTCTTTCTGCTATCCTGCATTACTCAATATCTTAAGAGCACAAGAGCGAAGGAGGCATAAACATCAGCATTTCCAAGCCAGACTGCTAAGAAACACTACTTACTGGGCATTATTCAGATTTTTAGTAGTGGCTCTCTTTTGCTTCCAATTTTTCTTTGTTTTTCTTTTATTTTTCTTTTCATTCCTTAAGAGAGCCACCACTCCTGCACATATTTCAAACATCCGCCCAACTTTTAAGCACTACCTCCAACACTCACATAGACTTTAGCAGAAACAGCAGAGAATATATAAAAACCACTCTGTGGAACCTTCTAAAAGATGCAACAAGGGTGATTTCTTTTCATTATAGACCAAAAGAAAGGATAACACACGGCTCAAAGGGGCTGACTAGGGGATATGACACATCAGGACAGTCAGTTTTGGGCGTGGGCTAATCCTATGCCCCCATCATCTTAGCTAGTGACAACGTGAATGCTACACATCATGGAAGAGGGATCTATCGCACAAGAAAGAAACGAGCAGGCTCAAATCTCACATGGCTACCTATATGCTCTATCTCACATTCTGATACCCTGAACTAGATGCATAAGAGACTGTCAAGAACAAGTAATCAATTCAAGTCAGATCAAGTCACAGTTGGCAGGCAAACAGTTGAAAAACTGAACCCCTACATCGTTCTACTGCACATCTCAGTCCTCATCATAGGTTGTCCTAGTCGCAAACAAGTTGTCATGCATTAATCCGAAAACCAATCAATTCATCCATCAAAACACAGTGCCAATATGATCAAACAGCAGTACTTGGAGCCCTCAAATCGTAAGATTCGGACAGCGGACTAGGCTCCAAGCACCATCATAAATATTCCAACCGATACAAAGCATCCCCCCACACTTAAGAACGACATTGCCCTCAATGGAGCAGAGGGAAAGATAAGGGGAACGATGTTACCGGGTAGGAACACTGCTGGGGGACTGGAAGTGGACCAGTCAGCGAGAAACGAACGGGGGAGTGGACAATGCTGCACAAATCGAACATCAGAAACACACTAGCACACTGTGCGTTAGGGATAAGTGTTAGCCCAGACGGCTACATCAAACCACAAAGGAAAAACCAAAAACAAAAACAAACGACACTAAGTTCAAGCTCCGCACACATGGAGCAAACACACAAAAGTCTAAAATGAAAAAGAAAACACACTGAGACGGGCAACGAGTACAGCCTACTCGTCGCCAAGATCGTCGAGGTCGATGTCGTTCATGAACGCGTCATCATCCGCAGCGCCAGTAGCACCGTCATGTGGAGGGGAGTCATCCCAGGGAGTCCTCCAGACAGGTGGCTCGCCCGGGAGCAGCTGGAGCAGGTGCTGCTGGACCTCCTGCATGCGCCGGGAGCGGCGCTTCTCCCGCTCGATGTGGGCAAGAGTCACGCCCTGCTGGGTCTGGAGCTGGTCCAATCTCTCGTCGTAACTCGCCATCCTCTGGTGGTACTCGGCCTGGTGAGCCGCGTACTGCTGCTGGAACTGCAGCTGATGGTCGATGATCTGCTGGTTCTGGAGACGCAGCTGCTCGAACTGGGAAGTGAAGTAATCCTGCCCCGGGAAACTGGAGCTGCTACCCCCGAAATGGAAGTCAGTTGGTGGGGGATTATCAGCAGCATCAGCAGCAGCATCCACCTCCTCGGGATCCACCTCATCGGCAGCCTCCTCCTCCTCTGGTACGGGCTCCGCGGGGATCGGAGGCTCCGGAAACCCATCGACCCATTGAACACCGTTCCTCTCCCGCAACAGCAGCATCTTCCTGATCGTCGTGCGGCCAAAGATGAGGGTGTCCCCCTCCTCGGTGCACCCCTGCAGTGAAAGGCCAAAGAAGGTGGCCAGGCGGGTGATGAGGGGGGCGCAGTGGAGGCTCTTCAGCTCTGTGGCCGTCTTCTCAAAGGTCTTGGCCACCACTGAACCCAGGTGGAGAGGATGGCGGCGCTGGCGGATCGAATGGAGGAAGTACAGGGACCTCTTCGTGATGGCGCCGGCGCTGTCAGCTGCAGGAGTGTAAGACTTCGTCAGCAGGTGGTGGAGAAGTCGGTTGTCGATCTGCAGGGTAGAGGCCTTCGTCCTCCCGGACCGGAAGGGACGCGTCTGGCCTGGCCGAGCCAGGCTGGTGTACAGCCTCCCGAAGTCCACCGCCGGTGGCTCATTCACCTCGGTGACGTAGTCCTCACGGTCGTCGAGGTCGAGGTCGAGAGCCTCGGCCAGCTCGTGGTAGCTCAAGGACCGGGGGACCCCGCCCAGCCTGAATTGGACGGCCGTACCATCCTGCCAGTTGTCCGTGGTATTGTGCTTGAAGGTCGTGTAGAACTCCCACACCGGCTCGTAGTAGACCTTCTCGCAGAGCTGGAGCAGACGGCGCCAGGCGGTGTTGGCGACCGCGGCGGAGAGCTGCTCGTAGCAGTGCAATCGGCGAAACTCCCGTTTGGACCAGCAATGGTGTGACCCAAACGGGGTTTCCGCGACCTCCTTGAAGCGCTCTGCGGTGGGTCCCCTCCTCAGATCCCGGATGAACGGGTGCTGGAAATTAGGTTTCGCCATTGCCCTGCAAAACAACAACCCAAAGTGGAACCCAAAAGAGCCAAAGAAAAAGGTCAAGCGCACCCCCACACTTAAGAACAGAAAACACCCTAACCATGGTTTCATCCATAGTTCGGGGGTCAAAATCTCGATAAATCAAGCAGAATCAGGGTGGGGGTGCACATTCACAAGAAAATAGGCAACTCAAGGTTCACATCCATAGCAAATACACCCTCAAACTACATCATTAAGGGCCCCAACCGGTGGCCACAACAGGGCATGGAAAACAGGCATTTCAGCGAACACCTTGTGTGCACTACTAAGTTAAACATGAAATTGGCCAAATTCTTGCACACAAGGGCTTAAACAATCAAAGGGGACTTTGCCCAACATAATTCAATCACATCCCATGCATTCCCCTCAATCAATTTCATAAGATTCACATGATTCAATAAGGTTCTCTAACATACACCCTACACACTCAATTCTCCACAATTAACATAGTTAGGGGCAAAATCAAACCTGGAGACTCAAGTAGAGGTGTAGGGAATGATGAGGGGAAGACAATGGAAGTGACGAAACGCCGAAAAACTGGCCGGAAATGCTCGTCGGAGTCACGCCGGAGTCTCGCCGGAAATCGCCTCCGGCGACTAAAACGTCGCCCAAACTCGCTCAAAATCGAGGGATAGGCCGCTTTGGGTGTAGAAAGAGTGGGTTTGTAGTTGGTTTGGTGAAAAAATTACCCAAAGTGGCCGAAAAAATCGAAAAAAGGTGGGTTTTGCGCGGTTTTCTGGCGAGGGCAGAGGATTCCGGCGAGTGGTTTTGGTTTTCTGACCACAATGGCCGTGCATGCCATATACATAGGCCGTGCCTCGGCTGCACGGGCAGGGGCGCACGGCCGTGCAAGGCTGGTTTTTGCCCGTGCAGCCGACACGGCCTGGCCGAGGAGGAGCGCACGACCGTGCACCTGGCACATATGGCCGTGCCATCCTTACCGAGAGCTCGCACGGCCAAGGGGGGATACCCGCACGGCCATGCGAGGCATCATGGTGCCCGTGCAAGACGCACGGCAGGGCAGGACGAGCGCACGGCCGTGCAATAAGCGCTTTTGGCCGTGCGCTTTTGGCCGAGAGCTCGCACGGCCAAGGGGGGTTCCCGCACGGCCGTGCATGTTGTGGTCCTGGCCGTGCGACTTGTTGGAGTCCCGAAATCAACCTGTTTTCGCTCAAAAACGACACGTAACTCTGGATCAACGTCTCAAGACTCAAAAACACAAAAAATCAAAGGAAAAAGAGTAAGAAAATGCAAACCTCGGTGGGGTTGCCTCCCCACAAGCGCTTCTTTACCGTCTTTTAGCTGGACGCCAGTATGGATGCTCAGGGAAGTGTAGGATCAGGTGCCTTCAAGAGCGGATCCACATCGCTCTTGAGGTACAGCTTCAAATGGTGGCCATGCACGCGACGAATGTGGCCACCTGCATTCGCCAGCTCAACTTGGCCATCCGGTAGGATGCAAGCGAGTGAATACTCGGATGGCCAAGGAGGGGGCGGGACCAGCTCATAGTGGTCTCCGGCTTCCTTTCGAGCAGGCTTAGCTGCCGGCAGTTTCGGCCGCCACTCCTCCTTGATCTGTTCTTTGGGTGACGGAGTGGTCCGGAGTGGCGGCGAAGGTGTGGGAGGCGGTTCCTGCAAAATAGGCAGCACAGAAGGATACACGATAGACTCGTGCTCCTGGTGAGATACAGCATGCAGAGGTGACGAAGCAGGTATATTATCAGCAACAGAAAACGTTATTCGCTCCTCGCCATCCCTCAAAACTAAGGTCCCATCATGCACATCTATGAGAGCCTTGGCGGTGGCCAGGAAAGGCCTTCCCAGTATAAGAGGCACTTCTGTGTCCTCACTGATGTCCAAGATAATAAAATCCACGGGATATGTGAATTTGCCAACCTTAACCAGAAGGTCTTCCACTATACCCCTAGGATGCACTACAGATCTGTCAGCTAATTGAAGGGTCATCCTAGTAGCACGGGGTTCACCTAGGCCTAGTTTCATGAACAATTTATATGGAATAACATTGATACTAGCACCTAAATCCGCCAAGGACTTCTCTACATGCAATTTATCAATAGAGCACGGGATAGTAAAACTACCTGGGTCCTTCTTCTTCTGCGGAAGCTTGTTTTGCAGAATAGCCGAGCATTCCTCGCTGAGCTCTACCGTGGCCAGCTCACTCAGCTTCTGCTTCTTTGAGAGAAGCTCTTTCAGAAACTTCGCATACTTTGGCATTTGCGATAGTGCCTCCAGGAAGGGCACTTGGACATTCAGCTTCTTAAGCATGGCCATGAAGTTCTCGAACTCTGCCTCCAGCCTGTCTTTGTGCAACCGAGTAGGGAAAGGGAGTTTAGGGACATACTCCTTCACTACTGGTTGCGGTTTAGGTGCAGGCACCTCAACTTCCTTCTCTACTTCCTGTTCAACCGCTGGAGCCACTAAGACAGGGCTTTCTTTCTCCGGTTCCCGAGCAGGGGGATCAACAGTCATCTTGCCACTCCTGGTCATGATGGCATTGCAGCGCTCATTCGGGGTCGGCGGGTGAGGGATGGTCTGCCCTGGTAGAGTACCAGGAGCCCTTTGAGCCACTGCCTGGGCCACGCTCCCCAGCTGGGTCTGGATATCCTGCAAAACAGCCCGTGTATTCCTCTGACCAGCTTCCAGAGCCAGGAGTTGACCCGAGGCCTTCTCCATGAATTGCTCAAAGGTGTTGAATTTCTGAGCACTAACACTGGCAAGAGAACCCACCAAGTCCCGCAGTTCAGCCATCTGATCATTCTGCACTGGGGCGGCAGGGGCTGCACCTGGCTGCTGGAATTGCCCCTGTCTGGGCTGATATGGTGGCCTCTGGAAGCCCGGTGGTCCCTGTGGAGCTGGTGGTCTGGGATTTGGCCCAGTCCAGGAGAAGTTAGGATGCTGGCGCCACCCCTCATTGTACGTGTTGCTGTAGGGGTCATTGCGCCTGACATTGTTGATGAAGTTCACCTGCTCCTGGGGCGTGGTCGATTCCTTCATCGCCTGGCAGTCTTCCACCATATGATGGGTGCTCTCGCACCACTGGCAGAGCATCGCCTGCTGCTGTCCGGTCCCTGGAATCATCCCGGAACGATCGATAGCTGAGACCAGCTTCGATACTACCTGCACCAAATCGGATGACTGGGTGCCCACAGCATGCACACCCCGGCCTGGTGCTCTCCTCGATCTCCTGGCAGTGCCCCAATCATAACCATTCTCCGCCATCTCTTCAAAGAGTTGATTCAGCTGTGGCGGGGTTTTGGTCAGCATGTTCCCGCCACAAACCGAATCGATCAGCTGCTTGTCCTCCGGGAAGAGGGCGTGATAGAAGGTGCCCACCTTGAACGCATCGTTGAAACCATGATTGGGACACCTGAGGAAAAGACTGCTGTACCTCTCCCATGCATCCCTGATGGTCTCATCCTCATCCTGAGCAAAATGTGTAATTTGCTTCTGCAGGTCAGCTGTCTTGGATGGAGGATGGTAGCGGGTGAGGAACTTGTCCGCCAGGTTGGCGAACGTGGTGATGGAGCCCGGAGATCGAGTGTCTAGCCACTCCTTGGCCTGCCCCTCCAAAGTGAATGGGAAGTACCTCAGCTGGATGGCATCTGCTGGTACCCCATTGATCTTGATTCCATCGATGAGCTCGTGGAATCGCCTGAGATGTGATCGAGGGCACTCTCCCTCCTTACCACGGAACACTACTGAACCGCGCAGCATGGTGATCACGGAGGTGCTCACCTCAAAGTTGTTGGCTGGGACCTGAGGGTGCTGAATGGGTGACCTCATGTCCGCAGCTCTAGCGGTCCAGTAGGATCCCATGGTTTGCTCCTCAGGGATCATATCATGGTTCCCTGGTTCAGCCATCTCTTCTTCTTCCTCCTCTAACTGCAGCTGTGATAGCGCCTCCTCCGCAGCCAGTCGCGCCTTTAGAGCCCGCTTGAAGTTTCTGCAGGTTCGTTCAAGCTCCTGGTCTAGTGGTAATAGATCTCCCGACTGGCTACGGGTCATGCACTACCTGCACACAATCAGCAGAAACAACCCGTGAAGGCACACAGGCGGAAGAAATAAAAAGCAGAAAATAAAAAGCTAGAGTAACAAATTCTCACTTTTCCCCAATAACCTAGAGGGGTTCCCCGGCAACGGCGCCAAAAACTTGACACGCCAAAACACAACACCTAACAATGGCTAAGTGTAACCAATGAAAGGGACTGCAGTATAGTGGCACAAGTAATAAATATCGAATCCACGGGTCTCTAGAGTTACTATTACTCAGCTTCAGTTCATTATCTAGCAAACTAGATTAAGGATTGATTAACTAAACTACTCTACTAACTAAACTAAGTAAAACTACTAATTACAGTTTGGGAACTCACTTAGGTATGATTCCCCCTAGCTCCTCAATTAGGTCCAAGTTGTAATTCATTTTGGTTGATTTACTGTTGATTAGACTGCGGAAGATCCGGCAGTAGCTTGGAATCTCTTAAGCTGACCAAGCCCTCTCAGTCTAACTACCCGGCAGACGACTAGTCTTCACCGGGATAGAAAGCTGAAGCAGTAAGAACAGAAATTCACTACTGGAATTAGATTCCAGTACAAAGCAGTAAACTGGCTAACTCTCGTATAGCCAACCTCCTACTATCGAATGAAGAGGCTCTAACAACCTAATCAGATTCTATCTATCTCAGGTTGAAGCAGAAATTGAGACAAGCTGATCAGACTCAAATCAATTCATGAAACATGCATCATTCGATTAAAATCAAACAGTAGTATCATCCCCAGTCATTACAATCAATCCCCTAACACATGGAACTAGGGTTCTTCATCCCCAAGTGAGAGAAGGGTTCTACTCCATAGAGAGAGAAGAGAAAACAAGAATCGGATTAGTCATACTCATAACGATGAGGATAATCTGCTCCGGGACGATGATTTTCACTCCTATGACGACCTCCAGGCTCGATTCGATGAAATCCAGCTCTAAGACAGCTTCTAGGATGTGTTCTTCGTACTTTCTCTCTCTAGGGCTCTGTTTTTGCTCTGAAAACACTCCCCTCTCACTTCTGGCTCGGATTAGGCTTTAAAACCGGGTTTTCCCGAGTTGCACGGCCAGGGTGCACGGCCGTGCACCTCACCATTCTGGCCGTGCACCATGAAACGCAGCGTATCCCTTAATTGAACTCAGGCTTCTTGCACGGCCAGGTGCACGGCCGTGCAATCTTCAGGGCCTGCCCGTGCATCTCCTCGGCATGAGGCGCACGGCCAGCTTGCAACCGTGCACGGCCGTGCAGCCCCTCTGGTCTGCCCGTGCAGCTCCCAAAAACCTCGCCACTCGTCCGTTCTTCGTCCAATCGACCCCAGACTCGCTCCTAAGCCTTCATTCACGTACTAGGACCTGAAATATCACAAACAAGCACAACCTAGCGTGAAATCGGCCTAAAACACGAGAATCAACACCTCAAACGGTGTAAGAACGGGGGTAAAAACATGTGTAAATGACGGTCTATCAGTTTGATAATTTTTCCAAAGTATAAGGGCATGTTTGATGTAAAATATGGTTGAGGGACATGTTTGATAAAACTGCATAGTAGAGGGGCATATTATACCTATAACCCATATTATAATTGTCCTAGACACTTAGTCTAGTCAAACCTTAGAAAAACATTTACTTAATTCCAGATACATGTGTGTAGTCTCATCAAACATGCATAAGCAATTATAAGAATCACATAATCACGTATATGTGTGGTATTATGAATCATGATACATACATGCAATTGATATAATCAGATAAATCACAATCATGCTTTAAAGTAGATATGTATTAGCTGTTGGGATGAATAGTTTTGAAAAGTTATAAATGAAATTCCTAATTAATTATCCAGTATTTTCTTATAATACGAAAAATAAGATGGATAATTAATAAAAGAAATATCATGGAGATAATTAGGATTAATTATCTCCCTAATTAAAATGTGACTTATTCCCAAAGAAAGAGCGAATATTCTGGGTTTTCTGCTCCTATAAATAGCAGACCCCCCAGACCCTCTAAACACACCTCAGAGAGCAGAAACACGAGAGAGAGTGAGATTTCAGAGAGCTCCGGTTTTCGCACAAAACCGCCGAGCAAATTTAATGAGTGGCTGTTTTATCCTGGAGCCGACCGACTGATAGTCTGCTGTGCGCATTACGAGGCAGTGCCGCGAACGTCTTAAAAAAAGCGACCTAGTCCGCGACTCAGCCAGATCGATGACCCTTGTTTTCATGTTCGGTTTTTAACAATTTTAAAACGTTTGGATGTCGTCATATGTACCGAACAGATTCAATTCAATTACCGCATCCGGCTTCAATTCGTCTCATCCCGCCACTCGATGCAAGCTTCGATCGACGTAGCTCTCTTCTAGTACCGGCCAGTCGCCGAAAGGGAAGCTTGCTATTCCTACCAAGCTTTTGCACGTATATGAAAGAATGCTTGTCCATTCTTATTTCTTACAATTTTATATATTCTCTAGCTGTGGTGAAAGCGTGAGATTTGGGATTTTATTTATGAATAATTGTTACTGCTAGCTTTTGTTGAAGCAAGTAGTCAGAGGGAAACGTTAAAGGGAAAGACGGAACTCACTGGCTGCTACCGAGCTTTCCGGGTTGGATCACGTCCTTAAGCCTCAAACTTAAGGAGTTTCTTATGCCTTTTCTGGCCAATAGGAAGAGGAGAGAGATGGAGGCATGTAACTAACCCGTAATTACATAAAAGGGTAATTTTGGGACTTTTTGTTTTTATTAAATGTTAATAATTATTTTAATTATTTTTGGAAATGGTAATTTGACTATAACCACGCCACTGACTTATTAGAGTAGTAACAGAAACATAAATAAATTTTGTATTTTCTTTTTCCCACTCCACTTTTCTGTTGCTACTTCCCTGGGACGTGCTAAGTGGGATATCCAGGTTGTTGGGTTCCTCTACTTTCTCTCCGGAGGACTCTGTTATAAATCACCTACTGTAAATCCAATACAATCAAGCAAGCTTTCACACAACAACAATATCCCTACAATCCTTTCATGGTATCAGAGCCAGTCAAGATCAACTGACTCGATCCATTCTCCATTTTTCATTCTTCCTCTGTTTCTTCATTCTTTCCTTCGGCAGTATGTCCGGATCCAATTTTTCAAGCGGCTCGATGTCCTCTGATGATGCAATTGTTACTTTTAATCCTGCTGCTCAGCTGCCGCTAAAACTCACGCCAACCAATTTTAGTTCATGGAGGTCGCAGCTGGAGACTCTCCTCATGGGTTTGGACCTTATCGATTACACCGACGGCACCAGCGTTTCCCCTGTTCAAACAATCACAACAGATGACACCGCCAAGCCCAATCCTGCTTATCATCGCTGGTTTCGACAAGATAAGCTCATTCTTCATGCACTTAGGTGCTCTATCTCTGAGTCTTTGTACTCCTATGTTTCTGCTGCAAAAACATCTCGTGAAGCATGGTCAATTCTGGAAAAGCTTTATGCTGGTCGCTCCCAGTCTCGCATCATCAATCTGAGAGGGAAGATGAGCCGTATAGTCAAAGGAGATCGTGATGTTGTCTCCTTTGTTAATGATTTAAAGCAAATTGCAGCAGAGCTTGCGCTCGTTGACGACCCTGTTTCTGATTTGGACCTGGTCGTTCACTGCCTTAGGGGTCTTGGCCCTGACTACAATTATTTCACTGCCGCTGTCCGTGCTCGAGGATCCGCTGTTACCATCGAAGACCTCCTGGACTCCCTGGTTGAGTACGAGGAGGATTTGAAGGAGCAGTCGAGGTTGTCCTCTGTTCCTACGGCGTTTTACACACAGGGGCTATCTCGCAGAGGTGGAGGCGGCGGATCTGCACTCTCTCGGCCGAGGAGTTATGCGCAGCAAGGGTTCCCTGAAGCCGGCCAAATTTCTCAGGCCCATCAGGCCCAACCACATCGTGCGACTGCCCAAACCCTCACCGGCCCAGGATCTTCTGATTTGGCCCGTCCGCGTCGAGCCCAAGTCACATGTCAATTCTGTGACAGGCCTGGGCATTCAGTCAAACAATGTTTTAAGTTGTTTCCCCAGGCCCGTCAAGCCTTCAATCAGGCCCGCCAGGCCCAAATGCATCATACCACAGCTGCTGCAGGCCCATCTGTCTCTCCCACTGGGCCGTGGCTTATGGACACGGCCGCTTTTCATCATGTCACGTCAGATTTGGGCAATTTGTCTATCTATTCTAATTATTCGGGTCCGGATGAAATTCTAGTTGGCGACGGATCAGGTTTGGCGATATCACATATCGGTTCTTCAACTGTTTCAGTTGGCTCTACGCATTTTCATTTAAATGATATATTATGTGTTCCCAACATCAAGAAACATCTTATTTCGGTTGCCAAGTTATGTCAGACTAATCCGGTTTCTGTGGAATTTTTGGCCACTCATTTTGTTGTGAAGGATCTTCGCACGGGGGCGCAGCTGCTGAAGGGGGTAAACAACGGTGATGTTTATGAGTTGCCGCGGGAGGTGGAAAAAGTCCGGTTTGCTTTGGTTGCCACTAGAACGTCTGCTGCATCGTGGCACGCTCGGCTGGGTCATCCATCTCATCAGTCACTTATTAGTCTCATTCGGTCTTTTTCTCTACCTGTTTCATCGTCAGTAACTAGTTCTTGCTGCGATTCATGTCTTTCCAATAAAAGCCACAAACTCCCATTTGCCGTTTCCTCTTTGACTAGCAGTCGCCCTTTTGATCTTTTGTATACTGATGTTTGGGGCCCTGCACCGGTTTCTTCAATTGATGGTTTTCGTTATTATTTGATTATTGTTGATCATTTTACTCGTTATACATGGTATTATCCTCTACGACGTAAATCTGATGTCCTACAGGTTTTTCTCGACTTTCGAAAGATGGTTGAAAATTATTTTTCTACCTCAATCCGTTGTCTTTATACAGACGGTGGGGGCGAGTTTCAGAAAATTCGCACTGCTCTTCTTGACAGTGGCATTACCCATCTTCTCACACCTCCTCACACTCCTGAACATAATGGTATCGCTGAACGTAAGCATCGTCATCTTGTTGAAACCGGTATCACCCTTCTCCATCATTCTAAACTTCCGACTTCATTTTGGTCCTTTGCTTTTTCAACTGCTATCTACCTAATTAATCGCATTCCCTCTTCTGCCTTACGTGGTCAAATTCCCTATACTGTTTTGTTTAATTTATCCCCTAATTATCATAAACTTCGTATTTTTGGCTGTCTTTGTTATCCTTGGTTGCGTCCTTACTCACCCACTAAGCTTGACCCACGTTCTCGCACTTGTCTCTTTCTTGGTTATTGCCGACAGCGTAGTGCTTATCGCTGCTACGACCCTACTACTACTCGTCTCTTTCTATCCCGTCATGTTGTTTTTGTTGAGACTGAATTTCTAGGAGTGCCTGATGATGACTCTCACGCTGATCCGCCCATGCTTGACTCCTGGCTGCTGTCCCTCGAGCCTACCATTTCCACTCTCCCCTGTCACTCGCCAGCATCTTCGCCTGGGCTTTCTCCAGGCCCACCCTCTCCCACAGCCGCTGCTTCCCCCGTCCGAGGGTCTGCCTCAACGCCTGGGCCTTCTGCCCCCTCTGGATCCTCCTCCTCCCCCCACGGGCTGTCTCCGCCACCATCTGGGCCGCCCCAGTCTCCCCTCTCCTCGGGGTCCATTACCCTGCCCACAGAGCTGCCGCCCTCGCCTACTGGCCCACCTCTGCTCCTGCGGTCTCATCAAATGACCACCAGGGCCCAGCGGGGCATATTTCGGCCCAAGAAGCGCCTTTTCACTACTCAACTCTCTCGTGGGCCTCCACCACTGCAGCCCAGGAATATAATAGAGGCCCTTGCTCATCCAGAGTGGTCCGCTGCTCTCTCAGCTGAGAATCAGGCCCTAATTGCCAATTCCACGTGGGATCTTGTTCCGCGTCACCCCCATTATAATGTCTTGGGCAATCGTTGGGTTTATCGGGTCAAACACAATTCTGATGGTTCTATTGAGCGATTTAAGACTCGCCTGGTGGCTAAAGGGTTTCTTCAATATCCGGGTCTCGACTTCACCGACACGTACAGTCCGGTTGTCAAACCTGTCACAGTCCGCACTGTCTTTACCTTGGCTCTCTCCTATGGTTGGTCGATTTCTCAATTCAACGTTAATAATGCTTTCCTACAGGGCCCCCTCCACGAGGAAGTTTATATGGAGAAACCTCAGGGCTTTGTCGATCCCTCTTATCCTCATCATGTCTGTCGTCTTCGTCGTGCCATATATGGTCTTCGCCAGGCACCCAGGGCTTGGTACATTGCCTTGAGCGACTTTCTCCAAGAGTTCGGATTTCACAAGACTCAGTCTGATGCTTCTCTCTTCGTCTACTCTCGTGGGACTACTCTCCTTTATTTCTTGGTCTACGTTGATGACTTGCTCCTCACTGGCAATGATGAGGCGACTCTCACGTCCTTTCAGGCTGCTCTCTCAAATCGGTTTTCGCTCAAGGCCCTCGGTGACGTTAATTATTTCTTGGGCATTGAGGTTCTCCCTACCAGTACTGGCTACATTCTTTCCCAACACAAGTATATGACTGATCTTCTTCATTGGTTTATGATAACCGATGCCAAGGCTGCTCCGACCCCTCTTGCTGCCTCTACCACTCTTACTCTGGATGATGGTACTTCCCCCACGGATGCTACTCGTTTTCGCCAGGTAATTGGTGCTCTGCAGTATCTTGTCTACACCCGTCTGGACATTGCCTATTCAGTCAACAAACTCTCCCAATATATGCATGCTCCGACGATTTCTCATTGGCAATGTGTCAAGCGCCTCCTTCGCTACGTCTCTGGCACTCTCTCCTATGGAATGGCTATTCGTCGTGTTACGGGGCCTCTCCATCTCTATGCGTTCGCCGACTCGGACTGGGCGGGCAACTTAGATGATCGTTCTTCCACCTCTGGCTACCTTGTTTACTTGGGCTCCACTCTTATCTCCTGGCGATCTCAGAAACAGAGGACTGTTGCTCGTTCTAGTACAGAGGCCGAGTACCGTTCCATCGCTCATGCTACTGCTGAACTTGAGTGGATTCAGAATCTTTTGGTTGAGCTTCGTCATCCAGTTCCCACACCGCCGACACTGTACTTGGACAATCTTGGTGCTACCTACTTCTGCTCCAATCCGGTCTTCCATTCCCGCATGAAGCATCTTGCCTTAGACTATCATTTCGTCCGTCACCTTGTGCACGCTGGTCGGCTACGAGTTCGTTATATTCCCACTGCTCATCAGCTTGTCGATGCTCTCACCAAACCTCTTCCGGCTACTCGGTTTCTTCTCCTCAGATCCAAGATCGGCGTCGTTGATACCTCCTCCGTCTTGCGGGGGCGTATTAGAGTAGTAACAGAAACATAAATAAATTTTGTATTTTCTTTTTCCCACTCCACTTTTCTGTTGCTACTTCCCTGGGACGTACTAAGTGGGATATCCAGGTTGTTGGGTTCCTTTACTTTCTCTCCGCAGGACTCTGTATAAATCACCTACTGTAAATCCAATACAATCAAGCAAGCTTTCACACAACAACAATATCCCTACAATCCTTTCATGACTTACCATATGTAACAGTAGAAAATTGACACTTCCCATTCTGCATCAGCTGACTCTCTCTTCGTGAGGAATAAAATCTAAAACCCTACATGTCCACAAACGGCGAGGAAGCTGCGGGATCTGGAGCGCCGCCGTCACATAATCACAACGGCGATGTCACCATTGTCATTGCCCTAACCGCAGCATCGTTGCCTTGAAGCGGCCAGCGTTGGCTCCGAGCATTATCTAGAAAACGCAACGGGCCTTTTCCGATAGGTGGTGTTTGATATGTTGTCGGATGCTTCTATTTGGTGTTGTCATTATTATAAGGTTGAAAAGTGACGTGTTTTGATAAAAAATTGATAAGTTCTATTAATAATCGTGAGGAAAGATGGCATTAGGATGATTAATAATAACAATCAACATTAGTAACACAATTGGGTCACATTATTAGCATTTATTAGACCAATTAGCAATATTTTCACTCTACCAGCATGTTATTAACGGTTATGGCTTTTTTGTTAAGAAAAATTAGTTGCATTATTAATTAATTTTGTAAGTAATGATGTATGTTATTTCTACTATTTGATGTTAGGAACGAAATTTGCGGATTATTAAAAGGGTTAAGATAATTATTAAAGGATATGGGATTGTCGTTAACCGGTAGCCTTAGAGTTATTAAAATCGTTTGCTACATGTGTAGACGTTTATATTTGACGTCCTTATAATTACGATGAAAAGTTAAATATTTTGATTAAAAACGGATAAGTTTCTATTAATAATAGTAACACGAAATGACATTAAGGTGTTATAATAACTATCAACCTTATTAACACAATTGGGTTGCATTATTAGTGAGTATTAACCCGATTAGCAATCTTTGATTCTAACGGCATGTTATTAACGGTGTTTGCAATGTTTTGTAATGAAAAATAGTTGGATTATCAATAATTAATTTTGTAAATAATTATGTATGATATTACTACTATTTGACGTTAGTTAGCAAAGTTGTGAATGCTTAATCGGTGGACTTATAGTCCGGTTGAAAAGTGCCGCATTCCATTAATAACGGAGACTTTTTCATTAACAATATTCATTTTATTGATAACCATGCAGGTTATTAATCCAAATGTGACATTATTGTTAACGAAATTGGTTGGATTATTAATAATGTGATTTTTCCTTAACCAAAGGTGGATGGATGCCCAAACCTCCTCAACCATGTTAATAAGGCCGGAGCGGCTGACGAAAATGTTGGAGCTCAAGCGGAGCCGGAGTCGCAGCCACTTGATGTTCTGACAGCAGCAAAAGATAATCGCACGCAGCAGGGAATTGGGTCGCCGGAGCCGCAAACTGTTCTGGCGGCAAAAACCCCTAGGGAAAAAAACTAACGAATGCAACGCAAGACTCGGGTTTATAATTAATGAATATTACCACAATTAATTAAATTAAAATTCTAATACCATCACTACCCTTAACTACCTAAAAACGGGTAACCAACCACTAACTAATTATGATTGATCTAATGGCCTAGATTAACTTAAGGAGGTTCTTAAGTATTGGGGCTTAAGGATGTGAACTCATCCCCTGTTCTGGGATAGTTAAACTTTTTAACTTCTTATACGCCCCCTCAAACAAAAGCCGATGTCGAATTGTGGATTTTTACGGTTTGCACAGGTTGAACCCTTGTGCTGCCAAACCACGAGGCATTAGTTTACATAGGTTGGACATACCACTCTTGTGCTAAACAAATGGCCGAAAATGGGGGTCGTCATGAGGATTCGAAACCATGACCTTTCGGTTCTAGGCTCTGATACCATGTTAGCGAACTAACCACTTGGTCCCAATAACCCAAGTTGTTGGGAAAGGGATAGTTAAGCCTTTTTAACCTCTCATAGGCCCAACTGAATTCGACCCTCTGCTTCAGAGAAGTTAATTTAGTGGACCTTGAATGGCTGAATGATTTTGGGCCAGGTGGTCTTCTAATCGTGGAACGGGACCAACTGAATTAGTGTTACGAAGATTTTGGCTCCCCTAAGATGGTGTAACTGGCACCTTCTACTCCTCCTATTGGTGGCAGATGTGAAAGAAGAATTACTTGGAAATTGAGAAACAGCGAAGCTAGAAGTGGTGCTAGCTACTCGTGCAAATTGAGAACGCATTGACTCATCGAAAAAGGTGAGAATCAAAACCTTTTTATGAATCATTATGATGAATGATAATTAGTTAGAATCTATTTCACTTGAGTTCTATGTGTGGTATTGAGAAATCATGTGAATGCGAGAAAATAAACCTAGAATTTATACATGATTATGTCGACATTGACATTGAGATGTGTCTCTCTCAATGACCAGACTATAAGTTTGAATGCATGCTATAGAATAGAGTGATTTTATTACATAAATGTGTGTGAAGAATATATGAAAATGAATGGGTTAATTCCCGATAGTGACAATATGGAAAGAAGTATTGATGTCAGTACTACATGAACCACTAAATCTAATGTTGCTCTGGAACATTAAAGTTTCAAGAATGAGAGTAGCAAGCCGAACCAGATCCACACCTATAAATGAAAAACTACCAAGTCCATCCACCATCACCGTAGTCAATATGAGTAGTTGTTCCATTGTTTATGTTGCTACCGCTACCTCGCCAGACCACCTGTCGGACTATCACCGGGCTGTCGGCGGACTGAGGTCAAGTAGGTGATATTGGGATGCCAGCACCACGATATTCTCCGGTCACAATTGTCAAAATTAAGGACCTAAAACAAAAAAGATAAATCAGAAAGTAGGATACTAATGTCCATATATAAGAAATCTTATATGTAAGCTGTATTTAGTAATAGGAAAGCTTGAAGCTCAACTGTAATGCTGCAAGTTTAGCTCAGTTGATCATGTGTATGGAAACTCTGGTTTGTTTTTAGCAGTAATTTAGTTGCTAAACAGAGCAGTAGAAGAACCATAGAAAGAAAAAAAGGTTCTGGAGGGTTGATAGTGAAAAATTCACTGCAAGTGCAAGGGTAACTTAATTTTAAAATTAATTTGTCTGGTTCATATATGATATCTGAGTTTATTTCCATTTGAGATTAATGTTATGTGCAAGAGGGGATTTTACAAGTTTTGTAACTATGTACCCATATAAGCGATGCTACTCAGAAATCCCTACTATTGTAAGTGTTAATTGAAGACCACCACATGAACAGTCATGACACTATGAACAACATTGACCCTTTGAACAACGTAATCCAACATTGACCATTTTTCAAAACTCAGTAGCATTCCTTACATATTACATTTCAATCAGAATCATAAACATAAACATAAGCAACATCTAACGGCGGTACAAAGATGGTAAAGCAGAGGAGCGGCACAGAGGACAGTGTGGGATGGCTGAAGTCACTTAATCGAAACTCTGCGTTTTTCACACTCACACGGGCAGCCTGGGAGAGTCACACGGCCGTGTGGCCTGGCCGTGTGAGTCGGGAATCTCTGGTTTTAAGCCAAATTTCGAGCCAAAGGAGAGGAGAACTGGGTTTTTGGTTCCCAAACACCCAAGGGACGAACCCTAGAGAGAGAGAGCGACTTGGGAACATTCTTGGAGCTATCTTGGAGGATTTCTTCACCATTGGAGCTCGGGAATCAAGCTTAGAGATGGAGATTGAAGATCTAGATTAGATTTGTGCAGTCTCTCTCTTCTCTATGGAGTAACTTCCCTTCACTTAGGTTTTGAGGAACCCTAGTTCCATGTGTTAGGATCTTTCTTGTATGAAGTTTTGGATGCTATATTGTTTGATTATAATCGATTGAGGCATGATTTATAGAATCAATTGAAGCCTGATCATCTTCTCTTGATTTCTGCTTTAACCTATGATAGATAGAATCTGATTAGGTTAAGAGAGCTTCCTTGATTGATAGTGGTGAATTGGTTGTGCGAGAGTCAATCAATTCACTGCTTTTTACTGGAATTCATTCCAGTAGTGGAGATCTGTGTGAATCGCCTTAGCAGTCTATCTCGATGAAGCCTAGTCGCCTGCCGGGTATTCTGTCTAAGAGGGCTTGGTCAGCTTAAGAGATTACAAGCTAATTTAGGATCTTCCGCAGTTTAATCAACAGTAGATCAACCAAAGGTAATTGCAACTCGGACCTAATTGAGGAGCTAGGGGGAATCATACCTAAGTGAGTTCCCAACTTGTAATTAGTAGAGTAGTTTACTAAATCAATCCTTAATATAGTTTGCTAGATAATGAACTGAAGTTGAGTAATAGTAACTCTAGAGACCCGTGGATTCGATATTTATTACTTGTGCCACTATACTACAGTCCCTTTCATTGGTTACACTTGGCCATTGTTAGGTGTTGTGTCGTAGCGTGTCAAGTTTTTGGCGCCGTTGCCGGGGAACTTTCTAGATTATTAGGAAAGGCAGAAGTTTGTTACTTTAGCGTTTTTCTTTTCTTTTCTTTTCTTTTCCACCCTTGCTTTTCACTTGGGTGTTTTTTTTGTTTTTGTTGGTGCAGATCTGAATCATGGATCCTCATGGCTTCTCCAACCATTGGTGGTATCACCACCAACCGAGTGGTATTACCCCGAGACTCCCTGGAGCAATCAAGGAGGAGAAGACTATGGATTCGGGTTCCAGTACCAACCCCCTTACTACGGAGAACAATCAGACCCCTGGGCATATCAAGAACAAGCTCATTACCAAGAAGACTTTCTCCCATAACTAGAAGGGCCATCAGAGCTGGAGTTAGCCATGGAGGCCTTCACGGGCCACTCTGCAGAGCCATGCTACCCTTCACTGTAAGATCCGACAAACAATTAAGGCTTCTCGTGGAGCAGTTTGCTCGAGACACTAAGAGATCATGCTCCAAGATGGATCTTCAAATCAAAGCCCTTGCCCCTTCCGATCCCTCATTTCTCCATGAAATGGAGGATATTGTTCAGCGCTCAGCGAAGCAAACAGAGTGGGTGGAGCAAGTTTGCTCACATCTTGCTCAAGATCACCTTTCTGCTACCACGCTAGAAGAGAACTCCCATGATAATCATGATCAAGAAAGTCCTCTGGTTGCAAATCACACATTTCCTTATTTCTGCTCTAACATGCTGGGCCCGAGCGAGGAGATGCAAGATGATCTCATTGAAGAAATTACATGGCGACTTGCTCTCCAATCTGTGCTAGAAGAAGAAGAGCAAGAAAGGGTGCAGAAATGAATTTCTCACAATCACTCTCAGATTCCTTGGTTACAGCTTGCGAAAGAGCTCTGATACCAATATGAAAGCTCGTTGTATTGCAATCTGACATTTTATTCATTGATGGAGAGCAAAATATATACAGAGAACTTTCATCCAAATCCTTCTAACTCGGCTTGGACTAACAACCTCAACATCGCAATCCCTGGGAAATAGCCCCAATGACTAACCAACTAACTCTGCCATTGCTAACAACTGCAACGACTCGTGATCAAACTGACTCAAGACAGAACAATAAGTACTGAAAAGTAAAGTGTCAAACGACATAGTTTATGAATAAAACTAAGACTCAATTTAAACTTCTCTTGGCGCCAAACTGTCTTCAACAAAGAGATCACCACTACTAAGTGTTAATGATTGAACAAGCATAATTGTATTACAAATTCATAACAAAATATATAAGTAGAAACCAATGCATGTATATATAGCAATATACATACACTAGTGATAAATAAAAACAATATACATGGATAATTAATAATTTAACAATTAATATATTATCTGATCCGAAAATCTGTGTATATATACTTCATTTTTTCAAAATAGGGTTTGGGAGAGGCCCAAAAGACAACTTTCTGTGTAAGACCCGCAAAACCGATTAGGCTAGTGATTTTTGTTATTTTGACAGGCTTTTTGACTGATTTAAAAGCAAAATGACTGTCTGGGAGTCGTTTTTATCCCTAGCTTCGGTCGGGCCTGATCCTACCTACCGGCTTGACAACGATAATGTTCATCGTGAAACACAGTTAATTAAAAACCTTTTGCGAGCATCTTAAGTAGTAACTTATGTACCTCGGGAATGGTGTTTAGAAGACCTCTTTGGCTAGGGGAAACAATCTCCCCGATGTAGAGAGGAGCGACGGGGAGTCCAAGTCCTAGTCCGGCGAGGGAAATCACCTGTCCTGTTATCAAAACACCATAAGAAACGGCCAGCGACATGATGAAGAAGTTTTGTTTATTGAGAATACGATGTGTATGCATGGGCTAAAAATTGAATTTACAGTCAACATCTCGGGGTAGGTTTAATCCTTTTTACCTCTGCTCAGCCATTTTTTACTCCATTGTGATATTCTTTCGAGTCATATGCCCATAATTACATACACTTCGAGAACTTACACGTAAGGTGACGAATAGATTGCACTACTTATTAGTTTGGGTAAAGAAAACCAAGTAGAACAATCAAGTTTTGTCCTGTTCCAACCAATTTGGTGTTTAGCTAGGTTCTAAGTATGTTACAAAAAACTCATGTCTTACTAGGCTCTAAGGATTATTACAAACATAATTTTTTGCAATGTTTACTATTTGATCAGTGGTTATATGAGAAATTTTACAATGCTATATAGTATGGTACTATAGGTTTTTGCCTTTATGGTACAATTTAAAATTGTACATTTACTTTATGGTGCAAGTTTAAATTGTACCTATACTTTTTGTGCAAATTCTTTTATGGTACAACTTGAACTTGTATTTTTATGTGATGGTACAACTTCAAGTTGTAAAGTTGTACCATAACATAATGGTACAAATTGTTTAATGGTACAACCTAAACTTATACATTTTATGTTATGGTACAACTTTGAGTTGTACATTAAAGCACCAATGCTATATATCATAGTAGAAGTGCTCGTGGTTATATATGTTTGGTGGCATTTTTCGGAATTCTTGGGATATTTTGTAGAGGGTTTTGGGGTGTTTATTTGATATTTTCGTAATGAGATTTAATTATGAATCGTGTAATAGAATATATCTCTTTATATATTATGTAATTATGGAGTCAGAACGATATCCATGTTAGACGGCGAATGTAGAGAACATCACCGATTTTGAACGCTTCAAGGAGGTGGTTGTTTCCATGGTGGATCACTATATCAAGCTAAATAACTTGTTCGAAGAGGTTGTCACCAATCTTTGATCTCATATACCCTTGTCCTCTTTAATTCTGGTGACGACCAAATTTAGGTCGTCCCCATACTTACAAACCCTTCATAGCACAGGAATTGAGCAATAGGAATACATTTTTTGTTTTTGTTTGAAAAGCTAGTTTCCTCTATTAGCGGTCACCCTCAAGATAATGTAAACAATTAGAGATGAGCAAAACTTGGGTTAACGTCGCTTTTTATAACGCATGCATGGTACTCTACATTCCTAAACATCTTTTACATGTAGTATTTGCCCAAACCTCAACGGACCGTAACAAGTTAGTCATAACCAAGGGATTGTACTAATGGTGAAAAAAGAAACTAGTACTTATTGATAAAAAAAAATTATAGTGTTGTACCAACATTAAATCGGAGATAATTAACCATCGTGGTTCATTGTAGCTTATCTGGATCGAATGTTTTTGTTTGTGATGGTTTCTCTGGATCAAATGTTATTTTTGTTAGTAACTTAATTCTTAACTATCCTTCTTTCGTTTCTTATATGCAAGCTGTATTTAGTAATAGGAAAGCTTGAAGCTCAACTGTAATGCTGCAAGTTTAGCTCAGTTGATCATGTGTATGGAAACTCTGGTTTGTTTTTAGCAGTAATTTAGTTGCTAAACAGAGCAGTAGAAGAACCATAGAAAGAAAAAAGGTTTTGGAGGGTTGATAGTGAAAAATTCACTGCAAGTGCAAGGGTAATTTAATTTTAAAATTAATTTGTCTGGTTCATATATGATATCTGAGTTTATTTCCATTTGAGATTAATGTTATGTGCAAGAGGGGATTTTACAAGTTTTGTAACTATGTACCCATATAAGCGATGCTACTCAGAAATCCCTACTATTGTAAGTGTTAATTGAAGACCACCACATGAACAGTCATGACACTATGAACAACATTGACCCTTTGAACAACGTAATCCAATATTGACCATTTTTCAAAACTCAGTAGCATTCCTTACATATTACATTTCAATCAGAATCATAAACATAAACATAAGCAACATCTAACGGCGGTACAAAGATGGTAAAGCAGAGGAGCGGCACAGAGGACAGTTGGGCGTGTGGTGAACAAGCCACCGAAGAACGCAGTCCCTGTGAAAACTGTGCACGCAATCAGGCAATCGCACCACTGAATTCACTTTCGGAGCCAAGCAGATGCTGCACTCCCCACCACCACTACTCGAAGTCGCCTCCACTTCCACCAGAGCATTCCCGAGTCTGGAAACCAGCAATCGTCCCCACTCATTCCAAGCTCTCCAAGCCACCGAATCGATCATCGAGCCTCGATCCGACATACTCATCACCACGCCATTGCTAACCCTAATCACGTGCTCCTCGGCCACACGCTTCAGTTCGTCCACCGACATCCTCTCGAATCCCGATTTTCCTCGTGAAGAAGCAGCGTGATGATCTTGGCAGCGGATCAGAAACTTCTCCAGGTCCTCCATTGCCTGTCCCTCTTGCTGCGCCCTGCATATCTGCTTATACTCTGCCTCTCCAACTCTGATCTTCTTCGCAATGTTCATCACCATCTTCACCTCCACTTTGTTCGCTTCGTCGATGTCACCGTAACGGCGTTTGGTTCCTGCCATGACTCCGTGCGCGGTTTTAACGATGCGGGAGGCCAACTCTGCTCTGGTATTTACTCTGGTCCACGACGGCGAAGACGGTAGCGATCTCCAGTGGATGTTGTTCTCCAACGGGAAGGGGATGTTCAAACTCGAACACATCACCTTCTTGGAGACGGACTCGATGCCGAAGGAGTCGTCGTCGGTGGGGATTGTGAATCTGGAGCGATGTGATTCCACCAAGATCTGCCTGGGCAATGTTGATGATGATTTCGCTGACGGCGGTGTTGTGGTGCCGCGGGGCTGGTAGATGCGATCGACCTGGGTGACGAAGAGTAGTTGGGAAGAGGTGGAGTCGTTTGGGAGTGGTGTCGGAGGGCCGCCGGCGGGGAGGAGGGAAACGAATATGTCGTAGTGGGTTTGGTTGTTGACGCCGATGCTGGTTGCGGTGGTGGTATCACTATGAGAATCGTGACTTCCTGTTTCTGCCCTTGCGGATGCCGCCACTGTCGACATTTTCAGTAATTACTGTTTTGTTTGGAGGAGTGTACGTATTTGCGGGATTGGCAGAGAAGCTTGTGCCGGCAAAGAATAAAAACGGAAACAGGCGGAGAGGATGGCTTACTTTGTAATTGGATGAGAGCAAGGGAGTGATGTAGAAAATACTCTTTATAGTTTATAGGGAGTGGGGATCGTCTGAATTTCTGTGGTTTCCTTTCTTCGATCTGGTTTCCGGTGCGGTAAAGGAAAAGCAAGTCCGTTGGCAGCTCGGACTAGGAATTCCTACTCCCACTCGGACTCTATAATACGGTGGAGGCAGGGGAATCCGAGGAGATGGGTTTAGCCGTTTAGGAAGGGTCAATGGAAAAGGTGGGTAGACAGTTATTTTATATTTTTTAATTGTGATTATATAATTATTTTTAATTGACAGCTCATCAATTGAATAGTGAAATGTTAATGTTGACTACCACGTAGTACGAAGATAATGAAGTTGAACGGAGAGTGATCGTGGTTGACATAAGTGTTTAATGTTGATGACAAATAAGAAAGGGAAAAAAATTAATGACAAACATGAAACAAAATTAGAATTCGAGTGACCGAACTTGCAATTCACCTTGGGTAAAATAATTTTCGGCTAAATATGATAATTGGAATTCCAATACCACATTACAAAATCCAAATAAGTCAAATATCACCTCTCGACATAATGCATCATTTAGATTCTAAACACCAATTTTGTGAGATAAAATCCTCCGAACGAACAATCAAGCCACCAAATCTACTAGTAGTCTATTAGAGAAAAAAAACATAATGCAACTTAATTTCTTCTGCCGTATCCGGTAATCACGATCAAGGTCAAAACAATATGCCGCATTTCCTTCAAAATTCTCATCTTTCAATTTTGATCTAGCCTCAGTCCTTAGTATAGAAAATAGGTCACATATGAGTAGAATCTAAATGCTAATCACAAAATAAAACTCAAAACAAGTTGTAGATATGAATGGAATAAAAAGATAAAGGGTTAATACCTTATTTTGGCCTGAATTATAAACTAATTGTCTATTTTGGCCCGTGGTTTTAGAAATTGATATTCTGGCCTCAACTATATACCATATAGTCAAATTTGGCCCGATATGTGGGTTGACCATTAAGTTGAATGGTCAACGAAACATGTCATTGCCTTGTCACCCCAAAAATTAAAAAATTCGAATTCAAATGATTTTTTCTAATATTTAGAATTATTACGTTTAACAAAAAAAAATCCGTAAAAAATAACAAAAATAATAACAAATAAAACAAAATTCTCTTGTCTTCTCCGAACTTAGCATCGGCGCAAGGGTTTGAGAGACACTGATTCCCTTATCTTCTCCGACTCTCTCCTCACCGAACACAAAGTAGAAAGCAGAGGGTAGATAAGTATACTTCGCCCCACCCACAAAACAGAGCCTGTCCACCTCCATTTCCAGCTAACTAGTAGCAGACAACGCAACCCAGTGGCGGACCCAGAAATTTTTCATAGGGGTGTCCTATTTTAAAAAATAAATTAAATAAAAATAAAAATAATTAATAAAAATAAAATTGTAAATATGAAAATACCTTACTCGTACAGGTTAAAAAAATCCATGATGTGTTTTCATATTCGAAAATAATTGTAGAATACAGTTGGTATCTATAGTGTTAAAAAAATTGTCTCTATATACAATACTAGACAATCATTCACGAACTTATCGCATATTCGATTTGTAAACTTGTTCTTGATGTAATCCAAAGCTGAAAGACTCTTTCAACACTTGTCGTACAATCATAAAATCAATACAAATTAAGGATAGCTTGAAATTAGTTTAATTGTTAGGTTTTTAAAATAATTAGAGATACGAAATGCCATTTTACTATTACACATTGTTCAAAATCAAACAACAAATGAGTTTAGCTCAACGGAAATTAAGTTTATTAATAATAATAACAGTGTTCTAGATTTGAAATATCCAACCTACCATTTATATTTCTATACACAAATGACAGTATGATAATCATTTTTTCAAATTTAAGGGGTGTCCCTCACTATCAATTATATTTTTTTTGTCCATACATTAATTACCACCAGGGTTGGATAATCGTTTTCCTAAAATTTAGGGGTGTCCGGGGACACCCCCTAAACCCCCCTGGGTCTGCCCCTGACGCAACCCCCAACTCTCAAAAAGGAAATCCATGCAGTAAGACCAACTCCAATGCAAGCCCCCAAATTTGGGGATCTTCATCCTCATTTTCCCTTCTTTTGCTCCAATGCTACATCCTCTACATTTGGAGATCTCCATTTTTTAAGTTTTCTATTTACTTAAAAATGTACTTATCGAAGTCTTAATATAATTTGTTCATGTTAATTTTTGTATAGTTCGTCATCATCTTTAAATACAAATTTTCCGGTATAAAGTTTTCTAATTTTGAGACCAAATTTTTGTTGAGAAAAAATGATTGACCTAATTTGGGTCTACACACAACACTTGAAAATTATTGATCTAATTAAACTCCTAACTAATCCCCTAATTAAACCCCAATTAACCCTTAAAATCTTAAAAAGAAAAAGAAACGCCACGTGGCGGGCTTTGGGGAGTCTCTATATTTGGGGGAACCCCCATTTCCACCCTCAAATTTGGGGATCCTTTTGGAGATCTCCCCCAAATATAGAGACTCCTCCATTTATAGAGGCTCCATTGGAGCAAACTTTCCCCCAAATATAGAGGCTCCCCCATTTATAGAGGCTCCATTGGAGTTAGCCTAAAATAGTATAAGAGTGAACCTCCTTCCCCCAATTGTTTTCTGTACTTTTTAATCTTGTATTTGTTTTATGGGATTTCAGGGCATGAAGAGCTTGTTGCCCCACTGGAATCGCCAACTCTCCGGGTAGTGAACTGGCCTACAGGGTGCACAAACCCCGCACTTGGATCTGCAAGTTGGCGGCGACGATCTTGATCCGCCCCTCTGCTACTGGCTCATGAACCAGTCAATCCTCAATAACGCATTCAGGGGGTTGCTGGAGCCGGAGCTACGAGGGGCGGGGGAGAGGAATCACGCCGTGATGAGGGCGGCGAGGGTTTAGAGGGGCAGAGTGTGGGGAGAGAGGGTGAGGAAGGGGGAATTTATTTTATTTTTTCAGTTTGAATGGTAGATGATTTTTTTTTATTTTATTAAATTTTTATTATATTGATTTTTATTGTGTAGGTGGCATCCACCTTAGCAAAGCATGCTGATTTGTTAAAAGTCAACATTATTGACCGTCTAATTTGACAAAAATTCACATATAAGGCCAAATTAGATTATATGGCGTAGAGTTGAGGCCAAGATAATAATTTTTAAAACTACGAGTCAAAATAGACTATTTGTGTATAATTTAGACCAAAATAAAATATTAACCCAAACATCAACTAGTAGAAAACAAGTCAAATTTGAGTTAAATCTAATATTTCTCCTCTTGCTATTTGTGGTTTTCTTAATGGAGACTAAACAAACAAAAGAGGAGAATGAAGTGACCCAACAAGAACTTGGGTTCCACGGAGGTGATTGTTGGCCAACTGACCTTTCCAGGGGTGGTCAAGCTGGGGGTTTGTGTATCTGGTGGAATGAGGAAGTAGATTTGACGGTAATGAAAACTGATTCCCATTATATCGATACGAAAATAGTGGAGGAAGGTAATCTTTGCTGGAGATTTATGGGTATGCATGGTTGGTCGGTCACTGAGGAAAAAGTTAATACGTGGGAGCTCCTACGGGCGCTCTCCACTCAGTGGGATAGACCTTGGTTATGTGGGGTGGGGGGGGGGACTACAGCGAGGTTCTTTCGATGGCAGAGAAGCGAGGAGGTCAGGTAAGAGCCGAGGTCGAAATGGAGGCCTTTCGCAACAGTCTCACTGACTCGGGGCGTCGGGACATGGGTTTTGAAGGTTACCCTTTTACTTGGGAAAACAGAAGAAGGGAGGGAGGATACATCGAGGAACGACTGGACAGGTTTGTGAGGTCGGATAGCTGGTTGGACAATTTCCCCAACGCCTGTGTTAGACATTTGGACAAAACCAGGTCGGATCATCGATCGATTATATGCGACTCACGTGGAGAAGAGGATGAGGAACCTAAATGGGGTTGGCACTTTCCCTCTGACCCATTCTGGGCATACCATGAAGAGAGTAAAGCAGTCATAGCCGAAGCTTGGAATGAGCCTAGTGCCGCTGATATTATGAGCAAAATAAATGGATGCAGGGGGAAACTGAATATTTGGAGCAGTGCCACCTTCCCAAATTTTGGTCGCCAAAATGCAAAAATTAAAAGAGCATTACGTGCACTTGAGAATGCTTCCCCCAATTGTTTTCTGTATTTTATTTTTATTTTATTAAATTGTTATTATATTGATTTTTATTGTGTAGGTGGCATCCACTTTAGCAAAGAATGCTGATTTGTTATAGGTCAACATTGTTGACCGTCTAATTTGACGGAAATTCACGTATAAGGCCAAATTAGATTATATGGTGTAGAGTTGAGGTCAAGATAATAATTTATAAAACCACGAGTTAAAATAGACTATTTGTGTATAACTTAGACCAAAATAAAATATTAACCCAAACATCAACTAGTAGAAAACAGGTCACATTTGAGTTAAATCTAATCTTTCTCCTCTTGCCATTGTTTATGAAAACAAAGTGCTAAGACTTGAAAGTGAATTACAAGACAATCTCACAGTGCTAAGATTTCTATTTGTTTCTTAATTTTTGTTGCCTAAAATTTTTTGTTGCCTAAAAAAACAGGAAACGAAATGGCAATTAAACAGGGCATCAATTTTCTCCACTGATGAGGGAGAGACTGATAAGCAATGGGCGGTTGACGAGTTTTTGGGACGTGTTAATTTTTTTAATGGGTGGTCGAGGAGCTTGTGGGATGGGTTACATCTAATATAAATCTAATCTAATCTAAACTACTTATAATACATTTTAAAGAGTTTGATTTGTTCCATTTCAAATTTCCTGCAACGAGAGTGAAAGTAGGAAGGGTATTTTCGTCTACACAATCAATTTTTTATTTCATATAAAAATATATCAATACTAGGATTCAAACCATGGTCTCTTCCATCAAAGACAAGAATTGTAACCAATTAGACTAGACACATATGTTGTACTTTATTAATACAAAACATAGAGGAAGTTAAAATTATGAAAAACAGAGTACTATTCTATCATGGTTAGTTAGCCCGCTAAGTCTCCTGTAAGTATTTTGTGGTGTTTGATTATTCTATTTTCATATTTTAATAATTAATTTAAAATTTTTTCTAACTTATAAAGAAGGATAATCTTAAAATCTCTACACAAATATCATTGGTTGGAATATTGCGCATTGAATTGAAGTGTTGGAAGTGTTCAATGAAGACATAAGAGCATTGGTACCATACATTTCAAGAAAAATAAACATGACAAACACCGATACCAATTATCTTGACAGTCTATGCTAAAATTCGAATTTTTTTAATCATTCAATTTGAGTGATAGTTTAGTCAAAGCAACCAAATAATTCACGATTGTGTATGAGCAAAAATAAAAACATATGTATTGTATTATGAAAAATGTATTTATTTTAACAATTTAAAAAACACAATCAAGACTTCCATATACAACCCCATATTTCACCATTCTAATTAATGAAACAATTTTTATCAACATGATGCAATGTTCAAGCTAAAGTCCAATTATTAATAACCAGTATATAGTATTCAGCTTAGTAAACTATTTCAATATCCACAGCTAACTATTAATGATTACTTGCTTTTTATTTGTGGGTTTAATCATTAATGTAACACTCTCATGCCTACACTCTAAGCGTTTTTTTTCCTTTTTCCAATATTTTTTGCAGTTATTTGTGTAAATCAACTATGTTTCTGGCTTTCCATTCCTAATTATTCACTGCTTCCTACCAACTTATGAGAATGATAAATATTTTTTTTTCATGTATAATATATTGACTATGAATGTTGCTTATTACTTAAATTCAATGGTATCCATGTTAGGTTTGATGTCTCCAACATATTCTTACAATTTCTCGAAAAAGCATCATATCTTGCGATTGATATCATAGTTTTGTTAGGTAAAGTTCAACAAACTCAATCAATATTCGAACTCTTTGAAGTAGCTATCTACATGTGAATATGAAGTACTGAGTAGCTAAAACTCTACTTGAGTTAGTACGATCTCTTGGGATATAATATATCATTATTGTATGATAGTGTAGGATATTGAAAGACTCCTTAATTGAAAGACTCCTTGATCGAAAGACTCCTTGATTTAACTTCAGTTCGTAAACTTGTTTAGATAGATTATTTCAATGATTTTTTGGGATATAATATATCATTATTGTATGATGGTGTAGGATATTAGTTCCTCTCATTTTAGGTTCAAATTGATGTATTTTCCTCTTTATCGTTCCATTTTATCAATTAATAATTTTTATGATATTTTTTGCTATGAAATATCGTGAGCAGAATCTATACACAACAATTATTGTTTTTTTTTTTTGCTTCCTCTTCTCTTGATTAGATATTGTGTCCATATTGATTCTTATATTGATTATTGAATTACTACTTTTTTGTTCTGAAGTTTATGAAAGTAAGATGCATTTTTTTGAGAAACATGAAACTAAGATGCATATTGATAAAGAATGTAAGGTGTCATCTTCTATTTTAAGGCTTAAGCACTACATATCATTGGTTACCTACTATTAAATCAAAGTCTTTCTAACTTGAGTATGAGCTACGATGACTTTTATTGTTGTCGATTTTTCCCAAAATATTAGTTTTAGTTTTCGCATTCTTTTCAGTTTGATTTAGCTTTTTATTGTTGCTCTATTAGTTGAACTTGCCAATTGGAGATCTGCATGCTTCGACTACATTAATGTCATAGTGACTTCTATATGAAATGCCACTCGAAACATGAGTGTGTGATTTATTTTGTTTCTTATTAAGGACACTCTAAAAATATACTTTGTTCCATTATATCATTAAATACACTAAAGTCAATGGAAAAGTCGAAACATTTTATCGTTTACTGAAGATTGATTATGCATGTATGATGCAAAACAACTCTTACCATTGTTCTTCTTAGACGTTTTTATATCAATACGAATTCGTTTGAAAATATTTATTTATGTTAGTGTAGTTGGACGTTGTTCGTCATTTTTAAAACTTCGTTAGTCAAATACATCAAATACTTTCCTATATTATTAATGAAGAACTTACCAAACTAAATAGTTACTTCAAATCCCAACAACATGAGAATCAAACTCTCCCGGCAAGGAGGTCGGGCCATAATCTAGTTTTTATTATTTCCAATAAAGTTAAAAACAACAACGGTTTTTAAGTAATCTAGGCTACTTTGGTTTTTGGGTCGAAAGTGGCAGATCCAGGGGTGGTCAGCTTTCTCTAGATCCGGAGCTAATATAGTCTTCATGATTTTTTCGATATATGCATTTGGCCCAGTATTATTTCATAATTAGATTGTGTATAATTCGAAAATTGGTTCAAATGAACATATTCAAATCACTAATACTCTAAATTTAGCCTAGCAATTCTAGCTCCAAAGATTTTTGCTAAAAAAACAATGAAAACAAAAAGTCTAAAGATCTAAAGCGTAAATGACTAAAAGAAATATAAGATTTGTTCCCTTGAAAAATTACTAGAGCAGTTAGTGGATATAGGGAAGGACACACAATGTCAATTGATTTGTCTAGTGTTGACGCTGCCTGTTTCAACGACTACTACGGAGAGAATTTTTTCAACAATGATAGATGTGAAAACTGATTTGCGCAACAAAATGAGCGATGAATTTCTCGCCGATTGCTTAACTATTTTATTCGAAACACAGTATGTCATTGATATGGATGTAGACTCAATTATTGAAGTATTCGCGAAAAGAGCCTCGTGTACAATTGACATTGTAAAAAAATATGATCATTATATTTTTTTACAATATCTAATTTTCTGAAAAGCGGCCAAGTGCTCTATTATGTTCTGGATCCGCCACAACTTGAAACTGGATCGGAACGGCTTCAATATAGTCCAATCACGGTTGAAACCGAATTCCATCCAATCCGGTTTCCATTTTGTGCTTTAGACAAAGCGAATTTAATAATTCGGGTTAATTCGGTCCAGTTTAACTCTACCAACTTATTTTCCACCCCTACCTCAAAATAGTCAGTTTGATCCCTAGCATAAATTATTACACAAGACTTGAGCCGGCAATTCGCAGTGCCCCAAGCAATCTTCAAAGCACTGCAAATAATCTGCGTAAATTACTTAATTCGTCGAACAAACAATAGCTAACAATATCAACATTCCAAGCATCATCTTCATCTTTCTTCAACAAATTCTAAATGGTTTTGACGATTTTAACAAGGTGTTATAATTTACACAACTGTATAATGTTATCCTCCTTTTTATCATCAAATCAAATCAAACACTTATATTATAAGCTTCACTCTCTATCAATTTTGCCACGTATACGCTGCTTTGTTCTCCATATTTCAAGGAAGGGCATTTTGGCCCAAGTTGCAAATGCTATATCATCATCACATTTGGGGGATTTAATTATGAGTGAGAGGTTGAGTTGATGACCAAGCAACGCCCCATGAGCTTTACGTTGGTAATGAACCGATCAATCAATCTTCGGGATTTTTCCAGAAATAGCAACTTTTAAAAAATTTTACAAAAATAACACCTTTTAAAAAAAATTAAAAAAATAGCTCCCTTTTTTATGGACCGTACCTCCAAGGTGCGGTTTATTATCCTGGGCAGAAACCGCATCTTGGCCATGCGTTTTCAGGTCTGACCTACATAAACCGCATGGCCGAGGTGCGGTTTTGGCCTGACCTAGCAAAACCGCACCTTGGAGATGCGGTTTGCTTCTCCAAAACAAAACCGCATCCCCAAGGTGCGGTTTTGCCACACAAACCGCATCCCCAAGGTGCGGTTTTGCCACACAAACCGCACCCCCTAGTGCGGTTTGTGTGTCAATAATTTTCCGACATATAGCCATGCAGAATAACAGACGTGGGGCTGCATGGCAGACGAAAACCGCATCTCTAAGGTGCGGTTTTCATCAGTGATTTTGCCTATAAAAGACTGCACGGAAAACCTCTTCTCTTCACACCTCTCCTTCTCCCTTTTCAATTTTCTGTTCTAGCTCTATATTTCTTTAGTGTTTTTGCGATTAACGTTAACTCGTAAGTTTATTTTGTATTACTTTTTATTGTTATTTGTGATTTGTGTTTTTTTTATGATATTAACTAAACTACGGTTTTTTTTGCAGATGGCATTACAAAAGTTCACGCTTGGCTTACGGTGGAATGGTTACACAGAAGAGGGGGTCACCTACGTCGGTGGCAATTTTCAGAAAATAAAGGTCGATACCAGACCGCTACTTGAAGACCTCCATCAAATGTGCACTAACGTTACTTGCATGGATGGCACGAGAAGAGTTGATCGTATGGTGTACCGATATCCAAACAGAGAAAGTGGGTCATTGTGGCATGAGGAATATCTCATAACCACTCAGGATGAAGTATATTCCATGCTCGAATTCTTGAGGTCCAACAATCTTTCCAAAGCCGAGATGTTCGTTTACACTGAGGCGGCCGTTGGCGTTAGAGGTCATTCTAGACACGGTCAAACATCTGGTATCCATGGTGTAGGTGAATTATATGGAGATCATCCCTACCAAAGTTATCATGATCCTCATTCCTATTTTCAGTACCAAGAGCAAGGTGAAGGGAACTGACGGTTTTCTTGCTCCTTGTACGACGGCCGACGGGAGTAACAATAGGTGGTGGGGGTGGCAAGTTTTGAATGGCCGAGGTAGTGTGGCGCTCGTCGGTGCTGTGTCGGCGGAGAGGCGGCGCTTCCGGGGTTGAGCGGGGGACATCTGCGCTTATACGGTGAGCAGTAGGAGGCCACGGCTGATGAGGGCGAGTCCATGGGGTGAATTCGTGGGGCGCCGTCGTGGAGGAACCACCATGCCAAGTACCTAATGATGTAGGGGGATCTTAGGGGTAGACCGGGCGAGAGTCATAGTATTGTTGGCGGGCAGATGGGGGGTAGACCGGGCGAGAGTCGTAGTATTGTTGGCGGGGAGATGGGGGGTAGACCGGTCGGGAATCGTATGATGGTTGGCGGGGATCGTTGTATGAGATCGGGTTGGGATCATATGGGGATTGATGGTAGCTCTGAGGGGATTGATGGTAGGTCGAGCGGGGGGGATCATATGGGGATCAATGGCATATGCTCCCAAGCCCAAAATTGGACGATGAACATTGCGTCGCTGACCTCCCTCATAGCTTTTAGATACGCATTGCACAAATTTTGGTAGATATTAGCTAGGCAACCGGATGCCCAGCTATACTCCCCCATCTCCTCCCAACTACCGAGGATGATCCTAAGCCATCCACAACTAAGGAGATTGCTTGATTTTTTGGAGAAGAACACTCCCCCGATCATGCCTATGAGATAGACACAAGCATATCTTTCCTTCTCATCCTCCGGACTTTCCTCGGTTAGGGGATGACTCTCGTAATGGTCTCTAAAATACTTTGTCAACCAAGTAATTGCGATTTGGTGTTTCCTCATTGGTGGCAAGCGATCGGTTGCATCAACGCTCCCCTTGACTGGTACTTTTACTCCCAAAACAATGTGGATGAAATGAACCCAACCGGGCATACCGTCACGATCCTCGGGGGGATGATCACTCGCGCACACCGGTTTGTCGTCGATGGGCTGATCGGTTAGGATGGTGACATCCTTTAGCGTGATGGTGGCCTCTCCTTCTCTAAAGTTGAAACAATGGGTCTCCTTTCTCCATCTCTCAGCTAATGCGGTGATGAGTTGGCGATCAACTTTGATGTCGTTAAAATGCCTAATCGGGTCCAACCGTGCCCTTTTGAGAAAGGGCAAGATAGATGGGTGGAATGAGAGCACATTGGTCGTACCCCTGTAGCGGAGTATTGTTTGTGCCTCCTAGCGAAAATGTACACGTTAATTATTATATATTAGTAAGGATTTTTTCTTATAACGAAATTAATTAAATTAAATTATTTAACTTCAAGCAGAATTTTGTTATCATAAAAATACATTTCATATAATTAACATAATAACATTTTAAACCAATAATAATTTAAAGAGATACATACATATTATCATAAAAAAACAGCCTAAATTAATTAACATAATAACATTCTAAATGAATAATAATTTAAAGAGATACATACATATTATCGTAAAAAAAACATACTAAATTAATTAACATAAAGAAATTGTAAATGAATAATAATTTAAAGAGAAACATACATATTCAAATGTTTGAAATTAATAAAATTCATTTTGTACACATAAAAATAAATCGTATTGGTTGTTTGGTGAATAATTTAATCGTATTGGTTGTTTTAAATAATTTAATCGAATACAGAGCAACACTCATTAGACTCTTAGAAGAGGTATACATCTTCTTAGAAACGCAGTCTTTTTGACAGGAAAAAAGGGGGGATCCGAGGATCTCTTAATACCCGATTTTCCCAGGGAATGGGAGGATATGATAATCGATTAAAACCCCATTTCCTTAGATGTGCATCTCTTTATAAAGAGTCGAAGTAAGTGGCGCTATGTATTCGATTAAATTATTGAAAACAACCAAAACGATTAAAAATTCAACATAAATTTATTTTATATTACACTAAATACATCCCTTGACCGATGGTTGGGTTGGTCGTACAAGTTGGTTGGATCCAACGGTCCTTGCTCGAGATAATACAGTTGGTTGTATATTCCACGTCGTCCCCAACCTACGAGAAAATAACAACGAGGTTAGTACATAGATTAATTAAAAAGCTTATAACAACAACAAAAATTTAACCAGAATAATGAGTACGTACCGCTAGAAATTCATCAACATAAACTCCCTCTCCTTGCCACCAATCGCTCATTTTTTTTTGGGAAATTCGCACAGAGATTCGGCTAGGCTTGGCGGGTTTTGACGAAAAAACCAAAATTCGGACAGAGATTCAGCTCGGCTCGGCGGGTTTTGAGGAAAAAACCTAAGAAATGTTTTCTGATGGCAGATCGGACTTAGCTGCAACCAACACACCACTATTTCCTAGGCTTTTGGGAGGGGAGCGTTTAGAGAGATAATTCTAGAGAGAGAGAGAGGGAAGAATGTGTTGTGGTGTGAAGAAAAGAGAGGGGGAGGGGGTATTTATGATATTGAGAAGGGGCGTATCAAGTTCCCGGAACCAAAGAAGGATGCCATGTTGGTGGATACCAACCGATTTCCCAACGTGATTGGTGTCAACATGGTGAACCCAGACTTCTTCAAGATTGAGCTTCCCCATTTCAACCTAGTGTTGGATACAATACCACAACAAGGGACCCCCAATGTGGTGTTCAAGCAGGGGGAGTCATCGAGGGGTGCGCAAGCCAACTCGGCCGCTTCTAAGGTGTCAAGTGAGGTGGAGAAGCTATGTGCCCAATGCATACAGAGTCTTAGACTTGATGAAGTGAGACCAAATCGACTAGTCCAACAAAGACTTGGCCCATCCCGTAGGCCGAGATATCCACCTTATCAAAGACAATTAGAGGGGTTCATTCAACCAGCTTGGGGGCAAAGAAGGCAATGGGTGGCACATGACTGTTTTCCCATGAGAAAGACTTTCAAGATGCCCAATGTGCCACAAGGAGGGGGGTATACTTATGATATGCATCGTCAACAACCAGTAGCTATTGGCGGGATGGTGATTGGCATGCGGGTGATTAGTAGTAATTGAGATTAACTAGGGGGCATGATGTTGTCTTGGCCTCAATGGTTTCAAAAGATACCATGCCACGTGATTTAAGAATGACTATTGGCATTGGAGGTCACAATGGCATGGGGGGCATGGTTTGTATCGAGATGGAAGAGGCACTAGGGGGCAATATAAGTTAGATAAGAGATAATAAAAAATTCTGTTAAGGAAAAGATTTGGTTTAAGAATTCTACAAAGAGAAGGATACCAAGAATCCTAACCAAACATGGTAAGGAGATGATATACATAAAAAAAAAAAAGGTTGGTGGCCAAGTTGATGGAGGCATTAATAATGATGCTAGTTAAAATCACTTGATTGGCCTCATGGTCGGAGAAGAAGCTCGTTGGTGTATGAAGTAAGGGGTCATTGGATGCATGGCACGTTTGAGGAGATTATAAAAAAAAAAAATGAATGTTGTAATTTGGTAATTGCCTCACAAGCAAATCAAGGTGGAGGGGTGGATTTAAATGAAGAGTTTCTTGTTTACCTTCCTCCCCATCTCACACGGCAACAAAAAAGAATTTTGGCTATTTAATTTGTAAAGGCCAAGGTCAGCCACAGTTAATCGTGAAGTGGTTAAATTACTTTGGTTTTTAATTTTTATTGATAAAGCCAAATTTTAAGTGATCTAGTTGGTATTAACTACTTAGTCCATAATTCTTATGCACTAAGTAGTTGGGGGTATTTGTTTACCTATAAAAATTAACCTTGTACCACAACGGTTAAAAACAAGGAATTAAATGGCTTTATAAGGCCAACTTAATTATAACAATTAAAATCAATTAAGATGGGCCACGGGGATTGGATTTTTGGGTACATGGCACCCATTCCAAAACCACTTTGCGCGACACCCTTGCCATCAATTCCAAAATTTGGCTAAGTGTTGGAACCACCCACCAGGAGTATGAGAGCCACCCACAGGACGTGGTAAGGGGGGCGGGCATCACACCACCATCCCTATGAGGTACCAAGGGGGTGGCCACCATCATACCACCCCCCAGGACGTGGCCTGTTGAGACGAGAAGAGGTAAAATGTGGCTAAGTATGGAAGATGATGAGGGTGGCAAGGAGCACCCCAATGAGGTGGTCTGGGGACCACCAACATACCACCCCCATGGTATGATCAGGGGGTGGGGGGTCACCAACGCCAGCTCCCATGAGGATGATATAGTGGTGGGGTGATCCATATGACCCCATGGGGGATGCCTCCAGTGGTATGTTGAGGGGGTCACCAACTACACCCCCATGGTGAAGTACGTGGTCTCTTTACTCTACTAATGGTGAAATATTTTTTGTTATTTTTAATTTATGTGATTCAAATACCCACCCATATGTGGTAAGTGGTATTCCTTCATGCCTTAGCCATTTTTGCTCTATGGATAAGCAAAACTACGGAGGAGATGCCAAGAGTAGAGGTTGAGGTCTCAAGAGGAGGGGATCAAGACTGAAGAGGATCCCACATCCAACATCAGGGTAACCGTCATAGCATTTGAGAGGGTAACCGACACTCCACGTCAGCAGAGTAGTTTCTTGGCGCAGCTACTTCTGGTGTCTATAAATAGGAGGAGAAGTTGATAGAAGAGGTTCGCCAAAATCACACCAGACAACCTACTGTCAAATTTTATCCTTTTATCTATACCTTTTCCTCTGCAAATGTAGCCATATTTGTAGTGTCGGAGCTCTCACTAAACCTCCATAGGAGTAGAATTAATATAGTTTAGTTTGCCTCGTAGTTCATCAAGAACATTGAACACCCTTGTTTGAACTTTGTTCAAAGAGGTGTGAACCGTGTTGTTCAATCGTTTGTTTGGAAGTCAAAGGTGCAAAATCCAATTCTGTTCATCTAGTTTTTCTCGTCGAGAAAACAAATTGGCACACCTGGTGGGACCCGTGTGTTCGATTTGATGGCTCAGAGGCGGAGGACTCAAGAAGGCGATGCTCCTGATGATTTTGTGTAGGAGCAGGTGGCCAACATTGAACATGTCCAAGTGTTAGAGGCGGTGGTCAGAAACAATTGTGGGACAGAGATCCTATAAACGGTGACGCCTAGTGGAGATATTGGTGAAGCAGTGGGGGTCCTTCGTCAAATGATGGAGGAGAACCGTCAAGCCACAAAGGAGAACCGACAAATGATGGTGGAGAACCGCCGCATGATGGAGGAAGCTAGAGCTGCTTCTCATCAGGTAAATTCTCAAATGGACTGTCTTAATTCTAGAGTTGATAGACGTCTAAGTCAATTATTTGAAGTGGTTAATAAAAACAAAAGTTATTTTGATGAGTTTAGAAGGTTGTTAACCACACCAATAATCCAATCTAGAGCTCTGCCATTAGATGGCGGAAATCCAAACCCCATAAACAATTCTGTAAATTTTAGTTGATCTCCTGTCGGCGGCAGAAATGGTCAGCCACGACAAGATAACCTCTTTCCGCCGATAACAAACCAACCAACTCCTCATCGCATGAATCGTGGCGAGATTCATGCCACTACTCAAGTGGAAGGGATACCCAATGTGGGAGTTGGAATTCCCACACGTGATGAGAATTTGGGAGTCACACATTCTGCTCCGTTGGAACCGCCACCCATACCACTGGCAAGGCCCCATCGCAGTTCTTTTGGATCCAATCAAAATGTTTACTTCCCCCAATGTCGCGGAAATACTTTTGTTTCTGCTCCTTCCATTTTGTTTCTTGAATAGATAGGATGTCTGGTCGTAACTGTCGTAAAAAGTTTCTGGCTCTACCTCTTTTATTAGAACCACATAAGCCTCTAGCATTCCATGAGATGATGTTAAAATTCAAGGATAGCAGGATAGGAAGAACCAAATCGTGACCTTCGAGCGCTAGAGCTGGGGGCTTTGAACTTGGCTGAGAAACTCAACTTCCGAAGCTCTCTTTCTGTTTTTCTGAAATCTCCATCGATGAAGTGACGGCAGCAGAGACCAAATCGTTCGCGGCAGAGGAAGATCCATGGAACGAGAGATCAATTAGGCGGTTAACATTATCGGCCTTGATAAGGAGTTCCTCAAGAATGTCCTTGGAATGGGATAAGGAAGGGGTCGTAGTTTGCATTAGGTTTGTGGTTGATGGTTGGATAGGAGATATGGAATTTGGGGTTGTAGGAGAAGAGTTGTTGGGACAAGGAGGAGATTTTGGCTCCGTCAGAAGGGAGCTGCAGCAGGGCGTTGTAGAAAGGTTGGTGGGGAACGTGCAATAGGGATGATGAATGTAGGAGATTCCGGTGGCTGGGCTTAGGATAGGGTCAGTAACCAATGGTTACTAACCTATGAGTAACTAAATCTGGACCTTTAGATTAAGTGGGTCCAGAAAATTCAGATTTAAGGGTTGTCAATTAAAGACATTTTATTTTCCCTAGTTTTCTTAATTCGCTCTTATCTTCTTCGTTCTAACTCGGATTTCAATTTTTTTTTGCACCGATGGAACGAGTTTGTTGTGCTCTACAAAATGAGATCAATTTTCAATATATTTCGAGAATTTGTTTTTTACCAGCTATATACTATATGGTAAATTTTTCGTTTTTAAGTCGTTTTTGAAAACGTTTGCTCAGAAGGAACGAGTTCATCATGATCTATTTGATCTATAAATTTCTGGGTGAAAAAAATAATGGATCAAAAATTACCATACTTCACCACTATGATATGTGACTGGTAACTTGTGGTAACTTGTAGTAAACAATGATGAAAGTCGTAAATGCCAGTTAATATACTCCTACTATCATGTTTTCAACCTTCTTACCATATTGGTATGTTCATACCCAAAGCAGTTAAAATCGGGATTTTACCTAAAATCGAAAACTGGGGTAAAATAGGAATCGTAAAATCGAATCGTAGAATCGTAGGATTTTAAGTACCATATAGAAATTAACATATAATAATATTAATAAGGTAAATAATTAATAACACAAAGACTTATAACATTTAAAGTGATAATTTTCAAGATTAATGTTCCAAAATCATTATTTTAATTTTTATTTAATCCGTAACTCAAAATAATTTATGAGGAAGGAATAGAGCTCATGGGGTTTTGATGCTCTAAAACACAACACCTAACAATGGCCAAGTGTAACCAATGAAAGGGACTGCAGTATAGTGGCACAAGTAATAAATATCGAATCCACGGGTCTCTAGAGTTACCATTACTCAGCTTCAGTTCATTATCTAGCAAACTAGATTAAAGATTGATTAACTAAACTACTCTACTAACTAAACTAAGTAAAACTACTAATTACAGTTTGGGAACTCACTTAGGTATGATTCCCCCTAGCTCCTCAATTAGGTCCAAGTTGTAATTCCTTTTGGTTGATTTACTGTTGATTAGACTGCGGAAGATCCGACAGTAGCTTGGAATCTCTTAAGCTGACCAAGCCCTCTCAGTCTAACTATCCGGCAGACGACTAGTCTTCACCGGGATAGAAAGCTGAAGCAGTAAGAACAGAACTCCACTACTGGAATTGGATTCCAGTACAAAGCAGTAAACTGGCTAACTCTCGTATAGCCAATCTCCTACTACCGAATGATGAGACTCTAGCAACCTAATCAGATTCTATCTATCTCAGATTCTCAAAAACAAAGGATCATGGACTCACATTTTTCAAGGTGCTCTATTTTCTTCTTGAAGATGGTTGAGACCCCTTTTTTTCCTGTTTTGCTTGTTTTCTGATATTTTTCATTTATTTTCTTTTTCAAGGGTCCCAACCTGCTCTTACCGGCCATGCGAGGAGCGGATGTCTCGAGCCTCGTGCGGGGGAAAGACATGTAAGGGGGCTGGAGGTAGTAGGTGGAAATTGGGAACGAATTCCCGTCTCCCCTTACACACTTTCGCCCTATTCGCACGGGAGACGTTTATTTTGAAGCACATTTTCGAGCACCTGTTATTTTCAAAACATGATACAAGAGTCCATGACAGGTAGAAAATCCACAACACCACACAATTCAAGGGTCCTAAGATCACTAATTCACTCAATCAACCAACCAGATCCACACTATGAAATGAGACTTCTTAAATGCACCAACATCCTCCATAGTGCTACACTACCTCCCTAGGTTGCATATTACTGTAAAGACTGTCAATTCAAAGCATACTGAGCAGGCAATTGCATGGAACACGTACTTGGAGCCCTCAAATTTAAAAATTTGGACAGTGGACTAAGCTCCAAGCACACAAACAGCCAAACATTCACCCGCATACATAATCGAACATCCCCCCACACTTAAGCACGACATTGTCCTCAATGGAGGAAAGATAAGGAGGGTAGAACGAAGTTACCAGATCAAGGGTGAATGATGATGAACGGGTCAGGCGGTGCATTCCAGAAAGAGAGAGTAATCAGAACACAAACACCACACAAAATCTCACAAAGGTTGAGTTATTGACTCTAAAATCAAATAACAAAACTGACTCAACCGAGGAGAAAAAGAGAAAGAAATGCAAACCGACTGGTTGGGTTGCCTCCCAACAAGCGCTTCTTTCACGTCGTGAGCCGGACGATGGCTCCTAAGTTTCGGTCCATGCTAGAACCTCCTTGAAGTTGAGGTTCTCGTCGATGAGGTGGAGTCTCAAGTCACGAGCATGTGGTGTGGCAGGTGATGAAGGCTCATGTACTTGATGCAGATGAAGTCTCCACCCTCGAGACCTCTCCTTCTCTTCTCTCGTCTCATTGCCCCAAACCAGATATGACAACATCGATTGGCCACCATCGCGTCCACCAAGAGGGACCGATGTTGATGTGGCCTTGGTCTGGCAAAGAGACACTGCAAATGGGTCCTTGCTAAGCAGTTCCTCAAAGTTTGGTGGGGATATCACTTGCAACTCATGGCCGGTGCAGGCCTCTTCCACCTTAACTCCGTTCTCAGCCTGGACACCAATTGCTTCTTCAACCCCCCTTTCTTCTTCATGTGGTATCACCCCTGGAAAATGATCAACAACTCCTCCTGCTTCACTTTCTTCATCCTCCACAACTTCTTTCTGCACCCTTTTTTGCTCTTCTTCTTCTAGCACAGATTGGAGAGCAAGTCGCCATATAATTTCTTCAATGAGATCATCTTGCATCTCCTCACTCGGGCCCGGCATGTTAGAGCAGAAATAAGGAATTGTGTGATCTACAACCAGAGGACTTTCCTGATCATGATTATCATGGGAGTTCTCTGTGATAACTTCTGTATGCTCCTCAACATCCCCATAGCCTTTGTCATCCTCCACCTCTTCTAGCGTGGCAGCAAAAAGGTGATCTTGAGCAAGATGTGAGCAAACTTGCTTCACCCACTCTGTTTGCTTCGCTGAGCGCTGAACAGTCTCCTCCATATCATGGAGAAATGAGGGATCGGAAGTGGAAAGGGCTTTGATTTGAATATCCATCTTGGAGCATGATTTCTCAGTGTCTCGAGCAAACTGCTCCACGAGAAGCCTTAATTGTTTGTTCGGATCCTCCAGTGAAGTGTAGCATGGCTCTGCAGAGTGGCCCGTGAAGGCCGCCATGGGTAACTCCAGCTCCGATGACCCTTCTGGTTGTGGGAGAAAGTCTTCTTGGTAATGAGGTTGTTCTTGATATGCCCAGGGGTCTGGTTGTTCTCCGTAGAATGGGGGTTGGTACTGGAACCCGAATCCATAGTCTTCTCCTCCTTGATTGCTGTAGGGAGTCGCGGGGTAATACCACCCGGATGGTGGTGGATACCCCCAATGATTGGAGAAGTCATTAGGATCCATGATTGAGATCTGCACCAACAAAAACAAAAACACCCAAGTGAAAAGCAAGGGTGGAAAAGAAAAGAAAAGAAAAACGCTAAAGTAACAAACTTCTGCCTTTTCTAATAATCTAGAAAGTCCCCGGCAACGGCGCCAAAAACTTGATGCTCTAAAACACAACACCTAACAATGGCCAAGTGTAACCAATGAAAGGGACTGCAGTATAGTGGCACAAGTAATAAATATCGAATCCACGGGTCTCTAGAGTTACCATTACTCAGCTTCAGTTCATTATCTAGCAAACTAGATTAAGGATTGATTAACTAAACTACTCTACTAACTAAACTAAGTAAAACTACTAATTACAGTTTGGGAACTCACTTAGGTATGATTCCCCCTAGCTCCTCAATTAGGTCCAAGTTGTAATTCCTTTTGGTTGATTTACTGTTGATTAGACTGCGGAAGATCCGACAGTAGCTTGGAATCTCTTAAGCTGACCAAGCCCTCTCAGTCTAACTATCCGGCAGACGACTAGTCTTCACCGGGATAGAAAGCTGAAGCAGTAAGAACAGAACTCCACTACTGGAATTGGATTCCAGTACAAAGCAGTAAACTGGCTAACTCTCGTATAGCCAATCTCCTACTACCGAATGATGAGACTCTAGCAACCTAATCAGATTCTATCTATCTCAGATTGCAGCAGGAATCAGGAAAAGTTGATCAGACTTCAATTGACTCAATAAACATGCATCATTCGATTATAATCAAACAATATAGCATCCAAAACTTCATACAAGAAAGATCCTAACTCATGGAACTAGGGTTCCTCAAAACCTAAGTGAAAGGAAGTTACTCCATAGAGAAGAGAGAGACTGCAGAAATCTGATCTAGATCTTCAATCTCCATCTCCAAGCTTGATTCCCGAGCTCCAATGGCGAAGAAATTCTCCAAAATAGCTCCAAGAATGTTCCCAAGTCGCTCTCTCTCTCTAGGGTTCGTCCCTTGGGTGTTTGGGATCCAAAAACCCAGCTCTCCTCTTCTTTGGTTCGGAATTTGGCTTAAAACCAGGAAATCCCGACTCGCACGGCCAGGGTGCACGGCCGTGCGAGCTTCAGGGGTTGCCCGTGCGTGTCCTCGGCATAAGGCGCACGGCCATATTGCTCACGTGCACGGCCGTGCAGCCTCCCTGGTCTGCCCGTGCAGCTCCCCAAAAACCTCGCCATTCGTCCGTTCTTCGTCCAATCGACCCCAGACTCGCTCCTAAGCCTTCATTCACGTACTAGGACCTGAAACATCACAAACAAGCACAACCTAGCGTGAAATCGGCCTAAAACACGAGAATCAACACCTCAAACGGTGTAAGAATGGGGGTAAAAACATGTGTAATTAACGGTCTATCAGGTTTGACTCTTGTTTTTCATGTTGTGTCTAGTTAGTTTAACTCAAAGTAGTATTCCGACATCGTCTACTAAACATGATTTAAAACTATGAATAACTGAAATCCAATAAAATAATTAATGTAATTGGTTTGGTACTATATATTCATTAATTAAATAATTTGTAAAGAATGATGTTAATTCTTACGCACTTACAATATTTTGACAATTGTTTTACCGATGAGTTAAACAAGGAGAAGGGAAAGGGGTTGACCGAACCCTAATTAGTTTTTCTTCCTCTTTTCAAATGTTCTTTTAATAGGAAAAATATATGAGAAGATCCACGTCATTGCCTTTTCCACCGAAACAATTCTGCTTCTTTTGAATTGGCTCAAGCTCCCTATTTAGTTCACATAGGATCAAAATCCGGATTTTGGTACGATTCTACGATTTTAATGATTTTAATCCCGATTTTGAACGATTTCAAGGTCCAGCGATTGTATAGTAAAATCAGGATCGGAATCCCTAAGTAAAATCCTAAAATCCTACGATTGTGCGATCAAAATCCCGATTTTGACTGCATTGTTCATACCATCATGGTATGATTTCTTACCATATGGTATTAAATTGGAGCATACCATATGGTAATGAATGGTAAAAAATTATTCAATTTTTTGTACTAAAAATATATCAAAGTGGATATAAAGAGCATATTTAATCTGATTCATCTGTGCAAAAAAAATTAAATTTCGACTTGAAACGAGAGAAAAATCATCCATTAAAGATTAAAGGGGAAAAGATGAAAGACTTTCCAGGAGAGAGAGGCTACTGATGTCATGCTGATGTGGACAGATTACTCATGGTTACTGACCATAAAGTTACTGACCTAATCCGCTCCCGTGGCTGGGGAGATGGTAGAGCTATCATGTTTAGAGAGCTCGGTGTATCGAGATAGGGATTGGATGGTGAAAATTGTGCCTGTGGCTTCAAATAAGGAAATAGTTTGACTTGGTGGTTGGGAGAGCTTTCCGGGGATAAGAATATTGTAGATGAAAATAAAGTGTAGGCGAGGGGGTTTATGGTGAGAAATGGCGATAAAAGAGTCTTTTGAATTTGGGGAAGGATAAAGAGGGTGTGGGTGGGGTTGGTAGTTGTCTAGTTGACGTTAATATTGGGTTCGGGCTAGGGAGAGATTTGGTATTTTGATAGAAAGTGGATGGTGAATTAAAATGGACGTGGAACTTGATGGTTGAGAGTTGGGTTTAAGTGGGATTTTTTCAATAATAGAATCTTTTAATTTTTTTTACAAAAATAGTACCCAGCCCATAAAAATTACAAAAATAGTATCATTTTAAAGAAACCGCACCTTCCAGGTGCGTTTAATAAATAATCTGTACCCTCCATATGTGTTTTATGTATAAACGCACCCTCCAGGTGAGTTTTATGTATAAACCGCACCTTGGAGGTGCGGTTCGTGCCACGTCAGCTAGGGAACCGCACTAGGCAGATGCGGTTTGTGTTTCCTCGCCTGCGGCCTTAGATAGCGTTGGATGAGGCGGCGATCCAACGGCGGACCGCATGCCACCTCAGCGATCCGCGCCATGGATCGAAGACCGCATTTTGCAGGTGCGGTCAGTGCCTCAAGAAACGTAGAACGCATCGGGAGGGTGCGGTTTCAGGGAGGGCAAAATTACCAGACCCCATTTCCTTAAGCATGCATCTCTTTAGAAAGAGTAACAAGTGTAGCATCGTTCATTGATATAAGATATTGTTATTTGACAAAATTAAAAAACCAATCGAGAGCTTACCAATCAACCACAAATTATCAGCAAGCTTCTTTCGCTTGAAATGATGGTTCCAGTTGCTCTTGAAGTGTCGTATTCACCACCTTTGGGACCACTTCCATGCTGGATCCAAACCTAAGATGGCAGCTCTAATGTCGGCGTGCCGATCAGAGATTATTGTCATGTTCGTCCTCCTAGTGACGTGGAGCTGAATTTGCCATAAAAACCATCCATAGCTATCAGTATTCTCTCCCTCAACAATGGCGAAGGCTAAAGGAAAGAATTGTCTGTTTGCATCCGCCCCACTGGCAATCAGGAGAGTGCCCTTGTACTTGCCGGTAAGGAATGTACCATCCACTTGGATCACATGGACACAGAAGCCAAAACCATCAATAGATGGCTTGAATGCCCAAAAAAATTGTCTGAAATGGCGTTTATTACCTGGCTCTGGTGGTTGTATCTCTTCATCTTGGTATCGAGGGGAGAAAACAGTGCCAGGGTTAGACGCCTCCAATGCCAAAATCAACCTGGGAAGGAATGCATACTATTCTTCCCAATCACCAAATACGGCGGCCAAAGCTTTCTACTTTTCATACCACACCTTCTTATAGTTAATCATATAACCATAACGACTTGCAATGTCAGCGATTATGACTTTCACCTTCAGGTCAGTATCTTGCTCAATTAGATGCTTGATAGCCGCATCAACTACCCTGGATTTTAACTGTCGATAGCCTTGGGATGTTATAGATGACACACGTGTGTGTGTGTGTGTGTGTGTGTGTGTTCACCGCGCGGGATATTACCCAATGGCCGTGTCTCTTGTTGTTGATGGCCTGAATCCTAACATTGCATCCCTCGTTATGATTACGACATCTGACTATGAACCTTTTCGTGTTGGAATGAGTTGTGTGCCATTTAAAATGCTGAGTCATTGCTTCAGTATCAATGGCGTGCCACACCTCTTTCTTCGAGCCAAATTGTTGGCCCTTCATAAACCCAATGAGTGGACCCCATACGAGAACCTATGGGGGTTCCATGTCGCTGTCGACCATCCAATTGCCATCTGAAATGTGATTTTAGTAGGGGACTGGTACACGGTCATCAGCCACCTCATCATCATTATTTGAGTGTGACTCTAGTCCTGAATCATCAGCACCTTCAAGAGGGTCGGAGCTGTCTACACTGACGTTGTTCTCTCCTTCTTCATCGAAGGGGTCACTACCTGGTGCTGGCAGGGCATCTTCCATCTGTTCCAGCTCATGAAAGGCCCCTACATAAGCTCCATAATGGTAATTGTGAAAACTACCGCTGCGTGATTGGAAGTTGTACTGGGGTTGGTTGGCATGGTCCGGTTGAACTTCTTCTTCATATGACGGGAAAGATTGATGCGACCTTCACCTTGCTCTTGGTACTGAAAATACGAATGAGGATCATGGTAACTTTGGTAGGGATGATCTCCATATAATTCACCTCCACCATGGATACCAGATGTTTGACCGTCTCCAGAATGACCTCCAACGCCTACGACCGCCTCGGTGTAAACGAACATCTCGGCTTTGGAAAGATTGTTGGACCTCAAGGATTCGAGCATGACATCTACTTCATCCTGAGTGGTTATGAGATATTCCTCGTGCCACAACGACCCGCCTTCTCTGTTTGGATATCAGTACACCATACGATCAACTCTCTCGTGCCATCCATGCAAGTAACGTTAGTACACATTTGATAGAGGTCTTCAAGCATCAGTCTGGTAGCGACCTTTATTTTCTGAAAATTGCCACCGACGTACGTGACCCCCTTTCCGGTCTCTTCCGTGTAACCATTCCACCGTAACCCAAGCGTGAACTTTTGGAATGCCATCTGTAAAAAAACCGTAGTTCCGTTAATATCATAAAAATAAAAAATCACAATAAAAAGTAATACAAAATAAACTTACGAGTTAACGTTAACCGCAAAACTAAAGAAGTAGGGAGCTATAACATAAAATTGAAAAGGGAGAAGGAGAGGTGTGAAGAGAAGAGGTTGTTTCCCGGGCTGTTTTTATAGGCAAAATCATCAATGAAAACCGCATAGGGAGGATGTGATTTTCATCTGCCAAAGTGTGGTTTTGCTAGGTCAGCCCAAGAACCACACCTTGGTCATGCGCTTTTGCTAGGTCAAGCCCAGAACCGCATGGCCAAGATGCGGTTTTGGCCCAGAATGTTAAACCGCACCTTGGGCGTGCGGTTTACATATAAACCGCACCATGGGAGTGCGTTTCACTATCAAACCGCACCTTAGAGGTGGGGGTTTTTAAAAATGAGCGCTATTTTAGTAATTTCTTTGGACTGGATGCTATTTTTGTAATTTTTTTTAAAAGGTACTATTTTTGGAAAATTCCGGCTTAAGTTGATGGGCTAGGGAACTAGACTTAACTTACCTTGGCGTCAATTTTAAAGGAAGTTGATTTGTTGAAGCCAACTATAGTTATAACTAACGATATACCTAGTTAAGGTTGATTGATTTGGATTTATCCTACTTCAATATCCTAGAGATATAATCCAGCTGAGGTCTCGTCTGCAATAGGGTTAATTAAATGGACTTTTGTGCGAGGTCTCGTCATACACAAGAAAGTTATTAATGACGTATATTACAAGTAGCATACAAGATTGATAAAACTCGAGCAATCTAAAACTCGAGCAATCTCTTGACTTGATTATTTAATAAGGTTATGGGTATAATATGTCCTTGTGCATTTTTATCAAACATGTCCATCTACTATATTTTACATCAAACATGCCTTCTGTTAAAATTTGCATCCAAAAACCATCAACAATAGTCGAACCTTGGTTTGGGCGACACCTATGTCTAAAATATTCCTAATAATTTCACTTTAGAATTGTTTTGTTTCTTGTGTATAGCCAAATACCTCTAATGATTTCACTTTAACGAGACCGGGAGAAATAAATGAGGAGGAAAAACTGACATTTCAACCCAATTTTTTTTTATCTCGGGTCGTGTGAATCTCGGTTCAACCGTGGTTGACCATTTTTTAATGTTTGATAATTTTTCCAAAGTATAAGGGCATGTTTGATGTAAAAAATGGTTGAGGGACATGTTTGATAAAACTACATAGTAGAGGGGCATATTATACCTATAACCCATATTATAATTGTCCTAGACACTTAGTCTAGTCAAACCTTAGAAAAACATTTACTTAATTCCAGATACATGTGTGTAGTCTCATCAAACATGCATAAGCAATTATAAGAATCACATAATCACGTATATGTGTGGTATTATGAATCATGATACATACATGCAATTGATATAATCAGATAAATCACAATCATGCTTTAAAGTAGATATGTATTAGCTGTTGGGATGAATAGTTTTGAAAAGTTATAAATGAAATTCCTAATTAATTATCCAGTATTTTCTTATAATACGAAAAATAAGATGGATAATTAATAAAAGAAATATCATGGAGATAATTAGGATTAATTATCTCCCTAATTAAAATGTGACTTATTCCCAAAGAAAGAGCGAATATTCTGGGTTTTCTGCTCCTATAAATAGCAGACCCCCCAGACCCTCTAAACACACCTCAGAGAGCAGAAACACGAGAGAGAGTGAGATTTCAGAGAGCTCCGGTTTTCGCACAAAACCGCCGAGCAAATTTAATGAGTGGCTGTTTTATCCTGGAGCCGACCGACTGATAGTCTGCTGTGCGCATTACGAGGCAGTGCCGCGAACGTCTTAAAAAAAGCGACCTAGTCCGCGACTCAGCCAGATCGATGACCCTTGTTTTCATGTTCGGTTTTTAACAATTTTAAAACGTTTGGATGTCGTCATATGTACCGAACAGATTCAATTCAATTACCGCATCCGGCTTCAATACGTCTCATCCCGCCACTCGATGCAAGCTTCGATCGACGTAGCTCTCTTCTAGTACCGGCCAGTCGCCGAAAGGGAAGCTTGCTATTCCTACCAAGCTTTTGCACGTATATGAAAGAATGCTTGTCCATTCTTATTTCTTACAATTTTATATATTCTCTAGCTGTGGTGAAAGCGTGAGATTTGGGATTTTATTTATGAATAATTGTTACTGCTAGCTTTTGTTGAAGCAAGTAGTCAGAGGGAAACGTTAAAGGGAAAGACGGAACTCACTGGCTGCTACCGAGCTTTCCGGGTTGGATCACGTCCTTAAGCCTCAAACTTAAGGAGTTTCTTATGCCTTTTCTGGCCAATAGGAAGAGGAGAGAGATGGAGGCATGTAACTAACCCGTAATTACATAAAAGGGTAATTTTGGGACTTTTCGTTTTTATTAAATGTTAATAATTATTTTAATTATTTTTGGAAATGGTAATTTGACTATAACCACGCCACTGACTTATTAGAGTAGTAACAGAAACATAAATAAATTTTGTATTTTCTTTTTCCCACTCCACTTTTCTGTTGCTACTTCCCTGGGACGTGCTAAGTGGGATATCCAGGTTGTTGGGTTCCTCTACTTTCTCTCCGGAGGACTCTGTTATAAATCACCTACTGTAAATCCAATACAATCAAGCAAGCTTTCACACAACAACAATATCCCTACAATCCTTTCATGGTATCAGAGCCAGTCAAGATCAACTGACTCGATCCATTCTCCATTTTTCATTCTTCCTCTGTTTCTTCATTCTTTCCTTCGGCAGTATGTCCGGATCCAATTTTTCAAGCGGCTCGATGTCCTCTGATGATGCAATTGTTACTTTTAATCCTGCTGCTCAGCTGCCGCTAAAACTCACGCCAACCAATTTTAGTTCATGGAGGTCGCAGCTGGAGACTCTCCTCATGGGTTTGGACCTTATCGATTACATCGACGGCACCGGCGTTTCCCCTGTTCAAACAATCACAACAGATGACACCGCCAAGCCCAATCCTGCTTATCATCGCTGGTTTCGACAAGATAAGCTCATTCTTCATGCACTTAGGTGCTCTATCTCTGAGTCTTTGTACTCCTATGTTTCTGCTGCAAAAACATCTCGTGAAGCATGGTCAATTCTGGAAAAGCTTTATGCTGGTCGCTCCCAGTCTCGCATCATCAATCTGAGGGGAAGATGAGCCGTATAGTCAAAGGAGATCGTGATGTTGTCTCCTTTGTTAATGATTTAAAGCAAATTGCAGCAGAGCTTGCGCTCGTTGACGACCCTGTTTCTGATTTGGACCTGGTCGTTCACTGCCTTAGGGGTCTTGGCCCTGACTACAATTATTTCACTGCCGCTGTCCGTGCTCGAGGATCCGCTGTTACCATCGAAGACCTCCTGGACTCCCTGGTTGAGTACGAGGAGGATTTGAAGGAGCAGTCGAGGTTGTCCTCTGTTCCTACGGCGTTTTACACACAGGGGCTATCTCGCAGAGGTGGAGGCGGCGGATCTGCACTCTCTCGGCCGAGGAGTTATGCGCAGCAAGGGTTCCCTGAAGCCGGCCAAATTTCTCAGGCCCATCAGGCCCAACCACATCGTGCGACTGCCCAAACCCTCACCGGCCCAGGATCTTCTGATTTGGCCCGTCCGCGTCGAGCCCAAGTCACATGTCAATTCTGTGACAGGCCTGGGCATTCAGTCAAACAATGTTTTAAGTTGTTTCCCCAGGCCCGTCAAGCCTTCAATCAGGCCCGCCAGGCCCAAATGCATCATACCACAGCTGCTGCAGGCCCATCTGTCTCTCCCACTGGGCCGTGGCTTATGGACACGGCCGCTTTTCATCATGTCACGTCGGATTTGGGCAATTTGTCTATCTATTCTGATTATTCGGGTCCGGATGAAATTCTAGTTGGCGACGGATCAGGTTTGGCGATATCACATATCGGTTCTTCAACTGTTTCAGTTGGCTCTACGCATTTTCATTTAAATGATATATTATGTGTTCCCAACATCAAGAAACATCTTATTTCGGTTGCCAAGTTATGTCAGACTAATCCGGTTTCTGTGGAATTTTTGGCCACTCATTTTGTTGTGAAGGATCTTCGCACGGGGGCGCAGCTGCTGAAGGGGGTAAACAACGGTGATGTTTATGAGTTGCCGCGGGAGGTGGAAAAAGTCCGGTTTGCTTTGGTTGCCACTAGAACGTCTGCTGCATCGTGGCACGCTCGGCTGGGTCATCCATCTCATCAGTCACTTATTAGTCTCATTCGGTCTTTTTCTCTACCTGTTTCATCGTCAGTAACTAGTTCTTGCTGCGATTCATGTCTTTCCAATAAAAGCCACAAACTCCCATTTGCCGTTTCCTCTTTGACTAGCAGTCGCCCTTTTGATCTTTTGTATACTGATGTTTGGGGCCCTGCACCGGTTTCTTCAATTGATGGTTTTCGTTATTATTTGATTATTGTTGATCATTTTACTCGTTATACATGGTATTATCCTCTACGACGTAAATCTGATGTCCTACAGGTTTTTCTCGACTTTCAAAAGATGGTTGAAAATTATTTTTCTACCTCAATCCGTTGTCTTTATACAGACGGTGGGGGCGAGTTTCAGAAAATTCGCACTGCTCTTCTTGACAGTGGCATTACCCATCTTCTCACACCTCCTCACACTCCTGAACATAATGGTATCGCTGAACGTAAGCATCGTCATCTTGTTGAAACCGGTATCACCCTTCTCCATCATTCTAAACTTCCGACTTCATTTTGGTCCTTTGCTTTTTCAACTGCTATCTACCTAATTAATCGCATTCCCTCTTCTGCCTTACGTGGTCAAATTCCCTATACTGTTTTGTTTAATTTATCCCCTAATTATCATAAACTTCGTATTTTTGGCTGTCTTTGTTATCCTTGGTTGCGTCCTTACTCACCCACTAAGCTTGACCCACGTTCTCGCCCTTGTCTCTTTCTTGGTTATTGCCGACAGCGTAGTGCTTATCGCTGCTACGACCCTACTACTACTCGTCTCTTTCTATCCCGTCATGTTGTTTTTGTTGAGACTGAATTTCTAGGAGTGCCTGATGATGACTCTCACGCTGATCCGCCCATGCTTGACTCCTGGCTGCTGTCCCTCGAGCCTACCATTTCCACTCTCCCCTGTCACTCGCCAGCATCTTCGCCTGGGCTTTCTCCAGGCCCACCCTCTCCCACAGCCGCTGCTTCCCCCGTCCGAGGGTCTGCCTCAACGCCTGGGCCTTCTGCCCCCTCTGGATCCTCCTCCTCCCCCCACGGGCTGTCTCCGCCACCATCTGGGCCGCCCCAGTCTCCCCTCTCCTCGGGGTCCATTACCCTGCCCACAGAGCTGCCGCCCTCGCCTACTGGCCCACCTCCGCTCCTGCGGTCTCATCAAATGACCACCAGGGCCCAGCGGGGCATATTTCGGCCCAAGAAGCGCCTTTTCACTACTCAACTCTCTCGTGGGCCTCCACCACTGCAGCCCAGGAATATAATAGAGGGCCTTGCTCATCCAGAGTGGTCCGCTGCTCTCTCAGCTGAGAATCAGGCCCTAATTGCCAATTCCACGTGGGATCTTGTTCCGCGTCACCCCCATTATAATGTCTTGGGCAATCGTTGGGTTTATCGGGTCAAACACAATTCTGATGGTTCTATTGAGCGATTTAAGACTCGCCTGGTGGCTAAAGGGTTTCTTCAACATCCGGGTCTCGACTTCACCGACACGTACAGTCCGGTTGTCAAACCTGTCACAGTCCGCACTGTCTTTACCTTGGCTCTCTCCTATGGTTGGTCGATTTCTCAATTCGACGTTAATAATGCTTTCCTACAGGGCCCCCTCCACGAGGAAGTTTATATGGAGCAACCTCAGGGCTTTGTCGATCCCTCTTATCCTCATCATGTCTGTCGTCTTCGTCGTGCCATATATGGTCTTCGCCAGGCACCCAGGGCTTGGTACATTGCCTTGAGCGACTTTCTCCAAGAGTTCGGATTTCACAAGACTCAGTCTGATGCTTCTCTCTTCGTCTACTCTCGTGGGACTACTCTCCTTTATTTCTTGGTCTACGTTGATGACTTGCTCCTCACTGGCAATGATGAGGCGACTCTCACGTCCTTTCAGGCTGCTCTCTCAAATCGGTTTTCGCTCAAGGCCCTCGGTGACGTTAATTATTTCTTGGGCATTGAGGTTCTCCCTACCAGTACTGGCTACATTCTTTCCCAACACAAGTATATGACTGATCTTCTTCATCGGTTTATGATAACCGATGCCAAGGCTGCTCCGACCCCTCTTGCTGCCTCTACCACTCTTACTCTGGATGATGGTACTTCCCCCACGGATGCTACTCGTTTTCGCCAGGTAATTGGTGCTCTGCAGTATCTTGTCTACACCCGTCTGGACATTGCCTATTCAGTCAACAAACTCTCCCAATATATGCATGCTCCGACGATTTCTCATTGGCAATGTGTCAAGCGCCTCCTTCGCTACGTCTCTGGCACTCTCTCCTACGGAATGGCTATTCGTCGTGCTACGGGGCCTCTCCATCTCTATGCGTTCGCCGACTCGGACTGGGCGGGCAACTTAGATGATCGTTCTTCCACCTCTGGCTACCTTGTTTACTTGGGCTCCACTCTTATCTCCTGGCGATCTCAGAAACAGAGGACTGTTGCTCGTTCTAGTACAGAGGCCGAGTACCGTTCCATCGCTCATGCTACTGCTGAACTTGAGTGGATTCAGAATCTTTTGGTTGAGCTTCGTCATCCAGTTCCCACACCGCCGACACTGTACTTGGACAATCTTGGTGCTACCTACTTCTGCTCCAATCCGGTCTTCCATTCCCGCATGAAGCATCTTGCCTTAGACTATCATTTCGTCCGTCACCTTGTGCACGCTGGTCGGCTACGAGTTTGTTATATTCCCACTGCTCATCAGCTTGTCGATGCTCTCACCAAACCTCTTCCGGCTACTCGGTTTCTTCTCCTCAGATCCAAGATCGGCGTCGTTGATACCTCCTCCATCTTGCGGGGGCGTATTAGAGTAGTAACAGAAACATAAATAAATTTTGTATTTTCTTTTTCCCACTCCACTTTTCTGTTGCTACTTCCCTGGGACGTACTAAGTGGGATATCCAGGTTGTTGGGTTCCTTTACTTTCTCTCCGCAGGACTCTGTATAAATCACCTACTGTAAATCCAATACAATCAAGCAAGCTTTCACACAACAACAATATCCCTACAATCCTTTCATGACTTACCATATGTAACAGTAGAAAATTGACACTTCCCATTCTGCATCAGCTGACTCTCTCTTCGTGAGGAATAAAATCTAAAACCCTACATGTCCACAAACGGCGAGGAAGCTGCGGGATCTGGAGCGCCGCCGTCACATAATCACAACGGCGATGTCACCATTGTCATTGCCCTAACCGCAGCATCGTTGCCTTGAAGCGGCCAGCGTTGGCTCCGAGCATTATGTAGAAAACGCAACGGGCCTTTTCCGATAGGTGGTGTTTGATATGTTGTCGGATGCTTCTATTTGGTGTTGTCATTATTATAAGGTTGAAAAGTGACGTGTTTTGATAAAAAATTGATAAGTTCTATTAATAATCGTGAGGAAAGATGGCATTAGGATGATTAATAATAACAATCAACATTAGTAACACAATTGGGTCACATTATTAGCATTTATTAGACCAATTAGCAATATTTTCACTCTACCAGCATGTTATTAACGGTTATGGCTTTTTTGTTAAGAAAAATTAGTTGCATTATTAATTAATTTTGTAAGGAATGATGTATGTTATTTCTACTATTTGATGTTAGGAACGAAATTTGCGGATTATTAAAAGGGTTAAGATAATTATTAAAGGATATGGGATTGTCGTTAACCGGTAGCCTTAGAGTTATTAAAATCGTTTGCTACATGTGTAGACGTTTATATTTGACGTCCTTATAATTACGATGAAAAGTTAAATATTTTGATTAAAAACGGATAAGTTTCTATTAATAATAGTAACACGAAATGACATTAAGGTGTTATAATAACTATCAACCTTATTAACACAATTGGGTTGCATTATTAGTGAGTATTAACCCGATTAGCAATCTTTGATTCTAACGGCATGTTATTAACGGTGTTTGCAATGTTTTGTAATGAAAAATAGTTGGATTATCAATAATTAATTTTGTAAATAATTATGTATGATATTACTACTATTTGACGTTAGTTAGCAAAGTTGTGAATGCTTAATCGGTGGACTTATAGTCCGGTTGAAAAGTGCCGCATTCCATTAATAACGGAGACTTTTTCATTAACAATATTCATTTTATTGATAACCATGCAGGTTATTAATCCAAATGTGACATTATTGTTAACGAAATTGGTTGGATTATTAATAATGTGATTTTTCCTTAACCAAAGGTGGATGGATGCCCAAACCTCCTCAACCATGTTAATAAGGCCGGAGCGGCTGACGAAAATGTTGGAGCTCAAGCGGAGCCGGAGTCGCAGCCACTTGATGTTCTGACAGCAGCAAAAGATAATCGCACGCAGCAGGGAATTGGGTCGCCGGAGCCGCAAACTGTTCTGGCGGCAAAAACCCCTAGGGAAAAAAACTAACGAATGCAACGCAAGACTCGGGTTTATAATTAATGAATATTACCACAATTAATTAAATTAAAATTCTAATACCATCACTACCCTTAACTACCTAAAAACGGGTAACCAACCACTAACTAATTATGATTGATCTAATGGCCTAGATTAACTTAAGGAGGTTCTTAAGTATTGGGGCTTAAGGATGTGAACTCATCCCCTGTTCTGGGATAGTTAAACTTTTTTAACTTCTTATACGCCCCCTCAAACAAAAGCCGATGTCGAATTGTGGATTTTTACGGTTTGCACAGGTTGAACCCTTGTACTGCCAAACCACGAGGCATTAGTTTACATAGGTTGGACATACCACTCTTGTGCTAAACAAATGGCCGAAAATGGGGGTCGTCATGAGGATTCAAAACCATGACCTTTCGGTTCTAGGCTCTGATACCATGTTAGCGAACTAACCACTTGGTCCCAATAACCCAAGTTGTTGGGAAAGGGATAGTTAAGCCTTTTTAACCTCTCATAGGCCCAACTGAATTCGACCCTCTGCTTCAGAGAAGTTAATTTAGTGGACCTTGAATGGCTGAATGATTTTGGGCCAGGTGGTCTTCTAATCGTGGAACGGGACCAACTGAATTAGTGTTACGAAGATTTTGGCTCCCCTAAGATGGTGTAACTGGCACCTTCTACTCCTCCTATTGGTGGCAGATGTGAAAGAAGAATTACTTGGAAATTGAGAAACAGCGAAGCTAGAAGTGGTGCTAGCTACTCGTGCAAATTGAGAACGCATTGACTCATCGAAAAAGGTGAGAATCAAAACCTTTTTATGAATCATTATGATGAATGATAATTAGTTAGAATCTATTTCACTTGAGTTCTATGTGTGGTATTGAGAAATCATGTGAATGCGAGAAAATAAACCTAGAATTTATACATGATTATGTCGACATTGACATTGAGATGTGTCTCTCTCAATGACCAGACTATAAGTTTGAATGCATGCTATAGAATAGAGTGATTTTATTACATAAATGTGTGTGAAGAATATATGAAAATGAATGGGTTAATTCCCGATAGTGACAATATGGAAAGAAGTATTGATGTCAGTACTACATGAACCACTAAATCTAATGTTGCTCTGGAACATTAAAGTTTCAAGAATGAGAGTAGCAAGCCGAACCAGATCCACACCTATAAATGAAAAACTACCAAGTCCATCCACCATCACCGTAGTCAATATGAGTAGTTGTTCCATTGTTTATGTTGCTACCGCTACCTCGCCAGACCACCTGTCGGACTATCACCGGGCTGTCGGCGGACTGAGGTCAAGTAGGTGATATTGGGATGCCACCACCACGATATTCTCCGGTCACAATTGTCAAAATTAAGGACCTAAAACAAAAAAGATAAATCAGAAAGTAGGATACTAATGTCCATATATAAGAAATCTTATATGTAAGCTGTATTTAGTAATAGGAAAGCTTGAAGCTCAACTGTAATGCTGCAAGTTTAGCTCAGTTGATCATGTGTATGGAAACTCTGGTTTGTTTTTAGCAGTAATTTAGTTGCTAAACAGAGCAGTAGAAGAACCATAGAAAGAAAAAAGGTTCTGGAGGGTTGATAGTGAAAAATTCACTGCAAGTGCAAGGGTAACTTAATTTTAAAATTAATTTGTCTGGTTCATATATGATATCTGAGTTTATTTCCATTTGAGATTAATGTTATGTGCAAGAGGGGATTTTACAAGTTTTGTAACTATGTACCCATATAAGCGATGCTACTCAGAAATCCATACTATTGTAAGTGTTAATTGAAGACCACCACATGAACAGTCATGACACTATGAACAACATTGACCCTTTGAACAACGTAATCCAACATTGACCATTTTTCAAAACTCAGTAGCATTCCTTACATATTACATTTCAATCAGAATCATAAACATAAACATAAGCAACATCTAACGGCGGTACAAAGATGGTAAAGCAGAGGAGCGGCACAGAGGACAGTGTGGGATGGCTGAAGTCACTTAATCGAAACTCTGCGTTTTGCACACTCACACGGGCAGCCTGGGAGAGTCACACGGCCGTGTGGCCTGGCCGTGTGAGTCGGGAATCTCTGGTTTTAAGCCAAATTTCGAGCCAAAGGAGAGGAGAACTGGGTTTTTGGTTCCCAAACACCCAAGGGACGAACCCTAGAGAGAGAGAGCGACTTGGGAACATTCTTGGAGCTATCTTGGAGGATTTCTTCACCATTGGAGCTCGGGAATCAAGCTTAGAGATGGAGATTGAAGATCTAGATTAGATTTGTGCAGTCTCTCTCTTCTCTATGGAGTAACTTCCCTTCACTTAGGTTTTGAGGAACCCTAGTTCCATATGTTAGGATCTTTCTTGTATGAAGTTTTGGATGCTATATTGTTTGATTACAATCGATTGAGGCATGATTTATAGAATCAATTGAAGCCTGATCATCTTCTCTTGATTTCTGCTTTAACCTATGATAGATAGAATCTGATTAGGTTAAGAGAGCTTCCTTGATTGATAGTGGTGAATTGGTTGTGCGAGAGTCAATCAATTCACTGCTTTTTACTGAAATTCATTCCAGTAGTGGAGATCTGTGTGAATCGCCTTAGCAGTCTATCTCGATGAAGCCTAGTCGCCTGCCGGGTATTCTGTCTAAGAGGGCTTGGTCAGCTTAAGAGATTACAAGCTAATTTAGGATCTTCCGCAGTTTAATCAACAGTAGATCAACCAAAGGTAATTGCAACTCGGACCTAATTGAGGAGCTAGGGGGAATCATACCTAAGTGAGTTCCCAACTTGTAATTAGTAGAGTAGTTTACTAAATCAATCCTTAATATAGTTTGCTAGATAATGAACTGAAGCTGAGTAATAGTAACTCTAGAGACCCGTGGATTCGATATTTATTACTTGTGCCACTATACTACAGTCCCTTTCATTGGTTACACTTGGCCATTGTTAGGTGTTGTGTCGTAGCGTGTCAAGTTTTTGGCGCCGTTGCCGGGGAACTTTCTAGATTATTAGGAAAGGCAGAAGTTTGTTACTTTAGCGTTTTTCTTTTCTTTTCTTTTCTTTTCCACCCTTGCTTTTCACTTGGGTGTTTTTTTTTTGTTTTTGTTGGTGCAGATCTGAATCATGGATCCTCATGGCTTCTCCAACCATTGGTGGTATCACCACCAACCGAGTGGTATTACCCCGAGACTCCCTGGAGCAATCAAGGAGGAGAAGACTATGGATTCGGGTTCCAGTACCAACCCCCTTACTACGGAGAACAATCAGACCCCTGGGCATATCAAGAACAAGCTCATTACCAAGAAGACTTTCTCCCATAACTAGAAGGGCCATCAGAGCTGGAGTTAGCCATGGAGGCCTTCACGGGCCACTCTGCAGAGCCATGCTACCCTTCACTGTAAGATCCGACAAACAATTAAGGCTTCTCGTGGAGCAGTTTGCTCGAGACACTGAGAGATCATGCTCCAAGATGGATCTTCAAATCAAAGCCCTTGCCCCTTCCGATCCCTCATTTCTCCATGAAATGGAGGATATTGTTCAGCGCTCAGCGAAGCAAACAGAGTGGGTGGAGCAAGTTTGCTCACATCTTGCTCAAGATCACCTTTCTGCTACCACGCTAGAAGAGAACTCCCATGATAATCATGATCAAGAAAGTCCTCTGGTTGCAAATCACACATTTCCTTATTTCTGCTCTAACATGCTGGGCCCGAGCGAGGAGATGCAAGATGATCTCATTGAAGAAATTACATGGCGACTTGCTCTCCAATCTGTGCTAGAAGAAGAAGAGCAAGAAAGGGTGCAGAAATGAATTTCTCACAATCACTCTCAGATTCCTTGGTTACAGTTTGCGAAAGAGCTCTGATACCAATATGAAAGCTCGTTGTATTGCAATCTGACATTTTATTCATTGATGGAGAGCAAAATATATACAGAGAACTTTCATCCAAATCCTTCTAACTCGGCTTGGACTAACAACCTCAACATCGCAATCCCTGGGAAATAGCCCCAATGACTAACCAACTAACTCTGCCATTGCTAACAACTGCAACGACTCGTGATCAAACTGACTCAAGACAGAACAATAAGTACTGAAAAGTAAAGTGTCAAACGACATAGTTTATGAATAAAACTAAGACTCAATTTAAACTTCTCTTGGCGCCAAACTGTCTTCAACAAAGAGATCACCACTACTAAGTGTTAATGATTGAACAAACATAATTGTATAACAAATTCATAACAAAATATATAAGTAGAAACCAATGCATGTATATATAGCAATATACATACACTAGTGATAAATAAAAACAATATACATGGATAATTAATAATTTAACAATTAATATATTATCTGATCCGAAAATCTGTGTATATATACTTCATTTTTTCAAAATAGGGTTTGGGAGAGGCCCAAAAGACAACTTTCTGTGTAAGACCCGCAAAACCGATTAGGCCAGTGATTTTTGTTATTTTGACAGGCTTTTTGACTGATTTAAAAGCAAAATGACTGTCTGGGAGTCGTTTTTATCCCTAGCTTCGGTCGGGCCTGATCCTACCTACCGGCTTGACAACGATAATGTTCATCGTGAAACACAGTTAATTAAAAACCTTTTGCGAGCATCTTAAGTAGTAACTTATGTACCTCGGGAATGGTGTTTAGAAGACCTCTTTGGCTAGGGGAAACAATCTCCCCGATGTAGAGAGGAGCGACGGGTAGTCCAAGTCCTAGTCCGGCGAGGGAAATCACCTGTCCTGTTATCAAAACACCATAAGAAACGGCCAGCGACATGATGAAGAAGTTTTGTTTATTGAGAATACGATGTGTATGCATGGGCTAAAAATTGAATTTACAGTCAACATCTCGGGGTAGGTTTAATCCTTTTTACCTCTGCTCAGCCATTTTTTACTCCATTGTGATATTCTTTCGAGTCATATGCCCATAATTACATACACTTCGAGAACTTACACGTAAGGTGACGAATAGATTGCACTACTTATTAGTTTGGGTAAAGAAAACCAAGTAGAACAATCAAGTTTTGTCCTGTTCCAACCAATTTGGTGTTTAGCTAGGTTCTAAGTATGTTACAAAAAACTCATGTCTTACTAGGCTCTAAGGATTATTACAAACATAATTTTTTGCAATGTTTACTATTTGATCCGTGGTTATATGAGAAATTTTACAATGCTATATAGTATGGTACTATAGATTTTTGCCTTTATGGTACAATTTAAAATTGTACATTTACTTTATGGTGCAAGTTTAAATTGTACCTATACTTTTTGTGCAAATTCTTTTATGGTACAACTTGAACTTGTACTTTTATGTGATGGTACAACTTCAAGTTGTAAAGTTGTACCATAACATAATGGTACAAATTGTTTAATGGTACAACCTAAACTTATACATTTTATGTTATGGTACAACTTTGAGTTGTACATTAAAGCACCAATGCTATATATCATAGTAGAAGTGCTCGTGGTTATATATGTTTGGTGGCATTTTTCGGAATTCTTGGGATATTTTGTAGAGGGTTTTGGGGTGTTTATTTGATATTTTCGTAATGAGATTTAATTATGAATCGTGTAATAGAATATATCTCTTTATATATTATGTAATTATGGAGTCAGAACGATATCCATGTTAGACGGCGAATGTAGAGAACATCACCGATTTTGAACGCTTCAAGGAGGTGGTTGTTTCCATGGTGGATCACTATATCAAGCTAAATAACTTGTTCGAAGAGGTTGTCACCAATCTTTGATCTCATATACCCTTGTCCTCTTTAATTCTGGTGACGACCAAATTTAGGTCGTCCCCATACTTACAAACCCTTCATAGCACAGGAATTGAGCAATAGGAATACATTTTTTGTTTTTGTTTGAAAAGCTAGTTTCCTCTATTAGCGGTCACCCTCAAGATAATGTAAACAATTAGAGATGAGCAAAACTTGGGTTAACGTCGCTTTTTATAACGCATGCATGGTACTCTACATTCCTAAACATCTTTTACATGTAGTATTTGCCCAAACCTCAACGGACCGTAACAAGTTAGTCATAACCAAGGGATTGTACTAATGGTGAAAAAAGAAACTAGTACTTATTGATAAAAAAAAATTATAGTGTTGTACCAACATTAAATCGGAGATAATTAACCATCGTGGTTCATTGTAGCTTATCTGGATCGAATGTTTTTGTTTGTGATGGTTTCTCTGGATCAAATGTTATTTTTGTTAGTAACTTAATTCTTAACTATCCTTCTTTCGTTTCTTATATGCAAGCTGTATTTAGTAATAGGAAAGCTTGAAGCTCAACTGTAATGCTGCAAGTTTAGCTCAGTTGATCATGTGTATGGAAACTCTGGTTTGTTTTTAGCAGTAATTTAGTTGCTAAACAGAGCAGTAGAAGAACCATAGAAAGAAAAAAGGTTCTGGAGGGTTGATAGTGAAAAATTCACTGCAAGTGCAAGGGTAACTTAATTTTAAAATTAATTTGTCTGGTTCATATATGATATCTGAGTTTATTTCCATTTGAGATTAATGTTATGTGCAAGAGGGGATTTTACAAGTTTTGTAACTATGTACCCATATAAGCGATGCTACTCAGAAATCCCTACTATTGTAAGTGTTAATTGAAGACCACCACATGAACAGTCATGACACTATGAACAACATTGACCCTTTGAACAACGTAATCCAACATTGACCATTTTTCAAAACTCAGTAGCATTCCTTACATATTACATTTCAATCAGAATCATAAACATAAACATAAGCAACATCTAACGGCGGTACAAAGATGGTAAAGCAGAGGAGCGGCACAGAGGACAGTTGGGCGTGTGGTGAACAAGCCACCGAAGAACGCAGTCCCTGTGAAAACTGTGCACGCAATCAGGCAATCGCACCACTGAATTCACTTTCGGAGCCAAGCAGATGCTGCACTCCCCACCACCACTACTCGAAGTCGCCTCCACTTCCACCAGAGCATTCCCGAGTCTGGAAACCAGCAATCGTCCCCACTCATTCCAAGCTCTCCAAGCCACCGAATCGATCATCGAGCCTCGATCCGACATACTCATCACCACGACATTGCTAACCCTAATCACGTGCTCCTCGGCCACACGCTTCAGTTCGTCCACCGACATCCTCTCGAATCCCGATTTTCCTCGTGAAGAAGCAGCGTGATGATCTTGGCAGCGGATCAGAAACTTCTCCAGGTCCTCCATTGCCTGTCCCTCTTGCTGCGCCCTGCATATCTGCTTATACTCTGCCTCTCCAACTCTGATCTTCTTCGCAATGTTCATCACCATCTTCACCTCCACTTTGTTCGCTTCGTCGATGTCACCGTAACGGCGTTTGGTTCCTGCCATGACTCCGTGCGCGGTTTTAACGATGCGGGAGGCCAACTCTGCTCTGGTATTTACTCTGGTCCACGACGGCGAAGACGGTAGCGATCTCCAGTGGATGTTGTTCTCCAACGGGAAGGGGATGTTCAAACTCGAACACATCACCTTCTTGGAGACGGACTCGATGCCGAAGGAGTCGTCGTCGGTGGGGATTGTGAATCTGGAGCGATGTGATTCCACCAAGATCTGCCTGGGCAATGTTGATGATGATTTCGCTGACGGCGGTGTTGTGGTGCCGCGGGGCTGGTAGATGCGATCGACCTGGGTGACGAAGAGTAGTTGGGAAGAGGTGGAGTCGTTTGGGAGTGGTGTCGGAGGGCCGCCGGCGGGGAGGAGGGAAACGAATATGTCGTAGTGGGTTTGGTTGTTGACGCCGATGCTGGTTGCGGTGGTGGTATCACTATGAGAATCGTGACTTCCTGTTTCTGCCCTTGCGGATGCCGCCACTGTCGACATTTTCAGTAATTACTGTTTTGTTTGGAGGAGTGTACGTATTTGCGGGATTGTCAGAGAAGCTTGTGCCGGCAAAGAATAAAAAAGGAAACAGGCGGAGAGGATGGCTTACTTTGTAATTGGATGAGAGCAAGGGAGTGATGTAGAAAACACTCTTTATAGTTTATAGGGAGTGGGGATCGTCTGAATTTCTGTGGTTTCCTTTCTTCGATCTGGTTTCCGGTGCGGTAAAGGAAAAGCAAGTCCGTTGGCAGCTCGGACTAGGAATTCCTACTCCCACTCGGACTCTATAATACGGTGGAGGCAGGGGAATCCGAGGAGATGGGTTTAGCCGTTTAGGAAGGGTCAATGGAAAAGGTGGGTAGACAGTTATTTTATATTTTTTAATTGTGATTATATAATTATTTTTAATTGACAGCTCATCAATTGAATAGTGAAATGTTAATGTTGACTACCACGTAGTACGAAGATAATGAAGTTGAACGGAGAGTGATCGTGGTTGACATAAGTGTTTAATGTTGATGACAAATAAGAAAGGGAAAAAAATTAATGACAAACATGAAACAAAATTAGAATTCGAGTGACCGAACTTGCAATTCACCTTGGGTAAAATAATTTTCGGCTAAATATGATAATTGGAATTCCAATACCACATTACAAAATCCAAATAAGTCAAATATCACCTCTCGACATAATGCATCATTTAGATTCTAAACACCAATTTTGTGAGATAAAATCCTCCGAACGAACAATCAAGCCACCAAATCTACTAGTAGTCTATTAGAGAAAAAAACATAATGCAACTTAATTTCTTCTGCCGTATCCGGTAATCACGACCAAGGTCAAAACAATATGCCGCATTTCCTTCAAAATTCTCATCCTTCAATTTTGATCTAGCCTCAGTCCTTAGTATAGAAAATAGGTCACATATGAGTAGAATCTAAATGCTAATCACAAAACAAAACTCAAAACAAGTTTGTAGATATGAATGGAATTAAAAGATAAAGGGTTAATACCTTATTTTGGCCCGAATTATAAACTAATTGTCTATTTTGGCCCGTGGTTTTAGAAATTGATATTCTGGCCTCAACTATATACCATATAGTCAAATTTGGCCCGATACGTGGGTTGACCATTAAGTTGGACGGTCAACGAAACATGTCATTGCCTCGTCACCCCAAAAATTAAAAAATTCGAATTCAAATGATTTTTTCTAATATTTAGAATTATTACGTTTAGCAAAAAAAAATCCGTAAAAAATAACAAAAATAATAACAAATAAAACAAAATTCTCTTGTCTTCTCCGAACTTAGCATCGGCGCAAGGGTTTGAGAGACACTGATTCCCTTATCTTCTCCGACTCTCTCCTCACCGAACACAAAGTAGAAAGCAGAGGGTAGATAAGTATACTTCGCCCCACCCACAAAACAGAGCATGTCCACCTCCATTTCCAGCTAACCAGTATTAGACAACGCAACCCAGTGGCGGACCCAAAATTTTTTCATAGGGGTGTCCTATTTTAAAAAATAAATTAAATAAAAATAAAAATAATTAATAAAAATAAAATTGTAAATATGAAAATACCTTACTCGTACAGGTTAAAAAAATCCATGATGTGTTTTCATATTCGAAAATAATTGTAGAATACAGTTGGTGTCTATAGTGTTAAAAAAATTGTCTCTATATACACTACTAGACAATCATTCACGAACTTATCGCATATTCGATTTGTAAACTTGTTCCTGATGTAATCCAAAGCTGAAAGACTCTTTCAACACTTGTCGTACAATCATAAAATCAATACAAATTAAGGATAGCTTGAAATTAGTTTAATTGTTAGGTTTTTAAAATAATTAGACCATGAGCCGGAGCTACGAGGGGCGGGGGAGAGGAATCACGCCGTGATGAGGGCGGCGAGGGTTTAGAGGGGTAGAGTGTGGGGAGAGAGGGTGAGGAAGGAGGAATTTATTTTATTTTTTCAGTTTGAATGGTAGATGATTTTTTTGATTTTATTAAATTTTTATTATATTAATTTTTATTGTGTAGGTGGCATCCACCTTAGCAAAGCATGCTGATTTGTTAATGGTCAACATTATTGACCGTCTAATTTGACGAAAATTCACATATAAGGCCAAATTAGATTATATGGTGCAGAGTTGAGGCCAAGATAATAATTTTTATAACCTCGAGTCAAAATAGACTATTTGTGTATAATTTATACCAAAATAAAATATTAACCCAAAACATCAACTAGTAGAAAACAGGTCCCATTTGAGTTAAATATAATCTTTCTCCTCTTGCCATTGTTTATGAAAACAAAGTGCTAAGACTTGAAATTCAAATACAAGACAATCTCACAGTGCTAAGATTTATATTTGTTTCTTAATTTTTTTTGCCTAAGAAATTTTGTTGCCTAAAAAAACAGGAAACAAAATGGCAATTAAACAGGGCATCAATTTTGCTCCACTGATGAGGGAGAGACGGATAAGCAATGGGCTGTTGACGAGTTTTTGGGACGTGTTAATTTTTTTAATGGGTGGTCGAAGAGCTTGTGGGATGGGTTACATCTAATCTAAATCTAATCTAATCTAATCTAAACTACTTATAATACATTTTAAAGAGTTTGATTTGCTCCATTTCAAATTTCCTTCAACGAGAGTGAAAAAAGGAAGGGTATTTTCGTCTACACAATCAATTTTTTATTTCATATAAAAATATATCAATACTAGGATTCAAACCATGGTCTCTTCAATCAAAGACAAGAATTGTAACCAATTAGACTAGACACATATGTTGTACTTTATTAATACAAAACATAGAGGAAGTTAAAATGAAAAATAGAGTACTATTCTATCACGGTTAGTTAGCCCGCTAAGTCTCCTGTAAGTATTTTGTGGTGTTTGATTATTCTATTTTCATATTTTAATAATTAATTTAAAATTTTTTCTAACTTATAAAGAAGGATAATCTTAAAATCTCAACACAAATATCATTGATTGGAATATTGCGCATTGAATTGAAGTGTTGGAAGTGTTCAATGACGACATAAGAGCATTGGTACCATACATTTCAAGAAAAATAAACATGACAAACACCAATACCAATTATCTCGACAGTCTATGCTAAAATTCGAATTTTTTTTATCATTCAATTTGAGTGGTAGTTTAGTCAAAGCAACCAAATAATTCACGATTGTGTATGAACAAAAATAAAAACATATTTATTGTATTATGAAAAATGTATTTATTTTAACAATTTAAAAAACACAATCAAGACTTCGATATACAACCCCATATTTCAACATTCTAATTAATGAAACAATTTTTATCAACATGATGCAATGTTCAAGCTAAAGTCCAATTATTAATAACCAGTATATATTCAGCTTAGTAAACTATTTCAATATCCATAGCTAACTATTAATGATTACTTGCTTTCTGTTTGTGGGTTTAATCATTAATGTAACACTCTCATGCCTACACTCTAAGCATTTTTTTTCTTTTTTTCCAATATTGTTTGCAGTTATTTGTGTAAATCAACTATGTTTCTAGCTTTCCATTCCTAATTATTCACTGCTTCCTACCAACTTATGGGAATGATAAATATTTTTTTTCATATATAATCTATTGACCATGAATGTTGCTTATTACTTAAATTCAATGGTATCCATGTTAGGTTTGATGTCTCCAACATATTCTCACAATTTCTCGAAAAAGCATCATATCTTGCGATTGATATCATAGTTTTGTTAGGTAAAGTTCAACAAACTCAATCAATATTCGAACTCTTTGAAGTAGCTATCTACATGTGAATATGAAGTACTGAGTAGCTAAAACTCTACTTGAGTTAGTACGATCGTTTGCGTTATCAATTAAAATTCAATACATGATATCTCATTACAATTTAGTCATACTAATTCTGCAATAGGGGACATATAATCAACATTTTATCGAAAGACTCCTTGATTGATCAGTTTTATGATGTAATCAATTATACCAAATAGAAGTGATCAAATTTATAAGATGCTCTCAAAGTTTGCTATAATTATTGAGTTCAACAACACGTTAATCGTAAGGTGGTCATTGGGCATTTGTCTATCTCCTAGCTCACATAGACACGCTTAGACGTTGTAATAAAAATAGTAATTTTAATAATGATGAATGAAGTAACAGTTCTGAAGCACTTTCATACTTCAGTTCAAATGATTTAACAACAAGCAAAATAACTATCAAGTTTATCATTTTTTATACCAAATGGTATAATTAATTCATTTATGAGCTGAAATAGCTAATTATAAGCACTTAAATTTTTAAGTTAAAACTCATATGATACAATTGTTTGACTAAATGGTTTTTATCATAGAGTGGTTCTATCGAGAGAGGTCTCTAAGAAACATGCCTTACTTTAATATTCCTTAGGTAGATATAATATATATCTTCATCATTATTTTTACATTGGATTCAATTTAGTATACTTTTTTGTTTAGATAGATTATTTCAATGATTTTTTGGGATATAATATATCATTATTGTATGATGGTGTAGGATATTAGTTCCTCTCATTTTAGGTTCAAATTGATGTATTTTCCTCTTTATCGTTCCCTTTTATCAATTAATAATTTTTATGATATTTTTTACTATGAAATATCATGACCAGAATCTATACACAACAATTATTGTTTTTTTTTTTTTTTGCTTCCTCTTCTCTTGATTAGATATTGTGTCCATATTGATTCTTATATTGATTATTGAATTACAACTTTTTTGTTCTGATGTTTATGAAAGTAAGATGCATTTTTTTGAGAAACATGAAACTAAGATGCATATTGATAAAGAATGTAAGGTGCCATCTTCCCTCTTAAGGCTTAAGCACTACATATCATCGTTTACCTACTATTAAATCAAAGTCTTTCTAAATTGAGTACAATCTACAATGAATTTTATTGTTGTCGATTTTTCCCAAAATATTAGGTATGTTGTTTTTAGTTTTCGCATTCTTTTCAGTTTGATTTAGCTTTTTATGTGTTGCTCTATTAGTTGAACTTGCCAATTGGAGATCTGCATGCTTCGTTTGAAAATATGTATTTATGTTAGTGTAGTTGGACGTTGTTCGTCATTTTTAAAACTTCGTTAGTCAAATACATCAAATATTTTCCTATATTATTAATGAAGAACTTACCAAACTAAATAGTTACTTCAAACCCCAACAACATGAACCATAACAAAAATATATACCTTTACTTATACATGACAACATGAGAATCAAACTCTCCCGGTCAAGAGGCCGTGCCATAATCTAGTTTCTATTATTTCCAATAAAGTTAAAAACAACAACAGTTTTTAAGTAATCTAGGCTTCTTTGGTTTTTTGATCGAAAGTGGCAGATCCAGGGGTGGTCAGCTTTCTCTGGGTCGAAAGTAATCTAGTCTTTATGAATTTTTTGATTTATTAATTTGGCCCAGTATTATTTCATAATTAGATTGTGTATAATTCAAAAATTGGTTCAAATGAACATATTCAAATCACTATTACTCTAACTTTAGCCTACCAATTCTAGCTCCAAAGATTTTTGCTAAAAAAACAATGAAAACAAAAAGTCTAAAGGTCTAAAGCGTGAAGGACTAAAAGAAATATAAGATTTGTTCCCTTGAAAAATTACTAGAGCAGTTAGTGGATATAGGGAAGGACACAATAATGTCAATTGATTAGTCAATTGATTTGTCTAGTGTTGACGCTGCCTGTTTCAACGACTACTACGGAGAGAACGGTTTCAACAATGATAGATGTGAAAACTGATTTGCGCAACAAAATGAGCGATGAATTTCTCGCCGATCGCTTAACTATTTTATTCGAAACAGAGTATGTCATTGATATGGATGTAGACTCAATTATTGAAGTATTCGCGAAATTAAACGAGCCTTATGTACAATTGACATTGTAAAAAAATATGATCATTATATTTTTTTACAATATCTAATTTTCTGAAAAGCGGCCAAGTGCTCTACTGTGTTCTGGATCCGCCACAACTTGAAAATGGATCGGAACGGCTTCAATATAGTCGAATTCCATCCAATTCGGTTATCAATTTGTGCTTTAGACAAAACGATTTTAAAAATTCGGGTTAATTCGGTCAAGTTTAACTCGACCAAATTATTTTCCACCCCTACCTCAAAATAGTCAGTTTGATCCCTAACATAAATTATTACACAAGACTTGAACCGACAATTTGCAGTGCCCCAAGAAATCTTCAAAGCACTGCAAATAATCTGCGTAAATTACTTAATTTGTCGAACAAACAATAGCTAACAATATCAACATTCCAAGCATCATCTTCATTTTTCTTCAACAAATTCTAAATGGTTTTGACGATTTTAACAAGGTGTTATAATTTACACAACTGTATAATGCTATCCTCCTTTTTATCATCAAATCAAATCAAATCAAATCAAATCAAGCACTTATATTATAAGCTTCACTCTCTATCAATTTTGCCACGTATACGCTGCTTTGTTCTCCATGCATTTTGGCCCAAGTTGCGAATGCTATATCATCATCACATTTGGGGGATTTAATTATGAGTTAGAGGTTGAGTTGATGACCAAGCAACGCTCCATGAGCTTTACGTTGGTAAAGAAACGGTCAATCAATCTCCGAGATTTTTCCAGAATTAACACCTTTTAAAAAAAATTACAAAAATAGCACCCACCCGAAAAATATTTACGAAAATAGCACCCTTTTTTATTTACCGCACCTCCAAGGTGCGGTTTATTATCCTAGGCCAAAACCGCATCTTGGCCATGCGTTTTCAGGTCTGACCTACATAAACAGCATGGCCGAGGTGCGGTTTTGGCCTGACCTTGCAAAACTGCACCTTGGAGATGCGGTTTGCTTCTTCAAAATAAAACCGCATCCCCAAGGTGCGGTTTTGCCACACAAACCGCACCCCCCAGTGCGTTTTGTGTGTCAATTATTTTCCGACATATAACCATGCAGAACAACAGACGTGGGGCTACATGGCAGATGAAAACCACATCTCTAAGGTGCGGTTTTCATCAGTGATTTTGCCTATAAAAGACTGCACAGAAAACCTCTTCTCTTCACACCTCTCCTTCTAACTTTTCAATTTTCTGTTCTAGCTCTATATTTCTTTAGTGTTTTTGCGAATAACGTTAACTCTTAAGTTTATTTTGTATTACTTTTTATTGTTATTTGTGATTTGTGTTTTTTATGTTATTAACTGAACTATGGTTTTTTTGCAAATGGCATTCCAAAAGTTCACGCTTGGCTTACGGTGGAATGGTTACACGGAAGAGGCCGGAAAGGGGGTCACCTACGTCGGTGGTAATTTTCAGAAAATAAAGGTCGATACCAGACCGCTGCTTGAAGACCTCCATCAAATGTGCACTAACGTTACTTCCATGGATGGCACGAGAAGAGTTGATCATATGGTGTACCGATATCCAAACAGAGAAAGTGGGTCATTGTGGCATGAGGAATATCTCATAACCACTCAGGATGAAGTAGATTCCATGCTCGAATTCTTGAGGTCCAACAATCTTTCCAAAGCCGAGATGTTCTTTTACACCGAGGCGGCCGTTGGCGTTGGAGGTCATTCTGGACACGGTCAAACATCTGGTATCCATGGTGGAGGTGAATTATATGGCGATCATCCCTACCAAAGTTACCATGATAATCATTCCTATTTTCAGTACCAAGAGCAAGGTGAAGGTCATCATCAATCTTTCCCGTCATATGAAGAAGAAGTTCAACCGGACCTCAACCAACCTCAGTACAACTTCCAATCAGGCAGTGGTAGTTTTCACAACTACCATTATGGAGCTGATGAAGGTGCCTTTCATGAGTTGGATCATATGGAAGCTGCCCTGCCAGCACCAGCTAGTGACCCCTCCGATGAAGAAGGAGAGAACAACGTCAGTGCAGATAGCTCGACCCTATTGAAGGTGCTGATGATTCAGGACCAGAGTCAGACTCAGATAATGATGATGAGGTGGCTCGTGACCGTGTACCAGTCCCCTACTACAATCACATTCCAAACAACAATTGGATGGTCGACAGCGGCATGGAGACGCCAGAGGTCCCAGTATGGGGTCCACTCACTGGGTTTATGAAGGGCCAACAATTTGGCTCGAAGAAGGAGGTGCGGCACGCCATTGAGACTGAAGCAATGACTCTGCATTTTGAATGACATACAACTCATTCCAACACTGAAAGGCTCTTAGTCAGATGTCGTAATCATCACGAGGGGTGCAATGTTAGAATTCGGGCCATCAACAGCAAGAGGCACGGCCATTGGGTCATATCCCGTGCGCTGAACACACACACATGTGTGTCATCCATAACTTCCCAAGGCCATCGATAGTTGAAATCCAGGGTGGTTGCTGCGGCTATTAAACATCTAATTGAGCAAGATCCGGACCTGAAGGTGAAAGTCATAATCGCTGACATTGCAAGTCGTTATGGTTATATGATTAACTATAAGAAGGCGTGGCATGGAAAGCAGAAAGCTCTGGCCGCCATCTTTGGTGATTGGGAATAATCATATGCATTCCTTCCCAGGTTAATTTTGGCATTGGAGGCGTCTAACCCTGGTACTGTTTTCTCCCCTCGATACTAAGATGAAGAGATACAACCCCCAAAGCCAGGTAATAAACGCCATTTCAGACGACTTTTTTGGGCATTCAAGCCATCTATTTATGGTTTTGGCTTCTGTGTCCCTGTGACCCAAGTGGATGGTACATTCCTTACCGGCAAGTACAAGGGCACTCTCCTGATTGCCAGTGGGGCGGATGCAAACAGACAAGTCTTTCCTTTAGCCTTCGCCATTGTTGAGGGAGAGAATGCAGATAGTTATGGATGTTTTTCCGGCAAATTCAGCTCCACGTTAGTAGGAGGACGAACCTGACAATAATCTCTGATCAGCACGCCGATATTAGAGCTGCCATCTTAGGTTTAGATCCAGCCTGGAAGTGGTCCCAAAGGTGGTGCATACGACATTTCAAGAGCAACTGGAACCATCATTTCAAGTGGAAGAAGCTTGTTGATAATTTGTGGTGGATTGGTAAGCTCTCTATTAGCCATATAATTTTGTCAGCTAACAATATCTTGTAATCAGGAGAGTGGTGCACTTGTTAGACTCTTTCTAAAGATATTCATGCCTAAGGAGATGGGGTTTTAAGCGATTATCATGGTCCTCCCATTTCTTGGGAAAATCGGGTTTTAAGCTATCTTCGGATCCCCCATTTTTCTGTCAAACAGGCTGTGTTTCTAAGGAGATGTATACCTCTCCTAAGAGTCTAACGAGAGTGCCTCCGAGTTGTTCGAATTGTACTAAACTGCCGAAAATTGACTAACGATATACTTTTCTGTGTGTTCCTCAGCGGTTGCCTACCAAGAGAAAAAATTTCAGGAAAAGTTGCAGAAGATGCGCGAGTTATGCCCTGAAGGGGCACAGTGGCTGGATGGACACGACCTATCCATGTGGACATTTCAGAAAGATGGAGGGACAAGATGGGGTATTGCCACAACGAACTCAAGTGAGAGTATCAACTCTGTCTACAAGGCCGTTCGTTCACTGCCAATCTCTGCCATTGTGGAGATAAATTTTTGAAAAACAAATGCATGGTTCGTCAATCGATTCCACTGGGCAAGGCCGAACGAGGCACAGGGAAAGGTCCATGCCTATAAAGTCACCAAAGTAATGGAGAATGTCAATCGCAAGAGCAGTCGACATAGTGTAACCGTTATGAATCGGGCAAATGGCGAGTATAGCGTGACGACCAGACATCGGGAGAATGGTAGAGGGGGGGGGGGGGCCACCTTCATGAAGTTTTGGTCAATTTCAGGACAAAAGTTGGCGAGTGCTCATGCTAGAAGTATCAGGGGAGAGGGTGGGCTTGTTCTCATGCAATGGCTGTAATTAAAAACAGGAGCAAAGACCCCCGTCAATTCGTTAGTCCATTCTTCAATATCGACTCACTCAAAAACACCTATGGGCGGAGTTTCCGTGCATTGCCTGATGAAGCTTATTGGCCGCTGTACGAAGGAAAATTGATCATCTCTCCGTTCGGACAGAGGCGTGAACCGAGTCGCCCGAGGAAAAAGAGAATTCAGAACGAAATGGATCAAAGTGAAAAACCACCATGAGGCCCAAGACGATGTTCAATATGCAAAGTTCCAGGACATGATAAACGAAGGTGTCCAGGACCGATTTGTCAGCAAACACAAAGTCCTGATGTGGCGGACTCAGCTAATGCGAATTGTTGATTGATGACTTCTTTGGCAAGTAATTGTGAATTGTGAATTGTTGGGATGACTTCTTTGGCAAGTAATTGTGAATTGGTTCAAAGCCAATTACATAGAAATAATAACAAATTAACACGAAAAAATGGACAAAGCCAATTGCATAGAAATAATAACAAATTAAAACAACACTCAATTAAATAAACTAAGATAAGAGGAATAGTTCCAAGTACATATAATTAAAATTCAACTCAAAATACATCTCAAGGAAGTCCACGAGCTTCACCGGAACTGACGGTTTTCTTGCTCCTTGTACGACGGCCGACGGGAGTAACAATAGGTGGTGGGGGTGGCAAGTTTTGAATGGCCGAGGTAGTGTGGCGATCGTCGGTGCTGTGTCGGCGGAGAGGCGACGCTTCCGGGGTAGAGCGGGGGACATCTGCGCTCATACGGTGAGGAGTAGGAGGCCACGGCTGATGAGGGCGAGTCCATGGGGTGAATTCGTGGGGCGTCGTCGTGGAGGAACCACCATGCCAAGTACCTGATGATGTAGGGGGATCTTAGGGGTAGACCGGGCGAGAGTCGTAGTATTTTTGGCGGGGAGATTGCGGGTAGACCGGTCGGGAATCGTATGATGGTTGGAGGGGATCGTTGTATGAGATCGGGTTGGGATCATATGGCGATTTATGGTAGCTCGAAGGGGATTGATGGTAGGTTGAGCAAAGGGGATCTTATGGGAATCCATGGCATATGCTCCCAAGCCCAAAATTGGACGATGAACATTGTGCCGCCGACCTCCCTCGCAACTTTTAGAGACGCATTGCACAAATTGTGGTAGATATTAGCTAGGCAACCGGATGCCCAGCTATACTCCCCCATCTCCTCCCAACTACCGAGGATGATCCTAAGCCATCCACAACTAAGGAGATTGCTTGATTTTTTGGAGAAGAACACTCCCCCGATCATGCATATGAGATAGACACAAGCATATCTTTCCTTCTCATCCTCCGGACTTTCCTCGGTTAGGGGATGACTCTCGTAATGGTCTCTAAAATACTTTGTCAACCAAGTAATTGAGACTTGGTGTTTCCTCATTGGTGGCAAGCGATCGGTTGCATCAACTCTCCCCTTGACTGGTACTTTCACTCCCAAAACACTGTGGATGAAATGAACCCAACCGGGCATACCGTCACGATCCTCGGGGGGATGATCACTCGCGCACACTGGTTTGCCGTCGATGGGAAGATGGGTTAGGATGGTGACATCTTTTAGCGTGATGGTGGCCTCTCCTTCTCTAAAGTTGAAACAATGGGTCTCCTTTCTCCATCGCTCAACTATTGCGGTGATGTGTTGGCGATCAACTTTGATGCCGTTAAAATGCCTAATCGGGTCCAACCGTGCCCTTTTGAGAAAGGGCAAGATAACTGGGTGGAATGATAGCACATTGGTCGTACCCCTGTAGCGGAGTATTGTTTGTGCCTCCTAACGAAAATGTACACGTTAATTATTATTATATATTAGTAAGGGTTTTTTCTTATAATTAAATTAATTAAATTAAACTATTTAACTTCAAGCAGAATTTTATTATCAAATAAATACATTTCATATAATTAACATAATAACATTCTAAATCAATAATAATTTAAAGAGATACATACATATTATCGTAAAACAAACATCCTAAATTAATTAACATAATAACATTCTAAATGAATAATAATTTAAAGAGATACATACATATTATCGTAAAACAAACATACTAAATTAATTAACATAAATAAATTGTAAATGAATAATAATTTAAAGAGAAACATACATATTCAAATGTTTGAAATTAATAAAATTCATTTTGTACACATAAAAATGAATCGTATTGGTTGTTTGGTAAATAATTTAATCGTACTGGTTGTTTTAAATAATTTAATCGAATACAGAGAAACACTCGTTAAACTCTTAGAAGAGGTATACATCTTCTTAGAAACACAGTCTTTTTGACAGAAAAAAGGGGGGATCCGAGGATCTCTTGATACCCGATTTTCCCAGGGAATGAGAGGATATTATAATCGCTTAAAACCCCAGTTCCTTAGATGTGCATCTCTTTATAAAGAGTCGAAGTAAGTGGCGCTATGTATTTGATTAATTGAAAACAACCAACACGATTGAAAATTCAACATAAATTTATTTTATATTCCACTAAATACATTAGCAAAATAAAGGAAAGACAAATGATGAAGAATTGTATGTACCGGGTGATCGTTCCAAACATCCCTTGACCGATGGTTGGGTTGGTCGTACAAATTGTTTGGATCCAACGGTCCTTGCTCGAGATAATACCGTTGGTTGTATATATCCACGTCGTCCCCAACCTATGAGAAAATAACAACGAGGTTAGTACATAGATTAATTAAAAACTTATAACAACAACAAAAATTAAACCAGAATAATGAGTACCTACCGCTATAAATTCATCAACATAAACTCCCTCTCCTTGCCACCAATTCCTCATTTTTTTGGGAAATTCGGACAGAGATTCGGCTAGGCTCGGAGGGTTTTGAGGAAAGAACCAAAATTCTGACAGAGATTCAGCTCGGCTCGGCGGGTTTTGAGGAAAAAACCTAAGAAATGTTTTCTGATGGCAGATCGGACTTAGCCGCAACCAACAGACCACTATTTCCTAGGCTTTTGGGAGGGGAGGGTTTAGAGAGATAATTCTAGAGAGAGAGAGAGAGAGAGAGAGAGGGAAGAATGTGTTGTGGTTTGAAGAAAAGAGAGGGTGAAGGGGGTATTTATGCTATTGAGAAGGGGCGTATCAAGTTCCCGGAACCAAAGAAGGATGCCATGTTGGTGGATGCCAACCGATTTCCCAACGTGATTGGTGTCAACATGGTGAACCCAGACTTCTTCAAGATTGAGCTTCCCCATTTCAACCTAGTGTTGGATACAATACCACAACAAGGGAACCCCAATGTGGTGTTCAAGCAGGGGGAGTCATCGAGGGGTGCGCAAGCCAACCCGACCGCTTCTAAGGTGTCAAGTGAGGTGGAGAAGCTATGTGCCCAATGCATACGGAGTCTTAGAATTGATGAAGTGAGACCAAATCGACTAGTCCAACAAAGACTTGGCCCATCCCGTAGGCCGAGATATCCACCTTATCAAAGACAATTAGAGGGGGTCATTCAACCAGCTTGGGGGCAAAGAAGTCAATGGGTGGCACATGACTGTTTTCCCATGAGAAAGACGTTCAAGATGCCCAATGTGGCACAAGGAGGGGGTCATACTTATGATATGCATCGTCAACAACCAGTAGCTATTGGCGGGATGGTGATTGACATGGGGGGTGATTAGTAGTAATTGAGATTAACTAGGGGGCATGCTGTTGTCTTGTCTCAATGGTTTCAAAAGATACCATGCCACGTGATTTAAGAATGACTATTGGCATTGGAGGTCACAATGGCATGGGGGCCTGGTTTGTATCGAGATGGAAGAGGGACTAGGGGGCAATATAAGTTAGATAAGAGATAAAAAAATTTCTGTTAAGGAAAAGAGTTGGTTTCAGAATTCTACAAAGAGAAGGATACCAAGAATCCTAACCAAACATGGTAAGGAGATGATATACATAAAAAAAAGGTTGGTGGCCAAGTTCATGGAGGCATTAATAATGAGGTACCAAGGGGGTGGCCACCATCATACCACCCCCCAGGACGTGGCAAGAGGGGTGGGCCTCATACCACCACGCCCAAGAGGTACCAAGGGGTTGGGTACCAGACCACCACCCCCATGGCGCCCTCGTGAGACGAGAAGAGGTAAAATGTGGCTAAGTATGGAAGATGATGAGGGTGGCAAGGAGCACCCCAATGTGGTGGTCTGGGGACCACCAACATACCACCCCCATGGTATGATCAGGGGGTGGGGGTCAACAATGCCAGCTCCCATGAGGATGATATAGTGTTGGGGTGATCCATATGACCCCATGGGGGATGCCTCCAGTGGTATATTGAGGGGGTCACCAACTACACCCCCATGGTGAAGTACGTGGTCTCTTTACTCTAGTAATGGTGAAGTATTTTTTGCCATTTTTAATTCATGTGAGTCAAGTACCCACCCATATGTGGTAAGTGGTATTCCTTCATGCCTTAGCCATTTTTGCTCTATGGATAAGCAAAACTACGAAGAGATGCCAAGAGCAAAGGTTGAGGTCTCGCAAGGAGGGGATCAAGACTGAAGAGGATCCCACATCCAATATCAGGGTAACCGACACTCCACGTCAGCAGAGTAAATTCTTGGCGCAGTTACTTCTGGTGTCTATAAATAGGAGGTGAAGTTGACAGAAGAGGTTCGCCAAAATCACACCAGACAACCTACTGTCAAATTTTATCCTTTATCTATACCTTTTCCTCTGCAAATGTAGCCATATTTGTAGTGTCAGAGCTCTCACTGAACCTCCACAGGAGTAGAATTAATATAGTTTAGTTTGCCTCGTAGTTCATTAAGAACAATGAACACCCTTGTTTGAACTTTGTTCAAAGAGGTGTGAACCGTGTTGTTCAATCGTTTGTTTGGAAGTCAAAGGTGCAAAATCCAATTATGTTTATCTAGTTTTTCTCGTCCGGAAAACAAATTGGCACACCTGGTGGGACCCGTGTGTTCGATTTGATGGCTCCGAGGTGGAGGAATCAAGAAGGCGATGCTCCGGCTGGTTTTATGTAGGAGGAGGTGGCCAACATTGAAGATGACCAAGTGTTAGAGGCGGTGGTCGGAAATAATGGTGGGGCAGAGATCCTACAAACGGTGACGCCAGGTGGAGATATTGGTGAAGCAGTGGGGGTCCTTCGTCAAATGATGGAGGAGAACCTTCAAGCCACAAAGGAGAACCTCCAAATGATGGTGGAGAACCGCCGCATGATGGAGGAGGCTAGAGCTGCTTCTCATCAGGTAAAATATCAAATGGACTTCTTAATTCTAGAGTTGATAGATGTCTAAGTCAATTATTTGAAGTGGTTAATAAAAACAAAAGTGATTTTGATGAGTTTAGAAGGTTGTTAAGCACACCAATAATCCAATCTAGAGCTCTGCCATTAGATGGCGGGAATCCAAACCTCATAAACAATTCTGTAAATTTTAGTTCATCTCCCGTCGGCGGCGGAAATGGTCAGCCACGACAAGATAACCTCTTTCCGCCGATGACAAACCAACCAACTCCTCATCGCATGAATCGCGGCGAGATTCATGCCACTACTCAAGTGGAAGGGATACCCAATGTGGGAGTTGGAGAAATTCCCACATGTGATGAGAATTTGGGAGTCACACATTCTGCTCCGTCGGAACCGCCAACCATACCCATACCACTGGCAAGGCCCCATCGGAGTTCTTTTGGATCCAATCAAAATGTTTACTTCCCCCAATGTCGCGGAAATACTTTTGTTTCTGCTCCTTCCATTTTGTTTCTTGAACACATAAGGATGTCTGGTCGTAACTGTCGTAAAAAGTTTCTGGCTCTACCTCTTTTATTAGAACCACATAAGCCTCTAGCATTCCATGAGATGATGTTAAAATTCAAGGATAACAGGATAGGAAGAACCAAATCGTGACCTTCGAGCGCTAGAGCTGGGGGCTTTGAACTTGACTGAGAAACTCAACTTCTGAAGCTCTCTTTCTGTTTTTTCTGAAATCTCCATCGATGAAGTGACGGCAGCAGAGACCAAATCATTCGCGGCAGAGGAAGATCCATGGAACGAGAGATCAATTAGGCGGTTAACATTATCGACCTTGATAAGGAGTTCCTCAAGAATGTCCTTGGAATGGGATAAGGAAGGGGTCGTAGTTTGCATTAGGTTTGTGGTTGATGGTTGGATAGGAGATATGGAATTTGGGGTTGTAGGAGAAGAGTTGTTGGGACAAGGAGGAGATTTTGGCTCCGTCAGAAGGGAGCTGCAGCAGGGCGCTGTAGAAAGGTTAGTGGGGAAACCTGCAATAGGGATGATGACTGTAGGAGATTCCGGTGGCTGGGGCTTAGGATAGGGTCATTAACCAATGGTTACTAACCTATGAGTAACTAAATCTGGACATTTAGTTTTAAGTAGGTCCAGAAAATTCAGATTTAAGGGTTGTCAATTAAAGACATTTTATTTTCCCTAGTTTTCTTAATTGGCTCTTATCTTCTTCGTTCTAAATTGGATTTCAATTTTTTTTTTCACAGATGGAACGAGTTCGTTGTGCTCTACAAAATGAGATCAATTTTCAATATATTTCGAGAAACTTCTTTTTATTTACCAACTCCATACTATATGGTAACTTCTTCGTTTTTAAGTCATTTTTGAAAACGTTTGCTCAGAAGGAACGAGGTCATCATGATCTATTGGATCTATAAATTTCTGGGTGAAAAAAATACTGGATCAAAACTTACCATACTTTACCACTATGATATGTGATTGGTAACTTGTGGTAACTTGTAGTAAACAATGATGAACGTCGTAAATGGCAGTTAATATACTCCTACTATCATGTATTCAACCTTCTTACCATATTGGTATTTTCATACCCAAAGCAGTTAAAATTGGGATTTTACCTAAAATCGAAAACTGGGGTAAAATCGGAATCGTAAAATCGAATCGTAGAATCGTAGGATTTTAAGTACCATATAGAAATTAACATATAATAATATTAATAAGGTAAATAATTAATAACACAAAGACTTATAACATTTAAAGTGATAATTTTCAAGATTAATGTTACAAAATCATCATTTTAATTGTTATTTAATGCGTAACTCAAAATAATTTATGAGGAAGGGATAGAGCTCATGGGGTTTGGCTCTTGTTTTTCATGCTGTGTCTAGGTAGTTTAACTCAAAGTAGTATTCCGACATCGTCTACTAAGCATGATTTAAAACTATGAATAACTGAAATCCAATAAAATAATTAATGTAATTGGTTTGGTACAATATATTCATTAATTAAATAATTTGTAAATAATGATGTTAATTCTTACGCACTTACAATATTTTGACAATTGTTTTACCGATGAGTTAAACAAGGAGAAGGGAAAGGGGTTGACCGAACCCTAATTAGTTTTTCTTCCTCTTTTCAAATGTTCTTTTAATAGGAAAAATATATGAGAAGATCTCCGTCATTGCCCTTTCCACCGAAACAATTCTGCTTCTTTTTAATTGGCTCAAGCTCCCTATTTAGTTCACATAGGATCAAAATCCCGATTTTGGTACGATTCTACGATTTTAATGATTTCAATCCCAATTTTGAACGATTTAAGGTCCAGCGATTTTATAGTAAAATCAGAATTGGAATCCCTAAGTAAAATCCTACGATTTTACGATCAAAATCCCGATTTTGACTGCATTGTGGTACGTTTTCTTACCATATGGTATTAAATTGGAGCATACCATATGGTAATGACTGGTAAAAAATTATTCAATTTTTTTTACTAAAAATATATCAAAGTGGGTATAATTTTAAAGAGCGTATTTAAACTGATTCATTTGTGCAAAAAAAATTAAATTTCGACTTAAAACGAGATAGAAATCATCCGTTAAAGATTAAAGGGAAAAAGATAAAAGATTTTCCAGGTGAGAGAGGCTTTTGATGTCATGTTGATATGGACAGGTTACTCATAGTTACTAACCATTAGTTACTGACCTGATCCGCTCCCGAAGGCTGGGGAGATAGTAGAGCTATCATGTTTAGAGAGCTCGGTGTATCGAGATAGGGATTGGATGGTGAAAATTGTGGTTGTGGCTTCAAATAAGGAAATAGTTTAACTTGGTGGTTGGGAGAGTTTTGTGGGGATAAGAATATTGTAGATGAGAATAAAGTGTAGGCGAGGGGGTTTATGGTGAGAAATGGCGATGGGTTTGGAAAAGATTCTTTTGAATTTTGGGTAAGGATAAAGAGGGTGTGGGTGGGGTTGGTAGTTGTCTAGTTGACGTTAATATTGGGTTTGGGCTGGGGAGAGATTTGGTATTTTGATAGAAAGTGGATGGTGAATTGAAATGGACATGGAACTCGATGGTTGAGAGTTGGGTTTAAGTGGGATTTTTTCAATAATAGTATCTTTTAAATTTTTTTTACAAAAATAGTACCCAACCCATAAAAATTACAAAAATAGCATCATTTTAAAGAAACCGCACCTCCAAGGTGCGTTTTATAAAGAAACCGCACCCTCCAGGTGCGTTTTATGTATAAACCGCACCCTCTAGGTGAGTGTTTTGTATAAACCGCACCTTGGAGGTGCGGTTCGTGCCACGTCAGCCAGGGAACCGCACTAGGGAGGTGCGGTTTGTGTTTCCTCGCTTGCGGCCTTAGAGAGCGTTGGATGAGGCGGCAATCCAATGGCGGACCGCACACCACCTCAGCGATTCCGCGCCATGGATCGAAGACCGTAGCTTACAGGTGCGGTCAACGCCTCGAGAAACGTAGAACGCATCGGGAGGGTGCGGTTTCAGGGAGGGCAAAATTACCAGACCCCATTTCCTTAAGCATGCATCTCTTTAGAAAGAGTAACAAGTGTAGCATCGTTCATTGATATAAGATATTTTTATTTGATAAAATTAAACAACCAATCGAGAGCTTACCAATCAACTACAAATTATCAGCAAGCTTCTTTCGCATGAAATTATGGTTCCAGTTGCTCTTGAAGTGTCCTATTCACCTCCTTTGTGACCACTTCCATGTTGGATCCAAACCTAAGATGGCAGCTCTAATGTCGGCGTGCCGATCAGAGATTATTGTCAGGTTCGTCCTCCTAGTGACGTGGAGCTGAATTTGCCATAAAAACCATCCATAGCTATCAGTATTCTCTCCCTCAACAATGGCGAAGGCTAAAGGAAAGACTTGTCTGTTTGCATCCGCCCCACTGGCAATTAGGAGAGTGCCCTTGTAGTTGCTGGTAAGGAATGTACCATCCACTTGGATCACATGGACACAGAAGCCAAAACCATCAATAGATGGCTTGAATCCCCAAAAAAGTTGTCTGAAATGGCGTTTGTTACCTGGCTCTAGCGGTTGTATCTCTTCATCTTGGTATCGAGGGAAGAAAACAGTGCCAGGGTTAGACGCCTCCAATGACAAAATCAACCTAGGAAGGAATGGATATGATTCTTCCCAATCACCAAATACGTCAGCCAGAGCTTTCAACTTTTCATGCCACACCTTCTTATAGTTAATCATATAACCATAACGACTTGCAATGTCAGCGATTATGACTTTCACCTTCAGGTCAGTATCTTGCTCAATTAGATGCTTGATAGCCGCAGCAACCACCCTGGATTTTAACTGTCGATGGCCTTGGGGTGTTATGGATGACACACATGTGTGTGTGTGTTCACCGCACGGGATATGACCCAATGGTCGTGTCTCTTGTTGTTGATGGCCTAGATCCTAACATTGCATCCCTCGTTATGATTACGACATCTGACTATGAGCCTTTTCTTGTTGGAATGAGTCGTGTGCCATTTAAAATGCCGAGTCATTGCTTCAGTATCAATGGCATGCCGCACCTCATTCTTCGAGCCAAATTGTTGGCCCTCCATAAACCCAGTGAGTGTACCCCATACTGGAACCTATGGGGGTTCCATGTCACTGTCGACCATCCAATTGCTGTCTGAAATGTGATTGTAGTAGGGGACTGGTACACGGTCATGAGCCACCTCATCATCATTATCTGAGTGTGACTATGGTACTGAATCATCAACACCTTCAAGAGCGTCGGAGCTGTCTACACTGACGTTGTTCTCTCCTTCTTTATCGGAGGGATCACTACCTGGTGCTGGCAGGGCATCTTCCATCTGATCCAGCTCATGAAAGGACCCTACATAAGCTCCATAATGGTAGTTGTGAAAACTACCGCTGCCTGATTGGAAGTTGTACTGGGGTTGGTTGGCATGGTCCGGTTGAACTTCTTCTTCATATGACGGGAAAGATTGATGCGACCTTCACCTTGCTCTTGGTACTGAAAATACGAATGAGGATCATGGTAACTTTGGTAGGGATGATCTCCATATAATTCACCTCCACCATGGATACCAGATGTTTGACCGTCTCCAGAATGACCTCCAACGCCTACGACCGCCTCGGTGTAAACGAACATCTCGGCTTTGGAATGATTGTTGGACCTCAAGAATTCAAGCATGACATCTACTTCATCCTGAGTGGTTATGAGATATTCCTCGTGCCACAACGACCCGCCTTCTCTGTTTGGATATCAGTACACCATACGATCAACTCTTCTCGTGCCATCCATGCAAGTAACGTTAGTACACATTTGATAGAGGTCTTCAAGCATCGGTCCGGTCTCTTCCGTGTAACCATTCCACCGTAACCCAAGCGTGAACTTTTGGAATGGCATCTGCAAAAAAACCGTAGTTCAGTTAATATGATAAAAATAAAAAATCACAATAAAAAGTAATACAAAATAAACTTACGAGTTAACGTTAACCGCAAAAACACTAAAGAAATAGGGAGCTATAACATAAAATTGAAAAGGGAGAAGGAGAGGTGTGAAGAGAAGAGGTTGTTCCCCGGGCTATTTTTATAGGCAAAATCATCAATGAAAACCGCATGGGGAGGATGTGATTTTCATCCGCCATGCAACCCCGCGTCTGTCAACCTGCATGGCAACATGTTTGATGTCGGAAAATAATTACACAAATAAACCGCATGGGGGGGGGGGGGTTGTGTGGGCAAAACCGCACTTTGGGGGAGCGGTTTGTTGTGGAGAAACAAAACCGCATCCCCAAAGTGCGGTTTTGCTAGGTCAGCCCAAGAACCGCACCTTGGCCATGCGGTTTTGCTAGGTCAGGCCCAGAACCGCATGGCCAAGATGCGGTTTTGGCCCAGAATGTTAAACCGCACCTTGGGCGTGCGGTTTACATATAAACCGCACCATGGGAGTGCGTTTCACTATCAAACCGCACCTTAGTGGTGCGGTTTTTAAAAACGGGTGCTATTTTAGTAATTTCTTTGGGCTGGGTGCTATTTTTGTAATTTTTTTTAAAAGGTACTATTTTGGAAAAATCCCGGCTTAAGTTGATGGGCTAGGGAACTGGACTTAACTTGCCTTGGCCTCAATTTTAAAGGAAGTTGATTTGTTGTAAGCCAACTATAAGTACAACTAACGATATACCTAGTTAAGGTTGATTGATTTGGATTTATCCTACTTCAATATCCTAGAGATATAATCCAGCTGCGAGGTCTCGTCTGCAATAGGGTTGATTAAATGGACTTTTGCGCGAGGTCTCGACATACACAAGAAAGTTATTAGGGACGTATATTACAAGTAGCATACAAGATTGATAAAACTCGAGCAATCTAAAACTCGAGCAATCTCTTGACTTGATTATTTAATAAGGTTATGGGTATAATATGTCCTTATGCAGTATTATCAAACATGTCCATCTACTATATTTTACATCTAACATGCTTTTGTATTTTGTAAAAATGATCAAACATGCCTTCTGTTAAAATTTGCATCCAAAACCCATCAACCATAGTCGAACCTTGGTTTGGGCGACACCTATGTCTAAAATATTCCTAATAATTTCACTTTAGAATTGTTTTGTTTCTTGTGTATAGCCAAATACCTCTAATAATTTCACTTTAACGAGACCAGGACAAATAAATGAGGAGGAAAAATTGACATTTCAACCCAAAATTTTCTGATCTCAGGTCGTGTGAATCTCGGTTCAACCGTGGTTGACCATTTTTTAATGTTTGATAATTTTTCCAAAGTATAAGGGCATGTTTGATATAAAAAATAATTGAGGGAAATGTTTGATAAAACTGCATAGGGTTATATTATAGCTACAACCCATACTATAATTGTCCTGGACACTTAGTCTAGTCAAACCTTGGAAAAACATTTATTACAATTCCAGATACATGTGTGTGGTCTCATCAAACATGCATAAGCAATTATAAGAATCACAGAATTACGTATATGTGTGTCGTCTCATGAATCATGATACATACATGCAATTGATATAATAAGATAAATCACAATCATGCTTTAAAGTAGATATGTATTAGCTGTTGGGATGAATAGTTTTGAAAAGTTATAAATGAAATTCCTAATTAATTATCCAGTATTTTCTCATAATACAAAAAATAAGATGGATAATTAATAAAAGGAATATTATGGAGATAATTAGGATTAATTATCTCCCTAATTAAAATGTGACTTATTCCCAAAGAAAGAGGGAATATTCTGGGTTTTCTGCTCCTATAAATAGCAGACCCCCCAGACCCTCTAAACACACCTCAGAGAGCAGAAAGACGAGAGAGAGTGAGATTTCAGAGAGCTCCGGTTTTCGCACAAAACCGCCGAGCAAATTTAACGAGTGGCTGTTTTATCCTGGAGGCGACTGGCTGATAGTCTGCTGTGCGCATTACGAGGCAGTGTCGCGAACCTCTTAAAAAGAGCGACCTAGTCCGCGACTCAGCCAGATCGGTAACCCTTGTTTTCATGTTCGGTTTTTAACAATTTTAAGACGTTTGGATGTTGTCATATGTACCGAATAGATTCAATTCAATTACCGCATCCGGCTTCAATTCGTCTCATCCTGCCACTCGATGCAAGCTTCGATCGACGTAGCTCTCTTCTCGTACCGGCCAGTCGCCGAAAGGGAAGCTTGCTATTCCTACCAAGCTTTTTCACGTATATGAAAGAATGCTTGTCCATTCTTATTTCTTACAATTTTATATATTATCTAGCTCTGGTGAAAGCGTGAGATTTGGGATTTTATTTATCAATAATTGTTACTGCTAGCTTTTGTTGAAGCAAGTAGTCAGAGAGAAACATTAAAGGGAAAGACGGAACTCACTGCTACCGAGCTCTGGCTCGACAACAGGAAAAAGACGAGAATATGCGACCGTTGCTTGTGAATTTTGTTACTAGAGATCTGCTATATACATATGTTTGCTAATTTGTTTACTAGTTGATGCTGGACAAAAGAATTCTTAATGGATACAAAAACTACTTGGATTGATGGCGTTTATAACGGACCATAGTGCATGCGAGGCTGGTGGTTGTTGCCTCATGGTCCATCAACAAAACTGCCCCAATCTTGTATGAGAAGGGAACCCTTCTCCCGAAACTTCATCCGGTGTACGCACAGACACAGTGCTTTCCACTGTTCTGGGTTTGGTGGCGGCAGTAGGGTCGGATGAATTCCAGAAAGGAGAAAACGCAACGCATCTAATGATGAGATGTGGGCCAGGCCGAATACTAGACAGGCTCTGTTAGCGAACTAACCACTTGGTCCCAATAACCCGAGTTGTTGGGCAAGGGATAGTTAAACATTTTCAACCTCTTATAGGCCCAACTGAATTCGACCCTCTGCTTCAGGGAAGTTAATTTAGTGGACCTTGAATGGCTGAATGATTTTGGGCCAGGTGGTCTTCTAATCGTGGAACGAGACCAACTGAATCAGTGTTACGAAGATTTTGGCTCCCCTAAGATGGTGTAACTGGCACCTTCTACTCCTCCTGTTGGTGGCAGATGTGAAAGAAGAATTTCTTGGAAATTGAGAAATAGCGAAGCTAGAAGTGTTGCTAGCTACTCGTGCAAATTGAGAACGCATTGACTCATCGAAAAAGGTCAGAATCAAAACCTTTTTATGAATCATTATGATGAATGATAATTAGTTAGAATCTATTTCACTTGAGTTCTATGTGTGGTATTGAGAAATCATGTGAATGCGAGAAAATAAACCTAGAATTTATACATGATTATGTCGACATTGACATTGAGATGTGTCTCTCTCAATGACCAGACTATAAGTTTGAATGCATGCTATAGAATAGAGTGATTTGGTTACATAAATGCGTGTGAAGAATATATGGAAATAGAATGGTTAATTCCCCATAGTGACAATATTGAAAGAAGTATTGATGTCAGTACTACATGAACCACTAAATCTAATGTTGCTTTGGAACATTAAAGTTTCAAGAATGAGAGTAGCAAGCCGAACCAGATCCTCACCAATTAGAATGGTGCCCATCGTGGTAACCATAAGATTGTCACACAATTCTCTATGAATGACGCTATGCTTCTCAATTAAATTTGAGAAAAACTAGGTCATATGACACGAAAGTGTTAGAGCAAGTTTAACATAGTATTGTGTCAACTTGATTAAAGAAGAGGATTTGGCAATAATAATCGCTAAGGTGATGACAGAGGTTAGCGTTAATGATAAATATGAAGAATGGTTGTTGGATATAGGCGCCTAAAAGCATGTATGTGATAAACGAGCTAAGTGCAATCATCCTTAAGGCGTGTTGAAGAAGAAAGTGTTGTTGGGCACCGCCCTCACCACTATTGTTGATTGTTCTGGAAATTGGAAGAGAACCTTACCTCTAGAAAGTCATTGACAATGCTAGATGTAAGGAATGATTAAGTAAATAAAATGAATTCTTCAATGTGTCTGTGTGAAGAATTAGAATATCCAAAGTCACATTCTCATATTATTATTGAATACTTGAGATAAATTTGAATTTGTATCCAAGCTACACGACCCATAAAAATATCTTTAGAAAATCATAATCGAAAGATTTTATCTATTTTGTTAATGGGTAAACATGATGGAAAGGCAATAAATAATTTATTGTTTTTAGAGTGCTCTGATTGTCTGTCTAGTTATTTGAGATGTAAATGACTTGAAATGCTTTAACGCATTATTAATGAATGCACTGATTATTCGAAATCTTGCATGCTAGCTGTAGAGCTAAAGAATCAGTGTAATATGATAACTAGAAGAGCATATAAGTGTGTTTTATTCGTCATGTCGTCTATAGTAAAACACATAGGTATAATTATTGGAATACTCATTATGTTGTGAAATCCATTGATGCCAATAGACTTTCATTTAAAATCAAGAGATAGTGGGTTGTATCCGGCCTACTATTAGAAATAATGGATAACTAGTGGGGGTGATGAATCTAAGTATGAACTCAGAAGAGACAAATGAACCATAAATCATGAAAGGATTTTGGTTATGAATTTGTTATTTACAGCCTAAGAAAGAAAGATCCTACAGGTCTGCTAGAAGTTTGAACTTCCATAAAGATGCAGAATTGTGGGAGAATCCATTATTAACGAAATGGAATTATTGGAGTCTAATAAGACTTAAAATCTTGTAGAGTTACCTCTTGGTTGTAAAGCCTTGGGTAATATATCGATAGAATCGAACAAGATTTGGCATCTATGAGAATTACCTCTTGGCAATGAAGTCGAAGGTAAGAAATGGATTCCCAAAAGAAAAACTGAAACATGGTTTTACAAGTTGTCTGCCTACATAAATGGTTGATGATGCTAGTGTAAATATTAAATAACACTGGAAACGGTTTAAGAAACTAAGAAAGTTAGAATATACTAGCATCGACAGTCTGCAAGAGGCAGCTGATTAACACGAGACCCGACATTGTGGGTTATTTGGCAGGTTTACATGATGTCCCAGTATGAAGCATTGAAATGCTATTGAAAGGGGTCATGAGACACTTTAAAAGAACATAAAACCTTGGTATTTTTATCAAAGGTTTTGCTGTATTGGTAGGGTATAGTGATGTGGACTAAAATACCCTAAAGAGGACTCCAAGATTACCAGAAACTATGTTTTAAACATAGATGGAGAAGTTGTGTCTTGGAAGTCTAAGAAAAAGAAGTAAACGATCCTGGCTTAATCAACTATGGAATCAGAAATGATAGAACTAGTAATGGCTAGTAAAGAAGAAAGTTGATTGAGAGGGTCATTATTAGAGATTCCCTTATGGCAAAGACCGTATCTGCCGGTATTGATCCATTGCGATAGCAATTGCTAAATAGAACCGTAACAAACGGTGAGAGGCGACAAGTTCGTCATAAGAACAGTACTGGAAGAGAGAGTCCCTAACTGTTGGAGCAGTAAGGGTGGATCACTTAGAAGAGAATCTAGTTTATCCTTTGAGGAAAGGATGAACTTGAGATTATAAAAGAATTTAGCTGGTCCTTTGACGAAAGCACTAGCTAGAGAGAAATTCCAAAATACCACAAAGGATATGAGACTTATGCCTACCGAACCATGGATTACAAGTGATGGTAACCCGACCCGATAGACTGGAGATCCCAAGAAACGGGTTCAATGAGTAATAACAAGTCATGAGTAATATTGAGAAAAGATCATGCATAGTGAAGCATGAATCCCAAAGCCTTGGAGGTTGAGTTAAACTTTTAATGAGATCTATACTCTATGTGGAGTGAAGCACTTTACTTTGGGGGTACTTCTGATAGACTCACCTATGTGCACGTGGGAGTAGGGCCGCTCCCTATAGAACTTTGGAGGCACAAAGTTGTTAGAGCGTTCACTAAACCGGGATAACGTGCATGGCCATAAATGCACGGCCTATGAGAAAATATCACTCAATGAAAAGATCTGGTGTGCTACACTGTCTGAGATAGGGTTCAAGACTACGAGTCACCCTTATGAAATCGGAAGTGTAACCACTACGCTAAGGTTCAAATCTTCGCGATACCTTAGCTTATGCCTGATCTTATGGAACTGTTGATGCTCAGAGATAGTTTCAAAACTATTCAAGTGGGAGATGTTGGGATGAATAGCTTTGAAAGGCTATAAATGAAATTCCTAATTAATTATCCAGTATTTTCCCATTGTACGAAAATAAGATGGATAATTAATAAAAGAAATATTATGGAGATAATTAGGATTAATTATCTTAATAGATTATATTTTAATTATGGGAGTAATTATCTCCCTAATTAAAATGTGACTTATTCCCAAAGAAAGAGGGAATATTCTGAGTTTTCTGCTCCTATAAATAGCAGACCCCCCAGACCCTCTAAATACACCTCAGAGAGAAGAAACACGAGAGAGAGTGAGATTTCAGAGAGCTACGGTTTTCGCACAAAACCGCCGAGCAAATTTAATGAGTGGTTGTTTTATCCTGGAGGCGATCGGCTGATAGTCTGCTGTGCGCATTACGGCAGTGCCGCGAACGTCTTAAAGAGAGCGACCTAGTCCGCGACTCAGCCAGATTGGTAACCATAGTTTTCATGTTTGGTTTTTAACATTAGCTACTGCAGTTTCTGTTCGCCGCCATCTTACCTCTCTGATAGACCGTTAATTACACATGTTTCTACCCCTATTCTTGAGCCGTTTGAGATATTGATTCTCGTGATTTAGGCCAATTTCATGCTAGGTTGTTCTTGTTTGTGATATTTCAGGTCCTAGTACGTGAATGAAGGTTTAGGAACGAGTTCGGGGTCGATTGGACGAAGTTTGGACGTTTGGCAAGAAGCTGAGAAGCTACACGGGCATGCCTAAAAGCCACACGGCCGTGTAGGGGACCCCTTGTGGCCGTGTGGAAATTCCAGGGAACTCACACGGGCACCCTGGAAGTCCACACGGCCGTGTGGGTCGTGGCCGTGTGGGATGGCTGAAGTCACTTAATCGAAACTCTGCGTTTTGCACACTCACACGGGCAGCCTGGGAGAGTCACACGGCCGTGTGGCCTGGCCGTGTGAGTCGGGAATCTCTGGTTTTAAGCCAAATTTCGAGCCAAAGGAGAGGAGAACTGGGTTTTTGGTTCCCAAACACCCAAGGGACGAACCCTAGAGAGAGAGAGCGACTTGGGAACATTCTTGGAGCTATCTTGGAGGATTTCTTCACCATTGGAGCTCGGGAATCAAGCTTAGAGATGGAGATTGAAGATCTAGATTAGATTTGTGCAGTCTCTCTCTTCTCTATGGAGTAACTTCCCTTCACTTAGGTTTTGAGGAACCCTAGTTCCATGTGTTAGGATCTTTCTTGTATGAAGTTTTGGATGCTATATTGTTTGATTATAATCGATTGAGGCATGATTTATAGAATCAATTGAAGCCTGATCATCTTCTCTTGATTTCTGCTTTAACCTATGATAGATAGAATCTGATTAGGTTAAGAGAGCTTCCTTGATTGATAGTGGTGAATTGGTTGTGCGAGAGTCAATCAATTCACTGCTTTTTACTGGAATTCATTCCAGTAGTGGAGATCTGTGTGAATCGCCTTAGCAGTCTATCCCGATGAAGCCTAGTCGCCTGCCGGGTATTCTGTCTAAGAGGGCTTGGTCAGCTTAAGAGATTCCAAGCTAATTTAGGATCTTCCGCAGTTTAATCAACAGTAGATCAACCAAAGGTAATTGCAACTCGGACCTAATTGAGGAGCTAGGGGGAATCATACCTAAGTGAGTTCCCAACTTGTAATTAGTAGAGTAGTTTACTAAATCAATCCTTAATATAGTTTGCTAGATAATGAACTGAAGCTGAGTAATAGTAACTCTAGAGACCCGTGGATTCGATATTTATTACTTGTGCCACTATACTACAGTCCCTTTCATTGGTTACACTTGGCCATTGTTAGGTGTTGTGTCGTAGCGTGTCAAGTTTTTGGCGCCGTTGCCGGGGAACTTTCTAGATTATTAGGAAAGGCAGAAGTTTGTTACTTTAGCATTTTTCTTTTCTTTTCTTTTCTTTTCTTTTCTTTTCCACCCTTGCTTTTCACTTGGGTGTTTTTTTTTGTTTTTGTTGGTGCAGATCTGAATCATGGATCCTCATGGCTTCTCCAACCATTGGTGGTATCACCACCAACCGAGTGGTATTACCATGAGACTCCCTGGAGCAATCAAGGAGGAGAAGACTATGGATTCGGGTTCCAGTACCAACCCCCTTACTACGGAGAACAATCAGACCCCTGGGCATATCAAGAACAAGCTCATTACCAAGAAGACTTTCTCCCACAACTAGAAGGGCCATCAGAGCTGGAGTTAGCCATGGAGGCCTTCACGGGCCACTCTGCAGAGCCATGCTACCCTTCACTGTAAGATCCGAACAAACAATTAAGGCTTCTCGTGGAGCAGTTTGCTCGAGACACTGAGAGATCATGCTCCAAGATGGATCTTCAAATCAAAGCCCTTGCCCCTTCCGATCCCTCATTTCTCCATGAAATGGAGGATATTGTTCAGCGCTCAGCGAAGCAAACAGAGTGGGTGGAGCAAGTTTGCTCACATCTTGCTCAAGATCACCTTTCTGCTACCACGCTAGAAGAGAACTCCCATGATAATCATGATCAAGAAAGTCCTCTGGTTGCAAATCACACATTTCCTTATTTCTGCTCTAACATGCTGGGCCCGAGCGAAGAGATGCAAGATGATCTCATTGAAGAAATTACATGGCGACTTGCTCTCCAATCTGTGCTAGAAGAAGAAGAGCAAGAAAGGGTGCAGAAATGAATTTCTCACAATCACTCTCAGATTCCTTGGTTACAGTTTGCGAAAGAGCTCTGATACCAATATGAAAGCTCGTTGTATTGCAATCTGACATTTTATTCATTGATGGAGAGCAAAATATATACAGAGAACTTTCATCCAAATCCTTCTAACTCGGCTTGGACTAACAACCTCAACATCGCAATCCCTGGGAAATAGCCCCAATGACTAACCAACTAACTCTGCCATTGCTAACAACTGCAACGACTCGTGATCAAACTGACTCAAGACAGAACAATAAGTACTGAAAAGTAAAGTGTCAAACGACACAGTTTATTGAATAAAACTAAGACTCAATTTAAACTTCTCTTGGCGCCAAACTGTCTTCAACAAAGAGATCACCACTACTAAGTGTTAATGATTGAACAAACATAATTGTATAACAAATTCATAACAAAATATATAAGTAGAAACCAATGCATGTATATATAGCAATATACATACACTAGTGATAAATAAAAACAATATACATGGATAATTAATAATTTAACAATTAATATATTATCTGATCCGAAAATCTGTGTATATATACTTCATTTTTTTCAAAATAGGGTTTGGGAGAGGCCCAAAAGACAACTTTCTGTGTAAGACCCGCAAAACCGATTAGGCCAGTGATTTTTGTTATTTTGACAGGCTTTTTGACTGATTTAAAAGCAAAATGACTGTCTGGGAGTCGTTTTTATCCCTGGCTTCGGTCGGGCCTGATCCTACCTACCGGCTTGACAACGATAATGTTCATCGTGAAACACAGTTAATTAAAAACCTTTTGCGAGCATCTTAAGTAGTAACTTATGTACCTCGGGAATGGTGTTTAGAAGACCTCTTTGGCTAGGGGAAACAATCTCCCCGATGTAGAGAGGAGCGACGGGGAGTCCAAGTCCTAGTCCGGCGAGGGAAATCACCTGTCCTGTTATCAAAACACCATAAGAAACGGCCAGCGACATGATGAAGAAGTTTTGTTTATTGAGAATACGATGTGTATGCATGGGCTAAAAATTGAATTTACAGTCAACATCTCGGGGTAGGTTTAATCCTTTTTACCTCTGCTCAGCCATTTTTTACTCCATTGTGATATTCTTTCGAGTCATATGCCCATAATTACATACACTTCGAGAACTTACACGTAAGGTGACGAATAGATTGCACTACTTATTAGTTTGGGTAAAGAAAACCAAGTAGAACAATCAAGTTTTGTCCTGTTCCAACCAATTTGGTGTTTAGCTAGGTTCTAAGTATGTTACAAAAAACTCATGTCTTACTAGGCTCTAAGGATTATTACAAACATAATTTTTTGCAATGTTTACTATTTGATCAGTGGTTATATGAGAAATTTTACAATGCTATATAGTATGGTACTATAGGTTTTTGCCTTTATGGTACAATTTAAAATTGTACATTTACTTTATGGTGCAAGTTTAAATTGTACCTATACTTTTTGTGCAAATTCTTTTATGGTACAACTTGAACTTGTACTTTTATGTGATGGTACAACTTCAAGTTGTAAAGTTGTACCATAACATAATGGTACAAATTGTTTAATGGTACAACCTAAACTTATACATTTTATGTTATGGTACAACTTTGAGTTGTACATTAAAGCACCAATGCTATATATCATAGTAGAAGTGCTCGTGGTTATATATGTTTGGTGGCATTTTTCGGAATTCTTGGGATATTTTGTAGAGGGTTTTGGGGTGTTTATTTGATATTTTCGTAATGAGATTTAATTATGAATCGTGTAATAGAATATATCTCTTTATATATTATGTAATTATGGAGTCAGAACGATATCCATGTTAGACGGCGAATGTAGAGAACATCACCGATTTTGAACGCTTCAAGGAGGTGGTTGTTTCCATGGTGGATCACTATATCAAGCTAAATAACTTGTTCGAAGAGGTTGTCACCAATCTTTGATCTCATATACCCTTGTCCTCTTTAATTCTGGTGACGACCAAATTTAGGTCGTCCCCATACTTACAAACCCTTCATAGCACAGGAATTGAGCAATAGGAATACATTTTTTTTTTTGTTTGAAAAGATAGTTTCCTCTATTAGCGGTCACCCTCAAGATAATGTAAACAATTAGAGATGAGCAAAACTTGGGTTAACGTCGCTTTTTATAACGCATGCATGGTACTCTACATTCCTAAACATCTTTTACATGTAGTATTTGCCCAAACCTCAACGGACCGTAACAAGTTAGTCATAACCAAGGGATTGTACTAATGGTGAAAAAAGAAACTAGTACTTATTGATAAAAAAAAATTATAGTGTTGTACCAACATTAAATCGGAGATAATTAACCATCGTGGTTCATTGTAGCTTATCTGGATCGAATGTTTTTGTTTGTGATGGTTTCTCTGGATCAAATGTTATTTTTGTTAGTAACTTAATTCTTAACTATCCTTCTTTCGTTTCTTATATGCAAGCTGTATTTAGTAATAGGAAAGCTTGAAGCTCAACTGTAATGCTACAAGTTTAGCTCAGTTGATCATGTGTATGGAAACTCTGGTTTGTTTTTAGCAGTAATTTAGTTGCTAAACAGAGCAGTAGAAGAACCATAGAAAGAAAAAAGGTTTTGGAGGGTTGATAGTGAAAAATTCACTGCAAGTGCAAGGGTAATTTAATTTTAAAATTAATTTGTCTGGTTCATATATGATATCTGAGTTTATTTCCATTTGAGATTAATGTTATGTGCAAGAGGGGATTTTACAAGTTTTGTAACTATGTACCCATATAAGCGATGCTACTCAGAAATCCCTACTATTGTAAGTCTTAATTGAAGACCACCACATGAACAGTCATGACACTATGAACAACATTGACCCTTTGAACAACGTAATCCAACATTGACCATTTTTCAAAACTCAGTAGCATTCCTTACATATTACATTTCAATCAGAATCATAAACATAAACATAAGCAACATCTAACGGCGGTACAAAGATGGTAAAGCAGAGGAGCGGCACAGAGGACAGTTGGGCGTGTGGTGAACAAGCCACCGAAGAACGCAGTCCCTGTGAAAACTGTGCACGCAATCAGGCAATCGCACCACTGAATTCACTTTCGGAGCCAAGCAGATGCTGCACTCCCCACCACCACTACTCGAAGTCGCCTCCACTTCCACCAGAGCATTCCCGAGTCTGGAAACCAGCAATCGTCCCCACTCATTCCAAGCTCTCCAAGCCACCGAATCGATCATCGAGCCTCGATCCGACATACTCATCACCACGCCATTGCTAACCCTAATCACGTGCTCCTCGGCCACACGCTTCAGTTCGTCCACCGACATCCTCTCGAATCCCGATTTTCCTCGTGAAGAAGCAGCGTGATGATCTTGGCAGCGGATCAGAAACTTCTCCAGGTCCTCCATTGCCTGTCCCTCTTGCTGCGCCCTGCATATCTGCTTATACTCTGCCTCTCCAACTCTGATCTTCTTCGCAATGTTCATCACCATCTTCACCTCCACTTTGTTCGCTTCGTCGATGTCACCGTAACGGCGTTTGGTTCCTGCCATGACTCCGTGCGCGGTTTTAACGATGCGGGAGGCCAACTCTGCTCTGGTATTTACTCTGGTCCACGACGGCGAAGACGGTAGCGATCTCCAGTGGATGTTGTTCTCCAACGGGAAGGGGATGTTCAAACTCGAACACATCACCTTCTTGGAGACGGACTCGATGCCGAAGGAGTCGTCGTCGGTGGGGATTGTGAATCTGGAGCGATGTGATTCCACCAAGATCTGCCTGGGCAATGTTGATGATGATTTCGCTGACGGCGGTGTTGTGGTGCCGCGGGGCTGGTAGATGCGATCGACCTGGGTGACGAAGAGTAGTTGGGAAGAGGTGGAGTCGTTTGGGAGTGGTGTCGGAGGGCCGCCGGCGGGGAGGAGGGAAACGAATATGTCGTAGTGGGTTTGGTTGTTGACGCCGATGCTGGTTGCGGTGGTGGTATCACTATGAGAATCGTGACTTCCTGTTTCTGCCCTTGCGGATGCCGCCACTGTCGACATTTTCAGTAATTACTGTTTTGTTTGGAGGAGTGTACGTATTTGCGGGATTGTCAGAGAAGCTTGTGCCGGCAAAGAATAAAAACGGAAACAGGCGGAGAGGATGGCTTACTTTGTAATTGGATGAGAGCAAGGGAGTGATGTAGAAAACACTCTTTATAGTTTATAGGGAGTGGGGATCGTCTGAATTTCTGTGGTTTCCTTTCTTCGATCTGGTTTCCGGTGCGGTAAAGGAAAAGCAAGTCCGTTGGCAGCTCGGACTAGGAATTCCTACTCCCACTCGGACTCTATAATACGGTGGAGGCAGGGGAATCCGAGGAGATGGGTTTAGCCGTTTAGGAAGGGTCAATGGAAAAGGTGGGTAGACAGTTATTTTATATTTTTTAATTGTGATTATATAATTATTTTTAATTGACAGCTCATCAATTGAATAGTGAAATGTTAATGTTGACTACCACGTAGTACGAAGATAATGAAGTTGAACGGAGAGTGATCGTGGTTGACATAAGTGTTTAATGTTGATGACAAATAAGAAAGGGAAAAAAATTAATGACAAACATGAAACAAAATTAGAATTCGAGTGACCGAACTTGCAATTCACCTTGGGTAAAATAATTTTCGGCTAAATATGATAATTGGAATTCCAATACCACATTACAAAATCCAAATAAGTCAAATATCACCTCTCGACATAATGCATCATTTAGATTCTAAACACCAATTTTGTGAGATAAAATCCTCCGAACGAACAATCAAGCCACCAAATCTACTAGTAGTCTATTAGAGAAAAAAAACATAATGCAACTTAATTTCTTCTGCCGTATCCGGTAATCACGATCAAGGTCAAAACAATATGCCGCATTTCCTTCAAAATTCTCATCCTTCAATTTTGATCTAGCCTCAGTCCTTAGTATAGAAAATAGGTCACATATGAGTAGAATCTAAATGCTAATCACAAAACAAAACTCAAAACAAGTTGTAGATATGAATGGAATAAAAAGATAAAGGGTTAATACCTTATTTTGGCCCGAATTATAAACTAATTGTCTATTTTGGCCCGTGGTTTTAGAAATTGATATTCTGGCCTCAACTATATACCATATAGTCAAATTTGGCCCGATACGTGGGTTGACCATTAAGTTGAATGGTCAACGAAACATGTCATTGCCTCGTCACCCCAAAAATTAAAAAATTCGAATTCAAATGATTTTTTCTAATATTTAGAATTATTACGTTTAACAAAAAAAATCCGTAAAAATAACAAAAATAATAACAAATAAAACAAAATTCTCTTGTCTTCTCCGAACTTAGCATCGGCGCAAGGGTTTGAGAGACACTGATTCCCTTATCTTCTCCGACTCTCTCCTCACCGAACACAAAGTAGAAAGCAGAGGGTAGATAAGTATACTTCGCCCCACCCACAAAACAGAGCCTGTCCATCTCCATTTCCAGCTAACCAGTAGCAGACAACGCAACCCAGTGGCGGACCCATAAATTTTTCATAGGGGTGTCCTATTTTAAAAAATAAATTAAATAAAAATAAAAATAATTAATAAAAATAAAATTGTAAATATGAAAATACCTTACTCGTACAGGTTAAAAAAATCCATGATGTGTTTTCATATTCGAAAATAATTGTAGAATACAGTTGGTGTCTATAGTGTTAAAATAATTGTCTCTATATACACTACTAGACAATCATTCACGAACTTATCGCATATTCAATTTGTAAACTTGTTCTTGATGCAATCCAAAGCTGAAAGACTCTATCAACACTTGTCGTACAATCATAAAATCAATACAAATTAAGGATTGCTTGAAATTAGTTTAATTGTTAGGTTTCTAAAATAATTAGAGATACGGAATGCCATTTTACTATTACACATTGTTCAAAATCGAACAACAAATGAGTTTAGCTCAACGGAAATTAAGTTTATTAATAATAATAGTGTTCTAGATTTGAATTATCCAACCTACCACTTATATTTCTTTACACAAATGACAGTATGATAATCATTTTTTCAAATTTAAGGGGTGTCCCTCACTATCAATTATATTTTTTTTGTTCATACATAAATTACCACCAGGGTTGGATAATCGTTTTCCGAAGACACCCCCTAAACCCCCTGGGTCCGCCCCTGACGCAACCCCCAACTCTCAAAAAGGAAATCCATGCATTAAAATAGTATAAGAGAGAACCTCTTTCCCCCAATTGTTTTCTGTACTTTTTAATCTTGTATTTGTTTTATGGGATTTCAGGGCATGAAGAGCTTGTTGCCCCACTGGAATCGCAAACTCTCCGGGTAGTGAACTGGCCTACAGGGTGCACAAACCCCGCACTTGGATCTGCAAGTTGGCGGCGACAATCCCGGCCCGCCCATCTGCTACTGGCTCATGAACCGGTCAATCCTCAATAACGCCTTCAGGGGGTTGCTGGAGCCGGAGCTACGAGGGGCGGGGGAGAGGAATCACGCCGTGATGAGGGCGGCGAGGGTTTAGAGGGGCAGAGTGTGGGGAGAGAGGGTGAGGAAGGGGGAATTTATTTTATTTTTTTAGTTTGAATGGTAGCTGATTTTTTGATTTTATTAAATTTTTATTATATTGATTTTTATTGTGTAGGTGGCATCCACCTTAGCAAAGCATGCTGATGTGTTAAAAGTCAACATTATTGACCGTCTAATTTGACAAAAATTCACGTATAAGTCCAAATTAGATTATATGGCGTAGAGTTGAGGCCAAGATAATAATTTTTAAAACTACGAGTCAAAATAGACTATTTGTGTATAATTTAGACCAAAATAAAATATTAACCCAAACATCAACTAGTAGAAAACATGTCACATTTGAGTTAAATCTAATCTTTCTCCTCTTGCTATTTGTGGTTTTCTTAATGGAGACTAAACAAACAAAAGAGGAGAATGAAGTGACCCAACAAGAACTTGGGTTCCACGGAGGTGATTGTTGGCCAACTGACCTTTCCAGGGGTGGTCGAGCTGGGGGTTTGTGTATCTGGTGGAATGAGGAAGTAGATTTGACGGTAATGAAAACTGATGCCCATTATATCGATACGAAAATAGTGGAGGAAGGTAATCTTTGCTGGAGATTTACGGGTATGCATGGTTGGTCGGCCACTGGGGAAAAAGTTAATACGTGGGAGCTCCTACGGGCGCTCTCCACTCAGTGGGATGGACCTTGGTTATGTGTGTGGGGGGGGGGGGGGGGGACACTACAACGAGGTTCTTTCGATGGCAGAGAAGCGAGGAGGTCAGGTAAGAGCCGAGGTCGAAATGGAGGCCTTTCGCAACAGTCTCACTGACTCGGGGCTTCGGGACATGGGTTTTGAAGGTTACCCTTTTACTTGGGAAAACAGAAGAATGGAGGGAGGATACATCGAGGAACGACTAGACAGGTTTGTGGGGTCGGATAGCTGGTTGGACAATTTCCCCAACGCCTGTGTTAGACATTTGGACAAAACAAGGTCGGATCATCGACCGATTATATGCGACTCACGTGGAGAAGAGGGTGAGGAACCTAAATGGGGTTGGCACTTTCGCTCTGACCCATTCTGGGCTTGGAATGAGCCTGGTGCCGCTGATATTATGAGCAAAATAAATGGATGCAGGGGGAAACTGGATATTTGGAGCAGTGCCACCTTCCCAAATTTTGGTCGGCAAAAAGCAAAAATTAAAAGAGCATTACGTGCACTTGAGAAGGTCTGTCGAACTCCTAGGGTGGAAGAACAAATCTGAAAGCTTGAAGAAGAACTAGCCAAACTCGAAGATAATGAAGAGAGTTACTGGAAACAAAGGTCCCGTTCGGATTGGCTTCAAGGTGGCGATAAGAATACAAACTATTTTCATAAGAAGGCCACGGCCCGAAAGAAAAGAAACACGATAAGGAAGCTTAGGGATGATTCAGGGAGATGGTACACAGGCAAGAAACAGCTTTTTGAGTGCTTTCACAAGTATTACGAGCTGCTATTTGAAGCTGGTCCAGCCCCGCCGACGACTCCTGTACTGGATGCGATCCCGAGGTCAATTAGCAGGGAGGATAATGACCTCCTCCTGCGACCAGTAGAAAGGGATGAGGTCTTTGGTGCGTTGAAACAAATGGGAAGAAGAAAGGGGCCCGGACCAGACGGCCTCTCGGTCTTCTTTTTTCGCAAGTTCTGGGATATTGTTGGGGATGACGTGGTACAAACAGTTAAGAACATAATTGAGAGGGCTGAAATGCCCGATGAGCTGAATCACACGCTAATAGCTCTGATCCCCAAGGTGAAACAACCATCTAACCCGAAGGAGTTCAGACCTATAAGCCTGTGTAACGTCCTGTACAAAATTGCGGCGAAGGTTTTAGCTAACAGGCTGAAGCCGCTTCTCGATAAAGTCGTGTCACAGGAGCAGAGTGCCTTTGTCCCAGGGCGTTTTATCACGGATAATGTTATGGCAGCTTTCGAGTGCTTCCACTCGATGAAGAAAAGAAGAAATCAAAAGGCCCAGGTTTTCTGGCGGCTAAGATTGATATGGCAAAAGCATATGACAGGCTGGAGTGGCACTTCCTAGCAGGGGTTATGAGGCGGATGGGTTTTGAGGAGAAATGGGTGGAGGTAATTATGATGTGTGTGCGATCGGTTACCTATTATGTTCTTGTGAATGGGCACCAATCCCCCCATATTTTCCCGGGTTGAGGGCTCCGGCAAGGGGATCCTCTGTCACCGTATCTGTTTCTCCTTTGTGCGGAGGGACTATCTGCGTATACCTCCAAGGCAGTTAGAGAGAAGTGAATCCACGGGATTCAGCCGGCTCGAGGACCCCGATTGTGTCACACCTGTTTTTTGCTGACGATAGTATATTTTTTGTCAGGTCTACAGTGCAGGAGAGTGAGGAGCTCAAGAAAATCCTAAACGACTATGAAAAAGAGTCGGGCCTGAAGGTCAATTTTGAGAAGTCCAATGTTTCCTTCAGTGCTGATGTTACAACTCACAGGAAGCTGGAGATAGGAGGGGTTTTGGGAATGAAGCGAGTGCTTAAGCACAACAAGTATCTCGGGCTAGCTATAGAGGCGGGCAGGTCAAAGAAGGAACTGTTTGAGGAGCTGAAGGAAAGAACTAAGAAGAAGCTTAACGGTTGGAAAGAGCGCACTCTTTCGGTGGCAGCGCGAGAGGTTTTGATCAAATCAGTGGCGCAGGCTCAGTTCTCTTATGCGATGTCTGTGTTCAAAGTTCCCGATGGCACAGTTGATGAATTCCACAGTCTGATAATGAACTTTTGGTGGGGTCAAAAAGGAGAGGAAAGGCGTGCTCATGGGCTGAGGAGAGAAGAAATGGTGAGCCCAAAGGAGGAAGGCGGGATGGGTTTCCGGGATCTAAAAGGTTTCAACGAGGCCATGCTCGCAAAACAGCTCTGGAACCTGATGCAGCGACCAGACTCTCTCATTGCAAGGATACTCAAGGCCAAGTATCATAAGAGAGCGTCAATTCTGGATGCAACGATCGGATAGCAGCCAAGTTTTGTTTGGCGAAGCCTTCTTGCCGCGCAGGAGCTGCTGATTAATGGTCTTCGTTGGAGGATAGGTAATGGGAAAAATGTGAAGATCCGGGGCGACCGATGGGTCCCGGGCTTGGAGCATCAGTTCGTGACATCTGCGCCTAGAGGACTCCCGGTAGATGCCTATGTGAAGGAGTTAATTGATGCCGAAACTAATGGGTGGGACGACGCTCTGCTGGAAGCATGCTTCACGACGGATGTTGCCTCAGCAATCCGCCAAATTCCGTTGCGGGGAAATGGAGAGCTTGATAAGCTAATTTGGCATGATAGCTGCACAGGGGCATATACAGTGAGAGATGGGTACAAAAGCTGGCTCAGTGGATTCAAAGCAAAACATGGGGTGATACCAACAGGGGAAGTGAAGCTTTGGAAACAGCTATGGAGTCTTGAGGTACAACCCAAAGTGAGACATTTTATGTGGCGTTTTGCTAGGGAAATCCTCCCAACGGGGGTGGTGGTCAGTAAGCGGAACCCGAGAAGAAGCGAGAATTGCCCGTTCTGTGACCAGCGGGAGACTCAAACCCACATCTTTTCGGGATGTTCTTGGGTTTCGAGAATCTGGAGAAGTACATAGGTAGTTGGGCTGTTTGAGGCAAAAGGAAATAACTCATGCTATACTTGGTGTGCGACTGTTCTAGGTTTAGGGGACAAGGAGAAGATCGAAGAATGGTGTGTGCTTCTTTGGTATCTTTGGAAGGAGAGAAACGCTCACTTGTTCAATGGAGCTAAACTACCCGAAGAGGAGATACCAATCCGTGTGAAGCTCTTGCTAGCGGAGTACAAGCTACACCAGCATACTGAGATAGTTTCTAAGTCTCACCTGGCGAAACAACCTTGGAGACTACCGACTGCAGGCCATATCTCAGTCTGTACGGATGCGCGCAACCTAGCTGATGGGGGAGCAGGTCTAGGGGCGGTGATTAGAGACTCTAATGGGGTCTTCCTCTTGGCAGCAGCAAAAAGAATGAGGGGTGTCTGGACGGCAGAGGCAGCAGAAGCATATGTAGCAGAAATGGGGGCACAACTTGCTTACCAGTTCCACTTCCGCAACGTCATTCTCGAGACGGACAACATGACCCTCACCCACAAGCTACACGCAGTGGAGGCTATCCAGGATGAGATGGGGGTGGTTTGTCGGAGTATCAGAGGATACCTGAGAGCTTTCGGCGATAGTTCGTGGCATTATATCAATAGGGAGGCGAATGAAGTGGCTCATTTGTTGGCACATGCTGAGACACGTTGGAACGAGAGGAGGACCTGGCTTGACAGCCCTCCAAATTTTATTGTTAATCAGCTACAGCAGGACAATGTAACCGCGTTAACTGATTAATAAAGCTTGAGCAGATTCCCGTAAAAAAAAAAAAAACAAAGTGCTAAGACTTGAAAGTCAAATACAAGACAATCTCACGGTGCTAAGATTTCTATTTGTTTCTTAATTTTTGTTGCCTAAAAAAAAGGAAACGAAATGGCAATTAAACAGGGCATCAATTTTGCTCCACTGATGAGGGAGAGATGGATAAGCAATGGGCGGTTGACGAGTTTTTGGGACGTGTTAATTTTTTTAATGAGTGGTCGAGGAGCTTGTGGGATGGGTTACATCTAATCTAAATCTAATATCATCTAAACTACTTATAATACATTTTAAAGAGTTTGATTTGCTCCATTTCTTTTCTTCGGTATAACCTTACCACAGAAGCTCTAAAATGGTCTCTCCACCAAATAGCTCAAACTCAGTTTCGGTAGCTCCATCTTCTTTTATTTCGGTGTTTTCGTGGTTTGTCTTTGTCGCTGGAAGCCGTCGATTTCAGTCTCATAATTAGATTGCTATTTGGACCAAGCTTTGGAATGGGAACAAAATGCCTCTTTTGTAAAGAGTTGAGCAACTTAGGGTCTTGGAAATCACTCTCGTTCAGAATAGAATGAATATGAACTGAACTATTGAGTTAATGAAAGGGCGAGAGGACTTGATTGACAATTCTGTGCTTTCTTCTCTGTGTTTTTTGACCAAAGGAATGATAAGAAGATTTGCAGCAGTTAACTATGCGGGGAGCTTGACCATGACCTCCGGGCCTTTGCTGATCGCCTGATCCTCCTGCGGCATGCAAAAACCAAGGTCAAGACTCTTGTCTTTTCTTGTTTCACAGAGCATGGATGCATAGATGTAGCAAAAGAGAGCCAAGGCGACGACGTATCCTTCAGAAGATGATTCCCCTGCTGCCAAGACGACGACGGATGGGAGCTGGAGGGAAGTTGTCTCTTGCAAATTACCAAACGGATGCACAACTTCTCAATTTACCTCTTTTCCACTTTCTGGGCAGTACTTTTTTCTTTCCCAAGTTTGTCTTCTTTACTTGTTCTGTGTAAACCACCAACTCTCCAGCTATATAAGCTGAGTGATGAAATGAGAAGAAGCTAAGCAAAAGTTCCCAAACCTAAAACACTGTTATCGATCGCCTATTCAAAATATGACGACCGCCGCTCCTCTAAAGAGGTTCACCATCATCTTGTGTTTGTGTATCATTGTCTCTCAAGCCACCTTGCTCTTCAGTTTTGGATACGGTACGTGGCCAGACAGTATATACTAATTGATCACTGATGTTGCAGACAATTCTATTGAGTTTTTATTTATTTAGAACTTTGGTACGTGCAGAGACTTGCATGCAGCTTCTGTCCACGGCCACAACGATGGAGCATGATCTGAACATGACGGCGGAGCAGTTGCAACACTTTCTACAGGACACCAAGTATACATTTTTCCTGACGTGTCTCTTGTCGGGGTTTTCAGCCGACTACCTCGGCCGCCGCTCGACGCTCATGATTTCCGGTGCCTTGTCCAGCTTCGGGTTCCTCATCATGTCTCTGGCCGTTTCTTATGGCGTTTTGATGATGGGACGGGTGATTTCGCTCGCCGGATTAGGACTTGGATTCCCCGTCGCTCCTCTCTATATTGGGGAGATTGCTCCCCCTAGCCGGAGGGGCCTTCTAAACACCATTCCTGAGGTACGTACGTAATTCATTATCGAAAACGAGGCTGAAAACTGACCCCAAATAGTTTTTTTTTTTTTTTTTTTTTTGCCTTCAAACATGTAGCCGATTAAATCCACAGTTAATCTATGGTAATTAGGAAAAGGTGTTCACGCTATATAGGGTTCGGCGGAGCCCCCTCTGTAACCTAACGGATTATGGTGTATATTTTTGAAGAGCACAACCACTTTCTTACATTAGAGATACCACGTTAAAATCTTGTATGTCCGTATCATAACAGTAGCTGGTCAAATCCAAAAAATCGGTTGCCAAACTCTTATAATCGCTTTCTTCAACTTAAGCAAGCTGCCCTCAATTGCTTTATTGGACTCAAAAAAAAAAAAAAAGAAAAACTATCACAATGTCGTCGTCTTTTTATCTACCTTTTAAACCCATATATAGACTGAAATCACATTTGAACTAATGCCCACCAAATCATGATTATGACCCTATCGATCTACTCTACAGTGCCTTAATATAACAACTACATGAAAAATAGACACTTAAGCAAATAAAAGTCTAGACGGGATTTTGAGAATGTGTTGATATAGGAAAGATGTCAATCGTGTTTGTTCTATTATACTAGAGTTCATGACTTAATCAAGTAGTAATTAGCAGCTAAAACAAACATTAATTATTAAGCTCATTGTGACATGATGATCATGTGGATAATGATGATGACTTAGTGGGGAAATGAAATGATTAATCGTGTGCTCAATTAACACTAAGTGATGATCTGTTGCAGGTGTTCTGGAGCTTGGCGGTATGGTTGACTGTTATAACGCGTGCCGCAGTCCGAGATCTACCAGCAAGCTCACAATGGCGGGTATTGCTAAGTGTCGGAGCTGTCCCATCCCTGATTTTGGGAGTGGGTATGGTATTCATGCCAGAATCGCCCTGCTGCTGGCTGATCAGGCATGCTCGGGTGGCAGATGCAAAAACTGCACTCGGTCGAATATTAGAAACGTCCGATGAGGTCGAAGAAAGACTTTCGACGCTGAGAGAAGCTGCTCGAATCCCGCCAACGATGGGCGACGTGAACTTCAAGGCAGTCCCCGAAGACATCCAGTTCTTGGGAATTTGGCACGATTTCCGCCGCCCAGTTGTTCGCCCTGTTTAAGGAGATCCTTGTCTCGGTCTTGACGCTGCAATTTCTTCAGCAGGCCATGGGGATCGACCTCCTGACGGCCGAGTCCTTGTCGAGGCTCCGTCGCCATGATCCATTCATGCCGATGGAGTATCTGATGGAGCAGCTTCCGTCTTTGTTTGGGAGGCTGCTACCAATTCTCGTACAAATGTTTCTTTCTGACGTTGTCGGTCGAAAGAAACTCGTTCGATATAGCTTGCGCTTCGGGACAGTGTCGATGCTGGTCATGAACGTTTCGTTCTTTGCGGTGAAATACCAATTCATTAACCCAAGAGCCATTGAAGAGATGAACAAGTGGAGCATAGCAGCAGTTTTGGGGTCGTTTTCCCTCGGCTTGGGGCCGGTGACTTGGGTACATACATCGGAAATACTGCCGTTTAAGGTAAGAGCACAATTAATTGGGATCATTGTGACGATGAACAGACTAATAAGCTTCGGTCTAGAGTATTTGAACCCATTTCTTGAGAAAAAGGTGGTGGCGGTTAGGCCTTTCTTGTATTTGGTTCTCAATATCCTAATCATGCTGGGGTCATGGTGTTACGGTAGCTGCCTCATCGAAACAAAACAGCAGTCGCTGGAAGAAATGGACCAACGTATTAGTCCCATGCTTGAGTTGAATTTAGGTCACACTTGCGATGTATCATCACAATAATCCCAATTATTTGTGCTACTGCTATAGTATGGAATGGCCAGAAGTGAATAGGGTCATTTTATGGACTTATTTGGCGTTGCTTCTTATGCTAACACAGTTTTTTTTTTCTTTTCTTCCAGAGTGCTTACATGGTTGTTGTACAATACAGCTAATATATATATATATAAAGCAAAATACTGATTATTGCTCCCTGAGAGCAGTATTTGGACTTTTTTGTGTGTGGTCCGTTGTAGGTAAATCTTTTGGATTGGACTTGTTTTTGGACTTTTTATTATTTTTGTTGGGCTTTGAATACCGTTTATACATACGTGTGTTTTTCCCCTTTAAAGTCCATTGTACTTTTTCTCGGGATTTTATTTTATATCATCTCAATTTTTTTACGACTTTCGTTTCTGTATTCGAGTTTGAGTCATTTCTTCATTGAAACAAGCTAAGGCGATGTGTCTTGCTATTTCCACCCACAATCATATTTTTATAACAGATTACCACATTTTCCGACAATCGAAATGAATATCAATAACTTTTAAATCACCTATTGAATCATGCATCAGAGAGTGGAGAGATATGCATGCAAAGAGAAAATGAGAGGAGACAGATCTAGATGTATGAGATTCATAATTGGTTAATCAGGCCCCAAGTGCTTTAAAAAATGATTAAGCTTTTTGAGGCAGAAAAGAAAACTAAGAATGCTTATAAATAGGAGGTCACTGATGAAAGGGGGAAGATGAGAAAGGATACGGGATTTCGAATTTTTTTTTTTTTATAACTCAAGAATCTCAACCCCACATGCCATTTTATGACAGCGTGATCTACTAAATCTGGGGAGCACATGTACAAGACACAACATCGGGAGACTTCGTTCGCGGCACTCAGGCATGCCTTAGTAAACACACAAACAGCGTCGCTGGGGATCAAACTCAAGACCTCTCACATCCTAAGCCAACCAAACCAACGATTTCACCGCTAGGCTATATTACCTTTGGTGGGATTTCGAATTTTAGACGGATGGTTGTGGACGGACGGTTGTGGCTTAAGAAGTTAGGATAAATCCCTCTATAATATATAGTCATTCTTCAGAAGATTTTGAGCATTTCAAATTCCTTGCACTCTCCTTAATTGTAGCTAGCGGTAAATTTGTAAGTTCAACTTAGAACTTAAATATCTTCTTACGAGAAAAAAATGTTATTACAAAGACTTGAACTCAAGTCCTTCAGATTGATAGTCAATATCCCTAACCAACTGGACTACAACAATGTTTATGTATTTTTTGAATTAAAGAAAGAAAATACTGAAATATATCAAAATCATATGTTTATCCACCTCAACAATTAATCATCGAATGAATTAATAACTATAATTATTTACAAAGTGAATCATCATGATATACCTAGCTTTATGAATCAACTAAGTGAATCAACTAAGTGAGCTCCTCTCATCACACAATTCCTCACCAAGAATCAAATAGTACATTTTGAGTGTATGTAGGTTACATGACTTTGTAGTTTGTAGGAATACAAGGATTGTTTACAAAAGCGCTATACAAAATTTTATTTCAAAACATAAAATCTGACATTTGTGATCCATGGTTTTGTAACGAGACATTTTTAATGCTATAAGTGAATGACCAAAAATCATTGGCTAACAATTTCTCTAATGGTTGACAATTATAAGCATAGAATTGAAAGACTAAATACCATTAACAAATGAGCAAATTATCATTGGCTAAATTTAACAAACAATGGTATGTGTGTATACATTGGAAATTCTATGGTACGCTAGTTGGATTGAGGGTTATTGCATCTCCTTAGTTAAATAACATTATCAAGACCATAGATTAATCACGTAACTAAACACTATATCATAATTCTCTAAATCCTATTATAGTGCATATGGTATGTTGTATACATCTTGGCGAATTAGGATCATTGATTATGTTCTTAGTATGTGTGATATTAGGGTTTAAGTTCTATAGATTTAGGGTATATGATTTAATTATTTGAAACTTAATCTCCCTTTTCAAATTTCCTACAATGATAGGGAAATTAGGAAGGACATTTTTGTCTTCACAATTATCTGTATTTTTTATTTATTTACAGAAAAAGATAGACATATTGAGATTTGAACCATGGTCACTTCAAACAAAGTGAAGGTTTAAAATCAATCTGACTATGTAGATTTGTTGTATTTTTTTAAATTGAAAATATATACGAAGCTAAAATATGAAATCACAACTTTTCAATAGTTAGGTAGCCCAATAAATATTCCGTAAGTACTTATTTGGTGTTTTGATACTTCAATTTTGATATTTTTTATTTTAATTATAGTTTAGTACTTAATTTAAAATTTTATCTATCTTATAAATAGACGATAACCATAAATTTGCAACAAAAATATTATTGGTTCGAATATTTCATATCGAATTGCAATCATAATGATTGCTAAAATTAAGCTTTCATGCAACACACTGGGAGTTGGGGGTGTGAATTTGGAGTAAAAGTTGATATTTAGTTTGGGAAGGGAAGTGGTGAGAGGAAGAAATTGTGTTTGGATTTGGTATCAGGTAAAGTTCATGGTTCGGTTTCTTTTCGTAAAATGCTTTCATTTATTTTAGTTAGAGGTATAATATCATGGTTATGTGGGATCAAATGAACCAAAAAATGAGCTTGGGGATGGGAATTCCAACTTAGAAGGAGTGGATTAGATTTTGATAAACTCAAGTTCATGATTAACTGAAAGAATATTTAGATTTACACTTTTTGCTATTGAGATGTTCATAGAGAGTTTAAAACTGATCCAAGGCCATGAATTGATATTGGTTAGTTGATTGTGATTTTGAGGAAGGTGTATAAAAAGTCATGGAAGTAGTTTGCAACAAGTGAAGGCAATGAAGAGGCAGTTGGTCAGGGTAGTGATTGAACCAAGGAGGGTATTGAAAGACATAGAAGCAAAATCGGAGCAGTTGAAGAGGGAGAAGTGGGAGATGATCAGGATATTAATGAAAATAGTGAGGGTATTGAAGGGCATGGAAGTGAACTGGATCAGGTGAAGGCATAGAAGGAGGAGAAGAGCATATTGATTGAATTGAAGATGAGTGTTGGTTTTACGAGCTTATTAAAACTGCCCCGAGGAAGATGTGTTGGCTAAATACAAGAAAGAGGATTGAGGAGTTGGAGATCAAGCTGACAAGAAACTCAACTGAAAGAGAAATTCAGGTTCATGGAGAGAAGGTCCATCAAAGTAGCATAAATGGAGTTGTAGAAGGAGGATTATAAATTGAATTTTGTTTTAAAACATATACGTCGAGAGATTGAAGATGGAGGGGATAAAAATTTGGTTGTACAACGAAGAGTGGAAACTATTGGATCTTTAGGTCTTATGGTTGTTGCAACTACCACAACCTATGTTTATGTTAAAACGAGGAATCATTGATTGAATTACTAAAGTTAAGGTCAATTCACTATTTAAACTATTGGAACCTGTAGATAAGGAGTGTCTAATTGTGTGCCTCACTACTTTGATCGAGTCTATTAGTACATTGGATATAACTCTAATTTTGTCATTTGCTCTCAAGTTTTGATGGTTTCTTTTTAGTTGAGTTGTTAGCATATGATTTACTTTAATCAACAACTCTTCATTTCTGTTTTTTATAAATCCATTTCTTTTTTATTAGTAGCATGTTATTCATAGAGGAGAGCTTTGAACCATTTATGTGGGATTGTGAGGTTTCATTTCAGTTTCAAACTATCTATGGATCGTGTGGGAATTTAAATGAGCTTTTATATTATATATTTCTGGACAATCTATTAACCAATATCATTTTAATGGGGGCTCAATTATCATTATGAAAATGGGATTAATGATATATTTTTATATTCTTAAATGAGGAGGGTATTTCCCTGAATGTTCGACCTATATATTCATTCTTTATGTAGCATCTCGATTGAATGATTTTCAATAAACTTAAACGAATTAATAGACTTAAACATAACATAAAAATATAAATATTAAAATATGAACATTCCGGCCAACAGGCCGGGTTATAAGCTAGTAAAGAGATAAAGCAAAATGGATATGTAGTTATGTACTTATGTACATGGAGGCAGGAGGGGTTTTTTCATAATATTTTTAAATATTTTACAAAATACCGCTCTTACGAAAATAAAATCAATCCACTGTTGTATAAGCTAATTAAGGCACACGCCCCAATCGAAGTTTTCGAACATTATTAAGACATATTATGGGGACCCGAATTGAGTATTACCAGACTCTAAAAACTAATTGAGGCCCCAAAGAGCAAAATAATTGATGAGTAATAAGCCTGGTAAGAACCTTCTCAAGTAGGCAACGAAACCCAATTTGTTTTTCAAAGATCAGAAAATTCCAATGTCCCCAGACAGCAACGATAAGAATTTCTAACGAGCAAAGCAAACATGAAAATTTTCGTAACGGGAAAATTTGGGAAAATGGCATATTAAGAGTGCCTATAAATAGGAGGTCATTTTTTAATGAATTGTCACATCTTCTTCCTCCTTTTTTAACTTTCATTTCCTACAATTATGATCCACAACATTAACAAAATTTGTGCATTTCGATTGCTCAACCACTTGTGAGAGTATGACTAATGCGAGGATTAAATTTTGATATCTACTTGGGTTTATATGTTCTTAGAAAATTGAAATGGTATGTGTGAATTAGTTAGATAGTGTTAATTTATTGTTCTATATATACCTTTTCTTGCGTGTGTATTAGAGCCTTTAAACTTGTTGTTTAGTGGGGAATTCAAAAGGAAGACAGAAAGTTCGAGATTAAGTTCACTAGTGGTACTAATTTCATACTACTAGTTCGTGGTCGTTTGACATATGAGGTAGACGCCATGTATCTACGACATGAAGGGATAGAAGACCAATTCACTAGCTACCTTTACATTTAGCCTGCTAGAATTGCAAAGAAATTATAAATTTTATCACTATGGTATTCCTATTATGGATGATGTGAAAGTTGATATGATAATAGATTTTATTGCATGAAATCAAATCACGACTTTGCTGAGATATATGTCAAGTTCGCTAGTCCACTAGAAGAGGAGGATGATACATATCTCGTATGAGCTTGAGTAGTCCCCCTAGTGAGCTAGATGATCATATGGATGAGGGCAATGTGGACGAAGTTGATGACGATGAGGTCGATGAAAGTAAGCATAAAAAAAGAATTTTAGTGCAATGATAAAAAAAAACCCTTATACCACCTCAAGATAGGGCTAGGAATCAGGTCTTCGTTTTCTACTCAAACCGAAAACCGACCAATTTAAACCGTCCCAGTTGCAATCTGAAATATGATACAATCCAGTCTGATCCGAATTACGGTTGGCAATACTTTTTTTTTTGACAAATACGGTTGTTGATACTCCAAAACACAACACCAATCTGCGACCAAGTGTAATTGCAGACCGGGAATGCAGTAAAGTGGCAAGTTATATTATCAATCCGTGGTCTAGATCTACTGCTTACTCCGTGAGTATCTATTATCTAGCCAACTAAGTTAAGTGTTTGTTGTTTAAAGCAAAAGCAGAAAAAAGCAGGAATTGGTACGGTTTTCTCAAGCAAAGAAGAGTCACTCAGGAATGAGTCCCCCTAGCTCCTTAGTTAGGTTTCAATTGTAATTTCCCTGGGTTGATTTACTGTTGATTAGACTGCGGAAGATCCGACAGTAGCTTGGAATCTCTTAAGCTGACCAAGCCCTCTCAGACTAACTACCCGGCAGACGACTAGTCTTCACCGGGATAGAAAGCTGAAGCAGTAAGAACAGAACTCCACTACTGGAATTGAATTCCAGTACAAAGCAGTAAACTGGCTAACTCTCGTATAGCCAATCTCCTACTACCGAATGATGAGGCTCTAACAACCTAATCAGATTCTATCTATCTCAGGTTGCAGCAGAAATCAGGAAAAACTGATCAGACTTCAATTGACTCAATAAACATGCATCATTCGATTAAAACCAAGCAGTAATATCATCCCAAGTCATTACAATCAAATCCCTAACACATAGAACTAGGGTTCTTCATACCCAAGTGAGAGAAGGGTTCTACTCCATAGAGAGAGAGAGAGGAAAACACAATACAGAGTAGTCATACTCATAAAGATGAGGAAAATCTGATATGGGATGATGATCTCCACTCCTATGACGATCTCCAAGCTTGATTTGATGAAACCCAGCTCCAAGATAGCTTCTAGGATGTGTTCTTCGTACTTGCTCTCTCTAGAGTTCTGTTTTTGCTCTCAAAACTCGATTCTCTCACTTGCAGCCCAAAATTGGGTAAAAACCAGAAATTCCCGACTCACACGGGCAGAGCCACACGGCCGTGTGGCATACCCAGTTGCCCGTGTGAGGTTAAAACGCCGCGTTCCGATTAATTGCACTTCAGGCTTCCTACACGGCCAGGGTCACACGGCCGTGTAACTCACCCTGCCTGGCCGTGTGAAGCCTCGCAGAATTCCACACGGCCAAATCACTCCTTCACACGGCCGTGTGGGAATTAGCTGTGCCCGTGTGAAGGCACGCAGAATTCCACACGGCCAAGCTGGTCACTTGCACGGCCGTGTGGTTTCTGTGTGTGTCCGTGAGGCTTCCTTTTTTACTTGCCCCGCGCCCGATCTTCGTCCAATCGACCCCGAACTCGCTCCCAATCCTTCATTCACTTACTAGGACCTGAAATATCACAAACAAGCACAACCTAGCGTGAAATCGGCCTAAAACACGAGAATTACCATCTCAAACGGCTCCAGAATAGGGGTAAAAACATGTGCAATTAACGGCTTATCAAACTCCCCCACACTTAACCGTTTACTTGTCCCCAAGCAAACCAAGTCAGACACAAGGTCAGCTCACATAATTCAATCATACCAACATTGGGGACAAATCATATAGGCACAGAACACGTGAATCATATTGGTTTTCAAACATCAACACCTGAACAACCTCAATAGCAACCTGGACAACCACCACAGAAGACATTCGAGTGCAGCAAAATCGAGTAAAGGAGGAGTCTCCCTTCTGTTCATCAACCAACCTAGACTTGACTCAACCACTTACTCAAGACAGTCAACTCATGCATAAAACTCAAGACATCAGAATCAAGACCGAGCCATCTAGGTCCTCACCGGGTAAAGAGTGTAAAGAACAATGAAATGAATCGCTCACTCTCGACCAATGGGGTCAGGACAATTTGATGCGAAAAATGCGCATACTAATTCTCTCAATTCCTAACATCTCTTCACCATGACGGCAGCCTCTAAAGGTTAGAGTTCACATAAATGGTTGTCATCACTAACTAATCAGGAGGTCTTAGACACAGGTTCAAATGACTGGCTAGGGTCTTGGACATGAGGAAAAGGCCTTTTAGGTGGTGGAAATATTAATAACACAAGTTTCCACATTTCCAAACCCAACAAACTCACAGTCAATCAAACCAGTGCTTTCTTTCTGCTATTCTGCATTACTCAAATTCTTCAGAGAACAAGAGCGAAGGAGGTTACATAAATACCAGTATTTCTAAGCCAGACTGCTAAGAAACACTACTTAATGGGCACTATTCAGATTTTTGGTGGTGGCTCACTTTTGCTTTTATTTTTTCTTTGTTTTTCTTTCATTTTTTTCCAATTTCTTAAGAGAACCACCACCTCTGCACATTTTCAAACACCTGCCCAACTTTTTAAGAACTACCTCCAACTCTCACATTACATTTAGCAAAAACAGCAGAGAACATGTAAAAATCACTCTGTGGAACCTTCTAAAAGATGCAAAAGGGTGAATTTTCATTGAAGACCGAAAGAAAGGATAATCACACGGCTCAAAGGGGCTGACTAGGGGGTATGACACACCAGGACAGTCAATTTGGTCGTGGGCTAATCCTATGCCTCCATCATCTTAGCTAATGACAACGTGAATGCTACACATCATGGAAGAGGGAACTATCGCACAGGAAAGAAACGAGCAGGCTCAAATCTCACATGGCTACCTATATGCTCTATCTCTCATTCTGATTCCTTGAACTAGATGCATAAGAGACTGTCAAAAACAAGTAATCAATCCAAGTCACAGTTGGTAAGCAAACAGTTGAAAAACTGAACCCTACACAATTCTACTGCACGTCTCAGTCATCATTATAGGTTGTCCTAATCACCATCCAGTTGTCATGCATTAATCCGAAAACCATTCAATTCACCAATCAAAACACAGTGCCAATATGATCAAACAGTCGTACTTGGAGCCCTCAAATCTCGAGATTTGGACAGTGGACTAGGCTCCAAGAACACGTATATACATTCCAACCGATACAAAGCACCCCCCCCCCACACTTAAGCACGACATTGCCCTCAATGGAGCAGAGGGATAGATAAGGGGAACGATGTTACCGGATTAAAATGCTGCGGGAGACTGGATGTGGACCAGTCAGCGGGGCTAGCATCAGCAAAACACACTGGGTGATAGAAACCATAGTTCCATGTGGACAAATCGAAAAAAAAAACAAACGAAAGAAAAACAAACCTTGGTGGGGTTGCCTCCCCACAAGCGCTTCTTTACCGTCGTGAGCCGGACGGTGGCTCCTAAGTTTCGGTCCATCCCAGAACCTCCTTGAAGTTGAGGTTCTCATTAATGAGGTGAAGTCTCAAGTCACGAGCATGGGATGTGATATGTGATGCAGATGGCTCGTGGCCTTGAGGAAGATGAAGTCTCCACTCTCGAGACCTCTCCTTCGCGTCTGCTCTTGTCTCATTGCCCCAAACCAGATAAGATATATTCGATTGACCACCATCGCATCCACCAAGAGGGATCGATGTTGATGTAGTCTGGGTCTGGCCAAGAGACACTACAAATGGGTCCTTGCCAAGCAGCTCCTCGAAGTTTAGTGGAGATATCACATGTAACTCATGGCCGGTGCATGCCTCTTCCACCTCAACTTCATCCTTAGCCTGGACGCCAATTGCTTCCTCAACCCCCCTTCCTTCTTCAAAATGTGGTCTCTCCCCTGGGAAAAGATCAAGAACCACCTCTTCTTTTCTTTCTTCCTCATCCTCCACAACTTCCTTCCTCATCCTTGCTCGCTCTTCTTCTTCTAGAACAGATTGGAGAGCAAGTCACTAAGCAATTTCTTCAATGGGATCATCTTGCATCTCCTCGCACGGGCCCAGCATGTTAGAGCATAAATGAGGAAAGGTGTGATCTGCAACCAAAGGACTTTCCTGATCATGATTATCATGGGAGTTCTCTGTGATAACTTCTGTATGCTCCTCAACGCTCCCGTAGCCTTTGTCATCCTCCACCTCTTCTAGCGTGGTAGCAGAAAGGTGATCTTGAGCAAGATGTGAGCAAACTTGCTCCACCCACTCTGTTTGTTTCGCTGAGCGCTGAACAGTCTCCTCCATATCATGGAGAAATGAGGGATCGGAAGAGGCAAGGGCTTGGATTTGAAGATCCATCTTGGAGCATGCTCTCTCAGTGTCTCGAGCAAACTGCTCCACGATAAGCCTTAATTGTTTGTTTGGATCTTCCAGTGAAGTGTAGCATGGCTCTGCAGAGTGACCCGTGAAGGCCTCCATGGCTAACTCCAACTCAGATGGCCCCTCTGGTTGTGGCAGGAACTCTTCTTGAAAAGGATATTGTCCTTGAGGTTCTCAAGGGTTTGGTTGTTCTCCGTAGAAGGGGGGTTGGTACTGACATCCGAACCCATAATCTTCTCCTCCTTGATTGCTCCAGGAAGTCTCGGGGTAATACCACACGAATGGTGGTTGATACCCCCAATGGGTGGAGAAGCCATGAAGGTCCATGTTTCAGAGTTGCACCAACAAAAACATAACACCCAAGTGAAAATCAAGGGTGGAAAAGAAAAGAAAAAAGTTGAAGTAACAGACTTGCACGTTTCCCCAATAACCTAGAGGTCCCCGGCAACGGCGCCAAAAACTTGATACTCCAAAACACAACACCAATCTGCGACCAAGTGTAATCGCAGACCGGGAATGCAGTAAAGTGGCAAGTTATATTATCAACCCGGGGTCTAGATCTACTGCTTACTCCGTGAGTATCTATTATCTAGCCAACTAAGTTAAGTGTTTGTTGTTTAAAGCAAAAGCAGAAAAAAGCAGGAATTGGTACGGTTTTCTCAAGCAAAGAAGAGTCACTCGGGAATGAGTCCCCCTAGCTCCTTAGTTAGGTTTCAATTGTAATTTCCCTGGGTTGATTTACTGTTGATTAGACTGCGGAAGATCCGACAGTAGCTTGGAATCTCTTAAGCTGACCAAGCCCTCTCAGACTAACTACCCGGCAGACGACTAGTCTTCACCGGGATAGAAAGCTGAAGCAGTAAGAACAGAACTCCACTACTGGAATTGAATTCCAGTACAAAACAGTAAACTGGCTAACTCTCGTATAGCCAATCTCTTACTACCGAATGATGAGGCTCTAACAACCTAATCAGATTCTATCTATCTCAGGTTGCAGCAGAAATCAGGAAAAGCTGATCAGACTTCAATTGACTCAATAAACATGCATCATTCGATTAAAACCAAGCAGTAATATCATCCCAAGTCATTACAATCAAATCCCTAACACATAGAACTAGGGTTCTTCATACCCAAGTGAGAGAAGGGTTCTACTCCATAGAGAGAGAGAGAGAGAGAGGAAAACACAATACAGAGTAGTCATACTCATAAAAATGAGGAAAATCTGCTCTGGGATGATGATCTCCACTCCTATGACGATCTCCAAGCTTGATTTGATGAAACCCAGCTCCAAGATAGCTTCTAGGATGTGTTCTTCGTACTTTCTCTCTCTAGGGCTCTGTTTTTGCTCTCAAAACTCGATTCTCTCACTTGCAGCCCGAAATTGGGTAAAAACCAGAAATTCCTGACTCACACGGGCAGAGCCACACCGCCGTGTGGCATACCCAGTTGCCCGTGTGAGGTCAAAACGCCGCGTTCCGATTAATTGCACTTCAGGCTTCCTACACGGCCAAGGTCACACGGCCGTGTTACTTACCCTGCCTGGCCGTGTGAAGCCTCGCAGAATTCCACACGGCCAAATCACTCCTTCACACGGCCGTGTGGGAATTAGTTGTGCCCGTCTGAAGGCTCGTAGAATTCCACACGGCCAAACTGGTCACTTGCACGGTCGTGTTGTTTCTGTGTGTGCCCGTGTGGCTTCCTTTTTGACTTGCCTCGCGCCCGATCATCGTCCAATCGACCCCGAACTCGCTCCCAAGCCTTCTTTAACTTACTAGGACCTGAAATATCACAAACAAGCACAACCTAGCGTGAAATCGGCCTAAAACACGAGAATTACCATCTCAAACGGCTCCAGAATAGGGGTAAAAACATGTGCAATTAACGGCTTATCAATTGTCTATACTTTGGGGGGCGGGGGGGACATATAGTTATAATCAGCTCAAGATACAATGCATAACTATGGGTTATGCACCCATCAGTAACTAAATCTCGACCATTCATTCAGAAAATCCAGATCTAAGGGTGGAGAACTAAATGCATTTTTATTTTTCCCCTGGTTTCTTAATCGACTCATGTCTTCTTCGTTTTAACTTGGATTTCAAAAAATTTTGCACAGCTGGAACGTGTTCGTTGTGCTCTACGAAATGAGATCCATATTCAATATTTTTTTGGAAAAAAATTTCGTGCCTCTCGGTACCAACTGCATATGGGATCTTGTTCATTTTTAATTCATTTTTGAAAATTTTTGCACAGAAGGAACGAGTTCATCATGATCTATTGGATTACAAATTTCTGGGTGAACAAAATACAGAACCAAAAAATACAACACAACCCTGGTACGGTCTTGGTTTGTTCATACCACCATGTTACACTTTTCATACCATAGGTATGCTCTTATTTCAATACCAGTCAATACCATATGGTATAGACTAGTAAAAAATTGCTCAATTTTTTTTGTTCTAAAAATATATCAAAGTGGATATCATTTTGAAGAGCACAATTAATCTGATCTAACTGTGCAAAAAAAAAATTAAATTTCGACTTAAAACGAGTGAGAAATTGTTCATTAAAGATTAAATGAGTGAAATTAACAGCTTTTCAAGAGAGAAAAGGGGCTCTGATGTGGCGGATTCTGATTGAATTATGCATAGTTATTGACCACAAGGTTGTTGACTGGATCCTCTCCGGGAGCAGATCCGGTGAGTAACCTTGTGGGTGAGTAACCCCATGCATAACCCAATAAGAATCTGCCACATCAGCGCCTCCTTCTCTCTCCTGGAAAAATCATTAATTTTCTTTCTCTTAATCTTTAACGGACGATTTCTCACTCGTTTTAACTTGGAATTTAAATTTTTTTTTTTGCACAGTTAGATCGGATTAATTGTGCTCTTCAAAATGATATCCAATTTGATATTTTTTGGAACAAAAATTTTTTGCCAGTTATTACCAGTCAATACCATATGGTATTGACTGGTGTTAAATAACAGCATACCATATGGTATGAAAAATAACACCTCATACCAGGGTGGTATAGTATGGTATGGAGTTGGTAACGAGAGGTATGGAATTTTTTCCCCCAGAAAATTTTGAAATCCAATAGATCATATGATTAAATCGTTCCTTTTGTGCAAAAATTTCCGAAAATGACTAAACAACAAGGTTGTCAACCCGCGGGTTAACCTGGACCCGGTCGAGCTAGTGGGTCAAGGGTTAATGTGTCAACCCTTTTAGCCCGGTTTTGCCCGGACTTATAGAAAAAGTCATTATATTGTACTAATCCTCATAAATTATATCAAATCTTATCTAACATATGACTTATAACATAGAATATTACACCAAAATAACATATCGTACTTAGATCCAACATATAGTGAAAATTCACACACACTTATATAACATAAATATTCAAATGTTCAACTTAGGATTCCAAAGATTGAGTTAGGCGAAAAGAAAAATCGGAAAATAAGCGCATTTCGCAAACCAAAGAAAAAAATGACACAATTTGACCTCCAACCTGGTACCTTATAGCGGTCGGCTCGACGGGTGCGTACGGCCCATTTTTCTCACCGGGTCAGGGTCAAAATGGGTCGACCCGCGGGTTGACAACCTTGCTAAACAACAAAGGAGATACCATATAGTATGGAGTTGGTAACGAGAGGGATGGAAAAAAAAAATTTCTAAAAAAATATTGAAATGGATATCATTTTGTAGAGCACAACGAACTCGTTCCATCTGTGCAAAAAAAAAAAAAATTTGAAATCCGAGTTAGAATGAAGAAGATTTGATCCAATTAAGAAAACTATAGAAAATAAATTCCTTTAATTCTCCACCCTTAGATCTGCAGCCACTTAAAAGAAGCGTTCAAATTTGATTACTCATTGTTACTCACCCTATCTTGAGCCATCCTCTCCCGTTGTAACCCTCTTAAAACAGGAAACAGGGACCTGCAGCCTTGCGCCCAGCTCCAACCTTGAAAGCCCAAATCCCAACCCCCACTCACACAATCGAGTCTCATCCCAACCCTGAAGCCTAAAGCCCGACCCCTACTCACCTAGAAGCCAAGATACTCAAGCCCAACCCACTAAAATCATATGCGCCCACTCTCAACTCTCAAGCAGTCTCACTCTCCAGACCCCTCCCTCTCTCAAGTCAAACTTGTCAACCATTGCATTGCCTCATCCAAATTCCAAACTCCATATAAACCAAACTGTCGGCAGGGACGAAGACCTCCAGACTCCAGCCCAAAGATTGTCTATTCTATGTGTCTGAATCAATCTCTTCTCCTTTATGGCCTCCTCTGGTTGTGCATGCAGGAAGGGAAATAAAGGAGAGTGATGTGGGTGAGGCAAAAGTTGCAGAGCTGGCCACCGCTAGTTGTTTGGGAGAGGCGAGGCGAGGCGAGACGAGGTGATGAGATCAGCGGCAGATCCCTGTCTCTGTTGATCGTAACGGTATATCGAAACAGAAAGCGTAAATCGACACCAGGAGTTACGTGGTTTCCCCGTTCAGTATGAACGAGACTAGTCCACGGCCGAAGCTATAGTATCGTATTATTCAGCTTAACCTCGACAGGTCTGGTTACAAGCATATATATACAAGCTAGAGAAATAAACCTAGCTCCGAACCCTAGCGATCTCGGCCAGTCTATGCAATTCCCATACACCCGAGCTACATATGGGAATGGGCCTAAAGCCCACGTTACATTACTCAACAGCCTCCCCCAAATCGATGAGGATCCCTCATCATCAATTTGCGAGAAAGGTAGAAATGACGACTGGCGGAGAAGGACTTGGTCAGTAAATCAGCAATCTGATCTTCGGATTTGATGTGAAATAGACGGAGAATGCCATCACAAACCAAGTCACGGATATAGTGCAAATGAACCTCAATATGCTTCGTCCGATCGTGGAGCACCGGATTCTGTGCGATCTGGATAGCACTAGTATTGTCGACATAAAGCTGGAGAGTAAGACCACAGTCAACCCCAAGATCACCAAGAAGACGACGTAACCAGACGAGTTCTGAAGAGACATCAGACATGGCCCTGTACTCGGCCTCAGTAGAAGATTTCGAAACCCGATCCTGTTTCTTACACCTCCAAGAAATGAAAGAATCACCTAACCTCACACACCAGCCGGTGGTAGATCGCCGCGTGTCCACACACCCGGCATAGTCGGAATCGGAGAAAGCCTCTAGAACAAAAGAACCCGAGGAAGAAAGAAATAACCCGACCTCCCTGGTACCCTGCAGGTACCGCAAAATCCGATGAACAACAGCTAGATGATCAGTACGAGGAGAAGACATGAACTGGCTGACAATCTGTACCGCATAAGCAATATCGGGGCGAGTAGAAGTCAAGTATATCAGACTACCAATAACACTGCGGTAGTGCTTACCCCCGTCGGACAAGAGCTCGCCGGACTCCCGCCCAAGCTTGAGGTTCATCTCCATGGGAGTAGAGACAGGCGTACACTCAGCAAACCGGGCTGTCTCAAGAAGATCAGCAACATAACGAGTCTGACAAAGAAGAATACCAGCTGAGGAACGCTTAACTTCCAGCCCAAGGAAGTAATCAACAAAGCCGAGCTCTTTAAGATTGAAAAAGGCGTGGAGACCATCAGTAAGGGCTGTAATTCCTGCAGAATCATCACCAGTAATGATCATATCATCAACATAAAGTAGTAACACCACTAGACCAGCACCAGTGTTGCGTGTAAACAACGATGGATCGTTGAGGCTCTGCTGAAACCCAAGAGTCAGAATGGTGGAGTGAAATTTGTCGAACCAGGCACGCGGAGCCTGTTTCAAACCATAGAGAGATCGACGGAGCAAGCAGACCTGATCAGGAGTACCACGAGTATAGCCAGGAGGCCGTTCCATGTAAACAGTCTCCTTGAGCTCCCCGTGCAAAAAAGCATTCTTAACATCAAGCTGGAAGAGTGGCCAACCCCGCATAGAGGCCACAGCTAACAAAGATCGGACAGTCACCATTTTTGCTACAGGGGCAAAAGTTTCTTCAAAATTGATACCATACTCCTGACAAAACCCTTGAGCCACCACACGTGCCTTAGAACGCTCAAGAGATCCATCCGGTAAGTACTTCAAAGTATAAACCCAGCGAGACCCAATTACTGGCACTGTAGGTGGAGGACGTGGAACTAAATCCCACGTATGATTAGCTTCCAAGGCTTCAAACTCAACATCCATAGCCCGATCCCAAAGGGGATTACCCTTGGCCTGAGAAAACCTGGTGGGAATGGGAATAGGATCCACACTATAAGCCATATAGTCCTGGTAGCGTAGGGGTGGCACCCCACGAGTCGTGCGAAGAGAGCGACGAGGAGGTTCAGCAGGGGGCGGGGAGTCATCATCATCCGAGGAACTTGACACCTGCGGATCGACTGGTGGAGGCGAGTCGGGTGGTAGCTGCACGGCTGGTGGAGGCGAGTCGGGGGGTAGCTGCAGGTCGAGAGTAGCGTCCTCATCATCCTCGGCAAAGGTAGGTGGTGGTAGTGACAGGTCAAAAAGAGATGGTTCAGTCGAGGAATGGGAAGTGTGATACATTAAATTCTCAACAAACACCACATGACATGCAATACGGATGCGACGAAGCGCAGGATCAAAACACAGGTAACCCTTATGGATATCACTATAGCCAAGAAAACAACAACGGACAGTTTTGGATGTGAGTTTGGTGCGCTATGATCGAGCAAGAAGAACAAAGCAGACACACCCAAAGACACGAAAACGAGAGTAGGGTGGTGGTTTGTGAAAAAGGAGGAAATATGGACTAGTTTGGTCGAGAACAGGTGTGACTTGATAGTTGATGAGACAGACAGCGGTAGCGACGATTTCAGGCCAGAAAGAGGAGGGTACACAGGAGGAGAGTAAGAGCGCACGAGTGACTTCCAAAACATGACGATTCTTCCGCTCAACTAAACCATTTTGTTGAGACACCCCAGGACACGATTTTTGAGACAAAATACCCATAGACTTATACAGACCTAACAAGGGACCAGAACTGAATTCTCCTCCCGGATCAGATCGAACTACACGAACAGTCCTATCAAACTGAGTTTTAATCATGGCAAGGAAGTCGGTAGCAACAGTTAAAAGGTCGGATTTTAGGCGGAGGAAGTAGACCCATGTGTATCTAGTTGCATGATCAATGAATAATGCAAAATATTTAAAACCGAGGCGTGAGGTAGCGGGACTAGGTCCCCAGAGATCAGTATGGATCAAGTGAAAGGGCTCTGTGATCACTGTGAGACTAGAAGGAAATGAGATACGAGTGGTCTTTGCCTCAATGCAACTAGTACAAGCAAAATCCGAAGAAGAAGGAACTGAAGTAGAGTTTCCAAATAACTGTTGTTTAAACATAGTCATAAGACGACTTGAATTTGGGTGACCTAACCGAGCATGCCACAATTGAAACTTTTGATCAGAAAGACTCGAGAAAACAGGAAACGAGGAACTAGAAGACTCAATAGCCGAGGATCTGGAGGATGATGATGGACGCAGCTGCTCAAGAAAAAATATCCGACCCCTCTTGCTACCCCGACCGATCTCCCTCTCTGTCTTCTGATCCTGAACAACACAGCCAGAAGGTGCAAACGTAACACGATAGCCTTGGTCAGTAAGCTGACCAACAGAGACCAAACTCGGAACAAGACGAGGCACATGATAAGTTGAAGGCAAAACAATGTCCGAACTCTGAATTGATCCCATACCAGTAACATGAAATTTATCACCATTTGCAACTTGCACAGAAACATCATCAATAGGGCATACATGTTTTAGATTCGTAGCATTACCAGTCATGTGATTCAAACAGGCTGAATCAAGTATCCAAGAGGGAGCCTTACCCGATATCTGAAGACTAGCGAAGGCCGACGAAATGGCTTTGTTCACCATTTGTTCAAGAGTGGCCGGTGATACAACCACATTCTCGGGGACTGGCGCAGGACTGGTAGCGTACGCGGGACGCGCAGAGGAAGAAGACCCACTGCTAAGACCACCTCCACGTCCATCGGCCTCGCGATTCCTTCCTTCTAGGGCAGGACAATCCGGGATAATATGTCCCGCCTTTTTACAATACACGCAAAAGTTCCTCTTCCTGCAATATTTCTTAGTGTGGCCTTTTTCTTTGCAATGAAAACATTCAACATCATTACCATTTACGCGGCGTTGAAAAGGAGCTCGATACGCCGCGAACACCGCATCATCATGAGCATCGGCCTGCTCGCGCAAGCCTCCCCGTGGTGCCCCACTTCTAGCCGCTGTTGGAGTCGCGCTAAACACAGCGCTGCCATCACCGGTCCCAGGCGGCACGTCAAGAACGGCCTGAGTACGCAGGCGCGTCTCCTCTTGGACCAAGGAGATGAGCACCCCTTCAGCTTTGAGATTCTCACGATTCAGAAGAGAAGCTCGGATGGTTCAAATTCCTTATTGAGGCGCATGAGAAATTGCATCATCCGCATCCTCTCGCGTTCAGCCCGAACCTCCGCCGAGCCGGCTGGGGTGAGAAGAGATGCAGCAACCAAGTCTTGTTCCGTCCACTGGTTCCGAGCTTCGTTGTAGTACGTCGTCACGTCCATGCTGCCCTAGTGAAGTCGTGCCAGCTCCACCTCAATCTCAAACTGCCGAGAAGCAGTGGCAGTCCTACAGGTCTCGGCCAAATAATTCCACATGGCCGCAGCAGTAGGGAGCATTCTAAGACCCAAAATAATTGAGCCATCCACCGAATTAAGGAGTTGATGCCTAACCTTTGCATCGTTCATCACCCATTGAGAGACCTCCTGCGCCGAAGAGGGCGGCGACGTCGGCCGCGGAACCGAACCATCGAGCCAACCCATCAGCCCCTTTCCTTCAATCAGCGTCCGAAACTGGAACTCCCAGACTGCATAGTTCTTGGAGTTCATGCGTGCAGTAATCTGTTCAGAAGACATAGGCTCTGATACCATGTTGATCGTAACGGTATATCGAAACAGAAAGCGTAAATCGACACCAGGAGTTACGTGGTTTCCCCGTTCAGTATGAACGAGACTAGTCTATGGCCGAAGCTATAGTATCGTATTATTCAGCTTAACCTCGACAGGTCTGATTACAAGCATATATATACAAGCTAGAGAAATAACCCTAGCTCCGAACCCTAGCTATCTCGGCCAGTCTATGCAATTCCCATACACCCGAGCTACATATGGGAATGGGCCTAAAGCCCACGTTACATTACTCAACAGTCTCTGAGCAGCACGTCGTGTAAAGATCATCGGCTGGAAGCGACGGTCGAACAGAGTCGTCGATGAAGACGATATTGTTCTGAGAAAGAAGGATGATTTGGATCGAGATTCACCATCGGGGGCGCCCACGCAGTAGCGGTGGCAGTAGAGGTGTGAGTCGCCATGGATCAACAAAGAAAGGTGGAATGGGAGGCCATAAATGTAAAAAATAAAATTTGAACAAAATTGTACATACGGAGGAAGATAAAACCTATTTAACAATAGTTAGATGCACCCACCAACCATTTTATTCGAAACATCAACATGCAAAGATTATTTCTAAACGATGGAAGATGGGTAGAAAGGGTGACTATCAGATATGAGAATTGCTATTTGTAGCTTGAAATTTCTGCTTCTCTTGCTTATTACTACCATGACCATGACACTTTTTCTCACATTGGATATTACACAAGACTTGAGCCGGCAATTCGCAGTGCCCTAAACAATCTTCGAAGCACTGCAAATAATCTGCATAAATTACTGGATTCGTCGAACAAACAATCACGAACAATATCACCATTCCAAGCATCATCTTCATCTTTCTTCAACAAATTCTCAATAGCTTTGACGATTTTAACAAGGAGTTATGTATTACACCACTGTATAAGTGCCAAATAAAAGTTTCCTCCTTTATATAAGAAATGTTTGAGGTGAGCAATTTGGACGAAACAGATTGAAACATTTAATTTATAATTAATGTCGGATATCATTTTCTGTTGTCTTGCGTTATTAAATATATAGATATGACATTGAATTTGATTCAGGGAAAAAAATTATAGTTCTTGCTTTTTTCTTGCATTTAAACACATCCTAGTCTCTTAAGGCTAATAATTTAAGAAATTTCTTAAATCCATTATAATTGTAGGACCAATCTAGTGAGTTACATTACATAAGAATGGAATTAAATAAAGGTAATTAAGGGATCAATGTGGTGAGTTATCAAAGGTTCCTTATGGGTTATTGATCTGTATAACTTTTTTCTATTAAATTTTATGGGTTACCTCTATATTTATTTTAATTTGAAATTCATACTTTTTACACATAAAAATCATATTAATCTAATTGTTTGAACCAATTCATTTAATTGGAGGTATTATAGTAATTAGAATATTATTATTGTTATTTAGTTTCTTTTATTCCCTTCAAATATTTTCTTCAAGCAACCATCGAAGCACTCTATATAATCTGCAAAGATTGTTGGACTTGTTGAACAAACAATCACCATCAATACGATCATTCTCGTCGTCACATTCATTCTTGTTTACAAATTCTAAATAACTTTAATAACTTCAGCATGGTGTTATCTTCGAGAACTGTTTACAAATGTGGGATGATTAATTTATTTCACCTTCCTATAAGGATGCATGAGTGAGCAATTTGGACGAAAAAGATTGGATAATTTAATATCTAATTAATGCAGGATCTTAATTTTTTGTCTTTTGTTATTAAATCCTCCCAATGCTATATAGATGTTCGCCATGGGAACATGCACAATTGAAAAAAGCTAGCTCTTTGAGCAATCCAAGGAAGGACTAATTGGTCATTTTGGACCAATCATATTTCTACCCGCAATCCCTGTTCCGATGCTTCAGTTTGATTCCTCTTCTATTTGGGTTCCGCTAGGTGCAATATGGACTTGGCCTTAATTTGATACTTGGACCACTTATCATACAAGCAGATTTAAAAGAAATCTATAGACTATAGATTAAAATCATACAATGTTTCTAAAAACAAACAAATATCCATACATAGTTAAACAAGTCGATTGACTCTTTGTCATCTCACTAAAATTCACCAAACTTCATCATCAACATACTGGATGTCAGATAAAAAGTTAACAATTCGGTTACTATATTGTTTTTCAAAAATTCTAACTATTATTAAGCCAAATTCGAAGGTTTGGCTACTAAATAATTTTAGCCCAAATAATTTTAAAAAATTAATTCATTCTTTGTTCGTATTATTATGATTAAAGATTTTGAATTGCCTAATCAAAATGATTGTTCAATATAAGGTGGATGCAAAAACACCATCTAAATTATAAATAATAAATTTCAGAGCATTGTACTGTCATCTAAACCCTAATGAGTAAAAACTATGTGTTACGTTTCTAAACCTAGGTTTTTTGGTAGTAAACTCAAACGATAGTTTATTTGGGTAATTTGCGATCTACGAATTTGATTTATGGTTGCGATGTATGTAGTGATGAATTTGGGTAATCTATCTTAAAAAATTTCACACTAGTCATAACCGCCACAAAACTTGAATGAAGTGGGATTTACTCTATGTTGATTTGTAAGTGACTAATATGAGTGATCGTTATTGAATGAAAACATATTTCCATTACTCTTCTAAAAACTAAGCGGCAATGATTTGCTTACTAATATTTTGATGGGACCATTAACTTCAGTACAACTGAACCAAAAAATTTGGATCTCCTTGGTATAAATGCTAACAATTTGCTTTCTAACTGGTTGTGATGGTCACTAGATGATGATTTAATTTGTTGAATAGTCTCAATTATCTATCTGTCAATCCACCAATATTATTGGTTTAAACTCCTAACTCCTAAGATTACATGACTTCGCTTAATGAAACTGCTACATGGTTGCTTGACATATTTAAGATATTATAGTAGTTTGAGTACATTGTTCAACTAACTATTTGCAACCAATTTGCAAATTGTTCTACCTCATTCATCTTATGCATGTAATTCCAAATTTTTACTTCGTGCACTGATCAATAACAAAGATGACTATTGAGGAAAGTATTTCATGGATACTATGAACTTCATCAAAGGAAAAAAAATTATTGCGAAGATCTCACGGAAGACAACTTTTATGTTGTTGTTTACCAACTTTTTATAGCGATAATAATTTTTTCAGAAATATGTAGTTGAATTAGAGAATGAATATAATGTATATATTAGGTATAAATATTCTATTTGACATTTTTTATGCGTTGTTTGGTATTTAATTTTATGAACTTACTTCTCTAAATTATTCATTGACAACTCCTAGAAGAAAATAGCCAACTGAGCCTTTACAATATATAGATAAACTTACTTATCACACTAATATCTCTAAGTTGAGTATACCTAAATTTCAGTATCAAACTCTTCGGGCCAAATGAATCATGCTCTCCTGCCAACGGGCGGGACCATATGCTAGTATATAGGTATGACAGTTAAGTAGTGAATATGAGTTCAATGTAGAGTGCGGGTCACATCAGGTACTTAGGCCAGATTATTTAAGAAGGATCTTAAACTAATTTTAGCCAATAGAAGGAGGAGAGAGATAATTATTATTAATCATTGACTAACTACCTACAAGGATAGAAATGGAATATAATTACTAATTAATATCATTATTAATTAAAAATAAAACCATCTCTCTCCTAAATTTGGCAACTATTTAATATGTAAATAAAAAATATAAATTCAAAATTGATATTTAATGTTTTAGAAAAGGAACAAAAATTAAAAAATGTCCATTATTAATATTTGTAATGGTATTATTACAAATATTTGTAATGGTATTAGTAAGATTTATGAAATGTATTATTAATTATTATATATATACTCATCATTATTAATGATTTCAATATTATCAATGTTTTAATTTTTATAGATATTTACATCGAAATATTGATAATGACACTCTTAATCATTAATAAATAATAACTAAGTTGTGTTGGCATAGAGAATACAAGCAAAATTATTTATAATGATGGTATCTAAATGAGTAATATCATAGTACATATTATTAATAATTCTCTTCTCAAAATATTGATAACGATATATAAACTATTAATAGCTAACTTATGTTTAATTTAAAAAGAAAAAAAAATTGATAATGATCAAATGGTGGTTAATCATACGACATGTTATTAATAATTCTTTCTCAACTACTGATACGCTTATATATAACAAATACAATCATTGATAATGATCATATCTGATGGTGGCTAATCATACTACACATTATTAATAGGGTTATAGGTTTAATATGCCCCTCTACTATGACGTTTTATCAAACATGCCCCTTTACTATTTTTTTATATCAAACATACCCCTGTACTTTGTAAAAATGATCAAACATGCCCTTTTGTTAAAATTTTAATCCAAAAATCGTTAACCAACGCCGAACTTTAGTTTGGGCGACAGAAATGACTAAAATATCCCTAATAAATTCACTTTAGAATCATTTTGGTTCTTTTGTATAATCAAATCATTCAAATAATTTCACTTTGAAAAGATCAAAGGAAATAAAACAGGGGACAAAACTGACATTTTTCCTCCCATTTGTCGATGTCGGGTCGTCTAAATCTCAATTCAACCATGATTGACGATTTTTTCAATGAAATTTTTAACAGAAGGGCATGTTTGATAATTTTTTCAAAGTACAGGGACATATTTGATGTAAAAAATAGTAGAGGGGCATGTTTGATAAAACGTCATAGTAGAGAGGCATATTATACCTATAACCCTTATTAATAATTCTCTTCTCAAAACATCGATAACAATATAAGAATTATTAGTAGCAAAGTTTTGTTTCATAAAAAAGCAAACACAATCATTGATAATGATTATATCTAATGGTGGTTAATCATACTACATATTATTAATAATTCCTTCTCAAATTTTGATACGCTTTACGCTTATATACCCACCCATCAACAATCATATAACTAATCATTAGCAATACCTATATAAAAAACTTAACAACGTTGTTGTCAACCGTTCAAAAGAAAAACGATAAAAAAGGTTATCAATGTTGGGCTCCTAGCCAATTCCATATAAACGTAAACACGTTTACAATGAACTATGCAAAGTTAATAATCATTACAACAATGCAATAACACGACTGTAAACCTTTAATAACCATAAGATGATGGTGGTTAATCAAACCACACTCTTAATATAATAACTAGGTGGACTTTGGCCGCGCTTCACATGGGCGTTTGATTGGTGTGCGACCATTGTTTTGTATGCCCAATTGCCCATTAATAAGTTTAACTCCTGATTAACTCTAAAATTTACGTGGCAACTCTATATACCGCCCTTTATTATACATGCAATTGTACCGAATCTAGGAATCCCAAAACCTCAAAATAATGCTTCACTACGAATCTGCGATACTCTAGGGTAGAGGCTATAGCAAACTAACTATACAATTGCAAATCATTCTAGATCTTCAATGTTTCCTTATAGACTATGTTTACTGTGAGTTGCTGGCTTTGTTCATCTTTTAGTATATCTATATGAAATAGATAGAATTTTACCTTCAAAATTGAGAGGATCAAAGAGCTCTAAAAGAGTTTTTCTGCGAAACGAACATGGAAGAGCACAACATATAGTTGTCCATGGGTAAAAACTGGATTCAGCAACCGTAATCCAATTTGCTCAAGTGTTTGTTTGTCCTTGGCACGTGTTTATAGTCATTACATAACAAAACCCATATTGGAAATAGATGTTGTCTTAGTGTGAATGGTCATCTAGAGTCGGTGATATCTAGACTATTATCGGAATAGCTACTACAAATTATTCAAAAGTACCTTTGATGATGAGTCCACGAATGATATAATCACCAAGCTTTGTTATCAAGATTCGGGTACCATTGCAGAGTCCAATTTATGGATTTAGATTTCGTAGTAGCATTATTGGTGTAAATGGTTTATTGTGTTTTCTTGCTCGGAAACTCCATTCATTCAACACGAATCAGACCAACACAACCGCACTCCTTGTGGGACCAAATTACCATACATAAGTAAGTTCCAATAAAGGGTGCATATATATTTGAACAAAAGCTTTGTGGACATTTCAATTTCAGAAAGATATAAGTTGTACAATCGTAAAGAGTTGCCTCTAATGACTATGGAACTTAATAGAGCTATGTACATACTGATTAATTTGGTATACATACTGAAAAAATAATTTACAATCTCAAAGATTGAAAACATCCTAGTTAAAATCCTCTCAACGGTCCTTAATGAACTATAACACTTCTCCTCTAAGAACAAAACCCTGGGTATTTAAATTTCACAAAGTGCCTCCAAGAACATTTCTCTTTAATTTCAGAAATGTACAATGTAAAGAGATGGTATCTCATCCAGATATATATTACGAAAATGAAATCAGCGTTCTCAAAACCCCTTACGGTAATAGGGGAAGGCAGGGTCCCAAAGCACACCGGAGCACAAATGTGGATGTTGAGAGTTGAGTTTACATTAAGTTTGTCAACCCGCGGGTTGGTTGATCCGTTTTGATCCTGAAACGTTGAGAAAAATGAGTCGCACATACCCGCTAGGTTGACCTACTGCAAGGTTACATGGTTGGATTTCGCACGGTGTCATTTTTTCATTTGGTTTGTGAAATGCGCCTATTTTTCGATTTTCCTCTTCACCTAGCCCTATTTTGAAATTCTAAGTTGAATATTTGAAAAAAAAAATTATAAAAAGAGGAGATTTTATTTCATCAAATACGATCTACACTCATATGTTTTACATTGATCCAGATTTCTACACAATTTGTCCGAGAATCAAACAAACAAACTCAAACTGACTATACAACCTAACAGTTTCAAAAACAGCCTATCCATATCTACCTGCTACATATAAGGCTTCACTACCACAGCTGCTGCAAACTCACAATTTCCACATTCCAAATCCCCCAAGACCTTCAGCATTTTTGAAATCAACTCATCACACGTGATCGAGGTACTTCTTGCCATATAACCGATGACACCTCTCCCTCCAAACATCACTAATCAGCAAACACCCCATCAGGCGTCCAATCCTGCACTTTCCCAACCTCTTAGTAGCAGTCCTCCAAATCTCCTGCCAGTCACCAAAAGGAAAATACTCCCAGTTTGCAGGGAAAAATCTCAATAGCTGCACTCAGAGAAAATATGGTCTCGACTTTCTGGTAGGATCATGCATAGAGGACAGGTTTCATCTACACCATTCTTCCACTTTTTGATTTTATCAAGAGTATTGATTCTATCAATCACGACAAGAAATACTAACAGAGAGTTTCTAGGGATCTGAAACTTACCCCAGATTAACTTATATCCAGGAAGCAACTCTCCCCTTGGTCTGATATGCTCCCAAATCTGCTTGATACTATACTTTTCCATTTTCACACCCTTCCACAGAACTCCTTGATCTGGGCATTGGAACTGATCTGCAACCATAGAACGAGCTTGCAGAATTCTGTTCCAAGCCCAAGAACCTAAAATTTGATTATCCCATATTGACAAGTTCCTCAACCGATATTCCTTTAACAATGCAATCCACATAGTGTCCATACCAGACAACACAACCCACATATGCCTAATTATACATGCAGTATTCCAGGATTTAAAATCCTTAAATCCTAACCCACCTTCCTTTTTTGTCAAAGTTACTTTCTGCCAGGACACTTTAGCTTTTTTGTTCGGGTCAACTGAATCACAAAGAAAATCAGAGCACCGTTTCTCAATTTCTTGTATAACCTGCTGGGGTAACTGAAAAATCCTCATCCAAAACTAAACTATGCTGGCAAGAACTGAGTTTATGAGCTGCAACTTCCCTGCGTAAGTAAGTAGTTTTGGCTTCCACCCCTGAATTCTTTTTGTTATTTTGTCTACCAAACTTTTATAGTCAATTGTCCCTAACTTTCCTGCAATGAGAGGTACACCTAGGTACCTAACTGGAAGTGAACCCTCCTAGAACCCAGATATATCTATAAGCTCTCTACGAGTCTCAACACTCACTCCAGCACAAAACAATTCACTCTTCGCTGGGCTGCAACGCAATCCAGAGATCTTTGCAAACTGCTCTAGGATTTCCGCCACAGTCGTAACCCCCTCCTTAGTCCCTTTTCTATAGATCAACAAGTCATCCGCAAAGCATAGGTGGGTAAGCCCCACTCGATGACATTGTGGATAATAATGAAGCACCCTTAACATTGCAGCCCTTTTCAACATGCACGTCAATACTTCCACAATAATTGCAAAGAGATAGAGGGATAATGGACCCCCCTGTCTTAATCCTTTTCGAGCCTGAATGTTGCCAGTTAACCCCCCATTCACACAAACTCTAAACGATGCACTTTCCAAGCAAACTTCAATCCAATTAAAAAACAGATCAGGCATGCCCATAGCAATCATCACAGTATAAAGAAATCTGCAGTTAAAACTATCGAATGCTTTCATTATATCGATCTTTAAAGCACAACATGGAGAAACTCTTTTCCTATGATACTTCCTAACCATTTCATGAGCCAGGATGGTATTATCACTGATCTGTCTTTCTTTTATGAAAGCAGAATGATTGCTGCTAATCAAGTCTGGCAGAACTTCCCTAAGTCTTGTAGCTAAAATTTTGGTGATGCATTTGAAAATGGCATTGCAACAACATATAGGGCGATATTACTTAATGGACTCAACATTATTCACCTTAGGAATTAAGGTAAGAATAGTGTTGTTTACCTCTGCCAGTAGTTTACCAGATATGAACAAATCCTGCACTACTCGAATCACAAAAGCTCGTACTAAGCTCCAGTTATCCTGAAAGAAGTAAATAGAAAACCCATTTGGCCCCAGGAATTTATCCCTCTTCATTCCAAATATCAAAACTTTTATTTCTTCAGCAGTAGCTGGCTTGCAAAGATCAGAGTTATTAACAGGAAGATGATGGATCAGTAGCTTTTTGATAGTTTCACTCGAGACTGGGGAGACAGTCTTGCCTTCTGTACCAAGAAGTTGAGTATAGAATTGGACAACTTCCTCTCCTATTTCCTCATCTCCTGTTGCTATACTCCCATCCTCACTTTGCAACATGCGTATAGTACTTTTATAATTTTTTGCTTTTACCACATTATGGAAAACCCTCAAATTGGAATCCCACTGCTAACCCATGCCTGCCTAGATTTCTGCCTTAGAAAGCTTTCTGCTACCTGTTGTAAAGAAAGAAGTTGTACCATACACTCCCGTTCTTCTTGAAAAGAATCAGAAGCAGGGCGCGCCAAGGCTTCAAGCTGTGCAACAGATAGAGCTGCCTTTGCCACTTCAACTCTTTCATGGATATTCGAGTAATGCACCCTATTTATTTTTTCAACTTGTCCCGGACCTTCTCTAATTTCCTATTGAGAATGTACATAGCAAATTAGCAATTCCTCACTGTTCCTCCTGGCACTTATTATTATTATTATTATTATTATTATTATTATTATTATTATTATTATTATTATTATTATTATTATTATTATTATCATCATCATCATCATCATGTTCCGTCCAACAAAAGAGCAAAAGAAAGAAAATATATAATAAAACCCCCGTCAACGTAATCCCACTCTTCCTCTCCCGAACGTACAATCCATCTTAAACCCCATCAACGTAACCCCCCCGCCCCATCAACATATAACCCATCTTAACCTGCCCTCTCGCTTTCTTTTAATTGAGACCAACACCATTTCTTTCTGAAACCTTAACGTACAATCCATCCCTCCCTCCTTTGCCATCAACCTACCTCTCTGTAGCAACGGTAGCGAGAAGCACAGCGGTCGTGCCAAGGAAGCGGTCTCCAATCGCCCCGTTGCAAGGCTTGTGTCAACACCAACATCGACGATAGCGTTGTTCATATGAAACTGTAGCAGAAAGGTTATCGATCTCCCCTGTCCCCAAGCTCCATCATTAAGGCTCGACTAACCCGACGAACGTCGTAACAGTTGTATGATCTCAGCATACTAGATCATACAAGAATTCAACCAAGCTTCAAAAAATTGGTACCATCGTGCAGTGAATGATCTCAGCAACATCCTGGTTTCGACGGATTTGAATTTCGACGTCAGACGAGGGAGATACAAGCCTCGAAAGTTTATGACGCAAATCGGATAGTTCAGGTACCATTGATAGCAATTCGAAAAGTTTTTGGGTCATAAGTGTAATTTTCAATAGAGGTTAGAGTCTACTGAATCGCTATTGGCTCCAATCAACCCCTCTTATCCTTGATCCAAATATTAAAGTATATTACAATGTCATTAACATCCATCAAACAAATATTAAGAATGTGTATAACTATTAATACCTGCATAAATTAATTACAGAAAGATCGTACTAATGAAATCAACTCACCTATATTCAGAACTCATCTCAATAAATACAACACTTTGTCAGGGAAACAGTATGGAAGAGAACGCTTGAAGGCGTGATTATATCACTCTCTTTAGAGTGTTTATTTGTCCCCACTACTTCGTTGCTGGTAAGATTTAGGCAAACCACCCCAGGAGTCCCTCTAATCAAAGTAAGAAAGCAGCATCTTTCGTGAATTCTGTGTTTGTGTTTTTGGAGAAGGAAAAACGAGGACAAGAAGATGAACGTTGGAACAGAAATTCGACTGCAGAAGACTTTTATAGTGAAAACGGCAGTTCCCTTCCGAAGGGTTACGTCGTTTCACAAAAATCAAAATCAAATAATTATCCGGATTAATTAATCAAAATAATTCCGGTAATTAATTAGCCAAAAATTCAAATCCGAACGCGTCGCGCAAACATGCAAAGTGCGTAGTGAGATTTAATATGTCAAATTAAATAGCCCACACTTTTTTCAAAAGCCTACTAACCACTTTATCCGATAACTAAAGTGGAAAGCAAACTTAAAAACAACTTGCACTTTCCTTCTCCCACCAATGTGGTATTTCCTTTACTCTTTGACTACGCTAACAATCTCCCACTTAGTCAATAAGAGTCGAGAATACCTGCCTCGAACAAGTAACGCATACATAAAGGTATTTTTTCGATTTGAACCTTTACTTAGTGTAAGCATCTCAAAGTTCAAAGCGAATCAATGACGGGCTTGAGCCTAGGAGTCAAGATCCAAAGCTAGTACCAGAGACACCACACACGTACTCGTCTCTTCTCTAAAACACAACCACCAACAAGGGTAGCACCCTATTTATTTTTTCAACTTGTCCCGGACCTTCTCTAATTTCCTATAAAGAATGTACATAGCAGATTAGCAGTTCCTCACTGTTCCTCCTGCCACCCTTCCTGGACTAGCTGCTGATAGCTACGATGCAAAGACCAGAAGGTAAAGTATGTTACACCTTGACATTCGATCGACTAGAGATTAGAAATAATAATAATATAATATTATTATTATTATAGCTAATTATTATTATTATTATAGCTAATTATTATTATTATTATTATTATTATTATTATTATTATTATTATTATCTCATCATTATCATCATGTTCCGTCCAACAAAAGAGAAAAAGAAAGAAAATATATAATAAAACCCCCCGTCAACGTAATCCAACTCTTCCTCTCCCGAACGTACAATCCATCTTAATCCCCATCAACGTACCCCCCTCCCCCATCAACAGGAATGAATCAGGTCAGTAACCGTATGGTGAGTAACCATGAGTAATCCGTCCACATCAGCATGACATCAGCATTCTCTATCTTCTGGAAAGTCTTTAATTTTCCCCTCTTTAATCTTTGACGGACGATTTCTCACTCATTTTAAGTCAAAATTTTATTTTTTTTGCACAGTTAGATCAGATTAATTGTGCTCTTCAAAATGATATCCACTTTAATATATTTTTCGAACAAAAAAAAATTGAGCCATTTTTTACCAGTTTATACCATATGGTATTGACTGGTATTGAAATAAAAGCATACCTATGGTTTGAAAAACGTACCATGGTGGTATGGACAAGCTAAGACTGTAGGATGGTTGAATACATGATAGTAGAAGTATATTAATTGTCATTTACGACTTTTAACATTGTATACCACACAATACCACCCCATACCAGGGTGGTATTGTATGGTATTGTGTGGTATTTTTTGGTCCTGTAATTTGTTCACCCAGAAATTTGTGGATCCAATAGATCATGATGAACTCGTCCCTTCTGTGCAAACGTTTTCAAAAACGAATTAAAAACGAAGAAGATACCATACAATACCACCCCGTACCATGGTGGTATTGTATGGTATTGTGTGGTATTTTTTGGTCCTGTAATTTGTTCACCCTGAAATTTGTAGATCCAATAGATCATGATGAACTCGTCCCTTCTGTGAAAACTTTTTAAAAAACGAATTAAAAACGAAGAAGATACCATATGGTATGCAGTTGGTACTGAGAGGCCAGAATTTTTTTCTCAAAAAATATTGAAATCCGAGTTAAAATGAAAAAGATACGAGTCAATAAAAAAATAAAAAAAAATAAAAATGGTCTTTAATTCTCCTTCTTTAAGTCTCAATTTTCTAAATAAAGAGTCATGATTTGGTTATTGATGGGTGCATAACCCATGGTTATACACCCTATCTTGAGCCCCCTATCTTGAGCCCCATCAACATATAACCCATCTTAACCTGCCCTCTCGCTTTCTTTTAAGGGCAATATTTCGCTGCTGTCTGGGTTGCAGCCTTGCGCTGCTGCCCATTGAGGTGGAGCTATGTGATTGGTTCAAGTAGTTAATTACTTATTAAAGTATAATTAGAGACGGACGGGACGGAAATTAATTGACGGTTTTTTGTGGACGGGACGGAGAAGCAGAACAGAGGGTGTCTTCCTCTTGATGTGTCATATTTTATCTTATATTTTTATCAAATGAATTAAGTCTAATAGAGTAGCACAAATGTCAAAGCATCCATCCCTAATGAATTGCACAAAAAATAAAACGCTCCTAGAAAATTCACCCCCCTAAATGCTAAAATTAATTATATGAAAATAATCTCTTCAAATCATAGTTAGTAAATAATCCGTTTAATATACGTATATGTACCTATACTTATTTTATCCTTTTAAAATTTTCGTATCCGTATTATTGTCAATATATTTTATTTTTCCTTGTTTATTTGATGGCTCCCGTTCTAAACTCCTACAAAACTCGTATAACACATTTAATATCCGTATTTAAAGAAGTAAGTTGCTAACTTAACTATTATTTATTTATTTATTTTTAAAATTATAATTTTATACATTTATAACTGTTGGCGTACTATTAAACATTACATTAAATTAGAGGCGAAGTAAAATACTCATACGTATTTTATACATAACTTACCCGTGCAGTATTTTACTAACTTGCTTCAAATATAATAATAATAATACTAAAACACTATGTATTTAAACTTAAATTCTATGAAAAATAATAATCTCTACACCTGCTAGTGTTTATCATTATCTATTTCCCCTTTTTAATTAATAAAAATATAATAAAATAACACATAAAGAGGAAGACACTCTCTGTCTGCTTCTCCGTCCCGTCCACAAAAATCCGTCAACTAATTTCTGTCCCGTCCGTCTCTAGTTATACTTTAATAAATAATTAACCCTACTTGAACCAATCACATAGCTCCACCTTAATGGTAGCAATGCTGGGCTGCAACCAAGACAGCAGCGAAATATCGCCCTTCTTTTAATTGAGACCAACACCATTTCTTTCTGAAACCTTAACGTACAATCCATCTCTCTCTCCTTTACCATCAACCTACCTCTCAGTAGCAACTGTAGCGAGAAGCACAGCGGTCATGCCAAGGAAGCGGTCTCCACTCGCCCCGTCGCAAGGCTTGTGTCAACACCAACATCGACGATAGCGTCGTTCATATGAAACTGTAGCGGAAAGGTACTCGATCTCCCCTGTCCCCAAGCTCCATCATTAAGGCTCGACTAACCCGACGAACGTCGTAATAGTTGTATGATCTCAGCATACTAGATCATACAAGATTTCAACCAAGCTTCAAAAAATTGGTACCATCGTGAAGTGAATGATCTCAGCAACATCCTGGTTTCGCCAGATTTGAATTTCGACGTCAGATTAAATAGCCCACACTTTTTCCAAAAGCCCACTAACCACTTTATCTAATAACTAAAGTGGAAAACAAACTTAAAAACAACTTGCACTTTCCTTCTTCCACCAATGTGATATTTCCTTTACTCTTTGACTACTCTAACACACTTCCCAGAGTTCATTAAAGTGGCTTAGGGACATGAAGGTGGAGGTTTCTAGAATCGTTTAGATGGAACTTGGGATTAAAAGTGGAACTTTTACTTAGGTGGCCGAGTGTGTATTTCAGTTCAAATGATCTTCAATATTTATAGGTTGGAGAAGTATGATCGACGTGATCTCCGGAAAGAAAAACAATATCATTTTGCATATATTCCTAATAGTAGAATAATATAGGGATATTATTAGTCCTTATGGAAATAAAGTTATGATAATATGGATAAGTATTGATATTATTAGACTTCATTGCAATATATTCGTAGAAATTTTTCGATAATATAAGAATTTGGATTTTTAAATTAATTATCCGTGGTAATGTTTGTGAGCGTTAGTTTTCTCTTTCAAAACCCAATGTATTTTCTAACATATTTTTTAATGAATTCCGCCACTGAATTTAATATGAGTTTATAAAAATCTTATTCATCAACCCAACCCAAACATGAGTATAACAAGTTACTTTAACATTTATAGTTAGTTTGTCCAGAGAGATACAGGAGTAACAACTAACAAACTATATTATTCGTATAAAAATAAAAAAACTTGTGACACCACCAAAGTGCAAACACAATTACTTCATTAATTCTCTCTTCGACCATCAAGCTAGCTGCAAGAAGTGTGGAATTGGCAACTTAATTATAAACTTCAACCAAGCTAAAACACATACACTGACATCTTAGGGTTGTCTTATGACAAACAGCGCCGCAAAATCTGCAGTTGTTCCCACATCTGTCGACGCACCCATCGGGGTATTTTTTCATACAGTCCCACTCGGTTTGACATTCATGGAGGCTGCGATAATCGACACCATCAAACCGTGCAGCAGGTAGAAGACGATACGCCGTTGTATTCCTCCGACCTTTGATCTGTGAATGGGCATTGGAAGAGTAGTTGACACCTGGAGCAGTACCATTCCCCACATACGGTGGATTCGTAGTTCTCGCTTCGTTCAAATCCGACCGACCTGCAGTCAGTCAGATGGTAAAGTAAGCATACTTTACGATTGGTATACGCTAATCTGAACTATATATATTCATAATTGACAAAGAAGAAAGATATTGTTTGTCAAAGCACCACATCGAATGAGATGATGAATACGTACATGCCAGGACGATAATGAAGACCATGAAGGCAACCAGCTGCAACAGCGAGAGATTAGCCACGGCCATGAGAAATATTACCTGATATTTCAAGTGTTTTAAATCAGAGTTCGATATCCTCTTTTTGTTGCTGCCGGAGGACACAGTGTTGCATCTATATATATACACATAATTATTTAATTAGGAGTTGGATATTGGAAATAAATTAATTTGCATAGCTACTTTCTCCATAAGACGGTCGTTTTAACTAGTTTCTATTCCGTTTAACAGTTTTGTGCATTGCTTCTTCTCTCTTTTGGAGTTAATTTTGTGGCTTCTAGATTGCGAAATAGCATGCAGTTAGCCGCAAATATAATAGGAGCGTTTGCGGCAGCATCAACACTTTTTATATAAAGATATTGTGACCAAAGACGGAGCTAGCTAGCCTGTTACCACTTGCCAGAAGAAGCTACAATGAGCAAGGAGTGGTGATTAACTAATGATTACAAAAATTAAAATATTCTATTTGATAATAATTGTTTGGTTCATAACTCACATCTACGTAATCATACATAATCCAAATCCTAGTCGTACATCTCCAGTCGATCTCAATGGCATATATAGTTAGTAAAATATGGTATGAGAAAGTTACGTATAAAATACGTACGGGTATCGTACTTTGTCTCTAAACTAATTTTACGTTTAATACTACGTTAGTAGTCATACATATATAAAAATAAAAAAATAATAGTCATACATATATATAATAGTAAAGTTAACAATTTAATTCATTAAATACAGATATTAAACGTGGTATACGGGTTTTATATGTGTTTAGTACGGGAGCCATCAAATGAACGGAAAAAATGAAACTACTTGACAATGATACGGATATGGAAGTTATAAACGGATAAAATACGTACGGGTATTAAACAGAGCAGTTACTAACTATGCTCAATGGTTCAATGGATTGAATAAGGATATTGAGGGACAAGCTAGCAATTATGGGTCCTTATGTAGAAATCGAAGTCGCGGCAAGAGCGATCCATATTCAGGAAGCGGCAGCACCGTTCAGCCGAATGCTACGACCGTACACAGATCAAACCCCGGAACACGACTCACCTTCTATGAAAAGGAAGAGAGACTGGATTTGAGTGGATGAGAGCTGCAAAATTGCTACCTCGCCTCTTTAGGATTTTTTATTTATATAGCAGAAAACAAACAGCTTATCAAGAGTGATTAACCATAATTTGAATCCCATTAACCTGCTTTAGACACGTGGCTTCATGGGATCTATTATTACAAAACGAATATGTATTCAACAGTTTAAAGAATGAAAATGATAAAACAGTGTTGCATGGTTAAATGCTAGCCTAGTTCCAAACTTGTATTCTCTTCCACTTCAGCCCATCATCTTTGCTTACCTGTTATCACAGTAGACACTGATTAGGAGTTGTAACCTGTATTCCCAACTCTAACAGGAGCTCCTTCAGCCACTACACTTTACAAACCAGATGTGCTAGAGCACGATACTCTGCCTCTGATGAAGATCTAGAGACAGTTGTCGCTTTCTTACTCTTCCATGTCAGAAGAGAATCACCAAGGTAGGTACAAAATCCAGTTAAGGATCTCCTGGTGTCAGGGCATGTTGCCTAGTCTGAATCACTGTATCTAGTGATTGAGAAATCACATTATCTTTTGAATAGGATCTCTTGACCTGGTGACTTCTTTAGATACCCGAGCACTCTATAGGTTGCCTGCATATGAGTGTTAAGAGGGTTTCCTTGGAACTGACAAAGCTGTTGTACAGTGAGTCGGGTCTAAATGTAAACTTTTTATCGCTTTTCTCTTTGACGTTTCTAGCATTTGAACTCCAAAAAGGGTAGTTTTACGCTAGGTTTCTTGTGTTTCAGAGTCTAACAGGTGAAACCAACCCCGAAGTCGAAAGTTGGAAGAAAAGGAGCAAAGACCGGGCAAAGAGGAGGATTCAGCCATAGTTCACGGTCAGGCATTGGAGTTCACGGTCCTGGCGATCGTGAACTGGAATCACAAACCGTGAGCCGCAAAGCGTCCAGTGGGGTTTCAGAGGTTACTAACGCCAAGGCAGTTCAAGGTCGCTAAGACCATGAACCTCATAAGTGAAGCTGCGCGTTACTGGGTTCGATCTGTCTATAAATTGAGAGCTGAAAGGAGGAAGAAGGGAGATCCCAAAGTGAGAGAAATCTTCTTCTTCTTGAAACCCTAGAGAGAGAAAGTCATGAACCAAGAGGGAGAAGAGGCAAGAGTTTGCTCCAAGTGAAGATTTTGGAAGTTCCTCTCCAAAGGAGGATCTATACAAGCACAAGGAGAGTTGGAGGTATCACAATGATGGTTTCTTTCTTTCTCCTTTGTGTTCTTCCTTTGTCTAGCATGGAGTAGTTTCCCTTTTCACTTGGGTGTTGTAGAAACCTAACTTCTACCATGTAATTGGTTGTGTGGATTGAATGATTGTGTGATGGTGGTGTTTAATTTAAGAATTGAGGTATTTTTCATGGTGATTGTGCATTGTGTGTGTTTGGCAATCTATTGTGCTATTTTAACCTAGCTTAGAGAATCCCTTTTCAATAGTAGATTGTAGAGATTTCAACAAACAACATTCCGCTAAATAATGTTTCAAACAATTGAAGTAGGGGTACATGGGCCGAGCCGGGTTGATAATTAAACATATTTGCCATATATTGCACCCATTTAAGGTTTATACTTGGACCTTAGGTGGGATTTTATTGTGATATTCGGGTTGAGTCATGCAGTATAACATATATATGGTCTTGAGATTGTTAAGCAATGCAACCTGCCAATCAACCTTTTGTAACAACTGGGATTCTCCACTGGAGTCCCTTCTCTGGAATTGAGCTTCACTTCCATGTCAATTGGAGTTTGAGTCTCTTTGGCATCTACATAACATGTGTCTTGAAGCATTTCAGGCAGTACTTTCTGTGGTTAACAAAAAATTCCTTCACCATTTCTCACTATCTCAAGTCCCAGAAAATATTTCAAAGTTCCCAGATCCTTGATCTTAAAAGTCTTCCTTAAATACAGCTTCATAAATTCTAAGTCATCAAGCCTCTCTCCAGCAAGTATTATATCATCTACATAAACAAGTAGAATAACACTTCTACCTTTTACCTTCTTTGCAAACATTGAATAATCTGATTGGACTATGAAAAATCATTCTTCGGGAGTGAGTTGGTCAGCTTGGCAAACCACTGCCGGCTGGCTTGTTACAAACTTTTCCTTCACTTACTAGGAGACTAGGGGGTGGTTCCATTTACACCTCCTCATCAAGGTCTCCATGCAAAAATACATTAGAGACATCCATCTGATGCAATAGCCAATCCTTTGTTGGTGCAACTGCCAACAAGGTCTTGACAGTGTTAATTTTTGCAAATGGTGAAAAGGTGTCTAAGAACTCAATGCCATATATGTGTGTAAACCCATTTAGAACCTATGGCTCTCTTACCAGGTGGTACTTCAACAAGATCCCATGTATGATTTGCAATCAATGCATCTGACTCTTCTTCCATTGCTTTGACCCAGTGATGCTCCTTAATAGCCTCTTGGTAAGTTTGTGGATCTATTAGTGTTGTGAGACTCATAGCATATAATTTCTGTTGAGGAGTAAAATTTGATATGAAATGTAGTTAGCCATACAATACTGGTTAACTTGATTAATGGTAGTAACATAATCCTTATGCCAAACAGGTGGTCTCCTATTCCTATGAGGTAATCTTCATCAACAAGATCATCACTAGGTGGTAACTCATCTTCAGGTTCCTAATAGTCATGCTCAAATTCAACATCATTAAATTCTTCTTCAGAATCATGTGAAGCTGATGATGTAGAAGGTTCAGAAGAACAAGAAATATGACCAGCAGCTGGTGATTTCTTATGTTATGAGCTAGAGGGAGTTCTTGCATCATCAGATATAGAATTAGACGGAGGTTGGCCCCCATGATCCTGGGAATCAGGAATAAGTGGAAATTGGACAAAAGGTAGGTCAAGGAAAGACAACTCTTCTTCATCATCAGTTTTATCAACTTGACCATGAAAGGGGAGAATATCTTCATGAAAAATGACATCTTTGGAGATAAAAACATCATGTGTCTTCAGATCAAACAACTTGAAACCTTTGATCCCATAAGGATAACCAAGGAAGATAGCTTGTCCAGCTCTGCTCTGGAATTTGGTTCTGCCACTACTCAATGTGGCAGCATATGCCAAACATTCAAAAACCTCAAGATGACCTAGGAAAGGTGGAGTCTGGTATAGTAATTCATAGGGACTTTTGTTCTTCAGTACATCAGTAGGTAGTCTGTTGTTAAATGTACTGCATTTAAGACATAATCACTCCAAAACTCCAAAGGAATTCCAGATTGAAACCTGAGAGCCCTGGGAACATTCAATATATGCTGGTGTTTCCTCTCCACCCTACCATTATGTTCTGATGTAGCTATGCAGAACATTTGATGTTCAATTTCATGTGTAGTGTAGAATTCATGCATATAAAATTCTCTGCCTTGGTCACTTTGTATAACTTTAACAGATTTAGAAAACTGCTTATCAACCATCAAATAGAAGCTTTGCGGAAGTGATATGGTTTCTGCTTTATGTTGCATGAGATATATCCATACAGCACGAGAATGGTCATCAACAATAGTTAGGAAATAAGTAAAACCATCATAAGATTACACTGCCAAAGGCCCCCATATGTCAACATGGATCAAAGCAAATACATCCTTAGCAATACCGCCACTTAAAGGAAAAGGTAATCTCTTATGTTTAGAAAATTGACAAATCTCACAATGTTTAACTGCCTCACTCTTCACTAAGGTATTAAAATGTTCTAACAACTGAACTTTTTGAGAACTGGGATGCCCTAAGCGCCAATGCCAAAGAATGATCTTCCGTGGTTCAAAATTGTAAACTGATGGACTGAAAAACTCTCTAGACTTTGTACTTACTGGTAGAGCCCTATTCTTTGTCATTTCAAGCCAATCATCTTTGAGGTGACTAGGGCCTCGATAAGGAAACAATCATATTGAAAATTTAGTGAGATGGGTGATGACTCGATATTTGCACATGTTTTCCCCTGTGTTTCTTGATCGTTTAAGCTTGCATTATCACTTCTTTGGCCTATTTTATGATAGGTTGTGTTCCTTTGTCACATTTCAGGTGCTAACACATAAAGTGAAGCATAGGCGCAAGTTTCAAGTCAATCAGAGATCAATTGGCGACTCGGTGGAAGAAACTCGGTATAACTTGAAGAAGAATGGACTTCTACCTCATTTTGTGACCATATAATCATGTAATCTTGTCATGAGAAGAAATATAACGAGACTACGAGAGTCTGGGATCAAACGGCACCTGATTTGGAGTCCGAACGAGGGAGAAACGAAGAATCAAAGATAGGGGACCCGAAACTGCAAAATACCTGACCATAATACCCTACCGGGTATTTTGACCATCTTATAGGGTATTTTTGGCAGCATCAGGAGGCCCCCCCGGGTATTTTCCCTTTTGCCTAGAAGAGTGACCCGGAGCATTTTGTTGATACCCGACCGGTTCCCTAAATACCCGACCGGGTATTCTGACCGAGGATCAGGAACGCAGGCTGTTAAAAGCCTGTTTTGTGCGTTTTTGCAAGAGAGAGGTGGATATTGGATCCGAAACACCCAAGGGACGAACCAAAGAGAGAGAGAGGGCGATTTGAGGGCATTCTAAGAGTGGAATTGGAGGATTTCTTCGCCTTTAAAGCTCGAGGAACAAGCCCGGACTTGAAGACTGATCATCTGAAGATTCTTACTGCAGTCTCTCTCTTCTCTATGGAGTAACTTCCCTTCACTTAGGTTTTGAGGAACCCTAGCTATGTTTATTTGATTGGATGTTTTTATGAGTACTCCTACTTGATAATCTTGAGTTCATATTCAATCTATGCACGTTTTCATGATTCAATTCTGCTTTAGTCGAGATTATTGATTCTACTTTGATCCTATGAGAGCGAATACCTGATTAGGTCAATAGAGCACCATAGATTGATAGTATTGGATCGATTGCTTTAGTCAAGGGTTGATTCACTACTTTGTATCGATTGACAACCTCATTCGATAGAGGGAGTCTAGTTCAGAACGCCTTGATCGGTTGTTCTAGAGAAGGATACGTCCCTCTAGGCAATCGACTAAAGAAGACCTTGATCCTTTAGTCGAGATTCAAGGTCTAGTCAAGGATTCTCCGCATTGTGAATGAAAGTGAAACAAGTTAGAAATCATCAATCATTAATCTGGCTAGTGTCTAGGGGAATCATACCTAAGTGAGTTCCCAACCTGTAATTATATTAACTTTAACTGTAGTTTGTTAGAGTAGTTTTAGTTGTTCCATCTTAATCTGGTTTGCTAGATAATTAACTGAAGCTGAGTAATAGTAACTCTAGAGACCCGTGGATTCGATATTTATTACTTGAGCCACTATACTGTAGTCCCTTTCATTGATTACACTTGGCCATTGTTAGGAGTTGTGTCATAGCGAGTCAATGGGAAGATCATGTGTCAATATACTAACTAACACAAGGTTAAAGGTGAAACTGTGTATCAAAAGGACATTGTGTAAAGGCATTCCTGTGGGCAACTTCACTGATCCTAGGGGTGATAAACATTTAGTCGATTATTGGCTTTAATCGATAAAGGAACATATAAAGCCAGTTAGTGGTTAACCGATAACCACTAATTTCTTATTGGTTTTGATTTTGGTTAGTAGTATTTTGGTTAGTATTTAACCACTAACCGACTAATCGGTTAGTTGTTAACCGATAACCGCCTACTAGTGTGAGTACAGGGTTTTGGACTTTAGCTAAGGGAAAAAGTTCTAAAATTCAAAACCAATTAAAGTCGCAATTTCAAACATCTCAATTCTCACCTATTGCAAACAACCCTCCATCAAGAGTCTCAAATGTTTTTAAGAGTTAGAACTCGAAAGTCACCCCTCTGTAACTCCCCTTTGCAATCGACAGAGGGAACCTTAGGTTGATGACTATGGGCTAGTTGAAGATCTTGGAGTAAATGATATATATGGGCTAGATGAATTGGAGTGAGATCCTCGGATCATTTGGGTTGATAATTTGGAGATGATGAACTTGTTATTTGTGTCTAGTTGTGATTGTGACTTGTGGTTGAATTGTGGGCATGTAGACTTTATGTTGTTGGAGTTGTGGTTGAATTTTGTGGTTGCTTTAGAATTTATGTTCAATTGATTTAGATGACTTTATGGTGTCATGGTGTGTGATTTTAGAGGCTGAAACAAAAGGAGGTCACTCAAAATTGGGGCTGAATCATTCAAAAAGGTGGCTGAAATTCGGTTTCGGGGGTTGGTTTCTGACCAAAAACCGAGAAAGCGAACCAGAACCTGCGGTTTCACTTAACCGCAAGGGAAAACCGAAACCAATGTTTGCGGTTTTCAGTTAATCGGAGTCTCTATCGGTTTTGGTTAGCAATCTTGTGACAATTCCGGTTGCGGTTAACGGATATTTAGGTGTAGTTAAACCGAAACCACATCGACTAACACCCCGAACTGATCCTATGTGGGTGACCAGTACCTTAGTGCTATTAGGCAGGGGCGAAGCGAGGTGAGCTCTCGGCCCCCGAGAATTTTGAAACTTACGTATAATTTTGTCTGGAGTTTGGGGAATTACGCATAAAATAAAATTAATGGTAAATAGATCTGTGTGCAAAAAAGAAACACCAATACTTGTTTAGTATAGCGGTTGATATTCAATACTTCTTCCCCATTGATCAAAGTTCGATACATGGTGGGAGTAACTGTTTTTGTACATTGGTTTTCCTTAGTTTACATTTTCCTTCATTAGTTTATACATTTTCCTTCAATCAAGTAACTAAGGAGTACATTACCTTATTGTTTTCAGATTTTTCGTTTACATTTCTCAAAGAGTTAAATACATTTTTATATTTTCTTATAAGTATTGTCATTTTATAGGTTGCAATTTGTTCTAACTTTTGAATTCGTATATATTTTCTAGGTTATATTAATTGTCTTCAAACATTAATATATAGTATATGCATACATTTATTTTTCAGTTATAAAGATATTTAAAGACATGTTGTACATTAAAATGCATGATTTATTTTTTATTTATAGAATTTAATCATTTGTTTGGAACATAATATCGTAGAATTGTTTTCATATAATTTAATAACTTGTTCACATAATTGACCTTTTTCGATAGTAAACTAAAAAAATCCCCCCCCCCCTCCCTCCCCCCTCGAGGTTCAATTCCTGGCTCCGCCCCAGCTATTAGGTAAGTAAACATACACATCACTGACTGGTTGACAGCTTGTAAACAAAGCAATTGAACACACTATATGATCTGAAGCTCCTGTATCTAAGATCGATGAGTGTATAAGGGTGGCAGAATGGCAATGAGTATTTGATGACTAGATGAATTTACCAGCTGAGTTTGGAAACTATAGCAACTATTGTAAGGTTGAGAAAGCTGCATGACGAATACTTGGTGAATGAGGAGGTGATGGTGAATGAGAAGGTGGACTTGGTACACCTTGAAGTAAAAACCTCAGTCTGTTCAATTCTTCACCAGTGAGCTGCATATTAAACACATTACCATTGGAAGATTGATTGTTGTTTCCAGGACTCAAAGTTGATTGTGATTCTTGAGAGACATCTTCCCATCATTCACTGCTCCATCAAAATGAGAATTAGTGTTTCTAGATTGCCTTATATCCTTTCTATTTAACCTCCAACAATCATTGTGATTTGTCATTTTACAATATCTGCAAAACGATCATGTGTCACCAGTCTCCACATTGCTTGGCCTATGAACTTGTCTGTTATGTGACACTTGGTTTTGATTCACTCTTTGAGCATTAGTTCTCTGGTTAGATTGATTTCCATAGGCATCCAGGGCAACAGATTGAACTGTTTCTCCCTTTCCTTTGTCAGCCTTGAGCTTCTGCTCATGTTGTAATAGATCTTCATAAGTGCCACAACTGTAGGTAATGGCTTCATCATAAGCAAGTGAGTTTTAACAACATCAGAGGGCGGTGCAACTCCCCTGAGAAACCTTACTAAATAATCAGTCTCTTGTTTTGCCTTAAAAGGTTCAACAGATGGACACAACAGACCTTGTCCAGGAGAACAGTTACAAGGGATAATTGGGTTGAACTTTGTATACTCTTCTCAGTATTCTTCATTGTAGTATAATACTGGGTAATAGTTATATTTCCATGTTTACAAGCATGAATCTCGTTTTCCAAATTATTCAGTTTAATAGCATTTTCCTGTCCAAAACGATCCTTCAACTCATCTCATAGAAACTTAACAATTTCATGACTTTGTACACTCCTCTTGATATCTTTATGCAAAGAGTTCATAATCCAACATAGTACGACAGTATTATAGGCATCCCAAGCCTTGTATCCATTAGGATCTTTTGCCATATCTGGAATTGGTACCGACCCATCAATAAACCCAAGCTTATACTTGGTTTTGAGTGCTATCCGAATACATCTTGCCCACATCTGATAGTTACCTTCCATCCAACACTCTGAAACAATCGATTGGGACATATATTCATTTGGGTTTTGGTAAAAAGGGTTACCAAATATGAACTCCGATGAGGCATTGCTGATCCTCCACCAGAGGCCGAGTTACTTGAGTTGATGCATGATTATGGTGACGCTTCCTGATTGTGCTGTGACATGATTTACTCTGCTGCTATTCATAAGGAAGAAGAAGTTGTCGAAATGGTAGTGTACAACTATGATACCATATGAAAAAGAAAGAGAGTTTGGATTTGGATGGATGAGAGCAGCAGAATTGCTACCTCACCTCTATAGGATCTTTTATTCATATATCAGGAAAAAAAAACGATTAATCAATAGTGCTTAACCAAAATTTGAATCCCATTAATCCGCTTTAGGCAAGTGGCGTCATGGGATTCATTATTACATAATGAATCCGTATTCAACAGATTAAAAAATGAAAATGATAAAAAGGTGTCGGATGGTTAAATGCTAGCCTAGTTCCAAACTTGTATTCGCTTCCACTTTAGTCCATCATCTTTGTGTTGTTGACTCGAGCCAATCCTGACTGTATCGGATTGCTGTGCATAATAGCTACTTCTGCATATCGAATCTATTATTTCACTTCCAATACCTTCTGCCACAATTTGATGGAGTCGTTGCTATTAATCATCGTGAATGCAAAACCCCAGGGAGTGTGACAAAAAATACCCAGGTGGGTGTGAGGGTAGATGTTAGAGTAGTCAAAGAGTAAAGGAAATACCACATTGGTGGGAGAAGGAAAGTGCAAGTTGTTTTTAAGTTTGCTTTCCACTTTAGTTATTGGATAAAGTGGTTAGTGGGCTTTTGGAAAAAGTGTGGGCTATTTAATTTGACATATTAAATCGCACTATGCACTTTGCACGTTTGCGCGACGCGTTCGGATTTGAATTTTTGGCTAATTAATTACCGGAATTATTTTAATTAATTAATCCGGATAATTATTTGATTTTGAATTTTTTGAAACGACGTAACCCTTCGGAAGGGAATTTTCACTATAAAAAGTCTTCTGCAGCCGAACTTCTCGTCCAACGTTCATCTTCTTCTCCTCGTTTTTTCCTTCTCCAAAAACACAAACACAGAAGTCAGCAAAGGTGCTGCTTTCTGACTTTAATTGGAGGGACTCCTGGGGGTGGTTTGCCTAAATCCTACCAGCAACTAAGTAGTGGGGGAAAATAAACACTCTAAGGAGAGTGATCAAAATCACGCATTCAATCCGTTTTCTCCATACTGTTTCCCTGACAATCTTAGAGTGTTTATTTTCGTGTGACAATGGATTCTGGAGTGGAGAGCACTTTGAAGGCGTATGCCTCTGATTCCAACAAACTCAATCGGTTTGATGGAACCAATTTCACCCGCTGGCAAGAGAAGATGAAGTTTCTGTTGACTGCTTTGAAGATCGTGCTTTGGTGCCGCTAGAAGAACCACAAGACACTAACTCTGATGAATTGAACGCTGAGCGCAAGAAGAAGAGTGATGACAGCCTGCTGTGCCGAGGATACATCCTCAATTCACTCTCTGATCGTCTCTATGATCTGTATTCCCAGTTGGCGACCCCTACTGAGATTTGGACATCTTTGGAGAACCAGTACAAATCAGAGAAACAAGGCGCAGATAAGTTTGTCACATTCCAGTTCTTTGAATTTAGCATGACTGATAAGCGTTCAATTCTGGATCAAGTTCATGAATTCCTAATCTTGGACTCTAAGTTCACTGCGTTGAAGATAACTCTTCCTGATGCGTTTCTGGTGGGGGGAATTATTGCGAAGTTGCCTCCATCATGGAACAACTATAGGAAGAAATTACTTCATACGTCAGAGGAGTTCACTTTGGAGCAGATTCCGAAGCACCTTAGGATCAAGGAGGAAACTCGTATCCGTGACAAGGATATGAATTAGGAGGCACCATCAAGTTCCAAAGTGAATGTTGGGGAGAGCAAGAAGGGAAAGAATAGAAAGGCCATGAATAATTCCAACAACCAGACAACAACCAGAAGAATAAAAAGAAAAAGTCGTCCCCTATGTCCACTAAGAATTGTTTCAATTGTTGGCAATTGGGACATATTGCTCGCTTCTGTCCTAATCCAAAGAAGAACCAGAACGAAGGGGCTGCAAGTGCAAATGTGATTGAGAAAGTTGAGCCTAGTGAGATTGTTGCAATGATTTCTGATTTAGATGTGAGTATGATTCAGGAATTGCACATGGCTGGAGTCATGACCAGTGCTGATTGGTGGTATGATTCGAGGGAAACTGCCCACATATACAACAAGAGAGCCATGTTCAAGGACTACACAGAGTCAACGGAGGGACATGAGGTTCTGTTGGGTGATCATCGCACGATCAAGGTTCTTGGATCTGGAACCGTGGAGCTTTTCTTCACTTCGGGGAAGAAAGTTGTTCTCACCAATGTCCTTCACGTTCCTGATGTTAGAAAGAACTTGGTTTCTGATTTCATGCTTTGTAAGAAGGGGATAAAAGTTGTGATAGAATCTGATAGGGTGATTCTGACCAAGGCTGATATGTTTGTTGGGAAGGGCTATGTTAGTGATGGTATGTTTAAGCTAAGTATTGACAATGGTAATATTAATAATAAAGTTAATGGTTCTTCTTATATCGGTGTGCATGCAAATTATAGTATATAAAGTACTTCATTTGATTTATAGCATAATCGATTGGAGCATGTTAATTTTAAGACTCAGAAATACATGTCTAGAAATGGTTTAGTAGTTTGTGGTGATGACAGTGGAGATAAATGTAAAATCTGTGTGCAAGCTAAGATGAAGAGAAAGCCATTTCCTAAGTTGGTTGACAGAAAATCAGAATTGTTAGAATTAGTACATTCTGATATTTGTGAATTTCATGGTCAATTAACTAGAGGAGGATGTAGGTACTTCATTACTTTCATTGATGATAGTACTCGATTTACCTATGTCTATTTAATGCGAACCAAGGATGAAGCCTTTGATAAGTTTAAGTTGTATAAATCTGTAGTTGAAACTCAAAAGGGTAGGAAGATACAAATCCTTCGAAGTGACAGAGGTGGAGAGTATTTTCCAAATAACTTTAACTAGTTTTGTGAGCAACATGGTATAATACATCAAAGGACTGCTCCTTACACCCCTCAACATAATGAAGTAGCAGAAAGAAAAAATGGAGTTCTTTCTGACATGATTAATGCTATGTTGATGAATGCTAGTGCTCCAAACAATTTGTGGGGTGACGCTTTGCTAACAGCCTGCCATGTACACAATAGGATTCCGTCTAAGAAGCTAAGGGAATCTCCCTATGATTTGTGGAAGGGAAGGAAACCGAACTTGAGTTATCTTAGAGTTTGGGGTTGTCTTGCTTTCTACAGAGTCCCAGATCCTAAGAGAACTAAGTTAGGACCACGAGCTTTGAAAGGTGTTTTTCTTGGATATGCAGAAAACTCAAAAGCCTATGGGTTCTAGATTTAGAATATGATGTGGTTTTGGAATCGAGAGATGTTGAGTTCTTAAAGAACAAGTTTCGACGTGACTCTGCAAATGTAGAACCATGTCGAGTTACTTCTGTAGATTCCTCAAATGAGTCTATCTCTGCTCCCCCTTTTGACATTGGTTCTAGTAGCAAAAGGCCTTTAGATGACCCTGTTGCTAATTAACCACGAAGAAGTCAAAGGGCTCGAAAGGAAAAGATTTTTGGTCCAGAATTTGTTGATCCTCAAGATATAGTCTTTCTTGTAGAGGGAGATAGGTTAAATAAGGTTACAAGAAAGATACCCATTTTGTTCCATGTGCAAGACGATCCCAAAACCTATCAAGAAGCAATGGCTTCTAGAGATTCTGCCTTTTGGAATGAGGTTGTTAACGATGAGATGGATTCGTTATTAATAAATAAGACTTGGGTTCTTGCGGACCTGCCTCCTGGATCTAAGGCTATTGGATGCAAATGGGTATTTCGCATTAAGTATAACACAGATGGATAAATACATACCTTCAATGCTAGATTGGTTGCAAAAGGGTTTAGGCAAAAGGAAGGAGTAGATTGCTTCGACACCTATGCACCAGTTGAAAGAATCACGTCCATAAGAGTACTTTTAGCTTTGGCTTCTATTTACAATTTGCATGTACACCAAATGGATGTAAAGACGGCATTCTTAAATGGTGAGTTAGATGAAGAAGTGTATATGGAGCAACCAGAAGCGTTCGTGTTGCCTGGAAATGAAGGAAAGGTGTGTAAATTGCAAAATTCATTGTATGGACTTAAGTAAGCACCTAAACAATGGCATGAGATATTTGATTATGTTGTTTTGGCTCATGGATTTTCTCATAACTCTGCTGATAAGTGCATTTATTCAAAGTGCACAAAAGAGTATATGGTCATTATATGCCTTTATGTTCATGATATGTTGATAATAGGAACTAACATGAAAGGCATAAATGAGACCAAAGAGTATCTAACTTCCTGCTTCCAAATGAAAGATCTTGGAGAAGTAGATACTATATTGGGCATCAAAGTAAAGAAACATAGTGGGGGTATTGCTTTGAGTCAGTCATATTATGCCGAGAAGATGCTCAAGAAATTCGAGCATTTGGATATAAAGGAGACTAACACCCCTTATAATGCATCTTTTAAGATTTGTGCGAATGAGGGAAGGGCAGTGGCACAAGTTGAGTATTCTAGTGCTATTGGAAGTTTGATGTATGCAATGGAATCTACTACGCCCGATATTGCATTTGCGGTTGGCAAACTTTCTAGATTCACTAGTAATCCTAGTGCCAATCATTGGAGAGCTATAGGAAGTGTCTTTGGTTATTTGAAAAGAATCAAAGATTTGGGACTCTTCTATTGCAACTTCCCCACTGTAATAGAAGCATTTTCTGATGCTAGTTGATCAAGAGCGCTAGTGATAATAAATCCACAACAGGATGGATTTTTACACTAGGTGGTGGAGCTGTTTCTTGGGATTCGAAGAAACAAACATGTATTACACACTCCACTAAGGAAGCCGAATTCCTAGCCCTTGCGGCGACTGGAAAAGAAGCAGAATGGCTAAGAAACATGTTGTTAGATATAGAGTTGTGGCCCCAACCGATGCCAGCCATTTCTGTCTTCTGTGATAGTGAGGCTACATTGTCTAGAGCTTATAACAAGATTTACAATGGTAAGTCTAGACACATTAGCCTAAGACATGATTACGTTAGGTATTTGATTAATAACAGAATCATTTCTATTGTGTATGTAAGGTCGTGCAACAATTTGACAGATCCTTTTACAAAGGGGTTGCCAAGAGGCATGATCTATGAGACATCCCAAGGGATGGGATTGAGACCTTTACTATAGTTAGAAGTAATGGAAACCCAACCTTTTCTTTAGATATTCCCTAATTAAAAGGTTCAATGTGATAATAACAAGTTACTCTAACTGGGAACTAGTTTATTGTACAAGTAAATTAGTTGTAAGAAGGGTGAGCTATAGAACTCTTAATGACATTCATTTGGAATGTCACCTATGTGAGCATTTGGAGTGGTGCCGCTCTAACGAAAGTAAAGGTCAACTTTTGTATATGCTCATGAAACAGGATAAGCACATTGTCATAATAGTGCTACCCTTGTTGGTGGTTGTGTTTTAGAGAAGAGACGAGTACGTGTGTGTTGTCTCCGGTTCTAGCTTTGGATCTTGACTCCTAGGCTTAAGCCCGTCATTGATTCGCTATGAACTTTGAGATGCTTACACTATGTAAAGGTTCAAATCGAAAAGATACCTTTATGTATGCGTTACTTGTTCGAGGCAGGTATTCTCGACTCTTATTGACTAAGTGGGGGATTGTTAGAGTAGTCAAAGAGTAAAGGAAATACCACATTGTTGGGAGAAGGAAAGTGCAAGTTGTTTTTATGTTTGTTTTCCACTTTAGTTATTGGATAAAGTGGTTAATGGGCTTTTGGAAAAAGTGTGAGCTATTTAATTTGACATATTAAATCGCACTACGCACTTTGCACGTTTGGACGACGCGTTCGGATTTGAATTTTTGGCTAATTAATTACCGGAATTATTTTAATTAATTAATCCGGATAATTATTTGATTTTGACTTTTGTGAAACGACGTAACCCTTCGGAAGGGAACTGCCTTTTTCACTATAAAAAGTCTTCTGCAGCCGAACTTCTCGTCCAACGTTCATCTTCTTCTCCTCGTTTTTTCCTTCTCCAAAAACACAAACACAGAAGTCACCAAAGGTGCTGCTTTCTGACTTTGATTGGAGGGACTCCTGGGGGTGGTTTGCCTAAATCCTACCAGCAACTAAGTAGCGGGAGCAAATAAACACTCTAAGGAGAGTGATCAAAATCACGCCTTCAATCCGTTTTCTCCATACTTTTTGCCCTGACAGTAGATGCCTAAACAACGACTGCGAAGTGTGTCTCCCGGTCTACGAGTCTCAAAACTGGATGTTGTCGTGTTACTACTATTCTATTAGAAGTTTGTAAGCTAAATACATAAATTCGCTCCTGATGTTCCACTTGATTTTAGGAGAGATAAAGATACCACAAGAAAAAGTGTTTTCGGTAACCAATAAAACTAATCCCTAAAAGATCAAAATAGGGTATTACCTTATTATAAGAACTGAATCGAATCAATTGGTTGGCTAATAGAACCGCTGCACCTGTTATGATAGCGGCCCGATCGATTGCTTGAACGATTATTGATGGATCAAATGGCTTTTCACGGTTCAACATCAAACCAGATGAACCACCACGGTTTAACTGATCGACTAGTTCACAATTTAAAAAAAGAAAAACAGTACTTTAACGTAAACTAACACCATAACCAGAATTATTAATTTTCTTTCTGCCTCCTCTTCTCATTTCCAACCTCGTTGTTGACTTTAAGCGGTTCACTACCGACTGACACCGTAATTTTAACTCTTATTAAAAAAATTATGATTTCTTTTGTGAGAGGGTTGAATGATTTGTTGGATGATAACTTTGAAATTGTTTATGGTCGATGATAACTTCATTTTTAAATTAATGTATTATACAAGTCTTGTATGTTATAAATTATAAACAGTTCTATCAACGGCTAACCAACGGGTTTGTAACGATTAACCACTGAACTCTAAACCACTAACTTTTCCTGTTCAGTTTTTGGTCCGGTGAAGTGCTGGAATTCTGAAACACGGCCTAAAACACGAGAAGGAGAAGATGGATGGGATTTGTAGTAGATAGGTCTCAGGGATAAGATGTCGAGATAGATCTAGTTCCATGGGCTAGGTTGGCGAGCATCACGAAATGCTGAGGTGCCACCAGATGCTGCAGGGGAAGGAGAAGACGGTGCGTAATTCGTTCCAGATATGGATACTGTGGGTGGTGGGTTTGCCGGATGATGTTGTTGCCCTGTTGGTGCAAACCTCGATGGGCTGGCTCCCAAACTTGTTCGAGATGGGAGGGGAGGAACCTATGAAAGTAACAAAACAAGAAGACAGTCTTTCACCTCACGTTTTTCATACATAAGAATTGAACAATGAGACGACTGAAAAACACAGAAAGGGGTTTCCAGGCACCACCAATACTAATTCAGAAGACAAAACATTGATGAATATGCAAAACCAAACTGGATTCAATGCAATGCCATGCAAGAGGGCAAAGAGTAGAAAGTATAATTATATCTCGATCACTGAGCAACAAAAATCCTTCACCTAAATGCTGTTTGCAAACACTGAACTACAAAGAGGGGTAAAACAGTCACAACAAACCTTCAGCTGCACCATCCCCATCCATATTTTCTACCTCGCAGAAAATCACATACTAAAATGTTCCTCACAGGGTTATCTTCCACAAAATGAATCTCAGTCAAGCACAAGGGCATCTTTGGTTGCTAAACTATTATTGAGTATGAAAACATAGGGTTATTAATACCTTTCGTAACCAAAAAAGTTTCATAGTGGAATTGGTGGCTATAGCCCAGTTATGAATTCCTACCACAACCAAAATGATGATTGGTAGCGAAAAGAAAATGTTAGTCTCCATCAGAAAACGGGTATTGCTTTGATAGTAGTGAATTCAAGTTGTTAGCAACCCAGAGAATCGAAAGGGTAAATCGTAGGAATGGTCATGGACACGTTGGGTGGGCATCTCGATACTAATACTCGTTTTGTGGTAGATAGGTCTCAGGTAAAGTAATTAATTATGGGTTGCGGGTCGGGTAGGTCAACCAATATGAGTATGTAATTTTAGAAAAAAAATATTAGAAATATTCATTTTCATTAAAAAAACAAGAAACAAGTTATAACATTTAAATTATTTGACAAATTGAGGTTATCACTCATTTATAAATTTATTGTAACCAGAGTATAAGGTAATAAAAGTAAAAATCTAAATAATTTGAGAAAAGTTACATATAATAATTCAGACAAAAAAGAGTTATCAATGAAATAGGTCAAGTCAAGAAAAGTGCACATGTCCACCCACTTACGAGGTGGATATTACACGCTCTAAAACAGCTCAAATTAATCTGAAAAATGATCAGTTCAAAATCTTATCATATTACACTTCACACGGCCGTGTAACTCACCCTTCCATGGAACTAGATCTATCTCGACATCTTATCCCTGTATGGATGAAGTGCTGGAATTCTGAAAATTTAAGCAGTCATCCAAGCACGCTACCATGTTTCATCCTCCTTGGCTGATTCTCATCCTGTAGCTCTAGAACTTGTGGCAGACAAAAGGATATCCAACCATCTTCAGGTTTTGTCTCCTCTCCTCTCCTCTCCTCTCCTCTCCTCGTCATCATTCTTCATTGTACATCTAATTAACCTGTATTCATTAATTCCATTCGTAAATCGTTGATGTTGTCATTTGCAGTGCTGTATATTTGTAGTCTGCGCAACTCCCATTTGAGTATATTTGTGCACCTTATTTGTAGCTAGTTATGAATTTATGATAGGTAACACTCGTCTCTGGTTGCTCCTCTAAACAGAGCATTCATGAGAGATGTACGCTCTCTTGTTGTTCGTTGATGAACTATCACCGTGGTGGGGTAATATGCTTGTGCAATGAAAGTGTTGCCAGTCCAGTCTTTCTTACTGCCCATAAATTGAATCTTCTTCCACTGGTTTGTAAGTTTTGAACCATTTCTTATTTTTTGCTTGCATGTATATTGGCTCCCAGAGCCCACCACCAAAATCTGCATCGCATGGTTTCATGCAGAACCATCATTACCTCACGGCCACTCAAGGTCTCTAGGCACCTGAGATAGCCAGCTAAACGACTTCCGGCTCAAGGCTCTCTCCCGCATCGCCTTCCCCTCTTCCTCCACCAACACACTCCTTGCAATCATCCTCTTAATCTCCTCCATTTTCATCAATAGGACATCGTTTCCCTCGCTTTTCAGCCACACCGCCGCCCGGAGCTCCTCTGCTAGCAGGATGGCGTTCAACTTTCTGTTCGACATACATCGGCCACGCCCCAACGTCGAGTTCCATCCATAGTGTGACAAAAGCTCACCTACGGACGGGTGGGTCAGGATCTCCGCCTGTGGGGCCTACATGGAGATGAGAAGCCCGCGATCTTGTGTTCTGGAGAAGAATCCATTAGGAGATTCCTGTGGATGCCTTCCAGACGGCCCATTTTCTAAGCGCAAGAAGAAAGTGATCGAAACATCGTCGTTCGTGGGAGTAGGGTGGACAATCCACACGAATCGCTGCCCGCTCAGCTCGAGTCCCCATGCCAGCTCAACCAGTTGGGCGTGTGGGAGGGCCCCACCATCGCAGAACGACACGTAGATGACATAATGGCCCGACCATTGGACGACCAGGAGGTCGATGTGGCTCTTGGACTTGTCGTTGGTGGTGGTCCCTGAACGAGGCAATCGTACCAGTCGGACGAGTGGTCCGACCGAGTAGACAGACACCTTCACCACATTCTTGAGAGACTTGGGGTTCCTGAGAGCCTCTAGTGTTTTGACCTCCATCTCTTCCTCATGTTCAGGAAAATCCCATCCATCTTCGTGTGTCGAGCCCCCAGTTGCTCGAACTCACGAACACATCGAGCCTGTCCTCGAACCGAACCGATCTTCATTTAGGAACCATTGTTAGAAACCAAACAATAAAAGTAGGGTTGTCGGTCTGGTTGAGTGCGAACTGGGTCGTTCTTTCTAAAAATTGAACAAGAAAATCAGAGCTACCTAGCGGCTTCCTGAGGTTGACGAGGTGGTCTACCACCTCCTCCTTACTCGAGGAGCCGTAAACGGTGATGGCTAGGTACCAAGCGGTGCTGGTGATGAATGTATACTTAAGCATGCCAATTGTATTTAATTGATTTGGTTTGCTGATTTTTTTTACTTATTTGGTGATGTGGCATGCTGATTCTATTGAGTTAACGGATTTTTGGATGGAGATGGACGAAACGACCTTTCTATTATTCGTCTAAACCATGGTTGTCATGCTACCTGGTTCAACCTGTGCCGGTCATAAAACCGGCATGACACCACCAGTATGATCGGTATTATCGACTTATGCATTCTAAGCAAAATGACATCATTTTAATGAATTCAATTAATAAAAAAAACTAATTTATTATTCATTTTATGAATTTAATAGTTAAAAGTTGATGATATTTGTTGGATTGTAACTAAATTGTCCACAAATATGTTTTATATATGATTAAATACATTGGATATTAATTATTTTCATATTTTTTTAAACCGGCATGAACCGGCACAAACTGGTTATACCACCGGTCGTACCATTCCACTTGCCAAACCGGCACAACGGTATAAACTGGTTTGACAACCTTGGTCTAAACATATTTTTATTAAACTATACAAAATTAAACTCTAATAATCATTTCATACCAAGTGATATCATGTGTGACCGTTCATATGATAATTTCTCAATCTTTTATCCATTGACGACTGACGAGTACATTATAAAGCATTAACAGAGAGTAGGGATGGCAATGGGTCGGGTTGGGTCGGGTTTTGTCAAACCCAAACCCAAACCCATGGGTTTATCCGCCAAAAAAACCCAGGGTAAAACCCGTTGGGTTTGAAAAACTCAAACCCAACCCAACCCGCTGGGTATCCGCGGATTTATGGGTACCCGTGGGTTTTTTTGGTAAAAAATTTACAATAACAAGTTTTTTTCAAAATAAAAGTTTAACATCAATTTTCTCATACAAATTAATCATACAAAAAAACACCAATCTAGAGCATACAAGCAAACCGCAAATGATCAATACAAATTGTTCATAATTAAAGATAAACATCTATAAACAAAAGATTAATTGAAAGTTTCTTCCTCGTCAACTAAGTTTCTTCACTCTCCACTTCATAATATCAACTTCATTCTAAACAATTAGAAAGAACAAATTATACATGTCTCCACAAACATAAAGAATATTAATTTGTTAAGGAAAATATATTATTTAGAATATTAAATATACCGGGAAAGTAATTATATGTGTGGGCGGGTACCCATGGGTCGGGTTTACCTAAACCCAAACCCAACCCGACCCGGTGAATAATGTAGCGGGTTTAAACTCGAATCCGGCCCAAAACCCGTCAACACGGATTTTACCCGTGTTGACCGGGTTGGGTCGGATGGGTACCCGTGGGTTCGGATTTGATTGCCATCCCTTAGATCTGAGTCAATGGTCAAAGCGAACGAGACAACGGCCTTTCCATTCCGTTCCAATTTCCCATACCCGTGGCATGGTTTGCATGTTAGGAAGAAGACAAAACCACATCTCCACCTTCACTCGCCAGTTCCTCATAACAAAACCTAGCTTAGCAGAACAGAACAGACTCCAGCAGCCTAGTCTGCTGAAATCTAAGCAACATTCCACCCACCACCAACCTTCCTTCACACCGCCACAATGGATCCCACTTCCCAAGCATCCAAATCCCACCACCCCACCAACATCATTAACAGAGATCCTCCTCCAACTAAACCCTGTGGCGGCAGTAGCAGGAGTTCATCTTTCATGTCTAATTACTTGTCTCCCAGACTCCTAAACCCATCTCACCACCACCACCACCCCCGCTCCAGCGACAAAATGACCGCTTCCGCTGATTTCGAAGCTTCTTCCTTGTTCCCTGCTGCTAAGGCCAAGTACTACTCCCAGCAGAGGAGGCAGAGTGATGGCAGGGACGAGAAAGAGACCCTGAAGAGGGTCGTTGGAAAGCACAAATCTTTACCCGAGGGGAAGATCAAGAAGCAGGATTTGGATGTTGGTTTGGTGTTGGTGGAGGAGGAGAAGAAGAAGAAAGTTTTGGTTTTGAGTGAGAAGACCAAGAAGAAGAACAGTAGCAGCAAGAGGGACGATGTTGAAGATTATGAGTTTGGGAAGAAGGAATTGAGAAAGGAAATGGATCTTTTGTTGCTTGAAGGGGTTGATGATGTTAAGAGAAGGAGATCCATGAGTGATTCGCGAGTGGAGTTGGGTGATTCCTTAGCAAGCAAAAATGCTAATATTGTCTCGGTTGATATGCCCCCATTTATGCAGATCCATGCCATTGATTGTGCCAGGAAGACTTGTGATAGTCTCGAGAAGTTCGTTGCCAAGACCCTCGCTCTCACTCTCAAGAAGGTAACAGCTGCTACTCATCTATCACATCTCCACATTGCAGAAGTGGAATGTCTGGATTGTTAATTGATTGATTGAGGGATTGTTTCAGTTAATTCAATGGGTTGTGTCTACATTTGCTGATTGATTTCTTTGCAAATCATCTCTATGCAGGAGTTTGATAGTGTTTATGGTCCGGCATGGCATTGCATTGTAGGGACAAGTTTTGGGTCCTTCGTGACCCATTCAGTTGGTGGGTTTCTCTATTTCTCAATGGACTCCAAATTCTATGTCCTCTTGTTTAAGACTACAGTCCAGAGAGCAGCAGTTTCAGTTGAATAATTGGGATTACAGGACGAACCCATTGAAATAGAACCACAAACTCTTTCATTCCTCTCTGTCATAGATTAGATCAGTTTTGTGGAGCTGAAAGAGCTGGGGCAGAAGCTAAAAAGAACTGCTGTCTCTTCTACATATCTGTATTTTGAGGATTAATTTTTTTTTTCTCTTTGGCTGTAGAAACTAGGAAAGCACCAAAGCAAATGTGTGAATATGATATGGAAAGTTTTCACCTTTTCCACCCTTTGTTTCAAGGACCCCATTCCTTCTTTTACCACAAAGTTCTCCTAACTTACTGAGTAGTTTCACTGGTCAAAATTGCTGCTGCTTTCTCTCCCCGGCCACTTAGTTTCTGAATTCCATAGCATTACAACCTGTTCTAGTTTTAATGTTTGTGATGAATAGATAGATAGATTACTATAATCATAAGAACAGAAGCTGTGACTCAAACTAGTGTAGATGGATCTACAGATGAACTTAGAACACCATATCTTACAAAAACTCCACTTTGTGTTATAACCTTCTCATTTGCACCTTCCCCTTTCCAGTCTCCATACATATCCCATTTTGTCTGTGGTGTGTGGGGTTATCTTGGGATTCCAGGACCACTCCACCCTTAAGAGGGAAATGAGACAAAAAGGGGAAGAAAGTCTTTGTTACCCAGAGAGTGCAATTCTGTGTGGGTAGTTTCAGGAATCTGGTCCTAGAAACCTACAAACAGAGAATTGGCCTGGACTGGAAGTTGTGCACTATGTGGACTGTAGTTGGGACCAAACCTATGAACAGAAGTCTCAATCAATGATGTTGATGATGCAGTGTCATTAAGCTCTTTGAGTCGTTAGAATGCTGTGAGTGGGATGGTAGGCAGTGTTAGAAATTTGCTAAGAGATTCTGGTTTAAGACTCTCCATTGTTCTTTTTGCTTTTCTTAATTAGGGTAGCTTTTGTACTTTGAATTGGAAGACACTCAATGGATTTTTTTTTACAATGATTACCAACTTTTATTCCATCAAACAACTGAAAGACGAGAAACTCGGTTACAATTTTAAAGAAGATCAGAAATGAGATCAAGAATATTAATCCAATCATCAGAAAGCGATGCTCGAGCTTTTGATCTTGCAACCCAATCTGCTCTGACATTAAGTGTTCTGGGCACTTCTTTGATTTTGATGAGAGGGTATGTCCGAAGGATAGAAATAATCGATCCGATCCATGCTGCACACCTCCACGGCCAACGAGAGCGATCATAATCCAAAGTTCTCACCAGCACCTGACAGTCGGATTGAACCGTACATTCAGATCCATATTCTTGAGCTAATTTCACTACTTCGAGAAGGGCCTTAGTTTCTGCTTCAATCGGGGTGGAACAAAGAAGATTCTCAGCTCTCCCATCACACACTTGTCCATGGTGGTTAACAACCACAACACCATATGCCGCCGACTGGGAGTCGCTAATGAACGACCCATCACAGTGAATCACCAAAGGCTGATTACTTGACGGTGGATTCGTATGAGACTGGGTTCCCCTGAGCTGAGTGGGAAGGGAGGGCAGGGGAGGTGGGGACCTCGGGCACGAATTCCATTCAGTAAGCTCTTTAAAAGTAAGTTGGCACACCTTCGGAGGCCACGGAATTCTACCCTTGAAGGAGCATTCGTTCCTCGCCTTCCAAATGTTCTAACAGAGGAAAACAATATGGATCAAGGAGCTATGCTGAATAACATCTTTAAGGGAGCAGAACCAGTCAAAGAACAAGGTTCCCTGAGGTGGTAAAGGGAGAGACGGAAAAAGAGCATTCCTTGCCACCTTGGCATGGGGGCATTGGAACAGGCAGTGATTGACGGATTCGACAGGGTTCTGGCACACCTGACGAAGAATTGGGGGCACACTTCCTCTAGAGAAATCTCTCTTTCGTTGCTAATCCATTCCTGGAGCATCTCCAAACAAAGAATTTCAATTTCGGGGGGATGTGAAGGCTCCATATCCATTTCCATTTTTCCGTATTCCCGCTTGGTTGCGTATTGGTGTTGGCTCTGTGAATCGTATGGTATGCAGATTTCACCGTAAACTTTCCCTCTTCATTGTAGTTCCATGCCCAAAAGTCTTCAGTTCCATCCTCCCCGACTTCTTCTTAGTAATTTCTTTTGGTCAGGGTCGATGCAGAAAAATAGCCTCCATTGGTGTAGGAAGGAAATCCTATGCTTGCCTAAGTATGAGGGAGGTTTGGGCTTCAGGAGCTTCAATGATTTCAACCTTGCCCTTCTCGCTAAGCAGGCTTGGCGCCTCCTCACTACCCCTGAGTCATTGTGGAGCCGTCTACTGAAAGGTTTGTATTTCCCTAGAGGTGATTTTCTTAATGCTAAAAAGGGGAGCAAAGCTTCATGAATCTGGGCTAGTCTTTGGGAGGCAAAAAAGGTGCTAGGTTTGGGAGCAGTTCGAGTGATCGGATCAGGTGAAGAAACGTGGATCGATCGGGACCCCTGGATCCCCACTTTGGACAATTATGCTCTCAGGACTGGCCCCCAGAATCATCAAAAGGTCAACGAGTGGATTGATCCTAGAGAAAGGAAGTGGATTCCGGATGTTATCTAGGGACATGTGTCTAGCTCAGAACTTGAAGCTATCCTCAGGATTCCAGTCGGGGAGTTACACGGCCGTGTGACCCTGGCCGTGTAGGTTGACTGAAGTCCAATTAATCGATACGCGGCGTTTTGAAGTCACACGGGCAACTGGGTATGCCACACGGCCGTGTGGCCCTGCCCGTGTGAGTCGGGAATTCCTGGTTTTAACCCAATTTCGGGCTGAAAGTGAGAGAATGGAGTTTTGAGAGCAAAAACAGAGCCCTAGAGAGAGAAAGTACGAAGAACACATCCTAGAAGCTATCTTGGAGCTGGGTTTCATCAAATCAAGCTTGGAGATCGTCATAGGAGTGGAAATCATCATCCCATAGCAGATTTTCCTCATCTTTATGAGTATGACTACTCTGTATTCTGTTTCCCTCTCTCTCTCTATGGAGTAGAACCCTTCTCTCACTTGGGTATGAAGAACCCTAGTTCTATGTGTTAGGGATTTGATTGTAATGACTTGGGATGATATTACTGCTTGGTTTTAATCGAATGATGCATGTTTATTGAGTCAATTGAAGTCTGATCAGCTTTTCCTGATTTCTGCTGCAACCTGAGATAGATAGAATCTGATTAGGTTGTTAGAGCCTCATCATTCGGTAGTAGGAGATTGGCTATACGAGAGTTAGCCAGTTTACTGCTTTGTACTGGAATTCCAGTAGTGAAGTTCTGTTCTTACTGCTTCAGCTTTCTATCCCGGTGAAGACTAGTCGTCTGCCGGGTAGTTAGTCTGAGAGGGCTTGGTCAGCTTAAGAGATTCCAAGCTACTGTCGGATCTTCCGTAGTCTAATCAACAGTAAATCAACCCAGGGAAATTACAATTGAAACCTAACTAAGGATCTAGGGGGACTCATTCCCTAGTGACTCTTCTTTGCTTGAGAAAACCGTACCAATTCCTGCTTTCTTTCTGCTTTTGCTTTAAACAACAATCACTTGACTTAGTTGGCTAGATAATAGATAATCACTGAGTAAGCATTAGATCTAGACCCCGGGTTGATAATATAAATTGCCACTTTACTGCATTCCCTGTCTGCGATTACACTTGGTTGCAGATTGGTGTTGTGTTTTGGAGTGTCAAGTTTTTGGCACCGTTGCCGGGGACCCTCTAGGTTATTGGGGAAACGTGCAAATCTGTTACTCTAGCTTTTTCTTTACTCCATTTTATCTCTTCCACCTGTGTGCCTTCACGGGTTGCTTCTGATGATTGTGTGCAGGTAGTGCATGACCCGTAGCCAGTCGGGAGATCTACCACCACTAGACCAGGAGCTTGAACGAACCTGCAGAAACTTCAAGCGGGCTCTAAAGGCGGGACTGGCTGCGGAGGTGGAGCTAGCACAGCTACAGATCATTGAAGAAGAGGAGATGGCTGATCCACAGGACCATGATGTGGTCAATCCCGAGGAGTAGACCATGGAACATTACTGGACCGCCAGGGCTGCAGACATGAGGTCACCCATTCAACACCCTCATGTCCCAGCCAATAATTTTGAGGTGAGCACCTCAGTAATCACCATGCTGCGCGGTTCAGTGATGTTCCGTGGCAAAGAGGGGGAGTGCCCCCGATCACATCTCAGGCGATTCCATGAGCTCATTGATGGAATCAAGATCAATGGGGTCCCAGCAGATGCCATCCAGCTGAGGTACTTCCCATTCACCCTGGAGGGGCAGGCCAAGGAGTGGCTAGACACTCGACCTCCGGGCTCCATCACCACGTTCGCCAACCTGGCGGACAAGTTCCTTACCCGCTACCATCCTCCGTCGAAGACGGCGGACTTGGAGAAGCAGATCACCCACTTCACCTAGGATGAAGATGAGACCATCCGGGATGCTTGGGAGAGATACAACAGTCTCTTCCTGAGGTGTCCCAATCATGGTTTCAACGATGCTTTCAAGGTGGGAACCTTCTATCATGCCCTCTTCCCAGAAGACAAGCAGCTGATTGACTCAGTTTGTGGCGGGAACATGCTGACTAAAACACCGCCACAGATGAATCAACTCTTTGAGGAGATGGCAGAGAACGGGTATGATTGGGGCACTGCTAGGAGGTCGAGGAGAGCACCAAGCCGAGGTGTACATTCTGTGGGAAACCATTCCTCTGATTTGGTGCAGGTGGTGTCGAAGCTGGTTTCAGCTATCGATCGTTCCGGGATGATTCCAGGGACCGCACAGTAGCAGGCGATGCTCTGCCAGTGGTGCGAGAGCACCCATCATACAGTGGAAGACTGCCAGGCGATGAAGGAATCGACCACACCCCAGGAGCAGGTGAACTTCATCAATAATGTCAGGCGCAATGACCCCTACAGTAACACCTACAATGAGGGGTGGTGCCAGCATCCTAACTTCTCCTGGGGTGGGGCAAATTCCAGACCACCAGTCCCTCAGGGACCACCGGGCTTCCAGAGGACGCCATATCAGCCCAGACAGGGGCAATTCCAGCAGCAGCAGTCCCTCTACCAGCCCATGCAGGGGCATGCTGCTCAATCACAGCTGCGACCTTTCCAGCAGCCAGGTGCAGCCCCTGCTACCCCAGTGCAGAATGATACGATGGCTGAATTGCTGGACTTGGTGGGTTCTCTCGCCAGCTCTAGTGCTTAGAAATTCAACACTATAGAGCAGTTCATGAAAAAGGCATCGGGTAAATTCCTGGCTCTTGAAGCTGGCTAGAGGAACACACAGGCTGTCTTGCAGGATATCCAAACCCAGCTGGGGAGCGTGGCTCAAGCAGTGGCGAAAAGGGCTCCTGGTACTCTTCCCGGTCAGACCATCCCTCACCCTCAGAACCCGAATGAGCACTGCAATGCCATCATAACCAGGAGTGGCAAGATGACTATTGATCCACCTGCTCGGGCACAAGAGAGGGAGGCCCCTGCCTCGGCATTTCCAGTAGCTGAAGAAGCAGCAGAGAAGGAGGTTGAGGTGCCTGCACCTAAAGTGCAACCAGTAGTGAAGGAGTATATCCCTCAACTCCCCTTCCCTACTCGGTTGCACAAAGACAGGCTGGAGGTAGAGTTCGAAAACTTCATGGCCATGCTTAGGAAGCTGAATGTCCAAGTACCCTTGCTGGAGGCACTTTCTCAAATGCCTAAGTATGCGAAGTTCCTGAAGGATCTTCTATCAAAGAAGCAGAAGCTGAGCGAGCTGGCCACTGTGGAGCTCAGCGAGGAGTGCTCGGCCATTCTGCAGAACAAGGACCCAGGTAGTTTTACTATCCCGTGCTCTATAGATAATTTGCATGTAGAGAGGTCCTTGGCGGATTTAGGTGCTAGTATCAATGTTATGCCGTATAAACTGTTTAAGAAACTAGGCCTAGGTGAACCCCGTGCTACTAGGATGAGCCTTCAATTAGCTGACCGATCTGTAGTGCATCCTAGGGGCATAGTGGAAGACCTTCTGGTTGAGGTTGGCAAATTCAATTATCCTGTGGATTTTGTTGTCTTGGACATCAATGAGGACACAGAAGTGCCCCTTATACTGGGAAGGCCTTTCCTGGCCACCGCCAAGGCTCTCATTGATGTGCATGATGGGACCTTAGTTTTGAGGGATGGCGAGGAGCGAATAACATTTTCAATTACTAATACTCTCCCTGCTGCTTCGCCTTTGCATGCTATTTCTCACCAGGAGCACGAGTCTATCGTGTATCCTTCTGTGTTTCCTATTTTGCAGGATTCGCCTCCCATACCTTCGCCGCCACTCCCGTCCACTCCGTCATCGAAGGAACAGATCAAGGAGGAGTGGTGGCCGAAACAGCAGGCAGCTAAGCCTGCTCGAAAGAAAGCCGGAGACCACTATGAGCTGGTCCCGCCCCCACCTTGGCCATCCGAGTATTCACTCGCTTGCATCCTGTCGGATGGCCAAGTTGAGTTGGCAAATGCTGGTGGCCACACTCGGCGTGTGCATGGCCACCATTTGAAGCTGTACCTCAAGAGCGAGGTGGATCCGCTCTTGAAGGCACCTGCTCCTTCACCTCACTGAGCATCCACCAACTGGCGTCCAGCTAAAAGACGGTAAAGAAGCGCTTGTGGGGAGGCAACCCCACCTAGGTTTGCATTTTCTTACCTTTTTCCTTTTGATTTTTTGTGTTTTCTGAGTCTTGAGGGGTTGTTCACGAGTTGTATGTCATTCTGGAGTGAAAACAGGTCAATTTCGTAGTTCTGGCAGCTCACACGGCCAGCCCTGAAAGCCACACGGCCGTGTGGTATTTATTTTTGGCCGTGTGAGCTCTCGCAGAATTCCACACGGCCAGCTGTGATTGTGACACGGCCGTGTGGAAATTCCCCCAGGCCGTGTGAGCTCTCGCAAAAATTGACACGGCCAAATGTGCACTCGGCACGGCCGAGTGACACTCCTCGGCCAGCCCGTGTCGGCCAACACAGGCAAATGTGGAATTGACACGGCCGAGTGAAAATTCCTCGGCCAGCCCGTGTCGGCCAACACGGGCAAATGTGCACGTCACACGGCCGTGTGAGCCAGGCCGTGTGGCCGGGTCACGACCTATAAATTTGGCCGACACGGCCAAGTGGTCAGAAAATTCAAATCCTCTCGCCGGAATCTTCTCCCCCTCGCCGGAAAACCGCGACTTTTCACCCTCTTTGTCGATTTTCGACATTTTTGGTCGGTTTTTCACAAATCCAACCCCACACCCATCCTTTCCTCCCCATTATCGGCCTATCCCTCGATTTTGAGGTGATTTGGCTTTTTCTGGCGAGACTCCTGCGAGGCTCCGACGAGCACTCCCGGCCAGTTTTTCGGCCTTTCATCGCTTCCATTGCATTCCCCTCATCATCTCCTACACCTCTACTTGAGTCTCCAGGTTCGATTTTGACCTTAACTATGTTTTTTATGGAGAATTGGGTGTTAGGGTGCATGTTTAGAGAACCTCTTTGAATCGTGAGAATTTTGTGCAATTGATTGAGGGGAATGCTTGGATTATGTATGAATTGTGTTGGGCATTGTCCCCCTTGCTTGATTGAGCCCTTGTGTGCAAGAATTTTGTTAATTCCATGCTTATCTTAATAGTGCACACAAGGTGTTCGATGAAATGCCTGTTTTCGTACCATTTTGTGGGGGTCGGTTGGGACCCTTAATGATGTGCTTTGGGGGTGTGTTTGGTATGGATGTGAACCGTGAGTTGCCTACTTGTTCATGGATGTGCACCCCCACTCAGATTATGCTTGATTTATCGAGTTTTTGACCCCCGAACTATGGATGAAACCATGGTTAGGCTGTTTTCTGTTTTTAAGTGTGGGGGTGTGATTAACATTTTCCTTGGCTCTTTTGGTTCCACTTTGGGTTGTTCTTTTGCAGGACCATGTCGGAGCCCAACCTCCGGCACCAATTTGTTCAAGATTTGAGAAGGGGGCCCCACCAGGAGCGGTTTAAGAACGTCCTGGCCTGCAAGTTTGGGCAGCATCATTGCTGGTCCAAGCGAGAGTTGGAGAAGCTGAAATGCTACGAGCACCTCTCCCCCGTCGTCACCAACCGCTACTGGCGCCGCCTACTCAGCAATCGCGAGAAGGTGTACCACGAGCTCGTGCTCGAGTTCTACACTACCTACGAGCACGCATACACGAAGGATTGGAAGGACGGTGAAGCCGTCAAGTTCCGGCTCGGCGGTGAACCACGATCCATGAGCTACCACGAGCTGGCGAATGCTCTCGGCCTCAACCTGGTCGATGACAGAGACTTCATCACCGAGAGCACCGAGCCAGCGGGGGTGGACTTCGGGGCACTGTACTTCAGCCTCGCTCGGCCTGGTCAGCTTCCCTTCAAGGCGGGGAAGACGAAGGCCAGCACATTGCAGCTCGACAACCGCATCCTCCATCACATGCTGGCCAAGTCTTACACTCCCGCCTTGGACAGTGCCAGCGCCATCACCAAGAGAGCCATGTACCTTATCCAGTCGATGCGCCGGAGGGATCATCCCCTCCACTTGGGTTCGGTGGTGGCGAGGACCTTCGAGAAGAGTGCTTCTGAGCTGAAGAAACTTCACTACACTCCCCTCATCACCCGCTTGGCAGACTACTTCCAGATATCCCTGCAGGGGTGCACAGAGCAGGGAGAGACCACTCCCTTTGGCCAATTTACGATCAACAAGATGCACCTGCTTCGAGAACAGCGTGGTGTTATGTGGATCGAGGGGTTTCCTCAACCTCAGATCCCAGAGGCGGTCCAGCCGGAGGCTGCCGAGGGTGCGGCTGATGAGGAGGTCCAGCCGGAAGATGTGGACGATACTGCTGCCGCCCGCCCCACCACCTTCGAGTACGGGGGTGGCAGTTCTAGCTTCCTCGGCCAGGACTACTTCACTCAGCAGTTCGAGCAGCTGCATCTCCAGAACCAGCAGCTCTATGACTATCAGATGCAGTTTCAGCAGCAGTATTCGGCACACCATGCCGAGTACCAGACCCGGATGGCTGCGTATGATGAGCGCCTGGACAGGATGGAGACCCAGCAGGGGATAGCCTTGGCATGCATCGAGAGGGAGCAGGCTCGAGCTAGGCGCATGCAGGAGGTCCAGGGGCATCTGCTCCAGCTGCTACCGGGCGAGCAGCCAGTCTAGAGGACTCCCTGGGAGGACTCTCCACTTCGACCTCCACCAGCTGATGACGATGATGCATTCATGAATGACATCAATCTGGACAACCTTGGCGACGAGTAGGCTGTACTTGTCGCCCCTCAGTGTGTGTTTTTATTTATTTATTTAGACTTTTTCTGTTTGCTCCATGTGTTTGAGGAGGTTGAACTTAGTTTGTCGTGTGTTTTGTTTCTTTTATTTTGTGGCCATCTGGGCCAACTCTGATCCCTAACGAACATGTGCTAGTGTGTTCTTGATGTTCCCTTAGTGCAGAACTGTCCGTTCGTTCCATGTGTCCCACGCTGACTGGTCCACTTCCAGTCCCCCGCAGCATTTCAATCCGGTAACATCGTTCTCCTTCTCTATCCCTCTGCTCCATTGAGGGCAATGTCGTGCTTAAGTGTGGGGGGGGGGGGTGCTTTGTATCGGTTGGAATGTATATACGTGTGCTTGGAGCCTAGTCCACTATCCAAATCTCGAGATTTGAGGGCTCCAAGTACGGCTGTTTGATCATATTGGCAATGTGTTTGATTGGTGAATTGAATGGTTTTCGGATTAATGCATGACAACTGGATGGTGCTTAGGACAACCTATAATGATGACTGAGACGTGCAGTAGAGTTGTGTAGGGGTTCAGTTTTTCAACTGTTTGCTTACCAACTGTGACTTGGATTGATTACTTGTTTTTGACAGTCTCTTATGCATCTAGTTCAGGGAATCAGAATGAGAGATAGAGCATATAGGTAGCCATGTGAGATTTGAGCCTGCTCGTTTCTTTCTTGTGCGATAGTTCCCTCTTCCATGATGTGTACCATTCACGTTGTCATTAGCTAAGATGATGGAGGCATAGGATTAGCCCACGACCAAATTGACTGTCCTGGTATGTCATACCCCCTAGTTAGCCCCTTTGAGCTGTGTGATTATCCTTTCTTTCGGTCTTCAATGAAAAGTCACCCTTTTGCATCTTTTAGAAGGTTCCACAGAGTGATTTTTACATGTTCTCTGCTGTTTCTGCTAAATATAATGTGAGAGTTGGAGGTAGTTCTTAAAAAGTTGGGCAGGTGTTTGAAAATGTGCAGAGGTGGTGGTTCTCTTAAGAAATATAAAAAAATGAAAGAAAACAAAGAAAAAAATGAAAGCAAAAGAGAGCTACCACCAAAAATCTGAATAATGCCCATTAAGTAGTGTTTCTTAGCAGTCTGGCTTAGAAATACTGGTATTTATGTGACCTCCTTCGCTCTTGTGATCTGAATTTGTGTAATGCAGAATAGCGGAAAGAAAGTACTGGTTTGATTGACTGTGATTTTGTTGGGTTTGAAATTGTGGAACCTTGTGCTATGAATACTTCCACCACCTAAAAGGCCTTTTCCCCATGTCCAAGACCCTAGCCAGTCATTTGAACCTGTGTCTAAGACCTCCTGATTAGTTAGTGATGACAACCATTTATGTGAACTCTAACATTTAGAGGCTGCCGTCTGGTGAAGAGATGTTAGGAATTGAGAGAATAAGTATGCGCATTTTTCGTATCAAACTGTCCTGACCCCACTGGGCGAGAGTGAGCGATTCATTTCCTTGTTCTTTACACTCTTTACCCGGTGAGGACCTAGATGGCTCGGTCTTGATTCTGATGTCTTGAGTTTTATGCATGAGTTGACTGTCTTGAGTGAGTGATTGAGTCAAGTCTATGTTGGTTGATGAACAGAAGGGAGACTCCTCCTTTACTCGATTTTGCTGCACCCGAATGTCTTCTGTGGTGGTTGTCTAGGTTGCTATTGAGGTTGTTCATGTGTTGATGTTTGAAAACCAGTATGATTCACGTGTTTTGTGCTTATATGATTTGTCCCCAATGTTGGTATGATTGAATTATATGAGCTGACCTTGTGTCTGACTTGGTTTGCTTGGGGACAAGCAAACGGTTTAGTGTGGGGGAGTTTGATAAGCCGTTAATTGCACATGTTTTTACCCCTATTCTAGAGCCGTTTGAGATGGTAATTCTCGTGTTTTAGGCCGATTTCACGCTAGGTTGTGTTTGGTTATGATATTTCAGGTCCTAGCAAGTGAATGAAGGTTTAGGAGCGAGTTCGGGGTCGATTGGACGAAGATCGGGCACGAGGCAAGTCAAAAAGGAAGCCACACGGGCACAACCAGAAGCCACACGGCCGCGCAAGTGACCACTTTGGCCATGTGGGATTGTGCGAGTCTTCACACGGCTTGCCCTGAAATCCACACGGCCGTGTGAAGGAGTGGTTTGCCCGTGTTGAATTGTGCGAGACTTCACACGGCCAGGCAGGGTGAGTTACACGGCCGTGTGACCCTGGCCGTGTAGGTTGACTGAAGTCCAATTAATCGATACGCGGCGTTTTGAAGTCACACGGGCAACTGGGTATGCCGCACGGCCGTGTGGTCCTGCCCGTGTGAGTCGGGAATTCCTGGTTTTAACCCAATTTCGGGCTGAAAGTGAGAGAATGGAGTTTTGAGAGCAAAAACAGAGCCCTAGAGAGAGAAAGTACGAAGAACACATCCTAGAAGCTATCTTGGAGCTGGGTTTCATCAAATCAAGCTTGGAGGTCGTCATAGGAGTGGAAATCATCATCCTAGAGCAGATTTTCCTCATCTTTATGAGTATGACTACTCTGTATTCTGTTTCCCTCTCTCTCTATGGAGTAGAACCCTTCTCTCACTTGGGTATGAAGAACCCTAGTTCTATGTGTTAGGGATTTGATTGTAATGACTTGGGATGATATTACTGCTTGGTTTTAATCGAATGATGCATGTTTATTGAGTCAATTGAAGTCTGATTAACTTTTCCTGATTTCTGCTGCAACCTGAGATAGATAGAATCTGATTAGGTTGTTAGAGCCTCATCATTCGGTAGTAGGAGATTGGTTATACGAGAGTTAGCCAGTTTATTGCTTTGTACTGGAATTCAATTCCAGTAGTGGAGTTCTGTTCTTACTGCTTCAGCTTTCTATCCCGGTGAAGACTAGTCGTCTGCCGGGTAGTTAGTCTGAGAGGGCTTGGTCAGCTTAAGAGATTCCAAGATACTGTCGGATCTTCCCCAGTCTAATCAACAGTAAATCAACCCAGGGAAATTACAATTGAAACCTAACTAAGGGGCTAGGGGGACTCATTCCCGAGTGACTCTTCTTTGCTTGAGAAAACCGTACCAATTCATGCTTTCTTTCTGCATTTGCTTTAAACAACAATCACTTGACTTAGTTGGCTAGATAATAGATAATCACTGAGTAAGCAGAAGATCTAGACCCCGAGTTGATAATATAACTTGCCACTTTACTGCATTCCCGGTCTGCGATTACACTTGGTTTTAGATTGGTGTTATGACTCGACTCTACTGTCACCCTAGGAATTGGCCAAGTGAAACCACTTCCTAAAGCGTAGTATAGCGGGTTAGGTTTATATGTCAACCCGGGTCCTAGATTTGATGACTACTCAGTGAATTCTTGTTATCTAGCAATGAAACTGGAATGCAAGTCTAAACTATCAAACTAACAAAGCAAGTAAACAGTTGTATTCAGGTTAAAGAGGTCACCCGGATATGGTTCCCCCTAGACTGCAGTTAAGCCAGATTGTAATTACCAAGTTCAGTTTCTATGATAGTTATACTGCGGAAGGTTCTTAAACAGCCTGAAGTCTCGACTAAAGGTCTTCAGACCCTCTCAATCTGAATCTCTAGCGGGCGACTAACCTCCACCGGAGTAAACAGATTGAGGCCCTAAGAACAAAACCTCCACTACCGGAGTAAATCCGGTACAGAATAGTGAGTTGGTTCCTCGACTAAAGTCACCAACTCCCTACCTTCAATCAAGGATACTCTATCAACCTAGGCAGATATTCTCATTCTAGGTTAAAGCAGAAACAACATGAATTTGATCAGGATTCAAGTCATTCAATCATTAAAACCTCAATCGAATATAATCAATCATAGAATTAGTACTTGGGTTCATACAATCAAACCTAACATACAAATCTAGTGTTCTCCATACCCAAATGAATGGGAGAACTACTCCATGGAGAAGAAAGCAAAAGCAGAATCAGACGCGGAATTCATACTGTGAAGGATGGATTCCTGCTTCTGGATGTTGATCGGCACTTCTCCAAGCTCAAGCTGGCCTCCAATGGTGTTGAAGATCAATCTAGGGCACTTGGAGACTCTTGTTCGTCGCTTTCTCTCTCTAGGAACTGATCTCTCTCTCTAAAACTCGAATCCCCCCTGAATTGTGGCTGAAAATCTGCTTAAAAGCATCAGTGGCCAAAGCACGGTCGAGGACACGGTCGTGCTTTGCCTGAGCCTGCCCGTGTCTCGGCCAGTGTTAATTACACGGCCAGTAGTTGGGGAGACACACGGCCGTGCTTCGCGGAGGACACGGCCGTGCTTTGGTGGAACACGGCCGTGCTTTGGTGCCCGTGTTTGCAGCTGAATTTGCCAAATCGAATTTGCTCTCGGCATAAAAAGCACGGCCACAGGAACACGGCCGTGTAATGCCTTAGGTGTGCCCGTGTTTTGGCTCCAGCTTGACGAAATGACCTCCGAATGCCCCGAAACTCGCGCTTAGCCTTCCCTTTGACACCTGGGACCTGAAACATGACAAAATAGCACAACCCGGCGTAAAATATGACAAAATACACGACTATGCCCCTCAAACGGATAAGAACTAGGGGGCGCAAACATGTGCAATTACATCGTTATCAAACTCCCCCACACTTAACCGTTTGCTTGTCCCCAAGCAAACCTAACTCAAACCAATGCAACTCTCCAGACCTCTATAGCAGCAAACAACCCAGATCGTAGGTAGAGGACTTCCTAGATCAATTAGCAACTTACGAGGTCAACCGACGCACAAGTCATCTCATAGCTTCTTCAGCGAGAGCACTAGTATCGAGTCGGCATCATGGCAAATAGTGAACAGAGGACAAATGAATTGTGGATGGTGAGATTCTCAAAAACAAAAGACCATGGACTCACATTTTTCAAGGTGCTCTATTTTCTGCTTAAAGATGGTTGGGACCCCCTTTTTTTCCTGTTTTGCTTGTTTTCTGATATTTTTCTTTTCTTTTCTTTTTCAAGGGTCCCAACCTGCTCTTACCGGCCATGCCAGGAGCGGATGTCTCGAGCCTCGTGCGGGGGAAAGACATGTAAGGGGGCTGGAGGTAGTAGGTGGAAATTGGGAACGAATTCCCGTCTCCCCTTACACACTTTCGCCCTATTCGCACGGGAGACGTTATTTTGAAGCACATTTTCGAGCACCTGTTAAACTCAAAACATGAAACAAGAGTCCATGACCGGCAGAGAATCCACAACACCACACAATTCAAGGGTCCTAAGATCACTAATTCACTCAATCAACCAACACAATATGAAGAAGAAATGAGACTTCTTAAATGCATCAACATCCTCTATAGTGCTACACCACCTCCCTAGGTTGCATATTACTATAAAGACTGTCAATTCAAAGCATACTGAGTAGGAAAATGCAAGGAACACGTACTTGGAGCCCTCAAATTTAAAAATTTGGACAGTGGACTAGGCTCCAAGCACACAAACAGATCTAATGCAGTCAAAAGATAAACATCCCCCCACACTTAAGCTCGACATTGCCCTCAATGGAGAAGAGGGAAGGATAAGGGGAACGATGTTACCGGTATGCACGGACTACAGGAGACTGGAAGCGGGCCAGTCGGGGCAAGCACAGCCAAAGGGAAACAGAAGAGCTCAAGCACAATATGTTAGGTTCAATGGTCAGCCCAATAAAATATCGTCCAAACCAAAAGAAAACAAACCAAACCCAAACCGGGTTACAATCCGACTCAAAACACAGGAAAGAAAATCAAACCGTGGTGGGGTTGCCTCCCCACAAGCGCTTCTTTACCGTCTTTTAGCTGGACGCCCATGGTGGATACTCAGGGCGGTGCAGGAACAGGTGCCTTCAAGAGCGGATCCACGTCGCTCTTGAGGTACAGCTTGAGGTTGTGGCCATGCACCCGACGGATGCGACCACCATCATCAGTTAGCTCGACCTGCCCATCTGGCAAGATGCAGGCGAGTGAGTACCCGGACGGCCAGGGTGGTCGTGGTGCAGGAGGTGGGACCAGCTCATAGTGGTCTCCACTCTTCTTCTGTGCAGGCTTAGCAACCTGCTGCTTCGGCCGCCACTCCTCCTTGAGCTTTTTGTTCGGAGGCGAGGCTGGATGGAGTGGCGGCGAAGGAATGATAGGAGGGTCCTGCAAAATAGGAGGTGCAGAAGGGTACACGACAGACTCGTGTACCTGATCAGAAATGGCATGCACAGACGTGACAGCAATCATAGCACAGTGATCAAATTCAGTCACAGAAAAAGTAGCCTGTTCATCCCCAGCACACAATATCAACTTACCATCATGCACATCAATAAGTGCCTTGGCGGTGGCAAGAAATGGTCTACCCAGAATCAAAGGTACATCCACATCCTCATGTATATCAAGAATAATAAAATCAACAGGATATGTGAATGCACCAACACTAACAAGCAGATCCTCTATGATTCCCTTAGGGTGCACGATAGAACGATCAGCTAATTGAATGCTCATCCTAGTAGGGCTAAGTTCACCTAGGTCTAGCATTTTATACAACTTATATGGCATGACGTTAATGCTAGCGCCTAGGTCCGCCAAGGACTTTCCTACATGCATGCTGCCAATAGTAAGAGGGATAGTAAAACTCCCTGGATCCTTGCGCTTCTCGGGCAGCTTGTTCAGCAGGATAGCAGAACACTCCTCGCTCAGCAACATTGTCGAGAGATCCCCAAGTTTCTTCTTGTTGGTGCAGAGATCTTTCATGAACTTGGCATACTTGGGCATCTTCGACAGTGCCTCCACGAACGGTATGCTGATGTTGAGCTGCTTCAACATTGCCATGAACTTGGAAAACTCAGTCTCCAGCTTGTCTTTGTGTAGGCGAGTGGGGAAGGGGAGCTGGGGCACATGCTCCTTAACCACTGGTTGTGGCTTGGGAGCAGGGGCTTCCTTCTCCACCCGCACTTCTGCATCGTCGGCTGGAAGTGCTGAAGCAGTCAGTGGTTCCTCCTGTCTGGCCGGGACAGGATCAGCAGATATGGTCTTACCGCTCCTGGTAAAAATGGCATCCAGCTGCTGATGCTGGTGAGGATCTCGAGGATTCGGGACAGTGGTGGCAGGCAAAGTCCCCGGTGCCCTGGTGGTGGTTTGGCGGGCCAAGATGCCCACCTGGGTCTGCAGATCCTGCAAAATGGCACCCTGGTTCCTCTGACCTGCCTCCAGTGAGGCTACACTCTGGTCCAACCTCGTGATAGTCGCCTGAGTGCTCGTCATGAATGAAGCTAGAATGTTTTCCAGCTTTGTCATCCTGTCATCTGGTGCTGGAGCTGCTGCTGGCTCGGCAAACTGGTGCTGGGGCTGCTGAATGGCTGCCCTTGCCTAGGCTGGTAGGGCTGCTGCTGTGGGTCTGGCCCCTGGCGAGCCTAGAAGGGCTGCCTATGCTGAAAACCACCTGCTGGTGCTGGGAAACCAGGTGGTTTAGTGGTGTTGCTGCTCCAGGCGAAATTGGGATGCTGGCGCCACCCCTCATTATATGTGTTACTGTATGGATCGAGGCGCCGCGCATTGGCGATGAAGGCCAACTGCTCCTGGGGTGTGGTAGACTCCCTCATAGCATGGCAGTCCTCCACTAGGTGATTGGAGCTCTCACACCACTGACATTGAGCAACTGGAGGTGTAGCCAAACCTCTGCCCGGAATAAGACTGTTGGGCTGCTCCAATGTCTGCACTAGCTCAGCTACCTGCTGCTCGAGCCCGGATCTGGTCTCCATGGCGTGCACACCACGGTCCCTGGAATGTCTTCCTCTGCTGCTCTGTCCCCAGGAATCATCTCTGGCAGCCAATGTATTAATCATCTGGTTCAGCTCGGGTGGGGTCTTAGTGAGAACATCCCCTCCTGGGCATAGAGACTCAATCACCCACTGGCTGTCTGGAGAGAGAGCACTATAGAAATTCCCCACTGTGAATGCATCACTAAAGCCATGGTGGGGACACTGCCAGAAATATCCCATGTACCGCTCCCATGCATCACGAAGTGACTCATCTGGCTCCTGGCGGAAGTGAGTGATCTCCCGCTGAATCTCTGTAGTCTTCGATGCCGGATAGTACCTGTGCACGAATTTATCAGCCAGATCGTCCCAAGAGGTGATGGACAATGGGGGCTGGGTCTCCAACCACCTCTTAGCATTCCCCGCCAGAGAATGAGGGAAGAGATGAAGGCGGATTGCATCATCCGGGACACCATTCAGCTTGAACCCGTTCGTCAGCTGCAGAAAGCGTGAGAGATGTACCCTGGCCTCCTCATCCTTCAAGCCATGGAACTGGATGGAAGATGTAATGAGCTGAATCCAGCATGGCTTGATCTCGAAGTTGTTTGCTGGGATAGGCGGGTAGAGGATGACCGGGCGGATGTCAGCAATCCGCGGAGTGTAGTAGTACTCCAAGGTGGGACCCGGCTGCGGTGGATGATGAACTCCATGATCCTGGGGTATGGGGTTGTTCCCCAGGACCTGATTCACCGGGGGAGCCTGCTGAGGATTCCCCTGGTGTTGATTGTACTCTCCGTCCATCCCGTGCTCTTCTTCAGAATCACTACTCACGTGGCCGTCTAGGCGCTCTTCCGTAGCCAGTCTAGCTCGCTGCTGTCTCCTGAGTTGGCGACAGGTGCGGTCAATCTCTGGATTCAACGGCAGTAAACCTCCCGACTGACTACGGGTCATGCACTACCTGCACACACTCAAGCAAGCAAACCCGTGAAGGCACAAGTGGGACAAAGCAAACAAAGCAAAAAGAAAAGCTAAATTAACAGAAATCACTTTTCTTCAACAACCTAGCCGTCCCCGGCAACGGCGCCAAAAACTTGACTCGACTCTACTGTCACCCTAGGAATTGGCCAAGTGAAACCACTTCCTAAAGCGTAGTATAGTGGGTTAGGTTTATATGTCAACCCGGGTCCTAGATTTGATGAATACTCAGTGAATTCTTGTTATCTAGCAATGAAACTGGAATGCAAGTCTAAACTATCAAACTAACAAAGCAAGTAAACAGTTGTATTCAGGTTAAAGAGGTCACCCGGATATTGTTCCCCCTAGACTGCAGTTAAGCCAGATTGTAATTACCAAGTTCAGTTTCTATGATAGTTATACTGCGGAAGGTTCTTAAACAGCCTGAAGTCTCGACTAAAGGTCTTCAGACCTTCTCAATCTGAATCTCTAGCGGGCGACTAACCTCCATCGGAGTAAACAGATTGAGGCCCTAAGAACAAAACCTCCACTACCGGAGTAAATCCGGTACAGAATAGTGAGTTGGTTCCTCGACTAAAGTCACCAACTCCCTACCTTCAATCAAGGATACTTTATCAACCTAGGCAGATATTCTCATTCTAGGTTAAAGCAGAAACAACAGGAATTTGATCAGGATTCAAGTCATTCAATCATTAAAACCTCAATCGAATATAATCAATCATAGAATCAGTACTTGGGTTCATACAATCAAACCTAACATACAAATCTAGGGTTCTCCATACCCAGATGAATGGGAGAACTACTCCATGGAGAAGAAAGCAAAAGCAGAATCAGACGCGGTATTCATACTGTGAAGGATGGATTCCTGCTTCTGGATGTTGATCGGCACTTCTCCAAGCTCAAGCTGGCCTCCAATGGTGTTGAAGATCAATCTAGGGAACTTGGAGACTCTTGTTCGTCACTTTCTCTCTCTAGGAACTGATCTCTCTCTCTAAAACTCGAATCCCCTCTGAATTGTGGCTGAAAATCTTCTTAAAAGCATCAGTGGCCAAAGCACGGTCGAGGACACGGCCGTGCTTTGCCTGAGCCTGCCCGCGTCTCGGCCAGTGTTAATTACACGGCCAACAGTTGGGGAGAAACACGGCCGTGCTTCGCGGAGGACACGGCCGTGCTTTGGTGGAACACGGTCGTGCTTTGGTGCCCGTGTTTGCAGCTGAATTTGCCAAATCGAATTTGCTCTCGGCATAAAAAGCACGGCCACAGGAACACGGCCGTGTAATGCCTTAGGTGTGCCCGTGTTTTGGCTCCAGCTTGACGAAATGACCTCCGAATGCCCCGAAACTCGCGCTTAGCCTTCCCTTTGACACCTGGGACCTGAAACATTACAAAATAGCACAACCCGGCGTAAAATAGGCCAAAACACACGACTCTGCCCCTCAAACGGATAAGAACTAGGGGCGCAAACATGTGAAATTACATCGTTATCATGTTGTGTTTTGGAGTGTCAGATACATCCATCGATACTGAACTGGACCAGCACTTTGGCCTCCAAAGGAAGATGGATGGGCAGGTGGATCATTATATCGAATAAGGCAGGAGGAAAAATACGTTCCAACTTACATAGGATTATGGAAATTTGAGACTCCTAGTAATTCAAATCTTCCACGTTTAGCTCCTTGGAATATATGTTCTTGAAAAATTTGCTTAGCTCAATCAGTGTGTCCGATATGACCTTCGAAAATAAGTCACGGGCGGCTAAATGTAATAACCTCTCCAAGAACACATGACAATCATGAGTTTTCGTCCTATGTATCTTTTGATTATCAACATTGACACAACGTGCCAAACTTGCGGAGTAAGCATCTGCCATCTGGTACCTTAACTTTTGATAGCCACTGACACAAGGATTTCTTCTCTGCCGCGTCAAGCTATATCCAGCTCTAGGTAACTCTGTTTTCCCATTCCTCTCAATAGGATGAAGATCTTTCCTTATACCCATCTCCTCTAAACCACGATGTGCACTTAGACCATCCTTTGTTTTGCCCTCAATATTCATAATAGTACCAATAATACTATCACATACATTTTTCTCTATATGCATAACATCCAAATTGTGGCGTACTAAGAGGGATGACCAATATGGCAATTCAAAGAAAATAGACTTCTTTTTCCAGTTATGATTTTTGTCAAACCCATTGATTTTTTTGCCTTTTCCCTTACTGCCGAAAGGTATAGTTTGTAAAGAGAGAAGTTGATTTTTTACCTCTTTCGGATGATAATCGCTCTGGTGCACGTCTTTTTTCTACAGTGTCGTTAAACTCCTTCTTTTGCTTGCGCCATTTATGATCCAATGGCAAAAAATGGCGATGATCCATGTAACATTCCTTGCATCCTTTATTCAACCTCAAATGTGAGGTGTTCCCTGCGCAGGAAGGGCATGCCAATTTGCCTTTTGTACTCCAACCAGAAAGGAGACCATATGCAGGAAAATCATTTATAGTCCACAACAATGCAGCTTTCATGTTGAAATTCACTTGCTTGAATGCATCATAAGTCATTATTCCCTCACTCCACAATGACTTCAGATCATCAATGAGTGGTCGCAGGTAGACATCGATATTGTTTCCTGGACTTTTTCGGACTAGGAATGAGTAATGTCAATAATAGATATGGACTCTTCATGCATAACCACGGTGGGAGATTATATGGGAACAGAATTACCGGCCATGTACTATGCTTGTTATTCATGTTGCCAAATGGATTGAAGCCATCCGTTGCTAATCCCAATCGGACGTTGCGAGGGTCGGAACCAAAAGATGCATCATACTGGTCCAAAACTCTCCAAGCTTCACTGTCAGCAGGGTGCCTTAATTTGCCATCTCTGACACGTTGTTCGCTATGCCACACCATATCCTCCGCAGTTTTTCGCGACATGAATAAGCGTTGTAATCTTGACTTTATGGGAAAATATCTTAGTATCTTGTAGGGCACCTTGGTGACTCTTCCCCTACTATCCTTCCTGATTTTCTTGTACCTTGGTTTCTGGCAGGAAGGGCATGTCGTTGCTCCTTTGAGCTCCCCGTAGTAAATGACACAGTCATTTTCACAAGCATCTATTTCTTCATAATTTAGCCCAAGGCCACTCAACATCTTTTTTGCTTGATAGTAATTCTTCGACATTGTAGACTGTGCCATATGGAAAGTAGATCGAAGAAACTTCAATAATTGAGTAAAAGAGGTATTACTCCAAGAATTGAGCCACTTCAAATGCATCATCTTCACCAAGCATGACAGACTGGATAGCCTTTCATCACAACCTTCATAAAATGGAGTCTGAGAATCTCTGACAAGTTTGAAAAACTGCTCTGCCTCTCCATTGGGATTCTCGGGGTCAATATCCAAATGCGGTCTCAAATCATTCAATTACCCCGGTATGTCATCTACATCCATCTCATTACCATCGTCTACAGCATCCTCTGCATCCTCCTCTTCAGAATAATCATAGTCTGATTTCTCACCATGGTAAATCCATTTAGTGTAATCACGTGACATTCCTCGTCGTAATAGATGTAACTCAACTTCTCGTTTCTCCCTTCTTATAACATTCCGGCAGTCCACGCAAGGACATTGAATTTTACATTTTTTGTTCAGGTGTACCAAGGAGAAATAGCCCTGACGAAGGACTGCAAGGAGCTAGGCCAATTCGACCTCTCCGGCATCCCACCCGCACCAAGTGGCGTGCCCCCGATCGAAGTGACGTTCGAAGTGGATGTGAACGGAATCCTGAGCGTGACAGCTGAAGACAAGGCGGCGAAGAAGTCGCAATCGCTGACGATCACGAACCACAAGGGGACATTGAGCCAGGAGGAGATAGAGATGAAGGTGAAGGAGGCCGAAGAGATGGAGGAAGAGGACATGAGGGTAAAGGAGAGGATCGACTGGAGGAACAAGCTGGAGAGCTATGTGTACAACATGAAGAGCACGGTTGGTGACAGAAATGGCGTGGGAGGCAAGATTGGCGAGGAAGAGAAGGAGAAGGTGGAGAGAGTTTTGAAGGAAGCTTTGGAGTGGTTAGATGAGAATGAAGGGGTGGCTGGGAAGGATGATTATGATGAGAAGTTGAAGGAAGTTGAGGATGTGTGTAATCCGGTGATTAAGGGAGTTTATGAACAGCAGCAGCAGAGTGGAAGGAGTGATGGTGAAGAAGATGATGAAGAGGGTTCTTATGACGAGCTATAGAGAGACAGACTGACTGTCATTATTAATGGATTATAAAGATTGTTCTATGTAGTTTACTTCTTTGGGTTATAGGTTTTTGAGTTTGAATGTTGATTATTTTATTTGACTGGGATTAAGGTGTAAAACAGGTTTTGCTTCATTTTTTATTTAGTAAGTTTTATATATTTGATTTCAAATGAAAATGGTGCATTATACTGATTAGACGATGATTCATACGCTGGTAAACAGTCCATGATTGAAAAAGAAGTAGATCATACGAGAAAAGGTAGAAACTGACTCAAAAGCCCTGGCTGAGATTCTGTTGATGGTGGGTCTGCCATAACATTGCTCTTGATCAGATACATCACTCTAACTCGGTTTCAGGAGGCCTGGTTTTGTTAGCATGACTATCCTTAATCCATAAAATACATGTAGAAGACAAGCAACCCTGCTACTTCTTGGCAAAACTGATGGCCATTGGGTTTTGAGGGGTGATTTTGAACCCTTGAAGTTCCTGCATGGCCATAGATGACTGGACGTCGTCTTCAAAAGGTAGGACTTATGCAAATGTATATTAACTCATATTAAATTTAATGACAATATTTCAATGTAACCCGTATCATCTTTTTATTATCAAGAATTTTCATCATCAACTTCACTATCTTCATCATTAGTAGATGCTTCTACTTTTTGCAATTTTTTGCAAAGCAGATTTAAACACAAAACATAAATATTTATGAAATGTAATTTTCTTGACAATTTACATCATTATAGTCACAAATTGTTGGAGGTTAATTTTGTCCTTCTTATATTATCTTCGAAAATGTTAACCCAATTATGGGATTTGTGATGTTGTAATCACTAAACTTGGAACTTCTACCTTGATTCTTTTTTCTTAAATACTACATTCCTTTATTTAATGAGACATTAGGGAGCGGATGCATCATTCTTCCACAATCTTTAGTAGCTTTTCATCATTAACTCTAACAAACCGAATTCTTGATGACCAATGACAAAAAAAAACTCATATTTGGTAGTATCCAAAATTAAATTGGAACTTAAATATGAAAAATGTTAGTAATTGGTTGGATAGTATCCACCATTCGAGTTGGGTCTTAAATATGAAAAATGATTATAATTGAGATTCATTATTTAGAATAGCAATATAAGTTTTAGTAAGGATGATTCTTAAGTTGACTAAATTTCACATACAAAAAATGAGAGCGGATAGATAAATTATCACATAACAACTATAGTGTCTGATGTTGATATATGCTCACAAAATAACTCATCAAGTCTTCTTTCGTTTTTTATTAAAAAATGATGATAAAATATCCTATAGAAAAAAATAAAAATAAAACAATTAGGATTTGTATCTTAATCAATCATTAGATGCCAACTTATATTTATCTTCTTCTCATACTTCCAATTCAATTCATTAAGTTCTTGTAATATAATAGTTGGGATATTGAATAGTCTTTTCTCAAGCAAATATAGGAGCTTCATCTCATTTTTATCACAAAATAATCAAACTACACTAATTTAATATGTATTTTTAAATTTCAACATAATAAGAAAGATTTTTCATAATGGATAAAAAATGTTACCTTAACTGAAACTCAATGACTTTATGAATATCAAGATTAGGTCGTAGCACAAAGGTAGTTACAATTCAAGATAATAAATTTTCAACCGTAAATATTGGTCAATTACCAATAGATGAATATTAACACCTCAAGTAATGAACTAATAAAATAAGAAATGCGTGCATATGTTCAGAGACAGAGGAATGCAATGACCCATATAAACATAACATTAATAGTCTTATCAAGAATTTTATTGAATTAAGTAATGGTATTGGTTCATAAAGTTATCTTTACAATGCATTTTCGGGATCCGAATTGAAATTTAAAAGTTTAATAAAACCAGATAATTTTAAAATAAAACTTATACCTATAAGCTTGTATTGTCACGTTGTCTGATACCAATTGATTATTTGAACTTCATAAACACTTTTTTCAAATTGACCTATAACTGTTTTTGAAAAACTTTACATTCTTCCCAAGTGGCTCAAAATTTGTAATAAATGTTTTGAATTTGCACGCATCAATCAGAAAAAAAGCAACGCTATTAGTAATCATCTAATGGATTAGAAATAAAATTTTAGATCGGATTTTTGTGAGATCGTGAAATTGACCAGAGCTACAGATTTTTAGGTGAAGGCGATTAGGAGTGGAAGTTTGGATTTTGGTTTGCGGATAATTATAAAAAAATATAAATGTTGTGATTAATTATGGATAGTAAGTTGGATATGGTTAGTAAAATCATGATTTTCAAAACCACATTAAGCTAGCGAACTTTTGTTTTATCTTTAAGGTCACCAAACTTATTAATAATATTTTATAACATTAGAAGTAAGAACTTATTTCGTAAAAGGCTAAAATAACCCGAAGTAAGCAGTGGCGGAGAGAGAGAGGGTAACAGGGTGGGTCCTTGGACCCACCCTGGTTCGGGAGGAAAATGGTTAAATTAGATACGATAATTAATTGATATAAAAAATTTAGGTCGGGTTTAATTGACAATAGTAGTTTTGTGTTTGAATCTAGGCAACCTTATTTCTTAAGCATACAATATACATATTTGTGCAAACTTCAATTTCGTATAAGTCGATTTTCTTATGAGGGAGCATGCTAGTAAATGGTATCATATATATTATTGAATCTCTTCCAACAACTCGATTTGTTGATACTAAATGGTTTTTTATAAAGAATATTATTCGAAAGCTAAATCATGAATTATTGATTGGTGTAAGATTTATTATTAAACCTATATAAACAACTCGATTTATTGATACTAACGGTTCTTGACAAAGAAAACCATTTGAAAGAGTACGAGTGTACGACTAACTAAATCAATAATTGTTTGGTACGCAGAATGATATTCTTGATTTTTTTTTACTACTAATGCATTTTAATTTACCAAAAAATTTCAATTTAAGATTATATTAACAAAAACTATTTTATCATGTGTATTTTTTAGGTGGACCCACCTTAAACGAAATCCTGGCTACGCCACTAGAAGTAAGGACTAACTTTTGTTTTTATAAGGTCCACAACTCTTGGTTATGAATTTATGCATAGTTATATATGATCTCTTGATTTTGAGTGGAGTCGAATTGAAAGGTGAGATTAACTACAAGAAAATCTGGTTATAGAGTCAGAGGTTATTTGCGTCTAAAAGACAGTTATTTGTTTCTGTATATCTTTCGAAACAAATAAATTATTTGCATCGGACGCCTCTGACTCTAATTCTCTTTAGAAGCAAATATAGATGCAAATAATATATACTTCTAATTAAGAAATCTGAATAAAATCTTTTTATTGTAATTCCACATTAAAGAACATATATTTTTCTCTTCTTATTTGGTTTTAGAGAGAAATGTTTTTGTTCCTATTTCAAGTTTTATAGACAATTATAATTGTTTCTAAAACACCTTACCGAATCAAATATTTGCTTCATGAACAAATACTTTTGCTTCTATTTCAACTTTCATAAGTTTGATTAATATTTATTATTTTACCTTCAATGGCACAAATAAAATAAAATTCTAATTTTATTAATTAATTTTTAATACATTTATTCTTAAATACATTAATACATTACCCATAAAAACATAAATAGAAAAAGGGAAAATACATAAAGATTACATTGTAACGTTGATAGTTATCGTTGTGCCAGCTCTACGGCATCTAGGCCGACGCGACTCTCGCCTTTCATCCTGATAAGCCGCCACCGATTATGCTCGTTGCCCAAACCCGTTGCCACTTGTTTCCATCCGCCATTCCGGCCTCTCCAGATCAAGCGAATCTCTACCTACATCCAGACCCTTCTTCCCTCCAGATCGATCTCAGATCGAGACCCAGTGGAAGGCGGAACCCAACGCCGCCAGCAACTCTTCCCGGTCTTCCATTTTCCATTTGAGAGCTCCAATTGCTAGAGAGCACCCAGAACCATAACTCTCGAATCTCCTCCACTGCCGCAAATTCCTCGAGCGCCATTGTCAACCCCGTTGTTGTCCCCAATCTCCCCTTACAAACATTACAATCCAAATAACCCATTTAATTAAGAGAGGGAGACGAGGAGAAAGACATAATCGCAAGTCAAAACCTAAGAGACAGTTTCCTTACAACAAACAAAATAAATTTCTTCTCTTGCCGAAAATTGTAATCCCAGGTCGATTTGTTGCTGATGGCAGGGGTAGTTCTAGATCAGTGAAACTAGAATCGGCTAGCAACGACAACGAAAGGCAAACGAGGAATTTTATTCGTCAGAGGCGATCGACGTTGACGAAGGGAAGCCAGAGGATTGTGGGGAACGGGCTATCGGCAGCGGCGGGTGGTGGAAGAGGATGTTTCGTTGGAGGGGACTCCTACATAGGGAAGCCAAGCGATGGAAAAGAGGTTTCGCTTGCTGGGTTTGGAGGAAGAAAGGAAGCCATTAATTGTTTGGTAATAGGTCATTGGGTTTGGAGGTAGAAGAAGAGAAAGAGAGTGGGTGCCTGGGTGGGTGGGGATTTGAAAAGTAAATGGAAAGTTTTTTTTTGGGAAAGTTGAAGTTAAAGAATGGGCAGAGAAATCTTTGGGAGGGAAGATAGAGCGGCGTTGGGTGGGGAGAAGGAAATTTGGGAGCCATTACAAAAATTAAAATTTCACAATTGTAGCTTTTATTAATTATAATGAAATTTGGCACTGGACACCAATTATAATTCATTTTTTTATAACAATTATAATTCTTAAACCTATACACAACAACTAATTCAAACCAGTGTTTTAGGAGCATATGTATTTGTCTCTAAATAGTAAATATATGTTATGGCTTGTAAGTAACATTTATATTTGTCTCTAAAGACTATTAAATTGTCTTCATATGACATAATTATAAGTGACATTTGTATTTGTCTCTAAAGACTATTAGATTTGCCTCCATGTGACATAATTATAAGAGACATTTGTATTTGTCTCTAAATAATAATAAATTTGCATCTATATGATATATGTATAAGTAGCATTTATATTTTCATCTAAAAACCATTAAATTTGTCTATTTTGACATAACTATAAGCAACAAATATATTTGTGTCTAAAGACTATTAGATTTGTCTATAGAGACAAATAATTTTACCTATTGAGACAAATAATATATTTGCCCCTAAAACTTAACTATTGAGACCAATACAACAATTGTCTCTAATTGTTTGCCTCTATAGCATGGTTTTCTTGTAGTTATTATTATTTTTATATCCCTACCTCTTTTAACTGGAATAAATTTTTTTTTGCACATATGGAACGAGGTTCATATAAGGAACGAGTTTATATATTTTGAGAAAAAGAGTTTTTACTTTATACCACCTTTGTTTTTAGCTCAAATTTTTTCAAAAAAAAATGCATATAAGGAACAGGTTTATCGTGATATATTATGATCTACAAATTTATCAGAATATTCAACATCAAATCTATCACTATATTTTAGGGTGGGTAGCTAGTTGCAGAAGACAGTAAATGGTGGTTAGTAACTTAGTATAATACTACTATCATAAATACAATCATTCAACACTATAGGGGTCGTTTGGATGAGGAATTGTAACGGATCAATTTGACACAATTGTCTCGTTTTGAGACATTTGTACCAAATTGTCTCGTTTGCTAGCAAAAAATTTGGATGAATCAATCTGCCTGAGCCCTGAGGTATTTTGAATTGATCCGTTTTGAGTCAATTTCAATTACCTGGGGTGGGGGCAGGTAATTCGAATTGGCTCATTTTAATTGCCTCGTTTATAAAACGAGACAATTGATCAAATTGATTCATTTCTAGATTGATCCTTCCAAACGACCCCATATGATATTTTCGTACCTCCATTATACACTTCTATAACAGTTTGGTGCAATCTTATGTACTATCAAACATTATCATTATGATATAAGCTGGTAATATATGTTACCATTGTTTTCAAAATATATGAAAGTATATATAAATTTTACGAGTGTCCGACTTTTTTGTATAAAAAAAATTAAAATTCTGACTTAAAATAAAAAAGATATCACCGAAGAAACTTAATTATAAATACCTATTGATATAAGTAAACAACTCGCTCACAAAAATATATATATATATAAGTAAACAACAAGGTTAGACTCTCCCACTATTATTGTGCTTTATGTCATGTGGTTTCGTTATCTTCGCACAATTAATCCGACCTCAAAAGTGGGAGAGGATTAATAAATGCGTGGGTGTCAGAGCCGCCATTTAGTCAAACCAACGATTTTGTTGACCCTCGGCAGAAACTCAACTCAACTTGCCTTCAATTGCTTCACTTTACACACGGATTAATTACAAAAGAGGTCCCTTTACAATTGGTTCACAAGTGAACACTCCATTTATTTTTATTTTTAACAAGATGGTTATCTAATGTTTGCACTAACTACTCAAATGTCCATTTTAGGCTCTAGCCATCTCATTCCATTTTGCAACTCAAACTCGATATATTAGGAAGACAATTGGATCAAATTAATTTGAAAATGTTTCATGAACTACCTATACTAAGTAGTCATGACTGATTTATACTATTATGTCTGTTTAGCAAGCAGTATGCTTTGAATAAAGTACAATCAATTTATATGACGGTTTATACTAGTTTTGATAAAAAAACATATGAAAAGAGGAAAAACATTAACACCAAATGAATAGTGCATTTATATAATCTATCTTAACAAAATCTACCTATAACCTCCATTCATATATAAATAAAATACGACATTAAAAAAAATCATTTTACTTTTTACAGGTTTTAACTCTTACTTCATATTGACAATCTTCCAACCTAATTTTATCGGGCAGAAATTGAATCCAATTATACGATCGAACTCGAGCATATTAGCGGTTTGACAACCATAATTTTTGCCATTCCCTCACCTTCCCAGAAACCACTCCACTTCCCTTTTTCCCGGGATTTTTCCAGAAATAGCACCTTTACAAAAAAATTACAAAAATAGCACCCAGCTGACAAAATTTACACTAATAGCACCATTTTTTATGGACCGCACCTCTAAGGTGGTTTATAATTCAGGACCAAAACCGCATCTTGGCCAAGCGGTTTCAGGTCTGACCTACAGAAACCGCGTGGCCGAGGTGCGGTTTTGGCCTGACCTAGCAAAAACGCACTATGGAGAGGCGGATTGTTTCTCCAAAACGAAACCGCATCCCCAAGGTGTTGTTTTGCCACACAAACCGCACCCCCAAGTTGCGGTTTTGGTCAATTAATTTCCGACATGCCATGCAGAATAACAGACGTGGGTCTGCATGGCAGACGAAAACCGCACCTCTAAGGTGCGGTTTTCATCAGTGATTTTGCCTATAAAAGACTTCCCGGAAAAGCACTTAACGTTAACTCGTAAGTTTATGTTGTAGCTCTATATTTATTTAGTAGTTTTGCAATTAAAGTTAACTCGTAAGTTTATTTTGTATTACTTTTTATTATTATTTTTTATTTTTGATTTTTATGACATTAACTGAACTACGGTTTTTTAGTAGATGGCATTCCTAAAGTTCACGCTTGACTTACGGTGGAATGGTTACACGGAAGAGAACGGAAAGGGGGTCACCTACGTTAGTGGCAATTTTCAAAAGATAAAGGTCGCTATCAGACCGCTGCTTGAAGACCTCCATCAAATGTACACTAACGTTACTTGCATGGATGGCACGAGAAGAGTTGATCGTATGGTGTACCAATATCCAAACAGAGAAAGTGGGTCATTGTGGCATGAGGAATATCTCATAACCACTCAGGATGAGGTAGATGCCATGCTCGAATTCTTGAGGTCCAATAATCTTTCCAAAGCCGAGATTTTCGTTTACACCGAGCCGATCATAGGCGTTGGAGGTCATTCTGGACACGGTCAAACATCTGGTATCCATGGTGGAGGTGAATTATATGGCGATCATCCCTACCAAAGTTACCATGATCCTCATTCCTATTTTGAGTACCAAGGGCAAGGTGAAGGTCATCGTCAATCTTTCCCGTCATATGAAGAAGAAGTTCAACTGGACCTCCCCAACCAACCTCAGTACAACTTCTAATCAGGCAGCGGTAGCTTTCACAACTACCATTATGGAGCTGATGAAGGTGCCTTTCATGAGCTGGATCCGATGGAGGATGCCCTGCCAGCATCAGACAGCTCCGACCCTCTCGAAGGTGCTGATGATTCAGGACCAGAGTCAGACTCAGCTAATGATGATGAGGTGGCTCGTGACCGTGTACCAGTCCCCTACTACAATCATATTCTAGACGACAATTGGATGGTCAACAGCGACATGGAGCTGCCAGAGGTCCCAATATGGGGTCCACTCACTGGGTTTATGAAGGGCCAACAATTTGGCTCGAAGAAGGAGGTGCGGCATGCCATTGAGACTGAAGCAAAGACTTGGCATTTTGAATGGCACACAACTCATTCCAACACTAAAAGCTCATAGTCAGATGCCGTAATCATCACGAGAGGTGCAATGTTAGGATTCGGGCCATCAACAGCAAGAGACACAGCCACTGGGTCATATCCCGTGCGGTGAACACACACATATGTGTGTCATCCATAACTTCCCAAGGCCATCGACAGTTAAAATCCAGGGTGGTTGCTGCGGCTATCAAGCATCTAATTGAACAAGATCCGGACCTAAAGGTGAAAGTCATAATCACTGACATTGCAAGTCGTTATGGTTATATGATTAACTATAAGAAGGCGTGGCATGGAAAGCAGAAAGCTCTGGCCGCCGTCTTTTGTGATTGGGAAGAATCATATGCATTCCTTCCCAGGTTAATTTTGGCATTGGAGGCGTCTAACCCTGGCACTGTTTTCTCCCCTCGATACCAAGATGAAGAGATACAACCCCCAGAGCCAGGTAACAAGCGCCATTTCAGACGACTTTTTTGGGCATTCAAGCCATCTATTGATGGTTTTGGCTTCTGTGTCCCTGTGATCCAAGTGGATGGTACATTCCTTACCGGCAAGTACAAGGGCACTCTCCTGATTGCCAGTGGGGCGGAAGCAAACAATAAAGTCTTTCCTTTAGCCTTCGCCATCGTTGAGGGAGAGAATGCTGATAGCTATGGATGGTTTTTTCGGCAAATTTAGCTCCACGTCACTAGGAGGACGAACTTGACAATAATCTTTGATTGGCACGCCGGCATTAGATCTACCATCTTAGGTTTAGATCCAGCCTGGAAGTGGTCCCAAAGGTGGTGCATACGACACTTCAATAGCAACTGGAACCATCATTTCAAGCGGAAGAAGCTTGCTGATAATTTGTGGTGGATTGGTAAGTTCTCTATTAGCCTTTAATTTTGTCAGCTAACAATATCTTGTAATCAGGAGAGTGGTGCACTTGTTAGACTCTTTCTAAAGAGATGCATGCCTAAGGAAATGGGGTTTTAAGCGATTATCATGATCCTCCCATTTCATGGGAAAATCGTTTTAAGCGATCTTCGGATTCCCCCTTTTTCTGTCAAACAGGCTGTGTTTCTAAGGAGATGTATACCTCTCCTAAGAGTCTAACGAGAGTACCTCCGGGTTGTTCGAATTGTACTAAACTGCCAAAAATTGACTAACGTACTACTTTTCTGTGTCTTCCTCAACGGTTGCCTACAAAGAGAAAAAATTTCTGGAGAAGATGCAGAAGATGCACGAGTTATGCCCTGAAGGGGCACAGTGGCTGGATGGACATGACCTATCCATGTGGACAGTTCATAAAGATGGAGGGACAAGATGGGGTATTGCCACAACGAACTCAGGTGAGAGTATCAACTCTGTCTACAAGGCCGTTCGTGCACTGCCAATCTCTGCCATTGTGGAGATGACTTTTTGGAAAACGAATGCATGGTTCGTCAACCGATTCCACTGGGCAAGGACGAACGAGGCACATGGAAAGGTCCATGCCTATAAAGTCATGGAAGTAATGGAGAATGACAATCGCAAGAGTAGTCGACATAGTGTAACTGTTATGAATCGGGCAAATGGCAAGTATAGCGTGACGACCAGACATCGGGAGGATGGTAGACGGGGGGGGGGGGGGGGGGGGGGGGGGGGCACCGCCATGAATTTTTGGTCAATTTCAGAAAAAAAATTGGTGAGTGCTCATGCCAGAAGTATCAAGGGAGAGGGTGGCCTTGTTCTCATGCAATGGCCGTAATAAAAAACAGGAGCAAAGACCCCCATCACTTCGTTAGTCCATTCTTCAATATCGAATTACTCAAAACAACCTATGGACGGAGTTTCCGTGCATTGCCTGATGAAGCTTATTGGCCGCTATACGAAGGAAAATTGATCATCCCGCCGTTCGAAAAGAGGCGTGAACCGGGTCGCTCGAGGAAAAAGAGAATTTATAATGAAATGGATCAAAGTGGAAGACCACCACGAGGCCCAAGACGATGTTCAATATGCAAAGTTCCAAGACATGATAAACCAATGTGTCCAGGACCGATTGGTCCGCAAAATCTAGGTGCTGATGTGCCGGACTCAGCTAATGCGACATAGTTTTCTTTTATCATCTTTTTCAAGCTATTTGAGACTCTTACTTTGCAAGTAATTGTGCATTGTTGATTGAATGAATTGGGATTATATCAAGATAAGAGGAATAGTTCCAAGGACATAGAAATAAAACCAAATTGAAATAACACTCAATTAAATAAACTAAGATAATATGAATAGTTCTTTGTTTATTGAAATAAAAACCAAATAGAAACAACACTCAATTCGATAAACTAAGATAATAGGAATAGTTCCAAGTACATAGAAATTAAATTCAACTCAAAATACAACTCATGGAAGTCCACGAGCTTCACCGGAATCCACGGTTTTCTTGCTCCTTGTACGACGACCGACGGGAGTAACAACAGGTGGTTGCGGTGGCAAGTTTAAAACTCAGGCCGAGGTAGTGTGGCGCTCGTCGGTGCTGTGTCGACGGGGAAGCGGCGCTTCCGGGGTCGAGCGGGGGACATCCGTGCTCATACGGTGAGGAGTAGGAGGTGCCTGCTGATGAGGGCGAGTCAATGGGTTGAATTCGTGGTGCGCCGTCGTGGAGGAACCATCATGCCAAGTACCCGATGATGTTTGGCAGGGAGATGGGGGGTAGACCGGGCGTGAATCGTAGTATGTTTGGCGGGGATCGTTGTATGAGATCGGGGTGGGACTCAGAGGGGTTTGATGGTAGGTCGAGCGAGGATCGTAGTATGAGCTTGGGTGGGGATCGTTGTTGTAGGAGGGAGGAACTCTTGGGATGAATTCGGGCGGGGATCTTGGGTGGAACTCGGGCAGGGAGTTTGGGTGGAACTCGGGCCGGCACCTTGGGGGGAACTCGGGCCGGCACCATGTGTCACAACCAATGGGGGCGGCACTTTCCACGCCTGATATGGCGTTACGTCGGGCACGTTGGGCCTTTCCTGAACCCTCTTGCTCTTCTTTCTCTTGTATGGTGGTGGGGGATTGGGGACATCAAATTGTACCGGAGGTGGCGGGGGTGCGGGCATGGGCGGATATCTACGATGATCCTGACCCTGAGTTCTGATACAGTCGAGAAGACTGTTTGCCATCCTCCTGATGAAGCTCACATCTTCATTGCCCAGCTCAACTCTCCCGGGGGTCATATCTTTGATCCGCTCGATCCCATCAGCCTAAATAAAAAAAATAAGTTAGAAAAAATTTAGGAACCAAGTAATACATTTAATTATATAGACGGAATATATTTACTAATCCACCATCGGCCGCACCCTCCGGAGTCATGTAACGAACCGATGTTTGCCGATATCAATCCAAGTATGGGTCATGATACCCCATTCGACCCACTTGAGCTGGAGTGACAATATCCTGCATTTGTCGGTTGTCCCACATCGTGATGAAATTTTCCAAATTCGTGGGCCAATCGCGAGTACCTTGCCAACCATCTCGGCCATGAAAGGCCCTTTGACTATCGGGGACCTCCAACGGAATGCACTGCTCCCGACCAAACTGACGGAGGCATCGATCCGGCAAGTGCCACTCCACGTTCCCAAAACAAATTAGAGGGACCCTTGTGCACCATTGCCCGATATGACCGAGGAATTGCTGGAGATGCCAATGAACGATGTTCTCCGGGTATGGATCGAAGACGATCTACAAGAAAGAAATGAGTAACTTAAGATAGTCAGAATTGGAAAAATACATGTAGTCCATGGAAAAAAGATATAAATGGATCGAAGTATAGAAGTTACCTCTCCTTCCCAAAGTCGCTCAAACCTCCTCCGATACTCGTCCAACTTTTGTTGGGCAAGGTTGTCGCATGTTGTGTGTCCGAGCCACCTTATTAATAAGACAATAATGAAACTACAATAAGCTAAAACACAAGGGAAAATGTGTTATGAAAAACATGATGGGGTATATGAAGTTTACCTTGTACCATAAGCTTCAGCTCTTAGGGGATGATCGATTGGCCAATCCCTGTCGGGACGTTGGACCGGTGCAATCCATGGAATATGCTCCCATGCCCAAAATTGGACGATGAACATTGGGCCGCCAACCTCGCTAACAACTTTTAGAGACTCATTGCACAAGTTGTGGTAGATATTAGCTAGGCAAGTGGATGCCCAGCTATACTCCCCCATCTCCTCCCAACTACCGAGGATGATCCTAAGCCATCCTAGACACGAGCATATCTCTCCTTCTCATCCTCCGGACTTTCCTCGGTTAGGGGATGACTCTCGTAATGGTCTCTAAAATACTTCGTCAACCAAGTAATTGAGACTTGGTGTTTCCTCATTGGTGGCAAGCGATCGGTCGCATCAACGCACCCCTTCACTGGTACTTTCACTCCCAAAACACTGTGGATGAAATGAACCCAACCGGGCATACCGTCACAATCCTCGGTGGGATGATCACTCACACACACCGGTTTGCCGTCGATGGGCAGATGGGTTAGGATGGCGACACCTTTAGCGTGATGGTGGCCTCTCCTTCTCTAAAGTTGAAACAATGGGTCTCCTTTCTCCATCTCTCAACTAATGCGGTGATGAGTTGGCGATCAACTTTGATGTCGTTAAAATGCCTAATCGGGTCCAACCGTGCCCTTTTGAGAAAGGACAAGATAGCTAGGTGGAATGGGAGCACATTGGTCGTACCACTGTAGCGGAGTATTATTTGTGCCTCCTAGCGCAAATTTACACGTTAATTATTATATATTAGAAAGGATTTTTTTCTTATAACTAAATTAATTAAAATAAATTATTTAACTTCAAGTAGAATTTTATTATCATCAAAAGAAATTTCATATAATTAACATAATAACATTCTAAATCAATAATAATTTAAAGAGATACATACATATTATCATAAAAAAAATCCTAAATTAATTAACATAATAACATTCTAAATGAATAATAATTTAAAGAGATACATACATATTATCATAAAACAAACATACTAAATTAACTAAAATAAATAACATTGATAATGAATAGTAATTTAAAGAGAAACATACATATTCAAATGTTTGAAATTAATAAAATTCATTTTGTACACATAAAAATAAATCGTATTGGTTGTTTGGTAAATAATTTAATCGTATTGGTTGTTTTAAATAATTTAATCGAATACAGAGCAACACTCGTTAGACTCTTAGAAGAGGTATACATCTTCTTAGAAACGCAGTCTTTTTGGCAGAAAAAGGGGGGATCCGAGGATCTCTTAATACCCAATTTTCCTAGGGAATGGGAGGATATGATAATCGCTTAAAACCCCATTTCTTTAGACGTGCATCTCTTTATAAAGAGTCGAAGTAAGTGCCGCTATGTATTCGATTAAATTATTGAAAACAACCAACACGATTAAAAATTCAACATAAATTTATTTAATATTCCACTAAATACATTAACAAAATAAAAGAAGGACAAATGGTGAAGAATTGTATGTACCGGGTGATCGTTCCAAGCATCCCTTGACCGATGGTCGGGTTGGTCGTACAAGTCGGTTGGATCCAACAGTCCTTGCTCGAGATAATACCGTTGGTTGTATATATCCACGTCCTCCCCAACCTACGAGAAAATAACAACGAGGTTAGTACATAGATTAATTAAAAAGCTTATAACAACAATAAAATTAAACCAGAATAATGAGTACGTACCGCTTGAAATTCATCAACATAAAATCCCTCTCCTTGCCACCAATCGACCATTTTTTCGGGAAATTCGGACAGAGATTCGGCTCGGCGGGTTTTGAGGAAAAAACCAAAATTCAGACAGAGATTCGGCTCGGCGGGTTATGAGGAAAAAACCAAAATTCAGACAGAGATTCGGCTCGGCGGGTTTTGAGGAAAAAATCTAAGAAATGTTTTCTGATGGCAGATCGGACTTAGCCGCAACCAACAGACCACTATTTCCTAGGCTTTTGGGAGGGGAGGGTTTAGAGAGATAAATTCTAGAAAGAGAAGGAAGAATGGGTTGTGGTGTGAAGAAATGAGAGGGGAAGGGGGGGGGGGGTATTTATACCCAACAGACCGCACCCTCCAGGGGCGGTTGAGTAATTTTCCCCAAGCCAAAACTGCGCCTAGCCGAGGCGGTTTGCTCTTCCCCAAGCTTGACCGCACCTCGGCGCTGCGGTCATCGATCCGTGGCCAGGATCGCTGACCTGGCAAGCGGTCTGCCCTTGGATCGCAGCCCCATCCGACGGTCTCCGACCCCGCTGCCCAGAAAACACAAACCGCTCTCGGAAGGTGCGGTGTGTTTGCTTACGTAGATTGGACCGCACCTTAGAGGTGCGGCTTATAAGTAAAACGCACCTGGAGGGTGCGATTTACATATAAAACGCACCATAGAGGTGCGGTCTATTGAAAATGGTGCTATTAGTGTAATTTTTTTCGGCTGGGTGCTAGTTTTGTAATTTTTTTTAAAAAGGTGCTATTATTTGAAAAACCCTCTTTTTCCCTCTATCTTACTGGGGATTGCTATTCGTCGCCTTAAAAATCCTTATTTGTCACCCTAATTAAATTAATTTTACTATAATGCCCTTAATTTAATTTAAAACTTACCTCAAAACAAATTATAACCGAAAATAAATCCAAAACAATAATAACTGCAGCGGCCAGCAGAACATTCGCCCGGCAGATTCCTTTTCAGCTGGGACACGGAAGCATTAGATCACAATTATAAATAAAGGTTGCTTTTCATGGGACATAACTGGGGAATTATTGGGACATTACTCCAGCCGCCAGAGAAGTTGGAGAAGAAGAGAGTTTTTGGCGTATAAAACTCTTCTTTCGTGGACTGAGGTTTTGGATTAATTTCAAGGCAATCAACAGGAGTTAAGGTTAGTAAACGGGTTACTTCATTCGTAAATTTTCTATTTCTTGAATTTTAAGATGTTGAACTTAGAATTATTTGTTAGTTTGTTTTCCATGATTATGAACTAAATCTTAATTTATGGGGGAAGACTGTAGGATGTGCCTATCGAATTTCTATGATTTAAATGAATTGAATAAGGTAATTAGGTAGTGAATTTCATACCTTCTTTTCCGAGAGCTTCTCTCTGTTGATTTTTCGCCAAGTTAACTTCCTACTTGTTTTCTAGTTTAGTTATTACATTGTCTTTAGTTTACTACAAAAACAATTTTGTTCTTTCAATTCCTTGATAATATAATCATTAAATATGAAGTTGTATCAATCCTTGTGGGACGATAGTATTACTTACTTTTATTACTCAGTTGATAATCTGCATATAGATTTTATAGCGTCACATCCGGACATAATTTAGATAATTTTTGGATTAAATTATCTTTAATTTGTACTAATTTTATTCTTTATTAGGGAGACAACTTTGTTGAAGTTTGCTACACAATTGACAACACCGTTGATATAATAAGGAGTGTGGTATGAGTAATACGGTAAGTACTTATTTAAATAAACTTTATAATAAATAAATTAATTGTATTGACTAATGGTGTATTGGTTTGAAAATTTTTGTATGTTTTTTGTAGGGTGGTTCTCGAGATGACGAAGGTGACAAAGTTGATTACACCCAATTCTTCATGAGTGCAGGTTTTTATGATACTAAGGACAAAGCTCGGGAAGCAGCAAAGGGGATAGCAAAATCTCTCGGTTTTTTCTTGATAGTGTCTACAACCAAACGAAATCTGGAAGAAACGAATCCGCGGATATATATGGATTGCAACCATGGTTGCAGGAGCATAACATATATCCCAGATCCTGATAAGCCAAGGCGGAATAATACGAAGACTGGCAAGTTGGGTTGCAGATTCAGAGTGGTAGTACGGGCAATATTGGTGGATGGTTCTTTGAAATGGAGAATTGATGGTGTGAGGGGGTTTCATAATCATAAACTTGAGCTTTATTCTGAAGGGAGCAGCCAAAGAAATACTCTCACAAAGGAGAAGAAGGAAGACATCAAGAAAATGGAGGCAACGATGACTCATCCGAAACAAATGAAGAAGTCTCTGAATGACACGTATGATGCTCACCTCAACATGAAACAAATTTACAATGAAACCGGCAAGATTCGGCAACAGAGATTGGGTGGCATGAAACCCATGCAGTGGACATTGAGGGAAGCTCAAAAGCTCTGGTATTTCGTTAAGTGTGAATTTGATATTGATCGTCATGTTACTAATCTCTTCCTTTGCCACCCGGAGTCTCTTCAGATGTTGAGTGCTTGGTATTTCGTTGTTCTAATAGACTCGACATACAAAACCAAATAGCATAAGAAGCCATTGGTTCAGTTGGTTGGTGTTACTCCGGTGCAGAAGAACTTTAACACTGGGTTTGCATTTGTGGCAGATGAAAAAAAGGAGCCATATACTTGGGTTTTGTCGCAGCTAAAGAGTGTGCTTGGTGGTAGGATCCCAAATGCAATTGTCACAAATAAGGAGGGAGGATTGGGTGTTGCAGTGCGCGAGATCTTTCCAGAATCTACTCACTTATTATGTGTATGGCATATGAAGAAGCACATTGAAGCCAAACTCATGAGCTTTCGAATGAGTAGAGAAGTCGCGGAGGGTTTTGTTGGAGGTCCTTGGGGAACATTGTTGTATGCCAATACCCAAGAAGGATTTGATAGTGCTTGGGTGGACTTACAAAATAGTCGTTGGGGGGACAATGGACGATTGATGAACTACTTGAGAAGCGAGTGGCTATCTTGTGCGAGTAAATGGGCTAATTGCTACACCAACCGTGTGTTTCATATTGGCAACACGAGCACAAATAGGGTGGAATCAGCTCACTCCTCTTTGAAGTCATGGCTTAACACTTCTAGGCACAAGATTGATCAACTCTTCATGAGATTCCATGCTTTTGTGGAAGGTAGAGTGATTGAATTGTGAAAGGACCTAGAGGAATCACGATTGAAGGTAAATTCATTTTGATTGAATTGTGATAATAATTTTCATATGATTTCTCTTATTTAGGTTATGTATTCATTTAAATAGGTATTTACATGGGCATATGGACTGCCTTTTGTGCACTTGAACAACAAGGTTAGTTCATGGGCGATTGAGCTATTGAGGGGAGAAGGTAGTAGGAAGAATGTTGAGAGGTGCGGTTGCGTGCTACCAGAGACATATGCACTTCCATGTCTATGCACAATGCAGAGGTTCAGTGAGAAAGTTTTAGAGTTGTATCCACACCACTTACATCATTTCTGGTCTTCTTTAAATTACCATGATCCACCTGATCGTGCACAGTGGGAGGACCATGATGCTATTGAGAGAGATATTTTCGAAAAAAATAGTGGAGGAGGTACGTTGTAGAGGACCAAATTATATTCGAGTAGCTATTCCATCACTTCGAGCTCATGTTCTCCCCGAGGACATGGGTCTTCTTCAGCCTAGGGATGCAGAGATTGCGAGGGGTCGACCGCCTAGGAGGGAGAACGCCCGAAAACGTTCTTGGTTTGAGCACGAGAGATCACGAGAGGCACACAGAAGTAATACCAGCAGGACAAGCACTCCGACGAGGGATCTCACTCCCCCGATGAGGGATCCTACTCCCCCTATGAGGTCAACACATACAGGTTAGTCATAAATATGATTTTGATTGTACTATTATTTTGTGTGTGTTGATATCTTAGTTTTTTATAAGAGTTTCCATATTGTTTCACTTGCTTGATTTCATTAGGTCGTACACGAAAGAGTCAATTGTGGGAATTCCATAGTGAGAGGAATATGTGTCCATACCTCCCGTACATCCAATCTAGCATACACCATCTTGTTAGATCTTGGTTTAACCTCGATGGGGATGGTCATTGTGGGTTTTGAGCAATCTCACACATTATTCATGGGGACGAGGGTTAGAGATGAGGCAAGCTGTTATTGGAGATATTACTAGTCGATTGGATTCTATATATAGTATACATTACGATGGGACACTAGAGCAAGTAATTCATAGGTTGGATCAAAGGAATTCGGGATGGTGTGGCAACGAGTACTGGTTTGAGGAGGTGGATCTACTAGCATTCGGGACAATGCACAATTGTTCCTTTTCAGTCTTTGGGCGGGCAAATGATGGGACATATGGGTATAGTGCATTACCCGTGACAGCGCCACCAGGGATAACGTCTTCAGTTCATGTTTATTACCTCGTTCATACTGGATTACATTGGGTCCGACTTCAGCTTGCAGACGTCGGAGGTGTTACACCGATGCCTCCATTTAGTTTTCAATGGTCTCATCTTCGCGATATGACAACTGTTGGTTCTTGGTCATTGTTGTACTAAAGGAAAGAAGTTTGCTTTTCTCTCTTGGTGGACATCATCAAAGTAGACAAGACAAGGGTGAGCCGGAGCATGTAGTACTTGAGTAGTTACATTATTTTAGCTTTTCGGTACTTATCTATGTAGTATAGATTATTTAGCTACATTGGTCATCTTTTCGGTTCTTTAGCTACATTATTTCATCTTCTTGGTATTTATCAATGTAGGAGATATTGTTTATGACATATTAGCGGATTGAATTAATTAGTTTAATCGCGATATCAAATAATACGACCTTATCAATCTGAGGAATTCCTTATCACCGTAATTTGGCGAAAATGATCGGCCGCTTAAAAAATTAATCAAATGATCCATTATACTGTTGCAACAGATTCCACAATTACAATGAACATAAGAACACACATCATAGACATTCATGAAAAAGATATCACGGCTACTCTGCTTCCTTCTCTTTTATTTTTCTTAAGAAGAAGCGTTTGTTTTTGGGAGAGAGACTCAGAGAACCACCACTTCGTGCCCCCCCCCCTGTTTCCTCCAATCTCGCTGCCGGGAAAGCAAACGGGCCAGAGCAACAATTTCGTACCCTCTTCAATTTCCTGTCGATGGAGGGGAATGCCCAGTAAAATCAATTTTCTCCCCTCTTCAATTTTCTGCCGAGGGAGGGGAATGCCCAGCGCTTCAATTTGGGACAGGGAATGGGATTAATCAAATATGGGTTTGTGGGTTCTCAATCGAACAAGCGACGACTTGGATAGAGAAATTTCTTGCAGGTAGGCGGGAGATCGGAAGCTGTCTCCAGTTTATCCACATATTCAGGTCGTCGATCTTCACCGGCGTCAGCATCTTCCCCTCCGTACTAGCACTAACCTGAATAGCCGCCAAGGACTGGTTCAGGTTACTGACCCCCTCCGCCAACTGATCCATGCAGTCATCCAACGCGACCCTCGATCTCCACTCGCCGCTCGACGAATTCCCGAACAGGGAAGCTAGGTCAGCGAACCTCTTGAGGGAGACTTGGATCGAGACCTTGAGGATCTCCTCCGGGTCGGTTACCGGTTATGAATGAGGCGCTGGGGACACGGAAGCATTGAATCACAATTATAATAAAGGTGGGAATTATTGGGACATAACTGCAGTGGCCAGAGGAGTTGGAGAAGAAGAGAATTTTGGGCATAGCGTATAAAATTACAACTCTTCTTTCTTGGCGACTGCGCTTTTGCTTCGAGGTGGGAGAGATATAAAGGTAAAGTTGAGGAAGAATTGAAAGAAGCTTTTTCTTGGTAATAGTTTAGTTTAGGAATAATAAAATTTGACTTTTTGTCGAGGGGTAAATATGTCTAGTTAGTGCGTTTTAGGGCGATAAAATTTGAATTTGAGGGAGACAAATAGCAATTCAGAGGGGGTAAAATCTCCGTCGAGGTCTTTAGTTGATATTTTTTTCATTTCAAGTTATGTTCGTTAATTTCAAGTTATGCTAGTTAATCTATGAGTTAGCGCGATTATGTGTGTGAGGCATCCCGCTGCCTAATTAAGGTGGAGGCACGCGTTGTGCTGTGTTGTGTGTGTTGTGTATGTGTGTGTGTGTGTGTGTGTGTGTGTGTGTGTGTGTGTGTGTGTGTGTGTGTGTGTGTGTGTGTGTGTGTGTGTAAATGTATGGTTAATGCTAAGATGAACCCCCGGGCGGTTGGGCCACTACAGGACGCGATATATGGTCGGGTCACTGCTGGACGACGAGACGTAACACAGCAGTTGATCGAGTATGTTGGGGTTACTACTGGACGCCGTGACGTAATGCAGTGTCATTGCCAAGTTTGTGTATGCAACCGGACGGCGAGATGTAACGTGGTTGGCATACTAAGGTAGGGACACCGGGCGAGACGTAAGGCAGTGGTCTCTAGTATTTATGTGTTAGAGTTAAGGGTAGAAGTCGAGAAATTCTATGAATTATGTCGGAATAAAATGTTAAGGATAGAAGTAAATAACTTCTATAAGATAAGGTTAGGAGTAATGATATTCCATAAGTTATTGACACGCTAAAACACAACACATAACAATGGCCAAGTGTAACCAATGAAAGGGATTGCAGTATAGTGGCACAAGTAATAAATATCGAATCCACGGGTCTCTAGAGTTACTATTACTCAGCTTCAGTTCATTATCTAGCAAACTAGATTAAGGATTGATTTACTAAACTACTCTACTAACTACTCTACTAATTACAAGTTGGGAACTCACTTAGGTATGATTCCCCCTAGCTCCTCAATTAGGTCCAAGTTGCAATTACCTTTGGTTGATCTACTGCTGATTAAACTGCGGAAGATCCTAAATTAGCATGGAATCTCTTAAGGTGACCAAGCCCTCTTAGACAGAATACCCGACAGGTGACTAGCCTTCACCGGGATAGACTGCTAAGGCGATTCACACAGATCTACACTACTGGAATGAATTCCAGTACAAAGCAGTGAATTGATTGACTCTCACACAACCAATTCACCACTATCAATCAAGGAAGCTCTGTTAACCTAATCAGATTCTATCTATCATAGGTTAAAACAGAAATCAAGAGAATTTGATCAAGATTCAATTGACTCAATAAGTCATGCCTCGATCGATTATAATCAAACAATATAACATCCAAAACTTCATACAAGAAAGATCCTAACACATGGAACTAGGGTTCCTCAAAACCTAAGTGAAGGGAAGTTACTCCATAGAGAAGAGAGAGACTGCAGAAATCTGATCTAGATCTTCAATCTCCATCTCCAAGCTTGATTCCCGAGCTCCAATGGCGAAGAAATCCTGCAAAATAGCTCCAAGAATGTTCCCAAGTCCCTCTCTCTCTAGGGTTCGTCCCTTGGGTGTTTGGGAACCAAAACCCAGCTCTCCCTCTCCTTTGGCTCGAAATTTGGCTTAAAACCAGAAATTCCCGACTCACACGGCCAGGTCACACGGCCATGTGACTCCCCCAGCTGCCCGTGTGGCTTCCCAAAACACGGCGTTTCGTTAAGTGACTTCAGGCTTCCTACGCGGCCACGACCCACACGGTCGTGTGGCTTCCCAGGGTGCCCGTGTGAGTTCCCTGGAATTTCCACACGGCCAGCAGGGGTCCCTACACGGCCGTGTGGCTTTTAGGCATGCCCGTGTGACTTCTCAGCTCCTCGCCAAACGTCCAAACTTCGTCCAATCGACCCCAAACTCGTTCCTAAACCTTCATTCACGTACTAGGACCTGAAATATCACAAACAAAAACAACCTAACGTGAAATCGGCCTAAAACGCGAGAATCAACATCTCAAACGGCTCCAGAATAGGGGTAAAAACATGTGTAATTAATGGTCTATCAAACTCCCCCACACTTAACCGTTTGCTTGTCCCCAAGCAAAACCTGATTCAAACCAATGCAATTCTCCAGACCTCTATAGCAACATGCAATCCCGATCGTCGACAGAGGATTTTCTAGATCATTTAGCAACTTACGAGGTCAACTAGTCTTCTAAGACGCCTCGTATCTCTTTCAATGCGAGTACTAGACTCAAGCCATGATCATGCGAAGCAGTGGAACTAAGACAGTCAGTTCATGGATAAGGAGACTCTCACCATTCACAACCAAGGACTCGTTGTGCCGGGGTACTCTTTCACTTCATTTCACCGTTGGAACCCCTTTTTCACTTTCATTTTACTCCTTTTTTTTCTTTTCATTCACTTGGCGGGGGTTCCAACTGCAGTCTTTTGCACGGTCGACCCTCATTAGTCGAGCAAGAGCAATTTCTATACATCTGGCGCTCGCAAGAGTACTTCTTTTAACTCCTTTTCCTCAACTCGTGTGGAGGGTCAATGAAATTAAGGGGGGTCGGAAGCTCTATCCGTGCCCTTAAAAACACATCCTCAAGTAGGCAAACCGTTCAATGGGTGGAAATTTTACTTGTACTAGAGACAACTTAGCTTCACCTTGTAGGCCTACCCCACCAAGGATCACTAAAATCTCTTCCAAAACCCGATTTTGTGCAATGAACGGTGCCACACAAGTTCGGCTTACCCCATGTCTTAGAATTTGAATTTTTTTGAAATGGAGGACCAAACTGCTTTTTCATTTCACACTTGAGCATCCTTTTTCGATACACGAGTCCACAACACAACATAAGAGGAGTCATCAATACCACATGAATCAACGGTCCTAAATCCACTAGTTCACAAAATTAACCAGCACAGCAGAGAGATAGATAGGAAAAATCTTATACTTCAACATCCTCCATAGTGCTACAACTACCTCCCTAGGTTGCATATCACCATAAAGACTGTCAATTCAAAGCATACTGAGCAGGATTTTGCAGGGAACGGTACTTGGAGCCCTCAAATTCAAACATTTAGACAGTGGACTAGGCTCTAAGTGCTAAAACAGCCAAACATTCCCCGCATACATGATCGAACATCCCCCCACACTTAAGCACGACAGTTTCCTCAATGGAGGAAAGATAAGGAGGGTAGAACAAAGTTAACAGATCAAGGGTGAATGATGGTGGACGGGGAAGGCGGTGCATTCCAGGAGGAGAGAGTAGTCGGAACACAAACACCACACAAAATCTCACAAAGGTTGAGTTATTGACTCTGAAATAAAAAAAAAACAAAACTGACTCAACCGAGGAGAAAAAGAGAAAGAAATGCAAACCGACTGGTTGGGTTGCCTCCCAACAAGCGCTTATTTCACATCGTGAGCCGGACGTTGGATCCTAAGTTTCGGTCCATGCTAGAACCTCTTTGAAGTTGAGGTTCTCATCTATGAGGTGGAGTCTCAAGTCACGAGCAGGTGGTGTGGCATGTGATGAAGGCTCGTGCACTTGATGCAGATGAAGTCTCCACCCTCGAGACCTCTTCTTCGTTTCTTCTCTTGTCTCATTGCCCCAAACCAAATATAACCGTATCGACTGACCACCATCGCATCCACCAAGAGGGAACGATGTCGATGTGGCCTTGTTCTGGCAAAGAAACACTGCAAATGGGTCTTTGCTAAGCAGTTCCTCAAAGTTTGGTCGGGATATCACTTGTATTATAGGGCCGGTGCAAGCCTCTTCCACCTCAACTTCATCCTCGGCCTGGACACCACTCGCTTCTTCAACCCCCCTTCCTTCTTCAAAATGTGGTCTCTCTTCTTGGAAAAGATCAAGAACTACCTCTTCTTTGCTTTCTTCTCATCCTCCACAACTTCTTTCCTCACCCTTTCTCTCTCTTCTTCTTCTTCCATTATGGATTGGAGAGCAAGTCGCCATGCAAGGTTCTCAATAAGTTCAGCTTCCATCTCCTCGCTCGAGCCCAAGATGTCAGAGCGAAAATGGGGAAAGTTGTGATCTACCACCAGAGGATACACTTCATCATAATTATCATGGGAGCTTTATGTGACAACTTATGTATGCTCCTCAACATCCTCATGATTGCCTTCTTCTTCCTCCTCCTCTACTTGTATGGCAACATAAAGGGATCGAGGTTTTGTGTATTGTTTGTAATCGGCTTCGGAGCCATGGTCATTTCGATTTGGTTAAAAGGGATCGAGACATTTCATTTTGGTATCAGAGCCGGCACTCCTCTGTTTCTTGGTCTCCAAGTAATACTGGAGTGGCGATCTGCATTTTTTTCAAGGTTTATGTTTTTAAAGGAAATGAAAAAGGTTGTTAGGTTTAAGGTTTGGCCAAACGAGTCAAGGTTCTTTTGAGGATTTTTAGAATCTCTAGTATACGCTAATCATGATTAGGAAAATAACTTTAGGAGGCCCTTACGCGGTTATGCTACGTCTTGGGAAGGAGAAGGAGCAGGTTCTTAGATGGATCGTTTAGTGAAAACTCGTTCATGAGTGGGAAGAGGAGGGTCAATGCAGCTCATATACTATGGGGATGTGAGCTAATCAGAATAAGGTTTAGGAAGGAGCCAAGTATTTAGTACGTCGATGCAGCTCATATACTATGGGGATGTGAACTAATCAGAATAAGGTTTAGGAAGGAGCCAAGTATTTTTCTTAAGGAGGGTGGGAAATGTGATATCCCAGTCGAGGCAACCGCTATCAAATGCAAGGTGTTAAGCCCATAAGCCGAGTTCACAATTCCAATTTCGAGGACGAAATTTTTGTAAGGGTGGAAGAAATGTTACACCCGACATTCGAAGTTTAGGATCGACCAGAGATTAGGAATAATAATAATAATAATAATAATAATAACATTATAAATATTATTATCATTATTAAACCCCATTAACGTAAACCCCCCCCCCCCCCTCCAACTCTTCCCCATCAACGTATAATCCATCTTAACCTGCCCTCTCGCTTTCTTTTAATTAAGACCAACACCATTTCTTTCTGAAACCTTAACATACAATCCATCTCTCCCTCCTTTGCCATCAACCTACCTCTCTGTAGCAACTGTAACGAGAAGCACAGTTGAGGTGCCAAGGAAGCGGTCTCCACTCGCCCCGTGGCAAGCCTTGTGTCAACGCTAGCATCGACGATAGCATTGTTCATATGAAACTGTAGTGGTAAGGTTCTCGATCACCCCTGTCCCCAAGCTCCATCATTAAGCCTCGACTAACCCGACGAACGTCGTAACAGTTGTAGCTTCGACAGTGGCCCCGGCATAGTCGATTTCAACCAAGATTCAAAACTTGGTACCATCGCGCAAAGAACAGTCTCGGTAACATCCCGATTTTGACGGATTTGAATTTCGACATCGGACGAGGGAGATACAAGCCTCGAAAGTTTATGACGCAAATCGGATAGTTCAGGTACCATTAATGGCAATTCGATAAGTTTTTGGACCATAATTATAATTTTCCGTAGAGTTCAGAGTCCATGGTTTTGACTGAAAAAGTATGAAACCGGTACATGGTATTTTGAGAACTGACAGAAGGTTTATTTTGGCCATAACTCGATGATTTGGTGTCCGAATGAGTAACCGTCGGTGCCTATGGAATCGTGGGAACATGGAGAATTTAATGGAAGAGAGTCATGGAATTTTTAGAGAATAATCAGAGTCGGCTTTGAAGGATTCGAGGTGAGTGTGTGTGTGTGTGTGTGTGTGTGTGTGTGAGTGTGTGTGTGTGTGTGTGTGTGTGTGTGTGTGTGTGTGTGTGTGTGTGTGTGTGTGTGTGTGTGTGTGTGTGTGGCCACTACTGCACGCGGTAGATGGTTGGGTCACTGCTGGACGGCGAGACTTAACGCAACAGTTGATCGAGTATGTTGGGGTCACTACTGGACGGCGAGACGTAAAGTAGCAGTTGACCGGGCATGGACTGGACGGCGAGACGTAACGTAGTGCCATTGCCAAGTTTTTGTATGCAACCGGACGGTGAGACGTAAGGCGATTGGCATACTAAGGTAGGGACACCGGACAACGAGACGTAACGCGGTGGTCCCTAGTATTTATGTGTTAGAGTTAAGGGTAGAAATCGAGAAATAGAGAAGAGAGAGACTGCAGTAAGAATCTTCAGATGATCAGTCTTCAAGTCCGGGCTTGTTCCTCGAGCTTCCAAGGCGAAGAAATCCTCCAACTCCACTCCAAGAATGCCCTCAAATCGCCCTCTCTCTCTTTGGTTCGTCCCTTGGGTGTTTGGGATCCAAATCCCAGCTCTCCTCCTCTTTGGTTCGGAATTTGGCTTAAAACCAGGAAATCCCGACTCACACGGGCAGGGCCACACGGCCGTGTGGCCTACCCAGTTGCCCGTGTGAGGCAAAACGCACCGTATCACTTAGTCGAATTCCAGGCTTCTCACACGGCCAGAGTGGCACGACCGTGTGAACTCCCTTTTTGCCCGTGTTTGCTCACGCAGAATTCCACACAGCCAGACTGGCCTCTTGCACGGCCGTGTGGATGTCCTGCTCTGCCCGTGTTTGCTCTCGGCGAAAATCGCACGGCCAGACTACTCCTTCACACGGCCGTGTGATCATCAGGGCAGCCCGTGTGACCTCCTTTGTGACTTGTCTCGCGCCCGATCTTCGCCCAATCGACCCCGAACTCGCTCCTAAACCTTCATTCACTTTCCAGGACCTGAAATATCACAAACAAGCACAACCTAGCGTGAAATCGGTCTAAAACACGAGAAACCACATCTCCAACGGTGTAAGAACAGGGGTGAAAACATGTGTAACTAACGGTCTATCAAACTCCCCCACACTTAACCGTTTGCTTGTCCCCAAGCAAACCTAACTCAAACCAATGCAACTCTCCAGACCTCTATAGCAACAAACAACCCAGATCGTAGGTAGAGGACCTCCTAGATCATTTAGCAACTTACGAGGTCAACCGACGCACAAGTCACCTCATAACTTCTTTGGCGAGTCGGCATCATGGCAAACAGTGAACAGAGGACAAATGAATTGTGGATGAAGAGATTCTCAAAAACAAAGGATCATGGACTCACATTTTTCAAGGTGCTCTATTTTCTTTGAAGATGGTTGGAACCCCTTTTTTTTTCTGTTTTGCTTGTTTTCTGTTATTTTTTTTCTTCTCTTTTTTCAAGGGTCCCAACCTGCTCTTACCGGCCATGCCAGGAGCGGATGTCTCGAGCCTCGTGCGGGGGAAAGACATGTAAGGGGGCTGGAGGTAGTAGGTGGAAATTGGGAACGGATTCCCGTCTCCCCTTACACACTTTCGCCCTATTCGCACGGGAGACGTTATTTTGAAGCACATTTTCGAGCACCTGTTAAACTCAAAACATGATACAAGAGTCCATGACAGGTAGAGAATCCACAACACCACACAATTCAAGGGTCCTAAGATCACTAATTCACTCAATCAACCAACCCAATATGAAGAAGAAATGAGACTTCTTAAATGCATCATCATCCTCCATAGTGCTACACTACCTCCCTAGGTTGCATATTACTATAAAGACTGTCAATTCAAAGCATACTGAGCAGGCAATTGCAAGGAACACGTACTTGGAGCCCTCAAATTTCAAAATTTGGACAGTGGACTAGGCTCCAAGCACACAAACAGCCAAACATTCACCCGCATAAATAATCGAACACCCCCCCCCCCCCCCCACACTTAAGCACGACATTGTCCTCAATGGAGGAAAGATAAGGAGGGTAGAACGAAGTTACCAGATCAAGGGTGAATGATGATGAACAGGTCAGGCGGTGCATTCCGGAAAGAGAGAGTAATCAGAACACAAACACCACACAAAATCTCACAAAGGTTGAGTTATTGACTCTAAAATCAAATAACAAAACTGACTCAACCGAGGAGAAATAGAGAAAGAAATGCAAACCGACTGGTTGGGTTGCCTCCCAACAAGCGCTTCTTTCACGTCGTGAGCCGGACGATGGCTCCTAAGTTTCGGTCCATGCTAGAACCTCCTTGAAGTTGAGGTTCTCGTCGATGAGGTGGAGTCTCAAGTCACGAGCATGTGGTGTGGCAGGTTATGAAGGCTCATGTACTTGATGCAGATGAAGTCTCCACCCTCGAGACCTCTCCTTCTCTTCTCTCGTCTCATTGCCCCAAACCAGATATGACAGCATCGATTGGCCACCATCGCGTCCACCAAGAGGGACCGATGTCGAGGTGGCCTTGGTCTGGCAAAGAGACACTGCAAATGGGTCCTTGCTAAGCAGTTCCTCGAAGTTTGGTGGAGATATCACATGTAACTCATGGCCAGTGCAGGCCTCTTCCACCTTAACTCCGTCCTCAGCCTGGACGCCAATTGCTTCTTCAACCCCCCTTTCTTCTTCATGTGGTATCACCCCTGGGAAATGATCAAGAACTCCTCCTACTTCACTTTCGTCATCCTCCACAACTTCTTTCTGCACCCTTTGTTGCTCTTCTTCTAGCACGGATTGGAGAGCAAGTTGCCAAGCAATTTCTTTCATGAGATCTTCTTGCAACTCCTCACTCATGCCCGCCTCTTCAAAGCGCAGTTTGGGGTGTGGGAAGGTGTGGTCGGCTACGACAGGACACTCCTGATCATGATCATCACGGGAGCTCTCCGTGACAACTTCAGTGTGCTCCACAATGTCCTTGTAGCCTTCTTCTTCCTCCTCCTCTTCTTGTATGGTAGCAGAAGGGTGATCTGGAGCAGGCTGTGCCCAAGATCGCTCAAGATCATCGACGCTCTTCTTAAGGCTCAGGAGGATCTCCTCTGTTTCACGATAGGCCTGGACACAATGATCCATCCTGGAGCATGTTCTATCACAGTCTCGAGCAAACTGCTCCATGAGAAGTCTCAATTCATAGTGTGGATCTGGCTTTGGAGTGTAGCATGGCTCTGCAGAATGGCCCGTGAAGGCCGCCATGGGTAACTCCAGCTCCAATGGCCCCTCTGGTTGTGGGAAAAATTCTTCTTGGTAATGAGGTTGTTCTTGATATGCCCAGGGATCCGGTTGTTCTCCGTAGTAAGGGGGTAGGTACTGGAACCCGAATCCATAGTCTTCTCTTCCTTGATTGCTCCAGGGAGTCTCGGGGTAATACCACTCAGGTGGTGGTGGATACCCCCAATGATTGGAGAAGCCATTAGGATCCATGATTCAGATCTGCACCAACAAAAACAAAAACACCCAAGTGAAAAGCAAGGGTGGAAAAGAAAAGAAAAACGCTAAAGTAACAAACTTCTGCCTTTCCTAATACTCTAGAAAGTCCCCGGCAACGGCGCCAAAAACTTGACTGCTCTAAAACACAACACCTAACAATGGCCAAGTGTAACCAATGGAAGGGACTGCAGTATAGTGGCTCAAGTGATAAATATCGAATCCACGGGTCTCTAGAGTTACTATTACTCAGTTTCAGTTTATTATTTAGCAAACCAGATCAAGATGAAAGAACTAAAACTACTCTAGCAAACTACAGTTAAGTTAATCTAATTACAGGTTGGGAACTCACTTAGGTATGATTCCCCCTAGCCACTAGCCAGATTAATGATTGATGATCTCTAACCTGTTTCACTTTCATTCACAATGCGGAGAATCCTTGACTAGACCTTGAGTCTCGACTAAAGGAACAAGGCCCTCTTGAGTCAATTGCCTAGAGGGACGTATCCTTCTCTAGAACAACTGATCAAGGTGTTCTGAACTAGACTCCCTCTATCGAAAGAGGTTCTCAATCGATACAAAGCAGTGAATCAACCCTCGACTAAAGCAATCGATCCACTACTATCAATCTATGGTGCTCTATTGACCTAATCAGGTATTCCCTCTCATAGGATCAAAGCAGAATCAATAATCTCGACTAAAGCAGAATTGAATCATGAAAACATGCATAGATTGAATATGAACTCAAGATTATCAAGTCAGAGTACTCATACAATCATCCAATCAAACAAACATAGCTAGGGTTCCTCAAAACCTAAGTGAAGGGAAGTTACTCCATAGAGAAGAGAGAGACTGCAGTAAGAATCTTCAGATGATCAGTCTTCAAGTCCGGGCTTGTTCCTCGAGCTTCCAAGGCGAAGAAATCCTCCAACTCCACTCCAAGAATGCCCTCAAATCGCCCTCTCTCTCTTTGGTTCGTCCCTTGGGTGTTTGGGATCCAAAACCCAGCTCTCCTCCTCTTTGGTTCGGAATTTGGCTTAAAACCAGGAAATCCCGACTCACACGGGCAGGGCCACACGGCCGTGTGGCCTACCCAGTTGCACGTGTGAGGCAAAACGCACCGTATCACTTAGTCGAATTCCAGGCTTCTCACACGGCCAGAGTGGCACGGCCGTGTGAACTCCCTTTTTGCCCGTGTTTTCTCACGCAGAATTCCACACGGCCAGACTGGCCTCTTGCACGGCCGTGTGGATGTCCTGCTCTGCCCGTGTTTGCTCTCGGCGAAACTCGCACGGCCATACTACTCCTTCACACGACCGTGTGATCATCAGGGCAGCCCGTGTGACCTCCTTTGTGACTTGTCTCGCGCCCGATCTTCGCCCAATCGACCCCGAACTCGCTCCTAAACCTTCATTCACTTGCCAGGACCTGAAATATCACAAACAAGCACAACCTAGCATGAAATCGGTCTAAAACACGAGAAACCACATCTCCAACGGTGTAAGAACAGGGGTGAAAACATGTGTAACTAACGGTCTATCAGTATGTCAAGAAGAGGCAAGGCGACGAGAGAAGCCGCCTCAGAGTGGACGAGATCGAGGGAAGCTCAGCGAGGAGCTAGAATTAGTTAGTTATGTTTTGTTCATGATTATGAGTATATACTGGAGGTTCAAGGTTCAAGGAAATTTTCGAGGTTTTGAGTATTGTTTGTAATCGGCTCCAGAGCCATGGTTATTTTGGTTTGGTTAAAAGGGATAGGGACATTTCAAAGTATTTGAAAGGCCGTGGCAGCCTCTTACTAGCTATATCTATATTGATGAGAATGCCACAATGATCCGAAAGTCTTGGAGAAAGGATCCTTACCATGCTATTGGGAAAACAGTCAATCCATTCAGTGTTCACAAAGGCTCTATCGAGCTTTTTTGCTATAGGATTCCTAGATCGCTTGTTTGTCCAAGTAAACCAAGGACTAATAACTCTAAGCTCCTCCAATTTCATATCACAAATCCAATCTCAAAACTGCTGCGAACTAACACCAATCTCTACCTCATTAGAAGCATCACCTTGATTAAGGATGACACTATAGTCCCCCACCACTAACCAGGCTTCCCCTGGATTAAATTGTTTCTTGAGCTGCTGATACAACTGAAAGCATTGATATGCTTCATTTGAAGCATATACAAAGGTAATCTGAGTAGGTTTGGGCACAAAACTCTACCATGTATAAAATGTTCCCCCTTATCCAGAATTGAAAACTGGAGATCTTTTCTCCACAATATCCAAATTCTACCCACATATGTTGTTGAGTACGTATCACTAAATTCCCATTCCTCAAACTTTTTCGAGACTACCTCCTTGACATTTTCTCTGCTAACCCTTGTTTCCAATATAGCTACTAAATCTACCTTATATTTGTGCAACATATCAACTTTATATTCGTGCTTTGTAGGGTTGTTGAATCCCCGCATGTTCCACAAGAGAACAATCATTTACCTTTAACCTTTGGGGGCCTGCCTGGCCCTTTCTTTCCATTCTTAGGCAGGTTCAGATCCTTACCTAATTCAGGGAATTCACGCAGACTCTTCAGTAGGGGGAGATAGGAACTGATCCTACCTGGAACTGCTCCAGAGAAGCTAGAACAGCAAAAGCATTCTCCTGTCTGCCTTCTTGTGACTTATCCACTAATGGACTTCCCACTGCCCTCTGAAACTCTCCATCAGTTGGTAATGAAATCGTAGATTCCTGCGTTGGCTTCTCAGCTAATGATGCTAGAATATTTGTAAAAGCAAGGTTCAAACCAATCTCTGCTTGTTCCTTCTGTTGTTTAGCTTCTCCAGCAGTTGCAAAAACCTCCAAGTACGCAGGCTGATTCGAGGAAAGGAAGCCTTCCTCCTCCCTCACTTCCCCCGCTTCCTTCTGAACATCAGCAGTTACACCCACCTCTTCCTCAACAGGAATTACCTCTTACCTCTTTATGTTGCACAGTTTCACAATCATGGCCAAATTGATGACATTTCATACAGATGTCTGGCAGATTACAGTATTCTAGTTGAAAAAATAGAGGAGGCTTTCAATCAGGAACCAGCTTCAATTCTGTAGGAAAATTTGAATCAACACTAAGCTCAATGCATACCCTCGGGTACCCCATTCTGCGTCCTAGGCGAGTGGATTTATCAAACCAAAGAGGATTTCCAATCATACTACCCATCGAGTAAGAACCCTTCCAGAGACATACTCCAATGGCAGATCAATAAACTTGATCAAGATTGGCACTTACGGACGAGGCTTCTCTGCACGAATCCAGGAGCCCCTTCCTTAGGTAGCACATAGAATCCCTAAGGTGCCATGGCCCGCTCGTGAAAACCCAGTGAGCAGCTGCTTCCGTTGGGAATTGGAAGAGGAGAAGATTATTCCCGAGCCGAGAAACCCTAATTCCCCCCCCCCCCCCCCCCCCCCCCCCCCCCCCCCCCCCCCCCCCCCCCACCCACAATCGATTGGCCCAGGCTTGGACTTGACGAATGTGTGGAGAACTTGTGATGAATTGACCCACTAGACAAGCTTTCCATCGAGCAATCCCCTCTTCCTCAAGCTCTGCAGGGATTTGAAGGCCCCCGTCTACAATCTCTGGTTCTATGTAAACCAAGTGATTCTACTCCGCAATTACGAACAATTCCGCCCACGATCTCGGAGGTACCGCCATCAAGCTAATCGAAACAAGAACAAGAATAAGAGTAGAAAGGCAGCGGCGATGAGCGCGCGCTACCGGAGAAGACGACCGGCGAGGTGCCGACGTCCAGAAACGGGACGGAGGAGAAAGTTCTATCCGGGTTCGTAATTCGGTTGTTCAGTTCTAATATTTGAATATTGATGTTATATAACTGTGCGTGAATTTTCCCTATCTGTTGGATCCAAGTATGACATGTTATTTTGATGTAATATTATTTGAAATTATTACTCATATGTTAGATGATATTTGATATATAATTAATACACGTATGAAAAATATAATAACTTTTTTCATATATCCGAGCTAAACCGAATTAAAATGATCGAACCATTAACTCTTAACCAACTTACTTGATCGGGTCAACGGGCTTAACCAGGATTAGCCAGTTACTTTATCTAAAGAATAATTAATTTTTACTTGGTCATAGAATCTTGCATAACATGAGAAAGCATTAAGGAGGCGCCACCTGAAATTCATGAAGGTTTTATAATTGAGGAATGTACTTCCTAGCCTACGTCTATGTCTGTGACCCAAGAAAAATAACCCCAACACAAATTAGCAAACCTCTTGTGCAACAGTAAACCTCTTATGGCTTTAATTATATTTAAGATAATTGATAATGATCATATCTGATGGTGGTTAATAACACTACGCTTTTAATATAATAATGTCTTACTACAATCATTAAAAAATTGTATCGCTTTCCATATAAAAAAATTGCATCGCTCTAATACGCAGAATATTATGGTTAGTAAGGGTGTGCCTACGGTGACATGCATGTCGCGGTGACTTGCACTTTCCGGTCGACCTCAGTTAGGATTATGTCGACCTCATTTAGAATTCGGTCGACCTCATATGGGATCTGGTCGAACTCATTTAGGATTCGGTTGACCTCATATAGGATCAGGTCGACCTAATCTGTTGTTTCAGTGTAAAAACAGTTCATGTTGCCTACTTTGGATATTCATATCATACAATTGGCTAGATGAAAATTGAAGACTAATGACTTGTTTTGAAGTTATGCCAAAACTGGGCAACTACCTGGAAATGGCTAAGTCTGGAAACGTGTTTGTGAAGTCTATTTTGAAGCTCAATTCGAGAAACATGAATGCGAGTCGAGTCCAGGAGCCTCTACCACGTTAAATTAGGTATGTTTTTATACAAATTCAAGGCATTGGATGAAAGATTGGATATCTGTAAGGCTTCAAACAAAAGGGTTGAAGTTGCTACAAAGGCTGTTTTTCTGGCAGACTTCAAGCACAAGCAAGCTGCCAGAAAAACAGCCTTCGTAGCAATTTCGAGCCTTTTGTTTGAAGCCTTAAAGATATTCAATCTTTCATCCAATGCCTTGCCTTTGTATTAAAAAAAATACGTCATTTAACGTGGTAGAGGCCCCTGGACTTGACTCGCATCCATACTTCTCAAATTGAGCTCCAAAGTAGGCTTGACAAACACGTTGCCAGACTTGGCGATTTTCAGGTAGTTTCCCAGTTTTGTCATAGCCTTTTGGTCAGGTTCAAAAATGGTCTTCTGGACTTTCTATTGAGCTCCCAAGTACTATAATGTGTAGAGGGACACTTCAGCTTCAAAACAAGCCTTTAATCTCCAATTTCCATCTAGCCAATTGTAAGATATGAACCTCCAAAGTAGACACCATAAAACTGTTTTTACACTGAAACAACAGATTAGGTCTACCTAATCCTATATGAGATAGACCGAAAAGTGCATGTCACCGTGACATGCATGTCACCGTAGCAAAGTCCAAACATTAATGCAGAATAAAAGTATTACAAATTGAAAAACCCTAACATAATGAATTCCTTAAAATCCGGCAACTCTCCGTTAATTAATTTTAAAAATGCTCTAATGCCCTAATTACCTTTAACTATTCTGTAACCACTAACCAAATATTAACTGCCTATTATACTTTCAGGGAATAGAAATCACTTAAGATTCTTCTTAAGTTTCTAGGCTTAAGGACCCGAACTAATCGCAGGTAGCGTGTTGTTGAAAATGTAATCATATTAGCCTGTTGTGTTTGAGTGAGTTCAGATCTAAGATGTGAAGTTAAAAGATCTTTTGTTTTTATTACTTTTTTCCAATCAGCTTGTATTTTGTTCGTTTTCATTTGGATTTCTAATTTTTTTTGCATAGATAAAATGGATTCGTTGGAAACCACAAAATCATATTCATTTATAAGTAATTTTTGAATTTTGATTTAAAAATTAATGCGAAAAAAGTATTATAGCTCAGATGAGGACCACCACATGATCAGTCACGACACTATGAACAACATTCACCCTTTGAACAGTGTCATCCAGCATAGATCATTTATTTAAACTCAATAGCAGTCCTTACATATTACATTTTAATCATAAACATAACCATAAATAAATCTAACGGCGGTACAAAGATGGTAAAGCAGAGGAGCGACACAGAGGACAATTGGGCGTGTGGTGCACGAGCCACTGAAGAACGCAGTCCCTGTGAAAAGTATGGACACAATCAGGCAATCGCACCACTGAATTCACTTTCGGAGCCAAGCAGATGCTGCACTCCCCACCACCACTCGAATCCGCCTCCACTTCCACGAGAGCATTCTCGAGTCTGGAAACCAGCAATCATCCCCACTCATTCCAAGCTCTCCAAGACATCGAATCGATCATCGAGCCTCGATCCGACATACTCATCAGTACGCCATTGCTAACCCTAATCACGTGCTCCTCGGCCACACGCTTCAGTTCGTCCACCGACATCCTCTCGAATCCCGATTTTCCTCGTGAAGAAGCAGCGAGATGATCTTGGCAGCGGATCAGAAACTTCTCCAGGTCATCCATTGCCTGTCCCTCTTGTTGCGCCCTGCATATCTGCTGATACTCTGCCTCTCCGACTTTGATCTTCTTTGCAATGTTCATCACCATCTTGACCTCTACTTTCTTCCCTTCGTCATCAGAACCGTAACGGCGTTTGGTTCCTGCCATGACTCCGTCAGTGGCATCCAGGGGGAGGCCACCCCGGGCCACGGCCCAGCCCTCCTCTAGATCCGAAACTAGTATAGCCCTTATTAGTTTATCGGTTGTAGTCATTCGGCCCAGTGTTATTTTATAATAAGATTGTGTGTAATTAGGAAAATGGGTCAGATGAACATATTCAAAACAGAGCTCTAAATTTAACCTGAAAATTCTAACTCCAATGATTTTCGCCTAAAGAAAAACAAGCAATAAAACCTAAAAGTAAAAAAGTAAAAAACGTAAAAGATTAAAAGATTAAAAGGAATATGAGGTTTGTTCACTTGAAAAATTACTAGAGTAGCCGGTGAAAATAGGGATTGACACAAAATATATATATATATATATATATATATATATATGGCGAGTTCTACGGTACCCTGGGTGAAATCCAGGGTACCGCATACCTTGAGTATGAAAACACTATTTAAACCTTGAATTGACCGATCTTTCGAACATGATACTATACTCTAACACTTAAAGATCAAAATCTAGGTGTTAACTCTCCCAATATTATACTCCAAGATCAATTTAATTAGAAATAATAATCGACGGTTATGATCCATCCAAATATAGGCACAAAAAGGAATGCACCATCTTAGGGTTTATAGATTATGATTTAGATAATTATGACCTAGGGTTCACTCATTAAGGGTTAGGGTATAATATCATACACAAAAATCCTGGTAATTCGAGGTCTAGATAGAGTTTCCATACTCGAGGTATGCGGTACCCCGGATTTCACCCGGGGTACCATAGAAGCCACCATATATATATATATATATTGATTAGTCGATTGATTTGTGTAGTGTTGACATTGCTCGTTTCAACAACTACGGAGAGAACATTTTCACAAATGAAATAGGTGAAAAATTATCTACGTAATAAAATGAGCGATGAATTTCTCGCCAATTGGTTAACTATTTTATCTTAAAGATATGTTATTGGTATGGATGTAGAATCCATTATTGATGAATTCACTATATTAAAATTTAAAAAGATCTACGTGTACAATTGATATAGTAAAAAAATTTATGATTTTTATACGGTATTTAATTTTCTAATGAAATGCGGGCCCAGTGTTCTACCGTGTCCTGGATCCGCCGCTGGACTCCGTGCGCGGATTTAACGATGTGGGAGGCCAGCTCTGCTCTGGTCTTTACTCTGGGCCACGACGGCTAAGATGGTAGCGATCTCCACTGGATGTTGTTCTCCAACGGGAAGGGGAGGTTCAAACTCGAACACACCATGTTCTTGGAGACGGACTCGACGCCGAACGAGTCGTCGTCGGTGGGGATTGTGAATCTGGAGCGATGTGATTCCACCACTATCTGCCTGGGCAGTGATGATGATGATTTCGCTGTTGAAGTTGTGGTGGTGCCGCGGGGCTGGTAAACGCGATCTACCTGGGTGACGAGGAGTACTTGGGAAGAGGTGGAGTCGTTGGAGATTGGTGTTGGAGGGCCGCCGGCGGGCTGGAGAGAAACGAATATGTCGTAGTGGTTTTTGTTGTTGACGCCGATGCTGGTTGCGGTGGTGGTATCACTATGAGAATCGTGACTTCCTGTTTCTGCCCTTGCGGATGCCGCCACTGTCGACATTTTCAGTAATTACTGTTTGTTTGGAGGAGTGTTTTTGCGGGATTGGCAGAAGAGTTTGTGCCGGTGAAGAATAAAAAAGCAAACGAGCTGGAGGATGGCTTACTTCGCAATTGGATGAGAGCTGAGCAAGGGACTGATGTAGAAAACACTATTTATCAGGGTCGTCTCAATTTCTGCGGTTTCCTTTCTTCAATCTGGTTTCCGGTGCGGAAAAGGAAAAGCAAGTCCGTTGGCATCTCGGACTAGGATTTCCTACTCCCGCTCGGACTCTATATATCACGGTCAAGGGATCAAAACTGAGTCAATTCAGAATGCGGCTGCTTCCTCGATAGCTTGATTGTAACTTGAACGAGCTAAACATACAACTAAATAAACTATGAAGCAGTGAATCTCTGTGCAATTCCAAGTTTCTCATTCTAAGAACAACTGTAGAAGTTTTGAGAAGAGAGGAAATAATTGTGGAGAAAAAATCTGTGATACATTGATTCTCTTGACCTGTGCCGCTAACTAATATACAACAGAGGAGATACCCACGTTCCTAGAAGAGAGGAACAGAAAGGGAGTGGGAAACGTACAGGAAGAATAAAAAATAAAATAAATACATTTTCTTTTACTTAATATCCTTAATAACAACCGGAAGAGAGAGAACATGATCTTCTTTTTCTCAGGCACGAGCAGCAACGGGTGCTCCAGTGCGGGAAGATTGACCAGGACCTCCAGGCCTTTGCCGATCCTCCAGCGGCATGCAAAAATCAAGGTCAATACTTGGTCTTTTCATTTTTTTACAGAGCATGGATGCAAAGATGCAACAGATCAACTAAATGCAAGTTTCACTTTCAGGGCAGAGGAGACCAGCCAACATGAACTGAACTTAATGATGAAAGGAACTCAGTCTTCCTTAAAACTGTTCTCTTTTCCCATCGCGTTGGCCCGGAGGTGAGAAATCGAGTGAGAAATAGATTGGTGAAACCATGCAAACAAGAAAGTAATCGAAACAGGGCTAAGCAAGAGTTAACAAAGGGCGTCATGATTAGGTAGACGTTAAAGACTAACACGGATCAAAGGGATACAAAAGAAATAGCCAGTTAGTGTTGATTGGCTATGTACTCACATCCATATCCTCAACAGATGTAATCAAGTGATTGAAACAATGATTCTATTCAGCAAGGGAATAATTTCTTTTAGATAGAGAAGATTAACAGTGAAGACCTAGTTAACTCAAGTCTAGGGTTCTAAGAACAGAATCAAAACTAGAAGTAAATAAAACCGAAGGGAAATACAAGAAGTAGCCACGCCCAGATAGGCTTGAGTTCTCGGCAGAACGCCCCAACTCAAGCTATCCAGACACAAACACCGAACCCAATTCAGAGACTCCCAAGGAACAAATCCGTTCTTACTGAGTCAAGGAAACTGTTGTCGTTCTTCTTCCTCGTGAGGTCTTTATATAACACCAGTCATGCCAATCTTCTGTCTCTCTTCTTCAATGCTGGTTACCGTTTAAGGAGAATTGATGATGGCGACGATCGATGCACAGGCAACTCAGGGTTGAGGGATCGACGGACTTTGATGACACTAATGATAGGGGTAAAGGCGAAGATGCGTAAACGGGCTCTTGACGAGGTTACAAAAGATGAAGCGACAGGATCAGGTGGGCTTATGTGATAGTGGGCCTTTTGGTTCTTTGTAAGACACGACACAAGGCCCAACAATCTCCCCCTGCGTTCAAGTCTTTATCCCTGCCAGCAGTAAAAGCATTATCAAAGCATAGAGTTCTGCAGGCATACCAGTATATATATATAAAGTGGACTTGAATCTCAAGATGTATTCCACCGGACATTTTGCCTTGCAAAAGCAACGAGAATCAGCAATTTATTTAGACCATGATAATCTTAAACGACAGGACACACGATGCAATTAATCTAAGACATAGCAAAGGAACCATACTTAGACCATTATGGTCTTAACAAACAGGGCACACAAGTAGACCATTATGGTCTTATGGTTAAGCATACTTAAGACACAGAACAAGACAGAACATAAACCACTACTGACGACTTTTATTTTTCTAAGATCACTTTTCTTAGAAGATTGTTTGTTTTTTATTGAAAGTTCCCCTGACTCCCCCTAAGATTCAGCTTTCTAAATTTCTGCCTTCTCAGGAAGAATGTCCTAAGTCTCCCCCTGAGTTCCAGCTTCTTCCTCAATCACATTTTCCACTTGAGTACTAGCAGCTCCTTCCATTAAGTCTCTCTCAAGGTCTTCAGCAAACAGTCTAATGTCTCTCTCAGATATGGTTTCAGGTTGTCTTCAATCGAGATGATAAGGTTTTTGCACACAGAGGAAGTTTCACCGAGATTGATTCACTTGGAGAAAGGTTTTATTTTCTTTACTGCTGGTCCAGAGATATCTCCCCCTTTTGAAGGCTGAGGGTCAACTCTAATAACCTGTAAAATAGTGAGGGCCGGGATCGAGACTGATATGTCCATAGTGGAGAACCCATCAAGAGAAATGCCCAGATTGGAAAGGAGAAGGGTAATGAAGCCACCATAGGGAAGGCGCCCGCAAGGTGAGCGTCAGCACTTCGAACCATCGATCCAAACAACAGCTGAGAATAGTCAATCTTTCTACCAGTGAGGGCATTTGACAGCACCCAGAGATCTATCTTGGTGACAATGTGAAGGCCATGATTTCTAGGTAAGAAAAGATGGGTAATGAAGTTGTGAAGAGTGCGTAGGGTGGGGTTCAGATCAGCAGAGGTGATTACTTCATGGGCTCCTACTGGTCGTTGAGTGATCCGAGAATACTCAATCACATGGTCAAAGTCATAAAACAAGAACTCATCTTCATGAGCCAAGGGAAGGGGTCCTCCAATGGGAAGATTCAGAAGAAGGCCAATAGCTTCCGAAGTAAGGGAGATAAAGTAACCATTAACCATGGTGGTGAGTTTTCTAGTAGTGATCCCCTGGCAGTCTAGATTAGCATAGAAGGTTCGGACTGGAAGAGGACAAGCAGAAAGAGGCGGGTAGTGAAGTAAGAATTCCCACCCCAGGTTTCGGATGAACGGAGTAATGTCAATCCCATGGGATTTGAATTCAAATAGGTCGAGGGAAATGGGATCAGCAAGAGGGCGGGAAGCATAGAATTCTTTGAATCGGTGGAGATTGAAGTCAACGGGCTCATTGAAGGTTCTTCCTACATATGTAACTATGGCACCAGGAATGTTGGAGGAGGTGAATAACTCAGTCATGATGAGAGGATAGATGAGGTGTGTGGGAAGTGAAGAGAAGGATTACAGGGAGGAGAAAATATATAGGCAAGACAGGAGGGGAAGAGATGCAGTAATAAATTCTTAATGATGAAAACCACAGACCATTGAAAAACCCAACACCACATGCATGAACTGGGATAGATTTCGAAAATTTAGATGACATACATTAAGCAATTAATAAACTAGTAAGCAAGTACAGTAATAAAGGAAAAGCAGAACCTGATTTAGTGATTGCCTTGAACTGAGTGAAGTGATTGTAGACCAAGTTCCCCACAAAGTCGAATGAATCGTTTAGAAGACAAGGGTTTGGTAAATATATACGCAATTTGGAATTCAGTTGATATGAAATTGAGTTCTATGTGTCCAGCTTGTATGATATCTCTAATAAAGTGGTGTCTTACTTCTATATGCTTAGTTCTACTATGATGGACAAAGTTTTTTACATGCAAATTGCACTAGTGTTATCACAGAGGATAGGGATATGTTCAAAATCAAGACCATAATCACGAAGTTGGGATTTCAACCACAAAATTTGGGTGCAGCAGCTCCCTGCAGCCACATATTCGGCCTCTGCAGTGGACAATGCGACAGACCCCTGTTTTTTACTCGGCCAGGACACAAGAGACTGGCCAAAGAACTGACATGTACCACTGGTACTTTTTCTGTCAGTAATGCTTCCATCAAAATCAGAGTTAGAATACCCTATCAGTAAAGGAGAATCAGACTTGGGGTACTACAGACCAAGATCACTAGTTCCTTTTAAGTATCTAAATATTCGTTTTACAACAGTTAAGTGGCTTTCCTTAGGTTGGTGTTGGAACTTGGCACATAGACAGACACTGAACTGTATGTCAGGTCTGCTTGCTGTTCAATAAAGCAAGGATCCAATCATTCCTCTATACCTTTTCTCACACATAGGAATCCCTACCAAATCATAATCTAGATGAGTATTAGAGGCTAAGGGAGTCTTACAAGAATTCACCTTAGTTAATTCAAATTTAGACAGCATGGATTGAAGATACTTAGTCTGATGAATAAAGATGCCTAGGTCAGTTTGGTGTATTTGCAGGCCAAGAAAGTAATTTAATTCTCCCATAAGACTCATCTCAAATTTGTTTTTCATAGTAGAGCAGAATTCATCACACATTACAGGGTCAGTGCTTCCAAACACAATGTCATCCACATACACTTGAACTATTAATGAGTAAGAGTTTTTACATTTTATGAACAAGGTTTTGTCTACTCCACCCTGACAAAACCCTTGCGAAATCAGAAAAGAAGTCAATTTTTCATACCAGGCTCTAGGAGCCTGTTTGAGGCCATATAAAGCTTTAGATAGTTTGTAAACATGATCAGGAAATTCAGAGTCAGTGAATCTAGGGGGCTGTTCAACATAAACATCCTCCTTGATTTCACCATTTAGAAATGCGCTTTTCACATCCATTTAGAATAGTTTGATATTCATATAGCTTGCATAGGCACAGAGAAGACGAATTGATTCTAGTCGAGCTACAGGAGCAAAGGTTTCATCATAGTCTATTCCCTCCTCCTGATTGTAACCTTGGGCAACTAGTCTAGCTTTATTTTTAATTATGTATTTAAGGTCATCAGATTTATTTCTAAAGATCCATTTGGTGCCTATAACAGTGATGTTAGAGGGTCGAGGTACTAGTTCCCAAACATTTAGCCTAATAAAGTGGGATAGTTCTTCTTTCATAGCAAGTAACCATTCTTCATCCAGGATGGCTTCTTTAAAGTTTATAGGCTCGAGCATAGAGACAAAGGCATACTGACCTGGGATATGCTTACCTCTAGTGTGGATGGGATCAGAGAGTTTACCTATGATCAGTGATGGAGGATGCCTTTGCCTGATATGTTCAGGGGCCTCCTGATTTTCACTATGAGTTGTATCCAGAGAGGCAGACTCACCAGCAGAAGGTGATTCTGAAGAATCTGGGTTCACATCTTGAGGCTCCTTATTAATACCTGTACTATCAGTCTCATAGGAAGCACTTAGAGGCATAAAATCATAGTTGTTAATGTCAGAGTACAAGGGAAGGGAATGATGTGATGAGTCAAATCTAATGTGCACAGATTCCTCAACTTTTCTAGATCTTTTATTTAAGACTCTATATGCCTGTCCTTTAGATGAATATCCTAGAAAGATACCAACATCAGACTTAGCATCAAACTTCCCAAGAGAATCCTTTGTGTTCAAAATAAAGCATTTTGATCCGAAGGGATGAAAATATGAAATCTTGGGAGATTTCCCTTTCAGGATCTCGTAAGGAGTTTTATTGATAGATTTACTAATAGTGGTTCGATTTATAACATAACATGCAGTGTTAACAGCTTCTCCCCAAATAATACGCCCCTGGGGGGGTGTATGTTATCAAAGTAACCCAGCAAATGACTCAATCGAAGAATCGATTGAGCTCGAATCAAGAACAAAGCGTTCTTAATACGAACTTGGATAAAACGGAACCAAAAGGATGATTCCACATCTGGGGAACGCTCGATTGGTATAAAAGGTAGATGCCCGACCACGATTGAAGTGACTATTCAATTGATACAAGAGCTCACGAGCTTGGAATCCACCAAACTCAACACAAGTCGCAACTTGCACAAAACCAAAGGGTTTGTTTTTCGATTAATCAAAGTCTTCTTGAAAAGCGAGATGGCTTCTTTGACAAGTAATTGTGGATTGTGGATTGATCCAATTGGGATCATATCAGGCTCCCCCTCTTCTAACAGCTTTGACCTCAAAGCTTGAATCTGCTTCCTGTCAAAAATGTCACAAAATTCCTCCCAAATCGGGTCGCGAAATAGGTACCTCGAACTTGTAATGTCGAATTTCAACACTTTGTTAACTCGCGAATTGGTTGCTGTTTTCCACGATTTAAGTTCCATGACGTTCGTGGGACTCCAATAGACCTTTCCCACGCAAACAGCATGCTCAAAAAAACCCAGAACTAGCCGCACAAAATTTATGGTTCCGGCGCCGGCAAAGATTCCGGCGAGCTCTCCAAAATTGGGGCTTTCGTCTCGAAGTCGTTTCGATCGAATTCGTTGCTCCCAATCACCTCAGCACGATCCCACGGATTGAAATCAGCAACTCCCGTGCGTCGAAATTGAACAAAGCGTCTCCAATTAAACTTACCGTGTTTCCCGCCGCCGAAAAATTTGAAATTCCCAGATTCTGGCGACGAAAACCCAGAATCCAGCGAGGAATACCCAGTTTCCGGCGAGCTACAACACGAATTGGGGATTCCTGATTCCGCCATCTAGGGATGGCAATGGGTCGGGTTGGGTCGGGTTTTGCCAAACCCAAACCCAAACCCATGGGTTTATCCGTGAAAAAAACCCGGGGTAAAACCCACTGGGTTTGAAAAACTCAAACCCAACCCAACCCGCTGGGTATCCGCGGGTTCATGGGTACCCACGGGTTTTTGTCGTAAAAAATTTACAATAACATGTTCCTATCAAAATTAAAGTCAAATATCAATCTCTCAATACAAATTATCCATATTTAAAACACCGTTCTAGAAAATTCAAACAAATCACAAATTAACTATACAAATTGTTCAACACCAATCTAGAAAACTCAAGAAAATTGAAGTAAATCATAAATTATCCATAAATAACATATTAATTGAAGGCGTCTTCCTTTCAATTAAGTTTCTTCACTCTCCACTCGATAACTCAAACTTCATTCTACACAATTAGAAAGAAAAAATTAGACATGTCTCCACAAACATAAATAAGATTAGTTGTTTAAAATATTAAATATACCTAGAAAATTAATTATATGTGTGGGCGGGTACCCACGGGTCGGGTTTACCTAAACCCAAACCCAACCCGGTGAATAGTGAACGGGTTTAAACCCAAACCCGACCCAAAACACGTCAACACGGATTTTACCCGCGTTGACCGGGTTGGGTCGGGTGGGTACCCGTGGGTTCGGGTTTGGTTGCCATCCCTACCGCCATCTACTCGTCCAATTGAAGAGTCTTACACCTTCCTTGGACCTTCACGAACTTGTCCAAAGCCTTCGTTTCCATCGATTCACTCCCAATAGCTCGAATCGATTCGTTCTTTTCTTCTTCAAACTTTCGACCAATTTTTTTCAATTTGGGCATTTTTGATTCGGCCATCTCCGCAGCCAATTGATCGTTCCTACACCTTCTGCTGACCTCCTTGAACGATTCTGAAGTGGTCGTTGGTGTCGAATCACGCCTGATCTCCCCATCCAATTCAGTCGATTTTTGCTTGTTCTTGAGCGTTTCTAGGGGGGTGTGAGCTCGATTTTGATTCAGCAAACTAGAAGGATTCGTTTCCTTTTGATAATGGGGAGAGATTTCTGACTCCATTTGGAGCGTGACGGCTTCATTGGATTGGCTCGAAGTTTCGCCGATTACTCCTCCCAATTGACCCTCTCTCTGCCTCTGTTTTGTCGGGACGCGATAGAGCTCCTGAGTTCTCGTAGTCGGAGAGATTTGGTCTCCGTGAGCCCGCTCCGGAGCTTCAACTTGACTTGTCGTCGTTCCTTCATCCTCGAGGAAGGCTCATGTTATAAGTTCGTGATTCGATTCTCCTTCCTCACCATCGACAAGATTGCCGCAGTTGACACTCTATTTTATTACCGAAAATACGGGGTCGTTGCAGGTAGGCGGTTCCAATGTCGAATTTGCCTTGGGAAGTTTTCGAAAACTCATGAAATTAAAACCAACATGCCCTTGAACCCACAACTGAGCCTTGGACTCCTTTCTCGTAGCTCGATTCTTCTCCAACTACTTTTGATCTTCGTAAACTTCGTCCGGAGAAAGGGGCTTTAGCACAATCGTCTTACCTTGATACGGAAGCTTGTAGCGGTTGGTCCAGCCCTCGTGTGTGACCTTACGGTCGAATTTCCAAGGTCGGCCCAGTATTAGGTGAGCTTTTTGCATCGGTACAACGTCACAAATCACTTCATCTTCGTACCTGCCGAGTTTAAAACAAACCAAAGCATGTTTCGTCACATTGATCGTCCCGTGTTCGTTGATCCAACTGAGTTGGTAAGGCTGGGGATGTTTTTGCGTCTTCAAGACAAGCTTCTTGACGGCGTCTAAGCTTACGAGGTTTGCATAGCTGCCTCCATCGATCACCAAAGACACCAATTTTTCTTCAACAAAACACCGGCTGTGAAATAGGTTGTCCCGCTGCTCGTCGGACTCCCTGTGCTTGATGACGATTGCTGCCTGCTTCTTTTGGACACAATTTGGCATATTTTTGGCCTCGCTATTGCCTCCAATACACTCCTCCTCTTTGGCTCCGTTTGCCATCGAGATTTAATCACCAAAACAGCAACAGCGGCTGCTCGAAACAGGGCTCTTCCTCCCTGTTTTTCGACAAATTATGCTTGTACGAAACAACACGTTTTTGCCTTCTTCTTCGCCCTTGTGTTGAACGGGGCTCTGATACCACTTAATACGCCCCTGGGGGGTGTATGTTATCAAAGTAACCCGCAAACGACTCAATCGAAGAATCGATTGAGCTCGAATCAAGAACAAAGCGTTCATAATACGAACTTGGATAAAACGGAACCAAAAGGACGATTCCACACCTGGGGAATGCTCGATTGGTATAAAAGGTAGATGCCCAACCACGATTGAAGTGACTATTCAATTGATACAAGAGCTCACGAGCTTGGAATCCACCAAACTCAACACAAGTCGCAACTTGCACAAAACCAAAGGGTCTGTTTTTCGATTAATCAAAGTCTTCTTGTAAAGTGAGATGGCTTCTTTGACAAGTAATTGTGAATTGTGGATTGATCCAATTGGGATCATATCAGGCTCCCCCTCTTCAAAAAAGCTTTGACCTCAAAGCTTGAATCTGCTTCTTGTCAAAAACGTCACAAAATTCCCCCCAAATCGGGTCACGAAATAGGTACCTCAAACTTGTAATGTCGAACTTCAACACTTGGTTAACTCGCGAATTGGTTGCTGTTTTCCACGATTTAAGTTCCATGACGTTCGTGGGACTCCAATGGACCTTTCCCACGCAAACAACATGCTCAAACAAACCCAGAACTAGCCGCAAAAAATTTCCAGTTCCCGGCGCTAGCAAGGATTCCAGCGAGCTCTCCAAAATTGGGGCATTAGTCTCGAAGCCGTTTCGATCGAATTCGTTGCTCCCAATCACCTCAGCACGATCCCACGGATTGAAATCAACAACTCCTGTGCATCGTAATTGACCAAAGATACTTGGGACAATCAAATTCTAACAACATGGTTCTGGCTGTTTCAATTAGGGATCTATTTTCCTCTCCACAACACCGTTTTGTTGTGGAGTTCGAGGTGCAGAAAAGGTGTGAAGTATACCTAGTTCATCACAAAGAATGCTAAAATCATCATTGACAAATTCTCCATCATTATCACTTCTAATTGATTTAATATGACAGCTATATTGCTTTTGCATGAGGATAATAAAATATGTAAATTTTAGGAAAGCTTCATCTTTGGATGAGAGGAAGTACACCCAAGTGAACCTAGAGAAGTCATCTACTATAACCAGAACATAGGATTTCCCACCAAGACTTTGGACATTTGATGGTCCAAAGAGATCTATGTGTAACAGTTCAAATGTTGACTTAGAGGTTACATTTTGCTTGCTTCTGAAAGATTTTTTGCAATGTTTTCCTAGAATGCAAGCTTCACAGGTGAAATTATCAATGGCTTTGATATGAGGTAGTCATCTAACTAGATTCAATTTGGACAGTTTGGCAAGGCGTGACATGCTCATGTGACCGAGTTTCTCATGCCAGTCAACAGCAGAATCAGACATGGAACTGAGACAAATGTCTTCAGTGAGATCTAAGGTGGATAGATCAACAGTGTAAACATTATTGATTTTCTTACCTTTAAATATCATAGTATTATCAGAGATGCGTTCAATTATGCAGCAAACCTGATCAAATATAACACGATATGTAGATCCACAGATTTGACTGATGGAGAGAAGGTTGTGTTTGAAACCATCTACAAACAGTACATCTTCAATTATGAGAGAAGAATTACTGCTAATAGTGCCTTTACCAACTACAGAAGCACAATTATTATTACCATAGAAAACTTTACCTCCCTTTTTAGGATTGAGAAACGATAAAAGGTTTTTGTTACCAGTCATGTGATTGGAGCATCCAAAGTCTAAGTACCAGATGTTTGCCCCCTTATTCTGAAAGGAAAGAAGACAAGTTATCAGAAGAGGACTCAGACCATACCTTTTCTTCACCGGGATCATCTTCCAGGTTCGAGTTTAGTCCCATGTAGGCCACGATTTCATATTCTTTTTCAGAGCTATAGTCACTCCAGGAGGCAGTCATTGCCTTTTCTTTCTTTTTGTTAAGAGGGCAGTTAGCCCTTATGTGACCTGTTTTACCACATTTGAAGCAGATAGTAGAGTCAGTTTTCTCATATGCATTCTTGTTATCTTTGGGACTAGAGTCTGATCTGTTGGATTCAAATGAATTTTTGTCATTTGATCCACCAGAGTAGTTTCCAGATGATCTAGGGAAGTGATTGACTGAGTTTCCAGAGGATCTGGAAGAGTAGTTATGGTTGTAACTTCCCTTTTTCATGTTCTGATCATGTTTAAACTTCATCATTCTCTGAAGTTTTTTTGCTGGTTAGAGCGAGTTCGTTTTCAAACTCCTCATCTAACTTCTCTTCTCCATCAGTGCACTTTGTCTTAAAGGCAATAGATTTGTTCTTCTTATCTTGGAGGGAGTTCATTTGTTTTAAAACTTCCGCATGACTAAGAAGAGATCCAATCAGGTTCTCAAGAGACAACATTGAGATCCTTAGCTTCCTCAATGGCAGTTCTTTTCGCCATCCATTCAAGAGGAAGAGATCTAAGTACCTTTCTCACAAGCTCTTTGCTTGTAAAGTTTTTACCTAATCTCTTAAGACGATTAACTAAGGTGGAGAATCTTATATCCATTTCTGAAATGGATTCTCCAGACATCATATCAAAAGTTTCATATTCTTTTAGCAACATGTCTATTCTTGTTTCCTTAACATCTGAGGTTCTTTCATGCTTTGTTTCAAGAATAGACCAAATTTCTTTAGTTGTTTCACATTTTTTAACTCTTTCCCCTTCATCTTCAGAGATAGTAGACAGCAAAATATGCATGGCCCTAGAGTCTAGTTGAGCATTTTTCTTTTGTTCATCAGACCAATCCTCCTCATCGTCTTCCTTCATGTCAATTGGTCCATTTCGGACAATTGCCCAGAGTTCACAGTTGATTCCTCGGAGGAAAAGTTGCATTCTTTTTTTCCATACTGAGTAATTAGTACCATAAAACCAGGGAGGATTAGAACTGGTAGGGAATGAATTTGACGACATAGCAAGACAGAGGATCTCCTTCTCGGCAACACTAGGTTCTTTCGAAAAGGAGGCTCTGATACCAATTGTTGATTGGCTATGTACTCAAATCCATATCCTCAACAGATGTAATCAAGTGATTGAAACAATGATTATGTTCAGCAAGTGAATAATTTCTTTTAGATTGAGAAGATTAATTGTGAAGACCTAGTTAACTCAAGTCTATGGTTCTAAGAACATAATCAAAATCAAAACTAGAAGTAAATAAAACCGAAGGAAAGTACAAGAAGTAGCCACGCCCAGATAGGCTTGAGTTCCCGGCAGAACGCCCCAACTCAAGCTATCCAGACACAAACACCGAACCCAATCCAGAGACTCCCAAGGAACAAACCCGTTCTTACTGAGTCAAGGAAACTGTTGTCGATCTTCTTCCTGGGGAGGTCTTTATATAACACCAGCCATGCCAATCTTCTGTCTCTCTTCTTCAAAGTTGGTTACCGTTTAAGGAGAATTGATGATGGCGACGATCGATGCACAGGCGACTCAGGGTTGAGGGATCGACTGACTTTGATGACACTGATGACAGGGGTAAAGGAGAAGACGCGTAAACGGGCTCTTGACGAGGTTACTAAAAATGAAGCGACTGGATCAGGTGGGCTTATGTGATAGTGGGCCTTTTTGTTCTTTCTAAGACACGAGACAAGGCCCAACAGTTAGAACCTGTTATCTCCAGAAATCAAATAACTAGAGCAATCGGAGAATGTAATCGAAACATAAACTTCAGCGCAAACAAGGGTATGGTGAATTGTATTTGGGAAGGGAGAGAACCAGACCTTGCGCCTGGTGAACCGCTAAGGTGGCTCGCACTTCCTTCGATCCTAGCGGAATCGAACCCTGAAAACCATGGAATGGATTGCACAAGAAACCCTGTATTGCATCTTCACGTACATCTTCGGAAGAACATAGTTTCGCATTTCCACAACATAAACAGAACACACTAAATAAGCAAGCACGGGAGAAAAGAACAATCGTGGAGTAACAGAGAGAGAGAGATAAATGAGGAAGAAGCAATACCGTCAATTCGTCAAAAACACAAGCCTCTTAAATGTCTCTCACTGCAGATTGCCCCACAATGTTCCTTACCAAAAACCTCTTAATCGCCTTATCCTGCTTCCCTCAGCCGACCAAAAGAAAATTGGATTCATAAACGACAATAAGAGACATTTAGAATGATCAAATCGGCGGTGTAGGGATTCACCTTAGGACAGCACTTTCCGCAATTGGAGCAGCGGACGACGAAGTTGACATGGCCGCGGCCGTGCTTGTTGCGCCCTCCATTTCTGCGCTTGAAAGTACGCGATCAAAGACGAAGAAGAGGGAATTAGCCGCTTTGAGCACGGGTTGTGGCTCCACGAGAACAGAGAAAGAGAGAGAGAGAGAGAGTTGGGGAAGCCGAATGGAACCTACCATTGTCGCCGACGGGGGACTTATCACCGGAATCACTACTTCCTTCGTTTAGGGTTTGCAAGGAAGCACTCGGAGCAGATTATAGTTGAACGGAAAAGCTTTAGCAGAGATAATTTGGGCGAGCTAACGACGAAAAAAAAAACGCAACTGCAAATTCTCCCTCCTCTCTCCCCACGTCGGGTGAGTGGTAGGGCGCTTCGCCTTCGTGCAACGATGCCGTTACTGGCCTCCAATTACGTGCTCCGGTGACTCCGGCCTATCTCTTCGGCATCGGTATAAATCCCTGCGCTACCGACTCTGAGATCCATTGTAAGTAGGGTGTGGAAATGGGACTTCTCTGTTGCGTTGGTGGAATGGGGGCTTCTTCAATTTGTTTTCTCGGATGCGGCCACTGCCCAGCGCATTTGCTCCGGGACTTCCTAGATCTTTGAGAAGTTTGTCATCCACGTCCGCAAGTGGGAGACCTCGACGACGGAGCTAGCGGCAGAGCTAATCAGGGTTCCTCTTGCGACACAAATCTTGGGGTCCCGTACTATTGTTGCGCTGAGAGAATGGGGACCCTACTTGGGTCGGCCCTCGGTCCGGCGGAGACAGCAACTATCCACCGATCAGCCTCATCTGGAGGACTCTACATTAGGACGAAGATAACTCTGGACCTCCAGCTTCCTCTCCCTGACGAAGTGGCCGCTACTCATGAGGATCCTGAAAAAGGTAGCTTCAAGGCTTTGGTGAAATTCGAATCCCTGCCCCAATTTGGCTTCCTCTGTGGGGTGGTTGGTCATGTGAACAGATTCTGTCCGAGGAAGGATGACCACTTTGGCAATCTACCAAGGTATGGCAAGCATATAGTGGCACATGCCCTAGGGTGAATGAGGCTACGCTAGCACGGCGACGCAAGCGGTTTGTTTGGACTTTGGTTGGGTACAACCATGGGATACGAGCCTCCAAGAGACAATCCTCCACCAACCTACCCCTTATTGCATCGGCCCGGTCTGCTCCTTTGCCGTTGGGGATGACAACCCATCTTAGCCATTTGCAGATCTCCACCACAGCACAACATGACCCTATGAGCAACCCCCCGCGGGTATTTCACCATCAAGACGTGGACCTGAGAGAGTCTATGGAGCCATCAGCAAAGAGGGTCTGTCTAGGCCCCTAGGTGGCATCTGACAATGCGAACTAGGATAGCAGGGTGGAGGCAGCCGGCCCTAATCGACCCCCAGCCGATAGATGAGTATCCTTGCTTGGAACTGTCGAGGTTTGGGGGGCCTTGACAGTTCCTGTGCTCTGGGAGGCCGTAGCCCGAGATGCACCTTTCCTTGTTTGTTTGAGTGAGACTAGACGTGATGATGAGTTTGTAGTTGATCAGCTAGGTGGCTTAGGTTTTCCTGAGGGCATAATTCATAGTATGTCAAATATTGGTACTGGATTAGCTATTGCCTGGTGTTCTGATTTAGTGTGTTCAGTTTCAGTCGAGTCCTCTGGATTCTTGTTTATAGAGTGTGAGCATAACTCTCTAGGAAGATTTGTTGTTTTCTTTGTCCATTTGCATTGTGATGTAGACCCCGTCAATTCCAACTTAATGAAATTTCTTTCCTTGTTTCGTCGTATGATGATCCAATCTTTGTGTTGGGTGACTTTAATTGCTTTTTATCAAGTTCCGAGAAACAGGGAGGCCGACCTCCAACCCCAGCTACTCTAGATCAGCTTCATCAGTTCCTAACTGCAGGGGACCTCCAAGATCTGGGTTATGTTGGCCCTCCATACACTCGGTCTAAACGGCACTCAAATGAAGGCCATATTCAATCTCGATTAGATTGGTGTTTAGCTAATAACTTGGTAGTTTCCCTGTGGCCAGATTTACAAGTGCATCATCTCTCTGACCGGGGATCTGACCATAGGATGCTGCTGGTACGGTTCATGAAACCTGCTGACCGACGCCAAGGAGATTCCATTACGACAATCGGTTGGGATCCAACCCGGATGTTCCCCCCCCCCCCCCCCCCCCCCCCCCCCCCCCCCCCCCCCCCGCTACATGAAGCGTGGCACAAACCAGTCAGTGGCACGCCTCTGTTTGAGGTACAATCACAACTCAAACACACTCGACAAGAGCTTATGGGATGGGCCAAGTCTGGTACTACCAATTCAGCTCGTCAGATCCTAGAGCTGAGAGGCGCTATCGACACTTCAAGGGAGGCAGCCTCGGCTGATTGGGCCGAGATTGATAGACTGGAAGTCCAATTAACTGAAGTATATCAGTAGGAAGAGCTGTGCTGCAAACAGAAAGCGAGGAATAATTGGCTCCAGGGAGGGGATGCCAATACACACTACTTCCACTTGGTAACGATGCAACGGAGGAGAGCTAATCTTATTCCGGCCCTCCGTGATGATCTGGGCGAAATTCACACTGAGGAGTCAAAGAAAGGGGAAGTATCAGTGTCTTACTTTCAATATTTATTTACTTCCAATGGATTGGACCCTACTGGTTTTGTAGCAAGTTTACATCTCCCCTGCAAGATTGATAACTCCATGAATGACATGCTTATTTCCCAGGTATCCAGACTAGAAATCAAGGAAGCTGTCTTTAGCATTGGGAAGCACTAGGCGCCGGGATCCGACGGCTTCACCGCTGGCTTTTACCAACGCTTCTAGGACGAGATAGGAATGGATGTGTCAGATGCTATCCTCTCCTTCTTTCAGACGGGGAGACTTCTACATAGCATTAACCATACATTGCTAACACTCATCCCGAAAATCGCTCTTGCTGATTCCATGAAACAAATGCGACCGATCGGGCTCTGCCAGGTTCTATACAAAGCAATCTCCAAAATCCTCTCCAAAAGACTCAGTTCTATTCTCCCTCATATCATCACCCCATTCCTGAATGGTTTTCTTAAGGGACACTGTATATCTGACAACATTCTTATTGGCCAAGAGGTGATGCGGTTTTTAAAAACTAAGACCCGAGGTACTGACAAATGGATGGCACTCAAACTCGACATGGAGAAGGCGTACGATCGCGTGGAGTGGGATTTCCTCTTTCAAGTCGTGGAATCGATGGGTTTCTGCGACCAGTGGATGAAGTAGATCAAGGCTTGTGTCACTACAGTCCGCTTTTCAGTGTTACTCAATGGAGCAGAATATGGGTATTTTCAACCTCAGAGAGGCATCCGGCAGGGCGACCCATTGTCGCCTCTGCTTTTTGCTATTTACACAGAAGCCTTTGCTGCTAAAATCACACAAGCTGTCCTTAGCTCCTCACTCCATGAACTTAAGGTTAACAGGTTTGCTCCCCCCATCTCCCACTTATTTTTCGCGGATGATTCATAGATGTTCATCGGAGCTTCAATTCCGGTATGTGCTGCTTTAACTGAATTATTATATGAATATGAATTGCTTAGTGGCCAACGAGTAAACTTACACAAGTCGGCTGTCCGTTAGTGGTAATGTCTCTAAGCAGGAATTGATGGCGATCAGTACTTATTTAGGAGTCGATACCATGAACCCGGATGACAGGTACTTAGGCCTTCCCTCTCAGATTCGACGGTCCAAGTCCCTTTCCTTCCAATTTATCGAGGAAGACTTAGCCGCTAGAATCCGTAGTTGGAAATCGAAGGCTATGTCACTTGCGGCTAAGGAAGTGGTTATCAAGGCAATCGGGGCTGCCGGTCCTATCTACGTTATGTCAGCTTTTAGGCTACCTTAAGAGACTTGCCGTAGGTGTAATGGACAGCTGTCGAAGTTCTGGTGGGCAGGGAAAGATAATGAGAAGGGCATACACTGGATCTCGTGGAATGCAATGTGCCAGAGTAAATTTGTTGGTGGGTTAGGATTCAGGGACTTTAACCATTTTAACATTGCTCTTTTAGCTAATTAGGCCTGGCGTATATTGGGTAACCCAACCAGCCACATGGCTCAAATGTACAAGGCGAGATATCATCCCCATCTACCCTTCCTCGAGGCTACAGCTGGAAACCGACCATCATGGGCTTGGCAGAGCGTCTTGGAAGGAAGAGACTTGCTCATTCGAGTCCCCAGTTAGCCCTCCCCTTTGAGTCTCGATTTTGGAAACTTCTCTGGAGCATCCCAGTTCCTCCAAAACTGAAGCACTTTTGATGGCGGGCTGTGCGCGGCTTACTCCCTCTACAGACGGTTCTGTTTACCAAGACTATTGTTACTGACTCGACTTGCCCAATTCGCTCGGAGGGGACCAGAGTCCTTTTCCCATTTCTTTTTCTCATGCAGGATCGCTAGGGGCTTATGGAGCAGAGCTAATCTTGAGGATTGGCGTGTGGCACTCAGTGGCATGAATCAAGATGATGCTTGGAATCATTTATTTTTCTCTATGAACCTGTCTAAAACTCAATTGGCTGATGTAGTGTTTCTTGTATGGCGCCTTTGGAAGGGGAGATGTTGGGCAATACATGAGCATATTCAATACCTCCCAACAGCCTTGTACAGACAGTTTCAGCGGCAGGTGGAGGAATGGCGCGCTCTAGACCAAGTCTCCCCACATCAACCAGCTAGGAATCCTGCCCCACAAGCCAACACAGATTCTCGCCTAAGCTCTTGCAGGGGCCCTGCCAGGTCCATACAACATCCAACCGAAATTAATGTTTGGTTCGATGGTGCCGCCAAACGTGGGGAAGGAGGGAGTATTGGATTTGTTTGATACCAACTGTCAGGTAACTTACTCTTCGCCTTTGGAAAGTACTATGAAGTAATTCATGATCCATTCATTATGGAATGTTTAGCAATAAGAGATGCAGTCCAATGGTGTCTAACACATTCTTTTCTCTTTGTTAATTTTCATGGGGATTCGCAACTACTTATCCGGCGACTGGTGGGTGGTGACTTGAATCATGATCGTGGAGGAGCTATTCTAGAGGACGTTCGGTGCTTGGCCTCTCGCTTTAGCAGAGTTTATTACTCGTTTGTGTCCCGTCAACTCAATAGGGCCACCCATCTTGTTGCACAAAAGGCCCTCTCATCGGGAGTTCGACTATTGGTCCACTCCGCACACTTTTGTTTTCTTCTGCTTGATTGATTTTAATAAATACTGACTTGGGGAAAAAAGAAAAAAAAAGCTTTAGCAGAGAAATAAATCCAGTGTTGTTGGGCCTGGCCTCCCAGTAAGGCGGCAAGATGGATGTAAGTGTCATCATGGGCAAAGCACGCACGACATGTAGATTATGGGACCGAAATGGCCTCACGTAGGGTGACATGGATCAGGTGGTCCGGGTTTAGCCATTTTAATCACCTGACCCATGCAGTACGGTTTGGAAAATATTAAATGCAAACCCACCAAAAATATTTAAACTCTACGGTTGGTTTCTAATTGGGTTGAGTTGGATTGATGATATTTTTAAGTATAAACTCAACCCAACACAAAATATCTAATTGTCTACACCATAAAAATATTTTATAACTAATTAAAATTTCAAACAAATAAACTGAGGTGAAATGTATCAAAATTCAAAAATGTTGCTTGAATTTTAATAAAATGGGATTTACTTCAACATATGTATAGTTTTTTTAACGATATTTGTTGAAATATACTAAAAAGGTGATAAACGAACGCATCCATAATATGTTATTCTATTAAATTATATACAAGAAAAAGAATTACGTGAATTATATCTATATTAAATTTATGTCTAAATTTCAAGCCAAAAAATACATTAGATTAGGGAGACCATGAGAGAAAAACATGGTGAAATATCTTAATTTTCTCATAAGTATGGCTATATACGAAATATATATTTTGTGGATACGAACTCATACAAATAGTTGGAACACGGGTTGGGTTGTGTTCTATGGGTTATGTAATCCAAAATCTAAACCCAGCCCAAAAGAGACGACTTGGGTGGGTTGCGTCGGCTTGGACGGGTGGGTCGGTTTGCGGGTGTCTTTGTTCACCCCTAGCCTCATGACATGAAGACCCACGGTGGCCGAATGCAACAGTTTTTCTTTGGGTAAATACTACGTTTGGTCACTGGGTTTACTAAAATATGTCATGTTTAGTCACTGTTAACAAAATTAATATCAATGTTGATCACTCGAATTAGTAAAATGGTTCACATTTAGTCACTCTCCGTTAACACCGTTAGTCAATTGCTTAAGTGATTAACAAAAGAGCCGACTCACCTTTTTTTTAACCCGCCACATCACCAAACACGACCCGCCACGTCACTCAACCGGCCACATCTTCTTTCGCAACCCAATTCTTAAACCCAACCAACCTATGAACCGATCCTTCTATCCCTGTATCTCCCCTCTTCCCTCTCTCCATCGCTAAATTCCAACCTATGCCTCGTCTCTTGCTTCTTCGATTCAAAAGGCTTTCGTGAGCCAAAAGAGGCCACGATTGCCACACCATCACTATAGAATAAGGAGAATATTGGGTGAAAAATACTTGATTACTATTATTGAATTAAAAGTGTGTGAATTAAAAGTATTTTATTTCTCCTATTTTTTTTAATCGAATCATACCTTCTTCATTGTGACTCGGATTTCATTTTTTTTTTTCACTGCTCTATAAAATGAGATTTATTTTCAATATTTTTTTAGAAAAAAATTCATACCTCTCGTTACTAAATCCATATCATATGGTATCTTCTTCGTTTTTAATTTATTTTCGCAAATTTTTGCAAAGAAGGACCGATTTAATCATATGATCTTATTGGATCCAAAAACATTACGGTGAAAATTTTTTATACCTCTCATTACCAACTCCATACCATACTAGACCATCCTTGATATGATCCCAAATGGCCCACTATACACGTTTTTTATTACTTGGCAAAGAAGCTATCGAAGTTGGGAAGAAGGACAAAATTTGGCTAAGTCAAAATCCGAGTTCATGGTACCTACTTTGGAAGCTTGTATCTCACAAATGGCTCAATGAAAATTGGAGATCAATGACTTGTTTTAACGATAACGTTTCCATCTTTCCAATGATATGTTTTTTGGATCCAAAAGAAGTCGTTAAGGCTGTTTTCAAAGGCCACAAAGTTGCTACCTCAAAACTGGAAAACTGCCAGAAAATGGTTCTGGAAACTGTTTAGTGAAGCCTACTTTGGAGCTCAATTTGAGGAGCATGAATCTGACACAAGTCCAAAGGCTTCCGCAACATGAAAATAGGTATGTTTTTTTACCAAGGGAATGAATTGGATAGGTTTGTATTAGGTTTTTCTTGGCTATAAATAGTCTTCTATTTTCGTTGTAAAACTTAGACTTTGATTAATCGAAAAGAAATCGTTTGGTTTGTTCAAGTTTGCGAACTTGTTTTGGGTTTGGTGGATTCCAAACTTGCTGAGCTTGTGTATCGATTGAATAGTCACTTCAATCGTGGTCGAGCAACTACCCTTTATACCATACGAGCTTTCTCTAGGTGTGGAATTGTCCGTTGGTTCCGTTTTATCCAAGTTTGTATTAAGAACACTTCGTTCTTGATTCGAGCTCAATCGATTCTTCGATTGAGTCGTTAGCTGCGTGACTTTGATAATATACACCCCACCAGAGGTGTATCAACCCTGGTATAGGATGGTATATTTCATACCATATGATATGCTCTTATTTAATACCAGTCAATACCATATGGTATAGACTGGTAAAAAATGGCTAATTTTTTTGTTCCAAAAATATATCAAAGTCGATATCATTTTGAAGAGGTAGACACACGCAAAAATTTCCTTGTCCACCTCCTCACTTACCTCAGTACGGGGAATGTCATCTTCAACAGGGTTGTACTTCCTCTTGATCATTGTTTTCAACCAAGTGATTGATACTTAGCCCTTTCTCAATGGTGCATTATGATCCTTCTCATCTTCTCCTTGTCCCTTTTCTGGCACCATCAACGCCAAGGTGGTCCATAGCAAATACTGCCAACCGCTCATCTCGTCAACATCTCAATGTGGTGGAAGATCGTCCACACAGACATAATCGCCATCGATGGGCAATTCGGTTTGGATGGCGATATCCTTCAGTGTAATGTTGCACTCACCTTCACGAAAGTTGAAGTTGTGTGTCTCTTTTCTCCATCTCTCCACCAATGTTGTGATGAGTTTTCGGCCGATCTTTATCCCTACAAAGTGATTAATCGAATCCAACCTTGCTCTTCTTAGAAAGGGCATGATGGCGTCATTCCATGGGAGCACATTGGTCGTACCCCTATAGCGGACTATATGGTGTGCATCCTATCGTAAAATTTAAATTTCACCATAAGTTTATGGTTTATAAATATATAAATCTATTATAACAGACAATATAAATTAACAAAATCAAGGTTTTTTCCAAGACATATACATAATTTCGTAAAACAAACATATTCAATTCACTAAAATAGTTAGGACATTGCTACGGTGACATGCATGTCACCGTGACATGGACTTTTCGGTCGACCTAATCCTAAAGGAGATCGACCGAATTGACTAATTCAGTTACGTGAGGTTCAGAGACGTGGTCGACCGTATATATAAACTAGTCGACCTCTTTGGTGGTCTAACAGAATGAAAGGTAGACCCAAATACATCATTGGCCGACCCTTGTGCACCGATTAGGTCGACCGCATATGTAAGAGGTCGACCGCATGCACACCGTATCCTTATTGGATAAGGATTCCAACACCAGAAAGGTTCCACAATTGGACAAGAAAACAAATTGGGTCGACCCATTCACGTCCTAAATCTCTATAAATACGAATATAAGTCCACTTCAACGCCACCAAAAGTCTAAATTAGGTTTTTCCCGATTTAGAGCCTTTGTGAAGAAGATCGTTCACGGTTGCTGTTGTACATTTTGAAAGTGGTCGACGTTGAAGGTGAGTTCGACCTAATGTAGCATTCGTCGTCATCTTCTCTAATGCGTGATTTCCACCATCTAATTTGATATATTTTTGCGTGCGGAATACCATTCGGTCGACCTTGACCACAACCAGGTCCACCTGACGAGACAATTCTTCGGAATTGAATTTAGGGCACAACACTTGGACTTCCGTACTTGCGAGGTAACGAAGATCAACCCAATAGGTCGACCTAACATGTTTCAAGGTCGACCGTTTCTGTTTGGTTTGGTTGTTCAACCTGAATGTCGACTTTGGATTTGTTTGTAAGACTATGTTGTGCTTCAAAAGGTCGGCTGCTCAAGCTATGTGGTCGACCTATCCATTTTTCGGTTAATATTGCACTTGCTTTTGTTGGTTAATTTTTATTTTCCTGCAGGATAGGTCGACCTAGGAAGATCAGAGGTCGACCTTAGAGGTTGTGGTAGTCACAATTTGTCTTCCAGGTCGACCTAATAATTTGTCAGGTCGACCACGTCTCTGTTTTCTTGTCAATTGTACAAATTTGAAGTTGAATTATGATTTGAATTTTTCTTTAAATTTTTTAGACGATGACGCATGATGAGAGACTGCATCAAGATTTGAGTGAAATCATGAAAGTGTTGAAAGCCCCACAAGAGCAGCTGGTGGTGTATCAAAAACAAGTCAATGACTTTCAGAAGTCCATTCGTGATAGAGTGGAGCAATTGTCAGTTCGATTAACAGATATGACTGGGATGATGCATAATGGGTTTCAGAGGCTAGAAGGTGCTATCAAAGATATAAGTGCCATACGAATGGAGAATGGAGGAAGAGATGGTACAAGAAAGAAATTTGACTTTGATAAAGAGGAGGAAGACCATGATGACTCTGCAAATTGCTACCAGAGCATAGACGATTTATTGAAAGAGCACAATTTAAAGGTAGACAAGTATATTCATATGTGATTGAAGATATTAGTATTACTATCATTAGTGCTAATTTGTTTTGTTTATATGTTTCACAGAGTGAAACAACGAATGGCGGCAAGTGTTCCTCTCCTAAGTACAAGTAGGGGTGTCAGTTCGGGTCGGGTTCGGTTACCCGAACCGAAACCCAAAAAAACACAAACACCCGAAACCGAAAACCACTAAAACCGAACCCGAACCCGATAAGGACTTGCGGGTTCCGGTTACCCGAAACCCAAAAATTCCTTATCGGGTTCGGTTAAAGCAAAACCGAAACCCGAAAACCCGAACGCCTAAGAATATGGGTTAAGTTCTATTCATTGGAGGTTTTTAGCCGGAACCCAAAAAACCGATAAGCAAAACCAAACCCGAAATCGAAAAATCAAAAACCCAAAACAAACGCGAACCTGAAAAATCAAAAATGTATATAATCGGGTCGGTTTCACGTAAACCCAAAAAACCGAACCCGAATGGATACCCCTAAGTACAAGAGACCTCGATATGAAAGCGACTCCTACACCACTCCACAGAAGGATCATTTTGTAAGAAAAGGATTATTTAGTGCTGATAGCGACGAAGATGAATCTAAGAGTCCTTTAGAAAAGCACGGAGTAAGTTTACGTTACATATTCATCTATAATGTGTGTTTGTGTTCATATGTTACTTTAATTTTAACTATGATTTGTAGGTCATGAAAGTGGAGGGCCTAGAAGGATTAACTAAAAATCTTCAAAATCCAGTTGAAGACTTGTATTATGTTGTTACTAAAGTGAAGGCTGGGGACGCGAATTGGGACAAGTAAGAGACTTTTTTAGTACGTGTGGTCGACCGTTTAGTTCATGTGGTCGACCTGTACGTTTCAAATCACAATTGACATTTCTGTTATTTTGATTTTTGCAGTTTGACCGTTGTTGACTTTTTTCTGAAAACGTGAAACGAAATTATTTGAGTTCGGTCATTAGCGAGAGTAGCTGGGTTTGCTCATCCGTAAGTACTATACTACTACGACTTTCGTTTGAATTGTGCACTATTTATATTACAATTTACGAGGATTTTGTGTTTGATTGTTGGATGGTAGGTAGTGGATTTTGTGTGCAAGGGCACTAACAATGTCTGAAAAACATGATGTGAAAGAGCCAAATGCATGGTATTTGCCAAATATGTTTTCGGTAAGAGCCGTAATGTTAAATTATTTTTCATAACCTAGATATTTATATTGTACCATGTCAATTCATCTCAATTAAAACATGGTGCAAAAAATGGTACGCGCTAACATGAAGACCAGACAAATTCTTAACAAGTTGATGAATGATGGCGTGGTGTATATGTCGAATGTTAGTGCATGCCACAAGGTAGTCAATATCCTTATCTCATTAAATTTCGAAAGTTCATTTGTTTGTATTCACTTTTTATTACATATAGTGATTGTTTCATTGCTAGATATTTATGCCAGTTCTTTACGATGAAGCACGTCATTGGTTTCTGTATCTCGTCAATGTCCAGCAAAAAACTGCATTTTTGCTTGACAGTCTACCTTCAACTAGTGAGGCGAATCGTAAGCATAAATCAGCACTATGCAAGAAATTGGTAAGTGTTTCCTATAATTTTCTGACTACAAAGCGTCACGTATTATGCTAGAAGCTTAACATATTCGTTATTTGTGTGTAATTGTCCAATTTGGATGATATTTTCAAATCGGAGCGCATGAGCAATGTAGCAGTACCAAATTTTGGAGATTTCAAATTTGAAGAGCTACGCGTTCAAGGACAAAGGAATAGTATCGAGTGTGGTGTGCACGTCATGCAGTGGATGCGCTATGAATCCAAGGATCTGGATAGAGTGGTGAGTATATCGTCAAACAAATAACTTGTTTAATTTGTACTTTTTTAGTTCTAACGAAGTCTTACATGCCATAATGCAAATAGGAGAATAACACAAATTACCGGCTCGAAAGGAGATTCTATGGTATCTAGCAACACATTTTGAAAACCGTGCACGAGAAAATCTTTTCAAGCATGTAGTAGATGAATGCATGGAACGAGGCAAAGAGAGACAGAGTTCAAACAAAAAAGCAAAGAAATGAAGTCATTAAGTTACAATGTTGCATTATTTAGACAATACGTTGAATTTGTATTTGCGAGGTTGTTTCAATTTGGATTTTGAATGTTTATCGTTTATTAGATTTGTTATACAATTATGGATGTGAAGGAATTTACGATTTCAATCGTCTAGAACAAGTGGTCGACCACATAATCAAAGCAGGCAAACCCGTAAGGAGAGCACAGGTCGACCTCGTGAAGATTAAGGTCGACCTTGTGACGATTAAGGTCGACCTATTATACCGTAGCAAAGTCCAAAACAATGTGCAATAAGGATGGAGTCTCGTCTGTTTAGCATTAATAAAAAATGGTCGACCATTCGTGTAAAGAGGTCGACCTGTTTCATATTTATAAAAAACGGTGGATCATTCGTGTAAAGAGGTCGACCTGTTTCACATTTATCAAACACGGTCGACCATTCGTGTAACGAGGTCGACCGAAATGAGTATTGTCCTTGTCCAATTAGGATTTTGTGTACTTGTCCTTGTCGAATTATGATTTTATATATCCTTCACCAATTGGGATAAGTGTTCCCCATACTAGTTAGGATAAGGAATTTGTTTACATTCTCTATAAATAGTTGGAAGTCTTAAGACTTTATTCGTACTTCGATTTATGCAATTTTTTGGAGTGAAGTTGTAATCTCATCGCTCTTATTGTGATCGTGTGTTAGTGGTGGTTTATTCTTATTCCGGTAGACCGTAACAATAAGTGGTCGACCGTGTTTGCTAAGGTATGTGTCGTGTGTGCTGGTTAAAGGTTGACTGTGGTTCAATTTTTCCCTAATTAGGTCGACCATCTCAACCTTCCGGTCAACCGTATCAGTGTAATTATATGATAAGGTTGACCATACAGTGAATTCTGGTCGACTTCATCTGTGTTATTTGGTGATAAGGTAAATCGTACAGTTCATTCAAGTCGACCTGATGAGAGCTAATTTTGTATGTATTTGACATTCAATTCGTATTCCGATCGTTGCAGGATGGATAATAGAGATGATACAGATGATAGAGATGATGACGAGGTTAACTTCGATGAGGAACCTAAGGATGCTCGAGGAGGATTTATGGATAATCCAGATGATATGGATGATGAAGTGGTTGGGGATGATAATGAAACCGATGGTGTTGAAGAAGAATTTATGGATGATGAAGAAGCTACTGAATATGAACAACAAATTCCTTCCATGGAGTTCCAAACATTAGAAGATGCAGAAAAATTTTATAATGTCTATGCTAAAGCGAAAGGGTTTACCGTTCGACGTAGAGATCTTCGGAGGAGTCGTCGAGGAGTAGCAATTGGGAGGACAATGGTATGTTCGAGAGAGGGGGACTAGAGAGAAGATGCATATAGATAAAGAAGGTCGAACACGACAACATCGTAAGATGACTAGACATTCTTGCAAGGCATCATATAATGTACACTTTGATCGGAATAAGAAAATGTGGGTTGTTTCTAAGTTTGAGAGGAAGCACTCACATCGTTGCTGCAATGAAGAAGAAACTCAATTCCTTCAGTCTCATCGAAATGTGAGTGAAGGAGACAAGGCTCTGGCGATAGGGATGCGACAGTCAGGAATAAAACAATGCAACATTGTTCAGTTCATGAAGAATAAAGTTAGAGGATATGAGAATCTGGGGTACACTCCAAAGGATTTGGATAACGCTGTTCAGAATTCCCGAACAGTTGACGACGATCTAATAAGAGATGTTAACTAAACATTGGGTTCTTTGCAAAGTAAACATACCTCTGATGCAGGAAGCTTCTTCAAGTACACAACCAACGATGAAGGGGAATTAAGCAATCTCTTCTGGTCAGACTTCAAATCTAGAGCAGATTACCATTTTTTGGGGATGTCTTTGCATTCGATTCATGTTACAAGCGCAACAAGTACAACCGACCATTTGTTATGATGGTTGGTGTAAATCACCACCACTGTAACATCATATATGGTTTTGCCCAGTTGGATAACGAGACAATCCCCAACTACGTTTGGTTATTGAATACTTTTCTTGAGTGTATGAACTCTAAGATGCCGACTTCAGTGATTACAGACGAATGCAAGTCTATGCGTGGCGCCATTGCTACTCTTCTGGTTGAAGTGCCTCACCGTCTGTGTATTTGGCATATTGTGACAAATTCGACAACGGTCGTTCATAATAGGGAGTTTGTTAGCACATTCACCTACTTGGCAAAAGCACGTATATCGTTGAGGAGTTTGAGAGACGCTGGGAGCATTTGATTAGTGAGCATGGTTTGTCTGCAAATAAGTGGTTGCAGGATTTGTATGCTGACAAATTACTGTGGGCAGAGGCATACTTGAAGGATATTTATTTTGGTGGACTCCAATCAACCTCGCGATGTGAGTCATGTAACCATTGGATAAATGGGTATGTGGGAACTCAATACAGCTTGCAATGTTTTGTTCAGGGCATTGATGAAGCACTGGAGGGGATGCGTTTCATGGAGGTGCATGATGATTATTCTTCCAGGCACATGAGGTCGACCGTGTCTGATTGGGAGGTCGACCTATGATGTTTTGCACTCTAATTTTGTCCATCTTTGAACTATAATTGTGCTTGATTTTCTGTGTTCGACAATTGGTGTGTATTAGGTCGACCTATGATGTTTTAGAGGTCGACCTAACATTTTTTTGTTTTATCTATACATTTAGTTTTAGGTCGACCGCTTTATGGAGAGGTCGATCGAGTTTTATTCATTTCGAAAATTTGACTAACGTGTGTTCTCGCTTGTTTGATCGCAGGATGTTTGGCAACAAAAAGAAAAGAAAGTCACAAAAATTTGTTGTCTCAAGTTCAGAATGGGAAGAGTTCAATCCCACTCTATTCCAGACCAAGGAGCAAAGTGACAACTTTGAAGAGAGGAGAGTGCACAACCGCAGGGTGGCTCCTGGAAGGCCATTGACGATGGATGCGTATTCTCATTTCGAGAATTACGGGTTCCTAGGACCCTTTGTCGAGCAAGAGTGGCTGAAGGTGATATCTCTGAATGCACCATACTACCCAAAAATGGTATAGTACTTCTACAACAACATCGTCTACCAGTGTAATGCAAATGGATCCATTCTTGCATTTAAAACCTATGTGAATGGGGTGGAGATGCGCATCAGCAAGAATGTGTTGGCACAAGTACTAGAGGCTCCAAATGAGGGGAAGAGAATCGATTCTTACACTGCTTGAAATGAAACTCATTTCTCGAGAGCCAAGCAAATCCAGACGGTATGTGGTCTTGATGAAGAGGAAGATGCTCAGGGTCACAGTAGGCCAACGAGTAACCACCTGATAGTTCAAGCCAGAGTTCTTCACAACATGCTTTCCTACAACATTCTGCCAAAGGGTAGACATCGGGAGACAGTCACCTACTTCGACATTGAGCTCCTCACCAACCTATTGTTAGACGAGAAGGTGAACTTGCCATACTTGATCTTTAACCACATGACGAGAAGGATGATCCTGACTTTGCTATTTGAGCATTTTTCATGTGATTCATTGAAAACACTAAATACAAACTCACCCAAATAATTTAGAATTTTAACGGTTTGTGTCCTCCATATCAAATGAACCAATTTACATGCCGCTTAACTAAGGACGATCTCATTGTCCAATCCCATCATTCTAATGTCAATCCATAAAAGTAACCCATATTCGCGTTTGTTAACACATGTTTCACATTTTCATTACTGTGATCGGTAACTTCGCTGCAACTGATTCGGTATTGGTCATCATATGGTCTCCAAACTGATTAACATATCAGGCCAGCAGTTTTATGAAAAAACTCAAAGTGAAGACAACTCATCGTTTGGTGGAATTTTGGCGCTTGCTGGGCTCCATTAATCTAATGGCAAGCATAATGATTGCTAAAATGAAGCTTTCACGCAACACACTGGGAGTTGGGGGTGTGAACTTGGAGTAAAAGTTGATATTGGGCAAGGAAGTGGTGAGAGGAAGAAATTGTATTTGAATTTGGTAGCAGGTAAAGTTCATGGTTTGGTTTCTTTTCGAAAAATGCTTTGATTTATTTTAGTTAGAGGTATAATATCATGGTTATGTGGGATCAAATGAACCAAAGGATGGGAATTCCAACTTTGAAGGAGTTGATTAGATTTTGATAAACTCAAGTTCATGATTAACTGAAAGAATATTTAGATTTAGACTTTGTGGCATTAAGATGTTCATAGAGAGTTTAAAATTGATCCAAGGCCATGGATTGATATTGGTTAGTTGATTGTGATTTTGAAGAAGGTTTATAAAAAGTCATGGAAGTAGTTTGGAGCAAGTGAAGGCAGTGAAGAGGAAGTTGGTTAGGGTAGTGATTGAACCAAGGAGGATATTGAAAGACATAGAAGCAAAATCGGAGCAGTTGAAGAGAGAGAAGTGGTAGATGATCAAGATATCAATGAAAATGAAGAGGGTATTGAAGGGCATGGAAGTGAACTGGATCAAGTAGAGGCAGAGAAGGAGGAGAAGAGCATATTGATGGAATTGAAGATGAGTGTTGGTTTTACGAGCTTATTAAAACTGCCCCAAGGTAGATGAGTTAGCCAAATACAAGAAAGAGGATTGAGGAGTTGGAGATCAAGCTGACAAGAAACTCAGTTGAAAGAGAAATTCAGGTTCATGGAGAGAAGGTCCATCAAAGTCGCACAAGGAGGATTAGAAATTGAATTTTGGTTTAAAACATATACGTCGAGAGATTGAAAATGGAGGGGATAAAAAGTTGGTTGTACAACAGAGAGTGGAAACTATTGGATCTTTAGGTGTTATGGCTGTTGCAACTACCATAACCTATGTTTATGTTAAACCGAGGAATCAATGATTGATTTACTAAAGTTAAGGTCGATTCACTATTCAAACTACTAGAACCTGTTGATAAGGAGTGTCTAATTTTGTGCCTCATTACTTTGATCGAGTCTATTAGTATATTGGATTTAACTTTAATTTTGTCATTTGCTCTCAATTTTTGATGGACTCCTTTTAGTTGAGTTGTTAGCATATGATTTACTTGAATCAACAACTCTTCATTTTTGTTTTTTTTTTTATAAATCCATTTCTTTTTTATTAGTGGCATGTTATTTATAGAGGAGAGCTTTGAACCATTTATGTGGGATTGTGAGGTTTCATTTCAGTTTCAAACTATCTATGGATCGTGTGGGAATTCCAATGAGCTTTTATAATATATATTTCTGGACAATCTATTAACCAATATCATTTTAATGGGGGCTCAATTATCATTATGAAAATGGGATTAATAATATATTTTTATATTCTTAAATGATGAGAGTATTTTCCTGAATGTTCGACATATATATTCATTCTTTATGTAGCATCTCGATTGAATTATTTTCAATAAACTTAAACGAATTAATAGACTTAAACATAATAAAATATTAGTATTAAAATATAAACATTCCAGCCAACGGGCCGGGTTATAAACTAGTGTTCAAATAACGGGAATTTCTGGTTACAAGCTGTATCTAGTAATAGGAAAGCTTGAAGCTCAACTCAGATGCTATAAGTTTAGCTCAGTCGAGCAGCTTGTTTATGAAAACTTTGTCTTGTTTTAGTAGTAAACTATTTGGCAAGCAGAGAAGTAGAAGAACCATGCATAAAAAGAGAATAGGTTCCGGAGGGTTGGTAGTGAAATATGCATTGCCAGTGTAAAGATAAGTTAATTTTATAGTATTAGAAATGAATTTTTCGTTCTTCGTATGATTCATTGAGATGAATGTTATGTGGAAGAGGGAATTTTACAGGTTTTGTAACCATGTAGCCATTTAAGAGATGCTACTCAGAAAATCCTTACTTTTGTACTGTTAATTGAAGACCACCACATTATCAGTCATGACAGATGACACTATGAACAACATTCACCATTTCAGCAGTGTCATCCAACATAATCTTTCAAAACTCAGTAGTAGTCTTTACATATTACATTTCAATAAAAAATATAAACAAAATCTAACGGCGGTACAAAGATGGCAAAACAGAGGATCTACACAGAGGACAGTTGGGTGTGTGGTGAACAAGCCACTGAAAAACGCAATCCCTGTGAAAACTGTGCACACAACCAGGCAATCGTACCACAACCGAATTCGTTTTCGGAGCCAAGCAGATGCTGCACTCCCCACCACCACTCGAATCCGCCTCCACTTCCGTGAGAGCATTCCCGAGTCTGGAAACCAGCACTCGCCCCCATTCATTCCAAGCCCTCCGAGCCACCGAATCTATGATTGAACCTCGATCCGACGCAGTCATCAGCACACCATTCTCGACCCTCGTCACGTGCTCCTCGGCCACACGCTTAAGTTCGTCCACTGACGTCCTCTCATATCCTGATCTTCCTCGCGTGGAAGCAGCGTGGTGTTCTTGGCAGCGGATCAGAAACTTCTCGAGGTCCTCAATTGCCTGTCCCTCTTGTTGCGCCCTGCATATCTGCTGATACTCTCCCTCTCCAACTCTGGTCTTCTTTGCAATGTTCATCACCATCTTCACTTCCACTTTCTTCCCTTCGTCGATGTCACCGTAACGGCGTTTGGTTCCTGCCATGACTCCGTGCGCAGTTCTAACGATGTGGGAGGCCAGCTCTGCTCTGGTCTTTACTCTGGTCCACGACGGCGAAGATGGTAGCGATCTCCAGTGGATGTTGTTCTCCAACGGGAAGGGGATGTTCAAACTCGAACACATCTCCTTGGAGACGGACTCGATGCCGAAGGAGTCGTCGTCGGTGGGGATTGTGAATCTGGAGCGATGTGATTCCACCACTATCTGCCTGGGCAATGATGATGATGGTTTCGCTGGTGACGGTGTTGTGGTGCCGCGGGGCTGGTAGATGCGATCGACCTGGGTGACGAAGAGTAGTTGGGAAGAGATGGAGTTGTTGGAGAGTGGTGTTGGAGGTCCGCCGGCGGGGAGGAGGGAAACGAATATCTCGTGGCCTGCTGTTTCTGCCCTTGCGGATGCCGCCACTGTCGACATTTTCAGTAATTACTGTTTTGTTTGGAAGAGTGTACGTATTTGCGGGGCGGCAAAAGAGCAAGAGGCTGATGTAGAAATCACTCTTTATAGGGAGTGGGGTCGTCGTCTGAATTTCTTCGGTTTCCTTTCTTCAATTTGGTTTCCGGTGCGGGAAAGGAAAAGCAAGCCCGTTGGCAGCTCGGACTAGGATTTCCTTCTACCACTCGGACTCCATCTCACGGTAATTTTTTTTAGGGTTAATACCCAGCATAACGTTAGTGACAGTTTTGGCCCCATTTTTCAAATAAGACATTTATGGTTCACTTTTAAAATTATCGGATAAATTTGTTAGGGTTACTAGGTTAGAGATAATTTTAGAGATTAGGAGATAATAAGTAAAGAAATTTTTTTCCCTTGTCGTAGATGAGGCCCGAGGACAAAACAAATTTCTTCTTCTTTCCCTTTTTTCCAGTAGGAGTGTATGCTTGTTAGTCGGTTCGGTTATAAACGTAATCATTTATCCGTTTATCGATTAACCTTTGATCAATTTATGCTTATTGGCTAACTACATCATTTATGTTGATTGGTTAACTGATAATCGGTTATCGGTTAAGTGTTGGCCAACCAACTAATCGACTAGTAAGTACTAAGAATGAATAATCCAAAATAATTGGTTGATTATCTTTTTATTTTTTGTTCTACCACAAACATTGTCTCTGACATGCAAATATAGAAGATGAACTTTGTCTTTTGGTTTTGCACTTCATAGACGCACATCAAATATGTCCAGAATTTTTGGATCAAGGTCAAACTAATGGATGGCAATGAAGATGAGGTCAAAATACAAAGTCAAGGAGACCGATGTTGTATATAAAGAAGGATAAGAAAAGAAGGTTTCAAAGTATGCAATAGATATGCACTTAGCGAGGCTATGAGTGGAGGAGAAGGAATCGAGGCAGGTGTGACAGTCGAGTCAAGGGATTTGGCCGTTGAGGGCGGAGGATGAAGATTCTAATGGCACAGAGTTCCGATGTGGAGGTGCATTAAAATTTGGTTGGTGGAGCACTAGGATTAGTCATTTGGGCTATACCACATGTAAAACAACACTTCAATCATGATAATTCAGAATCAAGTACCATGTTATGTTGCAAACTCCAAATAACTTAGAAATATCACCTTTAGAACTAGTGCATCATTTAGGGGTCGTTTGCTTCAAGGATTTGCATCATGGATTTGGTACTAAAAAACTAACTATCAAGGATTTACATACAATCCTTTGTTTGCTTGGTTAAAAAATGTTGAAACAAATCCGTGGGCCCCACAGATTTAGGTTTTTTTTTCCCTCCAAATCCGTGGGGCCCACAGCTTTACAAATCCCACATGATTATTAGGGAATTGGTGATGTGCTGAAAAACCAAGAGGCCAATTGACACTCTTATCCTCATTCTTTTTCATTAAACCAAAATTGCCCTCTTTATCCCCACCATATCTGTCGCTTCTACTTCTCATTCTCATTCTTTACACACCAAACCAAGGAAGCTGCGAAGAGTTCTTCAGTTCCTTTCCTGGAAAATTGCAGCCCCCACCAACAAAGGAATTCTTCGGCCGACGTTGAGTCCGCGTGCAGCCGGCATCAATCTCCGACGCTGAACCCAAAACCCAGGTAAGCAGGACACTCCCTTCTTTGCGTTGAGTCCATTTTCTTTGGTGAGCTTTTGAAAATCATAGAAACCATATACATACAATTAACTGCTCACAATTTCCTCTCTGAGACAAACAACAAATATGCCTCTCTCTACAAATAATGATTGTTATGAGCAGTACTTTTCCAAGGGCGAGCAATTGAAATGCAAGAATCTTTTGTGAAGAAGCAGCCAAACCAATTGGCAATTTTTGGTTCTCTACAGCAAAATGTTCTTGGACTGTACTGTGTTTCATTATATGACACCTTAGGTAAGGGCTTTTGTCTGTTAATAACAGAGCAATGATCATGATCGAATCAGTATACTTTATGCATGATTATGGCATTATATTTGTTTGTTCCTGGATTTTAGTAGTTAATGCACCCTCTGAATTCTGCCATTTTCACATTGAACTAGTTCTTGTATCTTTTGGTGCTTGTATCAGCTGCTCGTGCCATCGAGTATATTTTATGAGAAGGCTTTTGTAGCTGCTAACAAGTAAAGAAGGGAAACAAAAAACAACGGCAATCCCTTCCTTTTAATGGGTTAAAAAAAAGGGCAATAAGGTAAATGTAGATTTTTATTTCTAAATCCCAAATCATTAAATCCATGATCAAAATGAGAAAACAAACAAAGGATTTTTTCAAATCCATAATGCCCCAAATTCCAAATAAAACCTTAGATTTTTAAATCCCACATCTAAGTAAAAACCCTCATTTTACAATCCTTGAAGCAAACGACCCCTTAGATTTCTAATACAATTTTTTTGAAATAAAATCATCCAAACGAAACAATTAGGCCACCGAATCTACTCCTTTCCGTATAGCCTGCACCATGAATCCTCCTTTCCGTATTCCTTCATTATCCAAACATCAAGCCATCCGATCCGATGAAGGTAGCGAACACAGACAAGCACGAGTCCACCACCCCAACACTCTTAAAACAAGACAGGCTCCCTTCTTTATCACCACTGTAATCTGGCTGCCGGAATTCGGTGATAGAGTCGGAGACATCTGAATTGAATTCAAAGCCTCCTGTGATCCAATGCAAAGCACCGCTGAGGAGCACGCCCAGCCTCTGGCGATATAACTGGTGAAGGAACTTATTGACCTGCAAACACCTAAAAGACTTGGTGCCGAATTGGTAAGTTAGAATGTAGACTTTGCCTCTGTCACATTCCTTTACCAATAACAATACAACGGCCTTGTAGTCGCTAGCCACCTTATCGTACCCGAACCCGTAAGCCTTCCAGTGAACAAGGTCAGATTGAAAAGAGCCGTTCTCGAACAGGTAACCCAATGATGGTTCTGCCCTCATGAAGTCCAACAATGTCACTAGTCGCATCTCCTCCGGGAAAGCTGGATTGAACAAAAGGAGTTGGTACTGATAGTCGCCTAGGCAGAGCAAGCCATGGTATGAACCCATGATGATGTGGTCTACGAAGTAGGTCAAAGGCAAAGGCACTCCACCGGGACCAAAAGTGCCCGGCCTGGAACGGAGAACGACCGCTTCTCCCCACCAGCTGAAGAACAGGGACGTAAAGCGCCGGTGTTGGCCTTGGATGAAATCGGGATCGTCTATTATGGATCTCCATTCCTTGTTCACGCACCTCAACTTGCCCAGCTCCCACGGTGAGGGCGGCCCAGAATATCTCTGACGACTCCAGAGGGAATGTGGTCCGACATTCTCCAAATCTCGTATCTGCTTCGGGGGATTGTTTACTGGGTCTGGGGTGTGCCTGCTGCGAAATGGTAAAGTGACTTTTGAGTTGTGAAAGATGGAAGATGGATCGAATAGTAAAGGTTGGCTTGGCTGTATATAGTGCATGTTCGAAGCATCCTTTTGCCCTTTTCAAATTCTTCAATTTCCCGAGAAAACATTTATTATGACATGGAAATTGAATTCCCTTTTCATCATTTCCAACAACAACAAAAAAGGCCAATTGCATCAGGGAGCCATGGTTCTCAACGACAAATGTTTGTGTCGTGGCCGTTGTTGAGATTTGCGAGAGACCAACCTAACCATTCCAAGTTCCAACCGAGGCAGGGGTCTTAGAGGCGATTGATTGCAGGAGTTAGGAAGAATCAAATATCAGAAGCTCCTGTCGAAATAACACTCAACCCAAACACTAGGTCGAACCAAAGTGTACTCAACCCCGAGCCTCAACTCGCCTACCGTCTTTCCAGCCAAAAGAGACTCCCCTGCCCTCCTGATAGGAGAATAACCCATTTTATCGAGAAAGAACTACATTGTAGAAGTTTAACCAGTCCGTAAGGAACTAACAGTATAAAAACTAACCAGTAAAAAAAATTACTATATCAACGCCACATTTCCTTCCCAACTCTTTTCAAAGTCTCTCCATACATAAAAATAAAGTAGCGATCTTCATTCTTCAGAGTGGCCTGCCAACTTGCTCTCTGCTCCTATGCCATCATCAAAACATAAGACACCCCTTTCCTCCCCAGCAACATCTTCATCGCTGGAAACAGTTTTAGTCTACGGTTTATCTCTATCTTCAGGGTGAATATATCTGCACTGCAGAACCTGAGGGGGAACGACGCCCTTCATGCATGCAGGTCCTTGTTCGACTTCCATGCGGGGGCCATTATGGCACCACCATCGGCTGTCATTCCGCTTCCATTTTCCGCGTTTATTAGAGGGTCCGATTCGTTTTCGTTCCCCTGTACCGAAATCAATAACAGTGAAGTGAAATGTTAGTAACTCAAAAGCGATGCACATGGAACAGTAGAAGCGGGAAATTATTACCTCAGGCTGTTTGGCTGAGGGCTCTTGAGACTTCTGCTGGGTCTCCAACGTGCAACAGTAGGAATACAGCACCATTCCAACTACAGCAATAAGGATGCCTAAAATGTTCCTCCAGCTAAACGGGTCTTTAAGCAGAACATAGCCAAAGGCCAAGACTAGGCATGTTTTTAAGTGACCGAGGACCTGATAGGTGACTGGAGATGTCTTTCCAATTACCAGAAATGTACTGAAATTTACAGAGACCGATATCAAGCACGAGAGAACGATGAAGAACTGCAACCAAAAATTGAAAGGTGCAATTGGATTAGAAGTAAGATAGCAAAAGGCCCACTCTGGAAAGGAAATGGATTTGGATATTCTTCCATGCTTACCAGGACTTGAGGGGTGTACTTGAAAGCAAAAACATTTTGGTTCGTTAGGAGCCCATCTAGAAATGGACCGACGATGAACAGAGTTAAAGCCTGATAGGGGCAAGATTGATACAAAAGCTGGGTTGAAGAAACTTTGAACTTCTTCTGGATGGTATTTGTCATCTGAGATCATCGGGTTAAGGGTTTGACAACAAGTGCAGCAAAAGAGGACAAAACAACATCAATGTAGTAATAACAAAGCGAATAGGTCAAGGATACAATCTGAGCAATGCAGGTAGTAAGAACTGCAAGCAGTGATAAGACAGAGCCCAACATATTGAGCTGTAGATCAGTCACAGTTGCAATTCCAACACCCAGAAGGAGGATCAGTAGTGAAAACTGGATATTTCGACTGCAACGATGCAATAATTATCAGCACATAATCAGAATAGCAAAACATTTATTCCAAATTAACTGACAAACTGAGGCAATAACAGAAACAACACAGTCAGACCCACTAATACATTCTGCAGATGAATATCAACAATAATTGCAAGAAAAATTTAACGCCTTACAGTTCCCATTTCAGGTAGATGCAGAGAGCAACAAGATTTATTGACTTGCATCAAACAGGGTTAAACCAGTCAATCATTTTGCTATTTGAAGATCGAAATTCACCTGAATAGCTTCCTGAAGAACAGGGTCTCCAGCAGGACGGTGCAAGGAATGATTGCTAATTTTGTCATCTAAGATGTCAAACAAAAGGAGCATATTCAGAAAGTAACAATCCGCAAAACTTTAGAAATTATAAGAAATCATTTTAACATAATTAGGAAAATCAACTCTTATAAAAAAATTTAGGAAAATCAACAAAGTCCCCGTACAGGGTGTCATGCAAAGTTTCTGATCGTTTTGCTGGCTTAAAAAGGTCACTGAGGGAACCATTTAAGGCAACCTGAATATACAGTTATTGAGCTACAAAGAAGATAATCTCAGCCCTTATAGAGTCTCTTCGCTCTTCTTCCCCAGATACATTATTTTAAGCCACAAGCAAATGTGAGGGAACCATTTAAGGCAACCTGTTAGATAGCCTATTTTAGACCATACAGTTTCATTGCGAAGAAAGTTGTGGCAATGTACTTGAACTTTTTAAATGTGGTAGTTATTAGGAAAATAATATGGAGCTAATATAGGAATAAAGGTTTTACCTGGTAGAAACCAACAGAATTGAAACCCAAGCTAAGATTTAAAAGTCCAATGGAAATCCCATTCAATATGCCAAACCCCATTACTGCCCTTGCATCGAAAGGCTTGTGCTCAAACAATTTCATCCATAACGCCACATGAAGGGAGCAAAATGTGACCAAAAGATGCCAGCTTGTTAATGTCGTCGCTGCAAGGAGAGAATTAACATAAGAAAGTTAAATATTGAAAATATACTACAATGACAACCAGTTATGCAACAAATGAAGCAACTATAATTTAGATGAGCACCTCGTAGATGCTTAATACCTTTATTGACATGTTCATAAAATTAAAGACACCATGTAGATGCTAATACTTGATTGATTCCGCTTTATCAAATTAAAGAGCACATTTTTTTTATGGTTAGCACCTTTATTGATACGTCTAACAATTCCTAAAGCACATGAATGCTTCCCAACTGCTGTAATCAGCAGGCATCAATAAATGGATCCAACGTAAAGTAACTCCAGAAAAGTTATATCTGAAGAACTGCTTTCAGAGACCCCAGATCTGATATGTAAAGCAAGAGGGCAAAAGAAATTTAAAAAAAAAAAAACAGCTCCAAGAGATAATTTAGCCATAAATGACTAGCAAACAGTTTCCAGAAATATCTCCAAAAGCATACCAAGAAACCAAAATGGTAATATGTCATGGTAAAAAATACTACACAATCCATCACAATGGTTCACCTTGAATATGAAGCATACCAAGCTCAGCCCTTATCGACATCACATTTGCACACAAAACCATATTGGTCCTTACCTACTGACTCAGGATAGTTCTATAAGAAAACAATGACAGAATAGGACTCAAGAAGGCATTGGCGGTGAATTCATTCAAGCAGATTTCAATTAAGGTCAAAAGCAATGGGGAGTTCCCTGTTACGCTAGGCAGTGCCTTCACACAAACTGACAACTTTATCATTTCAGCAACATACCTTAGACGACCTACTACCCAATACCGACACAGAAAATGTCACAGCCTTCCTAATTCAAGCTCGTCTCGGAAGTCCCAAAATGGCATTCAGCATTATACAAACCAACAGGAAGTTCCCCAAAATACATAAAAAGCGATAGAATTTTTGGGAGGATGAAGGAGTGCTAAGTAAGAATTAACACATCACTCACCAAAAGTGAAACCGAGAGTGCTAATGAGCGCCTTGTTGCAAATGACAATGGAGACAGACGAGACCACCGACAAGCTCAAAGCACCCACCGTCCCCAACTGGAACTTCTGGCCCTCACTCATCTTCACCGTCTCCTCCTCCCCCTGAAAACCGCCTCTCTTCACTACTTTCGTCAGTTCAACCCGTTCTGCTGCTTCAGAACGCTCGCCGAATTCTCCCCGCCCCTGATCCAGATCTACCATTTTATTTACAAAATCAATCACACTACGTAAACAAGTCTATCTTTTTTCGCACCAACCAACCAATCAATCAATCAAGTTACGGAAATGTCAAACACATTACCTCCTTTAGCTCGAGCCCACTCCAACGAAGAAAAAAAAAACTCCCGCGACGCAGTGACCGGGGGAAAAAAACAGCTCGAGAAACCTGCAAAAGCGAAACGGAAATCAGAATTGAACGGGAGAAAAGGGAATGCTAAAAATAATTCCAACTCGTACAAACCCTAGATCTACTACTGATGCCGCCCCAATCAAAGGATCCGCAATTCGGATGATCAGGACAGTCGGCGGTGAATCACATACGTATAAAAAAGGAGCAGCAAACGCACAGTGATTGTGAACAGAGGAAGAGTACGGAAGGAGACGGACCTGTGATGTGAGACACTTGAAAGCGAGAGAGGGAGACGGGAGAAAGAAACTCCAGACGGAAAAAAAACTATGGGGGAAATTGCAGGGAGAAAGAAGGTGGGAGACGAGTGCGAGCTGCTGGCGCGCTGTGATGGGAGAGAATTGGGAAGGTCAAATCGATGGGAGTGAGAGAGAGAGAGGGGTTTCGTTTTTTGGCCTTTTTTCTTTTTACAGTTTGGTGCATTTGTTAATATTAAGAAACGAAGAAAGAAAGGAAGATGAGGAAAACGGCATTGATTTTGAACGGGAACTTTGATGAGAAAACGAAATGACGGTGACAAATACCACTTCTGTCTCTTCTCTGAGCTTCCACGACGACGTTTTTAACTGTTTAGACTTTAGACTGATTATCTATTTACTAGTAGGGGGGTCGGGTCGGGTCGGTTTGGTTCTACTAACCGAACTGAGACCGTTAAAAATCCAACAATCAGATTAGTATGTGCGCCCAAACCAAAATCGAACACATTAAGACCTTATCGGTTTTTGGTTAATCGAAGTCCTATAAGACCTTATTGGGTTCGGTTTCGGTTATAACGAACCAAAAATCGAAACCTCCCGCATCCCTCAACTATAGTTTTCAGTTTCTGGTTTTTATCGGGTTTTTGGTTAAAACTGAAATTGATAAGTTACAACCCGATTGAAACCCAAAAACCCAAACCAATATGTTCCTTATCGGTTCATTTTCAGATTAAACTGAAGACGAAACCAATTTCCCAAGCCTAATATTTAGTGGAGATTGACAATTGGCAGTCTTGTAAAGTGAAAAATCTTCTCTTTTTTTACTTTTCACCATCTCGTTAGCGTGCTTCATTTCTTTTTACGTTGTCATAAAAAAAATACCTTTCATCGTTCGCTCAGCGTCTTGTTAACCAATGTATTTCTTTATTTCTTTTTAGTTTTTTTTTATAATTTTTTTTAGTTTTAACCTACAAAAAATCATGTATATATCCGTATCTTACCATTCTATTTTGGAATAACTCTCTAAAATAAATACAAAGGAAATGTTGCATTTCATAAAGGAAACATTTAAAGAAAAGAGTTATTGATCATGTGTCATGATCACATGGAGTAACTATCGGCTCAAGCCTCAAGTTCATTAATTTGGAATCAATTCCAGTTTTCCATTAAAAACTCGAATGCATTAATTGGGATCAACCCCAATTTCCATTATAATAATTAGAAACGTTGCCAATGTTGATTTGGAAGAACCGTACGACGATGTGAGGAATTTTACAATGCTATATAGCATTGGTGCTATAGGTTTTTGCCTTTATGGTACAACTTGAAATTGTACCTTTAACGTTGTTGTACAACTTCATATTGTACCTATACTTTTTATACAAATTTTTTTATGGTACAACTTAAACTTGTACCTTATGTGATGGTACAACTTTAAGTTGTAAAGTTGTACCATAACATAATGATACAAATTCTTTTATGGTACAACCTAAACTTATACATTTAATGTTATGGTACAACTTCAAGTTGTACATTAAAGCACCAATGCTATATAGCATAGTAGAAGTGCTCCGACGATGTGCTTCAAAGGGGTTGGGGCGGCCATGTCACCCCCAACTAGGGATGGCAACCAAACCCGAACCCACGGGTACCCACCCGACCCAACCCGGTCAACGCGGGTAAAATCCGTGTTGACGGGTTTTGGGTCGGGTTTGGGTTTAAACCCGTTCACTATTCATCGGGTTGGATTGGGTTTGGGTTTAGGTAAACCCGACCCGTGGGTACCCGCCCACACATATAATTAATTTTCTCGGTATATTTAATATTTTAAACAACTAATCTTATTTATGTTTGTGGAGACATGTCTAATTTTTTCTTTCTAATTGTGTAGAATGAAGTTTGTGTTATCGAGTGGAGAGTGAAAAAACTTAATTGAAAGGAAGAAGGCTTCAATTAATATGTTATTTATGGATAATTTATGATTTACTTCAATTTTCTTGAGTTTTCTAGATTGGTGTTGAACAATTTGTATAGTTAATTTGTGATTTGCTTGAATTTTCTAGAATGGTGTTTTAAATATGGATAATTTGTATTGAGAGATTGATATTTGACTTTAATTTTGATAGGAACTTGTTATTGTAAATTTTTTACGACAAAAACCCATGGGTACCCATGAACCCGCGGATACCCAGCGGGTTGGGTTGGGTTTGAGTTTTTCAAACCCAGTGGGTTTTACCCCGGTTTTTTTCACTAATAAACCCATGGGTTTGGGTTTGGGTTTGGCAAAACCCGACCCAACCCGACCCATTGCCATCCCTACCCCCAACTTTGGAGTTCTCCATCATCGCCAAAACTAAGCTCTGGAATGACTCGTGGCACTCACCCGTCCTTCTTCAAGACAACAGGAACAGGCCGGCGACCCGGGGGATGGCAGACATTGGATGGGGCGGTCCGGAGAGCGGCTGGGTTACTCTGAATATTGAAGGTGCTTCTAACGGCAATCCACGGCCGGCTGGTGCAGGGGGCCTCTTGCGCGACGAGACAGGGAATTGGTTGAAGGGTTTTGTGGCTAATTTGGGTGCTGCCACTGCAGTTTTAGCGGAGCTCTGGGCTTTCAGTCATGGAATGGAGCTAGCCTGGAAGGAAGGCCACAGGGCGATTAAAATTGAATCGGACTCTCAGCTCGCCATCCAGCTAATTGAGAAAAAGACACGACCCGATACACCCTTATGCCACTCTCATAGCAGGTATTCGCAGGAAAATTAGTCGCAACTGGTTGGTTCGTATTGTTCATACATACAGGGAAGGGAATAGAGCCGCGGACTAGCTCTCGAAGCACAGTCTCGTCTATCCCTACGGTCTGTATGAACTTGCAGACCCACCAAGCGGGCTTAGCCAAGTTCTAAGAGATGATATGATAGGAGTTACTTTCCAGCGTCGCATTGTAATTCCCTCATCCACCCCTCTCTAGTCTCTCGTTGTATCTCCTTCTCGGCTTCGGCCTCCTTCAAATGCGGAAAAAAAAAGAAACGTTGCCAAAGTTCACCACAAATAATATGTTGCGTGGCCCCGGCCAGTTGACCGCAGGGATGTGAGGTATGAAATTTGATAATGTAATAGGGTGTATAGCTTATTGTTGTATAATTTTTTTTTTGGAAACACGTTATAAAAATAGTGAATTTTAGTAGGAAAGAGACATGTATGATGCAACGAATAAAAAATCAGCCTTATGAACCAAAATTAAGTACCTATTACCTGAGACCGTTTAAAAATCCAACAATCAGATTAGTATGTGCCCCCAAACCAAAATCGAACTCATTAAGACCTTATCGGTTTTTGGTTAATCGAAGTCCTATAAAACCTTATTGGGTTCGGTTTCGGTTATAACGAACCAAAAATCGAAACCTCACGCATCCCTCAACTATAGTTTTCAATTTCAGGTTTTATCGGGTTTTTGGTTAAAACTGAAATTGATAAGTTACAACCCGATTGAAACCAAAAAACCCAAACCAATATGTTCATTATCGGTTCCGTTTCAGATTAAGCTGAAGACAAAACCAATTTCCCAAGCCTAATATTTAGTGGAGATTGACAATGGCCAGTCTTGTAAAGTGAAAAATCTTCTCTTTTTTACTTTTCACCATCTCGCTAGCGTGCTTCATTTCTTTTTACGTTGTCATAAAAAATATCTCTCATCGTTCGTTCAGCGTCTTGTTAACCAATGTATTTTCTTATTTCTTTTAGTTTTTTTGGTAAAATTTCTTTTTAGTTTTAACCTACAAAAAATCATGTATATATCCGTATCTTACCATTTTATTTCGGAATAACTCTCTAAAACAAATACAAGGGAAATGTTGCATTTCATAAAGGAAACATTGAAAGAAAGGAGTTATTGATCATGTGTCATGATCACATGGAGTAACTATCGGCTCAAGCCTCAAGTTCATTAATTTGGAATCAATTCCAGTTTTCCATTAAAAACTCGAATGCATTAATTGGGGATGAACCCCAATTTCCATTATAATAATTAGAAACGTTGCCAAAGTTAACCACAAATAATATGTTGCGTTGCCCGGCAAGTTGAAGACAGGAAGGTGAGGTATGAAATTTGATAATGTAATAGGGTGTTTATCTTATTGTTGTATAGTTTTTTTTGGAACACGTTATAAAAATAGTGAATTTTAGTAGGACAGAGACATGAATGATGCAACGAATAAAAAATCAGCCTTATGAACCAAAATTAAGTACCTGTTACCTTATGAAACAATATTGTTTCTGGTAATATGATGAGGTGGAGTAAGTTTTATATAAACCGAATTCCAGAAAATTGAATAAAAAATCGCTTATCCCGCCGGTTTTCGGGAAATGAGCATCTCAAATCGTTGCTAGCTTTTACTCGGCCCGTTGGCCGATTAATTTGCTTTATAAAACTTTCATCTTGTCGTCATTGTGTTTTCTGGTTTTTTCCGGGCCATGATAAAATCTAAAGAAATCAAGAATGAACAATACGATTTGGGATAGGAATCGTCGTTCCTGGATCCCTAGAAAATGGTGATAAACACGGACTCACCTTCCAAACTGGTTTGGATTGAGATTTTTATCGGGTGTCAGGAGATTATAAATTAGACTTGATCAAAACGGGCCAAAACTTGAAATTTAGCATGTTTAACCGACCCATGTCAAACTCTAATTATTCTTTACTTTTAAACTTTCTATTTGAAAATAAAAAATAGTGAAAGAAAAGAGATGACTGCAATTTTCCATTTGCACATCACTGATTCGGGAATAAAACTATAGAAATCGAAAGGAAACTGAAAATGTTCAAGATCGTTTTAATGTTAAAAATAACCAAATAGATATTTCTTTTTAGTTTTTTACTAACAAATACCAATTGATTCCCTATAAAATACACTATAATTTAATCATTATGATATCAAATAATTACATAATATATATTTGAAATGATAAGAATTGGACTAATTGGGTTGGTCGAGGTTGAACCATTGAATAACTTTAAAATACATTATATTTTAGCCACTAAGATATAAAATAATAGCATAATATATATTATGCTAGAGAAAATAGCTTGTTTTAGAATGACAAACCCATGATGTTCATTTGTTTTACTTGATGGCCAAATCCTGTGTAGGTCAGGCCTATTCAACTCGTTCTTTTATTTTATGGTTAGCGGTTAGCCCATTAGAATCCATGCATTAGTTTATTGTTAAATTTTTTTTCTTTTTAGCAATAAAACGAAGTATTGTTTTTGCCTTTTCATATATATTTTACCAACACAGAGAAATAAAAAGGATTAAAGAAAAAAATTGACACTCCTGGACCCGTTTAAATTCGCATTGTACAGTAAGTTGGCCCGTTCCACAGAGGAAAAAGAAAAAAAATTGACACTCCCTATTCAACCCTTCCTACAAACGCTCCTGGTGTAACATCCCGTTTCGGCTAAAATCGTATTTCGTTCGCTAGAAAATTTCACGATTTAAAATCGAGCATTTCGACACTATTTCGGCGAAAATCGGATTATCGATCAATCGGATAAGTATACGTATTAATTATAATATATATATATATATAATATTACAATTAAGCGGTCACTTATATAAAGTTTCTCCCCCCCCCCCTCCAATTAATTATCATCACCAACATCTTTTCTCATTTTCCACCGAGAGAGAAGCAGAGCGAGCGAAAGTGCAGGGGAACGTCGGGGGAAAATCCTCAGAGCTCAATTCTTGAGCTACAGTGATCCAAATATCCCGTAAGTAATACCTAATTCATCCATACATCGTGATTTATCGATTTAGAGTTTTAAAACGAGTTTTTGGTTCAGGAATTTCTTGAATTCCCGATAAGCCAAATTAGGGTTTCGGAGTATCCGGAAGCCGGATTGAGCCCAAATTTCATATACGAGCTTCCTGCCGCGAGGTAATCAATCCCCTAGTTCTAATCCCTGAATTTCGGCTATTATTTAGATCGGAGCCGGGATCGCTGAATTTAGCTCCGGCCAGGGTTTGATGTGTTTTTATCGAGAATTTGACCCGGAGCCTAGAACTAATATTGACGGGGATACTGCAGGGGATATTAGGACGATCTCGGATTTTAATTCGGGGTTCGTTCGAGAAATTGACGTTTTAGTACGGGAAGGTTAAACCGGTGTTTGAACGACCAGAACTGGTGAGGGATTAGCACGGCATACCGGGTTTGTCGTATCACGATAATTATATTGATGTTTAGAATTGACCTAGGTGAACTAGAATGGCATGATTAGGGGTGTATGGACTTTTGTGCTATATGATGAACCCTGGACTACTGTATGATATTATTGACTTGCCCTAATCGATATGAACCTTGTTTATGTGGATGATTGCCTACATGTTGCCATTTGTGGCTTAACTGTTGATATGACTTTATGGTTGTTCGATAAGGGTTTTTGACATGATGTGATATTGTGGTTGTTTTTGGATTCACAAGTGGGGAAAATAAACTTCCCAGGGTGATATTATGATGTTTAAGGAGGATGACTTGCACGAGGGTTTATCCCGAGGAAATGCAATTATACGACTCCTGATTTACCTATGTTGAGCCAATTGTGGCCAGGTCAAGTACATGTGTAAGTAATGAATTATGATTAAGCAAGATGAGATATGAATCATGTATAAGGATACCAAATATGAGTGATGTGGTCTCACGGTCAACTACATAGTAATTAGGGCTCCCTATGCTATTACTCTATTATGATATGTATGATAGTCACACCTCTTATGTGGTGGTGACTGAAGAATTCTTATGAGATATGACCACACCCAGAGCGGTGTTGGGGTATGACTACACCCATAGTGGTGTGGGGTATGTATGACCACATCCGACGGGATGTTGGGGTATGTATGACTACATCCGACGGGATGTGGGGTATGTTTCCCGGGAGAGTTATTAGCATGGGAGTAGCCAGGCGCCTATAAGTAAAACATGATAAGATGCATATGCATAAGTCAAGGTGGTTGAGTCTTTTGCCTATTGGGATATGAGGATGGCTGAGGTCCGATCCTAGTGTTTTGGCTTGATTGTTAGATGTATGATAGGGGTATGCTCTGTTATGAACTTACGATGCTATGATTATCTCACTCAGCTATGAGCTGACCCTCTTTTATTCTTCTTCTTTGCTTATGCTATGTGTAAGCAGATCATCAGCAACAACAGTAGATAGGTGTATAGGTGGGAGCTGAGCAAGAGTTGAAGGCAAGATGAGGTATGGTCTTCAACCATTCTGTGCTTGGACTACTACTAGGGATTTTGGCCAGTGATCCACACCTTTTTGTAAAAATGTTTTGAGAACGTTTTTCATGTGCATACTAGCTTCTGATGTAGTGTGAGATATCCACAGGTGTGGAAAGTTGATGATATGTGTATATTTTTGTAATTAGGTAAGTTGTGACGATTATGGCTTGTATCAGTATAGTATGCAGTTGTGTAGTATGAAACTGTGACTATGGCTATGAAAGCCAATGTATATGGTTGTTAGTATATATGTTTGTCATTGAATGCATGGATTCAGATAAATTATTTTGCAGGTTTTAGTTACAAGAACTGTTTGCCCATTATGCGAGTAATTCATGTCGAAATTTTATTTGGGTAAATTTTGATAATTAATGTAACATCCGAGATTATTTCCGCTGCAATTGTATGAACAATATGATTAGGTAATACGTATAGGGTAGTGTGTTACACCTGGAGCAGGAAATTTGAAATGGGGGCGAGTATTTTTCCTCTTTGCTATTATATGTTGTTAATTTAAAAAGATACAACAAATGTACTTAGTGTGATTGGTTATGATCTTTGCTTTACTTTAAAGTGCTCATGGTTTGAATCCTAGTACGCCTCTTTTTAATGAATAAAAAAAAGTAATTGTGAAGACCAAAATGTTCTTCCTATTTTCACTTTGAATAGAGGAAATTTGAAATGGGGCTCCAAGTTTTCTCATTTGGCTTTTATTTATTGTGTAGATTTAAGGGGATGATGATCTACAATTACTTGTTGGGCCTTTGTAGATGAAAATTGGGTTAGTCTACAAAATAAATTGGGTTTAGTTGGGCTTATCTGGATCTGTTAGTTCACAGAGTTAGGATTAGATTCAACATTTAATTGAATATCTTGAATAAGAAGGGAAGTTAAAGAAAAAAGTTCTAATGAATATGGACATTAGAAAATAATTTTAGAACAAGAGAGATTTCCTCACACCAAACCAACTCCTTCATTTTTCTTACGTTTTTCTTTACTCCTAATATTAAATTTTGTCTGTAAATTTTAACGAATTATATATTTTTGTTTTTTATTTCAACATGTGCTACCTCAAGCAAGTTTGAGGTTTTACTAGATCAAACAAAAAGATTTGTAGTCTTTGAAAAGTTATGCGGAATTAAAAAAAATTCATGACGTTCGGAGTGTGGAGCACAAAGTTATAACCGTGCAAAGTATAACAAAATTAAAAAAATTGCTCGTTCGGAGTAGCAAACGACGTTTTTTCAGGACGAAGGTAGGTCATAGGAGGTTTGCGGCTTGCAAGATCTCGAAAAGTTATGAGGAATCAAAAAAGAATCGCTACAAACGGATACTCGAGCGCAAAATTACGTTTGTTCGAAGTTTCAGCGAGATTAGGAGTTGATAAAAAAAAAGGTAAAAACCGCTGGGTGGAGGGGGGGGGGGGCTCTGTTTTCACCTTAACCGCTCCTTCCCCCAACGTTTTATCAGATTGCCCACTCTGATGCGGTTTTCAGCAAAAACCGCGCCCTCCCCAAGCGGTTTTCGGAAAAGTGTGGTATTTTTGGAATTTTTTGAAAATGGGTGGTATTTTTTGAACTTTTTTATTTATTGGTATTTATGGAAAAATTCCACAAGTTTTGAGGTAAAAATGAATGGTATATAGTGATATCAGGGTGGTGACACGTGATAATGGGGATAAAAAAATTCAAAATATGTCCAAATTTTATATAAACTTGTGGATCACAACAACCTCGTTTTGTCTGTGTAAAATTTCTCAAATTTCGAGTTCAATCAAAGAAAATACATGTCGATTAAAACATCGGAGAAAATAAAAAAAAAAAATTAATCACAACTATTCGAGTTGAGCCAACTTAAAACCAATATGACAACTTTATATGTAAAAATAAAAATGAATTACCAAAAGTTATACATCTTATCTTAAACCTTTGTAAACCCTCGGCACCATAAGACTTCTGAAGACTGATCTTGATTTTTACATACTGGTACAATATTGTTTGTAGATGTCGATTTATTTCTTAGTAAGTTCATGATTATTAAGCAAACTTTATTTGGTCGCGAGTCTATCAAATTTACTACACCAAACCTTCAATTTTCTATTAGCTACCAACGCGAACTTCTAAGAATATGGACTGATTGCTATTTTTTGGAGGTTTTCAGCCGAAACCTGAAAAAAATGATAAGCAAAACCGAAGCCGAAACCGAAAAATCCGAAAAAACGAACCCGAATCGCATTCCGATTAAGAGTGACGAGCTGCTCGGGTGATTATTGTTTGGTCAATGAGCCCAGTAGCCAAACTCTTCAACATACCTGGAATTCAGTCGAAAATTGAACACTTAACTGAACTATTGGACCAACGTTTTTTTTTTCAAATAATATGTTATGAAACAGCTTAAATATTATAATTCAACACAGCGATGTTGGCAAAGCAGCTGTGGCGCCTTCACCAACGGCTGAACTCGCTTATAGGTCGTATCTTGAAAGCAAAGTACTTCAAAAACACGTCCATTCTGCATGCTTATGTAGGATATAGGCCAAGCTTTATTTGGAGAATTTTGATGAGCTCCCAAGAATTCTTGAATTCTGGGCTCCAGGGCGTATTGGGAATGGGGCTGATGTACGAATCTGGGGTGACCGCTAGCTCCCTAATAACCAGATGGGCTTTGTGGATGCAGCCCCTCGCGGTTTGCTTGTCGACACAAGGGTGAGGGAGCTCATCTCTCCCATCACGGACCAATGGGACTGGGACGTGATAAGTAGCTGCCTCCCTCTCGAAGTGGGCCAAAGAGTGCTTCAAATCCCACTACGTGGCTCCATGGAAAAGGATGTACTAATTTGGGATGCCAATGAGTCTGGCATATATACAATAAAGGACGGGTACAAGGTTTGGGTAAAGGGCTTCCTCCAAAAGGAGCAGCAAAGTGGGTATGGGGAGATAGCGGCGTGGAAGAAGTTGTGGGCCTTGACAATCCCTCCTAAGATAAAGCATTTTATGTGGCGCATTATGAGGAACATTTTGGCTACAAGTGATCATGTTAGTACAAAGAGTAAGAAAGCATGTGACAAATGCCCGTTTTGTGACTTGAAGGAGACCCAAAAACACCTCTTCGGAGAGTGTAGTTGGACCACGCGGATTTGGAAGCCGACGAATTATGATGATTATTTCTCTTGTAACTCTTCTGATGATTGCTACCAATGGGTTGCAAGTATTATGGATAACAGGAATGACTCGAAACCGGAGGCGTGGTGTGTCGTTCTATGGTTTCTGTGGAAGGAACGAAATGCGCAAATGTTTAGTGGCCAGAAGCTAGCTGAACAAGACATCATCCTCAGAGCCGAGCTTTTTCTTGCAGAATACAAGGCCGAACAGGGAAGAAATACCATAATCCGAGCCTCGCAGTTAGAGGATGGCTGGAGTCCCCCACCGCCGGGGAGTGTGAAGGTCAACACTGATTCAGCGAAGCAGGGCGATGTCGACGTTAGACTTGGGATGGTTGCACATGGTCCGGACGGTGAGTTTATCATGGTTGCGGCAAAGAAGGTAATGGGGAGATGGACGGTCGATGAGGCAGAAGTACTGGCAGTTGAATTTGGGGTGCAGCTTGCCCACCAACACCACCTGCAGAATGTTATTGTGGAAACAGATAGCCTTGAGACAATCACAAAGCTGGTGGGAGCGGATCATATCCAGTCGGAAATAGGAGTAATATGCAGAAACGTCTGACGTTTGCTGGGAAGTATGAGAGAAACTAGTTGGCGTCATGTTAGGCGGTCGGGAAATGAGGCCGTCCATATCATGGCTCATTCAGACTCAAGAGCCGACGTCCGATCAGTTTGACTTGACAGTCCTCTGCTTTTCTGATTGATCAGTTAGCAATGGACAATGTAACCATTAATATTGATCAATAAGAAGTGATTACAGGTTCCCATAAAAAAATAATAATAAGTAGGAAGCTAATTAAGATTCTATAATGTGATTTGATAATATATATAAAAAAATTAGATATTGTGGTAGGTATACCATACTGTCTATAAATGTAACATATTTGATATACAAATTTGAATAAACTTCATTTTTGTCGATAGCCCTAAATCTCGACAGCTTTTCTAACAAAACAAAAGGCTGTCAATTTGCCGGTTTGATAATGCACCTGATTTTATTGCACTTTTTATTAATATAATGCTTCAAAAATGGATCTTTCCTTGCGGAAATAATATAAGAAATTAATAAGCGGACAAATCATTTGTATTAGGCATCCTTCAAGTTCAAAGTCCCATTATTGCTTGCTAAATTAAATCATGATGCTTACGATTTAGGTACAATGTGACATTGGTTTATCTCAAGTTTAACACCTTTGATTGATCTTGTGCAAGATTATTCATGATTCATACCAATAGTACCCACCAAGTTTGCTAGTTCTCCAATTGGATGAGATCATTTGGCTTTAATTGCCCCAAAATAAAGCAATTGGTTCAAATGATCTCGTTTGACAGCACATCATAGAAATGCAATAATTTGGTTGAGTCAATTTGAATTACTTTTTATTTTTCATCAATTTGAAGTGACAGGAGGAGGAGCAAGTATTCCGAAATGATACATCAATTATAACATAAATTTGAGATAGAAGTATGTAATAAAGTGGACATATATATAAAATTGTTATTACATAACTCACCTCTTTCATGAGTTCAACGCTTTTAGTTCCACAACTTTTTTCACAGTACAAACACACTAACATAAATTATTATCTTGCGATACGACACAACTGTGTAACTTTTCTAGTAAAAAAGAAAAAAACAAAAAGAAAGAGGAATTTAGAAGGCTGAGAGCGGGTGCTAAACTTTAGACACCTCAGCTTGCCCAAAATTCCTCACAAATCAAAGAGCAAACCTCAAGCCTAACTATCCACACAAACCTTAATCTAGCAGTACACACATTTTATATATAATACAGACACTAAAATTTTACTGCCGAACTGTAAAAGTTCATTTCCCATTTCTTCTAAAACTGGAAGCCTTCGAAAGTTTGCCCAAACTGCCAACCAGCAGGAACGACGTTGTTACTAGTAACAGTCTTCCCATCACTAGTAGTGACTGAAAAGGTTAGACTCTGCCCATTGAGGTAAGCATTGCTCTGCCAATTCTGGCCCCAATTCCTCGACATGCCCTGCCACCCAGTCCTCGACCCTTTCACCCACACCGACTTCACATCCCCTGCACCTCCAACATTCGTCACCAGCACCAGGTTGAAGTAGGAGTGGCCGTTGATCGTGAACCTGATCCCTCCCTTCTTCCAGCAGGGAACCCTGCGGAACGAGACGGGGACGATTCCGGCGTGAAACTTGGCGATTTGAAGGAAAGCCGGCTGGGCCAGGTCGAAGTGCTGCAGCGGCGGGTTGCACCACCCGCCGTTGTTGTTGGGCAGGGCCGGGTTTGGCGGGCAGAAGTTTGTGGCGCTGACGATGATGGAGCGAGGGAGGCACCATTGCGGGTCGTTCACGCACCGCATCTCGAAGCAGGCACCGCAGCTCAGCCCGTTGTTGAACAGCGCCGTGCTCAGCGCCGCAGTGTTGGTGCCGTAGCCTTGGCTGTACAGGTTCCCGTACCCGCACGCCCCTCCTAATTACCGAAAATCAACCAAATTAGTCTTCTTTCTTCGAAAATTGAGACAGTTGAGCTTAATTGGTAAGTTAGGCAGAGCTAATTGTACTTACCCATGGTGCCAGAGGCATCACCACCGCCGTAGAAGGTGGCGTGGGCGGACTGCCAGCCGCCGTAATCAGCCGAAACACGATCAAGAATCGTCAGGGAGAAGAGGAAGCAGAAGAGTGTAAGAGGGGAGAATGAGAATGTGATAGAACGAGCTGCCATTTTTGGTGTCCTTTGTGGGTTTTGTGTTGTGCTCTGTTTTAGTTGTGTTGAAACAGAGTACTCTGTTTTAGTTGTGATGAAACAGAGGAGGGGAAATGGGCAGTATTTATAAGCAAAAAAACAGAAAGAGTGGGCTCGGCTAGCGTTATCTAGGAAGCTAAGGGGGGAAGAAGGGTATTGCGATCGAGTTAGGGACAGCCGGCCAAGAAGCTGATACACGAAATCGATCGAAAGAAAGCACTCTGCACATGCAGAGGGGAAAAGTTGGGGGTTTTTTTTTTGGGGAGAGCGATTGATTCGATTATCTTAATGGCAGGATTTGGATTTGGTTTGTTGTTTTGGGGCCAGCAAGAGGTGGGGGAGGAAGAAGGATCCCATTAACAACCGCTCAAAATTCTACCCACCACCAAAAACAATCTCTTCCTAAAGGAGGGAGTGGGGCCGTGACGGATACGAGAAGCTTGCACATGCATATGCTATTAAACATATCATGATTGATCAAGATAGATTGGCTCTTCTTCTTCTTCTCATTGTTATTCATTGGTTAAGTGTGCAATTCGCAGTTCGTGGCGTCAATTCTTATCAAGTTTGTTTGTTGTTTTTATGCTGCTATGTCTCTAGCTAGCTACTGCGTGCGTGTGCTTGTTGGTCCTGCTGCTGCATGTGTTGTCTGTTTGTGCTTCTTCGTATGGGGATTGGTTCATTTTTAGTGTTCTTTTTGAAATTAACAAGAGGAAGAGTAATAATTAAAATGTTAAAGGGTGAATGAGTGCTGAATTTTTGCTAGGAGATTTGTCTGCTTGTGCTTTCCTGTCGTCCGTGGAATTGCTAAATGATGGCGATTTGAATAATTAAATTGGCCACGGTCGTTCATTGGTTCAGCGGATAATACAACAAAACTAGAGTTAACAGGACGGTGGTTTGTCAGTTTATGCCATGCAAAGTAAAAAAGCATAATGGCACTGCATGAAGAAAGACTAAAGCTAAACCATATTGTGTATTGTTAAGGCAAAATACATATTCATAGCTATAATTATTCGTGTTGTGATAAATAAAGTCAGATTTTTAAAATTACACTTATATAGCCAAAAATTAAAAGTTTGTAACACTTTATTGTCAACTATAGCCATTTCCATTACCGTTAATATCATCACCAACGCCGTCATCGCCAAGTGACATGGCTTCCATCTGGATGACATGTCATCTTCAACTAGACTCGGTTTGGCCACGTCAGCATTGACTTGGATTCCACAAACAGATTAAAAAATATATTATATAATTAACTAGTTCCCCTTTAATTACTCCTCGCTCATTACCTCCGCCATCTTCTTCCCAAATCCGAAATCCAATCGGCGCCCTCTCTTATTCACAATCGAGACCACAAAAAACCTGCACATCACCTCCCTTCTTGTTCTTCTTGTTCTTCTTGATTTGACAAAATCTATTTCGTTTCTCACCACCAAACTCGTCCTCAGTCGATGAACATGATTGGCCAAATCACACCCATACCCTAAACCTAGAATCAATATCGCCGCCATCGTAAACCCAAATCCCTATTCCTCATTCGTCGATTGTCGCCATCATTCTACAAAATCAAATGAAAAATTCACTTTGTCACTCTCTTCTCCAGTTGCCATGGTTGGGTATTGGGAAGCGAGGCCGACCTTGGAGTGAACATCAATGGCGTCTATCCCATGGATTACAGAGCTCCGACTCTGTAAAATTATCTGAATTACGACCAAATCAAGAAAAGAGGGCGAGATTAGGAGAGTAACTGCAGTGGTAAGGGACAGAGCACTTCCTTGACAGCTTGCCTTGGCGAGTCTAAGTTTCCTCGATGTGTGTGGATGAACTGGGGATTCCTCTATTTTGTCTTCTTCAGCAACGACGACAGTGGTGGGGGCTTGTTCTTCGTCCGACTCCGCCAGTGGCAGGGGAGGATGAGTCGACAGCGTCAGATCTGCAAAAATGTGTTGAACAGTGGTTGGTGGAGGAATGCAGGGAAGGACTTCTACCCAGTTACTTTGGAGTGGGCATAACAATGGCGGAAGAGAACGAGCGGTTGCCGTCGCCGCCATCAAGGTGACGATTTGGTCAGAGTTCGATGATTTCGCCGAAGACATATAAGAACTGAAACGATTTGCGGTAACTGCAGGACGACTTAATCACGAATGCGACGACGACGATTTCGACAAATCAGGAAGAAGAAGAAGAAGGCAACTGTGTGGGGTTGGTAGGCAGTCTCATCCCCTTTTGATTTTCTTCAGATCTCTTCATCCATACCAGATTCTGGTTTGGGATTTCTGAGTTGCGAACTCCAGAGTAGAGGAAGATAATTGAAGAATGGCGATGATGCTTCTGATTGATTGGAGAGTCAAAGAATGAGAGAAGAGAAAGGTTAAAATTCGATCTAAATGGTCAAACATGATCGAGTAATTGGTAAAGTTAGTTTAATCTTTTTTTTAGTGATGAAATCAAAAACTCTTTCCACCTGTACTGCCACGTGGATGAACCTAGGTCACGTTGCAAACATCCGTTAGTCCAGTCAGCAGTTGTGGGATTCTCGTTAAAGTTTTGGACGAAATGGCTATATGAGTGTATTTTTCAGAATTTGGCTATATTTGTCACAACGCGAATAGTTATGACTATGAAAGTGTATTTTGCCTATTATTAATTGTACCTCCTATCTGAATGGAATTTTTTTTGGTAGAATCACGATTTAAACATAAATATCTTATCATAAAAAAGTACCATATATATGATTTTGTACAATCTTTGAGTTTAAGTGTAAACTCCAACTCATCTAAGTTTTGGGTGTTAACATACCATCATTTGGCCATAGATCAGCAATTAGTTTTACTCTTGCCTTGCTTTATTTATTCCCTTCTTTTAATTTTGTAAGCTTCAACGTTTTGTAGGGTGTTGACGTTGACATATATCTAATTTGGTCATTAATTAATTCCAAAATCATTAGGGGGCAGCCAAATTTCATCCCACACAGATAGCACATGAAATATGTTGATTAGTGAGTGTCATTAGGGAAATTGGACAAATTAACTGTAACCGATCAGCTTGATCACCCATGTTCTCCATTTTGCACTTCTTGTTGTTTGTGCGTTGCTAAAGTTACGAAGATGAAGCCAAACAAATTTATTCGTTTTGTACTTTCTCTAATTGTTTTGGAACGGTAGCTAGTGTATACATCATGTGTATACCGTATTAATTTGGCGTATCAGAGTGTAGATTAAGAAATTATCTCGAACTTTCCATAGGTATCTTCCTCATCCAATAAGATCGAAACCCATAGATCATTGTTATCAATTGACTTAACTAATAATCACCTTGGTCGAAACAGTATATATTGCTATTAAGGGGTTTTTTATTATTCGTAAAAAAAAAATATTAAGGGTTTTCTTCTTAATAAAATTTGGCTTAACTAATACGTACGTACACAGAACTAGCCGCCCACATATAGATACTTAATATTAACAAATAGAAGCATCCATGAACGTCCATGACGGCATGCCCCAACCAAACAATCTATGACACCTTCAACTACTGCTCGATATCCTAATCAAACAACAAGACAGACACATATATATGATAATAATTTTTGGTAATTGGCAATCTCTTTCTCACATTATTCCTTTTTTTTCTTTGTTTTGTCTTTTCAAGTTGGCTTTGGCAAAGGAAAGTTGTAAGCTCGCCATGTGGCAACTGATGAGCGGCCCTACCATGTTACCCAGCAGCACGTAGGGAGAATGACACAAATATTGTTTTTTTTAATTTACCACCAATATGGCCGATTAAAAAGTATTGACACATATATTGTGTTTTGGAGAAAAGAATCGGTGAAACCATTTGAGACTCAGGCGCTGCCGCTTTAGCTTGTTTTTTGGACCGTTTTATTTATTTGACAACGGCGGCACCCAAGACTCAGGCGGCACCGCCTGAGACCTAGGCGAGTAGGTGGGAAATCATCCCAGGCGGTGGCGCCCGAGACTGAGGTGGCACCGCTGGCTTATTGCTGGCCACCCACCTTATAAAAACCCAGCCAATTTCGTTTCAGATTCACACCATAAAAAAATCGTCCAAAATAGAGGAGAGAGCTCTGGTTGCTGCTGCAAAAATGACTAATAGGTAAGAGACACATTTATTTTTGTAATTATATTATTCAAATGCTATTATGATTGTGTTTAGTTTTAATTAGTGAGTTTGTTTTTTTGTAGTGATTTTAGAAGATTTGAACTAGTCGTTCGGTGGAAATCGGAGAAAGTAGAGGATAATTTGGGCGTCAAATTCGTTGGTGGTAGTAGTTTTCAGTTGACGGTTCCATCCAGGGTCACATATCACAAACTTTGTGAGAATCTAATCCCGAGAATACGGCGCAGAGACGAAGTAGTAAAAGATAGTGATGTGATCACAGGTTTCACTTACCGTCTTCCAGAATGGCAGAATGGTGTTTTATTTCATTATGCAATACCTATTGTGGATGATGATAGCTTGAATGTGCTTTGGAATTTTATGGCACAAAATCCTTATTGTTTGGGTGCTGAGATACATGTTGAGCTCAGTGAGGATCAGGGTGGAGAGGAAGAAGATGATACATGGAGCGTGCCATCCGATCATGACTATGATGACGGTGATGATGGAGGGGAGGAAGATGAGGAGGAGGAGGAGGAGGAGGAGGAAGGAGAGCAGCTTAATTATCCTCCATATTTTTTACTTGCAGGGTAATGAAGAGGACGAAGAATTATCACTTGCTGATTCATATGGCGTAATTCCAATGCCTATTGTTGATAGTTTTGAAGGAGAATTCTACAAGGTGCAGATATTTCACTCGAAACAAGCTGCACAGATGGCGATTAAACACCACGCACTACAACGCAACTTTCAATATGGCGTGGTGGAGTCGTCACCTTCAATCTGGAAGGTCAGATGCTTGAGGCACAAGGATGACAATTGTCCTTGGATGGTGCGGTTTGGATGTCGAGATGTTGGAGGCGAATGGACTGTGAGAAAGGCTGAGTTGGTGCATTCTTGTAGCAGTACGACTCAACCGACGGATCATCGCCATCTTGATGTCGACATGATATCTGAGGCCGTCAAACATTTGGTACGTGCCCAACCAAATCTAAGTGTTCTAACTGTTCAGGCCGAGTTGGAAGATAAGTTTAATATGAAAGTTACTTACAAGAAGGCTTGGTATGGGAAACAAAGAGCATTGGAGAAGTTGCATGGAAATTGGGAAGAATCCTACGATTTTTTGCAAACATTCTTGGGGGTGGTCAAGAGAAAAATGCCAACATCGGTGATTGATTGGGTAAGAGTTCCTTCGACTCAACCAGGTCATTCAATATTTCAGCGAGTATTCTGGGCTTATGGACCTTGTATAGATGGATTCAAGAATTGTCCAGGCGTCATGGTTGTTGATGGAACATTTCTTACTGGGAAGTATAAAGGAGTGCTACTCATGGCGAGCTCATTTGATGGCCGGAAGAATATTTTTCCAATTGCATTTGCCATAGTGGAGAGCGAGAATACTGAGAGTTGGCCATGGTTCATGAGGAACGTTCAGGGTTTGACTGATCGAAATGATGTATGCATCATCTCAGATAGACATGCAGGACTCTATGAAGCCATGAATAATATCAGAAGAGGTTGGGAGTGGAGGTGGTGCATGCGACACTATGCAAGCAATTTGCAAAGGAAGACTAAAAGCTAAATTATGTATAATCAACTATTTCGAGTCGGTAAGCTTTCTTCATTTAATTTTGTTATCTGTTTTCATGTAATCTTGTCATGAATTTATCTAACCCGTGTGGTGGTTTATTTTGTTAGCCGGAGAAAAACGGTTGGAGAAGTTTGATCTTCAAGTTGAGCAATTTAAGAAGGTGGTCGCTGATAGAAATATTTCATGTGATAACTGGGTGGATCAACATCAGCTTCGTTGGAGTTTAGCACATGATAACTACAATGGTGGGCGTCGTTGGTCTATCCTGACATCCAACATGGCAGAAAGCATCAATGGTATTTTCAAAGGTATTCGTGCACTTCCTATAGTTTCTATTGTGTAACATACCTATTGGCGATTGATGGAGAAATTCGATAAGTACATGTTGGAGACAGGAGCAGAAATTAGAAGTGGCAGTTCACAGTACTCCACCAAGTGCGAAGAGCTGATGAAGCCGTGGTCACAAAAGGCAATTGGACATTCTGTGACAGCTCTTGATCGACGTCAAGGCATCTACGTAGTTCAGAATCCTCCCAACAATTTCAACATGACGGGGTTAAACACACTCACAGTTCACTTTGACGATCAAAACCGGGCAGGATTTTGCACTTGTGGTAAATTTCAAGGAAATAAAATTCCTTGCTCTCATGCCATTGCAGCTTGCAACCGAATGGGGGCTAATGCGTATAGGTTTGTCAACATGTCTACAAGCTGGAAACAGTGATGGCTTGTTATGAGACAAGTTTCGCACCTCTTGGTGAACCTAAGGGTTGGAAGAAGCATAATGGTCCTATTCTCCATCCTAATGTGCATATGATTAGGAAGCCGGGTAGACCACGAGTTATAAGGATTCACAACGAGATGGACTGGCCAACGGAGGGTGCATCACACCAAGTGTGTAGCAACTGTAACCAAGCGGGACATAATGCATCAACCCGCGGTGGCCAAGCTAGTGGGAGTGGGAGCAACCGAGGAGGGAGTGGTGGCCAACGAAGTGCGAGAGGTGGTAGAAGAGGAAGTAGAGGTAATAGACGTGGCTGAGAGGTGATAGAAGTTGTTGTATTTCTTTTGATTTACCATGTAAAAGTTGTTGTTTGTTTGAAGATGTTGTTGTTTGGTATGTAGTTGTTATATTTTTTTATCGTTAATAATAATAATAATCCAAAAATAATAGTCTAAATGAAGTACATAATAATAACAATCCAAAAATAATAGTCTAAAGAAATTACATAATAATAACAATCCAAAAATAAAGAAGTATTATGTAAATATTGATATATGGATGACCATTGTCATTATCACATTAGATGCTCACTTGGGAGTTACATGTAACCCCCATTTCTACATTTGATAGCTCCTTTATGTTTCATTATCTCTCATTGATATAAGGATGTAGTGGTTACCAATGTGTGCCTATAAATAAAGCACACCATTGTATCAAAAGAGAAGAAGGAATAAGAAAGCTCACTTCCCCCTATCTTCTTTGTGTCTTTCCCTCTCTAATCTTCTCTTGTAGTTGTTTATATTTTTCATTAGTTTCATAACACGTTATCAGCACGAAACTCTGCTAGCATCATGGTTGGTCATTGTCTCTCTACACAATCTAGTATATTGGAGTAAGATCACAATATGATCAAGGTACGCAAATCTTCGTCTACTTTCAAATATTATTGTCTTATTTGTGGTGAGATTATCTCATTCCAATATATTAAGGTGGATGCTACTCTTTTCTCGTAGTATACCATCCATTGTTATTTTATCACGTACATCTATTTGGATTAAAATTTTGGGTTGTGTAATTTGATTTATATTATTATGTGTTTTACAATACATACATCGATTCCTTCAAATTAAATTGGTGTTTTGACATTATTGCAAATTAAAATTTGCTCATGTAGTAGCAATAACAAGAAAAGTAATATAAGTGATGAGTTATTTTTTCATTTCTCCGTGTTATCCTGTTCTTATCAATCCCACATTGATATGTAGAAAATGCAAGTTCCAAGAGCCCATATATTCCCCAGAAGTGGAAATTGAAGAATTCAAGGGCAAAGAAAGAAAAGGACATGGTAATAAGAATGTTGGTTCTGTATGTTACCATTGTAATGGAAAAGTGCATTTGTCTCGTACCCGTTGTACGCAAAAGACTTTATTCTACCAAGAATCAAAGAGAAGAGCAAATTCAAATATGTTGATGCAATATCAATATGTAACATATTTTTTGTGTTATAAGTTGGTATATTCTCCATTAAAGATGAAAATAGTATTGCACTTGAGACATTTTCATTCCTAGAAGTGAATGAAACAATCTATTCCCCGAAGTGAATGAAACTATAAACATAATTATATATATGGTAAATGTATTGTTTGGATCTTTTCACCAGAAGTGAGAAAAGAGGAGAAAAAGGAGAATTATAAATAAGTATGTCACAACAATTATATTATCAAAGTCATTATAACATAATGTACCTATTGTACATTGAAATGTATAATGAAAGGCATATATCATTATTTTTATCAATGTTGAAGGCATATATAAATTTAAAATCACCTAGTTAGTGATGGTATTGTTCCAAATAAAACTTATCTAAATTTTCACAATTGTAGTATTATGGTTCTTGTTTTCTATTATGTTTCATTGTGCCATTATTTTCATGCATAATTTAACTTGATAACTTTGATCTAGAACGATTAACTTGATAAGTTCGTCATTTTTGTCTTAAGTTTCAATATTCTCATGTATTATTTTAGTGTGTTTTTGTAAAGTATGATTGTTAGAAATATTCCATATAAACTATATGGTAGAGTACATAAATGAGAAAAAGCTTCCGAAGAGCTTATGTTTGGTTACTTGAAGTAACTAAATTATGTACTCGTGATAATAATTTGTGATGATATTCACTATGAATATGTGTTTACTAAGAATCATAAGTCTCTGGAAGGGTGAAATATGGTATAAAATATGGTAAAGCTCTAAAAGAGCTAATGTTTTGTGGCCCGAAGGACCCAAACTACCCAGTGATGATGCATAGGGATGGCAATTTCGACCTGACCCGTTTTACCCGACCTATTTGACCTGTTTTGGGGCGGGTCCGACCCGCCCCGTAGGCGGGGCGGGGCGGGCATGCGTAGTCTCATCGACCCGACCTGCCCTGACCCACCCCATCCTCGACCCGTTCTTGTCTAAATTACATGTAATCTTAGTCAAATTACTTAGAATTTCCCTTTTATTGCATCATATTTTAGCTATAATAAAGTTGTAAATTAGTAAAAACTTCAATTTCTCCAATAATTTAACTACAGTTGTCATAATATTGTTTGTTTTCTTAGTCTTATAATAAAAATAACGAATATTTCTAATGTTTTTCATATAAATTGCATACCCATTGGGTCGACCTGCCCCAACCCGCGACCCGTGATCAATTACCCGACCTGGACCCGACCTGCCACGGGGCGGGTCTGGGTACCAAGAAATCCGCCCCGGACCTGCCCCATTGCCATTCCTAATGATGCATTACCCAATTAAAAGGATGTTCGTAAAATGAGTATCTTATCAAGAAAATAGTAAAACTAATATTTGCATCACAAATATATACTACATGTATATTAGTACTATCAGTACACATAAAAGTGTAAACCAGAAGTTTACAAGATTTGATAACTTGATAACTTGGTTGGTCCGGTTAGATCATCCTGGATCTTTATGTAGAAAAAAAAATTCTTTGAGAATTCATGTGAACATCATATGAGAATTCAAAGAATTTTTCAAGAGTTATTATGTCATGCTTGTTCTCAAGGAATATAGAACAATTGATCATCGGTTGTAAAAGGGTTGGCAAATCTCTTGAGATTTTATGGACGTGTATGCAGAACAATACATCAGTCTTGTGGATCATTTATGAATTTTATGAGTTCCTGCATCAAATGGATGATCACATGTATTTTATCTAATCGCAACCTGATGTTTGCGAGATTGGTTGCCTCACTATGGGTACATTTTGATGGTTATCCAATCAAACATCACTTTGCTTAATAGAACAAGCTGAGCCTTCCAGTCTCTTGTCGAGGACATGCTAGCTGGCAAGTGATAGTATTGGTTCGCATCTAACCAACAAGTTATCATAAGTTTTCCCCTTTTACAAATGGTTTTGGTCAGAAACCTAACATTTCCTATATGAGAATATAAGGGTGTGGCGCATACATCCCAATTGCTCCACCACAGTATTTTAAGTTGATTCTCATTAGAGATGGAAAATTTGTGTTGAGGTTTGAATCCCAAATGGGAAATTTGTTTGCGAAATTATTGTTTTGATGGATTACTTTTCCAACATTAAGGGGGGAGAAGAAAAAAAAACAGCTAGACAAAGAGATGAGTTGGAATGAGTTATCATTATCTAGTTTTGATCCTCAAAGTAAGAAACATGAACCTGAAGTTCATAAGATGAATTATTTTTACCAACTATCAAATGCATTTACTGGCCATACGAAGTGACCAAGTCACATATACTAGCTGTGAATGCTCAAACTAAATTTGATATCCTTGTTGGATACTCTAATATAAAAAAAAATGTGTATGAAAGAGCGCATGAAGCGTGATAGACCAATCGATTCCAATGATAAACATCCTCAAGAAAGAAAAGGAGCTGTAATTAGAATGGTAAACTCGAGGACATGAAAACTCAAGAAGAGTAACCAAGAATTAAGTATAATTTTAGTTCCAGAAGAACACATGTCTCTGAAAGTTGTGAAAGGGAAGAGATCTAAAAAATATATTAGACTACAATACTGGAACCGAAATGAAGTCATTGTCGACGAAATTTGTTTGTTGTACTTCAGTTCTGAATATGATATATACAAGTGAGGATCAAGAGTAAAACTCTATTGATGCATGAAAATGATGATGTTATTGGCCAATATAGAAAGAAATCGCGAAAGTGCTCAAAGAGCATAAAGTTTAAGGACCAAAAGTCCTTTCACTTGAAAAGGGCAAAAATAGCGGGATACAAACAAATTTTTGTGCTACTGAAAAGTATGAAATTGTGCGAGATATCGCACAATGTTTTGCAATGGGTTTCTCGAAAAGACCTATCATTGTTTAAGAGGAGTTATACTCCCCTGTGGTGGGTGCAACTACTTTTTCAAATCAATGTTTGAAAATTGTTGTGATAGCCTATTTGTTTGAATTCCCCGAAGATGTTAAATATATTTGAAACTCCTAGAAGGATTAATTTACCTGAAGTAAACAAGTAAAGTTCTCGAGAGCATATAAAGATAGACTAAGAATATCCCCTGTATGGGTTGAGAAAATATATACGAATGTGAAATACTCGTTTAAGTGAACACCTACTACAGTGGGGTGAATGAACCTTAAAAGGTTAAATCCGGGATAGAGTGCATTAGAGCATTTGCATTGTGTATATATAGTTGTGTTGTCTGTATGTGCTTCAAGGATTTTAAAATCTTGGTTTATGAGTTGTGTTTTACTTTAAAGTATGAGTTGTGTTTTATGACTGTGCTTTGTCTAGTTCATATGTTTCTATGATGTGAGTTTGTTATTATCTTTCGTGATATAAAAGAATTGCTTGCATCAATTTGTGTCAGTTAAGTTTTTTTTTTTGTGATGATCTCATATTATTTTGACGATATGACTATTATTGGAGCTCCTGAAGAGCTTCCTAAAGCAGTTGATTGCTTAGAGACATAAGTTAAATTGAAGGATTTAAGATCCTTTTTATGGGCAAGGAAGGTAATGTTGAAAAAGTGGAAAAGTAATTTTGCGTGAACAAATTATGTTCATCAAATAACATTAGGATCCTAAGATCACTAGAAGTGACCAAAGATGCATTTAGGCATCAAGAAATAAGTGAAACATTAGGTCTTGAAGTACTTTATGTTGATGTACTAGGTCCTGAAGTACCATATGTTGATGCATCAAAGCACCAATGCATATTGCTAGCCAAGCACCATATAAACTATCATTTTGGTGTTGATAATATTAGCAAAATACAATGTTTCCCTCAATGGAAAGTTGGAAATACTTTGTTACCTTCTGGAACAATATATGCGATTGTTCTATTATGGTACTGCCAAAGAGAGATTTGGTGAACTATATATCCAACTCCTATATATTATTTGATCCTCATATTGGTTGATCAGAGACGAGCTATCTCTTACATATGGTGATGTGATTGTTTCATAGATATCCAAAACAGACTATAGTAGGCAAGTCCTGAATGTATTTTGTTACACTTTGTGATTCACCATATCTAAAGGACTTGTGGTTGTAGACTATTTTTAAAGGAAATGATCCTGACGATCATGTATAAAGAAAATCTAAAGATCATGCATAATATTGACAATCTAGAAGATTGTTCACTAACTAACTCCCGGCAACAATCTTTCTAAAAGTTTTTCGTGAAATTTGAGTTCAACGACTCAAATATTTGAAGTGATGTGGTCATGAGGGGAGCATATACGCACTGCACTCTTTTTCCCTTAACCATGGTTTTTTCCCATTGGGTTTTCCTGGTAAGGTTTTTAACGAGGCAGTATGAGATAGCGTAATGCGATCTAGTGGTCATCCAAGGGGGAGTATTATGTAAATATTGATATATGGATGACCATTGTCATTACCACATTAGATGCTCACTTGGGAGTTACATGTAACCCCATTTCTACATTTGATAGCTCCTTTATGTTTCATTATCTCTCATTGATATAAGGATGTAGTGGTTACCAAGGTGTGCCTATAAATAAAGCACACCATTGTATCAAAAGAGAAGAAGGAATAAGAAAGCTCACTTCCCCCTATCTTCTTTGTGTCTTTCCCTCTCTAATCTTCTCTTGTAGTTGTTTATATTTTTCATTAGTTTCATAACAGGAAGTACATAATAATAACAATCCAAAAATAATAGTCTCACTGACGACCACCACGACGACCACCATGCTCCACCGCTAGATGGCCGCCAGTACCACACCTCGCAGGCACCTTGTTACGTAGAGGTCTACCATCATACTCCTGGGGCTCATCTTCCTCAACACCACCATCCTGATCCTGTGTACCGAACATATCATCCTGCTGAGACTGAAGATGCTCCTCATAATTCAACATCGTCTCCCGAAATGCCTCATGCTCATCTAGGTTTCCCCACAGGTCGGGAGACGAGGTTGCTCTAGTATCAGCACCTGAGGCCATGTTTTCCATTGTAGCATGCTGCGGTGTATGGAAGTTATCCTCTGGCTGATAGAATCTCGAAGACGGATCTGATTGAAACTGCTGCCGTCGCGGCGGCTGAAAGCTCGAAGACGGATCTGACTGAAACTGCTGCCGTCGCGGCGGCTGAAAGCTCGAGGAAGGATCTGACTGAAACTGCGACCAAAGCGGATTAAACTAGAAGCTCCTCGATGTAGGCCGGATGGGCTGTGCTCGCTGTCGATCTGAAACCCGAAATGGGTTAGGTGCATCACGATGCTCACGTCGCTGTCTACGTGGTCTATGCTCCTGTCTGAACTGTGGCTCTGGGATGACCCAGCCCGGTGTCAGATCAGTACGCTCTGGTCAGGCAGTCATGATGGGCTCCTCATAATGGGGCTGTACAGGTACCGTGAGATCAGGGTATCTACGCTGCTCAAACCCTAGAGTAGCAACCCCGGATGCCATAAGGTTGGCCAAGTCCTCACACTGGTCGGGGGTCAGCCCTTTAGCCCGTACACCGTCACGCAAACTCACCTCAGCATGCTCGATAGTATCGTACTAAAAAACACCAACAAAATGTCAGATATTTCACACAGTTAACAACAAATTAAGCAAACAAATCAAATAACTAACCAATGCCTCCGCTGCAGCTCCTCTCTGTGTGTCGGAACGTCTGGTGACATCTCTATACCACTCCATATGCTCCGAGTGGTAGGCTAACTCCTGATCAGTGTATGGAGCCGTCACTACAAACTCGTGTCAACGGTTCCAGAAAGCAAGCGACTCTCTGGAGGCGTGTACCAACTGCTGCCGACGCGATGGCCCATGAGTAGCCTGGCGAAGAAAAAACCTAACCTCAGCCTCAGGATGTGGCGGATGAGGCTCATGCTGCCTCATGCCAAACTGCCGGAGCACGCGGTCTGGATGATGCCACATCACCGATGAAAAGCAGATAAGTGGCACTACTGCTCGAAATGTCTCAGACTGTATCACACTACCTCTGAGATGAAGTGCTCTCTCAAGGTAAGGTTGCCACTACATAAAAAAAATTAACGTTATTATCCCTAAATCTAAAAAAATAAAACAAATGAAAAATATTCTATAAAATGGAATGTTATATACTAACCACCACGATGTCCATCGCGTCAAACCACAGCTTGTACTGGAATAGCTGGTCACCATACTGACGACTGTTGGCCGAAAGCCATCGAAGACCACGTGGGGATGCATCCTCGGTGGCCTGTGCCCTCGTCTCTGAATCTCGAGGTGCCAGATGTGGGAATCGCTCCCAGGCCCAGAACTGCAGTAGGGAGACCCATCCACCAAGGTCACCGCTTAGAGAAGTGCCGGTATGCGTAATGTGCAAAGTCGACCTACCCATCTCACGGTACAAATAGGATAAAACAGCAGCTCCCCAGGCGAACCGTCCATCTCTCTGCCAATCCTCAATCAGAAGTAGGTACTGTAGGTGCACCGTAGCTCCAGACCGATCCGGGAAAAGTACACCTCCAATCAGAGATAGAGCATAAGCTCGTGCAAACTGCTCGATAACCTCCTGTGATGTATTTTCCGGCAGATGACTGAATTCAAACCTCAGCCAAACAATCCTAACAACAGCGACACCGCCTACAAGATCAGCCGGAACCCGTCCTAACAGTCTCAAACAGATCGCCGACCACTCCTCATCCGGTATATTAACTACGACGGCATCACCGTCGATCGCCAGACCGGACAGTGTAACAACGTCCTCTAACGTGATCGTGATCTCACCACAAGGTAGATGGAAGGTCGACGTCTCGGGTCGCCACCGCTCTACGAGCGCAGTAATCAAACTCGCATCGGGGTTCATAGGGACTAGGGGCACAACACTTAACAAGTCTGCCGCTTCGAGATATGGCCGATAAAGCTCATGATAAGGTACTAAAATGGTCGTACCTCGAACATGGTAAGATCGATCACCAGCCTATAGTGCACAAAACTTATATTAATTCATTTTCATTCGTAATAATTCTAATTTCACCTAATAAATTCTAATCTGTCTAATCTAATATCGAATTATACTAATTTCACCTAACAGTTCAGTTCACCAACTAAAATAATCTAATTAGCTAATTAACTTTACATGAATAATTATCAAATACTTACCTTGTTTGTCCAAACAGAGTCGATACGATGTTGGCCATGTCCCCAAAGAAGTGTCGGATCGACCGGACCTGGATCAATTGTCGTCGGCGGTAATCTCATCGAATAAGGATCCATAAGCCTAGGAACTGCAAAAACAAAGCAACAAAACATTACAAAAAACACAAAACATAAATAAAAAATTCAAGCCGCCGACGAGAGTCTCACCGCGCAAACGGCCGCCGACTCCACCACGACCTCGCCGGCCTCTCCCCTTGCCTCTGCCGGCGGCGACTGGTTCTTCGTCGGAGGACATCTCGGGCGGGGGCGATTCTGTCAGCAGCGGCGACGCTTCAATCGGCAGCGGCGGCGCTTCACTCTCCAGCGGCGGCGCTCCACTCGGCAGCGTCGGCGCCTGACTCTGCGGCGTCGGCGCCTCAGTCCTGGGTGGCAGCGCTTGCGGCGGCTGCTCTGCTTCTCTGGTTCGGGGGGTGGGGGGGTGTGTGTGGTGTGGAGGAGGGAAGAAGAGGAATGAAGAAGAAGAGGAGATAAGGTGGGAGGGGCCTGAGGGTTCGGCAATTTAAAAAAAAACAAGGGTGAGGCGGGGCCGCTGGAGACTCGGGCTCCAGCGCCTAGGACTAGGTCAAAAAAATAGGTGAGACTGGGGCGCCAGCGCCCAGAACTGGGTAAAACAGCGTCCCCGCCTGAGTCTCTGGCGGTCCCGCCCCAAACTTTACTAAAAAACACAATATTTGTGTCAATTCTTTTTAATCCGCAATATTTGTGGCAATTAAAAAAAAACACAATATTTGTGTCATTAACCCGCACCACATATATAATTCCCACCGACTTTGTATTTTCATGCCATGCATGTTTAGCTTAACATTGTTAGTAGGTGGTATAAAATTTTTTATTATCTTTGTCAACAATATTAGGATATTGATTTTTGACATTAGTATCGGAGTTATTCGTGTTAGAGATGTCTTTTCTTTGAATCTTGACGATCTTATTTTCATACCGTGCAAATTTCGAGCATAATTGAATACTTTGAATATGAAAAGATGTGTTAACATGTGTTATATTATTCACTAGCTTAGACCATGCCCTTTAGGCAGGTATTTTTTTAGTGTGAACTTGACTATAAGTCTATAACATTTGAGTTATCTATTTGTCTTAAACATTTTGATGTTGGTTGCTCTTTTTCTTTTTATATAATTTGTTTTTGGCGACTAAATTATCTCGTTATTCTTTATAGTTCAATGTTTCTTAAGATTCTTGAAAAACAAACTCTTTGGGAGTCACTAATTACATAATTGTTTGTAAAAAATAAATAGTTATGCATTTGAAATGTACAATATTTTCCCATAAAAAAAAGAAATGTACAATATTTAGACAACTAAAAAATTTAGGATAAATACTAATTATTAGTCCAACTTTTTATGTATTTTTTTAATTAGTCAAACCTATTGAATTACTAATAATGAGACAAATGTTAACTTTCTGTTAGCAATTTGTTAGTAATATTGACTTGGAAGAGACACATGAATGATTAAATTTCAAAATTTTAGTATTTTAACTAAGAAAAATGTTATAAATTATTAACGCTAACATATAAATGACTAATATTGTGATGTATTACAAAATGTTTGACTAATTAATAGTAATTCATAAGGATTGTCTATGCTGATCGAATGAGCGAATTGAATCATGAATACCCCGATAAAAAAAATGCAAAATTTTTTGGCTAATAATTAGTGTTTACCAAAAAAGTGCATACATATTGTAGATATTTATTACTAACATATATGTGTATTCCTTTTCAAATAACATATTGATATCTACGTATAAAATCAGCGAAACAATTGTCATTTAAAAAATAACTTAAGAAGTCTAATTTTGTTATAAGTAATAAAATTAAATACATAAATTTGATGATTATTAGAGAGTTGTTGAGAAGGAAAAAAAAAAAGAGAAAAAGACTGTTTTGGTGAAAACGGGACAAAAAAAAGGGGAAAAGCCTCAGAATGTTGCGGGCAAGCTTTATCAGAGAAAGCGCTTTATATATTTTAGAAATTATTGAAACTCTTCCAACAATTTACATACGGACTTATACGTACAAACATTATTGTGATGTTTTAAATTAGATGCTTTTATGAAACTTGTATCAAGCAAGTTTAAAAATACTTAAGTACAAGCCATCATAAATTATTTTATCATAGATTCATACACTTTCTAGCACATTGTTATATAATTGAAGATTACGACGGTTTGAGAAAAAAAAAAATTGGAATGACTAAAATAATGGATACACGCTCAATTTTTGTTACTACCTAAACATAATAATTTAATATTTAAGAATAATTTTTTCATTAGTGCTCTTTTAAACAGATTAGGATGCACATGGTAGGGTATATATGCTAATTGGTATATGTTTTTTGGAATATTAGGCAGCTAATATAAGACCAAATTAAAAAAGAGGGCGTTGAAGACGTCAAGTTGGGGTCACTACTCACTCTTGCTTTTATTTTGACCTTCTCCCTTGGCCTCATTAATTCATCCAAAATCTCCGCTATATTATGTATTATCAATATCATCCAACCCATAAGCTTCCAATATTGGTCTTGATGACTGTAAATTCCCCTGGGGAAGGGCATGCACTTTCCAAGTGGACTCGATCACAAGACCATCCTTCTTTTGGATATCCTTTCTCGGTTTGTTGGTATGATATTGCGAACGAGTCGAATCGAGTTTTGATCTAGTTTGAAATTAGAACAGATGTGGTCATCGAGATTTGAACACAAGACCTCTTAGTCACAGAAGGCTCTGATACCATGTCAAGAACCAGTTGATCCAATAATCATATACAGTTTACTAACAAGCTTATCAATCAACTAAAAATTTGAGCTAATTTTCGAGTCTAAATTGTTGAACCAATAAATTAAATTCTAGAACAATTTTAAAAACCAATAGCCCAATATTTGTATGCTATATACATGTGCATAATGTTATGATAAAAAAAGAGATAACAATAAATAATTTCATCACTAATGGATCTCATATTTATAGTTTATATACAATCTGTTGGTATCATATTATTTAGTTTATATCATGTTAATTAACAGTAATTAGTACCTAACCAATCTATAATACATAATTTACTTTCAAATTATAGATGAGACATATTTGGTCAGGTACTTAAATTCAAAAACCATCATATGTTGTGAGATATATAATATAATAAACCTATGAATTTTTTTGTTGCTAATGAACAAACCTTTGAATTATCAAACAACCAATTCATAAGCTATAGATCGGTTTGCTCATAACGAGCTAATTCTCAAGTTGAGCTCGTCGACCCTAGTCGAAGTTACTCCCAAGCCTAAAGAGGTTAGCTCAAAGTCTACTCGGTTGTTATAGCAAGTTTTTATCGAATCTCGTTTCGAGCCGCTCGTAACTAATTCGACTCATTTGTTGGCCTAAGAAAGAGGCAATTGAGGGGATTTATTCAACGTCCTCTCCGTGCCCTACTACCTTATGCAATAGATGGGGACGAAATTGACCAGATGCATCATACATATATAGTTCGGTATCCAGCCTCATTTCATATGTAGTTACTTCTATGTGTGCGTGCATGTGGCAAGTTGATTCGTTAGCTAGCTAGCAGACAAATTTGATGATTTTTATGGACTAGTAGCGAAAATTAATGTCCTAAGTGCAAGCTAGCATCACTCAGCTAATTCACCAAAATCGGCCCTCAATCTGATCCTGATATAATCCTCGATCAATTCTGTTTCCAGCAATCCCCTAACAAGTTACCTCTAAACTCTAATAGCTACGGAATAATTAAGCAAGCTTAATCTTGCTTGGGACATTTGTAATAATTAACTAGCACAACCCTAAGAAAAGAACGCACTTATTGCAACATGTTTCAAGTTCAACTATGAAACTCTCGTGTCCAAATTCGAGTTTTGCTAGTTCGATCTCTTCAAGGAAAGAGCGAATTTGTGGAAGTGTGGAGGAGGTGATCCCGTTATTCGCTTCGATGACAACATTAATATCATAATAAGGAAGACCATGAAAAGTAAAAGGGGAGAGATATTATGTGAGAAATAATACATATTAACATTAGTATTCTCCTCTTTGAGAAATTTGATCAAATTGTTTGGAGTTAGAAGCCCTTTGTTTTGTGAATTGGATTGGACATATTATGTGGCCATGCCAAACTATTGTCTAGTGTTTTCGTGTCAAGGGTCATGTGTTAACTAATATTTGTGAGGAGAAGACACATGGTTAGCTACCTTGTTTATTAAGAAATGGCATAATCGACCAAACACTGCTAATCCCCCATCCACAAGAAACAAAATTTGTGTTCCCCAAAATTGTTTAGTACCAGAGGACACGTATGCACAAATTGGGAGAGAGAGCCACTGTAGGGGAAAACCCCTACATAGTTTAGGGAGGAAGTTGTTCAATGTTTGGTCATATAGGTACTTAGGAAGATCCAAATTTGGCCTCAAAGGTGTAAATGCAGCAGGACAACATTAGGCAAGTTTTAATGTAGCAAATGATGTGCTGGCAGGTGATGAGGCAGGCAACTAACATAGTTTTCCAAATTTGGGTGTTTGTGTTTTCATCGTTTCTTTTTTCGTGTTAGGATGCAACTTCGAGCTATATGCATGAATAAATTTTGTTTGTTTTAATCTTAAGTAAAATCACACAAAATTCAGATTTAGGTTAAGTGTCACATAAGCACTCTCTAAGTCTCGATTGAATGGAAAACTGTAGTTGAGATCACAAACTCTAATAAAGGAAGGATGATCACCCACAAAATTTTCTAACATACGGTTTGGTATAAATGATTCCATAAGTTTTGAGAAATTCATTTAGAAATGAAACTTTTTTGTGTTTGGTATTTAAAAAAATTCATTTTCAATTCTAATTTTCGAATTCTATGGAATTGGAACTAGTTATAGCAATTCCGAGGAATTTAGATGGAATTTCCAAATGAATTCCACAAGTATTTACTAATTATAATAGCTAGCCATAATTATCCTCTTTTATTAACTAAATTACTTATACTTATGACATACCAAACACTGGAATTCATTTGATAGTGAATTCTACACGACACTTCATTTTATTTATATAGATATGAATACGACATACCAAACACATGATTTCATTTGACAATAAATTCTACACGGTAATTCATTTTACAATGAAATGAATTCTCGATTTTTTTGGTACCAAACGGTCTGTAACTTTTAAATTTGATACTAGCTAGAGGATTACCCAGAGTCTAAACAACATATATTTCCATTATATGAGTAGACCTTGGATTTATGTCCACTGCTGCCTCAAATACTCTTCGAGCTTGCATTCATTTGATTAATCTTGGCATAATAGATATCAATAAGACATTGACCAGTCTTCAAAGGCAGACAATGCAATAGCATAAGTGAACTCATTTGAACGATGCATTCGTTCCACAACAGCCAAAATCATTTCGCGACCGAGTACGTGGAGGCCCTTTTCGAATACAGCGATACATCCCTCTGCTCTCAACTCTCAAGCCAGTCAAATTCCCCCTTCTCAATGGAGCCACACTTGGTATTCAGATCGACGATGGCACCCTTCCGACAGGGCCGGCCAAGAGGGTGCGCTGGCCCGCCCTCCGGCACAGGGCCTCAGAATATTTGGGGCCTCTACTTAGATTCGTTAGTTATCGATCGTATATTGTAGGTTGTATTTTTAGTGTATGATTGATTGATTATGAGTATGCTGATGTGTTTAATAGATAATTTTAGCTATAATAACAATTGAAATGGATCTCATGGAGAATACGAAAATCTAAAAAATAATAGATAATTTTAATTTAAACAATATAGAAAGATATTACATTTTAAATAATGTTATTATAATCATTTTAGTTTTATTATAGTTAAAGGTCGATTTGGACCACGTCTAGATTTTGAAATAGGGCCTCCACGATCTAGTAGACAACCCTGCACCCACCTCCCGATCAATTTAGACTATTTTCATTTCTCCATTCAAAATTTTGCGCTATATCCATTTTCTCTTCCTTCCAGATTTACTTTCCTCCCTACTAGGGCTGAGAATTCGGTCTTGGTTTCTTGGTCAAACTGGAAACGAGATCGTTTATTCCTGATGTAATCTTTTTCTGAACTTAAGTATTTTTTTACAATTATTTACTAATTTTTAATTTTGATAAATTTATGGGAAAAAAACCAGGGCCACATTTTAAATTTTCGAACAGGGCCTCCAAATATCATGGGACGGCCCTGCCTTCCGACAAAATCCCAAGCTCGATACCGTAGTCGCAGGCGAGGTTCTGCAGAGCGCAGCATTCAGTTGTCGATGAAGAAATAATAAAAAAATATATATTTCCGCTGCCGGGATTCAAACCCGGCCCCGGGCACCCCTTTCAAGAAGTCACCGGGTTCGCATCCCAGAGTTTCATCTTAAGTTTTTAATGCTACAGCGGATTAGTGATATTTTTCCGTTTCTTATCTTTTTTGTATGCTGGCCCCTACCTCACCAATTTATCGAATTTAGGGACGGGTGAACATGCCTACTTTCTTCAACCTTAAGTGTTCCATTGTCTATATGTTTTGGTCTAAATTCCATGTAGTATTACTTTTTGAATAGTATTTTTATTATCTCATATTTTAGTTATAATTAAATTGTAAATATTAATTGGCGAGAACCTTATCTCCCCGAATAATTTAATTCAGGTTTTCTAATGAGAAAATAAATATTCCTAATGTGTTCTTTTTTAAATTCCGTATCCATATGATTCGGTATGCCATGACCCTCGTCCCGTGATTAATTACTCGACATGAATTTAACATGGCACGAGACGAATATGGATAGCGAAATACCCGCCCCAGACCTGCACCATTCCATTCCTACCTCCCACTACCATTTCACAAGTTTTATTGGCAAAAGAAGCACTTCATGAAGGGACAAACCTATGAATTGTCAAGGAGCCAATTCATAAGCTATAGATCAGTTTGTTCATAAACTGCTAGTCGAGTTGGCTTAGGTAGTCACACTCAACTCGCTCATTAATAAATAACCGAATATTAAATGAGTTTTTCTCGAATCTCGCTTTGAGCCGCTCTTAAGTAGCTCAACTCATTTGTTGGCCGTAAGGAAGAGGCAATTGAGTGGATTTATCCAACGTCCTCTCCGTTCCCTACTACCTTACGCAATAGATGGGGGCGAATTTGACCAGATGCATCATACATATATAGTTCGGCATCCAGCATCATATGTAGTTACTTCTATGTGTGCGTGCACAAGGCAAGTTGATTCATTAGCAGACAACTTTGATGATTTTTATTGGCTAATGAAAATTAATGTCCCAAGTGCAAGATAGTATCACTCAGCTAACTACTCGCCCAAACCAGCCATCAATCTGATCCTGATCTTAATCCGCAACTCTGCTTTCCTGCAATCCACTAAAAAGTTACCTCTAATAGCTACCGACCACTTAGCAAGCTTAGCCTTAATTGCTTGGGCCAAAAGAATAACCAACACAATCCTAAGACAATAGAGCACTTATTGAAACATGTTTCAACCATATAAGTCTCGTGTCTAGATTCGAGCGTTACTGGTTCGATCTCTTCAGAGAAAGAGTATATATGTGGAAGAATGGAGGCGACCTTGCGTCACTTACACTTGGACGATTAACATATATGAGTAACATAATAAGAACATGGAAACTAAAGTAGATATATATTATTTGACAAAAGATACATATTAGCATTAGCATTCTCCTCTTAGAGAAATTTAATAAAATTGGTTGGAGTTGGAATCCTCTTGTTTTTGAATTGGATTTGGACATATTTGTATGCCAAATTAAATTATTGTCTAATTAATAGTGTTTTCATGTCAAGGGTCATGTGTTAACTCAAATTTTCGAGGAAGAGACACATTGTTAACTAACTTGTTTATTAAAAAGAAGGCATAATTGTAGGGGGGAACCCGAAACATCTACATAGTTTAGGGAGGGAGTTGTTGTTCAATGTTTGGTCATAAGGTACCAAGGAAGACCCAAGTTGGCCTCAAAGCTGTAAATGCAGAAGGACAGTGTTTAGGCAAGTTTTAATGTAGCAAATGATATCCTGGCAAATGATGAGGCAGGCAACTAATATGGTTTTCCATATTTGGGAGCTTGTGTTTTCACCGTTTGTGTTTTCGTGATAGGATACAATTTCGAGGTATATGAATGACCAAATTTTGTTTGATATAATCTCAAGTGAAATTATAGAAAATTCAAATTTAGGTATGCGTCATATAAGCACGCTCAATCAAATGAAAACTACATTTGAGATGGTAAACTATGATAAGAAAAAAAAAATGATCACCTGCAAAATTTTGAAAGCTTGCTTGTAAACTATGAAACTCGTCATAGTATTGATCTATTCAGTGGCGGACCTAGGAATTTTACTTAGGGGTGTCCTCTTTTAAAAAATAAAATAAAATAAATAAAAATAAAATTTTATATTTATTAAATAAGAAAATACATCACTCGTACAAGTTAAAAAATGTTTGTGATGTGTTTTCATATTAGAAAATAATTGTAGAATATACTTGGTGTCTACACTGCACAAGAAATATTTCTTTGTATATCTACTAGACAATTATTCATGAACTGATCGCATATTCGTTTTCAAAATTTGTTCTTGATATAACCCAAAATTGAAAAAAATATTTTAACACTTGTCGTACAACCATGAAATCAATACAAATTAAGGCTAGCTTGAAATTAGTTTAATTGTTAGATTTTGAAAAATAATAGAGATAGAGAATGACATTTTACTATTATACAGTGTTTAAAATCAAATAACAAAGTAGCCTAATGGAAATTATGTTTATTAATAATAATCGTGTCCTAGGTTTGAGTTACCTAAACTACCACTTATATTCTCATACGGAATCTAAAAATGCGAGTAGGATAATCATTTTTTCAAATTTCAGTGATGTCTCTCAATATCAATTATAATTTTTTTGTCCACACATAAATTACCACCGAAAGTTGAAAAATCGTTTCAAAAAATTTAGGGGGGTGTTCCGGGAGGCCGGGACACCCTCAAAGTGCCATGGGTCCACCCCTGGATCTATTTATAGTGGGATGTGTTCTTTTTATTGTTGTGAGTAACTTAACGTGGAACCCGTCTAATTCCAGACTGCAAGTAACTCAACGTGGAATCCCGACTCATCGGTCTCCATCTAACGGTCGCTCCATTTTAGAGGGTGCCAGCGCAGGGCGTGGACGGCGTGGACGGCGAACTGTCTTGCACAATATTCCTAGTTTGATGGCATGACGTAGCGTGATGGAGTGATGTGGGAGCTGACATGAATAGTGGCCTTGTAGACAAAATATGCGGTGAGGAAGACTGCATCCGGGGGGAGACCTCATCTGCGGAACAAATTGAAGCATCGTTGCTGGGAAGAGCAGATAAGGCAGGCGAGGTTCTGCAGAGAAACCGACGACTCGATGCGTTCACCCGGCGATGAAGAAATGAAAAGTGTTATTTTCCGCTGCTAGGATTCGAACCCGGCCCCGAGGACCCCTTTTCATAGGACACCGAGTTCAGACCCCAGAATTCTTGTTTGTTTTAATGCTACAACGGGTTTGGCGATACATTTTCGCATTTTATGGTATTTATAATTAGAAAATTTTACTTGCATGTGATAATAATAGTTAATTTCTAAAATAATACACAAACGATCAATTTTATCCAAAAATTTAACGAATTTATTTTAGATGCTAATTGGAACTAATATATTTGCTAATTTGGTGATAGTTAATAGAAAAAACAGTGTCAGGTGGAATTAACTAAATTCGCTTGCCATAACTAAAAAATAAAACAAAATAAAATGAAAGGGTCATTCACCTTCACTTATAAATAAGATATACCCGCGATTAGGATTGGAAGTTTGGTGTGGAAGTTTGGGATATACCGAATATCTTATCCAATTTATCATTGTTTGGTATTATCGAAGATCAATTTATTTTTAGGGATCTGGATTGGAATTGTGATTCATTTGGAGGTTATTTGGTGTTCGGAATTACGGGATTGAGAATGAGGTTGTTGACTGTCCTGTTGCGGATTATTACCTCGTTGAGGCACATCTCTGCCTGGAAAGTACAGTCAGAATTTTGAGTCTGGATCTGGTTAGGGGTGGGCATTCGGTTGGTTCGGTTTCGACCGAACCGAAATTATGAATACCGGGTCCCCGAATTCTCTCAAACCTCAAACCGAATTCGAACCGAATTATAATTCGGTTTGGTCGGTTTAAACCGACCAATAATTTGGTTCGGTTCGGTTTTTCACCCAAAACCGAATTTGTGAAGCTACTTGTATTTTCTCACTTTTAAATTATTTTTCACCCCTAATATAAACAATAAATATCAATTATATGCATCATCAATGATAAAATCAAACTTTTCAACACATAAGTCATAAAACATTTCAAATATTTAAGTCTAAAAACAACAACAAACATAAAAATCCACCATTTGGAGCTTGCAATTATAGTATTTCGATTTTTCGGTCGGAAATTCGGAAATTCGGTTTGGTTGAAAGAACCCTGGTTTCCGAACTATCCATATTTTCCTTCCGAATTCCGAAACGAATAGCATTAATTCGGTTTTGGTTCGGTTCGGTTCGGGTTTACCGAACCGTTTGCCCACCCCTAGATTTGGTGACTTTTGGTACCAAACACATGATTTCATTTGACAATAAATTCTACACGGTAATTCATTTTACAATGAAATGAATTCTCGATTCTTTTGGTACCAAACGGTCTGTACTTTTAAATTTATAGAGGATTACCCAGAGTCTAAACAACATATATTTCCATTATATGAGTAGACCTTGGATTTATGTCCACTGCTGCCTCAAATACTCTTCGAGCTTGCATTCATTTGATTAATCTTGGCATAAAAGATATCAATAAGACATTGACCAGTCTTGCACAGGCAGACAATGCAATAGCATAAGTGAACTCATTTGAACTATTCATATCATGCATTCGTTCCACAACAGCCGAAATCATTTCGCGACCGAGTACGTGGAGGCCCTTTTCGAATACAGCGATACATCCCTCTGCTCTTAACTCTCGAGCCAGTCAAATTCCCCCTTCTCAATGGAGTCGACGTCGCCACACTTGGTATTCAGATCGACGATGGCACCCTTCCGACAAAATCCCAAGCTCGATACCGTAGTCGCAGGCGAGGTTCTGCAGAGCACCGGCTACTGCGATGCATTCAGTCGTCGATGAGTTAATAATAAAAAAATTATATATTTCCGCTGCCGGGATCTCAGGCTTCTGTGCGGATTTCGTGGGCGGTTCCCAATAATCCCCCTTTCCTTTTTAATTTCTTTACCTTTTTTGTTTTATGCATTCTGCACCTTTTACTCTTCGTTCTTCTGTTTGTCTTTCATCATACGAACATAATGTTCTGTCCCTCCCCGTACGTCTTTGCATCCCACGCCTGCGTCTACCAGATGTCAGATGAGGTAGGAGAAATTAAGTTAGGGTTATACTTGCTTTGAGATTGTCTTGTCCTGCTTTTCAAGGCCAAGCTCTCTGTTTTCATTATAAAAAAAAGAGACCGATTTGCATTGGTTGTATTTTATTTCTATTAACCCATTCATAACCATAGCTTGTTTTTAGGTTTGCTTTGCGATTAGCATTTACATTCTACTCATATGGTGACCTGTTTTCTATTTTCAGGTTCGAAATCGGAAGGATATGTATTTGGAGGAATTACACCATATTTTTCATCCTGGGTCGTGTTTACCAGATGAGGTAGGAGAAATAAGTTAGGGTTATACTTTTTTCTAATGGGATACTAGTTGATTTGGTGGCCTAGCGGGTCGTTTAGATAAGCGATCGTTTGTTTGTTGAGGTGTGTTATTTATTGACAAATGATTGAATGCTCGTTTGGATAGATTAATTGTCAATGTAATATTTTTTATAAGGGTAAATACAATTTAATATCCAAACCTTTTATTTTAAACAATATAATAGCCAAACCTTTTCGAAAACAATCTAATATCCAAATCGTCAACTTTCTGTCTGTTTGACCGTTAGTTGACACTTCAAAAAAGTTCGAAGTACGACACTTCATCAATATCCATCGATATCTTCTCTGAAAAACCACCAACATATCGTAGTTCCAAACCCGAGAAGTCCATGACTCCACCATGATGGTATAGAATCTAAATATTCAGTCATCTGCAATGCCAAAACAAGAAACAAAGTTGTATTGTGACAATTTTCCCTAAACAAAACTTTTTTGAAGTGTCAACTAACGGTCAAACGAATGCAAAGTTGACGATTTGGATATTAGATTGTTTTCGAAAAAGTTTGGCTATTATATTGTTCAAAATGAAAGGTTTGGATATTCAATTGTATTTACCCTTTTTATAATGGGCGATACTTGGCTGCTGTCTGTGTTGCAGCCCATGGCTGCCACCTATTGACGTGGCACCATATCATTGGTTCAATGGATATTATTAAACTTATTTGGATTAGGAAGGGACGGAAACCGGACGGAAACTATTTCTTTTCTTGGACGGACGGAGAGCAGCCCAAACGGTGCTGCCTCTTTACATTTTTTTTATTATACTTTTTATATATTTTTTATTAATTGAAAAGGAGATAATAATATTAAACACTCATAGGCATAATTAGTAAATATTCCGTTTAATACACATATATGTATCCATACGTACTTTATTCATTTAAAAGTTTCGTATCCGTATTATTGTCAAGCCGTTTCTTTTTTGTTCGTTCATTTGATAGCTTCCGTATTAAACACGTATAAAACCCATATAATATGCTTAATATCCGTATTTAATGAATTAAATTATTAACTTTATTATTATTATTTATAAATTTATTTATTTTAAAAATAATTAATTTTATATATTTATGACTTTTAACTTACTATTAAACGTAACATTAACATAGAGACAGAGTAAAGTACTCGTACATATTTTATACATAACTTTCTCGTACCGTATTTTACTAACTATGCACAGAGGTGCAATAGTACTTGTTTTCCATCTTAATTAATAAATAATAAAATTGAATTTATATTTATAACAATTGTGTGAATGATATATTGCTTATACAAAGGGTGTAGATTCCAAGTTTTCTCCCACTGAACTAATAATTGATTTTGGAAATTGATCATTGTTCATCACCTAAAATCAACCAATTGTTAAGATATGATTCACTCCGCATCATGGTTGTCATGACGGTGGCATGCCACCCGGTTGAACCTGATTCAACCTGTGCCGGTCATGAAACCGGCATGACACCACCGGTATGATCGGTATGATCGACTTACGCATTCTAAGAAAATGACATCATTTTAATGAATTTAATGAATAAAAATAATGACTTATTATTCATTTTATGAATGTAATAGTTAAAAGTTGATGATATTTGTTGGATTATAACTAAATTGTCCACAAATATATTTTATATATGATTAAATACATTGGATATTAATTATTTTCACATTTTTTTAGACCGGCATGAACCGGCACAAACAGGTTATACCACTGGTCGTACCATTCCACTTGACAAACCGGTACAACGGTATAAACCGGTTTGACAACCTTGCTCCGCATATTATATCACTCCTCTCAATATTAGTTAAGCTGGAAAACAAGTACTAGTGCACTCTGTGTGTTTAATATTATTATCTCCTTTTCAATTAATAAAAAATATATAAAAAGTATAATAAAAAAATGTAAAGAGGCAGCACCGTTTGGGCTGCTCTCCGTCCGTCCAAGAAAAGAAATAGTTTCCGTCCGATTTCCGTCCTTTCCTAATCCAAATAAGTTTAATAATATCCATTGAACCAATGATATGGTGCCACGTCAATAGGTGGCAGCCATGGGCTGCAACCCAGACAGCAGCCAAGTATCGCCCTTTTATAATAGTAGTCTTCTTTATTAAGCTGATGCTTTGATCAAATGCTGAGCAAACTCCTTCGAAGCCAATCAAATTACATATGGTTACATTTCGACGAGAGCACGCACATGCTTTCAGGACACTCACAAATGCGCTGCTTGGCCTGGCGAGAAATTATTGGGTACTCCCGGAGTACCACGTCACCCTGTCTACGTGGTACTCCCGATCACTGATTGCCGGCCATCTGTCATGTTCAGCGTCATTATTGATAACTACTTATATTTATTCCATTTTTTACCATTTACTTTCTCTTTCCTCTTTTAATTGTTTCCCATAATTAATGCCTTAATGGCGCCTCTCTCTTTTTCTGAATGGAAACAACTCTCTTTCTTATTTTCTTTTCTCTTTCCCCGTAAACAACCCATCTTCATCAACCGGAGGTCTTGGGAAAAAACATAAGAAAACAATCAAAGCTTCAAAGTGCCCAGAAGTGTATGATAGGCACTGTGGATTTCTCAGGAAGTTTTTGAAAGACATGTTTGCTTGTTAACAGGATTGAAAAACAGAGGCTACATAGTGGGATTAATTAATCGAAGCTCTGGAACTAGATTAATCAACTCAATTCTAGATTTCCAGCGAGATTAAGACTCGCACTACTAATCCAGTTTAGAATTAAAACTCAACCTAGAGCTTTCACTAGCTGATTCCAAAATAAGAATCGTCTCCAAGAAAGTTATGAACTTCTCCTGTTCTAGTACCTACAATTTTTTGGAAACACGTAATCTGAAAACTATCTAAAAATCCTAGAAACTCGAATTGCTTAAGAACTAAATCTGGAACGGATTTGGACTGGAAGCTGGAGCAATCAAGCTCGAATGAGATAAAAATAAAATAGAGCTTCTTTTTGCTAGAAAAGAAAGAGAAAGAAAATGGGGTAGGAGAGATACTGTTAAAACTTAGTATGGAAAGAAGAGGGATAATTCCCTAAATACACATAAAACTAAAACAAATTCCTAAACTACCACACTTTTAAAAAAATTTCCCAAAATACCTAAGTTTGGAGTGGTTCGAGTTTGAGAAACTCGAACTACTAACCGGTTCGAGTGTAGGAGACTCGATCTACTCGTAGATCGATGATATAAGCCTCGAACCATGTGGGGCTGAAGTGGTTCGAGTTCAGTGAACTCGAACCACTCCTTTGAAATTTCCAACCACCTTAACTTTGTGCTCGGTTATCCGATCGTAGCAAACTTTTTTTTCATTTCGCATAACTTTTTGAGGACTACAACTTTTATAATAGAAATATTTTCAGAATATATGTGAAAATGTGAAAATTAAAGTTAAATTTACTCCCAAAACCCCTTATATTAAAAAATATTCCTATTTTGAAAATTTATTCCTAGTAAATATTGTAGTACTCAAAAAGTTATGCAAAATAAAAAAAAATTTGCGACGTTCGGATTGCGGAGCACAAAGTTATGATCCTCCAAAGTTTGACAAATTCAAAAATTTGCTCGTTTATGGGTAGCAAATGACGTTTTCAAGGAAGATAGCCATTCAAAAATTTATAGTTTTGAAAACTATTGCTCTTTTGGCAGAAATTTCCTATATATAAAAAAATTTCCTTGTGCATTCGCCCCAAGAAAATGTCATTTGTTACCCCTAAACGAGCAATTTTTTGATTTTGCCAAACTTTAGATGATCATAACTTTGGGATCCGTAATCCAAACGTCGCAATGTTTTTTTTTTATTTTGCATAATTTTTTGAGTACTACAACATTTACTAGGAATAAATTTTCAAAATAGGAATAATTTTTAATATAAGGGGTTTTGGGAGTAACTTTAACTTTAATTTTCACATTTTCACATATATTCTGAAAATATTTCTATTATAAAAGTTGTAGTCCTCGAAAAGTTATGCGAAATGAAAAAAAAGTTTGCTACGATCGGATAACCGAGCACAAAGTTAAGGTGGTTGGAAATTTCAAAGGAGTGGTTCGAGTTCACTAAACTCGAACCACTTCAGTCCCACATGGTTCGAAACTTATATCATCGATCTACGAGTAGATCGAGTCTCCTACACTCGAACCGGTTAGTAGTTCGAGTTTCTCAAACTCGAACCACTCAAAACTTAGGTATTTTGGGAAATTTTTTTGAAAGTGTGGTAGTTTAGGAATTTGTTTTAGTTTTATGTGTATTTAGGGAATTAATCCGAAAGAAGACAAAGACTTCTTATTTTGGCAGGAAGGAAGAAGAGAAGATGGAAGACTGAAGACCGGAAGAGAAATAAAAGCAAATAAAATATGCTAAATATCAACACTAATCAATATTAATAATAAACTTGACAGATGGCCGGCAATTAGTGGTCGGGAGTACCACGTAGACTGGGTGACGTGGTACTTCAGGAGTACCCAATAATTTCTCTGGTCTGGTAAGAAATTGGAAGCGTGCAAATTTATTTATTTATTTTTTTTGTAAAATTGGAGAGCCTCTTCACTGGAATCGTTTTGATTAAGCCCTGCAATCAATGCAGCCCAGAAGATATATAGTACGTCTAAGGCCAGAGAGTTCTGTGAAGAGAACGATGCCATCACTTTTCATTTGACCACTCATGTGCATGGTTAGCAGAGAGACGGCCAAAAACTCGTCACTTGATGGAACAGAGTTCCAAGCCAACACATCCCTACCCTCGAGCCAGTCAAATGCAGTTCTCCGCCGAGTCCACATCGCTGACACATGGTATAAAGATCGAACTGGTGGTGGGCTTTGGCCTGCTTGCAGAGCAGGTTTCCAATAGCTGGTCGTAAGCGTAGAAATTAAATTAGGAGTGAGAGGCGGTTGTGGCTGAGAATGCGAGTTGGTTGGAGAGAGTTGCGAGCTTGTAAGGCCGGCGACTGCGATGCATTCACTCGTCGGTGAAGAAAATAACCAAGAAAAAAAAAAAAAAAACAGCTTTCCGCTGCCGAAATTCGAACCCGGTCCAGTTACCACTTTGGTGGTCACCGGATCCATATCCCAGAATTTTCCAATTTTGATGCTACAACGGATTAGTGATACTTTTCCGCATTTTCACTTGTTTAATCTTTCTCTTCTTGCTAAACAGGGATGGAGACTTCTCAATGAGCCTGATGCTTTGTGGGCGCGACTACTGCGAGGGATTTACTTCCACGATTCAGATTTTCGGCGTGCTCGCAAGGGAAGTTCTCCAACATGGATTTGGGCAAGCATTTGGGAATCCCGAAAGACTCTTGAGTTGGGGATGGTACGAGTTATTGGGTCCGGCGAGAATTCATGGTTTCATCGGGATCCATGGCTTCCCTCTTTGGAGGGCCATGTTATCAGAACTCCTGCGGCACCGCACTCTCGAGTTCGTGATTGGATGAATGAGGACTTGACCGATTGGAATTGGAATCTTGTTCACCGCCACTGTTCAATAGCTGAGGCAGAGGCTATCTCCAGGGTTCCAATTGGCCCAACGGACTCAAATGATAAGTGGGCATGGAAATTCACTACCAACGGTGAGTTTTCAGTTCGGACGGCTTACCGTGGGCTTCGACTGCATCGACGACATCTTCTTGCTCCTCACATCCAGGATCTTAACATCCCATCCGATGATGAATGCTGGAAATGGCTTTGGTCCCTTCAGCTGCCTCCAAAGTTGCGTTTCTTCATCTGGAGATGCTTACGGAGTGCTGTTGCGACAAGGGCAAATTTGCACCATCGTAGTTGTTCCCCTTCTCCATCGTGCCAGCTTTGTCACGCTCCGAGTGAGATTCTGCTCCACTGCCTTTTCGAGTGTCCTCATGCTGCTGAGACGTGGAACCGGGTCTTGCCTACGGTTTCTCCTCCCCCAAACTTCAACCAATGGTTTTTTGCCCTCCGTGATAATGCCTCTCCGGACTCACTTCGCCTTCGAGTTTTCTGCCTTTGGAACATTTGGAAGGCGCGAAATGAGTTCATTTTCCGTGGAGCGGTGCTTTCCCCTTTGGCTACCTCAATTCAAGCTTTTCGGGACGCTGCTGAACCGATTCCACCCCTTGCTCACCCTCCCCTTTCAAACCTGCCATCCATCCGACCGTCACATCTTCATCCACCGCCAAGCAATCTCTCTAAAAAGATTCACTGTGATGGATCATTTGATCATGATTCACAGGAGACGGCATTTGGGGTTGTTGTTACTAATTCCCATGGATCGATTTGTGACGGTCGGGCAGGGAAAGTCATTTGTTCGTCCCCGATTGAGGCTGAGGCTCGAGCCCTTCTTGAGGCGTGCTTGGTTGCTTCTTTGGACCATTCTGCGACCGTGATTTTTTCTGACTGCCAACCTATTGTGGAAGCTTTGGATAAGGACTCGTCAGCATGGCCTTGGCGATGCTATGCAATTCTCTCCAATGTGGTTCGCATCCTTTCTACTTCAGATTGGATCGAAGTGCTTTTCACTAAGCGTCAACACAACAAAAGTGCCGATTGGGTTGCTAGAAATGCACGTTGTAACTCTTTGCCTCCCGATTGGATTACGATCTTAGCTATTGTATCACCTTTGTTGTAAGCCCTTTGGCCGATGACTTTTTATTTATTTTAGATCCTAAGTGAATGTATCGTTGCCCCGCTCATAATTCTCAATCTCTCAAAATCGTACGATGGCAAGTCAAATATTTTGGTTTGTGATGCAAATCATGATGAGTCTGTTCATAATAGTAGACATTTCAAAGGAGAATATTGAATATAAAAAATTCATTAATAATATGGGAGACTAAGGTGATGTAAAATAGGGGCTATGGTATAATAATCATAATGAAATTATTTATGAATTAACTACACAAGTTTAAGGTGAACAATTTATTAATCTTCCCACTCCTAGTGAGCTAATGAAAGTTAGGTCCAATACTACAAATATGACATTTAATCCACCAACAGCTTCTACGTATCATAAAGGTAAAACCACAAAGAAAGCAAGACCATGTTTTCTCCCGATAAATCATTGGTCTTCCCTACCTGTGTATTAACATTAACATCTAGAGTGTCGTGGGGCCCTAATTACCATAGACGTCCAGGAAGAAGAACTCTTCCCCACTTGCTTATGTTTCTATATGATCTTATTTCTATCGAAATTAAAATTAATAAGCGAGTAAAGCAACAAAGCAGAATAATAAGCAAGTAGACTTACACCACAAGTTTTGAATTTGAGAAACCCACGCCCATCAAATACTTCTAGAATCAATGTTATCAATGTTGCAAGTTTAATACACTTGACCTAGTGGCCTTTGAACAACCAAGTTACATAACACCAAATAATTGAAATAGGAAACAAATGCATTTTACCCTATCCCCTCTCTAGCCAAAAGGTGAGCATGCCATCGTATAAGGAATTCTCTGGGGTTGAAAATCCATGATACAAAACATGAAAACAGAAGACAATATCATCAATCAAGTATATTTGTAAAAAAATAATGATTAAATAACTTCGAAAAAGAGCTAGACCAAAATGCTTCTGCAAATCAAGTTTGAAAATTTAGTATCTAGTAACATGCACAAATCAGGTAACCTCATATGTGTTGTGATCTAGTATGAACTAAAACCAAAAGGACTGGTGTAATAAGATGGCATAGTAAGTGGATTGCTTCATTTTAAGGTCCAAATTTTTACATCATTTTTTTTCCAACAGGTGTGCAATCTATATTCTACGGCACAAAGGTAAAGATAACCTTGTGGCCTTAGAACAACCGAGTAGACATAACACCCTAAACATCTATCTAAGGTTAACACAATATTTTGGGCACCATTGGCATAGCAAGTATGTATCTGAGAAGGTTTTTTATTAGAATTTGATTAAATAGAGGGTTGACTGAATTTTTAAGAGAATATAAGAGATCATGGATGAACATAGACATAATTCAAATTCATATAAAAAGATATCTCAGTAGTCTTACCCAATTTTAACAATCAGTGCAACCATTGTAGACGCTAGACTTGTTGGGATTCAAATGGAATGAGTCCCGATCTAGTCCCAAGGCATTCCAAAGGTAGTTCTTCTGAATGAGAACCCCTATAACCCCCAAGTTGGTAATGTAATGCGACTTCTCATCTCCCTATGAACTTTGATTAATTGAAATTGATGCTGAACGAAGCTGACATACCACAAATCAACACTTCTAATGTAAGAAAAACCAACCAGATATAAATGATTAAATTATGCATTCAAGATCCTCCTCCCCTCTATGGGAGGACAACATTCCTCTACCCCCTTCAATTTCAGCAATCGGAGACAGGGGACTATGGTGACCACAACCAGTGTTGTTCCTTCATGACTGTTGCCTCAAGAGTACCTGATGGGACTGCAATTGAAGAAGAAACTTAGTAGCTTTCAGTGTTCTGTGTCACACTTTCATCAACTGAAGGGGATCATGTTTGTGGTTGTGGAGATTGAAGGTTAGAAGATTCTGATGCAGAGCTCTAGAGAGGCGGCGCTGGGTGTGTTGGTAGTGGGCCAGTACAGTAATTTGGGCATGTTAACTCTTATTGAAGATTGGAAGGGGAGTTCATGTAAGCATGAATTTGCCCCTCTTAATTTTCTCTTTTGTTCGTGAATATTTTTCTATTTTTTGTGTCTTATATTTTTATTTAAGTTAATTAGAATAATAAAATCAAGTTAACACAAAAAATATCACGTCAACGTATTCCATTACTATAGTCAACATAGGTACACCGATGTTATTAAAATTAATATATTTCATCTATGAAATGACTATATTTATAGTAAAAAAGTGACTATATTTGTCACAAAGGTCGATGTTTTGGTTATGAATTTGTATTTTGGTTAGACTAAACCACACATGTTATTCATTATTTAATAATCAAATCAGTGTTACTTGAGTTTTGATTTCAGAATTAATTTCATTCTATAGACATCACTAACTTCAAAGAAAATATAAAGAATCAAATATCGAATATATCTCTAGTGTGTAATTGAAGAAATTGTAAAAGATAAAATATGGTTCGTTGGTTATAAACTTATAATGCTCTTTCATTTAATATGTAAACAAATGAGGTACAATTACTAAATAGAGTTTTGTAGAATCGGTCTCAGATTTGGCAGCCTATTTGGTAGCCTTTCTTGTTTTCTTTCATTGAATAAAATATCTTCACTTATAAAAAACATTGCAGTCGAGTTGGTTATCATGTCATTTCTTCATTTGAGTGTTCTGATTTTAAATTCCAATAATACACTTTTTTAATATGTAAACAAAGGTAATACAATTACTAAATGGATCTTCCTAAAATCGATTTCAAGCCACAAATTTGGAAATGAGTGTTGTAGTTTTCTTCGCTAAGATCGACATGACAAATTTAAAGGGAAATACAAATTTGAATATACCACATTGCCAATGTGACATGATCAAATAATTGTTCTTGCATTATGTGACCACATATTGATTTCGCGTCATAAAAGTGAATTAGTAAACGTAAGTTCATGCTTCCCATTTCCAGGGAGGCCCTAGAATGAACAAATACCCCCAACCGAGACTAGTAGTTATATACATTATAATGCCACTTGTAGTTTGTTTTGTTTTGTATAGGGGTACATACTCATTGTTGCTTGGTTCGGATTGTGACTTGAAATTTGTTATGTCCTAATTTTAAAAGAAGATAATAAATCCTTAACAGGCAAACAAAGCACAGGCTTTACCTATACGTATTAATATTTACCTTTACATAGAAGAAGATGGTCTACAATTGTGAAACTAACCACATATTAATCTAAAGAATACTTAAAGGGTTAATTGCATGGAAAACTGCTTGAAAATGGCTAAGGCAGAAAACTGTTTTGTGAAGCCTACTTTGGAGCTCAATTCAAGGAGCATGGAGGGGATTCAAGTCAAAGCACTTCCACAACATGAAACTAGGTATGTTAATGTACAAAGGGAAGGAATTGGATGAAGGATTGGAGTTCGGGAAGGCCTCGAACGAAAGGCGTGAATTTAGTACGAAAGCTTCCTTTTGACGGTTTGCTGGCAGCTTACTTGTGGTTCAAGAAAGGGAGTTTAAACCCGAATTTTGTGTCCTTTTTAGTGTAGAATTTTACCAAACCAAGTTTCCGAAGACAAATTTCCAGAATCCGGCACCGGCGAGGAATCCGCCGAGCTCTTCCAAATTGGGGATTTTTCTTCTAGGCTACCATAATCCAATTCAAGGCTTTCATCGTGTTCGTCTCTCTTCCAGGAAGCGAATGGAACCTTTTCCATGCTTCTATTCTGCTCCAATCAAGCCCAATCGTGACGCTTTCTTTTCCCGCCATCGGGAATTTTGAAAATTCCAGAATCCGGTGAGCCAAACCCAGAATCCGGCGACACAAACCCAGTGTCCGGCGACACAAACCCAGTGTCCGGCGAGCCAAAACTCAAATTAGGGGTTTTTGATCTTAACGTTTCTGAGACGAATTGTTAGCTCACACACCTTCCTTCGACTTCGACGAGCTTATACACGTCCTCCACTAGCTTCGAATCACCCTCAATCTTTCTAATCGAACGATTCTTTTCCCCTGCAAATTTTCGGCCATGAAAATCCGAATTGGGCGTTTTCGATTGATGCGTCTTTGGGACGAATTGAAGAGTTCTACACGTTCCATGGACCTACCTGAATGATTCTACTGTGGTCGTTCGCGTCGAATCACACCTGATCTCCCAATCCCATTCGGTCGATTTTTGCTTGTTCTTGAGCGTTTCCAGGGGAGTTTGAGCTCGAATTGGTTCTTCCAATTCGACCTTGTTCGTCTCGATCCAATCCATCGAAATCACTCCTGGGAACTATAGGAGTTTTTCTTCGCCTTTGATTGGTCGCGACTCATTGCCGGGGATTCCACCCACTTCGTTCTCTCTCTTGCTCTGTGTTGTCGACAAAAAAACAGAGCCGAGAAACTCTGCTCTCGTCGTCGGGTCGATTCGCGCGATGGTGGCCAATTCTGGTCCTTCTAATCGCTTCCTACACATACCTTCAACCTCTAGGAACTCGTATTTAGCCACGACATGCTCTGATTCTCCTATTTCGTCATTGACAAGGGTGCTAGGTTCACAACTTTGTTTTACCGGGGAAAAGCAGAGTTTGTTGCAGACTGCAGGGTCGAGCTCTGGAAGAGCCTTCTGGAGCTTGCGAAAGCTCATAAAATTGAATCCAATGCTGCGCTGTACCCATAACTGAGCTTTGACACTACTTCCTTCGTTCCTACTCTCCTCCATGAACTTGAGATCGACATAAACTTCATCGGGCGACATAGGCTTCAATTTGATCTTCTTGCCCTCATGTTTAAATGTGTACGAGTTCTCCCAGCCATCATGGATAACCCTTCTGTTGAATTGCCAAGGTTGACCCAACAGAATATGGACGTTTTGCATTGGAACTACGTCACAGAGAACTGTATCTTGATACTTACCAATGTTGAATTCGATTGTCACCTGTTTGTTGACCTTTATGACTCTATGATCGTTGAGCCAATTGAGGTGATAAGGTTTGGGATGCTTCTGTGTCTCCAATTCCAGCTTCTGTACTGCATACACACTTATCAAATTTGCACAACTTCCTCCATCGATCACCAAGGAAGCTAATTTGTCTTTGATATTACATCGACTGTGAAATAAACAATCTCTTTGCTCGTCAGATTCTCGGTGCTTTATTACGATTGCTGGAGGCATGCCTTTGCTACAAATTCGTGCCTGCTGCTCCTCCTCACTGCCCACCATCAACTCCTTTGCTCAAAGGGAGTTTTCCATCGCGATTCCACACGAAACAACAGCTGCAAAACTTAAACAGGGGCTGCCCTGTTTTTGAAGAAATTTCCTTGTACGAAACAACAGGTTCTTCTTCTCCTTCGCCCTTGTGTAGAACGGGGCTCTGATACCACTTAATACGACCCTAGGGGGTGTATTTTTATCAAAGTCATGCAGCAAACAATCAATCCTAAGATTGATTGAACTCAAATTAAGAACAACGCGTTCTTAATGTGAAAATTGGATAAAACGGAACCAACGGACAATTCCACACCTGGGAAAAGCTCGTATGGTATAAAAGGGTAGCTGCTCGACCACGATTGAAGAGGATATTCAATCGATACAAAGCTCACAAGCTTGGAATCCACCAAACTCAAACAAGTCGCAACTTGCACAAAACCAAAGGGTTTGTTTTTCGATTAATCAAAGTCTTATATTTTTACAACGTAAATAGAACGGTATTTAAAGGCAAATAAAACCAAATACAATCCTACTAGGAAACAATTAAGGTAAAACTATACACTAAAAATGACACAAAATTCGGGTTTAAACTCACTTTCTTGAAGCACAAGTAAGCTGCCAGCAAACAGTCAAAAGGCAGCTTTCATACTAACTTCACGCCTTTCGTTCGAGGCCTTCCCAAACTTCAATCCTTCATCCAATTCCTTCCATTTGTACATTAACATACCTAGTTTCAGGTTGTGGAAGCCTTTGACTTGAATCCTCTCCATGCTCCTTGAATTGAGCTCCAAAGTAGGCTTCACAAAACAGTTTTCTGCCCTAGCCATTTTCAGGTAGTTTTCCAGTTTTGAGGTAGCAATTTTGAGACCTTGGAAAAAAACCTTAATGACATCTTCTGAATCCAAAAACTATACCATTGGAAACATGGAAACTTTATCTTTAAAACAAGATCTTGATCTCCAATTTACATTGAGCCATTTGTGAGATACAAGCTTCCAAAGTAGGCAACCTGAAACTGTTTCAACACTTGGCCAAAAATCAGAATTCTTCAAATGAGTTGAGATGACTTCTTTGGCAAGCAATTGTGAATTGTGGATTGATGTAATTGAGATCATATCACATTATGCCTTTGTTTTGTCCTTTGCATCTTACTAGAGCTTCCTTGTTCTGTCACATAAGGGCAATGCCGAGAGAGGTTTTGGGGCTGTCATTATATTAGACAAATTCATGTAATGACAATTATATGGATAAATTTATGACTACACACATGATTTACTTCAATATGCAACTCTACCAACTTAGGATTGTAGCTCAATATGCAATGCATGGTAGTGGATTGCCAGGAGGATTACTTTAACACGTTCAGTTGTTAATGTGAAACCAAGTTGTTCATCCTATTGTCAATCCTAATTCAGTCACCATGAGACACCAAAACAAGAAGTATATGAAAGAAAATGGATCAGTATAATATATAGATAACATGTGATGAAAAAGTCATAAGAAGAAGTTGCTCGAGAAGAGTTGCACGTTCTATAGTGGTTTACCAACCTTAACATAATGATAGAATTTTAAGACTAATGCAAATATAGCAAAACTTTATGGTTTTGAGCTCCATTTGATCGTTAATACCAACTGAGGGTTCCTCGTTCATGTGTTTCCTGGCTTCCTCAACTCACAAGCAAGGGAGTTTTTCATTCAACAAAATCAGCAAAGGGAAACAATAAGTGGGAACAACAATCGTCCTGCTTGTGTCTCTCTGGCAAACCCAAACTAAAGGTCAGCGACCTTAGGAATGAGTGTTAGCCATCGTCGCCGCTTCGTCCTCCGTCACCATTATGCTCACCTCTGGCCTTAATCAAGCTCCTCAAAATCAAAACATCTTAGAAGTAAAAAAGCTAAAATCCTCCAAGAATAATATGCAACCAAAAACACATACCCCTTACCTCCGTCGCCACCATCGTCGCCATCTTCTTCTCTTCCATGGGTCGGTAGGCGGAGGTTGAGGTTATGTAGGACACGTCGCTTAGCTCAGAACTTAAGTTGGAATCCCTGACCCCTGTACGAAACTCGAAGCCACCTTCTGCTTTTCGAAAAACAACACAATCTAGATTCCTCCCACAATGGATTGACAAAAGTCTGATCTTCAAGATTAAAAAAATTGACTCTGCCACCAACGACCGACTCCGATTGGACTGTTTGGAACATCAAAGGATGGCAGCAGCCTGACGATGGCAAACCCCCAACGCAGCTTTCACATCCTGGCCAAAAGGAAGAAGAAACAGCAACAACTAATGCAGTCGACCGGACGCGGCGCCGATGTATCAGCCGACAATGTAAGGGATTCAGTGATGCGTGCGAATGACCCTTAAAGTCCAGTTTAGGGAAGCCGGGAAGATATGAGACTACGTTGGAACCGTGGATAGAGAAGCTAAGAAGCTGCTAGAAAGAATAGGTGAAGCGGTTCTTTGTGGGTAAATACTTGAGGCAAAAGCACACAGATCTTTCGTTCCTAGGGAGAAAGAGATCAATAGGCGAATAGGCTTAAGGGGAGAAAGGGATACGGTTACAGTTCCAAAAAGAAGAGAGAAAAAGCCACCAACATCTCCCATAAATCACTCTAAGAGGAGAGATTTTTGAATGGTGGAAGCAGTTTTACTTTTTCACTATAAATGATATCATAGAGATGTAGAAGAGTAAATTGCGAATTTGGTTATTGAGATTACTTTAAAAAATTCACGTTTTGTCACTATTTTTTTTATTCCATCGTGGTCATCAAAATTAGTTTAATGTTTGATTATTGTCTGTTAGTCTCCAATGCCTTCGTTAAAGGCGTGAGTTTTTTTTTATTAACGTGGTTAACATAAGTTTCGAGTCACTAAAATTTAATCCAAAAACTTAAAATCCTACCTACCATGTCATAAATACCCCAAACCATAACTCGATTTGTTCATAAATTGCTAGTAGAGGTGGCTCCCTGGCCATATTGTCGAGCCAGCTTATAGATACGAGTTGGGCTCAACAAGCCATCGATTCAAACTGGCTCACCAACCGAACAAAGTTTAGCTCAAATTCGGCTTGTTAGTAAACAAGATAAATATCGGGTGAAATTTTCCCGAGCTGAACACCAACCCACTAGTGAGCAAATTGGCTCATTTTCAGCCCTCACTACAAAAAACCACACAGTTTTGACAAAATCTTTCTGACAGCAGTAAAAATACGTCAGAAAAAGTTTTTTTTTCGACGAAAAAGTGTTCTCGTTAGTAATTCTAACATTAATATTGACAAATAAAATACATTGTCAGAAATGATAAGATTTTTCGTCAGTAAATACTAATTTTTGAGAATCAAATGTCAAAGTCTAACTACTTCTGATGATTTTTAATTGCGTAAGAAATATGTCAATATTACTAACGAAAATTATTTTTGTCGTCATAACAAATTACTAGATTTAACGGTTAAAACATCTCCTTCAGAAGAAAAAAAAATATTTGATGAGCTCTCACAAACGTCAAAATCGAATTGTAAGAAAAAAAATCATATTTCTGAGGCAGCCAAAACACTCGTCAAAAATAGTTAGTTTGTATCGCCGACAATCCATGTACGTCATTAATAATCTGTCAGAAACAATGCTATTACTAACAATGCTTAAAAAGTCATCGAAAGTAATGTACCACCTTGTCAGGAAAAAATAAAGACGATTACATAAAAACTTATTTCTGACAAATCCAAAAAATCGTCAGAAATAGTCAGTTTTTACTAACGAATACCTAGTTGTGTTGTTCTTAACCTGTCATAATACTATTATTACTGACAAGGCAAAAAAAAGTCGTCGGAAATAATGTGCTAACTCGTTAGGAAAAAATGAGATTGGTTACAAAAAAAATTGTACTTCTGACAAAGCCAAAAAAATCGTCAGATATAGTAGGCTTTAGTGACGATGACCTATGTTCGTCGGTTCCAATTCGTTAGAAATAATGTTATTACTGACAAGGCGAAAAAAATTCATCGGAAATAATGTTCTAACTCATCAGAAAAAATGAGAACGGTTACACCGTAAACTAATTAAAGTTGTTCGATAATATAAAGATCATTTTAGAGTAACATTAATCATCGGTTGATAATGCAATGTTTAGAGCACAAAAAAAAGTTTGTGATGAGATAATATAAGCAAAACTTCATAAAAAATATGAAAGTCGTATATTTCATTCCAGAATATATAATTTCACTAAACTACTCTTCATCCTCAAAAGTCAAAACCCGGTCTAGTCTAGTTTATTTCAGCATCTACCTTCTTTTAGATTGGATCAACTGAAATATTATCTTCTTGGTAGGCTTCTTCTTCTTCTTCTTCATTAGAAGGCATTTGAAACAAATTTCTTGACATTGTTCCACCCCGGTTTCCCAATAAGAATCTCACAAACACTACACAAAACTTGAATTGTTTAACTGGCCTGAACGAAGGGCTCATCCATTCTAAACTTACGTTTTGTGTTGATAGTAATAGTACCGTGCCTATCCTTCTTGTAACCAACGCCTTCTCGAGTTGTGTCAAATACTGAACTACTAAACTAAAATGAATTTTATATCTGATGAGAACTTGCACTTTAGTACTTTTAATTATTGTTGTTTTATTATTATTTCTGATTATTGGGACTATTTCGGAAATTGGGGAATAATTGATAAATCGGGTAGCGGTAGGGAATCAGCCATTTTTATATAAACTACTTGTACATGGAATTAGAGGATTACGCAACGAATAAACATAAATAAACCCTAATCTCCCTCTCTCCCTCGACCAAACCTCTTCATCCTCTCCCCAAGGCTGCCGAGCAGCCACTTCTGCCTCCCCTCCCCTCTTCTATTCTCAACTTCCTTCTTTACCATCTCTTCTGCAATTCCACCTCTAAGGGTCAAACCTCCATTGACCCCCAATTCTTAAATCCCTAGATAGAGCTCGCGACACCGGACTCTATCATTTGGTATCAGAGCCCCGTTCTTGATCAATGAATGACGAACAGGATGGTGTTGACGAAGTTAATGATGGCTGCTGAGAAGGATGCACAAGCCGCACAGGAGAAGGCGATCGCGGGAGGACCTGCAAGTCAGGCTGGTGACGGAGGGATGTGGTGACCGCGGCGACTATGCCGCCGAAGCTAACCCAGGACGCCACCGCGCCACAAAAGGCGGGGTAGTCGAGGCTTCCACCGTCGGCGGCCAGCAAAGGACGCCAGTAGGGCGTGGTGGAGGACGTGACGGAGGAAGAGGACCTTCGCACTCTCCTAAAGAAGGTGTTGATCACACATACTCGGGATCAAGAAGCTCATCAGGCAGACTCACAGGAGATTTGGCGGGCTATAGGTGAACTGTGAGAGTTCGTGACGCAGCGGCAAGGGCAACCGCCGAGCCAGGTTGAGCCGTGAGGCGCCCGTGGCGACCGAGCCGGCGTGGCGAAGGCGCAGGAGCGGCGCTGGCCGCGGGGTCTTTGCTGGCAGGGAGCGGAGCGGCGACGGCGGCGACTAGGGTGACGCGTCCAGGGTTCGGCTCGTCCGAGCCCAACGTCGAAGCGGGCCTGCTACACACTCCCACGGCCCAAGAACTGGCGGCCCCCAAGGGTAAGGGCAAGATGCCTGGCTACGACACGGACGGGCCTCTGACCAATGATGGGTCGGAAATGGTGGGGAGATTTGCGAGAGATGATAATCGGCTTGGATAGCTAGGCCTAGATTATGAGGCCAAAGATGACGGGCTCAGCTTGGTGGGCCGACGGACCGACCTAGTGGTGGACCAGACAGGTGGCGGACCGGGCAGGGTGGCTAACCCGACCGGTCAGATGGGGTCCGCTCCTGTCGGGCAGACCCGGACCGGGTGGACAATGGCAGGTCAAACCGAAGGTGGACGGACCAAACCGGGGTGGACCAAACCGAGATAGGATGGACCGGTGTAGATCGGACCGAAGTAGGTCAAATCGGGCCTGGTGGACAGGTTCTGGCCCGCCCGAGTTGGTCGAACTGGACATCGAGCAAACCCAACCCACCAGCCCCCGGGAAGAGCGAACAGCAAGGGATCCGCGTGCTAGAAAGGGCCGTATGGGGCGGCCAAAGCTTCTGGTGGGTACCTAGACCGACAGGGCGGCTATCAGGGATACTACGGACCAGGGAATCCGAGCCGATGGCAGGGATTCTCGCACGGACAGCCATGGAGGACAGTGGGTGAGGACTGGTATGGGTCGTATTACCATACTTATGAGGGAACTGATGGCATAGTTTTCCGAGCTAAACCTCATACCATTGAGTTTCCAAAATTTAATGGGAAAGAGGACGCAGGTCTCTCCGTCTCTGGTTGTATGCAGCTGAGCGGTGTTTTAAAAACCACCCGATTCCAGAGGAAAGGAAAGCTTTTCTGGGATCCTTCTACTAGGAGGGTGACGCGCTTCAGTGGTGGGAGTGGATGGAGAGATCCTATGCGGCAGTTGAGACCTTGATCACCTGGCCCATGTTTCAGGAGGAGCTCCGATACCAGTTCGGAAAATCAGAAGGGTGGACACCGGAGCAGCTCGCGAAGCTGAAATAGACCGGCACGATAGCCGATTATCGCGCTGAGTTCTTCAAGCTGGGTAACCAGTGCAGGGGAGTGCTAGAGGACACATTGGTGGGGCTGTGCATGGCGGGTCTCAAGCCCGAGATAGTAGCGACAGTCAGAGTATTCGAGCCGGATTCCCTGAAGGCTGTTTTTCGTCTTGCATGTCATAAAGAGGATGAACTTGCCAGTTGGAGGAGCACCATTGGTCGTTACCTGAGGCCAAGTGGAGGGGGGGGGGGGGGCGAGAGGCAGTGGAGCTGGTGGCAGCGGGGGAGGATCCGCGGCGGGAAGTGCCTCCGGAGCTAATACCAGGAGTGGGAATGTGGCACCAGTGACCAGAGTGGGGCCGCTGGCCATACCACAAGGGTGCGTGCGACTCTCTCCGGCTGAGATCGAACAAAAGAGGCGGGAGGGCAAGTGATTCAACTGTGATTGTCGGTTCACCATTGGCCATTAGTGCCCGAATCCGGACCTGATGATGCTCGTCGGACGCTGGGAAGACGAAGTAGAGGACGCTGCTGAGGACATCGGAAATGGCGAAGAGGAGAACCAGTGAGCTGGAGGAACAACCTTGGGGACAAGGTTGCTTTTCGAAGAAAGCGAGGATGATGAGAACTTGCACTTTAGTACTTTTAATTATTTTCGTTATATTATAATCGAGTAGGGAATTAGCCATTTTTATATAAACTACTTGTACATGAGATTAAAGGATTAAGCAAAGAATAAACCTAAATAAACATTATCTTCCTCTCTCCCTCGGCCAAACCTCTTCCTCCTCTCCCCAAGGTTGCCGAGCAGCCATTGCTTCCTCCCCTCTTCTATTCTCAACTTCCTTCTTTCCCATCTCTTCTGGAATTCCACCTCTAAGGGTCAAACCTCCATTGACCCCCAATTCTTAAATCCCTAGATAGAGCTCGGGACACCGGACTCTAGGGATGGCAATGGGTCGGGTTGGGGCGAGTTTTGCCAAACCCGAACCCAAACCCATGGGTTTATCCGCCAAAAAAACCCGGGGTAAAACCCGCTGGGTTTGAAAAACTCAAACCCAACCCAACCCGCTAGGTATCCGCGGGTTCATGGGTACCCGTGGATTTTTGTGGTAAAAAATTTACAATAACAAATTTCTTTCAAAATTAAAGTCTAACATCATTTTTCTCATAAAAATTATCCTTACAAAAAACACTAATCTAGAGCATACAAGCAAACCCTAAATTATCAATACAAATTGTTCAAATTAAAGATAAACATCTATAAACAACATGATTAATTGAAAGCTCCTTCCTCCTTGTCAACTAAACTTCTTCACTCTCCACTCCATAATATCAACCTCATTGTACACAATTTGAAAGAATAAATTAGACATGTCTCCACAAACATAAAGAAGATTAGTTATTTAAGAAAGATATATTGCAAATAACCCGGAAAAATTAATTATATGGGTGTGGGCGTGTACCCATGGGTCGGGTTTACCTAAACCCAAACCCAACCCAATGAATAGTGTAGCGGGTTTAAACCCAAACCTGGTCCAAAACCCGTCAACACGGGTTGGGTTGGTGGGTACCCGTGGGTTCGGGTTTTGTTGCCATCCCTACCGGACTCTATCAATATCCTATTGGCATAAGATTTGATTTACCGTCTATTGACGTGCATCTTGAGAATGAAAAGGTTTTTGGTTAGTTGTACTCAAACCAATTGGTTGCCTACAAAACCAAATAGTCGGGATCAAATTTCAAGTAATTGAGTCAAATTGATAGATTTTGAAAAAGTTATTTATACGATATAATAATTGATTTTCTTATTTGAAGTATTTAATTTGAAATTACCAAATATCACACAACTAAATTTCATGACCAAATTTATTGCCTACGATCCTTCCAATTTTCGAAGCAACTAATACTATCGATCATATAAACCTACTAAAATAGTCACTTTTAGAGTTTTAGTAACAAATATTTTTAATACAATTAAATTCACGTCATAAAGTATTTGCATTTTTCTAACAATTTTTTTTATTAGTTATCAAAAGTTTATATTCTTAGTTAATGCATCGAAACCCTAAATGAGGGTGCTCTAGTCTCTTTAATGTCTAGGAACATGGGACATCCTACTGTCAGTTCTCCAATCCTCTGTCTCCACGTGTCAGCCTTTTTCTTTTACTAAAATTAAATACGGAGGGGCAATAGAGTAAATTGCAGCCCCTATTTGATGTTGAAGTTGACGCTGCCGCTCTGATGCGGATCCCATTCCCCACCCCGCACTGGTTCGCCTCTCTTTTACTCTTTGTTTTATTATTAAAAGAAAAAATATATTATTTCTTGTCTCTCTCATCTCTACAACAAAAATGAATATAACCATCCTAGCTATCTCTATTCAAATTTCAACTCAAATTGAGTGGTGATTTTTTTGTTAAATAATTTAGTGCTAAAGACAGTAATTACAAATATGAATTTTATTATCACTTTCTACCATTGTGATAAAACATAGTAAAATACGTTAAAAAAATTACAAATCTAACTACCGTACAATACCAGTATACCATATGGTATAACGTCGTAAAACATACTACAGAAATTTACAAATCTATTTACCATACCATACCATATGGTATAACATGGTAAAATAAAATTACAAATCCAACTAGCACCACATGGTATAACATGGTAAAACATGTTACAGAAAATTATAAATCTAACTACCATACAATACCACCATAGTAGAAAATGGTTAATCGGATGAACACAAATTAATTATAATTACCATACAATACCACATGGTATGAGAAGGTATAACCATACAAAAATTACGATACAGTACCACATGGTATGAAATGGTAATTACAACCCTTTACGACCATATTAAAACATGATATCCATAAAAATACATTTCGTTATCACACTTTACCATATGATATAGTGTGGTAATCTCTCTCTCTCTCTCTCTCTCTCTCTCTATATATATATATATATATATATATATATATATATATATATATATATACACACGACTCTCTTCACTTTCTTCTCCAACTTCATTGTCTTCTAACTCTTCTTTCTCGGAGCTGGAGTCGATTACCACCCACTACCACCATGATAAAACTCGTGACCATAAAAATACATTTAGTTAGCACACATTACCATATGGTAAAGTGTGGTAATATCAATATATTACCTAAAAGAAGGAAGAAAACAAAAGGAGGGAGAGGAAAAAAAGACTCTTCTTCTATCTCCTCTCATTTCTCCTCCGCAATCAAGAACACCAAATGCAACAAAAAAAAAAAGAGAAGGAAGATCGGAATTGAAAATTCACAAACAAATACTAAAATATAAAACATACAAACTCGACTCACCTAGATCCGTCCCCTCTTGGTAAATTTGAAGCGTCATCTATTTTGAGATCGAGAAAAGAAATAACAGAAGGAAGGAGCAGCTGCAAAGAAGAAAGATTTGGAGCGACACCGGATTTGAGACGGGATGCTGCAATTTTTATTTATCGATTGTTGGATAAATAAACGAAGAACAAGAGAAAGGAACAGATCTAGATCTAGAAAAAGAAGTTTGGAAGAGAGAAGAAAGAGAAGAAGAAGAAAGAGAAAAGAGAGAGGAAGAGAAAAGTATAGGTTTCTCTTTCCTCTCTTAAAAGTTAGCATATAAATTGGACAAAAATGCCCCTGCCCGCCCCGCGTCAATCTCAGCCACACAAAAATTCCGCCTCAGATCAACGATCCATAAATGGTTACTCACAAGTCAGTAACGGCCGGTTACTGACCCTATCTCAAGCTTGAGAACATATATAAACAACTTTAACAATTGGAAACCCTTGAGCGGCCGCCCTTTTCCCCTACATCCTCTGTTTTGTCTTCCCCAGAACCCTTCAACTTCATTCTCGACCTCTTTCTCTCCATATACGAACCAAAACAACCAATAGAAAACCATTAGGCCATCTCACTTCTACTTTGCCTTCCTCTCAATCGCACTAAACAGAGAACGACATAGGGAACAAATCGGGTAATTAGCATAAATGGTCACAAATCTTTGTACTTAGTACAAAACAGCCACAAACCTTTAATTTGTAACCATTTGATAACAAAACTTTTTACTTAGAACAAAACGGTCACAAATTAAACAGTGTGACCATTTCATACCAGTTCAAACTTTTGTTACCGTGTCGTTGCAAATTAGACTTTTGGTGACCGTTTTGTACAAATTAAGTTCAAAAGTTTGAACGCTCAATCACCGTTACAATTCGCTCTAGTTGTATGGTGGTTTTGTTAATGTATGTGAATGATATGATCATCATAAAGGAAGACAATGAGAGAATTAAATGGCTCACAACGGGTTCCAGATTGCTTTTTAGTTGAAAAACTCTGTCTACTTTCTTGGTATCGAAATTTGTTTTTTATAGATTGGTATCGAAATTGAAAGGTCAACTAAGGGCATTCTTATTTGGCAAAGCAAATATGTCAATGAACACATGAGCTGACATCTTATATGTCGTTCAAGTGGTTAGTGTCATATACTTAACGAACAAACTACCCGACCTCAAAACATGACAAACATTTAATTTGTAACGATTCAGTAAAAAACCTTTTCATTTAAAACAAAACGGTCACAAATTAAATAGCGGTGACCATTTTATACAATTTCAAAGTTTTGTTACCGTATTGTTACAAATTAAAGGTTTGTGACCGTTTTGTACTAAGTGCAAAAGTTTGTCATGCTAATTACCCGGAACAAATCTGGAATGAACCAGAGACTACCCTCAAATCGACTGGAACGAACAAATATGGATAAGATTTATCTGTGCATATTGTTTTTGGGGTTCGATTGTTGGTTTAGATGAGGAGGAAATAAAGTTTTGACTTCATTTTTTTCCTTTTTGGCTTTCTGGGTTCTCAAATCTTAGCTGGCGACGGAGGTGATGGGGTAAGATTGTGTAGGCTATCACTGCCCTGGAGGTCTATCAGTATCGACGAGCGGTAGCGTTGGGTCTCCGTCGAGCATGAGCGAGCAAGGTGTCCGCACAGACTTACCTACACATGAACCATCTCGACATTCACGCCGGCGATGCCGCTACCCTGGATGCGGCGACTTTAGGACCTCTCCAATTTTCCTTTTTCATGTGTTTTATAGTTGTGGTTGGATTCTGATATTTGTTCTATTATCTTTGTTTTTTAGTGTAGATTTGGGAGAAAAGAAGGTAAATTGGTAGCGAAAAACAATAGAGGAGCAGGGAAACAGAGCCGACCGGTGCTCGTGGATTTAGTTTTTTTTCGTATTCTTTTTTCTCATTCAATGAATGTTATTCACACATTGAATGTTATAAGGTATAGTGTGAATAACAAACTTAGATGCATACTTATTTGGTACTTTCTTGTATTCTTTATTTTTCTTTCGGGAAACCATTTAAATGTGGACAATGACTTTTTCTATCCATAGTTATGGTATTTCAATGTATTTATGCATATTCTAATTTTGGAACAGAAAATATCTTTAGTTTATGACAGTATTCAATGTAAATTAATTTATCCTTTTAATGTCCACATTAAATAAAATTCTCCAACGATACGTTGGAAAAAATGTAGTGTTGACAATAATTTGTTGGCATTAGTAAAAATTTCTGACAGTTCGTCGAGAATAATATATTATTTACGCCTTAACCACCTCACAAATGTAGGATAAATACCACAAATATTTTTTTTTTAAAAATTTACTACCAATATGGCGGTTTAAAACAATTTACACATATATTGTTTTTTTTTTAGGAAAACAGCGAGCCCGCTTGAGACTCAGGCGCGACCGCAAGTTATAGATTTTTCAATAAATCCCAGCGGCGGCGCACGAGACTGAGGCGTGTTCGCTGCCTCCCTCTTCCACTACAACACCATATATACTCATATTTCCTTCAGTTCGCCACCACAAAAAAAAAAAAAAGTTTTAGACGAGAGAAGCTCTGGTTGCTGTCTGGTTGCTAGGAAGATGGCTAATAATAGATAAGAGACGTAATTATTTTTTTAATTATATTCTTCAAATGCTATAATGATTTTATTTAGTTAGTAATTAGTGAGTTTGAAGCACAAGGATGACAATTGTCCTTGGATGGTGCGGTTTGGATGTCGAGATGTGGGAAGTGAATGGAATGTGAGAAAGGCCGAGTTGGTGCAAACTGGTAGCAGTACGACTCAACCGACGGATCATCTCCATCTTGATGTCGATGTTATATCTGAGTCCGTGAAACATTTGCTACGTGCCCAACCAAATCGAAGTGTTCTAACTGTGCAGGCCGAGTTGAAAGATAAGTTTAATACACAAGTTACTTACAAAAAGCCTTGGTATGGGAAACAAAGAGCATTGGAGAAGTTGCATGGGAATTGGGAAGAATCCTACGATTATTTGCAAACATTCTTGTGGGTGGTAAAGAGAAAAATGCCAACATCTGTGATTGATTGGGTAAGAGTTCCATCAGCTCAACCAAGTCATTCGATATTTCAGCGAGTATTCTGAGCTTATGGACCTTGTATAGATGGATTCAAGAATTGTCCAGGAGTCATGGTTGTTGATAGAACATTTCTTACTAGAAAGTATAAAGGAGTGCTACTCATGGCGAGCTCATTTGATGGCCGGAAGAAGATTTTTCCAATTGCATTTGCCATAGTGGAGAGCGAGAATACTGATAGTTGGCCATGATTCATAAGTCACGTTCAAAGTTTGACCGTTCCAAATGATGTCTGCATCATCTCAGATAGACATGTGTGACTTTATGAAGCCATGAATAACATCAGAAGAGGTTGGGAGTGGAGGTGGTGCATGCGACACTATGCAATCAATTTGCAAAGGAAGACTAAAAGCGGGATTATGTATAAGCAACTATTTCGAGTCGGTAAGCCTTCTTCATTAAATTTATTTATTTTAATGTATTGTTCATTTTAATGGAACATTGTTCATTAAGAAAAAATCAGGATTAGATATCCAAAGAATAAATGAAAAATTTGAGAGAAGAAGAAGGAAAAACGTAGAGAGAGGTGAGTGATTCCGGTGTGCGAGGTTTTCCGATCTCGAGCTCGCTGCCAGCTCCGGCACCTGCGCCGGAGCAGCTCTCTTCCACTTCTATTGCTTTTCTTATGAGTGAGGCGAGTGATGCGACTGCAAATTCAACTTCGGGGGTGCCAAATGGTGACAATCGGGGGATTCCAACGAAACCCTGGGCGGCACTGTTTGTATCCTTGAGGCCAATCGCTTGACATATATACCACCGGAGGTTGTTAATGGCGGATTGCAAATGCCCAGAGCTGTGCGAGACGCTGGAGCGGCACGATGGAAGAATAGCCTTGTCGGGCAATTTCTTCAGGATCGACCTCCACTATATGTGCTTCGTCGTTGGGCAAACAAGCTCTGAGGGCGCGATGGCCAGGTGCGGGTCTCATTGCTCTATGATCGGAAGTTACTGATACAGTTTCCAAATCAGAAGGTATGCGAATGGATCTTGGAGAATGGTCCATGGTTTCATTTCAATAATCTGCTTTACCTTCGACCATGGACTCCGGGAATCAGTTTTGAAGATTTGGGGAGGAAGGCTCTGCCGATCTGGGTGCATCTTGCTAATGTCCCCTTGGAATACAATGATTATCAGGGTTTAAGTCGTATTGCTAGTTTGATTGGGGTGCCGCTGGGTGTTGATCATACCACAAGGATGGGGGATAGACATGGGTTTGCCAAAGTACTGGTGGAGCTCACAGTTGATAGTGAATGTCCAGATCATGTGTTATTGTGGCCAGATGATGATTCTTCGTTAAGGATTGGTATTACTTACTGTAATTTGCCTCCTGTCTGTCCTAAATGTCATCTGTTTGGTATTATTGGGGAATGTACTGCGCATCAAGGTCAGCAACATGGTCAGAAGTGGGTTCCTAATCGAGTATCTAAGCCAGTTAATCCAATGATCTCTATTCCTGACAAGGTGCAAAGTGACAAGTTGGACTCTCCAGCGGTAGTGCAGGATCAGCCAGTGGGTAATGGAAAAGGTAAGGAAGTGGTGATATATGATGCTGATCCATAGTTGAGTGCTATGATTCCAGAGCTTGCTTTAACAGTGGCTAGTCCTGTCCCTCTTAACTTAGAGAAATCTTTTCAAGCTGTGGCTAATTCTCCTAAGCTTCCTACTGTGGATGAATTTCAGATGGTGGTGAATGGGGCTAAACCTCGAATTTGGTCTCCTCAGTCAAGTCCTCAACTTCAGACTATATCAGCATTTACTGTACTCAGTAAACTGGATGAGAACAATACCGCTAAGGTTCTTGAGGCTCCAAGAAAGAAGGAAGGTAAGAAAGAGGTTAGGAAGGGTGGGGGGAAACCCTCTTCTTCCAAATGATTATCTTATTCTGGAATGTGAGGGGGTTTAATAAAACATCCAAGCAACGGGACTTGCTGCAAGTCCTGCGTAGAAATAAGGTAGATGTTGTAGCTGTGTTAGAAACTAGAATTCAAAAAGAGAAAACTAAAAAGGCAGTGGAAGAAGTATTTCAAGGCTGGGAGAGGTATTTGAACTTTTTTGATTCAAATCTGGGACGTGTGTGGCTGTTTTGGAACCCTGATGTTAAGCTCAGGGTGCTCAAACCGGGGAAGAATTATGTGCATTTTTTGGTTGAAGATATAGATAGGAGTAGTTTCTTTTTGACAGCAGTCTATGCTGCAAATGATGAGGTAGAACGTAAAGCAACTTATGATGAAATTGCAAGGGTGAAAGTTGATGGATATCCTTGGATTGTGGGGGGAGACTTTAATACAGTGCGTATACCGGGTGAAACATCAAACCTCACCTGTGTAACCCAAAGTATGAATGACTTTAATGACTGGATAGGAGCAATGGAGCTGCTGGATTATAGAATGACAGGGCCACAGTTTACTTGGACCAATAGGCAGCAAAATAATCCTATTGCCAAGAAACTTGATAGGGCCCTGGTCAATATTAAGTGGATTGAATCTTACAAGGATTGTGCAATGGAGGTCTTTCCAGCAGGGTTCACTGATCATTGTGGGGTTCAAGTCAGTACTGCAGCTTCAGTTACTTCTTACCCAAAACCATTCAAGTATTTTGAGTTTTGGGCTGAGCATCCTTTGTTTTTAGAAGTGGTTGAGACAGCCTAGGCAATAGAGGTTGAGGGTACACCTATGCAGATAGTACAAGGCAAACTGCGAGAGGTTAAAAAAGCATTGAAAAAATTCAATAAAGAGGTTTATGGGGGGTTGCATAAGCAGGTTGAGGAGGCTGCAGAGGAATTCAAGAGAGCACAAGTGCAGGCTCTCTCTGATCCTACTGCTGCTCATTTTGAGGCAGTTAAGGTATGTAAGCATAAATTGGATCAGGTAAGTTTGGCATATGAAAGTTTTTGTTGGTAGAAGTCTAGGGTTTCATGGCTGACAGTAGGAGATACAAGTTCTGCATTCTTTCATCAAGCTGTGAAGATAAGAAACTCAAAAAGAGCTATTAGAAAGTTAATTACTAAGACTGGAGTTGAGTTAACACAATCAGATCAGATAATAGAGGAAGCTACATCTTACTACAAAAGATTATTGGGTACAGTCAATCATGATATCAAGCCTTTGAAGGAAGAAGTAGAGAAGTTAGTAGAATATAAGTTGTCAGGGGCAGATTGCTTGTTTTTGAACCGATCCATTACGCCTGAAGAAGTGAGGGAAGCTGTGTTAGCTATTAGTCCACAAAGGCTCCTGGGCCAGATGGCTTTTCTGCAGGTTTTTACAGGAGAACTTGGCATATAATAGGAGCTGATGTAACAAGAGGGGTGCTGCATTTCTTCCACACAGGTGCTATGCCTAGTGGTGTGAATTCCACTGCTGTCTCGCTGCTTCCTAAGGTACAAAACGCTGATACTTTAAAGAATTTCAGGCCAATTTCTTGTGTGAATATATTGTATAAGATTGTTGCTAAAATACTAGCTAAGAGGATCAGAGAAGTGTTGCCAAAAGTCATAAGTGGTACTCAGTCTGCATTCATAAAAGGGAGGAACATAATGGATAATATTCTATTGGCGCAAGAACTGGTTAGTGGATATCATAGGAAAGATCTGTCCTCACGATGTGCTATTAAAGTTGATATTATGAAAGCGTTTGAATCGGTCAATTGGTCATATCTTTTCCTTATGATGAGTTCAATGGGGTTCCCAGATCAGTTTATGAGGTGGATAAAGAGTTGTCTTCAAACTGCCCATTACAGTATAAATGTGACTGGTAGTCTTTGTAGTTTTTTTAGAGCAAGAAAGGGGGTCAGGCAGGGTGACCCACTGTCACCCTCCCTTTTCACTATAGCCATGGAAGGGCTTTCTTCATTGTTAATGAAAGCAGGGCAAATAGGGGCAATTCCTTTTCATCCACAGTGTAGGAAGGTTTCTCTAAATCATATCTGTTTTGCGGATGATATCTTGGTTTTCACGGTTGGTTCTGCACAGGCTATTTTGCAAGTCAAAGCAGTATTGCAGCAGTTTTATCAGATATCTGGGCTGAACAGCAATCCAGCTAAGTGTGAGATTTATTTTGGTGGGGAATCAGTGATTTACAAAAGGAATGCACTGAGTCTTTCTGGTTTTCAGGAGGGACAACTCCCTGTTAGATACCTGGGTTTGCCATTGATAACTGGCAAGTTATCCTCAAAGGAAATTGATACTTTAGTGGATAAGATCACAAAGAGGATGAAATCCTGGAGGGCAAAAAAGCTAACATATGCAGGAAGACTGCAGTTACTCAATTCTGTGTTGATAGTTATTGTTAATTACTGGATGCAATTGTTTGTATTGCCTAAGCAAGTTTTTAAACGAATCCAGAAGGTATGCTCTCAGTTCCTCTGGCATGGAATTGATGAGGGCAGAGCTCAAGTAGCTCGAAAGTCAATTGCTCTCCCTAAAAAAGAGGGAGGATTGGGAGTAAAAGACTTAGTGAGTTGGAATCAAGCTTGCACTGTTCGGCTGCTCTGGCTATTTTTGTTGAATTCTGGAACACTATGGGTAGCCTGGATGTATGCATATAAATGTAGGCAGGGGGATTTATGGAAAATGAAGCTTTCATATAGTAGTTCTTGGGCGTGGAGGCGATTGTTGAAGCTAAGGTCTTTGATTCAAAACTGGTTGCAAAAGCGCAACAATGAGATTTACTGGGGGGGCAACGCTGATGAAGAAATGCTCAGTGCACCAAGTTTGAGAGATATTAAGAATCCGTGAGTCTGAGGTACCATGGTATAAGTTGGTATGGTGTAAACCCTGCCCGCTGAGGTATAATTTCTTGGCATGGCTTATAACTAGAAACTCTATTATTACCCGAGACAAGCTGTTGAAATGGGGGAAGATTACAGATGCTTCTTGCCCGTTATGTGGAGGGGCTGCAGAATCAAGAGAGCACTTGTTTGTGCAGTGCCTGTATATACATCAGGTTACCTCTGCTTTCCGATCCAATCTATTTCACTATGGTAGTTGGGATGAAATGTTGAATGGTATGATGAATATAGTAAGCAGGGACTCAAAGCTGGGGCATTGGCATGCTATGATTTGATGTTCTCTTCTGTCTTTTGTGTGGAAAGAACGATGTGCTGTAGTTCATGGGTCTATCTGTAAGCCTCCTGCTCGGCTAGTTGAACTGCTGAAAGAGGAATTATATTTCATAGTTACTAATCGCCCATAGTTAAAGGCTGAATTGGAAGGGTTGGGGTATATCTAGTCTATTCTCGGGTACTTATATTCCTGTTCTAGTTTTTCTTTCTTGTAAGTAATTTGGTTGTATGAGTGGGGAGAGATAGTAGAGGCAGTAGTTTTGCTTTTGGGGTCTTTGAGGCCCTACCTCGTTGTATCGGTTTCTTTTTTTTTAGCAATAAAAGCAGTTGATTCAACGGAAAAAAAATTTCATGAATTTATCTAACTCGTGTGGTTGTTTATTTTGTTAGCCGGAGAAAAACGATTGGAGAAGTTCGATCGTCAAGTTGAGCAATTTAAGAAGGTGGCCGCTGATAGAAATATTTCTTGTGATAACTGGGTGCACCAACATCAGATTCGTTGGAGCTTAGCACATGATAACTACAATGGTGGGCGTCGTTGGTCTATCATGACAGAGAGCATCAATGGTGTTTTCAAAGGTATTCATTCACTTCCTATAGCTTCTCTTGTGCAACATACCTATTGGAGAAGGAGGATGGAGACAGAAGCACAAATTAGAAATGGTCGTTCAAAGTACACCATCAAGTGCAAAGAGAAAATGAAGCCATGGTCACAAAAGGAAGTTGGACATTCCGTGACGGGGGTTGATCGACGTCAAGGAATCTATGTAGTTCAGACTCATCCCAACAATTTCAACATGACGGGTTCAACACACTCACAGTGCACTTTGACAACAACAACCGTGCGGGATTTTGCACTTGTGGGAAATTTCAAGGAAATAAAATTCCTTGCTCTCATGCCATTGCATCTTGCAACCGAGTCTACAAGCTTGAAATAGTGTTGGCTTGTTATAGGACAAGTTTCACACCTCTTGGTGAACCTGAGGGTTGGAAGAAGCATAATGGCCCTACTCTCCATCCTAATCTGCACATGATTAGGAAGCCGGGGAGACTAAGATCAACAAGAATTCATAACGAGATGGATTGGCCAAGAGAGGGTGCATCACACCAAGTGTGTAGCAACTGTAACCAAGCAGGACATAATGCATCAACCTGTGGTGGCCAAGCAAGTGGGATTGGGAGCCAACGAAGAGGGCGTGGGGGCCAATGAAGTGTGAGAGGTGGTAAAAGAGGAAGTAGAGGTAATAGACGTGGTATGTAGTTTGGTTGAACGTTTATCTAATGTAGTAGTTGTTGTTTTTCTTTCGATTTGCCTTGCAGAAGTTGTTGTTTGGACTTTTATGATATGAACTAGTTGTTGTTTTTTTGGTTTTATATTTGGTGTTTTTAATTAGACTTGGTATGTAGTTTGGTCGAACAATAGCACTAACATGAATTAGTCCACATGAAATTAAAAATAATCCACATATGTAGTCCACATAAATATACCAAAGACATGCATAATAATAACATATAATTAAAAATTGGTCGAGCACGTGATCTGGTTTGTGCCACATCGCCGATGAAAAGCAGATCAGCGAAACTACTACTTGAAACGTGTCGGACTGGATCACAGTACTGCTGAAGTCCTGGGCTCTATCAAAGTAAGGACACCACTGCACACAAAATTACCCGTAAATCTAAAACAATTCAATGAAAACTATTCTATAAAACTAAATGTTATATACTAACCACGAATGTCATGCTCTCGCCAAACCACAGCTTGTACGAATAGAACTAGGGATGGCAATGAGGCGGGTTTGAGGCGGGTTTGTCTAAACCATCCCCATCCACATCTTCAAACATCCATGAATACATAATATAGAGTATAATATTTTTCAAATTATTATATTCTTATTCTGATACATCTACTAAGTAATAATTAGCTAACATAATCTTGTTGACAAGGGGGAAAGTGAAAGGAGAATTGAGGTAAATGAATTAGATTTTGATTAAAGTGGTCACTCAATTGCATTTCTACCATTTATTCATCGAGTTATCCTCATCACCATTGATAGATTATAATTTAATCCACATATTTTTTTATATGTGAATAAATTCTTTTGGTGGGGAGAGTATGGGTATGGGTATGGGGCGGGGGAGGCTAAAACCATACCCGCCCCATACCCATAAAAATTTTTGCGGGTTTTACCCATACCCGGTCAAAGCGGCGATTCCCCGCATTGACTGGGTCGGGGGCGGTCGGGTATCCGCAGCTATGGGTTTGATTGCCATCCCTAAATAGAACTTATCACCATGCTGACGGGTATGGGTCGGAAGCATCGAAGGCCATGTAGGATTGCGTCCACGGTAATCTGTGCCCCCGTCACTATATGTAGTGGTGTTGTATGAAGAAATCGCTCCCATGCCCAGAGCATCAGCAAGGCGGACCATCCACCAAGGTCACCACCTAGTGAAGAGGGTTGTGTCATCTGCAGCGCCGACCTACCCATTTTACGGTACATGTAGGATAGAACAGCTGCTCCCCAGGCAAACCTCCCCACTCTGCGCCAATCCTCCAACAAGAGTAGGTACTGCAGATGAACTGAACCTCCAGACCGATCGGGGAACAAAATACCTCCCATCACAGACATAACATAAGCTCGTGCAAACTGCTCTGTAGTCTCCGGTGATACCGATGGCGGTAGCTGATCGAAAGTTTCCCTGAGCCTAGCAATTCTAATGACGTCGCCGCCAAGATCAGTAGGAGCCCGTCCTAGAAGTCGAAGACACATAACCGACCAGTCCTGGCCTGGTATGTCTACTACGACGGCATCACTGTCGATCGCTAGACCGATCAGTGTCGCAACGTCCTCTAAAGTGATCGTCAACTCACCGAACAGCATGTGGAAGGTCGATGTCTCGGGTTGCCAACGCTCTATGAGCACAGTAATCAAATCCGGATCACCGGTACAAGGTGCCAATGGCTGAACCGTAAACAAGCCCGCATCGACGAGATACGGCTGATAAAGTGGATTGTATATGACTAAATTGCTCGTACCTCGAACGTGATAAGGTCGATCACCAGCCTATAGTGCACAAAACAAATATTAATTCAATTTCATGCGTACTTCTAAACTCAGTTCACCTAATATTTATATTTATATATCTAATCTAAACTAAACTTATTCTAATTTTAACATATATTTCATTCGTAATTCTATTCTATTTCTATTCTATTCTAATTTCAGTTCAGTTCAGCTAATAAAAAAAACTAGAAATAGTTTGAAAACTTACCTCATTTGCCCAAATTGAGTCAATACGATGGTGACCATGCCCCCAAAGAAGTATTGGATCCACCGGAGCTTTATCAATTGTCGCAGGTGGTGGTCTCATGGAATAACTGTCCATAAGCCTAGGAACTGAAAAAAAAACAATTAATCAGAACATAAAAAAAAAACTCAAATTAAAAAAAAACTCATCGCCGGCGAGAATCCAGCCACCATCGACAAAAATCTCACCTCGGTAGCGGTCGCCACCGCCACGACCTCGACGCCCTCTGCCCCTTCTTCCTCTGGCGGCGATTTGCTCCTCGTCGTCGAACATCTTCTCCTCCAAAAACCAGATTTGGTTTGAGGGAAGAAGAAACAAGCGGGCTCGTTCTGCAACAGCCGCCTTTGCGGGAAAGATAGCGCGGCAGCCTGAGTCTAAGGCAGGGCTGCCCTTTGCTTTGGCGCGACCGTCTCTGACTGGGCTCGCGGGGCGAAGCTCGGTTGCTGCTGCTGGTGGAAGTCTTCTTTCTCTCGGGAGAAAGTGAGTGGTGGTGAAGAAGGATAAGAAAAGAGAGATAGCGAGGCTGCCTGAGTCTCAGGCGCTAGCGCCTTGGACTCATTTAAAATAATTTAAATGCGACAGCGCTTGACTCTCGGGCGTGCTCGTTGTTTCCCTAAAAAAACACAATATCTATGTAAATTGTGTTCAAACCTCCATATTGGTGGTATATTTTTTTTTAAATAACAATATTTATGTCCTTTACCCACAAATGTATGCACAACTCATAAAAAAAATCACCAGCCTCGACTATTTCATTACAAATTTTTTGTTTTTTTTGAGGACGTAACCACTTTAGTATAAATAGTAATTTGACGGATAGTCAGAAATGCTATATTATTTACGCATATAATTCGTAAAAGATGAATAAATAAGTTGTCGATAAAAAATTTGTCTCCTTTAGCCGTCATAAATAATTTTTTTCTTACGTCATATTTTTTGGTGTCAACGGCGTTGTACCGTCCGTAATTAATTTTTTTCTTACGTCTTGTCAGTTATATAGTATTAGCGACGGGACAATTTCCGACCACGTCTGACAACCGTATATCGTCGGAAAAGATCATTTTCGAAGCAAACTGTATGTCATCGGTATTGGCTGCCTTTTTGTAGTGCCTATCCATGAGTGGTTTATGAGTTTGTAGGGATGAACAATTGAAAATGGAATATCTCTTTGTTTGCACACTTTTGGTAATCTCTATTCTTATAAGGCCATCCAAAACCTCAGACTTCTCCAATGTGATTTTAATTTTTTGGTTTTGGGTCATGATGTATAGTCCACGTTAGCGGTGGGCAACGGGACGGGACGGAATACCTGTCCCGTTTGAAACGTGTACCCAATCCCATTTAGAGAGCAATTTCCATCCCATTCCCAAACCCGTACGGGTTAACGGGTACCCATTACCTGTACAGGACGGATAACGGGTACCCATACTACCCGTAAATACCCGTTCAATTGGTGGAAGAACTACAAAAGTTTTAACACATAATTAAACAAACCCACCTAAAATGAGAAGCTGCCACCATCACTATCATGAGCACACAAATCACACAATTAAGGAGAGTTAAAAAGCTAATATGAGAAACCTACAAACAATTACACAATAAAACAAACCTACAAAACCACATAATCTAAACACTAAAATAGTGAAAGAGAATCCGCCAAAACAGCAGCAAATTCTTTAGTTCTTTGGCTCAAACACGAGCAGTACCTTCTTTGTTCTTTGACTCCAAAATTCCAGTCGAATCCCTTCTTTGCACTAATGAGTTTTGGGCTTTTTGGACTAATGGGTATAACGGGTACCCGTAATAACCAAATGGGTATTAACGGGTAGGGCTGCAAATGAGCCGAGCTGAGTCGAGTTTTACCCCAATTTGAGCTTGACTCGTTAACAAATGAGCTGAGCTCGAGCTCGAGCCATTTATTAACGAGTCGAGTCGAGTTCGAGCTAGGCTTGTTTACTAAATTCTTAGATCGTATTTGATACATTCTCTTTGTATGTCGTGTATGGTACATGTGATTGATGTAACGAAAAAAATAATAATCAAATATTCAACATTAATTAATCTTATATTATAATTTGTAGGTGTCATATTGTTTAGTTAATAAATTTTAATTAGTTAAAATCATGTTATGTCATAGTATCGAAACAATTTTGTATATAATTTCTTTATAGAACTAAAAATAAGGCATATTTTCTGAATTATTAAAGTCCAAATTAGATCGATTCGTCTATAATTCAATGATCAAGTTGGCCTTCAAACCACAATGTTGAGATATCTCATGAGTTCTAAATGAGCCAAATCACGAGTTGAGTTCAACAAGCCACCGAGTCGAGCTAGCTTCGCGAGCTGAACATAGTTAAGCTCAATCTTGGCTCATTAGTAAACGAGTCGAGTTCCGAACGAGTTTTTCCCAATTCGAGCCTCGAGTTGCTCGCGAGTAGCTCGGCTCATTTGCAGCCCTATTAACGGGTAACCCATGGGTACCCAAAGTAGTGATTGTTGATCCCAAATCCCATCCCGTTAATACGGGTATGTGGGTACCCGTAACCCTTAAAAGACGGGTCGGGTACGGGTATACCCAAATACCCGTTTCACGTTGCCCACCCCTAGTCCACGTACATAAAGATCCTCTTTGATATTTGGACTAAAAATGACGAATAAATTATGATTTGCAGTCTGATGTATATTGTAGTCGCTGCAAAAACTATAATTGTTTCTCGAGATGCTAGATTCAACAAGCTGGACTAATAAAAGATTCAACGATTAGTGGAGAAGAAAATGAAGAAAAACTACCGAAAGGTCACAAATGTTTAAAACACTTGCGAGGAAATCTCATTTTGAGTGAATATGGAGCAATTCTATATCCAATTGACTAAAGAGATATCTCATTTGGTGTAAAACTTGCGAGGAAATGTATAAAAATAGCATAATTTAGGTATCATAAAATATCCATTCTTCAAATATCCAGTAATTATCATTTGCTTGAAGTTGAAGAGAAGCCTTACAAAAATCGAAGATGAAACTTTTCTTTGGGTTTGGACAGTTTGGCCGCTTCCAGGGCTTAAAACCCGGGAACGGCTACGGTGCTAATTGTACAATAGTTAGCACCGTCCTAACCAAGGGAAAAACTACTACTAGTTTGAATTAGTAGTGATTTAGCTTAGATGTTGTATTGATTTTATAATAATCCGTAGTGATTTCGTTATTTTTGTAGCATTTTTTGCTAGTTATCACGGTACTAACCCCTATAAGGGTTAGCACCTAATCTCATCCCCTTAAAACCCATCTAATCATCTATGTGGGCTGTCCCGAACTCGGTTTCTAATATATGGTTCTAGTCAAGATGCCTGGTCAACGATTCCATGTTCACTAGTCCTTGGCCCGAAAATAACGAAGAACTATCCAAAAATGAATTAAATGTAGAAAAAAAAAATGCAACGCTGTGAAAAAAGAACAAGAGTATTGATAACGATGTAATTGCACATGTTTGCGCCCCTAGTTCTTATCCGTTTGAGGGGCATAGTCGTGTACTTTTGGCCTATTTTACGCCGGGTTGTGCTATTTTGTCATGTTTCAGGTCCTAGGTGTCAAAGGGGAGGCTAAGCACGAGTTTCGGGGCATTCGGAAGTCATTTCGGTGAGCTGGAGCCAAAACACGGGCAGCCTAAGGCATTACACGGCCGTGTACTGCTGGCCGTGCTTTTTATGCCGAGAGTAAATTCAGTTTGGCCAATTCAGCTGCAAACACGGGCACCGAAGCACGGCCGTGTTCAGTCAAAGCACGGCCGTGTACATTGCGAAGCACGGCCGTGTTTAACCCACTTGCTGGCCGTGTAATTAAGCCCTGGCCGAGGCACGGGCGGAGTCAGGCAAAGCACGGCCGTGCCGTCGACCGTGCTTTGGCCACTGATGCCCTTTTAAGCAGATTTTCAGCCAAAAGGAGAGGGGAGAGCTGGGTTTTGGATCCCAAACACCCAAGGGACGAACCAAAGAGAGAGAGGGCGATTTGAGGGCATTCTTGGAGTAGAGAAGGAGGATTTCTTCGCCTTGGAAGCTTGAGGAACAAGCCCGGACTTGAAGACTGATCATCTGAAGATTCTTACTGCAGTCTCTCTCTTCTCTATGGAGTAACTTCCCTTCACTTAGGTTTTGAGGAACCCTAGCTATGTTTGTTTGATTGGATGATTGTATGAGTACTCTGACTTGATAATCTTGAGTTCATATTCAATCTATGCATGTTTTCATGATTCAATTCTGCTTTAGTCGAGATTATTGATTCTGCTTTGAGTCTATGAGAGGGAATACCTGATTAGGTCAATAGAGCACCATAGATTGATAGTAGTGGATCGATTGCTTTAGTCGAGGGTTGATTCACTGCTTTGTATCGATTGAGAACCCCTTTCGATAGAGGGAGTCTAGTTCAGAACGCCTTGATCAGTTGTTCTAGAGAAGGATACGTCCCTCTAGGCAATTGACTCAAGAGGGCCTTGTTCCTTTAGTCGAGACTCAAGGTCTAGTCAAGGATTCTCCGCATTGTGAATGAAAGTGAAACAGGTTAGAGATCATCAATCGTTAATCTGGCTAGTGGCTAGGGGGAATCATACCTAAGTGAGTTCCCAATCTGTAATTAGATTAACTTTAACTGTAGTTTGCTAGAGTAGTTTTAGTTCTTTCATCTTAATCTGATTTGCTAAATAATAAACTGAAGCTGAGTAATAGTAACTCTAGAGACCCGTGGATTCGATATTTATCACTTGAGCCACTATACTGCAGTCCCTTTCATTGGTTACACTTGACCTTTGTTAGGAGTTGTGTCATAGCGAGTCAAGTATGAGTAGGTTTAGCGAGTGGTTCATACTTTATGAATTTAACAAATATCAAACTATTAACAAATCGATGTCTCATAAATAATAATATTATAAGTATAATAAGCAAATTAAATAATAAATTGAAAATAAAATACATTAATCGTAAATGAAGATGAGTACTTAAGTTCGAATGTCTGTAGGCTCTTGATTGGTGACTTGGGTTGCATCAATGTCTTGGAAGTTAGCTGCTTTAATAAATGCCATATGCATTGTTTTACTTTTTATGCACATTTGTCCTACTACGACTCCAACCAAACTTGAAATTTGGAAGATTTTTTATGTTGTAATCCCCCCCCCCCCCCCCCCCCCCCCAATATGAATGTGTAGCAGTAGACTAGATTTTGAAGCTATCTGTATACTGTATGAGAATCATAGCATAGAGAATGAATTTGCGGTGTATGTATATTTTAAGATAACATTTTGACCGTGTCCTTTGAAATTTGGGGGCCTCAAGCTACTGGTTTTGGTAGGACAAACTTGTTCTCTTCTTCTTTTGTGGTTTGATGTCCTGTAATCAACTGCTCCTTTCTACACGTTTTATGTGTTCTCCCTTGTATGTCGAACCATATCTTTTGGGATTAATTTAAGAATTCGAGAGCATGATCAAGGGATTGTTAGGTTCCACTATCTCACATGATATCCCAAATTTTGACTAGGAAACGCACCAACTAATATGTCCATCCAGATGTGTGGTTTGCTTATTCACGTGCAGTGTTAATGCTTGTCTCAGGAACCAATTTTTTATGATGGATTGATAAACCGTTAATTGCACATGTTTTTACCCCTATTCTGGAGCTGTTTGAGGTGTCGATTCTCGTGTTTTACGCCGATTTCACGCTAGGTTGTGCTTGTTTGTGATATTTCAGGTCCTATTACGTGAATGAAGGTTTGGAGCGAGTTCGGAATCGATTGGAAGAAGATCGGACGCGTGGCGAGTCGCTAAGGAAGTCACACGGGCACACACAAAACACACACAGCCGTGCAAGTAATCAATGTGGCCGTGTGGGATTGTGCGAGCCTTCACACGGGCAGGAATAAATCCCACACGGCCGTGTCATGAACCAAAGTGGTAGTGTGGAATTCTGCGAGGCTTCACACGGGCAGGCTTGAGGCTTCACACGGCCGTGTGCCCCTGGACGTGTAGGAAGCCTGAAACCCACATAATCGGAACGCGGCGTTTTGTGTCTCACACGGGAAACTGGGTATGCCACACGGCCGTGTGGCCTACCCGTGTGAGTCGGGATTTTCTGGTTTTAAGCCAATTTCCAGCCACAAGTGAAGGGGATTCGAGTTTTAGAGAGACAGAGCGATTCCTAGAGAGAGAAAGCGACGAACAAGAGTTCCCAAGTGCCCTAGCTTGATCTTCATCACCATTGGAGCTTGGCTTGAGCCTGGAGTAGTGCCGATCGACGCCCAGGAGCAGAAATCCATCCTTCACAGTATGGTTTCCGCATCTGAATCTGCTTTTGCTTCTTTCTCCATGGAGTAGTTCTCCCATTCATCTGGGTATGGGAAACCCTAGATTTGTATGTTAGGTTTGATTGTATGAACCCAAGTACAGATTCTATGTTTTGATTATATTCGATTGAGGTTTGAATGATTGAATGGCATGAATCCTGATCAAATTCCTGTTTTTCTGCTTTAACCTAGAAAGAGAATATCTGCCTAGGTTGATAGAGCACCCTTAATTGAAGGTAGTGAATTGGCGACTTTAGTCGAGGAGCCAATTCACTATTCTGTACCGAATTTACTTCGGTAGTGGAGTTTTTGTTCGTTAGGGCCTCAATCTGTTTACTCCGATGGAGGTTAGTCGCCCGCTGGGGACTCATATTGAGAGGGTCTAGAGACCTTTAGTCGAGACTTCAGACTGTTTAAGAACCTTCCGCAGTATAACTATCATAGAAACTGAACTTGGTAATTGCAATCCGGCTCAACTGCAGTCTAGGGGGAACCATATCCGGGTGACCTCTCTCGACTTGAAAACAACCGTTTAACTTGCTTTTTGTTTTTGTTTGTTTGAACCTGCACTTAAGTTTTACCGCTAGATAATAAGAATTCGCTGAGTAGTCATCAAATCTAGGACCCGGGTTGACATTAAAACCCAAACCCGCTATACTACGCTTTAGGAAGTGGTTACACTTGGCCAATTCCTGGAGTGACAGTAGGAGTGAGTCAAGTTTTTGGTGCCGTTGCCGGGGACGGCTAGGTTGTTGAAGAAAAGTGATTTCTGTTAATTTAGCTTTTCTTTTCGCATTGTTTGCTTTGTCCCACTTGTGCCTTCACGGGTTTGCTTGCTTGATTGTGTGCAGGTAGTGCATGACCCGTAGCCAGTCGTGAGGTTTACTGCCATTGAATACGGAAATTGAACGCACCTGTCGCCAACTTAGGAAATAACAGCGAACTAGACTGGCTACGGAGGAGCGCATAGACGGCCACTTGAGCAGCGATTCTGAGGAAGAGTACGAGATGGAAGGAGATTACAATCCACACCAGGGGAATCCTTAGCAGGCTCCCTCGGTGAATCAGGTATTGGGGAACAACCCCATACCCCAGGCAGATCATCATCCACTGCCGCCGGGTCCCACCTTGGAGTACTACTACACTCCACGGATTGCTGACATCCGCCCGGTCATCCTCTACCTGCCTATTCCAGCGAACAACTTCGAGATCAAGCCATGCTGGATTCAACTCATTACATCATCTATCCAGTTCCATGACTTGAAGGATGAGGAGGCAAGGGTGCATCTTTCCTGTTTTCTGCAGCTAACAAACGGGTTCAAGCTGAACGGTGTCCCTGATGATGCAATCCGCCTTCACCTCTTCCCCCATTCACTAGCGGGGAATGCTAAGAGGTGGTTGGAGACCCAGCCCTCACTGTCCATCACGTCTTGGGACGATCTGGCCGACAAGTTCGTGCACAGGTACTACCCAGCATCGAAGACCACAGAGATCCAGCGGGAGATCACTCACTTCCGCCAAGAGCCAGACGAGTCACTTGGTGATGCATGGGAGTGGTACATGGGATATTTCTGGCAGTGTCCCCATCATGGCTTCAGTGATGCATTCATAGTGGGGAACTTCTACAGTGCTCTCTCTGCGGACAGCCAGAGGGTGATTGAGTCTCTATGCCCAGGAAAGGATATTCTTACTAAGACTCCACCCGAACTGAACCAGATGATCAGTACCTTGGCTGCCAGAGATCATTCCTGGGGGCAGGGCAGCAGAGGAAGACATTCCTGGCACCGTGGTGTGCACGCCATGGAGACCAGATCCGTGCTCGAGCAGCAGGTAGCTGAGTTAGTGCAGACATTGAAGCAGCCCAACAGTCTTATTCCGGGCAGAGGTTTTGGCTACACCTCTAGTAGCTCAATGTTAGTGGTGTGAGAGCTCAAATCACCTGGTGGAGGACTGTCAGGATATGCGGGAGTCCTCTACACCCCAGGAGCAGTTGGCCTTCATCGCCAATGCGCGGCGCCTCGATCCATACAGTAACACATACAATGAGGGGTGGCGCCAGCATCCCAACTTCGCTTGGAGTAGTAATACCACTAAACCACCTGGTTTTCCAGCACCAGTTGGGGGTTTTCAGCAGAGGCAGCCTTTCCAGGCTCGACAGGGGCCAGCCCCACAGCAGCAGCCCTACTAGCCTAGGCAGGGGCAACCATTCCAGCAGCCCCAGCATCAGTTTGCCGAGCCAACAGCAGCTCTGGCTCCAGATAATCAGATGACGAAGCTGGAAAATATTCTAGCTTCACTCATGACTACCACTCAGGCAACTGTCACGAGGTTGGACCAGAGCATAGCCTCACTAGAGGCAGGCCAGAGGAACCAAGGTGCCATTTTGCAAGATCTACAGAACCAGATGGGTAGCATGGCTCGCCAAATTAATACCCGGGCCCCGGGAACTCTATCTGCCACTACCATCCCCAATCCACGGGAGCCGCACCAGCAGTTAGATGTCATTTTTACCAGGAGCGGTAAGACCATATCCGCTGATCCTGTCCCGGCCAGGCAGGAGGAACCACTACCTGCTTCAGCACTTCCAGCCAACAATGCAGAAGTGCGGGTGGAGAAGGAAGCCCCTGCTCCCAAGCCACAACCAGTGGTTAAGGAGCATGTACACCAGCTTCCCTTCCGCACTCGCCTACACAAAGACAAGCTGGAGACTGAGTTTGCCAAGTTTATGGCAATGTTGAAGCAGCTCAACATCAGCATACCGTTTGTAGAGGCACTGTCGAAGATGCCCAAGTACACGAAGTTCATGAAAGATCTCCTCACCAACAAGAAGAAACTTGGGGATCTCTCGACAGTGTTGCTGAGCGAGGAGTGTTCTGCTATCCTGCAGAACAAGCTACCCGAAAAGCGCAAGGACCCAGGGAGTTTTGGTATCTCTCTTACTATTGGCAGCATGCATGTAGGCAAGTCCTTGGCGGACCTAGGTGCTACCATAAATGTCATGTCATATAAGTTGTTTAAGAAGCTAGACTTAGGTGAACTTAGCCTTACTAGGATGAGCATTCAGCTCCTGACCATTCCATTGTGCATCCTAGGGGTGTCATAGAGGATCTGCTTGTTAATGTAGGTGCATTCACATATCCTGTTGATTTTGTTATTCTGGATATAAATGAGGATGTGGATGTGCCTTTTATTCTGGGTAGACCATTCCTTGCCACCGCCAAGGCACTTATTGATGTGCATGATGGTAAACTGATCCTGCGTGTTGGGAATGAGCATGCTACTTTTCTCTGACTGAATTCGATCACTGTGCTATGATTGCTATCACACCTGTGCATGCCATTTCTGATCAGGTACACGAGCCTGTCGTGTATCCTTTTGCACCTCTCATTTTGCACGACCCTCCTATCATTCCTTCGCCGCCACTCCATCCAGTCTCGCCTCCGAACAAAAAGCTCAAGGAGGAGTGGCGGCCGAAGCCGCAGGTGGCTAAGCCTGTTCGGAAGAAAGGTGGAGACCACTATGAGCTGGTCCCACCTCCTCAACACGACCACCCTGGCTGTCCGAGTACTCACTCGCCTGCATCTTGCCGGATGGCCAGGTCCAGCTGACTGATGATGGTGGTTGCATCCGTCGGGTGCATGGCCGCAACCTGAAGTTGTACCTCAAGAGCGACGTGGATCCGCTCTTGGAGGCACCTGTTCCTGCATCTCTCTAAGGATCCACCTACTGGCGTCCAGCTAAAAGACGGCAAAGAAGCGCTTGTGGGGAGGCAACCCCACCAAGGTTTGCATTTTCTTACCTTTTTCCTTTTGATTTTTTGTGTTTTTTTAGTCTTGAGGGGTTGTTCACGAGTTGTATTTTGTTCTGGAATGAAAACTGGTCAATTTCGGAGTTCTGGCAGCCCACACGGCCAGCCCTGAAAGTCACACAGCCGTGTGGAATTGGGTTTTGCCGTGTGAGCTCTCGGGAATTTCCACACGGCCAGTTGTGATTGTGAGACGGCCGTGTGGATTTGTCCCCAGCCCGTGTGAGCTCTCGCTATTTTTCACACGGCCAGGTGTGCTTGGCACATGGCCGTGTGGAAATCCTCGGCCTGCCCGTGCCGGCCGACACGGGCACATGTGCACCTCACACGGCCGTGTGAGCCTGCCCGTGTGGCCGTGCCACGTGCTATAAATTCGGCCGACACGGCCGAGTGGTCAGAAAATCAAATTTCTCTCGCCGGAATCCTCACCCCCTCGCCGGAAAACTGCGAATTTTCGCCCTCCTTGTCGATTTTTGGCCATTTTGGTCGGTTCTTCACAAATCCAACACCACACCCACCCTTTCCTCCCCATATTCGGCCTATCCCTCGATTTTGAGGTGATTTGGATTGATTTTGAGTCGCCGGAGGCGATTTTCGGCGAGGCTCTGACGAGCACTTCCGGGCAGTTTTTCGACCTTTCGTCGCTTCCATTGCTTCCCCCTCATCATCCCCTATACCTCTACTTGAGTCTCCAGGTTTGATTTTGACCTTAACTTTGTTATTTATGGAGAATTGGGTGTTAGGGTGCATGTTTAGAGAACCTCTTTGAATCATGTGAATTGTGTGCAATTGATTGAGGGGAATGCTTGGATTATTGTATGAATTGTGTTGGGCATTGTCCCCCTTTCTTGTTTGAGCCCTTGTGTGCAAGAATTTTGTCCATCCCATGTTTACCATAATAGTGCACACAAGGTGTTCGATGAAATGCCTATTTTCGTACCATTTTGTGAGAGTCGGTTGGGACCCTTAATGATGTGCTTTGAGGGTGTGTTTTCTATGGATGTGAACCTTGAGTTGCCTACTTTTTCATGGATGTGCACCCCCACTCAGATTATGCTTGATTTATCGAGTTTTTGACCCCAGAACTATGGATGAAACAACGGTTCGGCTGTTTTCTGTTCTTAAGTGTGGGGGTGTGATTAACATTTTCCTTGGCTCTTTTGGTTCCACTTTGGGTTGTTCTTTTGCAGGACCATGACGAAGCCCAACCTCAGGCACCCGTTTATTCAAGATATGAGAAGGGGGCCCCACCAGGATCGTTTTAAGAACGTCCTGGCCTGCAAGTTTGGGCAGCATCATTGCTGGTCCAAGCGAGAGTTTGAGAAGCTGAACTGCTACGAGCACTTCTCCGGCACAGTCACCAACCGCCCCTGGCGCCGCCTATTCTGCATTTGCGAGAAGGTTTACCACGAGCTCATGCTTGATTTCTACACGACCTTCAAGCATGCAGACACGGAGGATTGGAAGGACAGTGAAGCCGTCAAATTCAGGCTCGGCGGTGAACCCCGATCCATGAGCTACCACGAGCTGGCAACCGCCCTCGGCCTCGGCCTGGTCGATGAGAGGGACTACATCACCGAGCTTATCGAGCCAGAGGAGGTGAACTTTAAGACACTGTACACCTGCCTCGCTCGGCCAGGCCAGCTTCCCTTCACGGCGGAGAAGACGAAGGCCAGCACATTGTAACTCGACAACAGCATTCTTCATCACCTTCTGGCCAAGTCTTACACTCCAGCCTCGGACAGTTCCAGCACCATCACCAAGAGAGCCATGTACTTCATCCAGTTTATGCGCCAGAGGGATCATCCCCTCCACTTGGGTTCGGTGGTGGCGAGGACCTTAGACAAGAGTGCTTCCGAGCTGAAGAAACTCCACTGCACTCCCCTCATCACCCGCCTGGCCACTTACTTCCAGATATCACTGTAGGGATGCACAGAGCAGGGAGACCCAGTGCCTTTGGCGAGTTTACGATCGGTAAAATGCACCTGCTTTGACAGGAGCAAGGTGTTAAGTGGATCGAAGGGTTCCCTCAACCACAGATCCCAGAGGAGGACCAGCCGGAGGTTCCTGAGGGTGAGGGTGATGAGGGTGTCCACCCGGAGGATGTGGATGATACTGCTGCCACCCCCCCCCCCCCCCACCACCTTCGAGTACGGGGGTGGCAGTTCCACTTTTCCCGGCCAAGACTACTTCACTCAGCAGTTTGAGCAGGTGCGTCTCCAAAATCAGCAGCTCTACGACCATCAGCTCCAGTTTCAGCAGCAGTATTCGGCTCACCATGCCGAGTACCAGACCCGGTTGGCTGCGTATGATGAGCGTCTTGATCGGATGGAGACCCAACAGGGGGTGACCCTGGCTCGCATAGAGAGAGCAGGCCCGTTCTCGGCGCATGCAGGAGGTCCACCAGCACCTGCTCCAGCGGCTACCAGGTGCGCAGCCAGTCTGGAGGACTCCCTGGGAGGACTCTCCACTTCCACCTCCACCAGCTGATGATGATGATGCATTCATGAATGACATCGACTTCGACAACCTTTGCGATGAGTAGGCTGTACTTGTCGCCCCTCAGTGTGTGTTTTTGTTTTAGACTTTTTCTGTTTACTCCATGTTTTTGAGGAGCTTGAACTGAGTTTGTCGTGTGTTTTGTTTCTTTTCTTTTGTGGACTGTTTCTTTTGTGGCCATCTGGGCCAACTCTGATCCCTAACGAACATGTGCTAGTGTGTTTTTTATGTTCCCTTAGTGCATAAATGCCCGTTCGTTCCATATGTCCCCCACTGACTGGTCCACTTCCAGTCTTCCGCAGTATTTCAATCCGGTAACATCGGTACCCTTATCTCTCCCTCTGCTCCATTGAGGGCAATGTCGAGCTTAAGTGTGGGGGGGTGCTTTGTATCGGTTGGAATTTATATATATGTTTTTGGAGCCTAGTCCGCTGTCCAAATCTCGAGATTTGAGGGCTCCAAGTACGGCTGTTTGATCATATTGGCACTGTGTTTGAATTGGTGAATTGAATGGCTTTCGGATTGATGCATGACAACTGGATGGTGACTAGGACAACCTATAATGATGACTGAGACGTGCAGTAGAGTTGTGTAGGGGTTCATTTTTTCAACTGTTTGCTTACCAACTGTGACTTGGATTGATTACTTGTTTTTGACAGTCTCTTATGCATCTAGTTCAGGGAATCAAAATGAGAGATAGGGCATATAGGTATCCATGTGAGATTTGAGCCTGCTCGTTTCTTTCTTGTGCGTTAGTTCCCCCTTCCATGATGGGTAGCATTCACGTTGTCATTAGCTAAGATGATGGAGGCATAGGATTAGCCCATGACCAAATTGACTGTCCTGGTGTGTCATACCCCCTAGTCAGCCCCTTTGAGCCGTGTGTTTTCCTTTCTTTCGGTCTTCAATGAAAAGTCACCCTTTTGCATCTTTTAGAAGGTTCCACAGAGTGATTTTTACATGTTCTCTGCTGTTTCTACTAAATGTAATGTGAGAGTTGGAGGTAGTTCTTAAAAAGTTGGGCAGGTGTTTGAAAATGTGCAGATGTGGTGGTTCTCTTAAGAAATGGAAAAAATGAAAGAAAAACAAAGAAAAAATGAAAGCAAAAGAGAGCCACCACCAAAAATCTGAATAGTGCCCATTAAGTAGTGTTTCTTAGCAGTCTGGCTTAGAAATACTAGCATTTATGTGACCTCCGTCGCTCTTGTGCTCTGAAGAATTTGAGTAATGCAGAATAGCAGAAAGAAAGTACTGGTTTGATGGGCTATGAGTTTGTTGGGTTTGGAAATGTGGAACCTTGTGCTATGAATACTTCCACCACCAAAAAGGCATTTTCCCCATGTCCAAGACCCTAGCCAGTCGTTTGAACCTGTGTCTAAGACCTCCGGATTAGTTAGTGATGACAACCATTTATGTGAACTCTAACATTTAAAGGCTGCCGTCATGGTGAAGAGATGTTAGGAATTGAGAGAATAAGTATGCGCATTTTTTGCATCAAATTGTCCTGACCCCACTGGTCGAGAGTGAGCGATTCATTTCCTTGTTCTTTACATTCTTTACCCGGTGAGGATCTAGATGGCTCGGTCTTGATTCTGATGTCTTGAGTTTTATGCATGAGTTGACTGTCTTGAGTAAGTGGTTGAGTCAAGTCTAGGTTGGTTGATGAACAGAAGGGAGACTCTTCCTTTACTCGATTTTGCTGCACTCGAATGTCTTCTGTGGTGGTTGTCCAGGTTGCTATTGAAGTTGTTCATGTGTTGATGTTTGAAAGCCAGTATGATTCACGTGTTTCTGTGCCTATATGATTTGTCCCCAATGTTGGTATGGTTGAAATATGTAAGCTTACCTTGTGTCTGACTTGGTTTGCTTGGGGACAAGCAAACAGTTAAGTGTGGGGGAGTTTGATAAACCGTTAATTGCACATGTTTTTTACCCCTATTCTGGAGCCGTTTGAGGTGTTGATTCTCGTGTTTTAGGCCGATTTCACGCTAGGTTGTGCTTGTTTCTGATATTTCAGGTCCTGGTACATGAATGAAGGTTTGGGAGCGAGTTCGGGGTCGATTGGACGAAGATCGGACGCGTGGCGAGTCGCTGAGGAAGTCACACGGGCACACACAAAACACACACGGCCGTGCAAGTAATCAATGTGTCAGTGTGGGATTGTGCGAGCCTTCACACAAGCAGGAATAAATCCCACACGGCCGTGTCATGAACCAAAGTGGCCGTGTGGAATTCTGCGAGGCTTCACACGGGCAGGGTGGAGGCTTCACACGGCCGTGTGCCCCTGGCCGTGTAGGAAGCCTGAAACCCACATAATCGGAACGCGGCGTTTTGTGTCTCACACGGGCAACTGGGTATGCCACACGGCCGTGTGGCCTGCCCGTGTGAGTCGGGATTTTCTGGTTTTAAGCCAATTTGCAGCCACAAGTGAAGGGGATTCGAGTTTTAGAGAGACAAAGCGATTCCTAGAGAGAGAAAGCGACGAACAAGAGTTCCCAAGTGCCCTAGCTTGATCTTCATCACCATTGGAGCTTGGCTTGAGTCTGGAGTAGTGTCGATCAACGCCCAGGAGTAGAAATCCATCCTTCACAGTATGGTTTCCGCATCTGAATCTGCTTTTGCTTCTTTCTCCATGGAGTAGTTCTCCCATTCATCTGGGTATGGGAAACCCTAGATTTGTATGTTAGGTTTGATTGTACGAACCCAAGTACAGATTCTATGTTTTGATTATATTCGATTGAGGTTTGAATGATTGAATGATTGAATGGCATGAATCCTGATCAAATTCCTGTTGTTTCTACTTTAACGTAGAAAGAGAATATCTGCCTAGGTTGATAGAGCACCCTTAATTGAAGGTAGTGAATTGGCGACTTTAGTCGAGGAGCCAATTCACTATTCTGTACCGAATTTACTTTGGTAGTGGAGGTTTTGTTCGTTAGGGCCTCAATTGTTTACTCCGGTGGAGGTTAGTCGCCCGCTGGGGACTCAGATTGAGAGGGTTTGGAGACCTTTAGTCGATGCTTCAGACTGTTTAAGAACCTTCCGCAGTATAACTATCATAGAAACTGAACTTGGTAATTGCAATCCGGCTCAACTGCAGTCTAGGGGGAACCATATCCGGGTGACCTCTCTCGACTTGAAAACAACCTTTTAACTTGCTTTGTGTTTTTGTTTGTTTGAACCTGCACTTAAGTTTTACCGCTAGATAATAAGAATTCGCTGAGTAGTCATCAAATCTAGGACCCGGGTAGACATTAAAACCCAAACCCGCTATACTACGCTTTAGGAAGTGGTTGCACTTGGCCAATTCCTGGAGTGACAGTAGGAGTGAGTCAATGGTTTTTGCATGGCAGAGCTTGAAAGAAAGAAGTATGTTAGCTGATGGAAATGCACCTACGATGCAATACTCCCTTGAGTCGTTTCTTGATCACCAGCCTCTATCTGCTCCTGGATGCTATCCTATTTCTGATTCATGAGTGCCCCCTGGTTTTGAACGTGCCACCTTCCCACAGAACTACCACGACCTATCAGTTGAGAAAAAGGATGAAGTTATTGTAACAACTAGGAATACTCTCGAAGATCTCTCTTGCATTTTAAATGCGGAAACAGAGCCAAAACCCATCAAGGTCGGAGCTTTATTTAATTATTGAATTTGTCTCATATATGTTTCACAACCTTCTATTGTTCCAATTTTCCAGTTGCAACTCTAATTCACTGGTAAATGACTTACTGTGTTGTTGGCATTATTATTATTATTTTCTCGAGAGTGGTTTTAACTATTAATGTGCCAATATTGACACAGGTGAGCTTATTCGAAAAGTGCAAACATTCCCAGCCAGTTGTGCAGAGGCTTATTGAGAGCACCACTGATGACGAGGCTATGCTGTTTGAGGCCCTCAATCTCCACGACGAACTCGAGCGAGTCATCTCCCAATATAACGATCTGGAAGCTGGCTTAAAATGCGCCGAGTAGTCTTCTAAAACTCCTGAAAGTTCTTTGAAGCATGATCCGGCTGTTATTACTGTGAATCAGGACACTGCCAGGTTACTAGATCTGCCAGATAGTGGGACAATACCGTCAAATCAAGCAGAAGTGAGAGAACCATGATCGACTACAAAACTAGAACTGAGTTCGCCGTTGCTGGCTTTTAACTTACAAGACTGTAATAGTAGCAGTGATAGCAATAAGCAGGTGTCTGAGCTTACTTGAGAGGGTTGGATGTAATTAAGGATCCACATTTGCATTAGCGTTTTTGGTAGTAAATAATGTTGGTGAAACTCTTATTTTCCATTGAATAAATGTGTCGTCCCCTCACAATCCCGGAAAAGAAAAATATGTACATACTAAATACTAGAAACAGAAAATCTTCTTGTAACAAGCTTTGATTAATCATTACAGAGTTTCTATTATATATTAAGGAAGAGATGATTGAGAAAGCGGGAAAATTACATTTAACCTAAGTCCTAACGGTTAATAACCATAAAAAAAAAAAAACCTAACGGCTAATAAGAAAATAACATAATTATCCCTACAAACTACTACTAACTAGTACACATCTATGAAAACCTTCGTATTGATCCTTTTCTATCCTAAACTCGACACGATGAATTTCACACAAGTTTTCTTTTTTATTCAAAATGGGATTGCGAGTTCCTGCTTGATGTTTAAATTAGTTGCTTAAATTAGTTTGGATGTTTACACTCTAATTTGCTCAAATCCATCAGCGAGCTAGCTTGATGAACATCAAATCCAACAAAATCCAACAAGTAGTTTTGTCACTCAAAATACATTTTCAAAGGGTTAATAACACTAGCTTTTAACTCAGATGTCTCAGATTCGAATCTTTTAAATAGTACATAAATTAATAAAAACACATAACACCCTTATAAAAAAATATAAATGTTCAATATGGATATACCAATAAAAATAACCAAGACTATAAATGTCTGCACTACATAAGGTGCCCTTACCCAAGTCGGGATGAGATAGCATCCCAACCTGTTAAGAGGTTGTCATTTTGACTTGACAACCCTTCTACACCTCACTAGATCCATTATATTTCTTGGTTTTTGAAACTGATAGACGAGATTGGATCAATAGTATTTTTGGACGAAAAAATATGCCATATCCTCCTTTCTCTCACTCAAAACCCTAAACAACTCTCTGATTACTACCCTCAAAACTGACAGCAGCCAATGCCCTTTATTCCTTTGCTTTTCTATGTTTTCTTGTCCTCGTTTCTCTTGGCCTTGCTTTAGCCTTTTCCACCTTCATATTTCAATTTCTCTAGACGTTATGGCATTCTGGATCTAGAATTTTCCAGTTCAAGGCTTGCTCGTTTGGGGAACCTGGATTTTGCAGCTTGGAGTCTCGATCTGACCCTTGCGGTAGTTGATCGTCAGGTTGGTGGCCTTATCTCTTTTGGTGAAGTCATTCTTATCTTTCCCTCTCCGACCTCCCCAGGATGTGGGTGTTGCTTGGTTGGTCGTCGGTTTGTGGAGGTGTGAGTCTTCTCAAATTGCGGCAATGGAAATCGGTTTATCAATGGTCTTCGGATCTCTTCTGAACCCGATCTCTCTTCCCTGGCCCCTCTGCCTTCTTAGCTTGGAGCATTCTGGTTCATATCCTCCTCCACCGCCATGTAATCTTGAATCCGAGATGCACTATGATGGATGTCTTCGAGCAATCCCCAGGAGGCTGCACATGGCGTTGCTATGCTCAACTGTCATGGATTTTTATATGATCAGACAAGTTGACTTTAATCTTGTTGCGTTTTGATTGATTGGAAGCAGGCGGGATTTTGTGGTTCCTAATTTTGGTCCGTCTATTACTGTGTTTGGATCTTTTGGGTGATTGGTTTCATTCTGTGCTTTGCGTTTCCTTTGTTGCATCCTTTGAGCATGGTTTGTCTCTCTCCTCTCATTGGATCCAGAATATTAGTGCTTCGTGTTCTTCTTGTAACCGATTAGTTGAAATGCAATGAAGATTCTCCCTTATAAAAAAAACTCTCATTCTTTTTCTCTCTCCTCTCTTTCTCCCTCATTCTTCTTCTCCCTCTCCGACTCCGTCTCATCAACTCCATTCAACCACAACTGCCTCCAAAAATACCATTGAGTGCGAGCAGCAAAGGCGACGACCAGAAGAGGTGCACCACCGAAGTCGACTCCCGTCAGAGAGCTCATCTTTGCTCCCCACATTCGTCGCACCACTCTCCGTTGACACATCCCGGGTGTTGGCGGCGTGACTCACCATTCCCTCGTCGATGTCGCCACCTGCCGCCACCCTCTTGTCTCGTGCCGATTAAGACCAGCCATCGCCTTCTTATCCTGCCCCTCTACTGGTACTTTTCTCCCCTCCCTTGCGATTTTTCAAATTGCGACTCTTTGTTTTTCAAATATGGTTTTGTGTGCGTTCTGATCTACTAATAGTATATTTTAGTCTAGTGGTATTATTTCCAGTCTATTGGTTATGCTATCTATATAGTGATAGTGATTTTCAGTCTAATGGTGGTTTTTTTAGACTATAGATAAAGTTATTGGTGTAGTGGTATTTATATCGGTGTAGTGGTATTGTTATTGGTCTAGTGGTAATGTTATTAGTTTAGTGGTAATTTTATAAGTCTAGTGGTACTTTTTGTGTAGTGGTATATTTTTAGTTCTAGTGGTAATGTTATCGCTGTAGCGCTGGAAGTTGGGATATACTGAATACCGTACCGATTTTTTTTATATTTAGTATTACCGGATACACGTATTATTTATTGGGAATGAGATTAAGGGATTCAATTTCAATTGTTATTCGGTATTAGGGATTACGGGATTGAGATTGGTATATACCAAAATACTGAAATATAATCTAGTGTGTATTTTATCCTCTCAACTAGTCTCTCTCATTCACTACTACACGACCCTCAACCACTAATATCTTGTTAATTTTATAACACCAAAAAGTAAACACTACTAGTATTAGTCTTCTCTCAGCCTCCAATTCGTCAAATTAAAGATTACCAATGACAAAAACTTGAGATGTCACCTCTTTTCCATTCTCCTTATCCATATCCTTGCACTAGCCAAACTCAAGACTCTTTGCTTAGTCTCTTTGTCCTATATTAAACAATTAAATCTAATTTATATATTTAATTATTAATTGCAAAGGTACTTAATTTCGTATTCGATAATACCGATTGGGATACCGAAGTACAGATTGGGATACCGAAATATTTAGGGATTGGGATACCGAAATTATTTAGGAATTGAGATTGATTTTACGGTGTAATTCGGTAATCGGGATTTTGGTATTTGGTATTGGGATACCGAACCGATTTCCACCCCTAGCTGTAGTGATAGTGATTTTCAGTCTAGTGGTAGTGTTTTCAATATAAAGGTAATGTTATCGGTGTAGTGGTAGTATTTTCAGTCTAGTGGTAATGCTAATGGTGAACTGGTATATTTAACAGTGTTACATTTTTTTAATGCAATGGTACTTTTTTTTCAGAGTGATATTTTTTTATTCAACCGTGGTACTTGTTCAGAGTGGTACATTTTTTTTAATGTAGTGACACTTTTTTTGCTAGGTAGTCCAGAGAGCCTGCGGGGAGGAATGTCCATAAATATTTTGTCACGGAATGAAAAAGGCTGTTGGAAAAAAGGACAGCGAGCCAGTGAGAGATAGTGAGAAACAAATGCAATTAATGTAGGATTTAAATTAAAAATTAATGCTATTAATGTAGGGTTTTTAATTCTCAAAAGTGTAATTAATACAAAAATTCTCACTATTCAAAATACTCTAGGTGGAGAGGGGTTGTGAAAATGACAATCCTTTCGGTCACCCTTAAACCCATTAAAAACTGAAAATTATGTAGTACATGACTTTATTATGTCAAACAAATAGTAAAGGGGTCTGATTCGTTTAAGAAGGGTTTATGGAAGCTCCCAACGTTGGAACGAATGAGATATTTTGCGTGGTTAGTTTTCCTTTGGCGGATTGCTACCAACGTTTTGCGTTGTTGGAGGAAATGCACTGATTCACCGGTGTGCTACCGGTGTAACGAAAGTCCGGAGATGGTGCTCCATGTGCTGCGAGACCGCCCGCCATCATGATTTTGCTGGTCACGCTGGGTTCCGCCCGACAGACAGCCGGAGTTCTTCCATCACGATCAAGACAGCTGGCTCCACAGTAACCTATGCAACGAAGACAATATATAGTCTGGCATTAGCTGGCAAGCTTTCTTCAGTGTTGCAATCTAGCTGATATGGAAAAACATATGTACGACGTGCTTTAGTGGGGCTAGCAAGGGTTTTACAACACTAACCTTGGCTCACTCGATCCAACACAAGGCCATTCTATGGCACAAGGCGTGGACTGCACTTTCTCTTAATCTAGGCAGGTTGAACGTGAGTGAGGGAAGAATCACAGAGCATATCAGGTGGCACCCTCCCACTACAGGCTGGCGGAAGTTGAACATCGACGGAGCCTTGGCAGGCAACCCCGACACGGCTAGAGCTGGTGGGGATATCAAAGATGAGCATGGAAGATGGATTGTAGGTTTTGTAGCGAAGATTGGAGAGACGACGGCGGCCCAAGAGGAGTTGTGGGCGTTCTATCATGGTCTGAATCTGATGTGGAAACTAAGATGCAACAATCTTGTGATTGAATCCAACTCCCAGCTGGTTATTCAGTTGATCAACAACCGGCGAGATCCTGTTCACCCGTATGCTTCGCTACTTGACGTTATTAGAAAGAGGATCACTCAGAACTGGCTGGTTAGAGTGGTTCATACATACCGGGAAGGGAATAGAGTTGCAGACTGGCTCTTCAAGCACAATCTCGTTTGTCCATACGGTATGCATGAACTCTCTAATCCTCCTAGAGAGGTAGCGCAGATCCTTCGGGATGATGTTATAGGTGTTTCTTTTGAGCGCCAAGTGATGGCGGCTCTAGCTCTGTAATCCCCCCTGTTTTCTTGTCCTTTACCTCCTTTATTGAAAAAAAAAACTAACTTAATAAAATCATATAAAAAAACTTTATAAAAATTAAGAAAAAGGGGAAAATAACTTAATGGGATAAACACGAAATTCTCACAGAGAGAAGGAAAAACTTGAGAAACCCCACGCCTGAATGATTGATATCCTCTCTCTACAATTAATTTAGATCGTAATTGTGCAACTATGTAAATTGCGATTCACCGACGATGTGTCTTTGCCCTCTTGACAATTAGGTTTCTCTTCGTAGTACATTTCGTTGGTGTTTGGTGTATTCCAAAAGTCTTGTTTTGTTTTTGTAGTGATGTGTAGGTTGTCATTCAGATGGATAATGCGAGGGACTTGTCGCATGCGATGAGAGGAGCTATCTTGCAAGAAATCCACGTGCTTCGATCGTTGTTCAGTGTGCAACATTTTTCTTATTTACAAAAGATAATCTTGTATTGATTAGAAAGAGATCGAACAAATTACAGTCTGGTATACACCAAGAAAGGAAATAAAAAGAACGACATGTAGCCAGATACAAAGAAAGGGTCTTTCTAGCCACCAAGTGGGCTAACCTGATTGCTATTCCGACCTAGAAATCGCACAGTAATACCGTGAACATTTCCCATCAGACCACGAACTTCCACAAGAATGGATCCAAATCTTGAGCACCAGTCAAATTTATCTAATCAATGACCATCTTTGTGTCTCCTTCGAACCCAACCTACGAGAGACCACAATTCAGACACCACTGGATGGCCTCGTGGAGCACTAAAAGTTCAACTGTAAGCGGATCATCAATATCCGCAATATGAATTCCTCGAACCAAGATAATCGAATCAATATAATCCTTGATAATTATTCCCCCTGTTGAGTGAGAGCCCCTCCTTGTGGCACCATCCCACACGCAAGTGACCATGGACGGGAGTGAAACATCTTGCCACCAGGGGATTGAGGAATGAAGTCACTCTTTCGGTTGGTAGCCCCATCCATTCATGGACTTATTGATGAAACTGTTGCATCAAAGATATAACACATAATTGTCTTCCTTAAAAACAACCCAAATTCTGTATTTCCAAATTCCCCATATGGCGGCAACCACATCCATGCTCTGATGGGGTTGATGAAGCAGTAACATCACCTTCTTAAGAAAGAGAGGGAAGTTTTGGCAAGGGAGCTCTTGTCCTTAAGTTTCTAGGCCAGCATGATCCCAAATTTCCCTTACCACTGGGCACTCTAGGTGAACCTAGAAATACTAGGATGAGTATTCAGTTAGCAGATAGATCTATTTTGCATCCTAGGGGCATCGCAGAGGATCTTGTCGTGACAGTAGGGCCATTTGCATATCCTACTGATTTCGTGATTCTTGATTAAATGAGGATGTGGAAGTGCCTTTGATTCTAGGTCGACCATTTCTTGCCACCGCCAAGGCATTTATTGATGTGAATGATGGCAAGCTGATTTTGCGGGATGGGGGTGAACAAATCACCTTTTCTGTTTATGATAATATGAAACACCCCCAGTTCCATGATGATTTAGACTAATGTGATGTGATTGCTGATTATGAGACCGCACTCGCTATCACGAGTGCGGGTACTAACAATTTCCTCGAGCGTTGTCTTTTGCTAGGGGAACAAGCATCACAAGAGTTGCAGCTAGGAGAGCAGCTCACGGAGTTGGAGAGCACCTAGGTAAAGGGGTGATAGGAACCGTTCAAGCCGATCCATGTCTCGCTCCGGATCACTACCTCACTGGAGGAGCCACCAAAGCTCGAGCTTAAACCCCTTCTCGCTGATTTGGAGTACGCATTTCTCTAGGAGGGGAACAAGCTCCCCGTCATCATTAGCTCGGAACTGACCCCCGAGAAAAAGAGCATTCTAGTTGCTCTGTTGAAGAAGCACGCTCATGCCATGGTGTGGAAGATCACAAACATCAAAGGCATTAGCCCATCCTTCTGCTCCCACAGAATCTTGATGGAGGATCAGGTTAAGCCATTTCGGCAGCCGCAGCGGAGGTTGACTCCGAACTTGGAGGCAGTAGTCCGGGCAGAGATCGTGAAGCTCATGGATGTCGGGATCATCTACGCTATATCTGATAGCAAGTGGGTCGGTCCCACTCAAGTGGTTCCGAAGAAAGCCGGGATGATGGTGGTCCCGAACGAGAAGAAAGAGTTGATACCGATGCAGAACGTGACTGGTTGGAGAGTCTGCATCGACTACCTGCGCCTGAACGACACCACCAGGAAGGACCATTTCTCGTTGCCTTTCATTGACCAGATGCTGGAAAGGCTGGCGATGCATGAGTTCTACTGTTTTCTAGATGGTGTGTCCGGGTATTTCCATATCCTGATTGCACAAGAGGATCAGGCTAAGACTACCTTCACCTGTCCATTTGGCACATTCGCATACTAGAGGATTCCATTTGTGCTCTGTAATGCACTGGTGAACTTCCAACGGCATATGCTGGCAATCTTCGACCGAATGGTTGGAGAGATTATGGAAGTCTTCATGAATGACTTCTCGGTTTATGGAGACTCCTTCTCACACTGTCTCCATAACCTATAACTTGTCCTGAAGAGGTGTGAGAAGACGAACTTGGCACTCAGCTTGGATAAGTGCTACTTCATGGTTCATGAAGGTATTGTGCTCGGGCACAAGATCTCCAAACAGGGGATCGAGTTAGATCGTGCGAAGATAGAGACAATCAGCAAGCTACCTCCTCCCATTTCTTTGAAGGGGATCCGCAGCTTTCTGGGTCATGCAGGCTTTTACCGACGCTTCATCAAAGATTTCTCGAAGATTGCCTTGCCATTGGCCAAGCTGCTTGAGAAATACGCACCATTCCACTTCACTCTAGAGTGCACGGCTACATTCGAGACTTTGAAGGATAAGCTTACCCATGCACCCATCATGGTGAGTCTGGATTGGTCTCTGCCCTTCGAGATGATGTGCAATGCGAGTAACTATGCGGTTGGAGTTGTTCTTGGCCAGCGGCGCGATAAGCATTTCCAGCCTATCTACTACGCGTCGAAGACCTTGAACGATGCTCAGGATACCTACACCACCACAGAGAAGGAGCTTCCTGCAGTGGTGTATGCATTCGACAAGTTTCGACCGTACCTGGTGTTTTCTCATGTTGTGGTCTATACTGACCACTCGGCCATCCGCTACTTGATGACCAAGGCTGGCACCAAATCCAGGCTCATCCGCTGGATCCTGCTTCTGCAGAAGTTCGATATAGAGATATGAGACAAGAAGGGAGAAGCAGAGAACGTCGCAGCAGATCACCTTTCTCGGTTGGAAGCCTCTCCGGTGGACAACTTTGTGGAGGAGATCAATGACTCCTTCCCAGACGAGCGACTTCTGGCACTATGCTTGGTGGAGAGTGTCACTCCTTGGTATTCTGATCTTGCCAATTATCTGGTAGGCAAACAGTTACCCAAGGGGATGGCTACTCACGCTAAGCGTAAGTTCTTCTCCGACTGGAAGTACTATTTCTGGGAGGATCCATACCTCTTCAGGATCAGAACAGATGGCGTGATTCGACGTTGCATGATGGAACACGAGATGGGAGCCATCCTGTCTCACTGTCACGAAGGACCACCTCACGGTCATCGCGGAGGGAACTGCACAGGGTGGAAGGTGCTCCAGTCGGGCTTCTATTGGCCCACGCTCTTCAAGGATATTGAAGCCTTCGCACGCCATTGCGATTGATGTCAACGGTCAGGTAACATCTGCCCGTGATGAGATGCCCCTAAAGTCGTTTGTGATTTCTGAGATTTTTTTATGTCTGGAGCATTGACTTCATGGGTCCCTTTCCTCCTTCATTCGATAATCTTTATATCTTGGTTGTTATGGACTACATCTCGAGGTGGGTAGAAGCTCAAACCACATTCACCAATGATGCAAGATGAGTCTGCTCATTTCTCAAGCAGCTTTTCTCCCGGTTCGGGACACCTCAAGCCATCATTACCGATAGAGGAATCCATTTTCAAGGGCAATTCACTAAGCTCCTCTCTCGCTATGATGTGAAGCACAAGGTGTCGGTGGCTTACCATCCCCAAAAAAATGCTCAAGTCGAGCTGACGAATTGGGAGCTAAAACGGATTATTGAAAAGACAGTGGATCAATCCCGTAAAGATTGGTCCACCAAGCTCGATTATGCTCTGTGGGCATATCAGACAGCCTACAAGACACCGATTGGGACCTCTCCCTATCGGCTTGTATATGGAAAGGCCTGCCATCTACCTGTTGAGCTAGAGCACAAGGCCTTCTAGGCCCTTAAGCTGCTAAACCTTGATGTGAGTCTTGCAGGTACTGATATGATTCCATTGAAGGCCATTTACAAGCTTGGATTTCTTGCCCAAGAAGGAATCACATTCACTACTAAGGTTCTTGAATTTTGGCTAAGTGTTGAAGATGTCTCAGGTAAGCCACTTTGGACGAATGCACTATGGAATGGGATGGATGAAAATGGACGATCAAGGCCTTGTCTTGAAGCCTGGGAGTTTATCTACAAGCTAGGATGGTTGGAGGATCAAAGGGAGGCCAGGAAGGTCGTCTTCAAAGCGTATCAAAACCCTATGGTGAAACCGAGAAACTGCCTGAATTTGGCTAAGGCAGGAAGTGAGTTCGGGTTGGTACTATTGGAGGCTCGTTCAAAGGAAGCCAGCAAGAGTCGAGCTTCAAGCTCTCTACCACATGAAAGTACACACTTTCTCCTACAACGACGAGGGATTGGGTGATCTGATTGATGCGTGGAAGCGCTCGAACGAAGAGGCAGAAGTTCATGTCGACAATGAAGCTGTTGCCTGGAAAAACAAGGAATCCGAATCCTATTCGGATTAGGATTCGTTCACAGTTTGGGTAATTCTTACCTTTTCGTGTTAGATTCATTTTCCTTTGAGTTCTGGTTTGTTTAGGACATTATTTACTTGTGTTGTAAGTTTAGTTTACCTATTTAAACCCGTGTCTATGATGTATTGGTAAGTTTTTTTTAGAGTAATCGAATAAACCGAGAGTTTATCACCATAGCTTCTTGCTCGTGAGTTTCTGAGATCGTCCTAGGGTTCTCTAGGTTCGATCTTGTTCTTGTATTGTTCAATTAGTCCCATTGAACATGGCCAAGCTTCGACTTATAGTTATCGAGCCTTTCTCCCTTCGTGAGAATTGCACGAAACTTCCATCCCCAACTGCACCTCGAACTCTGTTTGTGATGTTCTTCCTTTGACGATTCAATCCAACTCGTGGGTTGAGTCTTAGTTGCGTTCCTCTAAGCCAAAAGCACATTTGGTGCTTTATCAAGTGGCATCATCGCCTGGTTCAAGTACAGTGGACAAAAACGATGGAATCTGGTGCTGAATTGACACGTTGGACACGATCCAAAGGTCCTGTCGCCAGTGACCCTGCAATTATACGACAGCAACACGAGCAGCAAACCAACGAGCAATCCATGGCAGGACAAACGTTGGATATGGACGATCTGTTAGATCGAATGGAGGCAAGATTTTCTCAAATCCAGGAGCAACTGGGCAAATTGAAGCGGGAAATTGATCAGCGATATGACGCAATTGCACCGCGGGAAAACAGGGTACAAGAAGAAGAAGCTCGTGGCAATGTAAACCAAGAGGGCATTCCAGAATTACTGGGACGAATTGAAGAGCTGGAGCGTCATCTTGTAGTGGCTGAACCTCATCACGATCGCCAGCAACGGGGACGACGCGATCATCATGACGCAGACCCAGCAATCCCACCATGGATCAAATTAGCTGTGTCGGCGTTTCAGGGCACGATGAATGCTTCTGCGTATCTAGACTGGGAGAGAAAACTCGTCCTATTCTACCAGTGTGGGCGATACACCGAGCAACAGAAAGTGGCCTTGGCCACCTTTGACTTTACTGACTATGCCGCACAATGGTGGGAGAAGACGCAGACATGGGCAGACTTACAAGGCCTGATGAGAAATCGCTTCGTGCTGCTTACTTTCGGAGGGAGCTTCACGAAATCTTACAAGCAATTCGGCAAGGCGGACGAAGCGTAAAGGAGTATTACCAAGAGCTGGAACTCCTCTTAATGCGAGCAGACATCAGGGAGGATCGTAACGCCACGATTTCTCGATTTCTTCACGGATTAAACAAGGAGATCCGACAGGAGCTCGACCTGCAAGCTTTTGTTGACCTGGAAGACGCTCTCCACCTGGCAATCAAGATCGAGAAGCAGCAGCGATCGTCCAGGAAAGTCATGCTGGGAAACAGACCAGCAACAGAGGCGAATGCCAAAGTAAATTCCCCTCAATTGCGAACCGACCTCGGAAAATTGCCAGCCAAGAACGTTAATCCTACCTATACTGAACGTTCTGGTGGTATACAATTCTTCAAATTCCATGGACGAGGCCACAAGGCCAATTAGTGTCCTAATTTGAAGACGCTGGTGATCAAGGATGGTGCTTACCTCGCTGACGAAGAGCAATCCGACTCCAGTAACGAGGAGAAAGTCGAGAAAGAAATCGAGATTGAAGTTGCCCCGCCTGGGAAGCTTCTAGGAGTCAGTAGGAGTGCTCTTACTCTTGAGCATGACCAAGACACCAGCCAGCGGGAGACCCTGTTTCACTCTCGCTGTACTATGAACGAAAAACTTCTCTCGTTAATAGTTGATGGAGGGAGCTGTGCAAATGTCATCAGTCAAGATGCAGTGGATAAATTTGGATTGAGCATAGAAAGACACCCTGAACCCTACAATTTGCATTGGTTAAATGACCATGGGGCAATTCGGGTTACAAAGCAGGCCAAAGTACACTTTGAAATCGGAGGATATAAAGATGAGCTTGAATTTGATGTGGCTCCGATGCAGGCAGCTCACATACTGTTGGGAAGACCCTGGCAGTTCGATCGGGGAGTTTTCCATTACGGTGGCACGAACCAGTATAAGGTTCGTTATCAAGGGAGGCAATATATGCTCCAACCGCTGTCATCGGAGGAGGTGATGGAAGATCGGAGACAATTGGAGGCGAGTCGGCGACGTTCGAAGGCCATACCCAGTGGGGAAAGGTTCGAAGATCCTCGCGGACGCAACGGGGTAGTCCATAAGCTGATGCTTACTGGGTTTAAGAAGGTGCGGAAGGTTCGACGTCGACGGCCCTGTAAGCCATCGCCGGAATAGGGCAGGAGAGAGGGTGAATTGGGTGGAACAACGGACGAAGGTTTGAACCCATCGGCGGCCACAAACACGATGCAATACACCTCAGGAAGCTCACCCTCGACTGACGTGATTGTGTCTCCATTGATGGATCCAATTCGAGCAGAAAATGCTCTGAAAATGGCGAGGCTCGACCAAAAATCGAGCTTATTAGTTGGGACAATCAGGAGTGATTCGACCCAATCCACTACTGCCAAATCACTCCATGTGGTCAGGGGAAGCTCTGGGATCGATCAATTCGACACAACGACCCTTGTGGGAAAAACGCCCAAATCGAAATTGGATTTTCTGGGTTCTGAGATTTTGAATTCTGTCCATGGTGGGAAAGGAGGGAAGGAAGATTCGACGCCGACAGAGACGATTTGAAGCGCACTACCAATCTAGAACTTCAATTCAAAGCACGACGAAGACGATGGAAGGCATCAATTGGGCGAGGGATGTTGGGATTCAAACCCGTGTCTATGATGTATTAGTCAGTTCTTTTTAGAGTAATCGAATAAACCGAGAGTTTATCGCCAGAGCTTCTTGCTCGTGGGTTTCTGAGATCGTCCTAGGGTTCTCTAGGTTCGATCTTGTGCTTGTATCATTCAATTAGTCCCATTGAACGTGGCCAAGCTTCGACTTATAGTTATCGAGCCTTTCTCCCTTCTTGAGAATTGCACGAAACTTCCATCCCCAACTGCATCTCAAACTCTATTTGTGGTGTTCTTCCTTTGCCGATTCAATCCAACTCGTGGGTTGAGTCTTAGCTACGTTCCTCTGAGCCAAAAGCACCTTTGGTGCTTTATCAGGTACCGTACGAAAAATGCAGCTGGTGGAGTTAGAAGCGTGGCATTACCACGCCTATGAGAACACAAGACTGTATAAGGAGAGAACCAAGCGTCTCCTATACAACTCATACCTACGACTCTTTCCGGGAAAGCTGCGCTCTCGGTGGTCTAGACCATTCACCGTCACCCAGGTGTTTCCTACGGCACCATCAAAATCGCCAATTCGCAAATTGAGCTCTTCAAGGTGAACGAGCATCGCCTCAAGCTATACCTGGGAGGTGATGTCGAACGCGCGGAATTGGTGATTGATCTCGCAAACCCTTAGTTCCTCCATTTGTGTCCAGCTAAACAATAGTAAAGTAGCGCTTGTGGGGAGGCAACCACACCTCGATTTGCATTTTCTTCATTTTCTCTTTTTGTTTTTGTGATTTTTGTATATTGTGTGTTGAACATGGAGTTTTGTGGTCAATTTTTCGTGCCTTGTAGAGTCATTGTATGTGAAAATTCGGTTTCGGGGGCTTGTGAGGTGTTTTTGGTGTTTCGTGTTGGTTCTGGTGTGTTTGGGAGAAACATGGCAGCACGATCTTAGAAGTGACGGGCACAGGCTCGAAGTTACGGTCACGACCGTAAATTCTTGGCACATCCCGTAACTTCCAAAGACCGTCTGGGACGACTGGGGATGAAACCTAGAAGTTACGGGCAAAGGCCCGGTATTACGGTCATGGTCGTAACTTATGGGCCCAGCCCGTAACATCAAGTCGGGATCCCAGGAAGTTATGGTCCCTGGCATGAAGTTACGGACACAAGCGTAAATTCACCCTCAGCCCGTAACTCTGCCTTGTTTCTGGAGATTGGAAAGTTACGACCATTGTTACGGTCATTACTCATCCGATCAACCTGTAACTTTGAAGACTCGTTCCGAGTCAATAAGATACGACCCGAGTTACGACTGTAACTTGGCCGATGTAGCCGTAACTTCGGCTTCGTCTATAAAAGGGTGGGTTATGCCCGCCACTCGACCCCAGCACCACAAACACCCACTCGTCGGAAACCTTTGCCGCCGCTGACTTCCCGCTCACTTTTCAGACGCTCCCAACCTCTGATCGAGGCGCCGTTTGCTGCGTTGGGTTCCTCTCGGAGAGATCCACCGACTAGCACCCCCCCCCCCCCGATCCCCCATTTTTGACATTTCTTCCTTTCCGGAAATCGCCTCCGGTGACCCTCCGTTGATAGTTCCGGAGTCCGAGCCTATCAGGCATTCTCCCTCGCTCTACCTTCATTCTTCTGTCTCCAGGTTGGCCTTTTTGCCTATATCTGTCTTTTTGGAGAATCAGATTGTAGAGTGTAGGGTGAATTGAACCTGTTTTGCATGCTTAGATGTTTAGGCAGGAGAATGTAGTTACATGTGCTTGTGTGGTGTGATCGAAAATGTTAGAACCTGAATTATTGCCCGTTTTTGCAGTTTTCCTACTGCAGTATAGTGGATTGTGCTTAAGTGTGGGGAAATGTCGGTCCGGTTGGTCAGATTACTAAGAGGTTTCGAGGTGTGTGGTTGTCTATTTTGGAGGACAATGGTCAACTTGGACCATGGCTTCCTCCAGGGCCTCCAGCACACCGAGGCCTACGATGTTGCGTTCGCCAAAATGAGAACGGCATGAGATTGGGTGCCACTACATCCTCAATCTCGACTACTTCAACTAGTTTCGGTTCGGCGACGCCATCGAGACGACCATACCTCATCCGGGATGGAGGCGTATGCTAGAGCTCCAGAACGACATCTACGAACAGCTAACGGTGGAGTTCTACAGCACCTACCGCCACGTCTGTAGGCAGCAGGTCACCGACGCTAGGGCGGTCTCCTTCTGACTAGGAGTTCAGCATCACAGTATGACCTATGATGAGTTCGCCCTCGCCATCGGCCTGACCGAGACGACATGTACAGGGTGGAGCCTACCCTCCCGACGATGGACCTCTAGGCGTTCTACGAGCAGATCTGCCTCCATCAGTATGCTGAGGTCCCGTACGTCCACAGCAAGATACGAGCCAGCCAGTTCCAGTCTCCGTGGCGGTTCTTCCACGTGCTACTCTGTTACTCCGTCGTCCCCAGCCAGGAGGCCTTTGGTCAGGTGACCCAGAGGCACATGTACGCTCTTTGGACCACGCAACGGCCGTTCAACACGCCAGCCTCTCGTCCATCCTGGCGATCTCCTTCTTGCGGGTGAATAACCACTCGAGAGTGATGACTCTCCACGGTGGACCCTACATCACCCGACTGGCCCGCTACTTCGGCGTGTCGATGGATGAATGTACTTTGGTCGGGTGCACCAGAGACTTACCCAACGAGACCCTTAGTTCCATGGGGATGATTCGGGTAGCGAGGACAGACCCGCGAATCCGATGGCTCAAGGGATTGTGACCGATGGAGTTTTCTGAGACGGGAGAGGCCGAGGCTCCCCCGCATCCCCCTGTCTAGGATCCGCTGCAGTTCATCCCCGGTGACCAGGGTGTCGAACCTTCTTTAGCTGCACAGGCCGGCGGCTACTGGCCCGCCATGGACGCTCGCTTTGACCGGATCGAGCCAACGAACAACCAATCAGGGTGCTTGCCTTCTTTCTTGGGGGAAGCTTCTCTCGAATGGGATCCTTCTCCATATCAATTGGTAATTCTTCATCCTCAATTTCCCTTTTTGCTTCTGTTATCCGACCTAGGGTTCTTCAATTTGAACTCGATGGAACTAAGTTATTTTTTACTAGAGATAATGAATCAAAACCCTATAATCTAGAGTTTAGGAAGGATGTAAAGAAATAGAGAGGAGGTTGCAGGGGTGTGCTTCTTACACCAGCCAGCTTCCTTCTGCCAGAAAAGTGAAGAGACTACTGATAGTCTATGCATCTTACCAACATGGGTTAGCACTGTAGCAGGGGTATGCTTGGCGCACCAGCCAGTTGCCTTCCTTCTATTTATCTTGCAGTGGCATTTTTGTTCCCTTGTCTGCTTGACTTTTGCTGCTCATGTTTGTTTGTCCTGTTGTAATTTTATTTGTTCCATCTTTTCCCCTTTCTTGGTTGGGCATGAATCATTGCGATTTGTGATTGATATGCTTGTTCCTGCCTCCCCCTTTTATTGATTTCTTACAACTACCCTGAGTATTTTTGCCTCTTATTACTTTTTATTTGATTTAATTGCTCACCATCATAAGAAAAAAGCGTTGGAACTTATTTGATGGGAATGCGCTGCTAGGTGGTGTTGTGACTACTCTGCATCTTTTGAGCCTTTGAGATTGCTCTTTAGTTTCCTTTAATCTTTGGATTGTTTGTAGTGGCTTAATTATGTGTGTATGGCTGTGTATATTTGTATTCACTGTCTTGTGTGGAGAATGATTCATGACATAACTAATTTTGAGGAGAAGAAATGCTCCTTCCAATTGAACTAGAGACGACTTAGCTTCACCTTGTAGGCCTACCCCACTAAGGATCACTAAAATCTCTTCCAAAACCCGATTTTGTGCAATGAACGGTGCCACACACGTTGGGCTTACCCCATGTTTTAGAAATTTCAAATTTTTGACATGGAGGACCAACTGCTTTTCATTTCACACATGAGCACCCTTTTCCGATACACGAGTCACAACATAAAGAGAGTCATCAATACCACATGAATCAACGGTCATGAATCCACTAGTTCACAAAATCAACCGGCACAGCAGAGAGACATATAGGAAAAATCTTATACTTCAACATCCTCCATAGTGCTAAAACTACCTCCCTAGGTTGCATATCATCATACAGACTGTCAATTCAAAGCATACTGAGCACGGTATTGCAGGGAACAGTACTTGGAGCCCTCAATTCATCAAATTGGACAGTGGACTAGGCTCCAAGCACACAAACTCATCTATACAGTCAAAGATAAACACACCCCCCCCCCCCAACACACACACACTTAAGCACGACATTGCCCTCAATGAAGAAGAGGGAAAGATAAGGGTAACGATGTTACCGAGAAAATGGATTGTCGGGGCTGGCGACTGGAAGTTAGACCAATCAAGAGCAGGGGACTAGAGGGGGCCAGTTGAGAGGCACCGAGCTAGAGTCATCAAAACACACTAGGTGATAGAGACCATAGTTCCAAGTGGAAAAACCAAAAAGAAAGAAAATAAAAACAAACCGTTGTGGGATTGCCTCCCTACAAGCGCTTCTTTTACATCGTGAGCCGGACGGTGGATCCTAAGTTTTAGTCCATCCCATAACCTCCTTGAAGTTGAGGTTCTCATTAATGAGGTGGAGTCTCACGTCACGAGCATGTGGTGTAGTAAGTGATGCAGATGGTTCGTGCACTTGATGCAAAGGAAGTCTCCACCCTCGAGACCTCTTCTTCTCTTCTTTTCTCATCTCATTACTCCAAACGAGATAGTATAGCATCGATTTACCACCATCGCGTCCACCAAGAGGGACTAATGTCGATGTGGCCTTAGTCTAGCAAAAAGACACCGCAAATGGGTCTTTTCCAAACAGCTCTTCAAAGTTTGGTGGAGATATCACATGTAACTCATGGCCGGTGCAAGCCTCTTCCACCTCAACTTCATCCTCAACCTGGACGCCCATTGCTTCTTCAACCCCCCTTCCTTCATCAAAATGTGGTCTCTCCCCTTGGAATAGATCAAGAACTCTTTTTGCTTCACTTATGTCATCCTCCACAACTTCTTTCCTCATCCTTTCGCGCTCTTCTTCTTCCAAAACCGATTGGAGAGCAAGTCGCACAGCATTTGCTTCGATAAGATCATCTTGCATCTCCTCGCTCAGGCCCATCCTGTCAAAGCAGAAATGGGGAAAGGTGTGATTTGCCACCACAGGACATTCCTGATCATGATTATCACGGGAGCTCTCCGTGATAACTTCTATCTGCTCCACAATGTCCTCGTAGCCTGCGTCATCCTCCTCCTCTTCTAATATGGTAGCTGAAAGGTGTCTTGAGCGGGCTGTGCGCAAACTTGCTCCGCCCACTCTGTTTGCTTCGCGAAGCACTGAACAGCCTCCTCCATGTCATGGAGAAATGAGGGAACAGAAGGGGCAAGGGCTTGGATTTGAAGATCCATCTTTGAGGATGATCTCTTAGTGTCTCGAGCAAACTGCTTCACGAGAAGTCTCAATTTTTTGTTCGGATCTGCTAGTGGAGTGTAGCATGGCTCTGCAGAATGGCCCGTGAAGGCCTCCATGGCTAGCTGACACGCTAAAACACCACACCTAACAATGGCCAAGTGTAACCAATGAAAGGGACTGCAGTATAGTGGCACAAGTAATAAATATCGAATCCACGGGTCTCTAGAGTTACTATTACTCAGCTTCAGTTCATTATCTACTAGATTAAGGATTGATTAACTAAACTACTCTACTAACTAAACTAAGTTAAACTACTAATTACAGTTTGGGAACTCACTTAGGTATGATTCCCCCTAGCTCCTCAATTAGGTCCAAGTTGTAATTCCTTTTGGTTGTTTTACTGTTGATTAAACTGCGGAAGATCCGACAGTAGCTTGGAATCTCTTAAGCTGACCAAGCCCTCTCAGTCTAACTATCCGGCAGACGACTAGTCTTCACCGGGATAGAAAGCTGAAGCAATAAGCACAGAACTCCACTACTGGAATTGGATTCCAGTACAAAGCAGTAAACTGGCTAACTCTCGTATAGCCAATCTCCTACTACCGAATGATGAGGCTCTAACAACCTAATAAGATTCTATCTATCTCAGGTTGTAGCAGAAATCAGGAAAAGTTAATCATACTTCAATTGACTCAATAAACATGCATCATTCAATTATAATCAAACAATATAGCATCCAAAACTTCATACAAGAAAGATCCTAACTCATGGAACTAGGGTTCCTCAAAACCTAAGTGAAGGGAAGTTACTCCATAGAGAAGAGAGAGACTGCAGAAATCTGATCTAGATCTTCAATCTCCATCTCCAAGCTTGATTCCCGAGCTCCAATGGCGAAGAAATCCCCCAAAATAGCTCCAAGAATGTTCCCAAGTCGCTCTCTCTCTCTAGGGTTCGTCCCTTGGGTGTTTGGGAACCAAAAAACCAGCTCTCCCTTTCCTTTGGCTCGAATCTGCCTCAAAAACCTGATTCTGGGCGAATTACGGGCTGAATTACGGTCGTAATTCTTCCATGCCCGTATTTTGCCCAAAACACGCGTTTTGGTTAAGCTTCAGCGCACCCAAAGCTCCTCTCGGCAGTGAAAATACGGGCATGGGAGGGGAAATTACGACCGTAATTCTCCTACCCGTAATTCTTCCTCCGCTCCTGTTCAAAGCTTCGTTTCTCCCTCGTCCGGACTCCAAATCAGTCGCCGTTTGAACCCAGACGCTCGTAGTCTCTTTCTCTTTCTTTTCATAACAAACTTCCATGATAATTTTTCCATTATATGAGGTAGAAATCCATTATTCCTCAGGTCATGCTCGTGTTTCTTCTCCCGAATTGCCAAATGATCTCCGATTGACTTGAAACTTGCGCCTACGCTTCACTTTATGTGCTAGGGCCTGAAATGTGACAAAGAAACACAACCTAGCGTAAAATAGGCCAAAGAAGCGATAATGCAAGCTTAAACGATCAAGAAACAAAGGGGAAAACATGGCAAACATTGAGTCATCACTAGCTCCAACTCAAATGGCCCCTCTGGTTGTGAGAGGAATTTTTTATGAAAAGGAGATTGTTCTTGAGGTTCCCAAGGGCTTGGTTGTTCTCCGTAGGAGGGGGGTTGGTACTGAAACCTGAATCCATAATCTTCTCCTCCTTGATTGCTCCATGAAGTCTCGGGGTAGTACCACACGGATGGTGGTTGATACCCCCAATGGTTGGAGAAACCATGAGGATCCATGTTTCAGATCTGCCCCAACAAAAACAAAACACCCAAGTGAAAAGCAAGGGTGGAACAGAAAGGAAAAATGCTAAAGTAACAGACTTTCACGTTTCTCCAATAACCTAGAAGTCCCTAGCAATGGCGCCAAAAACCTGGCACGCTAAAACACAACATTAAACTGCGACCAAGTATAATCGCAGTCCGGAAATGCAGAATAGTGGCAAGTTTAATTTATCAAACCGGGGTCTAGATCTACTGCCTACTCCATGATTATCTATTATCTAGCGGGACTAAGTTTAGTGAGAGTGATTGTAAACAAAAGCAGTAAGAAAGCATGAAATTGTTTGGTTTTCAAAAGCAAGGAAAGAGTCACTCGGGAATGAGTCCCCCTAGCCCCTTAGTTAGGTCCAAGTTGTAATTTCCCTTGGTTGATTTACTGTTGATTAAACTATGGAAGATCCGACAGTAGTTTGGAATCTCTTAAGCTGACCAAGCCCTCTTAGATAGACTAACCGGCAGACGACTAGTCTTCACCGTGATAGAAAGCTAAGGCAATTAACACAGAACTCCACTACTGAAATTGAATTCTAGTACAAAGCAGTGAATCGACTAACTCTCGTATAATCAGTTCACTACTACCGATTGAAGAAGCTCTAACAACCTAATCAGATTCTATCTATCACAAGTTGCAGCAAAAATCAAAAAAAGTTGATTAGGCATCAATTGACTCAATAAACGCACTTCAATCGATTATAATCAAGCAGTATATCACTCCAAAAGTCATTACAAACATGATCCCTAACACATGGAACTAGGGTTCTTCATACCCAAGTGAGAGAGTTCTACTCCATAAAGAGAGAGAGAGAGAGAGAGAGAGAGAGAGGAAAACAGAATACAAAGCAGTCATACTCATAATGATGGAAGAATCTGCTCTGGGATGATAATCTTCACTCCAAGGACGAAATCCAAGCTTGATTGATGAAACCTTGCTCCAAAATCAGTCCTAGGGTTTGTTCTTCACACTTTCTCTCTCTAGGACTCTGTTTTTGCTCCAGAAAGTCGATTCACCCTCCTTTGGCTCGAATATGCCTCTTTTAACCCGATACTGGCCAAAACACGGTCGAGGACATGACCGTGTTTAACTTTGTCCGCCCGTGTTCTGTTCTCACGTGGAGAACTACACGCTCGCGTCGCGTAACACGGGCGTGTCCTAGGAGTGACACGGTCGTGTTTCAGAAGAGCTGTACCCGTGTTTTGGACTCCTCAGCAACAGTCACCAACAAGCTCTCGGCATAAAAAAAAACATGGGTTGGGGACACGACCGTGTTTTGAGTCAATGGCATCCGTGCTTGCTCCTTGCATCGATTAAGCTCGCGCACTAAAAAGCACTGGCGTGCCCCTTCGTGAACACGGTCGTGTTTCTGAAGTAGTCTGCCTGTGTTTTACCTCAGTTACACCGAATGACCTGCAAACGCCCTGAAACTCGTGCCTACCCCTTCTTTCGACGTCTGGGACCTGAAATGTGACAAAAGAGCACAACCAAGCATAAAATAGGTATAAAACCCGAGATCCGAGCCTCAAACAATATAAGAATGGTGGACAAAAACATGTGCAAATATCGAGTCATCGGTTATAAACGGTTAGTGACTTTATGTAATTACACTATATATATGATATATATTTAATCAGTATTTATATGTGCATACGAGAGTAGTAGCATTAGTTAGAACTTTTATGGATGGTATATTAATTGTACATGGTTAAAAGCTTCATCACATGTTGCCCAATTGTTTACAACTGCTATTTAGTGTTTTCTACAGCAGTTAGGATTAGAATTTGGTTGATGTCTGCCCATACAATCACAGCTACTGTCGTGGTTTTATGTGGCTATTATGTTGTGATATGTGTTGTTGTTTGTTGTCCTGGGTATAGCTAGTTTGTTATTCTAATTAGTAATGGAAGTTAAGAGAAATGATAATGACAAATTTTATAATGATATTGACAATCTTCTCTTCATTTGCACGTCTGTTTTCCAAGTTGATGAAGGGATTCTGATGCTTGATATATGAATTTTGATGCTTGGTAAGAGTTAGTAAGAAGCTTTTACAAATCAAGTTCAAACTTCCAACTTAGAAGGTAGAAGCTTTTGTAAATATGTAGCATGTGAAGTTTCTAGTAGTAGAACTATTATTAGCTAGAAGATATATGTGAAATGCAAACTACTAATTAGAATGATAGGATTGTTATGTACTGCTTAAGAATTTTGGATATGTATTATGCACTGATTTTTATGATATGAATAGAAGTTAGTAATTATTGATTTCAAGTTCCCTTTTGTGTAATGAATGTGTTTAGATGACAAGAATTATCTGTGTTGGAGATGATTTTTATTGTAGGCAAAACGTGTTGTCTGCAAAGTATCAGGAAGCATACCACAAAGATGTTGAAAGAGCATTTGGCATACTACAACAGACAATGGGCAATTTTTAGAGGGTCAAGTCGTGTTTGGGACGTGCAGTCACTTGGTGAGATTATTAACTTGTATCATTTTGCACAACATGATAGTGGAAGATCAACAGTTCCAGTATGGGGATGGGGTAGTGGAAAACATTGAATATGAGACTAATCCCAATTTCACATGGATCCACCTGAGCATAACATTCCAACTCTCATGGATTCCATGGCAAGACAGAGAAGGATTTGTGATCGACAAGGACATCACGCATTGAGAAACGATTTGATTGATCATTTATGGTCAAAACATGGAGGAGAGTAGTAGTATCATGTGTCGATGTACTCCCTATGTATTTCCATATATTTCCCTATGTATTTTCTATGTATTCCCTATGTGTTCCCTATTTATTTTCCTGTGTGTTCCCATATGTATTACCTATGTTTTCCCTATTTATTTATGGGAAGTCACTTTGAATTGCACCACAAGTCAAAATCCGTGAGGGTCTCGGCCCAAAGCGGACAATATCTTCGTCGAAAAAGGGTTTGGGATGTTACACTTTGTGTACAACTCTTTAAAGATCGAAGACGAAGACAGAAACATGTGGTCTACCACCAAAAAACTTGATTGCTCAACATCATCTCGGGAGCTCTCCAAGATGAGTTCTTCTTGCTCCCCAAATTCCTCATGGATCGCCTCTTCGACTTTCTCTTCTTTTTAAAATGGCAAGAAGTGATTGTGAGCAAGTTGTGCACATGCGTGCTCAACAATTGTTCCTAGCCTCTCCGAGTTTCGGAGGATCTCATCCGATGCTTGTAGGAAGGAGGAGTTGATAGGGGTGGTGGTTTCCACATTGGAGCATGCTTCAGTATCCCGGGTGAACCGCTCCACCAAGAGCTCCAATTGGCTCTTCAGTTCTTGTGGAGTGTAGCAAGGTTGTTCTACAGTAGAAGCATTTCCCTCGGAACCCCGGGCAAACCGCTCCACCAAGAGTTCCAATTCGCTTCTTGGATCCGATTGTGGAGTGGCATATGGTCTTGAGGTTTGTCCCATGAAAGCCTCCATAGCCAACTCCAACATGGATTTCACCTTGAGTTGTGGAGGGAAACCTTCTTGATATGGTTTCTCTTCTTGGAAAGTAGGTTGGTAGTAGAACCCAGATCCTTTACTTCCCCCATTTTCTTCATCCCATAAAGTTCCGCGGTAACTACTCTCGGTGGGTGGTGGATACCCCCATAGTTGGGTGAAATCATAAGGATCCATGTCTCATACCTACAAACACTAAAAAAGGAAAATCAAACACACACAAACCACCCTTCAAGCGAAGAGTGGATCAACAAATACAAAACGATAAAACACAAAACGCAACAAAAGACAAGATAGAAAATGCTAGAGTAACACTAAGAGACTTTTTCAAAATAATGGACCGTTGTTCCCTGGAAACGGCGCCAAGAACTTGACTCCCCATGAATTATACCGTGAATTACCCGACTAGAGCTTAATTTTTTAGACTCTAGCCGAGTGCAATATAGGGATAGTATTTAAAATGTCAACCTGTGTCAGTCCATGTACCCCTACTTCAAGCGCTTTGGGTTTTAAAAGCTAAGAAAACTACAAAATAAACAAACAAACAAACAAAGTAAATAGAGGTTGTCCCAATGAGAGAAGAATTCACCCGGGTATCGCTCTGCCTAACCTCATATCAAGATCGACCAAATCGAATGCAAATATGTGAAGGTGTGTTCATGCACCGTTAGGAGGGCGCAATAAGTGAATGAAAGCTCACTCTCTTAATCAACCGGTTAAGGAAAACTTTTAAGCTAGGATCCCTAGCTCTCTCAATCAATTGATTAAGGATTGCGACAATAAACTAGGAAGTCTAGCTCTCTTAACCTTTCTTGTAAGGATTGCAACAATAAGCTAGGAGTCATAGCTATCTTGACCAACTATCTAAGGGTTGCAAGAACCAATCCCTCATAACTTAATCCGGACATCAAAGTAACACCCAAGTTAAAGTGTTTAATCGAAGGTTGAGGTTTGCCCTAATTCGTCCTAGGTAGGTGGCTCAATTGACCAAGAATTCAACTTCTCAAAGCCTCCTAACAAAAGGGGGTTCCCTTTACCTAGATCAAACCCACACACAAAGCATTCAAGTAATGCAATCTATCACAAATTTCTTCGTTTTTTTAGTGGCCTTTCTCCTCGTCATACACACCTAGCTCTTTCCAAACCAGATCTTCAAGAAGAAGCCCCCTCCGACCAAGAACGAGGAGGTGGGTTACGGGTATGATGTGCATGCAGGAAGGGAAATTGGGTTCAGTTGAGAAGAGGCACGAGATTGGAGTTGCTGAGGAGAAGGGAGGGGAAAAGTCTCAAATCCTCACTCGCTGCCGGCAGCTTTGGTGGCAGGGATAGGGCCCCGTCGTCACCCGCCCAGATCTGGGAATTTCTTTCGGTCATCGCCGCAAACTGCCTCACATCTCTCTTCTCCCATCTTTGGATTCATCGATTGATTTGCTTGGTTGATCGATAGTGAGAAAGAGCGACGACAGCGGAAGGGGAATTGACGAAGGAGGAGAAGGGGATCCGCACTGGGGAGAGGCTGCACGGTGGAAGGATATGATTACAGCGTCGGCGTCGGTGGAAGAATTGGAAGAAGAGATTAGAAGGCGAGTGGTGGAGGAGGATGATGTGGCGGCGGTGGAGGAGGAGAGACTTCTAGCAGATTATCTTTGTTGAGGAATAAGAGGAAGGAGAGAAAAAGATGAGGCGATGGGTTTTTTTTGTTTTAAAATTATAAGTCAAAAGTAATATGACGTGGAAGAAGACATGGCTGCTGATGTGGCAGTCTTCGTTACAAAATTAAAGACGGTAACAGACTGTTAGCCACATCTTGACCCGCAACAATAGTAATGGTGTTTAATTTGTATTTCGATAGTTGTGACTATAATTTACCGCTTCTAAATAGTTGTGGCTAATATATTGTATTTATCCATAATTTTTTTATTCAACGGGGAGAAATGCATATCATCAGCGCGGGCCACGCATCCGTCACAAGCGCCAATCAGAAGCATCCCCGTGCGCAACTGGAGATTACTTCGCCTCCCCGTCACGTCTAATGGGAAGAAAGAGAGGGGTTCGGGTTTTGCCTTTTTTTGTCGTGGACTGGGCTAAAACAACCCCAATTTATTGCTTTTTTGGCTTTTTGGCTCTTTTGGTTGGTTGTTAGAGGGAGGAAAGAGCTAGATTTTAGCACTTCCCTTCCTTGTTGGAGATGGCCTTACCTAACAAGTCGGTACAATTGTGACTTGTTATTCATTCACATTTTTTTTATTGGATTGAGTAGGTGGCGGGTGGGTGCATTTGGGTTGTAATTAATCAACAAAGTAAATTTCCAACTTGCCATTAGGTGAATTGACTAACATTTACTATAAAGGGTCGTTCGGATGGATGATTGTAATGAGTTATTTGGACCCAACCCGTTCAACGCGGGTAAAACCTGCTTTGACGGATTGTGGGTCGTATTCGGATTTAAACCCACTATACGTTTTACGGGTTAGGTTTGGGTTTAGCCATATCCAACCCGTGGATATCCGCACCCAAGTTCATGCCCCATGCCCCACGACCCACGGAACACTTAACTAATTAACTATAATTTCTAAACTAATTAATCATATTGTTTGTGGATGTTTATCCTTAATACTAAACATTTAGTACAAATGTTCGTGAGTTATTCAACGGAAAAAAAAATGTTCGTGAGTTAGTGTGTATGTAATAGACAATAGAAGTGAAAATTAGTGAAATTACATCTTTGTAAACGGACCCATGGATACCTATAAACCCGCGCATACCTAACGAGTTGGGTTGGATTTGCGTTTTCTATATCCAATGGGTTTTACCAAAAAAAAGTTCTTGAATAAATCTGTAGCATTGGATTTGAGTTTAGCATAACCCTCCCCCAACCCATTGTCATCCAACTTGTCGTCCAAACCATCAGAAGTTTGACCTCCCGACTCAACTATTTTAACTGTAAGAATTATTTGTGAAAGTCTATAGTATGACTTAAGTGCGTGAGGGATGGGTATTTGACTATTTGGTGGATTGGACGACATATAATGTTTAATAATCATTTGTTTATTTTCGTTAAATTTGCTGAATGGCTAAGGGTGCTGCAGTACACCTAGGATATTAATGTGTGTCCTATCCTATTGACGCTTGTCCATTTCCTGATGGAATTGTAGGTCAAAATCCATGACCATATTCCTCATGATAACGACTAATAATTGAGAAGTAAACAAATGAGGTTGTGACCGTAATAAAGCACACTTGAGAAACCGAAGGTCAGTTGCCTTAAAGTTTATTTTATCAAACGGGTTTATTTGTTGACTGTAGACCCTCGGAGCAGATTTTCTGACTAAAATGCGCCACATAAAACTTAGGGGGGCAAAGGGCGAAGCTGCTTTTAATTATACGCTCCCTCTCTCGGCTCTCCTCTCGTCATTTCCTTACAAAATTTGGCAGACATTCAAAACTCAGCAGCAGTTCAAAAGCGGTGTCCATTCTGGGTTCCATGTACTATTGCTGCTTCCGCTTAGCGTCCTCTATGTGGAGAATCAGCTGCAAAAGTCAATGTTATGCCTCGGCTCATTATTATCCTAAACTAAAATCTTATGTTCTACGCGCTGCTTCTTTGTTCTTACCTTAACCGCCAGGTAGAAAGTCACCATCATCCAACAAAGCACCGGTAGTCCTGTAACCAGGAGCAAGCACTGCATTGTTAATGCTTAACCCACACACCACATTGTTCGCATCCAAAGATGTCTAAAAGTAGACGAAGAAATGCAGTATTAACGTACCTTCTCTACTTGAGAACCGGGAAATTATCCAGTTGACACCAGATGGTCCAACAACATAGCCAGCAAAATTTGCTACCTGCACAAAATTACTAGCAACTGTAACAACTAATGCTACTACGTGTACTGTTTTAGCAACTGGGAGACGAGGAAAATATGGCTTTAAGCATTAAAAAGCAGAGAGATACTAATATCAATAAGACAGGTAGAAACATCAAGTTAGTCACATAGCTTAAAGAACGTGCCAGAACTTTAGATCACAGTTAATAAAACATCAGCTTTTAAATCTTAAACAGAAAAACAGACCATGAGACATGTAATAGTGATTGCACCAGCCACAGCCTTGAGTTCTCGCGAAAGGAGCTCCCCAGAAGCAGTTTCTACCTGGGAAAAGGCACCAAAGAACATCAACAATACCCCAAGTAAATTGTGGACTGGATGAACCCCAAGGGGCTGGCCTAGTGGGGATGAGAACATCCACCACACCTGGGTTCGAACCTTGGGCCAACAACCAAAACAAAAAATTGTGGACTGGATCAACGCTGAAACGAGAAGTAGCTGTACTGACAGATATGCATGCAGCATACAATAAAGCTCGAGCTATTATTAGTAAGCGTTTGTTTGACTATGCATTGCCAAAAGAGTTTTGACTAGAAGAAGCTTTATTGAGATTACACTTTGAATTTGATGAGCATTTATCCTTCTCAAACAGAATGAAAAAAGGGGGAGGGGGCAAATGAAGTGACCAGCAGCATGTGAGCTGCTTTAATGCATGTGCTTGACACTTAGAAAATGAAAAATGAACGCTGATGCCAAGGTATAAATTCCCATGGATTATGAACTTAAATAGCATTTGCTCATTTACAGATAGACCACCTGTAGTGTAGAGATTGCTGATTTGGCTACCATTTCTGGGATGAAGAATAAACATGTTAGCCATGCCCATGAGAGAAGTTTCCTGAGGTAAAATGCAATAAACCAATTATCAGATTACCAGCTAAATTGTTCGGGAACAAGAAAATAACATTGACTTACCATTCTAGATCATGCCAAATAGCAACGAATGTGAATATCACCCAGATGTTTAGAAACTTCGTCCGAGACCCACCAAGGGGAATATATATGTACCTGGAAAAATAGAACTTTTAGAGAACAAATCTCATAGCTGAAACCATGGATGAATACAAGTCATGATGCGCAAAAAAAAGGTGCACCTTACAAGCCATCTATTGTAGGAAGCATGCCAATTTTTCCAAAAGCTCTCCAAGTTGTAGCAATTATTTATGCACCTAGGCATATTCTCAGGAGCCTCTATGCCACTAATCTGTAAAGCATGTTGTTTAAGTCTGATGTGCATAGAACTAAATGCCAGAGCAAAATACTCCAAAGCTCCAAATCTTAGCAACCATAACCATACCAGTGACCAAAGCCGAAAATAGCGCCATATGAGGAAAAACTTCAGCCACATAAAGTTCAAGACCTGTAGCAGTAGACAGTTATTAAACTAATCAGAGAGGAGACCATGTCCTAGGGAGAGAGCTGAGAACTGCTGCAATAATTTCCAATACATCACTTCAATGATTTGCACGACTTATCAAACATATGAACTCAATAATCTTAATTCAGGCAGACCAATGAGGATGACTAAATTATTTGTACATGTGCATGAACATGGTAAATATGCTCTTGCAAGTAGAAAATAGCGACGAATGGGATGGTTGACTGCTGCTCTTCACTTGATCAGAATCTTAAGAAAGGTAGTTGTACCGGACAAGCAAGTGGCAGTTCAATATGACAGGAACAGAGAGGTCACACTATTGAACAGAACAGCTGGAAGCTTGGAACTCAGTTTGCCAGCACTGTTTTTCCCTGTGTGTTGGTTCCTATGTCATGGAGATTTTCATTGCATTATTCTGCATGAACCATAATAGTTTGATCTATGGGTGATGCAAATGAGGGATTAGGGGAGTACATTATAAGCCTACAACAAATCAATTAACAGAATCACACTTCTACTTCTACCCCAGAAAAAACAGGTAGTTTGATTTCATATCCAGCATAATAGGTTGGGCTAGGCTACCTTGTCTCATTCAATCGATGGAGAAAAAAAAGCTCTGTAACAAACTATTGTATCAACAGCTACAAACACATAAATGCAGGAACAAGGTGGTATGGAGCTGAGATCTTACCCCATATGTGATGATGAACATGTCCATAGGTGACAACGACCTCCACAGGCCACTGTTGGTTGATTGAGAACTGCTTTAATAAGTTGATTATCATTGTAAGAATTTTAGCCTGTTATCCTTAAGTTACTAAATTTTACCTGACTGCGAATGCATTGTAATGAAATAAATGATTCATGATCTCTATGATCATGAAGCTGAATATCCACCGTAAACCATACCAGAGTACATCTCTGGTTGCGAAAATTCGTGTTGGCATATCTAGCTGAAAGAACATTGCAGGACAAGTAACGGTTAACCAAGATTCCAACAGAAACTATTCATTACTACTATCACATCACACTCATAGTCGGAGCTGAGATTCTAACAGAAATGATTCATTACTGCACCACATTGAATTTATAAATCAGAAAGTTCAAGAGTTTATTGGTACAACTGCAACAATGTATTTTAAGACACATCTGCATTCATAGTCCAATCATGAGTACATAAAATAAATGAAATCTCTTGGACTGACAATAATGCAGTTCGATCAATTTCCTCGATGGTGTTACTACATTAGTAGACTAATTTTACAACAGAACAATTAGTTGTAGAATAAATATTGCACCTGAAGATGAAGATAAATACCTGTGAAGCAAAGGCATTGAAGCTTATGATTGGGCCAGCAAGGTAAAGTGGCGCATAGACCAGATATGATAAGTACACACTGAATGAAAAGTTATCAATTGGCACACTTCTCTCCTGAATATATAAAGCAGTTACAGATATCCACCACAAAATTCCTTTTAAGTATCTCAAAATTCAAGGAGTCCACTGAAAGAGCTCAAAGGTACCTGTAGCAATTGGTAGCAGATTCCCCCAGATTTACAAGTATGGCAACGCTGGATGTGCTTCTGGGTTTATCAGTATTAAAAAAAAAATTAGCTTATAGCTACTACTGACCATACAGTATGAGAGGGTAACATATGCACGTGCTTGAGTGAAAAATAAAAGCTTTTTTACGCACAAGAGTTTAAAGAAGTCAAGGCCACAAGAACCACGGAAACAAGGTGACGTGCAGAAATAACATTTTCATCAGGCATGATAGGCAAAGAAAAAATTCCCTCCAATCTATTGAAGCTACAATAAATCTATTTAACGAGTAAACCAAAAGGGTGTGCGTATGCGCAAGCTGAATGTAAGACCCTAGAAACAAAGTTGATAGAGGAGTTTAACTTAGAAGAGGAGCAAAAAGTGGTACTAGGGAAATTAAACTCGTAAGAATTGCCAAACAAAGGATACTAAGAAAGTTTGACCAACAGCCAAGGGATACCAAAAGGCTGACCCAGGGAATAACTACAATTACAAGGATGGCATGCCCATCTTCTTACACAATAACAATAGTTGAAATCCTCATCAATGTGGAAAAACATACAACTTTCCACATGTATATGTATTGTTTAATGATTAACCATGAGGGTTGTGTCTCAGAATCATATTTTCTTGACTATCGAGAATAGGAGTGTTGCTCTGATTGATCATTGGAGATACAACTTGATTTTGATTACATTTAACTCTGTAGTGCATAAGAAAATCAAAGTGCAACATGATCGGGATGCAAAGAGATTACATTCATAGAATTATATTCTTGAAAATCTTGCCAAGAATACTCAAAGACAACATTGGACAATGTAGGAACAAAGATCCCCTCTCATTTTGAAAAAGTAGCGTAGTTTTAAGCATCCATTACCTCACAGATGTAGTGCTATTTTGTTAAATCGGACAAAAGCATGGAAAGAAATAATATATTTCTAGATCCAAGATAGCAACATTACAAACAAATCATAGCAATCTAATGTATGTCAATTACCCTTTGATCAAAATGACGTTGTTGATTAGCCCAATGATAATCATATCCAAAGCTTACCATGCGCAAAATAACTGCAACAAAGAGACAAATTGTTAAACCCCAATACAAGAAGACAGGATGATAGCATATTCATAACTTACCTGCGGAAGTAAAGGTTTAAATTTAATCGACAGATAAAGAACTATACTTACCAAAGTTAAAGCAAATGTGCCACCTAAAGGTGCCTCGAAAGTTATCTAAGTATGCCCACTGCTCCCTACAAGAAAAAGATAAGCATTGGAGAAGGATACATTTTGATTTTGCGTCCAACAAAAAGGTAAAAAACTTAACTCAGAAAGCTCACCCAAATATGGAGAATGAATATCCCTCATAAATCCGATTGCAAACAAGAACAAAAATATTGAAACCCCAAATAGCAAATGAGAAGTACTTTGTTCGTGCAAATATCTGCAGAAATAGAGACATTGTACAATAATATATCATAGACTTGAAAAATCATTGGAGAAAGGGAGTCAAAGATTGGGGGAGAGGTGGATTGTGATCACAAGGGGTTTACTTTATTACAGCATCCCACTCGATATTTGTACTTTCAGGAGCTTAAATTTTCCGTTAGATTCATATAGTCTATGACTATGCTTGTTAAAAAAAGCAACTTATATCTAATAAATTATTTAGGCTCTTAACACAAATAGGTCAACTTGATCACAGTGGGTGTTGCAGAGTTGGAGAAAGATATCCAGGAAAGTGATGAACAAAGGCAGACTATCACAGATAAGCACAAGATATTAAAGGAATGGAAGTGTAATTACCCATAAGTACATAAAGGTAGTGTATCATAAACGCAAGAAAGGTCCAACGTTCAAAGTAACTCACCATTACTAGAATATAATTAGCAGAAGCTATTAACAAGATGTAGATGGTGCTGCAAAGAGAAACGAAGATTTGAGTCAAACCAACACCAGAATGTTATACTCACAAGGAATAAAGCAGTTGAGGAAAAAGGAAGAAATACCAAGCCCCATGAAGATATGCCAAATAGGCCAAAGAAATCAAAATCCAGGAAATGGACATGCTCTTAGCTCCCAAAGACAAGAAGGCCTTCAATGCATTGGCTACGACAGCGAAAATTGCAAATACAGAAGTAAGAATAGGTAGATTCCCACGAAAGTTTCTCCATTGGGCATCAGAGACATCCTGCATGGGAAAACAGTACAAATGCAAATCAAAGGTAACTAGGAATGAACCAAAATGAAAAATAAAACGAATCATGGGTTCCTGTGGGAAAATATTGAATCATGGAAGATCAAGGGATAAAACTATGCAATTTCTTTCTGCCTTTAGCATGGAGATTCGTGTGAGAAAGGACTGGAATAGCATATTTGATGAAAGGAAGGAGGAACAACTCTCACATTAAGACTATGAGGGAAGAGCCAGCCAGGGTGTAAGCCATACAGTTTTGACCTGTGCTCTGCCAAATATGAAGATGTTAGATTGCATGCTAGCATTCAAGACTCGAAAGTAGGAACAAGAATAGACGGAAAAGAAAACCAAAGAGCGAACTCACCATGAGCGAGCTGAAGAGTTCGGTGGATGAAATAAATAAATACGACAACAATATAGAGTAGCAAGAAGGCTGGCTCTTTTCTTTTCCAACCAATTACAACGCCAGTCATCCTGAGCTATGCTTGTTACTCAAAACTCCAAACCCAGATGCTGTGAGGGCTTATTCCCTTGGCCTTGCTCTAAAACGCCTGGTTTCAAAACGTTTGAAGTCTCATAACTATGCTGGTCAATGGTGGCTCGAAGTAGTTGCACAAGTCCTAACTTGCTACTTTGAAACATACTTATCTTCTCGACCCAAGTAGTTGTACACTAATGGGTCGTTTAGTTGTCATTCCATTTCTTAAAGCTGCCACAACAGAAAACAAAATTAAAATGAAAATGAAACTGCAATTTCCTGAGAAACCAAACTTGAAAAATCCTTGTTTAGCCGATAATTTTGATGAGTTCTGAAACTGAATTCTGAAAATGAAAACCTATTTAGTTACTTCATACTGTTTTCTGGAACTTGATTACCACAATTTCTGTTACTTCATACACTAATGTGACGGTTCGGGTGGGTTAATGGAAACTTGAGTATAAGAACTTTTAGGTCACCTAAAGCGGTTCTTCATCTTTGTCGTCACTGAGATTGTCAATGCAATTTGATAGATGATAGGAGTTTGGATTAATGATGTAATGCTTAGTTTAATCATATTGGTTTCATTTCATCAATTGAAGTCCCACGACCTGGTTCTATTCTTCCAAAGCTTATGCTGCATGCTAGCTAGTACAATAATAATCTCTTTATGGGAATTATTTGGTACTTGTGTGGTGGGTAACATATCATCTACATTAAACAGCGGGCATGTATGTATCAATGTTTTTCTCTTGCGAACAGAATGTTGATTCTGAAATGCTTAGTCCAGAAACTTCATTCATGGGGTTAGGCCATTTGGATTCATGTTGGTTGTGTAATGATACTTGAACGAAGTGCATCTACTTTGAATCTTATTGCTGTAAGTGATAACTGTCTATTCATATGACGAATCTACAATAAGGTCATTTGTAGGGAATGGACTCAAATTTGGTGGTGCTCAATCAATGCATAAAAATGTTTTGTTGTATAGAGGTGTGTTTCTGGTTCTAGGTTGTTTCCCCCTGTGAAGAGGGGGAATTGGGGGCAAGAAGGGGAGTGTGGTGGGTTTCTTGTCTTTGGACATTTGTCTCATTTTTATTTCCTTTTCAGTAGTTTAGAATTGAGTGTACTGACTAACCAATTTGGATTAGTTTATCAGTGTTGACTAACCCATGATACTTGATCTTGTTACAGAGTGCTTTTAATATGAGATTAGTTAAGAATGTAGCTAGGCTAATATACCCGTGTAAGTCTCTCAAGGGTAGATGACGCCGTGTTGTTTTGATCAAAGTAGTAGTGTGTCCATGTCCATGTAAGCCATGTTGTTTATGTTGGAGGAACTGTGATGATTTTGTTTTCCTTGCTTTTCTTCTTCTTTTCCCTTTTGTGATGCCCTAGGCGGCCTCTATGGCAGTTAGGACCACTGCCACTGCCTGTTTTCTGTTTATATTTTACTTCTACTCCATGCATGTATAAAAACTTACAATTAACAACTCAACTCACCGTATGAGTCCGGAAACCCATTAGTGTATGAAGTAACAGAAATTGTGGTAATCAAGTTCCAGAAAACAATATGAAGTAACTAAACAGGTTTTCATTTTCAGAATTCAGTTTCGGAACTCATCAAAATTATCGACTAAACAATGTTTTTTCAAGTTTGGTTTCTCACGAAACTGCAGCTTATTTTCATTTTAATTTTTTTTCGGTTGTGGCAGCTTTAAGAAATGAAATGACAACTAAACGGCCAATCAAATTGGTCAAACAATTAAAACCCTGGTAAATTGTTCAAATTGTTCAAACAATTTGATGCAGGTAAATTCTAGTCATTATTATAATTTTGAGAAACCTAGCTAGCATAGGAAGAGGGACTAAACTCAACAGAGGAGGCCGCCACTGCTGCTGGGTAAAGGGAAGCTCACCTGAAATCGATGGAGCTTCGCGCCGTCAAGGAACTCGCCGCTGCTGGTGGGGCAAGGGAAGCTCGACTGCTTTGAGGGAGCTTCACACCGACAAAGGAACTCGAATTCTTACTTCACCTGATCGAGCAAAGGATCGATTTTCTCGACCTGCTGATCTGCAAAACAATGGATCGAGCAGGGGGCGAGGGTCGCCGAGTCGCAGCAGGGGGCAGCGTCGCGGGTCGTGGGCCGCGGGCTGGGGATAGGGTCGTCGGCGGATGGTGCGGAGGAAGGAAGGCGTCACGGAGCCTGGGCTCGCCGCTGTCTGGGACGAAGGAAGGTGCGGAGGAAGGCTGTCTGGGACGGAGGAAGGCGTTGGAGGAAGGCGCGGAGGATACAGCGTGATTTTCTGCTGTATTAAACGGAGGAAGGCGCGGAGGAAGGCGTCCTCGGGGATCGGCGGGGGTCGCCGGGGATCATCGGATTGTGGAGGAGGGCTGGGGTTTGGGGGTGAACGAAGGGGGTGGGGTGGCTGCTGTTTGGAGGAGGTGGACAAAAAATGGAAGGAAGAAAGGGTTGGGGTAATTGTTTTATAACATAAAACGACGTCGTTTTGGGTAGGTCAGTGATTTCGGTTAGCCGGTTAACCGTGGTTAATCATCTTCGGTTACTCGGTTAACGGGAAATCTTATCTCCTCTACCGAGCACCGAAAAAGGTAAATAATCATTGATTTTTGGTTAGCTACTAACCAACCGGTTATCGATTAAACCGGTCGGTTAATCGCAACCGGAAACTGATCGGCCACCCTTAGTTAGTGTACTACTTAGTATTATGGGCTTTCTCAATTAAAAAATCACATCTGTCTATATTTTTTTTCTATTATTAAAAGACTTTAATAATCCAGCACCATCGACATCCGTTGCAGCGTCCGCAACTTTCGGCGTTATGTATATTTTTCCATTTTCTTATTAGTTTAGCGATGAATAGTTGGAATTCTTATAATAAAAAAATATTTATTAATTGTGATGAAAATATTCTTATAATAGAAAAATATTCTTTGGAAGCGGTTTCATCTTAATTTTATTTGCATTATCCAAATATCAATGCATTATTAATAATAGAAGACGACCAAATATCATATATATTCTTTTACCACTTTAATATTATAAATTTTAAATGCCTACAAAAAACAATTCAGAAAATAGTATGATGACTTAATTTTAAAAGTTATTACCATAGTTAGTAAAATACAATACATGTTAGTTATGTATAAAATACGGATATTTTATTGGACTTTGCTACATGTCACCGTAATTTGCACTTTTCGGTCGACCTCATATAGGATTAGGTCGACCTAATCTGTTATTTCAGTTTTGTGAGGTTCAACGACGCGGTTGACCTTTTATAGCAAATGGTCGACCTTTTTGGGAAGCGAACAGAATAAGAGGTCGATCCCAATACCTCAAAGGCCAACCATTTTGCACTTAATAGGTCAACCTCATAAGTACGAGTTCGACTGCGTGCACACCGTATCTGTATTGGATAAGGATTCCAATACCATAAAGGTAACCCTAACTTATCTACCACTTAATTCGGCCCATTCTCGTTCTAAATATCTATAAATACAAATACATGTCACCTTCACCGCCACCGAAACTCTGAATTAGGTTGTTTTTTTTACGGTTAGAGTTTTTGTGACGAAGATTATATGTGGTTGCTGTTGTACGTGTTTCAAGAGGTCGACCACGTCGAAGGTGAGGTCGACCTAATGTAGCTATCGCCGTCATCTTGTCTAATGCGTAATTTGCACAGTTTAATTTGATGTTTTGTTGCATGCAGAATACCATTCGGTCGACCCTTATCTCAATCGGGTCGACCTCTGTTTCACAATTGCTCAAAGTTGAATTTAGGGCACAACACTTGGACTTCTGTACTTGCTAGGTAAGGAAGATCAAACCTAATAGGTGACCTAATATTTTTCAAAGTCAACCGTTTCTGTTTGTTTTGGTTGTTAATCCTGAATGTCGACTTTGGCTTTGTTTGTAAGACTATGTTGTGCTTAAAAGGTCGGTCGGTCAATGTGTCTAGTCGACCTATTCGTTGTTCGTGGTAATATTAAACTTGCTTTTGTTGGTAAATTAGTATTTTCTTGCTGGATAGGTCGACCTACGAAGAGCAAAGATCGACCTAAATGGTTCTGGTAGTGACAAATTGTCTTTAAGGTCGACCTAATAACAGGCCAGGATGATCACATCTCTATTTTTGGTCAATTGTACAAAATTGAAGTTGAATTATGATTGAATTTTCTTTAAATTGTTTAGACGATGGCGCATGATGAGAAACAGCAACACGATTTGGGTGAATCATGAAAGTGCTGAAACCCACACAAGAGCCGCTGGTGGCGTGTCAAAAAGAATTCAATGACTATCAGAAATCCATTCGTGATACAGTGGAGCAATTGTCAGTTCGATTGACAGATATGACTAGGATGATGCATGATGGTTTTGAGAGGCTAGAAGGTGCTATCAAAGAAATGCGTGCAGAACGAATGGAGAATGGAGGATGAGATGTTACAAGAAAGAAATTTGACTTTGATGAAGAGGAGGAAGACCATGATGACTCTGCAAATTGCTACCAGAGCATAGACGATTTATTTAAAGAGCACCATTTAAAGGTACACAAGTATATTCATATGTGAGTGAAGATATTAATATTACTATCATTAGTGCTAATTTGTTTTGTTTATATGATTGACAGAGCGAAACAACGTTTGGCAGCAAGGATTTGAGTTTGGTCATTAGCAAGAGTAGCTAGATTTGCTCATTGTAAGTACTATACTGCTACGACTTTCGTATGAAATGTGCACTATATATGTTACGATTTACGAGAATTTTGTGGTTGATTGTTGGTTGGTAGGTAGAACTTTCGTATGAAATGTGCACTATATATGTTACGATTTATGAAATGTGCACTATATATGTTACGATGTCCCGTCTCTTTTCAAAAACCAAAGCATAACTCAAACCAAAAACCGGTTACTCCGGAGCAACCAAACCACTTTTTAAAATAAATAAGCTGACATTATTTAAGAATTTTTTTAACGAAAAGCCCTAGCACTTGGAAAAAATTATCAATCTCAAACACTTAAAACGACTTAACACAGAATCTCCAGTTTATACTAATAACCATGAAACAGAATAATTAACTAATCCAACTTGACTCCTCACGAGCTTTCTGATGTCCCGTCGACGCTGGTACTGCTGCTCGCCTCGCCCTGCTTCTCCTCGTGATCCACTTCTGCTAGACTATCCTCAACCTGGTGAGTGAGAAGGGGTCAATCTCGTCGTTACTTTCTAAGGCCTTTGCCCTAGGCAAACTCCTTACTAAACACGTTATTAGGGGAAGGCCTTGCTAGCATGAAAGTCGTTCTCACTTTCTGCTCTTCAATAATCATTCTTATCAACTCATCTCAACATTAACTTAAAACGTTCTCGACTTCTATCCTTATCTCACACAAAACATTAGGACCACTGTGTTACGTCTCGCCGTCCGGTTGCATACCCAAACCCGGCAATGGCACTGTGTTACGTCTCGCCGTCCAGCCCATGCCCGTCAACTACTGCGTTACGTCTCGCCGTCCAGTACTGACCCCAACATACTCGATCAACTGTTGCGTTACGTCTCGCCGTCCAGTAGTGACCCGACCATCTACCGCGTCCAGTAGTGGCCCAACCTCCCGGGGGTTCCTCATACCATCAACCATACAACATCATATACATTCATACATAGCACAACGCGTGCCTCCATCCTTACAGGCGGTGGGATGCCTCACACACATATCGCACATTACTCAAAAATTAATGAATTAATAACTTGAACGAAAAGCAGAAACTAAAAGACCTACGACAGAGATTTTACCCCTTTACACTCACCTCGAAAAGATGACTCCTCAATTCCTTCCTCGAAAAAATCCCTCCTTAGCCGGATTATCTTGGGGAAACCTATTAATAAGAATCCATACTCTAAGACAACCTTTCTCGATTTAAATGCCTCCTTTTTATCTACCCAGACACCCTCTACTCAAAGTCCCATCCTCAAGCCTCACTCCAAAGGTCCCTTAACCCCCATTAAAATTTTTCTATAAATACTCCCTTCAAAACCGACCACTTTTCCTAATTATTTTAGTCTTGGACGAATTTTCCACCTAACTTGAACCTTCTTAAAAATTTGGATAATAATTTTCCTATATCAATCATGAGCATTTATACCATGGAAAATTATCAAATCCTTATAAACCCCCCGGAAATATTTTTATTTAATTAAAAATAATGTTTGAACAATTTCTAAATTTAGAAATACATCTTCCAAAATCCTCAAATTAAATTACAGCCATCTTCTTGACCTTCCTCAATTTATAAAATTTTAAAACTCAGAAAGAAAACCTCATAAGGACTCGAAACAATTTAAATCATCTAAAACAAATTTCTGGAAATTCCCTGCAGCTTTAGTGACCACCCAAATTCTGTCACTAAAGGCCTAAACGTCTGTTGCTAAAACCTCAAAATTGCACCCTCACGAAAACCCCCCAAATTAATCGACCTAAGTCAAAGCGATCGAGTTCCCTTACCTCTAGAACGTGCCTAGGCCTAGGTTGGATGACCCGGGACGTTGATCTCCTCGTTGATCGAACCCTCAAACGTCACCGCTAATAAAAACGAGCTTCAAATTAGACTATCGATAAATCGAGTTTAGAAATCGCGAAGGGGTTCGTGATCCTTACCTAGAAACACGAAAGGGATGGGGTGAGAAATCGCGAAGGGGTTCGCCACCCTCTCCCTCTCGGCCCAAGGCCGCTTTCTATTTTTTTTCAATAACTAAAATTATAATAATATTATTATAACAATAATAATGTTATAATATTATTATTCTTAATCCGCGATTGTAACACTTAGTACGTAATCATCAATCCAACCGATCACGTATTAAAGTCGAACCTAACTCTAAAATACCGGGGTGTTACACTTGTTATGTAAATGCTTCGGTTTAGTTTGTGTTTGATTAATTGAGGTCGACCGGTGATGTAATGAGGTTGACCTATGATGTATTTGACTAGTCTTGTTATGCAAATGCTTCGGTTTAGTTTGTGTTTGATTAACTGAGGTTGACCGATGATGTAATGAGGTCGACCTATGATGTTTTGACTCGTCTTGTTATGTAAATGCTTCTGTTTAGCTTTTTTTATTAAATGAGGTTGACTGATGATGTAATGAGGTCAACCTATGATGTTTTTGACTCGTCTTGTTATGCAAATGCTTCGGTTTAGCTTGTGTTTGATTAACTGAGGTCGACCGATGATGTAATGAGGTCAACCTATGATTTTTTGACTCCTCTTGTTATGCAAATGCTTTCGTTAAGCTTGTGTTTGATTAACTGAGGTCGATCGATGATGTAATGAGGTCGACCTATGATGTTTTTGACTAGTCTTGTTATGCAAATGCTTCGGTTTATATTATGTTTGATTAACTGAGGTCGACCGATGATGTAACGAGGTCGACCTATGATGTTCTTGCCAAGTCTTATTATGCAAATGTTTCGGTTTAGTTTGCGTTTGATTAATTGAGGTCGACAGATGATGTAATGAGGTCGACCTATGATGTTTTTGTCTCGTCGATTTATGCAAATGTGGTTGTTGTTGATTCTGCTTGCAAACATAGGCCGCCCGATGAAGGAAAGAGGTCGACCTATCATTGTTCAGTTTTGTCTATGCATGTAGTGTATAGGCCGACCTGTTTAGGGACAGGTTGACCGAGTCTAGTTGGTTTCGAAAATGTGCCTAACGTGAATTTTCGCTTGTTGATCTCAGGATGTTTGGAAGAAAAAAGAAAAGAAAGGCAGAAAAATGGCTGCCTCAAGTTCTGAATGGGAAGAGTTCAACCACACTCTGTTCCAGACCAAGGAGCAATGTGACAAATATGAAGAGAGGAGAATGCACAACTGCAAGGTGGCTCCTGGAAGGCCATTGACGACCGATGCGTATTCTCATTTCGAAAATTACGGGTTCCTAGCACCATTTGTGGAACAAGAGTGGCTGAAGGTGATATCTCTCAATGTAAATTCATTTCTCGCGAACCAAGCAAATTCTGACTGTATGTGGTCTTGTTGAAGAGGAAGATGTTCAGGATTGCAGTAGGCCAACGATTCACCAGCTGACAGTTCAAGCTAGAGTACTTCACCACATGCTTTCCTACAACATTCTGCCAAAGGATGGACATCGGGAGACAGTCACCTACTTCTACATGGAGCTCCTCACCAACCTACTTTCAAATGAGAAGGTGAACTTGCCATACTTGATCTTTAAACACATGCTTGCTGTTGCAAAGAGTTCAACCAGGACTCTTCCCTCTGAGATGATCCTGACTTTTCTATTTGAGGATTTTGCTGTGGATTTAAGTGGTGAGGTTGGCTTAATAATCTCAAGGCAGGAGTTCTATACAATTTCATCCCTGAAAAGATGAGATTTGAGCTGCGTAATGGTGAGTATGTCCGATTATACAATGCTTATGGTGTCCATGGTGGTGATGATGATGAGGATGATGCTGATGAAGGAGCCTGAGATGAGCCAATGGCAGATCCATAGAGTTAAACTCCACTGGTCACCTTAGAGCGTATGTGGGAGCGCATGGATGACATGTACGACTACATGGGGTGGATGTCCACCCAGATGTCTGGCATGTACGACTACATGGGACAAATGACCACCCGGATGAGCACACTGCAGGTGACCGTGAATGAGATGGAGATGAGTTCCGATCTTTCAGTGGAAGATACATGCATCCCACTATATCCGACTACCATAATGCTAGCACCACCAATGAAGAAAATGCGGATGAGGGAGAGAGGGGGAGGAGTGGGAACTTGACGATTTTAGATTGTGTATTTTTGTTGTTAAGTCTTAAAAATGATTGTGGATTGATATTATGTGGTTTTAGATTTCAGTTTTGTGTGAACAATTATGATGTGTGTTCTATTGTATTTCTTGTTAGTTTGTTTAGTTGTTATGTTATGAAGTTATGAGTCATTGGCATCATTATTTAGGACTGATTCTGTTGGTTTAAAATGTAATTTGTACGAGCAGAAGAACAACAATCATCGACATACATAAGCAAAAAAGATGTAGGTCATAGGTTGATTCTCCTATATTCGGTCGACCTCGAAACCAACACTCTTGATCTTCATTTTACGTCAAATGGTGATGGATAAATGGATATAACACTTCTCTTCTACTGGTCGACCATTTTGTTAATGACCGTTATCAAGTGGTCGACCTATATACCTTTAATGTCAACCATTTTGCTTCTGACTCCAATGAAAAGGGCGACCGATGTTTTATTGTGGTCGACTGACCATGACAACTTAAACTTAAAATGGTCGACCACTACATTTTAAAGGTCGACTGTGATAAGTCATCAGGGTGCTCACATTAGTGTATTCGGTCGATCTCTATTAGAATTAGCTCAACATAAAAGTACAAGTTACGGTAACATGGATGTCACCATAGGCGCACCCTATTTTATTACATTTCTAAACTAATGATGTGTGTATTTTGAAAATTAACTAGTTGTCAATTGAGTTATTATGTTCTTTCTTTTGTTTTAATTTGTATTTTATTTTCAGTTTTAGCCAAAATTAATTCATCATTCATTATCATTTTTTTTTACTTTATTTTATGTCTTACTGAATTATAAAGAAAAATTGGGCCACATTTTATTTTCAGAACAGGCCCTCGAATATTACAGGGCCGGCCCTGACCTTGATATGAGTAAAATTTGGGTAATGTCTGGCCGCCCATGTGCGGGCCAAGTGCATAGTGACAGATGAATTAAACTATACGACCAATTTCTATTTGTCTATCTTACAAACCAGTTTGAGACCACTCATAATTTCAGTAAAATCAGCTCAATCATCGTACCACATTATAAGTTAACTTTTAGCGTTTGATGAAGCGGTTGTTATTATCCCCCGGCTTGTTTAGTGATGCTACTTTAATTCAATCAATAACTATCGTCGTTTTGAGTGAACTTGAGATGCATTATAATGGTTTGCTTTGCTCTGCCAATGGTAAAATACAGCTGATAGAATGTGGTGAAGCAGAAGTAAGTTTGTCTGCAATTAAGATGCTTAGCATGCCCTAACATAATCACATTCCAAGCTACAACATTCAAGTTTGACAGCTGGAAGAACAACTAAGAACATCCTCAAGCTTTTCCCAAACTGACATATGCATTCATGACAGTAATAGGTGCTGCCTGGTCATGCTCCATCCCACTTTTTTGCATCTCTTCGAAGATTTCTGTTGCTTTTTTTTTTAAGATGAATTCATTAAGTAGTCAAATGGGCCAAGCCCAGCGGAAAGATACATGTTTACAAAAATGGTCTAGAAAAACAAGTTCACAGGACCACAAAAGACAAACAAACATGGACAAAGCCCAAATCCGAAAGCCAGACCAAGAACTCAAAATCCAAACCCTAATTGTTAAACAAGCCGCAGTAGAATAATCACCGCTGCCGGATGCAACCAACACGGGATCGCCTCTCAGCATCAAACGACCATGAACACGAACCAACACAGCACTTCGACAGCAAAGAGGAAGACATCCAACCCAGCAGAAGGCACGAAGATAGAACATGACCATGCTCCAACCATTTCTCACTAGATCCAACGCGTCAGCAGCTCTTTACCCACGACAAGTAAGAGGAACATCAATCGAAGTGCAGCGGTGAAGAGTCCACGGGGCGCATCTCTATCTTCAAGCTCCTCCAACCGAGTCCAAGCCTGAGGCTATTGCATCTCCGAATCACCAAGATATACCGGGTGAAACAAATAGGATGTAGACGTAGGAAAAGAAGAGGAGAAGACAAGTTGGACAAAGATCAATCCAGCCTCCTTTTGCTACTCAGAGAAAGAACATAGCATCTCTCAGTGGCGGATCCAGAAATTCTACGTAGGGGTGTCCTCTATAAAAAATTAAATTAAATTAAATATTAGAATTAAATTAAATAATTATTAATTATAAAAATATCTAACTAATATAAGTTTCAGTAAAAGTTCAGACGTGTTTCATTAAATGATAAAATGCATTCGGTGTTTATACTGCTCACCAAATATCTCTCGACATATCTTACTAGACAAGGATATCCCGTAATTGAGTTTAATCATTTGGTTTTGAAAATAATTTGAGATAAGAATAACATTTTACTATTATATTTAGATCTAAAACACAATAACAAATGAGTTGTAGCGTAATTGAAAATATATTAACTAATAGTGGCAGTGTCCTAATTTTAAATCACATAAACTACTACTTAAATATTATTTATACCAATACGCAAACTACTACGGGAGATTGGATAATCATTTTCCCAAATTTTAACGTTGTCCCACTACCACTTAAACATTTTTTTCTCATATGCAAATTATTATCGTAGATTGAATAATCGTGTTTCCAAATTTTAGGGGTGTCCCATGCATGTATCCGCCACTGGCATCTCTAGATATGAAAAATCAGAACAGAGGAGAACAAGCAGAACCCACAAAGATGGGAACAAGCAAAAGCCCACAAGGGGAAAGATCTGGAACCGCAAATGGGAGATGATAAAAGGAGAAACACATCTCAAAGCAGACCATCTTGCAGATAGCCAGCGATTAGCGATGTCCCAAAAACGGTATACATATCCGGTGCGGCCTCAAATATGCTTCGAGGTTTACTCATTTGATCACGCAATGAGAAAAATTGTTACAAGATCGAGCCGAGGTGACAATTCAAATACTTAGACTTGTGTTTTTTTTTCTATTTTATAAATTTGTTCGTACTATTGTAGGATATTTTGGTTATAATTGTTAGTTGCAAGTGTTCTAATTGGTTAGGACTTGTGTTTGTCTTTTTTAGTAATTAATTAAAGTTTTTTTTAAGAGAAGAAAGGAGAATTCTAGTTGGGAAAAGGAAAAGGAGAGAGACTAAATGCCTTGGGTGAGAAAAAAAGATTAGGTTATGTAACTCTATAAATATGTACTTTATCTTTCGTTTCACGTCATTGAACATTGAAACTAAATTAATTTTTATTGTATTTAGATATCGAGAATGTCAGACCACATCCCGTCTGGAGTTGTCAGAGAAATTATGGGCCACCTGTCACCGTGGGAGCTCGGCAGGTGGAGGTGTGTGAACAAAGAAATGGAAATCCATAATAGACGACAGCGCCGACGCTTTACCTCCCTGTTCTTCGGGACAGTGGCGGACCCAAAAATTTTTCATAGGGGTGTCCTCTTTTAAAAAATTAACTAAATAAAAATAATTAATAAAAATAAAATTGTAAATATGAAAATACCTTACTCGTACAGGTTAAAAAATCCATGATGTGTTTTCATATTCGAAATTAATTGTAGAATACACTTGGTGTTTATAGTGTTAAAAAAATTGTCTCTATATACACTACTAGACAATCATTCACGAACTTATCGCATATTCGATTTGTAAACTTGTTCTTGATATAACCCAAAGTTGAAAGACTCTTTCAACACTTGCCGTACAATCATAAAATCCATACAAATTAAGGGTAGTTTGAAATTAGTTTAATTGTTAGGGTTTTAAAATAATTAGAGATAGGGAATGCCATTTTACTATTACACATTATTCAAAATCGAACAACAAATGAGTTTAGCTCAACGAAAATTAAGTTTATTAATAATAATAGTACTCTAGATTTGAATTATCCAACCTACCACTTATATTCCTATACACAAATGACAGTAGGATAATCATTTTTTCAAATTTAAGGGGTGTCCCTCACTATCAATTATATTTTTTTTGTCCATACATAAATTACTACCGGGGGTTGGATAATCGTTTTCTCAAAATTTAGGGGTGTCCCCACCCTGGATCCGCCCCTGCTTCGGGAGGTGTAGGCGACCAACCGCTTTTCGGTTCAAGCCGGGCAGTTTTGGTCCCGGTCGGAGACCTTTAAATTTTACCTACGACGATTGTTCTTCCTCATTGCCTCCCTGCTTTGCATACCCCGTCATCATGGGTTCTTACCACGGCTTGCTCTGCATATGCAAATGCAACTATTCTGACAAACTCCTCCTGTTCAATCCAGCTTTTCCGGAGGAGACGCGACTAGTGACACTTTTGGACTTCTTGATGGCCGAACCATTAGTGGGCCACCTGTTCAAGAGCCACTCTAAGCAATATCCCTTGTTTAGGTTACAAGTTCGGGTACGATAAGGTGGCTTGCGACTAGAAGGTCGTTGTATTGGTATCGCTACATAATTTCGAATTCTACGTTCTAACTTACCGCTTCGGTACTGATTCTATTAGCTTTTTGCCCGCCAATAAGTTCTGTCACATATTACCATATCAGAGGGTGGGCGATGGTGATCCCGTTATTGCAACATGTTTCAAGTTCAACTATGAAACTCTCGTGTCCAAATTTGAGTATTGCGAGTCCGATCTCTTTGGGGAAAGAGTGAATATGTAGAAGTGCGATAATGATCCCGTTATTCTATTCGATGATCAGCATTAATATCATAGTAAAGAATCATATGAAAAAGTAAAAGTTGAGATATTCTGAGAAATTATGCATATTAGCATTAGCATTCTACCCTTTGAGAAATTTAATCAAATTGTTTGGAGTAAGAACTCTTTTGTTTTGTGAATTGGATTGGACATATATGTGGCCATGCTCAGGGATAATTAATGTGGTAAACAGATACGGTGTTTCGACCAAACACTGCTAATCCCCATCCACAAAGAAACAAAATTTGTATTCCCCAAAAATTGTTTAGTACCATTCAACGAAAAAAAAAAAATTGTTTAGTACCAGAGGACACGTATGCACAAATTGGGAGAGAGAGCCACTGTAAGGGAAAACCCCTACATAGTTTAGGGAGAAAGTTGTTCAATGTTTGGTCACATAGAAGATCCAAATTGGCCTCCAAGGTGTAAATGCAGCAAGACAACATTTAGGAAAAGTTTTAATGTAGCAAATGATGAGTCAGACAACTAACACTGCTTTCCACACTTGGGTGCTTGTGTTATCATCGTTTCCTTTTTCTATTAGAATGCAACTTCTAAGCAAACTCAATACTCTTTACTTAGTTTCTTTACCCTAAATTAAACAATCAAATTTAATTTATATATTTAATTATTAATTACAAAGGTAATTAATTTCGTATTCGATAATACCGATTGGGATACCGAAATATTTAGGGATTGGGATTGAGATACTGAAATTATTTACGGATTGAGATTGTGATTGACTTTAGGGTATAAATTGGTATTTGAGATTTGGTATTGGGATACCGATACCGTACCGATTTCCACCCCTAGTGGTAAAGTATGGTAATTTTTTGTCCAATATTTTTTTTTCTCCCAGAAATTTGTAGATCCAATAGATCATGATGAACTCGTTCCTTCTCAGCAAACGTTTTCAAAAATGACTTAAAAACGAAAAACGAAAAAATGTTTCTCGAAATATATTGAAAATTGATCTCATTTTGTAGAGCACAACGAACTAGTTCCATCTGTGCATAAAAAATTGAAATCCGAGTTAGAACGAAGAAGATAAGAGCCGATTAAGAAAACTAGCGAAAATAAATGCTTTTAATTGACAACCCTTAGATCTAGATTTTTTGGGCACACTTAGATCTAAAGGTCCAGATTTAGTTACTCACAGATCAGTAACCAATGATTACTGACTCTATCCTAAGCCTAACCAAAGGACACGTAATGCACACATTGGGTGAGAGAGCTACTGTAGGGGAAAACCCCTACATAGTTTAGGGAGGAAGTTGGGGAGCGGTTACGGTGATTACTACAAAGTAGTAATCACCATGGTTACTAAGGTAAATTGGGTATGAAAAAATAAATTGTATTAATTATTTTTTTTAATAACTAATATTTTAGGTAGTTCCAAAAATCTATTAATTACAATTATCTATCTTTCTCTCACTTCTGTAATCTCCAAACAAATTTTCTTTCCTTATCTTTCTCCATCTTTCTGCAAAAGAAAAAAACACGAAATCACTACCAATCCATTAGACAACCACTACCATTTTGAAAAATCAATATCATTGCAGACAAAAATCTATACTATTACACGAAAACTACCAATATAAACAATCTATACCATTACAAAAGTCAAACAAATACCAAGCAACCACTGGAAAAATAAAACTACAAATCAATATCAATCCATTGGACAACCACTACCACTTTGAAAAACACCAATACCATTTCAGAAATAAATCAATACCATTATAGAAAATAATAATACCACTACTAATGTGAAATCAAACCAATACCATTATAGAAATAAATCAATACCATTATGAAAAATAAACTATGCGTAACATTTCATATAAACCAAAGCAAATGAACGACTACAATTCTCATTTGGGCTTTCTTCTTCTTCTGATGTTGGGCAAAGGAGTAACCTTACCCAACCGTCTCCATCTCCAGACAGAGAGAGAGAGAGAGAGTTCTACTTGGCTGGCGGTGCCTTCTTCCAAATCTCCCAATTTTTCTGATCTTCCTTTTCCACCATGGAATTGGAGTCGAATTTAGCGGTGAAGGCAAAGGGAGAGGCGACGGCGACGGAACATGGCAGGGAGAGGGAGAGAGGTGGGAGCCGAGAGAGAAATGGGGATTTGGGAGCGTCGACGGGTGTGAAGACGGGGAAGAAACTGCCGACGGAGAATAGGGTTTTGATATAATAAATATATAGAAATTTATTTTGTTAAGGATAGTTATCAGGTATGGTATAATTTTTGTTGCAAAATTATCTTTAATCTAATCATGATCGTCTATCTAAAAATGAGATGAAATAGAGTTAATGAAGTGTATGGATTTTGGTAGCCACGGTAACTACTAAAAAATTAGTAATCACCCTAACTATCGTGCGTATAAAATAACTCAGATGCAGGTGCGTATGAATACTGAAAGAGTAAGGAAGTTATACGGGAAAAGACTCCTTGGTATGAAAGCTGGTAATGAATTTCACTCTGTATCGAGATGGTATACCCCAGTGGATCTATATGTGCCCTAACCATCTATCTTAAAATGGAAATTCTGGATTGTCTGATCGAGAATAGGAATCTGAATGCCTTCGCGCTTAAGAGTGAGAAACAAGGGCTTTATCTTACCCGGAGAACATAGGATATTCTCAACCCCTATCCTATAACGTTAGCTCAGCTGGTATAGATAGAATCATCACATTACGGTACTTTGATCTTTCAAAGTTGTAAGTCAACGTGTCTGTACTCGGAGGAGACTGTGTAACGACCGTTCAATGTTTGGTCATACAGGTACTTAGGAAGATCCAAATTGGGCTCAAAGGTGTAAATGCTGCGGGACAACATTTAGGCAAGTTTTAGTGTAGCAAATGATATGCTGGCAGGTGATGAGGCAGGCAACTAACACTATTTTCCACACTTGGGTGCTTGCGTTTTCATCATTTATTTTTTCGTGTTAGGATGTAACTTCGAGGTATATGCATGAATAAATTTTCTTTGATTTGATCTTAATTGAAATCATACAAAATTCAGATTTAGTTAAGTGTCACATAATCATTCTCAAGTCTCAATTGAATGGAATAAAGGAAGTGATGATCACCCGCAGAATTTTCTAACTTTTACGGTAGTTAAATACAATACAAGAGAAGTACTCGGAGTCTAAACGACATATTTTTATTATATGAGTAGAACTTGGGTAATGTCTGACCGTCCATGTGTGGACCAAGTGCATAACAACAAATGAGCCGGACTATTTGACCAATTTCAATAAATCCATGTCACAAACACAAACCGGTTCGGACCATGCACAATTTCCCAGTAAAAATAATCACACCACCTCATAAGTTAATTTTCATGAAGCAACAATTATTATCCCCTGCCATTGATTTATTCTGTTTACAGTAAATTACAGCCGATGAAGTAATTAATAGATGAAGCAGAAGTCAGCTTTGTCTCCTATTGAGTTGGGATTGTTAAGAATACATTCACACCCAAATATGGGTATTGAAATTGACCAATCTGTCGTGGAAACACATCTTATTTTAGGCTGCAGGTTACCCAACGTGGAAACTCGACAATGTACTACTAATAATCAGCGATCCGCCATGTCCACTGCTGCCTCAAATACTGTTCGAGCTTCATTCACTTGATTAATATTAACAAAGATACCAATAAGACATTGACCAGTCTTGCACATGGCAGACAATGCAATAGCAAAAGTGAACTCATGGGACGAACTCCTTTCGTTCCACAACAGCCCAAAACATTTCACGACCGAGTACGAGGATGCCCTTTTCGAATACAGCGAGACTCTGTGAGTGAGAGGCGGTTGTTTTGGACTGCGGGGAAGAGCTAATAAGGCGAGTTCGTGGAGATAGTTGCGAGCTTGTAACTTGTAAGGCCGGGGACAGCGATGCATTCACTCGTCGCCGACGGTGAAGAAATGATGGGAAAAAAAGAATTTCCGCTGCCGGGATTCGAACCCGGCCCCGGGGACTCTTTTGGAGAAGTCACCGGGTTCGCACCCCAGAGTTCATCTTAATTTTTCAATGCTACAGCGGATTGTTGATATTATTCCGCGTCATAACTTTTTATGCAGCTGCCTCCTGCCTCATCACTTTATCCAACATGTTTGATTTGATTAGGGTGGGTATAGTAGACGGGACGGGCGGACATGCGTACTTTTCTCAACCTGAATTGTTCAATTGTCGGCCCGTTTTTGTTTAAATTTCATGTAATTTTACTTGAATTACTTTGAATTTTAACTATAATTATATTATAAATGGGTGCGAACCTTAACTCCTCGAACCCGACTACTTAGGCTTAGCAAGCTAAACCTTGCTTGGCCCACAAGTAATAACCAACACAATCCTAAGACAACAACGCACTTATTGAAACATGTTTCAACCATATGAAACTCTCGTGTCTAGATTTGAGCGTTGCCGGTCCAATCTCTTCACAGAAAGAGCATATTTGTGAAAGGCAGAGGTGACCTCGTCACTTAAACTTGGACTATCAACATAGAGTAACATAATAAAAATGCGAAAAATAGAGTAGAGATATATTACGTGAGAAATTATACATATTAGCATTAGTATTCTTCTCTAGGGATCGTTTGGATAGATCAATTGAAAAACGAGACAATTTGATTAATGATCTTATTTCACAAAACGAGTAATTTAAAATGAGTCAAAATGGATCAACTTGGCCAGATAGTCGCAAAATAAAACAATTGGATCAAATTGATCAATTAGTATTCCTCACCCAAACGACCTCTAGAGAAATTTAATAAAATTGGTTGGAGTTGGAATTCACTTGTTTTGTTAATTGGATTTGGCCATATTTGTTGTGGACATGCCAAAATATTGTCTATCTAATAGTGTTTTCATGTCAAGGGTCATGTGTTAACGCAAATTTGCAAGTAAAGCGACACATTGTTAGCTAACTTGTTTATAATAAAAAGGCATAGTTGTAGGGGGAGGGATTATTCAATATTTGGTCATGTAGGTACTTAGGAAGATCCAAATTGGCCTCAAAGCTGTAAATGCAGAAGGACAGTGTTTAGGCAAGTTCTAATGTAGCAAATGATATGCTGGCAAATGATGAGACAAGCAACTAATATGGTTCTTCACACTTAGATGCTTGTGTTTTCATCGTTCTGTTTCTGTGATAGGATACAACTTCGAGGTATATGCATGACGAAATTTTATTTGATTTAATCTCAAGTGAAATTATAGAAAATTCAAATTCAGGTATGCATCACATAAACACAGCTCAATCAAATGAAAACTATATTTGAGATGATGGACTATGATAAGAAAAAAAAATGATCACCTATAAAATGTTGAAATCTTGCTTGCAAACTATGAACTTCGTCATATAGTATTGATCTATCTATCGTGTGTGTGTTTTTCTTGTATGGATCTACATGGAGACACATCTTGTCGGTCATCATCCGACGCTCACTCCGATTTAGAGGGTTGTCGGCGCAGGGCGGGGACGGCGTGTACAAGGAGCCAACTTGAAAAACCTGAAACCTTTGCACCATCATTTTATTATTTTATTTTTCAAAAAAATTTGCAACAAAAATTCATTATTTGAATATGACGTGACGGTCTGATGGCATGACGTAGCAAGATGGATTGATGTGGGAGCTGACAAGAATAGTGGCCTTGTAGAAAAGTATGTCGTGAGGGTTGTCGGGATCCGAACCCGGCCCACGGGACCCCTTTTCAGAAGCCACCAGGTTCGCAACCCAGAGTTCTTGTTTGTTTTAACGATACAGCGGATTGGTGAAACATTTTCGCATTTTATGGTATATAGTAGAAAATTTTACTTGCATGTGATAATAATAATTAATTTCCAAAAAAAATACACAAAACTATCATATTTATCCAAAATTTTATCGAAGTTATTTTAGATGCTGATTGGAACTAATGTATTTGCTAATTTGGCGACAGTTAATAGAAGAAAAAAACATTGCTAGGTAGAATTAACTAAATTCACTTGTAATAACTATAAAATAAAACAAAATGAAATGGAAGGATCATCCACCTTCACTTACAAATAAGATATACCCACAATTAGAATTGAAAGTTTAGTGTCGAAGTTTGGGATATATCGAATACCGTATCGAATTTATCAATGTTTGGTATTATCGAATACAAATTTATTTTTATGGATTTTGATTGGAATTGTGATTCATTTGGAGGTTATTTGGTGTTCGGGATTACGTGATTGAGATTCGTATATACCGAAATATCGAGAAACAAAACAAATTAAAATTTAATTAAATATAATACACATACTTGGGTTAGTCCTCACTATTTGACAACTCACAATCTCCCAATCCAACCCAATTTTGGTTTTGCAATTTAAGCCACTCTCGTCACACACGCAATCTCTTGATATTTGCATGACACCAAAAAATAGACAATCTCATTAGTCATCTATCAACCTCCAATCCATCGAATTAAAGATTGCAAATGACAAGACATTTCGGTATCACCATCTCCTCACTTCCTCCTTATCTGTGTCCTAGTTCAGGACGAGTTCAAAAACCTTTACCTAGCCTTTTTGTGCTAAATGGGAACCTATAATGAATCAGTTCAATGGAGACTTGATTGAATCCAATCAATAAGGACTTTGATTAGTTTTTATTAGACTTCGCTCATTTCAAATTATCATAACCAAAATTTTCAATCATAAATTTATATATATATATATATATATATATGGAAACGAATCGTATGCGTCAGACACATAATATGCGACAGGATTCTCTACCGTAGATCTAATATAACGGTCATTATAAATTATATTAAAATTAGTAATAATAATTACTACTTTCACCCCTTAAATAATTATATGTGCTATATAGCCCCCCAATAATAATTTGCGTTTTATTTTCTCACATGATACCTATTCGTTTTTGTGAGAACTCAGATGATACCTTATTTCTTCTAGATCTTTTAATGAACACCCAAAAATTATACAATTGATAAAATAAAGTTCCATTAAAAGGTTGCCCCAATTCGACAATCCTAAACCACCATCATCGTCATTACGATTTTTCTAGATACCCCAATTGCAAACCCCTAATTTTACCATCATCATCATCGTCCCTGCTTCTGATATACATCGACTTTGGCTCATCATCATCTGTTTTTAAGGTCGCAGATGATATCTACCCTTTCGAGATGAATCCGAATCAAATGACAGTGAAAGACTATGACCTTTACGTCCTGTAAACAATGACTAAGGCTGAAATGGAGAGAGGGGATTGGGTCTCGTCAAGGGAATTCTCTTGGTCGGAGTCCAGAATCGTAACGGAGTGAGAAAGTTTGGACGATGAAGAGAGACAGCCGTCGGATTACGATGGTGACGGCGGCAACTGGATAATTGGGAATTTGGGGGTCTAGGGAAGACAACGATACATGAAAGGGAATTCTCTTGGTCGGAGTCCAGAATCGTAACGGAGTGAGAAAGTTTGGACGATGAAGAGAGACGGCCGTCGGATTACGGTGGTGACGGCGGCAACTGGATAATTGGGAATTTGGGGGGCTAGGGAAGACGACGATACATGAAAGTGAATTCTCTTGGTCGGAGTCCAGAATCGTAACGGAGTGAGAAAGTTTGGACGATGAAGAGAGACGGCCGTCGGATTACGGTGGTGACGGCGGCAACTGGATAATTGGGAATTTGGGGGGCTAGGGAAGACGACGATACATGAAAGTGAATTCTCTTGGTCGGAGTCCAGAATCGTAACGGAGTGAGAAAGTTTGGACGATGAAGAGAGACGGCCGTCGGATTACGGTGGTGACGGCGGCAACTGGATAATTGGGAATTTGGGGGGCTAGGGAAGACGACGATACATGAAAAAACGGCATCATTTTGTGCTCGTCTCTGAATCGAAAGTGGCCTTGAGAACAGCGTCGTTCTATAGGTGTAGCTGAAAACAAAAAACAAAAATTGTAATGGTATGAGGGTCGAACCAGCGTCCTGGTCATTACCATGGGTATTCTTCACCATTCATGCTGAACAAGGATTTTGATTCAATATACTTCCACTGTTATATTTATAACTATAAAATGAGTTCTTGTAAAATTAAAACACAAAACTAAACTAAGCAGGCCTTTTGTACCAGGCCCAATAGGGCTTAGTCGAGCAGATCGGCGGCTGCCCCTGCCCTCCCTTTGTCTCTTTAACAATACTCAATTGTAAAAAATAAAATAAAACAGATAACAATAATGGCAAAGTTGAAAATTGGAAGACTACTTACCTACCAAATCTAGCAAACGATTTATCTTCTGCTTTTTCTCCCCTCCCCATGCGCTGCCTTCTCGGTTTTCCTTCAAACTGATCAGACACATACTCAACCGCCCTCATCCTCCCTCCGCCGCCGTTGCATGTCTCCGACTCCGCCCGTCAAGCAACCGTTGGTCGCTCAGTAGCGGTCTCCTCCTCCGGGCCACCATCGTCGCCTGCCACCTCCGCCGCTGATTCGCTGTAGCGGTTGTGGGAAGAAGAGCGGAGGAAAGTCGCCCGGACTAACCACGTCGGTTGTGTGAAGAAGAGCGGGCCACCATCGTCGCTTGCCACCTCCGCCGCTGACTCGTTCCCGATCTGCTCGACTAACCACGCGGTGTCGCCGGCCACGTTTCCACCGCCGCAGGTACTTTTCTTTAATTGATTGTTAACTATTTGGTACGTTCTATTAGAATAGTTGATCATAATGTGTTCTTATACTCCTATTGAACATCCACAGTATGTGCAAGAATAGAAATTGAGTAGGGTTTCCGTGCTGTAATTTTCTGACAATGGATGATATATCGCAATGGTACCCGTATGTATTGTTTACCAACTAATCGTTACGACAGTCTACTCCACTTCCTTTTCCTATTGTCAGCCATTACTAACGTCTAACGATTTTTTTTATAGCGACTTTATGGTTGAGCCTGGTTTCGTTGCAAAGCTGAAGTATGAGGAAGCAATACATATGTCTATTTTGTCGGATTCAATCGATCTTACATTGTTGCAAGAGAATGGTGACGATGAGGTTATTGAAAATTTGAAATTAACTTTTTTGTCATTCATCCTTTCGATCTCGTTTGCAATTATTGTGTTTGTTAATGCTTGTTAATTTTTTTTGAAATTCCTTTTCTTGTTTTAAACACCAAGGCACTTCTTACCTCATCTTCGGACGTGTCGACGAGGTGAAGACATCCTGGTGTGCTGAATGTAGAGTTCATTTGATCCACCTAACTATCGAGGATGATTATTTGGATATTGAGGTTGTTTTCCCATCGACAAACTTGCGCAAAATCGTTTCAGATGTAGTAAGTGATAAAGATATGGCCAATGCCGATTTCGTTACCCTTATCAACTTGATTGGTGGAAACTCCTATGAGTTTATGGTCACATTGGGTCCTTGGAACAATATGTCGAGTTATTTTGAGCTATTATTGGTAAAATTATTTTTTCCTCCCGGAAACTGAATACCATTTCAGCAATGTCAATAGAATCTACTAAAGTTGCTTAGTGTCCGCCTTAATGTTATTTCTCTTGTTATGCAAGTGTACTAAGTGTGTGAACACAATGCATTTTTGTACGGGTTCTGCCCTTCTTAATGAATTGTTGCTTGTATCTTTCTATACTTATCGAAACATTTATCAATTACTTATAAATGGGATCAGTTGCCTAATGAAAAGTTATGAAACAAAATTCATGTTAATTCGGTTCAAATTACTGTACCATCAACATACCACACCCCAATTCGACTATCCAAAAGGCCATTATCTGTTCACCCAAGCTACCCCATAGCTAACCATTTATCTCACCAACAACCATCAAAACCCAACAACCATCAAAACCATGGTTATCTCCAATTACTGCCCAGGGAAGACGATGAGACATGACAAACGTCGTCGTTTGTGCTTGCTGCTAAAGCGAGAGTGTCCCCAGGAAGACGTCATTCCACAAGCGTAGCTGAAACATGATTACATGGATGTGGGTAAAAGAAATAAGAGAATATGGAGAATAGAACAGACAACCTTGCGATGATAATAGCAAATCTTAACCATCAATGCTGTATAGGTATTTTGATAGTTTAAATGTACACGTTTTGTATACATATGTTGTAACAATTAAACATAATAACAAAAATAATTAAGGAAGTAAAGCAAAATAAATGAAGACAACGACAATTTTTGTATAGAAGTCAATGGCTTTACCGTGACTATATTATATGAAAAAGCTATCTACATGTGCATACCATGCATTTGGACAATAAACCTTCCATACTACTTGTAGACACCAGTTTTTGTCCGGGTTAAAACATTTTTAATAAAATGTTAATTAGTTTCAATTTAAGGTTTACAATAGCAAATCTTTAATAGCCTTCTAACTAAAACGTATTTGTAGTGTTTGGGAAATGTATTGGTTATCATAACTGAATAAGATTAGCAATAGCAAATCTTATTTGGTACAATTTGGATTATTGAGATTAGCAATAGCAAATCTTAATCGATACAATTTGATAGTGATGGCATGCTTCAGTTAGACGATCTAGTTTTAAATCGAAGGAGTTAGGCTATGGAATGAATACTTGTATGATTCTCTACCGTAGATCTAATCTAACGGTCATTATAAATTATAGGCAAAATACACCTGCATAGCCAAAACTTTCACCTTTGTGCCACTTATAGCCACATTTGGCGAAATACCACTAATAGCCACTTTTGAAAGATGTTGCGTAGGGGTGTACATGGGTCGGGTGGTCCGGGTTTAGCCATTTTATCACCCAACCCATGCACTACGGTTTGGAAAATTTCAAACCCAAACCCACCCAAAAAATTTTTAACCCTACGGTTTGTTTCTAATTGGGTTGGGTCGGGTTGGCGATATTTTTAAGTAAAAACCCAACCCAACATAAAATATATAATTATTCTACATCATAAAAATATTTTATAACTAATTAAAATTTCAAACGAATAAACCGTGGTGAAAGGTATCAAAATTCACAAATGTTGTTTGAATTTTAATAAAACGTGATTTACTTCAAAATATGTCTAGTTTTTTTTACGATATTTGTTGAAATAGGCTAAAAAGGTTATAAACAAACGCACCCACAATATGTTATTCTATTAAAATTGTACACAAGAAAAACGATTACGTGAATCATAACTATATTCAATTTATGTCTAAACTTTAAGTCGAATAATGCATTAGATTAGGGAGACCATGAGAGAAAAACATGGCGAAATATCTTAATTTTCTCATAAGTATGGCTATATACGACATAAATATTTTTTAGATACGAACTCATACTAATAGTTGGAACACGGGTTGGGTCGGGTTCTACGGGTTGTGTAATCCAAAATCCAAACCCAACCCAAAAGAGGCGGGTTGTACAAAACAAAACCCTCACCCAACCCAAAATATTTGTTTTAGTGATAAATACGGGTGAGTTGGGTCGGTTTGGACGGGTGGGTCGGTTTGCGGGTATGTTTGTTCACCCCTAATGTTGCGTGCCAGATATAGCCATTTTCGTTAGAAACTATGACGGCGTTAATAACTCCGTCAACTTATTTGACGGTTCGCTGACGAGGCGCCAAATCATCAACCACGTCAGCGACAACAAAGCAAAAATTGACGCGTCATCTTAATAATTTATTTATTATTAAAAAAAATTTAAAACTTTCCTCATCTACCTGATCGCACGAGGCTACTAAAAATCCTCATCTATTTCCAGAAAACGAAATTAGGGCTTCCTTCTTCTCCATCTCTTTCTAGAAAATGAAATTAGGGTTCTTCCCAAATTTCCTCTTCCCCACGAAGGAGATACACAAAGCTGATCGATGCTTACTCCTCTTCCCCAAATCTTCTTCTAGTTTCTAAACGACTCGGCGCTTCTTCCTTCTTCCCCAAATCCCACTTCTTCTCGGCCGATTCGCGACCCCGAAATCGCGATTTCTCCTGGCCAGAACTTCACGCGAAGGTCAGCCATGTCCAAGCGAGCATCTTCCTCAACTTCGACTAGCATCAATAGCCGAGGGGCGGTACTCTGTTGGCACAAGAAGCCATGTGTGGTGAATACATCTGGAACCGAAGCGAACCCAGGAAGACAGTTCTATGGGTGTCCATTTTGGATGGTAAGGTGTTTAGATATGGGTTTTGAAATTGTCATTGATGTGGGTTCTAAGTTAAATGGTCGTATGGTGCAGGACGAGAAGAAGAACTGTCGTTTTTTTAGGTGGGTGCGAATGAATGTCGATGAAGATAAGCACCATGACTCTGAAATTGGGTGTTTGGCCTTGAATATTGAAGAAAGTTTGAGGCTAGCTGAGTGTAAGGCGGAAAGGAGGAAGAAGGAGAAGAAACTTTTGGCTGAAGAGCTATCAAGATGGATGAAGGCACATGAAATTATGCTAGCTGAAGGAAGGAGAGTTAATCATGAAATCCATGTAATTCGAGCTTTATTGATAGTGATTGTCGTACTGAACCTAATATTGGTTATTCTTATGTTGCATCACGTTATTATATGGTAGGAAATTAATCGACATTGATATGAGAAGCAAAAGGTTTCTGAAAACGTAGTTGTCATCCTAAATGTTGTGTAAAAGCAATTGGTATTTGTGTTCTTAATGTAGTTGTGTTCTTAATGCTTGTTACACAATATTGATTTAGAAAATGCCACACATTTGTCAATTAAGGCTGGCTACATAACTTGGTTTGTCTTTAGGGTACGTTTAAAATCGGAGATAAAATGTTGGAATTCCATTAATATGTTTTATAGGGTATGTGATTGTATTTGGTGCAGAAGACCACCTGAGTGGCAGGTAGCAGGTCCCGAATTTGGCATATGACACGAGTGGTTCTTGTAGATGTGGCACTCTAGCATTGGTATTTTTAGATAGAGTGGATGCAATAGAAATTCTTCCATGCTCCGAGATCACCACGTCATTTTACTGACATGGTACTCTCAACTAATAAAAAACGGCCACTTGGAAATTGAGTAATTAATAAAATACAGAAATGGAATTGACTCGCATTTAATTAGTTTCTCAATTAATTGGTTAATCTTTCCTTATTGATTACTAGCACCGGGCCCGTCCCTTTGGCCGGCTAGAGGCCCATTAATCCAGCCATAAGGCATCCAGGCTCAATTGAATTAAAGGCCCAATTTTTTCCCCTTTACTTTTATAAATTGAGTAAAATTATTAAACTAAGAAATAGTAACCCAAAATCAAAAGACGAAAACGGTTCAGTTTCCTTCTTCTCTTTCATTCCTCTGTTCAGTCTCCGACGAAGACAGCAAAGGGCCACCAAATTAATTGCATGGACGCCGTTCCCTGTCTTCCTGTCTGCGTGACCGACTGCATTCTCAGTTCCAGCGATTGATTTCCAAACCCTACCTCGCAACATTTTTTCTTTCAGTCTCTCAACAGCAGCGAAGTTTTTTCTAGCCTCTGATAATCCAGTCGACGGTGCCCAAAACGATTCCAGATTATGTGAAGGTATATGCATCTAAACAGGACTACGAATACTATCATTGAACTTTGTTTTCTCCCGATCTACTAACATCTTGGATTTCAGAAAGTGTTTCAGTTCGAGACCCCGACCAAAATCTTGCGAGCTCCACAGGTGCGTTTGTTTCCATGGATTCTCATACAATGTGGTTGGATCTATTAAAATAAGGAACATGATTAGTTATGATTTATTCGTTTGTAACACAACATTAATCCATAGTTGAGGAAATATATTTCAATATTATTTTCTTGGATCTGATTACGTAGTGTGTGTTGCATACAACCAAACCATTATATATTGTTTGTTTAATACGTAGTGGAGTTCAGTCATGGGTATAACAGCTTCCATTGAAGTTCCATAAAACAGTATATATTGTTATAGTTAAGAATCGATTATCCATGTAAGAATCAAAGATGAACAAGTCAAAAGAAGTAAAATCCAGGTCCAATTGAAAAATTCATCGAAGGATTGACAGAGTCATGTCTTGCTTTGCTATTGTTTGTTTATCTTCCTTTGTACATGATTAGTTTATTAGTGTAAGAACTCTAACCTCTTTTGATATAATTGATCAGAGTCGATTTGATATTGGTCAATTGAAATACAAATTGGTTAATAATTCAACATTGCAAGTGTAATATGCATTGTGGTCCCAAACAACAACTAACATTCTTTGTTTTTATGATCCTAAAAATGGCAGCTACTTCCAAAAATAGAGATTGAGTAGAAGGAAATAAGGTTGACATATATTTGAACATGGATATCATACCTGAATGGAACCCGTGAGTAATTGCTTTTTAACCAACTCATAAAAAACATATTCTTGTGTTCTCACCACTTCTCAATACAATTGCTAATATTGCTAATGATCTAAATTATAGGTTTTTTACCATGGGAGACGATTTCGTTACGAATCTAAATTATCAAACTGCCGTAGCAATTTCTCAAACCGTGGAAACTATAGATCTTATCCCAATGCAATTGGATGGTGCTCGTCAGGTGACTAAGATCACATGTTTCATGCTTGTTATCTATCCTTCTCTATATGTTATATCAATAATTTGCATCTGATTTGGTATTATTTTGAACTCCTAATGGTTTGGATTATATCAGGGCAATTCGTACATTTTCTCTGGCGTTGTAACAGAGTTGAGGAGATCTTGGTGTGAGGCATCGAGGGTATATTTGATTCACTTGACCATTGAAGATGACATTACTGATGTTGAGGTCGTGTTCCCATCAGCTTACTTACGGAGAATCATGTCTTCTGTTGTCACTCCTTCTGAGCTTCAAAATGCGGACTATGTTACACTTCTCAACTTGATTGGTGAGAAGGCAAATGAGGTATTGGTCACATTCGGTCCTTGGAACAACTTGGGGAATTATTTTAATCTCTTCTTGGTAAAGTTGTTCCCGCATTTAGATAACTAAGTAGCATTGGGTATTATTAATATGATCGGATTAATGTTAGTAATGGTCCGCCTCTCTGTAATCTCTAATGATCTGTAAGCGTAATGGATATGTGAACGCTACTATCTTTTGTAAGTTTATTATCCTTTTGAGGTGGTACTTGGTATAAAATATGAATTTAATTTAGTTATGGTACTTTGAACAAATTAGTCCTTTTTTCATTTTCCCTCTATTATTATTACAAAAGTATTTATTTAATTCCATTGAATTATTACAACGTAAGAATTACATAACATTGCTACTATTAATGCATTCTAGTCCCAAATCTCTTCCATTCATTATATGAGATAATGTAGTGAGACTGCCAATTGGCAACCCAATTTAACACAAATCAAAAAACAGAAATGGATAATTCACAAAGGCAACAAATGGTAGTTCATAAATGAAAAGAACACAAATTAACACTTAACCAAGTTCAAATAAATAGAACTTAGAAACATAGTCTGAAAGGTGCATTTCGTGTATTAGAACATCTAGCAAATGGTTTGTGGGGAACGAAAGCAAAAAAAGAAAAAATAATAATAAAAAATCAACCTACCATAAAAGCAGGAGGAAATCAAAACTAACTCCTACATGGAAAGTAGAAGACATTCAACCAAAAAAACGTTTTACTTGCCTTTAAAGAAATTATTTATCTATTAATGGCTTACCATTAATTAAAATGGAAAGTAGAAGCCAAAAAAACGTGCTGCCTTTGCGATTTGAACCTGTATCCAAGGAGTCATATTTCCACACTATTTCCGCTACGCCAAATGACATTCACTGGCTTTAATTTGGCGTAGTAATTATTTAATTTTTTATTTTATACATAATATCTCAAACCATTATCGTGACGGTTGAGATTGGGGTCAAGGTTGTTGGATCCTTGAAGATTATAAATCTCGATCCATAATAACACTAAGGGATTTGGCGTCGTAGTATAGTTGTCGTGGTATAGTGGTCGATGTAGGACGTATCCCAGGAAAAATGGCCTCTCCTACTACTTGAGCATAATCATAATCTAATAAAATCTTATAGTTTTAATTTAAATTAAACTAGCCAACTTGAATCTATGAAAGATGCGCTACAACGATACTTTTTGTAGTCATCTCCCTAACCCTAATTGTCACAAAAATCGTGCAACAGATGATAAACATATGCAAAGTAGTTTAGGCAAGAGGGTTGATAATATGAAAATCAAAGCAATGGATAAGTCTTCCTAGTCGAAGCAAGGTTAGCTCAAATTTCAAGAAGGCTGGTTTGGGATCCTAGTTATGTAGTGTAATGCGAATTGGGGATCATTTGTCGCCCAAATAAGTTGTTGAATAGAATTGAATTATTGCGTACGAAAGCAAGCATTGTGTTTTATGGTTGTTGTCATACTAACATTGGTAGAGTTGTATGTCGTAGGGAGTGTGGTAGCCATACATTAAATTGACTGGGCTCCTTTTTATTTTCAAAATGCAAAATTCCGTTTATCTAATGAAGTTTGAGTTAATTGGTGTCCTTAGATGAGCTAACATGAACAAAAGTATGAGGTCCTAAATTCAAAGGATCATATTAAACCTTACATATCTGAAGAATTTTGTTGCCCTGTTTTTTCCCAACTGAGTCCTATGACCCCTCTCCTCAAGAGGTGGCTCAGCCACTGCCCGTATGGTGTTTACGTATTCAACAATTGTAAAATGCAACATTTCAACGCTTAATTCTAACACAACGTGGTTAGTAATACAAGATTGATTTACGACATAGAACGTTTTCAACAGATCTTGGTATTCTCATTGTTTACAACGTGTTAAACTATAGGAAATTAAATTGATTAAAGAAACTCCCATTGTTTACATAGGGACCAACTAACCATCCCCCATTGGCCCATTTTCCCTCCCTGTTTTTTGTTTAAAAACGAGTTATGTTAGTAGGAAAAAAAGGAAACAATGCATGTTGGGCATGTGTTCTCAAGCGCAGCCCATTCACAGCCCTTCTCTCCCACGCGACACGCGCATTGGTTTTGGAAATCCAAACCCTAAATTCCATTTTCCCTTTCCGTTCTCCCCAATCCAGCTGCTCCCTCCTTTCCACCATAACTAAGATGAAACCCTAGCCGTCGCTCATTACACATTCCCCCTCCCATTGTTCTCAATCACTTGTGTTCTTTCGCCTTGAACCCAAAGGGAAAAAATCCTACCCACCTACCTCTTCATTCCTTCCTCTACTTGCCTCCAGGCTCTCGCTTCTTTGTGAGGGGTCTTCTTCTCTGGCGCGAAATGGGTGACGATTTGGAGATTGATGTCGGGGAGACAACTGCAAGGAGGAAGGTTCGTATTTTACTCAAATAGATTTTTGATCTTATTCTTGGTAGCTAATGAAGGCCTGACTCTAGTAGCCTAATCCCCTCGTTTGTTTTTGTTTTTGTTTTTTTGGTTACCTAATCCAATCCATTTTATTGATCTTCTTTTATTTTTTAAGAGGTTGTGTTGGCGGCAGTTCGGTGGCCAGTCCCAACATGTAGATGTGTCTACAAAGGGCGGAGAAGAACATCAGATGTAGTTGGAGTGTTCATAATAAATATTGTGGAACCATATTCCATCTGGTGGTTCTTTTCCGCCCACTTGACTCCTACATTTGGAAGAAACTCGCAAAGGCTGTAGGAGATTTGAAAGATTTGAGGTTGGTTTCGTTCTATTGTTGTTTCGTCTGTTGTTTCTTTGTTGGTCCGAATCCCTCAACTGAGAAAATTCATTGCTTGCAGAGTTGTGAAGGTCACTGCAGGATTCGGGAGATAGTTTATGTACCTCTGGTTCTATCACAATTTTGATGGTATCATTTTATTTCCTTCCAGTTTCAAATGTTCATTTGAGAACAGATGTATATGCGAAATATTTGGTTGAGGCTTGCGCAGATAATGTGATTGTTGTCATATGCTTTCTTGAGGGGTACTAGAGTAGATGATATAGTAATTCTGGAATGTATTGCAGCTATGTAGGAGTGCTTCATTCATAGGAATGCCCCATTACTATTTAGCTTGAATATGTACCATTGGAACTACGGTATCCTTTATTCCTGAACCCTTCAAGAAAGTGTATGATAGTAATATGTGGTCTGCGGAAGTATTTCAACCTGGACCATATAATTTAACAAATTTTCATTTTTTATATGTTGCTTTATGAATTATCATTTGTTTGATTTGTCGATTTTCTTTCATTATATGTGCACGTCGTTGCCATGGGGAGTGTGAAGGGAAGGATGGAGTCTTACATGCAAGAAGAACATTATCCAGATGAGTACCCAAAGTAGGATTTGTATGCTTTGTTGTGGTCCCAAGCTTCCATCGGACTTTGTTTCCTGTATTGTGAATGACGCTATTTTTGGTGTGTCTATGCAGGAGTTAAACCCCTGAAGAATTATGTCAAGTGAGGCCAAAAGGAGGAATCACTATTCTCTATGGGGTTAGACTAGTGAAGGAGAAAGAAATTGGCCCGATGTGGTAGAGTCAGTTGTAAAATGGTGATCGAGATACTGAAACAGGCGGAAAATCGAGATACTGAAACAATGGAAAATATGCAGAACTGAACTGGGGGTCATTTGTTCGGATATGTTGAAGGAGGATTTGTATGCTTTGTTGTGGTCCCAAGCTCATGTGTTTGCTCATCTAGTTTCAGTTTCTGAGGAAACTCATTTTCATTGTAATGTTCTACCACAAAGGGTAGCTGACGTTGTAGCCTTTGAGGCAATTGATTATTGATTTTAATGAATCATATCAGTGGTTTATAAAAAAAATTTACTCAGTGGGTACAGTTGTTGCCTTTTATGTACTGGGTTGTTCTGATTAAATATAAGAAGAGAAAGTAGCATGCCGAAAGAAAATCAGAATGGTTCTCCTGTGTCCATTATTTTCAATTTGATTTTTAGTTTGATTCAGTTCGATTCTTTGATTATGAATCGAATCGGATCATGCACAGCCTTGGAAGCATTTGCGGGTTGAAATGGATTAAAGATTGAGATTTGGGTGAGCAGAGTTCCTTCGAATGAGAAACAATGGTGATCTCTCACATGAGATGAGAGTCCGTACACAAATCGTTTTGAACAAGCAACATTGGTTCTCAAAATGGATGGATATGCAATCTCTTCTTTCGGCAGAGAATTCAGACTCGAATCTCTGTGTTCTCCAATAATTAACTTCTATAAATCACTCATCCAAACAATTACACCTTAGAATCCTTCCATTTTAAGAATCCTCATGAAACAGACCCCCAAGTTTTAGTTCAGACAGAACTTTGAATTTTATAGGAATAGGAGCATTCAACATCAAAAGATAAATCTTTTTCCAACATAATAGAAAGAGATGCATTGAGTGCAGGCCCATACAACTAATATAATTTACTAGAAAAGCTAGTAGTGTGTTGAGAATTGAGAGCATAAAATTCAGGCCTCTGAAGGAACAACCCATTTGCCGTTTAACCAGTCCTGATGTGGCCTCAAATCAGCCTACTTGAACGTTCAGTTCAGTTCTCGCGGCAGATTTAGTAGGGTAAGCCCTTACTAGACCAAGTCTTGTAGCACTCTCCTGTAACCTCCTAAATTGTTGATGTTTTTGCCGGGAAATCATTTTCATTTCTTGTCCTTATCTTGTCTCGGTCGTCTTTTAGTCCTTGTTAGCACACTGACGATTTGTTTGTCTTCTTTGTATGTTCAGTTTCCAATAAGGATAGATTCAGAAAGGGTTATATCAGCGCTTAAGCTCCCAAAGGTGCAAGAGCACATATAAGAACTGACGGAAAGGTTTCGTGGCCGTAAGGTTTAATCTGAATTTAACCTCCATATGCTGTTTTACTTGCTTAAGAGAAAGCAACCTACTGATTAAAGTCACTGGCTTAGTTTCTTCATTCTTGAATGTAAACGTCCTACTCTGTAATAGGTGATGCTAGGGGTTGATCGTCTCGATATGATTAAGGGAATACCACAGAAGATACTTGCATTTGAGAAGTTTCTTGAGGAGAACCCTCTATGGCGTGATAAAGTTGTTCTGCTGCAAATTGTTGTGCCAACAAGAACTGATGTTCCTGAATGTAAGCTTCCTAGTTATCTTGATTCATACAGCAAAAAGAAAACATGCCTTATTCTTGTTTGGAGTATTCATTTGAAGTACTAATAAATTATATTTGTCACATGTGTACAGATCAGAAACTTACAAGTCAGGTTCATGAAATCGTTGGGCGCATTAATGGCCGATTTGGGACACTAACTGTTGTTCCAATACATCACCTGGTTTGTTACTGTCAACTTAACTCATCTTCTTTCCATATGTTCTGTAAGCTGTTAGTGGAAACAATGGAAGTTGTTTCCGGTCTTTCCATGTAATATTGTGATTAGTTCTTTTACGTAAATTTGGTCACCAGACGGCTGGTGATTGTATCCTGAAATAGACTTCTGTTAATGCAGGCTCGGTCCTTGGATTTTCTTGGCTTATGTGCATTATATGCTGTTACTGGTACAATGTTCTTTTGATGTGTAATTTAACTGCAACTTTTTCCGAGTTCAATTGAAATTGTCGACCCTGTTTCTTGCATGGTTGTTTAAAGTCATAGACGTGGAACTTATGTTACACTCCCTTTATGTTCCTTGATCTACACAAGTATCCTTAGTAGGATTTTGACTTTGTGTGCTTATGTCATGATCTCTATTCCCGTCTTGCAGACGTGGCGATTGTAACCTCATTGCGAGATGGAATGAATCTCGTTACTTATGAGTTTGTAGCATGCCAATATTCAAAGAGAGGTGTTCTTATTCTCAGCGAGGTACTTAGATATTAGTAAGCCGATTTCAATTCATTCTCATAGAACTCAAATTATATTTTAGAATGCGTTGATTCTCTATGATGAGTTCACGAATTCTATTTTGACCGAAGATCATACTTCAGAAAGTATGTGTTCCTCCTTTGACATGTAATTACTGTATCGATAATCGCATACGTGAGATTCTGACTCTGACCATCTTAAATTGCTGTATTTTTTCTGGACAGTGAGCTCAATGATACAGTGGTTGAGGCACAACTAAGGACGAGGCAAGTCCCACCTGGGCTTCCACAGGGAGATGCGATTGAATGTTATCTCAACTCCCACAATCGATTGCTCATACTGGTATGCTTTCAATCCTTAAGCCTTTGTCTTTGGGATGCTTCTTATAATATATGGGTAAGCAAGAATTCTCCTACTTGGCCTTGAAGGAAAACAACCTTTCGAAACAGCTACTAAGCCTCATTGTCATTGTCAAACTGTTGCAGCCATGCGGAGATATAAGGAGAATGCAACTAGCTTTGTATCTGGTCCAACACCCTACAAATTACATAAGACATGTCGTCATCGATTTGTTGCCCAGACTCGTAGGTACAAGGAGGAAAGCCAAAAGAGCGTAATCCAGAACTAGAAGATTCATAGGGAGATGGTGGTTCATTTCTCCTGCAGTAGTATATTCTGGATATTTGGTTAATTAGTTCTCCTGCCAGTACTCTAGTTTTGTTTCCCTTTTCATTTTCGTTGAGAAGCAAAACAATACCCTTGAATTGTTTGAATTGTCTACTTGTCTCTTTCCCTTTTCATGTTCGTTGAGAACCAAAACAATACACTTGTTATTAGGTTAAAATTTTGTTATTGAAGCTATTTGTTGGATCCAACATGGTTATGTTTGCTCCGATGAACGCATAATCTCCGGCGTCCTCCGGTGGCAAGATATGAGATATCCAAAGTCCAAAGCCAAGAATTGGTGCGTTTTTTTGGGCCGAAATAAAGATAACAAAAAACTCCACTGACCAGGAGAATGGTCAATAGTTTCTTGACGCGGAAACTGGTTCAGGTTTTATGAGTTTATCCGGTGTGGACTTAAGAGGGAAGAAAGTTCCAAGATGATGGTCGAGAAGGAAGTAAAGGAAAAAAATTTTGGGTGATGTGATTCGAACCCAGAACCTCCTTTAACTACAGTAGCAATTTTCCGCTGGGAATGAGGAAGAAACGCGCGACTACATTTCCAGGAAACTAGATTTTGTTGTTTTGCAGGAGAAATGAACCACGTTTTCTTACTCATAAAATGAAATGGCAAGTGAATGGGGCATAAGGCTCAAGCCTAGGCGCCTTCTTTAAACCTTATCTCAGCTGAACAAGCATCAGGAACAAAGCCACAAAAACGTGAACCAACATTCGGATTTACGAAAAAATAAAGGTAAACACCAAAACCAATCTAAAATGAATTCAATTGGGATCAAAGTGATATTAAAACTGACCGACTACCAATAAAAGTATAAAACCGACCGACTACCAATAAAACAAAAACAACTACTTTTCTAAAATGAATCAAATAAACTCTTTTGGCATTTTGAGCTGATTTTCCCCTTGAAATGTCTTTCATAAACGGCCCTTGCTTCATCAATAATTTGAGAGCGCCTTGTATTTGAGAGATCTTTGACTAAACTTATGGCCAAGGATAGTCGACCTCTATTACTACAAACCTGCAGCAAATGTATAACATTACTCTTAACATGTTGTTTTCGATTTGATAGTGTAGAATCTCACGTGGATGGAAGCATATTTAGAAGGAAAGGATTGTATTATACCGCCGTATACGAATTATTATCAGCCTCTCCGTGCAACATCCACTGACAGACGTAAAACCCGCACTAATAGCTACGTAGAAAAATAGCATTTATTATTGAAAATAAGATTGTGAATTGAAATGAAATAATCAAAATACTCAAAGAAATACTAACTCATCAATTTGCTTAGAAACGTATGGAGGACTTATGATTTGGAACTTATGCACTTTGGGCACTTCATAGGTTGATGGCTTGTCTGGAAATTCTTGAAGCATCTTGTAAAAGAATTTCAACTGTAACAACAAACTTAACCACGTAACTATTACAGTACACAAATTAAAAAAAAATTTGACTTACTAAATTTACACGAAGGGAATAGTTTGATCACCCACCATTCCTTGCACCCTTTTCCTACGATTTTCCAGCAAACCCAAATCAATAGGCAAAGAGTCCACTACATGCACTACCTTTCGGTCCATGAAAACCACAATAAGGAACCAATGGCGGTTCTCATCATTCATTGGCAAATATATCTGAAATAGATAAACAAGTAAATGATGACGAAAGAATGAATGGACTATACAGTAAAGGGCAAAACATTAAGAGAATATAGTACCCTGGAAAAATTACTAATATTCCATACCTTGGTGCATTCAAAGGTGCCGCAAAGATATAGGTTCTTATAATTTTCCACAGCTTTTTTTGGAGTCCAACCCATTTTCACAACCAAGTCCTGGGTATCAGTTCACATTCACTATTCAACTTTGGGAGAAAGAAAAAAGTAAACTTACTGTAAAATCGGTTTCGATAATTGTTGCTTACCTCAAAATTGGATGAAAGGTACCAGGGTCCCTTTTCCCCCCAAGCCCTAACATCAACAGCTAATTGACAAGCTACAGCAGTTAAAATCTAAAATAAGCAAAACCCAAGATTAGTATAGCTAATATGTGGTCAAGTATGCCATACCGAAACAGAACTACAAAATACTTACATAACCATGAAGCCACGTTTCTGGCAGCAAGTCCTTCAGTTCTAGACGACTTAAACTATGGCCAAAATTCTCAACAAGCCATTTATCATCTTGTAGACCATCACCAAAGATGAAACACGCAATGGAACGATCCTCGTCATTATCTAACACCATTATTGCAGTCACCGGAAATTCCACCTACGATTTGAATTTAACAAAACTTACAATACATAGGTACATCATAAACATTTTAAAATCACACATGTGTAATTTCTTTAAATAAATTCTATATACCTTCCCCGATACATTTATATATTCCACAGCCTCATTTTTGGCCTCTTGTGTGAATCATCGCCATCTGCGTTTGAGTCGGAATCTATATAAATAAGTCTGTTTACGCTAGGTGTGAAAGGAACAACAGTGGGAGCTGAACTTCCAGATGCAGTCACCGAAAATTCCATCTACGATTTGAATTTAACAAAAATTACAATACATAAGTACATCATAAACTCTTTAAAATGACACAAGTGCAAATTGTTTAAATAAATTCTATATACCTTCACCGACTCATTTAAATCTTCCATGACCGCATATTTTTGCCTCTTGTGTGAACCATCGCCATCGCGATCTGAGTCTGGGTTTGAATCAATATAATAAACTCTTTTTACGGTAGGCGTGACAAGAACATCAGTGGGAGGTGAAATTCCATATGCTTGATCAAGAATGCGTTTCGACATCCTCTTTAGCACTTGAAATTCAGTATCAGTTTTCATTATCATGGCAGTCAAAGATTTAATCTTATCGTACAACTCAGTGAACGTCGTCTCCATGGTTCCAAAGGTAGTCGATATGGATCCAACAACTTTCTTAGTATCATGGCTCGACATGCTAAACAACAAATTTTGCCCGCGTAAACCAATAAATAACTAAGGACTTACATAATTGTAGGGAATTAAAGGAGCATCAAGTCATAAACAAACAAAAGTCAAAGCGGCTTAAGGAGCGAATAAAGATCATACATGAAAGGAAAAAGGTTGTAAGAAAGGAACATCACAAACGACCAAAAGAAAGAGCTATTTTAGTTGTTGCACTGTACCGAGATTTCTCCATTGCAATTAGTTTATCTCCCCGCCAACACAGAAGAAAAGCAATACTTTTGCTAAAGTCACCAGGGAAAACGGCAGGAGTTATTTTTTACAAGGTAAACTCTAGGCTTGGCGCCCCTATATATAGACCGCCAACCTAATTTATTAATACCATTACGTCCAACAAAAGAATTCCTCTATTGACACCTAAACTGATCCAACTAAGGAAAGCAAGCCTATTAACAAGGAGTACAGATTAAATCCCCACCAATGACAAGCCTATTTACAAGCATATTCCTCTATTGTGTTTGGCTCCACCACCGAACGAGTGAGGCCATTTCCACTGGCTATAAAGAACACCTGAAGAATGAGACTCAATTTATCAGTAGCCAACCTAGTAATATTTCTTTCTTGATCAAAAAAAATTTCTGCCATCACTATTTATGAACCGAACACAGACGTAATTACACATATCACATATGAATTGGAGAGAGAGAGAGAGAGAGAGAGAGAGAGAGAGAGAGAGAGAGGAAATGATAGACCTTCAAGATATCGAAGTCTTCTTCCATCATAACAACATCTGAATCAGAGAATGCACGAGAGGGGCCTCAGTTAAGCAACACCCAAACATATCCCTACTGTAGCAAGATAATGTGTACAAATTATATACAAGCTTTAATGGAAGGTTTTTGAATTCAAAGTACAAAAGAGAATTTGAAGACCTACCAACGATGCTCGGCAAACGCTTAACAACACCGAGTCTCTGAATTTATCATCAATCAATCGGCATATCTAATCAAGAACCTGAAAATTATATGCAAGTTCAGCTAAGAGAAGCAAGCAAGACAAACAAAGAGGAGGCTCCACTTAAGGAAATTTCCCAAGCGAGAAGATCCAACATCATCTATTGGGCCTGGTACAAAAGGCCTGCTTAGTTTAGTTTTATGTTTTAATTTTACAAGAACTCATTTTATAGTTATAAATATAACAGTGGAAGTATATTGAATCAAAATCCTTGTTCAGCATGAATGGTGAAGAATGCCCATGGTAATGACCAGGACGGTTGTTCGACCATCATACCATTACAAATATTTTTTTATTTCAGCTACACCTATAGAACGACGCCGTTCTCCAGGCCACTTTCGATTCAGAGACGACCACAAAACGATACCGTTTTTTCATGTATCGTCGTCTTCCCTAGCCCCCCAAATTCCCAATTATCCAGTTGCCGCCGTCACCACCGTAATCCGACAGCCGTCTCTCTTCATCGTCCAAACTTTCTCACTCCGTTACGATTATGGACTCCGACCAAGAGAATTCCCTTGACGAGACCCAATCCCCTCTCTCCATTTCAGCCTTAGTCATTGTTTACAGGACGTAAAGGTCATAGTCGTTCACCGTCAATTGACGGCAGCGTACGTCAGCGTACCTACCCATCGCTATCGGCGATCCGCACTTCGGCCCACCTCTCGAGTCTGCACTCTTCACTTCTTCGATCCTTCCTCATCCGCCTCTCGAGCACAAGATTCAATCCATCATGCCTCGAACAGATCACTCTCTTAATCCATAGAGGGATTAAACATCGATGGGAAGCGCAAAATCCAATTGCTTCAATCGATAGCCAGGATGAGAGGAGAGGGTTCGTCAGCCACTACAGACAGCAATTGGAAAGGGGGTTGCGTTGACATAAGTGGGAAAAGGAATAAATCACCAAACTAAAATTGTAAGTAAATATAACTTAATGGATTGGAGACATGATTAGAATAAAATTTGGTACTATAATTCGAAAATATGTTGAAAAGTTTGTTTAGGGGTTAAAGGGTGTGCATAAAAAAGTAATAGGACCAACTAATCATTTAAAAATTGTAAAAATTAAATAATTTAATTCCAATTAATAAACACCGTTAGATCAGATCTACGGTGTAGAAATCCTGTCGCATAGTATGTGTCTGACACATACGAGTGTGACCCATATAATTCTCTAACCCAAGCCACAAGATTCATGTAATCTAAAAACTAATAACCGACGGTTCTGATTCAGCGAACTATAATGAAGTGCAAAAACCAAGTGTGAACACAGGCGTACAGCGTACGACTGACGTACGCTAGCATTTGCCATATATATATATATATAAACTATATACACGCTCGAGATTAGGGGTTTTCTATAACGATTATTTATTTATTTATTTGTATATTTAATTATTAATTGCAAAGGTAGTTAGTTTTGTATTTGAGAATACCGATAGAGATAATGAAAGAATCGAGATTGAGATACCGAATTTTTTGGAATTGAAATTGAGATTGGTTTTAAGGCATAATTCAGGATTTCGGTATTTGATACCGGAATAGCGATATCGAACCGTTTCCACCACGTGCTGGTGGGTTTAGTTGCCCTCCTTACTTGGGTCTGGGTTCCTATGCTGAAGCCCAAAAGGTTAAGCATATTGCTTAAGTCATTCTATTGGTTCATAGTGGATTAGGTAGTTAATAAGGGGTTAGTAGTTAATATGTAGTTTAGGATAAATAAAGTTATTATGAAAATGTAATTGATATTAATTATTGATTATTCTCTTTCTCTCTACTCACATAACTTTCTCCATAATTTGCTCTCTCACTTCGTGACAACGTTTCGTAATGACATTATCAACGTTTATGAAATAAATCATTATTACTATACCTTATCATTATTCACGATTTCAATATAGATATCAATTCTTTACTATTATTACGAATTTGGGATCAATTGTTATCAACGTTTATGAGCTCCCAAAATGTTTTTATTAATTATTTATTAGACGTATTTGGTGATTATATTTAACATTGTCAATTTTTCATTAATTAGTACATGTCATGTGTACACATATACTTTTCATTATCAAATGTTTAATAATCGTTATTATCAAATTTTACATGAATTGTTAATAAAACACTTTATGAGATTATTAGTTTTGAACATTAGTAACATTTAATAAGAACACACTAAATCATTGATAATGACTATATTCAGTTGAAAATAAATATTTGTGTATTCAATAAAAACATAATTTTTGGTTTTAAATGCTTTCGTTATCAATAATTTTTTGTTACATTATTAATGGTTTGTTGCATCTCTATCAACCTAGAAGCTTATGTTTTCCAATTTGGACGTTTGGTTTATAAACTTCTTGATAAAGCGTACTATTTTTTTATTGTTGTTATCAACGTTTATGAAACAATGTCCAACAATTACACCACCAAATTTTATTGGTTCATTGTTATCAATCCAAAGTACTGTTATCAACTTTTTTGCAATGAATTTCAACGATATACAAAAATATTATCATCGTCTGCTAAATCATTTTTTGTTGTTTGTTAATGGGTTTAGGCTCATTGTTAAGAATCTAATGTAATGTTATCATTGTTGATGTATTGTAAACTGTTATTAATGTAATAAAGTATTTAAGGTTATAATCATTATAGCCGAGCATTATCAAATTTTTAGTGAATTATTAATAAAATATAGTTACATTATCTATGTTTAATATATCATTATATCATATGTTGTTAGTTAATGTATCATGATATCACGTAGTTGTTACAACTTACAATTTCACTTTCACATTAAAAACGTTAAGCAACTCCCACCAAAATGTTGTTAAAGTATATCATAACTAATAGTATCAAAATTATTAAAAATCGACCTAAAACAATTATAATTTTCAGCTTCAATGAAATTTTTGGAATGAGAACATCGCGTTTACGTTAAAAACGATAAGCAACTCTCATCAAAACGTTAACAACGTGAAAGTATATCATTACTAATAGTTTCAAAACGTTTAACAATTAACCTAAAATATTTGCAATTTTGCCATTGTACTGTTAATAGTGAACACTGTCGTCGTTTGATGTATCATGATATTAGTTGTTGTTTGTTTGTCGAAACGAGTAAGACGTCTTTAAGAGCCCATTACTAATAGTATCAATAATGATAATGTTGTGAATCAATGATATTGTGAATCATTAGTAAAGATGTTGTAATCAATGATTCATTCATAAACGTTGATGATGAAAATGTACAACGGTAACGATTGATTCAAAATTGTTAATAATATAATTGTAAGGAATTGATACTTATATTGAAATCGTTAATAATGATAAGATATAATAATAATGATTTATTTCATAAACGTTGATAATGTCATTGCAAAACGTTAATACTACATTGCAAGTTGCCACGAAATGAGAGAGAAGATTTTTAATTTTTAATTTCTATTTTAAAAAGAGAAAAAATTATTAAGTTTGAATTTATTAAATATTAAATATTATAATCTAATTAAATTAATTTCAAATTTCCTTTTATTTATAGTGGAGAGAGGGATATGGAGAAAGTTATAGGAGGAGAGAGAAAGAGAATAATAAATTATTTATATTAATTATATTTGCATAATAACTTTATTTATTCTCAACTATCTATTAATTTCAAATATTATATTCTCACCAAGATTGGCTTCTCACAGGGGTATATGCCATTCCCAAGTACCAATTTCAGCACCTTATGTGGGAGCATATCATTCGGACAAGCAACTCATGGGACCTTCCGTGGATCCTAACAGGCGACTTCAACGCATTTGGAAACCCAGAAGAGAAAAGGGGAACCTGCACCCCTAGAGACTTAAGACATTGCAGGAGGTTCATGTGCTGGGTGAATGAAGCCGGCCTTACTGATATGGGATTCTCGGGACCGCGCTATACCTGGTTTAGGGGTGATTCGGCTTCGACGCATAAAGCTAGCCGAATTGATAGGTCTTTGTGCAATAATTTATGGAATATATCCTTTCCAAACACGTTGACTCAGCACCTTCCAAAATTCCAGTCGGATCATCTCCCAGTTCTTTCTAAATATGTGATGATGACGCCTTCCAATTCAGTCTCGAGGCCGTTTCTTATCGAGGCGGCCTGGCTATTGCACCCGCAACTCAATGACTTCTTGCAAGCGAGCTGGAACACGGAAGCAGCTCTACCTACTTCTCTGGTCGAGTTGGGGGATAAGCTGCAGCAATGGAAGACGGACATTTTTGGTTCTACTAGTCGCAAGAAGAGGATGCTCATGGCCAGGTTGCAAGGGGTCACGAATAGGCTGGCAAATTCCTACACTCCAGGGCTTATGAAACTTCAAATCAAGCTGGAAAGAGAGCTGGATCAGGTTATAGCACAAGAAGAGTTATTCTGGTTCCAGAAAGCAAGTGAAAAATAGGTTAAATTTGGAGAATAGAACACCTCTTACTTTCACCAACAAGCCACTAGACGAAGGCGGAGAAACATAATTTTGGCTCTAAAAAATGGTAATGGGGATTGGATAGAAGGTCGGGAGGATTTAAAGGGTTTGGTGGCCAACTTCTACGGAAATCTGTACACTCAGGAGGTTGGGAATTATGAGGATTTGATGCCCAAGGGTTGTTTCCCTCGTCTCCAATAGTCAGAGCTCCTTCAACTGCTACACCCTTTCAACATACAAGATTTTTACAAGTCCATATTTGAATGAAGCCGCTTTCCGCTCCCGGACCAGATGGTTTTCAGGCTATTTTTTATCAGAAATTTTGGTCATTGGTCGGGAAAAAACTTACGGAGATGGCAGTGCATTTCTTTGAGTCTTGGAACATCCCAGAGGAGGTGTTCGACTCCACGATGGTGCTTATTCCGAAAATTGATCATCTGGAGACTCCTGCCCACTTCAGACCGATTAGTCTTAACAATGTGGCACTTAAGGCGATCACGAAGGCTATAGCTAATAGACTGAAGCCTCTAATGCCTAAGTTGGTTGCCCCGACCCAAAGTGGTTTCATTAAGGGTCGGCAAACCAATGACAACATTCTTCTTCTGCAGGAGACACTTCATTCTTTGAGAAACAAGAAGGGGAAAAAGGGAGGCATTGTGATTAAGATTGATCTCGAGAAAGCTTACGATCGTCTTAACTGGAGCTTTCTTCGAGATACACTTGGGGAGATTGGTCTCCCAAGTACGTGGATCAGCAGGATTATGAAAGTGTGGAGAAGAACCAAATGCGTATCAATTGGAATGGCGAGCTAACTGCGACTTTCAGGCCTTCTAGAGGAGTTAGACAGGGAGACCCCTTATCTCATTTTTTTTTGTTCTCTGCATGGAGAGATTAGCTCATCATATTGAACAGGCAGTAGATGAGAAGCGGTGGAAACCAATCGCTTTCGCGAAAAATGGTCCAAAGCTCTCTCATTTATTCTTTGCTGACGATTTGGTTTTATTTGCAGAAGCCGAAGGAGGACAGATTGATGTTATCCGCTCATGCTTAGAGGACTTCTGTGCTAGTTCGGGTCAAAGAGTGAATCTCAATAAGTCAGCCATGTTCATCTCACCCAATATCCAGCGAGACAAGGCCCAACGGTTGAGCTCAAGAGCGGGGATTACACTCACCAATGACTAGGGCAGATACTTGGGTTTAAAAGCCGCATCAATGGCAGGATCACCAACGGGAGATATCAAGAGCTAATCCTGAAGATTCAGCAAAAGCTTGCAACCTGGAAAGCCAAACATCTTTCTATGGCAGCTCGGATTACTCTGGTGAATTCTGTAACCTCATATATGTATATCTACCCTATGTTTTCCGAGCGATTACCTGATGTTGTTTGTGCTTCGCTTGACACGATAAATCGCCAATTTTTATGGGGAGAAGAGGATGGAAAAACCAATTACCACCCGATAGCATGGGATCAAATGACAAAGCCTAGGAAGCGGGGTGGAGTTGGGATCAGGCCCACTAAAATGGCAAATCAAGCTATGCTAGCCAAGGGTGCATGGAAACTAGTCAATGACGATCAGGCCCTGTGGGTCCGAGTGATGCGGAGCAAATATGGGGGGTCTAGACAAGGACTGCAAATCCTCAACAAAAGAAAGGGAGATTCTTTTGCCTGGAACAGTTTTGCTCAAACTGTTACTTTATTGCGCAAAGGAGCAGCTTATAATGTTAAGGATGGGAGAAAAACTAAATTCTGGAAGGATGTATGAGTTTTGCAAGGTCCGTTGATGGAAGTAGCAACTACGGCAATACCATCGGAGCTGGCAAACAAGATGGTTGTTGATTATTGGGGGACAAGCAGCGGGTGGAAAGTTCAAGAATTTCAGGCCTACCTTCCGGAGGAGATTATCGACAAAATCCAATCCATTATGCTGGACCCGATCGCCCGCGTCAAAGACAGCCTTTTTGGAAGCTTACAGCGAATGGAATCTTCACCACAAGCTCGGCCTACTTGGCGGAATCTCCGGAAACCACAGCCAGGACTATATAGAGTGGCGTAAGATCTGGAGACTCCGTTGTCCGGAGCGGGTTTGGTGGTTTGTCTGGTTGCCGGCTAAGGGGAGACTATCTACAAACAGTGTGCAAAAGTATAGACACTTGACAACTAATGACAAATGCTCTTTGTGTGCAGACTCTGTGGAGACCAATTTACATTGCCTTAGGGATTGCATCTCTATTAGGAAGATATGGCAGAAGGTGATCCCGGGACAGGAGCATCAAAGGTTCTTCTCACTCGATTATGTTCCTTGGCTGAGGACGAACCTGAATGGGCACATTAAAGGGACAGATCAAGAGACTTGGCCAAGCAGGTTTGCTCTGATGTGTTGGTATATCTGGAAATACAGAAACGAATACATTTTTTCAGGGGAAGAGGCTGGTAGAGTCCTCTTTTATTAACTATGTTGTTACGAAGGCGAAAGAGTGGCTTGACAGCTGGGAGAGAGCGACCAGCAGCCTGGGTACGAACCTTAAACCACTTCGAGAAGACACGTTGGTGGGATGAACAGCTCCACCAGGAGGCTGGAGGAAGATGAACACTGATGGAGCTGCACAGGGAGCTTCGGTCTTGGCAACAGCAGGTGGGGTGCTCCGAGACAGTGATGGAGACTGGATTATAGGCTTCTGTTGCAAGATTGGTACTGGTTCGGCTATTCTAGCAGAACTTTGGGGCATTCATCAGGGCTTGACAGTGGCCTGGAATCAAGGTACTCAATTTCTCATTCTGGAAACCGACTCGAAGCTTGCTATTGATCTCATCAAGAAAAGGGAAGACCCAGTTCATCCTCATTCGACCATTCTGATGGCCATTAGACGTTTGATTTCTCAGAATTGGGTGGTGCAGTTAGTTCACACGTATAGAAAGGGGAATAAAGTTGCAGACTGGCTCTCGAAGTACAGTCTCGTCTATCCCTTCGATACGTGCGAGTTAACGAATCCCCCACGAGAGCTTGAACATATTTTGCGAGAAGACATTATTGGGGTTAGCTTTCCCCGAAGGGTCTTACATAATACTGAGTAGCTGGTTATCTTGGTTGGAGTTTACAGTCGGGTAGCTGGCTTGGGGTCTTTCTGTTTGTTTTTTCGGATGTGCCTTTATGTGGTTTCCCTTCCCCCAGTCTGCTAATGTTAGTCAGGGACTTGTTCGCGGGGGTTTGACCTTGTAATCAGTTTCTGGCTTCTGCCTCCCTTTCTTCAAAAAAAAAAAAAAAAAAAAACTACTAACCCCTTATTAACTACCTAATCCACTATCAACCAATAGAATGACTTAAACAAAATGCTTAAACCTATAGGTTTAAGCACCGCCTACCCGACTTACTTGGAAACCACATCAAGTTTGAAAAAACTAAGAATATATCTTAGGTTCTCATCATCTCATATCTTGTAGACATAATCCTCATAGATACCATGTTCATCGGGATAAACGAGCAAGTTTTGTGCAACCATAATTTAGATGGTACATTCAATCAAATACAGACTTCATGCAGCAGCAGCAATTCATCGTGACATATGATCCTCAAACTGACAAATCAAGTTAAGATTTAAGAACAAGTTCATTAACTAGAGAGAGCAGCTTTCCCTTTTGTAATATACTCATGCATACCACCTCAATTACCAGTTATCAAGCATTGCAAAAGTAGTTTTGAATAGCTGGACAAAACCGGACACAGCGAGGCATTGACAAGTTGATGAAGAAATATAAGGGTCGTTTGGGTTAGAGTTTTCTGTAAGGGATTTTGGCGCAATCTCTCACAATGAAAGATTTTAACAAAATTATTCGTTTGGATAACCCTCCTTCCATCCGACAGCGATGACGGCAAGAGTGCAAGGATGGCGAGCTTCTTCCCGATCTTGTCGGCCTCCTGCCTCGACTCCATCTTCGATTTCAAGCTTCCGCCGCCGCCGATTGCAAGCTCTTCCGAAGCCCAACCGCCATCAATTTGAAGAAACCCAAACCCCTAATCTCCAATCGACGATGATGGGAGGGTAAGGAAAGAACATGAACAATGAGTGAGACGTTAGACAGAGGAAGTGGCCGCCGGGAGAGAGATAAAGCCCAGACCGTCCGCGACTGCGATGGGGAGGCAGGCGAAGTTGCCGTCGCCGTGTTATTTAATCGACTCTGGATTTTGGTGATTGAAGGACAGGTCCGCCCATGGGAGGAGATGAATCGTCCGGAAGGACAACTATGAAGAGCTGGCGGTGAATTTATATGGCCTGGAGCAGATGAATTGTTTGATCTCATACGCCGGGATTGTGAGACGAGGGAAGAGCTGGGTTCCCTCCCACAACCATTTAGCTTACCATCGGTCTCAGTTTCTCCATTTGCGAAGACGAGGCCGAAAGTCGAATAGCGAGGTCGCCGGCCTTTAGCAATGACGCCTGGTATCGAGTTCGCCGGCTACCTGCATGTTTTTTTCCAGTTTCACTGGTTCGATAAGGTCAGGAGAAATTTGTTCTTAATACAACTCAAAGCTGAAAATGCTCTTTTCACACTTACACTTGCGGTTGTAATTGGTAGATCAAAACTAGTGGGATTGTCGTTGTCGCTAGACAATTTTAGGGTTGTTGGGGGAAGATCGAATAGGCATAAGGAGAAAAGAGACCCGATTAGTTCTTTATTGCAATTGGAATTTCGTTTATTGTATAATAAATTAATTTTATGTCAATTTTGGACAAGTAATGAGTTGTGTTGTAGTGACAAAGTACTCTAATACTACCTATACGTGTTGTGCTCCATCACCAATATAAATATATATATATATATGGCGTATTTTTGTTCTACCGAAATTTACCCCTATCCTGGGACAAGGCTAAAAGGCCCTGCCTCCGCCACTGGGTGGAGGAGGAAGAAGACAAGGCTAAATTAGTCTTTGTAAAATTATTATCCAAATCCCTCCTAATTTCTCGATCCCTAACCAAACAAGTAAATTAGGTCAAATAACGCATTTAAATTTTTTAGGTTTTTAAACAAGAGATTTGGGCCACAATCTCTCATATTAAAATTCTTAATCCAAACGGCCCCATAAGAAAAGATTTCCGCTGCCGGGATTCGAACCCGGCCCCAGGGACCACTTTGTAGAAGTCACCGAGCTCGCACCCAGAATTCATCTTAATTTCTTAATGCTACAGCGGATTGGTGATACGCTTTCACTTTTCATCTCTTTTATAATATTTTAGCTGGCCCATACCTCCATTGAGATAACAATTTCTCTTGGAGTTGTTTTATTCAAACTGATTCATTCTTCATCCGTTTTCGCCTATATTTTATGTAATTTTATACAAGTTAATTTGGATTTTATTTAATTTATCTCATATTTTAGATATAATGATGTTGTAAACAAGTAAGAACCGCAATACCTCAAATAAAATAATCCAAATTTTTTAATAAAAAATGAATATTTATAAAAAAATTATTTTAAGTTACGGCTTGCCCAACTCACATCTCAGAATTAATTACTCGAGATATAGAATGAATGTGTAAACAAATTCACGTGCCAATCCCGCTATAAAAAATCACGTGCTAACTGTAAATGCTGCAATGCTTGAGTTGGTCTTATTGATCATTCTACTTATAGTACAAAGGAATAACAGAGAGTGCTAGTTTACAGGAGGGAAAGCAACGGTAGTGAGCTGAAGTTCAGGAACAGAATAGAGAGAAGTGGGGAATGGAGATGTGGGCTAACAACCCACTGCTGTATCCGTTATCACGCCCCCGCAAGTGAAGCCGAGGAAAGGCGGAACTTGTCACAGAACCGGAGGAAGGAGGGACGAGGTAGTGGTTTGGTGAGAACATCGGCGATTTGTTCTTGAGCTGGAAGATAGTGGACCCGTAGCTGTTTCTTATGCACCCGATCACGGACAAAGTGAAATTCGATCTCCATGTGCTTGGAACGGTGATGGAAGACCGGATTGTGGGCAAGGAAGGTGGCTCCCAGGTTGTCGCACCATAAAATTGGAGACTGGCGGAGAGATTGCCCAAGTTCAGTGAGGAGAGATTGTAGCCAGATGACCTCAGATGCAACGGTGGCAAGCGCCCGGTATTCACACTCCGTGGATGATCGGGCAACGGATTGCTGTTTGCGAGTGGACCAGGAGATGAGGTTGGAGCCGTAGAACACTGCAAACCCTGTGATGGATTTGCGATCCTGTGGGCAGGACGCCCAAGATGCATCGGAGTAGCCGTGTATGTTGGAGGAGGAGGAGTGGCTGATGCATAGACCTTGATCGAGGGTGCCTCGGAGGTAGCATAGAATACGCTTGACCGCAGCCCAGTTGGTGTCGGACGGATCATGTTGATATTGAGAGACTTGATTGACGGCGAAGGAGATGTCCGAAGTTGAGAAGAGCCCGAGCAAGACATTGAAACCAAGTGCGGGGGGCCTGGCGGAGGCCGTAGATGGACTTCCTGAGGCGGCAGACATGGTCTGGGTAGTCGGGATCGATGAACCCAGTTGGTTGGGCCATGTAGACTTCGTCGGTCAGATCGCCGTGGAGAAATGCGTTGGAGATGTCCAGTTGGTGAAGAGGCCACCCATTGGTGACCGCAATGCCCAGTATCAGCCGGAGAGTGGCCGGTTTCAGTACCGGACTGTACGTATGTGTAAAATCTCTGCCCTGTACCTGCTGAAAACCTCGAGCGACAAGACGCGCTTTGCGCCGTTCAAGCGTGCCATCGGGATTGAGTTTGTTGCGCCAGATCCATTTGTTGGTGATGAGGTTGCAATTCGGAGGTCTGGGTACAAGATCCCAGGTCTTGTTGCGGAGAAGAGCATCCCGCTCTTGCCGCATGGCGGCATTCCAGAGGGGGTCGCGGAGAGCCTAGGCGACAGTGGTGGGTTCGTCCGCAATGGTGGCAGCAAAGGTCTTCGGTTTTAGGTGTCCTGTTTTGGCTCGGGTGACGATGGGGCTGCGAGGATTTTGTGGCAGAGGACGGGGGGAAGTGGTGAAGCGCGGTCGAGAGGGAATAGGTATGGGTGGTGGTAATTTTGTGGTGGGAGATGGAGGAACTGGAGCAGAGGCGGAGGGGGTAGAGGGTTGCGATGGTGGCGCGGGCGGGTTTGGTGGATCGGGGATCGCAGTGGGCTGGGTGGAAGGCAGGGGAACGTTGGGCCGAGGGCTGATGGGGGGAAAGGATGGGGTTGGGCCGGGTGAGGCAGGGGGTGGAGGAACGGGCTGCTGGATTGGGTTTGTGGGCCGAGGCCCAGATAATGGAATAGGCAGAGGAGGGTTGGTTTGCGGATGGGGAAGGTGTATGAGTGGGGTGAGAGTAGGGAGACTAGTGGAGGGGATATCTTGTGGTGGGAGTTGCGTTTGGCGAAAGGGAAAAACATCTTCGGCAAAAAGTACATGACGACTAACATAGATTCGACCAGTAGGAATATGTAGGCAACGGTATCCTTTGTGAAGTTTGCTATAGCCAAGAAAGGCACAAGGGAGAGAACGAGGAGCGAGCTTGTGAGGAGCGTAAGGGCGGAGCCAAGGGTAGCAGAGACAGCCAAATACCCGTAAGCGATTCATGTCAGGAGAGCGTTGGAAGAGTACGGAGAATGGGGTGTTATTGTGAAGAAGAGGAGTGGGGGTGCGATTGATGAGATAGCAGGATGTGTCAAAGGCCAAAGGCCAATATTTTTGAGGAATATTAGCATGATGCAGCAGAGCAAGACCATTATCAACAATGTGACGGTGCTTACGTTCAGCACATCCGTTTTGTTCTGGTGTATACGGACAGGAAGAGCGATGAGCAATGCCATGAGAAGAGAGGTAGGTAGTGAGTGCTTGGTATTCGCCTCCCCAATCGGATTGGAAAGTTTTGATAGGAAGGCCGAAAAATTTCTCTACAAGCTGACGAAATTGAATGAAGACACTGAGTAATTGGGATTTGTATTGAACAAAGTAGATCCACGTAAATTTGCTATAGTGGTCATAGAAGAGAATGTAATAAGATTGGGAATCATAGGAAAGAATGGGTGCGGGACCCCAGACGTCACTACAAACAAGTTCCAATGGAGCGGTAGCGTGAAATGAAGAACGAGGAAATGGTAATTTATGACTCTTACTAATCGAACAACCATGACACAGAGAGGGCGAACTAGGCGCAAACTTTATTTGATTGGAGTGAAGAAAATGTTTGACAGCACGCAAATTGGCGTGACCCAACCGTTGATGCCAAATGTCAAGAGAAGCGAGATAGGATTGAGGAGCAATGCACCGAGCGATCTCCAGGGGAAGAGAGTAAAGACCGTTGATGGCAAAGCCGCGATGGAGTTCATGGTTGGTGCGGCGATCCTTGATGACAAAGAAATTATCAACAAATTCAATAGAAATTGGATTAGTACGAGTAAGGGAGCTAATTGAAAGAAGATTATAAGGAGCATTCTTCACGCAAAGAATATTATTGAGAGAGATAGACTGATCAGAAAGAGAAGTGCGAGAAGAACCAGAGTGAGAGATGGGAAGGGTTTTACCATTGCCAAACATAACGTGATCGGTGCCATTGTACTCGGAATGATGGGCGAGATTATCTAAATCGGAGGTGAGATGGTAATTGGTGCCGGAGTCTAAAATCCATTGCTGAGGAGGAGAGGGCTGGGCGGATGAGTGGGCTAGATGAGCTGTTGGGCCTGGGGAAGGGTATTGTGGGCCTGGGGAAGGATATTGTGGGCTGGGACAGGAGGCCCGAAGGTGGCCTTTGCCACCACAATTGTAACACACGAGAGGGCCGGGCCGAACCGGCATGTGGGCCGGACGGTGCTGCTGAGACGGGCTGGGGCCCAGGACACCCGCAGAAGACGAGGAGATTTGGGAGAAGCGAGGCACACCGCCGCCGCGCGTGTATCGACCGCGAGAGCGGCCACCGCCACGCCCCCGAGCAGAAAGGAACGCCGAGGGTGACGCCGACGGGGACTGGTAGCGACGAAGCTGGAGCTCTTCACTGATGAGCAGAGAATGAAGATCTTCAAAGGAGATTGGTTCATGACGAGCTTCAATGTGGCGGGTGAAGGGGCGATATTCTTCGCCGAGGCCGTCCATGATAGCCGTGATGAATTCGTCATTGTTAACTGGACCGCCGAGAGCCGCTAGCTGATCCGCAGTCTTCTTGGCGTCTTGAAGATAGTCGTGGATCTTGGAGTCGCCGCGATTGAGCTTATGAATGGAGCCGCGGAGCTGTCGGATTTGAACGGCGGAACCCGAAGCATAGATTCGCTCGAGCGCTGACGAGGCATCAAAGGCGGTGTGTTTATTGATGATGTTGGGTAGGACAGCTTCAGAGAGGGAGAGAGAGATCCACATGAGGACCATCTGATCGCGTTCGTACCAGGCGTAGTAGGCAGGATTGGGCTGGCCGTCAAGGTGTGTGGGCGGCGCCGGCGATGTGCCATCAACATGTCCCAGGAGGCGAAAGCATCGGAGCAATGGGAGAAGTTGAGTAATCCAAAGGAGGTAATTAGAGGGGGAAAGTTTGACAGTGAGTTGAGGGTTGGAGGGAAGAGACATGGTAGGGGATTGAGAAGATGTGGAAGAGGCAATGGTGGTGGAGGAAGCAGAGGAATCAGTAGACATGGCAGCAATATGTCAAAGGAAGAAGAAGGGGAGAAAAAAAAAACAGACTCGTTTGAGTTTAATGGGCTCTGATACCATGTAAATGCTGCAATGCTTGAGTTGGTCTTATTGATCATTCTACTTATAGTACAAAGGAATAACAGAGAGTGCTGGTTTACAGGAGGGAAAGCAACGGTAGTGAGCTGAAGTTCAGGAACAGAATAGAGAGAAGTGGGGAATGGAGACGTGGGCTAACAACCCACTGCTGTATCCGTTATCACTAACCCCCCATCCATAAGAAACAAAATCGGTGTTTCCAAAAATTGTTTACTACCAGAGAACACGTATGCACAAATTGGGAGAGAGAGCCTGATTGTAGGGGGAAACCCTTGCATAGTTTAAGCAAGTTTTAATTAGGGATGGCAACCAAACCCGAACCCACGGGTACCCACCCGACCCAACTCGGTCAACGCGGGTAATATTCGTGTTGACGGGTTTTGGGTCGGGTTTGGGTTTAAACCCGTTTACTATTTACCGGGTTGGGTTGGGTTTGGGTAAACCCGACCCATGGGTACCCGCCCACACATATAATTAATTTTCTCGGTATATTTAATATTTTAAACAACTAATCTTATTTATGTTTGTGGAGACATGTCTAATTTTTTCTTTCTAATTGTGTAGAATGAAGTTTGTGTTATCGTGTGGAGAATGAAGAAACTTAATTGAAAGGAAGAAGCCTTCAATTAATATGTTATTTATGGATAATTTATGATTTACTTTAATTTTCTTGAGTTTTCTAGATTGGTGTTGAACAATTTGTATAGTTAATTTGTGATTTGCTTGAATTTTCTAGAATGATGTTTTAAATATGGATAATTTGTATTGAGAGATTGATATTTGACTTTAATTTTGATAGGAACATGTTATTGTAAATTTTTTACGACAAAAACCCGTGGGTACCCATGAACCCGCGGATACCCAGCGGGTTGGGTTGGGTTTGGGTTTTTCAAACCCAGTGGGTTTTACCCCGGGTTTTTTTCACGGATAAACCCATGGGTTTGGGTTTGGCAAAACCCGACCCAACCCGACCCATTGTCATCCCTAGTTTTAATGTAGCAAATGATATGCTGGCAGATGATGATGAGGCAGGCAACTAACACCGATTTTCACACTTGGGTGCTTGTATTTTCATCGTTTCTTTGCATTTAGATAAGCGTCACATAAGCACTCTCAATCAAATGAAAACTATGTTTGAGATGATAAACTATGATAGAAAAAGATGATCAACTGTGAATTTTTTTAAATTTTGCGATTGCTAAATATGATATTAGATGATTAGCAGACTGCGTGTTATTTTGACATGAGTAAAAATTGGGTAATATCTAGTCGTCCATGTGTGGACCAAGTGAATAGTAACAAATGAATTAAACTGTACGACCAATTTCTATATGTTCATCTCACAAACCAGTTTGAGATCACACATAATTCTAGTAAAATCATCTCTCACAATCATCATATACTACATTATAAGTTAACTTTTATCTTTTGACGAACCCTTAGTTATTATCCCCTGCCTCGTTTAGTGATACTGTTTTAGTTCAATCAATAACTATCACCGTTACGAGTGAAATTGATTTACATTATAATGGTTTGCTTTACTATGCAAACAAGCAGTGGTTGATGAATGTGGTTAAGAAGAAGTCAGTTTTGTCTGCGATTGAGTTGGGATTGTTAAGATTACATTCACCTTGTCAATCTTTATCAAAAAGTCTACAGCTTCTACCTCATACCCTCGCTTACTCCCATAATCACATTCCAAGCTACAACATTTGGGTTAGATAGCTGGAAGATCAACTTAAAAGCATCCTCAAGCTTTCCCAAAATGACAGTAATGGGTGCCCTCCTGGTCATGCTCCATCCCACTTTTTTGGACTAAAAATGACGAAAAATTTGTGATTTGCAATCTACTGTATACTATAGTCACTGCAAAAACTGCAATAGTTTTTCGAGATGTTTGATTCAACAAGCTTAGCTAATAAATGTTTCGACAATTAGCGGGAGAGAAAACGAAGAAACACTATCGAAAGGTCACAAATGTTTAAAACAGTTCTAAAGACCATCAAATGCACGTTTGAGTGAATATGGAACAAATCTATATCCAATTAGCTAAAGAGATATCATTTTGGTGTAAAACTTGCAAGGAAATGAAGTATAAAAATAGCATAATTTAGGTATCATAAAATATCCATTCTTCAAATATTCAGGAATTATCATTTGCTTGAAGTAATGAAGTTGAAGAGAAGTCTTACGGCCATCAGAAATGGAAAATGAAACTTTTCTTGGGTTTGGACAGTTTGGCCGCTCCCAGGGCTTAAAACCCTCTAGCCATCTATGTGGGCCGTCCCGGTCTGTTGGGCTTGCCAAACGGTTTCTAATATATGGTTCTAGTCAAGATGTCTGGTCCACGTTCATTGGTCCTTGGCCCGAAAATAACGAAGAACTATCCAAAAATGAATCAAATGCAGAAAAAAATGCAACGCTGTGAAAAAAAACTGGAGTAGGACTGGCTATTTGGTCCCGGACTGTTTGGTTTTACCCGACAGCAAACAATCCAATTTATTTGGTCCAAAAATGAAATCGGACCGTATAATCTCGACTGGGACCGAACTGGGATCGGATAGCAAACAATCCAATCTCATATTCGGGCTTAGATTTGAGGTAAAAACCGGATAAGAGATCGCCAACACCTAAAATCAAGATCAAATTGGGACCAGACCGGGTCAAGACCGGACCGAATCAAGACCGGACTGTATCCAATCCAATCTTTGGTCCTTATATTCCCGAAAAGACCGGACTGGGACCAGTTCAATTTGGTCCAATTTAACCGGACCGGACAGTATAGCCACTCCTAAACTGGAGTATGAATAGGTTTAGCGAGTGGTTCATACTTTATTAATTTAACCAATATCAAACTATTAACAAACCGATGGCTCATAAATAATAATATTATTACTAGCTTATTACTCGGCCACTTTGCCGGATGTAGTCTCTAAAAAAAATACCCGTTAACATGTATGCGGCGAAAGCCGAAGGTAGGTCAACAATACTATATATAATGGGAAGTCATTATCCAATTGCATTACAAAAGAAATAGTAAAACATAAACGCTATAATGGACACTCCAAACCAAACCATTAGCCTTAAATATAGTCACTATTGCCATGCACCATGATGCCCTTAGATTGAACATGAAAAAGATCAAAGGAATGCTTACCTGGCTCCAATTTTCGATGGTAAAATAGAAGTCATCAAGAGATTTCATAAGAAAAATCTAATCTGGATTCCCCTTAGACCAAAAACCACAGTGACACCAAAGGCGATGAATCCCTGGTTGAGAAAACAAAAACCAGCATTGTCCAAATCAAGTCGATGGAATGCATCAGTCAGTTTTTGCTGATAAATAGTTTTGTTAATTAAAATGACAGAAAAAAACAAAACATTCAATTTGTTGTAGAAATCTCATATACAAACAAAAGAAACAGGCAAGCAATATATGCTTGGAAGCACCAACACAAATAACTTTTGACAATATCCCTACCACTGTGAAATTACCAAATCACTTATAACCACTCTGCTACACTAAACACACAAATTACTTACAGCTCTGTACTTTCTATCTCTTCAATATATATAAGTCAATCGTCATGAACCATCCCCATTATCACGATTCTTATCCTTCTCGACACCAAACACACTAATTGGTCCACTCTTACTCCTTCTTCGTGGCAGCTATGTGGCATTTTGCATCAGTGCACATTAATTCGAACGACCATTTCTTGTGTTAAATTTATGGCTTGGGTAATATCACCTCAGTCATAATACAAATTTACATGAATGAAAGGAATGATCATTATAACAACTTTATAAAATTTAGAGTACCAATGACGATTCCTCTCTTCTCCTCGATGACTTCGTCAATAGAATGAGATTGATGACTATCTCTACCAACCCATTATATATAATCATAGCATGGCCTTTTGTATAAACCAATTATGCCTTACCCATTTTCGCATCGCAACTCCAAGAGCTAACTTGCTGGGGCTCTCCTCTAGGTAAACCACTTGTATCAACATGAGGCATGAAAAACAAAAATTGCTTTGGTTGAGATACTATCAGGATCTTGTGATACTCTGAAGAATGCTAAACTATTTCTTAGACATTGTCAACCCCCAATTAATTTGACGTGGGTCATTGCTCTCTTACCATTTAAATTAAACAGGAAGCTCATGTTAGCATCTTTTATAGTTTAACTTGACAATTTCTTAGATGAGTACAATCACAGTTCACAATTCTAGAATAACCACCTTAGATAATACAATCTTATGAAAACAACACTAATGAAGCACCCAAATTACAATTATGTACATGTTTCCTATGAGGGTGTGCATGTGCAGATTAAGAAAAATATAAGGATTAAGGAGAGAGCTTACTTGGCACACAGTTTTGATGAGCAAAAATCCCGTCAATAAATTCCAGGTGGAGATGTCCAATCGATCGGGTCTAGACATGCGTATATATCAACATGCTATACTACAACACAAAGAGTTCGGTTTGTCCTTCACATGACAACATATGCTCACCATGTATTTATTCCTTGCAGAGAGAAGGATATCAAACCATCTTGTATATGCTCCAATTATCGCTATCACTATACTTTTTATATTGTAGTAATTAGAACCCCACTTTTAAATCTAGAAGCAAGTGACCACTATCACAAAACATCATATTGTAAAAAGTAAAAACTTATATGCAATCATGAGGTTATTTCACTCAAAAGAAACCATGTTTTATATGTTGAAGATCAACATTGTAGCTTGAATAGTTTAATTCGACAATGATCTTAGCTCTTACATATAAATTTTGTGTAAAAGTGGTATGATTGAAGTTATTCCCTATGTTCACACTAATAAGAATAGTCTTTGTTTAGTGGAAACTAACCACAAAAACATTTCAAATTAGAAAAATGATGATACTGAAAAATAGTATCATAACAAAAGCACCAAAAAGTATAGCTATTTATCTTTAATCAACTCAAACGTCAACCTAGAAGATCAACCAAATGAACTGATGTTAAGAGATCACACATTATTGTCAAAGAAGCTAGTCAACTCTCCAAGCAAGAACACTCAACCTTTCCATATTTACCCCTGCGAAAATTGCTTTGTGTAACAATATAGGTGGAGGAGGTTAGGCGGTTGTTGGGTCCGATGGAAATGTTTGGAGAGACGACGATGGTTGAGCGTTTAGTATACCGAGAGACCGGGACACTGTTTATCTTTAATCAACTCAAAGTCAACCTAGAAGATCATCCAAATGAAATGATGTTAAGAGATCACACATTACTGTCAAAGAAGCTAGTCAGCTCTCCAAGCAAGAACACTCAACCTTTCATATTTACCCCTGAGAAAATTGCTTTGCATAACAATATAAATGGAGGAGGTTAGGCGGTTGTCGTGTCCGGTGGGAAGGTTTGGAGGTGGTGGTTGAGCGTTTAGTATGTTGGGACACCATTTAGACCCATTTACATTAGTTACACCTTTTCAACCTTCATTCGACAAACCAACATCACTCAACCTTTTCATATTTACCCGTCTCTTAAAGACACATACGCCTTATATTCACTCAAAACTTCTATGTTCAAAAACATTGTTGCTTTATGGTAGTTATATTATTTAAGTCTACGTCAAGAATTCTGCATTGCTTCTACACATTCAATACTGCAATTCGATGTGCAATATTTGTACTAATGATAATAGGCTTGCGATTTTAAAATTATTCTCCTTTATAAGATAAATAGAAATATAATTAATTATTAAACTCGAATTAAAATAATCAAAGTAAGAAAATAGAAGTATCAAATACCAAAAAAAATATTTAGGGGAGAGTTAGTGGCTTAGCTAACAATGATGAAAAATTTCTATGATTTTTCAGATTTAAGCTTACTGTATGTTTTAATTTAAAATGTTTAAATAAATTTGTTTAGTGTAACTGATTTTGTTTCTTGTCTTTTCTCAAAGAGATCACAATTCAAATTTCATCACTTATATATTTTTCCCTGTGAATAAGAAAATAATAAATGACTGTGAAGACCCTTCCTACTTTCACTCTGGATGCAAGAAATTTGAAATGGCTCTTCAAGTTTTTTCATTTGACTTTTATTTATTGGGTAGGTAAGTAGAATAAGCAAATTAAATAATAAATTGAAAATAAAATACATTAATCATAAATAATGATGAGTACTTAAGTCCGAAAATCCAAACATTAGTAATCTGGATTACGTGTGATTGTGAGGCCTGAGTTGACGTTAACCCCCAATTGACTACTCTGCTTTTAGCTAATATTGTGGCCGGAGTAGGTTTGTGGAGGAGATAGCGCAGCGAGTAGTGCCGGCTAGGGGTGGAAATTAGGGTGGGTGTGGTTACTCGCCCCATATTTTGCGGGTACCCACACTCACAAATTTACAATTGCTATCCACAAACCGTACCACAGTGGTTAGTGGGTAACCACTACCCAATGTGGGTTTGTGCAGGTTGGGTGTGGTTACTCGCAAAAATCCATCTTTGCAAGCATAGAGTTCTAGTCGCCACTAACGTATTTGTTGTTCGTAACTAGACTATAGTGATATATACTTGTGTTGTTCGTGGAGATACAACTTTGTAAATCGATCTTACTCAACGTGAAGATTTTTTCTTTTTGAGTTTGGTATTCAACTTTTGTGCCAGAGAGCTGTGATTTCATATTTCCCCGACTAAGGGTGAAATATGACAATTAAATATGATCTTGTATTTTTTTCACACGAAAGCAAAAACATACTGATAAAAGTTACAAAAGGTGTTCACTTTTAATGAATTTATTATTCTCCACTCTATCGATTATAGTGTTTTATAAACTAAAAAATTCTTACATAAAACTGATTAGGTGTCTTTTTTATTTGGTGGCTACTTTAATTTTTATCCTCACACTTTTCACATACTATTATATTATAAAGTTAATTCACTAAATAAATATAATTAGTGTGGTTATTGTAGATTTTGTTGGTTAACCGCGGTGGGTAGTGGATAACCACTAACCACAAAAATCGTTATTTTACTACCCACACCCAACCCACTACCCACAACTTGTGGGTATTGTTACCCACAATAGGTGCGGGTTGGTGCGGTTTGCGGATTATCCACACCCCGCAACCCAAACTTCCACTCCTAGTACCGGCGACGGTAACCAGTTACTTTTTATTATTATAAGGAAGTTGTTTGTTATAGTAGCATATCTCTTAACAATAAAAAAGAAAAAAGGATAAATAGGTAATTTCCTCTATTAATTAGGGTGATTATGGTAAAAGTTAGGGTGACAATTAGCAAATTTTTTTAAGGGTGGGTAGGTTTGTGATATTTTTCAAATAAAATATAAATTTTTTTTATTTTTCATAAGTTAGCTAAAACTTAGAATAAATCATATATATTAGGGTCAGACTCGTATGCTCCTGACGCATGGTATATGTCAGGTCCTCCACAGCGTTGATCTAATCGAACGGTGTTAATTAATTTTGATTAAATTATTTATTTATTACCATGTATAAATAATTAAAATGTTCAATTACTTTTTTATACATACTCATTAATCCATAAACAAATTTTTTCATATAATTTCAAAGCGTCGTACCTAATAATCTTTTAATCATCACTTGAACACCCTTTTTTTTGTAATTGTATCTTCATCAAACTACTTAATTTTAATTTTTTCCTTTGTTGGTAGATGTAATCCTAGAGCCCTAGTAACAACTCCATCCCCTGTCCCTTTTGTCGTTCATCGGGTAGTGACGAACCCTCTCCCCTCTTACTGTGATTATCGTAACAACTCCACATCCTCTAGCTCGTTTATTTTCCACAGCCCAACCCCATCCATGTCATAGCTCCGCCACTGCTCTATTCTTTTCAACGACGTCGTTTTTTTCATTTAACCTGAAACACAAAAAGGCTCGTCGTCACTCCTCTTCTTCCCCGTTATCTCCCTCTGCAGACTGCAGTTTCGCCGTTTCGATTCTCAATTACGGCCACGAGAATCCAACCGACGAGACGCCCGCTCCTCTCTTCATTGCTCCTAGTTGCCACCGCCAACATCGTAGTCCCACCACTATTTCTCTTCTCCGGCAACCCAACTTCACCATCCCAATCATATCGGCGAAGGCATTATAATCCCACCGCCGTCTCTTCTCCGGCAACCCCGCGTTCAGTATAGACCCACATCCCACCGAAACCCCCATCCCTGATAGCTATCGAACAATGGACGAAATAAGCTCTTCCCTCTCCAGTCAATTATTCGAGTCAAATTGATTCCCTTGGTGATGACGGAGTAATTAGGGGTTGTTAGGTTCCTTGATGACGATGGTGAAATTAGGGTAGCATTGAGTGATGAACTGATGATGTTATTATGTGGAGATGGTTTCTATTGATGATGATGGCCTTTCATAATGGAGTCCGTATCATATTGATGAGGACGTTTGCTTGATTGTTTTCTGGGTTAAAGATCGATCCATCTTCATAAATTTAATGGACAAACAATGGTGAATTATATATAATTTTTTGGGCTGAATAATAAGTCTCTAAAAAATAAGGTATTATAATAGAAAATGTAATAATAAACATTATTGAGGGATTATTTTGCACGTATAATCATTTAAATGGTGGTGTTAGTAATTATAATTATTAGTAAATAAATAATTTTATTATAATTAATATACACCATCCGATTAAATCAACGGTCCAGAAGTCTGACACATGCTATGTATCAGAAGCATACGAGTCGTATCCTATATATTAACCTATTTGGCAGCAATTTGTTTCAAACCCCATACTGCTTGGGAAGAGTCAAGTAGGCCATTCCATAATCCATACTACTGTAATTCATACTAATTCCCACAATTTTGGAACTTTTATCATTTCCATAATAACAATATTGGAGACAAAAATTGGTGTACTGTAATCATAACAATTCCCACAATTTTTGAACTTTTATCATTCCATAAAATAATAATTGGAGACTAATTGGTGTGATTTCGAACTTCTAGCCCCTCTCCATGTCTGGCATCAAAGACAGTTAATTTCCCACCTCCACTATCGTCATCAATACACACACACCTGCTGCTGACTGCTGTTGGAGGTTTCCATCATTTCAATGGCTTCTCAGCATTTTCCTTTTAGCGGGTTGGGAGGTAGGAGAGGCAGCTAGACATGGAATCTCAGCAAACACTGGGGTAACATTCAGTAGACATCTTGAAGGCCGGAATGTCTCCGATGGCTTGTTCGGAAACCGGTCGCCCTTTGAGCTCCTCCATGTCAGCATTGCAACCCCACACTCGAACTGCAAGCCTCCTACATTTAGGGGACGACTGAATCAAATAAGTCCTCAACAAATTGGCCACGTCGTTTTTGGTAATAGCCTTCAGTTCCTCCGCTTCCTTCAGCGAGAAGTCGAACACATATCTGGAGGGATCAGAAACAACAATGATTTCAGGTCAGTGCAAGTCCTCCTCTACACCCGAGGGTGGTGTTAGTTATGGCTAAGTGGGAAAGGCCCATACGAAGGATGGTAATTTTCATCCATCCATTATGCATAGTACTATCTATACCTTTTGTCAATAATCTGACCCCACAAGCGATTGGTCTCGTCATGGAGAGAAGGATCCTTTTCAAGTAGTTTACCCAACAACCCGTTCTTGTAGCTCTCGAAAGATGCTTCGTCAAGCCCTTCCTGCAATTTTTCAGCAGTTCACAAATCAGCAACAGATCATATACATGCCGAAGCGAGAGTTTTCTTAGAAGAATGTAACTTCATACATAACACATAGTTACTGAGCAACGATGTACTAACCAACAATTCCTCGAGGCCATTTATGAACCCCTCCACTCTCTCTTGCAAATAAACTGGGTTGTACTTGGCAGATTGAAGAACAAAGCAAAATCCATAAATACGATATGTAACTCGAGGACTGCACTGAACAACATAACCAAGTTGCTCCTTAGTCCTACATTTGGAAAACAAAAGGATTCTTCATCAGCCATTTTTACCAGAAGGGAAAGAAAAAAGAACGGTGCTATCACAAAGGAAGTCAAGCCACCTTAGCTGATTGAAAAGTGGTTCTTCCACAATCTCATCAAAAAGGTCAATCAGTGCTTTCAATTTGAATGCTTCCGACCCTTCAGGCTCAATTTGGAAATAAAGCTGGATAAAAACAATAATGAAAGTGAGAAACGAAAGGTTTAACTTTCACTGAAATCAATCACACAGGAACCAACTAACTGATTTTAGATACCTCAAGAACTGAGTTTGTCTCGGATTTATTCTTCACATTCACATCTCTGACGAGATTGGCACCAGCAGGAAGACAGACCACATACTCTTTATGTCGCATGTCTACGGGAAGTGGTTGCACAGGGAAGTTGGTTCTAAAAATATTTGCTATGCCAAGTGCTTCTTCTTCTAACAAATTTCCATGACATAGACCCTCAACATAGAGCTGTTCAATAGAGCAGAGTATGTTAGAACTACATGCTGCGTGTACGTGTGCTGTATAGGGTGAGAATGGTATGTATAAATTGATTTCAAGGAGTTCTTCCTACAAACCTGGGAAAGCAACTCTGGAATAAATGCTTTCAAATCGTCTAGAGATAGGTGATGGAGAACATCTTGCTTCTCTTGTACGTCATAGAATTTCTTACAAAGAACCTGGAGTCTCACATAGGAAGAATGATTGAGAGGCTTCATGTTGGCATTTTTAAGCCCTCTCTCGACATCCTCTTTGATAACCTGTTACACATCCACTCAAATGTAAGAAGCTCAGGATATTCTCAACTTTGTGACATAGGACACTGGAATATGCAATAAAGCGGGGAAATCACAATGGTAAACCTGTTTCATAGAAGATAGTAAACATGTACCTTAAATCGATCATCTGTGGGGATGAAAGATTTGGCTATCATCAAAACTTTCGACAGTAAAGCTGAGACCTTGTCATTGAACCCATAAACCTTCAGCTCCAATTTGTCACCAACGAAAGATACAGATGTCTCCAACTTGGCAACACTAGCCTGTACGTAGTAAAAGATTGATAAGAAGGTGATACTCAAGATTAACAATAAGTAAATGGGAAGGTAAGAAAGATAGAAAACACACAAGCACTCAACATTTTCTCAAATAAATAAGGCAAAAGTATAAAAATAACGGAACAATACCGAAAAGGGAAAAACAGAAAACCCCTATAACAGGGAAGGCACAGGCAGCATACTCGTAAAGATAAAAGAACCAACCTGATATATTATCTCATTCAGCTCATCCTTCAGTAGATGAATAAATAGTTCCGTGAGAAGACAATTCTTCACATTATCATAGCCCCCCTTGAGATTAATGCGGAAAAATGTATTTGCACGAGGATGTTTAAAAGTACTGTCAATCTTGTACCAGAACTTCATTATTGGCTCATCAAGTATGCATCTTGGCAGGTTGTAGTCTGATTTATCAGAGCGAATGGAGAAGTCAGTTGGTATGAAGTCATTCTTCAGAGGAAGCTGCAGTGAACTATCAATCTCGGGTGGATTACTCCACAGCTGCATTAAAGAAGGTGGAACCTGTTCCTCGGTGTATCGTGATCCAAACCAAGGTTCAAGTACGAAATCTGAAACAGATTGTGGAGTCATCAAGTTCTCGATAACAATATCTAGTACTAGTAGTTTCTAATATTCATCGAACTTCTTCGTAATACGATTCTGTCTTTATTATTATAAAGAAAAGTCAGGCAAAAAAAAAATTATTATTATTACCTTGTAAATTGGAGAATGACTTGGACACCACATCAACCCTCATGTTCTCTGGTTTGAAAAAACTAAGAATATTTCTTAGTTTCTCATCATCCCATATCTTGTAGACATAGTCCCCATAAATAACATGTTCAGCAGGATAAATGAGCAAGTTTTCTGAAACCAGAATTTAGATGTACATTCAATCAGAGACATACTTCATGCGCAAGCAGCAATTTATGACATATGAACCTCAAATTGACAAGTGAAGAACAAGTTCAACTAGAGAGAGCAGCTTTGCCTTTTGTAATATACACATGCATACCACGTCAACCGGTTATTACGCATTGCAAAACTAACAGCCTAATTGCATACATAATGGAATGCAAACCCTTTCAGATTACATTATTGCTTTAATGCTGGACAAGACGAATTTTGAATCTTTAATCTCACTAATATAAAAGTATGTTGCGGGGAAGAAAAACACTATAATAAATAAACGATATTAATGATATATTTAAACATAACAAAGAATAGTTAATAAAGCAAAACCTGCAAGATCCACTGCATAGTCATCTTGAGCCTGCTCCTCTACAAATCTGAATTCCATGTTTCCAATATTCTGTAGTTCCTTAAAGATCCATTCTTGTGGAGAAACTTCACGTAATAACTTCATATATTGATAAACAAGGCCAATAATCTCAAATATCTGGAAATGAAAGCCGTAGAAGCAACATTAGATGTCAGTGGAACCAGAGCAGGAGTAACAAGATTATAAGCATCAAGATGAAGTGCCGAGTTGTAGGTTTAGGAATGCATCAACAGAGGGAGAAAGACCCTTGGGAGAGAGTGGGTGGGGGCACATATTCATACAAATTTCTCTCAGCGAGAATTGGCATAGAAATAGATCATGTGGTCTCAGTAAGACTTGGTAGGCAGGATCAAGGTCCCTCTATAGGTTCAGGAACGGAAAACATTTAACTTTCAAATTCTGAAGCACATATCTTGCAGTGAAGGGATTGCACATATTGTTCACAAAAGTGAGAGCATATATTCCAAATAATAGCTTTGCACTTTCTGGAATGGTGCATCTGTAGAAAATCAGAGAAGATATAGGAAGAGATATAGACACTACCTTTTCCAACCCTGAGTCAGTCAGATGTATGGACATGCCAAATACATAGGCTATAGAAGATCGATTCAATCCTTCTTCCCCTACCCCAGCAGACAATGAAGTTGCCCATCCTCTAGCTTTCAAAAGAGAATGTAAACTTCCTCTGCCCTCTGCAAGGTATTAATTTTGTACAAGAACAAGAGACAAATGTTTCAAAATCTCGTACTAAGATTTAGCATAACAGATACAAATATGATCTAAAAATTACTGCAAAATCGAATAACACAAGGACACTTTAGATGGTAAGATTGAATAATTATAGGCATAGAGTCATGGTAAAATTGAACAATAACAGAGAAGCGAAACACAATTGTCCCACTTCAACACAGATTACGTTATTTAACTTTTTTGTTCTTCCCTTAGTTATGCAAGTGATGTTTTATCAGCAAACAGGAAGCTGGAATAAGTTTCAAATTCTAAAATGCCCATATTTCTTACTTACACCTGAAAGTTGTGCATATATTATGAACGAAGGCCTATGATCCACATGTAAAAATGATAATCTGAACAAGCATATAAAATGAACAGTTATCTTACCATGCCCCAACAGATGGGCCAGATAATCTTCAGACTTTTTCAGATAATCTTGGCGGAGACATGGTAGCGTCCAAATTAAATCGAGGATGTGAACATCTTTTACTGCCTCTAACCTAAAAATTTTACCAGCTTTCCAGATGGGACCTTCTACCTGAAAGGTAGGCTGTGCTCGAGGACCTTTCTTGACACTGGTAAATAATTCTGCAACCCAATCCTCCAAAACATCCAAAGACTCTGCAAAATTGGGAATTATAGTCAATGCCATTCAAATGTTGGTTTATGGCCAGAGTGTCCAACTACTAAGGGAATCATCATTAGAGGAGATAAGAGTTTTCTTTTATCCTGCAAGCTAAGGCAATTACAGAAATGTTCAAGTTTAAAGATAATTGCTTAACCTGTGCCAGAAATTATATTGTGACGGTAAAACAGGATAAACACTTATTAATAAGAAAAAAAAGTTGTAAGAAGAAACAATTCGCTCGGGGCAATATAAGTCACCAGAGTAAGTTGGATAGTGAACATAAGCCTGCAAATAAAGTTGTCAACACAAAAACACAAGAATTCATTTTGATAAATTATCTAGCAACTGTAATTCACTAATTTGAGTCTCAATACTAAGTTGTCTACCTATATCCCTTGCAGAAAATGTGCCAAGTAAAATCCTCATTACGAACTATATGTGGATTATGAAAAGAAGAGTGTAGGGAGAACCACTACAGGCAAAATCATACCTCCCCCAATGACAACAAGTTTCATAACTCCGCCATGATAGTACTCATTGTACATTTTTAGAATCTGTTCCCGCAAATCTACCCCTTTCTCCATAGCATCTACAAGACTCTTCTTGTTCCCTTTATGAGATACAAGGAAATACATATTATTCAGTCATATAGAACCAGAAACCTTAAACTAGATACAAAGTCCAATAATGCTTACCCCAAAAGAATTTGTTAAAAGGGTGTCCAGGTTCAGATGTATGACATTGGAGCTGTTGAAGTCGGCAAGCATCATTTTGCAAAACCTGATTAAATTCTGCATTCATTTTTATTCACGTGAGTGCCATACCAGCGTGAAAAAATGGTGTAATGAAACATGGACATGGTACAATGAGAAGTTACACTCACCTGAATCTACTGCAAGGACCTCTCTTTCCATGGCTTCAGCTTTTACAAGCGGAGAAATGAAAAACTGAGAAAACCTGATTGAAAAGATGAGAAGTAAATGTAATGAGCTAGCAACTTTAATGACTGCCACACAAATAGCAACGGATTGCCCAAGTGGAGAAAGTGGGCAGAAATATCCTTCAATCCCATGATCAAACCTTGGGAGCAAGACTTAAGCATATATCTGCTAAACCATGCTACTGGAATAAAATAGAGACAACTATTAGGCTGGGAGAATATCCAACCGTATATACCTCACCGTGGAAGCAACACATACTACTCAACGTTCAATTGAATAGCAACCTAACTTTGTGTATTTTAAAGAAGGCATCATTTGTTTATATGGTGAGATTGATAGGCAAGAACCAACCTTGGGGTCAACATTCAAAGCACAAAATAGACATTGATAGAGAGAAACAAAAGCAGGTTGCTTTATTTATTTTCCTACATGTCTCTTGATTCCAATAATAAGGAACACTGGTACTTTAATATGAAGAGCATTTGCACAGGCAATCATTAAGAAAGGCAGAAATAAAAGAAGAAAGATGCTATTTCATCCACATAAAATCTAAACAGTAAGAGTGGTGAAAAAGCTGGAATGCATTAAAAAATGGTTTAAAACCTGGTGTGGACTACTAGTCTGTTCAAGTCTTAAACTTCAACATTGGTAGAAAGATCCATGTCTTCACGAGCTCTAATCTCAGGATACAAGTGCGGAGACAGACTTAAAAACATATATGGAAGCATTATGACTATGAACCACAATCTCTACCTAGGAGTCACAAGTCAAATGGAGAACCAGGTTACTTCTTAAATTAATTCATCGGCAGGTTGATACATAGCAGCACGAAAGATGATGCATGAGTCGAGATAGAGGGACAGTATATTTGGCCTACGAAATTTTCAAGCATTTACCTTCTCAATGCACCGTTAAGAAACTCAGGCTTCACTTCAAAATGGTAACAGGTGTGCTCCGTTTCTGTGTATGCATTTGAACAACCCCCGTGCTTGGACAAATAACTATCATACTAGAAAAGCAAGAGTCAGATTGGGAGGACATATCAAGATCCAATTTCCCTAGAAGAGTAGGCTTGGAGGGGACATATCATGCTTCGATTTCCCAGAAAATAAGCTTATACATTATAAGAGAAAACAACAATTCCCTGAATCAAGATACTGTAATTCACAATGCTTACACATCATTGATATTATTACATATTTACATTTATTATCTTTAAATCAAAGATCATGGAAGCAATTTTGAATTGCAACAAATGGTTTGAGACTTCTCTTGTTTATTTTGGGTGTCTAGGGAAATTAAAAAAGAAAGAACAGAACTCTTCCCATTACCAACAGATTTCCCTTTTTTATACTTCCTTAAAGCACATGATTTTGAGGTGGCTATACCAGAAGCCAAAGTATTCTCTCTATCACTGACCAGAATAAATTTTGAACAAGGACAACACAGTCCACAAACCTCATTTTCGTCTGGAAATTCCGAACTCCCCATAAAGAGCATGTGTTCTGTTTAACAAAGAAATTTGCAGTTAAGGACAATGAACAATTAAGATGACAAAGAAACCCCTTTTTCTTTGCATTTTCAAGTAGATCCAGCAAATAAACCTAGCAAAAAACTTATCTTTCTGTTTCAACTATCACGGTAACTGGATGCCTCAACTAGATTACGAATTTCCAGCATGAACAAAAAATCAAACCAACTAAATTCTCCAATAGCTTCGATTCGAAGCCCGATTTCGAATGTCTTGCAAAAAAATTATCTCCTCTTTCAATTATCAGGATGACTGGATACTTCCACTATTATGATTTACCAAGTTGTATAAAAACCATAATAACTAAATTCTCCAATAACTCTGGCTCTGGGCTTAATTTCAAATTGCATAAGGCCAGAAGAAAATGAAAATACTTGATAAGAAGACCCTAGAATGTTGCAACAATCTCAGGTGAAGAGCAAAAAGGGAAATATGAGAGTACCTAGAAAGTGTGCCAGACCCTGTGCATTCTCAGGGTCAAGGAAGCTGCCCACACCAACACACATTGCTGCAGCTGCCTGCAACCAAATACTTCACTATGATCAAAATGCATTCAAACGGATATAAGCACATGGGAAAGCAGAACATAAAACATTCCCCTTCACACAGCTGCAGTGATGTCCATAGGTAACTATAGTAGCCAAAGCTGAAGATAGCATTGAAACGGGAAAACATTGAGTTGAATTTGGAGCAGGTCAACTAGAAAATCAGGAGACGGGAAGTAATCAACTAGAGTTCATAGTTCATCCTTCAATTTTCATTTGCTTAATACTTCCCATCAAATTAGATTCGAAGTTCTCCCATTGCCATAAGCGATCTATAACTGACCAACCTTCTTAGTCTGAGAATGTCCTCCCTTCCGCTTCCCTTTCCCTTCTTCTTCTTCATCATCATCCCCTTCTTCATCTTCATCTTCATCTTCATCTTCATCTTCATCTTCATCTTCACCTTCAACTTCAATATCAATTGCATCTTCATCATCATCATCATCGTCTTCCTCCTCATCACCATCATCGAACTCATCGTCCTCCGACATTGCCCTGACTCCATTGCCAAGGGTTTGGGAGTCCCCTTCTTCTCCAGGCTTAGAAGCTTCCCCATCGGGATAAATCTCAGGATCGTGGACAAGCAAAGCGCAGAGCCCATTATCCAGCTCGAGCACTCTGTACAATCGCCTGTCGTTGGGCGATTTTATCACGGTATCATCGGATTTGAACGTGCAGCGAGCCACCATCTCTGCGGATTTCCTTCCCCCAATCGCAACAGACGAAGAAGAGTTAAGAAGAGTGAACGAAAGGAATTTGCGATTGCAGATTCGTTGCTTCGTCGTCCTCTCTTCCTTTTCCCTCGCCCCGGTTAGGAAAGTGAAGCTTCTGTAGCTTACTACTGCTACTGATGCTCTTCCATTCGCAAACCTATTTGCAGTCGCCAAACTCCACGGCGAGCCGCATAGCATCTTTGGATTGGACCGGCCCACCCAAACTGAGCCCGCAACTTATCGCTGCTTGCTGCTCTGGTTAGTAGTTACTTCATACTTTTCAGTTATCCGGCCGATAAGGCCGGGCGCCAACGCCTATTGGCCACTGGATAGAGTAGTGGGGCCCGCCTGTTTCGTTTTTTTTTTCTTCTTATCGCTATCGAAACGAGTTACAGAGGACCAGAAACGTCAAAAATATGAAACGTTAAAAATAATAAACGTTTTGGATTATCAAAACGCACGATAAATTTTCGAGAAAGTTATCGGCTTATGGCAAAATACCGTGATAGTTTTGGAGACATATGGAATTTGTGAAATTTTATAATGTTATATAGTATTGGTGCTATAGGTTTTTGCTTTTGTGGTACAATTTAAAATTGTACATTTATGTTATGGTATAACTACAGATTGTACCTATACTGTTTGTATAAATTCTTTTATGGTACAACTTGAACTTGTACCTTTATGTGATGGTATAATTTCAAAATGTAAAGTTGTACCATAACATAATGATACAAATTGCTTTATGGTACAATCTAAACTTATACATTTAATGTTATGGTACAACTTTGAGTTTTACATTAAAACACCAATGCTATATAGCACAGTAGAAGTGCTCATGGAATTTGCCACTGTTGCTGACTTGCTGTCTTGCTGAGCGAGTTCTGCTGGTGTTGTCCGCCTCACTAAGCTCCGGTCAGGCTCAGGCGTGCATTCTTCTACTGAGATAACGTCGGAAATTAATCATCACTGGTGGAGGTTCCGTGATGAGAAGGCGTAACTTCCCCAAATTTGAAGCACTAAAATACCGCTCTTCGTAAACCCTAATTGATGGCGGAAGCAAGGGAGGAAGAAAATCGGCAAGCTTCTGGGGCTCTACCAATGGCTGCAGCATGCAAACCTGACAAAGATATATCCAGGTGGCTTATCGATTTCCTTGTTCGGCAACCGATTCCAGTGCATCTTCTCGAACAAGTCATCTCCAAATTGGGCGCCTCAGTCGTCGAGAGCGATTGGCGATTGAAGAAGATGCTGACTCTCAAGCAGCTCCAGTCAGGAATCTCAAATGGTTCCGTGTCTGAGGAGATGCTCGACTCGTTGGAGTTGGTAGAGCAATTGGACAGGGAAAGTGGAAATCCTATCCCGGAAACGATCAAAGCAGCTTACTGTGCGGTGGCATTGGAGTGCACTGCTAGAGGAACCTACTTCGACACGGTTCAGAGCATTTGGAGAGGAAGAATAGAGAATCTGGAGAAATTGGGGAGGACCGAGTTGCTTACCGACGAGCTGAAGAAGGTTAGGGATGATGTTGAGGCTGCTGTCTGGGATCCAAATGTTTTCAACAGAGTGTTGGAATCGGCTAAGGGGGAAAACGCTTCGAGTCTGGTTGAGGCTTACTTAGAAGAGGCAATGGCGGTGAATGGGCCTTCATTTCTGGAAATTGCCGCTAGAAGGGAGAGGGAGCTGAAAGCGAAGGCGCAATGCAGTGGCGAGAATAGAGAGGGCTTTCCCTGTGAGGTTGATGACGTGCAGGATTCAGGTGCTGAAGATGCTATGGATACTGAAGTAGCGCAAGTTCCTGATAGTGGCGTACAACCAATCTGCGGAGCACCATCTGCCGGTAAGCATTTTACTGTTGCTAATCAAAGGTGCAATTTGATGCACTTCATATATGAGAACTGAGATCGCGTAAATAGACGTACTTGTTAGTTTGCGGCTGTTCATTGTTAGTTCTGTAGAGGTGGCTAGAAGGCGTGAATTCATATGTAACATAAGCCAGGAACTGATCACCAATGCTACTTGTGAGAAGCAATCAAATGTGTTCTTTCTTTCTTCTATCTAGGATTCTGTTTACCTCTTCTATCTAGGATTCTGTTTACCTTAAGGATTGTAGACGAACTTGTTTATGTGTTTCCATTGTTGTTATTCCTATGGATTTGTGAATCTTGTATGTTCTCCCATATTGTTTATTGCAGATGGAAAGGTGAAGCGTAGAGTGAAACGTGCTGTTCCACGCAGACATTCAAGAAAACAAGGTAGGTTAGTAGCGGGTAACCCTACTAGAAAATATGATACCTTGTCTACTCCTGAAGTCAAGCGAGTACAAGATGCACTCCGATCCAGTACCACTGAGTTACAATCGGTGGTGACTGATCCACTGCCCGATGCTCTGCATCGCTCCCGGTTATTAATTGATGAAGCACCGCAAAACATAGAGATATCTGCCGGAAACCAGGGAGTTCCTGAATCCCACAGCAACAAGTCAAATCCTGATGTTCCATTAGACAAAGATGGTGCAGAACATGTTGAAGGACCCACACCCTCCATTGATGAGAGTACCAAAGAACTTTCCTCCAGGCATCAGAATGTTTCAAAACCAAGTTTAATGGTTAGGAATAAAACAGCTTGTACCTACGAGGTAAATGGTGTCTTCAAAGCATTCATTGTACTGACTTATCATTTTAGGTCACTACTATAGAGTTGTGAGTATAAAAAATCTCCATGTTTGTAGTGGGATGATTCGATTGATGGCTCTCCTGAAGAAACATCTAACGCTGATGAAAGAATTGTGCTAAGAAGCCCAAAGAAAGGGGTTGTGCTTCCATTACCAAAGGACGATGGCGGCAACAATTTGCCTAGGAGGAAAAAGAAGAGATGGAGTGTCGAGGAGGAAAATGCCCTGAGGGAGGGTGTCAATCAGTATGATTCATTCGACGTTTCTTCTTTCCTTTTTTTTTTTCTTTCTTGCTCATTAGACTCTTGACGATTGAGTTAATTTGATATCTGCTTCAATTGCTACAGATTTGGGAGGGGCCGCTGGAAAGTCATTTTGAACTCGAGACGAGAAGTATTTGTTGAGAGAAACGAGGTGATGTGCCTCCTAATTTGCTTCTGGATTCCAGGGCTTCGAAAACATAGTAATGTTTTGCTTTTGAATCTACCTTTGCAGGTTGATCTGAAGGACAAATGGAGAAACATGACGGCACATGAATGAGTTGATGCTAAAGCCTGCTTGAAGAAAGGCCTCACTTAGCAGTTTTTGTGTGTATAGTACTTTGCAGTGGAACTCTTGTGCATAGTCTTGTGAATGTCGTTTGCTTGGCTTCGAACTCTTTTAGTTGAACAGACGACTGACAAATGATCAAAGTAGGCTAACTTTGTCATGCTACTACTACTAGTCTATGTTACTTCTGCCAGCAAGGCTACATTCTGCTGGAAAATCCTTGAAACTCATCATTTGTACTTATATTATTATTGATATTATTCTACCAAGTTCTCATTTTACCAATATCAGAAACCAAATTTTCTGTAGTCACCGAAAGCACCATGATTTGACTGTCATCATTCTGCTTAGGGTAATTATGATGAACTCTGCAACTGATCCATCCGCTAATTTCTTCGAATCTGATCGGGAGTTGAAAACTCTGCCATTTGAACGAATCATGATCAAGAATTTTCTCATCACCAAGAAGGTTACGGCAGCCTAATCTGTCAGCATTTACCTCAAGACTCTGCTAACCACAGCTACGATTTCAAACTTTCTAGTGATCAATTTTCTCCAAAGGGTAATCATTTTGGCAGCATGTAACGAATCTTCCTTCTTCTAGTCATGTCACTCTCTCTTATCTTTGACCATTCAGACTCTGTTTTCTTGCAGCAGACTTGGTAGACTGATAATCGACTGTTCGAGCCGTGTAATAATATCCAGTTTTCACCATGCCTATATAAGAGTCTGTCAGGAGCTCAACTTGCAATATACAAACACACACAAGAATTGATACTTGCATATCGTTCTAAACATGGCCATGGCTAATGCTAACGTTGTCAAGGCAGCAGTGGGTACCCTGCTACTAGCCTGCAGCATGATCATGATAGTAGTCCCCTGCGCAAAAGCAGAGATCTCGTGCCTGCAGATAACCATGCAGCTGACTCCCTGCATCCCCTATGGCGTGCTTGGAGGGAGCGTGCCACCGGCCTGCTGCCAAGGGGTCAAGGATTCGATGGCGCTGGTGAATACGACAGAGGATCTTAGGGCGAAATGCCAGTGCGTTAAGGATGGTGCTGCTGGAATCCCTGGTATCAACTATACCAGGGTCAATGAACTCCCTAGCATATGTCACGTCACTGTGCCTTACGTCGTTAGCCCCGAAACCGACTGCTCTAAGTAACTAAACTCCATCCCTCCCTCCCTGCCCTTGATTGAGTTCCAGTACTCCTCGTCGTCGAGGTTTACGATTTCGAAGTTCTTGAGATTCTACTCATGGGAAGCTTTGTTTTGTTGCGTGCAGGTTAACTTTGCCGAAGTAGGGGGAGCCACCATTACCAGGCAGCTGAGGAGACTGGCAGTAGGGTTATATAATGGGGTGTGATTAATATTATGTAGAAGCCAATAATGGGGGGGGGGGGGGGGGGGGGGGGGGGAACAAAGAAAGTGATTGACAAGTTCCCCTGTGGAATGTTTATGAGCTACGCTGAGTAGTTCTTTTGTCTGAGCTAAGTAGTGATAGAATATGAATGGTCTACCATTGAAGAACGATGTAGCAGCAAGATATGTTATGTAAGCATTACTTTTCTAAAGTAAAAATAAAAAGCCCTATATATTTATGTTACGATAGAGTTCATTCGATCTTTTTGGGCTCTTGTTTGCCGGATTTGACGCATATTGACCAGTTCTACGTAACTCCACCTGTGTTTGCAAATGTGTACTCTTATATTTGTAAACCAATCATCGAGGAATTAATCTATAAAATCTTCACAGACTTGTTCCATCTGTCATTAGGGTTGCTGCCTGGTTTTTTAGGTTGTAATTTGTATGTTGCTAGTCTTCTGTTTCTGGCTTTCACTTTTGGTTTTAGTGCACGGACTGAAGGACTTCGTTGAATTTAATCCAATTATATAGATCCAAGTTAAGTTGTTTCCCTTCAACATGCTAGCCTAATACGAAATCTACAAATATCTATGACTGCGACTCCTTAACACTTGAGTATAAATAAATTTAAAGAAATTCTCAGTTGAAATGACTAAACTTTCGAAGTGCTTATATACAGAGACCTTAGGTCCCGAAGAAATAAATAATATAATATATGTGTAGATCTTGTTGTTGGTGTAATGCATATAAACGAGAAAGTTGATATGCTAAGCAAATCATGACAATCAGTTTTGTCGCAGTGTCGTTGAGCCGACCATGAAAAATCTTCAAATACGAATAAGGTCCTTGGTGAGTGTCGCACAACAACACATCTCATTCTGGTAATCAAGATTTAAGTCACAAACCACATGAACGACGTGATCTTGTTCGAGAATGGGAGGGTGCATTAATTAGATCTCATACATTCGGCTGTTGTTCGCCCTATTTGAACGTATATTGACCGGTTCTTTGTTAGCCTGCAAAAGCAGGCAGTCCTCGACAATGTAATTAACCTCGAGGAAGTGGACAGAGGAAAAACCTTGTCAGAGAATGAACGCACTTGCTCCATTTGTCGCAAGGATTGTTCGCTGGCCAATATGTTCGGTTGCAGGTTACGAATCTTTTCTTACAATATACCAAATGGCTAGAAATTAAATCATGCAAGAAGATAATCTATGACCATATCTTCCACACATTTGCATATATAAAGGCCAGGAGGATCGAGCTCTCAGAACATCCTCTCAAAGCAGAACTTGCTAGCTAGCCAAATTCCAACACCAATTTCAGAAATGGCGCCCATGACTAACTACCGCAACATCGTCAGCACAGTAATGGGCTCGCTGCTCGTAGCCTGCGCCCTGATCGTCGTAGCATCCCCTTACGGCGCAAAAGCAGAGATCTCATGCCAGCAGGTGGCCTCTCAGCTGGCTCCCTGCATCAACCACGTCTTGGTCGGAGGCGGGGTGTCGCCGGTCTGCTGCCAAGGGGTCAAGAAGGCGGCTACAGATGTGAAGACGTCGGCTGATCTCCGGGCGAGTTGCCAGTGCGTTAAGGACAGTACTGCAAGGTTCCCTGGCGTCAACTATGGCAGGGTTAATGAAGTTGCACCCAAATGTGGCACCTCCGTGCCTTACACTGTTAGCCCCAACCTTGATTGCTCCAAGTAAGTAGATTCCTCAACTCTGTTCCCTTGCTACTATATGGCTAGCTTGGAGAATCACAAGTTTCTTCTATTTGAGATTCTAATTTGGAACATATACATTGTTGTTGCAGATTAACTCTACCTAAGTAGGAGGTAGTTTGGCAAGTGAAAGCAGAGCAGAAACGGCACCAGTAACGGGATGGTTTTACGTGGCGAAGACAGTGATTTTATAGCAGAACAGATATGCATGTAGCATTACTTCTAAAATTTGACAAAAACATTTACTTATGTCCTCGTAATGTCTCTAAAAAGTTCTTGATGGGAGATCATTAGATTCGGATTTTGAGGTCGTACTCTGACGAGTCTAATATTTCAACCACTTAAATTACAGTAAACAGATCTCATCTTCTCCATTTGTAGTAACATGATGTTTGTTTGTGTGTGTGATTTATCAAACAATGGAAATTTATCATGCACGGAAGAAAGGATAACGGTTTGACGATTCAATCTAGAGGGACAAACTGTGGCATATGATGTTCAGTCTGTCAAAGGCAACTAAGCATCCCTGAAATATGTTTCATTTCTGCATACGTACGTGCCCTATCAGCTCACGCTACCCAGCTGAGCAAAAAGCCAAACGCACACTCACATCAGTCATATAACTCTTTGAATCTTCAAATCCATTACGACTACGACATGCCGTTGAATCTTCCAGCGGCACCGTCTCTGGTAACGTATATGTTCAGTTGATCATAACAGACTCAGGTCCTTTTTAATGGGTTTCTTGTTGGTTGCCGCAGACACTAATGCTGCAGAAACGATGTCGATGGCCTCTGGGCAAGTGAACAGCTCGATGCAGCCGAGAAGACCGCTGAGGATAAAAGGGCTGCCTGCCGGTGCATAATCGAAATTCTTGCAGGGATTCCGGGGCTCCATTACGACAGGGTGAATGAGCTTCCTGGAGTAATGCAGAATGACTAATTGTAGCGTGGTTTTGGTTCTGTTGTCAGACAGGGTAAACTACCCTAAGTCCGCATTGTATAAGGATTCAAAAGCAGTGGGAGTAAGCATATGATCTAGTTGTCCACTTCGTAATAAGTTGAATATATTCTGATGTGTTGAAATGCGTCGAATTTAAATGAACGGATCATGATTTATAGAAGATTTGAAAATGTTGTCATTGAGAGAAATGACGGATAGTTCAATCAATTTCGAGATGTATTTTCAATCTTCGTCCTTCGGACCCACACCCACAGCACCAAGCAACCCATGCTTGATGCTCCCACAGATGTCTTATCTTTAACACAAAGGCGGGACATTTGCACATGCAAGTTGCAAATGAACAAAACACCAGGCAAACAAGTTCTGGATTCTGAAATAGATCTATAGACTAACACACTAATAGACAGAAGATGGGACCATCCCAAATCAATCATAGAAATGAAACACATGACTCAGTTTAGTCTACAGAGAGATACAAAAAAAGAATCAGAGACAAGTTCATATTAGTAGCATCTCAAATCACCTACTCCTAATTGGGTTATGAGTTATGACCTTTCATCCCCATAACCTCCCTTCTTCCTATCATCATCCTCAATGGATACAAAACAAAATTCCACCATTACAACTGCTACAGACTCGAATAAACAACACCATGAGCTCTCCCCATCGAACCCCAAGAATAAACTAATTTTCGGAATTCGTCCTCCACACAACCAATCAAAATGAATATGAATTTTTTGACTATGGAAATCGAAAATTTACCCTGTTTGCTAATCGACTGGAGGTCAGTCTATAAACAATGATCTTACCACACAGGCAAAATGCCAGGAGAGGCAGCAACAACAAGTCAGAGAGATAGTCAGCAGCCAAGTCTGCGCTTCCATCAAAATGTAGAGCTACCTTCACTCGCAGATATCGTGGAGCCTTCAGACTTGATGATGTGGTTCAGCTGTATTCCTTTGCTACTGATGTCGAGCCCTTGAAATCGAGCCAGAGAGTCGTTTTGCATAGCATCAGAGAGATGGTGGGAGTTGGTTTGATGATGTCGCTGAGAGAAGGGTGGTAATTGCATGTTAGGATGGTCAGGCTGCCGAGGCATTGGGAAGAAGTTCGATGGTGTGTAAGACATTTGATGCATTCCCATGTTGAATGATTCGGAGTGACTGGTGGCTTCTCCAGTGGCGACTTTTAGCCTCTCGACTTCCTTCTTCAGTGCGTCATTCAAAGCTGTAAGATATAACCAAGGAAACAATATGATTACAGCCCATCCCTAGTTTTCTATAGTTCTGCAATCATAACCACACAAAAGAGACTTACCATCGCGCAAGTGAGCCTGTTGTTCCATAGCTTGTAATCGAAGCTTAAGCTCTGTGTTTTCTGTACTCAGACCCGATGTGTCCCTCTAAGAATAAAAAGACTGCAAATCAATATTGCAGCAAATGCCAAAAGGACTAGCACAGCTATGCCAGCGAACAATAAAGTAGCAATTTTAACAAGTGGAGACAATAATTATTTCAATAGAAACAGCAGAACACCTTTGATGTTGCATCCTGAATATTTTTAATTCCATACAAGATCCGTATTGAGCTTTAATGATAAGAAGCACAAACCTGGAACAGAGTGAGCTGAGCAGAGAGAGTGGTGGCTTCTGTTTGAAGAGTCTGAACTTTGCGTTCTAGTTCTATTATGTAACGCGCCTTTCTCTCTTTTGAGCGAGCAGCAGATTGTCTGTTTGCAAGTATCCTGTAAATGCACAAGGCCAGGGTTGTTAAGATAGGCACAACAATAGAAAAGGCTGAGATCAATACAAATGTACCAACAAATAACATTTTACTATACCAACTATGATTCTGGTACAGAGGTTTGGATGTGGATCTGAAACACTTAAATTGATAACTTAAACCCCTAGCCTCTAGATAAAATCAGAAAACCAGGGACAACAGTTGACTTCGAACGAATCTGAATTAAGGCATAGATCATGGGTATGCCTGATTGGAGACTATCTCTAATGAAACAAGAAGTTACACATCTCAATTTACCATGGGTACTTAAAGCTTCACATCTACTTCACAGAGGGACCTATGTGGCTCTTAACTGTCACAACTGAGAGGTACTTTCTACCGTTTTCTCCTAGTAAGTATCAATGGCACTTATTGTTAACAGCTTAAAGGTTGAAAGGAAATTCAGGGAAAGCTGTTGAGACTCTATAAGAAAAACGACAAATGAAGCCTCGAGGATAATCTTTGCCAATGATTAAGTAAGGTCATCAATGTTCCTGTGCCATACAGTGAAAAAACAATAGGGAATGCTGAAGCAATGCTTTCTCCAATTTTTATTAACTGAATTCAACATAGTTTCATAAAAAAGAAAAGATATAGGAAGCATAAGGAGCTTCTCGGGCGTGTTCTCATTCTACAAATGTCAGGCTAATCGGTTTAAGTCCTGTGAAATTCCTGCAAGTCTTAAGCAGGGAAATTGATAAACACATTCATAAGGAACTCTGTAATTTCAAGTGATAAGAGCATTCTTTGGTTAGTTACAGAAATACATCTTCACCAAACTTAACAAGCATTCTTTTGTTAGTTATATGTTGGAAGTACACTAAATTTGCATTAGTATATCAAAATGCCGCCATCAACACCAAGATCAGGCAGATTTCAACATCAGAGTCAAATTCTTCGAGTACATTTTGCTGGTAATATAGCTTGTAAATCAATCAATCTTTTTAACAAACCACCCAACCCAATACACTACCAGCTGAGATGCAATTGATCTCGGTAGATCCCATCACATGTCGCTAATGAAACCAACCAAGCTAGATGCTTAATCTATGTAGCTCAGGAAATGAGATCATGGCAGAGGAATCACCATTGTGCCTTAGTTAACTTCTGGCACAAGCTAAATTGACAAGTTTGAAAAAATGAGAAATTTGAACTGTAGAAAATCATAGAAGCAATGAAATGTGCATCGAAATCTACTGCGAATGCGTAGAGATCTAAGTGGGAAATGTCGGATGTGATGTGAATCGATAGCAACAAGAAAAGAGAGAATGAAATTGGGAAGAAGCTGACCTCTTAGCTCGTTTGGGATCAAGGTTCCAGAGCTCAGCTAGCTTATCAGGAGGCATAGCCTTCTTAGCGTCCATTATCTCTCCAAACACACCACTGCCGTCCACTGAATTGCTGTGGCGGTGCTTCGTAATCGGCCTGTTCGAAGCTCCTTTCTCCCCTCCCCCTCCAGCGCCGTTGCTCTGATCCGCACAATTGCCCACACCATTGGCACCACCGCCACTTCCGCCGCCGGTCAGCTTGTCGACGTCAATGTAGGTGGAGAAGAGGTCGTCCTCGGATCCGATCTCGTCGAGGCTACAAGTCGAAGATCCGCCGCCGCCGGCGGGGTTCATTGGATCGGTAGGGGACAGATCCATCATCATCATGGTCATGTCGTCCGGGAAGCGGAAGCTCATCTCGGAGAGAGCCCTCCGGTGGTGGGGCCCGCTCGCGGGCGGAGCAATAGGACGCGCATTGAAGATTGGGGAGGAATTGGAGTTTGCGGCCGGTGCCGGCGACGGAGGAGGATGGTGGTGACTGCTGGAGGGCGACGGCGGTACATTGGGATTGGATTTGGAGAGTGGATCTGGAGCGTCCATCGTCTAGTGTCTTTCCTTGTCTCTGGGAGTCTCGTGGGGGATGGGAGATAGAGAGAAGAGAGAGAGAGAGAGGAACAGAGAGCGAGTATTGGGGGAGATGAGAGAAGACAGAAGAGAGAGTGTTTTGTTCTTCACGAGGATCTGCTAATACTAAATATTTTTAAATTATCTTCTCCAAATGGATTGCCAATCCATTTGCCATAGCTAATTAGGGGGTGATTTATTACTTTATTGTTGTTTTGAAGAAGGATGATGGAGCATCTAATTTGGTTTGATTCAATGAACGAATTTGCACTTAGCACATGATGGAAAGTAGAGGAGGAAGTAGGCATCATGATTATGAGATTAGAAATAATGAGAGTAAATATCACTTGTAATTTGAAGAGGGGTTGCCTACAATTTGAGAATTTTGACGTCATAATACTATTTCTTGTTGTTCTTAATTTTTTTTTAGTTCGTATTGAGGTTGTCTTCTTCTGATTTTGATTCTCAAATGGTACTATGAAGTTGTCGAAAAGAGTTTCTCCAAAAGTGTCTGTGATCTAGTATTTAATTGAGATGTTTTTAGATTTCACTCCCAAACTCACAGTCTGCATAACTGGCAAGCCCAACCCTTCAGTTTCAGTACTTAACTTGGCCAATTCGTCCCTGGTTGAGCATAATGGTTTGTTGGAAGTTTGAGAAGTGGCGGCCTAAATCTGCCATTTTGTTTTGTTGCTCGCGATGTCATTTTGGTATGCTAGTTTGCTGTTGAATGGGCGACGCAAACCGCCCATTTTCACCCTATAGAGACAGTAGTTACATCTCTTTTCTTCACGTAATTTTCGTCCTAGACCCGACAGTTTCTCTATTACCTCTTTGGTTTGGTCCGTTGGTGAACATTGGCATTGTAATCTTTGTCTCTTCCTCGTGTGTCATCAAAATTCACTCTGGTTCGATACTATACCCAAAATGATGTTATTTAGCCCTCATGTTTAGGGTCGTTTTGAATTATTTTATGGTCTCATTGGTTAATATGTCATTGAATACATTCTTAATTCAGTTCTCGTAGAGAACATTGTCAAATTAGGGTATTTTAGATGATACAAACATTTTAGGTACAAAAAGGGATCACACGTCTACAAATATATTATAGCAGAGTTGGGGGCAGTTATTCAGCATTTCAAATTTGTTGCGCGAAAATAGGAATGGTAATTGTGTCTTCACAATCATTATTTATTTTTTATTCATAAGAATAAAAATACATCAATCTCAGAATTTGAACCATGGTCTTTCCAAACAAAGACAACTACCATTACCAATTGCACTAAAGAAATGCTTGGTATCTTTTTAAATACTAAAATCTAAAAACCATATGACTTTTCCACTTCTGTTAGCTAGCCCACTAACTCTTCCGTAAGTACTTTCTCTGTTATTTGATATTTGAATTTTCATATTTTGATTATTTTAATTTGTATTTAATAATAAATTTAATTTATGTCTATCTTATAAATGGAGGATAATTTAATTATATAATTTCAACCCAAATATTGCATATTGAATTGCAGCATTGAATGTATAGAAGTGATGTATAATTCTTAACTTGGTATTAATTTTTAGAACTATAAAAGCAACGATATTGTTATTCAAACTATAAGTGGCCAGTTCTTTGAAAGTTTTAGTTTGGTTAATCGTTAAATCCTAAATCTCTTGATAATATGGCATGACTGGACATATGAGTGAGTTTAAAAGCACACAATTTCCTGAAAACCAATACAGTTTCAATTGTTTAAATCTATTATCTTATAGCTAATTGACCATATGTATCATTCACCACAGTACAAGACAAATCATGAAAGTCGGGCTAGAGTTTTCATGGACGCATTGATGTGATTATGTGCATTAGCAAGGTCGGTACCACAAGATAGGTTTAATTTTTTTTATTGAGTGAATAAAATTGGCCTTCAACTAAATTTAAAATATGTTGGTTGATAAATAATTTTTTCATTGCATAGAGTATGAATGGAAAATATTAATTTCTTAATAATTTTGTTATTCTATTGTGCAAAATAATTTAAGGTTTAGATATTGCTATTTACGGTTCTAGAAAAGGTATAAAATGGCTCAAACATGTTAGACCTTAATCAAAGCATTAAACTTCAAACCACTTGCTTGATCGGCTCAACATCTTAAACCGGTTTCACAACTTTGGTTTTAACCATTAAGATTCCAAGTCACATAAAAATACATTGTAATCAAATGACATTCCGACCAACGGGTTGGACAACAAGCTAGTGTAGAATTATGTGCAAAATGAGAGATAATGGCCAAGATCAAGGAGATCACGGCCAGGAAGAGAGGGCGTGTAGCTGAGCATCGAGGTCGCGAAGATTGGAGCCATGGGCACGAACTTCAGAAGCAGGCACCAAAGGTGGACCAGAGAGTTTCAAAAGCTGACTCGCGGCTCTCGTTGTCCATGACCGCAATAAAGATCGCAACCGTGACATCTTGGATCGCGACCATGATGTCAGGCCACGAACTTCCCATCCAACAAGGCATAAAAGGCAACCTCCGAGATCGCAGCCTGCTGGCCTCTCCTCTAAAGATCACGTTCGCGATCTTCCCCTGTTGACTCGCTAAAACACAACTCCTAACAATGGCCAAGTGTAACCAATGAAAGGGACTGCAATATAGCGGCACAAGTAATAAATATCGAATCCACGGGTCTCTAGAGTTATTATTACTCAGCTTCAGTTCATTATCTAGAAAACCAGATTAATGATTGATTTACTAAACTACTCTACTGACTAAACTAAGGCTAAACTATTAATTACAGGTTGGGACCTCACTTAGGTATAATTCGCCCTAGCTTCTCAATTAGTTCCAAGTTATAATTCCTTTTGGTTTCTTTTTCTGTTGATTAAACTGCGGAAGATCCGAAAATTGCTTGGAATCTCTTAAGCTGACCAAGTTCTCTTCAGACAGAATACCCGACAGGCGACTAGCCTTCACCGGGATAGACTGCTAAGGCAATTCACATAGATCTCCACTAATTGGAATGAATTCCAGTACAAAGCAGTGAATTGACGGACTCTCGTACAATCAACTCACTCCTATCAATAGAAGAAGCTCTATCAACCTAATCAGAGTCTATCTCTCATAGGTTAAAGCAGAAATCAATAGTATGTGATCTAGATCCAATTGACTCAACAAAACATGCCTCGATATATTATAACCAAGCAATATAGCATCCAAAGATTCAAACAACCAAGATCCTAACATATGGAACTAGGGTTCCTCAAAACCTAAGTAAAGGGAAGTTACTCCATAGAGAAGAGAGAGAATGCAGTATAACTTTCCATATCTTCAATCTTCATGTCCACACTTGTTCCTTGAGCTTCAATGGTGAAGAATCCTCCAAAATAGCTCCAAGAATGGCTCTAGATCGCCCTCTCTCTTTGGTTCGTCCCTTGGATGCTTGAGATACAAAACCCAGCTTCCCCCCCCCCCCTTTAAAATCGCAGAAAACAGACTTATACCCGAGCAGGGGGCAGTAACACGGTCGGGAACACGATCGTGTTTAGTCCTATCCGTTTTTAGTTCCACCCATGTTTTGCATCCCTTCAGTAGTTTTCACAAGTGAGGCTCGGCATAAAAAACACTGGCAGGTGCCAGATGAAACACAGTCGTGCTTTGTGGAGAGCCTACCCGTGTTTCTTCATCCGAACCTATTCCACTGCCTTTGGTGCTTCGTTGCTCCCTCGTCCGGACTCTGAATCAGTCGCTGTTTGATCCCAAACGTTCGTAGTCTCGTCATCTTTCTTTTTTTATGACAAGCTTACATGATTCTATGTTCATAAAATGAGGTATAAATCCATTCTTCTTCAGGTCATGCCCTAGTTTCTTCTCCCGAATCGCCAATTGATCTCTGATTGACTTGAAACTTGCGCCTATGCTTCACTTTACATGCTAGGACCTGAAATGTGACAAAGGAACACAACCTACCATAAAATAGGCAAAGAAATCACAGAATCAAGCCAAAACGATCAAGAAATGAGGGTGCAAACATATGCAAACACGACGTCATCACATGTCCAGCCGTGAACTTGCCCGACATCCTGAACTCTATAGATAGGGGATCCCTTCCCTTTACAAGAGAGTTTAAATCACTTAGTAAAATTCTAGTTTTGAGAGATAAGTTAGAGAGAGAAGCTGAAGGAAGGAGGGTTCAAGAAACAAAGGAGCTCCCCCCCCCCCCCCCCCCCCCAACTCAACTCAAGTCTTCCTCTAATTCTTCTTATGTATCTTCTTCCCCCTTTATGGGGTAGCTCTCTAAGGTACTAGGGGTTTAATCCCCAAATTCTATAGTTATATATATTTTTAATATAGATGGAATTTTGTTAAGGTTTGTCTATGAATATTTGTTTGTCTAGTGATTATATGCTTCATCTATGATTGATTGGGCTTGGGCTTGTCTCTCCAACTTTTTTCATAGTAGTCTACCATTTAAGAGTGCGTGAATTAGACTGGATTTGAGTTCCTTTGCTAGTTAGGAGTAGATGAATAATTTAGGGGCCCGATTGGCTGATAAGGTGATCATCCCATGCCAAGTGGGAAGTCCTCCTAGGCAATACTAGAGAGATGTGTGTGTTACCATCGACATGTTGAGCTACTGTGCAGATAAGTTAAACCTATTGGAAGGGTCCAGGACGCATCCCTAGTATTGTGAACCTAATCGAGGTGACATTAATATTGTATCAGTGGATCGTGCTAGGAGGGGGCTAGTTGCATGACCATTGAGATACTCCCCACTTTAGCGAGTCTCGCACTTTATTTCCTCAAACCCGACATTATGAACCATTTGCATGATAAACCTAAATCTAAGGCAAGGGTTGTATTCCGATGTACCTGCTTTTATCTTTGCTTTCTCCACCAGTACTTTCCATTTGACCTCCAAGACAACCCTAAACAGAACGACTAGATAACAAGAAAGTGATATGTAGTCTAGAGTATCGAAACCTGTGGAATACGACCTTGGTCGACCACTATATTAACAACACTGTCTTGAATTATACTTGGTTCGGGATGAGTTAGTTAATATAAGTCGTGCAATCAATTTAATAACCCATGGGGTCGCACCACATATATTCGTCCTTTATCATGTCAAGGTATAAAAATAATACAAAATCCGCAACTAAAATCCAAAGGTCAATTTAGAAGAACATTAATGTCTGTAGTATTCTTCAGTCTTCACATTTATTTCATAAATAACTCATCATTTACTAGAAACTAAAAAGAGGAAGGTACAAGTAATGATTTTGTTGATTCTTTAATTAAAGATACATCTACGGGTTAGAACATCTTGATTGAATACCCATTATGGTTATCTTTTTGGGATGTAACGATAAATTTGAAACAAGCATGATAATTTTTCAAGATAGAGAAAGAGCATGAGAAGAAAAGTTGGCTAAATGGTTTTATCCCCAAGCCATGTTGGATGACAAGCATGAAAATCCACATATACATATGATGATTGTGTTTTTCCTAATGTGAGTCTCGATGAATCAAAAGAGTTGTGGTGACCAATACATATCCTTCATAAAGAGATTTGAGGAAATATTTTTGGGTGTTTATCAAGGATAAAGTCAAAAAGAATATATTCAAACTTCTGACAAATAATAAGATAATAAGAGTGTGATTAAATTTAATTGTGAGATATTTTAAGAGAGATGACGATGAGGACTTAGATAACTTCTTGAATAATATCTATGTTTACTGTTTTTTTTTATAAAGGCGATGAATAAAATTAAAAAGAAACAAGAAGTTTGATACAAGGAGGATCAAAAGAATTGATCCGAGAGCAGCAAGACACTAAAACCTGCTCAGCGGGCCAGACTGCTTCTGCAGAAAGGGGAAACAAACGAAACGAGAAATAGAAAGAAGAACAGCCGAAGACAACCAGCACCACAAGCACAAGCACGCAATAAACAAGGAGGGCTAGGGACCGGCTTCAAAACTAGTATCTCCAACGAAAAGGAGCGGGCAACACTGGTGCATAAGAGCTAACCACTCGAGGCGGCGATCATCATTCAAGATACCAGCCGCCCTGATCCAACTCAGAAGAACTCTGCAAATCTTATGAAAGATCCGCGCCAATGGGACGATTTATAATGGAAAATCCTGGCGTTCCTCTCCTTCCAGATTTCCCAGGAGAAGGCATGCAGGAGACCAGATGCGAAATCATTCTTCCACTGGGTTTGGCTGCAACGATTCCAACACCTGATGAATGACACAAAACGACCAGGAAAGGGTTCGAGGAACTCGATCATCAGCTGGAGGTTAGACCAAATTTTGCTAGAGAAGGAGCAATGATAGAACAGATGGTCAATGTTCTCCTCGTCAGAATTGCAGAGAGCACATCTGCTGGTTAGATTCCAACCTCTCTTCTTTAAATTGTCATGAGTAAGGATGCGCTCATGCATGACAAGCCAGAGGAAGGCTTTCACCTTCATTGGCACATCGGGACGCCACACGGTTTTGAACGGGAAGCTGTCAATGCCCGGAAATCTCTCCTGATTGAGGACTTGATACATGGAATTCACCGAGAAACCTTTTGGACAAAGGCTCCAGGTAATTTTGGCAGGTCCTGCAGTAATCAAATCATAAGGTAACAATGATAAAGAACGAATAAGATTCACTCTCTCACGATCTGCCCCTCCCCTTAAAGAGAAAGCTAAAGGTAACTTCCACCCCACACTCTCATTGTCAAGGATATAACTTCAGATACCCAAGCTTCTCGGTTTGAGGAGGCCGCAGCAACCTTGGGAAAGGAATCTCTCAAAATCATTCTCGGAATCCAACAGTCGTTCCAAAATGAAACCCAACCACCTCCACCTGGATTAATAGAAGCATAATTCCAGAACACGCTTTCTTCTTTTAAAATACTCTTCGACAAAGAACAGCCAATGGAACCGCCACTCGAACCAGCCCTCCAACCAGAAAGGGAAGAAGGGAACTTACAGTCAATCATTTTACGCCACCACGCGGATTGGTCTACAACATATTTCCAGAACCATTTTGCAAGGAGAGCAGAGTTCATACTTCTGAGCTTGGGTGGCAAGCCAAGCCTTCCTCTCATGCTACTCTTTTTTTGAAAAAATTTCGTGTTTATTTCAAGTTTGCTAATACAGCCTGAGGAGAATACAACCAAAAGTTGTGCTTGGATAAGTTGTATCACAACTTAGCCATCCGTCAAATGCAAAAATGAAGAAAAACATAATCTGTAGCATTGTCACTCAAGTAGATGACTGATTGTTTCTGAATTGTATGACAAGACATATTCATGACATCTAGTCTTTTTAATCAATTTTTTTCATTGTAAAAAAGATAATTTTTTATTTAAACTTGAGCACGAACAAAATATTGTAGAGTAGATTTTTATTTTCTTTTTTTCTTTCATGTTTTAAGACAACAGCAAGAGTAGATTGGTTAACTGCTTAACCAAAATAAAGAAATCAAATTTCATTTTAAAACATATTAGTAAGAAACTAATAAATTAGAAAAGGCATACTCTATATGAGGGTTCGATTTGTTGGCAGGAAATAATACGGTAGCCCACTCGGTGGCTAATAATGTCATTTTGTTATAATACGGTCTATTAAAAAATCCATCTAATAATGCATTTTTTGTTGCTTGAACTGTATTATAGACCAAGAAATGACATGAAATTTGAAATTATTCAAGATCATAAATATATTAAATATTTTTATTAAATTACTTAATATGTACACCATAATGAGTAAAGTTAATAATTAATTATATTTTGGGAAGAAGTACCCTATACATAAATGAAAGAATGGTGAATTTAATAATTAAACTACTTAATTATTAGAATCTATACAATAAATAAAAGCCAAATGAGAAAACTTGAAGCCCCATTTTAAATTTCCTGCATCCAGAGTGAAAGTAGGAAGGACGTTTTGGTCTTCACAATTACGTCTTTTTACGTTTTTTTTATTCATTAAAAAGACACTTACTAGGATTCGAACCATGACCACTTTAAAGAAAAGCAAAGATCATAACCAATCACACTAAGTACATTTGTTGTTTCTTTTTAAATTAAAACATATAATAGCTGAGAGGAAAAAACCCTTCCCCCATTTCAAATTCCCTGCTCCATGAGCGTTTGTAGGAAGGGTAGAATAGGGAATGTCAATTTTTTTCTTTTTCCTCTGTGGAACGGGCCAACTTACCGTACACATGCAGATTTAAACGGGTCCAAGAGTGTTAATTTTTTTCTTTAAATTCTTTTATTTCTCCGTGGTGGTAAAATATATATGAAAAGGCAAAAACAATACTCCTTTTATTGCTAAAAAGAAAAAAATTTAAAATAAACTAATGCATGTATTCTAATGGGCTAAACGCTAATCATAAAATAAAAGAGTTGAATGGGTTTGACCAACACGGGATTTGCCCATCAGGTAAAACAAATGAACATCATGAGTTTGTCATTCTAAAACAAACTATTTTCTCTAGCATAATATATATTATGCTATTATTTCATATCTTAGTGGCCAAAATATAATGTATTTTAAAGTTATTCAATGGTTCAACCTCGACAACCCAATTAGTCCAATTTTTATAATTTCAAATATATATTATGTAATTATTTGATATCATAATGATTAAATTATAGTGTATATTATAGGGAATCGTTTGGTATTTGTTAGTAAAAAACTAAACAGAAAGATCTATTTGGTTATTTTTAACATTAAAACAATCCTAAACATTTTCAGTTTCCTTTCGAAATTGTATAGTTTTATTCCCGAATCAGTGATGTGCAAATGGTGAATTGCAGTCATCTCTTTTCTTTCTTTATTTTTTTTTATTTTCAAATAGAAAGTTTAAAATTAAAGAATAATTAGAGTTTGGCATGGGTCGGTCAAACAGGCTGAATTTCAAGTTTTGGTCTGTTTTGATCAAGTCTAATTTATAATCACATGGTTCCCTGATACCCGATAAAAATTTCAATCCAAACCAGTTTGGCAGGTGAGTTCGTGTTTACCACCATTTTCTAGGGATACTGGAATGGTGGTTCCTATCCCAAATCGTGTTGTTTATTCTTGATTTCTTTAGATTTTATCATGGCTTGGCAAAAAACCAGAAAGCACAATGATGACAAGATGAAAGTATTACAAAGCAAATTAATCGGCCAACGGGCCGAGTAAAAGCTAGCAACGATTGTGAGATGCTCATTTCCCGAAAACCGACGGGATAGGCGATTTTTTATTTGATTTTCTGGAATTCGGTTTCTATAAAATTTACTCCACCTCATCATATTACCAGAAACAATATTGTTTCACAAGGTAACATGTACTTGATTTTGGTTCATAAGGCTGATTTTTGATTCGTTGCATCATTCATGTCTCTTTCCTACAAAAATTCACTATTTTTATCACGTGTTTCCCAAAAAAAAACTATACAACAATAAGCTATACACCCCATTACATTATCAAATTTCATACCTCACCTTCCTCCGGCCAGTGGCCGGGGCCTAGGCTAGTAATTATATAATAATTAAAATGATAAAGAAAACACAGGATATGTATCCATCTTCTTTCTTTCCCAAGGTTGACATTTCATCAGACTTGAACCACTTCTTGCCAAACTGCAACGGAAAAAAATAAGAAAACTAAATATATGAATATAATATAAGTTGTGTTTCTCAGGTCATAGAGGAATCTAGAGAGTGAAAAAAGTAAAATTTTTAAGGGTAAATAAAATATATTAGCCACAACTATTATGAAGCGGGGAGTTATAGCCACAACTATGAAAATTCAAATTATTAGCCATAACTATTGTTGCGGGTTGATAACGATGTAATTGCACATATTTGCGCCCCTAGTTCTTATCCGTCTGAGGGGCATAGTCGTGTATTTTTGGCCTATTTTACGCCGGGTTGTGCTATTTTGTCATATTTCAGGTCCCAGGCGTCAAAGGAAAGGCTAAGCACGAGTTTCGGGGCATTCGGAAGTCATTCGGTGAAGCTGGAGCCAAAACACGGGCACACCTAAAGCAGAACACGGCCGTGTTCCTAGGCCGTGCTTTTACTGCCGAGAGCTAATCTGAGTTTGAAAAACAAGAGCTCAAAACACGGGCAGGGTTGAGGAAAAGCACGGCCGTGTCCACCAAAAGCACGCCCGTGTTTTCCCCAACAGTCTGGCCGTGTAATTAACCCTTGGCAAAACACGGGCGGGCTGAGGTAAAATACGGCCGTGCCCTCGACCGTGTTTTGCCCAGTGATGCCCTTTTAAGCAGATTTCAGCCAAAAGAGAAGGGGATTCGAGTTTTAGAGAGACAGAGCAATTTCTAGAGAGATAAAGTGACGAACAAGAGTCTCCAAGTGCCCTAGCTTGATCTTCATCACCATTGGATGCCAGTTTGAGCTTGGAGAAGTCCCGATCAACGTCCAGGAGCAGGAATCCATCCTTCACAGTATGAATTCCGCGTCTGATTCTGCTTTTGCTTATTTCTCCATGGAGTAGTTCTCCCATTCATCTGGGTATGGGTAACCCTAGATTTGTATGTTAGGTTTTATTGTATGAACCCAAGTACTGATTCTATGATTTGATTATACTCAATTGAGGTTTGAATGATTGAATGGCATGAATCCTGATCAAATTCCTGTTGTTTCTGCTTTAACCTAGAATGAGAATATATGCCTAGGTTGATAGAGCATCCTTGATTGAAGATAGGGATTTGGTGACTTTAGTCGAGGAGCCAACTCACTATTCTGTACCGAATTCACTTCGGTAGTGGAGGTTTTGTTGTTAGGGCCTCAATCTGTTTACTCCGGTGGAGGTTAGTCGCCCGCTAGAGACTCAGATTGAGAGGGTCTGAAGACCTTTAGTCGAGACTTCAGACTGCTTAAGAACCTTCCGCAGTATAACTATCATAGAAACTGAACTTGGTAATTGCAATCCGGCTTAACTGCAGTCTAGGGGGAACCATATCCGGGTGACCTCTCTTAACCTGAAAACAACCATTTACTTGCTTTGTTTGTTTGTTAGTTTAGACTTGCATTAAAGTTTCATTGCTAGATAACAAGAATTCACCAAGTATTCATCAAATCTAGGACCCGGGTTGATATTTAAACCCAAACCCGCTATACTACGCTTTAGGAAGTGGTTTCACTTGGCCAATTCCTAGAGTGACAGTAGAAGTGAGTCAAGTTTTTGGCGCCGTTGCCGGGGACGGCTAGGTTGTTGAAGAAAAGTGATTTCTGTTAATTTAGCTTTTCTTTTCGCTTTGTTTGCTTTGTCCCACTTGTGCCTTCACGGGTTTTCTTGCTTGAGTGTGTGCAGGTAGTGCATGACCTGTAGCCAGTCGGCAGGTTTACTGCCGTTGAATCCAGAGATTGACCGCACCTGTCGCCAACCCAGGAGACAACAGCGAGCTAGACTGGCTACGGAAGAGCCACCTAAGCAGCGATTCTGAGGAAGAGTACGGGATGGACGGAGAATACAATCCACACCAGGTGAATCCTCAACAGGCTCCCCCGGGGAATCAGGTCCTGGGGAACAACCCCATACCCCAGGATCATGGGGCTCATCATCATCCACCGCCGCCGGGTCCCACCTTGGAGTACTACTACACTCCACGGATTGCTGACATCCGCCCGGTCATCCTCTACCCGCCTATTCCCGCAAACAACTTCGAGATCAAGCCATGCTCGATTAAGCTCATTACATCCTCTATCCAGTTCCATGGCTTGAAGGATGAGGAGGCCAGGGTGCATCTTTCCCGTTTTCTGCAGCTGACGAACGGGTTCAAGTTGAACGGTGTCCCCGATGATGCAATCCGCCTTCACCTTTTCCCCCATTCTCTGGCGGGGAATGCTAAGAGGTGGTTGGAGACCCAGCCCCCATTGTCCATCACCTCTTGGGACGATCTGGCTGACAAATTCGTGCACAGGTACTATCCAGCATCGAAGACTACAGAGATCCAGCGGGAGATCACTCACTTCCACCAAGAGCTAGATGAGTCACTTCGTGATGCATGGGAGCGGTACATGGGATATTTCTGGCAGTGTCCCCATCATGGCTTTAGTGATGCATTCACAGTGGGGAACTTCTACAGTGCTCTCTCTCCAGATAGCGAGAGGGTGATTGAGTCTCTATGCCCAGGAGGGGATATTCTTACTAAGACTCCACCCGAGCTGAACCAGATGATCAATACCTTGGCTGCCAGAGATCATTCTTGGGGACAGAGTAGCAGAGGCAGACATTCACGGGACCGTGGTGTGCACGCCATGGAGACTAGATCCGGGCTCGAGCAGCAGGTAGCTGAGCTAGTGCAGACATTGAAGCAGCCCAACAGTCTTATTCCGGGCAGAGGTTTGGCTACACCTCCAGTAGCTCAATGTCAGTGGTGTGAGAGCTCGAATCACTTAGTGGAAGACTGCCAGGCTATGAGGGAGTCTACTACTCCCCAAGAGCAGTTGGACTTCATCGCCAATGCTCGGCGCCTTGACCCGTACAGCAATACATATAATGAGGGGTGGCGCCAGCATCCCAACCTCTCTTGGGGCAGCAACACCACTAAGCCACCTGGTTTACCAGCACCAGCTGGTGGCTTTCAGCAGAGGCAGCCCTTCCAGGCTCGACAGGGGCCAGCCCCACAGCAGCAGCCCTACCAGCCTAGGCAGGGGCAACCATTCCAGCAGCCCCAGCGCCAGTTTGCCGAGCCAGCAGCAGCTCCGGCTCCAGATACTCAGATGACGAAGCTGGAAAATATTCTAGCTTCATTCATGACGAGCACTCAGGCAACTATCACGAGGTTGGACCAGAGCGTAGCCTCACTGGAGGCAGGTCAGAGGAACCAAGGTGCCATCTTGCAAGATCTGCAGAACCAGGTGGGGATCTTGGCCCGCCAAAACACTACCAGGGCACCTGGGACTCTGCCTGCCACCACTGTTCCAAATCATCGTGATCCTCACCAGCACCAGCAGCTTGATGCCATCACTACCAGGAGTGGCAAGACCACATCAGCTGCTCCTGCCCAGCCCAGTCGAGATGAGCCACTACCTGCTTCAACACTTCCAGCTGATACTGCAGAAGTGGGGGAAGACAAAGAAACGCCTGCTCCCAAGCCACAACCAGTGGTTAAGGAGCATGTACCCCAGCTTCCTTTCCCCACTTGCCTACATAAAGACAAGCTGGAGACTGAGTTTGCCAAGTTCATGGCAATGTTGAAGCAGGTCAACATCAACATGCCGTTCGTGGAGGCACTGTCAAAGATGCCCAAGTATGCCAAGTTCATGAAGGACCTCCTCACCAACAAGAAGAAACTTGGGGATCTTTCGACAGTGATGCTGAGCGAGGAGTGTTCTGCTATCCTGCAAAACAAGCTGCCCGAGAAGCGAAAAGACCCAGGGAGTTTCACTATCCCTCTTGTTATTGGCAGCATGCATGTAGGAAAGTCCTTGGCGGACCTAGGCGCTAGCATAAATGTCATGCCTTATAAATTGTTTAAGAAGCTAGTCCTAGGTGAACCTAGAACTACTAGGATGAGCATTCAGTTAGCTGATCGTTCTATCGTGCATCCTAGGGGTATCATTGAGGACTTGCTTGTTAATGTGGGTGCATTCACATATCCTGTTGACTTTGTTATTTTGGATATAAATGAGGATGTGGATGTACCTTTGATTTTGGGTAGATCGTTTCTCGCCACCGCCAAGGCGCTTATTGATGTGCATAGTGGTAAATTGATTCTGCGTGCTGGTGATGAACAGGCTACTTTCTCTGTGTCTGAGAATGGGAAACACTCTCATTTGCATGATGACATAGATTATTGTGATATGCTTACCGATTTTGAGACCGCACTCGCTATATCGAGTGCGGGTACTGACGATGCTCTTGAGCGTTGTATTTTGCTAGGTGAGCAGGCATTGCAGGAGCCGCAGCTGGCGGAGCAGTTGGCCGACTTGGAGAGTGGCCCCTTCTTGGAGGGCGACAGGCTGTTCAAAGCGATCTCATCCTCCACCCGCATCGCTACTTCCTTGGAGGAACCACCAAAGCTGGAGCTTAGGCCCCTCTCTCCTCATTTGGAGTATGCATTTCTACGGGAGGGGAATAAGCTGCCAGTCATCATCAGCTCGACCCTCACACCCGAGCAGAAGACCAGACTAGTGACCTTGCTGAAGCGGTACGAGAGAGCTCTCGCATGGAAGATCATAGACATCCGGGGGATCAGCCCTTATTTCTGCTCCCACCGGATACTGATGGAGGATGAGATGCGGCCAGTGAGACAGCCGCAGAGAAGACTGACACCGAACCTAGAGGCTGTGGTTCGGGCAGAGATCGTGAAGCTGCTGGACGCGGGGATCATCTTCGCCATTTCCGACAGCGAGTGGGTCAGTCCCACCCAGGTGGTACCCAAAAAGGGTGGGATGACTGTGGTGCCTAACGAGAAGAATGAGTTGATCCGATGCGCACGGTGACTGGGTACCGTGTCTGCATTGATTACCGGCGTCTCAACGACGCCACTCGGAAGGACCACTTCCCGCTACCATTCATTGATCAGATGCTGGAGAGACTGGCGGGGCATGAGTTCTACTGTTTCCTGGATGGGATGTCCGGGTACTTCCAGATCCCTATTGCACCGGAGGACCAGGCGAAGACCACCTTCACCTGCCCCTTCGGCACCTTTGCCTACCGGAGGATCCCATTCGGGCTATGCAATGCCCCGGCCACTTTTCACCGATGCATGCTCGCTATCTTTGACCGTCTGGTCGGCGAGATTATGGAGGTGTTTATGGACGATTTCTCGGTTTATGGAGACTCATTCTCTCACTGTCTCCATAACCTGGAGCTTGTCTTTAAACGGTGTGAAGAAACGAACCTGGCACTGAGTTGGGAGAAGTGTCACTTCATGGTTCGAGAAGGCATAGTTCTTGGGCATAAGATCTCCAAGATGGGGATTGAGGTAGACAGAGCGAAGATCGAGAATATTAGCAAGCTGCCTCATCCTACATCTGTTAAGGGGATCCGGAGTTTTCTTGGTCATGCAGGGTTCTACAGGCGGTTCATCAAGGATTTCTCGAAGATTGCTCTGCCCCTGACTAAGCTTCTAGAGAAGGATGCCCCCTTCCAGTTCACTGATGCATGCACAACGGCTTTCACGACCTTGAAGGAGAAGCTCACTCAAGCTCCTTTCATGGTTGTTCTTGATTGGTCCCTGCCATTTGAGCTTATGTGCGATGCCAGTGACTTTGCTGTTGGAGCTGTATTGGGGCAGAGGCGAGATCAGCATTTCTGACATATCTACTACGCCTCAAAGACCCTGAATGATGCCCAGGAGAACTACACCACCATGGAGAAGGAGCTGCTCGCGGTGGTGTTTGCCTTTGATAAATTTCGTCCTTATCTGGTCTTGTCCCATGTGACTGTGTATACAGATCACTCCGCGATTCGATACTTGATGAGCAAGGCTGATGCCAAGCCTAGGCTCATACGATGGATCTTACTACTGCAGGAGTTTGACATGGAGATTCGGGACAAGAAGGGAGCGGAGAATGTTGCTGCTGATCACCTCTCCCGGTTGGACGCACCCCCTGCGGACAACCTTGAGGAGGAGATCAACGACTTCTTCCCAGATGAGAGACTGATGATGATGTGCCTGGTGGAGAGTGTCACCCCCTGGTATTCTGATTTCGCGAACTATCTTGTGGGCCAGCAGCTGCCCAAGGGGATGACAACTCACGCAAAGATAAAGTTCTTCTCCGACCTGAAGCACTACTACTGGGATGACCCTCATCTCTTCAGGATCGGAGCCGACGGGATCATCCGTCGATGTGTTATGGAGAGTGAGATGGAGGGCATTCTATCCCACTGTCATGAAGGACCTGCTGGCGGTCACCACGGAGGGAACCGCACGGCGAGGAAGGTGCTCCAGTCGGGCTTCTACTGGCCCACGCTCTTCAAGGACGCAGACGCCTTCGCACGCAGATGCGACCGATGCCAGAGGTTAGGTAACATCTCTGCCCTTGATGAGATGCCCCATAATGTGTTTATAACTTGTGAGATTTTTGATGTCTGGGGTATCGACTTCATGGGCCCCTTCCCTCCATCTTTTGGTAATACCTATATCCTTGTTGCTGTTGACTACGTCTCTAGGTGGGCTGAGGTGCAAGCTTTGCCCACTAATGATGCTAGACGTGTTTATGGTTTTCTGAAGCAGCTATTCTGCCGGTTCGGGACACCTAAAGCCATCATAAGCGACCGAGGCACCCATTTCCAAGGTCAGTTCGATAAATTGTTGTCTCGCTATGGTGTAACTCATAAGGTGTCTGTGGCCTACCATCCTCAAACAAGTGGTCAGGCCAAGCTGACGAACCGGGAGCTCAAGCGTATCCTAGAGAACACGGTGAACCTATCCCGCAAGGATTGGTCCACCAAGCTCGATGATGCTCTGTGGGCATATCGCACTGCCTACAAGACGCCCATTGGTACCTCACCGTACCGGCTTGTCTATGGAAAGGCATGCCATTTTCCCGTGGAGCTAGAGCACAAGGCCTTCTGGGCCCTTAAGCTGCTAAACTTGGATGTTAGTGTTGTAGGTGTTGAGCGAAAAATGCAGATGTTGGAGCTGGAAGAGTGGCGTTATCACGCCTATGAGAACACCAAGCTGTACAAGGAGCGCACGAAGCGCCTGCACGATGCACGGTTGCGGGGTCCGAAAGAGTTCCAGGTTGGTGATCGAGTTCTCCTTCATAGCTCTCGCCTGAAGCTCTTTCCCGGAAAACTCCGTTCCCGGTGGTCTGGACCGTACACGGTCACACAGGTGTTCCCGTATGGCACGATTGAAATTGCCAACCCGCAAACTGAGCCATTTAAAGTGAATGACCATTGTCTCAAGCTCTACCTGGGAGACGAGGTTGAACATGCGGAGTTAGCTGTGGAGCTCGCGGACCCTTAGTTCCGCAAATGGCGTCCAGCTAAAAGACGGTAAAGAAGCGCTTGTGGGGAGGCAACCCCACCACGGTTTGCATTTCTACCCTTTGTTTTTCTTTATTTATTTCATTTTTGTCGGTTTTTTGAGTCTTTGAGTCTATCTGGAGTCTGTCTGGAAAGTTTTTCGTGCCTCGGGCGGTTCTTTTTAATGTGTGATTGGGTAAATTTTAGAGCCGGGGCACGAATGAGTCTTGGTGGGTTGAGATTGAAAAACTGAAAAAAGGCATTTTGGGCTCGGCAGTAAAAACACGGGCACCAGGGGACCAAAACACGGCCGTGTTTTGCCCCTGCCCCACCCGTGTTTTGCATTTTGGCCTCGGCATAAAAAGCACGGGCGCTGGCGTTTGAAAACACGGCCGTGTTTTGAAAAGAGCCCGCCCGTGTTTTAATAAGTGAGAAATTCGCCCTCGGCAGTAAAAACACGTGCGCGGAGCAGGCCGAACACGGCCGTGCTTTGCCCCGCCCATGTTTCGCTGCCCCCTATAAATTCAATTTTTCATCCCCCCCACCCACCAGATCACTTTTTTTTTTCAAATTTTCCCAGCCCCCTCTTGCCGGAAACTCGGCCCTTTCACCTTCTCCTTCGATTTTCCGGCCATAACTCCCTATCCCGACCTCCAAATCACAAACCGCGAATGCCCCCACGCTCCTGGCGTCGCGGAGCACATTCCCCAAAGATTTGGGCTGGTTTGGCCGAGGTTGGGTCGCCGGCGGTGAGTTTTCCGGCGAGTTTCCGGTGTGTTTTCCGGCGACTTTGGGTGCCTTTTTCCACTTTCTTCACCTCTCTCGTGGTCTCTCCTTGCGTCTCCAGGTGTGTTCTCCTCGTCTTTTCTTTTATTTATGGAGAATCGATACCTAGAGTTAGGTGAAGAACTTCTGATTGTGGAATGGTTTGGGGATATTTGGGTTTGGGGGATGATTGGGATGATTGCATGTTGCATTGTATGCGGGCAAGTGTGGTTTTTGTGTGGTGGATCGATTGGTGCTTATTTCGTACGGGTTTGGGTATGCTTGTTTCACCGGGGGCCTAGTCCACTGTCCGAATCGCTCGATTTGAGGGTCCCCGGTGTATTTTGCTGTGTAAATCTCGTATGATGGGTATCCTTGTTTCGCCGGGAGTCTAGTCCACTGTCCATCTCTTTCGATATGAGAGCTCCCGGTGTGATTTTGGCCTAACATTGACCCCGTTTGCTTGTGTACCCTTTGTATCTCCTTGTGTTTTGCAGGATCATGGAGGTTTATCTCGACCAGATGAGCATCACCCAGCGCCATATGCTGCGGAACCTCCGTCACCGCAACATTGCCGAGCACTTGCACCTCGATTGGGAGGTGTTCGAGGCGCTTCAGGCCAGGCCACAGATGGAGGCCGTGGTCCGCACATATGGTTGGAGGCGTCTTCTCACCCTCGCCGAGCCGACCTACAAGGAGCTCGTCTGGGAGTTCTACGCCACCTTCCACCACAACTCGAAGGGGAACTCCGACCATGCTGATGCGGTTCAGTTCACACTCGGCGGGGTGGAGCACTCCCTCAGTTACTGGGAGTTCGCCAATGCACTTGATCTCAACTCCTGGGAAGCCGCCGGGCCGCCTCTCCGCCTGGACCTCTCTGATCCCACAGACTTCGCTTCTCAGGCGTACTTTCAGCGCATTTGCCTGCCCAACAGTGTGGATGAAGAGTACGTGGCCAGCCAGACGCGGGCAGCCCTCCTCCGTCCGGAGTGGCGCATCCTCAACCACCTGCTCTGCACTTCCTGCACACCCAGCAAAGGTTCATCCAACCGGGTCACACTCCGGACACTCTGGTTCATGGATGCGATGGGTCGTTCTGAGGACACCATCCAGCTGGGCTCTGTGCTCGCCCGGACATTCACTAAAGCCGCCAGCAGCACGACTCACAGCCTTGTATGTGGGCCAGTGATCACCGCCTTGGCCCGCCGCTTCGGGGTTGACTACACAGGGATGACGTTGGTCCGCGGGCCAACCCCACTCAGCGAGGCTACTCTCTGCCACCAGCACTTGGTTGCTCGTCACGGGCGCGTGCATTGGATCGCGGGCCTTCCTCAGCCACCTCTACCTGCAGCGGGCGACCAGCCCGAGTCGAGCACCGCTGGTGGGCGCCGCGTTCCCTGTCGCGCTGTCCGTCGTGCCCAGGCTCCCGCGAGCCCCTCTCCTGCTCCCCGGTCTCCATCTCCAGGGTCACCTCCTCCAGTGGTGGTGCCCATCTCGGACCAGTTGGCGGCGATTGCTCAGCAAAACGAGCGCATCCTGGCCGGCCAAGAGCGCATCCACTCCTGCCTTGATCGTGAGCGGGACCGAGGGCGTCGTCTCATGTCCGGGCAGCACTACATCATGTCCTACTTGGGCTTGGACCCGAACGCGGTCCACTACCCGTTCGTGCAGTCCCTAGGGTTTGAGGATGAGTACCCTCCACCCACCGGCGATGGTGGTGATGCCTTCTAGAGCGGGTTCTGTGCTTTATTTGTGTTCCAGACTGAGACTCCGTGTTTTGTGGTTTCGTTTTGTTTTGTTTCTCTTGGATTGTAGACTTGGTACTCTGATTTCTATCACCTAGTGTGTGTGTTTTTGTTGTCTCTAGCTCTGTGCCTCCTTCTCTTGACTGGTCCGCCATCCATTCAACGTTCCTGACCACTGTTTCACGGTAACATCGTTCCCCTTCCCTCTGCTCCATTGATGACATTGTCGCGTTTAAGTGTGGGGGGGGTTCTTTGTATGAATTGGAACGTATATATGTGTGCTTGGAGCCTAGTCCACTGTCCAAATCTCGAGATTTGAGGGCTCCAAGCACGACTATTTGCTTGATTGCTTGCTTGATGATTGATCGTATTGGCACTGTGGATGTGATTAGTGAATTGAATGGCTCTTGACTTGATACATGACAACTTGAGTGTGACTTAGACAACTTATTGTGATGACTGAGATGTGGAGTAGAAGTGTGTAGGGGTTCAGTTTTTCAACTGTCTGCTCACCAAATGTGACTTGGTTTGATCACTTGCTTTTGACAGTCATTTATGCATCTAGTTCAGGGAATCAGAACGAGAGATAGAGCATATAGGTAGCCATGTGAGATTTGAGCCTGCTCGTTTCTTTCTTGTGCGATAGTTTCCTCTTTCTTGATGTGCAGCATTCACGTTGTCATTAGCTAAGATGATGGAGGCATAGGATTAGCCCACGACCAAATTGACTGTCCTGGTGCGTCATACCCCTAGTTAGCCCCTTTGAGCCGTGTGTTTTTCTTTCTTTTGGTCTTCAATGAAAAGTCACCCTTTTGCATCTTTTAGAAGGTTCCACAGAGTGATTTTTACATATTCTCTGCTGTTTCTGCTAAACGTGATGTGAGGGTTGGAGGTAGTGCTTAAAAGTTGGGCAGGTGTTTGAGATTGTGCAGAGGTGGTGGTTCTCTTAAGAAATGAAAAATAATGAAAGAAAAACAAAGAAAAAAATGAAAGCAAAAGAGAGCCACCACCAAAAATTTGAGTAATGCCCATTTAGTAGTGTTTCTTAGCAGTCTGGCATAGAAATACTAGCATTTATGTAACCTCCTTCGCTCTTGTGCTCTGAATTTGAGTTTTGCAGAATAGCAGAAGAAAGTTATTGGGTTGATTGATTGCGAGTTTGTTGGGTTTGGGTATGTGGAACCTTGTGCTGTATGAATACTTCCACCACCTAAAAGGCTTTTTCCCCATGTCCAAGACCCTAGCCAGTCATCTGAACCTGTGTCTAAGACCTCCGGATTAGTTAGTGGTGACACCCCATATGTGAACTCTAGCACTTAGAGGCTGCATTCATGATGGAGAGATGTTAGGGATTGAGAGATTAAGCATGCGCATTTTTCGCATCAAATTGTCCTGACCCCACTGGTCGAGAGTGAGCGATTCATTTTCTCTTATTCTCTATACTCTTTATCCCGGTGAGGACCTAGATTGCTTGGTCTTAATTCTGATATCTTGAGCTTTGTGCATGAAGTGACTGTTTTGAACAAGTGGTTGAATCAAGTCTATGTTGGTTGGTGAACAGAAGGGAGACTCTTCCTTTGCTCGATTTTACTGCATTCGAATGTCATCTGTGGTGGTTGTCTAGGTTGTCATTGAGGTTGTCCATGTGTTAATGATCGAAAAGCCAGTATGATCCACGTGTTTTGTGCCGATATGACATGCCCTGTTTTGAGCTTACCTTGTGTCTGACTTGGTTTGCTTGGGGACAAGCAAACGGTTAAGTGTGGGGGAATTTGATAACGATGTAATTGCACATATTTGCGCCCCTAGTTCTTATCCGTCTGAGGGGCATAGTCGTGTATTTTTGGCCTATTTTACGCCGGGGTGTGCTATTTTGTCATATTTCAGGTCCCAGGCGTCAGAGGAAAGGCTAAGCACGAGTTTCGGGGCATTCGGAAGTCATTCGGTGAAGCTGGAGCCAAAACACGGGCACACCAAAAGCAGAACACGGCCGTGTTCCTAGGCCGTGATTTTACTGCCGAGAGCTAATCTGAGTTTGAAAAATACGAGCTCAAAACACGGGCAGGGTTGTGGAAAAGCACGGCCGTGTCCACCAAAAGCACGCCCGTGTTTTCCACAAAAGTCTGGCCGTGTAATTAACCCTTGGCAAAACACGGGCGGGCTGAGGCAAAACACGGTCGTGCCCTCGACCGTGTTTTGCCCAGTGATGCCCTTTTAAGCATATTTCAGCCAAAAGAGAAGGGGATTCGAGTTTTAGAGAGACAGAGCGGTTCCTAGAGAGAGAAAGGACCGAACAAGAGTCTCCAAGGGCCCTAGCTTGATCTTCATCACCATTGGAGGCCAGTTTGAGCTTGGAGAAGTGCCGATCAACGTCCAGGAGCAGGAATCCATCCTTCACAGTATGAATTCCGCGTCTGATTCTGCTTTTGCTTCTTTCTCCATGGAGTAGTTCTCCCATTCATCTGGGTATGGAGAACCCTAGATTTGTATGTTAGGTTTGATTGTATGAACCCAAGTACTGATTCTATGATTTGATTATATTCAATTGAGGTTTGAATGATTGAATGGCATGAATCCTGATCAAATTCCTGTTGTTTCTGCTTTAGCCTAGAATGAGAATATCTTCCTAGGTTGATAGAGCATCCTTGATTGAAGATAGGGAGTTGGTGACTTTAGTCGAGGAGCCAACTCACTATTTTGTACCGAATTCACTTCGGTAGTGGAGGTTTTGTTGTTAGGGCCTCAATATGTTTACTCCGGTGGAGGTTAGTCGCTCGCTAGAGACTCAGATTGAGATGGTCTGAAGACCTTTAGTCGAGACTTCAGACTGCTTAAGAACCTTCCGCGGTATAACTATCATAGAAACTGAACTTGGTAATTGCAATCCGGCTTAACTGCAGTCTAGGGGGAACCATATCCGGGTGACCTCTCTTAACCTGAAAACAACCGTTTACTTGCTTTGTTTGTTTGTTAGTTTAGACTTGCATTAAATTTTCATTGCTAGATAACAAGAATTCACCGAGTAGTCATCAAATCTAGGACCCGAGTTGATATTTAAACCCAAACCCGCTATACTACGCTTTAGGAAGTGGTTTCACTTGGCCAATTCCTAGAGTGATAGTAGAAGTGAAACACGGGTCAAGATATGGCTAACTGTCTGTTACTGTTATTGAATTTTGGACGAAGAAGGCCACGTCATCGGCCACGGCAGCGGCCACGTCAGAATGCTTTTAATTTATAACCTTAAAACATAAAAGTTTAGTCAGTATTACTAACGAAATTGTTAGCAGATAGTTAACGTTTGGCTAATAATTTGAATTTCCATAGTTGTAGCTATAATTCCCCGCTTCATAAAAGTTGTGACTAATATATTGTATTTATCCAATTTTTAACAAATGAGTACGTGGTTGGGTGAGTGTGTGTGATGAAAAATATACCATGTCAACATCTCCTTCTTTCAGCCTCCAAGGAGTACCTCTTCAATGAAGCGCTCCCTGAGTACAAAGATATCACAATCAAAATCGTTATCATGTTGCGAAACCTGGCAAAAATTGTGATTTAGGAATGAGAAAACATACATGAGCTGCATCACTATCAATAGTAGAATCAAAATATCATATGAAAATTCCAACTCGCCGCACTTGTTTATCTCTAGTTTCCAGGGATGAAATTTGTGAAGACTCATCCATTGTGTGAGAGAAATCTCATGAAACAGATCATAATTTTGATTATCTAAGTAGCCCCATTCTTATTCCAAAAAACTACCTATTGATATGAAAATGATAAGAGGAAATGTTACTAAATAACTAACTAATTATGATGCGACAGATCCTTGAATTATTTTAAAAGTTAGTAAGGATCGAGATCAAAGGTGATTTTAATCTCACTTAGAGATATCATCCAAAATGACTTTGCTAGACTGGAGGTTCAAGCACCAGTGAAATGTGTTGGGGTTTGTGCTTTCCTTCCCAAATCGCCCTTCCACCTCTTTTCTCTCGTCATGGAACATGGTGTTAATAATCATGGAACCATCATCTATAAGTTTTTTTTACCTTCATTATTCATAAAAACATTCTTTCATCTACACATAATATAATACACCGAAGAGAAAAACGGGAGCCCCATTTCAAATTTCCTGCAATGAGAGTGAAAGTAGGAAGGACATTTTGGTCTTCACAATTACTTTTTTTTATTCATTAAAAAGACACGTACTGGGATTCAAACCATGTCCATTTTAAAGAAAAGCAAGGAACATAACCAATCACACTAAGTACATTTGTTGCATCCTTTTAAATAAAAAACATATAATAGCAGGGAGGAAAAACCCCTTCCCCCATTTCAAATTCCCTGCTCCATGAGCGTTTGTAGGAAGGGTAGAATAGGTAGTGTTAATTTTTTTCTCTTTCCTCTATGGAACGGGCCAACTTACCGTACACATGCGGATTTAAACGGGTTCAGGAGTGTCAATTTTTTTCTTAACCCCTTGTATTTCTCCGTGGTGATAAAATATATATGAAAAGACAAAAACAATACTTCTTTTTATGCTAAAAATAAAAAAAATTTAACAATAAACTAATGCATGGTATCTAAAGGGCTAACCGCTAACCATAAAATAAAAGAGTTGAATGGGCCTGACCTACACCGGATTTGGCCATCAAGTAAAACAAATGAACATCATTGGTTTGACATTCTAAATCAAGCTATTTTCTCTAGCATAATATATATTATTATATTATTTTATATTTTAGTGGCTAAAATATAATGTAGTTTAAAGTTATTCAATGGTTCAATCTCGACCAACCCAATTAGTCCAATTTTTATCATTTCAAATATATATTATATAATTATTTGATATCATAATGATAAAATTATAGTGTATTTTATAGGGAATCGTTTGGTATTTGTTAGTAAAAAACTAAACAGAAAGATCTATTTGGTTATTTTAAACATTAAAACGATCCTAAACATTTTCAGTTTCTTTTGAATTTCTATGGTTTTATTCCCGAATAAGTGATGTGCAATTGGCGAATTGCAGTCATCTATTTTCTTTCACTATTTTTTATTTTCAAATAGAAAGTTTAAAAGTAACGAATAATTAGAATTTTGCATGGGTCGGTCAAACAGGCTGAATTTTAAGTTTTGGCCCGTTTTGATCAAGTCTAATTTATAATCACATGGTTCCCTGATACCCGATAAAAATCTCAATCCAAACCATTTTGGCAGGTGAGTCCGTGTTTACCACCATTCTCTAGGAATACGACAACGGTGGTTCCTATCCCAAATCGTGTTGTTCGTTCTTGATTTCCTTAGATTTTATCATGGCCTGACAAAAACCAGAAAGCACAATGACGACAAGATGAAAGTTTTATAAATCAAATTAATGGTGTTCTCTTTCTGATCTCATGTAATTATATAATGAAGTTGAAGTTTTTCGATGCTATTCAATTTCATTGGTATGTTTTTAATGGTCTAACTTCATGGTTGTACCAACTTTTGATGTACTGTTTATGTTCCAATATATTCACTTTGGTATGATTATTAGGGATATGCTAGGCGGTACTCACCATTGGACCAATTTAGCTTAATGGTTGAATCTACGGGTTATCCCAATAATTCAATATTCGGCTCAGCTCCTCCGACCAACGGGTCGGGTTACAAGCTAGTCTTTTATTGTATAATAACTTCTCATGCATTTTTTGTAGTGATTGGATGACGGAACACACATTTCAACAACTTCATCATAAAATTGTTAGCAATCATCATTATCACTAAATTGGTAGGCACCAACTTAATATAAAGAGACTCCGCCACCATATTCATAAGTAAACATGTTATCCAAGTTACCACCAACATCTCTCCTAAAATATATGTACAGTGATTAGTCACGCTTTCTTAACTCATGGGTTGGTAAGAGCTTGCAATTTTTTTTACTCTATCCTTGATAAACACTAAAAAATATTGCACATATATTTTCTCAGAGGCTACAGCTTAGTCACCATCACTTTATACTCATCACGTTTCACATCAGGAAAGATCGAGTCTTCATAAGGTGTTGGCGAGCCTCACGCTTCTTAACCAAGAAGGCTTGGGTGGCAAAGTGTTTAAGTCGTGCTTGTTTCTTTTTTTTTTTTAAAAGATATCATATATTGATCAAATCAGAAGATAGTTACACCCTGAAAACCAGCCAGGTCTGGAAATCAAAAAAACGACTCATAGTCGGGTACAAAGAGAGGGCTTTCCTAGCTACCAAATGAGCTACCCTATTGTTCTCCCGCCCTACAAAATGCACACTAAAGCCCGGCTGAACACGAAAGTAGTGAACAATCTCTTCAAGAACAGCACCCAACCGGCTATCTCTTGTGTTGGCCTGATTAATTTTGTCGATTATCACCTTCGCATCGCCCTCAAAGCAGACCTCCGACAAACCTTGCTCCATACACCAAATAATAGCTTCCCTAAGCACAAGCAATTCTACCACCGCAGGATCATCTATTTGAGCGAAATGGACCCCTCTAGCCAGAAAAAGAGTCCGAGCTGGGTCACAAAGAACCATCCCACCAGCCGAATGAGACCCACTCTTGGTAGCCCCGTCCCACATGCAAACCCAATGGGCACCCTCCAAATGTGATGCTGAGTGCCTTATCAGGGGCTGAACCCTAGGCGCCTGATCCGCCGGAAGACCCATCCATTCCTCAAACTGCTGGTTAAACTGTCGCATGAGAGCCGGGATCCCAAATTGCTTGCCTTCAAAGACCACCCAATTTCGAGATCTCCAGATTCGCCAAAGGATGGCAACAACAGCCATAACCATCTCAGAATGATGGATCAAACCCAACAGACGTTTGAGAAACAAAGGGAAAGTCTGCCGAGGCAAACCCTTTCCCAAGTAATCCAGCCCCGAATAATCCCAGAGAGCCCGCGCCACCGGACAATAAAGGAACAAGTGTTCCATTGTCTCTGGGCCATCCCAACAAACTAGACATCGAGGTAGCACTGGGACCTTCTTCTCAATAAGCGCCTCCATAGTAGGCAGAGCCCAATTAAGAATTTGCCAAACAAATATCTTCAACTTCGGAGGGATTTTAGCCTCCCAAACTTTAATCCAGCTCGACTTATCCATCCAGCTAACCAAGGAACGCCACCCCCCTCCTCCTATCCAAATCAACTGCCAAATGACAGGCAGTCTTAACCGAGAAGATCCCATCAGCCGTAAAATGCCAAATAAGCTTATCAGGTACATCCCGACGCGGGAGGGGAATAGTTTTAATGGCCTTACAGGTGGGTGGGTCAAACCATTGATTGAGCTTTTCATCAGACCACCTCCCTCCCCCCTCACTAATAACCTCCGCCACCAAAGGATCACCCCCCTCAGGCAAGACCCGGGGATTATAGGATGGGGGATCTAACTGGTACCGAGGAATCCAGTTAGACTAGAGTAGGGAGACCGATTGACCATTGCCAATCTGCCATCGCAACCCTCTTTCCAACAACTGACGCCCATGAAGGATACTTTGCCACCCCCAAGAGGGCCGTGATCTAGCAGTCGCACTCAGAAAGGACCCTTGAGGGAAATACATGCCTTTATAGACCTGGGCAATAAGTGATTGAGGTTCATTGAGGATACGCCAGCCTATCTTAGCCAAAAGAGCTTGATTGAAATGCTGAAACTGGCGAAATCCCATCCCCCCATCATGCTTACTCCTGCACATGTTCCGCCATGATACCCACCTAATCTTAGGATTTCCATCGTCCGCTCCCCACCAAAATCGCGCCACATGCTTATCCAAAAGGCGACAAAGAGCCAGGGGAAGCCGGAAACAGGACATAACATGAAGTGGAAGAGCCAACGCTATGGATTTAATTAAAGTTTCCTTAGCCGCCTACGACAATGTCCTTTGCTTCCACCCCTGAAGCCGCTCTAGGAGTTTGTCCTCCAAATATTTGAAAGTAGCTGTTTTGGATCTGGCAACCAGCGTGGGAAGCCCCAGATATTTATCGTGGACCCCCACCGCCCCAACCCCTACAATTGTGGCCAAGAACTCCTGATCAGGTAGGGAAATATTCTTGCTAAAACAGACCGCCGATTTCTCCAAATTAACGCGTTGACCACTCAGTTCCTCATATTCATTCAACACCTCAATTAAATTCTCGCACTCCAGCAGCGACCCTCGCAAGAATAAATAAGAATCATCTGCGAAGAACAGATGCGAGACTCTTGGAGTCCGAGGAGCTACTTTCACCCCCACTAATTTTCCCTCCATAATCGCCTTTCGGAGAAGGGCTGCAAACCCCTCCGTGTAGAGTACAAACAAGAGAGGAGAGAGCGGATCTCCCTGACGAAGGCCCCTAGAGGCAGTGAAATATCCCGAAGGCGTACCATTCATGAGAACCGAGAAGGAGGAGGATCTTAGACATTCATGTATCCATCCTTGCCAGACTGAACTAAAACCCATCTTATCCAAAACTGCAAGTAAGAAGGGCCATTCGACTCTATCATAGGCCTTTTCCATGTCAACCTTCAGAGCCATGTACCCCTTCTTCCCTTGCTTTTTTATTTTCAGATAATGCATTAGTTCATGCCCAATAAGGATGTTATCAATAATCTGTCGGTCTTTGATAAACCCATTTTGGCCCTCCGACACAATCTCCGGGAGGAAACTAGCCAACCGAGTAGCCATGATTTTGGTAATCACCTTGTAAACAAACTGACAGAGGCTAATCGGCCGCAGTTGTCTAATTGTTTCCACCGAATCCACTTTAAGGGATCAAAGTGAGCCAGGTATGGTTAAAGCTACACAGCATCTGGCCCGAGGTAAAGAAGGAAATTACTGCTTCTACCACTGAAGTGCCCACAATATCCCAGAAAGCTTTAAAAAACTTTCCCGTGAATCCATCCGACCCCGGGGCCTGCTTCGATCCCATAGAGAAGACCGTATTCCGAACCTCACTAAGTGAAACCTCTGCCGTCAAGTGCGCATTCATTTGCGGAGTAACAATTTGGTCAATCGGCAGATTCGCCACCCTCTCAGTCATATTAGGGACTTGAGATTCCGAGGTAAAAAGGGTCTGGTAAAAGGTGGAGGCAATAGAAGCCTTCCCAGATTCCTCAGTGACCCATACTCCCTCCTCATTGTGAAGCCCAGAAACAAAATTCATCTTCCGCCTCGCCCTGGTGACCGTATGGAAGTAGGCAGAATTCTGATCTCCTTTTTTTAGCCATTTTACTCTTGATTTCTGCTGCCAGTAAATCTCCTCCGCGTCCCATTGGCGAGAGAGTTCTGTTTCCAACAACCTGATCGATTCCCAGTCCACCGGATGGATAGCCTTTATCCTATCAATCTCGGCCTGAAGCGTCTTGATATTGCGCAGGGAATTAGTCGTGCCCGCCCTACTCCAATCATAGAGCAGATGACGGAGTTTCTTTAGACGCTCCCATAGTCGAAACATAGGGGTTCCATGTATCTCTTCCTGCCAAACATAATGGACCATTGCCCTAACCTCTGGGTTATCCGCCCAGGGAGCATCAAACCGGAAGAGAGGCCGAGTACTCCGAGCATAAGGTTTGTCGGCATGAAGGAGGGCACGATGATCCGAACCCTGGTCTGTGAAATGCTTGACCAAAGTCTCAGGATAAGTATCAATCCAGAATTGAGAGCAAAGCGCCCTATCCAGACGCTCACGAATGCAAGCCGCCCCCATACGTTTGTTGGTCCAAGTGAACTGGTCACCTTGGTATCCTGGATCGTGGAGCCCCAAATCATGAACAAAGTCCCGAAAGCTAACGGCTTGAGCCGCATTCCAAGCCCGACCCCCATCTTTTTCTCCCTCATAGAGGGTAGTATTGAAATCTCTAATGACCACAAAAGGGTGAGGACAATCCGCACAAACATCACGCAAATGAGCCAATTGATTGGCCCGAACAGCAACATCACAACTAATGTAGACAAAAAACACCAAGTAAGAAGAATCTCCTTCATTAATTTGCGAACAAATGTAGAAATTGGAATAACAAAACACCGAAGTGACAACTCCGGGGACCCAAGCAACTACTAACCCCCCCCCCCCCCCCCCCCCCCCCCCGATGCGTCGACTGCATCAACAAAAAAACAATGGGAAACATCAAAACCTAACCCCCGCATGTGGCGGGACACTACGCGCCGGATCGATCATGTTTCAGAGAAAAACACAACATCCGGCTTATTAGAATGCACAAGCCCTAAAGCAGTTTGGAAGGTGAGGGTAGGCCCAATCCCCCTCACATTCCAGGCCAGAAGCCTCATTTATCCACTGGGGGCCACTCGAGGCTGGCTTCCTCCACCTTTTCCTGATCATCCGTTGATTCCACAAATTGCTTCTTCGGGGTAGGAGGATCTCCCACCTCGCCCTCAACCTCCTCAATCATACGTTTACGATTCTCCATGGATGGGGCCATCAGATTTGACCCATATTCATTCAATATCAAGCTCCCTCCCTTGCATGGATCCTCCGCCGCCTGCCCGATGCTAAGCCCCGCTTCAAACGCCTCCACCACTCGATGCACTCGGCCTTTAGTGATTTGGGGGGTCTTTATGGATCCTCCAGCCGGTGAGCGGCGCTTGATTTCAAAGGTAAGAGGATCACCAAACGATGGTTCTTCATCAGAGTCAGAAACCTGTCGATGAGCCAAAACTTTTGGACCCCCAAGCGTTGCATCAACCTCAATATCATCCAGATCCCGCATAGCACCAGTAGGACTGGCGCCTCCATCCTGGGTAGAGATAGGCAGGGGAACACTAGCCCCTCCTTTTCTCAAATGTGGGCGAGCCCGAGCCCCCGACCCTCTTGGCTGGATCCCAGTCTTGGATGCCAGAACATCCTTCTTCTTTTGAAGTGCAGGGAGCACCTCCTCCTCCTCCTCTGATTCCCCCAGCAAAATCATTCTACGCCTACGGGCCTGCTCAAGGATCACTTCCACTGGGTCAGCCACCTGTTGATGATGGGAAATCTGCTTCACATGCCTAGAAGGTTGCTGGCGGCTCTTAGAACCTTTTCCCGGCAGACGGGTCTTCTTGTTAGGCGACATCTTCCGCTACGATTGCCGCATCCCACCACCAATCTTAATCTTAGGTGATTTCTTGATGCTAAACCCCTTTGGGCTATTGCGGTCCCCAACCAGCTGGGTCGCTGGTTCTTGCAGCCGAGGCTGGGTCTTCTTACTGGCCCGATCATCCGGATTTGGTTTACGAACCTGGTACCCCCTGGACCCTGATTGTGCATCCCAGTCTCCCTTGGTCCCTCCTCTGCTCGACCCCTGCCAGTCCTTGCACTCCCATCATTCTGTAGCTGAACATTCTTGTTCACCAACACAGACTTGCTTGTATCCCGAAATTTAGGATAATTATCCTCCTCCATGTATATCTTTCGTCCGAGCTTCTTTGTTGACATATGTGGACCAAAGCGTTCTTTGCCCGAAGGAGGATTAAAAACACAGTCGCGCTTGGAGTGCCCCACTCGCCCACAGTGGTAGCAGACGGTCGGTAAGAACTCATACTTGAGATTGACCCAAAAATTGCCAAGCTTAGCGTTCACCGCCATGATTTGGGACCGCAGTGGTTTTGTAAAATCGATGAGAGCAAGCACTTTTACAAAGTTCTCATTTGTCTCCCTGGATGCAATGACATCTGCTTCCAGGACCTGACCAATAGTCCCAGCTGCCATCTTCCGGCCGAACTGTTTTGTGCAGCAGTCATCTTTCACATTCCAGAGTTGAACCCGAAAGGGGGCAATGGCTAGTTCATCGAAGGTGAGCCTCGAAATGGATGGTGTCCAGGACCGGAGATGGAAAATCCTGTCCTTGACGATCCAGGGCGTTCTTTTCAGGACCCACACCCTTGTCTCATCGCTTGGAAGAACCACCTCAAACAAGCCAAATTGAGTGATTGAAACCCTAAGGTTTCCTTTCACCCGCCATGCTTCCACCAGTCCCTCCTTCAGCTCTGTGGGAGTGAACTTGGTCTCCGAAAAGAGTCTCCCCAAAAGGGTCCTAGCAGTTCGATACCTCACAGATTGAACCTCTTCCAGCGAGAACTCGACCACTTGATCCTCAGCAATCCGCGACATCGTATTCACCTGACAATCATTGATAGATAAATCGTTAGACGCAATAGGTAGGGTCGTTTCTCTCATTGAAGTGGGAGATAGAGCGGTAAGAGGACTTTTTATTGTGCTATTATTAGCAAGAAGCCTATAGTTTAGATGTATAGCCGAAGCCAAACCATTCACATTTTTCCCGAAGGCATTAGAAAAAGAAAAAGCACCCTGCCCGACTACGTTTTTATCACCCTCAATTGCGACTAGAGATTTGGAGACATATGTGATTCCTAAATCAACTTCTTCCCCCGTTGGCAGGGCACTCAAGAGTGCAGCAGGATCAGAGCCGATTACATTTATTTGGGAAGGGGGCTCTTTACCTGCCAAGGGAATTCGCGTAGAGGGCAGCTGATCGGCAGAAGCAGAGGAGCGGAGCTCGGCAGCTGGGTCACACCTTGCTTTAGATTTTCTCTTCTCACCGAGTAGTTGCAGAGGGGTCTCTTTCCCTGCCAAGGACACTCGCTCAGAGGGCAGCTGATCGGCAGTAGCGGAGGATCGGAGCTCGGCAGCTGTGTCACACAGCAGTTTGGCTTTAGGTTTTCTCTTCTCTGGACGAGTCGCTAACCACAAAGAATTATGATATTGCAGATTAGCAAACGACCCCAATTTATAATGCTTGATACCCGACCTCTCCCCAAAGAGACGTGTCCCTCTGTGATTTTCCTCAGGCAGAGTATGTTTTGGATTAGGAGTTCTCTTCTGGGGGGGAATTAGCAGATTTTGCGGTTGGAGCTGGCCACCGCAAATCTCGCCTAACCAGAATAGGGATTTGGAAAACAAACCACCCCTCTCCCCCCGGTCGATTCACCTTCCTCCCCGAAGTCTCCGGATCATCGGCGCCAACAGGACAACCGACCGTATCTCTGCCGGAGACGTTTGCAATACTGAGCCGAAATCGTCTCACCTGCTTCCTCTGTTTTGGAATTATCTCGAGAGTACCAATACTACCAGAGGCTTCGTAATTTAACATCACTTTAGCGGGTTCATTTTTGTTGTTATATGTAACATCGCCATTGGAATTCAAATGGCCAGAGCCAGCTTCCACTGCACATACTGTTCCGGGAGGGTCCAGATCGGGTCAGTAACCCATCAGTAACCCCTTCTATGGTCCCCACGTGTCAGACACTTTTTATTTAAATTAAATGTGAAAAGGGTAGTACAGTAAAATAACACTTTCTCCTATTTATTGCTGAGGCTGACTTTTGACCGGATCACATCAGCGCCTTCTCTCTCCTCGCAAAACATTTAATTTTCCTTCCCTTAATCTTTAACGGACGATTTCTCACTCGTTTTAAGTCGAAATTTAATTTTTTTTGCACAGTTAGATCAGATTAATTGTGCTCTTCAAAATGATATCCACTTTGATATTTTTTTGACATAAAAAAATTTGTCAGTTATTACCAGTCTATACCATATGGTATTGACTGGTATTGACCATACCATATGGTATGAAAAAAATTTAACACATCAATATATATTACGTTACCACCCAATACCATATGGTATAGTGTGGTAATATCAATATATATTTCGTTACCACCAATACCATATGGTATAATATGGTAATATCAATATATATTACGTTACCACCCAATACCATATGGTATAGTGTGGTAATATCAATATATATTTCGTTACCACCCAATACCATATGGTATAATATCAATATATATTTCGTTACCACCCAATACCATATGGTATAGTGTGGTAATATCACACAATACCATACAATATCATATGGTATAGTGTGGTAATATCAATATATAATTCGTTACCACACAATACCATACATTACCATATGGTATAATGTGGTAATATCAATATATAGTTCGTTACCACACAATACCATACATTACCATATGGTATAGTGTGGTAATATCAATATATATTTCGTTACCACCGAATACCATATGGTATAGAGTTATAATATCAATATATATTATCTAAAAGGAAAAAAAAAACAGAAGGAGGTAGAGAAAAAAGATCGTCTTGTGTCGCCTCTCATTTCCTCTTCCGCAATTAAGAACACCAAAATGCCGAAAAATGAGAAAGATCGAAATTGAGGCCAATGAGATGATGAAGAGAAGAAATGCAATGAAAAAGAGTGGCTCCAATTTTTATTCGTCATGAAAAAAATAAAGAAGAAGATAAGGGAGCAGATTTAGATCTAGAAATGAGATTGAGAGAGAAAAAGGAAGAGAGAAAGAGAGAGGATCTGGAAAAGAGATTGGGAGAGAAAAAGGAAGAGAGAAGGAAGATAGAAAATTGCAGAGAAGTGATTTCTCTTTCCTTCCTTAAAAGTGCAGCCATTAAATACGAAATAAAATAAAATAAAGAATTTAATGTATAAACGGACAAAAATACCCTTCTCCACTCAGCGTCCGGCCCAACCACACGATTGCCTACCTCTTAGATCTATGGTCCCTATTCATTACTGACATGTCAGTAACTAAGTGTTACTGACCCTATCTGCTGCCGTTCCGGGACGAGTCCCACCCCCAAAGGGGATACTTTGACTTTCCTGGCCACAGAACCCAGCCTGCTTCACTTTAGGTCTGGTGTTCTGGGTCTCTCTCCCCGCGAACGAGGCAAATTCCGAAACTTCTTCATCCAAATCTGTCGAGAAGGGGAGCCAAAATCGTCATAGAATCTTTGGCCCCTTCTTGCTTCTCTTCCACGGACGAGCCGCGAAATTTTGATGATCTTCGACATCGATCGGGAACGATCGCTTCCTCACACAGTGCCGTCTTTCTCCACGCCGGCCAAAATCCCTGTAAATTCTGAAAGGGCGACTGACGATAAGAGGGGCTTCTTGTCTCCCCTTCTCCTGGGCCTCGCTCCGAACAGGGGAGGCTGGCTTCGGGAGCTAGGTCTCCTGGAATTTGTTGCGCACACATACGGCGAGGACAACGACGGTGACCCTAGATAGCCACTTTCCCACGAGCGAAATTAGGAGGGAGAGAGAGGCGAGAGCCTCTCGAAGCATTTTTTTTTTGCCTATTTGCGTAATTCGTGCTTGTTTCAAGTTCGCCAATATAGCGGAATAACCCAAGCAAAAGGCGTGCACAGTCAAGTTGCACCGCAATCTAGCTATTTGTCTAATGAAAGTTGGAAAAATCACAATCCATAAAATTGTCACTCAAGCAGATGTCAACTGTTTTTTGAGCTATATGTCAAACAATATTCACTACACCATTGGTCTTCAGAATCGACTTTCCATTTAACCTGAGCATGAAAAGTATTCCAGAGCCTTGAGTAACTTTTTGGAGTGTTTTCTATTCTTGGGCCTTAATTACTCTTGCTACCCCCTTCCCTTCGCTCTATTTCCTTTAAATCTTTACAACCTCTCTATTAAGCTTGACATGGGCTTCAACATTGTAAACTTCATGTACTTGATTTTCGAATTTCCAGGTGTTGTTGTGTTCAATTTATTCTGAAAGGATTCCACTTGTTCTTGAGAAGTACCAATCCTTGAGTTGCAGCCCAAACTGTTTCATGATAACATGTAGATGTGTCAGACGTGGTTGCACTTACTAAAAGTCTACAACAAAACAAAGCAATAAAAGGTAAGCCAAGTATTTTAAAAAATGCTGATATCATATTCTTCACAATTCGAGAAACCATCTTCAATAGCTTCACCCTTTGAGGGAAATTTTTCAACAACTTTATCATAAAACTGCTGGCCACCACCATCATCGTATTTATAAGACAACATGTTATCCAAGTCCTCACCACCATCCCCCTTACAATATAATATATTACGATTGAGTCACATTTTTTGATCTCATGATCTGTTAGTGCTTGGTACGTACAAGGTTAAAAAAATTCTTTGCTTTTTTCCTTGATAAACACATGGAAACGTTGCCTCAAATCATTTCTCAGATGCTACAACTTAGCGACATCTCTTCAAACTCATCACAATCCACATTCGAAAGATCGATCTTTCATACAATATTGGTGGAAAGGCCAAATGTTTCTTCCATTTTCTTTTGTTGTGTTTGTCTTAATCATATGTTTCTTAAAATACTTCATGTTGTTACTCAAACTAATACCACAAAATGTAAGGTAGATTTATGTCGATAATAGTAATAATTTTATTATAATAGAACATAGAATGATAAATAATTTTTTTCTCACATAAATACATGACAAACATAGATGTTCATTTCTAAAAAATAACAAATCAATTAAAGTAAAACAAAATGCAGTAAATAAGATACAATAAAAATAGAGGGAGTTCAAAGTAACATGGGCCCAAATAACCGTCGATGAAGATGCTGTGGAGAAAGAGGTTGAGAGGAAAATTTGGCTAAAAGGCATTCTCACCAAACAATGTTGGATGAGAAGATTTGGCTAAAGTAACTCCTAACCCTAATAAAAAAACAAGAAATAAGCCAAAACATACTGAAAATCACGAGGTAAATTGAAATTTGCCAGAAAAATTCAAATCGAGCATCTAATATAGTGATACAACCGGCCCTTGGAACTTAATTTGCAGCTTTTCCTTTCCTCTGTAACTTAACTATTCTTTCCTACTAAAAATAATTGATGTCATCTCTAATATATGGACCATTCTATCGTACCCCGAGTAAAATCCAGGGTATGTCGTACCTTGAGTAAGAAAATGATATTTAGACCTTAAGTTGACATGAGTTTCGCATCTGGTACTATTCTCAAACTCTTAAAGATTAGAATTTATGTCTTATCTCTATAAATCTCATACACGAAGATCAACTTATTAAGAAACAAAAATCGACAGTCATGATTCGTTGAAATATATGCAACAAATTATATGCACCCATCAAAGGTTAGGGTATAGTATCATGCCAAAAATCTGGTTAATTCGATGTCTGGATAGCATTTTCTTACTCAGGATATGTCGTACCCTTGATTTTGTAAGAGTATGGTATAAGATCCAGCAGAACCTTCTCCCAACAACTCGAGTTATTGGGATCAACTGGTTCTTGACATGGTATCAGAGCCTAGAACCAAAAGGTCATGTGTTCGAATCTCCACGACCTCCAATATTAACAGTTATTAAAGCACAAAGTATGGTGGGCATGTGCAAACTTCAAGCCCATGGGTTGGCTTTCGTTTGAGGGGGCGTGTAAGAGTATGGTATAAGATCCAGCAGAACCTTCTCCCAACAACTCGAGTTATTGGGATCAACTGGTTCTTGACAGATTTTACCTAAGGTACGATAGAAGCCACCATATATATATATATGGAAGAACAAACATGCAAGATGAAATTGATCAAAACCTCAACAGAAGTAACGTTTTTTGTTGGAGAAGTGCTCGATTAAAGAGTAGAATGACTTACTTGCACATGAAACCTCAACTCTTCTAATGCCGATTCTTACTTGCAAGTTGCACGGGTGATTCTGGGAGAATAATTATGGGACTGTCAGATTAGGTTTTCTTCTAGTCGAAAAGCAAAAGCTACATCTAATCTAGTGATTAACAAAGGAATAACAATTATGTCTGTGAACATCGATCAAAATCATAACAGAAGAAACGTTTTAGAGGCAGTTTAAAGAATGTAATGGATTGCTTGTAGCAGGGGCGGAGCTACAGCATGTGTCGGGGGGCCAGGCCCTCCCCGAGAATCTCGAAAGTCACGTATAAATACGTCGGGATCGTGTGTACAAACTATAATTTTTATATAAAACATAAACCGTGCAAAATTAAGATATAATTTTTTTTGTAACCCAGTGGAAGATGAACTATTTTATCACCCAAAGGTCTTGGGTTCGATGCCAAAGGGAAGCAATTTACACCTTTCTGCTAGGTTAATTGTTTTTTGGTTAAGGGAAGCAGTTTACAACTTTCCCCTAGGTTAATTACTTTTATGGTAGTTTACATAAACTACAACTTCTCCTTCATTTTCTTTTATAGTAACCCAGTGGAAGATGAACTATTTTATCACCCAAAGGTCTTGGGTTCGATGCCAAAGGGAAGCAATTTACACCTTTCTGCTAGGTTAATTGTTTTTTGGTTAAGGGAAGCAGTTTACAACTTTCCCCTAGGTTAATTACTTTTATGGTAGTTTACATAAACTACAACTTCTCCTTCATTTTCTTTTATAGTAAGCGGGTATTAGAAACTTTAGTCATTAACTTTGTAATTTTTATTTCCCTTTTTAAATTGTAGTTTACATCAATTAATTACCGCTTTTGCTTCTTGAAATACATTTTTTTTTCTAATTTATAGTAAATATAATGTGAAAAATATTTTATATGGTTATAATAAAACAAAATTAGTATAAAAAACAGATTTTTAAACCTAAATATTTTAATTATTAGTATTTTTTTTAGTCTTTTGCGGTAATGTATTATGAAATCCGGCCCCCCTAGCACTAAATGCTAGCTCCGCCCCTGACTTGTAGTGGACCTCAGAGTTTCTGGTGTCGAATCTTACTCACACGAAGGATTATGGGAGAATGTTTTTGGGACTTGGAGGGAAGGAAAATAAGTCGCGCTGAAATTTGAACGTGAAAAAAAAAAACAACAGGGCAATTACTAATATTTTCACTTAAACATACAATTTCTAATCAATGAGGATACGGTTAGGGGATTTAATTTAAGGGTAGTTTAGTATTTAATTAGGTTTAGTCAATTAGGACTTCGAGTTAGAGTTTATACAATGTACTTTAGCTCTATGGTTAGTGATATCAATGAACAATCTATCAAAGTATCGTCAGAATTATCCCTTATTAGCTTTCACGAACCCTAATCTCCAATTCTAAATCATCCAATTTTGTCCAATCCTTCTCTTTAAATTCCTTTCGAAACTCTATCTTGTTACGTTACAACAGGCTCTCGCATGTGTGATCAGATAAGGAAAATGGGTTCTTAGTTTGGTTGGATCAAGTGATTTTTGTAACGAGATGATTAGTTTATTAGTTATTAGATATCATTATCATTATTCCTACAGGTGTTTGATTAACACTCAAATCATCATCACAATTGAGTGTTTGATTAACATGGATTTTAATAGAGGTCCACATAAATTGGTTTGGATTCTCAAATGCTTTGAGTTTAGTCAAAATATTGGAGCTTTCTTATCGGTAAGCATTCTCCAATTGTATTGGAGCTTTCTTATCGGATGAACAATGGTAAAGTACTTTTTCCCCACGAACTTGACAAACCTTCAATTGGGATTCTCCATCAGAGACTCAATAGGATCAGCATATTTCTTAACAGCTTCCATGTCTTGAGTGACATCCCATAAAACAATCTCTAAAGAAGATCAGATTCAGCACATGCTTCAAGAGCAAAATAGTTTGACATTGAACATACTTGGGATTCACTAACAAAATAGTTCGGCAAGCCGCAAGTGCTTTTGTACTTGTTTCAACCGAATACTTGAAAAGTTCTTACAACCTAACCTATGTCTATACTCGATAATGCGTCCACTCAAACTCAGTATCGAGGCCAACTTCTTCATCCGAGGGCACATCTTCAACATTCGGTGGACCATCTTCACTAGGCACGTCATAAATATGTTGGCCATCATCATCATCATAAGACTGATGGTCACCAACACCATGGAACGAGACATCATCGCCATATTCATATGCCAACAGGCTATCCAAATCTTCAGCAACATCTCCCTCAAAATATAACACATCTCGATTGAGCCAGGCTACTTTTATCTCATCGGTTGGTAGAAGCTTAAAAAAATTCTTTTTCACTTTATCTCCAATGAACACCCGAAAATGTTGCCGCAGGTCTTTTCCTAGAGGGTACAACTTGGTCACCATCTCTATAAACTCGTCACGGTTCACATCGGGAAAGACCGAGTCATCATACGGTGCTGGTGGAGTCCCACGTTTCTTAGCGAAGTTGAATTTGAAGACAAAGTGCGTTAGCCAAGTCTTCTTCTCCTGGTCATTCTCCTTCTCGAAAAAATCTCGTGCTTGCTTCAAGTTAGCAAACACAGCCCTAGAATACACCCAAAAGTCGTGCTCGGTGAAGTTGTACTGCAGCCTAGTCATCTCTAGAATGTATGAATGAAGAAAGTCATAATCCGTAGCATTGTCAGTCAAACAGATGACGGGCTCATTCTGAATTGCATGCCCAAGCATTTTCACAGCATCAATGGTCTTCTTAATCGATTTATCCATTGTAGAGTGCGCACGAACAGAGTAGCCCAGAGCCTCACCAACATCTTGCCGGAGTCTTTTCCACGGTTTGGGATTGACTACTCTTACCACCCCATTCTCTTCACGATGCCTCCTTGCAATCTGCACATCCTCTTCATCAACCTTGACATGGGCGTCAGCTTTGCCAAATCCCTTGCACTTCAATTCCAAATTTTCGGGTTTTGCTATGTTCAATTCATTTCGAAGGGATTCCAACCCTTCTTGTGAAGCAGCAAATCTTCCGGTAGCACCACGAAGTGCTTCACCATAATATGTAGATGCGTCGGACATAGTTTCCCGCTGGGATTTTCTCATCTGTCGCTCCTGTCCCATGATTTCAATGGCAACCCTGAGTTTCCGCCCTCCGTCTGGCAATTTACGACCAACTTTCTCCAAAATTCTTTGCTGCCTCGCAATCAAACTCTCCAGCTCCCCTTCAGCCATTTTAGCACACTCTTTCCTCATCCTCGAGGACCAGCTATCATCGCCTTCAGTGGCCATCGTCGACGGGGGTGCTCTACAGCTGATTGAGTTTGAAGGTGGCATCGGAAACAAAAACACAAAACGATAAGCAAAGTATTTCCGCAAATACTAACAGCAAACCCATGCATTCATATTCAACACAAACTCAGATTATGCAATACTTTGGTGAATCTATAGCTGACTAATTCACTCGGAAAGTTATGGCTTTCTTAACATGTCTACAGCCTTTGTAGAAATAAAATGAACATGCAAACATCCCATGCCCAGAGCATCTATTGCAATAAAATGAACATGTAAATTAACAATTATATACGCCAGCTGCCACCAGCCACATCAGAGAATGGTCACACCGGCCATCATCCCTAACGATGAAACTCACATTAACCAAAACTCAATGACTAGAGCCTACGAAAATGTTTAGGAATTCAAATAACTCATTGGTACAGATTGCTTACAGATTTCTTCTTTGGAGTTGTGACGGATTTAAAGCCCTGCAAATAAAAACAAGGAGTGGAACTAATAAGTCTACGACAATAAGTCAATAACCCTAATAAAATTCTGGGAAAAAAGAAGAACAACATGCTGAGCTTCCTAACCCTAATAAAAAACACGAAATCGGCCGAAAATTCGGGAGGCAAACTGAAATTCGCCAGGTAAAGCCCAGTCGGGCATCTAATCTAGTGATTAACAAAGGAAGAACAAACATGCAAGAGGAAATTGATAAAAAAACACAACATAATTAAGAAATGTTTCAGTTGAGGAGAACCGGCTGATTGAAGAGTAGAATGGCTTACTTGGAACCTCAGCGCTTCTGCTGCCGATTCTTACTCAAACGGAGGATGCTGGGACAATGTTGGTGGGACTGTCGGCTGGGCTTCTCTTCGGTCGAATGCAGAAGTATTTTGTTTCTTCTTTTTTGGTGAGAAGGTCGAACACAGAAGTTGAGAGGGAAAAGAAATTAATAAGTCTCGGCGGTCGGCGGAATTAGTTCGTTCCAGTTCCACATAGGAAAAGGATTTACTATTACGGTAAAAAAGGATTAATAGAAGAAATAAAAAATTATCCAAAATAGAAGCATGTCTTAATAAAAACAAAAACTAGCTTTTACCCGATCCGTTGGTCGGATGATTTCATCTTATTTTTCATTACTTCATAATAATCGAAAGTGATCTTTGCACTACTTGATAATTGTGACATTGATAACAATTAGTTCATATATATTTTTGTTAATCAGATTATCCTAACTCACCACGGCCTATACATGTTTCGTATTAAAAGAATTTGCACTACTTATTGTATCATAAATTGCTTAAAATTATTTCTTTATATTGGTATTATTAACTTGGTTTACTATTAGATACAAACAAAACTAAGACAACTATGCATTAAATTAAAATAGTAATTAGAATTTCTTCAAGGGATTAACTTATTGCTACAAAAGCATAAAGTTGATCATCTTAAGATTTCCAATCGTGCTCCATCAGACACAAATCAAAAACCTTTCACGAACATAAGAGGATGGAAGCATATAGCTAAAATAAAGAAGCGAAACGGCAGACCGATAGAAACAAATATCAAAAGCTGGCTGGTTGATGACTTAGAATTACCTTGACATAGAGAAGCTGCTAGTGGAGTTTTCGATGAAACGCTTTTGTGGGTCTACGTGATTTAAACTGCCTTTTATACGCATAACGCAGAAGGTGATTTCGTTTGCTGGCGTGAATCGAGCTTGGGTTGGTAGCTGAAAATTACCTCGACAGATAGAAGTTGATAGTGGCATTTCTAGAGGAAGCACTTTAACACCCCAATTTCTTCGTTAGAACATTACAACCGCCGACGCCGAATCTCAGACATGGAGAGCAGGAGGATATGGGTGGATCTAGCTACCTCCGACACAATCCCTATTCGACACTGAATTTGCCCACTGACATCCACTTGGACGTCGTCCAACCACTGACATGCAAAACAACCGTTTGATCCTAGCTTCCCAATGAAAGGAGAGGACGGAGAACGACGATAGAGATGAAGGGAGTGGAGGAAGGGCCCTCTACGAAACATTAAGGCCAACAGTGGTATACGACTAATGTATCAACCCTAGCCTTTCTGACAATCATTGTGATCCTTATCACCCAACATTTTACTAAACCCATTACCTATTGCAAATTTTAGGTAGAGTTCCTACTAAAGTACAAAAATCCCCCTACAACAATTTAATCAGAACCACTGGTTAGACATTCACTCATGGCAAATTTGAGAAACTGGTGCAAAACTTTACCATCCTAAATTTGAAAATAGTCAAATATAAAAATAATTTAAGTCCATCCAACTATACCTGACATAATAAGGGATCCCACAGTACATCATCATATACAACTAACATTGCTATGTAAGTTAATCATTCTAGGAGCTAGGAAATATGTAGCGTAATGTAGTAGTGTTGCAACTTGATTAGAAGATAGAGCCATAGATAACAGAGGGGAAGAGATAGTGAATATATATAGTTATTGTTAGAAGGCATGATGATTTGCATGATGCTCCATGCATAAAAAGAAATGGAGTCACAAACTTGGTGAAGTATTCATACAAAGTGACTTAGCAAAATAAAACGTGTAGGTATAGAGAAACACACAATCCACTCTGCTATAATGCGTATAAAGTCATCGATAAACCTAATTGAACATTCATGAGAATAAACATTCAAAAACTGAGCACTTCTACTATACTATATAGCATTGGTGCTTTAATGTACAACTTGAAGTTGTACCATAACATTAAATGTATAAGTTTAGGTTGTACCATAAAGGAATTTGTAGCATTATGTTATGGTACAACTTTACAACTTGAAGTTGTTCCATCACATAAGGTACAAGTTTAAATTGTACCATAAAAAGAATTTGTACAAAAAGTATAGGTACAATTTGAAGTTGTACCATAACATTAAAGGTACAATTTCAAGTTGTATCATAAAGGCAAAAACCTATAGCACCAATGCTATATAGCATTGTAAAATTCCTCTCAAAAACTCGATCATCTGTGCATCACTTTCTGATTCACATGGACCTTCCTCTTTAGTGACTCGACTAAAGGTGTTGCAATATAATATCATGGTTCGCTTGATCAATTTTGGTGCATTTGGCAGCATCAAGGTCACCAACTTCATGTTCACTACTAATATTATGGGAGCTTTAGGCATTAATATTTTTCGTATTGAGCAAAGCTTATTGATACATCCACACAACCACCCTATCCATGAAAAAAACACGAAATATATGTAGCTCATTAAGCCATGGAGATTCAGGAAACACATATACAATGCAGTGACAATACTAAACCACATAACTCAACTTTTGAACGCCACAAAGTTTGGCAAAACTACAAAGATGTAGAGATAATAATAACTTAACAACTTTACCAAAACTCATACCCCCAACACTGTCTAATTCTATTATAATAATAAAAGTACCTATATAGCTAATTGAGTACTACTTTTTCTTACCTAAACTTATGTAGGGAAGCTATGAGAAACTTCAAATCAAGAATAGACACAGCAAAATAAAACACCATGACAGAATCTACAAAAGGCATTCATCCTTCGCTGGTGGCCAGCTTTTAATTTCCCTAGAAATTTATTAGTTTCCAAGAACATAACAAACAAAAAAGGCCCTGATGAGAAATCAGCTGTGGAACAGAATACTCTACATAATGATATGATAAGATGAATGCATCAGATCTATGTTTGAGACATAACTTAAGCCTATCAACTCCGAGAACAACAGGCTGAATTTCAAGTGAGAACACAAAACTTTAAAGTAAACATTGTAGATTCTAATTTTTCACTAATTGTCTTATGAAAACTAATGCTAAACCCTTATCATTTCTAGCAAATCCTAAGTTTTTTTCATGAACAATAAAAATGAAGGTATCTCACAGAGAGTGAGCCAACCCATGGTATCCCAAAACCGAAGCAGGAAACTTTGGACATTCTCATTTAAAAAGAACACCAAAAGGAAACACATGTTTATTTTGTGAGACAACTTATCCTGCTGCCACTCACCAATACAAACTAAAAAAGCACATCTCATGAGAATATGTAAAGCATGGTAAGGCTTATCCCAGTCTGCGCCAGTCATGACACCTACCAAATTGAAAGCTGAAGGAAATAGCAAAGTACCAACTTGTACGCCACACGGAGGGAGACAGTGCAAGTGGCACCAGCAAATCCGACGATGGCTAAAGCCGAAAGCTTGATTAGAAAACTCAGAAGCGAAAATAGGGGTGGTGGGATCCTGGGACGAAGAGGGGCAACCCGGTCTCTCGAAAACAGGGGCGGAGAGAATAGTAGGAGAACATCGAATGTGGGGTTTCCAAAGGGAAACATTAGCGCGACATGCCTGTAATTCAAACATGGAGAATAGAATACAAAGAACAAAACAAAAAATGAAACACAACAAAAAAGGAACAATAAGAAACTAAACATAAAAGAATAGAAAAATGAACCTCGATGGAAATCAACAACAAATAAAGCCTGCAAAAGAAAAAGGTTAGATAAAATCGATTTAAGGTGAGCGAATGACATGCCCACAGTTCATAGCGCCGGATCTGAACATCCCGACAACAGATGAAGTTGTGACTGGTTAGCGAGCCTACTTTGTCCGTTGTTCCTCACCAACCAGAATTGCGAACTATTCGACGTCAAAATCGAGCGCGTGGCCCTCTAGCCGGTCCCCTGTTGCTATTGCTCGGTTGCCATTCACTCAGTCTTGGAGAATAGCGTCGACAATATCCATCAATAGGGAGCAATCCAGAACGGTAACTGGAGAATCCAAGTAGAGAAGGCCCCAGTAGGCAAGGACACAGAAAAGAGATTTTGAATTCGCTCACCGACGAACCAAAATTGGAATCCCCAGCGCTGACCGTCGCAACTCAGAAACCTAGATCTTCCCCTTTCGTCGCCTGATATCCGAGTTTCCTTTGCCGACGATGAGACTCGAAGTCGGCGCCCCCGTTAATGGAATCAGTTTGCCACTTTGCCACCGTAGGTCGCCACCCGGATCTGTTTCCTAGCTCCTCCGTCCTCCCTCGCTATCGTTGATTTTCATCTTCCTTTTTTGTGGGCTAAAAGGAAAAATACCCAGCGGAGAAAAGAAGGAAACCGCCGACCTTTCCCTCTGCCACGTCAGCAGGCCGAAAATCACTCTAGAAGCAGGATTTTTTGAATGGTGGTTGTAGTTATAAGTTTCCACTATAAATGATACTGTAGAAGAAGAAATTGTATGTGCATATGATTATTTTATTGTAAGCATAACGTCGCCCTAATGTCATTATTAACGCTTTAACTAAAAATAAAATTATTTACCACCCTTTAAAAAACAAAAACAAAAAGTTGCAAAACAAACACACCCTACAAATTAAAGTGATCTTCCCCGTTCGTCGCGTTTGGGTATTCGTTTCTGCTCGAGTCAAGTCCCGCAAACACGCAGCGAGGACAACATCGGCGGCGGCGGTAAGAGGAAAGGATTCATAGTTAAGGATCGAGGTTTTGGTCGGCCCTTTCTGCGCAGACCCTGATCGGTCAAAAGTGCTTTCACTTTTAAAGAACAAAAAGATGTTTCCAAATACAGATCGATTTTGGAAGGAGAAAATGTAGTACTCTTTCTCTCGCCATCGTGCACACTCGAGCTGAGAAATCGAACAAGCCACACGAAAGCATAAACGAGATCAAGACGATGTTTACGTGGTATCCCTGATTGATCGAGACTAGTACACAGGAGAGGTCAGCCTCTCCAGCTTAATATCTTATTTTAACTTCAACTTATGCCCTGCGGCAGTACATGTATATATATACCATATATATCCTGTACTAGTTGCTAGGGTTACACAATTGCTACCACTCTTACACGAAGATGAAAACGTAGCTTCCATGCAAAGCACAACCGACGCAACAAGAACTTGGGTTGTGGAAGAGTCGGACTTGGGCTTGTGGAAGAGTCGGACTTGGGCTCGACATGTGACCCGTATCGGTCCAATACGCCCCGCAAGCTGAAAGGTGGAGGTCACGAACTTTCAGCTTGGAGAGAAGAAACTGGAAACGCTCTATGCCCAACCCTTTAGTGAACATATCTGCGAGTTGGAGCACAGAACTGACCTTACGAGGAGCGATATCACCAGATACTACGCGCTCCCGATCAAAATAATAGTCCATCTCGATATGCTTCGTGCGCTCGTGAAAAAAAGGGTTAGTAGATATATGAATCGCTGCTTGGTTGTCACAATAGAGCGGAGTGGCATGAGAAGAGGGCACCCCTAGCTTGTGAAGTAGCCAACGGAGCCAAAATACTTCACTGACGGTGCTAGCCATAGAACATAATTTGGCCTCAGCCGATGACTGGGCAACAACCTTCTGCTTCTTGGTACACCACGAAACAGGGGCAGAACCAAGGGTGATGAAGAAACCTGTGGTAGAACGTACGCCTCGTGCTCTGACAGCCTCCCCAGTCGGCATCGCAGTCGATAGTGAGATCGAGTGAACCACTCATCGGAAAGTGAAGACCCTGGCCAGGAGATTGCTTAAAGTACCGGAGGATGCGGAATGCAGCATCCATGGGAGGCTCAGTCGGGGCATGGACAAAACAAATCAGGATATTCACACCATAGGTGATATCTGGACGGGTGACAGTCAAGTTCTGGAGACTGCCAACAAGATGACGATAAGAGGACCCATCAGCTAGGGGGGGGAGAGACACCAGGCTTGGTCAACTAATGGTTTTGCTCGACCGGGAAGGAGCTGGGACGCGAACCTGAACACCGGCCTCTTCAAGTATGTCCAAAACATACTTGCGCTGACTGAGAATGATGTCGGATGGTGAATGGGCTACTTCAATGCCCAAGAAGTAACAGAGGGGGCCAAGATCCTTGATGCTGAACTGCCGATTGAGAAAAGCCTTGACAGAATTTATGAAAGTGAGGTCATTTCTGACAAGGATGACATCATCCACATAAATGAGCGTTGCAACAAACGTGTCACCGTGGCAGTAGACAAAAAGAGAGTGATCGGCATGGAAGCGTGAAAACCCATCTCACACAGAGAGGCGGTGAACTTCTAGTACCAGTTTTGGGACGCCTGACGAAGTCCATACAAAAACTTTTGAAGTCGACAAACGCGTCAATCACCAGGAGTAGCGAAACCAGGAGGAAGACGCATGTAGACCTCTTCTTGCAGATCACCATGCAAGAAAGCATTATTTACGTCTAACTGATGTAGAAACCAACCTCGCTGAACAGCAATAGCGATGAGACAACGGACGGTGACCAACTTGGCCACTGGTGCGAAAGTGTCATGGAAGTCCACACCCTCGATCTGTGTGAACCCTTTCGCAACGAGACGCGCCTTGAAGCTCTCAATCATCCTATCGGGGCGATACTTGATCTTGAAAACCCACTTGCAGTCGATAATTTTCCGTCCATCAGGTGGTAGAACAAGAGTCCATATATGATTCTTCTCCAACGCTGCAAGTTCGGCAGCCATTGCCGCACGCCAGCAAGCAAACCGGACAACTTGGCTGAAGGTTTGCGGTTCGTCATCACGAGTAATGGATGGAAAAAAGCACAATAATGTTGAGAGACGTTAGCATAGGAAATAAAGTGAAACAAAGGGTACCGAATGGTGGAAGCGACTGCAGTGTTGGTCTCGTAGACATCGAGATGCTTAGGCCGAACGCAATGTCGATCAGTTCGACAAAGCTGGGGCGCTGCAACATCAAGAACTTGGGCTGGCGATGATGCTGGCGGGACAGATGACTCTCCGCCAAGGTCATTATTTGTCCCAGGACTGAAATGAGGCACCGACGGTGAGCGTGCACTCGACTGTGGGGACGAGGGAGAGCTTGGGTGCGACTGTGAAGACGGGAGAGACTGTTAAGACGAGGGACTCGCCAGGGGGTCAGCTTGCATTGGAGTTGACGTGGGAGTGGACTGGGCCATCTCGTCATAGCAAAACACATCCGGGGAAGGCCAATGAAACTCCGCAGGACCTTGAGCTTGGTAGGGAAAATGGGTCTCGTGAAGTATGACATCACGAGAGACTATAACCTTCTGGGCATCTAAATCAAATAGACGGTAGCCTTTTTGGTTGGTGGCGTAGCCGAGTAAGAGACTTGTACGCCCTCGCTCCATGAATTTGTGAAGATGACCATGAGTGTCTTTTGCATTAGCGACACACCCGAACACACGCAGATGATCATCTGCAGCCATGTGTCCAAACAAAACTTCAAATGGCATTTTACCAGTAGCCGAAGTGGAAAGCCTGTTAAGGAGATAGACTATTGTAAGGACACACTCCCCCACAGAAGCGTAAAGGTAGCCCAGCATGAAAACGAAGAGCCCGAGCAGTATCTAAGATATGGCAATGCTTGCGTTCAACTACGCCATTCTGCTGAGGAGTATCAGTGCAACTGATCTGCAAAAAAATGCCGGAATGCTCATAAAACTCACGACCGTTGTCGGCCTGTATACGATGAACCCTCTTATTGAATTGCGTGCGAATCATCTCACAGAACATCATAATAAGTTGACCAAAATCTGACTTGAACTTGACAAGGTAAACCCAAACACCACGACTAAAATCATCAACGATGGTAAGGAAATAATGAGCTCCACTAAGACACGGTTGCTGATAAGCACCCCAAATATCCATGTGAACCAATTCAAAATAATTTGTGGTCTTAATAGAACTGACTGAAAAAGGTAACCGACTCTGTTTAGCACGAGAATATGGATGACAGGGTTCCGATGTCTTTCTAATAGGAAATGAAATGACCGAACTAAGTTATGACATAATGGCTAAGGAGGGATGGCCCAGACACTCATGCCACCTCTCTTGCGCTACCTGACATGCACGCCCAACAGCAAACACAGAGGCTTCTTGCTTTGCAAACAACTTCAAATGATAAAGGTCGTCTCGCAGCTCACCCTTCCCAATCACTTTCTTGGAGTGTAAGTCATGGAGAAGACAAAGGTCACGCATAAAGGTTAAGTCCACACCATTATCTTGCGCTAACCAAGTGAATGACAACAAATTGCATCAAAACTGAGGGACATGGGGAACTCGCTCCAAAACAAGACCAGAGGGAAGTTTAACTGTCCCGATTTGCTGAACTGGGACCCGATCACCGTTGGGTATACGAACTGGTTGTCAGCCCTCACTTGATATCACATCACTAAGTAAGGAATCATCGGCGACAATATGCTCGTTACACCTGGAGTCAATCAACCATTCAGAACTACTAAGAGTAGTACCTGCCATACTTGCCGAAGGTTCTTCAGCCGCCTTAGGGTGCTCAAAGAACTTGCGTAATTTCTCCAATTGTGCAAGAGAACAACCAGTGACAAGACTCACCTCACCCTCAACTTGGGCTGCTCGAGGTGGACCCTCACGACGCGGTTTGCGTTCCCTACAATCGGACTGACCAAGTTTGTCGCGAGGAGGCCAACCAATATTGTCATAATGTGTTTCTTTAGCATGATCTTGCTTGCCGCAGTGTGTGCACTTGAGACGAGGCCTTGAGTTGGAGGACTGATCGGGCTCGGTCCTAGGACCATCACAAATGCTAGCAAAAGAGGCAGCCTCAGCATCTGGACGCCGACGTTGAGCCAATAGACGCTGCTGTTCATCGTTGGACAAGATGTTATGTGCTTCAGCGAGAAATGGCGATGGCTTCATAGAAAGGATTTGACTATGAACTATCATAAAGATTTCATCCAACCCCATCAAGAAGTCGAACAAACGTGTACAATCCTCCCTTGCTCTGGTTCGAAGCTCCAATCCGCACTTGCACTGACCACACGTGCATCTCTCCGGAGGATAGATGGACTGAGCTTCCTCCCAGAAAGTGCGAAGCTGTGTGTAGAATGACGAGACCGTGAGTTTCTCTTGCCAAAGCTTGATATAAGGCGACGTAGCTCGTAACCCCTTGTGAGAGTGCTTTGGCCGAATCGATCCTTGAGGTCCAACAAAATTTCCCTTGCCATTTTGGCATATCGAACACTGCCTCTTATTTCCTTGTTCATAGACGTACGCAGCCACCCCTTTACGACGGCGTCACATATGCTCCAAGGACCATTCTCGGGTTCGCTTGCCGGTCTAGGTATTGAACCGTCAACAAATCCGAATTTGTTCTTAACAATGAGGGAGTGGTCATGTCGACAACCCATTCAGAATAATTCGATGGAGTTAGGACTTCTCCAACTTGCAACTGACCTGCACTATCCGATGGATGGAGGAAGAACGCTGATGACGGGTCAGAGACTAGCAACTGGCCGGACGAGCCATCAGCGGACGTGGACACCTTCTTCCCATCACTTGAATTGTTTACTTCATTAGAATCACCCATGATTCCGGGACAGACTCAAAGAATGCAGAGATGCTCTAGACCAAGAGCTTTGATACCATGAGAAATCGAACAAGCACACACGAAAGCATAAACGTGATCGACACGATGTTTACGCAGTATCCGCGATTGATCGGGACTAGTCCATTGGAGAGGTCAGCCTCTCCAGCTTGATATCTTATTTTAACTTCAACTTATGCCCTGGGGGAGTACATGATCATATATATATATCCTGTACTAGTTGCTAGGGTTACACTATTGCTACCACTCCTACACGAAGACGGAAACGTAGCTTCCATGCAAAGCACAACCAACTCAACAGGAACTTGGGGTGTGGACGAGTCAGACTTGGGCTTGAGCTCAACAGAGGACATGGGCTCAGTCGTGGGCTTGACATGGACCCGTCTCGGTCCAATACGAGCAGTTTGCTGGCTATGTCGTCGTGCGTCGCAGACCAAGCCTTTCCCTCCATCCATCAAATTCTTTTCCAGTGGATTCTGCATTTTTTGCAGGGGTAAGAGTTGTGATATGGATTCCTACAGCGAGTAGTTCCGACTGATGACGAGTCCTTTTGACAGCAACAAGAATTTTGGGCGGCGGTTCCATTTTTCTTGTATTTACATTTCCACGATTCTATTCGTGTTCTGGCACGTTTCCCACCTCCCAATTTTTTTACTTATTTATTTTAATTTTAATCTATTCTTGTTAAATTATTCACAAAAAAACCCCTTTTTTGTAGCTTCAAACTGCATATTTCTACTCCTTTGCATATTAATGTTATTCTCTTTCTACATCTTAGATAACGTATTGGTTGTTAACTCAATGTCCTCACAAACATATAAAGAGGTTTCTCGGCAGAACCCATATCATTCTACTTTTCCTGTGTTGTGCACATAGCATGGAAGGAGTGTTCGGTCTTTTGTTAAATTTAATTAAATTAATTAAATAATGACAAACTTATTACGGGACGAATTCGTTTGACAAAACTCATACCCTCTGCATATTTCCAGCTACTTATTTCTAGCAAGCATTCGAAACATATTATTAAGTTGTCAATTGGTCTAGGCCGTTGTTACGATTGAGTATATGAATTAAGGGTTAATGCTTTGATCGGTTTAATTCAGTTTATCTAGGAATATATATGAAAATATCATTATATTGTTTATACATTTATAAAATATATCAATCTTATCTAACGTACGATCAACAACTTATAAGATTACACCAGAATAACAATTCGTACTTGGATCCAATATTAGTGACAAATCAAACACATTTATATAACATTAATATTTGAATGTTCAACTTATAATTTATAAAGATAGGTTTGGGTGAAAGTGGAAAATAAAAAGAGGCGCATTTCACAAATCAAAGGAAAAAACGACGATGTATAATTTCCAACTCAAGAATCTTGCTACATGGGCACTCGCATGTGTGTGACACCCGTTTTCTCTCCGGATCAAGGTCAATATGAATCAACTGCAGGTCGATCCAAACAACCTTCCATATTAGTGGAAGAGGTGCTCTCAAGCACATAATTCATGGTATAAATAAAAGAAAAACTTTAAACCGGATCCACTCCATTTTTCACTTTTTAGTTAATCAAAATAAATTTGTTCTAATTTAATTACTAAATCCTCCAATATAGAATTTTGTCAACTTTTCTCTATTTCAAATTTCCTGCATCGAGAGTGAAAGTAGAAAGGGCATTTTTGTATGTACAATTAATTATTTATTCCATAAAAAAATGTCAATATCAGGATTTGAACCCGGGTGTCTTCAAATAAAGACAACAATCGCAACTAATTACACCAAACAAATTTTTTGTATATTCTTTAATACAGAACATACACGAAGTGACACTCTGAAAATTAGAGGACTTTTTCATCATGATTATCAGGCCCACTAAGTCTACCGTAAGTATTTTTATGGTGCTTGATACTGCAATTTTCATAGCATAGTTTTATGTAGTTTCTCAATTCTAAAATCACTGCTCTCTTCTTAATTTTCGCTAAAGGTGAATTGGTAATTAGCCAACAAGAAATAAACTTATTCTATTACTACGTGTTTTGTCCTTGCATTTTTCAATTTATATTTAAATTTGTACTTTTTTTTTATCTTTGTTCTTATCTCTTTCTAACTTCCTCTGAAATTCCCTCCATCGTGCAATAGTTTGCGCCCCTTTCAGTTCATAGTACAAGGTCACCTTTGAAAATCAATCTTTTGGTCTCTTGTAACTACAATTTTATTCTTGAGGATTTAAACTGGGCAAGTAAAAAATTTCAACTCCGATATCTATCCATGACGAATAGAATGGAGTTCAATATATGGAGGTGCTGAAGGAGGATTAAAAATTGAATTTTTGGTTGAAACATACGCCTCTTGAGATTGAAGATAAAGGGTATAAAATTTTTATCGTACAACGGAGAGTGGTGGCTATTGGATCTTTAGGTTTACGGTTTTTGAAGCTTACGCAACCTAATTCTATCTTAAAACGAGGAATCATCAATTGATTTACTGAAGTAGGTCGATCGATTATTTATTCAACCTACTGGAACTGATAGGGGGCTGTGTCTAATTTTGTTCCTTAATACTTTTATCAAATCTATTAGTATATTGGAAGTAACCCTAATTTTAGCGTTTGCTCTCAAGTTGTGATTGTCCCCTCTCGCTGAGTTGTTAGCATATAGTTGACTGGAATTAACAACTTTTCATTTCTTTTTTATAAATGGCATATTGTTCCTAAAATGAGAGCATTGAACCTTTATGTTGGATTGCGAGGTTTAAGATTTAGTGAGTGAATTTCAGTGAGCTTGTATACTTTATCTTTCTTGACAATCAACTAACCTATAGCATTTTACCATGGACTTAAATTATCATTTTGAAAATGAGATCAATGATACATTTTTATATTTCTCCAAATGTTCGATTTATATATTATTTCTTTATATATCTCGATCGACGGATTGTCAATAAAATTAAACGATTTGATAAATTTAAAAGCAACATGAAAATATAAATAATCAAATATAAATATTTTGGCGAACGGGCTGGATTACAAGCTAGTTTTTGAATAAGAATCAAATTAAATATACTATATAAGATTATATTCATGTAAACATATTTTGGATTAAAAAAACCTTGGTTTAGGATACAACCCAATAGTTTCGTAGTTCTACAAAATCTAATCCAATAGTTGTGATTTGGGAAGATAAGATCTAATATTCCATATCATAGAGGGCTATTCCCAGGCGGTTGTTAAGTTCATTTTACATTGAATTTAAAAAAAAAATACATAAAAAATTCTCATTTTTGTGCTCTACAAAATGATATCCATTTTGATATTTTTGGAGCAAAATTTTTCACGTCATCATACCACTATCATATCATGATATTATCATTGAGAGTGGTATGATATCATATTGATATGAAGTTGATATAACAATGATATAATATTGATATGATGTTGGTATGAGTTCTTATGTTTGATAAAATAATTTGATGACATCTTATCAATGTCATATCATGGTACTATCACTATGATATGATGATAATTTTATGATATGACACAGACATGATTTTGGTGTGAGGTCTTGTGTTCGACAAAACATAACAAAATAAATATCATTGTGTATAACTTAATTAATGATGGTGGTATGACACTGATATGATGTTGATTTATGATGTATTATGTTTAACAAAATAATTTGATGACATCATTTACTGTCATATCATGATATTATCAGTATGGTATGATGGTAATATCACCATAATGATAATATCATGATATGACAATGATACGATGTTAGTACGAGGTCTCATGTTTGACAAAATATGACAAAATGGATATCAATGTATAGATCTTAATGAATGCATTATTTCTATAATTTTTTTATTTATGAGTTGAAATGAAGGAGGTGGATCATCATATATCATAATGATATGATAGATATGACAATAATAATACTACAATCGACACGTGTTATGATATGATAGATATGACAGTAATAATACTACAATCGACACGTGTTTTGAAGAGTTAATTTTTTTCTTTGCTCAAAATATAGCAAAATGGATATAATTTTGCAGATCATAATTAATGCATTTTTTCTATACAAATTTTTCTAAATTGTAAGTTAAAATGAATGTTGTAGGATCCAATTGAGAAAAATGGAGAATTAGGAAAAGTAGACATTGGCTGTACATCTGTCTTTTCTCTCTCCTCTGTATCTGTGTCAGGCCAAACAAAAAAAAGGTAGCATGTCGGAACTACCAATCCGTTGTTTTTTTGTTGTTGTTCCAAACTTATCTAAACCATTGGATGGAGGGTGGGAAAAAGAAAAAAGAGCAGTGCTCATAGCAACGGGAATGGAAGAAAGAATGCATTGACCAATTCTCAACTATTAGACAGAATGTTGCGTTTTGGTCCTCTCCCAAATCTATTATGGAAAATGAAGCAATATACGCATCTTTTAGAGTCAAACAACATAATAATTGTTAAATTACTGTATGGTACCTGTAATGGACAATCGGGTTATAAAAATATTGAATTATTACCATATATACAAATACGTTTTTATAATATTGATAAGATGGCTTGAATTGGTTGGACCCCAATCCGACCATGAATTTCAAACAATTTAATTGACCAACTCAACAGTTTAAACTAGTTTGAGACCTTGATTTGAACCATATGCTCGCAATGTGTTATAGACACATCCCTATCACTTACTTATATTAATAAGAAAATATTAACTAGTAACAAATTTACCAAGATTATCTAACTTTTAAGAGAATGTGTTAGAAGTAAGGAATTATTAACTAAAATACCATGTCAAGAGTGGAACCTTGATGATGTGTCAATTGCTTTGAATTCAGACAAACAAATATTTGCTGGAGATCAATCATTTTCGGTGAGAAATTCAATTATATACTGAGGGGTCAATAAGTATTGTTTGAAACTTATTCCAAATTTGAGAATAATTAGCTAACGTATATTGTATACGATAATAAATTTGTGTATCATGGTTGAAAAATTGAGGCATAATGTCTTCCATCGACAATTACAAATCTCCACGATGGGAATGAGTCAACATTAAATAATTTAGAAATCATGATATATGCCAAAATATTTCAACATAGGCTTATGGAGACATAAAGAAGTGTCAATAATTAGGTATTAAACATCTTAACTTAGAAATATATGTGGTTTATGACATTGGTCTAAATCATTGATTGATTGTTGACTACAAATATTTAATCGTACTATATTGTTGACAACTAATATTTAATCGTAGGATGTTACGACAAAACAAATCATTTCGGAGATAAAAAAATAGTAAGATACAAGGATAGGTTGATTTTACATAAAATACAATTGGTCCGATGACTCACTCCTACTGTCACTCTAGAAAATGGCCAAGTGAAACCACTTCCTAAAGCGTAGTATAGCAGGTTTGGGTTTTAATGTCAACCTGGGTCCTAGATTTGATGACTACTCGGTGAATTCTTGTTATCTAGCAATGAAACTTTAATGCAATTCTAAACTAACAAACAAGCAAAGTAACTAAACGGTTGTTTTCAGGTTAAGAGAGGTCACCCGGATATGGTTCCCCCTAGACTACAGTTAAGTCGGATTGCAATTACCAAGTTCAATTTCTATGATAGTTATACTGCGGAAGGTTCTTAAGCAGTCTGAAGTCTCGACTAAAGGTCTGCAGACCCTCTCAATCTGAGTCTCTCGCGGGCGACTAACCTCCACCGGAGTAAACAGATTGAGGCCCTAACGAACAAAACCTCCACTACCGAAGTGAATTCGGTACATAATAGTGAGTTGGCTCCTCGACTAAAGTCACCAACTCCCTACCTTCAATCAAGGATGCTCTATCAACCTAGGCAGATATTCTCATTCTAGGTTAAAGCAGAAATAACAGGAATTTGATCAGGATTCAAGTCATTCAATCATTCAAACCTCAATTGAACATAATCAAATCATAGAATCTGTACTTGGGTTCATACAATCAGACCTAACATACAAATCTAGGGTTTCCCATAACCAGATGAATGAGAGAACTACTCCATGGAGAAAGAAGCAAAAGCAGATTCAGACGCGAAAATCATACTGTGAAGGATGGATTTCTGCTCCTTGACGTTGATCGGCACTTCTCCAAGCTCAAGCCAAGCTCCAATGGTGATGAAGATCAAGCTAGGGCACTTGGGAACTCTTGTTCGTCGCTTTCTCTCTCTAGGAATCGCTCTGTCTCTCTAAAACTCGAATCCCCTTCTGTTTTGGCTGAAATCTACCTAAAAGGGCATCACTGGGCAAAACACGGTCGAGGGCACGACCGTGTTCTGCTCCAGCCCGCCTGTGCCCTTGCCAAGTGTTAAATACACGGCCAGACATTTGGGGAAAACACGGGCGTGCTTTTGGTGGACACGGCCGTGTTCTGTCTCAATCCTGCCCGTGTTTTGAGCTAGTGTTTGACAGACTCAGATCATTCTGTCTCAATCAGTACTTGGCTCCAGCTCGACCGAATGACTTCCGAATGCCCCGAAACTCGTGCTTTGCCTTTCCTTCACCGTCTGGGACCTGAAATATGACAAAGTAGCACAACCCGGCGTAAAATAGGCAAAAAATACACAACGATGCCCCTCAAACGGATAAGAACTAGGGGTGCAAATATGTGTAATTACATCGTTATCAAATTCCCCCACACTTAACTGTTTGCTTGTCCCCAAGCAAACCAAGTCAGACACAAGGTAAGCTCAAAACGTTTCAATCAAGCATGCTTTAGGGCATATCATATCGGCACAAAACATGTGGATCATACTGGCTTTCGATCATTAACACATGGACAACCTCAATGACAACCTAGACAACCACCACAGATGACATTCGCATGCAGTAAAATCGAGCAAAGGAAGAGTCTCCCTTCTGTTCACCAACCAACATAGACTTGACTCAACCACATATTCAAGACAGTCACTTCATGCACAAAGCTCAAGATATCAGAATTAAGACCGAGCAATCTAGGTCCTCACCGGGATAAAGAGTATAGAGAATATGAGAAAAGGAATCGCTCACTCTCGACCAGTGGGGTCAGGACAATTTGATGCGAAAAATGCGCATGCTCAATCTCTCAATCCCTAACATCTCTTCACCATGAATGCAGCCTCTAAGTGCTAGAGTTCACATATGGGGTGTCACCACTAACTAATCCGGAGGTCTTAGACACAGGTTTAGATGACTGGCTAGGGTCTTGGACATGGGGAAAAGGCCTTTTAGGTGGTGGAAGTATTCATAGCACAAGGTTCCACATTTCCAAACCCAACAAACTCACAGCCACTCAAACCAATAACTTTCTTTCTGCTATTCTGCATTACTTAAATTCTTCAGAGCACAGTAGCGAAGGAGGTCACATAAATGCTAGTATTTCTAAGCCAGACTGCTAAGAAACACTACTTAATGGGCACTATTTCATTTTTGGTGGTGGCTCTCTTTTGCTTCCATTTTTTCTTTGTTTTTCTTTCATTTTTTTTTCCATTTCTTAAGAGAACCACCACCTCTGCACATTTTCAAACACCTGCCCAACTTTTTAGCACTACCTCCAACCCTCACATTACATTTAGCAGAAACAGCAGAGAACATGTAAAAATCACTCTGTGGAACCTTCTAAAAGATGCAAAAGGGAGACTTTTCATTGAAGACCGAAAGAAAGAAAAACACACTCAAAGGGGATGACTAGGGGGTATGACACACCAGGGCAGTCAATTTAGTCGTGGGCTAATCCTATGCCTCCATCATCTTAGCTAATGACAACGTGAATGCTGCACATCATGGAAGAGGGAACTATCGCACAAGAAAGAAACGAGCAGGCTCAAATCTCACATGGCTACCTATATGCTCTATCTCTCGTTCTGATTCCCTGAACTAGATGCATAAATGACTGTCAAAAGCAAGTGATCAAACCAAGTCACATTTGGTGAGCAAACAGTTGAAAAACTGAACCCCTACACAGTTCTACTGCACATCTCAGTCATCATAATAAGTTGTCTAAGTCACACTCAAGTTGTCATGCATCCAGTCAAAAGCTATTCAATTCACTAATCACATCCACAGTGCCAATACGATCAAACATCAGGCAAACGGCAGTGCTTGGAGCCCTCAAATCTCGAGATTTGGACAGTGGACTAGGCTCCAAGCACGCATATATACGTTCCAATTCATACAAAGAACCCCCCCCCCCCCCACACTTAAATGCGACAATGTCCTCAATGGAGCAGAGGGAAGGGGAACGATGTTACCGTGAAAGGAGAACAGGAACGGGGACTGGAAGGCAGACCAGTCAAGAGAAAGAGGCACAGAGCTAAAGACAACAAAAAACACACACGGGGTGAAAGAACTGGAGTTCCAGGTCTACAATCCAAGATAAAAAAAAACAAAAAAAAACAACAAAAACATGGAGTCTCAGTCTGGAACACAAATGAGGTACAGAATCAGCCTCTCGCCACTAGAAAGCATCACCACCATCGCTGGTGGGTGGAGGGTACTCATCCTCAAACCCCGGGGACTACACGAACGGGTAGTGGACTGCATTCGGGTCCAAGCCCAGGTAAGACATGATGTAGTGCTGGCCTGACATGAGACGACGCCCTCGGTCCCGCTCACGATCGAGGCGGGTGTGAATGCGCTCCTGGCCGGCCAGGATGCGCTTGTTCTGCTGAGCGATGGCCGCCAACCAATCAGAGATGGGCACCACCACTGGCGGAGGAGACCCGGGATTCGGAGATCTGGGAGCATGGGACCGGGGAGCAGCGGAGGGGCTCGCAGGAGCCTGGTCACGACGAATAGCGCGACGGGGAACCCGGCGTCCCCCAGCTGCACTCGACTCGGGCTGGTCGCCCGCTGGCGATAGAGGGGGCTGAGGAAGGCCCGCGATCCAGTGCACACGCCCGTGGCGAGCAACCATGTGCTGGTGGCGGAGGGTGGACTCGCTGAGCGGGGTTGGCCCGCGGACCAAGGTCATCCCAGTGTAGTCGACCACGTAGTAGCGGGCCAAGGCGGTGATCACCGGGCCACATACAAGGCTGCAGCTGAGGCTTCTGGTGGCTTTGGTGAACGTCCGGGCGAGCACAGAGCCCAGCTGGATGGTGTCCTCAGAACGACCCATCGCATCCATGAACCAGTGTGTCCGGAGTGTGACCCGGTTGGATGAACCTTTGCTGGGTGTGTAGGAATTGGTGAGCAAGTGGTTGAGGATCCTCCACTCCGGACGGAGGAGAGAGGCCCGCGTCTGGCTGGAAACGTACTCTTCATCCACATTGTTCGGCATGCAAATTCGCTGGAAGTAAGCCTGGGAAGCGAAGTCGGTGGGATCAGAGAGGTCCAAGCGTAGGGGCCAGCCGCTTGAGTGCGGGGAGTTGAGCCTAAGTGCATTGGCGAACTCCCAGTAGTTGAGGGAGTGCTCCACCGCGCCGAGTGTGAATTGAACCGCATCAGCATGGTCGGCGGACCCCTTCGAGGCATGGTGGAAGGAAGCGTAGAACTCCCAGACGAGCTCCTAGTAGGTCGGCTCGGCGAGGCAGAGAAGACGCCGCCAACCATAGGGGCGAACCACGGCCTCCATCTGCGGCCTGGCATGAAGCGCCTTGAACACCTCAAAATCGAGGTGCTGGTGCTCGGCAATTGTGCGGTTACGGAGATTCCGCAGCAGATGGCGCTGGGTGATGCTCAACTGGTCGAGGTAGACTTCCATGAACCTGCAAAGCACAAGGAAACACAAATGGTACACAAGCGAACAGGGTCAATGTTAGGCCAAAAACCACACCGGGAGCCCTCATATCGAAAGATAGGGACAGTGGACTAGACTCCCGGCGACACAAGCATACCCATCACACGAGAATCACACAACAAAACACACCGGGGACCCTCAAATCGAGCGATTCGGACAGTGGACTAGGCCCCCGGTGAGACAAGCATACCAAAATCGTACTAAATAAGCACTAATCGAGCCACCCCACACTAACCACACAAGCACGCATACAGTGCAACATGCAAATGGTAGGCCGAATAACTGAAATCCTGAGACAAAAATAGAACAAGCAAAGAGCGTCATCGGCTTACCCAATCATCCACAAATCATGCCACAATCACAAGTTCTTCACCTAACTCTAGGTATCGATTCTCCAGAAATAAAAGAAAAGACAAGGAGAACACACCTGGAGACGCAAGGAGAGACCACGAGAGAGGTGAAGAAAGTGGAAGGAAACACCCTAAGTAGCCGGAAAACACACCGGAGACTCGCCGGAGAACTTGCCGCCGGCGACCCAACCTTGGCCAAACAAGCCCAAATCTTTGGGGAATGTGCTCCTCGACGCCAGGAGCGTGGGGGCTTTCGCGGTTTGTGATTTGGAGGTCGGGAGAGGGAGTTATGGCCGGAAAATCGAAGGAGAAGAGGAAGGGGCCGAGTTTCCGGCGAGAGGGACGGCTGGGATTTTGAAAAAAATGAATCTGGTGGGTTTTGGGGCTGAAAATAGACTTTTATAGGGGGGAGGCAAAACACGGGCGGGCTGGAACACGGCCTTGTTCTGCCTGTTCCGCGCCCGTGTTTTTACTGCCGAGGCCGTGTTTCACACCTTTGAAAACACGGGCGGGCTGGGGCCAAAACACGACCGTGTTTTGGAAGACCAGCGCCCGTGTTTTTACTGCCGCGAGCATTACAGGCCAAAATCCAAAACACGGGTGGGCAGGAGGGAAAACACGGCCGTGTTTCATCCCCTGGCGCCCGTGCTTTTACTGCCGAGCCCAAACTGCTTTTTTTCAAAATTCCAATTTCAAACCACCAAGACTCATTCATGCCCCGCTCTAAAATTTACCCAATCACACATCAAAAAGAACCTCCCGAGGCACGAAATACTTTCCAGACAGACTCCAAGACTAAAAAACCGGAAAAAATGAAATAAATAAATAAAAACAAAGCTAAGAAATGCAAACCGTGGTGGGGTTGCCTCCCCACAAGCGCTTCTTTACCGTCTTTTAGCTTGACGCCCATGGCGGAACTAAGGGTCCGCGAAGTCCACTGCCAACTCCGCACGTTCGACCTCGCCTCCCAAGTAGAGTTTGAGACGATGGCCATTCACTTTAAATGGTTCAGTCTGCGGGTTGGCAATCTTGATCGTGCCATACGGGAACACCTGTGTGACCGTGTACGGTCCAGACCACCGAGAACGGAGTTTTCCGGGAAAGAGTTTCAGGCGAGAGTTATAAAGGAGAACTCGATCACCAACCTGGAACTCTTTCGGACCCCGCAACCGTGCATCGTGCAAGCTCTTAGTGCGCTCCTTGTATAGCTTGGTGTTCTCATAGGCGTGGTAACGCCACTCCTCCAGCTCCAGCATCTGCATTTTGCGCTCAACATCTGCAACACTAACATCCAAGTTTAGCAGCTTAAGGGCCCAGAAGGCCTTGTGCTCTAGCTCCACGGGCAAATGGCATGCCTTTCCATAGACCAGCCGGTACGGTGAAGTACCAATGGGCGTCTTGTAGGCAGTGCGGTATGCCCATAGAGCATCATCGAGCTTGGTGGACCAATCCTTGCGGGATAGATTCACCATCTTCTCCAGGATACGCTTGAGCTCCCGGTTCGTCAGCTCGGCCTGACCACTTGTTTGAGGATGGTAGGCCACGGACACCTTATGAGTTACACTATAGCGAGACAACAATTTATCGAACTGACCCTGGAAATGGGTGCCTCGGTCGCTTATGATGGCTCTAGGTGTCCCGAACCGGGAGAATAGCTGCTTCAGAAAACCACAAACACGTCTAGCATCATTAGTGGGCAAATCTTGCGCCTCAGCCCACCTAGAGACGTAGTCAACAGCAACAAGGATATAGGTATTGCCAAAAGATGGAGGGAAGGGGCCCATGAAGTCGATACCCCAGACATCAAAAATCTCACAAGTTATAAACACATTCTGGGGCATCTCATCACGGGCAGAGATGTTACCTGACCTCTGGCATCGGTCGCACCTGCGTGCGAAGGCGTCTGCGCCCTTGAAGAGCGTGGGCCAGTAAAAGCCCGATTGGAGCACCTTCCTCGCCGTGCGGTTTCCTCCGTGATGACCGCCAGTTGGTCCTTCATGACAGTGAGATAGAATGCCCTCCATCTCACTCTCCATAACACATCGACGGATGATCCCGTCGGCTCCGATCCTGAAGAGATGAGGGTCATCCCAGAAGTAGTGCTTCAGGTCGGAGAAGAACTTTCTCTTGGTGTGAGTTGTCATCCCCTTGGGCAGCTGCTGGCCCACAAGATAGTTCGCAAAATCAGAATACCAGGGGGTGACACTCTCCACCAGGCACATCATCATCAGTCTCTCATCTGGGAAGGATTCGTTGATCTCCTCCTTGAGGTTGTCCGCAGGGGGTGCGTCCAACCGGGAGAGGTGATCGGCTGCAACATTCTCCGCTCCCTTCTTGTCCCGAATCTCAATGTCAAACTCCTGCAGCAGTAAGATCCATCGTATGAGCCGAGGCTTGGCATCAGCCTTGCTCATCAGGTATCGAATCGCGGAGTGATCTGTATACACGGTCACATGGGACAAGACCAGATAAGGACGAAATTTATCGAAGGCAAACACCACTGCGAGCAGCTCCTTCTCCGTGGTGGTGTAGTTCTCCTGGGCATCATTGAGGGTCTTCGAGGCGTAGTAGATAGGTCGAAAGTGTTGATCTCGCCTCTACCCGAAAGCAGCTCCAACAGCAAAGTCACTGGCATCGCACATCAGCTCAAATGGCAGGGACCAGTCAGGAACAACCATGATAGGAGCTTGGGTGAGCTTCTCTTTCAAGGTCGTGAAGGCCGCTGTGCATGCATCAGTAAACTGGAAGGGGGCATCCTTCTCAAGAAGCATAGTCAGGGGCAGGGCGATCTTCGAGAAATCCTTGATGAACCGCCTGTAGAACCCTGCATGACCTAGAAAACTCCAGATCCCCTTAACAGATGTAGGAGGAGGTAGCTTGCTGATAGTCTCGATCTTCGCTCTGTCCACCTCAATCCCCATCTTGGAGATCTTATGCCCAAGAACTATGCCTTCTCGAACCATGAAGTGACACTTCTCCCAACTCAGTGCTAGGTTCGTTTCTTCACACCGTTTAAGGACAAGCTCCAGGTTATGGAGACAGTGAGAGAATGAGTCTCCATAAACCGAGAAATCGTCCATAAACACCTCCATAATCTCGCCGAACAGACGGTCAAAGATGGCGAGCATGCATCGCTGAAAAGTGGCCGCCGCATTGCATAGCCCGAATGGGATCCTCCGGTAGGAAAAGGTGCCGAAGGGGCAGGTGAAAGTGGTCTTCGCCTGGTCCTCCGGTGCAATAGGGATCTGGAAGTACCCGGACATCCCATCCAGGAAACAGTAGAACTCGTGCCCCGCCAGTCTCTCCAGCATCTGATCAATGAATGGCAGCGGGAAGTGGTCCTTCCGAGTGGCGTCGTTGAGACGCCGCTAATCAATGCAGACACGGTACCCAGTCACCGTGCGCATCAGGATCAGCTCATTCTTCTCGTTAGGCACCACACTCATCCCACCCTTTTTGGGTACCTTGGTGGGACTGACCCACTCGCTGTTGGAAATGGCGAAGATGATCCCCGCGTCCAGCAGCTTCACGATCTTTGCCCGAACCACAGCCTCCAGGTTCGGTGTCGGTCTTCTCCGCGGCTGTCTCACTGGCCGCATCTCATCCTCCATCAGTATCCGGTGGGAGCAGAAGGAAGGGCTGATCCCCCTGATGTCTGTGATCTTCCACTCGAGAGCTCGCTTGTACCGCTTCAGCAAGGCCACCAGTCTGTTCTTCTGCTCGGGTGTGAGGGTCGAGCTGATGATGACTGGCAGCTTATTCCCCTCCCGGAGAAATGCATACTCCAAATGAGGAGGGAGGGGCTTAAGCTCCAGCTCTGGTAGTTTCTCCAAGGAAGTAGCGATGCGGGTGGAGGATGAGATCGGTTTGAACAGCCTGTCGCCCTCCAAGAAGGGGCCACTCTCCAACTCGGCCAACTGCTCCGCCAGCTGCGGCTCCTGCGATGCTTGGTCACCTAGCAAAATACAACGCTCAAGAGCATCGTCAGTACCCACACTCGATATAGCGAGTGCGGTCTCAAAATCAGTAAGCATATCACAATAATCTATGTCATCATGCAAATGAGAGTGTTTCCCATTCTCATACACAGAGAAAGTAGCCTGTTCATCACCAGCACGTAGAATCAATTTACCACTATGCACATCAATAAGCGCCTTGGCGGTGGCGAGAAATGGTCTACCCAAAATCAAAGATACATCCACATCCTCATTTATATCCAAAATAACAAAGTCAACAGGATATGTGAATGCACCCACATTAACAAGCAAGTCCTCAATCATACCCCTAGGATGCACGATAGAACGATAAGCTAACTGAATGCTCATCCTAGTAGCTCTAGGTTCACCTAGGTCTAGCTTCTTAAACAATTTGTGAGGCATGACATTTATGCTAGCGCCTAGGTCCGCCAAGGAATTTCCTACATGCATGCTGCCAATAACAAGAGGGATAGTGAAACTCCCTGGGTCTTTTCGCTTCTCGGGCAGCTTGTTCTGTAGGATAGCAGAACACTCCTCGCTCAGCATCACTGTCGAAAGATCCCCAAGTTTCTTCTTGATGGTGAGGAGGTCCTTCATGAACTTGGCATATTTGGGCATCTTTGACAGTGCCTCCACGAACGGCATGCTGATGTTGACCTGCTTCAACATTGCCATGAACTTGGCAAACTCAGTCTCCAGCTTGTCTTTATGTAAGCGAGTGGGGAAAGGAAGCTTGGGTACATGCTCCTTAACCACTGGCTGTGGCTTGGGAGCAGGCGTTTCTTTGTCTTCCCCCACTTCTGCAGTATCAGCTGGAAGTGTTGAAGCAGGTAGTGGCTCATCTCGACTGGGCTGGGTAGGAGCAGCTGATATGGTCTTGCCACTCCTGGTAGTGATGGCATCAAGCTGCTGGTGCTGGTGAGGATCACGAGGATTTGGAATAGTGGTGGCAGGCAGAGTCCCCGGTGCCCTGGTAGTGTTTTGGAGGGCCAAGATACCCACCTGGTTCTGCAGATCTTGCAAAATGGCACCTTGGTTCCTCTGACCTGCCTCCAGTGAGGCTATGCTCTGGTCCAACCTCGTGACAGTTGCCTGAGTGCTAGTCATGAATGAAGCTAGAATATTTTCCAGCTTCGTCATCTGATTATCTGGAGCCGGAGCTGCTGCTGGCTCGGCATACTGACGCTGGGGCTGATGGAATGGTTGCCCCTGCCTAGGCTGGTAGGGCTGCTGCTGTGGGGCTGGCCCCTGTCTAGCCTGGAAAGGCGGCCTCTGCTGAAAACCACCAGCTGGTGCTGGGAAACCAAGTGGTTTAGTGGAGTTGCTGCTCCAAGAGAAATTGGGATGCTGGCGCCACCCCTCATTATATGTATTGCTGTACGGGTCGAGGCGCCGAGCATTGGCGATGAAGTCCAACTGCTCTTGGGGAGTAGTAGACTCCCTCATAGCCTGGCAGTCTTCCACTAGGAGATTTGAGCTCTCACACCACTGACATTGAGCTACTGGAATGTGTAGCCAAACCTCTGCCCGGAATAAGGCTGTTGGGCTGCTTCAATGTCTGCACTAACTCAGCTACCTGCTGCTCGAGCCCGGATCTGGTCTCCATGGCGTGCACACCACGGTCCCGGGAATGTCTGCCTCTGCTGCTCTGCCCCCAGGAATGATTTCTGGCAGCCAAGGTATTGATCATCTGGTTCAGCTCGGGTGGAGTCTTAGTAAGAATATCCCCTCCTGGGCATAGAGACTCAATCACCCTCTGGCTGTCCGGAGAGAGAGCACTGTAGAAGTTCCCCACTGTGAATGCATCACTGAAGCCATGATGGAGACACTGCCAGAAATATCCCATGTACCGCTCCCATGCATCACGAAGTGACTCATCTGGCTCTTGGCGGAAGTGAGTGATCTCCCGCTGGATCTCTGTAGTCTTCGATGCTGGGTAGTACTTGTGCACGAACTTATCAGCCAGATCATCCCAAGAAGTGATGGACAATGGGGGCTGGGTCTCTAACCACCTCTTGGCATTCCCCGCCAGAGAATGGGGGAAGAGGTGAAGGCGGATTGCGTCATCAGGAACACCGTTCAGCTTGAACCCGTTTGTCAGCTGCAGAAAACGGGAAAGGTGCACCCTTGCCTCCTCATCCTTCAAGCCTTGGAACTGGATAGATGATGTAATGAGTTGAATCCAGCATGGCTTGATCTCGAAGTTGTTTGCTGGAAAAGGCGGGTAGAGGATGACCGAGAGGATGTCAGCAATCCGTGGAGTGTAGTAGTACTCCAAGGTGGGACCCGGCGGTGGTAGATGATGATGAACCCCATCTGCCTGGGGGATGGGGTTGTTCCCCAGGACCCGATTCACCGGGGGAGCCTGCTGAGGATTCCCCTGGTGTGGATTGTAATCTTGCATCTCGTACTCGTCCTCGGACTCGCTGCTCAAATGGCCGTCTATGCGCTCCTCCGTAGCCAGTCTAGCTCGTTGTTGTCTCCTGAGTTGGCGACAGGTGCGTTCAATCTCCGGATTCAACGGCAGTAAACCTCCCGACTGGCTACGGGTCATGCACTACCTGCACACACTCAAGCAAGCAAACCCGTGAAGGAACAAGTGGGACAAAGCAAACAATGCGGAAAGAAAAGCTAAATTAACAGAAATCACTTTTCTTCAACAACCTAGCCGTCCCCGGCAACGGCGCCAAAAACTTGACTCACTCCTACTGTCACTCTAGAAAATGGCCAAGTGAAACCACTTCCTAAAGTGTAGTATAGCAGGTTTGGGTTTTAATGTCAACCCGGTCCTAGATTTGATGACTACTCGGTGAATTCTTGTTATCTAGCAATGAAACTTTAATGCAAGTCTAAACTAACAAACAAGCAAAGTAACTAAACGGTTGTTTTCAGGTTAAGAGAGGTCACTCGGATATGGTTCCCCCTAGACTGCAGTTAAGCCGGATTGCAATTACCAAGTTCAATTTCTATGATAGTTATACTGCGGAAGGTTCTTAAGCAGTCTGAAGTCTCGACTAAAGGTCTCCAGACCCTCTCAATCTGAGTCTCTAGCGGGCGACTAACCTCCACCGGAGTAAACAGATTGAGGCCCTAATGAACAAAACCTCCACTACCGAAGTGAATTCGGTACATAATAGTGAGTTGGCTCCTCGACTAAAGTCACCAACTCCCTACCTTCAATCGAGGATGCTCTATCAACCTAGGCAGATATTCTCATTATAGGTTAAAGCAGAAATAACAGGAATTTGATCAGGATTCAAGTCATTCAATCATTCAAACCTCAATTGAACATAATCAAATCATAGAATCTGTACTTGGGTTCATACAATCAGACCTAACATACAAATCTAGGGTTTCCAATACCCAGATGAATGGGAGAACTACTCCATGGAGAAAGAAGCAAAAGCAGATTCAGACGCGGAAATCATACTGTGAAGGATGGATTTCTGCTCCTGGACGTTGATCGGCACTTCTCCAAGCTCAAGCCAAGCTCCAATGGTGATGAAGATTAAGCTAGGGCACTTGGGAACTCTTGTTCGTTGCTTTCTCTCTCTAGGAATCGCTCTGTCTCTCTAAAACTCGAATCCCCTTCTGTTTTGGCTGAAATCTGCCTAAAAGGGCATCACTGGGCAAAACACGGTCGAGGGCACGGCCGTGTTCTGCTCCAGCCCGCCCGTGCCCTTGCCAAGTGTTAAATACATGGCCAGACTTTTGGGGAAAACACGGGCGTGCTTTTGGTGGACACGACCGTGTTCTGTCTCAATCGTGCCCGTGTTTTGAGCTAGTGTTTGACAGACTCAAATCAAGTCTCGGCAGTAAAAACACGGTCTAAGGAACACGGCCGTGCTTTGATTTAGGCGTGCCCGTGTTTTGGCTCCAGCTCGACCGAATGACTTCCGAATGCCCCGAAACTCGTGCTTAGCCTTTCCTTCACCGCCTGGTACCTGAAATATGACAGAGTAGCACAACCCGGCGTAAAATAGGCCAAAAATACACGACTATGCCCCTCAAACGGATAAGAACTAGGGGTGCAAATATGTGCAATTACATCGTTATCATCCGACCAATAGGTGGTTTTAGGCTTTGAATAAATATATTCGCAGAGTATTGAAATGCAAGGGAAGAAGGAAGAAGCAATTGATAATGCATATAAATGTCTCACTAATAGAGATGAATACGAGATTATTGGTGGAGAAGATAATGTTGCTCATGATGGAGGAAATTCAAACAAGTAAAAAAGAAAATGTATATTAATCTCTAACGACGAGGAGTAAAGAGAAGACTGATTTGAGAATGTCATTATGAGTTATTAAAATGTCGGAGAACTATGCGATTGTTGATCATTATGAATTGTTGAAGTATTTTAATAGTTTCGATTTTCTTACTTATTCTACCAATCAATTTAATATTTCGAGTATTTTGCTAATTCAGATTTTATTATACTACTAAACAAATGTGTAACTCGCATTAAAATTGCTAATTTTGTTTATGTGATTGGCGATGGAACTGGTCGGGCCCGCGACTAGTTCATTAGCTAGGTTATTTCGTTGGATTGTAATGCTAGTGGAGCAAGTGGAAGTAAGGCAGATTGCTTGTTATGGAACAATCCAAGTACCACATCGGTAATATCAGGGAAGAGACCCTTGTATATAAGTGTCCACCTAGCCCAATTAGTACGAGGCCTTTTGGGGAGGATACCCAAGAGTAAAACCGTGCAGACTTGGCCCAAAGCGGACAATATCGTACTAATTGAGCACCCCGGTTTGACAAGTGGTATCAGAGCCTGGTTTGGTTCGGGGCGGTGAACGTCAGCTTGGTGGGACCCTCATTCGGTGACCTCGAGATTTGTGATCCGCGTCTGTTTGGTGGATCAAGAGAGATCCATGTATGTTTGGCGGATCAAGGGAGATATGCGTCTAGGCTGTTCGGTGGATCCAGAAGAGATCCACGTTTGTGTTTGGCGGATCAAAGAGAGTTCTGCATTTGGGAAAGTCCTTGTACTGAGAATGATTTTTCCAGACGCGGAACTCTCTTTGATCCGCCAAATTAAACGCGGATCGCCTTGATCTGCCAAACCAGATGTAGGTCAGACGTGGATCTCTCATGGACCCACCAAACCAGATGCATATCTCAAATCCCGAGGTCACTAGATGAGGGTCCACCAAACTGAAGTCCACCGCTAACCTATGAAATTGTGGGAGGTTGCATTGGTTTCACAGGTGACCGGACCTTGGTTTGCCAGTACGAATGATGTCAATCATGATTGAGGTGGCGCGATGTTTGAAGAATTACAATTGCTTTAGACCTCTTTTGTATTTGTATCTTTTGTGTTTGCTCTTCCTAGTACTAACAAGGCTGCCCATCGCGTTGCACAAACGACCCTTGCATCGATAGCAACCCATTTGGTTGACTACCGCTCTTTCATTTCCACCACATTGTAATACTTTATCTATTATGATCTATCTATGACCCAAAAAAAAACACCCTACAAATTCCAACCTTCTACAAAAGAAACGAATGACAGCCTCCCCTCTCCTCCCATCCCTTCTTCCTAGTTTTGCTTATGGCTAGATAAAGTGTCAAACAAGAGTTCGGCCGATGGGGGCTCCCTCTAAAAAGAGTATCGATAGAGCAGGAGTGGGTAGTGATGGCAATGCGTCAGGGCGGGGTGGTTATCTCAATATCCATGCCTCACCCCACTCTACTACGGGTTAGGGTGGGTCGACTCACTCTTGTATGTGTTACTAAACGATATATGATTAACGATTGAACCTCTCCCAACAACTCGAGTTATTGGGATCAACTAGTTCTTGACATGGTATCAGAGCCTTCTGTGATCGTGAAGTCTTTTGTTCGATTCCCGGTGACCCCCATCTATTTTTGTTAAGCACATAGTGTCCGGACCTGTGCCTATCCAAACTACAAGCTTATCTGAATGGCTTGGGTTTAAAGGGGGGGGGGGATTAGTAAACGGTATATGATTCACGATTGAACCTCCAAACGCCCTGAATCTCGTGCTTAGCCTTTCCTTCGATGTTTGGGACCTGAAATATGACAAAGTAGCACAATCCAGCGTAAAACGGGCCAAAAAAACACGACTACTAGCCACAAACGGATAAGAACTAAGGGTGCAAACATGTGTAATTATTGGTCTATCAATTCTCACATGGGTACTTTGACTGACGATGTTTTTATGCACCAGCCACCAGGTTTTGTTGATCCAGACCTTCCCAATCATGTCTGTCACCTACGAAAATCACTCTACGGTCTCAAACAGGCACCATGAGCATTGTTTCACTGCCTCCACCGTGCACTTGAGGCTTACGGGTTTCGTGGCTCGAAAACGGACACCTCCCTGTTCATTCTTTGTCGAGGGTCTTCGAGGCTCTATGTCCTCATCTATGTCGACGACATACTCATCACCGGCAACCAGCCCCAATCTTTGCAGACACTACTTTTGTACCTCAACAAGGCATTTGCTGTCAGGGATCTTGGCTTCCTAGGGATCAAAGCTATCTGGACCTGTCACGGGTTGCTCCTGTTCCAACGCAAGTATATCAATCACATACTTGATCGTGCCAAAATGACAACAGCCAATGCACTCTCCACTCCGGCCGCCACCAGCACATCAGAACCGGACTCCACCCTGTATCCAGACGATACTCTCTATCGTCAGATTGTGGGCGCCTTGCAGTATCTTCAATTCTCCCACCCCGACATTGCTCAAGCCATCAACTACTGTGCCCAACACATGCATTATCCTCTTCAGCACCATTGGACATATGTAAAACGCATCTTGCGTTATCTTCGTGGTACTCCTAATTATGGTTTATTTTTCAGCTCACACTCACCCCTGCAGCTCTTTGGCTACTCTGACGCTGCGTGGGCTAATAGTGTCACTGACCGGCGCTCGACCACTGGCTACGCTGTCTACCTCGGCTCCCATTTGATCTCTTGGTATTCTCGCAAACAACGCATAGTTGCCTGCTCCTCGACTGAAGCCAAGTACAAGGCTCTTGCCACTCTTGCAGCTGAAATTATCTGGATACAGTCCCTACTCACCAAAATTGGGTGCCTGCTACCGTCACCTTCAAAGCATTGGTGTGACAACCTCGGGGCAACCTATCTTTACGGAAAATCCTATTTTTCATGCCCGCAGAAATCACATGGGGATCGATTTTCATTTTGTCAGAGAACGTGTCGCAGCTCGCCAACTTCTCGTCCGCTACATATCCACTAATGACCAAATTGTCGACTTGCTGACCAAACCACTACCACGCCGGCGATTCCAGAACTTTCCTAACAAGTTGAAGTTCATCGGCCATCAACTTGCGGGGGCGTGAAGAGACTTACCAAATCTACAGCTGTTTATTAGCTCAAGCTATTACTTCTACCCGTTACAATAGGAGTTGTTTCACCACTCTCTTTCTGTTACCTCAATTCTCTCCAACTACACCACCAACGTTCTCATTATGTACTCCAAATCAATGTATAAATTCCATCTTATCAATGACAAAAGATAGCATCTGGCGGCGGCGTGTTGTTAAATGAGACGCCATTTTGACTATCGACGGTTGAAAAGAAGAAATTATAGTTCAAAAGGCTGGGATGAGATAGCATGCCTACCCCTAAAAGGGTTGGAAAAATGACATCCCCTATTTATTAGAGGTTTTTAAGGTAATTAATTTGTGTTGCATTTAAGGTAATTAATTTGAGTGTCGGTCCATTGTTAGGAGCCTTCATCAGGAGGAGAGTGTTACCAATGCTATTATAGCTTGGAGGTGTGGTGGCATTTTGAAGCTTTTGTGAGAGACTTTAGATGAGGTTCATGCTCTGTTTGTTATAGAGGAGGATCTTGTTTCGGGTGAACTCAACCTTCGGCAATGTCGGAGGAAGATTTGTGATGGGCATTATACTGCTGTTGTTCGGGTGCTTTCTTCATCCGGTGTTGCCCCTTATTATGATGCCACTCTTCTGGCCTTGCAAGATAAGCATCTTGTTGCCCCATCTCCCTCATTACTGACTTCGCCTGTGGATCATTATCCTCTTGTTGCCTCTTCATCCGTTTTTTTTGGGATATGATTAGGAGCTTTCCTCGTGGAACATCTTGTGGGAGGGGTGATTTTCGAGCTCAACATCTTATGGATTGTTTGGGTGGTGCTGCTGTGGCTATCTTAGATGATTTTCTAGCCTATATTACTCGAGTTATTAATCTTTTCCTTGAGGGTCGATGTCCGCAGCCCCTTGGTGAGTACATTACTAGCGCTCCGCTCACGCCACTTGTTAAACCAGGGGGTGGTATCCGTCCTATAGCTGTTGACATTGTTTAGAGACGTCTTGTTTCTAAGGTTGGTGCTTGTCTTGTTGGCCCTACTTTATTTGGTTATTTTGCTGGTCTTCAGTTTGGGGTCGGGGTTTCTGGTGGAGGATAGGCTATTTTGCATAGGGGTGTTCAAATGGTTACCATGGTTATAACCAAACCAAATAAGGCTAAATTCTATTAACCATGGAATACAATATCATAACCAAACCGTCCGAACTAATACAACAACCAAATTAACCAAACTAAAGTTTAATCGGTTTGGTTAATTGGTTAACCAGATTAACCAATATAAAATCACATTATCATTGACGATGAAAATTTTCCGGTTAATGCAACAATTCGCAATTTATATAATGAATAAAACATAACAACCAACACGTAGTTATAGTTGACCCTTAACAAAAATACATGCAACTAAGATAATTATCTTATGATTAGTATAGAAGTATTCACCTAACACAAATTTATGACAATGGTATGTGTTAATGAATTGTTGTGTTTGTGTAAATTGACTTAGTCTCTTAGCAATTATCATAGGCTGGAAATGACCTTCCTTTCAAGTTTTCATCCATCATAATGTATGAAATTTATATAAATTAGGCGTCCATATGTTGTGGTCTACATTTTACATATACAAATATACACTATATGAGCAATATTGAGCTTTATATTTTACGAGTCTAAAAGGGATGAACGTTAACTCTTGAGTGGTTATGCAAAGTATTAAGTATGTGTATATAATATGTGTTAGATATATGACTAATTACTTAACTGGTTAATTTGGTTTGACTGGTTAGGAGTGTCTGGAACCAAACCAAACCACCTAAACCAAACAAGCTAAAAACTTTAACCAAACCAAACCAATTATCCAAATTAACCAAACCAAATTATCCAAATAGTACCGGTTAAAACGGTTACCATGGTAACCAAACCGTTTGAACACCCCTAATTTTGCATGCCTTGAACAGGTTCGTTGAGGCCCGCGCTGGTGACATAGGTGTCTCTATATATGTTGTTGGTCGATTTCCAGAATGCTTTCAATTTAGTTTATCGTGCTTCAGGAAGTTTGTCGTCATTGCCTGGTCTTGTCCCGATGGGTAGAGTTCTGTTACTCTTTCCCTACCCGACTATATTATGGGATGCATAGCTTATAGTCTTGCCATGGGGTTCAGCAGGGAGACCATTTGGGCCCTTTGATTTTTGCTTTGGTGTTGCATTCTTTAGTGTGCAAGATCAGAGACTCTTTTGATTTTAGTATGCAGGCTTGGTATTTGGATGATGAGACTGTTATGGGGTACACTTTGGTTGTTGGGAAGGTCTTGGACATGATTATGGATGAAGGCCCTCAAGTTGGCCTCATCTAAATGTGGGTAAGACAGAGGTTTTTTTTGCCTACTTCTGATCTTAGGAGTTGGCTTCTAGGTGTTTTCCCTGCCTTTATCGCTAAGCCTCCACACGGTGTCACCGTTCTGGGTGATCTTGTCAGTTCTTGTCCTGATTTTAGCAGTGAGCTTGTGGCGAAGAGAGTTATTAAGGCCATTGAGCTGATGGACTTGGTTGCTAGGATTGAGGACCCACAGTGTGAGTTGCTTTTGCTTCGGGCCTGTACTGGTATTTCTAAACTCTACTTTGCTTTGCGTACTTGCTCCCCTCGTATTTTTGGGCCGGCCCAGCTATCTTTTGACACAACACTTCGGTCTAGTTTAGAACGTATTGTCACTGCTTCTGGACCCGGGTTTGGTGATTGGCAGTGGCGGCTTGCCACCTTCCCATTTCATTTGGCGGGCTTAATTGGGGTTTATGCTGCTAGAGATGTCTTGCATTATGCTTTTTTGGCGTCTCGTTTGCTGTCTGCAGAGTTGCAAGCTAAACTCGTAAGTCGTTGTGGTATTCTATCTCCTGGGCCTGCTTTTGATGACACCCTACGCACCTTTAACGAGTTTACAGGTTCTAATCTCTTACATGACCCTAGTGGAGTTGATGCCCCAAACCTTATGAAAAAATTGGCAGATATGTATTTCGCGAAGGTTGTTACCACTTCAGATTCTGTTTTCTCGTCGACTACGCGTCAAGTGGCTTTGTGGAAGTCTCGGCAGAGTGCACACTCTTCTGTCTGGTTGCGTGTTGTTCGTATTGCTTGGTTGGGCCAGACTATGAATGGGAGGACATATCGTAGTGTGCTTAGCTATTGAATGGGTGGTCTGTTGTTTTCGGTAGGTGATGTCTTTGGGGATCATGCTGTGTCATGTGCTGGTTCTGTGGGCATTAAGCATCGGTACAACCTCGTTCGTGACACCTTATTGGACATCTGTTATAGGTCTGGGATTTCTGCAGGTAGGGACACTACAACAAATTTGGCCTATTAGGAAAAAAAATTAATTTTGTCATTTTTTGTTTGTCATAATAGGTACGATGATATGAAAAAATGATATATGTCATATTTGGTATGCCTAATGTGACAAAAAAATTGTTGTCAGAATAATTCGTCATTTAAAGTGAGTATTGTGACAAATATTTCGTGTCACAATTAATTTGTCAATATAGGTGTCCCATATCGGGATGTAAGAGCTCAACAGTGACAAATCTCTTATTGTCAGAATAGTTCGTCATTTAAAGTGAGTAATGTGACAAATATTTCGTGTCACAATTAATTTTGTCAAAATAGGCATCCCATATTGGGATGTAAGAGCACAAAAGTGACATATTATATCGTCATAGTAGCTTTTGTCATATTATACCTTCCTGAATTGTTTAAATGACAAAATATTTTGTCATAATAGATAGCAATAATCCCACGATGAGCTGACAAAAGGGCATGTTCGTCATAATATAGTGGTTCCATTTTTGACAAAGCGGGGGCATGGTGGTACTTTCACGAAAAAGCGGTGGCAAGGCCCCATTAATTTCCGGAAACCCTAAGGGGCAAAGGGTCATTTTGACCATTGGGTTATATAATGTCTCTAAGACAAAATCGACCTTAAACAAAAATCAGCGGCCGCCGCTCACCTCATCTCTCTCTCGTTTCGTTCCTTCTCTATAGAAAACAAAACCCTATTCCTTCTCCTCTCTTTGTCCGCCGCCATTCCGATCTTCTTCCCCATCAATCGTTCCCAAAGGACGACAACATACCTATAGGAAATGAAACTTCCATTTCTCGATCTACTCCTTTCTCTCATCTTCGACCACTAAACCCCGACTCGGTAGCTCCTAATCGACAAGAAAGACATCGATGAAGGTAAGACCAAGCCTGCATGTGTGTTTTCTTTTGATTCCTAGTTTTTGTCAGTTCTAACACTTTCTTTTATTTGGATTCTTCGAGCACACACTGGTGATGGTATCTCGTAGGAGACGAGACGCCGGCCAAGGAGGCTTTGAACGCGATGAAGATGGCGAAAGAACTGACGAGATGGCGCTTGGATTTCTGGCTTTAGAAGTTGACAGATCTAAGTGAGATTCTTCTAATCCATCTTTCCCGACTCTATCTTCTATTCCCGATTAAACTGTGGATGTGGATTTTAGGGATTTAGATTGAGGGATTTACCTATGGGTGATTGGTTTGCAGATCTCTTTTGCAGTTTATTGGGTAGTGGATTTGTGTTCCAAGGATTATGCTTTTTGGGTAGTGTCTTACCTTGTTGATGTTTATGCAGAGTCCTCTAAAAATAGTGAAATGCCCTTTTCCAAATTCTAATTGTGTGCATTGTCTTTTTTTTTTTGTATGTATCAGGTTTGTCCAAAATCCTCTCAAGGTGTGCAGGACGAGGAGCAACAACCTGGAGTTTAAGGCGATAATAGACATTTGTAGGAGTGAACTCCAAAATAGAGGATTGATACAAAATCTAAGTCTTCAAAAGCATGCATCAAGAAGCAGATGCAACAAGCTAATTAAAAAAATTTCTTTATAGTGTTCATTATATGTAATTTTAGACAAGAGGCTCCTCGTTAATATATGCAGTTATGACAAAATAATGTCGTCACAATATACACTTGTGACAAAATTGAGTCGTCACAATATACAGTTATGACAAAATATAATCGTGTAATATGATGAATAATTCTCCACAAATCACCAGATTATGACAACCTTAATGACAAAATTTGTCGTCATAACATCTCTATTTGTCACAATAGACTACCCAGAACATCACCTATACTAAAAGCAAATGTGACAACTTTGTTTTAAATATTTGTCAAATTTGACCTATCCTGACGGCGATAAAATGACAAACCTTTGTGACAACACCTTTTGTCATATTATACCTAATATGACAAAATGGGTATCTAATATGACAAAATTGCCTTGTCAAAATAGGCCAAATTTGTAGTAGTGGGAGGTTGATATCGTTTTGGTTTATGGAAATGGCGGACCCCTTCGTCCCGCAGATTTGATGCTTTATTCGTGGGACAGGGGGCGAGATGTGTGTGTAGATTTGACTGGATCTTCACCTCTGACTCAGACTGGGATGACCGGTTTTGTGCCTGGCCGAGTTGTTGCTGATGCTGCTCAGCGAAAATGTGACAAGTACCAGGACTTGTGTATGACGGCTAGTTTGGAAGATGATCTTAAGAAAATCATTATCAAACTTCAAGAAATAATAATTAAATTTGGATGCTTTTAAAAGGAAAGAATTCTCTCTCTCTTTCTTTCTTCGAGTGCTCGTAAGTTTTTCGATCGATGGCCGCCGCGGGCGGAGCCTCTCAGGGCGTCGCCAGCGGCGGCAGGTCCTGGGCATCACTGTTCCAAGTTGCTGAAGAAAGTCGGTTGGAGTTTTATGAGCCAGAATTCATCAATGGGTCTCTCAGAATCCCTAAGTCAGTGATTGAGGAAGGAGCGAAGCACCGGGATAACAGCTTAGTAGGGCAATTTCTGGTTGATCCTCCCTCAATTTCAGCGCTCCGCTTTAGAGCTAACTGGATTTGGGGGAAGGAAGGGGAAGTGAAGGTCTCGATGCTGGAAGACAGGCTGGTGCTGTTTCAATTTCCTTCGGAATTGACTTGTCGATGGGTATTCGAAGGTGGTCCATGGCATTTTAAGGAGAAGATCATCTGCTTAAGGCGGTGGGTTCCAGGAATCAGAGCTTTGGAGATTAATAACTCGGCCATACCAGTGTGGGTCAAGCTAACAGGCATTCCTGCGGAACTAGCTTTAAGAGAGGGGTTAGGGAGAATTGCGAGCTCAATTGGTAAGCCTATGTGTATGGATCACTCACTTTCTCAGAGGAGGAAGATAGGTGCAGTGAAGGTGTGTGTTGAGGTGAGTGCTCAGAAACCTTTTGTTGATAGAATCAGTATTACCCCTGATGATATGGAAGAGATGTATATTGGGGTTGAGTATTGTGGTTTGCCTAAGTGTTGTTCAGCGTGTGGCGTCTTTGGTCATGATTGCTCGAAGCCTGCTATGGGAGTTACTACCAAACAAGTCTGGCGACCAAAGAGGCAGATTACATCGAGGCAAGATGTCTCACCTCAGATAGTGGCAGAAGTGGAGTCAGGGAAGGAAAGGGTGATTGTGGAAAAAGCTGGTGAGATAGTTGATGAGTCTGCACAAGGGAAGGAAGGAGTGCAGGAAGGAGTGCTTGATGAGAATGTTGGAGGCAGTTCAAAAAAGGGCAAGGAAGTAATAGTTGATTCCACACCTCCAGTCACACCGAGTGCTCTCCCCTCGCAGGAGGAGTTTAACAAAGTTATCAATGGAGCAAAGTCGAGGTCCCTCCCAAAGGAAATCTGTTCCTATACTGAATTCAAATGCTTTTGAGCTGCTCTGTGGAAGAGACATCAAGTTACAAGCACCTCAGAAGAAACCAGGAGAACGTGAGGGGCTTAGGAGTAAGGGTGCCACTAAGGTGGCTACCAACCATAAATGACTACCCTAATATGGAATACAAGGGGGTTTAACAGCCCTCTAAAGCACACTGCTGTGCTTCGATATATTAGAATACATAAGGTTTCAATTTTTGCTCTTCTTGAAACTAGAGTACAAAAACAGGACAGTATAGAAAAAATAAGGGAGAAGTTTGTCGGGTTCCAGTTCACAGATAATTACTCAAAAAACAGGTTAGGGAGAATATGGATTGGTAGGAATGATGATGTGAAGGTTCAAGTGCTGAAGGAAGAGGAATGTTTCATTCATTGTCTAGTTGCAGGGCAGAAGGGGTCTCAATTCTTCTTAACAGTAGTATATGGTTCAAATGAGGAGAAAGATAGATTGCTGACTTACAAAACTATGAGTCAATGGAAGGTTAAAGGGTTTCCATGGATGATAGGTGGGGACTTTAATGCAATTCTTAGTCCTGCTGAAGCATCAAACCCTATCTCTATTAACACCAGTATGACTAAATTCAGAGAATGGGTTGATCAGATGGAAGTAATTGACCACAAGGCAACTGGACCTGTATTTACTTGGGCTAATCAGCAACAACTCAATCCTATTTCCAGGAAACTTGACAGATTAATGGTGAATGAAGACTGGTGTGAGCAATTTGCAGATTGTGTGGTAGAGTTCATTCCCCCTGATTTCTCTGATCACTGTGGGATAATGATCACTCCTCATGTTCCAACTAAGAGCTATCCTAAGCCTTTCCGATTTTTTAATATGTGGCTTGATCATTCGTCTTTCTCAGAAATTCTGCATAACTGTTGGCAAGGCCCAGCCCAGCAAGGTTTATTTGGGGTTAGGAAGAAGTTGGTTTCACTCAAATTGGAATTGAGAAAGCTTAACAAGGAGGCTTTCTCAGACATTTCTGCTCGAGTTAAAGAGAAAGAAGGAGAGCTCAAGAATAAGCAACTGCAAGCTCTTGAAAACCCTACACAGGCCAGGTTTGAAGAAGTCAATGTAACTAGGAAGGAATACCTTCTTTTGGCCACAGCTGAAGAAACATTTTACAAGCAAAAATCTCGTGTCAGCTGGCTGGGGTTAGGGGATTCTAACACTGCTCACTTCCACTCTTCTGTTAAGATCAGAACAGCCAAGAAGCAAATAAGAAAGCTAGTTGCAACCAGTGGAGAAGAAATAACAGATGTCCAGGACATAGCAAATGAAGCTGTGAGTTTTTATGGTAAACTATTTGGGGTGGTTAACTCTGATGTGAGGGTGGATGATATTTTTCTGGAAGACTGTATTCGAAATAGGTTATCTACTGGAGATCAAAAACTCTTGTGTGAGACAGTTACGGCTCAGGAGATTAAGACAGCCCTGTTTGAAATGAATCCAGCCAAAGCTCCGGGGCCATATGGATGGAACACTGAATTCTTTCAGCGTTGTTGGGGAGTGGTAGGGCCAGAAATTACTCAGGGGATTCAGTACTTCTTCACATCAGGACAACTTCCAAGAGGTATGAACTCAGCTTCCCTAACTCTTATCCCTAAGGTTCCTAATGCTGATAATCTCTCTGCCTATCGGCCTATAGCCTGTATAAATGTTATTTACAAAATCATCTCTAAAGTGATTGCCAACAGACTTAAAAAAGTGTTGCCTTCTATAATAAGTAGAAATCAGTCTGCCTTTATCCAGGGGAGAAGCATTGTTGAAAACATTCTTATGGCCCAGGAAATAGTACAAAATTACAATAGGATTAATATATCATCTAGGGGAGCTGTGAAGGTTGACCTTAAGAAGGCTTTTGATTCAGTAAGCTGGGAGTTCTTGTTGTGTGTGATGAGGAAGATGGGATTCCCTACAGTGTTTTGTCAGTGGATTCAGACCTGTCTTTCATCAGCTTATTTTAGTATTACAGTACATGGGAGTCTATTTGGGTTTTTTCAAGCTGCTAAAGGGGTGAGGCAGGGGGATCCTATCTCCCCCTATCTCTTCACCATTGCCATGGAACCTCTCTCAAGCATGTTGGATAAAGCTGCAAGAGATAATGACTTACCCTTCCATCCTCAGTGCAAAAACATTGGCTTGACTCACCTGGTATTTGCAGATGAACTCATGATCTTTACAGAAGGCTCAGCAATGGCCCTAAGCAGGGTTCGTCGTATTTTAGATGATTTCTATACACTTTCAGGGCTGCAATGCAACCCAGAGAAGTGTGAAGTTTTCTTTGGGGGCCAAGCAAATCAGTTTTAAGCAGAATGCAACTAGAGTTTCTGGTTTTAAAGAAGGTCACTTACCTGTACGATATCTAGGACTCCCACTGATTGCTGGTAAGCTGACCAGTAGAGAATGCTCAATTTTGGTTGACAAGCTCACCAGTCGAATTAGAGGATGGAGAGCTAAGAAACTGTCTTATGCAGGCAAACTCCAGTTGGTAGATTCTGTTTTGTATGCTGTTATCAATTACTGGATGAATATTTTTGTGTTTCCAAAGAAAATGATTAAGGCAATTCAGAAAGTGTGTGCAGACTTCTTGTGGCATGGAGATGGGACTGGTAGAGCAAAGGTGGCATGGGAGAAGATGGCGCTGCCCAAGCAGGAAGGAGGGTTAGGTATAAAAGATTTGTTAACTTGGAACGTGGCTTGTGTTTCCAGATTACTATGGCTGATCCTCATTAAAAGTGGTAGTTTTTGGGTAGCTTGGGTTCACAGGTATAGAATGAAGGAGAGATCTATATGGCAGGTTACTAATAATGTGACAGGTTCTTGGATCTGGAGACAGTTGTTGAAAGTTAGATCATGGTTGCAATTCAGGTTAGATGTTGATTCTTGTGGACAAGTGACTTGGCAGGGGAAGAAGATGAACAAGTTCTCAGTGTCAATAATTTGGAAGACCATTAGACCAAAGTACCCAGTAGTCGATTGGTGGAAGGTTATATGGAATAAGTATGTCTTACCAAAAATAGAGTAGTGATTTGGTTGATTATATTGAATCGCATAACTACTAAAGACAAATTGAAACTTTGGGGGACCTCACAGGATGAACAGTGTGTTTTGTGTGACTCTGAAGTGGAGACCCGTGAGCATCTCTTCTGTCACTGTAGCTATACTGTGGATTTTGTGAGTTGCTTGTTGCAGAGAAGGGTTACTTTGACTGGCAGATGGGAGGAGCAGTTGCAGCTGATGTGCAAAATAGCTAGTTCAGGAAGTGACAAAGGCTGTGTGGAAGTGGTGTTATGGTGTTGGTGTGTGACCTCAATCTGGAAAGAGAGATGCAGAAGATGTTTTGGGGGGCAAGTTAAGACAGCTTCTCAGTTAGCAGAGCAGTTAAGGGAAGAGATCAGCCTGTACTGTTCTGGAAAGTTAGATTTTGAGATTAAAGTTAAGGGATCAGACTACTCAAGATGTATTAGTTAACTTTTTTCTTCTTTCCCTGCTTTTGTATTGGTTTTGACCATACTGTATTTTCGACTCTTAGCTGGGTTTTCAGCTAGAGAGAGAGCTTAATGAAAGTTACTAATTACCGAAAAAAAAAAATTAAATTAGACAATAAAAGGTGCATTACAATTGAAGATATGAAAAAACATCTGAATGAACATAAATCAGGTAAATCATGTCCATTAACTATCACAGTACCCTACAAACTTCTATGACTAATATTGACGAACAAATCAATAAATTAAATTATTTACTAGCCGCAATTACTATCGAATCGGAACCAGAGACATGAGAAAATATAAAAAATGATAAAATAGTCCTTGACTATAGCAGCGACGAAAACCCTTGTAAAAATTACACAAATACAAATTATACAAAAACTGAAAATGAGGATCAACCTGAAACATCACGAAAATGTGATTTTAATAACTATAAAGATGGTCAACTATTTTTTGATGAATACTTATATAAAAATTTGTATACACCTTGCAAAGGGGGAGGATGGGGTAAAATACCTCAATCTTACATACCAAAGTATTCCACCAATAGTATTAACAGTCTTGATATTTTGGATCTTGACTGTTGCATTAATCCATTAAAATAATTAGAAGACTGGAAAAATCGAACAAGATTAGTAATAGAAACTAATGAAGATTTGAAGAAATTGCAACCTAGAGAAATGTTTAATTTCTTAATATATAAAACAATTGGGGCAGTTTATTATTATCTCAATAATATGGATATTCCAGCGAAGACACTATTATATGGAACAACAGATGCTATACATACTTTTGAGAAAGTTTTATATTCAATAACTTATGAATACTTAGGATGACATCCTCGGGAAAATAAACCAAACACAACAATACGTTAACAAGCTATTTGGCATCTAACTATTCTTAGAATTTGCAACATGTGCGTCTTAGAACCATTTATTTGTGAATTCAGAACACACTATTATCAAGTTATTCCTTCAATAAGAAAAGACCTAGATAAATTACTCTACGCTAAATTACCACCTATATTTTCTGAAAAAGTCGAAGCTATCATTAATGAATCTTTGTTAAAAGAAGAAATACCAGATACATTAGGAGGACGCATATTAGTATTACTAAAACGGTATAAAAGAGCTTGTAATGAGGAAAAATTAAAGAAACAAGCTAAAATCAAACTCTGTTGTGAAGAAACAATGGATAGAGTTGGGAAATATGGTTGTAATAACCATCTTAAGATTATTAAGACTTAAAGAAAATATAGAAATTATAAAAAATAGAGAAAAATATCTTATAAATAATATAGAAAAAATAGGTCTAGAAAACCAAATAAATATTTCAGTAATAGAAAACAGTTTAAACAAAAAACAAAACAACAAGAATATTGTCCCAAAGGAAAAACAGATTGTAGATGTTGGTTGTGTAATGAAGAAGGACATTACGCAAATAAATGTCCTAAGAAAAATTCAGATAGTAGAAAACAAGAAGTCCTTAGATTGGCATACGATTGTGGTTTTGAACCAATCGAAGAAACAGATTTTGAACGTTTTGATGTAAAAATTATTGAATATATTTCAGAGTCGGAGAGTTCTTCAGATGAGTCAGAAGAAGGTACTATCTAAGTGAAATCCTAATGCAACATTTATTAAAATTGAAATAGAAAGGAATAACTTTTTAGCATACATTGATACAGAAGCAACTCTATATTTTGTCAAAAGATGAACCATCAAAAAATGGGATAAACTTGAAAAACATAAAAAAATTGTAGTAGTAGATAAATCTATTCATGAAATCTGGTATGCAAAACAATTTGTACCAATAATCATTGAAAAACATATCTTTTCATCCAAAACAATCTATCAACATGACTCAGGATTAGATATAATAATAGAAAATAAATTTCTAAAATTATATCAACCGTTCGTCCAAATGATTAACACAATTAGTCTGAGATGTCCTAAAATGATAAACTAGGAGTTAAAGATAATCACAAACAGAATAATCACAAAAAAAGAAGTTTTAAAATTTGTATTTTAAAACCTTAAAAATAGACTAGAATATGTACAAATTACCTATGGCATTATAGAGGATACTTTAGACCTAGTATGTAGTAAACATCCTTTAGATAAAGATAAAAATAACAATAAAAACTTATTGAAATAAAACTAAAATATACTAAAACGGAATTTAATGTCCCGAACAAATTTCAATATACTCAACGAGATGTAGAAGAATTCCAAAAAGAATGTTCGGAATTAATAGAAAAAGATATAATACGAGAAAGTAGAAGCCCTCATAGTGCACTAGCATTCTATGTAGAAAATAATAATGAAATCAAAAGAGGAAAAAGAAGAATGGTAATAAACTATAAAAAACTAAACGAACAAACAATAGAAGAGAATTATAAATTACCTAGAAAAGATTACATACTAGAAAGATTAAAAGGTCAGACATGGTTTTGTAGTTTAGATGCTAAATCAAGATATTGGCAACTTCGTCTATATGAGAATACCAAACCGTTAACAGCCTTTTCATGTCCACCACAAAAACATTACGAATGGAATGTTCTCCCATTTTGATTGAAACAAGCACCAGCTATTTACCAACGGTTTATGGATCATGTCTTAGACGGTTTTCAATCCTTTTGTTTAGCATACATTGATGACATCATCATTTTCACCAACACATCGGAAGAAGATCATCAAGAAAAAATCTTGATAATTTTAGAAAGAATAAATGAAAAAGTTCTACTTATTTCTAAGAAGAAATCACAACTCTTCAAAGAGAAATTGAATATCTTGGTATGAAAATTAATAATTTCAGTGAAATCGATTTGTCACCAAACACAATAAAAAATTGATAAATTTCCCAACCAACTTGAAAATAGAAAAAAAAATTCAACGTTTCCTTGGATGTTTAAATTATATTAGTGAACAAGGATTTTTAAAAGATTTAGCAAAAGAAAGAAAACATTTATAGAAAAATATTTTCGAGAAGATCCCTTGGTCATGGAATGATCAAGATATAGTTTGATTAATGAAGAAAAAATATCAGCATTTACCAAAATTATATAATCCTTGTGAAAATGATTTTCTAATAGTTCAAACGGATGCCTCTAAGGATACTCGGGCATGGTGCATGTTAGCAATACAAAATGGCAAGGAATTATTAAAAATGGATAATTTTGGTAATATCAAAAGGAACAATAATGAGGCTCTTGTCTCTGGCTCAAAGCCTAAAGATTATCAGTCCGCAGACAATATTATTGAATCTTCGGATTCTCAATTATCAGTTCCTTTCAACAATGATAAATATTCTAAGATATTAGGTAAATATATTTATGGAACATTTACCACTACTGAACAGAACTATCCGATTCATGAATTAGAGACACTAGCTTGTCTCCGAACATTGAAAAAATGGAAGCTTGAATTATTATCCACAAGGTTTGAACTTCAAACCGATTCTAAATATGTAACAAGTTTTTGGAGGTAAAAGCTGCAAGCATATTTCAACAAAGGGAGATTAATCAGGTGGAAACAACAACTCTATTATTACAATCTTTATCTAAAGTATATCAAGTGCACCAACAATCCGTTCACCGACACACTAACTCGAGAATGAAAGGATTTATAACGACCCTCATCAATCAACTAAAGCAGAAATAGGAAAAGAGTACAACACTGGAACAAAAAGTTCTCCTTTGCAAGGCGGAAGAAGCAATAATTCAATCAATCAATGTTATTCAGCAACAGTTAAAGATCAAATACATAGACGTCAGTAATCTATCAATTAGCTATGCCGATAGACAGTCATCAACACCCACCACAGAACTTTCTTAAAAGGAAACGTCAACATCAACACAATCATCTACTACTACCAGCAATAATACACAAAAGACGACACGATGGGCAGACATCGTTGAACAAGAAGAAAAGGAAGGAAGAGATTCCCACTATGAAGAAGACGACAGAAAAGGCAGCAAGTGGTATGCCATATTCAATGGACCATATCGAGGAGTATATCACAACTGGACCATATCGAGGAGTATATCACAACAGACATATTACCCCTGACATGATCTGAATCTTCAGAAAGACGACAGGTGGAATGTTAGGAAGTCTCTCTCCTGACTTCATGTGTTGTAGGCTCTTCATTGTTCGTGCCTGCTTGCTCAGGTCTCGTACTAACATGGTCTGCCTCAACATCACCAACTTCGGCATCACCAGCTTCATCATCTCCTTCATTCTCACTATCCTCTTCTTCAAACTCATCTAGCTGCTCAACCTCATCCCCATGATTATCATACCTCGCCTTCACCTTCCTTTTTTTCATCTCCCCTTGTGCCCTTAGATTGGCCGTTGCTGCATGATACTCATCATCTAAAGTGTCTGCATCGTCGGAGTCGTATACGTGAAAGATTTCTCTAGCCACATATTGAGCCCCATCCTCTACTACAAAGCTATCAGGTGAGTCTGCCGGTTTTCCTAGATTGTTCTCTCCCACCACCACCAGTTCTTCCCACGAGTCAGCCATCTGAACATAAACATGACTAACAAAAATCTTGATGACCTCGAAGAAAGAAGGGATCTACAGGAATCTGAATACTTAGAAAGAGAGGGATGGAAATTGGATTTGAAGAATACTCTTAACCTGCAGAAAATTTCATGGAAACAGAAGTCTAGGGAAACGTGGAATCTGAAAGGGGAAAGGAACACTAGATACTTCAATAAGATTGCTAATTATCGGAGGAAGATTAACAGTTTTAACCGGATTCAGATTAATGGGCTGTTTATTCAAGGAAGATAGGCGCTTGGCGCTGGTATTGCTGACTACTACAGGGATCGCTCTCAAGAAAACATCTTTCACAGACCTTTCCCAAGTAAATATGCTTCCTCTAGGCTGAACTTGCAAGAAAGCAGTCTCTTGATTCGGGCCTTCAGCGAGGAAGAAATCTGGGATGCTTTGGTGTCGAGCGATGGATCTAAGGCTCCCGAGCCAGACGGTTTTACCTTTGACTTCTATAAGAAATGTTGGATGCCTTGTAAGAATGAGGTGGTGCAGGCCTTTAGGGGTTTTCATGAAACAGTTTATTTGTGGACAGCATAAGAAAGAGTAGAAAGCCAGGCTTCATGTTCAAACTTGATATTGAAAAGGCTTTTGATAATGTCAGCTGGGAGTGTATGTTCAGTGTGTTGGATAATTTGGGTTTCTCGAGTAAATGGAAGCAGTGGATTAAAGGTGATCTGTGCTCTTCAATGACATCCATCCTTGTTAATGGGGAAGCTTATGGTTACTTTCGTGCTGGCAAAGGGATTCAGCAAGGTGATCCCCTCTCCCCCTGGGCTTTTCGTGTTGGCGATGGATTTACTGTCATATATGATCTCGAAACTTCGGGGGGTGAATGGCCTATCTGGTTTCTTCATGGATGAGAGCAGGGGAGGAGGCAAAGTTAGGCATCTTCTATTCGCTGATGATTCACTTATATTCTGTGATTCTTCCGCCGATCAAGTTCTTAATCTCCTTGCTACTTTGGTCTGCTTTCAGTCAGTTACTGGACTTAAAATCAATCTCGACAAGTCATTGATGTTTACTGTTGGAGATGTTCCCGAGCTTAGTTTCCTTGCTGCAATCCTTGGTTGCAATTGGAGCAGTGAACCCACGAAGTACCTTGGACTTCCTTTGGGGGATCGCCCAAAATCCGTATCTATTTGGAACCTGGTCATTGGTAAATATCAAAATCGGTTACATGGTTGGAGGAGTAGATTTTTATCCTTAGGTGCGAGGCTGGTCTTGAACCAATCCATTCTCACCAGTTTGTCTGTCTACCACTTCTCATTGATGAAAGCACCTAAAACAGTTGTTAACACGATGGAGAAGATTCAAAGAAGGTTCCTTTGGTGTGGAGGGAACCAGGAAAGCAAGCTTAATCTCATTAGGTGGGACCTTTGTAAAGCATCAAAACAAAAGGGTGGTTTGGGAGTTGTTGATCTTGAAAGCTTCAACAATGATTTGCTTGGGAAGAGGTTGTGGAAATATGCCACTGAAAGAGAAAGTTGGTGGAGGCAGCTTATTAGTGTGAAATACTCTAGTCATGTTTTTGAATGGAAAACTAGAGAGATTGGTGAAGGGTTTAGCAGTTCTATTTGGGCTAACATTTTGCCGGGTGGGTGACTTGTTTTGGAAATGGGCATCTATTGATCCTGGTCCGGATTCTACTTTCTCTCTGTGGCACGACGTTTGGATCCCTCCAGTCTTGTTGGCCAACTCATTTCCGCGGGCTGCTGCTGTCGCTGCTCTTCCGAATGCTAGTCTGCTTGACTCCGTGTCCCGGTCAGGTGAGGAAATTGTGTGGGAAATTCCATTTTCTTTTTCTTTAAGGGGTGGGGCTGAAATTGAGAGAGTGGGCTGTTTGGATAAAATTATGGCCAATTCTCACAGAATCTCTAATAGCCCTAGTCGTATGGTTTGGAACCCAAATGCAGATTGTTTGTTTTCTGTTAGCTCTTTCTACAGGTTTGTAGTGGATGGCAAGTTTGTTGGGGACGAGAACTTCAAGTATAGATCCGTTTGGAAAAGTGTGATCCCAACAAAAGTTTGCGGGTTCCTGTGGCTTGTTTGGCACAAGAAGATACTCACTATCGACAACCTAAAGAAACGTGGCATGCAGTTGGCCAATCGGTGTGTTCTCTGCTACACGAAAGAAGAATCAGCCCATCATATCATGGTGGATTGCTGCTTCACCCGGCGCGTGTGGGATGAGGTGTTTAGCAACATTATTATCCCGGATTTATCTTCGGGAGATATCTCCAGCGTCATCAATCACAATGAACCTAATAATCTGGAGGGTATTTAGGATTGGTACATCTCCTATGCCACTCATGCGGTCTGTTGGTATGAGTGGAAAGAAAGAAACCAGCTGTTTTTTCAGGATACTTGTTGTCCTAACCTGGTGGCAGCTAGGAAGATCACCAACGCTATTCTTGATTGGATCTCTATGCATAAAAAGATCGACAAGCCTTAGGGGGTGCGTTTCCTTCAGGATTGCCTCGCTCGTAGGGACTCTTCTGCTGGGTGATCGGCTTCCTTGACTGATTTTCTGTCCCCTTCTGGTTTTCCTAGTTTCTTCCTTGCTTCTTCTTTTTACTCATGTCGGAGAGGTTGCTTTGGCTTTTGTTGCTTTTTATTCTCCTAGTCCCACTCCTTGTGGGACTTGTACCTCTACTGTCTTTTGGTTTCATTCATTTATTTTAAGTTCATCATCATTATTCAAAAAAAAATATCATGGACAAATCACCACTAATTGCGTATTAACCTACTGTTTTTATACTTTATTACTCACTACCATCCAAATAAACAACATCCACAGAAACCATTATTCTATGATGGGGATTTCACAACCCAAGAATGTAAATACGATTATACCCAGGAGAAGGAGGTTCTCACCATCAGATTAAGGGGCAAAATCACGACAACCAGACTTCCTTAGAAAGTAGTGGTCCCTTCTCGATATTGCTCTGTCGCTTTCCCACCTTTAAAGCACGCACCGAATCACAAAAAGGAGACAATCCACTATAAGAACCTTACCATCCAAAATCAAAAGCCACAACAAGATTCTTTGAAGAGTATGCGAAACTCACTGGAGGCGACAAACAAAGAGACCAACAAATGGAGCTGCTTCCTTCACTACGATTAGGGGTTTTGGAAAAAAACTTCTCGGGTGTCCTGGCATTCAACCTCGCCTTATACCTCCTCACAGAGGTCAGAAATCATCTGGAGTACGGTCGTCCTAGGTATCACCATGGCACCGGTTGCATGGAAGTCGCATAGTAAAAAGGAGGCGATGGTTGGGGACAGTTTCAGGAATCAAAATCTGGAGTTGGGGTTGGGTTATTTGGGGGTCGAGGGGTCGATCAGAGGAGGATCGGTGGTTATCGGGCAAGGAAAATGGTGGATTTTTTTAGTCCTGTTGTCCGTCGTAGCCGGAAACGAAGAGACGAAGGCAATGCGAGAAGACGGTTTGAAGATGAGAAACGGAAAATTCTCGTTTTGTGTTTTTTAGGGTTTTTTTCTCTATGTATCCACGTCATTCAGTAGGATCAGAAACACGCCCAATAAGCATCCACTGTCAGTCCAGTCATCCCGTTAACTGACGGAGTGGACAAAAATGGCTATTTCGTTTATTTCGATAGACGTCGATATATTTGTCACAAATATGATAATTGTAGATATTAAAGTGTATTTTTCCTAAATAAAAAGGAAAGTAAATAATGGAGAAAGAAAAGGGGAGAGTCAGCTTTCCCTCCGATTTTGGAGGGTAGGTTCCCACAGTGTTTCTTCCTTCGGTTTTCTTACCTTTTGTATTGTTTCAACACTTAAAAATAAGGGAAAGTATATGGGAAAACGTGATTTATCGTCTATACATTGAATTACTGTATCTGCTATAAAAATGATCTAGAATGATAGCACAAGGCGCAACCACAGACTAAAAATTTGTAGATTCAATTGAACAAAAGAGAAATTTGTGTGATCAACTAATGACATCATGGAACATTCTAACATTCATGTCTCTTTCTTGATTATTATCCAAGCATTCAATCGAAAGCCCAGTAGATTTCGGGCGTGAGGGTGGTGAAGGGCCGATCGCGGCGGCGGTAACGGGAGAGACGGCGGCGGTGGCCACAAGAGCAGGCGGGTCGGCCGCCTCGGCCACTGGGCTAGCGCTGGAGACCGAGCGTGCGGGCCAAGTTTACCGTGGGCCCAACAGTGAGGTGGGCCTACTTCTGACCCCGACGACCCAGGAGATGGCGGCCTAGAAGGGTAAGGCCAAAATGCCGGGCTATGACAATTTGGGCCCACTGAACCATGAAGAAGAAGGGAGTCGGGCTTGGGTTCCTAACGGGCTAGGATGGTTGAGCCCAAAACCTACTCAAGATTAGTCTGGAGGGCCAGCCAGAGAAGTGGGTCGAACCCAACCAGAGGGCAGCCGAGTCAGACCCGAGGTGGGCGATTGACCAAGGCGGGTTCGGGTCGCATCAGACCAGACAAGGCGGGTCCGACCGGGTTCGGGTGGACCCAGCCGGGTCGAACCGACATTGAACCGGGTTGGGGTAACCAGCAGCAGCGCGGGCAGAACCAGGGGTTCCCTATGGGCGGTCGCGGATCGTATAGTGAGGCAGGAGGTTTCCATCTGTCACGCGTGGGACCGGACGGACCGGGGCGAGTAACCCCGAACTCGAGGAGCTGGTATGCCGGGCCACCCCGAGGCGAGGAGGGAGCCGAGTTCATGAACCGAGGACCGAGAAATCCGCATAGTGGGAGGTATGCTGGGTATGACCGCTTTAATGATGTGAATAATGATGTGGATGATGACTTGGTTTTCAGAGCTAAACCTCCAACCATTGAATTTCCGAAATTCAATGGGCAAGAGGATGCAGGGTTGTGGTTGTATGCAGCTGATAGGTGTTTTAAGAACCACCCGACTCGGGAAGAGCGAAAGGCGCACCTTGCGTCTTTCTACCTGGAAGGTGACACGCTGCACTGGTGGGAATGGTTGGAGAGGTCATACGCTGGTACGGGAAATCTGATCACGTGGCCGATGTTTCAAAAGGAACTCTGCTATCAGTTCGGCAAATCAGAGGGATGGGCCCCCGAGAAGCTAGCTAAGTTGAGGCAGACCGAGACAGTGGCGGAATATCGGTCTGAGTTTCTCAAGCTGGGGAATTAGTGCAAAGGGGTTCCGGAAGAAACACTGGTGGGCCTATGTTTGGCTGGCTTAAAGCCGGAGATCGTGGCAGCTGTCCGGGTGTTCGAACCCGACTCGGTAAGAACTGCTTTCCGTTATGCAGGTCACAAGGAGGAGGAACTGGCTAGCTTGAGGAGCATCATTGGTCTTTACCTGAGGTCGAGCGGCGGGGGAAGCAGCAACCCCGGGGGCAGTGGAGGTGGTAGCGCGACCGTAGGAGCGAGAACCGATGCTGCAGGAGGAGATCCGCCACCACCACCGGCGGCGACAGGGCCAAGACCAGGTCCTCGTGCTCCACCGAAAGGCTTCGTCAGGCTGACACCCGCTGAGATTGAACAGAAGCGCCGAGAGGGCAAGTGCTTCAACTGCAATGAGTGGTTCACCTTCAGTCACCAGTGTGCAAGGCCAGGTGTGATGATGCTGGTGGGAAGTTGGGAAGATGAAGCAGAGGACGAGGCGATGGAGGCCTTGGAAGAGAAGCAATGAGCTCAAGTTAACCTTGAGGACAAGGTTGTTTCCAAAGAGGCGGGGATGATAGAAACCTGCATTTTCATAGTTTTGTTTATTCGGATTACTTTTGTCGGTTTATTATCCTTTGAGGATTATTGGGGCAAATTGGAAGTTATTTAATAATTCGGGTAGTGGTAGGGAATTTTCTATTTTTATATAAACTACTTGTACGTGGGCATTAAAGCATTAAGCAAGAATTACAACCCTAAACCTATTATTCTAATCTTCTCCTTCTCCCTACCTTCTGCCGATCCCTTCCCCTCCTACTCCCAGCGGCAGCGCCGCCTTTCCCCTCCTCCTCTTCCCATCGGCAGCCCACTGCTGACCATCCTTCCCTTCCCTTTCTTTCTTCTCCCTCGACCCAACTTCTTCCCCTCTTTACTGCTGCTGCCGACAACAACTTCTTTTCCCTCTCCCCTTCTATTCCCAATTACCCTATCCCAACCCGTTTTCCCTAATCAACCCTAATCACCACCTTGGTGATTCGTTTATTTTCCAAATCCATAAAACTCAATAGAACCTAATTACAAGTTTCTATCATCCTCTCTCACAACCCTTTCATGATGGTTTTCGATATTTATTGACCATAGTAGATGATTACAGTAGGCTAACATGGATAATCCTTATGAAACAAAAATCTTTGGCCAGAGCACATCTCATATCTTTCTGCAGTTTGGTTGAAACTCAGTTTTCCAGTAAAGTTCTTAAAATCCACAGGGATCAAGGATTAGAATTTAAAATGAACGATTTTTATTCTCAAAAAGGAATCATTCACGAGATGTCCTGTGCTGAAACTCCAGAACAAAACTCCAAAGTGGAGAGGAAACATCAACACATATTAGTAGTAGCTAGAGCACTGAAGTTTCAAGCCAATCTCCCATTGAATTCTGGTCTGATTGTGTAAAGCATGCAGTTTTCCTAATAAACAGAATCCCTTCTCAAACACTAGGAAACACTTCACCATATAAACTGTTTTACAAAAAGCCTCCTGATCTCAGTTTCCTAAGGGTGTTTGGATGTCCTTGCTTTGCTTCAACACTTCCAAGCACCAGAACTAAGCTTTCCCCTCGATCTAGGAAACGAATTTTCTTAGGTTACGCACCTGGAATTAAAGGGTACAGACTTTATGACCTGGACAATCATGAAGTTTTGTCTCCAGGCATGTCATCTTCCATGAGTCTACATTTCCTTTCACAACTCTTTCCAATTCTCCTCTTGGAAGTATTGTAGCACCATCTATCCATCCCATTCTAGCTCCTAGAGCATATGCAAATGATCCTGATTATCATCCTTCCCCTACTGTGTCTCCCATTCTTCTTGATAATGACAGTTCAACATCTTCTGATACTGACAGCAGCACTGATAGCCCACCAGAGACCCCATCCCCATCCATCTTCCTTCCTCCACTCCAGACCCTTCTAGGATCTTACCTCCTAGGGCCATCAAACCCCCAGTCACCTCAACCAATATGATTGTGAGCACTTGGTTACCCGCAGGTCCCTTGGTTACCCGCCGGTCTTAGTTATTTGCATTTAAGTCATGTCCTGCATGCCACTACAAGCAAGAGGTACCACATTGACTCCTTTTTCTCTTACTTCAAGATGTCTCCTTCCCATAAACACTTTGTTATGTCCATTTCTGCTAAAACAGAACCAGAGACTTATGCATAGGCCTCCGAACATGCTGTTTGGAAGGAAGCAATGCATAAAGAGAGAACAGCCTTGGAAAAGAATGGAACTTGGAGTGTTGTTTCATTGCCTAAAGGAAAGAAGAAGATAGTCTGTAAGTGGGTATACAAAATTAAATACCTTTCCACTGGGGATATTGAGAGACATAAGGCTCGTTTAGTAGCCAAGGGATATACACAGAGGGAAGGTATTGATTACCTTGACACCTTTGCACCTGCTCGTGACTTGAGACTCCACCTCGCCGACGAGAATCTCAACTTCAAGGAGGATCTAGCATGAAACGAAACTTATGAGCCACCGTCCGGCTCACTACGTGAAAGAAACGCTTGTTGGGAGGCAAACTAGCCAGTCGGTTTGAATTTCTTTCCCCATGTCTCTTCGGTTGAGTAAGTTTTTCTTTTGATTTTAGAGTCAATAACTCAACCTTTGTGAGATTTTGTGTGGTATTTTTGTTCCGAATGCTCTTTCTCTACTTTCCTCCTAAAATACACCGCCTGCCCCGTTCACCATCATTCACACTTGATCTGGTAACTTCGTTCTAACCTCCTTATTTTTCCTCCATTGAGGACCATGTCGTGCTTAAGTGTGTGTGTGTGTGTGTGGGAAGGGGGGGGGGGATGTTCCATTATATTTGCGTTTGAATGTTTGGAGCCTAGTCCACTGTGCAAATTTTGATTTGAGGGCTCCAAGTACTGTACCCTGCAATACGCTGCTCAGTATGCTTTGAATTGACAGTCTTTATAGTATCATGCAACATAGGGAGGTAGTTGTAGCATGACACGCTACGACACAACACCTAACAATGGCCAAGTGTAACCAATGAAAGGGACTGCAGTATAGTGGCACAAGTAATAAATATCGAATCCACAGGTCTCTAGAGTTACTATTACTCAGCTTCAGTTCATTATCTAGCAAACTAGATTAAGGATTGATTAACTAAACTACTCTACTAACTAAACTAAGTAAAACTACTAATTACAGTTTGGGAACTCACTTAGGTATGATTCCCCCTAGCTCCTCAATTAGGTCCAAGTTGCAATTACCTTTGGTTGATCTAGTGTTGATTAAACTGCGGAAGATCCTAAATTAGCTTGGAATCTCTTAAGCTGACCAAGTCCTCTTAGACAGAATACCCGACAGGCGACTAGCCTTCACCGGGATAGACTGCTAAGGCGATTCACACAGATCTCCACTATTGGAATGAATTCCAGTACAAAGCAGTGAATTGGTTGACTCTCGCACAACCAATTCACCACTATCAATCAAGGAAGCTCTCTTAACCTAATCAGATTCTATCTATCATAGGTTAAAGCAGAAATCAAGAGAATTTGATCAAGATTCAATTGACTCAATAAATCATGCCTCAATCGATTATAATCAAACAATATAGCATCCAAAACTTCATACAAGAAAGATCCTAACACATGGAACTAGGGTTCCTCAAAACCTAAGTGAAGGAAAGTTACTCCATAGAGAAGAGAGAGACTGCAGAAATCTGATCTAGATCTTCAATCTCCATATCCAAGCTTGATTCTCGAGCTCCAATAGCGAAGAAATCCTCCAAAATAGCTCCAAGAATGTTCTCAAGTCTCTCTCTCTCTCTAGGGTTCGTCCCTTGGGTGTTTGGGAACCAAAACCCAGCTCTCCACTTTCCTTTTGCTGAAAATCGGAACAAAAATTCCCGATCACACGGCCAGGCCACACGGCCGTGTGACTTTCCCAGATGCCCGTGTGAGGGCTCGGTGATTTCCACACGGCCACATGGCCAGTTCACACGGCCGTGTGGGTCGTGCCCGTGTGGCTTGCTCACCCTCTGTTTAATGCTTAGTTTCTCCCTCGTCCGAACTCCAAATCAGTCGCCGTTTGATCCCAGACACTCGTAGTCTCGTCCTCTTTCTTTTCATTACAAAATTACATGATTATTTTTCCATAATATGAGGTAGAAGTCCATTATTCCTCAGGTCATGCTCGTGTTTCTTCTCCCGAATTGTCGAATGATCTCCGATTGACTTCAAACTTGCGCCTATGCTTCAATTTACATGCTAGGACCTGAAATGTGACAAAGGAACACAACCTAGCATAAAATAGGCCAAAGAAGCGATAATGCAAGCTTAAACGATCAAGAAACAAAGGGGAAAACATGTGCAAATATCGAGTCATCATAGAACTATGGATGATGTTGATGCATTAAGAAGTCTCCTTTCTTCTTCATATTTTGTTGGTTGATTGTGAGAATTAGTGATCTTAGGACACTTGAATCGTGTGGTATCGATGACTCTCTACCTATCGTGGACTCCTGTATCATGTTTTGAAAAAGGTGCTCTAAACTGTGCTTTTCAAAATAATATCTCCCGTGTGGAAATAGGTGAAAGTGTGTAAGGGGAGGCGGGAATCAGTTCCCAACTTCCACCTACTACCTCCAGCCCCCTTACACCTCTTTCCCCGGCATGGTAGGTAAGAGCCGCTCGCGGCATGGCCGTTAAGGGCCGGGCTCCCTCAAAACCATGGCTAGGTGATAGCCCCATTTTCTGAGAATAACAGGTTGGAATCCTTGCAAAAAATAAAAATAAAAAACAAACAAACAAGAAAATAAAAAACAAAAATAGAAGAAAGGGTGTTCCAACCATCTTTAAAGGAAAAAAAACAGAGCACCTAAAAAAGTGAGTCCATGATCTTTCTGTTTTTTAGAGTCTCTTTGTCCACGAATCAATTGTCCTCCGATCACTACATGGCATGATCCCGACTCAGGACTAGAGTTCCCGCTGAAGAAGCTAGGTGGTGTCTTGTGCGTTGGTTGACCTCGTAAGCTGCTAAATGATTTAAACGTCCTCTACCAACAATCATGGTTGCATGTTTCTATAAAGGTATGGAGATTTGCATTGGTTTGAGTCAGGTTTGCTTGGAGACAAGCAAACAGTTAAGTGTGGGGGGATTTGATGACTCGACATTTGCACATGTTTTCCCCTTCATTTTTTGATATTTTAACAAGGAATAGATAAATTAATAGGGTCCTGACAAGGGGCTGATTCAGTAACCGCAAGCAACAATAGGCATAGGCAAAACAACCTCTCCTGAATTTAAAATCACCGCAGCATTTGGCAGAGACAACTCAGCCTTTACTATCTTTAAACCCACCGCGAGGTTACCGGCCTCCTTGCCCAGTGAGCCTTGCGGCAGCCCACTAGAGGGTACAGAGAAGGGGCTTTTGACACTCGAAAGTGCAGGGCTCTTTAGCGGAGCAGGAGTAAAGGTATTCACGCCGAAAGAAAAGACGGTACCTTCCGAAGACGTTGGAGCCGGAAGCTGCTGGCCGGAGAGAACGATTGAGCGGCGCCCGGAGACAGGAGCAGTACATGCCGGGAGCTGCTGGCCGGAGAGGGCGACTGATCGAGCCCCAGAGTCGGAAGCAGTAGAAAGCCGGCAACCAAGGTCTCTCGTTTCTGTATAAAGCTTTAGGTTCTGGGAATTATGGAATGACAGGTAAGCTTTAGCCGAGCCACATTTATAGGGAATAAACCCAGCTAATCCCCCGAAGAGGCGTATCTCCCTTTGAGTCCCGGAAAGCAGAGGTTGATTCGTACTAGGCCACCTCTCTTGTGGGGGAAATAATTGAATTTTTTAGTTTAATTTGTTACCGCAGATTGCGCGGAACCATATCAGAGATTTGGTGGAAAATCCATCCTTAGCCACCCGAAGAAGACGCGTCTCCCCCAACCAGCACCGGTCATCGGGGACGCCAGAGTAGTCGCGCAAATCGTCACCGGAGGCCTTGGGTTGCCGTGGTGCACAACGACGCATCTGCTACCTCTTCGATGGAGACAAAACGGGACCCCCAGCTCCGGGATAGCGCACACGATCAAAAGACGCATTTGCTGCGTTAGTGGCGATAGAATTCATCACGTCGTCGTTAGATCCCAATTGGCAACAACCAACTTGCAGACCAACAGGAATCACGGGAACAATCCCACCCCCTAAGGGAAAATCTTGACACAAGAGATCACCGAGGTCCAATCGATTGATTTCAGCTGTGGAACTCTGCACTCTGCTCCTCGCGAACGAGGTTATTTCTAGATCGTCAGCCTCCAAGTCGGACGATTGAGGTAGCTAAAATCTCCAAATCGCCTTGGGTCCCTGTTTCCTTCTCTTAAATGGACGAGCGGTAGGATTCTCCGGTGAGGGAAAAGCCCTCTGTACCGAACGCTTGTTGCAGCAGCGCGTCCCACCTCCACGCCAGCCACCATCCCGATCAGTCCTTTGTGGACGATTAACCTCCTTGATGGCGATAGGTGTGTCCTTTATTCCTTGCCCCTGTGAATCACTTCTAGCAATGGAAATCGGTCTTGAAAACCAGCTTTCGTTGCGCTGGTTTCGCATGCACACCGTGAAGACGGCGGCGACGACTTTGGAAAGCCATTTGCCGAAGAAAGAACAAACCAAGAAGAGAGAGGAGAGAGCCTCTCTAATCATTTTTTTTTTTTTTTTTGTTCTCGAGAAAAGGGGTAAAAGTGGGAGTGGTTGTGGTTTGATAGTAAGAAGTCCTTCCTTGAATTACGATGGGAGCTAGAAATTTCCAATTGCATGTCCTGGCTCGGAACTTCTATATATTGGTGGTGGGAGGAAGTTTCGGTGCAACACGGTGAAGTTATCTGTCAATTTTGTTACCCGTATGTTTTAAAGGTTTCTGTGAGACACTATATCTGCAGTCGGTAGATTACCGGTTGAATATATAATTACCCTCATGTTACTTCGGTGCTCTGGATATATATACAGCTCAATCACATTACTGTTTTTGACACTTACTAGTAACTAGCTAGCAGCCAGTTGTCTGGCCTTGCCCTTTTTCCATTTTATTCTATTGTATTCATATAATTACTAACCATCGTTGTTTATGGGATTAGTTGTTTAACTGCGTTTGACGTTTTAACAAACGAACAAGCCGCCTGAGTTTTATCTATCATACTCAAAACCCATTCAGTTTTACTTGCTTTAAAAAATGTAATTTTTGAGCAATTCTACTATGCTATATAGTATTGGTGTTTTAATGTACAACTTGAAGTTGTACCATAACATTAAATGTACAAGTTTAGGTTGTACCATAAAGGAATTTGTATCATTATGTTATGGTACAACTTTACAACTTGAAGTTGTACCATCACATAAGGTACAAGTTTAAGTTGTACCATAAAAGAATTTGTACAAAAAGTATAGGTACAATCTGAAGTTGTACCATAACATTAAAGGTACAATTTCAAGTTGTACCATAAAGGTAAAAACCTATAGCACCAATGCTATATAGCATTGTAAAATTCCTCGTAATTTTTCCCCAAAACATTCTCCAAACATTAGGTTAAGCATATGCTTTATGAGCAAAATAGTGCTGAAGAGCAACCAGAACATCCTCAAACGACAATGGCAGAACTGGAAAAGGCAATACAAGATATATCCTATATCAGGTAATGACAAACCATATCTACTTCCAAACACTCATTAACATCACTATCAAATACCTACAAGATTCAAACTTACGTTCAACATAATTGAAACTTCACAAAAGCAACGCATCATTAGAATTTAGAACATATATTAACCGACTCTAAGCATCGGTGATAAAAAAAACACCAACTAATACTCAGAGCATCAAGACCATCTTCTTCATCATCCGAGACACCATCTTCACCATTGGGGGGACCATCTTCAGAAACTTCATCATAAAACTGGCGGCCGTTAGCATTATCATAAAATTGCTGGCCACCAACAGCATAGAATGAGACACCATCACCATATTCATACGCCAGTAGACGATCCAAGTCCTCACCACCATCTCCCTTAAGAGGCATTTTAGTGTGCTTTATAGTATTGGTGCTATAAAACATTTACAGCCATTAGATCATGTTCAACCTTTATCAACCATTAGATTTTATTTAAATTATTAATATATTATTTTATTTGTTTGGGACAACCGGTACAACCGGTTGCTTGAAATTATTTGGGTTCACACCTCTTCTCACGGTCGAAACCATTCTTCTCACCTCTTCTCACCGCCGAAACCATTCTTCCTTCTATCCTCTTCCTTCGATCCTCTCCACGCAGCTAGCGAGCAGTGAAGACGGCGAGCAGTGGGTGACGACGAGTGAAGACGGCGAGTAGTGGGTGCCGACGAGTAGAAGAAGCTTGTCGATTGCAGCATCTCTTTGACTACGGCGAGCCGGATTCCGACAACGACAGTGAAGGCGGCGAGCAAGGGACGACGAGAGCGAGCATCTCTTCGTCGATTGCAAACGATTGAGCTCGTCGAGAGCCTGCATCAAGGGGTAATTGCGACGGCGACGCTGTGAGAAGAAAGAGATTTGGGGTTTCAAGTTTCCTCTTCCGCGATTGTGGACTATGCTCTTCCGCGGTGGGTCTCTTTGACGATATTGAAGTGGTTGAGCATCGGGGGAACGGTGAGATTGGGTTTCGCGGCGGGTCTCTGCTGATTGTGCTCTTTCGTGGTGGGTCTCTTTGTCAATAGTGAAGGGGTTGATTAGCGGGTCACCGGAGGGAAGAATTGGAACAAGATTCAGAGCTGCTTGATTGAGGGTAAAGTCTGCTCCAAGTTCAACGAGACTTGCCTTTTCGATACCGTCGAGCAGTTCTACACCGAGCGATTGTCCGCTCTTCAGGTAAAAAAAGACGATTCACTTTCTGGGTTTTGAAAATTCGTTTGGTGGTTTTTGATATTCTTCTTCTCTTTTCTGAACTTTTTGAGCGTGGCTTTTGGATTTCTGTGGTGGGTTAGGGATTTGATTGTTTTTAGTTGGGGAAAAGCGATGGGAAAACTATGGATTTTTTCCCTCGGGAACTTGTGAAATTGTTATTGTGCTGAATTTAGAGATCCTTGATGATATTGAGCAGCAATTAGGATCAAATAGATATTGAAAACTTTGTAGACTCTGAACAATAGAATTGCTAGCCATCTAAATGTTGGATCTTGGTCAATTTTCTGGGGATTCTAGTTCAAAAGTGCTCCACGGAAAGTTCATTTAGCTAGTGAAATCCCAGGTGAAGTGTTGAGTCTCGGATTCGCGGATAATGGAAGATAAACTAGGAAAAAAGCTAGCCTGAATTACTTAATGCCCCATCCGTAGTACGTAATGGTTAATACAGTAGGAATCCTTTCTTTCTTCTAGGATGCTTTTGTACTGCCACAAGGAGCTGCAGTATTAGCATCACCTTAATCGTAACCTGTATATGATTTTTGCTGTTTACGTGAGTTCACTTTCACTTTTTGTATTATGTGTAGGGACTTTGATCTGGTAACTCTTTCAGATACTACACGTTGGATTCAGAATTCAATTTCTCTTGTGATAGAGCTGCAATCTTAGTCTTCAATTCCAGGCAAGTTACTGAAATCTTGCCCTTTTAACTTCAGCCGTGAATTGTTATTCAAGATTGTTTGTCTGATTAGAGATTCATCAAGTGATAGGTTTTGGCGTGATTCATCAAGTGAACCTTGGACTTAATCTCAACCATGCGTGATCTCAAAAAAAGTTGCTCCAATCTGACCTAGCTAGCGATTGTGTTCCTTCCTTTATGCATGCCAGTATTAACTTTTTGATTGGAGAGACTTGATTTGTGTTTTATGGAGGCAAATCGAATAGGAAAGTTCATACTCAAAGTTTGATTCTTTTCAGTTTGGCTTGAGACAAGTTGGATTGTTGTTTGCCTTCAAACTGAGTCTGCAGAGAAAATTTTGGAAGAGTTGATTTGGTCTTGTTGGTATTGCAGTGTCGTTACCGTTGCTTGTTGATTACATTTTGGACTGTTAATTGAAGGGTCTTGCTTGGCTGCATGAAAGGTGCAATTGAGTGTGTTAGTCAAGAATTAGTTCATGAAATCAGGGTGACTTGAGGAGGAAACGCAAGAGAAATGAAGCATTCTCAATTCTGTGAGGTCTCTAGTCATTAAGCTATTGCTCAAAGTTTGTCCTTGTGTTGCTTCTCATATTGTTAAATTTTTTGGAGGGGGTTGCTAATTCGAATATCTTGCGATGGTTAGTTGTGTGGGATATATTTTGTCAACTGATCTGCTTGCTTGCTGATCTCCAAATCATTATGAAGTACATCGATAAAGATTGACCAATTAGCATAGATGTAGGAGACCTGAAATAGTCAAGAGATGATGCCCTTTCTTCTCTCTGTACAATGATCTTGTGTCTGAATATTCTGGATCTTGCTGTCCTCTCTTCTATAAAACAAAAGTATGTACTTGATCACCTTTTGTTTAAGCATGCAAGAAGCTGTTTGGTTTCCTATTTACTGCATTCGGATTAGACAAGGCTACTGCAACAGCTACGTTTGTCATATCATTCGAAACATCCATTTGAGCGAAAATGGGACTAGGATTGGTAGCTACTGGTGTGGTATTTCAAATGCTGAAAAATGCAGATGCATCATTTCATAGGTGGATCGAGCTTTGGGAGGTTAGAATAGTAGCTTTGATGTACTGATAAGTGATTCCTCTAGTAGCTTTGAAGTACTGAAAAAATCAGGGTGTTTTTAGTTTCACGGCTTATTTTAACGGCCGTGATTTTTGAAGCCAAAGCCGTGAGATTGTCTGGGATATGAAAACTACTCTTTGCTTCTCACGGGTCATGTCACGGCCGTGAGAATTTGCATTTTGGGTGAAATTTAATGGAAGCTGGGTGTTTTGGGTGAAATTTATATATGCCAATGGCGGATTTCATGGTTAATTAGTGTACTCAGGTGTTGATGTAGGGGGTTTTCAGTTCTTCTGGTAGTTAGAACTTGATATCGAGGCAAGTGTGCTTGTGAGCTCTGGTATAGTCTTGTATTTGTTCAATATTGTTTAAAGCCATATATTGAAAACCAGGATTGAACTCATTACCTGGAGAATGTGTTTACCGAATGATTAAATGATCCTTTTCTTGAATGAAACTTTGTCATAACCACGTTTTCTCGAATGTGTTTAAGTGTGAAAACTGAAAGTTGCTTCTTTAGATCAGTGGTGGACGACTCTGGCTTTGTGTATTTTGTTAGTACTCTTCGGTATGCTTATAATTCGTGTTTCAAGGCATGCTTATAATTTTTTTGTTGTTTTAATTTTGCAGTTTGCTAAAATTGTTCTATAATGAAGACGAAGAGTCATGAAATTTTTAGCACCCGCTGTTCTCCTAAGAAAGTATTCTTAGTAGTCTCAAATTTAGAGGCTTGTCAATCAGAGGCCATTAAGAGATGTGGCTTTGGTCGTATGCTTGAAGTCAAAGGAAGAATGCTCCAACGTGAGTTGTTGGAGATCCTTTTGAAGAGCTTTAATCTGGAAGAAAGCTCAATTCAGGCTTATGGGTTGAAAGTCCATATTTCGGCCAAAGATTTCGAGCGAATTATGGGCGTGCCTGAGGGAGGTACTGATACCATCTTGAATGGTGAAGAAGTGGGACGAAGATCCGAGGAATTGAATCCATTTAGAGTGTATTCGACAGTTGATTGTGCCCGACAGGCGATTTCGACAAGCTTAATGCGAAAGGCTTTGTCGGAGATGAAAGATAGCGGCGATCTATTTCTTCAAACGTTTATTTTGTACGTAATGGGGGTGCTATTAGTACCAACTAGAAGAGATGACTTTTCGTTATCTTCGGTATACGCTGTCCTCGATGTTGCCGATATTCCGAAGAAGAATTGGGCATCGTTTTGCTTCAATGAATTGGTCAAATGCATCTGCGACCATAATGCTGAGGGGAGAAAGTATATACCGGGTCGCTTGCTGTTCTTGGAGGTAAATAATTGCTAATCCCTACTTTCTACATATTTGTAATGATTAATCATCATGTTGATTATAGTATTTTTTTTTTTGTAGTTAATATTCTTGGAGCATGCAAATGGTATTTTCGAAACCATTGATAGGAGTTTGGATTTGTTGAGCTGGGGGAGCGGAGACGTGGAGTTATTGTTAACAAAAGTGGTAAGACTGATAGTATATTTGATTCTTTTGACGAGTTGGAGCATGCTAATGGTACATTTGGTTCCCTTTTTAATTAATTTGTAGGTTTCCAGCAGTTCGGGTAAAAGATCAGCTGAGGATGCCGGTTTGAAATCACCTGCAAGGAAACGGGAAAAAAGAGATGGGAAACGGCAAAAACCCGACGGTGATGAGCTGCTTCTCTGTGAGCGTATTGACGCTCGGTTTACTACCATGGAGGGTAGAATTGACAACTTTAGGCAAGAATTTAGAGTTGCAATGGGTGATGCTGCTTCCAGAGAGAATGAGCTAATGAGTCGGGTTGTGAATATGGAGAACGAATTTCGGGCTTTTAGAGACGAAATTGGTAGTCAAGTGAAGTCCATTATAGAGGCAGTGAAAGCAACTATAGGTGATCCGTTGTCAAGGGAGCAGCCTACTGAGTTGAAAAAGAACGATCAGAAGGATGAGGCTGATAATGTGAAAGCTTCTGCAGCTGTTTTGTTGTCAACGGAGCAGCTTATCAGAGGGGAAAAGGGCAATCAGAAGGCTGAGGTTGAAAAACCAAGTGAACCCATTTCTCCTACCTCCGAATCTGTCAAGACTCAAGGGTTAGGTGTTAAGAATTGGGGAGAAGCTGAGGGGGAAATTGGAGATGACTGCGGTTCTGAATCTCCTTCTGTCAAAGTTGTGAAAAAGTCTCCTTGCAAGCAGGCGAAAGCGTCTAAAGTTGAGAAATTCATATTGTTGAGTGATGAAAGTGTTGCTGCTAATGATGGTTGTGCCAAGACTGTGAAGGTATTACACTTTATTAAGTTTTCTAATTATTTGTACTTATGGTGTGGTTACTAATGAACTTGTTTTGTTTTTATGTTTTTGAACAATAAAGGAGCGAAAGGGAGGTGGACTACGTAGTGTATCTAAATTGAAGCCTAGTTTGTATGTGGTCTCTCCATTCGAACGTGCAAATCCCAGAGCTAAGAAAGCACAACCTTTGTACCGTGCTCCTTCCTTTGTTGTTCAGACACCATTGACTCTGGAGGCAGTAAAGATGATTCAATTTGCTTTTAGTAGTTCGCTTCCCGAAAGGTACCTCCCGAAATCATTACAAGTAAGATTGGATCATATCTGTAGGAAATTTTTGGTGTTTGCCTTATTCTAATGTTGTGGTGTTTGAACTTGGTCTTGTATAACAGGGACGTATTGGTTCGTCTTGATGGCGGGGCTCTTGAGTTGTTACGTGAAGATTTGGTCGAGTTTTTGCCCAGGACCAAAATTTCAACAAGGGTGAGTTCCTTTATGTGTGTAATTTAGTAGATTAAACTTGTATTGCTGACTTTGGTATATGTGATGATGATGCATTAGATTATAGAAATGGCATGTCTGTGCAAGACACTAGAAGAACGAAGTTGTGGTCGCAGTGGTGGCGTGTCTTGGTTCTTTCCACCTTCAGTTTCGGTACAGTTGTATGCTTTGTCTATTCTTGTCATGAAATTAATCTATTTGTTTGTTACATGTAGCTTGTGTGGGTAATTGTGTTTTATTTTTCTAGGATCGTGCGTATCATTGCAAAAACGAGGAGCAATTTATGGAAAAGATGCATTCATATAAGATACTTGAGCGATACCGTATAAATGAGCTACTTTACTGCAGTAAGGTATGTTGTAATGTTGTTTTCTAAAAGGAAATGGCTTCACACTCCTATGTTAAATTGATAATTATTGTTTGTTTGTGCATTATTTCAGATTCATGTCCCAATTTTCAACCTCACGGTGTCCCACTTCTATCTGGCGGTCTTTAACATGGAAGCCAAAGAAATTGAAATCTGGGACTCAATACCAGGAATTCATAACCTAGAATATGATGCAAGGATGCATAAACTGGTTTGCTTCTTGTTCTTCAAGTTTTCAAACTTGACTTATTGCTTAGTTGTTAGTCGTTTTTCATTTGCCGTCTTTGTCGTTAAATATCGATGAGGGGGATGTTTTCATTTGCAGAAATTGGGTCTAGACTGGTTGCTTAAGGATGATATCTGCGGGGCGTTTTCATTTGTGGACTTTGTGGTTAGATATCGCCGGGATGTTGCTTGCCAACCAAATGGGTACCCTTTGTTGTTGTTCAATCGTGCACTGTTCTAATTAAGTTCGATAATTATTTGTTCGCATCATGACCATGGTAATTATTTGTTATATTACAGGTTTGATTGTGGACTATTTGTCTCCAATTACTTGCTGGATCCAGATCGATATTCCAAGAAGCTTGACCAGTTTGACAGTGACTATGAACGGGCACAACTTACAATGTACTTGCTCACGACGCATTTGAATGAGGTGAAAGCTACAATTACGACACAATCAGAAGAATATTTTGACAGTCATGTGAGACCTGCCCAAATTGAGACTGAGAAGGTGAATTTCAAGACGAACTTACTCAATCGAGGAAGAAAGCCGTTGCACGCGCATGGGGAGAAAAAGGGTAGAAAGTCTAAGAAGCATTGAGAGTTGTGATGTTAATGTAGAGTTTAGTTAATGTGGATGTTTTTTTTGAAGTTTAGGAAAATGTAGATGTTGAATGAATTTTACTGAATGTAGATGCTGATTGAAGTTTAGGAAACTGTTGAAATTACAATGAAGTTATGAATGAAGCATTATTCAGTGATGTTATCTTTTCTCTATATTATGTTTAATGTGTCGACAAGGAAGAAGTTATGAATGATCATATAACGAAAAATGGTTGAAAATGGACCTTATTCATCCTGCCAGCAGGCTTTTTCACGGCCTCAATAATTCATTTTCACGGCCGTGAGATGGTAATTTCTCAGTGTCTCTGATGCAGGATGAATCTTTCACGCCCGTGAGACTGGGACGTGAGATGGGATTTCTATGATACCTTAATGATGGGAATCTTACGCTCGTGAGACTGGGCCGTGAGAATCAACAAATCATTCCCTAATGTCCAGAGAACCTCACGGTCTTGAAAGAACAATCTCACACCCGTGAGATTGTGGGCTGCTGTGAGTTAGTGGAAAAAAACGTCATTTGGAAGGTTCGAACCCGAGCACTTGGCATAATAATTCAGCTCATTAACCAGTCAGACTACTTAACATATTTTGTAAAATTGATTGTCCGTTTCCCTTTTAGTACATATGGTTGAATGAGCGTTTGATTATCGGTTTTTGGTTCAACCCATGTAATTGTAAACCGATGTGAGATTGAGGTTAGGTATATGGTTGAATGAGCGTTTGATTATCGGTTTTCGGTTCAACCCATGTAATTGTAAACCGATGTGAGATTGATGTTAGGTATATGGTTGAATGAGCGCTTGGTTATCAGTTTTGGGTTGAACCCATGTAATTGTGAACCGATGTGAGATTGATGTTAGGTATATGGTTGAATGAGTGTTTGATTATCGGTTTTGGGTTCAACCCCTGTAATTGTAAACCGATGTGAGATTGATGTTAGGTATATGGTTGAATGAGTGTTTGGTTATCGGTTTTGGGTTGAACCTATGTAATTGTGGCCCGATGTGAGATTGATGTTAGGTATATGGTTGAATGAGTGTTTGATTATCGGTTTTGGGTTCAACCCCTGTAATTGTAAACCGATGTGAGATTGATGTTTGGTATATGGTTGAATGAGCGTTTGGTTATCGGTTTTGGGTTGAACCCATGTAATTGTGGCCCGATGTGATATTGATGTTAGGTATATGGTTGAATGAGTGTTTGATTATCGGTTTTGGGTTCAACCCATGTAATTGTGAACCGATGTGAGATTGAGGTTATGTATATGGTTGAATGAGTGTTTGATTATCGGTTTTGGGTTCAACCCATGTAATTGTGAACCGATGTGAGATTGAGGTTATGTATATGGTTGAATGAGTGTTTGATTATCGGTTTTGGGTTCAACCCATGTAATTGTGAACCGATGTGAGATTGAGGTTATGTATATGGTTGAATGAGTGTTTGATTATCGGTTTTGGGTTCAACCCCTGTAATTGTGAACCGATGTGAGATTGAGGTTATGTATATGGTTGAATGAGCGTTTGATTATCGGTTTTGGGTTCAACCCCTGTAATTGTGAACCGATGTGAGATTGGTTGATGATATATGGTTTAGTGAGTGTTTGATTATGGTTTTTGGGTTGAATCCCATGTAATTGTGAACCGATGTGAGATTGAGGTTAGGTATATGGTTGAATGAGTGTTTGATTATCGGTTTTGGGTTGAACCCATGTAATTGTGAACCGATGTGAGATTGAGGTTATGTATATGGTTGAATGAGTGTTTGATTATCAGTTTTGGGTTCAACCCTTGTAATTGTGAACCGATGTGAGATTGAGGTTATGTATATGGTTGAATGAGCGTTTGATTATTGGTTTTGGGTTCAACCCCTGTAATTGTGAACCGATGTGAGATTGAGGTTAGGTATATGGTTGATTGAGCGTTTGGTTATCGGTTTTGGGTTGAACCCATGTAATTGTGACCCGATCTGAGATTGGTTGATGATATATGGTTTAGTGAGTGTTTGATTACGGTTTTTGGGTTGAACCCCATGTAATTGTGAACCGATGTGAGATTGGTTGATGATATTTGGTTTAGTGAGTGTTTGATTACGGTTTTTGGGTTGAACTCCATGTAATTGTGAACCGATGTGAGATTGGTTGGTGATATATGGTTGAATGAGTGTTTGATTATCGGTTTTGGGTTCAACCCCTGTAATTGTAAACCGATGTGAGATTGAGGTTAGGTATATGGTTGAATGAGCATTTGATTATCGGTTTTGGGTTGAACCCCTGTAATTGTGAACCGATGTGAATTGGTTGATGATATATGGTTTAGTGAGTGTTTGATTACGGTTATTGGGTTCAACCCATGTAATTGTAAACCGATGATTTTTTGGGTCGGTCATAATGAAGAAATTCCTAGATCCTAAACCCTCACCGTCGTGATGTCGTTTCTTCCTTATCCTCCTTCGTCGGCGCCAGAGGACTGATCCTCGGTTCCTCCCTGTCGACTTCTTCCTTCCTGCTTCCCTCCTTAGTCGGCTCTTATCCACCAATACTACGAAACCATCGATTTCTTCCTTCCTGCTTCCCTCCCTGTCGACTTCTTCCTTCCTGCTTCCTATCTCCCTTCCTTCGTCTTCCCTTCTCTACGCAACCATCGATTTTCCATTCTCCCTTATTCGCCCATCCTTCGTCAGCCGCCGAAGACCCGCAGACCGCTCTCCATCACTCTCCGTCAAGTACGATAACCTCTTCTCTTGCTTTACCTGTGTGTTTTGCGCTTCTAGTAGCCTCAGATTTCGAGTTTGAGTCTTGCGAATTTAGGGTTCCACGGGGTTTTTTGGGAAATTGTTGGTTTTCGTCCAGATTTGTGCGGTTCTAGTTGCTTCATTTTCGATTTCTATTTGCACTCACGGCTTCTCTTGGGAAACTTATGGGTTTCGCCGGACTTTGGGTTCTTTTGAGAAATCAGGGACTTATGGGTTCTTCTTGGTATGGAGTACGGTTTAGGCTATGGTTTCTTTCATTTGTGAATGGTTGGTTTGTCGCAGAAGTGAAGGGGAAACTATGCTTGCTTAACTCGGTCTTGCCTCGTGTTTGTTTCAATTGATTCGGTCGGTTGTGGGTGGTGAATATGTGGATTTCAATTGTCTCTAAACTTCATTTTGTTGCTTGTTTTCAGTTGATCAACTATGGAAGGGTTGATGGATGATATGAGCACAGGCAAGGACACAGGAATTGACTTGAATGTTGGTTTAGATTGGGGAATGGATTATGGAGATGATACTGGTGGTGTTAGAGATAGTGACGATATGGAGGACAATATCGACACCACCGATAGTGATTCTGAGGACGATAATAACACTAACTTTGGTGATGATGATAAAGAGAACATCTCAGATGAGCATTTGCACAGCTTCGAAACACAGCCACACAGCTCAGATGCACCTCTACCCAAAGATGCTGCAAATCCAGCCATGGCTCCACCGTACTCGAGTATGTATGACTGGACCTTGCTTGATAAAGTCGGGAATGGTAAGCCATATTCTAAATGGGAGTCGGATGATGTTGTGGGTTATGAGTTTGAAACCCTTGTGGAGGCTGCCAAGTTCTATTCAACTTATGGTTGTGCCATGGGATTCAGCGTACGGAAGAACACTCACACATATTCAAAATGGAGTTAAAAATATGCAGCGATGGGTTTGCTCACGCGAGGGGGAGCGTCAAGCAGTGCACAATGACAAGGAGAACAGAAAGCGTGAACCTAGGCCTGTAACAAGGCTCCATTGTCCGGCAGCTTTCAAAGTCAGTTTTGTTGAGGCAACTAACCGATTCAAGGTGAAACAGTTTATACCAACACATTTTCATCACTTAGCTGGAGCACATGAAGTGCAGTTTTTGAGTTCTCATCGCAAGGTAGATGACGCAAGTAAGGCTCAGATTCGATCACTTAGGGCTGCTGGTATTCGCACCAATCAAATAATGGATTATCTAGTGAATTGTGCGAGAAGCTTTCAGAACTTGGGTTTCACTAAGACCGATGTCTACAATTTTGTTAGTGCGGATCGGAGGTCGGAGATCTTGGATAGTGATAGTGAAGCTGCACTTGCCTACTTACAAGCACGGGCAACTACCGATCCTCGTTTTAATTGTAGATATACAGTAAGTGATGGTGGTGAACTAGGCAAAATGTTATGGGCTGACTCTTCTTCACAATTGGATTATAGTCTCTTTGGAGATGTTCTTGTTTTTGACTCGACGTACAAAACTAATGCATATAATCTTCCATTTCTTCTATTCATTGGTGTGAATAATCACAATGCAAGCACTGTTTTTGCATGTGCTTTACTTGCGGATGAAACGGCGGAGAACTACGTATGGATTCTAAATGCTTTTTTACATTGCATGGGTGGTAAGAAGCCAACCGCAGTTATAACAGATGGTTGTTCTTCAATGAGGAAAGCTATCAAGTCGGTTCTCCCTGGATCCCGACATCGGTTATGTTCTTGGCACTTGGGCAATAACGCAGAAGCGCGTGACCATGCGGAAGGCTTCCGGGAGGATTTCAAACGATGCATGCTAAACTGCAGTTCTATTCCACAATTTGAAGCTACGTGGAAGGAAATTTTGTCCAAGTATGACCTGGAGCACAATGCGTGGATGAAGAAGATGTATAGGCGACGAGCTCTATGGGCCACAACTTACTTGAAAGGTATTTTCTTTGCTGGGATGACTACGTCACAACGTTGTGAGAGCATGAACTCTTATCTAGACAAATTCTTGCAAAGTAAGATGAAGTTGTTTGAGTTTGTCAAGCAGTTTGACATGGCACTTTTGTATAGGAGACAAACTGAGTTACATGACCAGTTTAAGACAATACATACTGATGTTGTTTTGATGACACATTTACATGAAATTGAAAGACATGCCTCTATAGTATATACAAGAAATGTGTTCAGGAGCGTTCGAGCAGAAATAGCGAGAGAAGTTCATTACTATATTACAGACAAGTGTGTGTTGACCAATAAAACAATTTACACATTGTCACGATTCAAATACCCTGACTCAAAGTGCACTGTGGTCTTTTACACGAGTGGACATGATGTGCATTGTTCTTGTGGCATTTTTGAGTTCTGCAGAATTCCATGTCGGCATATATTCTGTATATTGAAAGCACAAATCAAATACAAATTCCAAAGTCACTCATTTTGAAGCGTTGGACTAAAGATGCAAAAGAGTTCGATCCCTCGAGTATGGGAAGCAGTCCTACCCAGCAAAATATTAGCAGGTATTATAAATTTAAGCTGTTGATTTAGTTCTTTGTTTACTTCTATTGTGCTAGGAACCAACTACAAAATTGCTTGTTTATTTGGACAGGTTTGGATTCTTGGTTGGTCAATGTAGTAGAATGTGCCATTATGCTGTGAGTTCGGATGAAGCATTTCATACTGCCAAAGGGTTGATTGAAGACTTGACCTTGCGAGTGAAGACAATAAGTGAAGAAACAACCAACAAAACAAATAATGCTACTACGGATGCTGGAGTGAACTCCTCTCAGTTTATTAAGGACCCCATCCAGTTCGAAGTAAAGGGAATGTGAAGCAACCTCAAGTGAAAACACGGTTGTGCAAGTATTGTAGGAGTCCTAAACATACAATCAGAAATTGTCCGCTGAAAAGAATGGCTGAAGCAGGTGCAGGTGATAGTCATTTCACGCAACAAGAATACAACTTCGAGTCCATAGGAGCAGGTGAAAGCAGCTTTCATGTGGAGACTCAAGAATCTGTTCTACTTCCCAAACGATCCAAGCACAACCTGTAATGCTGGTGTTCGGCTTCAAACAACATTATGTTTCATCTTGTCATGTTTGTTTTGTGCAAGTTAGTATCTAGTGACATTGAATGGATCTATGTAATGCTTGTGTCTAGCTTCAAAGAACATTATGACTCATCTTTTCATAAGCTTGTAGTTTTCAAAAACAGTATATTATGTTTCTTACACTATTATAATAAGTACAGGGGTTAGTTCTACATGTGAATGTCTGTGCAGGCCAATTCCGGAAATCTCACGGCCGTGAAAGCATGCGTGGTTTTTGGATTTGAAATTCTGGAAATATCACGGCCGTGAGAGAAACCGTGAGAGAGGCCGTGAGATGATGACAGCTGAAACCCAGAAACACGCCTCAAAACTGAAATCTCACGTCCGGGAGATATGCCGTTAGAATTTTTTTTTAAATTTGTAACTTCCAGGGGGTTTCACGGGTACTATCCCGCCCGGGACAAAAAGCCGTGAGATTGAACCCAAAAATTGGAAACACCCTATTTAAACCTTCCTCTATTCTACTTGAACCCTAAAATTGGAAACAACCCTCCGTTCTACTTCGACCCCCAACCCTCTTTCACTTCCTACTTCGTTTTCTCCCCAACTCTGCAAATCCTCCCCGCTCCGACTCCATTTCGCCGGCCACCATGAGCAAGGGACCAGGTCTCTACTCCGACTTCCTCTCTCTCTCTCTCTCTCTCTCTCTCTCTCTCTCTCTCTCTCTCTCTCTCTCTCTTGCTCTCGCGGTTTGCTGCGGCGCCGATGTTTCGTTTGATTCCCTCTTTGTTTGCAGATTTCTATATCTAGTTTCACCGATTCTGGAGTGGTCAGTTCCTTATCATCCCTTCCCCACTCATTCTGCTCTTTTCAACTCTTTATGATTTGCTTAAGCCCTGCGATTGGATCTGAGATTTTTCGCTGGTACGCTGGTAGTCTGTTGATTATGTTTAGGTAATGAGGAGCTGAAGCTGGTATAAGCTGTAGCCTGTACTGTCGGGAATTAACCTTTGTGCCTCATGGGTGTGTGCATGATTGACAGGTGACTGCGCAAGATATTTCAACAATGATTAGAAATGAGCAGAAGACTATCATATTCCTCATCAACAATGGTGGGTACACCATCGAGGTCGAGATCCACGATGGTCCGTACAATGTGATCAAGAACTGGAACTACACCGGGTTGGTTGATGCAATTCATAACGTTGAAGGCAATGTCGAACACAGCTTTCTATTGAACAGGGCATTTTACCTGACCATGTTTCCCCAAACTATTCCAACAGGTATACTGTGTTCAGTTGTCCCTTCTGCAATAATGGAACAAGTGTCGAGTGCCGCATGTAAGTATTCTTTCAATTCTTGGGGTTTGGGAGGAATAATCTCAGTGGTATGAAGAACATGATCGGTTTGGTTGTCATATTAACTTATCTTAATCGATATTGTTCAGTGATATGAAGAACATGATCGGTGAAGCTTCGTGTGGTATCTGTCAAGAGAGTTTCAGCACCACTATCACAGGTATTTGCCAATCTCCTGTATAATGCAGTGTCTGATTTTGGCTCAAATAAATACCTTTGTTTTTACTTCTCATAACCTTATGAATGAAGAGCTTACTATAACATCATCAAAAGGGTTCAATTTGTAACCTAAATGAGCATTGACATGGTTCTGACTGATCATGATGGTGTACACGTGATTAAAATGCTCCTGGGATCTTCTACCTTGACGTCACATTGAGTATTCCACCTCATCGATCTCTAAGGAAGGAAGCAAGGAGAACAAACTTTCCTAGCTCGATACCATCCTTGGACAAGGAATGCAGCTAAGAGATGGAGATCGAAATACAGAGAGTGATTGAAATACAAAGAGATCGAAATACATAGAGAGAAGTTTTGAGTGGGAGGGACGCAAAACCCCTGACCAAGGTTGCATCTAGCTAGGAAAGTTTGATCTGTCCGGTATCACCCCAGCTCCAAGGGGAGTTACAAAAGTGGAGATCGAAGAGGATGGAATACTCAAAGAGACGTCAAGGGAGAAGTCTGTAAGTCTATATCTTCCAGTATCTTTTCATAAGCTTGTAGTTTTCACAAACAGTATATTATGTTACTTACACCATTATAATAATTATTATCATGGTATATGCACATCATCGAAAGCATTATTAAAGGGTGTTGAAACCTGGAATTATCTTGGTTTGGTGATAGCCTAGAATTTGACTGATTGTTGCGTTTGTGTGATTTGTATAAGCCTTGGTGGTGCTTAATGGTAGTGATTTGATCTTTGTGGATGATGCTCTCGTAGTCCATGCGCATGTCTCTACAGTTAAGTCCTGCCTCACCAATTCATTCACCCAACTCGCTCTCTCCTCTTAACTCAAACAGAGATGGTCTTTGTTGATTTACTAGTTGGAATGCTTGCAGGGACCAGCAACACTGGATTCTGGTTATGACACTGATTATGACGACCAGGAGCAAGACTCGTCGTGGGATGCTGACACTCATCAGGACGAAGACACATCATCGGATTCTGATTACTACAACCAGGAAGGAGACTCCTTCTCGTTGTCGTCGGGTGCTGACACTGATCAGGAAGAAGACGCATTGGATGATGATGATGATGATGACGATGAGTCCGATCATATTGAGCCTAATGACCAACCCAACGGAGCCTCGATCGAGAAATTGGCAAATCATGTGTTATATATGTATGTTCAATTTTTTTTCTACAAATCAATTGCAATGTACTCCATAACTCTAATGATCAAATATTGATCTTCTCTTCAATTGTGGGTGGCTAGATGGATATATCTAGTTATTGTTGTTTTTTGTTCTAAGATGGAAACCTCACGGCTTGTAATTAAATTGTCACGGCCGAGAGAATAAGCCGTGATATGGAAACCATTCTCAATTTCTCACGACCCATAACCCAAATCTCACGAATTTTGATATTTAAATATCACGGGCGTGAGATTAACCCGTGTTATGGTCACAGCTGAAACTCAAAAACACGCCTCACATCTGAAAATCTCACGGCCGGGAGATGGACAGTTAGATTTTTTTAAAAAATGGGGAGTTCCAGGGGGTTTCACGGGTTGTCTCGCCAGTATCACGGCCGTGAGATGATCCATGTTTGTGTAATTGAAATGCTGAACTTCTCACGGCTCATCTGTTAATCTCACGGGCGTGAGATTAACCCGTGAGATGGTCACAGTTGAAACCCAAACCACGCCTCATAAATGGAACCTCACGGCCGGTAGATATACCGTTAGAATGTTTTTAAAAAAATTGTAACGGACAGGGGGTTTCACGGGTTATATCCCGCCCGGGAGAAAAACCGTGAGATGGAACCCTCAAATTGGTCCGCACCCTGTTTTAAAATCCTCTTTTCTACTTGAACCCGACCCCCAACCCTCTGTTCTACTTCGACCCCGAACCCTCGCCATCGCACTTCGACCCCCAACCCTCTTCTCCCCCGACCCCCTGTTCTCACTCTACTCCCTCTGTTCTCACTCGCTCGCCATCGCACTTCGACCCCCCCCCCAAGCCTCGCCCTCACTCGCTCGCCATCGCCCTCGATCGGTCGCACTCGCTCGCTCGCCCTCGAAGATTCTTCCGCCGCCGACCACTTCCCCACGACTATGGTAACTGCTCCAAGGTTCAGCGGCGACGGCGACCATTTCCCCACGAGTCTCTGCCCTCTGTTCCACTTCGTGAGTTCTTCTTAACCACAGCGGCAATCTTCTCTGGTTTCTTGCATTTTTTAGGGTTTAGTTTCCCAAGGTTGGTCTGAATTAGGGTTTTGAATTCCTAATTGTGATTAGAATGCTCCCGGTTGGTCTGAATTAGGGTTTGAATTCCTAATTGTGATTAGAATGCTCCTGGTTGGTCTGAATTAGGGTTTTGAATTCCTAATTGTGATTAGAATGCTCCTGGGATTAGAATGCTCCTGGTTTGTTGCATTTTTTTAGGGTGTAGACGTCTCTTTGTGAATTGCATATGCTTATGCATAATTCTTTTCCCTCTCATTCACTAAAGACTTAATGTGTTTAGTTGGTTTTTGTAGGAATGGGGAAAGCTAAACAAAAAACCACGCAACCATCAGCCTCACCTGCTAAAGTGAAGGCTCCTTCTCGTCATCGCCGCCAAACCCAAGAACGAGACACTCCCCCCAAACGACAACGCAAAAACAACCAAGGACGAGCACGTCAACCATCTCCACCACCACAAACGGAGGCTCAACTTGGAGGAGGGGGACTTCACGGCTTCCTCCAATTACCCGACAAACATAGGAGGGCTTTAGAGCGCTTCCTTCCCCTCCCATTTGGGCAGCAAAGATGCATTGATTGGGATCTCCTAGAGCTCCTCGGAGCAGTGGACCCCGTTCGCACATGCCTCCGTCTCCCGGCATGGTGTGAGGTTCTCTCCATCAATGAGGTCATCTACCGAGAGCTTACCATTGAGTTCCTCAGCACTCTCTCCATCAAGTTTATGTGCGAATTTCACCTCGACAAGCCCGAAGACAACATAACTTTTCGCCTTGGAGGACAGGCGAGACAGATGAGCATCACTGAGTTCACAGAGGCACTCCAGATATACCCACTAGGATTTCTCACTACAGGTCATGGTTTGATTTCAGAGAAAGTATATTCACCAAGAGCACAATTGGTCGATGCTATGTGGAAAAGGGTAAAACAAAACCATGTGGACAAGTCTGACACTGCCCACTATAAAGGGAATGATCTTCTTCCCCCATGGCGTATCATCCACAACATTATCGCTCATTCTGTGGCAGCTAGGGAGGGTAGCCCGGGGAGTGTGACCAAGCGGGATTTGAACTTTTTCCTCTCTATGGTAAAAGATCCCCCAATTCATCTTGGTTTAGTCATACTGAAAACCCTACAGAAGATGACCTCCAACAAACAAATCAAGACCATCCATGGAGGTGCCTACATCACAAGGCTAGCTCGGCATTTTGGCATTGATCCGGTGGGTTCTCATTGCACCATTGCCCAGTCCACTCAACCAATCTCCCAAAAAAACCTTGCGGATCTATATTTGTTGTCAAAGGTAAATGTTCCAACCAACACTTTCCTTTTCACAGTGAATGCTAAAACAGAACTAGTCGGGATTCAAACAATCTAGGATTGATTTTGTGCAAGTTTTGGATTGCCTGCTAATCTAGTTCCTTTTGAACATTGAGCAAATGTAACTAATGCTTCTGATATTGATCATGTCTGTGTTTGGTGGTTAAGGAGATTGGTGTGTTAGGCATTGTTGGCCTCCCTCATCCTGCTCCACCTCTTGCAACAGATGAGGCAAACGCATCGGAGCATGTTGTTCAGCAAATGGTCGAGGAGTCTCCGCAACAACCTGCACAACATCACCAAACTACGACTCAAGCCGGACCATCCACCGACAAATACATTTCCCATTTTGAGGCATTGGGTCGGCAGAATGCCCAAATTCTCGAGCAAAATGCACTCATTCTCTCCCGCCTCGATCGAGAAAAGGAAGCTCGACGCTACATCATCAAATGCAACCATCACATCATGAGGTCCTTGAGGATTGACTACAAAAAATTCTCAACACCTTGGGAACTATCTCCTAGGCCAACCGAGGAAAGCAATGAAGAGGGAAGTGAAGAGGACGACGAGGGCAACGGCGATGAACAAAATAAGGAAACAAATCAAGAGGACAAAGGGACCAATGAGGAAGAGGGCAGTGAAGAGGAAGACGAGGGCAATGGCGATGATCAAAACAAGGAAAGAAATCAAGAGGACAAAGGGACCAATGAGGAAAAGAGCAGTGAAGAGGACGACGACGAGGCCAATGGCGATGATCAAAACAAGGAAAGAAATCAAGAGGACAAAGGGACCAATGAGGAAAAGGGCAGTGAAGAGGAGGACGACGAGGGCAATGGCGATGATCAAAACAAGGAAAGAAATCAAGAGGATAAAGGCACCAATGAGGAAAAGGGCAGTGAAGAGGAGGACGACGAGGGAAATGGCAATGAACAAAACAAGGAAAGAACTCAAGATGACAAAGGGACCAATGAGGAAGAGGGCAGTGACTCTAGCGAGGACAATGAAGATGAGCAAATCCATCAAAACGAAGACGAGGACGAGAGCACTGACGAGGAAGATGGGCAGTGAAGATGAGCCAACAAAAGTCCTTAGTACTTAGCTATGTGTGTTTGCGTTTGTGCTTGTATGTTTTCCAATTAGAATATGATGATGCACTAGTGTGGGCTACATGCAGCTAAACTACTGAATTTAAAAATATATTAACAACTTGTACCTATACTAATGGTACAACTTTAATTTGTACCTACACTTTCTAAAAATCCTTCTATGGTACAACCCGAACTTGTACCTATACCATGGTACAACTTTAAGTTGTACCTACACTTTCTAATAAATCCTTCTATGGTACAACCCAAACTTGTACCTATACTAATGGTACAACTTTAATTTGTACCTACACTTTCTAAAAATCCTTCTATGGTACAACCCAAACTTGTACCTATACTATGGTACAACTTTAAGTTGTACCTACACTTTCTAATAAATCTCTTTATGGTACAACCCAAAATTGTACCTATACTAATGGTACAACCTTAAGTTGTACCTACACTTTCTCCAAATCCAGCTATGGTACAACCCAAACTTGTACCTATACCATGGTACAACTTTAAGTTGTACCTAGACTTTCTAACAAATCCCTTTATGGTATAACTAAAAATTGTACCTATACTAATGGTACAACCTTAAGTTGTACCTACACTTTCTCAAAATTCTTTTATGGTACAACCCAAACTTGTACCTATACCATGGTATAACTTTAAGTTGTACCTACACTTTCTAACAAATCCCTTTATGGTACAACTAAAAATTGTACCTATACTAATGGTACAACCTTAAGTTGTACCTACACTTTCTCAAAATTCTTTTATGGTACAACCCAAACTTGTACCTATACCATGGTACAACTTTAAGTTGTACCTACACTTTCTAACAAATCCCTTTATGGTATAACTAAAAATTGTACCTATACTAATGGTACAATTTTAAGTTGTACCTACGCTTTCTCAAAATTCTTTTATGGTACAACCCAAACTTGTACCTATACCATGGTACAACTTTAAGTTGTACCTACACTTTCTAACAAATCCTTTTATGGTACAACTAAAAATTGTACCTATACTAATGGTACAACTTTAAATTGTACCTACACTTTCTAATAAATCTCTTTATGGTACAACTCAAATTTGTACCTATACTAATGGTACAACCTTAAGTTGTACCTACACTTTCTCAAAATCCTTCTATGGTACAACCTAAACTTGTACCTATACTATGGTACAACTTTAAGTTGTACCTACACTTCCTAAAAATCCTTCTATGGTACAACCCAAACTTGTACCTATACCATGGTACAACTTTAAGTTGTACCTATACTTTCTAACAAATCCCTTTATGGTACAACTCAAAATTGTACCTATACTAATGGTACAACCTTAAGTTGTACCTACACTTTCTTAAAATTCTTTTATGGTACAACCCGAACTTGTACCTATACCATGGTACAACTTTAAGTTGTACCTACACTTTCTAACAAATCCCTTTATGGTACAACTAAAAATTGTACCTATACTAATGGTACAACTTTAAGTTGTACCTACACTTTGTGAAACAAATTCTTCAATGGTACAGCTGAAACTTGTACCTATACTATATGGTACAACTCTAATTTGTACCTACACTTGTATACATTGATTCATTATTTACAAGATTGCCATTAATGATGTGGGACCAGTTATTTAGTGGGTTATCTCCTCAACAGGTCACCTTTTTTTTTTGTTTTTTATAGCATGCGTGCTATAGAGCACACTAGAAGAGCTCCTCCCTTAAAATATAACACATCGCGATTGAGCTACGCTGTCTTTATCTCATCGGTTGGTAGAAGTTTGAAAAAATTCTTTTTCACTTTATCCCCGATGAACACCCGAAAATGTTGCTTCAAATCTTTCTCCGGTGGGTACAGCTTGGTCACCATCATTTTAAACTCTTCACGATTCACATCAGGAAAGGTTGAGTAATCATACAGTGTTGGTGGAGTCTCATGCTTGTTACCGAAGAAAGCTTGGGTGGCAAAATGTTTTAGCCAAGTCTTCCTCTCAGGTTCGGTCTCCTTCTTGAAAAAACCTCGTGCTTGCTTCAAGTTCGCCAATACCGCCCGAGAATACAACCAAAATTTGTGCTCAGTCAAGTTGTATCGCAACCTAGCCATCTCTTTAATGAAAAGATCAAGAAAACCATAATCCGTAGCACTATCTCTCAAGTAGATGACTGGCTGTTTCTGAACTCTATACCTAGGCATATTCACGGCATCAATGGTCTTCTTAATCGACTTTTCCATTTTAACTTGCGCACGAACGGAATACTCTTGAGCCTCCTGAGAAGCTTTTCGCAGTCTTTTCGGCGCAGGGGGATCGACTAATACTCTTGCTACCCCCTTCCCTTCACTCACATCCCTTGCAATCTGCACAGCCTCTTCATACACTTTTACCTGGTCTTTAGCATTGTCAAACTCCCTGTACTTCAATTTCAAATTTTTAGGTGATTTTGTATTCAATTCATTCCGAAGGGATTCCACCCCTTCTTGTGAAGCAACAAATTTTCGAGTCGCAGCCTGAAGTGGTTCACCATAATGTGTAGATGCGTCGGACATAGTTTCCCGCTGGGATTTTCTAATCTGTCGCTCCTCTCCCATGATTTCAATGGCAACCCTGTGTTTCCGCCCTCCGTCTGGCAATTTACGACCAACTTTCTCCAAAATTCTTTGCTGCCTCGCAATCAAACTCTCCAGCTCCCCTTCAGCCATTTTAGCACACTCTTTCCTCATCCTCGAGGACCAGCTATCATCGCCTTCAGTGGCCATCGTCGACGGGGGTGCTCTACAGCTGATTGAGTTTGAAGGTGGCATCGGAAACAAAAACACAAAACGATAAGCCAAGCATTTCCGCAAATACTAACAGCAAACCCATGCATTCATATTCGACACAGAAACTCAAAAAAATTTAATACTTTGGTGAATCTATAGTTGACTAGTTCACTCGGAAAGCTATGGCTTTTTTCACATGTCTAGAGCCGTTGTAGAAACAAAATGAACATGCTAACATCCCATGCCCAGAGCATTTATTAAAATAAAATGAGCATGTAAATAATTAATTATGCCAGCTACCACCAGCCACATCAGAGAATGGTCACACCATTATCCCTAACAAAGAAACCCGCATTAACAAAAATTCAAGGTTGCTGTAGTTCATGGAAAAGCCCCATAAGAGAAGGAACATTAATTCTTGGAGACTTTATTACCTCACCCTAATTGAAAAAAGCTAAGAGAATCCCCATGAGATCAATGACTAGAGCCTACGGAAAGGTTCAGAAACTCAAAGAACTCATTGGTACAGATTACTTACAGTTACAGATTTCTTCTTTGGAGTTGTGACGGATTTGAAGCCCTGCAAATAAAAACAAGGGGTGGAACTAAGTCTAGAACCCTAATAAAATACCGGGGGGAAAGAAAAGAAGAACAACTTCGGCTGGGGTTTCTCCGGGTCGAAGGCAAAAGTTGGGAGGTGAGGGAAATAAATAAGTGCCGGCGGAAATAATTCATTCCTCAGAGGAAAAGGATTGACTACTAAGAGAAATAAAAATAAAAACCAAAAAGTATTTTTTTTTATGGGAACCTAAATGCGCATTATAATCACCTTTGAAAATTGAAATGGCTCATCAGTCATCAGGCCCTATATATATGGGCATCATTCATGAACGAGTATTATTATCAACTAGGATTTTCGCTCCAATTCAGTCTACAATTATGGATATGATACAAATTGCATTCGGTTAACCGTGTCAATCAATATAGTTTGACAGAACCGTACTATTTTCCAACCCTACTAATCTAAAATCTGAGGACTTGGTGGGTGATGGGCACCGGAGCATATAAGCAATCAATGTCCCTTAAGAAAACTTCATCAAAGTCAATTCCATTCAGTTGGATCAATTCAATTATAAAATCAAACATTAATGTGCAACTGTTTTCTTATTTTCTCTATTTACTTAATTGCTAATTCCCCGTGTCGACTTTTCGAGGTCTAATGAAGTTTCTCTAATCTATAAAATCTTATTTTTCCTCCTACAATATGTAGCATACGCCAATAAGTGAAGCTTTGATTTCTTCTTCTTTTTAGTGTAGCAAGGGAAATCAAAATTACCTCAACTTAACAAATGATCGATCATCCCCTCAAAGTGAAGAAGGAAACAAAAAACAAAAAAAAAAAAGAATTTACGTTCAATTGACATCCATTAATTAGAAGCTGTACTGCACACTCTCGGTAAAACTGAAATTACATCACCTTAATCACAGTAAGCAAAGGCAAAAGATGCAAGCCAAAATACAGTAAACATTTGGAATCACACTTGTCACTCCACATGTACGAGAATTATTTAACGAATTATATTTAAACATTAGCGATTTACACACTTCGAAACTTTGTATGCCGATGGAGTACTACTACACATCAAGCTGTGGCGTTGACGACGGTGCAAACCCGCCGGACTTCTCCCTGAGAACCCGTCAATGGCTCGATATCGCCCATCCTAACCATGGCGGTGGCAAAATCAGAATTGAAAGCGCTGGCATCCCTACTATACTCATCCACAATACTGTCCGTTGAACCGCCGCTGAACAACACCTGGTCAGACTGAAGTAGCCACCGCTGAACAACACCTGGAACCCAGGGTCATGCATCCCTAAATTTTGAATAAGATTTCGGAAATCCAAGAATTGAGAACCATTCCACGAATTCCCACCATGTTTTTCATTTGCATTAAGAGTAGCATTGAAATCCCCCCAACTTAACAAATTCATCCCCTCAAAGAGAGAAAAAATGTAGTGAAGAATTGTTGAAAATAGAATTTACGTTTCAATTCACATTCATTAATTAGAAGCTGTACTACTGCACACCCTCGATAAATTGAAATTACATCAACTTCATACCAGTAAGCAAAAGCAAAAGATGCAAGGCAAAACTGAAAATACAGTGAACAAATGTAATCACATGACTAGTCACACCACATGTACGAGAAGAATGAATTAACGAATAGTCTCAACATAAGTGATCCACTCATCCACACACTTCGGAACAATCTATGCTGATCATGAAGTACTACACATCAAGCTGCGGCGTTGACCGCGGTGCAAACCCGCCGGACTTCTCCCCGAGAACCCGTCAACGGCTCTATATCGCCCATCCTGACCATGGCGGCAGCAAAATCGGAGTTGAAAGCGCCGGAATCTCTACTGTACTCATCCACAATGCTGTCTGTGGACCCACCGCTGAACAACACCTGGTCGGACTGAAGCAACCCCCTCCTCTCCACCAGATTCCTAAAATAATTATTATCAAACGAGTTGGGCGTCACCAAATCCAACGGCGCCAGATTATTGTTTCCATCTCCGGCAACCGAGGGGCACTGCCCCCTCCTCGTCGCGGCAAAGTCGGCGTCAATGTCGGAACCGTTTCCGTAAATCCTGCCGCGGAACGTAGCACACCTTGCCTGACCGATGGTGTGGGACCCAGAGAGAGCCACCATGTCCCTGGCGCTCAGTCCCTTTGCGTCAAACCGCTCGATGAGCCTGTCGAGCGGGTCGTTGAACCCGGGGAGGTCGGATTCGGTGGCCGCCCTGCTGGCGTCCGTGGAATCCCTCCTACCCAGGTTGACCGTCCACGTGGGACCATTTACTGCTTCGGACGCGTCACGGGCTGCCACGGCGACTATGTCGGCGCAGGAGACGACGCCGGGGCATTGTGATTCGAGCTGGGACTTGACGTCGTCGATGACGTTGTAGCCGCGTACCGAGTTGGCGTTGGGGCGGGCGGTTTTTTCGCCGGTGAAGGAAGGTGTGTCGTCGAGGAGGATGGAGGCGTCGCAGCCCTGGACGAAGCAGTCGTGGAAGTGGAGCCGGATTAAGGAAGCGGCCATCCGTTGCTCAGTTTGGACGGCGGCCTGGATGCCGGCGCGGATGGTGGTGAGGGCGGTGGGGCAGGTTGAGTCGTAGAAGTTGCTCGACAGCTGGGCTTCCACCGTGGAAGTGAAGAGAAGTAGAGCCGAGAGTAGCATTGAAGCAATAGGCAGCTGGCCGCGGCCGTTAGTTAAACGAGACGCCATTGTGACTATCGAAGGTTGAAAAGAAGAAATTAGAGTGCAAAAGGGCTGAAGAGGGTTGAAAGAATCTGTATACTTGGAGAAGGAAATGAAAGAAGTGAATGATGATTGATTGAGGAGACGTGTGGAGTATTTATATGTTCGTCAAGTCCATGGGGCACGAAGAAAAGTAATGATTGGATCGAGGCTTTTTTCTGACCAATAGGTGTTGACCAGCGTACGTGGAACTTTCTCCGGCTAGCTGCTAGCGGCTTTAGTTGAATTAATCAACACCTTATCATACAAAGTCATTAACAGGTTGACATTTCGACTTTTTTTCCCCCCTCGGCGGCAATTAATTAGTGTAAGGCTTCTTGCTCTTTCCTAATTAACTTCATTAACGCCTTCAGGTAGTAGTATTAATTTACTGGTGAGTAGTGAAAACTTCCGTTTTAGTCTTTACTCTCAAAAATCAAAATGAGGACACCTTGTCATGTACCGGCCTACAGAAGAAAATACAAACAATTTCCTACTATATATTAAAGAGAAAATATTACACTAATAAAAGTTTTATAGTACAACTTCAGTTTGTACTTCAAAACATCAATATCTTAGAACATAATAGAAGGACTCTAAAATAGTATGAAGTAACTATATATATATGCCAATGGCATTCTTCCTATTAGCAATTCTTGTTTGTTTTGTGAAATGTTTAAAGTTGTAGATGCTGATTATCCTAATAGTAAAAGACACCGTTTGACCAGAACGAAGATGATTATGTAGATCCCATGGCTAAGTCATTTCTACATTGCCAAGTCATTTCGAACAATGCTATTGGTCTAAGTCAAATCTAATTCATATGTCATGGTTCACACAATTTATTAATAATTAATTACATATAGGGCTTCAGATCTGTAAGAAACCTGTTAACAAATACCAATTATAAAACTCAATAATTTGCATTATTAAAAAGGTTAATACCATGAAATTATCGTTTAAGGTTTTTGTCACTTGTACTCCAATATTCTCGATATATCGCTTGTGTCCTTATGTTTAGTCTCCATTAACGAGGTTCGTTATTTTTTGACGGACAACAGTTGACCGGCGACATGACCTATTTTGGATGCCGAAAAATAAAGGAGCAGATAGACGATCGGCGGTTGATATGTCAAGGTCGGCGACAATGAGGATGGGTTGTAGGAGGTCAGTGCATGGCGGGTTTAAGATTTGGGGGACTGGGTTCATTTGCTTTTTTAAATTACTGTAAATTAATTTTTTATTATAATAAATTTTGTAAATAATAATAAAATTGAGGACATGTCAACAGTTAATGTGTTGACCGTTGACTACTGATGACTACAAAATTACACATGTTTTACCGCTCATTTCTTGATTGTTTAGCTTGATGTTTCTCATAATTTGGCATATTTTACGCTAGGTTGTGTTTCTTTGTCATATTTCAGAACTTAAAGTAAATGAAGGCTTAGGCGCAAGTTTCGGGTCAATCGGAGGTCAAACGAGCTGAAACGGAGCTTATTAGGGGTGCAAGCTGGAAAATGTGCACGTATGTGCAAGGTTTCCAGAGAGTTTGCACGGCCATGAGGCCGTGCAAATACCAGCTCGGGTATAAACATTCTTTTGTGCTTTTTGAAGAGAGGGAGTTGGATTTTGGACCCCAAACACCCAAGAGACGAAGCAAAGAGTGAGGGGACGATTTGAGGGATTTTTTGGAGCCTTGGAAGCTTGATGAACAAGCTCGGACTTGAAGACTGATTATCTGAAGATTCTTACTGCATTCTCTCTCTTCTCTATGAAGTAAATTCACTTCACTTAGGTTTTGAGGAACCCTAACTATGTTTGCTTGATTGGATGATTGTATGAGCACTCCTACTTAATTATCTTGAGTACATATTCAATCTATTTAGGTTTTCATGATTCAATTATGCTTTAGTCGAGATTATTGATTCTGCTTTGATCCTATGAGAGCGAATACCTGATAAGGTCAATAGAGCACCATAGATTGATAGTATTGGATCAATTGCTTTAGTCGAGGGTCGATTCACTGCCTAAGTGAGTTCCCAACCTATGATTTTTTTAGTAGAAAAAGGTAGCTCCAACCTGTAATTAGATTAACTTTAACTTTCTTTTACCAAAAAAAAAATACTTTAACTGTTATTTGCTAGAGTAGTTAGCTAGTTATAGTTCTTCTATCTTAATGAAGTTTGCTAGATAATGAACTGAAGCTGAGTAATAAGTAATTCTAGAGACCCTTGAATTCGATATTTATTATTTGTGCCGATATACTACAGTCTCTTTCATTAGTTACACTTGGTCATTGTAAAGGGTTGTGTATAAGCGAGTCAACTACTAACAGTCAAAGTTAGCGTAAAAATAATTGAGAATATAAATAAATGGGGACTGTTGACTACTAACAGAAGATGTAACATGAATGAGAATGAGAACTATATGTCCCGAATATGGAGTCTCATGCTCCCTCTAAAAGTTACAAGTGATTTTTTCTTCTGTTAAAATAATTTGAATTGCTATTTGCTACAAACAAATGGCACATTCTTCCAATAGTTTAATTCTTTCAATTTTATATTTACAATAAATATATTCATCAAATACACATATTTGAAGAATCTCAACTTCCAAAATAAAAGAATACATTTTTAGAATTGTGCATGGCCTAATATACCGTGACGAAGCTAGCAATTTGAACAAAAGAGCTAAAACATTTACGCTCTATCTAAATCTATTTGAAGAGGCAAAGAGATGCTTTATGAATAATGAGTCAATGAAATTACAGAAACTACATATAATGATCGATTAATCAAGTTTCTCGCCCTGTTATGATTTATTTGGAAGAAACGAAACAACCACCTATTCAACAACACCAAACTTGAAGAGTGGAATCTATGGCATATAAGAGAGTTATCTGGCGAAGTTTGCATAGAATTAGATCTGCACAACTCTGGAAAGTGTTGTGCCACAACTAGGGCTGGATAATTGGTTAGCAGTTAGCAGTTAACCGACCCGTTACAATCAAAATCTGCCGGTTATTCACTAACCGAAAATCGAGATAACCAAGAATCGGTCGGTATTCGGAGGGATGGGCGAGATGCTTTTGGTTTTGGGGGCAACTCGGTTAACCAAAAATCAAGATAACCGAAGCCTTAAGGTCTCTTTTCGGTCAGTAAATTTGGGAGGTGGTTAGATCTAATCGATAACCGACATTTCGATTTTTGGTTATAACCGAACCGACCGAACTTCACCCCTAGCCACAACCGTTCTGATGGGTAAAACACGCCTTTAGCAGGAACCTACAAACAAAGTGAATCTAGACGTGGCATGCTCAAAGGTAACTGGACAAAGAGTTACATTTTAAGATCAAATGCAGACTTAAGTACTTTACAGGTTATTCTGTTATTACATTGAGCATGAATTCCTCACACAAGTTCTTTTCAGGTAAAATGATAATGACACAAATAAACTTTAAACAGGGAGCTAGACAAGTTCTTATTAATTTAGTTTGTTAGCTATAATCAAAATACCAACAGCTGCTGCTTTATTACACCCGCGCACACTGACTACACTTCAATTTATTCCAACAAATGAAGGAAAATAGCATGATACCACAAAGAAAACACCCTCATTCATAATAGCTGAAAAATGAAAACGCATGCAGCAGCTACATAAAACGACTCCATCAACCTACCAATCATGACGATCAGACGTTAATTGACGGCGCCGCAAATCCTCCTGATCTGGCCAGCAGATCCCGTAAGCGGCTGAATCTCACTCATCTTCACCATGGCCGCCGCGAAATCGTCCCTAAACCTCCCAGCCAACTTGCCGTACTCCGTCACAATCCCGTCCGTGACACCGCCGCCACTATACAACACCTGGTCGCTCGCCAGCAGTCCTCTCCTCCGCATCAGATCCCTAAAGTAGTTGTTATCAAAATGATCCGGCGTCACGGGATCAAACGGCGCCGTCACGTTTTCCCCTCCCACTAACGGACACCTCCGCCTCAGAACACCAGCGTACGCACCGTCAATATTAGCGCCGTCACTATAGATCCTGTCGCGAAAGGACGAACACTGCGCGTCGCCTAAAGTGTGGGCCCCACTGAGAGCGACCATCTCCCTGACGTTTAGCCCTTTCCCCTTGAAGCGCTTGATCAGAGTCTCCACGTCGTCGTTGTGGGACGGGAGGTCGGTCACCGCCACGTCAGGATACGCCGACGTAGAGTCCCTCCTCCCGAGCTTCACATCCCACGTGGGCCCGCCCACGTAGGCAGAGGCGTCCCTCGCTGCCACGGCGACTATGTCAGCGCACGAAACGACGCCGGGGCAGATCTTTTCGACTTGGGCCTTCGCGGCGTCGATGGCTTCGAAGCCCGTGATGGACATGTTGTTCCCGCCCGCGGTTTTCTCGGTGCGGATGGTTGGGGTTTGGTCGAGGAGGATGGAGGCGTCGCAGCCGTGGACGAAGCAGTCGTGGAAGTGGAGACGGATGAGCCCCGCCGCCATCCTTGTGTCGACGGCGAGGGAAGATCGTATGGAGGTTCGTATTGTGTTGAGGGCGTTGGGGCAGGTTTTGGCGTAGAGGTTGAGGGAGAGCTGAGCTTCGGTTTGGGTTATTGTTGCCATAGTGTTGATTAGGATGAAGAGTAAGGCGAGGTAGAAAGGTGATGAGGGTTTTGATGGTAACGTTGCCATGGCGAAAGAGAGAGCTATGGAGAGAGTTGAGGGATATTGACGGGGAGGATGAGTTGGATGGGGAGGCGTGTGCCGGTTTATATAGCCCCACGCGCCCATGTGAAATCTAAAGCAGAAGTCTGACTTGATTACACGTAAACATGTACCTAATCGTTATATAATAATGTGCCATTCCACTTACGGCATTCAGTACACCTCCAATACCATTTCTTACTTACTATCAGGGTCGGTCATATAGTGGTTCGGTTTGGTTAAGGTTAATGGTTTTCGGTTGGCCAAAAACCGTACAGGCCTTTAATAGTTTGACTTAGTTTCAAGAAAAGCGAATAAGTTTCGGCTCTTTTTTTCTCTTTCTCTTATTTTTTTACCGATTTTAACTATCGCTTTCACGGTTTATGTCAGAATCAGTTGATTCCAAGAACTCGAGTTGGTGAGCGAGGTTCGATTATTGATCTTATATCATTTACTAATTAAAACCCCATCCGGCCATCCCCCAATAAGGGCCAACTCATAAGGGCGAAGTTTGCTCCGATTAGAATACCATGTGCTTAGCAACTCGATCATCGAAAGGTATGATATCATGTCAAAAACTAGTTGGTTCCAATAGCTCTTTTTTTTTTTTTTGGAGAAGTTCAATTATGAATCTTATATAAAAATTGCTAACAATTTAAACCAATGTTTGTGAAATCGTACAGGCGATTCAACTCTAGAAAATATCCTACCAATAGCGATTTTTAGCAGTATGAAACGGTTGAGCCACAAGTTTCATCCGAAATACCCTACCATTAGTTTTTCCTATACAACTACCGATAGGGTTTGACAATCCATGATTTAAACCAAAACCAAAACAGTTAAGCAAAATGAGGTGTTGGAACCGGAAAAAAACCGAATCAAATAAGTTTCTAATTGGTTTGATTTTGGTTTTAACCGAAAACCGGAACCAAACTGCCGCCCGTACTTACTTTAGGTAGTCTTGCTTCCCATGTACTTTCCTGAGTACTTATTGTGTCTGTGGTATTCAACTATAATAGATTGGCCCTGCAAGTGGGGAAGGTTTCCTGTGTGCCAAAGGTTCTATCTGTGTGCGGTTCTCCTCGATCCTAAACATACTGCTAAATTAGTCATTATAAAAAAAAATTAAAACTAGCAAACAAACTGATGAGTACTAATATAGCATGCGACCAAAGGATCAAAGAGTTAGCTGAATGCATTTGGCTACCTGATTACGCGGTGTTTTCTGATCAGGCTGTATCTCTCTCTTTTAAGCTTTGGTACAAAAAATTTTTGGTTATGTACTGTGACACTTTCTGCAAATTACACATCGACAAAATAAGGAAGAAATTTTTTTAAGTAACAAATTAATAAGGAAGAGATTATTTTTTATAATGATGAAAGATGCATGGAAAGAAAATAAAAAAGGAAAGGAGAGTTCTGAATAACACAGATGATGGAAATGGTTCACAAGAAGTGAACCAATCCACCATCCCAATACCAAAACAAAGGAGACAAAAGGGAAGGACCATTGGCGTAGCCAGAAATATATTTTAGTGGGGTCCAAGCATAATTAAGTTTAGCAAGTGTCTCAAAGGTAAATGTATTATCTTGTGTAGAGGGGGTTCATGGTTTAAAAGTTAGTAACCTCACTTTAAAATCTCATCATTTTCCATGTGTATTCATTTTTCAAGTGGGGTCCATGGACCCCACATCCCCTCACCGAGCTCCACCAATGGGAACGACAAGACAAAGAGTCAAAAAGCCACAACTCAGCGGACCAGACCACTTCTGTTGTGAAAACAAATTGCAGAATGCAGCAATCCAAGGGTGCCACAAGAGAAACAGACACCAAGCAAAAAGGACCAGACCAATTTGACCTGAAAATCAGACAAAAACAAAACCAAAAGCAACAAATAACATATAACAAGCAACTCCCTCAACTCGCAAAGCAAACTTGAGCAGGAAGCGAACCATCTAGGAAGGCGAGAGCATCACCAACAACATCGCCAGACAACAGAACAGCTACAGTCAACCAAACCCAACAGAAAGGGTTTGAGGATTGGGCTAGGGGTGGGGCTTGGGTGGGCTAGGGGCTGGGCTGGGATGGGCAATATTTTTGTTACTCGATTTCCTTTGGTTTTAACTGGATCGAATCGGGCTAGTTTTTTGTGAGGACACTACAACCGCAAATGGGATTGGGTTGACGAAAATTTGATTTTTGGTTAGAACCAAAACGGTTTAAACTGGCCAGCTTTTTGGTTTGACCGGACAATCAGAACCGTATTCCCAACCATAATTTCAATCATACATATTTGATTTTGTAGTATTACCAAATAGGAAGGTTTTTGTTTATAACATATCTCATATATATTTCCTGGGAACGAATCAGGTCAGTAATTTTAGGGTGAGTATCATGAGTAACTTGTCCACATCAACGTGACATCAGCAACCCTCTCTCTCATGGAAATCCTTTTATTTTTTCTTCTTTAATTTTTATCGACGATTTCTCTCTTGTTTTAAGTCAGAATTTAATTTTTTTTTCTGAGATAAATCAGATTAATTGTGCTTTTTAAAATTATATCCACTTTGATATATTTTTAGAAAAAAAAACTGAGTCATTTTTTACCATATGGTATTGAATAGGAGCATACCATATGGTAAGAAAGCGTACCATTATGGTATGAACATACCAAAATTGTAGGAAGGTTAAATACATGATAGTAGGAGTATACTAACTGTCATTTACGACTTTAATCATTGTTTACCACAAGTTATACCACCCCCATACCAGGGTGGTAAAGTATGGTAACTTTTGGTCCTGTATTTTTTTCATCCAGAAATTTACAGATCCAATAGATCATGATGAACTCGTTCCTTCTGAGCAAATATTTTAAAAAATGACTTAAAAACGAAGAAGTTACCATATGGTATGTATTTTGTAACAGGAGGTATGAAAAAAAATCTCAAAAAACATTGAAAATTGATCTCATTTTGTAGAGCACAACGAACTCGTTCCATCTGTGCAATTTTTTTTTAAATCCGAATTAGAATGAAGAAGATAAGAGTCGATTAAGAAAACTAGGGAAAGTAAAGTGCTTTTAATTCTCAACATTTAGATATGAATTTTCTAGATCCACTTAAATTTGATGCTTGAGATTTGGTTACTCATTGGTCAATAACCACTATAACTAGTGGTTACTAACCGTATCCTAAAGCCATATTTCCTTTATGTTTGCTTTAATGAACATAATCTCGTTCCATTATCCCCTACTTTGTTATGAATAATTAATATTACAGCCTTATAGTTTCGATAAGAAATTTGAAAATTGTAAAGATCAATGTTGTAACATTTTAGGCGAATCTCACATCGACAAAACACAGGAGAGATTCATAATTCATTAGTAAGAAACCAACTTTATCTGACAAGACGCGTTTTAGAGCGAAATTAAGGAGTTTTTGTAAGATATTCGAAGTTAACGTGCTCTTTACGGAGCACTGCAATTAGGGGTGGCTATTTGGACCGGGACCGAATTAAAAACCGGAAACCGAACCGTATAACCCGGACCGAGACCGGACCGGGACCGGATAGTAAACAATCCAATCCAGTCTTTGGGCTTAGATTTGAGGTAAAAAACCGGATAAAGACTGGATAAGAGAGCTCAACACCCAAAACTTAAGGGTAATTTGCATAAACGGTCACAAACCTTTGCACTTAGTACAAAACTTAACCAACTCCTCACCCTTTAAGGCTTTAGGCCACTCAAATCCCACAATCTCTATGTAAAATCAAGACCGAATTGGGACCGGACCGGATCAAAACCGGACCGGATCAAGACCGGACTGTATCCAATCCAATTTTCGGTCCTTATATTTTCAAAAAGACCGGACTGGACCGGATCAATTTGGGCCAATTTAACCGGACCGGACCGTATAGCCACCCCTAACTGCAATGATTGATTTCTTGATCTTATGGGAGACGAACTCGCACCACAAGACAAAATCTGTGAGTATCTAAACCTAAAACGGACAATATTAAAATAGTTCGAAATGTTACAAATGTGGTGTAAATAAATCGATTATTTTTTCTTCTCTTTCATTTGTGGTATCTTCCTCCCCTTCCCTCCGTTCACAACAAACATTTTCCGAATCCTTCCTCCCTCCCATCTCCGTCGTATCTGCTCCTACAACTAGGGATGGCTATACGGTCCGGTCCGGTTAAATTGGCCCAAATTGATCCGGTCCAGTCCGGTCTTTTTGAAAATATAAGGACCGAAGATTGGATTGGATACAGTCCGGTCTTGATCCGGTCCGGTTTTGATACAGTCCGGTCCCAATTCGATCTTGATTTTACATTGAGATTGTGGGATTTGAGTGGCCTAAGGCCTTAAAGGGTGAGGAGTTGGTTAAGTTTTGTACTAAGTGCAAATGTTTGTGACCGTTTATGCAAATTACCCTTAAGTTTTGGGTGTTGAGCTCTCTAAGCCCAAAAATTGGATTGGATTGTTTACTATCCGGTCCCGGTCCGGTCTCGATCCGGGTTATACGGTCCGGTTTCCGATTTTTAATCCGGTCCCGGTCCAAATAGCCACCGCTACCTACAACCCCTCAACGCCAAAAAAATGCCACCATCAAAATTTCACTTCTCCCCCCTTTCTCTATTCCATTTTCTCCCTCCTCGCATATCAGCCCTTCCCCGCCATGAAACCCTACCTCGATCTTCTCCAAAAGATCTAGATAACGCGCCAAATCTCCTTTGTCGCGCCCCCGCCACCACTCCCTCCACCACCTCAATCATTAACAAACAGAGAGGGCGTGAAGGTGGCGATTCAAACGGTAATACCGCAGCACCGACGAGAGTATCCATATTAATGGCAATGGTAACCGTACGATGACCGTATGATCAATGGCAACGCTGACCGTACGATTACTGGTCTTGCTGACCTTGATGAGTACCGTGGCAATGAAGCCATCGGAAGCACAACTGTCCCCAAACTTCTACTCCAATTCCTGCCCCAACGCCCTCTCCACAATACGAACCTCCATCGGGACGGCCCTCGCCAAGGATCCGACCTTTGGCGGCCGCTCTAATCCGGCTCGAATTCCACGACTGCTTCGTCCACGGCTGCGACGCTTCCATCCTGCTCGAACAATCCCCGACCACCAACACCACCACCGAGAAAACGGTCCCGTCAAACATATCCACACGAGGCTACGAGACCGTCGACGCGGCCAAAGCTGCGTTCGAAGCGGTCTGCCCAGGAGTGGATCTCCTGCGCCGACGTCCTGACCGTCGCCGCAAGAGACGCTTCCGCCTACACGGGAGGCCCCTCCTGGGACGTGAAACTCGGTAGGAGGGATTCCACCTCGGCGTATCCCGACGAGGTGCTGGCGAACCTCCCCTACTTTAAAGACGATCTCCAGACCCTGATCGATCTGTTTGGGAGGAAAGGGCTCGGCCCAAGAGACATGGTTGCCCTCTCTGGGGCCCATACATTGGGCCAGGCCCAGTGCTTCACCTTCCGCGACCGGATCTATGGCGGCAATGTCACGGACATTGACGACGGATTCGCTAGCGCTCTCAGGCGCCAGTGTCCGACTGTGGGCGGGGATTCGACGCTGGCTGCAATGGATCTGACTCCCGACAAATTTGACAACAACTACTTTAGGAATATTTTGCAGAAGAAGGGGCTCCTGAAAACCGACCAGGTCCTTTTCAGCGGTGGCCTTACTGATAGCATAGTGGTTGAGTATAGTAGGATTCCTGCCAACTTCAATGCCGATTTCGCGGCCGCCATGATCAAAATGGGAGATCTTCAGCCTCTCACTGGTTCCGCGGGACAGATTAGAAGGATTTGCGGCGCCGTCAACAATTGATCAGAAAATTAGTTAGTTTTTTATTTCTTTGATTTAATATTATTTTGTTGTTATTGAATGTAGTGTAACTTCTTTCCTTTGGTAATAGGATAGGAGTAATCTCACGATAATAAAAAAGTATGAGCTAGCTGTAAATAGCAATTATTATCTCATGTGTAAAAATGAATTAATTTTGTACTGTATCAATTTTATTCATCTCTATTCACTTCCATTTTCGTTTCCTGTTTTCTGTTTTCATGTCATAAATTTGGCAACCGAAACGAGAAAATTTGTTTACTTTTCATTCTGTTTTCTATTCGTTTCCAACTATGAAAACAGAAAGTGGCAACTTCCTGCTGTTTTCGTAAACGACAAAATGTTGTTTTCACCTGTTTTCAACATCTGTTTTCTCAAAAACTAGAAACATAAATGAAAGTAAACATACCCTATTCGTTTCCAACTATGAAAACAGAAAGTGCAACTTCCTGCTGTTTTCGTAAACAACAAAATGTTGTTTTCACCTGTTTTCAACATCTGTTTTCTCGAAACTAGAAACATAAATGAAAGTAAACAGACCCTGATAGTCTTTTTCGAGGACCTTCGATTAATTTAAAATGATCTTTGAAACGTGGTTGGCTAAATTTGGACTTCTAGATGCTTGCAAATCACAGTTACATACAAGATGTTAATTGAATGGATTACAAAGCCATATTGAGAATAATACAAAAATAAGTACATATTGTTTGGAAGAGAAAGACAAATTAAATGGGTATCACATAAAATAGAATTGACAATCAGCTAAAAAGTTTGTCCCTCTATAACATGGCCAATTCCAACAATTCTTCTAATTTTAGATCCTCATTTCCAGCTCTGTTTGGTAAGTTTGACGTGTTAGAAAAGGTGGTCTTCAGGTTGAAAGTTAGTGTAACTTTGTTTACCGACTTCGAATTTAAATGAAGAAGATAGTGAATCATAAGAGATTAATGATGATCAAGCGGAGAAGATGAGATCGATAGCGTATTAGATCATGTCAAGTGGTAAAATTTGGTTGTCTGAAAACTTTCTTTCTCTCTCTTTTCCTTAGTTCTATTTTGGTTTCCTTGGCTCTAGATCGACTCCTGATCAAATGAAGAAGATTCAAAAATTCTATGCCATACACAGTAAAAATAAAAATGGTTTAAATTGATCGGTTAGATTATCAGCACTCCTTGGTTTACATGCTGTTATAATTGAGTTTACGGTCATACTAGCTAATTGAAACTTATCGAGAAGAAGACTTGTTAGAACTACTAGATCTATTATGAAATATATTTTTAATTTATAAATCACACTTATTAAAACTATAAAAAAAAATTCTTCCTAGTGAAAACCATACTCTTAACTTAGTACTTCAAACCAAAGTTTTATATTTTCCCGTAAATCAACAACCTCAACAAATCGGTGGAGGATAGAGTTAAGAAATAGTATACAATAACTTTAAACAATATTCATAAGAAAAATAAAAACATATTTTTGCTCTTTCTACCCGTCGCAAAATATAATATTCCCTTTCTTGTCATTTAAACTAATCACCAATCAGTACTATAGAATATAGATCATACACTACATAGAGCATGGGAAAATAAATTAAAAACAAAATAGAATGGAAGAAGCAACTACATTAAAAGAAAACTCATCAATTACTCTCCGATCTTAACAAAATCGATCTACTAATCAATTAAACGAAACAAATTAATGTACCCAACTAATTAATTAGCCTTACTGCAAGTCCTCCTAATCTGACCATCGGATCCAGTCAACACCTCAATACTCCCCATCTTAACCATCGCCGCCGCGAACTCATTTTTAAACTTCCCGCCATCCTTACTGTACTCCTCCACAACCCCATCCGTCTCACCGCCGCTAAACAGTACCTGATCCGTCACCAAAAGCCCCTTCCTAATCATCAGCGCCTTGAAATAATTATTATCAAATGACGTCGGCGTCACCGGATCCAGCGGCTGCACCAGCCGGTCCCCGCCGCTGGCGGGACACATCCGACGCTTCTTCCTCGCAAAATCCGGGTCGATCACGTCCTTCACAACAGTCACGTTTCCGTACACCCTGTCGCGGAACGCGAGGCACTGCGCGGTCCCCAGCGTGTGGGCCCCGGACAGCGCCACCATCTCCCGCGAATTCAGCCCCTTTTTGCGGAACAGCGCGATCAGCGTGTTGAGGTCGTCCTTGGGAGTCGGTATGTCGGACGCCGCGAGGGAAGCAAACGCGACGTCGGAGTCCCGCCTCCCGAGCTCCACGTCCCAGGAGGGGCCCTCCACGGAGGCGGAGGCGTCGCGCGCCGCGACCGCGATGATGTCGGCGCAGGAGACGACGCCCGGGCAGATCCGCTCCAACGTGGATTTCGCGTCCTCGATGACGCGGAACGTCTTGGTGAAGCGGCGATTGGGGACGGCGCCCTTTTCGGAGACGGTGGTGGTGGTGTTGTCGAGGAGGACCGAGGCGTCGCAACCGCGGACGAAGCAGTCGTGGAACTGGAGGCGGATTAAGGAGGCTGCCATTCTCCGGTCTTTGGTGACGGCGCCGCGGACGACGGCGCGGACGGCGGTGAGGGCGCGGGGGCAGGTTTGGGCGTAGAAGTCGGTGGAGAGACAGAAAGCAGCCGGCGGTGTGGTTAGTAATAGCGTGAATGTTGTGAGGAGTAATGCGGCTACTCGTTTCGGCATTGTGGATGACATTGTACGTAGTTAGGCTGGTTATTGTGCTAAACTCGGCTGTTGATTTGTTGGATTGATTAGTGACAGTAAGACACTAATTTATAGAACGTTAAGTTGGAAGAAGGTGACAGAGGATGGGATTTGTAAGACTAGTGTCGAGTTTATTAATTAAAACACTATTCTTAATGGATGGAGGTTGCGTGACAAACTTCAGACTATGGGTTCTCTTTTTTCCTTCTTTTCCATTGCTATGTGGTGGATCGACGTCAGATGCGATTGGGAGTTTAGGCGGCGAGATAAATATTTACTAATTCCCCCTATTATAGAAATAGAATAGCAATATGTTTGTTTAGGCACTAAACAAAATTATTAAAATTATGAAGACGACAACAGGGAGGATATTATTTGAGGTCATGGTTGTTAAAGTTAAACTGCTTTCCGACCAGCGAAGAGGAGATGATGGGGATGGTTAGATGCATTCCGCACCCTCTTCACGGATCAATCCAACTCGGTGAATTTCCTCATTTCGGCCTTCCCTAGCCTGGACAACTTGGCGAGGCTCGACGCGGAGGTAGAAGGCTGTGAATGTTGATCGTTACGTAACAATAATCAAGAGGAAGAGTATCGATCGGGACGAGATGAGATTTATGTGGTTTTCTTGTTCGATCGTAATCGAACAAGACTAGTTCACGGGAGGGTTGTGTACTTCTTATTTAACCGTACTCAACATAGCACATTAGGTTGCATATATATAAACTCGGCTATCTCCTAATTAACCCTAGCCGAGACACTATAGTTAATGGGCCGAGCCTTATAATTACAAGACCATAAACCGAGATGCATAATACTCAACACCCTCCCCCAAATTGATGAGGGGTTCTCATCGTCAATTTGCCAGCCAAGAAGGAATGTCGAGTGACAGTGAAGGCCTTGGTAAAGAGGTCTGCGAGCTGATCTTCAGAATTGATGTAGCAGATGCGAACGGTACCATCACAAACGAGATCACGAATATAGTGAACATGTACCTCAATGTGCTTCGTGCGATCATGGAAAACAGTATTGGTAGCAATGCGTATGGCACTCGTATTGTCAACATAAAGCTCCATAGGAGTGACACATGTGACACCCAAATCCCCTAGTAAACGACATAACCACTCAAGTTCAGAGGTGACATCAGGCATAGCTCGGTACTCTGCTTCAGTGGACTATTTGGAGACCCGGTCTTGTTTCTTGCCCCTCCAAGATATGACAAAAGAACCCAACCTAATACACTAGCCAGTCGTCGATCGGCGGGTGTCAACACATCTGCATAATCAGAATCGGAAAAGGCCTGGAGCACAAGTCATCCATCAAAGGAGGGAGGGGGGGGGGGGAACAAACCGACATCACGAGTCCCTTGCAAGTATCGGAGAATCCTATGAACAGATGTCAGGTGATCAGTACGAGGAGAAGACATTAACTGACTTACGATCTGCACTGCATATACTATATAAGGGCGAGTAGAGTCCAGGTAGATGAGACTGCCAACTATGCTGCAATATTGCCTCCCACCGTCTGGTAACAGATCACCTGAGTCCCTCCCCAGCTTCAAGTCGAGTTCAATAGGAGTAGCCACAGGAATACAATCACTATGTTGGGTGGCATCCAAGAGATTATCAATGTATTCCCGTTGGCTAAGAAGAATACCGGAACGAGAGCAAGACACCTCAAGCCCCAGATAGTAAGAGAGAGAACCAAGTTCCTTGAGGTTGAAAGACTTATGAAGACCCCGTGTGAGTTCGGCAATGCCCTCGGAATCATCGCCAAAAACGATCATATCATCCACGTATATAAACATGACCACCAGACCCCGAGCAGTGCGACGAGTGAAGAGAGAATGATCATTCGCACTCTGAATGAATCCAAACCCCAGAATAATAGACTGAAACTTATCAAACCAGGCCTGAGGAGCCTGTTTAAGACCATATAGAGAGCGCTGGAGCAGGCAGAAGAGTCCGGTGGATCAACAGTATAGCCCGGTGGTCGTTCCATGTAGACTGTTTGTTTGTGCTCCCCGTGGAGGAAAGCGTTCTTGACATCAAGCTGATAGAGAGGCCATCCTATAAGTGAGGCAACAGCGAGAAGAGACCTAACTGTGACCATTTTTGCTACCGGTGCAAAAGTTTCCTCGAAGTCGATGCCGTATTATTGAGTAAATCCCCGTGCAACAACCCGAGCTTTATGTCGTTCAATAGAACCATCAGGTTGAACTTTTTATGGCATAGACCCAGTTACTCCCCACAACCGGAACTTCACGTGGTGGACGTGGAACCACAACCCACGTATTATTTGCATGCAATGCTGATATTTCGTCAGTCATGGCGTTATCCAAGACGGGAATACCCTTGGCTTGGGAGTAGCGGGTTGGAACTCAAAGTGGCGCCACCTGAAAAGAGACATATTTAAGGTGGCGGACAGGGGGTTGTCCGAGGTTGGCCCGCTGCGATCTGCGAAAAGGAACAAGAGCAGCTGGTGGAGAAGGTGGCGGTGAAGCAGATGATGCTGAAGAAGAAGAAGAGTCTGACGTCCCGGGGGAGGAAGGGGCGGGAGAGGGCGCTGCGGATAAGGGGCTGGCGGAATGTCCAAGTCATAGAGAATATCATAATCATCGTCATGCGGAAATGAAGGAAGGGCTAGGGACGTATTAAAGAGAGTGCTAGGTTCCGAGGAAGACGAGTAGTACCTTAAGTTCTCAAAGAACACGACATTGCAAGCTATACGGAGACGACTAAGAGAGGGATCATAACATAAGTAAAACTTATGAATGTCGTTGTATCCAAGGAACACACAACGAGCTGTCTTGGAGATTAACTTAGTTCATTCAAACCGAGGAAGAAGAACAAAACATAGCCAGCAAAAAAGACGAAGACTCGAGTAAGGAGGATGTTTTGAAAGCAACCGAAAGTAGGGACTGTCCTAACCTAAGACCAGAGTGACTTGATAATTTATAAGATGAACAACAGTAGCTACCGTCTCAGGCCAGAAGGAGGAAGGGACATGAGAAGCTAGAAGAAGAGCACGAATTACTTCCATCACATGTCGGTTCTTTCGTTCTACCAAACCATTCTGTTGGGAAACCTCAGGTCATGATTTCTGAGTAAGAATGCCTAGTGATCGATATAATTCAAGAATAGGATTGGAGCTAAACTCACCACCAGGATTTGACCAGACTACACGAACAGTTCTATCAAATTGAGTTTGAATCATTTTGAGGAATTTTGTGGCAGTAGCCAAAAGATCGTATTTTTTACGCAAGCAATAGACCCATGTGTAACGAGTTCTATGATCGACAAACAGAGCAAAATACTTGTAACCATGACGGGAGGTAACTAGACTGGGACCCCATATATCGGTATGAATCAAGTGAATAGATTCTGTGATAACAGTACGACTTGACGGAAAAGAAATGCAAGTTGTTTTGGCCTCTACACAACATGTACAAGAAAAATCAGACGAATGAGGCACCTTATTACCAAACAATTGTTTCTTAAACATAACTCCTAAGCGAGTTGAGTTAGGATGACCCAATCTCGGGTGCCATAGTTGAAATGTACGATCACCAAGACTCGAAAACACAATAGAGAGGGAAGACCTAGACACCGACGAGGATAAAGTGGACGATGACGATGATGGTAGTGGGTCGAGTTGCTCTAGGTAAAAGATTCGTCCAAGCTTGTTACCTGATGACTCGATATTTGCACATGTTTTCCCCTTTGTTTCTTGATCGTTTAAGCTTGCATTATCGCTTCTTTGGCCTATTTTACGCTAGGTTGTGTTCCTTTGTCACATTTCAGGCCCTAGCACATAAAGTGAAGCGTAGGCGCAAGTTTCAAGTCAATCGGAGATCAATTGGCGATTAGGGAGAAGAAACACGAGCATGATCTGAAGAAGAATGGATTTCTACCTCACTTTATGGACAAAGAATCATGAAATTTTGTTATGAAAAGAAAGAGGACGAGACTACGAGTGTCTGGGTTCAAACGGCGACTGATTCGGAGTCCGGACGAGGGAGAAACGAAGCTTTGAACAGGGGTGGAGGAAGAATTACGGGCAGGAGAATTACGACCGTAATTTCCCCTCCCATGCCCGTAATTTCACTGCCGAGAGGAGTTTTGGGTGCTTGAAACTTAACCAAAACGCGTGTTTTGGGCAAAATACGGGCATGGAAGAATTACGACCGTAATTCAGCCCGTAATTCGCCCAGAATCGGGTTTTTGAGGCAGATTAGAGCCAAAGGAAAGGAGAGCTGGGTTTTGGATCCCAAACACCCAAGGGACGAACCCTAGAGAGAGAGAGTGACTTGGGAACATTCTTGGAGCTATTTTGGAGGATTTCTTCGCCATTGGAGCTCGGGAATCAAGCTTGGAGATGGAGATTGAAGATCTAGATCAGATTTCTGCAGTCACTCTCTTCTCTATGGAGTAACTTCCCTTCACTTAGGTTTTGAGGAACCTTAGTTCCATGAGTTAGGATCTTTCTTGTATGAAGTTTTGGATGCTATATTGTTTGATTATAATCGAATGATGCATGTTTATTGAGTCGATTGAAGTCTGATCATCTTTTCCTGATTCTTGCTGCAATCTGAGATAGATAGAATCTGATTAGGTTGCTAGAGTCTCATCATTCGGTAGTAGGAGATTGGCTATACGAGAGTTAGCCAGTTTACTGCTTTGTACTGGAATCCAATTCCAGTAGTGGAGTTCTGTGCTTATTGCTTCAGCTTTCTATCCCGGTGAAGACTAGTCGTCTGCCGGATAGTTAGACTGAGAGGGCTTGTTCAGCTTAAGAGATTCCAAGCTACTGTCGGATCTTCCGCAGTTTAATCAACAGTAAATCAACCAAAAGGAATTACAACTTGGACCTAATTGAGGAGCTAGGGGGAATCATACCTAAGTGAGTTCCCAAACTGTAATTAATAGTTTTACTTAGTTTAGTTAGTAGAGTAGTTTAGTTAATCAATCCTTAATCTAGTTTGCTAGATAATGAACTGAAGCTGAGTAATAGTAACTCTAGAGACCCGTGGATTCGATATTTATTACTTGTGCCACTATACTGCAGTCCCTTTCATTGGTTACACTTGGCCATTGTTAGGTGTTGTGTTTTAGAGCATCATTACCCCTGCCGATCTTCCGCCCCATCTTCAGATCCTGAACAGAACACCCAGAGGGTGCAAACACAACACGACAACCACTTTCAGTGAGCTGCCCAACAGAGACCAAGCTTGGCACAAGATTAGGAACATAAAATGTATTAGGCAAAGCAAGATCACGTTCATTTATTACGCCCACACCAACAACGGGCAGCCTAGACCCATTAGCTACTTGAAGGGAGATGTCATTTACGGGAGACAAACTAGAGAGACTAGAGGTAGAACTTGTCATGTGATTAAAGCATGCCGAGTCAAGGATCCAACGAGGAAGCTTATCGGATGCTTGTAAACTGGCAAAGGAAGTTTATAGCCTTGTTGACGAGTTTTTCAAGAGCTCCTGTCTCCACCATAATTCCCTTTGTTGATATGACTTGAATCGGATTATCAGCCGCTACGACTGGTAATCGGGGGTCTCGCTGACCCAGTCAGCGAGTGGGGTCCAGGGGAAACGCCCCGGTGGGGGTGCGGGGGCAACGCCCCCGGCCCACGGTGTATGGGCTCAATGTTATTTGGGTTCGGGTTCTGGGCCTGGTCTGTAACCGTTTTCTTTGCCAGATTGGATTAGGTTTAGACCCACATGGAGAAGTACTATAAATACTTCTCATACTCCTCTGTAATCTGTAATCTCCTCAATATAGTGAAACTGGCTCTCTCTCGCCCGTGGACGTAGCTAACACACATCGTGTTAGTGAACCACGTAAATCGTGTGTCGTGTTTTCGATTCTCGCTTTCGTATTCTTGCTTTGTCGATTCCTGCGATTTCCCGATCTGTAGCAGCGTTTTTATAACACCCTTTGCTCCCGGCGCCATTTGTGTGGCAAATGTTGAACGATTGTTTGTTCCTGTGGTAGCTGGCTGTGATCTCCATTTCCCTGCATTCCTTGGATTGATCCCTTGCTGCCCCCACCCCCACCATTGTTGCCACTGCCATTTTTATTTGAGGATTGAGGGGGAGCGATAGGGAATTCCGGGACAATGTTCCCGGTTTGCTTGCAATACGCCAAAGTTTCTACGTCTACAGTACTTTTTTGTGTGGCCCTTAGCATGACAATGAAAGCATTCAAATTCTCTATGAGCTGTCTGGGAGGATCGATAGGCTGCGAAGGCGGCTTCATCTGTTTTTCCAAAGTCGTCACCCCCAGCCACTGAGTTCGTGGTCTGACCAGCAACATTCCCAGCGGAATTTTGGAGATGATGGGCACCTGACCCTCCTTTCACTGCGGCACACACAGATGGTTCACCATTGCCAGGGCGAGCGTCAATGCTGGCTTGAGTTCTTAGGCTGGTTTCTTCTCGAATTAGGGCGCCCAGAACTTGTTCCATCTGTAGACCATCTCGATTGAGCAAGGTTGACCTCACAGCCTCATATTCAGGTTTCAAGCGTGCCAGGAATTGGAGGGTTCTGGTCTTGACTTTTTCTGCGCGGACTTAAGCGGAGGCGGCTCCCGTCAGCAGTGGCCGATAAAAGTTCTTGTTCCGTCCATAAAAGCTTGGCCTCGTTGTAGTACGTGGTGATATCCTTGTTACCTTGGTAAAGGTTTCCCAGTTCAACTTCTATCTCAAACTGGCGGACAACGCTAGGCGTAGCGTATGTATCTCTTAAAGCCTTCCACATCTCAGGTGAGGTTGGAAGAAGGCGAAGCCCTAGCACTATGGAAGGGTCCCTTGATTTCAAGATCCATGAACGAACTCGTGCATAAGATTGCATCCACTTGGCTTGTTTCTGTTGCGTTGACGGAGGGACAGTTGGCTTCGTTGTTGTGCCATCAAGAAATCCAAAAAAACCTTGACCTTCGATGAACGTACGGAATTGAAATTCCCACAAAGCAAAGTTATTCGAATTGAGACGAGTATTGATGCTTTCCAGATCCATGGAGCCTGGCTCTGATACCATGTTGATCGTTATGTAACAATAATCAAGAGGAAGAGTATCGGGACAAGACGAGATTTGCGTGGTTTTCTTGCTTGATCGTAATCGAACAAGACTAGTCCACGGGAGGGTTGTGTTCTTCTTATTTCACCGTACTCAACGTAGCACATTAGGTTACATATATATACACTCAGCTATCTCCCAATTAACTCTAGCCGAGACACTATAGTTAATGGACCGAGCCCTATAATTATAAGACCATAAACCGAGATGCATAATACTCAACAGTGAAGTTCAGGGAGTCTTGAAGAGCATGAGTGCCTATAAAGTCTAGCCCAGGTAGGGGTGTTCAAATGGTTATCATGGTAATTACCAAACCAAATAAGGGTAAATTCTACTAACCATGGAATACAATATCATAACCAAACCGTTCAAACTAATACAACAACCAAATTAGCCAAACTAACATTTAATCGATTTGGTTAATTGGATAACCAAAATAACTAATATAACATCACATTATCATTAAGTGAGAAATTTTTTCGGTTAGTGCATCAATTTGCAATTATATAATGAATAACACATAACAATCCACATAATTACCGTTAACGTATATACTTGTAACAAATACAATTATATTACATTTGACTCTTGAGTGGTTATGCAAAGTATTAAACATGTGTACATAATATATATTAGATATATAGCTAATTACTTAACTGGTTAATTTGGTCTGATTGGTTAGTAGTGTATGAAACCAAACCAAACCACCTAATCAAAACAAGCTAAAAAATTTAACCAAACCAAACCAATTATCCAAATTAACCAAACTAACTATCTAAATACTACTGGTTAAAACGGTTACCACGGTAACCACACCATTTGAAAATCCCTAGGCCCAGGGAAGGACGAATACCAACCCCTGTTCTTCCAGCGGTGCTGGGAAAAGATCGGTGGGCATTTTTCATAGTTTGTTATCGATTGTTTTAGTTTTACGGAGTTGGTGGCATATGTGAACAAGAGACGCTTATGGTTCTCATACCAAAGAAGAAGAAACCAAAGCGGGTCTCTGACTTGCGCCCTATTAGCCTTTGTAACGTGGCCTACAGAACGCTTACGAAGTGTATGGCGAATCGCCTAGAACCGCTTATGCCTCAGCTTATTAAGCCGAATCAGACGAGTTTCGTTCTGGGGTGCAACATTTAGAGTAACATCATCATTCTCCAGAAGGTAGTGCATATCATGCACACGAAGGTGGGGGAAAAGGGAAGATTGTGATTAAAATGGACCTGGCAAAGGCATACGACCGGTTGAGTTGGAGCTTCGTCATAAGCACTCTCTTTGGCGCAGGACTCCCAGAAAGGTTTGTCGACGCGATTGTGGCCTACCTAACGTCCGCGTCAATGGAGATCCTGTGGAACGGGGCGACGATGGAGCCTTTCAAGCCTACCCCGGGGAAGCCTACCCTGGGGCTTCGACAGGGTTCCCACTCTCCCCATATATCTTTACGTTGTGCATTGAACGATTGTGTCACTTAATTGAGGAGGAGCTGCGCCGGAAGCAGCGGAAACCAATCCAGTTAGTGTGGGGAGGAAGTGAGCTAACCCATCTATTTTTTGCAGATGATTTGCTTCTTTCGCTGAAGCCTCCTTGGACCAAGCAGAAGTCATCACGTCTTCCTTGCAGAAGTTTTGTGAAGCATCCGGGGAGCTCGTGAGTAATGAAAAGTCTCGATTGTTCTTCTCAAAGAACACTAAACACGATGTTTGCAAAGAGATTAGCGATCGCCTTCATATTCGTATGACACAGGACTTGGGATGGTATCTTGGAGTGTCTGTGTTGCATGGTCGTATAACTAAACAGACCTATAGATATATTATTGATTGTATTGACCAGCGTCTTGCAGGTTGGAAGGCAGAGAACTTATCCCTTGCAAGTCGAGTGACGCTTTCCTTCTCAGTGCTCAATGTCATACCGTCCTATGTCATGCAGACCTCAGTGCTCCCGGCAGGAGTCTACATAGACCGCAAGATCAGAGCCTTCATTTGGGGATCCCAGGAAGGAAGGACGCAGATTCACCTGATCAATTGGGAAACAATATGTCAACCAAAAGATCATGGTGGTCTAGGGCTAAGGAATGCGCGGGGCCTGAACAAGGCGTACTTCCTGAAGCTCGCTTGGGGCATCCTTAAGCACCCAAAGGAGCTATGGGTTTGCGTGCTAAAAGAGAAGTACCTCCGAGAAGGTCCGAGCGGGGTGGAACTACGACGCAAGACCAGATACTCGCACTTATGGAGGGGAGTGCAATGTGTCTGGAATATGATACTGGAAGGGGTGAGGTGGAGCATTCGAGAAGGCACTGACACTCTTTTTTGGCAGGATAAGTGGTTTGATGGAGACGTAGTGTTGACGAAACATCTGTTACCGACCGCAGGAGACATCGACCTTCAAGCCTTCGTCGCTAGCATGACAACGTTGACGGGTGAGTGAGATGTCGATCTGCTTTCTAATATCTTACCCAATTACGTGTTCTTGAAGGTGATCGGGATGTCGCCGCCCAAACAGGAGCTTGGCAAGGACGAGTTGGTATGGGAGTTGGAGCCGAAAGGCAACTTCACACTAAAGTCAGCATACCAACTCGTGGCAGCAATTAATGGAGACGAGGCGCATCCAGGGTGAAAGCGGTGTGAAAGTGGCCCGGCCCGAGCCGGGTTCGTCACTTCTTATGGTTGGCTTATCATGGAGCGCTCATGACTAACGAGGAGAGTAGGCGGCATCACCTAGCAACAATCATGGCCTTCCAGCTGTGTAAGCAGCACGTCGAGTCATCAGAGCACGTTTTCCGAACGTGCAGCTTTGCGAGACAACTTTGGACTTCCGCCCTTCCGTCAGCTGCAGCAGACTCGGATCCTCAGGACTTCAATGAGTGGTTCATGCACTACCTGTCGAAACCTGACACACAGGTTTGTTTTGGCTTCAATGTATGATCCTATGGCGCTCGCGGAATGATTACATCTTCGCAGGCATCGGGGAGGCACCCAATAAGCTTTCGCAAAAGATCCTATCCTAAGAGGTCATCGCGCAACGGTGCAAAGCGGCAGAACACACTGTATCACTGGCGAGGTCGGGCTGCGTCGAGACGTGGATGTAGGGTGGAGACCAGCCCCGACAGGGTGGCTTACAGTGAACTCCGATGGCTCATTATTGCGGGACTCGGAGTCTACTGCTGCAGGAGGCGCGCTTAGAGATGGGCAGGGTCGCTTATTGGGGGTTTGCTCGATGAATCTGGGGAGATGCTCAATCACTCGCGCATAGCTATGGGGTGCCATATACAAGGTCTGCACCTGGCTTGAGACCTTGGATATAGGAAGTGGAGCTGCAACTCGATTCCACTACAACCGTGCACCTCCTATATGAGTCTGCTTCGACGGATCACAGCACGCCATCCTTGTACTGTCATTTCAGGAACTGCAGAAGCGTGACTGGGACATCCGGGTTACGCATGTTTATAGGGAGGGCAACTTCCTTGCTGATTACCTGGCTCATCTGGGTCACTCTCTTCCTCGGGGAACCCATGTTGTCGATCCTAGCGATCCTTATATTGGCCAATGGCTTTTGTGTGACTTTGTGGACGGTTTTACCGTTCGTTCGATTAATTAATTGAGGTTACGGTGCTTTGCACCTTTTCACCAAAATAAATAAATAAATAAATTATGGGAAATTCTACGGTACCCAGGGTGAAATCCGAGGTATCGTATACCTTGAGTAAGAAAACGCTATCCAGAACTTGAATTGACTAATCTTTCGGACATGATACTATACTATAATCTTTAAAGATCAATATCTAGGTCTTATTTCTCTAAATCTTGTACCCCAAGATCAATTTAATTAGAAACAATAATCGACGGTTATGATTCGTCCAAATATAGGCAAAAAAAATCAATGTACCATCTTAGGGTTTATAGTTTATGATTTAGATGATTAGGACCTAGGGTTCACTCATTAAAGGTTAGGGTATAGTATCATGCCGGAAAATTCTGCTAATTCAAGGTCTAGATAGCGTTTTCATACTCAAGGTATGCGGTACCCCGGATTTCACCCAGGGTACCATAGAAGACACTATATATATATATATATATATATATATATATATATACACGCCTAGTGAGATGGTGCTATCTAGATTAGTGAATTTATCACGGTTTGAGATATGTTACTATAACCTAACTGCTAATGTCTGAATCCCATGTTGGGTATATTCAAACCCAAAATCAATTCAATCAAAAACAAAAATTGACAATTGATTGAAGTTCTAACCAAGTAAATTCAAATGAAAGATCACCTAAACTATTTAATACTCCATAGTGCCTACGCCAACATTTACAGAGGCGTGATAAGAAAGAGAGTGTCTACAATATTATTCTCTAACCCCAAATAAAGTACAACCAAGAGGTAGATAACATGTTAGACTCGAGTTATTGAAAGAAGGGACGAGTTTTAGAATTTAAGCATAATATCATTTTAATGTCAACTATAGACACCCCATTTTGTCCGGGTTGATACACGACCGACTACGAGATCGACAATTTTGATACTTAATCGTCATTTAAATCAATACGAATTTGAGATTGGCAATAGCAAATCTAAGAAGGTTAATATTGTCTGCGATTGCATTGGACTTGGCCAATTCATTGTCATGTTGGTTTGTTGCGATGGTTAATCAATTCAATAGAGTTGATTTAATTTAAAGAGTGAGGTTGGGTCTGAATTGAGATAATAGAAGAAAAGAACAAATCAGTAAATTTTTTAATTAAGATCCATATAATCAATTACAAAGATACAATTAATTACAACTTACAAATGTATAATCGCTACAATTACAAACAAAAGCTTGCCAAAGTTAAGTCAAGTCAGCATTAGGCCCAGCCTAGGCCCATAGCAAAGTCAAAACCCCTGTCCAAGGTCAACGAAAGTCAACTATTGGTTAAACATTCAATCAAACCAATCAACAAAGTCAAACCAGTCAGAAATCAGGTATGACCAAACGGGTCCGACCCAACCCAGACACTGTTGCAAACTTGGTGAACAAGTTGACTTTTCCTTTAAAAAAGAACCCATGGAGTAGAAAAAAGGGAGCTTCTTCTGGCCTTCATCTTCATTTCATACAGACAAGGCAGATAGGGAAAAAAACAACACAAAGGGGCCGGTAGACTGATTCTTCCTTGTTGTTGTTCTTCTTCTTCCTCTTCTTCCACACAGAAGACGAAGCTCGGCAAAAAAAATTCCCCCTGCCAAGCTTCATGCTAGGAGCTTTTCGCCTTCCCGACGTTTCTCCTCCCATTATTTTTATTCCCATTATTTTTGTTTAATTATGAAGGGTAGTTGGTACAACTTGGCAGGGTAGTTGACAGATGTGAACCGATGTGTCCATGCCATTATTAGAGTTTGTAGGCCAAGGTAGAGATCTGTAGAATTGTGGACTAGGAATTTCAACACCCCCTCTTAATTCGCAATTCGTAGTTGCATCTTGAACTTCTCGAATTTCTCTCGAGTAAATGACTTGGTCCTGATGTCTGCTTGATTTCTTCACCTTGAGTGACTTTTGCAACTTCTTTTTGTTACTCATCTTCTTGCTTCTTCTGGAACCAATAATCCATTTGGGGAGTGATTTGGACTCCTGCGATTCCTGCATTTGAACCTGCAATATTTTGTTGCACGTCCCGTCTTTTGACATATAATGCATTATGAGTTGTTACCGTCGGATTTTCCTCTACGGTCTTGAACCTGCTTGGTAGTTCATCCTCTGCTTTTGTCATTTTGCCAGAGCCTTGCTTCGTCATGACCTCCTCATAAGCTTCTTAGAAGAGATCCCACAAGTCTTGAGCGATGAAGATTGTCTTCACTCCGATACTTGTAGAATTCACCTTCGAAGATCGGGATCTGACTGGGGATATTTACGAACATTGTGTTCACCTGGATTGCTGCCATGATTTTTGGATTTTTTTTTTTGTAGGATATATGAGGCTGGTTTGGAAGGATAGGAAAGTAGTATCGGCTCTGATACCAAATTTGTTGGGTGTTAGCGGAAGTAGTGGTAATTTAGGATCAAAACAAAGGAAACAATTGGTGTTTAATCGCTCTTTTTATAAATCACTTAATTGGTGTTTAATCACTCTTTTTAAAAAATACTTTCTTTACTTCTAAGATTTTGCATCAATAGATGTATGATCAAATCTAAATAACGAACACATAATTAATCAAATTATATAATTAAATACGTAAATAAAGCACAAATTATAATACACCCAACCGTTTAAAACTTATCGATTTTAGTAGTACTATTTTTGGGGGTTGTGGGATGTGAATACACTTGCCCACACGTAACCGTACTCCCGAACCCAGAACTCTAAAATTTCGGAGACCAAATTTCAGTTTTGACCCTAAGGTCAAGACCCGACAAAATGGTGATCGATCCACAATAAAATAAGATTGATGGCGACTCCGAAGCAATTCGCGACTATCCTTACCGGTGAATGTAGAGTAAAATGAACGAGAATAGTCTCATTAGAGGAACACAAAAAGGGTAGTAATTTGAGAATTTCCATTCAATAATGGTGGAAGCAGTCTCTATATACCAAGTTGAAGAAGAAGCTGAAAAGAATATTATACGCCGGCAATCAATCAACCGCGGAGGCTGCTACTACAACTTTGAAGCAGTGCCATCATCATTTGCTAATGGCAGAAATTTAAAAAAAAAAAAAAACTAGAAATGTACAACCTTTATTACAAATAAAACAACAACATCAATCATTATTTTTCATTTACCACAGGAAAAACAACAACATTAATACAGAATGAAAGAATTGAGGGGGATAGTTGATCCCCAAGAAGGCAAGAACAGTCTGAATCGAATCAAAGAAATACGAAGATGACATCAATGAATGAAGTGACGATCATCAGTTGTTGACGGCGCCGCAAATCCTCCTAATCTGGCCAGCCGAACCAGTGAGAGGCTGAATATCACCCATCTTAATCATGGCCGCCGCGAAATCGGCACTGAACCTGGAAGGACTCCTGCTATACTCCATCACAATACTATCCGTAGAACCACCACTGAAGAGCACCTGATCGGTCTCAAGAAGTCCCTTCCTCTGCACCAGATTTCTGAAGTAATTATTATCAAACGAATTGGGCGTCACCAAATCCATCGCCGCCAACGCATCGTCTCCCCCAACAGCCGGGCAGCGACGCCTCCGTGTGCTAGCGAATCCACGGTCAATAATATTATCAGTTCCGTTGCTATAGATCCTGTCACGGAAGGTGAAGCATTGGGCCTGGCCCAAAGTATGGGCCCCGGAGAGCGCAACCATGTCTCTCGGGCTGAGCCCTTTGGCCCCGAAGTTGTCGATCAGGGTCTGGAGGTCGGCTTTGAAGAACGGGAGATCGGTGAGGGTTTCATCAGGGAATGCCGACGTGGAGTCTCTCCTGCCGAGCTTCACGTTCCACGAGGGACCTCCCACGTAGGCGGAGGCTTCTTTGGCGGCTACGGCGAGGACGTCGGCGCATGAAACGACGCCAGGGCAGATCGTTTCGAGTCGGGCTTTGGCGGCGTCGATGAGTTGGTAGCCTCTGGCGGATTTGTCGTTTGGTGGGGCGGTTTTTTCGGAGGTGATGGTTGGGGATTGGTCGAGGAGGATGGAGGCGTCGCAGCCGTGGACGAAGCAGTCGTGGAAGTGGAGCCGGAGGAGGGAGGCCGCCATTCTTCTTTCTCTGGAGATGGCTGTTCTGATGGAGGTTCGTATTGTGGAGAGGGCGTTGGGGCAGGAATTGGCGTAGAAGTTTGTGGACAGCTGTGCATCGGACTGGTTTACTGCCACAGCCATCATCATCAGTAGCGCCAGCAGGAAGGTTGGTTTTGAGAGGAATCGTAGGGTTACCGTGGCCATTGCTATTTTAGAGAAAGGAGAGAGCTACTGGGGATTGAGAGAAGTTGCTGGTGAAGAATACTGCATGGGGCTGTGGTGGTCCTATATAGCTAGTGGCCGCCAAGATCCGTCGAAAGTCAATGGTGAATTATATGCGAAGTTAAACCGCGTGGCGTGGCGCCGGATCAAATAATTAAAAAGCATATTTCAATAGAAGAGGATAACGTATACCATTTCAAAGTTACGACTTCCATTGCATGCCAATTGAGCTGATCCCAACTTAACTTATATATTAGAGTAAAACTTAGGCCTATCCCCTATTCCTCAATACTAAAGTAAGACACTATCTTAATATCTTTACATTATATTGACAAACCTATCCTAAAGTTTTTGAAGTAAAAAATGTCTATATCAATGAATTTAATGGAAAAAGCACACAATGTCAACTCTCATTGGTAAGACGAGACTAACCCATGGTTGATTTTAAAAACTATAAAATTTTCATCTTCTACAGAACTGGAGAAATAACACTATCGATAAAAAAAATAGTCGTTGATTAATTAAAATGTGTTACTTGTTATCTAATATAGTATATAACTAGCATTCTAGGATTTGGTCAACTCATAACATAACGTACACCATTTCCTAGTTATGACTTTGATCCATTGCCAAATGCCAGTTGCTTGTCCCCAACTAGGTTCGAGTTGGTAAAACTTACTTTCTTTTGACAAAATAATAGGCGGGAGTTACAGTGTCGGGAAAAGTCTACATTACATGTATATATATGTAATTATGTATGTGTTGTCACCTGTGTACTAAACAGCAGGCGGACGACAATGCCTGGCTGGCTTAGTTTCAAAGACTCTGAATAACTGAAGAACGTTGATTCTGTAGCAAGGGCTGCCTTTTAGTGTAGGCCCAATGGAGAAAGTACTATTCATAAATGGCGGCCCAATTGAAGTGAGAACTTTGCACCCACCTCCTTCCTTTGTACAACCATTTGACGGGAATGATAAAAAGTTAAAAAACTTAGCTAGCCAGTCAGCTGAATGCCCCACAGCCCGGCGGCCAACTTGCCGCGGCTTTTAACCCCGTTTAAAATGAGTATGCTCTCAACAAAGTGTTGATATATATTGGGGTAAATTGCAAGGTTAGTTACTTAAATTATTAAAAACGTTCACGTTTGATCACTAGAAATATTTAAATTCATTCATGGTCACTATAATTAATTTAACGGTTCAAGTTTGGTCACTCTCCGTTAATGACGTCAGCTTTTTGCTGACATGGCCAACAGAAACGCCTAATCAGCAAATTTTAACACAAAAAATAAAATTTGATCATCCACGTCATCAAAACCAGCCACATCATAAAAATAAAATAAAAAATCAAATCCAACAACCCGTGACCCTCTGACCCGACCCAAATCATACAGAGTTGGGTTCCTTTGTTTTGCAGTTGTCGACGGTCGTTGAAGCTGCCACCGGAGCTGGACTTCACCGCCGACAGAGTCTATTCCCTCATCCCTTGTCACGCAACTGGAATGCCTGAAGCTGATGGAGATTTCCGGTTGGTGTCATCTGGGGAGGCGGTCACATCCACGGCAAGCGAGAAGGAGCGGTGGTCTAATCTCCTCCGTCGCGAACCCTTCGTGCTGGTCTCCACCGGAGCAGTTGCGTCACTCACCAACAAAGACACAACGAACCAAAAATTTCTTCCCAGAATGTGAAATTCTAACAGATGATTGGGCTAGAACACTTTCTTAGATTCGATTCGTGCGTGAATGGACTTGCGTTGGGTGAAAAAGAAGGGGTGGATCTAGTTGAAGGTCTGCAGTGGCGAGAGCCGCTAGAGGGCGGAGGAATCCAGGAAGGTGGAGTATATGACGAAGGCAGATTCGGGATTCATCGATCTCGTCATTCATGGGATCCGACGAGAGATGATGAATCGTAATTAGCAGGTTCCTGATAATGCAATCGTAACTCAGAAAAAAGAAAAAGGATGCACAAACACCTAGGAAACAAGCCATGGAGAGATCGGGCATTGACCAAATCATCTTATTCCGAATCAGCTCAACAACGCGATTCCTTCTTTGAGTACGCCCTCTCCAAATCCACCGCCTTCCTCAAACCACCACCATCTCGACGACGATCCGACCCCCACTTCTCCCTCTGCCTTCATTTCCGTCAGCATCCCCATCAATCTAATCCATACCACCACATCCAGCAGAAACCGGCAGCCGTCAACTTAAGTTTCAGCAGCATATACTTGTCGGAGGAGCTAAAGTTGTTGAGAGATCTAGCAATTTCCCACATCAATTTGAAGGGTAAAATACTTCGGGTACCACTAAAGTTTCAGAATTCGAGGACATACCACTTAAGTTTGAATAGGGCGTCAGGTACCATTAAAGTCACCAAAATGTGCATCTGTCTAGTTTCCATCCAACCCAAAAATTTAATTACTTTTTGGTACCCAAAACTTTTAAAAATCATCCAAAACTATATTTCAACAAGTTTTTATATAATATAGAAATTAAAAAACCTTCTAAACATAATATTACTAAAATGAATAATCAAAATTGTCAATAAAATTGATAATTTAGTAAAAATAATAAATAAATATTAAGAAGAAGAATAAATATATAGAATATAATTATAAATATTTAAAATTAATCTTAGAAGATCTATTTAAATCGCTAATCCGATAAGAAGTAACATTAAAAATAGTTAAAATACAATCTAATAGATCATCAATATATCAATACCAAGGAATGATAAATGAAACATAGTTGGAAAGAATTAAACATATTACGGTAATTGAAAAAAAAAATTAGAACGAAAATAGAACGAAAGTAACCAAGAAAATTATACAACATCCAGATGATGTACGAGAATTAAATATAACATCCTCATATTATTTATATCGATATAGAATTCATATGATATATTTGTTTAAGCAAATTATTCAATTATTATAACACATAATGGTAATTTAATGTAATTATAAGTTATAATGATAATTCATTCTACATTTCCTATTCAAAAATTGGTTTGGTTTCAAAATCTTCAAAAAAAAAAAGAATAATTCAATTATTAGAAAACAGAATGATAATTGAAAATACTTATAATGATAATTAATTTTAAATTTTCTATTCAAAAATTAATTTGGTATCAAGTTTTCAAAAGAGGACACAAATTAAATAATAATAATAATTGATGTTTTTCATAAGTCAAAATAATATTTTACAATAAGAAAAGTGGAAGGACCAATTTAGAAATTTAGAAAACAGAATATTCTTGGAATATTCTGTTAATTTTAACGGAATGCACTTAACATTAAATTTAAGTGATAGCGGGTGCACAAATAATAGAGTTCAGTGGTACCCGAAGCCCTATTCAAACTTAAGTGGTATGTCTGTCCCAATTCTGAAACTTAAGTGGTACCCGAGGTATTTTACCCTCAATTTGAACTGGTTCTGCGGGGTGGTGCCTTGGACGTTCAAGAACTGGAAGCAACTCTACGAGCTGGATCTCAGCAACCTCCCCTTCTATATTGGGTTTGGAACATAGGAGGAAGAAACCGAAACAGGAGGCGAGGTCGGCGGCGGTGGAGGTTGGGTCGGGTAGGGTACGGGGGTTTGTAGAAAAGAAATTAGGTTTTTTATTTTTTTAATGAATGTAATAATGAGGTGGATAATATAAATTCAACTTGTTAAAGGTAACATAAAAAAATTTGAATAAAAGTATAGATACAAACTAAATTTGTGCCATAAAATTTTGAGTAATGACTATTTATTAGTTAAACCTTTTTTTTTATTTTTTATTAGCCAAACCTATGGAATTACTAATAATTAGACAAATGTTAACATTTAGTTAGCCATTTTGTTAGTAATATTGACTTGGCAACATGATACCGACTTGAAAGAGAAGCATGGAGGTTAACATTCCAAATTTTCAGTATTTTAACTAAGAAAAGAGGTACAAAATTATTAACGATAACGTAAAAAATGGCTAATACTTTGACGTATTACAAAATATTTTGCTAATTCTTGGTATTTCAATAGGTTTGGCTAAAATAAAAGAATACAAAACAGATTTAGATAACAAATAGACATTACCCTAAAAATTTTGTTAGGCTGAGATGTTGTTAAGAGGTTTAGTGTGCTTTTCTTTTTGATCTCTAAAAGCTAAGATTAAAGTTGGGTTAACGGTATATTTGTCCCTAAACTATTATGGTTTCTATCTTGATTGTTGTGCTGTTTTTTTCCTAACATATTCCTTCAAATATAAACATTTTTGTTGTGAATCTTGTTGTGAAAAGACCGTTAATCTTATGTTAAACTGAGACCTAATAACTCATTGTACGCGCCTAATAAGGTGCTGAATCAATACGGGGAAATGTAATTACAAAGTCACCCTATACTATTTTAATCCCTTTAAGTTTCGACAATAGATAGGCCAATTTGTTGGCTTTGATTGAAAATTGTAGGGTAGAATTCATGGAAGGGATTACTTAGAGAGCGGGTAAAAAATATGGAGGAATGTTTTTATAATTAGGAGATTTTTTATGCGCATGAGCGTTCGGTCAATGCTTAGATAGGTTTCAATTTAACTAAGACTAACAAACTTTGAATGATAAGAGCCAGATTAGGAAAAAATTGTTGGTGCAGACGAGCGTGAGGCTGCTACAGCTGTTCGTCGATTCTCTCTTGTAACCCTAATTTCTGTAGAAGAACGAAAATCAAATTTGCAAGAATGAGAAAGTAAATCTTTGTGCAGAAGTGAAATGGAAGCTTGAAGTCTGTAAGTTGCGATGTTGGTTATTGGGCTTGAGGCCCAATCTTTGTTTTAAGTCCACAGACTCCTTGGCCCTTTCTTCTCGTAAATGACAGCGTTTCACACCAACTCAGTCTTCTGCGTTTCTTCCCTGTTGTCAAACACAACCTGCAAAACAAAGTCTCTTCTGCAAAACAGAGTTAGAGCACAAAACTGATTTAGGCAAGTAAGGATGAGATGGACACAACGATTTTTACATGGTTTCCGATACTAAGAAATTAGTATCGACTAGTCCACAGTCAAAGGCACTCTGTTTTGAGTCCTTTGACGTTCCACTATGATAGTGTTTTGGATTACACAGTACAATGGCGATCTCACTGCCAACTCCTCGTCACAAGATCAGAATCCTTGCTGAACCTCAGCTCCCTGCCAAGCTTTCAGCCTGTCGATCACACAAACTATCTCCCTGATAGCTCACACTTCCTTTCTATAAAAACACAGACACTTTCACTCAAGCTCTGATTTTGAAAACAACTCGCGAAAGGATGCTATACTATCCAAACCCTTTCTCTTTTATAACCAGCTGCTTCTTTCCGTTAACTTTTGATTTGGGGGATAAATTTGCTTGATATCCTTGATTGAGTAGAATCCTTACATCTTTCCTTTTCTGCTTCTAATTTTGTCGTTGTCTCAATTCTTTCCTCAAATTCTCGACGCCAGCTGACATAGCTTCACTCAACAAACTCCCCCTAAGCTTGTCACTGGCTCAATTCCTATATCTTTCCTGCACATGCGCAACACACACATTGGTGCAGTCTGTTCCAATAGTGTAAACCGAGAATTTAATACAAAGAACAGAAAGACAAGATAATTCACTTTATTTTTTAGGAGCTTTTCAGAAAATGACACCCGAGACATCAAAAGACTTACTTTCCTTCATACACTGCTCCCCCTACGCTTTAACGTCCATCCTTCGCTCTAAGCTTGCGCACAGTTACAGACTACTCCTCTGCACTTGAAGACTGTGACAGCAGCGTCAACCAGAGCATTTGCTAGTCGTCCAGATGCATAAGATGCAGGGCTGATCATGACTCCCCCTGAGCCAGTGATAGGCTTACGGGGTCCCACAAGAGCATCGAGCTTGGCAAGTACATGTTGAGGACGTATATCATCCAAGACATTGCAGTGATGAAGTTTGTCGCGTAAGTCAATACGCAACAATTAGAGTAACTTGGTGATTTGTGGCCCAAAAGGCAAAGGGCCACGGAAATATTCCATCCCAAAAAGGAGCATGTGATGAAACATAACCGATGCATGGCTGATTTGATGAACAGCTCGAGCATGAGAGAGAACCCACAAATCAGAGGAATGAAGAACATCGGTGCAAGAAAGATCTCAAGGCAGAAAACTTCTTGTGACATAGAAGTGGAGAACCTTAAGATCATCTGGCAAGCGCCCAGCAGCCAGACGAGAAGGAAAATGCTCACCAATGTCTCTAGTGTGAGACTCTAAGGCAGCTTCAAAGTCGAACCCCAGATCCCCAAACTCACTATCAGTCCCATCACATAGACCAGAGCGAGGCTGATCAAGAGTTGTTGCCACAAGCTCGGGGGTGACCTTAATTTCATAATTGAAGACAGTAGTGTGAAAGAAGGCAGGAGTAGGGCCAGGGCCTCGTTTGATATTAACATAGAAAAGGCGCACAGCTTCTGGAAAGTAACTAAAGCGCATATTCTCGACTAAAGAGCCCCATCCAAGACCGTGAAGAAGGCCCGGGATGTTCATCACATATTTAGAGAAACCAGAAGGATGAATGGAAAAGGAGGGATAGATGGGACGATCACGAAATGGTCGAAGATATCGAGAGTATGTAGCTACATTGGTAAAACCTTAGTTATTGAAGACAGCAGCAAGGTGTAATTGAGCATTTTTGGGAGCCATGAGGACAACTGCTATAGGATAGCTAGGTTTGTTTAGATGAGAAGTTCGGAGGAAAGCAAAGAGGCTTTATAGCCTGCTAGAAACCCTAGACTAGACCGGAAGGAAGAATAAGGAAGGTGGAGGGACTAAGAAAGTATGATATGGAAGGTGAATATTCAGACAATCAAGGGATTCTCTAAGATTCAATGTCATTTGCACGAAATAAACCAAGTTCACTTCGAATGGAAAGAAATTTTTCTGTTCCGAGAGGCTTAGTAAAAATATCCTCCCATTGCATTTCAGTACTTAAAAATTCCAATTGAATCTTTCCTTCTTGAACGAGATCCCTAATGAAGTGATAGCGTAACTCAATATGCTTTGTACGCGAATGTTGGACAGGGTTTTTGGTCATATTTATGGCGCTGGTTTTATCACAGAGAATGGAAGGAGTTCCTACATCTATTCCATAATCTTGGAGTTGCTATTTTAACCAAAACAACTGGGTACAGCTAAGCCCTGCCGCTATGTATTCTGCCTCAGCAGTAGATAGCGCTACAGAACTTTGCTTCTTACTTCCCCAAGAGATTAAGGACGTACCAAGAAAATCGCATGTGCCAGAGGTACTTTTACGATCAATCACACAGCCAGCATAGTCAGAGTCACTATAACTGAGAAGTGCAAGACTAGATTCCTTAGAATACCACAATCCTAAGGACTGTGTACCAGATAGATAGCGAAAGATTCGCTTTACTACAGTCAAATGACTCATTTTAGGACTGCTTTGAAACCGAGCACAGACTCCTACACTATAGACAATGTCTGGTCTACTAGCAATGAGGTATAATGAGGACCCAATCATTCCACGAAACAACTTAACATCAACTGAAACTCCACTTTCATCTTGTGTTAATTTAGTGGTTGACCCCATTGGAGTTTGAGCAGCTTTAAGGTTTCGAAGGTCAAATTTGTCCAACATGTTTACAAGATATTTTGATTGACTAATGAATGTGCCAGTTTTGGTTTGCTTAACTTCTAGACCAAGAAATTGTTTTAATTCTCCCATAAGACTCATTTCAAAAGCACATTTTATTGTCATTTTGAATTCCTTGCATTGACCAGGACAAGATGATCCAAATATAATGTCATCGACATAGATTTGGACCAATATAGTATGTCCTTTTTCAGATTTTATAAACAATGTTTTATCCAGTGAACCTCTATGAAAACCATCAGTAATAAGAAAATTGCTTAACTTGTCATACCAGGCTCGTGGAGCTTGTTTTAAACCATACAAAGCTTTATTGAGTTTATAAACATGATTTGGGTACTTATGATTTTCAAAACCTGGAGGTTGAGCTACATATACCTCTTCTTTTAATTCCCCGTTTAGGAACGCACTTTTAACATCCATTTGAAACAATTTGAAACCTTTTGACGCAGCAAAGGCACACAGAAGTCGAATGGCCTCTAATCTAGCCAAAGGAGCAAATGACTCATCAAAGTCGATTCCTTCTTCTTGACTATAGCCTTGAGCTACTAGTCTAGATTTGTTTTAGCTATATCCCCTATTTCATCTGTTTTATTTCTGTAAACCCATTTAGTTCCTATTATTGGTTTGTTTTCAGGTTTAGGTACCAGATCCCATACATGTAGTCTTTCGAAGTATCCTAGTTCATCTTGCATAGAAGCTGTCCAAAATTCATCTTCTAAAGCTTCCTGAATATTCCTAGGTTCAATTAATGACACAAAAACAGTGTTTACAGCAGACATTCTAGATCGAGTAGTCATAACTTGATTCATGTCACCAATAATTTGTGTCGGAGGATGCCTCTTCTGTATATGTGGAGGAGCTGAAGATTTCTCAGCTTCCTTGACTTCACTTGAACTCTAGGTTACTTCAGTTGACTTGTTCTCCTCCTCAACTGCCTTTTGTGTGTTGTTAGAGTGATGTACAAGTCCCAGATCATCATCTTCGTCAATTGTAACTTCACACTTACTTGAAGATTCATCAAATACCACATTTATGGACTCTTCAACCTTGTGAGTCCGTTTATTATAAACTCTATAAGCTCTACTGTTTGTTGAATAACCCAGAAAAGTTGATTCATCCGATCTGGAATCAAATTTTCCTAAGTTATCCTTAGTATTTAGCACGAAACATCTACATCCAAAGGGATGAAAGTACCCTAGGTTCGGTTTTCTACCTTTCCATAACTCATAAGGAGTTTTATTAAGTTTGGACTTGATTAAAGCACGATTTATGATATAACAAGCTGTATTCACAGCTTCTGCCCAGAAATATTTAGGAATGCCATAGTCATTTAGCATCGTTCTGGCAATATCTATTAACGTTTTGTTTTTCCTTTCCACAACACCGTTCTGCTGTGGTGTCCTAGGTGCAGAAAAGTTGTGAGTGATTCCAGATTTTTCACAAAACTGTTCAAACTTTTCTGATATAAACTCACCACCATGATCACTTCTAATATTTTCCACATAGCAACCAGTTGGCTCGAAAACAGCTTTGTTTGATTCACCACACATTTAACTAATAGAAAACAAGTTATGTTTCAATCCATCTACAAGCATCACGTTTTTTATTTTAGGTGCATTTCCCACTTCTCCTTTACCCAAAATATCAGTTGAATAATTATCACAAAAATAAACTTTACCTTTCCTTCCTTTGACCTAGTTTGTAAAGATTTTTTTCATTCCCAGTCATGTGGTGTGAGCATCCACTATCCAGAATCCACTCGCTGTCTTACATGCTCACTTGGAAGTAGACCTAATTACGCAAGTATCTTTATCTTATCTTTGGTAGCCATACCAATTTTGGACCATTCACCCTTAGTCTTAAATTGGTGCATCCATAACTCATATGTCCAGTTTCATGACAATTAAAACACACAATAGATCTAAGTCGTGTTTCTTTGTCTATTCTCTTTTTACAGTTGGCAATATAATATCCCTTCTGGTGACAATAAAAACATTCTTTGTGATGGAGTTTGCAATCTGTTTTTCTTACTTTAACCCCTATGTTCTTTACCTTTGCATTATTATATTTCTTATAACTAACTAGCTCGTTTTCTAAATCTTCATTTCTTTTTACAGCTTCATTTAGTTTTGTTTCTAAGTCTAACTTTTCTTCCTTCAGTTTATTATACTTCTCTGTTAGACTATCAAATTCTAGCTTAAGCTTCGAATGTCTAATTTTCACATTTTTGAATTCTACCTGTATATCCCTAATGGTTTCATCAATTTGATCACTTCCACAATTAGTATCAGAATAATAGTCTAGTGTTCTTACCTGAGACGAGTGGCATTCATCATCACTTTCATCAATAGCCATATAAGCTTCTTGCCTTCTGCCTGATTCTCCTTCATCATCCTCGTCTCTTCACTACAGCTCCAAGTTGCTGCATAAGCCTTTTTCCTTTTTCATTTGTGGACACTCAGCTTTTATGTGTCCACTCCTTCCACACTTGAAGCACCCTGTTTGGGAAGCATTCTTGTCATTTCCATTGGTCTCTTTTCTGAATCTTGAATTCTGTCGAGATGCCCTGAATTGATCTTTGTCAGAATCAACATCTTTTGAACGATTGTTGATATTTCCTCTTCTTCTTTCCTTCCGCAGCCTCAAGAGCTTAGCAACATGCTTACTCAGCATAGCTAGGTCATCATCCTCCATATCTTCCAGTGCATCAAACTCATCTTCTTGCTCAGATACTTTGAAAGCCAGACTTTGTTTTTCTTTTCTTGGTTCCTCGCTCTCTTCTCTTCTTAGCTTTTCGTCATGAGTTACTAGTGAGCCCATCAATTCGTCCAAACTAAGCTTGGTTAAATCCTTCGATTCTTCAATTGCAGTCACCTTGGGTGTCCCTTTTTTAGGTAAAGCCCACATTATCTTTCTGACCAGATCAGCACTAGCATATTCTACCTCCAAATTCCTCAAGCTATTGACTATAGTTGTAAATCTATCCTGCATCTTCTTGATTGATTCTTCTGGTTTCATCACAAAGGCTTCGAATTATTGCTTGAAACTATTAATTATAGAAATTTTGACGTGTGATGTACCTTCATGAGCAATCTGCAGCTTGTCCCAGATTTCCTTAGACGTCTAGCATCCCGAGACGCGATGATACCTTCTGGCCCCAAGGCACAGTACATTAGGTTAGTCGCTTTTGAGTTCAGCTGAAAGTTTTTCTTGTCTTCTTCGATCCATTTTCCACGAGCTTCTTTCACTTCCAATGGTCCGTCCAGAACAATGTTCCAGAGATTTGGATCAGCTGATCCAATAAAAAGCTCCATGCGATTTCTCCAGTACCCATAGTGTACTCCTTCGAAACGTGGTGGCCGCGTTTGAGAAAAACCCTCTGCCATAAAGATTCCTCCTGTATTCGCGCTCGAACTCATGTTCTCCGGAGGCGGTTAGTCCTTGTACGTCGGAGCCGGGCTCTGATACCACGTGTTGATGCAGACGAGCGCGAGGCTGCTACAGCTGTTCGTCGAATCTCTCTTGTAACTCTAATTTTCTGTAGAAGAACGAAAATAAAATTTGAAAGAATGAGAAAGTAAATCTTTGTGCAGAAGTGAAATGGAAGCTTGAAGTCTGTAAGTTGCGATGTTGGTTATTGGGCTTGAGGCCCAATCTTTGTTTTAAGTCCACAGACTCCTTGGCCCTTTCTTCTCCTAAATGACAGCGTTTCACACCAACTCAGTCTTCTGCGTTTCTTCCCTGTTGTCAAACACAACCTGCAAAACAGAGTCTCTTCTGCAAAACAGAGTTAGAGCAAAAAACTGATTTAGGCAAGTAAGGATGAGATGGACACAACGATTTTTACGTGGTTTCCGATACTGAGAAATCATTATCGACTAGTCCACAGTCAAAGGAACTATGTTTTGAGTCCTTATATGTTCCACTATGATAGTGTTTTGGATTACACAGTACAATGGCGATCTCACTGTAACTCAGTGTTACAAGATCAGAATCCTTGCTGAACCTCAGCTCCCTGCCAAGCTTTCAGCCTGTCGATCACACAAACTATCTCCCTGATAGCTCACACTTCCTTTCTATCAAAACCCAGACACTTTCACTCAAGCTCTGATTTTGAAAACAACTCGTGAAAGGATGCTATACTTCCCAAACCCTTTCTCTTTTATAACCAGCTGCTTCCCTGCCGTTAACTTTTGATTTGGGGGATAAATTTGATTGATATCCTTGATTGAGTAGAATCCTTACATCTTTCCTTTTCTTCTTCTAATTCTGCCATTGTCTCAATTCTTTCCTCAAATTCTCGACGCCAGCTGACATAACTTCACTCAACAAAAATTATATATTTCAGGAGCCATGATATTAAAATAAATAGTTCAGGTGCCAGGATAGGAAGATATTATAGTTCAAACAACATTTGGACCAAAGGTAACATCTAAAATCTTTTATGTTCCAGAACTTACTTGTGCGGAAAGTGCTAAAAGTTTACTCTTTGGAGCTGCATTGCAGGAAATGCGTGGTGTTTGATCCTAAGGGTGATAACTTGTTTGAGATTCTGATGACTCATAGAAGTTTATCTCCAACAATGGAAGTTGTTGATGACACAACTACATAAGATGGATTAGTTCACTACAAAAAAGGCACTCATTAGTGACAAAATTTAGCGATGGCAGGTCAAATTCGTCGCAAAAAATGCTTTTAGGGACGACAATACACTTCCGTCAATAATGTTTCTTCAAAAAGTTATGTATTTGCGACATAGTCTATATCTTGTCAGTAAAAATATAAATCGTTGTCACTAAGTCAACTTTCTGGATGGAAAAGTTGGCGCGTAGGTTATTTGGGATGAATATAATTTGTTCGTCAGTAGAGTTTCGTCGCAAAACACTGTATTGTGATGAAGGCTATTCCTTGTCGATAAATTTAGCGATGGCTGGTCAAATTCGTCGCAAAAAGAGGCTATATCTTGTCAGTAAAAATATGAATCATCGTCACTGAGTCTACTTTCTTGAGGGAAAAGAAACGCGTATGTTATTTGGGATGGATAAAATATGGTCATCGGTAATTTTGTAGAGCAAAAAACAATATTTTTTACAAAGGCTATTCCTCGTTGGTAAAACCTGAATTCTCGTCACTAAGTTCATTCGTTGGATGTAAAATTTGGTGAGAACTTTATTTGGGACAGAGAAAATCCTTTTGTTAGTAACGTTTCGTCAAGAATTAATGTATTTGTGACAAAGCATATATCTTGTCAGTAATAAAATGTTGTTGATGGTTTTAAAATTACGTATAATGTGCATTTATGTTATAATAAAATGTTGTCCGAGATATAATCACTAAAGGTTGTCGCAGACAATATTTGATCGACAAACTACTTATTTTGGCGACGACTACATATCATCGCAAATTTTTTTTTATCAAACCAAAAAATTTAGTGACAGCAACATATCATCGCTAATTGTATTTCTTCGTCAAGATTTAGCGCCATCGCAAATATTGGAATCCTTATTTGTGATATCCCTCGTTCGTCGTAAATATAATATTTGTGACGATGTTCAATTGTCCCAAATATCATTAAAAGTTGTCCAAAAAGATGTATTACCGATGACTTTATTAATTATAGAGACGACTATGTCTCGTCAAAAGAACGGACAATGTCGTCAATGAGAATTTATTACTGACGAGATGATTCCAACCCGTCGCAAAATAGCTTTTATGACGGCTCGTCACTAAGAAGGTTTTTGTGACGCTCGTATTTGGAACGGCGCGCGACGGTCTCATGGCGTTGCAAAATCCCATTTGCGACGACATTTGGCCTTTACTGACATAAACCTATGGTCACTAATGGCACACTTTTTTGTAGTGGTTGCTAAAAGTGACAATTTTATTCTCTCACATAGTAGGATTCGGTAAGAAAACCTTGTTCAAAATAGCTCAAAAGGAAATGGTAAGTGACTTATATTAGTTTTGGAGTATGGTGAAGGAGTCTGTCGGTTAGGGAAACACACATGTTACAATTTTCTATGAAACATACCAAGAGAGCTCAAGGTCATTATGTTCAGTGCTCAATAATCGCTAGGCGAGGAGGAAACTTGGAGAGTAGGCCTGGGCGAAGTTGCTGTGCGCAATAAATGTGGAATCGCATTGAAGAATGCCTAGGCGGCGAGTACTAGCTTGGATCTGTGATTCCGAGCTATGGGCGACGCCCAAAAAAAAAAGAGATGGAGTTGTGCGTTTTGGATGGGCCGAAAAAGGGAAAAACCTAATGGCAAGTCGAGCAGCAGAGCGAGCAGCAGCGCTCCCACCCATCTGTTCGTCACCTCTCTCTTCCTTCTCTCCACCAGTCAACCGCCTTCATTCCTCCTCTCCAACCGTCTTCTCCAGCATCACAAGTTTGCAGCAGGGGGATTCGTCGCCAGCTGTGCCACGTCCTTGCCGCTAGTCTCTAGAATCGCCCGTCGTCGTTAGTTGCGCCGTCGGTCTTCAGCATTGCCAGTCGCGCCTCGTCCTCGCCGTCGGTCTCCAGCATCGCAGTCGTGACTCGTCCTAGCCGAAGGTCTCTAGCATTGAAGGTACTGATTCTTCTTACTCTTTCGAGTTGATTCTCTATCCTTCGAGCTTCTTTTCATCTTTAGGCTTTAGATGATAAAAAATGGCATTGCTTTTGTCATGGTGTAGTTTTGATTTCCCCTTTGGTAGATGACCGAGTAGAATGTTACCCATTTTGTGGGATATCTTTAATTGGTTGTGCTTGTGAAAATGAATTAAAGGCTGCTGAAAATGTGTGTTTGTGATTACAGGGGCTGCTTGTTTTTTGTTAAATGGAGCAGACAGAGGCTACTGTCACGGCTTCAGCGGTTGAAAATGCGAACTCCTTGAAGAGGAAGTCTGATGATATTGGTTGGGAATATGGAAAACTCGTTGATCCAAACAACAAGGATAGAGTCAAATGTAACTTTTGCAAGAATGTAAACACATGAGAAATTAACCGTTTCAAGAAACACATTGCTTAGGGTGGTGGTGGAGTCGCCAAGCGTAGGAGTTGCCCAAATGAAGCTAAATTGGCATGCTTGAAATGGTTGGGAGGAACAGTTAAGAAGAAGCAGTATAAGGTTATTCGTGAGCTAGGTTTGAGAAGTGATGTTAATGTCTCTTCTGGTGGACAACAAGAAGAAGACCTTACTTGTGCAGGTAGCTCTGAACCTCACAAGTTAGGTCCTATAGACAAGTGGGCACGTGCCATTGATCCTAACTTGTCTTCAAATGCATCATTTCAGCAACAAAAGATAGACCAAGCACTTTTTAGTGAGAGGACACTTCAAGTCCATCAATATATTGCAAAATGGGTGTACACACATGGTTAGTGCATAGCTATACCCTTTACTTCTTTCTTAGATGCACAATTTCTTTTTCTAATTTACTCCTGAATTTATTTTGTACCTGTTGCATTCAATGCCATTGAGAATGATGAGTTCAAGAAAATGGTTGAGGCTATTGGTAAATTTGATCATGGATTGAAGCCTCCTACACAGTATGAGCTTCAAGAGCCTTTGTTGAAAGCTGAGTATGCAAGGACTAAGAGCTTGTTAAGTGATCGATAGGCGGAAAAGGAAAAGAATGGTTGCTCTATTATGATTGATGCTTGGACAAACATGAAGAGGAGAAGCATCATGAACATAGTCACACATTGTGCCGAGGGAACCAACTTTATAAAGTTGAAGGACACATCAGCGATTTCTCACACAGGTGAAGTAATCTTTGAGCTAGTGGACAATGCAATCGAGTAAGTTGGAGCTGAACATGTGGTGCAAGTGGTGACAGTCCATGCTTCCAACAATATGGAAGCAAAGGCCCTCTTGTTGAAGAAGAGGCCGAACATATTTTTGAGTTCTTGTGCAACCCACACCGTCAATTTGATGCTCCAAGGAATCAACAACATACCGAGGTTAAAGAAAATTGTAGATCAAGCTAAGGGGTTCACCATCTTCATATATGGCCACCACCGCACCTTGGAATGCATGAGATCCTTCACCAAAAAGAGAGAGACTATCCGACCAGGTGTGACTCAATTTGCTTCTCAATTTCTTACTCTACAAAGCTTGTTGGATAAGAAAGATTCTTTGAGGAAGATGGTGATGAATGCGATGTGGGAAAATATTAAGGAGACGAGTTCAAAGAAAGGCAAGGAGGCTTATGACACGGTTCTTAGTGTTAGGTTATTGAATGGTGTGGAAGTTTGCTTGAAAGTCTTTGAGCCATTGGTGAAGCTTCTTCGATTAGTGGATGGGGATGTGAAACCTTCTATGGGTTTTGTGTATGGTGAACTTTTGAAGGCAAAGAGAGAGATAAATGAGGCGTTTAAGAATGAAGAACTTTGTTACAAAGAAGTCATTGCTATTGTGGAGAAGAAGATGAGAGGCAGACTTGATGCTCCATTGCATCTAACGACATATCTTCTCAATCCTCACTACAGTTAAGCCAACTCCTCAATATTTGACAATGCCGACATTACAACAACATTGATCACTTGTGTTGAGCAATTATACCATGGTTGTGATGAGGATATACATGATGAGGTGGTGAACATTTAGTTCACAAAATTTCAAAGGAAACAAGGACTCTTTGGAAAGAAGATGGCAAAGAATTGTGTAAACTTTGACTACAATCCTGGTTAGTACTTATTTCCACCTTTCCTTCTAAGTTATGATTTAGTGTCGTTCAGAGTTAATTAATTTCTTAGTGGCTTGGTGGAGAATGTATGGAAGTGAGACACCTCATTTGCAAAAGATGGCTGTAAGGATTATGTCATTGACCTCAAGTTCTTTTGCTTGTGAGCGAAACTGGAATACTTTTGAGTCGGTTAGTAGTTTTGAATTTGTGTCCATATGCTATATAGTAAAAGTAGATATTAGATGGAAGCTTGTATAATCAATTGTCCTTGCAGTTTCATACCAAGAAGAGGAATAGGCTTACTACAAGTTGCATGAATCAACTAGTGTACATGCAGTTCAACTCTAGATTGATATCCAAACAAAGGAAGATAAAGGAGAGGAAGAATGTTGATGTTCGCATAAGTACTAATTCAATTGAAGCACAAGGCTTTCTATGATGAAGGTTTCGATGGCATCCCATGGAATGTTATTGATGAGGAAAGGGGAGCTAGTGAGAATCTTCAACCTCGAAGGAGTGCCAGATAGGTGAGAGACCTTGTCGATGAGGAGTTTGAGTCTGAAGAAGAAGATGACGTGGAAAGTGAGGTGATTCATTTCGAGGAGGATGAGGAGGATGTTGTGGTTAACAAGAACTATATGTATGAAGATGATGAGTGATCAACTTGGAGTTTATTAGCTTGTCATCGCCTTTATGGCTTATCTTAACATTTGTTATGTTTTATTAATGTTTGTTTCCTTCTATGTTACAACTTGAATGATTGTTATCTTGAATAATGTCAGTTACAGAACTGCAAATCAGTGAACTTATGAATGTTATGTTTGATCTAGCACTCTAAACTTACATATTTATCAAAAAAAAAAATCGACGTTTAATCTCGCCTAGGCAACGACTAATCGGCCTGGGCGGTGCCTCCTCGCCTAGATGGCACCCAGCGTCTTCTTGAACATTGATTATGTTGAAGGATCTGTTGCACCCTTTCTTTTCCTTGTAGGTTCACATAAAACGACCCATGGAGGGTTGAGATAATATCTAATAGTAGAAAGTATACGTGTATGAATGGCAATGGGCAGGTCTGGAGCGGGTATCACAATACTAATACCCGTCTCGTGGCAGGTAGGGTTCATGTCACGTAATTTATCATGGGTCATGGCTAATCGGTATGCAATTTAATTACATGGAAAATATTACAAATATTTATTAATTTCATTATAAGACCAAGAAAACAAACCCTATTATAATAAATGTAGTTAGATTATTGGAGAAATTGAGGTCATCAGTAATTTACAACTTTGAGAAAGATTAATGACAACGGTCACCGTACGATTACTCTCAAAACCAGCCTTCTTACCGGTCTTACTGACCTTGATCAGTACCAATGGCAATGAGTCAGGCGGAAGCACAGCTATCCACACTTCTATACCAATTACTGCCCTGACGCCGTCTCCAAAATACGAACCTCCATAAGGAAGTCCCTCGCCAAGGATCCAAGCATGGCAGCCGCTCTAATCCGACTCGAATTCCATGACTGCTTCGTCCACGGCTGCGATGCTTTCAACCTGCTCGAACAATCCCCAACCAACAACACCGAGAAAACGATCCCGCCAAATAAATCCACTAGAGGCTTTGAGTTTGTCGACACGGCCAAAGTCCAGGTCGAGACAGTATGCCCAGGAGTGATCTCTTGTGTGTGCCGATATCTTAGTCGTTACAAGAGAGGCCTCTATTTATACAAGAGGCTCCTCCTGGGACGTGAAGCTCGGCAAGAGAGATTCTTGCTTGGCATTTCCTAACGAGGTGTTGGCTAATCCCCCCTACTTCAAATCCGACCTCCAGAACCTGATCGATCTATTGGGGCAGAATGGGATCAACCCAAGAGGCATGGTTGCGCTCTCCGGGGCCCCTACTTTGGGCCAGGCCCAGTGCTTCACCTTCCGCGAACGGATCTATGGCCCCAACGACACTGGTATAATTGACGCTGGATTCGCTAGCGCTCTCAAGCGCCTGTGTGCAGCTGTGGGCGAGGATTTGACGGTGGCCGCGATGGATCTGGTGACTCCTGACAAATTTGACAACAACTACTTCGGGAATATTGTGTAGAGGAAGGGGTTGCTTAAAACTGATCAGGCCCTTTTCAGCGGCGATGTTACTGATAGCATAGTGCTTGAGAACAGTAGGAGCCCGGCCAACTTTAATGCCAATTTCGCGGCTGCCATGACCAAAGATGGGAGATCTTCAGCCTCTCACCGGATCGGCTGGCCAGATTAGGAGGGTTTGCAGCGCCTTCAACAAATGAACAGTAAATTAGTTAGCTTATGAATTCTTTGATTTAATATATTTTGTTGTAATTGATATTATTAGGGCTAGTTGTAAAATGCGACTCTACTGTAACTATTTTTTGTTGACAATACGAGTGATCTCACGATTCAAAAAAGGTATGAGCTAGTTGTAAATGCACACGAATGCACAATTATTATCTCATATGTAAAAAAATCATTTTTGTAATTTATCAGTTTCATTCTTCTATAAATTTTGTAGTTTCTTTCGAGGACATATGATTAAATTCAAATGATATATAAAATGTTGTTGGCTAATTCTGAACTTCTAGATGCTTGCAGATCACAGTTACATGCAAGGTATTAATTATTAATCGAATGGATAAAAAAGGCAAAATACACTTTCATAGCCGTAACTTTGCACTTCGTGATAAATATAGCCAAATTTTGAAAATTACACAGAAATAGCCAAAATTTTGAAAATGCTTTGCCAATTGTAGCCATTTTCGTTATTAAATGTGACGTCGTTAGAGATGTCGTTAGTTACCTGTTCGCGTTGTTGAGGTGGTGATGTGATTCCTTAGCCGGACTCGACAGAAGGAGAAGAAGATCACAAGATATGATTCAAGCCATGATTGATCCAAAGTATGTGGCGGACATGAACGAGTTTGTCGAAGGCACAAAGAAACTAGTCGACACCGATCTTTGGAAGGATATGCAGAAGACGTTGGTTGTCCTAGTTCAAGAAAAGGCCGTCCGCGATATTGAGGAGGAGCATCACGGTGTCGTCGAACAACTGTCCAGAACTGCAGAAGGAAGATGGAGATTCCTATGAGCTGGTCACGGTGGAAAAGGAGAAGATGGTTTATCGCGATCATTTTCATGATGATCTTTCTTGCAGAATTTCACAAGCTTTGAGGACCACCGCTGCGAAACAAGGAACGAAGACTGTCGAGCTAGCAGAAGGGGTTCGAGGCTTTTATGGAGAGGAGCAGGGGCGTAACGTTCATCTTTCTATGGATTATTGTCTTTTCTATCACTGGAAGTATGGGAAGAAGAGACAAGAAGACGGTGAACCTGACTGGAGGGTTCTATAGAATTTCATTTGGAAGCCAGGTTAGAAAACTTTGAGGGCAAATCTTCTTCAACGGGGAGGGACTGATGTGATTCCCCAGCCGGACTCGACAGAAGGAATAAAGGAATTACTTGAGGACTAAGTCATTGCTTTTGGGTGGATTCTTGGAAGATTCTTACTTCATTTCCTTTCCCTTTTAGCCGGATCCTTGCTTTATTTCCTTTCCCTTTTGGGTAGATTATTAATTTATTATCTTTCCTTTTTGGTATTTGAATACCTTAATTGATAAGAGAGGACTTTTAGCTTTAATTAATGGTAGATACATTGTTTTGTAACATCTATAAATAGAGGAGGAATTGCTTATGAGTGGGGCAGACTTTGATGACTATTGATATTTCCTTGTTCTTTGAGCTTTAGACTTGAGAATTTTCTGCTTTGTATCAATCAAGTTTTCCCCTTGATTGTGGTCAAACTTATACCCTATATTGATAGAGCCTTCTCCCGATTTCGTGTTGATATTGCACTTTCAATTCCATACTATCCCCAAAAAAACAAAAACCCCTAAAAATCTCTTTTCCTGTTTGTTCTTGGAGCTGCGTTACTTTGATAACTACGGGTACCGGGTCTGTGCTGGTATCAGGTGGCCAACATTTGGATGCCATGTCGGCGACAACTAGACTGCAAGTGCCACCTCCACGCCACGTCATCCTAAGGAGAGGGAACCGGTTGGGGCAATCAAATATGCCCATCGACTTCTCCTCCATCGTAATATTCGATTTCATCTTCCTCCCAAAAACAGCCAAAATAGGCTTCCATCTTCCTCACAGCGGCAACCGCAATTCGGCGAAAAACCTTCATCACCGTCGACAACAGTGGTTCCGCCGTCCCTTCCACGTTTCCATCGACAATTCCTCCTTCCCGCTCGCTCATAGTCCGCATCTACCATCCCTAACGATGTCACAAAGGGGCAGTTTGGGTGCTTGCAAGAATGGCGCCAATTCGGGCTCAACAAGCGTCAAAATTGGGTTTTCTATTCATTGCGAACACAATGTCCCAGCTGTGATTAATATCATTGGGACTGAGTTGAATCCATGAAGGCAGTTCTATGGCTGTCGTTATTGAAAGCTAAGGCCATTTCATTGCAATTTGATGATTTTATATGTTGGTTGTTTGTTGACTAAGGAGGGACGATGGTTTACAGGATGGGAAAGGATGTAGATTTTTTAGGTGGGCGAACGACAATGATGATGGATTAGAGTCAAGGAACCATGAAATGGAGAGTATTATTATGAACTTGGAAGAGAGACTAAGGCTGGCCGAATCCAATGTTGATAGGAGGAAGAAGGAAAAAAAGCTGATGGCAGAAGAACTAAGGAATTGGATACAAGTTCACCAAGTTAGATTAGTTGAAGAGATCCTGGTCATGAGATATATGTTGACTGTTTTGTTGTTCATGAATGTGTTTTTGTATGTGATTCTGTGGAGGAAGGATTTTGGCATGTAAGTTCTCGTTGATGTAAGTTGGGTATGTAACTCGATGTCGAACTTCCATTGGTATGTAAGTGTTGCATTTTGGTGTTGAATGATCAAAAGAAGTGTACTTGAGTTTGGTATAACATTTTGGTGTTGAATGATCAAAATAAGTGTTGCATAACATGTATTTGTGGACAAAAAGAGTGCATAACCTGCATTACTAATCTAACATAATAGTTACATTACTTGTTCCCATCACTTGTTCACATCACTAGTTTACATTGTTTTGAACACATAACATAACCTAACATAAACAGTTTGTATTACAGAAAGAGTATGCAAGACTCTCAGCTACACTACACATAACAGAAAGTTAGCATTCTTTAAGGCTTCTTATATCCATTACACGAGTCGAGCAAAATAGCACCTAACAACATCAGTTGCTGGCCTGTACAAAAAATTACTCAAAAGGAAGCCTTCATGACATTCTAAGGTTGATTTGGTGGTGGTTGGATTCCATGTAAGTCCACCACAGGAGCTTGGGTTAAAGGAACTGGCAGTGGATCTCCATGAGGGCGGCCATGGTCCCCATTCAGCTGCAAATGTAAGAACATACATTAGCCCAAACATAGGCAGAAAGAGTATTCAACAATTCCCACCCTTACAATATTTGCCAACTCTCCCTAACATATTGGTTCCCCGTCTTCTCATCGACGTAAACACCCACGCCAGCAGCTGCACAACATATTTCTCATTCAACCGTAGCTCGATCTCCAACATTCAATCTAACGGCCTAAACAAAAAAATATAATTCATAGTAATTCACCATTCTCCATTCTCACATCATTGAATATATAGATGCATATCATTAAACATTCACACATCACATCTATTTCAAGTTTACCTGTATACCTAAACACATTTTCAATGGACATGTCCTTGAATTATGATCTTGTCGTCCACACTTGGAGCAGTGTATGACACATTTGGGCCTCACATTTCCATATGTTTCTTCCGAAGCCTGGTGGGAAGTGGAGTGTCGTGAGATATGAGGAGGTTGTGGAGCTGCATCGTCTCCATTTTCCTCATCATCTTCAGTTTTGATTTCCTCAAATTCCTCAAGCTAATCAACCTCTTCCCCATCGACAACCGCCCTTGCATTCACCTTCCTCCTCTTCCCTTCCCCAGAGGAACGCAGTTGAGCCCTAGCTTCGTGGTACTCATCGACTGATGTCATGGTGATAATTGTCGAAAATATATTGATCTTGTGTGCTAAATGTGATTATTACAAGATATGTTTGAGACATATAACTCTTGTTTCTAGGTCCAACTAAGCCTGGAATGGTTATAAAACCATTACCGTAGAGTGCCAAATGTTTTATATGTTTCAGGTAAATGAAATGAGAAATTTGCATTGTTTAATGGAATAATTCAAGTGGATCGGATGGGCTTTTTCTTTAATTCATTGGTCCGGCCTTTAGGAGTAATACACCCCTGGGGGGTGTATTTTTACCAAAATAACGCAGCAAACGACTCAATCGAAGAATCGATTGAGCTCGAATCAAGAACGAACGCTCTTAATACGAACTTGGGATAAAATGGAACCAACGAAAAATTCCACACCTGGGGAAACCTCGTATGGTATAAAAGGGTAGCTGCTCGACCACGATTGAAGAGGATATTCAATCGATACAAAGCTCACAAGCTTGGAATCCACCAAACTCAAACAAGTCGCAACTTGCACAAAACCAAAGGGTTTGTTTTTCGATTAATCAAAGTTTTCTGTGTTTACAACGAAAACTAGAAGGTATTTAAAGGCAAATAAACATAATAGAAACCTAATGTACCTAGGAAACAATTAAGTTAAAAAAAAATCTAAAAATAGTACAAAACTCGGCCACAAACTTCCTTTCTTGATGCACAAGGAAGCTGCCAGCAAAACAGTCAAAAGGCAGCTTTCGTACTAACTTCGGGCCTTTCGTTCGAGGCATTCCCAAACTCCAATTCTTCATCCAATTCCTTCCCTTTGTTCAAAAACATACCTAGTTTCATGTTGTGGAAGCCTTTGGACTTGAATCAGACCCATACTCATCGAATTCAGCTCCAAAGTAGGCTTCACAAAACAGTTTCCAGACTTGACCATTTTCTGGCAGTTTTCCCGTTTTGAGGTAGCAACTTTGAGACCTTGGAAAACAACCTTAGTGACATCATCTGGATCCAAAAAGCATACCATTGGAAACATGGAAACTTTATCTGCAAAACAAACCCTTGATCTCCAATTTACATTGAGCCATTTGTGAGATACATGCTTCCAAAGTAGGCTACCTAAAACTGTTTCAACACTTGTCCAAAAATCAGAATGCTTCAAGTTAATTGAGATGACTTCTTTGGCAAGTAATTTTGAATGGTGGATTGATCCAATTGGGATCATATCAGGCTACCCCTCTTCTAAAAGCTTTGACCTCAAAGCTTGAAGCTGATTCTTGTAAAAAACGTCACAAAATTCCTCCCAAATCGAGTCACGAAATAAGTACCTCGAACTTGCAATGTCAAACTTCAAAACTTCGTTAACTCGCGAATTGGTCGCTGTTTTCCACGATTCAAGTTCCATGACGTTCGTGGGACTCGATTGGACCTTTCCCATGCAAAAAATTTCATCAAACAAACCCAAAACCCGTCGCTCCAATTTTCCAGTTTCCGGCCAAAATTTTGCAGAATCTGGCGAGTTCGAGTTTTCCGGCGGGTGCTCCAAAATTGGGGTTTTGTTCTGGAAGCCTCCTGGATTCAATTTGTGGCCTCCAATTGACTCTCCTGGATCCCAGGAGCGGATTACAACCATTTCCAGCCTTCGGAGTGCTCCAGTTCGCTCCAATTCATCAATTCCATTTTTCCCGCCGCCATGGAAATTTGAATTTCCAGAATCCGGTGACCAAAACCCAGATTCCGGCCACGCGAACCCAGAATCCGGCAAGCCCAAACAAAAATTTTGCGTTGGAGAATCTGGTAATTTCGAGACAAAATTTTCAGTCCCACAACTTTCATGGACCTCGATAAACTTGTCCACATCCTCCAACGGGTTCGAAACATTCCCAATTGCTCCAATCGATTCTCCCTTTTCGTCTCCAAATTTTCGGCCAAAATTTTCCGAATTGGGGTTTTTCATCTCGATCATTCCCAGCCCAAATTGATCATGCCAACAGCTTCCTGTGACAATTTTTGATGATTCCGAAGTATCCTTTGGTGTCGAATCTCGTCCGATCGGCCCAACCAATTCAACAATTTTTTCTTCGTTCATGCACGTTTCCAGGGGATTGTGAACACGATTTTAATTCAGCAATACAGAAGGATTCGTGTCCTTTTGATCTAAGGGATAGCTTCCTGGGAATATAGGGAATGTGTGTGCATCGGTGGTGGAGATCGACGTTACCCCAAGCGTTCCACCCCATTGCCACTCTCTCCTGCTTTGTTTCGTCGGAGAATTGGGAAGCTCCGCGACGCTAGTCACCGGGTGGATTCGCGCGTCGGTGGTCGTCTCAGGGCTTTCTCCTCCACTCTCTGTCCTTCCTTCAATCTCCAAGGTCTCGTCGCCGGCCGCATCGTGCGCTGTTTCTCCACCCTCATCGTCGGCAATACTGCCGAGGCCGCTACTCTGTTTTTCCCCTGCAAAACAGAGGTTGTTGCAGGTGGGCTGTTTTGGCGCTGGAATTTCCTTCAGAAGCTTTCGAAAACTCAGAAAGCTAAACCCCATCTGTCGTTGAACCCACAACAGAGCCCGAGGCTCCTTTCCCTCGTTCCAATTTGAGTCCAATTGCTTCAAATCACCATAAAATTCATCTGGAGAAAGAGGTTTCAGAACTATCTTCCTGCCGTGATGCCGAAATTTAAATTGATTTGTTCGACAATCATGAGCAACTTCGCGATCAAATTGCCACGGTCTTCCTAGCATCATATGAACACAATTCATTGACACAACGTCACAATTTACCTCGTCTTCGTAACCACCGATTTGAAAACGAGCCACAGCTTGCTTCATGATATTAATCGTGCCGTGTTCGTTGAGCCAGCTGAGCTGGTAAGGCTGTGGATGCCTGTGCGTTGTTAATCCAAGATTTTGGACAGCATATAAGCTGATAACATTTGCACAAGAGCCTCCATTGATCACAAGTGACAATAACTTCCCGTCGACTAAACAGCGGCTATGAAATAGATGATCCCATTGTTTGTCGGATTCTCGATATTGAATTCGAGCTGCTGGCTACTGCTCTTGGCTACTACACTGCTCTCCACCATCCCTTTGCGTAGAATCGAAGTTTCCCTCGTAATTCAACTACAAACACCAGCTGCAATACACGAACTGGGGCTGCCCTGTCTTGCTCGAGAATTCTGGTTGTGCCCTAAGTAAGTGATTTCTTCTTCTCCTTCGCCCTTGTGTAGAACGGGGCTCTGATACCACTTAATACGCCCCTGGGGGTGTATTTTTACCAAAGTAACGCAGCAAACGACTCAATCAAAGAATCAATTGAGCTCGAATCAAGAACGAACGCTCTTAATACGAACTTGGGATAAAGCGGAACCAACGGACAATTCCACACCTGGGGAAACCTCATATGGTATAAAAGGGTAGCTGCTCGACCACGATTGAAGAGGATATTCAATCAATATAAAGCTCACAAGCTTGGAATCCACCAAACTCAAACAAGTCGCAACTTGCACAAAACCAAAGGGTTTGTTTTTCGATTAATCAAAGTCTTATGTGTTTACAACGAAAACTAGAAGGTATTTAAAGGCAAATAAACCTAATACAAACCTGATGTGCATAGGAAACAATTAACGTAAAAACAAACTCTAAAAATAGTACAAAACTCGACCATAAACTTATTTTCTTGACGCACAAGTAAGCTGCCAGCAAAACAGTCAAAAGGCAGCTTTCGTACTAACTTCGCGCCTTTCGTTCGAGGCCTTCCCGAACTTCAATTCTTCATCCAATTCCTTCCATTTGTTAAAAAACATACCTAGTTTCATGTTGTGGAAGCCTTGGGAGTTGAATCAGACCCATACTCATCGAATTAAGCTCCACAGTAGGCTTCACAAAACAGTTTCCAGACTTGACCATTTTCTGGCAGTTTTCCTGTTTTGAGGTAGCAACTTTGAGACCTTGGAAAACAACCTTAATGACATCATCTGGATCCAAAAAGCATACCATTGGAAACATGGCAACTTTATCTGCAAAACAAACCCTTGATCTCCAATTTACATTGAGCCATTTGTGAGATACAAGCTTCCAAAGTAGGCTACCTGAAACTATTTCAACACTTGTCAAAAAATCAGAATGCTTCAAGTTAATTGAGATGACTTCTTTGGCAAGTAATTGTGAATTGTGGATTGATCCAATTGGGATCATATCAAGGAGCGAAGGATGCTTCAACATATGAGCACGGAACAGAAAGGGAATTACATGGAGAGATAATGTCTAGGGGAGGTCCATTTAATTGGACAAAGTTGTTTGTCCTCTTCTGTGGAGGAGTGCGGCCAAAAGGGAAAAGAATTGGACAAAGGCAGCAGGGGATTATTGGACCGGAGGAGGATATATATACTTGGACCGGGACGGAATAATGGAGGGGGGGGGGGGAATTCTTTGGACGAGAGGGAGTAATTGGGACTTGAGCGCAGCAAGCAGTAGCGCGGAGAAGCAGCACAGCGCCGCACGGAGAAGCTTTGCGGGGATCGCGATCAGAGCATTGGGGAAGAAAATCTCAATACTCTTTTCCTTTTGTTTTCATTCGTGACATGATTATTATGAACATGATTATATCTTTTGATTTCGTCATGAACTAAACCCCAATTTCTGGGAGAAACACCATAGGATGTAGCTATTTCTAGATTTGATGGATTGATTCATATTTATTTTCTTCCAATCTCTATTGCATGAAGTTCCTTAATGCTTTGTGTTGACTGGCCACCAATATATCGATTTGTAGTTAATTAGATTATTAGCGACAGTGAAACCCTAATAAATGAACCTATTTTATGTGACATAGTAACTTATCGAAGCGACAGTGGATTAAATAAGGTGCTATGAGGTCTTAAATAGGATAGCGATCTTCAGGCTAAATAATTAATTCATTGAGCTACGATAGTAGGATTTGATTTAATTGTTTAGTACGTAGTAATTCCCGACAGGGATAGCTAGCACAGTAGTGATATCCTGGCTGTAGAGATATGGATTAAACTGATTGGAATATGTGAATTAATTTGGATATGATAGGTAGTGAATTCCGGTGTTTCTCCCAGAGCTTTCTCCATTGAATTTCTCCCGACAACTTTGCTTTGCTTAATTAGTTTATTTTGATTTGCTTTTAGATAATAGTTTATCTCTCAAACCATTTTCCCTTGTAGTTTTCTCTATAAAATTGATAGAATATAAGGTTGTACCAGTCCCTGAGAGACGATACGCAGACTTCCGGTTTACTACGAGATAGAAATTTGGCATAACACGAGATCGAAAGAGGAGGCTTGCATGAGATAGACAGAGTTGCGAGTCTAGAAGCCAAGATAGATGCCAAGTTGGATTCTAAGTTCGATGCACTCGAACGAAGGCAGGCCAAGATTGCTCTGGGTAGACAAGAGGAGGTTGCTTCATGTGAACTTTGCGAGGGTCCTCATCATAGGGATATGTGTCCACTGGGAGCTACTCAGTTGGAAGATATCCAATATATCAATAATCCGCGAAGTCAAGGCCAGGGTGGTATGTATTCAAATACATACAACCCTCAATGGAGATATCACCCCAATATGTCATGGTCAAACAATAATCCACCCGGTATTCGAAACATCCCACCTCCTGGTTTTCAACAGTAGCAGCCTCAACCAGAGAGGAAGCCCCAGCTGGAAGAGTTGATTTTGGCTCATATGCAGAAAACAGACAATAATTTCAAAGATCTTGATCAATTCGTCACTCAATAGCTAGCCATCAACAATAATATGCAATCATCTATGCTAGCTATGGAGAGGCAAATAGGCCAGTTGGCTCAAACTTTGGCAGATATTCAAGTTAGGATTCCTGGGACTTTACCGGCCAATATTGAGAGAAATCCAAAAGATGCCATGGTTGTAGCTGTCACATTGAGGAGTGGAAAGGAGTTGGAAGATTCAAAGAGCAAGAAAAATCTAGCAGAAAAGGAGGGCCAAGCAGCTGCAGAGGAAGAAAGTGCAAAAGCTGAAAAATCTTACTTGCACAGGCAAACTGCATGCAATCTGCGTGTGCATGATGATGACTTGATATATACACATGTTTTTTCACCATTCTTACACCGTCTGAGTCTTATCTCTCGTGTTTTAGGCCGATATCACGCTAGGTTGTTCTTGTTTGTGATATTTCAGGTCCTAGTTCGTGAATGAAGGTTTGGGAACGAGTTCGGGGTCGATTGGACGAAGATTGGATGTTTGGCGAGAAGTTGAGGAAGCCACACGAGCACACCTAAAAACCCAGACGACCGTGTGACCTGGCCGTGTGGCACCAAATTACACGGGCAAGCCACACTGGCCGTGTAAGGGACCCGTTGTGGTCGTGTGGAAAGTCCAAGGAGCTCACATGGGCAGCCTGGAAATCCACACAGCCGTGTGGTTTTGGCCGTGTAGCGGACCTGAAGCCACTTAAGTGAAATGCGGCATTTTGCACACTCACACGGGCAGCTGGGAAAGCTAAACGGTCGTGTGGTCGGGAATTTTTGGGTTTTAACCCAATTTCAAGCCAAAGGAGAGGGAATCGAATTTTTGGAGCAAAAACAGAGCCCTAGAGAGAGAAAGTACAAAGAACACATCCTAGAGATCATCATAGGAGTGAAGATCATCATCCCATAGCAAATTCTTCCCATTGTTATGAGTATGACTGCTTTGTATTCTGTTTCTCTCTCTCTCTCTCTCTATGGAGTAGAACTCTCTCTCACTTGGGTATAAAGAACCCTAGTTCCATGTGTTAGGAATCTTGATTGTAATTACGTTTGGATTGTGATATTGCTTGATTATAATCGATGGAAATGTTTTGATTGGGTCAATTGAAGTCTGATCATCTTTTATTGATTTCTGCTGCAACCTGAGATAGATAGAATCCGATTAGGTTTTTAGAGCTTCTTCAATCGGTAGTAGTGAATCAATTATACGAGAGTTAGTCGATTCACTGCTTTGTACTGGAATCTAATTCCAGTAGTCGAGTTCTGTGTTCATTGCCTCAGCGTTCTATCCCGGTGAAGACTAGTCGTCTGTCGGGTAGTTTGACTGAGAGGGCTAGGTCAGCTTAAGAGATTCCAAGCTACTGTCGGATCTTCCGCAGTATAATCAGCAGTACATCAAGCAAAATTAATTACAACTGTGACCTAACTAAGGATCTAGGGGGACTCATTCCCGAGTGACTCTTCCTCTGCTTTAGAAAACCGAACCATTTCCTGCTTTCTTACTGCTTTTACTTAAATCAACAATCACTCAAATTAGTTTGCTAGATAACAGATATACACGGAGTAGGCAATAGATCTAGACCCCTGGTTGACAATTAGAGCTTGCCTGTTACTACATTTCCGGATTGCGATTACACTTGGTCGCAGTTTGGTGTTGTGTGTTAGCGTGTCACATGAGCATTCTGCCTGTGCACCTCCAAAGGTGGAAAAATTCAAGAATGAAGATGTAAAGCCTTATGAACCTCCCGCACCATTCCCTCAAAGGTTAATGAAGCCCATGGAAGACCCAAACTTCAAGAAATTTGTGAATCTCTTCAAGCAACTTCATATCAATATACCGTTGGCAGAGGCACTTGAACAGATGCCTACATATGCTAAATTTTTAAAGGAGTGGCTGACTAAGAAGCGCAAATGGGCTGAGTTAGAGAAGGTAACCCTTACTTCTGAATGTAGTGCTGGGATTCAGAATAAATTACCAGAAAAGAGGGATGATCCGGGCAGCTTCACCATTCCATGTGTCATTGGAGGTACAGAGTTCAATAAATCACTTTGTGATCTTGGAGCAGGAATTAATTTGATTCCATACTCAGTCTACAAGAAATTGGGATTGGGATATGTTCTTAAGCCTACTCGGATCACTCTCCAATCGGCTGATCGACCAGTAAAAATTCCAAAAGGAGTGGTGTAGAATGTATTGGTGAAGGTCGGGAAGTTTATTCTCCCTACAGATTTTGTGATTATGGAAATGAAAGAAGATCAGGGAGTGCCTCTCATTCTTGGTAGACCTTTTCTAGACATTGGTGATGCCCTCATCGATGTCGGGAGAGGCAAGTTGACATTCCGAGTAGATAGGGATGAGGAAATTTTTAATGTCTTTCAAATTGACCATTATCACGATGCATTTGATGATTTTGAAAGTGGAGCTCGAGAAAGGAAAAATTCTTCTTCCTGTGATAGTGGACCACCCAAAGAACTATCACATGTCTTAGCAGCTCAAAGTCTGAAATCAAAGCAAGGGCAGAAATCCTTGCCAGGTTATCTCAATTATAGATATTTGGGTAAGGATTTCAATCTTCCTGTTATTATTCCTTCATCACTGACATCGAAACAGGAAGAGTACTTGCTTGAGGCGCTGCAATACCACCTACGCCTCACTAAAGGATCCAACATGCCAACTAAGAAGGTCACACCAAATTTTCGCACTCCTGGCCCTGCAGAGGTGACTCATATGTTGGATGGAGGTTATGCGTTCTATCATTTCTTGGGAGGGTATTCTAGATACCTTTCCATACCCATTGGTTAAAAGCTCCATGAACGTCAGGCTGAGGACGTTAAACAAGCGCTTCTTGGGAGGCAAACCAAGGTAAGTTTTCTTTTCTATATTTGTTTTTAGTTGTGTCAAACTCGTGCATGTTTAGATTAGGAGTTGAACATTAGGGACAATGTTCCATCCTGAGTGTGGGGTGGTGAGTCTTACTGTTGTTTGTCCCTGTTGCATGTGGTAAAAAAAACTGTCATTTGGGTTGTGCACAACCAAACTGAACGCAATCTACTTGTGTTGGTGCAGTCTGCCTGTGCTAACCTAATGGCTAAAAAACACCTAAAAAATAGAAAAATTAAAAAAAAAACCTTGTACTCTTGTGGTAACATGATGTAAATGACCGTGATGCGTGTGAAATGAGTTTGTGCTTGAAGGAAATCATCAAAATCACCCCCTAGTGTGGAATTGCATAGTTCTTCACAATGAGCTTGATAGTTTGACCGACTGGATATGCTTTGAATGAGCAAACTCTTTTAGCAACATTCTCTTTTGAGAGGATAGTGTAATGACTTTTGGTGAAGTGGTTAGGTGGATCACATTGACCATTCGACATGTGTGGATATCGTGCCTACTTGCATCTGTTGTGAGCTTTTGACTTTGCAATGAGTTTCTTTGTTTTAAAAGGTTTTATAATGGGGTGAACTGTATCTTTATAAAAGAAAAAAAAATCCTACCTGACAAGTAAAATATAAGAAAGTTTCCATAACAATTAAAGTGTGGGTAAAATACCAAAATCGTGTGAGGCAATCACTCATTGCACATGGGGGGATTAGGAAAAGGTTCAAATGAGCATCGGTTCGCGCCTGTACGGTGTTGCTTATCAAGTACGATTCCCCGTTGAGTGAAGTGTTGTTTGAGGATGTGCATTGACCCTCAACACGGACCGAGGAAAAGGAGTTGAAAGAAGCCCTTATGCGAGTGCTAAGAAGTAGAAATTGCTCTTGCTCGGTCACTGGTAGTAAGAAACAAATCCCACTTGTACTAAATACGACCACTCGGCAAGCAAAATCAGAAAGAGGGAAAGACTCTCCTTGTCATAAAAGGTAGTGATGTGCTTAACGTTAAAATCAAGTTTGCGAAAAGCTTCCCCCATTTGTTTTTTTAGACTCTTATGCTTAGTTGATTGCTTATGATAGATGTGAGTAAGCCAGATTTTCCTCACAAGATATGCACCTCATTGATGTGGTTAGATTCTTCTAATAACTGTTGCACCATAAGTTGTTAATCACCCACTACCGACGATCGGAATTTAGTGTTTCTAATTGAGTTTTTGTAGGATTTAAGTCAGTAAATGGTAAATGGTTGCAAAGAACTAGAGTGTGGGGTGAAAGGGTATGATCATTAAAGCACAAGTCGTTTGCTGTAAAGAAACTATTGATTATCACAAGAGTACAAGGGTAAATTTCTGGTGTTGTGTTTTGTGTCTCGTGGGTCATGGTGTTAATGATTGTGTTCCATGGGTGTGTGTTTTGAGAAAGGTTGTGTCATACTTGTCTGTGTTGGGTTTCCTCCAATTATCAATCTCTTGTCTGAGTCGTTGCTTAGGGACAAGCAAGTATTGAGTGTGGGGTTGTGATAATTGTCGAAAACATATATGATCTTGTGTGCTAAATGTGATTATTACATGATATGTTTGAGACATATAACGCTTGTTTTTAAATGAAATGAAAAATTTGTATTGTTTAATGGAATAATTCAAGTGGATCGAATGGGCTTTTTCTAGAATTCATTGGTCCAGCCATGAGGAGGAAGGACGCTTCAGGAGATGAGCACGGAACTGAAAGGGAATTACTTGGACCTGGCCTGAGTCTTTAGGGACACACAGACTTGGACCAAAAAAAAACAAGAAGATGGGATTGAGATGGAGAGATAATGGCTAGGGGAGGTCCATTTAATTGGACCAAGTTGTTTGTCCTCTTCTCTTCTGTGGAGGAGTGCGGCCAAAAGGGAAAAGAATTGGAGAAATGCAACAGGGGATTATTGGACCAGAGGAGGATATATATATACTTGGACCGAGACTGAATAATGGAGGGGGGGGGGGAATTCTTAGGACGAGAGGGAATAATTGGGACTTGAGCGCAGCGAGCAGTAGCGCGGAGAAGCAGAACAGCGCCGCACATAGACGAATATAAGGTTGTACTACGAGATAGGAATTTGGCATATACGCTTTTGCCCTATCACATGGCATCCTCAGATTCGTAAACATGGTAGATATCTCGTGCAATGGATGCAGCTGCATCACCATCTGTTTCCATTGATATATCTTCATGACCAATTTGATTTGGATCATTCTCATCCCAAGAATTGATGGTAACCTCAACTGGGTATAAATACCCAGTTGACAGAGCATTTAATGGTATACATTCAGCCTAACTAGGTATAAATACACCGAGATCAGCATTGATGATAACCTCAACTACTTTCTCTCTCTCCAAACATAAACACATATTCTCACTTCTCTATCGAACTTAATCATTTGAGAGAGTCCTGGGCGACCGCCCACGGACCCTTTTTGCAGTGGGCAGGAGCGCACCCAACATCAAGAAAAGATGCCTCACTCGCTCCTCATCAAACCGCCTGGAACATTCTAGACTCAAACAATTTGGCACCCAACGTGGGGCACAGAGAAGCACTGAAGAAAGGATGGATGGGAGCTCCGGGACCCTAGTCAAGGGTGTAGTAGAAAGAAGTAGCATTCGCGGTTTGGAAATGCCAACTGTGGAGGAAGAGATGGAGATGGAAGATCGCGTTAAGAGCTAGGGACAACAAATATCCCGCATGCAAGAAAGCCTGGGTCAGATCTTAGCCATGCTCAAAGAGAAGAGCGCACCCGAAAAGGAAAAAAGACTTGCCGGAAAGCTCAATAAGGCAGAAGGCGAAGGGTAAAGAAATGGAAGAGGATCCTGAGAGCCCTGCTCATACAGAAGGCACCGAGTCCGAAAAGGAAGAGAGCACGGAAGATTTCGATTTGGGTTTTCTAGAGGAGCACCTCAGACCGTCGTATGAAAGAGCAAAGGCTCACAACAACATACTTCAAACCCCCCTGGCCAAAAGCTTATTCATGACACAGGTCCCGCCCAACTTCTTGTCGCTGGTGCTACCAACATACGATGGGACTTTCGATCCCACAGACCATTTGAGCGCCTTTATGCTCAAAATGCAATTGATCAACGCATTGGACGCAGATCTATACAAGACATTCCCGGTCACGTTCGGCGGTCAGTGCCGAACCTAGTATACCTCCCTGCCGGAAGGGAAAATTGAGAAGTTCGAACAGTTTGCCACGCTGTTCTCATCAAAGTTCGCATCTCAAAGAAGAAATAAGCCCGCCGTGTAAGCGCTTATTAACTGCAAGCAAGGAGGAGAAGAGACGCTGACGAACTTCTACGATAGGTGGAACACAATAGCCTGTGAAGTGCAAGGAATCTCACAAAGCATAGCAGCGGATAACTTACGAATGTAGATGCACAGTTGCGAGCTAAAGAGAGCGCTCATAAAAAAGGAGCATGTGTTGAAGTCTTGGCATGATCTGGATCAACTAGAGAGAAAGGCGATCCTGCTATAAGAGGTGCTAACAGCGGAAGACAACGCCAAGAGCATCAACCCCAGAGTTGAGAAGGCCGAGATGAAAGAAGAATGATCGCCAAAGAGAAGAGGGTGTTCGCTAGACAGGCAAAATTATAAGAAGCGCCACGACAGCAGACGCGAAGTGTTTACCACTAACAAAGAAGAAAGGTGCGGAGAACAAAATAATACGAGCGAGGTGCAATAGACGCATAGGGAAGAAGAAGACTGGAAATGGTGTGACTGGCACTAGATGCTCACTCACGACACCGCAGAGTATCGCGAGTTCAAAAGCTAGCCTCAAATACCTAGCGCCTGGAGACATGAATAACCGCCTGGATACACGACCCAATTGCAAGGAAAGAAGGAAAGAAAAGGAGAGATCTCTAATTCCAAGAAGGAGATCTCACACACTAAGACGCAAAAGGTCAAGGTCACCGAGAAGGGAGCGGTCCCCTCGTCGTGAACGCTTACCGCCTCCGTCGAGAAGGTCCCCTCTCCGTTCATAGCCACGTCTACTTGAAGATGATGTGGAAGTCATAACAATAACAGGAGGGCGCAAACGCCCCAGAACGGAAGGGGACCGCTTGGTGTAGTGCTTGAATGTTCACGGGAGTGAACAGGTGGAGATTAGCTTCGCGCCCTCGGAGCTAGCAGCCGAAGAGTGTGGAGAAGACTCGCTGGTTAGCTCTTTTCGAACAAGAAAGTTCAAAGTCATGAGGGCGTTGGTAGATAACGAAAGCTCAGCAGATATCTTATTCTATTCCACACTCAAAGCATGGAGATGAGCATACAAGATCTTAAGCCATCAGCGAACAGCCTCGTGGGATTCTCAGGCTCAAAAATTTGAGTGTTGGGTCTGATAACTTTGCAAGTAACAATAGGATAAACGGGAGAAACAAAAACATGCCTCATGGACTTCCTTGCGGCCGATTTCCCGTCGGCATACAACGCGATCCTAGGACGTGATTTTCTGTCAACATTCTCAGCGGTCCATCCATGTGCCATCAGATGCTCAAATTCCCCGCATGAGAAAATGTTGGACGCGTCCAGGGAAACATCCAGCATGCAAAGGAATGCTACCAAGCAACAATTGAAAGCTTGGAGGTCGACCTAGTCGACACACGAGGAAGCCATCCTTGCCTAGAAGCGGTTGAAGAGGCGGTGGTCCTCACTCTTCAGCGAAGAAGAGCCAAAAAAGAAGGTAAGAATCTCATCTCACCTCTCAGAAGAAAAGGCGCGAGAACTGTTGGCGCTTCTCAAGGATTACAAAGATTTGTTTGCGTGGTCCTCTGAATACATGCCGGGAGTCTCAGCGGAGCTCGCTGAGCATCACTTGTCAGTAAAAAGCAAGTCCAAGCCCATACAACAAAGAAGAAGAAACGCCTCCCTGGAAAAGCAAATGGCATTGGAAAAGGAAGTCAGTTTCTGAAGGCGGGTTTCATACGGGAGGTCAAGTATCCGAGTTTGGTACATCTTTTATTTGAAAGAGAATTCAAGTCAAGGTGGAGATTTTTGGAATATGACTTGAATTTTATTTGGGTTTGTTTTGTGTTTTGGGCCTATTTTGTTTGGGTTTGTGTTTTGGCTTTGTTTTCGCCTTTTCCTTGTAGGTTTGGAAAATGTGTTTAGTTTTCTGTTTGGGTTTAGGAGAAGAGTTCTATAAATACTCTTCATCAGGGGAGGAGCTATGTAGGCTCTCGGGGGGGCCCCGGCCCCCCCCCCCCCCCCCCCCCCCCCCCCCCCCCCCCCCCGAGAATTTTGAAACTTACGTATAAAGTCCTAGGAAATTCCGAGAATTACGTATAAACTCAATCTAACAACTATATAAAATTCGAGTGAAATATTATTAACAACCCAGATTTGTAGTGTAGCGGAGAAGTCATGCAGTTCTAGCTAGAAGGTTCAGGGTTCGATTCTGATAGACAGCATTGCTTTTATAATTTTAACAGTTTTTTTCCAGTTTAATCCTCTAATTTTTCTATTTTGTCTTATAAATTCTGTAATTTCAAATAAATTCATAATTTTAACAGTTTTTTTCCAGTTTAATCCTCTAATTTTTCTATTTTGTCTTATAAATTCTGTAATTTCAAATAAATTCAGTCAAGTTCTTAAACTTTTACATTCATATTTTCAAAGGTTGTTTTTGGATATGTAATTAATTAATTTTTAAAAACAATAATATAATCATAAATTCATATTCAAGGTATAAAACAATTACATGTTAAAATGCATGATAATTTTTGCTCACAGTATACACATTTATTTTGAGTATAACATACTAGCAAACTTTAAATTATTTATATTTTGAGTTTTTTCTATTTTAATTAATATATGTCGTTATTATTTATTTTTATCTTTGGATTATCACAATAATTTACTAAATAAATCCGGCCCCCCCGAACTTTCAATCCTGGCTCCGCCCCTGCTCTTCATCACCTTAATCTATTGTAAGGTCAGTCAGGTTAGTTTGTTTGGTTTATCTGTTCCGAAATTTGGTTTGTAACCTCCTTAAATTAGTGAATTTGTTCTCCTCTGCTGTGAATTAGCTAGTACACATTGTGTTAGTGAACCACGTTAAATTTGTGTTCGTTTGTGTTGATCTGGATTATCGTTTGCACGCTTCTGTTTTGACACAGTTAGTATAAAAAATGATGACGTGGTAACAACCTGACCTACACAGAGACGCCACCTTTGCAGCCACAACATAATTTAATTCAAAATTATTTAATATATTATAAAAATTAAAAATGGAAAAACCGAAATCAAACCCTCCCCTCGGAAACCCGACGCCATTAACCCCAAAACGGATCCCTCGCCGAGCGTTGCGCCGGACTCAAACCAAGCAGTTTTGGGTTCAAAATTGACGCTAACCAACCGCAGATTGAACAAATCGAGGAGGACAAATGGGGAGGCTAAGACGCAGGAGAGGATGTCAAAATCGTGCGCTGCTGCGAATTCAGAGCTGCAGAAGAGACAGACGACAACGACGTAACGAACCAGACGCTGACGGCAAGAGGCAGACGTGGGACTGAGTTGGAGATGACTAATTTAGGGCTTCATTTCGGACAGATGGGGAAGAACCATGGCCAGAGACGAGTACCCCATGAAACTATATCTCACAATCTACAACGTAAAGGTATTGGTTGAAGAATTGGAGTTCGTTTGATCCATGAACAAGGCGGCCAAAGTTACTATGTTCAGCTGTTTTATTTCCTTGTAATGTGAGACTTGGAATCCTTGTGCCACAAGGATTAGTAGTAGTTATGATGCTAGTTGAATTAGGAGTAGTTTAAATTCCTTTTTAGCATAGGATGATGGTTTTAATTGCCTGTAAAAAGCTTGGTACGTGTAAGGGTTGGGCAGAACATGTTTGAATGAATTTTACCCCAATTCCAAACTTGAGAGTTTGCGAGTTTGATTGGTTTTTGGTTGCGATAAAAAACTTGCTGAATCTTGCTTATCAATCGAGAATCGCCCTTGATTGCATCGAAAGCTTCCTTATAACGAGTGTGCGTCCTTCCAGGTGTAAGGGTTCCCGTTCGTTTCCATCCGAAACTGAGTTTGTGAGAGCTTCACCAAACTAGGGTCGAGTTATGTTTTAATACGAGAGCAACTTCTTGGCAAAGCAAGCTCGCTGCGAGACTTTGATCTCTGTTATTCCAAGTTGCTAGCAAAAAATTGGAATTGTGTCTAAAAACGGCTAAGTCTGGGACTGAGTTGGAGATGACTACTTTAGTGCTTCATTCCGGACAGATGGGGAAGAACCATGGCCAGAGACGAGTACCCCATGAAACTACATCTCACAATATTCAACGTAAAGGCATTGGTTGAAGAATTGGAGTTTGGCGCCAACTGGTCTGCTAGAGTGGAGGAGGAATTTGGGATCCAATAAATAAATGACTATGGTACTAATTTGACTGGAGCAGAGTCTGGTGGTAGAAAGCGCGAGCTTGGAGAGGTTGAAGCTCGGAGAAAGCCATTCTCCTAAATAGCCGTTTGTTGAGGACATAAATGATGATGGTAAGGTGGAGGAAGCCAGCCTTGAATGGCCCTAATCGAATAAATGAGGCTTCTTGCCTGGAATATGAGATGGATTGGGCCATTCCTCACATTCCAAACAGTTGTCGGTTTAGTTTGTTCGAATAAACTGGACCTTGATTTCTTTTCGGAAACAAGATCGCACCGGAGATTCTTCTTACACTATATGCGGGGTTTAGATTTTGATTCGTCTCATTGTGTGATATTTTTAGGTGGAAAAACAAACAAATGAGAAGTACCAATTGGGGCGCGGACGCCCCAATTAACACCATTGACGCCTCAATTTCCTTATTTCTCGCCTGTATTTAATTTTGTACCATCCCCAAACCGAATCGGGGCGCACACAGGAAGATATCAGGTCAGTAACCTTATGGTGAGTAACCATGAGTAATTAGTCAACATCAACATCTCTCTCTTCTGAAAAGCCTTTAATTTTCCCCTGCTTAATCTTTGACGGACGACTTCTCACTCGTTTTAAGTCAAAATTTAATTTTTTTTTTGCACAGTTAGATCTGATTAATTGTGCTCTTCAAAATTATATCAACTTTGATTTATTTTTCGAACAAAAAACGTTTGAGCCATTTTTTATAGTCTATACCATAAGGTATTGACTGGTATTGAAATAAGAGCATACCTATGGTTTGAAAAGCGTACCATGGTGGTATGAACAAACCAAGATTGTAGGATGGTTGAATACATGATAGTAGAAGTATATTAACTATCATTTACGACTTTTAACATTGTGTACCACAAGATACCACCCCGTACCAGGGTGGTATGGTATGATATTGTGTGGTATTTTTTGGTCATATAATTTGTTCACCCAGAAATTTGTAGATCCAATAGATCATGATGAACTCGTCCTTTCTATGCAAACGTTTTAAAAAACGGATTAAAAACGAAGAAGATACCATATGGTATGCAGTTGGTACCGAGAGGCCAGAATTTTTTTTTCTAAAATTTTATTGAAAATTGATCTCATTTTGTAGAGCACGATGAACTCGTTCCATCTGTGAAAAAAAAATACGAGTTAAAACGAAAAAGATATGAGCCAATTAAGAAAGTTAGGGAAAATAGAAATGACATTTAATTCTACATCCTTAGATCTGGATTTTCTAAATTAAGGGTCCAGATTTTATTATTGATGAGTGCATAGGTTATGTAAAGGGGTGCGTTAGAATAATTTTTGAACAATTACCTATGGTGCGATCTCATATTTCATTGAAGAAATTTTATATCAACATGTTTATTGAAAAAAGTATTAGCAAACTAAACCTAATTGCACAAACAAATACAATGATAGGAATCAATTTTCTCTCCGACTATTATTATCAAAGAAAATTAATGATTTCGTCTAATGATCTACACCATCCTATATATCCATTTTGAAAAACTAGATTGTATTAATGTCAAAATTAGTACATAAAACATAATTATATAATTGAATGTGGTTGAATTGTAAAATTTGACAATTAACATTAAAATTTGGGGTCAAAATTTTATATTAATACTACTAAATTTTGGTGTGTTTCTCCAAATCAAGGGGGTGTCATGGCACCCCCTTCTTACTCTCTACCTATGCCCCTGCTTTGGATGTGTCAGAGCTTCCTCCTTAGGATTCCCCATTCTCGCTTGGGCTCGGCCCGATGGGCTTTCCCAACGGTTCCACCCTACGCGAGAGACTATTTGGGCCCCATGGTCTTTTATTGGGCTTGGAATTGGGCTTCTCTCTTGACTCGCACGAAACTACACCGCAATAAAACCCCAATTAGAGCCCAAGTTTTTAAACTCTAATCGGGTGCAGTATAGGGCAAGTATTTAGATATCGACCCGGGCCGGGCGGTCCGACTAACCCTACTTCCGTTGTTGAAATCATTATCTATCAACTAAACTTTGGTTTAAAAGGTTTGCTAATTGAAATAAAAGAAAGCAAAGGTGATTGGGTTTGAAAACTCTTTTGTGGGATAGTCACTCAGGTGTCGCTTCCCTCTAACCGCTACCATGCTATGTGGATTGGAACGATTGCCTTGGGCACATTAATCGTGAACCGCAGAGGAATGCATATGTGGTCGAAAACCACAATCTCAATTGCTAAACCGAGGTGAGGATGAAAGGCCATGTCACTCGACCCTCTCGGTTTAGACAATCGGTAATTGACTTACTCCCTCACTCAACTCTAAGGTCGGGCGATTTAATCACGATTAATCGATTTGTTTAACTCAATATTGAGGGTTTCCCTAACTCAACCTAGTTTAGGTTTCTTAGAAAGCGGAAGGAAAACCAACTCGATTGAGTCACCCTTGAAAGGGGGATTTTCCTTTCTAAACTAGGCTAAGGTGGCTAATTAGATTACTAGCACCTAAATGCACAAACTTACGGGTGCTAAGCACAATTATGCACAATCCCTAGGTTGCTAAGCACCTAAATGCACAAACCTAAGGATTCTAAGTACAAAACATGCACAACCCCTAAGTTGCTAAGCACAAGCATGCACAATCATGGTGAATAATGCCTCAATCATTGAATTGAACAATACCCAATGACAATCATCCAAAACACATACAAGAAAACTACATGGTAGAGTTAGGGTTTCACTACACCCAAGTGAAAGGAGGTCTACTCCATGCTAGAAGTGGGATGAATAAAAGGGAAAAAGGTGGAAACCATCTTTGAGGATGCTCCCTCTCTTCTTGACCCTTGAGTTGAGATTTCCTTGGGGGAAATCTTCCCAAAATCTGCCTTGAAGTCAAACCCTAACCTTATTCTCCCCTTTGGTTCTGTTTCTCTCACTAGAATGCTAAAGAAGTTGTTTCACACAAAAGTGGGTTCTCCCCTCTCTCCTCCTTTCAGCTCATCTTTTAAACCCGAGAAGAGCTAAGTTAAAGGCTGTGAACCATCAAACGCGTCTGTGAACTCAAGGCGTGCGCCCAAACGCTCCGCATTGCTCACATTTGTTCAAGGTCAACTGCCTGTGCATGGTCTTAGTGACCGTGAACTCACCTCGCGTCAGTAACCTTCACATTGGCTTTGGACGCCTTGCGATTCACGGTCAACTCCCCTTCTTCACAGTCTTGCATGACCGTGAACTCCTTCAGTTAGCTGTGAGCTGGCTCTTTTTAATCTCTTCTCCAGGTTTTTGATCCTTTTCGCCAATCTTTTGACTCTGAGGCAGGTTTCACCTGTTAAATCCCGAAACACACTCAAACACGAAGAACCTAGCGTAAAACCAACCGTTAAGGAGTGAATTTGGCACAAACGTCTAAGTAAAACAGGGGGAAAACATGTGCAATTAGACCTGAATCACTCCCCCACACTTAGACGTTTGATTGTCCCCAAGCAAACCATTTCACGCACACTGTGATATTTCAACCTACACAAGTACTTTGGGGATAACTCAAAGGGCACGAAGCAGGAATTCTCGATGTTTATTGACAATCAACACATGAACCGTTGCACACAATACCGACATCCACCACAAACGACATTCAAAGCCACCAAAACGGGCAAACAAAAAGTTCTCAACTTATTGATGGATAAATGCAAGTATCAACAAAATCACTTATCGACCACAACCAACCATGCATGGAATTCAAGTCCGAGGAACAAATGGAAAGGCAATGAAGTCCTCACCGGGGTATGAAATGGTAAGTAAAACAAGAATGGATCACTCACACGCTAAAACACAATACCAAACTACGACCAAGTGCAATCGCAGTCCGGAAATGCAGTAAGTGGCAAGCTCTATTTGTCAACTCGGGGTCTAGATCTACTGCCTAGTCTGTGATTATCTATTATCTAGCAAACTAAGTCGAGTGGTTGTAATTTTAACTAAAAGCAGTAAGAAAGCAGGAAATGGTTCAAAGTTCTTTAGCAAGGGAAGAGTCACTCGGGAATGAGTCCCCCTAGCTCCTTAGTTAGGTCAAGGTTGTAATTACATTAGGTTGATTAACTGTTGATTAAACCGCGGAAAATCCAACAGTAGCTTGGAATCTCTTATTCTGACCAAGCCCTCTCAAGTAGGCTAATCGGCAGGCGACTAACCTTTACCGAGATAGACTGCTGAGGCAATAAGCACAGAACTCCACTACTGGAATTGGGTTCCATTACAAAGCAGTAAATCGATTAACTCTCGTATAACCAATCTACCACTACCGATTGATGAAGCTCTAACAACCTAATCAGATTCTATCTATCTCAGGTGGCAGCAGCAATCAAGAAAAGATGATCGAACTTCAAGTGACTCAATGAATCATGCATCAATCGATTATAACCAATCAGTATATCAATCCCAAGTCATTACAATCAAGATTCCTAACACATGGAACTAGGGTTCTTCATATCCAAATGAGAGAAGCTTCTACTCCATAGAGAGAGAGAGAGAGAGAGAGGAAAACAGAAATCAGAGAAGTCATACTCATAAAGATGAGGATAATCTGCTCTGGGATGTCGATCTTCACTCCTGGGGATGCAATCTGGGCTTCAATGGTGAGAAATCCACTTCAAATAGCTCTTAGGGTTTGTTCTTCGCACTTTCTCTCTCTAAAGCTTTGTTTTCTCCTCAAAAACTCGATTCTCTATCCTTAGGCTCGAAATTGTGTTCAAACCCAAAATTTCCCAACCACACGGCCGTGTGGTTTCCCAGTCTACCCGTGTGAGTGCCAAAACGCAAAAGTTTCAATTAAGTGCCTCCACGAATGCTACATGGCCAGAGCTGCACAGTCGTGTAGAAAACTGACTTGCCCGTGTGAGTTCCCTGGAATTTCCACACGGCCTCAAGGGACCCAGTACACGGCCAGTGTGGCCTTGCCCCCGTAATGGGATTCCACATGGCCACGCCACACGGCCGTGTGGCTTCTAGGTCTGGTCGTGTGGATTCTTCAGCTTCTCGCCAAACGTCCAACTTTCATCCAATCGACCCCAAACCCGTTCCCAGACCTCCAATCACGTACTAGGACCTGAAATAACACAAACGAGAACCACCTAGCGTGAAATCGGCCTAAGATACGAGAAATGAGGCTCAAACGACATAAGAATGGTTGATAAAAACATGTGTATATATATCAAGTCATCGAATTCCCCCACACTTAACCGTTTGCTTGTCCCCAAGCAAACCAAATCAGATACAAGGTAAGCTCAACACATTTCAATCATACCAACTTTGGGGACAAATCATATTGGCACGAAACACGTGAATCATACTGGCTTTTGATCATCGACATATGGACAACTCAACAACAACATAGACAACCACCACAGAGGACATTCGAGTGCAACAAAATCGGGTAAAGGAAGAGGAATCATTTCTGTTCACCAACCAACATAGGCTTGACTGAAACACTTGACCAAGACAGTCATCGCATACATCAAACTCAAGACACCAGAATCAAGACCGAGCCATCTAGGTCCTCACCGGAGTAAAGAGCATAAAGAACAAGGAAATGAATTGCTCACTCTCGACCAGTAGGGTAGGGACAATTTGATGTGAAAAATGTGCATGCTTATTCTCTCAAATCCTAACGTCTCTTCACCATGATGGTAGCCTCTAAATGTTAAAGTTCACACAAGGGATGTCACCACTAACTAATCCGGAGGTCTTAGACACAGTTTCAAGTGACTGGCTAGGGTCTTGGACATGGGGAAAAAGCCTTTTAGGTGGTCGAAGTATTCATAGCACAAGGTTCCACAGTTCCAAACCCAACACATTCACAGCCAATCAAACCAGTAACTTTTTTTCTGCCATTATGCATTACTCAAATTCTCTAGAGCACAAGAGCGAAGGAGGTCACAATAATGTTAGTATTTCTAAGCCAGACTGCCAAGAAACACTACTTAATGAGCACGATTCAGATTTTTGGTAGTGGCTCTCTTTTGCTTTCATTCATTTTTTCCTTCTTTTTTTTCATTTCTTGAGAGAACCACCACCTTTTCACAATTTTCAAACACATGCCCAATTTTAAACAATACCTCCAACACTCACACTATATTTAGCATAAACAGCAGAGAACATGCAAAAACCACTCTGTAGAACCTTCTAGGAGATGCAAAAGGGTGATTTTCCATTGTAGACCAAAAGAAAGGAAAGTACACGGCTCAAAGGGACTGACTAGGGGGTATGACACACCAGGACAGTCAATTTCGTCGTGGGCTATTCCTATGCCTCCATCATCTCAGCTAGTGGCAACGTGAATGCTACACATCATGGAAGAGGGATCTATCGCACAAGAAAGAAACGAGCTGGCTCAAATCTCACATGGCTACCTATATATGCTCTATCTCTCATTCTGATTCTCTAAACTAGATGCATAAACGATTGTCAAGCTAGTGATCAATCCAAGTCTTAGTTGGTAAGCAAACAGTTGAAATACTGAACCCCTACACAACTCTACTGCACGTCTCAGTCATCATTATAGGTTGTCCTAGTTACAATCAAGTTTCCATGCATTAATTCGAAAGCCATTCGATTCACCAATCAAATCCACAGTGCCAATATGGTCATGCAAACTTCAGTACTTGGAGCCCTCAAATCTCAAGATTTGGACAGCGGACTAGGCTCCAAGCACACATATATAGATTCCAACCAGTACAAAGCACCCCCCCCCCCACACACACACACTTAAGTTCGACATTGGCCTCAATGGAGCAGAGGGAAAGATAAGGGGAACGATGTTATCGGGTGGAAAGACTGTCGGGAAACTGGAAGTGGACCAGTCAGCGGGAAACAGATGGAACGAAGGAATAATTCTGCACGAAGGGAACATAAAAAAACACACTAGCACACTATGCGTTAGGGATCAGAGTTAGCCCAGATGGCCACAAAACGGACAATCCACAAAAGAAAGAAAAAGAAAAAAAAACACAAAAAAGACTCAGTTCACGCTCCGTACACACATGGAGCAAACAAGAAAGGTCCAAAACAAAAACACACTCGAAGGGGCGACGAGTACAGACTACTCGTCGCCTAGGTTGTCAAGGTTGATGTCGTCCATGAATGCATCATCACCGGCTGGCGGGGGTGGAAGTGGAGAATCCTCCCAGGGAGTCCTCCAGGCTGGCTGCACGCCCGGTATCAGCTGGAGCAGGTGTTGCTAGAACTCCTGCATACGCCGCGACCGGCCCCGCTCCCTCTCGATGTGAGCAAGGGTCACCGCCTGCTGGGCCTCCATGCGGTCGAGGCGCTCATCATATGCAGCCATCTGGGTGTTATACTCGGCCTGGTGAGCCGAGTACTGCTGATGGAACTGGAGATGATGGTCGAGGAGTTGCTGATTCTGGGGACTCAGCTGCTGTAACTGGTGAGTGAAGTAGTCCTGAGATGGAAAAGTGGAGCTAACACCCCCGTACTCAAAGGTGGTCTGGTGAGGGGCGGTGTGGGTGGCAGCAACGTCCACATCATCTGGTGGACATCCTCAGTGGCATCATCCTCAGGAACTGCGAGCTGATCCTCCATAGGGAGGGGTGGAGCAGGAAACCCCTCGATCCACTTGATGCCACGCTCGACTCGCAGCAGGTGCATCTTCGAGAGCGTGTCTTTGTCGAAGACACAAGTGTCCCCCTACTCTGTGCAATCCTGATATGGGATTTGGAAATAGGTTGCCATGCGGGTGATGAGTGGGGTGCAGTGGAGGGTCCCCAGATTAATAGCAGTCTTGTCCAGAGTTCTTGCCACCACAGAACCTAGGTGGATATTATGGTTTGTCATGCGGATGGAGTGGATGACGTACATGGACCGCCTGGTCAGGGTGCTGGCACTGTCCCCAGCTGGGGTGAAGGACTTCGCTAGCAAGTGGTGGAGTATACAGTTATCGAGCTTCAAAGTGCTAGCCTTCGTCCGCCCTGTATGGAAGGGAGGCTGACCGGGCTGAGCTAGCCGGGTGTACAACACCTTGAAATTAACACCTTCTGGAATAGTGAGCTTGGTGACATAGTCCTCGTCATTGTCCAGGCCGAGGTCGACAGCGACCGCCAAATCATGGTAGCTCATGTTACGGGTCTCACCGTCGAGCCTGAACTTGACGACTTCACCGTCCGCCCAGTCGATTGTCTCTTCGTGTTGAAAGGTCGTATAGAACTCGAGCACCAGCTCATGGTAGACTTTCTCGCGAATAGACAACAGTCTGCGCCATGTGCGGTTGGCGGCAATAGCAAGGAAGTGGTCGTAGCAATTCAGTTTCTCAAACTCTCTCCTGGACTAGTAGTGATGCTTCCCAAACTTAGAGGCCAGGACGCGCTTAAAGTGATCCTTGTGGAGGCCCCTCTTTAAATCGCGGAAGAACTGATGCTTAAGGTCAGGTTTCGACATGGTCGTGCAAGAAAGCAAACCCAAGTGGAACCAAAAGAGCCATAGAAACGGTCAATCACACCCCCACACTTGATAACAGAAAACAACCGAACCATAGTTTTATCCATAGTTTGGGGGTCAATAACTCGACCAAACAAGCACAATCTGGGTGGGGGTGCACATCCACAATAAAGTAGGCAACTTAAGGTTCGCATCCATAGCAAATACACCATAAAAGCACATCATGAAGGGCCCCAACCGGCCCCCACAAAATGGTATGAAAAACTACCATTTCATCGAACACCTTGTGTGCACTTTTAAGTTAAGCATAGAATGGGCAAATTCCTAGCACACAAGGGCTCAATCAAGCAAGGAAAACATTTCCCAACACAATCCACACATAATCCAAGCCTTCCCCACAATCAATTTCAAACAATTCACACATTTCAAAGCGGTTCTCTAAAGGTACACCCTAACACCCAATTCTCCACAATTCACAAGGTAAAGGGCAAAATCAAACCAGGAGACACAAGTAGGGGAGTAGGAGATGATGAGGGGAAGGAAATGGAAGCCCGAAATTCGGCCTGAAAATGCTCGTTGGTGCCTCGCTGGAGTCTCGCTGGAAATCGCCTCCGGTGACCAAACCTGCCCAAATCACCCCAAAATCAAGGGAAAGGCCGAAAATGAGGAGGGAAGGCTGGGTGTGGTGTTGGTTTGGTGAAAAACCGACCAAAAATTGACGTAAAATCGCCAAAAAGGTGAAAGGTCGCGGTTTTCCGGCGAGGTGAGAGGATTCCGGTAAGGGAAAGTGGGTTTTCTGGCCAACGCGGCCGTGCACGCCAAATTTATAAGGGTCAGGGTCGCGACACGGGCATGACACACGACCATGTGGAGCGGGTTTTTGCCCGTGTGGCGCCGAGAATTCCACATGGGCTGGCCGAGGTTTTCACACTGCCGTGTATTGGCCCCCTTCTGCCCATGTGGAAATTCCAGGGCCTTCACACGACCAAAGGGCAATTCCACACGGTCGTGTAAAATTTAGGTATGGCCGTGTGGAATTCCAGACCCGGTTTTGACCTGTTTTTGCGCAAAATTGACATCCGAACCTTGGACAACACCTCAAGACTCAAAAACACAAAAATTAAAAAGAAAAAGGAAAGGAAATGCAAACCTAGGTGGGGTTTGCTCCCCACAAGCGCTTCTTTACCGTCTTTTAGCTGGACGCCAGTAGAGGAACTAAGGGACCTCAAGCTTGCTCAGCAGCTCTGCGCGCTCGACATCACCTCCCAAGTACAATTTTAAGAGGTGGTCGTTCACTTTGCACGGCTCAGTTTGAGCATTGCTGATCTCCACCGCACCGTGCGGGAAAACTTGGGTGACCGTGAAGGGTCCCGACCACCGCGAACGTAGCTTGCCCGGAAAGAGTTTCAGGCGTGCATTGAAGAGAAGAACACGATCACCTACTTGAAACTCCTTCAGGCCCCTCAAGCGAGCGTCGTGGAGGCGCTTGGTTTGCTCCTTGTAGAGCAGGGTGTTCTCGTAGGCGTGGTAACGTCCTTCCTCCAACTCCATCAGTTGCAGCTTACGTTCAGTACCTGCAACACTCAAATCCAGATTCAGCAGCTTAAGGGCCCAGAAGGCCTTGTGCTCTAGCTCTACTGACAAATGACACGCCTTCCCATAGACAAGCCTATAGGGTGAAGTACCAATCGGGTATTTGTATGCTATCCTATATGCCCAAAGAGCATCATCAAGCTTGGTGGACCAATCCTTGCATGACTGATGCACTGTCTTCTCAATTATTCTTTTAAGCTCCCGGTTCGTTAGCTCGGCTTGACCATTTGACTAGGAATGGTAAGCCACCGACACCTGATGCTTAATACCATAGCGATAGAGGAGCTTAGTGAATTTCCCTTGAAAATGGGTGCCTCTATCACTAATGATCGCGCGAGGTGTCCCGAACCGGGAGAACAGCTGCTTCAGAAATGAGTAGACCCATCTTGCATCTTTGGTGGGCATGGCTTGAGCTTCTGCCCACCTCGAGACGTAGTCCACTGCAACCAGTATGTACAAATGTCCAAAGGATGGAGGGAATGGGCCCATGAAATCGATGCCCCAAACATCAAAAATTTCACAAATAACAGAGATATGTTGGGGCATCTCATCCCGGGAAGAAATGTTACCTGACCTTTGGCAGCGGTCGCACTGTCGTGCGATGGAGTCTGCATCCTTGAAGAGTGAGGGCCAATAGAAGCCCGACTGTAGCACCTTCCACGTCGTGCGGTTTCCTTCATGGTGACCTCTAGTAGGTCCCTCGTGGCATTGAGACAGGATGTCTCCCATCTCGTGCTCCATGACACAGCGCCGGATCACGTCGTCTGCTCCGATTCTGAAGAGGTAAGGATCCTCCCAGAAGTAATGCTTCAGATCGGAGAAGAACTTGCGCTTTGCATGAGTAGCCATCCCCTTGGGTAACTGCTTGCCCACCAGATAATTGGCAAAGTCAGAATACCAAGGGGCCACGCTGTCCACCAGTGTCATCGCCAGCAATCGCTCACCCGGGAATGAGTCATCGATCTCTTCCACGAAGTTGTCCACCGGAGGGGCTTCCAACCGTGAAAGATGATCAGCAGCAACATTCTCGGCTCCTTTCTTGTCCCGGATTTCTATGTCGAATTCCTGCAGAAGCAGGATCCAGCGGATGAGCCTAGGCTTTGCATCAGCCTTGCTCATCAAGTAGCGGATCGCCGAGTGATCTGTGTAGACCACCACATGGGAGAGCACCAGATATGGCCGGAACTTGTCAAATGCATACACCACCGCGAGGAGCTCCTTCTCAGTGGTGGTGTAATTCTCCTGTGCATCGTTCAAGGTCTTGGACGGGTAGTGGATGGGCTGGAAGTGCTTCTCACGTCTCTGACCTAGAACTGCTCCGACTGCATAGTCACTCGCTTCGCACATCAGCTCAAAAGGGAGAGACCAGTCAGGAGTTACCATGATAGGTGCATGGGTCAGCTTCTCCTTCAGAGTCTCAAATGCAGCTGTGCACTCAGGAGTGAACTGGAATGGTGCATCCTTCTCCAGCAGCTTGGTCAAAGGCAGGGCAATTTTCTAGAAATCTTTAATGAAGCGCCGGTAGAAGCCTGCATGACCCAGAAAGTTGCGAATCCCCTTCACAGAAACGGGAGGAGGTAGCTTACTGATCGTCTCAATCTTCGCGCGATCCACCTCAATCCCCTACTTGGAGATCTTGTGCCCGAGCACAATTCCCTCACGGACCATAAAATGGCACTTTTCCCAGCTGAGTGCCAGATTAGTCTCTTCACACCTCTTCAGAACGAGTTCCAGGTTATGGAGACAATGAATGAAGGAGTCTCCATAAACTGAGAAGTCATCCATGAAGACTTCTATGATCTCCCCGACCAGTCGGTCAAAGATCGCCATCATGCATCTCTGGAAGGTCGCCGGTGCATTACACAGCCCGAATGGAATCCTCCGGTAAGCAAAAGTGTCGAAGGGGCAAGTGATTGTGGTCTTTGTCTGATCCTCAAGTGCAATAGGAATCTGGAAATAGCCAGACATGCCATCCAGGAAGCAATAGAAATCATGACCTGCCAACCTCTCCAACATCTAATCAATGAAAGGGAGGGAAAAATGATCTTTCCTGGTGGCGTCGTTCAGGAGCCGGTAATCGATGCAGACTCTCCAGCCGGTCACGGTCATCCCGCCTTTCTTCGGGACCACCTGAGTGGGACTGACCCACTTGCTATCAGATATAGCAAAGATGATCCCTGCATCCATGAGCTTCACAATCTCTGCCTGGACCACTGCCTCCAAGTTAGGAGACAATCTCCTCTATGGCTGCCTAACTGGCTTAACCTCATCCTCCATCAGAATTCTGTGGGAGCAGAAGGATGGGCTAATGCCTCTGATATCAGTGATCTTTCATGCCATGGCCCGGGCATACTTCTGCAGCAGAGCCACCAGCCTGCTCTTCTGCTCGGGTGTCAGATCCGAGCTAATAATGACCGGGAGCTTATTCCCCTCCCGGAGAAATGCATACTCCAGGTGAGAGGGGAGGGGCTTAAGCTCCAGCTTTGGTGGCTCCTCCAATGATGTAGCGATCCGGGGCGAGATAGGGATCGACTTGAATGGTATCTCTCGCCCCTCGATCATGGCCTCGTCTAGCTCCGCGAGCTGCTCCTCCAGCTGCATGTCCTGTGATGCCTGTTCCCCTAGCAAAAGACAACGCTCAAGGAAATCATCAGTACCCGCACTTGTGATGGCGAGTGCGGTCTCAAAATCAGCAACAACATCACAGTAATCTAGATCATCATGGAGCGGGGGGTGTTTCATATTATCAGAAACAGAGAAGGTGATTTGTTCACCCCCAGCTCGCAAAATCAGTTTGCCATCATTCACATCAATGAGCGCCTTAACGGTGGCGAGAAAAGGTCTACCGAATATCAATGGCACATCCACATTCTCATTTATGTCCAAAATCAAAAAATCAACAGGATAAGAGAATGGCCCTACTGCGACTATCAAGTCCTCTACAATGCCCCTAGGATGCACAATGGATCTATCAGCAAGTTGAATGCTCATCCTAGTATCACTGGATTCACCTCGGCCTAGCTTTTTAAACAGTTTATATGGCATGACATTTATGCTAGCGCCTAAATCCGCCAAGGACTTCCCTATTGACTCACTTCTACTGTCACTCCAGGAATTGGCCAAGTGAAACCACTTCCTAAAGCGTAGTATAGCGGGTTTGGGTTTAATTATCAACCCGGGTCCTAGATTTGATGACTACTCAGTGAATTCTTGTTATCTAGCAATGAAACTTTAATGCAAGTCTAAACTAACAAACTAACAAAGCAAGTAAACAGTTGTATTCAGGTTAAGAGAGGTCACCCGGATATGGTTCCCCCTCGACTGCAGTTAAGCCGGATTGTAATTACCAAGTTCAGTTTCTATGATAGTTATACTGCGGAAGGTTCTCAAACAGCCTGAAGTCTCGCCTAAAGGTCTTCAGACCCTCTCAATCTGAATCTCTAGCGGGCGACTAACTTCCACCGGAGTAAACAGATTGAGGCCCCATGAACAAAACCTCCACTACCGAAGTGAATTCGGTACAGAATAGTGAGTTGGCTCCTCGACTAAAGTCACCAACTCCCTACCTTCAATTAAGGATGCTCTATCAACCTAGGCAGATATTCTCATTCTAGGTTAAAGCAGAAACAACAGGAATTTGATCAGGATTCAAGTCATTGAATCATTCAAACCTCAATCGAATATAATCAACTCATAGAATCAGTACTTGGGTTCATACAATCAAAGCCTAACATACAAATCTAGGGTTCTCCATACCCAGATGAATGGGAGAACTACTCCATGGAGAAAGAAGCAAAAGCAGAATCAGACGCGAAATTCATACTCTGAAGGATGGATTCCTGCTCCTGGATGTTGATCGGCACTTCTCCAAGCTCAAACTGGCCTCCAATGGTGATGAAGATCAAGCTAGGGCACTTGGAGACTCTTGTTCGTCACTTTCTCTCTCTAGGAATCGCTCTGTCTCTCTAAAACTCGAATCCCCTTCTCTTTGGCTGAAAATCTGCTTAAAAGGGCATCAGTGGCCAAAGCACGGTTGAGGGCACGGCCGTGCTTTGCCTCAGCCCGCCCGTGCTTTGGCTAGGGTTAATTACACGGCCACCTGTTGGGAGAAACACGGCCGTGCTTTTGGGAGGACACGGCCGTGCTTTGGTGGACACGGCCGTGCTTTCAGCCCGTGTTTGCTGCTTGAATTTGCCAAACTCAATTAGCTCTTGGCAGTAAAAGCACGGCCACAGAACACGGCCGTGTTCTGTTTTAGGTGTGCCCGTGTTTTGGCTCCAGCTCGACGAAATGACTTCCGAATGCCCCGAAACTCGTGCTTAGCCTTTCCTTTGACGCATGGGACCTGAAATATGACAAAATAGCACAACCCGGCGTAAAATAGGCCAAAAATACATGACTATGCCCCTCAAACGGATAAGAACTAGGGGCGCAAATATGTTCAATTACATTGTTATCAAATTCCCCCACACTTAACCGTTTGCTTGTCCCCAAGCAAACCTAACTCAAACCAATGCAACTCTCCAGACCTCTATAGCAACAAACAACCCAGATCGTAGGTAGAGGACTTCCTAGATCATTTAGCAACTTACGAGGTCAACCGACGCACAAGTCATCTCATAGCTTCTTCGGCGAGAACACTAGTATCGAGTCGGCATCATGGCAAATAGTGAACAGAGGACAAATGAATTGTGGATGAAGAGATTCTCAAAAACAAAGGATCATGGACTCACATTTTTCAAGGTGCTCTATTTTCTTCTTGAATATGGTTGGAACCCCTTTTCTTTCTGTTTTGCTTGTTTTCTGTTATTTTTTCTTCTCTTTTTTTTTCAAGGGTCCCAACCTGCTCTTACCGGCCATGCCAGGAGCGGATGTCTCGAGCCTCGTGCGGGGAAAAGACATGTAAGCGGGCTGGAGGTAGTAGGTGGAAATTGGGAACGGATTCCCGTCTCCCCTTACACACTTTCGCCCTATTCGCACGGGAGACGTTATTTTGAAGCACATTTTCGAGCACCTGTTAAACTCAAAACAAGAAACAAGAGTCCATGGCAGGTAGAGAGTCCACAACACCACACAATTCAAGGGTCCTAAGATCACTAATTCACTCAATCAACCAACACAATATGAAGAAGAAATGAGACTTCTTAAATGCATCAACATCCTCCATAGTGCTACACTACCTCCCTAGGTTGCATATTACTATAAAGACTGTCAATTCAAAGCATACTGAGCAGGCAATTGCACGGAAACACGTACTTGGAGCCCTCAAATTTAAAAATTTGGACAGTGGACTAGGCTCCAAGCACACAAACAGATCTAATGCAGTCAAAAGATAAACATCCCCCCACACTTAAGATCGACATTGCCCTCAATGGAGAAGAGGGAAGGGAGAGGGGAACGATGTTACCGGTATACACGGAATGTAGGAGACTGGAAGCGGACCAGTCGGAGTGAAGCGGACTGGATAGAGAACCAGTCAAGAGAAGCACAGCTAAAGGAAACCAAAGAGCTCAAACACGATATGTTAGGTCCAATGGTCAGCCCAATAATACATCATCCAAAACAAAATAAAAAAAACCAAAACCAAACCGGTTTACAATCCGACTCAAAACACAAGAAAGAAAGTCAAACCGTGGTGGGGTTGCCTCCCCACAAGCGCTTCTTTACCGTCTTTTAGCTGGACGCCCATGGTGGATACTCAGGGAAGTGAAGGAACAAGTGCCTCCAAGAGCGGATCCACGTCGCTCTTGAGGTACAGCTTCAGGTTGTGGCCATGCACCCGACGGATGCGACCACCATCATCGGTCAGCTCGACCTGGCCATCCGGCAAGATGCAGGCGAGTGAGTACCCGGACGGCCAGGGTGGTCGTGGTGCAGGAGGTGGGACCAGCTCGTAGTGGTCTCCACCCTTCTTCCGTGCAGGCTTGGCAACCTGCTGCTTCGGCCGCCACTCCTCCTTGAGCTTCTTGTTTGGAGGCGAGGCTGGATGGAGTGGTGGTGAAGGAATGATAGGAGGGTCCTGCAAAATAAGAGGTGCAGAAGGATACACGACAGGCTCGTGTACCTGATCAGAAATGGCATGTACAGGCGAGACAGCAATCATAGCACAGTGATCAAATTCAGTCACAGAAAAAGTAGCCTGTTCATTCCCAGCACGCAGGATCAGTTTACCATCATGCACATCAATAAGTGCCTTGGCGGTGGCAAGAAATGGTCTCCCCAGAATCAATGGCACATCCACATCCTCATGTATATCAAGAATAACAAAATCAACAGGATATGTGAATGCACCGACACTGACAAGCAGATCCTCTATGATTCCCCTAGGATGCACAATGGAACGATCAACTAGCTGAATGCTCATCCTAGTAGGGCTAAGTTCACCTAGGTCTAGCTTTTTATACAACTTATATGGCATGACATTTATGCTAGCGCCTAGGTCCGCCAAGGACTTGCCTACATGCATGCTGCCAATAGTAAGAGGGATAGTAAAACTCCCTGGATCCTTGCGCTTTTCGGGCAGCTTGTTCTGCAGGATAGCAGAACACTCCTCGCTCAGCAACACTGTCGAGAGATCCCCATGTTTCTTCTTGTTGGTGAGGAGATCTTTCATGAACTTGGCATACTTGGGCATCTTTGACAGTGCCTCCACGAACGGTATGCTGATGTTGAGCTGCTTCAACATTGCCATAAACTTGGCAAACTCAGTCTCCAACTTGTCTTTGTGTAGGAGAGTGGGGAAGGGAAGCTGGGGTACATGCTCCTTAACCACTGGTTGTGGCTTGGTTGCAGGGGCTTCCTTCTCCACCCGCACTTCTGCATCGTCGGCTGGAAGTGCTGAAGCAGGTAGTGGTTCCTCCTGTCTGGCCGGGACAGGATCAGCAGATATGGTCTTACCGCTCCTGGTAAAAATGGCATCCAGCTGCTGGAGCTGGTGAGGATCCCGAGGATTCGGGATAGTGGTGGCAAGTAGAGTCCCCGGTGCCCTGGTAGTGTTTTGGCGGGCCAAGATGCCCACCTGGGTCTGCAGATCTTGCAAAATGGCACCCTGGTTCCGCTGACCTGCCTCCAGTGACGTGATAGCAGCCTGAGTGCTAGTCATGAATGAAGCTAGAATATTTTCCAGCTTTGTCATCCGGTCATCTGGGGCCGGAGCTGCTGCTGGCTCGGCGAACTGGCGCTGGGGCTACTGGAATGGTTGCCCCTACCTAGGCTGGTAGGGCTGCTGCTGTGGGCCTGGCCCCTGTCGAGCCTGGAAGGGCTGCCTCTGCTGAAAGCCACCAGTTGGTGCTGGGAAACCAGGTGGCTTAGTGGTGTTGCTGCCCCAAGAGAAGTTGGGATGCTGGCGCCACTCCTCATTATATGTGTTGCTGTACGGGTCGAGGCGCCGAGCATTGGCGATGAAGTCCAACTGCTCTTGGGGAGTAGTAGACTCCCTCATAGCCTGGCATTCTTACACTAAGTGATTCGAGCTCTCACACCACTGACATTGAGCAACTGGAGGTGTAGCCAAACCTCTGCGCGGAATAAGACTGTTGGGCTGCTTCAATGTCTGCACTAGCTCAGCTACCTGCTGGTCGAGCCCGGATCTGGTCTCCATGGCGTGCACACCACGGTCCCAGGAATGTCTGCCTCTGCTGCTCTGTCCCCAAGAATGATCTCTGGCAGCCAAGGTATTGATCATCTGGTTCAGCTCGGGTGGAGTCTTAGTAAGAATATCCCCTCTTGGGCATAGAGACTCAATCACCCTCTGGCTGTCTGGAGAGAGAGCACTGTAGAAGTTCCCCACTGTGAAAGCATCACTAAAGCCATGATGGGGACACTGCCAGAAGTATCCCATGTACCGCTCCCAAGCATCACGAAGTGACTCATCTGACTCTTGGCGGAAGTGAGTGATCTCCCGCTGGATCTCTGTAGTCTTCGATGCCGGATAGTACCTGTGCACGAACTTGTCAGCCCTTTTGTCCCAAGAGGTGATGGACAATGGGGGCTGGGTCTCCAACCGCCTCTTAGCATTCCCCGCCAGAGAATGGGGGAAGAGATGAAGGCGGATTGCATCATCAGGGACACCATTCAGCTTGAACCCGTTCGTCAGCTGCAGAAAATGGGAAAGATGTACCCTGGCCTCCTCATCCTTCAAGCCATGGAACTGGATAGAGGATGTAATGAGCTGAATCCAGCATGGCTTGATCTCGAAGTTGTTTGCTGGAATAGGCGGGTAGAGGATGACCGGGCGGATGTCAGCAATCCGAGGAGTGTAGTAGTACTCCAAGGTGGGGCCCGGCTGCGGTGGATGATTAACCCCATGATCCTGGGGTATGGGGTTGTTCCCCAGGACCTGATTCACCGGGGGAACCTGCTGCGGATTCCCCTGGTGTTGATTGTAGTCTCCGTCCATCACGTGCTCTTCTTCAGAATCGCTACTCAGGTGGCCGTCTATGCGCTCTTCCGTAGCCAGTCTAGCTCGCTGTTGTCTCCTGAGCTGGCGACAGGTGCGGTCAATCTCTGGATTCAACGGCAGTAAACCTCCTGACTGGCTACGGGTCATGCACTACCTGCACACACTAAAGCAAGCAAACCCGTGAAGGCACAAGTGGGACAAAGCAAACAAAGCAAAAAGAAAAGCTAAATTAACAGAAATCACTTTTCTTCAACAACCTATCCGTCCCCGGCAACAGCGCCAAAAACTTGACTCACTTCTAATGTCACTCCAGGAATTCACCAAGTGAAACCACTTCCTAAAGCGTAGTATAGCGGGTTTGGGTTTAATTATCAACCCGGGTCCTAGATTTGATGACTACTTAGTGAATTCTTGTTATCTAGCAATGAAACTTTAATGCAAGTCTAAACTAACAAACTAACAAAGCAAGTAAACAGTTGTATTCAGGTTAAGAGAGGTCACCCGGATATGGTTCCCCCTAGACTGCAGTAAGCCGGATTGTAATTACCAAGTTCAGTTTCTATGATAGTTATACTGCGGAAGGTTCTCAAACAGCCTGAAGTCTCGACTAAAGGTCTTCAGACCCTCTCAATCTGAATCTCTAGCGGGCAACTAACCTCCACCGGAGTAAACACATTGAGGCCCTATGAACAAAACCTCCACTACCGAAGTGAATTCGGTACAGAATAGTGAGTTGGCTCCTCGACTAAAGTCACCAACTCCCTACCTTCAATTAAGGATGCTCTATCAACCTAGGCAGATATTCTCATTCTAGGTTAAAGTAGAAACAAGAGGAATTTGATAAGGATTCAAGTCATTCAATCATTCAAACCTCAATCGAATATAATCAACTCATAGAATCAGTACTTGGCTTCATACAATCAAAGCCTAACATACAAATCTAGGGTTCTCCATACCCAGATGAATGGGAGAACTACTCCATGGAGAAAGAAGCAAAAGCAGAATCAGACGCGGAATTCATACTGTGAAGGATGGATTCCTGCTCTTGGATGTTGATCGGCACTTCTCCAAGCTCAAACTGGCCTCCAATGGTGATGAAGATCAAGCTAGGGCACTTGGAGACTCTTATTCGTCACCTGGGACCTGAAATATGACAAAATAGCACAACCCAGCGTAAAATAGGCCAAAAATACATGACTATGCCCCTCAAACGGATAAGAACTAGGGGCGCAAATATGTGCAATTACATCGTTATCACCTATATGCAAACTACCAATCATGCAAGGGATAGTGAAACTCCCTGGGTCTTTCCGCTTCTCTGGTAGTTTGTTCTGCATGATGGCAGAACACTCCTCGTTGAGCATCACCGTTGACAGCTCCCCAAGCTTCCTCTTATTGGCGAGGAGATCTTTCATGAACTTGGCATACTTGGGCATTTTCGATAATGCCTCCACGAAGGGCATGCTTATATTCACCTGCTTCAGCATTGCCATGAACTTGGCAAACTCAGTCTCCAGTCGGTCCTTGTGCAACCGAGTAGGAAAGGGCATGCTTATCAGCTTCACACGGGCAGGTTGGGTGAGCTACACGGCCGTGTGCCCCTAGCCGTGTAGGAAGCCTGAAACCCACATAATCAGAACGTGGCGTTTTGACCTCACACGGCGAACTAGGTATGCCACACGGCCGTGTGGCCTGCCCGTGTGAGTCGGGAATTTCTGGTTTTTACCCAATTTCGGGCCACAAGTGAGGGAATCGGATTTATGAGAAAATACAGAGCCCTAGAGAGAGAAAGTACGAAGAACACATCCTAGAAGTTATCTTGGAGCTGGGTTTCATCAAATCAAGCTTGGAGATCGTCATAGGAGTGGAAATCATCATCCCAGAGCAGATTCTTCCCATTGTTATGAGTATGACTGCTTTGTATTCTGTTTTCCTCTCTCTCTCTCTATGGAGTAGAACCCTTCTCTCACTTGGGTATGAAGAGCCCTAGTTCCATGTGTTAGGGATTTGATTTTAATGACTTGGGATGATTATACTGTTTGGTTTTAATCGAATGATGCATGTTTTATTGAATTGATTGAAGTCTGATAAGCTTTTCTTGATTTCTGCTGCAACCTGAGATAGATAGAATCTGATTAGGTTGTTAGAGATTCTTCATTCGGTAGTAGGAGATTGGCTATACGAGAGTTAGCCAGTTTACTGCTTTGTACTGGAATCCAATTCCAGTAGTGGAGTTCTGTGCTTATTGCTTCAGCTTTCTATCCCGGTGAAGACTAGTCGTCTGCCGGGTAGTTAGACTCAGAGGGCTTTGTCAGCTTAAGAGATTCCAAGCTACTGTCGGATCTTCCGCAGTCTAATCAACAGTAAATCAACCCAGGGTAATTACAATTGAGACCTGATTAAGGAGATAGGGGGACTCATTCCCGAGTGACTCTTCTTTGCTTGAGAAAATCGTACCAATTCCTGCTTTCTTTCTGCTTTTGCTTAAAACAACAATCACTTGACTTAGTTGGCAAGATAATAGCTAATCGCGGAGTAAGCAGTAGATCTAGACCCCGGGTTGATAATAGAACTTGCCACTTTACTGCATTCCCGGACTGCGATTACACTTGGTCGCAATTTGGTGTTGTGTTTTGGCGTGTCACTCGATCTCCAACATTCAATCTAACGGCCTAAACAAAAAAAAATATAGTTCACAGTAATTCACCATTCTTTATTCTCACATCATTGAGTATATAGATGCATATCATTAAACATTCACATATCACATCTATTTCAATTTTAATTGTATACCTAAACCCATATTCAATGGACATGTCCTTGAATTATGATCTTGTCGTCCACACTTGGAGCAGTGTTTGACATGTTTGGGCCTCACATTGCCATATGCTTCTTCTGAAGCCTGGTGGGAAGTGGAGTGTCGTGAGATATGAGGAGGTTGTGGAGCTTCATCGTCTCCTTTTTCCTCATCATCTTCAGTTTCGATTTCCTCAAACTCCTTAAGCTGATCAACCTCTTCCCCATCAACAACCGCCCTTGCATTCACCTTCCTCCTCTTCCCTTGCCCATAGGAATGCAGTTGAGCCCTAGCTTTGTGGTACTCATCGTCTGATGTCATGGTGATAATTGTCGAAAATATATTGATCTTGTGTGCTAAACGTGAGTATTACATGATATGTTTGAGACACATAACACTTGTTTTTAGGTCCAACTAAGCCTGGAATGGTTATAAAACCATTACCGTAGAGTGCCAAATGTTTTATATGTTTCAGGTAAATGAAATGAGAAATTTGCATTGTTTAATGGAATAATTCAAGTGGATCCGATGGGCTTTTTCTTGAATTCATTGGTCCGGCCTTGAGGAGGGAAGGACGCTTCAAGAGATGAGGACGAAACTGAAAGGGAATTACTTGGACCGGGCCTGATTCTTTAGGGACACACAAACTTGGACAAACAAAAACAAGAAGATGGGATTGAGATGGAGAGATAATGTCTAGGGGAGGTCCATTTAATTGGACCAACTTGTTTGTCCTCTTCTGTGGAGGAGTGCGGCCAAAATGGAAAAGAATTGGACAAAGGCAGCAGGGGATTATTGGACCGGAGGAGGATATATATATATATACTTGGACCGGGACGGAATAATGGAGGGGGGGGGGGGGAATTCTTTGGACGAGAGGGAATAATTGGGACTTGAGCACAGCGAGCAGTAGCGCGAAGAAGCAGGAGAGCGCCGCACGGAGAAGCTTTGCGGGGATCGCGATCAGAGCAGCGGGGAAGAAAATCTCAATACTCTTTTCCTTTTGTTATGATTCGTGACATGATTATTATGAACATGATTATATCTTTTGATTTCGTCATGAACTAAACCCCAATTTCTGGGGGAAACACCATAGGATGTAGCTATTTCTAGATTGATGGATTGATTCATATTTATTTTCTTCCAATCTCTATTGAATGAAATTACTTAATGCTTTGTGTTGACTGGCCACTAATACATCGATTTGTAGTTAATTAGGTTATTAGCGACAGTGAACCTATTTTATGTGACATTGACAGTGGATTAAATAAGGTGCTATACGGTCTTAAATAGGATAGCGATCTTCAGGCTAAATAATTAAGTCATTGAGCTATGACAATAGGATTTGATTTAATTGTTTAGTAAGTAGTAATTCCCAACAGGGATAGCTAGCACAGTAGTGATATCCTGGATGTAGAGATATGGATTAAACTGATTGGAATATGTGAATTAATTTGGATATGATAGGTAGTGAATTCCGGTGTTTCTCCCAGAGCTTTCTCCATTGAATTTCTCCCGACAACTTTACTTTGCTTAATTAGTTTATCACTCAAACCATTTTACCTTGTAGTTTTCTATATAAAATTGATAGAATATAAGGTTGTAACAGTCCCTGAGAGACGATACCCGGACTTCCTGTTTACTACGAGATAGAAATTTGGCATATACGATTTTGCCCTATCAAGTTTTTAGCATCGTTGCTGGGGACTGCCATACCTTATTTTTGTTGATTTTTGTGAGTGAACTATTTTTATCTGGGTGTTAGTGTGCAGAAGAATTTTCAGGTTTATCCTCGTCGTGCATGCTGAGGAGGACGACTGGCAATTTACTGCCACTAGATCCGGAGATCGAGAAGACCTGCCGACAGAACAGGAAGCAGGTCAAGTTAGGGAAGCAGCCAACCATAACTCCTAAGCCTTCCTTAACCCGTAATCATCAACAGAGAGGGCAGGCTTCATCACCTGTCGTCCCTACACCACCACTACCACATCGTGACATTGAGCCTGTCATCATGGTAGACGAGGATCGTTCGATCAGGGCTCGTTTGGATCGAAGAACTAGAGCCCGAGCTTCATGTGTTGTCATTCCTGCTGGGGATGCAACCATGGAGATTACCCCAGCATTTATCAACATGATCACCAATGGGTATACTTTCTCTGGGGCTAGAAATGTGGATCCTCACGAGTATCTCCGCCAGTTCGCGAGTATATGTGATACAATGAAGAGCCCAAATGTGTCTGATGATGCAATCCGCCTACGGATGTTCTCATTCTCTCTATTAGGAAATGCATTAAACTGGTTCCAGAACTTAACACCTCGATCCATCACGACATGGGATCAGCTTGAGAAGGCCTTTCCGGATAAGTACTTCCCACATGCCTTGGCAATTAAGAGGCAAGCGGAAATTGTTACTTTTAAGCAGGCTGATGATGAGAGTCTGACTGAGACATGGGAGCGCTATAAGGGGCTATTGATGAGATGCCCAAGTCCTGGTCTTGAAGATTGGAATGTGATCATTATTTTCTTCAATGGAATCAGAAGGGAGTTCCGGGATGCCCTGAATAATGCTTCTCAAAATGGTTTCACAAGCATGGAGGCACCAGTAGCATATGATCTGGTAAAGAAGATCTGTTCAGAAGCCACTAAATGGGGTAGTGAGACCAGTATTCGAAGAAGAGGAGGCTTGCATGAGATAGACAGAGTTGCGAGTCTAGAAGCCAAGATAGATGCCAAGTTGGATTCTAAGTTCGATGCACTCGAACGAAGGCAGGCCAAGATTGCTCTGGGTAGACAAGAGGAGGTTGCTTCATGTGAACTTTGCGAGGGTCATCATCATAGGGATATGTGTCCACTAGGAGCTGCTCAGTTGGAAGATATCCAATATATCAATAATCTGCGAAGTCAAGGCCAGGGTGGTATGTATTCAAATACATACAACCCTCAATGGAGACATCACCCCAAATGTCATGGTCAAACAATAATCCACCTGGTTTTCGAAACATCCCACCTCCTGGTTTTTAATAGCAGCAACCTCAACCAGAGAAGAAGCCCCAGCTGGAAGATTTGATTTTGGCTCATATGCAGAAAACAGACAATAATTTCAAGGGTCTTGATCAATTCTTCTTTCAAAAGCTAGCCATCAACAATAATATGCAATAATCTATGCTAGCTATGGAGAGGCAAATAGGCTAGTTGGTTCAAACTTTGGCAGATATTCAAGTCAGGATTCTTGGGACTTTACCCGCAAATACTGAGAGAAATCCAAAGGATGCCATGGTTGTAGCCGTCACATTGAGGAGTGGGAAGGAGTTGGAAGATCCAAAGAGCAAGAACAATCCAGTAGAAAAGGAGGGCAAAGCAGCTGCAGAGGAAGAAAGTGCAAAAGCTGAAAAATCTGATTTGCACAGGCAAACTGCATGCAATCTGCCTGTGCATGATGATGACTTGATATATACACATGTTTTTGTCCACCATTCTTACACCGTTTGAGTCTTATCTCTCGTGTTTTAGGCTGATTTCACTCTAGGTTGTTCTTGTTTGTGATATTTCAGGTCCTAGTACGTGAATGAAGGTTTGGGAACGAGTTCGGGGTCGATTGGACGAAGATTGGACGTTTGGCGAGAAGCTGAGGAAGCCACACGGGCACGCCTAAAAACCCACACGGCCGTGTGACCTGGCCGTGTGGCACCAAATTGCACGGGCAAGCCACACTAGCCGTGTAAGGGACCCCTTGTGGCCGTGTGGAAAGTCCAGGGAGCTCACACGGGCAGACTGGAAATCCACACGGCCTTGTGGTTTTGGCCTGAAGCCACTTAAGTGAAACGTAGTGTTTTGTACACTCACACGGGCAGCTGGGGAACCCACACGGTCGTGTGGCCTGGCCGTGTGGTCGGGAATTTCTGGGTTTTAACCCAATTTCGAGCCAAAGGAGAGGGAATCGACTTTTTGGAGCAAAAACAGAGCCCTAGAGAGAGAAATTGCGAAGAACACATCCTAGAAGTGATTTTGGAGCTGGGTTTCAGCAATCGAGCTTGGAGATCATCATAGGAGTGAAGATCATCATTCCAGAGCAAATTCTTCCCATTGTTATGAGTATGAATGCTTTGTATTCTGTTTCCCTCTCTCTCTCTCTCTCTATGGAGTAGAACTCTCTCTCACTTGGGTATGAAGAACCCTAGTTCCATGTGTTAGGGATCTTGATTGTAATTACGTTTGGATTGTGATATTGCTTTATTATAATCGATTGAAGTGTTTTGATTGAGTCAATTGAAGTCTGATCATCTTTTATTTTTTCTGTTGCAACCTGAGATAGATAGAATCTGATTAGGTTGTTAGAGCTTCTTCAATCGGTAGTAGTGAATCAATTATGCGAGAGTTAGTCGATTCACTGCTTTGTACTGGAATCTAATTCCAGTAGTGGAGTTCTGTGTTCATTGCCTCAGCGTTGTATCTCGGTGAAGACTAGTCCTCTGTCGGGTAGTTTGACTGAGAGGGCTTGGTCAGCTTAAGAGATTCCAAGCTACTGTCGGATCTTTCGCAGTATAATCAGCAGTACAGCAACCAAAAGTAATTACAACTGTGACCTAACTAAGTTGCTAGGGGGACTCATTCCCGAGTGACTCTTCTTTTGCTTTAGAAAACCGAACCATTTCCTGCTTTCTTACTGGTTTTACTTAAATCAACAATCACTCAACTTAGTTTGCTAGATAACAGATATACCCGGAGTAGGCAGTAGATCTAGACCCCGGGTTGACAATTAGAGCTTGCCTGTTACTGCATTTCCGGACTGCGATTACACTTGGTCGCAGTTTGGTGTTGTGTGTTAGCGTGTCACATGAGCATTCTGCCTGTGCACCTCCAAAGGTGGAAAAATTCAAGAATGAAGAGGTAAAGCCTTATGAACCTCCCGCACCATTCCCTCAAAGGTTAATAAAGCCCATGGAAGACCCAAACTTCAAGAAATTTGTGAATCTCTTCAAGCAACTTCATATGAATATACCATTGGCGGAGGAACTTAAACAGATGCCTACATATGCTAAATTTTTAAAGGAGTGGCTGACTAAGAAGCGCAAATGGGCTGAGCTAGAGAAGGTAACCCTTACTTCTGAATGTAGTGTTGTGATTCAGAATAAATTACCAGAAAAGAGGGATGATACGGGCAGCTTCACCATTCCATGTGTCATTGGAGGTACAGATTTCAATAAATCACTTTGTGATCTTGGAGCATGAATTAATTTGATACCATACTCAGTCTACAAGAAATTGGGATTGGGATATGTTCTTAAGCCTGCTCGGATCACTCTCCAATTGGCTGATCGATCAATAAAAATTCCAAAAGGAGTGGTGAAGGTTGGGAAGTTTATTCTCCCTACTGATTTTGTTATTCTGGAAATGAAAGAAGATCAGGGAGTGCCTCTCATTCTTGGTAGACCTTTTCTAGCCATTTGACACGCCAAAACACAACACCAAACTGCGACCAAGTGTAATCGCAGTCCGGGAATGCAGTAACAAGCAAGTTCTATTATCAACCCGGGGTCTAGATCTACTGCTTACTCCGTGATTATTTATTATCTAACCAACTAAGTCGAGTGATTTGTGTTTAAACTAAAAGCAGCAAGAAAGCAGGAAATTATTCGGTTTTCTCAAGAAGGAAAGAGTCACTCGGGAATGAGTCCCCCTAGCTCCTTAGTTAGGTTCAATTGCAATTACCCTAGGTTGATTTACTGTTGATTAGACTGCGGAAGATCCGACAGTAGCTTGGAATCTCTTAAGCTGACCAAGCCCTCTCAGTCTAACTACCCGGAAGACGACTAGTCTTCACCGGGATAGAAAGCTGAAGCAATAAGAACAGAACTCCACTACTGGAATTGGATTCCAGTACAAAGCAGTAAACTGGCTAACTCTCGTATAGCCAATCTCCTACTACCGAATGATGAGACTCTAGCAACCTAATCAGATTCTATCTATCTCAGATTGCAGCAGGAATTAGGAAAAGTTGATCAGACTTCAATTGACTTAATACACATGCATCATTCGATTAAAATCAAACAGTAATATCATCCCAAGTCATTACAATCAATCCCTAACACATAGAACTAGGGTTCTTCATCCCCAAGTGAGAGAGGGGTTCTACTCCATAGAGAGAGAGGAAAACAGTAATCGGAGTAGTCATACTCATAAAGATGAGGAAAATCTGCTCCGGGATGATGATTTCCACTCCTAGGACGATCTCCAAGCTCGATTCGATGAAACCCAGCTCCAAGATAGCTTCTAGGATGTGCTCTTCGTACTTTCTCTCTCTAAGGCTCTGTTTTTGCTCAAAAAGTTCGATTCTCTCACTTGTGGCTCGAAATTGGCTGAAAAACCAAGATTCCCCGACTCGCACGAGCAGGCCACACGGCCGTGTGGCTCACCCAGTTGCCCGTGCGAGTCAAAACGCGGCGTATCAATTAGTTCGATCTTCAGGCTTCCCACACGGCTAGGGTCGCATGGCCGTGCAGGATTTCCATCCTGCCCGTGTTTGCTCTCGACGAAAACCACATGGCCACAAATGTGAGTTGCACGGCCGTGTGATGTCCAGGAATGCCCGTGCAACTTCCTTAGCACCTCGCCACGCATCCGATCTTCGTCCAATCGACCCCAAACTCGCTCCCAAGCCTCCATTCACGTACTAGGACCTGAAATATCACAAACAAGCACAACCTAGCGTGAAATTGGCCTAAAACATGAGAATCAACACCTCAAACGGTGTAAGAACAGGGGTAAAAACATGTGTAATTAACGGTCTATCACCATTGGTGATGCCCTCATCGATGTCGTGAGAGGCAAGTTGACATTCCGAGTAGATAAGGAGGATGAAATTTTTAATGTCTTTCAAGTTGACCATAATCACGATGCATTTGATGAACTTGAAAGTGGAGCTCGAGAAAGGAAAAATTCCTCTTCCTGTGAGAGTGGACCACCCAAAGAACTATCACATGTCCTAGCAGCTCAAAGTCTAAAATCAAAGCAAGGGCAGAAATCCTTGCCAGGTCACCTCAAGTAGATATTTGGGTAAGGATTTCAATCTTCCTGTTATTATTCCTTATTCACTGACATCGAAAACAGGAAGAGTACTTGCTTGAGGCGCTGCAATACCACCTATGCCTCACTAAAGGATCCAACATGCCAACTAAGAAGGTCACACCAAATTTTCGCACACCTGACCCTGTAGAGGTGACTCATATGTTGGATGGAGATTATGCATTCTATCATTGCTCAGGAGGGTATTCTAGATACCTTTCCATACCCATTGGTTGAAAGCTCCATGAACGTCAGGCTGAGGACGTTAAACAAGCACTTCTTGGGAGGAAACCCAAGGTAAGTTTTCTTTTCTTTATTTTTTCTTTTTAGTTGTGTCAACCCGTGCATGTTTAGATTACGAGTTGAACATTAGGGACAATGTTCCATCCTGAGTGTGGGGTGGTGAGTCTTAGTGTTGTTTGTCCCTGTTGCATGTGGTAAAAAAAACTGTCATTTGGGTTGTGCACAACCAAACTGAACGCAATCTACTTGTGTTGGTGCAGTCTGCCTGTGCTACCCTAATGGCTAAAAAAACACCTAAAAATTTGAAAAATTAAAAACGAAACCTTGTACTCTTGTTGTAACATGATGTAAATGACCGTGATGCGTGTGAAATGAGTTTGTGCTTGAAGGAAATCATCAAAATCACCCCCACTAGTGTTGAATTGCATAGTTATTCACAATGAGCTTGATAGTTTGATCGACTGGATATGCTTTGAATGAGCAAACTCTTTTAGCAACATTCTCTTTTGAGAGGATAGTGTAATGACTTTTGTTGAAGTGGTTAGGTGGATCACATTGACCATTCGACATGTGTGGATATCGTGCCTACTTGCATCTGTTGTGAGCTTTTGACTTTGCAATGAGTTTCTTTGTTTTAAAAGGTTTTATGATGGGGTGAACTGTATCTTTATAAAAGAAAAAATCCTACCTGACAAGTAAAATATAAGAAAGTTGCCATAACAATTAAAGTGTGTGTAAAATACCAAAATCGTGTGAGGCAATCACTCATTGCACAGGGGGGATTAGGAAAGGTTATACTGAGCATCGGTTCGAGACTGTACGATGTCACTTATCAAGTACGATTCCCCATTGAGTGAAGTGTCGTTTGAGGATGTGCATTGACCCTCCACACGGACCGAGGAAAAGGAGCTGAAAAAGCCCTTATGTGAGTGCTAAGAAGCAGAAATTGCTCTTGCTCGGTCACCAGTAGTAAGAAACAAATCCCACTTGTACTAAATACGACCACTCGGCAAGCAAAATCAGAAAGAGAGAAAGACTCTCCTTGTCAGAAAAGGTAGTGATGTGCTTAAAGTTAAAATCAAGTTTGCGAAAAGCTTCCCCCATTTGTTTTTTTAGACTCTTATGCTTAGTTGATTGCTTATGATTGATGTGAGTAAGCCAGATTGTCCTCACGAGATATGCACATCATTGATGTGGTTAGATTCTCCTAATAACTGTTGCACCATAAGTTGTTAATCACCCACTACCGACGATCGGAATTGAGTGTTTCTAATTGAGTTTTTGATGGATTTAAGTCAGTCAATGGTAAATGGTTGCAAAGAACTAGAGTGTGGGGTGAAAGGGAATGATCATTAAAGCACAAGTCGTTTGCTGAGAAAGAAACTATTGATTATCACAAGAGTACAAGGGTAAATTTCTGGTGTTGTGTTTTGTGTCTCGTGGGTCATGGTGTTAATGATTGTGTTCCATGGGTGTGTGTTTTGAGAAAGGTTGTGTCATACTTGTCTGTGTTGGGTTTCCTCCAATTATCAATCTCTTGTCTGAGTCGTTGCTTAGGGACAAGCAAGTATTGAGTGTGGGGTTGTGATAATTGTCGAAAACATATATGATCTTGTGTGCTAAATGTGATTATTACATGATATGTTTGAGACATATAACGCTTGTTTTTAAATGAAATGAAAAATTTGTATTGTTTAATGGAATAATTCAAGTGGATCGAATGGGCTTTTTCTAGAATTCATTGGTCCAGCCATGAGGAGGAAGGACGCTTCAGGAGATGAGCACGGAACTGAAAGGGAATTACTTGGACCTGGCCTGAGTCTTTAGGGACACACAGACTTGGACCAAAAAAAAACAAGAAGATAGGATTGAGATGGAGAGATAATGGCTAGGGGAGGTCCATTTAATTGGACCAAGTTGTTCGTCCTCTTCTCTTCTGTGGAGGAGTGCGGCCAAAAGGGAAAAGAATTGGACAAAGGCAGCAGGGGATTATTGGACCAGAGGAGGATATATATACTTGGACCGGGACGGAATAATGGAGGGGGGGAATTCTTTGGACGAGAGGGAATAATTGGGACTTGAGCGCAGCGAGCAGTAGCACGGAGAAGCAGCACAGCGCCACACAGAGATGAATATAAGGTTGTACCAGTCCCTGAGAGACGATACCCGGACTTTCGGTTTACTACGAGATAGGAATTTGGCATATACGCTTTTGCCCTATCACATGGCATCTTCAGATTCATAAACATGGTAGATATCTCGTGCAATGGATGCAACTGCATCACCATCTGTTTCCATTGATATATCTTCATGACCAATCTGATTTGGATCATTCTCATCCCAAGCATCGATGGTAACCTCAACTGGGTATAAATACCCAGTTGACATAGCATTTAATGGTATACATTCAGCCTAACTGGGTATAAATACACCGAGATCAACATTGATGGTAACCTCAACTACTTTCTCTCTCTCTCCAAACATAAACACATATTCTCACTTCTCTATCTAACTTAAGCATTGGATAGAGTCCTGGGAGACCGCCCACGGACCCTTGTTTTGCAGTGGTCAGGAGCGCACCCAACATCAAGAAAAGATGCCTCACTCGCTCCTCATCAAACCGCCTAGAACATTCTAGACTCAAGCAATTTGGCACCCAACGTGGGGAAGAGAGAAGCACTGAAGAAAGGATGGATGGGAGCTCCGGGACCCTAGTCAAGGGTGTAGTAGAAAGAAGCAGCATTTGCGGTTTGGAAATGCCAACTGTGGAGGAAGAGATGGAGATGGAAGACCGCGTTAAGAGCTAGGGACAGCAAATATCCAGCATGCAAGAAAGCCTGGGTCAGATCTTAGACATGCTTAAAGAGAAGAGCGCGCCCGAAAAGGAAAAAAGACTTGCCTAAAAGCTCAATAAGGCAGAAGGCGAAGGGTAAAGAAATGGAAGAGGATCCTGACAGCCCTGCTCATACAGAAGGCAACGAGTCCGAAAAGGAAGAGAGCACGTCAGATTTCAATTTGGGTTTTCTAGAGGAGCACCTCAGACCGTCGTATGAAAGAGCAAAGGCTCACAACAACATACTCCAAAACCCCCTGGCCAAAAGCTTATTCATGACACAGGTCCCGCCCAATTTCTTGTCGCTGGTGCTACCAACATACGATGGGACTTTCGATCCCACTGACCATTTGAGCTCCTTTATGCTCAAAATGCAATTGATCACTGCATTGGACGCAGATCTATGCAAGACATTCTCGGTCACATTTGGCGGTCAGTGCCGAACCTGGTATACTTCCCTGCCGGAAGGGAAAATTGAGAAGTTCGAACAGTTTGCCACGCTGTTCTCATCAAAGTTCGCATCTCAAAGAAGAAGGAAGCCCACCGTGTAAGCGCTTATTAACTGCAAGCAAGGAGGAGAAGAGACGCTGACGAACTTCTACGATAGGTGGAACACAATACCCTGTGAAGTGCAAGGAATCTCACAAAGCATAGCAGCGGATAACTTACGAATGTCGATGCACAATTGCGAGCTAAAGAGAGCGCTCATAAAAAAGGAGCATGTGTTGAAGTCTTGGCATGATCTGGATCGACTAGTGAGAAAGGCGATCCTGCTAGAAGAGGTGCTAACAGCGGAAGACAACGCCAAGCGCATCAACCCCAGAGTTGAGAAGTCGGAGAAGAAAGAAGGAGGATCGCCAAAGAGAAGAGAGTGTTCGCTCGACAGGCGAAATTATAAGTCGCGCCGCGACAGCAGCCGCGAAGTGTTTACCACTAACAAAGAAGAAAGGCGCGGAGAACGAAATAATACGAGGGAGGTGCAGTAGACGCATAGGGAAGAAGAAGACCGGAAATGGTGTGACTGGAACCAAATGCCCACTCACGACACCGCAGAGTATCGCGAGTTCAAAAGCTAGCCTCAAATACCTAACGCCTGGAGACCTGAATAACCGCCTGGATACACGGCCCAATCGCCACGAAGGAAGGAAAGAAAAGGAGAGATCGCTAAGTCCAAGAAGGAAATCTCACACACTAAGACGCAAAAGGTCAAGGTCAACGAGAAGGGAGCGGTTCCCTCGTCATGAACGCTTACCGCCTCCGCCCCAGAACGGAAGGGGACCGCTTGGTCCAGTGCTTGAATGTTCACGGGAGTGAACAAGTGGAGATTAGCTTCGCGCCATCGGAGCTAGCAGCCGAAGAGTGTGGAGAAGACTCGTTGGTTAGCTCTTTTCGAACAAGAAAGTTCAAAGTCACGAGGGCGTTGATAGATAACGGAAGCTCAGCAGATATCTTATTCTATTCCACACTCAAAGCATGGAGATGAGCATACAAGATCTTAAGCCATCAGCGAACAACCTCGTGGGATTATCAGGCTCAAAAATTCGAGTGTTGGGTCTAGTAACTTTGCAAGTAACAATAGGAGAAACGGGAGTAACAAAAACATGTCTCATGGACTTCCATGTGGCCGATTGCCCGTCGGCATACAACGCGATCCTAGGACGTGATTTTCTGTCAACATTCTCAGCGGTCCCATCCATGTGCCATCAAATGCTCAAATTCCCCGCGGGAAAAAATGTTGGACGCGTCCAGGGAAACACCCAGAATGCAAAGGAATGCTACAAAGCAACAATTGAAAGCTTGGAGGTCGACCTAGTCGACACACCAGGAAGCCTTCCTCGCCCAAAAGCGGTTGAAGAGGCAGTGGTCCTCACTCTTCAGTGAAGAAGAGCCAGAAAAGAAGGTCAGAATCTCATCTCACCTCTCAGAAGAAAAGGTGCGGGAACTGTTGGCGCTTCTCAAGGATTACAAAAATTTGTTTGCATGGTCCTCTGAAGACATGTCGGGAGTCTCAAGGGAGCTCACTGAGCATCACTTGTCAGTAAAAAGAAAGTCCAAGCCCATACAACAAAGAAGAAGAAACGCCTCCCTGGAAAAGCAAATGGCATTGGAAAAGGAAGTCAGTTGCTGAAAGCGGGTTTCATACGGGAGGTCAAGTATCCGAGTTTGGCGGTTTTGATCGCATTTGGGTACGTCTAGCGATATGGATTGGGTCTGGTACATCTTTTATTTGAAAGAGAATTCAATTCAAGGTGGAGATTGTTAGAATATGACTTGAATTTTATTTGGGTTTGTTTTGTGTTTTGGGCCTATTTTGTTTGGGTTTGTGTTTTGGCTTTATTTTCTCCTTTTCCTTGTAGGTTTGGAAAAGGTGTGTAGTTTTATGTTTGGGATTAGGAGAAGAGTTCTATAAATACTCTTCATCACCCTAATCTATTGCAAGGTCAGTCAGGTTAGTTTGTTTGGTTTATCTGTTCCGAAATTTGGTTTGTAACCTGTACTCTCCTCATATTAGTGAAATTTGTTCTCCTCTGCTGTGAATTAGCTAGTACAAATTGTGTTAGTGAGCCACGTTAAATTTGTATTCGTTTGTGTTGATCTGGATTATCGTTTGCACGCTTCTGTTTTGACACAAGTATTATAAAAAATGATGACGTGGCAACAACCTGACCAACACAGAGACGACACCTTTGCAGCCACATCATAATTTAATCCAAAATTATTTAATGTATTATAAAAATAAAAAATAAAAATAAAAATGGAAAACAGAAATCAAACCCTCCCCTCGGAAACCCGATGCCATTAACCCCAAAACAGATCCCTCGCCGAGCTTTGCGCCGGACTCGACCCAAGCAGTTTTGGGTTCAAAATCGACGCTAACCAACCGGAGATTGAACAAATCGAGGAGGACAAATGGGGAGGCTAAGACGTAGGAGAGGATGTCAAAATCGTGGTGCTGCTGCGAATTCAGAGCTGTAGAAGAGACAGACGACAACGACGCAACGAACCAGACGCTGACGGCAAGAGGCAGACGACGACGGTCTCAACATGAAGAGGCTTTATTGTCGTCCCGACATCCAAAGTCTGCACTTTAGCTGCATTCGAAGCATTTTTTACCATACTTGGCTGCACCAACCGGACATGATTTCAAACATCAATTCAGCATAAAGTTTACAATTGGTTACTGAAATGTGAAATCAAACTTCGGGTGATTCGATGGATAGCAAGAATCATACGACAAAGGAGAAGAAAACAGAGGAAGCGACTGAGCCTGGGCCGGACAGCTTTGATGGTGGCAATTGAAGGAGAGATCATCGGCGTGCAGATCTGGCGACGGATGGCTGAAAGGGAGATGGCCGGAGTTCTGTTTCTGCATCTTCTCCTCTTCTCGCTGAAACTATGGCCAGATGGGGAAGAACCATGGTCAGAGACGAGGAACCCATGAAACTACATCTCACAATCAACAACGTAAAGGCATTGGTTGAAGAATTGGAGTTCGTTTGATCCATGAACAAGGCGGCCAAAGTTACTATGTTGAGCTGTTTTATTTCCTTGTAATGTGAGACTTGGAATCCTTGTGCCACAAGGATTAGTAGTAGTTATTATGCTAGTTGAATTAGGAGTAGTTTTAATTCCTTTTTAGCGTAGGATGATGGTTTTAATTGTCTATAAAAGGCTTGGTATGTGTAAGGGTTGGGCAGAACATGTTTGAATGAATTTTACCCCAATTCCAAACTTGAGAGTTTGCGAGTTTGATTGGTGACACGCTAAAACACAACACCAAACTGCGACCAAGTGTAATCATAGTCCGGGAATGTAGTAAAGTGGCAAGTTGTAATTATCAACCCGGGGTCTAGATCTACTGCCTACTTCGTGAATAACTATTATCTAGCCAACTAAGTCAATTGATTGTGGTTTTAACTAAAACCAGTAAGAAAGCAGGAAATGGTTCGGTTTTCTGAAGCAAAGGAAGAGTCACTCGAGAATGAGTCCCCCTAGCTCCTTAGTTAGGTCTCAGTTGTAATTACCCTGGGTTGATTTACTGTTGATTAAACTACGGAAGATCCGACAGTAGCTTGGAATCTCTTAAGCTGACCAAGCCCTCTAAGTCCAACTACCCGGCAGGCGACTAGTCTTCACCAGGATAGAAAGCTGAGGCAATGCGCACAGAATTCCACTACTGGAATTGGGTTCCACTACAAAGCAGTAGATTGATTAACTCTCGTATAACCAATCTACCACTACCAAATGATGAAGCTCTAACAACCTAATCAGATTCTATCTATCTCAGGTTGCTGCAGAAATCAAGAAAAGATGATCAGACTTCAATTGATTCAATGAATTGATTCAATTGATTCAATGAAACTGCGACCAAGTGTAATCGCAGTCCGGGAATGCAGTAAAGTGGCAAGTTCTAATTATCAACCCGAGGTCTAGATCTACTTCCTACTCCGTGTATATCTATTATCTAGCCAACTAAGTCGATTGATTGTGGTTTTAACTAAAAGCAGTAAGAAAACAGGAAATGGTTCGGTTTTCTGAAGCAAAGGAAGAGTCACTCGGTAATGAGTCCCCCTAGCTCCTTAGTAAGGTCTCAGTTGTAATTACCCCGGGTTGATTTACTGTTGATTAAACTGCGGAAGATCCAACAGTAGCTTGGAATCTCTTAAGCTGCCCAAGCCCTCTCAGTCCAACTACCCGGTAGACGACTAGTCTTCACCAGGATAGAAAGCTGGGGCAATGTGCACTGAACTCCACTACTGGAATTGGGTTCCAGTACAAAGTAGTAGATTGATTAACTCTCGTATAACCAATCTACCACAACCGAATGATGTAGCTCTAACAACCTAATCAGATTCTATCTATCTCAGGTTGCAGCAGAAATCAAGAAAAGATTATCAGACTTCAATTGATTCAATGAATCATGCATCATTCGATTATAACCAAACAGTATAACAATCCCAAGTCATTACAATCAAGATCCCTAACACATGGAACTAGGGTTCTTCATGCCCAAGTGAGAGAAGGTTCTACTCCATAGAGAGAGAGAGAGGAAAACTGTAATCAGAGTAGTCATACTCATAAAGATGAGGAAAATCTGCTATGGGATGTCAATCTTCACTCCTGGGGATGCAATATAAGCTTCAATGGTGAGAAATCCACTCCAAATAGCTCCTAGGATTTGTTCTTCGCACTTTCTCTCTCTAAAACTCTGTTTTCCTCCAAAAAGTCGCCTCCCTCTCCTTTCGCTCGAATCTGCCTCAAAAAAACCGAATCTGAGCGAATTACGGGCTGAATTACTGTCGTAATCATGGTCTGCCCGTAAATCGCCCAAAATGCGCGTTTTACTTAACTCTGAGGAAGGGAATTACGGTCGTAATTCCCCAATTACTGCCAGTAATTATGGAATTACGACCGTAGTTACTTTGACTCTTCCGCGTAATTGTCTCTGCGACAGGAATTCTGAAGAATTAGGCTCGGCATTGCAATTACGGGCAAGACAGGAGCAATTACGACTGTAATTGGTCAGGGTCTGCCCATAATTATATTCTTCCTCCGTCCCTGTTTAATGCTTTGTTTCTCCCTTGTCCGGACTCCAAATCAGTCGCCGTTTGATCCCAGACGCTCGTAGTCTCGTCCTCTTTCTGTTCATGAGAAAATTCCCCGAGTTTCTCACCCGAATTGCCAAATGATCTCCGATTGACTTGAAACTTGCGCATATGCTTCAATTTACATGCTAGGACCTGAAATGTGACAAAGGAACACAACCTAGCGTAAAATAGTCCAAGAAATCAAAAACTCTAGCCAAAATGATGAAGAAACGAGGGTGTAAACATGTGCAATTACGACGTTATCAATTGGTTTTTGGTTGCGATCAAAAACTTGCTGAATCTTGCTTATCAATCGAGAATCGCCCTCGATTGCATCGAAAGCTTCCTTATAAAGAGTGATCGTCCTTCCAAGTGTAAGGGTTCCCGTTCTGTTTTAATACGAGAGCAACTTCTTGGCCAAGCTAGCTCGTTGCGAGACTTTGATCCCTTGCGACCCAATTTTGGGCACATCAATAGTTCCTCACCGGAGTAAAGAGCATAGAGAACAAGGAAATGAATCGCTCACTCTCGACCAGTAGGGTCAGGACAATTTGATGCGAAAAATGCGCATGCTTATTCTCTCAAATCCTAACGTCTCTTCACCATGATGGCAGCTTCTAAATATTAAAGTTCACCCAAGGGATGTCACCACTAACTAATCCGGAGGTCTTAGACACAGGTTCAAGTGACTGGCTAGGGTCTTGGACATGGGGAAAAAGCCTTTTAGGTGGTGGAAGTATTCATAGCACAAGGTTCCACAGTTCCAAACCCAACACATTCACCGCCAATCAAACCACTTACTTTATTTCTGCCATTCTGCATTACCCAAATTATTTAGAGCATAAGAGCGAAGGAGGTCACAATATTGTTAGTATTTCTAAGCCAGACTGTTAAGAAACACTACTTACTGACCATGATTCATATTTTTGGTTGTGGCTCTCTTTAGCTTTCATCCATTTTTTTCTTCTTTTTTTCATTTCTTGAGAGAACCACCACCTCTGCACATTTTTCAAACACATGCCCAACTTTTTTAAGAATTACCTCCAACCCTCAGATTATTTTTAGCAGAAACAGCAGAGAACATGCAAAAACCACTCCGTGGAACCTTCTAAGAGATGCAAAATGGTGATTTTCCATTATAAACTGAAAGAAAGAAAGTGACACTGCTCAAAGGGGCTGACTAGGGGGTATGACACACCAGGACAGTCAATTTGGTCGTGGGCTATTCCTATGCCTCCATCATCTTAGCTAATGACAACGTGAATGCTACACATCATGGAAGAGGGATCTACCGCACAAGAAAGAAACGAGCAGGCTCAAATCTCACATGGCTACCTATATGCTCTATCTCTCATTCTGTTTCCGTGAACTAGATGCATAAACGACTGTCAAGAACAAGTGATTAATCCAAGTCACAATTGGTAAGCAAACAGTTGAAAAACAGAACCCCTACACAATTCTACTGCACGTCTCAGTCATCATTATAGGTTGTCCTAGTCACAATCCAGTTGTCATGCATTAATTCGAACGACATTCAATTCACCAAATAAACCCACAGTGCCAATATGATCATGCAAACATCTGTACTTGGAGCCCTCAAATCTCGAGATTTGGACAGCGGACTAGGCTCCAAGCACACAGACTCATCTAGCAGTCAATAGTAGATAAACACCCCCCCCCCCCACACACACACACACTTAAGCACGACATTGCCCTCAATGGAGCAGAGGGAAAGACAAGGGGAAACGATGTTATCGGGAATATGGACTGTCGGAGGACTGGAAATGGGACCAGTCAGCAGGGCTAGAGTCATCAAAACACACTGGGTGACAAAAACCATAGTTCCAAGTGGACAAACCGAAAAACAAACGAAAGAAAAACAAACCTTGGTGGGGTTGCCTCCTCACAAGCGCTTTTTTTATGTCTTTAGCTGGACAGTGGCTCCTAAGTTTTGGTCCACCCTAGAACCTCCTTGAAGTTGAGGTTCTCGTTGATGATGTGGAGTCTCAAGTCACAAGCAAGTGATGTGATAGGTGATGAAGATGGCTCGTGACCTTGAGGAAGATGAAGTCTCCACACTCGAGACCTCTCCTTCGCGTTTGCTCTTGTCTCATTTTCCCAAACCAGATAAGATATCATCGATTGACCACTATCGCATCCACCCAGAGGGATTGATGTTGATGTGGTCTTGGTCTGGCAAAGAGACATTGCCAATGGGTCCTTGCCAAGTAGCTCATCGAAGTTTGGAGGAGATATCACATGTAACATAGGGCTGGTGCAAGCATCTTCCACCTCAACTTCATCCTCGGCCTAGTGGCCAATTGCTTCCTCAACCCCCTTCCTTCTTCACAATGTGGTATCTCCCCTTAGAAAAGATCAAGAACTTCCTCTTCTTTGCTTTCTTCCTCATCCTCTAGAACTTCTTCCCTCACCCTTACTCGCTCTTCTTCTTCTAGCACAGATTGGAGAGCAAGTCGCCGTGTAATTTCTTCAATGAGATCATCTTGCATCTCCTCGCTTGGGCCCAGCATATCAGAGCGGAAATGGGGACATTTGTGATCTACCAACAGAGGATACACTTGATCATGATTATCATGGGAGCTTTCCGTGACAACTTTTGCATGCTCCTCAACATCCTCATGATTGCCTTCTTCTTCCTCCTCTACTTGTATGCAAGCATAAAGGTTGTCTTGAGAAAACTGTGCACAAGCTTTCTCAATGACCTCTATGTGCTTCTTTATGCTCCGAAGGGTATCCTCTGTTTCACGGGGAAAGGAGAAGTCAGTTTGGGCCATGACCTGGATATGAGGATCCATCTCTGGAAAGGATCTCTCAGGTACTCGAGCAATCTGCTCCACGAGAAGCCTCAAGTGATAGTTTGGATCTGGCTGTGGAGTGTAGCATGGCTCTGCTGGATAGCCCGTGAAGGCTGTGGCTAAATCAAGATCTGATGGCTCTTCTAGTTGTGGGAGGAATTCTTCTTGATAATGAGATTGTTCTCGAAATACCCAAGGGTCTGATTGTTCTTCGCAGTAGGAAGGTTGGTACTGAATCCCGTCTCCATAGTCTTCTCCTCCTTGGGTGCTCCAGGAAGTCTCGGGGTAATACCACTCGGGTGGTGGTGGATACCCCCAATGGTTGGAGAAGTCTTGAGAATCCATGTATAAGATCTGCAACAACAAAAACAAAATACCCAAGTGAAAAGCAAGGGTGCAAAAGAGAGGATGCATAAAAGTAAATGCTAAAGTAACCGACTTTCACGTTTTACAATAACCTAGAGAGTCCCCGGCAACGGCGCCAAAAACTTGACACGCTAAAAAACAACACCAAACTGCGACCAAGTGTAATCGTATTCCGGGAATGCAGTAAAGTGGCAAGTTCTAATTATCAACCTGGGGTCTAGCTCTACTGCCTACTCCCTGAATATCTATTATCTAACCAACTAAGTCGATTGATTGTGGTTTTAACTAAAAGCAGTAAAAAAGCAGGAAATGGTTCGGTTTTCTTAAGCAAAGGAAGAGTCACTCTGGAATGAGTCCCCCTAGCTCCTTAGTTAGGTCTCAGTTGTAATCACCCTGGGTTGATTTACTGTTGATTAAACTGCGGAAGATCCGACAGTAGCTTGGAATCTCTTAAGCAGACCAAGCCCTCTCAGTCCAACTACCCGGCAGACGACTAGTCTTCACCAGGATAGAAAGCTGAGGCAATGCGCACAGAACTCCACTACTGGGATTGGGTTCCAGTACAAAGCAGTAGATTGATTAACTCTTGTATAACCAATCTACCACTACCGAATGATGAAGCTCTAACAACCTAATAAGATTCTATCTATCTCAGGTTGCAGCAGAAATCAAGAAAAGATGATCAGACTTCAATTGATTCAATGAATCATGCATCATTCGATTAAAAGCAAACAGTATAACAATCCGAAGTCATTACAATCAAGATCCCTAACACATGGAACTAGGGTTCTTCATACCCAAGTGAGAGAAGGTTCTACTCCATAGAGAGAGAGAGGAAAACAGAAATCAGAGTAGTCATACTCATAAAGATGAGGAAATCTGCTATGGGATGTCAATCTTCACTCCTGGGGATGCAATATAAGCTTCAATGGTGAGAAATCCACTCCAAATAGCTCCTAGGGTTTGTTCTTCGCACTTTCTCTCTCTAAAACTCTGTGTTTCCTCCAAAAAGTATACCCCCTCTCCTTTGGCTCGAATCTGCCTCAAAAACCCGATTCTGGGCGAATTACTTAACTCTGAGGAAGGGAATTATGGTCGTAATTACCCAATTACTGCAAGTAATTATGGAATTACGACCGTAGTTACTTTGACTCTTCCCCGTAATTGTCTCTGCGACATGACTTCTGAATAATTAGGCTCGGCATTGCAATTACGGGCAAGACAGGAGCAATTACGACTGTAATTGGTCAGGGTCTGCCCGTAATTTTTCCTCCGCCCCTGTTTAATGCTTCGTTTCTCCCTCGTCCAGGCTCCCAATCAGTCGCCGTTTGATCCCAGATGCTCGTAGTCTCGTCCTCTTTCTTTTCATGACAAAATTCCATGATTATTTGTCCATAATATGAGGTAGAATCCATTATTCCTCAGGTCATGCTCGTGTTTCTTCTCCCGAATTGCCAAATGATCTCCGATTGATTGAAACTTGTGCCTATGCTTCAATTAACATGCTAGGACCTGAAATGTGACAAAGGAACACAACCTAGCGTGAAATAGTCTAAGAAATCAAAAAATCCAGCCAAAATGATGAAGAAACGAGGGTGCAAACAGGTGCAAATACGACGTTATCAATTGGTTTTTGGTGGCGATCAAAAACTTGCTGAATCTTGCTTATCAATCGAGAATCGCCCTCGATTGCATCAAAAGCTTCCTTATAACGAGTGTGCGTCCATCCAAGGGCAAGGGTTCCCGTTCGTTTCCATCCGAAACTGAGTTTGTGAGAGCTTGACCAAACTAGGATCAAGTTTTGTTTTAATACGAGAGCAACTTCTTGGCCAAGCTAGCTCGCTGCGAGACTTTGATCCCTTGCGACCCGATTTTGGGCACATCAATAGGTCCTCACCGGAGTAAAGAGCATAAAGAACAAAGAAATGAATCGCTCACTCTCGACCAGTAGGGTCAGGACAATTTGATGCGAAAAATGCGCATGCTTATTCTCTCAAATCCTAACGTCTCTTCACCATGATGGCAGCCTCTAAATGTTAAAGTTCACACAAGGGATATCACCACTAACTAATCCGGAGGTCTTAGACATAGGTTCAAGTGACTGGCTAGGTTCTTGGACATGGGGAAAAAGCCTTTTAGGTGGTCGAAGTATTCATAGCACAAGGTTCCACAGTTCCAAACCCAACACATTCACAGCCAATCAAACCAGTAACTTTTTTTCTGCCATTATGCATTACTCAAATTCTCTAGAGCACAAGAGCGAAGGAGGTCACAATAATGTTAGTATTTCTAAGCCAGACTGCCCAGAAACACTACTTAATGAGCACGATTCAGATTTTTGGTAGTGGCTCTCTTTTGCTTTCATTCATTTTTTCCTTCTTTTTTTTCATTTCTTGAGACAACCACCACCTTTTCACAATTTTCAAACACCTGCCCAATTTTAAGCAATACATCCAATACTCACACTATATTTAGCAGAAACAGCAGAGAACATGCAAAAACCACTCTGTGGAACCTTCTAGGAGATGCAAAAGGGTGATTTCCCATTGTAGACCAAAAGAAAGGAAAGTACACGGCTCAAAGGGGCTGACTAGGGGGTATGACACACCTGGACAGTCAATTTGGTCGTGGGCTATTCCTATGCCTCCATCATCTCAGCTAGTGACAACGTGAATGCTACACATCATGGAAGAGGGATCTATCGTACAAGAAAGAAACGAGCAGACTCAAATCTCACATGGCTACCTATATGCTCTATCTCTCATTATGATTCCCTAAACTAGATGCATAAACAAATGTCAAGAGCAAGTGATCAATCCAAGTCTTAGTTGGTAAGCAAACAGTTGAAATACTCAACCCCTACACAACTCTACCGCATATCTAAGTCATCATTATAGGTTGTCCTAGTTACAATCAAGTTGCCATGCATTAATTCGAAAGCCGTTCGATTCACCAATCAAATCCACAGTGCCAATATGATCATGCAAACCTCAGTACTTGGAGCCCTCAAATCTCAAGATTTGGACAGCGGACTAGGTTCCAAGCACACATATATAGATTCCAACTAGTACAAACCACTCCCCCCCCCCCACACGCACACTTAAGTTCGACATTGCCCTCAATGGAGCAGACGGAAAGATAAGGGGAACGATGTTATCGTGTGGAAAGACTGCCGGGAAACTGGAAGTGGACCAGTCAGCGGGGAACAGATGGAACGAAGTAACAGTTCTGCACGAAGGGAACATAAAAAAACATACTAGCACATTGTGCGTTAGGTATCAGAGTTAGCCCAGATGGCACAAAACAGACAATCCACAAAAGAAAGAAAAAGAAAAAAACACAAAAAAGACTCAGTTCACGCTCCGTACACACATGGAGCAAACAAGAAAAGTCCAAAACAAAAACACACTCGAAGGGGCGACGAGTACAGACTACTCGTCGCCAAGGTTGTCAAGGTTGATTTCGTCCATGAATGCATCATCACCGGCTAGCGGGGGTGGAAGTGGAGAGTCCTCCCAGGGAGTCCTCCAAACTGGCTGCTCGCCCGGTATCAGCTGGATCAGGTGCTGCTGGACCTCCTGCATACGCCGAGACCGGTCCCACTCCCTCTCGATGTGAGCAAGGGTCACCGCCTGCTGGGCCTCCATGCGGTCGAGGCGCTCATCATATGCAGCCATCTGGGTGTTATACTCGGCCTGGTGAGCCGAGTACTGCTGATGGAACTGGAGATGGTGGTCGAGGAGTTGCTGATTCTGGAGACTCAGCTGCTGGAACTAGTGAGTGAAGTAATCCTGGGATGGAAAAGTGGAGCTACCACCCCCGTACTCAAAGGTGGTCTGGTGAGGGGCGGTGTGGGTGGCAGCAGCGTCCACATCATCTGGGTGGACATCCTCAGTGGCATCATCCTCAGGAACTGTGAGCTGATCCTGCGTAGGGAGGGGTGGAGCAAGAAACCCCTCAATCCACTTGACGCCACGCTCAACTCGCAGTTGGTGCATCTTCGAGATCGTGTCTTCGCCGAAGACACAAGTGTCCCCCTACTCTGTGAAATCCTGATATGGGATCTGTAAATAGGTTGCGAGGCGGGTGATGAGTGGGGTGCATTGGAGGGTCCCCAGATTAACATAACTCTTGTCCAAAGTCCGTACCACCATAGAACCCAGGTGGAGATTATGGTTCGCCTTGTGGATGGAGTGGATGAAGTACATGGACCGCCTGGTCAAGGTGCTGGCACTATCCCCAGTTGGGGTAAAGGACTACGCTAGCAAGTGGTGGAGTATACGGTTATCGAGCTGCAAAGTGCTAGGCTTCGTCCGCCCTACATGGAAGGGAGATTGACCGGGCTGAGCTAGTCGGGTGTACAACAACTTGAAATTAACACCTTCTGGAATAGTGAGCTTGGTGACATAGTCCTCGTCATCGTCCAGGCCGAGGTCGACAGCGACCGCCAAATCATGGTAGCTCATGGAGCGGGGCTCACCGTCGAGCCTGAACTTGACTGCTTCGCCGTCCGCCCAGTCGGTTGTCTCTTCGTGCTGAAAGGTCGTATAGAACTCGAGCACCAGCTCATGGTAGACTTTCTCACGAATAGACAACATCCGGCGCCATCTTTGGTTGGTGGCAATAGCGAGGAAGTGGTCGTAGCAATTCAGCTTCTCAAACTCCCTCTTGGACCAGTAGTGATGCTTCCCAAACTTAGAGGCCAGGACGTGCTTAAAGCGATCCTTGTGCGGGCCCCCCTTCAAATCGCGGAAGAACTGATGCTTGAGGTCAGGTTTCGACATGGTCCTGCAAGAAAGCAAACCCAAGTGGAGCCAAAAGAGCCATAGAAACAGTCAATCACACCCCCACACTTGATAACAGAAAGCAACCGAACCATAGTTTCATCCATAGTTCGGGGGTCAATAACTCAAGCGAACAAGCACAATCTGGGTGGGGGTGCACATCCACAATAAAGTAGGCAACTTAAGGTTCACATCCATAGCAAATACATCATCAAAGCACATCATTAAAGGCCCCAACCAAACCCCACAAAATGGTATGAAAAAATGGCATTTCATCGAACACCTTGAGTGCACTTTTAAGTTAAGCATAGAATGGGCAAATTCCTAGCACACAAGGGCTCAATCAAGCAAGGGAAACATTGCCCAACACAATCCACACATAATCCAAGCCTTCCCCTCAATCAATTTCAATCAATTCACACATTTCAAAGCGGTTCTCTAAAGGTACACCCTAACACCCAATTCTCCACATTTCACAAGGTAAAGGGCAAAATCAAACCTGGAGACACAAGTAGAGGTGTAGGGGATGATGAGGGGAAGGCAATGGAAGCCCAAAATTCGACCCGAAAATGCTCGTCGGAGCCTCGCCGGAGTCTCCCTGGAAATCGCCTCCGGTGACACAAACCGGCCCAAATCGCCCCAAAATCAAGGGAAAGGCTGAAAATGAGGAGGTAAGACTGGGTGTGGTGTTGGTTTGGTAAAAAACCGACCAAAAATTGCCAGAAAATCGCCAAAAAAGTGAAAGGTTGCGATTTTCCGGCGAGGTGAGAGGATTCCGGTGAGGGAAAGTGGGTTTTCTGGCCAACGCGGCTGTGCACGCCAAATTTATAAGGGTCAGGGTCGCGACACGTGCAGGACACACGGCCATGTGGAGTGGGTTTTTGCCCGTGTTGTGCCGAGAATTCCACACGGGCTGGCCGAGGTTTTCACACGGCCGTGTAGCGGCCCCCTTCTGCCTGTGTGGAAATTCCAGGGCCTTCACACGGCCAAAGGGAAATTCCACACGGTCGTGCAGAATTTAGGCCTGGCCGTGTGGAATTCCAGAGCCCCGGTTTCGACCTGTTTTTGCGCAAAATCGACATCCGAACCTTGGACAACACCTCAAGACTCAAAAACACAAAAATTAAAAAGAAAAAGGAAATGCAGACCTAGGTGGGGTTTCCTCCCCACAAGCGCTTCTTTACCGTCTTTTAGCTGGACGCCAGTAGAGGAACTAAGGGTCCTCAAGCTTGATCAGCAGCTCTGCACGCTCGACATCACCTCCCAAGTACAATTTTTAGAGGTGGTCGTTCACTTTGCACGGCTCAGTTTGAGCATTGCTCATCTCCACCGCACCGTGCGGGAAAACTTGGGTGACCGTGAAGGGTACCGACCACCGCGAACGTAGCTTGCCCATAAAGAGTTTCAGGCGTGCATTGAAGAGAAGAACACGATCGCCTACTTGAAACTCCTTCAGGCCCCTCAACCGAGCGTCGTGCAGACGCTTGGTTAGCTCCTTGTAGAGCAGGGTGTTCTCGTAGGCGTGGTAAGCCATTCCTCTAACTCCAGCAGTTGCAGCTTACGTTTAGTACCTACAACACTCAAATCCATATTCAACAGCTTGAGGGCCCAGAAGGCCTTGTGCTCTAGCTCTACTGACAAATGGCACGCCTTCCCATAGACAAGCATATAGGGTGAAGTACCAATCGGGTTTTTGTATGCTGTCCTATATGCCCAAAGAGCATCATCAAGCTTGGTGGACCAATCCTTGCATGACTGATCCACTGTCTTCTCAATTATTCTTTTACGCTCCCAGTTGGTCAGCTCGGCTTGACCATTTGACTAGGAATGGTAAGCCACCGACACCTGATGCTTAATACCATAGCGATAGAGGAGCTTAGTGAATTGCCCTTGAAAATGGGTGCCTCTATCACTAATGATCGCGCGAGGTGTCCCGAACCGGGAGAACAGCTGCTTTAGAAATGAGCAGACCCATCTTGCATCATTGGTGGGCATGGCTTGAGCTTCTGCCCACCTCGAGACGTAGTCCACTGCAACCAGTATGTACAAATGTCCAAAGGATGGAGGGAATGGGCCCATGAAATCGATGCCCCAAACATCAAAAATTTCACAAACGACAGATATATGTTGGGGCATCTCATCTTGGGAAGAAATGTTACCTGCCTTTGGCAGCGGTCGCACTATCGTGCGAAGGTGTCTGCATCCTTGAAGAGTGAGGGCCAATAGAAGACTGACTGTAGCACCTTCCGCGTCGTGCGGTTTCCTCCATGGTGACCTCAAGTAGGTCCCTCGTGGCATTGAGACAGTATGTCTTCCATCTCGTGCTCCAAGATGCAGCGCTGGCGCCGTTGCCAGGGACTTTCTAGATTATTAGGAAAGGCAGAAGTTTGTTATTTTAGCGTTTTTCTTTTCTTTTCCACCCTTGCTTTTCACTTGGGTGTTTTGTTTTTTTGGTGCAGATCTGAATCATGGATCCTCATGGCTTCTCCAACCATTGGGGGTATCCACCACCATCCGAGTGGTATTACCCCGAGACTCCCTGAAGCAATCAAGAAGGAGAAGACTATGGATTCGGGTTCCAGTACCAACCCCCTTACTACGGTGAACAATCAGACCCCTGGGCATATCAAGAACAACCTTATTATCAAGAAGAATTTCTCTCACAACCAGAAGGGCCATCGGAGCTGGAGTTACCCATGGCGGCCTTCACGGGCCATTCTGCAGAGCCATGCTACACTTTACAGCCAGATCCAAACTATGAATTGAGGCATCTCATGGAGAAGATCCTCTAGGATGGATCTTTGTACCTAGGCCTATCGTGAAACAGAAGAGATCCTCCTGAGCATTAAGAAGAGCCTCAATGATATTGAGAAATCTTATGCACAGCCTGCTCAAGATCACCCTTTTGCTACTATACAAGAAGAGGAGGAGGAAGACGAAGGCTACGAAGACAGTGTGGAGCACAAAGGAGTTGTCACGGAGAGCTCCCGTGATGATCATGATCAGGAATGTCCTGTCGTAGCCGACCACGCCTTCCCACATCCCACACTAAGCTTTGAAGAGGCGGGCATGAGTGAAGAGATGCAAGAAGATCTCATCAAAGAAATTGCTTGGCGACTTGCCCTCCAATCCGTGCTAGAAGAAGAAGAGCAAGAAAGGGTGCAGAAAGAAGTTGTGGAGGATGACGAAAGTGAAGCAGAAGGAGTTCTTAATCATTTCCCAGGGGTGATACCACATGAAGAAGGAAGGGAGGTTGAAGAAGCAATTGGCATCCAGGCTGAGGACGGAGTTGAGGTGGAAGAGGTCTGCACCGGCCATGAGTTACATGTGATATCTCCACCAAACTTCGAGGAATTGCTTAACAAGGATCCATTTGCAGTGTCTCTTTGCCAGACCAAGGCCACATCAACATCGGTCCCTCTTGGTGGATGCGATGGTGGTCAATCGATGTTGTCATATCTAGTTTGGCGCAATGAGACGAGAGAAGAGAAGAGGAGGTCTCGAGGGTGGAGACTTCCTCTGCATCAAGTGCACGAGCTTCCATCACCTGTCATACCACATGCTCGTGACTTAAGACTCTACCTCATTGACGAGAACCTCAACTCTAAATAGGTTTTGGGGTGGACCGAAACTTAGGAGCCATCGTTCGGCTCACGACGTGAAAGAAGCGCTTGTTGGGAGGCAACCCAACCAATCGGTTTGCATTTCTTTTTCTTTTCCTCCTCGGTTGAGTCAATTTTGTTATTTGATTTTAGAGTTAATCACTCAACCTTTGTGAGATTTTGTGTGGTGTTTGTGTTTCGACTACTCTCTCCTCCAGGAATGCACCGCTTTCCTCGTCCACCGTCATTCACCCTTTATCTGGTAACTTCGTTCTACCCTCCTTATCTTTCCTCCATTGAGGACAATGTCGTGCTTAAGTGTGGGGGGATGTTCAATTATATATGAGGGTGAATGTTTGGCTGTTTGTGTGCTTGGGGCCTAGTCCATTGTCCAAATTTTTAAATTTGAGGGCTCCAAGTAATTGTTTCCTTGCAAATTGCCTGCTCAGTATGCTTTGAATTGACAGTCTTTATAGTAATATGCAACCTAGGGAGGTAGTGTAGCACTATGGAGAATGTTGATGCATTTAAGAAGTCTCCTTTCTTCTTCATATTGTGTTGGTTGATTGTGTGAATTAGTGATCTTAGGAACCTTGAATAGTGTGGTATTGTGGACTCTCTGCCTGTCATGGACTCCTGTATCATGTTTTGAAGTAAAAGATGCTCGAAAATGTGCTTTAAAATAACGTCTCCCGTGCGAAAAGGGCGAAAGTGTGTAAGGGGAGAAGGGAATCTGTTCCCAATTTCCACCTACTACCTCCAGCCCCCTTACATTTCTTTCCCCCGCACGAGGCTCGAGACATCCGCTCCCGGCATGGCCGGTCAAAGCCGGGCTCCCTCAAAAACTTTGCTAGGTGGGAGCCCCGTTTTCTGAAAAAAAAACATGTTGGAACCCTTGAAAAAAGAAAAAAAAGACAAACAAAGAAAAGGAAAAAAGGGTTCCAACCATCTTTAAGAAGAAAATAGAGCACCTTAAAAATGTGATTCCATGATCTTGTTTTTAGAGTCCCTTCGTCCACGATTCATTTGTCCTCTAATCACTATTTGCCATGATACCGACTCGAGACTAGCGTTCTCGCCGAAGAAGCTATGAGATGACTTGTGCGTCGGTTGACCTCGTAAGCTGCTAAATGATCTAGGAAATCCTCTACCGACAAGTGAGGGTGTATGTTGCTATAGAGGTCTAGAGAGTTGCATTGGTTGGATCCAGGTTTGCTTGGGGACAAGCAAACGGTTAAGTGTGGGGGAATTTGATGACTACATATTTACACATGTTTTACCCCTCATTCCTTGATTGTTTAGCTTGGTTTTTATCCTCATTTGGCCTATTTTATGATAGGTTGTGTTCCTTTGTCACATTTCAGGTCCTAGCATATAAAGTGAAGCCTAGGCGCAAGTTTCAAGTCAATCGGAGATCAGTTGGCAACTCGGGGTGAGAAACTTGGGAATGACTTGAGCAATAATGGATTTCTAACTCATTTTATTGAAAAAGAATCATGAAATCTTGTCATTAAAATAAAGAGGACAAGACTACGAGTATCAGGGATAAAACGGCACCTGAATCGGAGGTCAAACGAGCTCAAACGAGATCAACGAAGCTTAGGAGTGCATGCTGGAAATTGTGCACGGCCGTGTGAAATTCTGCACGGCCGTGTTGCTTTCCCGGGGGGTTTGCACTACCAAAACCTCAATTTGCGCGGCCGTGCAAGTAGGGGGTGCGAGTTTCAGCGGGTATAAAAGCTGTTTTGCGATTTTTGGAGAGGGGGAGCTGGGTTTTGGATCCCAAACACCCAAGGGACGAACTAAAGAGGGAGAGGGTGATCTAGAGCCATTCTTGGAGCTATTTTGGAGGATTTTTCACCATTGGAGCTCAAGAATCAAGCTTGGAGATGGAGATTGATGATCTAGATCAGATTTCTGCAGTCTCTCTCTTCTCTCTGGAGTAACTTCCCTTCACTTAGATTTTGAGGAACCCTAGTTCCATATGTTAGGATCTTTCTTTTATGAAGTTTTGGATGCTATATTGTGTGATTATAATCAATTTAGGCATGATTTATTGAGTCAATTGAATCATGATCAAATTCTCTTGATTTCCGCTTTAACCTTTGATAGATAGAATCTGATTAGGTTAAGAGAGCTTCCTTGATTGATAGTAATGAATTGGTTGTGCGAGAGTCAGTCAATTCACTGCTGTGTACTGGAATTCATTCTAGTAGTGGATATCTGTGTGAATCGCCTTAGCAGTCTATCTCGGTGAAGGCTAGTCGCCTGCCGGGTATTCTGTCTAAGATGGCTTGGTCAGCTTAAGAGATTCCAAGCTAATTTAGGATCTTCCGCAGTTTAATCAACAGTAAAACAACCAAAAGGAATTACAACTTTCACCTAATTGTGGAGCTAGGGGGAATCATACCTAAGTGAGTTCCCAAACTGTAATTAGTAGTTTTACTTAGGGCTTGTTTGGTAGTTGTGATTCTTCAAATTGATGTATTGAGATAATTAGTGTATTATCATTTGATGTATTGAATCAATTGATGTATTAGGCAAATATCTTGTTTGGAGGTTTAGATTGTGTTTTTGTTCAAAAGGTAAAAAAAGTTAGTTTTGATTGATTGTGAAGAATCTCAACAAAAAGTAGAGATTGTAAATCCCTCAATATTGAGTGAGTGTGATGGGGCCTCCAAAAAGTAAATGCATGTATTCTAGTTCTATATAAGTCAAAAAAACGACTTAATCTCACAAATACATGAATTAGGTCAATACATCATTTGAAATCACAACTTCCAAACGACCCCTTAGTTTAGTTAGTAGAGTAGTTTAGTTAATCAATCCTTAATCTGATTTGCTAGATAATGAACTGAAGCTGAGTAATAGTACATCTAGAGACCCGAGGATTCGATATTTATTACTTGCACCACTATACTGCAGTCCCTTTCATTGGTTACACTTGGCCATTGTTAGGTGTTGTGTCTTAGCGTTTCAAGCTGCAACTCCTGTGATGCCTGTTTCCCTAGCAAAAGACAGCGCTCGAGGAAATCGTTAGTACCCTCACTCATGATGGCGAGTACTGTCTCAAAATCAGCAATAACATCACAGTAGTCTAAATCATCATGGAGCTGGGGGTGTTCCATATTATTAGAATCAGAAAAGGTGATTTGTTCACCCCCAGCTCGCAGAATTAATTTACCATCATTCACATCAATGAGCGCCTTGGCGGCGGTGAGAAAAGGTCTACCTAGTATTAAAGGCACATCCACATCCTCATTTATATCAAGAATCACAAAATCAACAGGATATGAGAATGGCCCTACTGCAACTATCAAGTTCTCTGCAATGCCCCTAGGATGCACAATGGATCTATCAGCACGTTGAATGCTCATCCTAGTATTACTGGGTTCACCTAGGCCTAGCATTTTAAACAGTTTATATGGCATGACATTTATGCTAGCGCCTAAATCCGCCAAGGACTTTCCTATATGCAAACTACCAATCATGCATGGGATAGTAAAACTCCCTGGGTCTTTGCGCTTCTCTGGTAGTTTGTTCTGCAGGATGGCTGAACACTCCTCGTTGAGCATCACCGTTGACAGCTCCCCAGGCTTCCTCTTGTTGGTGACGAGATCCTTCATGAACTTGGCATACTTGGGCATCTTCGATAATAACCAAATAGGTGCAAATGTGTTGGAAACTGTGTTTACCCCATCACATTTACACCGCTCCCATTTACCCCTCTTCCCAAACAGAGTGTTACAGATGCGTGATAAAGAGAGTATCTACAATATTATTCTCTAATCCCAAATAAAAGTACGACCAAGAATCCAAGATAGACAACATGTTAGATTCCAGTTATTGAAAGAAAGGATAATTTTATAATTAAGCCTAGTATCATGTTAATGTCAATAACCCATTTCGCAACCCGACCACAACTCAAATTGACTAAAAGTCAATAACCCGCAACCCACTCGAACCGCAATTCGATTGATCCATAGCTCGATTAACTAGTAACCCAATAAAACTCGCAACCCGATAAACCCGAACCCGATTGACCCTCAACCTGATTAAACCCGTAAAACCGATTGATCCGAATCCGATTGGCCCGAACACCACTGTAACACCCTACCCTATACGTTTTGCCTAATCATATTATTCATACAATTGCAGCGGAATTAATCTCGGGTGTTATATTAATTATCAAAATTTACCCAAATAAAATTTCGACATGAATTACTCGCGTAATGGGCTAACAGTTCTTGCAACTTATCCTGCAAAATAACTCATCACAAACATATATACTCACAACCATATGCATTGGCTTTTCTTAGCCGTAGTCATACTTTTCATACTCCACAACTGCAACCATACTTATACATACCATAATCGTCACAACTTACACAGTTACACAACATATACACATATCATCAACTTTCCACACCTGTGGATATCTCACACTACATCAGAAGCTAGTATGCACATGAAAAACGTTCTCAAAACAATTTTACAAAAAGGTGTGGATCACTGGCCAAATCCCGAGTAGTAGTCCAAGCACAGAATAGTTGAAGACCATACCTCATCCTGGCTTCAACTTTAGCTCCTCTCCCACCTAACACTTATCTACTTCTGCTGCTGATGATCTGCTTACCCATAGCATAAGCAGAGAAGAAGAATAAAAGTGGGTCAGCTCATAGCTGAGTGAGATAATCATAGCATCGTGAGTTCATAACAGAGCATACCCCTATCATACATCTAACAATCAAGCCAAAACACTAGGATCGTACCTCAGCCATCCTCATATCCCAACAGGCAAAAGACTCAACCACCTTGACTTATGCATATGCATCTTATCATGTTTTAATCATAGGCGCCTGGCTACTCCCATGCTAATTACTCTCCCGGGAATACGGACCAAACATCTCGTGGATGTGGTCATATCGAACCCACCACTGCCGGTGCAGTCATATCGGACCTGACACCATGCTGGGTGTGGTCATATCGGACTCAACACCACTCTAGGTGTGGTCATATCTCATGATGAATCAACGGTCAACACCACATCAGGGGTGTGACATAACATATCATAACGGAGTAATTGCATGGGGAGCCCTAATTACTATGTAATTGACCATGAGACCAAAGTACTCTTACTTGGTATCCTTATCCATGATCCATATCTCATCTTGCTTAATCATAATTCGCTACTTGCACATGTACTTGACCTAGCCACAATTGACTCAACATTGGTAAATCAGGAGTGGTATAATTGCACTTCCTCGGGATAAACCCTCGTGCAAGTCATCCTCCATAAACGTCATAATATCACCAGGGAATATATATCTTCCCACATGTGCATCCAAATACAACAATCATGAAATATCATACCCAATCACCTTTTCGAACCATCATAAGGCATATCACAGTCAAGCCCACAATTTGCAACATATACGAAATCATCAGCATAAACAAGGTCCATATCGATTAGGGCAAGTCAATAATATCATACAGTAGTCCATGGTTCATCATATAGCACAAAAGTTCATACACCCTTAATCATGCCATTCTAGTTCACCTAGGTCAATTCTAAGCATCAATATAATTATCGTGATACGACAAACCCGGTATGCCGTGCTAATCCCTCACCAGTTCTGGTCGACCGGTTTAACCTTCCCGTACTAAAACATCAATATCACGAACGAACCCCGAATTAAAATCCGAGACCGTCCTAATATCCCCTGCAGTATCCCCTTCAATATTAGTTCTAGGCTCCGGTTCAAATTCTTGATAAAAACATATCAAACCCTGGCCGGAGCTAAATTCAGCAGTTTGGACCCCGGCCTAAATAATAGCCGAAATTCAAGGATTAGAACTAGAGGATTGATTACCTCGCTGCAGGAAGCTCGTATATGAAATTTGGGCTCAATCGCTGCAAGAAGTAATTCCTCCAAAGTTAGGATGGTTCGTTCACTCTGCCCATCTGTTTGAGGATGATAAGCTGAAATAAAATGCAGTTTAGTTCCCAAAGCATCATGTAAACTTTTCCAAAACCGAGATGTGAAGCTCGGGTCTCGATCATAGACAATAGAAATTGGCACACCATGCAATCTGACGATCTCCTTAATATATAGTTGAGACAAAGTCTCCAGTGATGGTTTCCATTTAATGGGTAAAAAGTGAGTCGATTTGGTCAGTCAGTCTACAATAACCCATACTGCATATTTTCCCCTTGATGATGGGAGACCATATACAAAATCCATTGTGATTCTTTCCCACTTCCATTCTGGAATTGGAAGTGGTTGCAGTTTTCCCACAGGAGCTTGATGTTCTGCCTTAACTTTCTGACATACCAGACATGTGAAAAGATGTTCAACCGCTTCCTTTTTCATCCCTTGCCACCAAAAATATGGTTTGATCGTGTGATACATTTTCCTGGGTGCATAGCACAAGCAGAAGAATGAGCTTCATTTAGGATCTCTTTCCTCAAGTTATCAACATTAGGAACACATACTCTTCCATTCATCTTCAACATCCCATCTACCATTTCAAATGGGCTTTCTTTTCCTTCCTCAATGTCTTGAATGATTTTTGCCAACTCTGAGTCCTCCTTCTGCTTCTCACGAATTTTGTCGTGCAACAAAGGTCGAATGTTTAACCGAGCTAGTAACCCTGTTACACCATCCACTTCCAAATCCACATTCATTGCCCTCAAATCAACCAGATCCATTATATTCTTCTTGCCTTTTCTGCCCAGAGCATCAACAACTACATTAGCTTTACATGGATGGTAATCAATTATACAATCATAATCTTTTAGAAGTTCAATCCATCTCCTTTGGCGACTATTCAAATCCTTCTGATCCATAATATACTTCAGGCTTTTATGATCAGTGAGGATTTTAAAAGTCTCACCATACAAATAGTGCCGCCAAATCTTGAGAGCAAATACCACCGTTGCCAACACCAAATCATGAGTGGGATCATTTACTTCATGAGGACGCAATTGCCTAGAGGCATATGCGATAACTCTTCCATCTTGCATTAACACACAGCCCAATCCTTGATACGAGGCATCACTATACACCACAAACTCCCCATAGTTTGAAGGTAAGGCAAGTACTGGTGTTGTGGTCAACTTCCTCTTCAATTCATCAAAACTCTTTTGACATGATTCATCCCAAACATACTTGGTATTCTTCCTCAACAGTTTAGTCAATGGTGCAGAAATTTTGGAAAATCCTTCGACAAACCGCCGATAATAACCAGCCATGCCAAGAAAACTTCTCAACTCATACACTGCTTCCACTTTTTTTGGATCCACCTCGACACCTCTTCCAGAAATTACATGTCCCAGAAATATTACCTCCTTCAGCCAAAACTCACATTTTGAGAATTTTGCATATAATTGTTTCTCCCTTAGAATTTGCAACACAATTCTAAGGTGAGTTTTGTGCTCCTCCTCGCTTTTAGAATAGATGAGAATATCATCTATGAAAACAATCACAAACTTATCAAGATATTCATGAAAAACTCTGTTCATAAGAGCCATAAACACCGCTGGTGCACTAGTGAGTCCAAAAGGCATTACTAGGAACTCATAATGTCCATATCTTGTTCTAAAAGCTGTCTTTGAGTTCGCTCCATCTGCCACTTTCAATTGATGGTATCCAGACCTCAAATCAATCTTAGAAAAGACTGATGCACCCTGCAATTGATTAAACAAATCATCTATTCTTGGAAGGGGATAACGATTCTTCACTGTCGCCTTATTCAACCTACGGTAGTCAATGCACATTCTCATGGAGCCATCTTTCTTCTTGACAAAAAAAACCGATGCACCCCAATGTGAGATGCTAGGTCGAATAAACCCCTTGTCTAGCAATTCTTGCAATTGTTATTTAAGCTCCTTCAGCTCAATTGGTGCCATTATATATGGTGCCATTGAAATTGGTGTTGTGCCAGGTACCAATTCAATATCAAACTCTACTTCACTTTCTGGTGGAAGGCCGGGAAGTTCTTCGGGGAATACATCAGGAAACTCCCTTACCACCTCTACATCCTCAACCTTCTTATCATTTACAACAGTAACTTGAGCAAGAAAGGCTTCACAACCTTCCTTTACTAATCGAAAAGCTTCCAAGGCAGAAAGAAAACCATGAGTCTCCTTTTTCTTAATGCCTCGGAATACAACAAGACCTTTATCTGGTGTGTTGAATAACACTTCTTTCTTTTGACAATCCACAACAGCTACATGTGTTGCCAGGAAGTCCATTGACACGCCAAAACACAACACCAAACTGCGACCAAGTATAATCACAGTCCGGGAATGCAGTAAAGTGGCAAGTTCTATTATCAACCCGGGGTCTAGATCTACTGCTTACTCCGCGATTATCTATTATCTAGCCAACTAAGTTAAGTGATTGTTGTTTAAAGCAAAAGCAGTAAGAAAGCAGGAATTGGTTCGGTTTTCTCAAGCAAAGAAGAGTCACTCGGGAATGAGTCCCCCTAGCTCCTTAGTTAGGTCTCAATTTTAATTTCACTGGGTTGATTTACTGTTGATTAGACTGCGGAAGATCCGACAGTAGCTTGGAATCTCTTAAGCTGACCAAGCCCTCTCAGTCTAACTACCCGGCAGACGACTAGTCTTCACCGGGATAGAAAGCTGAAGCAATAAGCACAGAACTCCACTACTGGAATTGGATTCCAGTACAAAGCAGTAAAGTGGCTAACTCTCGTATAGCCAATATCCTACTACCGAATGATGAGGCTCTAACAACCTAATCAGATTCTATCTATCTCAGGTTGCAGCAGAAATCAGGAAAAGCTGATCAGACTTCAATTGACTCAGTATGCATGCATCATTCAATTAAAACCAAACAGTATAATCATCCCAAGTAATTACAATCAAATCCCTAACACATGGAACTAGGGTTCTTCATACCCAAGTGAGAGAAGGGGTTCTACTCCATAGAGAGAGAGAGAGGAAAACAGAATACAAAGCAGTCATACTCATAACAATGGGAAGAATCTGCTCTGGGATGATGATTTCCACTCCTATGACGATCTCCAAGCTCGATTTGATGAAACCCAGCTCCAAGATGGCTTCTAGGATGTGTTCTTCGTACTTTCTCTCTCTAGGGATTTGTTTTTGCTCTGAAAATCCGATTTTTCTCACTTGCAGCCCAAAATTGGATAAAAACCAGAAATTCCCGACTCACATGGGCAGGCCACACGGCCGTGTGGCATACCCAGTTGCCCGTGTGAGGTCAAAACGCCGCGTTCCGAGTAATTGGGTTTCAGGCTTCCCACACGGCCAGGGGCACACGGCCGTGTAGCTCACCCAGCCTGGCCGTGTGAAGCCTCGCAGAATTCCACACGGCCAAATTGCAACTTCACACGGCCGTGTGGAATTTATTTGTACCCGTGTGAAGGCTCGCACAATCCCACACGGCCTCCTTGGTCACTTGCATGGCCGTGTGAGTTGTGTGTGTGCCCGTGTGGCTTCCTATGTGACTTGCCTCGCGCCCGATCTTCGTGCAATCGACCCCGAACTCGCTCCCAAGCCTTCATTCACTTACTTGGACCTGAAATATCACAAACAAGCACAACCTAGCGTGAAATCGTCCTAAAACACGAGAATCAACACCTCAAACGGCTCCAGAATAGGGGTAAAAACATGTGCAACTAACGGCTTATCAAACTCCCCCACACTTAACCGTTTGCTTGTCCCCAAGCAAACCAAGTCAGACACAAGTTAAGCTCACATATTTCAATCAACCAACATTGGGGACAAATCATATAGGCACAGAAACACGTGAATCATACTGGCTTTCAAACATCGGCACATGAATAACCTCACTAGCAACCTGGACAACCACCACAGAAGACATTCGAGTGCAGCAAAATCGAGTAAAGGAGGAGTCTCCCTTCTGTTCATCAACCAACCTAGACTTGAATCAACCACTTACTCAAGACAGTCAACTCATGCATAAAACCCAAGACATCAGAATCAAGACCGAGCCATCAAGGTCCTCACGGGGTAAAGAGTGTAAAGAACAAGGAAATGAATCGCTCACTCTCGACCAGTGGGGTCAGGACAATTTGATGCGAAAAATGCGCATATTTATTCTCTCAATTCCTAACATCTCTTCACCATGACGGCAACCTCTAAATGTTAGAGTTCACATAAATGGTTGTCATCACTAACTAATCAGGAGGTCTTAGACACAGGTTCAAGTGACTGGCTAGGGTCTTGGACATGGGGAAAAGGCCTTTTAGGTGGTGGAAGTATTCATAGCACAAGGTTCCACAATTCCAAACCCAACAAACTCACAGTCAATCAAACCAGTACTTTCTTTCTGCTATTCTGCATTACTCAAATTCAGAGCACAAGAGCGAAGGAGCTCACATAAATACCAGTATTTATAAGCCAGACTGCTAAGAAACACTGCTTACTGGGCACTATTCAGATTTTTGGTGGTGGCTTACTTTTGCTTTCATTTTTTTCTTTGTTTTTTCTTTCATTTTTTCCATTCTTAAGAGAACCACCACCTCTGCACATTTTCAAACACCTGCCCAACTTTTTAAGAACTACCTCCAACTCTCACATTATATTTAGCAGAAACAGCGGAGAACATGTAAAAATCACTCTGTGGAACCTTCTAAAAGATGCAAAAGGGTGACTTTTCATTGAAGACCGAAAGAAAGGATAACGCACGGCTCAAAGGGGCTGACTAGGGGGTATGACACACCAGGACAGTCAATTTGGTCGTGGGTAATCCTATGCCTCCATCATCTTAGCCAATGACAACGTGAATGCTACACATCATGGAAGAGGGAACTATCGCACAAGAAAGAAACGAGCAGGCTCAAATCTCACATGGCTACCTATATGCTCTATCTCTCATTCTGATCCCTGAACTAGATGCATAAGAGACTGTAAAAAACAAGTAATCAATCAAAGTCACAGTTGGTAATCAAACAGTTGAAAAACTGAACCCCTACACAACTCTACTGCACGTCTCAGTCATCATTATAGGTTTTCCTAATCACCATCCAGTTTTCATGCATTAATCCGAAAACCATTCAATTCACCAATCAAAGCACAGTGCCAATATGATCAAACATTCGTACTTGGAGCCCTCAAATCTCGAGATTTGGACAGCGGACTAGGCTCCAAGCACACGTATATACATTCCTACCGATACAAAGCACCCCCCCCCCCCCCACACTTAAGCACGACATTGCCCTCAATGGAGTAGAGAGATAGAGAAGGGGAACGATGTTACCGGATTGAAATGCTGCGGGAGACTGGAAGTGGACCAGTCAGCGTGGGACATATGGAACGAACGGACAGTTCTGCACTAAGGGAACAACAAGAACACACTAGCACATGTTCATTAGGGATAAGAGTTGGGCCAGATGGACACAAAATAAACAACCCACAAAATAAAAGAAACAAAACACACGACAAACTCAGTTCAAGCTCCTCACACACAGGGAGCAAACAGAAAAAGTCTAAAACAAAAAACACACACTGAGGGGCGACAAGTACAGCCTACTCGTCGCCAAGGTTGTCCAGATCAATGTCGCCGCGTCGGCCGAGTTTATAGCCCGTGGCTCGGCCACATGGGCAGGCTCACACGGCCGTGTGAGTTACACATTTGCCCGTGTCGGCCGACACGGGCTGGCCGAGGATTTTCCACTCGCCCGTGCGAAAAGCACATTTGGCCGTGTGACTTTTGACGAGATCTCACACGGCCAGGGGGGATTTCTACACGGCCGTGTCACAATCACAACAAGCCGTGTGGAAATTCACGAGAGCTCACACGGCCAAAACTCAATTCCACACGGTCGTGCGACTTTCAGGGCTGGCCGTGTGGGCCGCCAGAACTCCGAAATTGACCTGTTTTCACTCCAGAACGACATACAATTCGTGAACAACCCCTCAAGACTCAAAAACACAAAAAATTAAAAGGAAAAAGGTAAGAAAATGCAAACCTAGGTGGGGTTGCCTCCCCACAAGCGCTTCTTTACCGTCTTTTAGCTGGACTCCAGTCGGTGGATGCTCAATGAGGTGAAGGAGCATGTGCCTTCAAGAGAGGATCCACCTTGCTCTTGAGGTACAGCTTCAAATGGTGGCCATGCACACGACGAATGTGGCCACCAGCATTCGCCAACTCGACTTGGCCATCCGGCAGGATGCAAGCGAGTGAATACTCGGATGGCCAAGGTGGGGGCGGGACCAGCCCGTAGTGGTCTCCGGCTTTCTTTCGAGCAGGCTTAGCTGCCTGCAGTTTCGGCCGCCACTCCTCCTTGATCTGTTCTTTCGGTGACGGAGTGGACGGGAGTGGCGGCGAAGGTATGTGAGGCGGATCCTGCAAAATAGGAAACACAGAAGGATACACGACAGACTCGTGCTCCTGGTGAGATACAGCATGCAGAGGTGAAGAAGCAGGAAGAGTATTAGCAATTGAAAACGTTATTCTCTCCTCGCCATCCCTCAGAACTAAGGTCCCATCATGCACATCTATGAGAGCCTTGGCGGTGGCCAGGAAAGGCCTTCCCAGTATAAGGGGCACTTCTGTGTCCTCATTGATGTCCAAGACAACAAAATCCACAGGATAATTGAATTTGCCAACCTTAACCAGAAGGTCTTCCACTATGCCCCTAGGATGCACTACAGATCGGTCAGCCAATTGAAGGCTCATCCTAGTAGCACGGGGTTCACCTAGGCCTAGTTTCTTGAACAGTTTATACGGCATAACATTGATACTAGCACCTAAATCCGCCAAGGACCTCTCTACATGCAATTTATCTATAGAGCACGGGATAGTAAAAGTACCTGGGTCCTTCTGCTTCGGCGGAAGCTTGTTCTGTAGAATGGCCGAGCACTCCTCGCTGAGCTCCATAGTGGCCAGCTCGCTCAGCTTCTGCTTCTTTGAGAGAAGATCCTTCAGGAACTTCGCATACTTAGGCATTTGAGATAATGCCTACAGGAAACGTACTTGGACATTCAGCTTCCTAAGCATGGCCATGAAGTTCCCGAACTCTGCCTCCAGCCTGTCTTTGTGCAACCGAGTAGGGAAGGGGAGTTGAGGGATATACTTCTTCACTACTGGTTGCGGTTTAGGCGCAGGTACCTCAACCTCCTTCTCTGCTTCTTCTTCAGCCGCTGGAGATGCCGCATGAATTTCTGAGCACTAGAACTGGCGAGAGAACCCACCAAGTCCCGCAATTCAGCCATCGGATCATTCTGCACTTGGGTGGCAGGGGCTGCACCTGGCTGCTGGAAAGGTCGCGGCTGTGATTGAGCAACATGCCCCTGCATGGGCTGGTAGAGGGACTGCTGCTGCTGCTGGAATTGCCCCTGTCTGGGCTGATATGGCGGCCTTTGGAAGCCCGGTAGTCCCTAGGGGACTGGTGGTCTGGAATTTGCCCCACCCCAGGAGAAGTTGGCATGCTGGCGCCACCCCTCGTTGTAAGTGTTACTGTAGGGGTCATTGCGCCTAACATTATTGATGAAGTTCACCTGCTCCTGGGGTGTGGTCGATTCCTTCATCGCCTGGCAGTCTTCCACCGTGTGATGGGTGCTCTCGCACCAATGGCAAAGCATCGCCTGCTGCTGTCCGGTCCCTGGAATCATCCTGGAACGATCGATAGTTGAAACCAGCTTCGATACCACCTGCACCAAATCAGAGGAATGGTTTCCCACAGAATGTACACCTCGGCTTGGTGCTCTCCTCGACCTCCTAGCAGTGCCCCAATCATACCCGTTCTCTGCCATCTCCTCAAAGAGTTGATTCAGCTGTGGCGGTGTTTTGGTCAGCATGTTCCCGCCACAAACTGAGTCAATTAGTTGCTTGTCTTCTGGGAAGAGGGCGTGATAGAAGGTTCCCACCTTGAAAGCATCATTGAAACCATGATTGGGACACCTCAGGAAGAGACTGTTGTATCTCTCCCATGTGTCCCGGATGGTCTCATCCTCATCCTGAGCAAAATGGGTAATTTGCTTCTGCAGGTCCGCCGTGTTGGATGGAGGATGGTAGCGGGTGAGGAACTTGTCCGCCAGGTTGGCGAACGTGGTGATGGAGCCCGGAGGTCGAGTGTCTAGCCACTCCTTGGCCTACCCCTCCAGGGTGAATGGGAAGTACCTTAGCTGGATGGCATCTGCTGGGACCCCATTGATCTTGATTCCATCGATGAGCTCGTGGAATCGCCAGAGATGTGAACGAGGGCACTCCCCCTCTTTGCCTCGGAACACCACTGAACCGCTCAGCATGTTGATTACTGAAGTGCTCACCTCAAAATTATTGGCTGGGACATGAGGGTGTTGAATGGGTGACCTCATGTCTGCAGCCCTGGCGGTCCAGTAATGTCCCATGGTATGCTCCTCGGGAAGGACCACATCATGGTCCTGTGGATCCCCCATCTCTTCTTCTTCAGCGATCTGCAGCTGTGCTAGCTCCTCCTCCGCAGCCCGTCGCGCCTTTAGAGCCCGCTTGAAGTTCCTGCAGGTTCGTTCAAGCTCCTGGTCTAACGGTAGTAGATCTCCCTACTGGCTACGGGTCATGCACTACCTGCACACAATCCGCAGAAGCAACCCGTGAAGGCACACAGGTGGAAGAGAGAAAATGCAATAAAGAAAAAGGTATGTAACAAATTTTCACGTTTCCCCAATAACCTAGAGGGTCCCCGGCAACGGCGCCAAAAACTTGACACGCCAATACACAACACCAAACTGCGACCAAGTATAATCGCAGTCCGGGAATGCAGTAAAGTGGCAAGTTCTATTATCAACCCGGGGTCTAGATCTACTGCTTACTCCGCGATTATCTATTATCTAGCCAACTAAGTTAAGTGATTGTTGTTTAAAGCAAAAGCAGTAAGAAAGCAGGAATTGGTTCGGTTTTCTCAAGGAAAGAAGAGTCACTCGGGAATGAGTCCCCCTAGCTCCTTAGTTAGGTCTCAATTGTAATTTCCCTGGGTTGATTTACTGTTGATTAGACTGTGGAAGATCCGACAGTAGCTTGGAATCTCTTAAGCTGACCAAGCCCTCTCAGTCTAGCTACCCGGCAGATGACTAGTCTTCACCGGGATAGAAAGCTGAAGCAATAAGCACAGAACTCCACTACTGGAATTGGATTCCAGTACAAAGCAGTAAACTGGCTAACTCTCGTATAGCCAATCTCCTACTACCGAATGATGAGGCTCTAACAACCTAATCAGATTCTATCTATCTCAGGTTGCAGCAGAAATCAGGAAAAGCTGATCAGACTTCAATTGACTCAATAAACATGCATCATTCGATTAAAACCAAACAGTATAATCATCCCAAGTCATTACAATCAAATCCCTAACACATGGAACTAGGGTTCTTCATACCCAAGTGAGAGAAGGGGTTCTACTCCATAGAGAGAGAGAGAGGAAAACAGAATACAAAGCAGTCATACTCATAACAACGGGAATAATCTGCTCTGGGATGATGATTTCCACTCCTATGACGATCTCCAAGCTCGATTTGATGAAACCCAGCTCCAAGATGGCTTCTAGGATGTGTTCTTCGTATTTTCTCTCTCTAGGGCTCTGTTTTTGCTCTGAAAATCCGATTTTTCTCACTTGCAGCCCGAAATTGGGTAAAAACCAGAAATTCCCGATTCACACTGGCAGGCCACACGGCCGTGTGGCATACCCAGTTGCCCGTGTGAGGTCAAAACGCCGCGTTCCGAGTAATTGGGTTTCAGGCTTCCCACACGGCCAGGGGCACACGGCCATGTAGCTCACCCAGCCTGGCCGTGTGAAGCCTCGCAGAATTCCACACGGCCAAATTGCAACTTCACACGGCCGTGTGGAATTTATTTGTGCCCGTGTGAAGGCTAGCACAATCCCACACGACCTCCTTGGTCACTTGCACGGCCGTGTGAGTTGTTTGTGTGCCCGTGTGGCTTCCTTTGTGACTTGCCTCGCGCCCGATCTTCGTCCAATCGACCCCGAACTCGCTCCCAAGCCTTCATTCACTTACTAGGACCTGAAATATAACAAACAAGCACAACCTAGCATGAAATATCACAAACAAGCATGAAATCCTGCAAAATAACTCATCACAAACATATATGCTCACAACCATATGCATTGGTTTTTCTTAGCCATAGTCACACTTTTCATACTCCACAACTGCATACCATACTTATACATACATAATCGTCACAACTTACACAGTTACACAACATATACACATATCATCAACTTTCCACACCTGTGGATATCTCACACTACATCAGAAGCTAGTATGCACATGAAAAACGTTCTCAAAATTTTTTTAGAAAAAGGTGTGGATCACTGGCCAAAATTCCGAGTAGTAGTCCAAGCACAGAATAGTTGAAGACCATACCTCATCATGGCTTCAACTCTAGCTCCTCTCCCACCTAACACTTATCTACTGCTGCTGCTGATGATCTGCTTACACATAGCATAAGCAGAGAAGAAGAATAAAAGAGGGTCAGCTCATAGCTGAGTGAGATAATCATAGCATCGTGAGTTCATAATAGATGCATACCCCTATCATACATCTAACAATCAAGCCAAAACACTAGGATCGGACCTCAGCCATCCTAATATCCCAATAGGCAAAAGACTCAACCACCTTGACTTATGCATATTCATCTTATCATGTTTTAATCATAGGCGCCTGGCTACTCCCATGCTTATTACTCTCCCGGGAATACGGACCAAACATCTCATGGATGTGGTCATATCGGACCCACCACTGTCGGTGCAGTCATATCGGACCTGACACCACGCTGGGTGTGGTCAAATCGGACTCAACACCAATCTAGGTGTGGTCATATCTCATGATGAATCAACGGTCAACACCACATCAGGGGTGTGACATAACATATCATAACGGAGTAATTGCATGGGGATCCCTAATTACTATGTAATTGACCATGAGACCAAAGTACTCTTACTTGGTATCCTTATCCATGATCCATATCACATATTGCTTAATCATAATTCGCTACTTGCACATGTACTTGACCTGGCGACAATTGACTCAACATAGGTAAATCAGGAGTAGTATAATTGCACTTCCTCGGGACAAACCCTCGTGCAAGTCATCCTCCTTAAACGTCATAATATCACCAGGGAATATATATTTTCCCACATGTGCATCCAAATACAACAATCATGAAAAATCATACCCAATCACCTTTTTGAACCATCATAAGGCATATCAACAGTCAAGCCCACAATTTGCAACATATACGAAATCATCAGCAAAACAAGGTCCATCTCGATTAGGGCAAGTCAATAATATCATACAGTAGTCCATGGTTCATCATATAGCACAAAAGTTCATACACCCTTAATCATGTCATTCTAGTTCACCTAGGTCAATTCTAAGCATCAATATAATTATCGTGATACAACAAATCCGGTATGTCGTGCTAATCCCTCACCAGTTCTGGTCATTCAAACACCGGTTTAACCTTCCCGTACTAAAACGTCAATTTCACGAACGAACATCGAATTAAAAACCGAGACCGTCCTAATATCCCCTGCAGTATCCCCGTCGATATTAGTTCTAGGCTCCGGTTCAAATTCTTGAGAAAAACATATCAAACTCTGGCCGGAGCTAAATTCAGCGGTTTGGACCCCGGCCTAAATAATAGCCGAAATTCAAGGATTAAAACTAGAGGATTGATTACCTCGCTGCAGGAAGCTCGTATATGAAATTTGGGCTCAATCCGGCTTTCGGATACTCCGAAACCCTAATTTGCCTTATCGAGAATTCAAGAAATTCCTGAATCAAAAACTCGTTTTAAGACTCTAAATCGATAAATCACAATGTATGAATGAATTAAACATTACTTACGAGATTTTTGGATCACTAGGGCTTAAGAATTTTAGCTTTGAAATTTTCCCAGGAGTTTCCCTTGCACTTCGCTCGCTCTGCTTCTCTCTCGGTCCGAAATTGGGGAATGAAAAGAAGATGATGGGGAAAGACACGCACCGGGTGAATTAAATGGACAGATTATATATATATATATGGCGAGTTCTACGGTACCCTGGGTGAAATCCGGGGTACCGCATACCTTGAGTATGAAAACACTATCTAGACCTTGAATTGACCAATCTTTCGGACATGATACTATACTCTAACACTTAAAGATCAAAATCTAGGTGTTAACTCTCCCAATCTTATACTCCAAGATCAATTTAATTAGAAATAATAATCGACGGTTATGATTCATACAAATATAGGCACAAAAAGGAATGCACCATCTTAGGGTTTATAGATTATGATTTAGATAATTATGACCTAAGGTTCACTCATTAAGGTTTAGGGTATAATACCAGACACAAAAATCCTGGTAATTCGAGGTCTAGATAGAGTTTCCATACTCGAGGTATGCGGTACCCCGGATTTCACCTGGGGTACCATAGAAGCCACCATATATATATATATATATATATATATAATTAATAAGTATATATATTTTAATATGTATACTTATCCGATTGATCGATAATCCGATTTTTGTCGAAATACTATCAAAATGTTCGATTTTAAATCGCGAACTTTCTAGCGATCGAAATATAGGTTTTGCCGGAACGGGATGTTACAACCACTATCCCGTAACCCGCCCGATTGACCCGAATAATTACTATATTATATATTATATAAAATTTCAAAATGAAGTTTGTTTGTAGTAAGACTAAGTAAAACTATTTTTTTATTTTATAAATGAAAGTTCAAAAAATGATATTGAGTTGAAATTATGTATTTTTAATAAAAGAAAGAAGAGAAAGAAATAAGGGGGAGTTTTGATGCTTTGGTTTGGTTTATAGGAAGAGAAAGAAATGGGAAATTTTGGTGTTTTCAACTTTTTTAGGGGGAAAATAAGAGGGAAATTTGGTCCTTAAATTTTGGGAAATGAAAGAAGGTGAATTTTGGTATTTTGGTTTATAGGAAGAGAAGAAGTGGGAAGTATTGGTGTTTTCAACTTTTTGGATAAAAAAGAGAGGGAATTTCGGTGTTTCAAGTTTTGGGTAAAGAAAGAAAGGAGAATTTTGGTGCTTTGGTTTGTAGGAAGATAAAGAAGTAGGAAATTTTGATGTTTTCAAAAATTTTAGGAAAAAATAAGTGGGAAATTTGGTGTTTCAAGTTTTGGTGATTTTGATTTATAGGAAGAGAAAATGGTGGAAAATTTTGATATTTTTTATTTATGAAAAGAAAAATTATGTGAAATTTTGTATTTTAATTTTTTTAAGGGAAAGAAGAGAGAAAGCTTATCACACTGTTTACATATGATGGTTTATGAGTTTAATTAATTATCAATTTTATTATCACAATGTTTACATATGATGATTTAGGAGTGTAATGTTTAGTGACTAAAATATTGTTTATAATCTATAACAAATCTACTATAGCTTTTAGCCATGAATAATTTGATATAATAGATTTGAGAACATGTAAAGAGTTATCCTATCTCAAATGCATATTATTTTACATTTAAGTTGTAAATTTATTCTTATTTACTAATTATCTCACCTCATTTTCATTTAGGTGGGAAACCTCCCCCTCTCATTTTGACATCTTTATCCCAACTTTTCACTTCTCCAATGTTTCCTTCCTCAGTTTTGTTTCTTCTCATTTTACTTTCCCTCTAAAATTTGTCTCTACAAATATGAAAATCTAATGAGGGAAAATTCCCACCAATTCGACCCACCAACGTTTGAAGCCTAATTTCCTTTAATATTAAGCCTAATTTCCTTTAATATTTGAATTCCTTTAATATTAAGTCTAATTTCCATCTCTCATAAACGGTTGTTTATAATATAAGTGTCCTGTCTTTTTAGTTACTCAATTTTGATTCCCGTTGCAATGCCGCCCAATTTTCTTTTTCCTTTATATATATTGCCGCCCAAATTCTTCATTCCCGCTCCAATAGGACGCCCAATTTTTCGTTTGGATTGATCTATATTGTCGTCCAATATTTGTTTGGGTTAATCTATATTGCCGCCCAAAAATGTTGAGATAAGAAAAAGTGTTTTTCTTCTTTAATTTGTTTTTAGAGTGGTGTTTTGTTTGGTTTGTTAATACTGTATATTCGTTGCAAATGTTGATATCGCTATTACTATTAACTAGTGCACTTTACCAATTATGATTAAGTACGTGACAAGTTTACAAATCATACAAATTGATTCAACATTTTGACTAGTTTTTTTTTTAATTAAGTATATATATGGGGTAGAAATAAGTTGGTTAAAAATTGTGTAAAATATTTTAAATTAGTGTAATAAAATGTGTAAGTTGGTAGCAAGTAAGGAGTAAGTAACTCAATGCGTTGTCCCGAACAACCCGCAACCAGATCCGCCCACAATCCGCCCGCCCGAAACTCGATGAACCCGCAGCCCAATTTGCTCACAACCCGATTGCACTTGAACCCGATAAAACCGCAACCTGACTAACCCACAACCCGATTGAATCTGAACCCAATTGAACCCGAACCGATAAACCTGCAACCCGACGAACTCGAAACTCTACTAACCCACAGCTCGATTGAACCCGCCCCGAATGCCAACGTCAACATTTGGATACGGGTGATAAAAAGAGTATCTACAAAATTATTCTCCAACCCCAAATAAAAGTACGACCAAGATAGATAACACATTAACTCTTATTGAAAGAAGGGATAAATTTTAGAATTTAAGCCTAATATCATGTTAATGTGTCAACCGTTTAGAATAGAATTGTTCTTCATTTCTTATCCCAACTACCCTTACAAGTGGATAAAGAGTAAAAATGAACGAGAATGGTCTCACTAGAGGAACACAAAAAGGTAGTAAATTGAGAATTTCCATTCAACAATGGTGGAAGCAGTCACTGTACCAATTAAGTTGAAGAAGAAGAAAAGAATATTATACGCCGGCAAGCAACTAACTGCACGCGGAGGCTATTACTTCAACTTTGAAGCAGTGCCATCATCATTTGCAAGAGCTAGCAATTGCAGTGCGGTTTCCTTGTAGCTAATTGCAGCAGTAAAAAAAAACTATAAATGTACAACCTTTATTACAAAAAAAAAACAACATTAATACAGTATGAAAGAATTGAGGGGATAGTTGATCCACAATAGTACGTACGTAATGAATCAAAGAAATAAGAAAGACATCAATGAATGAAGTGACCATCATCAGCTGTTGATGGCGCCGCAAATCCTCCTAATCTGGCCAGCCGAACCCGTGAGCGGCTGAATATCTCCCATCCTGATCATAGCCGCCGCGAAATCGGCACTGAACCTGGAAGGACTCCTGCTATACTCCATCACAATACTATCCGTAGAACCACCACTGAAGAGCACCTGATCGGTCTCAAGAAGTCCCTTCCTCTGCACCAGATTTCTGAAGTAATTATTATCAAACGAATTGGGCGTCACCAAATCCATCGCCGCCAACGCATCGTCTCCCCCAACAGCCGGGCAGCGACGCCTCCGTGTGCTAGCGAATCCACGGTCAATAATATTATCAGTTCCGTTGCTATAGATCCTGTCACGGAAAGTGAAGCATTGGGCCTGGCCCAAAGTATGGGCCCCGGAGAGCGCAACCATGTCTCTCGGGCTGAGCCCTTTGACCCCGAAGTTGTCGATCAGGGTCTGGAGGTCGGCTTTGAAGAACGGGAGATCGGTGAGGGTTTCATCAGGGAATGCCGACATGGAGTCTCTCCTGCCGAGCTTCACGTTCCACGAGGGACCTCCCACGTAGGCGGAGGCTTCTTTGGCGGCTACAGCGAGGACGTCGGCGCATGAAACGACGCCAGGGCAGATCGTTTCGAGTCGGGCTTTGGCGGCGTCGATGAGTTGGTAGCCTCTGGCGGATTTGTCGTTTGGTGGGGCGGTTTTTTCGGAGGTGATGGTTGGGGATTGGTCAAGGAGGATGGAGGCGTCGCAGCCATGGACGAAGCAGTCGTGGAAGTGGAGGCGGAGGAGGGAGGCCGCCATTCTCCTCTCTCTGGAGATGGCTGTTCTGATGGAGGTTCGTATTGTGGAGAGGGCGTTGGGGCAGGAGTTGGCGTAGAAGTTTGTGGACAGCTGTGCTTCCGACTGGTTTATGGCTACAATCATGAAGAGAAGTAAAGCCGGTAGGAAAGCTGATTTTGAGGGTGATCGAACCGTTACGGTAGCCATTGCTCTAGTAATATTTGAAAGTCGGGAAAAGGATCAGAGGATTTTTATTGTCTGAGGGAGGAGAGAACTGGGAAATGAGGGGATGATGAGTGCTGATGAATTGAGAGAAGTTGGTGAAGAATACTGCATGGTGCTGTGGTGGTTTTATATAGCTACATAAGCTAGAGCTAGTGGCCGACAACTCCATAGAAAGTCAAAAGCTGAATTTTATGTGAGGTTAAATAGTTAAACCGCGTGGTTATAGCATTATATGAGCATTTTTAATATTTTGTTCAAGTCAAACCTCCTTACGTATACTATTTCTCAGTTAACTTGTTATTAGAACCAGATTGTATTAACCGTCGGGCAGTGGCGGGCCCAGAAATTTTTTATAGGGGTGTCCTCTTTTAAAAAATCAATTTAATAAAAATAATTAATAAAAATAAAATTGTAAATATGAAAATACCTTACTCGTACAAGTTAAAAAAGTCCATGATGTGTTTTCATATTCGAAAATAATTGTAGAATACACTTGGTGTCTATAGTGTTTAAAATGATTGTCTCTATATACACTACTAGACAATCATTCGCGAACTTATCGCATATTCGATTTGTAAACTTGTTCTTGATGTAACCCAAAACAGAAAGACTCTTTCAACACTTGCCGTACAATCATAAAATCAATACAAATTAAGGGTAGTTTGAAATTAGTTTAATTGTTAGGTATTTAAAATAATTAGAGATAGGGAATGCCATTTTACTATTATACATTGTTCAAAATCGAACAACAAATAAGTTTAGCTCAACGGAAATTAAGTTTATTAATAATAATAGTGTTCTAGATTTAAATTATCCAACCTACCACTTATATTCCTATACACAAATGACAGTAGGATAATCATTTTTTCAAATTTAAGGGGTGTCCCTCACTATCAATTTTTTTTTGTCCATACATAAATTACCACCGGAGGTTGGATAATCGTTTTCCCAAAATTTAGGAGTGTCCGGGGACACCCCTAAACCTCCCTGTGTCCGCCCCTGCCGTCGGGTAAGTAGAATTGTCAAATTGACAAATTAGATATAATAACTATTAGTTGGTTTGCTTGTAACTTGAACGGTTATGGATGTGTTGAATAATTCCTAACAGTTGGATAAGAAACCAGATAAACCATCTCGATTTTAATGAACACCATCCAACCCTGACTACTATTTTTATTTCTACTTCCTCGATCTTCTTCATTTTTCTACAACCTCCTTGTAGTAGCTAGTCCGCTACCAATTGCCAACTCTAATTACTAATTCGATTATGCTAAATTTGTTGTACGGTTGTTTAGAAAGTTCAAATCATTTAATTTATTAAAACTTTTTGATGATAGATGATAGAGATTTGAAATTGTTTATAGTTATATATCTTTCATTCTATAGTATATGAATGATATTGTATATGTAACCACGATTAAACAAAAATTCTCTAACTTTTCTGGTTTTGATATGATTCACCGGTTAATTAGATAATATTTTCTAAGAGTGGAAACAGCTAGCTAGTCTGTTTGGAAATGTCAACGTACGTAAACCAGGTCCATGACAATGCTTGCAAGTAATTTAAGTTGAAATGATGAGAAGAAAAAGTCGCAGCGTATTGTGGATAACGAACGATGCCAGGCTGGCCGGGTGATTAATTTTGAAAGACATCTATAAATGGATAGGATAGAGTATGATTCAATTGGTTCGGCGGTAAAAGCAAGTGTGCGGGTCGGACTGTGGAGGCGGAGGCCAATTATTACCAGAGAGCGAGTACTATTCATTCAAACATGGCGACGGGGGGCGGGATGTATCGTTTCTGCCATTTTACGGGCCAACTTGCCCCCATTTGTTTGAATGATTCAAGTAGCAAAATTTTGTAGCGCGTTCCACATTTCTACCAACTTTTTTGGCATTACGCGGCACCTCTACAACTGTACCTTTCGGCGCTAGTTCCGATTAGTGTAAATAAATGATTACGAATGTCATTGATTTCATATTGAACTAAGAATCGCGAGAGGTTCATGGAGTGAACAGATCTGAGAGGATTTAGGTTCAGTTCGTGAGCCTAGCTAGGCATCTCTGTGTTTGTGATGCTTGCTCAATGTCGAACCTAGGACACAAGTACCACTTAATGCTTGCCCATACGCATGCCTAATAAAACATCTAGGCGTTGATGAGTTTTGGTTTGGCTCCGTCGTCTAACATCGTTCGAATTTTGACTGAGTGACAAAATTATAAATGAATAGTAGGGGCGTGACACCATCAGTATTCAGGGGGTGCGGACTGCGGACATCCCTGCGAGGGTTATAGGTGATAGTTACAAGTGTTAGGGTTCTTGACAACAAAAATGGCGAGTCATAGCCCATGAAGTCCATGCACACAAAGAGAGGTCTTCACACGTGGCTGAAGAGAAGCCCAATAAAAATTTGCTCTATTGTCGTCAAAAGTTTGACACCAACAGTAAATTTGACATCAAACTGAAATTCTTTGCAATATGTAGTTAATCTATAATAGAGTTAGCAAATAAGTTCGATTTATGGATTGAATTAAATGGATTGGTGGATTTATAACCAACATATAAAACTTGGGACCATTATGAACATTTAGAAATGTTCCGGCAATAAATATCATAATGAAAATATAGCTATTGAAATATAATTTTTGAAGAATAGTATTCATTAAAAATTAAAATTTAGGTAAATATTTTTATATAAAATATATAGGTTATAAATTGTATATGTTTTCAACGATGCATGAATTCACCAATCCAATTGGATTTGAATTAAATATTTGAATTTAATTTAATTTAATTAGTTAAATTTCTTGGTGGTTGAATTGAATTGGGCTGGTGGATTAAATTGAAATTGTCACCTCTAATTTGTAATTACTAACTCAAATAACAAACCAGAATGACCATAACTTAGAGATAATATTTTTTTTTTTACAACAACTTAGAGATAATAGATTGGAAGTATCATGTCGTGATTTCTTAAAATCTACCACTGAAAATGATAGTAGCTAGGTTGAAATGAAAAACAAAAGTTATTATTTTTTAAAAAAGTTATTATTTTTTATTAAATTCATTTAATGTTTTGGGTTTACAAAATTAGTTGTTGGTCTAAATAACAAAATTCTACAAGTAAAATAACATAGCGCACATAGCTGTATACTAGTAGTGCTTGAGATACGGTCAGTAGCCAATGGTTACTGATCTATGAGTAATTAAATCTGAATCTTCAGATTTAAGTAGAGTCAGAAAATCCAGATCTAAGAGTTATGAATTAAATACATTTTATTTTTTCTAGTTTTCTTAATCGGCTCTTATCTTCTTTGTTCTAACTCGGACTTCAATTTTTTTTATTTTTTTTTTTTGCACGGATGGAATAAGTTCATTGTTCTCTACAAAATGAGATCAATTTTCAATATATTTCGAGAAACTTGTTTCCATACCTCCCATTACCAACTACATACCATATGGTCACTTCTTTTTTCAAGACGTTTTTGAAAATGTTTGCTCAGAAGGAACGAGTTCATCATGATTTATTGGATCTACAAATTTCTGGGTGAAAAAAATACAGGACCAAAAATTATCATACTTTACCACTATGGTATGTGGGTGGTAACTTGTGGTAAACAATGATGAAAGTCGTTAATGACAGTTAGTACACTCCGTCTCCTACTATCATGTATTCAACATTCCTCCCATATTGGTATATTCATACCATCGTGGTACGCTTTCTTACCATATGATATTAAATAGGAGCATACCATATGGTATTGACCTGTAAAAATTGACTCAATTTTTTTTAGTTCTAAAAATATATCAAAGTGAATATCATTTTAAACAGAACAATTAATCTGATTTATCTGTGCAAAAAAATTTAAATTTTTACTTAAAACGAGAGAGAAATCGTCTGTTAAAGATTAAAGGGGAAAAGATAGAAAAAGGTTTTCCATAAGAGAGAGTGATACTGATGTCATGCTGACGTGAACGAGTTACTCATGGTTACTCACCATAAGGTTACAGATGGTTTTTCATAGTTACTCATGGTGTCTCACCATTAGATTTATTATTGTTTATAAAATTGGTCATTTAGACATTCAAGAGAATTAGAAATTTTGTTAAAAAAAAAAAGAGAAAAGAATTGTAAAGACTTCGTCAGCTGATGTGACCTAGCAATGGCGTTTACTTTCAAACCAAATACAACTAGAAGTTGATTATTTTCAAAAGCCCAAAATTGTCAACTGAAGCAAGCTATAAAAAAAAATATTAGATTAGTTAGTTAGATAGTTACGGTCAACAAAAGCGAACGACAGACAAATATATCAAGAGAGAGCACTGAGCCACCACCCTGCATGCAATTGGACGCCACCACCACCAAAATCATTTGCAGGAAAGTTCCACATGCCATGCAGTTAACGCGTCGTCGCCGTCGTCATGTCTCTTTGCAACGCAGCTAAAACCCTATCCACCACGTGACGGCGGCCACGGTCCAATTTTTGAACCATTCCCCCCAAAAAATTTGCCCCCTATAAGTACAATCCTTACATTATCTCTCCTTCATTTCCATCCACAACCAATTCAAATCCCTCTATACCTCAGCTTACACACTTATACTCGCTTTCTTCCAGAGTAAAGATGGCGTCTCTGATGATATTGATCTCCTTCTTCCTTCTGATGTTCTCATTGTCGTCTTATACTACTCAAGCCCAGCTGTCGACCAACTTCTACGACTCGACCTGCCCCAACGCCCTCTCCACCATCCGCTCCGGCATCCGCACCGCAGTCCAGCGCGAACGCCGGATGGCTGCCTCCTTGATCCGGCTCCACTTCCACGACTGCTTCGTCCAGGGCTGCGACGCCTCCATCCTCCTCGACGACACCTCCTCCCTCACCGGCGAAAAAACCGCCCGCCCCAACGCCAACTCCGTCCGCGGCTACAACGTCATCGACGACGTCAAGTCCCGGGTCGAATCCCAGTGCCCCGGCGTCGTCTCCTGCGCCGACATAGTCGCGGTGGCGGCCCGCGACGCGTCCGAGGCGCTGGGAGGTCCCACGTGGACGGTCAACCTCGGGAGGAGGGATTCCACGACAGCCAGCCGGGCCACCGCAGAGGCCGGCAACCTCCCCGGGTTCAACGACCCGCTCGACAGGCTCGTTGACTTGTTCGGCATTAAAGGGCTGAGCGCGAGGGACATGGTGGCGCTCTCTGGGGCCCACACCATTGGCCAGGCCAGGTGCGCCACGTTCCGTGGAAGGATTTATAATAACGGTTCCGACATCGATGCTAACTTTGCCAGTACGAGGAGGCGGCAGTGTCCCTCGGCGGCCGGGGACGGCAACGGTAATCTGGCGCCGTTGGATTTGGTGACGCCCAACTCGTTTGACAATAATTATTTTAGGAATCTGGTGCAGAGGAGGGGGCTGCTTCAGTCCGACCAGGTGCTTTTCAGCGGTGGGTCGACGGACGGGATTGTGGATGAGTACAGTAGGAACCCCAGGGTTTTCAACTCTGATTTCGCCGCGGCCATGGTTAGGATGGGGAATATTGAGCCTTTGACGGGGTCTCAGGGACAGGTTCGTCGGGTTTGCACTGCCGTTAATGCTGCTGCTTGATTGGTCGACATCAATATGATAATTAAATTAATTAATTTTTCCTGTCGAAGTGAGCATTAAGTTGACAACTATTCTTTTTTCTTTACTTCAAACGGTATATATACGTTGAGAGAAAATTACTTTGAATTCTTTATGTAGCAGATTCCTGCTCTGTATAAGTACTTCAAGAAATGTTATTTCATGGTGTGCAGTTATATTAATTTCAGATTTTAGTTATACCTTTCTCCATCTTTCGAGGAAAACTTGGGTACGTCCGCTGCAGCACCACGGTGGATTGATGATTTGGTGCACTGCACCCAGATCCGCCACCTGTTCATATTAAATTCATTTTTTATTTTTTGTAAAGTCAGTGTTGAAAAGAAAGTCATAAGAAAAAAGAAAGAAAAGCGCGAGAATCGATCAATAGTCGAACTCTCGATGAGAGAGCCTTTTGTGCCACATGATGGGAAGCTCTATTGAGTTGATGGGACACAAAACAGTAAGAGATACTGCTAAATTATGAAGCCAAACTCTTAGCATCCGCCAAAATAGCTCCTCTCCGATCATGATACAGATCACCTCCAACCATCCGCCGGATTAATAGTTGAGAGTCCCCATGCAAAGAAACAACAAGAAAGGAATGGATTAGACACCACTGCAAGGCATCACGCAAGGCTAAACATTCCATAATAAATGTATCGGGTAAATTGCAAGGTTGGTCAGTGAGATTACTAAAAACATTCATGTTTAGTCACTAAAAATATTTAATTACATTCATAGTCACTAAGATTACTTAAATGTTTCAAGTTTGGTCACTTTCCGTCCAACGTCGTTAATTTTGTTTGATGTGTCAGTCAACTCTTATAGTTGACCGTTAAATAAGTGACGTGGCAATTTAAAAAATAATAAAATTTAGTTTGCAATTTCCACCTCATATTACTATAAATTAAAATAATTAAAAAAAGAAAATAATTATAATTATCAATTTCCACCAAAAACTCCGCCTGTGACTGTTGTCAGTTGTCACCCAACCCTCCCACCAATTCCTCACCAGCTCTATCTCTCAAACCCTCTGCCGCCGTCGCTGAATTAGGCAGGTGGAGCTTTGTCCAAGCGACCGAACTCCTCCTTCCCAAATCCTTACAGCGTGTCCGCCATCGACGACGGTCGCAATTACATCTTCTTCTCCCCTTTGTCGTCGTGGGAAGCTCCCTGATTGGAACCAACAACGGGCAACGCCGCAGGGGGAATAGCGCCTGGCGGTTTGTGGTAAGTACAAGAGATCGATGAGTGGTTGTTCGGCGGCTCGCTTGGCCGATCTTGGCGATTGTGGGGTCATCGTTGGGTATCAAGTGAGGAAGATGAAGAAGATGACCTGCAGAGCAAGTGAAGTGAAGCTGCAGAGGATTCAGAAGAAACGAAGAAGAAACCTCACCCAGAAACGGAAATGTTTCTGGGTTCCCTTCCATCCAGCTCAAGTGAATGAGCGATACGACGACGTTGTGGAGTTCTGGAACTTACCGTTGGGTGGAACCATTTATGACGAATCGCGTTGTACCAAGTGGCTTTACATTTATTGTCAATTTAAATTTCAGTTTTACATTTCCAGTTTTACTGTTTTGTAACGTGAACATGAATCCTTCTGCTTGGGTATAAAAGACGAGCTAGAGAGATCCTTTGCTCTCTTCGCGTTTCCCATTTCGTCGCGTCCCTTTCTTCCGCTTAAACCCTAGCTCGAGCTAATCTGAAATGGTATCAGAGCGGTTGCTGTACCAGTAACCTGCAATGGCGTCAACACCACCACACAACAATCCGCCGCCGAATACTCCTCCGGGAGGTATTCCATTTGGCAGTTTTGGTGGAACGACTTCAGGAGCGACGAATGGATCTAACAACAATGAGCGCACAGATCTGCAATTTGGTAATCCCTTCTATATCAATCCAAACGAAAATATCTCTCAATCTATTGTCTCGGAAGTTTTGGATGGTACGAATTACCAGATGTAACACCCTACCCTATACGTTTTGCCTAATCATATTGTTCATACAATTGCAGCGGAATTAATCTCGGGTGTTACATTAATTATCAAAATTTACCCAAATAAAATTTCGACATGAATTACTCGCGTAATGGGCTAACAGTTCTTGCAACTTATCCTGCAAAATAATTCACAAACATATATACTCACAGCCATATACATTGGCTTTTCTTAGCCATAGTCACAGTTTTCATACTCCACAACTGCATACCATACTTATACAAGCCATAATCGTCACAACTTACACAGTTACACAACATATACACATATCATCAACTTTCCACACCTGTGGATATCTCACACTACATCAAAAGCTAGTATGCACATGAAAAACGTTCTCAAAACATTTTTTTACAAAAAGGTGTGGATCACTGGCCAAAATCCCGAGTAGTAGTCCAAGCACAGAATAGTTGAAGACCATACCTCATCCTGGCTTCAACTCTAGCTCCTCTCCCACCTAACACTTATCTACTGCTGCTGCTGATGATCTGCTTACACATAGCATAAGCAGAGAAGAAGGATAAAAGAGGGTCAGCTCATAGCTGAGTGAGATAATCATAGCATCGTGAGTTCATAACAGAGCATACCCCTACCATACATCTAGCAAACAAGCCAAAGCACTGGGATCATATCTCAGCTCTCCGACATCCCAATAGGCAAAAGACTCAACCACCTTGACTTATGCATATGCATCTTATCATGTTTTAATCATAGGCGCCTGGCTACTCCCATGCTAATAACTCTCCCGGGAAACATACCCCACATCCCGTCGGATGTAGTCATACATACCCCAACATCCCGTCGGATGTGGTCATACATACCCCACACCACTATGGGTGTAGTCATACCCCGACACCGCTTTGGGTGTGGTCATATCTCGTAAGAATTCTTCAGTCACCACCACATGAAAGGTGTGACTATCATACATATCATAATAGAGTAATAGCATAGGGAGCCCTAATTACTATGTAGTTGACCATGAGACCACAACACTCATATTTGGTATCCTTGTACATGATTCATATCTCATCTTGCTTAACCATAATTTGTTACTTGGACATGTTCTTGACCTGGCCACAATTGGCTCAACATAACCAGGAGTCGTATAATTGCACTTCCTCGGGATAAACCCTCGTGCAAGTCATCCTCCTTAAAACATCATAATATCACCAGGGAAAATATATATTTTCCCACTTGTGCATCCAAATACAACAATCATGAAAACTCATACCCAATCACCTTTCCGAACCATCATAAGGCATATCAACAGTCAAGTCCACAATTTGCAACATATACACAATCATCAGCATAAACAAGGTTCATATCGATTAGGGCTAGTCAATAATATCATACAGCAATCTAGGGTTCAACATATAGCACAAAAGCTCATACACCCCTAATCATGCCATTCTAGTTCACCTAGATCAATTCTAAGCATCAATATAATTATCGTGATACGACAAACCCGGTATGCCGTGCTAATCCCTCACCAGTTCTGGTCGTTCGAACACCGGTTCAACCTTCCCGTACTAAAACGTCAATTTTACGTGCGAACCCCGAATTAAAATTCGAGACTGTCCTAATATCCCCTGCAGTATCCCCGTCAATATTAGTTCTAGGCTCCGGGTCAAATTCTTGATAAAAACACATCAAACCCTGGTCGGAGCTAAATTCAATGGTTTGGACCCCGACCTAAATAATAGCCGAAATTCAGGGATTAGAACTAGAGGATTGATTACCTCGCTGCAGGAAGCACGTATATGAAATTTGGGCTCAATCCGGCTTCCGGATACTCCGAAACCCTAATTTGGCTTACCGGGAATTCAAGAAATTCCTGATCCAAAAACTCGTTTTAAAGCTCTAAATCGATAAATCACGATGTATAGATGAATTAGGCATTACTTACGGGATTTTTGGATTGCTAAAGCTTAAGAATCGAGCTCGGAGAATTTCCTGCTCTGTATCCTGCGCGCCCTGTTTCTCCACTATCTCTCGGTTCTATTTTGTTACGAAAAGGAAGAAGATGGAAAAATGAACGGTGGTGGGGAAATTAAATGGACAGTATATATATATAAATTAATACGTATACTTATCCGATCGATCGATAATCCGATTTTCGCTGAAATAGTGTCGAAATGCTCGATTTTAAATCGCGAACTTTCTAGCGATCGAAATATGGGTTTTGCCAGAACGGGATGTTACAATTCTCCCCTCCTTAAAAGATTTCGTCCCCGAAATCTAACCTTGAGTCGTACTCTAACTCCTCTTACTAACCCTTAACATGGTCTATCGTAGATAAACCCTTACCTACCTCTTAGGTTAGGAGATTCATAACATAGAAAGTAACACATAACACCTCAAGTTCCCATGTTTAGGTTTCCAAAACCTATACTGGGCTATCACAACAAAAGCACATCAACAAGTTCAAAACATAACTTATTAGGCAAGATTGTTAACCTGGAAAGTAGGTTGCTACCAACTCAGGGTACTTCTCTCGCATACTTGCTTCAGTCTCCCAGGTAGCACTCTCACTATCTTGATTCCTCCACACAACCTTCAACATTGGAATTTCCTTTCTACGAAGAGTTTTAACCTGATGGTCAACAATCTGCACTGGGACTTCTTCAAATGTTAAATCTGTACCCAACTCGATCTCTTCTGGTTGTATGACATGGGAAGGATCCACTTTGTACCTCTTCAGCATACTAACATGAAATACATTGTGGATTTGGGATAACTCTGGAGGCAATGCTAGTTTATATGCCACGGGTCCAATCTTCTCTGTGATTTCATAGGGTCCAATATACCGAGGTGCAAGTTTCCCTTTCTTACCAAATCTCATCACCCCTTTCCATGGTGACACTTTGAGAAATACTTTCTCACCCACTTCGAAATTAACTTCACGCCTATTCGTGTCAACATAAACTTTCTGTCGATCTTGAGCCACCCTCAAACGCTCCCTGATTTCCTTGACCTTATCAACTGTGATCTGAACTATCTCTGGCCCTGAGATTTGCCTTGCTCCTTCTACATCCCAACATAATGGTGTTCTACACTTCCTCCCATAAAGTGCTTCATATGGTGGAACATCCAAGCTACTATGGTACTGATTGTTGTAAGCAAACTCAATCAAGGGCAAATGGTCAATCCATGATTCTTCCCATTGCATTACACATGATCGAAGTAATTCCTCCAAGGTTAGGATGGTTCGTTCACTCTGCCCATCTGTTTGAGGATGATAAGCTGAAGTAAAATGCAGTTTAGTTCCCAAGGCATCATGTAAACTTTGCCAAAACCGAGATGTGAAGCTCGGGTCTCGATCAGAGACAATAGAAATTGGCACACCATGCAATCTGACGATCTCCTTAATATATAGTTGAGACAAAGTCTCCAGTGATGGTTTCCATCTAATGGGTAAAAAGTGAGCCGATTTGGTCAGTCGGTCCACAATCACCCATACTGCATCTTTTCCCCTTGATGATGGGAGACCATATACAAAATCCATTGTGATTCTTTCCCACTTCCATTCTGGAATTGGAAGTGGTTGCAGTTTTCCCACGGGAGCTTGATGTTCTGCCTTAACTTTCTGACATACTAGACATGTGAAAACATGTTCAGCCGCTTCCTTTTTCATCCCACGCCACCAAAAATATGGTTTGATCGTGTGATACATTTTAGTTGCTCCTGGGTGCATAGCATAAGCAGAAGAATGAGCTTCATCTAGGATCACTTTCCTCAAATTATCAACCTTAGGAACACATGCTCTTCCATTCATCTTCAACATGCCATCTACCATTTCAAATGGGCTTTCTTTTCCTTCCTGAATGTCTTGAATGATTTTTACCAACTCTGGGTCCTCCTTCTGCTTCTCACGAATTTTGTCGTGCAACAAAGGTCGAATGTTCAACCGAGCTAGTAACCCTGTCACACCATCCACTTCCAAATCCACATTCATTGCCCTCAAATCAACCAGATCATTTATATTCTTCTTCCCCTTTCTGCTCAGAGCATCAGCAACTACATTAGCTTTACCTGGATGGTAATCAATGGTACAATCATAATCTTTCAACAACTCTATCCATCTCCTCTGGCGACTATTTAAATCCTTCTGATCCATAATATACTTCAAGCTTTTGTGATCAGTTAGAATTTTAAAAGTCTCACCATACAAATAATGTCGCCAAATCTTGAGAGCAAATACCACCGCTGCCAACTCCAAATCATGAGTGGGATAATTTACTTCATGAGGACGCAATTGCCTAGAGGCATATGCGATAACTCTTCCATCTTGCATTAACACACAACCCAGTCCTTGATATGAGGCATCACTATACACCACAAACTCTCCCTGACTTGAAGGTAGTGCAAGTACTGGTGCTGTGGTCAATCTCTTTTTCAGTTCATCAAAACTCTTTTGACATGATTCATCCCAAACATACTTAGTATTCTTCCTCAACAGTTTAGTCAATGGTGCAGCAATTTTAGAAAATCCTTCGACAAACCGCCGATAATAACCAGCCATGCCAAGAAAACTTCTCAACTCCGACACATCTTTTGGTGGAGCCCAACTCACCACTGCTTCCACCTTTTTCGGATCCACCTCGACACCTCTTCCAGAAATTACATGTCCCAGAAATATTACCTCCTTCAGCCAAAACTCACATTTTGAGAATTTTGCATATAATTGTTTCTCTCTTAGAATTTGCAACACAATTCTAAGGTGAGTTTTGTGCTCCTCCTCGCTTTTAGAATAGATGAGAATATCATCTATGAATACAATCACAAACTTATCAAGATATTCATGGAAAACTCTGTTCATAAGAGCCATAAATACCGCTGGTGCATTAGTGAGTCCAAAAGGCATTACCAGGAACTCATAATGCCCATATCTTGTTCTAAAAGCTGTCTTTGAGGTTGCTCCATCTGCCACTTTCAATTGATGGTATCCAGACCTCAAATCAATCTTAGAAAAGACTGATGCACCCTGCAATTGATCAAACAAATCATCTATTCTTGGAAGGGGATAACGATTCTTCACTGTCGCCTTATTCAACCTCCGGTAGTCAATGCACATTCTCATGGAGCCATCTTTCTTCTTGACAAACAAAACCGGTGCACCCCATGGTGAGATGCTAGGTCGAATAAACCCCTTGTCTAACAATTCTTGCAATTGTTCTTTAAGCTCCTTCAGCTCAATTGGTGCCATTCTATATGGTGCCATTGAAATTGGTGTTGTGCCAGGTACCAATTCAATATCAAACTCTACTTCCCTTTCTGGTGGAAGGCCGGGAAGTTCTTCGGGGAATACATCAGGAAATTCCCTTACCACCTCTACATCCTCAACCTTCTTATCATTTACTATAGTAACTTGAGCAAGAAAGGCTTCACAACCTTCCTTCACTAATCGAAAAGCTTCCAAGGCAGAAAGAAAACCATGAGTCTCCTTTTTCTTAATGCCTCGGAATACAACAGGACCTTTATCTGGTGTGCTGAATAACACTTCTTTCTTTTGACAATCCACAACAGCTCCATGTGTTGCCAGAAAGTCCATTCCAAGGATGACATCGAATTCATCAAAAGGTAGCAGAATTAAATCTGCTGCTAGGAAAGCTCCTTCCACACAAATGAAGGAACTTCTAATAACTGAGTCTACCTTCAAGGTATCTCCCACAGGTGTTTTAACACATAAGGTATAACCTAGCTTATCTGGAACTAAGCGTAGCATATGTGCAAACGTATATGACATGAATGAGTGAGAGGAACCAGTATCGATCAAAGCATATAATTGCTTGCCAAGGATAGAAAGCATACCAGTCACAACTTCTGGTGCCACTTCTGCCTCACCTCGAGTCATTGCATAAACCCTCGGTGCTCCCTGTGCTCTGGTACCCTGCGTACCACTTCCTGATGGCTGATTTCGACCACCACCTCTACCACCCTGTGAACCACCACGACCACTCTGAAATCCACTACGGCCTCCCTGGTAACCACCCCTGAATGGGGCTCTACTCATTTGCACTGAAGGCTCGGACTGTGTAGCTCTTACTTCTCTCGCATGCGGGCAATCCCTCATGATGTGCCCAGGTTGGCCACAGTGAAAGCATACACCAGAAAATCTCCTACACTCTCCAATATGCCTCTTCTGACAAACTTGACAAAATGGAAATTGTGTGGCTGAGGATATTGGTGCCCTGTATGATGTTCCCGACATAGATTGACTTGGTGTTCTCCCAAAACTGCTAGGACCTCTCCTGGGTGGGTAACGAGGTCCAGCATAATTTACTCCAAACTTCCTCTTCTTCTCCTCTTCTTTGGCCTTGTGTTCCTCTCGGCTCTCAACTTCATAGGCTTCATACTTAAGTGCTGCCTCCTTGATTGTGGCCATGCTCTCTTCATCAACCCTGTGGATCTTTTCTTTCAATCCTATGCGCAGACCATGCAAGTATCTCATCTTCTTCTTATGCTCAGTATCCGCCAACCCATCCTCAAAGTAAAGCAGTCGAACAAACTTGATGGTGTACTCAGTAACTGTCATATTCTCCTGCTTAAGGTTGGAAAATTCATTGTTCTTTGCCCTGATAAAAGCTTCGGGAAGAAACTCTGTCTTAAAGGCCTTCAGAAACTCCTCCCAGGTGAACTGAACTCGTTCACCATTAACTCTAGAGACTGAGGACCACCAGCTCCTCGCATACCCCTTTAGGAGAAAAACAACATATTGCACTTTTTCCTCTGGGGTTGCATAAAGATATTCAAACACATCTTCCATCTCTCTCAACCACTCTACTACAGCATCTAGGCTCACATCTCCCTTAAAGTCCCTACCACCCAAACTCTTCATCTTTGCATAATCTAATACTGGCGGTCTTGCATCAACCGCCCCCACTCCTCTCGACTGGTCAGTAGGAACATTTTCACAACTTCCGTGCGAGCTACAAGGAAATATTGGCCTTAGATTGATCCACACAAAATTCATTCTTCACCAAATCTCTCACTGGGTTAAAACAAAAAACTTCCAAAATAATTACTTGAAAACAAACAAGTTCAAAACTCAATTTTGAAAACCATGATGCAGGTAATTTCATCCAATATACCAATACACATAATCATGTCAAATTCAATTCCCAGTTTAAGTCATTATGGGGCACTCCCCTCCTTAGGAGTGTTTAACCTCCCATAGGGTATAGTACGCCATAACAACAAAAAGAGGGAACCGGGCTCTGATACCAAACTGTAACACCCTACCCTATACGTTTTGCCTAATCATATTGTTCATACAATTGCAGCGGAATTAATCTCGGGTGTTACATTAATTATCAAAATTTACCCAAATAAAATTTCGACATGAATTACTCGCGTAATGGGCTAACAGTTCTTGCAACTTATCCTGCAAAATAATTCACAAACATATATACTCACAGCCATATACATTGGCTTTTCTTAGCCATAGTCACAGTTTTCATACTCCACAACTGCATACCATACTTATACAAGCCATAATCGTCACAACTTACACAGTTACACAACATATACACATATCATCAACTTTCCACACCTGTGGATATCTCACACTACATCAAAAGCTAGTATGCACATGAAAAACGTTCTCAAAACATTTTTTTACAAAAAGGTGTGGATCACTGGCCAAAATCCCGAGTAGTAGTCCAAGCACAGAATAGTTGAAGACCATACCTCATCCTGGCTTCAACTCTAGCTCCTCTCCCACCTAACACTTATCTACTGCTGCTGCTGATGATCTGCTTACACATAGCATAAGCAGAGAAGAAGGATAAAAGAGGGTCAGCTCATAGCTGAGTGAGATAATCATAGCATCGTGAGTTCATAACAGAGCATACCCCTACCATACATCTAGCAAACAAGCCAAAGCACTGGGATCATATCTCAGCTCTCCGACATCCCAATAGGCAAAAGACTCAACCACCTTGACTTATGCATATGCATCTTATCATGTTTTAATCATAGGCGCCTGGCTACTCCCATGCTAATAACTCTCCCGGGAAACATACCCCACATCCCGTCGGATGTAGTCATACATACCCCAACATCCCGTCGGATGTGGTCATACATACCCCACACCACTATGGGTGTAGTCATACCCCGACACCGCTTTGGGTGTGGTCATATCTCGTAAGAATTCTTCAGTCACCACCACATGAAAGGTGTGACTATCATACATATCATAATAGAGTAATAGCATAGGGAGCCCTAATTACTATGTAGTTGACCATGAGACCACAACACTCATATTTGGTATCCTTGTACATGATTCATATCTCATCTTGCTTAACCATAATTTGTTACTTGGACATGTTCTTGACCTGGCCACAATTGGCTCAACATAACCAGGAGTCGTATAATTGCACTTCCTCGGGATAAACCCTCGTGCAAGTCATCCTCCTTAAAACATCATAATATCACCAGGGAAAATATATATTTTCCCACTTGTGCATCCAAATACAACAATCATGAAAACTCATACCCAATCACCTTTCCGAACCATCATAAGGCATATCAACAGTCAAGTCCACAATTTGCAACATATACACAATCATCAGCATAAACAAGGTTCATATCGATTAGGGCTAGTCAATAATATCATACAGCAATCTAGGGTTCAACATATAGCACAAAAGCTCATACACCCCTAATCATGCCATTCTAGTTCACCTAGATCAATTCTAAGCATCAATATAATTATCGTGATACGACAAACCCGGTATGCCGTGCTAATCCCTCACCAGTTCTGGTCGTTCGAACACCGGTTCAACCTTCCCGTACTAAAACGTCAATTTTACGTACGAACCCCGAATTAAAATTCGAGACTGTCCTAATATCCCCTGCAGTATCCCCGTCAATATTAGTTCTAGGCTCCGGGTCAAATTCTTGATAAAAACACATCAAACCCTGGTCGGAGCTAAATTCAATGGTTTGGACCCCGACCTAAATAATAGCCGAAATTCAGGGATTAGAACTAGAGGATTGATTACCTCGCTGCAGGAAGCACGTATATGAAATTTGGGCTCAATCCGGCTTCCGGATACTCCGAAACCCTAATTTGGCTTACCGGGAATTCAAGAAATTCCTGATCCAAAAACTCGTTTTAAAGCTCTAAATCGATAAATCACGATGTATAGATGAATTAGGCATTACTTACGGGATTTTTGGATTGCTAAAGCTTAAGAATCGAGCTCGGAGAATTTCCTGCTCTGTATCCTGCGCGCCCTGTTTCTCCACTATCTCTCGGTTCTATTTTGTTACGAAAAGGAAGAAGATGGAAAAATGAACGGTGGTGGGGAAATTAAATGGACAGTATATATATATAAATTAATACGTATACTTATCCGATCGATCGATAATCCGATTTTCGCTGAAATAGTGTCGAAATGCTCGATTTTAAATCGCGAACTTTCTAGCGATCGAAATATGGGTTTTGCCAGAACGGGATGTTACACCAGATGTGGCAACAAACTGTCCGAATGGCTCTGAAGACGAAGCACAAAATTGGGTTCATAGATGGCTCAATTGCTATGCCTACTGTAGGCGATCCAACTTACAGTACTTGGTATGCTTGTAATACTCTGGTTTTGTGTTGGATTTTGAACTCTGTGGAGAAGGAAATTCGGCGAAGTGTGATGCAGCACGAAGTACCTCGAACCTTATGGGAAGAGCTTAAGGCTCGTTTTGGTTTTACTAATGCCATTAAGTTGTCGAACATGGAGGATCAAATCATTGCTTGCAAACAGGGAACCCAGAGTGTTACTCAGTACTACACAGCCCTGAAGGGTTTGTGGGAAGAACATCTCCGGTATCATCCAATTGTGGACTGCAATTGTGCCCCACAACGAATTCAACCTTGTGCAGCAGTTGAGGCCTTCAAGCAGAAACAGGAGACTGACTATCTGATTCGATTTTTGAAAGGCCTGAGATCTGAATTTTATGTTGTTCATACTCAGATTTTTATAATGAAGCCACTTCCCACTGTGGAAGTTGCCATTAATGATGTTTTACAACATGAACAGAAGCTAAAAGCAGACAAAGGAATTACTAGAGGTGTGCAGACAATTGCCCTTGTAGTGCAAGGAGATTCTCCAGATGGTAAAAAGTTTTGCCGATATTGTAAGAAGGATGGTCATGTCAAGGAAGAATGCTATCGTTAGAAAAACAAGAAGCTAAGAATGGCAGGAGGAGTTGCTGCTGCAGTAACTTAGGGAGAATCTTCAACTGAGAGTGACACAGCCAGTTCGGAGTCAAAGTTGAGCAGTGATTCCAGAAGTGTGTCTTCCAAGGAGAGTTTCAGTTTCTCCTCCGAGGAGCTTCAAAAGCTCAGATACTTGCTGCAAACAGTCCCTTCCTCTGGATCTTCATCTCCAGCTTCATCACCAATTAACCATCTGGCTTTCTCTGTGGCTAACAACACATCTCCTTTCCCTACTTATGCTGGTAAATTTATTCTATCCTCCTTTATGCAGCATAAGTCAGAATCCCTTTCTCATTCCTGGATCTTAGACACTGGAGCATTAGATCACATTGCTTGTCATATTGATTTGTTTGCTGAGTCAATACCAGTGAGAGACCAGTTTGTCTACTTACCTAATGGTACCAGGGTGTTGGTTAGTCATGTTGGAAAGGTCCAATTGTCTCCAGATTTGTCTCTAGAACACATTCTCTTAGTGCCCAGTTTCACATTCAATCTGATCTCAGTGAGTAAATTGACACATGACCAACCCATATCCTTACATTTTGAGTCTGATTCTTGTCAAATTCAGGACCTGGTGACCCAAAAAAGGACTGGTTTGGCAAGACAGAGTAATGGATTATACCAACTACACACCAAGACCAAAGGACCATTACTACCTACACCACAAGCAGCCCTCTCTTACAATTTTCAACCACAAAACATCAACCTTTGGCATTGGCGTTTAGGACATCCTGGCAAAGACAAAGAGAAGCAGATATTACCTAGTGATAAGAATGTAGTTATTCACTGTCAGACATGTCATTTTGCTAAGCACAAAAGACTTTCTTTCCCTGTTAACAGTAGTAGAGCAGCTGTTGTTTTTGATTTAATACATGTAGACATCTGGGGACCATTGGCAACTAAGTCTCATGAAGGCTATTCCTACTTTCTTACTGTTGTTGATGACCATTCTAGAGCTGTCTGGGTGTTCCTAATGAAGTTTAAATCTGAGGTTGGCTACTTGTTGCAAAGTTTCTGTACCATGGTTGAGAAACAGTATTCGATGTCAGTTAAGATCATTCGTAGTGATCAAGGTTCTGAGTTTCACCTATCAGAGTTCTATGCTGACAAAGGCATCATTCATCAACAGTCCTGTGTGGAAACCCCTGAGCAGAATGCTCGAGTAGAGAGGAAATACCAACATATCCTCAATGTAGCTTGAGCACTTCGATTCCAATCTGGTATTCCACTCAGATTTTGGAGTGATTGTGTGCTCCATGCTGTTTACTTGATAAATAGACTTCCTAGCTCAGTCATTGATAACAAATCTCCCTATGAACTTCTTTATCATAAACCCCCTATTCTCACTAACCTGAAAGTTTTTGGATCCCTATGCTATGCTTCTACCCTTCACAGGGATAGAACTAAGTTTGATTCAAGAGCTAAGCAGTGCATATTCCTTGGATTCCCCACTGGAATAAAAGGATTCAAACTCTTTGATCTAAATTCTCACTCTTTCTTTGTGTCCAGGGATGTAACCTTCTATGAGTCCATCCTTCCTTTTCAAACTAATCCCACTCATTCCATCCCTGACATTATTTCCCCACAGCTCAATCCTCTTCCAGTTCCACTTCCTTCTCAAACTTCTTCTACACTTCAGCCTGCCAACTTCTCATCTTCTGGTTCACCTACTGATCCAGGATCCCACTCCAATCCAGTTCCAACAGTTGATCCTTCCATTTTTCCTTCTCATCTTGTTTCCACTCCTCTTCCTAGTCCCTCTTCCACTCCTGCTTCTACTTCTTCTTCTCCACCACTGTCTTCTTCTAGTGATGTTTCTCCCATCAGTTTGCAGTCTGAAGGGGGGGATATGGAGATTGAAGTCTTTCCTGATGTTGATGATTCAGATGAAGCTGAGTTTTTAAGGAAGTCTAACAGGAATAGGTCAGTGCCAGTCTGGCATAAGGATTATCATGTGAGTATGGCTTCCACAACCACCAACAAACATCACATTTGTCACATTGTTGGTTATGACCATCTCACTGCCTCTCAGAAGGCTTTTGCCTTAAATGTTCTCTCCATGGAGGAACCAACCTCATATTCTAAAGCTTGCAAGGATCCTCGTTGGTTGCAAGCTTGTAAGGAGGAAATATTTGCACTGTATGAAAACCAGACTTGGGAAGTGGTTAAATTGCCTCCAGGAAAGAGACCTATAGGAGCTAAATGGGTATTTAAAGTTAAATACAGGTCTGATGGAGCAATAGAGAGGTTCAAGGCACGGTTAGTAGCCAAGGGCTATACTCAAATCTATGGCATTGATTTCCTGGACACATACTCTCCAGTTGGCAAAATAAACTCAGTGAAAACTCTGTTAGCTGTTGCAGCAGCCAAGGATTGGCACATCCACCAAATGGATGTGTCCAAGGCATTTTTACATGGAGATTTGGATGAGGAGGTGTACCTGGAAATTCCCCATGGAGTTGATGTGCCTAAGGATTCAGGTATGGTTTTCAAACTTAAGAAATCCTTGTATGGACTCAAACAGGCAAGTAGGCAATGGTTTTCTAAACTTGCTAGTGCACTGCTGAAAAATGGCTATTCACAAACTGCCTCTGATTACTCAATGTTTGTGAGGTGGATACTAGGAAGAGTTGTAGTAGTCCTTGTTTATGTTGATGACATATTGATTGCTGGAAGCCACCTTGGAGACATCCAGCAACTTAAAATCTTTTTGAGCAAGGAGTTCAAGGTTAAAGACTTAGGTCAGATGAGCTACTTTCTTGGTTTGGAGGTTATTAGAGATCATAAAGGGATCTCTGTTTGTCAGAGAAAGTACTGTCTAGAACTTCTTGATGACACTGGTTTTGTAGAAGCCAAAGGCTGTCTTTCTCCAGTGGATTGCAATGTTAAGCTCTCTGCAGAGCAAGGTGAATTACTAGAAGATCCAGGTGTGTACAGGAGGTTGATAGGGCATTTACATTATCTGACTATCACTAGGCCAGATATAGCTTATGTTGTACAACAGCTTGCCCAATTCCAATCATCACCTCGCATTGAACACCTGCAAGCTGCACACCGAGTTATCAGGTACCTCAAACAGACTCTTGGTCAAGGTTTGATCTTCAGGGCAGATTCCAAACTTGAACTTTCTGGATATTGTGATGTTGACTGGGCAAGTTACCCTGACTAGAGAAGGTCACTTACAGGCTACTGCACATTCTTGGGAACTTCATTGATAACTTGGAAGACTAAGAAGCAGACCACAATGTCTAGATCTTCCTCGGAGGCAGAGTATAGAGCCTTGGCTCAGGTTGTTTGTGAAGTCCAGTGGTTGAGGAATTTGCTTGCAGAAATGGGAATCAAGGTACCATTACCCATTTCTATGTTCTGTGATAACAAATCTGCCTTACACATTACTGAAAACCCAGTTTTTCACGAAAGAACCAAACATATTGAGATCGATTGCCATGTTACAAGAGAAAGGTTGAAATCAGGGTTGATTAAACTGCATCATGTGAGAACTGATGATCAAGTGGCGGATTTGTTTACAAAGGGAATGACGAGATACAGATTGAAGTTTCTATTGGACAAGCTGGGAGTTCACAATGCTTACTCGCCAGCTTGCGGGGGCATATCAAGTTAGGAAGATGAAGAAGATGACATGCAGAGCAAGTGAAGTGAAGCTGCAGAGGATTTAGAAGAAACGGAGAAGAAACCTCACCCAGAAACGGAAACATTTCTGGGTTCCCTTCCATCCAGCTCAAGTGAAGGAGCGATACGACGACGTTGTGGAGTTCTGGAACTTACCGTTGGGTGGAACCATTTATGACGAATCGCGTTGTGCCAAGTGGCTTTACATTTACTGTCAATTTAAATTTCAGTTTTACATTTCCAGTTTTACTGTTTTGTAATGTGAACATGAATCCTTCTGCTTGGGTATAAAAAACGAGCTAGAGAGATCCTTTGCTCTCTGCGCGTTTCCCATTTCGTCGCGTCCCTTTCTTCCGCTTAAACCCTAGCTCGAGCTAATCTGAAATTGGGTGATAGCTCGAGTGGCGGAGGAGGAGAACCGAGCATCTCCGACCGGGTTATTTCGTCCGGCATCTCTGACTTCAAGTACGCCTGCTCCGACGGCCATGGATTGTCAAGAATCAAAGGTCGTTGTGAACAAAAGGATATGGAAAAGAAGTTTTCTATATGTGGTTAATGTAGAAGGGCAAGTGCAGGAAAATGCGAAATCGAGAGTTGATGGTCGCCGGATTTGAAACTCGAGCTTGCCTCTAAGGAAGGCAAAGACGACGGATAGAAGGATTGATTTAGCGGTTGTGTCGAGGCTATTCAGGCTCCAGCTGAGCTCCTTCAGTCGGCAATGGAATCACGACAACGAGATACCCAATGTTCCACCTTTTTTTCAAGAATCGGTATGAGCTCGAGTGGTGTGAGTGATTTGATGGTGGGAGCGAGGGTGTTGTTGGGAGGCGGGTGGTGGTCGCTGTTCAAAGGAGGGAAACAGAAGGACCTGGAAATTTGACGGAAGGGGCGGGAGAGGAAAGCGAGTGAGCAGAGGAGAAAGGGATTGAGAGTTGAGACTGATATTCTGGGCGTAGTAGGCACGGATGGTGGTGATTGTCGAAGTGGCAGAGGAACTCGACAGAGCAAAGTGGATGGTGGCGTCGGGAGTGGAGGACAGCTAGGTTTGGGTGTTTAGGGATTATAGAAAATAAAATTTTTTATTTTATTTTTTTATAGTTGTGAAATGAGATGGAAATTGTAAAAATATAATTTTATTAATTTTTAAACTGCCACATCACTCATTTAACGGTCAACTATCAGAGTTGACCGCTACATCACACAAGGTTAACGGAGTTGGACGGAGAGTGACCAAACTTGAAACATTTAACTAATCTTAGTGACCATGAATGAAATTAAATATTTTTAGTGACCAAACATGAACGTTTTTAATAATCTAAGTGACCAACCTTGCAATTAACCCTAAATGGATCTTGAATTCCATCATAATATTTGCCAAATGCAAAGAGCACAGTAGCTGTCCCATGGAAACCTACGAAATCGATACTACCTCCTTGGCCACGCTTGGCCGCCCCATCAAACCAAACATTAATAATGGGAGAAATACTAGAGGTCGGGGAGGGCCCAACACGAGTTGTTGCAGCGGGGAGGTGAGTAGTGCTACGATGAGACTGAGGCGGAGGTGCCTGAGTAGCCTCCCTCCACTTAGCCACTTGGCATTGATACTGCCGAAATAATGCATGAGGGAGATACTAAATGTGATCGTGAACCGCCCAACAACGTCCCTTCCAAATTCTCCAAAGAATGAAAACAATGTTAGCAAGTTCGAGTTTGGAAAAGTTCATGGAGAAGAAAAGATGCGGCCAGGCCTCATCAGGAGGCATGAGTACGGCCAGGCCTCATCAGGAGGCATTCCACCAAGAATGGTACTCATGCCTTCAAGGTTAGCAAAACTCCAAAGGCCTCGAGCTATCCTGCAAGTAGAGAAAACGTGGGAAAATGATTCTGGTTCCCCAGAACAAATAGGACAAATAGTGTCAGTAACAAGCATTTTAGTGAACAAAACTATCTATAGAGCCAAAAACCACGAACTACCCGCCAAAGAAAGAACTTCAATTTGGGTGACACAGGAATACTCCAAAGCAGCTTCCAGAATCTAGAATCAAAAGGTAGCGCCGTCGGGGGGTGAAGAAGGTTGTATTCAGATGACAGTAGATGATACGCGGATTTAACGGTGTAAATACCAGAAGGAGAGTAATGCCAAATCAAACGATCCGCGGAGAAAACTAGAGGTAGTGGAATAGACAATATAAGATCAACACTTTCTTGAGAGAAAAGAGAGGTTAACAGATCCTTTTTCCAACAATGAGAAACATGAAAGATGAGGTCCCAGACAAGAGCGGATCCGAGAGCCATCTCCAACCTTCCACCGTAAGCCTTTGAGGAGGAGGTCCCGCCCTTCCAAGATGCCTTGTTATGCCCATGAAGGTCGGGAGCCCGCTGTCGCATCAAGAAATCTCCTTTGAGGATGGTACCTAGCCTGATAAATCCGGGCTAGATAGCTGTCGGGATTGCAGAGGATGCGCCATGCCTGTTTGGCTAGCAAAGAAACATTAAAACGATTAAAATCCGAAAAAACGTAACCCACCAGCAAACTTACTCTGACAGACAGCACTCCAAGATATCCAGTGAATGCCATTCTCCTTGTCCTGGCCCGCCCACCGAAATTTAGATAGCTGACTGTTGCAACGACGACAAGTTTCTCGAGGAAGTCTGAAAGAAGACATAGCATAAATAGGAGCAGCAGCCCCAATGGCTTTGATTACCACTTCTTTTACCGCTATGGACAGTGCCTTAGTCTTCCAAGTCCTAATTCGAGCTGCCAAATCCTCCTCAATGAATTGAAAAGAAAGAGATTTGGACCGACGAAGTTGGGAGAGGAGTCCCAAGTACCTGTCCTCAGGAGTCAAAACAACAACTCCTAAAAACGAGCTAATCAATAATAATCTCTATTATGAAACATTTGCACTCACACACAGGATATGTATTCTCTTTCTCTCTCTCTTTTCTGCGTTGGAGTGCTTTGCTGTTAGCTTTTTCCCTTTTTTAATTTATTCTTTTATTGTTGCTATTAAATTATTAATTGTTGACCTTTCCTTTCTTTTCTTGTATCTCTCTAATTAGCATGGTCCATGAAACCGTACCGGGGACCGTATCGGGAAAGTCAGCGGTAGGGTATTTTATGGTAAAACCGTGGTTTAACCGTAGTTCAAACGTTATACCGGTAAATACCACCTATCGGTTTAGCCTCCAATACTGGTATTTCGTGGTTTAACCGCCGGTACGGTACAGTTTAATGGACACTGCTAATTAGTAGTGCCCCTATTACTTTTTGGCAGAACGAAGAAGTGAAGATGGTGACCCATTTTTCTCTCGTCTCGTTCTCACCAATCACCACTGTCCCAGTTCATTGTTCTGTTTCTCTCCAGCGGCAATGACGAGAAAGGAATCCGAACGCAAACAAATAGCCATAGGGGCCCAACCGGGGAAATCATCAAAAGAATGGGTTTCCTTTTAAAAATCACCTACAGTATTACTCTAACTTTGATTAAAAATTACCTACAGTATTACTAACTTTTGGTAAATGCACTTGTATATCCAAAACTTTCACGGTTATGCCAATAATATCCAAATTTCCCGAAATACCACTTATATCCAATTCCTTCACATTCTTTAACGGTGTTTTTGGATATACAAGTGTATTTAACCAAAAATATATTGGGAAATGGATAGATTTGGCAAAGAATAACTTTAAAACATGGATATAAGTGGTATTTCGAAAAATTTGGATATTATTGGCACAATCGTGAAAGTTTTGGATATACAAGTGTATTAAACCTAACTTTTATAAGTAGTGTGTTATGTCTCATCTCCTTGCCATCAAGAAATAAGAGAAATAAAATATCAATAGATAATTTAGAGATGTCCACCCACAAACATCATTCTCATTTCTCAATGGTAAAAGCCTAAAAGGTAATCAACCATCCAACAAAGAGAGAGCATTTCTACGGCAAAACAAAAGCATACATAAGGGTCAACGTTCATGCTGCCGTAGAGTATTTCTACGGCAATACAAAAGCATACATAAGGGTCATTTTCACAAGGGGTCTTTCCTGAAAACAAAAGATATCCATAATGACATAATCCGCAGTGTCCTTGAAAAAGAAAAGTTCAGAAGGATGTCAACGTTCATGCTGCCGAGTGTCTGATTTGGAGTTTTGCAAAAATCCAGAATACCATTGGCCAGGCCTTGGTTCACACAATATAGTGCAAGATTCTTCTATTGGGAGAAAATACAAAAAGAAATATCATATACTCATATCTTAATTGCCACATTGAATTTTCAGAGTACAAGGGAGGAAACGAACCCTGTAAAAATAAACAAATAAGTACTGTTAGGCTAATAATAATATAATAATTAGTTAGCTTGATTAAACATACACAACTTGGTTAAGAGTTTACCAACCTGGTTTAGGTGCATCACTGGAAAAATATTTGGCATGGCGTTCATGAAAGGAGTATTTGGAATTGTGATACCCTATAAGAACAGTTCAATTTAATTATAGTTAAAGACTAAGTATAGTAGAATAATTACTAATCAATTGAATTATTTAGATTATTATCGATGTATATGATGTTGCCAAATTTCCAACTCCAATAGCTTGACCCGCATGAGATGGCAAGGACTAAAGATAAATCTAGATGAGATAATCGATACAAATAAGATAACAAATTCACTAGTAATTTTTACATACTTAGATGCAATGTAGGATATTGTGTAGGCCTTTCTAGAATCATATGGTCATTGTGTAGGCCTTTCAGATTTTAGTTGATTAAATCTACGTAAAGAGATTTTTTTAGTTGCTCAAATCTACGTAAAGAGATTTTTTTGTCGATCAAAAGCTCACTTGAATTATCAAGAAAATAGAAATTTCCTAGTTTACATAATTTACCACGCTCATGGGATGAAATCAAAATCTATCACTCTAATAAGAAATAACGAAAGGGTATTTTTATTCACTATATTGGTCACTCGATTGTTTCGCCTATCAACAAAGTGAAACGAAACACCAGATTGTTGCATGATTCAGATAAATAATTGAGATTTAAGAATCCTCAATAGTATACACACAAGCTCCTAATCCAATTCTAATGCATTTTTTCTTATTTTTTGTTATGAAAACAAACTAAAAGGTGGAAACACCAACATTAAAGTGTAATTGATAGGGGTGATAAACGGTTAGTCGGTTATCGGTTTTAACTGATAACTGAAACGATAAAGTCGATTAGTGGTTAACCGATAACCGTTAATTTCTTATTGGTTTCGGTTTCGGTTAGTAGGATTTTGCTTATTGGTTAACCGCTAACCGACTAATCGGTTAACCGATAAGAAAATTGATAACCACCTACTAGTGTGACTACATGGTTTTGGACTTTGGCTAAGAGAAAAAGTTATAAGATTCAAAGCCAATCAAAGTCGTAATTCCAAAAATTCCAATTCTCACCTATTGCAAATAACCCTCCATCAAGAGTCTCAAATATTTTTAAGAGTTAGAACTCGAAAGTCACCCCTCTCTAACTCCCCTTTGCACTCGACAGAGGGAACCTTAGGTTGATGACTATGGGCTAGATGAAGATCTTGGAGTAAATGATGACTATGAGCTAGATGAATTAGAGCGAGATCCTCGGATCATTTAGGTTGATGATTTGGAGATGAAGAACTTGTTATTTGTGTCTAGTTGTGATTGTGACTTGTGGTTGAATGGTGGGCTTTAGACTTTATGTTCAATTGATTTAGATGACTTTATGGTGTGTGATTTTAGAGGCTGAAACAAAATCAAGTCGCTCTAAATTGGGCTGAATCATTGGAAAGGTAGTTAAAAATCGGTTTCGAGGGTCGGTTTTTATCAAACCGAAAAAGAGAACCAGAACCTGCGGTTTTGGTTAACCGCAAGGGAAAACCGAACCCGATGTTTGCGGTTTTTGGTTACCAAAGTCTATGTTGGTTTCGATTAGCGGTCTTGGGACAATTTCGTTTGCGGTTAAACCGAAATTGCACCAACTAACACCCTTAGTAATTGTGTTGAAGACAGGTAATGAAACGGTAGATATTAGGAGTGGCTATACGGGCCGGTTAAACTGGCCCAGATTGACCATGTTCCAGTCCGGTATTTTGTAAATATGGGGACCAAAAGATTGGATTGGGTACAGTCCGGTTTTGATTCGGTCCGGTCCCAATCCGGTTTTGACCTGTTTTCGACGGAGGGCAGCGAGATGTGGACGAAGGTGACAACCTGGGATGGAGGGCGATAAGTTGTGGACCAGATGTTGGTCGACGGTCACTGGGTCACGGACTCACAGTCGCTGGTCGGAGCGAAGCAACCTGGGACGGGGCAGAAGGAACTGAGGTCGGCGTCGCGGTCGTTGTGTCTGATTTGAGGTCGGCATTGCGCCGTGGTGCTGGGTCGGGGCGGAGGTGGGTCGGAGCTGTCGCCGGTCGAAGAGAATGATAGGGTTGGGGGTTCGGACTTCCGCAGCTCTAATTTGCGTATGGAGGTGTCGTGTTGGAAAGGAGATTGGAGAGGGAGAGCCCTGCTCCAAGTCTGCAACCCTACATCAGTCATCAGTCATCATAGGCTTGCCTCGCCTGGGCGACTGAGGGGAAGGGGCAGTGTGCTTGCCTAGACCTTGGTGGGCTTTTTGCCTTTGGGTCTGGGCGGGCTTTGCTTCTGGGTCCTTTTTTTAGTTATCTGGTCTTCCGGTTTTAACAAAGTTTTAATCCGGATTGGATTGGTCCGGGTTTTTTACTATTTTGGAACCAAAGACGGGATTGATTTGTTTTACATCTGATCCCGGTCTTAAACGGTCCGGGTTAGTCCGTTTCCCGGTTTTACATCCGATCCCGGACCAAATAGCCAGGCCTAGTAGATATTGTATTCTTGTATGTACAATCATTTGAGATCCAAAATAGACCATTTGAGTTAGGCCCAAATAAGTTCACCCAAATTGAACTCAATCCAAATTCAAAACCATTAAAAATACATATGAGTATATTTAGTTCTTGACCCGGTATCTATTTAAGTCATGATAATTCAATCAAATTACCTAACCATGGACTCATTGCCATTCTTAAATTTCTGTGACTATTTTTTCTGTTTAGTGACTGTTATATTATTTGTTTTCTAGTGGCAAACATGAATACATAGTCAATTTTAGTGACCTTGAGGGTAATTTACCTGGAACATAAATCGGAACAAAAACAAGAAGAACACCGAAAGCGAAGAACTGACGAAGGAGATTTGGCGGCAACCCCCTTTCCCCCCCAAATTTCGACATTGTAATCGCTCAATAGAGCTTCGACTCGAGCTGACCTAACAAGGAGCCCAAGGTCGGCCATGGATTATCTTCAATTTGGCGGAGAACTGACGGGGCCTTATTAAAATTGATTCCTTATGCATTCTACTATACGCTTCGACGATAATCGCGGGAGTGTAGCAGCCGAGCCCACTAGCTGCTCAATCTCAATTCGTTTGAGGTGATCCAGGTATTGCCCTGCAGTGCCCTTATTACTTCACTTGATACAGTTTACGAGTACTTACAATTTCGAACGAGGTGCCCCTGGGGTTTTGACTTGTTGAATAGTTATGCTGGAGCTAAAAAGGGCTCTATGGTGCCATTGATTGCTCCAATGGCAGGTTCGCCATTTGTTCGCATAGTCTTAAGTGAAGTAGAGAATTGTCAGTGAAGCACACAGCGTCTACAGTGTTGTAGTTTTGAAAAACGTGGATGGGAATGGAGTTGAGGTTAAAATTATGATGCGTGCCTGCTTGAAGGAGGCAGAAATGCCCAAGTTAGCTACTTCGGTTGAATTTTGCATACTAAAATTAGACTATAAGGTTCATTCCTTCTCCTAACTAAGTGAAGGAAGGCTGAAATGCCCTAGTCAGCTACTTTTGTTGAATTTTGCTTACTTCTGTAAGACTGATAAGGTTCATTCCTCTTTCTAAACTAAGTCTTCTGATTTTCAGGTATCCTGAGGTCACTGTCAGCCCAAAGGGACAAATGAAAGGTAGAGCATTGAAAATCTTAAGCAGTAGGATGGACTGTTATTCTTCTCTGAGTTTGTTTTTGCATTAGTTAGTGTTCTCAACTTCTTATTATTTGTGTTAGGATCTGGTATTCGTCCTCAGCACCTTTCATCGTTGAAATTTTCAATTTTTAAACGTTGCTACCTGAAACCGGCTCAGATACGTGAACCCTTCGACAAATTTTTGGTCCAGTGCAATTCCCAGATCACAAAGCATGGTAGAGAGGGCAACATTCAACAGTCGGAAGCGATCTTCAGGCAACTGTCCCGCAAAAGCGTGGTTTCCTATACTGCTATGCTCACGGCCTATTCTCAGAATGGCCAACTTGCGAAAGCACGAATGGTGTTTGAAGAAATGCCCTACAAAAGCACTGCTGCATATAACGCAATGATAACAGCCTATGTAAGGAATGGCTGCAAGGTGGATGAGGCCTTCAGTTTGTTTTCTCAGATGGGTGAAAGGAATGAAGTGTCTTTTGGGGCCATTATTACGGGATTTCTGAAGGCTGGCATGCTTGGAAAAGCTGGGGACTTGTATGGAGTGATGCCAATTGAGTGGCGTGATCCTATTTGTTCCAACGCAATGATTAATGGATTCCTGAAATCAGGGAAACTGGAGCAGGCTATTCATATTTTTAATGGCATGGTAAAGAGAGATATTGTTTCTTGGAGCTCTATGGTTGATGGCTTTTGTAAAGAAAGGAGGATCATTGAGGCTAAGGAGCTTTTTGATAAGATGCCTGAGAGAAATGTGGTTACTTGGACATCTATTGTTGATGGCTACATGAACAATGGGTTGTTTAAAGATGGATTTGATTTGTTTATTCGTATGAGGAGGGAAGGAATTGTTGCGGTTAATCCAAATATCATGACAGTAATGTTTGAAGCTTGTGGTAATTTTGGGGTGCTTAGAGAAGGTTTACAGATGCATAGTTTAGTCCTGCGGATGGGATTTGTAATGGATGTATTTCTAGGAAATTCTATTATAACAATGTACTGCAGATGTGGTTACGTGGATGAAGGAAATGCAGTATTTCAGTCTATCAGCAAGAAAGATATAGTTTCCTGGAATTCACTGATTGCTGGTTATATTCAACACAAGGAAATTGAGAAAGCTTATGAGCTCTTTGAGATGATGCCAAAAAGAGATTCTATTTCTTGGACAACCATAATCTCGGGATACCTTGGCATCGGAGAAGTGGAAAGATCTATTCAGTTATTCAAGATGATGCCTGAAAAAGATGATATTGCTTGGACTGCTGTCATTTCAGGCTTTGTTGACATGGAAATGTGTGACGAGGCGTTTACTTGGTTTATTGAGATGCTAAGGGATTCAGTCCATGCAAGCTCGCTGACACTAAGTATCATGCTTAGTGCTTCAGCTTGCTTAGCAACACTAAGAGCTGGAACACAGATCCATGGTCTTCTGGTGAAAAAGGGTATGGAATATGAATTGTGTGTTCAGAATTCGTTGGTTTCAATGTACTCAAAATGTGGCAATGTTGCTGAAGCATATAACATCTTCAAAAAGATTAATGCCCCCAACATTGTGTCTATAAACTCAATGATCACTGGATTTGCCCAAAACGGGCTTGGGGAAGAAGCTGTTAAGCTGTTTGCCAAAATACAGGCTGAAAACTTCAAGCCAAATGAAATCACCTTTCTTGCAGTGTTGTCAGCTTGTGTACATGAAGGTCTAGTAGAACAAGGATGTGAATATTTTAATTCCATGAAATCCTTATATGGCCTTGAACCCGGTCCTGATCACTATGCATGCATGGTTGATCTCCTTGGCAGAGCAGGATTGTTGGATGAAGCCACTGATTTAATCCAGTCCAGCACTATTGAGCCACACTCTGGAGTTTGGGGTGCTCTACTAGGGTCAAGCAGAAATCATTTTCGTCTTGATCTTGCAAATGTTGCAGCTCAGCGCCTTACTGAACTAGATCCTGCTAATGCAACTCCTTATGTAGTCTTGTCCGACCTTTATGACATTATGGGAGCAAGGAAGGATGGTAATCAAATTAGATTGCTTAAAGAAATATTGCGTGTAAAGAAAAATCCAGGGTGCAGCTGGATTCAGTGATAAACAGAGGCTCATTTGTGCATGCAATTAGATTGGAAACATTATGTTGGCTGCCGTTCACAGGGACCTGGAGGTCATTAAGTTTCTTATCAAGACTGGAGATGAAGTTTGAACACATCACCCACGACCAAGGTGATTAGACGGTGTGGATTTTCTTATTTGCTTCCCGTCTGGAAACGTGAAGCATCAACCCCTAAAGTTAACACAAGTTCTGCTTCTTTGTCGTTTCAGTATACCTAAATCAACACGGAAGCGTGTAGGAAAGCAGCGTTGCTTATTCCGACATCAAGTTTCAGTGCATAAACCGTTGCAGGAAAAAATTTCAAGTTTTTTGCCTGCCAATTCAAATTGAGCTTATGCGAGGAAGTAAATATCTACTTGGACTGCATTCAAACATGATGCTGCCGTCACAAGGTTTGCCCTCGATTACGTTGAACCATCTTTCATCTGCATCTGCTATGGTCCTCTTAATTTACTGCTAACTGAAAGAATAGAATTATAGATATACATGCATACTTAGAGGCCAGAAGACTGACTTCGGCTGCTTCTAGTTCAGTTGTCACTACTCACTACTACTAGCATGCCTCTAACATGCGTCACATATCTTCTTTCAGATTAACTGTCCATTTGTTTATAATGAACGGACACGTCTTATATCATGCAATGATTATAATTGATTAGTTGCAATCTATGTGAGATACCGTGGTCTCCTTTACCTGTAATAGTTGCATATATTATGTAGAGTTCATAAGCTTTTCTGTATGGTTTATTTTCTTGTTTAGAGTTTTGCATTTCTACTATGTTATTTTTATCCCCATGCTGTTCACTCCTCTATGTTTCGCTCCGTGCTTACAGAGCCTTCTACTTCTCATCACTGCCTCTAGTTATTACTAATCATCTTATTTGTGGATTCCATTCATCAGTCTAGTATTCCAGTGTGGAGTCTTATTGTTATTTACCCCATATGCCCTGTTCAATCTCTTGTATCTCCCCATAATAGTGGCCTATCGAAGGACTAAGCTGCATTGCACCCAGTAGTAACTGTGTTGATTGCTTGCAGTTGTCCTGTCTTTTGAGTTGCTTTTGTGCAAGTAAACTTTTATACCCTCGCATATTCTGAGCTTGATACAATAGCTTAAAGGCTGCCGTCGTATATTTTGTAGTGTTTTAATGCCACAGCACTATGGAGATGTATTCTCATTCGGAGGGTGATCTTAGCTCACCGGGTCAAACAGTGGACTGCAGCTTATTCGATACGCAGGGAATTTATCCAGGTAATGGAATTTCGTTACCATTGACGCAAAATATATATTGAAATACAATTTATTCATATGATCAGTCCTTTTGCTTCTTTTAGATGAACTGGGAAAACTTTTTGGACCTAAGGACGAGAGTCTTCCGTTGTTTCTGAAGGGTAATTCCTAATTAGTAATTACGCAGTGAACTGAAACCGGTGAGGGATTACCGGATTAGGCATCTTTTGCTTGTTGTTTCTGTGCATGCAAGATGTTCTTGAAGGTTATGATGCTTCTGAAAGGAACAAACAAGTATTGTCTGCTGAATCTGATGCATAGCAGACATGAAATTCATATATGTTATTGTTGTAAATGAATAAAAATAAGTTCACATATGTTAATAGGTTCAAAAAGTTTGGGTAGTTCAATGTAAAATTACATCCAACTGTATATTATATAGAATCCATTCTTGCTAGTGCTACTTGCTAGTGCCCTATTACACAGTCTCACAGTTGAAGTTGTAATATGGATCCCTAAATATTTTGAAACCTATATCTATACTTCTAATCTCTTACACTTGAGTCCTCAGACTTTTGCTAAGTTGCACTTTAGTGTAAAACTATCTCAATGTGACAGTGCAGTCCCCATTCGTGTGGGCCTTTCGCGGTATGTAAATTGTAATTTCAAGATTCGTGTGGATTCAGAACACCCAATCCACTGGTTGTCTTGGAAAAGTCTAGCTCATAGCAAATTTCATGGAGGTCTCGGGTTCAGAGACTTCGGAGCCTTCAATCAAGCGCTGCTAGCTAAACAATGTTGGAGAATTTGGACAAACCCAAACTCTCTCCTCACCCAGATTTATAAGGGTCGGTACTTTACTCAATGCTCAGTACTGGAAGCATCAATCGGCTCAAACCCTTCGTGGGGATGGAGAAGTTTATTCTTTCTATAGGGACTAAGATGGCAAATAGGCAACGGGCAAAGAACTCGGGCATTCATTGATAACTGGGTATCGGGGGATAAACCTTTAATCCCGAATACCCGCCCCATATTCCAAATGGATCGCCTATGGTATCTTATTTCATTAGAGAAGACCAAGAGGAGTGGGATATTCCAAAGCTCTAGTTTTGCTTCGAACCTCACTCTGTTGATCTCATGAGGAGGATCCCTCTACCTCGTCGCCCTCAACAAGATATTAGAGTGTGACACTATTCCAAGGATGGAATATACAATTGAATCGGGTTATCACCTAGCTTTGGAATTTAACATTGGCTTCTAGTCGGAAACCGATAGTACATATCATCGACCCTCCTATTTGGAAAAAGACTTGGAAAATCCAAGTCCCACCTAAGCTAAAAATTTTCATATGGCAATGCTTCAAACATGTGGACAAAACTTCCTAAACCGATGCCCTGTCTGCTAGAGACATCGAGAAAGTATTGAACATTTATTCGCCAGATGCCCCCTAGCCACCAGATTGTGTTCGTTAGTGGCGATTGAGCAACTTTATTGAGATCGCCCCGACTGTTAACTTTAGTCTATGGTGACGACATGTTATGGTCTCTGAGACCTCCCCATTCCACATTCTCGAATGCGTCTGCTTACTTTGGAGAATCTGGAATTCTAGAAATAGAGTGACTTTTGAACTCTACCAACCTAATGTTCGTTCCCTAGCCAGACAATTCTACAATCAGGTCCTTGAAATCTCCAACCATTTCCTCCCTCCTCCACCCCGCAGCTCCCTCCTCCCAAACCATCCTGCCACCACGTGGGTCCTTCCGCCAGAAGACTATTTGAAGGCAATTTCGATGCTGCTGTTTGTGCCACCGGGTGTTCGTCTGGGCTTGTTGTCCGTGGGTCAGACGGGCATGTGATGTTAGCATTCGGGCTACAGCATTAAGGAATTGTTAACCCTTACCTGGCAGAGCTTCTAGCCTTTAGAGACGCTATCTCCATCATCGCCTCAAGATCTTTGACTCACGTGTTAGTCGAAGGTGACTTCGAAGTGATCGTCAATCAGGTCCGACAAGGCGTCTTAGAAGATTCAATTGGTGGTTCGGTGTTACGAGAGTGTCGTGAGATTCTAAACTCTTTGTCTGTTTGTATAGAGTTTAGGGCGGTACCCAGAACCGCCAACAGTGTTGCTCATAGAGTGGTGCGTAAAGCACTGCTTTTGTCTCATCTAAAGCTACAATCGATTTTATGAGGTGGCTTTATTAGATTTTTTAAGAGGTCATGGATAACTCTTGTCATCCATTGATATCATTCCGAAATAAAAATATGTATAGTTAGATGAACGAACCGTCGGGAGCTCGTATGAGAGTTGAATTGACTGCACTAACCATGGCAGAATATTTCCGAGATGTTAATGAGCAAGATGTACTTCTATTTATTGACAATATCTTCTGTTTCATCCAAGCCGGATCCGAAATATCCGCTCTATTGGGGAGAATGCCTTCCGCTGTGGGTTATCAACCCACCCTTAGTATCGAAATGGGTACTTTACCTTACAAGAAAGAATTACTTCTACCAAAGAGGGGCAAAATAAAAATATGTGTGTGCCTTGGAAGGTTGGATAATAATGGGCCAGAATCAGGTCGGGCTTTATTCCATTCTTTGCCGGAGTCGTCTAAATTAAAAAGAAAAAAATTTGTGCAAGATTCGAACAAATTGGGATTTCCCCAAAGCTCCACCTCGTCTACTGCAGCAATGGCGACCGGCAATTACCACCGGAAAAGACTTACCTCCACCTCCCTGTCCCCCATCAGCAAACTCGGAGACGATCTCCTGATAGAGCTCCTTATTCGCCTCCCGAATCCTAAATCCATCTTCCGATCCAAACCCGTCTGCAAGCGTTTGAACTCCCTAATCTCCACTCCTTACTTCGCCCGCCGTTTGGTCTATCACCGCCGCCAGATCCTATCCGCCGGAGAAATCGAACCGCCGCTTCTGATCGCCTCAGACGCCCAGGGACCGGTCTGTAGCTTTCTACCACCCGTGAAGAGTGAAGTCCGATCCATTTTGGATTGCAACAAGGACTTGCTCTTGATAGGGGTCGAGGAGAGCATGAAGGACGCTGAGTCGGGCAGAAGGTTCTTGGTCTGCAATCCCTTTTCAAAGCAATGGGTCGTCATTCCTTTAGCGCCTCCCATGCTCACGTCGAGGCAGGGGAGATGGACTGCGAGATTGGTGTGTGAGCCCTGCAATTCTATTACATTGGATTTGGGCGACGCAGAAGAAGCAATCACTCACCATTCTGACTATCGATTCTGCGTGGTGCGTATGTTTGAATTGGAGTCCGGAATTACGGTATTCCAGGTATTCCGTTCGAACTCTGAGGAATGGTTGGGGTCGATAGCCTTTTCGTATGGCATAGCACCACATTGGAATCCTCACAATGTTGCAGTTTCGCTGAATGGGAGGTTGTATTGGGAGAATGGGCTAGGACAGTTTTTCGAGTGGAATCCTTTCCTCCTCCATAGCGATGATGATGATGATGATGATGATGAGAGGAAGCCAACTCTAACTGACGCTTATGGGTTCAAACCTGGCTCCTCCCTTTGGGTCTCACAAGGTGCGTTGCATATGATTTTTTTCCTAGAGGATGTCTTGAGCGTTTGGAGATTAGAACAAAATGATTGGAATAAACATTACGAAGTGTCGGTGAAGAACTTAAAGCGTTGGCACGGTGGTGAAATTAAGTGTTCGGAATTAGAGTTATATTATGTAGTTGGTCTACATCCAGAGAAGCCGGAAATTCTTTTCTTTGGGGGTTCTGTTGCTGACAATCGGTTTACTATCTTTTCCTGTGACTTGAGGAGGGAAAAAGTGGAGTTGGTTGCTCATCCGGCTGATCGTGATCAACAGGATCAACTGGTGTTCCACCCTATAATCACTCTCTGGCCAACTTCACTTACAAGTTGAAGAGACTAGAAGTAGTGGAAGAGGTTAGAAGAATAGAGGCAGTTGGTCAACAGCCGGAGAAGACATAAATCGAGTTTCTGGGCAGTGTTGGGCTGGAGAGAGAAGGCTTGAGTGTGGCTGTACGACGAGAGGATCTTGATCTAATGTTGTTCAGAACTAGATGAAGTCTCGTTGAAGACTTTGATGAGTCGCATTGTAATTGTTAGATACAGAGACTACATCTAAGAGCTAATAACTCATGTTATGTGTAGTTGGTCAACATTCAAAGAACTAGGAAATTATATTTTTCAAATGTTTTTTTCATCAGGTCTCTCGGATTGCTATGATTTCCTGCAATTTGAAGAGAGAAGAGCTAGAGTTCTTAATTTACCAATGTTAGTATGGGACTGCATTAGATCGTACGATCTTGAAGGTTAGTGTTAGTCTCGGACCTATCCCAATTCCAAACTACAAAAAATTGGGAGATACCCTACAATGAACTACAATTTTTAACTTCAACTAAGTAATCAATCAATCTCATAAACTTAGTAGGTTGGTAGGAGGAATTGTCACTTTTCAAGTTTTCTTTTACATCATATACCAAAGAAGTTTTTATTTTTATTACTTTGCTGAATAGTTGTGCTCGAGCTGAGAGGCTCTAAGTTGTACACTATTGCTTTGATACCATCTTTGCCATTTATTGATATGGTTCTAAGTGAATGAGGGAATATTCAGTGAAGCAGATAACTTGTACGGTTAGATAGTTATGAAAGGTGTGGATGATAATGGCGTTGCAGTGAAAAATATGATGCTTGCATGCCTGAAGGAAGGCAGAAATGCCCAAGTTAGCTACTTGGCTGAATTTTACATACTTCTGTAAGACTGATAAACTTGCCAATCTGATCTGGTTTGCATCTATCGAATGATGTGGTCTCTTGAATGCTATCTGATTCTTTGTACACAATTTTTTTGGGAAGTTACTTCACTTTCTAAACTAAGCCTTCTAATCTGCAGGTATACAGGGCACATTGCCAATCCAGAGGGATAAATAAAAGGTAGAGCCAAGACGTTTGTGATAGAATGGTGATTCTTCTTTGTGTTCTTAATTTCTTATTATTTGTTTCAAAAATTTTCGTTGTTGAAATTCTCAGTATTTACCTGAAACTGGTTCAGAAACGTGGACCCTTTGACTAGGTTGTGGTTAACGGCAATCCCCTGATCACCGAGCGTGGCAGAGAGGGTAACATCCATCAGTGCGAAGCAATCTTCATTCTTTAGACAAGTGTCCTACAAAAGCCTCATTTCCTATACTGCTATCCTCACTGCTTACTCTCAGAATGGCCAAACTTGCAAAAGCATGGAAGGTATTTGACGAAATCCCTTGCAAAAGCTCTGCTGCATATAGCGCAATGATTACAGCCTATATAAGGGACGGGCTGCAGGGCGAATGATGCCTTCAGCTTGTTTTCTCCGTTTGCAGAACTCTTTGCATTCTTATTCAAATTGAATTAAACATGTAATGGACTTGATTCAAACCCGATGCTGTCATCACAAGGTTTGCCCTCAATGACTTGCTAGCTTTGGACCAGCTTCCATCTTTACCTCCTACAGTTATTCTCTAAATTGTCTTAGATCAATGCTACCAGTTAGAAATGAGTCAATGACGTGAAATGCATAGCTGGGAACTTAGAGGCCAACAGACTCAGTTAATCTTGTTGCTTGTTCACTTTTCAGTGACATGCCTAACTGCAGAATGTCGTCTTTCAGGTTAACTGTCCTGGTGTTGTTTGTAAATAACAGACACTTCTTGTCATGCATTGTTTGTAGTGCATCTAAGTTTGCAGTCTGAGAAAAATACTACCACTCTTGTAGTCTATAGTATGAACATGGATGATGACATTATGTAGTGTTCATAATCTTCGGGAATTATACTTGCTTGTTCAGAATTGTGCATTTCTGCCATGTTATTCTTCAAGTCACTGCCTCTAGCTACAATTACTTATCAATTATTTTGTTGAGCCTACTCATTAGAGTAGCGTTGTAATGAGGATATTGTTGTTATTTACCCTATATGGCCTTATACGATCTGTTACATCTCCCCATTAATGGTGGCTTAAGTTGTTGAAGGAAGAAGCTGCATTTCATACAGTATGGTAATTCTGTAGAGTGCATGTGGTTGTGCCATCTCGGTAGTTGCTTTTGTGTGAAAAGATGTTTATAAGCTTTGCGTACTCCCAGCTTGATTTAATATCTTATGGCTGCTATTGTATTTTCAGCAGTGCTTAATTCTACAGCACATGGGAGATTTCGCTCGGTTCAGATAAAGATCTTCGTCTCATGTCAAAAGGTCTGTAACTTATTCGACATGCAGGAAATTTATCCAGGTAATGGAGGTTTGTCGACGTTAAGGAGATATCGACTAATACACTGGAATGCAAATTGTTGATATGATCAATCTAATTCCTTCTTTTAGACGCACAGGGAAACCGTTTGGAAACTATATGTTGGTGATCTCTTGATGCGTTCGAAGGGGAAAAGCACGACAATCAGAAGAACTGAGTGATTAGGCATCTCTTGCCTGTTGTTTTTGTTCATGCAGATGTTCTTGAAGGCTGCTGGAATAAACAAACGTTATATTGTCTGCTGAATCGAATGCATAACAGACTTGAAATTTTCACACATGTTAGAATTTAAAAAGAAAACTTCGCTTAGGACCAATTCTTGATGATGCCATGTCGGACTAGCTATGCAGAGTCTCACGGTTGAAGGCAGTCTGTATGCGTAATTTTTTGCAGTCTATAGTGTATATATACTTCTATTCTCGCATCAGTTCGCAGACTTGTCCCGTAACCTGCAAATCGACAGGAGCTGTGTACCCTCCATAGTCCACTGATCAAGGCATTCCTGATCAGTCTTCTAGTTTTTTGCAGCAGGGGGTTTCCCTCTAAATTTCATAATAGCCCACTGCAATTCATCGTCCCAAGGGAATCGGATCTGACTAGACATTACGAACAAATGCAAACAAGAAATGTTATCGAGTCTCCGAACTGTTGGGTAGTTGAAATACCTTCACCGATAGAGTACATTGATCATACGGTTCCTGAACTCCCATCAGAACTTATCAGAGGAAAATCAACTCATATGCCGCATTCTATATACTATCAGTTAATAGGCTGCTATGTCGTCTCAAATTGATGGACTGACCAGTTGGCAGACCAATGCCATGAATAGCAAGCTACTCAGCGACCAGATAATGAGTCACTGGACTACACTATCATCTACTACCATCACATATATACCACTATGAAGCAAGCGAACCCACCACGAACATACCACTCTGAAGATGCCAAATTCTCCTTCTAGTATCTCAACATAACTAATTACAACGCATTACACATCTGACATTTCCCTTTACTGAACAAATGAAAGCAAAGGAATTGGGAAACAAAACTAATGCTCAATTGCATGTAACAGGTGTAAAACATACTAGTTTTTTTGCCCGCGCTTCCCAACGGCAAGAAACTAATAATATTTAAAATTTTATTCATTTATAAATTTGTTTAGTTGGAATCAAATAATTCTCAAAATCAGGATAAGTTATATCTATAAGTTTTACGTAGTGTCTGTATCAGTGAGAATGAATTATGTCATAGGCTTGTTCAAATGATACATTAGAAATAGGGTAAATTGCAAGTTTGGTCATTGGAATTACTAAAAAAATTCACGTTTGCCACTAAAATTAATTTATTCCATTCATGGTCACTAAGATTAGTTCAACAGTTCAAGTTTGGTCACTCTCCGTTAGTCTCCATTAACTTTTGCTGATATGGCAGTCAACTCTGATAGTTGACCGTTAAGTGACAAATAAAAATTAATTAAAAATAAAAATCAATCTTTTAGAAATTCCACATTATCACAAAAATGAAAAAGAGAAATTCCTTTCCCATGTAAGAAGGAGTGCTCAAAGGCCCCCAAATATCCACATTGAGATTTATCCTTCCAGATCATAAACCCTAATGTTATCCTCCTGGCTAAACGATTCCTTAGATTATCCCATACATCTTTTGCATTATCTAACCTCATAACACTATTAGTTATATCATCAGCTAAAACATTATAGATCCAGCATCTTATAGTACCATTGCATCGAAGCCATGATTGATAAAGTGGATCTGTTACCTCAGGAACTGGTATTTCACCATTAACGAAGGAGAACTTTTTCTTTGTGGCCAGAGCCACCAGCATAACTTGACTCCAGGTATGATAGTTTCCATCCACTAGCTTGATACCGATGATGGTTGACAGTGCTCCATCTTGAGGAGGTAAGAAGTAGGGATTGAGGTACGGGTCGTCATATTACTATCTTCACCAGAGTTGTCTCCCTTTTCTCCAGACATGATTCATAATTGATTTTGGGAAGAAAGAAATAGAGAAGAAGAAGAAGAATGTGTTGATGGGTTTGAAAACCCTAGCTGCACTAAGATGAGAAACCAGGCTCTAATACCATGAGAAGAATCAGAGATCTGTGGGAAATGCTCGTGTTGAGCCTTTCATTCATCAGGCAATTGCCTTATATATGTACAGAGAAGACCATCTACCTATTGGGTAAACCGACTACTTACAAAAGAATTTAACTACACTAATCAGCTATGGACACATGTAAAAACAAACAGTAAAAACATCAAACAAAAAACTATATACCCAACGACATCGTTTGGCTCTGCTTCATTTTCTTCTTCGTATCACTTTATGGATTATGAGAAGAGCGGTAGAGCCTGTGTTCTTCACTGCAGATTGTATCATGTAGCTCATCAATGTTCTTTGTTAACGCCCCAGGACATCGGCTGTGGCGGCGCGTTCAGCTTCACTCCTAACACATCGTGTCTAGGTCCCTTCCTGGTCGTATTACCCAGATCTTTCTCCGTGATATCCTCGACAATCACCTCGTCTTGCATACGATCCTATTTCCTCAGATCCAGCGGGCCAACCCTTTTCATCGCTTGTTGAACCTCGCGGTCCTTTTCCATCTGGGGAAGATTAGACTACCGGAGCCCTGCGGAGGCCCCCCAAAGATTCTGGAGGTATGGTTATCTCCGGTGATGTGGTCGGCATACCAGCCGCCGCCATCAGTTGATTCCGCGCAATCAAACTCTAATCGCATACAATTTCCTGGCTCCGAAAAAAGCGGAGGAGTTCTCTTTCTTTTTATGCTTTCCCCACATCTTTACATTATCTCATTTATTATTATTATTATTATTATAAATGTGAAAGCAAAACAAACAAAAGTCTACAAAAAATTAGCGAGCAGTCGAGATATAATCTGGACCCCACTCGCTTAGCTATAGCAAAGCTAAGTCTAGTAAATTCTAGGCACCACCCGAGGCCCCACATCCTGAGATACGGAGAATTTTTGCATCCTCTTGAGCGAAGTCACGTCATCTGTATCCAACTCTCCCATCGAAGAAAAGGAAAAAGGCAGGAAACCATAACCATCCGTGATGCACAAGTCCCGATACTTGGCGCACTTTCGTTGAGCAGCATCAACAACAACAACTCGGCCAGACACAAAATCAGTCATCCCAGTCTGAGTCAAAGGTGAAGACCTAGTCAAATTGACACACACTTCTCGCCCCATGTACCAAGAATACAGAAGCAAATTTGCAGGACGAAGGGGTCCACCATGCTCATCAACCAAACCGATATCAACCTCCTAACAGGCAGAAATCCCAGACCTATAACAAATGTCCAATAAGGTGTCGGGAACAAGGTTATATCGATTCTTAATGCCCACAGAACCAACACATGACACAACATGATCCCCAAAGACATCACCATGAAAGACACGGCAACAAGCAGGATAGGGCATAGATACCAAAAACAATGGGAAACCCAGTCGATAACTAAGCACACTACAATATGTCCTCTTATTAATAGTCTGGATCAACCCAACAATAGGAACAACACGCAACCAATTAGAAAAGTGCGCACTCTGCTAAGACTTCCACAAAATCACCTGATGCGCAACCAAAGAAAACAGAATCAGAAGTAGTGACAACCTTCACGAAATTAAGTCTGCCAATTTCTTCATAAGCTTTGGGGCAACAACTCCACTAGGGTCACGTCAGAAATTGGAACATGTAAACTCATTAAAGATGCGTAGGATGTCATCAAAAGCATGGCCAGGAGATATAATACCAGAAGGACAAGAAGTTTAGCTTGCAACCCCGCAAACTGCAAACAAGATGCCAAAAAAACATAACTGATAACACCAAATTTGGTGTTATTTACCCTACATATTGAGGCCAATTTTGTGCTTGAACATCGTCAAATACATCCCTATTGCGTTCCTATTTGATTTCGATGTGATTTTAGGGTGTATTAGTCTATATGTGCAAATTAGGTACAAAACAAGGTCACAAGTGTAGAAAAGAGGCAGGAATTGAAAATCGTGGCCTAGAAGCCGAAGATCACGACCGGGATCACAAGCCGCTAACTTTGGGGGGAAGGAGCCTTGGAGAAGCGGAGTCTCCTCGCCAAGTCACCGCCAATGTTCACATTGCCCGCAAGGATGATCGCGGCCGCGACTCAAGGATCACGACCACAAAGTCAGCCCGCGATCTTCCCCTTCCCAAAGGCCTCGACGACTGCGTTTTGAGATCACGGTTAGAGACCAAAGATTCCGCCAGCGATCTCCTTACCTCAGGTCGTGAACTTGTCTGTGTCTACAAATTGCCTATAAATAGAAAACCCATTTCCCCCTTTTGAGTTGAAGTGATTTTGAGAGAAACTTTTTGGTTCTGGGGAGAGAAAAAAGAGAGAAGCTGAAGGAAGGAGAAGAGAAGGAGAAGGAGGAGCTAGGAGCAAGGAGGCATCTTCTTCTATTTCTACCATGTATCTTCTACCCTCCTTTATGGAGTAGTTCTCTAAGGTACTAGGAGTTCTAAACCACAAACCCTAGTTTTAGGGCTCACTATGTATGTATGGATATTTTAGGGTTTGAAAGAATGAATGTGTTTGTCTAGTTGATTTTAATGCCACTATTTCCTAAATGATGATGCTTGGTTAAATAGCTCTAATTTTCCCTCTTCGCCTACTTTATGCTACTGCATTGGGTATGGAGTTATAGGGTTAGAAGAGTATGCGCCATCTGGCAAATTTAAGATAGATGTGTGAATAGGGGCCTATAGTGATTGAAGCGACCGAAACCCTGCTATGGGTAGCCTTCCTAGATGGAACCCGGGATGAAAACTCGGTGTGGACGGTGGATAGTGTCCATTGAAAGGAGCCATAAGCTTAATACCCTAGATACGATACCCTAGATCGAGGTGACTATAACATGGGTTTAGGGGAGGCGTACTCGAAGGCATGTGGGTAACCACAAAAGCTCACAGAAAAGAGCTCACTCACCACATTCGATACCTCTAAGTATCTTTATATACATAGTAACCCTAAGCTAGGGGGAGAGATAGTTCACCGAAGTACCTGCTTTTAGCTTTGATCAATCTCTATACTAGTGTTTCCTCATATCATCCACTCAAAACCTCAAAAACCGATTAACTAATTAGCAACTAGGTGGGAAGTAGGCTAGGGTACATCGACCCGAGTAGAATACGACCTTGATTACCACTATACGAAAATGCCGTTCTAGGCTAAACTTGGCCTAGGATGGGATAGTTGTTGATACGTGCTAACCTCTGACAATAACCTGCACGGAAGTTTTTTGGCGCCGTGGCCGGGAACCCTTGGTAACTAATAGAAAACCATTAAGTTGTTAGTGTTTTTGGAACCTTGAATGTTACACCCATTTTTTTTCAAATTTGAGGGTTCCAAAACACCTTGCCTTTGCAATTACCTACTCGATGTGCTTTGAATTGATTAGATTGATTGATGTATGGTGCATCTTAGGTGATAGTTGCATAGTTTGAGTATCGGTACGTGAGGGATTCTACTACTTTCTTCCTCTTTTGTGAGTCGATAATATTTGCTACCTTAGGAAGGCATGGTGTGTGAGATTCTCTTCTTTGTGTGGACTAGGAACTTTTATAATTCGTGCTTAAGAATGGAAAATAGGCTCTCACGTTAGTGGCAACCGGGCAAAGAATTGAGATCAACCGTCAAAGGAGTGTTCTCTTGGCTCGGAGTGCCCTTCGAGGATGTGTTTGGGGTTCGGATAACTTTATTGCGTCCCAATCATCTCTTACTGCTTACCATCCCCCAAACACCTCTCCTCCTCACGAAATTGTATGCGAAGGACCAAAGGTACCTTTTAGCGATTCACGAGACCTCATAGCTTTTGTTTGTACCCGACATGTGTGGCAACCCAATGTGGAGTGCAGGCTAGGACGTGGTGCTCGGGTTAAGACGAATCCGACCATCAACTTCCCACATGTGACTTTGATAGCTAAGGAAGGCTATGATTCATCCACTTTTGGTCATGAGGGAGATATGCTATTATGCAATGAAGAAAATTGCAAAAGTTTGGTGCAATGTGCATGAACGAAGCAAAAGGAGACCGAAAAAAAGACAACTCCTACATCAAAAGAAAAGAACAAAAGCACCTCCAATAGTTCTAGTAGTTGTTTGTTGTCTGAGAATCCCCCGGAGCACATTTTTTATGAGCCACCTAAGGTAGTAGATATGGTCCTCACAATGAGAGTTTGTGCTCGCACAGTAGGAAGGAAGGTAGAAGTGTTTATTCATCTTTGTATAATCTCATCTATGCAACCTCATTGATTTGTCTATCACATTTCATAAGATTTTAGTAGATTTGCTTGGGTAGAAGCAAACGCCTACGTGTGGGGGAGTTTGATAACACCAAAATTGGTGTTATTTAGTATTTACCCAACATATCGAGGTCGTTTTTGCGCCAATTCATGTGCTTAAATGCTTGAACATCATCAAATACATCCCTATTGAATTACTATTTGATTTTGATGTGATTTTAGGGTGTATTAGTCGATATGTGCGAATTAGGTACAAAACAAGATCACAAGTGTAGAAAAGGGGCAGGAATTGAAGATCGTGGCCTTAAAGCCGAAGATCAAGGTCGGGATCACAAGCTGCGAACTTCGGGAGGAAAGATCCTTGGAGAAGCAGAGAGTCTCCTCAGTCAAGTCACATCCAACGTTCACATTGCCTGCGAGGAAGATCGCGGCCAATACTCTAGGATCGTGACCGCGAAGTCAGCCATCGATCTTTCCCTTTCCGAAGGCCTCGACGAATGCGTTTTGAGATCACGGCCCAAAGACCAAAGATCCCGCCCATGATATCCATACCTCAGGCCGCGAACTTGTCCATGTTTGCAGATTTCCTATAAATAGAAGACCCCTTTCCCCCTTTTGAGTTGAGCTGATTTTGAGAGAAACTTTCTGGTTCTAGAGAGAAAAGAGAGAGAAGCTGAAGGAAGGAGAAGAATGAGGAGCTAGGATCAAGGAGGCATCTTCTTCAACCCCAAGTCTTCTTCTATTTCTACCATGTATCTTCTTACCTCCTTTATGAAGTAGTCCTCTAAGGTACTAGGGGTTATAAATCCCAAACCCTAGTTTTAGGGTTTACTAGGTATGTATGGATATTTTAGGGCTTAAACGAATGAATGTGTTTGTCTAGTTTATTTTAATGCCACTCTTTCCTAAATGATGATGCTTGGTTAAATAGCTCTAATCTTCCCTCTTCGCCTACTTTATGCTACCGAGCTTGGTATGAAGTTCTATGATTAGATGGGTATGCCCCATCTAGCGAGTTTAGGATAGATGTGTGAAGGGGGCCTATAGTGGTCGAGGAGACCAAACCCCTGCTATAGGTGGCCTTCCTAGATGAAACTCGGGATGAAACCTCAGCGTGGACGGTGGATAGTGTCCATTGAAATGAGCCAGAAGCTTAATGCACCAGATACGATAGCCTAGATCGAGGTGACTGGAACATGGGTTTAAGGGAGGCATACTCGGAGGAGTGTGGATAACCACGAAAGCCCACGAAAAGAGCTCACTCGCCACATTCAATGACTCTAAGTATCTAGATATACATAGTAACCCTAAGCTAGGGGGAGGGATAGTTCCCCGAAGTACCTGCTTTTAGCTTTGATCAATCTCTAGACTAGTGTTTCCTCATATCCTCCACTCAAAACCTCAAAAACTTATTAACTAATTAGCAACTAGGTGGGAAGTAGGCTAGGGTACTAGGATCCAAGTAGAATATGAACTTGATAACCACTATACAACAATGTCGTTCTAGGTTAAACTTAGCCTAGGATAGGATAGTTGTTGATATATGCTAACCTCTGACAATAACCTGCACGGATTCAATTGATCAATAACGCGTGACATGTCCAGCAGCATAAACCCCAAGGTCACCTTAATGAAAAGGAAAGGTGTCGCCACCACCAATCACCAAACCCCAGCTAGAAGTAGTGACAATATGTTCTAAACTAGAATGAAGAGCTGTATCAAAAGATAGTTGGGCCGATCCAAAATCACGAGAGGAGCAAGTACGCAAAGCAAAGTAGAGTTTAGAAATACCAGTGCAATCTCGTAGTAAAAGCAACTCACACTGTGGGTCATCCATTCTCGCAACCAAGTTCATCAGCTCAGCGGACTTGGTAACTATCTTTGCCACAAGCTCACTGCTAAATCAGGACAAGAACTGACAGTACCACCCAGAACTGTGACATCATGCGAAGGCCGAGCAATAGAGGCACGGAAAACACCTGGAAGTCGACTCCTAGGATCCTTAGTAAGTCAGTAGGCTAAAAAACCTTCGGCTTACCCACATTTAGGTGGTAGGTAACGAGTAATTAGTATTAGTAATTTTTTATGTTGAATTTTGAACATTTAATTGGGCAATTAAATCGTCATACATATGGGAAGTGGAAGAGTTGGAAAGTGAATTGCATTGGCCCAAGGAAGAAAAAGAAAGTGAATTGAATTCGATATATATGTTTTTGATTGGCGGATTTTTAAATTTTGTTTACTTTTGATCAGCCGAATGTTGGGAACTGGTCGGCCGGTTGAAGCTATTTGAACGGTTAACCGTTCATACCACTTACCGACCGCCTGGCCTCTTGCACTACGAGAAAAATGATTTTTACCAACACGTGAAATGTGTTGTAAAAAGTGTCCAAAGTGTTGTATATGCAATAAGCAACACTTTTAATAGTGTCACCTAAAAGTGGTGTTACCTAAAGTAATAGCCAACACTTTTTTCACTTTTTGTAACAAAGAAAATAGTGTTGTGTATGTAATACCCATATGCAACACCATTTTAAGCAACACTTTTCGAAAACTATAATTAACATATATATCTTATATTTATGACAGGTTTTCTGTCACAAAAAATATACTCAATCATGATAAATTTTGTTCGTAATGAATAGTATACTCTGGTGTCTCATTTGTGTCGTCACCAACTCAAACGTCATCGATTTCAGTTGTCACGATTGGCTCACGGCTGCTGCAGTAGCTTTGTCACAAAAGGAGGATTTAGTGACATGTCTATTGTTACAAAATTAGATTTTCGTGACAAAGTTATTGTTACGTATAATAACATTGGTGACAAACTTTTTTAATCAGTGACATGATACCATGACACTTGTCATGAAAGAACACACCTGTGACGAATGTTTCTTTCACGTATGATAATATATGTGACGATTATGATTTGTAATGAATAGTACAAATAGTGATGAGCGAATACTTGATAGAATAGATGTCCTTGGTCACAAAATTGTACACATAGTGAGGTTTTTATGAATATTCCTTTGAGAATGTGGTTATATGTCCCTCTAATATGTATTTTTATCAAACATGTTCTTCTAAAAAGTTTTATACTAAACAATGTGCTTGCATTTTGAAAAAAATAATCAAATATACCTTGTTGTTACAATTTTCATTCAAAAATCGTCAACCAGGGTCAAACCATGGTTCGGACGACCTAACCTCGACATTAGGGGTATTGGACTATACAAAAGAATAAAAAAATGCTATAGTGAAATTGTTGGGGACATTTTAGGCATTTAGAGCCCAAACCAAGGTTGGTTGATATTTTATGCAAATTTTAATAGAAGGCTTGCTTGATAATATTTTCAAAATGCAAGGGCATGTTTGATGTAAAAAATAGTAGAGAGAAATATTTGATAAAAATACATAGTAAAAGTACATATTATAACTATAAACCTTTTAAACTACATAAATAGGAAACATGATATTATTTAAAATATAAGCCGTGGCATATGATATAACAAATAAAGCACAAATTAATTATTTAAGTAACCCTAAAAAAATGTTGTTATTGTATATGTTAAGCAACATTTTTAATTAGTGTTGCAACCATGGTGTTGCAAAAGCAATTTTAAGTAACACTAAGAGAAAGTGTTGTTATTTATACTTTAAGCAACACTTTTAATTAGTGTTGCAGACATGATGTTGCGAAAGACAATTTTAAGTAACACTAAAAGAAAGTGTTGTTATTGTATACTTCAAGCAACACTTTTAATTAGTGTTGCATACATAGTGTTGCAAAAGGCTTGTTTTCCCGTAGTGTTGTTTGCGACTTATTGGCTGATCTGAGCCGAGTTAGCGATCGAGTCTCGATTTTATTGGTCGAACTGGCCGGTTCGACTCAATTTTAATAACATTGCTCCAAAGCATGCCGGCAAAACGCACAATGAACCGTGTTAATTTTATCATGTACACCACCAGCCAGATTAAAGGTTGGTAAATGAGGCGCTACTGGACCTTTCCAGACTAGAGAAATTAAATAATGAGGTCAATTTGTGATAAAAACACATTTGACGAAAGCATTGGAATTATTCTTTTCACAAGTACAGCAGAATCATTCATTAAGATTTGGGTCGAAGTGCTAACCATTCTTGCATATTGCAATGCAAGTACCTTTGACAATATGGGTTATTAATCATAAGAACGACCTAAAGTTTATCCTACTGCATGTTCGATCCGTTTTGACAAATACAACTTATACAAGCAATGGATGGAGATGGAATCTCATCAATGTAAGATTTGACAAATGCATGGCGTGTTATTAATAATATTGTACAGTCAACTTACCTGTATAATAGTATAGCCTCTATATCTTCTTTTAGTATAGAGAATGGAGCTGTGATACGTACAGCCAAACTATCAATAGTGGGAATTTTCCCATCCCATAATATATAATTAATCAAACCAAGTGTCGTCTCTGTTAAGATCGAGCAAATTAACACATGCATGTTTCTTTGGGACATGTAGAAACATAGCGGGCCCATTTCATGACAATCAATCACCGCCGGCTGCTTCTTTAATTTCCAGAATTCGTTAAATATTAACGAGAAAGCCAGCTTTAGTGGTTAAAATTTCTCACCGGCGCCGGTCAATTGGCTTTAGTCAGATCGTGAAGTTTCGCGGCGCCTGTTACAAAGTGAAGTTTCAGCGTGGAAAAGTAAGGCCCCCGGCTTAGAAAGTTCCACGCGATAATGCATGCAGGGAAGCTGTCAACACGGTACGTACAGGTTAGGTTATCTAGTAATTTATAATAACCATTGCACCACTGATACTTTCTACCTTTTTCTTATCGAACGAGTTTAGTTACCGAGCCAGGATGTAACCAGCTAATGATAGCAATTTTGAATGGTATTACCCGAGCTGATCCATGGTGAACGGGTAATATCTCACTCGTAATAATGTAGAGCGGGGCATCGCATGGGTACTATTTTCCCTTTTGTCCCTCCCTGTGTTTTTACCCGACTTTACTTTAATTTGGCTCGATATCTGTTTTTATTTCTTTTATTTTGACTCATATCTTAACTCATGTTTTCACCCTATGAAACTTTAGATAAGGGCAAGGCTTTATATTTGAACTAATCGGACTCAATTAATTTACCTATTATTATTATCTCTATTTATCATTTATGGTCTATTTTCTCTTTGGTTTATCATAAACATTTTCTTCAAATAATATATAAGAAAGAGCCGACATGTCTCAACCTAACCCGTGTTTGGTGCGGACGAGTATGAATATCGAGACACTATGTCCTACTAAACTAGATTCTCTTAAAAATAAAACTAATCACCCTAAACAAACTTTGTTACCTTAACTATTTTCTCATATACATTGGCGCTGGTCGTTGTCGTGGCTGCTGCTTTTCGAACAACTTTTCTTTGTCAAGCCATTGTTAAAACTCAAAAGTTGCTTAGTGCAAGAGGGCACCTTCCATATATTCCCGGTAATTACAGTACCAACACCCTAATTATCCATCTTCTTACACACATTAAGAATCAGTTGTATGCATAAACTATCATAAGAGTCCATAATGTACAAAAAGCTAGTATAACATTCCTTCCACATGCAGCAAGCAAAATTCGTCAACACATAAAAAAAAAAAACAAAGCAAATTGTCAACCCAACAAACATTAGTTGCATATTAATTAATCAAACAGCATCATAACCAGCTTCTATAAATACCTCCCTGATGTTGATGCTTCTTTCGCCAAACAAATCACCATCAGCTAAATAATCAAAATCTCATCAGTCGCAACAAAAAATGGCTTCTCGTGGCCTAATTCTCCTGACCTTCTCCCTTTCCCTAATACTGCTCTCTTGCACTAGCACCCAAGCCCAGCTCTCCGCCAACTTCTACGCCTCCACCTGCCCCAACGCCATCTCCACCATCCGCACCGGCGTCCGCACCGCCGTCCAGCGCGAGCGCCGGATGGCTGCCTCCCTCATCCGCCTCCACTTCCACGACTGCTTCGTCCAGGGCTGCGATGCCTCCGTCCTCCTCGACGATACCTCCTCCTTCACCGGCGAGAAGACCGCCCGCAACAACCGCAACTCCGTCCGCGGCTTCAACGTCATCGACGCCGTCAAGTCCCAGCTCGAAACCCTGTGCCCCGGGGTCGTCTCCTGCGCCGACATCGTCGCCGTGGCCGCAAGGGACGCGTCGGCTGCCGTCGGTGGACCCTCGTGGGCGGTCACCCTAGGAAGGAGGGACTCCACCTCGGCTACCCTGGCCGCCGCGGAGGCCAACCTCCCCTCGTTCAACGACGGTCTAGACAGGTTCGTAGTGACGGAATAAAAAATTCGAACTGGAGAAACTTATTTGAATTGTTGTGATTTGAGGAGGGAGAGTATAAGTCTTATCAACTATTTTTATTCCTAAATTTGAGCAAAATTTACATACTTAAATCGTTCATATTGATGGAAACTAAGAACTCAAGTTTCATTCAAATTTCAAATTAATCACTTTGACTAACAATTTTTACATGAATTATAAGAAGAAGAAGAAAAAAAAGTAATACGAACTAGAATGAAAGTACAGTAGCAATAAATACGTGAATATTTTTTATTTTCTTTGATGAAGGTGAAAATTTTATTATAACACAAACCAATTCTGGTGTGATGGTAGTAGAGAAAACAAACACGTACAAGGGTAGCAAGCCACACATGCCTTATTTTTTTTGTTAAACATGTCTAAATATTTACTTCCATAATCTTATCGTTTTGTTTTTCTTTACTTCACCATAACTCGGAATTAAATCTCATATATTTTAAAATTGAATGTACTACAACTCCTTCTAACTTCAACCTAACTCTACCACCGCAGGCTCGTTAGCTTGTTCGGCACGAAAGGGCTGAGCGCGAGAGACATGGTGGCTCTCTCCGGGTCCCACACCATCGGCCAGGCCAGGTGCGCCACGTTTCGCGGCAGGATCTACAACAACGGTTCCAACATCGATGCCAACTTTGCCACTACAAGGAGGCGGCAGTGTCCCTCGGCGGCCGGCGACGGAAACGACAACCTGGCGCCGTTGGATCTGGTGACGCCCAACTCGTTCGACAATAATTATTTCAGGAATCTGGTGCAGAGGAGGGGGCTGCTGCAGTCGGACCAGGTGCTGTTCAGCGGTGGGTCGACGGACGGGATTGTGAATGAGTACAGCAGGAACGGGAGGGTTTTCAGCTCCGATTTCGCGGCCGCCATGGTTAGGATGGGGAGTATAGAGCCGTTGACTGGTTCGCAAGGACAAGTCCGGCGTGTTTGCAGCGTTGTTAATTGATGGGATGGAGAACTAAAAGGGTAATGGTTATTAGTTCTTTGTGGTGTTATGTATGATTGTTTGTTTGCGTTTCAAGCTTTTGTTTGATTTGATTTATTGCGTTGGGAAGAAGACAATACGGCACGTCGAGTACTGTGTGTTAAGTACTATTTTTTCTTTTCGTCTTTGCAAGTGTAAGATGTATAATAATTATATGGAGTTTTTTTGTAATACCTCACAGAAATCTCATATCCACAAAACATGAGAAATCTATATTTTTTTTAAGAAACATACGATCTTAATATAAAAATCCAAGAATAACCATTAAGCAGGGCCGTCCCATTATATTCGGAGGCCCTGTTCAAAAATTTAAATGTGGCCTCAAATTTTTTCTCACAAATTTATTAAAGATAAAAATTATTAGATAATAATAAAAATTACATATCTTCAAAAAATTATTACAAATTAATAATATTATATATTATCAAATATTATCTACGCTTAGAACTACCTTTTTCAAATTTTTGGATTGATATGATTATAAATTATAACCAAAGATTAATGATTCCAAATTTTCATATAAGTTCTTTGCAAAAGAAAAGGATAAATATTAGAACTTAAAACAAGTTGATTAAGAGTCTGGATAGTAGGGATGAGAACTTAATCAGAATTGGGTGTGAACAATTCATATTTAAACTTTGGATGATTTTGGGAAGTTGAGAAATTTTGGGGAAAGAGAAGAATAGAGGCGTTAAAAACTCTAATTGTTATTTAAAATTCAACAAATCAATGTAGTTTAGTGGTTGAATCTTCTTTTAATTAGAAGGAGGTTGATGGTTCGATTCCCGTCCTGCATCCTTGTACATGGAGCTTTTGTGTAGGCTTTGTCAGCCCAAGGGGGCCTCCATGGGCTTCGCTAGCCCAAGTGGGCCTCAATTCCCCTAGTCCTTGCCAGCCCATGTGGCCTCCAGACTCTTATGGATTATGTGGGCTTCGCTCTAGCCCAAGCAGGCCTCCAAAACATATGGATTATGGATAATGGGCCCCCAAAACTTGAGGCCCTGTACTGTGGGTCTGACCAGCACAGGGCATGGGCCGGGCCTGCCATTAAGCAAGTTGACTAATAATAATAATAATAAATTCCTCAGAATTTAGGAAGAAACTAGTAATTTAGACACTCTCATATTGTCTCATGTGGTATGTAAAGGTGTTAATTTAAATTCAATCGTATAGAGAAAACTGACACATTTTGCGTCTTGGATACAATTAATAGTTTATAATTTGCATCTTAATATCTACTATTTGACATTACACAAACTAGTAACAACTAACAAATAATACTAGTACAAAAAATACTTTTTTTTATAATGGCGAAAATATATAAAAACGGAAAAAAGGCAAAAACGTACAGGTCCAACAAAGACAAAGAAAAGAAAAAAGGAAAAGAAAGAAAGGGAAGGGATCATAAGATCTGATCCCAACTGCTAAACGAAAAGGAAAAAAAAAGTACAAAAATACTCTTTATTCTCCACCTTTAGAAATCGATAGTCAATGTGTAGTGCGATTAGAAAACATTATAGCTATTAAATCATATAAACAAGAAGCAACTTTTTTATCATGTGAAAATATGGTGTGGATCACTCGGGTGACCAACAAATCTACCCACATCAATCACCGACACACTATGTTTTGAATTAGTAGCGGGTGGATTGATGTCAAACTGTTGATTAATCAGGTGACTGCGTGCCAAAAACTATTCCTCAAATCAATTACACAAAATAGAAGTATATTACCAAAAATTGGTGACTAAAGTAGGTTTTAATTGAAATATACTACCGCATCCGTATACATCATGCCTGTAACTAACTAAACATCAATTGAAACAAAATTCCAAAACAGAAAACAAGCCAAAACCCATAAAAAAAAACACAAGGAGAAAATATTTATAAATATTAACTCGCCGGTACTCTAAACTGCGATTATTGAAACGACGATTAACGAACCACGAATAAACAAAGATATACTAATGATGAGAACGAAGCTTTAATTATATGCTAGCTCTGCCGCCCCCGCGCGCGTCTTGGAGTAACTCTAATCTGTGAAGAGATCAATAAAATTCCAGACCCGTGGACCGACCGATCGAACTATATATTAATCCTTGCTCCAGTCGTCGTCTTCAACGGCCAGCATTGACTAGAGCGGGAGGTGGTGGTGAGAAGAAGAATAGGGAGAGTAAGGGGATCCCATGAGATACGACGGCGGGTTCCTTGACGGGGTCAACGGGGATATCGGCGTTGGCGGCCCCGATGACTTCATGCCACGGTGGCCGCCGCCGCCGCCCTGCTGGCCGTACGCCTTCTCGCCGCTCTTCCTGGGCCCTTTCTCCGCCCATTTCAGCTCCGCCTGCTTCATCGTCCCCGGGTATCGGGAGCAGCACCCTGTCGTCCCTGCTTTCTTTATGTACCTGCATTCATCACCCAATTAAAAAAAAAAAACACTTGTGAAAAGCGAATATTGATGTAATATGAGTGTGTTTGAGGTTAGCTCACACAACATTGGTTTTTTTTTTCTTTTAGTTTATATATTGTGCCTCTTAATTGGTTTTTCCCTTCACCTTATATTATATTTGGAATTCTAAATTGAAATTTGAATATTCATGTTATATGAGTTTATCTGAATTTTTATCGTAACTTGATCTAAATGTTAGCTGTTGTTTTGATATAATGTTATTCCCCACATATGAGATTTAATATTATTTATAAATATACGAATAATATATTGACTAACTTTTTCATAATTCTATACGAAATAATCACGCTAAAGTTATGGGATTATTAACTCTCAGCCCACTTGCCTGACAGAGCAAACGTGCTAAACCCGGTTGACAACCTTGGTGCTTATGCCTATATTTGGCCCAACTTTTAGAAGTGTTTTAAAAAACTCAAGTCGGGTCAAACACCTCTACAAGCTCGCTTTTAAAAAACTGAAAAATTTTATTTTATAAAATAAAAGGAAAAACTCCGATTTGGAGATTCTACGAAAAATTGTTTTGATTCTTACTATTTTTTAACATATTTTGAGGAAACATACTTCTCTTTCGTTTGTAACAGTTTTAAAAATAAAATAAATCAGGAAATAATATTATATACTGCAAAATAAATTCAACAAAATCCATTTTGATTATCTTTTAAGATTTTATTTAACTTGTGCTCGTATTTTAAATAAGAAAACTTTTTTTATCATTTTATATGACCACTTATATTAAAAAATATTTTTTCAGTTAAACACTCCATCAATTTTTTAGTAATCCTTTTCTAAAAGTTCCAAAAAGAAGTTGGTTTTACAAAAGTTATGCCAAACTAGTATATGACAAAAGGAAAAGCGTGTTATTCTGTCGCACATTGTGTTCGTTTGTACAAGGCGGCCAATCCATACGGGAATTTGGACAGACAGACAGTTAGGCCGGCCGGCGAAAGGAGAGGTTGTCTGTTGTCTGGTAGCTAGTTGGAAAGTCATTTTTCGGCCGTATCTCTACAATGGCGGCATGCGGGTGCATGTGTGGGTGATATTCACAAAGTCTGAATTCTTCAAACCATGAGATCAACGGACCACATCTGGCATAACGTTACAATGCCGCAAGCAAAACCCAACAACTTGCCAAACTGTATATTTTATGATTGCTTTCTTTACTCTTCTTGTAGATGGCATGTTTGTTGACACCAAAGTTAGAATCCAAATGCAAAAGATGTTACCAATGTTGTATGTAAGAATTACCCTTTATAAAGCCTCGAGTCATGAAAAATGAGGGAAAGGGTAAGTAATTAGATGATTTACCTGGCACTAAATCTTCTGCCTTGACACTCGATGCATTTTCTCCCCTCTGGCATATTGCCCATTCCCATGTCCACGCAGTTCCTGCAGTACACTCTCCCACAAACCTGCAACCAACCATCAACATGTCACCCATTTGCTTTCTTACATCCAATCTGATTCGAGAAGGGGACAATCAACATATTTGCAGTTGAACCCTCTCAAATTTATACAAACCAATCTCACATTGTGCATGATAATCATCTTACTGTTAATGTTCGTAACAGTTCGATTGTGAAATCTCTCCACTCAAAGCATTATACTAAACATAAAAAAAAAATGACTAACATTATGTCAATCTATCTAAAGTTATCAAAAGACTTCAAATGATAAATCTTATATAAAAGTGCAGGGATACTAATTGTTAACGAACAAAACATTTAGTATTAATAACTCAAATTATTAAAAAAAAAGTTAATTATATAAATCAATCTTATATCATTCTCTTACACATCATCCATTAAAAAAAAACCAACTCAGGAAATCATTCTTACATCGTTTCCCTACCTTAATAACAAAAGGTTGGAGCAATGAATTGTATTAATGGATAGCTTTTGAATTACTTACCAGGCAGCGGTTCTTGAAGATGTAGATGTAGGTAGAACAAACGGTACAGATATTGGAATGAGGGATCCCCGGCCTCCGCCCTTTCCCCATCACGTCATACGCCGGCGTCCCGCCGCTCGTCGCCATGCTGATCCCGCTCACGTCATAAGGAGACATCGGATACTGCTGCTGCCGCCGCGAACCACCGTAATGATGCGCCGCCGGCGTACCGCCACCCTGCTGCTGATAATGACGACCCGACGCGGCAGGGCTGATCATCCCGTGCGGCGAGCCCATCAGGCTAGACTGCCTCGAGCTCCTATTGTTGTTATTGTACCCATCGTAAGACACGTCCGTCACCGCCGGCGACGCCATCCGCGCGGAGCGGGGCTCCTCCTCCTCCTCGATGCGGGCGGCTTCGAGGCCCCGGTTGAAATCGAGGGAAGGGATCTTGTTCAGGGAAGGGATTCTCGAGGGGACGACGATGGCGGCTCTGTTGGTGTTGTTGACCATCATCTCCTGCAGGGGACCGGAGGTCGGCTTCAGTGGACGCCGCCGGTCGGTGCTCCGGTCCATGGAGCCGGATTTCTGCTGGTCGACTTTGCCCATGTCCTGATATAATAAGGAATATAACTCTGTAAAATTAACGGAACACAATACTCGCGTATTACAACGTAATACAGCTCGTATTAAATGACTTCTGTGTGTGGCCACCGATAGGTCTGTAAGTTCGTATTAAATGCTCGCAGGATTTGTTGGGTATCTTTGGTGTTGAGATTAGCCATGGCAAGACAGATTTCTTTTGGTATTAAAAAAAAAAAATACTACTCGTACTACCCATACCTGAAAAGTGAGGTTGACAGACTCGTCCGGGATGCCGGAGTAGAGCTCCTCCAGCTCCATCCTCGCCATTGCCACCGTTCTCTGCTTGTTATCCCCCATTGACACCTTTTCTTTATGAATTGTTTTGTGGGGGTTTTTGGGTTTGGAGATTATGGGGGTGATTGTTACTGTGGAGAGAAGAGAAGGGAGGGTTGGATATATATTTGGAGATGGGTAATGGTGATTTGGTCGAGAGAGAAGAGAAGGGAGAAGGAGAAGGGGAAGTGAACATTGGAAGTGAAGACGGTGGGAAGAAGACAAAGAAAAGGTGGGGAAGGTAGGCCGGACGAAACGAATGTTGAGAAATTTACAGTTTTGGAATCGGCAAATCCGTTTGGAATACAAAGCTGGCTGTTGCTGGCTGGCTGGCTGGAACATGTTACAATTGTAGAGCTGACAGTGGGCTCTCGATCGGCTTTGGTACTTAGCTGCTAGCTAAGTGGAAAAAGTGGAAACTTCCGTTGGGATGTTTGACAAAATTAGGTCTTTGTACATAGGATATACTAGCTGACCAGGTCCACAAAGCTAATCACGCTGGTCTAGGCATCAATAATCACGATTTTTTAGAGAAAAAAAATCTATGTGATATTTCTGGATATTAATTAATCGTGATGATTGGAGGAAGTTTTTGTTTTCGAAATTCCTGTTGGATTTTTCTATTAAATTAACTGGCAAAATAATGACGAGGAACCGGCTTTCAAAAATTACAAAAATACGATTGTGTGTCCAAATTTTTATTGTTTGTCTATCTATCGTGGTAAATTGCTTCTGTGAGTATAAAAAATGTAATGATTTTGTAAGAAAATATTTTCGATACCAGAAGTGAATGATAAAAAATCATTGGCTCATAATTGTAGAAAGTATCGAGAAAGAGAAAGTGCTTAAATCCTTGAAAAATCTTGGGACTTGACTTGTTTAACGATTCTCTCTGGTACCTGGAGAAGGGTTTAGCCATAGTGTAGTTGGAGGGAAAAAATATGTGACTGCCCATCTTTTCTTCAAGAATTAACCACCCCGCATGTCCCGTTCTTATGGATGTAAGAGAGTTTAGGTTTTAGGGTCTTCTTTGTTATATTGTTGTTGTTTGCTTGTCGGTGGCCGGCATAGGGTTGCAAAGGAGAACTCGGTGAAGGCAGCAGACGTTTGTGTCTTCGAGTGCATTACTAAGGTGGCCTAATGTCATGCACTGCACTCCCCATGAACATCTGGCTTTCAATCGATTTAAATGGCCCGAGGTCGACCTCAATATCATCACAGGTCGACCTCAATAAGTTTAGCACAAATAACTCGAATTTTTGCCTTCATCGGTCGACCTCAGAAGCATCATAGGTCGACATCGGCTAGTTTGAAACGAGTCTGAAATGGCCCAAATGCTTTCAATGTTGAATGCAAAACAGATCCGGTCGACCTCATAAATAGAAGAGGTCGACCAGAGCGACCTCAGAAGCTTCATAGGTCGACCTCGACTAAATTGAAACGAGTCTGAAATGGCCCAAATGCTTTCAATGTTGAATGCAAAACAGATCCGGTCGACCTCATAAATAGAAGAGGTCGACCAGAGTTAGTTTCGCACATATAATTCGTAAGAGAATGGCAAAACTCGAACTTTTGCCATCATAGGTCGACCTCAGAAGCATCATAGGTCGACCTCGGCTAGATTGAAACGAGTCTGAAATGGCCCAAATGCTTTCAATGTTGAATGCAAAACAGATCCGGTCGACCTCATAAATAGAAGAGGTCGACCAGAGTTAGTTTCGCACAAATAATTCGTAAGAGAATGGCACAACTCGAACTTTTGCCTTCATCGGTCGACCTCAGAAGCATCATAGGTCGACCTCAGCTAGATTGAAACGAGTCTGAAATGGCACAAATACTTTCAATGTTGAATGCAAAACAGATTCGGTCGACCTCATAAATAGAAGAGGTCGACCAGAGTTTGTTTCGCACAAATAATTCGTAAGAGAATGGCACAACTCGAACTTTTGCCTTCATAGGTCGACCTCAGAAGCATCATAGGTCGACCTTGGCTAGATTGAAATGAGTCTGAAATGACCCAAATGCTTTCAATGTTGAATGCAAAACAGATCCGATCGACCGCATAAATAGAAGAGGTCGACCAGAGTTAGTTTCGCACAAATAATTCGTAAGAGAATGGCACAACTCCAACTTTTGCCTTCATAGGTCGACCTCAGAAGCATCATATAGGTCGACCTCGGCTAGATTGAAACGAGTCCGAAATGGCCCAAATACTCGTAGAAAAACGTCACAGGTGGACCTCAATATCATCACAGGTCGACCTCAGTCTATAAAACAGGAATAAATCGATTGAAAGCCAGATGCGATCGACCACGAAGATGAAAAGGTCGACCGCATCTGACGAACAGAAGGGTAAATCTCTCTTTTGAAGCTATAGATCTAAATAAAAACCCAAATACTCGTAGCAAAACGTCACAGGTCGACCTCAATATCATCACAGGTCGACCTCAGTCTATACAACAAAAGAAAAAATTGATTGAAAGCCAGATGCGATCGACCACGAATATGAAAAGGTCGACCGCATATGACGAATAGAAGGATAAATCCCTCTTTTCAAGCTTATATAAAACAGGAAAAAATCGATTGAAAGCCAGTTGCGGTCGACCACGATGATGAACAGGTAGACCGCATCTGACGAACAGAAGGGAAAATCCCTCTGTTCGAGCTATAGATCTAAATAAAAACCCATAAAATCGTAGCAAAACTTCACAGGTCGACCTCAATATCATCATAGGTCGACCTCAGTCCATTAAACAGGGAAAAAATCGATTGAAAGCCAGTTGCGGTCGACCACGATGATGAACAGGTCGACCGCATCTGACGAACAGAAGGGAAAATCCCTCTTTTCCATCTTTAGATTTTTTCAAAACAATCTAATCTACCAAAGAAGAAGACAAAAATCGAATCAAATGTAAAGAAGATTGAAAGCTATACCTTGTTCTTCTTCTAAGTGATGAGGATGAAATGAAATAGAGGTTCCTTTGAGTTTTTGGAAAATGGAGATTTTGGAAATTGGAGAAGAAGATGAAGAAGGGAAAGGAGAGGAAGAATGAGTGGATGTGGTGGGATAGAGTCTGATTGTGGTGTAGAATGAGTGGGGGAGGGTTTCTTAAATAGAGGATTGGGGGAGGTTTGGGTGGATGTTGCAAACAAACCGGTTTGGTCGGCCGAATTAAATACGCGGTCGACCTCAGTAACTTGTTCGGCCGACCGTTTATGGTCAGGTCGACCGTTATTTGTATGAGGTCGACCGTTTTATTGCTATTGTTTTTTTTCAACCAACAATCAATTAACTCATAAATTATTAAGATAATTCGAAGAAAATCCAATGCAATCACAATTATAAAAAAATAAATAAACTCCTAAAAAACAATAGAAGAAATTTAAGATCCTTTTTGGGACTTTGTTTCGGGCACTTAGGGCGAAAATGACCATATTTCCCACATTTCGAACACTCTCTTAAACTTTTGCCCGATGCAGTTCGTGCTGACTTGAATGTCCCCTTGGTCTTCCCAATTTTTGGATCTTTCACACTTAGAAGGGGTGCTGGAGAGTTTGCCGGTGTGATGTTGTCCGTTCTCTCCCTCGCAAACTCAATTGCCCATTGAGTTAGGTCGTCCAACGTCTTAGAGACATGATTAAAAGCAGCTTCACTACCACACGCAATGTCACACAAACGCTTACACTTTAGAGCCAATCCTCCATGTCTTATCAGTCGACCAACTTTCTCTCCCACATCACCTCCAACTCTAGGATGACGATTTAGTGTCTTCGCATTTTGGGTCCATCGAAGCTTGAACCACGAGGAGGGTAGTGCGGTGTATCCCATATTTTTTATTACTGTAAGCATATGTCTGCATGGAAACCCCTTAGATTCAAATAATGCACACTCGCATTTTAGATCTTGATTGAACGTAGTAAATGTTAACCGCCTTATCCGATCTGGGTTCATGTAGTTCTTCAGAATGAATGTCTCTGTCCCATCTGATTCATTTCCTCTCTCCGCTAATACATAAGAAACTTCATTCTCTAGTTCAGACTTGAAGATAGCAAATGTACGATGTGTGTAGATACTTTCAGCTTGCATTTCCCAAGTGCGAAGGGCATGCTTGCAGATCAACCTCGTGTGCCTAGAAGTATAATCATCCTGCACCTCCGTGAAACGCATTCCCTCCAGTGCTTCATCAATGTCCTGAACAAAACGTTGCAAGCTGTATTGAGTTCGCACATACCCATTTATCCAATGGTTACATGACTCACATCGCGAGGTTGATTGGAGTCTACCGAAATAAATATCCTTCAAGTATGCCTCTACCCACAGTAATTTGTCAGCGTACAAATCCCGCAACCACTTATTTGCAGACAAACCATGCTCACTAATTAAATGCTCCCAACGCCTCTCAAACTCCTCAATCGATATACGTGCTTTCGCCAAGTAAGTGAATGCGCTAACGAACTCCTTATTATGAACGGCCGTTGTCGCATTTGTCTCAATATGCCAAATACACAGACGGTAAGGCACTCCAACCAGAACAGTAGCAATGGCACCACGCATAGACTTGTCTCCGTCTGTGATCACTGAAGTTGGCATCTTAGAGTTCATACACTCCAGAAAAATATTCAACAACCAAACATAGTTGGGGATTGTCTCGTTGTCCAACTGGGAAAAACCATATATGATGTTACGGTGGTGGTGATTTACACCAACCATCATAACAAATGGTCGATTGTACTTGTTGCGCTTGTAGCATGCATCGAACGCCAAGACATCCCCAAAAAAATGGTAATCTGCTCTAGATGTGGAGTCCGACCAGAAGAGATTGCCTAATTCACCTTCATCGTTGGTTGTGTACTTGAAGAGCTGCCCGCATCAGAGGTATGTTTACTTTGCAAGTAACCCAATGTTCGGTTAACATCTCCTATTAGATCGTCGTCAACTGTTCGGGATTGCTGAACAACATTGTCCATATCCTTTGGAGTGTACCCCAGATTCTCATATACTCCAACTTTATTCTTCATGAACTGAACAATGTTGCGTTGTTTTATTCCTGACTGTCGCATCCCTATCGTCAGAGCCTTGTCTCCTTCACTCACATTTCGATGAGACCGAGGGGTCGTTTGGATTAGTGAATGTGATGAGAGATTTATGAGTGATTTTAAAACAATCTCTCGTTATGCAGGATTTTAAAACAATTCTGCGTTTGGAAAGGTGAGAGATTGTGGGCATGAGAAAATTCTAAATCTCTCATATGAGAGTTTTTAAAATAGCTGATGGGGATCAGCTATTTCACAATCACTCATTTTTTCTCATTCTTTTCCAAACTCTGCCCCTCCTTTTGTTCTTCCTTTCTTATTCTTCCTTAGGGATTAGGGATGGGTATAATTGTAACTTTAATTTTTAATTAAAATCCTTCATATATTCCCAAACATGTTATTTGGATCAAATCCCACGTTTAAAATACCTGGGTTTTTAATTGAGAGATTTTAATCCAAATCCCTCATTTACACATTCCCTAATCCAAACGACCCCCGAAGGAATTGAGTTTCTTCTTCATTGCAGCAACGATGTGAGTGCTTCCTCTCAAACTTAGAAACAACCCACATTTTCTTATTCCGATCAAAGCGTACAGTATACGATGCCTTGCAAGAATGTCTTGTCATCTTACGATGATGTCGAGTCCGACCTTCTTTATCTATATGCATCTTCTCTCTAGTCCCCTCTCTCGAACATACCATTATCCTCCCAATTGCTACTCCTCGACGACTCCTCCGAAGATCTCTACGTCGAACGCTAAATCCTTCGCTTTAGCATAGGAATCGTAAAATTTCTCTGCATCTTCTAATGTTTGGAACTCCATGGAAGGAATTTGTTGTTCATATTCAGTAGCTTCTTCATCATCCATAAATTCTTCTTCAGCACCCTCGGTTTCATTATCATCCCCAACCACTTCATCATCCGTATTATCTGTATCATCTGAATTATCCATAGCTCCTTCTCGAGCATCCTTAGGTTCCTCATCGAAGTTAACCTCATCATCATCTCTATCATCTGTATCATCTTTGTTATCCATCATGCAACGATCGGAATACGAATTTAATGTAAAAAACATCCACAATTAGCTCTCGTCAGGTCGACCTGAATGAACTGTACGGTCGACCTTATTACTGAATAACAAAGATGAGGTCGACCTGAATTTACTGTAAGGTCGACCTAATCATATAATTACACAAATACGGTCGACCGGATGGTGGGGGTGGTCGACCTAATTAGGGAAAAATTTAACCACATACAACCATTAACAATCACATACGAGACATACCTTAGCAAAGAGGTCGACCACTTATTGTTACGGTCTACCGGAATAAAAATAAACCGCCACCAACACCCGATCACAATAAGAGCGATGAGATTACAACTTCACTCCAACAAATTGCATAAATCGAAGTACGAATAAAGTCTTAAGACTCCAATCTATTTATAGATAATGTAGACGAATTCCTTATCCAATTGGTGAAAGATATATAAAATCATAATTCGACTAGGACAAGTACACAAAATCCTAATTGTACAAGGACATGTATCATTACGGTCGACCGCTTTGCACAAATGGTCGACCGTCTTGGGTAAATGTGAAACAGGTCGACCTCTTTACACAAATGGTCGACCGTTGTTTATAAATGTGAAACAGGTCGACCTCTTTACTGAAATGGTCGACCGTATTTTATTAAGGCCAAACAGACGAGATTCTATTCTTATTCCACATGGTTTTTGACTTTGCTACGGTATCATAGGTCGACCTTAAGCGTCACGAGGTCGACCTGTGCTCTGCCTTTGGGTTTGCCAGCTTTGAGTATGTGGTCGACCACTTGTTCTAGACGATTGAAATCGTACATTCAGTCACATCCTTAATTGTATAACAAATCTAATAAACGATAAACATTCAAAATCCAAAATGAAACGATCTCGCAAATACAAATTCAATGTATTGTCCAAATAATGCAACATTGTAACTTAACGACTTCATTTCTTTGCTTTTTTGTTTGAACTCTGTTTCTCTTTGCCTCTTTCCATGCATTCATCTACTACATGCTTGAAAAGATTTTCTCGTGCACGGTTTTCAAAATGTGTAGCCAGATACCATAGAATCTCCTTTCGAGCCGGCAATTTGTTTTCTTCTCCTATCTGCATTATGCCATGTAAGACTTCGTTACAACTAAAAAAAGTGTAAATTAAACAAGTTATTTGTTTGACGATATACTCATCACTCTATCCAGATCCTTGGATCCATAGCACATCCACTGCATGACGTGCACACCACACTCAGTACTATTCCTTTGCCGTTGAACTCGTAGCTCATCAAAATCGAAATCTCCAAAATTTGGTACTACTACATTGCTCATGCGCTCCGGTTTGAAAATATCATCCAAATTGGACAACTACACACAAATAACGAATATTTTAAACTTCTAGCATAATACGTGACGCTTAACAGTCAGAAAATTATAGGAAACACTTACCAATTTCTTGCATAGTGTTGATTTACGCCTACGATTCGCCTCACTAGTTGAAGGTAGACTGTCAAGCAAAAATGCAGTTTTTTGCTGGACATTGACGAGATACAGAAACCAATGATTTGCTTCATCGTCAACAACTGGCATAAATATCTAGCAACGAAACACTCACTATATGTTATAAACAGCGAATACAAACAAATGCACTTTCGAAATTTAATGATATAGGGACATTGACTAGACTAACCTTCTGGCATGCACTAACATTCGGCATAAACATCACGCCATCATTCATCAACTTGTTACGAATTTGTCTAGTCTTCATGTTAGCGCGTACCATTTTCTGCACCATGTTTTAATTGAGATGAATTGACATGGTACAATATAAATAACTAGGTTATGACAAATAATTTGACATTACGGCTCTTACCGAAAACATATTTGGCAAATACCACACATTTGGCTCTTTCACATCATGTTTTTCAGACATTGTTAGTGCCCTTGCACACAAATCCACTACCTACCATCCAACAATCAAACACAAAATCATCGTAAATCGTAACATAAATAGTGCATAATTCATACGAAAGTCGTAGTAGTATAGTACTTACTGATGAGCAAACCCAGTTATTTTCGCTAATGACCGAACTCAAATAAAGTCGTTGCACGTTTTCAGAAAAAAAGTCCACAACGGTCAAACTGAAAAAATCAAAATAACAGAAATGTCAATTTTGATTTGCAACGTACAGGTCGACCTGTTCACAGTCACGGTCGACCTTATTGGACAAACGGTCGACCTCATGACCTAAACGGTCGACCACAGTACTAAAAAACGTCCTACTTGTCCCAATTCGTGTCCCCAGCCTTCTCTTTAGTAACAACATAATACAAGTCTTCAACTGGATTTTGAAGATTTTTGGTGAATCCTTCTAGACCCTCCACTTTCATGACCTACAAATCATAGTTAAAATTAAAGTAACATATGAACACAAACACACATTATAGATGAATATGTAACGTAAACTTACCCCGTGCTTTTCGAAAGGACTCTTAGATTCATCTTCATCGCTATCAGCACTAAATAATCCTTTTCTTACAAATTGATCCTTCTGTGGAGTGGTGTAGGAGTCACTTTCATATCGCGGTCTCTTGTACTTAGGAGAGGAACCCTTGCTGTCATTCGTTGTTTCACTCTGTCAAACATATAAACAAAACAAATTAGCACTAATGATGGTAATACTAATATCTTCAATCACATATGAATATACTTGGATACCTTTAAAATGTGCTCTTTCAATAAATCGTCTATGCTCTGGTAGCAATTTTCAGAGTCATCATGGTCTTCCTCATCTTTACCAAAGTCAAATTTCTTTCCTTTACCATCTCTTCCACCATTCTCCATTCGTTCTGCACTTATATCTTTGATAGCACCTTCTAGCCTCTCAAACCCGTCATGCATCATCCCAGTCATATCTGTCAGTTGAACTGACAATTGCTCCACTCTATCACGCATGGACTTCTGAAAGTCATTGACTTGTGTTTGACACACCACCAGCTTCTCTTGTGTGGCTTTCAACAATTTCATGATTTCACCCAAATCTTGATGCAATCTCTCATCATGCATCATCGTCTAAACAATTTAAAGAAAAATTCAAATCATAATTCAACTACAAATTTCTACAATTGACCAAAAAACAAAGACGTGGTCGACCTGACAAAGTATTAGGTCGACCTGGAAGACAAATAGTGACTACCACAACCATTAAGGTCGACCTCTGTTCTTCCTAGGTCGACCTATCCAGTAGGAAAAATAACAATTAACAACGAAAAGTAAGTTCAAAATTAAAACGAAAAAAGGATAGGTCGACCAGATATCTGGCGCGGTCGACCTTTTCAAGCACAACATAGTCATACAAACAAAGACAAATTCGACATTCAGGTTGAATAACCAAAACAAACAGAAATGGTCGACCTTGAAACACATTAGGTCGACCACTTGGGTTGATCTTCGTTACCTCGCAAGTACAGAAGTCCAAGTGTTGTGCCCTAAATTCAAATACGAAGAATTGTCTCGTCAGGTCGACCTGGTTGATGTCACGATCGACCGAATGGAATTCTGCACGCAACAATATATCAAATTAGACGGTGGAAATCACGCATTACAAAAGATGACGGTGAATGCTACATTAGGTCGACCTCACCTTCGACCTGGTCGACCACTTCCAACACGTACAACAGCAACCGCGAACGATCTTCTTCACAAAGGCTCTCAATCGGGGAAAAAAAAACTAATTCAGACTTGGTGGCGTTGAAGGGGACTTATATTCGTATTTATAGAGATTTAGGACATGAATGGGTCGACCCAATTCGTTTCCTTGTCCAATTGTGGAACCTTTCTGGTGTTGGAATCCTTATCCAATACGGATACGGTGTGAATGCGGCCGACCGCTTTCTAATGCGGTCGACCTGTTAGGTGCACAATGGTCGCCCTATGAGGTATTTGGGTCGACCTTTCATTCTGTTAGTCCACCAAAGAGGACGACCATATTATGTAAGAGATCGACCGCGTCTCGGAACCTCACATACATGAATTAGTCAGTCCGGTCGACCACTTGTTGGATTAGGTCGACCGAAAAGTCCATGTCACGGTGACATGCATGTCACCGTAGCAAAATCCAAGAATTTATATTTTCTTGATGGTTCGAATTTTGTAATGGATCCTTCAGAAGTGTAGGCCTGGGCCTAAAGCCCAATAGAAGTATCTCGGCCTTCTTCCCCTAAGGAGATTAACTGATTAAGGGCGTTTCTTCTCTCCGATCAACTACCTTTCTACTCGAATCGTTCTTCGCTTATCTTGCCGTTCGACTAGCGCCTCATAGAGAGGAAGTTGGGGAAACAGCAGCGCCCACCGGAAGTGTGGGAAGACTACGTCACGGCGGTCTGATAGGCTCCCAGTCATCTTCCTCCGTTTCTTCCATCGGCGGCGTAATTCGCTTCTGCCAATTTGATTGCTGTTCTCCTGAATCCCGCCACTGTCAACGGAGCAAAATTTCCCTCTTTCTTCTCTCTTACTAGTCATTTGACATCCGGCGACGGAGATAGAGGGAATTCTTTCAATTCGCGCCTTCATGTCTCGCTTCTCTTCCGAGTATAATAACTAGGGCAGCCGCTGGGGAAAGACGTGAAGAGCTGCTAAACTACTTCTCAATCGAATCTCCGTTGCCAGGTAAAAAATCTTAACAGATATCTAATTGCTTTCTAGCCAGGTTTAAGGATCCATATATGGTCAATTCATCATCTTCCGTAGCATCTGAGGTCATTGCTTTACAAGAAAGTTACTGAATTAGGCTTCTTCTATCGATCTACTTAGTTTGAAAGCATGGATTTTATCTGTAAATTACGAAGTAATCCCAATTGTTTGAAAGCTTGGATTTTGATTATATGGTTTGTCTTCTTCAGTGGGTGTCAAACGCAAACTAGAAAGATGGATTCATCACAGAACATGACCGGAGGAAATGGTGGTAATGGCGCATTACCTGCTCAGGCGAATGATATTGCTACAGCAAATGCATCAGCCAATGACCCAAAGGAGAATCTAAACCAAGTTATCAACTCCATCCAGAAGAATCTTGGCCTCATCCACCAGCTTTACCTCACTGTGTCCTCCTTCAGTGCTGCTTCACAGGCTCCTCTACTCCAGCGGCTGTACTGTATCCTAACCTTCGTTTGCTTTCCGTTTGGTGTTATATACTAGATAGTCTGTTTTTTGGGCGCTATTGAGCAACTTGTTTGACATCAGAGTCTGAATTTCGCAGTAATGGCCTCATCACCGAGCTAGATAATATGGATAAATTGGCTGAGAAGTGCAATATACAAGTTCCCATGGAGGTTATTAAGTATGTCCCTCTGTCAATTATGTCGTTTTAGTGCATCCATGCAGGAGCTCTCATTCATTCGTACCTAATATGAAGTTATTGTATCTTCTTTTCTTGTTAGTTTGATTGATGATGGGAAAAATCCAGATGAATTCACACGAGATGTCATAAACAGCTGCATCGCCAAAAACCAGGTTACCAAGGGGAAAACAGATGGCTTTAAGGTACTAATTGATATGTCCATCTTTTCCACTGCACATTTTATGTGAGTTATATGGTTGATGCTATGAAGAGTTTGTCTGGATTGGTTATAGATTCATACAACTTGTTTACATTGACAGGCTCTACGTAAGAATCTCCTGGAAGAACTAGAGCAGGCTTTTCCTGATGAAGTTGAATCGTACAGGGAAATACGTGCTATTTCTGCTGCTGTAAGTTCATTTCCACTTTTTTTTTTTCTTTTCCCCAGAGAGCTTTCAGTTTTACAGTAACTTGTAGGATACGATGTACATCATCAATAAGGTTGTGCCACTCCATGCTATACCTTTGTCTAATTGTATGTCATTGTGGTATCATTGATTATATATGAGGACGTGCGCTTTAACTATGAGTGTATATTTCGCACAGTTGAAGAAATTTTGTTTTGCAGTAGGGCTCTGCGCCATTAGGCCCCATATAATTAGGAAGCCTCTGTAGCCCTGTTATGCTGGCTGGAAATTGGATTTACATGTAGAATGAGTGTCTAGATGCTCGAGCTAGCTACTTCATTCTCATTTCTGAGTGTCTTTTCATCCGTGCTACTAGAAGCAGAAAAGCTCATGTTCCATGGCATGTTGCAGGAATCGAAACGCCTTGCCCAAGCACAAAGTTCATTGCCAAATGGAGACGTGAAGGTTAAACCCGAGCTTTGAGGGCTAACATCGGTGACGAATATATGTCTTCCTCCTTCAGTTCTGCATCTTTCTTTTATTGTTTTTACTTCCTTTCCTTGCGTTTCTTCTTCCTCTGCATGTTACCTTGTAGATCTGATGCTGTGCTTTAACTAGATAGGGATGCTTGACAGAAGATTCTATGCTAGTAATGTTGCGAATTCAGGGGGACTGGCGATTATAGTAATTGTGTTGTTATACCTCTCTGCTGTGACTTCCTAATGGGTTACTGACTAGAACTGTCCAAATATTCTTACATAACTACATCTGATAAAATTAGATTAGTTCCTTTAGTAACTTCCTCACTTTGATGGTTAATGTTGCTAGTTCTTGCCTTTGTAGCGGAACTAAGATATGTACTTGAGAAAGAGGTTACGATTTGTGGCACAAGGAGAAAACAGAAACATTTTCCAAATGTTCTTGAAATTGTTGTGTATGGTTGTACTTAATCAAGTTCTATCCGATATTTGCTCAGACGAGAGCATATGAAATAAATCGAAAGCTTCACAATTTTTTTACCCGGGTCTGGAAAGTGGTGTCTATACGAAATACATCATTTCGACAAAGTTCGGATCTATTTATAAAATGTACATTTATTGGATGTCCTAAAAAATTAAGGGAATATTACTATACAATTTTCTTCATCCATCGAAATTGGCTAACTATTCTAACATCTTCAATCACCAGCACGATTCATCTGTAATTATATAGCAGACTGACTATTGAGTTAGTATATTTTAGCTTAAAATTCGTTCAACTTATTAGTATCCCTAGTCGAACAAGTAATAACTATTGATATTGATGTGGATTGCAAAAAATTTGAGTTGACAATAAAAAATACAAATGCAATTTCTTTTGCAATTGTATTGATGGAGATGCTTTATTGCAATTATTGAATGCAAGCCACATCATTTTTTTTTATTATTAAATTATTCATTAATTTTATTATTTGAGTGTTTATGTTTTAATAAATTAAATCAAAAAAATTAGTTGCAATTGCAAGTTAATTGCATTGATGTGTTGCAATGCAAGTAAGATAAGTTGGATTGAAAAAAATGAAGTAACAATAAAAAAAAATGTGATTGCACCAATGGAGATGCTCTAAGATAGATTATATTATTTACCTGCCAAAAAAAATATTTTATTATTGGTTTTTATTGATATTCGTTTGATTTCAAATACAATTGCACCAATGTGATAGAATTTTTTTTTTATGGTTAATGTGATGAATTTTGAAGTGTACTATAACGAAAATTTTACCTTTCAATTAATTAAAATCTGAAACCAACGAGTTTCAGACATACACGTAATTTCTTTCTTTTGTCTTCTCTCAATTTTTCACAGTCGTTAATTTCTGCATGCATTCCTGTAACCGCGGTTATATAACAAACCACCATGGCCACCAGAAGAAACCCGTTCGTCTCCCAGGTTAATCACAAATTCCTGACGACGTTTCCTCCGTAGCATCAGGTGGCCGCTCTCCATTTCCCAGGGGAACATTTTTTTCGCCGGAAAAAAACTTCCCGTACCGGGATGGCAGCGGCCACCACCAACAACAGGAGGAATTCCCCGGACAGGAAAAGCGAGCAAACGTTGGCCGTCGCCGTCGACAAGGACAAAGGCAGCCAGTACGCCCTGAAATGGGCGGTGGAGCATTTGGCCAACAGAGGGGATTCCATCGTTCTTCTTCATGTCAGGCAAAGTACATCCGATCAGATCTCTGTTTCCTTCCTTCAATACAATTCTCATTTCATTTCATCATTTCCCGGATTCTGAATTCCGTTGATTTCAACTTTGTCGCTAGGGGGAGTCGGAGGAACCCCTGGTTCCAACTCCGATCCAAAAGACGACGGTGGCAAGAAGCAGTCCCAATTCGATAATGCAACCAAGGAGCTCTTCCTTCCATTCCGCTGCTTCTGCTCCCGCAAAGAGGTTCGAATTCGATCCCTTCCACTTACAAGAACTCTGTTAATTGAATGTGTATCTTCGTTTAACTACATTCTTTGATGTGAACATAGGTGAAAACGATTGAGGTACTTATGGAGGACGCAGACATACCAAAGGCAATCAACACCTACTGCGTTGCCAATTCCATTGAGGCGCTTGTCCTCGGGACACCATCTCGCGGCGGAATCGTCAAGCGATTCAAGCTCACGGATGTGCCCAGCACTGTTATGAAAACGATCCCCGATTACTGCACGGTGTACGTAATCGGGAAGGGGAAGATCCAATCCATCAGAAACGCCACCGCTCCTCCGCCTTCCAGATCCAACCTTCCCGTTGATGGCTCCAGGTCCCGTCGACGAGGTAGGTTCCCCTGTCCTGATAATGTTTCAATTTCTTACAAATTAGAGCGAAGAATCCTGATGACAATGTCATTTTGTGCAGACTATTCACCACCAGAAAGCATGATCGACGACGAATCTTTTAGGTAAGAGTTTGGATTGGATTGCTTTTTCTTGAACTTGGTGTTGTTGAATTCGATAACCTTTGTTCTCATCAAGTAAGAACCGTTCTGTGTGGTGGCGGGAAAATTAAAAAAAAAAACAGAAGCAGGTCGACGGGTAGAGGAAGAGCTTCGAGCGTGGCGGACATGGACATTTCCTTTGTCAGCGGCGCAAGGATGAGCAACGCGGAGAGAATCCTGTTCCCTTCCTATGGCGACAGCAGCGAGTTCGGCGTGAGCGCCAGGTCCTCCACGGCTTCCCAATCCGACAGCATAAGCGTGGCGTCGTCCTACACACCGAATACGTCTATGGATTTCGGCTCGCTCAGTGAGTTCTCGGCGTCTGACATCGATAGCGTCAGGAATTCCTCTGCTTCCCAGGGCGTGGTGAGTCTGAGTTGTGATTAATGGCGTTTTCCAAAAAGTTCGAATTCCCGAGTTTGCATTGCTTGATTCGTTGATGAAAACAGGAGGATGTAGAGTCGGAAGTGAGGAGGCTGAAGCTGGAGCTCAAGCAAACAATGGAGATGTACAACAATGCTTGCAAAGAGGCGCTTACTGCTAAATCTAAGGTGTATAAAAATAACAGAGTAACTATAAAATATAAATGCTTAAAATGTAATACCGGTGTCTGAACTTGATTGATTTCTGTTAACAGGCAAGGGAGCTTCAGAGATGGAAGATGGAGAAGGAGCAGAAGCTAGAGACAGCAAAATCGGCAGAGGAAGCGATATTTGCCGCCATAGAAGAGGAGAAAGCCAAACGCAAGGCGGCCCTGGAGGCAGCTGAATCAGCTCAGAAGCTTGCCGAGAAGGAAGCCCTGAAGCGGAAAAACTTGGAGAAAAAAACAGAGTCCCTGCCTTACGGCGACCTCTGCTGCCGCCAATACTCAATCGAAGAGATTGAAGAAGCGACCAATGATTTCTCCAGCTCCCTCAAGATCGGCGAAGGGGGATACGGCCCAGTCTACCGCTGCAACCTGGACCACACGCCGGTGGCGATCAAGGCCCTCCGGCCCGACGCGGCCCAGGGCAGGGCCCAATTCCAGCAGGAAGTCGACGTCCTGTCTCGAATCCGACACCCCAATATGGTCCTCTTGATCGGCGCTTGCTCGGAGTACGGCTGCTTGGTCTACGAGTACATGGCGAACGGCAGCTTGGAAGACAGGCTGCTCCGGCGAGGGAACACGCCTGCTCTGTCATGGCAGCTGAGGTTTAAAATCGCGGCGGAGATCGCCACGGGGTTACATTTCCTCCACCAGACCAAACCCGAGCCCTTGGTGCACCGTGATTTGAAGCCGGGGAACATTCTCATCGATCGAAACTTCGTCAGCAAGATCAGCGACGTCGGGCTGGCGAGGCTGGTCCCGCCGACGGTGGCTAACAGCATCACGCAGTACAGGATGACACAGACTGCAGGGACGTTCTGCTACATCGACCCGGAGTATCAGCAGACCGGGATGCTCGGGACGAAATCGGACATATATTCGTTCGGAATCATCCTCCTGCAGCTGATCACGGCCAAGCCGCCGATGGGGCTGACTCACTACGTCCAGCGGGCGATTGAGAAGGGGAATTTCGCCGACATTCTCGACCCGGATGTGCCCGATTGGCCTGTGGAGGAGGCTTTGAAAGTGGCGAAATTGGGGATCCAATGCGCGGAATTGAGGCGGAAGGATCGGCCGGATCTGAAGGACGTCGTGCTGCCGGAGCTCTGCAAGTTGAGGGAGCTCGCCGATGAGAAAATGGCGGGCTTGTACTTCTCTGCCCCTGCCGCCGGCGATAGCCCGGTCGGGTCGCAATTTAAAACCAGCTTCTCGGTTCAACCAGTGAGTGAAGTGATGTCAGGATATGAGAGCTCCAGGAGTCGGTACAGCACGTCGTCGTTTTCAGGTCCGCAAGGATGAGAAACGATTGTTTTTGCCACGTACGCGAGCGGGTTGACTGATTGTCAATACGTATATGGAAGGCAAGATGGCTGTAGGTTGCCACAAGCCATAGAATATAGCTCTGTGAATCACAGAAATTTTTTGTGATTGCTTTGTAGCCATGACATGAGATGCGAAAACATCTTTTTTTATTAAATTGAAATTGTGTTGCCATATTTATTGGATATGCATTGCTAGATATCTTATATCTATATGATACATTCTCTAAGTACTTGCAAGGTTGAGACGAATTCGAGCTCCCTTTGGTAAATCCATATTATAAGCAACCTTACCTAACATCTTTCAAAATTTTGTATGGTTCAAAAAATTTCAAGCAACTAAGTCCTGGTTTGACCTCCTAAATATTGACGACCGCACATGCGTATACAATACAGTAAAAAGCAGGTCTTATAGCTCAAACTCCACATCCTTATAACCCAAACTTGCAAGTTGCTTCATCTGGTTGTTAGTCACTTCCAGATATGCCATCAACTGCTCCAAAGCTTCATCCCAGCCCTGCAACCGCCAATCTATCAACAGCATCGAAAGGGTTACCACTCAATCGATATGTCACCATTGATAGAAAAGCTTGTGCAAAGCAAGCTAGCTAGCTACGAATATTGTAAAAGACTAACATAAATTCTCTTACTCGATATGTTCATCGTTTTTTTAGAATCCCTAGAAAACAAACACATATAAATACTAACACACATCACTAGTTGGTGTAATGCTCCTTCTTTTACAACTTTGAATGGGATGGGATGGAATGGAATGGAATAGAAAGTGAGATAGGCAACTAACCAAGGGGGCAAAAAAAAAAAAAAGGCATAAAGAAAAACGAAACCCCATTATAGCACAAGGAACCAAGCCACTGATTTTTGGTTGGTTAGTTGGATTTGTGTATGGATACAAGAGCTTGGCATTCCTAAAGCAAAAGGGCCAAAAATGAACACTTCTTGAGATAAAGCAACTCCTCTAACTTGCTTGCTTGCTTGGGGGTGTGTTTTATTTTTATAAGGATGGAAGCCAAGCAAGCCGCTATTCCTCCCTCTCCCGACATCTCTACTTTTGATGGCCCTTTATTTAGGGTTACGTTGCCTTAGTTTAAGCCTCGTCCGTCCGTCCATCCATCCACCCAACCCACTCATTATCACCAAGCTTATGCTTGCTTCCTTAGCTGCCAAGTCACAAAATGCCGCCTTTCATTCCAATATTCCAAATCCCTGCCTGACGACGGCCAGCTTTGGGGCTTCAGCCAGCCACCGGGATTGTACCAAAGTGTACACTTAGCAGCCTCCACAATACTTTTTCTCTTTTCCTTTATAGGAAAAGAAAGGGTTTTAAACCAAACTCCAAATCTATCACATAACAGCCAGCATTTGGACCCCAACTGCATTTTGGTTTCTAGCAGTTTTGTTGAAAACCCAGTTGTGCAGATGGTTGAACTGATCAGATTGCGAATCACACAGTCTTAATCAAGCGGATATAACAATCTAGTTGAATACTTGATTCGTCGAAATTTATCTGGCGTAGTGACACATTGGTTTTTGGCATTGAGGCCTGTTTGGTAAAGAGAGATGATGACACCTATTTAGTATGGTAAGCATCCACTGGCGAAAAGTCCCAGTCTCCAATCTTGCCCTTTTTTCCTGGGTTTGATTTCCCCTTTTGCTTATTTGGGATTTTGGAACCTAGACTGGGGGGATGACAGGGACTTGTTCTCCAACTTTGGATTGGTAAAGAAAGAGCATTGAAGCCAATTCGGTAATGATAGGGAAATGTGGGGAAACTGAGATGTGAGAAGAACAACAAAAAGAGATGCTTATCTTCCCAATGAAATTGTTCCAACTCTTACCTTTTTTGTTCAAACCTGTCAGGATGAGTCTTCCTTCCTAAACAAAAACATATTGTTAGTTATTCCAATGGGGACATGCTCATGATTGCAAGTGAATCTAATGGCCTTCCCCACATGTTTCCTGGGGCCACAACCCTTGTGGCTTTATGGATCCACTTTGAGAAAAGCTATAACTCAAAGCTTATTCCTGCACTGTATATAAATAGATCAGCAGCAGAGTTGCATTAGAATAGCAGCAGCCACTTCTCAGTTCTCAGCCTAAACTACTCCACCATTCTGTTGTTTTATCATCATCATCACCATCACCACCACCATCATCATCATCATCATAATCATTGCTTCATGGGTATATTGGGGCACAGAGTGATTCTTCTTCTATTCTGCATTGGGAATTTAGCTCTTCAGCCTGAGACGGCGTGTGGCCTGACAAGCATTGATCTTGCTCTGAGATGGCGGCATCCTGGGCACCAAAATTCACGCTTCCTGAAGGGCGTGGCTGTAGATGAGTTGCAGGGCACATCGTTGAGCTTGGCGCCTGGACCTTCAGTGATGTTTGATCCTAATCAGTCCAACAAAAGAACGGTTAAGAAAGGATCAGATCCCATTCACAACAGGCAGTAGCCTGGTTTTCTGAACCAGGGAAGAGCACCAAATATTCTTTTCTTTGTTCTTTCTCATTTCTCCTCCCCGATGCCAGCAAAGGAAGTGACGTGACGGCTTGAAACTGTAGCTGATGCAAAACAAAAAAAATATATATATACAGACCAAGATGAAGAAACTGCAAGTTACAGGCACCTCATGATTCCTCAAAGTTGAAGCCTCAAACATGGTTTGCTGGATTTTGATATATTTTTCATTTGTTTTAGAGGCAGCATTTTGTCAAGAGAGAGTTGCAGCAGCCTAGGCTAGACCCATATCTCTAAGCCAGCATCATCTCTGTACTGTATAGAACGAATCAGGTCTTAATCAACTTGTTGCCCCCCACCCCCATACATTCAAAGTGTAGATGATGCTCGCTCTCATACACAATCAATAGATAGTGCTTTCCTTCACTTTCGTTTTTTCCTTGTTTGTACTTCAACCTTGTTTAATCCACAAAGCATGAAAGGACAGGTTTACAGGCAACCTGTATGTTATTCTAGTTTGCAGAAGCTTTCACGCAATGCTCCATGAACAGGTAAATATGCTCCATAAAAATTCCCAGACTAGAATGAATACAGTTTCAACAACCAGGACAACCAAAGGTAAAAAAAACTGATTGACAATCTTGAGACGAAACTGTAAAGGAAAATAGATTCATCCTCATCCATAATGAATGGAAATTAACAGCTCAAAGTAGAAGTATAAATACATGCGTCGCTGCTTAAGATCTTGTCTAGCAGCACTTAGGTATTGTTATCAAGTTCAATCACTAACTCCTGAGTTTCTTTTATCTTCTCTGAATCATAGTCCAAAGTTCTGCTCTTTCAAAGGAAATGTTAAATGTAAATAAACCCAGAACTCTGAGTGTATAAACCATCCTTTGATAGAAAACTGGTCTTTTCATATTATTATTAATGATTAATGATTAATGTTAACTGTAGGGTGAGTAAGGCCAACTAAGGCTGAGTAGGACTATTATTAGGTTTTTCAGGTCTTTCCTATAAAGGGTATTCATTCAGATTAACCAAAGAAGTAAATAGAATAGTATCCCCAAAACCTCAATCTCTCCAATCCTCTAAATCTGTCTCTCTTCTTCCTATCAAGGCTGTGGCACCTTCTCTCTCAATTAGTCAATTATGCTATCAAGTCTCAATTAGTCAATTATGCCCAATTCTCCGCCTAAAGTGCCCCACATTACCATTTACCACATTAAGACCTCCTTCAACTTCCACAGATTCTCATGTGTATTGTCACAGCAAAAAAGTTGGAGCAATTTCCCATGTCTACCCATCTAGATTTTTCTTCACATTCAGAACAAAAAAGTTATGGCACGACAGGAAGGGGAGACCAACGATACTCAATGAATGATCCAAATCACTTGGCCAACAAGACCTTGTATAAATGATAAGTATGATTGGCGGAAACAAGAAGATCCGGAAAAATTACAAAATAAATACCCTTTCACTCAAGGAAACAAAGAAAAAAAAAAGGATTAAAGCTTTTGAAGCATGTCTACCTGCTGACTGTTGTGCTCAGTGAGCTTGTTGGTTGAGACCTGGAGTATCGATTCTTCCTGTTAAGTTGCAACCGAAGAGACGGCACCTTTCTCGATACAGCCTTCCAGACCATATCCACAGCATCATCAGGCCATGAAGGGTAGTGGTATTCAAAGTGGGGGGCAATTTCTTGTAACCTAACCCACATCTTGGTCCAATCATCTACCTCAATCCCACGGAGAAGATTAAGTAAGTATCCCGGTTTGATAGCATCAGATGCATGAACAAACACACAGAACTCTGAATAGTCAAGCACGTCTTCAAACGGCAGCTCTATCTCGTCACTAATTATCACAGGAACACAACGAGTGGCAATCGCATCAAACAGGCGATTGGAAGCAGGTGTATCCCCAGCAATATGTAGGCAGAACTTTGATATGGCCATCCCTGCATTGGCCTTGTTTATGCCAACCTTCCCGTAGGATCCAAATGTGAAGTGCACATCTTCCTCATATTTTAGAAGATTATACAGTTCCTGGCGAATAGCTCCTCCCTTAAGAAGACAAGCAGAGTAAACATCAATGTGCTTAAAGTACATAAGATATTACTCTGTGTGTGAAGTTCTCAATCCAACTGAACCCTCCCTCCCCTCAAATCATACACCATATCCTTCCCAAAAGGAGAAAGATAATGATAGCATGCTTAATTATACAACAAAGTCTAGGACTATTTGTGGCAAAAATAAACAGAAAATGAAGAACAATGGAAGAGAAGTAAGGATGTCAAGGTTGTGATCTTAGCTCAACCACCACTCTCTTAGAGAATATTAGACTATTAAAAAATGTAGTGAATATCAGAACAATGGAAGAATATCAAGGGTATTCTCATTCCAATTAAAGCAAAGAGAAATATTCCAAACATAGCAGAGAATATCAGGACAAAATAGAAGCCAATCTGGCTTACTAACGAATTCATTTATCCACATTTGATCACTACATTGGCCAGAAATTAGCTAAATCTGTGGAATATTTACATGCAACAGCAGCAGTCACCTCTAGTGTTGCTGGAAGACATATTAATAGCATAGAAGGAAAGCCTGCAGATACTTACATCCTTTCTGTAAATAGTCCCTTTGAAATAAGCTAGTATAGAACGCTGATCAAACTGAGCTGACTGACCATTTGGAATGCTCCTAACAACATGTTTGTAAGGAGCTATTATATCCTTTTCAATGTTTGCAACTTTAGCCCGATACCTCCCGAAATCTGCAAGCACAAACATGGCAGAGGCCAACTTTTTCCTAGAGTAAGCCATGCTATTTGGATGGTGCGCCACAATCAAATGATCCTTTCCCCCATGCCGCTTCCATAGATCCTGACCGAACAAATACTGCACCAATTTCTCCTGCAGAATTTGGTCGAGTGCATGTTTCGCTTTTCCCAAAGGCCTGGGATACAGATTGTAACTGAGAGATGAGAAAAACGGCACAAATATTATGTCTGCTTCACTAGAATTCCCCACCCTAACTGCACTGCAAGATCTGACAACACTTGGCACATTAGAAGCTAGAAGATCAAGTGTCAACCAATACTCTATACCATGCTGCAAGAACAAGCCACCAAGATAAGGCGAGATGTGCCTGGGGTCATTCACAGTAGGCCATGTCTCATTGCCATTTCCCTTCCATTTTAGTAATCCAAAGTGAAATTCAGGAGGCAGATCATACATATATACCTTCAGAACAGCTTGGTTTTCGTCACAAGTCAAGGCCCCAGATGGCGGACAGATTGTTCCTTCACTGCTAGGGCCAAAATTAGGGAATTGTGTCTGTGAGGGCAGAGGAGGTAGCACCGAGAGCTCACTAAACTGGTGGAGAGGTAGAGAAGAAAATATCAAAAGGAACAACGGGAGTGTGATTAGGTAGAAGGGAATCATGAATAGAAGAAGCTTATGTTTCTCAGACATGAGTGGAAAAGCTTGAAGGAAGACCACCTGACTCCTGAATTAAGGAACTCACAGCATGACTCCAGGTTTTTTTGTATCAAAGACAAAGAGAAAGAATCAAAGCATAGAATCCTAAAGGATGATCAAGGTCAGAACAACTTGATCTTTGAAGGAAACAACCCAAAATCCTTGTCTTTAATATCAATGCACAAAGTTGCAGCAGTTGGGTCAGCATATTAAAACCCAGTCTCGATCATGCAAACCTAACAAAAGAAACATGGAATTTCACTCTTACAGAAGGAACCAGGAGTCCACTTGACAACGCATAAGCTCAATCTACGGAACAGAAAGAAAAAGACATTGAAAGAATTATAATCAGTGATCGTACGTCCATTTGTTGTTAAATGTCATTTGAATTCTGTCTTTATCACTGGAAGGATCATTCTATAGCGCTCTAATTCGCAAGGAAAGGGGAAACATTAATAACAAGGAACAGACAACATTGATCATCCAGCTGAACCAGACAATGAGCATTTCATCGCCTGGGCATTGTGAGATGCAGCATTGTTCGAGGTGGGTTGAAGAAAAACGAGGGAAAAATTGCACCTTGAGAGGGAGGAGTTTGGAGAACTCTAGTGCGAGTAGGGAATTTCGCCTCTGTCTGAGCTGAGCAAGTTTGAGTATATTTGCCGCGATGTACACCAGCAAAGGCGCACTCACTGAACGGTGGTGAGTAATCGCCAGATTCGCTGACTAGCCAGAGAGAATGAGCATCGATCGGAGAGAACCGGTCGCCGGGTGCCATGCCGATGACGATTTTCTATCTCGAAGAGAACAAATGCTTCCAACTAATGAGCCCTTTGAGTCTCCTTGACCTTGAGAGTTGAGATGACTCAAAGAAGAAAACCGCTGCAAACCAACATGGTTACAAATTATGACAAAAGAAATATTTATTAATTATTTTTTTGGAAAATTATTCTTCTTTGGAAAATTACAAAAATCCTATTAATTACACTAGTTTTGATCATTGTCCATGAAACCATACCGGATATTGTATCGGAAAAGTCAGCGATATGATATTTTATGATAAAACCGTGGTTTAACCGCAGTTCAACCGTTAGACCGTTAAATACCGTCTACTAGTTTAGCCTCTAATACTGGTATTTCGTGATTGAACCGCCGGTACGGTACGGTTTCATGGACCATGGTTTTGATCCGACCGGTTAGTTAGAATATTTTTGGTTTATTATTTAATAAATTACATTATTAGTAGCCATTTATATAATAAAAATTACACTAGCTTTGATCCCACCTGTTAGTTAGAATATTTTAAGTTTATTATTTAATTAATTACATTTTTAGTAGCCATCTATATAGTGAAAGTTGTTATATTTACAAAAAAAATTACATCATATTTAGTTTTTTATCAGTGATTTTTTATTGAAATTTTTTTTATCAATAGTAGTTATCTACATAATGAAAGTTGTTTAAGGTTTCATGAGAGGTATTTTATCCAACCCATTATTGGTAATTTTTTTTTTTTTACGTACTCGATCAAGATTTTTCATCATTCTTTATTTATGGATTCTCCACTCTTACTTAATATGGTATCGTTCCAGCTAAGTATAGGTAAAAAAAAATGAAACCACAAACATATTGTCGCTAAATTGGGTAATCATTTTTGTAACCAAAGTTAAAGAAGTCTCAATTGCACACGTAATAAGAAAGTAATATCAAGTTTCTCTCAATCATTTTTATAAAAATAATATCAAGTTTCTCTTAATCTTTACAAAACCGTTGGTGAACCGTTGATAGAACCGTTCATGATATATTACATATAAGATTTGTATATTACACTAATTAAAGAATGAAGCTATCATTGACATTTGACCATAAACAATTATAATTCATATCATCACAAAAATATCTAATAAATCATTGCAACTATCTCACAAAAGAAACCATATTTTTTAGTTCAAATTAAAAATTACGGTTTTAGTTGGTAGTAGACAACATAAAGTCGACAACAAGGTTGGAATGAGAAGAGTAAGCATATATAAACTTAATGATTATGATTTGATGATCTTAGTATATTTTAAAGCGTTTTGTAAATTTTTTGGTTAAAATAGTGAACTAGTGGACCAGTTAAACTGTGTTGGTTCATCTGTTTTATGTTGAACCGTAAAAAATCGTTTGGCTAATTAATAACCGTCCAAGTAATGAACCGAACCGCTATCGTAACTGATTTAACGGTTCTACTGTCCCGATCATTAATCTAGTTCGATTCTACATGACTCAAATTCATGTGCATAATTTCTCTTTACTTTTAAATTCTTCATAATTTGAAGTTTTGCTTTAGGTCACATAATTCGCAAGATCCCGCTCTAGAGCGGCAAAACGCGGATTTCAAGGAGAACGTAAAAAAACGCGACTTTTGTTGTTGTAGAGCGCGGATTTTGTATTTAAGTTCGCGAATTCTTGATCGACGACTTTTCCGGTGGAATCGATGAAGATGATGCTCTTCCTTTCTCCAGGAGCACAAGATCCATGGGTAACTCACCGTCGGCTTCGGCTGATTTTTGAGAGGAGTGGTTAATGGTGAAACAATGGTTGTCGGTTGATAATTTGTTGACGCGGTCGGTAGTGTTGATGCAGATTGCAGAGTGTAGGATTTTGGATCGAGATGGAGGAGGATCTGTTCTGGGCGGTTAATGGTGGCGGCGTCAATCGTTTCCTCGAAGATTAGGCTAGCCCTGTTCCCGAACCGTTGACGTTTATATAGTTGAAGGAGATCAGAGCATCTGCTTTCACAAATGGCAGCTCGCCGACGATCTGAGAATTTTATGGTGGATGGCGTTGGAATCCGTTGGAGCAAGATTGGCGATTGGGGCTTTGCAGATTTTACACGGAGGAGATGAGTGGAAGGGATAAGTCAGCATAGTTTTTGTGGCTGTCAATTTAGTTTTATTTTGTTAGTTTTTATGTTAAAAAAAATAATCAGGTTGAACTTTAAAGTTTAAAGTAAACTAATAAATTTCAGTAAGTCACGGTCAAACAATTGAGTGATTGGCAAAATTGAACTGCCTTATCATGCATTGATAAATGAATGATTTTTTTCTGAATCATAATAATTAATTTCTTAAATAAATATAAAAATAATATTAACGCTTTTTATACGCTCTCTATATAAATTCTTACGAAATTGACGCTCTCGCGTTCTCGCTCCCGCTCCACGAATCGGTAAGCTAAGTTTTGCTAGCTAAGATAACAAATCGCATCAAGTTATGGAGAGCTAAAAAGCTCACATACGCGGACAAATTACAACTTGTTACTTCTGCAACAATGGGAGTAATACAGTACTGTTTGCATGTTTTTAATCTATCAAAGAAGGTTCTGAAACAATTATAGAAAGTCTGTGTTGATTTCTTTTTTTTTTTTATGAGGATGATGAACTTTTATTAAATAAGAGAAAGGAAAAGAATACAAAGGTGGGATCATCACTTCACAAGCAGTGAAAGTGATTGGTAATCTGAAACCAGAAAAACAAAGGATAAACAAAGAGACAAAACATAAAGTAGCAGAAAAAGCACCACAAAGATGCACAGAGCCAATCGCTTAAGAAACTACCACAACAGATCACACAAGCTAAACCCGAAGCATCGCAGCCATCCAAAACAGCAGAACACAGCTTGCCGATAATGACAGCAGAGAAACCCCATCCAAGGAGAGTCCACGGACTGCCTACGAGGACCAAGATCTCAGCCAGTTTTTACCCTGCTCCTTATCGACTTTGCCGCGAATCATACTCCAATCAAGAACAGACCTCGCTACCCTGTGGGCGATAACTTTGGTGCTGCATTGTAGCTGTTGGAAGATCCTACGATTCCTTTCGTTCCACACATTCCAGCAAACAACATGTAATAAGCAGCTCAAACTGCAGTCCATGAAATTGTTCTTATCACCTTGCGGCCAGCTACTCATGACTTCTGACAGATCGCCGGCTGGTCTAATAGTTCTATCCATCAGCTTGGACACCTCAATCCACACGATATTCGCAAATGAGCATTCCATAAAAATGTGGTTGATCGTCTCCTCTTCATGGCAGCACAGGACACACCTGTTTGCCAGGGCTAAACCTCTACGCTTCAGATTGTCGATAGTCAAAATCCGCTTGTGCCACACTAGCCAAAGGAAACCACACACTTTTGGAGGGACAATACTGTTCCACATAACTTCAGTAGCGAATCCTTCAACTCCCGGGAACCGGTTCTCCACCTGCATTTTGTACATTGAGCTCACAGAGAAAACTTCACTATTATTAGGTAGCCACACAACACGGCCAGGACCATTAAGAATCCTATTAGAATTAGAAGAAAGTCTATCCAGGAAAGCAAACTCTGCCTCTCAGCCCCACCCCTCAAATTAACAGTGAAAGGAATATCTCACACTATGTTCTCACCTTTCCAGGTCAAAGCTTCAAGAATTAAAGCATTTGGATAGGTAGCAGCAGCAGCAACTCTGGGGAAAGAGTCAGCTAGGCAGCCTTCAGGGATCCATTTGTCGTGCCACAAGGAGACGCCAACACCTGCACCTGGTTCCAAACAAGCTCCCTCCCAAAAAGCATCACTAGACTTAGTAATGTTTGCCCACACAGAGCTACAATAGCCATCAGTGATCTTCTTAGTTCTCCATTCAGATTCGTAGCTCTGGTATTTGATCTCGATAAGCTGCCTCCACCAGCTGGATCTGTCAGTAGCATATCTCCATAACCACTTGCTTAGAAGAGCATTGTTGAAACTTCGTAAATCAATGGCTCCAATACCCCCTGCTTCTTGGGGGCTTTACACAAGTCCCATTTCACCAGATGCATCTTATCCTCGTCACCAGGTCCGCTCCAAATGAATCTTTTTTGAATTTTTTCCATGATATCAATGACAGTCTTTGGCGCTCTAAACAGTGAGAAATGGTAAACAGGGAGGCTATTTAGTGTAGAAGTGTTGAGAGTCAGTCTAGCACCAAGTGACAGATGCCTTGTTTTCCACCCTTGCAATCGCTTATTATATTTCTAGATCACAGGATTCCAAAGCGATACTGCGTTAGGACGTTCACCAAGAGGAAGCCCGAGATATTTGGAAGGGTCGAGGCTCCAGTTGCACCTGAAGATTGCCGCAAAGTAACTAGGATTAGGGACATCACCGATCGTAAACATGATCGATTTGTCGAGGTTAATCCTTAAACCTGTTACTCCCAGAATGCAAATAATGACGGCAATCACTTGGTCGACGTTTGCATCGCAAAACACAAGAGAGTCGTCCGCAAAGAGGAGGTGCGTGACTTCTCCTCTACTCGACAGCTCATCCATATGAAACCCTTTAATACCCCCTGTCTCCTTAAGGCGATTTAACATATGTGAGAGAATATCCATAACGAGCACAAATAAACCCGGGGATAAGGGATCCCCCTGACGGAGTCCTTTCTCAGGCTTGAAATAACCATGAGCCTCACCATTAACCAGGATCGATGTCACAGGAGAACAAAGCGCACCCTTAATCCACTGCTGCCATTTCTTTGGGAAACTACAGCAAGTCAGAACCTTGAAGAGGCAGCTCCAGTTAACGTTGTCGAAAGCCTTTTCGATGTCAAGTTTAAAAATAAGGCCCGGTTTTCTGCTCTTTTTCCTGCTGTCGACAAGTTCATTAGCAATAAGAGTAGCTTCCGAAATATGTCTACCAAGAACCGAAGCATGCTGGTTAGGGGAGACCAGTCTCGGAAGATTCGATCTCATTCTCTTCATAAGAACCTTGCTCACGATTTTATTGAAACTATTCATGAGGCAAATTGGCCGAAGATCCCGGACACTTTCAACCACATCCACTTTAGGGGTAAGGCAGATAAATGAGTGTGATATGCTGTCAGGAAGAAAACCTGTACGATGAAATTCTTCAAAAGCAAGCAGGATATCCTTCTTGATATAGACCCAACACTTCTTATAGAAATCAAGAGTGAAGCCATCAGGGCCAGGTGCTTTGAAGCCATCACACGAGACAATGGCATCCCAAATTTCCTTCTCATTGAAGTGATTAATCAATGCTGAAACTTCCCAGTCCTCAATGCTGCCAACCATAGGAAACCTAGGAAACGGTCTCTCACTGGTAAATTTTGTAAATAGCACTTTATAATAGTCAGAGATGCCCATTCCCAAGTCCTTTCTCCCTTCAACTGTCTGACCATTAATCACAATGCGATTGAAATAATTTAGTTTCCTGCAGTAATTAGCCACTCGATGAAAATAACCTGTGTTACCATCCCCTTGTTTAAGCCACAACTCCTTGGATTTCTGCCTCCAAGATATTTCAAGAAGATTGAGCGCGTTGCTTAAGTCGAGCTTGAGACTATCTCGCTCTGCACGATCCTCATCCCCAAGTGAGCAAGCTTCCTCCAATTCGTCCAGCCTCTTTATGTTGCTAAGGAGAGCATCAATCCTTTTGTTAACACACCCGAAGACCTCCCTATTCCAGATTTTGATGTTGCACTTCAGAACAGCCAACCTCCTTGACCACAAGAACACATTCCCTTTCCCGAAAACACTAATCTTACACCAATCTTCCAAGCTTCTGTAGAAGTTACTGTCCTCCAACCACATGTTCTCAAATTTCCAGGGTCTTTTGCTTCTAGTCATGTCGCCCCAAACAATCAGTAAGGGGTTATGATCAGATTCCACCCTATCAAGAGCAGAAAGAATGCAATCTGGATACACCTGATCGAATTCACAAGAGATAAAAGCCCTGTCAATGCGAGAGAGGGATGGATTAGCCCCCCCATTGCTCCACGTATATCGACTTCCTCCAAGGGGGAGCTCAAGAATAGAGAGAAAATCAATTACGTCATTAAATTCGTTCATCAGCTCAGAACTCCTCCTAACTCCCACGTAGTCATCATGCCCCCTGATGAGGTTAAAATCTCCAACCAGACAGTAGGGAACCACCAGTTGAGAACAAAAGGATTTCGGATCAGAGAGGAACTGAAGCTTATCTCTTCTTTCTTGAGGTCCGTACACCACCACCAGAGACCAAGATCTTGTCGAAATTATTTCATGGAATTCCACAGCAAGAAAATGAGAGCCAATCACCCGTGCAGTCTCTCTGACAAAGAGTTTATCCCAATAAATCACAATACCTCCAGAGCATCCTGAGGCATCCTTAGCAGCCCATCCCATTTCTCTACTACCACTAACGCTCTGAACCAATTCATCGATGCACTTACTCCATTTAGTTTCGACAAAGCCGACAATTTTAGGTTTCCTCCGACCTACAATGTTCTTAATTCTACCTCTCTTTGCCTCATCACACAAACCCCTGACATTCCATACCATCACGCTAGTACCCATCTGATCCAGAAATGTCACCTCCGCACCCTTTCTTACTGCTTCTGCACCTCCTGGGCCCCTGCAGGGTAGGCTGTACTGGTCCTATACGGTGTGCTTCCATTTCCTGCATAGACCGACGAGCCCTTAGCTTCTTCCCATGTGTAGCCTTTGCTGCTTCCATGATGATCTCATCCACCTGTTCATGTTGATTTACCATGGCAAGATCCATACTTCTTCCAAACTCCAGGCTCTTCCTCACGAGCGTATTCAAATCGAAGGGGTATGATTCCAGATCCCAATCCGATTTTGAGCTACACAACACGCACGAAGGAGAGGCTAATTCCCGCAAAGAAGGAGAATAGCAACTCTTTCCCAGACCCCTTCCTTTTTAAGCTATTGTTTCCAGTCCACTGTTGCCTCCCAAAATTAAGATGACAAGGAATAAATTGGAGAGGAGAGTGGTCGTCGAGGACCAAGTGAGGGGAGAGGTAAGAGAGAGGGTATGGCCCCTGGCGGCCTGGTCAGGTTTAGGAAATAGGTTGGACTGTGACTGGGTTTGGCTGGGTTTTAGATTTGGGCTGATGAATTTAATAATTCTAATGGATAATACGGGTACCCAACCTACCCAAACGGGTATTAGCAGGTAACACGCGGGTATCCGAAGTTGAGATTCTTGATCCCAAATCCCATCCCGCAACAAATATAACGGGTATTTGGGTACCCGTAACCCTCACAAAACAGGACGGATTTGGGTATACCCAAATACCCGTTTCCCGTTGCCTACCCTAGGCTATAATGTCAACAGTTGTCAAATGGGGCTACCCAGAGCTCCAGAAGATAGTTCCAACTGTAATGATCATCCCATTGATCATTAGTCCTTTGGTGTCGGTTAGGCGTTAGTGGTTGAAGGCCTCCACCTAATTTTCATTTGGAAATAATAAAGACCAAAGGGGAAAGAAAACCATGCTCAATGAATGATCAAAATCACTTGGTGAACAAGAGCGCTGTGTATAACAACTGTTCATGACCAGAACAACATGTTTTCTGGATCTACATCTATGTATGATAACCCAAAACAAACAGCTCCTGGCAAGACTGCAAACATCAGATGCCCTTTACATGAGAGAACAAAAATGAGGGATAATTTTTGGTATCATGTCTACCTGCAAACTGTATGTTCAGTTTAGTTAGCTGGTTGGTTGAGACCGATAGTATCTCTTCTTCCTGTTTAGCTCCAACCGAACTGCAGACACCTTTCGCCTTACTGCCTTCCATATCATATCCACAGCATCATCAGGCTTGGAAGGGTAATTGTACTCAAAGTGGGGGGCGACTTCTTGTAATCTAACCCACATCTTGGTCCACTCATCTCGGTCAATCCCACGGAGAAGCTTCAGTAAGTAACCTGGTTTGATAGCATCAGATGCATGGACAAAGACACAGAAGTCTGAGTAGTCCAGCACGTCTTCGAATGGAAGTTCAATCTCGTCGCTTATTATCACAGGAACACAGTGAGTTGCAACAATGTCAAAGAGACGATTAGAGGAAGGTGTATCACCGGCAATATGCAAGCAGAACTTAGATGCAGCCATCCCTGCATTGGCCTTGTTGACCCCATTCTTGCCGTAGGACCCAAATGTAAAGTGAACATCTTTCTCATCTTTTAGCAGATAGTAGAGTTCCTGGCGAATAGTTCCTCCCTTAAGAAAGGAAAGTAGAGTGCATATTAGTATACTATTGCTTTAAGTAGAGTAATTTAATTCATTGAACTGTTTTAGTCCTAACCCTTCTGTCAAACTACAGTTTAGAGAAAAATGTATGTGCATGTGACTGCCTGTTATAAAGATTAGAAGTTCTCAAACCAGTGAACCGTACCCTCTCCCCCTCAACTCCTACCCAAAAGGAAAGAGATACTGAATAATATGTACTTTAGCGCACAACCAAATATGGACTTCATAAATGTGCTTTATTGGTGTAAGAAGAAAACAGTTTGTACATACAGATTATAATTTGGACAACAGGGCTGATACTAGTGTATTTTTTTTTTCATAATGCATACTGCCATGAAAATTGCACGAATTCTGTCTACTATCAAGTCTCCAGATAATAATGCATGCAACAAAGAAGAAAATTGGTCGAAAGGATTGAAAAAGATCACGCTAGTGCCTACGTATCACTACTAGGGTCAGATTACTATATTATCAAACCATAGAGAACAGCAGCACCAAACATAAGTGAATCTGGCTTGCTAGTGAGGTTCTTTAATCCCCCACTCCAACACTTGGATAGAAACTACCTCAATCTATGGATATGGAATATTAAGTTTAAACAAACAGCAGTTACCTCTAGAGTTGGTAGAAGACCATAGTAATCGAGGCATATTAATAGTATAGAAGGAATGACTGCAGATACTTACATCCTTTCTGTAAATAGCCCCTTTGAAATAAGCTAGTATAGAACGCTGATCAAACTTTGCTGACTGATCATTTGGAATGCTCCTAACAACATGCTTGTAGGGAGCTATTATATCCTTCTCAATGTTTGCAACTTTAGCCGGATACCTCCCGAAATCAGCAAGCACAAACATGGCAGAGGCCAACTTTTTCCTAGAGTGCAGCATGCTATTTGGATGATGCGCCACAATCAAATGATCCTTTCCCCCATGCCGCTTCCATAGATCCTGGCCCAACAAATACTGCACCAATTTCTCCTGTAGAATTCTGTTGAGTACAAGTTTCTCTTTTCCCAAAGGCTTGGAATACCGATTGTAACTGAGAGATGAGAAAAACGGCACAAAGAATATGTCTGCTTCACTAGAATTCTCTACCCTAACTGCACTGCAAGCTTTGACAACACTTGGCGCATTAGATGCCAGAAGATCAAGTGTCAGCCAAAACTCCATACTATGCTGCAAAGTCAAGCCACCAGGATAAGGAGGGATGTGTCTAGGGTCATTAACAGTAGGCCATGTTTCATTGCCATTTCCCTTCCAACCAAGTAATCCGAAGTGAAATTCAGGAGGCAGATCATACATATATACCTTCAGAACAGCTCGGTTTTTGTCACAACTCAAGGACCGAGAAGGCGGACAGATTGCTCCTTCACTGCTAGGGCCAGAGTTAGGGGATTGTGTCTTTGAGCTCAGGGGAGATAGGAAGGGGATCGTTTTGATCTTTGAGTCCCTTTGGACATTGGGTCTCACATTAATTGAGGTGTCATTGGCAAGAATCAACCTGAAAACAGAACCAGGAAGCAACGAGACATCGCCAAACTGTCGAAGGGATAGTGAAGAGAGAATCAAAAGGAACAAAGAAAGAGTGATTAGGTAGAACAGAAGCCTGGATGGAGGCTTAGCTTTCTCAGACATGGATGGAAATTTGTGAACTGAATTCGGAACCCACAGAGAAAAAATCTCAGCTGTAGATTCCTAAAGGAAGATGATCAACGTCAGAAAAGGGCTGAGCTTTGAAGGAAACACAACCCAAATGTCTAAATGTTTTTAGTTCTCTTCAATATCAGTATGCATAAATTCCAGAGGCAAACCAATAAGTATTGCATTCCCGTCTAGAACTCAACACCCTAGTCCCTTGTCATATAAACCCTAAAGGAAAGACGCGATTCTCCAACGGATTGGCATCATATCCAACTTCACGCTCTCTTTCGACAGTAGTAAACCAACCAACCACCTCAAAATTGCCAAAGCTACCACCTGGAAAATGACATCTCGCCTGCCTTTCAAACGAGAATATCACCTCAACTTCTTGCACATTAAAGAGACATCATTCTCACAAAAGCAACGTGAAGTACGCTTCTCCGACGCGTCACTCAATCTGTGAAACAGGCAAAACCAACAAATGACAGAAAAAGGTCACTGAGAGTCTGAGACTGATATAACGTCGAGTTTCTGTTTGTTTAAGGCCATCTGCATTCAGTCTATTCTACAGCACTAATTCAGAGGGAGAAGGAGGAAGACGGAGACGATAATATCAAGAAAAGGACGGCAGAATCACAAGGGAAAGTAATGAACAGACGGCGACATGGATCGTCCAGCTGAGCTAGAGATTGAGAATTTTATCGTCTGCGCATTGAAAAATGCAGCATTGTGCGAGGTGGGTCGAAGAGAAAAAGAGGACAAGATTGTTACCTGAGATGAGAGAGAGGAGTTTGGAGAACTCCATGAGAGTTGAGTTGGGAATTACGCCTTTTTGCCAGAGTCAGTGGCAGGCACCTCTGAGGTGAGCAAGCAAGTAAAAACAACACACAAAAGTCCCCTTTGAGTTTCCTTGGGGGTCGAGATTACACACACACATTTTCCCGCAATTCTTTATCTCCTTTTTCCCATTTTATACTTTACTTCAAATTAAATTAAATTAATAAATTAAGTTAAACGAGATTTTACATTCAACATGTTTAAATTTATACTCTCCTTAGATATAAATTCAAGTCAGTTCCAATTTCAAATATTAAGTTATTAACCACATTTCTTCCAACTTATTAGTAATTGCGCGTTGGTGGATTTCTTTCCAAAATGCATAAGTTACAAAAGGAAATTCTAGCCATACAACTTTTGCATTAAAATTTGCAAAATACTAAAGTTTGGAATGATTTGTTTGATTCTAATGCGAACTAACTTGTAATTCGTGCTAGATATAAGCAAGATATGTTTAAAAAAAAAACAAGCGAACAAAAACTAGTTCGCCTAAAATAAAAGGGATCTATTTAGTTTGTGCGGGAGCAACACGATTGGTGTGGACTGGATGACAAGGATCTCCACTGGAGTGCATGGTCTAGAAGCTATTCGCGACCTGATCGCTGATTGGCTCGCTTCTAGCGACACAAATTGCTGGTGAGAAGAGCAGACAATCATCAATAGAAGGAAAGATCCTTATCTCGCATGGTTTGCTCCACTGCGTTGTGAACTATTTCCTTCCTCAAAAAATATATAAATACCAAATCATTTGCACGATCACTCACACGAGTCACACCACTCGACACTTCTTTCTTTCTCTTTCTTCCACCACTGAAGGAAGATCCTAGTATGCTCTGTGATTGCGGTTAAACTCAATCTTCACATAAAAAATTTCTTGAGTTGGTTACTTTCTCCCCCCCCCCCCCCAAAACTAACAGCGAATCTCTAACCAACTTCTGCCAAAAAACTCAAGAAGAAGCTCTAAGGGTATTGTTGGGCCAATCATTAACACATATGGGCCTCCAAGCCCATGATCACTAAAAGCCCATAAAGCAGATAAAACCGACCCCAAACAAGCCCGAGAAGCACGAAAGAACAGTTTGGAGGCGGTCTTCGTAGTCGAACCAGAGGACCGCCCGACGCGTTCTCAACGGGATCCTGGAAGGTCGCCCGACATTAAGGCCCAACAGCCCGCTGACAAACCCAGTACGGAGACTGACAAAGGTACAATCATGACTACGCATTTTAATAAGATCTGAGGCGTCCTTGGACCCCCGACAGAGTATTAAATGCCTTCACTCCAGCCCTCACTAGTATAAATACCCATCAAAGGGTCACATTTATAGTAACTTCTACCTACCCATTATCTCTCTTATTTACAACTCATTCACTTTTCTCTCTAACTTTGGCATCGGAGTAGGTCCCAGGATTCTCCTGAGGACCTTTCTTGCAGGGTTTTAGAGACTGCCATCGACCGTCGAAAGTCGCACAAGGCCATTGACGTCTCACAAAAACGTCTGGTACGATCCAGGCACAAACATTTTGGCGCCCACCATGGGACCTCACGACTTCGTTGCGGAAAAGATGAGAGATGATTTTGAGACCCCTCTCAAAGGGATGACCGAGAACAACATCCTCCGAGGCCTATCGCCGAGAGTCGAAGACGAAGTTGAGCTCGAGGAGGTGGTCAAAAGTCAAGGCTTGCAAATCGCGAGCACGCAAGACAGCCTCTCACAAATCTCTCAGCTCTTGAAGATCAAGAAAGACCCTGCCGAGGGTTCAAGGGGAAGGACGCGCGAGGAGAAGCAGAAGGTCGTTCACGTCCTTGACAGCCCTGCTCGGACAGAAGGCGGGGGACCGGAGGTGGAAGACGTGGACCTCAGCTTCCTCGAGGAACACCTGCGGTCGACCTACGGGAAGCACAAAAGCCCGAACGTTCTTCAAAATCCTCTATCGAGAGAACTATTAAACCCCGGTCCCGCCTAACTTCTCCTCCCTAGGACTACCCACGTACAGCGGGACTTCAGATCCCGCGGACCATCTTTGTGCCTTCATGCTAAAGATGCAACTCATCAATTCATCGGACTCAGAATTATGTCGGGCGTTCCCCGTCAACTTCAGCGGTTAGTGCTGAACATGGTACACCACCCTCCCGGAAGGGGTAATCGAGAATTTGGAGCAATTTGTGATGTTCTTCTCCACGAAATTTGCATCCCAATGACGTCGCAAACTCACCGTCTCGACACTCATATATTGCAGACAAAGGAAGGAGGAATCGCTCGCGGAGTTCTACAACCGGTGGAACGCGATCGTGCGCGAAATACAGGCATCTTCTCAGTCGTAGCCACCGACAACCTCCAAATATCCACAACCAGCATCAATCTCAAGAGAACCTTGATAAAAAAAAGGAAGCCACGCTGACGTCATGGTCCGATTTGGATCAGTTGGTGCGAAGGGCAATCTTGCTCAAGGAAGCATTGGCTACCGATGATCGGATCCAACAAGGACTCCCTTGGATCGATCCTCAAGAGCGTGGAGACGCTCGACGCGGGAGGCTCTCCCTGGAGCGAAAGTCTTATGACAACAAATACATGGAGCACGACGGCAAAAGGGAAGTATTTTCCACTGACCGGGAACGAGGAAGAGAAAGACGCAGGGGCGGGAGGAAGCACGAGATATCCTCCAGCCAAGAACCGCAAGACAAAAAGAAGTGGTGCGACTGGCACCAAATCACTACCCATAACACCAGAGAGTGTAGGGAGTTCAAAGCCAGCCTCAGATATTTGTCGTCGGCATATCTACGAAGCCGCCTTGAGACACGACATCCGCATCGAGACCATTCCTAGGAAACGCGCGAGGGCTCCCGTAGTCCCGAAGTAGACAAAACAAGGAGATCGAGGAAGGAGAGATCAAGATCTTCTTCCAAAAACAAAGTCATCTCTCCATAGAGGCAGTCTCCTGCCTACATACCCCAGTGCAACGACGACGACGTAATGTAGATCAGAACCATTGCGGGAGGTAGAAAGCGCCCCAGATCGAAGGGAGACCGCATAGCCCATTGTCTCAGCGTCCAACGCAGAGTGCCAACCGACCTCACCTTCTTGCCATCCTAATTGTCCAAGGAAGAAAATACAGAAGATCCCTTGGTCATCTCATTTAGAACCACCAAATTCAAGGTCACCCGGGCCCTCATAGATAACGAGAGCTCCGCAGACATCCTCTTCTACTCAGTGCTCAAAGGCTTGAAGAAGAGCGTCCAAGACCTCAATCCCTCTAACACCAGCTTGGTAGGGTTCTCAGGAACAAAGGTTTGCGTCCTCGGATCAATCACACTCAAGGTCACCATAAGTGAGGGGGGATCACAAAGACTAGACCGGTGGAGTTCCACGTGGGACGCGGTTTCCTTGCGTCATTCGAAGCGATTGCATCCACATGCCACCAGATGTTGAAATTCCCTAGCGGAAGACAAATAGGGTGCATCCGAGGCAACCTAAAAGAAGCCATGGAGTGCTACCAAGCGACCATTGAACACCTTGAGTTTGACCTCATCGACACAAGAGGCGACATCCCGTGTCCCGAAGCAGTTGAGGGAGACGTAGCAGTCGCCCTAGACAAAGAGTGATCGGACAAGACGGTACGCATTGCGACACACTTAGCTATAAAAGAGGCACAAAAGTTTCTTATGCTTCTCAGAGAGTTCCAAGACCTCTTCGCTTGGTGACCAGAAGACATGCCCAGCGTCCCCCGCAGGGTCTCTGAGAATCGGCTCTCTGTCAACCCCAAAGCGCGACCCATACAACAGCGAAGAAGGAAATTGTCACTAGAGAAGCAAATGGCTCTCGAAGAAGAGGTGCGTCGACTACTTAAATTCGGCTTCATCAGGGAGGTGCAATATCCCACATGGGTCTCAAACCCGGTTTTTGTATGCAAAGCAAGGGGCACCTGGAGGATGTGCATCGACTTCATCAGCCTCAATGTAGCATGTCCCAAGGACGCGTATCCCTTTCCCCGCATCGACCAACTAACTGACAGAACCACCAATCATGAAGCCCTCATCTTTTTGGATATGTTTTCCGGATATCACCAAATCAAAATGGCCGAAGGAGACCAAGAACTAACCGCTTTCATGACTCCCATGGGCAACTTCTGCTACGTGGTCATTCCCTTCGGGTTAAAAATGCAGGAGCGACCTATCAAAAGATGGTTGATGCGGTCTTCAAAGACCACCAAATGGGAAGAACCGTAGAGGCATATGTAGACGGCATTCTAGTCAAGATCATAAAGGTTAGCGACAACCTATCCAACTTACGAGAAACCTTCGAGAACTTACGGAGGAAAAACATGATGCTCAACCCACTCAAATGCGTCTTTGGAGTCAAAGCGGGAAATTTCCTAGGCTTCATGATCACGAAGAGGGGGATTGAGGCAAACCCAAATCAAATCGAGGACATACTCAGCCTAAAACCGCCCAAATCGATCAAGGAGATCCAAGTGTTCAACGGCAAAATGGCCGCACCCAGAAGGTTCATCCCGCAATCCGCAAACAAGTGCTCTCCTTTATTCTAAATGCTAAAGAAGTCGGCTCAAGACTCCGAGTGCGACAAGGAGTTCGCACTGCTTACAAGCCAACTTATATCCCCACCAGTCTTGAGCGCCCCCATCCCCGGAGAGCGCCTTTATTTCTACCTGGTCGTGTCCTAGCAGGCTGTAAGCTCGATCTTGGTGAGAAGAGCGCAAGCGCCGCCTACAGACCTGTCTATTATGTGAGCAAGGCACTCCTCCCAACGGAAAGGTACATGCCGGTTGAAAAGGCGGTTATTTCCGTGGCCTCCGCGGCCAAGAAATTAAAACCTTATTTCTAGGGGCACCCCATCATGGTGCTGTCCAACCTCCCGCTCAAGAGTATTATGCGAGGAGTGGACGGCTGACCAAGTGGGTGATCGAGTTTAGCGAATATGATATCAGATACACCCCGAGACCGACTATCAAGGGTCAAGTCCCGGCGGACTTCATCGCCGAAGAATTCTCCCTCGCGGTCGCTCCCTCAGAGGAACGTAGTCAGGTCTGGCGTCTGTTCATCGACCGAGTCGCAGGCAAAACCGTCTCATGGGCAAGAATAGTCTTAGAATCACCAGATGGAGTCGTCCATGAAATCTCGCTGAGATTCTAAGATATCAAGACAAACAACATCGCTGAATACAAAGCTCTCATCAATGGGCTCAGAATACTCTCCAGTTTGGGTGCGTCAGATGTACAAATTTTCTCCGACTCTATCTTGGTGGTGAAACAAGTGCACGAGGCATTCGAAATCAAAGATGAAACACTAGCCATGCTAGCTAACAAAGTCTGAAGCGCCTTGGCACAACTAAGCTATTGGAAGCTTGAACATGTCCGACAGGACGACAATCAGCACGCCGATGCGCTATCCAAACTAGCAACCGCCATGGACTTTGAAGGGGATCGACACATCACTGTCACGAAAGAATGTGATGACTCGATACATACACATGTTTTTGTCCACCGTTCTTACACCGTTTGAGTCTTATTTCTCGTGTTTTAGGTCAATTCCACGCTAGGTTGTTTTTGTTTGTGATATTTCAGGTCCTAGTACATGAATAAAGGTTTGGGAACGAGTTCAGGGTCGATTGGACGAAGATTGGATGTTTGGCGAGAAGCTGAGGAAGCCACACGGGCACGCCTAAAATCCCACATGGCTGTGTGGCACCAAATTGCACGGGCAAGCCACACTGGCCTTGTAAGGGAACCCTTGTGACCGTGTGGAAAGTCCATGGAGCTCACACGGGCAGCCTGGACATCCACACGGCCGCGTGGTTTTGGCCGTGTAGCATACCTGAAGCCACTTAAGTGAAACGCGTCGTTTTGCACACTCACACGGGCAGCTGGGAAAGCCACACGGCCGTGTGGTCGGGAATTTCTGGGTTTTAACCCAATTTCAAGCCAAAGGAGAGAGAGTTGATTTTTTGGAGCAAAAACAGAGTTTTAGGGAGAGAAAGTGTGAAGAACAAACTTTAGGAGCTATTTGGAATGGATTTCTCACCATTGAAGCCCAGATTGCATCCCCAGGAGTGAAGATTGACATCCCAGAGCAGATTCTTCCCATTGTTATGAGTATGACTGCTTTGTATTCTGTTTCCCTCTCTCTCTCTCTCTCTATGGAGTAGAACTTTCTCTCACTTGGGTATGAAGAACCCTAGTTCCATGTGTTAGGAATCTTGATTGTAATTACATTTGGATTGTGATATTGCTTGATTATAATCGATTGAAGTGTTTTGATTGAGTCAATTGAAGTCTGATCATCTTTTATTGATTTCTGCTGTAACCTGAGATAGATAGAATCTGATTAGGTTATTAGAGCTTCTTCAATCGGTAGTAGTGAATCGATTATACGAAAGTTAGTCGATTCACTGCTTTGTACTAGAATCTAATTCCAGTAGTGGAGTTTTGTGTTCATTTCCTCAGCATTCTATCCTGGTGAAGACTAGTCGTCTGCCGGGTAGTTTGACTGAGAGGCTTGGTCAGCTTAAGAGATTCCAAGCTACTGTCGGATATTCCGCAGTATAATCAGCAGTAAAGCAACCAAAAGTAATTACAACTGTGACCTAACTAAGGAGCTAGGGGGACTCATTCCCGAGTGACTCTTCCTTTTCTTTAGAAAACCGAACCATTTCCTGCTTTGTTACTGCTTTTACTTAAATCAACAATCACTCAACTTAGTTTGCTAGATAATAGATATACACGGAGTAGGCAGTAGATCTAGACCCCGGGTTGACAATTAGAGCTTGCCTGTTACTGCATTTCCGGACTGCGATTACACTTGTTCGCAGTTTGGTGTTGTGTTTTAGCGTGTCAGAATGCAACCACCCGGATAAAGGCATGAACATCAGAGATGACTTAGACTGGAGAACTCCATTGTTCTAGTATTTGGAGCACGACATTGCTCCGAAACACCCAGTCGAACAATGATGTGGTCATTCTCGAGGAACAGACCATGGGGTACTACTGGACCGCCAGAGCCGCGGACATGAGGTCGCCCATTCATCATCCTCATGTCCCAGCAAACAACTTTGAGGTGAGCACCTCGGTCATCACTATGTTGCGCAGCTCGGTCGTATTCCGTGTCAAAGAAGGGGAGTGCCCCCTATCACATCTAATGCGATTCCACGAGCTCATCGATGGAACCAAGATAAATGGGGTCCAAGCCGATGTCATCCTGCTAAGGTACTTCCCATTCACTTTGGAGGGGCAGGACAAGGAGTGGCTGGACACCAGGCCCCCTGGATCGATCACCACGTTCGCCAACCTGGCAGACAAGTTCCTCACTCGCTACCATCCCCCATCCAAAACGGCGGACCTGTAGAAGCAAATTACCCACTTTGCTCAGGATGAAGATGAGATCATCCGGGATGCTTCGGAAAGATACACCAGTCTTTTCCTCAAGTGTCCCAACCATGGTTTTACCGACGCCTTCAAGGTGGGCACCTTCTACCATGCCCTCTTCCCGGAAGACAAGCAGCTGATTGACTCGGTTTGTGCCGGGAATATGCTCACCAAGACACCGCCACAGCTGAATCAACTTTTTGAAGAGATGGCAGAGTAGGGCTATGATTGGGGAACTGCGAGGAGATCGAGACGAGCACCAGGGCGGGGTGTGCATGCTGTAGCCACCCAGTCATCTGATTTGGTACAGGTGGTATCAAAGCTGGTTTCAGCCATCGATCGATCTGGAATGATTTCAGGTACAGGAGAATAGTAGGCAATGCACTGCCAGTGGTGCGAGAGCACCCATCACACTGTGGAAGACTGCCAGGCGATGAGGGAGTCGACTACACCCCAGAAGCAGGTGAACTCATCGACAATGTTAGGCGCAATGACCCCTACAGTAACACGTATAACGAGGGGTGGCACCAGCACCCCAACTTCTCCTGGGCTGGGGCCAATCCTAGACCACCAGCCTCCCAAGGACCGCCAGGCTTCCAAAGGCCGCCATATCAGCCCGGACAGGGGCAATTCCAGCAACAGCAGCAGCCTCTCTACCAGCCCATGCAGGGTCATGCTTCTCAACCACAGTCGCGACCCTTCCAGCAGCCAGGTGCAGCTGACTCGCTAAAACACAACACCTAACAATGGCCAAGTGTAACCAATGAAAGGGACTGCAGTATAGTGGCACAAGTAATAAATATCGAATCCATGGGCCTCTAGAGTTACTATTACTCAGCTTCAGTTCATTATCTAGCAAACTAGATTAATGATTGATTTACTAAACTACTATGCTAACTACTCTACGAATTACAAGTTGCGAACTCACTTAGGTATGATTCCCCCTAGCTCTTCAATTAGGTCCAAGTTGCAATTACCTTTGGTTGATCTACTGTTGATTAAACTGCGGAGGATCCTAAATTAGCTTGGAATCTCTTAAGCTGACCAAGCCCTCTTAGACAGAATACCCGGCAGGCGACTAGCCTTCACCGGGATAGACTGCTAAGGCGATTCACACAGATCTCCATTACTGGAATGAATTCCAGTACAAAACAGTGAATTGATTGACGCTCGCACAACCAATTCACCACTATCAATCAAGGAAGCTCTCTTAACCTAATCAGATTCTATCTATCAAAGGTTAAAGCAGAAATCAAAAGAAGATGACCAGGCTTCAATCGACTCTATAAATCATGCCTCAATCGATTATAATCAAACAATATAGCATCCAAAACTTCATACAACAAAGATCCTAACACATGGAACTAGGGTTCCTCAAAACCTAAGTGAAGGGAAGTTACTCCATAGAGAAGCAAGAGACTGCAGAAATCTGATCTAGATCTTCAATCTCCATCTCCAAGCTTGATTCGCGAGCTCCAATGGCGAAATCCTCCAAAATAGCTCCAAGAATGTTCCCAAGTCGCTCTCTCTCTCTCTAGGGTTCGTCCCTTGGGTGTTTGGGAACCAAAACCCAGCTCTCCCTCTCCTTTGGCTCGAAAATGGCTTAAAACCTGAAATTCCCGACTCACACGGCCGTGTGACTTTCCCAGCTGCCCGTGTGAGTGTCCAAACGCGGCGTTTCGATTAGTGGGCAACCAGGCAAGCTGCATGGGCAGAGGCCACACGGCCGTGTGGCTCCCCAGGCTGCCCGTGTGGCTTTTACCGAGCCTTCACACGGCCACAAGGGGCCCCTACACGGCCGTGTGAGGTGCAATGGTGCCCGTGTGGCTTCCCAGCTTCTTGCCAAATGTCCAATCTTCGTCCAATCGTCCCCGAACTTGTTCCCAAACCTTCATTCACGTACTAGGACCTGAAATATCACAAACAAGCACAACCTAGGGTGAAATCGGCCTAAAACACGAGAATCAATATCTCAAACGGCTCAAGAATAGGGGTAAAAACATGTGCAATTAACGGTCTATCAAACTCCCCCACACTTAATCGTTTGCTTGTCCCCAAGCAAACCTGACTCAAACCAATGCAACTCTCCAGACCTCTATAGCAACATGCAACCCTGATCGTCGATAGAGGATTTTCTAGATCATATAGCAGCTTATGAGGTCAACTGGTCTTCTAAGACATTCCCTATCTCTCTCAATGCGAGTACTAGACTCACACCAGGATCATGAGAAGCAGTGGAACTAAGACAGTCAATTCATGGATAAGGAGACTCATACCATTCACAACCAATGACTCGTTGTACCCGGGGTGCTCTTTTCACTTCATTTCACCGTTGGAACCCCTTTTTCACTTTCATTTTACTTCTTTTTTTTCATTCACTTAGCGGGGGTTCCAACTGCAGTCTTTTGCACGGTCGACCCTTATTAGTCGAGCAAGAGCAATTTCTGTACATCTGGCGCTCGCCAGAGTACTTCTTTTAACTCCTTTTCCTCAACTCGTGTGGAGGGTCAATGAATGTAAGGAGGGTTGGAAGCTCTATCCGTGCCCTTAAAAACACATCCTCAAGTAGGCAAACCGTTCAACGGGTGGAAGTTTTACTTGTACTAGAGACAGATTAGCTTCACCTTGTAGGAGTACCCCACTAAGGATCACTAAAATCTCCTCCAAAACCCGATTTTGTGCAATGAACGGTGCCGCACACGTTGGGCTTACCCCATGTTTAAGATTTTCAAATTTTTGACATGGAGGACCAACTGCTTTTTCATTTTACACTTGAGCACCCTTTTTCGATACACGAGTCCGCAACACAACATAAGAGGAGTCATCAATACCACATGAATCAACGGTCCTAAATCCACTAGTTCACAAAATCAACCGGCACAATAGAGAGACAGATAGGAAAAATCTTATACTTCAACATCCTCCATAGTGCTACACTACCTCCCTAGGTTGCATATCACCATAAAGAATGTCAATTCAAAGCATACTGAGTAGGATTTTGCAGGGAACAGTACTTGGAGGCCTCAAATTAAAAAATTTGGACAGTGGACTAGGCTCAAAGCACACAAACAGCCAACATTCACCCGCATACATATCGAACATCCCCCCACACTTACGCACGACATTGTCCTCAATGGAGGAAAGATAAGGAGGGTAGAACAAAGTTACCAGATCCAGCGTGAATGATGGTGGACGGGGCAGGCGGTGTATTCCAGGAGGAGAGAGTGGTTAGAACACAAACACCACACAAAATCTTACAAAGGTTGAGTTATTGACTCTAAAATCAAATAACAAAACTGACTCAACAGAGGAGAAATAAAGAAAGAAATGCAAATCGACTGGTTGGGTTGCCTCCCAACAAGCGCTTCTTTCACGTCGTGAGCCGGACGATGGCTCCTAAGTTTCGGTCCACCCCAAAACCTCCTTGAAGTTGAGGTTCTCGTTGATGAGGTGGAGTCTCAAGTCACGAGCATGTGGTATGACAGGTGATGAAAGCTCGTGCACTTGATGTAGATAACGTCTCCACCCTCGAGACCTCTTCTTCTCTTCTCTCATCTCATTGCCCCAAACCAGATATGAAAACATCGATTGACCACCATCGCATCCACCAAGAGGGACCGATGTCGACGTGGCCTTGGTCTGGCAAAGAGACAGTGCAAATGGGCCCTTGCTAAGTAGTTCCTCGAATTTTGGTGGAGATATCACATGTAACTCATGGCCGGTGCAGGCCTCTTCCACCTCAACTTCGTCCTCAGCCTGGACGCCAATTGCTTTTTCAACCTCCCTTTCCTCTTCATGTGGTATCACCCCTGGGATATGATCAAGAACTCCTCCTGCTTCACTTTCGTCATCCTCCACAACTTCTTTCTGCACCCTTTCTTGCTCTTCTTCTTCTAGCACAGATTGGAGAGCAAGTCGCCATGTAATTTCTTCAATGAGATCATCTTGCATCTCCTTGCTCGGGCCCAGCATGTTAGAGGAGAAATAAGGAAATGTGTGATCTGGAACCCGAGGACTTTCCTGATCATGATTATCATGGGAGTTCTCTGTGATAACTTCTGTATGCTCCTCAATGTCCCTGTAGCCTTTGTCATCCTCCACCTCTTCTAGCGTGGTAGCAGAAAGGTGATCTTGAGCAAGATGTGAGCAAACTTGCTCCACCCACTCTATTTGCTTCGCTGAGCGATGAATAGAATCCTCCATTTCATGGAGAAATGAGGGATCGGAAGGGGCAAGGGCTTTGATTTGAAGATCCATCTTGGAGCATGATCTCTCAGTGTCTCGAGCAAACTGCTCCACGAGAAGCCTTAATTGTTTGTTCGGATCTTCTAGTGAAGTGTAGCATGGCTCTGCAGAGTGGCCCGTGAAGGCCGCCATGGGTAACTCCAGCTCCGATGGCCCTTCCGGTTGTGGGAGAAATTCTTCTTGATAATGAGGTTGTTGTTGATATGCCCAGGGGTCTGATTGTTCACCGTAGTAAGGGGGTTGGTACTGGAACCCGAATCCATAGTCTTCTCCTCCTTGATTGCTCCAAGGGGTCTCGGGGTAATACCACTCGGACGGTGGTGGATACCCCCAATGGTTGGAGAAGGCATGAGGATCCATGATTCAGATGTGCACCAAAAAAAACAAAAACACCCAAGTGAAAAGCAAGGGTGGAAAAGAAAAGAAAAACGCTAAAGTAACAAACTTCTGCCTTTCCTAATAATCTAGAAAGTCCCCAGCAACGGCGCCAAAAACTTGACTCGCTTAAACACAACACCTAACAATGGCAAGTGTAACCAATGAAAGGGACTGCAGTATAGTGGCACAAGTAATAAATATCGAATCCACGGGTCTCTAGAGTTACTATTACTCAGCTTCAGTTCATTATCTAGCAAACTAGATTAATGATTGATTTACTAAACTACTCTACTAATTACAAGTTGGGAACTCACTTAGGTATGATTCCCCCTAGCTCCTGAATTAGGTCCAAGTTGCAATTACCTTTGGTTGATCTACTGTTGATTAAACTGCGAAAGATCCTAAATTAGCTTGGAATCTCTTAAGCTGACCAAGCCCTCTTAGATAGAATACTCGACAAGCGACTAGCCTTCACCGGGATAGACTGCTAAGGCGATTCACAAAGATCTCCACTACTGGAATGAATTCCAGTACAGAGCAGTGAATTGATTGACTCTCACACAACCAATTCACCACTATCAATCAAGGAAGCTCTCTTAACCTAATCAGATTCTATCTATCAAAGGTTAAAACAGAAATCAAAAGAAGATGATCAGACTTCAATCGACTATAAATCATGCCTCAATCGATTATAATCAAACAATATAGCATCCAAAACTTCATACAAGAAAGATCCTAACACATGGAACTAGGGTTCCTCAAAACCTAAGTGAAGGGAAGTTACTTCATAGAGAAGAGAGAGACTGTAGAAATCTGATCTAGATCTTCAATCTCCATCTCCAAGCTTGATTCCTGAGCTCCAATGGCGAAGAAATCCTCCAAAATAGCTCCAAGAATGTTCCCAAGTCGCTCTCTCTCTAGGGTTCGTCCCTTGGGTGTTTGGGAACCAAAACCCAGCTCTCCCTCTCCTTTGGCTCAAAAATGGCTTAAAACCAGAAATTCCCGACTCACACGGCCAGGCCACACGACCGTGTGACTTTCCCAGCTGCCTGTGTGAGTGTCCAAATGCGGCGTTTCGAATTAGTGGGAAACCAGGCAAGCTGCACGGGCAGAGGCCACACAGCCGTGTGGCTCCCCAGGCTGCCCGTGTGGCTTTTACCGAGCCTTCACACGGCCACAAGGGGCCCCTACACGGCTGTGTGAGGTGCAATGGTGCCCTTGTGGCTTCCCAGCTTCTCGCCAAACGTCCAATATTCGTCCAATCTACCCCGAACTCGTTCCCAAACCTTCATTCACGTACTAGGACCTGAAATATCACAAACAAACACAACCTAGCGTGAAATCGGCCTAAAACACGAGAATCAACATCTCAAACGGCTCAAGAATAGAGGTAAAAACATGTGCAATTAACGGTCTATCAGCAGCCCCTGCAACCCTAGTGCAGAATGATCTGATAGCTGAACTGCGGGACTTGGTGGGTTCTCTTGCCAGTTCTAGTGCTCATAAATTCAACAACATTCTTACAGCGTTTGAGTCTTATTTCTCATGTTATAGTCCTATTTCACGCTAGGTTGTTCTTGTTTGTGATATTTCAGGTCCTAGTACGTGAATGAAGGTTTGGGAACGAGTTCGGGGTCGATTGGACGAAGATTGGATGTTTGGCGAGAATATGAGGAAGCCACACGGGGACGCCTAAAATCCCATACGATCGTGTGACCTGGCCGTGTGGCACCAAATTGCACGGGAAAGCCACATTGGACGTGTAAGGGAACCCTTGTGGCCGTGTGCAAAGTCCAGGGAGCTCACACGGGCAGCCTGGACATCCACACGACCGTGTGGTTTTGGCCGTGAGCATACCTGAAGCCACTTAAGTGAAACGCGCTGCACACTCACACGCGCAGCTGGGAAAGCCACACGGCCGTGTGGCCTGGCCATGTGGACGGGAATTTCTAGGTTTTAACCCAATTTCGAGCCAAAGGAGAGAGAGTTAATTTTTTGGAGCAAAAACAGAGTTTTAGAGAGAGAAAGTGCAAAGAACAAACCTTAGGTGCTATTTGGAGTGGATTTCTCACCATTGAAGCCCATATTGCATCCCCAGGAGTGAAGATTGACATCCCAAAGTAGATTCTTCCCATTTTTATGAGTATGACTGCTTTGTATTATGTTTCCCTCTCTCTCTATGGAGTAGAACTTTCTCTCACTTGGGTATGAAGAACCCTAGTTCCATGTGTTAGGAATCTTGATTGTAATTACATTTGGATTTTGATATTGCTTGATTATAATCGATTGAAGTGTTTTGATTGAGTCAATTGATGACTGATCATCTTTTATTGATTTCTGCTGCAACCTGAGATAGATAGAATTTGATTAGGTTGTTAGAGCTTCTTTAATCGGTAGTAGTGAATCGACTATACGAAAGTTAGTCGATTCACTGCTTTGTACTGGAATCTAATTCTAGTAGTGGAGTTTTGTGTTCATTGCCTCAACGTTCTATCCCGGTGAAGACTAGTCGTCTGCCGGGTAGTTTGACTAAGAGGGCTTGGTCAGCTTAAGAGATTCCAAGCTACTGTCGAATCTTCCGCAGTATAATCAGTAGTAAAGCAACCAAAAGTAATTACAACTGTGACCTAACTAAGGATCTAGGGGGACTCATTCCCGAGTGACTCTTCCTTTGCTTTAGAAACCGAACCATTTCCTGCTTTGTTACTGCTTTTACTTAAATCAACAATCACTCAACTTAGTTTGCTAGATAACAGATATACACGGAGTAGGCAGTAGATCTAGACCCTGGGTTGACAATTAGAGCTTGCCTGTTACTGTATTTCCGGACTGCGATTACACTTGTTCGCAGTTTGGTGTTGTGTTTTAGCGTGTCAGAATGCAACCACCCGGATAAAGTCATGAACATCGGAGACGGCTTAGACTGGAGAACTCCATTGTTCCACTATTTGGAGCATGACATTGCTCCAAAACACCCAGTAGAGCGGAAAGTGCTCAAACGAAAGCCCGCCAAGTACAGAATGGTAGACGGTCAGTTGGGCAAGAGGTCGTTCTCGGGAGCATATTTTAAATGCCTCAGTCCAGAAGAGGCGCGATGGACCTAAGAGAGATACACGAAGGGACGTGTGCCACAAACGCAGGTCCCCGATCACTCGAGAGGACGATTCTCCTACAAGGCTACTACTGGCCAACGATCAAAAGAGACGCATCAGACGTCGTCCAAAAGTGCCATGGCTGCCAAGTGCATGCCTCCAGTCACCACCTCCCCAGCTCCGAGATCCAAAGTGTGGTAGGGCCATGGCCTTTTGCTAGGTGGGGCTTGATCTTTTTGGACCATTTCTCACAGCTCCACTCGGGAAGAAATATTTGGTAGTAGCGGTCGACTACTTCACCAAGTGGATCAAAGCAGAGCCGCTAGAAACAATCACAAGTGCAAGAGTGCAAAAGTTTTTGTTCAACAACATCATGATCCGCTTCGATATCCCGCATTCAATCATCACCGATCATGGTACGCAATTCGCCTGTATGCCATTCGGAAAAAAGTCGCCAAAAACTGCATCATGTGCACCATGCATTAGTGGCGCACCCGCAAACCAACTGCCAGGTCGAATCGTCCAACAAGCTGATTCTCCAAGGACTGAAGAAGAGTCTCAAGGATGCCAAAGGGGCATAGACAACTGAGCTCCTGCACATCTTGTGGGCGCATCGCACGACCCACAAGACAGCCACGGGCGAAACTCCTTTTGCTCTAACATATGGCTCTGAAGCGGTCTCTCGAGAAGAGGTAAACCTACCATCCCTTCGTGTTCAAACATATGATCGAGAAGCCAATCACAAGAATCTACTGGTACAATTGGACATGGTAGAGGCACCACGCGATGCGGCCCTGGAGCGAATCGTAAGCGAGAAGGCAAGGGTAGCCGCCTCCTACAATAAAAAGGTGAAACCACGGCCCCTCGAGGAATGAGACAAGGTACTCAAGTGTGATTTTCAGAAAAAAAAGACCAACACGGCAAGCTTGCCGCAAATTGGGAAGGACCATTCCTAATCGGGAAAAAACATGTCCCATCACCTATCGCCTCGCAACCATGGGGGCGTCCAGTCTCCAAAACATGGAATGGTATGACCCTGAGAAAGTACTGCTCAGACGTGGTCTAAAGTACTTCATGTCGTAGTAGGGATATTTTAGGTGGCTAGGGTACTGCTCCCACCACTTGTAATAGTGTATTGGTTGCTACTAAGCAACCGCTTTTGCCCTAAGTAATACACTCGCATTTTCGGCCAAAGTTGCAAGTTGCCAGCAGTTCATGATTTTGCTAAATTCAGTTAGCTCATAAGTAATCAAGGCATAGATGCAATAGGTCTCGGGACACGCCTTCCAACCGAATGATGTAGTCAGCCGCACACCAATACTATCTTGCCCAGCACGGCCGAGTAAGCATTCCACCGCACTAAGGCGTAGGTACAAAACTTAACAGGGGCACAAACCTCAACGGGCTTACACGCTTTTCACAAAATTTATCGTCCCTAACACGATCAAATGATTTTCACCGCTCACGCACACAAGACAAGTCAATAAGGCAATGCAAAGCGGCTTTGACATAAGAAAAAACATAAACCCCGCTTTCACTAAGCAACAGGAAAATTGTTCAAAAGCAAGGGACGCCCAACGCTCCCAAAAATCATAGCTTAAAATCAGAAGCTACAAATCTTAAACTGGATGCTAGATAGCTCAAAAGACAGAAAAAGCTAAAATTGCTTGCATCCAAACAAAGGACCGCCAAACGGTCCATCACAAAACATAAGGGCAATAGTGAGCGGTCGAAGGCGACCTCAGGCGCTCTGAGACCTCTCACTCCCATCGCTGCCTCCCTCCACATCATCTTCATCCTCATTTCCCTCTTCATCAGCCTCGAAGTTAACATCATCATCAGTCCAGCCGCCAAGCGCATCCCAAACTCGATCCATGTTCTAAACTGCGTCAGGTTGTTCGCAATGGAACAAATGATGAATTGTGGCCACCACGTCACCGACAATTTTCTCATAATTCTCTCTATCGAGCGTTTGAAACTCGTCGGACTTCAAGTAAGTGGGACCCGCCTCCCCTCGCGCATCGGCCAAGTCTGACTCACGGCCCTCCAACAGAGCGGTCTTGTTGAGCTTAAGGGCATCTATCTCCTTGCGGAGCAATTCTTGATCTCCTCCAACAAAGTCTTCCCAATCTCTTCGGATTTCTGAAACTTCTTTTGAAGCCTATCTCGCTCCTCTTCGACCGCTCTACGAGCTTCTTTCTCCGCCACCAGCTCCTCCCCTTGCTTGGCTAAGCGCTCCTCGAAATCGCGTGCCAACTCTGAATGCAATTACTCTATCAGCGCGGCATGCCCTTCAGCCACACTCTTCTTCAGCTTAGCAATCTCAACCGTATTCCCGTTGACGGTCTTGGACAGGCGGTCATTTAGCATAACAATTTGCGAGAATCCAATCTGAGCCTGAAAGAAAGGGTCGATAAGTCAAGTCACAACTCGCAACAAGAATCAACTCCGGAATACACAAACACTAACCGAAAAGAAGAACTGGGTGGCGATCCCAGCAAGCCGCCTATTGCACCCTTAGGAAGTGGAGGTGTATTCCGAGGGCATGACCAGCTGGTCGCTCACAGTATGGAAGGCCAGCTCGGCGGCCTCGGAGTTGGTGGCTGCCAGGGGAGACACCACTATAGAGTCTGGTTGATCAGGTGTTGCGCATCCTTGCCACGATGCTCCCCCGTCTTCACATGAGAAGCTCCCGCCTTAGCACGCTTGGCAGTCACAATGGGAACGCTCTGCTCCAGAAACCTCTTCCCAGCACCCCGCGTCAAAGGCACTGAGGCAGCAGTCACCGTGGCTGGAGGATCGGTGGTCAACAAAGAAGCGACCACGGGCAAAGCTTTTCCCACAACAGCCACCGAAGAGGACGCAACCTAGGCGGTCACACGCCAGTCAATACAACCTAGAATGAAAGATGGTGGTGGGCAGTGGCGGAGCTGTGCATAATGGAGGGGGGTGCATGTAGCCCCCTTGGCTGTGGGGAAAAAAAACTAAGCATATATGGTGAGAGCTGTGGGTCAAACAACTGACCCCATAATTGATGGTAAGCAATCCCACCATCTCTGCTAGACGAGATTTTTGATTTATTAGACACACACTTTTAATTATACCAATAGTAATTATCTGTCCTAATATCAAAACACTGTCGTCGATCCCAGGCAGAAATCCCCAATTCACTTTCGTTTTTTTCCACGACCCAGCAGCAGCCATCAGTAGAGGCGCTCGCCGATCTCCAAGCTTGGAGCTTCCATTATCCAAGGCTCCAACGGCGGCGAGTCCACCCTCCAAGCTCTCCATCTTCGGCTTCAAGATCGCCAAACCTCCACCCACCGCCCTCCAAGCACTCGCTGACCTCCAAGCTTCCTTCTCTTTTCAATCGTGAGCAGGGCAGCCGGCAGGGGAGGGGAGCATTGGAGCAACAAGCCGACAGCACAAAAATTGCTTTGGCTCACATCATCAATCTTAAAAACAAGGTAAATCTAAGTTTTAATTTCTATTACTTGAAGTTTTGTTATTTGTGTTAATTTAGGGTTAGGTTTGTATGTTTGGTATACTCAATTGCATCTTCAAATTAAGAACATGGACCGAAATATTCATATAATGAAGTTGATTTTCATTATTAAATTAGATGAAGAGATATTATTCGAGGAAAGAAAAAACTATTTCTCCGGAAATGGAAGAGACGGAATCACGAGGTAGCAAGCAAGCTGCAACTTTTCCCCAGCCGTGCATACAATCTTCATCAGTAAATCAATCGAGACAATCACAAGGGCCTCCACTTATAGAAGAACTTCAAAGTAAGTCTCCCTCTCTTTCTGAAGAATGGAAGATTAATGGAGTTTCTCTTCAAGCCGATCCTGGTTTAAGAAAGAAAATATCTATTTTTCATCCTAATCTGCAAGATGAAATTAGAAGAGCCTACCTCTTAAAAGGTCCCTATCAACCTCGTGCACATGCTTTTCCATTTAGGGAGTTTGGTGAAAGGAGGCGAAGGTTCAATCCTTCTTGGTTTGATCAATATAAATGGCTAGAATACAATATTGAGGAAGATGCTGCATATTGTTTGGATTGTTTTCTTTTCAGACATGAAATTTGAAAGAAAGGTGGTGGTGATAGTTTCATTGGAGAGGGTTTTACAAATTGGACTAAGAATGAGAGGTTGGCAAAACATGTTGGCGATATTAATAGTGCTCACAATGATTGTCGGAGGATGGGTGAAGCTTTGATGCAGCAATCACAAAGTATTCATATTGCTTTTGATAAACAATCTGATCAAACTAAAATGTATTATCGAATTCGATTAGAGGCTTCAGTTAAATGCATAAATTGGTTGTTAAAGCATGGATTGCCATTTCGTGGACATGATGAGTCAGAAGGTTCAAATAATAGAGGTTTATTCTTGTCTCTGTTGGAGTTTTATGCTAGTGATATAGAACATGTCAAGAGAGTTGTGATGGAAAATGCTCCAAAGAATCATCAACTAACTTCTCCAGACATTCAAAAGGACATTGTTCATGCATTGGCTCTTTAAACGACGAAGTTAATCACCATGGATATTGGTGATGACTTCTTTTCCATATTGGCAGATGAATCTCGAGATGTGTCAGTGAAGGAGCAAATGGGTGTTGTTTTACGCTATGTGAATGAAAAAGGATGTGTTATTGAGAGATTTCTTGGTGTTTCACATGTTAGTGATACTAAAGCAGTGTCTCTCAAGAAGGCAATTGAATCAATGCTTACTAAACATGGATTGAGTATCTCAAGAGTAAGGGGCCAAGGCTATGATGGAGCTAGCAATATGAAAGGTGAAATTAATGGACTGAAGACTTTAATTTTGGAAGAAAGTCCATCTGCATATTATATTCACTGTTTTGCGCATCGACTTCAATTAGCTCTTGTTGTTGTTGCCCAAAATCATGATGATGTCAATCTCTTCTTTTTTATTGTTGGCACAGTGACTAATTTGGTTGGGGCATCATGTAAAAGACAGGATATCATTCGTGAACCTCAATCTAGCAAAGTTGAAGAAGCTATTGCATCAGGTGAATTGGAGACTGGGCGCGGATTAAATCAGGAAATTGGTATTAAGAGGCCTTCTGATACTCATTGGGGATCCCATTTTGGGACATTGGTTAACTTAGAAACCTTGTTTTAAACATTGGTTGATACTTTGCAAAATCTTGAAGGAGATAGAAAAGCAGTTGCTCAAGCATCTCTTATGTTGATTCAACTTGAAGATTTTGAGTTTGTATTCATGATGAAGTTGATGATCGAGGTATTGGCAATCACTAATGAGTTGTCTATAGCTTTGCAGAATAAAGATCAAGATATCGTTAATGCTGTGCATCTTGTGAATGTTTCTAAAAGACGGCTGCGGGAAATGAGGGATAGTGGATGGGAGCTTCTCTTTAAAGAGACGATACACTTTTGTGCTCAAGAATCTATTGAAGTTCCTAACATCGATGACATATATGTTCGTCGTGGAAAGTCGAAGCGCATAAGTGAACGAGTCACATGCTTACATCACTTTCAGGTTGAGGTATTTTACACTGTCATAGCTATGCAGTTGCAAGAGATTAATAATCGATTTGACGAGGTCAATTGTCAGTTGTTGTTGTCTATGGCTTGCTTAAGTCCACAGGATTTATTTGCTGCTTTTGACAAGGAGAAACTTATGCAACTTGCCACTTTCTACCCCTATGAGTTCACTCCAAGTGTTATGAAATTTTTGGGGCATCAATTGAATTCCTATATCTGTGATCTACCATTTGATGACAGGTTCAAAGACTTACAAGGAGTTGATGAGTTAGCAAAAAAGATGATGGAAACAAAAAAGAACAAATTGTATCCACATGTTTATTTGCTTCTCAAGTTGACACTTATTCTTCCAGTTGCAACTGAAAGTGTGGAGAGATCATTTTCATCCATGAAATATATCAAGAATGATCTTCGAAATCGGATGAACGATGAATGGTTGAATGATGCGATGGTGACATATATTGAACAAGATTTGTGTGCTAGTTTGGATAAGGAATGTGTTCTAGAATGCTTTCAGAATATGAAATCTCGTCGAGATTCATTGTAGGCGATGTGTGTAGAACTATTATTATGTAATTGTACGAATCTTGGGTATTATGTTATTGACATCATATTTTCGTTTAAAGTTGACTTTTTATTGTATAGTTGACTTTTTTATTACATGAACAAGCACCCCTTGGCCAATTTTCTGGCTCCGCCACTGGTGGTGGGTGACAAGCGCCCAAGGTGCAGCCAAGCCAGTGCAGAACCTTGTCAAAATAGGATCAAGGGGAAACCACAACCCCAACTTTACTTGTTCAACATGAATAGGAATCCAACCGATCGGGCACGATCCAGAACGGCTCGCCTCAGAAGGAGTTGCATAATGCCAATCAGGAGGGAGGTTAAGCGACTTCAAGCGATAGAGTACCTACTCAGGCTTAAAAACCGCCTCATGGTCTGGCCACAGTCCAAACACCTAAGGCGGAACTGGCTGACCACCCCACATCCCCTCGTGGTGAAGAACCGTATCAACAGAATCCGCAATAGCAAGCGGAAGAGGTTCCACACCCTCTGGCTCTACTATCTCTAAGGAAGAAGAGGTACTAGGAAGCGCCTCCGAGCGCACACCCTCACTGTCAAACACCTCGTCTACATCCAAGGAAATACTACCTAAATCTGCCCGCTCAAACTCACCCATGTTATCCCCAACCGCAGATGAAGTAGCCATAACCCCAGCTGGTATAGGGCGGATGTTAGCAAAAGAGTTATCTAAGTCTAAGTGATTCCGACAAGACAGTCGTGCAATTCAGAACCACTCCCAATATACAATTCTAACTCGGATAAATACCACATGCACTCAGAGGCGGCTCGAGTGGGAGAAGAGCGGGTCATACCTTGTGTAACAAAAGCGGTCCCACCAGAGGACTCCGCAGTCCTCTTCGCGGCGGCAGGCGGCACCACCGAGGTCGTCGAATTCTGCTCTGGAATGACTACTGGGGCAAGACGAGCAATGGGTGCTTCGGCCATGGTAGAGGCGACATCACTCCCCGCGACGGTGGACAGCGTCCGGTCTTCCCTCGACATCTACCAATGACAGTAGGATCGGTGAACGCCGTTTTCGCCACAAGGATCCCAATAGAAACCCAAACACCGCGCAATGGAGCCGTTCATGAGAAAAACAAAGCAATGCGAGGGGTAAGAAGAAAGAAGAAAACAAATGAACGCAACACGAGCAAAGCTAGAGGTTTACCTTGAGCCACACTCGGGTTTTATAGACCTCGACAGCGAGGAAGCTCGAAGTCCTTCGCAGAGAAAAGAGGAAGAAGACAAACTATTCCCTAAAGAAGAAGCGCAAATGGCGGAAAAAATCCCCCCAAATCTATTTAAAGCAAAGTTTGGGTTTCAAACCCACCAGAAGTGACGTTTCGCCTGACCATGTCAGGTCACCACAACCGATGCACGCCATGTGGCATCAGCAAAACTGAGGAAACGGACGAGTGCGTCCAAGACCGCCCCTCAGGCGTTCCCGCTTCATGCCCTCACGATCAGGGGCAGGCGGGTAATCAAGGGTAAGGCGACCCCTAAACCGCTTAATGACAACAAGACAATCGTTAGCCGCGATGTTGGGCCAATCATTAAGACATATGGGTCTCCAACTCCATGATCACTAAAAAGCTTATAAAGCATATAACTCCGGCCCAAACAAGACCGGGAAGCATGAAAGAACAGTCCAGAGGCGGTCTTCGTAGTCGAACCAGAGGACCGCGGCGCCCGACACGTTCTCAACGGGATCCTGGAAGGTCGCCCGACATTAAGGCCCAACGGCCCCCTAACAAACCCAGTACGAAGACTGGCAAAGGTACAATCTTGATTACACATTTAATAAGTCTTGAGGCGGGACGCCTGACAGAGCATTAAGGGTTTGTTTGCTTGATGGATTTGGTGAGAGATTTGGATTCATCATGGATTTTGTACAAAATCCATTGTTTGCTTCATGTATTTAGGGGAAACAAATCTGTGGGTCCCACGAACTTTAGGGGACCAAATCCGTGGGGTCTACGGATTTGAAAGTTCCACCTATTTAGGTGGGAATTGATTATAGACTTTGAAGTCCATTTTTTACCAACCTATCCTCCATATTTGCTTCTCTTCTTTTATTATCGACGGCAATAAAGGTAAATTACACTTCATATATACAAATTTAATTAACAAAATTCATCATGAAATCCGTCAAACAAACAATGGTGTTTATCAAATTAATAATGAACCTACAACATTCATATATCCATGGTTTTCCAAAACCCAAGTTATACCAAAACCTTTATTTTTCAAAATCACGAACGTCCCCTAAATGCCTTCACTCCAACCATCGCTAATATAAATATACATCAATAGGTCACATTTAAAGTAACTTCTACCTACTCCATTCCTCCTCTTATTTACAATAGAGTATTAATAGAAACATCAAACTACAACTTAAGAGTACCTAAGCGGGAACAATTAAAAAGGTGAGATATCCAAATATGTCTTTTATTTATCAGAATTGCAAACATAGAGGAGTACATCGAGTTACATAAAAACTTTTGACCTCATAAATGGTCAAACACGCTCTCACACAACTGGAGCGCAACATTTCTTAACAACTAAACCACCTTTTCCCAATCATAATTTCTGGGAATTTAACAACATAATAATAGTAAGTAGGAAAGAACATGATGATCATTAAACAACAACAGAAGACGAAGAAGGGACCACCGGACACATGAAATATCAATTAGTTGTGATGATTAAACTAATCAATAAATGGGGAAGTTAAGACTTAAGGGCACTTGGGGCCTCCTTCCTTGGTCTTCCAGTTGTTGTAGCAAGGGCAGACCTGCTTGTTGCCGTAGTAGCCCGGTGGGACGCAGAGGCACTTCCGGCAGCACTTGTTGCAGAACAGGATGCACGCGTTCCTGTACTGCGTGTTGCCGCACCTCCTGTTGCACTGCGACCCGCATTCTGCAAATCAAACCCACCAAACCAGCACATTAACCACCATTGTGGTCACTCTTACACTCACCGACATTGCCTAGAGTTGGTGGATCTATGTCTATTAAAGGGTTTTTGGGTTCTGATGATTTTCACTTTTTTTCAGCACAGTTACCCAGGAGTCGTCTTTGACCGATGGGTAGCAGAGCAGAGAGAGAGAGATTTACTTTTAAGTTTTAACTGAGCAGTGAAGAAGAAGGAAAAAGATAGATTGTTGTGGGGTAAGAGGTGAAATGAGTAAATGATGTGTCTCTTTCATATTTAAGAGTGTGCTTGTGCAGCAGCAGCAGGAGGACAACAGCTACTATTCGAAATATGGCATCTTTCTTGGGGTGATGATTATAGTCTATAGACAGACAACAGTTAAAAGACACAGTGGGGAATAACAATGGAGAGATCAGGGGATTGTTATTAAGGAAAAGGGGACTTACGGTAGCTCTTCACACTTCCAGGTCCGTAATTCTTCCCCTGCAGAGGACAAAACCCAAATCCCAGAATGTGCCAAAATGAATCAGCAAAATCGAAAAAGGAAGAAGAGGCAAGAAGACAGGGGAGTGTATAATAATAATAATATCATGGGATGGATCTATGTATTGACAAACGTACCCTGGCCATAACCTCGGTGGAGATCATGGAGAGACCAAGAATGGCGAGGATCAAGAGACACACCAGCTGCCTTGCTACCATTGCCATTTCGAGCTCTGCCCAGAAAACAGAGTAACGGGCCGCTTTCTCTCTGTGGATGGGAAGGAAACAGGGGAAGCGGGAATGCAGGGGAAAGAAAGAGAGAAAGGGCTCAAGTGCAGTTTTCTGGGGTTTGGTGTTGGGAGTGGGAAAGGGCGGTGGTGGGTGTCGAAAATGGAGAGGAAATGTTGGGTATAAATAGGACCCCTGCTGTTTGGTTTGCTTGATAGGCGGAGGAGATGTGCATCGGATTGCGCGGGGTATCCAATTTATTGATGATTTAATTCAATACATCTGTCTCCCTTTTCTGTAATTTAATTACTTGAGATTTTTTTTAGTGAAATATGTAACACGTTCGGTGAATCCCACATCGACAAATTATGAGAGAGATTCATGATTTATAACTGATAAGTAAGAAATCTATCTTAACTGAGATGAATGGTCATTGTAAGAACTTGGGAGTTAGATGTGCTTAGTGGAGTATAACAAAAATTAATGATCTTATGAAAAGTCACATTCAATTACATCCAAGAAAAAAAAAGTTAGAATTAACAATTAAGGCCCAAAATAGATAATAACTTTCTCGGAAAAAAATTTAGAATGTTACAAAATACTTGGATTATTTTTGACTGGGGTTCTACCCTCCCATAATTTTCAAACTGGCCCCATCTCCCAACCAACTTACCTCACCATTATTATTCAACTTGTCTCTAGTGAAATAAGATTAGTAAGATAATACCGTGTCATACCATACAATCAAATTATAACATTGGTTAGAAAATTAAACCAGAAATGACAGTAGTAGTAGTAATGTAGTATACCAACTTTCCAAGGAACTGAATCTATGTTTCAACTGAGTTTTATTTTTGTTTTACTTCAACCAAACAGGTTTAGGGGTCGTTTGGAAGTTGTAATTATTAAATAGATGTATTGTTGAGAATGCATGTATAATATTATACATGTATTGTCGAATTTGATGCATTGTAGAATACAAAGTTTGGTATGTGTGATTGTGTATGTCGCATCAGCTAAAAGCTGAGACAAAACAATCTCAACTCAACTATCTCAAGTTCTCAACAATCACAACTAAAAGTTGAGATATAACAATCACTCAAAATGAGTGATAGTTTCTGTCACATCATAGAAACAATCCATGTATTGTTTCTGCTAAAAAAACAAAAAAACGATGGGGTGGGATGGGATGCTAACCTCATACCCCGTTAGCACCTGCTAACCCCAAAAAACGCTACACACGTACTCATACAAACACTACACACGTATTATTAAAAACCACTACTACCAATATATTGCACCTCAATATTGACGACACTACATAGTCCCAAGACAACTATGACCAGAAACACTACCATGACTGCACATCAAACTACTACAGACCCTACATGTTAACAACACAGACGATCAATAAAAAAAGACTACCAAAAACTTCCATGCAAAAACACTACCACGACTATTAGGACGGTGCTAACCTCCTATAGGATTAGCACTATAGCTTGTCCCAAAAACGATGCATTATAAACAATACATGCATAATGACAATCTCAACAAAACAATCGCAACTTCCAAACGAGCCCTTAATTACCTCTTTCTTCGTAAACTTTTCCATATCTCCTCACTAGGTTGCATTTCCACAAAGTTCAAATGGGCATGTGATCACTCTGTTGAATTGGGCCCATCTTTAGTCACATCCTCAGAAAGTACCATCAAATATTTTCTTAATAGATCTTCTGAAAACGAAATTGCCTGGGGATTTTTGTTTCTCTACGTAGGAATTTGAAAAGTAGTCAAGTCACTAATCTCTATCATTAATAAATTGAAATTCGGAAATCTTAAAAAAGTATCACATATGCATCAATAGGCTGAGCACTTCTACTATGCTATATAGTATTGGTGCTTTAATGTACAACTTGAAGTTGTACCATAACATTAAATGTATAAGTTTAGTTTGTATCATAAGGGAATTTGTATCATTATGTTATGGTACAACTTTACAACTTGAAGTTGTACCATCACATAAAATTACAAGTTCAAGTTGTACCATTAAAGAATTTGTACAAAAAGTATAAGTACAATCTGAAGTTGTACCATAACGTAAAAATACAATTTCAAATTGTACCATAAAGACAAAAACCTATAACACCAATACTATATAGCATTGTAAAATTCCACTACTAATAGAGTTTCACACCGTTCATGTACTCAATGAACAAAATAATATGTACGATAAAAGAACAATGTTTAAAAAAAATAATCTACAGAATTATACGTACCCAGCAGGGATGAAAGTAAGCTTTATGTTACTCGGGTTAAAATTAGTGCAAAATCTTTTAACAATGTTTATGGTACCTTTATACATCTAAATTCATCATTGTCATTTTCATAACCTGATTCGTCACAAAACGATATCAACCTTCTGTTGGATAATAGTGAACAATGAAACGTGTAAATTTTCACGAAAATCATTTGTGATTTACTTGTATTTTAAAATATTTTTTTAAATTCACTTCCTACAATTTTAGAGATAAATCTATAACTTTTGTAAGGGAAAATTTATGTTGCAATTGTAGACTATATCTTATTAATCGAATTCCATCGATTATAATTTAAAATCTGTCCATCATAACATAAGTTTTTTTTTATAAGACATAACATAAGGTATTGGTATAACATATATAGAGCTGCAAATGAGCCAAGCCGAGTCGAGTTTTACCCCAGCTTGAGCTCGGCTAGTTAATAAACGAGTCGAGTTTGAGCTCGGCTCGTTTATTAATGAGCTGAGTCGAGTTCGAGCTAGCTTGTTTATTAAAATCTTGACTTTTATTTGGTACTTCATTTTGTATATCATGATACATATGATTTATTTTGTTAGCTAATCTCATATTATACTTTGTTGGTATCATATATCATTTAGTTAATAAATTTTAACTACTCCAAATCATGTTATTTCATAGTATCGAAGCAATCTATGATGCATAATTTCTTTTTAAAGTAGAAATTAAGATATATTTGATCACATACTCAACGTGTTAAACTTTATATATGGTTAGATATATAATTTAACAACCATATGAATTAAAATCATAAGATATAGATTGATTCGTCCATAAGTTGGTAATCGAGTTGGCTCTCTAGCCACATATTAAGACATATCATGAGCTCTAAACGAGCCAGCTCACGAGTTTAGCTCAACAAGCCACTGAGTCGAGCTAGCTCGCGAGCTTCACGAGCTAAACAAAAGTTAGCTCGTGTTCGACTCGTTTATTAACGAGCCGAGTTTCGAACGAGCTTTCCTCGAGTCGAACGTCGAGCCGCTAGCGAGCAGCTCGGCTCATTTGCAGTCCTAAACATATACATCTAAATTTGAGGGTTTAACATAGATTCCCCAAAATGTGAGGCAATTTAATCATATCACACTGAATCACATATTTTAATATTTTCATAACAAATTAGGAAAATAAATCGGACCGTTAAAAATTCTGTAGAACAGACTGGACCAGACTGCAAGTCGTATATCATAGTTTAGTTTGGTTCACGATTTTTATCTTCTATATCTCTATCTCATCCAGACCTTAAAAAAATTGACCAAATCAAGTTTGAAAGAGAGAGAACTGCACGAAGGGTCATGCGATAGCAAGAAAGATTTTGAGAGGAAGGTCTTATTGTAAGAATAATTGATTGTGTATGAACAAAGGTTTGGTCTAGTGGTAATATCACTAGTTTTGAATAGGGATGACTATTTTGTCCCGGACCAGATGTAAAATCGGAAAACCAGACCGTGTAACCCGGACCGTTTAAGACCGGGACCAGATGTAAAACAATCTAATACCGTCTTTGGTCCTAGAATTAGTAAAAACCCTGGACCAATCCAATCCGGGTTAAAACGTTCTTAAAACCTAAAGATAAGATAACTAAAAAACTGACCCAGAGGCCAAGCCCACCCAGACCTAGAGGTAAAGCCCACAATGCCCAGGAGGGTACACCACACCCGAGCCCGCCTTGAGCCCATTGCCCCCAGGCCCAGCCTTAGTCCGTCCAGCCACCCCCTTTTGTTTTGTAGGGATAGGCATCAACATATAGCCTCCAATCCTTTCATCGCCTCCAATACTTTGTGAATCGCAAACGACTGCTGACCCTAACCCTCAAAATCGACCGGGGAGACGGTGACTACGCCTCCTGCCTCCACTCCGCCCTCCGCTCCAAACCATCGGCGGCGAACTCTGACCTTCTCTCCTACCCAACAATCGCACGTGACCCGGCATCTACTCTGCCACAGCTCGTCACCCTCCGTCACAGGACCAGCCTCATTCACAGCGACCGCTCTGTCAAATTGCTACGCCACAGGTACTGCTCGGCCACATCTTCAGCCTCCGCTCTGTCGACAGCTCGCCGCCCTCCCTCCCAGTTCTTTTCCCTCCATCCACAGCTAGTCGCGCTCCTTCCCAGGTCGTCTCCCTCCGTCGACCGCAGGTGATAGCCGCCGAACTCTAGCAAATCGACTAGCAGGCAGTAGTCGTCGAACTTGGAAAATGGAGGGAACAGCAGCCGGGTCAAAACCGAATTGGGACCGGATCGAGTCAAGACCAGACTGGGTCAAGACCAGACTGTACCCAATCTAATCTTTGGTCCTCGTAATCGTATCTCCAAAGAGATCGAACTGGGACCGGGTCAATCCAGGCCAGTTTAACCAGACTAAACCGAATAGTCACCCCTAATTTTGAACATGGAGATCACAGGTTCGAATCTCTTTAATAGTACCTAAACACAAAAAAGTAATCATATATTACCCTTATATAAAAAAACTAGTTGTATGCTATGAATATGTCAAAAAGTGCTAGAAATGTCAAGAATACAATGATAATCTCAATGAATCCTGACTCTTGATAACACCAAAATTGGTGTTATTTACCCTACATATCGAGGCATATTTTGTGCCAATTCATGTGCTTAAATGCTTGAACATCGTCAAATACATCCCTATTGCGTTCCTATTTGATTTTGATGTGATTTTAGGGTGTATTAGTTGATATGTGCGAATTAGGTACAAAACAAGGTCACAAATGTAGATAAGGGGCATGAATTGAAGATCGTGGCCTAGAAGTCGAAGATCACGACCGGGATCACAAGCCGCGAAGTCCAGTTGAAGATCGCGGTCCAGAAGTCATAGATCGCAACCGCAATCTTGGAGGCTCAGGACGCGAACTTCGCAAGGAAGATCGCGACCGCAACTCGAGGATCGCGATCGCGAAGTCAACTCGCTATCTTCCCCTTCTCGAAAGCCTCGACGTCTGCGTTTTGAGATTACGGCCTAGAGACCAAAGATCCCGCCCGCTATCTCCTTACCTTAGGCCGCAAACTTGTCCGTGTCTGCAAATTGCCTATAAATAGAAGACCCCTTTTCCCCTTTTGAGTTGAGATGGTTTTGAGAGAAAATTTCTGGTTCTAGAGAGAGAAAAAAGAGAGAAGCTGAAGAAAGGAGAAGAGAAGGAGAAGGAGAAGGAGAAGAAGGAGAAGTTAGGAGCAATGAGGCATCTTCTTCAACCACAAGTCTTCTTTTATTTCTACCATGTATCTTCTTCCCTCCTTTATGGAGTAGTCCTCTAAGATACTAGGTGATAACGTCGTATTTGCACATGTTTGCACCCTCGTTTCTGGATCATTTTGGCTTGAGTTTTTGCTTTCTTGGACTATTTTACGCTAGGTTGTGTTCTTTTTTCACATTTCAGGTCCTATCATGTAAATTGAAGCATAGGCGCAAGTTTCAAGTCAATCGGAATTCATTTGGCAATTCGGGAGAAGAAACATGAGCCTGACTTGAGGAAGAATGGACTTCTACCTCATATTATGGACAAATAATCATGGAATCTTGTCATCAAAAGAAAGAAGACGAGACTACGAGGGTCTGGGATCAAACGACGACTGATTCAGAGTCTGGACGAGGGAGAAACGAAACATTAAACAGGAGCGGAGGAAGAAATACGGGCAGGAGAAATACGATCGTATTTGTCCCTCCCATGCCCGTATTTTTATTTTCGAGAGGAGCCTTTGATGCGCCGAAACTTAACCAAAATGCTTGTTTTGGGCAAAATACGGGCATGGAAGAATTACGACTGTAATTCAGCCCATATTTCGCCCAGAATCGGGTTTTTGAGGCAGATACAAGTCAAAGGAAAGGGAGAGCTGGGTTTTGGTTCCCAAACACCCAAGGGACGAACCCTAGAGAGAGAGAGAGAGCGATTTGGGAACATTCTCTCTTCTCTATGGAGTATCTTCCCTTCACTTAGGTTTTGAGGAACCCTAGTTCCATGTTTTAGGATCTTTCTTGTATGAAGTTTTGGATGCGATATTGTTTGATTATAATCGATTGAGGCATGATTTATTGAGTCAATTGAATCTTGATCAAATTCTCTTGATTTCTGCTTTAACCTATGATAGATAGAATCTGATTAGGTTAAGAGAGCTTCCTTGATTGATAGTGGTGAATTGGTTGTGCAAGAGTCAATCAACTCACTGCTCTGTACTGGAATGAATTCCAGTAGTGGAGATCTTTGTGAATCGCCTTAGCAGTTTATCCCGGTGAAGGCTAGTCGCCTGTCGGGTATTCTATCTAAGAGGGCTTGGTCAGCTTATGAGATTCCAAGCTAATTTAGGATCTTCCGCAGTTTAATCAACAGTAGATCAACCAAAGGTAATTGCAACTTGGACCTAATTGAGGAGCTAGGGGGAATCATACCTTAGTGAGTTCCCAACTTGTAATTAGTAGAGTAGTTAGTAGAGTAGTTTAGTAAATCAATCCTTAATCTAGTTTGCTAGATAATGAACTGAAGCTGAGTAATAGTAACTCTAGAGACCCGTGTATTCGATATTTATTACTTGTGCCACTATACTGCAGTCCCATCTGCGATTACACTTGGTCGCAGTTTGGTGTTGTGTTCTAGCGTGTCACTAGGGATTCTAAACCCCAAACCCTAGTTTTAGGATTTACTATGTATGTATGGATATTTAGGATTAATGAATGAATGTGTTTATCTAGTTGACTTTAATGCCACTCTTTCCTAAATGATAACGCTTGGGTAAGTTGCCCAAATCTTCCCTCTTAACCTACTTTATGCTACCGCGCTGGGTATGGAGTTCTAGGGTTAGACGGGTATGCGCCATCTGACAAGTTTAGGTTAGATGTGTGAATGGGGGCCTATAGTGGTCGAGGCGACCAAACCCCTACTATAGGTAGCCTTCCTTCCTAGATGAAACCTCGGTGTGGACGGTGGATAGAGTCCATTGAAATGAGCCATAAGCATAATGCCCCAGATATGATAGTCTAGATCGAGGTGACTAGAACATGGGTTTAGGGGAGGCGTACTCGGAGGCGTGTGGATAACCATGAAAGCCCACAGAAAAGAGCTCACTCACCACATTTGATGACCCTAAGTGTCTAGATATACATAGTAACCCTAAGCTAGGGGGAGGGATAGTTCTCCAAAGTACCTGCTTTTAGCTTTGATCAATCTCTAGACTAGTGTTTCCTCTTATCCTCCACTCAAAACCTCAAAAACCGATTAACTAATTAGCTACTAGGTGGGAAGTAGGCTAGGGTACCAGGACCTGAGTAGAATACGACCTTGATTACCCCTATACGACAATGCCGTTCTAGGTTAAACTTGGCCTAGGATGGAATTGTCGTTGATATGTGCTAACCTCTGACAATAACCTACATGGATTCAAGTGATCAAGCTTTTTGGTGTCGTTGCTGGGGAACCTTGGTAACTAGTAGAAAACCATTAAGTTGTTAGTTAGTCTATACCTTGATTAATTTGTTTTGTGTTTGTGTTTTATTTTGTGTGCTTGTTTCGTAGTATTTGTTTTTGTTTGTTTGTTTCGTATTTTGTTCCTTTCGTATTTGTATTGTTGTTTATTTTGTTATCCAACTTTGTACGTCACGGGTTGTTGAGGTTGTGTTTTGTAGCATCGTTGTATGCGAAGAAGGGATTCCTTAGAAATATTACCTTTTAATTCTGAAATCGAGAGGACCCTTCGGAATCTAAGAAGAGTTGCAAGACCTCAACCTCCACCAATGGCAAAACGTCAATCTCAAGTACCACCAAGGCCAAGAACAATGAGTTCTTACTCTAGGCCAAGTGTGGACAATGTTCAAACACCTATTCTTCATCCGACGTTGCCCAACAATGATTATGAGATAAAGCCAGACACAATTTTGATGCTTCAAAGTGCGGTTCAATTCAATGAGATGATGAGTGAAGATGCACATGCCCATGTTAAGTCATTCTATGAGTTGATGGATGGGATCAAGGTGAATGGGGTTCCTCAAGAGGCTATTAGACTGAGGTTATTCTCATTTACCTTGAACGGAGCGACAAAGAATTGGTTGAATAATCAACCACATCATTCTATCACCTCATGGGATGATCTATGCAACAAGTTATTTGCAAGATACATTCCACCTTCTAAGACGGCTTTGATGAGAAGTGAGATTATTATGTTCTGTAAAGAGGACGATGAACCATTGTTCGAAGCATGGGAAAGATTCACATCTCTCCTACTCAAGTGTCCTCACCATGGCATATACTGCAAAAAATACTGCCACTAACGACAAGAGGTTTCTGTCGATAAAGGCCAAATGTTGTCGTAAATGAGCTTTATAGCCAATTGGTTACAAGTTGAAAGTTTCTACAATGGGTTAACAAAGGAATCATGAAGCCTCATTGATGCGACAAGTAAAGGTGCCATTCGGATCAAAGAAGCCGGAGAACTTCAACAACTAATCAAAGAGATGGCCCTTAATAGCTACGATTGGGGTGACAGAAGAAAGGGTAAGAGCATATCAAAGGGAAGTTTATTGAAGATCGAAGAACCATCATCTCTATTGGCCCATATACAAGAACTTTCCAAGAAGATCGATTAATTTGCATCATCAATGAAAAGCAATGGGAAGCAACTTATGAAGTGTGATTGGTGTGGCGATTCGAGTCATAACATGGAAGAATGCAAGTCTATGATTGAAGCCTCTATTCAATTCGAGCAAGCCAACTTTGTAGGAGGTCAATCCCGAGGAAATAACCCTTATAGATTGACTTATAATCTGGGATGGAGGAATTACCCGAACTTTCTTTGGTGTTTTCCTACGGAAAGGAAACCTCTGGAGTTACAATCTCAAGCTCCAATGCAGAATGTATATCAAAGGTCGAGTCAACCAACATATCAAGGGGCATATCAAGAACAAAGCCGACCCTCTGATGGTTGACTTGCTAAACTTGAAGACTTGATAGGGAAATTTGTCACACACTCCAACAAGAAGTTTGAAGCTATTGACAAGTTCATAGAAAATACCTCAACCAAATTCTCGAGTTTAGAAGCGGGTCAAAGAAATCAACAAGATTCACTTCAAAATCTTGAAGCTCAACTAAGTTCATTGGCTCAAACTATCTCATTGAGACCCCAAGGAACTCTACCGGGCAATATCGAGCCTAACCCAAAAGAAAGATGTCATGCGGTAACTCTAAGGAGTGGCAGACCATTGAAGGAGATTACTATACCAACCCCAAGAATTCCGGTAAGATAAGTTCATCAAGAAGTTGTTCAAGAGAAAGAGTTAGCTCGGGAGGAATTTCAACCTTCCATTGAAGTCAATGTTGAAGATGAGGAAAATTTTAAGAAGACTCATGAACCCGAGCCAACATCGAAAGCCCCTTATCCTAGACGGTTATTTGAAAGTGATCTCTATCATGGATGTACTCCATGGAAAGACATCTTGAAGCAATTAAAGGTAACCGTCCCTTTCCTAGACATGGTGTTGAAGATTCCTAAATATACTAAATTTTTGAAAGAGATATTGTCGGGAGCTTCTTGTTGTTGTTTAGTGAAATTTCTTACTTTGTTGGATTTCTAATAAATGTTACTGCTACTAGATTTCTTCGTTCTCTCAACCATTGAGATTGAGTCTTATGTGTATGCTCCAAAATCTACAGTAATGAGATTTATCAGGAGGAGACAACTACAAGTATATATGAAGCGCCTCCTTTTTTAGGGGAAAGGCTGGTGTCGGATGGGTAAAGATAGGAAGAGAGCACAAATTCGATCGATTTATAAATATGTTGGTAATCGGTTAGATTGGTTTGTGTAACCAACCCAATCCAAATTGAATTGAACCAAACCAATGTGGCGGTTGGAAAAACCAATCGATCCAACTACCATGGACCTAACCGATGCAACGATTGAGAAATTTTAAACGAATCAATGCAATGGTTGTGGTGTAACTACCCACCCAAAGAATGGCCTCCCTTCGCACGCACCTGTTCATTTTTCTATAAATAGCACCAAACCCTTCTAGTTTTAGTAGACGATTTTCCCATACGGAAACTCTAGCGAAAATCAAAATTGATTTTTTCTGCGTTCTTTCCAAAATAAAAAATCGTGTTAGTGTGGTTCTCGCCGAATCAATGCGTTCGTTGCTTTCGGAGGTTTGTGTTACCGCTATGCCGGAAAATGTACATCTTTTCTATCCCAAGAGGAAATCATTATGTAACCTTTAGACAATATATTTTTTGGATATGACAATTGCTTACGTGCTTGTGTGATTCATAATCTTATATCTTACTTGTATTGCAACAATAGATATAGTATACCTGAATAATTTCCATAACTCTTCCAATTTCATCCTCAAAACTAAAAAAATAAAATTATTCCTGTCTACGATTTATTTCCATCCACTTCCTTGTATTAGACCATCCACATCAATGAAATACCATTTCTATTTCATATGTGGTCCTTACCGCCACATCAAGAACTTTTCTCATTTCACTTCATATCAATTACATTCCCTCCACATCAATGACATACAATTTCTATTTCATATGATGGGCCCAATTGATTATTTTAGTACAACTCTATATTTTATCTAAAAAAAGAAAATATAAAGAAATGAGACAAAACCATGAAAAGGGGCCCACATCTACCCCACTTGCTATTCCATTCCGACTTCCATTAAGTGGAAGCTGTCACTTTAAGGTAGGGGTGGCAGTTCGGTTATTTCGGTTATAACCGGTAACCGATTGGCCGGTTATCGGTTAACCGAAATAATCACTCCCCCTGCCGAAAACCGCTCAAAATAGGCTTTGGTGTCTTGGTTATCTCGGTTATCGGTTAACCGAATCACTTTTAAGACCAAAAATCATTTCGTCCAGCTTCCGATAACCGACCGAAGTTCGGTTAGTTCGGTTACCGGTTAGTAGATAACCGGCCGATTATCAGTTTAACCGACTGGTTAACCGATAACCGGTAACCGAATAACCACCCCTACTTTATGGAATAACCTCTACAACCATGAAATGGTAAATGAAAGTACCATGTCATTAATGGAATGGATGCAAGACAGCCGATGCAGCTGCTCTACTTACCTTCTTGACGAAATCTATAGTTTACTTCTATCGACGAACTATCCGGTTAAATAGGGTATAGATGTGTACATGGATGTGGAAAATGGAGAAATTTGGTGCTGTAAAAAGTACAAGATCGAAGAGACGAAAGAAAGTGGTCACATGGGGGAGTTAGTTAAATGTGTGGAGGTGGGGGAACGGAGGGCCTCATCCTCCGCAGAAAAGTCAGGCCAATTGGGATCGATCACATCACAATCTTCCCTCCCTTCCACCGATCCATTCTCTTGCTACAATATTCAATTCCCACATATATCCAATTCTTACTAGAATAGAATAGTGCTAAAGAGAAGACAGTTATTATAGTTTGTAGCGGACATAATAATTGAGATGGAAATAAATGTTTCGATAAAATGCATCGCATATGGATACTGATTACTGGGCACACCTGCATGTCATATCTGGCACATAGCATGTTGTAGAAAGATCATGATGGTTCATGATCCAGATTCAGATCCGCGATTACGCAGACATCAAATTTATTGGGCTCGATATATGATTACGCAATTCGTAATTTGTATTGGGTTATATAAGATTGGGTAGAGGAAGATCCACCTAAAGCATATGCGAGTTTATCATTACTGAGAATTTACCTGAAACAAGACATGGATTAACCTAGAGCTATGATTTTGTATGCTTCGCTCTATGATTGAGAATTTAACATAAGTGTCGAGAATCGGAAGTGATACAAAAATTGAAAAATGAGCAGGACACAATAAGGGAAGTCCATAATGAATTAGGATACATTTATAGGCACTTACTTATTAACTTGGAAATTCAAGGAGCTAGTCGTGATCTTCTTCTCAACTTTCAGAGTAACCCAGAGGCGAACCCAGGGCGTCTGCTAAATTTTGGGAAAACGATTATTCAACTCCCGTTGATAATTTATGTATGAACAAAAAAATTACAATTGATAGTGGAGTGCACCTCTGAAATTTGAAAAATGATTATACTACTCTCTTTTTTAGTTTGCGTATGAGAATATAAGTGGTAATTTGGCGGAATTCAAACCTAGTACACTATTATAACTAATAGACATAATTTCCATTAGACTACAACTCATTTGTTGTTCTATTTTAAACACTGTGTAGTAGTAAAATGTCATTCTCTATCTCTAATTATTTGCAAATCCTTTAAATTAAACTAATTTCATCAAGCTACCCTTAATTTGTACTGATTTTATGGTAGTACGACAAGTGTTGAAAGAGTTTTTCAGCTTTGGGTTACATAAAAAACAAGTTTAGAAATCGAATATGCAATCGGTTCATGAATGATTGTCTAGTGGGATATACAGAGACAATTTTTTTGAGCAGTGTAGACACCAAGTGTATTCTACAATTATTTTTGAATATGAAAACACATCGTGAACATGGATAAGTCAGGTATTTTCTTATTTAAAAATTATTTAATTTTATTAAATATTTAATTTTTATTTAATTAAAAGAGGACACCACTATATAAAATTTATGGATCCGCCACAGCATATACCTATCCACTTGCACCGAGGAATTTAACAGTAAGTACTTGGAACCATCAACTTACAAAATGTACATTACCCATTAGTCATTACAAACTTTATCAATCCAAGTTAAACGACTTAGTAGCCCAAATTTGCGTAAGAGAATGAAACCCATGTGCCAACTAGAAAATAACATTAGTACAATATGCCATTAAGCTCTTTCCTTGTACCGAACCCATTAAGTACATTCAAATTGTAACATCACGCAAGAAAACATGTTATATTTGCAACAGAAGAAGATGCAATCCTTACTGTCCTGCTCATAGTCGTGGATGTAAAGGAAGAACAAAAAATATCTTAAAATCATATTTTGCCCCTCTTGTTCGTTTTCTTTCTACTCTTGCTAAAGAGCAAGTGGTGCATGGCGTTAATGATTGAGATGGCCATGTGCGAGCATCTGAGGGAGGGAATCGGGCCACATGACTGCAACTGCACATGGACATGGACCGTCGACCCACCACCACCACCGTCGTCTCCCCTTCATATTTTTTTATATTGTAAACAGCAACATGGATGTCTATTATTTCTTTTATCAGATTCAGATTAGGACTTCCATCATATGGATTTTCCGGGAAAATAGTTCTCAAGGGGAAAAGGGACACCATGTGCACAGCAGCTTGCGCTGGTATCCCATCCTTTCTTGTCTATGTTCGTTCTCATATTTTTTGCCCTTTCCGCAATTTCGTTGCATGTCTTTCCCTTTCCGTTGGGACGCAAGAGATTCTTAGTAATCTGATGTCTGTAGGCATGCCTTGGGTTGGTTTATCTTTTAAAAGTATATATCTCTCTAAAATAAAATGGCTTTGTAATTTTGTATAACATAATGGTAATGAATTAAAACACTCACGGATTCTCCTCATAGATGGTATTGTCATAATGACGACCATAAATTTTGAATTAGAGAGCTCCTGCCCTAACTCCCATGCATATACAATTGGGTTACACCATATTGAGATTCTGCACCTATTGTATATACAAGTAAAGAAGAGCTCCAGCCTCGAAAAACCTTTCCTTCAATCAAGCTCTCAATTATGTGACGATCATAGGAAACTTTATCATTAACATCTTCAAGAAGTTTAGGAGAAATGATCGCAACTGCCATCTGTTGTGGAAATTGTTCACGTATACTAAATCATTGCAAAAACAAGCAACATGTAAGATCACGAAAAATCATGCAAAGACACATATGACCGTCCTAGCCGACATAGTTTAATTCTCTCCTTAAGGAATCTTATTCCCCTCTAGTATCCAAGGTTATGGAATGATTCCTCCGAGGATAGAAAGGACGTACCTTTTTGGGCGTAGCGGTACCTCAAACCCCGGAAACCATGGAACGCAGCTAATCGGCGAAAACCACACTTGACTCTATTTTCTCTTTGAAAAAGAATGCAGAAAACTAGTTTTGGATTTTAGTAGAGTTTTGATACCAGAAATACGTATGTATCTCATAATAAAAACTAGAGGGGCTATGACGTTATTTCTAGAAAATGAAGGGGTGCGTATGAAGGGAGGCAACTCTTCATATGGGTGGTTACACCCTACCAACACATTGGTTCATTTTAAAATAATGAACCATTGCATCGGTTCGGCCCATGGTAGTTGGACCGGTTGGTTATTCTAACCGCCACATCGTTTTGGTTCGATTTGATTTAACTCGGTTTGGTCCGGTTGGTTACACAAACCAATATTACGAATTACCAATATATTACATCAAATCGACCGAATTCGCGGTCACGCATTCCCACAGCTTACCAACATGGTACTTCGAGAGATTCTCTTGGATCTTTCCCCTTTCATATCCATTCACACCACTAAAAATCCCAACACCATCTCATCAATCTGATTAACAATCAAACGTGCTCAAATTCCAACTTCCTTATAATTTTCCTTGCCTTCCTTATCTTCATCTTTTGATGAAAGAAACCGGTATAAAATCATTCAAGGTAAGCCTGAAATGAGATTGAGCCCGAAATAAAAATATTAGGGATTTGAATCTGAGAAGAACAGGGAAGGAAATGAATGAGAAGGACGAAGAGAAGGAGCCAAGAGTCCTTCGATTAATTTGTATCTCTTCTCCCCTTTAGTCTGGGTCCAAGTTTCATAAAGCCCACTCACAAATATATATAAAACAGAACTGAGACACAGTGGACTTAAGACAACTAAGCCTAACCAAAGAAACACAGTCTGAGCTCGTCTTCAACCTGAGATCAGGTCTTTGAAAACAGAGTCTCTGGTCGGTAACCGAAAACAGAGTAATAAGAAGAAAGAACGAAATCAAGAAGGACGGAGCAAGAAAATAAAGGGACACAATGAGATTTAACGAGGCTCCCAACTACCGGTCACTCCTCGTCCTAGACTCAATACTCACTTGAGGTATCAGAGACTCTTTTTTTATTAAATTTTTCCTATCAAGCAACGCTGAAAAAGAACAACTACAGACACAACAAAATCAAAGGATGAACACACAATTGAACCCCGGATCCCAATTTCCAGATCCGTTACACCGTCAAATCAACAAAACCTATTCCTCTGTTTGAATCAACCCACTTTGCCCTTAACCCCTATTTCGCTCTTGACAAAGTACCATTCCTTGTTTGCAATGACCGATTTAAATAGGCAGCAGAAAAGTGTCTGTTGATTTTCGAACATTACGCCAGGTCTACAAAAGGAAGGTCTCGACTGGATACTTTCCTTTAGAGAGCAACTCAGATTTGGAAACTAATTTCAACAATCTCCCCTTAAATCAGAGATTGTCGATTGCCTGCAAAACAAAATACCTTTGATCTTATCAACAAGAGATTTAGAATAATCAAAACACGCTAGGTCAGGATTAAGTTCTAGAAAGTAAATAAAGCAGCCAGAACTGACCAATCCAAAAATTCAGAACACAAAGAATTCATCAACCAACCAACAACAAGGAGTCCAAACTATTCAAAGCAAACACCAAAAAGAGCAAACAAGACAAACAAAATAAACAATAGAAACTACAACTGCTCTTTAAGAAAGCTCCCCTTCAACACCATCAACATCTTCAGATTCTTCAAGGAAGCTCCCCTTCAATGTCATCAACATCTTCAAGTCCATACTCCATCAAGGCCTGGAGAGCTTCTACAAAAGGTTGGAGAAGCGGATCATCATCACCACTATCACTGCTGTTGTTGCTGCTATCGCTGGTAATCCACACAACATCATCCTCCCCTTTGATAGACCAATAATTACACATGTTTTACCCCTATTCTTGAGCCGTTTGAGAGGTTGACTCTCGTGTTTTAAGCCGATTTCACGCGAGGTTGTGTGTTTATGTCATATTTCAGGGCCCGACGTTGGAATTGAGGCGAAGAAACGAGTTTCGGGTCGAAAGGAGCAAAATTGGGTTGAAGTGTGCTGGAGAGCAAAAATACCCGGCCATGATCAGAAATACCCGACCGGGTATAATCTGGCCATGACCGGGGATTTTCGGCTTTGGGCGTCCGTGAGAAACAAAAGGGGGCCCGGGCAGGAGTCGAAAACCCCCGGTCGGGGATTCTTGGGCGAGACCGGGGATTTCCCCTAAGGCAAAAACGCGCGTTTTAATTATACCCGGTCGAGATCCAAAATACCCGACCGGGTATCGCGACAGTCAGCCTTTTAAAGGAAAAGAAGGCCAAAAATCAAGGGTTCCGAGTTTTAGAGAGACAAATGATTTCTAGAGAGAGAAAGCGACGAACAAGAGTTCCCAAGTGCCATAGCTTGATCTTCATCACCATTGGAGCCCGACTTGAGCTTGGAGAAGTGCCGATTGACAACCAGGAGCAGAAACTCATCCTTCACAGTATGATTTCCGCGTCTGAATCTGCTTTTGCTTCCCTCTACATGGAGTAGTTTTCCCATTCATCTGGGTATGGAGAACCCTAGATTTGTATGTTAGGTCTGATTGTATGAACCCAAGTACAGATTTCATGAGTTGATTATATTCGATTGAGGCTTGAATGATTGAATGACTTGAATCCTGATCAAATTCCTGTTGTTTCTGCTTTAACCTAGAATGAGAATATCTGCCTAGGTTGATAGAGCACCCTTAATTGAAGGTGGCGAATTGGTGACTTTAGTCGAGGAGCCAATTCGCTATTCTGTACCGAATTCAATTCGGTAGTGGAGGTTTGGTTCGTTAGGGCCTCAATCTGTTTACTCCGGTGGAGGTTAGTCGCCCGCTGGAGACTCAGATTGAGAGGGTCTGGAGACCTTTAGTCGAGACTTCAGACTGTTTAAGAACCTTCCGCAGTATAACTTTCATGGAAACTGAACTTGGTAAATTGCAATCCGGCTTAACTGCAGTCTAGGGGGAACCATATCCGGGTGACCTCTCTCAACTTGAAACAACCGTTTAACTTGCTTTGTGTTTTTGTTTGTTTGAAATTGCACTTAAGTTTTACCGCTAGATAATACGAATTCACTGAGTAGTCATCACATCTAGGACCCGGGTTGACATTAAAACCCAAACCCGCTATACTACGCTTTAGGAAGTGGTTACACTTGGCCATTTTCTAGAGTGACAGTAGGAGTGAGTCAAGTTTTTGGCGCCGTTGCCGGGGACGGCTAGGTTGTTGAAGAAAAGTGATTTCTGTTACTTTAGCATTTTCATTTTCGCATTGATTGTTTGTTCTTTCCCACTTGTGCCTTCACGGGTTTGCTTGCTTGAGTGTGTGCAGGTAGTGCATGACCAGTAGCCAGTCGGGAGGGTTACTGCCGTTGAATCCAGAGATTGAACGCACCTGTCGCCAACTCAGGAGACAACAGCGAGCTAGACTGGCTACGGAAGAGCGCATAGACGACCATTTGAGCAGCGAGTCCGAGGCCGAGTACGAGATGGAAGGAGATTACAATCCACACCAGGGGAATCCTCACCAGTCTCCCCCAGTGAATCAGGTCTTGTGGAACAACCCCATACCCCAGGCAGATGGGGTTCATCATCCACCACCGCCGCCGGGTCCCACCTTGGAGTACTAGTACACTCCCCGGGTTGCTGACATTCGCCCTGTCATCCTCTATCCCCCCATTCCAGCAAACAATTTCGAGATCAAGCCATGTTGGATTCAACTCATTACATCCTCTGTCCAGTTTCATGGCTTGAAGGACGAGGAGGCAAGGGTGCACCTGTCCCGTTTCCTGCAGCTGACAAACGGGTTCAAGCTGAACGGTGTCCCTGATGATGCAATCCGCCTTCACCTCTTCCCCCATTATCTGGAGGGGAATGCTAAGAGGTGGTTGGAGACCCAACCCCCATTGTCCATCACCTCTTGGGACGATCTGGCTGACAAATTCGTGCACAGGCACTATCCGGCATCGAAGACTACAGAGATCCAACGGGAGATCACTCACTTCCGCCAAGAGCCAGATGAGTCACTTCGTGATGCATGGGAGCGGTACATGGGATTTTTCTGGCAGTGTCCCCATCATGGCTTTAGTGATGCATTCACAGTGGGGAACTTCTACTATGCTCTCTCTCCGGAAAGCCAGAGGGTGATTGAGTCTCTATGCCCAGGAGGGGACATTCTTACCAAGACTCCACCCGAACTGAACCAGATGATCAGTACATTGGCTGCCAGAGATCATTCCTGGGGGCAGAGCAGCAGAGGCAGACATTCCCGGGATCGTGGTGTGCACGCCATGGAGACCAGATCCGGACTCGAGCAGCAGGTGGCTGAGTTAGTGCAGACATTGAAGCAGCCCAACAGTCTTATTCCGGGCAGAGGTCTGGGCGGACCTCCCGTAGCTCAATGTCAGTGGTGTGAGAGCTCGAATCATCTGGTGGAGGACTGTCAGGCTATGCGGGAGTCCTCTACCCCCCAAGAATAGGTGGACTTCATCGCCAATGCTCCGCACCTCGACCCATATAGCAATACATACAATGAGGGGTGGCGCCAGCATCCCAATTTAGCCTGGAACAGCAACGCCACTAAACCACCTGGTTTCCCATCACCAGCGGGTGGTTTTCAGCAGAGGCAGCCCATCCAGGCTAGGCAGGGGCCACCACCACAACAGCAGCCTTACCAGCCTAGGCAGGGGCACCCATTCCATCAGCCCCAGCATCAGTATGCCGAGCCAGCAGCAGCTCCAGCCCCAGATAACCAGATGACGGAGCTGAAAAACATTTTAGCGGCATTCATGACTACCAGCCAGGCAAATTTCGCCCGGATAGACCAGAGCATCGCCTCGCTGGAGCAGGTCAGAGGAACCAAGGTGCTATACTGCAGGACCTCCAACATCAGATTGGAGGAATTGCCCCAGAACAACACCAGGGCACCGGGAACTCTACCTGCCACTAATATCCCCAATCCACGGGAGCCGCCCCAGCAACTGGATGCCATTTTTACCAGGAGCGGTAAGAACATATCCGCAGATCCTGCCCCGGCTAGGCAGGAGGAACCACTACCTGCTTCAGCACTTCTAGCCGACGATGCAGAAGTGCGGTGGAGCAGGAAAACCCTGCTCTCAAGCCACAACCAGTGGTTAAGGAGCATGTGCCCCAGCTTCCCTTCCCCACTCGCCTACACAAAGACAAGCTGGAGACTGAGTTTTCCAAGTTTATGGCAATGTTGAAGCAGCTCAACATCAGCATACCGTTTGTGGAGGCACTGTCGAAGATGCCCAAGTACGCGAAGTTCATGAAAGATCTCCTCACCAACAAGAAGAAACTTGGGGATCTCTCGACAGTGTTGCTGAGCGAGGAGTGTTCTGCTATCCTGTAGAACAAGCTGCCCGAAAAGCGCAAGGACCCAGGGAGTTTTACTATCCCTCTTACTATTGGCAGCATGCATGTAGGCAAGTCCTTGGCGGACCTAGGCGCTAGCACAAATGTCATGCCATATAAGTTGTATAAAAAGCTAGACTTAGGGGAACTTAGCCCTACTAGGATGAGCATTCAGCTAGCTGATCGTTCCATTGTGCATCATAGGGGAATCATAGAGGATCTGCTTGTTAATGTAGGTGCATTCACATATCCTGTTGATTTTGTTATTCTTGATATACATGAGGATGTGGATGTGCCTTTGATTCTGGGTAGACCATTTCTTGCCACCGCCAAGGCACTTATTGATGTGCATTATGGTAAGCTGATCCTGCGTGCTGGGAATGAACAGGCTACTTTTTCTGTGATTGAATTCGATCACTGTGCTATGATTGCTGTCACACCTGTGCATGCCATTTCTGACCAGGTACACGAGCCTGTCGTGTATCCTTCTACACCTCTCATTTTGCAGGACCCTCCTATCATTCCTTCGCCGCCACCCTATCCAGTCTCGCCTCCGAACAAAAAGATCAAGGAGGAGTGGCAGCCGAAGCAGCAGGTTGCTAAGCCTGCTTGGAAGAAAGGTGGCGACCACTATGAGCTGGTCCCACCTCCTGCACCACGACCGCCCTGGCCATCCGAGTACTCAGTCGCATGCATCTTTCCGGATGGCCAGGTCGAGCTAACCAATGCTGGTGGTCGCACCCGTCGGGTGCATGGCCACAACCTGAAGCTGTACCTCAAGAGCGACGTGGATCCGCTCTTGGAGGCACCTATTCCTGCACCTCCCTGAGTATCCACCATGGGAGTCCAGCTAAAAGACGGTAAAGAAGCGCTTGTGGGGAGGCAACCCCACCACGGTTTGCATTTCTTTTTCCCTTTTTCCGAGTTTTTGTGTCGTCTTGAGTCAGTTGCATGTCTGTGGTGAAGTTCGGTCGTCTGTTATGCCTCGAGAACCAGATCGACTTCACCGGTCTAGGAGGCTCCTAATAGCATGTTTTGAGTGTTTTTGTTTTTGTCAGCGTGCAAACTGTCTTGTGTCGGTTTAGTTTCTCTCTTTTTATTTTGGATGTTGTACTATTGGGCTGACCATTGGACCTAACGTATTGTGTTGAGCTCTTTGGTTTCCTTTAGCTGTGCTTGTCTTGACTGGTCCTCTCTCCAGTCCGCTTCACTCCGACTGGTCCGCTTCCAGTCTCCTGCGGTCCGTGCACACCGGTAACATCGTTCCCCTTTTCCTTCCCTCTTCTCCATTGAGGGCAATGTCGATCTTAAGTGTGTGGGGGGGGGATGTTTATCTTTTGACTGCGTTAGATGTGTGCTTGGAGTCTAGTCCACTGTCCAAATTTTTAAATTTGAGGGCTCCAAGTACGTGTTCCTTGCAATTGCCTGCTCAGTATGCTTTGAATTGACAGTCTCTTTAGTAATGTGCAACCTAGGGAGGTAGTGTAGCACTATGGAGGATGTTGATGCATTTAAGAAGTCTCATTTCTTCTTCATATTGTGTTGGTTGATTGTGTGAATTAGTGATCTTAGGACCCTTGAATTGTGTGGTGATGTGAACTCTCTACCTGTCATGGACTCCTGTATCATGTTTTAACATAAAGGTGCTAAAAATGTGCTTTAAAATAACGTCTCCCGTGCGAATAGGGCGAAAGTGTGTAAGGGGAGATGAGAATCCGTTCCCAATTTCCACCTACTACCTCCAGTCCCCTTACATGTCTTTCCCCCGCACGAGGCTCGAGACATCCGCTCCTGGCATGGCCGGTAAGAGCCGGACTCCCGCAGAACCTCTGCTAGGTGGGAGCCCCCATTTTCTGAAAAAGCAGGTTGGGACCCTTGAAAGAAAAAAAAAAGGAAAAAACAGAAAAACAAGCAAAAAAGAAAGAAAAGGGGTTCCAACCATCTTCAAGAAGAAAATAGAGCACCTTAAAAAGGTGAGTCCATGATCTTTTGTTTTTGAGAGTCCGGTCGTCCACGATTCATTTGTCCTCTGTTCACTATTTGCCATGATGCCGACTCGAGACTAGCTCTCTCGCCGAAGAAGCTATGAGATGACTTGTGCGTCGGTTGACCTCGTAAGTTGCTAAATGATCTAGGAAATCCTCTACCTATGATCGGGGTTGTTGGTTGCTATAGAGGTCTGGAGAGTTGCATTGGTTTGAGTTAGGTTTGCTTGGGGACAAGCAAACGGTTAAGTGTGGGGGAGTTTGATAGACCAATAATTACACATGTTTTACCCCTATTCTTGAGCCATTTGAGAGGTTGACTCTCGTGTTTTAAGCCGATTTCACGCGAGGTTGTGTGTTTATGTCATATTTCAGGGCCCGGCGTTGGAATCGAGGCGAAGAAACGAGTTTCGGGTCGAAAGGAGCGAAGTTGGGTTGAAGTGTGCTGGAGAGCAAAAATACCCGGCCATGATCAGAAATACCCGACCGGGTATTATCTGGCCATGACCGGGGATTTTCGGCTTTGGGCGTCCGTGAGAAACATAAGGGGGCCCGGGCAGGAGGCGAAAACCCTCGGTCGGGGATTCTTGGGCGAGACCGGGGATTTCCCCTGAGGCAAAAACGCGCGTTTTAATTATACCCGGTCGAGACCCAAAATACCCGACAGGGTATTTCGACCGGGTATCGCGACAGTCAGCCTTTTAAAGGAAAAGAAGGCCAAAAATCAAGGGTTCCGAGTTTTAGAGAGACAGAACGATTTCTAGAGAGAGAAAGCGACAAACAAGAGTTCCCAAGTGCTATAGCTTGATCTTCATCACCATTGGAGCCCGGTTTGAGCTTGGAGAAGTGCCGATTGACAACCAGGAGCATAAACTCATCCTTCACAGTATGATTTCCGCGTCTGAATCTGCTTTTGCTTCTCTCTCCATGTAGTAGTTTTCCCATTCATCTGGGTATGGAGAACCCTAGATTTTTATGTTAGGTCTGATTGTATGAACCCAAGTACAGATTTCATGAGTTGATTATATTCGATTGAGGCTTGAATGATTGAATGACTTGAATCCTGATCAAATTCCTGTTGTTTCTGCTTTAACCTAGAGTGAGAATATCTACCTAGGTTGATAGAGCACCCTTAATTGAAGGTGGCGAATTGGTGACTTTAGTCGAGGAGCCAATTCGCTATTCTGTACCGAATTCAATTCGGTAGTGGAGGTTTGGTTCGTTAGGGCCTCAATCTGTTTACTCCGGTGGAGTTTAGTCGCCCGCTGGAGACTAAGATTGAGAGGGTCTGGAGACCTTTAGTCGAGACTTCGGACTGTTTAAGAACCTTCCGCAGTATAACTTTCATGGAAACTGAACTTGGTAAATTGCAATCTGGCTTAACTGCAGTCTAGGGGGAACCATATTCAGGTGACCTCTCTCAACTTGAAACAACCGTTTAACTTGCTTTGTGTTTTTGTTTGTTTGAACCTGCACTTAAGTTTTACCGCTAGATAATACGAATTCACTGAGTAGTCATCACATCTAGGACCCGGGTTGACATTAAAACCCAAACCCGCTATACTACGCTTTAGGAAGTGGTTACACTTGGCCATTTTCTAGAGTGATAGTAGGAGTCAGTCACCCTTCAATCGCAATCTCAAGGGCATCTAGAACGTCATTAGCTGAGGGAAACACAGATGGAGTGATGGAGCGAAAGGGAAAAGATGCACATTGATACAGAGTAGCAACGAGGTGATGAGAGGACCAAACTATAAGGGCGCAATAAGCGAAATAGAGTGTATTTGAGGGGCACATCATTAACATCTTGAACAATGATCCACAGGTCGAGGGGCAGCACCATGTCCAGCGAGTTTGTGCGAGGGATAAAGACCCGAGAGATGCAGTAGTGAAGCATCCTAAAGACGGGGAGGAGGGAAGAGACATGCATGAAGGTGCGCGGAGCAGGAAGCACCCCCATGAGTGCATGAAACTCCTCAGCATAGTCAAAATGGAACAGGGGAAGTTCAAATTCATCACCCAGGGCCTCACTGATTCTAGGAATATGAAGGAACTCAGCAAGATTATCGAGAGCGATGGTGAAGAAATACCCAAAAACTATTGAGGAGAAGGAACGAGAAGGCAGGCCAGGGGGACGAAAGTTGGAAAAGATCATCCGAACCGTTTCAGACAGAACATGGACGAAAACGGAAGGGCAAGCAGAAAATCACAGTCGAGACTGTGAATAAGCCCCTCAACATCCAGTCCGTATTCCATGAGAGTAGGAAAAGGCACATGGTATATATGTAGGTTGAAAGGGACGAGAAGCAAAAAATTGAATATGGCGGTTTTGATTGGCGGGAATGGGTTCCAAAAGAGAGAACCAATAAAATATACTGCAAAAGCCATTGCATACGAAAGAAATAAGACAAACTAGAAAGCGATGCCAGTCAACTAAACAGGACAAAGGCTTAAATAGAACAACCAAGACAAGGAAAAGGCAGGTAATAAATAACAAGATGCATAATAAAGGCAGAAAAGGAAGAGAAAATCAAACAAAGAAAGAGAATCAATAAGCAGACACAAAAAAAGAAAAAAAATAGAAAAAAGAAACTAACACAACAGAAAATCACGGGACAATCATCTCATTAAGAGATGAAAAGAGCGCAGACCTAGCTCATAACAAAGAAAGATAAACCGATCCGTAGACAAGTGTTTAGTAATTAAATCAGCTAATTGATATTCTGAGGGTATGTGCTGTAAGGTCACAATATTGTCCTAGACTAGGTCACGAATAAAATGGAACTTAACTTCTATGTGCTTAGTACGCGAATGCTGGACAGGGTTCCTAGTCATAGAAATAGCGCTAGTATTATCGCAGAAAAGAGACATAGTTGGAACCTGTAAACCATAATCAATTAGCTGATTTTTGAGCCATAGTAATTGGGTGCACGAACTGCAAGCAACCATATACGCGGCTTCGACAGCGGAAAGGGAAACAACACCTTGTTTTTTGCTAAACCACGAAACTAGAGATGTTCCTACAAACTGATAGCTACCAGAGGTACTACGACGGTCAGTTAAACTACCTGCAAAGTCAGAGTCGGTATGCCCCGTGAGTTCAAAAGAATCTTGACGATCATACCCTTTCCCAATGTTAGGAGTTCCTTTAAGATAATGAAAAATACGTTTAACAACTGTAAGATGACTTTCTTTTGGTTGAGATTGGAACTGAGCACAGAGGAAAACACTAAACAAAATATCAGGCCTACTAGCAGTAAAGTAAAGGAATGAGCTGATGATACCTCGATAAATGGATTCACTGACTGAGACACCAGCCTCATCCTTGTCTAGTATAACAGTAGTAGCCATTGGGGATGGAATGGAATTCAAGGCAGTCATATCAAATTTACTCAACATGGCAGAGAGATATTTTGTTTGACTAATAAAAATGCCAAGTTCAGATTGTTTTGACCTGAAGACCCAAAAAAATTGCAATTCACCTAGCATACTCCTTTCAAAAACCTTTTCATGGATTAAAAAAACTCAGAGGAAAGAATTTCATTGGTGAAACAAAAAACTATATCATCTACATATATTTGAACTAATAGCAGATCACTAGAAGTCTGTTTGATAAACAATGTTTGATCAAGAGACCCTTGAATAAAGTTCTCAGACTTAAGATAGGAAGTGAGTCTTTCAAACCAAGCCCGTGGAGCTTGTTGAGCCCATAAACAACCTTGTTTAGTTTGAACACATGATTAGGAAACTTATGGTCCGTAAAACCTTAATATTGTTCAACATAAACATCTTCTTGAATAACACCATTCAAGAAAGCACACTTAACATCCATTTGATAAAGTTTGCAATTTAGGTAGCTAGCAAATACACAAAGAAGACAAATTGACTCAAGACGTGCTACAAGAGCAAATGTCTCGTCATAGTCAATTCCTTCTTCCTATAAGTACCCTTGAGCAACTAGCCTAGCTTTATTGCAAATAATTATACCCAACTCATTGGACTTGTTAGGAAAAACCCATTTGGTACCAAGAATAGTAGAATTTAAAGGTCTCGGAACCAAATCCCACACATGCAGGTAATCAAATTGGTTCAACTCTTCTACCATGGCAATATACCATCCATCATCTTTGAAAGCATCCTTATAATTCTTAGGTTCTACTTCAGAGACATAAGCATACTGACCTGGAGTATACTTACCTCCTCGAGTTCCAAGCCCATCATTCACATCACCTATTATTTGTTCGACAGGGTGTCTCTTTTGAATATGGGGAGGTGCAATGGGCTGGTTGATAATATCTGTTGTAGGATTGTCGTCATGAGGGTGGAAAGATGCAGTCTGATCAGCATTGGATGATGTTTCCATAGCCATGTCACTCAGAGGAACTGATTCTTCAGACGACATTCGAATCATCTCTAACATGTCATACATATCCTCTCCCTGTCATACATCTTAGTAGGAGTATTAGCATCATTAAATACAATATGAACGGATTCCTCCACTTTCTTAGTGCGCTTATTGTAAACTCAATATGCTTGACCTTTGATGGAATAACCCAGAATAATAGCCGGATCAGATTTAGCATAAATTTTCTTAAGTGATCTTTGGTGTTTAACACAAAACAAAGACAACCAAAAGGATGAAAATAAGGTAGATTTGGGGTTTTAAATTTGAAAAGCTCATAAAGAGTTTTCATCATCCCTTTTCTAAGAAGAGCCCGATTAAGAGTATAACAGGCTGTACTCACAGCTTCTGCCCAGAAAATTTTTGGCAAATCATATTCTAGAAGCATAGTACGAGCACATTCAATGATGGTGAGATTTTTTCGCTTAACAACCCCATTTTGTTGAGGGGTACGAGGAGCAGAAAATGTATGAGTTATCCCTGACTCATTACAATGAATCTCAAACTCTTCTGAAACAAACTCACCACCATTATCACTGTGAATAGTATTAATGCGACCAGAGAATTGATTCACAAAGACTTTAAATTTTGCAAGAGCTTCATCTTTGTGAGATAAGAAGTAAACCCAAGTATAGCAAGAGAAATCATCAACCAGAGCTAGAACAAAAATTTTACCGCCTAAGCTAGTAATATTGCAAGGACCGAAGAGGTCCATATGAATCAGATCAAAGACAGCAGTAGATGTTGTGTTGGATTTTAATTTTGAATGATTTCTTAGTATGCTTCCCAGCGATATATGTTTCACAAAAGAAATATGGTTTGTGCTTTAATAGTGGAACACCACGAGCACCCTCATACTTAGAAAGAGTAATCAGTTTGGGAGGACTTATATGACCTACTTTAAGATGTCAGAGAAGTTCATTATGACATGATGCAGTAAAACACATTTCTTGGAAAGCAGTAAGATCATGTAAATCAATAATATACATGTTGTTAACTCTAGATCCAACAAACAAAACTTTCTCATCTTTCTATCGCTCAATGATGCATCTATAAGTTTTAAATTTAACACGATTGCCGTTACTACACAATTGACTGATGGATAACATATTGACTGATGGATAACACATATTGTACCAACTCCTATAATCTGACCAGACCCATTATCACCAAACAACACTTTACCTCCGTCTTTAGGAGATAGAGAAGAGAACAGAGCATCCTTACCAGACATATGATGTGAACACCCACTGTCTAAGTATCATTTATAGTCGTCAGTATCTGAAGGAGCTGAGTGAAGAGTAGTGCCCTCTTGAGATGGAGTGGTAGCCATGAATGCTTCCTCATCTGAAGGAGTATTATCTTGGTCTGAGTCGTAGTCACTCCGAGAAGCTTTCATAGCATGCTCATGAGCTCTTAGAGTCACAGGATAGTGGGCATGAATGTGTCCCAACTTTCCACATTTATAGCAAGCCTGGGGCTCCTTATCATGTATACCTGAATCAAACTTTCTGGTCTGTGGCAAAGGCAGCCTATCTTGATAGTAGGGTTAGTACGATCATAGTCAAAATTACGACCCTCTAAAGCTTGAGTCTTTCTATTATTCTTATGTTTAAGCATCCTATGAAACTGTTTGCTAACAAGAGCAAACTCCTTATCAAACTCAGCTTCATTATCACTGCTCGAATCATAAAAGCAATACTATTACGGTGCTTATCATCATTCTGATTCACTTATTTAATAACATTTTCATGACTTAACAAGGATCCAATTAATTCATTTATAGGAAAAGTGGCTAATTTTTTTGCTCCTCAATGGCAGTCCGCTTGGGCAGCCATTCTTTAGGAAGAGACCTAAGAATTTTGCGGTTCAGATCTTTAACGTGAAAACTCTTTCCTAAACCTTTAAGCTTGTTGATCAAAACAGTAAATCGAGAGTACATCTCGTGGATTCCTTCATTTGGGAGCATTATGAACTCCTCATATTCATGAATTAACATGTCAATTGAAGATTCTCTTATGTTAGAGGTACCTTCATAGGTGCTTTCCAGAGCAAGCCATATTTCCTTCGCAGTCTCACAGTTCTCCACTTGATAATCTTCATCTGGATGCATCGCAGACTGACGAATATGCATAACGCGTTGGTTCAACTGGGCGTTCTTCTTTTGGGTTGCAGACCACATGTTCTGCTCCTCAGAAACCATGGCGATCAGACCATTTTGAATGATCATCCATAATTCTTCGTCAATTCCCCACATCAATTGCTTGATCCGTTTCTTCCACGCGGTATAATTGGAACCGGTGAAGATTGGGGGATGATTGAGAGACGCTTGACCAAAATAAGAAGATGTCATTGGATCGAAACCTTGGTAGTGATTAACTTCGTCAAGGGCAGGCTCTGATACCAATTGAAATCAGATTGAGCCTGAAATGAAAAATTAGGGATTTGAAACTGGGAAGATCAGGGAAGGAAATGAATGAGAAGAACGAAGCGAAGGAGCCAAGAGTCATTAGATTAATTCGTCTCTCTTCTCCCCTTCAGTTTGGGCCCAAGTTTCACAAAGCCCACTCACAAATATAAAACAGAATTGAGACAGAGTGGGCTTAAGACAACTAAGCCCAACCAAAGAAATACAACATGAGCTCGTCTTCAACCTGAGATCAGATCTTTGAAAACAGAGTCTCTGGACTGTAACCGAAAACAGAATAATAAGAAAAAAGAACAAAATCAAGAAGGGCAGAGCAAGAAAATAAAGGGACACAACGAGATTTAACGAGGCTCCCAACTACCGGTCACTCCTCATCCTAGACTCAATACTCACTGAGGTCTAGGAGACTCTTTTTTTATTAAAATTTTCCTATCAAGCAACACTGAAAAAGAACAACTACAGACACAACAAAATCAAAGGATGAACAAACAATTGAACCCCGGATCCCAATTTCCAGACCCATTACACCATCAGTTCAACAGAACCTATTCCTCTGTTTCAATCAACCTAAGCCCTATTCCTCTCTTGACAAGTACCCTTCCCTTCCCTGTTTGCAATGACTGATTTAAATAGGCAACAAAAAAGTGTCCATTGATTTTTGAACGTTCCTTCAGGACTACAAATAAAGGTGTCGGCTGGCAACTTTCCTTTAGAGAGCAACTATGATTTGGAAATTATTTTCAACAAAGCCAATCCATTCGAGACGTTTCTTTATATAAACTTTCCTCTACACTCTAGAGAATATCAAGTTCAGCTTGCGCAGATGTTCAGCCCCGAAGGGATCTTCAGATGAAGCATTGGAAGAACACAATTGAGGAATCTACCACCTCACCTCACATTCCTTGATGCACATACTTATACCTAGATATCTCTGTGTATTTAACTTCCTAACTTTGTTTTCAAGGATTGTTGTTTACATCCAATGCCATAGAGAAAATATCCCATCACAGGCAACCACAAAGAATTTTGAAAAAAACAAAGAAATAATATCCTATCACAGGCAACCACAAAGAATTTTGAAAAAAATAAGGAATTGGGGATTCTTCTTCCACAAACCTTGCATTTTGATCGGCATATGTGAATACTTCACTCAAATTGTCATGAATTTTCTCATTTTGTTTGTTCAGAAAATGGTAGATTGTGTTTTTCTGTAGGTTTTTTACATATTGTCACAACCACAAAAAAAAAAAAATGATATGATTACTTAACAAACAGAATGTTGATTTAGTAGGTCTAATTTCATATATAAAATAGTGGGTAGCTAGTGTACATTATTCGCTTTCATGTCTTCTCTAATGTGCTAAGATCTGGTGACTAAGGGGGTCCCTTAATATTAGTCACATGGCTAAGTGAATCTCAGCCTCTCAATCTCATTAAAATCAAAGGGCTCCAATTAATCCAATTTAATGAAGGGTAATGTAGGAATTGCATGTTTATTTTTATTTTTAATTATAAAATAAATTAAAAAATAGTTATTGTCCAGTCTCCGTCCACATTGCGCTGGCCAGTCACAACGTCCCGTCTCTGTCGCCGGCAGTCGAATTTCCCGGTAGCAGTTCCCTTGCCTTTTCTGGGAACATTTGCTTCCTTTCCTTGGGAATTTTCCCAGGAATCTTCAACCTGGTTGTTTTTTTTTCTTCATTTTGTATGGTTGTATTGTTTGTCGGTCTAGTTTGTATTGTTTTTATAATTTGTATGTTTTGTATTGTTTGTAAATCTGTTTATATGTATTGTTGTTTTAGTTTGTAATGTTTTTATTGTTTATATTGTTTTAATTACAACCCGTACCGTATTTTTTCGTTTTTATTGTTTGTATTGTTTTAATTATTGTTTGTACGTACATGTATTATTGTTTTTATATGTATTTTTTTTAAAAATACGTACATGGGATGCGGACCCTTCTCCAACCTACGCAGACTAATTAATTGTGTTGGTGTTTTATAAACGCCAATCATGAATTGAAAACCGGCATTAAGTGCGGAGAATGGTACGGAAGTGCGGCTTGTTTTCCTTACTCAGTAGCTTAACTCCGCATTCAATTGTGTGGATCTAAGTTAGTACTCTAATTAATGTTCCGATCGATTGCTTCCCTACACAGCTCCCTTCTGTTGTAATCTATTATGGCAACGTGATCAGTGAGTGAGTGAGTGGTTTGAAGTACTTTGATCCAACAAAAACCATGGGCTCGATACAACATCCTTTTAATGTTGGAGATAAAATGTTAAATTTGTCGACAAGATTTGACATTCTAATTTTACTTAACACGGATTTGCTAAATTTAGTGTAGATTTTATCATTTTATATAGATAATTAGTTCAAATTTTTTATATAACATGCATAATTACCAAAAGTTTTAGCTCAAGTATAGTACTATCATTGACGAGGCAAGCCGTGAAGGTGGAGCACCATGCTTAGGAATGAAGAGAGTGAGACACAATTTGGAATTAAAGTGATGAGCTCAGGGAGAGTACTCAATCGATGGGTTGGTGGTGGTCGTGCCATCAGTGGCGGACCCAGGATTGTCGGAGAGGTGTGTCGCCGATAAAAATTAAAAATTAAATAAAAAAATTAATTAAAATTATTAGAAATTAATTTATAAAGTTCACAATGTCATGTTTACAACGAATCAAAATGACTTTTCATCTACTTAAATGTCTCTAAAATATATTCATCACTTATGCTGCAAAGCAAATCTTTTTCAAATATACACAACAATCATTCATAAATTTATCACCCAACCGATTTCGAAGATCGTTCTTGATTATCTTCATAGCTGAAAATGCTCTTTCGCAGCTTGCATTTCAACATATAAAGTTATACCAACTTCAAAAGCAAGTATTCTGGTGAGTCTCGACAGTTGCCGCTTGGGCTTTGGTAATTTTTTGTTTCTCAATCAATGAAAGGACCCATCCCAGCACACATGTATACTGGTATGGCCTGTGGGTTTTTTTAATAGCAATTGATATGATTATGAGTTATTTTAAACAAATTAAAAATGAATTTTGTTAATTAGAATTTAAGATTGATTTATTTAAATAATAAAATTTTCCAGTCTAATGAAGGTGTGTTGGCTATAATTATCGAAGGGTTATCGGAAGTCCAGAACTTAAAAATTTTGTACCGAAAATATGTAGGTCCTTCACAAAATTCTCGGGCGAGGGTGTGTCGGACGACACACCTCCCTTGCCTTGGGTCCGCCATTGCGTGCCATAGCGGCTGGCCCAACTGTGGTGATGACATTTTTTTGGGTGAATTCGAAAATACAAAATATTATTTCAATCATTCAAGATATTACGAGTTGTTTGGATTAAAATAACTCATTGAAAAATTCATTTTCAAAACATGGTATTTTTTTGGTATTCTTCTCTTTCTCTCTCAATCATATTCTCTTCTTTCTTCTGTGATTTTGAGAAAGAAGAAGTTTTGTTTTGATCGAAGATTTTTTTTATGAAAGTGAAATAAATTAAATTAAAAGAGAGTAAAGAATAACAAAGATTAACAGAGAATAATTCTAGTGATCTCACCAAACTCTAAGAAGAAAGAAGAGAATGATTTCTTCTTAAAAAGCAACAAAACAATTTACTAACCAACTTCTCAAGCTCGGTTTTGTGCAAAAACTGGAGTTCTCTGAATACTCTCTCGCTCGTGTTTCTGCTCTCTGTTCATATGTTTAGAGGGTTTAGGTGGCTGCTATTTATAGAAGCACAAAACCCTGATTTTCCCCTCTTTCGTAGGGATTAAGGAATCATATGCGGTTTAGGAAGCGAATTCTTCCTTAATTAGCCAGATTATTATTCTGCATTAATTATCCTTTTATTTTCCAATTTCATTTAAGAAAATGACACCAGATAATTAATTTGGAATTTCATTTATAGCTTTTCAAAGCTATTCTTTTTTATACGGGAATCTGTGGGAATCTTATTAATCAGTGTTGGCAGTTACATTATCCAGCTGTAACTGGTCAATTAAAAAAATAGGATGCCTATCCATCCAACAAATACTTTCATTCCACCTTATTTCCGAGTGCTCCATGATATGAGCTGCGTTGTTCCCATCTCGAGAGAAATGTTGCCAATCTCCATTTCCCGACTCGTCAAGAAGGCGACATATACTTCTGCACATAACTCCAATCTCCGAGTCAATCGTCGCAGCCTCCTGATCTTTTCCACCAATCCATGGCTGTCGACCTCGAGGATAAGGTTCTCAAAATAATACTAATGCGCCATTTGCAAGCCAAACTATGTTGTTGTTGCTTCTGCCGCTTCGACATCCCACCTGCCAGGGTATTTTTTTTTTGCTGTCGCCATAAGGAACTGACTTTGCGGGCCACGAGCGACCATTCATGGTCCAATGCCATCCCCCGTAAGAATAGCAGCATCCGTGTTAATCTTAACATGTCGAGTGCTGATTGCTGGGTCCAGTATAGCATAGCTTATTGTTGTGTCCAGTAATCCTCGAGGAACAACTTAGCTCGGGGAATGATCTCCTGCTCGACCAACTTGACCCCATTAAATAGTTGGGCATTGCGCTCACGCCACAAGAACCAGAGCACGACACACCAAACTTCAACTTCCTCTTTTTCTCTTCCTACTATGGCTTCCACGAACCAGGTATAACAATCATCTAACGTTCTACAAGAGAAGAACGTCCCCACATCAGAAGGTCGCCAGAGTCTAGTTATCCATTTGCATTCCCCAAATAAGTGGATCTATGTTTCTCGAATTTCACAGAACGAGAATCTATCACTCCACTTTTTGCTCTTTGTGCTTATCTTGTCACCCGTCGGTAGAATCCATCTCATAAAGCGCCACATAAAATGTTTTGCTTTGGGAGGGATCTTCATTGACCAAAGGTATTTCCACGTTACAACATCACCAACCAGATTCATTGCTCGCGCCTAGAGGAATTTTTGTAGCCAGTATTTATAACCTTCCTTCATGGAGTAATCCCTATAGTCACTCGCCTCCCAAATCAATTTACCCCTATCACCATTGCCTCTCAGAGGAATTTGTAATACCCACTGTCCACCTTCCTCCTTCGACATTAACTTCCCTTCCCTGTTTAACTAGTGAATCCTCATTCAGATCCCTTTTGACCCCAATAGAAATCCATGATGAGACTATGAACTTCGTTGATGATGGTGGTCGGGATCCTCAAGACAGACATGACATATGTGAGTTGTGCTTGAGCGACGGAACGAATCAGGGTCTCCCTCCCGCCACCCAGAGAGGGTCTTTTCTTTCAATCCTTTCAATTTCTTCCGGATTCTGTCTTTCAAACCGTTAAAGATCCCTTTCTTGGATCGGCCCACATCAGTTGGTAACCAGGTACTTGTCATGCTTATCAATATAGGTGTCAAAACAGAACCCAATCCGACTAACCCGACCCGCAACCCGGCCGCAACCTGAATTGACTAAAAGTCAATGACTTGCAACCCGCCCGATCCGCAACATGATTGACCCGTGTCCCGATTAACCCGTAACCCGAATTGCCTGCAATCCAATTGACCCAAATCCTATTGACCCGCAACCCGATTAAATCAATAACCCGATTGGCCCAAACCCGACTAACCCGTAACCCGCCCGATTGACCCAAATAATTATTATATTATATATTATATAAAATTTCAAACTGAAGTTTGATTGTTGTAAGACTAAGCAAAACTATTTTTTTTCATTTTATAAAGGAAAGCTCAAAAAATGATATTGAGTTGAAATTATGTATGTTTAATTAAAGAAAGAAGAGAAAGAAATAAGGGGGAGTTTGATGCTTTGGTTTATAGGAAGAATAAAAAGTGGGAAATTGTGGTGTTTACAAATTTTTGGGGAAAAAGGAAGAGGAAAAATTTTGTGTTTTCATTTTGTTAAGAAAAAGAAGAGAAAGTTTATCATAATATTTACATATGATGGTTTACAAGTTGAATTAATTATTAATTTGATTATCACAATATTTAACGTATGATGATTTAGGAGTGTAACATTTGGTGACTAAAATATTGTCTATACTCTATAACAAACCTTACTATAGCTTTTAGGCATGACTAATTTCATATAGTAGATTTAACAACATGTAAAGAATTATCCTATCTCAAATGCATATTATTTTACATTTAGGTTGGAAACTTAATTTTACTCACTAATTCTCCCACCTCATTTCATTTAGGTGAGAAACTTCCCCCTATCATTTTAATATCTTCATCCCAACTTTTCACTTCTCCAATGTTTCCCTCCCCACTTTTCGTTCTTCTAATTTTTGCTTTCCCTCTATATTTGTCTCTATCAAAATGAAAATCTAATGAGGGAAAATTCCCCTCAAATCGACCCACCAACGTTTCAATTCCTTTAATATTAAACCCGATTTCCATCTCTCATAAACTGTTGTTTATAATATGAGTGTCTTGTCTAGATTTTGCATATGGATATAAATTAGGATTATTGATTGACAACGATTTGCAAAATTTTTTCATGAACCTTGATTCATATATTTTTTTGTTAAACAAAAATTTTATACTTCACTGAGAACTAAATTTGTAATTTATTATACATATAATTCATCTCTTTTTTTGTTACTCAATTTTGCTTCCCGTTGCATTGCCGCCCAATTTTCTTTTTGCTTGATATATATTGCCGCCCAACTTCTTCATTCCCGCTCCAATAGGTATCGAATTTTCTTTTGGATTGATCTATATTGCCGCCCAATTTTTGTTTGGATTAATATATATTGCCGCCCAAAAATGTTGAGATAAGAAAAAATGTTTATCTGCTTTGTTTTTAGAGTAGTGTTTTGTTTGGATTGCTAATAGTGTCTATTGGTCGCAAATGTTGATATCGCCATTACTATTATCTAGTGCACTTTACCAATTATGATTAATTAGATGACAAGTTTGAAAATCATACACATTGATTCAACATTTTGAATGTTTTTTTTAATTAAGTATATATATGAGGTAGAAATAAGTGGGTTAAAAATTGTGAAAAATATTTTAAATTAGTGTAGTAAAATGTGTAAGTTGGTAGCGAGTAAGGGGTAAGTAACTCGATGCGTTATCCCGAACAACCCGCAACCAGATCCGTCCGCAAATCGCCCGACCCGAAACCCGATTTGCTCGCAACCTTATTGAACCCAAACCCGATGAACCCACAACCTGAATAACCTGCAACCCGATTGAACTCGAACCCGATTGAAACCGAACCCGACGAACCCGAAATCCGACTAACCCGCAACCCAATTGAACCTGACTCGAACCCGCCCGATTGACACCTATACTTATCAACCAGTTTCATCTGCAGAGTACCACTAACCATAAGCTTCTGTTGAGTCTTGACGTTCTCGCTAAACAAGAGACCGACTTCTCGAAGTTCACCAATTGGCCAGACTCATTCTCATACAAACTAATAATTTTTTTCGACACACCACTTTCTTGCTCTGGCCCGTCCGAAAAACACATTGTCATCGACAAAGAATAAGTGTGAAATCGTCGGTGCGCCCTGGACTAGCTTCAGACCATGTAGCCTCTTATCCCGAACTGCAGACGCACTTCATGATCAGGTCAATCTAACGTCGATCAAACCCCATCAGGGACATGACTCCTTCAAGGAAGTGCCATTCCACCTGGACGCAGGCTTTGGCCATGTCTATCTTCGCCGCAAACATTCCCACTATCGCCTTTTAATTGTTCTTCATTGTATGGAAGTACTCGAACGCCGCCATGATATTGTCAGTAATAAACCGGTCAGGGACTAAAGCGCTCTGTTCCTGCGAAATCACAAGATCCAAAACAAGCTTCAATTTGTTAGCCAGTACTTTCGCCACCAGTTTATACAAAACATTGCATAAACTAATTGGACGAAAGTCCTGGGGTGTGGTCGGCTCTTTAATCTTCGGAATCAGCGCAATGAGGGTATGATTGAGTTGCTGCGGCATCGGACCACCCTCTAGGATATTTAACACTGCAGCAGCTACATCATCGCCCACCACCAACCAATGCTTTTTAAAAAATAGAACCGAGAAACCGTCCGCCCCCGGGGTCTGCATTGAGCTCATTTGCTTTAGAGCTATATAGACATCCTCCATGTCGAAGGGCCTCAACAACTCCTCATTTTTCTTCTGAGTTATCAACGTCTGGATTGCAATGAGGACAAGAGTCTCGGTCGGCAGACTAGACGCTGTAAACAAACTAGAGAAATAATTAGTGAAACAACCAAAAATATGCTTAGGTTGTGTATGCCACATCCCCTCGCCGTCTTTTATCCGTCGTATCATGTTTCTCTTGAGGCGTGCACTTGCTTTTTTATGGAAATAGGATGTGTTCTTGTCCCATCCACGTAGCTAATCCGCTCTCGATCATTGACTCCAATAAAGTTCTTCATTGGCTTCGAGATCAGCAAGTTCCAACTCAAGTTTGCTTCTCTGCTCGTCCCTTGCCACCATGCGAGGCCGCCGATCCAAAGCCGTCATCGCCCGTTTGATCTTGGCTCTTTGTGTTCCGAATCTCGGGAAACTCTCCTTACTCCATCTTTAAAGTTTTGACCTGCAAGACATAAGTTTCGTTAGAGTATCGGCCCCCGAGTGATCCCGCCAAACTTCCTCCACCACTTTGGGACACTCCACATGCTTCGCCCAGTGAGCATCCCCACTTCACTTGGACTCTACATCATCCTTGCCTTGCGTGTTGCAAAACACGGGTCGATAGTCTGAGCGCTCCCTGTCAAGGTGGATGACTCGAGCTGTCGAGAATATTCCATTCCAAGTTTCAGTTGCTACCAATGCAGTTAAAAACACGATTCTACCTAGAAGCGGAAAATGGGTAAAATCGTAAAACTTAGAATCAAAGCGTAAAAGCGTAAGTTTTTATGCACCCTCTAAAATAGCTAAAATATGTTAAGTACAACATATATTATGTAAAATGTGAGTGTGTAGATTTTAGATAAGTGAATAACTACATGAAATTCATAATTAAAATGTAATATCTAACACATAAACTAATTTTTGTTGACTCAAAAGTAGAGAAAACTCATAACATCTTAATAATAAGCTCATAAACGTAGATCGTAACCAGTAAACGAGCTTGAGAATCCAAATTCTCATAAGGTGGTTTGAGTTTACATAATTACATACGTTCAATTACCTATAAACTTTTATCGTAACTCAGGTAAGAGCCACAGGTGAAGATTAAGGGAGAAGAGTGATAGAAGGTCAGCGACTGTTAAGAATACCATTAGGTGTCTTTTCAACCTAATCTGAAGCCCCTATCTCGTCACTAGTTGAGAACGAGTGATGAATCAAGTTTTCCTTTTTTTTATTTTTTGATGATATGTCTCCAAAATTACATCATTTTGGGCCAATTAGCACATTTTTATGAGATGATCAAAATCTTATAAAAACGCTTCAGAATCGCGATTTTACCGATTTTAAGCGATTTTACCCATGTTTATACCAATTTTTGTGACTAAACAACTTGAGGTAGAAACTGAAACGTTTTGGTGGTCTGAATATGTAAAAACGTAAGTTTTTGCGTTTTAATGCGTGATTTTGACTGCACTGGTTGCAACAAATTGGTCCAATCTCTCTTCTATAAACGCACCTCGAGTTCTCCTGTTTTCCCAAATAAATAGGTACCCTTGGAATCCGAGGTCGGATAGACCTACTTCATTCAAGCAATCATCAAACTCGCGCATTTCTACATCCGCTACCGCATTTCCACCCTTTTGCGCTTCTACACACCAAACCTGGTTCAGGTCCTCGCCGTAAAGCCAGGGTCCCTCCCATTGGGTAGAAAGCTGACACGCCAAAACACAACACCAAACTGCGACCAAGTGTAATCGCAGTCCGGAAATGTAGTAAAGTGGCAAGTTCTAATTATCAACCCGAGGTCTCGATCTACTGCCTACTCCGTGAATATCTATTATCTAGCCAACTAAGTCGATTGATTGTGGTTTTAACTAAAAGCAGTAAGAAAGCAGGAATTGATTCGGTTTTCTAAAGCAAAGGAAGAGTCACTCGGGAATGAGTCCCCCTAGCTCCTTAGTTAGATCTCAATTGTAATTACCCTGGGGATGCAATCTGGGCTTCAATGGTGAGAGATCCACTCCAAATAGCTCCTAGGGTTTGTTCTTCACACTTTCTCTCTCTAAAACTCTGTTTTTGCTCCAAAAAGTCAACCCTCTCTCCTTTGGCTCTAATCTGCCTCAAAAACCCGATTCTGGGCGAATTACGGGCTGAATTACGGTTGTAATCATGGTCTGTCCGTAATTGCCCAAAACGCGCGTTTCACTTATCTAAGAAGAAAGGGTTTATGGTCGTAATTACCCAATTACTGCCAGTAATTATGGGATTACGACCGTGATCACTTTGGCTCTTGCCCGTAATTGCCTCTGCGATAGGAATTCTGAAGAATTAGGCTCGGCATTGCATTTACGGGCATGCCAGGAGCAATTACGCCCGTAATTGGGCAGGGGCTGCCCGTAATTTTCTCTTTGAATCGCCACCTGACCTCCAAATCACCCGAAACTTGCCCCTATGCACCTCTTTACTTGCTAGGACCTGAAATACGACAAAACAACACAACCTAGTGTAAAATAGGCCAAGGAACAACAAATTCGAGCTAAAATGGTCTGGAAACAAGGGTGAAAATTTGTGCAAATACGACGCTATCAAATTCCCCCACATTTAACCGTTTGCTTGTCCCCAAGCAAACCAAGTCAGATACAAGATAAGCTCGAAACATCTCGATCATGCAACCCTTGGGGACATATCACATAGGCACGAAACACGGGAATCATGCTGGCTTTCAAACATCAATACCTGAACAACTTCAACCGCAACCTGGACAACCACCATAGAGGAAATTTGAGTGCAGCAAAATCGAGTAAAGGAGGAGTCTCCCTTTTGTTCACCAACCAACCTAGATTTGACTCAACCCCTTATTCAGTCAACTCATGCATAAAACTCAAGGCATCAGAATCAAGACCGAGCCATCTCGGTCCTCACCGAGGAAAAAGAGTATAGAGAATATGAGAAGATGAATCGCTCACTCTCGACTAGTGGGGTCAGGACAATTGGATGCAAAAAATGCGCATGCTTATTCTCTCAATCCCTAACGTCTCTTCACCATGAAGGCAGCCTCTAAATGTTAGAGTTCACATATAGGGTGTCAACACTAACTAATCCGGAGGTCTTAGACACAGGTTCAGATGACTAGCTAGGATCTTGGACATGGGGAAAAGGCCTTTTAGGTGGTGGAAGTATTCATAGCACAAGGTTCCACAATTCCAAACCCAACACATTCACAACCAATCAAACCAGTACTTTCTTTCTGCCATTCTGCATTACTCACATTCTCTAGAGCACAAGAGCGAAGGAGGTCACATAAATGCTAGTATTTCCAAGCCAGACTGCTAAGAAACACTACTTAATGGACACTATTCAGATTTTTGTAATGGCTCTCTTTTGCTTTCATTCTTTTTTTTTTTCTTTTCTTTTTTCACGTCTTGAGAGAACCACCACCTATGCACATTTTTCAAGCACATGCCCAACTTTTTAAGAACTACCTCCAACCCTCACATTATATTTAGCAGAAACAGCAGAAAACATGTAAAAACCACTCTGTGGAACCTTCTAAGAGATGCAAAAGGGTGATTTTTCATTATAGACCGAAAGAAAGGAAAGTACACGGCTCAAAGGGGCTGACTATAGGCTAATCCTATGCCTCCATCATCTTAGCTAATGACAACGTGAATGCTACACATCATGGAAGAGGGAACTATCGCACAAGAAAGAAACGAGCGGCTCAAATCTCACATGGCTACCTATATGCTCTATCTCTCATTCTGATTCCGTGAACTAGATGCATAAACGACTGTCAAGAACAAGTGATCAATCCAAGTCACAGTTGGTAAGCAAACAGTTGAAAGACTGAACCCCTACACAATTCTACAGCACGTCTCAGTCATCATTATAGGATGTCCTAGTCACAATCCAGTTGTCATACATTAATTCGAAAGCCATTCGATTCCCCAATTAAACCACAGTGCCAATATGATCAAGCAAACAACAGTGCTTGGAGCCCTCAAATCTCAAGATTTGGACAGCGGACTAGGCTCCAAGCACACATATATACGTTCCAATGAACACAAAGACCCCCCCCCCCCACACACACACTTAAATGCGACAGTGTCCTCAATGGAGCAGAGGGAACGGGAACGATGTTACCGGGAAAAAGTGGTCAGGAACGGTGACTGGAGGGCGGACCAGTCAATGTCAGAGGACTGGGCAAGGACCAGTCCAACGGGTACAGAGCTATAGTCAGCAAAACATACACACATTGGGTGAAATAAACCATAGTTCCAAGTCTACAATCCAAAGAAACAAGACAAGAGAAAAGGAAACAGAATATGGAGTCTTAGTCTGGAAAGAAAGACAAATGCAGAGCTCAACTCGATGGCCCAGTAGGCATAGCCAGCTTAGTTCTCATCGCCTCCGTCGCCATTCGGAGGCGGGTAGAAATCCTCATGACTCGGGGAAGCCACCCAAGGGTAGCAAACAGCATCAGGGTCCATGTCCCAGTAGCTCATCATGTCATGCTGAGCCGAAATAATGCGGCGGCGACCTTCGCGCTCACGGTCGAGACGAGCGTTGATGTGCTCCTGGCCAGCAAGGATCTGCTCGTTCTGGCGAGAAATGGCTGCCAGCTGCTTAGCAATGTAGGAGGTGGGAGCAGCAGCAAACGGGCCGGCAACGGTAGTGGAGGCGCCAGCTGCTGAAGGTGTGGTCCGACGAGTGGTCCGATGGGCAGCAGCATCGCTCACCTCGGGGAGATCCTCGCCCTCTGGTGCACGAGGAACAAGTCGAGGAATTCCCCGGATTCAGGTCACGTCTCCGTCGCGCTGCAGTATCAGCTGGCGCCGTAGGGTTTCCCTGAAGAAGGGTGTCGGTGGCATGATGACAGTGAACCCGGAGAGGTCGATGTTGAAGTACCGGGCCAGGAAAGTGACCACCGGCCCACAAGCCAGAGCACGAACACAGCGAGAAGCCTTGGCGACGGTCCTAGCGATGAGAGAGGCCAAATGGAGGTTGTCTTCCTCCTGGCTGATGGAGTGCAGGCAGTGCAAGGTACGGAGCTGAAGATGACTGGTGGAGCCACCGCTGGGGGTGTAAGATTTCCCCAACAGCTAGTTGAGGATGCACCACTCTGGGCTCAACTAAGTTGCAGTGGTGTAGCCCGGTGTGAACACAGCGCCCGTGAACTCCGGGAGGCAGATCCTCTCGAAGAACTGCTGGTCCCGAAAGATGGGACAGTCATTTTGTTTGATGCCCAGGTGGCAGGAGAATGGTGGAAGGAGCCCCAGTGCTCGACCGAAGTCATCATAGCTGAGGGAATAAGACTCCCCGCCAAGTCGGAACTGGATGGCGTTGCTGTGTTCGCCTGCGTGGGTCCTGAAGTGCACGAAGGTGGCATAGAACTCCCAGAGGAGCTCTTGATAAATTGGCTCAGCGAGGCAGAGGAGGCAGCGCCAAGAGTAAGCGCGGATGGCAGCCTCCATTATCTCACAAGCACCCAGCTCCTTAAAGACCCCAAAATCGAGGTAATGGTGCTCAACGACTTTGCGGCTTGGGATCTCCCGCAGAGTCTTCCTCTGGTCGGCGTCGAGCATGTTCAGGTAAGTGTTCATGGTCCTGCATCCAAAAAGCAACAAAAGCACAACAACATACATGGAAATTTGTCAATGGTGAGTACACAATCATCCGCACCCGGGGCCCTCGAATCATAAAATTTGGACAGTGGACTAGGCCCCAAGAGAGGAAAAACATTTAAAACCATTCACCATTCACACAAGATTAAACGCACTTGGAGCTCTCGGATCATAAAACCGGACAGCAAATTAGGCTCCAAGTGGGACAATCACAAACTCATGCTACCCGGTAGGCCAACCAAAGGAGGAACAATCAAAGCATGCAATACCGTAGGCCTACCGAATTCATTCAAGCACAACCCAATCCCCGAATTCCCTCACTAAAACCCATAATACCAATCCTCCACAATTCACAAGTAGAAATAGAGAAGCACACCTGGAGGCACAAGAAAGTATCACGGGGAAGGTGAGGGAAGAGTGGGACTCAACGACAATCGCCGGGAGGCTCGCCGGAGTTTCATCGCCGACGACTTCACCACCTCCAAACAGACCCAAAACTTCGGGGAACGAGGGCTCGGATGCCAGGAACGCAATGGTGGTCGCGGTTTTTCAATTGGAAGTCGGAGGAGGTAGATCGGGCCGGAAGAACACCGAAGAGTCGCGGTTTTCCGGCGACCCAAACCACCGCCAAACTCGACCCCACTGGTATAGGCTTGTACGCGCCGACGAGAGGAGCACGAGAGTGGTTTCGTATTTTAATTTGGAGCTCGGTGAGGGAGTTATGGCCGGAAAACCACCTGAGAAGGAGGAAGGGCGATTTTCCGGTGAAGGAGATAGAGAGGGCGACCAGACAAAATGAGGAGAGAGAGGGGGATTACGGGCGTAGCCCGATTTTTAAATCTCAGGGGGCAATTACGGGCACAATTACAACCGTAATTGCCCCACTCCTGCCCGTAAATGCAACGCCGCGAGCCATTGACCCCTGTCACGGCCTTACTCTTGTCATCTGCCACATGTGACACCCCCCTGTGCTAATTACGGGCAGAATTACGACCGTAATTGGTCCAATCCTGCCCGTAATTGCACTGCCGAGGCTCTTCTCTTCTGGCATAATTACGGGCAGGGGCCATGAAGATTACGGCCGTAATTGGTCCCCCCTTGCCCGTAATTCCACTGTCGAGAGCCCTTTTCTCCAATTTTGAAACCACAATTTCGAACAACCAAAACCATTCGTGCCCCGAATCGTAAATAAACACTACCATAGACAAAAACAGACCATCCGGGGCACAAAAACATTCCAGAAAGGCTCCAGTGATACGCCCCGTAATCATTGAGCCAGTGTAAATTGTAGGGCTCTAGATGCTTTGTCGTACGTAGGCCAAGCTTCTTAACGACGTCGGCACTAACGACGTTCGTACAACTTCCTCCATCGATAATTAGGGAGAGAATTTTGTCATTAACAACACACCGCGGGTGGAAGAGGTTGTCTCTCTGTTCTGCAGAATTGTCAGCTTCTATGATCAACGCCCTTTGTGTTACTGTCAACAATTTGCCAGGTGCGGGAGTTGCCATGATGATCTCCTCATCGACTTCCTCTTCGGTTGATGTGTTACTGTCCTTCCCTTGCTCTTCTTCATCACTGACGTATTCTCCTTCACGTAGAATTAGTGTTTTCAAATTCGGACACTGGTTCGCTTTATGCCCTCGGCCGTGGCATTTAAAGCACTGAATTGAACTTGTTGAGGTCTCAGCCTTGCCTGGATATGCTGGAAGTATCTGCTTGGGAACACTCTTGGGCACTTCAATCCGAATTGGTGTTGGGTTTGACTCCAAGGAGTTCTCTGGTACACTCCGGTTGGAAAGCCTCCTGGCCTTGGCTTGCTTCTCGATTTTGATCGCCAAATGCACAGCTTCCTCTAGCTCAACGAATTGCCTGAGCTCCAACTCCTGTCTGATGTCTCGATTCAACCCATGTAGGAATCTGGCAATGGTGGATTCTCGGTCTTCTCGTACATCAGCTCGTAACAGAAGCATCTCGAGTTCCTTGAAATATTCATCAACAGTTTTGGTTCCTTGTCGAAGTGACTGAAGGGAATCGAAAAGCTCCCTTTGATAGTACCCAGGAATGAATCGATCACGCATTAGTGTCCTCAGTTCGTCCCATGTGGTAACTAGAGGCTGAAGGTTGCGCTGCCTTCTCATCTGAACTTGTTCCCACCACGTCGCGGCGTAGTCGGAGAATTCATAAACTGCAAGCAGAACCTTCTGTTGTTCAGTATAGTTTCCACATTGGAAAAATAACAGGATCTTCCGTTCCCAATCTAAATAAGCTGTCGCACTGTTAGTTCCTTGAAAAGAGGGAATCGTCAGCTTAATTCCTCGCAGTTCTGTGACCGGACCGTCACGCTCTGCTCCATTGTTCCTCCGGCCAAATTCCCGATTGCCTCGATTGCGAGGGTTCGGTTCGTCTTCAGTGGTGACTAATTGCCGCTCCAGGTTACGTAGCCTCTCATCTAAAGCGTGGTTGATGTTATTTGGGTCGTTTTGAACTGTCTGGGTCGCGGCTGTTTCTACCTCTGCTTCTCTGTCCGGTGGCTTCATCTCGTCAAGTCGACGAGTGATATGATCGAGTTGCAGCTGAAAAGAAGCATTCATCTGGGCAAGGGTAGCCTGAATCAATGCTATGGGATCCTCCCTGTTGGAATCCCCCATTGGTGCTCCTGCGTTGGCCTTAACCTTCTTCTTCTTCTTCTGTTCCGCAAGTATCACTGCTGGGTCTGCCGAAACAGGGCCTTTTGACCTTGTCCAACACGTAGTTTCGGCAACGTCGTCCGTCCTGTCCGCTGTGTACAAACCGGGCTCTGATTACCACTTGATAAGGCCCTGGGTAGGGTCTTTATGATCAGAATCTCGCAGCAAACGAATTGAGCTTGACTCAATCCAAAACTCAGCAACTATGGATGGTTCGAATGATGGAACGGTCAATTTCGTGCAATCCTTCACGCGGAGAAAGGCTCGAAATAGATAGGTCGATGCTTGGCCACGATCAAGGTGTTGAATTGATCGATACAAGCTCACGATTGCTTAGAATCGTCCAAGCAATCCAACTCAATTCCTCACGCAACTAGCAAGATGAACCAAAGCTCAACTTTGTATTCGATTGATCGAAAAACTGAATATTACATTGAATCAACTACTCTTAAATAGACCTAGCAATTCCTAACAACGTCTGAATAAGTTCAATTACAATTCTACTTGGAAAAGGAAGCAAAACAAGACAAGGAAACCAACTAAGCTAAACTGTCGACTAATCCTAATCCGGCTAGGATTCGGATTACTTATTTTCCAGGCAGAATTTTCAGTCTCGAAGCGATCTTTAGCCCCCTCGTTCGAGCCCTTGTAGACATCACCTTGATCAGCCAATACCTTGTCGATAAACTAGGAGAAACCAGCTTTCATGTGGTGTGAATGTGGAGGCTCGACTCTTTCCCATCTTCCTTAACTCGAGCTTCAAAGAGCCTTTCCCAACTCTGCTTTTATACTTAGAAAAATCTGGCAGTTCCTCCAGTGTTGAGCTAGCATTTTGATCACCTCGGAAACTCAGCCTCTCGACTTCTCCTTGAGCTCCAAAGCCTACTGATTGAAAGAGCAGTTCCTCTTCTTCAACACAAGCTAAAGAACTCGAGTTTCCATCACACCAATTGAGAATTATGCTCGTCCAAAGTGGGACCTGAAATCGTCACAAACACTTAGACAAAAATCAGTATTTTCTAATGTGTTTAGATTGCCTTCATGAACGATCAATTCCCATCGTTTTAGTGACTAAGCAAGCCCGAGTCCCTTTCGCAATTGGAGATTACAAGGATGAACTAGATTTTGACGTTGCTCCAATGCAGGCAGCCCACATCCTCCTTGGGCGTCCCTGGCAATTCGATCGACAGGTATGGCACTACGGTGGAACTAATTGCTATAAGCTGAATCACCAAGGCCGACAGTTCATGCTCAAGCCGATGACACCTGCTGAGGTTCGAGCTGATCAGCTTCAATTGGCCAAGAATCGGGCCAAGGAAAAAGGGGAAACGAGTGAGAGAAAGCAGGAGGAAAGTTTCCTTACCCATCGCTACCTGCTAACCGTACTGAAACGGTTCCATCCACGCAGGCCAGCTCCTTTGAAGCAGCTCTGTTCGCCGGCGGGAAGAAAACAGGGCAGGAGAGAGGGTCGATTGGGTGGAACAGTGAGAGGTGATTCGAGCTCAACCAACGACACTGGCACGTTCCCACCATCCCTAGGAAGCTCTTGCCTGAGTTGGAATAGCTCAATCAACACCCCATCAGCGAGTCCCAATCGAGCTGAATTTGCTCTGAAAATGGCAAAACTCGAAGAAAATTCGAGCTTATTGGGTGGGCTCAGTGGCGACGATTCGACCCAAACGGCTGATGCAGAATCAATCATCATCGACTCAGGAAGCTGTAAGAATAAATCAATTCGACTGGAGGTGCTTGAATTTGAAAACCCCAAATCTGATTTAATGTTCCTGGGTTCGACGAGTTCAAATGCCGACAGTGGCGGGAAATTGGGAAGCCGCGATTCGACGGCAAACCCAATGATTCGAAGGTCTAAACTGGTCCAGAACTTCAATTCGAAGTCAGGCGAAGCTCATGGTGGTCATGGATTGTGTTGTAGGTACTTGAGGGAGAAAGCCCCAATTTCGAACCTGAAGAACAACGCCAAGGTTGGCAAGAACCTTCAGTTCGAGCTGCCATTTTACGATCCAATTTGGGAGCGATTCTGTGATGAATATGAGACCAGGAAGGCCAAAGCTTTGAGGTCAAAGCTTTTTTATGGGGGAGGGACTGATATGATCTCAACTTGGCTATTAAAACGATGGGAATTGATCGTTCATGAAGGCAATCTAAACACATTAGAAAATACTGATTTTTGTCTCTGTTTCTGACGATTTTAGGTACCCACTTTGGACGAGCATAATTCTCAATTGGTGTGATGGAAACTCGAGTTCTTTAGCTTGTGTTGAAGAAGAAGAACTGCTCTTTCAATCAGTAGGCTTTGGAGCTCAAGGAGAAGTCGAGAGGCTGAGCTTCCGAGGTGATCAAAATGCTAGCTCAACACTGGAGGAACTGCCAGATTTTTCTAAGTATAAAAGCAGAGTTGGGAAAGGCTCTTTGAAGCTCGAGTTAAGGAAGATGGGAAAGAGTCGAGCCTCCACATTCACACCACATGAAAGCTGGTTTCTCCTAGTTTATCGACAAGGTATTGGCTGATCAAGGTGATTTCTACAAGCGCTCGAACGAGGGGGCTAAAGATCGCTTCGAGACTGAAAATTCTGCCTGGAAAATAAGTAATCTGAATCCTAGCCGGATTAGGATTAGTCGACAGTTTAGCTTAGTTGGTTTCCTTGTCTTGTTTTGCTTCCTTTTCCAAGTAGAATTGTAATTGAACTTATTAAGACGTTGTTAGGAATTGCTAGGTCTATTTAAGAGTAGTTGATTCAATGTAATATTCAGTTTTTCGATCAATCGAATACAAAGTTGAGCTTTGGTTCATCTCGCTAGTTGCGTGAGGAATTGAGTTGGATTGCTTGGACGATTCTAAGCAATCGTGAGCTTGTATCGATCAATTCAACACCTTGATCGTGGCCAAGCATCGACCTATCTATTTCGAGCCTTTCTCCGCGTGAAGGATTGCACGAAATTGACCGTTCCATCATTCGAACCATCCATAGTTGCTGAGTTTTGGATTGAGTCAAGCTCAATTCGTTTGCTGAGAGATTCTGATCATAAAGACCCTACCCAGGGCCTTATCATCCAGACAGACTCAAAGACTCAAAAACCGACAAAAAATGAAAAGGAAAAAGGACAGAAATGCAAACCGTGGTGGGGTTGCCTCCCCACAAGCGCTTCTTTACCGTCTTTTAGTTGGACGCCAGTAGAGGAACTAAGGGTCCTCGAGCTTGATCAGCAGCTCTGCGCGCTCGACAACACCTCCCAAGTACAACTTTAGGAGGTGGCCATTCACCTTGAATGGCTCAGTTTGAGCATTGCTGATCTCCACCGTACCGTGCGGGAAAACTTGGGTGACCGTGAAGGGTCCTGACCACCTCGAACGTAGCTTGCCCGGGAAGAGTTTCGGGCGTGCATTGAAGATCAGAACACTTTCACCAACCTGAAACTCCTTCGGGCCCCTCAACCGAGCGTCGTGGAGACGCTTGGTTCGCTCTTTGTAGAGCAGGGTGTTCTCGTAGGCGTGGTATCACCACTCCTCCAACTCCAGCACCTGCAACTTACGTTCAGTACCTGCAACACTCAAATCCATGAGCAACTTAAGGGTCAAGAAGGCCTTGTGCTCTAGCTCTACTGGCAAATGACACGCCTTCCTATAGACAAGCCTATAGGGAGAGGTGCCAATCGGGTTTTTATAGGCCGTCCTATATGCCCAAAGAGCATCATCGAGCTTGGTGGACCAATCCTTGCGGGACTGATCCACCGTCTTTTCAATTATTCGTTTAATCTCCCGGTTCGTCAGCTCGGCTTGCCCATTTGACTAGGGATGGTAAGCCACCGACACATGATGCTTAACACCATAGCGAGATAGGAGTTTAGTGAATTGCCCTTGAAAATGGGTTCCTCTATCACTAATGATGGCGCGAGGTGTCCCGAACCGGGAGAACAGCTGCTTCAGAAATGAGCAGACCCATCTTGCATCATTGGTGGGCATGGCTTGAGCTTCTGCCCACCTCGAGACGTAGTCCACTGCAACCAATATGTACAGATTTCCAAAAGATGGAGAGAATGGGCCCATGAAATCGATGCCCTAAACATCAAAAATTTCACAAATGACAGAAATATGTTGGGGCATCTCATCCCGGGAAGAAATGTTACCTGACCGTTGGCAGCGGTCGCACTGTCGTGCAAAGGTGTCTGCATCCTTGAAGAGCAAGGGCCATAGAAGCCCGACTAAAGCACCTTCTGCGCCATGCGGTTTCCTCCATGGTGACCTCCAGTAGGCCCCTCGTGGCATTGAGACAGGATGTCTCCCATCTCGTGCTCCATGACACAGCGCCGGATCACACAATCTGCTCCGATCCTGAAGAGGTAAGGATCCTCCTAGAAGTAATGCTTCAGGTCAGAGAAGAACTTGTGTTTTGCACGAGTGGCCATCCCCTTTGGTAGCTGCTTGCCCACAAGATAATTGGCAAAGTCAGAATACCAAGGGACCACGCTGTCCACCAATGTCATCGCCAGCAATCGCTCGCCAGGGAAAGAGTCATCGATCTCCTCCACAAAGTTGTCCACCGGATTTCTATATCGAATTCCTGCAGAAGCAGGATCCAGCAGATGAGTCTAGGCTTTGCATCAGCCTTGCTCATTAGGTAGCGAATCGCCGAGTGGTTAATGTAGACCACCACATGGGAGAGCACCAGATAGGGTCGGAACTTATCAAATGCATACACCACAGCGAGGAGCTCCTTCTCAGTGGTGGTGTTATTCTCCTGTGCATCGTTCAAGGTCTTCGACGCGTAGTAGATGGGCTGGAAGTGCTTCTCGCGTCTCTGACCCAGAACTGCTCCGACTCCATAGTCACTCGCATCGCACATCAGCTCAAAAGGAAGAGACCAGTCAGGAGTCACCATGATAGGTGCATGGGTAAGCTTCTCCTTCAGTGTCTCGAATGCAGCTGTGCACTCAGAAGTGAACTGAAATGGTGCATCCTTCTCCAACAGCTTGGTCAGAGGCAGGGCAATCTTCGAGAAATCTTTAATGAAGTGCTGGTAGAAACCTGCATGGCCCAAAAAGCTGTGAATCCCCTTCACAGAAATGGGAGGGGGTAGCTTACTGATCGTCTCAATCTTCGCGCGATCCACCTCAATTCCCTGCTTGGAGATCTTGTGCCCGAGCACAATCCCCTCACGGACCATAAAATGGCACTTCTTCCAGCTGAGTGCCAGATTGGTCTCCTCGAACCTCTTCAGAACGAGTTCCAGGTTATGGAGACAATGAGTGAAGGAGTCTCCATAAACCGAGAAGTCATCCATGAGTACCTCCATGATCTCTCCAACCAGTCGGTCGAAGATCGCCAACATGCATCTCTGGAAGGTCGCCGGTGCATTATACAACCCGAATGGAATCCTCCGGTAAGCAAAAGTAATGAAGGGCAAGTGAATGTGGTCTTCGCCTGATCCTTTGGTGCAATAGGAATCTGGAAATAACCAGATATGCCATCTAGGAAGCAATAAAACTCATGGCGAGCCAACCTCTCCAGCATCTTATCAATGAAAGGTAGGGGAAAATTATCTTTCCTGGTGGCGTCGTTCAGGCGCCGGTAATCGATGAAGACTCTCCAGCCAGTCACGGTCCGCATCGGAATCAGCTCTTTCTTCTCATTCGGGATCACAGTCATCCCGCATTTCTTCGGGACCACCTGAGTGGGGTTGGCCCACTTGCTATCAGATATAGCAAAGATGATCCATGCATCCATGATCTTCACAATCTCTGCCCGGACCACTGCCTCCAAGTTGGGAGACAATCTCTGTTGTGGCTGCCTGACTAGCTTAACCTCATCCTCCATCAGAATTCTGTGGGAGCAGAAGGATGGGCTAATGCCTCTGATATCAGTGATCTTCCATGCCATGGCCCGGGCGTACTTCTGCAGCAGAGCCACCAGCCTGCTCTTCTCCTCGGGTGTCAGATCCGAGCTGATAATGATCGGGAGCTTATTCCCCTCTCGGAGAAATGCATACTCCAGGTGAGAGGGGAGGGGCTTAATGATAACGATGTAATTGCACTCTGGCGGCTCCTCCAATGATGTAGCCTTCCGGGGCGAGAAAGGGATCGGCTTAAATGGTATCTCTCGCCCCTCGATCGCGGCCTCGTCTAGCTCCGCGAGCTGCTCCTCCAGCTGCACGTCCTGTGATGCCTGTTCCCCTAGCAAAAGACAATGCTCGAGGAAATCGTCAGTACCCGCACTCGTGATGGCGAGTGCGGTCTCAAAGTCAGCAACAACATCACAGTAGTCTAGATCATCATGGAGCTGGGGGTGTTTCATATTATCATAAACAGAGAAGGTGATTTTTTCACCCCCAGCTAGCAAAATCAATTTCCCATCATTCACATCAATGAGTGCCTTGGCGGTGGCGAGAAAAGCTCTACCCAATATTAATGGCACATCCACATCCTCATTTATGTCCAAAATCACAAAATCAACAGGATATGAGAATTGCCCTACTGCGACTATCAAGTCCTCTGCAATGCCCCTAGGATGCACAATGGATCTATCAGCAAGTTGAATGCTCATCCTAGTATCACTAGGTTCACCTAGGCCTAGCTTTTTAAACAGTTTATATGGCATGGCATTTATGCTAGCACCTAAATCTGCCAAGGACTTCCCTATATGCAAACTACCAATCATGCAAGGGATAGTAAAACTCCCTGGGTCTTTTCGCTTCTCTGGTAGTTTGTTTTGCAGGATGGCAGAACACTCCTCGTTAAGCATCACCGTTGACAGCTCCCCAAGCTTCCTCTTGTTGGTGAGGAGATCCTTCATGAACTTGGCATACTTGGGCATCTTCGATAATGCTTCCACGAAGGGCATGCTTATGTTTACCTGCTTCAGCATTGCCATGAACTTGGCGAAGTCAGTTTCCAGTCGGTCCTTGTGCAACCGAGTAGGAAAGGGAAGCTGGGGTACATAATTCTTCACCACCGGTTGCGGTTTAGGAGCAGGCACCTCAACCTCCTTCTCCATTTTCTCCTCATTAGCTGGAAGTGCTGAAGCAGGGGTCTCTCTCTTGTGCCCAAACAGGTGGATCGTCAGTCACCTTTCCACTCCTGGTGGTAATGGCCTTGCAGTGCTCATTTGGGTCCTGAGGATGAGGGATGGTCTGACCGGGTAGAGTACCAGGACTCCTCTGAGCTACAGCCTGGGCAACACTCCCAAGCTGGGTTTGGATATCCCGCAGCACAACCTGCGTGTTTCTCTGACCAGCTTCTAGCTCCAAGAATTTACTTGAAGCTTTCTCCGTGAACTGCTCGATGTTATTGAACTTGTTTGCATTGGAGGTGGCCAGAGAACCCACCAGATCTCGCAATTCCGCCATCAGGTCACTCTGTACTGGGGCTGCAGGTGCTGCCCCTGTCTGATGAAACGACCGCACCTATGACTGAGGTGGAACTGGCCCCTGTCTGGGCGGGTAGAGAGGTTGCTGCGGCTGCTGAAATTGCCCTTGTCTGGGCTGGTAAGGAGGCCTCTGGAAGCCAGGTGGTCCCTGGGGGACTGGTGGTCTAGAATTGGCCCCACCCCATGAGAAGTTGGGATGCAGGCGCCACCCCTCGTTGTAAGTGTTGCTGTAGGGGTCGAAGCGCCTGGCATTACCGATGAAGTCCACCTGCTCCTGGGAGGTGGAAGACTCCCTCATCGCCTGACAATCCTCCATGGTGTGATGTAAACTCTCACACCACTGGCAGTGCATCGCCTGCTGTTGTCCTGTACATGCAATCATCCCAGAGCGATCGATGGCTGAAACCAACTTCGATACCACCTGCACCAAATCATATGACTGGGTGGCTACAGCATGCACACCCCGCCCTGGTGCTCGTCTCGATCTCCTCGCAGTTCACCAATCATAGCCCTGCTCTGCCATCTCCTCAAAAAGTTGATTCAGTTGTGGCGGTGTTTTGGTGAGCATATTCGCGCCACAGACCGAGTCAATCAGCTGCTTTTCCTCCGGGAAGAGGGCATGGTAGAAGGTGCTCACCTTGAAGGCGTCAGTAAAGCCATGGTTGGGACACTTGAGGAAGAGACTGGTGTATCTCTCCCAAGCATCCCAGTTGGTCTCATCTTCATCCCGAGCAAAGTGGGTAATTTGCTTCTGCATGTACGCCGTCTTAGAAGGGGGATGGTAGCGAGTGAGGAACTTTTCCGCCAGGTTGGCAAACGTGGTGATTGAGCCTGGTGGTCGAGTGTCTAGCCACTCCTTGGCTTGCCCCTCCAGAGTAAATGGGAAGTACCTCAGCTGTATGGCATCGGCTGGGACCCCATTTATCTTGATTCCATCGATGAGCTCGTGGAATCGCCTCAGATATAGGTGCTCACCTCGAAGTTATTCACTGGCACATGAGGGTGCTGAATGGGCGACCTCGTGTCCACGGCTCTGGCGGTCCTGTAGTACCCCATGGTCTGTTCCTGGGGGATGACCACATCATTGTTCTGTGGGTCACCCATCTCTTCTTCATCGGCTATTTGCAACTGTGCTAGGGCCTCCTCCGCAGCCAGTCGCGCCCTTAGAGCCAGCTTGAAGTTCCTACAGGTCCGTTCAAGCTCCTGGTCTAATGGTAGTAAATCTCCCGACTGGCTACGGGTCATGCACTACCTGCACACAATCAGCAAAAGCAACCCGTGAAGGCACACAAGTGGAAGAGAGAAAATGCAGTAAAGAAAAAGCTAGAGTAACAAACTTTCACCTTTCTCCAGTAACCTAGAGGGTCCCCGGCAACGGCGCCAAAAACTTGACACGCCAAAACACAACACCAAACTGCGACCAAGTGTAATCGCAGTCCGGAAATGCAGTAAAGTGGCAAGTTCTAATTATCAACCCGGGGTCTAGATCTACTGCCTACTCCGTGAATATCTATTATCTAGCCAACTAAGTCGATTGATTGTGGTTTTAACTAAAAGCATTAAGAAAGCAAGAATTGATTCGGTTTTCTAAAGCAAAGGAAGAGTCACCCGGGAATGAGTCCCCCTAGCTCCTTAGTTAGGTCTCAGTTGTAATTACCCTAGGTTGATTAACTGTTGATAAAACTGCGCAAGATCCGACAGTAGCTTGGAATCTCTAAAGCTGACCAAGCCCCCTCTCAGGTAGGCTAACCGGCAGGCGACTAACCTTCACCGGGATAGACTGCTGAGGCAATAAGCACAGAACTCCACTACTGGAATTTGGTTCCAGTACAAAGCAGTAGATTGATTAACTCTCGTATAACCAATCTACCACTACCGATTGATGAAGCTCTAACAACCTAATCAGATTCTATCTATCTCAGGTTGCATCAGAAATCAAGAAAAGATGATCAGACTTCAATTGACTCAATGAATCATGCACCAATCGCTTAAAATCAAATAGTATAACAATCCCAAGTCATTACAATCAAGATCCCTAACACATGGAACTAGGGTTCTTCATACCCAAGTGAGAGAAAGTTCTACTCCATAGAGAGAGAGAGAGGGAAACAGAAATCAGAGTAGTCATACTCATAAAGATGAGAAAAATCTGCTATGGGATGTCAATCTTCACTCCTGGGGATGCAATCTGGGCTTCAATGGTGAGAGATCCACTCCAAATAGCTCCTAGGGTTTGTTCTTCGCACTTTCTCTCTCTAAAACTCTGTTATTGCTCCAAAAAGTCGACCCTCTCTCCTTTGGCTCGAATCTGCCTAAAAAACCCGATTCTGGGCGAATTACGGGCTGAATTACGGTCGTAATCATGGTCTACCCGTAATTGCCCAAAACGCGCGTTTCACTTATCTCATACGAAAGGGTTTACGGTCGTAATTACCCAATTACTGCCAGTAATTATGGGATTACGACCGTAATCACTTTGACTCTTGCCCGTAATTGCCTCTGCGATAGGAATTTTGAAGAATTAGGCTCAGCATTGCGTTTACGGGCATGCCAGGAGCAATTACGCCCGTAATTGGGTAGGGGTTGCCCGTAATTTGCTCTTTGAATCGCCACCTGACCTCCAAATCACCCGAAACTTGCGCCTATGCACCTCTTTACTTGCTAGGACTTGAAATACGACAAAACAACACAACCTAGCGTAAAATAGGCCAAGGAACAACAAATTCGAGCTAAAATGGTCAGGAAACAAGGGTGAAAACATGTGCAAATACGACACTATCAAAAGCTGTCTCACAAGCTCCAAAGATCGCCATTTATCGACATCTCCCGACCATCAATAAAAACCCTTCTCATCTTTTGTTACACGAGCATCCACATGATGTAAGGATATGAATATGATCAGGATGTTAATTCCTTCCCTCCACCATAGTCTCAATCCGCCAGCCCGACCACCTCTAGATTGGTCCGTAGACCACGCTTCACCTTTCTCAAAATCCCGCTCTAGTAGCGTTACCTTGTTCTCGTCGGTCAACAGTTTTGTTTCCATCCAGAAGACAACATGCGGGGAGTTATAGCGAATTTAGAGATCTAACTGCTCGCTTGCTCCCCATATCGCGTCACTTATAGATTAGAATACGCATTAATTACCTGAAGGGGATAGGTTCCCCGCACCATTATTCTGAAGCTGTTGTTTATTGACTGATACCTCCCCACTCCTTTCACTACCTGCCCTTATATCACTTTTGAAGAATTATTCTTTCTGACGTCCTTCGCATGGCTTGCATGCTAAGTCCCCCTACGTGTGTTCCTTTCTTGAATCCCTTCCCTTGCAGACCAGCTTTGCCTCCACCCTTCTCGTATGTTGTCTGATCATGCAAACTGGGTCGGCGGTATTAAGTATTCTTGCTACCCTCATTGTTCGCATTAGGTAATATGTTACGCGTAGTAGCGCTCTTCACCTTCTGGCCCTTTCCCTACTCCTTTGCATGATCTCCTTTACTAGGTTGTACTATCTTCTCCACAGGCTGGGGTTCCGACGCAGTTGCATGTACCACAGTCTCATTTTCATCGTTGAGAGCATCAAAGCGATTCGCTGAACTATCACCACGATTCGCCAAGCCAGACTTTTTTTGGTTGTCCGCTTTTTTCACAATCTAGGCCCCCTTCTTTTTTACCGACATCCATTAGCCATGGACACGTCCTTCCGCCCGGGAAGCGGCAGGTGATGCCCGATTACTGTTAACGATAGGATCAACCCTTTCATCTCCCATGGTACTGCAATTTCACTTGCTTGTTGATTGACCAAACATGTCGCATTCCCCACAAATGTCTTCTAGCCCTTCATATTGAATGATGTACGTCACTCCCTCAACCTTGTACTGAGATAGGAGAGGTTTTGTTAATTCCACTTCAATGTTGACTCTAGCGTAATTTCCCCGGGCACCAGGTTCCGTAGCACAATCTACTCTAATGGGTTTTCCAATGAGCATAGCGATCATAGTAACCGCTTGAGCATTGAAAAACTCTATAGGGAGATCTGGGAGCTGGACCCACATTATTGTTGACTTCACCGCCGCCTTCCACGGGTTAAAACATTTGTACCAACAGGGACAGTAAGGTACGTCTCTCCTAACAGCCACGGTCCTCCCTCAGAGATTTAGATATCCCCATTACGCGCCCACTGGTAGTTCAGTCTTTTTGCCAGCGGTGTAAACACAACCTTCTTGCCAAGACCTTGGACAATCAACGCCGACCTCCATTCACGTCAACATTTGTTTTTCTGGGCCGCAGTGAACGGCACCGACGGGCACCGGGGATCGTAAGTCTCTTCGTCAATCACCTCATCCTCTTCCTTTTCACGTAGGAACACATCCTCTGAATCAGATTCGCCAACATACCAATCATCTTCCTTGAGAACGTCCCTAAACAATCTTAGTATACCGCCTTGCCATGCTCCTTGTGGAGCTCTAGGTTTTTCAGCAGTTGGAAAACTTTCTTCTAGAACTTCTGTTTCCATCTATCAGTTATTCCGATTGTAGGGATCACGTCAGACTGGGGTAGTTGCATCGCCTTGACTTTTGCTTCGGTTGGGTAGTCTCTTTGCGCTTTTCCCATCAGGCATAGAGGAGCCAATTGCCGCCCGCCGTACACCACTAATGTACGGTGGTTTCTTCGTCGACGGAGGGGTTCCAGCCGGCGAAGGCGCCGCCATCGTGAGTTGGGAAGGAAAACCTAGGGTTTTTTTGTCAGGGAAAGGGATTCCGGGAAACTCGGAGCCCAATCACGTGTTACAAAACGACAGTTATTGGGGCCGAAACTTTTAAAATCTATTCATCCCAACAAACTTTGCACATATGAACAATTTTGACCCATTTAGTAAGGTATCTATTTCAACATCTTTTCTGTTTGTGGGATATTTCAACATCTTTTGTTAGCTAGAGCTATCAAAATGGAACCCGACCCGAGTAACCCACCCGATTGATCCGAAGACCGATTAACCCGCAACCTGATTGACTCGTAACCCGATTAATCCGAGCCCGATTGACCCGCAACTCGATTAAGCCCGTAAACCGATTGGCCCGAACCCGATTAAGCCTAACCCGACTAACCCGTGACCCGCCCGATTGACTTGAATAATTACTATATTATATAATAAATAGTCTTTCCAAATGAATTTTTTTCTAAACCTTACTAAAAACAATTTTTATTTCATAAAGGAGAACCCAATTAAATATAAATAGAGTGAAGTGATTTATTTAATAATTTGATTATTTTTTATAAGGATGAACCTAATTTTTGGCGCTAAATCTTTCAAGTAGGCTTTATCATACAAAAATATGGATGAGACAAAAGTGAAAAGTTAAATTGTTTGCAATTTCTATCTGCAGATGGAGAGCCAAAAAGGACCCGGGAAATAAAATTTATTTGGCGCCTGGCAGTCAAGCTTGAAAATTGGCAATGGCCCGCGAAACAAAAAAAACTTTGCGGGTCATCAAAATTAGGCGGGTTAGTAAATTTATAAACATTGGCGAGGGTGTTTTCTTATGGTTCATTGTATAATGGGGTAGTTGACTGGTTGTGGACTAATAACATCCATTTTCTTAATCTGTTTCCTCAAACTAGCACCAGCACGATTAGGATCGGAGTTTTTTTTAAATGGTTAGGTAAAGTTTAAATTTTGGGATTTTGATGAAATTGAAAACTTAATAGATGAAGCCAAAATCAAATTTTAGCACTATCAAAAATTTTAGAGCAAAAAAAGTGTGTAGTACTAGGATTAGTAGCCTTATAGGAGTGAATTGATTAACAAACCTATGAAAATATTAGACTAACAAGATTGATTTAACTATTTGAACTTGTTGTTGTTGAAATACCTTGAATCCATGAACGTACATTGATTTCTCAAATCTATATTAATGGAGAGTCTCTTGTTGTAAAATATGTATGATGTATCGAAGTTGTAAGTGAGTAACCCGATAATTAGTGTATTGTAATTGGTAAGCAAGCACATAGCCAAATTTAGTGTATTGTAAGTTGGTATATGATAATTAGTGTATTGTAATTGGTAAGCAAGCACATAGCCAAATTTAGTGTATTGTAAGTTGGTATATGGATAAGGTTGTAGCAGGAATCCCTTTTTAATTTATGTTTTGAAAATCAAAGTTTGAATTTCACTTTAAATGAACTATAGTAGCAAATCATTACTTGTAAGACTATATAGTTAAGGTATAAGGTAAATGGTTAGGGTATAAGATAAATGGTTAGGGTATAAGGTATATGGTTTAGGGTATAGGAAATATCCCTTTTTAATATATGTTTTGAAAATCAAAGTCTGAATTTTATTTTAAATTAACTATAACAACAAAATTGTAACTCATAATGATATATGATTAGGGTATTAGGTTATATGGTCTTTTTTTCCAAGAAATGACAAAAGAAAGAATATATACAATCTACCCAGAAACCCTCCCAAAACACAACCTTAGTGAAGCCACCCTACAAAGTCGAAGGAACTTAACTCAAGAGGAGAAAGTAACAGGGCTTTTTGCGCTACTCTATTGGCTGCCCCGTTAGCAGTTCTAGGAACTGCCCTAAACTCTAAGGAGACAGAACCTGAAGACAAAAGAAAGAGACAATCACGAAGCACCGGTCCACCGAGGGAATCTGAAGAAACGCCCTGACGAAGCTGACGAATCACCACTTCTGAATCACCTTCGATAATGACACGAGGGAGGGACTTCGAGACCATGAGGTAAATGGCGTCCCGAGATGCAAGAAGTTCCGGTAGGTAAGGATCACCAATGCCGGGGTGCTGGGTCCCTACTGCCAACGCCACATGTCCGTCTGTCCCACGAACAACTAGACTAGACGAGCAACCGGAAGCACGAACAGCAGCGTCAAAGTTGATCTTCACAAAGCCATCAGGAGGAGGGATTCAGGAGGGAAGGCGGGAACTTGAAGGTTGACTAGGAGGGAAGGGCGTCGGAGGGAGAGAGGAAGAGACTTCAGGAACTTGGAAAAAACATTGATGAGCTAGAGACTGGGCATGAGGTTGAGTATGTTCAAAGACCACCTTATTATGAGATTTCCAGATTCTCCACAATACACAAATGTATAGGAGAACATGGGTTTGGGGGTGCTCAGAAAGCATAACATGTCTCCACCGGAGACTGAAGTTCACAGTCAGGGCCGAGACAATGAAATCATTTATACCCATAAGCGACCACAATCTGGTGGCCAAAGGGCATCTGAAGAACAGGTGTTCAATACTCTCCGAACTTCTCCAACAGACAGGGCATTGACTACGACAATTGATCCCTCTCCATTTAAGTGCCACGACTGTTGGTAATATCACTTTCAGGCACTGCCAAATGAAGAACTTCAGTTTAGGAGGAACATGAATGTTCCATGTTTTCTTCCAGATAGGAGGATCAATAATTTGGACCAAGGGCTTACGACTCGAGGCTAAAGAGATTTCTAATGCCAGATGGTATCCAGTTTTAACTATATATGATCCATTTTTTGTAAAATGCCAAACTCTTGTATCTCTTTGATGGCATCTAGGGAGAGGGGTTTTGCATATAAGGGAAACCGTTAAAGGATCAAAACAATATTGGAGTCTTGGGATATGCCACTCTCCTCGACCTCCTCTGATAAAGAAAGAGACTCTTGGAGAATTAGTCATATTCTCGAGCCGGACCAAAGGAACAATGGGTTTTTCTGAAATCACCCACTTGTCCTGGAAAGCTATAATGTCTTGTCTATCTCCAAGTTGCCATCTTAATCCTTGAAGAAGGAGATCTCTTCCAAATAATAAGTTGCGCCAACCCCACGAGGGATTTGATCCTACAGCAGCATCTAGCAATGAACCGTGATGGAAATATCGACCTTTATAGATTGAAGCAAGGAGAGAGTCTGGGTTCTTCCAGATCCGCCAACACTGCTTGGCTAACAAAGCCTGATTAAAGGCGCCAAAGTCCCTAAATCCTAGTCCGCCAAGAAATTTACTGTGGGCTAGACCTTTCCATGATACCCAATGTATTGGATGATCAACATTATCCGCTGATCCCCACCAGAATCTGGCCACATGACTATTCAAACGACGACAGTTTTCTTTAGGGATCTTAAAACAGGACATGCCATGAAGTGGTAAGTTAGTAGCAGCTGTTCTAATTAAGATATCTTTACCAACTTTGGACAAGGTTCGTTGTTTCCATCCTTGAAGTTTTTTACTGAGCTTCTCTTTCATGTACTGGAAGGATTCCTTTTTCGATCTAGATATGATTGAGGGAAGTCCCAGGTAGCGATCTTGTTCTCCAATGCTGCCGACCCCTAGTTGCGCCCCTAGTTCCAAGGCTTGGTCTATGTCCATGTTGCGACTAAACAAGACAGCTGATTTGTGCAGGTTAACACGTTGGCCACTCAGTCCTTCATAGGCTTGAAAGAGGGAAAGGAGTGTTATGCATGATTGTTGGGTATCCTCTAAGAAGAGATAAGAGTCGTCTGCAAAGAAGATGTGCGAAACCAATGGGCAAGATGCTCGGATTCTAACTCCTTCTAAGTATCCCATTGCTACTGTGTGTCTTATCATTGCTGAAAACCCTTATGCGCAGATAGCAAATAGAAGGGATGACAGGGGGTCTCCTTGGCGAAGGCCTCTTAAAGGACGAAAATAATTGGAAGGGACCCCGTTTACTAGTACAGAGTAGGAAACTATCGTGACACATTCCTTAATCCATGATATAAACTTTTGGTCAAATCCTAATTCTTTCATCACTTCAAAGAGGAACGGCCATTCAATACGGTCATATGCTTTCTCCATGTCCAATTTTAGTGCCATCCAGGTCTTTTGCCCTGATGTCATTGTTCTGAGATGATGGGTTATCTCATGACTGATCAAAATACTATCTGAGATTTGGCGCCCTTTTATAAATCCATTCTGAGTCTGAGATATTACGTTAGGTAAAACTCGACTTAGTCTGTTAGCCATAATCTTAGCTATGACCTTATAGATTACTTGACATAGACTAATGGGTCTGAGATTCTTCATGGATCGAACTTCAGAAGTCTTAGGAACGAGCGAAATTCGGGTCCTATTTACTGAACGTAAGAGATGACCAGAATGGAAGAAGGCTAGCACCGCTTGAGTCACATCATGGCCAACTATATCCCAATATGCTTGATAGAAACCATCTGTAAAGCCATCTGATCCAGGAGCTTGAGTTTTTCCCATACTAAAGACTACTTTGATTTCTTCTGGAGTGATATGCTCAATAAGGGCTCGATTTTTCTCGTTAGATACCATACCTTCGAAAGGAAGATTAGACAGGTCAATACCTTCATTAATTTGGGACTGGAATAGGGTTTGATAAAAGTCCACTGCAATATTTAGCTTTCCATGCTCATCTGTGCACCAGAGACTCCTAGAATCTTCCAAAACCCAAATGAAGTTGACTTCACGCCTAATTGCAGTTATCATGTGAAAGTATGGTGTATTGTGATCCCCTTCTGTTAACCAGTTAACACGGGATTTTTGTCTCCAATAGATTTCTTCCATTTTATATTGGACCTCTAGCCTTTCTTCCAGGGACCGAATCAGAGTCCAATCTACTAGAATAGAATTATGTGCGTTATCAAGGGCGAGATTGAGATCTTTTATTAATCTGGTTGAATTGGAGGTACCACCTTTGCACCAATCTACTAGGGCATGACGCACCCTGAGTAGTCTATAGAATAGGCAGAATTGTAAGGACCCGGTTATAGGCAGATTCCAGACATCTATGATAAGTTTTGCTTCTTGCATTCGTGTCCATCTTATATCAAAATGGAATAGTCGTTTGGCTCTGGACATTTCAGGGGTTGTCATAAGACACAAGAGTCTGTGGTCCGATCCTTTATCTGAAAGGTGGTAGAGACAGGAGTTAGGCCAACAATTCGTCCAGCTCGTGGAAACAAAGGCTCTGTCGATTTTTTGTTCTATCAAAATACCATTTCTACCACGATTAGTCCAGGTAAATTTTGGACCCTGATATCTCACTTCAAGGAGCCCCATAATGTTAAGAAAGTCCCAAAGGGGTCGGGCTTTATCCATACGCCATGGGGCCCCTCCTGATTTCTCTACTGGGGATAGAGAGCAATTAACATCTCCGATGATTAGGAAGGGATCTGATAATCTAGAGTAAAAATCACGGATATCCTCTAGATGTGAGCATCGTTTTGTGATTACGTACGAGAGATAGACTCCTATTAGCACAAATCGAGGGCAAGCACCATAGCAAAGGGAGTTATTATTAATCACTGAAATGGTAATATAAAAAGGGGTTGAGCCGATGACTGACACCGAAGTACCTCGTGGCCAACCAAACACTAGACCCACCGACAGGCCGGAAGGGTTCACCGGAAAACAATCTGAAAATCCTAATCGAGACATAAAAGACTCAACTTTATCACTAGGAGACATAGTTTCACAAAGAAATAAAAATATCATATGTTCCGAAAATCAAAATATGATTTTCACTTTAAATTAACTATAGTAGCAAAATCATGACTCATAAGAATATATGGTTAGGGTAAATGGTATATGGTATATGGTTTAGGGTATAGCAAAGCTTCATTTTTAATCTATTTTTAAAAATCAAAGTCTGAATTTCACTTTTAATGAACTATAGTAGCAAATCATAACTCGTAAGGCTATATGGTTAGGGTATAAGGTATATGGTTTAGGATATATCAAATATCCCTTTTTAATCTATGTTTTGAAAATCAAAGTATGAATTTCCTTTTAAATTAACTATAGCAGCAAAATAGTAACTCATAATGATATATGGTTAGGGTATAGAGTATATGGTTATGATATAGCAAATATCACTTTTTTAATATATGTTCTGAAAATCAAAATATGATTTTCACTTTAAATTAACTATAGTAGCAATTTAGATTTTCCCCAACAAGTTCACTAACATTAAGATAAATAAAAATATAAGTTTTGAAAACCTCAAATGTATAATTAAAGTTCACTACACCATTTTTCCTCACAAGTTAGATTTCTCCCCACATTCCCCTCACCAATTTAGATTTCTCTCCAAAAATTTCTTCATTTCCTTCTCCATCCAATTTACATTTCCTTCAAAGAATTTCTCCATTCCCTCCCCACTCCAGTTTAGATTTCCCTCCAAAAATTTCCCCATTTTCTCCCCCTCAAATTTAGATTTCCTCCACCCCACAATTTTACTTATATATTTTTGTGATACACTATATAATTTGTGGTTGGATTAGGACTATTGGATGAAAAAATAAAAATATTTATATCACTATAACTATTAGCTAGTGTGCTTTACCGACTTAGGATTAATTACATGACAAGTTTGCAAGTCACACACTATCATTCAAATTTTTTTTTAACTTCAATAAGTACATAAAACATATTACATATACGATGTGGAAAGAAATTGTTTAAAGTTGTGATTTTTTTAGAAAAAATAGGTTAATAAAATGTGCAAATTGCAGTTACGAGTAGGAAGTAAGTAACTCAATGCGCAGACCCAAAAACCCGCAATCCGACCGCCCGCAACTCGATTGACTCGTAACCCGATTAACCCGTAACCCGATTGACCCGCAACCCGACTGACCCGCAACCCGATTGACTCGTAACCCGATTGATCCGCAACCCGACTGACCCGCAACCCGACTAACCCGAACCCGACTAACCCGAACCCGACAAACTCGCAACCCGATGAACCCAACCCGAACCCGCCCGATTGAACCCAACCTGAACCCGCCCGATTGACACCTCTATTGTTAGCCCAGTCTACAAAATATATGTTTTTATTAACGAAAACAGATTTTTTTTTATGGAAAATTGAGGATTACTGAATTTTACATTTTTTAAGAAGATCGATTGCAATTAGCAAAGATTTGCACAATATATTGTTTTCGGCTTTTTGCCTTGTTGCAATTATAGTCTATTTGAGAGTCCCAAGTCCAACCAATGAGATGACAAAGGAATGAAGCAAGGAGCAGCTAGCGACCCAAGTTTTCAAATCCATTTAGATAGACTTGGGCCATTGATGAGAGGGGGAAACGGAATAGAGAGAACTACGGGCTGGGTTGTGAGGTGCGTGGATTGGGTTCAGATTCTTTTCTTCTTCATAGTAGTCCAGATTAAAAACATGAAGATGTAAGACAAAAAAGAACGGAATAAAAAAAGATTGGCCCAGTCGGGCAATTTCAAGAAGTAGGGAGTTTAGGTCTTGAATCATGGATTTCATTATACCATAGTTATTAAATTACTGTATGACTAAGTTAGTACAAGTTACTTTGTACATAAACTAATGTCTAATAGTTTTTTTTTCTCCCTTTTGAATCGCGGTTTTGGAAGCTTCTTTGGAGCTTGCCGGTGCCGCCAAAGTTGAGATTCTTCTTCTAGCGGGCTGTCCGTGGGTTTTTTCCGCTTCAAACAGTCTTGTTCACCAAAGCTCTGGTTCCAACCACGGAATGTCCCATCTGTTCGGCGGAACCAGAATCTTTTTCTCATTTCTTCTTTGGTTGCAGGGTGGTGCGCGACTTATGGAGCCTGGCGAACCGAGAAGCCTTGTGCAGTCACCTCGGTGGAATGGCCCCTGATGATGCTTGGAATAATCTGTTTTTTTCCATGAACTTGTCTAAAACTGAAATTGCAGATGTGATTTTTATTTTATGGAGGATTTGGAAAGCTAGGTGTTGGTCTGTACATGCTCACATAGTCACATTCAATATTTGCCATTGCCTTTGTTTCGTCAGTTTCAGAGGCAGCTAGAAGAATGGAGGGCAGCTGAACAGGTGCCGCCAACCATCCCCAGACAAGGCCCTGGAACAGCACGTACACCTGGAAACGGCGGCCAGACATCGGCGGGACTGCCTTCCACCGCAATCACCGTTTGGTTTGATGGTGCAGCTAAGCGTGGACGAGGGGGTAGCATTGGCTTCGTTGGTTTTCAACCTACAGGTATTGTCCTATTTTCTTTTGGGAAATACTACGAAGGGTTACATGATCCTTTTGTTATGGAATGTTTGGCTTTACGGGACGCTCTACAATGGTGTTTGACTCATGGTTTTGTGTGTGTCCAATTTCATGGGGACTCGCAACAAATGATATGGCGTGTGGTGGGGGAGGATTTTGCTCATGATCGAAGTGGTGATGTGCTTGAAGATGCTCGGATCCTAGCTGCCCAATTCAGTTGGATTTCTTTCTGTTTTGTTTCTCATCGACTTAATAGGGCCGCCCATCTTGTGGCACATAAAGCCCTCTCATCGGGAGTTCGACTATTGGTCGACTCCCGCGCTTTACTTGACTCCTCTATTTGACTCTCTTGTTACCCTTACTTTTGGGGGAAAAACTAATGTCTAATAGTACATCAACATCATACAATATGTGAATTAATTATTAAAAAATAAATGTATAAATAATAGTAAGGTTATTAATTTAATTAACTAAATACGGCTATTAAATGTGTTATATGGGTTTTATACATGTTTAGTAAGGTAGCAATTTAATAGACAAAAAATAAAACGGTTTGACAATAATACAAAAATGAATTTTTTAAATGCATACATCAATATATACTGAAGTATTTAAAAAAAATGATTGATACTCGGCGGATCAAGGTGATAATAAATACCACGGGCCGATAATACCCACCCAAACAAGTTGGCACCAATCAAATCAAGCGAATCTGGTAAAAAAAAATTGCTAGTAAAGCGTTCACAGCATTCTATTGGTACGAATTTGAATATTTAATTTGTAGCATGGATGCTCTTATGGGTAATGTTGGTATGAAAGCTCAATCATCTATAATTGAGGTGCAATTTTATTTGTTTGTCTTATGTGTTCACATATCCTTTTCTAGTTTCAGATGCATATCCTATGTTTACAAAACTTTCATGTATGGTGATGATATGATGTAGAAGAGGCTCGTCACGCATGGGCCTAATTAATGATCATGAGCGCATGTAAGAAATGAAATTTCAGAATGTAAGCAAAAACATGGTCATTTTATAGTCGTTTTATCTTGTTGTTTTTAAGGAACAAAATGATCAATTCAAATAAAGATCAACAGTTAGGGTCCAATTACTAGTCTAGAAACAAAAGTTTCCTATTGGCATTATTAATATATTGAGAAACAACAAAGATCAACGGATAAAAATTTAAAAATGTATCTGTTACTTAAAATATAAATGCTATCTGTTGCTATCGACTTTCCTACTTTTTTCAGGTCCGTTATCAAACCCCAATTGAGAATGATCACCTGGACAATATGATAATTGATGAGCTCAGAGATAGTTTTATTTCAAAAAAATGCTAGAATGATGTTATTTTTCAAATGACGATGTGATAATTTTATTTATTGATTAATGTAATAATTATAATTTTAATAGATACACTAAAACAATTTGGACACAATTGTTTCGTGGAACAGAGCTTCCTGCATTTCAGGGTTCGCCCTGGTTATGTTTTTCGTATTATTTTAGAACGCTTCATTATAATGATTTGTTATAGGTGTTCTTGTTCGATAAGAGTTGTGTTAGTTCTTGTTTGGTAATTATTTAATGTTTCTTGTAAAGGAGAAATGAGAATTTGAGTAGGAAAATGAAAAGGACAGAAGACCAACCCAAGGGTGAGAAGGAAATGAATTTGGTTGTGCAACTCTCTATATATGTGTTTGTCTATGGTTAATAATACCATAAGATTAGAACCCAAGTCATGTTTCCTTTGTCCTTTTTATTTCTTCGTTCAGTTTAGTAGTTTCATTGTTAAGGAGAATCTCGACACAAAAATTTCGAAAAAGTTATGCCAAATCCGAAGAGGACAGAAAAAAACATTATAAAATGTCCTTTTTCCCAGCTAGCTAGTAGTACAATATGTATGTATTAGTAATGTCCAATCCTGACAAGAACTTCACTACCAAAACCAAAATGGATTTAACCCAAAAGTTCCAAAAGAGCCAAAGTAAGTACCATACATAGTTGCATACCAGCCTAGCCTGACTTTAACACAACTGATGTACACCAGTACTACACCCTCATTTCTCTATGGTGTGCTGTCATATGCACATTCACCCACCAAACCAAAACAAACGAGCCCAAAGGCCGCAATCATGTTTTTCATCGAAACAACTAATGAAGAAGAAGATAGAAACTGGTGCCAAGAGAAGTGGCCTTCTCCTTTCATCATTGTTCATTCGTTCATTTCATATCATCATATCAAATCACAAACAAAAAACGAAAAGGAACATTAGAAAGTGGGCTTGTCTCCGATAGAATCCTTTTTAGCTTTCCGAACAGCGAATCCTAAACCTCATAATTTCCCAACCTTCTATCTGCAGGCCTCATTTTGTCGCCCTACCGGACCCCAGCACTGTAGTTACCCATCGAATCGATTCGATATATTTTGCTTACTCTAATTCCCCATTTGGCATGCCCACCAATTTTTATTATTCTCAGAGGATCAATCTTACACAAATTGATTCAATGAGATAGCAACAAAGGTGATACAAGTTTGAGCGTCTCTTCATGGGTGTAGCTAGAGAGTAAGAAGCGAGTTCAAAATATATTTTTTTTCAAGTGAAATACAATAAATCTTAGGAGTATTAATATACCAATAATGAAATTTGAACTCCAAATTCTAATGTTAATTGTCAAATTTTACAATTCAACAATAAGTTAGTTTTATCTTCTAATTTCTGCAGTAATACAGTCTAGTTTATCAAAATGAATAAGAGGGTATAGATTATTAGAGGAAATCATTAACTTTCTATGATAATAATAGTCGGAAGAGGAAATTGATTCCTATCTATGTATTTGCTTGTGAGTTTAGTTTGCTATACTTTTTGTCAATAAACATGTTGATATAAAATTTTCTTCATTGAAATATGAGATAACACCATGGGTAATTGTTCAAAAATTATTTTATGCTCCACTTAAATAAAATTCTGACTACACCATTGTCTCTCTCTCTTTATGTATATGATTAGAGTTATTAGAATCAACTTGTTCTCCAACGTTATTGGAACAAAATCTTTCTTTGAGTTTGATTAAGTTATTATATTTGCCATGTCATAAGCCCAAAGCTTTCATGGATTCATACAAAGCAATCTGGAAACGACTTTACTTTTGCTTAGAGTGCATATGTTAAGCAATCCTGCATATATACAGCTATAGACAGACTGGGATGGATACAGAAGCTCCTAGGTAGGAAAGAGTATTCGTTGGGATGAAGGATCAGAATCTGTAAAGCTCAAGCAATCCATCACCGTCCATCATCAAAATGTCAAATCTCCCAAATATCATGGACCAAGAACGATCATGAAATCAACCCATGATAGATATATAGAATGGTGGCCTATGAAGTTTGCTATTAGTACTCTTCCATTCAATGCATGTTTTAGTTAGTCAATAGAAGTGTGATACTGATATATCAAAGCTTGGTCTTCATGGATTATCTACAAGAAGATGGTAAGTACGATAGACTTCCTAAAAGTAAAATTAGAGTGAGGTTGAACTATTGGGAAACAAGAAGAAGGTTTATGACATTGTATTGGAGCTGGTTTAGATAAGTGGTTGTCTATGTTCAATTTTTTATGACTTTCAATATCAACAGTTGATTAAAACATAAAGTATGATTTGCTTGTGCAACTTCAAGTTTGTAAGTCTCATTTCGTTTAAGGAGGCATATACGTGCGTAGAATAAGTTCCATAATTAATATTCTCCGAGTTATTAGTACCAACTGATTCACGACACCGTACACAATGATAATGATGGAGATTGGATTGTATCCCCAGGAAGTGTGTGGACATATTTCTTAGACGTAACTATGGCACTCCTTAGAAACAGAAACCAAACTGACCACTATCTATTTCTCCCCAATGCGTCTGTCATTCAATCTTTTCATGCTAGCCTTTGTCCCTCAAAGTCATTATATATTTCTTCTCAACCCCATTAGCCCCAAAACCTCTTTAGTGCAATACATGACATGACATTTTCCCTATGACAATATTGAGATTTGAATCAAACAATCTCTCGACCATCATCACTCAATGCCCCCAGTTAGCTAAATATCATGAGTGATTATATCTTATAGTAAATATTCTTCACAATGACGACATTGAGATTTGAACCAGTATTCTCTGAACTCATCATCGAGCAGTCAACTATGAGTGATTATATAATTAAAAGCATTTATTTTTGTAATCTGACCCACGGATAACAAGATCAGACGAGATTCATCTCGAAAAGACGAAAACCCATGTCATAGATTTTTGGTTTTGATTGAATAATAATAACAACAACAATCTGTGTATTGAACTGACAATCTAACAACTAGTTTAAGTCGTCCTAGTAACTAGTGAAGTCCTTAGTAAATCGTGCAATGCTGCCTGCCTCATCAGTTTGAATGAGGAATCCAATAATATGAAAACAGAACAAAAACAAAAGAACAGCTACCCATATATATGGTCTCCCTCCTCGATCTAGAATCTATTCATATTGATGAGCTATACATACTTTGAGAATCATACATATACAGAACCACTACACCAGCTGCAGAGTATATCTCTTTTGCTCAAAAAGGATCATTTTGCAGCAGACAGGCAACCACCCATCTGCATATAACTATATTATCTTCCCATTCAACATGTCTCAAAGCCATTGGAGAATAAAATATATACATAGAGAGAGAGATTGAGGGAGTGAATAGAATAAACATTGCTTCCACTTCAAGCAGTGGTAATGTACTGTCTCTCATGCTCTCTTGTTTTTTTTTTTCAAGTTCTGATATATTATTCTATGTTCCATTGGCAGCAAGTTGCTATTCTTCTGATCTTTAGTTCTTCATGAACATTATAACTTCTGTTGTTCATAGTTAATCAAGTTGGTTTTGTGGGTAGCTTTAAATTAGTGAAATAAGTCAGCCGTCCAACAATGACTTAATATATAAAAACGAGTCTACTTTACAATATTTAAAGGGACATGGTGAGAGCATGATTGGACATTTGTGGGACTTGATGGGAAATTATTAGACTCGTTCAAAGCGATTCAACATGATTGTGTTAGATGAGAGATAGCTAGCTAGCCTATCAGCTTTGTACTACAAATACCTACCCTATCTCTTTCTAACAAATTGCCAAGAATTGTAAAATAGTTAGTGGCATAATGTTTTGTGATAAATTCATGGTTTAACTCAGATTTAGATTCTGGTAGAAGGTATTTCCAGGTCGGAGTGTCGGTACGGTACAATTTCGCGAACACGGAATTACATGTCTTGGCAACCTGAGAAATGTTGACAACTCCCCCACACATGTGGGAGAAATTGACCATTCAGAATATCATCAAGGACCCTATTAATTAAGCTATTAGAGAAACTTGAATCTTGGCTAATATGCTAAGAGGACACATACAGAGAATATTCCTTAAAATTAGCAAAGATTCAATAATAAGACTTTGTTTTCAAGTCTATCAAAAGAAAAAAGAAAAAAAAACTTTGTTTTCAAGAGATCCCCAACTTAACTAGACACTACAAAAAGTCTGAAGCATAAGCATGTCTAATATGACAAACAATTAGCTCGTTAACACAATTAACTCGTTCTGTCACACATTTCTAATCATTTAAATAGTGGATAACCATATTAAAAATGACCCCAACACATGTTAATCACCCCCCTACATCAACATGATAGTACTATTCGAGGCAGCAACACAACACAAAAACAACCAAGAACAGCATGTACCATCCCATAAAACCAAAAGAGAAAGTCAATCTTGAGTTCCCCATTTCTCAAAAGGTTGAGACATAACAAGTAAAATATATAGTATCACTCCATACATGTAAATATAACCCAATTCCCCCCACTCCCTTTTTTCCTTCTTTTTTTTTTTTTCTTTCTCAGAACAACAAGCTATAGCATATCCAAAAACAAATCACCAATTCACCACCACCACGGCCAAGCAAACTCTCTCCGCCGTGAATTATATATACACAGACAACAGTATATATATATAAAGAGATATGGGTTTTTTCTACCGGCGGCTGGAGGAGTGGTTATTAGGCGGAGAGTACTCACACACGACCTCAGCCGTCTCCACCTCCCGCCGGTGGAAGTTCCTGTGGCAGCCGCACGCCGCGCACACGAGCGCCGCCCCTCCGCCGCCGCCTTCGTCGTCGGGCCCGCTGGCCATGAACTCCCGGCAGCCGTCGACGGCGTAGCCGCCGATGTTGGCGGCGTGGTTCTTCTGGCACTCCCCGTAGCGGACGCTCCTCATGACCGAAGACGACGTCGTCGTGGAGATCCTCCCCACCTCCGATCTCTTCACCACCACTTGCCGTTTCTTCATCATCGTCGGTAGATCGATAGGTGAACAAAAAAAAAATCCCTGAAAGCAAGTGAGTTATCAAGGGAAAGGAGGAAAGTAAAGTGGAAGAAGAAAAAGAGAGGTAGAACTTGTCTTTCTCGTAATAAAGGAAGGATGAATGAATATATAAGGGAAGGGTTGAAGTCCCAATCAGGGAGCTGAGTCAAAGTTTGATCCACAGGCTGGTGGGAGTGAGTGAAGGAGTAGTCAGGGAAAGGGAAAGGGAAAAGGAAAGTCTCTTTTCTTTTTTTATATATCTGGTGAGGAAAATGGGGTGAAGGAAAGAAAGAAGGGAGAAAAAACAGTATTTTGGTAGGAGAAAAAATGGCTTCTCCAGTCTCAAAGTGGTTGGTGGGTAAGTAGATGGCAACCCTAACCCTAGGAGGAGGTGCATATTTATAAAGCTGGGGGGGAGGGAGAGGAAGGCTAGTGGTGTGTGGCCAGCTTTGCTAACAGCAGCAGCCATTGTAATTTGATGTCACTTGGGTCAACCAATTATGGTGCCACTATGTCAATGTGTGTCAGAACTAGATTTGTTTTTCATTTTTTTTCTTTTCTTTTCTTCTTCCTTTTGCATAGATGTCAGAATGATTCTGTACAATATACATATTATCTTTCTTGGTAAAGGTGATTATTGAGGAAGATCTGAATTTCTGATAAAAATTCATATACCTATATTACTTGTGAGATATTTGGACCGGGACCGGATTAAAAACCGGAAACCGGACCGTATAACCCGGACCAAGACCGGATCGGGACAGGATAGTAAACAATCCAATCCAATCTTTGGGCTTAGATTTGAGGTAAAAAATCTGATAAAGACCGGATAAGAGAGCTCAACACCCAAAACTTAAAGGTAATTTGCATAAACGGTCACAAACCTTTGCACTTAGTACAAAACTTAACCAACTCATCACCCTTTAAGGCCTTAGGCCACTCAAATCCCACAATCTCAATGTAAAATCAAGACCAAATTGGGACCGGACCGGATCAAAACCGAACCGGAACAAGACCGGACTGTATCCAATCCAATCTTCGGTCCTTATATTTTCAAAAAGACCGGACTGGATCGGATCAATTTGGGCCAATTTAACCGGACCGGACCGTATAGCCACCCCTATGAGATAACATGAATCCTCCTTGATCTACATCATGCACCTTACACAGTGGCGGAGCAAGGAAATTTATATAAGGGTGTCATCTTTAAAAAATTAAATAAATAATTTTAAATTAGACAATATCTAACTAATACAAGTTACAACAAAAGTCTGCGGCGTGTTAGAAAATTTACTCAGTGTCTGGACGGCTCAACAAATATCTCCATCTTACTACACAATCATTCACAAACTGATCATTTAATCAATTTCGAAACTTGTTCTTAAAGTTTCCCAAAACTAAATATGTTATTTCAACACCTGCAGTTGCAATCGGTAAAATCAATTACTTTGAAAAGCAAGTAAACCAATGGATATGATAGAATGGAGGGAATAAGGATAACCCGTAATCAGGTTCAATTGTTAGATTTTCAAAATAATTGGGAGAAGAAATATCATTTTTACTATTAAACTAGTGTTTAAAATACAATAACAAATGAGTTGTGGTCTAATGAAAAACATGTTTACTAATAATCTTAGTTTCCTAATTTAAATCACCTAGTCTACCACTTTTATTTTTTATCCACACGAAATCTACTACCGAGGATTGGATAATCGTTATCTCAAAAATTAGGGGTGTGCCCAATACCTCTGGCTCCGCCCATGGCCCCTGCTTACAAGGTGTGGGTCTATTTGGTGACTACGGGTTTGATCACATTGTAGTACAAAATATGCATCGCTTTACATGCTAATTACTGCGACGTTAATTAAAAAGAGTGACATATTTGGACATAGGATTTATTGGATGTTCTCGATCTCAAACCATCCCTTGAATTAGAGGTTGCTCAACACGAGTGTACATTGAATATGATGACGTTATTTTGATGATTATAATTTCCATATTAATTAGCAGTCCTAGTTTCTCGATATTGAAAATCTCCATCGTCAAACAATAAATTGCGGTTTAGCCAACATGTTTCTATACTTATTCGAGTGATAAGTATATAAATTTACGAGTATTGTTTCAGACTCAATTCTCACAACCTACTATTTTGAGAAAAAATTCCTTTAACGGCCACCAATTGTTGGTTGCTACGGGGTTTGCCTAATATTCAAGTGATAAGGATAGTCTCGAAAATATGAGCGGATGACCTAAAGAGATATATTTCCTTAATTTCATAATCTAGTGAAGAGAGAGGGTGTCAAGAATAAATTGGGATAACCGACAATGAAAGAAAGTAAAGAACACATAAATTTAATGATTCACATACACAATGTGTTAGTTAGTCCACGGATAATAGAGAATCAGTTTCAGTATATTTGATGAGAGACTTCGTAACTTTCAATCGACAACAAATAATCTGATTCGAGTCATATCAATAGGTGAGAAAGTAATATTTGAGGTACATATATTACCCAAACTCTTATTCATTGACTTTTTTGTTTTTTGGTATGGAATTCTTACACTATCAAGATTGGATTACCAACGATTACGAAAAAAAGGCACAATCAAAATTTGACACACAATGGTCACCGTGTCTAATCAAGAACTTGGAACTATCTATACGCACGGCCCCAACCTAGATTTTCCGCAATAGATGAGAAGATTGCATTTGCACTCACTATATATGATGGCTACACGCACGAGCTCTGGGCTTTTGATGGAATTAAGACATGATATTTCAACCGCCGTTGTTAAATCAAGCTTTGTGGAAAACAAATCGGTGGTTTAATAATTAAGTAGACAATATGTGTATGAAGCCAATTAAAGGTGTCAGCTCAGAGCCAATGCGACAATGATAACATTTATTGGCCGAATCTCTTGAATTTGAACATGTATGAAATTGAATCAACTTTTATTTTTATGAGAAAATTAGAGGACCTAGCCATTGATTTGTTTGATTAAACCGACATAAACGGAGGGAAGTCACCTTGCATTTGTAAGGGAATGGTACAAAACACTTTTGTAGGATTTTTTTTCATTTGAGTTTTTTTTTTTTTTTTTTTTTGTAATGGATGCAGAGGCACCCTATCTTTCATTCAAAACCAGCCGGGGTATGGAAACCCCCTGACAGTCATACAAGGTCCAATAAGACAGCAAAGGATCAGAGTTCGGGATCGAATGAAAACCAAAGGGAAGAGAGAGACCCCGACTAGCAAGGTAATCAACACAAACATTGGCCTCACGGTAGATATGGGACACTTTCACGCTCCAAGGGCGAGAACAAAGTTCTCGAAAACGGGAAATGCAGGCCGCATAAGGATGGTCTTCGGACGTCTCGCCTTGCAACAGCTGCACCGCACACTGGGAATCCAGTTGAACCAGTAGTCGGCGATGACCTGCATCCCAAGCCACCTGTAAACCTTCGACAGCGCCTCTCAACTCAGCCTGGGTTATAGAGCAGGTGCCCAGGTTAATAGCGAACGCTGCTAAGCAACGTCCTAAATGATCGCGAACCAGACCACCAGCTGCAGCATGGCCTGATGAAGGGAGAACGGAGGCGTCAGAGTTGAGCCAAACCCACTCGGGAGGAGGCGGCTTCCAGTGGATCAGCTCCTCCGTTCTAGCGGGTGGACTAGGCCTATGGATGAGCCTGTTCTGGTCCAGAGCTTTCCTCACTACAGGTAACCAAGCTCGGACCCGCTGTATGAAGGCTTCATGTGGGACAATCTTTCCTGCAAAGACAAGATCGTTTCTGGACCGCCAAAGTGCCCAGCAAGTGATACCAAACTCGAGGCTGATGTGCGGATGCCGGAGGTTATCAAGGATCCAAACCTGCTGTGGACTGCCAAAGAAGCGCTGGTGTTCAGAAAAAGGGATTAGTTGCATCCATACTAACCGGGAAAAGGGGCAGTCCTGCAACACATGCAGGACTGTCTCAGTAGATTGCTTGCATCGAGGACAGGTTGTGGCCGTCGTCAGATGGCGTCGCTCGCGTTCAGCATTGGTCAACAGTCTGTCCCGTATCGCTAGCCAGAGAAAATGCTTTGCCCGGGCTGGGCCCTCCCACCGCCAAATGGTGCGCCAATCAGTCTGCTGGGTGGACTCGTTGTAGGAGGTGGCAATCGCATAAGCAGATCGGATGTGGAATCGTCCATCCTCCTCGGGAAACCAAGTGGGGACGTCCTCTCCTGCATCAGCAATTGGGGGCTGCACACCTACTACCTGCGAGACAAAGTTAGGTGGCAAGCAATCTGAGAGGAGGGGCAACCAATGGTGTGGGGTAGATCCAAAACCGACAATATATTGGTCAGAATTTTTTTTTGAGATTTTACAAGCTGTATCAGAGTCTCTCCGTGGACGATGGAGAAAACCGCAAGGAGATGTTGAGTCCCAAAGGGGGCGTATGTAACACTTGGACAAATCTCACATTGGCAAAACAAGAGAGAGATTCATGATTTATAAGAAACAATCCAATCGTAATTAACTTACAAGTCGAATTTTGTAGTGAAATGAAAGAATTATTATAAGAACTCTCAAATTAAATTCGTTTAGTATGGAGCATTCAGAGATGAGTGACCTTTAAAAACCACTATGATATACCCGTAAGCAAAACCGTATGAGGTAGACCCAAAACATACACTATTTTGAGGTGAGATGTTACAAATTCCATTTTGAGACGAGGCCAAACAGACACCAACAAATTTGTTTAATGAACTTTGACAATCTTTCTGATTTTGTGACTGGCCAACTAATTAAACTAATCAGAAAAGAGATAAACAGATATGAACAACCATATCTATTTTGTTCTCGTTGCACCTAAAGAGTAGAGTGGTCCTATTTTTGGTGATGAAAGGGGAAATTAATGTTTAAATATTGATATTTTTTTTCTTTTTAACAGGGTGGACCAAATTGCAATTAGTGATTAAAAGAAAATTGTCACGTTCTTTTGCTAATTAGTGATAGTGAGATGGGTGGGTGGGGCCAAAGAGATGGTAAAAAGGTAGGTTGGAAATGGCTTCCATGCAACTGTGTCAACAACTCTTGTCCAAAATTGCCTCTCAAAGTTGCTAATTATTATTGGGCCCGGCCCACCCCACCACTAAATAGCATGAAATGAAACCAATAAGCTAGCTATAGCTAGGAATGGTAATGGGCAGGTCCGGGGCAGGTATCTCGATACCCATACCCGCCCCATGGCAGGTCGGGTCCAGGTCGGGTAATTTATCACAGGGCGCGGATCGGCGCAGGTCGACCCATTGGGTATGTAATTTATGCGAAAAACATTAGAAACATTCGTTATTTTCATTAAAAGTCAAGAAAGAAACCATAATATGATAAAAGTAGTTAAATTGTTGAAGAAGTTGAGGTTTTCACTTATTTACAACTTTATTATAGTTAAAATATAATGTAATAAGAGGAAAATTCTAAGTAATTTGACTAATATTATATTTAATAGGCAAGAACGGGTCGAGAATGGGGCGGGTCAAGGCAGCTCGGGTCGATGAGAGGTACCCATGCCTGCCCCGCCCCGCCTACGGGGCGGGTTTGACATGCTCCAAAACAGGTCGGGTAAATCGGGTCAGGTCGAAATTGTCATCCCTAGCTATAGCTACTCGATCTTTCTCTCTTCCAAGTTCCATGTATCAATCTTGACAAATTGTAAAATATATATTCCTAAAAAACACACGTGGAACAACTGTTCGGAAAAAAAGTTTCAAAAAAGTAAAACAAAATAAATTATTACTTACTAGTCGTGAATGTGCGATGAAGGGTAGTTATCATAAATGGTCACAAACCTATTTACTTTGTACAAAACGGTCACAATCCTTTAATTTTGCACGTTTCGGTAACAAAGGTTTGAGCGAATAACAAAATAGTAAATCCATCCAATTCCGTCCAAAACTCCGTCCCAGATCGCCCCGTTAGCATGACACGTCAGAGGAATCCTTGGTTGGTTTGTGTTTCGTTAAGTTAAAATCGGAAATTGCAGTTGCTGTTAAAGTGTTTGAATCCAATTCTGTGCGGGTTACATTTCGTGTGGCAAAGTGGAGCTGGTAGGATGCAAAGGGATCCTGGGGAGGCAGCCGAGACCCACTGGGGCGGGCACGGTGGTGCAGGGTGGAGTCGGGGTAGCTTTCGGAGCCGGTTTGGCCGGAAATGGAGGCGGGCCACCGACGGGAGTTGTAGTCACATCGGTTAGGGGAGGACCACGTCTGCCGCCTGGCGGGTTCGTGCGTCTTACTTTGGCTGAAATGGAGAGATGGAAAATGCTACAACTGCGATGAGTACTACACCGTCGGGCATCACTACGCCAATGCTAATCTCATGCTCCTGGTTGGAACGTTTGAAGATGAAGCAGAAGAAGTGGCGGCGGAGGCAAGCAAGGCTGGTGCGGATCGTCAACCTTGAGGACAAGGTTGTTCCGAAGCGGCCGAGACTGATAAGGCACGGATTGGTGACGTGCTAGCAGTTTGTTACTTTAATTACGTCATATTTATTATTATTTTTATTTGAGGATATTCATTGAGATTTTAGGGGATTTGAGATTATAGAGAATATTTGGGGGAGATTTAGGATTATTGTGGTAGTTGCGAGGAGGAAGAGACTATAAGTCTACGTATTATAGTCATTTAGGATTATTAAGGAATAAACAACCACTTAATCACTTTTCCATTCTTTCTTCTCTCTAGCTTTCCCTTGGCCGATCAACCTCTTCCCTTCTTCTTTTCTTTTCACTTCCAACCCTCCCAATTCTCTCCTGCTTCTTCCTCAAATCACCAATCCATCCAATTCCTGTTGGTGGTCGAGCGCGAGACCAGATTCCCGTTTCTGTGAATTTATTCTCTTCTAGCTTTCTGTAAGAACCCTAATCGAGCTAGAGAAGATCAAGTGTTGAAATCACGAAAAGGAAAGGAAAAAGGAAATATTGAAATTAAAGGAACTAGTATTTTGTTTTTAGAATAAGATCCAACTAAGCTTTTACTCGGGCTGGGCTTCAGTTTATCTCTTGGTTTTGGTTTAACCCTTGAACCGAGTGGGCCTAGATTGGACAGAGCCCAACCACCGCTGCTGACTGTCTTCCCTGAATCTCAAACTGCTACTCCCCTGTTTCAGCTTCAACCTAGCAACAACAAAAACAGATATCACAGCAGAAAAACACAGAAAAGAACAACAGTAGCAATTTTACGTGGTATCCGATATTGGGAGAATAAGTATCCCAATATCGACTAATCCACGGTAGGAGATTCTCCTTTTGATCTCCTACGTAACTACTAAGATTTTTCACTTGTTCTTCTTTACAAGTGCAAACAGAATTCGCCAAGCTCCCTGCCTAGCCAACAGAACCTGATATGATGTATTCACTCCCTGTTTCTACACTCAGACCCTTTCCAAATCTCCCTGAATTGGTTTCACAATTTTTCCCTCAAAAGACCTCTATTTGATCACACAACAGACAACTTTTGTTCTCTGGAAAAACCGCACTCTGCTTCTTCTTTTCATTCACGTTTTATAGCCTTGTTTGTCCTGCCATTAGCCGTTGGAGAGTGATTTGGGATTGATTCCCATGATCAGCTGTGTCTTTCCTTCTTGAGACTTGCCTCTTTTTGTTGTGATTGATTTCTTGATTCTTTCCTTCTTTGCCATTGACAAGCTTCCTTCAACATGCTCCCCCTAAGCTTGTCAATGACTCATCTTGCTGAAACCATATTCTCTGCACACACTTAAGACACACTTGGTGCAGTCTGTTCTATATGTGAAGACTAAAGTAATGCATGAAGGAGCTTTTATTTTTATTTAATTCAATCATATACTCAAAAGAGCCACATTCTAAATCACCACAAACGCACAATCACACATGATCAAACACAACCACATGAACACTAACAACACACTTGACCACATCTACCTAATCCTTGATGGACTACGACGCAAAGAACAATTGCTCCCCCTGCGAAGAGTAACCAGAATCCTAGAAAGGATAGTTGGGAGGTGACTCGTACTCTGAGATATCATCCCCAGAATCCAAGTCAGAAGATATAGGATCAAAGTTATCTGGAGCAGGCATAGGTTCATCAGCTTCCAAGAGTTCTAGGCGTTCTTTGCACACTTGAAGTTTGGTGGTTGAGGCATTTCCAACCTCTTTCCCACGTTTGATCTCATTCTCCACTGTTGTAACAGCAGCGTGAGTCAGTCCTGCAACTAATCCTCTGGTGTCATCATTTGCAGAGAACATAGAAGCAGCTACTCCCCCTGAGGCAGAGACAAGCTTTCGACTACCAACATCAGCATCTAGTCGATTTAACACATGATTGGGATGTAGATCATCATGGATATTGCAGAGAGAAATCTTGTCGCGAAGATCTATTCCAAGACGATGGAGATAGCGAGTGATTAGTGGACCAAAAGGAAGAGGACCACTAAAGCTACCGTTTCCAAAGCTGATCATGTGTGCAAACATAAGAGAGGCATAACTTATAGGCTGTCGGGCACGAGCGTTGGACAAGATCCAGAGATCAGGGGTGTGGAGAATTATGGTACTGGATATATCACGAGGAAGAAAGCATCTGGTGATAAAGAAATGGAGGGCCTTTAGATCATCAGGAAGGCGCCCTGCAGCAAGCTGGGTCGGAAAGGATCGCCCAATGTCACGGGTCAATTAATTCAGAGCAGTAAAGAAATCGAAGCCAAGTTCGATAAACTGATCATCAAAACCATCCTGAAGGCCAGAGTGAGGCAGAGCAAGGACAGAGGCGAGAAGATCAGGGCTGACAGTGACTTCATGATCATGCACGAGAGTGGTGAAGAAGTTGGAACCAGCTCCCCTTCCACGCCGAAGATTGACATAAAACTGTCTGACAGATTCAGGACAATGAAGGAAGCATTGTTCTTCACTTAGAGAGGACCAGCAAATCCCTGAAAGGAGGGATGGAATATCCATCCCATACTTGGTGAAGGCAGAGGGATGAATAGTGAATGATGGATAGATGGACCGATCTCGAAAACAACGCAAGTACCTATTGTGAACAATGGTACTGCGAAATCCTTGATTTTTGAATACTACAGCAGGGCGGAGTTGAGAGTTGTTGAAGGCCATTGTATGGGGAAGATTTTTGGATCAGTATGTGAGAATGAAGTGAGAGGGGAGAACTACCCTAGTTATAGAAGGAATCGATGGGTCAGGTTTGGAAGGTGTGTCATTTACCGGTCATAGCTAGAGACTGACTGCCTGATTTATCGGAAGAGGAATGGAGGAAGGACTGAGTGAATAAGGTAATCAAGATAGCACAGAATCTTAAGAGATATCCTCTATCTCCTCTAGTGAGAACAGTCCAAGTTCTCGACGAATGGGTAAAAACTTGTCAGAGGGTAATGGTTTAGCAAAGATGTATGCCCATTGCTGTTCAGTACCTATGAATTCTAGATGAATTTTTTCTTCATGTACCAAGTCACAAATGAAGTGGTATCGAACTTCTATATGTTTGGTTTGAGAATGCTCTATAGGATTCTTTTTCATGTTGATAGCACTAGTGTTATCACACATAACAGGAGCGATCCTTGTTGAATGCCATAATCTTCTAGCTGAGATTTCATCCATAAGAGCTTAGTACAGCCGAAACCAGCTGCTATATACTCTGCTTCTGCAGTGGATAAAGCAACTGAGCTTTGCTTTTTGCTAAACCAAGAAATTAGGGAGGAACCTAGTAAGTGGCATGCACCAGAAGTGCTTTTCCTATCAACTGTACAACCAGCGTAGTCAGAGTCAGTGTAACTGACTAAATCTAAACTGGAATTACTAGAATACCAGAGACCAAGAGTTGAGGTTCCAGCTAAGTATCGAAAGATACGCTTAATTGCAGAAAGATGACTCTCTTTGGGATTGCTCTGGAACCTAGCACACACACACACACACTAAACATGATGTCTGGTCGACTAGCAGTAAGATACAGAAATGACCCTATCATACCCCTAAATTTCTTGATATCCACTGTTTTCCCAACTTCATATTTGGTTAACTTAACAGAGGACCCCATGGGAGTAGAAGATTCTTTTAAGTTGTCAAAGTTGAAACTCTTTAACATATTGTTCAAGTATTTCGATTGACTGATGAAAATGCCTTTATTAGTTTGTTTTACTTGAAGACCAAGGAAGTAGTTTAATTCTCCCATAAGACTCATTTCAAAAGCATTTTTCATATCATTTTCAAATTCTGCACAAAGTTGCTGGCTTGTTGAGCCAAAGATTATGTCATCTACATATACTTGCACCAAAAGAGTATTTTCATTTTCATTTTTGATGAACAAAGTTTTATCAACCTGTCCTCTGCGAAAGCCTTTTTCTAATAGGAAGTTACTAAGTTTTTCATACCAGGCTCGAGGTGCTTTCTTAAGTCCATACAGTGCTTTATTGAGTTTATATACATAGTCAGGATGTTCAAAGTCCTCAAACCCAGGAGGTTGTGAGACATACACCTCTTCTTTTAAATCACCATTTAAGAACGCGCTCTTGACATCCATTTGGTACAGTTTAAAACCTTTAGAGGCAGCATAAGCACATAGAAGACGAATTGCTTCTAACCTAGCTACAGGAGCAAAGGTTTCATCGAAGTCAATTCCCTCTTCTTGACAGTAGCCTTGAGCTACTAATCTTGCCTTGTTTCGAATTATGGTTCCTAATTCGTCAGTTTTATTTCGAAACACCCACTTTGTTCCAATAATGATTCTATCTTTAGGTCTGGGAACTAAGTCCCAGACTCGAGTCTAGCAAACTGGTTCATTTCATCATGCATGGCAGCAGACCAGTATTCGTTATTTATAGCATCTTCAATGTTTATAGGTTCAAATTGAGCTATAAATGTTGTGTGTCCAGTAAGATGTTTGGATCTAGTGATCATACCTTGACTGAGATTTCCTATGATGAGAGAAGGAGGGTGTCGTCGAGCTATATGAGGTGGAGCTTGATGATTCTGCTCCTGCTCTCCTTCATATTTCTCCTTCTCTAGTGATACATCCTCTTTCTCTGAAGCATTCTGAGTTTTGTCAACTTTATTTGCTATTCCCAGTCCAAAGTCATCATCCTCATCTAAATTTTCTGCACACTTGCCACAAGATTCATCAAATATCACATTGATGGACTCCTCAACTTTGAGGGTCCGTTTGTTATAAATACGATATGCCCTGCTATTTGTAGCATAACCTAGAAAGATTGATTCATCAGACTTTGAATCGAATTTTCCTAAGTGACCTTTTGTGTTTAGAACAAAACACTTACAACCAAACGGGTGAAAGTAGTTCAGATTTGGTTTCCTATCCTTCCAAAGTTCATAATGGGTTTTATTTAGCTTTGATCTAATAAGAGCTCTGTTAGTGACATAGCAGGCTGTATTAATGGCTTCCCCCCAGAATTGTTTTGGCATGCCATAGTCATTCAACATTGTTCTTGCAATGTCAATCAGTGTTCTGTTCTTTCTTTCTACCACCCCGTTTTGCTGAGGGGTTCTAGGAGCAGAAAAGTTATGAGATATACCCTTTTTATTTTAAAAACCTTCAAACTTTTCAGAGATGAATTCACCTCCATGATAACTTCTTATGCTCACTATTCTTGATTGTTTTTCATTTTCAACTCTTTTAACAAACTCCTTAAAGTTTTGATACGCTTCATCTTTGCTTGCAAGAGAACCCCAGTAAACGTAGAAAAATCGTCTATAATCACAAAAGCATAATACTTCCCCCATAGACTCATGACATTACTAGGTCCAAATAAAACAAGATGCAACAATTCTAAAGGTCTTGAGGTGGAAATAACAGTTTTGGATTTAAAAGATGACCTAGTTGCTTTCCTTTAGCACATGCATCACAGAAGAATTCTCTCTTGCTTAAAAGTTTTGGTACTCCTCTAACAATTCCTAGGTTAACAAGTTTCGATAGTATGCCAATACTAATGTGCCCTAATCTCCTGTGCCACTCAAACTGATCATTCTTGTCAACCAATACCAAACATGTTTCATTAAATGCATATTTATCCCTGAGATCAATGGTATACAGTTTTCCTTTTCGGTTTCCAGTGAAAATAGGTTTTCCAGTGAGAATGTTTTCCACATAACACTTATTATGTTCAAAAATGACTCGGTTTTCACTACCACACATCTTACCTATAGACAAAAGATTGTGTTTTAAATCTTTTACAAGTAAAACATTGCTTATGGATGGCACAATTCCTACTGTCCCTTTTCCTAGTATTTCAGTACTAAAGTAATCTCCAAAGAAAACTTTTCCTTGGTTTTCTAAAGTTAGATTTGTAAAAAGCTTTTTGTTACCCTTCATGTGATGTGAGCATCCATTGTCTAGAGTCCACACACTGCCCTCCATGCTCACTTGGGGACAGGTCTGCATATAAACATATATGACTATTTAGTTTTAGGTATCCAAACCAGTTTAGATACTCTTCAGGGTTGGAAATTACTACTAAAAGATTTATAATGTGATTTTATACCATGATTGCATTCAGATTTTCCTTTACTCTCTTTGCTAATTCTTTTATTACAGTGTTCAATGTAATGACCTGTTTTATGACATTAAAAGCACTCAGAACGTTTACCATACTGCAAGTTTTCAGTCCGACTGAACTTGGTCTTGTTAATGACTCTAGTTAACTTGTTGTTAACCTCCTGGTTTTGTTTCTTCAGCATTAAGTTTTCATCTTCCATTTTTCTGAGATGTTCTTCTATACTAAGCTTTTCCATTTTTAATAATTCAAACTCAGTTTCTAAAGCTTCATATTTTACTTTAATTAAGACGTGTTTATGCTTGACATTCACGAATTCTTTTCGAATATCTTTTATGGTTTCTTCCAGTTGATCATCTTCTGAATATGAATCAGAGTAGTAAGATCTTACCTGAGATTCCTCATCATCACTTTCTTCAATTGCCATGTATGCACTGATCCTCTGACTGGATTCATCCTCATCATCATCCTCCTCGATGCAGCTCCAAGTAGCATAGGCTTTCTCCTTTTTGGCTAAGGGGCAATCGGCTTTAATATGCCCTGATTTCCCACATTTGAAGCAACCGGCTTGACTTTGAGATCGATCGGTGCTGGCTCCTTCTCTTTTGTTCCGAAACATATGTTTATTTCCCTTGCCAGGCTCTCTATCGTTGTCTCCTTCTCTTGATCGATTTTGAAAGTTTCCTCTCTTCTTTTCTCTTCTCATTTTCAGGAGCTTAGCAACATGTTTGCTTAGCATGGCCAGCTTTTCATCTTCCATCTCTTCAAGACACTCCAGCTCCTCTTCTTGCGATGTAGCTTTGAATGCAATACCCTTCTTTTCCCTCTTTGGTTCTTCCAGTTCTTCTCTCCTCAGTTTCTCCTCGTGCGTAACCAGAGATCCAATGAGCTCGTCCAGGCTTAGCTTGGTGAGATCCTTGGATTCTTCAATAGCAGTTACCTTAGGTGTCCACCTCTTTGGTAATGCCCAGAGGACCTTCCTAACCAAATCAGCACTCGCATACTCCACCTCTAGGTTTCTCAGGCTGTTTACAATGGTAGTGAATCGTTCGTTCATTTCTCTAATTGATTCCTCAGGCTTCATAATGAACGATTCGAATTCTTGTTTCAGACTATTTATCATTGAGATCTTGACATGGGATGTACCTTCATGTGCAATTTGAAGCTTGTCCCAGATTTCTTTTGCTGATTTGCAGCCAGTTACTCTGTGATATTCCTCTGGTCCCAAGGCGCAGTACATCAGATTCGTCGCCTTCGAGTTGAGTTGAAAATTCTTCTTATATGTATCTGTCCATTTGCCTCGTGCTTCCTTTACTTCCAGTGGTCCATCCAACACTATATCCCACAAATCCGGATCTGTTGAGCAGATGAAGAGCTCCATCCTATTTCTCTAATAGTCGTAATGCACACCTTCGAATCTTGGTGGACAAGTTTGCGAAAAACCATCAGCCATGAATATGCCAGTTGATACTGATCCCGAGCTCATCTTCTCCGGAGACGATTTTGCCTTTCAACGCCGGAGCCGGGCTCTGATACCACGTGTTGGTGGTCGAGCGCGAGACCAGATTCCCATTTCTGTGGATTTATTCTCTTCTAGCTTTCTGTAAGAACCCTAATCGAGCTAGAGAAGATCAAGTGTTGAAATCACGAAAAGGAAAAGGAAAAAGGAAATATTGAAATTAAAGGAACTAGTATTTTGTTTCTAGAATAAGATCCAACCGAAGCTTTTACTCGGGCTGGGCTTCAGTGTATCTCTTGGTTTTGGTTTAACCCTTGAACCGAGTGGGCCTAGATTGGACAGAACCCAACCACCGCTGCTGACTGTCTTCCCTGAAACTCAGACTGCTACTCCCCTATTTCAGCTTCAACCTAGCAACAACAAAAACAGAGATCACAGCAGAAAAACACAGAAAAGAACAATAGTAGCAATTTTACGTGGTATCCGATATTGGGAGAATAAGTATCCCAATATCGACTAAACGGTAGGAGATTCTCTTCTTGAGATCTCCTACGTAACTACTAAGATTTTTCACTTGTTCTTCTTTACAAGTGCAAAGAGAATTCGCCAAGCTCCCTGCCTAGCCAACAGAACCTGATCTGATGTATTCACTCCCTGTTTCTACACTCAGACCCTTTCCAAATCTCCCTGACTTGGTTTCACAATTTTTCCCTCAAAAGACCTCTATTTGATCACACAACAGACAACTTTTGTTCTCTGGAAAAATCGCACTCTACTTCTTCTTTTCATTCACGTTTTATAGCCTTGTTTGTCCTGCCATTAGCCGTTGGAGAGTGATTTGGATTTGATTCCCATGATCAGCTGTGTCTTTCCTTCTTTAGACTTGCCTCTTTTTGTTCTGATTGATTTCTTGATTCTTTCCTTCTTTGCCATTGACAAGCTTCCTTCAACAATTCCCTCCATCACACACAACAACCATCATCCAAAACCCCACCTACTTCCCATTCCCTTATTCAACTAAACCAACCCTTGATCCAGGCACTCATCAATATGTGATTATAGAGGGAAAAAATTTTCCAAATCGAAGGAAGATCAGGTGGAGACCGTTGCACTAAGAGAAAGTGTAAAGAGAATGAAGCAACAAGACAAGACTCATAGAATTTGACAAGCAAATCCTACACAAAGCAAGATTAAGCACTTTGTGATTAGCAATAGGTGTAAGAAGTGATATGTGTTCACTGTCTGTATTGATTGAGTGTTTGTGAGGTTGTATAGTTTCTCTATTTAGCGTGAGTGCTTACGAGTAATAGAGAAACGGGTATATTGCTATATTCTTGTCAAGGGTTTGAGATTCCCCCAAAGGTACTCAACTTGGAGTTAGAACGATATAAGATAAAATTCTAGACACTAGTTCTGCAAAGGGCGAACCATGTTTGAGCCGAGAGTTGAGCAATAGGTTGAACTTGGTTAACATAAAATCATGTATACGCATTATTTCCCTCTCTCTTTATTGACTTGTGGTTGATCCTTATTAACAGGTACATAACTTTTTATAGTCAAATGTGGAAGACGGCCAGGGAAAAGGCCAAAGCCTATCTCAAGATTCAAACCCAAATTACTTTTGAGTTCTATCATGGCATGCGTTTTGGAACGAAAAAGATGATAGATTTTAGTCCTTTACTGTTATATCTTAACTATTGGCCCATACTTGTCTGTCTTCAACAGAGGATAGCTAGCTTTCAGCAGCTACATGAGTACTCATCAGTTACAATTCACAGCTAACCAAGCCCACCCTTTTGCTTAAATTGGAATACCTTTTCCACTATGATCACAGAGTCGAACTAATGTGAAAGCTCAGCGTCAGACTGGCAGCAGTACTGGTCTCCAATGATTGCTGGTAGGGGCACATTCTTTGTATCAAAGCTGAGATCGAAAACGATCGACCTAGCTGAGTGACGCTGCTCGTACATGTAGAGTTTGGGCCCATGGCCCATGCGCATGTAGTACTGGATTTATAGCCCAGGAGAAAAAAAACTAGCACATGCATGCATGTGTGCAAGTGCAAGTGCAACAAAGAAACAGAGACAACACCTGCTTCATCACTTCACCTAACCCAAAATTGACAACTCCATCTATACGAAGAAGGCGAAGAAGAAGAAGCCTTTGGTAGGGCAGAAAGAACGCTAGCTAATTCATATTAGTGTTCTACGTTGCGCCGTGCTGCTTTGAATTTTCGGCCGGTTGTGTAAAACAAAAAGTGCCACTTATTTATACTACAAGCAAACTGTTCCTTTACTTCATGAAAAGAAAGGGCAATCCTGGTCATATAAGATTAGGACAGTCCTTGGTTGGAGGAGTACTTTAAGGCCGCCTAACAATAATGCAGCATTGTTGGGCTAGCTAGCTGGGCCAACGTCGGTTGAAAGAAATTGGTCCTTTCTCTACTGGTGCGATCCTGCGGGAGTTGCAACTTCTGGTTGTGGAAGTGGCGGTAATATTGTTGTTTGTCATAGTTATCGAAATATACGACAAATATACAAAGAATTTTGCAAGTTAGGCTACAAAACGAATAAAAGAAAAACATGGAGGTTATCGCATTTTCCTTTCTATTATTGAAAACAAAATAAGAAATAACAAACATTATAATCTACCATACATCAGAATTTTTATACATGTATGATAATATAATATGTATGTATATTGGTCCTACTATACACTTGGAGAATCTATATGACCGGCCATTGTGGAGAAAAGATGCAATTTGTGTAAGGCTTACAGAATGGATCTTGTTATCGGGTTTCAACACTAAGCCCAATAAAACAACACAAACAATCAGTGGGCTCGCTTGCTCCTTTGACAAACTGTATACATACTGCTAGATGCCACAACAAATAAGGCCCAATGTAACAATACAGACAGCCCAGTGGGCTTCCCCTTCTGCGAACTGTGTACATGCTGCCACGACAAACGAGGCCCAATACGACTGGGCCCACATTTTCGCTCCATTTCCAAGGACTGGTTTCAAGGAGGGGAACGGATATGGTGCTAATTGTACAATAGTTATCATCGTTCTAACCCAGGGAAAAACTACTACTAGTTTGAATTAGTAGTGATTTAGCTTAGATGTTGTATTGATTTTATAATAATTCGTAGTGATTTCGTTATTTTTAGTAGCGTTTTTTGCTAGTTATCACGGTGCTAACCCCTATAAGTGTTAGCACCTAATCTCATCCCTTTCAAGGAGTTGATGGTAGGTAGTAGGTGAACTACTGGTCCCGAATGTCTTACCTCAAACATGGGTAAGCTGCCAATTCGAAATATCTAGTAAATTAAATTGCCTTTTATGTCAAATAAAATTATATAAACCCAATTACTGCTTCCATGTTGTTACCATACGGCCGATATATATACTCAAATAAAACACACAGAATCTTACTCTCGTAACGAGTGGTCGACACCATACATAACGCAATTTGAACTTATCTTTGCGTTGATAAACTTGAAATAACTATTAAATCAATTGATCCATCCACTTGATTATTTACTTAATTACACATATAGCTAAGTTATATGAAAGAGTGGTGATGACTGATGAAGGAAGGAGGGTGAGTTGAAGGGTGCTGCTGTGGGTCTTGAGAGGGCCTGGAAGCTTGGATTTCGCAAGATCGAGCTCAATCTGGATTCCACCACCACCATCAGCATCTCAAGAATTGGAAGGACAGCAACCATTCACATGGTTTGCTGGTTGGAAAAATTGGAAATCTCCTGTGAGTCGTGAATGGGAGGTGGTTATTAGCCATGTGTATAGGGAGAAAAATGTTGTTGCTGATTTTTTGACATCCAAGGGTCATTCTCTTCCTTTTGGTACACATTGTTTCGACGTGTACGATCCCAACCTCGAACATTGGTTGATGTATGATGTCATGGGAATTACCACGACTCGGTCTATTAATATTTTGGTCTTTCTAAAAAAAGAAGGAGGGCCGGGCGGCCATAATGAGGGAGGGAGGGAGTTTGTTGTTGAGGAGTTTGAGGTTACATATTACATCAAGATCGTTGGCGAATCACACATTTAAAGACGATCGACTACTACCTAGGAATAGTGCATGATATTGCTCTGTGTCATTCAGATATTTATATATATAGTTGTACACACTGACATATATAAAGAGAGATCTGTTGATTCTCAGCTGGCGAATGTATATAGAAATACAGCTCTTATAAAGAGGATTCACGACCCTTTGGATTTATCTTCAACTCGATCGTTGTTACGTAGAGAATCTGCATGGAGAATTTCCGGTTGACGTTCCCCTGCTTTAATTTGGTAAAGCAAAGTTGTGAGGTAATTCGATATTTCTGTCAACTTCTTAATTTTTTCCCTCTCATGGACGTCGGCTTGTTGCACGGGTTTAATTTAATGGCACCTTTAATTTTTTGCCATTTTGGGTTTCCCCCACTTGACCTCTACCGCTACTTTGTGTTGCTGTGTGAACTTATATTAATTAGCCTACTTTTCTCTTCATATATATATATATATATATATATATATATATATCTTCCGCTTGGATTTGAGCTTATCTGTTAGGTTGACGAGTTTGATTTGTTAGTTCTGCTATCTTGGCCGTTTTCGATCCCTTTGTCTTTTACGACTTTTGGTGGCCTGAAATTTCCGTGTTTGATTGATGGGGTCTTTAGAGAAAATTTTGAGTAGCTTTTTTGTGCTATTATGTGACACAAATTAATTATGATAGTAGTACTGATATAATTTAGAGTTCAATTCACAAGTTGATGCGTTGTTCTACCCGGAAAGGGTGCGATGAAATTATATTATAGGATTAATGGTGTGAAAGACATTTGACTCATATAAGTTTAGAGGTTATTCGCACAATCAGTTAGTGATTTTTAAGGCATGTATTATCCTACAAAATTTAGGATTATAAGACCTATAGAACTCATGTCTTATCAGACACTTGTCATATGAATCATACCATCCTCTGATATGATCATATCAATGTAATATGATTCAAGACAAAATTTTAAAGATTTGGGTTTGTATCCTAATATTTATATTTTTAATTATAAAAAAAATTAATATGTCATTTGAATTTCAATTTCATATTTTACTGTTTAATTTCAAAATTTTAGTATAGTTTTACAAACTGAGTGAGTTTTGTTTGTCACATCTTGTAATAAGAAAATAAAATAAAATGAATCACGCTTTGTCTTTATAATACATGTACATAATTCAGTTTCCATTTAATTTATTCATTGGTCACACAATATTACTTATATTCACCAACTTAAATCTGTCTTGCAATGTAATTTTATAAATCTGATTAGCCAGTCAACCAGAATGTTCACATAGTTTCATCAATTCTAGCTACAAATTATGCAATCTCATAAATCAATTTTTTTTCCATTATACAATTAGTGTATAAATATTTGTCTCTATTATTTTGATAAATTAAATAGACCGTGGGAGATTTTTTAATCACACCGTGTGAATTGAACTTTTTCCTTATAGTTTAGTGTTTCTTCTAACACCTAACAATTTTGTGCATATGAGTTCTAAAAGGAGATCATATTACTTACGGGATGACTTGTAATAGAAACATTAATTACATATAGTAGTCAAGATATTTGAGTACTTGACTATCGTTAATTATTGTCATCTATTCTCCCCAATCCACAACATACACAAAAATGCCTTATCCAAATCATAGACTCTTACTACTATTAAGATATAATTTTCATTTGAAATTTTCAATTCATGGGATTCCTCATTTTAACAATCCGTGATTCAAGCTGTTGATGGATAAGATGTTGATTCATCAATCAATAGAATCAGCAAAAGTCATAATTGGCTACCCTTTTGTTGAGTTGGATTGATAGAATTGAAATACAAGGGAACAAATTCTTGTAAATAAGCGTCTACCAAACTCCACTAGTAAAAGGTTTTATGGGAAGGAATCTTAAATTAAATTTGAGCGTGTTTGGGTCAAAGTAGACAATATGATCATACTAATGAGCATTCGATATCAACATTTGGTCAGTGATGGCAAACAGGTGGGGCAGGACGGGTAATAGAATAGGTAATTGAGTCTATCTAGTTGAAAAATTAAATCTAACTAGTTGAATAAAAGTCAAAATAAGAGAAATATGAATAGATATTGTAAGAAATTGATATATAATGGGCCATGATTGGGGAGGGTCGGGACAAAGCAGGGCTGGAAGTAGCCTTACACTCTGCGGGTCGAGTAATACCCTCCCCATTGTTGGTCAAGTCGAGCAATACCAGGCGGGGCGGGTTCAAATTGTCATCCCTACATGTAGTATTAGAGCCTGGTTTGGTGATTTGGATCCAGAGCGATGGAAGTCGAAGTCATGGTGGACCCTCATTCAGTGAAATCGAGATTTGAGATTCGCATCTATCTGGCAAATCAAGAAAGATTTGTGTATGTTTTGGTGGATCAAAGAAGATATGCGTTTGTCTGGGATATTAATGAAGATATGCAGCTGGTCAATCCTTGTATAAGAAAATCCTAACTATGCAAGATGTCTAATGGATAAAGATAATTGATAAGGGGAAGACATGAAGTTCGTGAAATTTTTCTGCTGGGGAGGATTGTTATGAGACAATCCAAGTACCACATCATATATACAAGAGAAATTACCCTTGTACATTAATGCCCACCAAAAGCATTAGTATGAGGCATTTGGGGAGGTACCCAGGCCCAAAAGGAAATCCTTGCGGATTTGGCCCAAAGAGGACATATCCTACTGATAGAGCTATAGGGTTTCAACACTGGTATCAGAGCTTAGTTCGATCCAGGGCGGTGGAATTTTTTGTGGACCCACATTATGAGATATCGGAATAGGAGATCGACATCTGGTGGATCAAAGATCAGCATTTGTCGAATCAAAGGTTCTCATCTGGCAGGTAACGAAGATCTGCTTCTGGCAAAATCCTTGTGTCTGGATGATCAAGATAATCTGTGAGTGGATGATACGAAGTTCGTGTTCTTTGTAATGAGGGGAGGATTGTTATGGGACAATCCAAGTACCACATCGTACATTCAAAGATAAGGGTACTTGTATATAAGTGTCCACCAAACTTCACTAGTATGAGGCCTTTTGGAGAGGATATCTAAAAAGTAAATTCATGCATATTTGGAGCAAACTGCAAAGTGGACAATATCATACTAGTGGAGTAGCCAGTTGAATCTGACAATGTTTTTCTTTAATAAGATGTTATTGTGGGTGTTACATTCGTATTCAGTGTCATAGAAATGTACGGAAAAAAATCCATATTCATAAAAGCATTGCCAAGTACTATTCTCCTTCATGAGTACCATCATTTTCTAGATATTAAGTGAAATGAAACCTCACTTTCAATTGATGAAGTGTGTATCATGAGCTCGATATTATCCACTAAATATCCATTATAACTCTGAAGGGAAAAAATAACTTAGACAAATCGTTAGTTTTAACAAGAAAAACTCAACTTAATATTGAACATTATGAAAATGATTAAAATTTTTTCCCCAACAACTCAAATTGTTAGGATACTTCATTTCTTACCAACCATTAGGGTGAGCTTATTTTTGACAGCCACGCCATCGATATCGTAAACATCAGCACAACAAAATGTTCACCTTCTACCTTATTTTCCACATGTCCTCCATCTTTCTTACGAAATTCATTGCAACATGAATGTGAATAACAGTTACCAAATAGCTAGAAAGATGTACCAAACGAACACAAACCACTAGTTTTTTTTTTTTTCTTCTTCTTCTCGAATTAAACGAGCCTATACACAAAAATGGCGATGGATGGAAGTAGGTAGGCAGGCAAGGCCGGCGTCGACCATGTGAAGAGGAACGAACGAATGAACCACACATTCATCATCTCCAATCGGCTTCCAGATCCAACAGTACTAAATCTTTCACTCAATCAAAACACCAACCGATAGCCAGCCAGCCATATGAAGAGAGAAACGTAACCTTACCTTACCCTACTCTCTTAAACGCACCAAAAACAGGAAGAAGAAGAAGATTGAATTTGATTCTTCATGGAACGGATTGAGACCAGACAAAAGCTCTTACAACACAACCACAGGGACCAAATTAATACCTATCGCCCATCACCCCAACGTTACATTTGCGACAACGGTGACCCCTTTCTCATCTCCCCCTGCCCCATCCCTGTGGAAACGGGTAACAAAAACACCTTATGAATATTCAACGAAAATATGTGGTCGACAATGCAGAGCAGGTTTTACTACCAAACCGATTCTGTTATATGTTAATTTCCTTCCATCTACACACAGCGTACAATTGTAAGGAAACGGTTAAGTATCATACATGGACCTCTCCCTACAATTCGAGTTATTGGTACCTGTTGGTTGACATGGGATCAGAGTCTGGTTTGTCCTTGAGGTCACGTGTTAAAGACCTTATAACTCCCAATATTAACCATTGTCTTAAAGCACATGGTATGGTTGGGTATGTGCAAACTTCAAGCCCATGAGTTTGCTTTCGTTTGAGTGCGGACACGTGTAAGAAAGTGGTTAAATACCTTACACGTACAAGAACCTCTCCCAACAACTATCCACGTACAGGTAGTCAGTCGTACAAGAACAATTACAATCCATAACTACTCAATTTATTAGTAAATGGTATATATATAATTAATTATGAACTATTGTTATTACCCAACACCTATTTCTTGCACTGAATTTGGGTTTTTAGTTGTCAAGCTTGAAGTCAGGCAAATCATCATCAAATCTCAGATATTTACGTGCATGCAAAACTTCCCTTTTATACATGTGTACGTAGTACGTACATATATAGTAGATTCCATAATAATACTATAATAATATTATGAGAGAACAGACATTTTTAAGAGTGATTGATGGTATATATGTTCTCTTACCAAAAAGATTTGGGGATGGACCGACCGTACATGGCGTGCCGACAAGACCTGTATACGTACGAGGCGACAACGTACGCGTACGTATCCCTCACATAATACCCAATGATTATACGATGATGGAAACCTTAAAAACCAGAAGAAAGAGGGAAATCACTGAACCTTAAAAAAAAAAAACAGTACTCATCTGCCGCAGTAACTTTTTCCTGCAATTCCAGCCACACAGGCTTTTTCCTCTGGCCTGTCCTGCGCCACGTAACATACACTACTCCGTCGCCCCTGCAGATATAATTCCCTTCTACCTGTCCTGAAAGCAACACTGAAGAGGAGGAGGAGCCCTCAAGACGATGACTCCATCACCAACCTGCAGAGAGAAAAAAGGAAAAAACATTTATGCTTCGTTTTTTTCTCTTTCTCGGTTTTTCCCTTTCCTTTCATCCCACAGACCAGACCCGAAACAGAAAGCGACCTGACCCAGCGTGCTGTGGGCCGGAACAATCGCATGGTTGTGTGGTGGCGACCTGCGGGAAAAGCAACCCGCGGCAGAGGGGACTGGGAGAGCAGCTGGAGCCCCCCATTTAGCCCTAACCTCTCATCCTTCAATGATCGACAGCTCGATCGCTTCAATGTCACGTTAGAATTAGATCCCAGTAGAGTGGTGGTAGTAGTAGTAGTGTATAACTGTGTATTGATGCTCAGTCTCGCAACCAGCTAGTAGCTAGCTAGCTGCAGTAGTAGTAGTGTGTGAACCAGATGCGAAGAAACCCCACTCGATCCCTGGGAGCATCACTTCACCACAAAAAAACAAAAAAACAAAAACTTGAACAACGGAAAGAAAATAGAGAATGGAAAAGTGTTAGATAGTGGTATAAGATCCAACATAATCTTTTCCCAATAACTCGAGTTGTTGAGACCAACTGGTTCATGATATGATATCAAAGTCTGGTTTAATCAAGTAATCGTATATTCGAATCTCCACAATCCCCAATATTAACCGTTGATCAAAGTACACAAGGTATAGTTGGGATAAGGGGTTTCCTTATAGTGTTGATGAACATTCTGGGATCTTGTACGTGAGTGAATTAGTGTTGTGGTTGTTTAGGTGCCACCAAACCTTTTGGTCAAGCTTCTTTGTATGAGTTTATAATAGTGTGTTTATGATTAAAATGTAATGGATCGTCCTTAATCCAGATTTTTCCTCTTTTTTTGTTTTTTGTTTTGTTTTTGTTTTTGTTTTGTTTTTTGTTTTTTGTTTGATTGTTGTACGGTTTGATCAGGAAGCCCAACCAAATTGGTAGCTAGCAGATTAACTCGTTACCCAGATGCGGAGCAAAATTTGTGTTCGGGCTTGGGACTGTCATAGAGAGAGGTAAACATTGAGTGCGATTCAATATTGGGCCAGGCCTGTTAAATGCCTGTCTTCGTCCAAAACTATTTTGAATTTTCCTTATCACAGTAGTGCAAGTGCACCCACCTGGCCAAAATGCCAAATAAATAAGTAGGTACATAAAATGATAAATCAATGAGTTGATGGCAACACACATTTAGGGCTGCAAATGAGCCAAGCTACTCGCGAGCAATTCGAGGCTCGAATCGGGAAAAACTCGTTCGAAACTCGATTCGTTTACTGAAGAGCCAAGCTTGAGCCTAGCTGTGTTCGGCTCGTGAAGCTCGCGAGCTAGCTCGACTCGGTGGCTTGTTGAGCTCAAAATGTACCATACACGACATACAAAATGAATGTATTAAATACGATCTAAGAATTTAGTAAACAAGCCTAGCTCAAACTCGACTCGGCTCGTTAATAAATGGCTTGGGCTCGAGCTCAGCTCATTTGTTAACGAGTCAAGCTCAAGCTGGAGTAAAACTCGGCTCAGCTCGGCTCATTTGTAGCCCACATCCTAGGGAAATGAGTGGTTAATCCGCGAGTTAATATCGATTCACCAGCAAATAATCCAAACCACAAGTAGTGGATGATTGATGTGGGTGGATTGCGGATTGATAAATTTTCTACCTGCACTTATGTGGGTGGTAGTGGGTGGGTTGCAGGTCACTGGTCACCTGAATGACCCGCACTATATTTTCACATGCGACAAAATGTGGTTTCTTATGCTATCAAATATTCATAATATTTCCTAACCATACTACACAATGACCATCTACTTCTAAAAGTTGAGAATAAATCATATTTTTGGAATACTATTATTGGTTATTGTGTTGTATAATATCCATTAGATATTGAATACAAATTATAAACTATTAATTTCATCAAAGTCGCAAAATGTATCAGTTTTCTCAATTTCTCTACACAGTTGTTGATAGAGTATTGAAAATTTTGATGCAAATACTACATGGATTCACATGAGAGAAAGTGGGAAGTGTCTAAATTGATTCAATCTTACTAATTTACAGGGAAATTATCATAAATGTTAGTAAACTTTCTTAATTACTATTTGGAGCATTGCTTTTGCGGGTTAACCCACAACCCAACCGCCACCCACCCAACCCAACCCACAAAAGTATGTGGGCGAATAGCGGGTCACAATTATACCAACTCGCTAGTAAGCGAGTGGGTCAATTTGAGATAGAAATCCACCCAACTTGCCCTTTGCCCACCCCTACCTTAAGTTTTTTTTTTTTTTTTTTTTTACGTAGTTCGGTTAAACTTTAAGTACGCATTATTTGGAGTGCATAATTAAATGAATTTGGATTGTCGAGTAACAATAAGGATGGATTCGAGGTGAATAGAAAAAAGAGAAAAAAAAAGGACAACTTGTTAGATTCACGTCCACAAGCCACAAGGTAGATCACATCACATGATACTCTCATCGACTTCTATTGGTTATATAGAAACACAATTATGACCTTTCGATATATCTTCAACTAAAAAATGGTTGACTTGGATAGCGGTGAGATCAGCCGTTCTAAGTCACACAAAGGATGTCATATATTTTCACTGCATCAGATAGATGATCATGTCGGGTTGGAGGACAATCACCCAAATTTATCATACTCTAAATTTCTCGTGCTTAGTGTTAAAGCGCAATATATTTTGCTTTTCGATGAGATGCATGCTAGCAAAAAGTTTGTCACTCATGGCATCTATTTTTCTTAAATTGAATACCATATAATTTTACCAATAGCCTTTGAGATCGAATTAGTTAAAATCACATTTTAAGTCTTTACAACTTATGCTATATATAAAATTCCAGTGTATATAATCGCACAAATTTAGTTGCAGATGCGATGGAAGTGCACAAAAAGTGCTTAGAGTTGCGCCTTTAATTAATTATTATAGAATCACGCCTTTAATTAACGGTATGGTTTTAGATAACAATTGATGACTCTGGACTTTATCATTTGTTATTAATATATATAAAGTTAAAGTTTGGTTACTGTTTCCAAACAAATTACAAATTAGTCACTGCCTAATAAATTACAAATTAGTCACTATAATGTACATTTTACATTTTGATACTCCAAATTTAATTTTAATGTAAATTTGGTTTGTACCATACAAGATGTGGTATCGCTCAACTGTAGGAGAAGATTAGACAATTTTATATTTGCTCATTATGAAAAACATTAAATAAATGATGAAAGAGAAACGACTCTAAAATATTGCAAGAGCGAATTAATAAAATCATTTAGTACATTTATGGGATACTAAACAAACTTCTACTAACTACATGTAACAAAATACGTCATATCTATATAAGCAAGTGTCAATAAATTGCTACGGTGAAAAAGGTTGAATGTTGTATTGACGATCAACTAATAGAATTGGTCAAAAGCTTTCTATCATCTACCTTCTCTTCGTTTCATTTTTCATTCGCCTTCCATAACCCTTTCTTTATTTCTTTCTTTGCCTTCTTCATCTAAACCTAATTAGTATACTATTTTTATGTATTCTAATCACAAGTATGAACGGGCCCATATACGACTTACCAACAGTATAGAGAATTAATAATTGAACCATGAACCACTAACTTTTTCAGCTCAATGTTGAGTCCAATTAAAAGTAAATAAATATGGTTATTACTTATTAGAAAGTCGTCATTTTTCACAATGGGATTTGAAGGCGTGAAATTTTAAGCAAGTTCCAGTTTGTATTCCTTTTGCTTCTCTTTAGAGTTTTTCTTTTTTACCCAGGCTAGAATTTTCAACAATTATACATGGAATGTTTGGTTAGGTATCTACACATATTAAATAAATAGTTTTCATTTTTTTAAAAGTAAATAATTATCATCTTAAATACATCCATAAAAGAGAGAAGGGCGGACAAGTGCCTGATGTGGTGGGAACTGATCCTGCTGATGACTCCTCTATTTCCCCCAAGTGTTCGGTGCGTGGGGCGCCCCTGGAGATGCTAGAGCACATGTTTCTTTCTTGTACGGTTGCAACTGCGTTATGGGACAGGACGGGATTGACTGTTGGGCTAGTGGTACAGCCTCCTCCAAACTTTGCCTTGTTTCTTCAGCGATTTCTTGAGCAGGATACCAGAGTTGAGCAGGTGGTGAGGTTTGTTGTGCTGCTTTGGCAGACCTGGAAGAGTCTAAATTTGGTGGTTTTTGACCATGTCCAGTATAGTGTGGAAAGGCTAGTGCGACAGTATGAAGAACAAGTGCGTGGATAGTTGGCGCTGATTGAGTCTGGGTAAGGCCACCTCGGGCGGGGTCAGCAGCTCAGGGTGCGTGTGAGTGGATCCCCGATGGCTCAGACGCTCCTATGGCATTTACGGCTCCTGCTAAGCGGTAACGTTCGGCTTTTGATAAACCCTCAAGTGGGGTTTGGCGCGATCTTCCATGGTTCGCATGGTGCCCCCGGGGGGTTGTGGTCTATGATGCATTAGGGGGTATTTGTTATGTTCAAGGATTTTATTATGCATGTCTGGTGGATCCATTTCTGGTGGAATTGGTGGCTTTTCGGGATGCGATTCAGTGGTGCTCTTTGAAGGGTCTTGCTGACGTGCAATTATGTGGGGATGCGAAGGTAGTTATCGAGAAAATTCGGAAGATGGATATACAAGATGTTAAGGGAGGGCTGATTCTTGAGGAGATTGGGATGATGCAATAGCATTACCGGTGTTTTGGGATGTCTTGGTAGGAGTAGGAGTGAAAATCGGTACGGTATCGATATCCCAATACCAAATACCGAAATCCCGAATACCGAATTCCATACTAAATTCAATCCCAATCCCAATCCCTAAATATTTCGGTATCCCAATCGGTACTTCGGTATCCCAAGCTGTATTATCGAATAAGAAATTAATTAGATTTGATTATTTAAGATAGGAACAAGAGACTAAGTAAAGTGTCTTGAGTTTCGCTAAATTGATACCCCAAATTTAATTAAATCACAACTTAGTCACTATAATATACATTTTACATTTTGATACCCCAAATTTAATTTTACATATTATTATATGTAAACCTGAAGTAGTGTTACTGTTGCATAAATATTCACATTTTGATACCCCAAATTTAATTAAATCACAACTTAGTCATTATAATGTATATTTTATATTTTGATACCTGAAATTTAATTTTAAGTTGAAGTTTGGCAAAACCGAGACAGCGACGGGTTCTCTGCCCCTGCGGGGATGGAGCGACGGAAATTTTGAGAATTCAAGAGAAGGTCATGGCGAGACGAGCCGTTTATCATTATGATAGGTGTCAACTACCGTTGCATATAAATTTATATTTTGATACCAAAAATTTAATTAAATCACAACTTAGTCACTATAATATACATTTTATATTTTGATACTCCAAATTTAATTTTAATGTAAAATTAACATAAATATTCGCATTTTGATACCCCAAATTTAATTAAATCACAACTTAGTCATTATAATGTATATTTCACATTTTGATACCTGAAATTTAATTTTAAGCAGAAGTTTGGTTACCGTTGCATATAAATTTATATTTTGATACCCCAAATTTAATTAAATCACAACTTAGTCACTATAATATACATTGTAAATTTGGATACCCAAATTTAATTTTAATATAAAATCATTATTATTATTATATATAAACCTGAAATAGTGTTTCTGTTGCATAAATATTCACATATTGAAACCCCAAATTTAATTAAAGCATAACTTGTCATTATAATGTATATTTTACATTTTGATACGCGAAATTTAATTTTAAGCTGAAGTTTGGTCACCGACTCACCGTTGCATAAAAAATTATATTTTGATACCCCAAATTTAATTAAATCACAACATAGTTACTATAATGTACATTTTACACTTTGATTACCCAAGTTTAATTTTAATGTAAAATCATTGAACAATTATGTTTTGTTATTTATATTTTATGATATTTTCTTACCTATATTTTTTTAATTTACATATTGGTCCATTTAGATTTCACTTGAATCCATGAATTCAATCCACCAATCCTTTTGAACCAATCGACGAATCCAATCCACCATAACATAAAAGTGTAATATTAATGTGAAATATTAAATAAATAATAAAAGAGAGACTACTCTAAAATAAATGAACGAGTCCATACACGACTCAATGTCGAGTCCATGAACCAGCAGTCTAGAGAAAAAATAATTGAACCATGAACCACTAGCTTTTTCATCTCAATGTCGAGTCCAATTAAAAATAAATATATATGGTTATTATTTAGGCAATATACACTAGTATAGCCAAAACTTTCACGGTTGTGCCAATAATAGCCAAATTTGGAGAAATACCACTTATAGCCACTTCCGTCCAATACTTTAACGGTGTTATCTAACAAGCTGATTGGACAAATAGAAATGTTGACGTGGCGATATTATGTCAACAACTTTGCCACGTAGATAAATGAAAAATAAAAATGAAAAATGAAAAATAAAAACAAAAAGTTAATCAACAATAAATTAAATGAAATACAAACCCTTTGGAACCCTTTCTTCCATTCCCACGGCCGCCTCTTTCCTCAGTTCTCGCCGCTCAACCCCTTCATTATGTAAAACCCGCAAAGACATCTCAATCAAACCTCCGTTTCACTGCGGCGACACCACAAGCTGAAGCAGTCGGCGAGAATTTCGAGTCGAGATCATAGTTGCTGGGAAGAACCTCTACTGCTCTTCTTCCAGAAGGAGGACCACCCAAACAACAAACCTAAAATGGGGTTTTCAAGAGCTATCCCTCCCCAATCTGTCGCCGCTTATTTCGAAAGGGCTTGAAAATGGTGCAGGATTTGCCGATTGGCATTTATGGCTCCTGCTAAGCGGTAACGTTCGGCTTTTGATAACCCCTGAAGTGGGGGCTTTGTCCTATAATCGTCGCAATGTCTGAGCCTTATAGGGACAACCCGGGACTGTATTGGTTAATGTTTCTCCACACTTCTTTCACGAAATCACAATCGACGAACATATGGAAGGTTGATTCTTCATTACAGCAGCAAAGACAGCACCTGTTCACTAGCGTCCACCCTCTTTTCTTCAAGTTATCCAATGTGAGGATCTGTTTAGATATACAAGCCAGATGAAGAAGCACACTTTGCTCGGCATTGTCAATTTCCAGATTTGCTTGGTGGGGAAGTCTTGAACTCCATGAAGCTCTTCTTTCACTAAACTCATGTACATTGAGCTCACGGAAAACTTGGCATTTGGATTAGGATTCCAAACAAATCTACATGGACTAAAAGCTTTAACAGATCCTTCCAAAGACTCAAGCAAAGTTATAAGCTAACATCTCTCCCTCTTCGCTCCCCCTCTCAAATTAAATTTCAAATTGAGAACCCAACTTACCAAATTACCATTAATAGATGCCACGTCGAAAAGCTTTGCGTTAGGGTCGGAGGCAGCTGCGACACGAGGAAACGCAGTAGACAGGACCTTTCCCGGGATCCAGCAATCGTGCCAAAAAGAATTCAGAGTACCATTCTCCGGATCCAAGCTAACGAACTTCCAAAAAAGCTCATATTCTTTCGATATATTAGTCCAAACCGACTGGGAGAAACCTCCTCTAGGTCGACTAGATTGCCATCCATAAGAGGGGTTGTGATATTTAAGGTTGATTAGCTTCCGCCACCAACTGTCTCTCTCCATCCCGAACCTCCACAACCATATCGTCATCATTGAGTCATTGAAAGCTTTGAGATCATGTATGCCCAGTCCGCCTTTCTTCTTCTCAGTTTTGCATACCTTCCAATCTACTAGCACCATTTTGTTCTGATATCTCCCACCATTCCACAAGAACCTTTTCTGAATTCTCTCCATTTCTTTAATGACTGAAGTTGGCGCCTTAAATAGAGAAAACATGTAAGTAGGGGTACTTGAAAGTACCGCCTTGCACAAAACCAGCCTAGCTCCAGTAGAGAGGTGTCTGCTCCCCCACCCATTCAGTTTGCTCTGAAATTTTTCCAAAATCGGGTCCCAAATGGCAGGATCATTGGGTTTGGAACCAAGAGGGAAGCCTAAGTACTTGAGAGGGTCTCTACTCCGCTTACACCCTAAAATGGCAGTGTAGAAAATAGGCTCCGCCACGTCCCCGACCGTGTACATTACCGACTTATCGAGGTTAATTCTCAGTCCCGTCACTGTTTGAAAGCACGCTATGGTGGCAAGGATGTTAAGCACCTGGTTGTGGTCCGCATCACAAAAAGCGTGTCGTCGGCAAATAATAGATGTGTAACCTCACCAACCTTGGTTTCTTCTTTGATGTAGAAGCCTTCAAATTTCCCGGCTTCTCTTGCAGAATTCAGCATCCACGAAAGAACTTCCATCATTATGATGAACAACCCTGGTGAAAGTGGATCTCCTTGGCGGAGACCCTTAGACGCCTTGAAGTAACCTTTGGCTTCGCCATTCACTAGAACTGAGATTACCGGAGAACACATATCTCATTTAACCCATTTCTTCCATTTATCCGAGAAGCCTAAGACTGTTAAGATCTTGAACAGACACTCCCAATTACGTTGTCAAATGCCTTATCAATATCAATTTTAAACATAAGCCCCAGTTTCCTGCTCTTCCACCTACTATCAACGAGTTCGTTGGCGATGAGGCCAGCCTCAGATATTTGCCTCCCCTTAACTGAAGCTTGTTTTTGTTGGGAAATTATATTCGGAAGCACCAGGCTCAATCTCCTTGACAATACCTTGTTGATTAGCTTGTTGATGCTACCGATCAGATTGATAAGCCTTAGATCTTTTATGTCTCCTATCGTGTCTTTCTTCAGAGTTAGACATACAAAGGAGTGGGTGACGTAGTTAGGGAGGAAACCAGACTCATAAAAGTCTTGGAATGCCTTTAGAATATCTACCTTCAGCCACTGCCAGCATTTTTTGAAGAAGTCTATCGTGAAACCATCGGGGCCAAGAGCTTTACTACCATCACTATCGCGGAGTCCGAGCCAGATTTCCTGTTCAGAGAAAGGCTTATCCAGAATGCAGCGATCCCCCTCCCCTAGACCCGGAGTAGACAGATGTTTAGGGAAAGGGCGATGTTGAATGCTTTCTCTAAACAATCCTTGATAATAAGTAATAACCCACGATCCCCATTGCAATCTCGTCTTTGTTCTCAAGAAACTGCCCATTTATTCTGATTCTGCCTATGTAATTTACCCTCCTTCTGTAATTTGCAAATTTATGGAAATACCATGTATTCTTTTCCCCCAGCTTGATCCACACTTCTCTCGACTTCTGTCTCCAGCTTACTTCTTGTAAATAGAGTGTCCTGCTCAGCTTGAGAGCAAAACCAGTCCTGCTATTCTTCTCTTCTGTTGTTAAGGAACGTTCTTCTCCGACAACGTCAAGCTCCATGATCTTGGCCAGCAGGTCCTCCACCTTGGTATCAATATTACCAAACACGTCCTTATTCCACAACTTACTTTAGATTTGACGAGAAGAAGCCTCCTACCCAACAAGAAGGCTCCTCCCGCACCTTGAAGACTTTCCATCATCCAATTGCTTACTTCCGCATAGAACCGAGAGTCCTCCAACCACATATTTTGAAACCGCCATGGTCTCCTAACCTTTCTATCCTCCCTCCAACTCAGCACCAGCAGGTTGTGGTCAGATTCAACTCTGTTCATAGCTGTTAGACTGCAATCAGGATATAACCTTTCGAAATCATGGGAGATAATATTTGAACACCACCTAATTTTATCTTTCCAGCAATTCAACTAATATTCACATGTGCATCCTTTTTACATAAATCCACAAACACTAATCAACATTTTCACGAAATCTCATCAATATGATTAGCTGGTTCCACAACTCCACCAACCATACTTTATTAGGTGTTTGATATGGAGTTCATATATTTTATTGATATAAAATACAACTCTCCATTAAAAATATGAAAATAGAGTTACAGGAATTTCATTTTTGCACAAGTGAACTATGTAAATTCCCATTAATTAGATCATATTCCCGATAAGCAACTTCTTATCCCACTTTCCAAGCTAATTTATCACTTAGAACACAATTATCATATCGTAACTCTATAAAATCATTTCAATAGACATGCAAAATCGAATACTAAAATGGACGAGTAAAATAGCCGCAGCAAAGCGCGAAAGGTCATCTAGTTACTATATATAAACCTGGAGTTGAGTTACTGTTGCGTAATTATTCACATTTTAATACCCCAAATTTAATTAAATCACAACTTAGTCACTATAATGTACATTTTATATTTTGATACCCCATATTTAATTTTAATATAACGTCATTGAACAATTATGTTTGGTATCTAAATTTTATGAGATTTTCGTACCTACGATTTTTTTAATTTACATATTGGTCCAATGTTTAGATTTCACTTGAATCCATGAATCCAATCCACCAATTCTTTTGAACCAATTCATGAATCCAATCCAATATAACATAAGAGTATAAATTTAGTTTGTACAATACAAGATGTTGTACCACTCAATTGTAGGAGAAGATTCGACCATTTTATATTTGCTCATAACGTGAAATATTAAGTAAATGATAAAAGAGAGACGACTCTAAAATATTGCATGAGCGAACTTATAAACTCATTTAATATATTTACGAGATACTAAACAAACTTCTACTAACTACATGTAACAAAATATGTGACATCTACGTAAGCAAGTGTCAATAAATTGCTACGGTGAAAATGATTGATTGTTGTATTGACGACCAACTAAAGAATTGATCAAAACATTCAATCATCTACTTCCTCTTCATTTTATTTTTCACTCGCCTTCCATAACTCTTTCTTTATTTCTTTATTTGCCTTCTTTGTCTAACCCTAATCAGTATACTATTTTTATGTATTCTAATCACAAGTATGAACGAGTCCATACACGACTCACCAACGGTTTAGAGAATTAATAATTGAACCATGAACCAATACTTTTTCAGACGTGAAATTTTTTGCGAGTTCCAGTTTGTATTCCTTTTGCTTCTCTCGAGTTTTCCTTTTTCACCCGTGCTAGAATTTTCAACATTTATACTTGGAATATTTGGCTCGGTATCTACACATATAAAATAAATAGTTTCCATTTTTCTATAAAAAGGTAAATAATTATCATCTTAAATACATCACCATAAAAGCAATTAAGCCTCAACTATGCAAATTATAGTTCGCTACCGAAACTCAATAAATCTTTAGATTTATAAACAAAATTTATTTTTTGGCATATAAGTCCTCAAAATGTTGATGGAACATTATATTTTAACACCTAAAATTTTGTGTATTACATTTTGGTACCTTAACTTTTGAAGTTCTACAGATAGGTCTAATTTTTGTATGTGTAATTAAATCACCCTTGAATAAATGGGTATCCATACCCAACTTACAAATTTAAATTATGGAAGTAAATATCCATACCCTACCCAAACCATCTACGAACTTTCAACCCCATATATACTTCACACATATCCCACCCAAAATCAATGGGTCTACTTGTGTTTAGGTAAATATAATTTATTAGCCAAATTTTCCAATTTTTTTGTTGTCAAGTCAATGTTACTAACAAAACTGCTAACAAAAAATTAATTTTAGGCTAATAATACTAACAAAACACCATAACGAGCCACATAATATATGCCCATAGGCCATCTCCGCCGCAAGGCTCGACATCACCACTTAGTAACTTATAACAATGTAGTCAAAAGCGAGTTTCTACGTAGAAATGTTATGGTGATCTAGAAGCGTAAAATCGTAAGTTTTAAAGCGAAATTTTTAACTACATAAGTTATAAAAACTGAGATTTTGTGTAGAAGCGTTTTAGTGACCTAAATACGTAAAATCGTAAGTTTTTAAGTTTTGAAGCGCGATATTGACTACATTATTAATGACAAGTAAAATAGAAATGATGACTTTGGTCTTATAACCAAAGACTTATAACCATATAACACTAACATTAATTACATATATTCTTAGTTGACAATTATATTGATGTCCCGGACAGGCACACACTAAGACAACTATTTGTGAACTTCATGCCTGGTATTTTTGAACCTCGAAGAAGGGTAGTGCAAGAACACAAAGGTCTAGTAGGAAATAGTCTGTCAGACTGTCACCCATGTCATCGATTTTGCTTAACTTGATCAGTACCATATAACTAGATAATTAGTTCGTGCTATGCAACAGGACGTTCAGATAGATAATTAGTGAATTGTTAATGCACTATAATTAATGAAAGATAAAACTTTTCAATGAATCTTGTTGGGATGATGAGTGATGACTTTGGACTTTATTATTAGTTATAACTTATAATGACAAGTAGAATATAAGTGATGCCATTGGACTTCAATTTCTTCTTTTTATAATATAATTTACCTTCAATTTTATATAGGCATATAAGACTAACATTAATGATAGTCTTAGTTGACAATTTGTAGCCAATTGATATTCGTATTAGTTGGTATTTTTCCACTGATAGATATACCACACATGCAGAGACACTAGACAATCACTCACTAAGTTTGGACTATGGACTATCCTGCATGCACTTGGCGTCTCGTATATTGAAGAAGAGGAAGATTCAACGCTAGAGTCTCATAGTATCAAGTAACTTATGTGGCCCTAGCCCAAGGTTGTCAACTCGGTTTGGCATATTGGTTCAGTCAAACAAATGGGTTGAGATCAGTTAATGGTCCTATCGTTTTAGTTCGGATATATATGAAAAAATTATTATATTATTCATATATTTATAAATTATATCAAATATCATTTAACGTAAGAGTAGTGACATATAACATTAATATTCGAATGTTCACCTTCGAATTTCAAAAATAAGGTTAGACGAAAAAGAAAATTGGAAAAAAGACATACATTTCATAAATCAAAGGAACGCCGTGTGACCTCGATCCAACATGAGAGTTACTAAAAAAGAGACGCACATAATTAATCTTTTCTCAACCACTCAAATTACTGGAATCGGTGAATTTTTTAGTCGAAACACCATCTATAGCTACAAAAAAATTTGCCACTGACAGTAGATACTGACCTGGAGGCTGCAAGAGGCAGAGGAGCACATTACTGCTCCAAGACCTTTTTATTTATAAATTTATTTTGAATATTTAGACATCTACATTTTCACCATAATATGAAGACATGATTTGCCTAAACCTACATAGCCCACCTTCCCTCCACATGCTCTTCCATACCTGCAAATCAATACAAGACGAGACGCAGCACCTCAAAATTGAATTCACTCCACATGCAAAAAACAAGCTCCATCGACTTGCACTTTCTGGTAGCTAGAGGTTCTCCTTCTAGATGAATATTTCATCATATATTTGTGTTAACTCGGGAAATTAACTTCAACCCCTATATTTTTGTATCATAGATAGACTCTAATTTTATAAACAACCATATATTTTGTACCCTAACTTGGATGGATGTATCCAAGAATTTAGTTTCTGAGAAAAAGCAAACTCATATTAGGGGAGCTTCCTTGTTTACATGTAATTTGTAGCTCAATTTTGCAACTGTAATTTGTCTCGGTGAATTTTTATGATCGTTTGTCTTTTCATGAAAGTTATAAATGCGAATAACTAATTTTTTATGACCGACTCAAATAAAGAAGAATAAAATTACGAGCTTTCCAAATGAGATGTCTAGACAACAATTCTGATAGTCTCCATCCTTTGTTCTCATGTATTCGAATGACAAAAGCGTTTAACCTCTCCGTCCAAGTCCGCTAACTTTGTCATACTATTAACTACACCGCCACCACCAGCTGCTGCGCAATCCCTCATAGGCGATTCACTGTAATGGGTGTCTTTGAACTACCCCCAGAAGGCGGCATATGGTGTTTGCTTTGATCAATAACCATGGTCAAGGCTGGGTTTGGGCGAGCTGAAGCTCTGTTGTATCTCACTCCGTTTGATGCGATTACATTGGCTGCTTGATCCTCTGTTTTCGACTCTTGAAAAGGGTCCCTCATCTTTATGTTCATGTTGTATCGCGTTCTGTTTGCTTTTGGGTTTTTTCTCTTCATATTCGGTGTTACTGGTTGTTTGGGCTTTCTTTCTTGTAGTTGATTTTCAGGGTGTATCCGTTTCTTTTGTAACCGAGTTTCTTTTAGAATGAAATATAAGTAACCTCTTTGTAAAAAAAAAAAAAATAGCTGCTGCGATTTAACACTTCCAACGGGTTGATTGAGCAGGATTTCCTACACCTAAAAGCTATAGGTCCAGCTCCTATCGAACTCCGTGAAATCAAGATCGAGTTCAGACGGCTTTGACTTCGGTTTCATAATAAAGAGGCTATTTCTCGTGAATTAAAAAAAACCCGCCTCTTTGACTTCCTCAATTGAACAACCTCAGCTCCAAGCCAGGTCAAATTAAATTGCAGCATCATCCGTGGCGTTGACTTTTCAACCACCACAAAACCAGGGGATAAGAAGTTAAGAACACAACTACAGGTAGCTCTAGTAAGAGATTGAAGGCACTCATGGGGCAAAAGGGAAAATTTACATAACATATAATAACACTTGAGAGGGTACCCAAATTTGTAGTACATATACATTTCCGTCCTTAATACATAATTAATGTACACTTCTTTCTTCTTCATCTTCTTCTTCATCTTCCAAACTGAGTAATTAAGCCTAGTAGGGTAATAAGTAATAGCTGAATAGCTATTACTTATTTAACTACTACTACTAATTAAACTGGATTAACAAGGCCACCTACAAATTGAACTACCCACAACAAAGACTAAACCCATAACAAAGTACAGAATTAACGACGACGGTAAGTAATTAAGTGAAAATATTATACTTTTTTTCCCCCACTTCAGTTCAAAACAACCCGGAAGCTGCAACGGCACCGTCCAGCGTCGCCATGTTCATTAGGTCGTCCTCGCCGGCGCCACAGTGAACGGCGGCAGAGGAAGAAGTCGTTGTTGTAGTCGCCGTAGTAGCAGTAAGAATACTCTCATCGAATAGCCATTTCTCCAGCAGTGAAAGCGGCGGCGGCGGCTTGCTCTCGTCCTGGAAAAGATTCGCGGCCGTGTCCATCGCCTCGTCCGCCGACTGTGACCCGCCGTCCGACGGCGACGAGTTGAACCCGAACAGCGACTCGAAATTGTTGTTGTTGTTGTTGCTGTTATTGCTCGAGCTGGAATTCGCCACCGCGGTGGCGGAGCTCTGAGTGGTGTCGGATCGCGCCGGCTTCTTCACCATCCAGTTCTGCAGCAGCCTGGCGATGTTGTCCGCGCTCGACGCGTAGTTATTCGGGTTGTTGCTCGTTGTACTCGCCGACACCGGCGGCGACGACGGCGGCGGCTGGTGGAGATCGAGGGGCTTGAACTCCGATTTATCGTCGAGGGAGAGGGCGTCGCATAGGGCCTGCTTGGCGAGGCCGATGTCGGTCTGGAGCCGCCGTTCCCACTGGCCTTTGTGGGAGGAGGAAGCCGGCGGAGGCGGCGGCGAGGTGGAGGGGGAAGAAAGGGTTCCGTCTCCGCCGCCGCCACCGTCGGCGAGTTGTTGTTGCTGTTGCTTGTGGAGTTTTTTCTTGAGGTGGGTGTTCCAGTAGTTTTTGATGTCGTTGTCGGTCCTCTGGGGGAGGTAGGAGGCGATGGCCGCCCACCTGTTGCCGAGGAGGGCTTGCAGGTGGACGATCATCTTCTCCTCCTGCGGGGTGAAGTTCCCCCGCTTTATCCCGGGGCGGAGATAGTTCGTCCACCGCAGCCGGCAGCTCTTGCTACACCTCAGCAAACCTGTAAAAGAAGAAAAAAAAACATCATTTAAATTTACAGAGGTGATGGAGTGTATGACAGGTACGTAGATAAGAGTTTCCAGAAAAAACGGTGTATTTTGTACTGAGATCACGGTTTCACTGCACACATCAGAAGAGGGTGCAGTATTTTCATTAAATTGTTACAGCGCGTAAACCAGAGAAAAAGCTCAGTGCTAGTACCACAGGCAGGCAGCAGAGCTTTTAATGATGAAAAAAAAGGAGAGTAGAGAAATCATAGGATTCCCGAGGGGAAGGAGAAAGGAGATAGGCCGGCCGGCTAGGGAATTAAATTGGGGCGGAAAGTGATGAGATTAATAAGGGTTGTCTTTTATGATGAATTGTGAATAAAAAGGTGATTAGGGTTACGAACCAGTATTGGTAGGAACGGATCGCCAATTGCCAGGGCCGTGATCCTGAATGTAAGACACCAAGATGATGTCTTCCTCGGGAGTCCATGGCCCTTTCTTCACACCTACTTTGTCGCAGCAAGGTGGTCTCCCCATCGAGATTTTCTTGATCCGGCTATGTCGAATAATTAATTATTAATTATCTTCAACAAGAAGAGGAAAGGAAATGGTGATACTGGAACATGAACCAGTAGTTGCAGTCGAAACAAAGGTGGAGCTTAATTTGCTTTGAGAGTATATATGAGGAGAAGAAATGAAGGGTAAGGAGAGAGTTGGAGAGCTAGAGAGAGAGAGACAAGCGTCAAAGGGTTCTTTGGCCTTGTGGCTATGGAGTCTCACTCACGTATATTTATAGACCAAAAATAGATAAACGAAACAAGTGGGAATCGGGAGGAGGAGGAGGAGGCCAGATCAAAGAGGATGAAGAAGAGACGCTAAAAACAAAAAAAACATAGAGTAATAATAAATAAATAAATAAAATACTGATATATAATATTTAAATAAAATTTCATGGGTTTGGGTTAAGGCCTTAAGGGGTTAACGCTGACCGAAAGGGGTTTTGTGAAGTAATGAATGGATCTTTTTTTCTTTTTTACTCTTTGGTTTTTATTAGGGTTGTAATAAGCTTCCAAAAAGAGAGTCAAAACGGACAGCAAAGAGCATTTACTCCATTTTGTTGCCGAAAAAGTCAGCTGTATGCTTTGACCCCACCCCCCAGCCTCCGATCCCATATCCTTCCTTCTCTTCTCCCTCCGTTTCACATTACCGTGTGGCATTCATTAGGCCCATCATGGGAGAGGGAGGGAGCACCACTCTCTCTCTCTCTCTTAAGATCAAGCAATTAGGAAAACCTCACACCTATTATGGATCTTTTTACCTAACCAAAGATTGTTTATGTAAATAACGAAATCAGGATTTACAACGATGATGGCGGTAACACAAAAAAATACAGCGAGAATAACCTAAAATTAAAGCACGATATTGTAGTTCTTCTCGTTAACTTTATGCAGCTCTGTCATCGTCTCGAATGATTCAACTATGTAGTTATGTACCGTTATGAGCGATGAATACTCTCAATTATACCCAAATGCATTAAAGATAAGTATAATTATTAACTGTACATATGCAGGGTGGATAGACACGAGTTTAGAATAATAATAATCATATTATACTAAGAATAAGTTTCATGAGTAGGATTTAGGGCAATAATTCATATGGATCGTTGAAATTAGTGTAATCAAGTAGCTAGTCTGACGAGGACTGGTTATAGTACTAGATTTTTTCCGAGGAATTGAAGTTGATTCAGACGACTTTGTTTATGGCAGGTTTCTAGCTAGTTTCACCCTCCACTAAATATACTGAGACAGAAACAATTGAAAAAGTGACTGCTCACAGAGGATCCAAACTGAGTAAAATTTATTGATGCACCTCTGTACATTTCAAAAAAGAAAAAAAATTACTGGAAAAAGCAACCCTAGGGCATTTAATGTTATTGCCGTTTTGGATTCTGCATATAAGGCAATGGCATTGATCATGCTTGTACCAGTTTAAAAAAGTTGGGAGTCATTAACCAGACCCAAAAGGCAAAACCCTCCAACCCCAAAGTGTGTTTCTAAAAAGCTTCTTGGACTTGTGCATAAATGAGGCTGTTTTCCATGATCCATTTATATACTCCCTAACCAGCTATACATTACATCCTTAGACATGGACTGGCCAATGGTAAATTAGTTTGTTCTCCATCGGAATGAATCACAAAATATTCTATATCCATGTATAATTGGACGGGTTGGATAGTTAGAAAATCATACCCGTCCTGATATTCGGGTTCCAATTTTACTCAAACTACCTTATTTAGTTTGAATTCTACCCTACTCAATTGAGTTGGATTCGGACGGGTATCCATAATTGTTGGTATCCCTACTTGTGATATTGATACTATGTCGTCAAAGAAACAAGTATACCTTTACTTTCTGATAAATTCACATATCATGTTCAACGTATTATCCTGAAATAACCTATTTACAGCAATGGAAATTTTTATCGGATGTACCCAAAGGGGCTTACAGCAATGGAAATGATATAAGATTCATGCTTGCAATTCTCTCTAATATTTATAGCTACTGGGACAATTTAGGTTTTCGACAGGTTATTAGAACCTTAATTTGGATCCATATTCTTATTTTAATCCTTTTATCACATCATTATCAACAGTTAATTTAAGTAGCTATAGTACGGCAGGAATTCATACAAACTTTGAATCCATAATATGACTTTTTCTTTAAAAGGATGTGTAACGGTTGAATAATATGGTTCACATAGTACTTGATGTTCTTCGAATAACTCTGAGTTTTTCTCCGACGAAATTATCATGAAATATTAAGATAGTTATATCTTTCAGACCTAAAATGCATCCTTTCTGTGGCTATACCTTTTTCTCCATGTACATACTCGTGATGGGTGTGTTTCTTTTATAATATGAATCTGAGCAACTTCACCTTCTTCTTCTTCTTCTTCTTCTCTCCATCATGGGAAACGATACCTGGCCTTTCAGAAGAAGGGAGCCCAGCCCTAAAGATGGGAAACAACAACAATGGAATTAAATTAAAAGTATATTCATCCAACGGGGGGGATCACGTGTTGCCATCACAAGGGTTGACATTGCCAGATGTACGATCAGGATTTGCTTTGCTGGGTTTTGATAATATTTATATTTAAGTTTCGCTTAATTATTTATGGGCAAAGCAAGCCGCCCGGCCCACTCTTTTAAATGCTAATGCTGTGCTCTACCAACTTGAATGAAAGCTCATCAACATGGTGGCAATTAAAAATACCCAAAACAATTATATTGCTTGCTTAAAATTTTGTCTTCACTTATTAATTGCCAGATTTGAAAAAATCATGTAGCAAAATATTTAGGTGTCCCCCTTAATCAACCTGTTTTACAGCTATTTCTTTGTCAAGCAATTATGTTTTTAGTACCCTGAATTTCAATTGATTGATTATATTTTATGCTGAATTATTAAGTGGGTGTAAGATATGTTAGAGGAGTATATATCTTGGAAATTTATTATACTTATGATTAAAATATTGATCTAATGTTAATATAAGGATGATATAATTCAACGGAAAAAAGGATGATGTATAACATATACCACACTCTAGACTCAAAATTTAAGCTAATTATATTATTACGATTTCGAAAACAATCGAAGTTGAAGAGACCTTCTCATTAGTAATGCTCTCTTATTGCTAATTAGTGTATTTTCTTTATATTACTACATTCTTTTACAAAAGGGAGAAATAAAATAGTTTCATTTATATTCAATTAGTTTTTACTATGTTCAATTAACCATTTTTTTTTGCATATTTTATCTTATATTCGCCGATACAGTGATACTCATCATTCGCTTGCTTTTTATTGGCATCATCATCATTAACCTTCCAGTTGCGTCCACACTGCACCGCCTGAATGGTATCTCCTCTTCTCCGAACGGCTGAAATGCATTGCACAATGTACAGTCGCACATGTACCGCATCCGCCAAACACGCTGAAGATAAAATTGGATATATACAAATAGTATATTTAAGATACAACAACTTACGTTTCGTTTGAGTTCAACACACGACTTCTTGCGTTATGAAAGATTTTCCAAGGACTTGCAATCCACTATAGATGTGTTAGTCGGCAATATAAATAGTGGTCTTAACGAATTACAACTTGGAAAAATGTATGATGAGTGATATCTTTTAAAGTGGGTAGCCAAAAATAAAAAAGAATGATAAGGGAAGGGAAGAAGAAGAGGAGATGGAGGTGTTCTGGAAGCACATTCGGTGAACTGATCCATGTTGAAGAAGATGTCCAAGTTATGGGCCTCTCATCAGTCTCATATAATTCCTCTTCCCATCTCTATCATCAATCCTCAAACCAAAAAATGGGAATAAAATTAAAAACGTTTTATCATTTGAGTTTATTTTTACCTATGCACGTTTAACTAAGAGATAGCTTGTATTATAAATAAATAAAAATTATACGGTTACGACGGTTATAAAGTACACGAAATATCATAAAAAAAAAAGTATGCAACAATTACCGAATATCCTGAAATAACATCTCTTTTCTTTTGCTCTGTATGTTTAATTTATTATAAGAGTGGTATAAATTTACTTTTTGTTGTTAATTAGGTGCTACTGAAAAGATTTGAACATGTAACCTTCATATTATAGACCAAATCCTTGTTCGTTCATATGTATGATTAAACACTAACACAATAAATATGTGCTAAATTCTGATCCTGTCAAACTCGATCCATTGATCTGTTCATCTCAAAGACTAGAAGCATGCAGTGATTGTATCTTTGTACAATATACAGGGCGAGTGTCAGGATCAAAACAATTGAGCTGTCATTTTAAATGAATTGTTATTGACCTTTGTTTAAATGGCTGTATCATCATCAGCCTAATATTTGCAATTAATTTCGGTAGCTAGCCTTCCTTCTTTCGCTATCCATTTGATTGAGTAAGAAAAAATAAAAAAGCAGAATCTAGCAAATGAACTCGGAACCAACAAGGAATAGTACAGAAATATTCACTTGTTGTCCATCGACTGCGCCTTTCAGCCGATTAATCCCACTTAGCAAGCAAATCTATATATCAATACGTTAATTAAGGTGCGGCTTCATTCCCTGTATCCTACCAAACAGAGCACACTGACTGTAATATGTGAAGGTTTCAAAGGAAGTTGAATTGGTGTCGCTACGAATAAGTCATTTTACGTACGTATAAGTAAAACTCAGTCTCATCAGTTCAGCATCCTGGATCGGAAGACAAAGGGCTTAATTGCTATTGATTTCTAGGTCATCCATGACGTCTATGTAGCTCTCTCAAAACTGCCCATATAGTGTTTTTGTCATAAATATAAACTGCAGTCGGCCACTTCATGCATGTTCTGTACTCGGAGCTTAATTGTGGAGATTAAATCAAAGTATCAAGATTGTCACGACGACTGTTTCTATGCGTATTGGAAAATAGGAGAATTCGACAAAGCAAGAAAACGAAACACAAGAACGCACACGACACACGATTTACGTGGTTCACTAACACAATGTGTGTTAGCTAGTCCATGGGCAGGAGAGAGCCAGTTTCACTATATTTCGATGAGATACAGACAACAGAGGAGTATGAGAAGTATTTATAGTATTATTTCATGGTCTAACCCTAATCCAATCTAGTAAAGGAAAAGCGCGCGGTTACAACCAGGCCCAGAACACGAATCCAAACAATATTGAGCCCATACACCGTGGACAACTGAACATCCACTCGTAGCATCAGATAAGTCTGATTCAAGTCACATCAACAAAGATAGTACGTAGTATAGTACATACGCAATATATCACAAACTAAATGGTTGTTACAAGCTAGATTAATGTAGTTACTAATATGTGTAGATTTTATTTTAGTTCTTTTTAGTGCATACGATGTACTTAATTCATAATCATCATTCTGAGCAGGTGATTAATGTCAAAACGATGTCAGATGTCACTTCTGATTACGGATGTCAATTTGAACTCAACCCCCCCCCCCCCCCCGAGTATTATCCAACCCAGTTTGCGTCTCATTCGTGACCCGTCTTATCTCAATTTGCGTCAATATCTATTTGTATTTATCCTAATTCAATCATAGTTTCACCCAATGCAAATTTAAATTGATGCAAGACTTAATCTTTCAATTATTTAAACTTAGTTAAATGGTTTAGTTATAATACAAATCATTTAAGATTTAATTTAATTTGAAGAATCAGTTAAGGGTTGGGTGCATAGTACGTAGAGTATCGTAAAAACCACTGTAAGAGAGTGGTATAAGATTTGTAATTAACATTCTCTCAACCAACTCGAGTTATTAGGATCTGTTGGGTTATCGCATGGTATCATAGTTAGTTTGAGCAAGTGGTCGTGTATCCAAATCTCCAAGACCACTAATATTAACAGTTGATTAAAACACAAGGTAACAACCTAGTGAACATATGTAACAGGAGTTAAATCCCTAAAAACATCAATTCCAACGGTCGTCCCCAATCCTTGAAGAAGAAGAACAGTCTGACACCGTTTTACCTCTCTCGATCTCTTTTCTCACAATGCAGTCGTTTCACTCTGTATTGTTTTTCACTTTCTTTTTCCTCAAGACAGAGCTTGTTTCCGTTCCAAGTTAAGGGTCAAACCAAGTAAAAGCTTTGTTGTCTGCTTGTGTTTGATTTGCCTGTATAAGGCATGAGATGAATGAGAATGAACTAAGTTTAGGGTTTCAATCTGTTCCAATCCTTTGTTATGGTATCAGAGCCTAAACCCTAGTCGCCGTCACTACAATGGCTACCAATGCAGCCACCTCAGATCCTGCTGCTACAACACAAAACACATCAGATCCTACTCCACAAAATGTCTACCCCATGGAAGATCCTTACTTCCTTCACGGCTCTAAGCAACCCGGTTCTCTTCTTGTCGGTGAGAAGCTCACCATTACCAACTACAACGACTGGAGCAGGGCAATGTTGAATGCCTTGGCTGCCAAAAACAAACTAGGCTTCATCAATGGTGTTGTCCCCGAGCCAGCAGAGACAAATCCAAGACGAGGAGTCTGGGTTCGCAACAATGTGATGATCTTGAGCTGGATTCAACAAGTTGTTTAGTCGGAAATCAGGAAGACAATCATGTCCAGTAAGTCTGCTGCAAAAGCTTGGAAAAGCCTTCAGACTAGATATGGATCTAGTGATATTGTGCGTGTTGTTGAGCTTGAGGAGGCACTCTCCACCTTGAAACAAGGTGACCAGTCTATCACAGAGTACTATGGCCAGGTAATTACTCTTCGGGATGAACTTGATAACTATCAACCTCTTCTTCCTTGTGAATGCACACCTACTAGCCACAATACCTGCAGAGCTATGCAAAGAGTGTTAGAATATCAAGAAACTAGCTATGTGATTAAGTTTCTTCGCGGGTTGAATGAGAACTTCTCAGCTGTCCGTTCTCAAGTTCTCTTTGGTGATGAACTCCCCAACATCAGTAGGGTGTTTCAGCGTATGTTACAGCATGAGCGCCAGTTGTATGGCACTCACAAGGGTAAGTTGGTAGCCCTTGCAACCACTGATGCCAGTGCTCTGCAGTTCAAGGCACCAACAGACGTCCAAACCCTACTTCTAAAAGGCCTGTTGATGTGACTTGAATAGGACTATCAGCCGCTACGACTCCCGACCATCATGCTATGAGTGGTATCAGAGCGTAGCTAACACACATCGTGTTAGTGAACCACGTAAATCGTGTGTCTGTGTTTTCGATTCTCGCTTTTGTATTCTTGCTTTATCGATACCGACGATTTCCCGATCCGTAGCAGCGCGTTTATAACAAGTGGTATCAGAGTCGCGGCTGGAAATCAGGCTAGGATTTTTCGATTCAGAAGAATGACGTCGGTGAATATGAAGATCGAAAAGTTCACGGGGAAGAACAGCTTCGCTATATGGCAGATCAAGATGCAGGCTTTATTAAAACAATAAGGGCTGTGGGGGCCGCTGTTTGCGAAACAAAAGAAGGCAGCGGTCGATGACGATGAGTGGAATACCCTGGAGGAGAAGGCCCACTAGACCATCATGCTATTATTGTCTGATGACATCATCATTGAAGTCGCTGCTGAGAAGACTGTCGCGGGCTTGTGGTTAAAGTTGGAGAGTATGTATATGACGAAGTCCTTAACCAACAAGCTGCATCTCAAGCAACGGTTGTTCAGCTTGAGGATGCAAGAAGGTACGCCTTTGAGGGAACATCTCGAACAGCTTAAATCTATTTTGCTGGATCTCCTTAATATAGATGTTCAAGTTGGTGACGAGGATGCTGCCCTAATCCTGCTGGTTTCTTTGCCGAGTTCATATGAGAATTTCGTTGATTCTTTTATTGCCGTAAAGAAAGCGTGTCGTTGGAAGATGTCAGGTCTACTCTTCATACGAGAGAGATCAGACATAAGGCGTCCGGATCTGGTACAAGCGGTGAGGAATCCGGTTTGGCTGTTACAGGTGGAAAGGGAAAGAAGAAATCTGGTAAAGGGAATTCGAACAAGAATTCCAAGGGTCCCGGTCCACAGCCAGGTGATGCTTGTCACAACTGTAAGGAAGTGGGGCATTGGAAGTACAACTGTCCCAGGAGAAGAGGGCAACAGAAGAAACAAGGTTCAGTTGCCGTGGCAGAAGTGGACAACAGTTTTGAGGACGATCTCGCCTTGGCTATAGATGAGAAGGCACATTGTGGGGATGTGTGATTTCTGGATACTGCAGCCTCATACCATATGTCTCCGAACAAGGATTGGTTCACAACCTACGAGCAGATAGACGGTGGGAACGTGGTCATGGCAAATGGAGCTGTCTGCAAGGTTGTTGGAATTGGGTCCATAAAGGCTCGGGCACATAATGGTTCGTTCTTTACCGTGAATGATGTCAGGCATGTTCCACGAATGACAAAGAACCTGATCACCTTGAGTCTACTCGAAAGCAAGGGTTTCAGTTTCAAATGAAAAGGTGGAGTTGTGTATGTCTGCAAAGGTTCAAGGAAGGTGCTGAAGGGCGTGAAGCGTGGGACCTTGTATGCATTACAAGGGTCTGTGTTGTCTGGTTCTACTGCAGTTGCATCGTCTCAGGTTCATCAGGAAGATATGACCACTCTCTGGCACATGAGATTGGGGCATATGGTGAACGGGGGATGCAAGTTCTGTCGAAGAGGGATCTTCTCTGCGGGCACAAGGTGCAGAATTTGGAATTCTGCGAGCATTGTGTGTTTGGGAAGCTACATCGCAGCAAGTTTCCCAAGAAGGGTATCCACCGGACGAAGGGGATACTAGATTACCTCCACTCCGACTGTTGGGGTCCTTCACGAGTTGAATCCATTGGAGGCAGTAGGTATTTTTGTCTATTATTTATGATTATTCGAGATTTACTTGGATTTTCATGATGAAGCTATAAAAGTGAGGCTTTCACGAAGTTCAAGCTGTGGAAGACATTAGTGGAGAATCAGACCGGGAAGAAGATCAAGAAGCTGCGAACGGACAATGGTCCGGAGTTCTGTAATTCTGAGTTCAACGAATTCTGCAAGGATGAAGGGATTGCCCGTCATCGGACTGTGAGGGATACACCCTAGCATAATGGTGTTGCAGAAAGGATGAACCAGATATTGTTGGAGAGAGCACGGTGCATGCTCTCTAATGCTGGACTAGAGAGAAGATTCTGGGCAGAAGAAGTGAACATGGCGTGCTTCCTGATCAACCATGGACCTCACACAGGTATCGAGTTGAAGACTCCTTATGAGGTGTGGTATGGTAAGCCTGTTGATTACTCTTCACTGAAAGTTTTTGGGTGTCCTGTTTATTATCATGTGGATGGGGGTAAACTGAACCCAAGGGCAAAGAAGGGTGTATTTATGGGTTACATAGATGGAGTTAAGGGATTTCGAGTCTGGTCACCTTCTGAGCATCGAGTTATACTCAGTAGAAATGTGATATTTGATGAGAAGTCTATGTTTAACCCCATTTTGAAGGTTACTGTTGTTGAAGGTAGCAGGAAGGTTGATAAGCAGGTGGAGCTGCAAACTCTCAATGAGAGTGAGTTTGAGCACCAAGGTGGAGAAGATCAACATGAGAATGTTTCTACAGAGCCAGAAACTTCAAAGTCCAGTGCAGGAGCTCAACAGTCTATAGCTTCCGGTAGACCAAAGAGAGCGACTGCAGGAGTACCTCCAGAGAGGTATGGTTTCGAGGACATGGTGGCGTATTCATTTCAGGTTGCTAAAGAAGTGGATGCAGGTGAGCCACAGTCCTATAGAGAAGCCGTTTCGGGTGGCAAAGCTGATCAGTGGTTTGTCTCAATGGGAGATGAGATGGAATCCCATGACAGGAATCAGACTTGGGAGCTAGTCAAACGACCACAGGGAAGGAAGATTGTTACAAACAAGTGGATCTACAAGAAGAAGGAATGAATCACTTCTAAAGAGTGCATGAAATTTAAAGCTCGGGTGGTTGCACGAGGCTTCTCGCAAAGGGAAGGAGTTGACTACAATGATATTTTCTCACCAGGGGTCAGACATACTTCGATCAGAGTGCTACTAGCAATAGTTGCACATTATGACTTGGAGCTCGAGCAGCTAGACGTGAAGACAGCTTTCCTACATGGAGAGTTGGAGGAAGAAATTTACATGACTCAGCTAGAAGGATTCGAGGTTCCGGGAAAAGAAGACTATGTTTGTAAGCTGAAGAAGTCCGTGTATGGACTTCAGCAATCTCAGAGACAGTGGTACAAGAGATTTGACAGTTACATGCTTGAGCTGGGCTACAGCAGAAGTCCATATGATTGTTGTGTGTATCACAACAAGGTGGAGGATGGTTCGATGATCTATCTTGTTCTGTATGTGGATGATATGCTCATAGCTGGGAGGTCAAAGTCTGATATCCAGAAGTTAAAGGGGCTTCTCAGTGCTGAGTTTGAGATGAAGGATTTGGGAGCTGCTCAGAAGATCTTGGGTATGGAGATTTACAGGGACAGGTCGAAGAAGACGCTTTTCTTATCACACAAGAGCTACATCCAGAAGATACTGTCGAGGTTTGGCATGTCTTCAGTAAAGCCCTTAAATACTCCTAGTGCTTCAAATGTTCATCTATCCTCAGCTTATGCACCGCAGTCAGAGGCTGAGAAGGAGTACATGTCGAGAGTCCCATATGCTAGTGCAGTAGGTAGCTTGATGTACGCTATGGTATGCACTAGACCTGATCTTGCACATGCTGTTAGTGTTGTCAGCAGGTTTATGATACAACCTGAGAAGGAGCATTGGCAGGCTGTGAAGAGGATCTTCCGGTACCTTAAGGGTACACCTGATGTGGGGATTAGCTTCGAAAGTGATGCAGTTTTCTTGGTGTCTGGGTATTCTGACTCGGACTATGCTGGAGATGTTGACACGAGGAGATCAATGACCGGTTATGTATTCACTCTTGGGAGTTCTGTAGCGAGCTGGAATGCAACTTTGCAGTCGCCGGTGACATTTTCTACTACTGAGGCAGAGTATATGGCGTTGACAGAAGCTGCTAAGGAGGGAATATGATTGAAGGGACTGGTTGGTGATCTTGGTCGACATCATGATCAGGCAGTGGTGTATTGCGACAGTTTGAGTGCAATATGCTTGGCCAAGGATCAAGTCCACCATGAGAGGACTAAGCACATCGACGTGAGGTATCATTTCTTGAGGACAGAGAAGAGGATTAAGGTGAAGAAGGTTGGCACCGAGGATAATCCTGCTAATATGTTCATGAAGCCGGTTCCACATGGAAAGTTCCAACAATGCTTGGACTTGCTGAATGTCTTGAGTGGGTGACTCCGCCCTGCGGGGCATTGATGGCGGGAGAGAGAGAGAAGGAGCAGAGTACATAAGAGATTTCAGAGGAAGAGGATTCAAGTCGAGGTGGAGATTTGTTGATGTGACTTGAATCGGACTATCAGCCGCTACGACTGGTAGTTGGGGGTCTCGCTGTTAATGAACCACGTAAATCGTGTCTGTATTTTTCGCTTCTCGCTTTCGTATTCTTGCTTTATCGATTCCGACGATTTTCCAATCCGTAGCAGCGCATTTATAACAAGGTCCTTTTGCTGCCAGCTCAACCACTGATGATGAGTTCAAACTCACCAAATCTGACTATGACAAACTAATGGCCTCATGGCTTCTCACAAACAACAACCTTCCTATTCTGCTGCTGCTTATGTTTCTACTAAAGGCAATTCAGGTAAATGCTTTCTCACTATTCATCCTGGTCATCTCACACACAAGAACATGACTACCTGGATCCTTGACACTGGAGCCTCAGACCACATTGTCTGCTCTCTAGATCTCTTAGTGAATTGTCAGAAAATATACAATGTCTATATTACACTACCAACAGGAGAACAAATACAAGCTACTCACTCTGGCACAGCCTTATGCCACAACTTATTTGATCCTTCAAGATGTTTTGTTTGTCCCAAACTTCACTTTTAACCTAGTTTCTGTTAGTAAACTAACCACCACCAATTCATTTCGTTTGACCTTTCATTCCAATCTTTGTGTCATACAGGACCTGGAGCAGAAGAGGGTGAATGGTTCTGCTAGATTGCACAATGGACTTTACCACCTCAACGTTTTTCCTTTCCCTAAATACATCACAGCAGTGACCTCAGCCAACTTTGATCTGTGGCAATTTAGATTAGGACACCTGTATCATTCTAAAGTTCCCTATCTACACCATTTTGTCCATCCATTGAAACTCAGAAAGGTTCTCCATGTGATGTTCGCCACTTTGCTAAGCAAAGAAGGCGTCATTTTCCTTCCAGTCAACATGTAACTCAACATTCACTTGAACTTCTGCATGTTGATATTTGGGGTCCTAATTCTATTTCTAGCTACGATGGTTATAAGTACTTTCTTACCATTGTAGATGATTATTCATGTATGACCTGGATTCTTTTACTTCAACTAAAATCAGAAGTTAGACCCAAACTGATTGCTTTCTGCACTCAAATGAAAAAGCAATTCAATCTTCCAATCAAACGAATTCGCAGTGACCAAGGAAAGGAATTTCTCATGACTGATTTCTTTGACTCCAATGGCATCATTCACGAGATGTCATGTGTTGAGACACCTCAACAAAATAGCAAAGTTGAAAGAAAGCATCAGCGTATTCTTGTTGTTGCTCGAGCACTTCAGTTTCAAGCCCATTCCCCACCTGGTTTCTGGGCAGATCGCATTAAACATGCAGTCCACCTCATTAACCGTGTTCCTTCTTCTGTCCTCAACAATAAAACACCACATGAACTCTTCTATCACTCCCCTCCAGATCTCCATGATTTAAAAGTTTTTGGTTGTCTATGTTTTGCTTCTACACTTTCAAATCACAGAATGAAATCTCAATCCAGAGCCAGGAAAGGAGTCTTCCTAGGCTATGTTCCAGGCATCAAAGGCTATAAAGTCTATGATCTCACCTCTCATGAAACCTTTGTCTCTCGTGATGTCATATTCTGTGAATCACATTGCCCATTTCAGCAAACCCTTCCACCCAACCCTCAACAATCCCCACCAGAAAACCTTTTCCCCTTACTAGAAAATACCTACACTGCTTTTGATGACTTTGACCCTCTCCTTGTGCATCATACATTTCCTTCCTCCCATCCTCCCTCTTCTCCAATACCCTCAGCACCATCTCCCATATCCCCTTCCACATCATCCTCTAGTCCTGCTCACTACTCCTTATCCATCTCTCTCCCCACCTCCACCACAACCTCAGCCCCTCAATCCCCCCTCTCTGCCGCTCAGATAGAACGGTTAAACCTCCCACACATCTTACACAGAACTATCACTATTACCTGTCCCAACAATCTAGTAGTTTTAGTCACTCCCTTCAGCACCAGCCGTCTGGCAAAAGGTATCCTCTCTCCTCACTTCTCTCTTATGACAAACTCACCCCTTTCCACAGAAAGTTTGTTCTTGCTATCTCTTCCTATCAGGAACCAAATTCATATAAAGAAGCTTCTTTATCAGAGTATTGGAATGGTGCTATGAAGTCTGAAATTGCAGCACTTCTCAAAAACCAAACATGGGATGTGGTGGAATTGCCACCTGGTAAGAAAACCATTGGCAATAAATGGGTATACAAGGTAAAGGTTCACCAGGATGGTTCTCTTGAATGTTTTAAAGCCAGAGTTGTGGCCAAAGGCCATACTCAGCAGGAGGGAGTCGATTAAAGCCAGAGTTGTGTCCAAAGGCCATACTCAGCAGGAGGGAGTCGATTATCATGACACTTTTGCCCCAGTAATTAAGATGACAACTATCAGAACTTTTTTGGCTGTTGCTGCAATGAGGAACTGACATATTCACCAGCTTGATGTGAATAATGCCTTTCTCCATGGAGATCTCCAGGAAGAAGTTTATATGACCATACCTAAAGGGTATGAACCACCTCCTGGTTTCATTAACCTTGTTTGTTGCCTCAAGAAGTCACTCCATGGGCTCAAACAGGCTTCTAGGCAGTGGTTCTCCAAGCTCAACAACAAACTAAGGTCCATCGGCTACACTCAGAGCAAATCAGATCACTCTCTTTTCTACAAGGCCACAGACTCATCCTACACATGTGTCCTGATCTACGTAGATGACTTGGTTGTTGGTGGTAATGATCTCTCGGCCATTGAGGATCTCAAGGCCCTTCTTCATTCAGAATTCAGTATAAAAGATCTAGGAACTTTGAGGTTCTTTCTTGGTATGGAAGTTGCAAGGAACAAACAGGGCATTCATCTATCACAAAGAAAATATGCTCTGGAAATCATTAAAGAAGCAAAGCTAATTGATTCAAAGTCTGTTTCCACTCCAATGGATTACAAGGCACATCTAACTTCTGCTTGTGATACTCCTTATGAGGATCCAGCATACTACAGAACCCTAGTGGGTAAACTCATCTATATGACTACTACAAGGCCATACATCAGCTTTGCAACGCAACAAGTTAGTCAATACATGGGTTCCCCTAGTCAAGATCACTACAAAGCAGTTCTACGCATTATCAGGTACCTGAAAACAGCTCCTGCCACTGGAATATTCTTCCCAGTTCAAGATAAATTTCAGCTCAAAGCCTTCTCGGACTTGGACTGGGTTGCTTGTGTTGACACCCGCCGCTCCATCAATGGTTACTGTGTTTATCTGGGTAACTCCCTCATCTCCTGGAAGAGTAAGAAGCAACAAACAGTCTCTCGCTCCTCCTGTGAAGCTGAATATTGCGCCCTCGCTTTCACTGCCTGCGAAGTGCAATGGCTCCTGTATCTCCTGCACGACTTCAAGGTTACTCATTCTCGACCAGCCAACATCTATTGTGACAATCAAAGTGCGATTTATGTGGCCGAGAACCCCACCTTCCATGAACGCTCCAAACACATCGAGCTGGACTGTCATTTCGTCCGCGAAAAACTTCAATCGAAGGTGCTCAAACTTCTCCATGTTTCTTCAACACATCAGTTAGTTGATCTTTTCACCAAACCACTATCTCCGTCGCCATTTCTTCATCTCCCCTTGAAGAAGAAGAACATTCCGACACCGTTTTACCTCTCTCGGTCTCTTTTCTCACAACGCATTAGTTTCACTCTGTATTGTTTTTCACTTTCTTTTTCCTCAAGACAGAGCTTGTTTTCGTTCCAAGCTAAGGGATCGGACAAACCATGTAAAAGATTTGTTGTCTACTTGTGTTTGATCTGCCTATATAAGGCATGATATGAATGAGAATGAACTAAGTTTAGGGTTTCAATCTGTTCCAATCTTTTGTAAATATAACCACTTGGTCAAACCAGCTTTGATACCACGTCGTAAACCAATTGATTCCAATAATTCGAGTTGCTGAGAGAAATTCATGTACAATACTTAATCGAAATAGTCCATCTCCGACCGGGATGACTTGCGTGAAGTGCGTACGAGACATTCGACGTACGTGCGATGGAAGCTACTGGGAACAGAAGAAACATCCAAATACGTACCATGGTTGGTTTTATTTATTTATTTATGCAGCAGGTTGACTTTTTCAGAATGCTTTCGGCAACATGCATATTATATATACGGATGAGGACGAATTCATACATACATATATATAGATAGCAAAACTGGGTGCATGGGAGGTGACAAAATCTAGAGTCTTTACGGCCGGTTTGAACACAACAACAAAACAACCAATATGTACGTATATGCATCTCTTCTTTTCAACACCTCCACCATCATATTCACTTACGTGTTAGCATTAGGGAACCACTGTTATTCATTATATATGCACTTATGTGTGTCAGCATCTTAATGATTTTGATTTTGGCTAAAAAAAACTAAAGAGATATCGATAACATTCTAACTAACTCAATATATATCCGTCACGCGTTGCCACCAAATTATGGATAGTAGACTTATTTTCTATATATATTCATGTTTCTTGTTGTCTTTTCCAACTACATTTTTTGGACATCTCAAACTATGAGTTAGGCTTTTGGTTTTTTGCAGATTAACCAAAATGGTTAAGAGACTTATAGATTTTTTATTTACCAATAACTGGTTATTTAGGATATAGAGGCTCTGATACCATACAACAAAGTTGAGTTGGGTAAAATGAAACCATAAAGCCTTGGGTGTTTCTCATTCATAGTTGGGTTTAAATATAGGCAAAAGCTTTGCACTACAAGACAACATGTGCAAGCTAGCATTTGAAGACTACAAAGATAAACATTAACTCCAACTAAAGTCTAAACATACAATGACATTAAACTAAACTTGACGATGATGATGATTTCCTGATCTAAACCTTGTCGATCCACTTTGATATTCATGGTCGCCAATTTGAGTTTTGACGATAACTTGAAATATCTCCCGATAGATAAGGCTCTTTAGCGATTTTGAATTTTGGGAATTTTTCTGATTTGATTTTTGGTTTATTGATAAATAATGGTTTGGTTAAACCAAACTAACAGCCGTAGTTGCTACCATATTGAATTTTGATATGTTGGAACTTTTCTCATTCAGTGGTTTGACTTCACTCCTGCTTTAAAATGATCTTTTTTTTCTTCTTCTAATTGTGACTTCACAGTGATTTTAAATGCGAATCCGCCACAAAGGAGATTTGCGTTGCATGTTGGTGCGTTAACTTTGAATTTAACATCTGCAATTGTACCTTTCATCTTTCAATTCGTTGTTGTGTTCCCCTTCACTATGAAGCACAGCTGCAGTGTGCGTGATCAGTGAAGAAGGAAGAAGAAGATCCTGCAGCTGGTTGCAGAGTGAAGATGCAGAACCGCCGGGTCGGGCTTCCTTTCACCCGACTCAGCTTGGCGAACCAGTGCATAAATAAGAGACGAAAACGGTGTCGTACACAGCCTATTTGAATTGTATAGTTAGAGGTTCTCATTAGACACGTGTAGTCTCCTTATAGATTGTTTTTTGATAGTTTGTTTCTTTTAGCCGTTAATCTACAGTAGACCTCTTTCCTCTGTAATTAGTCCTCTGTATATATAGTGATCAATGGAAATGGAGCAGGCGTTCCGCCATTTCCCACAATATCGGCTTCTCTTTTCTGAAACCCTAGCACCATTGCAGCTAGGTTACAAACATTCTCATGGTATCAGAGCCTGGTTGGCTCATACCAGTCTGATTTCTGTTTTACTTTTACCTTTCCTTTCTTCTTTCATCTTCTTCCTCTTCTGACGTGTAGCCATGGCTGACGAAAACTCAAGTGAAAGAGTTGAAGCTCCACCACGCTACGAGGATCCTTATTCCAACCCTTTCTACCTTGCTCAGAGTGACAATTCGTTTTTACCCGTCATCGGCTTCAAGTTGACAGATGATAACTATCTACTGTGGAGCGAATCCATGGAAGTCGCTCTCGGGACGAAGAACAAGCTAGGGTTCATCGCAGGCACAATCGAGGTACCCCCTGTTACTGATCCAAGTTATGGAACCTGGGATCGCGTTAATGGTACTGTTGTTTGCTGGATTAGAAACTCTGTGTCTGTGAACATTTTCCCTAGTCTGCGTAATATCAAGGTTGCTTCTGAGGCTTGGACTTACTTGAAGGGTAAGTTCAGTCAAGGGGATTCAGTCCGAATCGCAAATTTACAGGAGAAAATTGACCTGGTTAAGTAGGGAAATGAATCCATTCGAGAGTATCACACTAACTTGAAGCTTTGTTGGGATGAACTTGATAACTACCTTCCCATTCCCTATTGTGATTGTGCATCTCGCACTTATGAGACAGTTATGATGTACCAAGGTAGAGGAAGGGTTATTAGGTTTCTGCTTGGGTTGAATGAGAAATATCAGCAGGTCAAGACTCAGATGCTCATGTTAGATCCACTGCCTGATTTGGATAGTGTGTATCATTCTGTGGTTCAGCTGGAAAGACAGCTCAATGGGGCTAAAGCTAATGCAGGTAAATCAGAAGAGGCTATTGCACTAGCCACAGCATTAGCAGCATCCAGATCTCAGTATAACCAACCTAGAGATAAGGGACCTGCTGACTATGGTCAACCAACTGGGTTGTTTTGTCGATACTGCAAGAAGGACAATCATGTCAAGGAGGACTGTTGGAAACTTAAGAAAAAGAATGGTCTATTAGGCAGTACTTCAAACTCAGGGAACAATTCAGGACGAGGAAGTAGGGGTGGCTATACGGTCCGGTCCGGTTAAATTGGCCCAAATTGATCCGGTCCAGTCCGGTCTTTTTGAAAATATAAGGACCGAAGATTGGATACAGTCCGGTCTTGATCCGGTCCGGTCCCAATTTGGTCTTGATTTTACATTGAGATTGTGGGATTTGAGTGGCCTAAGGCCTTAAAGGGTGAGGAGTTGGTTAAGTTTTGTACTAAGTGCAAAGGTTTGTGACCGTTTATGAAAATTACCCTTAAGTTTTGGGTGTTGAGCTCTCTTATCCGGTCTTTATCCGGTTTTTTACCTCAAATCTAAGCCCAAAGATTGGATTGGATTGTTTACTATCCGGTCCCGGTCCGGTCTCGGTCCGGGTTATACGGTCCGGTTTCCGGTTTTTAATCCGGTCCCGGTCCAAATAGCCACCCCTACGAGGAAGAGGCTTTGCTGGATCTGTTGATGTTAACTCACCAGAGATGACTTCTTCAGGAGGAGCAAGCAATTACAGGCCCACTAGTCCAGCTAGTCCACAAGATTCAAGCTCCCCCACTTTCTCTGGTTTCACCTTTGATGAGCTTATAAGGCTTAAGGCATTGTTGCAGCCACCATCTGCTCACAACACAAGTCAGGCCAATTCTGTTCTGACCAGGAACAACTCTCCAATGACAGGTACATCAGCATTCTCCACTCTCAAAACTTCTAGTGATGAGGTGTTTTGAGTTTTAGACACAGGAGCTAGTGATCACATCATTTGTTCTATCAAGCTGTTTCTTAGATGTAAGCAGATAGACAAAATGACAGTAACTCTTCCTAATGGACATCATGCCCCAGCCACTCATGTAGGAATAGTTAAGCTTCCTTGTGGTATCCTTTTAACCAATGTGCTTTTAGTACCATCCTTTTCTTACAACCTAATTTCAGTTAGCCAACTCACTAAAAACAGTCTAATCTCACTTTTGTTTCAATCCACCTTTTGTCATATACAGGACCTCATATCTCAACAGAGGATTGGTTTAATCCCAGTAAGTAGAGGCATGTATCTTCTTGGAGAGAATCACCCTGGAGAGAGTTGCAGCCCCCAAGTTTTTGGAGTAAACACCAGTAGCTGTTCAAGTTCCAGTTTATGGCATCAAAGACTAGGCCACCTTTCTTTTTCTAGATTGCAAGCTGTGAACAAAAGTTGTAATGAGTTTAGCTCACCTGTGAGTTTTGATTGTGAGATTTGTCATTTGGCCAAACAAAAACGCCTTCCTTTTCCTAGAAGCACATCTAGGTCTAGTTCTGTTTTTGACATGATACATGCAGACCTATGGGGTCCTGTGGATACTGTTTCTCATGATGGTTTTCAGTACTTCTTAACTATTGTGGATGATCATAGCCGATGTACTTGTCTTTATTTGCTGAGTTCCAAGTCTCAAGCACGTTCTTCTTTGCAATCATTTTGTGCAATGGTTAAAACTCAGTTTGAGAAACAAGTAAAGGTTATCAGGACAGACCAGGGCCAGGAATTTAACATGAATGAGTTTTACCAGAAGGAAGGAATAGTACCTGAAATGAGTTGTGTATACACAGCTCAGCAAAATGGAAGGGTTGAAAGGAAGCACCAGCATTTGTTGAATGTTGCTAGGTCTTTGAAGTTCCAATCAGGTTTACCAACTAGTTTTTGGAGCCACTTGGTTTTGCATGCTGCATATATGATAAATAGAATCCCAACACCTGTTCTAGGAGACAAGTCACCCTTTGAGTGCTTGTATGGCATTCCACCTGACTACAGCAGCTTGAGGGTGTTTGGATGTTTAGCTTTTGCTACCATTGTTGATCCTCACAAACCTAAGTTTTCTCCTAGAGCAGTAAAAGCAGTTTTCCTGGGGTACAGTTTTGGGATCAAAGGGTTCAAACTCTATGACATTGATAGACAACAAGTGTTTACCAGCAGGGATGTTCAGTTTAATGAATCTGAATTTCCATTTCTTTCTCACACCAAGCCATCCCCTACTACAGCTACCACACCACCTAATCATCCTTATTTTCTTTACACAGAAGATTCCTTTCCTTTATTACCTCCTGACCACAATGTGCATGAGACAACTGATCCAGACTATACCCCTGATTCACCTACTGGTTCACATACCTCTTCTTCTTCACATTCACCTTCACCTTCTTTTCCTCCTTCTCCTATCTCAGGGAGTTCTTCTCCTGATTCTTCTTCTTCAGGATCACCACCTATTGCCTTGAGAAAGCAGTCTAGAGCAGTTAAAAGACCAGCACATCTTGCTGACTTTCACACTTCTTTTCTCACAGTTCTTTTGACTCTAAACTTCTATACCCTCTTTCTAGTACCATCACTTATTCCCACTTATCTCCAGGACACAGATCCTTTGCCTTATCTCTCTCACTTGCTGCTGATCCCCAGACTTATCAGGATGCTGCTTTACATGCTTGCTGGCAAAGGGCCATGACAGAAGAGGTCCAAGCACTTGATGCTAACCAGACCTGGGAGATAGCAGACAAGCCTCCAGGAATCAAACCAATAGGGAGTAAATGGGTTTATAAAACCAAGTTCCAGTCCAATGGACACATTGACAAGTTCAAAGCTAGAGTTGTTGCTAAGGGTTATACTCAGATCTTTGGACATGATTATGTTGACACTTTCTCCCCAGTTGCTAAGATGGCATCTGTCAAGCTTCTTCTAGCTGTTGCTTCTGTGCATTCCTGGCATCTTCATCAGATGGATGTCAGCAATGCTTTCCTCCATGGTGACTTAGAGGAGGAGATTTATATGGAGTTACCTCCTGGTTTAAGGGAGCTAAGTCACATGCAGGGTAAGGTGTGCAAATTGAAGAAATCCTTGTATGGTTTGAAGCAAGCTAGCAGGCAATGGTACATTAAGCTTACTGAGTTTCTTGGTCAGATGGGTTTTACACAGTCATTTGAGGATTATTCTGTGTTCAAAAGTGCTACTGTCATCTTGGTAGTGTATGTAGATGATATCATCTTAGCTGGTCCAAGCTTGGAGGATATTGAAGCAGTCAAGAAGCAATTGCAGTCTGGATTTAAAGTCAAGGACCTAGGTAATTTGAAATATTTCCTAGGGTTGGAGATAGTCAGAACATATAAAGGCATCTCACTATCCCAGAGAAAGTTTTGCCTAGAGATGATTGAACATGCTGATTTTCTTGAACGTAAGCCTGCCAAAACCCCCATTAGCATGAAGATTTCTCTTTCTGCCTCTGATGGAACTTTACTAGAAGACATCACAGGTTTTAGACACATTCTTGGACAGTTGCAGTATTTAACTTCCACTAGACCATATATCTGTTTCCCTATGCAACAGTTATGCCAGTTTCAGGATTGCCCTACAATAGTCCATTTGAAGGCTTTGCACAGGATCTTGAGGTATCTTAAGGGGTGTCCAGGCCAGGGTTTGTGGTTTCCTTCAGATACAAGCTTGCAATTAAGTGGTTTCAGTGATTCAGATTGGGCTACTTGCCCTGATTCCAGGAAATCCATCACAGGTTACTGCACTTTTTTGGGAAACTCACTCATTACCTGGAAGAGTAAGAAGCAGGGAACTGTTTCAAGGTCATCTTCTGAGGCTGAATACAGGGCCCTTGCTCATTTGTCGTGTGAAGTCCAATGGCTCAAGTCACTTCTTCAGTTTTATGGAGTCTCTCATCCTCATCCTGATGAAATCTACTGTGATAATCAATCGGCAATCCATATAGCCGAAAATCCAGTATTCCACGAGAGAACCAAACATATTGAAGTTGATTGCCACGTTATTAGAGAAATATTGAAGTCAGGCTTGTTGAATCTTCATCATGTTCGCACAGAATACCAGTTAGTAGACATCTTTACAAAGGGGCTGTCTGTTGACAGGTTTCAGTTCTTGTTGAGCAAGCTGGGAGTACATGACATGTACTCACCAGCTTGAGGAGGAGTATGAAGCACAGCTGCAGTGTGCGTGATCAGTGAAGAAGGAAGAAGAAGATCCTGCAGCTGGTTGCAGAGTGAAGATGCAGAACCGCCGGGTCGGGCTTCCTTTCACCCGACTCAGCTTGGCGAACCAGTGCATAAATAAGAGACGAAAACGGTATCGTACACAGCCTATTTGAATTGTATAGTTAGAGGTTCTCATTAGACATGTGTAGTCTCCTTATAGGTTGTTTTTTTTTTTTTTGATAGTTTGTTTCTTTTAGCCATTAATCTACAATAGACCTCTTTCCTCTGTAATTAGTCCTCTGTATATATAGTGATCAATGGAAATGGAGCAGGCGATTCCGCCGTTTCCCACAATATCGGCTTCTCTTTTCTGAAACCCTAGCACCATTGCAGCTAGGTTACAAACATTCTCATTCACACGTGCTCTCTCCCTCTATATTTAGAAACGTTTGAATTTTCAAAGAGTTATCAAGAGATGACGATAATAATGCTGTTTGCTAAGCTACGTGCCTCGACTGTCTATTGTTTCCGATAACATCCCAATTAATGCTCTGTTTCCAGGTCTTCTTACTTTTTACGATACGGCACCGTAGAAATGCTAAAGAATCTTGACCTTTCGCCTAGCAGACGGGGCAACAAAACAGAGATGGTTGCATGCAAGCTGTGATGCGCCGGGCAACACGCAATTCTGTCTCCACTTTACCCTTACTCTGCTAATGTTAAAATTTGTTGACTATGCATTGCTCAATAAATGGGGATAGAAAACAAGAATAATAGGTATATTCAGGGGCGGATATAACTGCTTAAATCATGTTGACTTTCATATTTACTTTTACAAGTCCTATATTTTTAAACAACTTATTATTCAAAAGTTAAATCATTATGTTTAAGGGTTCTTTTGGTTATACAATAAATTGCATTTCAAACGATAATATTGATGGGTGTTCATTTTCATTAATGAAAATATTAATTTAAAATTGTATTACATATTGAAATTCATAATTAACTTTTTTCCCCAGTAATTTACTCATTTGTTTTGAACATACCATGTAGTAGTTATAGTTTAAATGATTTTGATTATCTAAAATTATCTATTGTGTCATTATAATAATAATAATATAAAAACTAAATAACATTTTTTTCGTGATGATAAACTAATCCGTTCTCCGGCCCTCACGACTTAAATCCTAGCTTCGCTCCTGGGTATATTCGACTGTTGTGGAGTGTCTGATGTCGAAATACTAGGTACATTTGACCACCGTGGAGTATCTTATGTTCAATGTCGAATTCAATGACTGTGTGCCTGTGATTACGTTATCACTTCTCACATATGGAGTTGTGAGCCTTATAATTGAATTGAGAGAAGAAAAAAAGGAAATATTAGCCGTTTTTGGGTGCTTGCAAAACTAATCAATGACTCCGTTCTTATGGTTGATTATGATCTAGTCTTGTCAATGTTATTCGTTGTCTCTAGAAGCAAACATGCGTCTTCTCTTCACTCAGTTTGTAACTCTCTTGGATATTAGTTTTGTTTTGATCAATTTGCAAAAGAAACCCGTATATTTATTAATGAATAAAAATTAGATTCAGTTTAAGAGCTCTTTTTTTTGTTAAATCAAGTTTAACTATGATTACAAATTAAACATACTAAACGAGGTCTAAATGTAAAGTATTGAAATCTGACCTAGTTCCATAGTAATGTATTTCTTATATCTATCAAGTTGATGAATTGAAGATATGTAAGTTTTGTAGCTGGTGGATGAGGTACGTACATACGTACGTAGGGTGGGAGGTGAAAGGAAACAAAATCAGTTTGGATTCTGGAAATGGTTGATGTAATATATTATTGGAATCGCATGTTGGTATAGCACAACTGAACAAGACAACTTGAGATCGTTAGAGTTCTGTCGTTCATTAAGCTTCCACGTATTCGATCTAGCTAGTTCATTCTTGTTCAGTGTACGTACCAAGAGAAGTCTTTCAATTTCTCCTCATCCTCTATTTGTTTTCCCCCACAGCTGGATCTAATTAAGTTTGTTACAGATGTTATAAACGCGCTACTACGGATCGGGAAATCGCAGGAATCGACAAAGCAAGAAGACGAAAGCAATAATCGAAAACACGACACACGATTTACGTGGTTCACTAACACGATGTGTGTTAGCTACGTCCACGGGCGAGAGAGAGCCAGTTTCACTATATCGAGTAGATTACAGATTACAGATTACAGCGAGACCCCCGATTACCAGTCGTAGCGACTGATAGTCCGATTCAAGTCACATCAACACAGAATTATATGTTACGTTGTTATATTCGTATAAAAGAAATGTTGGGTAAGTTAGCTTGGTACGTGAGAAAGCAAGTTACGGTGTGTATTGAAGTTAGCTTGCTACGTATAGCTTTATATATGTAGGTGTTAAAAAGAATGAATCGGGATAATTGACAATGCAACAAAGTACAAACACGCAAAATTTATATGGTTCACTAACACAATGTGTGTTAGTTAGTCCGCGACATGGAAAGAGACAGTTTCACTATACTTGAAAAGATTACAAAGAGATATAAAAAATATATCTATAGTACTTCTCCATATGCCCTAACCCTAATCCTATATGATAAATTAAGAATAGGATTGCAAACCAGGTTTAAAACAGAAACTCAAACGAGTACAAGCCTATAAACCGTAACGTTGCTTCTTTGAGCCCCCTAATCAGGCGCTTTGCTCTGTACCCTGACTTGATAATCGAACAGTGAAAGGAAACACTAATGACTTTCAGTTAACCGCAGATAATCCAATTCATCTCATAAGTGGACCTGAATTGATATCCTTTTCCCACGTCGACCCCGCCACTGGATTTATAGTCCAAAGTCTCCACTGGCTTAAGTCCAAAAGTAGTTTTGTATTTTGTTAGGGGCATGCAGTGACGTTCATTACATGTTTCCATTCATTCATATACTATACGACTAATTGAATTTAAGTTAAACCTCTACGTGTAATCTGAAACCATGCAGCCAACTCTGAAATGTCAACAACTTAGGATCGACCCAACGCGAGTATACACTGCTGTGCTGGCCCATGCTGGTAGTGGTAGCCATCGACACGTGTAATCATTCCCATGGTCCAAGTGGATTTGTAACTTCTTTAATTAACAGGATTAACAAGAAAACGTGACCCTCATTGACTTATAATAAGCTCATCAAATCCAACCGCATCCCATTAAAATGAATATTTAATAACTCGTATTATTAAGATTATTAATTAATGATGGGGAAGCTTACCAGCTATTCCTAGAGAAGTGCGCAATGGTCCGGCCCGTACCGGATTGCATCGAACTAAATTGAAATTTGGATCGGACCGTATTGAATTCAGTATAATTCGATTGGGTACTGATTTTTCATGGATTTTACGATTACTTAAGAAAAGATGAGCCGAACTAATATTTGAACTGAACTGGATCAGAATAAATATACCGAATACAATGACTATCCGGTTCTTGATTTAAAATGTCTTTTAGTAATAGACAACAGTTCTCATGAATTTGATCGGACCGAACCCTAGCTATTGTTATGAAAAATGTATTGCAGTATTGTCTGACTTTGATGAGAAGAGCCCCTGCCGCTTAATTATCACACATGTGATTGGTACGTTAACGATGGAGCAATTATTTCCCCCATTTTATACACAGAACAAACTTAATTATTGGGCGGTATCGGAGTAGTGTAGTGCGTATAGGATACGTACAAGAACGTGATTGGGCCTTGGTAGGTAGAAAAATGGGCCAGCCAGCCGGCCGGGGGAAGCAAAAGTAGCTTCTCAATCTTATTACGTGGGGAACCAAATGGGCCCGGCTGGTTCACCCACTGCTGCCACCCACAAGTTTCTTAGGTTTGATTGCCAGTGCCAGGTGTCTGTATCGCCGCTCATCAATTCTCCCCAGCACTGGGCCCCCGGCCCGGGTAGTGGGGCCCGACCCACCCGTCTCTCAGTTTCAGCTCTCTTCGTCATCCTGTTCTTTTTTACTGTTGCCATTGACGGGCAACACGTGTCCGGATACCATTAGGATGAGTTTGAGACAACTGGAGCGACCGTGATAAAGATTTTGCATTACTGGTGAGTGTGAGAGTAGTAGAATGCTAGTAGGGTGATAGACTATCAGGATAGGGATGGCAACAAAACCCGAACCCACGGGTACTCACCCGTCCTAACCCGATCAACGCGGGTAAAATCCGCGTTGACGGGTTTTGGGTCGGGTTTAAACCCGCTACACTATTTACCGGGTCGGGTTGGGTTTGGGTTTAGGTAAACCCGCTCCATGGGTATCCGCCCACACACATATAATTACTTTCCCGGTATATTTAATATTCTAAATAATATATCTTTCTTAAACAACTAATATTCTTTATGTTTGTGGAGATATGTGTAATTTGTTCTTTCTATTTTTTAGAATGAAGGTTATATTATGAAGTGGAGAGTGAAGAAACTTAGTTGACGAAGAAGAAGCTTTCAATCAATTTTATTGTTTATAGATGTTTATCTTTAATTTTGAACAATTTGTATTGATCATTTGCGGTTTGCTTGTATGCTCTAGATTGGTGTTTTTTGTATGAATAATTTGTATGAGAAAATTGATGTTAAACTTTTATTTTGAAAGAAACTTGTTATTGTAAATTTTTTACCACAAAAACCCATGGGTACCCATGAACCCGCGGATACCCAGCGGGTTGGGTTGGGTTTGAGTTTTTCAAACCCAGCGAGTTTTACCCCGGGTTTTTTTGGCGGATAAACCCATGGGTTTGGGTTTGACAAAACCCGCCCCAACCCGACCCATTGCCATCCCTATATCAGGATCTTGTCTCTTCCACGTGGAGTGACGATACGTGGACAGCAGGCTGTGACGTGGACAGATGAACAAATGATTTAGTTATCGATTATGCTGAGGTGCCAACGGAACGGACTGAAAATTGGAGATGGGATTTGGGAAGACTACGAGAAGGAACACCAAATGTGTGAGACAAACCAATTCACACCCAATATATATATAAATCTCTTATTCAAATTGAAGAAAAAAATTTATGTTATTAAAGGAATAAATTACATGTTTGGTCACGCAAATTACATAAAATTTTCACGTTTGTCACCCGAATTTTTTTTTTCTTATTCGCCCCTAACTTTACAAATCGTTTCACATTTGGTCACCGACCCGTCTGTCTTCGTTAACTCCGTCAGTTTTTTATTACTTGGCAAACGAAATTACTGATTGTATCGTTAAAAGAGTGATATGTCAAATTAAAATTTTAATAAAAGTATGTTTTAATCTTTCCACCTCATTATTATCATTACAACATAAAATATCATCCAAAAAACCCTAAAATTGGTTTTCCGAAACCAGCGCCGCCTCCTACCATTCTCTCTGTCCGCCCAAGATTCCCTGGCAGCCTCCGAAGCACCATCGACCTCTCCGCCTCTAGCTATTTGAATTTGGAACTTGGAGAAGAACAAGCAAAATACAAAGATTGCAGCGTCCAACCAGCAATTCCTCTCTCCGCTGAGACGAGAAGAGAAGCATTTGAAAACCCAGAAATCCTCAAATATTTTCCACATCTCCTGATTTTTCTTGCTCCTATCTAATTCCCAGCGATCAAATCGAAAGCCCTTCTATCTTCCCTTCTTGTCGTCACGAATCAAGAAAACCTTCTTCTATCTCCTATCTATATCCTCTCAATCTGTGACTTCGGATAACCTCAATCTACAGTGGCAAAGAAAAAAGGGTAGGGAAGAACTTCATTTTGTCTCTTGGTTTTGGTGCAATGCCCACACGCAAACGAAGAGAAGAACAAGCGGAAGTAGAGGAACTTGCCCAACAACATACTTCTCCAGATTTACTACACCGTTATGGATATGCCTGCGTCTCTCGTTGTTGCATCTTTGCCTTCCCTATCTCTGCCTTCGTCGAAATCACCATCGTCCAGTCTCCAATAGGCCGCCATCGTCGTCCAGCCCGTAGGCTCCTACTCCATCCTTGCCTGTCGCCTCAGTTTCGCCGTTGCACCATCAAAAATTCTGCTGCCTATACTCTGTGTGTCTCGGAGGAGAAGAAAACCACGAAAAGTAGAGGATATCTTCTCCGTCTATCCTCTCTCAACAAAAATCATATGAGGTGTAAATTAGTTTTTTATTTTTTAAATTACCACATCACTCGTTTAACGGTCCAGTCAGCAGTTCCGTTTGCCACGTCATCAAAAAACGGACGGAGTTAACGAAGATAGACGGCGGTGACCAAACATGAAATGATTTGTAAAGTTAGTGGTGAATAAGAAATAAAAGTAATTCGGGTGGCAAACGTGAAAAATTTATCTAATTTGAATGACCAAATGTGTAATTTAGCCATTATTAAAGTTTGCACATGTCAGAAAATTGTGTAAATTTCGTAATTGAATCTCTCTCAACAAATCGAGTTATAAGAATACATTGGTTCTTAAAAGTTAAAATGATATCAGAGGATTCTATTACCGAGATGACTTTTCAAACTAACAAATTGATTTTCGTCTGAGGTGCCTGTAACTATCGGGGTTAACTGGTTCTTGACATCACATACCCATCATACCTAGACAATAGACTAGGCCGTACCGATAATCGCCCATTGGTAGGTCGGGTAGTTTACTTTGGGTTAAGAATCGATGCAACTATGCATTTTAAAGGGAGAACCAATTAATTAGTATCCCTAAATTCTAATCATAATATGTATTTTAATCAGCTATTAATATTGAGAACAACTAGTTCTTGACAACACATGCCCTTCATTCCATGTGCTCAATCAACTATTTAATATTAAAATTGTGAAGATCGAGCTGAATGCACGAGGCTTCTCTAATACCATGCCAAGAACCAATTCATCTCCATAGCTTGAATTGTTGAGAGAGATCTACACATACTTAATACTTTGCATAACCACTCAAGAGCCAAATGTACGATAATTTTATTTGTTACATGTATTTATGTTAAGGGTTAACTACAATTATGTGTTATTCATTATATAATTTGCAAATTGATGCACTAACCGAAAATTTTTCTCACTTAATGATAATGTGATATTATATTGTTTATTTTGGTTAACCAATTAACCAAATCGATTAAACTTTAGTTTGGTTAGTTTGGTTTGTGTATTAGTTTGGACGGTTTGATTATAATATTGTATTCCATAATTAATAAAATTTATACTTATTTGGTTTGATAGTTACCATGGTAACCATTCAAACACCCCAATTAACCGAGTTTTCATCCTTTCCAATGAAGGTCTCAAAAGTCCAAACGGAGCATTTAAAGGTCTTGCAGCTCATCCAGATGGTAGATGAAGATGATATCCAGGAGACACTCTACGTACTTCCTCCATTATCTTTCTCATTCATTGGTTGGTTTGAAATACATGGATTGTTCGTCTCTACCAGACATACATACAATATTTTTCTCGCAAATGATTGAGCTTAAGCTCAATTCGTAATGGCCGACAGAATGAGTTTGTGATCCCCATTTTTTTGTTCGGATTCACAACGTAGCTGTTAGCTCTCTTAGTCGATCGGGTCGCCCCTCGTTTAAGCACATTAAAGCTCTCGAGTTTAAGGGCAGGGTCCTACGACAATAGGACACCTTCTGCGTCATTGTGGTGGTCTATGTCAATAATGGCAATAGGGTCTCTCGCTAATTAAATTTAGTTACATACATGCATTTGTGAAAGAAGAGAGGGCATGCAGCCGCCTGCACTATAGTACAAAACTAGTCACTTTGGTGCTGCAATTGCTTGGCCCAAAAATGAAGACTGTAACAATCCTTCCCATTAATCCCCACTCTCCTTTCCCCTTACGTCCTACCGACGGACACAAACTGCCCCCACCGCCACTTCCATTTCCTTCCTTCGTCGTCGCTTTCAGAACTTTCAAATACAGAGAGTACAGTTGCAGGAGCAATTAGTCCGAAAAGAAAGGCGATGGCAGCATCTGTAGTAACATCTGCTGGTAGATGCTCAACATCACCAAAAATGAACATGACGTTGCAGCCTCATATCACGCACATACCTACATATTTACATGTACTGAATGGCACCTATTGTTGTACGCGATATATACCGCGTAACGATCCTGGTGGAGTACGAATATATATGGGATGGATCCTTACTAAAACATGCTTAGTCTTGCTGTAAGGTTTCTTCCTATCTAGTTACTGGTCCAATTGCAGGACTCTACCTTTACAATTAGTGTGGAAGTATTGCAACTTGTTGGGTTATGTATTGAGGCTGTATCTGGCTAGCCTGCTGCAGAAACTAACAAGAACAAGCAGCCACCGTTGCTTCTGTAAGCAACTGGTCATATACAACAGACCACCACTTGCATGCAGTTCGTCCAAGTGAACTGCAACTTGCAATCCTTCACATTCAGCAAGCAGTTTTCTTTCCAGCATAGAAAGTGTCGCCATCCAGCTACTGTCAATGACGATTCACATGTGTTTGATAGATATGAAGACAGAGTCCACTGCAATTTGCAGGGCCCTTTTTCCTTTTTTATCGGATAGAAGAGTGGAACATCGATCGATCGTAGTAGTTGGATCAAACCAAAGACCTCCAAGTTGAAAGTCAGCTGCAACACCTTCTGATTCTGGTTTACTTTAAATTAATCTCAGTCCCTTCAATCACAATCACTCAACTGCGTATATTCATATGTTCAGAAGCCAGATGGCATGTAGAGTACAACCTAGGATACGAAGTCAAGATAGCAATAATGCACATCTGATCATGTTAGTTAAGGTAATTAACTACAAAGAAGAAATTTTTTTGAAAAAAAATTTGAGCATATAAACATATATAATAAGATGTGATGGCGAGGACGATTGAGATGCAAGAATGAGAATGACTTTAGTTTGAGTGGAAATGATCTGGTCTTATCGAGCAGGAAAACATTAATGACTGACTAATTGTACCCATCTGCAAAAGTGTTATAGACTCTAATCACGATTAACTAATATGTGAGCCCCGCCTCACTTTCGATCCTCCTAAAGAGATGAGATGACATAAAGCCATGAAATTAAACTTGCACACCATGAAACTCTCCACCTCAAACGTCAACAACTTGATAGAACAATGAATTGAGATGGCTAAATATGCAATTAGTGTAGCTAGAAAGGGACCAATTTCTCAGTACTTGCTTACCGACACCTTGTCTCTCCCCTTTCACTCTCCTTCCCTTCCTAGAACATGTACCAAACAATATAATTCCAGGAAAGTGAAAGCATTTACTGTAAGCGTTCACTAGCTATGATACAAGAAAGAAGCAGCCAGCTATTGGAATCAAGTGGACAAGGAGGCTATGGTTCTTTACATTCAGACTATGCTGGTTTAGGATATATTTTAGGGGGAAAAGTCATGCATCTTGTTGCCTTGGAATTAGGATGGATTTAAAGAAGACTTAGGGTTGATTTGGTGAGGCTACGGGTTGTGCACGATATCAAGGTTTGTAAATGTAGGCCCAAGAGCCTTTTCATCACACAAGGGGGAGTTTAGACATCCACTCAAAAGAACAGCTGCATCGCACAAGTCTAAAACATTGTTCACTTCTCAATGTTCTTCAGCAGAAACATGAAGGTTCAAGGAGACAACTTTTTTTCTGCTAGAGTTGATTCTCAACGTCACAACAGTGACAAATATCTTTATTTATGAAAGATCTTACAAATCGTTGCAGTATTTCTCTACACACAGTATGGTATCTGTTGTATAGACTGTTTTCTCTAGTTTTAGGAGATGTTCTCAGTGCTCCCTATACATTCATGGGAAGACAAGCATAGGAAACTGAGAGGTCGTATGTATGAGAAAGCTAACCTATACATGGAGACAAAAAGAAAAAGAGCTTTAAGTTGTCATGCGCTGGATTCAGGATGTCTCTTGCAGAAACTGGAAGAGTTCTTCTGCTACCACTGAAGGATATTCTTCTTGTGGCAAAAGAGCACCTGGAACCTCAACAAATTTGGTCACCCCACTGGCTCCCCTGAGTGCTTCCATCTCTGCTTTAGATCTCCTGGGAGATCCTTTAGACGACACGACAAGAACTGGGATCTTCCCATCTAACCCGGCAAACAAGTCCACGAACTCTTCTCTGGACTTAACTGGGTCAAGCAGGCCAGTCAAGAAAGCAGCAGGTGCATAACGAGCACCCTGTTTCTTAGTTAATGCATATCGGCTCTCAACAACTTTTGGAGTCACATTGTTCGGATCAGCATAGACATGGGATTTGTACTGGGATTGGATCGCCTTCTCGTTGCTGACAAGCATGTTATACATCATCCAACCCACTCCAGGTGCCCTCAATGTGCCCCTAAGTAGACCATACCTGGTAAATCGACGAATAGCTCCATCTGATTTAGTTCCTTAAACAATGAAACCACTGTCCATTTCTAGAAAGAAGTTCTGGAACTCAAATCGTTGCGATCAAGACATGAAATAGAAATCATGTTACAGATACCTTGACTCCATGTTTGAATCACGACCAAACACAATAGGCAGAGGACCAGCCCAGGTTGGTGCAACAGCTGCGATAGCTGCTGGCTTCACCAAGCCCTTCTTTGCAGCACGAACTAGTATCGTGGCAGCATGCCCTCCACCAAAGACTACCAAATCATTTGCTGAAGCAACAATATAAAAGGATCAGTATGCTATCTTGCTCAATGAACTTTCCAATCCGAATTTCCAAGTATGACTTGCGGGAAAAGAGTTCTGAGAAACCCATTTATGAAAATGGAATGTAGAACGAAGAAATTTTGTGAACTGTGTACTATTTTTTTGTAATCAACATAATGTACTTATTAATAAATGGAGTAACAGTCAAACTTAAATTTCAGACTGATTTACAAGTCAAAGTAATTTAAGTATCTGTATCTGTAGTTTATACAAAACATATTGCAAAATAAGTAAACAGATTGAAATACGGCTTCCTATTAGCAAAGCAGCAGTAGGCAATTCTAGAAGAACATGCAGATGCTATAGCTAGTCCAACTAAAGTTGAAAGGGCGTTGTGTACGAGGCATCAACGTTGAATTGATGATTTCTGACCATATGAATACAGGGAAATAAACTTTTATGTACCTGAGTTCTTAAGTGGACTATCAGGGGAATTGATGAAATCAACTAAGAACTTTTCCATGACATCAGCATTGTAGTCTATCTTTGGTCGATCCGAGTAACCCAAACCAGGCCAATCCACAATAGTAGCACGCCAATCAGCTCCACCAGCTCGCTGTACAATGTCAAGAGCAACTGATCTCCATTCTTCAGCAGTGCTCACATCTGAAATTGTCGGTATCATCAGAATATCCTTAGGTGAATCAGAGTTATTCTTTGAATGTTCTTCATAATAGATGCTGATAGATTTGTCATCGAACTTCCATTGCCAACTAGTTGACTGAAAAATAAAAATGTATATGAGAAACGCTTAACCGTCCCAAACAGTGAACACCAAATTCAATAAGGTCAAAGCATACCAATCTTTGAGTTCACCTCATAGCAGCTAGTTACAAGTTACCAAATAGCAGACAATTTCTAAATGATGGATATTGCACATTGATGGACATTGCAGTTATCTCTATTCTATCACACACTCTAGAGCAGCAGAAGAAGCAATCCTACAAGCTCTTGTAAATAGACATGAACTAACCGAATCTAAAGCTCCCTCAAATGTAATACCGACGTCACCATCCCTCAAAGATATACCATCAAATGAATCAAATGCGAACTTGGTCAAAAACTATTGAGTTCAAGTGATAGTAAATGATGGGAAACAACAAGAAAGTCAGTTCATTTGCTTCATATTTGTAATCGTACAAGACAGGTTGCAACCAGGAATTAAGGAGGAGTTTACCTTGAAGGATTTGGAGGGCTTATCGGCAACTGGGGCTGCAGAGTAACCAGCAGAAGTCGAAGAAGCTTTAATAAGTGAAAGTGGTCGCAAGAAGGGAAGCTTCTGTGTCAAAAATGGCTTGTAGCTCACCCGAGAAACAGCTGCGAAAGAAGGGGCGAAGGGGGAGACGAACAACGCTGAGGAAGAGGCCATGACTTTTCGGATTCAAAGCGGAACGATTGCTGGATTCCAGACGAAGAGGAAGAAGGAAGAGGCTTCAAGTCTTCAATGGAATGGACAGGGAAAAAAATCTGCCTTTTTGTTTTTTAACATTTCGGATGGAAGTTCGATTTTGTGGTGTTCTGCGATTTTGGGCTTCGTAGACCAAGTCCATGAAAACAATCATATGCGGGCCTTAAATCAAAAGCCCATAAACTCATCTTGTCTCCATTTGTCCAGTCTGTTGATAAAACTTGGATCGCAGCCGTTGATATTTCAATTTTCAAAAACATGACAGCCGTCAGATCTAGGGCTTCCGTTCAAAGGCTCTCGCCTCTCCGCAGAAGCTAATATTCTGCCCTTGCTGCCGCTTCCGCCCACTTCTGTTGTGTGTCGCAGCCGAGAGAGGGAGGAAGAAGAGAAAAGGTAGAAGAATCGAAAATGGTGCAGCGTCTCACTTACCGCAAGCGCCACAGCTATGCGACCAAGTCCAACCAGCACCGAATCGTCAAAACCCCAGGTAACTCCTTTCTCTAATTTCTGTCCCCCACTCGTTGAAACCTAGGGCGGCTCAAACCCTCCTGTTTGCTGCTTTCGGCCAATTTTTATAGATTTCTCTGATCAATACCTTTGGTTGAAATGTAGGTGGAAAGCTTGTGTACCAGACCACCAAGAAGAGAGCCAGTGGACCCAAGTGCCCCGTTACTGGGAAGAGGATCCAAGGGGTAAGTAATTGCTGGATATGTGTGTTTGTGTTTCCATTGTCAATGAGGAGGTAGTTCGATTTAGCTGTGTTTTGTTACTTTGGGGTCCTTCGTTTCAACTGTGCACTCTTCTCGTACTTGGGTTTGTAGAAAACAGTGATCATGCGTAGGGAAGTTTCATCTTTTGATGTGATGGTGGACTTTGATAGGTCAATCTCTATAATGTGTGCTTGAACTATCGTCCCTGTGAAATAGAATCTCGTTATTGGAGCGAATCCTTTTGGTTTCATTTGTTAAGCTATAGAATGCCCAGATTCTTGTCTTTCTTCTTCTGCCATCATTAGTAGTGTTAGTATACTTTATAGATGGAGTCAAGAATGCATGACGTTCTTCATTGTTAGGTTTTCTGTTTATTGCCTTCAAATGCTGAACAACTTGGTCTGCAGCAGTAGGTAATTGTCCTCAAACAATCTAGTTTTCAACTTCGGTTTCTTGTTGCCTGATCTCCTTCTACACTGAACCATGCAACCTTCCTGAACCTTTCTTGAATTTAGCTTACCATATTCTAGGCTTTTGCATCTTCATTATTCTGAGTTTTACTTTTTCAATGGTCAAGGAATGAGCTTGATCTCTCCTCTTCTAATGGTGCAAAAGTTATGCTATTTGCTCCTTTGCAGTTATAATAAAATGTCTCTATAATGCATTTTACATGTCTATTGGTGTACATTTTCTGAAGGAGAGATTGTGAATCAAATTATCCTCCTGTGTCTACAGATCCCACACCTGAGGCCTGCTGAATACAAGAGATCTCGGCTACCAAGGAACAGAAGGACCGTGAACAGAGCATATGGTGGTGTTTTATCGGGAGGTGCTGTAAGGGAAAGGTGTGTCTCGATCTCATTATTTTCTTTCAATCACTATTGTTTGTTATCTCCATTATGGATAGTGGTTTACATGATCTACATGAATAGAGGTCGGTCTCTTCATTTGAATACGTTTTTTCGTTGTTTGTAGGATCATAAGGGCATTCTTGGTTGAAGAGCAAAAGATTGTCAAGAAGGTGTTGAAGATTCAGAAGGCAAAGGAGAAGCAGTCTTCAAAGGCCTAGATCAGCTCCATCCAATGACATGAATGTTTTCGTTATTTGCTTGTGGTTTTTATCCTAATCAAATTTTGAGTAAACAGATGTGAATTTTAGTGGGGATTTATACACGATCACTGAGGTGTTTTCACATTGGTTGCGGTTTATGTTAAGTCACATTTGTTTCAACTGCATTTCAGTGGTTTAAACATCACTCATGTTTAGGAAATTAGCTTATGGAATGGAATCCCTACCTTGAGGCAGGGCAGCCACAGGATTCTGTCCAAATTGCCATCTGGTTTGGATCAGACCAAACAGAATATGATCAAGGAGACTATAATTCTTTTAATCGAAGCTCATAGATAGTAAAATGGTGTTGATAACCATGAACTTTATTACAAGAAACATCTGCAAAACGTATACATTGCAAACAAGTTGGAAGGGAAATCTGAAAACAGGAAAAAAGCAAACAAGCAGTGGCGCTGTTCTGCTCTTCCTCTCTACACTTGGGGAGAGGATCCTACAGCATTTTGCCTGAACCCCCGCAAGAGGTTCACAACCTCATCGTGAGGGGGAAGCACTTCTTTCACCACAGGAACCTCCTTCAAACTCTCGACCCAGGAGAACACCAATGGAGTCCTCTGCAAGTCGATGATCTCGGTGGTCCTGACGAACTCTGACTGTGCCTTGTGGAGGCCAAAGAACGCGCACATGGTAATGTCCAGGAACCTAACATTCTTCTGGTCGTCGAAATGATATTGAGGAATCCCTTCTGGAAAGAAGTTCACTCTCAGTCCCTCTTCAAGCAATTCCATGTTCTTCCTCAACTCCTTGATTGCTTCTTCTCGTGCCTCTCCTACTGCTGTTATTGTCACGATGAACTTCTCCAACAACTGCCAATGAATTGAAATAATATTGCTCGTCATTCAAAGGTACGATGTTAAAGCGATAAAGAAACTCTCTTTCTCACCTGTCTTTGTATGAAATCAGCCCAGAAGCGAACTCTGGCTCGCCTGTAAGTGTCCTCTTGAGGGAACAGGGCATGGCCGGAGGACTTCCAAGTTTCGTCGATGTACTCGAGGATGATGCACGACTCGATCACTGGTTTCCCGTTGTGGACAAGTACCGGGACTTTCTGGTGCACTGGATTGTGTTTGAGGAGTGCTTCACTTTTCCCATTCAGCAAATCTTCTTCCACATATTCGTAGGGTATGCCCTTAAGTTTAAGGGCTATCTCCACTCTTTTCGCATAGGGACTCGCCCACATCCCGTGGAGCACCACTTTTTCTTCCCCACTCATCTCTGTTTGTTTGACCTGCAAAATGGCTGGTGTTCATTCATGTGAAGAATCAGTTCAAATTGACTGGTAATATTCCCGGCATTCCCATGCGGACAAATCAAGGCATCTCTATCGTTTGTCATGTTTGCTAGGGGCATCTTCTATGACCTGCCAAAAACAGCAAAATGGCATCATCTGGTGGAATGGATTCCCTGCTGTATTGCTCTGATCAAAGTTTCAGGGGCCTAAAAGGCCCAATGTGAATATGGCTGCACTTCATTCATGGGTTAGGCCGTCTTTCACGGCTGCTGTTCTATTCCGCCCAAAGCCCAAACCTACGGTAAGTCATTGCGCATACTCTTGCAGGTTGGTGCTTCTCCCGCCGATTCCACACAGTCGACCGGACGATCCATATCTTCTTCCTCCGTCGCCCCGGAAATTCCCTCGCCGGCGCCTTACAGTAAAGCGAAATGCAATAGATAGATAGGTGGCGTTTCGATACGTGTCTCCATCCAATGGTTTTCTCTCCACTGCACTCTTCACAGATGCTAATGCTTTGTTCCTCCGGCTGCTGCACTGTTTACTGGATTCTCTCCGTCAAGTGAAGGAGAGATGAATTGCCAGCTCAACAGAAATCTCCAGCTGCTGAAAGTAGTCCCGCCAGTTTTGGGTGGATTTAAACCTTCGTTGGCTGCCAAGGGAATCCCAACCGGAGGAACGAATTTGACTCCTTCACTTCCCGCGCTGGACTTGTCCAATGAGTCAAAAATCCGTCAGTGCTCGCTCGAGAACACAAGAATGTTACATGCCCGTTCGCTTCAAACGGGATGGTTACCCTCCGCGCTGTTTGTTGCTAACTCTCTGCTTGGATGGTACTGTAAGTCTCAAGCTTTGGTTGATGCTGTCAAGCTGTTCGACACAATTCCTGAGCCAAATGTGATTTCTTGGAATACTGTGATTTCTAGCTATAATGACAAATATTTGTTTGAAGACTCTTGGAGATTCTTTCGCAGGATGCACGCTTCGGGGTTTCCGCCTAATGATATTACCTATGGCAGTGTTCTTTCTGCTTGTGCCTCCCTCTCGGCTCCTATTCTAGGTGAGCTGGTGTATTCGCTCTCAGAAAAGAATGGGTCTTTCTCAAGTGGGTATGTTCGTGCAGGGATGATAGATTTGTTTGCGAAGAATGGTAGGTTAGAAGATGCTTTCAAGGTGTTCAATGAAGTTAATTGTGGCAATGTGGTCTGCTGGAATTCAATGATCTCTGGCGCTGTTAGAAACGGGCAGAATTCGGCTGGTTTGCATCTTTTCCAAAGAATGGGTCGCGAGTTCTTGGTGCCAAATAGTTTCACATTTTCTAGTGTTTTGACAGCCTGTGGGGCTCTTGAAGATATTCAGATTGGAAGAGCAGTTCATGGGTGGGTGATTAAGTGCAATTCGAAAGACGTATTTGTGGGGACTGCCTTAGTTGATTTATACGCCAAAGTTGGTGATATGGACGAAGCTGCCAAGGAGTTCAATCGAATGCCTGTCCGCAATGTAGTTTCGTGGACTGCCATTATATCTGGTTTTGTCAAAAAAGATGATTCTGTCTCTGCACTCAAAATTTTCAGGCAAATGAAGAATACGAATGAGCGAATAAATAACTTTACTATCACTAGTGTCCTGACTGCATGTGCAAAACCTGACATGGCTAAGGAAGCAATCCAAATCCATTGCTGGATAGTCAAAGCTGGATTTCATCTGGATGCAGTAGTTGGCGCGGCTTTACTTAATACATATTTGAAAATAGAAGCTTTCGATTGTTCAGAGATGTTATTTTCAGAAATGGACGAGATAAAGAACCCAGGTATATGGGCTGTTATGATATCTTCCCTTGCCCAGAGTCATAACTCTGGAAGGGCTGTTGAGATGTTTCGGAAAATGTTGCAGGAGGGTCAAAGACCAGATAAGTTTTCTTATTCTAGTATCTTGAGTGTTGTCAACTGTTTGCATTTAGGGAGGCAAATTCACTGCCATGCGCTAAAATCTGGATCTGTGTTTGATCTTTCGGTTGGAAGTTCTCTTTTCACAATGTACTCAAAGAGTGGTAGCTTACAAGATTCATACGAAGTCTTTGAGCAAATTCCTTTCAGAGACAATGTTTCTTGGACCTCAATGATTGCAGGGTTCGCAGAGCATGGCTGTGGGAAGCAAGCTCTTTCACTTTTCAGGGACATGGTTTCTGCAGGAAATAAACCTGATCAGAACACACTGACAGCTGCTCTTGGTGCATGTTCAGTTCTCCAATCCCTACATAAGGGGAGAGAAATTCATGGTTATGTTTTTCGAGCTGGATTAGGCACTGAGTCATTTGCTGGTGGTGCACTTGTTTCTATGTATGCAAAATGTGGTGCTCTAGCATTTGCAAGTAAAGTGTTTGGCATGCTTCCTAAGAGGGATCAGGTTGCATGCTCTTCCTTGGTTTCAGGGTATGCTCAAAATGGTCTCCTTGAAGAGGCAGTGGTCCTATTTCACGAAATGATAGCTTCTAATTTTAAAGTCGACTCGTTCACGATATCCTCTGCCCTAGGAGCTATAAACAGTTTGGACCTAGGGCTGCAAGTTCATACACTTGTTACGAAAGTGGGCCTAGCGTCTGAACTTTCAGTAGGAAGTTCACTGGTCACAATGTACTCCAAGTGTGGAAACATTGTAGATTGCTCTAAAGCTTTTGATCAGATTGATGAGCCTGACCTTATAAGTTGGACATCACTGATAGCAAGCTATGCTAGTAATGGGAAAGGTGAAGAGGCTTTACAAGTCTACGACCATATGATCGAAAAGGGAATTCAACCTGATGCTGTAACTTTTGTGGAGATTATCTCAGCTTGTAGCCATGCTGGTTTGGTTGAAAGAGGCCACTCGTGTTTTCATTCAATGACCAGAGACTTCGGGATTGAGCCTGACAACCGTCACTTTGCCTGCATGGTTGATCTTCTGGGCCGTTCAGGCAGGTTGAAAGAAGCTGAAAGGTTCATAGACAGTATGCCTATTGACCCTGATTCCCTTGTGTGGACTTCGCTGCTTGCTGCTTGCAAATTGCATGGAGATGTTGAGCTTGGAAAAGTAGCAGCAGAAAAGGTTATGGAATTGGCACCAGGCCGTTCAGGAACTTACATCTCATTGTCCAACATCTTTGCAGATGTAGGAAAATGGAAGGAAGCAGTAGAGATAAGAAGAAGGATGAGTAGAATTGGAGTCATCAAGGAACCTGGGTGGAGCTTCACATGAGACACCCTGTTTGATCATTCATGTGGAATTCTCATATCGAGTCAATCCGTATGCATCCATGATAAAATGGAAGACATGGTCACCCACTTAAAGTGAGTATAACTAAAACAAAATTTTCCCTTTTCTTGGTCTATCCTTGCTCATCTTCTGTAAGTGATAGCAATTCAAAATTACCTGCTCTGTTCACAGATCCCAAACTTAAGCCTGCTGGATACAAGATATCTAGTGTATCAAGGAACTGAGTGACAGTGAACTGACTAAATGGGTGTGATCCATTGAGGTGCTGTAAAAGAGAGGTTAGTCTCTATCTCAGTTTCTTCACCATTTTGGTTGGCTTTTTTGTTTGTCACTTGAGAAAATAAATTTAAATATTCTCGGGTGGAATCTGTTGGTATCTTCATCTGGTAGAATATGTTTGCATCTTTAATGCAGTCGTGATGGTTGTGTACCACACCATCATGAAGAGAACCAGTGGACCCAAATGTCCCATTACTGGGCAGAGGTTCATAGGAGTACGTTATGTGTGCTTGTGTATGTTTCTTTCTCCCACCTCTGTTACCTCCGAGGATGCATCTTACCTTATGATAGGCACTGTCATCATTTGTAGTATGTCAGAGTCGATATGTTTCCATATTGAAGTGACAAGCTCGATCTACCTGACTTCCTCTTCCGAATGCTGCAAAAGTTTGCTTTTAGCTTTTTGGCATCCAGTTATGTGGAAGTCATTAGAATATCCAGTAATGTGTATATAAGGGCACATTTCCTTGAGAATAAACATTCTCAATATTTTGCTGTGCTTGCAGAACACCCGAGACCTGCTCCAGCCCTCAAGAGATGGAAGGCTGCAAGGAACAGGGAGCACAGTGAAGCTCTGTGGGTTGAAGGCGTCAACAGACTGGCAAAGACAGAGGGCAAGTAGGATTAACCCCACCTGATCAACCCCAGTGGATTTTCCCTCAGAAGGCTTTGCAAGTAAAAAACCCTCTCAAAATGCTTCTTCTCATCAGTAATTGATCACATACTCGCCTCGTCTGCCCATTAGAACAGAGGTGGAGATCTCTTGGAAGCCGCCCTCCGGAGTGGGTAACTCTCAATTCTAATGGCTCTGTAAAACCAGATTCGGGATATGCTTCAGCAGGTGGCTTGATTCAAGATCATAAAAAATGTTGCTTAGCAGCATTCGCTTTGACTTTGGTGTGTGCTCCATCACCCGAGCAAACCTGAGAGATGCAAATGAATGTCTTCAGTTTGAGACGCTGGACACTGCCGAGTGTGCGTAGAGCTAGACTCCAAGTGTGTTGTACTCCTGTTGCAGAGTAGGGAGGAGCTCGATCACTTGAATGAAACCATTATCCACTGGTTTCAAGAGTTGTTCACTCAGGACTGGGAAGTTTTGATTTCCTACATATACCGTGAAGGCAATAAGTGTGACAGAGTCCTATTTGGTTGTGAATGAAAGCTAAAATGACTGCATCCATTTATAAGAAAATAACTTAATCGATTCAGGCTCGCACAAAATCAACGCTTGGCAGTGGTAACAATGTAAGCAATACCGTTTGCTATAAGGAATACCAACTGTACAGAGAGTGTACAAATGGAAAAGGAATAAACAAAAGCCATCTTCTATTTTCAAAAGATAGGTCCTTCACAAGTTGCTTAATGATAGTTCCAATGTTGTATAAATCAGAGCTACTGTGCCCCTATAAAAGCCTGTAGAATACTTGTAATGCAGAGTATTTACAGTACAGCTTATATACGCTCATGCCTTTCGTAAGCCAAACCTGATGTCAATTTAGCGCTCCTTGATATCGATGTTCCATCCACCTCAAGTTGACATGAAGATTCATATATTGATGCCCTCTCAAAAGAAGTGTGTTCAAATCCATCGCCTTACAAACCTTCTGATGGCACTTTTCTGTTACAACAGTCTCTGGTTGCTTGTGGCGATCTATATACTTCTATAGCATACAGAAACACCATCCTGAGATTCAAAATGCCTTCCGAAAATGAAGCAGCAGATCTGTGCTCAGACAAACACTTACAAACCAGAGCATGAATAACAACTTAATTCTCTATCTGGTTTCTGGTGAGCCGAGTCTGATGTTCAACTGGACCAAGTAGTAACAACATCACTAGGCTGCAAATCACGCAATACTTGTAGCTGCACATGAGTATGTTCTCAATCAAGGTTCTGATTCCCAGTTCTCTTATCATTTTCCGTTCTTTACCCTTGATCAAGATTTTCAGAATGATGGTGAAGTCCGGGAGTTGCAGAGGCTATATTACTGGGCCTTTATAAACCAATAGCATGAAGTACCTGCCCTTTAACACGTCACCTACAAGCAAGTACAATCAACATTCAGTATTCAGATTAGAACTATCAGGAAATTTAATTCCATTTGAAAATAAATAAAAAATTGTGAATTCAAGGAACCTTGAGTTATCCAAAAGTAAACTTAAAATGTTAGTAGAATGGTTACTGCAGAAGAGTAGATCATAAGATATAACTGATGACTATGTTTATCTATTTGGGAAAAAATGGCGGGGAAGATTATTGTGGAGTTAGAACCAAGAACTTATATTTCATATCATCAAATATTGGCTGAGGAAAGTACAATGCAGATCCATTCCCTAAAACTATGCATTCTTCTCAATGAACAAGGGGGAAACAATATAATAACCCTATAACATACAAGGAAAACTAGGAATTCTTACCATTCGACGGATATTGGGTTTTCAACCAGGACCAACTTCAACTGGCTGATAACCACTCATTCTTGACATTAGGCTAGGAGCTAGGAGCAGTCCAGTGCTAAGTCACCAAACCAGGTTGAGCAGGCAACAGTTGAAACTCCTCATCTTGAAATGCAGCAAAAGTCAGTTAGCTCCAATTAGTTGACAGAAACATCAGAACCATGACGAGCTAGACCACAGGGCTGACTCTATTGACCCAATTTTCGATTCTTATTATGTCCATGCCAGTAGGAATATTCTCGGTTCTACCATCGCAATGATATATCTATTTTTTATCTTGGTTTGCTCTTCTACATTTCAACATGAAATTCACAGCTGCAGCTTTGACCAGCAGTCACCAGTAGTCTCTGCACGAACAAAACCCATCCTTGAAAGAGTGAAACCGGCTTCTATCTCTTACAACAATCTCAACATTATAGACATCAGAAATCAACTTCATCATGACATGACAGTCCCTGCAAATCCTCAAATTCTTGACAACTCTTATCTTCTTTCCCTTGCACAATCTTCCAATCCCAAAGGCTACAGCAAGCTTTTCACTGTGACTGGATATGGAGTCTTCTTTTTCCTCTTCTTCTAGGTCATAAAAGACTTTACCAACTTCAGGAGCATACCCTCCTTCCAACCGTAGCCTCAATATTATCTCCTTCAGTTTCTCGTAAGCCTCTACTATGATCTTATCATCCTGCTTTACACCAGCCAAGAAAGTATACATGACCTTATCTACCTCAATCATGCTCCACCCAGGAGTTTTCTGGATTTTCAGATCATTCATTGATCGTCGCACAGCCGCAACATCTTTCCACTTCCCTGCAACTGCATAAACATTTGAAAGTAGAATATGGTCACCAGAGTTGTAGGGGTCTAGCTCAGAAAGCTTTAGCTTCACTTTCTCTGCCAACTCAATATTCCCATAAAAGCTGCAAGCACCGAGAAGGGTCCGCCAAATAATTGCATTGGCTGGAATTGGCATCTGACATGCAAATTCATATGCCTTCCACAGCTGGCCAGCTCGACCATATAGATCAACCATACAACCATAATGTTCAATAGACGGTTCAATATTGTAGACATTCCTCATCTCATAAAAGTAGGTACATCCTTCTTTAACTAATCCAGTATGACTACAAGCATACAAAAGAGAAATAAAGATGATTCCATCAGGCATTACTCCAGTTGATGCCATTTCATGAAAGAGCTGAATTGCTTCATCTCCATGACCGTGCATTGCAAGTCCTGCCAGCAATGAGGTCCAAGAAACTATGGTTCTTTTCTGAGGCATTCGTTCAAAGACTAGCCTAGCCATTGCTATGTCGCCACACTTAGCATAAGTATCCAGTAACGCATTGTTAACAGAAACCATCCAGAGGAAGCCAGCTTTCTCAAGAAATCCGTGGAGGATTTTTCCAAACTCAAAGGCTCCTGCTTGTGCACAAGCTGAGAGCACCCCAGTCAAGCTCACCTCGTTCAGTGTCATCCCAACTCTCCTCAACTCCCTGAAATGCCCAAAAGCCTCATCAAAATATCCCGTATGAGAGAACCCAACAATCATGGTGCTCCATGAGACATCATCCTTCATCGGCATTTCAGAAAACGCCTTTCTCGCTAGCTCTAGTTCCCCTGATTTCATGCAACCCGCAAGCATCACGTTCCAGGATGTCAAGTTCTTGAACGTCATAAGATTAAACAATTCTGACGCACCCTTCACATCTTCTCCCCTCAAACACGCAGTGAGCACAGCATTCCACGCGACAATATTTGGTTGACGCATTTCATCAAACACCTTCCTTGCTAAACCAACACACCGGCATTCCCCGTACATACTTATCAAAGTAGTCCCGACGAAGATATGGCTATCAAAACCATAGCTCAAAGCTTGGCAATGCAACTGAATTCCAACTCTGAAGGATCTCAAATTCGCAGCGGCTTTGAGAGCAAACGCAAACGAATAGCTATCCGGAGGCAACCCGAAATCCCTCCGCGTCTCCACAAATGCAGAGATGGCGTTCAAGGGATTATCAGATTCCGCTAGCCCTCGAATAACGGCATTGCACATGAATACATCAGGATCCGGAGCGTGGCGCAGGAGTGAGCAAGCATAGTCGAGAGAGTCGGAGAGAGCCGTGGCACAGTGAAGGAGCAACCTCCCGGCGACCAAACGATCGGCGTGAAAGCCAGTCTTGAGTAAATTGGCGTGGACTTGCTTGACAGATGTTAAAGTCTTGGCATGAGTCAAATACGAGAGACAGAGCGGCAGCGAGTTGTTCATTTCGTGCTGCTCCTCTGTCCATGGCGGCCCTGGCGTTCCCTCCATTTGTAACAAGCGGGATTAAAGTGTAAATGATAGAAGTTGAGTGATAAGTGGGGTAATTGTGTAGAATTGTAACCAACTTTACAAATCAATAAACTTTACCTTCTCTCTCCTCTCTTCTCTTCTCTCTTCTCTCTTCTCTCTTCTTCTCCCTTCCTCTCTCCTCTGATTCCTATCTTCTTCTCTACTCATTCTTCCAATTCGTTCTTGCCAACAAGCCAAATCTAGCTCTCCAGGGGTTACAAGGTGGTATCAGAGCATTCGCTTGGCGTCATTCAGTTATGGCGGCGATGAGAGGTTCCTTCGATGAGCGTCTCGCCAGTTTGGCGGCGTCGACGACGCAGGCGCAGGGGGAATTGGACGATAAGATCGCCGACGTCAGGAGCTTGGTCACATCACAAGCGAATCGATTGCAGTAACTGGTGACTCGATTGGACGGTCACTCTCAATAATTTGTTAATCTCACAGCTCGCCTAGATTCCATGGAGGCAGGCACAGCTACTCGTTTGACCGAACTGGAGGATCGTCTGGATACTCGAATTGGGAATTTTACTCAGGAAATACGCGAGATGCTTCAATTGATTGTTCACCCCAGGCCGTCGGGCCCCATTGTCGGTGCGGCTAGACCGTTGGCTTACCGAAATTGAGGCATTCTTTCTCTTCCACACCAAGGTTTCAGGGGGAGTTCATCCTGCCATGGCGCAGACACCTAGGGTTCAGGCTCCGTTTCATCTAGTTGCTGAGCGGGAGGCTATTCCAGCTCCAGCCCTAGGTAACAATCATCAACTGACCCGTCTCGACTTTCCATCCTTTAATGGCGAAGATTCACGCGAATGGACGAGGAAATGCGAGAAATTGTTTGAGATTTACTCTATTCCTAATTACTAGAAGGTGAATTTAGCGGTGATTTACTTCCAGCGTCGTGCGGATCTGTGGTTTGAGGGGCGGATTCTCCAGAAAATGGTAACCACCTCCATAACAAAATAAGGACAACTATTGTCTCTCTTCTTCTGAAAGAGTTCTGATTTTACAATCCCTGCAAAAGATCTTTTATCCCATGACCCTAAATGACCACCAAAGCCCACCAATCTCCATAATCGACGAGCAAAAGAACAGCTAAAAAATAAATGCTCCAATGCTTCAACCTTTCTGCCACAAACCGGACAAACTGGTAAAATATCAAGCCCTCTAGCAAGAAGAGCCTCTCTCGTTGGTAGGATTCGATTCAAACACTGCCAAATAAAGAAACTTTAACTTTGGTGGAATCTTTAAATTTCATAATCAAATCCACATATCATGATCAACCTATTGTACCCTAGCTCGACCCCCCTGAACGCGATTTAAACAGTAAGTCAGATGATAGGCGGATTTTACCTGGGAACAATCCTGCAGCATCATAGTGCCACACTAGCTTGTCAGGAACATGCATTTTCGGCAATGGAATAGAAGTAATAAGCTTGATGCTTTCCGGAGAGAAGAACAATCCCAAAGCTGTTGGATTCCATGAGCGGGTGCCCGGATCAATGAAAGCTGAGACATAAGGCGAAGAAGAAGGCGCACCATCCCATGCTGCTGCCACTGATTTGAGAAGAACTTCCCTTGCAGCAATCGAGAGGGAACGGATTTTCCAACCCTGCAACCCTGTCATCAATTTCTCTTCAATAAAACGGAAAGTCACCTTCTTAGATTTTTGAACCAAAGAAGGAAGACCCAAGTAACGATCTAGCAAACCAATTGACCCCACTCCCAAAATCGAACCCAACAAACTTTGAGAGTGCGAATCCATATTTGGACTGAAGAAAGCTGCAAACTTAACTAAATTGAGAAGTTGGCCACTGATACCTTCATATTCATGAAGCAACCTCATAAGATTATCTCCATCCCTCCGAGAAGCACGAAGGAATAAAAAAGAATCGTCCGCAAAGAGAAGATGAGAAATTGAAGGACAAGAAGGTGCAACAAGGACGCCTTGTAGCTCATGGCGAGCAACCATTTCCTTTATCATAGCAGTAAATCCTTCTGAGCACAAAGCAAAAGGAAGGGAAGAGAGCGGGTCACCTTGACGTAGACCACGGGTGGAAGAAAAGTACCCTGAAGGTTTGCTATTGATCAAGATCAAAAAAGTAGCGGTGCACACACATTCCTTAATCCAATGAATCCAATCAGCCGCAAAACCCAATTTATGCAGAACCGCAAAAAGGAATGGCCACTTAATCCAATCATAAGCCTTCTCCATGTCCAGCTTAACGGCCATAAATTTCGATCTCCCTTGTTTCTTATTTGTGATGAAATGCATTAGTTCATGGGCTTTGAAACATTGTTCACAATTTGTCTTTTTGTTCTTCTGAGACTAATTGTGGCAATATCTTCCCCAACCAAGTAGCCATAATATTGGTTATTACCTTATAAAGAAATTGGCACAAGCTTATGGGACGTAACTGAGAAACCTATTCAACCATATCCACTTTTGGAATGAGGGTTAACCAAGTATGGTTGAAATTCCATAATAGCTTGCCTGTTGCGAAAAAGGAAGTAATAGCCTTGATCACACTATCACCAACAATGGGCCAAAAGGATCGAAAAAAAGAACCTGTAAAACCATCAAAGCCAGGAGATTTAAGAGCACTCATGTGGAAGATTGTATCTTTAATTTCAGAAGGAGTGACTTGAGCCAACAAAGCTTCATTCATTGCCCTTGTTACTAGACGTGAAATAGGCATGCTTTCCACTCTTTGAGCAACTCGGGCAGCAAAACCATCATCCAAACTAGCAGAGGTAAAAAGATTCTTATAATAATCCACCATAATAAGTTCTTTCCCATCTCATCTGCAACCCATTGACCAACAAAATCAAACAATCCTTCAATTCTACTCCTTCGACGTTTGGTGCATTGTCAAAAAAAAAAAAAACGTTTGGCGCGAGTTACGACATGAAAATATCCAGAGTTTTTGTCCCCTTCAGAGAGCCAAGAGATGCGTGATCGTTGTTTCCAGAATAATTCCTCCGTTGCCGAAGCCCAAGCTAAATCAGATTCAATTCCAGTGGCGGACCCAGGAATTTTTCATAGGGTGTCCTCTTTTAAAAATAAATTTAATAAAAATAAAATAATTAATAAAAATAATATGTAAATAAGAAAATACCTTACTCGTACAGGTTTAGTCCATTATGTGTTTTCATATTTTGAAATAATTGTAGAATACACTTGGTGTCTACAATGCTAAAACAATTGTCTCTATATACCCTACTAGACAATCATTCACGAACTTTTCGCATATTCGATTTGTAAACCTGTTCTTGATGTAACCCAAAGCTTAAAGACTCTTTCAACACTTGTCGTACAACGATAAAATCAATACAAATTAAGGGTAGGTTGAAATTAGTTTAATTGCTAGGTTTTGAAAATAATTAGAGATAGAGAATGCAGTGTTCAAAATCGAACAACACATGAGTTGTAGTTTAATGAAAATTAAGTGTATTAATAATAATAGTGCTCTAGGTTTGAATTACCCAACCTACCACTTATATTTTCATACACAAATTTAAAAAATGACAGTAAAATAATCATTTTTTCAAATTTCAGGGGTATCCCTCACTATCAATTATATTTTTTTATCCATACGTAAATTACCACCGTGGATTGAATAATCGTTTTCCCAAAATTTAGGGGTGTCCCCGTGCGTCCGCCCCTAGGGGTGTTCAAATGGTTACCATGGTTACCATGGTTATAACCAAACCAAATAAGGCTAAATTTCATTAACCATGGAATGCAATATCAACCAAAACGTCCAAATTAATACAACCAAATTAACCAAACTAAAGTTTAATCGGGTTGGTTAATTGGTTAACCAGATTAACCAATATAAAATCATATTATCATCAAGTGAGAAAATTTTCGGTTAATTTATCAATTCACAATTTATATAATGAATAAAACATAACAATCAACACATAGTTATAGTTGACCCTTAACATAAATACATGCAACTAAGACAATTATCTTACGGTTAGTAAAGAAGTATTCACCTAAGAAAAATTTATCACAATGTTATGGATTGATGAATTGTTGTGTTTGTTTGAATTGACTTAGTCTTTTAGCAATTTTCATAGGCTGGAAAGGACCTTGCTTTCAAGTTTTCATCCAACATAATGTATGAGATTTATCTAAATTAGGCGGTCATATGTTGTGGTCTACACTCTACATATACAAATATACATTATAGGAACAATATTAAGCTTTATATTTTATGAGTCTAAAAGGATGAACGTTTAACTCTTGAGTGGTTATTCAAAGTATTAAGTATGTGTATATATTAGATATATAACTAATTATTTATGTGGTTAATTTGATTTGGTTGGTTAGGAGTGTTTGAACCAAACCAAACCACCTAAACCAAACAAGCTAAAAACTTTACCCAAATCAAACCAATTATCCAAATTAACCAAACCAAATTATTCAAATAGTACTGGTTAAAACGGTTACCATGGTAACCACACCGTTTGAACACCCCTATCCGCCCCTATTCAATTCTATTAAGCTCCGTCCAGTCCACCAGGTTATCATTCCGGACTCGTTGGGTTTCCAAACGAAGCTGTCGTATCCGACGTGTTGCGTTAGTGGTCCCTTTCTTCGTCCAATAGAACAGTTTATGTATGGCATTTTTCAACCATGTCCAAAGCATTGACCAGGAAACCGGACTGTACCGGCCGGTTCAACCAAAAAAACTGAGAACCGGACCAAAAGCGATACGGTAGGCTAATGGTGGTCATTTTACCGTGCCGGCCGGTTTTTTCGGCTTACCCGACAGAAACTGAAATACCGCCCGGTCTCATTCTAACCGGCGGTAGACTTATTGGAAGAAAAACGTCGCCGTTTAACTAACTTAAAATTAGGAAAAAAGGAAAATTTTCGTCCTCACCCCAATCTGAATCCCCAACAGCCACCGAGAACGCCGACCCCGATCCTGACCCATACCTCCATCTCCAACACCGACGTCCGTCCCCAACCTCCTTCGTCCAGCATTGACTCTCCGTTCGTCGGTCTCGCGCGTCTATCTCGCCGAGAAACAACAGCAGCCGACGATTCCGGCATTCTCCGCTACACCCGACCTTCCATCTCGCCGAGACACAACGACAGTCGGCGTTCCCGTGCATCCTCCGCTGCACCCGCTCATCTATCTCCCTCAAAAACAGCAACAGACGGCGATCCTCCACCGTCCGCCATCCGCCGTTCTCCGTCGTATCCTGGGTTCAATCCTTCAAGGTATATGGATTCCATATTCAGATTCAGATTTGGGATAAACTTTCTTCTTTGTGATTGTAAATTAATAGGAGAGCCATGTGGATTAATTGTGTATTGTACATGTCATACCATCTGCTGTGGACATATTTTGCTCGCGTCAGATTAATTTGCTCAAATATCAAGTATGTCTCTTAAAAGCGGAAGATAATATTGAAATTTTGTTAAGTTGTTCTGTGGTCTATGTAGATGTCAACAACGGGAAGTGGAGAAGGAATCAAATCGGTTGATCAAGAAGGAGATTCTAGCGTATTCAGGTTTGTTATCCGGTATATTCTGATATTATTCCGAAACGGTATCCTGAATCTGCCTAATCGGGTAGGGTAAAACCCGAACCCGAAGCATTTTTCGTGGGTACGGGTAAAAACTGAACCCGAATATTGCGGGTAATGGGTGGGCATGGTTATCTCACTATCCAACCCGAACCCACCCGATTATACACATGCATATGTATTTTGTCTAAAAATAATCATTATTTTTCCCTAGAATATTTTATATTTAGCATATAAATATAATATTTTCATGAAATTATGTTGTTTTAATTAATTTTCGTCATTCTAGTGAATTATTGTCGTACTTTTCCTCTTACGTAATGTGAGTATATGTGTGAATGTTAACATATTGGTTTGAACTATAAGGAAAAATTATTACCCATGGATAACCGTGGATACCCGAAACCCGAACGGGCATGGGCATAGTTTTGATTTTCTACCCGTTTCTCGTGTGGGTATGGGTAAAACCCGAACTACATTGGGTAGGGTAACGGATATGCACTATCCGCCCCGACCCGACCCATTGCCATCCCTAAATTAGAGCAATATCAATTAGTTTCCATGTGGTCCACTCAGACTAAGCCCCTACGGCCCAGCTTCAACTCTGGGCCTTCACCTGAATGTACATACGGTGCCGTTTTGCGGAGATTTTCATTTTTCTATTCATCAGAGTTTGTTTTTGGGTTAATACCTCACTATGGCCTGAACTATGACCATGTAATCAACTTTGGCCCGTGGTTTGTGAAATTAACATCCTGGCCCGAACTATGCAGCATAGAGACAGAATTGGCCTTGAGCGTGGTTTGACCGTTTGTTTAGACGGTCAACACCGTTGACCGTTAGTCAACTGTCCAGGTCACTGCCATGTCACCAAAAAAAATTATTTCTTCATTTTTCTTTTTATTTCCATTACAAAATCGAATAATAAAGAAAAAAAAAAACAGAAAACCCAGGCCACCCATCCCCACCTTATCCCCTCAGTTTTTCGATCAAACCCAAATCCCTAACCATTCGCCTTCTTCCCCGACGAGGCGCCGCCTCCATTCTCTCCGTTTCAAATGCAGCGGCGGCCGGTCGTTTAAAGACGACGCCGTCGCCGTCGCACGTTTTCATCAGAACCCAGATAACCCATCCTCGCCTTCTTTCATTTTCGATCAAAACCCTAACCAATCGCCTTCTTCCTCCTTCTTCCCCGACAACCCGCCGCCTCCATCATCTCCGTTTCAAATGCAGCGGCGGCCATAAATCCTACCCAGAACCCTCACCTGTTCCTCGCGCGCCATCCCTTCCCCACCCTCGAACCCCACTGTTCTCTCCCTTCCCCACCCTCTTCCCCACCCTCGAACCCCACTGTTCTCTCCCTTCCCCACCCTCGAACCCCACTTTTCTCTCGTCAACAACAAAATAATCCACTTCTTTGTAGGCCAACCCTTCCCCACCCATCACTATTTTCTACCAAACGCGAAGAAAGTGAGGTTCCAGGGACAACTCTAGCAAGGGACCACTTCGAGGACCACTTCGACAAAATCTTGTTATTCAGTTAAGGTAAGCAATCACTATCCCTCGTTCCTATATTCTGAATACGTCCAAGAAATTCGTTTTGTTCACATGTGGATTGATGCATAGTGGACATTAAACAATAATAGTTGATTTGTCTTTATCGGCTTAGTGAATTTAGCGATTTGTCTTTGTCGGCTTAGTGAAGTTTGCTTAGAAAAGTGTGTTTTCGATTTGTTTATGTGCAGAATGGAAGACCCAATTGAACTCATTTTATGCCATGGAGGATTTATGGATATGACAGGGGCTGTTCCAAAGTATGTTGGAGGTGATGAAGCTGTGGTGAACATGGTTGTCGATGTATTGTCCTATTTCGAGTTAACAAAGACTCTAATTGAAGATTTAGAGTATGTCTCCGTGGAAAGGCTTTGGTACTTGACTCCGGGTAAAAGTATGGCCACTGGATTGCACGAAATTCATTCAGACGCGGAGGTTATGAATGGATTACTCCCATGTGTAGGTAAAGGACAGGTGAGGGTCTACTTTGAAGCCACTAAAGACTTTGGTGATGATGGATTTATGGGTGACAACTACGGCCATGACCATGATGGTTCAGACGAGGATGGTGAAAACTCGGCTGTACCTGAATTTGTGAGAGTAGAGGAAGAGGATGATGCCCAAACATCTAATGAAGAGTATCATGAAATCAGGCAGAAGGTTTGAAACAGGAGGCAGAATTATAGAGCTCAGTTTCAAGAGTCGGGTGAGGAGGTGGATCAAGTGGTATTGGAGGAGGATGAAGAGCAAAATGTGGGAAGGGAGAATCCGGGGCAGAATGTGGGTAGTGAGAATCCGGGGCAGAATGTGAGTGGAAGTCAAGGAGGCAATCAACCATCTGAAGCTGGTGAAGATGATGCAACTAGTAGGGGATCAATGGAAACTGAGTATAGGGGATCAGAGGAGTCTGCTCATGTTAGAGGCAACATTGGTGAACAAGATAATGTCGCCAAGTTCGACAAAACCTTGTTTTATGATCCAAAGTGCGATCATAAAGCATTGAAGTTCGTCACTTGTATGCGCTTTAAATCCCCTGAGCAGTTTAAGGCAGCTGTAATGAGGCAATCAATTGAGATTGGTGCTGATATTAGATGGGTAAGGAGCAGTGACTTTAGGAAGGAGGCTGTGTGTGCGCAAAGGAAAGAATATTCATGTAAGTGGAGGGTATATGCATGTTGGTTTCGCAAGCACGAAGCATTTATGGTGAAAGGAGTTGGACCAGCTCACATTTGCCCTCGTTCACTTCACATTCGGGCAGCAGGTCAGAGGTGGATAGCAGAAGAATTTCTTGAGACATTTAGGGCAAATCAGGGTTGGGATGTAGGCCTAATAGCTGCTGAAATTAAGCGGAAGTACAATTTGGTGGTGTCAAACCAAACTTGCTACCGAGCTAGGCTAGAAGCGCGTCGCATGCTATATGGATCATTGGAAGAAGATTTTAATCAGATTAGATCATATATAGGACATCTTTTGAAAGTTGATCCGCAAGGTTCGTTCCTTCTCGAGGTGGATGTAGATCCGGGTTGTGACAAGGTGTTCTTCAAGAGGCTCTATATTGGCTTCTCCAGTTTGACCAAAGGATTCCTGGCAGGATGTAGACCCTTCTTCTGCCTCGATGGTTGTTTCTTAAAGGGGGAGGTTCAAGGAATGCTTCTATCTGCAGTTGGTAAGGATGGGAACAACCACATGTTCCCAATTGCGTGGGCAATAGTGGAGTCAGAGAACAAATCCTCTTGGATTTGGTTCATAAGCGCATTGCAAGACCAACTTGGGACAGCTGACGGATGTGGGTATACTATTGTCTCAGACCAACAGAAGGTAACTACTTTATTGCTTATGATTACTACCATACCTAAATTTAAATCACATGGTTTACTAACTTTTTCAATTTAACACAGGGTCTTGTGGAGGCTTTACATACCTGCTTGCCAAATGCAGAACACCGGAAATGTGCTCGGCATGTTCATGCTCACTTCCGGGAGAAGCACAAGACGGCAGCAGCTACTGATTTGTTTTGGGAAGCTGTCTATTCTCTCAATAACGCTGATTGGACGGATGCCATGGTTCGAATGAAAGGCCTTGGTGGGACTGAGTATGCTGATTTTATGGCTCAGGTAATCTTTCTTTGCTTATTATGTTTGGATGGCTTGTATTCAACTGTTTGCATAATCTAATATGCAATTCACTCTACAGGAACCAGAGCACTTTTGTCGTGTATTCATGAAGACATTCTCCAAGAGTGACTCTGTGGAGAGCAACATATGCGAGTCATTCAATAACTGGATATTGCGATTCAGGTCTCTCAGACCGATTGCAATGTTGGAGGGAATTCGAGTTTCTGTTATGACTCGACTAGTGAAGAACCGAAGGAAGATGTTGCGATGGAAGGACACTTTCCCACCGGTGGTCAGAGGGAAACTGGAGAAGTCAAAGCATGAATCGAGGATGTGTACTAGTCGTCCGTCATCTGAGACGATGCATGAGGTTGCTGTCGAGAACAAGGCCTTCGTGGTTGACTTGAAGAACCGGACTTGTACGTGCGGTTGGTGGGCACTAAATGGTATTCCTTGTAGTCATGCTTTTTCATCCATCAGAAGCATGCGAGGACAACCGGATCTTTATGTTGATGCTTTCTTCAAGATGGACTTTGTGAAAATGGCATACAAGTTTCCCATTCCAGCATCGGAAGGCCGACAAGCATGGATGTCGGTGTTTGGGAACAAGGTATACCCTCCTCGGATTAGGCGCATGCCTGGTCGTCCAAAGACTAAACGTCGAAGGGAGGCTTGGGAGGTCCGAAGCAAGCAAGCTAAAAATGGAATTGGGGAGGTTGCTAGTAGGGAGAACCTCTCGGTTCATTGTGGGAATTGTGGTGGAGAAGGCCACAATTCGAGGACATGTAAGAATGAGCCTGCTGCCCCGAAGACTGCAGCTCCTAAGAAGAAGAAGCAAGCACGCCCGACTCCGGCAGCACCTGTTCCTCAATCAAATCAAGACGCTGGAAGGGAGAATCAGGTAACTGGAAGAGGATCCATCACATGGTTTGTTAGTGTAACATTTTATTCAATTGTTTATTAATGTAACATTTTACAGCAGCCACGAGAAAAGAAGAAGGGTCGTTGCAGCAAGTGTAGATCAGAGCACCATAATGCAAGACGCTGTCCACTACTTGTAGGGATTCAGGTAACCATCTTTTAACTATGAATGAATGAATGAATGAGTGAGTGAATGAATGAATGAATGAATGATAGAATGAAATCACTGAATGTGTATGAACGTGTAGGCCCCCCATGTTGGTTCGTGTAGTAAAAGGGTAACTGATCGTGAAATGAGAAGGGCGATGCAAGGTATTGGAACCTACATTGACATGGACACTGGAAACATGTATGCAAGGGTATGTAACAGAGTTTTCTAGATTTATGACAGAGTATTGTTTTTTGTGAACTCTATTCCTAACTTGAAGATCCTACTATTTTGCAGCTTAGCAACAGAGTTCCACCATCTGGTGGTGTACGAGCAACAGAACCGGGCCTGCCTCCTGTCAATACCACACAGCCTCCCACTACTCAACCAGACTCGCCTTAGGAAGTCAGAAGATTAATGTTAGGAAGTAGATAAGACTCCTGTTTTGTGCGTGCTATGTGCATGTTACGGATCACTGTGATTCGTTGGAGTGTAGGATTGTAAAGTAGGTCCAAAGTTAGGATTCCCCCTTTTGTAAATGGTCTGGAAATGAACCTTAACTAAGGTTGTGCCCCTTTTGTAAATGGTCTGGAAATGAACCTTGTCCTAAACAGATTATGTTTATGAATGAATGAAGTTGTATATGTTTGTCCCAGTTATGCTTCAATGAAAGAACAAGCTTACAATTGGAAGGAAATAAGGTAGCAGTTCTTTGATTTCATAGGAAATTACACAAATTAGACAACAAGCTTACAATTGGACAATCACCAAAACAATAAGAAACATAACTACAACGATTATACAGGCTGTTAGCCGATTTTGTAGCGCACAAATCGCATTTCGCATACTTTGCAGTTCACCAAAACTAGCTGAATTGATCTCGGTCACCTTCGTCAAGTCTTCAAGCATAGCCAACTTCTCCTGTTTCCTTTTCTTTGCCTTCTCTTCTGCCCTACGAAGTTGTCCTTCAAATGCCTCCAATGTCGACTTTAGCCGCTCATTCTCTTCCATAAGTCCACCAAGCATAAAGTCACTCTCTGTGACTGCATCAACCCAGCGAAAAAAACGACAGTTCTTCTCTTCATCCTTCCAAAACGGGCAAGAATAAAACAATCTTCCAGGATTGTCATCTGTTCGAGAAGTGTTGACAACGCAGGGGGCTCGGTGGAAGTTGCATCTTATGGGCTTCGTGCTTGACGAACCAGAAGAGGATGAAGCTTTGGTGGCAATTTTCCCAACTCGCCTGGACATTATTGCACAGAGGTGAAGAGAGCTCGAGATGGGTCGGGTAGAAAAGGAAGAAGAGATCGCGAAAGGGGTCTCGAGCCGTTTTTTGATAGAAAGCAAGAAGGGAGCTCGAAAGGAAGAAGAGATTGCGAAAGTGGTATCGAGCCGTTTTTCGATAGAAAGGAAGAAGGGAGCTCGATTTCGTTTAGGGTATGGAGGCGGTGGGTCGTCGGGGAAGAAGGGAGTTGTTTCGGATATGGAGGCGGCGGGGCAAGTCGTCGGGGAAGAAGGGATTTGTTTTCGTTCGGGCTATGGAGGCGGCGGCTCGTCGGGGAAGAAGGAGGAAGAAGATGGAAGATAGGGTTTTGGGTTTGACCGAAAATGAAAGAAGGTTAGGGGATAAGGTGAGGATGGGTGGCCTGGGTTTTCTGTTTTTTTTTTTCTTTATTATTCGATTTTGTAATGGAAATAAAGAGAAAAATGAAGAAATAATTTTTTTTGGTGACATGGCAGTGACCTGGACAGTTGACTAAACAAACGATCAAACCACGCTCAAGGCCAATTCTGTCTCTATGCTGCATAGTTCGGGCCAGGATGTTAATTTCACAAACCACGGGCCAAAGTTGATTACATGGTCATAGTTCAGGCCATAATAAGGTATTAACCCTTTGTTTTTCACATACATGTTAACCTCGCCCCTCCCGAGTAAACCTACCAACAACAGTTATATGAAACAATGACATTGCAAAGAAAGAGTACAGAACTATCATCGCAAAAGTTGCTGAAAGCTGTTTCGCTCATATATCGAATTAGCATATGATCTATGTTGTACAAAGCAAAAGCTGCAAGGGACTTGCCTGATCCATCAATAAACAGAATACTATAGAACAGCTTGGATAATCCTAAGCCAAGCATGACTTATAAACTTAATTCTGTTGCCTACTAAGAATCCACCTCAAGTTGACATATAGTCGATGCCTTTATGGTGGGCAAATAAGGATGATACAAGATGATTTTGCCAAATCCAGCAACTTAACAACCCTCTCATGGGATTTTCCCCCTCCAGATAGCTTTCCGTTTATCATATACCGACTATGTACGGTTGCCAGGTTGCTTCCAAATGTTTAGATATACTCGCATGGGCCATTCTTCCTGACATTCAAAAAAACCATGGATGAAGTAGGAAGACATGGTTTATCAAGCAAATCGCGAAGTCTAATTTAGAGGAACTAGCAAGAATAATAGTTTCATGCTCAGGCTGTTTTCTGGTATATTGAGCTGAATTTGATGTTCAAACTCACCAGTCAATGACTCTATTTACTAAGCTCGAATCATGCCATAATTTCTTGTTGGTGTATATGAGTATGTTGTCAACTAAGGCCCTGATCACCATTATCCTCTTCCCATTTATTTTCTGATCCCTTCAATCAACATATACAGGTGCTCTTTCAATAGACAGCAGAATGATGAGAGGTCTTTGCAGAATAAACAAAATACGGTCTGTACAGGAACTGAAGAGAATGCACTTACTTATGAGTTGGGCACTAACCGACCATTGTACATCTTATCAAGCAGCTGTTTTGCATCAGGCCTTCTAAGAAGACCTTTATTATTCGGTAAACCAGTGCCCAAACAGACAGGACACACAAGTTTACCTCTACCTGCACCATAAAGAAGAAGTATTAGCTCAAATAGATGTCCCTCCTATTGATCATCTAATATGCAGTACAGAAACACATAGAAAACATCTTGTGGCAGAGCAAAAGAAGCAGAAAGTTTAGCTAATTGGTTCTATAGTTCTACGTGTAGGTTTGCACTTGCATTCAAATGATACTCTGCACCAGCAATTCTGTTTATGAACCATCCATTTGTTGAATGCCCCGAAATATGGGACTTTCTCATTGCAGAGAAACAAGTAATAGGGAACAGACATATGGGTATACTGAAAGGACAGTAAAGGAAGAGAGTTCACCATAGCAATTAGGGCATTCTGTGAACTCATAGACATCTTTCGCACGCTTCCTGTTGAGGGCTTTCCATTTGCCAGTACCACCACACATGTCACCTAAATGGAATACAACCAACATTATTAGTGTTCAAATTTACAAGATGAGTTGAAGAAATTTCCATGAGCGAAGATTGGAACTTGGGAGGCAAGGAGGGTTTCAATGGAGATGGATGAAAAGAAACTGGAGGCTTACAAAGTACAGCACCAGAGCCCTGACAATTACGGCACACAGGCTTTTCTTTTCCATCTGAAGCATTTGCCCTTGGCACAGAAAGCGAAACTGAGGAATTACCGATCAAAGCCACAGTTGAACATATACACGTAAGACACCAACGTCTTGATGTTGATGTTTGGGATTCCTGTACAATCAAACAGACATTTAGAGCACTGAAAAAGCTAACACCAGTTCCACCACACACACACACAGACAAAATGTTAACAGCACTGGCAAGAGCAAACATGATAGAAGACCATGGAGCATAGTGGTTCCTAGCCATATGTTTCATCCCAACATAGCAAAGAGTACGTATAAGCTAGCATAAATATTAAAAAGGAACTAAATCCTATGGCTTATGGAACATCAAAGGGCCTTGCTTTTTCCATTCAATACTAGCTACTAGCCTACTACTATGTTCTTCCCTCAGAAAATTACTTGGTTTATAGCTAACTGATTCGTTATGAGCACTAAACGCAGAGTATACAGCAGAATGGCAACCAACCTTTGGTGTGACTGGAAAGTCTGAAGTTCCCGAACTTTCAGGAGCGGAACCATCGTTCTCCAGACTTGATTTAACGACAAACCCAACTGAATTTGAGTGGAGTGCTGTTCAAAGAGAAAGAAAAGGACGAACATTTAGGGTGATTCCAAAGTTTAACATGTTTATCCAAGCCACAAATTACATAAAGAAGCGGTTCAATTGCCAAATGGAAATGGGGCACAAATTTTTTCAAGAAATCGCAACGTTCTGAAAAGGGAAGATAGAAGAGGAGGGAGGGATAGTGAACTGACGCCGGAAGTGAGCAGAGGATAGTGGGACGCGCTGCGGGACGACGGAGAGATGAGAAGCAAAGAACGATGATGACGACGACGTCATCACTTGCTCGTCGTTTGATTCCTGCCACCAGTGGGGAGAAAGGATAAACAGGAACAGGGAAGGAAGTAGTCAGTGGGTTTTCAGTTTTGTGTTCTTCACAGGGCAGGAAGAGCTGGAAAGCATGCCATGGGATAGGGCTGAAATGGTATATTCGAGTGGTGGGAGGGAGTAGGGGATGCTACGGTTCAATTATAGAACTGACCACTGAAGTTTGGAGTTACTAACAAATGGTAACCAAATTTGAAAATTTAGGGATGGTTTGGATTAGAGATTTGTTTAGTGTGTGATTTGTGCCAAAATACCACATTCAAAAAAACATATTAAAGACCCGTTTGCATATAAATGTGGGATTTAATAGTGGTTACCTAAAAATACAAAGTTTGCACTTCTATTTATATCGCCCTAAAAACTAAAAGAAGAACGAGAATCTAATAACTATATATACTCTCGAAGTAAGGGACCGTCCAACGAATCTTTTATAGAACGACGAATAAATTGATGGATCAGCACTTCATAATTACTTTCAATGATGACTTGTGACAGATTCCTAGAGATAGATAGCGAACACTAGGGCGAGTAATCAGAGGAGGAAAGGAGGAAGAAGAGAGTTCATGAACTTGGAAATGAAACTGATGGGCAAGGGAACAATCATGTGACTGAGTATATTCAAAAACCACCTTATTACAGCCTTTCAAATTCTCCAAAGAAGACAAACGTATGAGAGAATGTGTTTGAAAGTTTATAGAAAGCATAGCACATCACCACCAGATACTAAAATTCGAAGTTGGGTCGGAGGCAAGCAAATCGCTTAAACCCACTAAATGTCATAGGGAAACAACAATGGGACAATGAAAGAACAAATGCTCAATATCCTCTTGCCGAACCCAACAAACTGGACATCAGGGAAGATAATTAACCAGTATTATTAAAGCCGAGTCGACCGGCCGGATCGTCAAAACTGCCACCTGGCTGCAAAATCAGCTCGACTCAGCTATTTAGCCGGAATGGGTCTCTGGGGCGGTCGGCAAGGGGTCGGAGCGGTTGAACGCTCGAGCCGTTCGTCCGGCTTTTTCCATTGGGCCGGTTGGTTTAATTAAAAAAATGGAAAAACACTAAAACTAAAAAATGAAAGGGGAGGGTCGGGTCGAGCTATTTGAAACCAACAACCATAATTCCTATTTTGATCTCGTCTTCGTGCAGATTGAAGGAGGCGCCGCTTCCTTCGCCAGTCCAAATCGCATTCCTCGTCGTCGTCGTTCCCTATCGCCGTCGCCATCTCGTGTCGCGAGTCCCCCGTCGCCATCGTCGTTGTTCCCTGTAGGTCGCTCCCTACTCGTCGATTTAGGGAAACCAGTGACGAAGCCAGCCTCTTCGTCCCCGTCAATTGGGCGAGCTCCTGCCAGCGAGCGCAACCGCCGGCGAACCCGGTGAGGTCTCCCATGCACCAACCACTGCTGCCCTCCCCTGCACCGGTCACTACTGTCCTCTTCTCCCACTAGGTAAGTGATATTGGGGTTGTGGAATGAACTGAATGACCATGAAAATGAAATTATAATTATTTGTGATGTTGCCACTATTTATATGGATTGTTTATTAAATACCGGTTTTTAAATGGTTTAATGTCGGTTGGACCGCTAAATATCGAGTCGTTTATGTTATCGAGCCATACTTCGGTTCGCTTTTGGCAACATTGCAATTAATTCCTCAAGATCTAAGTGAGCCGCCTTAAGACATTTCCAAAGAAAAAATTTCAGTTTCGGGGTATATCAACTGCCCAAGTTCTTTTCCAAATAGGGAAGATTTTATAACTTTGTGGAACCATATGTATCAATCAAGGTGATTGATAATTGAATGCATAAAAAGGAGTAGGAGCACTTCTACTATGCTATATAGTATTGGTGCTTTAATGTACAACTTGAAGTTGTACCATAACAATAAATGTATAAGTTTAGGTTGTACCATAAAGGAATTTGTATCATTATGTTATGGTACAACTTTACAACTTGAAGTTGTACCATCACATAAAGTACAATTTTAAGTTGTACCATAAAAGAATTTGTACAAAAAGTATAGGTACAATCTGAAGTTGTACCGTAACATTAAAGGTACAATTTCAAGTTGGACCATAAAGGTACAAAACCTATAGCACCAATACTATATAGCATTGTAAAATTCCTCAAAGGAGTAGTAGCCTAATTAGAGAGTGTCTTGTTTGGTGTTTAATAAGTGGTGATCAGTTCAAAACCTATCACTCTTAATTTTCTCAAGTGTTAACTTTTTGCTTCAAATCATTTATACAGGTTGAACCAACTGGTTTGATTCGGTTATAACAACATTAGTGTTATTTAATATTTAATTGACGATATACATGATGAATTTAAGCCATAGTAATATAGAATTTACGTGGCACGTATTAACAACGGGTACTCGAAAATCGCGGACATAAGGATGAGGTTGTAAAAAGTAAAAACATATGGGGTGGGTATTGAGATATGAGGATATGTTTTTTTTTCCATAATGAGGATATGGTTAGTCATTCTTTATGGTGAGTCTTACAGTATATTAAAAGTCTTTAGAAAAAAGCCTCTGCCACTACGCTTTAAAAGCTTCCCTGCGATTTGCGGGGTTGTAGATTTAATTCTTCCCCCCCCTGCCCTCTTTTCCGCACTGCAGTTTTCTCTCGACTGATATTGTAAACTATATACCCAAGTAATTTGATTTTTTTCCGTTGAATCAGTTTCTCTATTATTATTGCAAAAACGGAAACCAATACAACGAAGACAGAATCCCATGGATTCTGTGTCTGTCCGAGTTTCTACTTAGCTCCACTTACAATTCTATATCAGCTACTTACAGAAAGCTCTCAAAAACTCAAAACCACAAGCTCAAAGATACCCCAAACATGCCAAGTCATCTCGCATCATGGCATTTCCAGCTACTAGGTATTGTAGATCCGCTTGAAGTAAAGCATCAACTTTTTCAGGATCCTGGCGTGACTCGTCATGAACAACCCTGCAACACTCTCTCCATATTGATGTGATCATATTTAGCTCTGTTGAAGCTCGAATTAAATCCCAAAGGATCCATCAACGTTGGGTGGAAGAAAGCTCAAATTTGGTTAAGTATACGAACTATCTCATGGTGCTTACTTTACAGATTCGTATCTTATGTTTTAACCGATGGAAATGCGCAAGGAAGGAGTAAAAGTGGCGTTCAAGTGTTCATTTCAATGTCGAATGAGTGGATGCACGAATTAGGGACCCTAGGTGCTTGATCACAAAGCCTCAAGTTGCTATGGAAAACTGGGAAGTTGTCTGTTTTATTGGCGAAGTCTGGAAACCGACCAAGAGACCACCTTTGGAGGCTTGTTCAATCCAAATGGAGCATCGTCGAGGGAAGCTGGGAGTTGGAACGTGTACTACAAGGTCATGAAAGCAAACGACTGAAGTAGTTTGGATCGAACCTTACTGGAACACGACGATTAAGAGCTTCAAAGTGGCTATGGACGCTGGAATGGTTACATGCGCAAGAAGGCAGCATCTTGAGAGTGAAGTCAACGAGTTTTGTTTCCTTTTCAAAGTTAGGATTTTGTTTCCTTGTTCGATTAGAGTTAGAACTCGTTTTCCTTGTTTGTTTAGGGTTAATTAACGTAGTTGAGAGTTTATTTAAAGGCCTTGAAAGCCTCGTGTAAAGGTAGAGAAGATTGAATGATATTGTGACTTTGTCACCAAGTTCTTGACTGTTGGTTGAGTTCCAGCAACGAGTCTGCTTCGTATCGATTGAAAACCACATCAATCGTGGTCGAGCCTCGCCCAAACCAATCGAGCCTTCTTCCACGTGAAAGAATTGAGTTGCGCGCTTTGATTCCTACGAGCACAAGTGTGCTCGTATCAAGTGGCATCATCGCCTAGTTCAAACACAGTGGACATAACGAAGGGCGGCGTGGCAGCAACGATGCCGTGGACGAGGTCGAAGGGATCAGTCTCAAAAGACCCTGCTCTTTGACAGCTGAAAACTGTGGAAAGTGTCGAGAGAGATGACGAGTTCCAAAACCAAAATTCATCCATGGCAGCCCCACAATTTAATATGAACGAGTTCCTGGACCAGATTGATGCTAGGTTCCAGGAGCAATTGGGCCAATTTCGATGCGAAATCGATGAGCGATTTGACGCACTCGCGCCACCAGCAAACAGAGTCAGAGGAGAAGCGCGTGGTGACGTCAATCAAGCTGGCAATAAGGCCTTATTGGACAGAGTTGAAGATCAAGAGAGGCGGCTTGTCGTTGCAGAGCCCCAACATGACCGGCCTCATCGAGATCGGCAAGCAGAGCCGCCGGCGATCCCACCAGGAATTAAGCTGGTCGTTCCTCAATTTCAGGGAACTTTGAACCCAACGACATATTTGGATTGGGAGAGAAAAATAATCCTCTTCTTCCAATGTGGGCAATTCACAGAGCAATAAAAGGTCACAATGGTGACTTACGAGTTCAGAAATTATGCGACGCAATTGATCAGTTGGATTCGATTCCTGGAGTCCTGGGGATGGTGTAGAAGCAACGAAAGCGACTCGAGGACGCCTGAATTGATTTTCCCCAATTTCAAGTTGCCATCGCCGGATTCTGGGTTCCTCTCGACCGATTCTGGAAAATTTAAATATTTCGACAGCGTGAAAAACACAAATGGCGACTTCACTGTGAATAAGTGTACTTTGGTAATGGGAGTGGATGGAGGAGGGTCTGGGCTGCGAGGCAAGCATGATTCACAAAATCAAGCACTGTGGAAAAGCCAGACTCACCACCTTGCCGATTTTGGAAGATCTCTGACGTTCTATTTTCCGGAAACAGAGACTGACTTTTCTGAGCCTTGCTGGGCATCATTTGTTGATGTTTTCATCGCAGAAGTGAACCAACATTAAGGGCAAAGCTTTTTAAAGAAGGGGGCCCTGATGTGATCATATTTAGCCTCTTGTTGAAGCTCGAATTAAATCCCAAAGGATCCATCAAAGTTGGAAGGAAGAAAGGTCAAATTTGGTTAAGTATACGAACTATCTCATGGTGCTTACTTTACATATTCGTATCTTATGTTTTAACCAATGGAAATGCGCAAGGAAGGAGTAAAAGTGACGTTCAAGTGTTCATTTTCAATGTCGAATGGGTGGATGCACGAATTAGGGACCCTAGGTGCTTGATCACAAAGCCTCAAATTGCTGGGAAGTTGTCTGTTTTTTGGCTAAGTCTGGAAACCGACCAAGAGACCATCTTTGGAGGCTTGTTCAACCCAAATGGAGCATCGTCGAGGGAATATGGGAGTTGGAACGTGTACTACAAGGTCAAGAGAGCAAACAAATGAAGCCGGTTTGGATCGAAGCTTCCTGGAACACGACGATTAAGAGCTTCAAAGTGGCTATGGAAGCTGGAATGGTTACTTGCGCAGGAAGGCAACAACTTGAGTGTGAAGTTATCCAGTTTTGTTTCCTTTTCAAAGTTAGGATTTTGTTTCCTTGTTCAATTAGAGTTAGAACTCGTTTTCCTTGTTTGTTTAGGGTTAATCAACGTAGTTGAGAGTTTATTTAAAGGGCTTGAAAGCCTCGTGTAAAGGTAGAGAAGATTGAATGATATTGTGACTTTGTCACCAAGTTCTTGAGTGTTGGTTGAGTTCCAGCAACAAGTCTGCTTCGTATCGATTGAAAACCACATCAATCGTGGCGAGCCTCGCCCAAACCAATTGAGCTTTCTTCCATGTGAAAGATTGCACATTTGGTCCGTTTTATTTTCGTTTTAAGTTGTTCGAATTTCAAGCTTCATTGAGGAAGAATTGAGTTGCGCGCTTTGATTCCTACAAGCACAATTGTGCTCGTATCACATATAGAAGCTAGCACCATACACCACACAACCCCATGCCAGCCTGCTTTCCTAGAGGGCCGAACCACAAAACTTGTTGTAGCAAGCATTGCGTCCCAATTTCTAGCATCAAGTAGTCTGCACTGTAAAATTGAGACAAGCCTGCGAGAAAAGGAACAATGCAGGAAAAAAATTTCTCAAGATTCCATTGGGAATGCGGATAATGAACAAGAAACATCTGTCAGCTTCCTCCAGCTCAGTAGCTTATCTTTCGTAACTATAACATTCTTTAAAATAAGCCATGCAATGAAACTGTAACGAGGGGGACAAAAATTGCACCAAACGAGCTTGAACCATGGCACCTCTGGCTGTTTTGCACGCAAAGATTCCCAAACCTGACGAACAGAGTACATAGTCATGAGCTTCGCTCCCCAATAGATTTCACCATTTCTTTGTTGCATCCATGGCCTTAGTTTATCTCTTGTTTAGAGTAATCATCTCCAGGTCCAGGAACTGCTGTACTGGGATTTCATCGACCACAAATCACCTTATTTTCATTTATACTCTTGCATCCATGCTACCCAGAGAGTTCCAGATTTGACCAGAAATAGCCATAACATCCTAGCAGTGCAAGCCAGATTCCAGGCATGAAGATCTTTTACTCCCAACCCTCCTTCCTTTTTTGGAAACGCTAGCTTTTCCCAAGCAATCTTCTCCTTCCCTTCGTCAGTGCCATGCCAAAGAAATTGAGAGCAGACCTTCTGTATCTGTTTCAACACCTTTTTAGGAAGAACAAATAATTGCATCCAGAACTGTACTATCCCCAGCAAGACTGAGTTTAATAACTACAATCGGCCTGCATAAGAGAGCTTTTTAGCTTGCCAAGTTTTGATTCTTTTAGTGATTCTGTCTACCAGTATGTCAACCTTTGTTGGAGACCGTTTTCCTGTGATCAATGGTAATCCCAAGTAGCAAACTGGCAATTTACCCTCCTGGAACCCCGAAAGAAGCAGAGCATTTGATTTGTACTTGATGGATTCTCCTCCAAAGTAGACTTCGCACTTGGATGGATTACATTGGAGACCATAAACACAATAAAACTTATGCAGAACTTGCTTAACTTGAAGAATGGCTCGTGCATATCCCTCCGCAAAGACCAGGATGTCATCAACAAACACAAATGATTCAATGCAACCCTTTTACACCGTGGATGGAAAGAAAGTTCCCCTGATTGTCCAGCCTACATCAACATAGTAGAGAGCCCTTTCATGGCAATGGTAAACAAGTAGGGTGAAAGGGGATCACCCTGTCGAACCCCCTTTCTAGCTCTAAAGTAACCACAAAGACTACCATTGATATTTAAGATGTAATGTGCTGTTTGAATGCAACATTTGACCCATTTCAAAAATTGTTCCCTGAATCCCATAGCATTCATCATAAAAAGAGATAATTCCAATTCACATAATCAAATGCTTTCATTATGTCAATTTTGATAGCACATTTAGATGAAAGCCCTTGTCTATGATAGCCACTAACAAGTTCTTGAGCTAGCAAAATGTTATCCATAATGCTCCTTCCCTTGATGAATGCTTATTGTGTAGGACTAATAATTGTTGGCAACACTTCCTTAAGCCGATTTGAAAGAATTTTAGCCACTATCTTATATAATAAGTTCACACAAGATATAGGCCTAAAGTTTTTAAGTGTATCAACATTTGGTGTCTTTGGAATTAGAGAAACTGTTGTAGAATTGACACCACTATGGAGATTATCTTGCTGGAAGAAGTCAAGTACCCCCTGATGATGTCAGCTCCAATTATTTGCCATGCTCGGTTATAGAACCCAGGTGAGAATCCATCTGGGCCGGGAGCCTTTTGAGGATTCATCCCAAAGACTACCCTCTTTATTTCCTCAGCACCTGACAGGTTGAAAAAGAAGATCTCTCCCCTCATCTGGAATTGTGCTTCTGACTCTTTCTTAAGAAAAATAAAGCCTTCAGTTAAAGAATAATCAACTTCTCTCTACCAAAAAAATAATAATCAACTTCTCATGCTCTTTTACGAGACCAAGTTATCGAATATGATAAAAGAAAATCAGTTTCAATATATATGTTTTTTATTTTCAAAAAATTAGTTCTAAAATTTTTGTGGATAAATGCTTTACATAAACCAAAATTTAAATTATTTGAGAACAATTTAACCCCTCCTTCAAAGGAATAAATAAATTCTTGAATTGTAAAACCATATTGAGGTTGTATAAGAAAAGTCAATTGTTATATATATTTTATGCTAAAATCGTGGTTCAATTTTTTCGTACCACTAAAAATAATTTTAGTGGATTAATCTATCATGAATAACCACGATGAAATTTTTGGAGCACCTGTCTATGATAACTGGCATTCGATTTTATCGACTAAGAGTTGAGTACAGTGCCTTAAAAATATGTATTACTTACGTAGAAAACACTAAACTGTTGACTGAGTATTGAATGATCATTTGAGATTTCGTACACCAATATTGTGGTTACAAATCAGAGAAACAATTTTTTAAAAATAACTATACTATTGAAATCTTCACTTGAGAGCTCTGTTTTCAGAACCGGACCGGAGTCTGAACCGGAAAAGTTAGTGGTTTAGAGTTCACCTGTTAACTATTACAAAACTGTTGGTGAACCGTTGATAGAACCGTTCATGATATATAACATATAAGACTTGTATATTACACTAATTTTAAAATGAAATTATCATTGACCATAAACAAGTTCAAATTCATATCATCACCAAAATATCTAATAAATCATTCCAACCATCTCACAAAAGAAACCACATCTTTTAATTCAAATTAAAAATTATGGTTCTAGTCGGTAGTAGACAACGTAAAGTCGACAATAAGGTTGATGAAGCATATATAAAATTAATAATTATGATTTGATGGTCTTAGTTTATGTTAAAGCATTTTTTTTTGTTAAAATAGTGAATCAGTGGATCAATTAAACCGTGTTGGTTCATCTGATTTTATGTTGACCGTGAAAAACCGTTTGGTCCATCAATAACCGTTCAAACAATGAACTGGACCGCTATTGTAACTGGTTTAACGGTTCTACTGGCCCGGCCGTTGATCCGGTTCGGTTCTTATAACAAGGCTTGAGAGCATACATGCATTACTATTAGAGACCTTTTTGTTATAATCTTGTTGGTTTTCGAACATAGAGTGTGACTGATACTATAGTTCTGAAATTATTATTAGCTCTATTAGAAATTAGAATGAGAATAGAGATTTTTTGAACTAGGGGACTTACATGCTACAAGGTAGCAACCCAATATACTAAGGATGATGTCTAAATGAGAATCCTCAATGAGAATTCCAATTTTTTGGAGTGAGACAATAAAAAAAAATATAGTGTTCTATAAGCATCTTTACTTATAAAATCTAGTATGTTCCAAGCTAAAGATTAACAATTATTGATTGACGGTTACGATAAATTTTGAGAATCCTTCAATTTCAAGACTTTAAGGGCATGAGTTGGTAATAGAGAAATTAACCCCACTATCATTTGTTGGAAAATAAATTACAACACAAATGATTATGATAACCCAAGTAGTTTGAACCGAACATCCTCTTTATCCGTATAAATAATAAGATTTGGCCGGGTACAAAGCTAGTGATATTAAGTTCAAATGACTTAAGATTGTAAAGAACTGTGGTATTGTTGGATAAGTTGATCTTTCAGTTTAACAAGTTCGACTCCTTTATATAGGGGGTTTCATATTCAATGATAAAAAGGAATCAATACTTGGACTCGACAACAAACAAGGGACAACCCAGATGAAACAAGCACCGGACCTCGTCCTGGTCCAAAACAACTACCACGAAACAGAGGAGCACAAAAGGCAACAACAAGAAGCTAAACAGAAGGGCAATCAATCCAGCCAGCACGCTGCACGCAGCCTGAATCAAGATGGATTCCTCTTCAGGAGGAGGACACGGCAAGATTTTTAGATTCAAGAGCACTCTGTCGAATGAACCGCAACGTGGCCAGCATCTTCTCCTTAGGAGGCGCAATCTCCTTCACCACAGGAATCTCTCTGATCCCCTGCAACCACGAATACACCAACGGAGCCTTCTTCTCCCAATCCACAATCTTCACCCCCAGCACCTCCTCCCCCAAATCGTACGCCCCGAAACACCAACACATCACAATCTCCAGCATCCCCGCGCTGCTAATCCCTCCATTATCCCCAAACACACCTTCTTCCTTCAGCCCGCCTTCCAAAACCACCAGCTTCTCCTCCAGCTCCTTCACCGCCTTCTCCTGCGCCTCCCCATCAGTTTTCAAGATCACCAGCACCGCCTCCATCACCTGGCGGTGGAGAAAGTCGGCCCAGAACCGGACTCGGGCCCGTTTGTACGGATCGTCGGGGAGCAATTTGGGCCCGGTGGTCTTCCAAACTTCGTCGATGTATTCGATGATGATGAGGGACTCTGCCACCGGTTTTCCGTTGTGGACGAGGACGGGGACCTTTTTGGTGACGGGGTTGTGGGTAAGTAAGGCGGGGCTCTTGTTGCGTAGATCCTCTTCAACGTACTCGTAGGGTATGCCCTTGAGTTTAAGGGCCATTTCTACCCTCTTCACGAATGGGCTACCCCAGAACCCGTGCAGAATCACTCTGTTTTCTTCCTCTGCCATTTTTTTTCTTTCTTCTTCTTCTTTCTGGTTCACTCAATTCTCAACTGTGGGATAAACAGGATGGTTGGAGATGTGTAGTTGTTCTCAAGTTAAGCGGCGGCTAGATATATAGACCTCTGGTAAGCCAATGGAGACTTTTCTTCTGTGCATTCAAGGGACTAAAACTAAATTGTTATTGGCCAATCCTAGTCCGACAGCTGTGTCTTGCAGAGGAAGCTACAATTGGTCAAGGTCAAGGTCAACTTGTGGGAAATGGGGAGGAGGTTTCTTCCTTGATATGTTCCAAGAAGCAAGTCCAGTTGAGGATGATAGCGAGGGATTTGGAACGGGTCCGGATCCTATCGGTAACCGATTTATCAGTAACGGTCAGTAACCGTTCATCTGATCATCCATCGTGCCATCTTCCCAGCCGTCAGATCATGCCAATTAAATACACGCGGGGGCAAAAAGGTAATCACGTCTCTGACAATTTGAATTGCAGACGTGACAGCGACAACCGTCCCGCCTTCTCTCCTTCTTTCTCTCACCTTTCAAGCGACAGTTCCACTTCCCTCTGCTCTCTAACTCTCCATTCTTCCTCCCGATCCTCAATTCTCTCACCAAAATCGCAGCAAAAACTTCCAGAAAAAAACTTCAAATCGAACGATTTTCGCAAAGCTTTTCGAAGAATCATTCAACGATACACTGTTCTCGCTTCTTCGTCGAAAAACGAAGGGTTTCCAACTTCAACGAGGCTCAAAAATCGTTTTCGCACAAAATATCAAGGTAAAACCTCACTTCTTTCTTCGAAATCCATCCATAGAACAATAGAAACAGTATTTCAGTCACTCTTCATGTGAAAATTGTAGTAAAACTCGCTACATTACCGAATCGTTAGCATGCATTGCTGAACTGGTGTAGAATCTGTTGTGTTTTGCTTCGTTACCACATGGTATGGCGTGGTAAGCTATGATTGCACGTTATAAAAAGGCAAGAAACCGTAACTCCTTCTGTGTTTTAGTTTGTTACCATATGGTAATGTGTAGTAAGCTATAGTTTCATGTTGTAAAATAGCAAAAAACCATAAGTTCTTCTGTGTTTTAGTTTGTTACCATATGGTAATGTGTGATAACCTATGGTTTCATGTTGTAAAATAGCAAAAAACCATAAGTCCTTCTGTGTTTTAGTTTGTTACCATATGGTAATGTGTGGTAAGCTATGGTTTCATGTTGTAAAAAAGCAAAAAACCATAAGTCCTGCTGTGTTTTAGTTTGTTACCATATGGTAATGTGTGGTAAGCTATGGTTTCATGTTGTAAAATAGCAAAAAAACCATAAGTCCTGCTGTGTTTTAGTTTATTACCATATGGTAATGTGTGGTAAGCTATGGTTTCATGCTATAAAAATGGAGGAAAACATACGTCCTGTTGTGTTTTACTTCGTTACCATATGGTAATATGTTATAAGACATGGTTTGATGTAATTACCATATGGTAAAATGAGATAAATATATGGTTTGATTTGGTATGGTAGGAAACCATTATGGTACCATATGGTATATTATGGTAAAAAGCATACTAACAGACTATTACTAATTTCTACATTCAGGTACACTATGGTAAAACCAAGACACAGTTTTCGCACAAGGTGCAGCCCAACAAGAATATCTGCAATTGCAAGGTCAATAACAGATGAGCGGAAAGAGCAACTTGAGATATTAGGCCTAGCAGGCTTAATATCAATCAAGCAGACAAAGATAAACAACCATTTTGCACTATTCGTAATGAACAAATACAATTCAAAGAAAGAATCGTTCAAGTTACCTGACGGGACACGCATCAAGATATCACCAATCGACTTTCATAGAGTATATGGTCTGTCGATGGGGAATAGGGAAGTTGTACCTCCCACGATTTCTTGGGATGACGCAGCAGATTATGCAATAGAAACCCTACTCGAAGTAGATGGAACATCCACTCCAAGGGTAAAGCTAAGTCAGGTAGAAAAAGATCTTCCTACAACCACACAGAATAAGAGATGGATGCAATTGTTCTTTCTGCTGGTCACCGGAGGCTTGCTGTGTCCAACTTCAGCACCTATGGCTGAACTCAACATGCTTGAGTACTTGAAGACTGAAGAACTGAAACATTTCACCAGCTACAACTGGTGCAAATGCTTCTTCAAACACATGAATGAAGGATTGAAATCACCAAACCTCTATGTCAGTGCAGATCTTCACTTCCTTACAGTAAGTCTCCATTCCCTTGGCCATTTCAACCTTGTTACTCATATATTTTATATATAAATGATACTCTTTGAAAAAACTAATACAACTATCTGCATAAAAAGGTATGCTTCATGTCAGAGACCAGGAAACCGTACCGGACCGGCCGGTCAGACCGGGAAAACCGGAAACCGGAGCTGAAACGGCCCAATAAGGGCTTTGTACCCTCCAGAATCATGCCGGCCGGTATTTTCGGTTGGACCACAATGGGCCGGAATTTCGTCCGGTTTTAATAACAATAGCGGTCCGCTTCATTTTACTAAACGGCGCCGTTTTGACGCAAAGTAAAAAAAAAAACAAACGGAAAGCATTAAGCAGAGGAGAAACTTAGGTCACACAATTCGTGTGAAATGGGTAGGTGCTCGCTTTAGAGCCCAAAAGCGCGATCTTGAATGAATTCGAGAAAAAATCGCGATTTATTATCTGTTGGAGCGCGATTTTTGCTGGATAATCCGCGTTTGTATTTCACAGGGATAGAGCGAAAGAGAAAAGGAACTGACGACGGTGATGACTATCGATTTGGATGGAATCGCCGGTCGGGTTTGTGGAGGGAAGCCAAGAGGTCGGATCTGCATCTGAAGAGCCTTGGTTGATCAGAGAGATCTTGAACTGGAGGGAGGATATTGGTCGATAGATGATGAACGATATTGCTGTTAAAATCAGCCACATGCTGAGTTACCTGAGTTGGGAATCATCATCAGATCTTGTTTACGTTTGAAGAGATGGATGGTTGTACGATTAGGAAGGAAGAAGGTGTTGAACGATTGGATTGGCGTGTGGACAGGCGGTGACTGGTGAGGGAGATTAGAGAGAGGGGATTTGAGAGTCACATGCGGCTGCGGGGAAGAAGGGGGTGGGTGTGGCTGTCTAGGTTAAGAGCTTCGGCTCTAGGTTTGGGCTTTGGGTCCATCTAGCTAAGCAATTATTAGGATTCATTAAGGTTGGGCCATTCATCAGTTTTTGGGCCGGTTGGCAAAGATTGGTTCCCCTAGCCCATTTTCCAACTCCGAAACGGTTAATACTTATATATACTGCCAGGTGGAACAAATGGTTGTATTGTTGTTTTGTTAATTTGCAGGGCTGGAAGTTGATGAAGGGCTACAAACTTGGACGTTCTGTTTTTTTTTTATTTATCAAAGAGATTAGGTGCTCTTTTACTATTGTACATAAGTATATTTGTTGAATTTTTTTCTTGATTTAGTTTCTCTCATATGTGTCCCCGCGCCGCACCGCCGCTCTGCCTGTCGTCTCCCCGCCCCGCGCCGCTCTGCCTCTCGAACTCCCGGCGACAGCGTCCTCCCCAGCAAGGCAGCAACCAAACAGCCGGCGACTCGTCCTCCCCACTCCCCAGCAACCGAAGACGACGATGAGGACGATCCCGTCTCCCCCAAATCCGGTTGCTGCGCGGTTAGTAATTTCTTCAATTTTTCCCCGCTTCAATTTTCCAGTTGCTGCCGCGGGAACAACTGGAATTAATTTCTTCGACAGCGAAATCATCGCCTCCGTTGGCGCTGCAAGCAATTGGTTTCGTATTCCAAAGGTAATTTTTCACAGAATCGATGGATCTTCTTCTTTATATCTTTGGATTTGGATTGTTCTTTCTGCTGTTTTAATTGCCGCCTTTCTCAAATTTCTTGCCCATCCGAATGAAATTTTTTGTGATTAGGCTGATAAGTTGAAATCTTTTTGTTGTGGGGTTGTTGATAATCACAGTGGGAATGAGTAAGTATGGTTTAAACCTGCGGTATAATCCGGTTTTACTCCGGTATTTTCCCGGTATGGTACCCTAATTTTGGCGGTACGGTTTTTTAATAAAAAAATAAATTTTTTATTCCAAAAACGGTATTTACCGGTAGGAAACGGTTGAACCATGGTTGTACCACGATTTACCATGCCAAAGACGATTCCGGTTTGATGTCCGGTACGGTTTCGTAATCCATGCTTCATGTACAAACTGGACGAAATGGCATTCTCAACCCAGCTTCGAACACCAACAGTAAGCTACTATGATGATAACAATGTTGATAGCAACTTTGAGAACATTAAGAGCTACTACAATGGAAAAGAGTTGAACGAGATCGAAAAGCTTGCCAACATTAGTGACGATGAGGCTGATGATGCAGCTGATGAGGAAGAGGAGAATGAGCCAGTCTATGAATCACCGAAAAGACAAAGAAACAAAAGTCCAGACCAGTCATCATCACTGAACTTTGATTTGAAGAATATCAGAACAGTCAACCAAGTAAGTACAAATTATCTATATTACAGTTGTCCAATTCATACTAAGCGTAAGTCCTTCTGTGTTTTAGTTTGTTACCATATGGTAAGGTGTGGTAAGCTATGGTTTCATGTTATAAAAATGGAGCAAAACATAAGTCCTGTTGTGGTTTACTTCGTTACCATATGGTAATGTGTGGTAAGCAATGGTTTCATGTTATAAAAATGGAGGAAACCATAATTCTTGTTCTGTTTTACTTTGTTACCATATGGTAATGTGTGGTAAGCTATGCTTTCATGTTTTAAAAATAGCAAAAAACAACAAGTCCTGCTGTGTTTTAGTTTGTTACCATATGGTAAGGTGTGGTAAGCTATGGTTTCATGTTATAAAAATGGAGGAAAACATAAGTCCTGTTGTGTTTTAATACGTTACCATATGGTAATGTGTAGTAATCAATGGTTTCATGTTATAAAAATGGAGGAAACCATAATTCTTGTTCTGTTTTACTTTGTTACCATATGGTAAGGTGTGGTAAGATATAGTTTCATGTTATAAAAATGCAGAATAGTAATAATAATTGCCAATACCATGTATTACCACCATGGTAACTAACCATACACCATACACACATTACCACCATGGTATCTTACAAAAACTCCCATTATGCAGGCTGAGAATGCAATCAAACTGCTTGAAGCATCAATGAAGGCAATGATGAAAGCAATCAAAGACCAGTACAAAAGCCAAATTGACAATCTGATCAGACACAAGGAGAATCTTGCGAAAGAAAGCTGTGATGAAAATGTTCAGCCAACAGAAGGAGAAAAATTTCATTGTGAAGATGATGAAGAAGAGAATGATAAAGAAATGAATGCCAGTTTGAATAAAACACTCAATGAAATATTCAAACAGACAAACATAGACCAGAACGAAGAGGAGAACGAGGAGCAAACACAGAAAGAAGATGATTCACAACCATCTACAGTCGATCTTGCTGCATCTACACCGAAGCCAAAAGAAAAGGAGCAAGATGATTCTGCTCCAGGAGCTGTGAATAGGGAAAGCATCCCAAAAGAAGGAGGTCCACTGGGGGAAGTTGCAACAGAACCACCAGAACAATCTGTTCAAGAAGGTCTGAATCAGGGAACACCACAACAAGAGGACACCCCGAAAGCAGTTCCAGAACAGACATATGCAAAAGAAACAGGAAAAAAAGGAGCTACCAAAATAGCAGATCCAATGGAAGTTGATAAGGAAACAACAGAAGAAGGGAATACAGGGCAAGCTGCGCAAAAGACTGCAGAAACTGACAGCGAGAAAACGGTGTCAGATGATGTTGTTCGAGAAGAGGCTCCAAAACTGACAACCGAAGCTGCTGAGAAGCCTAAAGTGACAAGGGAAGACGACATTCCATCCTTTGATCTCAGCCCTCTCAACCGTCAAACACCAACAACACCAACGAAGTTGACTACCAACACGGCAACCGATCAACCAGGAGAGCCTCGCAAAAGAAGAATTGTGGTGAAGAATGTGCACGGAAATGAAAAGAAGGCAAGAGCAACACCACCACCAGCACAGCCACAAAGCACCCAGTCACAGACGGAGTCATATGCTATATGGTCAAATCTGTACACAAACAGCCAAGAGAAGCTCAAGGAAGTCCGTGAATGCATAGATGCTTACCTAGAGGACCTGAATTCTCCAACTGTCGAACCAGTTGCTCCACAATCACAAAAATCACCAGTTGAATGGTCAACACCAACACAAAAAACACCTGATGATATGTTCAACAACATCCTGGAGTACATAAGATGCAAAAACAAGAAATTTGTCAAGAGGTAAGTCATCATCTTAAAACTTCTACCGTTATATGATTTTACTGTAGTGATCTAGTTTGTTACCATATGGTAAAATATGGTAAGATATGGTAAAATTAGATAAATCTATGGTTTAATGTTACAAAATGTAGTAATGCACAAGTCCTGTTTTGTTTTAGTTTAATACCATATGGTATGATGTGGTAAGCTAAGGTTTGTTGTTAAAGAATGGATTAAACCATAACTCCTGTTCTATTTTACTTATTACCATATGGTAAGATGTGGTAAGCTGGTGTGTTTTACTTATTACCATATGGTAAGATGTGGTAAGCTATGGTTTTGTTGTGGTAACCTATTGTTTGATGTCATAAATTAAAGTAAACCATCCGTCCTGTTGTGATGTGCTTTTATACAGTGATGAGATAATGTTTAAAAGGAAGGATGGAACATTCTTGCTGAAAAGGGAGTCAGTACAGTTGATTGGCATTGGCTGTGAAATCACATCTGATGTCATCGACTGGTATGGAGATGTAATGAACAGGAATGAAGCACAAAAAGGAAAATTCAAAAGGTGGTTCTTCGATACATCTTTGGCAGTAAGTAAACCCACCCATATTCTGTCAATAGTTCTTAGACAACACATATATAAAACACATAATAACAACCACAACTTTCAGGGTGACTGCCAACTGGACATTGATAGTGGCAATCCTGTACTATCTCCAGACGATTACTACGACAAACTGGACTTGGACATCACCAACAAAGAATGGGCAAAAAACCTCAGCTTCACAGAATGTATCCTTGTAAGTATCTCACCACAATTTTTGCAGTGGTTACCATATGGTATATAGTGCTAAAATTAGTTTGCAGTGGTTACCATATGGTATATAGTGGTAAAATTAGTTTGCAATGGTTCTTAACTTACTGTTCATCACTTATATGGCAACTGCTTACCATATGGTATACTGTGGTAAAATTATTTTGCAGTGGTTCTTCCCTTACTGTAATAACAAGCACTACATCATGATTTGTGTCAACATCAAAGCAGAGAGATTTGAAGTACTCGACAGTCTCCGTCACAAAGATTTTGAAGAAACCTACAAACCAATGGCAAAGAGGGTTGTCCAGTACGCAATCAACTACATGAAGACACAGTTTGCAGAGAAGACAGTAAGGTGGGAAAGGTTTACCTGGTTCAACCTCGAGAAGGTTACACAACCAGATCAAATTTCATGTGGGATGTACATCATCAGGTGGATGAGACACTGGGAAGGTAAGTACAACAGTGCCCTGACCAAAGATTGGAAGAGGATTGATCTCATAAATGAAGAAAGGGAGTGCCTGATGTTGGACATCATTCTTGATGAAGAAAATCTTGAACGGGAAAGGATCATGAAAGAAGCAACAAAGTACTGCAACATGAAGAACAAGAAGAAAGAGTTGAAAGGAAGGAGATGAAAATTCTATTATCGTTTGTGTTAAGTAGTAGGAGGGTATAAGTAAGCTTTTGAGAACAAACTCACAATGTTCAGTAGCCACTTCATTTTAATTAGTAGGATGGTATGAAACAACTTATTATGGTTTGTATTATGACTAAATGAAATGTTCTGTTTTTTATTATGTTAGCAAATACTTAACATGTGTTCTTAATTCCCAAAATACCATATTTTACCACATGGTATGCAATGTAAAATCAATTAACCGCACAGAACTTCCAAATTACCACATTTTACCACATGCTATGGCATGGTAAAAATCAAATTACCACACTATACCATATGGTATAGCATGGTAAAATCAATTACCACACTATACCATATGGTATGGCATGGTAAAATCAAATTACCACATTTTACCACATGGTAATGCACTGTAAAATCAATTACCACACATGCCACTTCCAAAATACCATATTTTACCACATGGTATGACATGGTAAAAATAAATTACAACACTATACCATATGGTATGGCATGGTAAAATCAAATTACCACACTATACCATATGGTATGGCATGGTAAAATCAATTATCACACAGAACCCTCACATTTAACTTCCAAATTACCACATTTTACCACATGGTAATTCACTGTAAAATCAATTACCACACATGCCACTTCCAAATGATCATATTTTACCATATGGTATGGCAAATGTAAACTCAATTATCACACAGAACTTCCAAACTACCACACTATACCACATGGTATGGCATGGTAAAATCAGTTATAAAACAGAACCTTCACATTCAACTTCCAAAAATAGCACATTTTACCACCTAGTTTGACATGATAAAATCAAATTACCACATTATACCACATGGTATGACATTGTAAAATTAATCCAACAAACCAAAAACCAATCCAAAAGAACAAAATAGCTTCAACAACTCAACCAGTATCAACCATTCATTCAAATAATCCTCTAAGAAAACTATTACAGCTTCAGCCTTAAACTTTCTTCAACAGCCTTCAAATTCTCCTCCTCAAGCCTGCTAGTTTTTCTCTTCTTCTTACTTACAGCCCTTGCAGCCTCCGCAACTGGAATTGGTCGTTTCGAAGGCTTGAATGAATCTTTTTTAGGCTTAAACCCCTTCACTTTTTGGACCGGTACATCATCTATACCAAGATAACAAAAACAAACTACAATCAATGACAGATATATATAAAATCATTCTCCTAAAAAAAATGCATATATCAAAACACAAAACTCTAAACAATTAAAAACTTACTGTCACCGTTAGAAGACGTGCTTGTTCCAGCAGGTTCAGTAATCGATAGGGCTTCACACTTTTTGATCAAATCAGTCATGAAGGCCATGGCTGATTTATACAAATCATCATCCAATGCAACCCTGCTTATCATTGATGCAGAAACAGCTGACAGATTGAAAAGACGAGAACGGTATTTCGATGGACTATCAGTAGACGGAACTTCAAAAGAAAAGTTCCCTCCAGTTTTCGCTGCCCTTGTCCACCGCTTCAAAATCAAACTGCTAGGAATGTGCTGGAACTTCAGATTGCATGTTGTAGACCACAACATATCATATCCCTTAATTTGATGCTTACAGATCATACCACTTGACTCCCACTTACGGCAGGAACACTTGATTTCACCGTTTTCAAAATCAACCTTCAACACCCTACTATCCAACCTTGTAAGGTCATCCTCCAATATGAAGACATCAAACAGTCCTACATGTCCTTCTGGTTCTATCTCCGTATTGGAAAAAATATTATACGCAAGAGATTCCTTGTACTGATCCTGGAAAAACTTGAATATCTTCGGCGTATACACATTAGCAACTTGCTTCACAATAGGGCTAGTAGAAAACCGAGAATCAGCCAACCTAGATAAGGCATAGTACTCTTCTTGTTCTTCAGCATCCCTCTTATTATCAAGCATCCTCTCAAAGTGCACAAAGAACCTACTAACGCTAAACTCTGACTGCAAGTAATGTCGAATATTACTATTGCAGCACTCACTTAGCTGGGTACTCTTCATTCCCGCACCAAAATGACAATTCACCCAGGCTGAAGACCACTTCGTCCTGACTTTGTAAATGCCCTGTAACCAACTGTGTCCCAAATGTCCCTTCCCAGGAAAACACTTCTCAATAATCTTCTTCCAATTATACTCAAAATCATCCTCATCATCAGCATTATACATCAAATAACTAAGCTCACGAAGGAAGTCAGAGTCACACAAACTTCCCATATTAACAACTGCATTCTGAGCAATATGTCATGTACACAACCCATGAAAACAATCTGGGAAAACAGACCTTATACCAGCAGCAATTGCAGCAGCCTGGTCAGTAAACATTGATAACGGTCTCACACCTCCCATGCATTTCAAAAACTGATCGAAAAGCCATTCAAATGTTGCCGTTGTTTCATCATATAGAAGAGCAGCCGCAAAGACAGTCAGTTGGTGATGATTGTTGAAACCAACAAACAAAGCTACAAAAACATAACAAAATGTGAGTAAAAACAATTCTACCAACACATACCATGTGGTAAAAGGTACGAATAACAATAATACCAACCCATACCATATGGTAAAGACTCATACCATGTGGTAAAGACTTCTAAGAACAAAAAAAAACAATCCATACCAGACTACCATATAGTACACACTTCTAACAACGCAAAAACCACCACAAATAACCTTGTTACCAACCCATACCATATGGTAAAAGACTTTTAAGAACAAAAACACAATGCATACCAGCCCATACCATATAGTACAAACTTCTAACAACCCAAAAACCACCTCAAATAACCTTGTTACCAACACATACCATATGGTAAAATACTTTTAAGAACAAAAAAGCAATCCATACCAACCCATACCATATGGTACAGACTTGTAAGAACAAAAAAAAACATGATACACAATGATAATAATAATAATAATCATACAAACTAACAAAGACAATAATAAACAACAAACTAGAAAACATACCTAGTGGCCGATACTCTTTGTTAGTCCGGTAAGTAGTATCAAAACTAATTGAATCACCAAAATAATGATAATCCATCCTCATCTTCCCATCTGCCCAAAAAATACTAGCAATGTTCTCTTCAACATCAACCTCCACCTCATGAAAGAACCCAGGATCCAGCTGTGCTTGACGTCTAAAGTATTCAAGCAATGCAGTCGCATCACCATACTCCATTGATAACGTCCTAACCGTTCGCAGATGGTTCTTCAAATCATTCTTTGTGAACCCAACAAACTTCCGACCACCACCAGCCCTACTAATTGCATTATACGAAGAAGTCACACCAATACCAGCAGCATCATTCACCTCTGCCAACATCTTATACACAGGAGCCATTCGTCTGCTGGATCTCACATAGTGACGCAGAGACTCAGGAATCATGTCATGGTTGTGCACATTATACCAACGATAGATCTTGTAGCATTTAAACTCTTTAAACCACCTCAGTCGTATATAAGCACCATTACATCCACCCCTGAGTTCTGGAACATTACGAACACGAACTGTCGTATCAACAACACCTGCATTATCAGGGTTATTCTCGCTACCTCTTTTCCAACCTTCCTTATTGCAACAATACTTGATATAATATACAGCTGAAGAACCACCATTGAGCTTCGGACACGCTGATTGGTTATAAATCCTCACACCAAAACCTTCATGATTCCCATAATCAACATAAAAATTATATGCATCATCTGGTGTATTGAACTCTAAGTCCTTCCAAGAATCACAAATAGTAGGATCTATACCATTGAAACCTACAAACATTATGAAACAACATATTAAATGGATTCCACACCACAACAGTATGAAATCTCAATGTATACCAATAATTACAGCCATGATACAAGAGTTACCACCATGGTATGGCATGGTAAAATCAAATTACCACACTATACCATATGGTATGGCATGGTAAAATCAAACTACAACACTATACCACATGGTATGACAAGGTAAAATCAAATTACCACACTATACCATATGGTATGGCATGGTAAAATCAAACTACCACACTATACCATATGGTATGGCATGGTAAAATCAATTATCACACAGAACCCTCACATTTAACTTCCTAATTACCACATTTTACCACATGGTAATGTACTGTAAAATCAATTACCACATGATAAGGCATGGTGAAGTCAAATTACCACACTATACTATATGGTATGGCATGGTAAAATCAAACTACCACACTATACCACATGGTATGGCATGGTAAAATCAAATTACCACACTATACCATATGGTATGGCATGGTAAAATCAATTATCACACAGAATCCTCACATTTAACTTCCTAATTACCACATTTTACCACATGGTAATGTACTGTAAAATCAATTACCACATGATAAGGCATGGTAAAATCAAATTACCACACTATACCATATGGTATGGCATGGTAAAATCAATTATCACACAGAACCATCACATTTAACTTCCTAATTACCACATTTTACCACATGGTAATGTACTGTAAAATCAATTACCACATGATAAGGCATGGTAAAATCAAATTACGACACTATACAAACTTCAATAAACAAACAAATTTGTATATCTTACCTCCTGATTCACCAGAGTTAGCTGAATGATCAAATCCAAGATCGATAGATGAAGAAGCAGTTCCAACAGCACTAGATGAAGAACCAGATCCTACAACGCTGGTTGAAGAACCAGATCTATCAATTGGAACAACATCGCCACAATTTACGTAACTCATGTCACCAGAATACTGCAAAAACACCAAAACACAAAGAACATAACACATGAACAAGCTCGATTAGCTAAACATAAACAAGCTCGACTAGCAGCAATGAAAAACCTCCAACGAAACCAGAGATCAACAGAAAACTCGATTAGCTAAACAGGAAGAATAAAAAAAACTAATATCTAACATCGTCGTCGATCAATTATGGAGAATTAGAAAAGATTCGCCGTCCCCTGTTTCGCAGCGGCTGCTCGCAGTTTCTCTCTACAAAAACCGAATCCAACTCGCGCACACGTCGATCAATTATGGAGAATCAGAAAGCTCGATTCGAAGCTGTTGCTCGCAGTTTCTATCGCCGTCGATCAACCATGGAGAATTGCCGTCCTTGTTTCTCAGCTGCTGCTCCCCTGCTCGTAGTTTCTCTCTCCAAAATCCGAATCCAACTCGCGCACAGAAAGATTCGCAACAGACAAAAGGGGAAACTCATTAATTCAAATAACGGACAAAAATGCCCCTGACCATCCCGCTTCAATGACAGCCGCACGATCCGTCCGCCCCAGATCAACGGTTCCTAGGTGGTTACTCACGGGTGAATGATAGTTTAGTCAAATCTAACAAGCTCGATTAGCTAAAATTCGAAATTGTTTAATCATTCAATTTGAATGATAGTTTAGTCAAATCAAGCAAATAATTCACGATTGTGTATGAACAAAAATAAAAACATATGTATTGTATTATGAAAAATGTATTTATTTTAACAATCTAAAAAACAAAAAAAACTTCCATACGACCCCTTATTTCAATAATACAGTTAATGAAATAATTTTTATCAGCCATGATGCAATGTTCAAGCTAAGGTCCAAGTATTAATAACTAGTATATAGTATTCATCATAGTTAACTATTTCAATATCCACAGCTAACTATTAATGATTACTTGCTTTCTCTTAGAGAGTTTAATGTAGCACTCTCATGCCTAGCTATACTCTAAACATTTGTTTTCTTTTTCACAATATCATTTGCAGTTATTTATTAAAGCAACTTTGTTTCTAGCTTTCAATTCCTAATTATTCACTTCTTACCAACTTATGGGAATGCTAAATATATTTTCCATGTCTAATCTATTAAACATAAATGTTGCTTATCACTTAAATTCAATGGTATCTGTTGGGGGTACTACAATTGAAGCCCAACAAGTAGTGGACTGGGCCTCCTAACAACAGGATTGGGGGGCAAGGCCCAGGAATGGATTTGTGAAACCCTTCTAGGCCCAAGCAAGGTGAGGGGCGCATGAGGACAAAACGCTAAAAGCCAAGAAGGGAGGCCAGGCTGTCAAGTGGTCCATCGCCAGCGGGCGCCTACCACGCGGCAGGAGCCTGACAGGGCAGTTGGGATATCTGACAAAGAGGGTACAAGGCAAAGGCCAAAGGAGGTCAGACTGTCAAGTGGTCCACCACCTGCGGGCGCCTGTCACGCGGCAGAAGCCTGACAAGGTGGTTGGGATGTCTGACAAAGAAGGTACAGGGCATTAAATGAGGCAATGACGCGGAGGAGATTAGCCTCGAACTTAGTGAGTATAAATAGGGGCAGTTGGTAGCATTTACACATGTTGGATTCTCTCACTAAAACTCTTACTTTGGGACACTTCCCTCTCTAAGAAACTAACTTGAGCGTCAGAGGATTAACGGGCCCAGGCGCCCCCTCCGTGTTCGTGTGTGTAGGCAGGCGCCAATCGAAAGGGGATTCGCGAGAGTTCTAGCAGGGCGTCGTGGTTCAAACAATTGGCGCGCAAGGAAGGGGAATATAACCAGGAATCATGAGTGAGGAGGCGGCAATGAATGAAGAAAGAGAGGAAATTACTGAAGAACAATCGGGGCGGATGAGAGGGCTGACCGCCCGAGATGGACGAAGGGGAGGAAAGTGATGGCATGTTTCGGGGGTCGGAGGGCGCCTCGGTCACAAAAAAGGAGTTGTTTAGGATCATCGAAGATCAGGACGAGGCGATCGAGGCGCTTCGGCGGGAGGTTGATGCGTTGAAGAGGGGCGAAGGGATGACGCCCAGCCCAACGAAGAAGAGGGAAAGAGTGGCGGAGACGGAAAGTTTAGTCAGGATGTCTGAGACGCCCAAGTTTGTGGCGCCCACGTGATCACGGAGGGCCAGATGCTAGTGGGTGGAACGGAGCGTTTCTGGGGCGCCTATCACGCCACTACCCCGTGAGGTAGCCCTTGGCACGTAACATATTGATGGAGCCTGCAGGGACCAACATTCCGCCACTCCCCACCTATGATGGGACCGCGGATCCGGAGGATCACCTTAACGGGTACTTCACCAAGATGCAGCTCTACAACAGCACAGATGCCACCTTGTGCAAAGTGTTTCCATCAACTTTCGCGGGCGTGGTCCTCGACTGATACCACCAGATCGAAGAGGGGCGCATTGATTGCTTTGAGCAGTTTGCGGCGATGTTTCTGGCAAATTTCTTCTGCATGAAGCGTCGCTCCCTGACCATAGGCGCCCTGTTCAAGGTCAAACAGAGAGATGGAGAGGCGCTGAGAGAATTTTATGAGAGGTGGCTGTCCGTGGCCCTGGCAGTGAAAGACGCTTAGCCGTCAGTGTTGGGAGTATCCCTAAATGAATGTACCACCAGCGAGGAGCTGTGTAAGTCGTTGGCAAAAAGGGACGTAGTATCCACGAAAGATTTGGATCACAGAGTACATAAGGTAATCATGCTCGAAGAAACCTTGGCAGCCAGAAGAGCAGACAGGCGGAAGACAAGAGGGGAAGAAGTTGAGATGACAAGGAGGCCGCACATCCCAAGCGGTTCAGGATATGCGCCCATGAGCCACCCCCCACCAAGGAGAATCGATGCGGGGCGCCCGACGCCCAGGGGGGCGGGAGCCTTCGTCGAGTATAACGACACGCTGAAGAACATACTCCAGCACGTCAAGGAGAAGGGGTATCACATCAGATGGCCGGGCCCCATGAGGGGACAGCTCAATGAACGGAACCTGGATCAATATTGTGACTACCACCGGAAGTGGGACACCACACGACCGACTGTTATCAGTTGAAGACCAAGCTGCAGGGCCTGGCCGACAGAGGGATGTTTAACGACTTCGTCAAGAAGCCTGAAGAGAGAGTGCACCGGCGTGCGTGGCCGGAATGGAGAAAGCAAAGAAGGAGCTGCCACCCCCGCCCTATGACCTCGACCAAGAAAAGGCGCCTGATCGAGTGCGTCTAACCATCGAGGCCATTTCGGGGACGATGGACTTGAGAGAAAAAATAGAGGCAAACCGCCGGCTGAGAGCGGCATCAGCGGACGTACAGGAGACGATCGATATCAGCTTCAATAGGGCGCCAGAAGAAGCATGCATGCTCCCATCCATGGACGCCTTGGAGATACAAAGAGTGGTGGCGGGATGCAAGGTGAGAAGGATGCTTATCGACACGCGAAGTTCAATGGACGTATTATTCAAGGATACGGTAGTTCGCATGCAATTATCACCGGAGTTGATCAGGCCATCGGAGTAGGTACTAGTCGGCTTTTCGGGGGCGCCCGCCAGAGTAATAGGGCGAGTGCGCCTGTCGGTTACTTTGGGGGATGGGGAGCAAAGGGTGGCGCGCGCCAACGACTTTGGAATAGTGGACTGCCCATCGCTGTATAACTTGATCCTGGGTAGAGCCCTCCTGGCCTTATTCAACGGGGTGGCCTCTACTTGTCATCAAACCTTAAAATTCATTGCTCCGCAAGGAGTAGGCGTAGCCCGGGGACGAGGCGCCCCGCGTTATGCAAAGGTAGCAGGGCGGAAGCGAAGATGTACCGATGCAAGAGTCAATGTAATGGAAACCGTAGCAGAAGAGGCACCGCGAGCCGAGGATGCCGACAAAGAGCTTTTGGTGACGCTAGACGACGGGCGCCCGGAAAGGCAAGTGAGGGTATCTGCAGACTCGCCAGACAAAATGAAGGAGCGCCCCGTCGCCCTCCTGAAGGAGTTCGCGGATCTTTTCGCGTGGAGCGCACTAGAAATGCTAGCGTCACACCCGAAACGGCCGTTCATAGGTTGGCGGTCGAGGAAGGCAGGCACCCCGTGCAGCAGAAGCGCAGGAACCTATCGCCGGAGAAGGAGGCGGCGCTTAGGGTCGAAGTGGATAAGCTCCTGGGCGCCAACTTGGTCGGAGAAACCTCTTATGTTACTTGGTTATCGAATGTGGTATTCATGCCAAAACCATCGGGAGATTGGAGAATGTGTGTGGATTATACGAGCCTCAACAGAGCATGTCCAACGGACGCCTACCCGATGCCCTGAATAGACCAGTTGGTGGATTCCACGGCATATCATGAGATGCTTAGCTTCATGGACATGTTCTCCGGATACCATCAAATCCCCATGCAGAAGAAGACTGACCTAAAACAGCCTTCATGACGCCCTTCGGAAACTTTTGCTACCGGGTCATGGCATTCGGGCTCAAGAATGCGGGCGCCAGCTATCAAAGAATGGTCAACAGCGTCTTCCGTCAACAAATTGGTCGAAATGTGGAAGCCTACGTGGACGACTTGATAGTCAAAAGTCGGATGCGTGAAGACCACCTGGAAGACTTGCGGGAGATGTTCCAGACCATGCGGGCACATAGGTTTCACCTCAACCCCCTCAAATGTGTGTTCGGCGCCGAAGCAGGGAAATTCTTGGGATTCATTATCACCAAACGAGGCATCGAGGCCAACCCAAAGCAGGTGACGCCATACTCAGGCTGACACCACCGAAGACGCGCAAAGAGGTGCAAGGTTTGGCAGGAAGGTTAGCGGCCCTGGGGCGCTTCATCCCCCGATCCGCGGATAAGGCCGCTCCCTTCTTTCGGACGCTCAAGAAGGCGGTGCGTTTTCAATGGACTACCGAGTGCGATGAAGTGTTCAAAGAATTGAAGCAACTCCTAGCCGCCCCAACCGTAATGACGGCGCCCAAAGCGGGGGAGACGCTATACCTTTATATTGCTGTGTCAGAAGTCTCAGTAAGTGTAGTGCTCGTCTCGAGGGAAGCCCGCTCTGGAGAAGACAAACCGGTATATTATGTCATTCGCACCATGGTTTCCCATGAAAGACGATACGCACCCATCGAGAAGGCCGCATTGGCAGTTGTGATGGCCGCGACCAAGCTGAGGCCCTACTTCCAGGCACACACCATCGTAGTACTCACCAACCAGCCATTGAAGTCCACACTGGGGTCAATGGATGTGGCCGGGCGCCTTGTCAAATGGGCGGTCCAGCTAAGTGAGTTCGACATTCGGTATGAGCCCCGACCGGCGATAAAGGCCCAGGTCTTGGCAGACTTCGTCGCAGAAGGAGTAGCAGAGTCAGAGCGGGGGGCGGATGACTGTTGGCAGGTTCAGGTTGATGGGGCGGCCAGCCGCACCGACGCCGGGGGCAGGTATAGTAATGATAAGCCCTGGAGGGTCGCCGCCTTGTTGCGCTCGTCATCAAAAGCGCCCTGAAGTTGCGACACCTCAATGGCCGCGTTCATTTGTGCTTCCTCGCACTCCTTCACCAATTGCTCGCGACGCTCGACCGCGGTTTCCAGGTCGTGCTTCAGGGAGGAGGCAGAGGTAGAGGCTTCGAGCGCCTCTCACTTGGATTCAGAGAGGCGTCGGGCGCCTCTCTCAGCAAAAAGAAGGATCTGCATACACCAAGTAAGGAGAGTTAGCATTTGTGTAAAGGCAATTTCACAAATGCGATAGAACAAGTAAAAGAGTATATACCTTAGCGCCCACTTGGGCCAATTCTGCAAAGAGGTAACCCCCATTCACCTCTTCATTGAGGTTGCCAACCCCATAGCGCAGCCTCGGTCGGCTGCCGAAATGGGGGAGCACGGCAAGTTGATGCGCCCAACATGCGAGCAGCGCGGCTGGAAGATAGGAGGGCGCCCATCGGGGTCCACGTAGCGCCCCTCTTCATTGAGGTGGTATTGGGCGCCCTCCTCATCGCCCGGGGCGGCGGCGCCTGCTTTCTCCTTTCCTTTGTCAGCCTTTTTCCTGACATGGGTCAGGGGGGAACCATCCCTCTTCCCCCGACGAATCAAGGGCTCAGCCTCCTCTTCTACGGAGTTACCTTCTTACTCCGCGGGTTCAGAGTTTGGCGCCCCTTCTTCAGCCTCCGGGGTGGAAGACGCCACGATGGCGGTCTTCGTATGAAGCGTGCCCCCCTTCACTGCCCTCTTCTTCTTCGGGCCAGAATGAGGCGCCTGCGATTGGGCGGCGGCCGATATGGGCGTCTGTGGCCGAACCGAAGGGGGCGCTCTCCCCGTCATAGCCGCAAGCCGACTCTTCATCAGCTTGGCAATGCTGCTGAAGTCCGATCCTGCACATTGTCATATGATTAGCACAAGTCAAAAGATTAACACAAGTCTCAACATGGTTACACGTATAAAATCTAGGCGCCTACAAACCATCATCATAATACGCCTCCAGAATTGGGGGGCGGTTTTCGGTGATGCGCAGGTCAACGCTCCGCTCCCAAATCAGGCGGGCGCCGTCTGTCTCCTATTGAGACAACACGACCGGCGCATTAAATTCTTCAGCGTGCCCCAACCCCCACTGCCTCAGAAAGGCGCCTCCACTTTTAAAGAAGGAGTCTCGGTACGCCTTCATGAAGAAGAACCCATTGAACCAGCTGCGCCCCAACTTCGGACACCGCTCCACAAAATGATATGGGCGCTTCTTCCTCTTTTGAAGTGACAAATAGTTGTCAAGGGGCGCCATCTTAAAGAAATACAGGAACAAGTTGAAGGTGGGCTCCACGTTGTGTTCACGACACCTCAACTTGAATAGGATCACGATCACAATGATCGAGGGAGATAGGCGCCCAGCGGGCAACCGCAAGTTGTCAGGATCCCTTCCATGATGTGGTCGAGAGAAAATCGCAGCCCGAAGCAGAAATACTCCTGGTACACCCCAATCCACTTCGGCCCACACACGCCCACTCGCGAGATTGCAGAGGGAGGCGCATACCACCAGTCGCGCGGTAGTTGGAGGCTGGTCACCAGTTCATGAACGCGGGCCAGGGTAACAGTCGACGTGTGCTGCGGTCCTGCCACGTCGAAGGGAAGCGTGGACGTCTCCTCTGGAAGATGGTCAGGGGGAAAAGAGTTCTCCCATGTCGTAATCTTGTAAGACCCATCTGCAGGCATAAAACCTGGAGTCGAGGCGCTTGATGGATCGGCAGACGTAGAAGCATGCGCCCTCTCTAAACCAACAAATGACCCAGGCGCAACGTTGACGTGGAGGACGCCCTACCCTAGATAGCTAGAATAAATTTAACACAAATAACCAACAAGCCGAGAAGATTCCTTACCACTCTGAGTCGGACACCTTGCATCACCACCTGCGCCCGAGGCGCTTGCTCCAGTCGCACCCGCGCCTTGGGCGCCTGGGCTGGAAGCTTTGTCTGCTTGCGACGACATTCTTAGCTGACTCGAAGGAAGTGACGACGATTGCAAATAGGAATGTAGAGAGAAGTCAAAGAGGATTCTAGAGAGAAGTCAGAGCGAAATCTTAGAGAGAAGTCAGTTTGTAGAAAGTGACAATGACTGAGGGGGCAAGGGATATTTAAAGGAGAGGAGAACCCAAGTCACGTGCGGCTTTTGAGCTCCCCCCACCTTTCCCTTTTTGGAGTTTCTCAAATTTATATTTCGCATTTCGAATTTTCTAATTTCGAAATCCGAAGTTTAAAATTTTCCAAATTCAAGCAAGGAAAAGGTGGGGCCAATATCAAACCCCCACCCGTGAGAGGGGCATAAGGGATAGGGGCGCCCCTCACGGAAAGGCGCCCACAAATCACGAGGGGAAGGTACACAAAACAGAGGGCGCCCTAAAGGCAGGGAAGCCTGTCCCAAAGTGAACAGTGCGACAAAGGATGGTCGATAAAAACTCGGGCACTGTAAAGACTAGCATACCCTGGAAATCGGGTGCTTATAGACAAAGAGAAGGGCGAGGCCATAACAGAAGAGTCAGTTAGGCGCTCAAAAGTGAAGCCATGAGCACCTAACTGGGGGGGGGGGGGGGGGGCAATTGTTGGGGGTACTACAATTGAAGCCCAACAAGTAGTGGACTGGGCCTCCGAACAACAGCATTTGGGGCAAGGCCCATGAATGGATTTGTGAAACCCTTCTAGGCCCGAGCAAGTTGAGGGGCGCATGAGGACAAAATGCTAAAAGCCAAGAAGGGAGGCCAGGCTGTCAAGTGGTCCATCGCCAGTGGGCGCCTGCCACGCGGTAGGAGCCTGACAAGGCAGTTGGGATATCTGACAAAGAGGGTACATGGCAAAGGCCAAAGAAGGTCAGACTGCCAAGTGGTCCACCACCTGCGGGCGCCTGTCACGCGGCAGAAGCCTGACAAGGTGGTTGGGATGTCTGACAAAGAAGGTACAAGGCATTAAATGAGGCAATGACGTGGAGGAGATCAGCCTCGAACTTGGTGAGTATAAATAGGGGCAGTTGGTAGCATTTACACAGGTTGGATTCTCTCACTAAAACTTTTACTTTGGGACACTTCCCTCTCTAAGAAACTAACTTGAGCGTCGGAGGATTAACGGGCCCAGGCGGCCCCTCCGTGTTCGTGTGAGTAGGCAGGCGCCAATCGAAAGGGGATTCGCGAGAGTTCTAGCAGGGCGTCGTGGTTCAAACAGTATCCATGTTAGGTTTGATGTCACCAACATATTCTCTCAATTTCTCCAAAAAGCATAATATCTTGCGATTGATATCATAGTTTCGTTAGGTATATTTCAACAAACTCAATCAATATTCGAACTCTTCGAAATAGCTATCTACATGCAAATATGAAGTACTGAGCAGCTAAAACTCTACTTGAGTTAGTACAATCTTTTGCGCTATCGATTCAAAATTCAATACATGATTATCTTATTACAATTTAGTCATACTAATTGTGTAGTAGGGGACATCTTATCAAAATCTTAAAGAAAGACTCTTTGATTGATCGCTTTCATGAGTAATCAATTATACCAAAATAGAAGTGATCAAATCTATAAGATGCACTCAAAGTTTGCTATAATTATTGAGGTTCAGCTGCACGTTAGGCATACGACAGTCATTGGGCATTTCTCTATCTCCTAGCTCGCCTAGACACGCTTAGACATTATAATAAAAATAGCAATTTTAATAATAATGAATAAAATAACGGTTCTAAAACACTTTCATACTACAAAATAACTCTCAAGTTTATAAATTATTTTCTTTTACCAAATGATATAATTAATTAATTCATGAGCTGAAATAGCTAATTATAAGCACTTCAAATTTAAGTTAAAACTCTATACGATGCAATTGCTTGACGAAATGGGTTTTATAATAGAGTGGTTCTATCGAGAGAGGTCTCTAAGAAACATGACTTACTTTATTATTCCTTAGGTGGATATAATATCTATCTTCATATCGTTACTTTTACATTGGGTTCAATTTAGTATACTTTTTCATTTAGATAGATTTTTTATATGATGTTCTAGGATATAATATATTATTATATATGATGGTGTAGGATATTAAATCCTCTCATTTTAGCTTCAAATTGATGCATTTTCCCCTTTACCGTTCCCTTTTATTGGTTAATAATTTTTATGATATTTTTCACTTTAAAATATCGTGAGCGGAATCATTACACAACAATTTGTGTTTTTTTCGCTTCCTCTTCTCTTGGTTAGATATTGTGTCCATATTGATTCCTATATTGATTATCGAATTACTACTTTTTTGTTCTTTTTTCTGATGCAAGATATGATTTTATGTTTGATAATATAGATTTATTTTTCAAGCATGTGGATGCTTGAGACTTTTCATTTGCCTCATAACTTACATTTGGCAATGACTCCAAACTTGGATGGGTTTCTATTCAGCACATAAATTTTTAATAATGTAAAATTTATGAAACTAAGATGCATATTAATAAACAATGTAAGGTCTCATCTTCCCTCTTAAGCACTATATATCATTGTTTACTTACCATTAAATCAAAGTCTTTCTAACTTGAGTAAGAGCTACAATGACTTTTATTAACTTTCACTACTCATATATCACAAATGTTCAAATCATTATCAATTGTTCATACAATGATTTTTATAGTTGTGGATTTCCCCCAAAATGTTAGGTATGTTGATTTTAGTTTTTGCCTTCTTTTCACTTTGATTTAGATGTTTATGTGTTGCTCTATTAGTTGAACTTGCCAGCTGGAGATCTACATGCTTTGTTTCATTATATCATTGAATACATTAAAGTCAACGGAACCATGACTGTGTCAGTTAGTTTGTTTCTTTTTAAGGACACTCTAAACATATACTTTGTTTCATTATATCATTGAATACATGAAAGTCAATGGAAAAGGCAAAAAAATTTATTGTATACTAAAGATTGATTATGTATGTGTGATGTAAAACAACTCTTATCATTGTTCTTCTTTGACATTTTTATATGGATATGACTTTGTTTGAAAATATGTATTTATATTAGTGTAGTTGGACATTGTTTGTCATTTTTTAAACTTCATTAATCAAATACATTAAATACTTTACTATATTATTCATGGAGAACTTACCAAATTAAATAGTCACTTCAATCCCTAACAACATGAACCATAAAAAAATATATACATCAATGTTTACTACACATACACATGAAAATCAAACTCTTCCGGTCAAAACTCAAGAGGCCAGACCCTAATCCAGTAGTATTTACTAGAACGTTCAGTTTGGAACTTTCCGGCCCGCGTCTTTTTGTCCAGTCGAGAAAAGTTAAGGGTGTTTTGCACGTCGCCGTCGGCGAAGATGGAATCCGCGGGACAATGGCTGGAGAAAGCGCTGATCGATTTGTGCCAGAGAGTGGAGTCCGGTTTGGAGTTGGACAGAGATATCATCTCCGGCTTGGTCTCCTATTGTGAACTAGCCCAGCCTCTCGACGCCAAAGAATATCTCGATGTAATCCCTTCCCCTTCCTCTCCCTCTCCCTCTCCCCTACTCGCTTCATATCGCTGCAATTGATTCGAATTCCCAACAGTCTCCTTTCGTTTCTTTTGCTGATGGCTGAGTCCTTCTTCTCGCACCAATTTGATCAATTCCAGTACGAGTTTTGTGGGTGTCAGTGATAGAAATCAGGATTCTATACCTATCTGAATTAGGGATTTTGTTTTATACCCTGTTGATGCTTGGAGGAGGATCGGTTTTGTTCCATTCCACGTTGGTAGTTTCAGTCTTATGTCTGATGTCTGATATCCTTGTTGCAGAATATAGTCGGGCAGGAAGCTGGGAAGAATGTGATCGATGAGTATTTGCGGCTTAGAGGGTACGTGGATTCTACTGCCACCACCAGTTCAGTTGCTCCAACTTCAAAGTTTCATGCCTATGTGAAGCCAGCAAACGAGAAAGGTGGCCCTGCAATTGCAGCCAAGAAGCCCTCAACTGTATCGAACAATGGTGCTGGATCTAGTAGCAGTCACCAGGCTGAGACAAAGAAAGCCGAACTGAAAAAGAACGTTACTTCTAATAACAGTCAAGCAAACAGCAACCAACAGAGTAATTCCAGGAAGAAGAAAGCTGGGAAGGTGGTATCACTCGCAGAGGCTGCGAAAGGGTCAATCGTGTTCCAACAGGGCAAGCCGTGTGCTTGTCAAGCCCGCCAGCATAAACTGGTGAGCAATTGTCTGTCTTGTGGCAAGATTGTCTGTGAGCAAGAAGGAGAAGGACCTTGTAGCTTTTGTGGTGCCCTTGTGCTTATGGAAGGGAGTTCGTATGCTGGTCTAGAGGGAATTTCTGCTCCAGTGAACAATGCTGAAGCATCGGCTGAAGCATATGCGAAGAGGCTTGTTGACTATGACCGTAATGCTGCTGCACGTACCACTGTCATTGATGATCAAAGTGATTACTATGAGATTGAAGGCAATAGCTGGCTATCAAAGGAGGTAATATTGAAGTTCCTGAACCATGTTTTTGTTATGCCTGAAAAGATTCAATTTTTGATTGATCTTAGTTTCTTTATGCAACCAGGAAAAGGAGCTTTTGATGAAGAGACAAGAGGAGGTAGAAGCAGCAGAGCGTGCCAAGAGAAATAAAGTGGTTGTGACATTTGATTTGGTTGGTCGCAAGGTATCTCAATTATTCTTGAACAAGGCCTCTACTCATTTAGTGTTCCAACTTCCAAGTCATAATCTCATTGCTTGATACCATGGAGTTTGCTTTCTCTAGGTCATGGTGAACGAGGATGAAGTTCCGGAGATGGAATCAGGGAGCAGCATACTAAGACCACCAGATGGAAAAGAAAGAGAATTGAACCGGATTAAACCGAACCCAAACCTTAAAATACAGCCAATCTTCTTGGATCCTGGCCCTAGCAGCAGTAAAAAGCCTACCAAGAAGAACAAGAAACAAATTAAAGGTGCTGGTCCCGCAGGCATTTGCTTAGAGATCACCGGCAGAGTGCAGCACGAAAGCAAAGACGTGAAGCACTTGATGATGGACGCACTTGATGATGGACAACCAGATGATAGAACCCACTCCTCATGGGAAACAATGGCATGCTCCGGCAGTGGGATCAAGTGCGCCCGTCGAAGATGATGGTGCATGTTCTGTTGGCTATTACTAGACATTTGTCGTGTCGCCGTATTTCAACTACTTTTTTTGTGTTAAGCTATTTAGCCAGAAGAAAGTATCAGTGAACAGATATAATTTACAAGTGACCAGTTTTCCATACACCGTCGTTTGTTTCGACATGTTTCATCCAGGGCTATTATTTGCTGTGAAAAGAATGTTGTGTTGAAGAATCTATTGAGTCCAAATGGAGCTTATGCCTGCTACTTTGGGATCTTTCTGGCTCACAATTATGGTCCTTTCATGCAGAACCTCATTCCATTTCTCTGTCTCAGCAAATACATTAGCACAAAGAACACGATCCTCAGTGGCCATGACGCTCGACTTATTTGCTTCCATGAGCTTATCCACTGAACTCAAACCTAGTCTACTATCACCATGAACCCTGCAGGCATTTACAAGCATCCTCCAAACAACTCCATTCGGCTCCATGGACATCTTCTCCATGAACCTCTTGGCTTCTTCCAGCATTCCTGCTCGAGCAAGCATATCAACGATGCAGCCGTAGTGCTCAATTTTTGGTTCAATATCATAACACTCAATCATCATCGTATACAGCTTCTTACCCACATCTACCAGGCCAGAATGGTCACACGCTGATAGAACCCCAATGAACGTCACAAAATTTGGGTTGATTCCTTCAGCACGCATATGGCTGAAAGCAAGGAGTGCTTCTTCACCTTCGCCATTAATGGCATGACCTACAATGAGCGTCGTCCAAGATATCACGTCCTTTTGGGGCATTTTGTCAAACACTAATCGAGCTCGATCCATGATCCCGCATTTTGCATACATGTCAATCAGAGCATTTTGCAAGACAAGGCTTTTACCGAGATGATCAATGGCGTCAATATACAAGTGAATCTCAGTGCCACGACTCAGTTGTCCAGAATTACGACATGCAGAGATTAGTCCCAGCATTGTTACCTCATCTGCCCTGACCATCCTTCTGGATTTCATAGAATCAAATAGGGCCAAAGCTTCACTGTTTTGCCCTCTTTCGACACACCCGTGAATCATCGAGTTCCAGGAGGCGACATTTTCGTCTGGCAGCTTGCGAAAGATTCTCCTAGCGTATTCCATGAAACCACATTTTGAGTACATGTTAATGAACACAGTACCTACAGAGAGACTGAGACTGGTATCTGCTCCAGTTGCTACTACTACATGCCCATGAACCATCTTCCCCCTCACAAGATCTCTACCATTAGCACAGGCCAATGCTAAGTTAACCAATGAAACCCTGTCGTAACCTGCATATCCATTTCTCATTTCTCTAAACAAAGAGAAAGCCTGTCCCAAATTACCACCGTTCTTTGCATACCCTGCAACCATGGTGTTCCACGAAACCAAATCCTTGTTCAACATATTGCTAAACAACCTCACTGCATCATTCATGAATCCGAATTTCGCATAGAAATCAAGCAGAGCATTGCCAACTTCAACTGCCGAATCGAGACAGCTCTTGCAGCAGAAAGAATGAAGCAGCATCCCTAGTCTGTATCTCCCAGCTTCTACGCATCCAGAGATCAGAACTACCAAAGTCACATGATTTGGCTTCAACCCCTCACCAAAAGCTTCATGAAACAAACGCAAACCTTCAACGAATCTATTGTTCTTCAGAAACCCAGAAAGCATACCATTAACCGTAACAACATTTCTCTCGGGCATTCCATCGAACAGTACCCGTGCATAGTTCAGAATCTCGGAACCCGCATAGAGATGAATCAAGCTATTCCGAACGCTCAAACTGCCATCGTATCCAAGCTTCACAGCACGACCATGCACCGATTTCCCTCCGTTGGCATACTTTAGCTTGTTGCAAGCCTTGATCAAAGATGCATAAGCGTAAGGATCCAAAACTGGGCTGTCGTATGCCACCTTCTGGATGGCCCGGAACATAGAAATTACCCGGTTCGGGTCGCTTTGTAAGTCTACCTGGCGGAGCACATTACTCCACGCCGCCATTTCTACCACCAAGAGCCTCCGCGCACCTCAAGCTTTAGCCTAAAGTTTCAGTTTTCCGTCTAGAATTTGTTGACGACGGTTCTGTGTGATGCTGAGCCGAAATAGTTTCAGTCTGAACGGAGTGATGTTCTTCCTCTACATCCTATACATACGCGCGGCGTCATTTGAAGAAAAAGGGTATTGAGAAATCGAGATATTTCCATTTGGGACTGCGAGGAGGAGAATCTAAGTCGTAAAGTTTGCATCTTTTTCTTTTCTTTTCAATTCAAAAGTCTGTCAGTTAGGAACAAATGTTACGAATTGTGAGCATACATAACAAATTTAAGGCAACCCAAGTGGGTCAAACAGAACGTGCTGCCTAATAGCACTGCGATTCATTTTCTGCTGATTCAAGAGAATGTGTGGAATCAAACGGAGCTGCTGCTTCGGGATCCCAGGAATTGGTCAGCAATCTGGGCCACAGAGTTGGCAAGACTATCTGCTGCTTCTTGTGTCGAAGCCTCTGCATATACCCGGACCACATCCTCCGTACCAGAAGGTCGTATGAAACATCGTCCACATGGATATTTTGCTGCATGAGAGATGGACTTCGGTCAAGTTACATGCTTATTAACATCAAGACGAGAGGTAAAAATCGGTCAAAGTTTAAAGTTTCGGAAGTAATCCAAGCAAGTGATCATTTTATATTTCAATAGCTACTGGCAATGTGTCATCACCTATTTCAGCATTGATTGCTTCTTGAATCCCAGGTGGCTTGACAGCAATAGTCTCTGCATTTTCTGTTACAACAGCAGTCCTATCGATAACTTTAACCTGTTAAAGGACGGAAGAAGTGTCGATGATCAGTTTCTGAACTGTTTCAGAGGCAAATGAAACAACTCGATACAAGAAACAAAGTGAAGATCAGACTTCGCATTCCCGCATAGAAATAGTATATAACCTTAAGCTGCCTGCTTGGTAGATCTTGGTAAAGCCCATTCCACTTGCAGATTGACCATCCCTTGTGTATTAAGATAGCCTCCACCAAGAGCAAGCCACTGAAAGCATCCCCAACAGCTTGGTTGATCAACTTGCTAACTGCCAACAGTCTTAATGCGGCTTTCTGCTGTTCAGAACCTGATTCAATCAAACAAATTCAGCAATTTTCCACTCTCAATCTACAACTCGTCACTGCCCGTGCTACAATACTACAACAGGAAATCACCTTTAGATCTGGAAGCAAGCTCGTTATTCTTAGCTTCTAACCACGACAAGAAGTGGTCCGAGAACAGGATGGTACCATGTCCATTGGCCTCAAAATATATTCCAACATCATATTCAGCCGCTTTCTCGTGCAAGTATTTCACTCCAGTTGGAGTAAGGGCGATTTCCAGACCTAGTTGTCTTAGGTAATTAGTGGATGCTCCGTTTGCATAAGCTGTTTGTATCACACCAAGGCGAGCATGGTAACCATCTTCAACCATTTGACCTCCCTCTGTCAAAATACTTAATTGCTCCTTGACGAATACAGCAAAAAGTGACAGAATCTTGTCTCCATCGACAAGATCAATTTTGCTGCTGTTTTCCGATGGCAAAGTGAAATACACAAGCCGGTCAGCATCTCCATCCAAACTCGCACATCTGCAACACTTGAATGTAGCCCTGCCATCAGCTTCTCCACCAAAATTGAGCTGCATAATTCAAACTAATGGGATGACATGAAATATTCAAACCTTATCCCAACATCTTTAGGACCAAATCCTTGTGGAAGAACCTTCTCCTTCTGCACAAAATCAGCACCAACCCCTTCATTCAGCACACCTTCTTTCCCCGTATTACGAATTTCAATATCCAAACCATCCAACGATTTCTTCAAACCCTCAAGTTTTTCACTTCCAACCCCATTAGCTCCATCCACCACCAACTTATTCTGAGCCTTCTCCACCTTGCTTCCATTTGGAATCAAATCAAGCAAGCACCTGGCAAATGCCATAGGCTCCATAAGGAAAATTGACAGCAACGAATTAAGAAGTATGAAATAAACATATCTACCGCTTCCTCATTCAAACCTGTAAGAGCTCGAAAGCTGCTCAAAGTAATCAAGCTCAGCAGCTTTCAAACCCTTATTCTTAGCACGGACCATCCAATGAAGCTGTGGAGTAGTTACAATTCCCATGTCAACAGCACTTGCTCCAACGATTGAACTGATTCCCTTCAGTCAGAAAACTACATAAGAAATCACAGTCAATAATTTCGGGGATCGTTCAAGAAAGGGGAGTTTGCATACTTGTTTTGCAGCTTCAAGAAGAGAATCGCCGCTTGGCCTGGTATCTCTTCCCAACAGTACCTTCGCCGGCCGCGATCCATCGAATCGAATGCCTTCTTTCGCCACGAATTCCTCAACCAATTGCAGAAGCTCCTGGGGAGTCGGAGCATTGGCAATGGAGTCAGCGAAGGGCTCCCAGTCCTGAGTGAGCATCCCGCCGCTGGGATCACCGACTTTGATCCCATTGTCGCTGACTTGATTGTGGGAAGCGGTGATCATCAATCCGATCACCGACTGCGTCTTCAGGGACCGAAGCGCGGCCAGGATCCCAACCCTAAACACCGTCGATTGGAGAATGGAAGCGTCTGCTCTGAATCCGGACGTGCCATAAGAGAGCTTCACTCCTGAGAAACGCAGCAAAGGGAAAGAAGAAGAAGCCAGCGAATCAGATGAAGACTGCGGGCGGGTAACAACAGAAGCGAGAAAGGAAATGAGTGGAGATCACGAAGGTAATACCTTGAGGAGGCGGGAATTGAGAGGAAGAAGACAGAATGAGAGACTTCTGATGGTCGTTCATGGCGAAATTACTGCTCCGGCGTAATCACTGTGCTGGGAGAAACAGAGTACTGTGACTGATTTTAATTTGTTGATCGGAGGGAGGAAGCGGCGGACAACTACCGTCAACTGCTCAAAGAGAGACGAAAGGTCAAGCGGGTCGAGCCAACCCAACCCAACCCGTCCGACCAGTATTTTCATGGGCCACTCTGGGTTTGGGTCAAGTGCCAGGTTCAGACAGGTTGGTTCTCATTGGAGCGGAAGCGAGCATAATCAAACCAACAGGCCATGCTGCCGCCATTGCCACGTCCCTTTCACCTTCGTTCTCTTCTCCCTCTTGTTTTCTCAACCTTCGAACAAATCGAAACAATTTTTCAGCAGAGACTTTCGCGGGGTCTCATTTTTGTCTCGTTTCCGTTCCAAAGTATCCTGAAATCCGAATCACATGGTGGTAATTAACGACGAAAGAACAACAAAAAGATTGAAACTTTTTTCCCTTTTGGGTAGGCTAAATTTCAAACCTTCCATACCCACTCCCCCTCCTTCCCCGCGTCCTCCTCTTTTTCTCTCCTTCCCTGCTTTCTCTCTGCAACTCTCTCTCGCTCTCTCTCAATTGAAGCATGGTCTGGATCTGACACTCCCTCCGCCCAGCACCGCCTTCTACAGTTGTAAGAATGCCTTCTCCCTGCTCAGTGATTCGTTCAATTTCCCTAACTAGTACAGGCATTGTTGATTGTTTGCGTTTCTGGAACCAAGCGATTGTAATTCCTGTCCTCGAATGTTGTCTGATGCGTATGATGTCAAAGTTGTATTCTTTTATCCACAATTGGAACATTATCATCGAAAAGTTTTGGTGGTCTCATCCACTGACGGTGACCATTTCTGTTTATCAATCAAGATAAAGCTCTGTAATTGATTTCAGGAGCGCTATCATGGCGACAAAAGGGAACACAGGGGACCCGAGAACAAGGAGCTCCATCTCAATCTTCATCGTGGTCGGTTTATGTTTCTTCTTCTACATCTTGGGCGCATGGCAACGAAGCGGGTTCGGTAAAGGCGACACCATTGCTCAAGTGGTCACCAAACAAATGGACTGCAGCATCCTCCCCGATCTCAATTATGAAACCAGCGGCGATGCAGGCACCACCGATGTGTCTCCACTCGATGTCAATGAGATTCCACCCTGTGACGACGCGTACATTGATTACACACCGTGTCAGGATCAAATGAGGGCCATGACATTCCCACGGGAGAACATGAACTACAGGGAACGACATTGCCCGCCTGAATCCGAGAAGCTCCACTGCCTCATCCCTGCGCCAAAGGGTTACGCCACCCCTTTCCCATGGCCCAAGAGTCGTGACTATGTGCCCTATGCTAATGCACCTTATAAGAGCCTGACAGTTGAGAAAGCTGTCCAGAACTGGATTATATATGAGGGGAATGTGTTTAGATTTCCAGGTGGTGGAACACAGTTCCCTCACGGAGCGGATACTTATATCGATCAGCTTGCTGCGGCTATCCCCATTGATAATGGGATGGTTAGAACTGCCTTGGATACTGGTTGTGGGGTAATGGATATAAGCTATCTTTTTTTATTGTACAAAATGCTTTTTCCCTCTCAGTTTCGTAGCCTTGGGCTAATTGATGCTGCATTTTGGTGATTTAGGTTGCTAGTTTGGGTGCATACCTTTTCAAAAAGAATGTTCTCACCATGTCATTTGCACCGAGGGACTCGCATGAAGCACAAGTTCAGTTTGCACTGGAAAGAGGTGTTCCGGCTGTCATTGGTGTTCTTGGAACCATCAAGCTGCCATATCCTTCTGGAGCATTTGATATGGCCCACTGTTCTCGTTGCTTGATTCCATGGGGCGCTAATGGTGAGATTTTGATTATTGGTCTGGTTTGACAAAATAATTCAAGTATTTTTGGACTTAGAAATTGAAGTTTGATCACAGAGGCAGCAGTTGACAGCAAGACGTGCTCTTTTTTTTTTCCTGGTTCAGATGGAATGTACATGATGGAAGTTGATCGTGTTCTAAGACCAGGTGGTTACTGGCTGCTTTCGGGTCCTCCCATCAACTGGAGGACGCATTATCAAGCATGGAATAGAACCAAAGAGGATCTTGAAGCAGAACAAAACAAGATTGAAGAAATTGCCCGACTTCTTTGCTGGGAAAAGAAAGATGAGTTGGGTGATATTGGTATCTGGCAGAAAAGACTAGACCCTGGTTCTTGCACTGAACAGCGCACCATGTGTGAATCGTCAGATCCTGATGATGTCTGGTGAGTGCTCTTGTCAGTTCTTCCCTGTTCCAGAATTCTATATGATTAAGTGTTCCTTATGAGCTTCCTTTGCTTTCTGATTTAGGTACAAGAAAATGGAGCCATGTGTAACGGGGTCTCCAAAGATTGATGGCTCTGAGTGGAAGCCATTTCCTGAGAGACTTAAAGCTGTACCTTTCAGAGTGTCTAGTGGGGCTATTCCTGGAGTCTCTCCGAAGGAATACCTGGAAGACAGTCGAACATGGAAGAAGCATGTAAATGCGTATAGGAGGATAAATAAGATCCTAGACTCGGGGAGATATCGCAACATTATGGACATGAATGCTGGCATGGGAGGTTTTGCTGCAGCCCTTGAGTCTTCTAAACTGTGGGTTATGAATGTTGTGCCTACCATTGCAGAGAAGAACACCTTGGGTGTTGTGTTCGAGCGTGGTTTGATCGGTATTTATCATGATTGGTAAGTACTGCTGCAAACACCTTCCCCTGCTGTGACTAATTGGTACTACGATTTTATGCTGTTTGATGAAAAGAATTTTCTTCTGCCGAGCAAATCGCAGTGAAGGAACACAATCACTTCTATAAGTTGGATTCGTTGCTAGAATGCTATCAGATGCATGAGCTTTTAATTGAAATCACTTCTTAAACGTAGTTTTGGTGGATCTCATATTACTTTATTCTTTTGGATGCTTTAACTTATCATCATCTTATTCTGCTCTTTGTTATTAGGTGTGAAGCTTTCTCTACATATCCAAGGACGTATGACCTCATTCATGCAAATGGCCTCTTCAGCTTGTACAAGGACAAGTGAGTCTTCACCCTAGTCTTTGTTAAGCAAGCAAACCTTGATTCATGATTCTTTACATTCATAAAAGATGGGCAAAAAAACGAGATACTCCGTTTCAAATTCCAAAGCGAATAATGATAATAATTTGCAGACTAACTTGTTTTCCTTTGCAGGTGCAGCATGGAAGACATTCTACTCGAGATGGATAGAATATTAAGGCCAGAAGGAACAGTGATATTCCGCGATCATGTGGATGTTCTTGTCAAAGTGAAGAGAACTGTATCAGGTATGAGATGGAATACGAAAATGGTGGACCATGAAGATGGCCCACTTGTTCCAGAGAAGGTGATGTTTGCCGTCAAACAATACTGGGTTGCTGGACAACAGAATGTCACTAAAACTAATTAGAAGTGACAGAGGCAGCATTTAATCCCTTCCTTTTTTCCATCTCATAATAAAATGCTACTCTCTTGGGTTCAAGGCAATCAGACACATTCATCTTATCAACCATGCCTGCCTGTTTAAGAACAAGCCAAGATTTCACAACACAGTGCCATTTCATTGCATTTTGCAGTAGATAGAAAGAACATAGGTAAATTGGTCTTTATCTTTTCCCCAAGTTTGCTCTTTCATATGGTACCCATTTTGCCAGCATTCTATTAGAATCACCTCAGATGTAGTTGGAAATTGGTGATATTGCCTTCTGTATGTCTTTGTTCTTTTAACTGTAGAAAAATCTTTCTTCTTATTTATTACTACAAACAAACTCATTGCCTCAGTTTTGCATTGAAGACTATCAGCAACTCTTCTTCTGCCTTGTCTGTATCTCTCTCTCTCTCTCTTTGAATTGGCTGTGTTGCTTACCAGTTAGTTACTAGAATGTTCCTTAGACTGTCAAGATAGGTTGTGAATTCCATTCCCCTGCTTCTCGTGACTCAGACAGCCAACCCCACCATGTGAGAGGCCAGCTGAAAAGTGGGTTTCCCTTCCCTTTTCAAGCTGCGCAGCCTGTTGTTGGACCTTTTGGTTTGTTTGGAGATTGGTGGATGCCTTATCCATTTCCCATCTCCATGCATTTTGAGGATATTTTCCCAATAGAGCTGCCTCCTGTTTCACTTTAATCTCTGGTTGCTGTGTCTTGTATGGCAGCCTGCTAGGGCTATGGGATGTCTCCTTGGTTTGGACTTTGGAGGCAAAGGGGTCAATGAAATGTGGCCATACTAGCATACTTTCTGTGGCATCTCCACAACCAATTGGTATCCTAGCAGAGGCCACCCACCCTTTTAAGTTGTCTTCACTTCTGGTGTCCTACCCTACATCTTATCCCAAAAGAGCCCCATGTTCCACAAAGACTGCACATTCCTCTGCCTCTAAGGGAAGAGTTGTTTGTTCATGTCCATGACTTTGAACATCAACTCGATGCTTTTTGGCGCGACCAATTCCGAAAGAGATTCTTTTGCAGGCATGTATTGTAGAATACAGGGATTTCACTTTGCAGGAGAGATGTAAGAATTCATATTATGGTAGAAATATATGGGAAGTAAGTTGACAGTTCAACTTCTGTGATCCATTATCAAAGAAAAAAACTGTTAGGAGGGAAATTTAAGTTGTGTCAGCATCGGATACTGCCCCACCAGCCTCTTTAAATACAGTTTGGTGACACACAGGAATATAAGCAAACCCCCAGTGATCTCTGTATTGTCCAAAATCAAACACCAGAAACAAACCATTCTCTCTTCCTCTGCAAAAACATGTTGTATAAGAAATCTTGAGTTGTCCTTCCTTTGATCCCTAAGTCTCTCCCTGTAAAGTCCCTATCTTTCCACTTTTTCTGGTGTTCCCTCACATTCACATTTCTCTCCACAAAAATTATTGCCTTTCTTCTTCTTTCTTAGCATTATAATTTATAACTCCACCACCTCCCACATCAAACACTTCCACTCCATGGAGAGCGATAGAAAGATCACGGGGCTTCGCGACGCCTCATTCTCTTGCTACCTCACCACACCAGCAGAGATCAGCAGCTTTGCTGCTAAGCTCACTGAACCAGCTGTTGCTGCTGCTTCTTTTCCTCTTGATGACCATGACATAGCCAAACCTGAAGAGAACGGCATTGGCGTGTTCAGAGCTGAGAAGTACTTCAACTCGAGACACGAGGACGCCAGAAGTCCTCGTATCATCGACACCCTCACCGGGAAGTATGTCCATGAAAGCGGCACCATTGATCCCCGCAGGACGACAACGAGGAAGCATAAGATCAAGCAAGTTGTGGTGGGAACTCCCAGTGTGAGCTCTGAAGCCAGCAGCTGTAGCAGCAGCACCACCACCCAATCCATATTCCTCAACAGCTCACTTGGAAACTCGACGTCGTCTCGCCGTGGGAGCAGAGAGAAGCGGCCGTTCTTCCCTGCCTTCCCCTGCAGAGGCTCTTGCTCGGACAAGAAATCCCTCCACATCAGCAGCAGCAAACAGGGTGTCGGAGTCGAAATCGCACACAGCAAACCAGTGAATTGGGAAGCAAGAAAATTACAGAGCAAGTCGAGATTACAGAATCCGGTGATTTCTCAGAGAGTCGCAGAAGATGAACAAGGAAGGAAATCTCTGGAAGTGTTTGGTTCTCGTTCAATGAAGAAAGAAGAGGAAGACATGATCGCCATGGATTTAGAAAGGAAGCTCTCTGTGCTGAGTTGGGATGCAATTCCTAACCCGCAACAACAACAACAAATAAAACAAACCCTGATCATGAAACCCAAACCCATGAAGAAGGAAATGGTATACGACGAAGAGAGCGATGGAAGTTCCGATCTTTTCGAAATCGAGACGGCTTCAGGGAGCACGCGGCCAATGTTCACGAAGCAGGATGATGGTTGTGTCACGCCGACGAGTCGTTACGCGCCGAGCGAGGCGAGCGTGGAGTGGAGTGTGGTTACGGCTAGTGCTGCTGATTTCTCGTTTGCTGCTTCAGAGTATGGCGATGATTATAAGATGGCTGCTGCAGGTTCTGGAATGAGAGGCAACCCTGCGGCGAAGGGAAGAAGATCTTCGAATGCGAATGACGGTGGTGGAATCCTGAGCTGCAAGAGTCTCAAGGCCGTGGAGATTGCTGCTGGCCCTGTTGTTGTACACAAGGAGAAACTGTACTCTGCCGCCCTGCCAGCAGCTTCCAAGCAAAAAGTTGCAGGAAGGTGAAAACACTCAAAACAGGGGCGTCGCTTTTGCTTCTTTTGTTCTGTAATAAATAAATAAATAAATATGAAAGATGGTATTTTTTGTTGTTTTTCTTATCGGCTATCGCAATGGATGGAACATCGATCAGTGTAGTCAGAGTTCAATCTTGATTCTCAGGTAAGAGCGATTTGCTTTTTTTAAGCTGTCGATGATGGAGAACTTGTGTTGAATGTTATCGGAGATTATGGGTGCTCTTGATTGTTTTTTTCTTCTTCTTCTTAAGATCAACTCTCACTAATGTATTATTCGATCAAATTGAATTAGTGATCTTATTCATAGAGATTTGACTAGAAAAGCAGCAGTACTAGTAACCAGTGTCTTGAAACATTACCATATCGACGGTATGATTGAAAAAACCTCTTATATGAGGTTAAATTGGTAGGCGATTTTTCATTGATATGAAACGGTTGAATTATGGTTTCAACGCAAAATACCCTATTGCTCACTTTCCGGTACGACCTTCGTATGAATTTACAATCCTTGGTAATAACCAATAGAACACAAATTGCACTTGGATATTTTGATTAAGGAACAAAGATGATATTTTCCCCATTTTCTCTTGAGCGATCTTTGTAGTTTTGCTCCATAATTAAAGGTGGGCTTCAATATTTGTGTGTTCTAAATTGGAAACCTTGGAGCTTTACCATCCACAGCTTGCTTGATATGCAGTACAGGAAAAGACAGAACAGGCCCTGTAACATGTAAAGGGAAAACATTTGACAAGTTGACGTGACTAAGAACACATTATTGAGAAACCGAAAACAGGATAAACCACATAAACAACAACTCACTGCCTAATCTTGTCTATGGGGATTGTCTCTGTTTTTGTGGTTGCTTGATATGAAACTGACTAACTAGGGTTGAAACTTGAAAGGATATGGGTCCACAGTTTCTTTGTGGATCCCTCCTCACAAAAACAACCATGGTGGGTTTGAATTTGTCAACTTTGTCTCACTTTTCATCCTACAAATCTAAGCAGTTCAGGTGGGTTTCTTTTCTTTGTTGATAAAAAGGCAAACTTGGCAACTAAGTACGCAGCTTTAAGCCCTCCTTGTCGACCAAAAATGGAACTGTTTTCCTGGCTACTCCAATATTTGCAGGAATGCTACACCTTTTCAGATAATTGAGGATCCAATTAATCGAAAGAACACGATTTTTAACATTGTTCAGCCTCATCGAGGTAGTTACTAGGTTAGAATTCACGGATTCCTTACATGCAAAGGAAACGTAAAACTGAGAAGATTGCAACTCTGCCACGATCAACATCGTTAACTGTAAGTCGCGCCACAGTAGATCGTGATACACCTCAGACGAGTAAGGCTGCCATGTGCATAGAGGAAGTAACAATGCAGATGAGAGGAGTGGAATTTAAAGAAGATGCGCCATGAATGCTGAAAGGAACAGTAGGAGGTTGTCCATCGCCTTCAGTTTCTTGAAGGAATATCGAGAGACCTTGGATGGATATTGTATACCAAGCACATAACTGCAGTGATGGCGCTTATCCAAACTTTCTGCAGCTAGGTGAGTGTTGATGAGTTTGTAGATGTAGATGGGTTGCAATGGATGGAGATAGGGCATGGGAATGAAAGGAAGGAATGTCGTTGGAATGAAAGCAAACTGGAACTGTGCACATTCAATTACAAAAGAATTGTACTCAGATTGGACCACTTAGCTAGCTATGTTTTGATGATATTGATAATAATGTTAGAGCTATATATGGGGCTAGATTAGACACATCTCTGCAACAGTTGCAGCAGCAGCAGCAGCCACTTCTTATGGGACGATCGATTGAGCACCTAAAGCGAAAGCAGTGGGTGGTTAATGAGAATCCAGGAAAGGATAGTAATTAATGATGATGTGAAGGTGGCAATTTGGTGATGGGTAGGGCTCTTTCATTTAATGGGTTGATTGTGCAGAAAGGGCAATTCGTGGTGTATCTTTGTGAAACCGTCGACCAACATTCCTTGGTAATCTCATTAATAGGATTAGAAGTAGTACTCATTCATTCACGGGGAAAACAAACTTGTACTGCTCGCAAAAATCCACAAAATGTGTTTGTTAGTCCGAAGACTCCAACGGATTGTAGTGCGGTGTACATGAGTGTTCATCATTGTTTAACTTCTGTTGGGGAATTATAGGGCTAACAAACACTTTGTTATCAAGTTTCACAATAACGAATCGGTTTTGTTATACACCGTATTATCTTGATTCGAACGATCTATAGATAAGTGGTATAAGATTCAAATAGGATGTACATGGGTGCTCATCGTTGTTTAGCCTTCTCTGAGAAATTTTAAAGCCAACAAACACGAACTTATATATGAGGAAAATAAATAATAACTCGAGTTATTCAGAGAAACTCGTATATGTATCTTATACTACTTCCTGATATTTGGAATCCGAATTAGCCTCTCTTTCACGAGCCCTTCTAGTGTGTTCTATAGCACCCATGCTATAAAAAACAAAAAAAGATGACCTGTTGAGGAGGTAAACCCACTAAATGATTGGTCCCACATCATTAATGGCAATCTTGTAAATAATGAATCAATGTATACAAGTGTAGGTACAAATTATAGTTGTACCATATCGTATAGGTACAAGTTTCAGCTGTAGCATTGAAGAATTTGTTTCACAAAGTGTAGGTACAACTCAAAATTGTACCTAGCGTGTATGTATAATTTTAAGTTGTACCATAGAGTTTTTTGTAAAAGTGTAGGTACAACATAAAGTTGTACCATGATATAGGTACAGGTTTGGGTTGTACCGCAGAAGGATTTTGAGAAAGTGTAGGTACAACTTAAGGTTGTACCATTAGTATGGGTACAATTTTGCGTTGTACCATAAAGGGATTTGTTAGAAAGTGTAGGTACAACTTAAAGTTATACCATGGTGTAGGTACAAGTTTGGGTTGTACCATAGAAGAATTTTGAGAAAGTGTAGGTACAACTTAAGGTTGTATCATTAGTATAGGTACAATTTTGAGTTGTACCATAGAGGGATTTGTTAGAAAGTGTAGGTACAGCTTTAAGTTGTATCATTGTATAGGTACAAGTTTGGGTTGTACCATAGAAGGATTTTTAGAAAGTGGAGGTACAACATAAGGTTGTACCACAAGAATAGGTACAATTTTGAGTTGTACCATAGATGGATTTGTTAGAAAGTGTAGGTACAACTTATAGTTTTACCATAGTATAGGTACAAGTTTGGGTTGTACCGTAGAAGAATATTGAGAAAGTGTAGGTACAACTTAAAGTTGTACCATAGTATAGGTACAAGTTTGGGTTGTACCATAGAAGAATTTTGAGAAAGTGTAGGTACAACTTAAGGTTGTACCATTAGTATAGGTACAATTTTGAGTTGTACCATAGAGGGATTTGTTAGAAAGTGTAAGTACAACTTAAGGTTGTACCATTAGTATAGGTACAATTTTGAGTTGTACCATAGAGGGATTTGTTAGAAAGTGTAGGTACAACTTAAAGTTGTACCATAGTATATAGGGCTGGCTATTTGGTCTGGGTTTTTTGGTTTTACCCGAAACCGGACCTTATAACTGGGACCGGATAGTAAACAATCCAATCTAATCTTTGGGCTTAGATTTGAGGTAAAAAAAATGTTCGGGACCGGATCAAAAACTGGATAAAGACCGGATAAGAGAGCTCAACACCCAAAACTTAAGGGTAATTTGCATAAACGGTCACAAACCTTTGCACTTAGTACAAAACTTAACCAACTCCTCACCCTTTCAGGCCTTAGGCCACTCAAATCCCCACAAGCTCAATATAGAATCATGACCGAATTGGGACCGGACCGGGTCAAGACCGGACTGTATCCAATCCAATCTTTGGTCCTTATATTTTCAAAAAGACCGGACTGGACCGGATCAATTTGGGTAATTTAACCGGATCGGACCTTATAGCCACCCCTAATAGTATAAGTACAAGTTTGGGTTGTACCATTGAAGAATATTGACAAAGTGTAGGTACAACTTAAGGTTGTACCATTAGTATAGGTATAATTTTGAGTTGTACTATAGAGGGATTTTTTAGAAAGTGTAGGTACAACATTAAGTTATACCATAGTGTATAGGCACAATTGTGAATTGTACCATAGAAGATTTTTAGGAAAGTGTAGGTACAACTTTAAGTTTAGTGTAAAGGTACAACTCTAGAAAGTGTAGGTACATCTTAATTCCACGGCTGTTATTTTGCCAGAATGAGCTGTGAGAACGTTTGAGTGGCAGCTGTGTGTTTCAATTTCACGTGAGATTTTGACGGGCGTGAGAATTTCACGTAGTAGCCTTGAAATTTCCTGGGATAGTGAGAACTGCTCTTTGCATCTCATGGGACATCTCACGGCTGTGAGATTTTCCTGAGGAATGAAGCACTGCTTTTTACATCTCACTTGAGTATTTTACGGTCGTGAGATTACCAGTATAAGGTGTCAGATTTCCAGTAGGAGACTTTCACCTGTTGAACTATCCCATGTACTTATTATAATGGTGTTTCAAAAAGAATGGACTTTTTTCCAGAACTTCAAACTTATGAAAAAGATTATTCATAATGTTCTTTAAAGCTTGACACGAGCATTACACAGATCCATTCACAATGTTCTCTAGTAACCGTACATCATATCAGATGAGATACCCTGTTAACAAAAAGTAAAAAGCAGTCAAAGCATTACATTTGTCTAATAAAACAAGCATCCATAACATGATTAAATATGTCTAATTAATGCTTAAGTTTAGCTGCATGTAGCCACACCGGTGCATCATCATATTCTAATTGGAAAACATACAAGCACAAACGCAAACACACATAGCTAAGTACTAAGGACTGTGGTTGGCTCATCTTCACTGCCCATCTTCCTCGTTAGCGTCCTCGTCCTCGTTTTCCTGGATTTGCTCATCTTCATTGACCTCGCTAGAGTCACTGCCCTCTTCCTCATTGGTCCCTTTATCCTCTTGATTTCTTTCCTTGCTTTGGTAATCTCCATTGCCCTCGTCATCCTCTTCACTGTCGTCTTCCTCATTGGTCCATTTGTCCTCTTGATTTGTTTCCTTGTTTTGGTCATCGCCATTGCCCTCGCCGTCCTCTTCACTGCCCTCTTCCTCATTGGTCACTTTGTCCTCTTGATTTCTTTCCTTGTTTTGGTCATCGTCATTGCCCTCGTCATCCTCTTCACTGCCCTCTTCCTCATTGGTCCCTTTATCCTCTTGATTTCTTTCCTTGTTTTGGTCATCGTCATTGCCCTCGTCATCCTCTTCACTTCCCTCTTCCTCATTGGTGTCATTGTCCTTTTCACTTCTTTCCTTGTTTTGCTCATCGTCATTACCCTCGTCATCCTCTTCACTTCCCTCTTCATTGCTTTCCTCGGTTGGCATAGGAGATAGTTCCCAAGGTCTTGGGAATTTTTTGTAGTCAATCCTCAAGGACCTCATGATGTGGTGGTTGCATTTGATGATGTAGCGTCGAGCTTCCTTCTCTCGATCGAGGCGGGAGAGAATGAGTGCATTTTGCTCCAGAATTTGGGCATTCTGTCGACCCAATGCCTCAAAATGGGATATGTATCTGTCGGTGGATGGTCCGGCTTGAGTCGTAGTTTGGTGATGTTGTGCAGGTTGTTCCGGAGTCTCCTCGACCATTTGCTGAACAACATGCTCCGATGCGTTTTCCTCATCTGTTGCAAGAGGTGGAGCAGGATGAGGGAGGCCAACAATGCCTCGCACACCATTCTCCTTAACCACCAAACACAGACATGATCAATATCAGAAGCATTAGTTACTTTTCCTCAATGTTCAAAAGGAACTAGATTAGTAGGCAATCCAAAACTTGCACAAAATCAATCCTAGATTGTTTGAATCCCAACTAGTTCTGTTTTAGCATTCACTGTGAAAAGGAAAGTGTTGGTTGGAACATTTACCTTTGACACCAAATATAGATCCGCAAGGTTTTTTTTGGGAGATTGGTTGAGTGGGCTGGGCAATGGTGCAATGAGAACCCATCGGACCAATGCCAAAATGCCGAGCTAGCCTTGTGATGTAGGCACCTCCATGGATGGTCTTGATTTGTTTGTTGGAGGTCATCTTCTGTAGGGTTTTTAGTATGACTAAACCAAGATGAATTGGGGGATCTTTTACCATAGAGAGGAAAAAGTTCAAATCCTGCTTGGTCACACTCCTCGGGCTCCCCTCCCTAGCTACCATAGAATGAGCGATAATGTTGTGGATGATACGCCATGGGGGAAGAAGATCATCCCCTTTATAGTGGGCAGTGTCAGACTTTGCCACATGGCTTTGTTTCACTGTTCTCCACATAGCAGCGACCAATGGTGCTCTTTGTGGATATATTTTCTCTGAAATCAAACCATGTCCATCTGTGGTGAGAAATCCTGGTGGGTATATCTGGAGTGCCTCTGTGAACTCAGTGATGCTCATCTGTCTCGCCTGTCCTCCAATGCGAAAAGTTATGTTGTCTTGGGGCTTGTCGAGGTTAAAGTCGGTTATATACTTGATGGAGAGAGTGGTGAGGAACTCAATGGTAAGCTCTCGATAGATGACCTCATTGATGGAGAGAACCTCACACCATGCCGGGAGACGGAGGCATGTGCGAACGGGGTCCGCTGCTCCGAGGCGCTCTAGGAGATCCCAATCAAAGCATCTTTGCTGTCCAAATGGGAGGGGAAGGAAGCGCTCTGAATCCCTCCTATGTTTGTCGGGTAGTTGGAGGAAGTCGTGCAGTCCCCCTCCTCCAAGTTGAGCCTCCGGTTGTGGTGGTGGTAGTGGTGGTGGAGATGGTTGACGTGCCCGTCCTTGATTGTTTTTGCGTTGTCGTTTGGGGGGAGTGTCTCGTTGTTGGGTTTGGCGGCGACGACGAGAAGGAGCCTTCACTTTGGCAGGTTAGGCTGATGGTTGCGTGGTTTTTTGTTTAGCTTTCCACATTCCTACAAAAAACAACTAAGCACATTTAGTCTTTAGTAAATGAGAGGGAAAAGAATTGTGCATAAGCATAAGCAATTCACAAATCAAGGAATCTGGTATGCATTCCAGTTTTCAACAAAGATATTGGAAGATATAGACTTACAAACTTCTCCCTTGACATCTCTTTGAGTATTCCATCCTTGTCAATCTCCAAGGTATCCTCTACTATTGTAACTCCCCTTGGAGCTGGGGTGATACCGAACAGAACAAATTTTCCAAGCTTGATGCAATCCTTGGTCAGGGGTATTTCACCCATTGCATCCCTCCCACTCAAAACTTCTCTCTATGTATTTCGATCTCTCTGTATTTCAACCTCTCTCTGTATTTCGATCTCCATCTCTTTGCTTCCTTCCTTGTCCAAGGATAGTTTCCAGCTTGGAAAATTTGTTCTCCTTGCTTCCTTCCTTAGAGATCGACGGGGGAATAGTCAATGTGGCGTCAAGGGAGAAGATCCCAGGAGCATTCTAATCACGTCTACACCATCATGATCAGTCAGAACCATGTCAATGCTCACTGCAAAAGCCAACATCACTAAGAAACACGGTGATAAACATCATACGATCCGTTGCAAAAGAAGCAAACAGAACCTGATCCAACAAACAGAGACCTATCTGGCATATGTACACATTTTGTAGTTCCTACAGTTCCTCCCCCATGGACTTGCATCCTTCAAATAATCTTTCAAGTACCTTTTCCACGATAATAAACCCTAATTCAGACCAACCTTAGGCAACTATTCAAGGGCACGAAAATCGGAATGCACTAAGAAAATTGATGATAAGGAATTCAAAACCCTAATTCAGACCAAACTTGGGCAACTAAACCCTAAAAAATGAAAGAAACCAGAGAAGAGTGTCGTTGTGGTTAAGAAGAACTCACCAGAGGCGCTGATAACGATGTAATTGCACATGTTTGCACCCCTAATTCTTATCCGTTTGTGGGGCGTAGTCGTGTATTTGTGGCCTATTTTACGCCGGGTTGTGCTACTTTGTCATATTTCAGGTCCCAGACGTCGAAGGAAAGGCTAAGCACGAGTTTCGGGGCATTCGGAAGTCATTCGGTCGAGCTGGAGCCAAAACACGGGCACGCCTAAATCAAAGCACGGCCGTGTTCCTGGACCGTGTTTTTACTGCCGAGGCTTGATCCAAGACTGTCCAACACTGGCCCAAAACACGGGCGGGACTGACCCAAAACACGGTCGTGTCCAACTTTGGGCACGATCGTGTTTTCCCCAAAATCTGGCCGTGTTTTTAACACGTGGCAAATGGCACGGGCGGGTTGGAGCAAAGCACGGCCGTGCCCTCGACCGTGTTTTTCCCAGTGATGCCCTTTTAGGCAGACTTGAGCCAAAAGAGAAGGGGTTCCGAGTTTTAGAGAGACAGAGCGATTCCTAGAGAGAGAAAGCGACGAACAAGAGTTCCCAAGTGCCCTAGCTTGATCTTCATCACCATTGGAGCCCGGCTTGAGCTTGGAGAAGTGCCGATCGACAACCAGGAGCAAAAATCCATCCTTCACAGTATGGTTCCGCATCTGAATTTGCTTTTGCTCTCTTCTCCATGGAGTAGTTTTCTCATTCATTTGGGTATGGAGAACCCTAGATTTGTATGTTAGGTCTGATTGTATGAACCCAAGTACAGATTCTATAATTTGATTATATTCAATTGAGGTTTGAATGATTGAATGACATGAATCCTGATCAAATTCCTGTTGTTTCTGCTTTAACCTAGAAAGAGGATATCTGCCTAGGTTGATAGAGCACCCTTAATTGAAGATAGTGAATTGGAGACTTTAGTCGAGGAGCCAATTCATTATTATGTACTGAAGTTACTTCGGTAGTGGAGGTTTTGTTCGTTAGGGCCTCAATCTGTTTACTCCGGTGGAGGTTAGTCGCCCGCTGGAGGCTCAGATTGAGAGGGTCTGAAGACCTTTAGTCGAGACTTCAGACTATTTAAGAACCTTCCGCAGTATAACTATCATAGAAATTGAACTTGGTAAATTACAATTCGGCTTAACTGCAGTCTAGGGGAAACCATATCCGGGTGACCTCTCTCGACTTGAAACAACCGTTTAATTGCTTTAATTGTTTTTCTTGTTTGAACCTGCACTAAATTTTCACCGCTAGATAATAAGAATTCACTGAGTAGTCATCACATCTAGGACCCAGGTTGACATTAAAACCCAAACCCGCTATACTACGCTTTAGGAAGTGGTTACACTTGGCCATTTTCTAGAGTGACAGTAGGAGTGAATCAAGTTTTTGCGCCGTTGTCGGGGACGGCCAGGTTGTTGAAGAAAAGTGATTTCTGTTACTTTAGCATTTTCATTTTCGCATTGACTGTTTGTTCTTTCCCACTTGTGCCTTCACGGGTTTGCTTGCTTGATTGTGTGCAGGTAGTGCATGACCCGTAGCCAGTCGGGAGTTTTACTGCCGTTGGATCCGGAGCTTGAACGCACCTGTCGCCAACTCAGGAGACAACAGCGAGCTAGACTGGCTACGGAGGAGCGCCTAGACGGCCATTTGAGCAGCGAGTCCGAGGACGAGTACGAGATGGAAGGAGATTACAATCCACACCAGGGGAATCCTCACCAGGTTCCCCCGGTAAATCAGGTCTTGGGGAACAACCCCATCCATCACTTCTTGGGACGATATGGCCGACAAGTTCGTGCACCAGTACTATCCGGCGTCGAAGACCACAGAGATCCAGCGGGAGATCACTCACTTCGGCCAAGAGCCAGACGAGTCACTTCGTGATGCATGGGAGCGGTACACGGGATATTTCTGGCAGTGTCCCCATCATGGCTTCAGTGATGCATTCACAGTGGGGAACTTCTACAGTTCCCTCTCTCCGGACAGCCAGACGGTGATTGAGTCTCTATGCCCAGGAGGTAGAGGTGGCAATTAGGATCCAAATCCATGAATCCAATCCAATCCATCCACAAAATTATCCACCTAATCCAATCCATTTAAAATCCAATCCATTTGATCCAAATCCAATTGGATTGGTGGATTCATGGATCAATCCATGGATCCAAATGGCAAATTACGATTTGGTACCTGTATTTTTTATATTTTACATTTTGGTACCTAAAATTTATATTTTTATAAGAAAAATATCATTGGAAAATTACATTTTGGTACCTAAAATTTTTCATTGTGACATATTAGTACCTAAACTTTTCAAAATTTACATTTTGGTCCAAGCCTTGGATGTCATTTGGATTCATGGATCAATCCACCAATCCATTTGATCCAATCCATGAATCCACCAATCCATTGGATCCAATCCATTTAATCCATGGATCCACCAATCCAATCCACGAATCCACGAATCCGATCCAATTGCCACCTCTACCAGGAGGGGATATTCTTACTAAGACTCCACCCGAACTGAACCAGATGATTGATACCTTGGCTGCCAGAGATCATTCCTGGGGGCAGAGCAGCAGAGGCAGAAATTCCCGGGACCGTGGTGTGCACGCCATGGAGGCCAGGTCCGGGCTCGAGCAGCAGGTAGCCGAGTTAGTGCCTACATTGAAGCAGCCCAACAGTCTTATTCCGGGCAGAGGTTTGGCTACACCTCCAGTAGCTCAATGTCAGTGGTGTGAGAGCTCAAATCATCTAGTGGAAGATTGCCAGGCTATGAGGGAGTCTTCTACTCCCCAAGAGCAGTTGGACTTCATCGCCAATGCTCGGCGCCTCGACCCGTACATCAATACATATAATGAGGGGTGGCGCCAGCATCCCAATTTCTCTTGGAGTAGCAACACCACTAAACCACCTGGTTTCCCAGCACTAGCTGGTGGTTTTCAGCAGAGGCAGCCTTTCCAGGCTCAACAGGGGCCAGCCCCACAGCAGCAGCCTTACCAGCCTAGGCAGGGGCAACCATTCCAGCAGCCCCAACGTCAATACGCGGAGCCAGCAGCAGCTCTGGCTCCAGATAATCAGATGACGGAGCTGAAAAACATTCTAGCGGCATTCATGACTACCACCCAGGCAACTGTCACGAGGTTGGACCAGAGCATAGCCTCACTGGAGGCAGGTCAGAGAAACCAAGGTGCCATTTTGCAAGATTTGCAGAACCAAAATGGGTAGCATTGCTCGCCAAAACACTACCAGGGCACCGGGGACTCTGCCTGCCACCACTATTCCGAATCCTCGTGAGCCTCACCAGCACCAGCAGCTAGATGCCATCACTACCAGGAGTGGCAAGACCACATCTGCTGCTCCTGCCCAGCCCAGTCAAGATGAGCCACTACCTGCTTCAACACTTCCAGCTAATAATGCAGAAGTGGGGGGAGACAAGGAAGCACCTGCCCCCAAGCCACGACCAGTGGTTAAGGAGCATGTACCCCAGCTTCCTTTCCCCACTCGCCTACATAAAGACAAGCTGGAGATTGAGTTTGCCAAGTTCATGGCAATGTTGAAGCAGGTCAACATCAACATGTCGTTCGTGGAGGCACTGTCGAAGATGCCCAAGTACGCCAAGTTCATGAAAGACCTCCTCACCAACAAGAAGAAACTTGGGGATCTTTCGACAATGATGCTGAACGAGGAGTGTTCTGCTATCCTGCAGAACAAGCTGCCCGAGAAGCGCAAAGACCCAGGGAGTTTCACTATCCCTCTTGTTATTGGCAGCATGCATGTAGGAAAGTCCTTGGCGGATCTTAGCGCTAGCATAAATGTCATGCCCTACAAATTGTTTAAAAAGCTAGACCTAGGTGAATCTAGAGCTACTAGGATGAGCATTCAGTTAGCTGATCGTTCCATCGTGCATCCTAGGGGTATCATTGCGGATCTGCTTGTTAGTGTAGGTGCATTCACATATCCTGTTGACTTTGTTATTTTGGATATAAATGAGGATGTGGATGTACCTTTGATTTTGTGTAGACCGTTTCTCGCCACCGCCAAGGCGCTTATTGATGTGCATAGTGGTAAATTGATCCTGCGTGCTGGTGATGAACAGGCTACTTTTTCTTTGTCTGAGAATGGGAAACACTCCCATTTGCATGATGACATAGATTAATGTGATGTGCTTGCTGATTTTGAGACCGCACTCGCTATAACGAGTGCGGGTATTGACGATACTCTTGAGCGTTGTATTTTGCTAGGTGAGTAGGCATCGCAGGAGCCGCAGCTGGCGGAGCAGTTGGCCGAGCTAGAGAGTGGCACATCCTTGGAGGGCAACCGGCTGTTCAAACCGATCTCATCCTCACCCCGCATCACTACCTCCTTGGAGGAACCACCAGAGCTGGAGCTAAAGCCCCTCCCTCCTCACTTGGAGTATGCATTTCTCCGGGAGGGGAATAAGCTTCCAGTCATCATTAGCTCGACCCTTACACCCGAGCAGAAGGACAGACTGTTGGCATTGCTGAAGCAGCACGAGCGTGCTCTAGCGTGGAAGATCACAGATATCCGGGGGATCAGCCCCTCCTTCTGCTCCCACTGGATACCGATGGAGGATGAGATGCGGTCAGTGAGACAGCCGCAGAGAAGACTGACACCGAACCTGGAGGCTGTGGTTCGGGCAGAGATCGTGAAGCTGCTGGACGTAGGTATCATCTTCGCCATTTCCGACAGCGAGTGGGTCAGTCCCACCCAGGTGGTACCCAAAAAGGGTGGGATGACTGTGGTGCCTAACGAGAAGAATGAGATCATCCCGATGCCACGGTGACTGGGTACCGTGTCTGCATTGATGACCGGCATCTCAACGACGCCACTCGTAAGGACCACTTCCCGCTGCCGTTCATTGACCAGATGCTGGAGAGACTGGCGGGGCACGAGTTCTTCTGTTTCCTGGATGGGATGTCCGGGTACTTCCAGATACCCATTGCACTGGAGGACCAGGCGAAGACCAGTTTCACCTGTTCCTTCGACACATTTGCGTACCGGAGGATCCTGTTCGGGCTATGTAACGCCCCCACCACTTTTCAGCGATGCATGCTCGCCATCTTTGACCGTCTGGTCGGCGAGATTATGGAGGTGTTTATGGACTACTTCTCGGTTTACGGGGACTCATTCTCTCACTGTCTCCATAACCTGGAACTCGAGGAGGAGATCAACGACTCCTTCCCGGATGAGAGACTGATGATGATGTGTCTGGTGGAGAGTGTCACCCCCTGGTATTCTGATTTTGCGAACTATCTGGTGGGCCAGCAGCTGCCCAAGGGGATGACAACCCACGCCAAGAGAAAATTTTTCTCCGACCTGAAGCACTACTTCTGGGATGACCCTAATCTCTTCAGGATCGGAGTCGACGGGATAATCCGTCGCTGTGTTATGGAGAGTGAGATGGAGGGCATTCTGTCTCACTGTTATAAAGGACCTACTGGCGGTCACCACGGAGGAAACCGCACAGCGAGGAAGGTGCTACAGTCGGGCTTCTACTGGTCCACGCTCTTCAAGGACGGAGACACCTTCGCACGCAGGTGCGACCGATGCCAGAGGTCAGGTAACATCTCTACCCATGATGAGATGCCCCAGAATGTGTTTATAACTTGTGAGATTTTTGATGTCCGGGGTATCGACTTCATGGGCCCCTTCCCTCCATCTTTTGGTAATACCTATATCCTTGTTGTTGTTGACTACGTCTCTAGGTGGGCTGAGGCGCAAGCTTTGACCACTAATGATGCTAGACGTGTTTGTAGTTTTCTGAAGCAGCTATTCTCCGGTTCGGGACACCTAGAGCCATCATAAGCGATCGAGGCACCCATTTCCAGGGCTAGTTCAATAAGTTACTGTCTCGCTATGGTGTAACTCATAAGGTGTCCGTGGCCTAACACCCTCAAACAGCTGACGAACCGGGAGCTCAAGCGTATCCTGGAGAAGACGGTGGATCAATCCCGCAAGGATTGGTCCACCAAGCTCGATGATGCTCTATGGGCATATCGCAATGCCTACAAGACGCCCATTAGTACTTCACCGTACCGGCTTGTCTATGGAAAGGCCTGTCATTTGCCCGTGGAGCTAGAGCACAAGGCCTTCTGGGCCCTTAAGCTGCTAAACTTGGATGTTAGTGTTGCAGGTGTTGAGCGCAAAATGCAGATGCTGGAGCTGGAGGAGTGGCGTTATCACGCCTATGAGAACACCAAGTTGTACAAGGAGCGCACTAAGCGCCTGCACAACGCACGGTTGCGGGGTCCGAAAGAGTTCCAGGCTGGTGATCGAGTTCTCCTTTATAACTCTCGCCTGAAGCTCTTTCCCGGAAAACTCCCTTCCCGATGGTCTGGACTGTACACGGTCACACAGGTGTTCCCGTATGGCACGATTGAGATTGCCAACCCGCAGACTGAACCATTTAAAGTGAATGGCCATCGTCTCAAGCTCTACTTGGGAGGCGAGGTCGAACGTCGGAGTTGGCAGTGGACTTCGCGGACCCTTAGTTCCGCCATGGGCGTCCAGCTAAAAGACGGTAAAGAAGCGCTAGTGGGGAGGCAACCCCACCACGGTTTGCATTTCTACCCTTTGTCTTTTTCATTTTTGTCGGTTTTTGAGTCTTTGAGTCTGTCTGGAAAGTATTTCGTGCCTCGGGCGGTTCGTTTTAATATGTGATTGGGTAATTTTTAGAGCCGAGGCACGAATGAGTTTTGGTGGTTTGAAATTGGAACTTTGAAAAAATGCTGATTGGGCTCGGCAGTGAAAACACGGGCGCTAGGGGAGGAAAATACGGCCGTGGTTTCCCTCCTGCCGCCCGTGTTTTCAAACTTGGCCAGCAGAGCTCTCGGCAATAAAAACACGGGCGCTGGGGTTTGAAAACACGGCCGTGTTTTGAACCGAGCCCGCCCGTGTTTTCAAAGGGGGGAGCACCCGCGGCAGTAAAAACACGGGCGCGGAGCATGCCGAACACGGCCGTGTTCCAGCCCACCCGTGTTTTAACCTCCCCGCTATAAGAGTCGATTTTAGGCCCCTCTCTCCCCCCATAACCATTTTTTTTTCAAATTCCACCGCCCCCCTCACCGGAATTTCGGGTTTCTCCTCTTCTCCTTCGATTTTTCGGCCATAACTCCCTCTCCCGACCTCCAAATCATCAAACCGCGACTGCCCCCACGCTCCTGGCGTCGAGGAGCACAATCCCCAAAGGTTTGGGCTTGTTTGGCCGAGGTTGGGTCGCCGGCGGCGAGTTCTCCGGCGAGTCTCCGATGTGTTTTCCGGCGCCTTGGGATGTTTTCTTCCACTTTCTTCACCTCTCTTGCGGTATCTACTTGCGTCTCCAGGTGTGTTTTCATTGCCTCTTATTTTATTTTTGGAGAATCGATACCTAGAGTTAGGTGAAGAATTTGTGATTGTGGCGTGATTTGGGAATGATTTGGTAGGCCGACGGCTCTCTTTACTTGTTATATTTTTGTCTCGGGATTTCAGTTCTTCGGCCTACCATTTGCATGTTGGCATTGTATGCGTGCTTGTGTGGTTCTTGTGTGGTGGATCGATTGGTGCCTATTTGGTATGGATTTGGTGTTTGTTCCACCGGGGGCCTAGTCCACTGTCCAAATCGCTCGATTTGAGGGTCCCCAGTGTGTTTGGTTGTGTGATTCTCGTGTGATTGGTATGATAGTTTCACTGGGAGCCTAGTCCATTGTCCATATCTTTTGATATGAGGGCTCCCAGTGTGGTTTTTGCCTAACGTTGACCATGTTCGCTTGTGTGCCATTTGTACATCTTTGTGCTTTGCAGGATCATGGAAGACTACCTCGACCAGTTGAGCATCACCCAACGCCATCTGTTGCAGACCATCCGTAACCGCACTATCTCCGAGCACCTGCATCTCAATTTTTTGGTGTTCGAGGAGCTTCATGCCAGGCCGCAGATGGAGGCGGCTGTTCGCCCCTATGGTTGGCGGCGCCTTCTCTGCCTCGCCAAGCCAACCTACCAGGAGCTCGTCTGGGAGTTCTACGCATCCTTCCGCCACTCCCCGAAGGGGTCAGCCGACCATTCCGATTTGGTTCATTTCACGCTCGACGGGGTGGAGCACTCCGCCAGTTACTGGGAGTTGGCCTCTGCACTTCGGCTCAACTCCCCGCACCCCAACGACCGGCCCCTGTACGTGGACATCACTGATCCCACCGACTTTGCTTCCTAGGCCTACTTCCAGCGCATTTGCCTGCCAAACCATGTGGATGAGCAGTACATTGCCAGCCAGACGCGGGCCACTCTCCTCCGTCCGGAGTGGCGGATCCTCAACCATCTTCTCACCCAGTCCTACACCCCCAGTCGAGGCTCGTCCAACCGGGTCACACTTAGGACACTGTTCTTCATGCATGCGATGGGTCGTTCTGAGGACACCATCGAGCTGGACTTTGTGCTCGCCCGGACGTTCACCAAAGCCTCCGCCAACCAGGATCGCAGCCTTGTCTGTGGCCCGGTGATCACCGCCTTGGCCCGCTACTATGGGGTCGATATCACTGGGATGACCATGGTCCGAGGACCGACCCCGTTCAGCGAGGCATTCCTCCGCCATCAGCATATGGTTGCTCGCCAGGGGCGTGTGCACTGGATTGTGGGCCTCCCTCGTCCACCTGAACTTGCAAAGGGCGACCAGCCAGAGTCGAGCGCAGCTGGGGGACATCGGGTTCCCCGCCATACTGTTCGTCGTGGCCAGACTCCTGCGAGCCCCTCCGCTGCTCCCAGGTCTCCGGCTCCCGGGTCTCCTACTCCCGTGGTGCCCATTTCTGACCATTTGGCGGCCATCGCTCAGCAGAACGAGCGCATTCTGGCCGGCCAGGAGAGCATTCACACCCGCCTCGATCGTGAGCGGGACTGCGACCATCGTCTTATGTCCGGCCAGCACTACATCATGTCATACCTGGGCTTGGACCCGAACGCAGTCCACTACCCCTTCGTGCAGTCCCCGGGGTATGAGGACGAGTACCCTCCACCCACCGGCGATGGTGGTGATGCATTCTAGTGGCGAGTGGCTGGTTCTGCACCTCATTTGTTTTCCAGACTGAGACTCCATGTTTTTGTTGTTTCATTTTGTTTTGTTTTATTATTATTTTGGATTGTAGACTTGGAACTCCGGTTCTTTCACCCAGTGTGTGTCTTTTGTTGACTTTAGCTCTGTGCCTTGGACTGGTTCCCCTTTCAGTCCCCTACTCTTGACTGGTCTGCCTCCCAGTCTCCGTTCCTATTCTCATTTCCCGGTAACATCGTTCCCCTTCCCTCTACTCCATTGAGGACACTGTCGCATTTAAGTGTGTGTGTGTGTGGGGGGGGGTGTTCTTTGTATTAATTGGAACGTATATATGTGTGCTTGGAGCCTAGTCCGCTGTCCAAATCTCGAAATTTGAGGGCTCTAAGCACTGTTGTTTGCTTGATGTTTGATCGTATTGGCACTGTGGATGTGATTAGTGAATTGAATGGCTTTTGACTTAATCCATGACAACTTGAGTGTGACTAAGACAACTTATTATGATGACTGAGATGTGCAGTAGAACTGTGTAGGGGTTCAGTTTTTCAACTGTTTGCTTACCAACTGTGACTTGGATTGATCACTTGCTTTTGACAGTCATTTATGCATCTAGTTCAGGGAATCAGAACGAGAGATAGAGCATATAGGTAGCCATGTGAGACTTGAGCCTGCTCGTTTCTTTCTTGTGCGATAGTTCCCTCTTCCATGATGTGCAGCATTCACGTTGTCATTAGCTAAGATGATGGAGGCATAGGATTAGCCCACGACCAAATTGACTGTCCTGATATGTCATACCCCCTAGTCAGCCCTTTGAGCCGTGTGTTATCCTTTCTTTCGGTCTAATGGAAAACCCCCCTTTGCATCTTTTAGAAGGTTCCACAGAGTGGTTTCTCCATGTTCTCTGTTGTTTCTGCTTAATATAATGTGAGAGCTGGAGGTAGTTCTTGAAAAAATGAAAAGGGCATGTGTTTGCAAAAATGTGCATAGGTGGTGGTTCTCTCAAGAAATGAAAAAAAAAAGAAAAAAAAAAGAAGTGAATGAAAGCTAAAGAGAGCCACCACCACAAAATCTGAATAGCGCCCATTGAGTAGTGTTTCTTAGCAGTGTGGCTTGGAAATACTACGTTTTTTTTTTGTGACCTCCTTCGCTCTTGTGCTTTAAAGAAAGTGAGTAATGCAGAATGGCAGAAAGAAAGGGTGGTTAGATTGACTGAGAGTGTGTTGGGTTTGGAATTGTGGAACCTTGTGCTATGAATACTTCCACCACCTAAAAGGCCTTTTCCCCATGTCCAAGACCCTAGCCAGTCATCTGAACTTGTGTCTAAGACCTCCGGATTACTTAGTGGTGACACCCCATATGTGAACTCTAGCATTTAGAGGCTGCATTCATGGTGAAGAAACGTTAGGGGTTGAGAGAATAAGCATGCGCATTTTTCTCATCAAATTGTCCTGACCCCACTGGTCGAGAGTGAGCGATTCATTTTCTCATATTCTCTAAACTCTTTATCCCTATGAGGACCTAGATTGCTCGGTCTTAATTCTGATATCTTGAGCTTTGTGCATGAAGTGACTGTCTGGAATAAGTGGTTGAGTCAAGTCTATGTTGGTTGGTGAACAGAAGGGAGACTCTTCCTTTGCTCGACTTTACTGCATTCGAATGTCATCTATGGTGGTTGTCTAGGTTGTCGTTGAGGCTATCCATGTGTTAATGATCAAAAGCCAGTATGATCCACGTATTTTGTGCCGATATGATTTGCCCTAAAGCCTGCTTGATTGAAACATTTTGAGCTTACCTTGTGTCTGACTTGGTTTGCTTGGGGACAAGCAAACGGTTAAGTGTGGGGGACTTTGATAACGATGTAATTGCACATGTTTGCACCCCTAATTCTTATCCGTTTGTGGGGCGTAGTCGTGTATTTGTGGCCTATTTTACGTCGGGTTGTGCTACTTTGTCATATTTCAGGTCCCAGGCGTCGAAGGAAAGGCTAAGCACGAGTTTCGGGGCATTCAGAAGTCATTCGGTCGAGCTGGAGCCAAAACACGGACATGCCTAAATCAAAGCAAGGCCGTGTTCCTGGACCTTGTTTTTACTGCCGAGGCTTGATCCAAGACTGTCCAACACTAGCCCAAAACACGGGCGGGACTGACCCAAAACACAGCCTTGTCCAACTTTGGGCACGACCGTGTTTTCCCCAAAATCTGGCCGTGTTTTTAACACGTGGCAAAGGGCACGGGCGGGCAAGAGCAAAGCACGGCTGTGCCCTCGACTGTATTTTGCCCAGTGATGCCCTTTTAGGCAGATTTGAGCCAAAAGAGAAGGGGTTTCGAGTTTTAGAGAGACAGAGCGATTCCTAGAGAGAGAAAGCGACGAACAAGAGTTCCCAAGTGCCCTAGCTTGATCTTCATCACCATTGGAGCCCGGCTTGAGCTTGGAGAAGTGCCGATCGACAACCAGGAGCAGAAATCCATCCTTCACAGTATGGTTTCCGCATATGAATCTACTTTTGCTTCTTTCTCCATGGAGTAGTTTTCTCATTCATCTGGGTATGGAGAACCCTAGTTTTGTATGTTAGGTCTGATTGTATGAACCCAAGTACAGATTCTATGATTTGAATATATTCAATTGAGGTTTGAATGATTGTTCGTTAGGGCCTCAATCTGTTTACTCCGATGGAGGTTAGTCGCCCCCTGGAGGCTCAGATTGAGAGGGTCTGAAGACCTTTAGTCGAGACTTCAGACTGTTTAAGAACCTTCCGCAGTATAACTATCATAGAAATTGAACTTGGTAAATTACAATCCGGCTTAACTGCAGTCTAGGGGGAACCATATCCGGGTGACCTCTCTAGACTTGAAACAACCGTTTAATTGCTTTAATTGTTTTTCTTGTTTGAACCTGCACTAAAGTTTCTCTCACTATTTCTGCTCGAACGCTCCTGAACACATTTCTTGTATATACTATAGAGGCATGTCTTTTAATTTCATGTAAATGTGTCATCAAAACAACATAATTATGTATTGTCTTAAACTGGTCATGTAACTCAGTTTGTCTCCTATACAAAAGTGCCACGTCAAACTGCTTGACAAACTCAAACAACTTCATCTTACTTTGCAAGAATTTGTCTAGATAAGAGTTCATGCTCTCACAACGTTGTGACGTAGTCATCCCAGCAAAGAAAGTACCTTTCAAGTAAGTTGTGGCCCATAGAGCTCGTCGCCTATACATCTTCTTTATCCACGCATTGTGCTCAAGGTCATACTTGGACAAAATTTCCTTCCACGTAGCTTCAAATTGTGGAATAGAACTGCAGTTTAGCATGCATTGTTTGAAATCCTCCCGGAAGCCTTCCGCATGGCCACACGCTTCTGCGTTATTGCCCAAGTGCCAAGAACATAATCGATGTCGGGATCCAGGGAGAACCGACTTGATAGCTTTCCTTATTGAAGAACAACCATCTGTTATAATTGCGGTTGGCTTCTTACCACCCATGCAATGTAAAAAAACATTTAGAATCCATACGTAGTTCTCCGCCGTTTCATCCGCAAGTAAATCACATGCAAAAACAATGCTTGCATTGTGATTATTCACACCAATGAATAGAAGAAATGGAAGATTATATGCATTAGTCTTGTACGTCGAGTCAAAAACAAGAACATCTCCAAAGATACTATAATCCAATTGTGAACTAGAGTCAGCCCATAACATATTGCCTAGTTCACCATCATCACTTACTGTATATCTACAATAAAAACGAGGATTGGTAGTTGCTCGTGCTTGTAAGTAGGCAAGTGAAGCTTCACTATCACTATCCAAGATCTCCGACCTCCGATCTGCACTAACAAAATTTTAGACATCGGTCTTAGTGAAACCCAAGTTCTGAAAGCTTCCCGCACAATTCACTAGATAATCCATGATTTGATTGGTGTGAACACCAGCAGCCCTAAGTGATCGAATCTGAACCTTACTTGCGTCATCTACCTTGTGATGAGAACTCAAAAACTGCACTTCATGTGCTCCAGCTAAGTCATGAAAATGTGTTGGTGCAAACTGCTTCACCTTGAATCGGTTAGTTGCCTCAACAAAACTGACTTTGAAAGCAGCCGGACAATGGAGCCTTGTTACAGGCCTAGGTTCACGCTTTTTGTTCTCCTTGTCATTGTGCACTGGCTGACGCTCCCCCTCGCGTGAGCAAACCCATCGTTGCATGTTTATAACTCCATATTTTGAATATGTGTGAGAGTTCTTTCGTACGCTGAATCCCATGGCACAACCATAAGTTGAATAGAACTTGCCAGCCTCCACAAGGGTTTCAAACTCATAACCCACAACATCATATGACTCCCATTTAGAATATGGCTTCCCATTCCCGAATTTATCAAGCAGGGTCCAGTCATACATACTCGAGTACGGTGGAGCCATGGCTGGATTTGCAGCATCTTTGTGTAGAGGTGCATTTGAGCTGTGTGGCTGTGTTTCAAAGCTGTGCAAATGCTCATCTTATATGTTCTCCTTATTATCATCACCAATGTTAGTGTTATTATCATCCTCAAAATCACTATCGCTAGTGTCGACATTGTCCTCCATATCGTCACTATCTCTAACACCACCGGTATCATCTCCATAATCCATTCCCCAATCTAAACCAACATTCAAGTCAATTTCCGTGTCCTTGCCTGTGCTCATATCATCCATCAACGCTTCCATAGTTGATCAACTGAAAACAACCAACAAAATGAAGTTTAGAGACAATTGAAATCCACATATTCACCACCCACAACCGACCGAATCAAACACTTCACTAATCAATTAACAAGCAACGAAAAAATATTAGAGGCATATGCATATAAGCCACATATTTTTTGTGCATCTTTAAGCATCTTTAATCATCCATTACCTACCAAGCTTAAGTAACATACTACTATTGATAATGCTCTGGGATTGATTGTAACAGAGGGCAATAGCATAACAAAAGAATCCTCCAAGCCCCATGTTAACCTCAAAAGGCAGCCCTTTCAGCCCCTCATTACTTATGATTCTGCAGATCCTCAAATCACACATCAAAATGGTTCAAATAAAATGATTGACAAAGAATGTGAACCAAAATCTAGGACATGAAGTCAAAGTTGCTTTTTCTGCCTCCCTGGCTATATGCAGGAGCAGGAATACTAACTAGAAAACACACGCTTCAAAATTCGAATGACAGTGATTCACGTTCTTCCACAATGTGAAAGCTAAGGCACTTCATATCTCCAAAAAAATTCGTCCAAAGATAGGGTGCTCAATACCCAGTTCAGAACGCAGAACAGGATCACTCAATCGCCATGAAACGAAACAAACACGAGCCAAGTCCGAGTTAAGCAAACTCAGCTCGATAGGTGCCCTATCAGCTCGATAGTTTCCCCTTCACTTCCGCGACAAACCAACCATTCACAAATGAAATGAAGCCAAGCAAGATCACAATTCACAACACCCACCAAATTGAACAAAGAAGACAACCAGAACCGATCCTCTTTTCAAACAACATGAAAACCATACATGAACACCATTACTGCCAACAATTTACAGTTTTGAAACCACCACAATCCCCAATCTTCGAACCCACCATAACATACCACAAACTTCCACATACCAAACTATGCACAATAACCACAGCTAAACGGAAACACAATTTCCAGCCCCAAAACCATCATAATTTCAGTCTCAAAACCCAACTATACATACACGATTTCTCAAAATTCGCAAACACAATAGGCATAATCTCAACACACAACTAGTACTAAACTTCAAATTCCAAAAACCCACAAGGAAAGTTCCCCTTGGTCATTGGCGTTGCCGCCGCCGAAGCTCAGAGCTGCCGGCGGTAGCCTTTCCTTACCCTCCTATTGACACTAATTCCCTCTCTTCCCCTCAACCGAACCATTAAACCCAGATATTAAAACATAAAACCCAAATCAGAACCTTTAACAACTAAAACCCCCCACGAAAAATCACGCATGCCCTTACCTATTAAAACCCACTTGCTCTCTCTGCCTCATCGCCGTCTCGGCTAGAAACAATCTGTCTCCGTCGCGAAGGATGGGTGACGAAGGATGGTCGAATAAGGGAGAATGGAAAATCGATGGTTGCGTAGAGAAGGGAAGACGAAGGAAGGGAGATAGGAAGAATCTGGTTTCGTAATATTGGTGGAGAAGGAGCCGACAAAGGACGACAATTAAGAACTGAGGCTGGGATGGAGGGAGGGAAGCAGGAAGGAAGAAGCCGACAGGGAGGAACCGAGGATCAGTCCTCTGGCGCCGACGAAGGACGAGAAGGAAGAAACGGCATCACTGTTATGACTTACGACGGTGAGGGTTTAGGATCTAGGAATTTCTTCATCATGACCGACCCAAAAAATCATCGGTTTATAATTAGATGGGTTAAACCCAAAACCATAATCAAACAAAAATCAACCATATACCGTAAACCCAATCTCACGTCGGTTCACAAGTACATGGGTTCAACCCAAAACCATAATCAAACACTCATTAAACCATATACTCTCAACCAATCTCACGTCGGTTCACAAGTACATGGGTTCAAAACCCAAAACCATAATCAACACTCACTAAACCATATATCGTAAATCAATCTCACATCGGTTTATAATTAAATGGGTTAAACCCAAAACCATAGTCAAACGCTCAGTCAACCATATAAAGTACATGGGTTCAACCCAAAACCATAATCAAACGTCAATCAACCATATACCGTAAACCCAATCCCACGTCGGTTCACAAGTACATGTGTTCAACCCAAAACAATAATCAATCACTCACTAAACCATATACTCTCAACCAATCTCACATCGGTTAACAAGTAGATGGGTTAAACCCAAAACCATAATCAAACACTAACTAAACCATAGATCGTAAATCAATTTCACATCGGTTTATAATTAGATGGTTTAAACCCAAAACCATAGTCAAACGCTCAGTCAACCATATAAAGTACATGGGTTCAACCCAAAACCATAATCAAACGTCAATCAACCATATACCGTAAACCCAATCCCACGTCGGTTCACAAGTACATGGGTTACAACCCAAAACCATAATCAAACACTCACTAAACCATATACTCTCAACCAATCTCACATCGGTTAACAAGTAAATGGGTTAAACCCAAAACCATAATCAAACACTCACTAAACCATATACTCTCAACCAGTCTCACATCGGTTCACAAGTAGATGGGTTGAACCCAAAACCATAATCAAACACTCAATCAACCATATATCTCAACCAATCTCATTTCGGTTCACAAGTACATGGGTTCAACCCAAAACCATAATCAAACACTCACTAAACCATATATCGTAAATCAATCTCACATCGGTTTATAATTAGATGGGTTAAACCCAAAACCATGGTCACACGCTCAGTCAACCATATAAAGTACATGGGTTCAACCCAAAACCATAATCAAACGACAATCAACCATCTACCATAAACCCAATCCCATGCCGGCTCACAAGTACATGGGTTCAACCCAAAATCATAATCAAACGTCAATCAACCATCTACCGTAAACCCAATCCCACGTTGGTTCACAATTACATGGGTTCAACCCAAAAACCGTAATCAAACACTCACTAAACCATATATCATCAACCAATCTCACATCGGTTCACAATTACATGGGTTCAACCCAAAAACCGTAATCAAACACTCATTAAACCATATATCATCAACCAATCTCACATCGGATCACAAGTAGGTGGGTTAAACCCAAAACCATAATCAAATACTCAATCAACCATATACCTAACCTCAATCCCACATCGGTTTACAATTACATGGGTTGAACCCAAAACCGATAATCAAACGCTCATTTAACCATATGTAGTAAAAGGAAAACGTACAATGAATTTTACAAAACATGTTAGGTAGTCTGACTAGTTAATGCGCTGAATGATTATGCCAAGTATGCGGGTTCGATCCTTCTAAATGACTTTTTTGTTCACTAACTCACGCCCACAATCTCACGCGTGTGAGATACACCTTTCTAGACTATGAGGTTCCCTGAACTATAGGGAATGATTTTTTCATTCTCACGACCCAGTCTCACGGGCGTGAAATTCCCATCATTAAGGTGTTAGAAAAAACCCATCTCACGGCACAGTCTCACGGGCGTGAAAGGTCCATCCTTAAGGCGTCAGGGAAATCACCATCTCACGGTCGTGAGAATGGATTATTGATGCTGTGAAATAGCCTGCTGGCAGGGTGAATAAGGTCCATTTTCAACCATTTTCGGTATATGATCATTCATAACTTCTTCCTTGTCGACACATTAAACATAATATAGAGAAAAGAGAACATCACTGAATAATGCTTCATTCATAACTTCATTGTAATTTCAACAGTTTCGTAAACTTCATTCAGCATCTATATTCACTAAAATTTATTCAACATCTACATTTTCCTAAACTTCATTCAACATCCACATTAACTAAACTCTATATTAACAGCACAACTCTCAATGCTTCTTAGACTTTCTACCCTTTTTCTCCCCATGCGCGTGCAACGGCTTTCTTCCTCGATTGAGTAAGTTCGCCTTGAAATTCACCTTCTCAGTCTCAATTTGGGCAGGTCCCGCATGACTCTCAAAATATTCATCTGATTGTGCCTTAACTGTAGCTTGCACCTCATTCAAACGCGTAGTGAGCAAGTACATTGTAAGTTGTGCACGTTCATAGTCACTGTCGAACTGGTCAAGCTTCTTGGAATATCGATCTGGATCCAACAAGTAATTGGCGACAAAAAGTCCACAATCAAATCATTAATGTAACAAATAATTACCATGGTCATGATGCGAACAAATAATTACCGAACTTAATTAGAACAATGCACAATTGAACAACAACAAAGGGTACCCATTTGGTTGGTAAGAAACATCCTGGTGATATCTAACCACTAAGTCCACAAATGAAAACGCCCCGCAGATATCCTCCTTAAGCAACAAGTCTAGAGCCAATTTACGCAAATGAAAACATCCCCCTCATCGATATTTAACGACAAAGTCGGCAAATGAAAAACAACTAACAACTAAGCAATAAGTCAAGTTTGAAAACTTGAAGAACAAGAAGCAAACCAGTTTTGGCATCCTTGCATCATATTCTTGGTTATGAGTTCCTGGTAATGAGTCCCAGATTTCAATTTCTTTGGTTTCCAAGTTAAAGACCGCCAGATAGAAATGGGTCAACGTGAGGTTAAAAATTGGGACATGAATCTGAAATAATGCACAAACAAACAATAATTATCAATTTAACATAGGAGGGTTAAGCCATATACCAAAGTCAGCAATACAAGTTCAATCTACTAAATTACACACATAAAGGAACTCACCCTTGTTGAAAGTTTGGTCATGTGCAAAAGCTGGACCAAATCTTCACGGAGCAAGGGAAGAACCCCGCCATCAAGACTAACCAATATGTTACTGTGATACAAGACCAAGTTCAAACACCACAACATTAGAATAAGGCAAATACCAAAAACATCCTACAAATATGATCCAATCTTACTTGTAATGATTTCGGGAGGTACCTTCTGGGAAGCTTACTACTAAAAGCAAATTGAATCATCTTTACTGCCTCCAGAGTCAATGGTGTCTTAACAACAAAGGGAGGAGCAAGGTACAAAGGTTGTGCTTTCTTAGCTCTGGGATTTGCCCGTTTGAATGGAGAGACCACATACAAACTAGGCTTCAATTTAGATACACTACGTAGTCCACCTCCCTTTCGCCCCTTTATTGTTCAAAAACATAAAAACAAAACCAGTTCATTAGTAACCACACCATAAGAACAAATAATAAGAAAACTTAATCAAGTGTAATACCTTCACAGTCTTGGCACAACCATCATTAGCAGCGACACTTTCATCACTAAACAATATGAATTTCTCAACTTTAGACGCTTTCGCCTGCTTGCAAGGAGACTTTTTCACAACTTTGACAGAAGGAGTTCAGAACAGCTGTCATCTCCAATTTCCCCCTCAGCCTCTCCCCAATTCTTAACACCTAACCCTTGAGTCTTGACACATTCGGAGGTAGGAGAAATGGGTTCACTTGGTTTTTCAACCTCACCCTTCTGATTTCCCTTTTCCCCTCTGATAAGCTGCTCCGTTGACAACAAAACAGCTACATAAGCTTTCACATTATCAGCCGCATCCTTCTGATCGTTCTTTTTCAATTCAGTAGGCTGCTCCCTTGACAACGGGTCACCTGTAGTTTCTTTCACTACCTTCTATAATTGACTTCACTGCAGTACCAATTTCGTCTCTAAATGCCCGAAATTTATTCTCCATTTTCATAACCCGACCCATTAGCTCCTCGTCTCTAGACGCAGCATCACCCATTGCGACTTTAAATTCTTGACTAAAGTTTTCAAATCTAGCCTCCATGGTACTGAACCGAGCATCAATATGCTCACAAAGAAGCAGCTCATCCCCGTCGGTTTTGTGCCGTTCCCCGTCTTTTTTTCCCCGTTTCCTTGGAGGTGATTTCAAACCTGCATCCTCAGATAATCTTTTCCCCGAACTGCTGGAAACCTATAAATTAATTAAAAAGGGAACCAAATGTACCATTAGCATGCTCCAACTCGTCAAAAGAATCAAATATACCATTTTGCACTATCAGTCTTACCACTTTCGTTAACAATAACTCTATGTCTCCGCTCCCCCAACTCATCAAATCCAAACTTCCATCAATGGTGTGGAAAATACCATTTGCATGCTCCAAGAATATGTAGAAAGTAGGGATTATCATTTATTTACCTCCAAAAACAGCAAGCAACCAGGTATATACTTTTTCCCATCAACATTATGGTTGCAGATGCATTTCACCAATTCATTGAAGCAATAGGATGCCCAATTCTTCTATGGAATGTCCGCAACATCGGTGACAACGTATACCGAAGATAATGAAATGCCATCTCTTCTAGTAGGTACTAATAGCACCCCCATTACGTACAATATAAAAGTTTTAACAAATAGGTCGCTGCTCTCTTTTATCTTCAACAACGTCTTTCGCATTAAGCTTGTGGAAATCGCCTGTCGATCACATCACGAGTCGAATACACTCTAAATTCTTTCAGTTGCTCGGATCTTTCAACCACTTCTTCACCATCCAAGACGATATCCGTCCCTCCCTCGGAGACACCCATAATTCGCTGGAAATCTTTGGCCGAAATATGCACTTTCAGCCCATACGCCTTAATTGTGCTTTCTTCCATATTAAAAGCTCTTTAAAAGTTTCTGCAACAACTCACATTGTAACATTCTTCCTTTGACTTCAAGAATCCGATCAAAGCCACATCTCTTAATGGCCTCTGATTGACAAGCCTCTAAATTTGAGACTAGGGAGAATACTTTCCTCGGAGAACATCGCGTGCTAAAAAGGTCGTGCCTCTTCGTCTTCATTATAGAAAATTTTTAACAAACTGAAAAATTAAAACAACAATAAAATTATAAGCATGCCTTGAAACACGAATTATAAGCATGCCGAAGACTACAAACAAAATACACAAAGCCAGAGTCGTCCTCCACTGATCTAAAGAAGCAACTTTCACCAAGTAATGAGTTCAATCTTGGTTTACAATATATGGCTATTATCAATATTGAAAAAATGCAAGACTATACCAGAGCTCACAAGCACACTTGCCTCGGTATCAAGTTCCAACTACCAGAAGAACTGAAAACCCTACCTCAATACCTGAGTACACTAATTAACCATGAAATCCGCCATTGGCATATATAAATTTCACCCAAAACACCTAGCTTTCATTAAACAGTTCTCACGGTTCATTCTCAAATTCTCACGGCCGTGACATGACCTGTGAGAAGCAAAGAGTAGTTTTCATATCCCCAGGCAATCTCACGGCTTTGGCTTCATAAATCATGGTCGTTAAAATAAGCCATGAAACTAAAAACACCCAGATTCCACTAAACATTCTCACGGCTAATTCTGGAAATTTCACAGCCGTAACATCTTTTCATGAGATAAGCAAAACAGAAGAAAAGGTTTAATCATCTATTCACATGCGATCTTACCAAGCAAAAGGACAAGGTTTGTCCCTGATCAAATCGTATAATAATCTATTTTCAACTACAGTGACCAACTTGTTTCTATAAAACCCGTACAAACAAATATAGTTGGGTATTTCTAAGAAGAAGAGCTGCATATGCTGAGTTTCAAAATAAAGGCTATGATGCTTGTTGATGTGTTCAGAACTACTATATGTTTGCAATTATGGCTTTAGCTTATGGTTGTTCTCCTTAGTCATTTTAGCTACCAGATTCATATCATATCTAAATCCAAGGCTAGTTCAAAAAACAGATTTCAGAGATTGTAATAAACAAACGAAAAGGTTTAACCTGGAAAATCAGATACCATGCCCCTGTTCTTATCTTCTGTTTTGTTCTAAGGCTCCCTTCTACATCTAAACCCGCCCCTGTTCTTTTGGACAAAAATCAGAAACCACACACAACTTACAACTTTTGAGAGCTAAATAACATGACCACGAGCATAGCCACTAAGCTTTCCATAACCCATGACACCACCATAAACACTCGCTCTATTTCCATCCAAACTGGCTAAAACTGAAGTCACCCTGATTTCATGAACTAATTCTTGACTAACACACTCAATTCCACCTTTCATGCAACCAAGCAAGACCCTTCAATTAACAGTCCAAAATGTAATAAACAAGCAAAGGTAACGACACTACAATACCAACAAGACCAAATCAACTCTTCCAATATTTTCTCTGCAGACTCAGTTTGAAGGCAAACAACAATCCAACTTGTCTCAAGCCAAACTGAAAAGAATCAAACTTTGAGTATGAACTTTCCTATTCGATTTGCCTCCATAAAACACAAATCAAGTCTCTCCAATCAAAAAGTTAATACTGGCATGCATAAAGGAAGGAACACAATCGCTAGCTAGGTCAAATTGAAGCAACTTTTTTTTAGATCACGCATGGTTGAGATTAAGTCCAAGGTTCACTTGATGAATCACGCCAAAACCTATCACTTGATGAATCTCTAATCAGAAAAATAATACTGGAATGCATAAAAGAATGAACTAATGATTAAGCATGAGGAGATGAAGTCCAAGGTTCACTTGATGAATCACGGCAAAACCTATCAATTGCATCACAATCTTGCTCTAATAGTAAACTGAAGTACTAATCGCATAAACGTAGACGGAGCTAGCATTCAAACGAAATAAAAAGCTCAAATGAATGCAAAGAATCACATAAGACTAATGTTTTAGTTCACATCAACACAAAAGCTCATGCAAAGAATCACAGAAGACAAATGCTTCGATTACCCTTTTCTAGAATACATCCACACAACAAGCATACTACAAGTAGTTGCTAGCTTAACCACAATGGGAACATGATTAGGACTCCTCTCCCAGGACTCACAAAGACAAGATGTTAGCATATTGATCTAATTAGGATTGTTTCCAAGAAAACATTGGTTTTTGTATTGACAACATGTTCCTTCCCACTGGAGATACAACCACACCAAGGAAAATAGACCAGCAGAAGTAGAACATGCTACTTATCATGACAAGTTTAGAATCAACCAACTCACCCCTAATTCTATAAACAATAAGACGGTCTACAAGATGAACTATAATGGCTTTCAGAATGATTTCGATCAACATCGACCTACATCTATGAGGTCCACAATTAAACCAATATCAGGACATCAACAAGCAGGTCCCATATGTGAATTGATAGTTTGCTTTGACACTAAATCATTCAATATATAGCTAATTATCAAGCTAAACACAAAGAAGATAGTACAAGGATATCAACCTGGTAAAAGGACATGACCAATTAAACTCATAAACCTGGAACGAGCATGGAATTTCAATCCCCCCTACCGAAATTTGTAAATCTAGAACATCCCAACATAATCCCTAAACTGATAGCCATACTAACCGGAAAATTGAATAAAATTGTAGAACTGATAGGCATACTAACCGGAAAATGTTGCGGTGGAGGAGGTAGGTCAGCGGTCTTCGTTTGCTATCGATGGGAAGAGGGGGTTCTGTGCAGGGGAATAGGGAGAGGTAATGGAGGAGACGAGGTGTTGCAATCCCCTTTTCCGCAAAACACAATAGACAAAGAGATGCTCGTTCTCGTCGTCCCCTGCTCGTCGCCTTCACTATCGTCGTCGGAATCCGGCTCGCCGCAGTCAAAGAGATGCTGCAATCGACAAGCTTCTTCTTCTCATCGTCACCCCCTGCTCGCGGCCTTCACTGTCGTCGTCAGAATCTGGCTCGCCGCATTCGAATAGGAAGAGGTAATGGCGGCGACAAGATCGAAGGAAGAATGGATGTCGGCAGTGAGAAGAAGGTTTCGTATCTGTGTGGAGAGGAGAAGGATAAGAGAATTCCAAAAAAAATTCACAGACAACCGGTTGTACCGGTTGTCCATACACAAATAAAATAATATATTAATAATTTAAATAAAATCTAATGGTTGATATAGTTTAAACATGATCTAATGGCTGTAAACGTTTTATAGCACCAATACTATAAAGCACACTAAAATGCCTAGCCTAACCTCCAAACTAATATAAACGCAACTCCAAATTCTTTCATAAATCCCTAGTATTGAAATTCCTGATCCAAACTACCCTAAATATTGCAGCAAGCCACTGACAAATAATCAGGTTTACTCTTTTACTTCTTGTTATACAAAGCGGTAAGTAACCTATCACAAAAGGAGCTAGTTGACTTGTTATTCCACTTAGCTTAAGTGTGAGGGTCAATGGTACAGTGCCACGATAAAAAAGTGCGGCAATGGTGCCTCTATTTTTTATTGGTCCACCTAAGCATAACATGGTAGTGATTTGTTTTATTAATAAGCCCAAACCGATGGGCCATGAGACCTATCCAAACCATAGCTAACCAAAAACAAACGGGGAATCCTTATCTTCGTCTTCCCACGCCGTTTAGCTTTCTTTGCCAATTAATTTAACTTTTAAATGAATTTTTTTCCTGGAACAGTACAGAAAAAGCACGAAATGGCAAAGCAGAGACTTATTTTCAGCAATCTCTCGCTCCGTTTAGAAGAAACGGTTCCAACGAACTTCACCGTCGCCGATAGGGCAAAGCAAGGCAACTGATGGTGATCATCAACTGTCAATATCCCCCTGTAGTGACCAACGTAATTCAACAAACCCCCCCAAAACTGATACACCGACTAACAACCCTGCCACAATGCAAATAGCAGCATCCACAGACCCACTGCAAATACAATCTTTCTCTAGCGAACAGAAGCAAAAAAATAATAAGAGAAAAGATGGAAGGAGAAGACAGAAGCAGAACAGAAACAGAGCACGAATCCCTGCTTCTCGGTAAACATAAAAAGACAAAGGACAAACACGAAACGAAAACAAGGACTCATTGTAGCATCACTGACTTTTAAAAACAGTGCAAACGCAAAAACGACAAGAATTATTATCATTGTTTTCCAAAATACAAATGACTCGTATATGGAAGCCTTTGGATTCGTTGGGGAAAGTCTTTAGGCACCCTCCAATGAACTTCGCATTTGGTTTCGATGATTCCAAAAAAAAGGGAGCAAAGCGAAGGGTACAATATGGAGAGAGGACAATTCTCTTTCTCTTTGGTTTGGGATCGTGTGGTACGGCGACAGAGCAGTTTGACGGAGGCAGTGCCTGTTAGGAACGGAACAACAACAAGAACGAGGTTACCGAATTTGGAGCTGAATCGTGGACTAGGTCGCTCTCTTTAAGATGTTCGCGGCACTGCCTTTGATGCGCATGGCAGACTATCAACCGGTCGTCTCCAGGATAAAATAGCTCCGCTCAATTCTCGCGGTTATGTGCGAAAATCGGAGCTCTCTGAACACTCTCTCTATTGTGTTTATGCTCGTTGTGATGTGTATAGAGGGGCTGGGGAGGCGGCTATTTATAGGAGCCGAACCCCTAGGAATATACCCTCTTGCTTTGGGAATAAGTCGGATTAATTAAGGAAGATAATTACTTCCTTAATTAAAACAGTCGGTTAAGATAAATCCTGCGTGATTATCCTTAGAATATTCCTCAAAATAACCGATTAATAATTAATTATTAGATAATTAATTTCGTTCGAAATTTCTCCAAATATATATATATATATATAGTCTCAAGTGAATCAACCGACCGACCGTCCGGACAGACGGCGCGCGTGGTGGTCCGTTAGGTCTTCCCTCTCCCACAAAAGTGGGTCACCCCAAGGGGCATGATGCCCTTAGGAGAGAGGCTCCTATCTTTATACACATTTCACCAAGTAAAACTACCAATGTGGTAGTTTTTCCACTTGAGACTCTATAGCTTTCAAAGCTATTCATATATACATTTCCAACAATCCCCCACTTGAATAGTTTTGAAACTGTCTCTGAGCATCAACAGTTCCATAAGATCGGGCATAAGCTAAGGTATCGCGAAGATTTGAACCTTAGCGTAGTGGTTACACTTCTGATTTCATAAGGGTGACTCGTAGTCTTGAATCCTATCTCAGACAGTGTAGCACACCGGATCTTTTCATTGAGTTGTGTTCTCTTCTTAGCCCGTGCGTTTATGGCCATGCACGTTATCCTGGTTTAGTGAATGCTCTAGCAACTTTGTGCCTCCAAAGTTCTATAGGGAGCGGCCCCACTCCCACATTCACATAGGTGAGTCTATCAGGAGTACCCCCCAAAGTAAAGTACTCCACCCCACATAGGGTATAAATCTCATTAAGAGTTATTAACTCAACCTCCATTGCTTTGGGATTCATGCTTCGTTATGCATGAACTTTTCGCATACTACTCATGACTTGTTATTACCCATTGAACCCATTTCTTGGGATCTCCAATCTATTGGGTCGGGTTACCATCACTTGTAGTCCGTGGTTCGGTAGGCATAAGTCCCATACCGTTGGCGGTATTCTGGACTTTCTCTCTAGGTAATCCTTTTGTCAAAGGAAAAGCTAGATTCTGTTCGGATCTTATATGATCCACCCTCACTGCTCCTATCGTTAGGTGTTCTCTTACAGTACTGTGCTTACGACGAATCTGTCGTTTCTTTTCGTTATAGAACTGGTTCTCAACTTTAGCGATATCTGCAGTACTATCACAATGGATCAATACCGGAGGGACCGGCCTTTCCCATAGTGGAATCTCTGACAACAATCCTCTCAACCAACTTGCTTCTTCACTAGCCGTTGCTAGTGCTATCATCTCTGATTCCATAGTTGATTGAGCTAGGATTGTTTCTTTCTTTGACTTCCAAGACACAGCTCCACCAGCGATGTTAAAAACATACCCGCTGGTTGCCTTGGAGTCATCTGATAGGGTATTCCAATTCGCATCACTATACCCTTCTAGTACAGCAGCAAACCTTTGATAGTGTATACCAAGGTTTGCTGTTCTCTTGAGGTATCTCATGACCCTCTCTATAGCATTCCAATGCTCTCTACTAGGACAGCTGTTAAACCTGCCAAGCAATCCCACGACATATGCAATGTCTGGTCGAGTGTAATCTGCAGCATAACGGAGACTGCCAATGATGCTAGCATATTCTGATTTTCTTACACTGTCTATAGCGTTCTTAAATAGATTTACACTAGCATCATACGGAGTACACGCATGTTTACAGTCGAAATAGTTATATTTCTTCAAGTTCTTCTCTATGTAGCTAGATTGATCTAGAGAATAACCATTTGCTGTTCTGGTTATCTGGATTCCAAGCATAAACTTTGCTTCTCCCAGATCTTTCACCTCAAAGCTCTCTTTCAACATGGCTTTTGATTCATTGACAACGTGAATATTTGTACCAAATATCAACATGTCATCTACATACAAACATATGATAGTGCAAGTGTTATTTTCTGACTTGCATTAAATACACTTGTCACTTTCATTCACCTTAAAGCCATGTGAGAGAACGAGAGTTCCAAACTTCTCATGCCACTGTTTTGGAGCCTGTTTCAAACCATATAATGATTTGTCTAACTTACAGACTTTCAAGGCATGTTCGGGGATAACAAACCCTTCTGGTTGTTCCATATAGATTTCTTCATCCAGATCACCGTTCAATAAAACGGTCTTAACATCCATTTGGTGTACCACGAGATTGTTCAAGGCAGCAAGAGAAATCATTACACGAATGGATGTTATTCTTGATACTGGTGAATAGGTATCGAAGAAATATATATTCTCTCTCTACCTGTAGCCCTTAACTACTAGGAGAGCTCGGAACCTTTCGATTGCACCATCAGGTTTCCGTTTCGTTTTTAGAAACCATTTATTACCTAAGACTTTGCATCCAGGAGGTAAGTCTGTTAGATGCCAAGTCTTATTAGCTTCTAACGATTCCATTTCATCTATAATGGCCTCATTCCAAAAATCTGCATCTATGAAAGTTAATGCTTCCAGCAAACTTTTTGGATCTTCGAGGGTGTATACTGTAGTAAAGTCATCACCAAAATCTTTAGAGATTCTAGCTCTTTTACTTCTTCTGAGTTCATCCTCGGAACCAACACCCCCACTAGTTCCGTTATCTCTAATAGCGGGTAGTACATTACCCCCACTATTTCTCGTTTTAAATGGAAATCGTGTCTCAAAGAAATCAGCATCAATGGATTCTATTATAGTATGAGCATTCAAATCATAGAATCTATATGCCTTACTATTGGCAGCATAGCCAACAAAGGCACATTCATATGCTCGACTAGCCAACTTAATCCTCTTAGGATCCGGAATTCTTACGTAGGCCAAACAACCCCACGTTCTTAAATAGGACAGATTAGGTGGCTTATTCTTCAAGATCTCATAGGATGATTCTTTTCTATTTTTTTTGGAAGACGGTTTAGCACATAGCAAACCGTCAACAAAATATCATCCCACCAAGAAGAAGCAGCTCCAGAATTGAGCATAATAGCCACAACTAATTCTGTAAACGTCCTATTTTCCGCTCAGCTTTACCATTCATTTATGGTGAATATGGTGCCGTGGTTTCATGAATGATACCATGTGAGCTATAGAATTCCTTGAAGGGATTAGAGTCATACTCTGATCCTCTATCACTCCTAAGTCTTTTTATCTTTCGATTGCACTGATTTTCAAATTCAACCACAAATACCTTGAACATGTCAAGGGCTTCACTTTTGTTTTTCATCAAATAAACAAAGCAATAATCAGAGCAATCATCAAATGAACATCCCATTACATGCATATCCCTTTCCCACAAAACTCTCATTCTTAGTAAGGGTATACAAGTCTGTCCCAATAGATTGATTAAACCCAGCCTTATTAAGAAGATATCCCAAAACAAGATTCTTCCTTATCTCTAGAGTGTGCAACACATCCTTGAGCACCATCTTCTTCCCAGAGGTGAAGTTCAGCTCCACTTCAACAGAACCATCAACCATAGTGGTGTGAGTAGTCCCAACAACACTTTTCTTGCCAGCAGGTGCTTCTGTGTATGTTTTAAACATAGCACGATCGTTACATACATGCTTCGATGCACCTATATCCAGCCACCATCCTTATGAGTCACCGGTGAGGTTAACTTTAGGGATCATATCCATGATCATGGCTATCAAATCCTCTTCTGTCAAGTTAACACTGGCCGCACCGGCAGGGTTTTGCTTGTTCCGGCACTTTTTTGCCATATGACCTGGTTTTCCGCAGCTATAGCAGATAAACGGTGGGTCATTCTTAGAGGTTTGGGCCATGACCCTTTGGTTACCTCGAGAGGCACCATTCTGGTGGGGGCGGACCTGCTGGTTCTTACTCTTAAACCCTTTCTGGTTAGGTTTAAGAGCTCTAGGGGTGGGTCGTTTAGCAGTGACGACCATCACCTCTTCTTTCATATCCTGCTTGCGGGACTCTTCCTCAATCCTTAGGCGAGTAATCAAGCTTTCCAGTGAAAATTCTTTGGTTTTATGCCTAAGCATATTCTTAAAATCTTTCCACGAAGGGGGCAGCTTATCAATAATGCAAGCAACTTGAAATTGATCGTCCAGAGGCATACCTTCATAGACGATCTCATGAGCTATTTTCTGAAGTTCGTGGGACTGAACTTTGACAGACTTGTCATCCACCATCTGGTAGCGCAGGTAGCGGCTGACAGCATACTTCTTAGCTCCAGCCTCCTCCGTGTCGTACTTCTTTTGGAGCGCATCCCAGATCATCATCGCGGTGTTCTTGTTGTCCGCATAGTAGTCGTAGAGATCGTCTGCCAGGCCGTTGAGGATGTAGTTTCTTGCACAGGAAGTCATGCTCCCTTTCCTTAGCAGAAGCAGCCCTCTCCTCATCGGTCACTTCTTCCAGCAGCTCGACGGGCATGCTGGTGAGGCAGTGTGCCAACTTCTTGGTCGTCAGGTAGAACTCCATCTTTTGTCTCCAGCAACAGAAGTTGACTCCAACGAAGCGGAAGGGTCGATTGATATCGATAGCACCAGATCCGGCCATGTTGTTCTGTTCAGTCGACATAGCAGCAGCTGAACGTCTTAAAATTGTTAGGAACGGAACAACAACAAGAACGAGGTTACCGAATCTGGAGTTGAGTCGCGGACTAGGTCGCTCTCTTTAAGACGTTCGCGGCACTGCCTTCGATGCGCACGACAGACTATCAACCGGTCGTCTCCAGGATATAACAGCTTTTCTCAATACTCGCGGTTTTGTGCGAAAACCGAAGTTCTCTGAACACTCTCTCTATTGTGTTTATGCTCGTTGTGATGTGTATAGAGGGGTTGGGGAGGCGGCTATTTATAGGAGCCGAACCCCTAAGAGTATACCCTCTTGCTTGGGGAATAAGTCGGATTAATTAAGGAAGATAATTACTTAAAACCGTCGGTTAAGATAAATCATGCGGATTATCCTTCGAATATTCCTTTTTAATCGATTATCCTTAGAATATTCCTCAGAATAACCGATTAATAATTAATTATTAGATAATTAATTTCATTCCTCAAATAACCGATTAATAATTAGATAATTAATTTCGTTCGGAATTTCTCCAAAAAATATATATAGTCTCAAGTGAACCAACCAACCGGCCGGCCGGTCAGACGGACGGCGCGGGCGCGCGCGTGTATGTGGTGGTTCGTTAGGTCCTCCCTCTCCCACAAAAGTGGGTCACCCCAAGGGGCATGCCCTTAGGAGAGAGGCTCCTATTTTATACACATTTCACCAAGTAAAACTACCAATGTGGTAGTTTTTTCACTTGAGACTCTATAGCTTTCAAAGCTATTCATATATACATTTCAAACAGTGTCGGTTGTGCCGAGGAATTCAAACTTTTTTCTTTTACGGAATAAATGTAAGAAGGTGAATATACAAGGAGTTTAGTGGCGGCGTCGCTATAGAATGGAGATTGGTTCGTCGACGGGGAACTTACCGGAAGTGCTTTTGATAGGCTGCCGGAGAGGGGGAACCGGGAACGATGAAGACAAACATAATATTTTCAGTCCCGTTTTTTCCTGTTTATGGAGAAAAAGAATTCAATTCAAATCAACAGTCTTTTTTGTTAATGGAATTAATTGAAAAAACAAGGCAAAATTCACTTCAATAGTCATAACTTTACACTTTGTGAAAAATATAGCCAAGTTTTGAAAAATACACAGAAATAGTCATTTCGTCCATTAATATAATGGAACCGTAACGACGGCTAACTGGAAAAACGGTCGTCTATGGTTGCCACCGATTTCGTCTATATGGCATGCCAGGGTGGATTTAAAATTTAATTATATTTATTAAAAAAATTTACTTTACCAAATTATTACTTCTGTTCCTCTTCTACATCGGCCCTCCCCATTTTCTCTTTTCCTATTCCCAGAAACCCACCTTCATTCCACTCCAACTCCACCGGCCACACTCTCAATCGACGAACGGAGCAAGATGTTGATTTCACCCCACCACCTGCTCACCTTCCCATCGATTCAGTTCACCACCACCCACACCTAGCTCCCCACCTCTCGCCTCCCGCTCCCGCCGTGTTCCCCGCCTTATGGCCTTCCCTACCGCTGCCGCCCTCATCCTTCCTTTTATCTTTGTTCTTCGTATAGAACAGAGAAAATCAAAGCCATAAGGATATTCTGAGAAGGAACCCAGTCCGAGCGATGCTTGACCACCATCCCTCATCGTCACTAGCAAAGGAATCCAAAAGCAACCCACAGCAGAGGCGACCGAGCCAAAGCCAACCCCAAATCCGCAATATACTTGCTCGATTAGAACGAGTAGAGGAGACCGATCCGAAGCCACCCCCAATTGAAGGTACGATATCCCAAAACCACCTTTTTAAAGCTCGATTCATCCAAAGGAGATACCGGCGGCCGCTTCCACCGAGCTTGCTCCCGAAGACGATGAAGAAAGGTCGGAGAAAATTGATTTCCAGTTTTCTGCTTTTCCTTGTAGCCTTCGCCGCCGCACAATTGTTTCTAGTCGGCGCTGCTACTTTGCCAAAATATTGATTCGCAGATTAGGGTTTGTGGGTAAAAATACGATGTGTATTGGTTGGAGAAGATGATGTCGGGTACCAACAAGACTTCTTCCTCACTATTTTCTTTTATCAATTTTTGTTTTTTATTTTTTCCTTTAATTGAAAACAAAGAAGGGGAATCGGTCAACTGAGTCCGTTTGTTTTTTCTTATTTTCTTTAATCTTTTTAATTTTTTTTTGTAATAAACAATATTTTTAATTTTTAATTTGACATGGCATGACACGTCGACTAAGAGTGGATGTGTAAGCTGACGAGGCGCCATCTCAGCTTGTTGTTGACGGACGTTAACAACATCTCTAACTCCGTCATTTTTTTAACGGAAATGGCTATAATTCTCAAGGTAGTTTAAAATTTGTGGCTATTTCTGTGTATTTTTCAAAATTTGGCTATATTTGTCACAAAGTGTAAAGTTATGGCTATAGAAGTGAATTTTGCCAAAAAAATAAATAATACAAACTGACTGAAAAGTAACAAGACGTGTAATGGTCTAACGGAAAAGGGGTGACGGTTGGGCCAAAATTCTGGGCAACAAGTTTGGGCTTCGGCTTTATAATGACTCAACCAATGCCACCTCATTGCACGCGTGGACCAATCATAAATAGCGGTACACCAATGTGCCGCACCTTTTACGGCGGCACCATAGTATTGGCCAAGTGTGAGATGAGCTTCATATTGGGCTCTTAGTTTTTGTATACCGAACCACATATTGGGCTTTAAGTACCATATCCGTGCATGTTTCCAAAAATTCGCTTTGATGTGCCCATGGCTTGATGGTCTTGTGCTACATTGAGCCTTGGCCCTTGAAGCCTTGTCGACGACAATACCTTTGTATGAGTTGCAAGTTGTACTGTACGTATGTACCGATGATCTTACTGGAAAAAACTTGATACGAGAGGTTAAATTAATATGTGATTTTAAACCCTAAAAAAAATATATATGCCATTTTAACAGTTTAAAATGATGGACTATGATTGAAATACAATTTCTATAAAAAATATCCAATGCTAGCATTTTCTATACAACTTTTTGTAAGATTTTACAATCCTAGATTCAGTGGCGAATTAAGAAATTTTTTATAGAGTATCTTCTTCCAAAAATTAAATTTAATAAAAAATTAAATTAAATAAATAATAAATAAAAAATATCCGACTAGTGCAAATATACCATATTAGACAATAATTCACAAACTGATCGCATATTCGATTTCTAATCTTGTTCCTGATGTAACTCAAACTTGAAAGACTCTTTCAACTCTTGCAGTATACCTATAAAATTAATTAAAATTAAGGATAGCTCGAATGAGTTTAATTGTAAGATTTTGAAAATAATGGGGAATAAAGAATAGGGTTTTTACTATTACATATTGTTTAAAATAGAACAACAAATGAGTTGCAACCTAGAGAATATGTTTGATAATAGTAGTATTCTAGGTTTGAATAACACAGAGTACTACTTATATATTTTTAATCATAAACAAACTACTATCAAAGACAGGATAATTATTTTTTCAAAATTTAAGAGTGTCCTGGATTATCAATTATATTTTTTTTATCCATACGAAATTACTAACATAATTGAATAATTATTTTCTCAAATTTTAGTCGTGTCCCGCCAAAACTCATAACTCATGTATGATGTATCCGCCACTGTCTAGATTAATACTTAGAAAACAATCAAATTTCTAATTCTTCAAATTGCTTTTCATACGGGTCGAATAGGATCCGGTTGGGTATGATTAGGCCTTTAATAAAGCGAACATCCACAAATGGAAGAATTTGGGAATTCTACCTAGTTTTTGCCGGCTCGCCCGCTCCGGAAATTAGGGCTGAAAATTGGCCCGACCCGCCCCTGACCCTGTCCTGACCCTGTCTGACCCGCCCCTGAAGGGTCAAGATGTATAACTGACCCGCCCCGACCCTGTTTCTTTCATGACCCTGTCTGACCCTTTAGGGTCGGGGCGGGTCAGGAAGGGTCGGGTCAGTGGGTCGACCCTAATAAATAGACTACTTTTCTAAAAATTACAATTTGGTACCCGAATTTATTTTTTCTTACATTTTAGTACCTAAATTTAATTTTTTTTACAAATAAGTCCCTAAAATTTGATGGTAAAATTACGTTTTGGTACCCAAATTTTTTAATTTTCACAATTTAGTACCTAAATTTTTAAAATTTTACAAATAGGTCCAACATGTTTCTATGATGCTAAGGGTCATAGGGTCAAAAAGTGACCCGACCCTAAATTGACCCGACCCTATCTGACTCTGACCCGACCCTAAGCCGACCCGACCCTAAATTGACCCTATAGACAAACTGACCCAGCCCGACCCGGAGGGTCGGGGCGGGTCGGGGCGGGCCAGTGGGTTTTAAGGGCCAAACTTACACCCCTACCGGAAATATCTAACCCGACAACGAGCTTTGGTTAATATGCTATCCAACCGGCAACAGGTGGAACCGCCCACCTAACTACCTAAGTGACCAAACTACCCCGCAAACATACTAAAATACCCTTGACTCTTACGTGTCAATCATCCATTGGTCTCAACTATACAGGAATAACACCCTCGCCACCGGCTGATAAAACCTCCCAAAACCCTAACCCTCTTTTGCTCCTCCATCTCTGACTTCGTTTTTGTGCACCATCCTCGACGGGAGCAGAGAATCAACGGCCACTAGGGTTATAGCTATAATTGAGCAGAAGACCCGAGCGAAGGAGAGAGGGTAGACTTCCGCTTAAGAAAAATGGTGGCTGACAAGGGGAAGAAGATGAAGGTGGAGAAGGGCGGCGAGGAGGAGAATCACCCTATCGATGAGGAGCTGGTTCTCTCCATCGAGAAGCTCCAGGAGATCCAAGACGAGCTTGAAAAGGTTGGATATAAGCAGTTCCTGTGCATGTTTTTATGTGGGTTCTAAATGCGTATGCAATTGCGTTCCTGGGTCTTCTTCAGATGGGTGCATGGTCTTTGCTCGGTTAATTGTGGCCTCTTGAGGTGGAATGATGAGAAATTAGTGAATTTGAGTTGGGATTTTTTGACGTTTGAATTGTCGGATGGGAGTTGAGCTATCCAATTTCAGCTCGATGATAGCGTTTTCACCTTCCTCTGTCTAGTTTAGGGTATCTTTAGTCTCCAGGAGTAATCATTGCCCTCCTTGGCTTTGTGATTTTTTTTTTTGTTTTTCTCTCTTCTCGTTTTGAAATATGAAGTTGCAGAGTGACGCATTTTGGCCGAAATATAGGACCTTTCTTGTAAAGGTTTGGCCTTTCACATTGGCAAAGCTGTTAAATTGGACCCCAGGAGTGATGCATTGTACTTGTGTGTCGTGCTCGTTGGTTTATCTCGTGGACCCTCAGTTCCAGTTTTTCCTCTGTTTAGTTCGCTTATTTCTTGGATTAACCTGCTTGCTTTAATTGAACCTGGAAAATATCTAATATATATTTTCCTAAAGGACTGGAGCCACGTTAATAAATGACCTGGTAGCAGTGAAGATTGTGATGGTTTAAGCAGAAGTTTTTTTTGGATTGGATGTCTTCTAACTTTTGTGATTTTAATCCTGATTTTGTACCTTGTTTTGCATGCATAGTGTTAGCTGATGCAGGGAAGTTTCATATGTAAATTTTTTCTAGTTTGGTGGTTGGGAAGGACATTTTAGGTTTGTAGTTCACATTTTCTGTCGTCTTTCTCTAGATAAACGAAGAGGCAAGTGATAAAGTGTTGGAAGTGGAGCAAAAATACAATGTGGTTCGCAAGCCAGTCTATGACAAGCGAAATGATATCATCAAGTCCATTCCCGACTTTTGGTTGACAGCTGTGAGTATTTCTTAAAATTTTACCAACTTATCTACATAGATGAATTTTAGCTGAAAATCTATTGAGAACTCGGCTAATGGATCCAATCCTGTTAATTGTGCAGTTTTTAAGCCATCCTGCACTTGGTAATCTTCTCAACGAGGAAGACCAAAAGGTGTGTTTCCGTGTCCCACTTGAACTGGATACTCAGTTATCAATATTCCCTATCCTGCTTGAACATGCTGCCTGGTTTTCATATCTACTTGACATTTTGAACTTCAATACAATACTTTCTCTGTGGTTCTTCCACGCTCCACAGTTGTGTCTTACATGTTCTGTTTTTTTATGCCTTCTAGGTATTTAAACATCTGAGTTCTTTGGAAGTGGAAGACTTCAAAGATGTGAAGTCGGGCTACTCCATCACATTTGTAAGTTCATTTTCTCCTTTTGTTGTATTCTTTAGGACAATTACTCCTCTCCCCTAAAAAAAAGAAGAAGAAAACCCCAATAACTACTTATGTTATACCTTCTTATCGCAGAACTTCGAGTCCAATCCGTATTTTGAACATACAAAGCTCACAAAGACATTTACCTTCCTAGACGAAGGCACAACAGAAATTACTGCTACTCCAATAAAGTGGAAGGAAGGCATGGTGAGTTTAATGGTTTCATCTATTGAAATTCTGAAGTCCTGATTCGCTCTTGATGTAGCTTCAATTTGACATGTGAAGGGTCTGCCTAATGGGGTTAGTCACGAGAAGAAAGGTAACAAGAGGCCTTTGGCTCAGGAGAGGTTGGTTTCCATATTCTCTATGTTTAATTGAGCTTTAACCTTGAAGGAGAATGATCCGAGTGGGAGAAACGTGGTAGAATCTCTGTGCTTAATGTTCTGTTAAACAAAATCATTCGTGCTGTTATTGTCTTTCATGTTATTTATGAAAGCAGAAAGGAGAGCTTCTTTATGGATTCTGTGCAACATGAAATCTGCCCCATGCCTCTTACTTTGTCAAATGCATACTGTAATCTTGGTTCCCAGTTTAATTAATAACTGATTTATTTTTGCAATGCAGTTTCTTTACCTGGTTTAGCAATACTCAACCAAAAGACATGATTGATGATATCCAAGATGAGGTAAAGTTCATCTGTATAGTTTGCTTTTGCTGGCTGTAGTTTTGGTTTTTCATAAATTTCCTTCTACTGGTTGCCTCTTTTGCTGAAGCTGTTAATGAACTTGCAGATTGCAGAGATCATCAAGGAAGATTTATGGTCCAATCCTCTCTCGTATTTCAACAATGTACTTTTCTATCCTTTTCTCCCGCAATGAGCCGTCGAAATTAATTCTGTAAGTGACATTTTTCTTTTGGCTACTGTTCCAATGTAGGAGGCCGATGAAGAGGAGTTTGAGGTTGATGATGCTGAAGAAGGGGTAAACAATTTTTCACTTTTGTTTTAAATGATTGACAAAGTGTTTTAAAGGGGGCACCAATGGGAAAGGCAATGACTTTGGCGGGGATATTTCCTGGCTCAAATCTCATTGCCACCATTGTGCAGAATACAATCTATGAGGGGTAGTGGCGAGAAGCACCTGCCAGCGACCATGGTTGGCGTTTATTTTGGCTTCTCTCGGAGGGTCCTTCATCATTTAAAAAAATTAAGTGTTTAAGGAGCACCATTCTGTTTATTGTGATTGGGGGTGTGTTGATTTATCTATAATTTTAGATCCTTGAATTCAAGTTAGGAAAAGAACATAAATAAGATGAACACTTAGTAGTATCGGTACTTTCTTTTAAATTTCTTTTTATGGTACAAAATGAACTTGTACCAATAACTTTATGGTACAAATTCAGCTTCGGTCATTCGTAGTTGCTCTGGCATTTGAGTTTTGCAGCATTAATTGAACTTTGTGAGTTTTTCCCTGCCTGGAAATTATTCCTCCTGTTCTGCGAAATTCACCAGTGCAGATGTCCTCCTGAAAGCTGCACAGATTAGTCAGCTCTGCAATTTGCTTAGGTGTACTAGTTTTGTAGTTGGTGCTTATTATCATGACTTCGTGCTTGGTCATCATTGGTCATATCCAGTGTCTGTTTATGTTTTTCTGGTCATGCTCCGGATAATCTAATGCTTAGGACCATGGATACAGATGCTTTTTTTAATTGTTTGGCCAGTGAACCTCCTCTTCTTTGATGGCCTGGTTTCTTATGTTTCCAAGTTATGTGTCAGGACAAGGAAGGAGATGACTCTGATGAAGATGACGACGAACAAGATGATGATGAAGATGATGGGGAAGATGATGAAGAACGTGATGAGTAGAAGAATGGTGGCATGTAGATGCAGTTGGTTGGTGGGCGCGAAAGTTCATCACTATATGCGGAGTCTTTTGTGTAAAGTGGTTCTGGTAAAGTGATGATTGCTCCAGTATCTGTATCTGGGTCATATGGAGGATAACGGACTACTGTACTAATTTCCTACAGTACTTCATTAGCAGTAGCAGCTCTCCCTCTCTATCGTGCAGGCAGTTTCAAGATGAGTCTGTAGTTACCTTAAACTTGCCGAAATCCCTGTTTTGAGCCTTTTTTCCTCTTTTGACGAGACATCCTTTCTCTCATCTTTTCCTGGTTTCCTCCACTGGCTGTTAATCTTATGAATACGGTAGTCTGTGATATTTTGTTCCAGTTGATAACTTTAACGAGGCCATTGTTCTTTTTCCATTTTACTATATCGTGTAATGTAATAAATAGTTTCTTGGAATGTTCTAATTTTACTAAAGGTAGTTAAAGGGTTTAATGACCAAATGAGATTACTAAAAATGTTCGTGTTTGGTCACTCTCTGTTAATTTTGTGAGATGTGGCAGTAAACTCTCAGAGTTAACTGTTAAATGTATGACGTGATAATTAAAATTTAATAAAAAAATAATTTTAAAAATATCCATCTCATTAATCACTATTATTAAAAATAAAAAATATTTATTTTAAATCTCACCCCTCTTTCTCACTGTAGAGTGTCGACTGAAATTGGTGAAGGAAGAAGATGTAATTGTTGTTGTTTTTCCCCTAAATTGTTACGTTTCCCCAAAATGCACAAGTGAAGAATTCCAGAAATCTAGTGATGGTTGTCGGTACAAGTCCTCAACAATTTCTCAAAACAGTCCGCTCCTAGATCCTCTAACACCACCACATTGCTCTGCCCTGCTGCCGATTTCGTAATAATTTTGTGATGATCGTTGTTCTTATAATGATGGGCAGCACCTTCCAACAACTGCTTCCCCGGCGACAGCTGCCGGTCCTTGCTCTTCTTACACGTAGACTTCCTCCGAACGGAATGGCGGCCCTTCAGGGCCAGCACCGGCGAGCACCCGGCGGCGTCACCTTTTTGGTCGTCGAACATCCCTCCGCAGCCGCAGTTTTTTTTCCCTTCCAGCGACTCCCTCACCCTGTCCACGAGGAAGTTGAGCACCGCCATGGGTCCCCGCACGGCGAATGCGGCCTGGTCGTAGGCCATCGCCGCCTGCTCGGCGCTATCGAACCGACGGCCGTTGCCGTAGTACTGGCCGCTCATTTACCTCTTCTTCCCTCACCAATTTCAGTAGAAAGAGGGGTGGTATTAGGTTTTGGGATTTAAAATGAATATTTTTTATTTTTTTAATTTACAAAATACATGAAGGCAAACATGAGTTGTAATTCTCCCATTTCAAATTTCGTGACTTGAGAGTGATTGGAGGAAGGTTATTTTTGTCATTGCACTCAATTCATGTTTATATATTAAAAATGTTATCATAAGACTTCGAACATTTGTCACTTAAATGAAAGAAGAGCATTTTCACCAACTAGCTACATTTTATTTATTGTTATTTCTTTGATTAAACTCTTAGCAATATGTTTGGTGATGATGCTTCTATATTTATATGTTATCTTAAGTTATTATATTTTATTAAAAGAGATTAGTTCTGAAATCGAAACTAAAGTAGTGTTGAATCAAATATTAATATTAAATTATATGTGTTGTTTAGTTTAGACAAAATACAGAAAGGTAACCAAAACATGGACCTTTGTGACAAGTATAATCATTTTTTATGACAAATCTACACATAATATACTGATAAAATTGAAAAATGAGAGTCTCATTTCAAATTTCGTGGACTAAGAGTGATTCTAGGAAGCTCTTTTCGTCATAGTGCCCAATTTATTTTTTATATTATGTGTAAATTTGTGACAAAAAAATTACTATATTTGTCACAAAGATCCATGTTTTTGCTACACATATGTATTTTGTCTAGACTGAACTACACATACAATTTATTATTTAATGTTAGAATCAATGTTACATGAGTTCCGATTTTACAATTAATCACTTTCTATAAGATATAATAATTCCAGGTAAAATACTTTTTTTTTTGTAGAAAGGTAAAATACCTTTCCTACTTGGTTGGGGAAGCTCTTTCTATAAAATATATTTCACTAAACAAAAAAAATTTATCTTCTTAAATTGTAAAAATACACTAAGCAAAGATTTGAAAAACAGAGGACTTTTCACGGTTAGCTAGCCTATTAAATCTTCTGAAAAGCAAAGTTTAATGCGTGATTTATAATTTTTAGGGTGTGCCTACGGTGACATGCATGTCTCGACCTCAGTTAGAATTAGGTCGACCACATTTAGAATTCGGTCGACCTCATATAGGATCTGGTCGACCTCATTTAGGATTCGGTCGACCTCATATAGGATCAGGTCGACCTAATCTGTTGTTTCAGTGTAAAAACAGTTCATGGTGCCTACTTTGGATATTCATATCATACAATTGGCTAGATGGAAATTGAAGACTAATGACTTGTTTTGAAGCTGGAGTGTCCCTCTACATATTGAGGTGATTGAGAGCTTGATAGGAAGTCTAGAAGACCATTTTTGAACCTCATCAAAAGGCTATGTTAAAACTGGGAAACTGCCTGGAAATGGCTAAGTCTGGAAACGTGTTTGTGAAGCCTATTTTGAAGCTCAATTCGAGAAGCATGAATGTGAGTCGAGTCCAGGAGCCTCTACCACGTTAAATTAGGTATGTTTTTATACAAATTCAAGGCATTGGATGAAATATTGGATATCTGAAGGCTTCAAACAAAAGGGTCAAAGTTGCTACGAAGGCTGTTTTTCTAGCAGAAGCACAAGCAAGCTGCCAGAAAAACAGCCTTCGTAGCAACTTCGAGCTTTTTGTTTGAAGCCTTAAAGATATTCAATCTTTTATCCAATGTATTTCCTTTGTATAAAAAAATACGTAATTTAACGTGGTAGAGGCCCTTGGACTTGACTCGCATCCATGCTTCTCAAATTGAGCTTCAAAGTAGACTTGACAAACACGTTGCCAGACTTAGCCATTTTCAGGCAGTTTCCCAGTTTTGGCATAGCCTTTTGGTCAGGTTCAAAAATGGTCTTCTAGACTTTCTATTGAGCTCCCAAGTACTTTACTGGGTAGAGGGACACTTCAGCTTCAAAACAAGCCTTTAATCTCCAATTTCCAAATAGCCAATTGTAAGATATGAATCTCCAAAGTAGACACCATGAAACTGTTTTTACACTGAAACAACATATTAGGTCCACCTAATCCTATATGAGGTCGACCGAAAAGTGCATGTCACCGTGACATGCATGTCAGCGTAGCAAAGTCCTAATTTTTATAACCTATACAATGACGGGTAATCTTAAACTTGAAACACAAATTTCTTTGTTTGAAATATTGCATATCGAACTGCAGTATTGAATATGCAAAAACGATGTAGAATTCTTTAAGTTAATATAAAATTTCAAAACTAATACGAAACAATGATATTTTGTGCAAACTATAGGTGATTGGTTCTCTAAAATTTTAGCCTACTTAACTGCTATACGTTAAACTCTTGCTAATCGGGCATGAATGGACCGGACAATAATGAGACGATATCGAGTTTAGTGTGATGTTCATTTAGTCAAGTTTGGATCGGATATGTAATGTAATCTAAATATTTGTGATGCTTGAAATAATTTATGTATGATTTAGAAGTATAATTATTATTTTGTAACATAAGTTGTAGTTTATTCAAATGTAGTATTCATGAGGTAGTCAAAATCGAATACTGGGTGCATTTATGGCTGTCTTTATCTTGGTGTTATGAATAGGTAGAAACTTAATTATTAAAATTCATCTAACTACACCTAAGCACATGGTCGATCTAGCATGACACAGTTAGAGCATACCATGAAGACAATGTATATGGATCGGCCATGTACAAACATAAATGCTTCATGGGTCATACCAGACTTTAACTTCAAAGGCTCGCGCACAAGTGCGAGCACCACACAGTATTTATTGGTGAACTCATATTTTATGGAGTAATGCGCCATTTGATAGAAATAAAATATTCTAAAAATAACATATAAAATTTGAATGAGTGAGTAGTTTCTCACATCAACGTGTGACGGCTCATATTCCAAAAGGTTTATAAAATACATTCATTGGTTATTTTGAGACTCGAACCTTCTTAATTGTATGCAACTAAAAATTCATTTATAAAATCATTCTTGATTAACTTCATAATTGAAAAGTCTTTTTTACAGCTTGCAGTAATAACAAACAACGTCAACAATAACTTTAGAAGCAAGTAAAGTGAAGAAGAAATTGAGATTTAGTATTTCTTTGCAAATGTGTATGGGGGAGATTATTTTTGTCTATAAAATTTGAGGAAGGGTTGAAACTCATATATCATTTTTTTGAATATTGCATATTGAATTGGAGTATTGAACATTTTGGAAGTGATATACAATTCTTAAATTAGTATTAGTTTTAAGCCTAGTTAACCAATAGCCTTAGACCTTTTGCTAATCTGACATGGATCCAATAATCATAAGGAGAGATTTAGTTTGATATGGCGTCGGTTCAAAACCATTTTTATGTGCAATGAATTTGTACGACAAATACATGTAAAGTGAAGATGAACCTGATTATGCATGTTGATTCTTTAGATAAATACAATGGTTTAAAGCTTGAAGCGATGAACTAACTATACACTCACTCGATTGGTTTTACGAGTTGTATTTTTATCACTTTTAATAATTAAGTTATTCACAAGCTATCAAGCTACTTTGTTCCGTCGATGAATAAGCGACCATCTATTCGCTAGGTTTTCGGTGTTCTGATTCACACTATCGACTGTGAATGGAGAAGAAGCATTTCGAAAGCAAAACTGGATAAGTAATTGGGATGTTTCTAGGTTTCTCTTGATTCCAGGCGGTGGGAAGAAAGAGGAAGGAAAAATGGGGAGAGTGGTGAAATAAGAAACTGAGAGAGAGAGAGAGAGAGAGAGAGAGAGAGAGAGAGTGAGTGAGTGAGAGGACACGTTTAAAAGAGGAGGAAAATGAGGTAGTGTGAAATAATTGCCCTTCTGCTTTGATTAGTAGATATTCTTGTTCATATTCTATTGAATTTTGATTTATTTTAGGAGATGACATTATATTTGACATATTTTTATAATTTCAATTTAAAATCCTAAATCAATATTATCATTTGGAATATTTTTTCCTTAGTACGATTATTGTAATTTTTGAAATTTAAGGGGTATTTGATGATGTCAATATTTTCTTTCATCCTAAAGGTTGATTATGTATGTACTATGAGAAGAAACTCTAATATTCAACTATATGGTTTAATTAAGTAATGAATGACAATTAGTTATATTTATTTTTTTCATTCAATAATTATATGTAATGCTTATATTATATTTTTTTCTCTTTTCATACATGTTTGGATCACTTTCAAAAGTATTATGTGCATAACTAAAGTAGAAAACAATCATTTCATGTATTTCAAATCATCTATTATATCCATTATTAATTTATTATATACCATATTACTCAACAAAATTCTTCCGGCAAACGGGCCGGGTCCTGTACTAGTTGTTAATAGCAGTGATAATGAGGTGAAATAGTTAAAATTATTGTTTTTAATAATTTTTAATTGCCACGTCATATATTTAACGCTCAACTCTGAGAGTTGACTGCCACATCATACAAAGTTAACAAGGTTAGACGGAGAGAGTGACCAAACATGAATTTTTAACCCCCAAAAAGAACTTCTCTTTCTAACTTTTATTTCAAAAAATTTTCCTCTAACCTCTCTTTAAAGAACTCTCTTCCGGGATTTTGAGGGGGCTGCTGTTAGTGCTTCCCCGGCGATCGACAGCAGCTCTCCAACCCCTCTTTTTTTTGTTTCTTGCTTTTCCCAGCCTTTTCGCTCTTGCTCCCCTTCGATTTCCTTCTTCAGCCATTCTTGGACTTGCTTTCCCTGCTTGTGTTCTTTCCCTTTGTGGGTTGGTGTTCTCCCCCTTGGTTGGATTGAGTTTTTTGTCCTCTGGTCTGATGATTCAGATCATGAGATGTCTGTCCGTCTAAGATGCAAGGAGGCTAGATCTGCAAAGATCTGGCTTGTCTTCTCCTCTTCTTTCCATAGCCTACCTCCTTGTTCTCACCTTGCAGATCTTGGTGGTTCGGAGATGCAGCCCATGGCGAAGGATGCGGTTTTGGAGAGCTTGAAGATAGAAGATCGCTTCCCCTCCGTTTCATCCAGTGTTGTGAAAACCGAATCAGATATCGATCCGGATAAACGAGAGGTTTAAGGTTTGTCGGATAACCGTTGATTAACCGGTATTAAAAACCGGTTTGAAACTAGTGTTTGGTCTATATAGAAAGAAGGCCAAATACACTTGTGTAGCCAAAACTTTGACGGTTTTGCCAAATATAGCCACTTTTGGCGAAATACAAAAAATAGCCAAAAATTTGAAAGTTTGATGACAATAATAGCCATTTCCTTTACATAGTTTGACGGCGTCAGTGACACCGTTACTCTAAATAACGGAACGATGATGTGGCTGCCAACTCACCTGACACATCATTGACAACTCACCAACACTTGCCACATATACATGACACGTAAGATTTTATTTAAAAATAGGCTCCTACTCAGCGCACACATCAGCGCCAAATAAGCTGAGAATGCCACATCATAATTTATATTTATTTAATAACTACTCGTCAAAAATTGATTAATAAACATAAAAAAAGAAAATAAATCAATTGATTGTTTGTCCTTCCCCAAAAATCAAAGCTGCCCGGATCCGCCTCCGAGATCTTTCAATCCGGCCGCCAAAATCTCACCTCAATCAGCCAAAAGAAACCCCACCGTCGACCGCTCATTGTAGTAACTAAACCTGGATTGGAGGGGAATTCTTCGGCACGGTTAACAGAATGAGAAAAGGGAAGGGGAAGAATGGAGACGAGAGGAAGAGACGTTTGTTATGGAGAAAAGAATGGAGTACCCCTTGTATTACCCAGTCGTTTCACTCATCTATACGCCCCGAGGCTCTGACCCTGCGCATGCTCGTCGTTGACAAGCACTAGTGGTGGAAGTCGAGAGTCAGCGAATCGAGGAGCTCATCTCCCAGACCCTAGACCTCTACATCATCGAGCAAGTCCCCTCTGCTAAATGTCAATTCCCGGTGGCAGCTTTGAAAACCGTCCAGATCTGGTGGTTTTGTTCAGCCCCTGGTTATTCCAAAATCCTAGATCTCGATCAAACCCAGATCTCAGCCCGCCCTTCGCTCCAACTTCATCCTATCAGATCGCCGATTTTTCCACAAAAATCATCGCCCGAGCCCTTGCCCTCTGCTACTGCTCGACGACGGCGCGACGATGGAGAGAAAATCCTCTCCCTTCTGATGTATTGAAAATCGCCGGCCGGGTTATCATGTTGGGTAATTTTTCGGTGATCTGAATCCTCTCCGACAAGATGACATAGCGGCTGGGCAAGAATCGACAAATCGATTGTTAGAAACCCCTAATTTCGACTCCAGATCTTCGACTACGGTGAGGGGAGATGGCGTCGCTTCCCTACGCTACTTGATTTCTTGCAGATCTGGTGGGGAAGCTCGATCTGGAGTGACGACGGCTGGGGACGGCGATTGGACTTCCTTCTTCTTCTTTCTTCTACCGCAACAATGGCTAGGGACAGCGAGCGCCTGCTGGTGGCCTCGACGATTTGGAGCTTTTGCGACAGTGGAGAAGAACGACAACGATCTGGTGGTGATGACTGATGGCGGTGATGGGGTAAGAGGAGAGGACGATGGGATTCCATCTCTGGAGCGGTGGCCGAGGGTACTGGGAAGGGAAGGGGAAAGAAGAGAGAGTAGATCGAAAATAAATAAATAATTTTTTATTTTGGTTAATTCCACCTATGCGCCACATCAGTCTTTCTGTTAGTCCAATCAGTATGTTAGTTGACACCGTTAAAAAATTGGACGGAAGTGGCTATAAGTGGTATTTCATTAAATTTGACTATTATTGACATAAACGCGAAAGTTTTGGCTATACAAGTGTATTTAGCCTAGAAAGAAAGAAGAATATAGTAAAAATAAAAAAATAAAGTTAAAAGTAAGAAGGCACGTGGGTTTTTTTTTTTTTTTTTTTTTTTTTTGCCAAAAGCTCACTTGCATTACCAAGAGAAATAGATACCAATGTTTACAACCCACATAATAACCAAATCCGAAAATCAAAACCACAAACACCTGCAGGAAACAAAGAAAGAGCCTTTTTGGCTACCAAATGAGCCGCTCGATTGTTCTCCCTGCCTCGAAACCTAACTGAAAAACCTGTGAATAGCTCCCGGAGTTGGGATATTTCGTCTAAAATCGCACCACCCCGCCCGTCCCAAGTTACCCGATCCTTGATTTTGGAAATAACAACTTGCGCATCACCCAAGAACGAGACTTCAGTTAAACCCTTCACAGAGCACCAATGAATCGCGTCCCGGAAAGCCATTAGTTCACTCACAAATGGATCTGTCAAACCTGCATACATAAAACCCTGTGCAAACAACACAGTCCCTGCTTGATCCTGTACCACCATCCCACCCGCAGCATGGGACCCCACCTTTACCGCACCATCCACATAACAAACATACGGCATAGCAACATTCGTCTCTACCCTCCCGCGCACTAACTGAGACTGCACCACCCCCCCAGAACCCAACAAGTCCACCCATTCCCTAACCTGCATATGATACTGACGGAGCAAAACTTCTGCAGAATACTGGAAATGATCAAAAACCACCCAGTTCCTAGATTTCCATATTCTCCATAATAGCGCCACTATCTGCATGATCCTTGTCGGCTCAGTAATCCGCTCCATCATCCTTCTAAGGACCAACGCTATATTCATGCTATCCAAGCCTTGCCGTTCCACCACCAACCCACTCCGCATCCAAAGCTCCTCCGCCACTCTGCAGGTCAGAAAAAGATGCTCCATAGTTTCCAGAAGACCCCAACAAACCGGGCATTGCAGGAGCTCTACCTCCCCTCTCTCGCGCAATTCTTCTATAGTAGGCAAAATACCCCTCTCGCTCAATGCTTCCCTAGTAGGCAAAATACGCCGCATCAATTCCCACAGAAAAAACTTCAACTTAGGCGGAATTGGGAAGCTCCACATCTTCTTCCAAAAACTCATATCCCAAAAGGACACTTCCTCCTTCCATCCCTGTAAGCTCCGCTGAATCTGCATCGCAGTATGATACCCAGACTTAACAGAATAACACCCATCACCCTCTTTAGCCCAAATCAGCTTATCCTGCACTGGAAGTCTCGGCAGGGGAATACTCATTATCTGCTGCTTAACTTCTGCCGGAAAGCACTGGTCCAGACATTCCTCACACCAAGTCCCCTCTCCCGGAATAATTAGATCACACACCCTGGACATCTCATCCACAGGCGCAGAATCCAAAATAGGCAACTCCTTGCCAGCCATCCCCGGAACCCAAGTGTCTCCCAGTACCCGGATAGACTCACCCGACCCTACCTGGTGATATAACTCCTTACACAACAGCTCTCGACCCCACAGAATACTTCGCCAACCCCAAGAGGGCCGCGAGCCCGCTCTCGCATCCAAAATATTTCCTCTAGCAAAATACTTTCCTTTTAAAACCCGAGCCAATAAACAATCTGGTTCATGCAGAATCCGCCAGGCCACTTTAGCCAACAAAGCCTGATTGAAATCCTCAAATTTCCGAAATCCCAAACCTCCATCAAATTTACTCCTACATAAGTTCCTCCAGGACACCCAATGCGTCTTATTCCCTTCAGTAGTATAACCCCACCAAAATCTAGCCATATGCTTATCCAATTTCCGACAAAGGGTTACCGGCAACAAAAAACAAGACATCACATGGATGGGTAGCGCTGCAGCTACAGCTTTTAACAATGTCTCCTTCGCAGCCCATGATAAGTGCCTTTGTTTCCATCCCATTAACTTAGCTAGAAGTTTCTCCTCCAAATATCGGAACGTCTCAGTCTTAGACCTATGGATTAATGAAGGGAGTCCCAAATATTTGTCCTGCACCCCAACAGCTCCCACCCCCAAGATATCCGCCATCTGTTGTCTATCCAACTGATCTAAATTTCGACTAAAGCAAACTGCAGACTTCTGTAGATTCACCTTTTGCCCACTCAAATCCTGATATTCCTGCAGAATATTTAGCAAGTTTTGACATTCCGGGACTGAAGCCTTGAGAAAAAAATATGAATCATCAGCAAAGAACAAGTGTGACACACTTGGACTTCGAGGATTCACCTTAACTCCTGTCAATCTCTTATTCATCACTGCTTGTTTCAATAATGCTGCAAACCCTTCCGTACAAATAGCAAATAACAATGGCGATAAGGGATCCCCCTGCCTCAACCCTCGGGAAGAGCGAAAATACCCACTAGGATTCCCATTCATCAGCACAGAGAACGTAGCTGACGAAATGCACTCTCTAATCCAATGGATCCACTGTGCATTAAAACCCAATTTTCTCATTACAGCAAACAAGAAGGGCCATTCGACTCTATCATAGGCCTTTTCCATATCAACCTTCAAAGCCATATAGCCCTTCTTCCCCTGCTTCTTGATTTTCAGGTAATGCATAATCTCATGTCCAATTAGTATATTGTCAACTATTTGCCTATCTCTGACAAATCCATTTTGCTCTGGTGAGATCAGTTTTGGCAAATGGATCGCCATTCTTTCTGCCAAAATTTTAGATATAATCTTATAAAACACTTGGCATAAACTAATCGGGCGAATCTGTTTCATTGATTCTACAGCCTCCACTTTAGGCACCAACGTCAACCAAGTATGATTGAAACTTTTCAGCATCCTCCCCTTACAGAAGAAATACTGGACAGCCTCAGTGACTGATTCTCCAATGATGTCCCAAAACGCTCTATAGAACTTTCCTGTGAATCCATCCGACCCAGGAGCCTGAGTTGCCCCAATTGAAAAAACCACTCTCTTAATCTCTTATGGCAAAATCGGTGCCATTAACTGATCATTCATCTCCGTCGTGACCACCGAATCCATGGGCAATGGTTGGAGCCTCAAATCCATGTCATTGATCTCGCACTCTGAGCGGAAAAGGGATTCATAAAAACCCCCAGCTATCGCAGCCTTCCCCCCTTCATCTGTCACCCATTCCCCCGCCGCATTAATCAGACCTGGAATATCATTCTTCCTACGTCTTGTTCGGGTAACAGTATGGAAGTATGAGGAATTTTGGTCTCCTTCTTTAAGCCAATGCACACGAGACTTTTGCCTCCAGTATAACTCTTCTGCAGCCCACTGCCTGTTGAGTTCCGTTTCCAGCTCACCTATTCGCTGCCAATCCACATGTTGCTCGGCCCGTACAGCCTCAATCTCAGTCTCTAGTATACGGATATTCCTTTGGGAATTGGTAGTACCTGCTCAACTCCAATCATACAAGAGATGCCTAAGCTTTTTCAACCTCATCCATAACTTGTACATCGGAGATCCTACCAATGTTTCTTCCCAGACATATTTAACAAATAAACGCACTTCTGGGTTCTCCACCCACCTTGCGTCAAATCGAAACAAAGGCCTGGATGCCCTAGCAAACGGCTTATCAGCTAACAGAATAGCTCTATGGTCTGACCCCATGTCAGTACAATGCTTAACAAATGCTTGTGGAAACCGTCCAATCCAAGATAATGACCCTAAGGCCCTATCAAGTCTTTCAGAAACAGTAGCCGGTTCCATCCTTCTATTAGTCCACGTGAAAGGAGGACCTACATATCCTAAATCCATCAACCCCAGAGTATCCATCATATCCCTCACCGCCATAGACTTCAAGGGATCCCATGGCAAGCCCCCTTGTTTTTCTCCTGCATTCATCACACAATTCATGTCTCCTATAATTACATACGGGACAGAAATTCCCTGCAAATATATAATCAAATCATGAACCTGCTGTGCACGAGTTAAAGGATGACAAGAGAGGTAGACTCCCACCACAACATAATCCAACTCATCACTCCCATTTCCATTCATGCACTTTTTCACACCACAAGACACAAAGTACGAAGAATTGTCCAAAATAGAAACAGAAACCTCACTCGACCAGCCCACAGCCAACCCTCCAGAAGCATCAACCGCATCAACTAAAAAGAAAGACGAAAATCCTAACCCCCGCATACGACGGGTTACTACACGCCTAGACGACCTTGTTTCCGACAAAAAAACAATGTCTGGCTTATTAGACCGACACAGACCTAACAACGATTGAAACGTGAGGGAAGGTCCGATGCCCCTCACATTCCATCCCAAAATCTTCATTTTGTTTTTGGGGGCCACTCCCGGCTGGCTACCTCCACCGAATTCTTCTTCTCATTGACTGTATCTTTGCCATCTATGCAATTCTTCTTAGGCGGAGTAGGATCTTCAGCAAGCCCCTCCACCTCCTTAGCTACTCGCTTCTTCTCCCCTGGAATGTCCACTTCAGCAAGTGACAGCTTGAAGACCTGTTTGACCACAGTCCCATTTGTATCCTTTACTTGCTCCTCATTAGTGCCTCCTGTTCCATGCTCCTGCATAAACACAACATCCTCATGTTTATTATGTTTTTGCAGCCCCATTGGCTGCTCTTGAGCACCTCTAGCAGCTCCATCGCGACCTGCAGTCACCCCCCCAGTTGGTTGATACTGTCCAGCAGCCCTATTCAGCATAGGCCCTGTCTGTCCTCTTCCATGATATGGCTTCCTTCGTGCCCGAAATAATCTACCAGCTCCACGACCTCGACTCCCATGTCCAAACCCATGTGCATATCCATCCCACTGAGGCAGTCCGCGCCCCATCTGCTTCTTTAGACCCTGAACAGAATCCTCAATCCTGGACCCCCCTAGATGCCCCCTTGCATGTTTCTGATATCCAGATTGCTCCAACCGCGCCACTTGAGCCTCAACGATACCTTTGGGAACTCGCCCTCCCTGCATCTGTTCCCCCCCCCTTCCGCATCCAAACTTGTGGCGTTGCCCGGTATATTACCAACTCCGCCCACCTTCACTGCAGGATTCAGCCAAACTGTCTTGTGCATTGCCGGTAACAGATGAACCGGGATCTTTGTTTGTTCATCCAAGCGATGCCCTATAATGTCAGTTGACAATTCCGGGCCATAATGCTCTTCCCCTTCAGGATCCGGGAATGAGCAATGCGGAGCCTTATGCCCCAGCCGACCACAATGATAGCAGAACAATGGTAAGAACTCATACACCAGTGTAACCCAAAACTCGCCAATTTGGTCATTACTAGCATATACCTGAGATCGGAGAGGCTCAAACACATTCACCTTAACCTTTGCCTTGAGGAAATGACTCGGTTCACCTTTAATAGCAAAAACTCCAGCATCTAGAACTTCACCAATCTTTGCTCCTGCAACTCTTCTGCCAAACGCAACAGTCCGGCAATGAGAGGGGATATTCCACATCTGCACCCAGAAAGGAATCATCTCGAACGAATTCACCAATTCCCTGGTAATTGGCGCCCATTGCTGAAGATGGAGCACCCTATCCCTCACTGGCCAAGGAGAGCGCTGCAACACCCAATCCCGATCTGCTTCATTGTAAAAGAAGAATTGCAGTAAACCCATTTCCGCCTCCATCACTTGAACCTTACAGTTCCAAGCCCCCGTCACAATCTTATGAATAACAGCCAGACTGGGGGGATTCTCTATAAACAATCTGCCCAACAGGCTTAACTTAACGCCCTGCATCCCTGAAGCAACATCTTCCATAGTAAATTCCACTACCTGATTCCCAGCAACCATACCCATACCCTGTCTCATAGTATCGTCTTTCAATCCCAGCACCATAGCTCCCCTGTTGGGCTGCTTCCTCAGAGTCTCTTCATTTTCAATCACCACCGCCATTGTATTCTGCATCTTCGGCACACTCTGATCACCATGGCTCTCTAGCCCTGTCTGACTCCCCACTGTCAAGGATTCCTCCATCTGCTGCACCTTCTGAGAGTCCTGAGTCACCATCTTGGCATTGCCCTGGTTCTCCATGATCTGCTCACTCCAATTCAAGAACCACACTCTCAAAATCCCAATAAATGGGTAAAACCACAATCGATACAAAAAGGAAAATAAACTCCAAACCATTATAGGCATACCTATCTCTTGTAGACAGTTACTCCTATTGTTCTTCGAGATCCCACACTGGACTCGTTCTTGCTCAGCAACCGCAATACAATTCCCAGGCTGAATGTCGCCCTGGGCTTCTGTGATTAAATAATACCACATCTCTACCGGCCTCAATAGAGCCGTATTCCATGACACCTCTTGGCGATTACTCTTCACCAAGACTTTACTTGATTTGAAACTCCTTTGATAATTATCTGCAGGCACCCACGGAAGAGCCCGAGGGAAATTCGCCGACATCCACAACGGGATAGCTTTTGATTTCTCCAGATCGAGTATCACCCGATTCAGAATTCTATTCCAACCCTCCAACAACGAGGGGACAATTGCTAATTCCTTTACCAGCCGGCAAATATCCGCTGGAATCTCCCTGGGATACACTCTAGAAACCCTAGGGGAGACGATAGCCACCATCGGAGCGGCGAGAAACCCTACTATTCTCGCTAACGCCGCGATGAGAGAGAAGAGAGCGTTTGTTGCCATTTTTTTTTGTAGGAAGAAGTTAGCGGTCATAATTCCGTTGTCTCATTTTTTTAATTGTTAAGTAAATAAAATTCAAAAAAATTAGGCGCCAGCTTGTTTTCCCCAAGTCCACCCGTTTTTATCCTTCTGGGATCGGACTTGTGCCCGGGTCCGGTTTTGCCCGGTCAGCCCGACCGGTCCGTCCCAATTTTCATAACATGGGTTTCATCCGTCGGTCGACCGATCAAGTGTTCTGGTTTACCCTGAGTTTCGCGTGGTGGGAGGTGGGCAATTTGATTGGTTCGGGGCGGTTTGTTTTGGAGATCAGTCTCCGACACCTGCCATCCGGGTTTGATGGAATCTGCCCTTTGCCTGTCGATGGTGGCGGCGTCGGTGGAGAGTGGCGTGGCTTTGTGTGACTTGTGTGTGTGCGGCAGAGGCAGCTTCGGCCACGGCGGCGAATTTCTCAGAGGGGGCTGTGTCTGCTAGGGTTGGGGGGTTAGGGTAATTGTTTTGGGCCTTGGCTTAGGGTCCTATTGGGTTTCGGGTCTGTGTTGAACCCTGTTTTATTCTTGCTAATTTTCTAACCCTTGTTTGTTCATGGTTGTATCTTTTCCTTCGGGCCTTGCCCTTTGCATTCTTAATGATATCCTCTTAAAATAAAACCAAACATTACATGTTTTACAAAACTTAATGACCACGAATGAAATTAAATATTTTTAGTGATCAAACATAAACGTTTTTTATAATCTCAGTGACCACGCTTGTCATTTACCCGTAGTTTAAGAGCATATTAAGCCTGTGATACTCTGTTACGAAGGACCTGTCGTGTTGTGCGTCATAATGTCCCAGAACACGTTGCCTAACGTGCAAAGTCCAATAATTTTTTTTGATAATGGTAACAATTAAATTAGAAGGAAAGAAATACATGGGAAGGGATAAGAGCGTCCAAAGTCCAATAATTAGTCGTTGGTGAATCGTTCAATTAATCCTTTCATACAATAGACTAATTAGTAAACTAGCTTAGCTTTGAACCCGCCCCATTGGGTCGGTGCATTCCTTTTTTTTTTTTAACATTAAGCAACTTCAGTTTCAATTTGGTATTTAAATTATTTTACATTCTCAATATCTTTTACATTGTTGTAAGTGTAACATATTATTTAGGAATTGTTTGCGCGGTTTTATGCTATGTATTTGTAGTGCCCTCGCATGTGATTTTAATAAAGAATGATGACCTTAGGTTTCTCTTTCATCCAACCACACTCTACATTTAGTTTTGATCCTACTCTGCGGGAAGTAAATTTCGTAATCTTTAACTTTAGTGTTCACTATGGATGGATTCTAACTAATAGTCTTTCATTTTTATTTCAGATATAATAAATATTATTATGAAGGTTTATTAATTTTGAATTTGGAACGAATATTTTATAAGTATATTGTTCACCATGGATTGTAATTAATAGTCTTTAATTTTTATTTTAGATATAAAGAATATTATTATGAAGGTTTATGAGCCACCAAGGACCTTTGCGGGTTCCTTCATAAATCCCTTCTATCATACTTTTGTAAATCCAACACCTGAATTCTGTCAATGGTTAGCAATCGATATAGAGATTTAAAATTCTGAAAGCTGAAGAAGGTTAGGAAGATCATGAGCTTCAACATTGCAAGAAGGCTAAGAAGAGTAAGAAGTAGAATGAAGAAAATTAGTAGAAATTAAAATAATAAAATTTCATGAAAAATATTGTATATGTTGAGAAAATAATAATTAAAAAAACAAAATACGCATATGTATATAAATCACCCACAATATTTGAATTCTGATTGTACTCATACACATTAAAAATCTTTCGAATTCGGATTAAAGGATTGGTAAGAGATGGGGATTTCACGTCATCCCACCGTACAAGTTGACCAAATTTGTGGAGGCTCCGTCGTCTGTGAGAGTGGTTCAAGAAAAGAAGGCCGGCAGAGATATTTTCTTTATTTCCTTGGTTGACAGAACACCACATACATATAGTGTATAAACTTAAGATCTCCCCAAACAACAATCTGATACAAACTTCTGTAATTAAATATAGCCTCCCAATTAGCCAATCACCTAGCAAGTTGATTATTGAGTGCAGAAGAAGAGATCGATGGCGAGAATCACCAGCAGCACATCATCAGATGAAGATGGGCCATCCGTCGGGATCCCCGTCGTCGATCTCTCCCCTTTCTTCGCCTTCAACGTCTGAGCACTTCTACTATCCTATAAAGTATTGGTGCTTTAATATATAACTTTAAGTTGTACCATAACATTAAATGTATAAGTTTAGTTTGTACCATAAAGGAATTTGTACCCTTATGTTATGGTACAATTTTAAAACTTAAAGTTGTACAATCACATAAAGATACAAGTTCAAGCTGTACCATAAAAGAATTTCTACAAAGAGTATATGTACAATTCTGTACCATAAAAGAATTTCTACAAAGAGTATATATACAATTTGAAATTGTACCATAATGTTAAAGGTACAACTTTAAGTTGTACCATAAAGGGAAAAACCTATAGCACCAATACTATATAGCATTGTAAAATTCCTCTCAACGTCTACCCCACCAACCCTCCCGACCTAAGGTAACTTTTCTTAATTACTGCAATCTTCAGAGTAAAATATGTGCATTGTATTGTATAGTGTGATAACTCCATCAATTGTAGACTAGTCCTAGTAATTTGCTATGTGCATGGTGTTTGAAATCTTGGAATATGGAGATGGTGGATTAAAAAAATGCAGTGTGTTAAAAATTATGTTTGTACATACTATACTATGTAATGGTGTATTTTAAAAAATTAGGGGTTGTTTACTTGTTTGATTTTAAAACCTTTGAATTTAGCACGGATTTGGTATACCGTGAATTTGAAAGAGAAAATTATTTGTTTAGTCGATTTGATTATGGATTTTTTAGCTATGGATTTATAGCTTTAAAATGTATATCATCTTAATGTATAGCTAACTTTTGCTTCGAGTTTATACTTTGTAACCGTATTGTTAATACGTGCTACGAGATTGACATTTAATAGTAAGTTTGTAAAATCACTAGCCGCAAGATTTTTTAAAATGAATAGCTAATCTCAATATGTAGCTATTATCTTACCATTTATAGCAAGTTCATAAAAAAAATAGACATAAGGGGTTTTTGGGATTACAATACTCCGCATTCATCAAAACTTATTGTATTACTCTCTCGCCATATTGCTATGAACGGACGTTTGATTTCGTAATTTTCATTGATCACTGGTCATATTCAGCTCGCAAGGAAAAAAGCAACAAATGGGCAAAATCATGTTAAGATAAAATATTGTGAGGAATTTGAACCCATATCCCAAATCCAAACTTTCATTTGGTGTTTACAAATTTGTGGGGACTTCAAATTTGACACCAAATTTTTGTTTTAAATCCGTGAACTCCACAAACTTGCTTCCTCCATTTTTCACAAGCTAACAAAGGATTTTGTGATAAATTTATAATGCTTGAAATTTGGTTGGTAAATCCGTCACCCAAATTCAACAATCAAACCACCCTTTAACGAATGTGTACACAAAATCTCAGGGAAGTGATGGAATATGTGTTCTCGTGCCTCAGCAAGACGGGAGGCTTGATTGAGGGCATAATCAACGACTGCTTGGGCCTCCCCACCGGAGTGATCCAACAATTTAACTCAGACAGGAACTGGGATTTCATGGTTGCTCGCCGGTATTTCCCGTCAACGGAGGAGGAAGACAGCCCACCAAGATGGCAACTCCCTCACCTTCGTCATACAAGACGACGCCGGAGGGCTAGAGGTCTGCAAAAACGGAGAGTGGATTCCGGCCACTCCAACACCGGGCGCCATCATCGTCAACGTCGGAGAGACCATCCAGGTTTGTATTCAATTATTTTTATTTTTATAATAATTATGTTGTACGTACCCAAAGAATTCGAACCTGAAACCTACATATCCAAAACTACTAATAATAATATAAACGGTGGTGAAGGTGTTGACCAACGACAAGTTGAAGAGCGCAATGCACAGGGTGACGAGGCCAAAGGGAAGGAGCCGCTACTCGTACTCGTTTTTTTACAGCGTGTCGCCGGAGAAATGGGTTGAGCCATTGCCGGAGTTTACTGAGCAACTTGGGGAGCTGCCCAAGTACCGCAAGTTTCAGTTCGGAGAATACTTGCAGCTGATTAAGAAGGATGTAACCAATCCCCCGCAGAGGCCTGAAGATGCTCTGCGCGTTGCCCACTACTCCATCGAATAATATGATTCAACCCTCGTTTCATAAGTTTCCAATTTCCAAGTGGGTCATCGATCGAGCCTTCACTTATATGTAATTTGTTGCTTAATTACTTCTACTCTCCCCTGGGAATTTGAGTCGGAATCCTTGTATTTGGTTCGATTTGATATATATTCTGTCTGTTATGGTTCAATCTAAATATGATTTGGTTCGACGAACCAACTGATTGCAAACCATATTTACCGCTCAACTTTAGTTATTGATATTGTGACTTAAATATTAGGGTTAATAACACTAAAAATATTAATATTTAGTGAAATTGTCACGTAACTTCAATAATTAATGTAATGTTCCAAATTATTAAGGGTCAACGCTATTTATGTTACCCGAATTTCAATTGATTGTTAGAGTTAACAGTTGAACTAAGAGAGAGTGATCAATCTTGATCTGACCATTTATGAATTGGCACTTATACGTCATTAACGCATGTAACATGTATGAAAGTACTATTGAAATTTTAACTTTTTTTCTAATGATTAATATTTTTAATGGAATATATTTTTTCAACCCCCTTTGTAACCCTTCTAGTTAAATAAATCAGATCCAACAAAGAACTCTTCGCCTTTGGCTCGAGCTCCCGCTGTGAGAATCTCTGTCCACCATCTCCTCCATTCAAATTAGATCCACTGTACCTATTTTCTTCTTCTTAATCGTCTCCTTTCTCAATTACAAGGATTGTCCCATTTCTGAAACGATAGCATACAAACTAGTTTGAAAGAAGCGATGAATCCTTTAGCATCGTTGGGAATCAAGGGAAACTACAATTCTATTGATTATTAACTACAAGGATAACAAAGGGCGGGCTGGGAAAATATAAGCAAAAGAAGCGACAATTCCATTGATTGTTAACTTGCTTGGGGCCCACACGTTGCACGAGGCTCTTTTTGTTTGAACATTTTTATTTCTTTTGATGACTTTATATCAGCTAAATACCTCGGGTACCACTTAAGTTTGAGAATTGGGATAGACATACCACTAAAGTTTGAATAGGGCGTCGGGTATCATTAAAGTTGCCAAAATGTGCATCCGTCTACTTTCCCATCCAACCAAAACTTTAATTACTTTTTGATACCCAAAATTTTTAAAAACATCCAAAAATATATTTCAACTAGTTTTATCTAATATAATAATTAGAAAACCTTCTAAACATATTATATTACACTAATCAAAATTTTTCAATAAAATAGATAAATTAGAAAAATAATAAACAAATATCAAGAAGAATACTAAATATACTAGAATATAATAATAAGTATTTAAAATAAATATTAGAATATCTATTTAAACCCCCTAATTCAATTAGAAGCACCATTAGAAATAGTTAAAATAGAAACTAATCGATCATCAATATATCAAAATAAAAAAAAGGATAAAAGGAAAACAATCATAAAGAATTAAACATATTCCACTAATTGAAAAAATTTAGAACAAAAAGACATGGAAAGTAACAAAATAATAAATAAAATATAAAAACTACTACATTCGGTAAAACATGTAGAAAAGAAAATATGACTATAAAAGCTACAACATTGTTTAGTTACAACATTCATAGAATAATTAAATTATTAGAACACATAATGATAATTGAAAATAATTATAATAACAATTTATTCTATATTTTCTATTCAAAAATTGGTTTTGTATTAAGTATTCAAAAGAGGATTGTAACTAAACAATAAAAAAATGATATTTTCATAAATTCAAATGATTGTCTTACAATAAGAAAAATAGAAGGATCAATTATGAAATTAAGAAAATGGTATATTTCAAGAATGTTGCCCTTAGCAGTAAACTTAATTGGTATCGGGTGCACATATAATAGAGTTTAGTAGTACCCGACGCTTTATTCAAACTTTAGTGGTATGTTTACCTTAATTCTCAAACTTAAGTGGCACTCGAGGTATTTTACCCAGTTTACATCATAATTACGTTCATCTTTATCCGAGACGGCAAATGAGTTTATTCTTAGTGAAGATTAAGATAAAGTGTGTCTCACGAGCTCTAGTAATTAATCTTCTTCCAAATTCCTACGATCTTCTTCTAATTATAGTGTTCTCGAAATCTTAACAAATGAATTGAACTTCGTATGTTTCATTTTATTCAATGCTTTAGGCATATTTATCCTATTTAGAGTACTTCCTAAAGTTTATGTTATAATATTATTTGCTGTCATCGAGAGCGAATTTCTCTCTTATAATTTTCTTTTTTTGGGGTTAACTCTCTGATAATTTTGAAGTAGACCTAACGTAATTTATTGTTTCCTATAATTTTAAAATGTTGGAAGGACCAGCTATCAACAGACCGACTCAAAATAGGGTGAATAATCTTAGGGTGAGTAACAATGAGTAACCAAATCTGGACCATTCTTTTAAATGACTGCAAATTTAAAGGTGGAAAATTAAAGGAATTTATTTTCCCTAGTTTTCTTAATTGGATCATATCTTCTTCATTCTAACTCGGATTTCAATTTTTTTTGCACAGATGGAATGAGTTCGTTGTGCTCTACAAAATGATATCCATTTTCAATATTTTTTGAGAAATTTTTTTTCCATCCCTCTCGTTACCAACTTCATACCATATGGTATCTCCGTTGTTTAGTCATTTTCGGAAATTTTTGCACAAAAGGAACGATTTAATCATGATCTATTGGATTTCAAAATATTATGGGGGAAAAAATTACATACCTCTCGTTACCAACTCCATACCATACTATACCACCCTGATATGAGGTGGTATTTTTATACAATATGGTATGCTGTTATTTAGTAATAACTGGCAAATTTTTTTTGTTCCAAAAAATATCAAAGTGGATATCATTTTGAATCGTTACCAACTCCATACCATACTATACCACCCTGGTATGAGGTGGTATTTTTCATACCATATGGTATGCTGTTATTTAATACCAGTCAATACCATATGGTATTGACTATACCATATGGTATTGACTGGTAATAACTAGCAAATTTATTTTGTTCCAAAAAATATTAAAGTGGATATCATTTTGAAGAGCACAATTAATCTGATCTAACTGTGCAAAAAAATTAAATTCAAAGTTAAAACGAGTGAGAAATCGTTCGTTAAAGATTAAGGGAAAGAAAATTAATGATTTTTCCATGAGAGAGAAGCAAGCGCGGGTGTGGTAGATTCATATTGAGTTATACATGGGTTACTCACCACAAGGTTACTCACAGGATCTGCTCCCCAACGGACCAGCTACCTATATATTAAAAATGTATTAAATTTTTTCACTTGATAGGTTGACGTGTCACCGTTAATAAAAATTGATAAGGCCAATAAAAGAAAAAGACACTTGATTTGATTTGTGCAAGAAATCACATCATCAGCAAGTTTCAAGTGCCGCATGCATTGCGAAGTGTGTGAACAACTAGCAGGAAGATAGATCATGAAAAGATGACTTTTTTCTTTCTTTTTCTGTTTAATGAATAATTAATTAAATCAGAGGAGTAAAATAAGAGTCTATATAAAAAGAGAAACTAAAGACCCTATAAGTTTCAAATTAGGATATTTTTCCAAGAAATATTTGTATTTATTGGGTACCTAAACCTGCTCGGACGATATTTGCCTGTAACCTAGGCTGTAGGAAGTCCCTGCAACTACTCCATCTGGCCGCATACTATTGGGTGGATTTTCCTTTTTATTTTCCTTTTTCAAGTTATGCTACACATACTACCAGCGAGCCAGGTAAATACTCTAACGGAGCATCCTAATTCCGTTTTCTTATTTGCCTTTTCATTTCCCATGAAATTACAAAAATATGGAATAACAATCTATATATTTTAAATAGACCTCCTCGTTAACTTGCGTATATTTTAGTTAGAAAAACTTGTATGAATTTATACCGTTAAAATAAACTATAATCAATTTAGATCGTTGATTACCAAAACAGTGATAACCGGCCGTACGAGGTAGGGCTGTTTACAACAAGGTTATCAAATCAGTTTAAATCATAGAGTCGGTCAAGCAATTGTTAAAGTTCAATGGTTTTATCGACGATCAACTTGTTTGAATCATTTTATACATTTGCTAAATATATATCCAAATTCCTCTGCATTGGACACTTGACAATCTGGTCAATTTCATGACATCCTTTGCACATTCCTTGCTATATCATTAAACTTTTCCATCCTTTTGATCCTGATGTTAATTACTCTTGGAATAGCAGTGTATTTCTTGATTCCACTTTCCCGCCTTATTATTTGCATTCCATAATTTAGGTATTTGCAGAATGCATAATACCCTCATACTCTCGAATAAATGCTGGAAAGAGTATAAGTACATATTTCCAACACTCAGACAAGTAGGTTTCGTTTGGAAGTTGCGAGTGTTAAATAGATGTATTGTTGAGAATGCATGTATAATATTATACATGTATTGTCGTATTTGATGCATTGTAGAATACAACTTTTGGTATGTGTGATTGTGTATGTCGCATCAGCTAAAAGCTGAGACAAAACAATCTCAACTCAACTATCTCAACAATCACAACTAAAAGTTGAGATATAACAATCACTCAAAATGAGTGATAGTTTCTGTCACATCACAGAAACAATCAATGTATTGTTTCTGCTAAAAAAAAAATGATTGTAAACAATACATGCATAATGAAAATCTCAACAAAACTATCGCAACTTCCAAATGACCCCGTAGTCTACAAGTTTGTAAGTAACTTATCAACCCGACCCATTACGTAAATACCGTTTGGTATAAATAGATTTTATAAGTTTTGAAAAATTCATTTAGAAATGTTAACTTTTTGTGTTTGGTATTTAAAAGAATTCATTATCAATTCTAAATTTTGAATTCTACGGAGTTGGAACTAGTTAGAGCAATTCCAAAGAATTGAGATTGAATTTCCAAATGAATTCCACAAGTATTTACTCATTATAATAAAATAACATAATTATCCTCAATTATGAACTAAATTAATTCCACATATGTTATTTGGGGCCAAATCATGCAACATGAGGAATGTCGACAAGAATTTGATTTCAATGCTAGGAGCATAAGTTGGTTATTTGATATTTCTACTTCGATTGTATCAGAACGTTGAGAAGCCACAATTAGAGTGTAGGATTCATCCACAAAATATTTGAAAATAACTAATGAATAGAAACACACAAGAACACTTTTGATATTCTACGTATGGGACCAAAGGCGTGTTTTAGAAGATGGATTTCAATGAATATTGTTTCTGCGGAAAATTAAAAAGGGTGTAGTTGGAAACTTTTAGTTTAATTCAATTGTAAACGTAAGCCAAACATGGTTTGGGAATTCAATTACTTTTATTTTTAAAGATTTGAATATGACATACCAAACACAACAATTCATTTGAAAATGAATTCTACACCGTAATTCATTTTAAAATGAAATGAGTTATCAATTCATTTGATACCAAATAGTCTGATAACATTTTTTTTTTATTTATCTCTTTTCAGGTATTGCAATAAAATTTCTTAAGAATTTTCAAGTAATTTTTGTTTCTCACAATATTATTCTGTTATTTTATTTGAGAATTTGTATTTAATCGTGGAAAATGAAATATTTCGGTTTTATAAAGGAGCACTTCTTTTTGGGACTACATGAGAAACAAGGCAAGTGAGAGAGGGGAAGAAGAAGACTCCGTTAGTCTGCTCCTCGGCTGTTAGTGAGAGGTGGTAGAATTTAGAAATAGGAAAATGAAAAAGATAAATAAACCTGCAACTACTCCATCTGGCCGCACACTACTGGGGAGATTTTTCCAATAATAGCACGTTAAACTTTTTTTTTACAAAACTAGCACACAACCGAAAATAGCACCATTTTTAATAGACCGCACCTCGAAGGTGCGTTTTATAAGTAAACCGCACCCTCTAGGTGTGTTTTTATGTATAAACCGCACCTTGGAGGTGCGTTTTGCGCCATGTCAGACTGGGAACCGCACCTCCAAGGTGCGGTCTGTGTTTGGTGGGCAGCGGCCTTGGAGATCGCAGGATCAGGTGGCGATCTAGCAGGCAGAACGCACGCCACGTCAGCGATCCTTGCCACGGATCGAAGACCGCAGCGCCAGGGAGCGGTCAACCCTCGGGGAGCGTAAACCGCGTCGGGAAGGTGCGGTTTTGACTAGGAAAAATTACCAGACCGCCCCTGGAGGGTGCAGTCTGATGAGTATAAATACCCCCTACCCTCTCTCATTTTTTCACACCACAACCATTATCCACTCTCTCTCTCTAGAATTAGCTCTCTAACCCCTCCCCTCCCCTCCCAAAAGCCTAGGAAATAGTGGTCTGTTGGTTGCGGCTAAATCCGATCTGCCATCAGAAAACATTTCTTAGATTTTTCCCTCAAAACCCGCCCCGCCGAATTTCTGTCTCACGCCAAATCTCTGTCCGACTTTCGCGAGAAAATGGACGAGTGGTTCCAAGAAGAGGGAGTTTATTATGATGAATTTCAAGCGGTACGTAATCATTATTTTGGTCAATTTTTATTTTGCTAATGTACTTAGTGGAATATAAAATAAATTTGAAATAATTTAATCGTATTGGTTGTTTTCAATAATTTAATCGAATACATAGCGGCACTTACTTCGACTCTTTATAAAGAGATGCACGTCTAAGGAAATGGGGTTTTAAGCGATTATCATGATCCTCCCATTTCCTGGGAAATTCGGGTATTAAGAGATCTTCGAATCCCCCCTTTTTATGTCAAAAAGGATGCGTTTCTAAGAAGATGTATACCTCTTCTAAGAGTCTAACGAGTGTTGCATTGTATTCGATTAAATTATTTAAAACAATCAATACGATTAAATTACTTACCAAACAACCAATACGATTTATTTTTATGTGTACTTAAATGAATTTATTAATTTCAAATGTTTGAATATGTATGTATCTCCTTAAATTATTATTCATTTAGAATATTATTTATGCCAATTAATTTAGTATGTTTGTTTTATGACTATATGTATATATCTTGAAAAAAATCACAAATTACTTAAATTTTGATTGTTAATAATATAATTATAATATAATTATATTCTAAATTAAATCATTAATTTTAATTAATTTAGTTATAAGACTAAACTATTACTTATATATCATAAATAATTTTAATAATGGTTGAAATTAAATCATTTATTTTGATTTATTTAGTTATAAGACTAAACTATTACTTATATATCATAAATAATTTTAATAATGGTTGAAATTAAATCATTACTTTCAATTTATTTAGTTATAAGACTAAACTGTTACTAATATATCATAAATTACGTTGAATTTTTTGCTAGGAGGCACAACAAATACTCCGCTAAGGGGTACGACCAATGTGCTCCCATGGAACCCAGTTATCTTGCCCTATCTCAAAAGGGCACGGTTGGAGTCGATTAGACATTTTGTAGACATAAAAGTCGATCGCCAACTCATTACCGCATTGGTTGAGAGATGGAGAAAGGAGACATTGTTTCAACTTTCGCGAAGGAGAGTGCACCATCACACTCAAAGACGTCGCCATCCTAACTCATCTGCCTATCGACGGCAAAGCGGTGTGTGTGAGTGATCACCCCCCCCCCCCCCCCCCCCCCCCCCCCCCGAGGATCGTGACGGTATGACCGGTTGGCAGTATTTCATCCACAGTGTTTTGGGGGTGAAAGTACCAACCAAGGGGAGCGTTGATGCGACGGATCGCTTGCACCATTGAGGAAAGTCTAAGTATTGACAAAGTATTTTAGGGACCATCACGATCCTGAAAAAGATGGGTGCCCCTAACCGAGGAAAGTCCGGAGCTGGAGAAGGAAAGGTATGCTCGTGTATATCTCATGGCCATGATAGGAGGAGTGTTCTTCTCCAAAAAATCGAGCAATTTAATTAGTTGTGGATGGCTTAGGATCCTCCTTGGTAGTTGGGATGCGATGGGGGAGTTGAGCTGGGCATCCGCTTGCCTAGCTAATATCTACCACCACTTGTGCAACGCATCTCTCAAAGTTGTGAGGGAGGTCGGCGGCGCAATGTACATCGTCCAGTTTTGGGCTTGGGAGCATCTGCCATGGATTGCACCGCTCCAATGTCCCGACATGAATTGGGGTCCCGATCATCCCTTATGACTCGAAGCTTATAGTTGTAGGTAAATTTCTCATACCCCATCATGATTTTATAACACAATTTTCCTTATTTTTAGCTTATTTTAATTGAGTGTATTTTAATTATCGTCTTATTAATAAGGTGTGTTGGAGCCTCAACATGCGACAACCTTGCCCAACACAAGTTGGTAGAGTATCGGAGGAGGCTAGAGCTACTTTGGGAAGGAGAGGTAACTAGAAAACTTCTAAGTGCTATAACATTTTTTCATGGAGTACATGTATTTTTCCAATCAGATTTAACTTAAGTTACTAATATTTTTTTGTAGATCAAATTTGATCCATACCCAGCGAACATCGTTCATTGGCATTTACAGCAATTCCCCGAGAATATCGGGCAATGGTGTACGAGGGTCCCTCTCATTTGTTTAGGGACCGTGGAGTGGCACCTGCCGGATCGATGCCTTCGTCAGTTTGGTTGGGAGCAGTGCATTCCGTTGGAAGTCCCCGAGAGTCAAAGGGCGTTTCACGGTCGAGATGGTCGGCAAGGTACTCACGATTGGCCCACGAAGTTGGCGAAATTGATCGCGGTATGGGAGAACCGACAACTTCAGGATATTGTCACTCCAACAAGTGTGGGTCGAATGGGGTATCATGACTCATACATGGATAGATATCGGCAAACATCGGTTCGGTACGTGACTTTGGAGGGTGCGGCCAATGGTGCATTGGTAAGTATATTCTGTCTAATAAGATTAAATTTATTGCTTGTTTCATTCTGTCACATCATTAGTCTTATCTTGCTAATCTTTTTTGTTATTTAGGCTGATGGGATCGAGCGGATCAAAGCGTTGACCCATGGGAAACATGAAATGGGACATGAAGATGTGAGCTTCATCAGGAGGATGACAAACAGTCTGCTTGGCTTTATCAGAGCACAAGGTCGTGATCATCGTTGATACCCACCCATGCCCGCACCGGTGCCACCTCCGGTATGATGCTCTAAAACACAACACCAAACTGCGACCAAGTATAATCGTAGTCCGGGAATGCAGTAAAGTGACAAGTTATATTATCAACCCGGGGTCTAGATCTACTGCTACTTAGTGATTCTCTATTATCTAGCCAACTAAGTTGAGTGTTTGTTGTGTAAAAGCAAAAGCAGAAAGAAAGCAGGAATTGATACGGTTTTCTCAAGCAGGTAAGAGTCACTCGGGAATGAGTCCCACTAGCTCCTTAGTTAGGTTTCAATTGTATTTCCCTGGGTTGATTTACTGTTGATTAGACTGCGGAAGATCCGACAGTAGCTTGGAATCTCTTAAGCTGACCAAGCCCTCTCAGTCTAACTACCCGGCAGACAACTAGTCTTCACCGGGATAGAGAGCTGAAGCAGTAAAAACAGAACTCCACTACTGGAATTAGATTCCAGTACAAAGCAGTAAACTAGCTAACTCTCGTATAGCGAATCTCCTACTACCGAATGATGAGACTCTAGCAACCTAATCAGATTCTATATATCTCAGATTGCAGCAGGAATCAGGAAAAGTTGATCAGACTTCAATTGACTCAATAAACATGCATCATTCGATTGAAATCAAACAGTAATATCATCCCAAGTCATTACAATCAATCCCTAACACATAGAACTAGGGTTCTTCATCCCCAAGTGAGAGAGAGGTTCTACTCCATAGAGAGAGAGAGGAAAACAAGATACAAAGCAGTCATACTCATAATTATGGGAAGAATCTGCTCTGGGATGATGATTTCCACTCCTATGACGATCTCCAAGCTTGATTTGATGAAACCCAGCTCCAAGATAGCTTCTACGATGTGTTCTTCGTCCTTTCTCTCTCTAGGGCTCTGTTTTTGCTCAAGAAATCCGAATCCTCTTCTTTGGCTCGAATCTGCCTTCAAAAACCCGACTCTGGGCGAAATACAGGCAGAATTACGGTCATAATCACGGCCTGCCCGTAATTCGCCTAAAACGCGCGTTTCGCTTTACTCTGATGGAAGAGGAGCTACGCCCGTAATTTCACAATTACCGCCAGTATTTCATTAATTACGGTCGTAATTTGGTGGATGCTTGCCCGTAATTTTAGTGCCGAGAAGAATTCTTGGGAAAAGTGGCTCGACATTGGTTTTACGGGCATGCCCTGACCAATTACGGTCGTAATTTGGCAGGGGCTGCATGTAATTTGTCCTGTGAATCACCATCTGACCTCCAAATGACCCGAAACTTGCGCCTATGCACCTCTTTACTTGCTAGGACCTGAAATACGACAAAACAACACAACCTAGCGTAAAATAGGCCAAGGAGCAATCAATTCAAGCTGAAATGGACAGGAAACCAGAGTGAAAACACGTGCAAATATGATGCTATCAAATTCCCCCACACTTAACCGTTTGCTTGTCCCCAAGCAAACCAAGTCAGACACAAGGTAAGCTTACATATTTCAATCAACCACATTGGGGACAAGTCATAAAGGCACAGAACCCGTGAATCGTACTGGTTTTCAAATATCAACACATGAGCAACTTCAATAGCAACCTGGACAACCACCACAAAGGACATTCGAGTGCAGCAAAATCGAGTAAAGGAAGAGTCTCCCTTCTGTTCACCAACCAACCTAGACTTGACTCAACCACTTACTCAAAACAGTCAACTCATGCATCCAACTAAAGACATCAGAATAGAGACCGAGCAATCTAGGTCCTCACCGGGGTACAAGAGTATATAGAATATGAAAAATGAATCACTCACTATCGACCAGTGGGGTCAGGACAATTTGATGCGAAAAAAGCGCATGTTATTTCTCTCAATCCCTAACATCTCTTCACCATGATGGCAGCCTCTAAATGCTAGAGTTCACATATGGGGTGTCACCACTAACTAATCAGGAGGTCTTAGACACAGGTTCAAATGACTGGCTAGGGTCTTGGACATGGGGAAAAGGCCTTTTAGGTGGTGGAAGTAGTCATAGCACAAGGTTCCACATTTCCAAACCCACACAATCACAATCAAACAAACCGGTATTTCCTTTCTGCTATTCTGCATTACTCAATATCTCAAGAGCACAAGAGCGAAGGAGGTATAAATGTCAGCATTTCCAAGCCAGACTGCTAAGAAACACTACTTGCTGGGCATTATTCAGATTTTTGGTAGTGGCTCTCTTTGCTTTCAATTGTTCTTTGTTTTTCTTTCATTTTCTTTTCATTTCTTAAGAGAGCCACCACTTCTGCACATATTTCAAACACATGCCCAGCTCAACTTTTAAGCACTACCTCCCAACACTCACAGCAAATTATTTAGCAGAAACAGCAGAGAATATGTAAAAACCACTCTGTGGAACCTTCTAAAAGATGCAAAAGGGTGATTTTTTTCATTTCAGACCAAAAGAAAGGATAACACACGGCTCAAAAGGGCTGACTAGGGGATATGACACATCAGGACAGTCAAATTTGGTCGTGGGCTAATCCTATGCCCCCATCATCTTAGCTAGTGACAATGTGAATGCTACACATCATGGAAGATGGATCTATCGCACAAGAAAGAAACGAGCAGGCTCAAATCTCACATGGCTACCTATATGCTCTATCTCACATTCTGATACCCTGAACTAGATGCATAAACGACTGTCAAGAACAAGTGATTAAATCAAGTCACAGTTGGTAAGCAAACAGTTGAAAGAACTGAACCCCTACACAATTCTACTGCACGTCTCAGTCCTCATCATAGGTTGTCCTAGTCACAATCAAGCTGTCATGCATCAATCCGAAAACCATTCAATTCACCAATCAAAACACAGTGCCAATATGATCAAACAGCAGTACTTGGAGCCCTCAAATCGTAAGATTCGGACAGCGGACTAGGCTCCAAGCACCCATATATACGTTCCAATAAATGCAAAGAACCCCCCCACACTTAGATGCGACAGTGTCCTCAATGGAGCAGAGGGAAGGGGAACGATGTTACCGTGAAACAGTGGTCAGGAACGTTGACTGGATGGCGGACCAGTCAATCGCAGAGGACTGGACAAGGACCAGTCCAACGGGCACAGAGCTAGAAGCAACAAAACACACACATTGGGTGAAAGAAATCATAGTTCCAAGTCTACAATCTACACAACGGGAACAAGAAATAAAAACCAAACACAATCCAGAGTCGAAGTCTGGAAAGAAAGACAAAAGCTGAGCCCAACTAGATGGGCTAGCAAAGCCAGCTCAGGGCTCATCGCCTCCATTGCCAGCTGGAGGCGGGTAGTAGTCCTCATGGCCCGGGGACTCCTCCCAAGGGTAGCTAACAGCAGCAGGATCCATGTCCCAGTAGCTCATCATGTAATGCTGAGCTGAAATGATGCGGCGGCGACCTTTGCGCTCACGGTCGAGGCGGGCGTTGAGGTGCTCCTGGCCAGCAAGGATCTGCTCATTCTGGCGGGAAAGGGCCGCCAGCTGCTCGGCAATGTAAGTGGTGGGTGCGGCAGCAGATGGGCCGGCAGCAAAGGTGGAGGTGCCAGGCGCAGAAGGAGTGTTCCGCCGACGACGAGTGGTCCGACGGGCTGCAGCATCACTCGCCTCGGGGGGGTCCTCACCCTCTGGTGCACGAGGAACAGGGCGAGGAAGGCCCCGGATCCAGATCACGTCCCCGTCGCACTGCAGTATCAGCTGGCGCCGTAGGGTGTCCCTTGAGAAGGGTTTCGCGGGCTGTATGAGAGTGAACCTGGAGAGGTCGATGTTGTAGTACCGTGCCAGGGCAGTGACCACCGGCCCACACGCCAGGGGTCGACAACACCGAGAAGCCTTGACGACAGTCCTGGCGATGAGGGAGGACAGATGGAGGTTGTCCACCTCCTGGCTCATGGAGTGCAGGCAATGCAAGGTGCGGAGCTGAAGATGACTGCTGAAGCCCTAGCTGGGGGTGTAAGACTTCCCCAACAGCTGGTTGAGGATGCGCCACTCGGGGCACAACTGAGTGGCCGTGGTGTAGCCCGGTGTGAAAACAGCGCCTGAGAACTCCGGGAGGCAGATCCTCTCGAAGAACTGCTGGTCCCGAAAGATGGGACTGTCGGGCTCTTCGATTTCCAGGTGACAGGCGAAAGGTGGAAGGAGCCCCAGTGCCCGACCAAAGTCATCATAGCTAAGGGAGTAAAACTCCCCTCCGAGTCGGAACTGGATGGCGTTGTTGTGCGCGCCCGCGTGGGTCTGGAAATGCTCGAAGGTAGAGTAGAACTCCCAGAGGAGCTCCTGATAGATCGGCTCAGCGAGGCAGAGGAGGCGGCGCCAAGAGTAAGCGCGGATGGCAGCCTCCATTGCCTCGCGAGCACCCAGCTCCTCGAAAACCCTCCAATCGAGGTAATGGTGCTGAACGACTTTGCGGCGTCGGATGTCCTTCAGAGTCTTCCTCTGGTCGGCGTCGAGCATGGTCAAGTAAGTGTTCATTTTCCTGCAGCCACAAAACAGCAGAAACCCAACAACATTCATGGAAATTCATCAATGGTGAGGTCACAATCATCCTCACCCGGGGCCCTCGAATCATAAATTCGGACAGTGGACTAGGCCCCAGGAAAGGAAAAACATTCACAACCAATAAGAACCATTCACCATTCACACAAACTCAAACGCACTTTGAGCCCTCGGATCATACACCCGGACAGCAAATTAGGCTCCAAGCGGGGCAACCACAACTCATGTTACTCGGTAGGCCAACCAAAGGATGAACAAACACAGCAAGCAATACCGGATGCCTACTGAATTAATTAAAGCACAAACCAATCCCCAAATTTCCTCACTAAACCCACAATATCAATCCTCTACAAATGACAAGTAAAAATAGAGAAGCACACCTGGAGGCACAAGAAGATATCGTGGGGAAGGTGAGGGAAGAGCGAGAGAACACGAAAATCGCCAGGAAGCATCCCGGAAGGCTCGCCGGAGTGTCGTTGCCGACGACTTCACCAGATCCAAACTGACCCAAAACTTTGTGGAATGAGGCCCCGGGTACCAGGAACGCGGTGGTGGTCGCGGTTTCTCGATTGGAGGTCGGAGGAGAGAGATCGGGCCAGAGGAACACCGAAGGGTCGCGGTTTTCCGGCGACCCAAACCACCGCCAAACTCAACCCCACTGGTATAGACTTGTGGGCGCCGACGAGAGGAGCACGGGGGTGGTCTCGGAATTCAATTTGGAGCTCCAATGAATGAGATATGGCCGGAAAACCACCGGAGAAGAGGGTGGGGCGATTTTCCGGTGAGAAAAAGAGAGAGTTTGACCAGAAAAAAGTGAGGAGAGAGAGAGAGTCTCGGCCGAGCGGGTTTTAAAAAAATTTCGGGGGTAATTACGGGCACGATTACGGCCGTAATCCCCCTTGGCATGCCCGTAATTTCTATGCCGAGAGCATATCGCCCCTGTGAATTAATTACGGGCAAGGGGTCGAAGAATTACGGCCGTAATTCGGCCCCCCATGCCCGTAATTTTATGGCCGAGCCCTTTTTCCTCTTCTAGCTTAATTACGGGCAGGGGGTCGAAGAATTACGACCGTAATTTGGCCCCCCTTGCCCGTAATTTCATCGCCGAGGCCCTTTTCTCCAGTTTTTTTAGCTGCAATTTCGAACAACCAAACCCAAACGTGCCCCGGCTCGAAAAAAGACACCACCATAGACAAAAACAGACCATCCGGGGCACGAGAAACATACCAGAAAGACTCCAGACAGACTCAATGACTCGAAAACGACAAAAATTAAATTAAAAAGAAAAGGAAAAAGGATAGAAATGCAATCCGAGGTGGGGTTGCCTCCCCACAAGCGCTTCTTTACCGTCTTTTAGCTGGACGCCATTAGAGGAACTAATGGTCCTCGAGCTTGATCAGCAGCTCTGCGCGCTCGACATCACCTCCCAAATACAACTTTAGGAGGTGGCCATTCACCTTGAATGGCTCGGTTTGAGCATTGCTGATCTCCACCGCACCGTGCAGGAAAACTTGGGTGACCGTGAAGGGTCCCGACCACCTCGAACGGAGCTTCCCCGGGAAGAGTTTCAGGCGTGCAATGAAAAGCAGAACACGATCACCTACCTGAAACTCTTTCGGGCCCCTCAACTGAGCGACGTGGAGACGCTTGGTGCGCTCCTTGTAGAGCAGGGTGTTCTCGTAGGCGTGGTAACGCCACTCCTCCAACTCCAGCAGCTGCAACTTACGTTCTGTGCCTGCAACACTCAAATCAAGGTTTAGCAGCTTAATGGCCCAGAAGGCCTTGTGCTCTTGCTCTACCGGCAAATGGCACGCCTTCCCATAGACAAGCCTATAGGGAGAAGTGCCAATCAGATTTTTATAGGCAGTCCTATACGCCCAAAGAGCATCATCGAGCTTGGTGGACCAATCCTTGCGGGACTGATCCACCGTCTTTTCAATAATTCGTTTTAGCTCCCGGTTCGTCAGCTCGGCCTGCCCATTTGACTGGGGATGGTAGGCCACCGACACCTGATACTTAACACCATAGCGAGAGAGGAGTTTAGTGAATTGCCCTTGAAAATGGGTTCCTCTATCACTGATGATGGCGCGGGGTGTCCCGAACCGGGAGAACAGCTGCTTCAGAAAGGAGCAGACTCGTCTTGCATCATTGGTGGGCATGGCTTGAGCTTCTGCCCACCTCGATACGTAGTCCACTGCAACCAATATGTACAGATTGCCAAAAGATGGAGGGAATGGGCCCATGAAATCGATACCCCAAACATCAAAAATTTCACAAATAACAGAGATATGTTGGGGCATCTCATCCCGGGAAGAAATGTTACCTGACCTTTGGCAGCGGTCGCACTGGCGTGCGAAGGAGTCTGCATCCTTGAAGAGTGAGGGCCAATAGAAGCCCGACTGTAGCACCTTCCGCGCCGTGCGGTTACCTCCATGGTGACCTCCAGTAGGTCCCTCGTGGCATTGAGACAGGATGTCTCCCATCTCGTGCTCCATGACACAGCGCCGGATCACGCCGTCTGCTCCGATTCTGAAGAGGTAAGGATCCTCCCAGAAGTAATGCTTCAGATCGGAGAAGAACTTGCGCTTTGCATGAGTAGCCATCCCCTTGGGTAACTGCTTGCCCACCAGATAATTGGCAAAGTCAGAATACCACGGGGTCACGCTGTCCACCAGTGTCATCGCCAGCAATCGCTCACCCGGGAAGGAGTCATCGATCTCTTCCATGAAGTTGCCCACCGGAGGGGCTTCCAACCGTGAAAGATGATCTGCAGCAACATTCTCGGCTCCTTTCTTGTCCCGGATCTCTATGTCGAATTCCTGCAGAAGCAGGATCCAGCGGATGAGCCGAGGCTTTGCATCAGCCTTGCTCATCAAGTAGCGAATCGCCGAGTGATCTGTGTAGACCACCACATGTGAGAGCACCAGATATGGCCGGAACTTGTCAAATGCATACACCACAGGGAGGAGCTCCTTCTCAGTGGTGGTGTAGTTCTCCTGTGCATCGTTCAAGGTCTTCGACCCGTAGTAGATGGGCTGGAAGTGCTTCTCGCGTCTCTGACCCAGAACTGCTCCGACTGCATAGTCACTCGCATCGCACATCAGCTCAAAAGGGAGAGACCAGTCAGGAGTTACCATGATGGGGGCATGGGTCAGCTTCTCCTTCAGAGTCTCAAATGCAGCTGTGCACTCGGGAGTGAACTAGAATGGTGCATCCTTCTCTAGCAGCTTGGTCAAAGGCAGGGCAATCTTCGAGAAATCTTTGATGAAGCGCCGGTAGAAGCCTGCATGACCTAGAAAGCTGCGAATCCCCTTCACAGAAACAGGAGGAGGTAGCTGACTGATCGTCTCAATCTTCGCGCGATCCACCTCAATCCCCTGCTTGGAGTTCTTGTGCCCGAGCACAATACCCTCACGAACCATAAAATGGCACTTCTCCCAGCTGAGTGCCAGATTCGTCTCTTCACACCTCTTCAGAACGAGTTCCAGGTTATGGAGACAATGAGAGAAGGAGTCTCCATAAACCGAGAAGTCATCCATGAAGACTTCCATGATCTCTCCAACCAGTCGGTCGAAGATCGCCAGCATGCATCTCTGGAAGGTCGCCAAGCATTACACAGCCCAAATGGAATCCTCCGGTAAGCAAAGGTACCGAAGGGGCAGGTGAATGTGGTCTTCGCCTGATCCTCCGGAGCAATAGGAATCTGGAAGTAACCAGACATGCCATCCAAGAAGCAATAGAACTCATGGCCAGCCAACCTCTCCAGCATCTGATCAATGAAAGGTAGGGGAAAATGATCTTTCCTGGTGGCGTCATTCAGGCGCCGGTAATCGATGCAGACTCTCCAGCCGGTCACAGTCCGCATCGGGATCAACTCCTTCTTCTCATTCGGGACCACAGTCATCCCGCCCTTCTTCGGGACCACCTGGGTGGGGCTGACCCACTTGCTATCAGATATAGCAAAGATGATCCCTGCATCCATGAGCTTCACAATCTCTGCCCGGACCACTGCCTCCAAGTTAGGAGACAATCTCCTCTGTGGCTGCCTGACTGGCTTAACCTCATCCTCCATCAAAATTATGTGGGAGCAGAAGGATGGGCTAATGCCTCTAATGTCTGTGATCTTCCATGCCATGGCCCGGGCATACTTCTGCAGCAGAGCCACCAGCTTGCTCTTCTGCTCGGGTGTTAGATCCGAGCTGATAATAACCGGGAGCTTATTCCCCTCCCAGAGAAATGCATACTCCAGGTGAGATGGGAGGGCTTAAGCTCCAACTCTGGTGGCTCCTCCAATGATGTAGCGAGCCGGGGCGAGACGGGGATCGGCTTGAATGGTATCTCTCGCCCCTCGATCATGGCCTCGTCCAGCTCTGCCAGCTGCTGCTCCAGCTGCACATCCTGTGATGCCTGTTTCCCTAGAAAAAGACAACGCTCAAGGAAATCATCAGTACCCGCACTCGTGATGGCGAGTGCGGTCTCAAAATCAGCAACAACATCACAGTAATCTAGATCATCATGGAGCTGGGGGTGTTTCATATTATCAGAAACAGAGAAGGTGATTTGTTCACCCCCAGCTCTCAAAATCAGTTTTCCATCATTAACATCAATAAGCGCCTTGGCGGTGGCGAGAAAAGGTCTACCCAGTATCAATGGCACATCAACATCCTCATTTATGTCCAAAATCACAAAATCAACAGGATATGAAAATGGCCCTACTGCGACTATCAAGTCCTCTGCTATACCCCTATGATGCACAATGGATCTATCAGCAAGTTGAATGCTCATCCTAGTATCACTGGGTTCACCTAGGCCTAGCTTTTTAAACAGTTTATAAGGCATGACATTTATGCTAGCGCCTAAATCCTCCAAGGACTTCCCTACATGCAAACTACCAATCATGCAAGGGATAGTGAAACTCCCTGGGTCCTTTCGCTTCTCTGGTAGTTTGTTCTGCAGGATGGCAGAACACTCTTCGTTGAGCATCACCGTTGACAGCTCCCCAAGCTTCCTCTTGTTGGTGAGGAGATCCTTCATGAACTTGGCATACTTGGGCATCTTCGATAATGCCTCCACGAAGGGCATGCTAATGTTTACCTGCTTCAGCATTGCCATGAATTTGGCAAACTCAGTCTCCAGTCGGTCCTTGTGCAACCGAGTAGGAAAGGGAAGCTGTGGTACATACTCCTTCACCAATGGTTGCGGTTTAGGAGCAAGCACCTCAACCTCCTTCTCCATTTCTTCCTGATTAGCTGGAAGTGCTGAAGCAGGGTTCTCTCTCTCCTCTCCCCGAACAGGTGGATCGGCAGTCACCTTGCCACTCCTGGTTGTGATAGCGCTGCAGTTGGCATTCGGATCCTGCGGGTGAGGAATGGTCTGACCAGGCAAGGTACCAGGAGTCCTCTGAGCTACAGCCTGGGCAACACTCCCAAGCTGGGTCTGTGTGTCTCGCAGCACAGCATGTGTATTTCTCTGACCAGCTTCTAGCTCCAAGAATTTGCCTGAAGCTTTGTCCATGAATTGCTCGATGTTATTGAACTTGTTCGCACTGGAGGTGGCCAGAGAACCCACCAAATCTCTCAATTCTGCCATCGGGTCACTCTGTACTGGAGCTGCAGGTGCTGCCCCTGTCTGCTGAAATGGTCGCACCTGTGACTGAGGTGGAACTGGCCCCTGTCTGAGCTGGTAGAGTGGCTGTTGTGGCTGCTGAAATTGCCCCTGTCTGGGATGGTATGGAGGCCTCTGGAAGCCAGGTGGTCCCTGGGGAGCTGGTGGTTTGGGATTTGCCCCAGCCCAAGAAAAGTTAGGATGCTGGCGCCACCCCTCGTTATAAGTGTTGCTGTAGGGGTCGAAGCGCCTGGCATTACTGATAAAGTCCACCTGCTCCTAGGTAGTAGACGATTCCCTCATCGCCTGACAGTCCTCTACGGTGTGATGGGAGCTCTCACACCATTGGCAGTGCATCGCCTGCAGCTGTCCTGTACCTGCAATCAAACCAGAACGATCGATAGCTGAGACCAGCTTCGTTACCACCTGTACCAAATCAGATGACTGGGTGCCCACAGCATGCACACCCCATCCTGGTGCTCGTCTCGATCTCCTGGAAGTGCCCCAATCGTACCCGTTCTCCGCCATCTCCTCAAAGAGTTGATTCAGCTGTGGCGGTGTTTTGGTCAGCATGTTCCCACCACAAACCGAATCAATCAGCTGCTTGTCCTCCGGGAAGAGGGCGTGATAGAAGGTGCCCACCTTGAACGCATCATTGAAACCATGATTGGGACACCTGAGGAAAAGACTGGTGTATCTCTCCCAAGCATCCCTGATGGTCTCATCCTCATCCTGAGCAAAATGGGTAATTTGCTTCTGCAGGTCAGCTGTCTTGTATGGAGGATGGTAGCGGGTGAGGAACTTGTCCGCCAGGTTGGCGAACGTGGTGATAGATTCCGGAGGTCGAGTATCTAGCCACTCCTTGGCTTGCCCCTCCAGGGTGAATGGGAACTATCTCAGCTGGATGGCATCTGCTGGGACTCCATTGATCTTGATTCCATCAATGAGCTCATGGAATCGCCTGAGATGTGATCGGGGGCACTCCCCCTCTTTGCCACGGAACATCACCGAACCGCGCAGCATGGTGATTACTGAGGTGCTCACCTCAAAATTATTGGCTGGGACATGAGGGTGTTGAATGGGTGACCTCATGTCTGCAGCCCTGGCGGTCCAGTAATGTCCCATGGTCTGCTCCTCGGGATCGACCACAGCATGGCCCTGTGGATCAGCCATCTCCTCTTCTTCAGTGATCTGTAGCTGTGCTAGCGCCTCCTCCGCAGCCAGTCACGCCTTTAGAGCCCGCTTGAAGTTTCTGCAGGTTCGTTCAAGCTCCTGATCTAGTGGTAGTAGATCTCCCGACTGGCTACGGGTCATGCACTACCTGCACACAATCAGCAGAAGCAACCCATGAAGGCACACAGGTGGAAGAGATAAAATGCAGTAAATAAAAAGCTAGAGTAACAAATTCTCACGTTTCCCCAATAACCTAGAGGGGTCCCCGGCAACGGCGCCAAAAACTTGATGCTCTAAAACACAACACCAAACTGCGACCAAGTATAATCGCAGTCCGGGAATGCAGTAAAGTGACAAGTTATATTATCAACCCGGGGTTTAGATCTACTGCTACTCAGTGATTCTCTATTATCTAGCCAACTAAGTTGAGTGTTTGTTGTGTAAAAGCAAAAGCAGAAAGAAAGCAGGAATTGATACGGTTTTCTCAAGCAGGTAAGAGTCACTCGGGAATGAGTCCCCCTAGCTCCTTAGTTAGGTTTCAATTGTATTTCCCTGGGTTGATTTACTGTTGATTAGACTGCGGAAGATCCGACAGTAGCTTGGAATCTCTTAAGCTGACCAAGCCCTCTCAGTCTAACTACCCGGCAGACGACTAGTCTTCACCGGGATAGAGAGCTGAAGCAGTAAGAACAGAACTCTACTACTGGAATTAGATTCCAGTACAAAGCAGTAAACTGGATAACTCTCGTATAGCCAATCTCCTACTACCGAATGATGAGACTCTAGCAACCTAATCAGATTCTATCTATCTCAGATTGCAGCAGGAATCAGGAAAAGTTGATCAGACTTCAATTGACTCAATAAACATGCATCATTCGATTAAAATCAAACAGTAATATCATCCCAAGTCATTACAATCAATCCCTAACACATAGAACTAGGGTTCTTCATCCCCAAGTGAGAGAGAGGTTCTACTCCATAGAGAGAGAGAGAGGAAAACAAGATACAAAGCAGTCATACTCATAATTATGGGAAGAATCTGCTCTGGGATGATGATTTCCACTCCTATGACGATCTCCAAGCTTGATTTGATGAAACCCAGCTCCAAGATAGCTTCTACGATGTGTTCTTCGTCCTTTCTCTCTCTAGGGCTCTGTTTTTGCTCAAGAAATCCGAATCCTCTTCTTTGGCTCGAATCTGCCTTCAAAAACCCGACTCTGGGCGAAATACGGGCAGAATTACGGCCGTAATCACGGCCTGCCTGTAATTCGCCCAAAACGCGCGTTTTGCTTTACTCTGATGGAAGAGGAGCTACGCCCGTAATTTCACAATTACCGCCAGTATTTCATTAATTACGGTCGTAATTTGGTGGATGCTTGCCCGTAATTTTAGTGCCGAGAAGAATTCTTGGGAAAAGTGGCTCGACATTGGTTTTACGGGCATGCCCTGACCAATTACGGTCGTAATTTGGCAGGGGCTGCCCGTAATTTGTCCTGTGAATCACCATCTGACCTCCAAATGACCCGAAACTTGCGCCTACGCACCTCTTTACTTGCTAGAACCCGAAATACGACAAAACAACACAACCTAGCGTAAAATAGGCCAAGGAACAATCAATTCAAGCTGAAATGGACAGGAAACCAGAGTGAAAACACGTACAAATACGATGCTATCACGGTACAAGTTGATGTCCCCCATCCCCCACCACCATACGAGAGAAAGAAAAGCAACAAGGTTCGGGAAAGACCTCATGAGTCCGAGATAAAGCCGTTACCGGCGTGGAGAGTGCTGACCCCCTTGGTTTTGTCACACGGTGGCTGACTCGACTCTACTGTCACCCTAGGAACTGGCCAAGTGCAACCACTCCCTAAAGCGTAGTATAGCGGGTTTAGGTTTATATGTCAACCCGGGTCCTAGATTTGCTGACTACTCAGTGAGTTCGTGTTATCTAGCAATGAAACTGGGATGCAAGTCTAAACTATCAAACTAACAAAGCAAGTAAACTGTTGTATTCAGGTTAAAGAGGTCACCCGGATATGGTTCCCCCTAGACTGCAGTTAAGCCGGATTGTAATTACCAAGTTCAGTTTCTATGATGGTTATACTGCGGAAGGTTCTTAAACAGCCTGAAGTCTCGACTAAAGGTCTTCAGACCCTCTCAATCTGACTCTCTAGCGGGCGACTAACCTCCACCGGAGTCGACAGATTGAGGCCCTAAGAACAAAACCTCCACTACCGGAGTAAATCCGGTACAGAATAGTGAGTTGGCTCCTCGACTAAAGTCACCAACTCCCTACCTTCAATCAAGGATACTCTATTAACCTAGGCAGATATTCTCATTCTAGGTTAAAGCAGAAACAACAGGAATTTGATCAGGATTCAAGTCATTCAATCATTAAAACCTCAATCGAATATAATCAATCACAGAATCAGTACTTGGGTTCATACAATCAAAGCCTAACATACAAATCTAGGGTTCTCCACACCCAGATGAATGGGAGAACTACTCCATGGAGAAGAAAGCAAAAGCAGAATCAGACACGGAATTCATACTGCAAAGGATGGATTCCTGCTTCTGGACGTTGATTGGCACTCCTCCAAGCTCAAGCTGGCCTCCAATGGTGTTGAAGATCAATCTAGGGCACTTGGGAACTCTTGCTCGTCACTTTCTCTCTCTAGGAACTGATCTCTCTCTCAAAAACTCGAATCCCCTCGAATTGTGGCTGAAATTCTGCTTAAAAGGAGAAAATCCCGACTCGCACGGCCAGGGTGCACGGCCGTGCACATCACCATTCTGGCCGTGCACCTCAAAACGCGGCGTATCAATTAGTTGAACCTCAGCCAACTCGCACGGCCAGAATTGTATGTTGCACGGCCGTGCGTGGCCACGCACAATCCCGTGCGTGCCCACGCACAATCCCGCACGGCCAAACTGGTCACTTGCACGGCCGTGCGTGGCCACGCTGGTCTGCCCGTGCAGCTTGCTCAGCCTCTGTTTAATGCTTCGTTTCTCCCTCGTCCGGACTCCGAATCAATCGCCGTTTGATCCCAGACGCTCGTAGTCTCGTCCTCTTTCGTTTCATAACAAGCTTGCATGATTCTTTGTCCATAAAGTGAGGTAGAAATCCATTCTTCTTCAGGTCATGCCCGAGTTTCTTCTCTCGAATCGTCAATTGATCTCTGATTGACTTGAAACTTGCGCCTATGCTTCACTTTATGTGCTAGGACCTGAAATGGGACAAAGGAACACAACCTAGCATAAAATAGGCCAAAGACGCAATAATTCAAGCTCAAACAATCAAGAAACAAAGGGGAAAACATGTGCAAATACCGAGTCATCAAATCCCCCCACACTTAACCGTTTGCTTGTCCCCAAGCAAACCTAACTCAAACCAATGCAACTCTCCAGACCTCTATAGCAACAAACAACCTAGATCGTAGGTAGAGGACTTCCTAGATCATTTAGCAGCTTACGAGGTCAACCGACGCACAAGTCATCTCATAGCTTCTTCGGTCAGTCGGCATCATGGCAAACAGTGAACAGAGGACAAATGAATTGTGGATGAAGAGATTCTCAAAAACAAAAGATCATGGACTCACATTTTTCAAAGTGCTCGATTTTCTTTGAAGATGGTTGGAACCCCTTTTTTCTGTTTTGCTTGTTTTCTGTTATTTTTCTTTTCTTTTTTTCTTTTCAAGGGTCCCAACCTGCTCTTACCGGCCATGCCAGGAGCGAATGTCTCGAGCCTCGTGCGGGGGAAAGACATGTAAGGGGGCTGGAGGTAGTAGGTGGAAATTGGGAACGGATTCCCGTCTCCCCTTACACACTTTCGCCCTATTCGCACGGGAGACGTTTATTTTGAAGCACATTATCGAGCACCTGTTATTTTCAAAACATGACACAAGAGTCCATGACAGGCAGAGAATCCACAACACCACACAATTCAAAGGGTCCTAAGATCACTAATTCACTCAATCAACCAACACAATATGAAGAAGAAATGAGACTTCTTAAATGCATCAACATCCTCCATAGTGCTACACTACCTCCCTAGGTTGCACATTACTATAAAGACTGTCAATTCAAAGCATACTGAGCAGGAAATTGCATGGAAACACGTACTTGGAGCCCTCAAATTTAAAAATTTGGACAGTGGACTAGGCTCCAAGCACACAAACAGATCTAATGCAGTCAAAAGATAAACATCCCCCCACACTTAAGCTCGACATTGCCCTCAATGGAGAAGAGGGAAGGATAAGGGAACGATGTTACCGGTATGCACGGACTGCAGGGGACTGGAAACGGGCCAGTCGGAGCAAGCACAGCCAAAGGGGAACAGAAGAGCTCAAGCACAGTATGTTAGGTTCAATGGTCAGCCCAATAAAATATCATCCAAACCAAAAGAAAACAAACCAAACCCAAACCGGGTTACAATCCGACGCAAAACACAAGAAAGAAAATCAAACCGAGGTGGGGTTGCCTCCCCACAAGCGCTTCTTTACCGTCGTATTAGCTGGACGCCAATTGCGGAACTAAGGGTCCGCGAGCTCCACTGCTAACTCCGCACGTTCGACCTCATCTCCCAGGTAGAGCTTGAGACGATGGCCATTCACTTTAAACGGCTCAGTTTGCGGGTTAGCAACCTCGATCGTGCCATACGGGAACACCTGCGTGACCGTGTACGGTCCAGACCACCGGGAACGGAGTTTTCCAGGAAAGAGTTTCAGGCGAGAGTTATAAAGGAGAACTCGATCACCAACCTGGAACTCTTTCGGACCCCGCAACCGTGCATCGTGGAGGCGCTTCGTGCGCTCCTTGTACAGCTTGGTGTTCTCATAGGCGTGATAACGCCACTCTTCCAGCTCCAACATCTGCATTTTTCGCTCATCACCTGCAACACTGACATCCAAGTTTAGCAGCTTAAGGGCCCAGAAGGCCTTGTGCTCTAGCTCCACGGGCAAATGGCATGCCTTTCCATAGACAAGCCGGTACGGTGAGGTACCAATGGGCGTCTTGTAGGCAGTGCGATATGCCCACAGAGCATCATTGAGCTTGGTGGACCAATCTTTGCGGGATAGGTTCACCGTCTTCTCCAAGATCCGTTTGAGCTCCCGGTTCGTCAGCTCGGCCTGGCCACTGGTTTGAGGATGATAGGCCACGGACACCTTATGAGTCACACCATAGCGAGACAACAATTTATCGAACTGACCCTGGAAATGGGTGCCACGGTCGCTTATGATGGCTCTAGGTGTCCCGAACCGGGAGAATAGCTGCTTCAAAAAAACACAAACACGTCTAGCATCATTAGTGGGCAAAGCTTGCGCCTCAGCCCACCTAGAGACGTAGTCAACAGCAACAAGGATATATGTATTGCCAAAGGATGGAGGGAAGGGGCCCATGAAGTCGATACCCCAGACATCAAAAATCTCACAAGTAATAAACACATTCTGGGGCATCTCATCACGGGCAGAGATGTTACCTGACCTCTGGCATCGGTCGCACCGGCGTGCGAAGGCGTCTGCGTCCTTGAAGAGCGTGGGCCAGTAGAAGCCCGACTGGAGCACCTTCCTCGCCGTGCGGTTTCCTCCGTGGTGACCGCCAGCAGGTCCTTCATGACAGTGAGATAGAATGCCCTCCATCTCACTCTCCATAACACATCGACGGATGATCCCGTCAGCTCCGATCCTGAAGAGATGGGGGTCATCCCAGAAGTAGTGCTTCAGGTCGGAGAAGAACTTCCTCTTGGCGTGAGTGGTCATCCCCTTGGGCAGCTGCTGGCCCACAAGGTAATTCGCAAAATCAGAATACCAGGGGGTGACACTCTCCACCAGGCACATCATCATCAGCCTCTCATCTGGAAAGGAGTCATTGATCTCCTCCTCGAGGTTGTCCGCAGGGGGTGCGTCCAACCGGGAGAGGTGATCGGCAGCAACATTCTCTGCTCCCTTCTTGTCCCGAATCTCAATATCAAACTCCTGCAGCAGTAAGATCCATCGTATGAGCCTAGGCTTGGCATCAGCCTTGCTCATCAAGTATCGAATCGCGGAGTGATCAGTATACACAATCACATGGGACAAGACCAGATAAGGACGAAATTTGTCGAAGGCAAACACCACCGCGAGCAGCTCTTTCTCCGTGGTGGTGTAGTTCTCCTGGGCATCATTCAAGGTCTTCGAGGCGTAGTAGATAGGGCGGAAATGCTGATCACGCCTCTGCCCCAACACAGCTCCAACAGCAAAGTCACTGGCATCGCACATAATCTCAAATGGTAAGGACCAGTCAGGAACAACCATGATAGGAGCTTGTGTGAGCTTCTCCTTCAAGGTCATAAAAGCCGCTGTGCATGCATCAGTGAACTGGAAGGGGGCATCCTTCTCTAGAAGCTTCGTCAGGGGCAGAGCAATCTTGGAGAAATCCTTGATGAACCGCCTGTAGAAACCTGCATGACCAAGAAAACTCCGGATCCCCTTCACAGATGTAGGAGGAGGTAGTTTGCTGATAGTCTCGATCTTCGCTCTGTCCACCTCAATCCCCATCTTGGAGATCTTATGCCCAAGAACTATGCCTTCTCGAACCATGAAGTGACACTTCTCCCAACTCAGTGCCAGGTTCGTTTCTTCACACCGTTTAAGGACAAGTTCCAGGTTATGGAGACAGTGAGAGAATGAGTCTCCATAAACCGAGAAATCGTCCATAAACACCTCCATGATCTCGCCGACCAGACGGTCAAAGATAGCGAGCATGCATCGCTGAAAAGTAGCTGGGGCATTGCATAGCCCGAATGGGATCCTCCGGTATGCAAAGGTGCCGAAGGGGCAGGTGAAAGTGGTCTTCGCCTGGTCCTCCGGTGCAATAGGGATCTGGAAGTACCCGGACATCCCATCCAGGAAACAGTAGAACTCGTGCCCCGCCAGTCTCTCCAGCATCTGATCAATGAATGGTAGCGGGAAGTGGTCCTTCCGAGTGGCGTCGTTAAGACGCCGGTAATCAATGCAGACACGGTACCCAGTCACCGTGCGCATCGGGATCAGCTCATTCTTCTCGTTAGGCACCACGGTCATCCCACCCTTTTTGGGTACCACCTGAGTGGGACTGACCCACTCGCTGTCGGAAATGGCGAAGATGATCCCCGCGTCCAGTAGCTTCACGATCTCTGCCCGAACCACAGCCTCCAGGTTCGGTGTCAGTCTCCTCTGCGGCAGTCTCACTGGCCGCATCTCATCCTCCATCAGTATCCGGTGGGAGCAGAAAGAAGGGTTGATCCCCCGGATGTCTGTGATCTTCCATGCGAGGGCGCGCTCGTACCGCTTCAGCAAGGCCACCAGTCTGGTCTTCTGCTCGGGTGTGAGGGTCGAGCTGATGATGACTGGCAGCTTATTCCCCTCCCGGAGAAATGCATACTCCAAATGAGGAGGGAGGGGCTTAAGCTCCAGCTCTGGTGGTTCCTCCAAGGAAGTAGCGATGCGGGTGGAGGATGAGATCGGTTTAAACAGTCTGTCGCCCTCCAAGAAGGGGCCACTCTCCAACTCGGCCAACTGATCCGCCAGCTGCGGCTCCTGCGATGCCTGCTCACCTAGCAAAATACAACGCTCAAGAACATCGTCAGTACCCGCACTCGTGATGGCGAGTGCGGTCTCATAATCAGCAAGCATATCACAGTAATCTATGTCATCATGCAAATGAGGGTGTTTCCCATTCTCAGACACAGAAAAAGTAGCCTGTTCATCACCAGCACGCAGAATCAATTTACCACTATGCACATCAATAAGCGCCTTGGCGGTGGCGAGAAACGGTCTACCTAAAATCAAAGGTACATCCACATCCTCATTTATATCCAAAATAACAAAGTCCACAGGATATGTGAATGTACCTACATTAACAAGCAAGTCCTCAATGATACCCCTAGGATGCACGATAGAACGATCAGCTAACTGAATGCTCATCCTAGTAGTTCTAGGTTCACCTAGGCCTAGCTTCTTAAACAATTTATAAGGCATGACATTGATGCTAGCGCCTAGGTCCGCCAAGGACTTCCCTACATGCATGCTGCCAATAATGAGAGGGATAGTGAAACTCCCTGGGTCTTTTCGCTTCTCAGGCAGCTTGTTCTGCAGGATGGCAGAACACTCCTCGCTCAGCATCACTGTCGAAAGATCCCCAAGTTTCTTCTTGTTGGTGAGGAGGTCCTTCATGAACTTGGCATACTTGGGCATCTTCGACAGTGCCTCCACGAACGGCATGCTGATGTTGACCTGCTTCAACATTGCCATGAACTTGGCAAACTCAGTCTCCAGCCTGTCTTTATGCAGGCGAGTGGGGAAAGGAAGCTGAGGTACATGCTCCTTAACCACTGGCTGTGGCTTGGGAGCAGGCGTTGTTGTGTCTTCCCCCACGTCTGCAGTATCAGCTGGAAGTGTTGAAGCGGGTAGTGGATCATCTCGACTGGGCTGGGCAGGAGCAGCTGATGTGGTCTTGCCACTCCTGGTAGTGATGGCATCAAGCTGCTGGAGCTGGTGAGGATCCCGAGGATTCGGGACAGTGGTGGCAGGCAAAGTCCCAGGTGCCCTGGTGGTGTTCTGGCGGGCCAGGATGCCCACCTGGGTCTGCAAATCCTGCAAAATGGCACCCTGGTTCCTCTGACCTGCCTCCAGTGAGGCTACACTCTGATCCAACCTCGTGATAGTCGCCTGAGTGCTCGTCATGAATGAAGCTAGAATATTTTCCAGCTTCGTCATCTGAGTATCTGGAGCTGGAGCTGCTGCTGGCTCGGCAAACTGGCGCTGGGGCTGCTGGAATGGTTGCCCTTGCCTAGGCTGGTAGGGCTGCTGCTGAGGAACTGGACCCTGTCTAGGCTGATAGGGTTGCCTCTGCTGAAAGCCACCAGCTGGTGCTGGGAAACCAGGTGGCTTGGTGGTGTTACTGCCCCAAGAGAAGTTGGGATGCTGGCGCCACCCCTCATTATAGGTGTTGCTGTACGGGTCGAGGCGCCGAGCATTGGCGATGAAGTCCAACTGCTCCTGGGGAGTAGTAGACTCCCTCATAGCCTGGCAGTCTTCTACTAAGTGGCTCGAGCTCTCACACCACTGACACTGAGCAACTGGAGGTGTAGCCATACCTCTGCCCGGAAGAAGACTGTTGGGCTGCTTCAATGTCTGCACCAGTTCAGCTACCTGCTGCTCGAGTCCGGATCTGGACTCCATGGCGTGCACACCACGATCCCTGGAATGTCTGCCTCTGCTGCTCTGCCCCCAAGAATGATCTCTGGCAGCCAATGTATTAATCATCTGATTCAGCTCGGGTGGAGTCTTGGTGAGAATATCCCCTCCTGGGCATAAAGACTCAATCACCCTCTGGCTATCTGGGGAGAGAGCGCTGTAGAAGTTCCCCACAGTGAAAGCATCACTAAAGCCATGGTGGGGGCACTGCCAGAAGTAGCCCATGTACCGTTCCCAAGCATCACGGAGTGACTCATCTGGCTCCTGGCGGAAGTGAGTGATCTCCCGCTGAATCTCTGTAGTCTTCGATGCCGGATAGTACCTGTGCACGAACTTGTCCGCCAGATCGTCCCAAGAGGTGATGGACAATGGGGGCTGGGTCTCCAACCACCTCTTAGCATTCCCCGCCAGAGAATGGGGGAAGAGATGAAGGCGGATTGCATCATCCGGGACACCATTCAGCTTGAACCCGTTCGTCAGCTGCAGAAAACGGGAAAGATGCACCCTGGCCTCCTCATTCTTCAAGCCATGGAACTGGATAGAAGATGTGATGAGCTGAATCCAGCATGGCTTGATCTCAAAGTTGTTTGCTGGGATCGGCGGGTAGAGGATGACCGGGCGGATGTCAGCAATCCGCGGAGTGTAGTAGTACTCCAGGGTGGGACCCGGCTGCGGTGGATGATGAGCTCCATGATCCTGGGGTATGGGGTTGTTCCCCAGGACCTGATTCACCGGGGGATTCCCCTGGTGCTGATTGTAGTCTCCGTCCATTCCGTGCTCTTCTTCAGAATCGCTGCTCAGGTGGCCGTCTATGCGCTCTTCCGTAGCCAGTCTAGCTCGCTGTTGTCTCCTGAGCTGGCGACAGGTGCGGTCAATCTCTGGATTCAACGGCAGTAAACCTCCCGACTGGCTACGGGTCATGCACTACCTGCACACACTCAAGCAACAAACCCGTGAAGGCACAAGTGGGACAAAGAAAACAAAGCAAAAAGAAAAGCTAAATTAGCAGAAATCACTTTTCTTCAACAACCTAGCCGTCCCCGGCAACGGCGCCAAAAACTTGACTCGACTCTACTGTCACCCTAGGAACTGGCCAAGTGCAACCACTCCCTAAAGCGTAGTATAGCGGGTTTAGGTTTATATGTCAACCCGGGTCCTAGATTTGCTGACTACTCAGTGAGTTCGTGTTATCTAGCAATGAAACTGGGATGCAAGTCTAAACTATCAAACTAACAAAGCAAGTAAACTGTTGTATTCAGGTTAAAGAGGTCACCCGGATATGGTTCCCCCTAGACTGCAGTTAAGCCGGATTGTAATTACCAAGTTCAGTTTCTATGATGGTTATACTGCGGAAGGTTCTTAAACAGCCTGAAGTCTCGACTAAAGGTCTTCAGACCCTCTCAATCTGACTCTCTAGCGGGCGACTAACCTCCACCGGAGTCGACAGATTGAGGCCCTAAGAACAAAACCTCCACTACCGGAGTAAATCCGGTACAGAATAGTGAGTTGGCTCCTCGACTAAAGTCACCAACTCCCTACCTTCAATCAAGGATACTCTATTAACCTAGGCAGATATTCTCATTCTAGGTTAAAGCAGAAACAACAGGAATTTGATCAGGATTCAAGTCATTCAATCATTAAAACCTCAATCGAATATAATCAATCACAGAATCAGTACTTGGGTTCATACAATCAAAGCCTAACATACAAATCTAGGGTTCTCCACACCCAGATGAATGGGAGAACTACTCCATGGAGAAGAAAGCAAAAGCAGAATCAGACACGGAATTCATACTGCAAAGGATGGATTCCTGCTTCTGGACGTTGATTGGCACTCCTCCAAGCTCAAGCTGGCCTCCAATGGTGTTGAAGATCAATCTAGGGCACTTGGGAACTCTTGCTCGTCACTTTCTCTCTCTAGGAACTGATCTCTCTCTCAAAAACTCGAATCCCCTCGAATTGTGGCTGAAATTCTGCTTAAAAGGAGAAAATCCCGACTCGCACGGCCAGGGTGCACGGCCGTGCACATCACCATTCTGGCCGTGCACCTCAAAACGCGGCGTATCAATTAGTTGAACCTCAGCCAACTCGCACGGCCAGAATTGTATGTTGCACGGCCGTGCGTGGCCACGCACAATCCCGTGCGTGCCCACGCACAATCCCGCACGGCCAAACTGGTCACTTGCACGGCCGTGCGTGGCCACGCTGGTCTGCCCGTGCAGCTTGCTCAGCCTCTGTTTAATGCTTCGTTTCTCCCTCGTCCGGACTCCGAATCAATCGCCGTTTGATCCCAGACGCTCGTAGTCTCGTCCTCTTTCGTTTCATAACAAGCTTGCATGATTCTTTGTCCATAAAGTGAGGTAGAAATCCATTCTTCTTCAGGTCATGCCCGAGTTTCTTCTCTCGAATCGTCAATTGATCTCTGATTGACTTGAAACTTGCGCCTATGCTTCACTTTATGTGCTAGGACCTGAAATGGGACAAAGGAACACAACCTAGCATAAAATAGGCCAAAGACGCAATAATTCAAGCTCAAACAATCAAGAAACAAAGGGGAAAACATGTGCAAATACCGAGTCATCAAATCCCCCCACACTTAACCGTTTGCTTGTCCCCAAGCAAACCTAACTCAAACCAATGCAACTCTCCAGACCTCTATAGCAACAAACAACCTAGATCGTAGGTAGAGGACTTCCTAGATCATTTAGCAGCTTACGAGGTCAACCGACGCACAAGTCATCTCATAGCTTCTTCGGTCAGTCGGCATCATGGCAAACAGTGAACAGAGGACAAATGAATTGTGGATGAAGAGATTCTCAAAAACAAAAGATCATGGACTCACATTTTTCAAAGTGCTCGATTTTCTTTGAAGATGGTTGGAACCCCTTTTTTCTGTTTTGCTTGTTTTCTGTTATTTTTCTTTTCTTTTTTTCTTTTCAAGGGTCCCAACCTGCTCTTACCGGCCATGCCAGGAGCGAATGTCTCGAGCCTCGTGCGGGGGAAAGACATGTAAGGGGGCTGGAGGTAGTAGGTGGAAATTGGGAACGGATTCCCGTCTCCCCTTACACACTTTCGCCCTATTCGCACGGGAGACGTTTATTTTGAAGCACATTATCGAGCACCTGTTATTTTCAAAACATGACACAAGAGTCCATGACAGGCAGAGAATCCACAACACCACACAATTCAAAGGGTCCTAAGATCACTAATTCACTCAATCAACCAACACAATATGAAGAAGAAATGAGACTTCTTAAATGCATCAACATCCTCCATAGTGCTACACTACCTCCCTAGGTTGCACATTACTATAAAGACTGTCAATTCAAAGCATACTGAGCAGGAAATTGCATGGAAACACGTACTTGGAGCCCTCAAATTTAAAAATTTGGACAGTGGACTAGGCTCCAAGCACACAAACAGATCTAATGCAGTCAAAAGATAAACATCCCCCCACACTTAAGCTCGACATTGCCCTCAATGGAGAAGAGGGAAGGATAAGGGAACGATGTTACCGGTATGCACGGACTGCAGGGGACTGGAAACGGGCCAGTCGGAGCAAGCACAGCCAAAGGGGAACAGAAGAGCTCAAGCACAGTATGTTAGGTTCAATGGTCAGCCCAATAAAATATCATCCAAACCAAAAGAAAACAAACCAAACCCAAACCGGGTTACAATCCGACGCAAAACACAAGAAAGAAAATCAAACCGAGGTGGGGTTGCCTCCCCACAAGCGCTTCTTTACCGTCGTATTAGCTGGACGCCAATTGCGGAACTAAGGGTCCGCGAGCTCCACTGCTAACTCCGCACGTTCGACCTCATCTCCCAGGTAGAGCTTGAGACGATGGCCATTCACTTTAAACGGCTCAGTTTGCGGGTTAGCAACCTCGATCGTGCCATACGGGAACACCTGCGTGACCGTGTACGGTCCAGACCACCGGGAACGGAGTTTTCCAGGAAAGAGTTTCAGGCGAGAGTTATAAAGGAGAACTCGATCACCAACCTGGAACTCTTTCGGACCCCGCAACCGTGCATCGTGGAGGCGCTTCGTGCGCTCCTTGTACAGCTTGGTGTTCTCATAGGCGTGATAACGCCACTCTTCCAGCTCCAACATCTGCATTTTTCGCTCATCACCTGCAACACTGACATCCAAGTTTAGCAGCTTAAGGGCCCAGAAGGCCTTGTGCTCTAGCTCCACGGGCAAATGGCATGCCTTTCCATAGACAAGCCGGTACGGTGAGGTACCAATGGGCGTCTTGTAGGCAGTGCGATATGCCCACAGAGCATCATTGAGCTTGGTGGACCAATCTTTGCGGGATAGGTTCACCGTCTTCTCCAAGATCCGTTTGAGCTCCCGGTTCGTCAGCTCGGCCTGGCCACTGGTTTGAGGATGATAGGCCACGGACACCTTATGAGTCACACCATAGCGAGACAACAATTTATCGAACTGACCCTGGAAATGGGTGCCACGGTCGCTTATGATGGCTCTAGGTGTCCCGAACCGGGAGAATAGCTGCTTCAAAAAAACACAAACACGTCTAGCATCATTAGTGGGCAAAGCTTGCGCCTCAGCCCACCTAGAGACGTAGTCAACAGCAAGGATATATGTATTGCCAAAGGATGGAGGGAAGGGGCCCATGAAGTCGATACCCCAGACATCAAAAATCTCACAAGTAATAAACACATTCTGGGGCATCTCATCACGGGCAGAGATGTTACCTGACCTCTGGCATCGGTCGCACCGGCGTGCGAAGGCGTCTGCGTCCTTGAAGAGCGTGGGCCAGTAGAAGCCCGACTGGAGCACCTTCCTCGCCGTGCGGTTTCCTCCGTGGTGACCGCCAGCAGGTCCTTCATGACAGTGAGATAGAATGCCCTCCATCTCACTCTCCATAACACATCGACGGATGATCCCGTCAGCTCCGATCCTGAAGAGATGGGGGTCATCCCAGAAGTAGTGCTTCAGGTCGGAGAAGAACTTCCTCTTGGCGTGAGTGGTCATCCCCTTGGGCAGCTGCTGGCCCACAAGGTAATTCGCAAAATCAGAATACCAGGGGGTGACACTCTCCACCAGGCACATCATCATCAGCCTCTCATCTGGAAAGGAGTCATTGATCTCCTCCTCGAGGTTGTCCGCAGGGGGTGCGTCCAACCGGGAGAGGTGATCGGCAGCAACATTCTCTGCTCCCTTCTTGTCCCGAATCTCAATATCAAACTCCTGCAGCAGTAAGATCCATCGTATGAGCCTAGGCTTGGCATCAGCCTTGCTCATCAAGTATCGAATCGCGGAGTGATCAGTATACACAATCACATGGGACAAGACCAGATAAGGACGAAATTTGTCGAAGGCAAACACCACCGCGAGCAGCTCTTTCTCCGTGGTGGTGTAGTTCTCCTGGGCATCATTCAAGGTCTTCGAGGCGTAGTAGATAGGGCGGAAATGCTGATCACGCCTCTGCCCCAACACAGCTCCAACAGCAAAGTCACTGGCATCGCACATAATCTCAAATGGTAAGGACCAGTCAGGAACAACCATGATAGGAGCTTGTGTGAGCTTCTCCTTCAAGGTCATAAAAGCCGCTGTGCATGCATCAGTGAACTGGAAGGGGGCATCCTTCTCTAGAAGCTTCGTCAGGGGCAGAGCAATCTTGGAGAAATCCTTGATGAACCGCCTGTAGAAACCTGCATGACCAAGAAAACTCCGGATCCCCTTCACAGATGTAGGAGGAGGTAGTTTGCTGATAGTCTCGATCTTCGCTCTGTCCACCTCAATCCCCATCTTGGAGATCTTATGCCCAAGAACTATGCCTTCTCGAACCATGAAGTGACACTTCTCCCAACTCAGTGCCAGGTTCGTTTCTTCACACCGTTTAAGGACAAGTTCCAGGTTATGGAGACAGTGAGAGAATGAGTCTCCATAAACCGAGAAATCGTCCATAAACACCTCCATGATCTCGCCGACCAGACGGTCAAAGATAGCGAGCATGCATCGCTGAAAAGTAGCTGGGGCATTGCATAGCCCGAATGGGATCCTCCGGTATGCAAAGGTGCCGAAGGGGCAGGTGAAAGTGGTCTTCGCCTGGTCCTCCGGTGCAATAGGGATCTGGAAGTACCCGGACATCCCATCCAGGAAACAGTAGAACTCGTGCCCCGCCAGTCTCTCCAGCATCTGATCAATGAATGGTAGCGGGAAGTGGTCCTTCCGAGTGGCGTCGTTAAGACGCCGGTAATCAATGCAGACACGGTACCCAGTCACCGTGCGCATCGGGATCAGCTCATTCTTCTCGTTAGGCACCACGGTCATCCCACCCTTTTTGGGTACCACCTGAGTGGGACTGACCCACTCGCTGTCGGAAATGGCGAAGATGATCCCCGCGTCCAGTAGCTTCACGATCTCTGCCCGAACCACAGCCTCCAGGTTCGGTGTCAGTCTCCTCTGCGGCAGTCTCACTGGCCGCATCTCATCCTCCATCAGTATCCGGTGGGAGCAGAAAGAAGGGTTGATCCCCCGGATGTCTGTGATCTTCCATGCGAGGGCGCGCTCGTACCGCTTCAGCAAGGCCACCAGTCTGGTCTTCTGCTCGGGTGTGAGGGTCGAGCTGATGATGACTGGCAGCTTATTCCCCTCCCAGAGAAATGCATACTCCAAATGAGGAGGGAGGGGCTTAAGCTCCAGCTCTGGTGGTTCCTCCAAGGAAGTAGCGATGCGGGTGGAGGATGAGATCGGTTTAAACAGTCTGTCGCCCTCCAAGAAGGGGCCACTCTCCAACTCGGCCAACTGATCCGCCAGCTGCGGCTCCTGCGATGCCTGCTCACCTAGCAAAATACAACGCTCAAGAACATCGTCAGTACCCGCACTCGTGATGGCGAGTGCGGTCTCATAATCAGCAAGCATATCACAGTAATCTATGTCATCATGCAAATGAGGGTGTTTCCCATTCTCAGACACAGAAAAAGTAGCCTGTTCATCACCAGCACGCAGAATCAATTTACCACTATGCACATCAATAAGCGCCTTGGCGGTGGCGAGAAACGGTCTACCTAAAATCAAAGGTACATCCACATCCTCATTTATATCCAAAATAACAAAGTCCACAGGATATGTGAATGTACCTACATTAACAAGCAAGTCCTCAATGATACCCCTAGGATGCACGATAGAACGATCAGCTAACTGAATGCTCATCCTAGTAGTTCTAGGTTCACCTAGGCCTAGCTTCTTAAACAATTTATAAGGCATGACATTGATGCTAGCGCCTAGGTCCGCCAAGGACTTCCCTACATGCATGCTGCCAATAATGAGAGGGATAGTGAAACTCCCTGGGTCTTTTCGCTTCTCAGGCAGCTTGTTCTGCAGGATGGCAGAACACTCCTCGCTCAGCATCACTGTCGAAAGATCCCCAAGTTTCTTCTTGTTGGTGAGGAGGTCCTTCATGAACTTGGCATACTTGGGCATCTTCGACAGTGCCTCCACGAACGGCATGCTGATGTTGACCTGCTTCAACATTGCCATGAACTTGGCAAACTCAGTCTCCAGCCTGTCTTTATGCAGGCGAGTGGGGAAAGGAAGCTGAGGTACATGCTCCTTAACCACTGGCTGTGGCTTGGGAGCAGGCGTTGTTGTGTCTTCCCCCACGTCTGCAGTATCAGCTGGAAGTGTTGAAGCGGGTAGTGGATCATCTCGACTGGGCTGGGCAGGAGCAGCTGATGTGGTCTTGCCACTCCTGGTAGTGATGGCATCAAGCTGCTGGAGCTGGTGAGGATCCCGAGGATTCGGGACAGTGGTGGCAGGCAAAGTCCCAGGTGCCCTGGTGGTGTTCTGGCGGGCCAGGATGCCCACCTGGGTCTGCAAATCCTGCAAAATGGCACCCTGGTTCCTCTGACCTGCCTCCAGTGAGGCTACACTCTGATCCAACCTCGTGATAGTCGCCTGAGTGCTCGTCATGAATGAAGCTAGAATATTTTCCAGCTTCGTCATCTGAGTATCTGGAGCTGGAGCTGCTGCTGGCTCGGCAAACTGGCGCTGGGGCTGCTGGAATGGTTGCCCTTGCCTAGGCTGGTAGGGCTGCTGCTGAGGAACTGGACCCTGTCTAGGCTGATAGGGTTGCCTCTGCTGAAAGCCACCAGCTGGTGCTGGGAAACCAGGTGGCTTGGTGGTGTTACTGCCCCAAGAGAAGTTGGGATGCTGGCGCCACCCCTCATTATAGGTGTTGCTGTACGGGTCGAGGCGCCGAGCATTGGCGATGAAGTCCAACTGCTCCTGGGGAGTAGTAGACTCCCTCATAGCCTGGCAGTCTTCTACTAAGTGGCTCGAGCTCTCACACCACTGACACTGAGCAACTGGAGGTGTAGCCATACCTCTGCCCGGAAGAAGACTGTTGGGCTGCTTCAATGTCTGCACCAGTTCAGCTACCTGCTGCTCGAGTCCGGATCTGGACTCCATGGCGTGCACACCACGATCCCTGGAATGTCTGCCTCTGCTGCTCTGCCCCCAAGAATGATCTCTGGCAGCCAATGTATTAATCATCTGATTCAGCTCGGGTGGAGTCTTGGTGAGAATATCCCCTCCTGGGCATAAAGACTCAATCACCCTCTGGCTATCTGGGGAGAGAGCGCTGTAGAAGTTCCCCACAGTGAAAGCATCACTAAAGCCATGGTGGGGGCACTGCCAGAAGTAGCCCATGTACCGTTCCCAAGCATCACGGAGTGACTCATCTGGCTCCTGGCGGAAGTGAGTGATCTCCCGCTGAATCTCTGTAGTCTTCGATGCCGGATAGTACCTGTGCACGAACTTGTCCGCCAGATCGTCCCAAGAGGTGATGGACAATGGGGGCTGGGTCTCCAACCACCTCTTAGCATTCCCCGCCAGAGAATGGGGGAAGAGATGAAGGCGGATTGCATCATCCGGGACACCATTCAGCTTGAACCCGTTCGTCAGCTGCAGAAAACGGGAAAGATGCACCCTGGCCTCCTCATTCTTCAAGCCATGGAACTGGATAGAAGATGTGATGAGCTGAATCCAGCATGGCTTGATCTCAAAGTTGTTTGCTGGGATCGGCGGGTAGAGGATGACCGGGCGGATGTCAGCAATCCGCGGAGTGTAGTAGTACTCCAGGGTGGGACCCGGCTGCGGTGGATGATGAGCTCCATGATCCTGGGGTATGGGGTTGTTCCCCAGGACCTGATTCACCGGGGGATTCCCCTGGTGCTGATTGTAGTCTCCGTCCATTCCGTGCTCTTCTTCAGAATCGCTGCTCAGGTGGCCGTCTATGCGCTCTTCCGTAGCCAGTCTAGCTCGCTGTTGTCTCCTGAGCTGGCGACAGGTGCGGTCAATCTCTGGATTCAACGGCAGTAAACCTCCCGACTGGCTACGGGTCATGCACTACCTGCACACACTCAAGCAACAAACCCGTGAAGGCACAAGTGGGACAAAGAAAACAAAGCAAAAAGAAAAGCTAAATTAGCAGAAATCACTTTTCTTCAACAACCTAGCCGTCCCCGGAAACGGCGCCAAAAACTTGACTCGACTCTACTGTCACCCTAGGAACTGGCCAAGTGCAACCACTCCCTAAAGCGTAGTATAGCGGGTTTAGGTTTATATGTCAACCCGGGTCCTAGATTTGCTGACTACTCAGTGAGTTCGTGTTATCTAGCAATGAAACTGGGATGCAAGTCTAAACTATCAAACTAACAAAGCAAGTAAACTGTTGTATTCAGGTTAAAGAGGTCACCCGGATATGGTTCCCCCTAGACTGCAGTTAAGCCGGATTGTAATTACCAAGTTCAGTTTCTATGATGGTTATACTGCGGAAGGTTCTTAAACAGCCTGAAGTCTCGACTAAAGGTCTTCAGACCCTCTCAATCTGACTCTCTAGCGGGCGACTAACCTCCACCGGAGTCGACAGATTGAGGCCCTAAGAACAAAACCTCCACTACCGGAGTAAATCCGGTACAGAATAGTGAGTTGGCTCCTCGACTAAAGTCACCAACTCCCTACCTTCAATCAAGGATACTCTATTAACCTAGGCAGATATTCTCATTCTAGGTTAAAGCAGAAACAACAGGAATTTGATCAGGATTCAAGTCATTCAATCATTAAAACCTCAATCGAATATAATCAATCACAGAATCAGTACTTGGGTTCATACAATCAAAGCCTAACATACAAATCTAGGGTTCTCCACACCCAGATGAATGGGAGAACTACTCCATGGAGAAGAAAGCAAAAGCAGAATCAGACACGGAATTCATACTGCAAAGGATGGATTCCTGCTTCTGGACGTTGATTGGCACTCCTCCAAGCTCAAGCTGGCCTCCAATGGTGTTGAAGATCAATCTAGGGCACTTGGGAACTCTTGCTCGTCACTTTCTCTCTCTAGGAACTGATCTCTCTCTCAAAAACTCGAATCCCCTCGAATTGTGGCTGAAATTCTGCTTAAAAGGAGAAAATCCCGACTCGCACGGCCAGGGTGCACGGCCGTGCACATCACCATTCTGGCCGTGCACCTCAAAACGCGGCGTATCAATTAGTTGAACCTCAGCCAACTCGCACGGCCAGAATTGTATGTTGCACGGCCGTGCGTGGCCACGCACAATCCCGTGCGTGCCCACGCACAATCCCGCACGGCCAAACTGGTCACTTGCACGGCCGTGCGTGGCCACGCTGGTCTGCCCGTGCAGCTTGCTCAGCCTCTGTTTAATGCTTCGTTTCTCCCTCGTCCGGACTCCGAATCAATCGCCGTTTGATCCCAGACGCTCGTAGTCTCGTCCTCTTTCGTTTCATAACAAGCTTGCATGATTCTTTGTCCATAAAGTGAGATAGAAATCCATTCTTCTTCAGGTCATGCCCGAGTTTCTTCTCTCGAATCGTCAATTGATCTCTGATTGACTTGAAACTTGCGCCTATGCTTCACTTTATGTGCTAGGACCTGAAATGGGACAAAGGAACACAACCTAGCATAAAATAGGCCAAAGACGCAATAATTCAAGCTCAAACAATCAAGAAACAAAGGGGAAAACATGTGCAAATACCGAGTCATCAGTGGCGGTCCGAGCTCACATCAAGATCCCCGTCCGAGCCACTCCCAATATCCCCGCCCCAGCCACTCCCAAGATCCCCGCCCGACCTACCATCATGAGCAATTCCCAAGCTCATACAATGATCCCAGCCCGAGCTTCCATCAATCCCCTCCAAGCTACCATCAATCTCCATATGATCCCAACCCGATCTCATACAACGATCCCCGCCCATCATACTATGATCCTCACCATACATACTATGATCCCCGCCAAAACTTCTTCAACGAACCCCCCACATCCTCGGGTACCTGGCAAGATGGTTCCTCCACGACTGCGCATCACGAATTCAATCCCATTCCTTGCCCAAATCAGCAGTGGCCTCCTACCCCTCACCGAATGAGCGTCGATGTCCCCCGCTCGACCCAGGAAGCGCCGCATACCACGGATCGACGGCGACACAGAACCGATGATCTCCCTAGCACGACACAGCGATACTTGCTATCGCAACAACCGATGGCCACTCCCGTCGGCCGTTGTAGAATGAGCCAAAAAACTTTGCAGCCCCATGAGTCCCAGAGACTTCCTTTAGATGGATCTTTAGTTTTATCATTTTAAGTGTTGTCTTTAGTTATGTTTTATTTTTTTGTACTTGAAACCGTTTTATTTTAGTTTCTTTAATTGAGTGTTGTTTTAGTTATGTTTTATTTTTTTGTACTTGAAACCCTTCTATTTTAGTTTCTTTAATTGAGTGTTGTTTTAGTTTATATTTTAGTTATAAGTTCTTGGCTTTCTCTACTTTTATCGTGTTAACTTAAGGCTTGAGTGTTTTCATGAGGGTTATTTGAAAACACGAAAGTTCCAAGCATCATAGCTCTAACTCTGACAATAATTGAAAATATACATAACAAGTACCAACAAATGAAAACCGCAAACTATGTCGCATTAGCTGACTCCCCCACATCAGGCCTTGGATTTTGCGGACCAATTGGACATGGACAACTTCGTTTATCATGCCTTGGAACTTTGCATACTGAACATCGTCTTGGGCCTCGTGGTGGTCTTCCACTTTGATCCATTTCGTTTTGAATTCTCTTTTTCCTCGGTCGACCCGGTTCACGCCTCTGTTCGAATGGCGGGATTATCAACTTTCCTGAGTAGACCGGCCAGTAAGCTTCAACAGGCAATGCACGGAAACTACGTCCATAGCAATTTTTGAGTGAGCCGATATTGAAGAATGGACTGACGAAATGACGGGGGTCTTTGCTCCTGTTTTTAATTACAGCCATTGCATGAGAACATGGCCACCCTCTCCCCTGATAATTCTGGCATGAGCACTCACCAAGTTTTGTCCTGAAATTTACCAAAACTTCATGGCGATGGCCCCCGCGTCTACCATCCTAACGGTGTCTGGTCGTCACGCTAAACTCGCCAGTTTCCCGATTCATAACGGTTACACTGTGTCGACTACTCTTCCGATTGTCATGCTCCAGTATTTCTGTGACTTTATTGGCATGGACCTTTCCCTGTGCCTCATTCGTCCTTGCCCAGTGTAGTCGATTGACGAACCATCCATTCGTTTTCCAGAAAGTCATCTCCACTATGGCAGAGATTGGCAGCGCCCGAACACCCTTGTAGGCAGAATTGATACTCTCTAATGAGTTCGTTGTGGCCATACCCCTTCTTGTACCTCCGTCTTTATGAAATTTCCACATGGATAGGTTGTGTCCATCCAGCCACTATGCCCCTTTGGGGCATAACTCCCGCATCTTCTGCAACTTCTCCTGGAATTTTTTCTCTTGGTATGCAACAGCTTAGGTAATAACAATTAAGTAATACGCTAGTAATAATTCGACAATTTATTACAATTCGAACAACAATCAGGTACTCTCGTTAGACTCTTAGGAGAGGTTTACATCTCCTTAGAAACACAGCCTTTTTGACAGAAAAAGGGGGATCCGAGGATCTCTTAATACCCGATTTTCCCAGGAAATGGGAGGATCATGATAATCGCTTAAAACCCCATTTCCTTAGAGGTGCATCTCTTTATAAAGAGTCTAACAAGTGTACCATTTATTTGATATAAGATATTGTTCTTCTCCAAAATTAAACAACCAATAGAGAGCTTACCAATCCACCACAAATTATCAGCAAGCTTCTTCCGCTTGAAATGATGGTTCCAGTTGCTCTTGAAGTGTCGTATGCATCACCTTTGGGACCACTTCAAGGCTGGATCCAAACCTAAGATGGCAGCTCTAATCCCGACGTGCCGATCAGAGATTATTGTCAGGTTCGTCCTCCTAGTGACGTGGAGCTGAATTTGCCGGAAAAACCATCCATAGCTATCAGTATTCTCTCCCTCAACAATGGCAAAGGCTAACGGAAAGACTTGTTTGTTTGCATCCACCCCACTGGCAATCAGTAGAGTGCCCTTGTACTTGCCGGTAAGGAATGTACCATCCACTTGGATCACAGGGACACAGAAGCCAAAACCATCAATAGATGGCTTGAATGCCCAAAAATTCGTCTGAAATGGCGTTTGTTACCTGGCTCTGGTGGTTGTACCTCTTCATCTTGGTATCGAGGGGAGAAAACAGTGCCAAGGTTAGACGCCTCCAGTGCCAAAATCAACCTGGGAAGGAATGCATATGATTCTTCCCAATCACCATGTATCACGGCCAGAGCTTTCTGCTTTCCATGCCACGCCTTCTTATAGTTAATCATATAACCATAACGACTTGAAATGTCAGCGATTATGACTTTCACCTTCAGGTCAGGATCTTGCTCAATTAGATGCTGGATAGCCGCAACAACCACCATGGATTTCAACTGCTGATGGCCTTGGGATGTTATGGATGACACACATGTGTGTGTGTTCACCGCACGGGATATGACCCAATGGGCGTGTCTCTTGCTATTGATGGCCTGGATCCTAACATTGCATCCCTCGTTATGATTACAGCATCTGACTATGAGCCTTTTCGTGTTGGAATGAGTTGTGTGCCATTCAAAATGCCGAGTCATTGCTTCAGTATCAATGGCGTGCCACACCTCCTTCTTCGAGCCAAATTGTTGGCCCTTCATAAACCCAGTGAGTGGACCCCAAATTGGAACCTCCGGTGGTTCCATGTCGCTGTCGACCATCCAATCTCCATCTGGATTGTGATTGTAGTAGGGGACTGGTACACAGTCATGAGCCACCTCATAATCATTATCTGACTCTGACTCTGGTCCTGAATCATCAGCACCTTCAAGAGGGTCGGAGCTGTCTGCACTGACATTGTTCTCTCCTTCTTCATCAGAGGGGTCACTGACTGGTGCTGGCAGGGCATCTTCCATCCGATCCAGCTCATGAAGGCACCTTCATCAGCTCTATAATGGTAGTTTTGAAAACTACCACTACCTGATTGGAAGTTTTACTGGGGTTGGTTGGCATGGTCCGGTTGAACTTCTTCTTCATATGATGGGTAAGATCGATGATGACCTTCACCTTGCTCTTGGTACTGAAAATATGAATGAGGATAATGGTAACTTTGGTAGGGATGATCTCCATATAATTCACCTCCATCATGGATACCAGATGTTTGACCGTCTCCTGAATGACCTCCAACACCTACGACCGGCTCGGTGTAAACGAACATTTCGGCTTTGGAAAGTTTGTTGGACCTCAAGAATTCGAGCATGGCATCTACCTCATCCTTAGTGGTTAACTGGTTATGAGATATTCCTCGTGCCACAACGACCCGCCTTCTCTGTTTGGATATCGGTAAACCATACGATCAACTCTTCTCGTGCCATCCATGCAAGTAACGTAGTACACATTTGATAGAGGTCTTCAAGCATCGGTCTGGTAGCGACCTTTATTTTCTGAAAATTGCCACCGACGTAGGTGGCCCCCTTTCCGCTCTCTTCCGTGTAACCATTCCACCGTAACCCAAGCGTGAACTTTTGGAATGCCATCTGCAAAAAAAAAAAAAAAAAAGTTCAACCAATATCATAAAAATCACAATTCACAATAAAAAGTAATACAAAAAACACTTACGAGTTAACGTTAACCACAAAAACACGAGAGAAATATGGAGCAACAATAATAAATTGAAAAGGGAGAAGGAGAGGTGTGAAGAAAAAAGATTTCTCGGCTGCCTTTTATAGGCAAAATCATCAATGAAAACCGCACCTTAGAGGTGCATTTTTCATCTGCCATGCAGCCCCACGTCTATGAATCTGCACGGCTACTTGTCTGGTGTCGGAAAATAATTGACACACAAACCACACTTGGGGTGTGCGGTTTGTGTGGCAAAACCGAACCTTGGGGATGCGGTTTTGCTAGGCCAGCCCAAAACCGCACCTCAGCCAAGCGGTTTTTATAGGTCAGACCGAAACCGCTTGGCCAAGATGCGGTTTTGGCCCAGGATAATAAACCGCACCTTAGAGATGCAGTTTATATGTAAAACGCACCCTGAAGGTGCGATTTACATATAAAACGCACCTTGGAGGTGAGGTCCATAAAAAAAGGTGTTATTTTTGTAAATATTTTCTTCTGGATGCTATTTTTGTAATTTTTTTTAAAAGGTGCTATTTCTGGAAAAATCCCTACTATTGGGTGGATTTTCTTTTTTATTTTCCTTTTCCAAGTTATGCTACACATACTACAAGCGAGGTAAATACTCTAACGGAGCATCCTAATTCCATTTTCTTATTTGCCTTTTCATTTCCCATGAAATTACAAAAATATGGAATAACAATCTATACATTTTAAATAAACCTCCTACGTTAACTTGCGTATATTTTAGTTAGAAAAACTTGTATGAATTTATACTGTTAAAATAAACTATAATCAATTTAGATCGTTGATTACCAAAACAGTGATAACCGGCCGTGCGAGATAGCAGAACAACCGAGGACATGGAGAACGACGGAGCAGGTTGTCATTATTGGTTATCACTCATTGAGTTGCACTATTGGTTCTCCCTGTCCAGCAGGGCTATCAATGCATCCATGAAAACTCTGAGCCTACTTCATGATTTTTCCTTTGTGTAGTTAGTTCATATTAAATCAAGTAACTCTAAAAGATACAGATAACTAACTATTATATAAGATAAAAAAGAATTAAATAAATGAAATAATCTACAAAATTGGTGTTCATCAATTTTATCATTTTAGTTCATCTATGAAGTTTCATACAACAAATATTAAGAGAGAAATAATTTGAAACAGGTCAACACTATAAATAATAAATAGGTAAAGATGTTAACATAAATTAAAATATCTTTCAATTGAATTTTAATATTGCAGTACACTTTAATAAGCTTATAATACCGAATATCTTTAAAATGATATGGTTAATGATAAAATATTCGCAAAAGAATCATAATCATCGACCGAATTTCTAAAATTCACCAAACAAACAAAATAATTTTGTTTCTCAAAATCAGCAAAGATCTTAGGTATATATATATTATGTAATCGGTTTGAATAGCGCATGAAATAACAGAAGAGGATTTAAAGAAGATGAAATTGAACACTCACTTTGAAGATAATATCCAACATGACATATAATTACATATATTGTTTCAACCTGCAATACTTAATAAAAGGTTTCAAGGAAAAAGGGATTAAATAATCAATTATTCTAGACATTGAAAAAATAAATCATTTGTCATGCAATAAAAAATACTAATCACTTCAGCTTCTCTCTGATCCTCCATCGCTTCAGACTATTCAAACCTGGGCGAAGCGTCTATGGGGGCGAGAGGGGCCGATTCATGTCTCAGAGTTTGGTGATTCTATGTTTCTGTTCCAGTTTCCGGATCTGGCAACTAGTACCTGGGTCTTCGAAGGAGGGCCTTGGAACTGCCAAAATATTCCACTATTTCTTCGTCGCTAGACGCCGGTGATTCAACCTATGGATTTTCACCTCTCAACGTTACCTATCTGGGTGAGGATTAAGGGGGTACCGCTGGAGTACCATTCTGTAGATGGGCTGAGTCGGATTGCTAGTGTGCTGGGGGTTCCTCTCTGGATGGATCAGGCAACTAAACTGGGTACTCACATTGGGTTTGCGAAGCTGTGTGTTGACCTGAGGGTGGATTGTGGTTTTCAGGAGGAGATCAGAGTTCAGCCGGAGGGGGAGCAAGCATTTTCTTTGGCAATTGAGTACCTTCGCCTCTCGCCATGATGCCTCCATTGTCAGGTTTATGGGCATGAGGCAGGTAAGGGAGCTGATTGTAGGGTGGCGGAGGAAGCTGCTTGGGTCCAAAAGGGGAAGACAGTTGTTACTGATGGTCTAGCGCTGCAAGTGGTCACACCGGTTTCACCTCTCACTGCTGTCATTGCTGATGGCATCTCTTCTCCGGGGGGGGGGGGTTCCATCTTGTTCCCAAAAGCACTCCAATTGGGGGCCAGTGAGGCTTCCTCCAGTGGTACTAAAGAGGTTGGTCAAAAGGTTTGGAAGGCAGCAAAAGAAATGGAGATAGATGCGTTGGTTGCGAGTATTGAGCAGTCTGGTACTAAGGTGGCTTGTAGTAATGGTATGAAGTCTGGCCAGAATGGTGGTAAAGTGTCTAGTGCTGCTAAAGTCCCTGCACCTTCTAAGAAGGGGAGGGGACGAGGTAAGCGTCGATGATTATCCTGTCTTGGAATATCAGGGGGTTTAACACCCCTGATAAGCATAGGTATGTATATAGTCAACTAAATAAGTATAAAGTAGATTTAGTAGCAATTTTAGAAACCAGGGTCACCTTTAAAAACTCTGGTTCTATAATCGATGGTGTGTTTGGTGATTGGCAATATATGGATAATTACAGTAAATCCAAATCTGGGAGGGTATGGTTGTTATGGAGGAATGGTCTGAAGGTCACTCAGCTGGAGTCTGGAGAGCATTTTCTCCATGTGAGAATGTTATCTGGGTTGGAAGAAGTTGTGGTAACTGCAGTTTATAGCCCTAATAAGCCAGGGCAGCGTCAGCAGCTATACAAGGAGCTGGCTAAATGTCAGACTACTACTAGTCCTTGGATTGTTTTGGGGGACTTCAACACAGTTGCAGAAGTTAATGATGCATCTAATTTAATGGTGGTGACTCAGAGCATGTTAGACTTCAGGGAATGGATTGAAGATATGCAACTGGTTGACCACAAATTTGCAGGATCATGGTACACTTGGTGTAATAAACAAAAGAATAATCCTATTGCTTAGCGTATCGACAGAGTACTAGTTAATGATCCTTGGTTTGATATCTTTAAATTTAGTTCTACCTGTACTATCAGCCCTAGAGTTTCAGATCATTGTGGTTTACTTGTTAACACAACAAAGGAGTTGAAGACTCTACCGAAGCCTTTCAAGTATTATAAGTTTTGGAGGAGCCATCCACAGTATCAAGAAATAATTAGAGAGTCCTGGGATAGTGTCACAAGGGCTGATCCTTTCCAAACAGTCTTAAGGAAGCTTAAGAGGGTAAAGATGGGGCTTAAAGTTCTTAATAGAACTCATTACTCTGATATCTCAGGGCGTACTCGTGAGGCAGAGAGGCTGCTAGTGGAGGCTAAGGGGTAGGTCTTGGATGATCCTATTACTGTCAATGTAGCTCTTGAAAGGGAGTTGGCAATCAAATGTGCAGAGTTGCAAGCTGCTGAAGAATCCTTCTATAGACAGAAGTCGAGGGCGTCCTGGATAAATGAAGGAGATGGCAACTCAGGTTTTTTCCGTAAGTATGCTAAATCTCGCAACACGAAGCTTTCTATTGATCCTCTTATTGATGACACGGGGCAGGTGGTCTCAGATGTAAGCCAGATGGGACAGATGTCTGTTGATTTCTATAGGAAGCTGCTTGGTGTGCCTAATCTTGAGGTGGCTGATTTACCAGTCAGTTATTTTGAGAGTCTGCTTAGTGCTTAGGACTAAGCTTTCACAGGAAGATGTGGTGCATCTGTCTAAGCCGGTATCAAGGGAGGAGGTACGTGTTGTTTTCTTCTCTATGGCAGCGGATAAAGCCCCTGGGCCTGACGCTTACCCTACTGACTTTTATAAAGCTGACTGGGAGATAATTGGCTCGGATGTGACTGATGCTGTGTTGTATTTCTTTCAAACTGGAATGCTGCCTTTAGAGGTAAACTCTATCATTCTAACCTTGATCCCCAAGCTTCAAAACATAGAGCGTATGAAGGACTTTAGGCCTATATCATGTTGTAACGTGCTATATAAGGCAATTGCAAAGTTGTTTGCAAACAGAATGGCTCTCGTGCTACCTCACATTATTAGTCCTTCTTAGTCTGCATTTGTGAAAGGTCGTATAATCAGTGATAATATCTTACTGGCCTCTGAACTAGTTAAGGATTATCACAAAATGTCTACTACATCGCGCTGTGTGGTTAAGATTGACCTAATGAAGGCATTCGATTCAGTCGATTGGAGGTTTTTGTTTCGTGTAATGAATGCTATGGGCTTCCCTGATTCCTATACTGCACAGATTAGGACTTGTGTTACATCTCCTAGCTTTAGAGTGGCTTTTAATGGGGGTCTTTGCGGGCTGTTTTGTGCGGGGAAGGGGTTAAGACAAGGGGATCCTTTGTCCCCCTATCTTTTCACTATCTCGATGGAGATCTTCTCATGTCTGCTACATAAAGCAGCAATAGACAATCAGGTGCCTTATCATCCCAGATGTAAGAAGCTAGGGATTACTCACTGACACGCTAAAACACAACACCTAACAATGGCCAAGTGTAACCAATGAAAGGGACTGCAGTATAGTGGCACAAGTAATAAATATCGAATCCACGGGTCTCTAGAGTTACTATTACTCAGCTTCAGTTCATTATCTAGCAAACTAGATTAAGGATTGATTTATAAACTACTCTACTGACTACTCTACTAATTACAAGTTGAGAACTCACTTAGGTATGATTCCCCCTAGCTCCTCAATTAGGTACAAGTTGCAATTACCTTTGGTTGATCTACTGTTGATTAAACTGTGGAAGATCCTAAATTAGCTTGGAATCTCTTAAGCTGACCAAGCCCTCTTAGACAGAATACCCGGCAGGCGAATAGCCTTCACCGGGATAGCCTACTAAGGCGATTCACACAAATCTCCACTACTGGAATGAATTCCAGTACAAAGCAGTGAATTGATTGACTCTCGCACAACCAATTCACCACTATCAATCAAGGAAGCTCTCTTAACCTAATCAGATTCTATCTATCATAGGTTAAAGCAGAAATCAAGAGAAGATGATCAGGCTTCAATTGACTCTATAAATCATGCCTCAATCGATTTTAATCAAACAATATAACATCCAAAACTTCATACAAGAAAGATCCTAACACATGGAACTAGGGTTCCTCAAAACCTAAGTGAAGGGAAGTTACTCCATAGAGAAGAGAGAGACTGCATAAATCTGATCTAGATCTTCAATCTCCATCTCCAAGCTTGATTCCCGAGCTCCAATGGCGAAGAAATCCTCCAAAATAGCTCCAAGAATGTTCCCAAGTCGCTCTCTCTCTCTAGGGTTCGTCCCTTGGGTGTTTGGGAACCAAAACCCAGCTCTCTCCTTTCCTTCTGCTGAAAATCGGGTTTTAACCAGAAATTCTCGATCACACGGCCAGGCCACACGGCCGTGCGACTTTCCCAGATGCCCGTGTGAGGGCTCGGTGATTTCCACACGGCCACATGGCTAGGTCACACGACCGTGTGGGGTTTTAGGCGTGCCCGTGTGGCTTGCTCAGCCTCTGTTTAATGCTTCGTTTCTCCCTCGTCCGGACTCCGAATCAATCGCCGTTTGATCCCAGATGCTCGTAGTCTCGCCCTCTTTCTTTTCAAGACAAAATATCATGCTCGTGTTTCTTCTCCCGAATTGCCGAATGATCTCCGATTCACTTTAAACTTGCGCCTATGCTTCAATTTACATGCTAGGACCTGAAATGTGACAAAGTAACACAACCTAGCATAAAATAGGCCAAAGAAGCGATAGTGCAAGCTTAAACCATCAAGAAACAAAGGGGAAAACATGTGCAAATATCGAGTCATCAAATCCCCCCACACTTAACCGTTTGCTTGTCCCCAAGCAAACCTAACTCAAACCAATGCTGCTCTCCAGACCTCTATAGAAACAAACAACCCGATCATCGGTAGAGGATTTTCTAGATCATATAGCAGCTTACGAGGTCAACTGGTCTTCTAAGACGTTCCCTATCTCTCTCAATGCGAGTACTAGACTCAAGCCAGGATCATGAGAAGAAGTGGAAGTAAGACAACCAGTTCATGGATAAATGGACTCACACCATTCACAACGAAGGACTAGTTGTAACGGGGTGCTCTTTTACTTCATTTCACCGTTGGAACCCCTTTTTGCACTTTCATTTACATTTCTTTTTCTCTTTTTATTTTTCTTCATTCACTTGGCGGGGGTTCCAACTGCAGTCTTTTGCACGGTCGACCCTTATTAGTCGAGCAAGAGCAATTTTTGTACACCTGGCGCTCGCCAGGGTACTTCTTTTAACTCCTTTTCCTCAACTCGTGTGGAGGGTCAATGAAATTAAGGATGGTCAGAAGCTCTATCCGCGCCCTTAAAAACACATCCTCAAGTAGGCAAACCGTTCAACGGGTGGAATTTTTACTTGTACTAGAGACAACTTAGCTTCACCTTGTAGGAGTACCCCACTAAGGATCACTAAAATCTCTTCCAAAACCCGATTTTGTGCAATGAACGGTGCCGCACACGTTGGGCTTACCCCATGTTTAAGATTTAATGATTTTGACATGGATTGCCAACTGCTTTTCATTTGCCACATGAGCACCCTGTTCAATACACGAGTCCATAACACAATTCAAACAGAGTCCACATTACCGCATGAATTCAACGGTCTTAGCCCACTAATTCACAAAATCAACTGACACAGTAGAGAGCTAGATAGGAAAAATCTTATACTTCAACATCCTCCATGTGCTACACTACCTCCCTAGGTTGCACATTACTATAGAGACTGTCAATTCAAAGCATACTGAGCAGGCAATTTGCAAGGAAACATGTACTTGGAGCCCTCAAATTTAAAATAAAATTTGTACAGTGGACTAGGCTCCAAGCACACAAACAACCAAACATTCACCAGCATACATAATCGAACATCCCCCCACACTTAAGCACGACATTGTCCTCAATGGAGGAAAGATAAGGAGGGTAGAACGAAGTTACCAGATCAAGGGTGAATGATGATGGACGGGGCAGGCGGTGCATTCCAGGAAGAGAGAGTAGTCGGAACACAAACACCACAAAAAATCTCACAAAGGTTGAGTTATTGACTCTAAAATCAAATAACAAAACTTACTCAACCGAGGAGAAAAAAAGAAAGAAATGCAAACCGACTGGTTGGGTTGCCTCCCAACAAGCGCTTCTTTCACGTCGTGAGCCAGACGATGGCTCTTAAATTTTGGTCCATGCTAGAACCTCCTTGAAGTTGAGGTTCTCGTCGATGAGGTGGAGTCTCAAGTCACTAGCATGTGGTATGACAGGTGATGGAAGCTCATGCACTTGATGCAGATAACGTCTCCACCCTCGAGACCTTTTCTTCTCTTCTCTCGTCTCATTGCCCCAAACTAGATATGACAGCATCGATTGGCCACCATCGCGTCCACCAAGAGGGACCAATGTCAATGTGGCCTTGGTCTGGCAAAGAGACACTGCAAATGGGTCCTTGCTAAGCAGTTCCTCGAAGTTTGGTGGGGATATTACTTGTAATATAGGGCCGGTGCAAGCCTCTTCCACCTCAACTTCATCCTCAGCCTGGACACCACTCGCTTCTTCAACCCGCCTTCCTTCTTCAAAATGTGGTCTCTCTCCTCGGAAAAGATCAAGAACTCCTTTCCTTTTGCTGAAAATCGGGGTTTAACCAGAAATTCCCGATCACACGGCCAGGCCACACGGTCGTGTGACTTTCCTAGATGCCCGTGTGAGGGCTCGGTGATTTTCACACGGCCACATGGCCAGGTCACACGACCGTGTGGGGTTTTAGGCGTGCCCGTGTGGTTGCTCAGCCTCTGTTTAATGCTTCGTTTCTCCCTCGTCCGACTCCGAATCAGTCGCCGTTTGATCCCAGACGCTCGTAGTCTCGTCCTCTTTATTTTAGTGATAAAATTTCATGATTATTTGTCCATAATATGAGGTAGAAGTCGATTATTCCTCAGGTCATGCTCGTGTTTCTTCTCCCGAATTGCCGAATGATCTCCGATTGACTTCAAACTTTTGCCTATGCTTCAATTTACATGCTAGGACCTGAAATGTGATAAAGGAACACAACCTAGCATAAAATAGGCCAAAGAAACGATAATGCAAGCTTAAACGATCAAGAAACAAAGGGGAAAACATGTGCAAATATCGAGTCATCACTCACCTTTACTTCACTGACGATTTACTTGTCTTCTCTAATGGGTCTGTGAGGGCAGTTGCTGGTATTCGCAGGGTTTTGGATGAGTTTTACATATGCTCAGGGGTTAAATGCAATCCTGAGAAGAGTCAGTTGTTCTAATCTATTCTGTACAGGGTTCCACTTGCCTCTCTTCCTGTTCGATATCTGGGAGTTTCTTTAATCTAAGGGAAACTGGGCAGGGTTGATTGTCAAGGGTTGGTTGACAGAATTACGGCTCGTATTAGAGGTTGGCACGCTAAAACTCTAAGCTATGCAGGTAGAATCCAGCTGATTTCATCGGTTATCTCTAGCGTTCTGCAGTTTTGGATGAGTGTGTTTACTTTGCCAGCATCTGTTTTGGAGGATATTGAGAGGATTTGTAATAAGTTCTTGTGGGGGGTGGGTGAAGGGAGTGCTAGGCAGAGAGCTCCAGCTGCCTGGTCTTTTGCAGTGCTAATGAAGTCTGAAGGGGGGTTGGGAATTAAGGATTTCAGAGTCTGTAATAAAGCATGTGTTATACGACACTTGTGGGAAATATTAGAAGGTAGTTGTTCACTCTGAATTGCATGGATCAAACTGTATCGCCTCAAGTCCAAGTCCATCTGGGATATATCTGCTACCTCGGTGGGTTCATGGACCTGGAAGCATATTTTGAAGATGAGAGCTGCTGCTAGGGTTTTTTATAACAGATTCTGGTTCTTCTCTTCTTTGGGATGGTATTCCCATGGCACGTTATTCTGTTAAACAGGTGTGGTTAAGCATCAGGGGGGGCATTCCCACAGGTACCCTGGGCTGAACTGGTTTGGGGACAACCCTCCATTCCTAAGTACAGTGTGTTGTCCTGGCTTATTGTCTGCAATAGAGTCACCACATCTGATAAGCTGTTGATATGGGGTAAAGTAGTTTCTGGTTGTTGTGTCCTCGTTGTTTTCTCTGTGCCCATTCTTTGTTTTGCTGATTGGGACTCCCATATTGCTTGGGCGTCAGGAATGTGGCAGGGAGGATCAAACTCTGCTCGAGCAGGTAGACTGTTATGGAGGATGGTTCTTGAACAAGTGTGGAAGGAGAGATGTTTGAGAGGCTCCCTCGTTTGGGTGACCTGGTGCTTAATGATATTTTTTTGATTCCCATAAAAAAAATACTAATCACATTTACTTCAAAATGCATTATTTGATATTAAAGCTTACTACTCGGCTAGTAAAAAAAAGTTATAGTTTCCTTTCAAGTATTTGTTTTTATTGGTTTCATTATTTGTCATCTTTGTATTTCTTGAAATTTACAGTATTAGTGTTTTTAAGTTGTCCTTGATCTTTAAAACTTCTGAAAGAGAAAATGAGATTTTTTACATCAAATCTATACCAATTAATATCAATTTAAGAATTTTACATCCTATGTATATTCAATATCGCAATTCGATATGCAATATAGCAACCAATGATATTTGGGTTGTAATTTAGAATATCCTTCGTTTATAAGTTATAAAAAATTCTAGATTACTTATTAAAATCCATTTAAAATAAAAAATTAAAATCAAAGTATCAAGCACCATAAAAATGCTTACATGAGACTTAGTGAACTAGCTAACCATGATGAAAAAGTCATATGCTTTTAAGATTTTAAGTTCGTGTATGTTTTGTATTCAAAAGGATATAAGAAACTTTTTTAGTTAATTGGTTATGGTTTTTGTATTTGTTTGAAGAGACCATGGTTCAAATGTTGGTGTTGATATATTTTTTATATGAAATAAATAAACAATTGTGAAGATTAAATTACCCTTCCTATTTTTACTTTTGTTACAGTAAATTTGAAATTGAGAAAAGTAGACAAAACTTTAGATTATAAGTAAGAGGTGAAGAATCTAGGGATCATTAATATAGTTCAGGTCCATGTTTTGTTTAGCTTCTAAGGTTTGCATTGAAGAAAGTATGTGCAGTTGTAACTTGGACATTTCATCTCACATGGGCTATTTTGGCCTTGAAACTGAAAGGGGCTATAGATGCACTAGTAGCTATTGGAAATGAATGAATAGCTTTGAAAGCTATAGAGTCTCAATTGGAAAAACTACCACATTTGTAGTTTCACTTGGTGAAATGTGTATAAAGATAGGAGCCTCTCTCCTAAGGGCATGCCCCTTGGGGTTGACCCACTTTTGTGGGAGAGGGAGGACCTAACACACGCGCGCTCGCCGTCCGTCTGGTCGGTTGGTTGGTTCACTTGAGACTATATATTTTTTTGGAGAAATTCCGAACGAAATTAATTATCTAATAATTAATTATTAATAGGTTATTCTGGGGAATATTCTAAGGATAATCGATTAAAAAGGAATATTCGAAGGATAATCCCGCATGATTTTCTTAACCAACGATTTTTAATTAAAAAAGTAATTATCTTCCTTAATTAATCCGACTTATTCCCCAAGCTAGAGGGTATATTCCTAGGGGTTCTGCTCCTATAAATAGCCGCCTCCCCAGCCCCTCTAAACACACCACAACGAGCATAAACACAATAGAGAGAGTTTTCAGAGAGCTCCGGTTTTCGCACAAAACCGTCGAGCATTCGAGGAGCTGTTTTATCCTGGAGACGACTGGTTGATAGTCTGCCGTGCGCATCGAGGGCAATGTCGCGAACTTCTTAAAGAGAGCGACCTAGTCCGCGTTTCAGCTCCAGATTCGGTAACCTCGTTCTTGTTTTTGTTCCGTTCCTAACAATTTTAAGATGCTCGGTTGCTGCTAAGTCGACTGAACAAAACAACATGGCTGGATCTGGTGTTGTCGATATCAATCGACCCTTTTGCTTCGTTGCAGTCAACTTCCGTCACTGGAGACAAAAGAAGGAGTTCTACCTGAGGACCAAGAAGTTGGCACACTGCCTCAATAGCATGCTTGTCGAGCTGCCGGAGGAAGCGACCCATGAGGAGAGGGTTGCTTCTGCTAAGGAAATGGAGCATGACTTCCTGTGCAAGAACTACATCCTCAACGGCCTGGCAGACGATCTCTATGACTACTATGCGGAAGCAATAACACCGCAATGATGATCTGGGATGCGCTCCAAAAGAAGTACGATACGGAGGAGGCTAGAGCTAAGAAGTATGCTGTCAGCCGTTACCTGCGCTACCAGATGGTGGATGACAAGTCCATCGAAGTTCAGTCCCACGAAGTTCAGAAAATAGCTCATGAGATCGTCTCCGAAGGTATGCCTCTAGACGATCAATTTCAAGTTGCTTGCATTATTGATAAGCTGCCCCCTTCGTGGAAAGATTTTAAGAATATGCTTAGACATAAAACCAAAGAATTTTCACTAGAAAGCTTGATTACTCGCCTAAGGATTGAGGAAGAGTCCCGCAAGCAGGATATGAAAGAAGAGGTGATGGTCGTCCTGTTACATCCCGCCCTTTCCCTTAAGTTAAAATTACTATTATACCATTGGAGGAATTTGTCAAATTCTATCGTAATAACGATGAGGACTAAAAGTGTCAATTCTCGAGTTAACCAGTGTTGAGTTTCGACAAAAAATGGAAAAGTTTCGGACCAAACTCACCCGTAATTGCAAAATTCCCAAAATACCCTACTCTTAGACCCCTTAGTTCACCACTTGGCCTAATTGCAACAATTAAATCCCAGACCCCCTAGTCCACAGCTCGGCATCGTTAAAAACCCTAAACCGTCTCGCTATCCTTCCCCTCGTGCAGCCTTTCCCAGACAAACACAGAGCATGATAGAAGGGCGGCGGGAGAAAGCGGCAGAACGTTCTGCCACTGACGTCGGGGGCGAGCGAGATCATTGGCTGGAAAGCGATAGGTAGTCGCAAGCTCGTCTCATGGTTATCAGGCCCGTTGTGGACGATCTCGTGTCATGGATTATCGCAGGGGAAGCCGCAGCGGACGATGGCGAGAAGCATGCATGAGGCGTTGATGGAGGGCTGATCAAGGACCAACGAACGGTTCCCCCCCTTTACTACGAGAGCAAGCCCGAGCGGGATCATTGGCTGGAAAGCGATGGGCAGCCCTCCCTACTACGAGAGATGCTTGCCTAAGTATCTCGTCTCATGGTTATCAGGGATGAGATGGAGGGCTGATTGAGGAGCATGGACAGCCGCTATGGACGATCTCGTCTCATGGATTATCGCAGGGGAAGCCGCCGCAGACGATTGCGAGAAGCAGACATGAGGCGTCAATGGAGAGCTGATCAAGGAAAAGCGAACGGTTCCCCCTTTACGAGAGTTTCTTGCTTAAGCAAGCTCGTCTTGGGTTGAGAGCGAGCAAGTTACCTCGTCTCGTTGTTCTTTCCATCCCCATCGAAGCAAGCTGGTCCATTTGTTAAGCAAGTTGCTCCATTTTTATTCAAGCAAGTAGGAATTTACTATTATTTTGGAAGCGAGTATGACAACTTTGGAGCAAAATCAGAGCCAGTTCCGACGTAAGTAAGGTGAGTGTAAAAGGGGTAAATTCTATGCCTTACGTATTCTTTTAAGTATTATGATTTTGAATATTTTATCGAATTGGTTACCGTTGCTTGGTTATGATTATGATTGCTTATTTGTGCTTTGCTTGAACTATGATTTGAGGTGATTTTGTGCTATTTGAGGTGATTTGAGGTGATTTTGTACTATTTACCTTAAAACTTTATGTTTGAGTTATGGTTAAAGTTTAAGAAACAAGTTATTTTAAAGAAGTAATTCACCTTCAAGAAGGTGAAATCGTTTTAAGTGTTTTGAGTCGCTAGCGCCAGTCCATTGTCATTTAAGATTTTCAGATAGAGCAACAGTTATGCTATGGAGATCTTTTAGACAGAGCAGCAGTTATGCTCTTGAGATATTTAAGTTGAGCAACAGTTATGCTCTTGAGATTTATAATATGAGCAGCACTTATGCTCTTGAGAATCGTGGAAGAAGAGCATTCCACGATAAGTTTAAGTTTAAGGAAAGCTTGGATGGCTTCTCATACGTATGAGTTGGCAACCGGACTAGCTAGTGAGGGATCCCCGTGTCAGTCAAATATTTAAGTCGAGATTTGAGCTTTAAGAATGGAGAGTAACAGTAACTCCCATGCAGTTTTAAGAGTTAGGAGTTTTAAGAGTGGAAGTACAAACAACTTCAACAAATTTAAGTAAGTGTTTTAAGTAAAGTACTAAGCAGTAGAAATTTTAAACGTAAGGGCGTAGACTGACCCCAACTCACTCACCAGGCCATAGTAAGGGAATGAGCGAGAACCAGATCGGTAACAGCTAGCTAGAGGAGAAGTTCGAGGGCAGCCAGCTAGAGGAGGGCAGGGCAAGCGTCATGGAGGATGCCTAGTTAAGATTTTCAGTAGCAGCAATGACAGAGACTACCTAGTTATTTGCATTTTATGATTATGAGTATAGACAGGAGATCAGATTGAGATTTTAAAGTTTGAGTTTAATTTGCCCACGTGTTAGGGCTTTGCTTTGAACTACAAGTGTGTGTTTTCAGTATTTTATTTATGAAATTTTTTCCCGCTGCAATTTAAGATTTGGGTATTTTAGTTATCTAGGGCATTTTAGTAAAAGTAGTACCCGGCCGGGTTAGGGTGTTTCATTTTGGTATCAGAGCCGGTCTTCCTCTGTTCCTTGGTTTCCAAGGAATACTGAAATGACGGTCTCAGTTTTGAAAGGTTTTGTTTGAAAGTGTCGCAACCGTCCCTCCGGGGGGGTCCGAATGTCGTCGCATCGGCATTTTTGGGAGTCGCCATCGATCTTACTAGGAGTGGATCGAACACTCTTCGGTCGGCTCTAACCTTAGGGCCAGAACCGAGATATGGTCTGCGGTTAAGAGATATGGGTTCGGGAGTACGGTTACGTGTGGGGAAGTGAAATCACACCCCACAACGCCCTAAATGGGTACTACTTAAGTCGATAAGTTTCATATTAGTTGGGTGTATATTAAGTAATAATTTAGTAATTTTAGGGCCCCACTGGACCATTACTATATTGCTATTCATTGGGTATAATTTAGCTAAACGTCTATTGACGTATTAATTTATCACTAGGTAGTTTAGGTATTTTTTAGGGCCTTACTTGACTACTAAAGAAATTAAATCGTATTAGTTGTAATTTAATTATACGCCCATCGACGTAAAATTAAAATATAAAGTTAATTAATTAGTTGGACTCGAACCTTATCGGTTGCCTACGTACCCGTTAGACGGGATCAAAGTCCACGTAGTTCGTTGGGACTTTGAAAATTTTAAGTAAAACTATTACCACATTCCACTGATTGTGGTTCTCGTATCAAAATTTATTGTTAGTAAAATTTAGGTTGGTATTATGAAATTATAAAAAGATAATGTAATAATTTCAATCATTAAGAGGAGTTTAGATGTACTAGAAAAGAAACGAGATATACTTAATCCGCAATTCTACATTTCGTATTAAGGATTTTAAATAAATAAGATTATACGGGTTTATAATATTAACGCATGAGAGCCAGCAGTCTAACTGGCTAAAACGCCAGACCAAATTCGCGTTTGACCGAGAGAACATGGGTTCGAAACGCGCTATCTACAAATTTTTGTTTATCTCGTTTTAGAGCAGAGAAGGGGGAAGGGCAATTTGGTAAGTTCTCAAAAAGACGGTGGCACGCCGCGTAATTAACAATAAACCCTAGGGGCATTTTGGACTTTTTCAGGTGGGTATAAATTCACCTTAAGGAAACCCTAATTCGGCCTTACCAAAAAAAAAAAAAAGTGGCCGCCTCCTCCTTTCTTCCTCTCGTTCTCTCTCTTACTCTCTGCCTCTCGATCCTCTTCCAGAGAAGAAAAAAAAAACAAACGAACCCTAATCCACCTCTCTTCTCATTTCCTCTGGAGTAAACCGAAAACCACAAAAAAACGAAGAATAATCACCCTCTCCCCCTCTCGATTCTCTACTCTGTTCTCTGCTCTCGACTAGCTAAGGAGTCCGCTCGTTTCGTACTAATCCAACCGAGAGGGCTTCGATTCAGGTAGAGTGAGACATGCATGGTCTTTTTGATTCGTTTTAGGTGATTTTATTAGGATTTTCCTAACTCCTTTCATTTTCATTTTCATTTCCGGTGAAATTGTCCCAAACCGAAGGGGGGTTTTCTCGATCTACCTCCTCCTGCTCTCGGTTTACTCTTTGGTAAGCTTCTCTTAAACAGGCAAACTTAGATCTAATTTTTCCACACAAGACGTGATTTTAATCTTGATTTTTATTTTTGGGTTTTAGATTTGGACGAGGAGGAGAAGGGAGCAGCGGGGTTAGGGGGGAGGAAGAATCGTCGTCGGCAGGGATCTTTGGCGACGACTGTTGAGTATTTTGTAATCTTTTTTTTGTTTATTTCGATCTGGGACAGATCTGATCCTTCTCTAACTTATTTTTGCAGATTTGAGGAAAAGGCCGGATCTGGGTAAGGGTCTCCGAAACTCAGCTTAGTGTGATTAGAGAGTTTGAACTGAAATTAAATGGACTTATGAGATTTTTAACATAACTATCGGGTCTGATTCCCAATAAAACTGGTTATGTATGAGTTGGAATGTTTCTTAAGTGATTTTTACGAACTTGACTTAGTATGGTAATGGCTGGAGGGTAAAAGGTGGAAGGTATGAATCTATATGATTATCATGAAGTTTCTGATCTAACGGGTTTCAAAACAAAATTAGATTCTGAGTTTTTGATAGAAAATAAGGTTAAATTAGATTGAGCTTGTGATGATATGTATGATTTTCATTGCGTTTTGGTTTAAAGCTTAAAATTCATGGATTGGCTTCCACCTAATCTAAGTAGTAAAATGGATATTTGAGAAATGAAAATATAGATGTCTACTTTTAGCCTCTATGAATCGCCGCCACTATTTGCGATTCTTATTGAACTACGATTGGTGGTTGATTTGTGGTTTTTGTTGGATCTGAACCCAAAATAAACTATACGATTCAAAAATAAAAAAAAAGGCTTTAGGTTATTTCAATGAACCTGTCGGTTTTGGTGGTGTTCTACTATTTGGGTTTGGTTTTGGTATGATGGGTATGGACTTTCTATGCGTTTTTGGTTATGGTACGATGGATTTGGAATTGGTATGCATTTATAGAGTTTGGTATCAGTTATGTTTCTTTGTAAATAAAGGGAGATACATGGTACAAATGGTAGTTCTAGAGGAAAAGCGATTAACCACTAAAATAACCACCATAGATAGAAAGCGCTTAAATAAATTTAAGCATGATCTGAATATGTAGTGACTATAATCGATACTAGTAGATGGAAAGCAACGATAACAAGCTTTCGAACATAAACCGCTTGAATGAAAATGAGTAAACAGATCAGCTAGTACAACAACTTGACACTAAAGATGTAATTGGAAAGAAAGGAATCCAAGTATGAAGCAAATTCCATTAAGTAAAGACTAGTAGTCACTAACCTGGTGCAGTTCTTGCTCGAGTATAGTCCCTTGCTTCTGTAATCTCCCCTTCTCCCAAAGCAAAGAAAAATTCGTGTATCAATCCCTCCTTATCCAGTAATTTTTTTCTGTGTTTTTCTTCTCCAATCCGTCCTCCCTCAACAAAGAGCCCCAAGAGCTCATTTATAGCAAACCAAACCGCCACTTGTCACTATTTGATTCGTCCAATTTTTTAATATGACTTTGAAGAGTGTGCCTGGTCGGTTGTAGATAGGATTTGGTTAGACCAAATTGGTCTGGGTCGGATTGTTGGGCTGGTCTCTGGATCGAACCAGTTGGCCGAGTTGGGCCTGTCGGGTTTGGGCCGATTTGGGTCCGATCTGATTTGTGTTTGGGCTTGAAAAGAAACTGGCTTTATACTTCTTGGACTTGAAATACTTTGGTTTGGGCTTAAATTGTGGACCTGGTGTATGGGTTTGAGAACTGACTAGTTCTTCTTTTCTATTGCAGGTCCACGGTTTATAAAGGAGTCGTCTTTTAATTGCATATATGTATAATTTGTGACGGTCTATTTAATTACTATTCTTTCCTTTGTTATCTATGTAATTCTCGATCAAATGTATCATGGAAGAAATAAAATGGCGAAGTATGTTTTTTTTGTATTTATTGATTTGTTCTTTTCTTCTATGCATTGTAAACCAATGCTCAAATGCAAACCCAAACCTAAAGCGTATTAAGCTTCAAAATAGTACTTATCCTCGTGTCCATTCGAATTGATTCTTGGATTGTATATGAGCGGAAAATGGTAATCATTGGTTCATATTGACTTGCCACTGCTAGTCTTAACCAAATTATTTCAAACTTCCTTCCCAAATATCATTGTGATGCTACAATTAGTTGTTTATATATATATATATATAACTAACATGAATGTTCCGGACAAAATGTGGTGTCTACAGAAAGGAAAGGAAAATGAGTCAAGGGTCTCCTTTTAAGTGTCTATAGAATCTCCAGTCTACTCTATTCGTATTAAGATAAACTAGCACAGGGCCCGACCTTTGGTCGGGAGAGCATATAATATATAATTATATATAATGGTGGATATGATAGATGTTCGGGAATGCATAATGTGATTAGAATATAATAAAAAAGGTGAAATATGATTTAAGAAATAAATATAATTATTCAATGAAAATATGAATATATATTGTGCCTTCTACAGTACCCCGGGTGAAATCCGGGGTACCGCATACCTTGAGTATGAAAACACTATTTAGACCTCGAATTAGCAGGATTTTTGGGCATGATAATATACCCTAATCCTTAATGAGTGAACCCTAGGTCATAATTATCTAAATCAAAACTATAAACCCTAAGATGGTGCATTGATTTTTTTGCCTATATTTGGGCGAATCATAACCGTCGATTACTGTTTCTAATTAAATTGATCTCGGGGTATAATATTTAGAGAATTAAGACCTAGATTTTGATCTTTACGGGTTAGAGTATAGTATCATGTCTGAAAGAGCAGTCCATTCAAGTTCTGGATAGCGTTTTCTTACTCAAGGTATGCGGTACCCCGGATTTCACCCGGGGTACTGTAGAACTCCCCATATATATATATATAAAATTGTCTTTCAATATTTAAGTATATCATATAATTGAATATTAGAGGTGATTTCCATAATACCTACGTAGTTGCACTTAAGAATAAAAGAAAATTACTCGTCTCTAGTAGAATTCAATATGTTAATTGAAGTGATTTTCCGAGTAGAGAGCATCATTGTTGATAACAATGCGAGTAATGGATATGAAGTTGCAAAATTTTAAATATATATGACATGATGGGAAGTTGTCACTAATATTCAGTGGGACAATGTATTGTGTATGGGTGACCAAATGACTCTAAGATGTATATATGGCCAGCAACAATATAGTAATCTCCCTGCAATAAATATATATTGTTGATGAATAAATAAAAATAATGAAAATGTATGTATATAATATTACATTGAAGATAGGTCTATGCAACGAATGAAGATTTGCAAACATGCTACCATGGTTGAATGAGAAAGTCGAAGTGAAGTTAGCCAGTTAGGTCTACAATTGAACAAATATTGGCACATTGTTTGGCAACTTCATAAAAGTTCTTTTTAATAATGTTTTTTTCATTCCCTTAGTCTGGCATAAGCAGTGACATATAACAAAGTTATTTAAGTTAAATCTATATATATGTACACACTACAAAATTTAGCAAGGGTGCAACAAAGGATAATTCAAATTAAAATGATTTGGTTGTATATAATGAACTTCAGTGACCAAATATGTGACAACAATGACTAAATATATATTTTATAATATGATATAGAAATTTCTTATTTTAAAGTGCATGCATGGAAAGGTCAGACAGAGGAGTTAATCATCTTTGATTAAGGTGGTCCCTTTCAAAAAAAAATTTGGTGTTTAGAAGGTGCTTTAGTTGAAAAGGGCTCTCACCAACCCCGGGGAAGAAAAAACAATCGCATAAACCTGTTAAGCATTGGAAAAATGATAAACATAAACGTAAGTGTAAAAAAATTAACAAATTCTGCCAGTTGTGAAAGTACATTGACCTCTTGAGAGCCAAACATGACTACCAATTGTTACAGAGATGAGGGCCAATCCTAGATTGATTCTGAACCATAGAACCTAACCAACACGGTTGTACTGTTGTAGGCATAGGAAGAGGAAAGAAATGAAGGACCCGTTAATAACAATCGCAAACCACTAATCAACTAAATTTGAAGATGCCGACTGCATTAAAAAATCGGTACTTCATGGAACACAACCAAACAATTATGGCAATCAATACCTACTAAATTTGAAGATGCATTCAGCTTTAAAAACTCAATGCTTCTTTGAATGCAAGTATGCAACCAAACAATTTTTGACATATATTATGAATAAAATAATACAGGTTCTTAGATAATAAAAAAATCAACTTCACAATATCTAGAGAGTTGTAAAGGTGTTTCATTCATGGTTTATCTGAAACAGAGATGCAACCATGACTAATAAGAATAAGAAAGAAATTACCAAATAAAGCAATTTAGCGTAAATCTAAGTATTCGAAATACAACCATTAAATTGATTATTGCGGATAAATGCACATATAAATTTTTGTGCCCCCCTATCTCACTTGCTGATATCATGTTCTTTTATTGGCTTCAGTTCATTTATACAAAACGGTATATAAAGATAAGGTTAATCATTTAAAATCTTCAACTAAAGAAAAACCTTTAACTTTACCAAATACATTTACCCCAGTTAACTTGACAGATAAATACCTTAGAATATAGAAGTCACTTGTTTGAGACTATAAACGATCCTTTGACAAATTACAATAAACAAAAAGTGATAGATAAATAATTTTATTCTATAAAATAATAAACTATTAACTCTCCTCTTCCTCTAGTTCCTACGCAAACTACAAAGCCATCACAATCCACACATCTCTCATCCATACGAAATGCCTATCTTATTTTCTCGGTATCGTCAAATTTTCACCAAAAAAATAAAAAAAGAAATCCTACAAAGCTTCTTCTACTTGCTTTGCTTCCAACCCCGCCGTTTCATCAATTTTCAACATCTGAATATCTTCCCTCTCCAAAGCCTCTGTTCACCGTCTCTTAACGACTACAACCAGCAACAACACCATAAGAGGAGAAAAGAAACAACAGCTCTATTCCGTTGGCAGATATCAAAGGATTCGAGGTTTTAAGCGCTCTATAGAATTAAAATTTGTGAATTATTTGTGCACTGCCATAAATTCGCGGCTTGCTACTCCAGAGCAAGAGCTTGACCCCAATCTGGTGAATTAGGTTAACCCAGGGCTGAACACAATTGAGAGTAGGAGTCCGCCAATAGAGCATATGGGATTGTTCACTTCACGAAGAAGAATGAAGAAACTGATACCAATGGAGACTATACCCATAGTCCATAGCACAATTGGAGTCTTTCAGCACAAAGGAAAGCCCAATTTGGGCCCAAATTGTTGAGAGGATACCCGGCTCTATGAATGGTTATGGAAGGCCAGCGGTACACGTACTAAAACGCAGAGCAACATTCAAATGGGGTGGAATTGTCTTAAGTACCCTTCCGTGAAGCTCTCAGGAGCCAACATTTTTGAAATGCTGCAATTTGGAGTGGTGAATATGCTTCATAAATTTTTTTATCATCAATCCACCAATCTCTCCATTTCCATTACCATTTCCGTAAGCACCAGAACAGAGCGCTTCAACAGGGGTCTCCGGAGAAAAATCACTTAGGTTGGTTCTTCGGTTTTAGCGATCAAACTTACTCGTAAAAGGTAGGTAACCTTCCTATATAGCTTAATTCATCGATTTTCTAGCTTATAACTAAGTTCTAGCCTTCTGGGCCAACAATCTCTAAAATTCTTGATCGAATAAATTAGGGTTTTGGAGTATCCGGAAGCAGGATTAACTTCGAAAGAAAAAACGATTATTCAATGTAGTGTAATTTGTGCATCGAACCACAATAATAAAAAGCGATTGTATAGAATGACAAAATGATTGTCTAATGACACAGAGTTAACTTCGAAAGATATTCCATTGTCACGACGTCAAATATTGGACAAACCCATTATCATCAATAGTTGTTTGCTCACAAAACTGCTTTGGAAAATGCAACATAAATACCGTTATAGCTCGATAACCTAATGGATTGAGGTCATGGTTTGAAATTTCTGTCGATATTACAGAATCAATATCCTTCGATCCAGTTAGTTTATCTTTCGATGCTGGAACACTAACAAATGAGCATGGGGAGGCCATGTATTAACAATTAAACCTTGGAAAAATACGAAAGTCGTTATTAACAATTTTGAAGCTTACAATTCTCTACTTCGAGGTGCATGGTATATTTCCTTTATTCATTGTGCAATTTGTCAGCGTACCTAAATCAAATGCAACCTGAGGAAGACCAACTGGTCACCATAGAGTAAATTGGGTTGGGTTTTTTTTGTTTCATTAATATATTTTTACAAATAATATGTATTACATGCAAACTCTTACTCACATGATAGAAAAACAACAATATGAAAACAATATAAATGAAATAATACATATGTGGAGATGGGGCCACAGTAAACATATAAATGGAGTTTGGGCCCAGCACTGGCCAGCAAGACTGGCCCAGTCGGCCATTCTAAGTTCCAGCTGCATCGGACGTTGGAGTTCGGGCCCAGCGCTTGTCATCCAAGACTGGCCCATTCGGCCATTCCAAATTCCAGGAGCTATGTAAAACGCACAGCTTCATTTAAAAGGGGTAAATTGACAACTATACCCTCCCGTGAAGCTCTCTCAGGGCTGCAAATTCAAAATGCTGCAATTTGGAGTGGTGAATCTGCTTCATAAATTTTATAGATAACTTTAGTCCTAATAAAAGGGTGTGCCAATCGCAAAGTTCTATCCCGAGGTATAGGTACGAGGAATCAAAGGAGTTAAAGGAGCACTACGAGGATTTTTCTACTTAGCTACTAGCAAGTGATCTAATAGGTAAAGATATACAAATAGGAGAACTATGAATCTCTGAAGAAAGAGCTACAATCACTAGATGTTAGTAGCTATAATGATGGGAGAATTTTAGAGTCCTTGACCTTAAGCAGTGGCGAGTCAAGAAACAAAGAGGTACCACGCAAATTCCCTCAACTAGTTTTAGTGGTCAACGCTATTACAACACAGTGACAAGGAGCAGTGGAAAGTTTAGACTTCAAGAGAAGCTAGGGTAGTATAAATGAAGCAAAGGAGGAAATAAGTAGGTTATAGGGGGTATGAAAGGACGTCAAGAAGTCAAAAGGTCAAGGCGGAGAGGAGTCAGGGTCATTTACATAATGACGATAAAGGAACCCTTGTAGATAAACTACGTCACTAGAAAAGAGGGTACATGACCCTGGGGAGTTAGGGTGATATCAAGCCTTTAAAATGAACAAGACAAGCATCTAGAAAATTGAGATAGAGGACGAGCTTGGATCAAGAATAACAATGTACTAGTGAACAACACCGAGCAAGAAAGAAGATGGATAGGGATTTTAGAGACCGTATAAATTACCATCATCACGAAAAGTGGGAAAGTCTAAGACACAAGGAACATCGTTGGACCTGTTACACCCCAACATTGCCAAAAGTCAAAATGACTAATATACCCTTGGGTAAATTTTTCAAATTCCACTGTATTATCGATGAGGATTAAAAATGTGAACTATCGGTTCAAGCGGTGTCGAATTTCGACATAAAATGAGAAAGTTACGGACATTAATTGAGTTTCGGATTAAACTCACCCGTAAGTGTGAATTTCCACAAATAACCTTGGGCAAACTAAAACCCTAGAACGCCTACCCCACTCGGCCTCACCATTAAACTAATTAAAACCTAAGCTAACCCGAAACCCCATACCTAACTCGGCCTCACCACTACCAATTAAACCCTGCTCACCTTAGAGGAGCTAGCGGCAGAAAAGAATAAAGATGAAACCCCCTACTCCACCCATCGTTCCAATCCTAGCTCATCTCGCTCGACTCTCAATTTCTTCTTCGTGCCACGCCAGCTTAGCCGCCAAAGAAGACCCTTGGTTGGATTTATTCTTTCCCCGCCTAGGACTCGAGCAGCAAAGAGAAGGTAGTTGGGGATTAAGCCGCGACGTTGGTGGCCCACGCTAATTGGTGTGGCACGTTTGGTTTCATGAAAGGGTTAATAAGTCCCAAGGTTCTAAGGCAAACAGACAATGAGACTGCCTGCCCACTCTTATGGAGATGATTGAAAGAAGGCAGCAGCTTAAGGACTGAATTAAATGGACCAAGTCCATTGTCCTTTCGTGGAAGGGAAAAAGGCGGTGCAAAGGCTTGGTGGCATGTGTTTGTTCTTTTTTATCATGCAAGAAAAGAGGAAGCATGCTGCTTCTCTTGGCGGTGGTATCAATCCTTTGTTCATTAGCCACAGAGGATTTGGATTGGAGACGTGGACGTTGGACAGATGGTTAGTTTGGGTCAATCGACTTGATCGTAAGGTGAGTATAAAGGGGGTTAATTCTACGCCTTACGGTATTTAAGTTTTTGAGATTTGACTGGCATGTGTAGTACTTGCCTTTGTATGCTTATATGATGTCATATGATTTGAGTGAGTTATGCTTCCAGTTTTATGTTGTTGTGTGCTTTACTTACAAGTAAGTTTAAGTTAAAGAAACAAGTTCTTTTTAAGAAGTAACTCACCTTCAAGAAGGTGAAGTCGTTTTAAGTGTTTTTAGTCACTAGCGCCAGTCCGTTGCCTTTTGAGATATTTTGAGATAGAGCAGCAGTTATGCTCTTGAGACTTTTAAGATGAGCAGCAGTTATGCTCTTGAGAATCGTGGTGAAGAGCCACCACGATAAGTTTAAGATGTTAGGGGGATGAATCGTTACGACTCCCCTAACTAAGTTAAGTTTAAGGAAAGCCTAGATGGCTTCTCATACGTATGAGTTGGCAACCCGACTAGCTAGTGAGGGATCCCCATGTCGACCAAGTATTTAAATCAAGATTTGAGCTTTAAGAGAGGAGAGTAACTTCAACTCCCTCAAAGTTTAAGAGTTTAGATTTTAAGATTGGAAGTAGAAAAAACTTCCACTAGTCAAAGTTAAGTGCTTAAGTAAAGTACTCAAGTATTAGAATTATTAAAACGTAAGGGCGTAGACTGACTCCATCTCACTCACCAGGACTTAGTAAAGGAATAAGCGAGAACTAGATCGATAGTTGCAGCTAGAGGAGCAGTTAGTGAGCAGCGAGATCGAGAAAAGTTGTTCGAGGCAAGCTAGCTAGAGGAGGATAGTACAAGCGTCACTGGAGGTGCCAGAGATCGAATCCGAGCAGACAACAAAGTAGAGTTTTAGTTATTGATTTACGATTATGAGTAGTGACTGGAGATTCAGATTAAGATTCTATGGTTAAGGTTTGCCCAAGTGTTAGGGCTTTGTTTTAAGAGATTTCAGTTCACTTTGGTATTTGTTATGGTTATTTATGGAAAGCTTCCATTTTTTTACAAGTCTTTTGTTTCTTATTTTGGTTTATGAGTCATCAAGGGCATTTTGGTAAAATTAGTACCCAGCCGGGTTAGGGTGTTTCAGGGCCATTGAAAGGGGAAATGCAAGAAACCTTGTGGGAATATTTTCAATGAAGTTCTAATAAATATCAGAGAATTCGAGAAGGGTTTCACTAGTTGTGATAAGGAGGACATATGTAGCTTACCAAGAGAGAGCAAAAAAGGGTAGAAGAATCTCAATGAGATTTCAAGGAGTCCATTGGACAAGTCTAAATTGGGGTTTACGAGTTTCGTTGTGCGAATGTATCACTAAATCATTTAGTGATTGATAAGAAATCTAGAAGTAGTTATGGACTTCTGAAAGCCATCTTTAAGACCATAACTGTGAAGCGACATTAGTGATGTCGAAGAATGTATGAAGTCGAGGAAGGGCACGAAAGCTCCTAACGAATGAGTGGGAATATGCATAAATGACTCGAGTTCAAGGAGCGTGAAAGGAGGAAGGTGGTGAGGAAGGGTCGAGGAAAGCATATGAAGGACGGCAAGGAGACGTTAAGTTGATTGCCAAGGAGAAAAATTGGACTATAGGATGTCTTTGAGAATTCAAGAACTCATAGGATGGTGAAGGTGTTGTTGCCTCGATATGTCAAGCATATCAACCTAGCTTTTAGTTCCAAATAGGTAACGGGAAGAGAACACATAGGAACCTAGAGGACTACGTCGAGGACAAGAAACATCAAGAAGAAGGCCGTTGCGAGTAAAGAAGTAAGGTGTATGTATTTAGAGAAAATATTTTGATGCACTCAGGTGGAATCATAATCGTCATAAATGGTGAGGAGGTGGCCGAATTTTCGAATGGACAGGTGTGGTTAGAGTTGGATACCATGATAAAATTTGCAAGTCTTATTAGACCAAAAAAGAGACCATGTCAAATAGCGAGCATCAGTCTGGAAGTATCATGAGAGGCATTTCAGTAAAGTTCTAAGAATAGCATAAAGATATTATGAGAACTGCAAAATTCAAGCGACAATAGGGGAGTATTAAGTTAGGTGACCAGTGGTGAACAAGCAAGCCAAGGAGAATGTCATGATTCTTGAAAGATGCATTATGTTGAATGCAAGTTAGGAGTGTGACGCAATGGATGCCTCTAATGCATACAGAAAGTAAAAGCAGTAGTATGAGGTTTCGGCGTTAAGAAAGAAGTAACGAGGAGATGACCATTCAGTTAATGGTTAAAGGATAAGATGAAGTATCTAGGAAGAAAGTAAGAGATACAAGTTAGGAGATACAAGGACCTAGGTGACCGATGTGGTAAATCACGGACGAGAATTACGTTGGAATAGTTTTACGATCTAACAAGACGGAGGTTAAGCCGCCATCAGTAACCTTAGGGTTCGAGAGGGGCATTAATTGCGTATGTACCGAATAATAGGGATAGTGGGTGTCGACATGAGTTCTAAGTGCATATGCGGTGTGAGGGGTTAACAAGCCACCACAACATGGAAGAGTCGATGAATGGAGGGAAGGATTTTTAGGTCATGTCGTACATGTTAAAAGAAGTATAAAAAAAATCCTCAAAGTGAAGAGGCTTGACACAAGAGAGGTATGAAGTAATCATAATAGACAAATTTCGAGGGCGAAATTTCTATAAGTGGGGAGGTGATGACTCGATATTTTCACATGTTTTCCCCTTTGTTTCTTGATCGTTTGAGCTTTAATTATCACTTCTTTTGCCTATTTTAAGCTAGGTTGTGTTCCTTTTTACATTTTAGGTCCTAGCACATAAAGTGAAGCATAGGCGCAAGTTTCAAGTCAATCAGAGATCAATTGGCGATTAGAGAGAAGAAACTCGGGCATGACCTGAAGAAGAATGGATTTCTAACTCACTTTATGGACAAATAATCATGCAAGCTTGTCATGAAAAGAAAGAGGACAAGACTACGAGCGTCTGGGATCAAACGGTGACTGATTCGGAGTCCGGACGAGGGAGAAACGAAGCATTGAATATAGGGGAACAGGTTCGGTAGTGAAAACACGGGCTGGCCTAAAGAAAAACACGGTCGTGTCCATATTTAGGCACGACCGTGTTTTGGCCGACGAGGGCTGCTGGGGGCAAAACACGGGCGGGCAAAAGTAAAACACGGCCGTGTCCTCGACCGTGTTTTGCCCATAATCGGGTTTTTTAGGCAGATTGAAGCCAAAGGAAAGGGAGAGCTGGGTTTTGGATCCCAAACACCCAAGGGATGAACAAAAGAGAGAGAGAGGGCGATTTGAGGGAATCCTAAGAGTGGAATTGGAGGATTTCTTCGCCTTGGAAGCTCGAGGAACAAGCCCGGACTTGAAGACTGATCATCTGAAGATTCTTACTGCAGTCTCTCTCTTCTCTAGGGAGTAACTTCCCTTCACTTAGGTTTTGAGGTACCCTAGCCATGTTTGTTTGATTGTATGATTGTATGTGTACTCCTAATTGATAATCTTGAGTTCATATTCAATCTATGCACATTTTCATGATTCAATTATGCTTTAGTTGAGGTTATTGATTCTGCTTTGATCCTATGAGAGCGAATACCTGATTAGGTCAATAGAGCACCATAGATTGATAGTATTGGATCGATTGCTTTAGTCGAGGGTTGATTCCCTGTTTTGTATCGATTGAGAACCTCTTTCGATAGAGGGAGTCTAGTTCAGAACGCCTTGATCGGTTGTTCTAGAGAAGGATACGTCCCTCTAGGCAATTGACTCAAGAGGGCCTTGTTCCTTTAGTCGAGACTCAAGGTCTAGTCAAGGATTCTTCGCATTGTGAATGAAAGTTAAACAGGTTAGAGATCATCAATCATTAATCTGGTTAGTGGCTGGGGGAATCATACCTAAGTGAGTTCCCAACCTATAATTAGATTAACTTTAACTGTAGTTTGTTAGAGTAGTTTTAGTTCTTCCATCTTAATATGGTTTGCAAGATAATGAACTGAAGCTAAGTAATAGTAACTCTAGAGACCCGTGGATTCGATATTTATTACTTGAGCCACTATACTGTAGTCCCTTTCATTGGTTACACTTGGCCATTGTTATGAGTTGTGTCATAGCGTGTCAAGTTTTTGGCGCCGTTGCCGGGGACTTTCTAGTGTATTAGGAAAGGCAGAAGTTTGTTACTTTAGCGTTTTTCTTTTCTTTTCCACCCTTGCTTTTCACTTGGGTGTTTTTGTTTTTGTTGGTGCAGATCTGAATCATGGATCCGCATGGCTTCTCCAACCATTGGGGGTATCCACCACCATTTGGGTGGTATTACCCCGAGACCCCCTGGAGCAATCAAGGACGAGAAGACTATGGATTCGGATTCCATTACCAACCCCCTTACTACGGAGAACAATCATACCCCTGTGCATATCAAGAACAACCTCATTACCAAGAAGAATTTCTCCCACAACCAGAAGGGCCATTGGAGCTGGAGTTACCCATGGCGGCCTTCACGGGCCATTCTGCAGAGCCATGCTACATTCCACAACCAGATCCAAATTATGAGTTGAGGCTTCTCATGGAGCAGTTTGCTCGAGACATTGAGAGATCATGGGCTAGGATGGATCTTTGCACCCAGGCCTTTCGTGAAACAGAGGAGATCCTCCTATGCCTTAAGAAGAGCGTCGATGATCTTGAGCGATCTTGTGCACAATATGCTCCAGATCACCCTTCTGCTACCATAATGGAAGAGGAGGAGGAACCACACCTTCCCACATCCCAAACTGAGCTTTGAAGAGACGGGCATGAGTGTGGAGATGCAAGAAGATCTCATGAAAGAAATTGCTTGGCAACTTGCTCTCCAATCCGTGCTAGAAGAAGAAGATCAAGAAAAGGTGCAGAAAGAAGTTGTGGAGGATGAGGAAAGTGAAGCAGAAGGAATTCTTGATCATTTCCCAGGGGTGATACCACATGAAGAAGAAAGGGAGGTTGAAGAAGCAATTGGCGTACTCCAGGCTAGGGACGGAGTTAAGGTGGAAGAGGCCTGCACCGGCCATGAGTTACATGTGATACTCCATCAAACTTCGAGGAACTTCTTAGCAAGGACCCATTTGCAGTGTCTCTTTGCCAGACCAAGGCCACGTCGACATCGGTCCCTCTTGGTGGACGCGATGGTGGTCAATCGATGCTGTCATATCTAGTTTGGGGCAATGAGACGAGAGAAGAGAAGAAGAGGTCTTGAGGGTGGAGACGTTATCTGCATCAAGTGCACGAGCTTCCATCACCTGTCATACCACATGCTCGTGACTTAAGACTCCACCTCATCGACGAGAACCTCAACTTCAAGGAGGTTTTGGGGTGGACCGAAACTTAGGAGCCATCATCCGACTCACGACGTGAAAGAAGCGCTTGTTGGGAGGAAACCCAACCAGTCGATTTTCATTTCTTTCTCTTTTTCTCCTCGGTTGAGTCAGTTTTGTTATTTGATTTTAGAGTCAATAACTCAACCTTTGTGAGATTTTGTGTGGTGTTTGTGTTCCGACTACTCTCTCCTCCTGGAATGCCCCGCCTGCCTCGTCCACCATCATTCACCCTTGATATGGTAACTTCGTTCTATCCTTCTTATCTTTCCTCCATTGAGGAAAATGTCGTGCTTAAGTGTGGGGGGTGTTCGATTATGTATGCAGGTGAAAGTTTGGCTGTTTGTGTGCTTGGAGCCTAGTCCACTGCCCAAAATTTTAAATTTGAGGGCTCCAAGTACGTGTTTCCTTGCAAATTGCCTGCTCAGTATGCTTTGAATTGACAGTCTCTATAGTAATGTGCAACCTAGGGAGGTAGTGTAGCACTATGGAGGATGTTGAAGTATAAGATTTTTCCTATCTAACTCTCTGCTGTGCCAGTTGATTTTGTGAATTAGTGGAGCTAAGACCGTTGAATTCATGTGGTAATGGTGACTCTGTTTGGATTGTGTTATGGACTCGTGTATCGAACAGGGTGCTCATGTGAAAAATGAAAAGCAGTTGGTCCTCCATGTCGAAATCATTAAATCTTAAACATGGGGTAAGCCCAACGTGTGTGGCACCGTTCATTGCACAAAATCGGGTTTTGGAAGAGATTTTAGTGATCCTTAGTGGGGTACTCCTACAAGGTGAATCTAAGCTGTCTCTAGTACAAGAAAAACTTCCACCCGGTGAACGGTTTGCCTACTTGAGGATGTGTTTTTAAGGGCACGGATAGAGCTTCCGACCCCCCTTAATTTCATTGACCCTCCACACGAGTTGAGGAAAAGGAGTTAAAAGAAGTACTCTGGCAAGCGTCAGATGTACAAAAATTGCTCTTGCTCTACTAATAAGGGTCGACCGTGCAAAAGACTGCAATTGGAACCACCGCTAAGTGAGTGAGAAAGAAAAAAAGAAGTAAAATGAAAGTGAAAAAGGGGTTCCAATGGTGAAATGAAGTGAAAGAGAACCCCAGTACAACGAGTCCTTGGTTGTGAATGGTGTGAGTCCCTTTATCCATGAACTGACCGTCTTACTTCTACTTCTTCTCATGATCCTAGCTTGAGTCTAGTACTCGCATTGAGAGAGATAGGGGACGTCTTAGAAGACCAGTTGACCTCATAAGCTGCTTTATGATCTAGAAAGTCCTCTACTGAGGATCGGGGTTGTTTGTTGCTATAGAGGTCTGGAGTGCTGCATTGGTTTGAGTTAGGTTTGCTTGGGGACAAGCAAACGGTTAAGTGTGGGGGGATTTGATGACTCGATATTTGCACATGTTTTCCCCTCTGTTTCTTGATCGTTTGAGCTTTAATTATCGCTTCTTTGGCCTATTTTACGCTAGGTTGTGTTCCTTTGTTACATTTCAGGTCCTAGCACATAAAGTGAAGCATAGGCGCAAGTTTCATGTCAATCAGAGATCAATTAGCGATTAGGGAGAAGAAACTCGGGCATGAACTGAAGAAGAATGGATTTATACCTCACTTTAAGGACAAATAATCATGAAATTTTGTCATGAAAATAAAGAGGACAAGATTACGAGCGTCTGGGATCAAACGGCGACTGATTCGGAGTCCGGACGAGGGAGAAACGAAGCATTGAATATAGGGGAACAGGTTCGGAAGTAAAAACACAGGTTGGCCTAAAGAAAAACACGGCCGTGTCCATATTTAGGCACGATCGTGTTTTGGATGACAAGGGCTGCTATGGGCAAAACACGGGCGGGCAAAAGTAAAACACGGCCGAGTTCTTGACCGTGTTTTGCCCACAATTGGGTTTTTTAGGCAGATTGAAGCCAAAGGAAAGGGAGAGCTGGGTTTTGGATCCTAAACACCCAAGGGACGAACAAAAGAGAGAGGGCGATTTGAGGGAATTCTAAGAGTGAAATTGGAGGATTTCTTCGCCTTGGAAGCTCGAGGAACAAGCCCGGACTTGAAGACTGATCATTTGAAGATTCTTACTGCAGTCTCTCTCTTCTCTATGAAGTAACTTCCCTTCACTTAGGTTTTGAGGTACCCTAGCCATGTTTGTTTGATTGGATGATTGTATGAGTACTCCTACTTGATAATCTTGAGTTCATATTCAATCTATGCACTTTTTTATGATTCAATTATGCTTTAGTCGAGATTATTAATTCTGCTTTGATCCTATGAGAGCGAATACCTGATTAGGTCAATAGAGCACCATAGATTGATAGTCGAGGGTTGATTCACTGCTTTGTATCGATTGAGAACCTCTTTCGATAGAGGGAGTCTAGTTCAGAACGCCTTGATCGGTTGTTCTAGAGAAGGATACGTCCCTCTAGGCAATTGACTCAAGAGGGCCTTGTTCCTTTAGTCGAGACTCAAGGTCTAGTCAAGGATTCTCCGCATTGTGAATGAAATTTAAACAGGTTTGAGATCATCAATCATTAATCTGGCCAGTGGCTAGGGGGAATCATACCTAAGTGAGTTCCCAACCTGTAATTAGATTAACTTTAACTGTAGTTTGTCAGAGTAGTTTTAGTTCTTCCATCTTAATTTGGTTTGCTAGATAATGAACTGATGCTGAGTAGTAGTAACTCTAGAGACCCGTGGATTCAATATTTATTACTCGAGCCACTATGCTGCAGTCCCTTTCATTGGTTACACTTGGCCATTGTTAGGAGTTGTGTCATAGCGTGTCAGGAGGAAATGTGATACCTGGACTTCGATTTAGGTTCAACAACAAGTACTGAATGAGTTGGACCAATAAATTGATTCGGAATTTTTTTCCATCATGCCTTGGCCCCAAGTTGTGGAATTAAAAAGTACAAGTAGTCACTCAAAGCTGCACGATGCTACCGAGCTAGGTGACGATACCTGTTATGGTCAAGGGTACGTATAAGAACTATAGTAAACTATATGGGGTCAAGCAAAAGGAACCATTGGAGTTCACATAAGGAGAACAAGAAGTCATGACAATAAAGTACAAAAGTGGAGCTAACAGAAGAGTGAAGTTCGAGCAAATTTCGGGGAAGAAATTTTTCCAACGAGAGGAGAAATGTTACATCCCGCCCTTTACCTTAAGTCAAAATGACTATTATACCCTTTGAGGAATTTGTCAAATTCTATCGTAACGATGAGGACTAAAAGTGTCAATTCTCGAGTTAACCAGTGTTGAGTTTCGACAAAAAATGAAAAAGTTTCGGACCAAACTCACCCGTAATTGCAAAATTCCCAAAATACCCTACTCTTAGACCCCTTAGTTCACCACTCGGCCTCATTGCAACAATTAAATCCCACACCCCCTAGTTCACAGCTCGGCTTTGTTGAAAACCCTAAACCGTCTCCGCTCTCCTTCCCCTCGTGCAACCTTTCTTCCTCGGACAAGCACAGAGCATGATAGGAGGGCGGCGGGAGAAAGCAGCAGAACATTCTGCCTCAATGGGGCGCCACTGACATCGGGGGCGAGCGGGATCATTGGCTGGAAAGCGATGGGCAGCCCTCCCTTGCTTAAGCAAGCTCGTCTCATGGTTATTGCCTGCAGGGATGAGATGGAGGGCTGATTGAGGAGCTTCGACAGCCGTTGTGGACGATCTCGTCTTATCGCAGGGGAAGCTGCCGCGGACGATGGCGAGAAGCAGGCATGAGGCATCGATGGAGGGCTGATCAAGGACCAGCGAACGGTTCCCTCCTTTACTATGAGAGCTGCTTGCTTAAGCAAGCTCGTCTTGGGTTGAGAGCGAGCAAGCTACCTCGTCGTTATTGCCATCCCCACCGAAGCAAGCTGGTCCATTTGTTAAGCAAGCTGGTCCATTTTATTCAAGCAAGTAGGAGTGTGCTATTATTTTGGAAGCGAGTATGAAAACATTGGAGCAAAATCAGAGCCAGTTCCGACGGAAGTAAGATGAGTGTAAATGGGGTAAATTCTACGCCTTATGTATTCTTTTAAGTATTATGATTTTGAATATTTTAGCAAATTGGTTACCATTGCTTGGTTATGCTTATGATTGCTTATTTGTGCTTTGCTTGAACTATTATTGAGGTGATTTTGTGCTCTTTGAGGTGATTTTGTACTATTTACCTTAAAGCGTTATGTTTGAGTTATGGTTAAAGTTTAAGAAACAAGTTCTTTTAAGGAAGTAATTCACCTTCAAGAAGGAGAAGTCGTTTTAAGTGTTTTGAGGCGCTAGCGCCAGTCCGTTGCCATTCAAGATTTTCATATAGAGCAGCAGTTATGCTCTGGAGATCTTTGAGACAGAGCAGCAGTTATGCTCTTGAGATATTTAAGTTGAGCAGCAGTTATGCTCTTGAGATTTTTAAGATGAGCAGAAGTTATGCTCTTGAGAATCGTGGAAGAAGAGCCTTCCACGATAAGTTTAATATAAGGAAAGCCTGGATGGCTTCTCATATGTATGAGTTGGCAACCGGACTAGCTAGTGATGGATCCACGTGTCAGTCAAGTATTTAAGTCGAGATTTGAGCTTTAAGAATGGAGAGTAACAGTAACTCCCATACAGTTTTAAGAGTTAGGAGTTTTAAGAGTGGAAGTACAAACAATTTCCACAAATTTAAGTAAGTGTTTTAAGTAAAGTACTAAGCAGTAGAAATTTAAAACGTAAGGGCGTAGACTGACCACAGCTCACTCACCAGGACTTAGTAAGGGAATGTGCGAGAACCAAATCGGTAGCAGCTAGCTAGAGGAGCAGTTAGAGAGCAGCAAGTTCGAGAGGAGAAGTTTGAGGGAAACCAACTAGAGGAGGGCAGGGCAAGCGTCACGGAAGATGCCTTGTTAGGATTTTCAGTAGCAACAACGACAGAGACTACCTAGTTATTTGAATTTTTTGATTATGAGTATAGACTGGAGATCATATTGAGATTTTAAAGTTTGATTTTAATTTGCCCACGTGTTAGGGCTTTGCTTTGAACTACAAGTGGGTGTTTTCAGTATTTTATTTATGAAAATTTTCCTGCTGCAATTTAAGATTTTGGGTATTTTAGTTATCAAGGGCATTTTAGTAAAAGTTGTACCCGGCCGGGTTAGGGTGTTTCACGTCACTGCTAAACGACCCACCCCTAGAGCTCTTAAACCTAACCAGAAAGGGTTTAAGATTAAGAACCAGAAGGTCCGCCCCCACCATAATGGTGCCTCTCGAGGTAACCAAAAGGTCATGGCCCAAACCTCTAAGAATGACCCACTGTTTATCTGCTATAATTGCGGTAAACTGGGTCATATGGCAGAAAAGTGCAGGAACAAGCAAAACCCTACTACTGCGGCCAGGGTTAACTTGACAGAGAGGATTTGATAGCCATGATCACGGATATGATCATTGAAGTCAACCTCACCAGTGACTCAGAAGGATGGTGGATGGATACAGGTGCATCGAAGCATGTATGCAACAATCGTGCTATGTTTAAAAAATACACAGAAGCACCTGCTGACAAGAAATTGCTATTGGGGACTACTCACACCACTATGGTTGCTGGTTTTGGTGAAGTGGAGCTGAACTTCACCTCTGAGAAGAAGATGGTGCTCAAGGATGTGTTGCACTGTCCATAGATAAGGAAGAATCTTGTTTCGGGATAGCTTCTTAATAAGGCTGGGTTTAATCAATCTATTGGGGCAGACTTGTATACCCTTACTAAGAATGGGAGTTTTGTGGGAAAGGGATATGCATGTAATGGGATGTTCAAGTTGAATGTCAAAATTAATAAGATGAATTCTTCAGTTTACATGGTGTGTGATTTGAATGTTTGGCATGCTCGTCTTTATCATGTGAACACACGAATTGTGAAGAATTTAAGCAAGCTAGGACATATCCCTAAACTCTCAATGAATGAATTTGATAAATGTAATTTCTGTAGCCAAGCTAAAATAACGAAAACGCCCCATAAATCTGTGAGTAGAGAATCAGAACCCTTAGATCTTATTCATTTTGATATTTGTGAACTAGATGGGACGTTGACTAGGTCTGGAAAGAGATACTTTATCACTTTCATAGATGATTGCTCTGATTATTGCTTTGTTTATTTGATGAAAAACAAAAGTGAAGCCCTTGATATGTTTAAGGTATTTGTGGTTGAATTTGAAAATCAGTGCAATCGAAAGATAAAAAGACTTAGGAGTGATAGAGGATCATAGTATGACTCTAATCCCTTCAAGGAATTCTATAGATCACTTGGTATCATTCATGAAAACACGGCACCATATTCACCAGAAATGAATGGTAAAGCTGAGCGGAAAAATAGGACGTTTACAGAATTAGTTGTGGCTACTACGCTCAATTCTTGAGCTGCTTCTTCTTGGTGGGGTGATATTTTGTTGACGGTTTGCTATGTGCTAAATCGTCTTCCAAAAAAAAATCACCCTATGAGATCTTGAAGAATAAGCCACCTAATCTGTTCTATTTAAGAACGTGGGGCTGTTTGGCCTACGTAAGAATTTTGGTTCCTAAGAAGATTAAGTTGGCTAGTCAAGCATATGAATGTGTCTTCGTTGGCTATGCGGCCCATAGTAAGGGATATAAATTCTATGATTTGAATGCTCGTACTATAATAGAATCCATTGATGGTGATTTCTATGAGACACGATTTCCATTTAAAACGAGTAATAGTGGGGGTAATATAATACCCGCTATTAGAGATAACAGAACTAGTGGGGGTGTTGGATCTGAGGATGAACTTAGAGGAATTAAAAGAGTTAGAATCTCTAAATATTTTGGTGATGACTTTACTACAATATACACCCTCGAAGATCCAAAAAGTTTGCAGGAAGCATTAACTTCCATAGATGCAGACTTTTGGAATGAGGCCGTTATAGATGAAATGGAATCGTTAGAAGCTAATAAGACTTGGCATCTAACAGACTTACCTCCTGGCTGCAAAGTCTTAGGTAATAAATGGGTTCTAAAAACGAAACAGAAACCTGATGGTGCAATCGAAAGGTTCCGACTCGCCTAGTAGTTAAGAGCTACAGGCAGAGAGAGAATATCGATTTCTTCAATACCTATTCACCAGTATGGATGTTAAGATTGCTCTTGCTGCCTTGAACAATCTCGTGGTACACCAAATGGATGTTAAGATTGCTTTTTTGAACGGTGATCTGGATGAAGAAATATATATGGAACAACCAGAAGGGTTTGTTATCCCTGAACATGCCTCGAAAGTCTATAAGTTAGACAAATCATTATATGATTTGAAACAGGCTCCAAAACAGTGGCATGAGAAGTTTGAAACTCTCCTTCTCTAACATGGCTTTAAGGTTAAAGAAACTGACAAGTATATTTACTGCAAGTCAGAGAATAACACTTGTACTATCATATGTTTGTATGTAGATGACATGTTAATATTTGGTACAAATATTCACGTGGTCAATGAAGCAAAAGCCATGTTGAAAGAGAGCTTGGAGGTGAAAGATCTAGGAGAAGCAAAGTTTATGCTTGGAATCCAGATAACTAGAACAACAAATAGTTATTCTCTAGATCAATCTAGCTACATAGAGAAGATCTTGAAGAATATGCTAGCATCATTTGCAGTGTAATACAATCAGAATAACTATTTCGACTGTAAACCTGCATGTACTCCGTATGATGCTAGTGTAAAGCTATTTAAGAACACTGTAGACAGTGTAAGACAATCAGAATATGCTAGCATCATTTGCAGTCTCCGTTATGCTGCGGATTACACTCGACCAGACATTGCATATGACGTGGGATTGCTTGGCATGTTTAACAGCTATCCTAGTAGAGAGCATTGGAATGCTATAGAGAGGGTCATGAGATACCTCAAGAGAACAGCAAACCTTGGTATACACTATCAAAGGTTTCCTGCTGTACTAGAAGGGTATAGTGATGTGGATTGGAATACCCTATCAGATGACTCCAAGGCAACCAGCGGGTATGTTTTTAACATTGCTGGTGGAGCTGTGTCTTGGAAGTCAAAGAAACAAACAATCCTAGCTCAATCAAATATGGAATCAGAGATGATAGCACTAGCAACGGCTAGTGAAGAAGCAAGTTGGTTGAGAGGATTGTTGTCAGAGATTCCCCTATTGGAAAGGATGATCCCTCCGGTATTGATCCATTGTGATAGTACCACAGCTATTGCTAAAGTTGAGAACCAGTTCTATAACGGAAAGAAACGACGTCGTAAGCACAGTACTGCTAGAGAAATCCTAACGATAGGAGCAGTGAGGGTGGATCATATAAGATCCGAAAAGAATCTAGTTGATCCTTTGACGAAAGGATTACCTAGAGAGAAAGTCCAGAATACCACCAAGGGTATGGGACTTATGCCTACCGAACCACGGGCTACTAGTGATGGTAACCCGACCCAATAGACTGGAGATCCCAAGAAATGGGTTCAATGGGTAATAACAAGTCATGAGTAGTATGCGAAAAGTTCATGCATAGTGAAGCATGAATCCCAAAGCAATGGAGGTTGGGTTAATAACTCTTAATGAGATCTATACCCTATGTTGGGTGGAGTACTTTACTTTGGGGGTACTCTTGATAGACTCACCTATGTGAATGTGGGAGTGGGGTCGCTCCCTATGGAACTTTGGAGGCACAAAGTTGCTAGAGCGTTCATTAAACCAGGATAACGTGCATGGCCATATACGCACTGGCTAAGAAAAGAACACAACTCAATGAAAAGATTCGATGTGCTACACTGTCTGAGATAGGGTTCAAGACTACGAGTCACCCTTATGAAATCGGAAGTGTAACCACTATGCTAAGGTTCAAATCTTCGCAATACCTTAGCTTATGCCCGATTTTATGGAACTGTTGATGCTCAGAGATAGTTCCAAAACTATTCAAGTGGGGGATTGTTGGAAATGAATGAATAGCTTTGAAAGCTATAGAGTCTCAAGTGGAAAACTACCACATTGGTAGTTTTACTTAGTGAAATGTGTATAAAGATAGGAGCCTCTCTCCTAAGGGCATGCCCCTTGGAGTGACTCACTTTTGTGGGAGAGGGAGGACCTAACGGACCACCACACACACAAAGAACACAACTCAATGAAAAGATTCAGTGTGCTACACTGTTTGAGATAGGGTTCAAGACTACGAGTCACCCTTATGAAATCGGAAATGTAACCACTATGCTAAGGTTCAAATCTTCGCAATACCTTAGCTTATGCCCGATCTTATGAAACTGTTGATGCTCAGAGATAGTTCCAAAACTATTCAAGTGGGGGATTGTTGGAAATGAATGAATAGCTTTGAAAGCTATAGAGTCTCAAGTGGAAAACTACCACATTGGTAGTTTTACTTAGTGAAATGTGTATAAAGATAGGAGCCTCTCTCCTAAGGGCATGCCCCTTGGAGTGACTCACTTTTGTGGGAGAGGGAGGACCTAACGGACCACCACACACACACACGCGCGTCCTTTTGTCCGACCGACCGGTTGGTTGGTTGGTTCACTTGAGACTATATATTTTTTGGAGAAATTACGAACGAAATTAATTATCTAATAATTAATTATTAATCGGTTATTCTGAGGAATATTCTAAGGATAATCAATTAAAAAGGAATATTCGAAGAATAATCCCGCAGGATTTATCTTAACCGACGGTTTTTAATTAAGAAAATAATTATCTTCCTTAATTACTCTGACTTATTCCCCAAGCTAGAGGTTATATTCCTAGGGGTTCGGCTCCTATAAATAGCCGCCTCTCCATCCCCTCTAAACACACCACAACGAGCATAAACACAATAGAGAGAGTGTTCAGAGAGCTCCGGTTTTCGCACAAAATCGCCGAGCATTCAAGGAGCTGTTTTATCCTGGAGACGACCGGTTGATAGTCTGCCGTGTGCATCGAGGGCAGTTCCACGATTGTCTTAAAAAGAGCGACCTAGTCCGCGACTCAGCTTCAAATTTGATAACCTCGTTCTTGTTGTTGTTCCGTTCCTAACAGTAGCTGGCAAACAGCTCTGATCAATTATATTTAGTTGTGTGGCGTGAGAGATGAAGTTGTATGAGCTTAGTTGTTGGACATCCCCAAAGCAGTTGATAGAGAGTTTAATTTTCAGAGGTTGTTGCTTATGTTCGCAGTGATACTTCTTCCCGGATGAGAGTGTAGAGTTTTATAGGTAGTTGTTTGTAGATTAGTAAACATTGATGGTTAATGTGATTGAGTTATACCTGTAGGAAGCTTGAACACGTTGTACATTTGAGGAGTGTGCAGGTTACATCTCCCAAACTTAATGTCATTTTTTTCAAAGGGAAATTCAAATGGTATCGGTACAATGACTCGATTACTAGAATAACTCATATCAGACTCAATAGGATTACAAGATTGACTCCAACCAAATTCGGTAGTCTGTAAGCAACTGGATTTTCAATGAAAGAGTCTGCTTTGCCACTACATTGTATGAGTCATGACAGCTTTGTTATAGCACCGAGCCTCCAAGAAGCAAAAAAAAAAAAATGAAACCAACTCATAAAAAGAAAAGAATAAGTTATCAAATTTCTCCAAAATAACCTCTACTGAATAGAGTTCTTCTATATCGCGTACCGAATAACCCATTAAAAGTCGGGTAAATTCCCAAAATATTCCCTTTTTTTATTTACTACCAATATGGTGGTTTTAAATTTAATTACATAAATATTGTGTTTTTGTGGGGAAGGGAGAGCCGGTTCGCGCAAGACTCAAGATTAGCCGTTACAAAAGCGACTTCGAACAGGACAAGTGCGGACCCGCAACAGTCTGATGCGGATGCGCATAAGACAAAAACGCGCTCCAGTCTCCTGCGAGAACGCAACAGCTCTCTCTTATCTCTTTATCATCTTCTTCCCCTACCGCAGCAGACACACACCACCACCAAACAGAGAAAAACCCTCCATCGCTTCGTGCCTTCTTCTCCTCCCCAACCTCGCACGGGTCCGCGCCCCCCACCTGTCTCACGCTGGTCCGCATTCTGCTCCTGCGGAACCGCTTCTTCTGGCTCGGAAACCCTCCAATCTCCTGTGGAAGTGCCGAAGCAAACCTGGTTGTTTTTTTATGTCTGACTCCGATGAAGAACAGCCTGTTGACGGAGGAAGAGACCGTGGAAGAGGACAGCAGGCACGATGCAGGTACTGAGGTGAGTAATCTCGCAGGCGGCGAATTTTTGTACTGTTTTTTTTTTTTTTTTTGCAGTTCCTAGACTTCTGGACACTTATTCCATGAGGTGGCCACTTACGACAATTGATCCAGCCCCAGTCGATTCGGTACTTCTTTGAGTACATGGTCAACATCGTGCCGACTCAGTTTGGCAAAACGGGGTAAGTATTTCATTAAAGTTCATTAGCTAGTTAGATTTGATGTTTAGATTTTTACTAGGTGAACTAAAATTAAAATTGCATGTGAAATTTTTTGAAATTAGTATAAGTTTTGATTAGATATATTTTACTAGATTGGATAGATTTTACTAGGTGAACTGAAAATAGAATTACGCATGAAATTGAATTAATATAAGTTTTGGGCACTATAGGTTGGTGATCGCGTTTACCAGATTCGAGATATGACCCATTTGGTCACGTATCATCCATCTTATGAGTCGTATCTCCAAGAGTTCGGGTTGTTTAGCGTTCAACAGTTGGTTCCTATGACTGCTGATGCATCTTTGATCACTGCTCTCATAGAGCGTTGGCGACCTGAGATATCGACCTTCCACATGTCGCTTGGTGAGGTTATGATCACTCTAGAGGATGTTGCCACACTGAGGCCGTCATAGTAGACGTGCTAGATGAGGAGTGATCGGCGACGTGTATGAGACTGTTAGGACATGCTCTTACTGATCATTCCGGCGGTGTCATTAGGATTAGTTGGCTCAGGGATCAATTCAATCATCTGCCGCCAAATGCATCATCAGAGATTACAGGGCAGTTTGCACGAGCTTATGCCCTATCTCTGAGGGGGGTATATTGTTCCCTGATCGGACTGGATCTACAGTTCATCTACAGTATCTACTCATGTTGGGGAATTGGCAGAGAGCTGAAGGGTTCGCTTGGAGAGCAGTTGTTTTAGCTTGCCTGTATAGTGAGATGGTAGGTCGGTTCTACAGATAACGCAAGCCTTTTCCACAGGAGGTGACCTTGGAGGCTGGGTCTCCTTACTGCAGCTCTGGGCGTGGGAGCGATTTCCACAGATAGCACCACGACATAGAGTGATGGATGAGCCTATTATAGGGGACGCATACCCACGTGGTGCTCGGTGACCAGTTCTTCAGTTATAATTTGTTTCTTGACGAGCTGTCGCAATCGTGGTTAGTATATAAAATTTCATACAAGAATAGTTCTCATTTTTTTGTTTTAGATTAAGGAGTAATCATGTGACCACTTGTTGTGTGTAGTGGCTGCCTTACTAGGAGAGAGCCGATCAGTTCAGGGGTACTTCAATCCAGTCAGATACCTTTCGAGCAGTAGTTCCTTTGATCTGCTTTTAGTAGTGATGTGGCAACATCCAGTTTGCGTACTCCGACAGTTTGGCATGATGCAGAATTAGCCTCATCAGCCAGCTCCTGAGGCTGAGATTAGGTATTTTCTTTGCCAGACAGTTCGTGGGCCATCGCTTGGGCAGCGGTTGATACACGCTTCCAGAGAGTCGCTTGATTTGTGGATTTTTCGACATCAGTATATAGAGACTATGCCATATAGTCAGGATGTATTAGCCTACCACTCGGAGCATCTGGAGTGGTATCGAGATGTTACTAGACGTGAAGTCACACAGAGAGTAGCAGGAGTGAACGCAACAGTTAGTTATTTATTGTTTAAAAAAAAAATTATTTGTTTGGAAATGCATAGTTGTGTGGAATCTTGTATATTTTAAATCTAATTTTCAGTATGACACTATGGAGTACGCTGAGCTGAGGTTACAGAGTGGAGGGTTGTCCGCCGTCGAGAGTATGGAGTTGGCCAACATGATGGTGGCAGGGGTTGCTGCTTTAGGTTTGGAATCTCGTCGACATTTTGATGTGACAGTACCTGTACAGCGACAGCCATCTAAGAGCAGCCTTGCCAGTTGGCCAGAGTGTACGGATCTAAGACATGACTGGGATGTGCGAGGCCCACATTTCATGCAGTAGCCCAGGAGGCGTAGACAGTGACGTGAGCAACGCGACGTACCTCACCTAGTGCGGATTTCTGATCTTCAACGTGCACAACTCGTCCGACCTACTACGAATTTCGACTTCCTTCCGCAGTTTCAGCCGGTCACTTCTTCAGGGTTTCAGCCCTCTCAGATGCAGTTTCATGCAGGGCCTGCTTCAGCATTTCATCAGCCCTCTCAGACGCAGTTTCAGAGGGAGACTTCTTATGGGTTTCATCCTTCTCAGACTCATACGCAATTTCAGGGGGAGCCTTCTTCGGGATTTCAGCCACCAGACGATAGCTTTCATACACCGTCGCAACATGTTATGATGGGTGGATACACAGCCTCAGGTAGTGATAGTAGAGCAGCCTCGCCTTATAGATGGAGAGACACCCTAGATGGGGAAGTTACTTTTATGGAGGCGATGTGTCACCATGAGCAGCAGCTTCGAGAGCAGGGGTTTACCACAGATGAACCAGATGAGCATCCCCAGTCTTAGGTAGATGGTTTGTTCGGTACACAGGATCAGGATGACATAGTGGAGGGAGATCAGACCCAGCACGATGAGGGCAGGCCTATACGGGATAGACAGGTACCGTTGTGTGGTACTGGCGATCATCTAGTGGATCGTCGTGGTGGTGGTGGTGGTGGTTAGTGCTACTATTATGCATGATCTTATTATTGTGTATTATTGGATGTATTATTATGTACTATTGTGGACTATTTATCATGTCATGATGTATTATTATGTATTATTGTGGACTATTTACCATGTCTGGTTGTATTATGTTACTATTATTGTCATGTATGGTGACATTGTCTAAAATGAAAACTTGAACTATAAAAGCAACAACAACGCGGTGCATGGCTTCGAAAGTTCAAAAATCCAATTGGCACACTCGATCGTTCAAACAATAACAACATCAAACAATAACAACTACTTCGAAAAATAAAAACTATTACATTTGATAAATTTACCACGTCTATTACCATTACTTCCTCTTCTACCAACTCTCGCACGTCTACCACTTCCTCTTCGCTGGCTCCCACTGCCACTTGCTCCTCCACCAGAAGTTGATGCATCATGTCCAGCTACTTCCTCTCTTGGCCAATCCATCTCGTTGTGAATTCTTGTTGTTCGTGGCCTCCCTGACTTCCTAATCATGTGCACATTAGGATGGAGAGTAGAGCCATCGTGCTTCTTCCACCTCTTAGGTTCACCAAGAGGTGTGAAACTTCTCCCATAACAAGCCAATATTGTTGAGCTTATAGATATTGTTTATAAACCTATACGGGTTAGCCCCCATTCGGTCGCAAGCTGAAATGGCATGAGAGCAAGAAATTTTATTTCCATGGAATTTCCCACTAGTGCAAAATCCCGCCCGATTGTGGTCGTCGAAATGCACTGTGAGTGTGTTCGAACCCGTCATGTTGAAATTGTTGGGAGGAGTCTGAACTACATAGATGCTCTGACGTCGATCAACTCCTGTCACGAAATGTCCAACTGCCTTTTGTGCCTACGACTTCATCAGTTCTTTGCATGGTTTCGTGTACTGTGACTTCCCACTTCTGATTTGTGCTTCTGTCACCAACCTCATCTTATCGATTTCTCCTATATCGCCAATAAGCATGTTGCACAAGAGAAGCTATAGGAAGTGAACGATTACCTTTGAAAACACTATTAATGCTCTCTGCCATGTTGGATGTCAGCATAGACTATCGACGCCCACCAATATAGTTATCATGTGCTAAGCTCCAACGAAGTTGATTTTGATCCACCCAGTTATCACAAGAAATATTTCTATCAGCGGCCATCTTCTTAAATTGCTCAACTTGACTATCGAACTTCTCCAAACGTTTTTTCGGGCTAACAAAATAAGTAACCACACGAGTTAGATAAATTAATGACAATATTAAATGAAAATAACAATAACGATGAAGAAGGCTTACCCACTCGAAACAATTGGTTATACATAATTTTTCTTTTTGTCTTCCTTTGCAAGTTGCTTGCATAGTATCGCATGCACCATCTCCACTCCCAACCTCTTCCGATGTCACTCATGGCTTCACAGAGTCCCGCATGTCTATCTGAGATGATGCGGACATCGTTTAGATTGGTCAAATCTTGAAAGTGTGTTATGAACCATGGCCAACAATCAGTATTCTCGCTCTCCACTATGGCAAATGAATAGAACTCATTTATACTTTCCAGTGATCATATCACTATCTTGTACTGCTTCGTCTTTACGCTGTATTCTCGGGATTAGATTCTCACAAAATTGATGATATGTCACCCTGCATGGAACTGTCAATTGAAAGTTTCTACCATCAACGAAATGGATGCCCAAATTGTCCTCTACTTTCTCTGATTTCTACCGAACGACTAGTTCAGATCTTCTAAAATCACTACATAACAAACAAATTCACTAATTACTAACTAAAGAAAATTATAATAGCATTTTAATAATATAATTAAGAAAATAAACGTGTCTCTTATCTAGCCATTTTTGTAGCAACCAGCAAAACTCCTCCCTCTCGTTTAGCTTCATATCAGTTTTTGGTGTGGTGAGGATACTGAAAGGAAGGGAATCATCAACTGATAAATATGCTGGAGTGGAGTGGGAAAGGCTGCGAGTCCGCATAAGACTGGTGCGGGAACGTTGGTCAAAATTTGGGGAATCTGTAAGCGAAATAAAGAAAAACGCAACGGAATTAAGCCAGTCTCGCGCAGGTCCGCTGGTCAATATGTTAAGAGAATCTGTCAGCGAGCTTTAAAACGAAGAAAGCGGCACCGCACCAGTACCACGCGAGCTCGCACTTTTTACATAAAAAAACATAAATAGCGAATCCGCTTTAGTCTAATGCGAACACGCACTCCTTCCCAAAAAACACAATATTTGTGTCAATAAATTTAAAACCACCACATTGGTGATAAATTAAAAAATAACATAATATTTTAGGAATTTACCCTTAAAAGTTGCCATAAAAATGTAAAGTGGGTGGAATCAATAGCATACTTATATTACTGATTGATTTCGATGAAACTATTTTAAAAAATCATACTCACTCCAAAAGTCCAAAACCGTTACTTCTTTTCTTTAAAACATAAAAATGTAAAGTGGGTGGAATCAACAACCTAATTAAAACCATTGGCTTAGTTTGGCCCTGCTGTAGCTTTTGCAGAAGCAGCTTCTGGCTGGAGCTTTTAGATAAGTACTTTTCAAAAAAAGCAGTTGAGTGTTTGGCTGTAAAAATATTAAAAGTGTTTTTTAATATGAGAGATTGTGTAAAATGACTATAAAGGACTTATAATATAAAATATGAATAAAAATTCTAAACAATAAAAAGAATTCAAAATTGAACTTATTAGATTTCTTTTATATTAAATAATATGATTTTATAATTTATTTTATTTTTAAAATGATATAAATGAAGGAAAATTATATTTTCTGAAATAAAATTAAAATATGGTAAGGATAATCTTGTATTTTCAAAACAGCTTTTCGCAGAAGCTCCAAATCGGAGCTTCTGCTTTTATGTTATACAAAAGCGCTTTTCGGCTTTTCAAAAGCCGAGCTTTTATAGGTGTTTGGCCCTGCTTCAGCTTTTGAAGTCGAAAAGCACTTCTAAAAAGAGCCAAACATAGGGAATATGATCGGCTGACTGTACAAATAGACGGCCATTCATTACCCGACGAAAAAAGCATCGAAGATTAGAAGTGGGAAAATATATCGAAGGGTTATCTGTATAATATGCCCCTCTACTACGCAGTTTTATCAAACATGCTCCTCTACTATATTTTACATCAAACATGCCCCTATACTTTATAAAAACGATCAAACATGCCCTTCTGTTAAAATTTGCATTCAAAACCATCAACCATGGTCAAACCTTAGTTTGGGCGACACCTATGTCTAAAATATTCCTAATAATTTTACTTTAGAATTGTTTTGTTTCTTTTGTATAGCCAAATACCTCTGATAATTTCACTTTAACGAGACATAGAGAAATAAATGAGGAAAAAGTGACATTTCACCCCCCAATTTTTCGATGTCGGGTCATGTGAATCTCGGTTCAACCGTGGTTGACCATTTTTAATGGAAATTTTAACATAAGGACATGTTTGATAATTTTTCCAAAGTATAAGGGCATGTTTGATGTAAAAAATAGTAGAGGGGCATGTTTGATAAAACTACATAGTAGAGGGGCATTTTATACCTATAACCGTATATCGAAATAACGGAACAAAAAGTGGGGAAACGACAAAACTTGTAGCGAAGCACAAAACTAAAAAGAGCTCAAGCTAATCTTCGTCGTCACAGGGTTGGAAGTTGGGTAATAGTGTTTATGTCGAATACCGGCTTATTTATTAGGAATTGGAATAAAATTTATTTTTTAGTGTTATTCGGTATTCGGAATTACGGGATTGAGATTGGGATCGGTATATATCGAATTATCAAAAATTTAAAATTAATGAAATATAACACACAACCTTTGGTCATTACTCACTCTTTCACAACTTAGAAGCCCCCATCCAACTAAATTTTGACTTTCCAATTTAAGTATGTCTCGTCACTCACCTAATCTCTTATTATTTTCATAACACCAAAAAACAAACACTAGTATTAGTCGTCTCTCAGCCTCCAATTCATCAAATTAAAGATTACCAATGACAAGAATTTGAAATGTCACATCTTCTCCATTCTCCTATCCATATCCTAGCTCTAGACAAACTCAAGACTCTTTGCTTAGTCTCTTTACCGTAAATTAAACAATAAAATCTAATTTATATTTAATTGTTAATTGCAAATGTAATTAATTTCATATTAAATAATACCGATTGGGATGCCGAAATATTTAGGAATTGGGATTGTGATTTGATTTTAGGGTGTAATTCGGTATTCGCGATTTCGATATTTTGTATTGGAATACGGATACCTTACTGATTTCCACCCCTAACATCTCATCAACCACTAATCATAATTATTAATAGGAAAATTACGATTGAGTACCTATAATTTTTAAATTTTATAATTTGGTATCTAAAATTTATTTTTATACGAAATGTCATTAGAAAATTACTTTTTGGTACTTAAAATTTTTCTTAATGGCAGTTTAGTACTTAAACTTTTCAAAATTGACATAATGATCCAAAGCATGGATGTCATTTGGATTCATAGATCAGTCCACCAATCCAATTGATTCAACCCATGAATCTTTCAATCCATTTAATTCATAGATTCACCTATGCTCCAATTCATGAATTCAATTCATTTGCCGGTTTGAGGAAAAATACATAAAAACAACAGAAAAAGGATGGAAACGACAAAACTTGGTAGCGAAGCACAAAACTAAGAAGAGCAAAAGCGAATCTTGGTCGTCACATCTCATCCACCACTAATCTTAATTATGAATTAGTGGAAGCTAGCTAATTTGTTCTCTTCCGGCATGTGACCTGCCAACGGCTATTTTTCTGCTGTATTTAAATAAACCAACGTGCTATCGGCTGGTGCCCTTAATCAAAATTCCTTTTTTCTTTTTTCTTTTTTGGTAGGACGTTCCATTTTTCTTTATATATAGAGGACGATCAATACATAACCTAACTACCAATTTGCTATATTAAGTCAACGCTTATGAGGTCAAGCTCAGCCAAAAAAAAAAAAAAAAACGCACACACACAGAACACAATGAGCCCAGCGGCGGCCGCAGCCTCTTTCCCGGTGATCGACTTTTCTCCTTTCTTCACCACCGGCGGCGGAGAAAATGAGGTCGAGAAAGAGGAGGTGATCAACAGCATCCGGGAAGCTTGCTCCGACTACGGCTTCTTCGTGGCCGTCAACCACGGCATCCCGACGGAGGCCATGGACCTGTCCTTGGAAATGGCACGGGAATTTTTCGATCTCCCTTCGGAGGAGAAGCTCAAGTGTACCCCGTCGTCGGACACGCCGGTCACCACCGGCTACGCCAAGCAGCCCGACCACTCGCCCAACAAGAACGAGTACTTCTTGATGTTCGAACCTGCCTCCGCTTTCAACGTCTACCCCACAAGCCCCGCTCCTTTCAGGTACTATTTTTTCTTCTTCTTCCATGGCTGATTATACAGATTTTGATAGACTAATGATAAATTACGTGGAATCATGTAATGTGGTTCTAGTCTGTGGCGGTCAAGCCCAATACCCAGCTATATATACTGTAGAGCACTCTGCAAGGATGGGTGACTTATCGCTGGAAGTTATATCTTGATATGCATCGATCTCAATAAAAAATTGTGAGAGATAGACCTAAAGCGAACAATATATATATCTTGGTCGGAAAAAAAATGTTAGGGATGGTACAGATATTACACTTGGTCAAATAATACTGAATATGGTCTGTAGGGGAGCAGTGGATGAGATCTACGGGGGATTGTTGGCGATGGCGAGGTTGATCGAGAGCCTAATGAACAGGTGCTTGGGAGTGCCTGAAGGTTTGATGGAAAAGTTCAACGACGACCGGCAGTGGGATCTGATGACGGCGTTCCGCTACTTTGCGGCGGCGGAGTTGGAGACGCCGGACAAGGACAAGAAGACGGGCTTGTACGGTCACAAGGACTTGAACTTGATGACTTTAGTGCTGCAAGACCAAGTCGGAGGGCTGGAGTTTCAGAAGGACGGCGAGTGGATTCCGATCACTCCAATCCCTCATTCCCTTGTGGTCAACGTTGGTGACATCATCCAGGTAATTAAACTAATTAATTATTACATACTCATCACGCTCATCTCCCTCTTTATATTTTCCTTTTTATTAGGATAGGTGTAAAAAACAATCATGGATACCCGTTCGAATCTTACCTAATCAGGTGGGTAAAATTCGAACCCAAAAACCTTTTTTATTAGTATGGATAAAGCTCGAATCTGAATAGTGTGGATAGTGATTTAGCATGGTTTTCTTACTATCCAAACTCGAACCCGACAGGATATATGCAAGCATATATATTTTGTTTAAAATGATCATTATGTTTCTCAACATGTTTGATATTTTTCATGCATATATAATAATTTCATAAAGATTGTATTGTTTTTAACTAGTTTTCTTCATATTAGTAATTCAGTGTTCAGTGTTGTAATTTGTCATTTATGTAATGTTAGTATCTGTATAATTGTTAAGAGAAATTATAATTCATGGATAATCATGAATATCAGAAATCCGATCGGATATCGATATAGTTTTGACTTTTGATATTCTACACGATTGTGATATGGATATGGGTAAAAGCTGAACTCTGTCTATTAGCATAATAGATATGTACTATCTGACCCCGTTGACGGCCTTGCTTTTGACACCCGGTAACATATCAGATTTATTAGAACCAAGTAGTTATATATCAACAGTTTTTTTTGTGTTTGAATTTCTTGCCTTCAAAAATGGATCTTGTGTTACTTATTCATATATTAATTATTATTTTTTTCAAACTAAAGTCAATCCATAAGTTGAATTTTACATGACGAAACTCGTTGATTCCAACGACTCGGATTGTCATCATGTATATGCGCGGTATATTGCAGGTACTGAGCAACAACAAATTCAAGAGCGTAAACCACAAGGTGAATTCGCCGCAGGGAAGAGACCGGCACTCGTTTGCGTTCGCCTACCTCATCGGATTCGAGAAAATGTTGGAGCCACTGGCGGAGGTGATGAAAGAGAGCAAGGAGGAGCCCAAATTCAGCAAGTTCCGTTTCAAAGACTACTTCCAGCTCCGAGTAGCTGACCTCTTCAACCCTCCAGCCAATTTGGACGATGCCGTTACCATTAACCACTATGCCATCCCTCCCACCGTCGCCGCCGCTGCTCCGGCCAACTGATCAAGGGTCGGGGTTACTAGATTGGCCGCCGCATGACACCAGTGTCCTCTCCTTTACCACCTTGATCTCTTCCTGTTTAGGGTCTAAGAGAATAATAATGTTTCGTCTCGGTCATGATCATGTCGAATATATTTATATATTGCCTACCTCATCGGATTCGAGAAAATTAGTTGTGTATAGTGGTCTCAATTCGGGTTTGGTTTTTCGGGTTTACTCGAAACTGACTCGTTTATATACATTTTCGGTTTTCGGGTTTGGGTTCATTTTGGGTTTCGGGTTTTTCGGTTTCGAGTTTGGTTTTGCTTATCGGTTTTTCGGGTTCCGACTAAAAACCTCCAATGAATAGAACTCAGCCCGTATTTTTAGGCGTTCGGGTTTTTGGGTTTCGGTTTTGCTTCAACCGAACCGAACCCGATAAGGAATTTTCGGGTTTCGGGTAACCGGAACCCGCAAGTACTTATCGGGTTCGGTTTTAATGATTTTCGGTTTCAGGTTTTTGGGTTTTTTCGAGTTTCGGTTTGGTAACCGAACCCGACCCGAACTGACACCCCTAGTTGTGTACGATATTTTGCATGTACTGATATCGTACGTGAATGAGGCGTAGCTTAGATAAGCTCTAACCCGATTAACCTACAACCTAATTAACTCACAATTCAATAAAATCTTAAACTCGACTATCTCGCAACCTAATTGAACCCAATTTTGAACCGCGGGGCATTGACATCTCCTGAGATAAAAGACATACTTTGATGTTGAGCGTGCAAGGTCGAGAGGAGTGTTTATGGTATATAGCATTGGTGCTATTGGTTTTTGCTTTTATAGTATAATTTGAAGTTGTATCTTTACGTTATGGTACAATTTCATATTGTACATATACAATTTTGTACAAATTCTTTTATGGTACAACTTGATCTTGTACTTTTATGTGATCATAAGTGTACAAGTTCCTTTATGTACAACCTAAACTTATACATTTAAATTATGGTACAACTTCAAGTTGTACATTAAAGCCCATGCTTTATAGCATAGTGCTCTAACTATAAGGAGGTTAGTTAAGATAGTATAGAGCATAGATCATCATATCAAGAATCTAGATTCAGTTTGTTTGAACGCAAATAGTTTTGAATTAGAGATTTGACCACCTGATCAGATTACAATAAGTTGCAAAGGTGACTGTGATGATATTTCATTGAGTGAAGATATCCTTCTTGAATTCTCCGGCCAAACATCAGAAAGAATGGCGGCTAGTAGTCCCCCGCCTCCTTCAACATTTAGATTTAATTATGAGAAGTTGTTGCAGTTTTTCTAATGTGGATTAGTTTCTAAAGTGTTTTGAAAACTAGCTAATTCCCTTATACATGTAAACATGTAGGTACTGAGCAATAGCAAATTCAAGAGCTCACTCCATAAGGTGAATTCGCCATAGGGAAAGAGACCGATACTCTTATGCATTCGCTTATCTCATCGGAACCTATAAATGGGTGGGGCCGCTGGCGTGTAAGGTTTATCAACCGTGAGATTTTATTATTGGCATAGGGTATATTTATACTCATAGTATTACATGATACGGACTGGAACAAGGAGACTAAACACAATTAGGAGAAGTAAATTGTATACAAGTGTTACAAGGATTACAAGAACTAAACGGAGACAAAGACTTGTCCCTAATACGCCCCCGCAAGATGGAGGCGGCGTCAGCTAGCCAGATTTTGGAACACAACAAGCGGAAGCACGTAGTAGGGAGACCTTTAGTGAGCGCATCGGCAAGCTTGAAGTTGTTTAGATTGGACCAGCTGACGAACAAAATGGTAGTCAAGGGACTAAGTCTCAGGTGTGATTTGAGCGTAAAGCATCAAATTCCTCATGCATAGGACCAGTAAGAGAGAGGTAAGTTAGCATGATGCAAAAGTGACAATCTTGTTTCAACAATATGACGATGCTTCCTTTCAGACAGACCATTATGCTCAGGAGTGTATGGCAGGGTGAGAAGATGAGTGATTCCACTGGACTCTAAGGACTGTTTGAGTTTTTTAAATTCACCACCGCCATCTGTATAGAAGCGCTTGATGCGGGTAGAAAAATAATTTTCGACCAGTTTTTGAAAAGCACTAAATGTAGAAAGTGCATCAGATTTGTGACGCAGAGGGTATATCCAGGTATAGTGAGTAAAATGATCAACTATAACTAGATAATACGAAAACCCATCAACATAAGTGACAGGAGCAGGGCCCCATACATGTGAAAATATTAACTCCAAAGGACGAGTACTAGACAAACTGGAATCAGAAAACGGTAGTTTATGACTCTTACTAGACAAACATGACGTACAGGACGACAAAGTGGGCTTAGGGAACACTTGAATAGAATGAGTGTGGATTAAGCGAGACAAAGACTTGGAGGATGGATGACCAAAACGACAATGCCAGCACTCTACGAAGTTCCGAGTAGTAACCAGCGCCAACTGCACAGCCCGCAATGCGCCTGGAAGCTCATATGTGTCGCCTTTATTCGCTCTGGTCAGTAGTGGCAGCCCCGTGCTTAGGTCCTTCAAAACAAAAGAATCATCAAAGAATTCAACCGAAACCGGGTTAGTACGACATAGTTTAGCCACCGAGATTAAACGTTTCTTGAGAGCTGGAACACAAAGAATATCTCGCAAGGTAAGAGCCGTCGAAGAAGGCAAATGAAGAGAAGATGAGCCAATGTGGGTGATATGCAAACCCTTACCGTCGCCGAGATAAACCTCGTACGATCCGTTATAGTCAGAATAATTTCCAAGATTTCCTAGGTCGGGAGTGATATGATGAGTGGCAGTGCTGTCCATTAACCATGGATCCGAACGAGGAGCAGAGGATGAGGAGGCACCAGTAGTGTGATTGGTTTGGGCTGGACGCTTGATGACTCGATATTTGCACATGTTTTCCCTTTTGTTTCTTGATCGTTTAAGCTTGCATTATCGCTTCTTTGGCCTATTTTACGCTAGGTTGTGTTCCTTTGTCACATTTCAGGTCCTGGCACATAAAGTGAAGCGTAGGCGCAAGTTTCAAGTCAATCGGAGATCAATTGGCGACTCGAGAGAAGAAACTCGGGTATGGCTTGAAGAATAATGGATTTCTACCTCAGTTTGTGACCATATAATCATGTAATCTTGTCATTAGAAGAAAGAGGACGAGACAGCACCAACGTCTGGGATCAAACGACACCTGATTTGGAGTCCGAACGAGGGAGAAACGAAGAATCAAAGATAGGGGAAAATTGGTTTCGGGCTTCTCTGAGAAACAGAAGGGGGCCCTATCGTGACGCTAAAATCCCCGGTAGAGGATTTTTGGCCTTGACAGGGGATTTTCCCCTGTCCCCAACGGTGCGTTTTAAAGATACCCGGTCTCCACCTAAAATACCCAACCGGGTATTATGACCGGGGATCGCGAACGCAGGCTGTTAAAAGCCTGTTTTGTGGGTTTCTGGAGGGGAGAGCTGGGTTTTGGATCCCAAACACCCAAGGGACGAACCAAAGAGAGAGAGTGCGATTTGAGGGCATTCTTGGAGTGGAATTGGAGGATTTCTTTGCCTTGGAAGCTCGAGGAACAAGCCCGGACTTGAAGACTGATCATCTAAAGATTCTTACTGCAGTCTCTCTCTTCTCTATGGAGTAACTTCCCTTCACTTAGGTTTTGAGGAACCCTAACTATGTTTGTTTGATTGGATGATTGTATGAGTACTCTGACTTGATAATCTTGAGTTCATATTCAATCTATGCATGTTTTCATGATTCAATTCTGCTTTAGTCGAGATTATTGATTCTGCTTTGATCCTATGAGAGCGACTACCTGATTAGGTCAATAGAGCACCATAGATTGATAGTAGTGGATCGATTGCTTTAGTCGAGGGTTGGTTCACTGCTTTGTATCGATTGAGAACCTCTTTTGATAGAGGGATTCTAGTTCAATACGCCTTGATCGGTTGTTCTAGAGAAGGATACGTCCCTCTAGGCAATTGACTCAAGAGGGCCTTGTTCCTTTAGTGGAGACTCAAGGTCTAGTCGAGGATTCTCCGCATTGTAAATGAAAGTGAAACAAGTTAGAAATCATCAATCGTTAGTCTGGCTAGTGGCTAGGGGGAATCATACCTAAGTGAGTTCCCAACCTGTAATTAGATTAACTTTAACTGTAGTTTGCTAGAGTAGTTTTGGTTCTTCCTTATTAATCTGGTTTGCTAAATAATGAACTGAAGCTGAGTAATAGTAACTCTAGAGACCCGTGGATTCGATATTTATTACTTGAGCCACTATACTGCAGAGCCTTCCATTGGTTACACTTAGCCATTGTTAGGAGTTGTGTCGTAGCGAGTCAACGCTGCTCAGGAAACAATTGAAAGCATTGACGAGTGGTGTGGCCAGGACGCTCGCAGTAATGGCAGTAAATGCGCGGGCGACGTTGATCCCCACCAGAGATAGAGGAAGAGTTCGATCAAGAGGAGGGGTGAGGAGCGGAGCCAGAAGATGGAGCGGGTCCAGAAGATGGAGAGGGGCACCTGTTTGAGAGCGACCACCACCACGGCCAAACGAGCCACCTCGTCGACCACAATAGGTCCCGCGGCCACGTTGCGTGGCAAAGATAGTAGCTGGCTAACGGGTGACCTTGAGGTCAGCTTCAAGAGAGATTAGATGGTCTAGCAGATCCTCGAGAGTGGGTGGGACTTCGCGAGCACGGATACCGGCAGCAGCCATCTCAGGTGAAATCGAACGAAGAGACTTAATGAAAGTAACCACGTCTCGGTCTCCCTTTTTCTCAGCAAGCAGTCAATCCCAGAGTGTCATGACATGAGAGCGGGAGGTATTCACATAGAGGCAAAGGAGAGAAAGCCAGGCTTCGGCAGCAATAGCAGAAGCACTAATGAACGGAAGGACAACTTCCGTGACAGACGCTAGGATGCCATTAAGGAGGAGCTGATCTTGTCGAAACCATTGAACGTAAGCAGGGTTCTGAGTTTCAGCAACATCAACAGTAATGGGAGCGGCAAGAGGCAAGACAGTACCATAGAGATAGCTGATGAGGTCGAGGCCATGAAGCAGCGAAAAAAGCTGGGCGCGCCATGATGGGAAGTTGGCGGCAATGAGCTTGAGCAGAAGAGATGCGGCTGGGTTGAACGTGACTAGTGCAGGCTCAGCTATAGTTGTCCCGGAAGAGATAGAACTGTCATACATGGAGGCGAACAAGAGACGAAGCAACAAATACCACAGTGATTTTAGGGTTGTGGATCGAAGGTTGTTAAGCAAGAGGCTCTGATACCATGTAAGGTTTATCAACCGTGAGATTATATTATTGACATAGGTTATATTTATACCCATAGTATTACATGATACAGACTGGAACAAGGAGACTAAAGACAACTAGGAGAAGTAAACTGTATACAAGTATTACAAGGATTACAAAAACTAAATGGAAAAACTTCAAAGTTTCATGAAAAAAGGCTATCTTACGATTAGACTTGTCCCTAATATGGCGGAGGTGATCAGTCAGACCAGCGAGGAGCCCAAATTCAGCAAGTTCCCCTTCAAAGAGTACTTGGATCTCCGATCGAGTGGCCAACCTCTTGAATCCTCCTCCCAATTTGGACGACGTCATCACCATCCACCACTATGACATCTCTCCCATCGTCGCTGCCGCTCCGACCAACTGAAGAGTTTACCGCCCGGCTGAGTGTACCCTACCCTCTTGGGTCGTATCACATTAGAGTCTCTTCCCCTTTGAGTGCCAGCTTCGACTCATGTTTAGGGCAATGAAGTCAAAAGCGAGATTCTACGTAGAAGCGGTCGGGTGAACTAGAAGCGTAAAACCGTAAGCTTTTATGTTTTAAAGCGTAGATTTTGACTACATTTGTAAGGAAAAATCACGATTCTACATAGAAGCGTTTCAGTGACCTAAAAAGGTAAAAGCGTAAGCTTTTAAATTTAAAAACGCGATTTTGACTGCATTGGTTTAGGGTTTAAAGAATGTTGTGTCTCGGTGATCATGTTCAATATTGAAAGAAGAAAATCCACTAAGAGCCGATCACAGTACATGCAGACACATTTTACTGCACATACAGACTCAGTGATACCGTTACAACTCGAATTGGAGTCCGGTATGGAAGGGTGTATGGTGGTCTCTGGTCAGTTTCTGAGGCTGTGGTTCTCTTTGGACCATGATGATACCACTGGTTGGCTGGTTAGTTGGTGGTTCTGGTTACATCTATGTGGTTCTGGTGAGCCTGCGTTGATCAGCGCGTCACCTTTTGGTGTTCTCGATGTACCTTGAGAAGGAAACAGAGAAAAGCAACTCCATATACTTGGTGTGTCAGGAGCCACGTAATTCTTCAGTTTTTGCCCACTCATTTTACATAACCGGCTCAATTCTCTATGCCTACTTTTCTCATTGGTTTCTGTCTCCATAGATGCACTCTCTCGAGAAGTAGAAATGGTGAGAGTCCCTTTCAACAAGCCTTTTAGTTTTTTCTTTCTTCCATCTCTCTTCCCATCCAATCCGACATGCTCTCCTCCTTCCCCTATCACTTGCAGGTGGACTAAGAAAAACACTTTTGATACCTCTATTTCTCACCCCCCCCCCCCTGTTTCAGACTAGCAAACAAAGAGGATGCCAAGACGACAGAGATATTGGGGTTGGCCGTTTTTGCGACTTTCAGAAGGTTTATGAATTGACAATGTTGAGGATGTGGGAGAACAGGACAATGGCGAGCAACACGTCTTTTAGATCTCCTAGTGACGAAAACCTGCTGTTCGGAGGCACCTTCTGGCGATTGCCAAAGTTACATCTTCTAATCTCCGTGTTTCAACAACAACCACTATGTCAGAAAACCAGCAAATCTGAGCAGAGAAGGTGAAATAACGTCCTCTATAAATGTTTTGTGTATAATATTTGACTCGATTGCTTTTCCTGATCACCAGTTTTCTCGACTCTGCCATTTTTGTAGGCTCAAGTTGCAGTTGGAACAATCACGATGATAGTGGCCAAGGGATTCAGGTAGGGAGAGGTGACCAATTCCCATACCTATGCGGCTTGGAATTCCGGCGATTAGTTTCTCTTTTCCATTATTCTGACCCAGATCTCCGGGTTCAGGTGAGCATCCGATATTATGTGCTTTTGTTTCTCTTCTCTTTGTAGATTGTGATTCCATTCTCTTTCACCTTCATCTTGCAGATCTGCACGATTATCGTAGTGATGGCCTCTCCGGCAGAGACGGAGGTTATTCTCACTTCTTGATGGTTCTGTTTATCTATTTCCTCTCCCCCCACCCTGTTATTTAAACCAGTTTTCTCTTCTCTGATCCATGGCTTTTGTTTGATGCCTTAGAGGATGATCCTGCGTTTTGTAGTAGACAATCACCCTTAACTTTGTAGCGATTGAGGAGGTAAGCGCAGCTACAGATCTCATCCTCCAATATGCATTAATTGTACAGTTGTGTAAATTTGACAATTGGTTTTTTCCTCAGGTGCATTCTTGGATTATATAAAGTGCTTGTTGGGTGCAAATAAGCTTTGGGAAGCAACTCTTTTGGGTGAGATTTCATGCAATATTTTTGGAAATGTTCTTTTTCTATTTCGTTGATATAATACAAAGTTAGATCACCCAATTCGTCAATGGACCTTCGCCGCTCCCGCGCTAGAGCGTGAAAACGCGCTTTCTTCCCGGAACATCCATAATTCACGAATTGTTAAGCATTGGAGCGCGACTTATATTTAATAATTCGCGAATCCGCTAATTAGTCAAGTTTTACTGCATGCAAGAGAAGCAGTTCCCCTTCTTGGCTAGTCGAAAGTTCCTTTCGTTGTCGTATGGCTGGCTGGGAGTTCCCTCCGTCGTCGCGAATCAAAGGGTCACCATCGCAGCCCAACTATCAATCGTCCTCCGCCGTCTAGAATCGAGGGTCACCAGCACAGTTATTGTTTATATTGCAGTGAATCGACGATCATCAACCCACTTTTTTTTCTTCCTCTGATCGTAAAAACAAAAGGGAATAGGCCTTCATCTTGCTCTCTGCCGGGTTGGAGAGGGGAGAGAGATCAAAGCTCCTGTTTGTGGATTTTATGTTCAATTTTGAGATTTGAGTGAGAAAATTATACATGCATAGAGAAAATAGTTGTGGAGATATTCAGAAGAAACAAACAAAAGAACATAGCTCTTCTGGGTTGGAGACAGAGAGGGGCAGAGCCAGAGTGAGGAGAGAGAGATTAATATGTATATAGGTGGTGGCGTTAGACAAATAATACGTAGAGAGGAAGTTAGATAAAAAAAGAAGGCGAAATACATTGGTATAGCCAAACCTTTTTTTCTTGTGACAGTTATAGCCACAACTTTCAGTAATGACAAATCTAGCCAGATTTAGGATATTGTTTGGACAATTATAGCCATTTTCGTTATAAACTTTAACGGCGTTAGAGGTTTCTTTAACATCGTTAACGGTAAGCTGAGGTGGACATACACCTATCCATGTCAACTTCCACATCAGCTGCCACGTCATGCACCTAGCTGCCACGTCATATTTAACAAAATATAAATAATTTCAATAAATAATTAATTTTTAGAAAATAAATTAAAATTTTCAAGCTTATTTTCATTTTTATGTCTTCCTTTGCTGACTCACTTCTTGCCCGGTCTATCTCCAAACATTTTCCTCCATATGTGAAGTAACTGCCATTCCAAATGCAGAATTTGTCTAACAAATTCCCTCCAACATGTTTGTTTGTGTACAGGAAGAAACAACTCAATATGGGAAAGGTTCTAGACAAGTATATTGCTAAAACTGTCAAAAAGAAGCAGCTCAACAATTGAATTTTAGATTTTGTTTTTTCCTGAACAAACGATCAATGTAAAAATGTACAGAAGCAACGATTAATACCTAAAATAGGAGCCAAAAGTATGATAATAGTTGAGGAATGAAACATAGTATTTACAAGAGCATATCAAAATAGCCTCTAAATGCCAACGACTAATAAAAAACTTGTTGCCTCAACAAATTTCCACTCCATCTAAGGTTGCGTGAGTGGGGCTTGACTTCCTAGGCACTCCGTCACAGTTTGATGAGTTCCACGAACTGGATTCGATGGACCAACAATAGTAGATTGTCCATTAGCTCCATTAAGCTGTAAAGAGAAAAACCAAAATGATTATATTCTTATAAGCAACATTCAAGCTCACATACAACATATAACGAATGAAATAAAGTAAGCATACAAAAACCAAAACACATCAAGAGGTATAACTTCACTTACTTGCACCCCTGCTCCTTTGTTCAAAGGGCATTTCCTTACATTGTGTGTAGATTGTCCACATTTGCTACAATGAATAGTTTTTTTTGCCTTCCATTGTTCCCCTCTGGTTGTCCTGTTCGGTTTATTGTGGCTGCACTAGGATGGGTGACATTGTGCTCATCTATTTGTTTTCTTGTTCGTTTTCTACTGGCTTGACCATCTCTCTAGAAATAAGAAAACATAAAAAAATGGGCAGTATTTAAAAGGACCAATCATAAAAAATGGGCAGTATTTAAAAGGACCAAACATAAAAAAAATGGACTGCACAATAATAAGAGTAATCCAATCACATATATTCTGACCTTTTGTTGGGTAGGAGTTTGATGCGGTTGCTGAGTTCCATTTTCAGCTTCTGGATATCCCCCTTGTGTTGTGTTTTCCTTGCAAACAACCAATCAAAATATGTTAAGTTTTAGAAATGTAAAAAATATATGCATCACAAACCATCAACCGATACCACATTCTTACCACTCCTTGTCTAACTGGTAGTTCTTTACAAGTTCTTGAGTTATGACCTTCTTGTTTGCACTTGCTGCAATGCATCATCATTCCTCGTCTTATAAGTTCTTCGCCAATCCCATTTCTTTGTGTGCGAGTCTCCATCTCACCGGCCGCCTTTTTTCTATTTTTCTTCAGCCTGCCCGGCATTGCTCGGCTTTTGGGAGGGTAGATAGGATATCCTGTAGCGGTAGGCCAAGCTTGCCTTCCATCTAGGCATGGAATCCCATAATTGTATGCCTTCACCACAAATTCAGATGATATGAATGATGGACAAAGTCATCAACTTCTTTTCTCAAGTGGGATATTGCTGATACGGCATGACAACATGGCAACCCACTTAATGCCCAGTACCCACAAGTACAAGTGTTGGTGATTACGTCGACTATATAACCTTCACCTCCCATTTTCACTTCACACCTGTTCTCAAGGGTTTGTCGAGAAACACATAGTCGTGAAAGTTCCTTTGCCTTTTCCAGGAAAAAATCCCAAAGTACACTAGTTCTTAAAAAAAATTCCCAAAATACATAAGTTATAAAAAAAATTCCAAAAGTACACATGTTTCAGCATCACCGTTTTAGACAAAAGCGGTGAAGGTCATCACCGCTTTTGACTAAAACGGTGATGTATTCACCGTTTCAAACTAAAACGGTGATTGCTTCACCGCGTGAGAGAAAAACGGTGAAGCACTGAACTGCGTCCAAACTTTAAAACAACGTAACTTTGTGCTCGGTTATCCGATCGTAGCGAATTTTTTTTTATTCCGCATAATTTTTCGAGATCTTGCAAGCCGCAAACCGCCGGAGGCGGTTTGGTCCCGCCTTCGTCTCGAAAAAATGTCGTTTGCTACCCCGAACGACCCTTTTTTCGATTTCGTCAAACTTTGAACGACCATAACTTTGTGCTCCACAATCCAAAAATCATGAATTTTTTTTGATTTCGCATAACTTTTTAAGGACTACAATTTTTATCATAGACATAATTTCGGAATGCACTTGGATTCATGAAAAGGGAAGGTAAAGTTATTCCCAAAACCCCTTATATCCATAAATAATTCATTTTTTGAAAATTCTCTCCTACTAAAAATTGTAGTCCTTAAAAATTTATGCGGAATCAAAAAAAAATTCATGATTTTTGGATTGTGGAGCACAAAGTTATGGTCGTTCAAAGTTTGACGAAATCGAAAAAAGGGTCGTTCGGGGTAGCAAACGACATTTTTTCGAGACGAAGGCGGGACCACGGCGGTTTGCGGCTTGCAAGATCTCGAAAAATTATGCGGAATCAAAAAAAAATTCGCTACGATCGAATAACCGAGCACAAAGTTACGTTGTTTTAAAGTTTGGACGCAGTTCAGTGCTTCACCGTTTTTCTCTCATGCGGTGAAGCAATCACCGTTTTGCTCTCCCACGGTGAACCAGTCACCGTTTTGCTCTCCCACGGTGAAGCAATCACCGTTTTGCTCTCACGCGGTGAAGCAATCACCGCCCTTCTCTGACGCGGTGAAGGCCCAAACATGTGTAGATTGGGAATTATTTTCATAACATGTGTATTTTGAGAATTTTTTTTAAAAACATGTGTAACTTGGGATTTTTTCCCCTTTTCCACACGTTTTCGAATTCTTGGACAAAGCAAATTTGTTGTATCTTTCAACATCTTGTATTTGGTGACAACTCTGGTCATTATGTACCCCCTAATACCCTCAAGCGTGTCAATAATCCTAAAACCCCTATATTTGACAATGCTTCCATTCCATGTCTCGCATATATTACTCTCAACAGAGTCAGACTTTGGGATAGTAGATAAGAAAGCACGACAGAAACGTTTCGGATCAGCTTCCATGAAATCCTTATAAGGGATAGGACCAAGTTCTGTACCTTGTATCGCTTCCATTTCAGAAGTGGCCTTTCTCCAATCCACCTCATTACAAGCATACACCGCCTTCCAAAATAACTTCCGCACTCGATCAGTCATGTTCTTTACTTTCCAATTGGCATACACATGACGGGCACATTTTCGATGTTCCGCATCAGGCAGACATTCGTTAATTGCTTCAACCAAACCCTACGATAAGACAAATAAACCTCAAATAAGATATCATTCTATTAAAGTTAGAAGTCCCAGTAAACCTTCATTCATTAATTGCAATAAGGAAGTTGCTGGTGGCCTTGGCTCATTAACAGAAACAAAGTTAATGTGTGTGAGTTCACAAGTAAATGTTTATATGATAAAAAGATAAGAACAAATATTACCTTTTGTTGGTCCGAAATTACAGTCCACCCTCTCCCTTCAACTAAGCCTAATTCTTGGGACAATGTTCGAAGAAACCATGTCCACGAATTTGTATTCTCTTCTTCGACAATAGCCCAAGCAATCGGAAACATCTGGTTGTTTCCATCTTTTCCTACAGCGGTAAGCAACATTCCCTTAACCTCTCCCTTCAAGAAGCACCCATCCAAACCAAAGAATGGTCGACAACCCTCTAAGAAACCCTTCTTCAAACTCGAGAAACCGATATAGAACCTTTGGAAGAAAACTTTCTGGTCAGTAGGATGAGGATCAACTTCTAAAAGGAATCGTCCATCACGATCTCGATTTATCAATTCAGCCATATAACTTCTGAGCTTGTGGTACTCATCAACCAATGACCCACTCAACAACTTAATAGCTTCAACCTTAGCCCTATAACATGTCCTCCTATTGACCCCCAAATTATGTTTTTCTTTCACCTCCGCCATATGATCTGGGGCCCATTCTGGATTGATCATGAATCTTGGAAGCAGATCAGATGCTATCCACTTTGCAGTTACCTGATTAAATCGAAAAGACCTTGCACAACTATGAGAGAGACGCCTCCAATGCCAAAATTAACCTGGGAAGGAATGGATATGATTCTTCCCAATCACCAAAGACGGCGGCCAGAGCTTTCTGCTTTCCATGCCACGCCTTCTTATAGTTAATCATATAACCATAACGACTTGCAATGTCAGCGATTATGACTTTCACCTTCAGGTCCGGATCTTGCTCAATTAGATGCTTGATAGTCGCAGCAACCACCCTGGATTTCAACTGTCGATGGCCTTGGGAAGTTATGGATGACACACATGTGTGTGTGTTCACCGCACGGGATATGACCCAGTGGCCGTGTCTCTTGCTGTTGATGGCCCGAATCCTAACATTGCACCCCTCGTGATGATTACGGCATCTGACTATGAGCCTTTTAGTGTTGGAATGAGTTGTGTGCCATTCAAAATGCCGAGTCATTGCTACTGTCTCAATGGCGTGCTGCACCTCCTTCTTCGAGCCAAGTTGTTGGCCCTTCTTAAACCCAGTGAGTGGACCCCATATTGGGACCTTTGGCGGCTCCATGTCATTGTCGACCATCCAATTGTTGTCTGGAATGTGATTGTAATAGGGGACTGGTACACGGTCACGAGCCACCTCATCATCATTAGCTGAGTCTGACTCTGGTCCTGAATTATCAGAACCTTCAAGAGGGTCGGAGTTGTCTGCACTGACGTTGTTCTCTCCTTCTTCATCGGAGGGGTCACTGACTGGTGCTGGCAGGGCATCCTCCATCTGATCCACCTCATGAAAGGCACCTTCATCAGCTCCATAATGGTAGTTGTGAAAACTAGCGCTGCCTGAGTGGAAGTTGTACTGAGGTTGGTTGGGGAGGTCTGGTTGAACTTCTTCTTCATATAACTGGAAAGATTGATGATGACCTTCACCTTGCTCTTGGTACTGAAAATATGAATGAGGATCATGGTAACTTTGGTAGGGATGATCGCCATATAATTCACCTCCACCATGGATACCAGATGTTTGACCGTGTCCATAATGACCTCCAACGCCTACGACCGGCTCGGTGTAAACGAACATCTCGGCTTTGGAAAGATTGTTGGACCTCATGAATTCGAGCATGGCATCTACCTCATCCTGAGTGGTTATGAGATATTCCTCATGCCACAATGACCCACTTTCTCTGTTTGGATATCGGTACACCATACGATCAACTCTTCTCGTGCCATCCATGCAAGTAACGTTAGTGCACATTTGATGGAGGTCTTCAAGCAGCGGTCTGGTAGCGACCTTTATCTTCTGAAAATTGCCACCTACATAGGTGACCCCCTTTCCGGTCTCTTCTGTGTAACCATTCCACCGTAAGCCAAGCGTGAACTTTTGGAATGCCATCTGCGATAAAACCGTAGTTCAGTTAATATCATAAAAATCAAAAATCAAAAATAACAATAAAAAGTAATACTAAATAAACTTACGAGTTAACGTTAATCGCAAAACTACTAAAGAAATATAGAGCTACAACAGAAAATTGAAAAGGGAGAAGGAGAGGTGTGAAGAGAAGTGGTTGTCCGGGAGGCCTTTTATAGGCAAAATTACTGATGAAAACCGCACCTTAGAGGTGTGGTTTTCGTTTGCCATGCAGGCCCATGCAGACCCACGTCTGTTACGTCTGCATGGTATGTCGGAAATTGATTGACCAAAACCGCACCTCCAAGGTGCGGTTTGTATGGCAAAATCGCACCATGAGGGTGCGGTTTTGTTTGGGAGAAACAAACCGCACCTTCATGATGCGGTTTTAATAGGTCAGGCCAAAACCGCACCTCGGCCAAGCGGTTTCTGTAGGTCAGACCTAAAACCGCTTGGCCAAAATGCGGTTTTGGTCCATAAATAGGGAACGCACCTTAGAGGTGCGGTTTATGTATAAAACGCACCCTTAGGGTGCGGTGTAAATATAAAACGCAGCTCTAAGGTGCGGTCCATTAAAAAGGGTGCTATTAGTGTAAATTTTTTCGGATGGGTGCTATTTTTGTAAAAAATATTTTAAAAAGGTGCTATTTCTGGAAAAATCTCCATCATATTACCAGAAACAATATTGTTTCACAAGGTAACAGGTAGTTGATTTTGGTTCATAAGGCTGATTTTTGATTTGTTGCATCATTCATGTCTCTTTCCTACTAAAATTCACTATTTTTATCAGGTGTTTCCCAAAAAAACTATACAACAATACGCTATACAACTCATTATATTATCAAATTTCATACCTCACCTTTCTTCGGCCAAATAGTAAATAAATAATACATGCATCCAAAGGGAGGGGCCGTACATATCTCGAGTCTCGAGTCTCGAGTCTGGACGTGCAAGTCTGGGCCAGTTAAAGAACCACTCGGCCCAAGAAGTGGCCTTCAGGCCTAGGATGATGAGAAAAGCCCAGGAGGCGCTGAACTGAGCGGGCTCGCTAAGGCTGAAGTCTGAATTCCAGCTGCGAAGAAGAAAGCATATGAGATGAGAGACGTTTGTTTTGTATGACAATAATAACTCAATAAAACAAAGATCAATAATCCATATGGTGAATGGAGACTAAATGCCTCCCATCTCCTCCCGACAGCTAGATATAATTGTACGAAATTGCTGCAATTTTTCATTTCCGACCTTCCTCACTCTATCTATGTCGTGGATTCGCCGGCGAGAAAAACTCTGTAAGCTCGAGAAAAGGACAGCATCACAAATGTATGCCATTAAATGTAGACGCAGCTGGATTGTTGTTATTAGTGCAAAAAAATTGGTGGAGAATGAAACAATAGTTTGGGAACACTTCAATAATATTGTTGGGGACCTTCCCATTTTTCCATTTCATGGTTGATATACTTGATAGAAATAGCTGGTCAGACTCAAAAATATAAAGTCGGTCGTCCAGCAGTTGATTATGAAGTGTAGCTGGCTGGCTGGCTGGCTGGCTGGAATCGAACTGGATTTGGATATAAGCTAGCTAGGTCCATCATCACCATGTGTACGAGTTCTGTGGCTATCAACAAGTCAGTCTCAGTCTCACTACGTAAACACACTAAATGGTTAAGGGGACCAGCTGACCGGTCCGGCCCGGACCAGTTGTATATTCATTGTAGCCCCAAAATAAAATTTGGTAAAGGGACCACTGGCTTATTCATGGCTGATGGCACCGAATAAGAAACAAATCGTTCAAAGGTATCTATTCATGAGGTCCAGCATGATCAGATGTTTTAGACACACATGCCCTAGCTAGTCCGCCCCTCTAACTTAATTTCGAGGATTTGTAACAATTAATCTGGTGATTTTTATCTTCCGTTACGAGAGTTGTCGTTACATTTTTTGACTCGTAAGACTGTAAACATTGATCGAAAAAATGTGTAAATGCGCGACCTAAGTGATGAGGAATTAAAGAATTTCACAATGACTAAATGTGGTCGCTGACGTGACGATGCATAAGCTAACTTCGCTCATAGAAGATTGTTCGACACGGGAATGGTACCTCCAAATTTACCTGAGGGGGGAGATGGGATTCGGCTGGGGGCGTTAGCTTGACCCTGGATACTCATTGATCCGGTCCGACCCCCACCCCAAGAATCGTGTTGGGCTAGCTTATGGTATGGTCACTTTTTGACCCTATGCCACTAGTGATGTGAAATTCAAATTCCACATACCAACACATTGTACATGTGTGTAAAGTTTAAAAAGTTTAGATACTATAACGCAAGGTAAAAAATAATATAAAGTTACTGAAACATAATTTTACCACCCAGATTTCTGTATATATGCCGGGGGGAAAAAAAGTTGAGATAAGTTTTGGAAAATACAGTGTGCTAATTTGAGTTGACCCATTGGCTCTGCTCATTACGATCATTTCCTAACCGTAGAGGGTCATGCAGAGTCAATGGATCAATTTTATAAATTAACTCAAAAAAACGGATCAGATAAGAGTTGTTACGGGGTTAAGGATGGATGAAACCAATTTTCAACCCTAGTTGAAGCAAGCAATGAAGAAAGGAGATAAAAGACAAAACAACGAGGAAAAGGGGGGAATCCCAAGAAGTTTTTCCCAACAAAGGGCGCAGAACAAAGGCAAATTGAAATGATTACTTGAATGTTGAGGAGCCCTTTAACATTTTTGCTAATTATTAATAATGAAATGTAATTCCTTTATTTGGTCACTCAGAAATGCTGGACTTAAAAGAAAGAGAGGAATGGGCCCATAGCGGAAGGGAAAGCTGGGCCAGCATTGTCTTTATGGATTGAATGATAAAAAAGAGCACCTCACGTGGATTCTGAGCCAAAGGCCCTCTGCGCTCTCTCTGTCCTGTCCACCCACACAACCCCACTCCCCTGTCCCTTCCCTGCCAGAGAGAGAGAGATTTGAGATTCATCACACAACTCACAGCTCCATTTCTCTTTTATAAATCTCCTTTTTTTACTGCCATTTTTTCATTTCAGTGTATGTAAAGTTTTCACCCCTTTCCTCCTCTTTACTTCGTGCATGTGGTAATTCCTTGGTTTTGGCCAGTATATTTATCTCATGCTAGGGATAAGTTAAGTTTAACTAACCGAGCGATCGAGCTGGGATCAACGAAAATGATTAGTGAAGAAGTCTGTGGTCATTTTGTTTGTGTATGTCATTTGCAGTGATGGCAATAGGGTTACAGGGCGGGTATCTTAATATCCATGTGGGTCGTTTGGATGAGTTTTTTGTATAAGTTATTTGCACCCAAATAACTCATTGGGTGTAAATAATCTGTTTGTCTACAAAAATTGATGGTGAGTTATTTGTACTCAGTGGCGGACCCATAAAATTTTCATAGAGGTACTAAAAATAAATTTAATGAAAATAAAAATAAAATAATTAATAAAAATAAAATGTAAATAAGAAAATACCTTACTCGTACAGGTTAAGTCATTATGTGTTTTCATATTCTGAAATAATTGTAGAATACACTTGGTGTCTACAATGTTAAAAAAAATTGTCTCTATATACCCTACTAGACAATCATTCACGAACCTATCACATATTCGATTTGTAAAATTGTTGTTTTTTAATAATAATTTGTAAACTTATTTTTTATGTAACCCAAAGTTGAAAGACTCTTTCAACACTTGTCGAACAACTATAAAAATCAATAAAAATTAAGGGTAGGTTGAAATTAGTTTAATTGCTAGGTTTTGAAAATAATTAGAGATAGGGAATGCAGTGTTCAAAATCTTACAACATATGAGTTGTATTTTAAGGAAAATTAAGTGTATTAATAATAATAGTGCTCTAGGTTTGAATTACCCAACCTACCACTTATATTCTCATACACAAATTAAAAAATGACAGTAAAATAATCATTTTTTTTTTTCAAATTTCAAGGGTGTCCCTCACTATCCATTATATTTTTTTTTTATCCATATGTAAATTACTACCGTGGGTTGGATAATCGTTTTCTCAAAATTTAGGGGTGTCCCGGGACACCCCTAAAGCCCCGTGCGTCCGTCCCTGTTTGTACTTGAGTTAATTTGAAATAACTCATTAATGATTTATTGTCAATACCTCATAGGAGGTAGTTATTGTGAAATAACTCACAAATACCACATTCTCATTTTGTGAGGAATTCCATTTTTATATTAACCCGTTAACAACAACTCATCCAAACGACCCCATGGTTTACGTTACTGTGGGTCGGGGGCGGGTAATACTCGTGCGAGTACGAGGAGAGGTGGGTTGACCCACTTTTATGTTATTTGAAAAAATACATACAAAATTTCACTTTTTCGATAAACCGAAGGGGATACACTTTATGAATGAAAAATGGTGATGCTAGAATGGGTAATTGTGTCTAACTAGTTGAAAAATCAAGTCTAACTAGTTGAAGAAAAATCAAAATAGGAGAAACATGAATGTATACGATAAGAGATTGAGACAATGGCCCAATAACGAGGCGGGGCGGGGCAGGGCAGGGCAGGTCAAAAATAGATACCTATGCCCCGCCCCACGCTACTGTGGGTCGGGTAATACCCGCCCCGTCGTGGACCAAGACGGGTAAAACCTGGCGGGTGGGATCCAAATTGCCATCCCTAGTCATTTGGATGGGTGTAAGTTCTGATTGTCTTTGATTCCTTCAATGGGTTATGGGCTCCTGTGTACTCAATGCGAAGGAGCTCTTTCACAGTTAGTGGTGAAGTCAGAATTTAGAGTGAACAAAGAATGAAAATAACAAAGTGCAATAGCTTCTCACTATTGAATCTAAAACTTTGGAGGGGAGAACTAATAGTTTTCATCCTACCCTTTTCAAATGCTTTCTCAATATATGAATACACATATTATAACACTAGATAAAAAAAAAATGAGGGAGATTTGTAGCCCCTCCTAGATTACACATAACTTCACCATTGTCCCAATAGACGTATTGCGAGACAGAGATAGCAACGCCGGATGTACTAGAAGGTCATACATGGAGATGGATTCGAGCGTGTTGGCAACAAAGGCTCTGTATGTGACCCTTCCTGCTCGTAAACTACATTTGTGAAACCTAGAGGTGGCAAATGGATTGGATCCATGCATTGGTAGATCCATGGATCATATGGATTGATGGATTCACGGATTGGATCATATGAATTGGTGGATTGATCTATGAATCCAAATTACATCCAACCTTTTAAAAAAAATTACAAAAATAGCACCCAATCCATAAAATTTACAAATATAGCACCATTTCTTTGAAACTGCACCTGAAAGGTGTGTTTTATAAATAAACCGCACCAGGACGATGCGTTTTATTTATAAACCGCGCCTTGGAGGTGCGGTCCATTCCACGTCAGCCAGCGAACCGCACCCAGATGGTGCGATTTGTGTTTGCTCGCCTGCGGCCTAGGAGAGCGTTGGATGAGGCGACGATCCAACGGCGGACCGCATGCCATGTCAGCGATCCGCGCCATGGATCGAAGACCGCACCAGCCTGCTGCATTCAGCGCCTCGAGAAATGGAAACTGCACCCTCCCGATATGGTTTCATTTGAGTGCAAAATTACAAGACCGCCCCTGGAGGGTGCGATCTGAATAGTATAAATACCCCCCCCCCCCTCTCATTTCTTCACACCACAACCCATTCTTCACTCTCTCTCTAAAATTATCTTTCTATCTCCTCCCCTTCCAAAAGCCTAGGAAATAGTGGTCTATTGGTTGTGGCTAAGTCCGATCTGCCATCAGAAAACATTTCTTTGGTTTTTCCCTCAAAACCCGCCGAATTTCTGTCCCACTTTCGCGAAAAAATGGACGAGTGGTTCCAAGGAGAGGGAGTTTATTATGATGAATTTCAAGCGGTACGTACTCATTATTCTGGTCAATTTTTGTTGTGTTTATAAGCTTTTTAATTATTATATGTACTAACCTTGTTGTTATTATGTCGTAGGTTGGGGACGACGTGGATATATACAACCAACAATATTATTTGGATTAAGGACCTATTGATCCAACCGACTTGTATGACCAACCCAACCATCGTTCAAGGGATGTTTGGAACGATCATGAGGTACATACAATTCTTCATCATTTGTCTTTATTTTATTTTGCTAATGTACTTAGTGGGATATAAAATAAATTTGAAATAATTTAATCGTATTGGTTGTTTTCAATAATTTAATCCAATACATAGCGCCACTTATTTCGACTCTTTATAAAGAGATGCACGTCTAAGGAAATGGGGTTTTAAGCGATTATCATGATCCTCCCATTTCCTGGGAAAATCGGGTATTAAGAGATCCTCGGATCCCCCTTTTTCTGTCAAAAATGCTGCATTTCTAAGAAAATGTATACCTCTTCTAAGAGTCTAACGAGTGTTGCATTGTATTCGATTAAATTATTTAAAAAAACCAATACGATTAAACTATTTATCAAACAACCAATACGATTTATGTTTATGTGTACTTAAATGAATTTTATTAATTTCAAATGTTTGAATATGTATGTATCTCTTTAAATTATAATTCATTTAGAATGTTATTTATGTAAATTAATTGAGTATGTTTGTTTTATGATAATATGTATATATCTTGGAAAAACCATCAATTATTTAAATTTGACTGTTAATAATATAATTATAATAAAATTATGATCGAAATTACCAAGAACTGCACCTAGGCCATGCGGTTCTGTTAGGTCATACCTGAAACCGCATGTCCAAGATGCGGTTTTGGCCCAGAACCTTAAACCGCACCTTGGGCGTGCGGTTCACAGTCAAACCGCACCTTGGAGGTGCGGTTTTAGAAAAAGGGTGCTATTTTTGTAATTTCTATGGACTGGGTGCTTTTTTAATTTTTTTTTAAAAGGTGATATTTCTGGAAAAGTCCTGTACTAAAATGTCATAATAAGAAATTTTAGATACCAAAACATAATTATCCAATTATGTTTTTCATATACATAATAAATTTAGGTACCAAATTTCAAAATATAGTTAGTAATTGTGATTTGTCAACAGACCATGAATCCAATTCATGTATTTCATAAATCCAAATGGATTTGGGTCAAATGAATTAGATTTAAATGGATAAATCAATTAAATATTTAAGTGAATGGATTGGATTATGGAATGAGAGACTAAGAGTGCATCATCAAGGCCTTAGTTACCAACTTGGCCAGAGGGGGCACAACCATTGATGGGAATTTTGCATGGTTAGGGACTTTGCTTTTGAGATGGATTCATGAATGTTCGTCATGATCACCAAACTTGTTCAAAGCTGGGGGCTCCACTTCATTGCTAAAACAAACCGTTTGTGTTTGCATTTTTCTCGGAGTTGGCTACTATACGAAGCTGGAAAAGAGGCGGTCTCTTCTTCAACACAATTCATCTTCAGAGAAACTTACCAATAAATTTTAGGGTTAATATTTTCGTATGGTCTCAACTTTGACCAAAATAAATAGGCAAAATACACTTGTATATCCATAACTTTCACGTTTGTGACAAATATATCCATAACTATCGAAATACACAAAATATCCAATTTCGTCCATTTTGTTAACGGCGTCAGTTGATGGTATAACTAGACTAACGGTAGAAGCTGAGTTGGCGATTGATTTACCCCACCAAATGACGTGGATTGTAAAGAAAAAAATAACAAAAATTAAAAAACAAAAACAAAAACAGAAAGAGAAAGAGACACTACCTTCCATCTTCCCCCTTCTTCTTTGAATCTCCCCATCAATCTCTCTTCCAACCTCAGATCTACCCTTCTTCTTCTCTGCATCTCAGTCCCAACTTTCGATCTCCTCCCTTCTTCTTCGAATCCCCCCGTCAATCTCTCTCCCAACCTTCAACCCGGATTCATAACTGTCGGTCAAGCACCCCGAAAACCGGCTTCTGGTTGACGTACTCGAACACCGACCCAATCCGCATCACCAGCAGCACCACAATCGTGAGATTTCTGCAAGAAATTACAGGTCTTGGCGGAGGATTGAATTTCAATTTGGGTATTCTTTTCTGAAGATTACAACGGAGATTGCAGTGATTGCGGAGGCGAGGAGATAAGCGAAGAAGGGGATCTTAAATTCTTCCCCGCCGGTCATTACTTTGGCGGCTTCTCCCGTAGCCCACGGCGGCGGTTGTCCGAATTGGGGTATATCCAAGACGGTATCGATGACGATGATGGTTCGTCCGGTTTCTTGCCCGAACTCGACCCGACCACAAACCTTATCCTCCTCGTCTTCTGTCTACGAGAGTTTAAAAAGCTATAATCGCCGGCGTGTTTCTCCGACTCGCCGATTCGCGCAATGGGATTCGCCGATTTTCTCAGGCGCACGGTTGGGAGGAAGTAGCAACAGGAGGAGAAGACGCACGTGGATGCAGCCATTGCCGCTGATACTCGAAATTGATGCGTCCACATGTCAAATTTTGCTGACCTGGAGCTTAGGTGTGGCATGGGTATGGTCCTAGTCAGCGTTCCGTCACATTTACTGACGCCGTAACAAACGGCATTAAAGTTTGTAACGGAAATGGATAGATTTTTCACACGATAGTACGCTTTTCTGGGTATTTCGTGTATTTCGATAGTTATGGATATATTTGTCACAAACGTGAAAGTTATGGATATGGAAGTGTATTTTGCCAAATAAATATCCTGGTCGATATTTTCGATTTATAACATCATGACCCGAACTATACACCAAAATAAACAATTTGGTCAGATCCGACTTTTGACCGTTAACTTGGACGGTCAAACGCGTTGACAGTTAGTCAGCGCGCCATGTCACTGCCAAGTCAGCATAAAATATTTAAAATAATTCACAATTTCCACACATTTCCTAATTTTAAATTATTATAAATTAAAAAAAATCATCTAATACCTTAGTTAAACAAAAAATAAAAAACGAAAATATTAAATATTTATCAGATCTTCTGACTTCGCAGTGACGTGGCGCGTTGATTGTTAGTCAAAGCGTTTGACCGTCCAAGTTAATGGTCAAACATCGAGGTTGGCCAAATTGTTTATTTTGGTGTATAGTTCAGGCCAGGATGTTATAGATCGAAAAGATTGGCCAAGATGTTTATTTTGGTCAAAGTTCAGGCCATAAAAAATATTAACCCTAAATTTTAACATTAGGAAAAAGTTTCGACTCTGACTATAGTCTCGTTATAAATATATAAACAACATCATATATTAGAGAAAAAAAATATCCGACCACATCTTCTGATTTCATCAGGCTGTTACACTTGTGCCCACACTTCCTAATAAAAATAACTTGATAGTTTTGAAACGTGTAGAAATTTGGGAAATGGTTGTTCAGGTTATTATTTTTATTATTGCATTGCACTACTAGTTTTGTAGTAATGTTCTAGAGATCCTACTATGGTTGGATCGAAAATACCATATACGAATCGACTTCAAGCGGTAGACAGTATTACCACAAAACGGTTGAATCCCACGATTTCAGTACAAAATATCTATCACGTACTAACTTTTTTGACATAAATTACAGTACGGATTCACAATCATCAGTTAATAACCCACTAAATGAATAACATGTTATGCATCTAATATGTAAAAAAAAAAAAAGGGTGAGCAATAATTATTAGTTAAACCTTTCTCGTATTTTTTTATTAGCACATCTAATAAATTACTAACAAATAGCCAATTTTTTGTAATGCATCAAAATATTAGGCATTTTTTACATTATCGTAATAATTTTGTAACTCTTTTCTTAGTTAAAATACTAAAGTTTTGGAATGTTGACCTCCATGTGTCTCTCTTCTAATTTAATATCATGTTGCCAAGTCAATATTACTAACAAAATTGTTAATTTGAAGTTAATATTTGACTCATTATTCGTAATTCAATAAGTTTGGCTAATAAAAAAGAATGCGGGAAAGGTTTGGCTAACCGTTTAAAGATCGATGGTCTTATACGGTCAGGGTTTGCGAAATTGGTCATTTTGAGGTTAGTGGAATAAACGCAAACCGTAGTACCGCACAAAAGAAACATTGTCGAATAACAGGGACCGAGACCGGACCAGGACCGGATAGCAAACAATTCAATCCCATCTTCGGGCTTAGATTTAAGGTGAAAAACCGTTCGGGATCGGAATGAAAACCGGATAAGAGAGCCTAACACCCAAAATTTAATCAACTCCTCGCCCTTTCAGGCCTCGGGCCACTCAAATCCCCACAAGGTCAATCTAAAATCAAAACCGAATTGGGACCGAACTGGTTCAAGACCGGACCAGATCAATACCGGACTGTATCCAATACAATCTTTGGTCCTTATATTCTCGAATAGACCGGACCAGAACCGGACCCATTCGGGTCCATTTAACCGGACAGGACTGTATAGCCACCCTAATTAGAGCTGGCTATTTGGTCTGGGTTTTTTTGTTTTCCCCGAAACCGGACCGGGACCAGATAGTAAACAATCCAATCCAATCTTTGGGCTTAGATTTGAGGTAAAAAACCGTTCGGGACCGGATTGAAAACTGGATAAAGACCGGATAAGAGAGCTCAACACCCAAAACTTAAGGGTAATTTGCATAAACGGTCACAACCCTTTGCACTTAGTACAAAACTTAACCAACTCCTCACCCTTTCAGGCCTTAGGCCAATCAAATCCCCACAAGCTCAATATAAAATCAAGACTGAGTGCCTTTCCTAATCCAACAGATCCCCATGAGGTCATGACTAATCGATAATCGTGGTTTTTGGTTAATCGATAACCATTTTCAGTGGGTCACGATTGACGAATTTCTCCTTATTCGGTAACAGTTAATCATATTATTCGATGTGGTTAACTTAAACCTCGCCGTTTTTCATTCATACATGTCATTATCAAATTGTGAATTTGAATTGAGTATGTATGGAGTTTGGACGATTGACATATATAAATTAGTCGAAATCATGAAACTTTGACAAATGTTTAAATTTTATCCCATCATATCTTGGTAAAAAAAAGTTGATTCGAAAAAACTACTAGATCTAGTTATGAGAAGAAAGAAATCTGATTGTGAAACAAAGCCTTCAATATGTGGAAGTTGTACTCCATAAGGGTTACATGTGGAGTTCGGAAGTGTAAAAATAGAGCTCGAACGTCCAAATTACATCAAGGAATGTATAAAAGTAATGAGTAATGTCCTTGGTCGAATGTGTAAAAACCATTTCATGAAAGAATGGAAACATTACATATGTGTTTACACCATAAATTTTATCTTGTACCACATTGGTGTGTTACAAGATAATCAAAGAGTTTATAAGGCCACACCCATTATAACAATTAATGTTGTTTAAATTGGGCCTTATGGATATTGATTTTAAACCCAAGTCACTAGCTCATTAATGAGCATGAACATGATTCAATAAGGGACATGGGCCTCTCGTAAGAGGCCATGCCATGCCACGAGATGGCATGAAAATTTCTAAGTATGAAAAGTCCATGACCATGAATGAAGAGGCCATGCTGCCTCATAGCCAAGGCCAAACGACACAAAAACATGTCCATCTAGAATTTAGAAGCACATGCCATCTCAAGGAAGACCTCGATACGGTCAAAAATATTCTAAGTCTCGAGAAGGGCATGCCACTTCACGAAGAGGCCATGCCGCCCCATGACCAAGGCCTAATGACTGAAAAATAAACTAAGTCTGGAAGAGGTACATGCCACTTCAAGGAGAAGCACGTTTCGCTTCATGAGAAGGGGCATGGACGCGAGACAAGATGAGACGTCCATGCCACTTCACGAGAAGGGGCATGGACACAAGAAAAGATACTAAGTATGAGAGGGTCATGCTGTGTCACGAGAAGGGCCACAAACATGACTGAGAAGTCCATGGCCGCGAATGAGGAGGCCATGTCGCCTCATGATCCAAAATATACTAAGTCTGAGAAGGTCATGACGCCTCACGAGAAGGGCCATGTGCATGATTAAGAGGTCCATGGCCGTGTCATGTGATGGCCATGGACACGAATGAGAAGGGCATGGTGGTGGAGCACTATATCAGTAATGACTAAGTCCCAAGTGGGCCATGGACATGGGTAAGAAGTCTATGGCCGTAAGACAAGAAGGCCATGGACATGAGTAAGAAGTCCATGGCCGCGAGGCAAGAAGACCACGACTCCCTTTGCGAGACACTACATGCTCGTCAAAAGACTAGCATAGCACGAGATTCAGAACAAGACTAGACGAGGCAAGCTAAACTCCAAAACCCACGACGGTTCCAAGAGAGGCACCTTAGCGGTTGAAGGAGTAACCACCACTCCGAGGAAGCAGGGAGTAGTTCTTTTTGGGAGTTATCCAAGAGGCGGTTTTCTACCGAAGAAGGAGGAGCGGTTCTTTGTAGCAGTTATCCAACAAGCGGTTTTCTATGGCGGTTACATCCTCGGGGCTATAAATAAGAAGAGGGGTCGACAAAGACAAGGGGTTCAAAAACCAACACTCTGACACACATGTCAAGTTTATCCTTTACCTTTTCTCTATCATGTAGCCATAGATGTAGTTCGTAGTTTGGAGCTCTCGCCGAACCTCCATAGGAGTAGAAGTAATTTAATTTAGATCTCGTTCCCAAAAACCATCAATCAAACACCCTCGTTCGAACTTTGCTTGAAGAGGTTTAAGCCGTGTCTTAGAAATCGTTGTCCATAGAATTCAAAGGTGCAATCCATCTCAATTCAATACAAAGAGTTTTCTCGCCGGAAAACAAATTTGGCACACCTGGTGGGACCATTGTGTTTGATTTGATGGCTCCACGACTGAGTGAACAAGAAGGTGATCTTTCACCTGGGTTTGTGATGGATCTTGTCGCCAATTTTGAACTTGGCCAAGAGGGACAAGGATTGGTCAGAAACAATGGCAAGGTAGAGGCTTCGCCACGGCCGACACCTTCTGTCAAAGTAACCACCACCGTCATGTCACGCCATTTGATAGTGGAGGAGACACAGAAGATGATGACGGAGAGCCGCCTGGCCATGGAGAAAAACCTCCAGGCCATGGAGGAGAACCGCCAATTCATGGAGGAAAGTTGGGATGAACTTGTTGGATGTTCACATCAGACAAGTCTCAAACTTGCTTCTCTTAGTTCCACCTTAGATAGAAGGTTGGACGAATTATTTGAAGTAGTTATAAAAAATAAAAATTGCTTGGATAAGTTTATAAATGATTTTATAGATCCAGTGGTGCAAGAAATATCTTTACCAAATAATGGTATAGATCCACCACCAAGTATTGCTACTAAGGATACAATTATTATGGTCTCCGATGGTCGGACTACCCAACCACGGTCAGGAAACTCGTCGCCTCCGGTGACAAGTCAACCCCCTTTTTACGTGGTGGTTATGGCGAGAATCTCACTCACAAGTTCTCCACCCACGTAAAGCAACCGCTTGTGCAGACAGTTACACAAGAAACTGTCTTGGTGTCAAGATCATGTATGTCACCTCGTAATGGGAAGGCTAGTGGAGATCAAGTCGATTTGATCAACTAGCACCAGAAGCTTGTCCACCCTCATTGACACCCCTAGTCAATGGGTATGGTGGATGCAAACCACCTAAGGGGCAGGAAGAGGTGCATGGAAGCCTACCACCTGATAGGTTGAAGATGAAAAATCAGGCTGGGGGGCAAGTTGATGTTAAGAAAGGTGAACAAAATGGTGTGTCCAACAGAACACCATATTTGTTTCCTAAATATGGCATGGGGGGCATATCTCCATTTCCATGCAGTGGGAAGCGGGGCATGTCATCAAACATGAAGGATGAAGTGAGTGGCAAGCCTAAGTGGGTGTTGGATACCCATGCCACCCATGATTTTCATAACTTTGACAGCGTGTCAAAGAGTGGACAAGGAGGCAAGGCCCCTTGTGGCATGCCACCCATGAACGGTCGGCAACGGGGCATGTCACCAACCACAAACAATAGACGGATAGACGTGCCCAAGAATCCACATGAAGTCGAAGCCACACATGCTTGTGATAAACATACTAATATGGCTAAGTCTGGACATGACGGCATGCCACCAACCACAGAAAGTGGACATGGAGGCGTATCCAATAAGACACGATGTGATAAAGCCACAAAAATTTATTGTAGATGTGAAAATTTAGCTAATTATGGACAAGGCATGTACAAGAAGCCACGTGAAATCCAAGCCACACATGCATATGATAAGCATGTTAGTCTGGCTAAACCTGGACATGGGGGCATGTCACCCATCCTGAAGTATGAAGTAGGGGGCATGTGTTGGAAGACACAACAGCTCCAAGCCACCCATGGCTTTTATAAGTGTACAACTATGGTTAAGTCTGGACAAGAGGGCATGCCACCAATCATCAACAGTGGACATGAGGTCAAGTCCAACAAGAAAAGACGTGGGAAAGCCAAAAAGAGTTCTCGTAGTGTTGAAAATTTAGCTAAGTATGGGCAAGGAGGCATGTCACCCACCATGAATAATGGAGTAGGGGGCATGTCCAAGAAGCTAAAAGAATTTCAACCTACACATGCTTGTGATAAGTACGCAAGTTTGGCTAAGTGTGGACAGGGGGGCAAGTCCATGTCCATGAGTAGTAAGTACATGCCATCAATCATGAATGATGGACATAGGGGCATGCATAAGAAGGTATCATACGCACAAACCAGACATGGCCTCACAAAGAACCAAGGATGGTCGTGTGCTAAGGGTAGGAGCCAACAAGGTTTGGAGGTTGAAAGACAAAGTCAAGTGGGCCATATGGGTGGTCGCCAACTTGTCAAGACTGGACATCGTCTCCAACAACATGAGGAGAGTAAGCATGTCTCAACCATGAGGAAACCAAGGCAGAGGAAAACCCATGGTCGTCTTGACATGTCAAGTGATGTGGCTAAAGCGTATGAGCATGAGACCCCATGCAAGGCCACCAAGGCTAGACATGCTGATCATATACCACCCACTGGTAAGCTAGAAGATTCAAAATTAATGTATGGAGAATCATGTTCTATGGAGGAAAAGAGGCATGTGGTATATGGATGGCTTGCATGTTTTAATCCATGGACTTGGCAGTGGGTGTGCACCTTTGGCGCATTAGTTGTTGCCAGAGGCAATGGAGAGCAGTGACGTTTGTCACTCCTTGTTATCTTAAATAAATAAATATCAAATATATTAATAAATAAATAAAAGCCAATCATGGCTATATAAGAAAAAAATAGAGAGAAAATAAAAGCCAATCATCGAAGTTATTAGACTTTGATGTGAAGATCTTACCACCAAGTCGTAGTGATGGCTTGGCATACTGAGTCGTAGATTGCGTCTTGCCATGCTATGTCGTCTTGTCCCAAGTGGCCACCAGTTTGGATGTTGGCCACGACCTAAGGGCATCGTGGCTTGGAGATGAGTGATGGCCAGCTTGATCATGTACAATAAGAAAAGTGTAGGGGCCTCACTGAATGGTTGACGAAAAGCCAACAAGGCAAGGGTTTCTCGTGGCTACACATGAATGAAGACAACATAGGCGGCATAGCTAGCCACTTGAAAGACGTAGGTATCATGGTGTTGTTTTAGGGGGGAAAATATCAAGTTTTATTGGACCTGTGGTCATGAGTGAGTAGAGACAAGCCTTGTTACTCGAGGACAAGTTAGAGAAGGGATATAAGTGGTCAAGTTGGTCTCAACTACTTAGTCCATAATCCTTATGCACTAAGTAGTTGGGGGGGCATTTGTTTACACCATAAATTTTGTCTTGTACCACATTGGTGAGTTACAAGATAATCAAGGAGTTTATAAGGCCACACCCATTATAACAATTAATGTTGTTTAAATTGGGCCTTATGGATATTGATTTTAAACCCAAGTCACTAGCTCATTAATGAGCATGAACATGATTCAATAAGGGACATGGGCCTCTCGTAAGAGGCCATGCCATGCCACGAGATGGCATGAAAATTTCTAAGTATGAAAAGTCCATGACCATGAATGAAGAGGCCATGCTGCCTCATAGCCAAGGCCAAACGACACAAAAACATGTCCATCTAGAATTTAGAAGCACATGCCATCTCAAGGAAGACCTCGATACGGTCAAAAATATTCTAAGTCTCGAGAAGGGCATGCCACTTCACGAAGAGGCCATGCCGCCCCATGACCAAGGCCTAATGACTGAAAAATAAACTAAGTCTGGAAGAGGTACATGCCACTTCAAGGAGAAGCACGTGTCGCTTCATGAGAAGGGGCATGGACGCGAGACAAGATGAGACGTCCATGCCACTTCACGAGAAGGGGCATGGACACAAGAAAAGATACTAAGTATGAGAGGGTCATGATGTGTCACGAGAAGGGCCACAAACATGACTGAGAAGTCCATGGCCGCGAATGAGGAGGCCATGTCGCCTCATGATCCAAAATATACTAAGTCTGAGAAGGTCATGACGCCTCACGAGAAGGGCCATGTGCATGATTAAGAGGTCCATGGCCGTGTCATGTGATGGCCATGGACACGAATGAGAAGGGCGTGGTGGTGGAGCACTATATCAGTAATGACTAAGTCCCAAGTGGGCCATGGACATGGGTAAGAAGTCTATGGCCGTAAGACAAGAAGGCCATGGACATGAGTAAGAAGTCCATGGCCGCGAGGCAAGAAGACCACGACTCCCTTTGCGAGACACTACATGCTCGTCAAAAGACTAGCATAGCACGAGATTCAGAACAAGACTAGACGAGGCAAGCTAAACTCCAAAACCCACGACGGTTCCAAGAGAGGCACCTTAGCGGTTGAAGGAGTAACCACCACTCCGAGGAAGCAGGGAGTAGTTCTTTTTGGGAGTTATCCAAGAGGTGGTTTTCTACCGAAGAAGGAGGAGCGGTTCTTTGTAGCAGTTATCCAACAAGCGGTTTTCTATGGCGGTTACATCCTCGGGGCTATAAATAAGAAGAGGGGTCGACAGAGACAAGGGGTTCAAAAACCAACACTCTGACACACATGTCAAGTTTATCCTTTACCTTTTCTCTATCATGTAGCCATAGATGTAGTTCGTAGTTTGGAGCTCTCGCCGAACCTCCATATGAGTAGAAGTAATTTAATTTAGATCTCGTTCCCAAAAACCATCAATCAAACACCCTCGTTCGAACTTTGTTTGAAGAGGTTTGAGCCGTGTCTTAGAAATCGTTGTCCATAGAAGTCAAAGGTGCAATCCATCTCAATTCAATACAAAGAGTTTTCTCGCCGGAAAACAATATGTATATATGGCTAAGTACAAAGTAATAAACATGTCTTTAATAATATATGTCCTTGATCACTAGACAGACGTATCGAATGAAAAAACATATGATCAATTGATGCCAAATTTTGCAGGTGTCATCAATCTTCTAAGTATTAGTCAAAGGAGTTTTGGACATTAATAACTATTTTCTTGGCCTACTTAAGATGTGAAAATTTGCAAAAGGTACCGTGATGACTTTTACATGCTCAAGTTAGTATTATAAAAAAAAATGTAAAATTTCATCTCTATCATCGTGTGTACTTATTGGACATTTTGTTTGCACCAAAGAGAGTGATGTAGGATCGCATCTATAACCAGTAATTACTAATAAGTATCACTCGTACATAAAAGTGCCCAGTGCACGAGCATGCTTTCCCTATATCTTATGGAAGAGATAAGCAAGTCACAAAATGACCCCAACGATGAATGTATTGTTATGAGTTTATAACTAACCTTCCAGATGAGCAGGAAGTAAACTACATATCGCTTTATCACGAAGAAGATTTGGTCTGTCTGACTAACCCTATGAATCAAACACATGATAATGCTTAACAGCGAATCTATCAGATCAACCAAAACCCCATCTTTCAAGTTGACATGAAATCACACAAAATTCTCATCAATTCAATTGCTACGAATTCGTGGTGAGAATACGTGGAACAAGTGCAGATCCCTTGTTATCAGGTTTGAAGTCACCATGTTTTGCATTCATAAGTTGATAAAACACTTCAAGGTAGGGGAATAAGAATGACTAACCCCTCCTCCTCCACTATTTAGGTTAATTTTAAATCACAATATCTTATGTTTAGCTCGCCCTCATCTAGATATTGCACTGGAGGTAAGGTACTTAACTCGCCTAGCTAGTACCTTCGTTTCTACTTGGTAGCTAGCTAGCTAGAAAGACTTTTCCTTAGCCCCTTGACATCTTCTCAAACCAATTGGAAAGATGAAAGAGAGGAAGAAAGCAGAATTTCATCGACAACAACACTACTACAAATAAAAGAAGAAGAAAATTCCATAATAAAAAGAAAAGAAAAGGAGGGAAAAAGGAAAAGTCCACCAAACACAAACTGATTGATTCCAGGGAGAGGGATGGATAGATAGAGGAGAAATGAAATGAAATCCTTTCCCCACCTTTTTCTTGCTTCTGCTTTTCCCCTCTCCTCTCTACATTACAAAATTGAGTCCCACAAAACAGATTAAACAAAAAAGCCTCACTTCTCCCTTTCCTTTCCTTCCCCTTCCCAATCCCTAATCCCCATTCCCATTCCCATTCCCCCGCCAAAAAAACCCAATAAAAAATAATACACAAACCAAAAAAAACCAAAACAAAACAAAACAAAAAAAACCCACCACCCACACAACAATAAGCCATTAGAGAAACCACCACATACTTCTTTCATGCCCTCATGGATGCTGGTAACGCCGCCGGCGACAACCACCAAAACCACAACCACAACCGCGGCGGCGGCGATGATCACCATCTCCACCTCCACCACTTCCAACAACACCACCAACACCGCCCCACCTTCCCCTTCCAGCTCCTCGAGAAGAAAGAAGACGAGCCCTGCTCCTCCTCCTCCGCCGCCGCCTACCCTTCCCTCCTCGACCTCCCTTCCACCTCCACCTCCACCGCCCTTACTCCCACAAGCATAGCTCCCACGGCGGACCAGCAGCAGCTACAGACGACGACGACGACCAAAAAGCCGCCGCCGAAGCGGACCTCTACCAAGGACCGACACACAAAAGTCGATGGCCGCGGGCGGCGGATCCGGATGCCGGCCCTCTGCGCCGCCAGGGTCTTCCAGCTGACCCGCGAGCTCGGCCACAAGTCCGACGGCGAGACCATCGAGTGGCTCCTCCAGCAGGCCGAACCCGCCGTCATCGCCGCCACCGGAACCGGTACCATCCCGGCGAACTTCACCTCCCTCAACATCTCCCTCCGAAGCTCCGGCTCCACCCTCTCCGTCCCCTCCCAGCTCAGATCCGCCGCCGCCGCCGCGGCCGGGCTCGGGTTCAACCCTAATTTCTCAATTCAGAACCGCCGCAGCCTCTTCGGCCTCGATCCGCAGCCCACGACGTCGTTTCTCAACTTCCAGGGTGGGAATTTCGGGAATAATCAAACGTCGTCGTCGTCGAAGCAGGAGGTGAGGGAGAGCTCGGAGGAGGCGGCGGCGGCGGAGGAAGGGGGGATGATGAGCAGGAAGCGGAGGAATAGCGATGAGCAGCTGGATTTGTCGTCTTCTTCGAATCAGCAGCATCAGATGGGGAATTATCTGCTGCAGTCGAGTTCCACGGGAGCGATTCCGGCCAGCCAGCACCAGATTCCCGCAGGGAACTTCTGGATGGTGGCGAATTCCGCCGGGATGGGGGCGGACCCGATTTGGACCTTCCCCTCCGTCGGCGGCGCCAACAGCGGCCTCTACAGAGCGGCGGCTGCCAGCAACATGGCCGGAGCGGGATTGCACTTCATGAACTTCCCCGGCGGAGCGCCGGTGGCTTTGCAGCTGCCGCCTGGCGGCGGCGGGCAGCAATTTGGGAACATGGGGGAAGCGCAGCTGAACTTAATGGCGGCAGGGCTGAGTAGTAGTACGGCCGCAGCGGCGTATCGTCATCACCACGCGGCGGCGGCGGCAGCGGCAGCGTCGGATTCTCAGCAAGCGAGTGGATCGCAGCAGGGAGGCGGCGGAGGAGGGAGCCGCGATGATCGGCATGATGCCAGCAGTCATCAGTCGTAATTGTGTGCGCGGTAAAAAAAAAATTTAATCACACGTGAGGTTTGATTGTGCTCTCTTTGCTGATGAGTTTTTTTTACTGTTTTTTTTACTTTTCGGGCTTTTTCTCTCCCTTTCCTGTTGATTTTTTTTTTTACTGAATTATTATTATTATCATGATGATCATTATATTCGACATTTTTTCTGTGTGATGAGAGGAAGGATGGGGAGAGGAGTGTGTTCTCTTTTTTTTTTTCCAGAGAGGGGGAATGGATGGTTTGGGAGGGAAGAAGTGATGATAAGATATTATTGAAAAAATAATCATTCATATATATGCTATTACTATTATTTGCATTATTATTTGGAAAAAGGGTTATCTTCTTTTTCTATTTCTAACATTCCCCTCCTTATTTAAGAGTATAAATTAGGGGATTGATAAGGATTTAGGAAGAATGATGATGTTGATTACAAAGGTTGATGCTTTTGGTGGAGATTGGAATTAATTAAGTAGCAGCGTAGGAAACAGTGGTGGAGTCAGAAATTCAAACGAGAAAGGCTAAAATCTTATCGATTATTCTCAACTTAGTTCCACCGCGGATAGAAAAGCATCATTCAAGCTAGTCCACTAGGTAGTTTGCTATCGACTTTATCATATGAACCATGTATGGTAACATTGTATAAGAGCTTGTTCGAGCTCGATAAGGTAGTGTGGGTTTATGATGGGAGAAAATGACGTGTGGTATGGGAAAGAAGGGGAGTATGGTAAAGAGAGTCCCCTACCTAACCGGCAAAATTCATCAATCATATGGTGGTGTTGTCTGTCTTTTTCTTCCATGGCCAGCCTAGGCCATATGGTATTCCATCGGTGGGGATGATGGGAGTTTTTAGGTCAAAAAAATAAGAGGGATAGAGAGAAAGAGAGAAAGGAAGTGATGAAGGATTGGGGTACTACAAACGTACTATAATTAGCTCTGAGGAGGAGGAAGAAATAGATGATGATGTGTTGAACTGTTGATATCTATAAAACTGTCACTAGTGTGATTATTACGTTATAGCATGCATGCTTGATATGCTCGATTGCCCTTAATTAGCATTGGTTTTGTTTCTATTCTTTTCTTCCTTTTTAAGACCATGATTTCTAATTAGTTAAGTAGTATTTATCGTGGAAAATATATGCTTAAAATTTTTAAGTTCATAGCATGCAGCCGGACATCGTGTTCAATAACAAATTAAATTAAAGCAATGAGATTATATGAGATGTATTACATATGTAGCATATTTTAATAATTCGAGTTATTGAGATCATCTTGTTTTTGTCATGATATCAGAGTTTGTAACGAGCAAAAGAGTCTTGTGTTCGATTCTCTGCAGCCTATGATATCTTCAATATTGACAGTTGATTCAAGCTCACAATGTATCATGAGCCTAACCTAATTCCAAGCTAACAAGTTGGCTTCCCGTGTGAGGAGAGATGTGAGGAAATGGTAAGATCTATAACGAAACCTCTAACAACCACTCGAATTATTGGAGGTCAACAGCTAGTTGTTAACAACACGGAGATGTGAAAATGTATCGCATTGTTTCATCCATCTCAAAACATACACTAACGACCAATTGATGAGATTGTGCTTGGCAAGTTTATGTCAAGAACCAGTTGGTCACATACTAACTGCATGGTGTTATAGTCTTCTGTAACTGATAATTTTTTTGTTCGAATCCCTAGCACATGGTCTTCGAATCCGTGCAAACTTAAACCTCGTGCTTATAGTTTTAGGAGGTGTGTTTGTAAACAGGTATATGATTGATAATGAAACTCTACAGTCGGCCACTCAAGTTATTAGGACTAACTAGTTATTGTAAGGGAAGAAGATAGTTAAGTATGTAGGACAGATATTGCGTGAGCTGCGAGAAAGAAAGATAGCCACTCGCAACATCATCAGCGGTTGCTGCGTTCACCAAGATGAACAAAATTGTTGACAGTTAATTGTGGTCACAGACAGAGAGCATTTGGTCCCTTAATTACCTCTGTGCCAAAACTAGCAGGTCCAACCAGTGGAGTCACTACAACATTACAAACCTGATATCATTGTGGTGATCAAACGAAATTAAGAGCGTCAGAGTAAGAACAGATGATCACTTTGGCAAGCGGAGCCCAGATGACGCCGGCGATGGAGGGCGTCGTATATATATGCCTGCCTTGTCTGCAGCTCGCCAATTAATGGCGGTGGAGGGACCAATCTGCCTCCGTGCAGCCTATCACTAAAAATATTGTTGGTCATAATCTCCCTGCGCCGGGCTGCGACTAGTAATGTTATGCTGTCCACTTTTGCCCTAACTACTGCCACTGCTGCTGAGAGCCCACGGACGATGGAAACCTTGCTAGCCTAGCTAGCTATGCGGAAACAAGCTCATTAGTACTATCAAATATAATAATCAAATCATAACCTCTTTTATTTCCATTTTTTTTTTACAGTAACCTGTGAAATATATTAATCAGAGGTTGTTGTTATATCGTCCAGTTTTAGTTGATCAACAATAAATACTGGAGGTCTATTAACAGGACAGGCCAATTGAAATTTCAATTGGCCTGTCCTGTTATCTATGTAACCAGACCAGACGTTCCTCACAGTTCGTCATAGAGAGTGTTTTATCCAATTATTGACGTCACAACTAACAAGTAGATAGATTATTGGGTTGGATTGGTGTGAGTTAATTTTACAAATGATAAGACTTCTATCGTAACAAGGCATATTTATGAGTACCATATGCTCTTAGTAAGATAAGACTATTTAGATTTTGGCTTAATCAAATTGTGGGGCATGCTACCGCATTATAATCTTTAATGGGTGAACTTTAGATTCTAATCATTGAAGTCTCACGCTCTACATACTAAGATGGTGTATTTAGTATATTACCGTGTCTCAAACTCTGATTACTTCAAGATATAGATAGTATTTTATTACTAAAATTACCTCTTCAGTTTGCTTATGTTAATTTTGCACTGTGCAATATTGTCCATATCGCAGCAAAACACAGCCTCTCGTCATTGGTTCAGCATCTTGTTGATCAGTGTATTTGTTTTTTTCTTTTCTTAATTACCTTGTAAAAATCTCATAGTTATATTCATGTCTTGTTATTCTGTATGGAATATTTCTGGATTTTTTTTTTACCATAGAACTCTCCATATGCTATTGAAATCAATGATGTACTAGCAAAAGGGTGGTGGTGGTAGTATTATTTTTTGACAGCCTCAATGATTAAAGGGGGTGTTTTTCTGAGAGAAAGAAGAGTAGAAATGATATTTAAAAAAAAAATAAAGAGGGAGAGTGGGCCCCAGTACCTTATCAGTTCCAGGTGTTGGGGTCAGGTGGTGGGTGGGGCCCGGTAGTGTCGCTGGTCATTTGCCTAAAACGACGTACAACCCTCACTGACATACAGGTGGATCATTCCTCCTTTCTTCTTTTTCAAACTGCAGGATCCAATATCATTCATCATCTCTTTATATTAATTAACGCCCATTAAACTAAACAAAACAAAACACCCCCACTCTGTAATGTAATGAGTGTGATCAGTAGCAGTAATCAACAGATTAATAAGGGGCTAAGCCTAAACTAAACAGGGCAGCTCGCTCCTTGTCTCCTTTCAAAAAGTGGTGTTAGGAAGGAAGGAAAGGGAAAATTAAGAATGAGGACAAGGAATCGGGTGACATTATGAATGTACAGTTGTTCCCATCCAACAAAATTCGGCTTCTTTCCACTGGCTCTACATACGATATACCTTCCCAAGAAATGAATTATTGTTAAGGAGTATTATCCTTTGGAAATTCATATTAACATACAACTATTTTCTCTAAATACTTTGTTTCTAAGCACGTTGAAGAGTTTTGCTACTCCTGAATTCTCAGATTTTATGATCAATTCATTCAAACAGCATCGTAATATTCTTGATGTGCAAAGACATATATTCTTGACGCGTGCAAAATTATGGCAGCACACCTTTATATACCAAATGTTGTTTCCTTATTTTCTTAAGGTAAGGATTGCCTGCTAAGCATTTTTTAAGACAATGTACTCGAATATTTGACCTGACCTAACTCGTTATGTATCCATAGGCGGAGCTAGCCCACTTTGCCCTTGTCACAAGACGGGTATAAATTTTGGGGAGGAAAAAAAATACACCTACAAGTAACATAAGGATGTTTTGTCACTACATCATAAACTCATTAATTGACAAATTAATTTATTGGTTCCACTCTTGATGCTATTATTTTACAACAGCTTGTTCATGATGAATTATTTCAAGCAATGGTGGAGACAAAAGTGCATCAATCATATATGCTAGTTTATTTGCTTCTTAACCTAGTTTTGATTCGATCAGTTGCCACTGTAATTGTAGAAATAGCATTTGTAGCTTAGCTTGAGTTATATGTGGATTCTATGGTCCAACTTTGCTTTTCCATTTGCCGACTAAAAACAATGCAAAAAGTGCTAGTGTTTTCCCCGACGAGAAAATCTAGATGAACATAATTGGATTTTGCACCTTTGACTTCCAGACAAACGATCGAACAACACAGTTCACACCTCTTAACAAAGTTCAAACAGGAGTGTTCAATGTTTTGATGAACTACGAGGCAAATCTACATTAAATTAGCCCCACTCCTATGAAGGTTCAGTGAGAGCTCCAAAAACTACGACTATGGCTAAAATCTGCATAGGAAAAGAGAAAAAGATAAAACTTGACAAGTGGTGTCGAGTTGTGATTTTTGCGAACCCTTTCTCTGTCATCTTCACCTCCTATTTATAGCCACCATAAGTAACTACCTCAAGAAACTGCTCTGTTGACGTGGAGTGACGCTTACCCTCTCAACTGCTATGACGGTTACCCTGATGTTGGATGTGAGATCCTCTTCAGTCTTGACCCCCTCCTCTTGAGACCTCAACCTCTGCTCTTGGCGTCTCCTCCGTAGTTTTGCTTATATATATATATATATTTTTTTTTTTTGACAAAAGATAATCCATTAGAATCAAGAAAAATAGTTACATCCTGGAAGACAGCCAGGCCTTAAAATCATAGAAACGGCACGTAGCCGGGTACAAAGAGAGGGCTTTTCTTGCCACCAAATGGGCTACCCTATTGTTACTCCGACCTACAAACCGTACACAAAACCCAGAATGGACAGCTAAAAGATTTATAACTTCTTGCAGAATCACTCCCATCTGGCTATCACTTGCATCCCCCCGATTTAGCTTATCAATAATCACTTTGGCGTCGCCTTCAAATTGCATCTCCGAAAAACCCAAGCTTAGGCACCACTGAATTGCCTCCCGGAGCACCAGCAGTTCGACAATTGGAGGAGCATCAATATGCGGAATCTGAACCCCTTGAGCCAGTACCGGATCACCACTCTCATCCACAATCACCATCCCACCCGCCGCATGAGAACCATACCTGGTCGCCCCATCCCATCTACAAACAGCCCGCAAAGCGGGCCCAGACAACTGGCGCCCTACCGAAGGGACGTAGAGGTTCGGGGGACGATCGATAGGTAGGCAAGCCCATTCCTCAAATTGTTGATTAAACTGGCTAAGGTATAAAGGAATACCACTTACCACATATGGGTGAGTATTTGAATCACATGGATTAAAAATGGCAAAAATTACTTCACCATTAGAAGAGTAAAGAGACCACGTACTCACATGACCCCCTTGCCTTGGCCATACCATGGGGGTGTACGTTTGGTGACCCCCTCACCATACCATTGGGGGCATCCCCCATGGGGAAAATATGGATCACTCCACCACTATATCATCCTCATGGGAGTTGGCCTTGGTGACCCCCCACCCCATGATCATACCATGAGGGTGCTCCTTGCCACCCTCATCATCTTCCATACTTAGCCACATTTTACCTCTTCTCGTCTCACCAAGGCGCCATGGGGATGGTGGTCTGGTACTCACCCCCCTTGGTACCTCTTGAGGGTGGTGGTATGATGCTCACTCTCCTTACCACGTCCTGGGGGTGGTATGATGGTGGCCACCCCCCTTGGTACCTCCTGGGGGTAGCTGTATGATGCCCACCCCCCTTATCACGTCCTAGGGGTGGCTCCCATACTCTTTGCCTTAGTCAAATTCGGCCGTCACCCCTATCACCATGTCATGGGGGTAGTTCCAACACTTTGTCAAATTTTGGAATTGATGGCAAGGGTGGCGCGCAAAGTGGCTTTGGCATGGGTGGCATGGGCCAAAAAATCAAATCCCCGTGGCCCATCTTAGTCGATTTTAATTGTTATAATTAAGTTGGCCTTATAAAATCATTTAATTTCTTGTTTTTAACCGATGTGGTACAAGGTTAATTTTTGGTGTAAACCGCTAGTAATTAACCCAAGGTACTAATAACAATATTCTAGAAATAGTAAAACAAATACCACAAGAAACAATTTGACCGACTAGCCTAACTGCATCTAAGTAAGATACACATATCACATATGGGCTAGCTATGGTCACAACTGTGCGTTTCCATTTGCCGACGTGAAATAATCAAACAAACAGACAGACAGACAGTTTAAGTTAACACGAGGGCATTAATCAGTCTGGGCGCGCGAAGTGTACGATCAAATGACGTAATGGAATTGGGCCCGCCCAGATTACGATATGGAAATCTGGACCGTTGGGTCAGGAAAGGCGGGGCCCGCTCCTCTGCTGGGCACATTGAATGATTGGGCCTCTTATCTCTCTCACTGAAACACACAGCAGAGAGAGAGAGAGAGAGAGAGAGAGAGAGAGAGAGAGAGAGAGAGAAGGATGGAATCTGGGGAGGAGCTTCGTTCGGAATCAAAACCACTTACTACTACTACTACTGCTCAACTTGGTAAGCTACTGTCGCCTTCCGTCTTCCCATATGGATTGATTCTCAATATATTTTTGGGATGGATTTGCTTTTCTAATAATATCCTCTTTCTTTCCCCTTTCCCATTGGGCCTTGCTGATTAGAGCAGCTGCATCGGCTGTCTCTTCTTTATTTCAAAGTGACATGGCAATGTCATTTGCCATTTCATGGTTGTAGCAACCCATTTCAATGATGAAATATTTCATTAGATGAAAGAGCAAATGAAATTGCAAGTGGGTAGCAAGCGGGCCCATTTCAATTGTTTAGAGTGTATAATTATTTAGTTATATTGTTTATGTGAATCGGGCCCACCATATGAAATTGGAGATAGATTTCATGGATGTTAAAGAATGAAATTGTAAAAAGTGTATAGGTGGCAGTAGGGGCCACAAATGAAATAGGTAGGCTATTTCATGGTTGATGATGGTCTTAGTGGTCAAAACTGATCAAAGAAAATGACACTCTTCTTTCCCTTCCTTCTTTTGTGGACTACTACTATCAGTGTCACTATTTTTCCATTCTGGGTTGCAATTAAGGGACCGAAAGTTGAATATTTCTCACTCTCATTAAAATCGATATTAAAAAAAAAAAGGTTGAATATATCTTTCTTTCTCATCTGTGATTATTCTTAAAGGGTCTAAATTTTTATTTATTTTAAGCAGACGGGAATCGTTGAACACCTGTTTCCTCTCCATTAATTGAGGATGTATGGGACAAAAATCTCCTAACCAAATCTTTAGACTCATTACCCGTATACATAATTGCAACCGTTATATATTATTTTTCTGCTAGCTTACTTTGTTTGGTTTCGTAATTGATTATTTAATACCCGGTTTGTTTTATGCGTGTCTGTTATAATCCTTCTTCATGGAATATATGGGTATTACAGTTTTTCTCAATATTATGCGTAAACTGAATATTCAACTGTCAACAAACATGCAATAAGAAATGAGGGGGAGCGAGCGTATTATATTAAATTATATAGAGGAGAGAGAGCTAGTTTAGTTTGCATGCGGCTAGTAGCTGGCTGGAATGATGAATCCATCCATGCATTACTAAAGTGGCCTGGGGAGCGTTTGGCAGCACAACTGGAACAGAGTGGGTCGAATGATGGTCGAGTTTTGGAGCATTAGATGATCGCAACGGAATCGGATGGTATATATATGTGGCTGGCGGTAGTTGAGAACATAACAGAACAGAAGAGACGCTGCAGGCTCAAAATTAACCTGCAACCGTCGCGCCCATTCTCCAATAATAATAATCTCCATGATGCTCTCTCTGCAGTACAGTGCCGCCAAATAATTGATGCTCCCTGCCCCCGACACTACGATATTAATATATATTTGTTTATCGTTTCTTCCAGTTTTGATGGAGGCTCTGAATTTTATTTATATGCAACACACAGACCCATACACGCGACCGATTTTATTTATGTACAGTGTGCTTATACAATTTTCTCTCGTCTCCAGTTTTGTCACCTGTCGGTGATAAAAATACAAGAGAGTTGTCGGAAGATATAGATTGCCGAGGAGTTGGAAATTGTTTGGACTGAAATGGCACGAGCACGACCCTGATTGGCTAGGGTTGGGGGATGGGCTACTGGGAGGTTGGCACGATATGGTCTAACCACCATGCGCAACGAGGGTTAGAACAGTCCTCTCGTTTGGGATGTGCTAGGCTAGTAGCTAGAAGAATCTCATGGTCACCGGAGGACTCCCCTCGGGGCTCGGTCATCATAGTGTTCGGGGATTGAACCTGAGACCTTAAGGTCGTCCATTCATGACTTTCAACTCTCATCGGTAAGAAATTCTAAAAAATACAGTATCAACGCAAGTCAACTGAGGTAATTATGGGAGAAAGGAGGCTTGAGGGATAATTTTTTTGAAGGCAACATTCCATAGTGGAATGGCTTCCGACATCACCGATCGGATTTTGGATTGACCGGAAGCCCCTTGCTTGGGGCTTGAGCCTCCTTATACGGGGCCCTTCGTAAGTGGGTTTGGGCACAAGACGCCTTGTGGTGGGATTAGGCCAATTGATAACGTAGCAGTTTGTCAAATTAGGCGGATAAACCCATATCCCAATAATAAGTTTGATGTAATTCAAAACAAATGGTATGTTTGAGTAAAATACAAAATAAACAAACATATTATTGTATCCATGACACTTCCAAGTTAATATGACATTAAATTTATGAAAACTATACAAAACATTACATAAAAAGAGGGTCCAAAATAATATAATTTACATGTCATCATTCAACTTGTGCAAACTAAAAGCAACCGAATTTATTGAAACTAAGGCGTCGTTTGATTCATGGATTTAAAATGAGGGTTTTTTAATTTAAAAACTCAAGAATTTATCAAGGATTTGAGGCATTATGAATTTGTAACAATCTTGTGTTTGTTGAGATGTTTATCATGGATTTAAGGGTTTGAGATTTAGAACTTAACGTCCAAAATTACCATACTATCCTTTTTGTATTTGTTTGTCATGTATATGATATGTACACAAAACAAGGAAAATGGATGTGTACTAATAAGCATAATGTTGTCACAAGGACAATAATAATAAATGAGAATATTTCGTTTAACTTTTAACTTAACATATATCGATTACCAATGTTTTGTCCTCCTTTCAAAAGTAACATATAACAAGAAAGAATTGGGTAATGTCTATTTTTTATCAAAATCTTTTTCAGATTCTTTTATATTATCCAAACCTATTAAAATGCTATTAATTAGCCAAAATTTTCATAATGCATCAAAATATTAGCCATTTTTACGTTATCGTTAATAATTTTGTAACTCTTTTCTTAGTTAAAATACTAAATTTTGCAATGTTGACTTTTATGTGTCTCATTCAAGTCAGCATCATGTTGCCAAGTCAATATTAATATCAAAATTGATAACTGAAAGTTACCATTTGGTTTTTTTTACCAGTTTGAATAATATAAAAGAATCTGAAAAAGTTTGGATAAATAATAGACATTGCTCAAAGAATTACACATTACATGAAAAGGTCAAAGGAAACTAGAACACAAGAAACAGTATAAAAATTCTAACTCATGCTTGCACATTAAAATTGAATATATTTATATTATGGTTCAGGCTAGCGTACGCTAGTCGTACATTGTAGGCCCGTCGAGTTTTACTATTTAGAGCAGGAATTAACCGAAATTTTGGGCATGATACTATATCATAACCTTTAATGGATAAACCCGAGTCCTTAATTCTCTAACCGAAGCCACGAGATTCATTTAATCCAAAAAATAATAACCGATGGTTCTGATTCAGTGAAATATATTTAAGTGCAAAAACCAAGTGCGAACACAGGCCTTTGCCATATATTATTTATTCGTTGTTAATTAATTGATTATTTATAATTATAATTGGTAAATGTGAGGGCAAACTAGAAATTTTAAAAATTTAAAAATTTATGACATATTACAAATCACACATCAATATGTGAGATTTACAAATTTGTGGGGTTCACGAATTTGAACTCTTATAATCCGTGGCCCCACGAATTTGATCTCTAAAATAAATGAATGCAAACGATAATTTTTTTTCAAATCCATCTATCATCAAAATCCACAAAGCAAACGAACCTAAAAGTGATTTTTTTCATTAACATATCCTCTTCACTTCTTCTTTGATTCCTGGCGGCGGGGATATACGGAGGATGTTCGGTCCTACTTTTCTTCCCGAGTGATGGGAGGGAGCGGGGAAGGAAATAGAGTAGGTTTGGCTAAATTTAGGACGATTCTTTTTCTGAATTTTGGCGACCAATATGATTTCCGTTGAAAATGATGACATGGAATGGAAAACCGAAAACGTAATTGGAGGGAGATTGGACTCAAATCGCCATTTGAGAGAGGTCAACAGCCCAGGTGTCAGATAGACATTGAATACGAAGAACAGAAAGAAGGATTGTTTCGCGGGGTGGGACTTGGGAGGGGAAATCAGTTCACCAATCAAATAAACAGGAAACCGGTAAGCGATGCCGCGAGTCCATCAATGCTTGGCTATGGTGATTCACGAGAGGAGGGCAAACAGGGTATTTTGCTGAAGGATAGAGAACTGGCCATGGCGGCGGCTGCGGCTACTGCTGTCCGGAACCCCAAAATTCTGTTCCTCATCTGGTCACTCTGCACCATCTTCTTCTTCTCCCTTCTCCAGATGGCTATCAAGAATTCTGCTTCCCCAGGTAACTGTATTAATGTTTATCTCTACTTTCCTACTTCTTCAATGTGATATTGCCTTTGATCAATCGTCCAATCGTGCTCTCCCATGATCGATTTTCACTCCCAAAGCTGGAATTTGCATTTCCCAAATCGTCAATTTCCGTGGCTGTTGATTTCCAGTACTAATTAAAACTTGAATCATCTTAGCTGACGGGTCTATTTATGGTGTCTTTTGGCAGGGTAAACTCCATGACTAGGTTTTAGGGTTGTTGGGTTAAGCTTCAACTTCAGAAAGTTGATTACTTTCAATCTTTTTCTCTGTATTCTTACTACCCTCAAATGCTTGCAAGAAGAAACAGTATAAGCATTGGATAGATATCATATCAGCTATAGATTCTTTTGTCCCGCCACTGAAAGGCTAGATAATAAGTGTTGATGTGCCACTACGAAGATGGATATAGACTTTGAGGGGGGGACTATTTTCAGATTCTCATATTGCATATAACGAGCAAAGGTCAAGGCTGTATGGTAAAATGGCAAGGGATTTGGATGAGAAAGGAACAGCCTTTCTTAAACATGGAGAAACGTCTCAAGCATTATCCCTTTCGAATATTTTTACACTGAAAGATGGATCAGTTACTCCTGTAAGGTAACCATTGCTGAGGTAATAGCCGGACTGTCTATGTTCATTTTTGCAGTGTCATTAATGGCTTTTTCTTGTGTTTTGTATCTAAGTCCACAGTATTCAGTGCCCATCTCGTAAGTAGCATATAGAGCAACTTACTTACTGTACCTTTTCCCCTCTTTTTCCCTCCTGTTTCAACCATTGCCACTAAACATAGCATAGACCCTGAGTGATATCGGGAAAGCATCGCCTGTTCAAAATGAATATACAAAGTTTCTAGATGCATCAGCTTATTTGATGACATTGTAGATGGCATCTGCAATTGAGATCTCCTGTTTGTTAGCTATTTTAAGCTTTTTAACTTTGCTGAAGGACTCCTAGTTATGTCAGCAGGTGAAAGCATCTTCTGATTTCTATACTGTTAAGGCTTCATACCTTTCACTGTGAAGAAAGTACTAACTAGGCGTGATATGTCTACAGAAATGCCAGGACCTCACTTTCTGGGTTCTTTCCTATGCTGTTGGTTTCGTATAACCTTATTTGGAAGAGCAATGTCTACTGGCCTGTTTCTTGGGCGAATGATTAAATTCACAATCCATGTGTAAATAAATTAGCTTAAATGGTTGAATTAGTCGGATTTTCCTGTCCAAATCTGGTCTGAAGTCTTTTTTAGAAGCTCTTCCATCTTTAAACTTGAATATGACAAGTATACTAGATGAAAAGTTTATCGGATTGTTCCAGGTTGTTATTTCATATCATACCTTAATTTTTTTGTTTCAGATTGAAACTTGAATATTATCTAATACGGCGAATGGAAACAATTTTATTGGTCTTGTTACATGCATACTACTATCTCATTCAATGTATTGAAGAATCGCGTTATGAACTTCCATTGAATTCCATTTCTTCCTTACTACGCTGTCAATCTTGTTTGTTACTAACAGCAGTTACTAGTGACATGCCATAGGGAGGCTGTTAAACTTGTCTTTGCTCCATATTTTGATAAAGGTTACCGACAATTTCTTCTACCTCTGTTTATTGTTAGTTGGCGTATAACTCTTAACTTATGTGCTGAAATTTATCTCAAGAACATGTGTACTGTTATATCTCTGGTTTCTTCTATGTCACTTTCTGCTTGTTAATGATGTCTAACTCACATGTTTTCTGCTCAGCGATTTGGCTTCAGAACTCTACGGTGTTCCAGTTCAGCATGTTTTATGCTCCACATCACATTACAACTGTTCCTGCCACTGAATCCCAGGTAAAAACTACCATTGAGCTGCATCTTTTCCCCCTTCTTTTTTACCATTATCCTTTTACCACAGAATCATTTAATATCTGTACTAGTATCGGGTGTTAGATTGAAGCTGAAGCAGCTGCTGTTAGAACTGCTGTTGAGACCTTTTGCCCTTTCAAAATAGTCTTGGACAGAGTAGTTTTGACTTCAACGGGTGTGCTTTTGGGATGCTGGCAGGTCAGTCACAGTCTCATCCTTCTGTCTCTTGGTCCTTGCTTCTAACTTAGTTTACAGCATATAGATGTGGTTTAGTCTCCTTTCCTTTTCCCTCGGATTTTATGATTTCGACTGCACAAGCAAGTTTACTGCAAAAAGCTTAGTAAAGTAGCTTGTTTCTCATCATGTTCAGTACATAATTTTGTTCAGTGGGCACTTCTACTTCCACCTTTTTCAGGTGACTGCTGGTGCAGATCCTGCAACTATTCGTGCTACATTGAGAAGCGCGTTTCAGCGTTCCCCAGACAAGCAACTTGTAAGTTAATCAAGCTGATTGTTGAGATTGCTACATGCCATGAAAAGCTTGACTAATACGGAGTTGTTTGCTGCACTGCAGTATGACACCGCTATTCTTCACACATCATTTGCGAGACTCCCTGGAAACCCAACGACTCCAAGTCTCCAACCGAGGTAAGCACGCAATTTAGTTGTTAAACAAGTAATATGGTATACAATATTCCGCTGATTGTCATGTAGCTTGCACTCCTCTGATAAAATGCCTTTTTCCCCAGAACAACGAGAAGATTCCCGATGATGCAATGCAGCTTTTCCACGAGCTAGTTGCGAAACTGAACAACAAACTCCACGGCTCCCGAGTAATGTAGCTTATACATTTGTCCAAGAGCACACTTGTCATCAGGCACAGTGAGCAACCCCCACATGAAACTTAAGCCTGTGACAATGACAAATGCAGGCAGTCGGAGCTGGGATATGTGGAAAAATATGATGTATTGGCTCTCGCATTGGATGGAAGGATGAAGGTGAGAAGGTTCCTGTTTGGCTGCAAGCCAAAGTGAAAAGAGCACAACTTCAGATTGGTTCTGCTTCATGGATGGATATATGTACATGTAAAGAGCCAAAATTTCGAGGTTTTTGCTGATGAGTTGTTGCTTATTAGAGCTGTTAGGTAACAAGGCGGTTTAGGAATAGTAGTAATATAACCGTGGTACGCTTGGAGATGTTGAAGGGTAGGTTAGCTTGCTAACTCCTCTAAGAGATTGAGATGAGATAGCATGATTATCCCTAAAGCGTTGGAAAAATGACACTCCCTATTAACTACTAGATTCGAACCCGGGCCGCTGGCCGAAAGCATTATTTCAAACATATTAGCAATAATTGTTATTGTATGAAGCAAGCTATATTTTTATTGGTACAAAAAAATTAAAAAATTCGAACTACTCAATTAATGAAAAAAATAAAAAAGAACATACATCATAACGTTTTTTTATAAGCTAACCGTTCATCAAAAGAAGTACCATACCCGTTGGCAGGATGCATTATTTCAAACACTTAAGCCACAATTGTAATTGTATTTCAAACACTTAAAGCACAATTGTAATTGTACGAAGCAAGATATATTTTATTGATATAAAAGTCAAAAATTTGAACTATTCAATTAATGGAAAAATAAAAAAGGACTTACCTGATAGAGTTTTCTGATATGCTAACCGGTTTATCAACTGAAGCTTTTACTGAAACTAAAACATAGAACACATGGAAAGGAACTAACTATTAATTTTTTTTTTATCAAACTCACTTCGATCTAGTTCTTGTTGTAAGAATTGTTGTTATTGTTCTTTAAGACTTCTTTCATATTGCTTCACCACATGTATCATCATCTTTGACAATAATTGTAGTTTCAAATTCATCACTGAAACCTCTATGTCCAGCATCAATAGTCTATCCCTTCTACTCAACAACGTCACTACTCACTATCACTGTTACCGAATTCATTACTCCACCATCAACAGACTTTGTTCTTCACTTTCATTTCATCAAATTTTAATTAAAGATTCTTCATTGGCGTAGCTACTAACCCAAGAGTTTAAAATCCCACACATTTTGTTTTCAAATGAAAGGTTAAAATATTTTATTTGGACATATTTACTATCAATGAGTAAAAATAGTTAGAAATAAGCATGACTGAACATCGGTGAATTTATGAAAATAAAATGGGTAGAAAATTTAGGAAAACTTGGGTTTCTTTTATAGGATTCATTATAAAAAAGCTCCACATATGCCAAAGGTAACATAGCCTAGTGGTGAAACCACTGGTCCAATTGAGCTCTGGATGTGAGAGGTCCTGAGTTCGATTCCCAGTGGCGCCACTTGAGCGTTCCCGGCGGCACCCTTGGTATCGGAGGCGAAGCCTCCCCGATGTTGGTAGCAGAAAGCCACGGTTAGTATGCAGGTACCCCCAGTGGTTTAGTAGGCCCCGCTGTCGCTCAAGCGACACGTGGGGCTGAGGTTCCCTGGGTTATCAAATAAATAAAAAAGCTCCACAGCAGACGTTATAAATAAACTAACATATTGACGAAAATAGGAATCTATTATTATATATTTAATGTTGCTGGTCAATAATATCTCTGTGATGTTATTATTTATGCTTTAATAGCTTCGTTTTTTATTGTTGTATCTTGTATGAAATATTATTGATTTAGGAGTCTAAAAGTATTTTATTTTAATAATCTAAATGACAAAAATATCCTTCCTACAAACTTTCATAAGGCTGGAAATTTTGAATAGAGTATGTTTTGATGGAGAATCTCCATATAGTAATGCTAGGATAGACTTTTAAGGTAATTGATTTGGGTTACATTTAATAATCTGTCTGAATTAAAAACTCATATTAATTATTTTTCCTTTTTCAGTGCAATGATTGTTCTATCAGTGCAATGGTATCAGCGTATAGATGCAATGGTAGTTCAAAAAAATGAACGTAATTATTAATATGAGTTCAGTGTACAAGTGCAATGATAGTTGTATCAGTGCAATGGTAGTTCAAAAAAAGGAATGTAATTAATATGATTTTTTAATTCCCAAAAATTATTAAATGCAACATGAATTTAATATCATATTAACTATAATTAATAGGGGGTGTCATTTTTCCAACCCCATAGAGGGGTTAGCAAGCTAACCGATCTCTTAAAAACTCATATTAATTACATTCATTTTTTTGAACTACCTGTACATTCCTTTTTTTGAACTACCAGTGCACTGAAAAAAGGAAAAAGTAATTAATATGAGTTTTTAATTCAGACATTATTAAATGCAACACAAATTAATTACCTTAAAGCCTATAAGTAATAGTGGGTGTCATTTTTCCTACCCATTTAGTGATAGTCATGCTATCACACCTAGGGGTGGAAATTGGGGTGAGTGTAGTTACCCGCACCACATTTTGCGGGTAACCATACCCACAAATATAGAATTATGCTACCCACTGCGGGTTGGTGCGGATTAGTTGTGGATACCCACAAAAATTTCACATTAAATATAATAGTATGGTAATTAAATAGTGATGTTGTGTTTCTTCTCAAACAAAAACAAAAACATACATAAAAGAAAGTTAATAAAGTGTTAAATAAATTATAAATCTCGAATACAATAGGTTAGTTAGTATAAATCCATAAGAGATGGATTTGGAAAGAGGTTTGAAGATAACGGAGAGGCGAAGTGATTTGTTACCAGACAAACATCGTTGCATGTCACGGCTCCTCCGATAGCAACAACAACAAAACACAAAAGTGGCTCGATAAGTGGAGGCGCCCGCTTTTAATGAATCGATTATTCTCAACTCTCGATTATAGTATTGTATTGTTTGTAGTTGGTTGCATGTTGTGTTGTTCGTGAGTTTGTGAAGAAATGGAGATGAGTTTGGGTATCAGACTAATCTTTATTGATTATTCCCCTCTTTTAACGAATTGATTAATTTATCTGACTATATCTACGGACTTGATTTTGTTATAAAATAAACATATACCACACGGACAATGCTTATTTGATAAAAGTATCTCACATGGAGATTGCGTATTGACTTGGTTTTGTTTTATAGAATAAGTATGTATTTGATTTTGGTAGCTACTTTAATTCTTAGTCTTTCAAGTTTCACAAACTAATATAACTAATGTGGTTGATGTGGATTTTGTCGGTAAATCGTCGTGGGTAGTGGTTAACCACTAACCACAAAAAATAATATTTTGCTACACACCCCCAACCCACTATCCACAAGTTGTGGGTATGGATATCCACAAAGTGTGCGGTTTGGTGCGGTTTGCGCCCCTAATCACACCCACTCGGATAATTCATAAGCAACTTCTCTTTAGAATTCAATTTGTACACCACAGGATTGAAACAAATATTGAGTAAATTAATACAAATGACGAATGATATTACACCACATTGCATATGATAATGAAATGGCTTTAACATTAGTAAATAAAATATGTTGAATTACATATCCTCATTTATCAAAAGAATGGTGGCTGAGAGACACATCAGAGGCCTTAAGCTCAACCCAAGGTGCCCATTGCTCACTCATAATTGTCTCTTCATTCTTCACTAATTATTTGGTTATCTTTGAAGACGCCTCCATGCATGAAACAAAAAGAATGGTGTTTTTTTCACGAGGGGATTTTGTATTGCATTATGAATGATCGGTTATAGAGAGACACAAAAATATACTGGATTAAAAATAAGAGTAAAGCGTCGCAGAGCAATCGATTGAAAACCAACCGTGCTAGTTAGAATCATCGATGAAGAGCGAAATCAACCACCTAAAGGATTAGAACACTTGATCCAAATACAATACAGCCAAAATCCCTCTTGTTTCCAAACCAAACAAAGTAGCATAAAGAACAACATCAACACATCCGATCACTGCGAAGTCCAGGCTATTGAGCACATCAATGTCACTTGCCGCCTCCCAGGCATTGCACAACGACAACCATCACACTGAATTGCAAGAACGAGATTACATGGCAGTGGACAAGAAAGTGAAGCGGATTGCTCCGAGCTACAGAGGCAGAGGGAGTCGAGGCAAAGAGATCGGGATCAAGAATTAAAATCTACAGGAGTAACAAAACTCCAAGGAAACACCAAGCCCCAAGCGCAACAATAGGCGAAGACTCTATTCTCCATGATTCGCCGACTGACCGAGACACACAAGCAACCAGGGCAAGTCGGAGGGGAAAGTAGTGAATGTCTTCACCTAAACAATGAAGTGTTAGAAACCCGGCCATTGAGGGTTTCTTTTATTATTAGCATGATTATTAAATATGAAATATACACTTGTGTAGCCAAAACTTTCACGGTTGTGCTAATAATAGCCAAATTTGGAGAAATACCACTTATAGCCAATTTCGTCACATTCTTTAACGGTGTTAACATTAAATCTGGCTGGACAAACGGTGGTGCTTACGCGGTAAACACTTATTTCCTTATTCCTCTATAATTATCCACGTGGATAATGATTAATTTAAGTTAAAAAATGACCAACTAAAATTTCTAAACCACTTATTTGACCTTTCGACCCTTATCTTTTTTTTCTTCGAATCCCCAACCCTTCGCCTGTGGAGGGCGACGAAGACCGATCGTCCAAAACCGACGGACGGTCTATCTCTGACGACCATCGTACCCCTGATTTTCCTCCATCCATCATCTATCTACCCCCCCCCCCTCCTCTAGTCCCGATTCACCTCTTGTCATCGATCTACCCTTCTCGCCCCTTTCCTCGATGAAGATTCACATGCATCCGATGAGTTGACCAACCCGCGATGAGCTTTGGCCGACTCCTCCCAAGCTTCATTTCCGCTAACGACCTCAAAATCGAACCATAGGAAACACGTGGCTGTTTCTTCGAAGAAACCCTAATCGCACAGAATAGGGGGATTTCTGAGGTCCGCCGTCTGTAGCCACTGGTGAGAAAAGCTTTTGAACATCGTACTTGTTGGTGTTGATTTCGGATGGAAAGTTCTTATAGAAGTGTCTTTCTCTTCCTTTTTTGGTTGGTAGGGAGGTGTAAAGAGAGCAAAAGCGACATGACAGAAGAACAAGGGGACCACTCGATTGAATCCTACACCGACTTTGCCCACAAATCTGATGGTGAGTAGCTCAATCTTCTGGGTAGGATTGTCATTACCTTTGGTTACGAAAACCCTAGAATTGAATAATGTAAATCGTTGCTATTTTCGAATTGTTTGTTAGTGTGTGATTAAAAATTGTAAACTTAAGCTATTGATGGGGATAGTGGTGATTAAAAAATTGATTAATTGTCTTTACAGATGGCTGATTCATGCGACGAGGCTTTTGGAGAGAATGATCAACGCGATGCTCAGGAAAATCCATATGCTTCCTTGGCTGCAGAAGATGGGGTCGAGGCCTCTGTTGCTCGAGATATATACCATATTTACGACTCAGAAGATGCAGACACATCTGACGATGAGTACCATGAAGCAATGGAAAATTTGCGAGCTTATGGGGAGATTAAGAAAATGAAGGTAAAGGCACGTATTGATGGCCATGGGGAGGAGGTCGAGCAGCTTGATGTTTTTGAAGAGGAGGAATCCTCGGATGATGACTCTGAAGAGGATGGATTGGCTGTCGGTAATGAAGTTCATGGTGCCTCTGAAGCTCAGGAAGATGCCCAACCAGTCGAGGAACCTCCAATGCAGGAAGCTAGATGAGCAGACTCGAACCATTCGAGTTACAAGCTCTCCGAAGAATCTGTTTTCCGGCGAGGAAAATCTGGTGTTTGAATTTAATGATTTGCACCTTTGACTTCTTGAAGAATGACAATAACACGGTTTGCGCCTCTCCGAACAATGTTCGAACAAGGGTGTTTGATGTTTTTGATGGTTTTTTGGGAACAAACTAAGTTAATTACACCTACTTCTATGGAGGTTGAGTAAGAGCTCCGAAAACTAAGGCTATGGCTAATTTGCGGAGAAAAGATAAATGTTTGACATAGTGTGTCAAATGGTTGGTTGTGGAACCCTTGCTTCATCTTTGTTTCTCCTATTTATAGTCATCCCTTGTAACCGCCATGTAACTGCCTCTTGTAACCGTTGCCTCCCATGATTGGTACTTGATGTAGCCTACTTGACACCTTAACCGCCTTGCTTGCATGCTTATCACTCGGTACCTTGATAGTTGATGACTTCACTTGGCAGGTAGCTACCTTGTGTCGTGGAGGTGTCTTGCTTGACTTCGTCCTGACGTTGGATGCCTCAAGCTGACCGCCCTTGCACGGGGGTTGATGGATGCACACTGACCCCCTTGGGGTGACATCATGCTTGTAGGGTCTTGACCAGGTGGTCTAACATGCAATGATAATGACCTTGTATACTATGTACCATGCATAACTACCCATGATGCATAACATGCCTGCTACTTGTGATGATATCCTTGCACGACATCATGCTTGACACCCTAGTACACTATAGATAGTCAGCCATGGTGCTTGGTGCTTGACCCCTCTTACATGACATCACGCTGGACCCCCCTTGGATGATGTCATGCTTTACACCCCTTGTGGTTGAGTCTCAACACTTAGCCAAATTTTGCGTTCTTCCCTTGCCTTCTTCGCTTGCCACGTATATAGGTAGTTGATATCACCCTCCTTGCACGACATCATGTTTGATAACCTAGTGCAAGGTAGGGATGATGTCATGCTTGACCCCCTTGTGGTTGGGTCTCAACACTTACCCAATTTTCGCCTTCTTTCCCCATCACGTCTAGGGGTACTCTCGGTGGCCCCCTTGCAGGGCATCATGCTTGATACCCGAGTGCAAGGTAGGTAGGCGGCCATGGTACTTGGTGATTGACCCCTTTGCATGACATCATGCTTGACCCCCTTTGTGGTTGGAGACACCCCTTTGCATGACATCATGCTTGACCCCCATTGTGGTTGGGTCTCCATATACTTAGCCAAATTTCGCCCCCACTATGCCGACTTGGGTGGTTGATGTTGAAGGGTGTCAACGCTTGGCACTTGACCTCTCTTGCATGACAGGTGGGTGTTTGGTGGCTCAAGTGGTGTGTATTGAGGTACCTTGTATAAAGTCCAAAGTTCCATCACTTAGGCCCAGTTTAAACCAATTTGATTAATATGGATAAGTTGGCCTTATAAACCACTACCACTCCTTGAAAATAATCAATGTGGCATCAAGTGATTTTTTAGTGGTAAACAGAATCAAACTATGTGGAGCCAACCTTTCTGATTCGGATGGTGGGGACCTATTCGATGATATTGAGAGACCATCTATGATTGCTTAGGATGGTCCACCTAAAGCTGAAACATGTATTAATGATGAGTAGACCACTTCGAGACGAGGTGGTGGGCAAGGCCGAAGTGACAACCTTGTAGGAGAAGTTAGCCATCCATTATTCCGAACAGAGGTTAGCTTGTGAGGAAGCTGTGTTGATGACTGAGTTAGCATGTGAGGAAGCTGTGTTGATTGGATATAGAGACCTATGACATCTCGTGATGTATTGGAGAAGATCAACCTTGGCACCGAGGACGACCCACGTCCTACTTTCATCAGTGCCATGCTCCCCGAAGCAGAGAGGTATGAGGTAATTAATTTGTTAAAAGAATTTAATGATTGTTTTGCATGGGATTATCATGAGATGCCTTGTCTAGATAGAAAGTTAGTAGAGCATAGATTACCAATTAGTGATAGTTTCAAACCCTTTAAACTGCCGCCTAGACGGTTTGCTTATGAGGTCTTGCCAGAGATTAAAAAAGAAATTGAAAGATTGTTGAAGGCTGGCTTCATCAGGCCAACCAGGTATGTGGAGTGGTTATCCAACGTAGTGCCAGTTAGAAAGAAGAATGGCAAGCTACGTTTGTGTGTTGATTTTAGAAATTTAAACTTAGCCACTCCTAAGGATGAAAAATACTCCATGCCAGTTGCCGATATGTTGCTTGATGCAGTGACTAGGCATAATATCTTTTCTTTCATGGATTGTTACTCAGGCTATAATCAGATCCTTTTGACCGAGGAAGACATCCACAAGACCGCATTCAGGTGTCCAGGAGCCATAGGGTGCTATGAGTGGCTCATCATGCCCTTTGGGTTGAAGAATGCTAGTGCCACTTACCAACGAGCCATGAATGTTATCTTTCATTACTTGATTGGTGAGTTGGTTGAGGTCTATGTGGATGACATTGTTGTCAAGTCTAAGGTAACAAGTCAACATTTATCTCATCTTTGCATGGCCTTTTTACGTATGAGGAGCCATAACTTGAAACTAAATCCACTTAAGTGTGTATTTGGTGTGTTTGTAGGTGATTTTTTAGGGTTCCTTGTGAGCCAATTTGGCATCGAGGTTGATAAGAGTAAAAACAAGGCCATCATTGAGGCCATGCCACCAAGTTACAAGAAAGAGCTTTAAAGGTTCCTCGGCCAAGTTAACTACATTTGACGTTTCATCTCGAATTGTGCTGGCTGAACCCAAGTATTCTCTCCTTTGTTGAAGCTGAAGCAAGAAGATGAGTTCCTATGGCATCAAGAGCATCGACAAGCCTTTGATGACATCAAGAAGTACCTGGCAACCCCGCCGGTACTCAACTCTCCAATTCCACATTGGCCATTGAAGTTGTACCTTTCAGCCACTAACACCTCTGTAGCGTGTCTGTTGGCTCAAGATAGTGACTCTGGTCATGAAAAGGTCGTGTATTACTTAAGTAGGCTGTTAAACGAGGCAGAACAAAAGTACTCCCCTGTAGAGAAGTTTTGTTTAGCCTTGTATTTTTCTTGTATGAAACTAAGGTACTACTTGATGCATGTTCAAGTGCAACTCATATGTAAGACTGATATAATAAAGTACATGTTGTCCCGACCAATCATCCATGGGAGGATTGGTAAGTGGACACTTGCACTATCTGAGTTCAACTTGCAATATGTGCCTCAAAAGGCCATCAAGGACCAAGCATTGGCCGACTTTTTAGCTGACCACCCATGTGTCGATGTGCGAGCGAAGCTGGTAGAAATAGACATGGCGGAGGAGGCCTGTTGGACCTTGTACTTTGATGGATCAAAGACACAATCTGGAGGGGGTGTTGGCATGGTCCTCACTTCCCCATCGGGGGCATGCCATGCACTTTGCCTTTACACTTGATCTCCCATGCACTAACAATCAAGCCGAGTATGAGGATTTAGTGGTGGGGCTGGAGATGCTTGTTGACTTGAAAGTCAAAAGTGTTAACATCAAAGGGGATTCCTAACTGGTGGTCTACCAAGTACTTGGTGAATTTCGATGCATCAATTGCATACTAGAGACATATCTTGATTATGTCCACATATTAATTACCCACTTTGATAATGTCTCCATCAAGTATGTTCCTCACTAGGACAATGGCAAGGCCAACTACTTAGTACAACTAGCTTTGGGGTTCAAAGAGTTTGCTCATGAAGGGGGAGAGCAAATTTTGTGCGAACACTTAACCCTCTACATGAAAGATTGAAGCAAAGGGTAGATGTGTTTACAATTGAACACTTTGAAGTCCATCATTTATGATCAAACTACCCCTTCTATTTTATTTATCTTCTCATACCAATGAGGGCAATAAAGGTAAATTTCATTTCATACATACAAATCTAATTAACCAATTCCATCATGAAATCTATGAGACAAACATTGGTATTTTTCAAGTCCATGATGAGCCCAAAACCCTCATATATCCATGGTTTTACAAAACCAAAGTTTTACCAAAACCTTCATTTTTCAAATCCACGAAGCAAACGACCCCTAAAGGTGGCTATAAGTGGTATTTCTCCAAATTTGGCTATTATTGGCACAACCGTGAAAGTTTTGGCTGTAAAAGTGTATATTACCTTATTAATATTATATTAAGGTTAATAGTATTAGGTTAATCGTTAGGGTTTTCCAGTATTTTCCTATAAATATGTATTCGGGCATTCATTTGCGATTAAGCAAAGAATAATATTGAAATCCCTAAACTCACGTCTCTTGTTCTTCTAATCTCTAATTCTCATTCTCAAAACACTAATTCTTTATCTCGATCTCTAAATTCTTTTCTTTATCTATCCCCAAATATCAAGGTTTCTAACATGAAACCACTAGCTTGGGAAACAAATCGCCGCTATCACTACAGGTACAGTGATATGACAAAAAAAAAATATATGTCCTATTTGGTATGCCTAATATGACAAAAAAAATTGTCAGAATAAGTCGTCATTTAAAGTGAGTAATGTGACAAATATTTCGTGTCACAATTAACTTTATCAAAATAGGCATCCCATATCGGGATGTAAGAGACTCAACAGTGACAAATTTCTTGTTGTCAGAATAGTTCTTCATTTAAAGTTAGTAATGTGACCAATATTTCAAGTCACACTTAAGTTTGTCAAAATAGGCATCCTATATCGGGATGTAAGAGACACAAAAGTGACAATTTATATTGTCAGAGTAGCTTTTGTCATATTATGCATTCCCGAATTGTTTAAAGGAAAAAATATTTTGTGAGAATATATAGCAATAATTCCACAGCAAGTTGACAAAAGGGCGTGTTTGTCATAATATAGTAGTTTCGGCTTTGACAAAAGGCATGTTCGTCATAATATAGTTGTTTCATTGTTTACAAAAGACATTTTCGTCAGATTTGCTTGTGTTAGACTGAAACCTGGTGTTAGACTGAAGCCAATTGGTCCAAGCGACACATTATTTTCCCCGCCCAACTTTTAGTCTTGCCCAAAAAATTTCCCCAAGCCTGTCGAAATTTCCCCCTGCAATTGAACCGAATTAATCTAACCTAAGGATTTTTTAATTTTGTATTAAGAGTACTCATTGCTAAATTGGCAGATTATATTAATTAACTAAATACAAGAGTACGAAAGTGGTTTAATTCCCTCCCTAAAAAAGTTGTCGTTTGAAACAAAATTAAGTAAAAAACTAAAAAGTAAAAAAGACCTCTCTCACCTCTCACTTAGCACTCACATTCCACATAAACCCTTATACCCCACACAATCCTCTCATTTCCCAATCTCCACCGCTGATCTTTTCTTATAAGGAAATCCCAATTCTCAATTTCTAGCTCCAATTCATCTTTTTGGTTCATCCATCCATTACCCTTTGCTTCTTCATCTTCTCACCTCCCTCTCTACTGTGATTCTTCCGAGCCCCAAGGCAGGCAGGGACGGAGCTACGTTGGCCCTAAGGGTGCCCCCCCCCCCCCCCGACCCCGAGAATCTCGAACTTACCTGTAAACGGTTTAGCATAATATGTATAAACAAGAAAGTATTGAATAAAATTAAAAAGCGTGCAGATTATAACATAAATTTTGAATTGGCCTAGCGGAATTGATTGGCAATGTAGAGTGACCCAATGATCACTGGTGAGCATTTTTTTTTTTTTGTCTTTTTTGTAAGCAGTAGCCTTCTCCTCTCTTTTTTGGAAGCTAGTTATTAGCTAATTCGACTATTGTCATTATATTTTTTTAATTTGTAGTGAACTTATTGTGAAAAAGTTTTGAGTTTTAATAATAATAATACGTTTTTTTAAATAATTTGTATTACTAGTTTTTCCTCTTTTACTGTAACGTATTAAGAACCCCCCCCCCCCCCCCCCCCCGCGCCGCGATGATTAAATCCTGGCTCCGCCCCTGAAGGCAGGCCTACCTCATCTAGGGAAAAATCAAAAAATCAAAACTCATATATGGTTTTCCTCTCCGTATCAACTATAACTGTCGATCTGCTTCTCTTCTTTTCTAGTTCATTCCGATTCCACCTCTCTACTATCAACCTGCTCACGATTCTATATTTCCTTTAGAATAGCAACGACATGACGAGATCTCCTCAAGAACAGCGGCGGCGCGGCTACGACAAACTCCTTGCAGTGACCGACGAATCTAACGATGTGGTGGCGACAGATGGTGTTGTACAGCTACAGACGAAACTCACTACTCGCCAGATATTTTTATCTACCTTTCTCTTTGGCCTGGTAAGGGTATTTTAATTTTAGGGTTAATCTTGTTGAATTTTTTTTTCTTGTTTTGATATTGGGTTTTGATTCTGGAGAGAGACGAAGTGTCAGAAGGAATGAGGCTTCACTGGCCGCAATCAGTTTGGCCACGGTGACATAGATGCAAGAGAGGAAAGTGGCGAGATTGATTTAAGATTTTTCTTACTCTTTTTTATTCTGTTTACTAATTCTGACTTGGTTTTTTTTCCAGGTTTTGGATTGAAGAAGCTTTGGGTACTATTCTTCAAATTAATGATTAGAATTAGGGTTTTTAAATGGCCAATCAGGAGTTTGGATGTGGATATAAAATTGGGGATTGGTAATTTAGTAAATCTTGGCCGAATGCAAAATCTTGGTTTTGAAGAGGTGACGTTTAGATCTTGACCAAAAAATAAATTGAGAATAGCTAAAAAAAGTCTTCCAGAAAATTAAATTGTGAAATATACTAAAATGAATCTGAAAAAATAAATTGAACGGAAAAATATACCCAAAACATGACGTCATAACATCTTTGTTTGCCACAATAGACTACCCAAAACCTCGGATATGTTGAAAGCAAATGTGACAACCTTATTTTAATTTTTGTCTCATTTTACCTATCCTGACGGCGATAAAATGACAAACCTTTATGACAACACCTTTTGTCATATTATAGCTAATATGACAAAATGAATATCTAATATGACAAAATTGTCTTGTCATAATAGGCCAAATTTATTGCAGTGCATGATCGGAAAGAGGCTCCCAAGCTGTTAACTCTAGATTTAAAGATATACAAGTAGAACCCCGAAACAGAAAATCATAGACTAAAATTCATGGGAAAGCCTAGAACAAAAGCAAAAGGAGCACGAGTGAGGAAATACAAGAAAAATAAATTAAAGGAGGCTCTGGCTGCCACCAGTAGGGATGGCAACCAAACCCGAACCCACGGGTACCCACCAGACCCAACCCGGTCAACGCGGGTAAAATCCGTGTTGACGGGTTTTGGGTCGGGTTTGGGTTTAAACCCGTTCACTATTCACCGGGTTGGGTTGGGTTTGGGTTTTGGTAAACCCGACCCGTGGGTACCCGCCCACACATATAATTAATTTTCTCGGTATATTTAATATTTTAAACAACTAATCTTATTTATGTTTGTGGAGACATGTCTAATTTTTTCTTTCTAATTGTGTAGAATGAAGTTTGTGTTATCGAGTGGAGAGTGAAGAAACTTAATTGAAAGGAAGAAGCCTTCAATTAATCATGTTATTTATGATTTACTTCAATTTTCTTGAGTTTTCTAGATTGGTGTTGAACAATTTGTATAGTTAATTTGTGATTTGCTTGAATTTTCTAGAATGGTGTTTTAAATATGGATAATTTGTATTGAGAGATTGATATTTGACTTTAATTTTGATAGGAAGTTGTTATTGTAAATTTTTTACGACAAAAACCCGTGGGTACCCATGAACCCGCGGATACCCAGCGGGTTGGGTTTGAGTTTTTCAAACCCAGTGGGTTTTACCCCGGGTTTTTTTCACGGATAAACACATGGGTTTGGGTTAGGATTTGGCAAAACCCGACCCAACCCGACCCATTGCCATCCCTAGCCACCAGTCACCATAATGGAGTCGGCGGTAAACCCTGGACGGAAGAACGAGAGAAGAATGGTTGAGTTGGTCGTTAACATAAATTGGAAGTGGATTTGATCTACGATATTGTCCCATAAACAACAGTATGAACAAAGCCATACTAAAAATAAAAATATCTCATAAAATAAACGAAGAATCAGATCAATTATTCTTAACAATCTACAATTCGGATAAATTATTCTTGTAACTTTTCCCATTGCGAGGAATTCAGGCAACCATCTAAGACTACAAGCGTGTGGATTTTAGGGGGAAAAAACAAGGTTCTCAATCTAGTTTACTTGATGGTCCGATCGAGTAAGTGGGTTGAGAGTTGATAGTTCGACCGAACTAGTCTAGAAATATTAAAAAAGTAATTATATTGTCCATACATTTATTAATTATATCAAATCTCATATAATATTTTAGTAATAACATATAATATAACACCAAAATAACAGTTTGTACTAGAATTCAATATATAGTTAAAATTCAAACACACTCATATGATATCAATATTCAAATGTTCAACTTATAATTCCAAAAATAAAGTTAGGTGAAGAGGAAAACCAGAAAAGAGGCGTACTTCGCAAAACAAAATAAAAAACGACATTGTATGACTTCCAATTCTAAAATCTTGCTTTGGGTCGACCCGTAGATAGTGATGGCAATTTGAACCCGCCCCGCGGGTATTACGCTCTATTTGGCCATTGATAGGGCAGGTATTACCCAACCCGCAGTAGCGTGGGGCGGGACATGAGTGTCTACTTCCGATCTGTCATGTCCTGTCCCTCCCTGTTTTTTACTCATTCTATCTCAATTTCTTACAATATATATACATACTTCTCCTATTTTGACTTTAACTAGTTAGAGTCGATTTTTTAACTTGTTAGACTCAATTACCCAATCTATTATCACTTTTTTTCATGTTTAAAGTGTTTTCCAATATGTTTTATCGTAAAAAGTAAAAATTGGGTGTATCTTTTTCAAATAACACGTAAAAGTGGATCGACCTGCCTTACCCGGTACCCGCACAAATTTTATTCGTCCAGACTTGCACTAGCGAGGGACTGGACATGAGTATTGAGGTACCCGCCCAGTCCCGCCCATTGCCATTACTACCCGTAGATATGTCACACTCTTTTTCCTAACCTGGTTCGGGTCAATCCGAGTGAACCACGGTTGACAACCTTGGGTGGAAATTGTTCTCACTCGTCTTATCCATCGGAAGAAAAGTAAGAAGTAAGAACCCTAGTGGGAAGCTGAGGTGGCCGAAATTCAGACGAGACACGTGGCAAAGGTGAAAAAACGAGGAAGGCAGTAAAAAAAAAAAAACAAGAAGAAAAGGCGTGAGGAAAGCACGTGGTAGGCTCGCGCACCAGAGTTGAATGAACCGCCACGGCATCTGCTCACCACGCGCACTGCTTGCTTTCCTTGTCGTCTCTCCCGCCACACGCCACACGCCACCACCTCTCCTCCGCCGCTCCGTCTCCTTCCTTCCTCTTCTTCCCCAAAACAAAACCCACACCTCCCACTCTCCCAGCCTCCCTCTCCTTTTCTACTTCAAAGTTCAAACACCATTCCTTCCCTCAATCAAATTCCGATTCCTGCTGCTCTATTCTATTATCTCCTCAGGTAAAATTTTCGCCCTCTAGTATATTAGGGTTTCTGTTTCCGTCCAGAACAACAATGGATATGGCGACTCCTTCGTGCTTGTGAGAGTCATAGGAGGATTTGGAGTTGTAAGAGGGAATGTTTTTTGATGAATAGATTCCACTAATTGGAACCCTTTTATTTCCTACACATACAGTTGCTGTTTTGATTTTTCACTGGATTTTGACTTGGCTCTTTTTGGTTGGCAGATATTCGATTCATTTCGATGGGGGAGAGGATGGATTCTGATGCTGCTGATGTTCATGATGCGGTCGATGGAACAGCGGAAGTAGCTACTGAAAAAGGGTAAGATCTCTTTAGATTTTGTGTTCTTTTCGGGATTCTGATTTCCTCAATCTTTAGAATTCGGAAACTCCAAATTATTCAGCTTTCCTTTCTCTGTTGTGGGTTGAGTGAAATGGGTTTGTAAAGACTATCAATGTTGGTCCATCCGGCACCATATACTGCAAGCTTTGGTCTGAATGGGGTTGGGTGCTTTCGTTTTTAATACTCGTACAGTTGTTTCACCAAGCTCTGGGGGAAACTGGGGTGCATTATCGTGAATTGATTTGCCTGATTTCCCTCGTGGGATTCCATGAACGCAAGTCGTCTAGCTGTTTTTCATTTTGGAGTGAATTGAATCCTTCAATTTAACAGGTCTCGTACGGGCAGGAACAAGGCAAAAGTTCCCAGAAGGGTTCACAAAGCTGAGAGAGAGAAACTGAAGCGTGAGCAATTGAATGATCTCTTTCTCGACCTGGCTGATGCTCTTGGTAATTTCTCCACACTGCCCTTCTATTGATGATGGTTCACCATGTCTCACATCAGTTGTATTGGATTTGGAAGGCAAGCATAGTTTCTGTTCTGGATCTCTAACCAAGAACAATGCCTTTTTCTTTCTTAATTAGAATTGGAGCAACCAAACAATGGCAAAGCCTCGATTTTAAACGAAGCTGCTCGGCTTTTGAAGGACCTGGTTGTACAAATTGATGCGCTGAAGAAGGAAAATATGTCTTTGCTGTCTGAATCTCATTATGTAAGTCCCCTCGTGTATTTGAACTTCCCCCCTAAAATGTGAGGGAAGCTTCTTGCTTTCCTGTCAAATGTGTCAATTCTTTCCCATTAGTGATGACTTCTTTCTCCTATTGATCCAGGTAACTGTTGAGAAGAATGAGCTCAAAGAAGAGAACTCTGTACTCGAAAACCAGATAGAGAAGTTGAGGAGCGAGGTACAAACTCGGTTGGCCCAATCCAAACCCGATTTGAACATTCCGCCTGTGGAGTATCAGCAGGCAGAGATAACAGCAGCAGCTCTAGCACCCCACTTTTCAGGACACCCTGCCATAGATGGCTCATTGCAGCAACCACCGGCAGTGTTTGTGGTCCCTATCCATCCTGATCTCTCATCGTTTCAAACCATCAACAAATCGAATGTGAGCAAACCGCACCCCAGATATCCAACAACGGCTGATTCTTGGCCGTCCCAGCTTCTAGGTAGAAGAGAAGTTCAAGTAGGAGATAGCCATGACAATACGTGTAATCCTCGGGAATAATTGAATATTGACCTCCCTTTAGCTGTACAAAGGACCTCATTCACATCCCCTCTTCCTACTTGTAGATGCTTCTGTGTTAACTTGGCATGTGTTGATTGTCTGCTAGAGCTTGAACGTCCTCTGTTGAACTAAACAAAGTTGCTATTTTTAGAGAAGGAAATGAATCCTTGGGAAATTGTGGGATTAAAGATGTTACATTTCTTCCCATTTCATTCCATCCAGTTTAGTGCTTACTAGTTATTAGACTGAAACTTGAAGATGGTTTCCAGGCTCCAGCATAGGAGCTGCAGTGTAGTTTTCACAGGATCTGCAATCTTGTCGATGGCGACAGTTCTTGAGCTCAGCCACATTGTGAAAGTTAAATGGTTGGTACAAAACATTGATATATACCGCAAGATAATAACTAGAGAAGCCATTTGTTCTTTGCATTCTGGTCCTTACCTAATTACCCATTCCGTTCTAACCTGCTGAAATTCGATCCCCTTGTTCCTTCCATTCTGGACCTTACCTAATTACTATTGCTGTTCTGGCCTGTTGAGATTTGATTTTAACGATGCCCGATTGATTTTAACCGGAACTTTGGTCACGAAAGTGAATGGCTATTATGTGTACTAAGTATATCCCATTTGGCATTTCGTTGTGCGATGACATTATTTATAAATGACTATTACGTGCACAAAGTACATACAAGGCAAAATACAGTTGTATATCCACAATTATCAGATTTATAAATGGCTATTATCGTCACCCATTTCCCCAAACTAAAAAATTAGGGTTCATCTTTGTTTTGAAATCAAAATCGAACCTCGCTGCTTAGGCACTCATGCAGGTCGTGACCCATTACGCATACCTGAATGTTCTTGCAGAGGTGAGATGTGGGTTTGGGCAAATCCATATTTTTGTTTCTGTTCTCTGTTAGCAACCTCTGCATATTCCAAGAACCTGTGACCACCTCCATCTCGGCTCCCAACTCCTCCTCGTCGCCTCTTCCCCGACGGCCGACGCCAAAATCACCTCCCCTTTTGCCCCCAAAACGGCTCCGTACCCAGATCCTCCGTCGCCAGGTCTGGGGCGGGAGCTCCCCACCGCTACAGGAGATCCAGCGACGAGGAATTCGAAGAGCGGAGCGAACGATTTCAAATCCAGCGTTGTTGCTCTCGCGAAAGATTGGGACTGTCATTCCCCGCTCTGGTGACGTGGTCGAAGTGAAATCCGGGAGCGGAGGCGGCATCGAGTTTGGGATTCAACTACCTTCACTGTTATCTGTTAGACCTCACTACTGCAGTCTTCTCTGTTGGCGATTTGGTTAGTTCAATCTTATTTTGTTTGAGATTCAAGCTTGGTATCACCATGGCGCCGACTACATGGAAGCCATCGGAGTAAAAGGGACGCGATGGTTGAGGATTGTGGTTGGAATCAAAATCTTAGCTTGGGTAGGGTTATTTGGGGGGTGGAGGCGTCGATCAGAGGAGGATCGGTGGTTATCGGGCGTGTTTATGGGTTGAATTTTTAGTCTCGCCCTCTGTCGTGGTCGAAAAACGGAGAGATTAAGGAAAGGGGAGAAGACGGATCGAAGTTGAGAAATGGAAGGTCAATACTCGTTTTGTGGTTTTTAGGGTTTTTAATTTTTTCTCTTTTAATCCACGTCATTCAGTGGGGTCACAAACACACCAACTAAGCATCCACCGTCTGTCCAGTCATCAAGTTAACTGACGAAGTTAACGGAGTGGACGGAAATGGATATTTCGTGTATTTCGATAGTTGTGGATATATTTGTCACAAACATTATAGTTGTGGATATACATCTGTATTTTGCCTATATACAATTTGCTTTCGTTCTAGGGATGGCAAAAATATCCGTAACCGTGGATATCCGCCCGAATCCGACCTTGTCGGGTGGGTAAAACCCGAACCCGAATGACTTTTAGTGGGTACGGGTAAAACCCGAACCCGAATATTGCGGGTAATGGGTGGGCATGGTTTTCTCACTATCCAACCCGAACCCGCCCGATATACACATGCATATGTATTTTGTCTAGAAATAATCATTATTTTTCTCTAATATATTTTATATTTAGCATATAAATATAATTTTTTCATGAAATTGTGTTGTTTTAATGAATTTTCTTCATCCTAGTGTATTATTGTCATCCTTTTTGTCTTACGTAATGTGAGAATACATATGAATATTAACATATTGGTTGAATTTATAAAGAGAAACTATTACCCATGGATAACCGTGGATACTCGAAACCCGAACGGCTATGGGGATGGTTTCGATTTTCTACCCGTTTCTTATGTGGATATGGGTATGGGTAAAATCCGAACTACTCTGGGTAGGGTAATGGATATGCACTATCCGCCCCCGACCCATTGCCATCCCTATTTCGTTCACTCATTATGTGCGATTACACTATTTATAAATGGCTATTTTGTGACGCTACCCCTTTCATTCGTTTGTTACGTGCAATAACATTATTTATAAAAGTATCATGGCAGTAAATAACAACAAAGATCCACGCCATAGGTACGATTGTAATGCTACTTTAGGGATGACAATGGGTCGGGTTGGGGTGGATAGTGCATATCTGTTACTTCTATTCAAAATAGTTCAGGTGTTATTCATGCCCACTTGTAAAACTGGTAGAAAATCAAAACCAAGTCAATACCCGTTCGGGTTTCGGGTATCCATGGGTAATAATTTCTATTCATAACTCCAACCAATATGTTAACATTCACACGTATTCTTACATTGCGTAAGAGGAAAAGTACGACAATAATTCACTAGAATGAGGAAAATTAATTAAAACAACACAATTTAATGAAAATATTATATTTATATGCTAAATATAAAATATGTTAGAGAAAAAATAATGATTATTTCTAGACAAAATACCAATGTTGTGAGAACCGAACCGGAGTATGACCCGATAATGCTAACGGCTCGCACTTTAGCGGTCCAACCGGCATTAGACCGTTTAAAAACCGTTAGAGAACCGGTATCTAATAAACGTTATCAGTATAAATAGTGGACATTTCTTAATCAGAGCTCATCTCTTTCCTTCGAAATTGTGAAATGGAAAGAAGGATTCAATTTGAGAGCCCGACGATTTTGGTTTATTTCAATTTTCAATTTTCTACAATTTTTTTAATTAAATTTAGTGGCTGAATGGCAAAACCGGACGAGCGGCTCGATCGGCTCGAACGGTTAACCGCCTCGGCCGCTCGCCAACCGCTACATAAACCGGAGCGGCTTTTAGACTGTTCCGAGCCGGTTTTGTGACCGGGTGGCGGTTTTACCGGTCAGGCCGAGCGGCTCGGCTCGGCTTTAATAACACTGCAAAATACATATGCATGTGTATAATTGGGCGGGTTTGAGTTGTATAGTGAGAAACTCATGCCCATCCATTACCCGCAATATTCAGGTTCGGGTTTTACCCGTACCCACTAAATATTCTTCGGGTTCGAGTTTTACCCTACCCAATTAGGCCGGATTCGGACGGATATCCACAATTACGTATATTTTTGACAATGCTACTTCCTCACATCTCCTACCAAACTATTGTGATGTCCATTTAGCATTGAGTTAATAATTGAATAGGTAGAAAGATAGGTAGGAAAAAGCCCCCTTTTACCTAATCGCTAATCTTCTTGGAGACTTGGACCATTATTTTGGTAAAATGTTTGGAGCTGCAGTGTCAACAGAGGTTAAAATTGAGGACCTTTTTGTACTTTAGTTCCCCTTTGAGCTGCTTAACTAAACTTCGCCTCCGCCTAGATTTCTCCATCAAACCATCTTCACTAGCCCACTCTTTCAGTCTCACTCCTCACCCCACCTGTCCACTGCTGCTTCCCGACACGCCGAATAGCCATTCAGCCAGCCGTACAGCCAAAGGGCCATAGCACCTGCGTCGGCGATCGCGACAAAACCCCGAGTGCGGCTGTGAGCTAAGAGAGCGCAGATAGGAAGCAAAGACCGGAGATTTCTCATATATTCCACTCTGCTTCAAGGAACCCCAACATTTGCAACGCAAACCCACATCTACTAGCTGCTATGGGATCTGGAGCTGGAAGCTTCCTCAAGGTTCTTCTCAAGAACTTCGATGTTCTTGCTGGGTATGCTTCCTCTTCTTCTCCATTTACTGTTTTGCTGCCCGGGTTCATTCGATTACTAGAAAAAAGCTCAGAGCGTTACTTCACTAGGTTTTGATTCCAAACAAGAAAGTGGAACCCCATTTGACGAATTTTGGTTGGATTTGTTGCAGGCCTGTCGTCAGTCTCGTTTATCCTCTGTAAGTCATCGCTAATTCTTTCCTTTTCTTGTGAATCTCGATTCCTATGGTATTTGGGAAGTCAGAATCGTTCTTTCATGGGCTGGATTTGGATTTTGGATAGATGTTGATTGATGCTGAACATGTCTAAATTTCGCCACTCTATTCCTGTATGAAACTGTCAATGGGTAGCTTATGAATTTGGTTTTATGGATCAGGTATGCCTCGATCCGGGCAATAGAGACCAAGTCCCAGAATGATGATCGCCAGTGGCTCACCTATTGGGTTCTCTACTCCATGATCACACTCTTGGAGCTCACCTTTGCAAGGGTTATTGAATGGTGACTCAATTTCTTCTTGTCTTTATACCTCGGCTCATTTTTCACTATATATGTCATAATAGAGTAACATAACTTGACTGAAGTATGGAACTCTTGGTTATGTATTCCTCGCAGTAGTTCTTGTATATGGTTGTGCTTCTCAGCTCCCCTACAAGTTATGGTTACGGAAATCATATCCATTCTTCTATGATCATGATGATCAGATAGTGAATTACGGTTATTTATTGCTCTCTATATTTCAGCCTTCTGATAGATTTGTTTATGGATGACCGGCAGGATACCTATCTGGTCGTATGCAAAGCTCATTTTCACTTGCTGGTTGGTGCTACCATACTTCAGCGGCGCTGCTTATGTCTACGAACACTTTCTGAGGCCTCTCTTCCTCAACCCACAAAAAACCATCAACATATGGTATGTGCCAAGGAAGAAGGACGTCTTCACCGAGAAAGATGACGTTCTGACTGCTGCTGAGAAATACATCCAAGAGAATGGCACCGAGGCATTTGAGACTCTTATCCACAGGGTATGTAATGCCATTCATGTACTGCTACCTCTCATGCATACAGCAGCCATACATTCAGACTAACTCGTGGAGTGCATAGTTTCTTAGTAGGGTTTATACCTTCAATCCTCCACTGTATGTTGGGAGTCTTTTTGACGCATGTTTTTTGGGGGGTGGTTTTTGCAGGATAAATCCAGGAGCACCACTGGTTACTCGATATTCGGCCAGGCTGAAGACGAGTACCGATATTGATCGTCCCATTTTCGCACTGCTTAGTACCCAGACCACGGGAGCTGTTGTCTAGCTATAGTCCAGCTTATTAGGTTTCTAAAATCACTGTGTAAACGTGGTGTTTTGTTGTAGTAGAGAGTAATTAGCAGCAAACTGTTTTGGTGTATGATAGAAATCCCCCTTGCTTTCTTTTGTATTTGAACCTTGCACATAACTCGACTAAGAATGCAGGCTTTGCATCTTCTCATACTTGCTTGTCATGGCCTCACAAAAGTCTTCTATTCTATCCAACCCGTCTTGACCCGTCTCGTTCTCAGATCAGCTTATTCTATATTGTGATTGTCTATATATCGGCATTTCTTCAATGATTTCCTTAAATAGTGTACCGACCTCGTAGACTAACTAGTATTATGTGTGGAGAACGGTTTATGTTGATTTGCTAATGGAACTTTGTCTGCTCCACTAAGAAGCCAAATGTACTCTTGTGCCAATTTGCCCAACAAAATCAAGGATCACCTACAAGAAATATATCAAAACCAACATTACAGTTGAAACGAAGGCCCAATACTCCATCCATGGCTTAATTGAGCCTAGTGTTAGGGTTACCTTAAATTCCAAATATCTGCACTCTTTAACTTCCCAAAAAGGAAAACTAACAGGCGCCATCTAATACAAACCTCTTTCAACAACACAGAACAAACATCGGAGGAACAAGCCGGGCCAGGAGGTATATTATAGAAACAAAGAAGATTGGTATCCTTCCACATCCAGTTGACACTACTTGATCATTGACCATTACCAGAGCACAGTCTCTTCACGAATTTCTTCATTGAAGCATGATCAACGAGGGCAGTGACCATCGAGTTTAAACGCCTCCGTTTTCACTTCCCTGAAAGCATCTTTTGTTTTTGGAAGGGTGGTGGAATGGAAAAGACTTCCCTGAAAGCACCTACGCTAGCTCAAGAGCTCAACCAAGCTCAGGCTTCCTCTCCTTCATCTTCACCAGCATTCAAAGCTTCAGCCAGATACTCCTGAGCTTCCTCCAGTGCAGACTCCTTGGCATCAGCTGCATATAGTATCTTCTTGATTGCAACTGCCACCTACATTCAAAAATACAACAATGTCCATGTGGTCAAAGAGCCGTCTTCCTCTGGTTTATAAGGAAATATGCTTCTCCCTTACCGGAAGATCCTCCAACTCCTGGATCTGACAAAGTATCTCTATATCGCGTAGCTTCGCAAAGTAAAAGTCTCTCTCTTTCTCCAGAAGGTCTACCGAGAGCTTCAAATCCGTAATCTGCACTCAACAAATGAGCCAACGTTCAAAAATGCAAATCTGAATGCCAGGGAGTGGAGCATGCATTCTCTTTTTAGTTCAAGACAACAAGAAGGGATTTAGTTAGTGCCTCATTGGACAGCGCCTGAATATCTACTGAAGAATGATTCCCCCCACCTGACCCAGTACTTGCCCGACTTGGCTTTGGCCCTGCAATGAAGTAATATGGTTTCAAGGTGAACAAAAATGCTGGAAATAGGGGAAGGAAGCTAGTTTGGGGGTGCATGCTGCTGAAAGTTTTATGCATTCCACCTGAGTCAACTGTAGCAGAGTGATGATGGGTATTATTTGATTGCAATGATTTTGAAGCCTTTATAGAACCCTTAACCCGCTCTTTCCCACCCTTGCATCTCCTTTCAATCGGATTATAGTTCCTGAAAAGCAACAGCATTTGCAAGTATTAAAGAACATTCATCAGGTGCAAGGCTCTAGCAGTCAAGAAAAGCATAGAATTGAATAGAAGACAGTCATGGATGGGAAAGGTAGCATACTCATTCATAATGCCACCATTAACAGAATCACAGTATCTCTTCAGCCATTGTAAGAACTCCAAATTGTCCAATGGCCTTGCCTTGACAAGCTTGTTCACTTCGATATGCTGCCCATGTAGGCAAAAGAAGGTAGAGATTTCAGTGACAAGACATTTTACAGGCTATAGCTGATCGCAACTGCCAACTAGTAAAACAACCATATCCATCGGGTAGATATGGCATGAGTTTGCTAGCTGCCACAACCCACAAGGGCTCTGATTATTTCCCTTCTTTTATCCCCTTAAATAACTTCACTATGCGATCATACTTTAATTGGTAGCAAGACGAGATATACCTTCCCCAATGCAGTAAGCATTATTGGTTCTGGAATTCTACTGTTAAAACCAACAAAGTCAAGTTGGAAAACCATGTAGTTCCAAAGGCATAAAGTTGATCCCACCAAGTAATCACGAGCTCAAACCACAATATGACACAACTCCAAGAAGGTCCACAATGATGACAGTACGCAGAAACAAAAAGCTATAAATCAGAAAGTGATACCTTATCAATCTTTAACTTGTTGAATACATCCTGTAGAACTTTGTAGTTTTGGATGTAGTCATATTCTGACTTGGCATCAAAATTGACCTACAACCGAACCAATGTTATCATCAAAAGTTAAGCTTGCATAGAAATGCAATCCATGAATTGGTAAAGTTTAGGCATCAAATGACACAATGATGCGAAAAAAAATCATAGTCTTGTCACCACCTTGTGCATTGGGACAACTCCTGGATGAGTCATGTCCATCATCTGGCATTGAACTGCACCAGACGCAGCCTGCATATACATGAAGAAACCGTCAACCAAACGAAGGATAGAAGGCCAGAATCATGAACGAGAGAAAAATCTACATCATCGTCCCAATCCCCTGGAAAACATTGACGAACTTCAGATGGAAATCCGACCGAAACATCACGCATACCGCCTTCAATCTACACAAATTTCTTTCTCACGCTGCGGAGTCTAGCTAATTTAGACTCCAAACAAGCAACATAAAACTGAAGGCCGAACTTCAATCAAATATACAATATTCACTGCGCCATTGAAGAATATGAAACTACTGTTCTAACGAGCATCAGCTGGAAGCACAGAAATTCAAATTCCCTGCAAACGGAAGCTAAGCCGTAAAAGCCAAAAGCAAAAAAAAAAAAAAAAAAAAAAAAAGCAGCAAACGAAGAGCCATTCCCCATTCGCTAAACCTGATCCCCGCCGACAACGCCGTAAAATAGAAGAATAAGAAGGACAAGGAAGAAGAAAGAGGAGGACCTCTTCAATGCGGGAGAGGTTGAGCTGAAGGCAATTGTTGATCCAAGTCAATATCTCATTCCTGCCGACGAAGTATGCGCCGTCCATCATCCCTATGTTGGATGCCATTTTCCCTCTTCTTCTTCTTCTTCTCCTCCTGCTGCTGCTGGCTCTTTGCCTTGCGCGTAATCTGTGCGTAGAATCCCCTCCCTCTCGCGCGAATCTAAACGGAAAACAGGGAAGAAATGGAGGAAAAAGGAAGGAAACGTAGAGGAACGAGAGGCACAGAGAGAAAGAGAGGGAAGAAGAGTTAATTAAAGAGGGAAGGGAGGGAGAATGAATTTGGGGAAGCCATTGAAGGGGGGAAAAGGCTTTTATATATATATTTTTATTTTTGGGAGAAAAGAAGATCATCAGCACAGGTGAATGGAATGCGGATGACTACTCCATCGTTCGTCCTCGCTGTGGCTGCCGTTTCCTTTTCTTTTTTTTTTTTTATTCGATTTAATATTATTTTCTTTCATTTGTTTAATTTGTAAAAAGGAAATGGAAGCTTTATTCATAGAAAAGGAAAAAAAATCGAAGCTTTGGATGTAACGGGAGGTGACAGGAAACGATAAAAATTCTGTACATGAAACAGTAAGGATAATATTATTAATAAACAAATAAATGATGCAGAAAAGTTAGACAAATGGCTGAAAATTGTTGCTAAACAAACTCTCAAGTCAAGTACAACTAAAGTAGCTAATGAGTAATGACGCCTCACTGGCTCACTCCCAAAAACAAAACAACAGCCACGTGGAAAAATCAAATTATTTGTGGTACTATATCATGTTGATGGTCAAATCACTAAAATTAATATATTTGCAAGTTAATTTCATACTATTCTCGAAGTGTTAGACAAATACAAGTCGAACATTTATATATGAGTTTTAGTTCTCGGTTTGTGGACACTTATCTAATTAGCACGTTTTTTATGTAGAAAGATCGACGCAAGAGCGTCTAACTCATATTAATAAAACGTTCATGGAAAACACCCATTACATCATTGCGAAGCCATTAACTAAACCAGAATCTCTAACATTGAGATTGTGTGTACCAAAATGAAAATCATGGCCAAGATTCGCCAAGTAATCAGCTGCAAAATTTACCTCTCTGTACACGTGTTTCACCGAAACTTCCCATTCGAGATTGAGAAGGCGATTAAACTGTTGAGCAATGCTACCATGTCTGTGGTCTTCATTGTCAATGTTCTTAATGACGTCGATTGCTGTGATAGAGTTCATCTTCAGGTTCACCTTCCGATAGCCCTAGTCCCTAGCAATTTTCAGTCCCTCTGCTGCGCCCTTAAGTTCAACTGTTGGGATAAAGCATCTCCCAAGATTGCAGGTGAAGGCTTCATAGTAGTTCCCGAGGTGATCTCGAAGGAGCCCCCCTGCAGCTGCTCCTCCTTATTGTGTTAAGACAGAACCATCAGTTTGCAGCTGAATCCATCCCTCTGCAGGGGGTTGCCAGCCAATATGAGTGGAAGTGGGAATCATTCTCGTGACCCTTGACGTCGTCTGTACATCTTCTTTGCTTGGCAAACAATTCTGAACCAGGATTGAATTCTCGACACAAACCCTTCTTTAATGTAGAGTTTCCCATCAATGGTCTCCTCGTTCCTTTGCTTCCATAGGTGCTAGCAGACGATTCCAAAATCAACTCATGTTTCCTCATTCTGTAGGTTAACAAGAAACCAATCATGAAACGGCAAGCTGCCATTTTTCTCTTCAATTTTGTTATGCATTTTCTCCCAGATGCTCCTGGCTTTCTTGTAGTTGCGGATGATGTGTTCACTTGTTTCCTCAGGCTCCTGGCAGTGGTGGCATGAGCTGTCTTGTGTTAGCTTTCTTTTGGTCCTTTCTTTGTTGGTGCAGAGTCTATCATGGAAGACAAGCAAAAAAAAGTGCTTGATTCTGCATGTTTCCTCATTTTGCAGGTTAGCAAGCAACCAATCATGAAACGGCAGGCTGCCATTTTTCTCTGCAATTTTGTTATGCATTTTCTCCCAAATGCTCATGGCTTTCTTGCAGTTGTGGATGATGTGTTCAATTGTTTCCTCAGGCTCCTGGCAGTGGTGGCATGAGCTGTCTTGTGTTAGCTTTCTTTTGGCCCTTTCTTTGTTGGTGGAGAGTCTATCATGGAAGACAAGCTAGAAAAAGTGCTTGATTCTGTTAGGGCCCTTCCATCTCCAGAGTTTCTTCCATTTGCTATTTGGTTCAGCCTCCTGATCATCAGCAGCAAGTCCATAGGCAGATTTTAGTATGAATTGTCCATCCTTCTCCAGTCCCCAAATTTTCGTGTTGTCACCCAGGTCAGATTTTGGGGCAACCATTCCTACAATAGAAACCACAATTTAATAAGATAGGACATGTTTGAGTCTCTCCCATTCCCACTCACATTCCTCAGTTGTCCATTCAGCAACAAAAGAGTTCTTGTCATCCTCCGCGAGATCAGTGAGGCAGAAATCCTCTAAGTATACTCCATTATCTAGCCATGGTTGGCACCAGAAACTCGTTGTCTTGCCATTTCTGGTGCTCTAGCACGTGGCTTTCTTCATCAGTCTCATGCCTTTGACAATGACTTTTCCATAGATTGGAATGGCTACTCTTCTTCATTCCTTTAATCTCCCCATTTTTCCTGCTTAAAGTACTTCCCCTGCAAAATTCGAACCCACAAGTCAGACTCTTTGTTTAACATATGCCAGCCCAGTTTGATCATGAAGGCCAAATTCATATTACGGGCTGACTTTAACCCCAACCCCCGTTGATCTTTAGGTTTACAAATGTTTTCCCAGGAGACCAAATGAGTCTTTTTCTTGCCATTCAAAGAAACCCAAACAAATCCTCTAACTTTCCTATCGATAGTTTCACACAGAGAGAGGGACAAACGGGTCGTTTGCATAGCGTAAGAAGGAAGGGCATTAAGAACAAACATGGCAAGAGTGACCCTGCCTGCAAGAGACAGATTTTTGGCTTTCCAAGTAGACAGTTTTTGGTCAATCCTATCAATGATGTATTTATACGTATTAATAGTAAGACGACCATGTAAAACTGGGACTCCTAAGTATCTACCAAGATGCTTAGTGGCTTGGATTCCAAGTCTACTACAGATCTCCTTCCTATTTTAGTTTTGGACGTTCTTACAGAAGAAAACCCTTGACTTTTCTTTACTGACCATTTCCCCTTAGGCCAGACAAAAATGATTCAAACAGTCCAAGACAGTATCATCATGCTTAGGATTGGCCTTAGCAAAGAGCACAAGATCATCAACGAAAAAGATGTGAGAGGGCTGGTCCTCCTGGAGATAGCCTGTAGGGTTTCTAGTTTCCCTTTTTTTTTACCTCATTCAAAATACAGTGGCTAAGCCTTTTCATAGAAAGAGTAAAGAGATAAGGAGAGAGGGAACATCCTTGTCTAAGTCCACGCGAAGGCCTGAAGCTCTCAGTTTCACTCCCATTCTACAGAACTTGAAAGTTGGTGGTAGTGACACACTGTATAACCATAGTGATGAAGCTGGTAGGGAGCCTAGCAGCTTTCAGTGTTTCTTCCAAAAAATCCCATTCAAGTATGTCATATGCTTTGGCCAAATCTATCTTGAGAAGCATGTGTCCCTTCTTTCCATTTTTTCTAGCCATGGAATGCATTGTTTCCTGCAGAATTATAATATTGTCAGTAATGTGTCTATTGGGGATGAAGCTAGACTGGTTTTTGTGGACCAGGAGATGCATAAGGGGTTTCAGTTTGTTTGCAAGGATTTTAGCTACCACCTCATAACTCACATTACAAAGACTAATAGGCCTAAACTAGTTCATAGAAGAGGGGCTTTCAACTTTGGTAATCAGAGCAAGGAGGGTTCCATTCAATGATTGAATCCTATAGGGACTGCAGAAACAGGACAAGATGAAAAGAGAGAAGTCTTTTCCAATGGAATTCCACCATTTTCGAGTAAAAGATGGCTTGGAAGCGACCTTTTCCAGGGGCCTTGAGTCCATTCATGTCCATGATCACAACTTTAACCATGTCCACATTAGGTTTATCCCCTAGTCTAAGCAAATCATCACAGATCTCATGAAAGTTCGCAGGCACACAATGAACATCCCTAGCTAAATTTGAAGTGAAAATATTGAAGAAATACTCCCTGGCCAGCTCTTGAAGTGCAGTTTCATCATCAATCCATTGCCCCTGGTCATCCTTCAGGTAGCTGATCTTATTTCTTTTCCTTCTACTGATAGTAATGTTGTGGAAATAACGTGTATTCAGTCACCTCTGACAACCCTGTTTGTTCTAGATTTTTGGATCCACAAGAGCTCTTCCTGCCAGAGAGTTTGTTCTTTTTCTTCTCTTGTACTTTGCTCCTTTTCAAGCGATCTGGTAGTGGGTCTTCTTCCGTTGAGAATTTCCAAAGCTTTAAGTTCACCGAGAAGTTGTTTCTTCCTCTTGAAGATGTTCCCATACACGTCTTTATTCCATTTTTGCAGCTCTTGCTTGAACTTCTGCAAGGAGTAAGGAAACTCACATCCAACAATCCTGGAAAAGGAAAGAAAAGGGATGAAATTATAATGAGCAAGCCATGAGGCCAGAAACTGGAATCTTCTACATGGTTCTGTTGTCGTTTGTGATCCATTGTATTGGTGAGGATAGGCCCGTGATCCGATTTGAGCTTAGGGAGGTGGAATACTGTTGTCTTAGGGAACTTATGTTGCCATTCAATGTTACACAGACTTCTGTCCAATCTCTCCTTCAGTCGAGAGGCTTTGGTGAACCAGGTGAAATTTGGTCATGTATAGCCCAAGTCAACCAATTCACAATCCCCAATGCATTTGTTGAATGCTCGAGTCTTAACAAAATTGAAAGCAACCTCCTTGTTTCTCCCATTAACGTGCAATGGAGTTGAAGGAGCCAAGGAAGGTTAACACCTCTTTCAATAGTCCTAAGACGATCCCACAATCCCTCTCTATCGTGATCATTGGGGCTGACATACACTAGAGTAAGCATGAACCTTGCAATACCACCAATTGAGCATTTAAGATGTAGCAGTTGCTTATTTCTATCTAGGATTTCCATTTTCATACTATACTCATTCTAGAGGACCCAAATCCCCCCACTAAAACCAGTTGCATCAGAGACCTCCCAGGAATCATATCCAAGGGACTTGATGACACCAATGGCCTCATCGCCACTAATTTTGGGCTCCATAATGCAGGAAATATCAAGCTTATGGTTCTCTTTGTACAACTTAAAACTAGACATAAATTTGGAATGCTTTGCACCCCTACAGATCCAAGAGAAGACTTTAACCATAGGATTGGATAAAGAGATCTTACCTGGATGACTTAGAGTCAAGGACTTAGTGAGTCTCGACGTCCATAACCGTCTTCTCATCTCCAGCAGAGCAATCATGGTCCACTGTAGTGAGCTGTTGCACATTTTCTTGTGCTGTTTTGTCATTCTCCGGGTTTATTTTTTTTTAAGACAATCTTCTTGGGAATAGCACTCCCACTTTCAGGGGAACTCTCAATATTTTTAGCAATCTCATTAGATCTATTTCATGGTGAGGATGCCTCATCTTAGGCTGGTGTCCTGACTTAGCATCATACAGGAGTTATTGCATGTGACTTCTCAGCTCTTATATGGTTGAGGGCTTCATTCTTCGTCTTTGAGTGTGCAGGAACACTCTTCTTAGATGATTCCACAATCTTCACTTTCTGCTTGCTAATTTGACTCGTCCTGAATAACAAAATAATTTCCCGCCTAAGGTCCAAGTATAAACCTTAGTCGGGTGCAGTACATGATAAGTATGATTAAATATCAACTCGGGCCGGTCAGTCTACCCCTACTTCAGTCATTTGAATCATTATCTAGCAATAAAGTTTTGGTTGAAAAGTTTACTAATTAAATTAAAACAAGACAAAGATGAATGGTTTTGAAAGTTCTTTTGTCGAAGGATCACTCTGGTGTTGCTTCCCCCTAACTACTACCATGGTATGTGAACATAAATGATTGCTATGGGCAAGGTGATCGCTAACCGCTAGGGGACGCAAATATGGTCATAGACCACGCTCATGATTGCTAAACCTAGGCATGCATTATAGGCTGTCACTAGGCCCTCTCGGTTTAGGCAATCAATGGTTAACTTACTCCCTCACTCAACCCAAGGGTTGGACGGATTAATCGCGCTTAACCAAATTGCATAATCCAATATTGATGTTTGCCCTAAATTAACCTAGTTAGAATACTTCAAAAGCCCTAGGGATACCAACTCAATTGAGACTCCCTTGGAAGTGGGTTTTCCTCTCTAGACTAGCTTAAGCAGCTAATTAGATTGCTAAGCACAGACATGCACAATCCTTAGGTTGCTAAGCACCAATCATGCACAAACCTAAGGATACTAAGCACAAACATTCACAATCAAGATGAATAATACCTCAAACATTTGAATTAAACAATACCCAATGACAATCATTCAATTCACATAAAAGAAAACTACATGGTAGAGTTAGGGTTTAACAACACCCAAGTGAAAAGAATTCTACTCCATGCTAGAAATGGGAGAAACACAAGGAGAAGGGGTAGAAACCATCTTGGAGGAGGCTTCTAATCTTCTTGGCCCTTTTGTTGAACTTTCCTTGTAGAAAATCTTCCCAAAATCCACCTTTGAGCAAAACCCTAGCCTCCTTCTTCTTTGGTTCGTGTTTCTCTCTCTAGAAATTAGAAGAAGGCTTTCTCACTCAAGTGGGCTCTCACCTCTCTCTTCCTTTCACCTCAAATTTTAAATAGGGAATGATCTGTGTTCACGGCTCTAATTCACGGCCGTGAACAATGAAACGCGTCTGTGACCTCCAATTGGGCGTTGAAACGCACCGCTTCACTTGCTTGTGTTCACGGTCCACAACTCCTGTTCACGGTCTTAGCAACCGTGAACACAATTGGCGTCAATAACTTGCATTTTGGCTCTGGACGCCTCAAAGTTCACGACCAATTGCTCATCTTCATGGTCATACAAGACCGTGAACAGCCAAGGAAAACCGTGAACTCGTTGTTTTTCACCTCTTCTCCCGATTTTCGATCTTTTTCGTCCAACTTTCGACTCCGAGGCTGGTTTCACCTGTTAAATCCCGAAACACACTAAAACATGAGAAACCTAGCGTAAAACCAACCTTTTAGGAGTGGAGTTGCTACAAACGACTAAGGAAAATGGGGGCAAAACATGTACAATTAGGCCCGAATCACTCCCCCACACTTAAACGTTTGCTTGTCCCCAAGAAAACCATTTCACACAAGGTAATATTTCAACCTACACATATACTTTGGAGACAACTCAGAGGGCACAAAGTGAGAATTCTTGATGGCTATTGGCACTCAATACATGGATCGTTGCAAGCGATACTGACATCCACCACAAACGACCTTCAAAGCCACCAAAAACGAGCAAATGAAAAGTTCTCACCTTGTTCATGGATCAATGCAAGTCTCAACAAGACCACTTATCAACCACACCAACCATGCATGGAATTCAAGTCCGAGTAACAAATGGAAAGGCAACAAAGGTCCTCACCGGGGTATGATATGGCATGCAAAACATGAATGAATCACTCACTCTCAAGACCAGTGGGGTCGAGACCTTTTGGTGCAAAAGATGTGCACAATCATAAAAAATCGGCCCTATCTTCTCAATACCACAGCGGTAACCTCTAAATGCTAGAGTTCACGGGATGGTTCTCACCACTAGCTTGTCCGAAGGTTTTAGACACAAGTTCAGATGACTGCAATTGTCTTAGACATGGGGAAAAGGCTTTTTGGGTGGTGGCAATCATGACGTGAGATTATACATCTTCAACCTAAACCCGAAGGTTCTATGGTTTCGACTAAAATCCTTCTCTTTAACCCAAGGCCACTAGCATCGGCCAAAAACCTTATCTCTCCCTTCCAAACTATCACCCATCGTGAACTACATCAAAGCACTCTTCCTCACTCTACTCTTTCTAGCACATTAAGGTTTGGTAGTGAAGGAGCTCTAAAACAATGTGGGGGTTTCAATGGTTTGGGTGCCAAAAAACCCCTCCTGGAGCATGTACTTTGGTTTTCCGTGGCACTCTCTACTTTTTTACCCCATTTCATTACCTCTTTTTCGTTTCTCTTTTCTTTTCTTTTTGAGGGGGGTACTAGAGAGTAAAAACACTTGCCAACTATACATTTAACGACCAATGCTCTCTTTTTTAGGAACTCACTCCAACACTACACTTCATTTTTCTCATTCCTAGCAAGAACCGCACACAAACCTTCTATGTAGAACCTCTATGGAAACTCAAAGGTGAGAGTTCCAGGGCACAAGGGTGACTCATGTTTAGACACGAATAAAGGATTGGGGGTCGTTCTATCAACACCATTAAGCTCATAAGCACAAAGCTCATAACTTAAGAACAACCCTCAAAGTCACAAGGCTCAAAGGGGTTGACTAGTGGATAATACATTTCGTGACAATCAACATTTGGGCGTGGACTAATCCTATGCCTCCATCATACTCACTAGTGACAACTGTGATGTTACTCGCCCTGGTAAGAGGGATCTAAGCACACAAGAAGAAAACAATCGACTCAAAGCTCACATGGCTACCTAGTCACCCAACCATCTATTCTAATTCACAAACACAATGCATGGCAATTGTAATCAGTAAGTAATCGAGTCAAGACATCCATTCATTTATGCACACGTGAGAACTAAACTTTTGCACTATCCTAATGAACCTCTCAGTCATCATCATAGGATATACTAGATCACATGCAACAATTCAAGATCAATGCCAATACACACGAGATTTTCCCACACACCGGCCACTTTGATCATGCAAACATTGCTTAAAGCCCTCAAATTTTTGAAATTTGGGCATACATCAAGGCTCCAAGCATCCATCAAACTCAAAAAATCATAATAGTAAACTAACCCCCCCCCCCCCCCCCACACACACACGTAACACTTAAACTCGACATTACCCTCAATGGCGTAAGAAAGGGGTAGAATGATGTTACCACTTGGGCTTGGTGAGTGAAAGTTGGAATCGAATCCGGGGTAGGATATTTTGAGCTTCAAGGAGAGACAAAAATCACACACACAAACACAATACGACTCGCTCGAGGCGAGGTTATTACAAGCACAATACGATAGTAGTGGTTTATGTCACACACACACACAAAATGAAGAAAAATAATAAAAACAAAAAACAAGATCAGGGTTACAATTGGAGAAGTGGGGTGAAAGGATTCGGCTTTGCCACATGTTTCACTCGTCGGCTACATATCTCTGGTGGAAGGACCCGCGACCTCATCTGGGAGGATGCCCTGGCGTCGAGCCATCAGCTCGAGCAGATCAGTCTGCCGGTCGAGGCGGGAAGTGAATCCCACGAAGTTCATCTTAAGGCGATCCACCCTCTGGACGAGGGAATCACCTGCTGGTGGTGGCTGTGCTGGGCGCTGGACGTCGACGGCGGCCGGGTGCCCGAGTAGGTGGTTGCTTTGCTGGTGGAGGGACCTCTGGGTCAAGCTCCACTAGAGCCGGGTCAACTACTGCTCAGATGACTCCTGAAGGTCGGAGTCCCTCAAGGTACTCCACTCCATCTCTCCCTGGAGTACCAGCTTCTGGTTGTAGAGTGTCTCCACTGGGAAGGGAGTCGTCCTCCCAAAGCTGGTGCACCCAACCATATTCACCCGGAAGTGCCGGGCTATTCTCGTAATGAGGCCCCCCATGTGCATCGTGTCCACTCTGTTCCGCCCTAGACACCAGGCGAAAGAAGTGGCGATTAGGGATCCCAGATGGATCGGCTCTGTTGGGCTCCTCATAAAGTAGAGCCAATGAGCCCTCCGTTCGTCATCAGATGACCGGATTGGCTGCTGGGGACGACTGAGTGGGTGAGTAAAGTATGGAGGATCCTCCACTAGGTCTTCAGCTTCACCGCGTTGGTGCGGCTCCCCGTAAACTCATTGTGCTCATGCTCGGGGCGGCAGAGAGCTCGAAATGCTCGCTGATAGTCAAAGTCGACTGAGTACTGCCGCTCCGTCATTGTCATGTGAGTGGGGTCAAGCCCCATCGCCTGAGCAAAGGCTTCGTAGGTCAGCACTCGTGGCTGACCTCCCAGCATGAACTCCGCCCTCAATTGGTTCTTCTTGCTGGGACAATGTGGGAGAAGGTGAGTAGAACTCCACACACAACTCGTGGTAGATCTCCTCATCCATCGTCAAGAGCTGGCGCCACTAGGAGTGACAGAGCACCCACGGTCATCGCAGCTCGGCACCTGAACAAGTTGACATGTCCAGGTTCAGCTGCCAATGAGGCCCAATCGGGCTGCCACTCTGGTAGGCAAACTTGTCGCCAAAATCCAAGTGGTTCACCAAGTATCAGATGTACTCGTGCTCCACATTAAGCATCCTGCACAAATTGACAAACAAACACCATGCGTGGAAACAATCATTAAATAATGCTCATTGGTAGGGGTGTTCAAACGGTTTGGTTACCGTGGTAACCGTTTTAACCGTTACTATTTGGATAATTTGGTTTGGTTAATTTGGATAATTGGTTTGGTTTGGTTAAAGTTTTTAGCTTGTTTGGTTTTGGTGGTTTGGTTTGGTTTCACACTCCTAACCAGTCAAACCAAATTAACCAGTTAAGTAATTAGTCATATATCTAACATATATTATATACACATAATACTTTGCATAACCACTCAAGAGTTAACGTTCATCCCTTTTAGACTCATAAAATATAAAGTTCAATATTGCTCATATAGTGTATATTTGTATATGTAAAGTCTAGACCACAACATATGGACGCCTAATTTAGATAAATTTCATACATTATGATGAATGAAAACTTAAAAAGAAGGTCATTTCCAGCCTATGATAATTGCTAAAAGACTAAGTCAATTTATACAAACACAACAATTCATTAACCCATACCATTGTCATAATTTTTTGTTAGGTGAATACTTCTATACTAATCGTAAGATAATTGTCTTAGTTGCATGTATTTTTGTTAAGGCTCAACTATAACTACGTGTTGATTGTTATGTTTTATTCATTATATAAATTGCGAATTGTTGCATTAACCGGAAAATTTTCATCGTCAATGATAATGTGATTTTATATTGGTTAATCCGGTTAACCAATTAACCAAACCGATTAAACTTTAGTTTGGTTAATTTGGTTGTTGTATTAGTTTGGACGGTTTGGTTATGATATTGTATTCCATGGTTAATGGAATTTAGCCTTATTTGATTTGGTTATAACCATGGTAACCATTTGAACACCCCTACTCATTGGGAGGAAAAGAGGTTCCCCCACACTTATTTTTCCACCATGGATATCAAACATTTAAGCTCAAGCTCACCGTGGCATGGTCGTGGGTAATTCATGGTTCAAGCACACAAAAAGTTGAACCACAACCCAAACCACGGTGGCTATCATCCCCCAAACAACATAAACCTCACATGCATTCAAACATAGCACTTCGTGGGTAAATTCTAAAATAAATACGATTCGGTTCAAACACGCCCACCAAGGCTCAACTAAGCTCAAGCAAAAATCATTCCACCATTCAATCGACCTAATTCACCTAATTCCTCGCCCTAAATCTAGGTTCAACAGGCAAAGCACAAAAATCATCCTCACTTCACTACCTAATCAGATTCTCCACAAATTAATAAGGTAAAGCTGAAAACCCAACTTGGAGACGCAAGTAGGACGTAGGAGGAAGTGAGGTGTGGGCGAGGAAGGCGAAAAACGGCCGAAAAAATTGACCGGAGAGGGGTCGTCGGAGCTTCGTCGGAGAATCGCCGGAAGCTCGCTGCCGGCGACTTGACCGGAAATATGTTGGCCCAAATCTCCCTAAATTTCAGCAAAGGCCGGTTTTGATGAGGGGAGAATGGGTATGACGTTTGTTTTGGGTTCTGCTCGCCGAAAATGGGGAAAAATTGAAAAACCGACAGAGTTTCGCGTTTTTTTGGTGAAGATTTGAAATTTTCCGGCGAGATTTGGTTGTGAAGTGAAGGGTCTCCGTTCATGCCCCCTTTTATAGGCACAACTCGGAGTTCACGGACGCTTTTTCTTGTTCACGGTCTTAGGGACCGTGAATACTCAAATGCGTGCGTGAACTGGGGTTGGTCGACAGGTGGTGAACATGCAGAAGTGTCCAGTTCACGGACATGTTTGCCTGTTCATGGTCTTGTAAGATCGTGAACTCAACAATTCGTCCGTGAACATCAGAGAAAACAGGACACTTCTGAGAAATTTTTGACTCAACCTATTCCACCGTGCTTCCTAATCGATCACAACACAACCGTAAATCGCAAAACCACAAAACATGGCACGGGGACACCACTTGACCACTTGAACTCTTCACTTGACACAAAAACGAAAATAAGGAAAAGAAAACAAACCTCCGTTTGTTTGCCTCCCAAAAAGCGCTAATTTATCGTCATTAGCTTGATGGTTGGGGATCGATCACGACTTGGATCGTGATGCCTCCGAGAGTGGATCAACCACACTCTCGGGGCGAGGCTTGTAGCCTCCCGTCTTAGGCTCCATGAGTTGGCCTTTTTGATTGGCCAACTTCGCTTTGGTCTTCTCCTTCCTTGCCAAAGCTTCTTTCATCTTTTTCCTCCAAGCATTCTTCCTCTTCTCCTTGGGCATAGTACCCTCCTTCACTTCCTGCTCAACATTACCAAAATCAACACAAGTAATGGTGGGGTTTGCCTTGAGAGGCTCTCCTCCAATCTCATTCACATAATTTGAAACCACTTCATTCACTTCATCTCTCCTAACCTTAGGGTCAATTTCTAGCTTGATTCTCTCCTTACCATCCCTCAGAATTAAGGTCCCCTCATTAACGTCTATCAATGCCTTGGTGGTGGCAAGAAAGGGACGACCGAGGATGAGTGGCATATCTGAGTCCTCACTTATGTCGAGAATCATGAAATCGGTCGGATATCAAAACTTGCCCACTCTCACCATCATGTCCTCCACAATACCCCTCGAGCTAATGACCGAACGGTCGGCTAAGGTGATGCTAAGCTTAGAGGTCTTAAGTTCACCTACTTCTAACTTTTTGAAAAGCTTGTAGGGCATCACATTAACACTAGCTCCTAGGTTCGCCAATGCATTGTCTATATGATGGTTACCAATATCAAGAGGGATAGTAAAGCTACCTGGGTCAGACCTTTTTTGGGCAGGCGGTTGAGGAGGTAAGCCGAACACTCCTCGCCAAGAGTCACGTTGGCAAGGCCTTCAAGCTTTGGCTTCTTGGTGAGGATTCCTTTGAGGTACTTGGCATATCTTGGCATTTGAGCCATGGCTTCAAGGAAAGGGTTGTTGAGGTGGAGGTTGTGGAGCATTTCCATGAAACCTACACACTCGTCTTCCAACCTCTTCTTGTACATCCTCATGGGATAAGGAAGAGGTGGCGTGTACTCCCCCACCGGCGATGCCTTCTTTGTCGCCTTCTTCTCATTGCTCGATGGCTTCTTCTCTCCCTTCTTCGGGCTGGTATCTTCCTTCTCCTTCACTTCTTCAGTGGTGACTTCTGAAATCACCCTCACACTACTCACTTGAAGTGCATTCACCCCGGCATGGTTGTTGGGGTTCTCCACGGTTTGAGAAGGTAGGACCCCCTTGGATCTCTCGGGGAGGATGTCGGCAAGGTTGTTGATTTGCACCTCCAAGCTTTGGAGGTTCGCTTATTTGATTCGGAGACCCACCTCAATCGAGGTAAACTTGGTAGTCGACACTTCCTTAAATTGCTCTATCTTCTCGAACTTTTGAGCACTTGTACTCACAAAGTTGTTCACTAGGTCTTCAAGCTTAGATAGCTTGTCGGGTTGTTGTTGTTGAAACCCTAGGGCACCAGTCATGAGATGACGGAGTGTCAAGCAATGAAGGAGGCAACCGCTCGGGAGGAACAAGTCAACTTGAGCACTAGTCGCATGACATCACCGGCCTTTTTCCTTGCCTCTTATCTTCAAGCATAGCCTCTATCAACTTATCCAACTTCGCCTCAAGCGGAGCACTCGCTCCCACGGTTCTCACTCTCCTATCATTGCTTCTTCTTCCACTTCTAGACAACCCCCAATCATACCCCCTAAGGGCCATGTCTTCAAGTATCTCGGTTATTTGGGGTGGATCCATATTCATCAAGTTCCCTTGACACAAGGAGTCAATGAGAATTTTATCTTCTTGCATTAGGCCTCCGTAGAAGGTTTCGATCCGAAACTGTTCTTCAAACCCGTGGTGAGGGCACTAAAGAAAATAGTCGGAGTACCTCTCCCAAGCATCCCTCAAGGTCTCATCGTCTTCTTGCTCGAAATGTGTTATCTTCTTTCTCCACTCCGTCATCTTTGAAGGCGGGCAGTAGCGAGTCATAAACTTGTTTAGGAGGTCGTCCCATGAGGTGATTGACTGAGGTGGGCGTTTTTTAAGCCACCTAAGTGCTTTCCCCGAAAGTGAATATGGGAAAAGCCTTAGTTGCAAAGCTTCGGCCGGAACACCATTAATTTTCAAGCTTCCCGCGAGCTCCAAGAATCTCTGCACATGCTCTCTTGGTGACTCGCTCTCAAGGCCGTGGAATAAAGCACTGCTTTGTATCATAGTCACTAGAGCTGGCTTGATCTCGAAATTGTTCGCTGCCACTAAAGGATATAGGATTGGGGATTGAATGTCTGCTGGCCTTGGGGCCATATAGTACCCCATCGTCCTCGGGGATTCCTCTTCCTCCGCCGCATCGTTCAGTTGACGAGCTTGGGATCCATCTTGCCTTTGGTTCCCCGCCATTTCTACCACAACGACAGGTTCAACTTCCACTTCTTCAAGTTCTTCTCCACTAACACCGGGACCCAAATGTTGTCCCCTTCTTTCACTCATTATCCTTGCCTCTGCTAGCTCTCTCTCCCTTGCAAGGAGCCGGAGAGTTTGATTTATGTCCTCTTCAAGTGGTAGCAAAGGTGTCGGGTTACTCTGGGTCATGCACCACCTACACACAATCGGAAAACACACCAAGTCTAGCACAAGCAAAGCACACACACTTTCAAAACCGGAAATTAAAAGCTAGATTAACACCAAACAACTTTTTCAAGATAACAGACCATTGTCTCCGGCAACGACGCCAAAAACTTGACTCGTTCCGAATACCACAATAATTTCCCGCCTAAGGTCCAAGTATAAACCTTAGTCGGGTGCAGTACAGGATAAATATGTTTAAATATCAACTCGGGCCGGTCCGTCTACACTTACTTCAGACACTTGAATCATTATCTAGCAATAAAGTTTTCTAATTAAAGTAAAACAAGACAAAAGTGAATGGTTTTGAAAGCTCTTTTGTGGAAGGATCACTCGGGTGTCGCTTCCCCCTAACTACTACCATGGTATGTGAACCGAAATGATTGTTATGGGTAAGGTGATCGCTAACCGCTAGGGGACGCAAATATGGTCGTAGACCACGCTCATGATTGCTAAACCAAGGAATACATTATATGCTGTCACTAGGCCCTCTCGGTTTAGGCAATCAATGGTTGACTTACTGCCTCACTCAACCCAGGGTTGGACGGCTTAATCACGCTTTACCAAATTGCTTAATCCAATATTGAGGTTTGCCCTAAATTAACCTAATTAGAATACTTAAAAAGCCCTAGGGATTCCAACTCAATTGAGACTCCCTTGGAAGGGGGGGTTTCCCTCTCTAGACTAGGTTAAGTGGCTAATTAGATTGCTAACCATAGACATGCATAATCTTTAGGTTGCTAAGCACCAATCATGCACAAACCTAAGGATGCTAAGCACAAACATGCACAATCAAGATGAATAATACCTCAAACATTTGAATTAAGCAATACCCAATGACAATCATTCAATTCACATAAAAAAAACTACATGGTAGAGTTAAGGTTTCACAACACCCAAGTGAAAAGAATTCTACTCCATGCTAGAAATGGGAGAAACACAAGGAGAAGGGGTAGAAATCATCTTGGAGGAGGCTTCCAATCTTCTTGGCCCTTGTGTTGAACTTTCCCTAGAGAAAATCTTCCCAAAATCCACCTTGGAGCAAAACCCTAGCCTCCTTCTTCTTTGGTTCGTGTTTTGATCGACTGATAATTGCACATGTTTTTACCCCTATTCTTGAGCCGTTTGAGATGTTGATTCTCATGTTTGAAGCCGATTTCATGCGAGGTTGTACGTTTATGTCATATTTCAGGACCCGACGTTGGAATCGAGGCGAAAGAACGAGATTCGGGTCGAAAGGAGCAAGTGAGGCTTGAAGTGTGTTGGAGAGCAAAAATACCCGGCCATGAGCAGAAATACCCGACCGGGTATTATCTAGCCATGACCGGGGATTTTTGGCTTTGGGCGTCCATGAGAAACAGAAGGGGGTCCGGGCAGGAGGCAAAACCCCCGGTCGGGGATTCGTGGGCCAAACCAGGGATTTCCCCTAAGGCAAAAACGGTGTGTTTCAATTATACCCGGTAGCGACCCAAAATACCCGACCGGGTATTTCGACCGGGTATCGCGACCAGGGATGGCAAAAATATCCGTAACCGTGGATATCCACCCGAATCCGACCTTATCGGGTAGGGTAAAACCCGAACCCGAAGCATTTTTCGTGGGTACGGGTAAAACCCGAACCCGAATATTGCGGGTAATGGGTGGGCATGGTTATCTCACTATCCAACCCAAACCCGCCCGATTATACACATGCATATGTATTTTGTCTAGAAATAATCATTATGTTTCTCTAGAATATTTTATATTTAGCATATAAATATAATATTTTCATGAAATTATGTTGTTTTAATTAATTTTCATCATTCTAGCGAATTATTGTCGTACTTTTCCTCTTATGTAATGTTAGTATACGTGTGAATGTTAACATATTGGTTGAAATTATAAGGAGAAATTATTACCCATGGATAACCGTGGATACCCGAAACCCGAACTGGTATGGGCATGGTTTTGATTTTCTACCCGTTTCTCGTGTGGGTACGGGTATGAGTAAAACCCGAACTACATTGGGTAGGGTAACGGATATGCACTATCCGCCCCCGACCCGACCCATTGCCATCCCTAATCGCGACATTCAGCCTTTTAAAGGAAAAGAAGGCCAAAAATCAAGGGTTCGGAGTTTTAGAGAGACAGAGCGATTCCTAGAGAGAGAAAGCGACGAACCAGAGTTCCCAAGTGCCATAGCTTGATCTTCATCACCATTGAAGCCCGGCTTGAGCTTGGAGAAGTGCCTATTGACAACCAGGAGCAGAAACTCATCCTTCACAGTATGATTTCCGCGTCTGAATATGCCTTTGCTTCTTTCTCCATGGAGTAGTTCTCCCATTCATCTAGGTATGGAGAACCCTAGATTTGTATGTTAGGTCTGATTGTATGAACCCAAGTACAGATTCTATGATTTGATTATATTCAATTGAGGCTTGAATGATTGAATGACTTGAATCCTGAACAAATTCCTGTTATTTCTGCTTTAGCCTAGAATGAGAATATCTGCCTAGGTTAATAGAGCACCCTAAATTGAAGGTAGTGAATTGGCGACTTTAGTCGAGGAGCCAGTTCACTATTCTGTACCGAATTTGCTTCGGTAGTGGAGGTTTGGTTCGTTAGGGCCTCAATCTGCTTACTCCGGTGGAGGTTAGTCGCCCGTTGGGGACTCAAATTGAGAGGGTCTGGAGACCTTTAGTCGAGACTTCAGACTGCTTAAGAACCTTCCGCTGTATAACTATCATAGAAACTGAACTTGGTAATTGCAATCCGGCTTAACTGCAGTCTAGGGGGAACCATATCCGGGTGACCTCTCTCGACTTGAAACAACCGCTTAACTTGCTTTGTGTTTTTTGCTTGTTTGAACCTGCACTTAACTCTTACCGCTAGATAATAAGAATTCTGAGTAGTCATCACATCTTGGACCCGGGCTGACATTAAAACCCAAACCTGCTATACTATGCTTTAGGAAGTGGTTTCACTTGGCCAATTTCTAGAGTGACAGTAGGAGTGAGTCAAGTTTTTGGCGCCGTTGCCGGGGATGGCTAGGTTGTTGAAGAAAAGTAATTTATGTTACTTTAGCATTTTCATTTTCGCATTGATTATTTGTTCTTTCCCACTTGTGCCTTCACGAGTTGGCATTGCTTGAGTGTGTGCAGATAGTGCATGACCCGTAGCCAGTCGGGAGGTTTACTATCGTTGGATCCAGAGCTTGAACGCACCTGCCGCCAACTTAGGAGACAACAACGAGCTAGACTGGCTACGGAAGAGCGCATAGACAGCCATTTGAGCAGCGAGTCCGAGGACGAGTACGTGATGAAAGGAGAACACAACCCACCCCCGGGGAATCCTCTCCAGGTTCCCCCGGTGAATCAGCTCTTGGGGAACAACCCCATACACCAGGCAGATGTGGTTCATCATCATCCACCGCCTCCGGGTCCCACCTTGGAGTACTACTACACTCCCCGGGTTGCTGACATCCGCCCTGTCATCCTCTATCCGCCCATTCCAGCGAACAATTTCGAGATCAACCCATGCTGGATTCAACTCATTACATCCTCTGTCCAGTTCCATGGCTTGAAGGATGAGGAGGCAAGGGTGCACCTGTCCTGTTTCCTGCAGCTAACGAACGGGTTCAAGCTGAACGGTGTCCCTGATGATGCAATCCGCCTTCACCTCTTCCCCCATTCTCTGGCGGGGAATGCTAAGAGGTGGTTGGAGACCCAGCCCCCACTGTCCATCACCTCTTGGGACGATTTGGCTGATAAGTTCGTGCACAGGTACTATCCGGCATCGAAGACTACAGAGATCCAGCGGGAGATCACTCACTTCCGCCAAGAGCCAGATGAGTCACTTCGTGATGCATGGGAGCGGTACATGGGATTTTTCTGGCAGTGTCCCCATCATGGCTTCAGTGATGCATTCACCGTGGGGAACTTCTATAATGCCCTCTCTCCGGAAAGCCAGAGGTGATTGAGTCTCTATGCCCAGGAGGGGATATTCTTACCAAGACTCCACCCGAACTGAACCAGATGATCAGTACATTGGGTGCCAGAGATCATTCCTGGGGGCAGAGCAGCAGAGGCAGGAATTCCCGGGACCGTGGTGTGCACGCCATGGAGGCCAGGTATGGGCTCGAGCAGCAGGTGGCTGAGTTAGTGCAGACATTGAAGCAGCCCAACTGTCTTATTCCGGGCAGAGGTCTGGGCGGACCTCCCGTAGCTCAATGTCAGTGGTGTGAGAGCTTGAATCATCTGGTGGAGGACTGCCAGACTATGCGGGAGTCCTCTACACCCCACGAGCAGTTGGCCTTCATCGCCAATGCGCGGCGCCTCGATCCATACAGTTACACATACAATGAGGGGTGGCGCCAGCATCCCAACTTCGCTTGGAGTAGTAACTCCACTAAACCACCTGGTTTCCCAGACAGGGGCTAGTTCCACCGCAACAGCCCTACTAGCCTAGGCAGGGGCAGCCATTCCAGCAGCCCCAGCGTCAGTATGCCAAGCCAGCAGCAGCTCCAGCTCCAGATAACCAGATGACGGAGCTGAAAAACATTTTAGCGGCATTCATGACTACCAGCCAGGCAAATTTCGCCAGGATAGACCAGAGCATCGCCTCGCTGGAGGCAGGTCAGAGGAACCAAGGTGCTATACTGCAGGACCTCCAACATCAGATTGGAGGAATAGCCCGCCAGAACAACACCAGGGCACTGGGGACTCTATCTGCCACCACCATCCCCAATCCACGGGAGCCGCACCAGCAGCTGGATGCCATTTTTACCAGGAGCGGTAAGACCATATCCGCTGATCCTATCCCGGCCAGGCAGGAGGAACCACTACCTGCTTGAGCACTTCCAGCCGACGATGCAGAAGTGCGGATGGAGAAGGAAGCCCCTGCTCCCAAGCCACAACCAGTGGTTAAGGAGCATGTGCCCCAGCTTCCCTTCCCCACTCGCCTACACAAAGACAAGCTGGAGACTGAGTTTGACAAGTTTATGGCAATGTTGAAGCAGCTCAACATCAGCATACCGTTTGTGGAGGCACTGTCAAAGATGCCCAAGTACGCAAAGTTCATGAAAGATCTCCTCGCCAACAAGAAGAAACTTGGGGATCTATCGACAGTGTTGTTGAGCGAGGAGTGTTCTGCTATCCTGTAGAACAAGCTGCCCGAAAAGCGCAAGGACCCAGGGAGTTTTACTATCCCTCTTACTATTGGCAGCATGCATGTAGGCAAGTCCTTGGCGGACCTAGGCGCTAGCATAAATGTCATGCCATATAAGTTGTATAAAAAGCTAGACCTAGGTGAACTTAGCCCTACTAGGATGAACATTCAGCTAGCTGATCGTTCCATTGTGCATCCTAGGGGGATCATAGAGGATCTGCTTGTTAATGTAGGTGCATTCACATATCCTGTTGATTTTGTTATTCTTGATATACATGAGGATGTGGATGTGCCTTTGATTCTGGGTAGACCATTTCTTGCCACCGCCAAGGCACTTATTGATGTGCATGATGGTAAACTGATCCTGCGTGCTGGGAATTAATAGGCTACTTTTTCTGTGACTGAATTCGATCACTGTGCTATGATTGCTGTCACACCTGTGCGTGCCATTTCTGACCAGGTACACGATCCTATCGTGTATCCTTCTACACCTCTCATTTTGCAAGATCCCCCTCTCACTCCTTCACCGCCACTCCCTCCAGCCTCGCCTCCGAACAAAAAGATCAAGGAGGAGTGGCGGCCGAAGCAGCAGGTGGTTAAGCCTGCTCGGAAGAAAGGTGGCGACCACTATGAGCTGGTTCCACCTCCTGCACCACGACCACCATGGCCATCCGAGTACTCACTCGCCTGCATCTTGCCGGATGGCCAGGTCGAGCTGACCAATGCTGGTGGTCGCACCCGTCGGGTGCATGGCCACAACCTGAAGCTGTACCTCAAGAGTGATGTGGATCCGCTCTTGGAGGGACCTGTTCCTGCACCCCGTTGAGTATCCACCATGGGCGTCCAGCTAAAAGACGGTAAAGATGCGCTTGTGGGGAGGCAACCCCACCACGGTTTTTGTTGATTCCTTTTGTTTTGGGTCGGATTGTGAACTAGTTTGGTTTTGGTTTGTTTTCTTTTGTTTTGTGATGATGTATTATTGGGCTGACAATTGGACCTAATGGATTGTGTTTGAGTTCTTCTATTCCCTTTAGCTGTGCTTTGTTCCTGACTGGTCCTCTCTCCAGTCTGCTTCACTCCGACTGGTCCGCTTCCAGTCTCCTGCAGTCCGTGCACACCGGTAACATCGTTCCCCTTTCCTTCCCTCTTCTCCATCGAGGGCAATGTCGATCTTAAGTGTGGGGGGGGGATGTTTATCTTTTGACTGCATTAGATATGTTTGTGTGCTTGGAGCCTAGTCCACTGTCCAAATTTTTAAATTTGAGGGCTCCAAGTACGTGTTCCTTGCAATTGCCTGCTCAGTATGCTTTGAATTGACAGTCTCTTTAGTAATGTGCAACCTAGGGAGGTAGTGTAGCACTATGGAGGATGTTGATGCATTTAAGAAGTCTCCTTTCTTCTTCATATTGTGTTGGTTGATTGTGTGAATTAGTGATCTAGGACCCTTGAATTGTGTGGTGATGTGGACTCTCTACCTGTCATGGACTCCTGTATCATGTTTTAACATAAAAGGTAATAACGTCTCCCGTGCGAATAGGGCAAAAGTGTGTAAGGGGAGACGGGAATCCGTTCCCAATTTCCACTTACTACCTTGATAGACCGTTAATTACACATGTTTTTACCCCTGTTCTTACACCGTTTGAGATGTGATTTCTCGTGGTTTAGACCGATTTCACGCTAGGTTGTGCTTGTTTGTGATGTTTCAGGTCCTAGTACGTGAATGAAGGCTTAGGAGCGAGTCTGGGGTCGATTGGACGAAGAACGGACGAATGGCGAGGTTTTTGGGGAGCTGCACGGGCAGACCAGGGAGGCTGCACGGCCGTGCACGTGAGCAATATGGCCGTGCGCCTTATGCCGAGGACACGCACGGGCAACCCCTGAAGCTCGCACGGCCGTGCACCCTGGCCGTGCGAGAGGGCTGAAGTTCGACTAAATGACACGCTGCGTTTTGAGTTGCACGGCCAGAATGGTGATATGCACGGCCGTGCACCCTGGCCGTGCGAGTCGGGATTTCCTGGTTTTAAGCCAAATTCCGAACCAAAGAAGAGGAGAGCTGGGTTTTGGATCCCAAACACCCAAGGGACGAACCCTAGAGAGAGAGAGCGACTTGGGAACATTCTTGGAGCTATTTTGGAGGATTTCTTCGCCATTGGAGCTCGGGAATCAAGCTTGGAGATGGAGATTGAAGATCTAGATCAGATTTCTGCAGTCTCTCTCTTCTCTATGGAGTAACTTCCCTTCACTTAGGTTTTGAGGAACCTTAGTTCCATGAGTTAGGATCTTTCTTGTATGAAGTTTTGGATGTTATATTGTTTGATTATAATCGAATGATGCATGTTTATTGAGTCAATTGAAGTCTGATCAACTTTTCCTGATTCCTGCTGCAATCTGAGATAGATAGAATCTGATTAGGTTGCTAGAGTCTCATCATTCGATAGTAGGAGATTGGCTATACGAGAGTTAGCCAGTTTACTGCTTTGTACTGGAATCCAATTCCAGTAGTGGAGTTCTGTGCTTATTGCTTCAGCTTTCTATCCCGGTGAAGACTAGTCGTCTGCCGGATAGTTAGACTGAGAGGGCTTGGTCAGCTTAAGAGATTCCAAGCTACTGTCGGATCTTCCGCAGTTTAATCAACAGTAAATCAACCAAAAGGAATTACAACTTGGACCTAATTGAGGAGCTAGGGGGAATCATACCTAAGTGAGTTCCCAAACTGCAATTAGTAGTTTTACTTAGTTGAGTTAGTAGAGTAGTTTAGTTAATCAACCCTTAATCTAGTTTGCTAGATAATGAACTGAAGCTGAGTAATAGTAACTCTAGAGACCCGTGGATTCGATATTTATTACTTGTGCCACTATACTGCAGTCCCTTTCATTGGTTACACTTGGCCATTGTTAGGTGTTGTGTTTTGGCGTGTCATACCTCCAGCCCCCTTACATGTCTTTCCCCCGCACGAGGCTCGAGACATCCGCTCCTAGCATGGCCGGTAAGAGCCGGGCTCCCGCAAAATCTCTGCTAGGTGAGAGCCCCCATTTTCTGAAAATCAGGTTGGGACCCGTGAAAGAAAAAACAGAAAAACAAGCAAAAAAGAAAGAAAAGGGGTTCCAACCATCTTCAAGAAGAAAATAGAGCACCTTAAAAAGGTGAGTCCATGATCTTTTGTTTTTTAGAGTCCATTCGTCCACGATTCATTTGTCCTCTGTTCACTATTTGCCATGATGCTGACTCGAGACTAGCGCTCTCGCGGAAGAAGCTATGAGATGACTTGTGCGTCGGTTGACCTCGTAAGCTTCTAAATGATCTAGGAAATCCTCTACCTATGATCGGGGTTGTTGGTTGCTATAGAGGTCTGGAGAGTTGCATGGGTTTGAGTTAGGTTTGCTTGGGGAAAAGTAAACGGTTAAGTGTGGGGGAGTTTGATAGACTGATAATTGCACATGTTTTTACCCCTATTCTTGAGCCGTTTGAGATGTTGATTCTCGTGTTTTAAGCCGATTTTCATGCGAGGTTGTACGTTTATGTCATATTTCAGGACCCGGCGTTGGAATCGAGGCGACGGAACGAGATTCGGGTCGAAAGGAGCAAGTGAGGCTTGAAGTGTGCTGTAGAGCAAAAATACCCGCCCATGAGCAGAAATACCCGACCGGGTATTATCTGGCCATGACCGGGGATTTTTGGCTTTGGGCGTCCGTGAGAAACAGAAAGGGGCCTGGGCAGGAGGCAAAAACCCTCCTTGGGCCAGGCCGGGGATTTCCCCTGAGGCAAAAACGGTGCGTTTCAATTATACCCGGTCGCGACCCAAAATACCCGACCGGGTATTTCGATCGGGTATCGCGACAGTCAGCCTTTTAAAGGAAAAGAAGGTCAAAAATCAAGGGTTCGGAGTTTTAGAGAGACAAAGCGATTCCTAGAGAGAAAGCGACGAACCAGAGTTCCCAAGTGTCATAGCTTGATCTTCATCACCATTGGAGCCCGACTTGAGCTTGGAGAAGTGCCGATTGACAACCAGGAGCAGAAACTCATCCTTCACGGTATGATTTTCGCGTCTGAATCTGCCTTTGCTTCTTTCTCCATGGAGTAGTTCTCCCATTCATCTAGGTATGGAGAACCCTAGATTTGTATGTTAGGTCTGATTGTATGAACCCAAGTACAGATTCTATGATTTGATTATATTCAATTGAGGCTTGAATGATTGAATGACTTGAATCCTGATCAAATTCCTATTATTTCTGCTTTAGCCTAGAATGAGAATATCTGCCTAGGTTAATAGAGCACCCTAAATTGAAGGTAGTGAATTGGCGACTTTAGTCGAGGAGCCAGTTCACTATTATGTACAGAATTTGCTTCGGTAGTGGAGGTTTGGTTCGTTAGGGCCTCAATCTTCTTACTCCGGTTGAGGTTAGTCGCCCGTTGGGGACTCAGATTGAGAGGGTCTGGAGACCTTTAGTCGAGACTTCAGACTGCTTAAGAACCTTCCGCAGTATAACTATCATAGAAACTGAACTTGGTAATTGCAATCCGGCTTAACTGCAGTCTAGGGGGAACCATATCCTGGTGACCTCTCTCGACTTGAAACAACCGCTTAACTTGCTTTGTGTTTTTTGCTTGTTTGAACCTGCACTTAACTTTTACCGCTAGATAATAAGAATTCACTGAGTAGTCATCACATCTAGGACCCGGGTTGACATTAAAACCCAAACCCGCTATACTACGCTTTAGGAAGTGGTTTCACTTGGCCAATTTCTAGAGTGACAGTAGGAGTGAGTCATGTTTCTCTCTCTAGAAATAAGAAGAAGGCTTTCTCACTTAAGTGGGCTCTCCCCTCTCTCTTCCTTTCAGATCATCTTTTAAACAAGGAACGAGTTGTGTTCACGGCTCCAGTTCACGGCCGCGAACGCTGAAACGCGTCCGTGAACTCTAATTGGGCGCCGAAATGCACCGCTTCGCTTACTTGTGTTCACGGTCCACAACTCATGTTCACGGTCTTAGCAACCGTGAACACAATTGGCGTCAGTAACTTGCATTTTGGCTCTGGACGCCTCAAATTTCACGGCCAATGGCTCTTCTTCACGGTCATACAAGAACGTAAACAGCCAAGGAAAACCATGAACTCGCCGTTTTTCACCTCTTCTCCTGGTTTTCGATCCTTTTCGACTCTGAGGCTGGTTTCACCTGTTAAATCCCAAAACACACTTAAACACGAGAAACCTAGCGTAAAACCAACCTACTAGGAGCGGATTTGCCATAAACGATTGAGGAAAATGGGAACAAAACATGTACAATTAGGTCGGAATCATAATTCAGGTGAAATGTTTTGGTTCTCCTTCCTTTCGTGCAATTTTTGGTCCTTTGTCTTCTCTTGTTCTTTCCCAGTTGCTTGATTCTCCTTGTCCTTCCCTTTCTTCTCATTATGACTCTCCTCCCTTGTTCTAGCCTGAGCACTCCTTGGTGTTTCAAATGTCTCTTTGTCTGTGTCCTTGGCCTGACTTGGTTCAGCTTCCTCATTAGTTGTTATGTCTCAATCTTTAGTTTCCTCTTCCAATTGTTGTGATTTTCTTTCCTTTGGTTTTATCCTGCTCCTTTGGGTGATGCTCCCTGGCCTCGAGGTCTCTGTTGTTTTTTGTTCCTTTTGGTTCTTGACGTCAGCATCCATGGCCCATAGTCTTCCATAGTTTCTGGTCTGACCTCTTTTTGTGATCTTCGGTTATTGCCTGTCTTCAGTCGTTCTTCAGGTGTCACTGGGGCCCCATCAGTTTTCAATGGACATTCATCCTCCAGATGTCCGTAGTAACTACAATAAAAACAAACAGTGTGAAGCCCTTCGACCTCAATTCTTCTGACCCATCGTTTGATTCTATACTTCGAAACTAATCTCTTTCATAAGTCCACTTCCACACAGATGCGAGCGTAGTTCCTATGAATCCATTTGTTGTGTTGTAGTCGATTTTCCCAACTCTCCCCAATCTGTTTCCTATATCAGTGGGAAACTCTTCATCAAAATAGGCCAAAGGGAGGAGGTGCAACCTGATCCAGAACAAGGTCTTGTTGATAGGGTCAAAATCTGGATCAAAATCCATCCTCCATGCCTCTAAAACAATGTAGTGATCGTCGATGGTCCACGGTCTGCCGTAGATTGCTCGATCATGATCAAGCTGGGTATCAAAAATAGCTTGGCAATATCCATTCCCGATGTCACCCAACCTTCACATGACCAGTCTTTGCCCACATTTTCAGAATTCTACATTGAGTGTAGGCAAAGGGGAAATTCTTACCCAGAACTCTGAAAGTGATTGCCCTGTTCCAGTGCCTCTGTATTCTCGAGTTAGTGCGTTTCTTGATCAGGATTGTTGGGAAATCGGGCTCATCTTCCCCGTCCTCCTTCTCTGATTCGGCGGAAATCAGGTCGTCCCCTTCTGGATCCTCGGCCTGTGTTTGGTTACCAAGCACTGAATCTCTGTAGGAAGATTTATTTGGCTCCTGCCCTTCAATCATTGTGTCTTGGGTGTCTTCCTCGCTTGAAATCTTCCTCTCCTCTCCTAGGTCATCATTTTGAATCGTTGTTTTCACAACAGTAGAACCCATTTCCCCTTGATTAGAGAATCCCTCACTGGTCCATACTTTGGCTTTCTTGCTCGGTTGTATTGACGAGGTTGCCGGAAAGCCATCAAGTGGCTTGAGGCAGTGGTCAAACTACATTTCCCATGGATGGATGCCAACGGTCATCGCACCAGGGAAAGAGAGAGGTCAGAGTTTTCTCTCTCTCTAACCAATGGCTCTCTATCGTTCCTTCCAGCGTTTTCTCTCTATTATGTTTAGTTTAACTAGCAGGCTTTGTTGCTACATACTAGTGTCTTTTTGATGAATAAGAATCCACCGAATTAAAAAAAAAGATAGTTACTCCCTTGGATGTTAGTGTTACAACTCTGGTAAAATATAATTTTCTCCGATCTAGGGTTGTTAATAGAATTTTTACTATTAGAGGAGTTTTTTGCCAATTTTATTTGGCATGAAAAGTTGAAAACAATTTGTGGCCCATGTGCTCTAGCATTAGCCAAAATCTAAAACTATCTGGCCCAAATGTTAAGATTAAGGCATCGAGTTGGGCTGAGACTGTAAGTTCAAACGCGAAATGGACCAGCCCACAGGCTTTTAAGTCCAATATGCTTCCTCTCCAACCCAATCCAACCCAATGAATACACACTGTAGAGTAGGCTTGGCCAATTAGGGTTTTTGAGGTTTCCCTTCCCTTATATTCCTCCTCGCCCCTTTTTTGACAGAGCGGCGATCTTTTCAGTGCGAGAAAGAGGACGACTGTGAAGGGAAAGCTCGGACACAGGGAACTTCTCGTCATCAGAGCCCGCAACCATGGTGCACGTCGCATTCTACCGCAACTGTAATCTTCTTCTTCTTCTTCTTCTTCTTCTTCCTTCCCTCATGTTATTATGTCTGTAGTTTCGCTAGGGATTGTCTGCGGGATTTCGGACTGAACTTCAGAGTACTCGTTAGAGAACTGTAACCCTGATCTACTTGATAAGTTTATCTGTTACGTGTGATCTGAAGATTTCTTCACTGTACAATTCCTATCTGATGGCGTATTTGTTCGCACTTCTTGATTGCTGAGATTTGAGGCAGATTTGCTACTCTTCAATTTACTTTCGATTTTCTTACCTGTGTTCTGAAAGGATACGTTGGGATATTTGTAGATGGGAAGACTTTCAAGAAGCCTCGTCGTCCTTATGAGAAGGAACGTTTGGATGCTGAGCTGAAGCTCGTGGGAGAGTATGGTCTGCGGGCCAAGAGGGAGCTGTGGAGGGTCCAGTATGCACTGAGCCGCATCCGTAATGCTGCTAGAATGCTTCTGACTCTGGATGAGAAGAACCCACGCAGGATCTTTGAGGGTGAGGCCCTTCTCCGAAGGATGAACCGCTATGGACTCTTGGATGAGAGTCAGAACAAGCTCGATTATGTCTTGGCCTTGACTGTTGAGAACTTCCTTGAGCGCCGGCTGCAGACTATTGTTTTCAAGGCTGGGATGGCGAAGTCTATCCACCATGCTCGTGTTCTCATCAGGCAGAAACATATCAGGTAAAGAACAAGAGTATTTAGCCCTTGTTGAAGTGACTCTTTTCAAATTTTGAGGCACACTGAATTGATTGAGATATCTATCCTGAATGGGGTGGTACTTTAATGGTTAGATTTTGCTCCATTGTTTTCTTTGAAAATGGTTAGGATTTGATTACTTTGAGATTTTGCCAATTCTATCCATTTGGCTTTCATTTGTGGTCTTCCAAATGGAAAAAGTACTTAATTCCTTCAGCATATAGAACTTAGACTCAGTTCCATCATAAGATCTGCATGTTCAAGCATTCCGTTGTGTTTCAGAGAGGGTTTATAGGTTGTTGTGTTCTACATTCAAGCCATACCCAGTTAAGGTGGAGGAAATAATGTCTCAAGAAACTGCTGCGGTTTGTTTTCACTATTGCTCTTTCCTTGTAATAAATGATGTATGGCTGCTGATCTCATAACAATCAACAAGGCGTACTTTGTTAGGGTCTGTTTATTGTGTTCTGTTGCTGTAAGTTTACAACCTTGTTTTGATTAAGGGTTTATCGTGATTCACTCGTGCATAATTGCTACATTTCATGCGTGTTCCAATGCTTGTGCATCTTCTTGTATTGCAGGGTTGGAAGACAGGTTGTGAACGTGCCATCTTTCATGGTCAGGATTGATTCGGCTAAGCATGTTGATTTCGCTTTGACTAGTCCATTTGGTAATGCTGGCGTGAATGGAAGGGTGAAGAGGAAGAACATGAAAGCAGCAGCGTCCAAGAAGGGTGGTGGTGGTGGTAGCGATGATGAAGGAGATGCTCAGGATTAAAGCAGTTAGGTCGCGCCCGACATCGTATCTTGCTATATCTACAATTGGCCCTTAATCTAAACAACTAGTTTTGCCTGCTGTGTTGAAGCATCATTTCCAATGTTGTCGTTTCTTTTGATTAGAGATCTTCTGTGGGAACACACTCTTACTAGTCTTGCTTCTTCGTTTTGTTATTATAAGCACTGAGCAGATGTTTTGTCTTGTTTTTTTTATGAAATGTTCTCAAGACTGTTGGCCTATTCAGTTTGTTTGAAGTTGTGTGTTGTGAAGTTATGGTCTTTCATCTGGTTCGATCCGGTTAGCGTTTTAAGATATGATGTGTCGATACGATATCACAAACAGTCAAACACTGACGCGGATAAAAATTCGTAGGTCTTGTGGGGAGAGGTAACAGTAAATACTAAAGAGTAAAGACTGAACTAACTTCAAATAATGGCGGTCCCAGCTAATACGCAAAACCGCGTTACTAAATTGAGCTGACCAATCCCTGTACAAATTAGGTCAGCAATCCTGGAGCAGCAGCAGCAAGAAGAAGGGCAGAGAAACTCCTTCGCCAACAGCCTCCACCGCCATCGCCGCGCTGTAGAAATGGAATCAATCAACTTCGCCAAGGGCTACGACAAAGTCAGAAGCTCCAGCTCCGTTCATCTAGAAGTCGAGGATCAAGCTCGCCATCCACAAGCCACCAAACCAATCAAAAAATTCCGAATCGCGGTCGTCTCCGCCGCCGTCTTCCTCACCGCCGCCCTCGCCGTCATGCTCTTCGCTCTGATTCACCACACCAACACCGAACATCCGTCGCCGCCGGAGAATATCCCCGTCGCTGCAGCGACGACGCTCGATTCAATCAGAGCCGTCTGCAACGTGACCCAGCACCCGGACTCCTGCCTCGCGGCCATATCTGCCGCCGTAGGCGGCAATCCGAAGCCGGTGACCGACCCGGAGGAGATCCTCAAGGTCTCGATCCAAGTCTCCCTGAAGAGATTCGCGGATCTGGCTTCCCTGTTCCGCAATTCGTCAGGCGGCGAGTGGGGATCGAAGGTCGCGGTGGATGACTGCGTGGATCAATTGGGGGAAGGGGTCAGTAACCTGAACCAGTCGCTGGCGGCTATGGAGGTTGAAGCTAGTACGGAGGGGAAGATGTTGACGCCAGCGAAGATCGACGACTTGAAGACGTGGATTAGTGCGGCGATGACCGACGAGGAGACTTGTGGGGACGGGTTGGAGGAAATGGGGGCCAAGGTTCCGGAAGGGGTGAAGGCGGAGATGGAGGAATGCAAGCAGTTGTTGAGTAACAGCTTGGCGATTCTTGCCAACATGACAAGCCTACTCCGCCATTTCCATCTCCAAATGCATTAACGAATACGCATCAAGGGGGTGAAGCTGTTGGTTGTATTTAGCACAAACCCACTTACAAATGTTCCTTTTCTCCAAGTTTAGTATAATCTTGTGATGTATACTTCTTTTTTCCTCCAAGTCTGTGATGTCTGTTCTTATGCTCATCGTAATGGTGGAATCATGCTGCAACAAGATTCCGTAGATCATTTTCACCAAGTTACAATGACTAAAAAAAATCATCTTAAGCAATATCCCAACTTTTATTCTACATTTCTACTCATAAACTAAGTGCATAAGATGAACTTCATAGATACAAATATTGTGAGCTCTATCCAATAATGGACAATTAACAAAGGGCTCAAGTTGGCTCAAACTAATATTATCACCACAGTTATAAACAGTCGGAGAAAAAAAAAATTATTCTTAGTAAAGTTTCAAATATGAATAAAATCGTTAAGGCTGTGCCAAAATATCAAAGAAGAACAGTTAGGAGTAGGGTTGACTATTCAACCCGAACCCATAGGTATTCAATCGGCTAAATGGTAAAGCTGGTAAACTCCAATGTTGACGGATTTAGAATCGAGCGCGGATTTATCCACTTTTGAAATTGACGAATTGAGTTGGGTTTTGCCAAAAATCAGCTTGCTTTCCGCCCAACCCGCTTATTGGATTCCTATTACCGCATACCTTCTTAAGCATTAGTACTAGCCAGGCTCAAGCCTTTATTTTCCTAACAAATTTGAGGTTGAGGCTGGAGATGACATGTTTGAAGGTTGCTGGCTTATCTTGTTCGATAAGCATCACATACATGCCATTGATTATGAGACTTTGTACTCTTTCACTAATTCTACTAGATATTCCTATTGTTTGTGTACGTAACTTGAAACAATCTTTTTTATCCATAACAACTCGTTGTGCTTACCGTCACAATTCATCTCTTGATCAATGGTGTTATTTGCTCGATAATTTCTTCAAACTCTACGTTGCTTGCTTCTAATGATTCGAGAACAAAGTGGATATGTTCAGAGCAACTATCATGTTATGCCATAACCACTACTCTATCCTATCCATAAACAAAGAAAAAAATTCAAATGGATCTTGTCTAGTTCATGTTCTATCTTACGAAGAAAAAGTTATGCAATACCATTTCTTTCTTAAACTAGTTTAGCGAATCATCTGAGATTACAGTAAATCAGCCAATGACTATTTGGACTATGAATTGGTCCTGTGGGAGAGCCCCTGCTTCTGCTTAGTTCCAAATTCTTAAAACCCTAAAAAAAATTGCTACCAAACTTACTTCACAATTAAACTAGGATGGTGCACACATATACACAGCAGCCAAATATAGAAATCACAACGTGTCCATATGCTTTGAATCGGCCCCTCTTTTGATGTGATTAAGGTGAGTAGAAAACTATGTTGAGAGGTTGGTGGTCGGCTGTAGGGATTAATGAGATCTCATACAGGACAAAACTGCAGAGTAATTACATATTAATACATGTTTAATCTTATATAAATAAAAAACGAAAATTATATTCATACATTGTTGCAAAGCTTAATTGTTTTTTTTTTTGACGAATATTGCAAGCTTAATTGGCTCCACACTAATTAACCCCTGACCAGATAACGACAAGATGGCTACTCATATTGTACAACTACATAGCCCAAATGAAAAAAAGGGGTTTGGTGGTGGGAGAAGAAGTGGAAGTAGAGAGAATAGGACAAAACCGAATCATTAAGATAATCCGATTTTAATTAACTTAATCAAAACCAGATTAAGCCGATCATATTTGTAGTAAACTTCTGATGGAGTCCAAGTCGAAATCCTGATTGTTGGGATCAATGGTGCCCAGCAACTGAGACAGCCTTCCACTCAGATCATCCACCTCTTTCTCCAGCTTCCTGATGTAGCTGCATGTCTCCTTCAACACCTTCGATGCCTGTGCCTGCATCAACAACATTAACAACAAGTAATTAATGCGTTAATAAAGTGTGGTTAATCATGTCTCTGTTGTGTGATTATATGGTTAAGTAAGTAAGTAAGTACCCTCGAGGGCTGCTGCCTTGGATTAAGGTGAGGCAGGAGGGCTTGTAGTTTCAAGACGAGGTCAGTGATAATCTCATCTTCAGACATTGTTGAAGAAGTAGCTCTGGATGCTGGTCTCCTGCTAGACATTGTAATGATGCTCCAGCCTCCAGAAGAGCAAGTAACAGAGACAAGGATGGACGTTTTTATAAGGACGCGATTGATGCTACTCAAGGGTTTTATGGACCGGAAGTTGCCTTAAGAAACTGGAAAGCTGGTTGAGTGGGAAGTTCGAATTGAAGGCAGAGCTTCAGCTTAAATAGAGGTCACGAAGAGGTGGAAACAGGGGAGAGGTAGGTTTTAGTTGGAGAAAATTACATTACCCTTTTTCTTTTCTATTAGGCATTTTCTCAACAAACAACGACAGGAGAAGAAAAAAAAATGTAGGGAGGGGAAGGGTCCCAGTTTTGTCTCTCAATACGTATATAATGGGACCTGCATGCAATTATTAAGTGTGGGGAGGGAGGGGATTTAAATGGGGAAAGCACCCATTCCTTTGCAAAATGACAATCTCAAATTTGTCAGCTCTGCCTGGTCCTTAATCTAGTAGGAGATTAATCAAACATGTTTCACCTTATGGGGGCACGTGTCATGTCCCCTCTTTCATAGGACATCATCGCAGAGCGGGAAAACCCGGACAACCGAAGCAGTCGGTCTCGTTCAGGCGTAATTGATTCAAGCACGAGAAGCCGGTTACTGATAAGAGTACTTATAGGACCATGTTGACTTAAGGTGCTTCAGACTAGGGTGTTTTGGAAGGAAGGCATCAACTTTGGATCTAGTCGGGATCTTCTTTTATCAATTCGATTAAGAGGCAAAAGCTTATTTGTCTTCATGGTATGATTTGACAGGGATTTGATTTCAGTCATTAGATGGTGTATTTAGCATCCAGCAGCTCAAATCCCAGTAAGACATCAATAATTAAAGCATAAGAAGTTGATGATCGATAGAAATCTGGTGAAGTTGTTGACTTAGGTAGCTTCAGAGGTTGTCTTGGACAAAAGCCATAAAATTTGAATCCAGCTAGGGTCTTCTTTCTGGCGATTCGATCAAGGGGAAAAAGCTTATTTGTCCCCGTTGTATGACATGGCAGAGGTGCAATTACAACCATCATATTGTGCAGTTAGCATCTAGCAGCTCAAATCTCGCACATACATCACCAAGTCAATCACGAGAAGTCGCTAACGGTTAGAGTTCTTAGGACCTCTTTGACTTCTCTCAGTAGCTTCAAAGGCATCTTGGAAGGAAGCCACCAAATTCGAGTTTAGCTAGGGTCTTTTAGCAATTCAGTCAAAGGGTATAAGCTCGCCCATTTCCCACCATATGATGTGGTCAAGGGTGCAATCATAGTTAACAGATTGTGTAATTAACATCCAATAGTCGAGATCCTACACATACATATACGAAAAGTCGGTGACCGATAGAGTCCTTACATGTCCATGTTGGCTAAAGTTGCTTCAAACTAAGGATGTTTTGGAAGGAAGCCTTCAAATTTGAATCTAGGTTAGGGTCTTGTTTTAGCTGGGAGCAGAAGCTCATCCGTCTCCGTTGCAAGATCTGGGCAGGGGCGTAATATCAACCGTTGGATGGTGTATTCAATATCCAACAGTTGAGATCTCACTGAGACATATCACCGATTCAAAAGTGCGAGATATCGCGGTAACCCCGAGAGTCCTTAAACTATAGTTGCTACAGAGGTGTTTAGGAAGGTTCCTCACAACTACTAATTGAGACATTGAGTTATTTATCAATTCCAACACCTTAAATGGTATGGTACCGTTTTACTGCTAAATGTTGGATGTCTACAGCCTACCCAGAGGATGATGCCTTTGCCTCTCCTCTCACGGGAAAAACGGTCGAGATGTGGAGGGGCTGCCCTTATGCAGCCTTTTCTCTTATGTTTTGTTTGTTTTTGGCTACCTTCTTTGTCTCTGTCGACTGCTCTTATCATTGTGTGTATACTTTGTGTGTGACAAACTCCTGAGTTTGGGTTTGGCCATAATTTGTGTAATGAATATAGAAGAGTTTAGGATGCCCCATTTGTATTTATGGTTGAGCCATCATAATCCAAACCCCTAATTAGATTGAGAATCTTGCAGTACTTTTTAGGGTGATGGGAACACCACAAAAAGCACACCCAGAAAATTGCTTGATCACCCACATTCAGTGTTTCTTGATTGGGTTAGATTATGATAAAATAATGATACTACTACCAGTTACAATTAAGTCATTTTCTTTTCTATTCTGTTTAAGCAACATATCATCAATTTGTCATATGTGTGGATTATGATGTGATGTGTTTTAGGTTTAAACGTCACTTTAATGATTCACAATCACAATACTAGCAAAACAGAAAGCAATCTATCTATTTAACAGTTGTGAAGTAGCTCTGGAGTTAAAACTTAAAAGTAGTGTTGTTAATTCTTTCCTGAGATTATATGCACGTAGACATAACGAATTCTTCATATTATCAAGAAAGAAAGACACCATCCTAGTTGATGGACGAAAGCATCAATTTATATAAGAAAATTTTGGTACTCTTACTGTAATGAATTTTCTTTTGTTGGTGGAATAAGATTTAAATAGATGTGTCATACATAAAAAAGGATTTATATTCCTTAAAAGAGAAGACAATGTATTAAAAGCCACTTATGATTGGAGCAACCAATCGTGTTTGGCAATTTAAAAAGAAAATTAAATCAACTAATTGTTTTTGGCTTTCTCATTAGGTGGTAATTTAAAAAATTAATAATGAAGGAATAATTTGGTATCTTTGGCCGAGTAGAAATTGGGAAAACTCCCGCCAAGTGTAACTTGGCCGAGAAGGAAGTGGACTCTTTATGTGCTTTGGTGTCGAGCAAGACACGACAACAAAAACCAATGTTTGATTCATGTGGTATGGCATCTAGTGCAGTTGTGTGAACGTTATAATTTCTTATGTTGCGAGGGCATTGTTTACACTAAAATATTTTTCTCTTAAATATCACGTGGGTGATTTTGAACAGTCGGGTCATATATAGAGGATTGTCTGGTTGGACCGTCTAATTGGTGGATAGTTGCTGGGAGTGAGCTGACCATACATAATTTGGTCACAATCTATCTAGTCCCACTAATATCATCCAACACCAAAGTGGATGGTACCATCCTATATAATAGATACCATCCAACCTTTTAGTGGATGATATCATCACATATCACGAACACCGCATCCGACTCTTAAGTAGATCGTGACCATCATCTAAATCCTAAGTGGATGGTCACCATCCCATATCAGGGATATCATCCAACCTCTTAGTGGATGGTACCATCCATGTTGAAGTATGACGACCATCCTATCTTATGGTTATCATCAAATTGAACATGAGGACGTGGTGAATGATTACGATAACATGGTGACGTATCCATAGACTTCTCGGCGACATATGGCTAACTTAGATACTACGAAGCTACTTTTCGAGAAGAGGAGAGAGCAGTTGGACGTCTCTCGGCAACTAAACTTGAAGCATGCTTATTGAGCAAAGAAGACAATCACAATCCAGCACACAGACAACTTGTCTCAATTGTCTCTTTTCCTTTTTCTCTGTGGTTAGCGGAGTTCCCCTCCACGAAGGATCCTCCTTAGTCGTACTCGTAATTGTAGTTGCGTAGCTCTAAAAAAATCTCTATAGAAGTAGGGTAAGGTAAACTTAAATTTTCCATACACCAAACACTCACGTTCGAACAATGTTTGAAAATGTGTAAATCATAGTAATAATCGTACCTCCATAAAAATCAGGTACAACTCATCCACCTATTTTTCCACCGTTAACAAGAAAGGAGGACAAAGAAAGAAGAACAACGTGCAAGTGCCTCGAAATTGAAAGGTCAATGCTCAATAGAGAGGTGTAGGTTGTCCCAAGTGGTCGGTCTTCCAACCACTAGTGGGTTTTACATATTTAATTAATTACTTGATTAGGTCCAAATCAAAGGGCTAAACTAAACCATAACCAGCCAGGGCCGAATTGGGCAAGGTGGCAAGAATTACAGTAGAAAATACACAAATATGAATGGTCACCAATAGTAGCGATGTGTCCCCGCAGAGGGCAAACATGAATCTGAGTGAGTGGTCGGTTTTGGATGGTTTGCTTTTTCCGGTTGCTAGATTTGATTATCTGGGTCGACTACTTATTATGCCTGCGGTGGGGAGAAGAGAGTGCAATAGGAACAGTAAATAGAATGGAAGTAGGGCAGCCGGCAAGATTGTTGTGTGGGAAAAGGGAGGTAATCAATCATAAGAGGCCGGCCGGCGTTGGTCTGAAAATGACAATGCATTCACGGAAGAAGAGGATGAAAATGAATTGAGTGGACGGCTCATCGGACTTTCTGCCCAAAAAAAAAAAAATCAAGACTACTGTTCATAAAGATTTTGATTAAAGTTGGTTGGCTGTAAATTGGTGGCTCGGTCGATCCTCAAGATCATTTTTGATTAATTTGATAGTTGAAAAGACTCAGTTTTCAAAGCTTGCAATAGCGGCATGTAACAGAATGAAACCACGTAATCAAAGAGCATGGTCCATGAAACCGTATTGTACCGGCGGTTCAACCATAAAATATTAGTATCGGAGGCTAAACCGATAGACGGTATTTACCGGTAGTGACGGTATTTACCGGTACTAACGGTTGAACTACGGTTAAATCACAATTTTACTATAAAATACCCTACCGCTGACTTTCCCGGTACGGTCTTCGCTACGATTTTATGAACTATGTCAAAGAGAGGCTCATATCCTTCATTTCGCAACTCTTGCACGTGTAGTATCTTGTTCGAGCAACTAATGTCAATTGAGGTTGGCGAGCCAATTCAAATACCCTTGGCTTGGCAAACTCAACTCATGTGATGCAAATGTTGATTCAATCTCCTTATTGAGTGTAGAAGTTTTAGGAAATTTAGAGTAATAAATTCTTGTAGTCCAATAAAAATGTGTTATTTATAATTATTAGAGCTGTGTCGAAAATCTCGGATTTGACTTATTTTTTATATCGGCGAAATTTAGCTTTCTCAAAAAAATCTAGGACAGAAACGTGTCGCTTGACACTCCTTCGTCACAAATAAGTCTGCCCTTGATGATACAATACAATTATACACATATAATAGGATATACGAGTGTGTGATTGTGTAATACAAATAACTTATCTGATATATATGTATTAGGAATATTGGACTAAATTTGTTTTAAATTGATGGACGACATAGTAATGCTTTGAAGATTTTAGTGTTAACTAATAACGAGATAAAATTATTCAACAAAAATTACGTTAAGCATGTATTTTAAATGTTACATACATGATACATCAAAATAGTTTGGTTTTAAATTTTTTAATCGACTCGCCAATTATTATTGTTCACATATTATCGTTGACTGACATATATGTCGGAGTTAACCAAAGTAACTAATGATAACATATTACTTTAAGGTAAGTGACGAATAAAAAGAAAATAATTTCCAGTAACAAAAGTAAAATAAATTGAAAAACTCAGTGATCAAACGTATTCACCTAAAGTTAATCTTTCTGACTTTCATTTACAATGAGGGTTAAAAGGTAAAAGAAACAAAAAATCTCCAGTGCTCCTTTTTCTTCATTGCGCCAGTCAAGCAACCACCTTTGACCTTTTCCACCAAAAATTGGAAGATGGGATGGGAACATATACCAGAAGGTTAGGTGATCGGGCTGTACCTTTACTCCGACCTCAACCCTCCTTCCTTTCTGCTCACCACCGACGTAGTTCGTTCCCGCCGACCTAACTCCGTGGCGGAATCTCCTTCGCGCCGCCTACTCTCCTCTGTCCTTCCACTCTCGCTTGATTCCTTCTAAAGATCATGGAAGCGGCGTCGATCCGTACCGGGCTTCCCCAAACGAGAATCTCCGTCGCGTCTCGTAAAATCTCGAGGTTTTTCCCTCCTCCCTCTCTTTGTCCACTCGATGAACCTTTTACTCTAATTCCATGGCGTCTGTAGACTTTGAATTTTGATTCGTCGTACAGAATCAAGCCTGCGCTATAGCCCACCCTTCGAATCATGTGGATTTTTGCCTGTGTTTGATCGCTTTCTTGTGGGTTCATAGGGGTTTTCCCCTTCAATGTGTAAGAATTTCATTACTTATATTGCTTTTGAAGTCCAATTTCTTTCGTTTTCAGATTGAGTGGTAAGGTTGGATCAGTTACATCGGTATCTTTCCTGGAGAATCAATCTGCCCAGACTTCTCTGGTGTTAAGAGCAAGTCCTGAGAAAGCAGCTCCCTTTCACTCTGGAGCTCGAGGTGGGAGGAGAAATGTTGTTGCCCAATCGTTCACTGCTCCTTCTCCAGGTGTCTGCCCGTTCGATCAGACTTCTTCCACGCAGAGTCAATCGCAAACTGCTGAAGAGAAAATCGGTGTGCTGCTTCTGAACCTTGGAGGCCCGGAAACGCTTCATGATGTTCAGCCGTTCCTGTTCAATTTGTTTGCCGATCCAGTATGGCCATTTCCCCGCCTTTCTCGTTGCTTGTTTGTGGCCTTGTGCACGATCTTCAGGTTTCTGATTAACCCTACTTACAATTTTTTCACTGTAGGATATCATCCGTTTGCCTAGGCCATTCCAATTTCTTCAGAAGCCATTGGCACAGTTAATTTCTGTTCTCCGAGCTCCTAAAAGCAAAGAAGGGTATGCTGCTATTGGTGGTGGCTCGCCTTTGCGTAAGATAACTGATGAGCAGGTGAAATTCCTGATCTTCTGGTATCCATGATTGATTCTCATTCTCTCTTGATTCTCAACAACTATTTTTCCCGGTAATCTAGGCACTTGCTATCAAGGATGCCTTGCAAGAAAAGGACGTGACTGTAAATGTCTATGTTGGAATGCGGTACTGGTACCCTTTTACAGAGGAGGCAATTCAGCAGGTCGAAGTTCTGCCTTGTTATTTTCACTCAATAGTGTTTGTCTGCTACTTTGCAACTGAGTGATTGAGTTTCTGAGTTCTGTTTGACAGATTAAGAAGGATAGGATCACAAGGCTTGTTGTGCTGCCACTTTATCCACAATTCTCCATATCTACAACTGGTTCGAGCCTCCGTGTTCTTCAGAATATATTCAGGTGTTCCATATTGGCCAAATCCTTGTTCTTCATTATTGCCTGAAAATGTATTAAAGCTTTATGCATTTGATATTTTTTTGTAGGGAGGATGCATATCTTTCGAGATTGCCTGTCTCCGTTATAGAGTCATGGTACCAACGACAAGGTTATGTAAAATCTATGGCTGACTTGATAGAGAGAGAGTTGCAGAAATTTTCCAAGCCTGATGAGGTGAGTTTCGAGGGTTTCCTCTCCTAAATTATTAGTTTTCGATCTACTTCAAGTGGTTCAAGTCTGAAAAATTAAAACTTTCTATCTATTATCTGCTATATGTAGGTAATGATATTCTTCAGTGCCCATGGGGTGCCAATGAGTTATGTGGAAGAAGCAGGAGATCCATACAAAGATCAGATGGAGGACTGCATTTTCTTAATTATGCAAGAGTTGAAGGCCAGGGCAGTTTACAATGATCATACCCTTGCTTACCAGGTTTGCTCGGTCATTCTGAACTGGACGAGTTTCTTTGTGTAGTTTTCACCTTCATGGCTGATCCAGTTCTATCAGTGACCTGTTGCTGTTTTCTAACGCCGTACATGCCTGTAACATTGTTCTTTTACCCTATCCAGAGCCGCGTTGGACCAGTGCAGTGGCTGAAGCCTTATACCGATGAGGTCCTTGTGGAGCTTGGCAAGAAAGGGGTGAAAAGCCTCTTAGCTGTCCCTGTTAGGTAATTGATTTTTGTTTCCTTTATTTTGTGAACAGAAATTGTTGCAATTTAATATTTAGCTAAAAATTTCAAACTTGGTGTTTGTCCTCTTATGTCAGCTTTGTGAGCGAGCATATTGAGACTCTTGAAGAGATCGACATGGAATACAGAGAGCTGGCCCTTGAATCTGGCATAGAGAGCTGGGGCCGTGTACCTGCTTTAGGGTGCACCTCGTCTTTCATCACAGATCTGGCTGACGCAGTTGTCGAAGCCTTACCATCAGCCAAAGCCATTGCAACCTCAAGTGGCAGTGCTGAAGAGACCGACGACTACGACCCCTTCAGATATGCCATCAAGCTCCTGTTCGGTTCAGTTTTGGCCTTCGTATTGCTTTTCTCTCCGAAGATGTTCCGCGCATTCAGGAACCAGCTCTTGTAGGAACAAGCAAATCATATAGTGTGTAACAACATAGCTGGTTTCAGATCGAGTATGAAGCTTAGGCATAGTAGTGATGCCTTCGGTTTTAGCATTTGCGTAAAATAAATGTTAAGACAGATTTCGAGTATAGTTGAAGAGGTAAGATCGTAGTATTTTACACACCGTGAACATTTACGTATTAAGGTTTGATTCATGGTACTATACTGCTTAGTTCAAGACTTTCAATATGACGAAGCATTTTATAGTTACTCTAGGAATCATGGAGTTGATTGTGCCAGAAAATGTCGGCTGCTAGTGTTCCTTTTCCCAGCTGCATGTGTTCCCTGAAAACAAAGCTTTCAATTTCAACCATTTCCATTAGTACAATGAATCGTCTCACAAATAAAGCAAAAGGGCATTCTACCAGCAGGACCACCCACAATACTGCACTTAGTGCCAACAGTCCTGGTAAAATAGGGTACCCATCCTTCACTATCATCACAGCAAAATGACAACAGTACATATCAACTTGCGTGAGAAGTAAAAACCATTATCGTGCAACCAGAAACCAGTGGCTGGTAACATTTTTGCTCTCTGCTCAATCAACTTCTTCGCTTGCCGACTTTTCCGCTGACAACCCTCTTACACGATCGTGTCAAGAGGAAAGAGTACACAACGAACCGACCTGCGAACCAGATGCTCAGGAACCGATTGATGAAACTGAAACATGATGCACTCTCGTGTTCGTGGTCCTTTACATGGTACCAAAACAATGAAGGGGACAGCAGCTGGTAAAGCTAACAAGAAAAACCACCATTCGTTCATCATAATGAGACAGAGAGCCCTCAGAATCAGAGCTTGAGAAAAGCTGAATGTACCAGACGTCCAGATTCCCAGACCTACATCATTTTCACTTCAGTACATCTCTTTTGGCCATCACGGCCAGAAATTTCCAACCTACTCAGTGACCTAACATCGGGGATTGGATGATGATAAGAAACTAGCATTAGCATTGAATGTGAAAGCAAAAGCTCGAACACACCCAGTTCCAAGGAGGCTAGGACAACATGCACTTCACAAAACTCTCCCTCGAGTAAGGGAAACTGCAACTATTCTGTCTTCTTTTCTTCTATCAGTTTCAGTTGAGAAAAATGTGTTCGATAACATGTCCATCTAATGATTTACAACAAAAAAACAATTTCAAGAATGAAATTATCAAACCTGGACTATTGTTTTACTTTTCTAGAAGCTGCAAACTTCTACACAGGTCTCATAACTGAAGAGTTCTGAATTTGCCACTCTGCTAACTTCCGAACATCCTACTTTTTAGTATCTTCTCTGCCTCACTGACACTAATATGCCTGACTCCGTTCTCTTTCATCCAATTCTCGCCTCCGATTACTCCAAATTCTTGCTGCTTCTTCACCATCTTCAACAACTTCAAGCCCTCACTTGATTTGGGGAAAAAGCCTTCTGGTCTAAGACACCAAGCCCTAAATGCCCCAAACAGGACCTCTAAGTCGTTGCTAAGACTTTCAACACCACTGTCATAGAACTTTACACTGCTCATAAAAATGCCATTAAAGAGTGCACGATCAATTCCAGAAGCCAAACTTCTCCATACACTGACAAAATCTATACTATTCAGATTTTCCTCTATGACTGCCATCTTTGCCTGTAAATAATCTAGAGCACCAACTAAATGTTTGGACACCGTCCAGCCATCTTCCCTCTTCTCCTGCCACTGCTTCTTGTTTTTCAGGTATTCTCGACTGTCGGCCTCGAATCCCCTCAAAACAACTGTTGATATCTTCTCAACCCACTCCTTCCTGAATCTCTCCAACTCTTTTATCTCCACTTCGAAAATCCCACCCGTGGACATGGACATATCGAATGGACCCTTCGCCCCAGTGTCATTAAAAAATGGATCATCTCGATCAAATTCCATTTCGAGAAACAAAACATCCTCACACCATTCTTTAAGAACCGACTCAAAATAGTGAGCAGCATTGGCTGAGTTTGCAACCTTAATTAACCCCTCATCATCAGTTAATGCAGTCAATCCTTCAGCTTCCTGACACCTACGTAACAGGCTGTCCAAAAATCTGTGTATTATAGGTGCACCAACTAATCGAGCGAACCTGCACCTCAAAGATGTAGTAGGCAGTGATCGACATCGATCAATCACTAAAGACAGGTGCTGAAGGAAGGCACTAGAAACTATAGGCGACTTGTAATTCTCGGGACCGGATAAAAGAGCTGCGCCCTGAACTTTCACTTTCCATTTCCGCTCATCATCTGACTCAGCTTTTAATTTCGCAAGTGTGTCACTGAGCTCTATTTCTGCCCACAAATCAAGCCAATCAGGTCGATCACAGAAAACAGATAGAGATGAAAATTTCTGGAGGTTCCTGTCTTCCTGAATGGAAATCAAGACACCAGAATGTGTTGCCAGAGACAGAACCCGTTGATCAAAAGAGATCATCAGGTCGACTAGATGCAGCAACGATATTCTAGCCTGAGACTGAACGCCGCTAACATGTTCTTCTTCCATTTGGCCAATATACACAGGAAATACCTCTTTTGCCAAGTATGTAGACAAAGAAGTTACCATGGCCGAAATCCATTCTTCTCTACAACTATATCCCACTAGCCTAGCTTTATCAACAAGGGGTTGTAGCAATTCATCCATAGTGTCAACATAGTCCCTGGTAATCTTGTAGACAAGAGCAAAAATGAACTCCGGCTTATCTTCCCATTTTGAGAAATGTCGTTGGCATGCAACTGATATAGGGTTCACGAGTTCTTCAATTGCCCAAAGTGGTTGGTGTAAAGCGATTTCCCTGTTGTGGCCCTCAAGCTGCCGAGCCTTTCTTCGCATCTGCAACTCTTGCAAGCGACACAACGCACGGAAGGTTTCACAATATTTATGCTTGAGGTCCCCTTGCATTGTGAATAGAGGATTAGAGGCTTCAGAAGATTCCCCAGTATCACGAATAGGCGAGCTTAAGGAGCTAAGTGGAGGTGGCCACCCAAGGGAAGTAAGGAGGATTCGCTGATCAGCAATTTGCTGGGGTCTTAATGTGGCCAGTGCCCGATCTACTCTGTCATCAACTACTGATACAAGTCGCGTCCATTGAGACTGTTTCTTTGTAATAGAAGTCAACACATCTTCAGTTTTCTCAAGTGCTTCAATAGCATGAAAACACATATCCTGGAAAATGATAAAATATTAAAATCATCCACCCAAGCGATGTGCTTTGACAAGTTATGCCCCTATAAATATAAAGTCTCCTCACCTCTGAACTTTCTGGAGCTGGACGCTTATGTAGGTTTCGGTTCATTACAAAAGCTACAGCATCTTCAATATCACCCACCAAAGTGACAAGCTTCAATGCAGTATCTGAAAAGTCCGACAAGCGTTGAGGGGAATCACAAAAATAATTCAAGAATGAAAGCCAGAAGAGGAAAGCTTCTGCGTGCATATGCACATATGAATATCTACACATATCTGTGTGTATATTGCATATATATTTCAACAAGACAATTACAATAATACCAACTAGTGTGGATGGTCTCAATGACATGAGGAAAGAAAGAGGGTAGGAAAACAAGAAATATATTGATCATTTCATTTGTAAGTTCAAAAGGAGAGCTTTATACAACGAAGATTAATCACTGACACAAACTAGTAAGCAGGCAGATCATACAATGTTAACTGAAATTTAAATTTGAAGGCCAGGCTCTCAAATCATGTGAATGAACCACTAAACAAGCTGAAGCACCAAGCTCTCGCTATTTCCAAGACCTTAGTCAATGTCGAAAAGCTACCGGTAAGAGTGACCACAAAGCAAATCCTAAGTAAGAACTTCAAAGTTAAAGGCCAGATGGGAGCTGCATTAACATCAGCTATCAAAACAGGATAATTCACTGTATTAGTAAAAGTAATGATCTTTACCATGTTCTCAGCCTGAACGAACAAACTAGAAGGTGACATGAAGAACATAATGCACACATGATAAATCCACATACATGTATCAACAGCACGCCTAATTCAAGAACTACTGTACTTGCCTGGGGCAAGATAAGAAAACTAAATCAATTAACTAATTGTAGCATGCCACGAGCTCTTCACAAGAAGACATAAACGACGAGTCCTACATCATTCTTAAACTCGAATACATCCATTTATATCAGATGAGTGAATCTCATCATGCATTCTGATGTTCTGGCATTAGTACACTCTTAAAGACAAAGCACATCCACAGAAATCACTAACTGAGAACGTTAACAAACTACTCCAATCGAAATAATACTTACAACATTCGGTTCCAAACATAAGCAATTCATCCAGGAACATATTTGGCTCTTAAAGAATCTGCATATATATTGTGTACCGTCTAAACATTGGTGAAGGTGTTAAGCATCAACAGAGACAAGAGATCATGACTCGGTATATAGACACTCATCACCTCTCAAACACTCTAATCGCTACCAATTCGGAACAATCGAACAGGTAAAGCTACACCAATTGGTGGGTTAATCATTCCAAAATAACATAAAGCAGCAACAATTTCAGCAACTTACCAGCATAATCTCGAACTATCTTCACCCTGGCAACCTCCTTTGCCAGCTCCGGCAGCTCCTCTGCCAATGCCTTCTCTTTCCCTCCTCCATATACAGAAGAACCGGCCGTCAACGAATCGAGATCGGAGAGCTCGGAGGTGGTACCAGTGATCAGGCCGTGAATCCGATCGGAGAAGGAGGCGTAACCGAGAAGACTGGATTCGAGCCTAGAATTGAGGTCAGCCAGAGAATTCTCCAAATCGAGACATTGGGATTGTAGCTCCGAGACTATACTCGGTGCATGCTCGAGATCTTGCAGGTCGTTGAGCCTGTCGTTGAGAAACGTTACGGCCGGGGAGGACAGAGTCGTGGAGGGAGGGAGGGTTAGGGTTGCGTCCATCATCGAATCACGCGATAAAAAACCAATTGGGGAGCAAATTTTGGCAGGGGATTGAAGGAAGCTGTGGGAAAGCTCCGACGGGGAGGAGCCCAAGGAGGACGACGGAACGATGGTCCTCTCTTTGGCTTCAACGGGGAGGAAGGAAGACGATACTGAGTTTGACTCGGACTGAAAACAGATGATGATGAGTCAATTTTTACGGGTTTGTCACACGATGGGTAACGTAACGGGAGCCGGGTCGACCCAGCACTAAAGAGATCCAACCACTCCACAATTGGACTATTGTTGAGGCCCAAGCAAAACATACCACATGGCCCATCAAAGGGAAGAATGGAGCGGAAGATCTATATTGGTATTGGTATGACGTGGTGGTTGATCACCTATATTTTGATCCCATGTCAGAGATTTGATTCTTAAACATGGGAATAGATTTATTTAGGATGATAATGATGAGGTGGATTTGGGACGAATTTTTCTTCAACCATAAAAAAAATCCAAATTCATATCCATGTTGAGGGAGGTTTTGTAACCCTCTCATATTCACGATTTTTGAATACTAGGAAGTCATGCCTACCTACTAAGAGACTAAAAGGGTATTTTAGTAGCTTTAGATAAGTTATTTACCACTTAATGTGATCAATCATGGTGAATGGTTGGTTAGCCATTGCCATCATTAATGGTGAAAAACGTATTATTATAAACAAAACTTGAAAATCTATTACAATTTTTCGTAATAATACCTATTTTTACCTGAAATTTTAGTAAGACGTGATACTGAGATTTAAATAGAATAATTATTTTCAATTTAATGAAATGAGTCAAAAAAAATATGGGTAAGTCTTGATGAGTTCGGTGTTTCACGCGAAACCAAATATCCACCGTCGGTGCCAAATTCGTTTGGGCGATGTTGATTTGATTGTTTCGCGGTGGAAACTCTTGTGGTGTCGTATGATCAGATGCACCACTGATTGATGAAATCAAGATTACTTTCAAATATCCACCAGACAATGCTGATTTGATCGGTTCAACTCTGACTTCTGAAAATGAAGACGATCATCAATTATCCACCGGGCGGTATTGATTTGATCGATGCACCTCTGACTTCTAACCAAGAACGACCGTTATTCGGTTTACACCTCTCCAAACAATGTTCGAACGAGGGTGTTTGAGTTTTTGGGAACCTACGTTAGATCTACTCCTATGGAGATTCCTGTGGAGAGCTTCGCGACTACGACTACTGCTACGACTATGGAGATCCTTCCTGGAAGGATAGCTCCGCGAAGGAGTTAGAGAGAAAAAAGAAGTTTTGACAAAGTTGTTCTGTGTTGATTTGGTTGTCCCCTCTCTTTTCTTGCACGGTTGGTTTTATCAAACAACATCTTCGTAGTATTCACGTAAATGCTCCATTGATGTGCCTCGTAACTGTTGCCTCATAACCGCCTTGCTCTCATTTCAACCTGCTTCTCGTGAGACTCACGTGCATCCAAGATCTGCACCGCGGTTCGAACCACAACAGTGTTGCTTCATCATCATTGATTTAAACAACTAAGAAGACCACACAGTCGATTAAACGACACCATTGTTTTATCCCATGCCACTGTTGGACTTGCTATGTCGCTCAACTTGCAATGTTGTCAAACTCGTGGCATCGTTGAACTCGCGATGCCGTTCAAATTGCAACGTTGTTGCCATGGAATCGAGTCACGACATTAGTCTTACAAAACCTCATGGTTGCTTGAGACCACATCGCTGCAAGACTGATGGAGATGTTGATAAGCTTGCACCAACTTCACAACATCATGGAGATCGGTGCGTTATTGGCTTTGCACAGTGTCATTTAACTTGCAAGATTCACAATGCCGACATGATTGACCTCGCGACATTGTTGCACTTGCAAGGTCTTTGGAATTGCAACGTTGTTGAGCTCGAGGCGCCATCGACCACCGGGATGTTGTTTAGCTCGCAGCGTCGTCAACCTCCTGATGCCGTTGTTGAACTCGCAACGCCGTTAAACTTGTGGTATCCCTACTTATCGCGATACTGTTTATCTCGCGGTGTCGTTGACCTCACGACGCCATTGAGATTGTTTATCTCATCATTTAGCTGCACGACGTTGTCAAACTCGCAACGCCGAACTTGACATCGCTATTCATCGTGATGTTGTTTAGCTCGCAACACTGTTTTAACTAAAATATGCGGCCTCTTGGTATCATGGCCGACTTTGAATTCGCGATGTTGTTTTAAACTTGAACTTGGCCGACCTCCCATGGCCAAACTCATACCCACTGCGATATTTGTTTTTAACTAAACTGTATCGCTTAGCAATATCGCAGCGTTGTTGATATCTTTTCGGCGTTGTTTTAGCTAAACAACACCGCTTGATTCTACCCGTGACATCGTTTTAATATCAAACGACTCAGTTTCCAGTATCACGGTGTTGTTGGAATTACGACCATGTCTTCGACCTCTGTCACGTTATTAAGTCCCCGCGGCATTGCTTGTCACTAAACGGTGTCGTTTCCCTCCTTTTGCAACATTGTCGAGGTCGCAGTTGAGATACGGCCTTGGCCGAGCCTTCTCCTTCTCCAGTAAGGAATACAAAGAACTCCGTTTCCGACCTCAACACCGACATTGCAAATCCTCACGACATTACTTTCTAACAATGTCGTTTCAACTACCGCGACATTGTCTAGCTCCCTCCAGCTTCGCAGTGCCGTTTTAGCTCTCCGCGGCGTTGCTTGGTACTAAACGATGTCGTTTGTCATCATGCAACATCGAATTAAATGCCGAGACTAATTAATACGATATTTAATTGAATCCAAAAATATTTTAGGTGTAAACAATCGCTAACTTTAACGGTCGACCGTTTCTTCCATCATTGACTTGGTTGTCATGTACTCACGTGGATATCATATAAAATTTCTATGTTTGTCTCTCTATAAAGCCAAAATAAGATATGTGAGTTGCAAGTTTTCTAGAATTTTAAACTTTTGATGCATTATAACCATTACAAGAAAAGTTTCCTACAATTAAGATATTCCTTTTTTAACGTTCTTTTTGTATAGATCATCCAGATGCTCTTATTAAGTGGTCATAGAAGATGGACAATCGGTTTATAATAACGGGAAAAGAAAGACAAATGGTCGATTGACCCAAATTTCTTGAGCATCCTAATTGCACATTGTATAGGCCACTATATATGTTGCCCTATTTCATACTCGTTTATGAAATGTCCATTTTATTCGGCCAAGCCTCGTTGCCTTAGCTCTTATCTCATCATTGAGAGATTGCTAGCTGGAAGTCAGTTTCGATAATGACTGGAAGAAGATAATGCATTTCCACTATTAGCAACTCAAAACCTATATTATTTGTCAAAAAAAAAAAAAAAACTCAAAACCTATTGTCATAATTTCATCTAAAACACTATAAGGTTCAGAATGAAAAGACCAATTACGCCAACTTATGTCTTCCTCAAATAGGGATAACCATACGAGCATTTCTACTATGCTATATAGTATTGGTGCTTTAATGTACAACTTAAAGTTGTACCATAACATGAAATGTATAAGTTTAGATTGTACCATAAAAGAATTTGTACCATTATGTTATGGTACAACTTTACAACTTGAAGTTGTACCATCACATAAAGGTACAAGTTCAAGTTGTACCATAAAAGAATTTGTACAAACAGTATAGGTACAATATGAAATTGTACCATAACATAAATGTACAATTTTAAGCTGTACCATAAAGGCAAAAACCTATAGCACCAATACTATATAGCATTGTAAAATTCCTCATAACTATAGTACTAATAAGACATATTATGATCCACAACAATCTTGATCATAGATGTACTATATAAATAAAGAACATAAGCTCGTGCGAATAAGAAAGTTAACATGAGCAATATAGTGTTTTTTTTACTGATTTTAAACGGATAGCATCACAAATTTCGTTGTTTTTTTTAAATGTCATTTTCTTTGATTTTCAAGGCTACGGATCACGGATTCGATCTTAGACTATTCTCTATCGATGATGAAGTGTATCAATCGGTAATTTGGGCAGATTTTTCCCGAAGGGAAATTTCATAATTTTTTGAGCAATTATTTTTTAGTCTATTTTCCTTGTTTTTTGAAGGCTACAGATCTTGTACAGAAAAGGATTTCGAGCGATTTTTTTGCAGATTCTAAAGGGATACAATCACAGATTTCAAGCGATTTTTTTGAAATCCAATTTTTCTTAGATTTTGAAGGATACATATCACGAATTCGGCTTGAGGCTATTCTCCACCAAAGATGAAGTCTATTAGTCGCTGATTTTAGTGAATTTTTCCGGAGGGCATTTCGCAAATTTTTGGCGATTTTTTCAAATGCCATTTTCTTTGGATTTTAAAGGATACAGATTACAAATTAGACTTGAAGCTATTCATCACCATTGACTAAGTCTATTAAGCACCGATTTGGGTGGATTTTTTTCGGAGGCATTTTTTAATGATTCTGAAGAGGTATATCATCACATATTCAAGCGATTTTTTAAAAGGTTATTTTCTTTGAATTTTAAGGCTCTGTACAACGAATTCTGCCTTAGGTTATTCTCCACTGATGATGAAGACTATCAATCGCTGATTTTGACGAATTTTTTTTTCCGGAGGGCAATTCTTTAATTTTTTTGACGATCTTTTCGAAGGGGCATTTTTCTTGAATTTTGAAGACTTTACATATCACTGGTTCACCTTGAGGCTATTTCATACGGATGATTAAGTCTAGAAGTATCGATTTGGACGGATTTTTCCTGAGCCATTTTTGGAAGGTTCCAAAGCGGTATCATTACATATTTCAAGCACTTTTTCCGAAAAGTCATTTTTCTTGGATTTTGAAGCCTACAATCACAGATTTGGCCTGAGGCTATTCTCCATCCATGATAAGGTCTACTAATCACTGATTTGGATGGATTTTTCTACATCCATTTTTGTCATATTCCAAATGGGTACAATAAAAGACTTCAGGCGATTTTTTTGAAATAACATTTTTTTAAATTTTGAAGGCTACATATCACGGATTCAATCGGAGACTATTCTCCACCGATGATAAAGCCTACTAATCGCCAATATGGACATATTTTTTTTTCCGGAGGGCATTTTCATAAAATTTGGGGCGGTTTTTTAAAGTCCATTTTTGATGAGAGCATCAACACCAAGGCAGCTTCAAGTCTAACTCTAGTGCGAGAGGGGCGTGGACCGATCACTAGGGGGTCGTTTGGATGAAGGATTGTAATGAGGAATTTGTGAGAGATTTTAAAACAATCTCTCATTGTGCAGGATTTTAAAACATTCTTGCGTTTGGGAATATGAGAAATTGTTGGCATTAGGAATTTCAAAAACCCACAAGTGTGGGATTTTAAAATAGCTAATGAAGGTCAGCTATTTTAAAATCTCTCATTTTTTTAACCTTTCTTCCAAACCTGTCCTTCCTTCTTCTCCATTATGCCTTTCTTCCTCCCCCATACCCAGCACCGAAATCTTCCCTTCCAGACCTGTTGACCGGCTGCGATCTCTCTTTCAACTGATTTGATTCGTCATCGCCACTCGCCATCGTCGTTCGACTCACTGGGGTCACCCCCACTCTGCTTTTCTTCTCCTGTGCCGATTGGTCGCGATCTGTCACTGTTCTGCGCCGAACAGACTTGCGACGAATCTTGTTGTTGTTGCAATCGCTGTTGTTTGGTGGCATGAGTCGGAAAATTCGACCTCTATTCCGCTGGACACATAATAGAAGAGGTCGGAGTCCGACCAAGGAGTTCTCTGTCCTCGTCGTCGTTGCCGCCGAGGATACCATTCCGTTTTCATGGCGGGGGACGAATCTGTGTTTTGGTTTTTCATTTTCTGGGTTTCTGAATCTATGAATCAAGTATGGGTTTCTTGCATCCCTGTGAATCAAGTCGATTGTTTTTCGCCGGATTTGTTAGCCTCGAGAAAGAGGAAATCTAGGTTCTTCCTTCTGGTTCCATGATTTTGGCAGATATGGTGTCCAGTTTTGAATCAGTTCGCAAATCAATTTCTAGGATTTCTAGTTGCTGTTGGGAATTATAATCTTCATGTCTGTTGAAAGAAGATGACGGAGGAACCCAAATTTTGTTGATCGTTGCTATTTTTTGGTTCAAGATAATGGAAACAGGATGCAGAGGAGAGGGAAGAAGAAGAAACAGATGTAAGGAGGTGGGTTAGGGATGGATATAATTGTAATTGTAATTTTCTTATTAAAATCCTTCATTCATTTCCAAACAAGTTATTTTGGCCAAATCCCATGTTTAAAATATATGGGTTTTTAATTGAGAGATTTTAACTCAAATCCCTCATTTCCACATTCCCTAATCCAAACGACCCCTAGAAGTCAAGCCAAGGCATTCAAGGGTCGACTTCAAGCTTGTTTGGCCCAGAACTTCATCGAAATGGAGGCTGACTTGTTCGTGGGACGAGATGTGATGATCATTGGTGTTGGGGCCGTTTCAGGCCAAATACCGGTCGAGAAGGCCAAATACCCGGTCGGGTATTTTGATAGGGTATTTTGCCCTGACCAGAAGACCCCCCTGTCGTGACCGCAAAATACCCTGTCGGGTATTTTTGCCCACGATAGGGTATTTTTGCCTTTGACAGCAAATGACCTATTTTCAGTTTCCTTTGCGGATTATGTGACTTTTACCCCAAAATCCGTGTTTCCTTGTTATTTTTGGCCCAAAAACTTTGTAGCCAATATAAAAGGATGAATCAAGTCTTTTAGAGAGTAATCAACAATTTTATTTATAAATATAAACCCTAGAATTGGTTGTTCAAACACCAACTTCTCTTCTTCTTCTTTCTTGATCGTGGAATCGATTCAGCAAGAGGAGACCGACATTTTGTGCTAACACATCACCCTAGCCGAATAGTCATTCGAATACCAGGCCCTCTTCTCTACTCGTGGATTTGGTTTGGGTTATTATCTGTTTTATGATCGTTGTGCTTCTAATCGGCTTATATAAGGTGGTATCAGATCACCTGTTCAACACAGTGACACACGTATCCTACTTTCTTGTGCGTGAATCAATCAGAGAAGGCTTCGTGCTCGTAACCATCGTCAAGAGAGGTTACCTTTCAGTTTTTGTTTTCAGTTTCGTTCTTGATTGTAACGTGCATCTGGAAAAAGTCGTTAAAAAATGAAAATCATAGTAAAGAAAAAGGCGGAAACTAGGCCAGATCACGCAAGGAAGCCATTTCGTGTGTTGTTCTTGGTTGGTTTCTAATTGTGTTGCTTGAGGAGTGAGAAGTTCTTACCTAGGGTTTTAGAGTGCGAGTGGAAATCAAGGTTCTAAAAGGCGCTAGGCGTAAGGCAGGCGCTCGGCTCCTGACTTGCGCCTTGCCCGATTAGGCGTAGCCTAGGCGCGCCTAGGCGTTCAGAGCATAAATGGAAAATTTCTCAAATATTTCCTGTTTTCTGGAATAATTCATATAATCCAAGTGCATATAAAATTAGCAATGCCTAGTTATTAACAGTAAACACTTAACATAACAAATAACAAGCAAATAGTGACCAATCATCTGCTAATAGGTGCTTATAGAGGCAAGAAGCTTGTGCTACGTACCGAGGAGAAGGAAGGAGTAGCAATTGATGAGTTTCGACTTTATTTCCCACTATAGCAGTGGAGCGGTGTGAAGGCGAGAAGAGTGATCGATGACTTTCTCTTGCGGCGGCAGAGAGCAGCAAATGGGGCGAGAGCTAGGGCGGCAGGCGGTAGCAGATGGGGCGAGAGATAGGACGGCAGGCGGCAACAGATGCTACTTCCCGTGTTTCTTATTTTCTAGGGCAAGAGGCAAGTTTCTGATTTTATAGGACAAAACGAAGAGTATTGGGTTTAACCACCTAAGCTCGCCCACGAACGCCCAGGCACGCCTTCTCTCCACTAGGCGCAAACTAAGCGCTATTCCTACCTACTAAGCGCTACCAACGCCTTTTACAACGCCTATGGACAAGTCAAGGCGATCCTCCACCGCCTTGCGCTTAATTGAGCCTAGGCGTGCGTCTAGGCGCGCCTTCTTGAACCCTGGTGGAAATAGGCTTTGTGAGTTCATTTTCGGGTAAAAGCCAATTCTGTTGAGTGAAACACGAGCGGTAAGAAAATGAGTGATCTCAATCGAGTGCAAACACGTGAGAGAGTGATTCCATGAAGAATTTTTCTTCGTACTACCATTCTGAAACTTTAAGCATTGGCGGATAATTTCTTGTTTCGAGTTTCTGAACTAAATGGCAGGAGAAGGAGAAGTTCACAACAATCAGGAAGTTCAAAACTTGGAAGGCATTCCACAAACCACCATGGATGCTCTTGTGGGACGCTTACTTGGATTATGCATGACCAACAAGATCAGATCAACATTCGTCTCGATGAGATGGCCCGAGCTATCAATCTCCATCCCGAGGAAGAGGAGGAGGAGGAGGACTATCCACCACCTCCACCTCCGCCACTGGGAGGAAGTCAAGGTCGACCTCTGGGTCCCAACAATCTCAGACCCCTGCGAGGCAGAGGAGGTAGAGGTCGAGGAGGAAGACCCTCGTTCAAGCTCGTGGAGCTCCTGAACCACATGACTACGAGGAGGAAGAGTATCCCCAACATAGGGATGATGATATGAGGGGGCTGAAGGTAAATGTGCCATCATTTCAAGGGAGAAGTGATCCTGAAGCTTACCTCAACTGGGAGAGAAAGATGGAGTACCTGTTCGAGTGCCATGATTCCTCCGAACGGAAGAAGGTAATCATTGCTTCTCTTGAATTTTCTGACTATGCCGTTGTTTGGTGGGACCAGCTGAGTGCTGAACGGAGATTGCACGGGGAAGAGCCCATCACGACCTGGCATCAAATGAAGACAACCATGAGGAAGATATTTGTGCCTGTTCATCAACAACGGGATCTATATCAAGCTCTTCACGTGTTGAGGCAGGGTGCGAAGAGCGTCGAGGATTATTTCAAGGAGATGGAGACATTGATGATTCGAGCTCGAGTCCATGAAGATCGAGAAGCAACCATGGCTCGATTTCTCAATGGCCTCAATCGGGAGATCAAGCAGGTAGTGGAGATTCACCATTACGTGGAAATTGAGGATCTGGTGCAGATGGCTACTAAGGTCGAGAAGCACCAGAAGGGAGGCTATCCAAGGAGGGTTGCCCTAGGCACGAGCACTCGAGCCCCATTTGTGAAGAAGGAGGAGCCTAAGCCAGTACCCAAGCTTATCGCCACCAATGTTGGAGAGAAGGCAACTACTAACACACGTTCGAGCTCTATTGTGTGTTACAGGTGCCAAGGTCGAGGTCCTGTGGCGAATCAATGTCCGAACAAGCGAGTGGTGATCTTACTGGAGAATGGTGAGTACGCCTCCGAGCCTGAAGATGGAGAGGTCGTGACTGAAGACGAGGAAGAAGAAGCTGGGGAGCGTCCTGTGCAAGGCAACTACACCTACGTAGCTCGGCGACTTCTGAACGTGCAGCAAAGGGAAGAGATTGAGCAACGGAAAAAACTGTTCCATACCCGCTGCTTGGTCAATGGCAAGCTGTTCTCGATGGTCATAGATGTGCACCAACGTTGTTAGCTCACACATGCTAGCAAAGCAAGGCTTGAAGACCATCAAGCATCCGCGACCCTACACTTTGCAGTGGCTGAACGAGGATGGAACAATTAAGGTGACACGTCAAGTGCTGTTGAGCTTCGAAATTGGGAGGTACAAGGATGAGGTGCTCTGTGACGTGGTACCTATGCAGACTGCCCACATCCTATTGGGACATCCTTGGCAATTCGATCGAGCTGTCCAACACGATGACGGGACCAACAAGTACACCTAGTCCTCTAAGGGGCGAGCACATACTCTAGTGCCAATGACGCCCAAAGAGGTCAATGAAGACCAAGTGAAGCTGCAACAACTCCGTGAGAAAGAGAGGGAGCAAAAACTCTAGTTGAGAGAAAAGAAGAGAGAAAATTTGAGTGACCCCACCCTAGTGAGCAAGCCACGAGAGGAAAATAGAAATCTCAATGTCGAAAAGAAAATAACGAAGACTGAAAGCTCCGGTGAGAAGAGAGAACTTTTTTGCAAGTGGAGGTGTGATTAAGCAAGATTTGAACACCCAAGAGCCGATGATCATGCTCCTTTACAAGGAGACACTTTTTATCTCTAGCGACCTGCAGGATTTGCCTAGTAGTGTCCAGCTTGTTTTACAGGAATTCGAGGATGTCTTCCCTGAGGAAGCTCCTAAGGGGCTGCCGCCCATCAGAGGAATCGAGCACCAGATCGATTTCATTCCTGGTGCTTCAATTCCGAACAAACCGGCGTATCGAACCAATCCGGAGGAAACCAAAGAGCTTCAACGGTAGGTGGACGAGCTGATGGAGAAGGCCATGTTCGAGAGAGCATGAGTCCTTGTGTTGTACCCATCATACTCGTACCTAAGAAGGATAAGACTTGGCGTATGTGTGTTGATTGCCGAGCCATCAACAACATCACGGTAAAGTATCGACATCCTATTCCTTGATTGGATGATATGCTAGATGAATTGCATGGTTCTAGTGTGTTTTCTAAGATAGATCTTAAATCTAGATACCATCAAATTCGTATGAAAGAAGGTGATGAATGGAGAACTGCCTTTAAAACAAAGCATGGTTTATATGAGTGGTTAGTTATGCCTTTCGGTTTAACTAATGCGCCTAGCACGTTTATGAGACTAATGAACCATGTTCTGCGAGCTTTTATTGGAAAATTCATGGTGGTATATTTTGATAATATTCTTATTTACTCTAAGAACTTAGATGACCACGTTAATCACCTTAGGGCTGTGTTAGAAACTCTTCGAAAGGAACAGTTGTATGGTAATCTCAAGAAATGCATGTTTTGTACTGATAGACTTGTGTTTCTGGGGTTTGTGGTGAGTTTGAAGGGGATTGAGGTGGATGAGGAAAAGATTGAGGCAATAAAAGCATGGCGTTTCTGGGGTTTGTGGTGAGTTCGAAGGGGATTGAGGTGGATGAGGAAAAGATTGAAGCAATAAAAGCATGGCCCACCCCAACTAATGTGAATGAGGTTCGAAGTTTTCATGGTCTTCCAGGGGCTTATCGACGGTTTATAAAGGATTTCAACACCATTCCTGCTCCTTTAACTGCAACAATTAAAAAGAACATGACCTTCAATGGGGTGAAGCTCAACAGAAAGCATTTTAGCTTTTGAAATATAAACTAACCCATGCTCCTTTGCTGATGTTGCCTGACTTTTCTAAAACATTCGAGATCGAGTGTGTTGCCTCTGGTGTAGGCATTGGTGCTGTTTTGATGCAGGAGAAGAAGCCAATTGCTTTCTTTAGCGAAAAGTTGAGTGAGGCTTCCTTGAACTATCCCACATATGACAAAGAACTCCATGCTCTTGTTTGAGCTCTAGAAACGTGGCAGCACTATATCTAGCCTAAGGAGTTTGTGATCCACACCGATCATGATTCCTTAACGTACTTGACGGCACAACATAAGCTGAACAAACGACATGCGTGGTGGGTGGAGTTCATCGAATCCTTCCCCTATGTGATCTTCTACAAGCAAGGTAAGGAGAATGTGGTTGTCGATGGCCTTTCTCGCAGGTATGCTTTGATTTCTTCTCTTGATGCTCGATTCATTGGGTTTGAGCATATCAAAGAGTTGTATGTCAATGATCCTGATTTTGGTGAGATGTATACGACTTGTGAGAAGCATGGTGAAGGAAAATATTACCGAGCGGATGGTTATTTGTGTCGTGCTAACCGACTTTGTGTGCATCATGCGTCAATTTGTGAGCTACTGGGTAGAGAGGCTCATGGTGGAGGCCTCGTGGCTCATTTTGGGGTATCCAAGACTTTGGATTGTCTCCAGGAACACTTCTACTGGCCTCACATGAGAAGTGACGTGGAGAAGGTGTGTGCACGGTGTCTTAAGTGCCGCCAAGCCAAGTCAAGAGTTCAGCCAAACGGGTTATATACTCCTCTCCCTATTCCTACTGCTCCTTGGATTGATATTTTTACGGATTTCGTTCTTGGATTGCCTAGGACTAGGAATGGTAGAGATTCAGTGTTTATTGTGGTTGACCGGTTTTCAAAAATGGCACACTTTATCCCATGTCACAAAACTAATGATGCATCCAATGTAGCTGAATTGTTCTTTCGGGAAATTGTTAGGTTGCATGGTATGCCTCGTACTATAGTCTCTGATCGTGATGTCAAGTTCTTGAGTTACTTCTGGAAAATATTATGGAGTAAGCTGGGTACTAAGTTGTTGTTTTTTACTACTTGCTACCCTCAAATGGATGGTCAAACTGAAGTAGTAAATAGAACTTTGTCCCAAATGCTTAGGGCCGTCATTAAGAGTAATGTCAAGTCTTCGGAAGAATGCTTACCTCATGTAGAGTTTGCATATAATAGGGTTGTTCATTCTACCACTAAGTATTCACCATTTGAGATTGTATATTGTTTTAATCCTTTAACCCCATTAGATTTTTCTCCATTACCTATCAATGAGCGTGTGAATTTAGATGGTGCGAAAAAAGCAGAGTTTGTTCGAGGTTTACATGAGAAGGCGCTACTGAACATAGAGAGGCGGACATAGCAGATCCTGAAGAACATGAACAAGCATCGGCGTCCTGAACGATTTGAGCCAGGCGATTGGGTCTGGGTGCACATGAGGAAGGAACGTTTTCCCGAACAACGACGTTCCAAGCTGTTGCCTCGTGGCGATGTCCCTTTCAAGTCCTTGCACGCATCAATGACAAGGCCTACAAGATTGACCTGCCGAGCGAGTATGGTGTGAGTGTTACGTTCAATGTTGCTGACTTAGCTCCTTTCCTTGAAGATGACTCAGATTTGAGGGCAAATCCTTTTCAAGTGGAGGGGGATGATGAGAGCATCAACACCAAGGCGGCTTCAAGTCCAACTCTAGTGCAAGAGGGGCGTGGACCGATCACTAGAACACCAACTTCTCTTCTTCTTCTTTCTTGATCGTGGAATCGATTCAGCAAGAGGAGATTGACGTTTTCTGCTAGCACATCACCCTAGCCGAATAGTCATTCGAATACCTGCCCTCTTTCTGACTCATGGATTTGGTTTGGGTTATAATCCGTTTTGTGATCGTTGTGCTTCTAATCGTTCTTTGCTGCGATTCTGATTGTTTAAGTCCAGGAGTTGGAGCCTTGACTTATATCAATTTTCTTTGATTTTTAAAGCTATAGATCACAGATTTGGCTTGAAGCTATTCTTCACCAATGATTAAGTCTATTAAGCATCGATTTGGTTGGATTCTTTTCGAGTCATTTTTGGCAAATTCCAAAGGGGTACCATCAAGATTTAGGGCGCTTTCTTCGAAAGGCCATTTTCCTTGGATTTTGAAGGTGACAGATCACGGAATCAGCTTGAGGCTATTATCCACCGATGATAAGTCTATTAATCGCCGATTTGAGTGGATTTTTTTCAGTGGGTCTCTTCATAAACTTTTTGGCGATTGTTTCGGAATGTCATTTTCCTTGGATTTTGAAGGCTACAGATCATGGATTAGGTCTAAAGCTATTCTTCACCATTGATTAAGTCTATTAAGCAATGATTGGAGCGGATTTTTTCGAGGACCATTTTTGACAGATTCTAAAGGAGTATCATCACAGATTTCAAACGATTTTTTTTCGAAAGACCATTTTCCTTGGATTTTGAAGGCTACAGATCATGAATTTAGCCAGAAGCTATTTTTCATCGAGGATAAATTCTACTAATCGCCAATTTGGGTGGATTTTTTTCGAATCCATTTTTGACAGATTCCAAAGCGGTACCATCATAGATTTCGCGCGATTTTTTCGAAATAATAATTTCTTTGGATTTTGAAAGCTGCATAAAACATATTCGACCATAGGCTATTCTCCACCGATTATAAAAATCTATTAATTGCCAATTTGAGCGATTTTCTCGGATGACATTTTTAGTAATTTTTTTGGTGAATTTTTTATATGCATTTTCCTTGGATTTTGAAGGCTAGAGATCTCAGATTCTATCTGAGACTATTCTTCACTGTGGTTAAGTCTATTAAGCACCGATTTGTGAGGTTTTTTTCTTTGGCCACTTTTTGCAGATTCCAAAGGTTACCATCACAGAATTAAAGCGTTTTTTTTTCGAAAAATCATTTTTCTTGGATTTTGAAGGCTACAGATCACAGATTCGGCCCGAGACTATTCTTCACCGATGATAAAGTATAGTAGTCGCCGATTTGGGCATATAAGTTTCGGAGGGCAATTTCGTAAATTTTTGGCTTTTTGTTTTTCGAAATGACATTTTACTTGTATTTTGAAGGCCACAAATCACATATCTGTCTTGAGACTATTCTTCACCGTTGATTAAGTCTATTAAGCATCGATTTGTGCGAATATTTTTTGGGGCCATTTTTTGCAAATTCCAAAGGGGTACCATCACATATTTTGGGCAATTTTTTCAAAATGCCATTTTTCTTTGATTTTGAAGCTATAGATCACGAATTTGGCCTGATGTTATTCTTCATCATTGATTAAGTTTATTAAACATCAATTTGGATGGATTTTCTTGGGCCATTTTGGCAGATTGAAAAAGGGTACTATCACAGATTTCAGGTGATTTTTTTAAAATACAATTTTCTTTGGATTTTGAAAGCTATAGATCATAGATTTTGCTTGAGACTATTCTCTATCAATGATAAACTCTACTAGTCAGTGATTTGGGCGGATAATTTTCGGAGGATATTTCGTAAATTTTGGGAAATTTTTACGGAATGCCATTTTCCTTGAATTCATCCTGAGTCTGAGGTTGTTCTTCACCGTTGATTAAAACTATTAAGAACAAATTTGGACGAATAATACTTTTCGGGGCCATATTTAGCAGATTCCAAAGGGGTTTCAGTCAATTTTTTCGGAAGGCAATTTTACTTAGAATTTGAAAACCATTAATTTGCGTTGCCCTCCAAATGATAGCAAGGAGCACCTTATGCTCTTCTGGTGTTTCCTATATTTTAAAGAACTTTTCCACATGCGTGAACCTTCCAAATGGATCCTCACTCTTGTGGTATTACGGAAATTCCACCCATATTCCTTTTATCTGATTTGGACCACGATGCCTTGGGCTATTAATAAAACCCAGAAAGTTCTATAAAAACCATGAATAATATAGATTGATTTATGAAAATTATGTTAACCATTTGTTTCATTATTATTATTATTATTATTTTTTTTTGGCGAGAATAGTTTTTTAGTTATCAATCTTACTTTACGGCACTCCTTAATTCAGTAGAATCCGGATTTGACGTTATTGTATTACTTTTCGCAAATCCCCGATGCCGTTGGCCACTGACGGACAAGTTGAATGCTGGCGTCATCGCCAACCGGTGGCCGGTCGTTGCTGGCAGCAACGCGTCTAACCTAAACTACCTCTGAAAGAATCCCGGCTTCGTTATTACCGTCAACAATTCACCGCCGACGGTGAGTGCAGTAGTTTGATTGTAGTGTAGAGCCACCGTCAGCTGCGGTGGCCGGTCGTCTTTGCTAGCAGGGACCACGTGGCCGGTGGCTGAGTTAATGGGGCCCCAAAATATGACTTTCCGTTGTGATCACCATTTTGCATGGTATTGCCATACTCTAACGTCTCGCGTGGTGCTCATGCACGTGTCCTCCATGCAAAATAAAGCGCGACAGGTAGACAAACCTACCTGAATTTAATCACAAAGCAACGGTTAGAACTTAGAACTAAAAAAGACAAGAAAGAAATCTTCTTTGCTCTGTGCATGTAGGAAGAAAGAACAAGAGGGAGAAAGGAGCAATTGCTATAAATTGAGATTTGAGTTTCAGGGCAGTTTTAATTATGCAATTGTGAAGTGTTAGCTTCTAAAGAATGAATTATTATACCGTTTTGCTGGTCTCTTTTCGATGGCTAACCGTAAAATAATTAGAAAAAAAATCATATAATTATTGCTCATTCAATTTTGATTCTTTAAGCTTTCACGAATCATTTTTAGGAAAAATGTGGATGATAAGGTTGTTCATAAATAAGTTATTAATCACTACGTACCTTAAAAAGAAAGTCAACTAATGAATTCGAAATTTATATATGTCTATCATATAATATGTTTTGATATACCAATTAATATTAGGATCGTGAGAATTTGAACACATTATCTCAAATACAAACTAGTTCTGATCTCCTGTTATAAGTCATATGGTGTCAATATCTCGACTTCGAATAATTGTAAGATACCTAAGAAAAAATATTAGGTACACAATTGCCAAAGAAGAAAAGTACCCCAAATGTATTAATCTTAAGACTGTATTATATATTGTATATCATTACAAAAGTACCTCAAATGTCGACACCACACAACACACAAACACATTAACCCTCTCCACGTACAAAGTACCCAAGAAAACACAAAAAGTTAAAAAGACTCCATTACATTATCCTAACCCTTTCTAAGTTTAGGGTTTCCACTTGCCCTCTCTCAAAACATAAGGGCATTATTATTATTATTATTATTATTATTATTTTTTATTATTATCAACCATCCAACATTATCAGCAGCTCATGATAGCACAGTTGTACACAAACGTCCCCGATTGTCTCCCGGCAATCACCTCCCACCGCAGCGGCACCGCACTCCCACCACCACCATCCCCCTCCTCCGCCACCGCCGCCGGCGGAACCCACGAGTGTATCTCCACAACCCCAATCCCTCCTCTCGGCCCGCCGATCACCACCAGCCTCTCCCCAACACCCTTAAACGCCATCCCCCACCCGCCCGTACACGCCACCGTCGCCGGCAGCTTCCCGACGCTCACCCACGCGTTCCTCCCCTTCACGTACCTCCACAGCTCCATCTTCTTCTTGTCCGCCACCTCGGCGGCGTACAGCTCGTCACCCACTACCGCGCACAGCGGCGGGCAGCCGTACGGCCCGCACGACGGCGGGCACATGTCGGGGACCACCTCCCACGTCATGGTCCTCGGGTCGTACACCTCGGCTGACGTCATCGGGACCCTGTCGGGGCCGTACCCGCCCATGACGTGGAACTTGCCGTCCATCATCACCCCGCAGCACTTCTTCCGCGGGGTCTTCAGCCCGCCGCCGGGGAGCGGTTTCCACGTGGCGGTGTCTGAGTTATAGAGCTCCGCGGAGGTGAGGATCTCGCCCTTGATGGTGACGCCACCGGCGACGTAGGCGAGAGAGCCGGCGCTGGCCGAGGCGAAGAGGCACCGCCGGGTGTTCATCGGTGGATTATCTGTTAATTAAGAAACGTAGGAGTTAAAACATAACTATGAATATATGAATGATTTGTTCGGATGCCACATAATGAATTCCTAACTCTAATAAAATAAGCGGGTTTGTGATTTAAAAAGCTGAAGTTGTTTTCTAAGAATTAGTTCATCCAATGGGTTGAGTTGTTGAAAAAAGTTCAATAATGAATGATATATTATTTATTAACATATCCACTAAAATGAAAATCATTTATAAATGCTTGAAGTTTGCACAGGTTCGGACACCATGTGCTTAACTTAACATATTGGGGTTATCGAAATTCAAACAGAAGACCTTTCAGTCACAAAAGGCTCTCATATCATGTAAGAACCATTTGATTCCAATAACTCGAGTTATTAGGAACAATTGGTTCTTGATATAGTTGTACCAAAAGCAGAAGCTTTGATTTGGAAAATCTCCGCAAAACTATTTTAAAATGCAAGATTATCGTTGCCATTTTTTATTTTTGTTCCCATATCATATATTTTTCTTTCATTGATTTTTAGAGGTGTGAAACGACCGACCTACTGTTTCAATATAAAATACTCTGCTTGCTGACTATACTGATACACCATCTAATACAGTTCTACCGTTAAAATTCACTTCTAATAATTTATCAACCAAACACTCAGGGTAAAAAAAAATACTTCTCTAAATACTGGTTTTGCAAAAGCAACCAATCTAGCCCGATCAAACGTGAAACTCAAGCTAATAAGTAAAAAAAAAAAAAAAATTGTCAATTTACTGATATCTCGACATTACCGGTGGTCCATTGGTTGGTGTCAAGCCTGTACTTGTAAATAGCCATGTCCTCCATTTCCCGGCCGACGATCAACAGCTCGGTCCCGACGGCGAGGGACTCCTTGTCGGAGTGCATGAAGACGGGGTCGGCCGGCATCTTGGGGACGTTGAACCACCGGCGGGTGGCCGGATCGAAGGCCTCCCACTGCATGAGGTTGCAGGACATGTACACCCAGGGCTCCGCGATTCCAGCGATCTGCCGCTGCCGGTAGAGCTCGCCGCCGCGGATCAACGAGCGGAAGGACTTGTTCAGGGCGGCGACCTTGTCGTGGTCGGCTCGCCGACAGCGGACGAGGCAGCTGATGGATAGGTCCCGGCCCAGTGGGGCGATCAGGGAGTCGGATTCGGAGTCGTCGGACGTCGGCTCGTCGCGTGGTTGGCGGAGGAGTGATGGAGCAGCGGCCGCCGGTGCCATTTTTCTGCTTGCTGAAATTTCTCATGTTGTACAAGATATAAGAAACGGCAGTTTTGGAAATATCGTAAAAGGAAGTGGGAAAGATGAGTGTGTTCGATTTAATGATGGTTGTTGTGATTTATTTCTAACATTGTCATGCATAAGAGTCTTGATATGCAACAACGAACTTAATGAACTTTTAAACGGTATAATTAGAAAAGTAGCTTAAAAAAAAATTAATAAAACATAATTGAGACAACACTATCACAAACCCTATCGTACCGGCAAGTTGTAATGTAAATATCGGATACCAAACAAGAAAGTATAGGCGATTTTAACAATAGAAAACAGGTTGAACCACGATTAAACCACAATTTTTAATACAAAATCCTTTCCACTGATTTTGTTGTATTAGTATAACCTCCAATATGGTTATAGTTGTTGAACATGATTGATTGAAGAAATGTTAACTTTTTTGCCATAGGTAATACCCCGCGAGAAAACATTATATATATGCGAATATACAAGATTTTTGTAGGTCAGGTCACAAAATGAAATAAAGTAAAAAAAATATTGATCAGACAAGTGTACAACCCAACGATGAAATGACTTTTTTTTTTTTTCAAAAAATGAGCACCCATGTTATACCTTTGATGTGCAAAGTGTAAAGATTGTAGAATCTTGATGCAAACAAATCTCAGTCAAATTAGGATCGAAGAAAAATGAAAATAAGAAAGAAAGAAAAAATCAACTAACCACCCAAATACCTAAGAAGTAGGGAGCAACACACCACGAATTCCTATCAGACCAAGAACATAACTGCAATAACTATCTTCATCATTCTATCACAATTATCCATTCCAACAGAACAAATCTACAAAGGATCAAGAACTCAGCAACCAACTAAACAAATTAACAAACGGAATCTAATCACAATTAACCGCAAATGCATGCCCATGCCATTTAACCGATTGAACCATCGTTAGGACTCTCAAAAACATAAAGACTTTGCCTACTTTTGATGGGTTGAGGAATTCACCTCAGGGAAAAGAGATCGAGATTCGAGAATGGCGAAATGGGTGATGATCGGAACACAAGATGGTGATCAGAATAGCGGCGGCCGGCGGGGCTCTCTCTCTCTCTCGATCGCTTCCGCGATCTCTTAACTCGGTGGCTGAGTCACCGACTCGCTGGCTAGGGCAGAAGAGAGTGAGCCTGAGAAATGTTTTTGTCTGTATGCGTAACTGAGAGGGAGCGTGGGGGTTTTATAGAGCGTGCAGGTGTTAAGCTTTTGGAAATGTATTAATTGTCTGTAAGAGAAGGGAAAGGGGAAGGAGGAATAATGTGGGGCCCGGGCCAGGGTAACCGTCGTTCGCCGGTGGCGGGATGAGTTCTTTCTTCCCCGGGATGGGAATCGCTTCTTCTCTGCGGAAGAGAAACTGCCGTGGCAGCCGGGGTAAATATGGCCGTTCTCCGTCCACGTACGTGTCCATGAGGGGGAAAATAAGGCAAGAAAGTGAATAAGATAGAGATGAGACTTCACATTATTTATGCGTCAGATTCATTCATTCAAAAAAAATTTACACTTTTTTTGACCATTCTGCCCTCGTTGTTTCTAATTGGTAAAAAAAGTCAGTTATGGTACATGGATATTGTGGTTGTGAGCAACATAAAATTAATGAGGCCCAGGATATTAGCTATAAGATTTAGTTGTTAACCTTTTCTAATGATTTGAGTTATTAAATAATTATTTTTTGTTATAATGATTGTTGATTGAAGTTGGGTTGACGTGCATACAAGATACAAAAGTTCGATTGTATCCGATAACACCATCATGATTAAGATTACAACCAATCATGTGCTTCATGATCGCACGAAACATGTTGAAGTTCACGATCATTATATGCAACAGTTGGTAGCATATGGTTTTGTGGAAATAGTATATATTACTTCAGAAGATCAAACAAATTATAAAGGTCGTTACTCGGCTCGTTATTGGTTTCTAGCACAAAAATTGATGTTCCGTCAGCACAATCAATTAGAAGGAGAGTGTTAGAAGTTAGTGTGTCAAAATGTAATTAGTTGTTTGTGTATATAGTAAGTGTGATATCATTCATGAGCTGGGGTTGTGTTTATTGTGTATATATAGGAGGGCAGTTGAGTCTGCACACCTGGAAATATAAGACACTCTCCACCTTTGTGTCGTGGAATAGTCTCAACGTTCATCGTGTGTTCTTGTGTACTCAATTATGTGTTTAATTGGCATGATATTAGAATCTTGTGTGATTTAGAGGTCTTCTTTCAATCCCGACGATCCCATTTTTAGACTGCGCAAACTTCAAACACATTTGAGTGACTTGAGTTTGATGGGCCATGTTAGTATTAGTCTTATACCACATTGATGATATATTAATGCTCTTATAAGGTCAAATTAATTATAACAATTAATGTTATTCGCAGCTGGCGCTGTAGCTCCTTAAGGCTAGACATGACCCGATCCACCCTTATGCTACTCTCCTTTCTGCCATTCGCAGGAAGCTTAACCGTGACTGGTTGATTTGCTTAACGCATACCTACCGGGAAGGGAATAGAGTCGCGAACTGGCTCTCGAAGCACAGTCTCGTCTATCTCTACGGTATGCATGAGTTAGCAAACCCTCCTTCGGGAGGACATCATGCGCATCACCAGCACCCGTAGGGTGGTTGCTACCTCTTCTTCCCCTCTTTTCACCTCCCCATGTAATTTTCTTTCTCTTGGCTTTTAGCCTCCTTCTGATGCAAAAAAAAAAAACAATTAATGTTATTTAAACTGGGTCTCATGGGCCTTGACTTTCAAACCCAACTGCTAAGCACAAACATGCACAATCAACATGAAAAATACCTCAATCATTGAATTAAACAACGTCATTCAATTCACCCTACAACTACATGGCAAATAGTTAGGGTTTCACAATACCCAAGTGAAAAAGAGTACTACTCCATGCTAGGAAGGGGAAGAACACAAGAGGAAGAGGTAGAAACCATCATGGTGCCTCCAATCTCCTTTGAGTATGTGTTGATCTTCTCTTGGGGAGAATCTTCCCAATCCACCACTTAGAGTAAACCCTAGCCTTCTTTCTTCCTTGGTTCGTCCTTTCTCTCTCTAAAATATGAAGAAGACACTTTCTCACACTTTTGGGCTCTCCCTTTCTCTCTTCCTTTCAACTCACATTATATACGAGGATCGAGCTCAGTTCATGGCCGTGAACTCTTCAACGCGTCCGTGAACATAGAGCGCGATGTCGAAACACACCGCTTCGCCATCAGGAGTTCACGGTTTGGCCTCAATCTTCACGGTCTTGTTGACCGTGAACTCGTCCCGCGGTAGTTACTGAGAATTCTCCCTGGAAGCATCGCGGTTCACGGTTTTGGCCTTCAGTTCACGGCCATAGTGGACCGTGAACTCCCTTGATAAATCGTGAACTGCCCCTGGATCACCCTCTTTGCCCGGTCTTTGCCTCTTTTCGTCCAACTTTCGACACCGGGTCTGGTTTCACCTGTTGGATCCTGAAACACACTAAAATGCACAAAACCTAGCGTAAAACCACCCTTTTGGGAGTCCAAATGCTACAAACGCCCAAGGGAAACAAGGATAAAATGTGTGCAATTAGGCCCGAATCACTCCCCCACACTTAGACGTTTGCTTGTCCCCAAGCAAACCATTTCACACAAGGTAAAAACTCAACCTATCAAAATGCTTTGGGGACAATTCAAAGGGAAAAAAGTGGCGAATCTCTAATGGCTATTGGCAATTAACAAAAGGACCGTTGCAAGCAATACCGACATCCACCACAAATGACATTCGAGGCTACTAAAAACGGGAAAATGAAAAGTTCTCACCTTGTTCATGAATCAATGCAAGTTTCAACAAGATCACTTACCAACCACAACTAACCGTTCATAGAGTTCAAGTCCAAGGAACAAGCGGATGGGCAACAAAGGTCCTCACTGGGGTATGATATGACATGCAAAACAAGAATGAATCACTCACTCTCTTGACCAGTGGGGTTGGGACCTTTTGGTGCAAAAAATGTGCACAATTATGAACTCTTGTCCCTATCGCCTCAACACCATGACAGCAACCTCTAAATGCTAGAGTTCACGGAACAGTTGTCATCACTAGCTTGTTCGGAGGTCTTAGACACATGTTCAAATGACTGGCGACTGTCTTGGACATGGGGAAAAGGCTTTTTGGGTGGTGGCAACACATTATGAAGTCCTACATCTTCACCCTAAAACCGAAGGTTCTATGATTTCGACTACTAACCTTCCTCACAAACAACGACCACTAGCATCAGCCAAAAACCTTGTTTCTCCCTTCAAAACTATCACCCATCATGAACTTCCCTTAACACTCTTCCTCGGTCCACTCTTGCTATCACACTTTGATTTGGTAGCGAAGGAATTCTAAGACAATGTGGAGGTTTCAATGGCTTGTGTGCTAAGAAACCTCACCTAGAGCATACTCTTTGATTCCTTGTGGCACACTCTACTTTGTTTACCCCATTTTATTACCTTTTTTTCGTTTCTCTTTCTTTTTCTTTCTACTTTCCTTTTTCTTTTCTTTTTGAGGGGGGTACTAGAGAGTTAAAAATTTGCCACACTACTTTTAACGATCAGTTCTCTCTTTTTAAGAACTCACTCCAACACTACTTTTCCTTTCAATTTCGATCCTAGCAAGAACCGCACACATCCTCCTATGTAGAACCTCAAGAGAGCACAAAAGCGAGAGCTCCGGGACACAAGGACAAAAAATGTATAGACACGAAGAAAGGATGGGGGGTCGTTCTATTAATACCATTAACCTAAGAAGAAAAACGCTCCTAATCATAAGAACCAAAGTCAGAAGGCTCAAAGGGATTGACTAGTGGATAATTCATTCGGGACAATCAACATTTGGGCGTGGACTAATCCTATGCCTCCATCATACTCACTAGTGACAACTGTGATGTTACTCGCCATGGTAAGAGGGATCTAAGCACACAAGAAGAAAACGTTCGGCACAAAGCTCACATGCTACCTAGTCACCCAACCATCTATTCCAATTCACAAAGCAACATGCATGGCAATTGTAATCAACAAGTAATCGAGTCAAAACATCCATTCATTTTTTGGCGCAAATGAGAACTAAATCTTTGCACTATCCTAATGCATATCTTAATCATCATCATAGGACATACTCGATCACATGCAACAATTCAAGGTTAATGCCAATAACCACAAGATTCTCCTACAAACCGACAACTTTGATCATGCAAACATTGCTTTGAGCCCTCAAAATTTTCAAATTTGAGCATAAATCAAGGATGCGAGCCTCAATCACACTCACACAAGCATAAAAGTAGACTACCCCCACATTTAAGCTCGACATTGCCCTCAATGGCGTAAGATAGGGGTAGAACGACGTTACTGCTTTGCTTGGTGAGTGAAAGTTGGAATTGTTTCCGGGGTAGGAGATTTGAAGCTTCAAGGAAAAGACAAAAAGACACACATACAAACACAATATGACTTGTTCAAGGTGAGGTTATTACACAACACAATACGATAGTAGTAGTAGTAGTAGTAGTAGTTTATGGTCACACACACATAACGAAAGAAAAAAAAAACAAAAGAGTTCAGAGTTCCAAGTGGAGTAGTGGGGCGAAAGGAATCGGCTCTGCCACATATCTCCCTCGTCGGCTACCTCACTGGGTCGAAGGCCCTGGCGTACCATCAGGAATGAGACCCTGGCGTCTAGCCATCTGCTCAAGGAGGTCTATCTGTCGGTCGAGGCGGGAAGTCACTCCCCCAAACTGAGTCTCAAGGCGATCCATCCTCTAGACGAGGGGATCACCCGCTGCCTGGGTGCTGATGCTGGTGGTGGTATAGGGCGCTGGAGTGCAGGACGCCGGCGGCGGTCGGGTACTCGAGCAGGTGGCTACTCTAGAGGTGGAACCCCTGCAGGAGAACTCAATCCCTCGATGTACCGAAATGGTCCAAAGGTGCGCAATAAGCGTATGGAGTTCAAGGTGACCTCATCAAACGCCTGGGTTTGCCCTTCTCTCTCGTACCCTGCAAGGCTGACCTTAAAGTGGCGAGCAAGGCGGGTGATGTAGGGACCCATCGATGTGACATACGATGGTTTCCCCCTCTAGCCCTGGCAAACGAAGTGGCTATGACTAAACCTAGGTGCAGAGTGCTAGACAGGTCCCCCATTAAAGAACAAGCCAATAAGATTCTCTTGGTTATCTTGTTCGCGTTGTGGTAGGCCGGGTAGAGGGAACAAGCCAGGAGTGCAACGATGACGCGCCACTTGGGTTGGAGTGTAGATTCCACTGTGAGGGGCGACCTAAATTTCATCCTTCGGTACTCCAGAAGGCAAAACTTCAGAAATGTTGCGTTCATGTCCCAACTTTTGATGGCGTCTTGACACGCTACGACACAACACCAAACTGCGACCAAGTGTAATCACAGTCCGGGAGTGCAGTAAAGTGGCAAGCTCTAATTATCAACCCGGGGTCTAGATCTACTGCCTACTCCGTGAATATCTATTATCTAGCCAACTAAGTTGATTGATTGTGGTTTAACTAAAAGCAGTAAGAAAGCAGGAAATGGTTCGGTTTTCTGAAGCAAAGGAAGAGTCACTCGGGAATGAGTCCCCCTAACTCCTTAGTTAGGTCTCAATTGTAATTACCCTGGGTAGATTTATTGTTGATTAAACTGCGGAAGATCCAACAGTAGCTTGGAATCTCTTAAGCTGACCAAGCCCTCTCAGTCCCACTACTAGGTAGACGACTAGCCTTCACCGGGATAGAACGCTGAGGCAATGAACACATAACTCCACTACTGGAATTGGATTCCAGTACAAAGCAGTAGATTGACTAACTCTCGTATAACCAATCTACCACTACCGAATGATGAAGCTCTAACAACCTAATCAGATTCTATCTATCTCAGGTTGCAGCAGAAATCAATAAAAGATTATCAGACTTCAATTAATTCAATGAATCATGCATCATTCGATTAAAACCAAACAGTATAGCAATCCCAAGTCATTACAATCATGATCCCTAACACATGGAACTAGGGTTCTTCATACCCAAGTGAGAGAGGGTTCTACTCCATAGAGAGAGAGAGAGAGGAAAACAAAATACAAAGCAGCCATACTCATAACAATTGGAAAAATCTGCTCTGGGATGATGATCTTCACTCCTACGATGATCTCCAAGCTCGATTGATGAAACCCAGCTCCAAAATCACTTCTAGGATGTTTTCTTCGCACTTTCTCTCTAGGGCTCTGTTTTTGCTCTGAAAAGTCGATTACCCCTCTTTTTGCTCGAATTTGGGTTAAAACCCAGAAAATCCCGACCACACGGGCAGGCCACATGGTCGTGTGACTCTCCCAGGCTGCCCGTGTGAGTGTCAAAACGCGGAGTTTCGATAAGTGGTTTCAGGCTTCCTACACGGCCACGACCCACAAGGCCGTGTGGATTTCCAGGATGCCAGTGTGAGTTCCCTAGAATTTCCACACGACCACATGGGTTCCCTTACACGGCCGTGTGGCTTTTAGGCATGCCCGTGTGGCTTCTCAGCTTCTCTCCAAACGTCCAAACTTCGTCCAATCGACCCCGAACTCGTTCCCAAACCTTCATTCACGTACTAGGACCTGAAATATTACAAATAAGCACAACCTAGCGTGAAATCGGCCTAAAACACGAGAATCAACATCTCAAACGGCTCAAGAATAGGGGTAAAAACATGTGCAATTAACGGTCTATCAAACTCCCCCACACTTAACCGTTTGCTTGTCCCCAAGCATACCTGACTGAAACCAATGCAACTCTCCAGACCTGTATAGCAACCCCGATCGTCGGCAGAGGATTTTCTAGATTATTCAGAAACTTACAAGGTCAACTGGTCTTCTAAGACGCCTCCTATCTCTCTCAATGCGAGTACTCGACTCAAGCCAGGATCATGAGAAGCAGTGGAACTAAGACAGTCAATTCATGGATAAGGAGACTCACACCATTCACAACCAAGGACTCGTTGTACCGGGGTGCTCTTTCACTTTATTTAACCGTTGGAACCCCCTTTTCACTTTCATTTTACTCTTTTTTTCTTTTCATTCACTTGGCGTGGGTTCCAACTGCAGTCTTTTGCACGGTCGACCCTTTTTAGTCAAGCAAGAGCAATTTCTGTACATCTGGCGCTCTCTAGAGTACTTTTTTAACTCCTTTTCCTCAACTCGTGTGGAGGGTCAATGAAACTAAGGGGGGTCGGAAGCTCTATCCGTGCCCTTAAAAACACATCCTCAAGTAGGCAAACCGTTCAACGGGTGGAAATTTTACTTGTACTAGAGACAACTTAGCTTCACCATGTAGGCCTACCCCACCAAGGATCACTAAAATCTCTTCCAAAACCCGATTTTGTGCAATGAACGGTGCTGCACACGTTGGCTTACCCCATGTCTTAGAATTTCACATTTTGACATGGAGGACCAACTGCTTTTTCATTTCACACTTGAGCACCCTCTTTCGATACACGAGTCCACGACACAACATAAGGAGAGTCATCAATACCACATGAATCAACGGTCCTAAATCCACTAGTTCACAAAATCAACCGGCACATCATAGAGATAGATAGGAAAAATCTTATACTTCAACATCCTCCATAGTGCTACAACTAGCTCCCTAGGTTGCATATCACCATAAAGACTGTCAATTCAAAGCATAATGAGCAGGATTTTGCAGGGAACAGTACTTGGAGCCCTCAATTCATCAAATTGGATAGTGGACTAGGCTCCAAGCACACAAACTCATCTAGCAGTCAAAGATAGATAAACACCCGCCCCCCCCCCCCCCCCACACACACACACACACTTAAGCACGACATTGCCCTCAATGGAGCAAGAGAAAGATAAGGGGGAACAATGTTACCTGGAATACGGACTGTCGGGGGACTGGAAATGGGACCAGTCAGCAGGTCTAGAGTACTCAAAACACCATGGGTGATAGAAATCATTGTTCCAAGTGGACAAATCGAAAACAAACGAAGGAAAAACAAACCTTGGTGAGGTTGCCTCCCCACAAGCGCTTCTTTACCGTCTTTTAGCTGGACACCAGTAGGGTGGATACTCAGAGAGGTGAAGGAACAGATGCCTTCAAGAGCGGATCCACATCGCTCTTGAGGTACAGCTTCAGATGGTGGCGATGCGCACGACGGGTGTGACCACCACCACTCGTCAACTCGACCTGGCCATCTGGCAGGATGCAAGCGAGTGAATACTCGGATTGCCAAGGCGGTCGAGGCTCAGGAGGCGAGACCAGCTCATAGTGGTCTTCGGCTTTCTTTTGAGCAGGCTTAGCTACCTACAGCTTCGGCCGCCACTCCTCCTTGATCTTTTCCTTTGGTGACGGGGTGGACGGGAGTGGTGGCGAAGATATGAGAGGGGGATCCTGTAAAATTGGAAGCACAGAAGGATACACCACAGACTCGTGCTCCTGGTGAGAAACAACATGCAAGGCGTTGAAGCATGGAGAGTATTAGCAATGGAAAATGTTATTTGCTCCTCGCCATCCCTCAAGACTAAGGTCCCATCATGCACATCTATGAGGGCCTTGGCGGTGGCCAGGAAAGGCCTTCCGAGTATAAGGGGCACTTCTGTGTCTTCATTGATGTCCAGGACAACAAAATCCACAGGATAAAAGAATTTGCCAACCTTAACCAAAAGGTCTTTCACTATGCCCCTAGGATGAATTATAGATCGGTCAGCTAATTGAACACTCATCCTTGTTGCATTGGGTTCACCTAGGCCTAGTTTCTTAAACACTTTATACGGTATCACATTAATACTAGCACCTAGATCCGCCAAGGACCTCTCTACATGCAATTTACCTATAGAGCACGGGATAGTGAAACTACCTGGGTCCTTCTGCTTTTGAGGAAGCTTGTTCTGCAAAATGGCCGAGCACTCCTTGCTGAGCTCCACAGTGGCCAGCTCGCTCAGCCTCCGCTTCTTCGAGAGAAGCTCCTTCAAGAACTTCGCATACTTAGGCATATGAGTTAGTGCCTCCATGAAGGGCACTTGAACATGTAGCTTCCTAAGCATGGACGAGAAGTTTCCAAACTCTGCCTCTAGCCTGTCTTTGTGAATCTTGGTGGGAAAAGTAAGCTTAGGCTTATATTCAGCCACTACAGGTTGTGGCTTTGGAGCTTGATCCTCTGGCCCCTTTTCCATCACCTGGTCTTCGTCCGGCTCAGGGGTGATCTGGGTCACCTTCTTGGCACTCTTCTGCGGTGCATCCACAGTCACAGTCCCACTTCACAGTGTAATGGCGTGCAACCCGTCCTTATGATTTCTAGGATTCGGTAGGGGTTGGCCAGGAAGTGTGCCAGCTGGTCTGGAAGCAAGGGCATCTGCCAGGTGCCTGATCTTGGTATCCATATCCTGAATGAGTGCTTGCTGGTTCTCTGGCCAGCTTCAATCTCCATGAATTTGCCTGCAGCCGCTTACATGAATTGCTCCAATTTATTGAACTTTTGGGTACTAGTGCTCGCCAAGATAGTCACTAGATCTCTCAGTTCTGACACGGGATCGCCCGGTGCTGGGACTGATGGAGGTGCACCAGGTTGCTGTTACTGCTGCTGTGGGGGCTGTTGAAAAGCATGCCCCTGTATGGGCTGATAGAGTGGCTGTTGTTGCTGAATCTGGTCCGAGCGAGGCTGGTATGGCTGCCTCTGGTTTGGAAAACTAGTGGCAGGAGCCTGGAAGCCACGTGGCTTCGGATTGCTGTTGCCACTCCAGGAGAAATTTGGATGCTGGCGCCATCCCTCATTGTAGGTGTTACTGTATGGGTCGTTGCGCCGGACATTGTTGATGAAGTTCACCTGCTCCTGGGGTGTACTGGACTCACGCATCACCTGGAAGTCTACCACAGTGTGATGGGTGCTCTCGCACCACTGACATTGCATCGCCTGCTGCTGTCCTGTACCTGAAATCATCCCAGAGCGATCGATGGCTGAAACCTGCTTCAACACCACCTGCACCAAATCAGATGACTGGGTGGCTACAACATGCACACCCCGTCCTGGTGTTCGTCTCGATCGCCTCGCAGTTCCCCAGTCATAGCCCTACTGTGCCATCTCTTCAAAGAGTTGATTCAGCTGTGGCGGTGTTTTGGTGAGCATATTCTCGCCACATATCGAGTTAATCAGCTGCTTGTCTTTTGGGAAGAGGGCATGGTAGAAGGTGCCCACCTTGAAGGCGTCGGTAAAGCCATGGTTGGGACACTTGCGGAAGAGACTGGTGTATCTCTCCCAAGCATCCCGGATGGTCTCGTCTTCATCCTGAGCAAAATGGGTAATTTGCTTCTGCAGGTTCGCCGTCTTGGACGGAGGATGGTAGCGAGTGAGGAACTTGCCCGCCAGGTTGGCGAACGTGGTGATCAAGCCTGGAGGTCGATTGTCTAGCCACTCCTTCGCCTGCCCCTCCAGAGTACATGGGAAGTACCTCAGCTGGATGGCATCGGCTGGGACCCCATTGATCTTGATTCCATCGATGAGCTCGTGGAATCGCCTCAGGTGTGATCGGGGGCACTCTCCCTCTTTGCCACGGAACACCACCGAACCGCGCAGCATGGTGATGATAGAGGTGCTCACCTCAAAGTTGTTGGCTGGGACATGAGGGTGTTGAATGGGCGACCTCATGTCCGCGGCTCTGGCAGTCCAGTAGTATCCCATGGTCTGCTCCTCAGGAAGGACCACATCATGGTCCTATGGATCACCCATCTCTTCTTCGTCGGCAATTTGCAGCTATGCTAGCGCCTCCTCCGCAGCCAGTCGCGCCCTTAGTGCCCGCTTGAAGTTCCTGTAGGTCCGTTCAAGCTCCTGGTCTAATGGTAGTAAATCTCCCGACTGGCTACGGGTCATGCACTACCTGCACACAATCAGCAAAAGCAACCCGTGAAGGCACACAGGTGGAAGAGAGAAAATGCAGTAAAGAAGAGGCTAGAGTAACAAACTTTCCCATTTCACCAATAACCTAGAGGGTCCCCGGCAACGGTGCCAAAAACTTGACACACTACGACACAACACCAAACTGCGACCAAGTGTAATCACGGTCCGGGAATGCAGTAAAGTGGCAAGCTCTAATTATCAACCCGGGGTCTAGATCTACTGCCTACTCCGTGAATATCTATTATCTAGCCAACTAAGTCGATTGATTGTGGTTTAACTAAAAACAGTAAGAAAGCAGGAAATGGTTCGGTTTTCTGAAGCAAAGGAAGAGTCACTCGGGAATGAGTCCCCCTAGCTCCTTAGTTAGGTCTCAGTTGTAATTACCGTGGGTTGATTTACTGTTGATTAAACTGCGGAAGATCCGACAGTAGCTTGGAATCTCTTAAGCTGACCAAGCCCTCTCAGTCCAACTACCCGGCAGACGACTAGCCTTCACCGGGATAAAACGCTGAGGCAATGAACGTAGAACTCCACTACTGGAATTGGATTCCAGTACAAAGCAATAGATTGACTAAATCTCGTATAACCAATCTATCACTACCGAATGATGAAGCTCTAACAACCTAATCAGATTCTATCTATCTCAGGTTGCAGCAGAAATCAAGAAAAGATGATCAGACCTCAATTAATTCAACGAATCATGCATCATTCGATTAAAACCAAACAATATATCAATCCCAAGTCATTACAATCATGATCCCTAACACATGGAACTAGGGTTCTTCATACCCAAGTGAGAGAGGGTTCTACTTCATAGAGAGAGAGAGAGAGAGGAAAACAGAATACAAAGCAGTCATACTCATAACAATGGGAAGAATCTGCTCTGGGATGATGATCTTCACTCCTACGATGATCTCGAAGGTCGATTGATGAAACCCAGCTCCAAAATCACTTCTAGGATGTGTTCTTCGCACTTTCTCTCTCTAGGGCTCTGTTTTGCTCTGAAAAGTCGATTCCCCCTCTTTTTGCTCGAATTTGGGTTAAAACCCAGAAAATCCCGACCACATGGGCAGGCCACACGACCGTGTGATTCTCCCAGCCTGCCCATGTGAGTGTCAAAACGCGGAGTTTCGATAAGTGGTTTCAGGCTTCCTACATGGCCACGACCCACACGGCCGTGTGGATTTCCAGGATGCCCGTGTGAGTTCCCTGGAATTTCCACACGGCCACATGGGTTCCCTTACACGGCCGTGTGGCTTTTAGGCATGCCCGTGTGGCTTCTCAGCTTCTCGCCAAACGTCCAAACTTCGTCCAATCGACCCCGAACTCGTTCTCAAACCTTCATTCACGTACTAGGACCTGAAATATCACAAACAAGCACAACCTAGCGTGAAGTCGGCCTAAAACACGAGAATAAATATCTCAAACGGCTCAAGAATAGGGGTAAAAACATGTGCAATTAACGGTCTATCACGTCTTCCTCCCAATCGTCCTCATGTTTGGCTTCAAATCCTAGGGCTTTGACTAACCCGTCGTAGCTCAGAATACGACATTCCCCTCCTAAATGAAACTTGACCTGGCGTATTGGATGGCCGAGTAGGCATTTGGTCTTGAGGATGGTGAAAGTGCTGAAAAATTCTATGCACAGTTCCCCGTAAATGTCATCTTCGAGATCAAGGAGTTGGCGCCATTGTGGATGCACCACTGCCTCCCTCAAAACATCACCGCAGCGAAGCCCGTCGAACTGTACAAAGTCGAGTTTCCAATGGTCACCGACGTGCGAAGATGCCCAAAAATGTATCTCTTCTTCCATTTCAGGGCGGCCCCTTAGCGCCACAAGGAATGGGTGGTTCTTGTTAACCACCCTGCACAAAGCAGCAACCAAGCACTCTACGTGGAAACATTCGTTAAGAACAACTCATTGGGAGGAAAAAGAATTTCTCCCCCCCCCCCTCCCTCCCCCCCCCCCCCACACACACTTATTTCCACTATGGATTTCAGACATTTAAGCTTAACCAACAGTGGCATGGTTGCGGGTATTGCCCGGTTCATCAACTAAAAGGAATCGAACCCCAACCCATGCCATGGTGGTTACTAACCACCATTCAAATACATCCACCAATTCCCATTTAATAACTAGCTCTTGGTGGGCAAAATCACAAAGAAAAGCAATTCGAATCACCAAATGCCCACCAAGGCTCAACTAAGCTCATGCAAAAACATTTCAACATTCAATCAACCAAATTTGCCTAATTCCTCGCCCTAATTCTAGATTCAACATTCAAGGCACTACAAATTATCCTCGCTTGACTACCTAATCCGATTCTCCCAAATTAATCAAGGCAGAGCTGAGAAACCAACCTAGAGACTCAAGTAGGACATAGGAGGAAGTGAGGTGCGGGCGAGGATGGCAAAAACTGGCTGAAAAACAGACTAGAGAGTGGTTGTCGGAGCTTCGTCGGAAGCTCATCGGAGACTCGCCGCCAGCGACCTTGCCGGAAAAACTAGCCCCAAATCTCCCCAAAATTGCAGCACATGCCAGTTTTGATGATGGGAGAATGGGTATGAAGTTGGTTTTGGGGTTTGCTCACCGGAAATGGGTAAAAAAGTTGGTTTTGGGTTTTCCGTCGAGAATTCGAATATTCGGGTGAGTTTTGGGTCGTGAAGTGAAGATTCGCTGTTCACGCCCCTTTTTATAGGCAAAGCATGGCGTTCACGGACATGTTGGCTTGTTCACGGTCTTAGAGACCATGAACACTCAAGTCCGCCCGTGAACTGGGGTTGGTCGACAGGTGCTTCACATGCAGAAGTGCCTAGTTCACCGACGCGTTTGCTTGTTCATGGTCTTGTAAGACCGTGAACACTCAAGTCCGTCCGTGAACTCGAGTGAAAACATGGAACTTATGAGAAATCTTGACTCAACCTATTCCACTGTGCCTCTTAACGATCACAACACAACCTGAAATCGCAAAACCACAATACTTGGCACGGGGGAGCCACTCGACCACTTGAACACTTCACTCAACACAAACACGAAAACAAGAACAAGAAAATGAAAACAAAATTCCGTTGGGTTGCCTCCCACCTAGGGGTGGGATTCGGTCGGTAAACAATTTACCGTTTATCGAATTTACCGGTTTCGGTATACCGAAGTTGGCCAAACTGGTTACCGATTACCGATACCGGTTTGTAACCTGTTTACCGATTACCGAATTACCGGTAAACGGTTACAAACCGGTATTACCGAAATATCGTGAGAAGCGATTTCGGGCGGTTTTTCGGTCAGTTTACCGAATATTTACCGAACCGAATTTCTGGAAGTGGGGTGATGTTGTAATATTTTGATTTTTTTGAGTTTTTTTCATCATTTTTATAATTAATAATTTATTATTAACTCTTATTTACAATATTTTTGAGGCCTATACTTACATTCATGTATGTAATATTTTATATTTTTGGGGGTAAAGCAACAAAACGCAGCGCATCACTAAGGAGTAGGGAGGGGGATTCGGTATCGGTAATACCGATTTACAGTCTGTATTTACCGATACCGTGTCCGGTAAACCGACTCCCCCAACTTCCCGCTCGGCTGCCGATACCGCCGGTAAAAGGTTCGGTAAAATGGTAAACCGTTTACGGGATTACCGTTTACCATCCCTACTCCCAACAAGCGCTAGGTTAACGTACTAGCTTGACGTTGCAGATCTATCATGCTTTGGAACATGATGCCACCGAGAGTGGATCCACCACGTTCTTAGGGCGAGGCATGTAGCCTCCCAACGTATGCTCCATTAGGTGGCCCTCTTGGCCGGCCAACTTAGCTTTGGCCTTCTCCTTCCTTCGGGCCAAAGCTTGCTTCATCTTTTGCCTCCAATCATTCTTCTTCTTTTCCTTGGGCATAGTACCCTCCTTGACTTCCTTCTCCACATCACCACAAGCGACACAAGTAATAGTGGGGTTCGCCTTGTGAGGCTCTCCTCTACTCACATTCAAATCATTCGAAACTAATTCCTTCACTTCCTCACTTCTAGCCTTAGGATCAATTTCAAGAGTGATTCTCTCCTCACCATCACTCAGAATTAAGGTCCCCTCATTAACATCTATCAATGCCTTGGCGGTGCCGAGGAAGGGACGACCGAGTATGAGTTGCATATTCGAGTCCTCACTTATGTCGAGGATCACGAAATCAATCGGATAGCACCAACATGTCCTCCACAATGCCTGTCGGGCTAATGACCGAACGGTCGACTAAAGTGATGCTAAGCTTAGTCGTCTTAAGTTCACCCGTTTCTAACTTTTAGAAAAGCTTGTAAGGCATCACATTAACACTAGCTCCTAGATCCTCCAAGGCATTTTTTATATGATGGTTACCAATACCAAGAGAGATAGAAAAGCTACCTGGGTTGGACCGCTTTTTGGGCCAGTGGTTGAGGAGGAAAGCCGAACACTCCTCGCCAAGAGTCACGTTGGCAAGGCCTTCAAACCTTGGTTTCTTGGTGAGGAATCCTTTGAGGTACTTTGTATACCTTGGCATTTGAGCCATGGCTTAAAGGAAAGGGGTATTGAGGTGGAGGTTGCGGAGCATTTCCATTAAACCTCTACACTCGTTTTCCAACCTCTCCTTGTACATCCTCATGGGTAAAGGAAGGGGTGGCTTGTACTCAACACCGAGGGTGGTGTCGGAGACGCCTTCCTTCTCTCCCCTCAAGGGCTCTTCCTCTCCATCCTTCTTGTTGGAACTTTCCTTCTCCCTCACTTCTGGAGCGGCAACTCTCGGAGTCACCTTTCCACATCCCACTTGAATTGCATTCACCCCAACATGATCCTTGGGGTTTGCCACAGTTTGGGAAGGTAGGGATCCCTTGGGTCTCTCGGTGAGGATCTCGGAAAGATTGTCTATTTGCACCTCCAAACTTTGGAGGCTCGCTTGATGGCTTCGGAGTCTCGCCTCGACCGAGGTAAACTTGGTAGTCGCCACATCCATAAATTGTTCAATCTTCTAGAACTTTTGAGCACTCGTGCTCACAAAGGTTTTCACTAGGTCTTCAAGTTTGGATAGCTTGTCAGGTTGTTGTTGTTGTTGAAACCCTTGGCCACCTTGTGCTTGGTATGGTTGTTAGAAGCTTGAGCTTTGGACTTGAGGCCTTTGTTGGATGAAGGCTGGCCGAGGTTGGTAATTGCCCGTGGAGCCTTGAAAACCCGGGGGTCTATGATTATTTGGTGATGACCAAGCAAAATTCGGGGTGGTTCCTCCATCCAGGATTATAAGTATTGCTATACAGGTTATTAGCCCTAGCATTTGCCACGAAGTTGACTTGTTCCTCCGGAGTGGTTGCCTCCTTCATTGCTTGGAATTCCGCCATCTCATGGCTAGTGCTCAAACACCAATCGCAAGACATTACCGGCCTCTTTCCTTGCTTCTTATCTTCAATAATTACCTCGATCAACTTGTCAAGCTTCGCTTCAATTGGAGAGCTGGCTCCCACACTTCTCACTCCTCTATCATTACTTCTTTTCTCGCTCCTCGTCAAACCCCAATCGTACCCCTTGAGGGCCATGTCCTCGAGATATTCGGTTACTTGCGGTGGAGTCATATTCATCAATTTACCTTGACACAGAGAGTCAATGAGAATTTTGTCATCTTGGATTAGTCCATCTTAGAAAGTTTCAATCCGAAATTTTTCCTCGAACCCATGGTGATGGTATTGAAGAAATTAATCGGAGAATCTCTCCCAAGCATCCCTCAAGGTCTCATCTTCTTCTTGTTCGAAATGGATGATCTTCTTCCTCCACTCGGCCGTCTTCGAAGGCGAGCAGTAGCGAGTCATGAATTTGTTGAGAAGATTGTCCCATGAGGTGTTTGAACGAGGTGGGCGGTTGTTTAGCCACCAGAGTGCCTTCCCCGCAAGTGAATAGGGGAAAAGCCTCAGTTGCAAAGCTTGTGCCGACATGCCATTGATTTTCAAGCTCCTCGCGAGCTCCAGGAATCTTTGCACATGCTCTCTTGGTGACTCGGTCGAATGACTGTAGAACAAAGCATTGTTCTGTATCATGGTCACTAGAGTCGGCTTGATATCGAAATTGTTGGCCGCCACGGGAGGGTGTAGGATTGGCGATTGAATGTCCGCCGACTATGGGGCCATATAGTATCCCATTTCCCTCGGGACTTCCTCTTCTGTCGCCACATTGTTTTGGTTACGAGCTTGGGAGGATCCTACTTCTCTTTGGTTCCCCATCATTTCTACTCCAATGTTGGGTTCACCTTCCACTTCTTCAACTTCTACCCCACTAACATCGGGACCAAATTGTTGTCCCCTTTCTTCACTTATCCTCCTTGCCTCTGCTAGCTCCCTCTCTCGTGCTAGGAGTCGGAGAGTTCAGTTTATGTCCTTGTCACGTGGTAGCAAAGGTGTCGGATTGCTCCGGGTCATGCACCTCCCTACACACACTTAGAAAACAATACCAAGTCTAGCATAAGCAAAGCACACACACTTTCAGACCTGGAAATTAAAAGCTAGATTAACACCAAACAGCTTTTTCAAGATAACAGACCGTTGTCCCCGACAACGGCGCCAAAAATTGACTCGTCCCGAATATCACAATTAATTCCCGCCTAAGGTCCATGTATAAACCTTAGTAGGGTGCAATACAGGGCAAGTATGTTTAAATATCGACTCAGGCCGGTCCGTGTACCCCTACTTCAATTGTTTGAAACATTATCTAGTGAATCGGATTTGGTTGAAAAGATTGCTAATTAAAGTTAAGCAAGGCAAAAGTAAACGGTTTGGAAAGCTCTATGTGAGAAGGATCACTCGGGTATCGCTTCCCCCTAACTACTACCATGGCACGAGGAATTGAATTAACTGTTACGGGTAAGGTGACCGCGAACCGCTATGAAACGCAACTATGGTCGTAGACCCCACTTTCGTTTGCCAAACCAAGGGATACATTATAGGCTACTCAACTAGCCCTTCGATGGTTGACTTACTCTCTCACTCAACCCGATGGTTGGTCGGCTTAATCACGCTTAACCAAATTGCTTAATTCAACATAGAGGTTTGCCCTACATTAACCTAGATAGGTGGCTTAAAAAGCCCAAGGAATCCCAACTCAATTGAGCGTCCCTTGAAAGGGGGGTTTCCTTCTCATCTAGGTTAGAATGGCCAATTGGATTGCTAAGCACAAACATGCACAATCAACATGAAAAATACCTCAATCATTGAATTAAACAACACCCATAAACAATCATTCAATTCACCATACAACTATATTAGTATATACTAACTAATATCCAAAATGTATAATGCTATATGAACAACACCCATAAACAATCATTCAATTCACCATACAACTACGTGGCAATTAGTTGGTATATGCTATCTGGATACTAGTTTGTGATGTTTTGAATACTAGTATGTGCTATCTAGATACTTAACAGACTTGGATATTAGTTCATACATTTTGGATATTAGTTAGTATATACTAACGAATCTTCAAGTCTGCTAAGTATCCAAAAGGAGGTCCGCATGAACTAATATCCCATTTTGGATAATAATTATCTTCAAGTCTGCTAAGTATATCCCTTTTCTCCTCATGCCATTCGCCTTCGTACGTAAGGGCGATGGAGGTTCGCATGGCCTACGGAAGTGTCTGATTATGGTGGTTAGGCATACCACTAGCTGAGCATTTCAGTTCCCTCCTCGCTAATCTCCTCGTGTAATCTTTTCTCTCGAATTAAGACTCACCGGAAAACTAACGCTCCTACTAGATCTGTTTCCAGGATCACTAGAACCGGTGCGAAAAGCAAACGACTTCCGTCGATGTGTGCAAATAATAAAGCTGAATCAAAAGATAATTTGGGGGCATACGTCTCTTCTCGACGATTTTCGTATACTAAAGGCGGCTCTAAGCCGACCTCTAACAGCCTGTTCATGGCTAAAAAAGTGATGTCGCCAAAAAACTCCCATCGATGGGAGAAGTTAAGAGGCAACTGAATGCCATCTATTAGACTGCTCCACATTTAGAGGTTGGCAACGAAGGTTGCCTCATGTGGTTCAGTCGCGACGCCAGCCTGAATCCCATCCTTCGCAATGTGGCCTTCATCGTCTTGTAAAGCTCGTCGCCGGCAAGGTTTTTCGGTGAATGCAGCGTCAGTTTGTCCCCATTCAAACGTTACAAAAAATAATTATTATATCATTAAAGCCATCAGTTTATGGCGCTAGAAGTTTTTAATGCCTCGTTAGTTAATTTTGGAATGAGGAATATTTAAAAGCTATTTGCTGACTTTTGATACAATTAATCTCCTCTAATTATCATTGGTATCACAATGATAGAATATGAGGCTCGGGCATTCTGAATCTACGCATGATAGAATATGGGTTGTCGTTACAGTCATTTTTGGAGTATGTGAAGGAAGGAGGCATCCTTTAAAGCTAGGCCAATTAATTAGGCCGTCTTGACTCCCATCTCATTTATCTCAGGAATTCAATTCCGACGAAGATAAATATTAAGACTTCAAAACGTCTATTATTTGACGTTAATAGGTTGTAGTGTGCCCTGAACATTAAACCGACCAGCAGAGCTCCTACTGGACAACATGTTTAATGAACTATCATCACGATTTTGGGGGTGATTTATGCGCTATTTTTAAGCTCTTAAAACAACTGATATTTAACTACCTATTTGGAAACGGACTTGGAATATCCAAGTCCCACAAAAGTTTGAATTCATCATATGGCAACGCTTCAAGGTCATCCTTCCCTTAGTGGCATGATAGACCGTTAGTTACACATGTTTTCACCCCTGTTCTTACACCGTTGGAGATGTGGTTTCTCGTGTTTTAGACCGATTTCACGCTAGGTTGTGCTTGTTTGTGATATTTCAGGTCCTGGCAAGTGAATGAAGGTTTAGGAGCGAGTTCGGGGTCGATTGGGCGAAGATCGGGCACGCGGCAAGTCACAAAGGAGGTCACACGGGCTGCCCTGATGTTCACACGGCCGTGTGAAGGAATGGCCTGGCCGTGCGAGTTTTGCCGAGAGCACACACGGGCAGAGCAGACAATCACACGGCCGTGCAAGTGATCAGTCTGGCCGTGCCACATTCTGCGAGAGCAAACACGGGCAGGAAGGGAAGTTCACACGGCCGTGCAAAGAGCCTGGAATTCGAACTAATTGGAACTAATCCCTGGCCGTGTGAGTCGGGATTTTCTCCTTTTAAGCAGATTTTCAGCCACAATTCGAGAGCATTCGAGTTTTTGAGAGATAGAACTACTCCTAGAGAGAGAAAGCGACGAACAAGAGTCTCCAAGTGCCCTAGATTGATCTTCAACACCATTGGAGGCCAGTTTGAGCTTGGAGAAGTGCCGATCAACGTCTAGAAGCAGGAATCATCCCTTCATAGTATGAATTCTGCGTCTGATTCTACTTTTGCTTCTTTCTCTATGGAGTAGTTCTCCCATTCATCTGGGTATGGAGAACCCTAGATTTTTATGTTAGGCTTTGATTGTATGAACCCAAGTACTGATTCTGTGATTGATTATATTCGATTGAGGTTTTAATGATTGAACGACTTGAATCCTGATCAAATTCCTGTTGTTTCTGCTTTAACCTAGAATGAGAATATCTGCCTAGGTTGATAGAGTATCCTTGATTGAAGGTAGGGAGTTGGTGACTTTAGTCGAGGAGCCAACTCACTATTCTGTACCGGATTTACTCCGGTAGTGGAGGTTTTGTTCTTAGGGCCTCAATCTGTTTACTCCGGTGGAGGTTAGTCGCCCGCTAGAGATTCAGATTGAGAGGGTCTGAAGACCTTTAGTCGAGACTTCAGGCTGTTTAAGAACCTTCCGCAGTATAACTATCATAGAAACTGAACTTGGTAATTACAATCCGGCTTAACTGCAGTCTAGAGGGAACCATATCCGGGTGACCTCTCTTAACCTGAATACAACAATTTACTTGCTTTGTTAGTTTGTTAGTTTAGACTTGCATTAAAGTTTCATTGCTAGATAACAAGAATTCACTGAGTAGTCATCACATATAGGACCCGGTTGATAATTAAACCCAAACCCGCTATACTACGCTTTAGGAAGTGGTTACACTTGGCCAATTCCTGGAGTGACAGTAGAGTCGAGTCAAGTTTTTGGCGCCGTTGCCGGGGATGGCTAGGTTGTTGAAGAAAAGTGATTTCTGTTAATTTAGCTTTTCTTTTTTCTTTGTTTGCTTTGTCCCACTTGTGCCTTCACGGGTTTGCTTGCTTGAGTGTGTGCAGGTAGTGCATGACCCGTAGCCAGTCGGGAGGTTTACTGCCGTTGAATCCAGAGATTGACCGCACCTGTCGCCGGCTCAGGAGACAACAGCGAGCTAGACTGGCTACGGAAGAGCGCATAGACGGCCACCTGAGCAGCGATTCTGAAGAAGTGCACGGAATGGACGGAGATTACAATCAGCACCAGGGGAATCCTCAGCAGGTTCCCCCGGTGAATCAGGTCCTGGGGAACAACCCCATACCCCAGGATCATGGAGTTCATCATCCACCGCAGCCGGGTCCCACCTTGGAGTACTACTACACTCCGCGGATTGATGACATCCGCCCGGTCATCCTCTACCCGCCTATTCCAGCAAATAACTTCGAGATCAAGCCATGCTGGATTCAGCTCATCACATCCTCTATCCAGTTTCATGGCTTGAAAGATGAGGAGGCCAGGGTACATCTTTCCCGTTTTCTGCAGCTGACGAACGGGTTCAAGCTGAATGGTGTCCCGGATGATGCAATCCGCCTTCATCTTTTCCCCCATTCTCTGGCGGGGAATGCTAACAGGTGGTTGGAGACCCAGCCCCCATTGTCCATCACCTCTTGGGACGATCTGGCTGACAAATTCGTGCACAGGTACTATCCGGCATCGAAGACTACAGAGATACAGCGGGAGATCACTCACTTCCGCTAAGAGCCAGATGAGTCACTTCGTGATGCTTGGGAGCGGTACATGGGATACTTCTGGCAGTGTCCCCATCATGGCTTTAGTGATGCTTTCACTGTGGGGAATTTCTACAGTGCCCTCTCTCCAGATAGCCAGAGGGTGATTGAGTCTCTATGCCCAGGAGGGGATATTCTTACTAAGACTCCACCCGAGCTGAACCAGATGATCAGTACTTTGGCTGCCAGACATCATTCTTGGGGACAGGGTAGCCGAGGCAGACAGTCCCGGGACCGTGGTGTGCACGCCATGGAGACAAGATCCGAGCTCGAGCAGCAGGTAGCTGAGCTAGTGCAGACATTGAAGCAGCCTAACAGTCTGATTCCGGGCAGGGGTTTGGCTACACCTCCAGTTGCTCAGTGTCAGTGGTGTGAGAGCTCCAATCACCTAGTGGAGGACTGCCAGGCTATGAGGGAGTCTACCACACCCCAGGAGCAGTTAGCCTTCATCGCCAATGCGAGGCGCCTCGATCCATACAGTAGCACATATAATGAGGGGTGGCGCCAGCATCCCAACTTCGCCTGGAGCAGCAACACTACTAAACCACCTGGTTTCCCAGCACCAGCAGGTGGTTTTCAGCAGAGGCAGCCCTTCCAGGATCGCCAGGGGCCAGACCCACAGCAGCAGCCTACCAGCCTAGGCAGGTGCAGCCATTCCAGCAGCCCCAGCGCCAGTTTGCCGAGCCAGCAGCAGCTCTAGCTCCAGATGACAGAATGACGAAGCTGGAAAACATTCTAGCTTCATTCATGACGAGCACTCAGGCGACTATCACGAGGTTGGACCAGACTGTAGCCTCACTGGAGGCAGGTCAGAGGAACCAGGGTGCCATTTTGCAGGATTTGCAGACCCAGGTGGGCATCTTGGCCCGCCAGAACACCACCAGGGCACCGGGGACTTTGCCTGCCACCACTGTCCCGAATCCTCGAGATCCTCACCAGCATCAGCAGCTGGATGCCATTTTTACTAGGAGCGGTAAGACCATATCTGCTGATCTTGTCCCGGCCAGACAGGAGGTACCACTGACTGCTTCAGCACTTCCAGCCGACGATGCAGAAGTGCGGGTGGAGAAGGAAGCCCCTGCTCCTAAGCCACAACCAGTGGTCAAGGAGCATGTACCCCAGCTTCCCTTCCCCACTTGCCTACACAAAGACAAGCTGGAGACTGAGTTTGCCAAGTTCATGGCAATGTTGAAGCAGCTCAACATCAGCATACCGTTCGTGGAGGCACTGTCGAAGATGCCCAAGTATGCCAAGTTCATGAAAGATCTCTGCACCAACAAGAAGAAACTTGGGGATCTCTCGACAGTGTTGCTGAGCGAGGAGTGTTCTGCTATCCTGCAGAACAAGCTGCCCGAGAAGCGCAAGGATCCAGGGAGTTTTACTATCCCTCTTACTATTGGCAGCATGCATGTAGGAAAGTCCTTGGCGGACCTAGGCGCTAGCATTAACGTCATGCCATATAAGTTGTATAAAATGCTAGACCTAGGTGAACTTAGCCCTACTAGGATGAGCATTCAATTAGCTGATCGTTCTATTGTGCATCCTAGGGGAATCACAGAGGATCTGCTTGTTGGTGTTGGTGCATTCACATATCCTGTTGATTTTGTTATTCTTGATATACATGAGGATGTGGATGTGCCTTTGATTCTAGGTAGGCCATTTCTTGCCACCGCCAAGGCACTTATTGATGTGCATGATGGAAAACTGATCTTGCGTGCTGGGAATGAACAGGCTACTTTTTCTGTGACTGAATTTGATCACTGTGCTATGATTGCTGTCACGCCTGTGCATGTCATTTCTGATCAGGTACACGAGCCTGTCGTGTATCCTTCTGCACCTCCTATTTTGCAGGACCCTCCTATCATTCCTTCGCCGCCACTCCATCCAGCCTCGCCTCCGACCAAAAAGCTCAAGGAGGAGTGGCGCCCGAAGCAGCAGGTTGCTAAGCCTGCACGGAAGAAGAGTGGAGACCACTATGAGCTGGTCCCACCTCTTGCACCAAGACCACCCTGGCCGTCCGGGTACTCACTCGCCTGCATCTTACCGGATGGCCAGGTCGAGCTGACCGATGATGGTGGTCGCATCCGTCGGGTGCAAGGCCACAACCTGAAGCTGTACCTCAAGAGCGACGTGGATCCGCTCTTGGAGGCACCTGTTCCTGCACCGCCCTGAGTATCCACCATGGGCGTCCAGCTAAAAGACGGTAAAGAAGCGCTTGTGGGGAGGCAACCCCACCACGGTTTGATTTTCTTTCTTGTGTTTTGAGTCGGATTGTAACCCGGTTTGGGTTTGGTTTGTTTTCTTTTGGTTTGGATGATATTTTATTGGGCTGACCATTGAACCTACCATATTGTGGTTGAGCTCTTCTGTTTCTCTTTGGCTGTGCTTGCCCCGACTGGTCCGCTTCCAGTCCCCTGCAGTCCGTGCATACCGGTAACATCGTTCCCCTTTCCCTTCCCTCTTCTCCATTGAGGGAAATGTCAAGCTTAAGTGTGGGGGGATGTTTATCTTTTGACTGCATTAGATCTGTTTGTGTGCTTGGAGCCTAGTCCATTGTCCAAATTTTTAAATTTGAGGGCTCCAAGTACGTGTTCCTTGCAATTGCCTGCTCAGTATGCTTTGAATTGACAGTCTTTATAGTAATATGCAACCTAGGGAGGTAGTGTAGCACTATAGAGGATGTTGATGCATTTAAGAAGTCTCATTTCTTCTTCATATTGAGTTGGTTGATTGAGTGAATTAGTGATCTTAGGACCCTTGAATTGTGTGGTGTTGTGGATTCTCTGCCTGTCATGGACTCTTGTATCATGTTTTGAGTTTTACAGGTGCTCGAAAATGTGCTTCAAAATAAACGTCTCCCGTGCGAATAGGGCGAAAGTGTATAAGGGGAGACGGGAATTCGTTCCCAATTTCCACCTACTACCTCCAGCCCCCTTACATGTCTTTCCCCCGCACGAGGCTCGAGACATCCGCTCCTGGCATGGCCGGTAAGAGCAGGTTGGGACCCTTGAAAAGAAAAGAAAAGAAAAAATAACAGAAAACAAGCAAAACAGAAAAAAAGGGGTTTCAACCATCTTCAAGAATAAAATAGAGCACCTTGAAAAATGTGAGTCCATGATCCTTTGTTTTTGAGAATCTCTTCATCCACAATTCATTTGTCCTCTGTTCACTGTTTGCCATGATGCCGACTCGATTAGAAGCTTTGAGATAACTTGTGCGTCGGTTGACCTCGTAAGCTGCTAAATGATCTAGGAAGTCCTCTACCTACGATCTGGGTTGTTTGTTGCTATAGAGGTCTGGAGAGTTGCATTGGTTTGAGTTAGGTTTGCTTGGGGACAAGCAAACGGTTAAGTGTGGGGGAGTTTGATAGACCGTTAGTTACACATGTTTTCACCCCTGTTCTTACACCGTTGGAGATGTGGTTTCTCGTGTTTTAGACCGATTTCACGCTAGGTTGTGCTTGTTTGTGATATTTCAGGTCCTGGCAAGTGAATGAAGGTTTAGGAGCGAGTTCGGGGTCGATTGGGCGAAGATCGGGCACGCGGCAAGTCACAAAGGAGGTCACACGGGCTGCCTTGATGTTCACACGGCCGTTTGAAGGAATGGCCTGGCCGTGCGAGTTTTGCCGAGAGCACACACGGGCAGAGCAGACAATCACACGGCCGTGCAAGTGATCAGTCTGGCCGTGCCACATTCTGCGAGAGCAAACATGGGCAGGAAGGGAAGTTCACACGGCCGTGCCATTCTGGCCGTGCAAAGAGCCTGGAATTCGAACTAATTGGAACGCAGCGTTTTGACTCACACGGGAAACTGGGTAAGCCACACGGCCGTGCCACCCTGGCCGTGTGAGTCGGGATTTTCTCCTTTTAAGCAGATTTTCAGCCACAATTCGAGAGGATTCGAGTTTTTGAGAGATAGAACGACTCCTAGAGAGAGAAAGCGACGAACAAGAGTCTCCAAGTGCCCTAGATTGATCTTCAACACCATTGGAGGCAGTTTGAGCTTGGAGAAGTGCCGATCAACGTCCAGAAGCAGGAATCCATCCTTCACAGTATGAATTCCGCGTCTGATTCTGCTTTTGCTTCTTTCTCCATGGAGTAGTTCTCCCATTCATCTGGGTATGGAGAACCCTAGATTTGTATGTTAGGCTTTGATTGTATGAACCCAAGTACCTATTCTGTGATTGATTATATTCGATTGAGGTTTTAATGATTGAATGACTTGAATCCTGATCAAATTCCTGTTGTTTCTACTTTAACCTAGAATGAGAATATCTGCCTAGGTTGATAGAGTATCCTTGATTGAAGGTAGGGAGTTGGTGACTTTAGTCGAGGAGCCAACTCACTATTCTGTACCGGATTTACTCCGGTAGTGGAGGTTTTGTTCTTAGGGCCTCAATCTGTTTACTCCGGTGGAGGTTAGTCCCCCGCTAGAGATTCAGATTGAGAGGGTCTGAAGACCTTTAGTCGAGACTTCAGGCTGTTTAAGAACCTTCCGCAGTATAACTATCATAGAAACTGAACTTGGTAATTACAATCCGGCTTAACTGCAGTCTAGGGGGAACCATATCCGGGTGACCTCTCTTAACCTGAATACAACAGTTTACTTGCTTTGTTAGTTTGTTAGTTTAGACTTGCATTAAAGTTTCATTGCTAGATAACAAGAATTCACTGAGTAGTCATCACATCTAGGACCCGGGTTGATAATTAAACCCAAACCCGCAATACTACGCTTTAGGAAGTGGTTACACTTGGCCAATTCCTGGAGTGACAGTAGAGTCGAGTCATGGCAGCCCTACAAACTCGTGAATTTAACTGCCTCAATCGATACCTCGTGTGCTGGCGATATCAAGAGAGTATTGAACACTTATTCTTCAGATGCCCCCTTGCCATAAAAATTTGGACCTTGTGGGATTGAGCAACTTCATTGATTCTGCGTCGACTATTAATTTTAGTCTAAGGTGGCGACATGTCATGATCTCTGAGATCTTCCCATTTCACATTCTCCACTGCGTCTATTTACATTGGAGAATCTGGAAGTCTAGAAAAAGTTACTTTTGAATTCTACCAACCTCATATCCATTCTCTCACTAGACAATTCTACAACCAGCTGTTCGTAATTCAGGGTGCTCGTCTCGTCTTGTTTTTCGCTGGTCAGACGGGCATGTGGTGCTGGCAACCGGTTTGCGTAACCAGGGAGTAGTCAACCCGTACATGGCATAGCTCCTAGCAGTAAGAGATGCTTTCATCATCGTCGCCTCAAGATCATTGACTCATGTGATCGTGGAAGATGATTCTAAGGTGATCGTTAACCAGATCCGACATGGTATCTTAGAAGATTACTATGAAGGTTCGGTGCTCTAAGAGTGTTGTCGGACCTAGACTCTTTGCTAGATTGTATAGAGTTTAGGACGGTTTCTAGAGCCGCCATAGTGCTGCTCACAGAGTGGCGCGTAAAGCACTGCTAATATCTATTCTAGAGTTAAGAGTCTTTTAACTTTGTTAGGTGGATTCACTAGGGTGTAGCTTGTAGGGGGTTCTTGGGCATAGTTAGTAAATACTCCGTTTAATACACGTATATGTACCCGTACGTACTTTATCCGTTTAAAACTTCCGTATCCGTATTATTGTCAAGCCGTTTCATTTTTGTCCGTTCATTTAATGGCTCCCGTATTAAACACGTATAAAACCCGTATAACACGTTTAATATCTGTATTTAATGAATTCAATTATTAACTTTACTAATATTAATATATTTATTTATTTTTAAAATAATTAATTTTCTATATTTATGACAATTAACGTACTATTAAACGTAACATTAGCATAGAGACGAAGTAAAATACCCGTCCGTATATTATACGTAACTTTCCCGTACCGTATTTTACTAACTATGTTCCTGGGTAGTTTTGTTTGTATAACTCTTGTTCTCTCTTGATATCACTCGGAAATTAAAAAAAATAGTCACGAAGTCGTATGCCAAAAATTATACTAAGTCAAGAGAAGAGTCATGCCATGTGATCATGCCTTATAACCACACATCTGCGAGGAGGCGACCATGGGTTTGAGTGTGGATTTAATATTCTACTCGATTGTTGAGTGAGTATGGGTGAAAACTCCAACTACTGTGAGTAAAGTAGAGCAGTGGCATAGCCAGAATTTTGTTTAAGGTGGGTCTTATGTAAAAAAATATTAATTTTTAATATTTATCTAAAATACAACTTGTTTTCATGTACTAAAACGCTTTTAAATGTACTTTCCAAACTGTAAAGAGTGTGACAACAGTATATCACTTAATAATTTATTTATAGCTTCATTGCTTATTGGCATTGAAGTATGTTCTTCACTTACTTCATTGTGAAAGATTTTGTTTCAAAACTTCTATTGATTGATGCTAATTTTTCAAATTAATACGCCAATGAAAAACGTAAATGAATCTATATAAGTAAAAAAGTTATATCAGGAAACTTAATCTAATTCAATGATACATAAACTTCTTGATAGCAAGAAAATATTTGAGTTTAAATTATACTCACTACACTACAATAGTACTATTTTTTTATTGTCGCCAGTCAAAGTCAATGTGACGCTTGCCGCCAGAGACATATCTTGTTAAAAAATAACTTCACCAACTGTAACGAGTATGCACTATCCGTCCCACCTGTCGGTTTGCATCCTAATTGGAGTGGTGGATGGTTAGATACTCAGATGGACTGGTGATACGATAATTGTTGTTTATGGTGCATTCTTGAAGTCAAATGACTCACGAGCTCACCCAAATATTGGATCGGTACATGGGTAAGCTCCATTGCCCGATTCACGCGGCCTAATCCATTTGTTTTATACGCTGGGCTGAAGTCTCGAAGGCAGGCCTGACATGCTAGTGATTGGGACGATTGTGATGTGAGAGAAAGAGGGCTATAGTGCTACACTAATATGTGATTTGGTTTTTATGATTGTTAAATTAGAATATGTATACATCTAGACCATTCTTTGTGAGTGTATGAAATCTAGCTCTTCCTTGGTAGTGAGGGTAAGGAATTAACACAATCTACAATCTGCAACTCAACTTTTCCCCCCTTTAGTATCTTTGGTTGTAAGCCCAAGACTGGGTTATGAACTAAGCCCAATAGAGTCACTGGTACACCCAGCTTATGTTGGTGAATCGTTATAGTCATTCTGTGAAACTAAATAATCAAACATTGGAGTTCCAGGAGTGCGTAGTTTTCGTCCTTTCTCCATCTCTTTGTTTTTCCTCTTAATATTCCAGAATTCATCAAAATTATAACGGTCAAATAATTTTTTGTACAAGTTACCTACTGATATTTTTACACAAAAAGAGAAGTTGAAGTGGGGTGGAGGACGGGAGGCGGAAATCAATAAAAGGAAGTGATAGGAGGTAGGAGCTGCTGATTTATAGTTATTGTAATACTTTAATGAATTATGTTAACCGTTTATCCGTTTTCATCTCTATATCGATTGGGTTCAAAATTGATTCATTGAAAAACAAAATCGTTAGGATTTAGGTGAAAGGACAATCAAAGGAAACTACTTTAAGATATGGTGTTATTGCGATAGAATGAACCCATCCTGAGGCTATTATTCACCGTTGATTAAGTCTATTAAGTATCAATTTGGGCGGATTTTTTCCGGAGTCATTGTGGCGGATTCCAAAGGGGTATAATAAAAAATTCGAAGATTTTTCGAAAGGCCATTTTCCTTGGATTTTGAAGGGTATATATCACGAATTCGGTCTGGGCTATCTCCACCGATGGTAAAATCTATTGGACGTTGATTTGGGCCGAAAATTGCAGGAAGCATTTTCTTAACTAGCTTATACCTGACCCGTTGGTCGGACGGCTCTTTCGAATTATTTTAAGACAAGTGATTTGAGTTTGGTTGTCTTATACCTGACCCGTTGGTCGGACGACCCTTTCAAATCATTCCGAGACAAATTATTCGAGTTTTCTTGCCAGAAATTTCGTTATTTCTGGTGGAAAGCATAGAGAAAATATAATGAACATAAGGAGAAGTGCGAAAACAATGACATGTTATCTTAAGATGTGGATAGTATGAAAATTAACAATACTATGCATTGCAATTATCCAAACCTCCAAGTTTTCTTTTGATGAACTTTGTAATTGGTGTGATAGAAAACATCTTCAATATTCACTAATTCACTATCGATAATGTCATCAGTTACTTATGGTTAAGTCAGAGGGGGAAATCTATGTTATCATGGATTGGGAAGAAGAATGAGCATTGGCGAGATAACCTTGTAGTAACAAACATGTTAGCAAGAGTGAAAACATTATGGGTGTGTGATTCTAAAGTTTGAGTGAAATATATAATAACTCACTATATTATCTAGACAATTCTCATTGTTGTTGTTGATGTCTTCTCTTTTTCTTCAATGATCCTCAATAAACAAAGTTTGCTTGCAGTGTTGGAGTAATCGTAGTCAATAAACTTGATAAGTACATTTGATTCTTTACCTTCAAGCGCCAAAATTCCAACAGGTGATGAGTTATCTTCGTTTTGAGTTTTTTCATAAAACTACTGGGCCAATATGTTTAACAGTTTGGAGGCCACATGATGATCAATACCAAATTCGTTGCAGCGAAGTTATCGGTCATAGTAATGACAATGCAAAGCATGTGTTAACAAACAGACATATGGATTACTTTGATGGATTGACATTAGAATGATGGAGTTGAACAATGGGATCAACGTCAATTTAGTGACATGTAATTTGGTTTGTTTGGTGTGGAGGATACCATATTCTACTCGTAGAAACTATAGAAAATCAAACCATCGCAAATAATATCAACTACACATCCATATTTTTCTTCTATATAAGACACATGCATAATCCTGATAACCAGCCGTCAATCTAAAAACTAAAACTAACATAGTTGAATAAACGCAAGTTATTGTTCAAACGTGAGGTTGAACATCTAAGCTAATGAGTTGCAACCTGCAATACTGTTGAAAAAGAAAGCATTTTATATGAGACTTCCATGTCCTAACTTGTCACGAACTTAACATAGTTGCTTTATATTTGGTGAGACCGAACAACTTAGTTGCTTCGGTGTACCTCTATGTAATGTAACATCTGAAGCATATTGACATATTGAGAAAATTAAAGTGAAAGTTGGAGTGAAGGAGGTGAAAAGAAGATCTACAGATTAATAAGTGTGACAGCCAATTAACAACTCTATGCTTAACTGAATCCTCAAGGCAACCTACAACAATTTTTTAATTTTTTTCTCACAAAAGCACCATCATAATTACATGATTAAATCATACCAACATTATTCCTAAGAGGAGAACCACATTAAAGCAGTAACTTTCATTCTCAATGTCTATGAGTAGCACATATATTTTCTATTCACACATTGTGGTGAAGTGGTTTTACAATTTCCACAACAGGTGCAAAACTTGGACCAACAAGAGTATAATGCGAACATATTGAGGGTTTGAGGCGAACATGGGTGCGATTGGTATATGAAATGATACTCTCGTTTTAGTTCAAATTCAATACTGCCAATCACACCCATGTTCATATACCAACCCGCAATACATAAGGAGAAAGTAACTCGATGTCCCCACCCAAGTGACCCGTGACCCAATTGGCCCACAACCCGCCCAACCCATGACCCAATTGTTCCACAACTCGATGAACCCGCAACCCTACTAAACAAAACCTGATGAACTCACAACCTGACTAACCCACAATCCGATTGAAACCAGCCCGAACCCGTCCATTTATTTATAAGATAGATACAAATTTTAATTCAATATTAAATTACAATTAAATTTTTTTTTTCAAAATTGTACTATCAAAACACCAAATAAGTACTTACGAATATTTATAGGGTTATCTAACTGTTCAAAAGTTCTGTGATTTTCATATTTTAGCTCATGTATATTTTTAATTTAAAAAGATACAACAAATCTACATGTGCACCTTGCCTTTTTTTGAAGTGATCATGGTTCAAATCCCAATATGTCTCTTTCTTTTTTTATACATAAATAATAAGATAGGTAATTGTGAAGACATAAATGACATTTCTACTTTTGCTTTCGTTACTGAAAATCTGAAATAGGAGGTAAAGTTTTACCTTGTAGCTTTAAAGTTTTCCCTTGGAGCTTTAAATATATGTGCTTATTATCCAGCCCCTCGGCCGAATGTAGTTTTGGAAATTGGTACTCTGATTCTTACTTATATTATCCATTAACATGTCTGTGGATGACCGGAGGTAGGTCAACAACACTATAATAGTATGATGGAAAAACCTTGATACCCCTAGAGTGAACATGGAAAAACCAAAGGAATGCTTACCTGCCTCAAATTCCCGATCATGAAAATAGAAGCCACCAAGAGATTTCATAAAGAAAATTCAATCTAGATTGCCTTTGATACGCCCCTGGAGAGGGGGGGGGGGGGGGGTGTATGTTATCAAAGTCATGCAGCTAACGACTCAATCAAAGAATCGATTGAGCTCGAATCAAGAATCGATTGAGCTCGAATCAAGAACAAAGCGTTCTTAATAAAATCTTGGATAAAACGGAACCAAAAGGACGATTCCACACCTGGGGAACGCTCGATTGGTATAAAAGGTAGATGCCCGACCACGATTGAAGTGACTATTCAATCGATACAAGAGCTCACGAGCTTGGAATCCACCAAACTCAACACAAGTCGCAACTTGCACAAAACCAAAAGGTTTATTTTTCGATTAATCCAAGTCTGAGTTTTACAACGAAATAGAAACCTTAAATAGGCCTAGCTAGGGTTACACACGTCCCATAAACTCCTAATTACAGTCTAATACGAAAAGGAATAAAAAAAACTACCAAAACAGTGAAATCCTAACTAAACAAGAAAAAGAAATCTGCCTTTAGCTCCAAGTAACCAAACAGCTTTGAAGCCATCTTTGAGCCTCTCGATCAAAGCCTTCCAGGTAAGCCTCCAATCATCCAATGCCATGTCTTTGTAGTAGAACATACCTGCTTTCATGTGGTATAATTCTCTGGACTCGAATCTCATCAATGATTCTGTAATGGAACTCCAAAGTAGGCTTCTTGAACACATTTTCTGCCTTAACCAAATTCCGGCAGTTTTTCAGTTTTGAGGTAGCAACTTTGAGGCCTTGGAAAACAACCTTAATGACATCTCCTGGATCCTCAAAGCATACCATTGGAAACATGGCAACTTTATCTGTAGAACAAGCCCTTGAAATCCAATTTTCAGTGAGCCAATTGTGAGAATCATGCCTCCAAAGTATGTACCCTGAACATGGATTTTGACTTAGCCAAATTCTGCCTTTCTTCTTCCCAACTTTGATAGCTTCTTTGTCAAGTAATTTAAACGTAGATAATGGACCATTTGGGATCATATCAGGCCCTCCTTCTTGAAAAAGTGTTGCCCTCAACACTATAGCCTTTCGTTGCTCAAACCGTTCACAGAATTTATCCCAAATTGGATCGAAAGTGGGTTGCTCACACACAATTTTCGTCATAAAAATTGCACCTTTAAATTCGGCTCCAATCTGATCCAACTTCTTAGTAGGATTCCATAGCGCACCTGCCACACAAAAATCGACAAAATCTGGACTCAAAATCAAGTCTCGCACATTTAAGTTCTCCGACGAATTGTTTCCAGAATCCGGCGAGTTGGCAGTTTCCGGCGAGTGCTTTGGATTTGGGCTTTTCTCGACGAGGCCACTCCGATCAAATTCATTTCCCCCAAGCGAGTCGCAAGGCCTCCAATTAAACTTATGAACCTTTTCCATACCTCGATTCATCTCCATCGTCGTCGAATTGACGATTTCATTTTTCCCGCTGCCGCCCGGATTCAAATTCTTGAAACCCAGAATCTCGAATTCGGATTTGGGGGTTTTGATTCCAGGTTGCTTTGAGACGAATTGAAGCTCTCTACAGCTTCCTAGATCCTTCCGAAACGCGTCTGAAACATATATTTGGTGCGAATCATCGTTGATTGCCCCAACCAATTCGGAGTTGAATTGTTCCGCGTTCTGCGTCAGTGAGCTTGATGCACCAAAATTGGGCGTTTTCGATTCAGGGATCTTCGTGATCATTTGATTGATCCTAAAGCTTCCTGGAATGTCCCTCGATGAATCTACATCAGCCGATTTGATCGAATCGTCCTGGAACTCTCCAACACATTCCGGCGTTACTTCATTGTTCTTGAGCGTTTCCAGAGGCATTGAAACTTGATTTTGATCTTGAAAATAAGAAGGATTCGTTTCCATTTTGTCGATGTTAGAGCTTCCTGAGGTGTAATGGAATATTTTTGTATCCTTGGATTGGGTCGGATTGCTCTTCCGAGCTCCACCCGATAGAACCTCTCTCATGCTCTGCTTTGCGGAGAAGAGGGAATCCGCTGTTCGTGTCACTGGAACGACTCTAGCGTCGTCAGTCTGATCCGGGACTTCCGTTTTACAGTATTTGCTGAAACCTCCATGGAGTCGTATGGAGACTCTTCGTGCTCCGATTCTCCCGCTTCATCATCGGCAAAGTTGCCGAATTTGGAACTCTGTTTCGGCGAAGGAAAACAGGGGTCGTGACTGTCGTCGGATTCCAGCACTGGATTTGCCCTTGGGAGCTTCCGAAAGCTCAGAAAATTGAAGCCCACTCTTCTCTGAAGCCATAGCTTAGCTCGAGATTCTTTCCCCATGTTTCGAGTCTCCTCCATCTGTTTCTGATCGCCGTAAACATCATCCGGAGAAAGAGGTTTCAAAATGAACTTCTTTCCTTGATGCTTGACCTTGTATTGATTGGTTCGACCATCATGGGCAACTTCTCGATCGAATTGCCAAGGTCTTCCCAGCATCATATGAACACAATTCATCGGCACAACGTCACAAACTACCTCGTCTTCGTAACTGCCGAGTTGTAAACGAACCAAAGCTTGCTTCGTTACATTGATCGTACCATGTTCATTGATCCAGCTGAGTTGGTAAGGCTCAGGATGCCTTTGCATCGTCAATCCGAGTTTTTGGACGACGTCTAGGCTGATGATGTTCTCACAGCAGCCTCCATTGATCACGAACGAAATTAATTTGCCTTCGACAAAGCATCGGCTGTGAAATAGATTATCACGCTGCTCATCGGATTCTCGATGCTTAAAAACGATTGCTGGCCGCTTCTCTTTGCCATAATTTTGCAACTTCTTAGCCTCTCTACGACCTTCTTCCATCTCCCTTACTTCTATTGAATTTTCCATCGAAATTCAATTACAAAACAGCAGCTGCAGTGTACGTACAGGGGCTTCCCTGTTTTGAACTTCAGTCACGCAGCTAACGACTCAATCGAAGAATCGATTGAGCTCGAATCAAGAACAAAGCGTTCTTAATAAAATCTTGGATAAAACGGAACCAAAAGGACGATTCCACACCTGGGGAACGCTCGATTGGTATAAAAGGTAGATGCCCGACCACGATTGAAGTGACTATTCAATCGATACAAGAGCTCACGAGCTTGGAATCCACCAAACTCAACACAAGTCGCAACTTGCACAAAACCAAAGGGTTTATTTTTCGATTAATCCAAGTCTGAGTTTTACAACGAAATAGAAAGCTTAAATAGGCCTAGCTAGGGTTACACACGTCCCATAAACTCCTAATTACAGTCTAATACGAAAATGAATAAAAAAAACTACCAAAACAGTGAAATCCTAACTAAACAAGAAAAAGAAATCTACCTTTAGCTCCAAGTAACCAAACAGCTTTGATGCCATCTTTGAGCCTCTCGATCAAAGCCTTCCAGGTAAGCCTCCAATCATCCAATGCCATGTCTTTGTAGTAGAACATACCTGCTTTCATGTGGTATAATTCTCTGGACTCGAATCTCATCCATGATTCTGTAATGGAGCTCCAAAGTAGGCTTCTTGAACACAGTTTCTGCCTTAACCAAATTCCGGCAGTTTTTCAGTTTTGAGGTAGCAACTTTGAGGCCTTGGAAAACAACCTTAATGACATCTCCTGGATCCTCAAAGCATGCCATTGGAAACATGGCAACTTTATCTGTAGAACAAGCCCTTGAAATCCAATTTTCAGTGAGCCAATTGTGAGAATCATGCCTCCAAAGTATGTACCTTGAACATGGATTTTGACTTAGCCAAATTCTGCCTTTCTTCTTCCCAACTTTGATAGCTTCTTTGTCAAGTAATTTAAACGTAGATAATGGACCATTTGGGATCATATCAGACTTAGACCAAAACCACAGTGACACAAAAGGCGAGTCCCTAGCTGAGAAACCAAAACCAACAATGTCCAAATTAAGTCGATGGAATGTGCTGCTAGTTTTTCCTGATAAATAGTTTGGTTATTTAAAATGAAAAAAAAAATACAAAACTTTGAATCTGTTGTAGAAATCTCATATACAAACAAAAGAAACAGGCAAGCAACATATGCCTAGAAACACCAACATATAACAACTTTTGTCGATACCCCTACCACTATGAAATCTTGCCAAATCACTCGTAATCACTCTGCTATACTAAAGAGACAAATGACTTACATCTCTGTAATTTCTATCTCTTCAATCCGTATAAGTCAGTCGTTATATACCCTCTCCATTATCATGATTTTTAACCTTCTCAACAGCAAATTAATTTATTGGTCCTCTCTTACTCCTTCGTGGCAGCTACATGGCATTTTGCATCATTAATCCAAACAACCATTCATTGTTGCAACTTATGGCTTGAGTTAATATCACTTCTATCATAATACAAATTTATATGAAATGAAATAAATGATTAGTATCATAGCCTTGTAAAATTTATAGTACTAATGTCGATTCTCTTTTCTCCTCAGTGACTTCGTCAATAAAATTAACTGAGATTGGTGACTATCTCTACCAGCGCGTTCTATATGATCATAGTATGATCTTTTGTATAAACTGTTTCCGCCTTACCAACTTTTGCATTGCAACTCCAAGAGCTAACTTGTTGGGGCTCTCCTCTAGGTAAACATTTTGTATCAACATCAGCAAGACAACAAAAATTGATTTGGTCGAGATATTATCAAAATCTTGTGCTGCACTGAAGAAGCCTATACCGTTTCTCAGGCCTCGTCAACCCCCAATCAATTTGACATGGGTCATTGCTCTCTTACCATCTAAACTAAAGAGGAATCTCAGGTTGGTCTCATTTATAGCTTAACTTGACAATATTTTAGAGAGAAGATACAATCACGATTAACAATTCCAGAACAATCACCTCATATAATAAAATCTTATGAAAACAACACTAATGAAGCTGTAACATCCCGACATTTGTGTTCGAGTTCGAACATAATAAATTCATGAGTTGGATCGACGGTTACATATTAAAATCTGAATCAAATCAAGCCAAGTCTGAGAATCCGACCCAATTGATTCTTTGGGCCAAATTATATCTATTTGAACTGCTAATTTTCTAGAATGGTTAGTAGTGAGCAAGCCTGAAATTGGGCGAAGACCCATAACCCATCGTTTACCAAGCTAAGAGTTCTCTAGGGTTCTTTCAACTATATATATTAGATCATGGTCCGGCCTGTTGGCCGGATAAGTTTAGTATTGTTGTATATTTACACTAAACATTGAGGTAAAAATCCTATATGAGCAATTCACGGTTTGTTGTGTTACAATGGTTTTCATCCTAAAAATTGCAATATGAATATATGATTTGGTTGTCATAAAACATGTCTACTTGACCATGAAACTAAATGGCAGTCTTCTAATGGGACTTAGTGATTCGACTTAGTATTTCTCCCAATAAATTCCTCACTTGGATTTAAACATCATATGGTTTATAGATATGGAATTACATTATCTAATTAAGACGGATTACTATGTATAATGGTGTTTGATGCGAGACATACCTAAGAACAATATAGTATCTTCCCTATAAGAGGTGAAAAAAATCTTAGCCTTGATTGATGTGAATGAGACTGTAATAGAAACTATGCAACATGAAAACAAAATGAAAGGAACTAAGCATCGCACATAATATATTTATTAGAGAAGGGATAATAGCTAATGAACAACTTGTAAATTGTGAAGTCATTGAAGTTGAAGGGATACATAGATGGGTGTAGGTAAATAAAAACTAATTTATCATATTTATAGAGGGCTGAAATTGGTATCAGATTCATATGAGTTTGCTGAACAGAATTTAGCTTTTGAACTAAGCATGGTTGAATCAAGTTCGTTGGTTACGTAGAAACTCGACTAGTTGCACAAAAAATGAGTTGGATAATTCTTTGATAATTTGAAAGGCAAAATAAAGAGCGTCACATAATAATTTAGTTTAGTAGAGAAACCAAATAACAAAAATAGTCATGTGGCCATTTTAAGAATCATGGGCAACAAATATCGTCTCAAATTACTAAGTTAATGAAGATGAATATGAACACAAAGGCTGACATTCTTAACATTCTTATGAAATGAACGGTTAGTTTTAATGATGAGCTTATTTATTGAAATTTTTTTTACTAACCGGTGAATGAGTGTGCAACTTTATGGTTTGAAATCAAGCAATTAACAATGAGGTGAGACTCATTGTGATCCGAGAAAGAGCTTAAATTGAAGTTGCAGTTTAGCACATAGGCCTCACTGTATACTTCACAATAACTTTATTTTATTGACAAAATTTTCAATAAACTATGCATTTTCGTAGAAATGGTTTAATAAGTTTATCTGAGATGAAGTAATGATTAATTTTTCAACCAACAACCCGTTCATGCAATGTGAGTTAAAAATTAATGGTCGAATCGATTTAGTTTAATAGTTCAAACTTATCCCAGATAGCCCAAATTTACCCTAATATATGGAAAATGTTTCTAATACTACATATTTGTATTCAAATAATATTAAGTATAAAACAAAACTCACCTATTATCTAAAAAACAATAAATAAGTCAATTATAAATGTCCACGTGTGATGTTCTTATCCTTAGGAATCCCAATCCACCATAAATGTTCTCCTTCCTTATCCCTTCTTAACCCAAATAACGGCCCAATCTGTCATTTTTCATAGTGGATTCGAAGCACTATATTTCGTTTCCCTATTTGATTTCCATGCTACCGCTTCATTTATTATAGCACAACAATGAATTCAATTTTAACCCCTTCTCCCCTTGGTTCTTCATAACACCTCGAGACTCGATGTAAAGTAATTAAAGGTCCGAGAGCGTGGAGAGCTTAAGAGAAGACAGCAACTAAGTCGTCAGGGAGGAAATCCTCTGGACAACTTGTACCATGGAAGGATTGGAGAGCGGAGGTGTGCCAAGAACGGGAAAAGGTGAGAGTGATTGAGCGGGAGACGCCGGCTAGGAGATTGACAGGGAGAGTGAAGGTCGAATTGCTGCCCAACTGTTTAGTGTGGGAGAAGAAGAAAGAAATATTAGCGATTTGAGAATTGGGATTAAAGTTTAGTTGTTGAAGAAGACACCGAGAGAGACAGGTGGAGTTTTGCTTTTTCTCATTTCTTTCTGCAAACCTGGGTTGATGTTGTTCGTTTAGGAGACATGGTCCGAAATGAATTGTACGGTCCGCCACCAGTTGGCTACAATGGGAATTAGACCTTTTCCTCCCCTTTCCCACTCGGTCGACACTCGTCACTGAAAAAGAGAGGCAATTGTAGATTTTGCCCATCCTCTTCTGCAATTGGAAAATTATCGTAGATTCACAGTCTCTCAGGGAATTTGTTTTAAGCGACAATTATCTTGATCAATCCACTACTTATCTACATAGGTGAAAAATCTCAAGAAAGGTTTAAGGATTGAAGTGCGGAAGATGTGAAAAGTTTCGGCTGAAGCAGAGGTAAAAAGCACCAACAACAGACGGGTTAAGGATTGAAGCGAATAAGAGGTGGGGAGAAGAGAAAAGGAAATGAAAAATAAAAAGAGAAAATGATAATTGATTGAAGGCACGCAGCGTGAGAGCAAATATAGGGACAAAATGCGGCGTGTAATTACTGTGGTGAAATTCCTTTAATGACCTACCGAGAAATGCTCTCGTGCTTGAGATTTTGAAATGGTCGATTCTAGATCCATGAAAACGTATTATATATATATAATTGCATAAAGTGGAGCTCGACAACACAAATTGGAATGGGTTCCTAGAGGAACAAATTGTGGGCTGCTCGATGCGGGCAATGAAGAGGAAAGAGATGGTGGTGACAAGAGCGGCCTGATGATCTTGGAAGTTGTCGCTGATTGCAGCATTCCAGGAGAGGATTGATGAAGGAACGGTGGCTTTTGACTGTCCCTCATGGTTGCGGCCATGTTCGATGAACCTTTGAGATTATGACCAAGTTCCCAGCCATAGAGGTAGGGATGACAATGGGTCGGGTTGGGTTTTGTCAAACTCAAACCCAAATCCATGGGTTTATTCGTGAAAAAAATCCGGGGTAAAGCCCATTGAGTTTGAAAAACTCAAACCCAACCCGCTGGGTATCAGAGGGTTGATGGGTACCCATGGGTTTTTTGTCGTAAAAAATTTACAATAACAAGTCTTATCAAAATAAAAGTCAAATATAAATATATCAATACAAATTATCCATATATAAAACACCATTCTACAAAATTCAAGCAAATCACAAATTAACCATACAAATTGTTCAACACCAATCTAGAAAACTCAAGAAAATTGAAGCAAATCACAAATTATCCATAAACAACATGATTAATTGAATTTTTTTTTCTCCTTGTCAATTAAGATTCTTCACTCTCCACTCGATAATATCAACTTCATTCTAAACAATTAGAAAGAAAAAAAATAGACATGTCTCCACACACTTAAAGAAGATTAGTTATTTAGAATATTAAATATACCGGGAAAATTAATTATATGGGTGTGGGGGTACCCATGGGGCGGGTTCGCCTAAACCCAAAGCTAACCCAACACGGTGAATAGTGAATGGGTTTAAACCCGAACCCGGCCCAAAACCCGTCAACACGGATTTCACCCGCATTGACCGGGTTGGATCGAGTAGGGTACCCGTGGGTTTGGGTTTTGTTGCCATCCCTACATAGAGGTACTTATGCATTCCTGCATTTACTTGGTCGAAAGAGATCAATACTGGAGCAGTTCTTTATTAAGCTGAAGGGCAATTTCGGCCAATCGACTCGGAAATAATGTTGAGGAAGGGTATGCGGCGGCAGATTCCGAAAGAGGCGGATCGAGGTGAGTAGTTGCACCAGCATTTGACGGGGTTTCCAGCTCCTCATCGAGGAGTAGAGATAGAGTTAGTTTCATTATTATGTTCATGATTATGAGTATAGAAATTGGAGATTCGAGATTTTGAGTTTGGGTGGTTTTGTTGACCCTGGATTTGAGGTCGCCCAATTGTTTAGGTCATTTCATTTGAATTTATTTGGGAAATGATTCGGTTGTATTTGTTTTTATTAAAGTTTTTGAACCTTGTTTTGGTTGGCTCAGGAGCCATGAGTATTTCAGTTTAATTAAAAGGATCGAGTTGTTTTAGAAGCACCCAAATTACAATTTCGTCCATATTTCCTATGAGGGTATGCATGTGCAGATTAAGAAATTTAGAAGGATTAAGGAGGGAGCTTACTTGGCATGCGGTTTTGATGAGCAAAAATCCCGTAAATAAATTTCAGGTAGAGATGTCCAATCGGTCGGGTCTAGGCTTGTGTATATTTCAACATGCTATACTACAAACACAAAGAGTTCGGTCGGTTTGTCCTTCCCATGTTAACATATGTTCACCATGAATTTATTGCTTGTAGAGAGAAGAATATCAAACCACCTTGTATCTGCTCCAATTATAGGTATCACTCGTGCTTTGTATATTGTAATTATTAGAACTCCACTTTTAAAACTGGAAGCAAGTGACCACTATCACAAAACATCATATTGTAAAAACTTATATGCAATCATGAGGTTTTTTCAGTAAAAAAACCATGTCTTATATGTTGAAGATCAGGATTATAGCTTGAATAGTTCAATTCGGCAACTATCTCAACTCTTACATCTAAAATCTGTGTAAAAGTGGTATATGATTCAACCTATTCCCTATGCTGACACTAAGCATAATAATATTTGTTTACTGTAAACTAACAATAGAAACATTCAAATTAGAAAAATGATGATACCGAAAAGGAGTATCATTACAAAAGCAACAAAAAAATAGCTTTATATCTTTAATCAACTCAAAATTCAACCTAGAAGATCAACCAAATGAATTGATGGTTAAGAGATGACACATTACTATCAAAGAAACTAAATAACCCACCTATCAGCTCTCCAAGCAGAACACTCAACGTTCCATATTTACCCCTTCGAAAATTGCTTTGGCATAACAATATAGGTGGAGGAGGTTATGCGGTTGTTGAGTCTGATGAGAATGTTTGAAGAGACGGTGATGGTTGAGTGCTTAGTGGGCCGGGACACTATTTAAATATGTTTACATTAGTCGTATCTTTTACATCTGCGTTCGACAAACCAACTCACTAAACCTTTGCATATTTACCCTCACTTAAAGAATGTGCCTCATATTCACAAAAAACTTCTGTGTTAAAAAATATTGTTGTTTTATGGTAGTTATAAAATTTGAGTCTATGTTAAGAATTCTGCATCGCTTCTACACATTCAATACTGCAATTGGATATGCAACATTTGCACCAATGGAATTAAGGTTGCGATTTTAAAATGATTCTCCTTTTATAAGATAAACAGAAATAGAATCAATTATTAAACTCAAATTAAAATTATCAAAATATGAATATAGAAGTATAAATACCAAAAAAATAATATTTACGGGAGAGTGAGTGAGTTAGCTAACCATGGTGGAAAATTCCTATGATTTTAAAATTTAACCTTCCTGTATGTTTTTAATATAAAAAGATTTTTTTTAGTGTAACTGGTTATGTTTCTTGATCTTTTTAAAGAGACCACAGTTTAAATGATGTATTTTTTCTTGTAAATAAGAAAATAATAAATGATTATGACGAATCTTTCCTTCCTACTTTCGCTATGGATGCAAGGATTTTGTAATGAGACTCATTTCACTATTATATTAGGTGTAGCGAAAGTAAGCGCGGTGATTGAGCCTTTAGTGGGATTGAGCTCGTTTACATTAGTAGCGCCTTAACAAAAGAGGCAGAGGAGGTTAGCCGGTTGCTGAGTCTGATGGGAAGTTTGGAGGGATGGCGATATGGTTGAGCGATTAGTGGGTTGGGGCACTATTTGGGCTCGTTTACATAAGTAATGCTTTGTTCATCCACGTTCGGCAAACAACCATCACTCAACCTTTCCATATTTATCCCTATTAAAGACACATGTGCCACATATTCACTCAAAACTTATGTGTTCAGAAAACAAAATATCGTTGATTTATGGTAGTTATAAAAATTAAGTCTATATTATTAATTTTACATCGCTTCTGCACAGTCACGAGTGAATTCGATTCAATGAAGAAAAAAACGAGTGTAATTCGATATGCAATATTTAAACCAATAACATTTGAATTGCGATTTAAAATTATCCTCCTTTTATAAGATAAATAGGAGTTAAAGTAATTATTAAACTAAAATTAGAATAAACAAAATATGAAATTAGAAGTATCAAATACCAAAAAATATTTATATGAGAGTTAGTGGATTAGCTAACCGTGGTGGAAAAGTCCTATGATTTTTCATATTTAACCTTCCTATGTATTTTTAATTTAAAAAGATCAAACAAATTTTTTTATTGTAATTGGTTATGTTTCTTGTATTTGTTTGAATAGACCATGGTTCGATTTCTATTCTTGATGCATTTTTCATGTAAATTAAAAAATGAATACAAATAATAAATGACTGTGAAAACAAAGCTATTGTTTCTACTTTCACTCTAGATGCAGGAAATTTAAAATGGGGGTCCAAGTTTTCCCATTTTCCTTCTATTTATTGTGTAGATTTTTTGGCAATTTTTTTCAAAAAATAATTTTACTTGGATTTGAGAGAAACAGATCAAGGATTCGACCTGGGGCTATTGTTCACCGTTGATTAAGTCTATGAAACACCAATTTGGGCGGATTTTTTCCGTGGACTTTTTTGGCATATTCCAAAGTGGTACCATCACAGATTTCAGACAATTTTTAGAAAGACCATTTTCTTTGGATTTTGAAGGCTACAAATCACGAATTCGGCCTGAGCTATTCTTCACAGATGATAAAGTCTATTGGTGGCTGATTTGGGCGAAAACTTTTAGGAGGGAATTTTCGTAAACTTTGGAAATTTTATCGAAAAACCATTTTACTTGGATTTTAAAGGATACATAAAACGGATTCGGCTTGAGGCTATTCTTCACTATTGATTAAGTCTATTAAGCACAGATTTGAAAAAAAAACATTTCTGGGACCATTTTTGACAGATTCCAAAGGGGTTACCATCATAGATTTCAGACGGTTTTAGAAAGATAATTTTCCTTGAATTTTGAAGGCTACATATCAAATATTTGGCCAGAGGCTATTCTCCACCGTTGATTAAGTCTATTAAGCAACAATTTGGGCGGATTTTTAGGACCATTTTTTGCATATTTCAAACAAGTACCATCAAAGATTTTTGGCGATTTTTAGAAAGACCATTTTCCTTGTATTTTGAAGGCAACAAATCACGGATTTCCCCTGCGACGATTCTTCACCGATGATAAAGTCTATTGGTGGCCGATTTAGGCGGAAAATTTTCGGAGGACATTTTTTTAATTTTTTCAAATAGCCATTTTACTGGGATATTTAAAAGCTACAACTCACTAACTCGTTTTGAAGCTATTCTTCACCGTAAATTAAGTCTATTAAGCACCGATTTGGGCGAATTTTTTCCGGGGCCATTTTTGGCAGATTCCAAAGGCGTACCATCACAGATTTTGGTCGATTTTTAGGAAAATCATTTTCCTTGGATTTTGAAAATTACACATATCATAGATTTGACCTAAGAATATTCTCCACCGTCGATTAAGTCTATTAAGCACCGATTTGAACTGATTGTTTCTATGACCATTTTTGGTAGATTCCAAAGTGGTATCATCACAGATTTCCGCCAATTTTTAGAAAAGCCTTTTTTTATAATGAAAAAGATTTTATAGAGTTGCGTTTAGAAAATTCATTTTCCTCAGATTTTGAAGGCCTCAGATTTTGAAGGCTATAGATCACGAATTCGCCATGAGGCTATTCTCCACCGATGATAAAGTCTATTGGTGGACATTTTGGTAAAACATTTTCAGAGGGCATTTTTCGTATTTTTTTGTGATTTTTTCGAAAAGCCATTTAACTTGAATTTTGATGGCTACAGATCCATAATTTGGCGCATTTTTTTGTGGCCATTTTTGTCAAATTCCATGGGGTACCATCATATAATTCGTGCGATTTTTATTAATGTCATTCTCTTTAAATTTTGAAGGCTACATAGCACACATTCGGCTTGAGGCTATTATTCACCGTAAATTAAGTCTATTAAGCAGTATTTGAGAGGATTTTATCTTGTGCCATTTTTGGCGGATTCCAAAGCGGTATATCACAAATTTTGGGCAATTTTTAGAATGGCCATACTACTTCGATTTTGAAGCCTACATATCACAGATTCAGCAAGAGGCTATTCTCCATCATTGATTAAGTCTGTAAGCACCGATTTGGACGAATTTTTTACATCACAAAATTTTGACATTTTCGAAAGGGGTACCATCACAGATTTAAGGTGATTTTTAGACATACCATTTTCCATGGTTACAGATCACAGATTCTACCTGGGGCTATTCTCTACTGATGATAAAGTCTATTGGTGGCCGATTTTGGCAGGAAATTTTTGAATGCCATTTTCGAAAAAAATTTGCGATTTTTTCGAAAAACCATTTTACTTAGATTTTGAAGGCGGCAGATCACGGATTCACCCTGATGCTATTTTTCATAGTTGATTAAGTCTATTAAGCACCAATTTGGGCGAATTTTTTTCGAGGCCATTTTTGTTAGATTCCAAAGGGGTACCATCACAGATTTCAGGTGATTTTTAGGAAAAAGTATTTTCATTGCAATTTGAAGGCTACATATCAAAGATTTGGTTTAAGGCTATTCTTTACCGTAAATTAAGTCTTTTTTTTACGGGGAACCTGTGAAATATATTAATCAGAGGTTGCTTCTACATCGTCCAGTTTTAGTTGATCAACAATAAATACCGGAGTTCTATCTAACCAGACGTGACGTTCCTCTCAGTTTGTCATAGAGTGTGCCACCTTATCCGCTACCTCATTAGCTTCCCGCTTTATATGCTTGTAATTCCCACCTCCAAGCTCCATCATCATACGTCTGATGCTCCTGCAAAGGACTCCAATTTCCATTTCTATATGAAAACCGCTTGCATCTTCTGAATCAAGGAGAGACAATCGCTTTCCAATACAGGGTTTGAGACTTGCAATAGGGACTCCATTTGCAGATCCAGTTCTGCTGCAAGTGTCTCTGCAAATTCCGGCTCCCATTGCCCTTTAATTTGCTTTGCCGCAGTTAGAAGAAACTAGCCATCGCTGTCTCGTATCACCACGCCGAGCCCTGCACCGCCCTCGGGGAAAATTGCTGCATCCGTGGTGACAGAATGATGGCCAGAGGCAGGCCTTCTCCAAGACTTAAAGGCCGGTTGCAAATGTGGTATATCTTCAGCTTCTTGGTGTTTTTTATAGTCATGCAAAAAGAAATGGGCTCTAGCTGCTATCTCGTTCTCTTCGAGCTTTATGCTATTGAACATGTGGGCATTTCGCTCTTCCCATAAGAACCATAGGAGTACTGCCCATTAATCAAGAATAGTATCATCCACGACATTCATCACTGCCGAAATTCAGTCGTAACAGTACCCCTACGGCCGCATTTCAAAGCAAGGTTTAAGATCAGAGGCTCGCCAGATTCGTTTACTCTAATAACACTCACCGAAAAGGTGGATCTGTGTCTCCCTTAGATCGCAATAGGGACATTTATCCCCCCATCTCTTGCTCTTCACACTTATATGATCACCCGTAGGTAAGGCTTCAGGCGCAAATCTCCATAAAGATTGCCTAACTTTTGGTTGAATCTGGAGACCCCATTACCTTTTCCATACCTTTGCCTCCCCTTAAGATGAGAGGCCTGCGGAAACCATATACTGCTGGTACCATTTGGCATAGCCATCTTTAACTAAGTATTCCCCCATTTTGTTTCCATGCCATATAAGTTTATCCATTTCACCATGACCATGAAGAGGGATTTGATGAACAACCTCGTTCATCTCGGAGCTAAAGCAGCTCTCAAGCATGCTCCTGTCTCAGTCCCTTGTCTCTTCGTCAATCAGCTCGCACACTAGTGCGTCGACCGGTAAGCCAACAGGACTCGAATTTATGAAACAGCTAGGGACCGATGGTACCCATTTGTCACCCCAAATTCTTATTGTTCTCCCATCTCCCACTCTCCATCTCAGACCACTACAGAGAAGCTCCTAAGCCGACAGTAAGCTCTACCACAGAAAGCTTGGGTTATACCCAACTGTAGCATCGAGAATAGATGTTCTCTTGTGGTATTTTGCCTTCAAAATCCTCATAATGAGAGATTCTGGTCGTGGTAGTAGTTTCCACAGTTTTTTTGCCAAGAGAACTTGATTAAAGCCTCTAAGATATCTTAAAAAACCAATACACCCTCCTCCTTAGGAATCGTTAACTCCTCTCTTGACCCAATGAGCTCGTCTTTCAGTTCCTCTTTGACCCCACCAGAAGTTGGTAATAAGGCGTTGGACTTCATCAATGACTCCATCCGAATCTTTAAAAATTGACATGGCATAGGTAAGTTGAGCTTGAGTTACCGATTTAATTAGAACCTCTCTAGCTACAGCAGGCATGGTCTTTTCCTTCCAACCTTTTAAATTTTTTTGGATCCTGTCCATAATTCCTGCAAAGAGTTCTTTCTTGGAACGTCCTGCCATCGTCACCAACCCTAAGTACTTTTCATGCTTTTCAACAAGAGTAATTCCCAAAATTTAGGGATGGGAAACCTAATCGGGATTTAGGGTACCCGCCTGAAACCGAACATGTCAACTCAGGCAAAAACCGCAATGACCGGGTGACGGGTCGGGGATGGGGAAACCCGAATATTGGTGTGTATGATGACGGAGCGGCTACGGATTGATCACTATCCACCCAGATCGCTGATCCATACCCGCCCCGATCGCTCAAATCTCTAGTCCCAGACTCCCAATATAGGCATATCAACAATCATCGATCCAATTAAGTTAAGAGCCATGCGAGACCGCGAGCGAGACTCCTAGATTCTCTAAAGGTTCTTGATTTTTGCCGATTCTTCCTTCCAAATTCATCTTTGAGTAATGATCCGGCAACTTAGAGAAGCAAAAATCTCTCCCACGATTAACTTAATCCCCAAAATCAGTTCGTAATTTCATGGGGTCTGCATTCTCTACCCCGAATGCCTAATTCTTTCCCTAATCATGATGCAAGCCTTCACTCCCAGCATGTATAAATACGGTATGGCCACCATAGCTGCCAATACGTTCACCCATCGCCGCCCTCCAATTTTTATCCCTGCTCTTGCTCCCATTTACAGAAGAAATCATAAATCAGCAGTAGCCAGCAGCGCCAAAGTGAAAACATCAAGCAGTCGAGGTGGGTTTGTTATTATTTTAATTTTCTTTGGTTTTGCAATCTGTACCTGTAATTTTATACTCGAGCTGCAGTGTTGTACCCCTATATGACATAATGAATGCTTTGTATGTCTGTGCAGTGGCAAAAGGTAAGCATCAAGGAGACGAAGACTTGAGGTGGCCAGGTGGGTTTGTTAATCTTTCACTGCATATTTCTTTTGTTCTTTTACTTTTATAATCATATACCGAAGCTGTGGGAGTTTATCAGAATAGATGGTTTGTGTGTTTGTGTGCAGAGGGAAAGGGAAAACAGTAGCACTGAAAATACGAGGTGGTCAGGTGGGTTTTTTCGTTCAAAATTTTCATTGCAGTGTTTTGTGGTTCTGTACTTTTGTTACTTGTGTAGGAGTTATCTTAATGTATGCTTTTTGTGTATGGTATATGGTTCTGTAATTGTGTTACTTGTGAAGGAGTTATCTTAATGTATGTTTTTTGTGTCTAGTATACAGGTGATTCTACAAGTGTTCAATTGGAGCCATGTCTGATGTACCACCTTCAGTTGAAGGTCCCCAACCACAAGTTATTGTTGCACCTGCTGTCGTGAATGGGAATGGCGATGGAGAGGCTGTAGTTGTTGCTGCTCAACCTCATAATGGAGAAGCAGCTCCGGCTCCTCAACCTCCGAATGCCCCACTTATCATTGATGAGGAGGTAATTGACAGAGCCAAACTTAAGAGTTTGGTTTGGAAACATTTCAAAATGATTAAGGTGAATAATCTGTGGAAGGCTAAGTGTAACTACTGTGGGAAATTATGAGGAGGGGATTCTAATAATGGCACATCTCATTTGAAAAATCATACCTCCAGTTGCATCCATAGGAAGATTCATGAAGGCAGTCAAAAGATTTTAGGGCCTAACTATTTGGCGAAAGGGAGAAAGGACTTACTTGCTTCGGCTTTTGATGCTAATTCTTCTAATAAAGAACTTGCAGTAGCTATCATAATGCATGAATACCCCCTTTCCATGGTTGATCATCTCTATTTCAAGAGGTTTGTGTGCTCTCTTCAACCAATGTTTAGTGTTCCTAGTAGGAACACTATGAAAAAGGAGATCTTTATTGTTTATGAGAGCGAGAGGAAAAAAATTCAGAAGGTAATTGATGAGAATTAAGGAAGGATTGCTATTAAAACCGATATGTGGACTTCAAGTAACCAAATGAAAGGTTATATGGCTGTAACAACGCATTATATTGACAATTCCTGGAGTTTGAGGAGTCATATGCTCAGGTAAATCAATTCATTCTAACTTAATGCTTAAAACTCAACCTTTGGAAGCTAATAGAATTCTGAATTTCTGATCTTGTGTTCTTTTCTTTTGTTTGTTTATTTTTTGGACAGGTTCATCTATGTTTCTGCTCCTCATTCTAGTGATAGACTTGCATCTGTCTTAGTCAATTGCATGCTTGATTGGAATACTGACTCAAAGGTATCCACTATCACCTTGGATAACTGCAGTACAAATGATGCAATGATAGCCAAAATAAAGAAAAACTGGTTTTATCATATCTGTTGAGGGAGGGTGCACTTCTTCATATGCGTTGTTCTGCTCATATATTGAATTTGATAGTCAAGGATGGGTTATAAGTTGTAAAGGATGGTATTGAAAGGATCAGGGATAGTGTCTCTTATTGGTTGGACACACCCAAGAGACTTGAATTTTTTTCAAGAGACTAGTAAACAATTGCGTGTTCCATGTGAGAAAAGACTGGTTTTGGACTGCCCTACAAGATGGAATTCTACATTTCTGATGCTTGCAGTTGCTATTACTTACAAAGACGTGTTTAATTGGCTTAAACAACGTGACCCTCAGTATGATTGCTTGCCTTCCAATGATGACTGGTTGTTTGCTTCGATTGTGCGTGAGAAGCTCCAGTGTTTTACTCAAGTTTCTGATCTATTTTCGGGGTTCAAATATCCAACAGCAAACTTGTTTTTTCCTCGTATTTGTGATTTGAGGATTAAAAATATGTGAATGGATGTTTGATCTCAACAACAATGTTCAACGTATGGTTGAATCAATGTGGGTTAAAGTTCAAGTGTTCAACAAATATTGGGAAGTGATCCAACAGATTTTGGCAGTTGCTGTTGTCGTAGACCCAAGGCATAAACTTGATATTGTGGAGTATTATGTTGAAAAGTTGGGTCTAGATGGTAGTTCATCACTGAGTGCTACAGAAATAAGAAGCATTTTGGGAGATTTGGTGGTTGAATATCGATCAAGGGTGAATTGTAACAATCATACTACTATGGGGAATGATCTGCCTGCAATGTCTAGTACTACAGATCAGGGTTTTGACTTGTTTGTTAGTCAAAGGAAAAAGACTAGGACTTCATCTGTTACGGTTGAGTTGGATGCATATTTGAATGAGGAAATCTTGCCTCGTACACCTGATTTTGATATACTTATGTGGTGGAAGATCAATGGACCTAAATACCCCATCTTGCAAGAGATTGCAATAGACATTCTTGTTGTTTCTATCACTTCTGTTGCATCAGAATCTGCCTTCAGCTTTGGAGGCAGATTGTTAGATCCTCATAGGAGCAGGCTGCATCAATCAACGGTTGAAGCTCTAATGTGCACGAGGACTTGGCTGCAAGATAATGGTAATTGATATCTTTAGTTTAGTTTTAGTACATTCATTTATCATTATCTCAACTTTCTACAAGGATTTAATTCTTTGTTGCATGTTGTTGTTTTTTTCAACTCGAGGAGAGACGTGATGATGGTGTAGGGAATCTAGAGGGCTGCTTCTCTTCATTGGGTGAAACTCGCATGGTTCAAGCAGAGGCACTAACAGAATGTGCAATTCTGGAAGGTTTTTGCAATTACACTTCCTTAATTGTCTTATATTAGCTAGTAGTGATATGAGTTTAGTGTTACTAAAAATTACATCACTTATGCGTTTATAATGTAGACAATGCTCCAAGGAACATGTCATACAACCTAGATGATGTGGACTAGCTTCTAGGTGTAGGATGTTGCGGTTTAGTGGTGAGTTGTTTGAGAAGAATGGCTTTAAGTTGCTGTTGAGTTTCTGGTGTGTTTTAATTGCTAAAACTAAAGAACTGTGGAATACATTCTGTTGCTGCTGTGGATTCATTTTGTTGGTTTGAGAAGAATTCATTTTGTTGAGATAATGGCTCTTTGTAGGTCTGATGTTGTCTGGGCTATTCTGGGCTGCTGTTGAGTTCATTTTGTTGCTGTTGTCGATTTCATTTTGCTCTTGCTGGGTGTCTTTCTTTTGCTGCTGAGTTTAGAGGAAGGTTGCAAACTGTTGCTGCCTTGCTGGCTGGCTTTTTTCTGCTGCTGAAGAGTGAAGACTGGTGTTGGCGCTCCGTTCCTGCTGAAGAGTGGAGCTGGGTTGTTGTTGCTGCATTTCTGAAGGATGATACTGCTGGTGAAGAGGGAAGTAATGAGCTGCAGAAGACTGTTGCTGCTGGTGTTCTTTTGTTTGCATTTGATTTGCTTTTGTTTACCAACTTAGTCGTGATTGGGATTGGATGTTAGTTTGGATTGAAATCAGACTTTGCTTTTGAGTTGCTCCCGTTCAACAGCTTAGTCTGTGGATTGGGATTGAATGTTAGTTGAATTGAATATTTGGATTTGCTATGCTATGCTTTCAAAGTAGTTTATTTTCATCTCTAACACATTCTGCAATATTTTCTTCGAAGTGACCATAGGATTTATTAAAATATTCCAGTGTTCATTTAGAGTTTAAATGGAATGTTAATTCTTGTTGTTGTTTCATTGCTTGGTAATTCAATTTATTCATCTTATTTGGATTGGATGCTAATCCAAAGTTATGTCCTATTAAACTCTAGTCTCAGTTCTCTAGTTTATGATACCACTGCTGCCACTTTCATTTTGTTATTTGGTTGAAGTCAAACTATAGCTTTTGACCGGGTATGTTATATTTCAGGTTAACCGGGAACCCGGGGATGGGCGGGTGGCGGTGCATTTTTCCTCCTCAACGGGCGGCAGTGCGGGTGGTATTGTCAACCCGTTGAGGACTAACGTGCGGGGTACGGATGTGGGGAAACCACCCCCGATCCCCAATGTTGGTTGATTGAAATATGCGAGCTTACCTTGTGTCTGACTTAGTTTGCTTGGGGACAAGCAAACGGTTACGTGTGGGGGAGTTTGATAAGCCGTTAATTGCACATGTTTTTACCCCTATTCTGGAGCCGTTTGGGATGGTAATTCTCGTGTTTTAGGCCGATTTCACGCTAGGTTGTGTTTGTTTGTGATATTTCAGGTCCTAGCAAGTGAATGAAGGTTTAGGAGCGAGTTCGGGGTCGATTGGACGAAGATCGGGCGCGAGGCAAGTCGAAAAGGAAGCCACACGGGCACACCCACAACTCACACGGCCGTGCAAGTGACCACTTTGGCCGTGTGAGATTGTGCGAGCCTTCACACGGCTTGCCCTGATATCCACATGGCCGTGTGAAGTAGTGGTTTGGCCGTGTGGAATTCTGCGAGGCTTCACACGGCCAGGCAGGGTGATCCACACGGCCGTGTGACCTTGGCCGTGTAGGAAGAGTGAAGTGCAACTAATCGGGACGCAGCGTTTTGATGTCACACGGGCAACTGCGTATGCCACACGGCCGTGTGGCCTTGCCCGTGTGAGTTGGGAATTCCTGGTTTTAACCCAATTTCGGGCTGCAAGTGAGAGAATCGGACTTTTGGAGCAAAAACTGATCCCTAGAGAGAGAAAGTACGAAGAACACATCCTAGAAGCTATCTTGGAGCTGGGTTTCATCAAATCAAGCTTGGAGATCGTCATAGGAGTGTCCCAGAGCAGATTCTTCCCATTGTAATGAGTATGACTGCTTTGTTTTCTGTTTTCCTCTCTCTCTCTATGGAGTAGAACCCTTCTCTCACTTGGGGATGAAGAACCCTAGTTCTATGTGTTAGGGATTTGATTGTAATGACTTGGGATGATATTACTGCTTGGTTTTAATCGAATGATGCATGTTTATTGAGTCAATTGAAGTCTGATCAGCTTTTCCTGATTTCTGCTGCAACCTGAGATAGATAGAATCTGATTAGGTTGTTAGAGCCTCATCATTCGGTAGTAGGAGATTGGCTATACGAGAGTTAGCCAGTTTACTGCTTTGTACTGGAATCCAATTCCAGTAGTGGAGTTCTGTTCTTACTTTTTCAGCTTTCTATCCCGGTGAAGACTAGTCGTCTGCCGGGTAGTTAGACTGAGAGGGCTTGGTCAGCTTAAGAGATTCCAAGCTACTGTCAGAACTTCCGCAGTCTAATCAATAGTAAATCAACCCAAGGAAATACAATTGAAACCTAACTAAGGAGCTAGGGGGACTCATTCCCGAGTGACTCTTCTTTGCTTCAGAAAACCGTACCAATTCCTGCTTTCTTTCTGCTTTTGCTTTTAAACAACAAACACTTAACTTAGTTGGCTAGATAATAGATAATCACTGAGTAAGCAGTAGATCTAGACCCCGGGTTGATAATATAACTTGCCACTTTACTGCATTTCCGGTCTGCGATTGCACTTGGTCGCAGATTGGTGTTGTGTTTTGGCGTGTCAAGTTTTTGGCGCCGTTGCTGGGGAACCCTCTAGGTTATTGGGGAAACGTGAAAATCTGTTACTCTAGCTTTTTCTTTACTGCATTTTATCTCTTCCACATGTGTGCCTTCGCGGGTTGTTTCTGCTGATTGTGTGCAGGTAGTGCATGACCCGTAGCCAGTCAGGAGATCTATTACCATTAGACCAGGAGCTTGAACGAACCTGGAGGAACTTCAAGCGGGCTCTAAAGGCGCGAATGGCTGCGGAGGAGGCGCTAGCACAACTACAGATCACTGAAGAAGAAGAGATGGCTGATCCACAGGACCATGATGTGGTCAATCCTGGGGAGCAGACCATGGGATCCTATTGGACCGCAAGGGCTGCAGACATGAGGTCACCCATTCAACACCCTCATGTCCCAGCCAATAATTTTGAGGTGAGCACCTCAGTAATCACCATGCTGCGCGATTCAGTGGTGTTCCGTGGCAAAGAGGGGGAGTGCCCTCGATCACATCTCAGGCGATTCCACGAGCTCATCGATGGAGTCAAGATCAACGGGGTCCCAGTCCCAGCAGATGCCATCCAGCTGAGGTACTTCCCGTTCACCCTGGAGGGGCAGGCCAAGGAGTGGCTAGACACTCGACCTCCGGGCTCCATCACCACGTTCGCCAACCTGGCGGACAAGTTCCTCACCCGCTACCATCCTCCGTCGAAGATGAGACCATCTGGGATGCTTGGGAGAGATACAACAGTCTCTTCCTGAGGTGTCCCAATCATGGTTTCAACGATGCTTTCAAGGTGGGAACCTTCTATCATGCCCTCTTCCGAGAAGACAAGCAGCTGATTGACTCAGTTTGTGGCGGGAACATGCTGACCAAAACACCGCAACAGCTGAATCAACTCTTTGAGGAGATGGCAGAGAACGGGTATGATTGGGGCACTGCTAGGAGGTCGAGGAGAGCACCAAGCCGAGGTGTACATTCTGTGGGAAACCATTCCTCTGATTTGGTGCAGGTGGTGTCGAAGCTGGTTTCAGCTATCGATCGCTCCGGGATGATTCCAGGGACCGGACAGCAGCAGGCTGCCAGTGGTGCGAGAGCACCCATCATACAGTGGAAGACTGCCAGGCGATGAAGGAATCGACCACACCCAAGGAGCAGGTGAACTTCATCAATAATGTCAGGCGCAATGACCCCTACAGTAACACCTACAATGAGGGGTGGCGCCAGCATCCCAACTTCTCCTAGGGTGGGGCAAATTCCAGACCACCAGTCCCCCAGGGACCACCCGGCTTCCAGAGGCCAACATATCAGCCCAGACAGGGGCAATTCCAGCAGCCACAGCAGTCTCTCTACCAGCCCATGCAGGGGCATGCTGCTCAATCACAGGCGCGACCTTTCCAGCAGCCAGGTGCAGCCCCTGCCACCCCAGTGCAGAATGATCCGATGGCTGAATTGCGGGACTTGGTGGGTTCTCTCGCTAGTTCTAGTGCTCAGAAATTCAATACTATAGAGCAGTTCATGGAAAAGGAATCGGGTAAATTCCTGACTCTTGAAGCTGGCCAGAGGAACACACAGGCTATCTTGCAGGATATCCAAACCCAGCTGGGGAGCGTGGCTCAAGTAGTGGCGCAAAGGGCTCCTGGTACTTTGCCCGGTCAGACTATCCCTCACCCTCAGAACCCGAATGAGCACTGCAATGTCATCATGACCAGGAGTGGCAAGATGATTGTTGATCCACCTGCTCGGGCACAAGAGAGAGAGGCCCCTGCCTCGGCATCTCCAGCAGCTGAAGAAGAAGTAGAGAAGGAGGTTGAGGTGCCTGCACCTAAACCGCAACCAGTAGTGAAGGAGTATATCCCTCCACTCCCCTTCCCTACTCAGTTGCACAAAGACAGACTGGAGGCAGAATTCGAGAACTTCATGGCAATGCTTAGGAAGCTGAATGTCCAAGTACCTTTTCTGGAGGCACTATCTCAAATGCCTAAGTATGCGAAGTTCCTGAAGGATCTTCTCTCAAAGAAGCAGAAGCTGAGCGAGCTGGCCATTGTGGAGCTTAACGAGGAGTGCTCGGCCATTCTGCAGAACAAGCTTCCGTAGAAGCAGAAGGACCCAGGTAGTTTTACTATCCCGTGCTCTATAGATAAATTGCATGTAGAGAGGTCCTTGGCGGATTTAGGTGCTAGTATCAATGTTATGCCATATAAATTATTCAAGAAACTAGGCCTAGGTGAACCCCGTGCTACTAGGATGAGCCTTCAATTAGCTGATCGATCTGTCGTGCATCCTAGGGGCATAATGGAAGACCTTCTGGTTAAGGTTGGAAAATTCAATTATCCTGTTGATTTTGTGATTTTTGACATAAATGAGGATGTGGATGTGCCATTGATACTAGGAAGGCCTATCCTGGCCACCGCAAAGGCCCTCATAGATGTGCATGATGGGACCTTAGTTTTGAGGGATGGTGAGGAGCGAATAACGTTTTCAATTTCTAATACTCTTCCTGCTTCTTTTCCTCTGCATGCTGTATCTCACCGGGAGCACGAGTCTGTCGTGTATCCTTCTGTGTTTCCTATTTTGCAGGATCCGCCTCCCATACCTTCGCCGCCACTCCCGCCCACTCCGTCATCGAAGGAACAGATCAAGGAGGAGTGGCGGCCGAAACTGCAGGCAGCTAAGCCTGCTCGAAAGAAAGCCGGAGACCACTACGAGCTGGTCCCGCCCCCACCTTGGCCATCCGAGTATTCACTCGCTTGCATCCTGCCGGATGGCCAAGTTGAGTTGACAAATGCTGGTGTGATACGCCCCTGGGGGGTGTATGTTATCAAAGTAACGCAGCAAACGACTCAATCGAAGAATCGATTGAGCTCGAATCAAGAACGAAGCGTTCTTAATACGAACTTGGGATAAAACGGAACCAACGGACAATTCCACACCTGCGGAAAGCTCGTATGGTATAAAAGGGTAGCTGCTCGACCACGATTGAAGAGAATATTCAATCGATACAAAGCTCACAAGCTTGGAATCCACCAAACTCAAACAAGTCGCAACTTGCACAAAAACCAAAAGGTTCTCAATTCGATTAATCAAAGTCTTATGATTACAATGTAAATAGAAGAGTATTTAAAGGCAAATAAACCTAATACAAACCTAGATGAACAAGGAAACAAATAAGGTAAAATTCTACTCTAAAAAGGTTACAAAATTCGGACACAAACTTCCTTTCTTGAAGCACAAGTAAGCTGCCCGCAAAACAGTCAAAAGGCAGCTTTCGTACTAACTTTGTGCCTTGCGTTCGAGGTCTTCCCGAACTCCAATCTTTCATCCGATTCCTTCCCTTGGTAGATAAACATACCTAGTTTTATATTGTGGAAGCCTTTGGACTTGAATCAGATCCATACTCCTCGAATTGAGCTCTAAAGTAGGCTTCACAAAACAGTTTTCTGCCTTAGCCATTTTCTGGCAGTTTTCCAGTTTTGAGGTAGCAACTTTGAGGCCTTGGAAAACAACCTTAATGACATCATCTGGATCCACAAAGCATACCATTGGAAAGATGGTAACTTTATCTGCAAAAAAAACCCTTAAAATAGAATTTCCACCAAGCCAATTGAGAGAACCATGCCTCCAAAGTATGTACCCTGAACACGGATATTGACTTAGCCAAATTCTGCCTTTCTTCTTCCCAACTTTGATAGCTTCTTTGTCAAGTAATTGTGACGTGAATAGTTGACCATTTGGGATCATATCAGGCCCTCCCTCTTGAAAAAGTGTTGCCCTCAACACTTTGGCCTTTAGTTGCTCAAAACATTCACAGAATTGATCCCAAATCGGATCAAAAACAGGGTGCTTGAACTTGCAAATCTGGAAAATTAGGGCAGAGCTCATGTTGCGAATTGGGGCTTTTCGATGGAGACATTCCCGGATCAATTCAGTGCTTCCAAGAGATTTTACACATGCCCAATCGACTTTCTGAACCAGCCCTTTGCATCGAATCATCATCATTTGCGTCGAACCATCTCCTCGTCGATTCCCGCCATTGAGGCTTTTCAAAACCAAGTAACCCAATTCGATTTTGGGTGTTTTAGACTCAGCCATCATCGAGTCGAATTGAGCGTGCCTAGACCTTCCCGCTGACCCCTTTGATCGTTCTGAAACATGAATTCGGCTCGAATTGAGCAGGGGTATGATGTGCAAGAAGTGGTTTTGGTCGGCAGTTTCCTTCACAAACAGAGCCGATTTCATGAGGATTGATTCTTTAATTTCATGTTGGTTCGCCTCCATTGAAGTGTCTTCTGAAGTTTCTGGGGTTGTGGGTAACGCGTCCGCATCATCGTTGAGTTTCGAATCATCCCCCAGAGTTCCAACCCATCCGCCCATTTTTCCTCCCTGTTCGCTCGTTGGCAGAGGTATTTTATCTCGATCGGACACCTGCAACACAGAAGAAATCGTTTGTTTCTGTTCAATGGGAGAGATTCCTGAAGCCATTGAGAACGGTTCGGCGTTGTTGGATTGGCTCGAAGCTTCGCCAATCAGCTCGACCAATTGTCCCTCTCTCTTCCTCTGTTTTGACGAAGAATTGGAACGCTCTGCTGCTCGCGTCACCAAGTCGATTTTTCCATCGTCGGTCTTCTCCCGGCCTTCTCCTCTCTTCTTCGACCCTTCTCCCACCTCCATAGACAGTTTTAAATCGTCGGAGTGCCTTGGTTTCCCTCCCTCGTCGTCGGCAGCAATGACAGAGTTTGAACTCTGTTGTTTTGTCGCAAAACAGAGGTCGGAACAGGGGTTGGTGTCCGACTCTGAAACTGCCAGCGAAAGCTTTTTAAAGCCCATGAAATCAAGTCCAATACGTCTTTGTACCCATAATTGAGCTCTTACGCTCTTTCCCTTGCTCCTATTCTCCTCAATTTGCTTCAAATCGCAGTAAACATCGTCTGGCGAAAGGGGTACCAGAACGATCTTCTTGCCGCAATGCTCAAACTTATATCGATTGGTTCGACCATCATGTGTGACCTTACGATCGAATTGCCAAGGTCGACCCAGTATGAGGTGAACATAATTCATCGAAACAACATCACAAATTACCTCGTCTTCGTAACCACCGATTGAAAAACGAACCACCGCTTGCTTCGTGATATTAATCGTACCGTGTTCGTTGATCCAGCTGAGTTGGTAAGGCTCTGGATGCCTTCACATTGTTAATCCAAGCTTTTGGATGGCTTCTAGACTGATAATGTTTGAACAACAACCTCCATTGATCACGAGTGCAAGTAATATGCCTTTGACATTGTATCGACTGTGAAATAAACAGTCTCTTTGCTCGTCAGATTCCCGGTGCTTTAGGACGACTGCTGGCCGCTTCTCATGACCGCAATTTCTTAAATACTTCGACTCTCCACTGTCTCCTTCCTTCACGTTACTTTGGGCAAGATTTGCCATTGAGAATGCGCACCAAACAGCAGCTAGAACTGCTTGGCAGGGGTGCCCTGTTTCTGCTCAAGAATTCTGTATGTATCGAAGTTATTGATTGCTTCTTCTCCTTTGCCCTCGTGTAGAACGGGGCTCTGATACCACTTGATACGCCCCTGGGGGTGTATGTTATCAAAGTAACGCAGCAAACGACTCAATCGAAGAATCGATTGAGCTCGAATCAAGAACGAAGCGTTCTTAATACGAACTTGGGATAAAACGGAACCAACGGACAATTCCACACCTGGGGAAAGCTCGTATGGTATAAAAGGGTAGCTGCTCGACCACGATTGAAGAGAATATTCAATCGATACAAAGCTCACAAGCTTGGAATCCACCAAACTCAAACAAGTCGCAACTTGCACAAAAACCAAAAGGTTCTCAATTCGATTAATCAAAGTCTTATGATTACAATGTAAATAGAAGAGTATTTAAAGGCAAATAAACCTAATACAAACCTAGATGAACAAGGAAACAAATAAGGTAAAATTCTACTCTAAAAAGGTTACAAAATTCGGACACAAACTTCCTTTCTTGAAGCACAAGTAAGCTGCCCGCAAAACAGTCAAAAGGCAGCTTTCGTACTAATTTTGTGCCTTGCGTTCGAGGTCTTCCCGAACTCCAATCTTTCATCCGATTCCTTCCCTTGGTAGATAAACATACCTAGTTTTATGTTGTGGAAGCCTTTGGACTTGAATCAGATCCATACTCCTCGAGTTGAGCTCTAAAGTAGGCTTCACAAAACAGTTTTCTGCCTTAGCCATTTTCTGGCAGTTTTCCAGTTTTGAGGTAGCAACTTTGAGGCCTTGGAAAACAACCTTAATGACATCATCTGGATCCACAAAGCATACCATTGGAAAGATGGTAACTTTATCTGCAAAACAAACTCTTAAAATAGAATTTCCACCAAGCCAATTGAGAGAACCATGCCTCCAAAGTATGTACCCTGAACACGGATATTGACTTAGCCAAATTCTGCCTTTCTTCTTCCCAACTTTGATAGCTTCTTTGTCAAGTAATTGTGACGTGAATAGTTGACCATTTGGGATCATATCATGGTGGCCACATTCGGCGTGTGCATGGCCACCATTTGAAGTTGTACCTCAAGAGCGAGGTGGATCCTCTCTTGAAGGCACCTGCTCCTTCACCTCACTGAGCATCCACCGACTGGCGTCCAGCTAAAAGAAGGTAAAGAAGCGCTTGTGGGGAGGCAACCCCACCTAGGTTTGCATTTTCTTACCTTTTTCCTTTTGATTTTTTTGTGTTTTTTGAGTCTTGAGGGGTTGTTCACGAGTTGTATGTCGTTCTGGAGTGAAAACAGGTCAGTTTCGGAGTTCTGGCAGCCCACATGGCCAGCCCTGTCGGTCACACGGCCGTGTAGAAAATGGGTTTGGCCGTGTAAGCTCTCGACAAATTCCACACGGCCAGTTGTGATGGTGACACGACCGTGTGCAAAATCTCCCCTGGCCATGTGAGCTCTCGTAAAAAGCCACACGGCCAAATATGCAATCGACACGGCCGAGTGGAAAATCCTCGGCCAGCCTGTGTCGGCCTACACGGGCAAAAGTGCACCTCACACGGCCGTGTCAGCCTGGCCGTGTCAGCATCGACTTCAGTGTGTGTTTTTTATTTATTTAGACTTTTTCGGTTTGCTCCATGTGTTTGAGGAGCTTGAACTGAGTTTGTCGTGTGTTTTGTTTCTTTTCTTTTGTGGATTGTTTCTTTTGTGGCCGTCTGGGCCAACTCTTATCCCTAACGAACATTTGCTAGTGTGTTCTTGATGTTCCCTTAGTGCAGAACTGTCAGTTCGTTCCATTTGTCCCACGCTGACTGGTCCACTTTCAGTCTCCCGCAGCATTTCAATCCGGTAAAATTGTTCCCCTTCTCTATCCCTCTGCTCCATTGAGGGCAATGTCGTGCTTAAGTGTGGGGGGTGCTTTGTATCGATTGGAATGTATATACGTGTGCTTGGAGCCTAGTCCACTGTCCAAATCTCGAGATTTGAGGGCTCCAAGTACGGTTGTTTGATCATATTGGCACTGTGTTTGATTGGTGAATTGAATGGTTTTCGGATTAATGCATGACAACTGGATGGTGATTAGGACAACCTATAATGATGACTGAGACGTGCAGTAGAGTTGTGTAGGGTTCAGTTTTTTTTTTCAACTGTTTACTTACCAACTGAGACTTGGATTGATTACTTGTTCTTGGCAATCTCTTATGCATCTAGTTCAGGGAATCAGAATGAGAGATAGAGCATATAGGTAGCCATGTGAGATTTGAGCCTGCTCGTTTCTTTCTTGTGCGATAGTTCCCTCTTCCATGATGTGTAGCATTCACGTTGTCATTAGCTAAGATGATGGAGGCATAGGATTAGCCCACGACCAAATGACTATCCTGGTGTGTCATACCCCCTAGTCAGCCCCTTTGAGCCGTGTGTAGTCTTTCTTTCGGTCTTCAATGAAAAGTCACCCTTTTGCATCTTTTAGAAGGTTCCACAGAGTGATTTTTACATGTTCTCTGCTGTTTCTGCTAAATGTAATGTGAGAGTTGGAGGTAGTTCTTAAAAGTTGGGCAGGTGTTTGAAAATGTGCAGAGGTGGTGGTTCTCTTAAGAAATGAAAAAAAATGAAAGAAAACAAAGAATAGCAGAAAGGAAATACCGGGTTGTTTGACTGTGATTGTTTGGGTTTGGAAATGTGGAACCTTGTGCTATGAATACTTCCACCACCTAAAAGGCCTTTTCCCCATGTCCAAGACCCTAGCCAGTCATTTGAACCTGTGTCTAAGACCTCCTGATTAGTTAGTGATGACAACCATTTATGTGAACTCTAACCTTTAGAGGCTGCCGTCATGGTGAAGAGATGTTAGGAATCGAGAGAAATAGTATGCGCATTTTTCGCATCAAATTGTCCTGACCCCACTGGTCGAGAGTGAGCGATTCATTTCCTTGTTCTTTACACTCTTTACCCGGTGAGGACCTAGATTGCTCGGTCTCTATTCTGATATCTTGAGTTTTATGCATGAGTTGACTGTCTTGAGTAAGTGGTTGAGTCAAGTCTAGGTTGGTTGATGAACAGAAGGGAGACTCCTCCTTTACTCGATTTTGCTGCACTCGAATGTCTTCTGTGGTGGTTGTCCAAGTTGCTATTAAGGTTGTTCATGTGTTGATGTTTGAAAACCAGTATGATTCCCGTGTTTCTGTGCCTATATGATTTGTCCCCAATGTTGGTCGATTGAAATATGCGAGCTTACCTTGTGTCTGACTTGGTTTGCTTGGGGACAAGCAAATGGTTAAGTGTGGGGGAGTTTGATAAGCCGTTAATTGCACATGTTTTTACCCATTTTCTGGAGCCGTTTGGGATGGTAATTCTCGTGTTTTAGGCCGATTTCACGCTAGGTTGTGTTTGTTTGTGATATTTAAGGTCCTAGCAAGTGAATGAAGGTTTAGGAGCGAGTTCGGGGTCGATTGGACGAAGATCGGGCGCGAGGCAAGTCGAAAAGGAAGCCACACGGGCACACCCACAACTCACGCGGCCGTGCAAGTGACCACTTTGGCCGTGTGAGATTGTGCGAGCCTTCACATGGCTTGCCTTGATATCCACACGGCCGTGTGAAGTAGTGGTTTGGCCGTGTGGAATTCTGCGAGGCTTCACACGGCCAGGCAGGGTGATCCACACGGCCGTGTGACCCTGGCCGTGTAGGAAGAGTGAAGTGCAACTAATCGGGACGCAGCGTTTTGAAGTCACACGGGCAACTGCGTATGCCACACGGCCGTGTGGCCCTGCCTGTGTGAGTCGGGAATTCCTGGTTTTAACCCAATTTCGGGCTGCAAGTGAGAGAATCAGACTTTTGGAGCAAAAACAGAGCCCTAGAGAGAGAAAGTACGAAGAACACATCCTAGTAGCTATCTTGGAGCTGGGTTTCATCAAATCAAGCTTGGAGATCGTCATAGGAGTGTCCCAGAGCAGATTCTTCCCATTGTAATGAGTATGACTGCTTTGTTTTCTGTTTTCCTCTCTCTCTCTCTATGGAGTAGAACCCTTCTCTCACTTGGGGATGAAGAACCCTAGTTCTATGTGTTAGGGATTTGATTGTAATGACTTGGGATGATATTACTGCTTGGTTTTAATCGAATGATGCATGTTTATTGAGTCAATTGAAGTCTGATCAGCTTTTCCTGATTTCTGCTGCAACCTGAGATAGATAGAATCTGATTAGGTTGTTAGAGCCTCATCATTCGGTAGTAGGAGATTGGCTATACGAGAGTTAGCCTGTTTACTGCTTTGTACTGGAATCCAATTCCAGTAGTGGAGTTCTGTTCTTACTGCTTCAGCTTTCTATCCCGGTGAAGACTAGTCGTTTGCCGGGTAGTTAGATTGAGAGGGCTTGGTCAGCTTAAGAGATTCCAAGCTACTGTCGGAACTTCCGCAGTCTAATCAACAGTAAATCAACCCAGGGAAATACAATTGAAACCTAACTAAGGAGCTAGGGGGACTCATTCCCGAGTGACTCTTCTTTGCTTGAGAAAATCGTACCAATTCATGCCTTCTTTCTGCTTTTGCTTTTAAACAACAAACACTTAACTTAGTTGGCTAGATAATAGATAATCACTGAGTAAGCAGTAGATCTAGACCCCGGGTTGATAATATAACTTGCCACTTTACTGCATTTCCGGTCTGCGATTGCACTTGGTCGCAGATTGGTGTTGTGTTTTGGCGTGTCACTAACCTGATTCTTTCTCATAATCCTTCAAAATCCGCTTAAGTTCATAGCTTTCTTGCTTGGTGGCACGAGTAATGAAAATACTGTCATCTGCAAAAAACAAGTGAGAGCTAAAGGGTTCCCCCTAAGCCGGCTGAATCCCATGAATCATCTTCTCCTTAACTGCAAGTCCCGTATAAGTCGATAACCCATCTGCACAAAGAAAGAACAGATAGGGGGACAGAGGATCTCCCTGTCGTAATCCCCATGTCGGAATTATAGTATCAGATTGATGGCAATTTAATAATACTGAGTATGTCATCATTCACACACATTTCATGATCACAGTTACCCAAGCATCAGTAAACCCCATCCTCCGCATAACTCCTTCCAGAAAGTTCCATTCGACCCGATCGTATGCCTTGGCCATATCAATCTTAGCCGCCAGGTATCCAGTCCGACCCTTTTTCATGTGCTTCATTGAATGGAAGCATTCAAATGCCGCCATAATGTTATCTGAGATAGCACGACCCGGAACAAAAGCACTCTGCGTCGGGGAGATGATCATATCAAGAATGCTCTTCATCCGGTTCGCCAAAACTTTTGCCACTAGCTTATATAACACATTACACAGGTTGATAGGGCGGAACTCCTTAGCCCTCATCGGACTCTTCACCTTTGTTATAAGCGCAAAGAGGGTATGATTCAGTTGTGGTGGCATATCCCCTCCCTCAATGATGTTGCGAATTGTATGAAAAACATAATCTCCAATGATTGATCAGAATTTCCTGAAGAACAATACCGTCATTCCATCCGCACTAGGAGGTTTCGCTTTCCCATCTGCTTCATGGCCAAAACAACCTCATCTCGCATTACCAGCTGAACAAGGGCGTTGTTTTCCTCCATCATAATTGAAGCCGTGATTGAGTTCAGGACTGGTGTCGCAGACTAACTCGGGCCAGCTGTAAATAAATCACCATAGTAGTTAGTAAAAACAGTAAACAACTGCTCCTGACCCGTAAAACAAGCCCCGACCTATATCATCCTTCAGTCTACGGATTGTATTTCGCTTTCTCCTAGAAGAAGCTTTACGGTGAAAGAAGGGGGTATTTTTATCCACGCTGCGCAACCAATCTGCTCCCGATCTTTGCTTCTTGTAGTCTTCTTCATCCTCTTCCAAGGCATCCAATTCAGACTCCAGGGCATGCCTTTGCTCTAAGACACTGTTATAATTTTGCATTCTGTCCAGCGCCCTCAGGGCCTTTTCGATTTTCTTACGCTGCCTAGTGAAGTTCAGGAAAGTTCTCCTACTCAATTCCTCTAGCTTTTCCTTACAATTGCCAATTCTGCCCATGGTGTCTATAGTTCCAGGATCGAGCCAAGCCTCTTTAATGATTTCAGAACAATTTTCGTGTTTAAGCCACAGAGGCTCAAACTTGAAATGCCACCCCCAGCGTGGCTCTTCGTCCTCTCTATCCAAAGTATTACACACAATTGGTCTATGGTCCGATCGTCGTTTATCTAAATGCTTGAAAATAGTTGTGGCAAAATGAGTGCTCCAGATTTCCGAAGTTAAAAATCTGTCTAGACGCTCTTCTATAAAAGATCCAGCCTGGCAATTATTTTTCCATGTGAAGTTGTAGCCCTCGTAACCAATATCCCCGAGTCTCGCATAATAGAGACACTCTTCAAAAGCAATCATCTCAGCATCATAATCTTCTGTTCCTCCACTCTTTTCCCTTGGGCATAGGACTTGGTTAAAATCTACTTCACATAGCCATTACCATCCCATTGTTGGCTCAGGTTGTGGATTAAATCCCAAGTTCTATACTTTTCACCACTCTCCGGCCATCCATAGATGCCCGAGAATATCCAAACTCCATTCGTTTCATCTTCTATTCGGGCGTCGATGTGGTTCCTAGAGGTAGACATGATCTTTAATTGGATGTCATGAGTCCACCATAAACTCAGACCGCCAGCTCGACCACCCTTACCTTGAAAAGTTGGCCAACTTCCCCTCCAGCAAAACCCAATTCTCGTCCCATTGCTTCATTTTCATCATCTTTTTGTTTGGTTTCCATCAAGAAAACCAATTGTGGGGAAACACGTCGAATTAACGACGTAAAAGATCTCTTTGCTCGTGTATTCCCCAATCCACGGCAATTGTAACACAGAATCCGCATTAATGACCTGAAGGGAATAGGTTCCTCGCACCATCAGCATTTGTTGAAGTTTTTTCCTGAGTTTTCGAGTTTGTTTTGCCCTGTGAGCCCCCTCCCCTATCGACATTTCCACTAGGCTGAGCGAACTCATGTTTGTTTCCAGGACTAGGTACTTCCTGACGACCTTTTTCTTGTTGCTGCTTATCCTGTGAGCATTCCTTTAATTTATTCTTCACTTGGAAACTTTGTACATGCTTCCCATACTGTTGCGTTGGCTCCTTTGGGTTCCTTACCCCCTTAGCTTGATCATCTGCTCCTTTCTTGTGGTGTTTCTTCTCGTCAGGTTTCTTATGATCCACAACTTTGGGAGGGAATTGCTCTTTCTTTCACTTGTGATGCATGGTGACTCTCCTTCGAAGGCTCCACATCAGGTAGAGAGGCATACCAATTTTCCACCATGGGCCTTTGGGGAGTGGTGCTTATTGTTGAGTTGCGATGCTGGGGATGATGCTCCTTGCGATGAACCACCATCCATTCACCATGTGTTCGTTTAGATTCCTTTTCTTTATCAGACATCATGTCATCCTCCCCCACCATAACATTCTCTAGTTCTTGAGTTTCAGGTACTGGTTGTTTGCACTTGCAATGTTCTGTATCCGCCCCATAAATTGTAGATGCCTTCATAGCCAATATAGTATGTGACACCTTCGATCTTATATGACCCAAGCAGTGGCTTTGTAAGATCCACTTCAACGCACACCCTACCATACTTAGCTCGAGCTCCCATTATTGTTGCTTGGTCCACCCGACCCGGCCGTCCTATACGTTCTGCTATCCTTAACACTGCAACCTCGTTATAAAATTCCACCAGCAGCTTAGGCAGTTGAACCCACACTATGATTGATTTGACTTCTGACTTCCATGGATTAAATACCTTGTACCACTTTTATACTGTCAGGTACGTGTCACCTAACAGCCATGGTTCATTCGTGGTTGCATATTCATAATCAAGTTTATGCTTGAACCGTACTAGGAAACAATCATTTTTCATGTCGGCAATATGGAGTGATCCATTCCTTGCCCATAAGGAGTTCAGACGTCCCGAAAGAAGGGTGAATGGAATAACTCTTCCCAATCCCTTGACGATCAAAGCAGAATGCCATTCCCTCCGCCAACTAATCTTTTCCGCTGCAGTGAATAAGATCGGCGGACACTTTGGGTTTATTTCTTCCTCAGGTACGTAATCATTTTCTTTCTTTTCATCATTGGCTATGTCCTCCGAGTCTGAGTCCTCAACGTACCAACCTTCTTCTTCCTTCTCGTCGAACAACTTCCAGGGGTTCTGTTTCCGGGACCCTTTCAGCCCGTTCGCCTCGGACATACGTTCATCCACGCCTACGTGTGGTTCGCTCTCCGAGCCTCGACTGCGCTTCTTTTGCTGTTGAGTCTCTTTTTCTCCCTTCCCAGTAGGCGAGGAGGTCGAAAGTGGGGGGCGCCGAGATCCGGCCATTGTGTCTGGTGGTTATTGAGCCGCCGGAGCAGTTTGGGGCGACTTCGTCGTCGGAGCCATGACAAAACCCTAGCGCAGTTGCTTGTCACTTTCTTTCCTTCCGAGAAAAACGGAGAAATTGCAACAACAGTCTAATCACTCGACTTAAACACATTCGTAAATTAAGTCTATTAAGCACCAATTTGGGCGGATTTGTTTCCGGAGTCATTTTTGGCAGATTCCAAAGGTGTACCATCACAAATTTTGGACAATTTTTTAAAAATACAATTTTCCATGTATTTTAAAGGTTATAGATCACAGACTCGCTCTGGGTCTATTCTCCGCCAATGATAAAGTCTATTAGTTGCCGATTTGGAAGGAAATTTTCAGACGACATTTTCATAATTTTTCGAAAAACCATTTTACTTGGATTTTGAAGGCTACAGATCACGAATTTGGCCTATTTTTCACCGTTGATGAAATCTATTAAGCACCTACTTGGGTGGATTTTTCTGGGTCATTTTTGGCAGATTGCAAAGGAATCACATATTTCATATGATTTTTAGAAAATTTATTTTCCTTGAATTTTGAAGGCTACAGTTCACGAACTCAGCCTAGGACTATTCTCCACCAATGAAAAAGTCTATTGGTGGTCGTTTTGGGCGGAAATTTTCAGAAGGCATTTTCATAATTTTTTGGCGATTTTTTCGAAAAGCCAATTTAGTTGAATTTTGTAGGCTTCAGATCATGGATTTGGCCTAAGACTATTATTCACTGTGATTAAGTCTATTAGGCACAAATTTCGGGTGATTTTTAGAAATGCCATTTTCCTTGGATTTTGAAGGCTACAGATCACGGATTCGCCCTGAGGTTATTCTCCACCGACGATGAAGTCTATTGGTAACCGATTTTAGCAGAAAATTTTAAGAGGGCACTTTTTTGTTTTGTTTTTTTTTTTTTTTTGAAAAGTCATTTTACTTGGATTTTTGAAGGCTACAAATCCCGGATTCGGCGTGTGGCTATTCTTCACTGTTGATTAAGTCTATTAAGCACCGATTTGGGATGATTTTTTTCCGGGGCCATTTTTGTCACATTCCAAAGGGGGTATCAATGATTTTAGGTGATTTTTAGAAATGTTAATTCCCTTGGATTTTGAAGGCTACAGATCATGAACTCGGCCTAGGACTATTCTCCACCGATGAAAAATTCTAATGTTGGCCGATTTTGGTGGAAATTTTCAGAGGGCATTTTCTTAATTTTTTGGCGATTTTTTCGAAAAGCCAATTTAGTTGAATTTTGAAGGCTACAGATCACAGATTTTGGCTTGAGACTATTATTCATCTTGATTAAGTCTATTATTCACAGATTTCTGGCGATTTTTAGAAAGACCATTTTCCTTGGATTTTGAAAGCTACAGATCACGGATTTACCCTGGGGTTATTCTCCATAGATGATAAAGTCTATTGGTGGTCGATTTTAGCGGAAATTTTTTAGAGGGAATTTTCAGAAAACCCATTTTTCTTGTATTTTGAAAGCCATAGATCCCGGATTCGGCTTGAGGTTATTCTTCAATGTTGATTAAGTCTATTAACCACCGATCTGTGCGGATTTTGTTATGGGCCATTTTTTCAGATTTGAAAGGGTTACCATCACAGATTTGAGGTGATTTTTTGATAGACCAATTTCCTTGGATTTTGAAAGCTACATATCACATATTCGGCCTGAGACTATTCTTCACCATAAATTAAGTCTATTAAGCATCGATTTGGGAGTATTTTTTCCAGGGCCATTTTTGGCATATTCCAAAGGGGTATCATCATAGATATCTGGCAATTTTTAGAAAGACCATTTTCCATGGATTTTGACGGCTACAGATCACGGACTCGGCCTGTGGATATTATCCACCGAAGGAGCTGGGGGAGCCTAGCTGAAGGTTTTTTAGCGGGGACAAGGAGTGTGGGGTCTGGGCATTTTTTCGTGTTTTGGCGGGATTTTTGGCGAAAAAATTCAGCCGTAAAAAACCCTTTATTAATACACTCACTGACACGCTAAAACACAACACCTAACAATGGCCAAGTGTAACCAATGAAAGGGACTGCAGTATAGTGGCACAAGGCACAAGTAATAAATATCGAATCCACGGGTTCTAGAGTTACTATTACTCAGCTTCAGTTCATTATCTAGCAAACTAGATTAAGGATTGATTTATAAACTACTCTACTGAATACTCTACTAATTACAAGTTGGGAACTCACTCAGGTATGATTCCCCCTAGCTCCTCAATTAGGTCCAAGTTGCAATTACATTTGGTTGGTCTACTGTTGATTAAACTGCGGAAGATCCTAAATTAGCTTGGAATCTCTTAAGCTGACTAAGCCCTCTTAGACAGAATACCCGGCAGGCGACTAGCCTTCACCGGGGTAGACTGCTAAGGCGATTCACACAGATCTCCACTACTGGAATGAATTCCAGTACAAAGCAGTGAATTGACTGACTCTCGCACAACCAATTCACCACTATCAATCAAGGAAGCTCTCTTAACCTAATCAGATTCTATCTATCATAGGTTAAACCAGAAATCAAGATAAGATGATCAGGCTTCAATTGACTCTATAAATCATGCCTCAATTGATTATAATCAAACAACATAGCATCCAAAACTTCATACAAGAAAGATCCTAACACATGGAACTAGGGTTCCTCAAAACCTAAGTGAAGGGAGGTTACTCCATAGAGAAGAGAGAGACTGCAGAAATCTGATCTAGATCTTCAATCTCCATCTCCAAGCTTGATTCCCGAGCTCCAATGGTGAAGAAATCCTCCAAAATAGCTCCAAGAATGTTCCCAAGTCGCTCTCTCTCTCTCTAGGGTTCGTCCCTTGGGTGTTTGGGAACCCCGATCGTCGGTAGAGGATTTTCTAGATCATATAGCAGCTTACGAGGTCAACTGGTCTTCTAAGACGTTCCCTATCTCTCTCAATGCGAGTACTAGACTCAAGCCAGGATCATGAGAAGAAGTGGAAGTAAGACAGCCAGTTCATGGATAAAGGGACTCACACCATTCACAACCAAGGACTCGTTGTACCGGGGTGCTCTTTCACTTCATTTCACCGTTGGAACCCCTTTTTGCACTTTCATTTACATTTCTTTTTCTCTTTTTTTTTTCTTCATTCACTTGGCGGGGGTTCCAACTGCAGTCTTTTGCACGGTCGACCCTTATTAGTCGAGCAAGAGCAATTTTTGTACACCTAGCGCTCGCCAGGGTACTTCTTTTAACTTCTTTTCCTCAACTCGTGTGGAGGTTCAATGAAATTAAGGAGGGTCGGAAGCTCTATCTGTGCCCTTAAAAACACATCCTCGAGTAGGAAAAACGTTCAACGGGTGGAAGTTTTACCTGTACTGGAGACAGCTTAGCTTCACCTTGTAGGAGTACCCCACTAAGGATCACTAAAATCACCTCCAAAACCCGATTTTGTGCAATGAACGGTGCCGCACACGTTGGGCTTACCCCATGTTTAAGATTTTTGATGATTTCGACATGGAGTACCAACTGCTTTTCATTTGCCACATGAGCACCCTGTTCAATACACGAGTCCATAACACAATTCAAACAGAGTCCACATTACCACATGAATTCAATGGTCTTAGCTCCACTAATTCACAAAATCAACATACACAGCAGAGAGCTAGATAGGAAAAATCTTATACTTCAACATCCTCCATAGTGCTACACTACCTCCCTAGGTTGCACATTACTATAGATACTGTTAATTCAAAGCATACTGAGCAGGCAATTTGCAAGGAAACGCGTACTTGGAGCCCTCAAATTTAAAATAAAATTTGTACAATGGACTAAGCTCCAAGCACACAAACAACCAAACATTCACCCGCTTACATAATCGAACATCCCCTCACACTTAAGCAGGACATTGTCCTCAATGGAGGAAAGATAACGAGGATAGAACGAAGTTACTAGATCAAGGGTGAATAATGAAGGACGGGGCAGGCAGTGCATTCCAGGAAGAGAGAGTAATCAGAACACAAACACCACACAAAATCTCACAAAGGTTGAGTTATTGACTCTAAAATCAAATAAAAAAACTGACTCAACCGAGGAGAAATAGTGAAAGAAATTCAAACCGACTGGTTGGGTTGCCTCCCAACAAGCGCTTCTTTCACGTCGTGAGCCGGACGATGGCTCCTAAGTTTCGGTCCATGCTAGAACCTCCTTGAAGTTGAGGTTCTCGTCAATGAGGTGGAGTCGCAAGTCACGAGCATGTGGTATGACTGGTTATGGAAGCTCGTGCACTTGATGCAGATGAAGGCTCCATCCTCGAGACCTCTTATTCTCTTCTCTCGTCCCATTGCCCCAAACCAGATATGACAGCATCGATTGGCCACCATCGCGTCCACCAAGAGGGACCGATGTCGATGTGGCCTTGGTTTGGCAAAGAGACACTGCAAATGGGTCCTTGCTAAGCAGTTCCTCGAAGTTTGGTGGGGATATTACTTGTATTATAGGGCCGGTGCAAGCCTCTTCCACCTCAACTTCATCCTCAGCCTGGACACCACTCGCTTCTTCAACCCCCCTTCCTTCTTCAAAATGTGGTCTCTCTCCTCGGAAAAGATCAAGAACTACCTCTTCCTTGCTTTCTTCCTCATCCTCCACAACTTCTTTCCTCACCCTTTCTCTCTCTTCTTCTTCCATAACTGATTGGAGAGCAAGTCTCCATGCATCTCCTCGCTCGGGCCCAGCATGTCAAAGCGGAAATGGGGAAAGTTGTGATCTACCACCAGAGGATACACTTGATCATGATTATCATGGGAGCTTTCCTTAACAACTTCTGTATGCTCCTCAACATCCTCATGATTGCCTTCTTCTTCCTCCACCTCTACTTGTATGGCAGCATAAAGGTTGTCTTGAGAAAACTGTGAACAGGCTTTCTCAATGACCTCTATGTGCTCCTTTATGCTCCGAAGGGTATCCTCTGTTTCACGGGGAAATGAGAAGTCAGTTTGGGCAATGGCCTGGATATGAGGATCCATCTCGAGAAAGGATCTCTCAGGTACTCGAGCAATCTGCTCCACGAGAAGCCTCAAGTGATAGTTTGGATCTGGCTGTGGAGTGTAACATAGCTCTGCCGGATCGCTCGTGAAGGCTGTGGCGAACCCAAGATCTGATGGTCCTTCTTGTTGTGGGATGAATTCTTCTTGATAAGGAGATTGTTCTTGAAATACCCAGGGGTCTGATTGTTCTTCGTAATAGGGGGGTTGGTACTGAAACCCGACTCCATAGTCTTATCCTCCTTGGTTACTCCAGGGAGTCTCGGGGTAATACCACTCGGATGGTGGTGGATACCCCCAATGGTTGGAGAAGCCATTAGGATCCATGATTCAGATCTGCACCAACAAAACAAAAAAACACCCAAGTGAAAAGCAACGGCGCCAAAAACTTGACACGCTAAAACACAACACCTAACAATGGCCAAGTGTAACCAATGAAAGGGACTGCAGTATAGTAGCACAAGTAATAAATATCGAATCCACGGGTCTCTAGAGTTACTATTACTCAGCTTCAGTTCATTATCTAGCAAACTAGATTAAGGATTGATTTATAAACTACTCTACTGACTACTTTACTAATTACAAGTTGGGAACTCACTTAGGTATGATTCCCCCTAGCTCCTCAACTAGGTCCAAGTAGCAATTACTTTTGGTTGGTCTACTGTTGATTAAACTGCGGAAGATCCTAAATTAGCTTGGAATCTCTTAAGCTGACCAAGCCCTCTTAGACAGAATACCCGGCAGGCGACTAGCCTTCACCGGGGTAGACTGCTAAGGCGATTCACACAAATCTCCACTACTGGAATGAATTCCAGTACAAAGCAGTGAATTGAGTGACTCTCGCACAACCAATTCACCACTATCAATCAAGGAAGCTCTCTTAACCTAATCAGATTCTATCTATCATAGGTTAAAGCATAAATCAAGAGAAGATGATCAAGCTTCAATTGAATCTATAAATCATGCCTCAATCGATTATAATCAAACAACATAGCATCCAAAACTTCATACAAGAATGATCCTAACACATGGAACTAGGGTTCCTCAAAACCTAAGTGAAGGGAGGTTACTCCATAGAGAAGAGAGAGACTGCAGAAATCTAATCTAGATCTTCAATCTCCATCTCCAAGCTTGATTCCCGAACTCCAATGGCAAAGAAATCCTCCAAAATAGCTCCAAGAATGTTCCCAAGTCTCTCTCTCTCTCTCTCTCTAGGGTTCGTCCCTTGGGTGTTTGGGAACCAAAACCCCCGCTCTCCCCTTTCCTTTTGCTGAAAATCGGGTTTTAACCAAAAATTCCCGATCACACGGCCAGGCCACACGGCCGTGTGACTTTCCCAGATGCCCGTGTGAGGGCTCGGTGATTTCCACACGGCCACATGGCCAGGTAACACGGTCGTGTGTGTTTTTAGGCGTGCCCGTGTGGCTTGCTCAGCCTCTGTTTAATGCTTCGTTTCTCCCTCGTCCGGACTCTGAATCAGTCGCTGTTTGATCCCAGATGCTCGTAGTCTCGTCCTCTTTCTTTTCATGACAAAATTCCATGATTATTTGTACATAATATGAGATAGAAGTCCATTATTCCTCAGGTCATGCTCGTGTTTCTTCTCCCGAATTGCCGAATGATCTCTGATTGACTTCAAACTTGAGCCTATGCTTCAATTTACATGCTAGGACCTGAAATGTGACAAAGGAACACAAACTAGCATAAAATAGGCCAAAGAAGCGATAATGCAAGCTTAAACGATCAAGAAACAAAGGGGAAAACATGTGCAAATATCGAGTCATCACTCACCTACCAATTTCTCTCTCTCATCTCACAGTTCTCTTCTTCCTCATCTTTTTCTCTCTCGTCCGCCATTGAAGACTAGAACCAAGAACAACATAAATTTGTAGAAAGAGGTTTTAGGGTTTACGATCTAGCTGGGTCTGTCATGCTATATCTATCCTTCGAGGAGAAGAAAAAGATAGCAGAGGAAGATCGTATGTCGAAGTTGGGAGACAATGTCGAAGGAGATGCACCAGAAGCGGTCGATCTTGAAGATAGGTCGACTGATGTCAACAGAGGTAATGTCGAAGGAGATGAATCATAAGGGGTTGACCTTTCTAATACCATTCTCAAAGCCGATGGTTCATCTGATGGTTTGTGGGGCTCGCAAGATTGGATGGCTGTAGAGGATGAAATAGAAGTGGCTCATCTGATGGTTTGTCGAGAGGGACGACCGGTAGGATGGGTGGGTCGTTGTGAGGAGACGGGGCGGTGGATTGAATAGATGGGCCATGAGGAGGCAAGGTTGGGGAGTGAGGGGAAGGGTCGAATACGGGTGAAGGGAGAGGTAAGGGGGAAACTAGTGGGTCATTATTGAGTGTAGCAAGCTAAGATGTTAGCGATGGAGGGGTAGGAGTGAGTTTGGTGAAAGGAAAAGTCTTCTCATCGAAAACAACATGACGGGAATGATAAACGCGACCAGAGCGAGTTTCGAGGCAGAGGTAAGCACTCTGGGTCGGACTATAACCTAAGAAGACACAAGGTTATGATCGAGGTTCAAGCTTGTGAGAGGAATATGAGAGAAGGAAGGGGAAGCAAAGACAGCCGAACACACGTAGCTTACGATAGTCAAGGTTAGAGTGAAATAATATGGAGTAGGGAGATTGATGGGACAAGAGAGGAGTGGGGAGTTTATTGATGAGATAGACAGTCGTACAGAACACATATGTCCAATAAAGAGCCGGGATTGAGGCTTGATGCAATAAGGAGAGGCTGATTTCAACTAGGTGACGATGGCGGCGTTCAGATATGTCGTTATGTTGAGGAGTGTGAGGGGGAGTGGTGAGGTGAGTGATGCCATGAATAGATAGGAGGGAGTTTAGTTTGTCATATTCACCCAAGCCGACAATGTCAGACGTCGCCTGAGGCGCAAACACTAACTAGAGCACGAGGGATGACTTTATTGGGAGGGAAACCGAGAAATTCGTAGACGCAATGTTTAGCGCACCCCCGAAGAAAAGGAGTCTTGGACGGCTGTGATTTGACAACAAACGAGGTAGGAAATAATTCAAACGAAGCTTGGTTAGAGGCAAAAAAATTGGAGGCGGAAATAAGATTTTGTGATATCGATGGTGAGCAAAGGACATTATGAAGGGAAAAGTTACGGGTGGGAAGGATAATGACATGGAACGAGTGTGAGATATAGGCAAACCTGTTCCGTCACCAATGGCGATGGTGTCAGGGTCGGCAATGACGTGGTGAGAGTTTGCCGAGTCAAGGAACCAGGAGGGAGTGTTGGCCGTAGCATGGGCTTGCGGCTAATTGGGACGGAGTTCCGGGTGGATTCGGTAGCACGTCTTCGCTGTATGACCCATGCACTGACAATATTGATAGATGGGTCGGCCGGAAGACGACGGTGTTGCAAATGATGAGGTTGGTCGTGGTCCCTTGGGCATGGGGCCAAGAATAGAGGCAGGACGAGGGTTGGTGCATTGTCGTTGGTGGCCGCCAGGAGAGCCTCGTGGCTGTCGAGCAGTGGAGTGAGCGAGGGGTGAGTGAGACATGGCGGCAGAGCGCTGTAGGTAATCATCATAGCTGGCTAGCTTATCATAGAGCTCATCGAAGGTGGGTGGAGTGTCACGAGCACGGAGGGCAACAACAATCTCCTTGAAATTCGAACCAATTCCGTGGAGGGTGTGAATAACAAGATCCATGTCGTGACAGGATCCCTGATGAGAGCAAGCTCACTGGCGCTCGCCTTGATGGACAAGAGGTATTCTGAAACAAATTGATTGCCATGGGAGGCAGCAAAAAGTTGGTCACAGAGAAGCATGGCGCGAGAGTGGGAGCGGTTGGCATACAGACGTTCCAGATTGCTCTAGGCTTCGCTGGCGGTGAGGGCAACATCAATTTAGGGCATGAGAGTATCGCCGACGGAGGCCAGAATGGCATGAAAGATGAGGCGGTTTTGACGATTCCAGTGCTTGTAGGATTCAAACGTCTTGTCTGCCGGAGAAACGCTAGATGCCGTCGATGTGGGATAAGATATCATATCCAAAGAGCAATGATGTGAATTGGGACTTCCAAGAGGAGTAGTTGGGGCTAGTGATTCAGACTGTGAATTGAGAGCCCACGTTGAAGGAAGTAAGAGGTGGATTGGAAGCGCTGCCGGAGGAAGTAGGATTTGGCGTCGATGAGATGGTGGAAGACATTGTGGAAGAGAAAGAGGGAAAATAAGATTTTGCAAAGGTTTTGACAGGGATGGAGAGTCGTGGAATAGAAGAGAGACCTTGTTAGAGGATTTATAGGGATGCTCTGATTCCATATAGAATAACGGAGGAGAAAGACTTGATCTTGATTATTAGCTTTAGAAAGAATATATATACAGAGACGTAAACATGGATCGTGCAACGGTAATTAACAAAACATGAGAGAATACAGAAAGGTGGGTGTACGTAGTTGGGCTAGTTGTGTTGACGAGGTAAAGGCGGTGGGTTGTTACTCTTAATAGTACCATCACAGATTTCAGTTGATTTTTAGAAAGACCATTTTACTTGGATTTTGAAGGCTACATATCACATATTTGGACTAAGGCTATTATTCACCGTAAATTAAGTCTATTAAGCACCAATTTGGACGGGTTTTTTTCGGGATCAATTCTGGCAGATTCCAAAGGGGCACGCACCATCACAGATTTCAAGAGATTTTTGAAAAGGCCATTTTCGTTAGATGATGAAGGATGCATATCATGGACTTGGGATGGGGCTATTCTCCACCAATGATAAAGTCTATTGGTCGTCGATTTGGGTGGAAAAATTTCGAAGAGCATTTTCGTAATTTTTGGCGATTTTTTGGAAAAGCTATTCTTCTTGGATTTTGAAGGATACGGATCACGGATTTGGTCTGAGTAGGGATGACAATGGGCTGGGTTAGGTTGAGTTTTATGAAACCGAACCCAATCCCATGGGTATATCCACCAAAAAAACTCGGGGTAAAATTCATTGGGTTTGGAAAACTCAAACCCAACCCGCTAGGTATCCGCGGGTTCATGGATACCCATGGGTTCTATAAAAGTACAATAACATCATGTCAAAATAGAAGTCTGACATCAACCTTCTCATACAAATTATTCGTACAAAAAAAACCAATCTAAAGCATACAAGCAAACCACATATTATCCATTAAAATTATGCAATACTGAAGATAAACATTCATAAACAACATAATTAATTGTAAGCTTCTTCCTCCTTGTCAGCTAAGCCTTTTCACTCTCCACTTCTTAATATCAATTCATTCTATAAAATTAGGAAGAACAAATTAGACAGGTAGGTAGGATATGGTTAAACTCGAACTCAATCCAACCCGCCAAATTAATAGTAGAATGGGTTTAAACCCGAACATAATTCACAATCCATCAAAATAAATTTTATCTAATTTGACCGGATTGAATCGAGTAGGATATCATGGATGGGATTATGTTGCCATCCCTACCCATGAAGATAACTTGGGAGCTGAGAGATGTCCCAAAATCGATGCCCGCCCGCACATCGCAAAGTCCCAACCCCACTTCTTTTCAGAAGACTCCTAATTTCCCCTGCCATGCCCATGACCAATGATCTTGTCCTCCAATTTCTGGGCTCAAATATTATTGTAACTAGTCTCCTTCTTACTTACTACCACTTCCCTTTTACGTACTTTTGTACTTTGGTCGGCTTATCCTCAATTTCTATGACTATATAATATCATTACTCACTACCCTTTTCGACTCTATCAGTACTGTTTCTACTTTCAGGTATGGTATGGACTCTCTCTCTCTCTGTCTGTGGTAGTGGGTTAACGTTGAAATAGTTGATGTTCTTGTTGTTGCATGTTAGTAGTTTTCATTATCCTTTCTCTGCATTATACGCCTTTAGTGGAAGACAAAGGTCAAATGCTTTATTGGGATGGATGGGGGCATCATCAGCTTTTCTCTGTTTCCACCTGTTCGTGTGGGAGCTCAGTTTTTGCAGGACTGCCCATTCTTCCAACAACTAAGACGCTGCTACCCATAATCCCATCAAAGCTGATGAGAACATATGTTGCCCCTCAACGGATCTGTCCCTTTTGGAATCTCTTTCATGTTCCTGTTTTTGTTTATCGATTTCCTTGCGTTAATAATGCTTAACCCAAAGGAGCGGCAGTAATATTGCATTAGCTAGCCAAGGTTTGAGCTACGTACGTTGTATCATTTCGAGTAATACAGCACTGTTGCATGTTTCGATTTCTGTTGAGCAATGGTTTGTAATCTTATATTTTACCATATTGGATTAGGATTAGGTTTTCTGGAGAAGTACGGTATATACTTCTCACTCTCTCTGTAATCTGTATCTTCTCAAGTATATATAGTGAAACTGGCTTGTTTTCCCACTCGTGGACTAGCTAACATACGTTGTGTTAATGAACCACGTAAATTTGTGTGTTATTTACTTTTTTGCATCGTCGATTGTCCCAAATCATTCTAACTAGTGGTATCAAATCCTGGTTCGGTTTGAATTCGGGACACTGGACGTTAGTTTGGTGGGATCCTCATTCAGGTGAACTCGGGATTTGAAATATGTTTTTGTTTGGCGGATCAAGGGAGATTTGCTATGTCTGGAAGATCAAATGAGATTTGTATGTGGTAAAATCCTTGTATCAGAGTGGTTGTCAATACAAGGTGTCTGGCATATCAAGATAATCGTTGTGAAGAGAACACAAAGTTCCTTGTTCTTGTCTTGAGGAAAGGATTGGTGTGAGGCAATCCAAATACCACATTGGTAATACAATTGGGAATGAACTATTGTACATAACATTAGTGTCTAACTATTCCAATTAGTATGAGCCTTTTTGGAGAGGATACCCAAAAGTATAATCGTGCAAATTCGATCCAAAGAAGACAATATAGTACTAATTGAGCTAAGCGATCTCGACACTACTACACGGAACATTGAAACAAGTACTTGGGTCTTCCTACGCAAGTAAATGAGAAGTACTTGGGTCTTCCTACGCAAGTAAGAAGAGAAAATAAGGTTGATTTTGGGAATCTTGTTGTCAAAGTACGAAAGAAAGTTATGAAGTGAAAATGTTAGTCTCTGTCAAATCAGCAGAGAAAGTTATGATCAAATCTATCGCTTAGGCTCATACCGAAAACACCATATGTTTGTTTTCGTAGTACCAATTGGGATTGTGCAGGAAATACAGAGGATCATCTCTGGATTTTGGTGCGGACAAAAGAGGGATGAGAGGCGAATACCTTGGTTGAAGTGGGAGACAATATGTTTGCCGAAGGAGGAGATTGGGTTTTGATTTTGAGACTTGAGAGACACTTTAACCTATCTTTGTTAGGAAAGCAAGTTTGCAATCTAATGCAACATCCTAATACACTAGTAGCAAGACTTCTAAAGACTAAGTACTATCCTCATTCGACCATTTTTAGCAAAAAGGAAGGGAATAATCCTAGCAACTTGTGGAGAAACTTAATGGCAGATAATGATACGTTTAATACTGGAATGAGGTGGAAGATAGGGAAGGGGGTGGAGGCCACAGTTTGGTGGGAAGAATAGCCGCCCATTGTAAGAGATGAAGGTGGCTGAAGGAAGCCAGAGAGGCGAAAGTCGGGATAGAGGGAGAAGAAAGAGAATTTTTATTTTATTTTCTAAAAAATGTAATTTTTCCACTAGTTCATTATATAAAACATATTTTGTTGTTGTTTTTGTGTTTTCAAATTTATCTTAATGGCTTGCAATCACGATGGTTTCCCAGATGGGGTATTCGTGAGGAACTGTTCTTGTCTTTTTTATAATGGTGATGGTTGGATTGAAATAAAACAAACAATGTCAATAAAAAGAGAAGAAAGAAAAACGGCAACACAAGAGGTTCTGGCCATAAAGATAGAGGAGAAAAGGGTACTAGGCAAACCAAAAAACCCCCTGCACCCCCGAGACAAGGTGAAGAAGAACAAATAAATCAAAATGGGAACAAAAATAAAGAGAAGGACATCGAAATAGCCAACGCAAGCGAGGTGGACATCCCAGCCATAATTCTCAAGAGCTAAAACGAAAGCAGTCATTCATCCCTACAACAACCTTTAACAACCGACAGCAAAGGGGGGCAGCTAAAAAACATAAGGTTCTTCAATCGCAGCTGAAAAGCCCAGGCATGACTAGGAGGTCTAATGCAGCAAGAAGTGCCATCAAGAAGCCACCAATAGCGACCAGAAGCAGACGAGGATCGTCTTGGTCAATGGCGGTCAGAGCAAAGGCAGAGAGTGATCATAGCACGATCTAACCAATCTGCACAAGACTGACCGGCTCCGTACAGGGACCGTACAAACTGGCTTCACGAACAGCCTCGAGCAGCAGCAGATAGGCCGCAAGGAAACCATCGCTCAATCAACAACATGCTACAGGTGGATGGCCTGTGAGATAGGATCATGAGGCCTGCTGACCTTGTCGTGACCGGCAAGCCACTCCAAAACAGTGTTGATCGTGTTGTGAGCAATGACTGCGGAGGGCCACGAGCTGTCGATGAAAATTCTTTGATTTCTCTTAATCCAAATCTTCCAGCAGGTGGCATGGAGGATGCAATAGGTAATCCAGTCATTAGTGTTATCTGGTTGAATGCTTTTCCATCTTCGGATAATAGTGAGGATGTCGATCTCAGGTGGTGTGATGTTGTTGTGGAACTTGCAGATATCAGATAGACAAAAATGTGATCAACCGTTTCTTCGCTGCTGAGGCACATGGTACATCTGCTGGCTATCGGCCACCCTCGCTTCTTGAGATTGTCAAGGGCAAGGATTTTCTTGTGTGCAACAGTCCATACGAAAGCACAGATTTTGGAGGAGATGATCTTTCTCCAAACCGATTCAGAAGGGAAGTTGGAGATTCCTTGATACTGCAATCCTGCCAAAGCCCTGTAAATAGAATTAATAGTAAAAGAAGAATCGTTAAGGGACAACCAAACATGCTTGTTCGGTCTGCAAGCTCCCCGTAAAACATCAGAGTTATTAAGAAATTCCAAAAGAGAAATTCTTTCCCTCTCAACCCCCCTCTCAAATTATGGTTCAAATCAATATTCCACTTGATAGTGTTACATGTGAGCTCTGCAATGTCGGAGATCAAGGCATCGGGAGAGGAGGCAACTGCGTCGACTCACGGGAGCGCATCTCCGATGGTCGTGTTCAATATCCAGCAGTCTCTCCAAAAAGAGACCCAAGCGCCTCCATAGGGGTCAATATTGGCGAACTTCCAGAATGAGTCGTACTCTTTTGTGATGTTAGACCATTTGCTGGTCTGTCAAATTGGAGAGTCGTGAGGATACTTAATCTTAATAAGCTACTTCCGCCAACTGTCTCTTTCTGTAGTGAATCTCCAGATCTATTTGGAAAGCATGATGGTGTTGAAACTCTTCATGTCAATGATCCCCTGCCCAACTTTGTCCTTAGCAGCCTTGCAGAGGTACCAGCAAACAAGTGATGGCTTCTGACTTTCACCTGTGCGGCTGTGCCGCTCCCAATGAAATTCCTTTGGATTTTCTCGAATCGGTTCAACACTTTGATGGGAGCTTTCAGAAGAGAGAAATAGTATGTTGGTTGACTGGACAAAATTGATTTATTGAGCACTAACCTGGCACCGAAAGAGAGGTGGTGGTTCTTCCAGCCTTCGAGTCTCTTTTCGTACTAGTCAACTACTGTATCCCAAGTTGAAACATCATTAACTTTTGCACCAAGGGGGAATCCGAGGTATTTGAACGGTTCGTTGCTCCACTTGCAACCGACAATGGCAGCAAAAAAGTCTGGGACCAACTATGAACATCGCTGACTTTTCTAGATTAATTCTTAACCCTAAGAGCACTTTAAAGTAGACAAGTGTGGCCATGATGCTGAGAACTTGATCATAGGAGGCATCGCAAAAAACAACGTGTCGTCAGCGAAGAGGAGGTGAGTCACTTCCCAATTGCCGTCAGATTCGTTCATACAGAAACCTCTTATCTTTCCAGATTCTTGTAATCTATTCATCATGAATGAGAGGACATCCATGATGAGGGAGAACAACCCAGAAGAAAGCAGGTCGCCTTGTCGGAGTCCTTTCTTAGGATGGAAGTAGCCTTTGACTTCACCATTGATTATCGTCGAGATGACCGGGGTACACATGGTTCCGCGTATCCAGTTCTGCCACTTAGTTGGGAAACCAAAATTCGAGAGTATATTAAAGAGGGAGTTCTAACTCACATTGTTGAAAGCTTTTTCGATGTCTACCTTGAACATGAGACCCGGTTTTCTGCTCTTTCTGCAACTGTCTTCTCTATATCTCAATCTGAGTTAATAATGTGTCTTTTTGCTCCTGTGAGCTTTATAGAGCTGCTGACCTAGTAGTGGCAAAAAATGATCTTTCATCGGCAATCCGATTGCATACGGAGTATCATTCTTTATTATTATCTGTCCTACATATTTCTTGTCCGGTTATGCCCTGAGTCTTATCTTGATTAAAATAAAATAAAAACTAAAAAAATGTAATTGACAAAGGGTTAACTAGTCTTTAATACTAAAAAAGAACTAATATACACTTGATGGTCACAATGACCACCACAAGTCCACAATGAGATGTGTGTATCATGAGCACTTCTACTATGCTATATAGCATTGGTGCTTTAATGTACAACTCAAAATTGTACCATAATATTAAATGTATAAGTTTAGGTTGTACCATAAAACAATTTGTATCATTATGTTATGGTACAACTTTACAACTTGAAGTTGTACCATCACGTAAAGGTACAAGTTCAAGTTGTACCATAAAAGAATTTTTACAAAAAGTATAGGTACAATCTGAAGTTGTACCATAACGTAAATGTACAATTTTAAGTTGTACCATAAAGACAAAAACCTATAGTACCAATACTATATAGCATTGTAAAATTTCTCGTGTATCATATCCTCTGCCAATGTAGTCCCGTTGATCAGTTTCACACCAGACGAAGGAAAGTTTGATTTGGTTTCTCAATTAGAGCTTCCCAGTTGTCAACTTGATGCAAGGTATATTCTCTGCAAAATGAAGGCAAAATGGCAATAGGAGCCTTACTTCATTGTAAAAAAAAGCACCTTACTTGCCCTTTGCGAACTCATTTTTGGTGCAATTTGCTATTTTGCGACCCTTTCTTCCAAAAAAAATAAATACAATTTAATATCCAAACCTTTCATTTTAAATAATATAATAGCCAAACCTTTTCGAAAACAATCTAATATCCAAATCGTCAACTTTCCGTCCGTTTGACCGTTAGTTGACACTTCAAAAAAGTTTTGTTTAGGGGAAATTGTCACAATACAACTTTGTTTTTTTGTTTTAGCAATGCAGATGACTGAATATTTAGATATTCTATACCATCATGGTGGAGTCATGGACTTCTCGGGGTTGGAAACACGATATGTTGGTGGTTTTTCAGTGAAGATATCGATGGATATTGATGAAGTTTCAACTAACGGTCAAACGGACGGAAAGTTCACGATTTGGATATTAGATTGTTTTGGAAAAGGTTTGGTTATTATATTGTTTAAAATGAAAGGTTTGGATATTAAATTGTATTAAAAAAATGTAACTTCACACTGTTTGAAAAGGTGGATGTTTTGACAGTTGTCCTCGGGGAAAAATAGATAGAAATTTTATGGAATTCCAAAAACAAACCATTTCAAAGTCATTGACTCATTGTGTTGGCTTTAACACAACTAGATCAATAATTCGTTACGTTACTGTAACCAGAATAATAACTTAATCCTATTATGGATACCACACCAAATTCTTTTGCTGTTGTTGTAATTTTATGTTAAAATTTTGCTAAATAGTCCGTGTGCATTTGGAGATAAAAATATATAACTTACATAACGTATGTTTTTATAGATTTGAATGGATGATGGGTTTAACTTGACAAGCAGGCCAAAAGTTAAGCAGAAAAGGAGAGGAGAGAAGAGCATCAAAAGTTAAGCAGAAAAGTTAAGCAAATTGAGAAGAAAAAAATTAGATGAGATTTTTGAGATTTATTTTACAAAAGATATTGATCCAAACAAATAGATAGTTACATTCTGAAAATCAGTCAAGTCTGGAAATCAAAGAAGCGACTCACAGTCGAATATAAAGAGAGGGCTTTCCTAGCTACCGAGTGAGCTACCCTATTGTTCTCCCGACCTATAAATCGCACACTAAACCTAGGATGAGCGTGAAAATAATGACCTATCTCCTCTAGAACAGCACCCAACCTGTTGTCCCTTGTGTTGGCTTGATTAATATTATCAATGATTACTTTCGCATCGCCCTCGAACCGGACCACCGACAAGCCACACTCCAAACACCAAATAATAGCCTCCCGAAGCACAAGCAATTCCACCACTATAGACTCATCCATTTGAGGAAACTGAACCCCCCTCGCCATAAGGATCATTCGTGCCGGATCCAAAAGAACCATCCCACCAGCCAAATGCGACCCACTCCTAGTGGCCCCATCCCACATACAAACCAATCGTGAATCACTCACTTGGGTCACTGGCTGTACCAACGGGAGAGTCACCCTAGGAGCCTGGTCAATTGGAAAGCCCACCCATTCCTCATATTGCTGGTTAAACTGGCGCATAAGCGCAGGGATCCCAAACTGTCTTCCTTCAAAGACAACCCAGTTACGAGACCGCCAGATCCGCCAAAGGATGGCAACAACAGCCATGAACAACGACGGTTGATGGATCAACGACAGCAAACGTTTGAGAAATAATGGGAAAGTGTGCCGAGGCAAACCCTCCCCCAAGTACTCCCGTCCTGAATAGTCCTACAGAGCCCGCGCAACCGGGCAATAGAAAAACAGATGTTCCATCGTCTCCGGGCTATCCCAGCAAACCGGACACCGGGGAAGCACAATGACCTTTTTTTTCAATGAGCGCCCCAGTAGTTGTGTAACATCCCGTTACGGCAAAACCCATATTTCGATCGATAGAAAATTTCACGATTTAAAATCGAGCATTTCGACACTATTTCGACAAAAATCGGATTATCAATCGATCGGATAAGTATACGTATTAATTATATATATATATTAATTAAGCGGTCGGCATATATATATAAACCCTTTCCCCCGTCACTTTTATTCTCATCACCATCATCATTTTTCCATTTCTCCACCGAGAAAGAACCGAGAGATAGTTTGAGAAACAGGGCGCGCAGGGGAGAGCAGGAAAATTTCCGTAGCTCGATTCTTGAGTTACACTGATCCAAAAATTCCGTAAGTAATGCCTAATTCATCTATATATCGTGATTTATCGATTTAGAGTTTTAAAACGAGTTTTTTGTTCAGGAATTTCTTGAATTCCCGATAAGCCAAATTAGGGTTTTCGAGTATCCGGAAGCCGGATTGAGCCAAAATTTCATATACGAGCTTCCTACAGCGAGGTAATCAATCCTCTAGTTCTAATCCCTGAATTTCGGCTATTATTTAGATCGGAGCAGGGATCGCTGAATTTAGCTCCGGCCAGGTTTTGATGTGTTTTTATCAAGAATTTGACCCGGAGCCCAGAACTAATATTGACGGGGATACTGCAGGGGATATTAGGACGGTCTCGGATTTTAATTCGGGGTTCGTTCATGAAATTGATGTTTTAGTACGGGAAGCTAAAATCGGTGTTTGAACGACCAGAACTGGTGAGGGATTAGCACGGCATACCGGGTTTGTCGTATCACGATAATTATATTGATGCTTAGAATTGACCTAGGTGAACTAGAATGGCATGATTAGGGGTGTATGGACTTTTATGCTATATGATGAACCATGGATTGTTGTATGATATTATTGACTTGCCCTAGCCGATATGAACCTTGTTTATGTTGATGATTGCATACATGTTGCCATTTGTGGCTTAACCGTTGACATGACTTCATGGCTGTTCGATCAGGTGTTTTGACATGATGTGATATTGTGGTTGTTTTTGGATTCACAAGTGGGGGAAATAAACTTCCCAGGGTGATATTATGATGTTTAAGGAGGATGACTTGCACGAGGGTTTATCCCGAGGAAGTGCAATTATACGACTCCTGATTTACCTATGTTGAGCCAATTATGGCCAAGTCAAGTTCATGTGCAAGTAATGAATTATGATTAAGCAAGATGAGATATGAATCATGTGTAAGGATACCAAATATGAGTGTTGTGGTCTCACGGTCAACTACATAGTAATTAGGGCTCCCTATGCTATTACTCTATTATGATATGTATGATAGTCACACCTCTCATGTGGTGGTGACTGAAGGATTCTCACGAGATATGACCACACCTAGAGTGGTGTCGGGGTATGACTACACCCATAGTGGTGTGGGGTATGTAGGATCACATCCGACGGGATGTTGGGGTATGTATGACTACATCCGACGGGATGTGGGGTATGTTTCCCGGGAGAGTTATTAGCATGGGAGTAGCCAGGCGCCTATTATTAAAACATGATAAGAAGCATATGCATAAGTCAAGGTGGTTGAGTCTTTTGCCTATTGGGACATGAGGATGGCTGAGGTCTGATCCTAGTGTTTTGGCTTAATTGTTAGATGTATGATAGGGGTATGCTATGTTATGAACTCACGATGCTATGATTATCTCACTTAGCTATGAGCTTACCCTCTTTTATTCTTCTTCTCTGCTTATGCTATGTGTAAGCAGATCATAAGCAGCAGTAGTAGATAGGTGTATAGGTGGGAGCTGAGCAAGAGTTGAAGGCAAGATGAGGTATGGTCTTCAACTAATCTGTGCTTGGACTACTACTCGGGATTTTGGCCAGTAATCCACACCTTTTTGTAAAAGAATGTTTTGAGAACGTTTTTCATGTGCATACTAGCTTCTGATGTAGTGTGAGATATCCACAGGTGTGAAAAGTTGATTGTATGTGTATATTTTTGTAATTATGTAAGTTGTGACGATTATGGCTTGTATCAGTATAGTATGCAGTTGTGTAGCATGAAACTGTGACTATGGCTATGAAAAGCCAATGCATATGGTTGTGAGTATATATGTTTGTGATGAATTATTTTGCAGGATAAGTTGCAAGAACTGTTAGTCCATTACGCGAGTAATTCATGTCAAAATTTTATTTGGGTAAATTTTGATAATTAATGTAACACCCAATTTAATTCCGCTGCAATTGTATGAACAATATGATTAGGCAAAACGTATAGGGTCGGGTGTTACAAGTTGGTAGAGCCCGATTAAGAATTTACCAGAACAAGACCTTCAGATTCTGAGGGATTTTAGCCTCCCACAAACGGATCCAACTTGGCCTATCCATCCAACTAACCGAGGACCGACACCCACCCCTCCTCCTGTCCAACTCAACATCCAAATGGTAAGCCGATTTTACCGAGAAGACCCCGTCTGTCGTGTTATGCCAGATAAGTTTATCAACCACATTCTGCCGCGGAAGTGGAATAGCCTTAATGGCATGGCAGGTAGAGGGGTCAAACCATTGACTAAGCTTAGCATCAGACCAGCATCCCTCCCCTTCACAAATAACCACCGCCACCGAGGGGTCACCCTCTTTTGGCAAGATCATCGGATTAAAGCGAGGGGGGTCCAACTGAAGCCCAGGAATCCAGTTAGAGTGGAGAAGAGAGGCCGATCGGCCATTTCCGACCTGCCGCCTTAAACTCATCTCCAATAGCTAGCGCCCAAAAAGGATACTCTGCCAGCCCCAAGAAGGCCTTCATCTAGCCATCGCGCCTAGGAATGTTCCTTGAGGGAAGTATTTCCCTTTATACACCTGGGCAAAGAGGGAATGAGGTTCATTGAGGATACACCAGCCAATCTTTGCTAAAAGAGTTTGGTTAAAATGTTCGAACCGGCGAAATCTCATCCCCCCATCATGTTTACTCCTGTACATATTGTCCCAGGACACTCACCTAACATTGGTATGGTCCTCATCAGCACCCCACCAGAACCAGGCCACATGTCTATCCAAAAGTCGACAAAGAGTTAGGGGTAACCGAAAACACGACATAACATGCAGGGGTAGAGCCAAAACTATTGACTTAATCAATGTTTCCTTTGCCGCCCAAGACAATGTCCTTTGTTTCCACCCCTGCAGTCGCTCTAATAGTTTCTCCTCCAAATATCTGAACGTGGCCATTTTAGACCTGCCAACCAGCGTTGGTAGCCCCAAATATTTATCATGAGATATCTAACATGCATGAAATTGTTGAAATATTTTTTAAAAATTCATGAGATATATCACCGTTCTCTTTTTATTTAAAAAAAAGATGGAGGGCCCAAAAACCTTTTGCAAGTGCAAAAGAGCCCTGATCCATCCAAATTAGCTTGTAGAACTTAATTAATTTGTCCACCTCTTTTAAAGTCTTTGAATAACGTATTTAGTTGCTCGGGAACTGGAATTGTAAAGCATAAACAGAGTTGGATCAACCGAATTAAATTATAGTCCAACTGATCATTTTAGCATAATTAACTTGTTGAAGCAACTTCCGATCGGTTACCAAGTTTTTTCCTTTTCTTTTTATGTAATTAAGTTAATCACCAAAGTATCCGTTCACATGTTTAGAGCATGCACGTGAAGATTATGAAGTCGGTCCCCAAAATTTGAATTCAGATGAAATTATTTTTATTCTGACAATTAGGAAGAGGCAAAACTTTAAAAAAATCCAAAATTCCAGATCTCATATATATATAACTTCTTCGGTTCTTCCCTCTAAACACAGCAGTTCAACTCTCTCTATGTTGGAGGAGATGGAAAAAATTGTATAAGAGAGATTGGAAAATTCACGAGAAAATTATCATTAGTAACTATTATTATTATTATAATTATTCTTATATGACATACATTGTAATGTGAAATGAAACATACACAGGCTTGCCAAAAAGGGAAGCTGATCATCATCATCATCATATGGGTTGGTGGGGAAGAGGGAGCACTTGTGATCTAGCTGTTAAGCAAGCGCTACAGTTTCAGTACTGATCTCAAACTTGGGGCCATAGATCGACTGATTAGAGAGGAAAAATCAATGCAGTAGTAGAGCCATAAAAATGGAAAAAACCCCATTAGCCCACATCTATATCGAGGGTCGAATAACCGGGTTAACTAGTAGATCCAAGAAGCAGGAAGGAAAACTGAAGTGCGAAATAGTAGTAGAAGAAGAAGAAAAAAGGCAGTACAGTAGTAGCTAGGTAGGCGAAACTAGGAAGGAAGCTAGGTGGCTAGTTGTAGTTGAGTAAGCTCCTAATGAGTGCAGCTTGAGCACTGTCAGTGGTTTCGAGCAACCCAGAGAGCCTCTCGCTGAGATCGTCCACTTCTCTGTGCAAGCTCCTGATGTAGTTGCACGTCTCCTGCAACACCTTCGCCGCCGGCACCTGTAAAATCAATCGCCACCAACGTTCAAGCTGATTAGTAACTTCTCCTTCACACAATAATGAAGTTGCTTGTAACAGAAAACATCCATCTAGCTAGCTAGCTACGAGTGCATTTTGTGTTTTACCCTTCTGAGGAGAGGGTTCTTTCATGAACGTGGTGGTACTCCCAATAAGTCGAGTTGTTGGGAGAGACTCGGTAATGGATCTCATACTACATATTAATACGAAATCTACTCATAAAAGTTTGAAGTAGGCATCAGACACTATCTGCTGCTTACGAATGGAGATTATTGGGATTCTAACAAAAGACAACTCATTCACAGTAGGCTTTGATATTACGTCATAAACCAACTGACCCCAATAATAAATTTTATACCACGCGCTAAGAGGTTTGGCCATTCTTTATCTGTCCCTTTCATGGATGGAAAAGATTCTCTCGTGGTAGATTGAGAGACAAGTTAAACCCTAATTTGACTCCCTTTTTCCAGATGGAAAAACACAACTGTCTCTGGGTGAGATATACAGATGGATATAGAAAGAAAAGAAAAGGGTGATCTCTGAAAAAGTTAAAGGAAAAGAAGAGGGGAAGGGAAGGGAGAATTGAAGTAGAGTGGATATGAAGTCGTTCCCTTATAGGAAGCTAGACAAGAACAAAAAGAAACCAAGAGAGGATAAAAAGGAATATATACAACTATATATGAGTAGCCTGCCTTAGCTACAAAGTATGTATTGCAGAGTTTGCATGACTTTCTTTATTGTTAAGTTTGTGTGACATAAGTATAGTAATTAGAGTAGGTAATTAGCTAGATAGGTCAGTTACTAGCTAACAGCACATTAATTAGTAGGTGAGTTTAGGTAGGTAAGTAAGGGTGATGATATTATGTATATAACAAAATATATATATATATATACCTTATCAGCACGTCTACTGTTTCTGAGCTCAGGGAGTAGCTGCTGCAATTTGGTAACAAGATCAAGGAGCTGGTCCTCTGAGATCCTCGAGCTCCCTGACTGCCTTGATCTCGACCTCCGGCTCGACATGCTTGTATATTATGCCTAACAAGAAGAAGAAAGATGGAAGAAAGCTGAGAGACTGGTAGATAGAGCAGTGGTCTTGAGAACTGACGATGACAAGAAGAAGAAGAAGAAGAAGAAGAAGAAGAAGGTTTAGGTAGTGGTGTGTAGGATGAAGAAGGAGAAAGACAAGTGCATGGGAGGAAGCAATTGGGGCTACTGCCCCCTCTTCTATTTAAATAGGGTTTTCCATCTGCAACTTCAAGGAGAGAGTAGGACACTTGACACTTCTCACTAGGACTCTCCTATTTTTTTACTTGGGCAAATAAAAGTGAAGAAGAAAACCCAAAAAATATGTATGAATAAAGAAAGAAGGAAAGAAAGAAAGGAAGAAAGGGGGGATTGAAAGAATCAAGTTTTCTAGAGATACGCCATGCCATGCTTTGCTTTGCTTACTTCCCTCTTCTCTCCATTTGCTTGGGACAAACAGTCGCAAACAAAAGGGATGGGAGGTGTGAGAGAGGAGAGAGATAAGAAACCAAGAACACACATATCGTTGTGCTTTGTTTTAGGAGCACACGGTGTGTGTCAGTCCATACCCGCAATACCATGTTATGTTCCCCCCTCCTTTTCCTCCTTTTTCTTAATACCCACATTTGGGTTTTAACTAAATTCTTAGGACGATAAAAAGAAATTTTTAAGGTTAACAATCACCCTTTTGCTGCTTTGCATATTGTTGTGGATTATTAACCTTCGAAATTTCTATAAAGTCACTTTTAGTGTGAGATGTTTTGTATTTGACGCTTATCTTCGTTAATTATTTGTTTAATCTCATAATGATGTGTGTACGTAGTATAATAGAGTGGTGTTTTACATGTACAGTGGATGGATGTGTGAGTGCGTCGAGAAAGGAGGAGATAACTTTTTTTTTTTTTTGTTGATAAGGGTGAGATATCTTACTGCTATTATATTCTAGTAAATATGTATAAGCTAATAAATCTAATAGATATGAGATGTGTAAATGTGTTGACTATCAATGAAAGTAACAAATAGTTATTTCACTATAAACCATAATATTTAAAATTTTATTAAAAAACTAAACTTCTAACTTAACGATTTTACAATAAGAATGTAACTTTTGGATGTTGGGTTTTGAGACCCATGAAATTCGTTTTGTTGATTTCCCTGTGTAGAACATAAGTGTAGAGTTAGAAGCAACACAGTACGGATGGTCTTTAGATAACTTTAACTAATGAATACATTTGAACTTTTGAAACATAATTAAGGAGAAGTGATAAGGTGAAAATTTCAAAATCACATAACCTACAAACATCATATTTTATCACCATTGATACAAATCATATCATCCCTGCAATTAATGATTCATATCATAAGTGGTAAGACGCGAGATTTATACAAAAAATTATCGTAACCTATCACATAATTAAGTAGTGCGAGTTCAATAGAAATCGCATATGTTTTCTTATTCTATGTTTCTCTTCTCTCGGTTTCTATAAAAGCAGAAATGCTTGGTTGCTTTTCTTGGTTTTGACCTTTTCATTCCCCTCGGTTCTACTTCTTTTTCTGTTCTTTATGTTTCTAGTTTCCAGCATTAACCCTTATTATCCAACAGGGATCGATCGGTAATACATTTAGTCATTTACATTCAAATGAAATGATTAAAAATGAATATATATATATTCTTTTGCTTCTCTCTTATTATTATTATTATTATTTTTTTCCTTTTTGTTGTCAAAGGCAGACCTTCTCTCTTCTTGTTTCTCAATGCATTCCTACTTAAAAAAAAATAGTATATAGTTGGTTACTATTTATAACGGTATCAGAAATTACACTAAAAAAGTCATTGATGATAAGATATATTAAAATCGTAATTTAATTGTGATACCGCCTTTATCTACCACTAAAACCACTTATCATTTTGAATTCTTTATCCAGTATTTCTGATTCGGCCGACTCGATAAAATTTCCCTATATACATATTATAAAACTAGTACATGATCAACCGCGTACAAAAACCGATTAGTAATAGTCATTATTTACCATTTTGTATTTGAGATGATCATTTCTCTTTCTTTTTAATATTTTCTGGAGAGAAGAGGGTGATCGAGTAGTTGACCGGTCAAAAGGGTGGGTTGAAGAGGCCGGGGCTTTAAAAGACCATGTTCCTTGCTACCAAAGGGACGCACATCATCACACGTGGCACCTCGGAGGCGTAAACGTTACACCGACCCGGTTCCCCGGCTCCCCCATTTCTATTTGTTTTTTTTTTTTCCAAACAATCAAATATCAATCAATCGAATTATTAATTATTATAAACGTACGGCCTTGTGTCGTCGTCGGCGAGGGAAATCGGAATGGCGAGCCAGAAAGCTAGAATAGATGGTGTAGTTTCGAGTTTCAGGTGAGGTCATTGGCGGTTACACTGGAGTCAATTCGGTTATGGTCTTTGTGTATATAGCTAGCTTCATTCCATACGTTTACCCTCCTTGGATTACACTTGTAAATATTATATATAGGTTCTTAATTAACCGATGCATGAAAAGCTCTATTGGATGTTGCAGCTTTCTATAGGCCTCTTAGAAAAGCATGGAAGCAAAAGAGACTGATCAAGTGGTGCAACTGATCCTCCACCACCCCAGAATAAAAGGGAGGATGATCTCACCGTTCTTTACTTATCGAGAGTACTTGTTCGTTTCAATATTGGAAATTTCAATTATGAAAAACAAAATCTGGTGATTTTGATGAGGATTTGAATTCGAGAATTTTTGGTCAAATCGTACTTATGATATCATGTCATAATTCGACTTCAATTGACAATATTGAAACTGTTGGTATAGAGGCTCAAATTAACATTAATCTTGTATCTCGCTTTCATACATAGCGTATGGAAAGAAGACCTCCATCGTTTTTCTAATAAGGTCATCCTGTGTTAGACCCGATTTTTATGAGTGTTTTTTCGTTTCAAAAAATGAAACACAATCAAAACTCCTTTTATAAGTTAGAGTTTTACAAAAACTAATAAGAAGTATTGTTCTGCAAAAATCTGTTTTGAAAATACAAGATTTTACATACAGTGATTTTCAATTTGTTCCCTTAAAATATAGTTTTCTTTTATCTATATTATTTTAAATCTAAGAAAAATTAGAAAATGATATTTTTTACATAGAAAAATTCTACAAGATATTTTTTCTATTTTCCTGATAATATTTTAAAAAAATATTTTTTTAGTGATTTTATAAGAAATCGATTTGCTAGTTTATCAGCCAAATACAAAGTGAAAGATAAGTTTGTAAGAGCCTCAATTTATTTTGCAAAACTAAACTAACCCATATGTAGCTAAAAAACCGTTGTTTTGTGGCTAATAATTAGTTAATTACAAAGAAGAAGATAGAATCTTATTAACGTTTTGAGAGGGAGATGCGATCTGATCGTCCTATACTAACTCCTACGTAGCAAGCAGATCTGATCATAATTAGATAGTCGGTACTAACTGATAAAATATACCTAATATCCTTCCCAAATTAATAAGAATATTATTATAATTAACTATATATTCTTTGATTAGGGAGAGCACACACACTAGCTAGCTAGCTAATTAATTTGGGTGGTTGGCAACTGTGTACTATGATCTTATTAGATTGCCCCCCACACACGACATATGCCTCAGTAACCCACTTGCTAGCTCATGACTATTATTGCTGCTAATTAATTGATTAAGTCTTGGTGTCAACGTACTAACATATTCCCTACCGTTTCATGATTAACATTAATATTACATTTATCATCAACTTGCTGCATCAGAAAAGATGCCCTTCCAACAAAGTTGTCTCACTTTGAATATACTCATTATAATGCATAGAAGTAATTAAGAGGATCAAGGAGCTAGTTGGAACCCAAATTAATGATGGCAATTTGACGGTATTGTCCAACTTGATTCGTGTTTGGGGAGGTAATAATACCCAACTCGCATGCAGTAGCACAGAGCGGGGCATGGTAACTACTTTCGATATATCTGCCTCGCTCATTTTCGTCTCGTTAATTCTTGAACCCGTCCTACTTCGATTTGTCTTAATATTTCTCTTATTTTGACTTATCTTAACTTATATGCTTCAAATAATATATATGAATGAGTCGACCTATCGCGACCCGTACCCGTGCGGCTGTTACCCGACCTAATCCGCATTAGGTACGGAACGGATATGGATATGGAGTGGTAACTGTCCCACCCCGTTGCCATCACTGACCCAAACAACTAAGGTGTTGGGCTTGCTTGATAAAAATTCAATGTCACGCTACGTACAAGAGAAGGAAAAAACAACCAGTGTATGCATATTTGTCTCAACTCGCACACTTGGTAACTGCTTAATCAAGAACCTAGCGTTTGAAGAGGTATAAACATGTATGCTTAGCTTATATCGTCCTATTCGTTCAACGGTCGTGGCAGCCAGTAAAAGAATCTAGAACAGTGGCAATAGTACTAGTTGCTATGCTATGCTATGCTAGGCTAGCTAGTGGATCTTTCTTGAACACGTGCCGATGAGGCGGTGCTGAGATTTGAGTGACTTGGATGCATATTTTAAGCCATCATCGTACTCTGGATCGAGATAGGTAGCGCCGGCCAGCTAGCAATCAGCTGATGGTGACGATCGAACACATGATATTCTACAAGCTTCCCTTCGAAAATCTGTCTGTATATAATGCTTAGTTTTTTTTTTTTTTTATATTCGTACTTTTGCATGGTTGGGAAAGGCCCCACTTAATTAAGAAATAATGAGTGTTTAATTATGGTCCTCAAAGCTTTCCAAAACGGGCTGTGGTTAGAAAAGGAAAGGCTAATGATTGCTGGTTTCTTTGGGAAACAGCGAGATAGATATATAGATATTCGGTAATTTCCCAATGGCATGCATCGGTCGATCCTTTGGCAGGTAGTTTTATATGTGGGAAGTAGACGTAAGGATTGTCTTGACCGCAAATAGGAGAAAAAGTGTTGGAGATTTGGTTTGAACGATTCCCAGCCGCCCAAGAGTATATTATGTAGCTAGCTATAGCTCATAATGCTCGCCACATGCATTTGGTGATGATGATGATGATGAGTTCGAGTCTTCCATTTCCATATATGCTGTTGCCTGGGAAATTGTTTCGAGCTTACCAACTTTTGGCCCGATGTGCCTTCAAGTTGTACGAGTAGTACTCAACTTGCATTTTTATGCTTAGCTTGTGAATATTATTAATCAAAGAACCCTCTACGTCGGTCAAGTAACTAAGAGAGCTTGGCTTGGTGGCGAAGTCACGATTCAAAGACAAAGGCGAGGGATGGAAAAGAAGCTATAAAGTATAAAGCATGGTGGCAAGAGTAAGATGGAACGTGTTAGTTTTTGAAGAAGGGGAGCTGATAATTTACCATTCTCGCACTTTCAGCTTTCTTAACATATCTAAAAAAAGTATTATAATTAACCTAAAACGATGACTTGCCCCTCTCCACCTTGCCACATTTTTACAGTTAGAGAAGCTCTAAGTGGTTTGGACCTATTGTGTCTTTTTTAGATTCCCCTTACTTCATTTTTTATGGGGGTGGCATGTCTCATGTTCATATTTAGCCAAATTTTCATGCTTATCATCAATATAGTCAAAATCGTGATTTAAAGTTTAAAAACTTACGCTTTTACACTTTTACGTCACCAAAATGCATCTAACACGTTCCATGCTTATCATTCATATTGCTTATCTCCTGTATTGATTGTCAAACACCATCAGTAAGAACTGCAGCCAAAGAGTGTTCTAGCGCTCTTCCGTGGATTAGTCCTGGATATCCAGGGATACCACATAAATCCGTGTCCATTGTCCGTTTATGATTTCCGTACAGTTAGATAAATCAACATGGTATCAGAGCTTCTGATAATCGATTATGATCATACTACTGTTCGTCTGAATTCAACCAACTATGCACTCTGGGAGTTCCAATTCCGGGTATTCGTAGAAAGGAAAGATCTGTTGGGCATCCTCGATGGGACGCAGCCAAAACCAGAAGGAGCGGCCACTTCTCAAGAGGTTCATGCCTGGAATCAGAACGATGCTCGCGTACGGTCGTGGCTTCTCGGCTCGGTAGATCCTTCTACTTGTCTCAGTCTCCGTTTATATCCAACAGCTAATCGAATGTGGCGTCATCTCTCCGTCATGTACTCCATCGTGAATGCCGCACGTCAGTTTGAGGTACAACTTGCTTTGACGCGGCTGGAACAGGGAGATAGATCTGTCTCTGAATACTTCAATGCCGCAAAGGAACTCTGGACGGAGCAAGACCTCCTCCATGCTGCTCTTCGACCTCACACTATCCTCACTGAAGACGTTATAGCCGAACGAATGCAGACTCGGCTTCTGGATTTCCTCATGAAGCTACGTCCAGAATTCGAGTCCATTCGTGCGACCCTGCTGAACCGTGACATTCTGTAGTTCGATGGAGTGCTGGGCACTCTGGTTGAGAAGAAACCTACCTGAGGACGCAAGCAGTCATGGATTCGCGTCCGGGAGAAGGGGAGGCGCTGGTTGCCGTCGGTGCGAGTCAAAACAGCTACGGAACAGGTCGTGATTCATCTGCCTATGCCATAGATCGTCTGCAATTCCAGCGACGGATTCCAATCTCTGATTTGGTATGTCATCACTGTCGGGAGAAGGGTCATTTCCAAAAGCATTGTTGCCGACGCAATTTTTGCATATACTGCAAGAGAATGGGGCTCATAATACTCGACTGCCGCACAAAAAAAAGTAATGAATCTCGCGAAGGAGGTGCGTGAGAGGGAGGTCCTCTGTCGGGTCGAAATTTGCTGGCTCCTCGGTCAGGTTATGGCGAAAAGGCTGCGTATGGTGCTCTTTCCGCAGCCGATGCTACCCGCTGGCGCTCTTCAGCTGGCGACAACTCCCGCTGGCCTACTGGTGGTGGGCGTGGTACCATGTCGGGGGAGGCAAGCAGTAGCCGAGCAGCTGCTGGAGAAAGTGGAAATGGCACTGGGAATGGGCTAGCAGTGGCAGTGTTACTGTGCAGACAGTCGAGCAGATTGTGAGTGCAGCTATTAGTGCTGCCTTCGCAACCTTGCAAGGTACAGGTAAGAATTAGTCACCTTGGCTTCTTGATTCCGCATGCTATAATCATATGACCTGTGATTCAGGGGTGGAGCTACTTTGTGCCCCCCCCCCCCCCCCCCCCCCCCGAGAATTTTGGAGATCGCGTGTAAAAGTATCGGGAATTTTGAAAATTATGAAGAAGTTAAATATTGTAGAATAACAATAACGTGCAATAATGAGTAACAATGTCTTGGTCTAGTCTAACGAAATGCAGCACTTGCCTGGTATTTGTGAATACAAAATACCTAGTACCATGGTTCAATCCTTGGCAGCAACATTGGTTTTTTAGTTTTCCTACTTTGGTTGAGTTTTTGTTTAAAATTTAGACTGATCACTTAACTTTTTTACTTATTCAAATACTTTTTAATTTCAAAGTTCAAACTAGATAATGAAATTTTGGAGCTTATAATATTTTTCTAATTTAGATAATTAAATTTCGGAGTCTAGATAATTAAATTTTGAAGCTTATGATTCACTATGTAAATATTAATTTTTTTTACTGATATTATACAATAAAGTCAGGCCCCCCGACCACTGGATCCTAGCTCCGCCCCTGCTGTGATTCCACTGTTTTAAAAGATGTTACTCTGGTCCAACACACTGACTTGACTATGGCAAATGGATCAAAATTGAAGGTCACTGGTATGGGCAATGTGGATAAAAATATGTCTTTACGGAATAACCTTCATGTGCCTGCACTTGTTCCTAATCTAGTTTCAGTTGGTCAGCTTACTGAACAAGGATGTACTGTGTCATTTGCCCCGTCTAGTTGTTTTATACAGGATTCGAAGACGGGGAGTCTGATCGGAAGGGGGAGTAAGCAGGGGGCGCCTTTTTCATCTGGACGAGCTACATGGGCACTCAATATCTCCTGTCGTTAGTTCTGTCAGTAGTCCATTGTCTAGTTCTTGTTTAGCTGTTTCTAGTTCGTCAAATAAGCAGTGGGATCTGTGGCATGCTCGCCTGGGTCATCCCCACTCAGCTCGTCTTTCTGTTATGTTTTAAAGTCATTGCTAGGTAAAACTCGTGTTAGTGTTCCAGAAATTCACTCCTGTACTAGCTGTGTTGAAGCTAAAATTGCCAGTACTTCCTATCCTTCCAGTACTACTGCCATTACTGAACCATTTCATGTGATCCACACTGATCTTTGGGGACCTGTCCCTGTTCTTTCTCGACATGGTTTTCGGTATTTTGCTCTTTTTATTGACCATGCCACCCGGTACACCTGGATTTACCTCCTTAGGTTGAAATCCGATCTCAAATCTGTTGCGATTGAATTTCTCAACATGGTACAGACTCAATTTGGCAAACTAGTTAAAATTATCCGCTCCGACCCTGGTGGGGAATTCAGTTCCATTCCTTTGCGAGAGGTGTATCGTTCTCAGGGGATTCTAAGTCAAAAATCTTGTCCTAGTATTTCTCAACAAAATGGCCTTGTTGAACGTAAAGGGTACTCGTGCTCCTGACTACTCTCGTCTCCGGGTTTTTGGGTGCCTGTGTTTTGTTTTGATGCCTCGTCGGGAGCGCACTAAGTTAACTTCCAAAACTGCCAAATGTGCTTTCATGGGGTATAGTGATGTTCATAAAGAGTACTTGTGCTATGACCCTGTCTCCCAGCGTATTCGTGTGGCTAGTACTGTTGTGTTTTCTGAACACCTCCATTTTTTTGAACCTTCCTCTGATCCCGAGTCTGTTTTTCCTTCCACTAGTTTTCTGTCCATGTTCTCGCCCGATGATGCTCCTAATGTCGATGTTGATCCTTTGCTTCCCCCTGAAGACACGGACTCCCCCAGCTCCTCGCCTTTACAGTCGCCCTCCACATCACCCAGCATCACCTTCATGGCCTCGTCGAGTGCACAACCCTCTTCTCCCTCGGCCACAGTTTCAACTTCAGCCCCTATGAGCTCTACTCCTGCTCCTCCTCCACTTCGCCGCTCTGACCGCAGCACCAAAGGTATTCCCCCTGCCCATTTCGATGACTACATGGCTAAGGGGTGACTTCTCTTGTTGTTCCTACCCGGTATAAAGATGCTCAGGGGGATCCAGTCTGGGAGGAGGTGATGGGGAGTGAGTTTGATGCTCATCATGCGAACAATACATGGACCGTAGTTGATCGTCCACCTGATACCCCGACGATTGGCAGTAAGTGGGTTTACACTATTAAAATGTTTCCGGATGGATCGATTGAGCGCCATAAGGCATGGGTGGTAGCCTTAGGATACACACAGGAGCACGGGGTGGATTACAATGAGACATTTGCTCTTGTGGCTCGAATGTCTACTATACGAACCCTTCTGGCAGTAGCATCTGTGAAGCATTGGCCACTTGCTCAACTTGATGTGAAGAATGCGTTTCTCCATGGGGATTTAGATGAGGTTATATACATGGAAAAGCCGCCTGGTTATAACGTGGGAACTCCTGGACAGGTATGCAAGCTGAACTGATCGCTATACGGGTTAAAGCAGGCACCTCGAGTCTGGTTTGAAACTTTTCAGTCTACTCTACTAGAGCTTGGCTGCAGCTAGAGTTTGAACGACCCTTCTCTATTTATCAAGACTACTCCGAAGGGTATTGTTCTGCTTCTACTTTATGTGGATGTCATGATCATCAGAGGGTCAGATTTGGATGGTATTCGTCACTTGAAAGAAGGGTTGCAGAAGGCTTTTCGGATAAAAGACTTAGGAGATTTATCCTACTTCCTTGGGCTGGAGGTATCTCGTACTAAGGATGGTATACTTCTTAGTCAAAGGAAGTATATTGTTGATCTGCTAAGTGACCATAACATGGAGGACTACAAGCCGGTAAATACTCCGATGGAGTGCAATCTGAAATTGAGCAGGGATTCAGGGGAGAGAGTTAAAGATGGTTCACAGTATCGGAGTATAGGTGGATTTTAATCTACTTGTCAGCCACTCGCCCAGACATCGCTTATGCAGTTCAATTGGTGAGTCAATTTATGGGTGACCCCCGGGTTGATCACTTGGCCGCAGTGTACCGCATACTTCGATACATGCAGGGAACACATGAATTTGGTATGTATTTTCCTGCCACAGGTAAGGATACTCTAAGAGCCTACTCAGACTCGGATTATGCAGGGTGTATAGACACCAGACGATCTACTACAGGCTGGTGTGTTCAGTTTGGGAACTCCTTTATTTCATGGAGGTGCAAGAAGCAGGATAAGATTTCTAATTCATCCACCGAAGCTGAATACAGGGTGATGTCTGATGTGACTTCCGAGCTTACATGGCTGAGACGACTTCTCACTGATATGGGTGTATGTTGCACAAGTCCCATGGATTTGTTTTTCGATAATACCAGTGCAATTAGAATCACAGAGAACCCGATGCTGCATGATCGTACGAAGCACATTGAGATACATGTGCACTATATTCAGGATGAGGTACGAGATGGATCGATTGCACTACACTACATACGTACTGAAGACCAAATTGCAGATTTGCTCACCAAGTCTTTCTCAACAAGTAGACAACGTTTTCTGTCTGACAAATTGATGCTCGTCAACCGGCATCAATTTGGGGGAGGCTGTAAAACATATAGTCTGCCATTTGTTGTTTATTTAGTATGTAAGTGTTAATGGCCCAATAGAATTAGTAGTTAGTATCGGCCCATGCAACCTAAACTAGCCCACGTCAAGAAGTTGTTCCCGTGGTGCTAGGGTTCAGCTAGTAGGGGTCTTTTTGAGTGCTTTTGTGTATCTCCTGTATTGATTGTCAAACACAATCAGTAAGAACTGCAGCCGAAGAGTGTTCTAGCGCTCTTCCGTGGATTAGTCCTGGATATCCAGGGATACCACGTAAATCCGTGTCCAATGTCCGTTTACGATTTCCGTACAGTCAGATAAATCACCAGTACCCTTGTCCAGACTTAGCCAAACTAAAATGTTTATTACAGGCATGTGGAGTTTGGAGTTGATCTGGCCTCTTGGACATCACATTCAGGTTATCCTTATAAAGCGGTGTTGTGTTCAACATCATGTCGAAATGTGGCAATTCGATTTTGGAGAAGTCTGGGTTGATCATGTTGATGCCCAACACATTGAAGAATGTATCATTGTCCACCAACATGACATTGTTCTTCGTATAGGGGAACTTGATGTGTCTTATTTCAATGACATCATGTAAAACATTACGGAAAGCCACACCACCATCACAAACAAAGGCTTGCCGGCACACTGGAATCAAGCTGATTGAATTGTACAATTGAAGTAATTTGGCACTGTAAAAAGGCATTTTGTAAGTCATTGAAGGAAAGGACCGCAACTTTCAATTTTGCAGAGGGAAGCATTTCTTTTATAACTGGTAATTAAATTAACGAGAAGCAATTTGATCAGCGTGCATCCCGCGGGCCACATGTTTGAGAACTTGCTCGATCCATCCATCCATCTAAAATACTATAATTAATGCTGATATTTTTCATACACAGCAGCAGCGATCGAGGCCACTGGCTGAATTATTAACATTTGTTAATTTCCCTCTAAGAAATAACCCATATGAAACTGCTTTAGAGAAAGGACAAAGAAAGAAGAAGAAAAAGATTAATTTTAATCAGAACCCTCAGCCCTAATTAATCAAAACATGTGGGCTGGTATGTAATAAATTCAGAGAAAACAAAACAAAAATTGTCTTTCTTAATTATGATTTTATTAAGAATTTTCTTTTTAAGTGGGAAATATGTTTTGATTATATATCAATTAGCACCCCAAGAATGATACTCTTGTCTCTACCCCTCCCTCTCTATGATTGCATGAAATTATTAATTAACCTTATTATCATTGGGTAGGGCCTGGATTCCATGGACCCGGCCCGACCCGATATAACATGTTAAAACATAGTATAGTATCACGAGTTGGATTTGGTATTCTTGGGATAAATTTTTGTATTTTTTTTTTGTATTTTTACATAATTTATATAATTAATAAGATAATTCATTATGAATTAATTAATTTTTGGAATTTATTTTCTAAAATTAATTTGAAGACTTGTGATTGATTTGGACTGACCCACTAACTTTGTACCGATCTAATTGAATGGATCACGTAGGGTCAAGAAAGACAATGACGGATCGGATCAACATTATAATTTGACCCAACGGCGTCGTGTTAGACATAACTTTTTTACAGTCAAGTCAATCCTGACACAATTTCACCTCTATCATTAGGGGTGGAAACGATGCGGTTAGAACCAAACCGAACCATATATACGAACTACGGTCCAAACCAAGAGGCTATAACACACAAACCATGAATCATACATATATAATATACTATTCAGACCATGTATGTGCGATGCGGGTCAAATACTGTCTGAATCATATAGACCATATTCAACAAACTTAATTATTCTCACTACTGTACCTACGATTAGGGGTGTCAGTCGGTCGATTTCGGTTTAACCAAAAACTAATTTTCCGGTTATCGGTTAAATCGAGTTGTTCCTTATGCATGCTGACCACCGACCGCGAGCGATGACACGGTTAGCCGACCAGCGACCAATCGATTTTTTGGTTTTGGTTCGATTATCCGCAACTAACCGAGTTTATTGAGAGAAAGAAAAAAAAAAAGAAACCAACCCCACCCACGTTCTCTTTTCTGCTCTCTTGTCACCAACTACCAAGCAATAAAAAATTAAAAAGAAAGAAAGAGAAGAACCAAGCCACACCACACCGTCCACACGTTCCTTATCTTCTTCTTCTTCTCTCCTCCCTTTTTCCCCAAGAATAATAAAAGCAAAATCAAACTTCTCCTCTCCCCTCTCTGCCACTGCTACCCTCCAAACCCCTTCTTCTTCCTCTCTCCTCTCTCTACCTCTATGAAGGACGAGGAGGAGGAGCAGCGGCGATCAGCGGGAAGAGCAAGGCCGGAGATGGACGAATTGCTGCCTGAGGCGGAGACGACGATGGTGGTGAAGTGGAAGAGCGGAGGTGACGAAGGTCGGCGTTCTGGTCTCGGAAGAGGAGGGCATTCTAGAGAGGAGAGGCGCGGCGCGTGGTGAATGGAAAGGAAGGGAAGGTTTTTGATTTTGGGAATTAGGATTTTTCTCTAAGATTGGGAAAAGGAGGAGTCAGAATGGAAAGGTGTGAAGACTGCAGGGTTTCTGGGATTTTGGAGGAGGCGGCGGTTAGGGTTTTTGGGGGTGTGGCCTGGTTGGTTGGAGGAAAATTGGATTTTGGGATGGAGGTCGGTTAGCTCCGGTTACTCGGGTAACTGCGGTTAACTCCCTCCGGTTACTCGGCTAACCGCAGTCAATCCCTCCCCCTCCGAACACCGACCGACCCTTATTTCCCATCGGTTTTTGGTTAGCCGCTAACCGACGATTTTGGTTGAACCGACCGGTTAGTCGCTAATCGACAACCAAACTGCCACCCCTACCTACAACCCTCCTTGATATCAATTAAAAAAAAGTAGGGGTGGAGAATCAGTTACCGATTATCAGTTAATCGGTTGGTTAAACCGATAAACGACCGGTTATCCACTAGCCAGTAACCGATATAACCAAAAATTGATCGGTTGTCGAATGGTGGACGAGATGGTTTTGGTCTTGGAGGCGGCACGGTGACCCGATAACTGAGATAACCAAAGCCTATTTCGATCGTTTGTCAATTGGGGAGGTCGGTCTTTCAGTTAATCGATAACCGACCGATCGACTACCGGTTATAATCAAAAGTAACCCACCGCCACCCAAAAAAAAGTGACCAATATACTAGTGAAATAAGAATTAAGTGATTATAACTAAGAAATATGGGGGGAGAAGGGCTCTTAGGGTTAAGTAGAGAGGGGGGTCATGTTTTAGGCTTGGCGATGCGAGTGGTAGTTCTGTGTAGGGTTTGGGATTGGTTTTCTATCCACTCCCTTGATTAAAAATCAAATTGGATTGTTTGTAATCCTATTACGGTTACAATATGGTCGGTTTATAAGGTTGGTTTTTGGTTTAACCGCAAAACAGAGACTAATTTACCAGTCATACTAGCAATAGTAGGATGAGGACATTCGTCACATTATAGATTCGCGTTCGAGCTAGCAACCATATAAATACTAATCGGAAAGTTTTGTATGCAAATAAATAGCCTTAAAATGTGAACTTACCGTATAATAGATATTAATCTCCAATCTTCATTTTTTTCTTTATTTAATATGTCTCTTATAAACTAAATGGTCTCAGTAACTCGAGTTATTGGGAGAAAGTTATTATGAATCTTATACCACTATCTTACGCGCCCCAAAAGCCAACTCACGGATTTAAAATTTGTACAGATCCACCATACATTGTATTTTGATAAACTATTAATATTGAGGGTCATGAATATTCAAACATACAATCACTTGATCAAATCAGTTTCAATATCATGTCATAAACCAACTAATCTCAATAATGAGCATAAAATTATTAAAAATAAATTAGGAATGTTATTGAAAACAAAAAACAAAAAGAGAGAAATTAACCGCATGGGTGTGGCCGCACTTGTGGGTTCTCATCCACAGTGATAAACTAAACTAGTGCAAAAGCTTTCGTTTGTTTTTGTGGTTTGGATTGATTCATCAAATTAAGTAGAGTAAAATTCCATTTCTATTAATTATATTTGTTAATTCAGGCGGTCGTCTTTATGTTCCAATCCGGTGAATGTGCATGGGAATATGGACATGTAAATTTCCTCGATGCATGGGAGGAAGAGACGACGCTGCTTTTACGTTTTAAATAATGTCATTTGCACGTGCAACTACAGTTTCCTCTCCACTTTCTTTGCTACTTTCAACGTCAAGACTCTTTTCTTAATGTAACTTCTCTACATAAAGGACAAACAAGACGTAACGGAACAAAATAAATACACTTTCTAATATATATTATCGTGAAGCTTGAATGTATTGATGTTTACAAGTTGAATTTGTACATTAAAAGTTGAAGTTTAGTTTGCACAATATAAAATTTTATATAAAAAAATGTATATATACAATTGAATTTGAATTTGTACTATAATGTTAAAAGTATATGTATTTTCGTTGACTCATATGCTTTATTTATCCAAGTTTATTATGTATCATACAAGATTTTGCACTATAATGTTAAAGTACATATTCCGTTTATACCTACCACCAAAAAATTTCATTAAAAATTTATTAATAAAAACTGAATTTGTACCTGAATTGTAAGATCGTTAAAAATACAGATTATGTTTGTACTGTACATTTTTTTTAAGAAAAAAAAAACCTAGTACTATCAGTTATGGTAATATATATTCCCCAGGGTTCCATACATATATCCTTGTCAAACAAACAAAAAGTGAAGAGACCGCTATGTAGAAGGAAAGGGTACCCAAAGAATCTCACCCACAAGCCCAACTCCCCCATGCTCAACCCACTTACATATCACTAATGGGTCTACAGTCTAGGCACATCAGCCCAAACCCGCAGAGCCCTAAATGTTAGAAAAGCAACTCCTGACTGAACCGATAATCCCAGGCCCAGCTCACTGGTTTACCCCCAAATCGTACCCATAGGACATAGTTACACTTTTTGGAGTGAAGTTGGCATATATATATATATATATGGTTTATGCTAGCGTACGCCTGGGCGTACGTTAGACTACCGTACGCCCGTTTGAGTTTTGCCATTTAGATCATGAATTAACCGGAGTTTTGGGCATGATACTATACCCTAACCACTAATGGATAAACCCCAGTCCCTAGTTTTCTAACCCAAATCATGAGATTCGTTTAATCTTGAAATGAAAATCAACAATAATTTCGACAAATCAGAACCGTTGATTTTCATTTCAAGATTAAATGAATATTATGCTTTGGGTTAGTGAATTGCGGACTAGGGTTTACCCATTTGCGTATAATATCATGCCCCGAACTCTGGTTAATTCATTGTCTAAATAGCAAAACTCAACGGGCGTACGGTAAGCTAGGGTACGTCCATGCGTACGCTAGCCTTTGCCATATATATATATATATACACACACAAGTAGGGGGAAAATCGGTACGGTATTGGTACATCAATGCTAAATACCGAAATACCGAATTACATTCTAAATTCAATCCTAATTCCAATCCCAAAATAATTTCGGTATCCCATTCTCAATCCCTAAATATTTTGGTATCTCAATCAGTACTTTGGTATCTCAATCGATATTATCGAATAAGAAATTAATTAGATTTGATTGTTTAATACAGGACAAAGAGACTAAGCAAAGAGTCTTGAGTTTGGCTAGAGCTAGGATATGGATAAGGAGAATAGAGAAGAGGGGACATCTCGAGTTTTTATCAATGGTAATCTTTAATTTGATGAATTGGAGGTTAAGAGAAGACTAATACTAGTGCTTTTTTTTTAGGGTCGTGTAGTATTGAATGAGAGAGTTTAGTTGAGAGCATAAAATACACATTAGCTTATATTTCGGTATTGTTCGGTATTTCGATATCTGCCGATCACAATCCCGTAATCCCTAATACCGAATAACAAATGAAATTGAATCCCAATCCCAAAGAATAATATGTGTATTCGATAATACCAAATATAGAGAAATTCGGTACAATATTCGATATATCCCAAATACCGGTATCAAACTTCCAGCCCTATATACAAAGGTTAACAGTAACTAGCACCGGGGCGGCCTTGCCCGGGAGAGTTTGATTATTATATATTTTGATGTGCTGTTGTCATTTATAATATGTAATTTTTGATATAGATAAAAAAGAATATAGAAATGAATAACAAATATAAACAACTAATAGCGAAATTTAGAAAGTAAATAGTGTCTATTTATTTTGCATCTCATGTAGGACAACATGAGAGTTTTTCCATTACACACAAAATCAATCTTAATCATAAAAAAATGATTGTACATTCATGTAGTTTAATCAAATATTTTTTTCTCAATAGTTACCATCTTTATTCATCACGGTACGTTATAGATATGAAATTATATCCCATGAAAGATTATATAGGGCACATTAGAGTTTGATCAACAATCTATAAAATATATAAAGGAAAAACATGGGTTGGAATTGTCTCATTTCAAATTTTGTGGCGTGAGAGTGATTCTAGGAAGGTCATTTTTGTCATTGCACCCAATTGATCTTTAAATATTATAAGAAAGAGCTTTATAACCAACTAAGCTATATTGTATTTATTGTTACTTCTTTTATTAAACTCTAGGAATATGTTTGGTAATGATGCTTCTATATTTATATTTGGTCTAATATCACTGGAAATACCATCCTTTAGCGAAAGTGTCATTTGTATTTCGTAACTATTGATATGACAATTGTATACCATCTGTTAAGTTTTCCGTTAGTAATTAACAGAAAACACAGTCAGCAATGACATAGCAAAACACAGTCATCAATGACATAGCAACAGATGTGGAAAATTTTAATAAAATTAATTATAAAAAGCAAAACAAAAATAAAGAAAATCAAAAGCAAAAAAAGGAAAAGTAAAAGTAAAAAAAAGTATTTCTTCCATCTTCCCTACTTCTCTCGATCTCTCCCCTCCGCCAGAGTCCCTTCTTCTATCTCCCCTAACTTCCCCACACCTTCTGCCACCACCATCACCACATCCTCACAGCAGCTCCCAATTGTCTCCCTGTCCGTCAAACAAGAAATAGAAACAAGCCCTCCCTCTTCCCCGTGACAATTTGCCGAATGAAAAATATTCAGTCCCTATTGGCTACAAGGGGTTTCCAATCCGCCGCCGCCGATCGAAGATAAGAAGAGAGGAAGAAGAAATAGCATCATTGGGACAGAGTAAATGGCGATAGCAGAGGGGATGGGGATTCAACATTGTCCTGACCAGTAATATAAATGGCACTTTCGCTAAAGGATGGCATTTCCAGTGGTATTAGCCATTTATATTTTATCTAAAGTTATTTGTATTTTATAAAAAGAGATTAGTTCTAAAATCAAAACACAAGTAACATCGATTCAAACATTAATATTAAATTGTATGTGTAGTTTAGTCTAGACAAAATACAGAATTGAACCAAAACATGATGAATCTTTGTGACGACATTTTTTGTGACAAATCTACAAATAGTATAATGATAGAATTTGAAAATGAGAGTCTCATTTCAAATTTCGTGGTCTGAGAGGGATTCTAGGAAGCTCTTTTTCGTCATAGCGCCCAACTTATTTATATATTATGTGTAGATTTCTCACAAAACCTCCTTGAAGTTGAGGTTCTCGTCGATGAGATGGAGTCTCAAGTCACAAGCATGTGGTATGACAGGTGATGGAAGCTCGTGCACTTGATGCAGATAATGTCTCCACCCTCGAGACCTCTTCTTCTCTTTTCTCATCTCATTGCCCCAAACTAGATATGACAGCATCAATAGACCACCCTCGCGTCCACCAAGAGGACCGATGTCGATGTGGCCTTGGTCTGGCAAAGAGACACTGCAAATGGGTCCTTGCTAAGCAGTTCCTCGAAGTTTGGTGGGGATATTACTTGCAACTCATGGCCGGTGCAAGCCTCTTCCACCTCAACTTCGTCCTCAGCCTGTACGCCAATTGCTTCAACCTCCCTTTCTTCTTCATGTGGTATCACCCCTGGGAAATTATCAAGAACTCCTCCCGCTTCACTTTCGTAATCCTCCACAACTTCTTTCTGCACCCTTTCTTGCTCTTCTTCTTCTAGCACGGATTGGAGAGCAAGTTGCCAAGCAATTTCTTTCATGAGATCTTCTTGCATCTCCTCACTCATGCCCGCTTCTTCAAAGATCAGTTTGGGATGTGGGAAGGTGTGGTCGGCTACGACAGGACATTCCTGATCATGATCATCACGGGAGCTCTCCGTGACAACTTCAGTGTGCTCCACAATGTCCTTGTAGCCTTCTTCTTCCTCCTCCTCTTCTAGTATGGTGGAAGGAGGGTGATCTGGAGCAGGTTGTGCACAAGATCGCTCAAGATCATCGACGCTCTTCTTAAGGATCAAGAGGATCTCCTCTGTTTCACGATAGGCCTGGATACAATGATCCATCCTGGAGCATGATCTCTCACTATCTCGAGCAAACTGCTCCATGAGAAGCCTCAGTTCATAGTTTGGATCTGGCTGTGGAGTGTAGCATGGCTCTGCAGAATGGCCCATGAAGGCCGCCATGGGTAACTCCAGCTCCGATGGCCCTTCTGGTTGTGGGAGAAAGTCTTCTTGGTAATGAGATTGTTCTTGATATGCCCAGGGGTCTGATTGTTCTCCGTAGTAAGGGGGTTGGTACTGGAACCTGAATCCATAGTCTTCTCCATCTTGATTGCTCCAGGGAGTCTCGGGGTAATACCACTCGGATGGTGGTGGATACCCCCAATGGTTGGAGAAGCCATGCGGATCCATGATTCAGATTTGCACCAACAATAACAAAAACACCCAAGTGAAAAGCAAGGGTGGAAAAGAAAAGAAAAACACTAAAGTAACAAACTTCTGCCTTTCCTAATACTCTAGAAAGTCCCCGGCAACGGCACCAAAAACTTGACTCGCTACGACACAACACCTAACAATGGCCAAGTGTAACCAATAGAAGGGACTACAGTATAGTGGCTCAAGTAATAAATATCGAATCCACGGGTCTCTAGAGTTACTATTACTCAGCTTCAGTTCATTATTTAGCAAACCAAATTAATAAGGAAGAACTAAAACTACTCTAGCAAACTACAGTTAAAGTTAATCTAATTACAGGTTGGGAACTCACTTAGGTATGATTCCCCCTAGCCAGATTAATAATTGATGATTTCTAACTTGTTTCACTTTCATTCACAATCCGGAGAATCCTTGACTAGACCTTGAGGCTCGACTAAAGGAACAAGGCCCTCTTGAGTCAAATGCCTAGAGGGACGTATCCTTCTCTAGAACAACCGATCAAGGCGTTCTGAACTAGACTCCCTCTATCAAAAGAGGTTCTCAATCGATACAAAGCACTGAACCAACCCTCGACTAAAGCAATCGATCCACTACTATCAATCTATGGTGCTCTATTGACCTAATCAGGTATTCGCTCTCATAGGATCAAAGCAGAATCAATAATCTCGACTAAAGCAGAATTGAATCATGAAAACATGCATAGATTGAATATGAACTCAAGATTATCAAGTCAGAGTACTCATACAATCATCCAATCAAAAAAACATAGCTAGGGTTCCTCAAAACCTAAGTGAAGGGAAGTTACTCCATAGAGAAGAGAGAGACTGTAGTAAGAATCTTTAGATGATCAGTCTTCAAGTCCAGGCCTGTTCCTCGAGCTTCCAAGGCAAAGAAATCCTCCAGTTCCACTCTTAGAATGCCCTCAAATCGCCCTCTCTCTCTCTCTTTGGTTCGTCCCTTGGATGTTTGGGATCCAAAAACCCAGCTCTCCCTTTCCTTTGGCTTCAATCTGCCTAAAAAACCCGATTCTGGGCAAAACACGGTCGAGGACATGGTCGTGTTTCACTTTTGCCCGCCCGTGTTTTGCCCACATCAGCCCTCGTCTGCCAAAACACGGTTGTGCCTAAATATGGACACGGCCGTGTTTTTCTTTAGGCCAGCCCGTGTTTTTACTGCCGAACATGTTCCCCTATATTCAATGCTTCGTTTCTCCCTCGTCCGGACTCCGAATAAGTCGCCGTTTGATCCCAGATGCTCGTAGTCTCGTCTTCTTTCTTTTCATGACAAGATTTCATGATTCTTTATCCATAAAGTGAGGTATAAATCCATTCTTCTTCACATTTGTGAGAAACACATTCTTCAGCATTCTAGTGAGAGAAACAGAACCAAAGGGAAGAAGAAGGTCAGGGTTAGGATTCAAGGCAGATTTTGGGAAGATTTCCCCAAGGAAAGCTCAACTCAAGCGTCAAGAAGAGAGGAGGCATCCCCAAAGATGGTTTCCACCTTTTCCCCTTTTGTTCTTCCCACTTCTAGCATGGAGTAGACCTCCTTTCACTTGGGTGTAGTGAAACCCTAACTCTACCATGTAGTTTTCTTGTATGTGTTTTGGATGATTGTCATTGGGTATTGTTCAATTCAATGATTGAGGCATTATTCACCATGATTGTGCATGCTTGTGCTTAGCAACTTAGGGGTTGTGCATGTTTTGTGCTTAGCATCCTTAGGTTTCTGCATTTAGCTGCTTAGCAACCTAGGGATTGTGCATAATTGTGCTTAGCACCCCCTAAGTTTGTGCATTTAGGTGCTAGTAATCTAATTTTCCACCTTAGCCTAGTTTAGAGAGGAAAATCCCCCTTTCAAGGGAGACTCAATCGAGTTGGTTTTCCTTCCGCTTTTTAAGCCATATAAACTAGGTTGAGTTAGGGAAACCCTCAATATTGAGTTAAACAAGTCGATTAATCATGATTAAACCGTCCGACCTTAGAGTTAAGTGAGGGAGTAAGTCGATTACCGATTGTCTAAACCGAGAGGGTCGAATGACACGACCTTTCATCCTCACCTCGGTTTAGCAATTGAGACTGTGGTCTCCGACCACATACACTTTCCTCTGCGGTGCATGATTAACATGCCCAAGAAAATCGTTCCAATCCACATAGCTTGGTAGCGGTTAAGGGGAAGCGAAACCCGAGTGACTTTCCCACAAAAGAGTTTTCAAACCAATCACCTTTGCTTTCTTTTATTTCAATTAGAAAACCTTTTAAACCAAAGTTTAGTTGCTAGATAATGATTTCAACAACGGAAGTAGGGATAGACGGACCGGCCCGGGTCGATATCTAAATACTTGCCCTATACTGCACCCGATTAGAGTTCAAAAACTTGGGCTCTAATTGGGGTTTTATTGTGGTGTAGTTTCATGCGAGTCAACCACCAAACAATAGATCCACCATTCATTAATCCTCAATCTGTCAAACATACAATTAGTTTAATAAGTATTTAAAAAATAAAATGTGAAACTTCAATCTCTCACTCTTTCTCTACCACATTCAAACTGTGTCGGAACCTCCCATTTTGTACCTTTCTATTTTCTCACGTCGTCCGACACATTCGCTTCTTTCCAAAAATGAATTTTTGGTTACCCTATTTACACTTCCTTCATATACCATTTTCAGACAGGACGAATTTGCATTAGACGAAGCTGATATTGTTAATCACAGGGAATATATTCAATAATTATAGTCCTTGCTTCATATATGTCCGCCATCTTATTCTTCCGCTGCAATCGATGCCAAAGTTTGGAAGCTTCATTTATTAACAGTTGATATTCAGACTTTAGTGTTAATTGCTTCAGTAACGGTTCATTCATTGGCTGCTTTTCGTTCATATGAGATATATGGTTAACGATTTTGCTTATGTTGGCAACGTTTCAATTTGTAGATTATTAACAATACATCATTCCTTTGTTAACAGTATGATCCAATATCACAATTGTCTATTAATATTGTTTGTTCATATTATTGATGTTCATGATATCATTAAGAAATTATTTTATAAATGAACATTTATGTTGATTATGATAATTGTTAACATCACCCAAAATGGAATAGGTACTAACTCATATAATTAAAACTAATATCATTATTGTTAAAAATAACTCTATTGTTGTTAAAATACATGCCCGTTCGATAAATGGTTCTATGGTTTGAATTTTGTAGAGTTTTTTATGTCGGGTTTTGTATCGTAATCCAAATGATATTGAATTTTTATTTTAATACGCATTAGATTAATCTAAAGGCGTAGATTTAAATAAATTGTAACCAACGATTAGTACCATATATATCATGGAAGAAAAAATGATATTGGAATCTTCAAGATTGGGGATTTTATTAGAATAATGAGAACTTGATTTTTCATTCATGTGTAGCTTGGTTTGATAATTGGATTTATGGAAAACACACTATCTTTTTGTTGTTTTACAAGTGAAAATAGAGAAGATTGGACGTGGAGACGAATTATGAAGCTTCGGCCAACTATGCAGCTGTTTATGAGGAAGCAGGGTGATGAAGGCTTTTGGAATGAGAAATTGATGTCCAGCTACTCAGTTAGCGCAGTCTGTGATACGATACGGCTTGTGACGAGCAAACAACACTGGTCTACTCTTCTCTAGAGTAAATTCTACGTGTCGCATTAGAGTATCATAGCATAAATTGTGGCCATGGATGCAATCGTAACCAAGGTAAAGTTGATGCGGTGGGGTAAATTAAATGAAGATAGATTCATTTTATGTCATGCCAATAGTGAGACCTGGGATCATTTGTTTTTCGAATGTTGTTTCTCGAGGAGTATTGTTAGCAGAGTTGGTAATTTTTTCAGTAGAAGCTTTTGGGATCTTCGACTCTCATATGCAGGTGTGGTTGCAAAGCGAAACACGGCTATGGGGAGAATTATTGGACCTCTATGGTGCTCCTTGATTATCTTTGTCTGGCAAGAAAGTTTTGAAGGCTCCATAGAGAGGTCCCAAGAACAGCCAAGTTGGTGACAAAGTTATGGCTGCGAGATTTCTGCTTCTTTGTTTCCTCTTATCTAGGTTTAGAGGCTGGGAGAGTTTGCGTCCCTCCGGCAACATAACAATAAAATAAAATTAAAAAAACAAATTAAAAAGTGAAATAGAACACACCAAATTTAAATCTTAGCGGATCTCGCCTACACCTGTGCTGGTGTTCTACTTCTTCTTTCTATTTGAGATGACGAGTAATGGTGGAAGCGCTCTTGTGATGACTGAGGGGAAGCCGATGAAGCCATGGGCACAATTGTTTAGAATATCGGAGGAAAATCGGCTTAGCTATGAAAAGGGTGAAGTCGTTAATGGGGGATTGCAGATGCTAAAGGAGGTTTGAGATGCTGGAGCGACGAAGTGGAAACTCTGCCTCGTTGGTCAGTTTCTCCAATCTCCTCCGCTGTTGTTGATGGTTCGTCGCTGGGCGAATCGAATCTGGGTGCATGATGGCCCGGTTAGGGTATCACTGCTCTCTAATCAATTGTTCCTCATTCAGTTGCCATCCCAATCTACATATGACTGGATCCTGAAGAGCGGTCCATGAATCAGTGCGGAGGACATGGGGCTCTCCCGATCTGGCTCCATCTTACGAATATTCCATTGGAATATATTGATTAGCAGGGTTTAAGCCATATGGCGAGTTGGATTGGGGTGTCGCTTGGTGTGGATCATACTACTAGAAGAGGAGCTCGAATGGGGTTTGTTCGGGTACTGCTTGAGCTGAAGTCTGCGGGAGCTTTTCCAGATCATGTAATGATGTATCCAGATGAGGAACCTCCAATTCACGTTGGGGTAGAATACTGCCATTTACTAGAGGTCTGTACAAGGTGTATGCTATTCGGCCCTTGTGACTGTGGTGGCAAATCCATGAAGAGAGTCTGGAAGCGCAAAGAGGTAACTGAGTTGGTTAGAGTGGTTTCTGAGAATGTGGTTCAGGTTGATAAGGGCAAGGCGGTATTGAAGGATCAAGGGGATGATATAGTGTTGCCAATTGCAAGTTGTTCTTATACTCCTTCATTAGTGATTATTGGTACTAATGTGGTGGCTTATGAATCTCCTAAGTATCCCTTGGTAAGTATTAACCTGGAGAAGTCCTTTTAAGAGGTGGCTGTGGATGTTGCTTCGCCTGGTTTGCCATCGGATGTTGATTTTCAGTAGGTGATAAATGGGTTGAGGCCACGTTGCTGGTCACTTCTAGGTAGGCCCACTAGTGTTTTGCAAGCTTCGAATTCAGCATTTCAATTGCTGAGTGATTTGGGAGACATGGAAGAGGTTAGGATGCATGCAGCTCCAGTTAAGGGTGGAAAGAAGAAAGGGCGAAAGTCTTCTCCATGATGAAAATCCTATTCTGGAATATTAGGGGGTTCAATAGACCTCCTAAGAGAAGGGACTTTCTGAGAGTACTAAGTAAATTGAAGGTTGATGTGGTGGCTGCATTGGAAACTAGAGTTCGGAAAGAAAAGGTTGAGAAGGTGTTAGAAGACTGTTTTGTGGGGTGGGAAAGAGAGTTGAACTATGTTGACTCTGACCTAGGCAGGATTTGGCTGTTCTGGTCTTCGGATATCACTCTTTGTGTATTAAGGAAGGGGAAGAATTTTGTTCATGCTCTGGCTGAGGGGCATGACAAGGTTCCATTCTTTCTTACAGTAGTTTATGGCTCTAATGATGAAGCTGAAAGATGCTCTACTTATAGAGAGATGAGTAAGTTTCGGGTGCAAGGTAGACCCTGGGTTGTTGGTGGGGATTTTAATGCTGTCATTCATCCATTAGAAACTTCAAACCTAACTGTGAAGACATCTAGTATGAATGATTTTGAGGGATGGTTGCGTGATATGGAATTGCTTGATTATAGAACTACAGGGACTTGGTTTACCTGGACTAATAATCAGTCTGGCAACCCACTGGCTAGAAGGTTGAATAGGGTTGCACTGAATGTAGATTGGATTGAGGCTTTTAAGGATTGTTCAATGGAGGCAATATTGGCTCCATTTACTGATCATTGTGGTATCTTGGTTGCTACTGTTTCATGCATTAAATCTGTGCATAAAGCTTTTAAATACTTTCAGTTTTGGGAGTCTCATCCAGATTTTATGAGTATAGTGGAGCAGGCTTAGAAGATTGAGGTAACAGTAGTCCTTGGCATGTTATTCATTGTAAACTCAAGTCTGTTAAGAAAGCTTTGAAGAAACTTAATCATGAAGTCTTTAGTGATATAAGTGAGCAAGTTAGGGTGGTGAAGCAACAGTTAATGACGCTCCAGGCTGAAATCCTGAACCATCCTACCGAGATCTTAATCCAAGCAAAAGCTGACGTGCAAAAACAGTATGATGATTTAAAACGACAGGATGAGAGTTTTTAGTGGCAGAAGTCTAGGGTGAATTGGTTGGGCAAAGGTGATAAGGGTACAGGGTTCTTTCATCAGGCAGTGATAAATGATGCAGGGGAGAAGCTAACTGATGTTGATCAAATTGTTGAGGAAGCAGTGAATTACTATAAGGGTTTGTTTGGAGTGATAAACTCTGAAGTACAGACTGATGCTGACCTTATTGGCTTGTTAATTCAGAAAAGGGTCCATGAAGAGATTGTTGATCTATTATGTTTGCCAGTATCTCTTGATGAAATTAGTACAATCATGTTTGGCCTCAATGACCAGAAAGCTCTGGGGCCAGATGGCTTTTCAGCAAGGTTTTTTAAGAATACATGGAACTTAATTGGAGAGGACATAACTGCAGGTATCTTGGATTTTTTCTCACAAGGTAGATTACTAAGTGAAATTAATGCAACAACCGTTTCTCTTTGCCCTAAAGTACCTAATGCTGAGAGATTAAAGGACTTTCGTCCTATATCTTGTGTGAATGTGTTATACAAATGTGTCACAAAAATCTTAGCAAATATATTGAAGTTAGTGATGCCTCATATCATTAGCATGAATTAGTCTGCTTTTATTAAGGGTAGACGCATTATGGAAAACATATTGCTTGCACAAGAATTGATCAGTGGTTATGGTAATAAACAGCTTTCTACTAGATGTGCAGTGAAGGTAGATTTGATGAAAGCATTTGATTCAGTACATTGGGACTATTTGTTCAAGGTTATGGGTATTATGGGTTTCCCAGATTTGTACATCAAATGGATTAGGATCTGTCTTTCTACTGCTCACTTCAGTATCAGTTTAAATGGTGGTCCATGTGGGTTTTTTAAAGCACAAAAAGGAGTTAGACAGGGTGACCCCTTGTCGCCCTATCTATTTTGTATAGCAATGGAAGGTCTATCTGGGTTACTGAATCAAGCAGTAGTACAGAATCACTTACCGTAACACCCAGTAAGAAGATTGCTCTTAATCATCTGTGCTTTGCACATGACTTACTCATCTTCTCTACAGGATTAGGGAAATCTCTGTTGAAAATAAAGGACCTATTGAATGAATTATATCAATTTTTTGGGCTGAAATTCAACTCGGATAAGTGTGAGGTGTATTTTGGTGGTGAGTCTATGAAATATAAGGTAACTGCTCTAACTTTATATGGCTTTAAAGAGGGTTCCTTGCCTGTTAGGAATCTGAGACTCCCCTTGCTCACTATAAAGTTGAAGGATTCAGATTGTGAAGTGTTGCTTGAAAAGTTAACCAAGAAAATACGATTATGGCGTCCTGAGAAGCTGACTTATGCAGGGAGAATACAGTTAGTTTCCTCAGTCTTAATGGGGGTGATTCAATATTGGCTCCAGTTGTTCCTGTTTCCTAAAAACTTTCTTTGAAAGTTGCAGAAGATCTGTTCGGACTTCCTGTGGCATGGAGAGGAATCTGGAAGGGCAAAGGTGGCATGGGAGAGGATTGCTAGACCTAAAAACAGAGGGCAGTCTGGGCGTACGTGACTTGTTTACATGGAATAGAGCATGCACTGCCAGGATGCTCTGTATCCTCATGATGCGCTCAGGAGCCCTATGGGTGGCTTGGATGCTTGCTTACAGGTGCAGAGGAATAGATCTTTGGAGTATGACGATTACTACATCTAGTTCTTGGGCTTGGCGCATAATATTGAAACTTCATCCTCAATTCCAGCCTTTAATGGGATTGCAGGATGGGGTTGGGACTTGGAAAGGTAAAAGGATGGTGTTGTACTCTGTTCGTGAGGTCTGTAAAACCCTGCGACCTGTTAATGCTAGAGTAAACTAGTCCAAACTTCTTTGGGGAAAGCATCATGTGCCTATATAGAGTTTTATCTCTTGGGTCATCATGTTTGATGCAATGGTTACGAAGGCAAAAATGTTGAAATGGGGACGAGTGAATGATGATGTTTGGACCTTGTGTGGTGTTAGCAGTGAGATGAGGGAACATCTGTTCTTTGAGTGCAGTTTTCCCAAATGCTTATTGATGAAAGCGGGATTGCAGGTTGGAAGTGGCTCTTGGGACTCGCGGGTTGAGGAAGTAGTGTCTATAGCTGCTAGGAATAGTGCGTGGGGATGTATGATAGGATTAATTTGGTGTTCTTTGTCATCTTTTATTTGGGAGGAGAGATGCCGAAGAAGCCCTGGGGAACAACCACGAGCTGTTGAATGGTGTGCAATCTATGGTTACGTGAGTTACAATTTGTTGTGGGTGCATTTCCTACTCTTTTGAGTGATTACAGTAGTATAGATCTTGTGTAGAAGGACTGTGGTACAAATGGTAGCAGACAGTTGTTAGTTTTTTACAGGATTGTATTCCAGAGAACCAATTAGGAGCTCTCTGCTTCATTGTATCAGGTTTGGTGTTTTATTACCATGTCTTCTCTAAAACTTAATAAAGAGGAAACTGATTCAACGAAAAAAGAAACGCTAAAATCAGTGCGACAGATTTAAAACCCAACATAAACGAAGCATTCCAATTAAAGTGTGGTAAATGACATTTTTTTCCTTCCAAAAATCACTCTGGTTGCTAGATATTTGAAATTGAGAAAATTTAACACATGAATCTCCTTCATATATTTTATAGATTGGAGGATAATCTAGAACTAAAATAATAAAACATAAAAATTGAAGTATCAAACACCATAAAGATACTTATAGGAGACTTAGTGAGCTAGCATCTCGTTATGCAAAAGTCATATGTTTTTCATATTTTAACTCCATGTATGTTTTGTAATAAAAAATATACAACGTATTTGCTTAGTGTAATCAGTTATGTCTCTTTTCTTTGTTTAAAAAAACCATGGTTCAAATCTTGGTGTTGATATATTTTTATACAAAATAAATAACTAATTGTGAAGACAGAAACACCCTTCCTACTTTCACTCTGGTTGCTCGAAATTTGAAATGGAGAAAATTCAACCAATGAATCTGCTTGAACACATCCTCTAATCTACATCTACACTATTTATAATCTACACATAATATAACGAAAGTAAAAGTAGGAATGACATTTTGGTCTTCACAATTACTTTTTTTTATTCATTAAAAAGACACGCAGTGGGATTCGAACCATGACTATTTTAAGGAAAAGTAAGGATCATAACAAATCACACTAAGTACATTTGTTGTATCTTTTTAAATTAAAAACATATAATAGCATGGAGGAAAAAATCATTCCCTCATTTCAAATTCCCTACTCCATGAGCGTTTGTAGGAATGATAGAATATGGAGTGTCAATTTTTTCATCTTTCCTCTGTGGAACGGGCCAACTTACCGTACACATGCGAATTTAAACGGGTTTAGGAGTGTCAATTTTTTTCATTAAGCCCTTTTATTTCTCCGTTGTGATAAAATATATATGAAAAGGCAAAAATAATACTTCTTTTTATTGCTAAAAATAAAAAATTTAACAATAAACTAATGCATGATATCTAATGGGATAACCACTAACCATAAAATAAAAGAGTTGAATTGGCCTGACCTACACGGGATTTCGCTATCCAGTAAAATAAATGAACATCATTGGTTTGACATTCTAAAACAAGTTATTTTCTCTGGCATAATATATATTATGCTATTATTTTATATCTTAGTGGCTAAAATATAATGTATTTTAAAGTTATTCAATGGTTCAACCTCGACCAACCCAATTAGTCCAATTTTTATCATTTCAAATATATATTATATAATTATTTGATATCATAACGATCAAATTATAGTGTATTTTATAGGGAATCGTTTGGTATTTGTTAGTAAAAAACTAAACAGAAAGATCTATTTGGTTATTTTAAACATTAAAACGATCCTAACATTTTCAGTTCCTTTTGAATTTCTATGGTTTTATTCCCGAATAAGTGATGTGCAAATGGCAAATTGCAGTCATCTCTTTTCTTTCACTATTTTTTATTTTCAAATACAAAGTTTAAAAGTAAAGAATAATTAGAATTTGGCATGGGTCGGTCAAACAGGCTGCATTTCAAGTTTTGGCCCGTTTTGATCAAGTCTAATTTATAATCACATGGTTCCCTGATACCTGATAAAAATCTCAATCCAAACCAGTTTGGCTGGTGAGTCAGTGTTTACCACCATTTTCTAGGGATACGACAACGACGGTTCCTATCCCAAATCGTGTTGTTCGTTCTTGATTTCCTTAGATTTTATCATGGCCTGAAAAAAACCAGATAGCACAATGACGACAAGATGAAAGTTTTATAAACCAAATTAATCGGCCAACGGGCCGAGTAAAAGCTAGCAATGATTGTGAGATGCTCATTTCCCGAAAACAGACGGGATATGCGATTTTTTATTCGATTTGCTGGAATTCGGTTTCTATTAAACTTACTCCACCTCATCATATTACCAGAAAAAATATTGTTTCACAAGGTAACAGGTACTTGATTTTGGTTCATAAGGCCGATTTTTGATTTGTTGCATCATTAATGTCTCTTTCCTGCTAAAATCACTATTTTTATTATGTGTTTCCCAAAAGAACTATACAACAATAAGCTATACACCCCATTACATTATCAAATTTCATACCTCACCTTCCTCCGGCTAGCTGGCCGGGGCCCACGCTAGTACATTTTAAAGAGTTTGATTTGCTCCATTTCAAATTTCCTGCAACGAGAGTGAAAGTAGGAAGGGTATTTTCGTCTACACAATCAATTTTTTATTTCATATAAAAAGATATCAATGCTAGGTTTGAACCATGGTCACGTCCACCAAAGACAAGAATTGTAACCAATTAGACTAGACATATTTGTTTTACTTTATTAATACAAAACATAGAGGAAGTTAAAATTATGAAAACAAAGTACTTTTCTATCACGGTTAGTTAGCCCGCTAAGTCTACTGTAAGTATTTTGTAGTGTTTGATACTTCTATTTTTATATTTTAATAATTAATTTAGAATTTTTTCTATCTTATAAATGAAGGATAATCTTAAAATCTCAACACAAATATCATTGGTTTGAATATTGCGCATTGAATTGAAGTGTTCAATGAAGTGTTCAATGACGACATAAGAACACTGGTACCAAACATTTCAAGAAATATAAACATGACAAACACCAATACCAATTATCTCGACAGTCTATTCTAAAATTCTAAATTGTTTAATCATTCAATTTGAATGATAGTTTAGTCAAATCAAATAAATAATTCACGATTGTGTATGAACAAATATAAAAACGTATTATTGTCTTATGAGATATAGTTATTTTAACATCTAATAAAACAATCAAAACTTCCATACGACCCCTTATTTCAATAATGTAATTAATGAAATAATTTTTATCAGCATGATGCACTGTTCAAGCTAAGGTCCAAGTATTAATCACCAGTATAGTATTCATCATAGTTAACTATTTCAATATCCACAACTAACTATTAATGGTTACTTGCTTTCTCTTAGAGAGTTTAATGTAGCACTCTCGTGCCTAGCTATGCTCTAAGCATTTGTTTTCTTTTTCACAATATCATTTGCAGTTATTTATTAAATGAACTTTGTTTCTAGCTTTCAATTCATAATTATTCACTTCTTCATACCAACTTATGGGAATGCTAAATATATTTTTCATGTCTAATCTATTAAACATAAATGTTGCTTATCACTTAAGTTCAATGCTATCCATGTTAGGTTTGAAATCACCAACATATTCTCCCAATTTCTCCAAAAAGCATAATATCTTGCAATTGATATCATAGTTTCGTTAGGTAAAGTTCAACAAACTCAATCAATATTCGAACTCTTCGAAATAGCTATCTACATGCGAATATGAAGTACTGAGTAGCTAAAACTCTATTTGAGTTAGTGCAATCTTTTGCGCTATCAATTACAAATTCAACACATGATTATCTTATTACAATTTAGTCATACTAATTGTGCAGTAGGGGACATCTTATCAAAATCTTAAAGAAAGACTCTTTGATTGATCGCTTTCATGATGTAATCAATTATACCAAAATAGAAGTGATCAAATTTATAAGATGCACTCAAAGTTTGCTATAATTATTGAGGTTCATCAGCACGTTAGGCGTACGGCGGTCATTGGGCATTTGTGTATCTCCTAGCTCGCCTAGACATGCTTAGAAATTATAATATAAATAGCAATCTTAATAATAATGAATAAAATAACGGTTCTAAAGCACTTTCATACTTTAGTTCAAATGATTTAACAACAAACGAAATAACTCTCAAGTTTATAAATTATTTTCTTTTACCAAATGATATAATTAATTCATTTGTGAGTTGAAATAGCTAATTATAAGCACTTCAAATTGAAGTTAAAACTCTATATGATGCAATTGTTTGACGAAATGGGTTCTATAATAGAGTGGTTCTATCGAGAGAGGTCTCTAAGAAACATGGCTTACTTTATTATTCCTTAGGTGGATTTAATATCTCTCTTCATCATGACTTTTACATTAGATTCAATTTAGTATGCTTTTTCATTTAGATAGATTTTTTGATGATGTTCTGGGATGTAATATATCATTATATATGATGGTGTAGGATATTAATTCCTCTCATTTTAGATTCAAATTGATGGATTTCCCCCTTTATCGTTCCCTTTTATTGGTTAGTAATTTTTATGATATTTTTCACTTTGAAATATCGTGAGCGGAATCTATACACAACAATTTGTGTTTTTCCGCTTCCTCTTCTCTTGATTAGATATTGTGTCCATATTGATTCCTATATTGATTATCGAATTACTACTTTTTTGTTTTTTTTTTCTTATGCAAGATATGATTTTATGCTTGAGACTTTTCATTTGCTTCATAACATACATTTTACAATGGCTCCAAACTCGGATGGGTTTCTATTTAACACATAAATTTTTAATGATGTAAAATTTATGAAACTAAGATGCATTAATAAACAATGTAAGGTCTCATCTTCCCTCTTAAGCACTACATATCATTGTTTACTTAACATTAAATCAAAGTCTTCCTAACTTGAGTAAGAGCTACAATGACTTTTATTAACTTTCACTACTCATATATCACAAGTGTTCAAATCATTATCAAGTGTTCATATAATGACTTTTATTGTTGTGGATTTCCTCCAAAATGTTAGGTATGTTGCTTTTAGTTTTTGCCTTCTTTTCGCTTTGATTTAGCTTTTTATGTGTTGCTCTATTAGTTGAACTTGCCAGTTGGACATCTGCATACTTTGTTTCATTATCTCATTGAATACACAAAAGTCAATGGAACCATGAATGTGTCAGTTAGTTTGTTTCTTTTTAAGGACACTCTAAACATATACTTTGTTTCATTATATCATTGAATACACGGAAATTAATGGAAAAGGCAAAAAAAATTATCGTATACCGAGGATTGATTATGTATATGTGATGTAAAACAACTCTTATCATTGTTCTTCTCAGACATTTTTATATAGATACGACTTTGTTTTAAAATATGTATTTATGTTAGTGTAGTTGGACGTTATTTTTCATTTTTTAAACTTCATTAGTCAAATACATTAAATACTTTCCTATATTATTCATGGAGAACTTACCAAATTAAATAGTTACTTCAATCCCCGACAATATGAACCATAAAAAAATATATACCTCAATGTTTACTACACATACACATGAAACCAAACTCTCTTGGCCATCTAGTAATATATAGTAGAGTTTTGTCTACTTTTCTCTATTTCAAATTTCCTACAACGAGAGTGAAAGTAAGAAGGGCATTTAATCTTTACAATTAATTATTTATTCCATATAAAAATGTCAATATCAGGATTTGAACCCGAATCTCTTCAAACAAAGACAACAATCACAATCAATTACACTGAACAAACTTTTTGTGTCTTTTTAAATACAAAACATATACGAAGTGACACTCTGAAAATAAGAGGTTCATCATGATTAGCAAGCCCACTAAGTCTGTCGTATGTATTTTTATGGTGCTTGATACTGCAATTTTCATAGCAGAGTTATATATAGTTTCTCAATTCTAAAATCACTACTCTTTCCTTAATTTTCGCTAAAGGTAAATTGGAAATTGGTCAACATGGAAGAAACTAATTCTATTACTACGTGGTGTCCTTACATTTTTCAATTTATATTTAAATTTATACTTTTTTATCTTTGTTCTTATCTCTTTCTAACTTCCACTAAAATTCCCTTCATCGTGCAATAGTTTGCGCCCCTTTCACTTCACAGTACAAGACCGCCTTTGAAAATCAATCTTCTGGTCTCTTGGCACTACGATTTTATTTTTGGGGATGTAAACTGGCCAAGTAAAAGATTTCAACTCTGATATCAATCCATGGCGAATAGAATGGAGTTCAATAAATGGAGGTGCAGAAGGAGAATTAAAATTTCAATTTTTGGTTGAAACATCTCTTGAGATTGAAGATAGAGTAGATAAAATTTTATTGTACAACGGAGAGTGGTGGCTATTGGATCTTTAGGTTAATGGTTTTTTAAGCTATCGCAACCTAATTCTATCTTAAAATAAGGAATCATCGATTGATTTACTGAAGTAGGTCGGTCGATTATTTATTCAACCTACTGGAACCGATAGAGAAGGAGTGTCTAATATTGTTCCTTATTACTTTGATAGGATCTTTTAGTATATTGGAGGTAACCCTAATTTTGCCGTTTGCTCTCAAGTTGTGATGGTCCCCTCTCAGCCGAGTTGTTAGCATATAGTTGACTTGAATCAACAACTCTCCATTTCTTTTTTATTAGTGACATATTGTTCCTAAAAGGAGAGAATTGAACCTTTATGTAGGATTGCGAGGTTTAAGATTTAGTTTCAAACTATCTATGGTTTGTGAAGGAATTTCAGTGAGCTTTTATACTCTATTTTTCTTGACAATCAACTAACCAATAGCATTTTACCGGGTACTTAATTATCATTATGAAAATGAGATCAATGATACATTTTTATATTTCTCCAAATGTTTGATCTATATATTCTTTATTTATGTATCATCTCGATCGAAGGATTGTCAATAAAATTAAACGGGTTGATAGAGTTAAACGTAACATGAAAATAATAATAATCAAATATGAATATTTCGGCCAACGGGTCGGGTTATAAGCTAGTCCCCATTAATATATGGTAGAGTTTTGTGTAATTTTCTCCATTTCAAATTTTCTGTAACGAGAGTGAAAGTAGGAAGGACATTTTTGTCTTTACAATTATTTATTTCAAATAGGAAGGACATTTTTGTCTTTACAATTATTTATTTCAAATAAAAAATATCAATATCAAGATTTGAACCCAGGTCTCTTCAAACACGGACAACAATCATAACCAACTACACTAAACAAATTTGTTGTTTCTATTTGATACAAAACATACACTAAACTCTGGAAAGTTAATGACTTTTACATCATGATCAACAAGCCCACCAAGTCTACCATATTTATTTTTATGGTGCTTAATACTTTAATTTCCATAGTAGAGTTTCATGTAATTTTATCCATTTAAAAATTCATACTCTCCTTAATTTTTGCTTAGGTAAATTTGTAATTGGCTAACATGGAAGAAACTATTTCTTTTACTACGTGTTGCGTCGTTGTATTTTTCAATTTAAAATTAAATGTTGTGCTTTTTTATCTTTATTCTTATCTCTTTATAACTTCCTCCAAAAGTCCCTCCATCGTGCAATAATTTGTCCCATTCACTTCCCAGTAGAAGAACGCATTTGAAAATTAATCTTCCGATTTCTCTTGGCACGACAGTTTTATTTTTGGGATTTAAACTAGGCAAATAGAAAATTTCAAATCCGATAAGAGGGAGTTGGAGAGGGTAGTGAATGAATTGAGGTGGGTGTTGAAAGACATGGAAGAGAAACTGGAGCAGTTAAAGAGAGAGAAGTGAGAGATGATGAGGATAATAATGAAAATGGAGAGGTTATGGAAGGACATGGAAGTGGACTAAAGCAGGTGAAGGCAGTCAAAGGGGAGATGAACATATTGATGGAATTGGAGATGAGTGTTGGTTTTAGCGAAATTATTACAAGTTCCCCGAGGAAATGAAGTTGTTTGGTTGAAACATATGCCTCTTGAGATTAAAGATATAGTGGATAAAAATTTGGTCGTTCAACGGAGAGTGATGGCTATTGGCTCTTTAGGTTTATGGTTTTTGCAGCTACCACAACCTATTTATATGTTAAACGAGAAATCATTGATTTACTGAATTAGGTCGATTCTTTATTCAACCTACTGAAACTTATAGAAAAGGAGTGTCTAATTTTGTGTCTTATGACTTTGATCAAGTCTATTAGTATATTGGAGATAACCCTAATTTTGTCGTTTGCTCTCAAGTTTTGATGGTTCCCTCTTAGTTTAGTTTGTAGTATATAGTTGACTTGAACCAACAACTCTCAATTTCTTTTTTATTAGTGGCATGTTGTTCCTAAAAGAAGAGCATTGAAGCCTTTATGTAGGATTGTGAGGTTTTAGATTCAGTTTCAAACTCTATATGGGCCGTGTGGTAATTCCAGTGAGCTTTTATATTCTATATTTCTTAACAATTAACTAACCAATATAATATTATCATTATGAAAATGAAAATGAAATCAATGATACATTTTTATATTTTATATTCTTAAAAGATGATGGTATTTCTTCGAGTGTTCAACCTATATATTATTTCTTTATGTATCATCTAATTCGAAAGATTATCAAAAAAATTAAACAGGTTGATAGACTTAAACTTAATATAAAATTATAAATATTCAAATATGAACATTTCGGCCAACGGGCCGAGTTATAAGCTAGTTTTATTAAAAGTGAAAGCCAAAACTCATTGCTCCATTTCAAATTTCCTGCATCGAGAATGAAAGTAGGAAGGACATTTTTATCTTCGCAACTACTTATTTCTTTCTTATTTATTCATAAAAAATATATACATATAGGAATTTGAACCATGACCACTTTTAAGTGAGGGAAGGACTACAACCAATCACACTACATATATTTGTTGTATCTTTTAAACGAAAAACATACACAAACCTAAAATCTCAAAAATCAGAAGACCTTTTCAGCGGTTAGCTAGCAACTAAATCTCTCATAAGTACTTATTTGGTGATTTGATACTTCGACTTTCATATTTTTATTATTTTAATACTTAATTTATATTTCAATGTATATTATAAACAGAGGATAACTTTAAAATTCCAACCCATATATCACTTGGTTGAATATTGCATATAAAATTAGAGTATTAAATAGGTCGAAGCAATGTCAAAATTTTAAGGGTAAATACAATTTAATATCCAAATCTTTCATTTTAAACAATATAATAGCCAAACCTTTTCGAAAACAATCTAATATCCAAATCGTCAATTTTCCGTCCGTTTGACCGTTGGTTGACACTTCAAAAAAACTTTGTTTAGGGAAAATTGTCACAATACAACTTTGTTTTCTTGTTTTGGCATTGCATATGACTGAATATTTAGATATTCTATGCCATCATGGTGGAGTCATGGACTTCTCGGGTTTGAAACCACGATATGTTGGTGGTTTTTCAGAGAAGATATCAATGGATATTGATGAAGCGTCGTACTTCGAACTTTTTTGAAGTGTCAACTAACGGTCAAACGAACGGAAAGTTGACGATTTGGATATTAGATTGTTTTCGAAAAGGTTTGGCTATTATATTGTTTAAAATGAAAGATTTGGATATTAAATTGTATTTACCCAAATTTTAAATTAGTATTAATTTTTAGAACTAACTATGAAGAAATCATATCCTTATGCAGACTATATGGGACTGGTTTTTTTAACGTTTTAGCCGGGTTAACTGCTAAGCTTTCAACATGTTCCTAATCTAGCATGATTAGATCCAATGATCATTGTATGAGATTGAGTTTAATAATTGGTTTATTTCACCATTTTTTGACATGTTAATTAATTTCTAGGGCAATGACATATGTCTACGTCTAAACACAATGCAATATATAAGACTGGAATGAGAAAAGTATTTTTTCCATTTCAAATTCCTACTACAGGATCGAAAGTATGAATGGTATATTTGCCTTCACAATTATTAAACTTATTTATTTGAAGAAAGTAAACAGGTAATGAAATTTGAACCAATGTATCTTCCAAAAAAGACAAGAATCATAAGCTTGATTGTCAACCCAAGTTTGACATGGTTGGGCGAATCAGTTTTGCCCAAACCCGAGTATTTGTTAGGATGTTGGAGGCCCTGTTGGTTATCAACCCAAACTTGGTCAAACTAAGATAACCAGTTGAATTAGGAAATCGAGTTGATTCAACTAACTCATCTAAGCACTGAGTCACTTCAAACCGACATCATTTTCAACAAATCTAATCACTAGCTCTGTTGACATGTCGTCCTTTTCCTTATCAAAGACTCATGGAGCAACATACATCAACCACCTGTGTTTGGTTATCCCATAATATCTTTTCCTCTTTTAGTATCGACAGGCAACAATCATCTCAAAAGCCAACACAGTTCCTCAGTAGCCAATTCCATTTTCCTTCTAGCAGCAAGGTCACATCGCCAATCAACCACATCTCAAACAAAGAATCAGCCACAAGATTAGACGAACATATATTTGGATTGAGACTTGGTGTGATTAACAAAGAACAATGTCCTCATTTGTATATATACATGAAATCGAATTGGAGAAGAAGAGTAAGAACATTGAGAATGGAATATGATATGCAATGAAAAGAAAAAAAGAAAAAACTAGAAAATGAAATGGAAAAAGATAAAAAGAAAGAGGGAAGAGATTTAGAATTAAAGCGTCATTTTAAAGCATCAGTTCCAAGTGAGAGAAAGGTATAAAAATGAAACTCAAATCCAACTAATAAGTTATATTAAATCGTCATTGTATCTAAATTTATTAGAGAAATTTCATAAATATCTAAGCATAATACATGTGAAAGCAATAAAATTTTCATGCACTTGGGTAAAGCTAGGCTTAACCAAGTTAATCCAATTCATCCATTAATCCTTAACCCACTTGCTTAAACGACTCATTGGTGGAATAGAGTGACAACCTTGGTCATAACAAATTAGACTGAACAGATTTGTTGTATATTTTTTAATGGGTTATAGGTATAATATACTCCTCTATATATATATGGGGAGTTCTACGGTACCCAGAGTGAAATCCGGGGTACCACATACCTTGTGTAAGAAAACGCTATCCGGAACTTGAATTGACTGATCTTTCGGACATGATACTATACTCTAACCCTTAAAGATCAAAATCTATGTCTTAATTCTCTAAATCTTATACCCCAAGATCAATTTAATTAGAAACAATAATCGACGGTTATGATTCGTCCAAATATAGGCAAAAAAATCAACGCACCATCTTAGGGTTAATAGTTTATGATTTAGATAATTAGGACCTAGGGTTCACTCATTAAGGGTTAGGGTATAGTATCATGCCCAAAAATTCTGTTAATTTGAGGTCTAGATAGCGTTTTCATACTCAAGGTATGCGGCACCGCGGATTTCACCTGGGGTACCGTAGAAGGCACTATACTATATACGTCTTCGGTGCACTCACTTTTTTTGGTGCATTCAGTGCACTCGCTTCATAATTAAACATGCGATTTATGTCAAAATGATGTCAATCATCACTTATGATGTGATGAACAATAACGCACATGAATTTGCACAAAAACCCATTAAAGATTTACTTTAATTTGAAGGATTAGAGTTTAGAGATTTAGGATTAGGGTTAGGGTTTATAATTTGGGGTTTACAGATAGAACTCAAAATTGGAGGTCTAGGACTTAGGGTTATCCACCAATTAGTTGTTATCATATGTTATATCATCATATTACACTAATTCTACATCTTAAAATTCAAAATTCGACACCGTAAGACTAGTTTTTGAGTTGGGTGTATTGAACACACTCATTTTTGTGAGTGCACCGAAGTAGTCACCATATATATATGGTTATGTCTTCGGTGCACTCACTTTTTTGGGTGCATTCAATGCACCCGCCTCATAATCGTCATTCTGAGCAGACGATTCATGTGAAAACGATGTCAATCATCCCTTATAGTATGATGAACAAGAACCACATGAATTTGTACAAAAAATCATTCAAGATTCACTTTAATTTGAATGATTCAGGGTTTAGGAATTTTGGGTTAGGGTTAGGGTTTACAATTTGGGATTTTGGGTTTAGATTCAAAATTGAATGTTAATAGGAGATACATTCGACAGCTTCCTCTCTATCGGCGACAATCATTCACTGAGAAGTTTCCAACTGTTCACCCATCAGCCATTGATCTCGTCAAAAAGATGCTGACATTCGATCCCAGACAGAGAATAACAGGTGATTCATCGATTGTACTTTTTGTCAGCTTCTTAAGTCCAAACTGTCCTTTCATAATAACAATAACAATGTCGATTATTTTGATGACAACAGTTGAAGACGCACTTGCTCATCCGTACTTAAACTCTCTCCACGACATCAGTGACGAGCCAGTGTGCATGACTCCATTCAGTTTTGACTTCGAGCAGCGTGCACTGTCCGAAGAACAGATGAAGGAGCTGATTTACAGGGAAGTTAGGGTAGTGGGTTGATTAGTTGTGATTCTGTGTTATATCATCATATGAGACTCATATGAGACTAATGCTATCCATTAAATTTCAAAATTTGATGTATTATGACCACTTTTAGAGGTGGGTGCATTAAATGCACCCAAAAAAGTGAGTGCACCGAAGTAGCCACCTTATATATATGTATGGTGGCGTATTCGGTGCACCCACTTTTTCGGGTGCACTCAGTGCACCCGCCTCATAATTGTCATTCTGACCATGAGATTCATGTCAAATCGGTATTAATTGTTGCTTATGATATTATGAACAAGAAGCACATGAATTTGAAAAAAATTCATTCAAAATTTACTTTAATTCGAAGGATTTAGGATTTAGGGATTTAGGGTTAGGGTTTAGGTTTACAGTTTGAGATTTTGGGTTGGGATTCGAAATTGAAGGTTAAGGGGTTATGGTAATGGATTGATTTGTTATAATTCTATGTCGTATCATCATATTATATTGAGAGTACTAATTAAAGTTCAAATTTGATGTATTATGGACGCTTTTAGAGTTGGGTGCACTGAGTGCACCGAAGTAGCCACTATATATATATATATATATATATATATATATATATATATATATATATATATATATATAAAAGAACTCTATTATTCACTAATGCATGCAATTTCAGTTTTCAAATATATTTTACTCAAATACTTTTATATAACAATGAATGACTTCCTAAATTTTGCTTAGTTTTCAATGAAAGATGAGATGCTGTTAATTAATTTATGAGCTTAAATATACCTCCATACCACTAAGCTACAATCATTGTGATCTTTAGGTGTTCACTCACCTCTGTGAATGTTTTCAATTTCATATTTTGCTATGAAATTTAGATAAAAGAAACTTTAAATCTCACACATTTAAAAGTAGGAGTTGGAAACTATGTAAATAAGTGATTGCAAATTTACTATTTTGAAACCCAAAACTGAAGGAATTTAGATCATATCATTTCGTAGTAAATTAAAAAGTCTTATGGGAAAGTGATACTTTAGCGTTGGATGTGATGGTGAATGAACAACTAATGCCAAACGTGGCCTAAAAAATTCCCTCCACTATGAATTGTAAAAAAAAAAGTCCTTCCCAAACCCAATTTATTACTAGTCAAATCATATTTAGTAATATCACTTGAAGGTCATACCAATAAACGACTATTTAGTTTGAGTCTAAATTAGACCTATTACATTGGCTACAAAAAAAAAATTGAATCTCAACTCTAATGTAACTTTTGCAATTTTTTTTTATAACAAATATAAATGTGGAAACACCAATAATGAAGGTGTGAATTGGTTTAATGCGAATAGCTAGATTGTCGATAATTCTTTATAGGTATAATTATATGGACTCAAATAGATTCAAATTATGGGTTCGACCCAAATAAATGTTTTTCTGCTCTAGCTCTCTCCCCCATTCCATAATTAGTAAATTAAAGTAATCTGGCCAACGGGCCAGGTCAAAATTAGTTATATATATATTAGAGATAGATAGATAGCCTAGTTTTGAGTTTTGACCAACTTCACATAAATAAATTATTTTACTCTAATTTTATAAAATTTCATAAATGTTTCAAGTATCTCAATTTGGCCCGATTGATGGGTTGAAATGTCAACTTGTTAGTGAGTTAGCAATGTATGTTAATGTGAACAGAGAAAATTAATTATTAAAAAGTACAATTTAAAAATGAAAAAATTATTATTTATTTTACAAGTTAAAATAGTACTGATAACTTTGATGTACACTATTATTAATTCATTTCACAAAAAATTAATAATAAAGTCTATCATTAATAATTTCTTTAAAATATTAATAATACTATTGTATATAATCAATAATTCATGTCACAAAATGTAAATAACGATAGTGTATTCATTGCAAATTCATGCTAAATTTAATAATAAATTCACTATTTTTCATTTTACTACATTCAATAAACAACGACCTAATGACTCAATTGGTCGAGCGCTTCTAAAAAATGGTAAACCTCACGTAAGCTTTTTGTATCTGGTCCCTTTTGTTTGTAAGTGCTTAACTTCCTTTTGCATATTGATATAAGATTCTGGTTCCGATTTTACAAGATGAATAATGAAGAAACAAACATGGACAATGGTACTCATAATGCCGAGCATGAAGAAACAAACATGGACGATGACGATGACATGCATAGTTGGGATGATGAAAAAAATGAGGATGATGAAGAAACTAATGCAAACGACGATAAGACAGATGAAGAGTCTAGGGACGAGCCAATGACATAGGCAGATGATTGAACTCCACTAGCCACCCTCAACGCGATGTGGGATCACACGTCTGATTATATAGGGATGAATTTTGATCTTTCGACGGAAGATACATGTATCCCAAATAGGGCTGCAAATGAGCTGAGTTGCTCGCGAGCGGCTCGGCGTTCGACTCGAGAAAAACTCGTTCGAAACTTGACTCGTTAATAAACGAGCCGAACATGAGCTAAGCTTTGTTCAGCTCGTGAAGCTCACGAGCTAGCTCGACTCGGTGGCTTGTGAGCTAAACTCGTTAGCTCGCTCGTTTAGAGCTCATGATATGTCTCAACATGTGGATAGAGAGCCAACTCGATTACCGTCTTATGGACGAATCAATCTATATCTTATGATTTTAATTCATATGGTTGTTAAATTATATATTTTGCCATATATAAAGTTTAACTGAGCAAATATATCTTATTTTCTATTTTAAAATGACATTATATATTATAGATTGCTTCGATACTATGAAATAATATGATATGGAGTAGTTAAAATTTATTAAATAAATGATATATGATACCAACAAAGTACATATGAGATTAACTAACAAAATAAAGCATATGTATCATGACATACAAATTGAAGTACCAAATAAAAGTCAAGATTTTAGTAAACAAGCTAGCTCGAACTCAACTCGACTCTGCTCGTTACTAAACGAGCTGAGCTCGAGCTCGGTTCTTTATTAACGAGCCGAGCTCAAGTTGGGGTAAAACTCGACTCAGCTCTGCTCATTTACAGCCCTAATCCCAACACATTCGAGCATTAAAATTTTAGTAGCACCAATCGGGATAATCAAGTTGATCAAGGGTAGAAAGATCAATGAACTCCATGAATTACATTATGCTTTTTATGAATTTTGGTGTAATCTATTAATTAAGCTTGTAAGATGATTTGGTTTAAAGCAACTATGACTGTGGATTGATATTAAGTCATTGTGATTTTGGATTTGAGACAAGCGTAAACTATTGTGAGGTATATTTATTGTGTTAATGATTAAGCTTTTAAGAAGAAATTATTTCATGCTACTATGTTTGTCGATTGAATTTCATTTCGTAATTTTTATGGTAGTTGTTATATTTCAGAAGGTGCATGACATTTTAGGTCCTATGAGGTCGACAAGAATAGGAAACAACTCAAAGTTGTTGTTCTTGTACAAGGTCAACCGTAAAACCAATTATTTTAATCTACCAAGAAGACAGATTTTATAAGTTCGAGGGTCGAGCGTTCTTCCGTGTGGTCAACTTCTTCTCTGGAATGGTCGATCTTTTGTTGATATGGTCAACCACTTTGTTGAATAAGGTCAACCTTTCTACTTATGAGTCTCATATGCATGGTCGATAGGTCCAAATTTGAAATCGACCACAATCTTTCAACAAAATGACCAATATGATATAATCGGTCGACCATAACCACTTATCCATCAACCTTTTTACCAATGTGACCAACCATAGACATACCCAATAGCAATGTCTAGACATAGTTACTCCGTTTAGCTTGCATTATTGGAAGAAGCTCGAGCTAACAGAACAAAAGCCATTAAAGCAATACAGTACCCCTGCTCCATTAATGTCCCCTTTCAAGGATATCTCTCCATATACTTATGTTGGTTACATGAATATATGATGGCTTCCAATTTTCTTAAAATTTAATTTGGGAGAGCAAAGTCAAAGGGTAAGGAAGAAGCCAAAGCCAAAGCTTGCATGATGCCAAAATGAGTTTGGTTGCTTATAACAGCTACATCTCCACATGCTACTGCCATGGCTTTGGCTTGGCACCTTCTCTTCCCCAATTCAGTTTAGAGACACAAAATTTTAATGCTGTAGGGTAGCCTCACAACATTATTTCAAGGTTTCTCTCCCCCTGCCCCTTCTGATCTATGATTTCCCTGTTTTTTATATGAAGTAAATCTATGATTTTGTGTTTTAAGTAATGTGAGTATGATAGTCAATGGAAGTTTTGGTTCGCTTTTTAATTGGATTTAGTGCGAATGGGAATATCTTTAGTATCAAACTATCAGATATGCATCCTTAATATTATGAGTTCACTTGCTTATTACTTCTTTTTAATATGAACTTAATTAGGCATAAAAGATTAGTTTTGTCATCCTTACAAAAGTACGTTTTATTTGTATTGTAATGCCAGAAATAGGGATTAGCATTGAAACCGAATTTATGGGTACCCAACACGGTTAAAGCAGGTAAACTCAGTGTTAATAGAGATCTGGATCGGGTGTGAATTTTACCTGCTTTAAATTTTTTGGTTGGGCCACTGATCTTGAACATAGAGGTCTTATGTTCAAATCGTTTAAGTAGCACCTAACTATAAAAACAAACATACAACACCCTTATAAAAAAAACATATAGTACCACTAGTCTTAAACCTAGAGGTCACATCTTCGAATCATTTAAGTAGCACCTACCTATAAAAATCAATATATGTCACCCTAATACAAAAAATTGTGCGGGTCGGGATAGGTTTGGATTTTCGCAAAACCCAATCCAAACCGTTTTTCATCCCACAAACACCTAAAGAGCAAAGCAAAATCGTTTTGTGCCTCGCTTTAACAATATAAATAATTTATAAATAGATGTGAATGTTAAAAAGATATAATGTGTGGTTATATTGGTGAACACATGTGTTGGTTTCTCTTCTCAGATTAGAGACACAAAATTTTAACGTTGCAGGGTACCCGCACATCATTATATCAAGTTTCTCTCATCTGCCTCTTCTGATCTATGATTTCCCTGTTTTCTATACAAAGTAAATCTATGATTTTGTGTTATAAGTAATGTGAGTATGATAGTCATTAGTCAATGCAAGTTATGGTTCCCTTTTTAATTGGATTTAGTGTGAATGGGAATATCTTTAGTATCAAACTATCAGATAGGTGTCCTTAATATTTTGAGTTCACTTGCTTATTACTTCTTTTTAATATGAACTTATGCATAAAAGAATAGTTTTGTCATCCTTACACAAGTACATTTTATTTGTAATATGATGTCAAAGTATTCTTTTGACTCGGTTTTTTCTTCTTTATTCATTTGATGGTTACTAGTGATAGCAATCGAACCTAACTACACGGGTACCCAACTTGACCCAGCACGATCAAAACCGGTAAAACACAATGTTGACGCAATGTGAGTCAGGTGTTGATTTTACTTGCTTTAAATTTGGCAGGGTTGGATTTTTCCAAAACACAAATCGCTTTCCATCCCTCACACCCATAATGCAAAATGACAGTTTTGTGTATGACCTATACGATATGAAAATTTATGAATGTTATTAGTCATTATGACAATATAATCCTAATAGTATAAACAATTTATATAAGTAATTAGTCTTTATGAAAGTATATTTGAAGGGAAAATTTGATAATATCACTTATGGATGTTCGGAAAAAAGTGTGGTTATATTCACGGTTGGATTTTCTCTTCTAATACTATGTTGATATGTTATGGGTTTTTTTTTTTTTTTTTTTTGTGTGGGTGCGCCCGCTAAGATGGGTTTGAGTTCAGAGAAATCCGATCGTTCGACATCCCTAATGGCTATTTGTATTTGGTATATGGTACTAAACCTCAAGAGGCACTATTATTAAGATTTGGTTTCTTCTAAGTTGTGTTCTTATGAAAGGGATCTCCAAGATGGTTATTTGTTAGTTTTAGCATTGAACATTTAGCAATCTCATTAGCAAATCATCACTTCAGAATCGCCTGATCTTACTTTCTTTTCTTCTTCAGACGTTTCAATAGAGTTAAGATGTCGAAGCGCAGTAATTGATAATTATGTTTCTTATATCTTCTCATTCTTCACATTGACACCCATATTCTGTTCATTTTTTCTTATGATAATATATATAGTTACTATCAATCAACTAAGTTATATATTTTAGTAGAGCATAAAAGACCTACCCATAACAAACTAGTCTAATTCTGATTTTCTTAACTAGTATAAGGCTAACACCAACTCTAATCCTTTAGTATGATTATCTTTTTGCGGCAAAAAAAAAAGAAGGTATTTTAACACCCAAATCAAATCAGTTTGCATATATCTCATCTTTAAACGAATAAATCGGAAATTAAAATCAAATAGAAACCAATCTCTATTTAGTTGGGATATTCTTGATTTGAAGTCGTTCCAGGAAAGAAATAATGCCGTTCTTTCATTAACCCCAAAATTGAAATAAACCACTTCAGTTCAAATTACCGATTCGGTCCTCGAACTATCGTCCAATATCCCAATTGGGACCTCGTCGTTGTCCTCTCAATCCTCAATTATAAGCAAAGGAACAGCCCGACAAGCTCATCCTGGGAACTGAGGGAGAGGGGCCGCGGGGAAATTGGTTTACAAAAATGGTTTCCCGCTAGAAGCGCGTTCGTTTCTCGTCCTTCTCTCTCGAAGAAGAAACAAAAACGTACATCCATGGAGGACGACCTCTCTTTCTCTCTCTCCTCAATTCGTTCATCGTTCTTCTCCTCTTCTTCTGCTGCTAAATCACCCCAATTGCTGCATCTGGAGAATTGGTTTTATAAATAAATACATTAAACAAAACGTTAATCAGCCAACGTTTGTTCTTCTTCTTCTCTCTCTTCTCTGATCTCAATCCTTCCCCTCTCTCTCGCACTCCATTATTCGCTTCACTGCGCCGAACAGGAACAACCAGAATAAAAAGCTCGGACTTTTGTCTGGGATTTGTTAATAATAACCCTCGGATCGCATTGGGTTTTCTTCTCTGGGGATTTTGATTTTTCATTTGGGAGGAAATCTGACAATGTCGTGCTTCAATTTCCGTAAGGACAAGAGCCCTGCTCGCGGGAAGAAAATGTTGGATGACAAACACAAGTCTTTCAGCGCTTTGCAGGACAACCCTGCTGCAGGTACGAAAACCCCAAATATTTATGCTCCCCTGGTTATTGTTTTGGCAATGTATATCTTTGTCCTTTCATATGAGCAAATGTGGTTTGAGAATTTCGATTTTCAATTGATTTGTGGATTAGTAGTTGTCCCTATCTGGCATTTGTAGGGATTCAATGTAGTTGTGGTTCTTTTGGTGATTTTTGGTTGCTCTACCATTTCAATTGAGATGGGTTTTTGCCACCAAAACTTGGTTGAACTCAGAAACTGGAAAAGGGCTTTGGAATAGCAAACAGATCCTAGCAAGGGTTCTGAGGCAATCTTGTTCAAATCCCACCTATTGAAGAGATTGCAAAGTTCTGGCTTTTCACTGTGTTCTGGACTGTTTCAAACTTCTTTTGTCTATATCAAACATCTAGATCAAATTTGCAGATAGTGGTGGGATGTTGATGGATGAGGGAAAGATGTGTGAAGGCTAATGACTAGCATTGTTGAAGCTGATTGTTGGTCTTTTTTGCTGCCCATCAGGATATTCAGGAGTTCCTGAAAGAAAATCCCACTCATCATCCCTATTGAGTTTGAGTAAGAAACAAAGCAGCAATCAGAAGGGTGGTACAAAGGAGAGCGCGCTTCTTCATTTGAGATCCGAGGGGGACATATTGTCATCAGTTAACTTGAAATCCTTCACATTTGCTGAGCTAGTGGAAGCCACCAAGGACTTCAACCCTGACGCTTTGATTGGAGAAGGGGGATTCGGCTTTGTTTACAAAGGGTGGCTTGATGAACAGACCTGTCATTCCGGAAAGGGAAATGGAGGCAAAGTTGTGGCCATCAAGAAGCTTAAACCCGACGGTTTTCAGGGTCACAAGGAGTGGCTGGTACTCATTTCTTGCTGCTTTCGGTCAGCATTTTTCTAGTGTAGCTGTGTATATGCCTTTTCTTACAATTACTGCCTGCTTTATTGCAGTCTGAAGTGAATTATCTCGGCCGACTCCACCACCCAAATTTGGTGAAACTTATAGGTTATTGCTTAGATGGAGAAAACCGCCTGCTGGTCTATGACTACATGCCCAAAGGAAGCCTGGAGAATCACCTGTTTAAAAGTAAGTACTGCTTCTGTTCTTTTTCTTTTAGAACACAAGGACAAAGAAGTGGATTCCTGGCTCATGGAAAGCACATTCCATTTTGTTATAACGAATAATGAAGTTGTATTACTTCCCAGGTGAAGGAGAGCCTCTTTCATGGAAAACAAGGATGAAAGTCGCCATGGGTGCTGCCAGAGGCCTTTCCTTCCTGCATGACTCAGAACAACAAGTTATCTATCGTGATTTCAAGGCATCCAATATTCTCTTAGATTCGGTTAGTTGAACGTCATCTCCTCACCAAGCATTACCATTTCTCTTATCCTGAGTTCCTTCATACCATGAACTTTCGGACTTAATCTTCTGTTACATACGCAGGACTTCAATCCGAGGCTCTCAGACTTTGGCTTGGCGAAGGCGGGTCCAACAGGTGATCGCACCCATGTTTCCACTCAAGTTATGGGCACTCGCGGATATGCTGCACCTGAATACATTGCTACAGGTAGGAAGTGGGATTGAATCAAAATTCATCACTTAGTCTCCTGAAGTTAAGTAAAGCTAGATTGTGCAGTACTACTATCTGATCAAAACTAACGAAACGTCTTCTTATCGATGATGAACACAGGTCGGCTGACAGCAAAGTGTGATGTGTACAGCTTCGGCGTGGTGTTAATGGAGATGCTGACGGGGCGCCAAGTCGTTGACAAGACCAAAGTAGGGGTGGAGCAGAACCTAATAGAATGGGTGAGACCTTACTTGAACGACAAGCGAAAGCTGTTCAGGGTGATGGACACCAAGCTGCAAGGGCAGTACCCTCAGAAGGCTGCATTCATGGTTGCGTTCCTCGCCTTGCACTGTCTCGGGGATGCCAAGGTCCGGCCAAGCATGCCCGAGGTCATCACAATTCTGGAGAAAGTCATGTCAGCAAAGCGCACCAAGAGCCCCAGTCCATCACAAGTCTCCGAGTCTCCATTGAGTTACAGCGACGGTCCACCACCACAGCCTCCGACAGTTTCCCAAAGCGATGTGAATTCCCTGCCTCCCAAGACTCAATAGCTATGCGAGAGGTTTGTCTTTGGAGTCCTGTGATTCTGGCGTAGAGTTGAGGTGTAAATTGAATTTTTTTTTATGGCTCTTTGCTTTCTTCTTTTCTGGCTGCTTTGATTTCATTTAGCCAATGGTGGTAGAGGAATTAGTAGGTATTGCAGGGTAGGATTGTTTAGAGAACATATGTACATTGAAATTGCCTGCCGGAAGGTCTATCTGCAGCCGGCCTCAGAGCAACATGATTCATTCAATTACTTGTTTCCTTTGCTCGCTCACTTGCGATTTTCGAGTGTCGTAACTTGGTAAGCAAGTAACTGGATTTTGTAATAAAAAAAATAAGGAAACATTAACAAAAGTCCTGATCTTTATGATAATCTTTCCATATCAACCATACAAAGAACAATTGTTGACATACAAAGAATCAATGGAAAACAGAGGAGGGTCTTTTACACGGAGTAACTTATGGCCCATAACTAATTAACTAGGGAATCTGGGATCTGCAAACAGGACATTGCCTTTTCCCCTTCTGAAGCCAATTCCCAATGCAATCACGATGATAAAGATGACCACACCGCAGGCGAATCGCTTCACAGGACACCTCAAACCTCTCCAAACAGATGGCGCACACCTTCCCCTGCTCCTCAACTACCACACTCTTCACCTCGAGCGTAGTACCACGGCAGGCGCCACCATTCCCACCTTTCTCCACCTCCTTCTGCGGTGGCTCCTCATCCTCGTCATCCTCCTCCTCATCATCATCATAATCGTAATCATCCTCATCATCCTCATCGTCCTCATAATCATCATCATCTGCATCGAACTCGCCATCAGCAGAGACTACACCGTGGTCGACCGAGATGCAAATCGTGACGAAAGGCATGCCTGACATGGTGACAAAACGGCGGTCTCCCGAAACAACGTGGCGAGCAGAGTCCACGACTTTTTGGAGGACGGAAAGGTGCAGGGGAATGGAGATGGCGTCCGAAACGTTTCGTACATGAGGCAGGGCAGTTTCTTTGTTGAGCAACGGGTGGAGGGGGAGTGGGAAGATGCGGTGCTTCATGTCGGAGACTAGGTCGCCGGTGGAAAGGGTGGTGGTGACCGTGGCCACGACGTTGAGAAGGAAGTTGTTGGTCGCCATTTGGTGGTAAGAATTGTGAGGAGGCAGGGGAATACGAAGTGGTAGAACGATGGAGTTTTATACATGAAAAAATAAAACCTTTTGATTTTGGTGGAGCAAAGGCAGCGTTTCTAAGCGTGAGGATATGTCGTGCTCGAGAGACGAATCGATTGGCGCCATTAGAATTGGAATGACGACGGTTGATCATATTGATTCACATTTAGTTTGGAGAGGGACACAACGGTTGAACTGTTACTAATTAGTTACTACATTTAATTTAGATTAATATTGAGTACTTAATGTGTTGTACTTATGTCAAATTTGTTGTAAGAAAAAAAAAATAGGACTTTGACATTTGTAGGGGTGGGGAGCGGTTTAGTTCACACTGGACCAAGTGGTTATTTTTATAGGATCGAATTCAATTTAATTTGATTTGGTTTTGATTCTACAAATGGTCTTTACAGGAAAAAATGAACCGAATTTACAATTGAAATGGTCAAAACCGAATTTATCTCGATTCCGATCCTCATTTTTCTTATACATACTACCTTGATTTGATCTAGAATCAGATTAAAACCCACATTTGCTTTTAATCTAGATCTAGAACTAGATTATAAACAAATGTTGTTTTGTTTCTCCCATCAAAATTATATTTATGTAAATTTTTTTCGTATTTAAGATAATTCATGTGATCAAAATCCAATAAAAACATATTAGATATAATTTCATTCGGCTAACTATTATTTATGTATAATTTGTTACAGTTTGGACCGAATCACTGCCCACCATAAACCCTAAATTTATTGGGACTGTGTGAAGGAACTAAGGAACTAGGCACATACGGCTAGGGTCGAAGCTTGCGATTAAAAGAATTATATAAGGAATTGAGGGACTAGAATTTGGGGTTTGATCGAGAAAGAAAAAAAGTGAGTTTGAGGAGGAAATTCGGCCGCCCCTAAGTGAAGGGAGAGGAAAAGAGAGAATGATTAGGGTTTAGAGCAATGCAGTCAAAATCGGGATTTTACTTAGGATTTTCTATCTGGATTTTATTATAAAATCGGTTGACCTTAAAATCGTTTAAAATCAGGATTAAAATCGTTAAAATCGTAAAACCCGATTTTAATCGTATGAGAACAAAATAGGTGGTTTGAGCCAATTTAAAAGAAGCATAACTGTTTCGACGGAAAGGGCAATAACGGGAATCTTCTCATATGTTTTTCTATTAGAAAATCATTTAAAATAATAAAAATAACCAAATTAGTGCTCGGTAAATCCCTTTTCCTTTGCCCCATTTAACTTATTGGTAAAACAATTGTCCTAATATTGAAAGTATGTAAGAATTAACATCATTATTAACTAATTAATTTATTAATGAATATATTTATACCAAGCCACTAGCATTACTTATTTTATTGGATTTCAATTATTTTTAGTTTTAAATCATACTTAGTAAACGATGTCGGAATATTACTTTGAGTTAAACTATCTAGACACAACATGAAAACAAGAGCCAAACCCCATGAGCTCTATCCCTTCATCATGAATTATTTTGAGTTACGCATTTAATAACAATTAAAATAGTAGTTTTGGAACATTAATCTTGAGAATTATCTTTTGTAAAAAAATCTTGAATATCATCATTTTAAATGTTGTGTCTTGTTATTAATGATTTATCTTACTAATATTCTTATATGTTATGTTCTATAAGGTACTTAAAATCCTACGATTTTACGATTCAATTTTACGATTCCGATTTTACCCCAATTTTCGATTTTAACTGCTTTGGTTTAGAGAATAATTATTTTGCTATTGCTTAATGAGAAAAACTCAACCAGTACATAATATATAGATCCGACAAATTTCCTATAACTACCAAATAAAACAACTAATATCAAAATCATGCAAATGTTCTCGATAATCCAAAATAATAACCAAAATAATCCGCAATCATGTCTCAAACAGGAAGAGGATTGAGGACTTTGTTTCCTACACTACACTGTGGTTCAATTTTCTAGACGTTTTATAGGCAAGTACGGGCGTCTGCTTTATGTTGGGGATTTATAAAGTGTGAATGGGACTGTGGTTTACTGGCTATTGCATCATATACTCAAGTGAAAGCTCCCAAAATCGATGAATTGCTTGCATCTCAAGACTTAGAATTCTATACGAGATGCTTTTGCTTTGTTCATTGAAAACGCTACTTGGCTATGCATCGGGGAACTCCCACTAATGATGAATTCCTTGCGTCCCAAGACTTCGAATGTTATAGAATATATATGCTATTTCATGAAAACAACATAGATGGCAGAGCAGATCCGGTGAGTAACTTTGTGTTGAGTAACCTCATACATAACTCAATAAGAATTTGTCACATCAGCGCCTCATTCTCTCTCCTGGAAAAATCATTAATTTTCTTTCTCTTAATCTTTAATGGACAATTTCTCACTCGTTTTAACTCGGAATTTAATTTTTTTGCACAGTTAGATCAAATTAATTGTGCTCTTCAAAATGATATCCACTTTGATATTTTTTAGAACAAAAAATTTGTCAGTTATCACCAGTTAATATCATATGGTATTGACTGGTATTAAATAACAGCATACCATATGGTATGAAAAATACCACCTCATACCAGGGTGGTATAGTATGGTATGGAGTTGGTAACGATTCAAAATGATATCCACTTTGATATTTTTTAGAACAAAAAAAATTTGCCAGTTATTACCATATGGTATTGACTGGTATTAAATAACAGCATACCATATGGTATGAAAAATATCATCTCATACCAGGGTGGTATAGTATGGTATGGAGTTGGTAACGAAAGGTATGGAATTTTTTCCCCATAAAATTTTGAAATCCAATAGATCATGATTAAATCGTTCCTTTTGTGCAAAAAATTCCGAAAATGACTAAACAACGAAGAAGATACCATATGGTATGGAGGTGGTAACGAGAGAGATTAAAAAAAATTCTCAAAAAATATTGAAAATGGATATCATTTTGTATAGCACAACGAACTCGTTCCATCTGTGGAAAAAAAAATTGAGTTAGAATGAAGAAGATATGATCCAATTAAGAAAACTAGGTAAAATAAATTCCTTTAATTCTCTACCTTTAGATTTGCAGCCACTTAATAGAAAGGTCCAGATTTGGTTACTCATTGTTAGGGCTGTTAATGAGCCGAGTCGAGCCGAGCTTTGCCATAGTTCGGGCTCGGCTCGTTAATATATTTCCAGGCTCGAGCTCGGCTCGTGTTCGTTACGAGCTTTAATATGCAAGCTCGAGCTCGGCTCGTTTATGAAAATGAAAGCTCGAGCTCGGCTCGTCAAATAAGCTTAACGAGCCCAAATTCGTGTTCAGCTCATAAAATGTTCATGATAGCTCAAGATTGACCTAGAACTGCGCACAAAATTACATTCTAACCTGTAACAAAGTCTAGCAAAGTAAAACACAATATTTATCCCAATTTCAATACATAAAATCCATGAATTCTAATCCTTTTTTATGTCAAACCATTAAATGAGCTTGTTCGCGAGCTTTCGAGCTGAACATGGTATGGCTCGAGTTCGGCTCGTTTAGTTAACGAGCTTGTTCGCGAGCCGGCTCGATTAAAACGAATCGAGTGTCGAACGAGTTTTTCTCGAGTCGCATACCGAGCCGTTCATGAGCGGCTTGGTTCATTAACAGCCCTACTCATTGTTACTCACCCTAAAATTACTCACCCTATCTTGAGCCATAAATGACTACCACTCGAATTAATCCCCATTAATAGTAAATCATATACCATACACTAACATGCTACTACCCAAAACCACAAACAAAGACTAAATATAACACAAACGATTAAACCCCTCAAATATGGTCCTCCACGTGGCGTCATCCAGTTTCCTCCTGCATGTCCGACGCGGCGGCGGCGGCGGGGAACCTGCACAAGGGACACGCAGCGGAGTCCTCCCTCCGCAGCTTCAGCCGCAGCCACTTCCTGATGCACTCCCCGTGGTACACATGCCGGCACCTCGTCGCCGTCGCTTCACTCCCCGCCGCCATCTCCTCCAAACAAACCCCACACTTAACTCCCTCCCCGCCGCCGCCGCCGCCTCCTTCCACCCTCACGTCCTCTAGAAACTCCTCCACATCCACCACCGCCTCCTCCTCCTCCTCGCTCTCGCTCTCCAATTCCAATTCCAATCCCATATCCTCCTCAAGGATATCATCGTCCTCGCAGAGCCGCCGCTCCAGCTCGCTGTCGTAGTCGTACTCCTCGTCGGGGACGTCCGCCACCATCGCACGTGCGGTGAATCTCGATACGGTGACCCTGCCGCCGCCGTTGGGTAGGTCCCACGCGAACAACACGTCATCAGTCGTCGTCCTCGCAGTACCGTTGTTAATATCTTCCGCGGCGGGGCCCACTACTAGTGCGTCTTCCACGCACTTGACGAGCGGACCGAAGACGCGATCCTGGCCGTTGATCTCGGCCGCCATATGGGACAGTTGGACGATTCTCCTGACGGCGGATTCCGGCCCTTCTTCCCCCAGCTCCTTGAAATCCCTCAAGAAGCTCTCTCGGCACCCACTATTGAGACTGCCGGAATGAAACTCGAACGATAAGTAGCGCATTGTTTCGACGGCGGCGAGAGATATCGATCGGTGAAGGAGATTAAAGAACGGAAATCGATCTTGTTATTTAGGGTTTTTTATTTTATTTTTGGGGTTGTTGTCCTTATAGATCAAGGAAAGGAAACTGGCGGTGATACTGGTATGCGCTTTTTTTTTTTTTCTCATCTCCGAGTTCTTATAGGAATTAGTTACCGACTGACCGTGTAGAGCGCGATTTTTTGCTTGGACTTTTTTCTTCTTTTTTTTTTTTTTGTTTTTTTACGTTTTCTCTTTTGCTTTTCGTTATTCTCCCGGCCGTAAAAATCTTGTTTTATTAAGGATTAATAATTACGATCGACCTAATAATGGAGAAAGATAATGATTAGCCGTTGGTTCATCCGCTCTTCGAGGGAAGATATAATTATTGTGCGATCGTGAGATTATTTAACGGGATTCCTCGAGATAATGCAACTAATTTTGTTAACAGAATTCAACTATGGAGTTATATATAGACCTGTGACAAACTTATTTTTTGTCAAAAAACCCATTGGAAATTTGGAATTCATAAAGATACAACGGTTCATATAGTGGGCAAAGTCTAGCAACGAAAATCAAGTTCAACTACATTAACCTGCAGGAAATATAAAAAAAAATCATTCTAGCCACTAAATGAACTACTTGTTATTAATAACATTGAACATCGATCAACTCGATTCAGAATTAATTTGACTTAAGATAAAACCGGACCTAAAAGAAAAATAAATTCAGGATCAAAATCAAACCAACAGCATATTAACTTCATTTGGTTAGACTAGGTCCGATTCAAATAATCAAACTCAACTAAACCTGCTGGAAATATATACAAAAAAATATCCATTCTACCCACCAAATGAGCTATCAATGGCTAGTTAAGATATATGTTAGTGAAGAAATAATAAGAGATTCATTCTAGTCTGGTTCGAAAAAAAAATCATTGCCTGGGTGATTGAAAAATGGAAATACGTGGAATTATTTTTTGGGTAGGATGAAAATAGATAAATTATAAACCTAAGCAGGAGTTCTATTTATTTCAAGATGCAAAATCAGTTGCAACCCAATGTTACTTTATATATTCGCTACAGCCTACAAGCATGTTTCGAAACTTGAAAAGAAGATGAAGAATCAGAAAATTTTGGGGAAGTAGAGTTTGTTGTTATTGTTGTTACATGACAAGTTGACAACCTTAAGAACAGAACAAGAAGATAAATGAGAAGGGAGGGTATGTGAACAATGAAGGAAGTAGACCAGGCTCAAGACATGTACATGTGAAACATGGAATAGAGAGAAAATAGCAGCCAACATATCTAGGGATGACAAATGAATTTTAAAGTTTGGATATTAACCAAATCCAGCTTATTATGAGTTAATTTAAGTTTAGATTATTTTATTTTTGGGTATACTTATACCTAATTTTTAGTTTGGGTTTAAATTGAACCTATAATATTTGAAGTCGAAAAGAAAATAGGTACCCGATTAAAATGCAATCATTAAAGGTGTATACCTGGATTGAAGGTAGTTTATGAAATGGTTGATATTATTTTTGTGTGTACAATTATGTAGACCCAATTAGACGCCCATTTGGATCTAATCCAAATGAATTGATCCAAATATCACCAAATTCAAACCTAACTCAAACCCAAAATAATTAAAAGTGCATATGAATATATTTAGATCCAACCCTATAACCATAGAGGTAATAACAATTAGGTTAAATTACAAATAAGTCGACCCATTGCTATCTCTACTCTAAGCATATCAACCCTCAAGATTTCCACCAACGGCTAAAACAAGCTATAACTAGCTAATCATGTTGCTCCAACAAAACACAAGAGTCCTTCACTGCCCTTGTTTGTCTCCCACAATCTAGCATCAATTCAAGCTCACTTAGTCCCTTCGGGGACATCCGACATAATTCAAGCTCACTTAGTGGCTAGTCATGTCTCTAATACCTTCAAATTCTAAATGGTACAAATGTCTTACCCTTCTATGATTGAGGCCATGAAAGTTTGATTAATGCATAGATTCGGGGTCTATTTATAGTTTTACCTACTATACTATACTTGGTGCTTGTAACATTTTTGTTGTTATGCCTTGTGCCTAACTAAATCGTGGAATCATAGTGATACACATAAACGATAACCATGCGCGTTATTCATATGCAGTCGTTACCTGTGTGTTTTTTTATAACAAAAAAACTTTACCCTTGGATGGCACATTGGCGACACCATATGTAGGCTAAACTCCAAATCACCAGCCATTGACCGGGTCATTGTGGTGATACACATAAACGATAATCATGCGTGTTATTCATATGCAATCGTTACCTATGTGTTTTCTTTATAACGAAGAACCTCTGCCCATACACGCCACATTGGCGACACCATAAGTAGGCTAAACTCTAGATCGCCGACCATTGACTAGGTCATTGATAACTGGCCGGACTTGTGGTATTCAAGCAGAGCACTAACTAACAAAGTTGGAGATCGACCACACAATCTCTTGTGTGGCAATTCACCTCCCCATCAACTAGAACTAGGTTGGACCCGTTTCGCATTATTACGTACCTATGTTATATGTGTCTAATTCTTTATTATAAACAAAATTATGGTTGATTATTTGATACATGCGTCAACTTCCCATTCGAATTATTCTCGCAACAACCAATTTAATTTGTGATTTTTGAAATTTAAAAAATCGAGTCAAACTAAAAGTTCATCATATTACATTATTTTATTTTGTCTTATTAGTTTACTTCGAACCTACTCTGTCTCGATTTGCCCCTCTCATCCTCCACCCACAGATTAGGAATTCCTAATCCAACTCGGACTCAGAAAAAGCGCGCACCCATATATCTACGGCTCTTAAAAAGGTCAAAGAAGCACCCCATATTCCTACATTCCCAAATCTTCCGATCCCAATTTCACTAATTTTCAATTCTCCCATTCCCCTGTTCTCACGTCTTTCCTTTCTCCCTCAAAACAATGTCAGCCGCCCATTACCATTGCGCGGCATGGCTGTCGGACGACGACGACGACAGCAGCAACAACGCCGACGACCACGAACAACACCGTTTCCACGATTCCCGGCTGCCGCCGGCGGCGGCTGGACCCGTGTTCTTGATCCAGCTGTTCGCCCGGATCATCCCGCAGGACCTCGACCCGGGTCAAGAAGAATCCGAAATCCCCACAATCCACAAGCATTTCCGGGTCCCCAGGGACCACCTGCTCCGCGATCCGACCTCCTGGTCGACGATAGTCGCCCGACTGCTGGAGATGGAAATCCCCGCCGAGGCCCACCCGATTGCCATCGCCAGGATCCACGAGTGCGCCCAGGAGTATTGGGGAACCCGATCGAATCGCCAAGTCGTCACGATGACCGTGCAAATCAGCAGCTCGAGCCAGGAATATATGGGAAGAATTAGTAGTTCAGGCAGGCCGGAAGCAACGAGCGAGTCGGCCGTCGAGGAATTGGAGAAGGTCTGGATTGGAAGAGATGGTGAAACGAAGTCTTGCGTGATATGTTTGGATGAGATTCGGGTCGGATCAGAAGCGACCCGGATGCCCTGTTTTCATCTTTACCACGGCGGTTGCATCAGGAGTTGGCTCCGGAAGAGCCGATTCTGTCCTCTCTGTCGCTTTCAGATGCCTTCGTCTGTTGAGTTTTAGGATTCTCTCTAGTTTTTTTCATTTTGCATTTTCTTCTTCGTTGTTTTGTAAAGGAAGGAAAATCAAATACGTTTTGGTCGTTGTAACTAACTGGATGCTCGACCATCCATCGCTAGGTAAAGCATCTCAACAGGCACACTGGAGAAACTATCGAATCATGCCAACAAATAGTTTCGTTATGCTTTTTTTCTAATCAAGGTCTTAGAACGATTTCGATAGACAAGGCTCAACTTACCAAATCTTATAACCATTTCCATCCATGAACAAATGTTGCCTCTCTAGGGGCACATTGGAGTAGGGGTGGCAAATATCAACCAATATGGTTTAATCGTGCAAACTCGGTCCGATTAGACAGGGTGAATTCGAACTATATTGGATATTCGGTGCTATGGATAAAATTTGAATCCAAATGTTATTAGTGTGATGGCGAGTATGATTTTTTTCTACTATTCAACTCGAACCTGCTCGATCATAAATATGCATACGTATTTATTTATATAAATCATCATTCTCTCTCTACACATTTGACATTCGTAGTATATATATAACATCTCAATGAATTCCGATTCCTTTTTATTATTTCTCTTAAGATTGATACTTATAATTCCAACTTTGTCACTTGCATAATGTGTATATACACACAAATAGTAACATATTGGATGAATAATAAAGAATAAACTATTATCCTTTGATATCCATGAATAACATAACCACAAATTAATACCGATATAGTTTTGATATTAATTACTCAATTTTATACGAATATTAGTATGGATAAAACCTGAACAAATTAGGATAGAGTAACGGATATGCATAATCCAACCCATGATTATCAAGATTTTTTTGTTATGTGTTTCCATTCTCTAAGAGAAGAATAGTTCATCAACAAGAAGTGAAAAGGATGTTTCAACTTTCAACCAAACTTACAAGTTTGTTACGTTTAGCTCCAAATTGAGAAAACCCCCAAACATCCTCAACCTCTCCAAATCCAGACAACAAACCAATCCCACTTTGAACCTCAATCACCCCAAAAACATCATCATTATTCAACCAAACCCTCCTATCTAAACCACCACCACTAATCTCTTTATTCTAACCAACCCTAACACAAACATCAAAACCAACTAATCAGTCTAAGTAGCCGTGAACCTAAACACCATAGCATGGACATAGGTGTGACCAGGCTCCACAACCTGAGACGGAAAATTATTCGGATGATTCACCGCATCCGGAAAACCTTGCGTCTCAAGGCAAAGCCCTGCATACTTGTTATAAGTAACCCCACCTTTCCCCTTCACAGAGTCCAACATGTTCCCCGTGTAGAACTGAACCCCTGGCTGGTTAGTCCACAGCTCCATCTTCCTCCCCGACGCCTCGTCCCTCACCACCGCGGTCTTCTCCAGGTGCGGCTCCAGGGGCCCGATCTTCCTCGCGATCACGTAATTGATGTCGTACCCTCCCTCGACCTCGTCGATCCTGCTCCCGATTTGTCGCGAGCGCGTCGTGAAATCGTAGGGTGTGCCCTTCACCACGGCGAATTGGCCCGTGGGGATGAGCTGGTCGTCCACCGGAGTGTAGTAGTGGGAGATGATATGGATTGTGTGGTTCAGGATCGTCCCGCTGTCGTGCCCGCCGAGGTTCCAGTAGCCGTGGTAGGCCAGGTTGACAGGGGTGGCTTTGGTCAGGGGCGTCGCCGACATTCTGATAGCGAGTATGTTGTGCTTCAGGATCATGTATGTGACTGAGACGGAAAGGTCTCCTGGGAAACCTGTGGAATGAAACAAAACGCATCAGTAAACGAAACGTTTTGGGCATGATATTATACTCTAACATCTAATTGGTGAATTCCAGTCCGCATTTATCTAATACAAATCATAAGATTCATTTAATATTAAAATGAAAACCAACGATTCTGATTCATCGAAATTATCAAAAGTACAAATAATAGGTGTCAACATAAACATATAGAGTCGGCTAGAATTTGTCATGCATACCTTCTTCTCCATCGAAACTGTCGTAAGAGAAGGTAATGTGGGCCTGCTTGCTGGTTTGGACGAGCTCTGTGACTTTCCAGATGACATCGGAAAATCCCTTTGGCCCTCCTGGTAAAGAAAACAACATCAGAATCGAATACGGTATTCCAAAACATTATAAACATTATTCGTTTAGAATCTGTGTTCTACCAAACGAGATTACCGTGTAAAGTGTTATTGTGATCATTTGCGGGCAATTTGTAGTAGGTTCCGTTCAATTTGAACCCGGCCCCTCCGATTCTGTTAGCAACTCGTCCAACAATGTTTCCGAAGTACACCGTATCATTCTGTCAGCCATGGATAAGTATTCATAGCGTCAGAAAAAAAACAGGGGAGTTACTGAAACAGAGGAAAGAACGGAGATTGGGTTCACAGCATAGACCTTGTAGTCTTCAGGGTTGTCGAAACCAAGGGAAATATCAGCCAATTTTCCTGGGAAAATGGAAACAGAGCGTCAAGAAAGGGACTTTATTGAATGGAATAAACCCCCAGAGGGACTCTGTTTTTTTCTGTAAGAAACAGGGGATTTAGATTTACTATACCGTGTCTGTCAGGGAAGGTGACGGAATTCAAGGTGGCACCGTAATTGGTGAATCCCAGTTTGAGATTTCCCTTCTGCAGCTCATACTGTTTCACTGCCACCTCGTCGTCTTCTGTCTTGCAGTGGCCATGGCTGGCAAATGACAGGGTTTGGAAAAGGAAGAGAGTGAAGAAAACAGAGAGCTTGGTCATTTTTTTTTTTTTGTATGTAACAGATTATGGATCGAAAGACATCTTTTCTCGAGTATCTTTTACAGTAATATATAGCGCATGAGAGGAGACAGAAGGGGAGATGATTAAGGATAAGAAGGCGGAATAGTCTCTCAACTGAGCCTCCAAAAGTGATGTGCAGGAAAACTGAGAAAAGAGAAGATCGAGTTCTGTTCGGCGAATATTTAGTAAAATATTTCGGTTACTGTTTCTGGGGCTGATTTTGGTTTTGACTGTTTCTGGATTGAGGTGGCGATTGATTGCTTTACATCGTTTCCTTTCGTTGGTTTCTTCTCCTACTGTACTTAATCTTATCCTGATTTTCTGGAGGTGTTTGGCTGTTTGCGGTGACTTGTGTGAGTTCGACGATTTGCGTTGATGTAATGCGAGTCCTACACAATTTGTCAAAGGATCATTGTAAAAGAAATTCCAAACTCATCCATCAATGTTTTTTTTTTTTTTTTTGAAGCGTTGTACTAGCCCATATCGTTCTAATCCCCAAGTATGCGGCACACTCGTAAAAGTGAGTGATTCGGTCGTATAATCCTATAGATAACTACTAAAAATGGGAGTTGCTAAAGGTCGCCCTTAGAATTGCTAAAGGTCGCCCTAAAAAAATTTAAAGTTACACTTATAACCCCCTATCTTCTTTACTTTCCTTTTATCAAACAAACACCACTTGGACTAAAAAAACACTATCTAAGGAGAGAAAAATCCATCATCGTCATTTTGAAGCCGATATTGTCGGTAGGACGTCTGAATCATGAGTAGCGACTCCGACGAGGTAAATACATTAACTGAAAAACGAAAAAAAAAAACCAAAAAATGCCCAACCGCAGGTCACTTGCGGTTGGGCATTTTCTGGGTTTTTTTTTCGTTAAATAATTTTCTATTTTTTATATGATTTATGATTTGTTCCATGAGATAATTTGTTGGGTTTTAATTTATATAATTTTCTAGATTTATTTGCATAATTATTTTTGGAATTGAAGGATTTAGCATTAGAAATTAAGATTAGATTTGGCCTTAAATTAAGATTAGATTTAATTTGGTCTTAATCTAGAAAATTAAGATTAGATTTTGCATTACAAATTAAGATTAAATTTATTGCATAAATAATAGATTCGCATTAGAAATTAAGATTAGATTTGGCCTTAAATGAAGATTAGATTTAATTTGGTCTTAATCTAGAAAATTAAGATTAGATTTTGCATTACAAATTAAGATTAAATTTATTGCATAAATAATAGATTCGCATATGAAGATTAGATTTAATTTGGTCTTAATCTAGAAAATTAAGATTAGATTTTGCATTACAAATTAAGATTAAATTTATTGCATAAATAATAGATTCGCATATGAAGTTATGATGATTATTAAATTTAATATAGTTATGAAATTTTAAATTTATCATATGGTACTCGTTAAATTGACGATATAGAATGTTAAGTTTTTTTTTGTTAAATTTGTGGGGTATCACTTATAAATTCTGATAACATTGCTGGATATTGGAAGTTACAATCCGGATGGCCATGATTACACCTCGGATTTCATTGATGGCGTGAAATACACTACCAAGTTGCAAGCATATGAAGCAGCTACTGAGATTGCCAAGGGTTTTGGGTTTTATTTGGTGAGGGCATCGAACAAAAAAAAAAAGAATGAAGGTACTTGGCGACATTACTTACATTGCACTCATGGTAGGAAGAAGAAGTCGAAAGAACCTGATCCGAGTAAGGAAAGGAGGCCTCTTACATCTACTGAAAAGTTGGGGTGCGAGTTTCAGATCAAACTTGAGCGGTCAGGTGATGGATATTGGTTGATCCTAGGGGTGGCAAATACAAAGAATCCTGGTGCTAATTTGGGTTTCCACAATCATCAGTTGGAGCTATTTCCGGAAGGATCAAAGGGAAGGAATGTTCTGACTACAGAGGATAAGCAATACATCAGAGAGCTGAGATCAGCCGGTGTCCCACCAAGGAATATCCACAAGGCAGTGAATGAGAGAAAAGGTGCAAATGGAACACACAACAGAAAGCAGATTTATAACGAGTTGCAAAAGATAAGGAAAGAAGAGCTTGGTCAGATGACAGCCTTACAGTATACTTTCCGCGTGGCGCAGGAGAAGGGTTACTATGTGCAGTATATGGACGATCGTAACGTGCTTACACACTTGTTCCTAGCCCACCCTGAGTCAGTAGTGATGTTGCGAGCTTGGCACCATGTGATCGTGATAGATGCAACATACAAGACCAATAAGTATGATATGCCTTGGGTTGAGATTGTCGGCATGACACCAGTGGGATTGAACTTTGTCATTGCATCTGCAATAGTGTACGACGAGACGAAGGAGTCGTACCAGTGGCTTCTGACGCATTTGCAACATCTTCTTGGCCCCATTGTTCCAGATGTGTTTGTCAGTGACAAGGCAGGAGGATTGGTTGAGACCGTGGGGGTAATGTTTCCATCATCGACTCATATATTATGTCTTTGGCATATGGATAGGAATGTGAGAGCAAAGTGTCTAGCGGAGGTGAGAAGGACGACTCATTGTGGTATAGATGCAGCCAAACCGACAGTGGATCATATCATGGCGTCTTGGCAACGTGCTGTATATGCATTGACAGTGGAAGACATGGATACTGCCTTAGACAATTTCATACATGGTTGGGGAGTACAGTACCGACGTCTTTGGGGGTATATGACAGCTGAGTGGTTACCAGTTAGACACATGTGGGCTAAATGTTATACCAATCAACTGCGGCATTTGGGTAACACAATTAACCAATTTCCATCTCAATTTCGAATCATCATTTTTAGTATAAATGGTGATTAAAGCCTTGTTTGACAACCAAGTAGTAATGTCAGTGATTTTGAAAATGCATGCTTGATTACATTGTTTGTTTTTTTCATCTTTTCATTAATATCGTGTATTCCATCTCTAATTCTAAAATTATTATGGGTAATTCTATATCACAATTATTTTTTATATGAAGAGGGGCATTGACGCACAAGTTCAAAACTATTATGATCTCATGAGTAGCTGACAAATTCACGAGAGCAAGTGATTCGGACTTATAGCTCCCCCTATTAGTGGTTAAATAGAAATTTCCGTATGAGCAATGAAAATTTAATTGAAAAATATACCGTGTTGAATTTTGTATGTATATCACATGGGGAATCACATCGGGAATCACTGGTCCACCTGAACACATCGGAGACTCGGCTGTAAGAAACCACGACATATCTTTCCTCGTGGTCTTCCTCTTCCTATTTCCATCTCCGCCATCCTCGCTACTAGGTATGGACGCATAGCGTCCATCGGGGCCACGGAAGTGGGAGGAGGCAGTAGAAGATATCCCGACCCGCGTCGTCTTCCCCACGCCTAAATCAGCTTGAGGTGGAGCATCCCCATCCTCGGCATCACCAGCAGCATCACCAGCACGATCACCAGCAGCATCACCAGCATCATCACCAGCAGCATCACCAGCATCTGGGGCATTCCCAACCTCAGCCTCACCGTCATCATCATCATCCTCGTCAATGGAATCACTCCATTTAGCCTGCCATACCGGTGCGCTCTGTGGTGTAGGAGTACTGGTAGTACCTCGACTAAGAGACAACTGCCCCACAGTAGGGTGGCCGTCAGGACGCACTACATCCGCCTTCTTCTTCCTTCTAACCTTAGGTGGATTTTTTTCTTCATTTTCCTTCCTACCAGTCGCCGTAAGTCTACAAGCACGACCTTCCATTCTCTCCTTATTTCTCGCCTTAATCATATCCGGTTTACCCATTCCATGTCCAGACATCTTCAAAAAAAAAGTTTGAATTATTAATAATGGATTATTAATAATAGAGTACATAAAGTAATAAATTAAAGATTTCCATAATTAAAATTATAAAATTAATAGTTTGAACATTTATGTTACGTTCTATGTAATCATTATTTACATAAAAGTAAATAATTAATCAAGGTAAAATTATTAATAATTAAGTAGATAAACGAATTACTTTGAAATTTTGATTATTAAAATGATAAATATACATTTTTAATTTTTTTATTATGTTCTTTAAATTTTTTATCATTAATTAACATTTATCGAAAATGTTTTTTAAATTTTTATATCATATAACTAAATTAACATTATAACTAAATTAACATTTATCGAATACGTTATCATTAAATATAATTTATAACTAAATTATTTTTATTAAGTATATTTTTTAATTTTTTTATTATTATTAGCATTTATAACACAGAATTTAAAAAATAGAATTTAAAAAAAAATGGGTCAACCGCGGTCAACGCGCGGTTGAACCAACGGCTGACCGCGGTCAAAGCGTGGTTAGACCATCGGTCAATCGCCCTTTGACCGCGGTCAGCCGGCGGTTCAACCGCGCGTTGACCGCGGTTTGACTGCGGGCGGGAATTTTTTTTTTTACCTTCTTCTTCTCCGACGAGCGAGCTTGCTCCGGCAGCGGCGAGCGCGCGACCTTCTTCTCGTCTGCGCGTCGGCGGGAACGCGACGAGGGGCAGAGCCCCGGCGGTGGGAACGCAACGAGGGGCAGAGAAGGAGGGCGGCAACGCGTCCGGCGAGGCTGTACGGCGGCGATGCTGGCGCGGGCGGCGAGGGACGGCGGCGAGCTTGCGCGGCGTCTGGCTGCTTCTTCTCCGGCGGTTGGGATTTTCACGGCGGCGGGTTGATTTTGCAGAGGGAGAGGTTGAAGGAAGTCCGCTGGAAGGAGGGTGGAGGGGTAAAGGGTTGTTTGGTTGGTATATTTTTTAAATTTTCATTAAGGGCATATAGGTAAATTGATTTGTAAGTTAGGGCGATGTTTAGCAATTTTTAGGGCGACATTTAGCGATTCAGCTAAAAATAGGTTATGGAAATCGAAACCGACAACGTTATGCCAACTATTATATTTTATCACCTGAACGACCTCTTCTTGTTTGTTCTACTTTTTGTCTTGTCCTGCAACCAAACATTATCGAATACATGCCAATTTGATTTGAACACTTTAACTATCAGCTTGTATTGACTAAATATCCACTCTGATACAGGTTTTTCCAACAACCATGTGTATGCTTCCTCATTGTACTCTTTAAGCTCAAGCATAGATTTGTTAAATTCAGCCTGATATGATGATCTAGCAACAGCCCATAACAAGTCTTTAGTGGTTTTGTTACCTCCTTGAGCTCGTTGTAGATTTGATCATAAATGCCTCACACAAAATCGATGCTCTGCATGTGGCACCAATGTAGCCAGAGCATTGACCAGTCCCTACAAAGTTTCAAAATTAATCACAAACTCCAGAATGAGAACATTTAAACAAAAGGAGAATCTAGAGTTATAACTTCAAAAGCATAAGCCATAAAAAGTATATACAAAACTAATGCTCACTTTTTGTTTATCGGACATGAATGTCCACTTCTCAGAATATTGGGAGATCTTCAAGTCACAAAGTACATTTGCCAAAAACCAAGTCCAATTGTCTTCGTTCTCCACCATGACCATAGCATAAGCTATAGGGAAAATCCCATCATTGGCATCCATGGAAACTGCCGAAAGCAATTGGCTCCCGTGAAGCGTCTTTAGGAAACAACCGTCAAGGAAAATTATCTTTCTACAACCGGATGCAAACCCATCCTTGCATGCACCCAAACAACAGTACATTCTGTGAAAGTTGTTCTCCTTCGTCTCCACAAACATAGATGAACCCGGATGGGTTCGATAAACCTCAGCGCAATAATCATGAAGCCGCCTATACTGATCTTCTGCCTTTCCTCTTATTTGATCTAATGCATAGCCTCTTGCCCTTGTTGCTGTCCACCTTGTTATAATATAGTGAAAATCTTCTTCCACTGTTTACACTATTGCATCAGTTCCCCATTTAGGATCAACTTCAAATCTTTGTAAATACTTTTTTGCAATGAACTTGTAATCAAACCACTTGTGCCTAGACAACAGAACACATCCATCATGCTGCAGCTCCACAGACTTGATCTGAACTGCCTTCTTATCTTTGGTAGGTGAAACCCAAATGTTCCATCTACAATTCTTATCACATAAAACTTGAACCCGTTGAGTATCACTGTGGACAAACCTCAAGGGGAACTTGTTCTTGATTGGGTAAGCCCTAATAGCCTCTTTGAATGTCTTGAAGTCCCTAAAAATTTGACCGTCACTAAAATGAGGATCTTCCATATCCCTTGCCGGATTAAATTTTTCAAATCTTTTTCTCGAATTGCCCTCGTCATCACTTGAATGGACACTACCCAAATAATCTGAATCACCGCAATCACTGTCAGCATCTGCAACAACTATATCATCAATTGGGAAATTGTGATTGAACCCTCCACTTCCTGCATCATCTACATTAAACTCGTCTTCACTAACTGCATTTTCTTCATCTATGAACTCACTGTCGGCATCAAACTCAATATCTCTTTCAATTTCGGGTCTTGAAACTTCAATGTAAGGGTGTCTTCGCTCACCCTCGTTATTCTCAACAAAAAGAGGTCTCCGAGAACTCATATTGGCTGTTGGTTGATCATCACCACCTACCATACGGGACAAATATTTTAAACAACCATATCATATTACGTTTATGTCTAAGGAAACCAAAAGAATGATGTTGTGAAGTGGAAACTGTAGGAACCACAGAGTGTACACAAACAAATAAAGAAACAAACCATTGATAGTTTCCAAACTTTTTGTTCCCTTTTGCTCTCGTAAACCAAACACATACTTATACTTGGCAACCTAAACAACACCATTTACCATTTCAAAGCAGAAAAGAGAGAACCCTTACCGTAGGAGGGTAAAACTGATTTTCTCATAATTGGCACCATCTGTACGTCATCTTCCAGACCTAGAAATCCTGTAGCTTGAACTTTGGCTATACTAACTGGAAACCCAATTGCATGTCCTGATCTGTGAAGCATAAACCATTAAAACTTCTTCAAGGGAGAATACACGATTTTACTGACCATTTTAATCATCTTGATCAATAATACAAAATGTCGGCCGAGACGAAGATGGGGGAATCAGAGAGCTTTTTCAGGGAAGAGGAGACGAAGGGTTTAGGGGAGAGGGGAGTATGCATGAGTTATAAGTTCCTTTCTTTTTTTTTATTACTTTTTTTTTCTCCTTTTGATTGTTCTGTGCTTTAGGTTTAGATGGCGGGACAATTAGGGCGATGTGTAAAAAAAAAAGACGACTCAGCAATCCTAGCTTATGTGGCATGCTAATTTGATAAATAATTAATAATTAATTTTTTCCGTTAGTGTTTGGACGGAAATTTGGATGGAAGCACTTAAATTGTACTTAAGTGGTACCCGGTGCACTAACTAAAGTTAAGTGGTACGACTTCACCAAATAAAAAACTTAAATGGTAGCGGGTGTATTTTACCCGCATTTAATCACACTAAAACATTTTCTCTCGGCTTGTATTAACTAAATATCCATTTTGGTATGAAATCGATGATGTTACCTATTTTGCTTTTAATTACACCAACACATTTCAACTACTCTTTATTTCAGTTTTTCCACATGCTATGCGAAAGAGGAAAAAGTTCACCTTAAACTTCGAATCTGAATTCTATTGAAATAGATGGTGTATTGCTAAACCAAACCCTTATTCGCCAATCCTTTATATCAGATTCACAAATTCTAAATCTTCAAAATGATGACCTAGGTACGTTCTAATTTTCAGGCTCGATTCTTTTAATTATCTATATCCAAAAACTTTCTATTAATCTATTTTATTACTGAAAGGGAATAAATACAGAACTGGGGTAATAATTACTTGGCTATCAAGCAACTAGGCTGATAAAAGAAAAACCAATCAACTAATGGTTGCTTTGGCTAAGCAGCAGCAGTCGCCACCTTGATAAAGACGTCCTCCAAGGTAGTGTCCGAGATGCCCCAAGCGAAAACCGGGAACTCGGTTTTGGCAATCTCGACTGCCCGGAACACATCTGCAATTCTCACTTCCTGTTTTGGCATCTCAAACTTCTGCGTTCCAGATAAATGGTACGTTCTCTCAGCACTCGGGGAAAGCTGGCCTACCATCTGCCCCACTGCTTCCTCGTGGTCTGCTGACGTCGTCATCGTGAACACATATGTCTCTCCATATCTGGCCTTCAGCTGCCATATTCACAAATCACCAACAGATAGTGTCCCGGAAGTGAATATCATGCCAAAGGTGGAAGAGGAGAGAATAGGTCAAGGTGAGCTAAGTAGTGAACATATTCTGGATACCTCTTTTGGGTTCCCTATACACTGCAAGCCACCATCAACGAAAATTCCTAGCCGGTCACAAAGTGCCTCGGCTTCTTCCATTGAGTGCGCTGGAAACACATGTTGTGAACGATTAGGGTGTTATCAAGACTAGGAGTAGTATGGGGAAATGAAAGGGAGGGAGGGATATTGAGGGCATACTGGTGAGAATAATAGCTCGGTCTTGCTTTGCACGCTTCAGAACATTCCATAAACAACTTCTTGAAGCAGGGTCCAATCCAGTGCTCGGTTCATCCATATACACAACCTTGCACCAGTTGCCAAAATTGATGATATTGTGAAAACTGGAAACAAGAATATGTAAAGTGTGATTTATGCAAAACATTGAAAGGAGACTCTGGCATACCTTGGGATCCCCGATCAGTGATATGGCGACACTGAGCCTCCTCTTCATGCCTCCACTGTACTTCCCAGCTTGTTTGTCAGCAACCCCTCCGTTAAAAAGATTTAAGCTTCTAAGAGAATCTTCTACTGCCTGCAGCGACCAGATTAGGGAACAGTTAGCATGGCTACTTTACTAAGCAGGGGAAAAAATCAGATTGTTATCACTGCAATGCAGCTATCAGAGAAAATTGAGCTAGAGCGCCCCAATAGAAACACAAGGCTGGTTAATACTCTCCAATGAACCGTATACCATTCTCCTGGGTTTTATTTTCATTCTCATAATTATGCACTCTCAATTATAGAACAAAGCTATAACATGCTCCACTTTACCATGGCTCAGGGTCACAACTATAAAATATTAAAAACATTGGGAGAACTTATTTGATTTTCCAGCTATTGACGATTGGTGACTCTACAATGACTTACTCTTGTCAAGGCGGAACCCTTCAGATTCTTTAGTCTTCCATAGAATAACAGGTGCTCCCTTCCCGTCAAAGTTTCCCAGAGCAGGCTAAAATGTTCAAAGCAATAAGAGGAAAAAATAAGGACAGTGTTCTTTTGTTGGTGACAGTAATCAAGGTTTCTGCAAAATAAGAGACCAAACTTTGACTTACTCATGCTGGGGGCACACCCCAATGTTGGTGTAAACATAATCCATCTGAGTCCGTATGTCCAAGCCTTGAACATATGCTGTACCCGAGCTGGGCTTCGTGAGCCCAATCATCTAATCAGAAGAGTTAAAAAAGAGTTTAATTCATGGAATCTAACTGCAATAGAGATGAGGTGGAGCAATTACGAACTTGGCAACAGAGAAGACTTGGGAAAGAATCATGCAACTATAACAACTATGATACCGCAAATCGTTCCCAGATCTTAAGCATATGGAGTGTTATTATTCTCTGAACGACAATGTTTTGGCTGTGTTTTTCTTTAAATCTCAGTGCCTTGTTTCACTATATAGGAAAATGTTAACTTCAGGCACAAATCTATCTCGTTTCACCCTCCCCCAGTCTTACTGTCGCAAATTTACTGCTGATACTATTAGAAATGTGAAAATGAAAGCAACAACTAGGATATCGGGAAAACAATACTGGCACTAACCATACTAATGAACGATGTCTTTCCTGCTCCATTTGGACCAAGCATACCGAAGCACTCCCCTCTAGGTAACGCAAGTGACAATCCTTTCACCGCCAACTTTGCTGGGTTTCCATCTCTCCCTGGATACACCTTTCTGAGGTTGTCACAAACAATTGCATGAGTTGCATTTGGTTCTAGCAGCAATTGCTCTACCTTTTCTCTCTGCATCATTCAAAGAAAATGATATGAAAACTTACTCCAGCAGAATTATGACTACAAGAAGAGACAAAATCAACTAAGAACAACTGCATGATAATCTCTTGATCAATTAGTACTGGTAAGAAAAGCACATTCAGGCAGAACAAAATTCTAGTCAAGCAAGATGAGAAAGGTAAAGCAACCTCTTGGATAACATCAGGTTTCTCCAGATTTACAAAAACTTTAGATCCCTGTCTTTTCAGACTAGGCACGCGGAAAGATCCAGGGTGTTTCTTCCCAAAGTTCCTGAAGAAAAATAAAGGACTTTTCCCAGATGTCAACACTTGGTCCAGGTAATATGCCACGAAAAGTGCCACAATCCACTCCACAGACATGATAACGAAGAGTTCTTTCATCCCATTTTCACTGTCATTCAAATCTTCCCAGCGCATCCCATCAGTTCCTGTATTGTTCCCTGTTAGAGAATACTGGGCAAACTCGTATAGCCCACGATACAGAGAGAAGCCAGGATACAACTCTAGCACCTTTAGCCAGCCTCCTGCAGCAACAAGTGATATCCAAGCATGAATAAAGCTGAAGCAAACATAAAAAAGAAAAGCACACAAGAAAAAGAGCAGTAAAAAACAGAGTCAGTTATGACATGTGTAGAGAATTGTGAAGGAGAAAACAAAGCAATGGCAGAAGGCTAATAAACCATCAAAATACTAGTAAGGTTTCTCCCAATCATGAATATTCAGAAGAAGCAGCACGAACCCAACAAGATCCTTTCAAGAAAAATTTCACTCACGTGGAAATGATGCATCCTCAAGGAAGTTCTGATAAAGAAAACCACCTAGAAGTCCGGTTCCAAAAACGCATATGTAGGAAACAACTGCAGAATGTAAAAGAAGATCGTTCAATCATCAAGTAATCATAAACGAGCTAGCCAATATATCTTCCATATACAAATGAGATAGCCATGCCAAACCTGTAGCAGTTTTAACATTTGAGAAGAACGCTGCGACTAGAAATGCCAAAGAGATTTGAAGATTGATATAGATGAAGTAGAACACAAATTGGATGCTGTAGTCGTTCAGTGTAAAGAACTTCAAACCTGCATTAAATCTGACGCAGTAAGTAACATAAAGGGATGAAATATTGATGGCATCAACAGTTTGAAAGTTACCTATAACTGAACCAAATATCACGAAAACCAACATATACAACAATGATATTGCGAAGAAGTATGCATATGAAATCATCCAATAAGGCCCATCACCCAGCCCATGCATTTTCATCATAATCCTTAGTCTTTGCTGCTTCTCATATACCAATGCTGTCAAAATCACCTACATCAAATGCATAAAAACATAAATTTAACCAATATGAATACTAATAAAAAATCATTTATAACCAACTCAAATATTCTGTGGAGTCATTAATTAAAACTTTATAATACATCTATTAAAAGATATATTTATCACACTTGTTAGAGAATACAATGCCCCCTGCTCTTATCTTATTATATGACACAATCAAAGCAGGGGAACTGGCTTTCATAATGGACAGGATCCATGCCTGAAGCTTAAAATTTAAGAAAGCAATTGGCAGTTTAATTATCCTGTACTAAACTGTATGGCCTTTCTGTAAAGGGTCCTCTGACTAATATAAAACATTAGAGAACCAGTTACTAAAGCAAAGTTAGTAAGAAACAACTTCCAACGCTAATTCCTGGCCATAACTCCATCCATTCTATGTTTTCACTTTTTTATTCTCGCTGCTGGCTCCTGCTTTATATTTATAAGTGATGATACATCCAGGAGTACTGAACTTGAGACGTGTCAACGTCCAAAATCACAAAGCTAAAGCATTAAACTAGAACCTCATCTCAGACACTGTAGAACAAATCTGTCTCTTTTAATCTTTATAGTAGTGGATTAAGGCTCCAAACCAGCAAATGCCTCCAAACTACCTCCCACAATATCAGAAGTTATTTTTCACAAGCAAAAGCATAAAACAGAGAAGGATAATGGTGCTACATCCGAAACCAGCTATGAAGTGATGATTATTTAACCAAGTTTCACAATGTATAGAAACCAAGGTTTCATTCTTTTACATGAATATCTGTCATATCAAAAAAATTTGGTCACGCTAAGAAAATTCTATTGCAGAGAATACGCGATTATATAAGCTATCAGTTTAGGACTTACAGGGAATAGCTGTAGAATGACCCATGTAAAAAAGAGTGTGCCCAGAAGAGATGATAGATCCAACCGGAAGTTAGTTTCAGGTTTCGGCATTTCTTTGACAAACTCAAGTGACATTCTTGCACTGGGCCCTTTTAAGAGCTGCAGATATGCATTTGAAACCTGTAGATGTACTACTTCAACATTGGTTATATTACTCTATGATGGCAACATGAGAAACTCAAAAGACAGGACACGGATAACTAAAAGAAAGGTTACGAAAGAATAAAACTTTACAACTGTTTTCAAAAATGATAGATCATGTAGAGGTCAGCAAGTGAGTAAAACAAAATCAAGCTATTCTGCTATTTCAAATGAAATTATTTCCAACAACTCATAACTACAGGCGCCTACACTTGACGTAATTTAAATGGCATTGATATGACAGACAGTAAATAATCACCTAACATGACTTCGCTAGCAATCAAGGTTCCACATTTACTTGGACAAAGAACAAACTGTTTGAGGAAATGGATGTGAAGGACAGAAAACCAAAATAGAAGGTGAATCAATAAAGAGCTACTACAGTGTTCATTTTCCCCCCTATTTCCAATTTATCATTTTTTATTTAATTTTCTGTTAGTACTATGTGTACATAAGATTGACACAAGTATGGTAGATCTCGCAAGTATATCTTAATGATGTGCGATTTAAACCTCCAACCAGATTGCAGCATCCAACTCAACAACAGAAAAGACCAAATGAATGTTTTCTTAGCAGATACCAGATTGATCATGCGTGGAACACGCAGCAAGTTGAATGAACCAGGAGCATCCTCATCCTTATGAGTAGAGTTGTACCAGATGCTCACATTAAAATTATTCCCATTAGAGTTCAAGAAATCATATGCTGCATACGAACGACAGTGTTACAATCCTTCAATTAAATTCATGACGCATGCAAACAATGATCATCATGTGGACAGGAAATTATACCTGCAAGTATCTCATTTATCTTCTCCTCTGGATTCCCCTTGTAATAACCTTTGTATAGCTCATCATTTATATCAGATGCACTATTGCGCCACAAGTGCAGACCTTGAACACATTGCACCTCTGTCATGAAATCAAGAATCAAAGGAATCTTAGACTCAGAATGTTATGGATACACAAATACAAGCTAGTAGAAACATGTTTAAAGAATGAACTAGCTGAAATTACAATCATAATGTTTCATTAAGACCAAAGATCTTCTAAACCAATCATTCATGAAGATTCATAGTTCACTACCTTTGTACCCTAAACTATTTTGGATTGGCCCATATACTAATATGGTCCTTGAAGTTTTTACCTTTCTGGAAATCAATGATTGGCAAACTGAGATTCAGAGAGAATGAAGAATTAGTTCCACACTGAGGTTGCACATTGTAAAGCGGAGAATCATCAATAAAAGCAGGGTCAACAAAATTATTGGATTCAGTCTCTGTATCTGATCCCTGTAACATAGGAAGTCCAAATAGAAGCAAAACATTACTACATGAAAACAAAAGGGCTCAGAAAATCGTAATTCGATAACAAGAAAATACTATTTTAAGTTAATCTGAGACTGATTCAGACAAAGGAAACAGTGAAACAGATAAACAACTTACAATTACTGAGCTGGCTAAAAGGTCTGTCATGGTTGAGAAGTTGACTCTGGGAGAACTGCTGAACATGTTTCCAGCCACACCTATATTAAATTGAAACTATGATTCAGGTCCAAATGCAAGCAGATTGTCGAGAAACAAAATGAAGCCCTAAGGGAACAAACAAGCAAACAAGGACACAATCAGAGAGAGAGGAAAAGAGGGATGTACTTTCTCCAAGAGACCGATTGTTCCCCGTGACAAGCACAGTTGCAGGACAGTTCCCCATGAGTCGGCAAGACTCATCTGGCAAGTCTCTAAACGGAATGAAACTAGATTTCACTGCTCGATACTCAGGTGCAGGAACTTGTAAAATGGGAGGCCATTCTGGGGGATTTGTAATAGGGCAGGAGGCAGCTTGATCCGAATTTGAGTACTGCAACCCACAAACTTCCTCGCACTTCCCATCGCCATTTGTATCAACGCATGCACAGCCACACTTGTACTTCTCGTTGTCTAACTGCTTATTAACCAGATTCTGACCAAGAACAAGGAGAATGCATAGTATGAATGGAAATGAAATGAGACGACAGTTCGTCTTGGCATTCCGTTTCTGCAAAACAATAGACAAACAAAGGAACCTAACATTCAATCCCGGCACTGTCAAAGGCCAAGTACAAAATCAATTATAACTCGCCGGGCAGGAATCAACTACCACTACCTCAAAACAAAGACAATTCGATTCATTTCTACTAAGCTTTTCCACGCCTTCGTTATATACGCATTTGAATCTAGAATTGAAGTATGAAATATGGAGATTTGAATGAGGGGGAGAGAGAGGAGGGACCTGGTAGGTTAAGTTCTTTCTGAGTAGAGCATCAGCCTGAGTCCAGAAACTGGCACGGCCGCGCGAAGCCTCCGGCTCCACCATGATCGAATTGAAGGTGAAGCCAAGTCTTGTTCTCCCGTAACGGACGATCCGAGTGAGTTAGAGACTATCAGGACTAACGTGACAGTCACAGATTTTCCCGCCAAACAACCAGGAATAGCTTTTCAGCCTGTAAACCTTCCCTAACTTCTTCTTATTTCTCAATTCTCTTCACTGCGTTACTCGCCGGAGTTCAAAATTGCAGGCCTCTAAGCTCTCTCTTCTCTCTCTCTCTCTGTGACTGCTAGTTTTACCACTCACTCTCGTCGTCTCTGTTTGTGGTGTTTCGTAAGCCGAGTAGAAATGTGCAGCGGCGGAGAACCGGCGATTTATATGCGTTTGCTGAGCTCAGTTATCAGGTAACTCGTCCTGAATGAAATACCTAAAGTACCCCTGCATCGGTGTATTAACTTCGGGTTGCGGGGATTCTATTTATTTATTTTTCTTTTTCTTGAAAATTACGTTAAAGACTTAAGATCAGCGGAATGCGCGTCTGCTGAGTACCATGATCGCTTATGTAATTATGTTCTTGTTTATAGGAATCTGATTAATAATTGCTTCTTTCCCGGTAATTAATTGCTGATAATTTGCCCTCTGCCTCTGCGGAATGTCGATACTGCCCTTCGTGGGTGCATGTGTTTGGGTTTGGTGCAACTCCACGCGGTGATGCTGATAGCATTCATACAAACGGTTAGCTTGCCATTTGTATCTATCTATGCACCAAGTTCTCCGTATTTTTCCTCTGTTTCAGGCATTTTAGGAATATATGCACTATTAAGTGGAAACAGTAAACCCTAGTTAATCGATGTTCTATTTTTTTCACTCGTACATCCTCTTAAGTTGCGCTATTTATGGAGTGCTTAGTAATACTCCCACTTATAGAAATAAACATCCGTTCAAGATAATTTCTCAGCACAAATTAAGATTTAACTATTTCTACCAAGAAAACGTAAGAGATTTAATTAGAACTTAGGATTATCTGGTTATAAGGAATATAATTTAGATTAAGAATTTTATATTTATTATTATAATTTATGTCTATGTTTGGCTACACTATTTGAAGTGTTTTATTTTTTTTCCCCTTCAAATGTGAAATCGAACTATATGCCTCTGTAAATCGAGCTTTTGAATAAGTTGAAACGTGCTTATATAACATCACACGCCAAAATTCCGAATTCATGAAACTTCTGAGGAAAAAAATGGTTTTGAAAAACGACATTACCTTATTATATTTTCCTATTCGTACAATCCTTTCTATGGGAATGATATCATACCCACCGGGTCTAAAGATACAGACCCAACTTGCAGAACACTCAACCGGACATTCCACCAAGATCTCAAGTCTAAATTAAATTAAACAAAAAAACCCCTTCTAAAAATCGAATTAGTGTTGTCTGTGTTGATAGATTCCCAAAGATTGAAAAGTTGTTTGGATAGATCAATTGATAAACGAGATAATTTAGTCAATTGTCTCATTTTACGAACTGAGTCAATTTGAATTATTTGTCACACACCATACATTTGTAATTGTCTCAAACGAGTCAATTCAAAATTCATCTGGTTAAACGGCTACATTCAAATTCAAATTTCATGTTGTTAAACGAGTTAATTTAAACCATTTATTCAACCAAACAATTGTATCAAACTGATATATTAAAATCATTATCTAAACGAACTCAAAATTATGATACGTTAACGGAATCAATATTTAAATAGGTTAATATTGAGCATGGACCGGGAAACCTATGTATTTTATTTTCGCTGTCAAAGAAACTTGGAGTTTAAGAATCTAACCCAAGAGTCGGAGTTGGGTACATCTATACCAACTACCACGAGCAGAGATCCATTGTATTGCGACAGGAGATTTCATGGAAACTACCCATGCAATTATTGTACTAAACATAGATGCTTCAATATTAACTACTTCCAGTTCCAGTTTAGACCAAACACAGAGTAATAACGTTGCGGCCACAGATAGTATGGACATTTATTTTGTACTATTATGCTTACGTTCCATTTTAGACCCAACACACATAGACTGTATTGGTATGGACACTTAATACGATTAATTAATGAAAAATAACAAATTAGTTAGTCAGAGGATGGAAAGCCAAAGACGCAAAAGTCTAGATCTGTAGAATACAAATAACTATTCCGGCGAGAAGCAAGCGATCGAGTAGTACTATTCTATTACGTTCTTTTTTTTTTTTTTTTTTGTATTGACTGGATTTGGAGTTAAAGTCAATCACGCCAAGAAGTGCTTAGTTAGTAACTGGATCTATGTGATAATATTAATAATAAGTGCAATGCGCGTCTATAATACACTCGGGCAGTTGAAAACTGTTATGGTCGTCTACCCATGGCCATGCATCATTCTCATGCTGCTATAGGACCGTGGTTTGAATGTGTGCTCTATATGATGAGTCCCCGTGAACATCAAGGAAGAAGACACGTAGAATCGATGAATTAACTCACGAGAACAACATGTATTCTTATTGATTTCACGGATTGTTAGAATGTATCGGTGTTTTCTTACCTTCATGTGTATAGGAATTCATGGTAATTTTGCCCAACCCTATAGGATATGTATATCCAATTTTGTTGGGTTGGCCGCAAAATCCAAAATTAACATAAATGGGCGTGTAATACTCATACCGATTCAAACTTCCCAAGCAAATGCTCAAACTCGTATATTCTTCGCTCATATTTGAGTTTATGTGGGTTTAGATCGAATTACCCATTATGGATAGTTACCATTCTTACATTACATGCACATGGCTTTTAATTAAGTGTTTTCATGAATCCAACAATATCAAAGGAGTCAATGTACCAAATAAGCATATTTTTGGTCTATTTAGATAAGGATTTTAGAATTACATTCCTTAATATATTTCCGTCCAAATTCAGGTGTCCTCCATTTATGTACAATGCTAGTGCACGATGAACATTGTCAACTCGGTATGAGCAACCTTATAATTGCACCATTTTTGGTTAAAATTTTTGCTCATGCGTTCTCATTTCGTGACTGATGAATTTCCTTAAACTTTCAAAACAATATATATTGTGCATATAACATATGTCTTCCTTAATTTGACGATGGACAAATTTAACCTTTTTTGCTGGATCATTCGGTTTGTCCACAATAACTTGAGAAATATGGGATATTTCTGCTTGCTTCAAATAGTAACATAATTAACCTATATTTTTAGCTTAAACGAATCAAGACAACAGAGATAAACATTTAAGGGTGTTTTGTATGAATCTAAAAGTTAATCTTAGTTTTTCTTTAAGAGCACTTCTACTATGCTATATAGTATTGATGCTTTAATGTACAACTCAAAGTTGTACCATAACATTAAATGTATAAGTTTAGGTTGTACCATAAAGCAATTTGTATCATTATGTTATGGTACAACTTTACAACTTGAAGTTGTACCATCACAAAAAGGTACAAGTTCAAGTTGTACCGTAAAAGAATTTGCACAAAAAGTATAGGTACAATCTGAAGTTGTACCATAACATAAATGTACAATTTTAAGTTGTACCATAAAGACAAAAACCTATAGCACCAATACAATATAGCATTGTAAAATTTCTCTTTCTTTAAACCACACTAGTCTTGATTTGTGCCTTTTTCTTGCGTCTCCATCCCACCTTGGTAATATTTGTTGCAAGTGTTGTACCATGTGAAGTTTTTATAGTAAGTTGGGTAGTTTGCAAAAAAGGTTATGATGATTTAACTTTTTAGAGTTTGAGGTATTGAATCCACCCCGAGTCCCTGACCCTCTCACATGGAATAAACAAATGCAAAGATGAACATTGGTTACAACGTAAACAAGATGCCTTACCAAGAAAGATTTGCTTAGTACGACGTGGTCAAATGAGAAACAAGCATTTTCCTGCCAACGTTACAGGAAGATGAAAGCCAGGCAAAATCTGAACAAAATAATAAACGTTGACTTCACCGTTGATTATTCTATCGTCCCCTAAACTTTACCAAAACTACAAATCCCCCAGTTTTTGCTTTTGCGCGTCCGATGTCACCGTCGAAGATAACGAAGTTAACCTTCCAAAATGGCCTTCCCCGTAATTACAGACCCCCAACAGGGCCAAATTCGTAAATGACAACCTACCACTCCACTCCCGCTACCCGCGCTAGCAACGTTTTACAGCTTCCCCGGCCACTCCTCCGTCGCTCTATTTAAAAGCAGGAAGCAAGGCACCAATCAGCTTTTTCAAAAGCACAAAATAAAAAAGGAAAATCGAACCCAAAAAAAAAAAAAATTCGCTCCTCTTTTTTCGCGGCCTAAATTGAAGGCAGGCGGCAGCGAAAAATGGAATTGCAGAGGGGAAGCGGACTACTGTACCAGCAATTCAAGGCGCTGTTCAGAAAGAACCTGCTGCTTTCATGGCGGAACAAGCGGGCGACCTTCCTCCAGCTATTCTCCTCCTTCGTCTTCATCTTCCTCCTCTTCTGCATTCAGAAGGCCATGAACTCCTCCACCGACTACACCACCGCTTACTCCTCCGTCAGGGACCCCGCCGCCGCCGTCTCCCCGCCGATCCCTCCCTGCGAGGAGAAATTCTTCGTCCGGACCCCCTGCTTCGACTTCCTCTGGAGCGGCAACGCCAGCGCTTCCGTCGGCCGGGTTGTGAGCCGCATCATGGCCAATAACCCCGGCCGCCCCATTCCAGAAGCTAAGGTAACGAAACCGGAATGTTCTTTGAAATCGAAGATGTAAATCGTGATTTTTGAGTTCGAGATGAAGTGTGAAAGGCTCGTGCAGGTGAAATCGTTCAGGACGACGGGCGAGGTAGATGCTTGGCTTTTAGCTAATCCGATGCAGTCCCCTGGCGCTCTGCATTTCAGGGAAGTGAGCAGCGGAGTAATAAGCTATGGTATTCAGACCAACTCTACATCGCCCGGGAAACGAGGCCGGATGGAAGATCCCACGTTGAAGTTTCAAATCCCGCTTCAGGTTGCTGCGGAGCGTGAAATTGCTCGGTTTCTCGTCGGAGGTTTGAATCATTTGCCTGGAAGTTGCTCTTCTGTTGCTTATATACTTTGCAAATTATGCTTAGAACTTTTGAGTTGATGTCTTGCTTTCCTCTCTGCATTCAGATCCTAACTTCGGATGGACGGTTCAACTTAAAGAATATGCACATCCGGCGGAAGTGTTTTTCTCAGCGTTGATTGCAGTTGGTCCTTCCTTCTTCCTTGCATTTGCCATGTTTGGATTTGTGTTGCAGATTACTGCTTTGGTTACTGAGAAGGAGCTCAAGCTTCGCCAGGTTTGGCTCCTTGGACTCTCTCTATATGCTTGAGTAGTCTGAACAGTTATCCACACTCAGTATGTTGTTGGTCTTTAGTCTTTTATTACATTGATCTGTATTCTCTTCTGCAGGCGATGAGTACAATGGGCCTTTATGATTCTGCATACTGGTTGTCATGGATCACATGGGAGGGAATAATTGCACTGTTCTCAGCACTTTTCTTGGTTCTCTTTGGAATGATGTTCCAGTTTGATTTCTTCAAGAAAAACAATTTTGCTGTCGTTTTTCTTGTGTTCTTCCTTTTCCAGTTCAATATGGTGAGAAACTTGATGTACCCCCTTATGTGCTAGTCATGTGTCATTTCTGCTTTATCTTAACTTCTTTCTGATTTTCTGGTACTTGCTCCAGATTGGTTTCGCCTTCATGTTGTCAACCTTCATTAGCAAGGCATCTGCAGCCACAACTGCCGGATTCTCTTTGTTTATCATCGGATTTTTCACTCAGGCAAGATTCTCTTTCAAAGTTTCAATATGGCCACTAGAAAACATACATGAACCAATTAATTGAAACACCAACAAATAGACCTGACATTGACCTCAAGCCCTTTGATAGGTAACATGAGACAAAGCCAGAAAACTAGTCAACTTTAGTTGTTGCAATTAGATGCTAGGTGATGATTTTATATCCCCAGCCTTCACAATCCCTTGTGGCTGTCAGAGTACAGCTTCAACATGGAAGAAACATATTACATTAGCCCTAATGTGCACAACTCCTTGTGATGGTAGGTAATGAGGATTTTTCCTCCGGTCTGCAAACTGATAACTAGTTGCTCACAGGATTGCTCATTTCATCCATGGTGCGGAAACCTGTTCATATAAACTTGCTCTCAGTAGTCAGTATACGTGGCTGAGTAACTAGAAAAACATGTAAAACTAGTAAAACATGCATTCTGCATTTCAGTTCTTGACTGTGAACCACTGCATTTGCCAATATGGTGGCACAATTTGTTAGAGATAATCAAGCAGCCAGAGGAACTTGGATTATGGTTGCCAAAGCCCTACTACAACACTCTTTCCACTAATAACCATGGATGAATAAAGTAAAAGAAACCCTATAGTAAAGCTGATCACTTCCTAGTTGAATAGAAGGTGCATCTACGATCATTTCTATTTTAAGAATTTATTGTGACAGAAAAGATGCCATTATAAGATAATTGCTGCCGGAAACAGTTTAACTTGGGCCTCTGATTTTTCTTGGCAAAATATTATCAGATTTCAAATATGAATGAGTGCTGCTTGTTCTCTGACACTTAACTCATTCTTATGAACTTTGCAGATTGTTACTATATTTGGCTTCCCTTATGATCTTGAAACTTCCCAGACATTAAGAAACATCTGGTCACTGTTTCCGCCCAATCTTCTTGCGCTATCCGTGAGACAGCTTGCAGATGCCACTCGTACCCCAGAAAGAACTGGAATTAGCTGGAGCGGGAGAACAGACTGTATATCACGTCAAGATTCCTCAACTTGTGCAATGACAATTGTGAGTCAATGATGTAAAGTCTGACTAGAAGGGAACACACACTTGAAACTTATAACAGAACGCAGTCATGTCTCTTTTTTCCTTAACTCTTCGATTTAATACTGTGCTTTATCCCATCTGCTATCTACAGAATGATGTCTTCATATGGCTCCTGGCAACATTCGTTCTCTGGTTCATTTTGGCAATCTACTTTGACAACATTATCCCAAATGCATATGGAGTGAGAAAATCTGTGTTTTACTTTTTAAATCCTTGGTACTGGACAGGAAAAGGTGGAAACAAGGTGAAAGGTAATTTCAATTAGTTTCCAAATATTACTCAAAGGCCTTTTACATTGCAGAGGTTCCAACTGTTTCCTCTTTATCTATCTAGAGGGTGGCATCTGTAGCTGCATGAGCTCAATACCACAAGAAGAACAGATTACTCCAGATGATGAAGATGTCCTGGAAGAAGAAAACATGGTTAAGAAAGATGCAAGAGAAGACACAATGGATTCAGATATTGCAGTTCAGATACGTGGACTAGCAAAGACATATGCTGGAACCAGGAAGATAGGTTGCTGCAAATGTCAGAAAACTTCATCTTACCATGCCGTTAGGGTGAGTAAAACCTTTCCTAGTCTTGCTAACTCTGCAAAGGTTGAGATTCTACATCAGTGCCTTTAAGTACTGTACTATAACTATCTCGTAATTTCGAAATGATTTCAGAACTTCAATTGTGAATGCTGATATATGGTTCTTGATATAGACTATTACTTAGATTTTTCCGGATACTCATGTTGGCTCTCTTGTGATAGACACAGAAATCTGCTCAGCGTTTTCTTTTTCTACCTATTGGAAGAGATAGGTGAAGACCTGAGATCTGAGTTTGTATTGCATTTTGGTAATCTAATTACCCCCTTTTATACTTGTTCCACAGGGATTATGGATGAATATCGCTCAGGATCAATTGTTCTGTTTACTTGGCCCCAATGGAGCTGGGAAAACTACAGCAATCAATTGCTTGACTGGAGTATCACCAGTGACTAGTGGAGATGGTAATTTTCAATTAACTATTTCATTTTTGGTCAATATAAGAAAAGACTGATATACAAAACATGGAACCTAAAGATAATTTGATGTGCTCCTCGTTTGACAGCTTTGATTTATGGGTATTCAATTCGAAGTTCTGTTGGCATGTCAAGCATTCACAAATTCATGGGAGTTTGTCCCCAGGTGAACTTCTTTTCTCAATGTTTGCGCATCATCTGCATGTCCTTATATGCAATGGGGAAGATGTATATGTTCGCATTAGGCATTCTTGTACTGTTTCTTTGATTAGTTGTGTATTGATGTGCAGTTCAAGGACAGCTAAGCATGTACTCTGGATCCTAACTTTTTACTCTGCATGCAGTTTGATATTCTTTGGGATGCATTATCTGGTCTGGAGCACCTTCACCTCTTTGCTACCATTAAGGGCCTACCCCCAGCTTCAATTCAAACAGTAAGTTATGGGGAAGCATGAAAGTTGTCTTTCTAGCTTAAATTCCTTATATTCAGGATTGTTTGTTTTCACAATCATTGTCCATGTGTTAGACGCCCCATGGTTCTGCAACTTCTTTGGAAAATCCTTTGTGTTTACTACAGGTTGCAGATGAATTGCTGGCTAAAGTGAAACTTACTGAGGCAGCTAGGGTGAGAGCCAGGAGCTATAGTGGAGGAATGAAGCGTCGGCTCAGCGTGGCAATAGCCCTCATTGGCGACCCCAAGCTAGTCATTTTGGATGAACCAGTATGCATGGAGAACTGTTTCATGCTACATTTTGATGTTACCTAATATATAGTACATTTCTTAATCATTTCTTTCCGTTTTCTTATCGACAGACTACAGGCATGGATCCTATATCCAGAAGACAAGTCTGGGATGTAATACAGGAAGCCAAAAAAGGTCGTGCAATAATTTTGACAACACATTCAATGGAAGAAGCTGATGTCCTGGGTGATCGAATCTCGATCATGGCGAAGGGCAGGCTCAGATGCATCGGAACTTCCATCCGGCTGAAGTCGAGATTCGGTACCGGTTTTGTCACTAATGTGAGCTTTGGTGAAAAGGTTAATGGCCAAAGTCCTATAAACCAACCCGTCGATAGTCCAGCTACTCATGAAGACGTCAAACAGTTCTTCAAACACGTAAACGAATCAACCCGACTTGCTCCAACTTGTTTAACATCACCCTACTCATTTCGTCTCTCTAACTCCCTTATTTGACCTGTTACAGCATTTGGATGTGACACCAGCTGAGGAAACCAAGTCGTTTATGACTTTTGTCATCCCTCATGATAAAGAGAAACTTCTGACAGTAAGCCTTTTCGGAAACTCCTACACATGTTGTTCTCTTTGTATCATTGCTTCCCTCCCTAACACTTCAAATCCTTCTATCAGAACTTCTTTGCAGAGCTTGAAGATAGACAGGCAGAATTCGGCATAAAGGACATTCAGCTCGGTCTTGCAACGCTAGAAGAAGTGTTCTTGAACATTGCAAGGCAGGCTGAGGTAGAAAGCGCCACAGCAGAGGGGCGCTTCATCGCTCTGAACTTGACCTCCGGGACCTCCCTTCAGGTATGTGTACGGTAGCAACTCAACTCACTTTACCAGGCTATGTAAAAACAGTGAACTTAACCACCGTGATTGCTGCAGATACCGGTCGGGAGCAGTTTCGTCGGAATTCCAGGCACGGAATCCACCGAAAACCCGAGAGGCCTCATGGTTGAAGTGTACTGGGAGCAAGATGATACAGGGACACTTTGTGTATCAGGACATTCACCTGAAATGCCTATTCCTGCTGATGTGCAGCCGTCGGTGCCTGCCGCAGCGCCAGCTCCAGGAGGGACCAACTTCTTGGGCCGGACTGGGCCTGTTTATGGGCTTATTATTGATCCAAATCAGATTCGTGGGGCTGATACTCGATGATGCTACGCTGGTATAGCTTCTAGTTTTGTTGATATCGTGTTCGTGTTGTAGAGTGAAGTTTAGGGCTTTCATTAATTGTTTCTCTCCCCACGGAGTATAGATGATAGGTGTGAGGTATACAAGTCGATGGTCTAGGGCGGCCGTCGTTAGAGAAAGAAGAATGTAATGCAGTTGTGTGTTGTTGGTACAAGTATTTTTTTGGTAATAATTAGTGAAGTTTATGGAGGTTCACGTTCATCTTAGATCCTGAGCGAATGATTAAGGGTTTTTACCCTTTTTCTTGAGAGGATTTTGGATGGCCTGATCGCTATTTCCTGGAAGATAATAGTTTTTGACGGATATGAATCTATCGATCGATAAGGGATTGATCTCATCCACCTTCAAAGAGGAATTAGACCTATTATGGAGCATTGTGTTCAAGTCGGAGGCACTAAATCCTTGGAAGGATTGTTGGGTTGCGAGGCTCCAACTTTCTTGAATTTTAGGCAACTTTTCTTTGAGAAGCTAGTGATAACTTTTCTTTGGTTACTCTATTTCTCCTGAATTTACATCTACACAATATATTATGCACTTCACATTTCACTCTGTATCGTTATTGCCACCTTGCATTTTGATTGGTTCTCTTTATTTGGTGGAAGAACAATTTTGCTCATTTTTCAAACACTCAAGGGTCACTCATTGTTATTGGACTTTTGGTTTTCTTTTTAGTAAATGCGATTAGGATTAAGGAAAAATAAAGGGTTAATTGCATGGTTGGTCACTGACATTACAAAAAAAGTTTAAGTTTGATCACTCGAAATATTTAAATCCATTGGTGGTATTTCAGTTTACTGAAACCGTTTATGTTTGCTCACTCTCCGTCCAACTCCGTTAACTTTGGTTGATGTGGCAATCAACTCTCAAAGTTGACCGTTAACTTAGTGATGTGGCATTTAAGAAATAATAAATAAAATTTATTTTATTTTAATGTACAACTCATTTTTACCATAAAAAATTAAAATAAATAAATAAATATTATAATCTATTTGACCCTACTGCCTAAATGTATATGTTGTTCTTCATTCCCACCAAACTTCCGAATGACACAGGAAACTGACCAAATGAAAGGGTGGGCCCTAGTTATCTGAAATCGAAATCAACCATGAAATCGGAAAATTGAACCCTTACCCACAACCTCACTTAAACCTAACAAGCAGCAAGAATAGGAACATGTGTGCGGCAATTACCAAAGGAAAACCTAAACCAATTCAGGATTAGAGGATACATTCATCAAACCAAACGGAAGAATTCAGAATCGCTAAGCGATGGAATTCAGAAAGGTTTCAAGAACGAATTAAAAAGAGAATGGGCAAGGAATTGGCAGGAGAAATGAAAAACTCACCATCATTTTGAGCTTCAAACAGTCGATATGTTCAGCGCTGCTAGCAGGAGGGAGGGCGACAGTGGTTCGAGGACGTAGGTGTCTTCAAGGGCCGATCTCAGAACAAATCTCCCCCCTCGTCCTCTTGGGACTACAAGAGCTGGCGGCGAGAAGACGGTGGTTTGTGTATGGAGAAAGGGAATGAGCTAGCCTCAATTCGGTGGAACCTCTAGCGTGGATCGAAGACCCAGAGGAAGAGCAAGAGCACAGACAACGATGGAGGGTAGAGCGAGGAGCTTAAGGAAATAATAAAATAAATATATATTTTTTTATTTTAGTTATTTATTTATGGTAAAAATGAGTTGGACATTAAAATAGATTTTATTTTATTTTATTTATTATTTCTCAATTGCCACGTCACTAAGTTAACGGTCAACTTTGAGAGTTGACTGTCACATCAGCTAAAGTTAACAGAATTGAATTTTTTTTACTCTATGTAATTGCTTAAAGTCGAGATAGGATTTATTAGAACATTATTAAACGTAATATATGGTCCAATCAGGGGCGGATACATGAGGGTTTAGGGGTGTCCCGGGACACCCCTAAAATTTGAGAATACGATTATTCAACCCCCGCTAGTAATTTTGTATGGATAAAAAATTTATTATTAGTGATTCGGGATACCCCTACAACGATAATCCTATCCTCAGTAGTAGTTTGCGTATACTTTAAAAACATAAGCGATAGTCTGTGTTATTCAAACTTAGGATATACTATATTTTTTAAACATTGTCCTCCATTAAATTGCCACTCATTTGTTGTTCTATTTTAAACACTACATAATAGTAAAAAGTTATTCCTTATCCCCGACTATTTCCAAAACCTAACAATTAACTACCATTAATTTGAATTGATTTTATGATTACACAACAAGTATTGAAAGAGTCTTTTCAACTTTGAGTTACATAAAAAACAAGGTTAGAAATCCATATACGATCAGTTCGTGAGCTATTGTCTAGTAGGATATACAGATTTGTTGAGCAATTTATCAAGCCTATTTTTTATTCCTTTTCAGAATATAAAAATACGTCGTGGCCTTATGTTAAAAACTAGTCCGATATTTTTTTATTTATGAATTATTATTTTTTATATTTTTTTGAAGAGGGCACCCCTGTTAAAATTTTCTAGATCCGCCACTGGATCCAATAGAATAACTTAAATGCTTCTCCAACCTATCTACGCTATTATTTACATCTCAATAGCTCCATTTACGATTACAAAATAGTTGTTTAATGATAAACTATTAATAGTGAGTCGTTGAAAATTTTTCATCAAGACAACCGCTCCGCTTTTGAAAATATAGGATATATTTAATAAAATATTTAAAAATATGAGCATATTGTTAAATGTTAAATTTGAATTCTGATAACAAAAGTTCAAATGAATGAATAACTTACAAAGGCCATTTCAAGTCAAAATATTCTTTTGCTAATATTTTTAATTTTTTTGTCTCTTTCAAGAATATAAATTTAATACATCTATACTAATATTTTTGGATTTGCTTTACATAATTGTCCAAACAATCTATTTTCATATCAGATTTTTTTCTCCTCAAAATTTTCTATCTTTAAAGTATTTAAATGTAATACATCTATAGTAATATTATGTACATTATTTCCTTTTTAATTCAATAGATTAAAATCAATAATATATAAATTAAAATAGTGATAAAATTTACAAAGCTTCATTTGCAAGCTAATTATTCACAAATAACGAAGATAAAGTTAATGGGCACTAAGAAACATAAACTATCGAGGTACTCTTTTGTACCACCAGTGCACAATACTTAAATTGAAACACCTACGTTTAACTAAAAAATACCCGGATGACCACAAACTGGCCAACAGGCCAGATACAATGCTAGTTTTCTCAAGAAAGACCAAGGAAAACTTAGAGATTTCTTCCCTTAGAGCTTCCCTCAAAGGAGGAAGATATGGAAGAATTCCCATTCCATAATGATAGGAAGAATTGGTGGTGAAATTAGGTGCACAATTTTAGTTCGTACGGGGCAAATGGGAGTTGGAAACGAGAGAAATTAAAGACTAATGAAGTAGGCGCAAAAATATAATTTATCCTTCATTTTCACCTTAAATTCCCCATTGAATTTTTAACCATAAATTTGGTGGAATAAATTCAAAATTTTATGCTTCACATAGCTGGATGTTTTTTGTGAAATAGATGAGGATTTTGTTTAGTGAATTATGGCTTCCCAACAATTTTAATAAAAAATACCATATTGTCGTAAAATATTGCTAATTTGATGGCCACCCCTAAACCTTATCTTTATCTATTGTTGGATTAGACATCTATATAAGGAAGGCATCTTTACTAATTACGTACACCAAGCGGTCCAAACCGGCCGGTCTTCCAGTTCACCACTTCACCTAACATAAAACCTACCGGCTTTTGGTAGTTTGCTCCCCGTGCACGTGAATCGTGATTTCAATGTATGATTCTGTCCTATTTTATTTATTAATGTATGTAAATATGTAATAATATTACTTGCACTTAGTAGTAGTGAACCATGCATGAGGTCAAAACTAGTGAATGAGTTTGCTATGCATGCAATGCAATGCTGCAAATGTGCAACTGTGCAAGAGATGCAATAGAGCGAAAGGTTGCTTCTAGCTCCTCTTTATCACCTTGCGTGCATGCAAAAATGAGATTAGGGATTTTGTGTGCAGTTTTGTCCGAAGTTTTATCGAATTTTTTTGCACAAATGTGATTTGTGTATTAAGAACAATTATAGATTTTTTCGGGCAATTTTCATAGTAGGAATTCTAACGTAATACACGGAGGGAGTTAAACCAGTCTCATTTGTAATCAAAAGTCTAAAATGTGCCAAAGTCCTTGATGAGATATTTTAGTAAAAAAAAGTATTAATTAAATTGCTGCTAGATAGTTTGACGTGTAGTTAAGAAAATAAGGTTTTAAGAGATATTGAAGGAGAAAGCATGGGAGACTTTTAAAATGACAAAAAAAAATTTATTTATAACATAAAATATAAATAAAGGATCTTACTGTATTTCTTTTATATTAAATAATATTATTTAATAGTTATTATAGTTTTTGAATGATATAAAAAGGTGAAAATATAAAAAAATGTAAGGATAATCTTATATATGTAAAAACAGCTTTTGCACAAACTTCAAATGAAAAGTTTTTTATGTTATAATTTTTTATTTTTTCAAATATCGGGTTTGGGCAAGTTTTTGGAAGAAAAAAACACTTCTAAATGTAACTCATTATATTCTTCAATTCTGCACATATATTTGTGTTGGTTAATTTATATAAAAAAATACTTGTGCGGATTAATGTGTAGAAACTTGAATTTTGATGTGGATATGCATCAGGGCTGATTTGCTGTAATAATTAGCAATAAATTAATAATTAGAACACCCCCTAATTTCGCTTTTACTTCGTACATTTCATTCCCATCTCTTCCCGCGTAAACTTCCCCGGAAATCCCGCTTTCTTCACTAACCACTTTTCGCGAGAAGTATGAAATACTGCTGATCAAACCCTGAAAGCTGATCATTTCTCCATCCCGATTTGGCAGCCAACCTCCCCGCTCCAAATCCGGAAAAGGAAGAATCACTATCCGAAAAACAACCGAAGCAGCCATCTCCCGGCGGCGAATGGAACTGCGGCGGGGAATTCCCCTGCTTCTCCAGCAATTCACCGCGCTGCTGAAGAAGAACCTCCTGCTCTCATGGCGAAACCCGCGGGCCACACTGATCCAGCTCCTCGCCGCTTTCATCTTCACTCTCCTCCTCTTCTGCTCCGACAAGGCCACCAACAACGACTCCTCCGCCGCCAACACCCCTGCCGTCAAGCACCCCGCGGCGGCGCCGCCGCCGCCGATTCCTCCCTGCGACGAACGACGCTTCTTCCTCAGAAAACCCTGCTTCGACTTCGTCTGGAGCGGAAACGGGAGCGCGAGGCTCAATCGGATCGTGCGGGGGATTATGGCGAACAATCCCGGCCGCCGCATCGCGGCCGCCAAGGTGAAATCGTTCAGGACGAAGAAGGAGGTAGATTCGTGGCTTTTCGCTAATCAGATTCACTGCGCCGCGGCTCTGCATCTCGGAGAAGTGAATGCGACGGTGATAACCTACGGCCTCCAGGCGAATTCTTCCGATCCCAATCGGATGCTCGGTAGCCGCTGGAGTACGAATCCCGCGTCCGAGTTCCTGATTCCGCTTCAGGCTGCCGCCGAGCGCGAGATCGCTCGGTCGATTCTCGGAGGTAATTTGATTTCTTCGAAATTTTTAGGTTTTCTGATAGTCTGATTAAGTACATTGAGAGATGCTGGCTGCAATTTTTTTTGCAGACCCTAACTTTAAATGGACCGTCGGAATGAAGGAATTCGCGCATCCAGCTGCTCCAATTCGTCAGCCGGGGACGTCTTCTACTACCTCTGCGCCGGCATTTTTTCTAGCGTTTACCATGTTTGGATTTGTTCTGCAGATAAGCGCTTTGGTTACTGAGAAGGAGCTCAAGCTTCGTCAGGTCTTTGACACTGCTCTTTTGATCTCTCAGTCTTACTGTTTGGTTTCGATAATTCGTATTTTCCTTGGCTTGATTTCTCGAAACAGGCAATGAGCACGATGGGGCTTTACGATTCTGCTTACTGGCTTTCCTGGATCGTTTGGGAAGGAATCTTCGCAGCAATTTCTTCACTTCTCTTGGTTCTCTTTGGGCTCATGTTCAAGTTTGATTTCTTCTGGAAAAACAGCTTCGCAGTTGTTTACCTCGTCTTCTTTCTCTTCCAATTTAATATGGTAATCAGAATTCTTCTTGGCAATCATTACTACTACTTTCATGTTCTGGTTTGTGCTTTGTTTAACTGTTAGGGATCATACAGGTGGGTTATGCTTTCATGCTGTCAAACTTCATCAGCAAGGCATCTTCAGCCACAGCTGTAGGATTCTCTGTATTCATCATTGGATTCATAACACAGGCAAGCAAGCCATGGAACTCTCAGAGAAAGAATCTCTATCTAGTTTGCGGGTTGTTAACGAAAGAGCTCTCTGCTTACTTACTTTCAGGTTATGACCTCGGATGTTTTCCCATATGCCTCAAACATTTCCATCACTGTGAAGACGATCTGGTCATTATTCCCACCGAACCTTCTTGCTATAGCCCTGATGCGGCTTAGTGATGCTACTGAGGATCCCTCAGGTGTTGGTATTAGCTGGAGCAGCCGAGGAAAGTGCCTCTCAGGCATTCCTAATTGTGAAATGACACTTGTAAGAGATCTTGTGCCACCCTATGATCAGTTCTGTTCTAGATAGAATCATGTTCTTAGCTTCATTTTGTTAGTTTATAATCTCGGCAGAATGATGTCTACATATGGCTGCTGGCAACCGCCTTTCTCTGGTTTGCTCTTGCCATCTACTTGGATAACATAATACCCAATGCATACGGCGTCAGGAAATCCATACTTTACTTCCTAACTCCTTCATACTGGATAGGAAAGGGTGGAAACCAGACGGAAGGTAATTATGCATTTACTTACTATGTTATTTTTACACACAGAACGTTCTCTTGTTCGTCATAATAAGCAGACTGCCATTTTCCCTTTATCGTTTGCAGGAGGGGTTTGCAGTTGTACGGGCTCGCTTCCTAGACAAGAAAATGTTACTCCAGATGATGAAGATGTGCTTGAAGAAGAAAACACGGTGAAGAGAGATTTGCTTGAAGGGACAGTTGACCAAACGGTTGCACTTCAAATACGTGGACTTGTGAAGACTTATGCTGGGACTAGAAAAGCTGGAGGTGGTTGCTGCAGCTGTTGCAGTTGCAAGAAGACTTTGCCTTACCATGCTATTCGGGTGCCCTACAGCTTGCTTAGAGCTTTGGAACTACCTCTCGGAGAACTTTGAGATAGCTAACTTCCATCTTATCATTGCAGGGCCTGTCGATGAATATTGCAAAGGATCAGTTGTTTTGTCTGCTTGGACCCAATGGTGCAGGGAAAACCACAGCGATCAATTGCTTGACTGGGATTGCACCAGCAACCAGTGGAGATGGTAAAATGATTTACTGTTAAGTGGTGTATGGATTTTGCCAAATGTAGCCATTTGGAAAGTGATGAACTGTAACACTTTCTTCCTTTTTGGCTCCAACATGCCAGCAACTCTTAAATGAATCCAAATTGGTAAGCCAGCTTCAGAATGAATATACTAAATTGACTGTCTTTTCCTGGACAGCATTGATATATGGGCACTCCATCAGAGGTAGCGGTGGAATGTCCAGCATCCGAAAGCTTATGGGCGTGTGTCCTCAGGTCAAGTCTCTCTATCTCTCTGCCTCTCTGCATTCTGGAAATCATCTGATTCTAAATTTCGCTTTCTTAACTGCAGTTTGATATCCTGTGGGATGCCTTATCTGGCGAGGAACACCTTCACCTCTTTGCCAGCATTAAGGGGATTCCCCCGCCTAAGATTAAAGAGGTAGCTAAGGAACTGTTAGACAAAGTCAGACTTACCAATGCAGCCAAAGTAAGATCCAGGAGTTACAGCGGAGGAATGAAGCGACGGCTCAGCGTTGCAATAGCCCTCATCGGCGACCCAAAGCTGATCATTCTGGACGAACCAGTAAGCTTCTTCATTTTTTCAACTTTCACCACCAACAGAAAGAACAATTTTCTCAACTAAATCCATTTCAACAAATCTGCAGACTACCGGCATGGACCCTATATCGAGAAGGCACGTATGGGACACGATACTGGAAGCAAAGCAACGCAGCGCGATTATTTTGACGACACATTCAATGGAAGAAGCAGATGTTCTCAGTGATCGGATTGGGATCATGGCTAAAGGTAGACTACGTTGCATCGGAACCTCCATCAGGCTGAAATCAAAGTTCGGTGCTGGTTTCATTGCTAACCTCAGCTTCGTCGGAAATGCTGACCACCGCCAAGATGAAGTAGAAGAAAACGGCAATGCAATTCACCAGGAGGCCGTGAAGCAGTTCTTTAGACATGTAAGTATCAAGTACCGAACCAAGCTTTTTATTTACCTTCTGCGGGTTTTTCCTGGTTCTGATTTTGCTACTGTGATGCAACAGCATTTGGCGCTGGCGCCAACAGAGGCGACCAAATCCTTCATGACCTTTGTCATTCCTCGTGACAGAGAGACGCTTCTAACAGTTGAGCATTTCTGCAAATTCATGTCTTTCTTTAACAACCCTTCGAATCTGTCATCTTTATCTAGTACTTAAAAGAGTCCCTTGTCATCAGAACCTGTTCGCCGAGCTTGAGGAGAGAAGAGCTGCGTTCGGAATTGGAGACATTCAGCTCGGCCTGTCGACCCTGCAAGAAGTATTCCTGAGAATTGCCAGGGAAGCCGAGCTGGAAACCGCCACCGCAGAGGGGCGGTTTCTAACCTTGAACCTCAACTCCGGAGCTTCGATTCAGATACCGGTGGGAGCCCGGTTCGTGGGGATCCCTGCGACGGAGTCTAGTGAAAATCCCAGAGGCGTCATGGTTGAAGTTTACTGGGAGGCGGATGATGGTGGTTCACTCTGCATTTCGGGTCACTCCGAAGAAATGCCCATCCCTCCCAATGTGCAACCGACTGTTCAGGCAGGGGTGGCACCGGTGACAAAAAGATGCTTCTTTGGCAAGAGTCAACCGGTTTATGGGATGGTAATTGATCCTAATCAGATCACACAACAAACTAGCTAGCTAACCAATGTATCAATCTGGTCATGCTGGTAGGTTAATTTAACCGATCTGATTTATTCTCGACGCAGCTTGCTTTACATCATCCATAGTTGTTGCGAGTAGATTACTTCAAAATCAAATAACCATTCAATGCTATTTTTTCTTTCTTAGTTGTTCAAGAAGTCATCAATTCTGATCAAAAAAAGGTCCACGCAAAACTCATTACTTGCTAACGCAAATTTCACCCACCCAAATGAACACAATCAACCAGACGAGATGTCGGATTACGAAAGACGAGCAGAAGAGGGAATCCAGATTACATTATAGACAGCCACTCGAGTCGAACTGACGGAGAGAGGGGTAGGGAGAGACAGACACAAAACAGAAACAGTTTCAGAGAAGGATGAGACAACTTCTCATAGCCTATGATGTCCAGACACTCTCAGAAAATAAACGCAACATGACAACAAGTTGAGACTTGAGAGATTAAAATAGACTAAGGGGCCAGACAGTAGTAACTTACACAGCCAGCCAACAAACCCTTCCCAGCTTAACAAATATAAGACCCCAAATTATGCATATTCATATGGTCTGACACTCTGTCGACGCAAACAAAACCTACTGCGGAACTTGAACTCCGAGAAATTTCCGCTAGCAATCCTTAAAATTTAATTGGGAACTCTGGAGATTCGTTGATAACTCACCTCCTCCACTCTGCTTGGGTTCCTTTCACTGAAACAAGACCAATGAAAACAATGGTCAGTTTCTATGAAACGGATAAAGTTTCACTACACAATTGATAACAGAGGTTAGTAGTTCATACCATTTCCATCTCTTGAAGACAACACAGTTTTATCCACTTTGTTTCCTGCCTTGCCTCCGCTGCCATTGACAGGTCGTTGGGTTCTCGGTGACTGGGAGCTGATCTTGGCATTAGTTGAGGAGGGCAAAGAGTGGCGCCGTGTGGAATTGCTTTTCTCACCACTATCTTGTTGGCTGCTGCTGAGTCTTGGGGAGCCCTGTGCTCTCAGCTTGGCCTTAGCAGAAGCAGTTGCAGCCATGTAACTCGGAATTGATGGACTACTAGTATTCTGCATCCCATTCTCTTCACCATGTTCCTGCTTCCCTTGGGTAGTAGTAGTAGTAGTAGTAGTAGTAGTAGTAGTAGTAGTAGTAGTAGTAGTAGCTTTCTTGACACCAGACTTGTGGTTCTCGTTTCTTGCAGGATCCTCCTTGCATGCATCCCCATTGGTAAAAGCAGTAGTCTCTACTTCACCATTACTTTCAGTTCCAACTGGCAGCGATTCGATTGAAGGCTGATCGGTCTGCAGAACTTCAAACATTTCTTCCTTTTCCAGTGGCTCAGGAGTCTTTTTTAATGGAGATAGAGTTAATGTCGGTTCAACTTCAATCGGATCAGCTTCTTTGGATGGTGTCACTTTCCTGGGCTTCTCAGCTGAACTGTTCAGTGCCTGACTGGACACAGCCTCAGTTGGCATTCCTGGCGCACTCGATACCTTCTCGGAACTTTGCTTTGGCTTCTCGCTAGGAGCACTTGACGCCTTTTCTGCAATTGGCTTCGGCTTCTCTCTTGGAGTATTTGACACCTTTTCTGCACTTGGCTTTGGCTTCTCGCTGGGAGTGCTTGAAGCTTTCTCTAAGCTTTGCTTGGGCTTCTCAACGTCAACCTCAGGTTGAATATTGCTCTCTACTACTGGGTTATGCACCTTCCTCAAGTTTCTTTTCACCTTTTCAAGCTCACTTTGTGGGTTTTCCTGAACTGCATCGACTACTGGATGGCCGCTGGTGATCTTCCTGAAGCTACGCTTGGGTTTCTCAGTTTCCGATGCTGCTTGCCCCTGAACAGTATTGTTGTCAGTATTAGCAGCAGGAACCCTCCTAACACTGCGCTTTGGTCTAGCAGTTTCGGTTTCCACCGCTTGGCTATGGCCCTGCTTTCGTTGCTGGGGTTTTGAAGGATGGGTTTTCTTCGGCAGCTGTGGTAGCGATTTCCAACACTGAGATGCTGACCAGCGTTCCAACCAGCTCGGGACAGAATTCGGTTGAGCAGGTTCATAAGATAGGCGTAGCGGCATCACTGTTGGTGATGACAATACAAGCTGGGAAAACAGTCACATAAAAGAGACAATTTTAGGGATGAAAGCACAGCCAAATGCTATAAAAAAAATTAACACATGCAAGAAATAGATGAAGTGAATAAGCAACATGCACAGACCACTACTGATTTAATTTAGGCCACGACTCTAGAAAGGATGATTATACAAAACAGTATTCACTGAGTTATTCATACCTTACGAACAAAAGCATTTGTTGACCGCTTTGCTACAAGGACAGAAACATGAACACCGGCAGCATCAACAGCTTTTCCATCCTGATTAACAGAATCTCATGTCAAAATTGAGGGCATGTAGATAAGAAATTAGATACTGCAGCAGTCGAGATGCCATGCAATAGTCCAATGGAACAGAGATGGAGAGGTTCAGATGTTCTTCTCCCGTGATTTAATTAGTGATGTCTAAAATGCAGGACATGAGCTTTCTTATTTATCAGTAAGCTTGTTCGGGTGGTTTATCACTGCTGCATATCTCCAGTGGAAGGTGAGAACAACTAACATAGAAATGAATCCCTCTGTTTCACACCTTAAATTTCTATGTATACTAACCAACGTGCTAGTTCAAGATGTAAAGACCCCTGGCAATGCCATTTATTTTTAGTTATAAGAATTGAAGTAAATACTGAATCATACACGACCTTACCTACTTCCACTGTTCTATTTTCAAAGTTCATATACAAAACTACCCCACTCAAAGAACCACTATAAGCAAGTAACCATTGCAACATATTTTACAATAAAAATAGTCAATGATGGAAGAGCTCCTTGCAAAAGCATAAAGTTTATAACGGGTATGAAACTCAACAGAACTTGAAGCCAATTAACCATATTCAAAGATTTTCAAAGAAATTACCCGAGCCTTCACAAATATGTAAATCCTGTGTATCTCTTGCCCAATATCAGAGTTCCTGACAATCCTCCCTCGAGCAACTGCCTGCAACTTGACAATTCCCAGCATAGAGCACAAAGTAGCAACAGCTTGTCTCCTGACCAAGTGCCCACGGATGAGTGCCTGTAGTCTTATTATGCCTTTGAGGGCCCGGAACGCTCGGCGTGCCTTCACAGAGGAGAGTAAGCATCAGTACATGCATGACTATCAATACAGTTAACAGATATTGTTTGAGCTGAGTAATAAACAGTAAACGATGGACTACACAAGGTGGCTAGCTTATCAACTGAGATGACTTTTAACAAAGAAATGCCATTTCTTTCAACAACCACCACAACTCTTTTGAAATGACGAGGAGGTGAATTACCAGGTAACCCCTAAAAGCAGCTTGTGCCACAGTCGCAGCTTTCTCTTCTTTAATCTTTTCCGGGTCACATGTCACTTCTTCAATTTCAGAGCCTTGTAAATTACTATCCTGATTTCCAGATAACAGCACTCCACCTTCATGTGGTGGGTTTACATTTTCCTTGTTCTCTGGTTCCTCCCTCCTTTCAACTTCGTCCAGAAAGTTGGGGTTTGTTTGAGACACCACAGAAGAAATTAGCGTGATGTCAGCATCTGATTCCTTAGCAGAAGCCAGAATCTCTTTCTCATTTGAACCTCTCTACACAACCCACACCAGAAGAAAAGAAAAATTAATAGCAGAATCCACTTCCCAACATCTAAGTTGAAAGATCAATGCCAATCAACAAATTACGCTGCATCAGAACAATACAGAAACAAAAGAGCAATTTTTAATATACAGGGGACAGCACATTCTAACAGTTATGGCAAGAATGAATGGCTTCAATAAAGAGAGAGAAAGGTTACAGCCATAACAAGTTGGAATAATTGTGCCAAATTCAACAATCCTAGCTTTACCATAAAAGTATCCCATCTTAAATCATGGCACTTTCCAAAGCTGAAACTTATTAGCAGCCAACCGACATCAACATTCCAAGCATCATTAGCTTCTCATTGCAAGAAGTAAGGTACAGTCCCTAATAAAAGCCTCTACTGTAACAGCAAACGCAAAGATACTGTTCATTGGAAAGGTGAAGCAAAACAGTAGATCGCCTGTGCATGAGCAGAAAGATAAGACATCAAAATTGCTATTGCATTGTTGATCCCTCAAAAGGGTGAAAAATTAAACTTGCACCAAGACAACCACATGAAACTAACAGTCACATGCGAAGTTCAGCAATGTTAACTTTCAAACATACAACTCACCTCCCTTCCTTTACCGCCACTTGATTTCGACGCCGACTTCTTCCCAAACAGTACAGCTTTGATCCACCTCGCAGGCGACTTCACTGACTTCCCCATATCTCGCTCAACAATAAGGAAAATGCAATCGCAAGTGAGAGCTCAAGAACACCCTGCAATGAATTCGTCTCCAGTTTTCAACAGCTCGGCACCACAAATAAACCCATAGAAAGTAAGACAAGTGATACTGTTCAATCCTAACTACCCGACAACAGCATGTGACAATGCCAGAACCAAATCCGTCCGCCATTGTTTCTTTTTATGTTTCTGCAAAATATTTGTTTGTTCGGGCCTTAAGGAAAACGACATAATTGCTCCCCATACCACCGCCCACCGTTGCTAACTTTAATAAGGAAAACGGAATCTCTGCTCACAACGACAAATCCAGGAAAATTACAATAAGAAAATCGGCATTCTCAAATCTCCTTGAAACTAATTCGTACTCCACAGATTTCGCCTCAACACACAGTCAACAGTCACCACTACGCCTGTCTGCCGAATGAAATAGAGAATCCAGTTCAAATGAATCCCCAGAGATGGCCATAGAACACTATTACGAGAAGCTTTTCAAGTAAAAGATCGGATCCAAAATAAGCATTTCCCCGAAGGCGAAAGGTACACCCAGCCCAGATCTGTGACTTACCGAGCAAATGTGGCCTCTGAATCACTCAAATCTGCCAGTCCTGCATCAAAAACACCGCCGGAGCGGCCGCCATTAGAGAGCTTTCCCAAGATAGCAACTGGGGAGGGGAAAGTGCGGGAGGTTGTAGGGGGAAAGGATAGCAGAGTGGGGGAGTAACTTAAATAAAACAAAAGGAGAAAGCAGCAAGGGAGAAAGAGAGAGTACAAGAGTACCAACCATGAAGGGGAAAGCAAAGCTTGAAAACGAAGGAAACCAGGAGGGTAAAGAACTGGAAGCGAGATCTAAAGCTGCATTGCTTGCTTGCACCCGCTTTGCTTCTGCTTTGATTTGTTTTTGTGCTTGCTTTCTCTCTCCACCTGCTCGCCTCTGTCCGCCTCTACTCTCACTCTCTCTCTCTCTCGGTAGAGAGCCAAAAAGGCAAAAACCAATTTTTACGATTTAAAACTTGGAGAGAAAATTTATTATGTGTATAGGTGAGGTGGGGAACGAAGGAGAATTATTTCTGTGCGGTGGCGTTTATTGTCGGTAAACTCCAAATATCCACTTCTTGCTCTTGCGAATGAAATCGGGGATGTATATCGGTGTGTTTGTTTCTTAATAAAGTTTATTAAACAAAAATTTGGAGAAATCAAATATATTTCTCTCACATTTTTTTTCTATCTAAAATTTTCAAATCATTGGGCATTTCAGAATTCACAAATAATTGAAAAATACAATCCACCTCACCAAAAAGAATTTTGTTTTGTTTGGTTTGAAGATTTGATTTGATTTTGACAAAACATAATTTCATTACGGAATAGTAAAGTGGTACAAAAATTGAACCAATCTCAAACTCAAACAAACACCATAACATAAACCTAGTGATGGCAATAAAACCCGAACCCACGGGTACCACCCGACCCTACCCGGTCAACGTGGGTAAAATTCGTGTTGACGGGTTTGGGTTTTAACATGTTCACTATTCATCGGGTTGGTTTGGGTTTGTGATTAGATAAACCCGACCCATGGGTACCCGCCCACACCCATATAATTAATTTTCTCGATATATTTAATATTCTAAACAACTAGTCTTATTTATGTTTGTGGAGACATGTCCAATTTTTTCTTTCTAATTGTGTAGAATGAAGTTGATGTTATCGAGTAGAAAGTGAAGAAACTTAATTGACAACAAGTCTTATTTATGTTTGTGGAGACATGTCTAATTTTTTCTTTCTAATTGTGTAGAATGAAGTTGATGTTATCGAGTAGAGAGTGAAGAAACTTAATTGAAAGGAAGAAGCTTTCAATTAATCATGTTATTTATGGATAATTTGTGATTTGCTTCAATTATCTTAAGTTTTTTAGATTGATGTTGAACAATTTGTATAGTTAATTTGTGATTTGGTTGAATTTTCTAGAATGGTGTTTTATATATGGATAATTTGTATTGAGAGATTGATATTTGACTTTAATTTTGATAGGAACTTGTTATTGTAAATTTTTTACGACAAAAACCCGTGGGTACCCATGAACCCGCGGATACCCAGCGGGTTGGGTTGGGATTGAGTTTTTCGAACCCAGTGGGTTTTACCCCATATTTTTTTCACGGATAAACCCATGGGTTTGGGTTTGGCAAAACCCAACCCGACCCATTGCCATCCCTAATAAGTCCAATTGGCTACACCCACCATAACAAATATTTGGTCCAACATCAACCTAACCCACAGAAAGCAATAGTCACCGCATCCCCTTGTTGCCTATTGTTGCTACCTTCAACTAGGGCTGCAAATGAGTTGTTCGACTCGGAAAAAATTCGTTTGAAACTCGACTCGTTTACTAACAAGCTGAGATTGAGCTAAGCCCTCTGCAACTCACGAAACTCGTGAGCTAGCTCGACTCGATGGCTTGTTAAGCTCAACTCGTGAGCTTACTTGTTTAGAGCTCATTATATGTCTCAACTCTCAACATTGTGGCTAGAGAGCCAACTCGATTACCGACTTATGAGAAAATCAATCTATATGAGTTTGATTTTGATAATTCATAGAATTGTTAAATTATATATCTCTCCCTATATTAAATTTAACATGTAGATTATGTGAGTAAATATGTCTTATTTAATTTTAAAAAGGAATTATGTATCATAACTTGTTTCGATACTATAAAATAACATAATTTTCACTAGTAAAAATTTATGAACAAAATAGTTTAATATTATAAAGTATAACATGAGATTAGTTAATATTGAGCACTTAACTATTATTTTTTCATCTTGAAATTAATCACATGTAAACATGACGTACAAAATGAATATATCAAATACGATTCAAGATTTTATTAAGCAAGTTAGCTCGAATTCGACTCCACTCAACTCGTTTATAAACGAACCGAGCTCGAGCTCCGCTCGTTTATAAACAAACCAAGCTCTAACTCAAATCGTTTATAAATGAACCGAGCTCGAGCTCATCTCGTTTATTAATGAGCCGGGCTCAAACCGAGCTAAAACTCGGCTCGACTCGACTCATTTACAGCCCTACCTTCAACCCATCGCCGCCCATTCCCACTCATCCATCACATCGACAATGACTAGAAAAATCACAACTTACCAGCCCCAACCACAGGCGAATCAAAATACACCGCTGAAGCGAGAGAAAAAAACAACCTCAAAACATAACTTCACCCAATCATAAAAACTTTACCGACAACAAAAAACAAAGAGATGTAAAACAAAGACCAAGGAAGGAACGAGCCAACAGAACAATAAGAGCAAGTGTGACACTTTAGACAAAATTCACATCGACAAAGCACGAGAGAGATTCATGGTTCATAAGTAAGATACTGACCTTAACTGATAAGATGTGTTTTGGTATGAAAGGGAAGAGTTCTTGTAAGAACTTTAAAGTTAAATGTGCTCACTGTGGAAATTGTAAGGATGGGTGACCTTACGGGAAGTCACCTTGATATGCACCACAAAGCTAAATCCATGAGGGCCTGAGGTCCAAAGCGGACACTATCTTATCGAAAAAAGGTTCCGGATGTAACAACGAGTCCCATCCAGGCAGCCTTAAACGAACCTCCACATTGCCAATGTCACTAACGTCACCAAACCCCTCACCACCCAGGAATAGAAACAGAGCCACAAGATGACCACATCCCAGAACCCAACCAAATGAAAGTAGAACCAAAGTTAACCAACCCAAATCCAACGAATTGTTACACCATTTTGAGTGAAGCAATGAGAAAAGCTCTAAAAGTCAAGAAGGAGGATGTAAATTGCAAAATAATTCCCTATGCACACCAAGACTGACTTAAAGATCCATAAACATATCTGAAGTATGATAGGAAAACCATATGAGGAAAGAGGTTTATGAAAAAATCCACAAAATGGAGATACCAAGTTGGCACATGCATACTTTTAACGACAATGTTTTCATAACCGAACCGGTGTATGAACCGGTACAGTAAGCGGCGCGCACTTAGTGATTCAACCGGTATTAAGTCGTTATAAACCCGTTAACGAACTGGTGTCTAATAAATAAAAATATTATAACTAGAAAGTAGAAATCATTTATAGTATTATAATTATATATTGATTCTACGATATTTGTAACAAATAATTTTATGACAAGTAAATATTATCATTTTACATAAATATAAATTACTTATGCATAATATATGTGATTTTCAAAAGTTAAGAGCACTATGTAATTAGGTTATTTCAAAACTAGACGTTGTATGAACATTTATACTAAGACTTGTTAGAATATACAACACAAATCAGTAACAACCCTACTGGAGAAGGCGTCAAACTCCTCACTAGGAGATGATGTATTCAAACTCCAGCTACCTTACCTTCAATCCCGTCAATTATCATTGTGACGGGTAAAATCGTTCGAGCCGTTGCAACGGCTCGTCCGGTTAACCGGTTGGTTCAGGTACAAATTGTCTGCTTCACTCGTTCTGGATAAATAGACTAATCGGACCAGATTGGAGGTTGATTGCCGATTTTACCGATCGGACCGTCCGATCCGGTGCGGTCTTCACAACATTGGTTAAAGGGTCGTCCGCTTAACCGGTTGGTTCAGGTACAAATTGTCTGCTTTACTCGTTCTGGGTAAATAGACTAATCGGACCAGATTGGAGGTTGATTGCCGATTTTACCGATCGGACCGTCCGATCCGGTGCGGTCTTCACAACATTGGTTAAAGGGTTGCTGACGGTCATCAAAAGTGAAGCCGGGGTACAAATTGTCTGCTTCACTCGTTCTGGTTAAATAGACTAATCGGACCAGATTGGAGGTCGATTGCCGATTTTACCGATCGGACCATTCGGTCCGGTGCGATCTTCACAACATTGGTTAAAGGGTTGCTGCCGATCATCAAAAGTGAAGCCGGAAGCCCCCTAATGAAAGTGGAAGTTAGAGAGATAACATAGTATTTGAAATAGAGAGAGACCATTGGGGCGAGTGTGAAGCCCCATCAGAGCCTCTTGGTAAGCTCGATCCTGAACATGAAGACTGTGGAAAAGCATGAGAAGTATTTGGGATTAGCTACGGTGGCAGGCAGATCGAAGAAGGAATTATTCTCTACCATCAAGGAAAGGGTGAGGAAGAAGCTCTCGGGATGGAAGGAGAGGAACATGTCAGCAGCGGCGAGAGAGATTTTAATTAAATCAGTTGCCCAGGCTCAATTGACTTATGTCATGTCGGTATTCCGTGTACCAGAAGGAATTATAGATGAGGTCCATAGTATGATTATGAGGTTCTGGTGGGGGCAAAAAGGAACTGAAAAGAGAATCCCATGGCTAGCGAGGGAGAAGCTTGTTTGTCCAAAGGCGGAGGGGGGCATTGGCTTCCGAGACCTGCGGGGTTTCAACAATGCCCTGCTAGCTAGGCAATTATGGAACCTCCATCAGCGGCCTGGCTCTCTTATTGCGAGGATGATGAAAGCAAAATATTATAAGAATGGGACCGCACTCGAGGCAAATGTCGGCTACCGACCAAGCTTTGTATGGCGTAGTCTGATGAGCGCACAAGAGTTCTTATGCAGTGGTTTGAGGTGGAGGATTGGGAACGGGGATTTGGTTCGTATCTGGGGAGATCGGTGGTTGCCGGACGTACCAGGTTTCTTCGTTCAGTCACCGCCGATGGGGCTGCCGGTAGACTCGAAGGTCAGTGAACTGATTGATGCAAATACGGAGCAGTGGGATGCAGTACTTATTGAAAGTTGTTTTCCAACGGCGATGGCTGAGTCCATCTTGCGCATTCCAGTGCGAGGTATTAGCGATCCCGATCGGCTGATTTGGGCTTCGAGTAAAACAGGGAGCTATGAAGTGAGGGAGGGATACCGTGTGTGGTTGAAGGAGTTCATGTCTGATCGGGGGTTGCAGCCGATAGGGGAGGCCAATATGTGGAAGACGATTTGGTCCATGAAAACGCCACCAAAAGTCCGCCATTTTATGTGGCGGTTTGCGAGAGTTTCTTTGGCTACGGGGGACCAGGTGAGTATGAGAAGTGAGCGGAGAGGAGATGATTGTCCCTTTTGCAACTTGAGGGAGACACAAGTCCATTTATTTGGGGAGTGTAGTTGGGTCTGCCGAATCTGGCGGGCATCAACTTTAGCCAAGTGGTTTGAGATGAGGGATGATAAGGGATGCTTGGAATGGGTAGCACGAGTGGCTCAGACAGCAACAGCAGAGGAGTTTGCGGACTGGAGTGTACTGCTATGGTTTCTTTGGAAAGAACGAAACGCACATCTATTCAATGGTGCAAAGTTGGCCGAAGAAGAAATAGTGGTGCGCGCCCAAGCTTATCTTGATGATTATAGACAATACCAGGAGACTTTGGAGAACTCACCGGGACCAGTCATGGCGAAAACATGGCAACGTCCAGCAACGGGAAAGATTAAAGTGAATGTGGATGCAGGAGTCGTGGATGGAGGTTTGGGCCTGGGTGTGGTTATAAGAGATGACAGGGGGCGCTTTGTGTTAGCGGCTGCGAAGAAAGTCCGATACGGGGGAGATCCGGAAATGGGCGAGGCGCTAGCAGGGGAGTTTGGTCTCCTTTTGGTGCGACAGCATCACTTGGGATCCCCTGTACTCGAAACGGATTGCCTTACGCTGGTGGGCAAGCTATCGACAGCTAGAGAGGTCCACACTGAGGTGGGAGTTATATGCCGCAGTATATGTAAGCTGATGGAGGAAATTGGGGGAGGCGAGTGGAGACACGTTAGCAGGATGGCAAATGAGGCAGCCCATAAAATGGCGCATGTCAATACGAGATGGAATGAAGCAGAGGTCTGGTTTGATAGACCACCAATGTGTCTGCTCGATCAGTTGAAACTCGATGATGTAACTGTTTCGTCTGATTAATATTAGCTCCGAGCAGATTTCTATAAAAAAAAAGAAATAGAGAGAGACCATGAAGGATTTGATTGATGACTCACTTAAATACCCAATTAATTAAAAAGTGTAATTTGGACCAAATTCTTTGTTTGGATGTGAATGTAGTATTTTTAAGTGATAATCCGAAATTAAAAAAAAATATCTCCTTCATTCTCGTGCTTCTTTGTTGTTATCTTCTGCTTCCTCAAAAAGCAAGCAAAAATCAACGAACAAAACCCAACAACGATCACTAATATGGGAAGTAGATTGCTGGGAAATTTCAAACTGCAACAACAACTTGCACAAATTGAAACCATAACTCCAAAACCAATAAAAAGCAACCCCAAACATGTAATATGAAATTATAACAAACAAAACACATCAACAACCAGAAATTCAAAGATGACCATTGATGAAATTCAGTTAATGAATCGAAATACCCACAACGAAAGAAGAACAAGAACCCAAAACCACGAGGAGGAAGAAGAACCCAAATCTAGAACTAGGATTTCGGAGGATAAGCTTGAGCAAGATGAAGCTTCGACGGAGGATTTTTGATCTCTGCAAACCAGTCTGCCGCCATTCCCATCCAAGTTTCAACAGAGGAGATTTAGCAAGATGAACTAAAATGCAAATATTTTTATTATTTTACTATGACATAATCAATAAAATAACAGATATGTCACATTTCCTAATCTACTTTTTCTCTATCCCGTAAAATAATATTTTCTTCCATAGTTTTCCTCTCCTCCAAAATTTCCCTCCCACATTTTCCTTCCTTCGAAAACAAGGTGAAAGTATTTTCATTTTGTTTTGATTAAATTTTTATGAGTTTTGGGTAGTGTCGTGTAAAAAAATAATAAAAATATCGCATGCCCAAGAGTCACGTAGACACATCAACAATGACTTGTCCATTCATTAAGGACTAACGATTAGTCCTTAGAACGAGGGGATTGCTATTCGTCGCCCTAAAAATCTTTATTCATCGCCCTAATTATATTAAATTTACTCTAATACCCTTAGTTGTTAAATTATACCCGCTACCTGTCACAGACCGGAAAGCTTCACTCATCCCAATAGGTAAGGATCATGATTCAGTTCGATTCCAAGCTACCATAAATAGCTTAGCTCAACATTTCGAGGTAGCCATGTACACAATTAGATCGGAAACCTCATACCCACATTAGAGGCACGGAAAAGGATCAAAACTTGAATGCTAAAAATTGCAGATATAGGTGAAATGTAATATCGAAGCTAGCTACTGATCTCGTTCTCCCACAAATTCATCGTCGTCCCGTCGCCTCTCTTCACCACCTGCCGCGACATTGTCGTCGTCAGCTCCCTCTTCGATGAATCAAGGTGTAGCATTTCGATCGGAAATCCCGACACATTCCCTGTCCACCGTACTGCTTCCTCGCCAGGTGGAACTCTATCCTCCGCTGCATCATCACCGCAGGAACAAACGATTAAGTGGACGCAACGGAAATATCCGCCACCGCCGCCGACGAGGATCCATCTTTAATTTTCCGACCACCAATGCCTCGCTCCTCTGTTCCGCCACTACCAAACTCTCCATTTGGATTCCCCCAAATTATTACCCCAACCGATCCCGCAGACGAATAGAAGACGAGAAGTTGGCGAGATCTCCTCGTTGAGCTGTCTCTCAAATGGGGGAATGGGAGAGGCGGCAGGTTGGGTGACGGCAACGGCGGCAAAATTTGCTGGTGGGGAAGTTAGGATTAGGAATCGAAATTGGAGATAGGGGTATAAACGTCAACCTAAAATGGTTTAGGGCGATTTTTTTTAAATTTTAGGGCGACGAATAGCAATTCAGAACGATTAACACTGATCAACACCAATCGCAATAAATATTTCACACTAAATTTTTCATATTGAATACTCAAAAATAAAAATGAGATTTTTTTATATAATTGAAGTGTTGAAAAAAAAACGAGATTTTTGTAAAACAATAAAAAGAAGGGGTTAATTGCATGGTTGGTCATTGAAATTACGAAAAACGTTCATGTTTGGTCATTGGAAATATTTAAATCCACTGATGGTCACTAATTTTAGTGAAAACGTTCATGTTTGGTCACTCTCCGTCAACCTCCGTTAACACTGTCAATTTTTTACTGACGTGGCTAACAGAATTGATGACTCCCCAATTTTAAACCGAAAAAACCAGAATCTAACCCGCCACGTCATAAAAACTCTAACCTATGACCCAACCCAATTTAAATCATTACGAATTAAAACCGGCCACCTGACCCAACTCTCTTCCCTACACCTCCCGACCCACCTGTTTCTCCCCTGCTGAACAAAGTCCGTCCAGATCTATTTTGATCCGACGAAACTCCGTCGACCATCACCATCCTTCACCGACCTCTTTTCCTATCACCACCGCCATCGCCTTGTCCCTGTACGTTGGAGTCTTGGAAATCACGAGGAGCCTGAGAGGATAAGCAAATCTGCAAATGTCCTCTACCATCTTTCCCCATCTATCACCGGCAACAAATCCCAAAGATCCCCTAGGAACTACTGCTTCAAGCTATGGCGGCGACTGCTGCTTATTCTCGAGTCATGCGAAGACGGCGAAGGGAGGAATCAGATTGAGGAGGGATTTTGAACTAGAATATGGAATTGGGGTTCTAGGGTTAGCAGAAGCAGATGATAGATAGGAGATTCATCATCGGCAGCCACGTCGCCGCTTCAATGAGCTCTGTGAGATTCACCGATAATCTGGGATAAGGGTTTTGTCAATTAGCTCCTCCAGATTCATCATCGGCAGCCACGCCTCCGCTTAAATACCCATATGCTTACTCTGCTCCTGCTCGGCACGGCGGCGGGATCACAATTCATATTCTTCTTGCAGTCGAATCGAAGGTAGCCACCACCTCAAGTCAAGACCATTTTGATTCATTTGCTTTCACCCCGTCTTTCTGAATCTCGACCTACGACGAGTCCTGATTGGGGAGGATTTGTGGATTTGGATCTATCCATGGATCCTTCTCCAGTCATGTTGAAGCTGCCGTCGAAGTGGAGCTCCGTGCAACCTTCTCTCGACGTCAACAGAAAGAAGACAGAAGGGCCCGCGATTCCGAGCCACAATCCAAGCTTCTCGTGACTCTTGTTGCCGGAATTGGAAGACAAAATCTCCGGCTGGTTGATGATTGAACTGTTGTCGGGGATACGATGGTGGTTGAAGCTTCGGCTTCTTGTGGCCTTCTTTCTCTCGATTCACTGCTTTCTTCCTCTGATTATTTTCCAGTCAAAGTGATCGAAATTTTTCCTACAATGGAGATAGATTGATTTGTGCGGGGATGAAAAATCCGATGCCCCGATCTCGGTCCAGTTACAGGTGTTTATCAAGGGAAGAGGAAGACGAACTGAAAAAAACCCCTTAAAAAAGCCCTGATCCCAATCAAGTGATGTGGCGGGTCGGGTCTAATTATTTTCGGATTAAATAGGGTTGATTAGATGATTTCATCTGCCACATCAGCACTTAACTGACGCTGTTAACGGAGGCTGATGGAGACTAACGGAGAGTGACCAAACTTGAACGTTTTTACTAAAATTAGTGACCATTAATGGATTTAAATATTTCTAATGACCAAACATGAACGTTTTTCGTAATCTCAATTACCAAACATGAACGTTTTTCGTAATCTCAGTGACCAGCCATGAAATTAACCAAAAAAGAAGTGTTGAAACAATCTTAGGCTTAAAATAAAATTTTAAAATTGAATTGGATAATCCCAGTTGAAAGAGAACACGACTGAGCAGCTAGCCCGGAAATTTTTGTTGGAGGCCCTTAAAGAGGCCCATGACTTGATGGACAATTATCCACCAACAGTCCGCGCCAAGGTAATGACAATTTATTCGTACGGGTACACCAAACAACAAGGCCCCACCAAAAAGGCATCTCCTCATCTCCAGCCATTGAAAAGGCAGTTCGCCAGTTCCCATCCAAGTTCAACGGCTCTCAGACCACCACACACCAACAATACAATAAAGGGATTTTGAAATTCAAATTTCAACAAACGCCACCTTGTTGGTTTTATGGTTTGATTATAGATTATTAGTCCACCTCATCTCATTTTTAAATGTCCGATATAACTCATCAGGCCGCATTAATTCAATCAAGACAATGAAAAAAAAAAAACAATTGTTTACTCCATAACCCAAAACTGTGCTAACGCAAGTGACCAATTATATATTAACTTTATTAACTTGCTCACTTATATGTTCTCAAAACATAATTCCTCATCGTTGGGCAGCTTCAATTCTTAACAATAATAATAATAATGATACTGCTAATGCACACTTAAGGGCCCAATTTATTCAATTAACTTAAAGGCCCAATTGTTTTCTACTTTGCCATTCTGCCGTTTCAAAAACTTTTTAGGAAGACCGTTGTCCATAGGGGAACATTCTAACGGACGGCTGGATTTCACAGGTAGTCCACGTGTCACAATCTAAGCTGCACAGGGTGAGCTGGAAATGGAAAAATTTAATTAGGGAACGAGAGAAAGATGGGTTTGAAAACTTTTCCCGCCTAAACGAATCGCTGGAATCGGTGGGGTCCTAGGGAGCGTCCCATTATAACTAAGCCACTTTCTTTTCTCTATTGCCCTTTCCTTCTCCAACACAGGCTGTTAGTTGTACTGCTTTACTGTGAACTCTGATTCCCAATTCTGCCACCACCCTCGATCGCGAAAGGAAAATGGAAGCCACCGCAGTCACCGAGCAGAATCAGCAGCCGGATTCCGGCGCCGCTTCCGCTTCTTCTGGTACGAATCCATTTCCGTCAATCCCTTTGTGTCATGGTCTCTTCGATTTGTAGTTGACTTTGTTTACGATGTTGGTGTGTTCGTTTATTCTTTTCTCCCTTTTTGCAGGGGGTTCGATCGGGAGAACGAAGCTGCGATATCCTCTAAGATCCGCGGTGAAGTCCAAGGAGGAGAAACCGCCGGCAGTTGCCGATTCCACCACCTCTGCTTCGTCGAGGAGGTAACTGCTCTTTTTTTTCTATTTACCGTTTACAGTCGACGAACCGGCCTGTAATGGCCATTTGTTTGTTTGATCGTACTTTAGGAGATGGATCGATTGCATCCTGAATTTGTCGGCTAGGCTAACTGATAGATCCGCCATGTGTTTGTAGAAAGTCCTTAGAGAAAAATAGGACTCTCCTTTACCTATTGCCACTTCCCAACTTTTGAATGGAAACAACGAGTCCTCATTATCTGAAAACGGTATTGTCTGGCTTGGGTGTTGTTGTTCGTGCAGGGGAAGACAGGCATCCAGTGTGAGTAAAAGCGTAGGGGTGCTGGATCTTTCTGCTAAGGGCAAATCATCAGCCAAACCCCCCAGAAGACTGTCCAACCCTACCAAGCCCGTCGTAGGTACTCCATACCCTAGGCATGGCGGAAACATACCAGCAATATCTGAGACCAGAAGCAAGAGGAATGCCATCAGCCAAGGAAAGATCGAAACACCTCCTTCTGATGCCTCGAGGGCTTCCGTTCCACGGACCTTCAACAGGCTGTCCTCGGCTTCGTACTGGTTGGCACAGATCAAGCTCTCTGAATCTTCAGCCAAGCACTTGGTTTCTCTGGGTTTCTTCAAACTCGCCCTGGAAGCTGGATGTGAGGTAATAATGTTTACATGCCCATGATTCCTTAATGTTCCTTTCACTTGTACTTGCTAAGAATAGGTGTTGAACCGTCTATTGGCCCTTTTATTATGCCTTAAAATTCCAGCCTCTTCAAAAGATGCGCGATGAGCTCAAGTCTTATGTGCGGCGATTTGAGCTTAGTGAGCTTGAAGAGTCCAAGGAGCTGTTTAAGAAGTACAATATCTCTGAGAATCAAGTTCAAGAGCAGCAGCAGGTGCAAGTCTCAGTTTCTGTGACCTACTCTCAGGCACCAGAAGAGGGAACTCGATCATCATCTGATGAGGAATTCCATAGTTCCTCTTCTACCGCAGGAACCATGAAACTGAGACCCAGGTCGTTAAATGCTGGTGCTCGATCAGTCAAGAAAGAGGCCACCAAAAAGACTGCTGCTGGTGCTACCACCAAGAGTAAAGTTTCTTCACTCTCAAGCAAGACTACCGTGAATAACAAGTCTGTCTCAGAGGCTGGAGCTGGTAAGTTGCAGAAGAAAACCCAGAAGCCAATCAAGCAGGATGCAGTTGTGAAGAAAGGGAAGGATCAGGTCAAGAAGAAACCAGGAAACAAGTCTTCACCTGAAGCAGGCAAGTGTATACTAATTGATTTACCTTCCCCTGTCTTGATTGTATGCGGCTAACATAGGGTTAGTGATTTCTATCTACAGGTGAAGAACAACTCAGCCTTGTACCTGTTACTGCCTGTATAACCGAGGAGAACAAAGAAAACATGGTAAAGCCTAAGCCGGGTCTGTGTGGTTCCATAAATGTGATATGTTATGCAGAAAGCTAATTCCTAGTTCTTGTCCCTGTATAGGATGAAACACCAATGGAGGAAATAGGTACGACTGAAGTCGCTTAAGGAAGAGAGCAATGAGTAATTTGAAGCTATATAATTACTACATTCGTTGGTTGAACTTTTGCATCCTGATTATGGATTTGTCTTCAGTGTTTTACATTAGTGGGGACTTTTCCTTTGTATAGAAAGGAGATCAAATATTATGTTTTTTTTTATCCTTTGAGTTGCTTTAAGTTTGGGTGTGAGGAAAGGAAATCGTCTTTTCTGTTGGTTCTTTTAGCTTGAAAGTTTGTATCGAGAATTCTTGTGGTTTGTTCATCTATGGAGGAGATTGCTTTGGTTTTCTTATGTTTTCTCCCGTCCACTTGAGCTCTAATCTCAGTGAATCAGATATCCCATCACTTTGGTAGCCAACTTCAACATGTTCATCAAGTGTTCTAGGAGTGCCAAGTACTTTTGAGTTTTGACAAGAATAGTTACTTTGATGAACTTGGGACTGGGTAGTCTTTGAGATTTGGAAAGAACTGAGAATTGTTGGGGGGGGGGGGGGGGGGGGGGGGGGGGGGGGGGAATCTTGCAAAGTGGAAGAAAAAGATGGACTTGTTGGGCGAGCAGATTGGGGGAAAAAAGAATATTGCAAAATGGAAGAAAAAGATGGAGATGCAGGGGATCGAACCCTGTACCTCCCGCATGCAAAGCGGGCGCTCTACCATTTGAGCTACATCCCCAGTTGAGGTTCATATAGGATACACATTATTTATAGCGCTCATAAGTGCACACAGAGGATTAGTTTGAGGCCTGTCAATAGTTTGAGGCCTGTGTATTGAAGAAAATCATGGACGTGTCTCCTCCTTTAAATGAAAAGTACTATATATATATTCACAATGCATATATATGCATGGTCTGTGAAACTAGGCAGGCACCAGTGAAATGCTCTCAACTGATCCCCCTATGAACTCTTCGGCAACGGTGGTTGTTCCTCCGGCGAGCAAGCCCCCTGATCCTCCACCTCAACAGCAATCTCAGAATCAAGCACATCCAATCATCGGAACAACATCAAATCCGATTTCCTACAAGAATGTCCTTACGGGACAAAGTTCAGACAGAGGATCTAACTCGAGTCAATGGACGTTTGTAGGGGAACACGACATGGTAGCGGGCACCTTCAACGGAGAACCGGCTCTAAGCTTCTCAGAAAAATTCAAAGAACGCCTTTGCGACCCGTGGAAGAAGACCCTGATTGTTCGATTGCTGGGCCGCACAGTCTCATACTCGTACCTGTGTTCCCAACTCAGATGGAAATGGAAGCCTTCCGGCTCTTTGGACATCATGGATCTAAATAATGAAACTTTCTTGGTAACCTTCAACAATGATCAAGACTACCTTGTGGCGCTAACAGGAGGCCCCTGGGTGATTTTAGATCACTATCTTCTTGTTCATCAGTGGACTCCCAGCTTCAGATCCACGGACAAACCTCACAGATCGGTGGTTGCTTGGGTCCTGTTCCCTGAATTGCCAGTTCACTTCTATCACAGAGAGGTCCTGTTTGCAATTGGGAATCTTATTGGACGCACAGTTAAATTGGATTATCATACAGAGACGCTTCAAAGAGGAAAGTTCGCCAGGATCGCCATCGAGTTAGACATGACAAAGCCGCTCCCGACGAAGGTGTACTTGGATGGAGCAAGCCAGCAAGTTGTCTATGAGAATCTACCTCAAATCTGCTATGATTGTGGCAGAATTGGTCATATGGAAGATCATTGCCCCCAGCGGGCACCAGTTCAGGAACTTGCACTGGCCATAGCTCCAGGGGATGGAGCGACGTTGATGATCCCTTCGGAAAACACTTCATCGGAACCCCCCTCCGGCTACGGGCCGTGGATGCAGGTCACCCGAAAATCTCGGAAACCGACCAAAAACAAAGGGGGTAACTCGGCTAACTTACCTTTTCCTAACGGCATGGATTCAGGGAAACTTCCTCCAAAATCAGGGGGAAAAGGGAAAGGGGAGACAAGCAAAGGAGTGATTTTAGCAGACAGTAAAGGCAAGAAAGAGGCTAAGGAAGATAGCAAAAAAGGGATGCAGAGTAACCAAAAAGGGAAGGCAGAACTTCGGGAAACAGAGGCTTCCAACGGGAAGAAGAAGACCAACGGTAACCAAGAATGGAGGGCTAAGGATATGCCCAACAGGCAACCGTTGCAGACTAAGGTCACTGCAGGCCAAGACTCCTCCACGGCCCAAGCCAAGGCCCAAGCCTCGACCTCAAGCCCTTCTGCGTCTCAAGAAGTTGTCTTAGGCCCAAATAACACAAAGATCCACACTCTTGCTCTCCCCTCTCTGGCGCCCAATCAAAAGGAAAACACTGACCCAAATTCAAACAGGATCAAATCCCGCCAACGGTCTCAAAAACAGAGCAACGATAGCCTGCAGAATCAAGGTCAAAGCAAAGGGGTGAACCTCAAAGCTACCAAAAAGCCGCTCCAAATCCTGTCTTCCAAAAAGAAAGAGTCGCCCAAGAAGCTCATCAATGGAGGATTTCCGATCACTCTTAAAGCTATTGAAGAGTTCTATGCCCACACCCAATCGAAGGCTCAAGAATTCCAAAATATTATCTCGGGGAAGCCGGCGGATGTGGACATGGCGGAAACGAGCTCTGCGAATCCTATTGGAGTTCAAGCGGATAATCTCAACAGTCAGGGAGATCAGAACATTGACCCCGCAACTGTCGCTTAATCGCTCGAGATTCCCTTTTTGTTTTTCTCTGTTTCCTTCCCTTACCTTGTTAGTTCCCATGTCTGTACAACCTAATCTAAAAGTTCTTGCTTGGAATGTTTGTGGTGCAGGGAGTAAAGAGTTTCGTCGGGCTATAAAGCTTCTGATTCAGTCTTATTCTCCTAATTTCCTGCTGCTCTTTGAGCCCCAGATCAGTGGTGATCGGGCAAACAGAGTCTGCAGTAGCTTGGGATTTGGTGAGATTATGAAAGTTGATGCTGAAGGGAGAAAAGGGGGTATTTGGTTAGCTTGGAAACCAGAAGAGTTTGATGTTGAATTAATTGACGCCAGCAGACAACATATCACCGTGAAGGTCTCAAGCGGCGGTCATAAAGATTGGTTGCTTACTGGTGTTTATGGCAGTCCTCAATATGTGTTCCATCAGCAGCTCTGGGAAAGCCTTATCCACACCAGTAATAACAACAAGATTCCATGGCTGGTGACAGGCGATTTCAATGCCTACCGACTCCCCTCGGAGAAATCGGGGACTATCTCTTCTGCCTCCCTTAGACGGTGTCAAAAATTTTCTCAATGGGTTGACTTGGCTAATTTAATTGATTTGGGGTTCTCAGGTCCGTGCTTCACCTGGTTTCGAGGGGACTCTAGAGCTCATTTCAAAGCAAGCAGAATCGATAGATCCTTTTGCAACTCGGATTGGAATGCCACTTTCCCTAATTCTTGTGTCCAACACCTCCCCAAGCTACACTCAGATCATCTGCCGATCCTCACTAGTAGCTCGGGGCCAGTGAACAGTAGTGGAAGCAGAAGACCCTTCAAGTTCGAAGCAGCATGGCTGCTTCATGATCAATTCCAAAACTTTTTTGCTGACTCTTGGGACAAGGATATCAATCTTCATCAAGCTCTCAGCAACATTTCCCCCAAGCTCCAGCAATGGAATAAAGAGACTTTTGGTATCATTCAGCACAGGAAGAAGAGGTTGTTAGCTAGGATTCAGGGAATTCAAATCAAACTAGCCAACAACTTTCAACCTGGTCTAATTAAGCTTCAGGCTAAGTTGGAAAGGGAGCTGGATGATCTGCTGGCTCAGGAGGAGGTGATTTGGTTTCAGAGAGCGAAAGAAAAGTGGGCAACCCTCGGTGAACAGAATTCTGCTTACTTTCACCAACAAGCTACCAGAAAGAGAAGAAGGAACAGGATCCTTGCCCTGAAAGATGATTCTGGAAATTGGGTGAATGATCCAGCAGAGTTAGAAAAGCTGGTTGTTTCTTTCTACGCCAATCTATATTCTCAAGATTCCACTCCCTACCTGGATCTTTTGCCCAAGAACTGCTTCCCCAGAATTAATCAGGAAGACCTTCTTACTCTCCTCCGCCCTTTTACTATTTCAGATATTCATAAGGCGATTTTTGGGATGAAACCTTTCTCTGCTCCTGGGCCTGATGGCTTTCAAGCTATCTTCTATCAAAAGCTTTGGCATCTGGTAGGACAAAATACTGCTAATATGGCTTCTTCCTTTTTTGAAACAGGTCATCTTCCGCAAGGCATGCTGGACTCTACTATCATTCTCATTCCAAAGACCAGTCACCCTGAGTCACCTGCTCAACTGCGACCCATCTGCCTCAACAATGTCAGTCTTAAAGCCATAACCAAGGCAATGGCAAACAGGCTTAAACCTCTTATGAGCACTCTGGTGGCCCCAACTCAAAGTGGCTTCATCCCCAAAAGGCAGACCAATGATAATATCATCATCCTTCAAGAGGTTCTGCACTCGCTTAGGAAGAGGAAAGGAAAGAAGGGGGGAATTGTGATCAAAATCGATCTTGAAAAAGCCTATGACAGGTTAAGATGGGAATTCATCAGGGACACCCTAATTGAAGTTGGGCTGCCAAGTACCTGGATCAGTAGAATCATGATGTGTGTGGAAGGGAACAGGATGAAAATCAATTGGAATGGCAATTTGACTGATTGGATTCTTCCCTCAAGGGGTGTGAGGCAGGGAGATCCTCTATCTCCCTACCTGTTCGTGCTCTGTATGGAGAGGCTCTCTCACAGGATCAATGCTGCTGTGGAGAGTAATCAATGGAAGCCTCTTTCCCTTACTTCTCATGGTTTTAAGCTTTCTCACCTATTTTTTGCAGACGATTTAATTTTATTTGCAGAATCAGGAGCTAATCAGATGGAGGTCATCAAGAGGTGTCTAGAGGATTTCTGTGAAAGTTCTGGACAGAAGGTCAATCTTAACAAATCCATGATGTTTGTTTCGCCGAACATTAGTCGTCAAAGGGCCCAACAACTCAGCAATCAAGCAAATATCCCGCTAACTAATGACCTGGGAAGATATCTGGGCCTTACTGCCATCCATGGAAGAGTCACCAAATCCAGATATAAGGAGCTAGTCCTTCGCATTCAAAAAAAACTTGCTGCTTGGAAGACTAACTTCTTATCTCTTGCGTCTCGTCTAACCCTGGTGAGATCTGTTGCTTCTTCTATGTCCATTTACCCCATGTTTTCAGAAGCTCTACCAGCCTCGATTTGCAGTTCCTTGGACAGGGTCAATAGAAAGTTCATCTGGGGAGAAGAGGAGGGGAAAAGCAAATTTCATCCAGTGGCGTGGGACCAGATCACTCTGCCAAAGGACCAAGGGGGAGCTGGAGTTCGCACCACCAGACTCGCCAATCAGGCTATGCTAGCTAAGGGCAGCTGGAAATTGGCCACCAAGGATGAGTGTTTGTGGGCTAGGCTGCTTTTGAACAAGTATGGAGGAAACAGAGAGGGCCTCAACATCCTGCAAAAGAAACAGGGAAGCTCTCTCGCCTGGCGCAGCTTTGTTTCATCTGCTAATGTGCTGAGGAAGGGTTTTTCCCTAAATATCAAGAATGGTAGGCGAGCTAATTTTTGGTGTGACTCTTGGGTTTCGCAGGTGCCACTGAAGAATCTGGCCACTGCTAACATCTCAGAGGAGCAGCTAAGGAAGTCGGTTGCTGACTTATGGGAACCAGATCAAGGGTGGAAGATGGATGAGTTTCAACATCTGCTGCCAGATCATATCGTTAACAAAATCAGAGCGATAATCATCGACCCGCTGGATGTTGAAGGCGACCAATTTTGCTGGAGCCTTACTGCCAATGGCCACTTCTCGGCCAACTCCGCCTACAAAGCTAGCCAGCATCTACCTGTCCAGCAGCCTAGTCCAATCTGGAAACGCATCTGGAAACTGCAGGTCCCGGAAAGAGTCAGGGTCTTCATTTGGATTGCTGCCCAGCAAAAGTTGACCACGAATAGCATCAGAAAGTATAGACACCTTTCGCAGGATGATTCTTGCCCTGAGTGTAGTAATGTCATTGAAACTAATCTTCATTGTTTGAGAGACTGCAGAAGGGCTAAATCAGTGTGGAATAGAATCCTGGAGCAACAACGCAAAGACAGCTTCTTCGACTCCAGCTGCGATGATTGGTTTAAAGCGAACATCATGGATGACTCGACTGGAAACTGGCCAGGGCAATGGAGCAGTTTTTTCAGCTTAATTATGTGGTACATTTGGAAGTGCAGAAATGAGGGGATTTTCAAGGGGACTAAGCTCACGAATGCAACGCTTTATCACTATGTTCGGACTAAAGCTTCTGAGTGGGTGAAGGCTTGGGAAACAGGTCAAAAGGCCATCTCTTTGAGCAAGAAGCAGGTTAGGGAGGAGCAACTAATTGGGTGGAATAGACCGCCAACAGGATGGCACAAGCTAAACACTGATGGCGCTGCTCAAAGTAATCCTGGAATGGTCACTGCAGGTGGGGTGCTTCGTGATCATGATGGAGATTGGTTGGGTGGATTTTGCAGCAAACTTGGAGCAGGTTCCGCTCTGCTTGCTGAGCTCTGGGGAATTCTTCAGGGCCTGGAACTAGCATGGAGAAAGGGATCTCGATTCCTCGTGCTCGAAACAGATTCCAAACTAGCTCTTCAACTCATTGAGAAGAGAAATGACAGAGTTCACCCTTATGCAACGATCCTTGGAACGATTAGACGTATGTTAGCTAAAGAATGGGTTGTTCGATTAGTTCATACGTATCGCGAAGGGAATAGAGTCGCGGACTGGCTCTCGAAGCACAGTCTCGTCTATCCCTTCGGTACGCATGAATTAGTTGACCCCCCATTGGACCTGGACCGAATATGTCGTGAGGATGTTTTGGGGATCAGCTTCCCCAGGCAAGTCATTCGAGAAGAAGACCCTTAGGGTGGTGGCTCTACTCGTTTTGATCCTCTGTTTTTAGTGCCTTTTTCGGTTTTATTTGGTGCTCCTGACCTGCTTCTAGCAGTTAAGATCCTGTAACCCTGGCTTCTTGCCTCCCTTTAATAAAAAAAAAAAAATATATATATGCATGGTCTGTCGTCAATCAATACTTTCCAGAAGCTATTATACTGGCTAGAATGGGTGTCATAGTACGTACGTACCATGTACATAAACAGTTGTTGACAGAATACTACATTAACTCTGTGTATCCAATTCTCTCATTCATAGCTAGCTAGGTTTTTTTCTAGTTGGTTATACCGTACCACTGAATCTTTGAAAATCTATATCTATCTATCTATCTATCTATCTATCTATCTATACTAAATGTTATGGCTATTCAAAATAACTTCTTGCCACATAAGCACTTAGTGAATGCACAAGTTGTCAAGGTGAACAATTTTTTTTCAAACAAAAAACTATTTATTGATCTATTTATGAAGTTCTCTCTCTCTTATTTTAATAATTCTACTCATTTTTACTAAAATTAAAATAAGTTAATTTTTTAGGAAACATTTAAACAAAAAAGACACACCTAAGTAATAAAAAAAATTCGATTAAACAAACTATAAAGATGGAAACAGAGAGTGACATATATTGTATTTGTTTAACCTAAGCTGATTAAATCTGATTAAGTAAATTTTCTACTATTTTTACTAAAACTTAATAATAAGTTACATTTTTATGAAGAAAAAAAATGGAAACAGAGAGTGACATATATTGTATTTGTTTAACCTAAGCTGATTAAATCTGATTAAGTAAATTTTCTACTATTTTTACTAAAACTTAATAATAAGTTACATTTTTATGAAAAAAAAAACAAGTACCAACATAAATATTAATATTTTTCAATACAAAATATAAACGATGGTCTAACAGAAAATAAACGTTTGACAATCAATCGACTTTGAGAAATGAATGATATGACTATATATTTTTTGCTATCAAACACTCACTTCTTTCTTATGTATATACCTATCAAATAAAACAAGTATAAATTATATAGCAAAATGTCTGAATATAAACTTGATAGAGCAATAATTGTTATTTTTTAAAAAACTTCTTATTCATTTCTATTAAATGAAAACATATTAATTATTAATGCAAACTTTTAATTTGTTTCTATCCCTTTCTTCATTTTGATTGTCTCTCTAGAAATAAAATCCAACATTGAAAATAAGAAATCAAGAAAGTATGTCAACCACCATAAAAATAAACAAAGCCCTCTTATTAGTTGCTCAATTTTTTTGAGATTTCTAATATTTGCATTCTCATAATTTACAGAGAAGGAAATGGTAATCCATACGATTTTTTTTTCTTTGTATGAGAATAAGAGGCAGAAATTACACGAGACAACGATAAGATGACAAAATTTTGAGCAGTTGTAACATATTTTTGCCTATTGACGAAAAAAGTTAATCTGATCATTGTTAAGATGAGGTGAACCAAGCCGAGGGTTGTCGACTGCTCCCTCTTTCTCCTTGATCTGAAGGTGACAACTGGTCTTGCTTTCTCAACGATATGTTATTGTTTGTGGTTGACTGGCCGAGTTATACTCTTTTTCTCATTCTTTTCTTAACTTCTTCCACATTACGACTGCTGGATGGTAAATTTTCCCACTCTCGATGAGTGAATTTATTTCGTCTTTGTTTTTTTACTGAGAAGGGTCGCCATATACTTTCATGTATATAAAATATAATTAGAAGAGTTAATTGGTTGGACTTAGTGCATACCTCCTTTGGTTGAATAATTGATCGTTTTTCTTGAATGCCTATTGCAACCCGATTTCTTGAATGTTGAAATGGAAAGTAGAGTTGTGATGATTGTTTAGTATATTTTATGTTCATGATTGACATGCTACTACTAGCTAGCTATACAATAATGATCTGGTTAGTAATTAGTAGGTAGCAAAGGGGTTATAATTAGAAGGGAACATAATTGGGGTTTTATAAAGGTCACGAAGAAGAAAGAAAATGATAATTGTGGTTTCTCGGTTGTCTATTTCGATGTTTTTTAAATTTCTACATGTTTGCGGTGACATTTGTTTGTTTCATTAAGGTGAATTTTTCTGCATTGAATCACTAACTAAAGATTGATTTTGACATGATTGTTTTCTTACAAACTACTATTTGGTTTGATGTCTATATTCCGTTCACAAATGAGGAATCTGAATGATAAAATGAGTTGAGTTGTATTGAGAACTGCTCCTTTCATTATTTGTCTATGTTGTTATTAGGTAATAAAGCACAATTCTTTTCTGCAGGAGATATGTAGCTCTCTACAAAATATAAATTATGTTTAATTATATGCAGTTTAATTTGCTGAAAATATTGCTTTAATAAGTTAGTGACAGCTGATAGTTTCGTTTGTGGTTGGTTTTGCTAGAACATTTTAAGGAAATTAAACAAGTACGTGGAAGATTGATGGACGTGGATGTTAATGAGTTTCCTCATTATTCTAAAATTGTATGTGTAAGTGATAATACACGATATTCATGGGATTTAGATCGGAATATTCTCTATTATCATATACCGACATATGAGAAGGGAGAGAAAATAAAAAGCTCTTCACTTATTTTTTATTATTAATTGAAACATATTTTCTTATTCTAACTTCTTCTTTTGTGGCTGTAAGTTTTTTAACTTCTTTATCACAATTCTGTGCTAAAGAATGAATAATCTCTTATGTTTATAATCTTAAAGGGTGAGTTCGATAAAAAAATTCTAAATCAATAAAGAACCGTCTACAAAGAGCTCAGTTAATAAAATTAAAATGTTCATAAATAAACAAAAGGTATAAAAGTATGAAATAATACCTGAAATAAGGTAAGTGGGATTTACATTTCCATGTATATTACCTTAGCAATCATAAATAATAATAACAATTAGAATACTATAACGAATTATAAAACAACCAAACAAAATACACCGCCCAACGGGCGGGTAAAAAACTAGTTTATATCAAATTCATAACTCGTGTGTTTATCATACAAAGCTATCTAGGTGGGTCATAATTAAGGTAGTGCTATGTTTTTCTCATTTTTTTTTTTATCACACTCATGCCATTCATTGTGCCCTATTGTATTTTTATAGGTTACTAGATTGGTGTTCGACCTGTTGGTCGGAATGTTATTTGAATACAATGTATTTATGATGTGTATATAAAATTTTCAAATTATTTGAAATGCCAAAATTTCATATGACATTAAGGTGTAAGAGAAATTGTTTTTCTATTTTGGAAAGTCTTATACCTTTTCATCAATGATGAACATTGTAAGTTTTATTATTTCCCTACTCAAAAGCTTAGTATAAAAAATTAGCTCCGAAGTTCTCGGTGGCCAGGAAATCGGTGATTAGGGTTTGCTTCACCAAGTTCTTGTCGGCAACTTGATGGCAGCCGTGGGGCCATCCTCTCCTCTGCCTGAGGGGGATCCCAAGCCGCCGGACCCTACTGCAGGTGTCCGTCGTCCGCCGGAGCTGTCGTCTTCTCCGGATGGCAAGAAAGCCAAGGAAGCGCAACATCCAAAAAAGTGGTTTAGAGGCCTAGAGTTCCAAGAGGAGAACCAAGACATGGATGAGGTGATCATTGAAGATTTAACGGAGACGGAGGAAGATACTGACCCTATTCCCCAGTCGGGGACGCCACCGCCGCAAGCCAATAATTTCCCGGACAATAGCCAAGCACCAAAACCAGCATCGAGGCCGATGGCATGGGGAGAAGGGAGACGGAAACTGTTCAGTGAGGCTGTTCAAGAAGTCGAGTGGTATGTGGCAGACTCGGACTCGGAAGATGTTGATGAGGGGATGCGAGAAGATGATCGGGATGAGGCTACCATGGAAGAGGATAACCCACGCTGTCCGTCTACTCCATTTACTGCTGCTGAGTTTCGGAAGTACAGACGTGAGTGGCGCTCGGCGATTGTGGTGAAGATATTGGGAAGATCATTCCCATACCTGGTGGTGGCGAGAAGGCTTAACATGTTATGGGCAAGGAACGACATTATCCAGGTTACGAACAGGGGATACGAGTACTACTATGTGAGGTTTACGAACAAGCTAGACTACGAGCACGCATTGATGGGGGGGACCTTGGATGCTAGGTGATCATTACATCACGACGTGCCAGTGGAAGAAGGGCTTTAACCCTTAGAACGAACGATATAAAACCAACCCTTGTCTGGCTTCAATTACCGGACCTACCAATCAAGCTCTATCACCCGGAAGCGGTCCTGCGCATTGCCAGTCGAGCGGGAAGGCCAGTCAGGCTTGACCGGGCTACTGAAACGGGTGCCCAAGCGAAGTTTGCAAGGGTTTGTGTGGAGGTTGATTTCAAGAAACCGTTACTCTCACAATTCAAAGTGGAAGGCATTGAGTATGATATTCAATATGAAGGGCTGACGAATGTTTGTTTCAGTTGAGGAAAATATGGTCATTCACAAGCACGCTGCCCTAGTGTGCATACTGAGACTCCGACCCAAGTAAACATTGACCCTGCGCAACAGGAGAGAGCCACGCGCTACGAAACTTACGGGGAATGGATGATTGCGAAGCGTAGAGAGAGACGGCCAAATGGAAATAAGAGTACGGGAGGGAACAGAGGGAAGACTAGTACACAGCGACAACATATAGACCCCCGCCCTGGTTCCAGGCTTTGGCAGAGGAAGGAGAGGAAGAAATGGCTATCAATAGCCAGAGGGGAACGATTGATGACCACAGAGATCACCGACTAGTAGCCAACACTCGGAACCAGGGGCATAGGCAGGTATGGGTGGAGAAAAGCCGAGATCAACAGAATAATTATACCCCACGCACTTCACAAACAGATGTCGTAACCCCCATGAAAGAACCAACCAATCAGCAAGTGAGTGAGAAGTTAGTAGCTAATGACTTAGCTCCCCATGCAGTGGACGTCCAAGGGAAAGAGAAAGAAGCAGTCATAATGAATCCTGATGGGGACTTGCCCAACAATAACACCACGCAGAAGGGGTCGAGGACAGTGGGCGACCAAACCAAGAACTCACCGTCACTGGTTACCCCAGTGGAGACATCTTGTGGCGGGGACTTTCAGCTACAAAACCAAGAGGCAAACATGATCACAAGTCAGCGACAAGAAGAAAGCACACAAAGGTTGGGAGTAGATGACGAATTATCGAAGGTGGGGAGCCCGCAAAAAGAGGCTCCGCCCCCCGCACAGTAGCCTGTCTTTCTCGCCCTACAGCCATACATGTCTTTAATGGATACACGAGTTTTTGTATGGAACTGTAGAGGTGCAGGAGGCAAGCACTTCAAGTGAGTTTTTCGGGAATACCAACGGAGATACAACTCGAGTATAGTAGTGATTGTGGAACCCCGCATTAGCGGGGAGAAAGCCAAGAAGGTGATTGATAGACCGTCATTTACACATGTTTTTACCCCCATTCTTACACCGTTTGAGGTGTTGATTCTCGTGTTTTAGGCCGATTTCACGCTAGGTTGTGCTTGTTTGTGATGTTTCAGGTCCTAGTACGTGAATGAAGGTTTAGGAGCGAGTCTGGGGTCGATTGGACGAAGAACGGACGAATGGCGAGGTTTTTGGGGAGCTGCACGGGCATACCAGGGAGGCTGCACGGCCGTGCACGGTTGCAAGCTGGCCGTGCGCCTCATGCCGAGGAGCTACACGGGCAGGCCTTGAAGATTGCACGGCCGTGCACCTGGCCGTGCAAGAAGCCTGAGTTCGACTTAAGGGATACGCTGCGTTTCATGGTGCACGGCCAGAATGGTGAGGTGCACGGCCGTGCACCCTGGCCGTGCAACTCGGGAAACCCGGTTTTAAAGCCTAATCCGAGCCAGAAGTGAAAAAACAGTGTTTTCAGAGCAAAAACAGAGCCCTAGAGAGAGAAAGTACGAAGAACACATCCTAGAAGCTGTCTTAGAGCTGGATTTCATCGAATCGAGCCTGGAGATCGTCATAGGAGTGAAAATCATCGTCCCGGAGCAGATTATCCTCATCGTTATGAGTATGACTAATCCGATTCTTGTTTTCTCTTCTCTCTCTATGGAGTAGAACCCTTCTCTCACTTGGGGATGAAGAACCCTAGTTCTATGTGTTAGGGATTGATTGTAATGACTTGGGATGATATTACTGTTTGGTTTTAATCGATTGAGACATGCTTTATTGAGTCAATTGAATCTTGATCAAATTCTCTTGATTTCTGCTTTAACCTATGATAGATAGAATCTGATTAGGTTAAGAGAGCTTCCTTGATTGATAGTGGTGAATTGGTTGTGCGAGAGTCAATCAATTTACTGCTTTGTACTGGAATCTAATTCCAGTAGTGAATTTCTGTTCTTACTGCTTCAGCTTTCTATCCCGGTGAAGGCTAATCGTCTGCCGGGTAGTTAGACTGAAAGGGCTTGGTCAGCTTAAGAGATTCCAAGCTACTGCCGGATCTTCCGCAGTCTAATCAACAGTAAATCAACCCAGGGTAAATTGCAATTGAACCTAACTAAGGAGCTAGGGGGATTCATTCCCGAGTGACTCTTTCCTGCTTAAGAAAACCGAATAATTTCCTGCTTTATTTATGCTTTCAGTTTAAACAACAATCACTTACTCTAGTTGGCTAGATAACAGAGAATCACTGAGTAAGCAGTAGATCTAGACCCCGGGTTGATAATATAACTTGCCTGTTACTGCATTCCCGGTCTGCGATTACACTTGGTCGCAGATTGGTGTTGTGTTTTGGCGTGTCAAGTTTTTGGCGCCGTTGCCGGGGACCCCTCTAGGTTATTGGGGAAAAGTGAGAATTTGTTACTCTAGCTTTTTATTTTCTGCTTTTTATTTCTTCCACCTGTGTGCCTTCACGGGTTGTTTCTGCTGATTGTGTGCAGGTAGTGCATGACCCGTAGCCAGTCGGGAGATCTATTACCACTAGACCAGGAGCTTGAACGAACCTGCAGAAACTTCAAGCGGGCTCTAAAGGCGCGACTGGCTGCGGAGGAGGCGCTATCACAGCTGCAGTTAGAGGAGGAAGAAGAAGAGATGGCTGAACCAGGGAACCATGCTGTGATCCCCGAGGAGCAGACCATGGGCTCCTACTGGACCGCTAGGGCTGCGGACATGAGGTCACCCATTCAGCACCCTCAGGTCCCAGCCAACAACTTTGAGGTGAGCACCTCCGTGATCACCATGCTGCGCGGTTCAGTAGTGTTCCGTGGTAAGGAGGGAGAGTGCCCTCGATCACATCTCAGGCGATTCCACGAGCTCATCGATGGAATCAAGATCAAAGGGGTACCAGCAGATGCCATCCAGCTGAGGTACTTCCCATTCACTCTGGAGGGGCAGGCCAAGGAGTGGCTAGACACTCGATCTCCGGGCTCCATCACCATGTTCGCCAACCTGGCGGACAAGTTCCTCACCCGCTACCATCCTCCATCCAAGACAGCTGACCTGCAGAAGCAAATTACACATTTTGCTCAGGATGAGGATGAGACCATCAGGGATGCATGGGAGAGGTACAACAGTCTTTTCCTCAGGTGTCCCAATCATGGTTTCAACGATGCGTTCAAGGTGGGCACCTTCTATCACGCCCTCTTCCCGGAGGACAAGCAGCTGATCGATTCGGTTTGTGGCGGGAACATGCTGACCAAAACCCCGCCACAGCTGAATCAACTCTTTGAAGAGATGGCGGAGAATGGTTATGATTGGGGCACTGCCAGGAGATCGAGGAGAGCACCAGGCCGGGGTGTGCATGCTGTGGGCACCCAGTCATCTGATTTGGTGCAGGTAGTATCGAAGCTGGTCTCAGCTATCGATCGTTCCGGGATGATTCCAGGGACCGGACAGCAGCAGGCGATGCTCTGCCAGTGGTGCGAGAGCACCCATCATATGGTGGAAGACTTCCAGGCGATGAAGGAATCGACCACACCCCAGGAGCAGGTGAACTTCATCAACAATGTCAGGCGCAATGACCCCTACAGCAACACGTACAATGAGGGGTGGCGCCAGCATCCTAACTTCTCCTGGGCTGGGCCAAATCCCAGACCACCAGCTCCACAGGGACCACCAGGCTTCCAGAGGCCACCATATCAGCCCAGACAGGGGCAATTCCAGCAGCCAGGTGCAGCCCCTGCTGCCTCAGTGCAGAATGATCAGATGGCTGAACTGCGGGACTTGGTGGGTTCTCTTGCCAGTGTTAGTTCTCAGAAATTCAACACCTTTGAGCAGTTCATGGAGAAGGCCTCGGGTCAACTCCTGGCTCTGGAAGCTGGTCAGAGGAATACACGGGCTGTTTTGCAGGATATCCAGACCCAGCTGGGGAGCGTGGCCCAGGCAGTGGCTCAAAGGGCTCCTGGTACTCTACCAGGGCAGACCATCCCTCACCCGCCGACCCCGAATGAGCGCTGCAATGCCATCATGACCAGGAGTGGCAAGATGACTGTTGATCCCCCTGCTCGGGAACCGGAGAAAGAAAGCCCTGTCTTAGCGGCTCCAGTGGTTGAACAGGAAGTAGAGAAGGAAGTTGAGGTGCCTGCACCTAAACCGCAACCAGTAGTGAAGGAGTATGTCCCTAAACTCCCTTTCCCTACTCGGTTGCACAAAGACAGGCTGGAGGCAGAGTTCGAGAACTTCATGGCCATGCTTAAGAAGCTGAATGTCCAAGTGCCCTTCCTGGAGGCACTATCGCAAATGCCAAAGTATGCGAAGTTTCTGAAAGAGCTTCTCTCAAAGAAGCAGAAGCTGAGTGAGCTGGCCACGGTAGAGCTCAGCGAGGAATGCTCGGCTATTCTGCAAAACAAGCTTCCGCAGAAGAAGAAGGACCCAGGTAGTTTTACTATCCCGTGCTCTATTGATAAATTGCATGTAGAGAAGTCCTTGGCGGATTTAGGTGCTAGTATCAATGTTATTCCATATAAATTGTTCATGAAACTAGGCCTAGGTGAACCCCGTGCTACTAGGATGACCCTTCAATTAGCTGACAGATCTGTAGTGCATCCTAGGGGTATAGTGGAAGACCTTCTGGTTAAGGTTTGCAAATTCACATATCCCGTGGATTTTGTTATCTTGGACATCAGTGAGGACACAGAAGTGCCTCTTATACTGGGAAGGCCTTTCCTGGCCACCGCCAAGGCTCTCATAGATGTGCATGATGGGACCTTAGTTTTAAGGGATGGCGAGGAGCGAATAACGTTTTCTGTTGCTGATAATATACCTGCTTCGTCACCTCTGCATGCTGTATCTCACCAGGAGCACGATTCTGTCGTGTATCCTTCTGTGCTGCCTATTTTGCAGGAACCGCCTCTCACACCTTCGCCGCCACTCCGGACCACTCCGTCACCCAAAGAACAGATCAAGGAGGAGTGGCGGCCGAAACTGCCGGCAGCTAAGCCTGCTCGAAAGGAAGCCGGAGACCACTATGAGCTGGTCCCGCCCCCTCCTTGGCCATCCGAGTATTCACTCGCTTGCATCCTACCGGATGGCCAAGTTGAGCTGGCGAATGCAGGTGGCCACATTCGTCGCGTGCATGGCCACCATTTGAAGCTGTACCTCAAGAGCGATGTGGATCCGCTCTTGAAGGCACCTGATCCTACACTTCCCTGAGCATCCATACTGGCGTCCAGCTAAAAGACGGTAAAGAAGCGCTTGTGGGGAGGCAACCCCACCGAGGTTTGCATTTTCTTACTCTTTTTCCTTTGATTTTGTGTGTTTTTGAGTCTTGAGACGTTGATCCAGAGTTACGTGTCGTTTTTGAGCGAAAACAGGTTGATTTCGGGACTCCAACAAGTCGCACGGCCAGGACCACAACTTGCACGGCCGTGCGGGCACCCGCCTTGGCCGTGCGAGCTCTCGGCCAAAAGCGCACGGCCAAAAGCGCTTATTGCACGGCCGTGCGCTAATCCTGGCCTGGCCGTGCGTCTTGCACGGGCACAATAATGCCTCGCATAGCCGTGCGGGTATTCCCCCTTGGCCGTGCGAGCTCTCGGTAAGGATGGCACGGCCATATGTGCCCGGTGCACGGCCGTGCGCCCCTGCCCGTGCAGCCGAGGCACGGCCTAATTATATGGCCTGCACGGCCATTGTGGTCAGAAAACTAAAACCACTCGCCGGAATCCTCTGCCCTCGCCAGAAAACCGCGCAAAACCCACCTTTTTTCGATTTTTTCGGCCACTTTGGGTAATTTTTTCACTATACCAACTACAAACCCACTCTTTCTACACCCAAAGCGGCCTATCCCTCGATTTTGAGCGAGTTTGGGCGACGTTTTAGTCGCCGGAGGAGAATTCCGGCGAGACTCCGGCGAGACTCCGACGAGCATTTCCGGCCAGTTTTTCGGCGTTTCGTCACTTCCATTGTCTTCCCCTCATCTTTCCCTACACCTCTACTTGAGTCTCCAGGTTTGATTTTGCCCCTAACTATGTTAATTGTGGAGAATTGAGTGTGTAGGGTGTATGTTAGAGAACCTTATTGAATCATGTGAATCTTATGAAATTGATTGAGGGGAATGCATGGGATGTGATTTAATTATGTTGGGCAAAGTCCCCTTTGATTGTTTAAGCCCTTGTGTGCAAGAATTTGGCCAATTTCATGTTTAACTTAGTAGTGCACACAAGGTGTTCGCTGAAATGCCTGTTTTCCATTCCCTGTTGTGGCCACCGGTTGGGGCCCTTAATGATGTAGTTTGAGGGTGTATTTGCTATGGATGTGAACCTTGAGTTGCCTATTTTCTTGTGAATGTGCACCCCCACCCTGATTCTGCTTGATTTATCGAGATTTTGACCCCCAAACTATGGATGAAACCATGGTTAGGCTGTTTTCTGTTCTTAAGTGTGGGGGTGCGCTTGACCTTTTTCTTTGGCTCTTTTGGGTTCCACTTTGGGTTGTTGTTTTGCAGGGCAATGGCGAAACCTAATTTCCAGCACCCGTTCATCCGGGATCTGAGGAGGGGACCCACCGCAGAGCGCTTCAAGGAGGTCGCGGAAACCCCGTTTGGGTCACACCATTGCTGGTCCAAACGGGAGTTTCGCCGATTGCACTGCTACGAGCAGCTCTCCGCCGCGGTCGCCAACACCGCCTGGCGCCGTCTGCTCCAGCTCTGCGAGAAGGTCTACTACGAGCCGGTGTGGGAGTTCTACACGACCTTCAAGCACAATACCACGGACAACTGGCAGGACGGTACGGCCGTCCAATTCAGGCTGGGCGGGGTCCCCCGGTCCTTGGGCTACCACGAGCTGGCCGAGGCTCTCGACCTCGACCTCGACGACCGTGAGGACTACGTCACCGAGGTGAATGAGCCACCGGAGGTGGACTTCGGGAGGCTGTACACCAGCCTGGCTCGGCCAGGCCAGACGCGTCCCTTCCGGTCCGGGAGAACGAAGGCCTCTACCCTGCAGATCGACAACCGACTTCTCCACCACCTGCTGGCGAAGTCTTACACTCCTGCAGCTGACAGCGCCGGCGCCATCACGAAGAGGTCCCTGTACTTCCTCCATTCGATCCGCCAGCGCCGCCATCCTCTCCACCTGGGTTCAGTGGTGGCCAAGACCTTCGAGAAGACGGCCACAGAGCTGAAGAGCCTCCACTGCGCCCCCCTCATCACCCTCCTGGCCACCTTCTTTGGCCTTTCACTGCAGGGGTGCACCGAGGAGGGGGACACCCTCATCTTTGGCAGCACGACGATCAGGAAGATGCTGCTGTTGCGGGAGAGGAACGGTGTTCAATGGGTCGATGGGTTTCCGGAGCCTCCGATCCCCGCGGAGCCCGTACCAGAGGAGGAGGAGGCTGCCGATGAGGTGGATCCCGAGGAGGTGGATGCTGCTGCTGATGCTGCTGATAATCCCCCACAGACTGACTTCCATTTCGGGGGTAGCAGCTCCGCTTTCCAGGGCCAGGATTACTTCGCCCAGCAGTTCGAGCAGCTGAGGATCCAGAACCAGCTGCTCCTCGATCACCAGATGCAGTTCCATCAGCAGTATGCGGCCGACCAGGCCGAGTACCGGACCAGGATGGATGCTTATGCCGAGCGGCTGAACACGATCTCGACTCAGCAGGGCGCGACTCTTGCCCACATCGAGCGGGAGAAGCGCCGTTCCCGGCGCATGCAGGAGGTCCAGCAGCACCTGCTCCAGCTGCTCCCGGGCGAGCCACCTGTCTGGAGGACTCCCTGGGATGACTCCCCTCCACATGACGGTGCTACTGGCGCTGCGGATGATGACGCGTTCATGAACGACATCGACCTCGACGATCTTGGCGACGAGTAGGCTGTACTCGTTGCCCGTCTCAGTGTGTTTTCTTTTTCATTTTAGACTTTTGTGTGATTGCTCCATGTGTGCGGAGCTTGAACTTAGTGTCGTTTGTTTTTGTTTTTGGTTTTTCCTTTGTGGTTTGATGTAGCCGTCTGGGCTAACACTTATCCCTAACGCACAGTGTGCTAGTGTGTTTCTGATGTTCGATTTGTGCAGCATTGTCCACTCTCCCGTTCGTTTCTCGCCGACTGGTCCACTTCCAGTCCCCCAGCAGTGTTCCTACCCGGTAACATCGTTCCCCTTATCTTTCCCTCTGCTCCATTGAGGGCAATGTCGTTCTTAAGTGTGGGGGGATGCTTTGTATCGGTTGGAATATTTATGATGGTGCTTGGAGCCTAGTCCGCTGTCCGAATCTTACGATTTGAGGGCTCCAAGTACTGCTGTTTGATCATATTGGCACTGTGTTTTGATGGATGAATTGATTGGTTTTCGGATTAATGCATGACAACTTGTTTGCGACTAGGACAACCTATGATGAGGACTGAGATGTGCAGTAGAACGATGTAGGGGTTCAGTTTTTCAACTGTTTGCTTGCCAACTGTGACTTGATCTGACTTGATCTGATTACTTGTTCTTAACAGTGTTTATGCATCTAGTTCAGGGTAGCAGAATATGAGATAGAGCATATAGGTAGCCATGTGAGATTTGAGCCTGCTCGTTTCTTTCTTGTGCGATAGATCCCTCTTCCATGATGTGTAGCATTCACGTTGTCACTAGCTGAGATGATGGGGGCATAGGATTAGCCCACGCCCAAAACTGACTGTCCTGATGTGTCATATCCCCTAGTCAGCCCCTTTGAGCCGTGTGTTATCCATTCTTTTGGTCTATAATGAAAAGAAATCACCCTTGTTACATCTTTTAGAAGGTTCCACAGAGTGGTTTTTATATATTCTCTGCTGTTTCTGCTAAAGTCTATGTGAGTGTTGGAGGTAGTGCTTAAAAGTTGGGCGGATGTTTGAAATATGTGCAGGAGTGGTGGCTCTCTTAAGAAATGAAAAGAAAAATAAAAGAAAAACAAAGAAAAATTGGAAGCAAAAGAGAGCCACTACTAAAAATCTGAATAATGCCCAGTAAGTAGTGTTTCTTAGCAGTCTGGCTTGGAAATGCTGATGTTTATGCCTCCTTCGCTCTTGTGCTCTTAAGATATTGAGTAATGCAGGATAGCAGAAAGAAAATACCGGGTTGCTGACTGTGTTTGTGTGTTCGGGAAATGTGGAACCTTTTGCTATGAATACTTCCACCACCTAAAAAGCCTTTTCCCCATGTCCAAGACCCTAGCCAGTCATTTGAACCTGTGTCTAAGACCTCCTGATTAGTTAGTGGTGACACCCCATATGTGAACTCTAGCATTTAGAGGCTGCCATCATGGTGAAGAGATGATAGGGATTGAGAGAAATAGCATGCGCATCTTTCGCATCAAATTGTCCTGACCCCACTGGTCGAGAGTGAGTGATTCATTTTCATTTTCTATATGCTCTTGTACCCCGGTGAGGACCTAGATTGCTCGGTCTCTATTCTGATGTCTTGAGTTGGATGCATGAGTTGACTGTTTTGAGTAAGTGGTTGAATCAAGTCTAGGTTGGCCAGTGAACAGACGGGAGACTCTTCCTTTACTCGATTTGCTGCACTCGAATGTCCTTTGTGGTGGTTGTCCAGGTTGTTATTGAGGTTGTGCATGTATTGATGTTTGAAAACCAGTGCGATTCACGTGTTCTGTGCCTTTATGACTTGTCCCCAATGTTGGTTGATTGAAATGTGTAGGCTTACCTAGTGTCTGACTTGGTTTGCTTGGGGACAAGCAAACGGTTAAGTGTGGGGGAGTTTGATAGACCGTCATTTACACATGTTTTTACCCCCATTCTTACACCGTTTGAGGTGTTGATTCTCGTGTTTTAGGCCGATTTCACGCTAGGTTGTGCTTGTTTGTGATGTTTCAGGTCCTAGTACGTGAATGAAGGTTTAGGAGCGAGTCTGGGGTCGATTGGACGAAGAACGGACGAATGGCGAGGTTTTTGGGGAGCTGCACGGGCATACCAGGGAGGCTGCACGGCCGTGCACGGTTGCAAGCTGGCCGTGCGCCTCATGCCGAGGAGCTGCACGGGCAGGCCCTGAAGATTGCACGGCCGTGCACCTGGCCGTGCAAGAAGCCTGAGTTCGACTTAAGGGATACGCTGCGTTTCATGGTGCACGGCCAGAATGGTGAGGTGCACGGCCGTGCACCCTGGCCGTGCAACTCGGGAAACCCGGTTTTAAAGCCTAATCCGAGCCAGAAGTGAAAAAATAGTGTTTTCAGAGCAAAAACAGAGCCCTAGAGAGAGAAAGTACGAAGAACACATCCTAGAAGCTGTCTTAGAGCTGGATTTCATCGAATCGAGCCTGGAGATCGTCATAGGAGTGAAAATCATCGTCCCGGAGCAGATTATCCTCATCGTTATGAGTATGACTAATCCGATTCTTGTTTTCTCTTCTCTCTCTATGGAGTAGAACCCTTCTCTCACTTGGGGATGAAGAACCCTAGTTCTATGTGTTAGGGATTGATTGTAATGACTTGGGATGATATTACTGTTTGGTTTTAATCGATTGAGACATGCTTTATTGAGTCAATTGAATCTTGATCAAATTCTCTTGATTTCTGCTTTAACCTATGATAGATAGAATCTGATTAGGTTAAGAGAGCTTCCTTGATTGATAGTGGTGAATTGGTTGTGCGAGAGTCAATCAATTTACTGCTTTGTACTGGAATCTAATTCCAGTAGTGAATTTCTGTTCTTACTGCTTCAGCTTTCTATCCCGGTGAAGGCTAATCGTCTGCCGGGTAGTTAGACTGAAAGGGCTTGGTCAGCTTAAGAGATTCCAAGCTACTGCCGGATCTTCCGCAGTCTAATCAACAGTAAATCAACCCAGGGTAAATTGCAATTGAACCTAACTAAGGAGCTAGGGGGATTCATTCCCGAGTGACTCTTTCCTGCTTAAGAAAACCGAATAATTTCCTGCTTTATTTATGCTTTCAGTTTAAACAACAATCACTTACTCTAGTTGGCTAGATAACAGAGAATCACTGAGTAAGCAGTAGATCTAGACCCCGGGTTGATAATATAACTTGCCTGTTACTGCATTCCCGGTCTGCGATTACACTTGGTCGCAGATTGGTGTTGTGTTTTGGCGTGTCAGTGATACCGAGCATGGGGCTCGACCGAGATCTTGTTGTTGATGCAGAGGGATTCTCGGGAGGCATTTGGATACTTTGGAACTCCTCTTTAGTGTCTCGCGCGGAGAAAGATCGTTCGTCACAGCATCTCCATGTGGAGGTCCAGGCAGGAGCTACAAAATGGTTGTTCACAACGGTTTATGGAAACCCAGCTCTCGTGCAATGACGAGAGTTGTGGGCCTCCCTTCCAAACATAGCGACAGACCTCGAGGATCCCTGGCTAGTAGCGGGCGACTTCAATTCCATTCTCCATTCTCTGAAAAAATGGGGGGAGCCCCGTTCGATGCTAGTAGGGTACGAGATTTTCAGGATTGTGTCACGGATATGGGACTGACTGATTTGGGGTACTATGGCCCGTCGTTCACCTGGTTTAATGCAGGTTTGCGAGAACGGTTAGTGACACGCCAAAACACAACACCAAACTGCGACCAAGTGTAATCGCAGTCCGGGAATGCAGTAAAGTGGCAAGTTCTATTATCAACCCGGGGTCTAGATCTACTGCTTACTCCGTGATTATCTATGATCTAGTCAACTAAGTCAAGTGATTGTCGTTTTAAGCAAAAGCAGTAAGAAAGCAGGAATAGGTACGGTTTTCTCAAGCAAAGAAGAGTCACTCGGGAATGAGTCCCCCTAGCTCCTTAATTAGGTCTCAATTGTAATTACCCTGGGTTGATCTACTGTTGATTAAACTGCGGAAGATCCGACAGTAGCTTGGAATCTCTTAAGCTGACCAAGCCCTCTCAGTCCAACTACCCGGCAGGTGACTAACCTTCAACGGGATAGAAAGCTGAGGCTATGAACACAGAACTCCACTACCGGAATTGGATTCCAGTACAAAGCAGTAGATTGACTAACTCTCGTATAACCAATTCACCACCATCAATCAAAGAAGCTCTCTTAACCTAATCAGATTCTATCTATCATAGGTTAAAGCAGAAATCAAGAAAATTTGATCAAGATTCAATTGACTCAATAAATCATGCCTCAATCGATTATAATCAAACAATATAGCATCCAAAACTTCATACAAGAAAGATCCTAACACATGGAACTAGGGTTCCTCAAATCCTAAGTGAAGGGAAGTTACTCCATAGAGAAGAGAGAGACTCTTAAGTGAAGGGAAGTCAAATCCTAAGGCTCGGTGATTTCCACACGGCCACGACCCACACGGCCGTGTGGAGTTCCAGGATGTCCGTGTGGCTTGCTCAGCCTCTGTTTAATGCTTCGTTTCTCCCTCGTACGGACTCCAAATCAGTCCCCGTTTGGTCCCAAACGCTCGTAGTCTCGTCCTCTTTCTTTTAATGACAAGCTTGCATGATTCTTTGTCCATAAAGTGAGGTAGAAATCCATTCTTCTTCAGGTCATGCCCGAGTTTCTTCTCCCGAATCGTCAATTGATCTCTGATTGATTTGAAACTTGCGCCTATGCTTCACTTTATGCGCTAGGACCTAAAATGTGACAAAGGAACACAACCTAGCATAAAATAGGACAAAGACGCAATAATTCAAGCTCAAACAATCAAGAAACAAAGGGGAAAACATGTGAAAATACCGAGTCATCAAATCCCGCCACACTTAACTGTTTGCTTGTCCCCAAGCAAACCTAACTCAAACCAATGCAGCTCTCCAGACCTCTATAGCAACAAACAACCCCGATCGTTGGTAGAGGATTTCCTAGATCATATAGCAGCTTACGAGGTCAACTGGTCTTCTAAGACGTCCCCTATCTCTCTCAATGCGAGTACTAGACTCAAGCCAGGAACATGAGAAGAAGTAGAAGTAAGACAGTCAGTTCATGAACAAAGGGACTCACACCATTCACAACCAAGGACTCGCTGTACCAGGGTGCTCTTTCACCGTTGGAACCCCTTTTTGCACTTTCATTTACATTTCTTTTTCTCTTTTTTTCTTCATTCACTTGGCGGGGGTTCCAACTGCAGTCTTTTGCACGGCCGACCCTTATTAGTAGAGCAAGAGAAATTTTGTACATCTAGCGCTCGCCAGAGTACTTCTTTTAACTCCTTTTCCTCAACTCGTGTGGAGGGTCAATGAAATCAAGGGGGGTCGAAAGCTCTATCCGTGCCCTTAAAAACACATCCTCAAGTAGGCAAACCGTTCAACGGGTGAAAATTTTACTTGTACTAGAGACAACTTAGTTTCACCTTGTAGGAGTACCCCACTAAGGATCACTAAAATCTCTTTCAAAACCCGATTTTGTGCAATGAACGGTGCCACACACTATGGGCTTACCCCATGTTTAAGATTTCAATGATTTCGACATGGAGGACCAACTGCTTCCAATTTTCCGTATGAGCACCCTGTTCGATACACGAGTCCATAACACAATCCAAACAGAGTCACCATTACCACATGAATTCAACGGTCTTAGCTCCACTAATTCACAAAATCAACTGGCACAACAGAGAGCTAGATAGGAAAAGACTTATACTTCAACATCCTCCATAGTGCTACACTACCTCCCTAGGTTGCACATTACTATAGAGACCATCAATTCAAAGCATACTGAGCAGGCAATTTGCAAGGAAACACGTACTTGGAGCCCTCAAATTTAAAAATTTGGACAGTGGACTAGGCTCCAAGCACACAAACAACCAACATTCACCCGCATACATAATCGAACATCCCCCCACACTTAAGCACGACATTGTCCTCAATGGAGGAAAGATAATGAGGGTAGAACGAAGTTACCAGATTAAGGGTGAATGATGGTGGACGGGGCAAGCGGTGCATTCCAGGAGGAGAAAATGGCCAGAACATAAACACCACACAAAATCTCACAAAGATTGAGTTATTGACTCTAAAATCAAATAACAAAACTGACTCAACCGAGGAGAAAAAGAGAAAGAAATGCAAACCGACTGGTTGGGTTGCCTCCCAACAAGCGCTTCTTTCACGTCGTAAGCCGGACGATGGCTCCTAAGTTTCAGTCCACCCAAAACCTCCTTGAAGTTGAGGTTCTCGTCGATGAGGTGGAGTCTCAAGTCACGAGCATGTGGTATGACAAGTGATGGAAGCTCGTGCACTTGATGCAGATAACGTCTCCACCCTCGAGACCTCTTCTTCTCTTCTCTCGTCTCATTGCCCCAAACTAGATATGACAACATCGATTGACCACCATCGCGTCCACCAAGAGGGACCGATGTCGACGTGGCCTTGGTCTGGCAAAGAGACACTGCAAATGGGTCCTTGCTAAGTAGTTCCTCGAAGGTTGGTGGAGATACCTCATGTAACTCTTGGCCGGTGCAGGCCTCTTCCACCTTAACTCCGTCCTTAGCCTGGACGCCAATTGCTTATTCAACCTCCCTTTCTTCTTCATGTTGTATCACCCCTGGGAAATGATCAAGAACTCCTTCTGCTTCACTTTTATCATCCTCCACAACTTCTTTCTGCACCCTTTCTTGCTCTTCTTCTTATAGCATAGATTGGAGAGTGATAAGCCATTTTTGCAATGACTTGGGATGATATTACTGTTTGATTTTAATCGAATGATGCATGTGTATTGAGTCAATTGAAGTCTGATCAACTTTTCCTGATTCCTGCTGCAATCTGAGATAGATAGAATCTGATTAGGTTGCTAGAGTCTCATCATTCGGTAGTAGGAGATTGGCTATACGAGAGTTAGCCAGTTTACTGCTTTGTACTGGAATCCAATTCCAGTAGTGGAGTTCTGTTCTTATTGCTTCAGCTTTCTATCCCGGTGAAGACTAGTCGTCTGCCGGGTAGTCAGATTGAGAGGGCTTGGTCAGCTTAAGAGATTCCAAGCTACTGTCGGATCTTCCGCAGTCTAATCAACAGTAAATAAACCCAGGGAAATACAATTGAAACCTAACTAAGGAGCTAGGGGGACTCATTCCCGAGTGACTCTTACCTGCTTGAGAAAACCGTACCAATTCTTGCTTTCTTTCTGCTTTTGCTTTTAAACAACAATCACTTACTTTAGTTGGCTAGATAATAGATAATCACTGAGTAAGCAGTAGATCTAGACCCTGGGTTGATAATATCACTTGTCACTTTACTGCATTCCTGGTCTACGATTACACTTGGCGCCGTTGCCGGGGAGTCTCTAGGTTATGGGGAAACGTGAGAATTTGTTACTCTAGCTTTTTATTTATTGCATTTTATCTCTTCCACCTGTGTGCCTTCACGGGTTGCTTCTGCTGATTGTGTGCAGGTAGTGCATGACCCGTAGCTAGTCGGGAGGACTACTACCATTAGACCAGGAGCTTGAGCGAACCTGCAGGAACTTCAAGCGGGCTCTAAAGGCGCGACTGGCTGCGGAGGAGGCGCTATCACAGCTGCAATTAGAAGAAGAAGAAGAAGAGATGGCTGATCCAGAGAACCATGATGTGATCCCTGAGGAGCAGACCATGGGATCCTACTGGACCGCTAGAGCTGCGGACATCAGGTCACCCATTCAACATCCTCATGTCCCAGCCAACAATTTTGAGGTGAGCACCTCAGTAATCACCATGCTGCGCGGTTCAGTGGTGTTCCGTGGTAAGGAGGGGGACTGCCCCCGATCACATCTCAGGCGATTCCACGAGCTCATTGATGGAATCAAGATCAATGGGGTCTCAGCAGATGCCATCCAGCTGAGGTACTTCCTATTCACCCTGGAGGGGCAGGCCAAGGAGTGGCTAGACACTCGACCTCCAGGCTCCATCACCACGTTCGCCAACCTGGCGGACAAGTTCCTTACCCGCTACCATCCTCCGTCGAAGACGGCGGACTTGCAGAAGCAGATCGCCCACTTCACCCAGGATGAAGATGAGACCATCCGGGATGCTTGGGAGAGATACAACAGTCTCTTCCTGAGGTGTCCCAATCATGGTTTTAACGATGCTTTCAAGGTGGGAACCTTCTATCATGCCCTCTTCCCAGAAGACAAGTAGCTGATTGACTCAGTTTGTGGCGGGAACATGCTGACCAAAACACCGCCACAGCTGAATCAACTCTTTGAGGAGATGGCAGAGAATGGGTATGAATGGGGCACTGCCAGGAGGTCGAGGAGAGCACCAAGCCGAGGTGTACATTATGTGGGAAACCATTCCTATGATTTGGTGCAGGTGTTGTCGAAGCTGGTCTCAGCTATCGATCGTTCCGGGATGATTGCAGGTACCGGACAGCAGCAGGCGATGCTCTGCCAGTGGTGCGAGAGCACCCATCATACAGTGGAAGACTGCCAGGCGATGAAGGAATCGACCACACCCCAGGAGCAGGTGAACTTCATCAACAATGTCAGGCGCAATGACCCCTACAGTAACACCTACAATGAGGGGTGGCGCCAGCATCCCAACTTCTTCTGGGGTGGGGCAAATCCCAGACCACCAGTCCCCCAGGGACCTCCGGGCTTCCAGAGGCCGCCATATCAGCCCAGACAGGGGCAATTCCATAAGCAGCAGTCTCTCTACCAGCCCATGCAGGGGCAGGCTGCTCAATCACAGCCGCGAACTTTCCAGCAGCCAGGTGCAGCCCCTGCCACCCCAGTGCAGAATGATCAGATGGCTGAACTGCGGGAATCGGTGGGTTCTCTCGCCAGTTCTAGTGCTAAAAAATTCAACACTATAGAGCAGTTCATGGAAAAGGCCTCGGGTAAGTTCCTGGCTCTTGAAGCTGGCCAGAGGAACACACAGGCTGTCTTGCAGGATATCCAGACCCAGCTGGGGAGTGTGGCTCAAGCAGTGGCACAAAGGGCTCCTGGTACTCTACCCGGTCAGACCATCCCTCATCCTCAGAACCCGAATGAGCACTGCAATGCCATCATAACCAGGAGTGGCAAGATGACTGTTGATCCACCTGCTCGGGCAAGAGAGAGAGAGGCCCCTGCCTCGGCATCTCCAGCAGCTGAAAAAGAAGTAGAGAAGGAGGTTGAGGTGCCTGCACCTAAACCGCAACCAGTAGTGAAGGAGTATATCCCTCAACTCCCCTTCCCTACTTGGTTGCACAAAGACAGGCTAGAGGCAGATTTCGAGAGCTTCATGGCCATGCTTAGGAAGCTGAATGTCCAAGTACCTTTCCTGGAGGCACTTTCTCAAATGCCTAAGTATGCGAAGTTCCTGAAGGATCTTCTCTCAAAGAAGCAGAAGCTGAGCGAGCTGGCCACTGTGGAGCTTAACGAGGAGTGCTCGAACATTCTGCAGAACAAGCTTCCGCAGAAGCAGAAGGACCCAGGTAGTTTTACTATCCCGTGCTCTATAGATAAATTGCATGTAGAGAGGTCCTTGGCGGATTTAGGTGCTAGTATAAATGTTATGCCATATAAACTATTCAGGAAACTAGGCCTAGGTGAACCCCGTGCTACTAGGATGAGCCTTCAATTAGCTGACCGATCTGTCGTGCATCCTAGGGGCATAGTGGAAGACCTTCTGGTTAAGGTTGGCAAATTCAATTATCCTGTTGATTTTGTGATTTTGGACATAAATGAGGATGTGGATGTGCCCTTGATACTGGGAAGGCCTTTCCTGGCCACCGCCAAGGCCCTCAAAGATGTGCATGATGGGACCTTAGTTTTGAGGGATGGTGAGGAGCGAATAACATTTTCAATTACTAATACTCTCCCTGCTTCTTCGCCTTTGCATGCTGTATCTCACCAGGAGCACGAGTGTGTCTTGTATCCTTCTGCGTTTCCTATTTTGCAGGATCCGCCTCCCATACCTTCGCCGCCACTCCCATCCACTCCGTCACCGAAAGAACATATCAGGGAGGAGTGGCGGCCGAAACTGTAGGCAGCTAAGCCTACTCGAAAGAAAGCCGGAGACCACTACGAGCTGGTCCCGCCCCCACCTTGGCCATCCGAGTATTCACTCGCTTGCATCCTGCCGGATGGCCAAGTTGAGTTGGCAAATGCTGGTGGCCACATTCGTCGTGTGCATTGCCACCATTTGAAGTTGTACCTCAAGAGCGAGGTGGATCCGCTCTTGAAGGCACCTGCTCCTTCACCTCACTGAGCATCCACCGACTGGCGTCCAGCTAAAAGACGGTAAAGAAGCGCTTGTGGGGAGGCAACCCCACCCAGGTTTGCATTTTCTTACAATTTTCCTTTTGATTTTTTTGAGTCTTGAGGGGTTGTTCACGAGTTGTATGTCGTTGTGGAGTGAAAACAGGTCAATTTCGGAGTTCTGGCAGCTCACACGGCCAGCCCTGAGTGTCACACGGCCGTGTGGAAAATGGATTTGGTCGTGTAAGCTCTCGCAGAATTCCACACGGCCAGCTGGGATAGTAACACGGCCGTGTGGAAATTCCCCCAGGCCGTGTTTGCTCTCGCAAAATATGACACGGCCAAATGTGCACTCGGCACGGCCGAGTGAAAATTCCTCGGCCAACCCGTGTCGGCCGACACGGACAAAAGCGCCCCTCCCACGGCCGTGTGAGCCAGGCCGTGTGGCCGAGCCACGGGTTATAAATTCGGCCGACACGGTGACATTGATCTGGACAACCTTGGCGACGAGTAGGCTGTACTTGTCGCCCCTCAGTGTGTGTTTTTATTTTTGTTTGAGACTTTTTCTGTTTGCTCCATGTGTTTGAGGAGCTTGAACTGAGTTTGTCGTGTATTTTGTTTCTTTTCCTTTGTGGCCATCTGGGCCAACTCTCATCCCTAACGAACATTTGCTAGTGTGTTCTTCATGTTCCCTTAGTGCAGAACTGTCCGTTCGTTCCATATGTCTCACGTTGACTGGTCCGCTTCCAGTCCCCCCCAGCATTTCGATCCGGTAACATCGTTCCCCTTCTCTATCCCTCTGCTCCATTGAGGGCAATGTCGTGCTTAAGTGTGTGTGTGGGGGGGGGGGGTGCTTTGTATCGGTTGGAATGTATATACGTGTGCTTGGAGCCTAGTCCACTGTCCAAATCTCGAGATTTGAGGGCTCCAAGTACGGCTGTTTGATCATATTGGCACCGTGTTTTGATTGGTGAATTGAATGGTTTTCGGATTGATGCATGACAACTGGATAGTGACTAGGACAACCTATAATGATGACTGAGACGTGCAGTAGAATTGTGTAGGGGTTCAGTTTTTCAACTGTTTGCTTACCAACTGTGACTTGGATTGATTACTTGTTTTTGACAGTCTCTTATGCATCTAGTTCAGGGAATCAGAACGAGAGATAGAGCATATAGGTATCCATGTGAGATTTGAGCCTGCTCGTTTCTTTCTTGTGCGATAGTTCCCTCTTCCATGATGTGTAGCATTCATGTTGTCATTAGCTAAGATGATGGAGGCATAGGATTAGCCATTGACTGTCCTGGTGTGTCATACCCCCTAGTCAGCCCCTTTGAGCCGTGTGTTATCCTTTCTTTTGGTCTAAAATGAAAAAATCACCCTTTTGCATCTTTTAGAAGGTTCCACAGAGTGATTTTTACATGTTCTTTGCTGTTTCTGCTAAATATAATGTGAGAGTTGGAGGTAGTTCTTAAAAAGTTGAGCATGTGTTTGAAAATATGCAGAGGTGGTGGTTCTTTTAAGAAATGAAAAAATGAAAGAAAAACAAAGAAAAACTGAAAGGCAAAAGAGAGCTACCACCAAAAATCTGAATAGTGCCCATTAAGTAGTGTTTCTTAGCAGTCTGGCTTAGAAATACTGGTATTTATGTGACCTCCTTCGATCTTGTGCTCTGAATTTGAGTAATGCAGAATAGCAGAAAGAAAGTACTGGTTTGATTGACTGTGAGTTTGTTGGGTTGGGAATTGTGGAACCTTGTGCCATGAATACTTCCACCACCTAAAAGGCTTTTTCCCCATGTCCAAGACCCTAGCCAGTCATTTGAACCTGTGTCTAAGACCTCCTGATTAGTTAGTGATGACAACCATTTATGTGAACTCTGACCTTTAGAGGCTGCCGTCATGGTGAAGAGATGTTAGGATTTGAGAGAATTAGTATGCGCATTTTTCGCATCAAATTGTCCTGACCCCACTGGTCGAGAGTGAGCGATTCATTTCCTTGTTCTTTACACTCTTTACCCGGTGAGGACCTAGATTGCTCGGTCTCTATTCTGATATCTTGAGTTTTATGCAAGAGTTGACTGTCTTGAGTGAGTGATTGAGTCAAGTCTATGTTGGTTGATGAACAGTAGGGAGACTCCTCCTTTACTCGATTTTGCTGCACTCGAATGTCTTATGTGGTGGTTGTCCAGGTTGCTATTAAGGTTGTTCATGTGTTGATGTTTGAAAACCAGTATGATTCACGTGTTTCTGTGCCTATATGATTTGTCCCCAATGTTGGTTGATTGAAATATGTGAGCTTACCTTGTGTCTGACTTGGTTTGCTTGGGGACAAGCAAACGGTTAAGTGTGGGGGAGTTTGATAAGCCGTTAATTGCACATGTTTTTACCCCTATTCTGGAGCCGTTTGAGATGGTAATTCTCGTGTTTTAGGCCGATTTCACGCTAGGTTGTGTTTGTTTGTGATATTTCAGGTCCTAGCAAGTGAAGGAAGGTTTTGGAGCGAGTTCGGGGTCGATTGGACGAAGATCGGGCGCGAGGCAAGTCGAAAAGGAAGCCACACGGGCACACCCACAACTCACACGGCCGTGCAAGTGACCACTTTGGCCGTGTGAGATTGTGCGAGCCTTCACACGGCTTGCCCTGATATCCACACGGCCGTGTGAAGGAGTGCTTTGGCCGTGTGGAATTCTGCGAGGCTTCACACGGCCAGGCATGGTGATCCACATGGCCGTGTGACCCTGGCCGTGTAGGTTGACTGAAGTGCAATTAATCGGAACGCAGCGTTTTGAAGTCACACGGGCAACTAGGTATGCCACACGGCCGTGTGGCCCAGCCCGTGTGAGTCAGGAATTCCTGGTTTTAACCCAATTTTGGGCTGCAAGAGAGAGGATTGGACTTTTTGAGCAAAAACAGAGCCCTAGAGAGAGAAAGTACGAAGAACACATCCTAGAAGCTATCATGGAGCTGGGTTTCATCAAATCAAGCTTGGAGATCGTCATAGGAGTGGAAATCATCATCCCAGAGCAGATTCTTCCCATTGTAATGAGTATGACTGCTTTATACCTTGTTTTCCTCTCTCTCTCTCTCTCTATGGAGTAGAACCCCTCTCTCACTTGGGGATGAAGAACCCTAGTTCTATGTGTTAGGGATTGATTGTAATGACTTGGGATGATATTACTGTTTGATTTTAATCAAATGATGCATGTGTATTGAGTCAATTGAAGTCTGATCAACTTTTCCTGATTCCTGCTGCAATCTGAGATAGATAGAATCTGATTAGGTTGCTAGAGTCTCATCATTCGGTAGTAGGAGATTGGCTATACGAGAGTTAGCCAGTTTACTGCTTTGTACTGGAATCCAATTCCAGTAGTGGAGTTCTGTTCTTATTGCTTCAGCTTTCTATCCCGGTGAAGACTAGTCGTCTGCTGGGTAGTCAGACTGAGAGGGCTTGGTCAGCTTAAGAGATTCCAAGCTACCGTCGGATCTTCCGAAGTCTAATCAACAGTAAATCAACCTAGGGAAATACAATTGAAACCTAACTAAGGAGCTAGGGGGACTCATTCCCGAGTGACTCTTACCTGCTTGAGAAAACCGTACCAATTCCTGCTTTCTTTCTGCTTTTGCTTTTAAACAACAATCACTTACTTTAGTTGGCTAGATAATAGATAATCACTGAGTAAGCAGTAGATCTAGACCCCGGGTTGATAATATCACTTGTCACTTTACTGCATTCCCGGTCTACGATTACACTTGGTCGCAGATTGGTGTTGTGTTTTAGAGCATCAGAGAGCAAGTCGCCATGTAATTTCTTCAATGAAATCATCTTGCATCTCCTTGCTCGGGTCCAGCATGTTAGAGCAGAAATAAGGAAATGTGTGATCTGCAACCAGAGGACTTTCCTGATCATGATTATCATGGGAGTTCTCAGTGATAACTTCTGTATGCTCCTCAACATCCCCGTAGCCTTTGTCATCCTCCACCTCTTCTAGCGTGGTAGCAGAAAGGTGATCTTGAGCAAGATGTGAGAACACTTGCTCCACCCACTCTGTTTGCTTCGCTGAGCGCTGAATAGTCTCCTCCATTTCATGGAGAAATGAGGGATCGGAAGGGGCAAGGGATTTGATTTGAAGATCCATCTTGGAGCATGATCTCTCAGTGTCTCGAGCAAACTGCTCCACGAGAAGCCTTAATTGTTTGTTCGGATCTTCCAGTGAAGTGTAGCATGGCTCTGCAGAGTGGCCCGTGAAGGCCTCCATGGCTAACTCGAGCTCTGATGGCCCTTCTGGTTGTGGGAGAAAGTCTTATTGGTAATGAGGTTGTTCTTGATATGACCAGGGGTCTGATTATTCTTCGTAGTAAGGGGGTTGGTACTGGAACCCGAATCCATAGTCTTCTCCTCCTTGATTGCTCCAGGGAGTCTCGGGGTAATACCACTCGGACGGTGGTGGATACCCCCAATGGTTGGAGAAGCCATGAGGATCCATGATTCAGATCTGCACCAACAAAAACGAAAACACCCAAGTGAAAAGCAAGGGTGGAAAAGAAAAGAAAAACGCTAAAGTAACAAACTTCTGCCTTTCCTAATAATCTAGAAAGTCCCCGGCAACGACGCCAAAAACTTGACACGCTACGACACAACACCTAACAATGGCCAAGTGTAACCAATGAAAGGGACTGTAGTATAGTGTCACAAGTAATAAATATCGAATCCACGGGTCTCTAGAGTTACTATTACTCAGCTTCAGTTCATTATCTAGCAAACTAGATTAAGGATTGATTTATAAACTATTCTACTGACTACTCTACTAATTACAAGTTGTGAACTCACTTAGGTATGATTCCCCCTAGCTCCTCAATTAGGTCCAAGTTGCAATTACCTTTGGTTAATCAACAGTTGATTAAATTGCGGAAGATCCGACAGTAGCTTGGAATCTCTTAAGCTGACCAAGTCCTCTCAGTCCAACTACCCGGTAGGCGACTAACCTTCACCGGGATAGAAAACTGAGGCTATGAACACAGAACTCCACTACCGGAATTGGATTCCAGTACAAAGCAGTAGATTGACTAACTCTCATATAACCAATTCACCACCATCAATCAAGGAAGCTCTCTTAACCTAATCAGATTCTATCTATCATAGGTTAAAGCAAAAATCAAGAGAATTTGATCAAGATTCAATGACTCAATAAATCATGCCTCAATCGATTATAATCAAACAATATAGCATCCAAAACTTCATACAAGAAAGATCCTAACACATGGAACTAGGGTTCCTCAAATCTTATGTGAAGGGAAGTTACTCCATAGAGAAGAGAGAGACTGCAGAAATCTGATCTAGATCTTCAATCTCCATCTCCAAGCTTGATTCCCGAGCTCCAATGGCGAAGAAATCCTCCAAAATAGCTCCAAGAATGTTCCCAAGTCTCTCTCTCTCTCTCTAGGGTTCGTCCCTTGGGTGTTTGGGAACCAAAAACCCAACTCTCTCCTTTCCTTTGGCTGAAAATCGAGTTTTAAACAGAAATTTCCGATCACGCGGCCAGGCCACACGGCCGTGTGGCTTTCCCAGCTGCCCGTGTGAAGGCTCGGTGATTTCCACACGGCCACGACCCACACGGCCGTGTGGAGTTCCAGGATGCCGGTGTGGCTTGCTCAGCCTATGTTTAATGCTTCGTTTCTCCCTCGTCCGGACTCTGAATCAGTCCCCGTTTGGTCCCAGACGCTCGTATTCTCGTCCTCTTTCTTTTCATGACAAGCTTGCATGATTATTTGTCCATAAATTGAGGTAGAAATCCATTCTTCTTCAGGTCATGCCCGAGTTTCTTCTCCCGAATCGTCAATTGATCTCTAATTGATTTGAAACTTGCGCCTATGCTTCACTTTATGTGCTAGGACCTGAAATGTGACAAAGGAACACAACCTAGCATAAAATAGGACAAAGACGCAATAATTCAAGCTCAAACAATCAAGAAACAAATGGGAAAACATGTGCAAATACCGAGTCATCAAATCCCCCCACACTTAACTGTTTGCTTGTCCCCAAGCAAACCTAACTCAAACCAATGCAGCTCTCCAGACCTCTATAGTAACAAACAACCCCGATCGTCGGTAGAGGATTTCTTAGATCATATAGCAGCTTACGAGGTCAACTGGTCTTCTAAGACGTCCCCTATCTCTCTCAATGCGAGTACTAGACTCAAGCCAGGAACATGAGAAGAAGTAGAAGTAAGACAGTCAGTTCATGGACAAAGGGACTCACACCATTCACAACCAAGGACTCGTTGTACCGGGGTGCTCTTTCACCGTTGGAACCCCTTTTTGCACTTTCATTTACATTTCTTTTTCTCTTTTTTTCTTCATTCACTTGGCGGGGGTTCCAACTGCAGTCTTTTGCACGGTCGACCCTTATTAGTCGAGCAAGAGAAATTTTTGTACATCTAGCGCTCGCCAGAGTACTTCTTTTAACTCCTTTTTCTCAACTCGTGTGGAGGGTCAATGAAATCAAGGGGGGTCGGAAGCTCTATCCGTGCCCTTAAAAACACATCCTCAAGTAGGCAAACCGTTCAACGGGTGAAAATTTTACTTGTACTAGAGAAAGCTTAGCTTCACCTTGTAGGAGTACCCCACTAAGGATCACTAAAATCTCTTCCAAAACCCGATTTTTTGCAATGAACGGTGCCACACACGTTGGGCTTACCCCATGTTTAAGATTTCAATGATTTCGACATGGAGGACCAACTGCTTCCCATTTTCCATATGAGCAACCTGTTCGATACACGAGTCCATAACACAATCCAATCAGAGTCACCATTACCACATGAATTCAACGGTCTTAGCTCCACTAATTCACAAAATCAACTGGCACAACAGAGAGCTAGATAGGAAAAGTCTTATACTTCAACATCCTCTATAGTGCTACACTACCTCCCTAGGTTGCACATTACTATAGAGACCGTCAATTCAAAGCATACTGAGCAGGCAATTTGCAAGGAAACACGTACTTGGAGCCCTCAAATTTAAAAATTTGGACAGTGGACTAGGCTCCAAGCACACAAACAGCCAACATTCACCCGCATACATAATCGAACATCCCCCCACACTTAAGCACGACTTTGTCCTTGGAGGAAAGATAAGGAGGGTAGAGCGAAGTTACCAGATCAAGGGTGAATGATGGTGGATGGGGCAAGCGGTGCATTCCAGGAGGAGAAAATGGTCAGAACACAAACACCACACAAAATCTCACAAAGATTGAGTTATTGACTCTAAAATCAAATAACAAAACTGACTCAACCGAGGAGAAAAAGAGAAAGAAATGCAAACCGACTGGTTGGGTTGCCTCCCAACAAGCGCTTCTTTCACGTCGTGAGCCGGACGATGGCTCCTAAGTTTCGGTCCACCCCAAAACCTCCTTGAAGTTGAGGTTCTCGTCGATGAGGTGGAGTCTCAAGTCACGAGCATGTGGTATGAAAGGTGATGGAAGCTCGTGCACTTGATGCACATAACGTCTCCACTCTCGAGACCTCTTCTTCTCTTCTCTCGTCTCATTGCCCCAAACTAGATATGAAAACATCGATTGACCACCATCGCGTCCACCAAGAGGGACCGATGTCGACGTGGCCTTGGTCTGGCAAAGAGACACTGCAAATGGGTCCTTGCTAAGTAGTTCCTCGAAGGTTGGTGGAGATACCTCATGTAACTCTTGGCCGGTGCAAGCCTCTTCCACCTTAACTCCGTCCTCACCCTGGACGCCAATTGCTTCTTCAACCTCCCTTTCTTCTTCATGTGGTATCACCCCTGGGAAATGATCAAGAACACCTTCTGCTTCACTTTTATCATCCTCCACAACTTCTTTCTGCACCCTTTCTTGCTCTTCTTCTTCTAGCACAGATTGGAGAGCAAGTCGCCATGTAATTTCTTCAATGAAATCATCTTGCATCTCCTTGTTGAGGCCCAGCATGTTAGAGCAGAAATTAGGAAATGTGTGATCTGCAACCAGAGGACTTTCCTGATCATGATTATCATGGGAGTTCTCAGTGATAACTTCTGTATGCTCCTCAACATCCCCGTAGCCTTTGTCATCCTCCACCTCTTCTAGCGTGGTAGCAGAAAGGTGATCTTGAGCAAGATGTGAGAACACTTGCTCCACCCACTCTGTTTGCTTCGCTGAGCGCTGAATAGTCTCCTCCATTTCATGGAGAAATGAGGGATCGGAAGGGGCAAGGGATTTGATTTGAAGATCCATCTTGGAGCATGATCTCTCAGTGTCTCGAGCAAACTGCTCCACGAGAAGCCTTAATTGTTTGTTCGGATCTTCCAGTGAAGTGTAGCATGGCTCTGCAGAGTGGCCCGTGAAGGCCTCCATGGCTAACTCGAGCTCTGATGGCCCTTCTGGTTGTGGGAGAAAGTCTTCTTGGTAATGAGGTTGTTCTTGATATGACCAGGGGTCTGATTGTTCTCCGTAGTAAGGGGGTTGGTACTGGAACTCGAATCCATAGTCTTCTCCTCCTTGATTGCTCCAGGGAGTCTCGGGGTAATACCACTCGGATGGTGGTGGATACCCCCAATGGTTGGAGAAGCCATGAGGATCCATGATTCAGATATGCACCAACAAAAACGAAAACACCCAAGTGAAAAGCAAGGGTGGAAAAGAAAAGAAAAACGCTAAAGTAACAAACTTCTGCCTTTCCTAATAATCTAGAAAGTCCCCGGCAACGGCGCAAAAAACTTGACACGCTACGACACAACACCTAACAATGGCCAAGTGTAACCAATGAAAGGGACTGCAGTATAGTGGCACAAGTAATAAATATCGAATCCACGGGTCTCTAGAGTTACTATTACTCAGCTTCAGTTCATTATCTAGCAAACTAGATTAAGGATTGATTTATAAACTATTCTACTGACTACTCTACTAATTATAAGTTGTGAACTCACTTAGGTATTATTCCCCCTAGCTCCTCAATTAGGTCCAAGTTGCAATTACCTTTGGTTGATCTACTGTTGATTAAACTGCGGAAGATCCGACAGTAGCTTGGAATCTCTTAAGCTGACCAAGCCCTCTCAATCCAACTACCCGACAGGCGACTAACCTTCACCGTGATAGAAAGCTGAGGCTACGAACACAGAACTCCACTACCGGAATTGGATTCCAGTACAAAGCAGTAGATTGACTAACTCTCGTATAACCAATTCACCACCATCAATCAAGGAAGCTCTCTTAACCTAATCAGATTCTATCTATCATAGGTTAAAGCAGAAATCAAGAGAATTTGATCAAGATTCAATTGACTCAATAAATCATGCCTCAATCGATTATAATCTAACAATATAGCATCCAAAACTTCATACAAGAAAGATCCTAACACATGGAACTAGGGTTCCTCAAAACCTAAGTGAAGGGAAGTTACTCCATAGAGAAGAGAGTGACTGCAGAAATATGATCAAGATCTTCAATCTCCACCTCCAAGCTTGATTCCCGAGCTCCAATGGCGAAGAAATCCTCCAAAATAGCTCCAAGAATGTTCCCAAGTTGCTCTCTCTCTCTAGGGTTCGTCCCTTGGGTGTTTGGGAACCAAAAACCCAGCTCTCTCCTTTCCTTTGGCTGAAAATCGAGTTTTAAACAGAAATTCCCGATCACGCGGCCAGGCCACACGGCCGTGTGGCTTTCCCAGCTTCCCGTGTGAAGGCTCGGTGATTTCCACACGGCCACGACCCACACGGCCGTGTGGAGTTCCAGGATGCCGGTGTGGCTTGCTCAGCCTCTGTTTAATACTTCGTTTCTCCCTCGTCCGGACTCCGAATCAGTCCCCGTTTGGTCCCAAACGCTTGTAGTCTCGTCCTCTTTCTTTTCATGACAAGCTTGCATGATTCTTTGTCCATAAAGTGAGGTATAAATCCATTCTTCTTCAGGTCATGCCCGAGTTTCTTCTCCCGAATCGTCAATTGATCTCTGATTGATTTGAAACTTGCGCCTATGCTTCACTTTATGTGCTAGGACCTGAAATGTGACAAAGGAACACAACCTAGCATAAAATAGGACAAAGACGCAATAATTCAAGCTCAAGAAACAAAGGGGAAAACATGTGCAAATACCGAGTCATCAGTTAGATTGTGGCATAACGAATCAGGCCTGGCTTTGTTCCCAGAAAGTACAGTTCAGCACCTTCCAGAGGTGAAGTGGGACCATCGACTGCTGTTAATCCATGTTAATCCCCGTTTCACTCCAGCTGGCCCGAAACCCTTTAAATTCGTGGCTGCCTGGCTGCTGCATGAGGTGTTCCAAGCCATGGCGGAACAGGCGTGGTTGCGAGGAACTGACCTTACTAGCTCCATCAGTTCTTTCACCTCGGCGGCTATATCCTGGAATCGATACACGTTCTGCAATATAATCCGACGAAAGGATGGCCTACTTGCGAGGATTGAGAGACTGGAGACTGCGGCGGGGGGGACTCCGACTCTGACGAGCTTAATACATGCCGTAAAGACCTAGAGGAAGTATTGCTGCAGGAAGAGGTCCTGTGGTGCCAGAAGTCACGGATGGAGTGGATTCCACATAGAGACCGAAACACCAAGCACTTCCATGCGCGTACGATTCAAAGAAGGAAAAGAAATAGAATAACTGCTCTTAAAGATGCGTTGGGGAATTGGGTAGTAGATGACAACCTATTACAACTTATGGCGAGGGATTTCTACTAGGTTCTCTACGCTGAGGAGGGCGGGCTGATAGTGCCGCTCGACCCATCTTTCCCTATGCTAGAAGCTGAGGATTGGGCGGCAGTAGATAAAGAGTTTAACATGGAGGAGGTGCACCATGGGATAATGAGTATGGGGCCGCTCAAAGCTCCTGGTAGCGACGGTCTCAATCCCATGTTTTACCAAAAATGTTGGGGCATGGTTGGTACGGATGTCCTAAAGTTTGCAAATTTGTGCTGGGGTGATCCGTCAAAGGTGCAGGTGGTGAATGATACTATTCTTGTCCTTATACCGAAGGTCCAATGGCCCTCGTTGATTGAGCAGTTTCGGCCTATTAGCCTCTGCAACGTCATCTATAAGACTATTACGAAGTGCTTGGCAGAACGGCTGAAGGGTTTGATGTCGAGGCTAGTGGATGAGACGCAAACCAGCTTTGTACCAGGGAGGCATATCACTGATAATGTTTGTATTTTGCAGGAGGTTGTGCATTCGATGAGGGCCAAGAAAGGGACTACAAGATGGATGGTGATCAAAATTGACCTGGCAAAAGCTTACGATCGAGTTCGATGGGATTTTGTTCGAGATACCCTCATAGCAGCAGGGGTCCCCTTTGGGTTCCTCAACCTCGCCATGCACTGCATCACTTCTTCCTCTATGCGAATTCAGTGGAATGGGGGATTGACGGACATGTTTGTGCCAACAAGAGGCTTACGCCAAGGTTGCCCTCTCTCCCCGTATCTGTTCACGCTCTGTATGGAGAGACTGAGCCATTTGGTGAAGGCAGCGGTATCCGACGGTTCTTGGAAACCCATCAGGTTGTCAAGAAATGGGACGACCCTCTCCCACCTATTCTTTGCAGATGATCTGATCATGCTGGGAGAGGCCACTATGCAACAGGTGGCAGTCACTTCTAAATGCCTAGAGGACTTTAGCGCGGTTTCTGGACAGCAGGTACGCAGGCCGAAATCGAGGGTTTTCTTTTCGAAGAATGTTAGTGGGGAGCGAGGGATGGAGATCACGGCAGCACTAGGTATCCCGGAGACGAAGAACCTTGGGAGATATCTGGGGGTACCTGTTATTCATGATCGAGTTTCGAAGAACACTTTTACTGAGCTGATTGATAGGATCGATTCCCAACTGGCAAGTTGGAAGGTTCATACCCTCTCGCTAGCCGGACGCATTACTTTGGCACAGTCAGTACTAGCATCTCTGCCGTCTTATATCATGCAGACCACCTTCCTTCCGGCGTGCGTTAGGGAGTATATAGACAGGAAGATTGGAGCTTTTGTATGGGGGAGCTCTGAAGCGGGAAGGAAAGTTCACTTGGTCGACTGGGATACGATCTGTAGACAGAAGGAGGAGGGGGGACTTGGTCTTCGCAATGCCACTAGGATGAATGAGGCTTTTATGATCAAAATCGCATGGAGGTTGATGACCGAGCCAGATAGCCTCTGGGCCAAAGTGTTCCGAGCGAAGTACTTGATATGATCAGCTGAAGGATGGCGACCGCGAGAAACAGGTCGACTATCTAACCTCTGGCGGGGAGTCCTCCTGGTGCTACATATCTTGCCGTTGGCGACTATGTGGAACATTAGAAACGGTAAACAAACCCTTTTTCTGAACAGATAGATGGTTACAGGACGGGCCCACCCTAGCAGAATTGGCTCCATCCCTTCCGCAGGAGGCTTTGCCAATCTCAGTAGCGGATATGGTGCTCAATGGTGAATGGAATTTACCTTATATCCAGTGTTTTCTGCCACCTGATAGTGTTATGCAATTACAGATGCATCAGGTCCCCCAAGAAGAAGAAAATGACGTCCCGGTGTGGCATTTTACCCCGGACGGATCTTTCTCCCTCAAGTCGGCATATGCACTTACCGATGAGGAGGAGCAACCGTGCGGATCGCATCCGATTTGGAGAGCAATTTGGCACATTCCAGCAACTCAGCGTGTACGCACGTTTTTCTGGCTGGTAGCGCATCAGCGACTGCTTATGAATAGTGAGAGACAGCGTCGCCACCTCTCATCGTTGGACAAGTGCCTTATCTGCGGGGCTGATGGTGAAACGGTTTTGCATGTAGTCAGAGACTGCCCTTATGCTAGAGAGGCTTGGTCTGAAATCTTGGGTACCGAACCGGACGCCACATTTTTCCAACAGGATATGACGAGATGGATCCTACACTATATATCAGGAAGGAGCGAGGTGGTTCACCCAACGAGGTTTGCAGTTCTTTGCTGGTTGCTTTGGAAGAATCGAAATAAGCACGTCTTTGATAAGCAACTTGAGTCGGCCAAGAAGATAAGTAGTAATGCAATTTCCCTCCAAGCTCAGATCCATGACGCGTTTGATGCAGCCGCAAGGGTTTTTGAAGGCCAAGGGGTGCGAAAAGGCAGATGATTGGATGGAAGCCTCCTCGGGAAGGGTGATCGTGTTTGAACAGTGATGGTTCACTTGTGGGGGGGGGGGGCACGCGACAACAGGTGGGGTGATTAGAAGTGATGAGGGCAGGTTCATGGGAGGCTTCTCGATGAACCTTGGCGACGGGTCGATAATTACACTTGTTTTTACCTCTATTCTTAAGCCATTTGAGAGGTTGATTTGCGTGTTTTAAGCCGATTTCACGCGAGGTTGTGCGTTTATGTCATATTACAGGGCCCGGCGTTGGAATCGAGGCGAAGAAATGAGTTTTGGGTCGAAAGGAGCGAAGTTGGGTCGAAGTGTGCTGCAGGAGGAAAATACCCGGTCATGGGCTAAAATACCCGACCGGGTATTTATCGTTTTGGGCATCGCCGAGAAACAGAAGGGGTCCTGGTCGTGAAGCATAAATCCCCGGTCGGGAATTCTTAGAGAAGACCGGGGATTTTTCTCTTCTCTTAAACGCGTGTTTCAATTATACCCGGTCGAGACCCAAAATACCCGACCGGGTATTTCGACCAGGTATCGCGACAATCAAGTTTTTAAAGGAAAAGAAGGCTGAAAATCAAGGGGTTCTGAGTTTTAGAGAGACAGAGCGATTCCTAGAGAGAGAAAGCGACGAACAAGAGTTCCCAAGTGACATAGCTTGATCTTCATCACCATTGGAGCCCGGCTTGAGCTTGGAGAAGTGCCGATCGACAACCAGGAGCAGAAATCCATCCTTCACAGCATGGTTTCCGCATCTGAATCTGCTTTTGCTTCTTTCTCCATGGAGTAGTTCTCCCATTCATCTGGGTATGGAGAACCCTAGATTTGTATGTTAGGTCTGATTGTAGGAACCCAAGTACAGATTCTATGATTTGATTATATTCAATTGAGGTTTTGAATGATTGAATGACTTGAATCCTGATCAAATTCCTGTTATTTCTGCTTTAGCCTAGAATGAGGATATCTGCCTAGGTTAATAGAGCTCCCTTAATTGAAGGTAGTGAATTGGAGACTTTATTCGAGGAGCCAATTCACTATTCTGTACCGAATTTACTTCGGTAGTGGAGGTTTTGTTCGTTAGCGCCTCAATCTGTTTACTCCGGTGGAGGTTAGTCGCCTACTGGAGACTCAGATTGAGAGGGTCTGGAGACCTTTAGTCGAGACTTCAGACTGTTTAAGAACCTTCCGCAGTATAACTATCATAGAAATTGAACTTGGTAAATTGCAATCCGGCTTAACTGCAGTCTAAGGGGAACCATATCCGGGTGACCTCTCTCGACTTGAAACAACCGTTTAACTTGCTTTGTGTTCTTGCTTGTTTGAACCTGCACTTAAGTTTTACCGCTAGATAATAAGAATTCACTGAGTAGTCATCACATCTAGGACCCGGGTTGACATTAAAACCCAAACCCGCTATACTACGCTTTAGGAAGTGGTTACACTTGGCCAATTCCTAGAGTGACAGTAGGAGTGAGTCAAGTTTTTGCCGCCGTTTCCGGGGACGGCTAGGTTGTTGAAGAAAAGTGATTTCTGTTACTTTAGCATTTTCGTTTTCGCATTGACTGTTTGTTCTTTCCCACTTGTGCCTTCACGGGTTTGCTTGCTTGATTGTGTGCAGGTAGTGCATGACCCGTAGCCAGTCGGGAGGTTTACTGCCGTTGAATCCGGAGATTGAACGCACCTGTCGCCAACTCAGGAGACAACAGCGAGCTAGACTGGCTACGGAGGAGCGCATATACGGCCATTTGAGCAGCGAGTCCGAGGACGAGTACGAGATGGAAGGAGATTACAATCCACACCAGGGAATCCTCACCAGGCTCCCCCGGTGAATCAGATCTTGGGGAACAACCCCATACCCCAGGCAGATGGGGTTCATCATCATCCACCGCCGCCGGGTCCCACCTTAGAGTACTACTACACTCCACGGATTGCTGACATCCGCCCGGTCATCCTCTACCCGCCTATTCCAGCGAACAATTTCGAGATCAAGCCATGCTGGATTCAACTCATTACATCCTCTATCCAGTTCCATGGCTTGAAGGATGAGGAGGCAAGGGTGCATCTTTCCCACAGAGATCCAGCGGGAGATCACTCACTTCCGCCAAGAGCAAAACGAGTCACTTCGTGATGCATGGGAGCGGTACATGGGATATTTCTAGCAGTGTCCCCATCATGGCTTCAGTGATGCATTCACAGTGGGGAACTTCTATAGTGCCCTCTCTCCGGACAGCCAGAGGGTGATTGAGTCTCTATGCTCAGGAGGGGATATTCTTACTAAGAATCCACCCGAACTGAACCAGATGATCATTACCTTGGCTGCCAGAGATCATTCCTGGGGGCAGAGCAGCAGAGGCAGACATTCCCGGGACCGTGATGTGCACGCCATGGAGGCCAGGTCCGGGCTCGAGCAGCAGGTGGCAGAGTTAGTGCAGACATTGAAGCAGCCCAACAGTCTCATTCCGAGCCGAGGTTTGGCTACACCTCCAGTAGCTCAATGTCAATGGTGTGAGAGCTCGAATCATCTACACCCCAGGAGTAGTTGGCTTTTATCGCCAATGCGCGGCGCCTCGATCCATACAGTAACACATACAGTCAGGGGTGGCACCAACATCCCAACTTCGCTTGGAGTAGTAACACCACTAAACCACCTGGTTTTCCAGCACCAGCTGATGGTTTTCAGCAGAGGCAGCCCTTCCAGGCTCGACAGGGACCAGCCCCACAGCAGCAGCCCTACCAGCCTAGGCAGGGGCAACCATTCCAGCAGCCCCAACGTCAGTTTGCCGAGACAGCAGCAGCTCCGGCTCCAGATAATCAAATAACGGAGCTGAAAAACATTGTAGCGACATTTATGACTACCACCCAGGCAACTGTCACAAGGCTGGACCAGAGCATAGCCTCACTGGAGGCAGGTCAGAGGAACCAAGGTGCCATTTTGTAAGATTTGCAGAACCAGATGGGTGACATGGTTCGCCAAATTAATACCCAAGCCCCGGGAACACTACCTGCCACTACCATCCCCAATCCATGGGAGCCCGACCAGCAGCTGGATGCCATTTTTACCAGGAGCGGTAAGACCATATCCGCTGATCCTGTCCCGGCCAGGCAGGAGGAACCACTACCTGCTTCAGCACTTCCAGCCGACAATGCAGAAGTGCGGGTGGAGAAGGAAGCCCCTGCTCCCAAGCCACAACCAGTGGTTAAGGAGCATGTACCCCAACTTCCCTTCCCCACTCGCCTACACAAAGACAAGCTGGAGACTGAGTTTGCCAAGTTTATGGCAATGTTGAAGCAGCTCAACATCAGCATACCGTTTGTGGAGGCACTGTCGAAGATGCCCAAGTACGCGAAGTTCATGAAAGATCTCCTCACAACAAGGAGAAACTTGGGGATCTCTCGACAGTGTTGCTGAGCAAGGAGTGTTCTGCTATCCTGCAGAACAAGCTGCCCGAAAAGCGCAAGGACCCAAGGAGTTTTACTATCCCTATTACTATTGGCAGCATGCATGTAGGCAAGTCCTTGGCGGATCTAGGCGCTAGCATAAATGTCATGCCCTACAAATTGTATAAAAAGCTAGACCTAGGTGAACTTAGCCATACTAGGATGAGCATTCAGCTAGCTGATCGTTCCATTGTGTATCCTAGGGGAATCATAGAGGATCTGCTTGTTAATGTAGGTGCATTCACATATCCTGTTGATTTTGTTATTCTTGATATACATGAGGATGTGGATGTGCCTTTGATTCTGGGTAGACCATTCCTTGTCACCGCCAAGGCACTTATTGATGTGCATGATGGTAAACTGATCCTGCGTGCTGGGAATGACCAGGCTACTTTTTCTGTGACTGAATTCGATCACTGTGCTATGATTGCTGTCACACCTGTGCATGCCATTTCTGATCAGGTACACGAGCCTGTCGTGTATCCTTCTGCACCTCTCATTTTGCAGGACCCTCCTATCATTCCTTTGCCGCCACTCCATCTAGTCTCGCCTCCAAACAAAAAGATCAAGGAGGAGTGGCGGCCAAAGCAGCCGGTTGCTAAGCCTGCACGGAAGAAGGGTGGAGACCACTACGAGCTGGTTCCACCCCCTGCACCACGACCACCCTGGCCATCCGAGTACTCACTCGCCTGCATCTTGCCGGATGGCCAGGTCGAGCTGACCAATGCTGGTGGTTGCACCCGTCGGGTGCATGGTCACAACCTGAAGCTGTACCTCAAGAGCGACGTGGATCCTCTCTTGGAGAACCTGTTCCTGCACCTCCCTGAGTATCCACCATGGGTGTCTAGCTAAAAGACGGTAAAGAAGCGCTTGTGGGGAGGCAACCCCATCACGGTTTGCATTTCTTTTTCCCTTTTTTCTGAGTTTTTTGTGTCGTATTGAGTCAGCTGCATGTCTGTGGTGAAGTTTGGTCGTCTGTTATGCCTCGATTTGGTGTTGTCGTGCAGGAGAGGTCGAAAATTTGGGCGAATGAGATTTTTGGCCGGAAGGGGGCAAATACCCGGTCGTGGGCCGAAATACCCGACCGGGTATTTTTGGTCCACGATCGGGCCCCCTTCTGCTTCTCGGGGTGAAAAAGGGAAAACCCCTACCTTGTCCCAAAAATACCCGACCGGGTATTTTCGGTTCACGGCCGGGGATTTCCCAAGATGGAACGCAGCGTTTTCAAACCCCCTCCCCCCCCCCCCTCGCCCCCCGACCTTGACCCAAAAATACCCGGCCGAGTATTTTTGGCTCAAGGCCGGGGATTTCCTTGCACTCGACACGCCGCGTTTTGGAACCCCCGGTCGTGGAATCAAAAATACCTGACCGGGTATTTTTGAGCCCCGACCGGGGATTTTCGCTATTTATAGCAAATCCCCGGTCAGTTTCTCTCTCTACCCTCATTTTTCAAAATTTTCTCCTCTCTCTTCCTGCCAAATCCTCACCTTTCTCTCTTCTTGAGCGCCGCCGGCACCCGCGCTGCGCCGGCCGCAGCCCCCGCCGCCGCCGGTCGTTTTCCGGCGACCTTCCGGCGGTTTTTCGGCCATTTTCCGGCGAGCCTCCCGGGTCATTTTTGGCCTCCGTCTCGCGTCCCTCACCCGTTTTTTTAGCCTTAGCTACAGTTCTACTTGCGTTTTCATATGTGTTTCTTGTTAACTGCTCTTTCCTGGAAAATCGAACTGTAGATTGTAGGACCGAGAACTGTATTTGCATGCATGATTTAGAATAGGGTGAGGGATGCTTTGAGTATGCATAGTTCTATCTATGGTGTATGTGATGCCCGTGTAACTAATGTGGTTGGTTCTGTGGTTCTTGCATTGATTACGGTTGAGCTGCTTGCAATTCAACCGGTTCTGCTTAAACTGCTAGCCTAGGAGATCCTTAGGTGTGGGGGAAGTAATGAACCCATACTGTTGGTCCTGACAAGTTTTTCTTGGCTCCACCTTTGGTTTGCTAATTTTGCAGGAACATGTCACTAGACCATCCATTTGTGCAGGACCTGCGCCTGCACCGGGATTACGCGGATCAGTTCCGCAAGGTCATCCGGGGGAAACTGGAGCGTCACTACCATCTGAAGTGGGCAGTTTTCGAGCAGCTCCACTGCATACAGGAGCTCTCCTCCGCCATCAGCCACCGGGATTGGCGGACTTTGCTGGCGATCGAGGAGCCCACCTACACCGAGCTGGTGTGGGAGTTCTACACCACGTTTCAGTACAGCCCCAAGGCGGCCCGGGACTCCTACGTGGTCACTTTCAGGCTGGGAGGCCGCCAGCGGCAGCTGACTATAGATGGCGTGGCCTACACCATGGGGATCCAGTATCACCCATCCTCCCGCCACGTGATCGAGGTCCCGAACCCGAAAGACTGGTACATGGATGAGTTCTACTAGCGGATAGCCCGGCGCGCATATCGGTTCGACTACTTCGACGCTGGCCAGACATCTGTTCGTACCCTGAAGCCGCAGTGGCACATTCTGAACTTGCTCATCCCCCGATCCGTCGTCCCCAACGTCACTGGCTCCCACAAGATCCCGAAGTGGGTACTGTATGCCATGTACTCGATGGGGGACCCGGATCACATGCTGCATTTGGGTTCCTTCGTGGTTACCACCTTCTCTCGATGCCACGGGAAGCCCAACCATCTCTTTTGTGGTCCCCTGATCACCTGCTTGGCGCGCCATTTTGACATCAGCTTCGATGACCTCACCGAGTCTACTGTCCGGGGCGGCTCTGCCCCCCCCCCTTAGCCGGGACGTGCTTCACAATGCATTCCTCCTGGCCACTGACGGCACCCGTTCCTGGGTGGATGGGCTCTCCATGCCCCCTGAGGAGGATGCGGACCTCGATGAGGACGAGGAGGATGCTGATTACACCGATGATGATGATGATGATGATGAGGATGGTGATGATGATGATGATGATGATGGCGGGGCCATGGATGCTGATGAGCCGGAACCCCCACTCTCTCCACCAGGGGACCTTCGGCCATGACGGAGATCAGAGAGAGGCGAGTCCTCCTCCGGTCCTTCTGGTTCGTCAATGGCTTCTGGCCCGTCGATGGACTTTTTCACACAGCAGTTCCAGCAGATGGGGCTCCAGTTCCAACAACTCAGTCTTCAGAACCAGCAGCTCATGGACCATCAGGTCCAGTTCTACAAGCAGTATTGGGACCACCAGGCCGAGTACCAGTCCAGGCTGACGGTTGTTGACGAGCGCCTCGGCCGCTTAGAGACCCATATGGGAGTCACGGGTGCTCTCATCGAGCGGGAGAGAGATCGAGGCTGCCGATTGATGGAGTACTCGGAGCACCTGCTCCAGGCTTGTCACCCACCATAGGAGCACCACTGGACCACCCGGTGGGATCATTCACCACCACCGGCGGATGGGGATGACGACCTCATGAACCAGATCGACTTCACCGGTCTAGGAGGCCCCTAGTGGCATGTTTTGAGTGTTTTTGTTTTTGTCAGCGTGCAAACTGTCTTGTGTCGGTTTAGTTTCTCTCTTTTTATTTTGGATGTTGTACTATTGGGCTGACCATTGGACCTAACATATTGTGTTTGGGCTCTTTGGTTTCCTTTAGCTGTGCTTGTTCTTGACTGGTCCTCTCTCCAGTCCGCTTCACTCCGACTGGTCCGCTTCCAGTCTCCTGCAGTCCGTGCACACCGGTAACATCGTTCCCCTTTTCCTTCCCTCTTCTCCATTGAGGGCAATGTCGATCTTAAGTGTGGGGGGATGTTTATCTTTTGACTGCGTTTATCTGTTTGTGTGCTTGGAGCCTAGTCCACTGTCCAAATTTTTAAATTTGAGGGCTCCAAGTACGTGTTCTTTGCAATTGCCTGCTCAGTATGCTTTGAATTGACAGTCTTTTTAGTAATGTGCAACCTAGGGAGGTAGTGTAGCACTATGGAGGATGTTGATGCATTTATGAAGTCTCCTTTCTTCTTAATATTGTGTTGGTTGATTGTGTGAATTAGTGATCTTAGGACCCTTGAATTGTGTGGTGATGTGGACTCTCTACCTGTTATGGACTCCTGTATCATGTTTTTGAAGTAAAAGGTGCTCGAAAATGTGCTTTAAAATAACTTCTCCCGTGCGAATAGGGCGAAAGTGTGTAAGGGGAGACGGGAATCTGTTCCCAATTTCCACCTACTACCTCCAGCCCCCTTACATGTCTTTTCCCCGCACGAGGCTCGAGACATCCGCTCCTAGCATGGCCGGTAAGAGCCGGGCTCTCGCAAAACCTCTGCTAGGTGGGAGCCCCCATTTTCTGAAAAGCAGGTTGGGACTCTTGAAAGAAAAAAAAAAGAAAAAAAAACAGAAAAACAAGCAAAAAAGAAAGAAAAGGGGTTCCAACCATCTTCAAGAAGAATATAGAGCACCTTAAAAAGGTGAATCCATGATCTTTTGTTTTTGAGAGTCCATTCGTCCACGATTCATTTGTCCTCTGTTCACTATTTGCCATGATGCCGACTCGAGACTAGCGTTCTCGCCGAAGAAGCTATGAGATGACTTGTGCGTCGGTTGACCTCGTAAGTTGCTAAATGATCTAGGAAATCATCTACCTATGATCGGGGTTTTTTGTTGCTATAGAGGTCTGGAGAGTTGCATTGGTTTGAGTTAGGTTTGCTTGGGGACAAGCAAACGGTTAAGTGTGGGGGAGTTTGATAGACCAATAATTACACCTGTTTTTACCCCTTTCTTGAGTCGTTTGAGAGGTTGATTCGCGTGTTTTAAGCCGATTTCACGCGAGGTTGTGCGTTTATGTCATATTTCAGGGCCCGGCGTTGGAATCGAGGCGAAGAAACGAGTTTTGGGTCAAAAGGAGCGAAGTTGGGTCGAAGTGTGCTGCATGAGGAAAATACCCGGTCATGGGCTAAAATACCTGACCGGGTATTTATCGTTTTGGGCGTCGCCGAGAAACAGAAGGGCTCCCGGTCGTGAAGCATAAATCCCCGGTCGGGGATTCTTAGAGAAGACCGGGGATTTTTCTCTTCTCTTAAACGCGCGTTTCAATTATACCCGGTCGAGACCCAAAATACCCGACCGGGTATTTCGACCGGGTATCGCGACAGTCAAGTTTTTAAAGGAAAAGAAGGCTGAAAATCAAGGGGTTCCGAGTTTTAGAGAGACAGAGCGATTCCTAGAGAGAGAAAGCGACGAACAAGAGTTCCCAAGTGACATAGCTTAATCTTCATCACCTTTGGAGCCCGGCTTGAGCTTGGAGAAGTGCCGATCGACAACCAGGAGCAGAAATCCATCCTTCACAGTATGGTTTCCACATCTGAATCTGCTTTTGCTTCTTTCTCCATGGAGTAGTTCTCCCATTCATCTGGGTATGGAGAACCCTAGATTTGTATGTTAGGTATGATTGTATGAACCCAAGTACAGATTCTATGATTTGATTATGTTCAATTGAGGTTTTGAATGATTGAATGACTTGAATCCTGATCAAATTCCTGTTATTTCTGCTTTAGCCTAGAATGAGAATATCTGCCTAGGTTAATAGAGCTACCTTAATTGAAGGTAGTGAATTGGCGACTTTAGTCGAGGAGCCAATTCACTATTCTGTACCGAATTTACTTCGGTAGTGGAGATTTTGTTCGTTAGGGCCTCAATCTGTTTACTCCGGTGGAGGAGGTTAGTCGCCCGCTGGAGACTCAGATTGAGAGGGTCTGGAGACCTTTAGTCGAGACTTCAGACTGTTTAAGAACCTTCCGCAGTATAACTATCATAGAAATTGAACTTGGTAGATTGCAATCCGGCTTAACTGCAGTCTAGGGGGAACCATATCCGGGTGACCTCTCTCGACTTGAAACAACCGTTTAGCTTGCTTTGTGTTCTTGCTTGTTTGAACCTGCACTTAAGTTTTACCGCTAGATAATAAGAATTCACTGAGTAGCCATCACATCTAGGACCCGGGTTGACATTAAAACCCAAACCCACTATACTGCGCTTTAGGAAGTGGTTTCACTTGGCCATTTTCTAGAGTGACAGTAGGAGTGAGTCACTACGCAAACGATTAGTGTCTAAGTACAAACTGAAAAGAAGGGTTCGAAGGGTTGAGTATGAGGGATTGCACACAGTTTGTTTCTCGTGTGGACATTATGGGCACCTTGAGGAGAAATGCCCCAGCAAGGGAGAAAATGAAGCTGAAACACAAGAAGGAGGAACAGAGAATGGACCAACAGGAAATGAAGTCAAGAAATCAAACCTGAGGTTGTGGAAGATTTTGGGCCATGGATGCTCGCCACAAGAAACAAAAGAAACAAAGGACAACAGAAGGTGAAAGCAAAGGAAGAAATGCACAAGGATAAAGGGATGCAGGAAAGTAGTGGAACAGGTTCTCGTTTCAAGATGCTGGAAAATGTGGAGGAACAAGAAATAGTGGTTGAGACTGAGGAAGGTGTAACATCTAAGAACGAAAACCAGGATAATCAAAAACAGGAAAGAGAGACAGAGAAGGTGAAACCCAACAAGGATGAAAAGCAAACTACCCAATTGGACAAAGAGAATGGAAACACCAAAGGGAAAGAATCAAAGGGGAAGGAGAAGAACAAAGATAAGACCCAAAATCAGAAGAACTTAATGAGAAAGAGAATCAGAAAATCTCCCCAGACTTCTCTAAGCAGAAAGCCAAATCCATTAGTCAGGAGAAGAAGATGAAGGAGTTGTCTGTCTCTAATAAGAAGCTGGTCCAACAAACTAGGAAGACGGTCAGCACCCCACCAAAGATTCCTAATCAAGGGAAACCTAGTGGAAGTAATCCATCACCCAATAATGAGACTGACAAGCTTAGAATGGACAGGGTACAAGGGAAAGATGCTAAAACTGGGCATCAATCCAAAATGAAGATGAGCAATTCATCCACTGAGGCAAGTGGCTCGTCTAACCAAAGGAAAGATATCCCAGAAAATGGATGTAACCTACCCAGGAAGATTGATTTCAGCTCTACACTGGGGAAAGGGTTGATGGTGCCAGAGAATGCACAACACTCGACTGCCTCAACAACTGAGCAAGCAGATAGTGATGAGACGGCCATGGCCGTCGATAAAGGAGCTTAACTGACCTTTGGGTCCTCCAGGGAAGTCCCTTTTACCTTTTCCCAATGGTTAAAGTCTTCTCGTGGAATTGTAGGGGTGCTAAGGACCCCAAGTTCTTGTCTACTTTTAAGTTGTATGCTCAGAACCATAGTCCAGACATTGTTTGTATTTTAGAACCTAGAATTAGTGGTGTTGATGCCATCTCTGTCATCAAGCAAATGGGGTTTGATACATGGGAAGTTTCGGATGCCTCTGGCTTCAGTGGAGGAATTTGGGTTCTCTGGAATGAGAGCAAGATGAATTTAGAAGATGTGGATAAGCATAGGCAGTATCTGAATCTCAAGTTCACTCTGGCTAACAATGGTGAAATCCAATTGACAACGGTGTATGCAAGTCCTAATGAGCATAAAAGGGGGGAGCTATGGACTGCCATGAGGAGAATGGAGAGGAATACCAAGATGCCTTGGGTAATCACAGGGGACTTCAACTCCATTTCGAGATCATGGGAAAAGCAAGGAGGGGCTGGATTTAGCTTTGCCAAAGCCAGAGCTTTCAATAGCTGTTTGGAAGACTGTGGCCTAATTGACCTGGGGTACTCAGGGCCAAAGTTCACTTGGTTCACTAAAGGCTCCAAGATTAAGGAGAGGCTGGACCGAAGTGTCTGTAATTTGGAGTGGTAGCAGAAGTTCCCTCTGTCAACCACCTTGCATCTTCCTAAACTCAAGTCAGACCACAAGCTTATCCTCACCTACACCTCTGGATAGACTCAAAAAAGGAATTTGGTGAGACGTTTCCATTTCTTTGCTTCTTGGTTGACTCATGAGAATTTCTTCCCTTTCTTTGTTTATTCTTGGAAAAGTGGTTGTGATTTTCCCTCGTCTTTGCAGAGTATCACTGAAGCTCTCCAAAAAATGGAACAAGGAGGTGTATGGAAACATCTTTAGCAGGAAGAAACAGCTGCTGAAGGAGTTGAAATCTCTGGAAATCCTCAATGAAAGAAGTCCTGTTAGGAGTTCTCTTGAAAGGGAGCAAGAAGTCAGGATCTCTCTGAAGCACACTCTGTGGGAAGAAGAGATGCTTTGGATCCAGAAGTCGAGGGCTAATTGGGTGATCCATGGTGACCAAAACACCTGTTTCTTCCACAACAGCACCCTCAGTAGGCGCAGAAGAAACAAAATCCTTGCTCTCAAAGATGATCAAGGAAATTGGATCGTTGATGAGCAGGCCCTGCAAAAAATGGCTAGGGAGTTTTTCTTTACCTTGTATACCAAAGACACTTCTGTACTTTTGCATGACCTTCCTGCCTCCTTTCCTCTCCTAGATGATTCTCTCATAGCTAGAATGGTTGTTTATCCTGCCCCTGAGGAGATCAGAACCATTGTCATGGAGATGAATGGCCTGAAGGCACCTGGAAAGGATGGCTTCCAGGCCATCTTCTACCAGAAATGCTAGAAAGTTATTGGTCCTGACTTTACTACGTTTATCCTTTCGTGTTTTAGGAACCCTAGCAGAATTAGGACCCTTAATGAAACGTTATTGACCCTGATCCCCAAGACTGAGAACCCCTCTTCTATGAACCTCTTTAGGCCGATCGGTTTATGTAACGTAGGATACAAGGTCATTGCTAAATGCCTGGACAACAAGCTTAAACCTCTGATGCCCTTTCTTGTTAAGAATAATCATTCTAGTTTTATTCCTAACCGTCACATAACTGATAATATCATAATTCTTCAGGAAACAGTTCATACCATGGCAAAGAAAACAGGGAAGAAAGGCTACATGTTGGTGAAAGTGGACCTAGCCAAGGCTTACGACAGACTTGACTGGGATTTCCTGAGGAACACGTTGACTGCAGCCAGACTTCCAGGGAGATTCATTGAGCTCATCATGGAGTGTGTGACGACATCGAGCTTCCAAGTCCTGTGGAACGGAGAGGAGACTGAAAGCTTCAAGCCGACAAGAGGACTTAGACAGGGATGTCCCCTTTCTCCCTATCTTTTTACATTATGTGTTGAGAGACTTAGTCACTGTATCTTGAGTGAGGTGAACCTGAAGAACTGGAAACCTGTTTCCCTCTCCCCAGGAGGGCCTGCCCTCTCCCATCTTTTCTTTGCAGACGATCTTGTCCTGTTTCCGGAAGCCACTCCGCGACAGGCAGACATTGTGCTTAATTGTCTTGAGTCTTTCTGTTTGGCATCTGGAGAAGCTGTGAGTAAAGAAAAATCAAGAGTTTTCTTCTCCAAAAACGTTAAGAGTCAAACCAGAGTTGATGTGTGTAGTAAGCTAGGCATCCAAGCTACTAGTGACCTTGGTAGATACTTTGGAGTCCCTGTTTTGTATGGAAGAATGACTAAGCTTACTTATAAGTATGTGATCGATAGAATATGGCTTACATGATTAAGCTAGGATGGAATATGCTTAACAATGAATATGATCTGTGGGTTCAGGTGCTCCAGAGCAAGTATTTCAAGCACAAAGATGGTAGAATTACAACCATGAAGAAGAGCAATCACTCTAACTTGTGGCGTGCCATTGTAAAGGGGATGAAAAAAATGAAAGAGGCCACTTGCTGGAGTGTTAGAGATGGGAGAACAACCTATGGGCACAACCTTGGGTTGATTGTGAACTCAGGCTGGAGGAGTATGCTCTTGTTGATATTGCCAACTATGGAAGGGACTCGATGGTGGCAGACTAGACCACAGAAGATGGAGAATGGGGCTGGCAAAAGCTGGAAGAAGTTCTCCCGACTGATATTCTGGCTATGATTGCAGCGATGGAAGCACCCAAACCAGAACTGGGTGAAGACATAACCATCTGGGGCCTGGAAAGGGACGGAAATTTTAGGCTAAAATCAGCCTATAAACTTGTGCTGAGGACGATGAGCCATCGCACAACCACCCCTGGAAAGAGCTTTGGAAGTGGAAAGGCCCGAGCAGAATCAAACACTTCTTGTGGCTAGTGCTTCATGATCGTCTGCTCACCAACAAGGCCTGCAACCACTGCAAAACTGCAGAAGAGTCCATTGCATACTGAGAAGTTGCCACAAAGCGAGGTCTATCTGCGATCTAATGAAAAACAAACTTGCCGAGAAGAACTTCACCCTGCCTTTTAATGAATGGTTGATGATTAACCTTTTGAATGAAGGAACAGGTGTGGAGTTTGGAATTGTGTGTTGGCACCTGTGGAAACAGAGAAATGAGGAGGTTCTAGATGGGATATCCTTCTTGAAGGATGGGCTGATTGCCAGAATTAATGCTTGGTTCAGCATCATCTGGCAAGCACACTGCGACTCCAAGATGACTGCCAACCAAAACCAAGTTGAACGTTCTACGACGCAGGTGGGGTGGAAGCCACCAGAAGAGGGCTGGGTGCAAGTTCAAACGGATGGTTCCGTTAGAACATCATCTGGAAATGCTGCTGCAGGTGGACTGATTCGAGACCATCTTGGCATTTGCAGGAAAGCTTTCACCTGCAACCTGGGATTTTGCTCCATCACGGCAGCTAAGCTTAAGGGTGCTGCAGAAGGGTTGAAGATTGCCTGGGGTAATGGCTACCGGAAAGTGAACCTGTTTCTTGACTCAACTACGACAATAGGCATTATCAAAGGCGATTCTAATGACAACCACCGCCATGGAAATATCGCAAAGCAACTGAAGAGGCTGCTGAACCTTGAATGGGAAGTTACTGTTTCCCATGTATTTAGAGAAGGAAACTGTGCAGCTGACTTTCTTGCAAGTAAAGGTCATGACTGTAATTTTGGCACACATCTCTTCGATGTGTGCGACGTTGGCCTTAGCCAATGGCTTCGTTACGATGTAATGGGTATATCCCAAGAACGTTCCATTATTAATACGATTTAGGCGATAATATGCCAATCTTTCTACAAAAAAAAAAAGAGAGAAAACAGAGCAATGATTCCAATTGGTTTTTTGAGCTACTGATCGCCAATGAAAGCTAGAGTTTTTCCATTCATCAGTTCGAGGAAATTTTGGCGTCGAAGCGAGGGAGTTCACATTGTGATGGTTTCAAATGATAACTCTTGTACTCACTATCTAGTCTTCCATTTCCTTGCGATTCTCCATCTGTGTAATGACTGGGCAGCTATGTTCGTGTACATTGGGCCACGTGGATCATAGAACCAAGTTCCTTTAAATAGATCACATCCTGTATGTCAACAAGGAATAGATCACGTCAGTAACCATGAGTAACCTATCCACATCAACATGACATCAGTATCCTCTCTCTTCTGGAAAGTGTTTTACCTATTCACCTTTAATCTTTAACGGACAATTTCTCTCTCGTTTTAAGTCAAAATTTAATTTTTTTTTGCACAAATAAATAAAATCAAGGCAAAATTCACTTCCATAGCCATAACTTTGCACTTTGTGACAAATATAGCCAGATTCTGAGAAATACACAGAAATAGCCATTCCGTCCAATAATGTAACAGAAAACATAACGCCTGCTGACTAGACAAACGATCCCAAATGGCCGCGTTTAATTTGGTCTACGTGTATGCCAACGTGGAAATGAATTAATTATTTCTCATTAATTAGTTTTTACCCTACTTTACCAATTTTTCACCTTTATCGCAGAAGAACCAACAGATGCCCCTTTCTCCATTCCTCTTCGCGAAGACCCAGCAGAAACCTAAATCTCCACCCCCAGTCTCGATTCTCTTCGTCGGTGACTGTGAATTGACCAACACAGTCATCCGGTCATCTCGCCTTGGTCGACGTGTTTTCTCGCCTCTATCACTTCGCCATCGAACTTCCCTCCGTATCCCTTTCAATTGACGAACACAAAAGTGGCAACTCAGCATCGTGGAGCTTAATAGCAAGCTCGGAGGTCGCTTCCAGTCGTCGACGGCGAAGAGGATAAGTGGACTGTATCGATCTTTCTCGGTGAAGGTCGAAAGTATCGATTCCTGTAAAAAAGCCAAAAACAAAGCTCGAACCCTAATCTGTTTTTGGTAAGAACTCCTCGCCTCTTCCTCTGCCTTGCCTCTGTTACTCCTTGCCCCTCGCTTCTGTTACTCTCACCTCTGTTTGTGTGGATGGATGTGAATGGTGGGAACCCTAATCCAAAATTGCTCCTTTATAGGAAGGAATAACCAAGCTGTAAAGTTGGGAAAGCGACGCAGCAAGTGTTTGGAGGGACCACAAGAATCTCTTTGTCACGAGATTGCCCCTACAACATACGGTAAGAAGCTGAAATATGTGGATAGAACCGTCAAAGAGCGTGACGAATTCATTGCTTTGAAATTCTCAGAACCTAAGGTGATTTCTTAATGGATGTTGTTGTGTTGCTTGTCTGGTAGTGATTTGTTTATACTATTAGTAAGTAATGCTTATTTAATTAAGCTTAGGGCTTTATTTTAGTAGCTAATCAATTAAACCTCATTTGCACAGATGTCAGATGCTTGGGACGAGAATGATCCAAATCAGAATGGTGGTGAAGATATATCAATGGAGGCAGATGGTAATGCATCCGTTGCACGAGACATCTACCATGTTTATGACTCTGAGGATGCCATCACATCCGATGATGAGTACCACGAAGCTAGGGCTGCCTTATGTTCCTATGGGGAAGGGAAGAGAAGGAAGGTTAATGCTAGGTTGGTTCTTGATGGGGAGGAGGTTGATCAGCTTGAGGAGTTTGAGGACGACGCAACTGATGTTGATGAGGATGAAGGAGATGATGCAGCTCCACAACCACCTCATAACTCAAAACACTCCACTTCCCACCTGGCTTCAGAGGCACCTCCACAGCAGCCTCAGCAAGATCACAGAGGGACTTCACAGCATTCGAGCTACCGAGGATCTGAGGAGTCTCTTCACGTCAGGCCAAACTTGTCAGATGAGGCAGGTGGTGATCTCGATGATGGCGCACCACATTATGATCCCACATGTGATCACAAAGCTTTGAGGTTTGTATGCAAGATAAAGTTTGCTAGTGTGGTGCAGTTCAAAGATGCTGTGGTTAGGCATGCTGTGGCAGCTGGTGCTTTTCTGCGATGGCTTCGGAGTAACCCTACGAGGTGCAAAGATCCCAACTGCAAATGGAAAGTAGGGATGGATCATTCATGTGCAAGAAGTCTCCGGGTTAATCAAATAACCGCCAACTGGATAGCTTCTGACATGCTTGAAAGGTTCAGAATTAACCCTACCTAGGCACCAGATCAGATTATGGACGAGATCAAGCTTAAACACAACATGGATGTGAAGAAGAGAACTTTTTACAGAGCCAAAGTTGCAGGTATTAAGCTTTTAAGCGGGGTCCTTGGTTGATGAATATAAGGGTCTCCGGAGTTATGTTCCTGAGTTAATGAAAAGAGATCCAGATGGACGATTTGTTTTGGAAGTAGATCCACATCCAGATGGTGATAAGTGTTACTTTCGACGTCTCTTCATTGGATTCTCGTGCTTGAGGAATGGTTTTTGCTTGCATGTAGACCTATCTTTGGGTTAGATGGCTGCTTCCTCAAGGGCGAGGTGAAGGGCATGTTGCTTTCCGCCATTGGGAAAGATGGAAACAACCAAATGTTTCCTATAGCATGGGATGTCGTGGAAGGAGAGAATACCTCATCATGGATGTGGTTTGTCCAGCTTGTAACTCAAGAGCTGTCGATGAGAGATGGTAGGGGAAGGACCGTGATTTCGGATCAACAGAAGGTATTTTTATCTACTTATTTTAATGAGTTCATGAATATCCACTTACAAGTCTGGAAATGGCTAACCGTTTATGTATTATTTACTTCCTATGCAGGGTTTCGTTGAGTCCCTACGTGAAGTGCTTCCCGAGGCTGAGCATCGAAAATGTGCCAGACATGTGTATGCAAATTGGAAAGCAAAAAACAAGACTGATCGGGTTAGGAAACTATTTTGGAAGGCTATGTATGCTTGTAACGAGCCGGATTGGAAAAAGGCTACTTGTGAAATGGAAGAAATCCAAGGTAATGGATCTGATTCCACCCCATACACTGATTTCATGGCTGCTGAACCAACCAAATTCTGTCGAGCATTCCTCTCCACAGTTCCCAAATGTGATTCGGTTGAGTCTAACATTTGCGAGACATGGAATGGTAGCATTGTGAAGTATAAGGGATTTCACATCATAGACATGATAGAAGGAATTAGGGGTTACATGATGGATAGGGTGATGATTAAACACAAGATTCTCATGGACACTACTGATGAACTTTGTCCTAGAATTAGGAAACGATTGGAGAAGGACAAAGAGTTTGCTAGTTTGTGTGTGTCTAGACAATCTTTACATGATAAGTGTGAAGTGAAGATGGGTGGTGAAGGGTATATTGTGGATCTGAGTGCAAAAGAATGCACGTGTGGGTACTGGCAGCTCAGTGGAATCCCCTGTTGTCATGCTATTTCTGCGATCAGCCACCTAAGGAAAGATCCAGATGATTTTGTTCATCCTCTTTACCGAGCAATGCACGTGTCTGAGGGTTACAAGGTAGGGATTCCTTGTCTTGATGGTAGACAAGCGTGGCCAACTGCTCAAGGGTATGAAGTCCACCCTCCTAAGGCTAGAGCATTGCCTGGGCGCCCTAAGAAAACAGAAAAAAGTCTGCTGCTGAGTTAGAGACGAGACCACAACGTGGAGGAGTGGGTGAGGAAGTCTGTAGGTGAGGTAACTTGATCCGCTGCTCAAATTGTGGAGGTGAAGGCCACAACGCAAGATCTTGCAAAGCACCTCCTGCTGCCCGAGAAGAAAGGGTATAATTCTAACTAACCTATGACTGTATTTTTGCTATTGTTATGTAATACTTAATGTGCTCATTTCTCTACTGTTTTGAAGGTAAACAATTCCTCTCAAAGGGGGAAGAGAGATGCTGTCCAAGAAGCGGATGTGGATGTGAGGTCCAAACGTGCCAAACACTGCTCCAAGTGTGGACGACCAGATCACAATATGAGGACATGTCCATTGAATAGGGGTCTAGGGATACAGGTAAGCTTGCAAGTTGATATCTTGTGTGAATGGTTAATTACAGTGCATTTATTTTCGCATTGATATGAGAATGGAGAATGGTGAATGACTATGAATGGTATGGTTTTGATAAGGACGTGAGATTGAATGTTGGAGATCGAGCTATGATTGACAGGGAAATACGTCGTGCAGCTGCTGGCGTGGGTGTGTATGTCGATGAGAACACGGGGAACCAATATGTTAGGGTGAGTTGCATCATATTATTGTAAGGGTGAGAATGTTTGTCAAGTGCTGCCTCATAACTTACCTATGTTTGTTCTTACATTTACAGATGAATGGTGACCGTGGCCGCCCTCATGAAGAGCAACCAACAGTTCCTTTAGCCCAAGCTTCTGTGGTGGACTTACATGGAAGCCAACCACCACCAACTCAGCCTTAGAGGGTCATGAAAGCAACCTTTTTTAGTCATTTTTTGTACAGACCAGCAACTGAGGTTGTTAGGTGTTGTTTTTGTCGACTCATGTAATGGCTAGAATAAGCCTTAAGGATTGCTCACTTTCTGTTAGGTGTAGTGTAGCTAAGTGATGTTAGGTGTAGTGTAGCTAAGTGATGTGAACAGGTGGCTAGAAACACCTTATGTTATGATCTATTATGGGTTCAAAAACATCTTATGTTATCCAAGTGATATGAACAAGTGGTGTGAACAGGTTATGCACTTGTTATGTAATGCATATTATGCACTTCTTTTGTCCCCAAATACATATAGTCAAAAGGTTAAACCAGGTTATCCAACTCTTTGGTCATTGAATTCCAGAAAGTCATACCAAATTCAAGTACACAAACTTACATACCAATATAAGTTCGACATCGACCTACATACCCAACTTACATGAACGATAACTTACATGCCACAATCCTTCCTCCACAGAACCACAAACAAAAATACATTCATGATCAACAAAACAGTCAACATATATCTCATGACCCGGATCTCTTCACCCAATCTAACTTGGCAAACTTGCATCCAATTCCTTAATTCTTCTGTCAGCAGCTTTTTTTCCTTCATCCTCTTTTCAGCATTGGATTCGGCCAGCCTTAGCCTCTCCTCCAGGTTCATAATAATACTCTCTATCTCATGGTTCCTTAACTCTAATGGCTCCTCATTGCTGTTCACCCACCTAAAAAATCTACATCCTTTCCCATTCTGCAAACCATCGACCCTCCTTAGCCAACAAAACAACAAACAAATACAATCATCAATTACAATGGAATGGCCTTACCCGCCAATAACGACAGCCATAGAACTGCCTTCCTGGATTCAACTCAGTCCCAGATGTATTAATCACAGCTGGGACATTGTGTTAGCATAGGAAGGAAAACCCACTCTTGACGCTGGTTGAGCCCGAATCGCCGCCATTCTTGCGAGTGCCCCGACTTCCCCTTTGTGACATCGTTAGGGATGGGAGATGCGAACTACCGGTGAATGGTTAGGGAGACAAGCGATGGCGGAATCACAGTTGTCCACGGTGTCGAGTTATCTTCGCCGGATTCAGACTACCGCTACGAGGAAGGTGGAAGCCGATTTCGGGGTTTTTTCTGGGAGGGTCGATGAAATCGAAAAGTGAGATGGAGAAGGGACGAGGGGAACCAGGGGTCGGCGAAATCGGTGAATGGGTAGGGAGACAAGCGACGGCGGAATCACAGTTGTAGGCGTCGAGGGTTCTTCGCCGGATTCAGACTGCCGCTAGGAAGCCGATTTTGGGGTTTTTTCTTGGAGGGTCGATGAAATCAAAAAATGAGATGGAGAAGAAGTCGCTGGGCATATTTAATTGCCCCAACCGGTTCTCTCTCCTCTAGATGACGTGGCGCTTTGGTGGCAAATTCAGTCCTGTTGGCGCTGACGTGGAGTTCATAATTCGGCCACGTCAGCGACGCGGACATGTAATTAACGGCGTCCCTGACAGCGTCATCTTTAATAACGGAAATGGCTATTACCGTCAATGCATTTTCAAATTTTTGGCTATTTCTGTGTATTTCTCAGAATCTGGCTATATTTGTCACAAAGTGCAAAGTTATGGCTATGGAAGTTAATTTTGCCTAAAATTAAATGTGCTCTTTAAAATGATATCCACTTTAATATATTTTTAGTACAAAAAAAATTGAATAATTTTTTACCAGTCATTACCATATGGTATGCTCCTATTTAATACCATATGGGAAGAAAGCGTACCATGATGGTATGAACATACCAATATGGTACATGATAGTAGGAGTATACTAACTGTCATTTACGACTTTCATAATTGTTTACTACTAGTTACCACAAGTTACCACCCACATATCATAGTGGTAAAGTATGGTAATTTTTTATCTAGTATTTTTTCACCCAAAAATTTATAGATCCAATAGATCATGATGAACTCGTTCCTTCTGACCAAACGTTTTCAAAAACGACTTAAAAACGAAGAAGTTACCACATGGTATGTAGTTGGTAAAGAAAAGTTTCTTGAAATATGTTGAAAATTGATCTCATTTTGTAGAGAACAATGAACTCATTCCATCAGCGCAAAAAAAATTGAAATCCGAGTTAGAACAAAGAAGATAAGAGCTGATTAAGAAAACTAGGGAAAATAAAATGTCTTTAATTGACAACCCTTAGATCTGAATTTTCTGGACCCACCTAGATCCAAATATTCAGATTTAATTACTCAAATGTCTATCAACAGATTATGAAGAGATTGTGAGCAAAATGAAAATGAAGGCACCAAACCAGCATATGATCTTTTAAGCAAAATGAAAATGAAGGGCACTAGACCAGCATATGATCTTTACGCCGAAGGGAAAGTCCTCGTGTTTTGTTCTTTTTATTTCATTTATTAAAATCAAAGTATCCGTGCTCCCAGAGCCTCAAACGGACAACTACGGTAACGGAATAGATAATAGTAAAGCAATGAACCAAATATAAATACAGGGTGCTTAAAAGACATTAATAAAAATTATTAAAAAGCAAAGCATTTCTGTGAAGCTCAACCAAAAAGAGAAAATTATAGGCAAGATAGCATCTAAGATTTAAATAACATATTCATCCATAAATGCAAGCATTATCGATTCAAGAAATGACATCTTTAAGAAAAGGTATTCAGTATGAGGTTTTATATAAAGATAGCAATGTGCAACCCCAAAGAAAAGTATCATCTAGAGTCTATTCGCAACCATCTATGTCAGATAAACCATACTCAAATGAAGTGAATGAACTAAATGGAAGTGAGCAAATTCGGTATAATAATCCAATTCATATATCGGTCTCAACCATACCATGGAGTTAAAGAGACATTCAGATTATCCGACTGGAGAGAGATGTACCTGAATCATTTGAACCAGTCGTTGTAACTTAGCTCCATCAGATGTTTCTCCCCGACACTTCCAAAAAAACCCACCAAACCCATGTAAAAGCAAAATTCACTCTTCCAAAAAACCCACCAAAACCATATAAAAGCAAAATTCACCAAAGCACAACTGACAACACGTAAACACAAAACAAAATTGAATTAGTGAAAAGACATTAAACAACATATTCCCTTGGTAGTTGATAGATCCAAGTTTCCATACCACTAATTTTGGTAGGTGGCATCAGGTTAGTTCCAATAGATTCTTCCCATCCACCCTGCACCTCTTTACAAAAATCTATAGTGTAAATAATTGTCAGCATCAAAGAGCTGCAATCAGTTGCAAAGAAAGAAGAGTACTCGATCAATTAACGAAAAGATGGAAACTCGAAAATAGAACCTAACATTCTAGGCTATTATTTACTTGTGCACTAATGCTTGTTCAAATCCTTGAACTCATTATGAAAAAAGACATTTTAGTTTAGAAGTATCATACTCAAAGAGTACTCTATTAGAGCTTGTTAGTGGAGAGATCAAACTAACTCTTAAATCTCTCTTTCGTGGCATGAAAGTCTTATGTGGGTTATCAAATTCATCAGGAGGTTCCTAGCTTTGTGTACCTATTGGTGTTGTTAAATATATAAAGATCATTATGTAAATAACCGACGTATAAGGTTATGTAGTTAAGGTTTGGTGTGAGCAAACCTATATAAACTATTGTACCTGTACGTGAGAAGTTAAGCCGACTAATAAGAACTAAAACATGAGAGGGAGATCCTCTCCGTGGACTAGTGTCTAACGATGATACCACGTTAAAAATGTCTCTGCGTATTTCGATTTCTGTTAGCCAAATTGACATGGTATTAGAGCATTGATCAGGGCCTTTGATTTCAGCTCAGCTTCACATCAGGGTTTGCTCCGTTCGGCAGCTCCAGGTTCTGTCCTTTCGCCGATTTCAGCTTTTGGTCATTGTTTTTCTTCTTCTCGGTGCAACGTTCATTCTTTGGCAATCTCGATAGCTGCTTCTGGTTTTGAGTGTGTTCCCACCAAGTTTGACGGCAAGAACCTTGCCTTATGGGAGTTCCGGTTTCGAAACTTCATCGAAGGGAAGCGGCTTCTTCCCATTCTGAACGAGACTTCAAAGAAGCCAGCTGATACTGCGCCGAAGAAGGATCGCGCGGATTGAGCGGCCGCCAATGCCCAGGTTGTGTCCTGGTTAGAGGACTCGGTCGATGTTCCTACTGCCCTAGGACTTCAGCAATTCTCCTCAGCCCATGAGATGTGGACTCATGTCTACAAAACTTATTCCCAGGCTAACTCCTCATGCCAATTTGATCTTGAGTTCGCCATCGCAAAGCTTGTTCAGGGAGAAAGGGATATCCACGGCTACTATCAAGAGAGTCTTAATTTATGGACTGAATACGATCTGTTGATGGCGTCCCTGTCGCCGGAAGCGAATATCTCGCAGGTGATCAAGGAGCGCACTAGGTCGCGTATGATGCAGTTCATCATGAAGCTTTGCCCTGAGTACGAATCTGTTCGTGCTTCGCTTATTCATCGTGGAGTCACTGAATTTGAAGAAGTCCTTGGTGCGCTGCTGCGAGAAGAAACCAGGCTACGTAGCCAAGCTCAGATAGACACCCTCTCGGCTCCTAGGGAATCGGCATTTGCAGTTGGTAAAAGTGGCAGCACTCGTCCTCAGTTCCAAGCCCAAGGTACTAGCACTCTCACTTGTCACTACTGCCATGAAGTCGGACATATCCGGCCTCACTGTAAGCAGCATAATATTTACATTTATTGTAAAAGAGTTGGTCACATTATCCTAGTTAGTAAAACACTAGCTCGAAAGGGTGGGCTGCGTCCAGGCTATGGTAGTAAGCATGCAGGTTCTGGATCCTCGAGTGGTAACTTGATCTATGTTGTTGTCGAGAAGAACTCTTCCCAGGGACGCTCGTCGTCCCCTACTCCTTCGACTGGTGGCAATGTGTCATCAGACACTATCCGTCGTTTGGTACAGGAAGCTCTTCCCAATGCTTTAAACGCAACGTTTGCTATTGGTGGTTATTCAGGTAAACTTCCTCGTTGGTTACTCGATTCAACGGCTTTCAATCATATGTCTGGTGTTCAAAAATACTTCACTCAGGTTCATCAGGTGGCTCCTATGACATTACAAGTGGCGAACGGGACTAAGGTTCCTGTTCATGGCTCAGGACAAGTTGTATCGGGTTGTGTTCAGCTTCAGGATACTCTATATGTTCCAGATCTTGTTCCGAATTTTATCTCAGTGGAACAGTTGACAGACGACAACTGTGATGTGATGTTTAACTCTGACGTCTGTATCATGCAGGATCGAAAATCAAGGAGGGTGATAGGGAAAGGTTGTAAAAGTGGTCGGTTATTCATTCAAGACGAGCTATGTAAGTCTAGGCGACAGGAAGAGGTTGCTGCGGCTGTTGGTGATTCAAAAGGTGATGGAAGCTTGGCTGAAGTATCCATTGCTAAAGGCATTTCTTTTGATTGTAATCAGACCAATTCGGCAGGAGTTTTTAATAAGTCTTGTCATGAAAACTATGTCCTGGGATATCCTGTTAAGTCAGGAGAGTTGGATATTTCTGTTCATTCGTCTACATGGTATTTGTGGCATCATCGATTGGGTCATCCCCATTCCGCGAGATTGTTAAGCATGTTTCGTACCCAGTTATTGCCTGATAAAATGAGTTCCAGTTTTACTAATCCTAACACATGTGTGAGCTGCATCGAGGCTAAAACGTCATAGTTATCTTTCCATCCTAGTGATACTGAATATGATCAGCCGTTTGATTTAAACCATAATGATCTGTGGGGGCCATCACCAGTTACATCTTGCGTGGGTTTTCAGTATTTCGATTTGTTCATCAATCATGTCACGCGTTACACGTGGATTTATTTCTTGAGAAGGAAATCCGAACTTATTACTCATGCATAGGCCTTCGTCAAAATGGTGCAGACTCAGTTTCACAGAACAGTCAAAGTTATACGTTCTGATCATGGGGGTGAATTCAGTTCTCTGCCGCTCACAGATTTCTACACTTCGCAGGGGATTCAGGTTCAACACTCTTGTCCAGGTGTCTCTCAACAGAACGGTCTTGTGGAACACAAAAATCGGCATGTCTTGGAGCTCAAGCGGGCAATCTTGTTTCACTCATGTGTTCCGACTGGTTTTTGGGTTGAGGCAGTTCGGACGGTCGTGTATCTCATAAATCATCATGTATCATCTATTGTTGGGAATCAGTCGCCCTATCAGGCTCTGTATCACAAAGCACCCAATTACTCATTCCTGCGAGTATTTGGTTGCCTCTGCTTTGTTCTCCTTCCTAAGCGCCATTGCCACAAGCTTGCTCCAAAAACAGTTCGCAGTGTTTTTTTGGGTTATAGTGATGAACACAAAGGTTATCTATGCTACGATCCGGCACGACGTCGTATGAGAATAGCTTATCATGTGATTTTCCTAGAGTAGGTTATGCATTATTCCTTGACCAAGGACGATCCTCCTCCTTCGCTGGAATTTCTTCACTCCGATCTCTTTCCCGAGGTTTGTCCAGGCCAAGATGGGGAGGCGCTGCAGGTAGAGGGACCAGAGGGAAATGGACATCAACATGACACTTCTCCGCCACACACTCCATCCATTCATTCTAGTTCCAGTTCTTCTTCCGATGCATCGCTTGGGACATCCTCTTCTTCATCTAGAGATGGGCCTCCTTTGTCTCTCGCCTCGTCGTCGGGCTCCGCAACCAGCTCCAACATGTCGCACGCTAATGAGGACTCAGCTGGGTTAGGGGGTGAGTTGGGTAATAACCAACCGAGTCCTCTATCCCCCTCCACCTCTTCCTCGACGTTCCGACAGGATAAACAAGGGAACTCGACCAGTGTGGTTACTTGATTAATTATGATGTGGGATTCTCAGCTGAGGCTTTCCCTATACCCTCGCATTATCGATTTGGTAAGGGACATCCTCAATGGGTAGAGGCAATGCAAGTAGAAACAAATGCGTTAGAAGAAAATCACACTTGGGAAATCGTTCCGCGGATGTCAGTAATTGGTTTTAAATGGGTGTATAATGTCAAGATCAGGCCGGATGGAACACTAGAGAGATTCAAAGCTCGTGTGGTTGCCCAGGGATTTCGACAGGAATTTGGAATTGACTATGACGAGACCTTTGCCCCTGTTGCGAAGATGGCCACAGTTCGAAGTCTCCTAGCTCTTGCTGCTACGTGAGAATGGCCCCTAGTCCAGTTTGACGTTTAGAACGCCTTTCTTCATGGATATTTGAAGGAGACTATCTACATGGAACCGCCACCAGGGTATAAGAAGGTTGGACCTGGCATGGTGTGTAAGATTTTTCGATCTCTTTACGGATTGAAGCAGGCTCCACGTGCTTGGTTCGAAAAATTCCATGGGACGATACTGCAGGCTGGTTTTCAACAGAGTCATAGTGATCCTTCACTTTTCATCCGTAAGACAGCTCTTGGGATTGTTGCTCTTCTCTTATATGTCGACGATATGATCGTGACAGGAGATGATTAGGAAGGGATAAAGGAAATCACAAGCACTCTTAATCAGACATTTAATCTTAAGGAACTGGATGAAGTCTCTTACTTTCTTAGCCTAGAAGTCAAACGTTCAGAACATGGACTATTTGTATGTCAATGAAAGTACATCTCAGATTTGTTAGCCTCGACACAGTTCGAAGACTGCAGACCGTGTTCCACTCCAATGGAACAAAACCTGAAGCTGAGCAAAGATGATGGAGAGTTGTTAGCCGATCAATCCTTCTATCGCAGTGTAGTGGGGAGCTTAATTTATCTGACACATACTCGGCCGGATATCTCGTACGTAGTACAAGTTGTTAGTCAGTTTTTGGGAGTAGCAAGAATGACTCACTTGGATGCAGTGAACAAGTTGCTTCGTTATCTTAGACATACTAGTGATGTCGGCTTGTTCTTTCCAGCTTGAGGAGAATCAAAGATAGAAGCCTTCGCAGATGCTGACTATGTCGGATGTTTGGACACTAGGCGATCAACTTCTGGGTGGTGTATAAAGTTTGGAAATGCATCTGTGTCGTGGCGGTGCAGGAAGCAGGGCAAAGTTTCAAAGTTCTCAATAGAAGCGGAATATAGATCAATGTCCGAAGCTAGCTCCAAGATGGTCTGGCTGTATAGGTTGTTTGAAGAATTGGGAGTTAAGTGCCAGAACCCTATGGTATTGCATGGTGACAAAAACAAGCGCAATACAGATCGCAATTAATCCAGTGCTGCATGATCGAACTAAACATATCGAGGTGCATGTCCACTACATAAGACAACTCATAGCTAAAGGACTAGTTCAGCTTCGGTACCTACGCACAGATGAGCAGCCAGCAGATCTGTTGACTAAGGTTGTGGCCTCGAGCAAACATTGGTATCTTTCTTCCAAATTGATGTTAAGAACCCAACATCAGTTTTAGGGAGGGTGATAAATATATGAGGATCATTATGTAAATAACCGACATATAAGGTTATGTAGTTAGGGTTTGATGTGAGCAAACCTATATAAACTATTGTACCTGTACGTGAGAAATTAAGCCGACTAATAAGAACTAAAAACTGAGAGGGAGATCCTCTCCGTGGACTAGTGTCTAACGATGATACCACGTCAAAAAAGTCTCTGCGTATTTCAATTTCTGTTAGCCAAATTGACAGTTTTCACTATTGAAGAACCTATCAAGCCAGTGAGCAAAGCATAGGGGGATTACTATGCAACATTGACATGGATTGAGGAGCAAAGCATAACTTCGTCAGAGGGCTTTGATTTCCCCCTTCTCCAGTTCTCCCATGGGGCCTTCGATATTGTTCTTCGCCTCTTTCCTCCTCCCTGCCGACCTCATGATGCGCTGATGTCGCCTTTCTATAATATCTCCTCGAAGCAGCCTCCTTCATCCTTTCCAATCTCCAATTGCAGACGACCCGGAAATCTGGGAAGAGAGGCTTCGATTTGACTCTGAAGTAGGTCAACTCGAAATCAACAGCCCGTCGTAGTGATTGTCGAAGTGAGATTATTCCGATCAATCGTTTCTCGATTTCAATCACGGACGACCATGTTATATGGCTGGCCACTCATCCTTTTGTTTCTGCAAAGAGTCTTGGATTTGGCTCCAAGAAAGTCGATTCCATAGAGCAGAAATGAGGAGCAACGTGTCTTCACGGGGAAAATGGGGAAAGATAAAAGAGAGGAGAGAGAAGGCCGCAGGCAGAACCAATAAATCCCGTCCCCCAAAATGCGATAGATTTCTTCGTGGGCCTTGACAATCAGTGGCATGTTAAGAGATGCAAGAAGTCTATTTCCAAAATTGCCCCTCGGTGAAACACTCTGGAGACAGGATTTCTGAAATGGGGTCCTGTTTTTTCCTTCCTGCTATTATAAGCTTAGTTTGGCCCTGCTGTAGCTTTTGCAGAAGCAGCTTCTGGCTCGAGTTTTTAGATAAGTACTTTTAAAAAAAAGCAGTTGGGTGTTTGGCTGTAAAACTATTAGAAATGCTTTTTAATATAAGAGGTTGTGTAAAATGAATATAAAGGACTTACAATATAAAATATGAATAAAAATTATAAAAAATAAAAAGTCGTCAAAATGGATCTTGTTAGATTTCTTTTATATTAAATAATGTGATTTTATAATTTATTTTATTTTTAAAATGATATAAATTAAGGAAAATTATATTTTCTGAAATAAAATTAAAATATGGTAAGGATAATCTTGTATTTTCAAAACAGCTTTTCGCAGAAGCTCCAAATCGGAGCTTCTGCTTTTATGTTATACAAAAGCGCTTTTCGGCTTTTCAAAAGCCGAGCTTTTACAGGTGTTTAGCCCTGCTTCAGCTTTTGAACCCGAAAAGCACTTCTAAAAGCCGGGCCAAACATAGATATAGTATGTGTAGATAGATGCTGAGGGTCGGTTATGAATTTCGGATGCCCGATTCCAGAAAGTAAATGAGTGCTTTGAAATTTTTGAGACCATTATAAATTATATAAATCAGTTTTATCGCAAGTCTAAAATTAATCCTACTAGTTCACTAATTTTATGGGCTGAGATCACAAATTTTGGGAGATTCCAAACTCAATTTTTTAGAAGTGCAAGACTAAAATCACAATTCACTATAAATTTGACGGGTTGAAGCCCTTAAAATTTGTGAAGTCGTTAGAGAGTAGTGAGAGAGTAGTGCGAGAGTGCGATTTCGGTGACTGAGGGTTTCTGCGTGCTCCTCGTCGCCGGCTCCGGCATCTGCGCTGGAGCAGCTCTTCTCTTCCCCCTCTTATTATGTTCTTATGAGTGACAAGAGTGATGCGGTTTCATCACCGGCGTTAGAGGGATTGGGCAGCAATCCTCGGGGGATCCCATCGAAACCCTGGGCCTCGCTATTTGGAATCCCTGAAGCCAATCGCCTCAACTATATTCCGCCTGAAGTTGTCAATGGAGGATTGCGCATGCCAAAGGCGGTTCGGGAAGCCGAAGCGGCTCGTTGGAAGAACTTTCTTATTGGTCAATTTCTTCAAGATCCGCCACCGCTGTACGTCCTGCGTCACTGGGTCAACAAACTTTGGGTTCGGGATGGTCTGGTGAGGGTTTCATTGTTATACTATAAGATGCTATTGATTCAATTGCCTAATCAAAAGGTTTGTGAATGGATACTGGAGAATGGCCCATGGTTTTGGTTTAATAATATACTCTATCTTCGTCCTTGGGTGCCTGGTATCAGTGTTGAGGATTTGGGTAGGAAAGCTTTGCCGATTTGGGTAAATTTGGCAAATGTCCCCTTGGAATACAATGATTTCAAGGATTGAGTAGAATAGCAAGTTGGATTGGAGTGCCGCTGGGAATGGATCACACTACTCGAATGGGTGATAGACATGGATTTGCAAAGGTGCTGGTGGAGCTTACAGTTGAAAGTGAGTGCCCTGGTCATGTTCTCCTATGGCCAGATGATGATTCATCCATTCGAATTGGGGTCACTTATTGCAACCTGCCTCCAGTCTGCCAGGTTTGTCATCTATTTGGGACCTCTGGATTGTGTTCGGAGCATCAGGGTAAGAAATGAGTGGCTAAACCAGCTCAAGTGGAGTAGACAGTGAATGCTGAGAATCAGGATATTCGAATTGAAGAGGTGGCTCAGGAAACAATTGCTGATGTGCAAGTGGCTAATGTGAAAGGTAAAGAGGTGGTGGTGTATGATGATGATCCGCAGCTGACGGCCATATTTACTAGTCCTGTAGTGGTGGGAGGGGGTCTGATTGCTCCTCGGAATCTAGAGAAGTCGTTTCAAGAGGTGGCCACTTCATCCTAACCAAAGCTGCCATCTTAAGATGAATTTCAGAGAGTGGTGAATGGGGCTAAGCCTCGTGTCTGGCTTTCCCAAGATAGTTCAAAAGGCATTCTGGTCTCAAATTCATCTTTCAGTATGCTGGGGAAAATTGGTGATAGGGAAGAAGGTAAAGTTCAAGATGCTCCACGAAAGAAGGGAATAAAAAAGGATGTGAAGAAGGGTGGGGAGAAACCCCCTACTTTGAAATGATTGTGCTCTTCTGGAATGTCCCCTTGGAGTATGATGATTTTAATCACTGAATTGGGGAGATGGAGTTGGTGGATTACAGAACTACAGGGCCGCAATTCACATGGACTAACAGGCAGGCTAATCAACCTATTGCTAGAAGATTGGATAGAGGTCTGGTTAATCTTGAGTGGATTGAGAATTTTAAGAATTGCACCATGGAAGATCTCCCTTCACAGTTTTCATATCATTGTGGAATTCAAGTCTGTACAGTTGCCCCGATAAAGTCCCTACCTAAACCTTTTCGATATTTTGAATTCTGAGCTGATCATCCAAGTTTCTTGGATATAGTGGCTGAGGCTTGGAGTAGTGAGGTGTTGGGGAATCCTTTGCAGGTCATTCAGGGGAAGTTGACAAGGGTAAAGCAAGCTCTCAAAAAATTCAACAAAGAAATTTATGGTAACTTGCAGGATAAGGTTACAGAGGCTGAGGTTGAGTTGATAAGGGTTCAGGAGAAGGCTTATTCAGATCCCACCACAGAGCATTTCGAGGCTGTTACACTAGCCAGAGACCAGTATGATCATATATCTCGGGCATATGAAAGTTTTGGCTGGCAAAAATACAGGGTGTCTTGGTTATCGGTTGGGGATCAGAGTTCTCACTTCTTTCACCAGGCTGTCAAGATTCACAACTCAAAAAGGGTTATCAGGAAGTTGGTTAAAGAATCAGGTGAGGAACTGTTTCAATCTGATCAGATTGTTGAGGAAGTTATTTGGTTTTATAAAAAGCTGTTGCGGGAGACAAATTTGGAAATAAAACCATAGAAGGAAGAGATATCTCAACTGATTCGGCATCATATTCCAGTCCCTGAGTGTGAGAATCTTATCAAAGATATCACAGCATAAGAGGTCAGAAGAGTGGTCTTTAGCCTGAATGCACAAAAGGCTCCAGGCCCGGATGGCTTCTCTGCTGGCTTCTACAAGAAAGCTTGTGAATGGCGATGATGTGACTAGAGGGGTTATCTACTTCTTTCAAACAGGTAATCTCCCTAGTGGAATCAATGCTACTGCTGTTTCCTTAGTTCCTAAAGTTTTGAATGCTGACACCTTGAAGAATTTTAGACCTATCTCATGTATAAATCTTTTATACAAGATAATGGCTAAGATTCTGGCTAGGAGGATTAGTGAGGTTATGCCTCTGATTATTAGTCCTAATCAATCAACTTTTGTTAAGGGTAGGAGCATCATGGACAAATATTGATGGCTCAAGAGTTGGTTAGTGGTTACAAGAGAAGTGCATTGTCCTCTAGGTGTGCAATAAAAATAGACATTATGAAAGCATTTGACTCAGTTAGTTGGAGCTACATGTTTCATATGATGATTGCCATGGGATTTCCTGCTCAGTTTATGAAATGGATAAGGGCTTGCTTGCAAACTGCTCATTACAGTATCAATATCAATTGAGGGCTTTGTGGTTTCTTTAGGGCTAGGAAGGGAGTCCGTCAAGGTGATCCATTATCGCCGTACTTATTTACTATTGCCATGGAGGGCCTCTCTTCCATGTTAATAGCTGCAAGTCAATTAGAGAGGATCCCTTACCACCCTCAGTGTCGAAGGATTGGGTTAAATCATATGTGTTTTGCTGAAAATGTTCTTGTTTTTACCACTGGCTCGACTCAAGCAATTCTTCAGGTAAAAGATGTGTTACAACAATTTTATAAGCTATCAGGGCTCAACTGTAATCCTGCTAAATGTGAAGTCTACTTTGGGAGTGAATCTGTTAAATATAAGAACAATGCTCTTTCCCTATCGGGTTTCAAAGAGGGTCTGTTGCCTGTTAGGTATTTGGGGCTTCCATTGATGACTGGAAAGCTGTCATCAAAGGAGGTGGACATTCTAGTGGAAAAGATCACAAAACGAATTAAATCTTGGAGGGCAAGGAAGCTGACATATGCTGGAAGGCTGCAGCTAGTGAATTCAGTCTTGCTGGGGGTTGTTCAATACTGGATGCAATTATTTGTACTCCCTAAAACAGCTCTGAAAAGGATACAACAGGTATGCTCTCAGTTCCTCTGGCATGGGGCTGATACTGGGAAGGCCAAAGTAGCATGGGAATCTATGGATTTACCAAAGAAAGAGGGTGGACTCGGGGTCAAAGATCTACTGGCTTGGAACCAAGCCTGTTCTATTCGGATGCTTTGGCTATTCTTAATGAAAGCAGGTACTTTATGGGTTGCATGGATGCATGAGTATAAATGCAGGCAGGGGGGTCTTTGGAGTTTGAGGGTGCAATGCAGTAGCTCTTGGACTTGGAGAAGGCTGCTTAATTTAAGGGACATCATTTTGCCATGGATCACTCAACAAGGGGATGTCATCTACTGGGATTCACAGGAAATGCTAGTCTACTCTGTTCGTAGGGTATGGGGAAACTCTCAGAAGAAAAGCACCTGTAGTCTCATGGTATAAGCTTGTTTGGGATAGTTGTTGCCCTCCGAGATACAGCCTGATTGCTTGGTTGATTATGAGAAATGCCATAGTTACCAGGGATAAACTATTGAAATGGGGTAAAATAAATTATGCATCATGTCCTTTGTGCGAGAAGGGAGTTGAGAATCGAGATCATTTGTTTCTCAGCTGCAGCTTCTCCCTCAGGCTTGCTGCACAGTTGAGATTCAAGTTTCTACACTATCGGAGTTGGGATGCAATGGTACAAGCTTTAAATGCAGAAATATACAGGGACGTGAAAGTTGGGAGATGGCATGCTTTGGTGTGGTGTTTGATAGTAGCCTTCGTTTGGAAGGAGAGATGCAAAGTGGTCCATGGATTGACCAGACAAGACCCAGAAAGAGTAGCTGATCAGTTCCAGGCAGATTTGCAGTTCCTAGCATGTGGAAATAGAGGATTGCGTGATGCTCTTACCAAACTACATTACTTATAGGTTTTGTTTTTGTTTTTGCTGAGTTTGTAAGTAGCTGATATATAGGAGAAGGTAGAGGGACGAACACATGAGGATATTTTATGTTCCCATTTCGTTGTATCGGCTTTTCTTGGGAATAAAAAAACTGATTCAACGAAGAAGAAAAAAAATTTGTGAAGTCCTGGACCTAATGGCACAAGCGCCTCAGTGCCTGCCCTGATTACACTATTTAATATTATATTATGCTGGTTATTTACAATTAACGACGAGTTGGTTTATACCAAGGTTGTCAAACCGGGTTAAGTCATTCGGCCGGTTTGACAAGGGGTTTGGGGTTTAATGGTCGGATCGGAGTTCAACCGGGTTAAGCCGGTTTTGACAAGATATGTTGGAGAGTCATTGACACCTAATAAAATAAGAGTTGAAACAACAACCCAACCTCACTTCCACTGCCGATGAATTCCACCTCCTTTTATCAAATGACCACACAATTTGCACTTGTTCCAAATCTTTCCATCTTTAGTGCGAATTTCCTCAGCATAGCCCCAAGCAAATTGAGATCAAATCAACGCAAATTCTCACGGAGGAAAGCTCAATTGGGCAAGGAAATGCATCAGAACCCGAACAAGACATCAAAAACCCTAGCGAATTGGGGAAAGTGAGACCAGCCAGCCACCTACCTAGTCTTGAGCTGAGAGAGCAAACCGGAGCTCTCGCCGCGGATCTCGACGCACAGCGCGAAGAAGGAAAGAAACGACAGAAACCCACCGGGGAGGAGAAGAGACGGAGGGAGAGAGAACATGATGCAGGCGATGAACAGCACCACCACGGCCCTCTCGCCGGTAAGCAGCGGCGGGGCAGAGACGGACGTCATGGAAGATCGCGGGAGACGCTGATCGGTCGTTACTTACATGGAATGGGAAATCTGGAGACTGGAATCGTTGAGGTATACGAGGGGAGCGCCGACGGCGGGCGGCTGCTGTGCTGGGGCAGGTGTTCGCTGCTCTGCTGGCTGGGCTCGACGAGGGAGGAGGTTTGGTAACGGCGGCAGCGATAGATAGGGTAATGGTTATTGAAGTTGGAAGCAACGAGCCAAAACGACGCCATTTTCCTCAAAACCGGTAGCCGGATCAGTCCGGTCAGACCCCGGTTTCCCCCAGTTTTGACCGGTTTTGACCGGCTACTGGCCAGCTCTAATTATGGTTGGTTCTGGCCCTTTTAGTGTCCGGTTCCGGCCAGACCCGGTTCGATCGGCCGGTTCGACCCCGGTTTGACAACCATGGTTTATACTAAACTGTTGATACATAACTCATCATCAATTTTGCTACTTTAGCATTATTTAGTTACGTACGTGGAACACTAAGAGCGAACTGGAAAATTAAACCCTACCCTCTCCTCAGTGAGCAAAGCAACTAAAAATAGAGATGAAAAAAATCTTGATTTACATAGTACTTAATAATACATCTATACTCAATGCAGGCAATAATAATTTGAATTACCTCCACATCACGGAGAGTCACTTATAATAAAAACATCTTAACAAACAATTAATCGCATCAGGTTAAAACAAAAGTTCCCTCAATCGTCCAAACTCATTACAAATTAACTAATCACTTAGTTGTCGTCACTCGGAGAAGTGGATGCGTCCCTCGCCGCCGCTGTAAACGCCGGCATAGAATAAGAATGCGGCGAAGATGAAGACGAAGAAGAAGAAGGAGCCTGAAACACGAGGCCGCTCCCCGCCGCCGACTGACCGTGATGAGACAACGAACCCGTTCTCGACAGCGACGTCGCCGAAGACGGCGCCGTATTAGCATCACCACTAGCTTTCACGTTCATCAAGTAGCTCGGCTGATCTCCACCTCCCCGTGACGACGACGTCACGACCTTACTACTACTACTACTATTATTGTTCTTACCGATGATGGAAGTGAGGGCTGCGGCGAGGGCCGACTGGAAACTGGGGTCGGCGGTGATCGCCTTGGTCGCGGCGGCCACCATCGTGCTATCCGCCAACACGGACTGATTATGACGAGGAGAAGAGCTACTTGGGCCTGCCGCTGGGCCGGACATCCGGTAATGGGCTCCACTCAGCGGCCCATTACCACTCCGGCCTACGTGGCCGATGCCGTAGTTGAGTATTCCAGCGCCGTTGTTCAACCCCCACGTGGCGGGCTCTGAGCCGAAGTTGAGGCTGCTGGCGGGGCCGAATCTGGAGGAGAATCTGGCGTAGTTTGAGTGAGACGACGAGGAGTGAGGTTGTGATGATGACGTGTTCAAGATGTTGTTGTTGTTGGTGGTGGAGGTGAGGTCGAGGGTTATTGTAGGGTAGGATGGTGATGGGGAATATGTTGAGTTGTTGTTGGTGGTGTAGTTGTTATTGTTGTTACTGAAGTAGAAGGGTGGTCTTGATGATATTGAGTTCATGTTGTTGTCGGAGACGTACATGTTGAGCCCGTGGAGGTTTCCGGGGACGGCGGCGGTGGATGAGGAGGAGGAGGAGCCGGAGAGGAGCATGGAGGCGGCGGCGGAGGTGGTGGAGGCCATGGTTGTGGCGGACATTGGGAGTGGGTGGTTGTGGTTACCTTCGTAGGTTGTGATGAGAATGGACATGTCGTCTGCACATCTTTGGACCTGTCATCGTACCATTACCAAGTAAATAGGTGTAGTCAACTGTATACATGGATGTTTTATTGGAAGAATTCCCGGAATACCGTAAAAATTAAACATAATTTCTATAATACATAAGATTTATAAAATTTTCCCAAATTATCCAAATTTCAAAGGGTTTTAGTGTCATAAACTCGAACAACAAGCCAGTTCGACGAAGAAGAACTCGAACTAAGACCACATCGAGTTCCTAAAACTCGATCAACAATAGTTCGATTTTGGAAAAATCGATCAAGGTAGATCGACGACAAAGGACTCGATCAAACTAGATCGAATTTGGACAACTCGATCCAGTAAGATCGATGCCAACAAACTCGATCAAGTAAAACGACTTTAGAAGCCTCGATCCATATCTGCACTAGATCGATGCCTTAAAACTCGAACAACATTAACCGATTCCTATGGCCTCGAACCACTAGTCAATTATACAAAGTCACTTTCCTCCGACATGCTTCAGGATAGGGTTGCAGGGATAAGATTCTTTGTTGCAATAGATCGAGTTCTAGGGACTTGAACTAGTGTAGTTCGATTATACTGGACTCGAACCACTGCTCAATCATTCTATCCAGTCGCTTTCGGTCCGACATGCTCTAGAATAGGGTGCAGGGGTAAAATTATTGGTTGCCCTTGATCTAGTTTAATGGACTCGAACGACTATATTTCAAGTTTTTTTGCCTCGAACCACTGCATCAGTTTACGAGGATAAAAAGCAATCGCTTAGCACATTTAAAAAAAGGAAAGTACATGAGGAAGTGCTTACCGGATCTGCCGCCCAAACACTTTCAGACCGATGGAAAGATTGCTCATCCAACAAATCGGTTTCTCGCGGTCCGCCTTGAATGTATAATCTAGGATCGTAAATACTCGGATCCATTTCGGCAATTTTGAGTGATAGAAGTACCAAACTCAAGAAAACAAATATGATGCGGAAGATCGGGCTTAGCCGCAACTACAGAGCATATTTTTTTCTTCAAGAGTGGTGGGAGGAAGAGAGGAAGAAGAATGGAGTGGTGTGAGTTTTGGCGGAATGGAAGGGGGTATTTATAGGTTCTGTGGGAGCGTGGATCGAGTTTACGTCACTCGAACCAGTGCATCGATTTTGGGGCACTCGATCCGCGTCAAAAGCAGGTCGAGGGAAGGTACATCGAACGACTCAGATCGAGTTTAGGGTACTCGATCGACGGTAGTGCGCGCCTGACGTCATCGATCCGCGTCAATCTGATCGATTACCACAGACTCGATCTACTATCATCGAGTTTCTCCCACTCGATCCGCGTCATCACTGCTTCGCGGGTTTGGCAATCGAACGGCCTAGATCGCTTCCCGGTACATCGATCTAGGGTGGAGCGCTGCCCAGGTCATCGATCCAGGTCGGTCTGATCGAGTCTTCTATCCTCGATCTACCAAAATCGAGCTTAATAAGCTTGATCCGTGTCGTCCTGTGCCAACCAATCGTGGCCCTTACGCTCGATGCACGTGGATCGATGGATTGGCAGTCGATCCGGTACTAGTTCGAGTTTGTTGAACTCAAACCATGCCAAACTTTGATAGTTTGGGAATTTTTTATAAAAGTCATGTATTCTGGAAATTATTTTTAATTATTATTGTATTTAGAGAATTAATCCTGTTTTGTTTCACACATGTCTGTACAATGTATATAGGTACGTACCTGCTTCCTGACAGGGCAAGAGGGTCCGACGGTGCAACGGTAGTAAGCTCTAGGGCATGGGTTCCCTTTGGCTATCTTCTGGCCGTATTTCCTCCATTGGCAGCCATCATTCATCTGCATGTACATATTCAAAGTAATAAAAGGTTACAAAAATTTGTGTTTTACCGCATATGATATGAGTAGGGATGGAAAAAAAATATCCATATTCATGGATATCAGTTCGAATCTAATCTAATTGAGTAGGGTGAAACATAAACTAGAAGAATTTTTTGTGTGTATGAGCAAAATCCCAAATTTGAATATTACGGATACTGAGTGGGTATGATTTTCTCACTATGAATCCGCAGACTGCCCTATTATACATATATAAGTATGTAGTTTATTCAGAAATGATTATTTTTTTCACGATCGATATTTACTATACATATATAATATTTTCATGAAATTGTCTTTCTATTTAACTTATTTTCTTTGTTCTACCTAGTGATCGATTATGTTATACTTGTCAACTTATATAATGCTAGTATACGTGTAACCTTTAACTTGTTTACGAAGTTACGAAGAAAAATTATTACCCATAGATACTTGAAACTCTATCAGGTATGAGTAAAATTTTGATTTTCTACCTGATTCTTATGTGTGTAACAGTATAAGATAAAACCCAAACTACTTTCAATAGCGTAATAGAATACGCACTATTCATACCCAACCAGATCAGTTTCCATCCCCAGATACGAGTCATACCAACCTCTGATATGATCACATTTAGCACCGCGTAATTCATATAAAATATGATAAGACTAGGTTTTGCAATTCTCGTATTCTTTTCTCTTTAAATAAAATCCTACCTATAACCAGTGGGATAAAAAAAAAGTGAAGCAGTACATATTGACCTGTTAATAATGAAATATATTAAATTAATTCATTTCAATAATGCAAATTCCCATTGTTGACCCCTAAATGCATTCCTTTCTATACACAACTAGATGATCAGCAGGCAGAATTTCAATTTACTAATTAAACCAAATGCATGCACCAAAATGAAGTAAGAATTAGCAGACACAGACATCAGAGAAATGGACAATATATAAACTAACTAACCGTAGGGGTATCGCATCTAGCCCTGACGGAGACTCGAGCTTTCTTCGCCGGATTCTGCTGCTGCGAACCTTGTTCGTCCCCAGTACTCCTCGCCGTCTTATTACTATTACCATCGCCAGCTTTCGCAGGCGAGCCATCACGAGCCGCCTCTCCGCCGCCAGCTGCACCCAATTCTTCCTTTCCCATCACAGCAGGCTTTGGCTGCTCTTGGAACCTGCAGTAGTCCAGCGTGAGAGAGAGGCACGACTCCAGCTTGACGACGTCCACGTTGGCGCTGCTGGTCCTTTTCAGCTCGCGGCTCGGAGATCTTCCCAGGCTGAGGGAGACGAGGTCGTGCTCCTCGTCGTCGTCGTCTTCTTCATTGTCACCCTTGGAGTACTGCTGCTGCGAAGGATTGTCTTGTTGATTATTATTCATGATCTCGTGGAATCTCGTCTGCAGCGATCTGTACTCCTTCATTATCTGTTCCAAGTAGAGCTTCAGCCTTCGGTTCTCCTCCATCACTTCTGCCATTTCGGCTCTTGTTGCCTCTAGTTCTGCTGCTTTCTAAAAACACACAAATATATATATATATATAATAATCAAGAATCAAGAGTAAACATGTACGTACCCTAGTTAGTGTACCCAAACCCAAAAACCATAAGCACAAGTTGGGATTTAATAAAATCGAGAATACTTAATTAGGAGCTTATATAATTAAACAAATGTTTGCAGAAGTTAATGACATGTGTGAGGTATGACCTTCTGCCCCTCTAAATCGGGATTAATAAAAAAAAAAAAAAAGGGAAGTCTTGGTATTGCAGAAAGGCAGCTGCTGCCAAATTAAAAACAAATGGTGTGTGATGATATTATATTTGTGTGTAGTTTACCTGTTTCTTAAGGGTTGCAGCAGATGGTTTTGAAGAATCTGCTGCTGCTGCTGCATCCATGGCGCTACTACTGGATCTCTCCTTATTGCTGCCACTGGCTCCCTGCATGAGTGGCAAATTAAGATAAACAGGAGACACAAAAAGGGAAATTTAACAAGTAATAGAGAGGGGTATAGCTAGGTAGATCTGGAATAAATAAAGGAGATGCAGATCTGGTAGCAATATATAAGCTTAACTAGTTTATAATAAGGGTAATGATCAAGAGAAGCGAAGGAACAGCCAATCAGTAAATCTGTAGCAATGTCTTATTAGGGGGGAGAAGAAACGGTCAGGAAAAGTTAGTCAAGAGATGGGCAGAGTAATTAGAGGCTGGAATTTAATTTTCTAGAAGAAGAAGAGAGTTGGAAACAGTTGGGAGGAGAAAATTAAGATGGTCAATCCATAAACACACTGTACGTGGACCGTCCAATCTAGCTAGATTTTTCCTTCTTCTTCCAATTAATACAGTACATGAGTCTCTAGCTAGGACTCTCTCTCTACATGGAGTTTTCTAGAATGGAGAAAGATCGAGAACAGCTGCCTTGCTTTCTCATGGATTCAATCCAAGGAAAAACAAAGAAGAGGGAGAGATCCATGCATGAAAAATCCCTGACAAAACATAGTATAGTTTACTACCTGTGGAGGATGAGAAGGAGATACAGAAGCATCATCATCAGGTGATGGATTGCGGGTTCGATCTTCTTCTTCGTCTTCTTGTTTCACCATCTCATCATCATCATCAGGAGCAGCAGCAGCAGCAGCAGAAGAAGAAGAGAAACATCTTGTCTTCAATGGAGCCTCCTCCATAGATATGATCGATATCTGTCTTTGTTTCTTCTCGTCTCTCTTTTTTCTTTCTTTCTTATTAGTCAAACCATATATGCTTTTCTTGGTAAGCTGTGTCTGGTGGTACATATGATCTAATAATCCTGCCGTTATTTCCCTCTTTTATGTACACACATAAGCTAGCTAGAAATTTGAAGAGATATTAAGCTGCTGTACGCATGCAGTAGTATTTGACTCGTCCTTAAATGCAACCCAAAGAGACAATATATATATATATATATTTGAAAACAAGTAGAAGGGAAAAGAAAAGGAAGTCGCCGAATGTATATAATAGTAAACAAACGGGAAAAACGGACAGAGAAAATAAATAAATCATAAATATGTCAACGCTTCCTCATCAATCCCAATTTGCATGGGAGAGGGAGTTGAGAAAATGCTTTTTCTTTTTTCTTTTAATTATAAAAAGAAATAGTTCTGCAGGAAGGAGCAAATTAAGGACCGGGCCGGGCTGGGCTTGAAGAATTCAACTTCAACGCTAGGTAGCTGCATTATTATGGAATATATGGATTAATAAATTCCCAATTAAATTCTGTAAGTAGGTAGCTGATCGAGGAGATGACCCTCTGCTCTGGCCGGCTATTATTATGTTAAGTTAAACTAGATTAATTACTGATATTATGAAAGCAGAGAGAAGTGGAAGGCGGGAAACTCGGTTACCTAATACTCCATATATAAGCGAGATTAGACTCCCTGTGCCTAGTTGCTTCCTGCTGATAATTTGAATTTGATGATGCTGCTGCTGCTCGTGGCTTGGTAGACTTTTTCATATAAATATCTATTTGTCTGCAATGCAATTGGGTCTTCATTTTTTGTTTTTGTTTTTTGGTTGGAGGGTTGATTCCGGCCGCCGTGCTTTGCTTTGAAGTTTCGTACGTTACACAGGTCGTAAGGGGCCACGAACTGTGACCTAATTTTCTCCTCTGCTCTCTGGGCTTTCTTTTCTTTTTCTCCATTTCCGTTTCATTACGGAGCTTATTTATTGGCTTAGAAAAACATATTAATTAATTAATGGGATTGCATCTCAGACTTTTAAGTCTGCCTTACGTTCTTACACGCCATAACAATAAATAAAATTAATAATATAATAATAATATTCGAGGTCAACCTCATTGGCCAGCTTCTACAACTTAGTCTTACCCTCCGGTGACCGCAGCCTTTTTTCCCCTCCCCTCCGTCTCTCCGCCTTAGGGGCCGGCTTATACAAAAATGGCGACGTTACGTCGTTGGACGGTGGATTGATGGATGGAGGTCAAACGTTTGTGGTACAGATATGGACGGATAAGAATTAAAGATTCTCGTCTCCATTTCAACCGCCCCATGCTGTTTGACCTTCACAAGACACAGATGCTGCTGTCGATGAGTATTGCTTTTGACTTTCCTACTCCTTTTTTCTCCCTCAATTTCTTTTGGGTATCTCTTGGCCCAAAACTTTGATTCAGAGTGTAAAATTGTGAATTCATGTAGGTCCAACAAATGGCCTAACTAGAGTTAAAAGTATATTGGGCTTTGAAACAGCACTTCAGCCCAACTGGTTTCCAGAATCCAGATTCCAGACCAACCTCGGCTCTGACTCTGAGGGTGCAAATGCAATAATGAATTTCTTTAAATCTCCTCAACTTTAGCGGAGATGATTTCCATTTTCCATGGAAAAGTTTGTTCCAAACATAGAAAATTAGTATCATATATATTTTTTGTCATTCCAATCAGGTTCTGCAAAAGCATTCTGAGAACTCATGTATTGATAGCCAGCGACATAATGGAAAATACTCGAATCAAATTTTGCATGGAGGAGGTTGGAATTGATTTAGTTTCCTCCACTCACATCCTCATAGTCTTACTAGCCTCGATACCAAAATTAAGTCGTGTTAATTTTACATAAAACCCCCCAGGTTTAAATGAAAATTACATCATTTCGCTCTGTTGTCTTCTCTTGCCAATTGAAGGAGTACTTTCCATTTCAACCAGGTTCGCTAATTCTTAATCCACCCAAGTTAAGCTCAAAATGAATTGAAGGTTGAAAGTGAATGCTTCCACACAGAACCTATCATAACAAACATATGAACAATTATGTACACCGTAAGATTTTGTTTGGAAAATTGGAGTCATAATAAATTTAGATTGTAAACAATATAAATATTCGAATTTTTAAATTTGTTGAAAAATATTTAAAATCTTCCGATTGTGGTAAATATGATTGTTAACATTCAATGAAAAATAAAGATTCCAAATTTTTATAAAATTACATATGTACACTTAACCAAAAGAATATATTGCTCACCAAAAAGAAAACAAAAAGAATATAGACATATTGGATTTTATTGATAATTTTTTTTTGTGTAATGATAAATATAGAAAGAAATACGTAAGGAAACACAAATCTCATAAATTAAGATAATATATCATTCGGATTACAAGAGATTTGATATTCCTAACTTTTAGAAATTTTAAAATCTCTAAAATAAAATCCACCATACAAAAAATAGTAAAAAGAATCATAAAAAATAATAACAAAACATAGATTTCTACGAAAATATAAATTCAATAATTCATAACGCAAATTATTTTCTCCAAACCACCTTGTTTATCCCTTCCGAAGACAAACAGTTTGGGATTCCCATAATTGGGTGGTTTTTGAAGGCAAACAGTTTGGGATCCCGGCCTTGATGAGGCAATTCCATCAACAACTCCAGGAGTGGATTGGATTACCCCGGGATTTGCCTGTTCAGCAGGTACATCCGTTGTCCCCTATTGTTGATGCAAACGGGGTACCTTAGCAATCTGTATGTGGGATGGGGTAGTGCGGTTGGGTTCTCATGCGGCAGGGGGATGGTTATCCTCAATTCTGCTAGAGAGATAATCCTTGCGCAGGGGGTTCATTTCCCGTTAATTAGTGATCCGATGATGGTGGAAGCTTTGGCCCTCCGGGAGGCGTGTGCCTGGTGCTTGAGAAATGGGTTCAATGTCAAGAGGTTTGAAGGGATGCCCAGGTGATAATTGAGAAGATTCTCCGATGGGATGCTCGAGATAATCGTATAGGGGCGATTTTGGAAGAGATTATCAATGTGTTTGCTTCGAATGTAGGGTTCACTGTACGATTTGTAGGTCGACGTAACAATAGGGTAGCTCACTTGGTAGCTAGACATGCCCTTTCTTTGTTCCCGACTACATGTCGCTTGTTTGATTTCCAGGCCTGGCTGCTTTCTAGGATGTAAGGATCTATTGATTTCAATCTATTGATTATCTTTTGTAAAAAAAAAAAAAAATCCCTTCCGAAGACGTTCAACCCTACTGAACAATAGCCCACTCACTCAGTACACTAACAGCCAACCCGAATGATTAAGGGGTCGTTTGTTTGATGGATTTGGGACTCAAATCCCAAGCATGATGGATTTTAGCCAAGTCCATTGTTTGTTGTCAGGTGTAAAATTCGTGGGGTCCACGAATTTGTTCCCTTTTTATGATTAAAATCCATGGACCCCACGAACTTGTAAATCCCACATATTGGGGTGGGATTTGTAAATCCTTGATAGCTAGTTATATTTATAGCAAATCCATCATAATTATATCATCAAATCTATCATGCAAACAATAGACTCTTCAAATACATGATGGTACAAATCCCTCATAAATCTAAAGGTTTTTTAGCCAAAATCCTATTTTTCAAATCCAACAAGACGATACCTAAATCAAACGGGGTGGTCAATAGAAAATTAGAAATCACATACAAATCCTTTTGTTTCTTTGTTTCATTCACAAGAAAGAACACTCGATCAATCACTCCACTGATGTGTCTGTGACGCGGCTACCACTCTCAGCCCATCTGCGATTCACAGAAAGCGACAAACCCTATATTGGGACCTGAGATGGCCACCACATCATGATGAATCTCCTTTACCTACCAATTCCCATTCGTTCAAAGTGCAAATCCAACTCACCCTGTTCTTCTTAGTTACGGAAGCTGAAGCTCTCTCAAACTTGCGAAACCCAGAGATTATTTTCAATCGGCAACCCGAGATCATGTACAGGTCTGCGGTTGCCGCCAGGCTGCTGAGAGGTGTAGCCGCTACCCACAACGGTTCGGGCTCGCTAAGTTCGTTCCATCGTTCTAGGTATAGTGAGGAACGATTTCCTTTTCTTGGTATTGATTTTTTTTTTTTTTAATCATTTGGTCATCTGGGTTCGTCTTCCGTTTGCGGAAAATTTAGTGCATTTGTTGGGTTTATGTATTATATTGGGGTTTCTTGTTTGATTGCTTTGGCTTCCGTGGCAGGCGATTTGCTCATTCTTTGCCCTTCGCAACCGTAGATGCTGAAGAGCTATCGGGTGCTCGACCAGCTGAAGTACAGAACTTGGGTAGGTTTTGGGGATCGCTGCTTCACTTAAATGTAGAAATGCTGATTAACTTACCGAGATCCACCTAGATATTAAAATGGCTGAGTCGTGTTTTGTGGCTGCCTTCTGTTCATCTACAGTGCAGGGGAAATGGGGAGGATCTTCCAGTTGGAACACAATAGTGGATCCCTTAAATGGGGAACCATTTATCAGAGTTGCTGAAGTAGATGAGAAAGGAATCAAGGTTAGTCCTTGATGGTGTTTCTTGTTCTGCAGTATTATTTTTTCCCCGTGCTAGCTTCTGGTAAGTTGCTGAAGTAGGTGCAATACATCTCATGATTGTTGGTCGGATTGTCTGCGCAGCCATTTGTGGAGAGCTTGTCCAAGTGCCCTAAACATGGACTTCACAATCCTTTTAAGTCGCCTGAGAGGTTTGAGTTGATTCCTCAAACCCTTAAAGTTGTTATTTGTTTGATAGTGTCTAATTCCCTTTGCTGGTTTGGGCAGGTATCTTCTGTATGGGAACATTTCCTCGAATGTAGGGCACATGCTTTCATTGCCGAACGTAAGCATATTTGTGGAACTTCGATGATAACATTCTCATGGTTATCAGGTCTTGGTTGAACTTTATATATTGTTCTTCAGACGACCAACTTAATTTGAATGGTCGTATATCCCTATGATTTTCAGGTTTCTGTTTTCTTCGCAAGATTAATACAAAGAGTTTCCCCGAAGAGTTACCAGCAAGCTCTTGCTGAAGTTCAAGTCACACAGAAGTTTTTTGAGAATTTTTCCGGCGATCAGGTTGACCATCATCATTATACTCGAGACTTACCAATTTCATCATTGTAGATTAACAAGATTATTGTATTTTGTGAATAGGATGAAAAGTAACAGTAGATGGAACTGTTTGACTGAATATATGATTGACTAAGCTAGTGCTTCAATAAAGATCATTCCTTCGATCAATCTCCTGTATGACATATTTCTTGTACAGCAATATGTGGCTTTTACACGCTCTGAAATTTACGCGTTTCTGTGATTTCACATTAGTTTCTGTGCGCATTTAACTTCTGTGTTCTGTTTATTGCTGACCGTTTCCTCTTTCAAACCTTGTGAATTTGCTAGGTTCGTTTCTTGGCAAGGTCGTTTGGGGTTCCAGGAAATCATCTTGGACAGCAAAGTAATGGCTTCCGATGGCCTTATGGCCCTGTAAGTACCACTGATAAAGTGATAATTTGCAGTAGACAGTTTACAGGGACAGCCTAATTTCCTGTACTTAGGTTCTCCTTTTCTGTTTTGATGTTGTATTGGAGCTGTGCAAAACCATATATATACCACAAGTGTGGCTAGTATATGGGGAAAAAGATCTACTTCACAGGTTGTTCTATGCTCGTTTTCCAAGATCTTGAACCCTTTGATTCGTGTGAAGCTTTAAGTATCTGTAGCTGATAGCCTAAGTCGGTTGATGTTTGCTCCTTCTTGTCTGCTAAGAGAAGTACGATCGCTGTTCACAAGCATTCCTTATTTATGCAGGTTGCAATTATTACTCCTTTTAATTTCCCGCTTGAGATTCCGGTTCTTCAGTTGATGGGTGCATTATATATGGGCAATAAACCACTACTTAAGGTTGATAGCAAGGTAAGTTCTTCCTTATCATTGCATAAATTGACAATAAATCAGTAGGTTTATAGCAATTTATATGTTGAAAGTGCATTCCTGGCTTATGTTGTCTTAGCTAGACAAGCTAGAGAGAGAAGGCAGAAACCTGCTATTCACAGCTTGCTTATGCTACTGAGGATGCACAGTGAACATAAATAGCAGCAAGCTGGCATATAGTCTTCTAGGTCTGCTGGCTTGGAGGCTTTTGTCTCAAATCCTCCCACTCCTATCTGTTTTTTTTTTTTAAATCTTTTCTTTACATGCCCTTCAGATTTTTTTGAGGCTGAATATGTGGCTGATATAATAACCTACTATCAACAGGTATCCATTGTTATGGAACAAATGATGAGACTGCTTCACTATTGTGGGTTGCCTGAGGAAGATGTTGATTTTATCAACTCGGATGGGAAAACTATGAACAAGATACTAATGGAGGTTAGTTGTGCATGACTTGAATATGTCCCTTTTTCTTCCTCGTGTGTGGGTGGGAGATCACTTTCTGTTTCTTAGGCTTGGAAAGTTATGCTTATATAACCCTTTACTTTTGCTTTTATTGTTATTTCTTTCTAAATGGGACAGCTATGTAATTTTGTGTTTGATTAGAAATGGTATCATCCCTTTTGTCATCTTTGGCAGGCCAATCCACGGATGACACTGTTTACTGGTAGCTCGAGAGTTGCAGAGAAGTTGGCTGTTGACTTAAATGGTCGTGTCAAGTTGGAAGATGCTGGATTTGACTGGAAAATTCTGGGTCCTGATGTTTGTGAGGTAGAATTTCTAAGAAAGAAATATCTTTTATGGGCAATCCCTGTTCTCCGGTTTTGTGCATCATATAGCTCTTTAAGTTACTCTCCACTTTCAATTTGCTGTAGGCTGACTATGTTGCTTGGGTCTGTGACCAAGATGCCTATGCATGCAGTGGTCAGAAGTGCTCTGCCCAATCCATTCTATTCATGCACGAGGTTTGCTCCCCCTTCCTTTTCTGAACAAATGAACAGTTCTCAGCTTTCGCATTTAAATAGATGAAATTTTTGCTTCTTCCCTATTTTGTTCCACCTGGACCGTCCAAATCCACCACCGCCTTGTTACATGTTCTGGTTTTTTTATATCTCCGTTGATCTATTAAATACATGTTGCAGAACTGGGCTGGTACTCCACTTCTTTCAAAATTGAAGGAGCTTGCTGAGCGTAGAAAATTGGAAGATTTAACTGTTGGCCCTGTTCTGACTGTAAGCACAAAGAACATCTGATCATTGCTGTTCTATTTTTCCTTTGTGTTTTTTAGTAAATGCAGCTTCAGAGGCAACTCCAATTAACTCTCATTTGTTGTTGCAGGTTACCACTGAGGCGATGCTGGATCATGTGAACAAACTGCTGAACATACCCGGGGCAAAGCTGCTCTTTGGCGGGAAGGCACTGGAGAATCATTCCATTCCGTCCATATATGGTGCAGTCAAACCAACAGCCGTGTATGTCCCTCTGGAAGAAATTCTCAAGGAGGGCAACTACGAACTCGTGACAAAAGAAGTATTTGGACCGTTCCAGGTAAAATGACAACAGAATACATGAAGCTCCTTGCGTTTATGGTGAGGAGTGATTCCTGATCATTTGTAACCGAGAGAAGCAAGACTAATGATTGACTTGACTTCTGGCATCTATCTAGGTGGTGACGGAGTACAAGGAAAGTCAACTCTCCATGGTTTTGGAGGCTTTGGAGAGGATGCACGCGCATCTAACAGCTGCTGTAGTTTCAAATGATGTCCTGTTTTTGCAGGCAAGAACACTATTTATCTTTTCTCACTCTTGCATATTTGAGTTCTAAGACCGAGTTGGATTCTGCAGGAAGTTATTGGGCAGTCTGTGAATGGCACGACTTATGCTGGGCTGCGAGCAAGAACAACAGGAGCTCCACAGAACCACTGGTAAGCTCTTTTCTCGAGGTTTAGCATTACGTGAAATTTTCCACAGTAATGTGACAGTATGGTACGGAAATGGCAGGTTTGGACCGGCTGGAGACCCAAGAGGTGCTGGAATTGGAACCCCAGAAGCCATAAAACTGGTCTGGTCTTGCCACCGAGAGATCATATACGACATTGGTCCTGTGCCGCAGCAATGGGAAATTCCTCCGTCTACTTAAGAGAGAAACCCTTCATGATTTCCGCCGCTCTGCTCTAAACCGTTGAGATGTAGCTAACTGATGTATGAGAAGTAGCCAACCGTTATTGGACTACGAAGCCAATTACGTTGCCAATAAAATGAGATGTTTATGTGTTGAATTGTTCGGAGTATAGATCGTTCTTGGGACTAGTATATGATCTGGTCTTTGCCAAGAAATTGGTCCTAATCAGCATAGAACTAGATAAGAAATAGAGTAAAATGAGGTTCAAGAACCGGATCTAATCATCATAGAACTTGATAAGAAATAATGGAAAATGAGGTTCGAAGTTAATGGTAAGTGCAATTTGCTCAATCCGATTTCGATAAGGTCCTTTTTTGGTCATTTAAGGGGATGCATAAATTCGAAACTAAATGAACTGAAATTGCTCCAGTTCTATCCTCATTTTTCTATAGGTTTTACAGAATCAAAACTAAAGCAAACTATATTTACACCAATCTAATTTCATCCAAATATCAATTCGATTGTGATTCTTAATTTGAAAGGACGATCGACTCCATAGATCAAAATCAAATGAAAAAAACCGCCCATTGATTGGACCCAGACGATACCACAAAGAATGCCATTGCTAGAACTATCACTTCAGAACACAATCATGCCAAAAAAACAAATGTCAAATAGAAGCATTAACTGGTATAATAATCTCAGTAAATCAAAATTGGACTAGTTGGAATCCCAAGGGAGAATATCATGTGCCATGATACAGAAAACTCTTTCCCTCGAGTTTGTGCTCAACTATCCACACCTTACCTCAAATGCAAAAAAAAGACAGTCGTTACAAAAGACAACCTAGTTCTGCTCACCTATAGCTTCACTCCTTATTCTACTTATTGAAGTTGCTATAGAACTACAGAGTGGGGCTTCCGAGGCTAGAGAGCCAACGCAATCCTTAATTGCTTTCAGCTCTTCGTGAAACTGGGTGTGCAGTATCAAACTGGAGAAGTTCTCATCCACTACCAACCCAAGACATCTGACAATGTCCTCAAGTTTAGGAACCCAATCACAAGCTTTTAACCCTAATGCCTTAGAAGCCTTGGGACAAGGGACCACCTCAGGAAATCTTTCATATTTCTTCAACCATTTCCCCAAGTATCTTACCAAGCTCATCAACTCCCTACTGCTCAACTTACCAATCGCTGATGACATAATCACCTCATCAATATTTGAAGATGCTAGCAAGTAATGCAGGCAGAGCTCGGAAGTAGAGAAGCTATCATAAGCAAGCATAAGCAGAACTGCAGCCTCTTTAGCCAACCTCGCCTTCTTGTTGTCCACCAAGCTCATGTCACTTGCTTTGTCAATGGCAGTCAAAGCTTGGCTTTCCCATTCTTTCCTTACATCTGCCATAGTATTGTAAGCCTCTCTTGATGGGCACAAGAAAAACCGGAGAATTCCAATCAGTTCCAACAGTCCAAGATCAGTGGCATGTTTGATGCATAGGCAAAGCAAATCAGACCTCTTTTGGGAAATCAGGCTCTCAACCAAGCTTGAATAACACGAATGGCCAACTAACCGGTTAACAATCAACGTCTCCACCATGTCCCATATCTCAAACTTGAGACTTGCTTCGAGAACCAAACTCCCTACATCTCGACCCATAAAAATCCCTACCTTCCGGAGCAATGCACAGGTATAATCTGCATCGTTAGAGGAATCGACGGCAACAGTGAACCCTAACATCTCCTTAACTTCCTCGAGAAATGGCTTCAACATTGTAATGAACTTGTCTTTACTGAAACTGTTGGTGTCCTTGAGCTTCCGCTTTAGCTTTGCATGGAACTTCTTGCTAAGGTCGAGGAGTTTGGCGTCAGTTTGAGAGAGTTGCCATCCAGATACCGGGCTAACAAGGACAGCAGCATTTGGGGTTTCAAGCTGAGGCTTCAAATTCAGAAAAGTGTCATCTGGATTTAGGATTATAGGGTATTCTGACGGGTTAGCAGTATCTTTGGATGTGGTAGCAGCCTTTGTGATCACTTCCAGCAACGACATGGCAAAGAGTGGCGAAATGGGAGCTTGAAATACTTCGCAAGGAAACAAGCAAAAGCTGGAGAAAAACAACACAACCAAACAAAGAGAAGGTAAAAACCCCATAAGGCAAATCGATTTTCCACTAACTAGCAATAGCTTCAAACCGCCATTGAAAACGCCAAGTTCGAAAGAGGAAAAAAGAACACGTTGGCCGCAGAGGTTCAGAGATTAGCCCGAAACAAGAAGGCGGCGAGCAACCAAATATCAAATGCACATACAACCTTAATTGTCCGGGAAGAGCACAGAGGCGTACCTGGAGAAGCTAAGCCTGTGTACTGGAACTTGATGCTTTAGCTCCGACTGCAGCAGCAACCAAGCAAATGGCGAATCCGAAGGTTTAACGATGCACAAATTGGGGCTAGGGTTTTACAGAAAGGGTTTATTTGTCGAGAGAGAAACTCTTTCTGCTTTCTTTATTTTTACATTTTTCTTGGTTTTGTTTTTTTTGGGCCTAGGGATATGCTGTTTATTTTGGGTTTGTTGTGACATGGGCTTTAGCTGGCGAATGTGGACTCCTCCATTGAGCTTTTTCCCCCTCCTTCTGTAGAGGCTAGAGGGCTTTTCAAACAGACTTATTAGAGGGGCCTAGGAATGTGCAATGAGTTGGTAACAAACCGGCGCATAGATTAGACCATACCAATGTTGCCAAACCGGTTTATGCTAGTATGTCAGTTTAGCAAGTGGAATGGTTCAACCGGTGGCACATACCGGTTCATGCCAGTCCATATTACAAATAAAATTATAAATACGCATATTTAAACATGACATTTAACGTCAATACATACACATTTATACTTGAATCCAACAAATAACATTAATATTTAACTTTTATACTCATAAAATAAATAATAAAATAATTTTTATTAATTAAATTCTCTAAATTAAAGTCATTTTACTTAGAGATTTGTATATCGATCATGCCGGTCATACCGGTGGTATCACGCCGGTTTTATGACCGATATCGGTTGAACCCGGTACAACCGGTGGCACGCCGAACGGCATGACAACCATGGACCATACAGAATGGAGAATAATGTGATCTGATTTTTGTTTTATTAATTTTATAAATATTAAAGAAAAATGGAGCGAAGTGATATTTGTATGGCACAAAAGCAAACTTAATGCAATGTTGATCAGGTGCTTGATCCTAAAATGTCTTATATTATTGGACCACGATTTTTAAAAAGTTATATTCGGTCCAAAGTATTGCACACCCCTAATTCCATTTTTTTTATAAATATACGTACACATTTATTATCATAATATGACAAATCTCATGTCCAATATTTCTTTAACTGACTGTTAAAAGACGAAAAATGATCAAATTCCATCTCCACTTAGTAAATCGTTGTTCTCTTTTCTAGTTGAAATAAAAGAAGTTAAAAAGGTTAAAAGGAGTAGAAAAAGAAGTTTTGAAATTTAAGTAAGAATAATTAAATGAGGGATATATTTGTTAATTTGCAATAAATAGTTATGTTAGCGGAAAAAATAGTAAAAAGATATAGTTATGTTAGCGAAAAAAATAGTAAAAAGATATATTTGTTAATTGATATGATCTCGATTCATCAACCCATCAAACGTCCATGGCCTTTGACGCAATCACCCTCAACCCTTTCGAAATCTCCAGAATTTTGGTTTAGTATTTGTGACGTTTGAGGGTGGCATCTTTGACGGGTCATTCCTTCCAACTGGATTGATGAAAATGCAAGGGAAGGTTACGGGATTGACAATCAGGTGTTCTTTTATGAGATCATAAACTTAGCCGGTCCGAGAGAAGCTTCCAGGCCTCATTTGTACAGCCCTCAAGATGCCATGACAAAACTGGGAATTGGCTTGGTTTGCTGGAATTAACCAAGGCAGGAGACTGTTTCGGGTGGCCAACTTGGAGCTCGTGTTTGAGCCAATGGGATCGCATTCGAAGGGAGCTGTTGGATGGAATAGGGAGTTCGACACACGTTAAAGAGAGGACTGGAGTTGGATGAGTTCGGGATACCATGAAGGCCTCGAACGTCGCCTTCAAAGTGGCTATGAAGCCTCGTTTGTTCCGTGCGTGCGAAGTCAAAAGGCTTGCTTAGCAAGTGAAGGATTTTCATTCCTTTTCTATGTTGGATTTGTACTTTAATTAGAGTTCGGTTTAAGTTTTGTTTCCTTGTTAGTATTGTGTTCGTATTAGGATTAGTTTGGCTATTTAAGGGGCCTAGATTGTCATTGTAAGACTCACGTTTGAATGAAAGATACAACCTTGTTCATTGAGTTATCAAGCTCGTGACATCATCCTTGTTTGCTAGAATCAACTCTCGCAATCAAGCGAGCTCAGTATCGAATGAGTATTCCCCTCATTCGTGGTTGAGTTGCTATCCAAACTCAGTCGAGCCTCCTTCCCAATTAGTGTGTTAAGGTTGCTTGCTGATCACCATCACCACTTACCCTGCTTATCGGCTGGGGTTGAGTTTTGACTCGACTCTACTGTCACTCCAGGAATTGGCCAAGTGTAACCACTTCCTAAAGCGTAGTATAGCAGGTTTAGGTTTAATTATCAACCCGGGTCCTAGATTTGCTGACTACTCAGTGAGTTCTTGTTATCTAGCAATAAAACTGGAGTGCAAGTCTAATCTACCAAACAAACGAAGCAAGTAAACGGTTGTATTCAGGTTAGAGAGGTTACCCGGATATGGTTCCCCCTAGACTGCAGTTAAGCCGGATTGTAATTACCAAGTTCAGTTTCTATGACAGTTATACTGCGGAAGGTTCTCAAACAGCCTGAAGTCTCGACTAAAGGTCTTCAGACCCTCTCAATCTGACTCTCTAGCGGGCGACTAACCTCCACCGGAGTCGACAGATTGAGGCCCTAAGAACAAAACCTCCACTACCGGAGTAAATCCGGTACAGAATAGTGAGTTGGCTCCTCGACTAAAGTCACCAACTCCCTACCTTCAATCAAGGATACTCTATTAACCTAGGCAGATATTCTCATTCTAGGTTAAAGCAGAAACAACAGGAATTTGATCAGGATTCAAGTCATTCAATCATTAAAACCTCAATCGAATATAATCAATCACAGAATCAGTACTTGGGTTCATACAATCAAAGCCTAACATACAAATCTAGGGTTCTCCATACCCAGATGAATGGGAGAACTACTCCATAGAGAAGAAAGCAAAAGCAGAATCAGACACGGAATTCATACTGCGAAGGATGGATTCCTGCTTCTGGACGTTGATTGGCACTTCTCCAAGCTCAAGCTGGCCTCCAATGGTGTTGAAGATCAATCTAGGGCACTTGGGAACTCTTGCTCGTCACTTTCTCTCTCTAGGAACTAATCTCTCTCTCAAAAACTCGAATCCCCCTTCTGTTTGGCTGAAAATCTGCTTAAAAAGGCATCAGCCAAAGCACGGTCGAGGGCACGGCCGTGTAATGCCTCAGCCCGCCCGTGCTTTGGCTAGTGTTAATTACACTAGCAGCAGTGGGGAGAAACACGGCCGTGCTTCGCTTTGGACACGGCCGTGTAATGCTTGAACACGCCCGTGCTTTGTTTTGGCCCTGCCCGTGTAATCAGCTCTCGGCATAAAAAGCACGGCCACCAGAACACGGTCGTGTAATGATTTAGGTGTGCCCGTGTTTTGGCTCCAGCTCACCGAAATGACTTCCGAATGCCCCGAAACTCGCGCTTAGCCTTCCCTTTGACACCTGGGACCTGAAACATGACAAAATAGCACAACCCGGCGTAAAATAGGCCACAATACACGACTATGCCCCTCAAACGGATAAGAACTAGGGGCGCAAATATGTGCAATTACATCGTTATCAAACTCCCCCACACTTAACCGTTTGCTTGTCCCCAAGCAAACCTAACTCAAACCAATGCAACTCTCCAGACCTCCATAGCAACAAACAACCCAGATCGTAAGTAGCGGATGTCTCGAGCCTCGTGCGGGGGAAAGACATGTAAGGGGGCTGGAGGTAGTAGATGGAAATTGGGAACGAATTCCCGTCTCCCCTTACACACTTTCGCCCTATTCGCACGGGAGACGTTTATTTTCAAGCACATTTTCGAGCACCTGTTAAACTCAAAACATGATACAAGAGTCCATGACAGGCAGAGAATCCACAACACCACACAATTCAAGGGTCCTAAGATCACTAATTCACTCAATCAACCAACACAATATGAAGAAGAAATGAGACTCCTTAAATGCATCAACATCCTCCATAGTGCTACACTACCTCCCTAGGTTGCATATCACTATAAAGACTGTCAATTCAAAGCATACAGAGCAGGCAATTACAAGGAAACACGTACTTGGAACCCTCAAATTTTAAAAATTTGGACAGTGGACTAGGCTCCAAGCACACAAACAGATCTAAGGGGAACGATGTTACCGGTATGCACGGACTGCAGGGGACTGGAAACGGGCCAGTCGGGGCAAGCACAGCCAAAGGGGAACAGAAAAGCTCAAACACAGTATGTTAGGTTCAATGGTCAGCCCAATAAAATATCATCCAAACCAAAAGAAAACAAACCAAACCCAAACCGGGTTACAATCCGACGCAAAACACAAGAAAAAAAATCAAACCGAGGTGGGGTTGCCTCCCCACAAGCGCTTCTTTACCGTCGTATTAGCTGGACGCCCATGGTGGATACTCAGGGCGGTGCAGGAACAGGTGCCTCCAAGAGCGGATCCACGTCGCTCTTGAGGTACAGCTTCAGGTTGTGGCCATGCACCCGACGGATGCGACCACCCTCATCAGTCAGCTCGACCTGCCCATCTGGCAAGATGCAGGAGAGCGAGTACCCAGACGGCCAGGGTGGTCGTGGTGCAGGAGGTGGGACCAGCTCATAGTGGTCTCCACTCTTCTTCCGTGCAGGCTTAGCAACCTGCTGCTTCGGCCGCCACTCCTCCTTAAGCTTTTTGTTCGGAGGTGTGGCTGGATGGAGTGGCGGCGAAGGACTGATAGGAGGGTCCTGCAAAATGAGAGGAGCAGCAGGATACACGACAGGCTCGTGTACCTGATCAGACATAGCATGCATAGGCGTGACATCAATCATAGCACAGTGATCAAACTCAGTCACAGAAAAAGTAGCATGTTCATTCCCAGCACGCAAGATCAGTTTTCCTTCATGCACATCAATAAATGCCTTGGCGGTGGCTAGAAATGGCCTACCTAGAATCAAAGGTACATCCACATCCTCATTTACATCCAGAATAACAAAATCAACAGGATATGTGAATGCACCAACATGAACAAGCAGATCCTCTATAACACCCCTAGGATGCACAATGGAACGGTCAGCGAGCTGAATGCTCATCCTAGTAGGGCTAAATTCACCTAAGTCTAGCTTCTTAAACAACTTATATGGCATGACGTTTATGCTAGCACCTAGGTCCGCCAAGGACTTGCCTACATGCATGCTGCCAATAGTAAGAGGGATAGTAAAACTCCCTGGATCCTTGCGCTTCTCGGGCAGCTTGTTCTGCAGGATAGCAGAACACTCCTCGCTCAGCATCACTGTCGAGAGATCCCCAAGTTTCTTCTTGTTGGTGCAGATATCTTTCATGAACTTGGCATACTTGGGCATCTTCGACAGTGCCTCCATGAACGGTATGCTGATGTTGAGCTGCTTCAACATTGCCATGAACTTGGCAAACTCAGTCTCCAGCTTGTCATTGTGTAGGCGAGTGGGGAAGGGAAGCTGGGGCACATGCTCCTTAACCACTAGTTGTGGCTTGGGAGCAGGGGCTTCCTTCTCCACCCGCACTTCTGCATCGTCGGCTGGAAGTGCTGGAGCAGGCAGTGGTTCCTCCTGTCTGGCCGGGACAGGATCAGCAGATGTGGTCTTACCGCTCCTGGTAAAAATGGCATCCAGCTGCTGATGCTGGTGAGGATCTCGAGGATTAGGAACAGTGGTGGCAGGCAGAGTCCCCGGTGCCCTGGTGGTGTTCTGGCGGGCCAAGATGCCCACCTGGGTCTGCAAATCCTGCAAAATGGCACCCTGGTTCCTCTGACCTGCCTCCAGTGAGGCTACACTCTGGTCCAACCTCGTGATAGTCGCCTGAGTGCTCGTCATGAATGAAGCTAGAATGTTTTCCAGCTTCGTCATCCTGTCATCTGGAGCTGGAGCTGCTGCTGGCTCGGCAAACTGGCGCTGGGGCTGCTGGAATGGTTGCTTTGGAACTGGCCCCTGTCGAGCCTGGTAGGGCTGCCTCTGCTGAAAACCACTTGCTGGTGCTGGGAAACCAGGTGGTTTAGTGGTGTTGCTGCTCCAGGCGAAGTTGGGATGCTGGCGCCACCCCTCATTATATGTGCTACTGTATGGATCGAGGCGCCTCGCATTGGCGATGAAGGCCAACTGCTCCTGGGGTGTGGTAGACTCCCTCATAGCCTGGCAGTCCTCCACTAGGTGACTGGAGCTCTCACACCACTGACACTGAGCAACTGGAGGTGTAGCCAAACCTCTGCCCGGAATCAGACTGTTAGGCTGCTTCAATGTCTGCACTAGCTCAGCTACCTGCTGCTCGAGCCCGGATCTGGTCTCCATGGCGTGCACACCACGGTCCCGGGACTGTCTGCCTCGGCTACCCTGTCCCCAAGAATGATCTCTGGCAGCCAATGTATTAATCATCTGATTCAGCTCGGGTGGAGTCTTGGTGAGAATATCCCCTCCTGGGCATAAAGACTCAATCACCCTCTGGCTATCTGGGGAGAGAGCACTGTAGAAGTTCCCCACAGTGAAAGCATCACTAAAGCCATGGTGGGGGCACTGCCAGAAGTAGCCCATGTACCGCTCCCAAGCATCACGAAGTGACTCATCTGGCTCCTGGCGGAAGTGAGTGATCTCCCGCTGAATCTCTGTAGTCTTCGACGCCGGATAATACCTGTGCACGAACTTGTCCGCCAGATCGTCCCAAGAGGTGATGGACAATGGGGGCTGGGTCTCCAACCACCTCTTAGCATTCCCCGCCAGAGAATGGGGGAAGAGATGAAGGCGGATCGCATCATCCGGGACACCATTCAGCTTGAACCCGTTTGTCAGCTGCAGAAAACGGGAAAGATGCACCCTGGCCTCCTCATTCTTCAAGCCATGGAACTGGATAGTAGATGTAATGAGCTGAATCCAGCATGGCTTGATCTCAAAGTTGTTTGCTGGGATCGGCGGGTAGAGGATGACCGGGCGGATGTCAGCAATCCGCGGAGTGTAGTAGTACTCCAGGGTGGGACCCGGCTGCGGTGGATGATGAGCTCCATGATCCTGGGGTATGGGGTTGTTTCCCATGACCTGATTCACCGGGGGAACCCGCTGTGGATTCCCCTGGTGCTGATTGTAGTCTCCGTCCATTCCGTGCTCTTCTTCAGAATCGCTGCTCAGGTGGCCGTCTATGCGCTCTTCCGTAGCCAGTCTAGCTCGCTGTTGTCTCCTGAGCTGGCGACAGGTGCGGTCAATCTCTGGATTCAACGGCAGTAAACCTCCCGACTGGCTACGGGTCATGCACTACCTGCACACACTCAAGCAAGCAAACCCGTGAAGGCACAAGTGGGACAAAGCAAACAAAGCAAAAAGAAAAGCTAAATTAACAGAAATCACTTTTCTTCAACAACCTAGCCGTCCCCGGCAACGGCGCCAAAAACTTGACTCGACTCTACTGTCACTCCAGGAATTGGCCAAGTGTAACCACTTCCTAAAGCGTAGTATAGCGGGTTTAGGTTTAATTATCAACCCGGGTCCTAGATTTGCTGACTACTCAGTGAGTTCTTGTTATCTAGCAATAAAACTGGAGTGCAAGTCTAATCTACCAAACAAACGAAGCAAGTAAACGGTTGTATTCAGGTTAGAGAGGTTACCCGGATATGGTTCCCCCTAGACTGCAGTTAAGCCGGATTGTAATTACCAAGTTCAGTTTCTATGAAAGTTATACTGCGGAAGGTTCTCAAACAGCCTGAAGTCTCGACTAAAGGTCTTCAGACCCTCTCAATCTGACTCTCTAGCGGGCGACTAACCTCCATCGGAGTCGACAGATTGAGGCCCTAAGAACAAAACCTCCACTACCGGAGTAAATCCGGTACAGAATAGTGAGTTGGCTCCTCGACTAAAGTCACCAACTCCCTACCTTCAATCAAGGATACTCTATTAACCTAGGCAGATATTCTCATTCTAGGTTAAAGCAGAAACAACAGGAATTTGATCAGGATTCAAGTCATTCAATCATTAAAACCTCAATCGAATATAATCAATCACAGAATCAGTACTTGGGTTCATACAATCAAAGCCTAACATACAAATCTAGGGTTCTCCATACCCAGATGAATGGGAGAACTACTCCATAGAGAAGAAAGCAAAAGCAGAATCAGACACGGAATTCATACTGCGAAGGATGGATTCCTGCTTCTGGACGTTGATTGGCACTTCTCCAAGCTCAAGCTGGCCTCCAATGGTGTTGAAGATCAATCTAGGGCACTTGGGAACTCTTGCTCGTCACTTTCTCTCTCTAGGAACTAATCTCTCTCTCAAAAACTCGAATCCCCCTTCTGTTTGGCTGAAAATCTGCTTAAAAAGGCATCAGCCAAAGCACGGTCGAGGGCACGGCCGTGTAATGCCTCAGCCCGCCCGTGCTTTGGCTAGTGTTAATTACACTAGCAGCAGTGGGGAGAAACACGGCCGTGCTTCGCTTTGGACACGGCCGTGTAATGCTTGAACACGCCCGTGCTTTGTTTTGGCCCTGCCCGTGTAATCAGCTCAGCTCTCGGCATAAAAAGCACGGCCACCAGAACACGGCCGTGTAATGATTTAGGTGTGCCCGTGTTTTGGCTCCAGCTCACCGAAATGACTTCCGAATGCCCCGAAACTCGCGCTTAGCCTTCCCTTTGACACCTGGGACCTGAAACATGACAAAATAGCACAACCCGGCGTAAAATAGGCCACAATACACGACTATGCCCCTCAAACGGATAAGAACTAGGGGCGCAAATATGTGCAATTACATCGTTATCAAGTTTTAATTCGAATAATCATCTACCTCAAGAGAGTTGTGTTCCTCTCATCTTTAGAGCAAGCCAAGCTAGCTCTCATCAAGAGTTGATCTGGTGCTTGATCCTAAAATGTCTTTTACTATTAGACCACGATTTTCAAGAGTTTCATCCGGTCCAAAGAATTGCACACCCCTAATTCCATTATTTTTTTATACATATACCTACACATTTATTGTCATAATATGACAAATCTCATGTCCAATATTTCTTTAACTGACTGTTAAAAGGCGGTAAATGGTCAAATTCCATCTCCACTTAGTAAATCGTTGTTCTCTTTTCTAGTTGAAATAAAAGAAGTTAAAAGGGTTAAAAGGAGTAGAAAAAGAAGTTTTGAAATTTAAGTAAGAATAATTAAATGAGGGATATGTTCGTTAATTTGCAATAAATAGTTATGTTAGTGAAAAAATAGTAAAAAGATATAACTTGGAGGTTGAGTTGAATAGGCAGTGGGAGGCTGAGGAGATTTATTGGCAACAGAAATCCAGGGTCCATTGGTTAAAAAAAGGAGATCAGAACACTTCCTACTTCCATACAGTTACTAGAGGGAGGAGGAAGCAAAACTTTGTGGCTGGCCTCCGAGATGAGAATGGGGAATGGATAACGGATGAAGCTGGGAAGGCAGGAATTGCTTGTAATTTCTATAGTTCCCTCTTTACTTCAGAAAATGAGATAAGGAATATGAAAGAGAGGGTTGCGGAGTTACCCATAGCCCAGCATATTTCCCCGGAGATGAATGCTAGATTGACGGCGGAAGTCCTTCCTGATGAAGTAAGGAAAACTGTGTTTTCTATGGGATCCAAACAAGCACCTGGTTCGGATGGTTTCACTGGTAAATTTTTTAAGGCCTTCTGGGACATTGTTGGTTCCTCTGTGGTAGAGGCGGTTTGCTCGTTCTTCAGAACGAGCCGGATGCTCCGTAGCTTTAATCATACATGGTTGACCTTGATTCCCAAGGTGGACAACGTGGAAACCATGAGGCAGCTTCGTCCAATTAGTCTTTGTCAGTTCATTTACAAAATTATCACTAAGATTATGGCCGAACGGCTGGCTGAGCTGTTGCCTCAGGTGGTTTCTAAAGGTCAAAATGCTTTTATTCGGGAACGGCAGATAGTAGAAAATATTCTTATCGGGCATGAGTTGATGCATTATCTAAAGATAAAAAAGACGGGAAAGAAAGGGTACATGGATCTAAAGGTTGACATGGAAAAGGCCTATGATAGAGTCGAACGGCCCTTTCTCCTCGCTGTCTTGGAAAAATGGGCTTCAACTCTACCTGGAGGGGGTGGGTTCATGAATGTCTTCGTACGACTTCGTTCTCGGTCCTGATGAATGGTACCCCCTCGGGATATTTCTCTCCGTCCAGAGGGCTCCGCCAGGGGGATCCTCTTTCTCCGCTCTTGTTTGTGCTATGCACCGAGGGATTTGCGGCTCTACTGAATAAGGCCATTGCAGAACACAAGCTCCAAGGGGTTAAGGTGGTTCCGAGGGCTCCTCGTATTTCACACCTCTTCTTTGCGGATGATTCCTACTTGTTTCTGAGGGGATCCCTCCAGGAATGCGAAAATCTGATTGAGGTTTTAAACGAATACGAGGACCTTAGTGGTCAGCGGGTTAATTTGGAAAAATCTGATGTATGTTTCAGTGGAAATATTGCTTTGCCTGACCAGGAATTCTTGGCCCAGATTCTAGGAGTTGGGGCAGTAGGGGTACACGATAAGTATCTTGGGCTACCAACACTCATTGCTCGCTCGAAAATGGCTACTTTTCGGTATTTGGAAGAAAAACTGTTGGAGCGGCTGCAAGGTTGGAAACGGAGGACACTATCTTGGGCTGCTAAAGAGGTCTTGATCAAGTCAGTCGCTCTGGCATTACCATTACATGTCATGTCTTGCTTCAAGCTCCCTCTGTCCCTTTGCAGGCTCCTTGATAAGCATGTAGCCAGGTTCTGGTGGAGTGTTGAAGAAGAGCAGTCGAAAATTCGCTGGGTTTCTTGGCGTAATTTGTGCAAAAGCAAACATGATGGTGGAATGGGATTTCGCCGCTTTGAGCATTTTAATCAGGCCCTTTTGGCTAAGATTGGATGGCAAATCCTTAACGAACCTCAATCTCTCTTAGCGCAGGTCTATCAAGGAAAGTGTTTCCCTACGGGAACTTTTCTCACTGCTCAAGCGCGATCTCGTCCATCTTGGGGATGGCAGAGCGTTCTCTATGGTAGGCAGTTGCTTGAGAAGGGGATCAGATGGCAGGTTGGGAATGGTCTGAAGACCTCCCTCCTTTCATCAAACTGGGTTCCGCTTTTACATCCGACTCCTCCGCGATTCAACCCTCTGATCCTTCCGGTGGGGGGAGATCTCCCAGTCGCTGAGGTGATCATCCCGGGGGAAGGATGTTGGGATGAGTCTAAGTTGAACCAGTGGTTTGATCCTCCAACCTGTCGAGCCATCAAAACTATCCCTCTCCCGCGGGGCACTGTAGAGGATCGACTGGTTTGGCATGACTCTGCGGATGGGGCTTTCTCGGTGAAATCTGCTTATCATCTGGCAGTCCGCTTGGATCAGTGTACCAACCGATGGAGAGCTACGGTTAGTTGGATGGACAGAGTCAGTTAGATTCGGTTGTGGGGGGCCAAGATTCCGCCCAAGCTAAAGGTTTTTCTTTGGCAAATTTTTAACCGGGCTCTTCCCACGGCAGAGGCGTTACGTGAAAAGGATGTGGAAGTTCACCCCAGGTGTCCAGTGTGATGGTCGGCGAGTGAGACGATGGAGCATTTGTTTCTTGACTGTCCGGTAGCCCGTGCACTTTGGGATTTTGCAGGGTTGGAGCATTTAGGGCAAGGGTTACCCCGTCATACTTTCCCTCTCTTTCTTAAGACTTTGATGGCAATTGTCCATCAGTCGGACCTGTGGTTGGCTGTCATGGCTGTCCTCTGGCGAATCTGGAAATCTCGCAACTGGGTGGTCTTTGAAGGGAAGCAGTTTGGGTTCCCAGCTTTGATGAGGCAATATCACCAGCAGCTGGCTGAATGGGCTCGCCTCCCTGCTGATCCAGGCATGATGCCAGTAACTCCCTGTCCCAGCCGGTTGAACCCGGTGCGGAGTACTTCTATAGTATGTATGTGGGATGGGGCGACCCGTCGGGAGCCGCACTCGGCAGGGGGGGTAGTAGTCATGACGTCGGCCAGGGAGATTTTGGGGGTGATAGGGGTTCAGTTTCAGTGTATTGATGACCCATTAGTGGTGGAAGTTCTTGCTCTTCGGGAAGCGGTTTGGTGGTGTCTGGAGCATGGTTTCTCGATGGTGCAATTTGAAGGGGATGCCAAGGTCGTCATTGATAAGATCAATCGGGCATAGACTGGTGATATCCGGATGGGGGCTGTGCTTGAAGAAGTAGTTTCTTGTTTTGCCTCTAGGACAGGGTTTAGTGTGCGATTTGTAGGTAGGCGTAACAATCGGGTAGCCCATGTGGTGGCTAGAAAGGCCCTTTCTTTGTTGCCTTCTGCTTGTCGTGTGTTTGATTTTCAGACCTGGCTGAATTCCAGGATGTAATTATCTCTTTGGTTAATCAATATAGGATATCTTTTGAAAAAAAATAAAGAACACAAAAATGATCTCAAATGCAAGAATGATCGAGTGCGATGTTATTAAACATATCGATCCAAATCATAACTTGAACACAAGAATGATCTCGAATGCAACAACTGTATTAATCCGACCCGTATAAATGTAGTATTTAGCACGACCAAGTGATAGCAACAACTGTATGAATCTGTCCACAACCTCCCAAACCAAAAAAAAACCCTGCACAATCGTCGATCCATCATAATCACGATCGCTCCACCGCCATCAACAACAGTGTACCTTACCTGGCCACCATTCAAGTTAAAGTACATCCACCCATCCATTCACCATCCATCCCTAACTAGAAAAGCTCCAGTCCCTTTCTTTCTCTCTCTTTCACTCTCCGATTCTCTTCTCTCTCTCTCTCTTCCTCTCTATTTTTAACTTATTAGGCAGCGGCGGTCGGCAAGAACGATGCATTCATGGTTGGCTATGGCGATGGAATCGGAATATACATATGCACTATGCAGCAGCAGACACACAGATCGGGCAACGATGGGACCTCAAAGCAGTAATGGGATATATGCATGCAGAATTGCAGACTCTCAGTGTTGGCAGAGCAGAGCAGCAGTAAATGAGATCAGTAAATGTTACGTGGATGCCCTGCTGCCTACGTTGCTACATTCACAAGCAAACTTCAGCCTGGAACCATGTGATCGTCATTAATTATCCTCAATCAACCAGTGTTCTCTCACCGTTGCGTGTTTTACAACTAATTCTGCCTGAGATCCAGGGCTCCCTCCAAGCTAGCAATGCAGGCTGTCTCCGGTCTCTCTTGCTTTCTGCATTGATCAACTAATCAATTACCAGATGTTATATAGTTTGGCTCTTCTCATCAGCTTCATTCTTTGTGCCGAGTAGACTAATCGATCATTCGTTCAGTGGCAGCGCTGGCAGGGGGGGCTTGTTCTTCCCTTGCAAGTTGCAACCTGTTGATCCCAGTAGCAGATGTTCCTGGACATTTCAGACAGATCAAGTGATCAAGGGCCATTATGATTTTCTGGGAAATCGATATATAATCATGTACGTTCACATCGTCCATAGGATGTTCTAACTACACCATCTCCGTCAAAAGGTTCGACGTTCAAGCAGCCAAATTAAACATGAATTCGGTTCAGTTGAGTGACTATTGCAACAGAAACTATACTTAAAGAGAGAATACCCTTTTCCTGCACGGCAGGACTTTATGAACTGTGTGTGACATTTGAAACCAGAAGACCTGCTGGAGATGTGTTCAATCAAAAGCCATCCAACCTTGATCATTTATTACAGTCATGAGAAGTCTGTTCTCTTAGGCTCTTAGCTATTGATGATCTAGCAGCAGATACATGAGCTCATGCTATTCACATTACCTAGTAGAGTTGCCCCATTAGTTGCTTCTCTTATGAATCGGTCAACTAGCGTTCAAAGATGAATTCATTTCTCCAAAAGGTAAATTCTTGTTGGAACTCCTAGTTGCCTATCTGCATCCAAGCTCCAGATTCACAACGACATGAAACATTGAAGGCATATTCCTAATCAAAGCTCGATATCAGTAACAGCAAACTAAAGGCAGGAACGTAAAACCAACCATGCTTTTCATGGTTCCAGTGCCACCATTCGTAGTTAGAGCCATTGAATGGAGGAACAGAAGGCATATTCAGCTGCATAATGCAGAGATAGAGACCTCATGATTCAGATTCTGCCACAATGTAACAAGGAAGGGACACACAAGGCACGAGGACCAAAAAAACACAAATCCATTGAGCTAGAGATTCCTCTCAGCAGGAGGGAAACCAATCAAGGGAAATACAGGGCAAAAGAAGCTCATCCTAATCTTCCTAACATATGGTACATTCTACAAGAACCCTGCAATTCACTACTCTTGCATTACATCTACAAAACTCTTCGAATCCTTTCAAAGGACATTTTCTCTTCCTCAAGAAACAGAATTGCTAAGCCAAATCCTGCTCAATACAACCTCTTGAATCATAAAGGTGCGAACTTTTTCTTTGAGGGGCGAGGGCTCCACTTCTATGCTTCGGGGTAGTAGTCCCTCTCCAAAGAAAGATTGATGATTGATCATCATTTGATTATGTTCCTTGGGCAATCCTTTCATCATCCAACTCAAAATCGGAACACCCAGGAAACAATCATTAAAGTTGAGAAAAAAGGGCATAATCATTTTCTCTTTTACCTCATCCACCCAAAAATCTTCTCTTGCTACCAAAAAAAGCCAATATGCAGCTTAGCTATCTATAGTAACATTACACCTAAGAAGTTTGTACTTGTGCCGCGGGAATCCTCCGCGGCGGGGGAAGAGGCGGAGGCCGCGGTGGCGGCGGTCTCCTTTCCGAATGTACCCCACGGCTGCGACTAATGATCATTTCTGACCGGAGATAGAGACGATCCGACGGCTGTACGTCGCTCCACCTATGGGTTTGAATTTCCCGGCCGGCCGACACGATTATCCGATGCTCCAAGCGGGCCCTGTCAGCCGTGGAGACCGACCCGGATGCCGAACCCGATCCGTCACCCTGCTGCTGCCGGGTCAAGAGCAGCCCGTCCTTCCGCTGGTAACGGTCGAAGCAACCGACGGCCACGGTAGATGAATCGGCACTTCCTCGCTTCTTCTTCTCCAAACCCGCAATCGACTTTCTCACCGATGGAGTCGAGCTTCCAGAGAAAGTGCTCTTCCTATGGGAAGAAAAAATCTGGGAGAGAAACCCGCTCCCTGTTCCGGTCGCCCTCTCCCCCGCCGATGAATGCCTGCCGGCGACTCGACGGGAGCTCTGTTCGGAGACAGAGGCCGAGGTATTAATGGAGGAATCCGGTTTTCCGGTTTCAATGTCCGTCGTAATCGGATGACGAGGCTCTTCCAATTCGGCTTCGATTGCAATTCCAGGCGAGCCAGATACGGCGGCGTTTTGGGCTTCCGCCTGTGACGACGCGGCGGGGCGTTCTTCTTCTTCTTCCACCTCCTCGTCGCCGCGGTCGTCAATTGCGATGAGGACGTCCTCCGGGTGGACGCGGTGGCGGCAGAGAGGGCAGGTGGAGTGGGCGTCGAGCCAGGTATCGACGCAATCGACGTGGAAGGCGTGGCGGCATTTGGGTAAGAGGCGGAGAACCTCGGGGTTCTCGAACCGATTGAGACAGACGGCGCACTCGAGCCCGTCCTTGTGGCCTCTGAGCGAGCTGAACCGGAAGAGGGGAAGGGACTCGATCACCGACCTGTCGACGCCGGAGTTTTTCCTGGCCAGGTTGTTGGCGCCGTGGTAAGGAGGGTTTCTGGCGCTGTCGGGGGGACGCTTGCAGTGCTTGGCGTAGAGGAGGAGGAGGAAGGTGACGGAGAAGACGGTGGTGGAGATGGCGACGACGACGGCGAGGCTGGGGCGGAGGGCAGGGGTTTCGCCGGAGTTGAGGAGGGCGGGGAAGTCAGGGGGAGGGGAGAGGTAGCCGGGGAGGGCAATATCGCCGATGGGGTATGGTGGAGGGGGAGGGTTGGGTTGTGGGGGTTTGGAGTCGTCGGCGGCGGAAACAGGGGAGAGGAGGAAGAGGAAGAGGAGGAGTCGGCGGTGGAGCATGGCGGCGGCGGTGGTGGGACTTGGGGGAGAGGAGAGGGAATGCGGTGGATGGGGGGGAAAAAGGGGAAGGTCCTTTTTGGGGGGGTTGTAGTTGATTAGATTAATGGCGGAGAAGGGGAGGATGGAGCCATGGATGGAGGGAGAGAAAGTTCAGAAGAAGAAAAAGAAAGGGGGGAAAAAGAGACAAAATAACCGAAACACTGGGGGTGGGTTCAGAAAGGAAGGGAGGGGAAGCAGCAAACACGTGACGCATGTTTTCGCGTCTTCCCCATTGCATTTTTTGCAACATTCCCCACACACACAGCAGCAGCAACACACAGAATTTTAAACTCCTTTACATAATAATTAATTTAGACATTAGAAGATTTTATTTAAATCCACATCATTAATTAGACCTAGAAATATAACTATACTGTCCTAACTAACTTCTAATCCGCACGGTTGGCCGGAATAATTATATTTGATTATTTATATTTTTATGCTACATTTAATTCTATCAAATCATTTAATTTTATTGATAATCTTTCGATCGAGATGATACATACAGAAAAAATATATAGGTCGAATATTTGGACAAATATCATCATCATTTAATAATATAAAATATAAAAAGGTATCATTGATCCCAGTTTTCATAATGATAATGAATTCTCCGATAAAATGTTATTGGTTAGTTGATTGTCAAGAAAGATAGAATATAAAAGCTCACTGAAATTCCCACACGATTTATCAACAACAAAAAAAAAATTCCACACGAACCATATATAGTTTGAAACTAAATTTTAAACCTCACATACCTACATAAACGTTCAATGCTCTCCTTTTAGGAACAACATGTCACTAATCACAGTTGTCAAAAAAAAATGTCACTAATCACAAAGAAATTGAGAGTTGTTGATTAAAGCCAACTAGAGGTGGCAATAAGGATCCAAATCCATGAATCCAATCCAATCCATCCACCAAATTATCCACATAATCCAATCCATTTAAATCCAATCCATTTGATCCAAATCCAATTGCATTGGTGGATTCATGGATCAATCCATGGACCCAAATGGCAAATTTCAATTTGGTACCTATATTTTTTATGTTTTTCATTTTGGTACCTAAAATTTATATTTTTATACGAAAAATATCATTGTAAATTTACATTTTGGTATCTAAAATTTTTTGTTATGACATTTTAGTACCTAAACTTTTGAAAATTTACATTTTGGTCCAAGCCTTGGATGTCATTTGGATTCATGGATCAATCCACCAATCCATTTGATCCAATCCATGAATCCACCAATCCATTTGATCTATGTATCCACCAATCCAATCCACGAATCGGATCCAATTGCCACCTCTAAAGCCAACTATATACTAACAACTCAGTTAAGAGGGGGACCATCAAAACTTGAGAGCAAACGCCAATATTAGGGTTACCTCCAATATACTAATACTCGATCAAAGTCATAAGGAACAAAATCAGACACTTCTTCTCTATCAGTTCCAGTAGGTTGAATAAAGAATCGACCGATCTATTTCCATAAATCAATCAATGATTCCTCGTTTTAAGATAGAAATAGGTTGCGATAGGAGCAAATATCATAAACCTAAAGATCTAATAGCCACCACTCTCTGTTGTCCAATCAAAATTTTATTCACTCTATCTTCAATCTCAAGAGGCGTATGTTTTAACCAAAAATTCAATTTCCAATCCTCCTTCTGCAACTCCATTTATTGAAATCAATTCTATTCACCATGGATTGGTATAGGATTTGAAATCTTCTACTTGCACAGTTTAAATCTCCAACAATTAAATCGTGCTGCAAAGAGATAGCAGACTACTGCACGATGAAGAGAATTTTGGAGGAAGTTAGAAAGAGATAAGAACAAAGATAAAAAAGTACTAAATTTAAATATAAATGAAAATACAAGGACGCAACACGTAGTAATAGAATTAGTTTCTTCCATGTTGGCCAATTATCAATTTACCCTTAGTGAAATTAATGAGGGAGCAATAATTTTAGAATTGAAAAAACTACATGAAACTCTACTATGAAAATTGCAGTATCAAGCAACATAAAAATAAATACGGTAGACTTAGTGTCTTTTTAATCATGATGGAAAAGTCCTCCGATTTTCAGAGTGTCACTTTGTCTGTGTTTTGTATTAAAAAAGATACAACGAATTCTTTAGTGTAATTGGTTGTGATTAATGTCTTTGTTTGAAGAGACCCGTGTTCAAATATTGATATTGACATTTTTATACGGAATAAATAATTAATTGTAAAGACAAAAATGTCCTTCCTACTTTCACTCTCGTTGCAGGAAATTTGAAATAGAAAAAACTAGACAAAACTCTATATTATTGGAGGACTAGACGTGGGCTAACCCGTTGGCCGGATGAATAACATCAATAATATAAACAATATTAGTAAATGTCTGAATTAAGTTACATACTTATTTGCTACCATGAATGAATCCAAATTATTCAATTATGTGAATATAGCAAAGGAACATACATCAGAAGTTTTATGAAATATTGATCTTTCATGAACATAAGTCTTTATCTAACAGTAAAAAACACATGGAAGGGAACCTATAAAATAGTAATCAACTCATTTCAATTTACTCATCAACGAAAGAAATTACTTCAAGTTTTTTTTTTTCTTTTGTAATTGCTCGGCCATCAAAAGCATCATCTTCTCCACGCTACTTCAGTCATGAGCCCTTTATATTCACAATGCATCAATGGTCTCTTCCTTTTCTCATGCATTCTTTAAAAAAAAACTTTAATTGTCAAAATGTTTCGAAATGTGAAACATCAATTTCAAGCTACTAAAATTTATCTCATTCAAATGATAAATATTATCAACGATTCGCTTTTTCTTCCAATAATTGAAATTTATATATCCACCATCAATAATATTTTTCTTCTTCTCATTCTCAACGACGACATTATCTTCATTACCGAATCCACTACCTCCACCATAAGTATCCTCTTTCTTCTTCTCCAACATTTCACTGAAAGCAAAAATTAAGTGGTAAACATTTTGCAATTGTGAAACGCCAATTTTGAGAAATAAATTTACAACGTACATATCATGAGATTTTTCTAAAATTACTCTTCCTCATCATTCCTTCTCTTAAAAATGGTGTACTCGCTTATGGATTCGCGATGTGTTACTCGTTGAGCTTGATACAAACATTCAACTCCATACCCCCCCAGTTTGTAGGAGATGAGGACTGAGGAGACGAAGGTCATCACATTCACTATCTTGGAATAGTTTCTCAATTTACGTTCCAAAAATCTAACTCCCTCGCGATTCAAAACTATAAAGTCTTATTCAACAATTATTTTCATAATTCGGGGATTGATCTTGAATCTATAAAATGACAGCAATTGAGATACATATTTATTCAAAAACTTTATGTTTCAATGGGTATTTTTGTTTATCTAGAATGAATGAATTTGAAGTTAAAAAGAATGGAATAGTGGAGGTAGATTGTTACCAAAGTACTATTGTCTTTGATGTTGTATTTCTTGTAAAAGTACTCGTATTAGCCTTCTTGAACTTTTCTTTGACAAATTTTAACAAAAATGATTTGTTTCACCCAAAAAAATTTAAAACCAAAGTTCAGTGAAGATATGCCCGTTAAATTTGTGGGAGATTGAAAATCTCCGCCATTGCACTGCTTAAAGGAGGTTATGCACCAAAGTCTCATTCCTTTAACTTGGTTGTTTTAAGATCAAACTGGACCATTATTATCTGATGATTCTCCACATGGAATATTATTCGAAGCATGGAACCATTTATCACAATAATTAATATTAGTATGAATTAACTCAATAAATCAAAATAATACTAAAGCCAGTATAGCATATCAAATAATATGCTAGTGTCAAAGAAAATTTTGATCGGAATTATCACCGCACCAATATAATTCTCTCACTAAGATTTTACCATACCCAATAAACCAAAAGATCCAAAAAACTATATAAAGGGAAATGAGTTGATGTTATGGTAAAAGAAAATTATACATAAAAACCTAGGCTTGAAGTGCTATAATTTTATGATTCTGTATCGTTGGCCGAAAAAAGAACCTAGGAAAGAAAGTACGTTGGCTAGTTGTTTCAAAATTTGAACTTATAGATAATGATAGTGATCTACATTTCATCGGTCTAAGAAAAAAACCAATACTTAGAATTTTTTTTGAGGAATAAACTAATAATTAATTAGAAAATGATTGGTAACTACATTCATAAACTGATAAACCTCTTGACCCTTAGTCACTCGACGAACTTATCAATCATCGTAGATGGGTTGGATTTAAATTTTATTTTGTATGCATGTGACTCGGACCTAGCCGCGCCAGAGGAACGCACCGAAGCTACCCAACGCGAAGATCCCAGCGAGCGCGACACCGTGAGGGCGGACCGGCGCGAAGACCTCGAGCGCGGCACATGCTATGTGCACGTGGAAGGATCGAAGCGTGGACCAGACCAAAGAGCCGCAGAAAGCGTCGTCTCGCTTCCCGAGGGGTAGTCACATCAGGGTCCCTAACACAGTCATAGGTAAGCCTCTGACATGTCCTAGGTATGGGCATGGCCTAAATCCCTGACATGTCAATGGTCATGTCATTGTACCATCATGTAGCTCAACCACTCACCCACCACCATGTAACCTATAAATATGGCATTTACTCCGGTGGGTGAGGGGATCGGATTTTTCTGACTCTATCTCTAAGATTATCAACTTCTCTCTCTAAGATATTACCCTCTCAACTCTATTCGTAATTTCCTCAGTTCTTCCATCGACGGTTATTCTTCCCTTGCTTACTCTCCTTGACCCATCTTCCCGAGTCTCACTCCTACACCCAGTTAGGCTCAAACAGAACTTATCAATCATCGTAGATGGGTTGGATTTAAATTTTATTTTGTATATGTTGGTAATAGTAAAATAAAAAAAAAGAATCAGGAATAGAAGATAGAGTATTTTACGAAGTCTCTTTACAGTTAGTAATAGTTTTTTTTTTTTTGACGAATGTTAGTAATAGTTAAAAAGCCTGGTTTTTTACCTTTTTAATAGAGTCATGTTTCTCAATTGTAATGTCCGGGTTTTTCAATTAAAAAGACAAAAGCATTCTCCCTAAAATCATTTAGAAGGTTGAAAATTTAGAACTCAACAGATTATTGTGGAGAACTTCTTTATATTAGAGTTGAGATTGGGATATCAATCTCACAGCTTTGAGCGATTCTACTCAAGTTAAAATCTATCTTAATTTGATTCTTACTGTAATTAATTATTTTCATTATTCTAGCATTACATGTGTTGTAGAGAAATGATTTAGGCTTTTGGCCGAATAGTATTTGGATTTTGGAATGAAGAAGATAAGATATACCGCCCAATCCTAAAAACTGAAACCAGAACCCCGATTCTCTTTTAGAAAAAGGAAAAAAATTTGCAAGCCCAACCAAATATATAATCACGTTACTCTAGAGGTGGCAATTAGGATTCGAATCCAATCCAATACATCCACCAAATTATCCACCTAAGTCAATCCATTTAAATCCAATCGATTTGATCGAAACCCAATTGGAATGGTGGATTCATGGATCAATCAATGGATCCAAATGACAAATTATGATTTAGTACCTATATTTTTATATTTTGGTACCTAAATTTTATATTTTTATACGAAAAATATAATTGGAAAATTACATTTTGGTACCTAAATTTTTTCATTAGGACATTTTAGTACCTAAACTTTTCAAAATTTACATTTTTGTCCAAGCCTTGGATGTCATTTGGATTCATGGATCAATCCACCAATCCATTGGATCCAATCCATGAATCCACCAATCCACTGGATCCAATCCATTTAATCCACCAATCCATCCACGAATCCGATCCAATTGCCACCTCTACGTTTCTCTAAAGTCTAAACTCTCTCAGCTCTATTTTAAGGTCATATATATAGCGTAGAAAGACTTATGTAGCCTTCCATGAGTTGCTGGCTGGCCTCCTAGCTCTATTTTAACCCCCTCTTCGTCCAGAATCTCCTTATATAAGTGGAGGGAGGGATACATCGCAAAGTTACCTGAACTATCAGGTCCTAGCGTTTTAGATTAGATTAGTCTGATAAACAACAAATAGAGTTTTTGTCTAATGATATCACATTTATTAATTTTCATCCTAATTGTCTTGAACTTGAATTGTAGGATGAATTTTTCTTCTCATGCAAACTTCTTAACTAGCAGTGTGAAAAAAAACTATGTAAACATAATCTCGTCTATTTCTATCCCAGGAAAAATGTTTGACAGTCAAAATTGAATTTGAGATTTGATTGCTTCCTCGATATTCAAGCATTTTGTCTATATCAATCTTAAGTAGGTAGTATGTCTACTAAATCGAATTATTCTAAATCCCTGATATATAGGAGTTCAATTGCGAATTTATTGTGAATATGAAGGATGCTATGCTAGCTTTTTTTTATTTATTGATGGGAGGCCACTTAGCCAAGAAAAGGGGAGGTCACAGGGGAGCAGAATGGGGGTTACTAGGGAGAAGAAGAGAGGTTACAGACAACCTTGCGACTGAAGGTAATCCCCCTCACGTCATCTTTGAGAAAAGAATCTAATTCAGGAGGCGGGTCAACAAATTCATACATACCGTAGGGATAGACGAGATTATACTTCGAGAGCCAGTACGCGACTTTATTCTCTTCTTGATATGTATGAACTATGTTGACTAGCCAATCTTGAGCAAGTTTTCTACGAATATAGTTTAAGAGAGTGGCATAGGGGTGCACTTGATCTATGCGCTGCTTAATCAGCTCAATAGCCAGTTGAGAGTCCGATTCCACGATGAGCATCCTACATCCGTACTTCCAAGCCAAAATAAGCCCTTGATTGATAGCCCAAAGTTCCACAGAAGCTGCAATGCATGAACCAATACTGAAACAGAAGCCTCGCAACCATAATGAAAGCATGTATTCTATTTCATGCTACTAAATATAACAATCAACTGATGCGACCCTACCCACCGCTTATAAAAATGGATCGAGAATGAGGGGGTTCAAGTTGAAGCGAGAATCAACAGTATAATTTATAGCTGAAAAGTAAAACTGCACCCCCCATTCAAAATTTCCTGCCCATAGAGTGATTTTAGGAAGCTGATGTGGCAGAGTGTTAAGCGGGGAAAAAAAAGAGTCCCCGCCTGATTTCAGAACCAAAAAACTGTCCACTACCCACCTTTTCTCCTGCCAGGCCACGTTGTCATTTAATTTGTATTTATTTTTTATTTCCCAGGAAGGAAATGGTACACTGAAGAAGCGTGCAAAACAACAAAACCCAGAGGCAAAGCTCCTTCCTTTTCCCCTTCCATAAGTTCCTTTGTTTTTTTTCTACTGTTATTAAGAGAGAGAGAGACAGAAAGGGAATCACAATTCCAATCACATTACACAGAGAGGGGGAAAGGTGAAATGGAGAAGGAAGTCGATTGTGAGGTGCGAGCTCCCGCCTGTGAACTACTCCACCGCCGTGGATTTGCGCCGCCCCGGCGGCGAGGTTGTGGAAGGAAACTGGATGGCTTCTTCGAGGAGGGCGGCGAATCAGACGGCGGATGAGGAAAATTCCGATTCCGTCCCCGATTGGGGGAAAGTGGTCTACGAGGCGATTCTGGATTGGAACACGGTGGTGGTGTTGGCGAAAGGGTTGAATCTGAAGCCACGGAGGGAAGTCGATCCGGCCGAATTCAGGTGCCATTTCTCGCTGAGCAACAATTTGACCAGAGAGGAGAGCTTCGTCTTCACCACCGAAGCCACCGCCGAGGCTCAGGAAGTGGTCCGCTGCTTGCATCCGGAAAAACAACACCGCGCTGGCCGAAGGAATCTGCGTCACCGTCAGCCGCGTCGAAGACTCCGCTGCCTCCCCTGCCTCGGCCTCCCCTGCAGCTCTGCCATCGGTGGCGAAAGTGTACAACCCGAAATCCCACGGAATGAGAGGGAAAGGGGAAGAGAAGTACGAGCTCTGCGCTTGCACGATGCTGTGGAATCAAGCGTCGGTTTTGAAGGAATGGGTGATGTACCACTCGTGGCTGGGAGTGGAGCGATGGTTCATCTACGACAATAACACCGACGACGGGCTACAAGACGTCGCTGACGAGCTTAACACGCGGAATCACAATGTCTCCAGGCACGTCTGGCCGTGGATCAAAGCGCAGGAGGCAGGGTTCTCGCATTGTGCTCTGAGAGCAAAGTACGAGTGCAAGTGGGTCGGCTTCTTCGACGTCAACGAGTTCTTCTACTTCCCTCACTACAGTGGCCAAACCCCCTTGCCAGGGAAGAACTCGCTCCGCGCCATGGTCTCGAACTACACCGATTCGCCCACGATCGCGGAGGTGAGGACAATGTGCCACAGCTTCGGCCCATCGGGGCTAACAGAACCGCCGAAGCAAGGTGTGACGGTAGGTTACACTTGCAGGCTGCAGGCTCCTGAAAGGCACAAGTCCTTCGTCCGACCGGACCTTCTCGACATGACGCTGCTGAACATTGTGCATCACTTCAAGCTGAGGGAAGGGTACAAGTCGACGAACGTGGCGGAGGGGACGGCGGTGATCAACCACTACAAGTATCAGGTGTGGGACACTTTCAAGGCCAAGTTTTTCAGGAGGGTTTCGACCTATGTGACCAACTGGCAGGACGATCACATGTATTTGTGTTGACACATGTATTTGTGTTGTTTCATTTGTTGCATCGTATATATTTTAATTCCAGGTCATGTGAGGATCATGCTAGCCTAGACAGGGATGGTTCCGCCCATATATGATTATGGTACACCAGTCTTAATGGTCTATTTCGATGGCGGATAGGCAATGATGAGGGAGGTTTGCGGATTTTGACCTTTTTTTTATAAGCTATTGTTTTGGTTGGTTATACCTCAATGTTTTGTTTAATTATTTCTTGATTCCTTTGTTCTCTCTTTGGAGTTACTCACCTTAATTTAGTGGAATCTCTTGGCAATTTTCTGATAATTGACTTGCTGCTCTCAAATGCACAAATTTGCAGGATGGCTTATGGCAATGCACCAGATGCTGCTCAGCTCAGGTTTCGATTATATCTTCCACCCTGCTATCAAAGTTGAACCTTGGCTTCCGAGATATTGAAGTCTCCTCTTTATGGTTTGGCTTTATTTCTTTCTATTTCCTGGCATGGTCCTCCAATTCTTGATTGTGGGTTTTAGTTCTCAAAATCAGGACTTGCTTTTCTTGCCATGATATGGCTTCAATGCATGAACCGCTTCTTTTGGTTGAGTTTTTGTTAGTGGTTTAAACAATTAGCATATTTTCTAAATGTAGGGTAATTTGATGGGGGAGACTAATCAATTCTACATTTTCAGATACATTAGCCTACTTTCAATATGCAGTGTTTGTATGTATGATTCGAGAGTAGGGGTCTATGATCCATATGTCATCTTTCAGGCCTACACTTTCGGCTGATATATGTTTATCACTCCAACGAATGAAGCCTTACAAATTTATGGGGGTTGATGCTTACCCCAGGTGAGTTAGTCGGTGCATTTATGTCCTCTCCTCCCTACTGCTTTATTAGCCGTTTGTCTCACTTTTAGTCGTTCTGCTCTAGAAGGTGACCATTATATCATGTGTGATCTGATCAATTTCAATGTTTTTCATTCACGTGTTTTCTTATTACTAGCTCTATTCCCACACTTCAAAGCGATTAGTTTGAGCCTTCCAGTATATGATCCTATAAACTCATTTACAATTGAATTGTCAGTATAAGCTATTTTACTTGCATTATATAACGCTTTGGAGTTTGGGACATTTTATTCTTAAAGCTTTTAGTCATTTTTGCTATATGGTTTCGATTTTTTTATTTGGTTTAGATATTTATCCAGTTCGATCTGGCTTTCAAGTTGTACGAAATTAAGTTGGCTGAATCTATCACTTAAAAAAAAAAGTTTGCTGAATCTATCTATTTTAGGAGTCAAAAGTTCTATCATCTACTTGAAAAAGAACTCTTAAGGCGTGTGTCTATTTCTTTGTAATAACTTGGTTTGTTTTTCCTAATTATTTTCTCTGTCATTGTTGACATGGCCTGCAATTTCTCATTAACAAAAAGGACTATGGATGGTTTCCTACTCCAAACATGCTTTGTAGTGTATTCCCAGTTCCCACCGCTTCGACATTGGTGAAACACAAAGCTCCTTTGCTATATCACCAACAAAGATGTTTCATTATTATCAAAACTACGCTGGTACGTGCCTAGACTAATTGTTCTTTATCAATGCCCAGTTAGTAACTTTGTTCTAATATGCCTCTTAATTTTCAACAACGACAAGTTTACAGTTTGTTCTCATTCTGTTCAACTTATCTTCCACTATGCTTTCAGTATGCCTTCTTTCGTTGATGTTTTATATGTTCATATGACAAGAATCGTTACCTCATTTTCATCATTGATACAAGATCTCTTGCTATTATTTCATAGTAGAACCTTTAAATATACCAAACCAACTTCAGTTACAGACAATCATGTCACCAATTTACCTGAGAAATTTTAATGGAAATCACTGTGGTTTTTTAGCCAAACACTTGCTGATTTTGGTTATTCCCCTGTTGTTACTATATTTGCACTTTAGACACCCAGTTGTAATCTTCGACGATTCCAACTTCGTGTGGATGCTAATTCCTCAATCATGACTTAGTAATGATGTAGTCTTTAACTGATAATTTACCCCTCTTTTGGGTACATATGCACCTATTTTTGTTCACAAATTTATTTTTAATTTCACAGCCAAGATAGTCAACTGGGGTCTGGGTGCATTTCCTAATTACAAATGCTTCCCATCACACCCAATGTTCCGCCACCGCCACCATCACTTCCAAGTTCCAACCATGGGCAAGATACAAAACTCAACATCTTCATTTCACCGGCCATGGCCAGATCAGAAACCAAATATGTTAAGAGTTAGATAGATAAATGATGGATGATGTGAGCGCTTGAACGAGAGTGGTGAATTGGTTGGGAAGTTGCCAAGTTTTTCGGCAATAAGGTGGTCAGCCACCCTACCGATGAATCAGACCCCATAACGTAACATTTAATATAAATAGCCTTGATTTGATGTTTCTATTTTTAGAATGTGAATTGAAATGCTGCAGCAAAAGAAGGAGAAAGAAATATCAATATTTTGGCGGGCTAGGGCTGGAACTGAAAGTTGCGATGAGTTTTGATGTGCACATATATTTTCTATTACTGAAACTGCTAGCCTTAGATATTTGTGAAAGCTCTCTTTGAGAACTCAGAGTTGTCTGCTTTATTCATCTAATTTGGGCTCAAACAATTGTGCTAACCTATAGTTTTTATTGTCGGGCCTCATTCTCTTTTCACTGATAAATTGCCTAATAACAAAATTAAATTGACCTACAGTGACTTTTGTTTTCCAGGTTCTTTCACCGTGTGTGGTAGCGAATATGAAATATAACCGGTAGCATTTTGTTCTTTTTTATATTCACTTTAGAAATTTTACATGTTTTTTTTTGGAATTCAAGAGGTATAGATCCGTACATCGATAATAACAAATCTTATAAAGAAAAACAATTTAAGCAATTTATATTGAATGTAAAAAAGTATAAAATTTTCTTCTAAAATATAAAAAAATATAGATACCAGTAACCTAGGATGGCCACATCACCAGAACTAATTACTTACTAATATAAAATTCAAAAGTAACACAAATATTATTTTCCCTTTATGAATAAACTATTTAAAAGACTGTAAATTTTTTGAAAATATGCAAATTAGTTAATACAAAACAAAAAAATATAATACAAAATTTAACCGACCAACGGGTCGGGTAAAAGCTAGTCTATTTCCATTTCAAAACAGCTTGGATGAGCCGAGTTAGAAATTGGCGGATCTAACTTAAATAACAAGTAAATTAAATAATCGAATCAAAGATCGAGCATTAGTTTTGACTGATGAGAGGACTAAAATTATAATTACTTATCAAACATAAAAAAACAAAATGAACTTTTTGAAATCTCACAAACATAAAAAGGACGACATAAGCTTTATTACAAACAAAGAATAATGATTTTGGTGACCTGAGATAATTTACTCCAATTCAAATCCTCTATAAGTAAGTGAGAAATGATCTTGAAATTGTATATAAATCGAATATCCGTGAGGTAGATGTCGATCGTACTATAAACGATTTATTGGATTAACGAGAATTCCACGACCAACCCACCTAAATAAGTAGGCTCCTAATTAAACTCCAATCTCCCCAACCATTTCTGAAACTCTGCTAAATCTCCATCAAACTCCACCCATAAACCACCACCCCCAAATAGAAAAAGAAGTGAAGAGAAACAGAGAGGCACCCACACCCCTGCAGCACCTGTCTCTAATAATTTAGGTTTTGACATTGATGAAAATCATCATTATGTGTGTTGTTTTCTTGTTTAAAAATGTCAGATTCTCCCATAAACACCACCACTGGCAATGTTTCCCATTCATTCAATTCAATCTCTCATCTAAACAAAATCTGTCAATTCATTTCATTGCTCACACAGACAACATTCATTAACTAATATATTAATTAATGACAGTATGACACCATTATGGCTGGTCGCTCTCTCTCTCTCTCTCTCTGCAAAAGTGTGAATTATCGCCATTAATATTGCCTTCGCATCCGTGTGGTGACTGGTGTAGATCAGTTTAAAAAAGCTCATCGTGGAGCATTAAACAATAAACAATACAATGGTGTGTGCATGAGAAGTTGGAAAAAACTAGGCAACAATGGAGGATTTAAGGATGGTGTGATATTCTGTTTCTGTTCCCTTATAAGTGGGGATTTGCCAAGTACGAGTACAATACCCAACTCACTGGGAAGTAGGAGGACAAAATAACCAAGGTTAAAAAAGGCGTTAGACGTAAGGCAAGCGTTTGGTTTCTGATTTGCGCGTAATCCGATTAATCAAGCCTAGGCGCGCTTTCTTGAACTATGAAAAAACTATGAATCTGTATACCCAACCGAATCCGAATTAGGGGAAAATTCAGTCGATATTATTTTTGTGTGGTTTTTTCCCGAACCCGACAAGAAAGGTTATGGGTGTAACCAAGATTTAGTAATTCCGTACCAAACTCACCTGAATATGTGTTGCATTTGTATTCTAGACGCACTCAATTTAACACTTTAGTCATTCATATCTCTCAAGTACTGTAATATTAATACTTGGTTCTCAAATCTTCCTCATTTTCTTTTATCGCTTTTACAAACAATGTAACCAGAAAACTTCAATTTGTATTTGCTACACATTGATAGTATACAACCTGTCATATTATGCATCGATCTTTCTTTTTTCAGCCCATACAGAATATAAATGCGAGTCAAAAATATTGATTGGGATTTGGGATATTCTTGAAGTCGGGTGTTAATTCACGTTATTTCCTTAAGAGGGAAAAAGGGAAATGGGCTGTCAATCTCCATATCTGGAGAAACTTGGCACAGACCGATGGAGGTGATGGGATACATACAATACAATTCAGATGCTGATCCTGAAACGACATCAGACGAGACGTGAAACGATTGACAGTGGAGATCCCACCACCACCGTCCAATCTTCTACTGTCACTCACTTCACTTGCCATAAACAATATTTTCCTTCTCCTCCTACGGCACCTTTCCTTTTCAGTTTTCACTCTCGCAGACACTACTGTGGATGGAATGCCTAACCAACAGTCTTTATCACTATGTTTGGGAAGGGGTGTAAATGGAAGGGGGTGCAAGTTTGGAGGGGTAAACACAAGTTCCAAGGTGTTTACCCCCGTTTGGTTATTTTGTAACAGTAGGGGGGTGCAAAACGTGAGCGTAAATTCACTGTTTCGGCTTACCCCCCAAATTGGGGTGCAAGGGAAGGAAGGAAGGGAGGGGGAAGGGGGAGGAGGGGAATTATGAATTTTTAATTAGACTATAATTACATAATAATTAATATTATTAATTTTTCTTATATCTATATTAGTGTAGAAGTTGTTTGGGGTTGACCGTTTGACTCAGAGAGCAAGTTTGTCAATGTTCACCTCGTCAAATCGATATCTCTTAGTTGACCCGAATTTGCATTGAAAATTAGAGATAAGAAGCATTTGTTGAAAAGATAGAGAGGAACAGTTTAGTTAACTCGATTTACTTTAATAAGTAGTTAAAACTTACAGATTCGAACGTGTTTGACTAAGTTTGACCATATTCAATTTAAAGTTAGGCACGAGAACCCCCTTAGGATGACCAGTTACGAGTTGGATTTCAAGTTTCGAGGTTGCTCGACCAATGATTATTATTGTTGTTATAAATAATTATATTTGAGCATTATTATATAATAATTATTTTTATTAAAATTATTTTTATTTATTATTTTTATTATTATATATTGAATTTTCATGTTTGTGATAATATTTTATAAATTGATAAATCTATTTTATAATAATATAATTACTTACTTTTTACTCTATTTGCACCCCCCTATTTTTTCATCCAAACAACAATTTACCCCTCCACTTACACTCTCCACCAAGTTGCACCCCCCAACAATTTACCCCTCAACTTGTACCCCCCTCGAACTTGCACCCCCTTGTTGCCAAACATAGTGTATAACAATCCAAGTATAATAGTGTTTGAGCACAAAGGAATTTTTCATTTGAAGTCATTTGGTAATCAAAGATAGCAGGTAGGGGTGAAAGCTTGTCTCGGAAGACCCACTGATCCGTCCCGTGCCTAAGGGTTGGGACGGGTCAGTTTGTCTACAGACTACAGGGACAGATTAGGGACGGGTCATTTGTTGACCCTGCAAGGGTCGGGACGGGTCGGGACAACTTAGGGACGGGTCACGTTTTGACATTGTGATCCTTAGCAGCAACAAATATCTCATACTTCATTGGACCTTTTTGTAAAGTTTTTAAAGTTTAGGTACTAATTTGTAAAAATAAAAAAATTTGGGTACCAAAACGTAATTTTACCATCAAAATTTATGGACTTATTTGTAAAAAAAATAAAATTTAGATACTAAATTGTAAGAAAAAATAATTTTGGGTACCAAAACGTAATTTATAAAAAAGTAGTGTGTTGATTAGGGTCGACCCACTGACCCGACCCGTCCCGTCCCGTCCCAACCCTTGAGGGTCAGACAGGGTCAAGAAGGAGACAGGGACGGGACGGGACGGTTATACATCTTGACCCTTCAGGGACGGGTCAGACAGGGACAGGACAGGGACGGGACATGCAAATTTTCAGCCCTAAAGATACATCAATCTTTTTTAGTAGTGGCAAACTTAATCGAACTTTGTGATCGTCATCGACTTGACTATCCTTATATCGACCTAATAGACAATGTGATCGACATCATCAACGGTTTTTATAAATAAGAAATCTCTATCAAACTAACAAATATTACTCATCCTTCTTTGTTTACTAGTTCTTTATTTTGTTCCCAACTCGCTAGGCTTCATTTCATGAGCAATCAACCGTAACTGAGAAGAAAGTCTGAACTATGCCATTTGAGATTGATGAGAGCATGATTCATTGGAATACAGATTACCTTTTCAAAAAAAAAAAAAAATTGATGAGAGCAGAACCTCTATATATGTTCCAAGTTATAAATTCTAACTAAGCGCTAAACAAATCTAAATCTTTATCAACAATTTTCAAGGTGACATTTTACATAATAATAACTGTTATACTAACTAACATCAATGTCTGGGTGGTGTAGTTGGTTATCACGTTAGTCTCACACACTAAAGGTCCCCAGTTCGAACCTGGGCTCAGACATTTGACTTTTTCCTTTTTTTTAAATTTTTTTCCAGCCTTGTATATGTCCCTGGTTTCTGGCACTTCCTTCTCATGTTTTAGCCATAGGTATTTCTTTTCATTTCTTCAGCGTACCTGGTTTTTGGCACGTCATTGGTATCCCCAAGTAATTCTATCTGTATTCTGTTTCCTTCTCATGTTTTAGCCATAAGTATTGCTTTTCGCTTACTATGTTGAGTGCAGGCGGCAGGCCCCTTTGATGTTACTGGGGCTTATTTGGTTGTGTTCTCTCCAACTGCAATAGTGTATCTCAAGCGATGTTGAATTTTTTGTTTCTGAATAACTCAAGTGATATTGTATAACTTCGATTGAAGTGTCATGCGATATTGTATCTAACACTTCAATCGAAGTTGGGACATAAACTGCAAAAAAGAGAGGAAACTACACTGAAAATGGACCACTCAAACCTTGCAACATCCTCATTCCAGAAGAAGAAAAAAAAGAGGTTTCCCATGAACAATGTACATCTGTCGGGCTACACAGATGGGGAAGGAACACCAACAAGCTAGGTGGTGGGAGCAAACCCAGATTAGCATTATATGAACACAAGGGTAAGGCTTTCAGTTTCAACTAAACACCCTTTCTGGAGGAGATGAGATATGATCGCCCACAGAATGCATCTTCCAATTGACCAGAGTTCCACTTGATGACACCAGCTCAAGAACTCCGGACAAAATTTGATTCATTTCAATGCTACTGCCTACTACACCATGGTTGCTTGCATTCGATGAAAGAGCAAACGTCCAAGCTGAATCTCTTGAGCCTCCACCAGTTTACATAAACTGTACAAAACATGACAACTTCGGAAGCTCATTGGTCCCAGATTGGTCGTCTCTTATCATAGGCGAGATAGTGAAGAGGTCAAACTTGTGAAAGCCTCTCTCTCAGCCTGTCTTGTCAAAAACCTTCTGTGAGTATATGAACTCGGCCAGCCAAAGGTGCCTCAAGTTTTGACATGGCTTCTTGTATTTCCTGGTGAATGAATTCAAAACTATCAGTTTCATTATCCAACACACATCTGCATATTATGTCCCAAAAACTAGAACTTCAAACTTACCTCTACTGTGTAACGAGCTGAAAAATGGATCATAAGGATTGCCTTGTTCTGAAATTTGTCTGCATGCTTAATAATCTGAACAGAACAAGATTCATAAGTAGTAAAATTCCAATGGCGTTATATTACAGAAGAATCAAAGAATACCTCATACAGATGGGTGTGACCATATTCTCGGGCATGCTCCACTGTTACCCTGTCCTCAACAAAAGTGCACTGTTGTGTATGGATTTTATTGTCAGCCCTTCTACCAGTACTATGAACAAGATTCATGTGAATACTTCAAAGGAAAAGTTTTTCTGATACATTAGAATAGACTGTTCATCGGTAATCATAATATTACTCTTCAGAATGTTTCCATGATAACCAACTATTTTAACTAACTCGCAAAATATGATCCCTTTCCATGCTCCCGAGATGACAACCAACTACTGTATGAACAATCAGGATAATGAGAGCTAGCTAGCAGCTTACCTCCATAACAAGAACTGTTGCCTTCAGAACGTCACTGTTACTTTCGTCCAGTATGAAGTCAGACATTGTATCACCAGTAAAAGCAATTTCGGGGTGACTTATAGTATCTGTTATCTGTAAATAAACGGGCCCAATCTTGAGTATGAGGAACATGCCAATTCGAATTAGATTTAGAAAGTAAAGAAATGGGATTCTAAGTTTGCCAAAGGAATGTTTAGGAGTTCAGCACACGTTGATGGGATTGATCAGGTAAGTCAGACTCGAAAATATGGGGTTTGCAAATATCTTCTGGAATGTCTGTTTTTAGCTATCGCACATCGACATTATGACCATCATCAAAAAGAGATAGATGATAGTTTATGCTTGAGAGTTGAGACCAGAAGATTATTCCCATACTTACAGGTTACAAGGATTCCAAGATTTTTTCAGAGTCTCACACATATTTCGTGAATCAAAGTTACTTTTCATTCTTAGGCATACCTTCACACCTGATAATTTCAAGTTTTTCATTTCTCTGATGGATAGCCCATGATACTCTTGCTTAAGTTTTTCTTTCACTTGGTAAACAACATAACCCTGAAAAGCAAGCAAATTGCTAACCAATCAGCTGAGACAGAAAAAAATCTTCACTCACAATCAAATGACTTCGATGATACCTGGCTCTTTATTGTATGGTGTGTCTTAAATGCTTTTACTTTAAGGTCCCTTCTAATGGAAATCTCTTCCCCTGCAAGTAACAGTTCTCAAGACGTTATTCAGGAGGAAGTTTCAGAACATAACAGTTCGGTGATGATCCATTACCTATATCCAAACCAATAAGAACATGCCGCAGCTCTGATCCATCTAACTGCCGATGCACCTCAAAAAGTTGTTCAACGGTTGGCTTGATGCTCGTTGGCACAATGATCGTTGGAGGCTTCATGCGGTTTAAGCCACGGGTGGCAACATACATGGGCAACCCTCCCTGAACATAAGAAAGAAAACCCATGTCTCAAAAGTAGACAGCACGCAAGCCAATTGTTCACTAGGTACAATCTGTAACAAATTCAGCATCCAAGTTCACCACCATTGATGTTCAGTACAACAATGTGAAAGCACAAAGAAAATTTGTGGGGAAGGAGAAGGAAATTCGGAACTGACTATGTGATCCATGTGAGCATGGGAGATGAAGACGAAGTTCTGAGAGACTGCTCGTTGCGGGCACCGACCAATATCGAAAGCCAAATCAAGTGAAGGGAAGATTATGCAGGTTTCGAGGCCAGCAATCGACAATCCCTCAACAGGGTACCCTTCAATGGTCATCAATGGCTTCTTCTTCCCTTTCTTGTCGACGTTGTTGGGCAGCGAAACCGCGAGTTTCTGCGGCTTCTCTTGTGATGAACTGGAGTTCAATTTGGTTTCTTTTTCCATAGCAATGGCTTCTAGTTTTTCCTCACAGAACGAACGACGGTAGGTGGTTGGGATGGAGCGGCGCTGAAACTGGCGACGGAGACGGACGTCGAGGCGGCCGTTCCGGCGTTCTAATTTCTATCAGTCTCAGGCCGCGTTTGGACCTGAATTGGGCCTCCAGTTGGCCCAAATTATTTAGACGAAGGCCTGATTTCTGAATCTGACTCTTAGGCTCAGCCGTGTTTGGACCTCAATTGGGCCTCTCCCTTCCTTAACCAATCAGCTTGAGACCGAGAAATGAGAAGACAGCTGAGAGAGAGAGAGAGAGCGCAGCACACTGTTAGGTAGCTCAGCTCTCGGCGACGGAGTAACGGCGGAGAGGCGTCGCACAGACGGTGTGTAGGAGAGACGACGGAGCTTAGCATTTCAGAACTTCAGGTTTGCCTTCTCTTCCATTTCCATATCCCAACAGTATCAATGCTGTCTCATGAACAGGCATTTATTCTGTATTGAGTTTTCATGAGCTGAGTACGGCTGTGCGAGAGTCGAGAGGGGTTCTTGCTTTCCTCGTCGGTTTCTTCATACTTAAAGCTCTGATGGGGATGGAATTTTTTCTGTTCACTCTGTTTACTTTAGTTCTCTTGTAGTGTGATCAGTGATGTTATCCCCCAGCTCTAGGGCTTGCCATGATCCATTTTGCCCACTGGCGTGTGAAAATGGTTCTGTTGTGTTCCAAATATGGGTTTTCTGAGAGCTGCATTCAGAAAGCGATGTTTCAGCAAGTTTGGTTTTTTCAGTTGCTTTTGTGTGCTCTTCTTGTTAGTCGGTTTGTTGCAGGGTATTATTAGCAAGAATGAATTGAGAACTAAAACTCTATTATCCCTCAATTCTTTCTGTGGAAACTCTGCCTCAGTTTTTAGCTGATTAATGTGCATGAAAAATACTCCTATGGTTTTGAATTTAGGTCAGTTTCTCACAGTCCGATGCTTACAAATTGAATTCCCTCGGATTTGGAATCATGCTTCTAGGAGATATGATCTTCTACTTCTGTCTCTATTATATGACTTTAATGGACAATGGTTGTTGGTTTTTTATCTGCAACAGGTTGAGAAATATGTATCTCAAGGTGAAGTTGCCATGGAATGTTATCATAGCTCCAGAAAACCTTGATATCAAGGGACTGCTGCTTCAGAGGGCTATCCTATTAAAGGTTCTGGAAGAGTTTGCTAGCCGGCGAGCCCACAAGGACCTCGGCTACCACATTGCAGTGACTACCCTGGAGAGCATAGGGGACGGAAAAGTGAGGCAACACACAGGGGAGGTGATGTTCCCTGTTGTGTTCAGTGCCATCACCTTCAACATCTTCCGGGGAGAGGTGCTGGAAGGCCAGGTCCACAAGGTGTTCAAGCATGGCGTCTTCTTGCGATGTGGGCCGATGGAGCACATCTACCTCTCGTGCACCAAAATGCCGGGCTACCGGTATGTGCCTGGAGAAAACCCGGAGTTCATCAACGAGAAGAGTCCCCCGGTCGGGAAAGATGATATGGTGAGGTTCATGGTGATGGGGACCAAGTGGCTGGAGGCCGACAGGGAGTTTCAGGCGTTGGCTAGCTTGGAGGGCGATTTTCTAGGTCCCTTGCCAAGGCCATAAATCTAGAAGCTGAAAGTCTCTGTCAGATGTGGATGTCTGTTTATCTGATGTTGCAGCATGTCTCTGTGAACAATTACTCTTTTAAGTGTTATATGTGAGTGAGTAGTTAGAACTTGAATCTCCATGCATCTGGATATCTGTTTAAGTTGGCCTTTGCTAGGACTTAACAGTAACTTGGTTGGAAAAGATACTGTATTTAGTTTCTAGTTATATGATGTTTATACAACACCTCCCTCGTTATCCGTATATACGTTTGAATCATCTGATAAAAAAACCTTTAGTTAGTAAATCTGTTGGGATGACCCCTTCTTTATTCTGATTTTCACTCCACTTTGTTCTATGCTTGGGATTGCCATACTCGGTTGCTTGCAGCAGGGTCTGTGAATCATTGAATGTTAGTGACCTCAAGACTGAATGTTCATGTTTGATTAGCAATGAAGAATGGATGTTTGTTTGAAGTTGGGTTGGATGCCTTGTAGAATGGAGCTGAAGATGGCACGATTTTGGTTTGGAAAGGACTTTCTTGATCAGCAAGCCATTCCTCAATTTCATCAGCCTGCTGCTTCCTTGGGGGACCAAGGAAGTGCTGTTACTTGCCTGAGAAGATTGTTTTCTTCCTCGATGGCGGGACGATCCAGGTGTGGGATTGGAGTAACCAGGAGTGCAGTCAAACACTCAAGGCACACGATGAAGCCGTAACTTGCTGGGATGCGTTTGTGGTGTCTTGCTCTCTGGATAAGAAGAAGGTTCAAGTTCTGGGGTTGCGCTGAAGTTGAGAGAGGCTTGTGCACGAAGGAAGTGCTGCGCCTGGTGTTGGTGGGATGAATGATTCAGAATTAGAAGGAAAGCCGATCTTGTTCTATCTGTGGAGCAACTGTACTGTTGGGTTATACGACCTGCAATCGATTTGTAAAAGAGTGAGCAAGATTTACATTCACATGCAGAAAGAAGTCGGAGCGATTTGCACAGAGGATGAAAAGTGGTGTGGTCAGTGTTTGGAAGTTGCAGTGCAGTCATTACTGCTGCTGCTTGATTCGTTTTTAAGATTTTTCTCAAGTGTACAGAGAGAGTTATTTAGCTGCAATCAAAACATTTGCTTGTTAAGCGATGAACGTGAGATTCCAATTTATCGTTGAAATTCTCTCTCAAGACAGGTTTTCCATGTAGCAGTGTGGCTGCGCAGAAGCAACACCCAGGTGCTTCTGCTGCTGTCACCACCACCACCACCATATCAGCATTCACCGAACTATAAGACACACACAAAAACCAACTTCATGATAACTTTTAATTACCAGGGAGAAGAAGCATCAATCAAGCATTATAAACTGACTTCTGCCTCACTTCTGGAGTGGTAGCGCTATCAGACGGGGTTGTGAAATTGGCAGTCCTTTAGGGGTTGTCACCAGATCTAATCCCAACAAATATGAACAATTCCATTTCAAATTGATGACCTTCTAACTATGGAGTAAGACAATTGCCTCTATCTAACATTTTCCTAAAGTCAGGATGTAGATAATGATGCTGTTTTCACATTAACACAAAATAATGCTGATCATGATGTTGGTTTAAGAACATAACAAAAAATATGTCGACAATGATAAAATTCTATCATTAAAGAAACTTATGCTTATCATGATAAAGTGTAACAAGAAAGATGTCACGATGATCTTAACATTAGAACGAAGAAGGACCATTGTAACAAGGTCTTACAATGTGACTATATTTATTTGAAAACTACAATTCAAGTTATTAATGTCTGGGTGGTGTAGTTGGTTATCACGTTAGTCTCACACACTAAAGGTCCCCAGTTCAAACTTGGGCTTAGACAATTCTTTTTAATTTTTACTTCTCCAATGTATACTTCAGATGGGATTAGGATCAAAGCTGGAGAAAATTAGAGGAAGGTGCATTGAAAACTAACCGCTGATCTATCAAGCGTGATAAATTAACCAGAGTTCGTTAATGAGAAGAGCCACAGGGGGTAATATTCTGGCTAGATCCCTTTGTTGGAGTATGTCTTTTGTGACGGGCTGCATTACAAGTGGATAGATCTTCACTATAATGTTTGTTGGATGGATGACTCGCACGCCATAAACATTATGTTGACCTTTAGTTCAAACCTGGGCTTAGACAATCCTTTTAAATTTTTACTTCTCCAATGTATACTTCAGATGGGATTAGGATCAAAGCTGGAGAAAATTAGAGGAAGGTGCATTGAAAACTAACCGCTGATCTATCAAGCGTGATAAATTAACAGAGTTCGTTAATGAGAAGAGCCACAGGGGGTAATATTCTGGCTAGATCCCTTTGTTGGAGTATGTCTTTTGTGACGGGCTGCATTACAAGTGGATAGATCTTCACTATAATGTTTGTTGGATGGATGACTCGCACGCCATAAACATTATGTTGACCTTTAGTTCAAACATGGGCTTAGACAATCCTTTTAAATTTTTACTTCTCCAATGTCCCCAGTTCGAACCTGGGCTTAGACAATTCTTTTTAATTTTTACTTCTCTAATTTATACTTCAGATGAGATTAGGAAATAAGTTGGAGAAAATTAGAGGAAGGTGCATTGAAAACTAACCGCTGATCTATCAAGCGTGATAAATTAACAAAGTTCATTAATGAGAAGAGCCACATGGCTGAGAAAGATGATAAGGTAAGGAGGGGGTAATTTTCTGGCTAGATCCCTTTGTTGTAGTATGTCTTTTGTGACGGGCTGCATTACAAATGGATAGATCTTCACTATAATGTTTGTTGGATGGATGACTCGCACGCCATAAACATTATGTTGTGTTGGAGTTGGAACATTTTGTTATATTTTCCAAGTTTATTTTAATTTTAATAAGTTCTTTTGATTTTTTGTTAGAAATTTGGAGTTTAAAAGATCGGCCCTGATTGATGCTTAAATTAAATGAGATCGAGCGATATATATAATGTCATAAATCAACTAATCTCCATAACTCGAGATGTTGGGAGAAGTCCATATATATGTATCTCAACAACTTTCTTATAGGTCCGCTCTAGCAAAAGTCAACTCATGGGGTTGAAGTTTGCACGAACCCGTCATATTCCAAGTGCTTTAGGGCACCGCATAATATTAGACTTCGTGAATAATATACCGGCTTTAATACTATACCATAAACCAACTAATCTCAGTAACTCGAGTTGTTAGAAAAAACCCATGAATATGAACTACTTTCTTACACATAATACCATAAATCTACATAATAAATAAAAGCCAAATGAGAAAACTTGAAGTCCATTTCAAATTTCCTGCATCCAGAGTGAAAGTAGGATGGATAGATTCGTCTGCACAATCATTTATTATTTTCTTATTTACAGAAAAATACATCAGTAACGAAATTTGAACCGTGGTCTCTTCGAACAAAAATAAGAAACATAACTAGTTACAATAAACACATTTGTGTGATATTTTTCAATTAAAAACATACAAGAAGCTTAAATCTAAGAAATATAGGACTTTTCCACCAAGGTTAGCAACCGAAATGTCATTGATTCAAGCATTGCATATCGAATTGCACTCTTGAATTTGTAGAAGCGATGTAGAATTCTTAACATAGACTTAATTGTTATAACTATCATAAAGTAAGAATATTTTTAAACACATAACTTTTGAGTGAATATGGGGCACATGTGTCTTTAAGAGAGGGGTAAATATGGAAATGTTGAGTGATGTTGGTTTGCCAAACATGGATGGAAAAAATACTATTAATGTAAATGAACCCAAATAGCGTCCCGACACACTAAACGCTCAACCGTCGTCGTCTCTCCAAACTTCTCATCAGACTCAACAACCGGCTAACCTCCTCTACCTCTATTACTAAGCCAAAGCAATTTTTGGAGGGATAAATAAGGAAAGATTGAGTGTTGTTGGTTTGCCCAACGCAAATGGAAAATGTGCTACTAATGTAAACGGGCCCAAATAGTGTCCGACTAGCTAAACACTCAACCACCGGGTTACTTTCACTACACCTAATATAAGAGTGAAATGGGAAAGGTGCTTCCCCCATTACAAAATCCTTTCATCCATAGCAAAAGTAGAAAGGGTAGATTCATCTTCACAGTCATTTATTATTTTTTTTATTTATAGGAAAAATACATAAGTGATGGGATTTGAATTGTGATCTCTTTGAGAAAGACAAGAAACATAATAAGTTACACTAAACAAATTTGTTTAAAAATTTTAAATTAAAAATATACAGGAAGCTTAAATCTGAAAAATCATTGGAATTTTCCATCACAATTAGCTAAGCCACTAACTCTCCCCTAAATATTTTTTTTGGTATTTGATACTTCTATTTTCATACTTTTATTATTTTAATTCGAGTTTAATAATTAATTCTATTTATATTTATTTTATAAAAGGAGAATAATTTTATAATTGCAAGCCTAATGTTATTGGTGCAAATGTTGCACATCGAATTGCAGTATTGAATGTGTAGAAGCGATGCAGAATTCTTGACATAGCTTAAATAATATAAGTATCATAAATCAACAATATTTTTGAACATAGAAGTTTAGAGTGAATATGTGACACATATGTTTTTAAGAGGGGAGTAAATATGGAAAGGTTGAGTGATGTTAATTTGTCGAATGCGGATTGAAAAGCCGCAACTAATGTAAATAAGTCTAAATGGTGTTCTGACCTACGTACTAAATGCTCAACCATTGTCGTCTCTCCAAACCTTCCCACCGGACTCGACAACGGCCTAACCTCCTCCGCTTATATTGTTAGGCAAAGCAATTTTCGGATGTGTAAATATGAATAGATTGAGTGTTCTTGCTTTTAGAGCTGACTGGTGGGTTATTTAGTTTGTTTGACAATAATGTGTAATCTCTTAACATCAGTTCATTTGGTTGATCTTCTAGGTTGACTTTTGAGTTGATTAAAGATAAATAGTGTCTCGGGCTCCCATCCTACTAAAGGCTCAACCATCACCGTCTGTCCAAACCTTCCCATCGGACTCGACAACCGCCTAACCTCCTCCACCTATATTGTTACGCAAAGTAATTTTTGGAGGGGTAAATATGTACAGGTTGAGTGTTCTTGCTTGGAGAGCTTACTGATGGGTTATTTAGTTTCTTTGATAGTAATATATGAATTCTTAATATTAGTTCATTTTGTTGATCTTCTATGTTGACTTTTGAGTTGATTAAAGATAAATAACTATACTTTTTGTTGCTTTGTTATGTTACTCCTTTTCAGTATCATCATTTTTCTGATTTGAACTGTTTTCTTGGTTAGTTTCTAGTAAACAAAGAGTATTATGATTAGTGTTAACATAGGAAATAGCTTCAATCACCACTTTTACACAAAATCTATATATAAGAGCTGGGATCATTGCCGAATTGAACTATTCAAGCTATAATGCTGATCTTCAACATATAAAACATAGTTTCTTTTGAGTGAAATAACCTCATAATTGCAGATAATTTTTTACAATATGATGTTTTGTGATAGTGGTCACTTGCTTCCAGATTTAAAAGTGGGGTTCTAATTACTACAATCTACACACAATAGAATAGCAGGAAGGAAAAAACTCTTCCCCCATTTCAAATTTCCTGCTCCAGGAGCGTTGTAAGAAGGGTATAATAGTGAGTGTCAATTTTACTCTCTTTCCTCTGTGGAACGAGCCAACTTACCGTACATGTGCAGACTTGAACGAGCCCGGGGATTGTTGCGGCCCACAACAACAAAACAGGTTTCAGCCACGGTCGCATCTGTTTCGTGCTTCCATAGCGATTGCCGTAACCGAGTCGTGGATTGTTTTGATGCTGGATTTGAAATCCACCGACACCGGGAATAAATGAAATAATTAGAGAAAGAGAGCTTTATAATTGTTTACAAAATAATTTCCCCAATCCTTCCTCCGTGTGCTAATCGCCTAATCCCTTCCCTATGAACAAAATTCAAGCATTCTAACATGATCCAGTCATGCTCATGAATAAGGGTGGTAAATTGCATGCAAGTAAAATTTAAAGATTGAGTCATCTAATCAAATTGTAATCAACCACCCATTTTCATCATTGGTAAGCTCTAACAGATAAGTGACAAAGAAATCCACAATATCGATTCACTGTAACAATACAGTATTTATTGAAGATTGATGGCTTTCTCTTCTTCTTGGTTAAACTAGCGTCGAAGATAGACAAAGAGGGGGGGGGGGGGGGGTTTAAACAAGTGATAAGAGAAGGGAAGATTAAGAAATGAAAAACAGAGACCGAAAGGAGGGAGTTGAAATTGAGGTTCGGGGGGAGGATGACATGTAGGGAAAAGGTTTGCACAGCTAAAATTAACAGCAGGAAAACGAGGATGGGGAGAAGTGGCTACTGGCGGTGATATAATTGAGATCGAGAGAGAGAAGTGAACCATGTGTCGGTGAGCACTGAGAAGCTTTTTCTAGGGATATAGGGTTTTCCTTAAGCCCTTTTATTTCTCGGTGTTGGTAAGATATATATGAAAGGGAAAAAACAATACTCCTTTTGTATTGCTAAAAAGAAAAAATTTAACAATAAAACAATGCATGAATTCTAATGGGCTAACCACTAACCATAGAATAAAAGAGTTGAATGGGCCTGACCCATACGAGATTTGGCCATCAAGTATAACAAATGAACATCAAGGGTTTCCCTTCCTAAAACAAACTATTTTCTCGAGCATACATATATCATGCTATTATTTTATATCTTATTGGCTAAAATATAATGTATTTTAAAGTTATTGAATGGTTCATCCTCGATCAACCACATTAGTCTAATTTTTATAATTTCAAATATATATTATGTAATTATTTGATATTCTAATGATCAAATTATAGTGTATTTTATAGACAATTTTTTATTCGGTTTTCTATAAAACTTACTCCACCTCATCATATTACCAGAAATAATATTGTTTCACAAGGTAACAGGTACTAGAACTTAGTTCATAAGGCTGATTTTTGATTCGTTGCATTATCTATGTCGCTTTCTTGCTAAAATTCACTATCTTTCGTGTTAAAAAAAATACAACAAAAAACTATACACCCCATTACATTCTCAAATTTCATACCTTACATTCCTTCGGCCAACTGGCCAGTGCCAAGCTATTTATCCAATATTGAAGAATTGGATAATATTTGATTAAAAACATGGGTGCGAAATTAGAAAGTATGATGTGAACTCTTCATTTCCATTTCGATTTGCATACCCATATCCATTTCCACTTACCCTATAGCTACAGTCTAATTGTATGATGAGAACTCTTCACCAACCTTTTCTTGAATAAGTTTCTTGAACTACCGGTTAGATCATAAAATTTGTGGTCTTGCTTTTGGTTTGTGATAGGTCAAAAGCGTATAGCTTCAATTCCTATCTTGTAGTAAAACCGGAAAGTCCGGGTATCGTCTCTCAGGGACTGGTACAACCTAATGATTTATTGATTCTATAGAGCAAACTACAGGTGAAAATGGTTTAATGAGAATAATTATCTAAAAGCAAAATAAACTAAACAAATTAAGCAAGTGAAAACTGTCGGGTTTAATTCAATGGGAGAAAGCTCTAGGAGAAACACCGGGATTCACTACCTGTTCTATCCAGATTAATTCACATATTCCAATCAGTTTAATCCATATCTCTACAGCCAGGATATCACGAATGTGCTAGCTATCCCTGTCGGGAATTACTACGTACTAAACAATTAAATCAAATCCTACTGTCGTAGCTCAATGACCTAATTATTTAGCCTGAAGATCGATATCCTATTTAAGACCGCATAGCACCTTATTTAATCCACTGTCGCTTCGATAAGTTACTATGTCACATGAAATATGTTCAGTTAATAGGGTTTCACTGTCGCTAATAACCTAATTAACTACGAATCGTTGTATTGGTGGCCAGTCAACACAAAGCATTAAGTAATTTCATGCAATAGAGATTGGAAGAAAAGAATCATGAATCAATCCATCAAATCAAGAAATAGCTACATCCTATGGTGTTTCCCCCAGAAATTGGGGTTTAGTTCATGATGAAATTGAGATAAATCGATAGGGTTTTGTTCATCATGTTCTAAATCAACAAGAAACAACTAATTAGGTTTAGAAAATCCAACCAACTAATCGCTCTCGTTGAACTCAGCTCAAACCTTGAAGAAACCGATCGCCAATTGCCAATCACCGCTCCAATCTCTACGCGCGACAAGCTTCGCTGCGCTCTCTGCTCCCCTCGCTTCTTTTCCAATCAGTTCTCGCCCCAAACAATAACCAAATAAAATGCCGCCCTCCCTTTTTTATTATAATTCCCTTCACCAATAGAATTACGTTGCCCAGAGAGTTTTTTGGCCCAAGAATTTTTTCTCCCTTTTTTAATTACATGCGGCCCTTTAATTCCCTTGTCCTCCCCTTTAATTGCCCCTCTGCCAAATTTATTGCCATCCCAAGAATTTCGTTCACTTCTAATTATCCCCTCGTCCAACAATTCTGTCCGCCAGCTCCTTTACTGTTTGCCCCAATTAATTCCAAGCCCAGAGACTTTGCCGAGCTGCTAATTCAAAGTCCCATCAATTTGGGCTTTGGCCCGATTACTTGTTGTGCACTCGCTTCTTTTCCGTACTTTCTTCACCTGTAACATATCAAACTCATGGCACTAGGTAATAATGGTTTTTCAACCATTTCCGGGTTAGCGAGCCCTAAATTAGCACCAATCGGCTTAAACATACCATGGATAATCACATAAAGTCCAAGAATCCGATATATTAAAGCCGAATATCACAACCCCACACTCAATTGTTGCTTGTCCCTAAGCAACGACTCAAACAACACAAACACATAATCATCCAAAACAATGACACACCACAGACTCAACACTCAAACAAAACAAAATTTTCCTTGTACTCTTGTTGTAATCAGTAGTTTCTTTTTCAACGAACAAGTTGTGCTCTAATGGTCATACCTTTCACCCCACACTCAAGTTCTTTGCAACCATTACCATTGACTGACTCAAATCCACCAAAAACTCAATTAGCAGCACTCAATTTCGATCGTCGGTAGCGGGTGATTAACAACTTATGGTGCAGCAATTATTAGGAGAATCTAACCACATCAGTGAGGTGCATATCTCGTGAAGACAATCTGGCTTACTCACACCAATCATAAGCAATTAATTAAGCATGAGTCTCAAAAACTAATGGGGGAAGCCTTTCGCAAACATGATTTTAACTTTAAGCACATCACTACCTTTTATAACAAGAAGAGGCTTTCTCTCTTTCTGCTTTTGCTTGCCGAGAGGTCGTATTTAGTACAAGTGGGATTTGTTTCTTACTACCGGTGACCGAGCAAGAGCAATTTCTGCTTCTTAGCACTCGCATAAGGGCTTCTTTTAACTCCTTTTCCTCGGTCCGTGTGGAGGGTCATTGCATCCTCAAATGGCACTTCACTCAACTGGGGAATCGTACTTGTTAAGCAACATCGTACGGTCGCGAACCGATTCTCAATTGAATCTTTCCTCATCCCCATGTGCAATGAGTGATTGCCTCACACGATTTTGGCATTTTTACCCACACTTTAATTGTTATGGCAACTTTCTTATCTTTTACTTGTCAGGTAGTGTTTTCTTTTATGAAGATACAGTTCACCCCATCATAAAACATTCAAAACAGAGAGACTCATTGCAAAATCAAAAGCTCACAATTGATGCAAGTAAGCACGGTATCCAAACATATCGAATGGTCAATGTTCTCCACCTAACTACTTCACCAAAAGTCGTTACACTATCCTCACAAAAGAGAATGTTGCTAAAAGAGTTTGCTCATTCAAAGCATATCAAGTCAGTCAAAACATTCAAGCTCATTGTGAAGAACTATGCAATTCAACACTAGTGGGGTGATTTTGATGATTTCATTCAAGCACAAACTCGTTTTCAAGGCATCATGGTCATTTACATCATGTTACCACAAGAGTACAAGGTTTTGTTTTTAATTTTTTTGATTTTTAGGTGTTTTTTGGCCATTAGCTTTGCACAGGCAGACTGCTTTTTCCACAGGCAAACTGCATGCAGTTTGGCTGTGCTCAACCTAATGGCAATTTTTTTTACCGACCACATGACAAAAAGAACAAACAAATTTTTTTTTTTTTTGGATTTTTGGAATTTTTTTTTTTTACCACATGCAACAGGGACAAACAACACTAAGCCTCACCACCCCACACTCAGGATGGAACATTGTCCCTAATGTTCAACTCCTAATCTAAACATGCACGGGTTTGACACAACTAAAAAGAAAAATAAAGAAAAGAAAAGAAAACTTACCTTGGGTTGCCTCCCAAGAAGCGCTTGTTTAACGTCCTCAGCCTGACGTTCATGGAACTTTCAACCAATGGGTATGGAAAGGTATCCAGCATACCCTCCCGAGCAATGATAGAACGCATAACCTCCATCTAACATATGAGTCACCTCTGCAGGGCCAGGTGTACGAAAATTTGGTATGACCTTCTTATCTGGCATGTTAGACCCTTTAGTGAGGCGTAGGTGGTACTGCAGCGCCTCAAGCAGGTACTCTTCCTGTTTCAATGTCAGTGAAGAAGGAATAATAACAGGAAGATTGAAATCCTTACCCAAATATCTATACTTGAGGTGACCTGGCAAGGATTTCTGCCCTTGCTTTGACTTCAGAATCTGAGCAGATAGGATAGGTGATAGTTCTTCGGATGGTCCACTATCACAGGAAGAGGGATTTTTCCTTTCTCGAGCTTCACTTTCAAATTCATCATGATTATGGTCAACTTGAAAGACATTAAAAATTTCCTCCTCCTTACCTACTTGGAATGTCAACTTGCCTCTCCCAACATCGATGAGTGCATCACCGGTTGCTAGAAAAGGTCTGCCGAGGATTAGAGGCACTCCCTGATCTTCTTCCATCTCCAGAATCACAAAATCTGTAGGGAGAATAAACTTCCCCACCTTCACCAATACATTCTCCACCACTCCTTTTGGAATTTTTACTGATCGATCAGCCAATTGGAGAGTGATCCGAGTAGGTTTAAGAACATCTCCCAATCCCAATTTCTTGTAGACTGAGTATGGCATCAAATTAATTCCTGCTCCAAGATCACAAATTGATTTATCGAACTCTCTACCTCCAATGACACATGGAATGATGAAGCTTCCTGGATCATCCCTCTTTTCTGGTAATTTATTCTGAATCACGGCACTACATTCAGAAGTAAGGGTTACCTTCTCCAGATCAGCCCATTTGCGCTTCTTTGTCAGCAACTCCCTTAAGAATTTAGCATATGCAGGCATCTGTTCAAGTGCCTCCGCCAATGGTATGTTGATATAAAGTTGCTTGAAGATATTCACAAATTTCTTGAAGTTCGGGTCTTCCATGGGCTTCATTAACCTTTGAGGGAATGGTGCGGGAGGTTCATAAGGCTTTACCTCTTCATTCTTCAATTTTTCCACTTTTTGAGGTACACGGGCAGCATGCTTTTGCACAGGCAAACCGCTTTCTTTTTTCCTGTGCAAGGCTGATTCTTCATTTTCTGCACAAGATCTTTCTCCCGGTGCTTCCTCTTCCGCCTCTGGTGCCTTTTTCGAGCTGCTAGGGTCTTCCAAGGCCTTTCCACTCCTCAATGTCACTGCTACAACCATGGCATCCTTCGGATTCCTCTTAGTATTTGCTGGTAATGTCCCAGGAATCCTGCCTTGCATATCTGCCAAAGTTTGAGCCATCTGGCCTATTTGCCTCTCCATAGCTAGCATAGATGATTGCAAATTATTGTTGATGGCTAGCTGTTGAGTGACAAATTGATCAAGACCCTTCAGATTATTTTCGGTTTTCTGCATGTGAGCCAGAAGCAATTCTTCAAGTTGTGGTTTCTTCTCTGGTTGAGGTTGTTGTTTCTGCAGGCCTGGAGGTGGAATGTTGCGAGCACCAGCTGGGTTGTTGTTTGCCCAGGAAAAGTTAGGATGCTTCCTCCATTGCGGGTTGTAGGTATTTGAATACATACCACCCTGGCCTTGATTTTGCTGATTGTTGATATAGTGCACATCTTCCAACTGATCAGCTACCAGTGGACATAGATCCCTATGATGAGCACCTTCACATAATTTGCAATATGCAACCTCCTCCTGTCTACCAAGAGCCATCTTAGCCAGCCTTCGTTCGAGTGCATCGAACTTGGAATCCAGCTTAGCATCAATCTTTGCTTCTAAGCTTGCAACTCTGTCTATCTCATGCAAGCCTCCTCTCCTTCGAATGCCGGTCTCACTACCCCATTCAGTATCTTCAGAGCATATCTTCTCCACCAGTTCATATGCTTCTGGTGCTTCCATTCTTGTGAAACCATTCCGGGAAGCATTATTCAGAGCATCTCGGTACTGTCTTCTGATTCCGTTGAAGAAAATGGAGATCACGTTCCAATCTTCAAGACCGTGGCTCGGGCATCTCATTAGAAGCTCCTTATAGCGCTCCCATGCCTCGGTCAGACTTTCATCCTCAGCTTGTTTAAAAGTGACAATTTCCTCTTGCCTCTTCATTGCCTTTGCAGGAGGAAAGTACTTATCCAAAAAGGTCTTCTCAAGCTGACCCCATGTTGTGATGGAACAGGGTGTTAAGTTTTGGAACCAGTGTGATGCATTCCCTAGCAGAGAAAATGAGAACATCCGAAGACGGATGGCATCATCAGACACAGTCGGGCTCTTCATCGTATCACAAATGCTCGCAAACCGGCGGAGATGCTCGTGAGGATCCTCACTGCTAGCCCCAGAGAAAGTATACCCATTAGTGATCATGTTGATGAATGCTGGGGTAATCTCCATGGTTGCATCCCCAGCCGGAATGACAACACATGAAGCTCGGGCTCCAGTCCTCCGATTCAGACGAGCCCTGATCGAACGATCCTGTTCTGCCATGATAACAGGCTCGATGACGCGCGGCGGTGGTGTAGGTGGTGTAGGGATGACAGGTGGTGTCACCTGCCTTCTCGGTTGACGATTCTGAGTTAGGGAAGGCCTAGGAGTTGTGGATGTGGTAGGCTGCTTCCCTAACTTGACCTGCTTCCTATTCTGTCGGCAGGTCCTCTCGATCTCGGGATCTAGTGGCAGTAACTTGCCAGTCGTCCTCCTTTGCATGCACGAGGAGGATTAACCTGAAAAATTCACCTGCACACTAACACCCAGATAAAAAAAGTTCACTCACAAAAATCAACAAAAATACGGTATGGCAGTCCCCGGCAACGGCGCCAAAAACTTGATAGGTCAAAAGCGTATAGCTTCAATTCCTATCTTGTAGTAAAACCGGAAAGTCCGGGTATCGTCTCTCAGGGACTGGTACAACCTAATGATTTATTGATTCTATAGAGCAAACTACAGGTGAAAATGGTTTAATGAGAATAATTATCTAAAAGCAAAATAAACTAAACAAATTAAGCAAGTGAAAACTGTCGGGTTTAATTCAATGGGAGAAAGCTCTAGGAGAAACACCGGGATTCACTACCTGTCCTATCCAGATTAATTCACATATTCCAATCAGTTTAATCCATATCTCTACAGCCAGGATATCACGAATGTGCTAGCTATCCCTGTCGGGAATTACTACGTACTAAACAATTAAATCAAATCCTACTGTCGTAGCTCAATGACCTAATTATTTAGCCTGAAGATCGATATCCTATTTAAGACCGCATAGCACCTTATTTAATCCACTGTCGCTTCGATAAGTTACTATGTCACATGAAATATGTTCAGTTAATAGGGTTTCACTGTCGCTAATAACCTAATTAACTACGAATCGTTGTATTGGTGGCCAGTCAACACAAAGCATTAAGTAATTTCATGCAATAGAGATTGGAAGAAAAGAATCATGAATCAATCCATCAAATCAAGAAATAGCTACATCCTATGGTGTTTCCCCCAGAAATTGGGGTTTAGTTCATGATGAAATTGAGATAAATCGATAGGGTTTTGTTCATCATGTTCTAAATCAACAAGAAACAACTAATTAGGTTTAGAAAATCCAACCAACTAATCGCTCTCGTTGAACTCAGCTCAAACCTTGAAGAAACCGATCGCCAATTGCCAATCACCGCTCCAATCTCTACGCGCGACAAGCTTCGCTGCGCTCTCTGCTCCCCTCGCTTCTTTTCCAATCAGTTCTCGCCCCAAACAATAACCAAATAAAATGCCGCCCTCCCTTTTTTATTATAATTCCCTTCACCAATATAATTACGTTGCCCAGAGAGCTTTTTGGCCCAAGAATTTTTTCTCCCTTTTTTAATTACATGCGGCCCTTTAATTCCCTTGTCCTCCCCTTTAATTGCCCCTCCGCCAAATTTATTGCCATCCCAAGAATTTCGTTCACTTCTAATTATCCCCTCGTCCAACAATTCTGTCCGCCAGCTCCTTTACTGTTTGCCCCAATTAATTCCAAGCCCAGAGACTTTGCCGAGCTGCTAATTCAAAGTCCCATCAATTTGGGCTTTGGCCCGATTACTTGTTGTGCACTCGCTTCTTTTTCGTACTTTCTTCACCTGTAACATATCAAACTCATGGCACTAGGTAATAATGGTTTTTCAACCATTTCCGGGTTAGCGAGCCCTAAATTAGCACCAATCGGCTTAAACATACTATGGATAATCACATAAAGTCCAAGAATCCGATATATTAAAGCCGAATATCAGTTTGATATTAAGATTTTCAATGAATCCAACCTCATCAGCATCACTTTGTCAGGGCCTTGATTCCATGCTAACTTCAATTAGGAATGATAAATGGCAGGTCAGAGCAGGTAATTCAGTACCCATGTGACAGATCGAGTTTAGATAGGATATTCTATCTTGGAGTTTGTAGTCTTGCTTTTGATATGATATGAAGGTTTTCAATGAATCCAACCTCATAAATATTAGTTTGTTATGACCCTAATTCCATGATAACTTCAATTAGAATATTGGGCAAATCGAAGCAGATATCTCAGTATTCATATTCATCTTGTGGCAGATCGGCTCCTTGTCAGGTATTCTACTTTGGGATGTCAAGTGGACCCATATGACGAGTATGTCTTTTTTTTTATAAGGATGAAATAATATTAATAAAAGGAGAAAGATTACAGAAAAGTCAAGAGGAAAGAAGAGGCAGCAAGCAAAAAAACCTAAGAAAGCAGCAACAAAACAATTGCCCGGAAACCACTATAAACAAAACCAAACAAAAACCAAAACGAGGCCAAGTCTGACAAGAAACAAAGCCAACCAAAATCCATTGCTTGACTGTTGTGTTTCGAGCTTCGAGCAAGCAGTCCAAGACAGCAACAACAAGAGAAGAAAAGTGCATTAGAGACGGACAAACAGACTTGCTGCATCTCACCAGCAGCTGTGAACGGTCATTCACTCACGAGAAAAACAATTCAGACAAGGAAATCGACCTGCAATCCGAAGTCTCATCGTATACATTAGTTTTCTATTACAAAAATCAAGAAACAAACTATGATATTATAGAAAAAGTTAAATTATTGAAGAAATTAAGGTTCTCACCTAATTATAACTCTATATATTATAGCTAAAATATGATGCAATAAAAGTAAATTCTAAATAATTTTAATCAAATTACATATAATTTAGACAAATGGATCGACAATACACAAGATGACTCAAAACAAGTCAGATCGAAATAAATATCCACACCCCGCTAAACAAATCAGATAACACCCGTTCAGATCAAAATTGCTATCCCACATTTTTTTTTCTCCGCCCTCATTATACATAGTGAAGAACCACATTGACTATTTATGCGACAACTTGGTACAACAACAAATTATTGACTATAATATTATTGAGATGAAAGTTTAAGGTGGACTATATCTATATGCACACAAGATTCAGCGAAACGACTAGGTTGTTTCGCGCACTTGTCTTGTCGGATTTCAGTCATAGTCACGAATTGGACACATGCAACAATGTTGTCCAATGGCATTAATAACCTCAAACGGCTGCTCTGTATCTTCCCAACGGAGTGAGCTAAAATGTCCATCTTCGAAGTGTCCGTTGGGACGCCATCGATGTCAACCCTCTAATTACCACGCGACAAAACGGACAGTCGGAAACGCGACAAAATACAGAGAAGATTATGGCATAGGTATCAACGGCAATTGTTCCGTTTACTTTCTCCCAACTACGTTAGACCATCCATAAGCAAATCGTCGTTCCCACCGTATCTCGCTGACTCGCTCGTCGTACTTACTTTTGGGGCCTAGCTAGTCTAGTCAACCAAAATCAGACAGTATATAATATTGAAGCTCTAGAAACCCAAATCGATCACCTCAGAGACTGAACTCAAAGCTCTAACGATTTCTTGCTCTGTAGCGTTTTCTTGCTCTGTGCCACCGTGAAAAATGAACGGAAGCAACGTTGATGATCTTCAATGGCTCCAAGAAAGTGAAAAAACTCGTGGTCATGATGATGATCCCCGCGCGTCGACGGCACCTGCCGCCGGTCAACGCCTGTCCTTTGACCTGCTGCAGAAATTCGGACAATCATCATCGGCGGCGGCTGGATTAGGCTCCCCGGATCACGAGGAGATCGTCAGTCCTGATGGGGAGCGGTTGCCGGCGGAGGAAGTGGTGAGAATCGCCGCCGCGAGGATCGTGAAGTTCTCAACCCACAAGGCCGGAGCTCCTTCGATGCTCCAGATCCCATTCGACCCTGCCCTCTCCCACCTCTCCGACGAGGACCTCAGAGACGTGGAGCTGGCGGAGTGCCTCCTCGCCGCGGCCGAGAGGGTCGGCGACAAGCAGTTCAATCACGCCTCCGCTTTGCTCAACTTGTGCGAATCATTGGCTTCCAAGACAGGGAACCCTCTTCAGAGATTAGGGTATTGTCTCTGTCAGGCCCTCCGGGACAGGATAGCTCGCGAGAAAACGATGGTCGCCGGCGGCGGCGTCGAACAGCCTCCCTCCTCGCGGCGGCTTCCCGACCTCGAGGAATCGTTGATCATGAAGTCGGAGTTCGCGATCACGGCGATGACACGTGGGCAGATCCCAATGTACCAGGTGCCACATCTGGTCGTGGTCCAGGCGATACTGGAACAGGTGGCGTCCGCCAGGAAGATCCACGTCATCGATCTCAGGATCAGTAACGGTCAACAGTGGGTCGCGCTCATGCAGGGTCTGGTATCGCGCTGGTCGGACCGAACCGGTCCGCCGGTCCATCTTTTACGAGTCTCCGCGGTGGTAGTGAGCAGCAGCGTTAACGGTACCACTGTCGCGGATCACTTGGCTTCTATTGGGGAGACGGGAGACAGGCTGACGAAGTTCGCCGAGAGCATGGGCTTGCCGTTTCGATTCGAGATTGTTGTGATGGAGGACGGGTGGGGTTTCTCTCAGGACCGGTTCGGGCTGAACCGCAGAGAGGAAGCGTTGGTGGTTTACTCGGAGTACGGGCTGAGAGGGCTGATGGGTCAGCCACGTCAGGCGGAGCATGTGATGAGGGTTGTGAAGCAAATGCGGCCGCGAGCCATGGTGACGATCGAGGTGGAAGCCAACCTCAACTCCCCCAACTTCGCACAGAGGTTCGTGGAGGCCATGTTCCACTACAGCGGGGTGTTCGAGAACATTGAATTGGGTATGACCCGAGATGACCCGAACCGGGTGGTTGTCGAGACGGTTTTCGTGGGGGACAAGATTAGTAACATATTGGCGTGTGAAGGAGAAGAGAGGTACATGAGAAGTGTGAGGATTGGGGTTTGGAGGAAGTTCTTTGCCCAATTCGGGATGGTTGAGGTTGAACCAAGTGAAGCGGCTTTGCACCAGGCCAATCTGTTTATAGAGAAGTTTTCAAGTGGGCACCCTTATACCATAAGTATGGATGGCCAGAGCATGGTTTTGGGGTTCAAGACTACACCTATGGTTTGTGTGTCTACTTGGAGGTTTGTTCATTTGGCTAAGCTAGTGAGTAATAGTCGCGATGAATTGAGAGTCGAGTTTTACTAATGAATCATTTTTCACTCATGAATGTCATATTTTGAGGGGTATGAAATAAACATAATTGTGGTCTTTGATCATGATTCTTCATATTAAATTTATATGCATTATTGAGGGGAGTCATTTTTGGCGTAGTTACGCACATTCGATTGACATTTATCATCTAAAAAAGTCTAATACCACTACAAATTTCGAATTATCATCGAATTATAATTTTTAATCCAAAGTGTTCAATATAACAATTATGGAATAAGATTTTTCTCTATGTTACATTGACTATTACTAGTCAACACAGGTCATCTAAATATTATATATTATGTAATAAATAAGAAAATATTATATATTATGTAATAAATAAGAAAATAAACTAATCAAAACTAATTTTCTATCTTTTCCTCTCTTCATCACCCCTCTATTTCTAACAAACATCCTTCACATTAAAATTGCATTTTGAATTGCGACATGACACTCATTGTAAAGATGCAACTGTCATCTATATCAACTCAAAGTTTTGAATTGCGACATGATACTCCTTTTCTATATGAATTCAATTTTGCACAATTTTTTGAATTCCTTCGTTAAATCTTTTGAATTATATTTTATATCCTTGGTAATCATTTGATTATGAGAATTTAATCTCATAGCTCCATATGGTACACACACTTGCCAGTGAATCAGAATTGTTTCAAACAAATTCCTTACCTAATTCCATAAAACAACTTCTATGATAACTCAACGCATCATCATTTGCCAATAACCTGAGAGCATAACATGCTTTTTCCTTTTTGGAAGAGATCATGAACACCAACATTAATTGTTTTAATTTATTCATAAGAACGACAATCTCTTGACTAAATGCAACAACAAATGAAGGTATAATATTTCTTTGTTTGAAGAAGAACCATTGGCGTAGCCAGAAAATTAGTATTGTGGGGTCCAAGTATTAATCAAATACGACTCATGTCTTAATGGTAAAAGTGTTTAGTTTGGAGCATGGTGTCCAAAGTTCAATTCTCCTTTTCCTCCCTTGAAAATTTGCATTTTTTAGACATGGCCTTACCTTGCGAGTGGGGTCCATTGACCCCACAACATGGACCCCACAACCAACAACATGGCTCCGCCAATGAGAAGAACAATAGTACGATTTTTCAATAGAAACCTTATTCTTCCTCGTCTGTCAGCTATCACTTTTCCAATTTCAATTCCAAATGAAAGATTGAGGAAATCAAGGATTGTAAAATCGTACATGAGGAGAATAATACTCCCATATACGATTTTGTCTTATATGAAGAGTATGTTTCATTCTTGCTAATTTTGTGTGAATGGTTGATCAACTCAACTCTTATAGAAGCGATTAATTTATGAAAATGTAATATGGGGACCGGAGAGCAATAATTTTGTAAGATCGAGTAGTGGGAAATAGGTGGAAAGGTTATAATCAAGTAATAGTTATCATCGATCTTCATACCATTAGAAAGTTTATTTTGTGCTTTATATAGAATCCGATAAGAATCAACTACATCTTCTGGTTATATAAAATGGCTCTTTTTTTTCCTAAGACGCATGCAACATAGACATACATTATATTTGTAAGATGTATACAGTTATTAATTTACTTAAATTTGATTTTTGGAGATCAATTTGGAGCAATATTTTGCTTTTTGGATGATCCTCCACATGATTTATTTCTTCAAGGTATGGAATTGTCAGGAATAATTGCTAATAACAATATAAAAAATTATATGCACAACCTTGACTATAATTAATTAATTATATTATCACGGTTAATTTAACTATCCAACCCTAATAATGTATAGTTCTGATAATAATCAGTGCAGCTGGCATGTAAAGCCACTCGCCCTTCTCCAGCCGCTTCACTTCAAGCTGTCTCTCACGGCGTTTCAATACATGTGCTTTGTTTTTATTTTATTTTTTTTATTTGCTTTGTTCATCTCTTCCTCGATGAATAATTGATGGTCGAGTTTGGTTTGCTAAAAATTAACAAAAGGAAGAATATTAAACGCAACACCCATTCATTTCAGGTTGATAAGGCCAACAAATTCTACGTAAACAAAGAAAAACAACATTCAGATCAGGCCCATAAATAACCCAGAAGCCCCCTTCTCGTAATTTAGCTAATTGTGAATATACCAAACCACCCTTCCTTACTCTACGCAGAGGGCAAGAAAAAGGGAATGGAGTGGGGTCCTAGCGAGAACCTCCTTATATTGATTGGAGGAAGGATGGAGGATTTGCATCTTTGCAAGGATGCATCTAAGGGTCGTTTGATTGAGTAATTTGGTACTAAATGACTCGTTTGCAAAAGAGAAAAAATGCATGAATAGTCATTTCATCCATCCAAAAGATCCAATTGACTCATTATTTTCCCAACAATTTCAACTATGTCATTATCTCTTCTTTGTAAACCAACTTCTATCCTTCCCTTTATAGTATTTGTTTTCTATGTCATTGCTTTGTCACCTCTCATTATATTTTTCTCCCAAATTTCACAAGTGACAAAGAGACTCATCTACTTAGCGATGCATTTTTTTCGCAAATGACCTCCTAATGCGATTATGAGTTGCAAGCCACATCATATTTTTATTAGGGTTAATTGCATGGTTGGTCACTGAGATTACAAAAATCGTTCAAGTTTGGTCACTCGAAATATTTAAATCCATTGGTGGTACTTCAGTTTACTGAAACTGTTCACGTTTGGTCACTCTCCGTCCAACTCCGTTAACTTTTGGTTACGTGGCAGTCAACTCTAAAAGTTGACCGTTAAATGTGTGACGTGGCAATTAAAAAGTAATTAAAAAAATAAAATTTAATTTTTTAAAATTCCGCCTCATTTCTAACTATTAAAAGGATAAAATAAAATTATAAATTATTAAAATTAAAAACGAACGATGAATCCTCTCCTGTTCTCCGCCGCCGCATTCTTGGCCACAAACGGCGGTGGTTGCTGTCGTTCCCGCTCGGATAAACCCTCCGAAGCCGAGACCAACGCCGCAAAAGTACCAGAACCCTACCAGGCCTCCTCCTCCCATGTTGTTGCTGCCGGACCCTTTGGCGGTGGTGGTGGCAAATCTCTTGACGACTTCAGACTGTTTCCATTCCACAACATACGTAATCTAAGAAATCCCAAAAACTTTCTCATTCCAATCGAGATGTTCATAAATTATTTTAATTCTTCTTATTAAGAATTGGAGTTGAGAATTCACTAATTATTATTACCTGGGGAGGGTGGGGCAAAATGTGACGGTGTAATCGGCTGCGGTACAAGTGAAAGTACTTGTGGCGTCATCGTAGGCGTAGCTGTTAGGGGTGGCAATACGGTCAGGTCCGGTTAAATTGGCCCAAATTGATCTGGTACAGTCCGGTCTTTTTGAAAATATAAGGACCAAAGATTGGATTGGATACAGTCCGGTCTTGATCCGGTCCGGTTTTAATCCGGTCCGGTCCCAATTCGGTCTTGATTTTACATTGATATTGTGGGATTTGAGTGGTCTAAGGCCTTAAAGGGTGAGGAGTTGGTTAAGTTTTGTGCTAAGTGCAAAGGTTTGTGACCGTTTATGCAAATTACCCTTAAGTTTTGGGTGTTGAGCTCTCTTATCCGGTCTTTATCCGGTTTTTTACCTCAAATCTAAGCCCAAAGATTGGATTGAATTGTTTACTATCCGGTCCCGGTCCGGTTTCGGTCCGGGTTATACGGTCCGGTTTCCGGTTTTTAATCCGGTCCCGGTTCAAATAGCCACCCCTAGTAGCTGTACGATTTAGGGCAGGCGCTCTTGAACACCGACGGCTTGCACGTTGCCGGCGAATTGTACAGTCCCCTGCAGCAATACTCTGGGTTCCCAAATGCATCGCAAGCGCTCCGTCAGGCAGCGCCGTTCTCCGATCCCAGCTCCGCTGGGTACTTCCGGTTCAATTCGGTGATGCACCCTGTGGATGAGCAGTCGCCGGAGCCGTTGCTGGCCTCCACAATCATCTGCAGGTTGTAGCCGTCGACAAGGCTGATGTCGTAGAAATCCTGGGAACCGGATCCGAGAGTGAACGCGGCTAAAGTGCCAGGGGGCTGGCGCCGGCCCCCTTGCATTCGATTCGCCCGGAACCACAATCGGCGGTGGCGCAGGAACCTCTGCCAAAATTGTCGAAATCGCAGCCGGTTTGTCCCCAGAAACGGTTGGACCAGCCGGTGGGAGCTTGGAAGGAGCGGGAGGTGCCCTTGGGGAGTTCAAGGCCTGTGCTGTCCAGTTTAGGCCTGGTAGGGTTCAGGTTTTGCGGCGTTGGCCTCGGCTTCAGAGGATTTATCTCAGCGGGAACCCAACAATCACCGCCGTTTGTGGCCAAGAATACGGCGGCGGAGAACATGAGAGAGGTTTCGCCGTTCGTTCTTAATTTTAATAATTAATAATTTTATTTTTATCTTTTTAATAGTTAGAAATGAGGTGAAAATTTTAAGAAATTAAATTTTATTTATTTAATTATTTTTTAATTGCCACGTCACACATTTAACGGTCAACTTTTAGAGTTGACTGCCACGTAAGCAAAAGTTAACAGAATTGGACTAAGAGTGACCAAACGTGAACGGTTTCAGTAAACTAAAGTACCACCAATGGATTTAAATATTTCGAGTGACCAAACTTGAACGGTTTTTGTAATCTCAATTAACCCATTTTTATTATTAAATTATTTGACTATTTATGTTTTTATAATTGTTTTAAAAAAGAAATTACAATTACAAGTGAATTGCATTGATTGTTGTGCAATAAAATTAATATGAGTTGGATTGCATAAATTGTGAGGTGACAATATGAACAATATATGCACTTGGTTTGCAATTGTATGCTTTAATAGCAACATTGGTCTTGCATTTCCCAATTGCAAGATAACATTACATGGATTTTTGCAACTGTAAAACCAATTTCATTTATTTGGCTATCATTATATATTTCCGAACTTGCAACAAATTGACATGCTAAAACACAACACCAAACTGCGACCAAGTGTAATCGCAGTCCCGAAATGCAGTAACAGGCAAGCTCTAATTGTCAACCCGGGGTCTAGATTTACTGCCTACTCCGTGTATATCTGTTATCTAGCAAACTAAGTTGAGTGATTGTGATTTTAACTAAAAGCAGTAAGAAAGCAGGAAATGGTTCGGTTTTCTAAAGCAAAGGAAGAGTCACTCGGGAATGAGTCCCCCTAGCTCCTTAGTTAGGTCACAGTTGTAATTACTTTTGGTTGCTTTACTGCTGATTATACTGCGGAAGATCCGACAGTAGTTTGGAATCTCTTAAGCTGACCAAGCCCTCTCAGTCAAACTACCCGGCAGACGACTAGTCTTCACTGGGATAGAACGCTGAGGCAATGAACACAGAACTCCACTACTGGAATTAGATTCCAGTACAAAGAAAGATTATAATCAAGCAATATCACAATTCTATCTATCTCAGGTTGTAGCAGAAATCAATAAAAGATGATCAGACTTCAATTGACTCAATCAAAACACTTCAATCGATTATAATCAAGCAATATCACAATCCAACGTAATTACAATCAAGATTCCTAACACATGGAACTAGGGTTCTTCATACCCAAGTGAGAGAAAGTTCTACTCCATAGAGAGAGAGAGGGAAACAGAATACAAAGCAGTCATACTCATAACAATGGGAAGAATCTGCTCTGGGATGTCAATCTTCACTCCTGGGGATGCAATCTGGGCTTTAATGGTGAGAAATCCACTCCAAATAGCTCCTAGGGTTTGTTCTTTGCACTTTCTCTCTCTTAAACTCTGTTTTTGCTCCAAAAAGTCGACTCCCTCTCCTTTGGCTGGAATCTGCCTCAAAAACCCGATTCTGGGCGAATTACGGGCTGAATTACCGTCGTAATCATGGTCTGCCCGTAAATCGCCCAAAACGCGCGTTTCACTTAACTCAGAAGAAAGGATTTACGGCCGTAATTACCCAATTACTGCCAGTAATTATGGAATTACGACCGTAGTTACTTTGACTCTTGCCCGTAATTGTCTCTGCGACAGGAATTCCTGAAGAATTAGGCTCGACATTGCATTTACGGGCATGCCAGGAGCAATTATGCCCGTAAATGGGCAGGGGCTGCCCGTAATTTTCTCTTTGAATCGCCACCTGACCTCCAAATGATCCGAAACTTGCGCCTATGCACCTCTTTACTTGCTAGGACCTGAAATACGACAAAACAACACAACCTAGCGTAAAATAGGCCAAGGAACAACAAATTCGAGCTAAAATGGTCAAGAAACAAGGGTGAAAACATGTGGAAATACGACGCTATCAAATTCTCCTACACTTAACCGTTTGCTTGTCCCCAAGCAAACCAAGTCAGATACAAGGTAAGCTCGAAAGATCTCAATCATGCAACCCCCTGGGGACATATCACATAGGCACAAAACACGGGAATCATACTGGCTTTCAAACATCAACACCTGAACAACTTCAACCGCAACCTGGACAACCACCACAGAGGACATTCGAGTGCAGCAAAATCGAGTAAAGGAGGAGTCTCCCTTCTACTCATCAACCAACATAGACTTGACTCAACCACTTACTCAAGACAGTCACCTCATGCACAAAACTCAAGATATCATAATTGAGACCGAGCAATCTAGGTCCTCGCCGGGGTAAAGAGTATAGATAATATGAGAAAATGAATCGCTCACTCTCGACCAATGGGATCAGGACAATTTGTTGCAAAAATGCGCATGCTTATTCTCTCAATCCCTAACGTCTCTTCACCATGACGACAACCTCTAAATGTTAGAGTTCACATAAATGGGTGTCATCACTAACTAATCCGGAGGTCTTAGACACAGGTTCAAATGACTGGCTTGGGTCTTGGACATGGGGAAAAGGCCTTTTAGGTGGTGGAAGTATTCATAGCACAAGGTTCCACAATTCCAAACCCAACACAATCACAACCAATCAAACCACTTACTTTCTTTCCGCCATTCGGCATTACTCAAATTCTTTAGAGCACAAGAGCGAAGGAGGTCACAATAATGTTAGTATTTCCAAGCCAGACTGCTAAGAAACACTACTTAATGGGCACTATTCAGATTTGTGGTGGTGGCTCTCTTTTGCTTTCATTCATTTTTTTCATTTCTCGAGAGAACCACCACCTATGCACATTTTTCAAACACACGCCCAACTTTTTAAGAACTACCTCCAACCCTCACATTATATTTAGCAGAAACAGCAGAGAACATGTAAAAACCACTATGTGGAACCTTCTAAGAGATGCAAAAGGGTGATTTTTCATTGTAGACCGAAAGAAAGGAGAACACACGGCTCAAAGGGCTGACTAGGGGGTATGACACATCGTAACAGTCAATTTGGTCGTGGACTTATCCTATGCCTCCATCATCTTAGCTAATGACAACGTGAATGCTACACATCATGGAAGAGGGAACTATCGCACAAGAAAGAAATGAGCATGCTCAAATCTCACATGGCTACCTATATGCTCTATCTCTCATTGTGATTCCCTGAACTAGATGCATAAACGATTGTCAAGAACAAGTGATCAATCCAAGTCACAGTTGGTAAGCAAACAGTTGAAAAACTGAACCCCTACACAATTCTACTGCACGTCTCAGTCATCGTTATAGGCTGTCCTAGTCACACTCCAGTTGTCATGCATAAATTCGAAAGCCATAATATTCATCAATTAACTCCACAGTGCCATATGATCAAGCAAACAGCAGTGCTTCGAGCCCTCAAATTCTGAGATTTGGACAGCGAACTAGGCTCCAAGCACACATATATACGTTCCAATGAATACAAAGAACCCCCCACACTTAAATGCGACAGTGTCCTCAATGGAGCAGATGGAAGGGGAACGATGTTACCGTGAAAAAGTGGTCAGGAACGGTGACTGGAGGGCGGACCAATCAAATGGGTACAGAGCTAGAGTCAGCAAAACACACACACATTGGGTGAAAGAAACCATAGTTCCAAGTCTACAAGCCAAAGAAACAAGACAAGAGAAAAGGAAACACAATATGGATTCTTAGTCTGGAAGGAAAGACAAATGCAGAGCCCAACTCGATGGGTCAGCAGGCAGAGCCAACTTAGTTCTCATCGCCTTCGTCGCCAGCTGTAGGTGGGTAGAAATCCTCATGTCCCGGGGAAGCCTCCCAAGGGTAGCTAACAGCAGCAGGGTCCATGTCCCAGTTGTCGCAACCGTCCCTCCGGGGGTTCGATGTCGTCGCGTCGGCATTTTTGGGAGTCGCCATCGATCTTACTTGGAGTGGATCGAACACTCATCGGATCGGCTCTAACCTTAGGGTCAAAACCGACATATGGTCTGCGGTTAAGAGATTTGGGTTCGGGAGTACGGTTACGTGTGGGGAAGTGAAATCACACCCCAAAACGCCCTAAATTAGTACTACTTAAGTCGATAAGTTTTATACGAGTTGGGTGTATTTTTGTAATATTTTTGTAATTTTAGGGTCCCACTAGACCATTAAAGAAATTAAATCGTATTAATTGTAATTTAATTGTACGCCCACTGACGTAAAAGATAAAGTTAATTGGTTAGTTGGACTTGAACCTTATCGGTTGCCTACGTACTCGTTAGAGGGGATCAAAGTCCACGTAGTTCGTTAGAACTTTGATAATTTTAATTATAATTTTTACCACGTTCCACTGAACGTAATCCTCGTATTATAATTTTGTTAGTAAAATTCAAATTGATTATTGCAAGGATTTTAGTTATTAGGATGTATTTTGACGTATTGGAAAAGAAAAGAGATAAACTTAATCTGCATCTAACATTTCATATTAAGGATTTTAAATGAATAAAACCATATTAGATGATAATATTAATTCATGATGGGCCAGCAGCCCAACTGGCTAAGTTTCCAGATCTAGATCGTGTTCGACCCTAAGAACGAGGGTTCGAAACACGTTAACCACATTTTTTGTTGATCTCGTTTTAGTTTAGAGAAAGGGGAAGGGCAGTTTGGTAATTGCCCAAAAACGCGGTGCAAGGCCCTATTAATTTCCGAAAACCCTAAGGGAAAAATGGTCATTGTAATCGACTAGGTATATAAACGCCTCTTTGAAACGAAATCAAACCCTAGCGGCAGCCGCCGCCCCTTTGTCCTCTCTTCCCTCTCTCTTGATCCTTCTTCTATTCCCCAAAGCAAAGAAAGCATAAAAAATAAAAATAAAAGAAGAACTCACCCTCTCTCTCTCTCTTTCTTCTCCCAATCCTTCTCTCCTTTTCTCTTCCAGAGAGTCAAAATCGAAACCCTAGCCGCCTAAGGAGGGCCGCCGCTCACTCGCCTCTCTCACTTCTCTCTCTTCTTCTTCTTCCTCTCGCTTCCTCCTCTCTAAACCGAGAAAGGGAAAACGACGAGCCCCTATTCGCTCTACCTCTCTCTCTCTCCCCATATTTTTGGAAACGGCGAGGAAGAAAAAGGACGTCGCCGGCGAAGGGATATAAAGGGGTCGTTTTTATTTCTTCCCGTGCGATTTCTTCTATTTTCAAATATGTTTTTAGGATTTTCGAGATTCGGATCCCTATTCTTTTTTTATTTCCGGAAAAACTAAACCGAGGCTGAGATGGGACTCTCGAGCTATCTTCCCCTTCTTCGATCTGCTCTCTTTCGTCGAGACGAGGATGATGAAGAGATCTGGGTAAGATTTTGTTTGCATGTGGGATTTTGTTTGATTTTAGATTCAAAATTAGGATTCTGATATTTTATTTTGGTCTTTGGGTTCTAATGTATGTTTTTTGTTGTGTTTTGGTTTTGGGTATGGGGAGGAGGAGACGGTCGACCGAGATCCCCGGCGGCGAGGCATCGGCGGCGACAAGCCGACGATGACACAAGTAGTTTTTGTTTTGTTTGGTTATTTCTCTTTATTGATTTTTTGGGTTACTACAGGTTTTGACTATGATGTTTTGTTCTGTGCAGGTTTTTGAGTTTGAGAGATGACACGTCCCATCTCTTTAAAAAAAAAACAAACAAACCATAACTCAAACCAAAAACCGGTTACTCCGGAGCAACCCAACCACATTTTAAAATAAACAAACTGACATCTTTTAAGAACTTTTAACGAAAAGCCCCAACACTTGGACAGAATTCTCAATCTCAAACACTTAAAACAACTTAACATAGAATCTCTAGTTTATACTAATAACCATGAAACAAAATAATTAACTAATCTAACTTGACTCCTCACGAGCTTTCCGATATCCCGACGACGCTAGTACTGCTGCTCACCTTGCCCTGCTTCTTCTCATGATCCACCTCTGCTAGACTATCCTCAACCTGGTGAGTGAGAAGGGGTCAGTCTCGTCGTTACTTCCTAAGGTCTTTGCCCTAGGCAAACTCCTTACTAAACACGTTATTAGGGTTCTTAACTTAGACAAAAGTCGTTCTCGCTTTCATCCCTCATACTTTATTTCCTTAATATCTTATTTCCACATCAACTCATAATAACTTCTCGACTTCTATCCTTATCTCAACACAAAACACTAGGACCACCGCGTTACGTCTCGTTGTCCGGTGTCCTACCCTAGTATGCCAACCGCGTTACGTCTCACCTTCCGGTTGCATACCAAAACTCGGCAATGGAACTGCGTTACGTCTCGCTGTTCAGTCCATGCCCGTCAACTACTGTGTTACGTCTCGCCGTCCAGCAGTGATCCGACCATCTACCGCGTCCAGTATGCCAACCGCGTTACGTCTCGCCGTCCGGTTGCATACCCAAACTCGGCAATGGAACTGCGTTACGTCTCTCCGTTCAGTCCATGCCCGTCAACTACTGCGTTACGTCTCGCCGTCCAGTAGTAACCCCAACATACTCGATCAATTGCTGCATTACGTCTCGCCGTCCAGCAGTGATCCGACCATCTACCGCGTCCAGTAGTGGCCCAACCGCCCGGGGGTTCCTCAAACCATCAATCCATACATCATCACATACATTCATACATAGCACAACGCGTGCCTCCACCCTTACAGGCGGTGGGATGCCTCACACACATATCGCGCATACTAGAAAATTAACTAAATAATAACTTGAACGAAAAGCAGAAACTAAAAGACCTACGACAGAGATTTACCTCCTTTACACTCACCTCGAAAAGATGACTCATCAATTCCTTCCTCGAAGAAACCCCTCTTTAGCCGGATTATCTTGGGGAAACCTATTAATAAGAATCCATTTTCTTAGACGACCTTTCTTGATTTAAAACCCCTTTTTGAATAACTAGAACATCCTCTCCTCAAACTCCATTCCTTGAACCTCATTCCAAGGGTCCCTTAACCCCCCATTAAAATTTTCTAGAATTAAACCCTTCAAAAATGACCATTTTTCTTAATTATTTTAGTCTTGGATGAATTTTCCACCTAACTAAAACCTTCTTAAAAATTCAGATAATAATTTTACCATGTCAATCATGAGCCCCTATACCCTGGAAAATTATCAAACTCTTAAAAACCCTACGAAAATATTTTTATTTAATTAAAACAAATATTTGAACAATTTCTACAAATAGAAATACATCTTCAAAAATTCCCAAATTAAATTACAATCATCTTCTAGATGCCTCTCAATTTATAAAATTGTTATATCTAGAAAAAAACCTTCTGAGAGGCTCAAAACAAATTAAAACATCTAAAAATACGTTTTTGGAAATTCCCAGAAGCTTTAGTGACCAATCAAAATCTGTCACTAAAAGCCTGAACGTCTGTTGCTAAAACCTCAGAAATGCACCCTCACGAAAAATCACCAAAACGATTGATCTAACTTAAAGGGATCTTCTTTTAGATAAGCACGTGGCCTGTCTTCCCCTGGCTCTTTGTCGTCTTTTAGATAAGCACGTGGCCCGCTTTTGGTGGGGTGCCGAGGACGGTACTCCCAAAATTAGATGGGTGTCCTGGCGTAACATGTGTAGGAGTAAGCATGATGGGGGGATGGGATTTCGCCAGTTCGAACATTTCAATCAAGCTCTGTTGGCTAAGATCGGCTGGCGTATTCTCAATGAACCTCAATCACTTATTGCCCAGATCTATAAAGGCAAGTATTTTCCTCGGGGGTCTTTCCTGACCGCGACTGCTAGGTCTCGTCCCTCTTGGGGGTGGCAAAGTATCCTGCATGGGCGTCAGTTATTGGAGATGGGTTTGAGATGGCAGGTTGGTAATGGCCAATCGGTCTCCCTCCTTCATTCTAACAGGATTCCTAGGTACCAACTTGATCCCCCAAGCTATAATCCGCAGATCTTGCCAGAGGGGGGTGACCCCTTGGTGGCGGAGGTTATGTGTGAGGGGGGAGGTAGGTGGTTTGATGAGAAGCTCAGTCAATGGTTTGACCCGCCTACCTGTAAGGCTATTAAAGCGATTCCTCTCCCGCGTTGGGACGTGCCTGATAAACTTATCTGGCATTTTACGGGCGACGGGGTCTTCTCGGTTAAGTCGGCCAATCATTTGGTTGTAGATTTGGACAGGAGGAGGGGTGGGTGGCGATCCTCGGTTAGCTGGATGGATAAGCCAAATTGGATTAGAGTTTGGGAGGTGAGGATTCCTCTGAAGTTGAAGGTTTTTGTTTGGCAAATTCTTAATCGGGCTCTGCCGACTACGGAGGCGCTTATTGAGAAAAATGTCCAGGTGCTACCTTGGTGTCCAGTTTGTTGGGATGGCCCAGAGACAATGGAACACCTGTTCCTTTATTGTCCGGTTGCGCGGGCCCTCTGGGATTATTCTGGTCTGGAGTATTTGGGGGAGGGTTTGCCTAGGCATACGTTTCCTTTGTTTCTCAAACGTCTGTTGGGTTTGATCCATCAACCGTCAGTGGTTATGGCTGTTGTTGCCATCCTTTGGAGGATTTGGCAATCTCGGAATAGGGTAGTCTTTGAAGGCAAACAATTTGGGATCCCGGCACTCATGCGACAGTTTAACCAGCAGTATGAGGAATGGGTGGGTCTACCAGCGGATCAGGCGCCTAGGGCACAGATTCGGATAATACAATCTACAGCACAAGTGGGTGATTCTCATTTGGTTTGCATGTGGGACGGAGCTACTAAGGGTGGGTCACATTCGGCTGGTGGGATGGTACTTTTTGATCCAAAGCGGACACTCCTTATGGCTAGAGGGGTCCAGTTTTCTCAAATTGATGATCCTGTAGTGGTGGAATTGCTTGTGCTTAGGGATGCGATTATTTGGTGTGTGGGGCAAGGTTTGTCGGAGGTCCGTTTTGAGGGCGATGCAAAGGTGATTATTGACAAAATTACTCAAGCCGACACGAGAGATAGCCAGTTGGGTGCTGTTCTGGAAGAGCTTGCTCATTATTTTTGTACTCAGCCTGGCTTTAGTGTGCGTTTTGTAGGTCGGGAGAACAATAGGGTAGCTCATTTGGTAGCTAGGAAAGCCCTCTCTTTGTATCCGACTATGAGTCACTTCTTTGATTTCCAGACCTGGCTGGTTTCCAGGATGTAACTATCTATTTTTTCGATCAATACATGATATCTTTCGACAAAAAAAAAAACTCAAAGGGATCGAGTTCCCTTACCTCTAGAACGTGCCTAGGCCTAGGTTGGATGACCCGGGGGGTTGATCTCCTTGTTGATCGAACCCTCAACGTCACTGCTAATAAAATACGAGCTTTGGATTAGACTAACGATAAACCGAGTTTAGAAATCGCGAAGGGGTTCGTGATCCTTACCTAAAACGAAAGGGATGGGATCGAGGTCGGGATCGCAGCACAGGGAGGCGACAGCTCCCTTTCCTTTTTTTTCCCTTCTTCTTCTTACTCCTCTGCCCGAAAAAAATAACACTCGTGAATTCAACAGGGAGGAGGCGCCTCCCCAGCCAAACCTATAATTCCTAGGGCTGGCATTTCGGTTTGCGGTTAGCGGGTAACCGCCGGTTTTAACCGAAAACCGCCGGTTACCAGCTAACCGAAAACCGATCGGTTACTTTGACGGTCGGTGGTCGGATGGGAAAAAGTAGGGGTCGGTTGACCGAGTAACCGACGGTAATTAACCGCGGTTATCCGACTAACCGGGCCAACCGAGACCCACCTTCACCTTCCCCAAAATATGTCCAGATTCATCCCATTCCCAAATCTTAAATAAAATAAAATAAATCTCAAATACAGGAAGAAGAAGAAGCAGATCGGCATAGATATCCTCCTCATCCTCCCCCGCCGATTTCGAGGTCAGCGTGAAGGAGATCTCTATCCCAGCTATCACTTTGAGCAGCCCCTGGATCACAGCAGCGAGATGTGCGCTGGTCTCGCCGATGACCCAAAACTGCTCGTTCCTCCACAACTCCTCCAGCAGCAGCCTCATCCGTCGTCGCCGCCGCCGCCGCACCGGCCTCATCTTCTGGGTAAGACGAGGGAGAGTGAGAAAGAGCAGAGAGAGAGAAAGAGCAGAGAGAGGGGTTAGGAGATAATCGAGTGAGGGAGGGAGGCAATTTTCCACAGATGTGAGGGAGGGAGGTGATTTTCCTTTCTCTGGATTTTTTGAAAGGAAGAAGTAATCGAGAAGAAATGAGAAGAAAGGGTCTGGATTTCTCTTGAAAGGAAGAGCAAGGGTTTCTTTCTCTTGAAAGGAAGAAGAAAGGAAGAAGAAGAATAGAGAAGTGAGTAAGTGGTCCGGATTTTTTGTTTCTTTTAAGTTTTTTTTTTATTTTTTTAGAAAAGGTATTTTCCGGTTGGCCGGCTAACCGAGCATTAAACCGAAACCGACCGGTCGGTTGGCCGGCTAACCGTGACACTCTCACGGTCGGTGGTCGGCAGCTCTAAGGAATGGTTCGGTTTAACCAATAACCGGATTTTCGGTTTTTGGTTAAACCGAAACCGACCGGTTGACAGCCCTAATAATTCCCCCATACCATAATAAACCTAAAATTAGACGAGTTGGCAAAAAAAAAAAACAAGCAATTGTCCATGTGGTTTATATATCACCCATTGTTGGGCCTGGCGAGTATCCATATCCTAAAAAAAAATCTTCTCTTTCGGTGTACAAAGCCCAGCCCGAGTTTGTAATTCCTACGTGGAAATGCTCTCTGAACTCTGAAGCGTGACAAACCATTGCCAACGTGGAACGTTCTCTGACCGTGAATGGTTTGTAACACTTTGTACGTAATATAATAATAATAGTTATTATTATTATTATTATTAATCCGCGGTTGTAACACTTTGTACGTAACTGTCAATCCAACCGATCACGTATTAAGGTCGAGGCTAAGAGGTCGTTTGCTTTTGGTATTTTGGTTTTGGATTTTGGCCCAAAATCCAACATATGTTGGACTTTATAATGAATCCATGTTTGTTAGCATATAATGGATTTTGTTTCAATCTGTGGGGTCCACTAATATTAGATTATTTGGAGCTAAAATCCGTGGGCCCCATGGATTATAAAATCTTACCTCTATAGCTAGGATTTTGGAAGATAGATATAATCCATGATGTTTAATGACCGTGTTACCCCCACTCATTTTGTGTAATCCAATTTTGCCCTCGGTTATTATTATCTCTACTGAGGACTTTTGTCTACACTCTCATCTCATCAACTTTGTCTCTTCGTTGCCAAGGGATTGCAACACAGCAAAAAGCTCCGGCAACCTTTTCCATCTCTGCCTATCGTCGTTTTGTCTTCCTTTTATATGAAGCTCAACAATTAATTATTTCATGCTTACATCCTCTTTTTTTATAATCCAATCCAAACCCTTGATTTTCCTTTCGACATTATTGGTTTGGTTTGAGAGTTTCAATTTACTTTAATGGCTTCTTGCGTGTATACAATATGACCAAATAGTATGGATGTTGCTGCCATTTTTACATATGCTAATTCTTCATGTATATACAAAAACATTCAAAATACAAGTAAAGTAAAAAGTGGTTCATTAAGGATAAGAAAGTAATTTCCCCCATCAAGCCATAATTCCAACCTACTAAAAGCCATTACTAAATCCTACAAACAAACATGGAAGTTTCAAAATCCAACATAATCAAAATCCAACATAATCTCTCATATTCAAAATCCAAGGTTTTATCATAATCCCTCATTTTCTAAAATCCTAGAAGCAAACGACCCCTAAATCTAAAAAAAATCGGGGTGTTACAAGAGATCTGGGTAAGGTTTCTAAACTCAGCTTAGTAAGACTGGGGAGGTTAAACTAAAAAAAAGGATTGTGTCACGATTTAGAATTAGTCTACAGATTTGTGGTTTGAAAATATGTTGTATGTGTGATAATCTCGAATATTTTCATGTTTGGTGGTTTGGTGAATGGTTTTAGAAGTAACTCCTGGGATGTAGGGATGGCATTGGGTATGAAAGAAACGGGCATAGCCCGCACCCGCCCGGGACAAACCCGCGAAGAAATCCGCCAGGTCCGGATTGCGGTCGGGGACGGGGAAACCCGCTAATTGAGTGACAGCGGGGATGGGTCGGAGTCGGATCTAATACTATCCGCCTCGGCCCCGTCCGACGACATCGTTTTGCCTCTCTTCAGAATCTGAATTGCAACGCATGCAATAGCAAGAAACCCACCACCAATAAACTTTCCCCAAAATCCAATCTCTCTTCTCTCACAAATCCAGCATTGCGATTAATGGGACGCCGATTTTCCAGACTTTATCACGATTCACGCGCGATGAGTCCTTCTATCTTCTGTTCTTCCTACCAATCGTTCGTTTTTCTAGCCTCGATTACACCTCACCACCAATCATCCATCATGAAAACCCTAGAATCTCTCCCTCAAATCTCTCAAACAGCCATCAAATTAGCCAATTGGCCAATCGGAAGAACAACTCTTCGATTTTCACTACTGATGGGTTTGGGAGAATCGAATTGGATGATTCTGTCCTTTGCTGGCTTCACGCCATTTATCCCTAATCTTAGGCTATAAATATGACCTTAAACGACACTTGAGGGCACACTTCCAGACTTCCTTCACAAATCCAATCCTTTGTTCATCGAGCTTTTTTCACCTCCAAACAGCAGTATCGCACGGATTCTTGAACTGGTGAGTTTTCTGCTTTTCCCTTACTTGCCTTGTTAATTTTCCGTGTATTTTTCTGTTAGATTATCAGGGTTCTAATGAATTGTCTCCTAATATGTACAAGGTACCATGGAGAGTATTCAAAACGTTGGTGGAGCTCCTGCTCTTGCTACTGTTGGAGCAAATGGTGTTGTTCCTCAACTTGTTGTTGCGCGTGAAGCTGTTCTTGCACCTCAGGTTGCTACTGCTGGAACCCAGGTTGCTGCTGGAGCCCAGGTTGCTGCTGGAGCACCTCAGGGTGTTGTTATCAATGATGGCAATGGTAATGGTGATGATGTGATTGATTCTAGCAGGCTAAAATCTGTAGTTTGGAATCACTTTACCAGGATTAGAGTGAACAATGAGCTTAAGGCTAAATGCAAATACTGTCGAAAGCTACTATGTGGAGAATCAAAAGATGGTACTTCGCATTTGAAAAGCCATATGCGAACTTGTTTACAGAAAAGAATTGGGGATAGAACTCAGAAGGTTCTTGGTGCTAACTATGCCCCAATTGGAAGGAGGGATTTGGTAGTTAGTGCGTATAATTCTGATGTTTGTAGGAGGGAACTTGCTGCTGCTATCTTGATACACGAGTATCCACTTTCAATGGTGGATCACTTGTATTTCAAGAGATTTGTTTGTTCTCTACAGCCTCTCTTTACTGTTCCATGTCGCAATACTATTAGGACAGACATTTTCAAATTATATAAGTCTGAACGTATTAAGATTCAGAAGGTTATTGATGACAATAAGGGAAGAGTGGCACTCACAACTGATATGTGGACAGCCTCCACTCAAAAGAAGAGTTATATGGCTGTAACTGCACACTACATTGACAATTCTTGGAATCTCAGAAGCCATATGTTAAGGTAAAGCTTTCAAGTTGGTTTATATAAGATTTTCAATTTGAATTCCCAATCTGATTATCTCATATTGTTCTAATGCAACTTCATTTGCTGCCTTGTTTTGTAGTTTCATGTATGTCCCTGCACCACATACAAGTGAGCGGTTAGCCACAATCATGGCTGAGTGCATGATGGATTGGAATGTCGATTCAAAGGTATCGACTATTACTCTTGATAATTGCAATACGAATGACTCAATGATTGACAAAATTAAGCAAAAACTTATGCTGCCATACTTGATGTCGGATGGTTCAATGTTGCACATGAGATGCTCTGCTCAAATCTTGAACTTAATTGTCTTATAGAGATGTGTTCTCTTGAACTTAATTGTCTTATAGAGATATATTCCACATGCTTGCAGCTGCTTTGCCTTATAGAGATGTGTTCTCTCGTCTTAAACAAAGGGATTCTCAATATACTTGCTTGCCTACCCCTGCTGATTGGCAGTTCTCATCTATTGTGTGTTCAAAGCTGGAAATTTTCAGTGTTATATCTGATCTATTTTCTGGTACAAAATATCCTACTGCCAATCTTTTCTTCACTCGGGTTTGAGACTTGAAATTGAAACTCAATTAGTGGCTTCTTGATTCTGATGTGGTCATCCATGAAATGGCTGTTTCAATGTGGATGAAATTTAAGAAGTATTGGGAAGATATCCATGAACTGTTGGCTGTTGCAATTGTACTCGATCCAAGGTACAAGCTGGAAATTATCACTTATTATGCTACTAAATTTGGTAGTGGTGATATTGAATGTTCACTGGATTATGATAAGATTAAGGATACCTTGGTTGATTTGCTTCGTGAATACAAAACAAGGAGGGAGATGGATTCTCCTACTGCTGGAAATGCTAATCCAGAAGTTGTGCAATCTGGAATTGACTTGGATTTTGAGTTGTATGTGAGTCAAAGGAAGAAATCCAAAACAGTTGCATACCAAAGTGAATTGGATCGATATTTGAGTGAGGATGTGATTCCTCTTTCTGCTGAATTTGATATATTGACTTGGTGGAGGCAAAATGGCATCAAATATCCTGTGTTGCAAGAAATTGCAAGAGATGTTCTTGCTGTTCCTGTAACTTCAGTGGCATCTGAAAGTGCTTTCAGTTTTGGGGGAAGACTTTTAGACCCTCACCGTAGTAGATTACTGCCTACTACTGTTGAGGCTATGATGTGTGCAAGGAGTTGGCTGCAAAATGAGGTGAACAAAGGTAACAAAAAAGTTCATTCAAGCTGTGAACTCTTATTCAAATGCATAAAACAGTGTATTCCATTATTTACTTATGTCTTCATTTGTGTTTCAGATAATGTTGATTCTGTGACTGCTTTGGAAGGGTGTTTCACTATGTTGAATCTGGGTGGAGATGAGATTGAGACTGAAAATGATTTGGCAGGTAATGATTTTATTTGTTACTACGATTAATTGTTTGGTTAAGTTTCAATGGAATAATAATTGGGATTCTTTTCTTTTCTTAGGCAGAAGATATAAATGGGATTGGGAGGCCTTATCTTGATTGAGCTTGACTAGAATTGATGGGAACTTGCTGCTGTCTGCTGCTGTGTTGTGCTGATGTTACTGTGATTCGTTGTTGGTGCTGCTGTGTTGTGTTCCTTTTTTTGCTGGAGTGCTAGTCTGCTGCTGCTGGAGTGCTGGTCTGTTCATGTTTTTGTTAGTCTGCTGCTGTTGACTGTTGTATTGTTGCTGGAGTGCTACTGGTGTGCTGGTCTGCTGGAGTATTGTTGTTGGTCTGTTCGTGTTGCTGCTGCTTTATTTTTCTTGCTTTTAATGTTTTTTTGATTGTTAGACTTTCATGGATGTTGATGGATGATGGATCATGGATGTTGCTTTGATGGATCATGGTTATAATTTAGAAGTTTGAACGATGCAGTTGCTAGTTTCAATTTCAATGAAGTTCAATGGTTTTCTTTCAGTGTCATTAGTTTTGACTGCTGTATTAGTTTTTACATGTGTGTAGCGGGTAAAACCCGACCAACCGGGTAATACCCAAACCCGGACGGATACGGGGATGGATAGTGATTTAGTATCCATTGACCATTCCGGACGGGTACGGGTAATACCCGTTTATAATTACGGGCGGGTCTCGGGGAGCTACCACCCGGCCCCATACCCACCAGTTGCCATGCCTACTGGGATGCTAGATTTTCCTAAAATGAAAATGAAAAGAAAAAAGAATTTTCTATAACTGGGAAGTAATTAACATGCTCTAAAATTGATAATTTTGGCAACTAAAAATCACTGCCTCTGCTTGTGACTTTGCCAAAGTGGAGTTTGAAATATGAAATTTTATTATGTAGGGTGATCCTATCGAATCCAGATCACATCTATCATAACGCCCAATATACAAAAAGAAGAAGGTTTTGGTTCTTTAAAGTTTGTCTACTCTACTTTCTACTGTTAGTTGTTATAGTCAGTATTCTAATCAATCGACAAAACTTAAATAGGGAATTGATGTAAAGGTATGGAGGCGCTTAATTGAACTCATCTTAATCCGAAAAGAAATTACATGAGTGAACTTGGTATGAGTAAATAGAGCGCTTTGAATGAAGAGGGGTTTGCACGAAGTAGATCGTTTTAATATGAGTAGGCAAGTTGATGGACGATTATAACGGTACAACGATAGAGTAAAACTGATGCCAAATGAGATGAAATTTATCACGAATCATGGAAGTAGAGTTAAAAGCGCCAACCTTATTGGAATTCTACTCCAATAACACTTCGTTGATCGCTGCTCCCTTGAGATTTCTTGACAAATTTGCTGTTGTAATGAAGATATCAGAGTGTTTTAGAAATTTCTAACACTGTCTCTTTTTCTTCCCCTCCGTCCCCGTTCAAACAAAGAGCTCACAGAGCTCATTTATAGCAAACTAAACTGCCACGTGTCGCTCTCTGATTCGAGCATTTCTTTATTTTGACTTTGAAGAGCGTGCCACCCTGTTGAGGTCGGCTGTGGATAGGATTTGGTTAGATCGAATTGGTCAAGGTAGGTTTATGGTTGGTTTTTGGACTGAACTGGTTGGCCGAGTTGGGCCTGTTGGGTTTGGGCCGGGTTTGAATATGGGTCTGGCACTGGGCTCGAAGTGGGCATCAGATCTGGAATTGGACTTTCACCCTTGAGCCTGAACTAGGTTGAAGATTTTTTTTTTTTTGGTAGAAAGGTTCAAGATTTTAATTTGGGCTACAACTAACCTGTTTTTCTTTCTTTATTTTTGCAGCTACACAATTTGTTTGGACTTAAAATAGGAGGATAATGACTTCAATTTGTTGAGTCTAATCTATTTGTAATTAGTTTATTGTAGGGTTAATATTTTCGTATGGCCTGAACTTTGACCAAAATAAACATCCTGGCCAATGTTTTTGATCTATAACATCCTGGCTCAAACTATACACCAAAATAAACAATTTGGCCAGATCCGACTTTTGACCGTTAACTTGGACGGTCAAACGCGTTGACTGTTAGTCAACGCGCCATGTCACTGCCAAGTCAGCATAAAATATTTAAAATAATTCACAATTTCCACACATTCCCAAAATTTTAAATTATTATAAATTAAAAAATCATCTAATACCTTAGTTAAACCAAAAATAAAAAACGAAAAAATTAAATATTTATCAGATCTTCTGACTTGGCAGTGACGTGGCGCGTTGACTGTTAGTCAACGCGTTTGACCATCCAAGTGAACTGTCAAACATCGGGTTTGGCCAAATTGTTTATTTTGGTGTATAGTTCGGGCCAAGATGTTATAGATCAAAAAGATTGGCCAGAATGTTTATTTTGGTCAAAGTTCAGGCCATACGAAAATATTAACCCTTTATTGTAATTAGTTTTAATTCTTTATTATGGTGTCATTACTACGATGTACAATGTATCGAATCTGATAATGAAGTTTTCTTTTCAACTCAATTTCACACAATTCATCTACCATTCATAAATCCAAAGCGTATAAGAAATTTTGCATCATAATTATTTTTTCGTTCAATTGAGACAAAACTTAACAAACTTATAGCTCAACATGGAATTGATGTTAAGATTTGCTACTGTTAATCTTAACAAATCTAATCTTACTAGCCTAAACAACTCGGTGATTACTAGTGTTCACTCACTCTTCACTGCTAGTTCAACCAAAGTTTCAACCAAAATGATATTTATATTAAGTGAACTTGGAAGTAATTGACTTGCCACTGCAAATCCCAAACAAATCTTCACAAGCATCCTTTTAAATTTATCAATATCAATTTTCTCCTTTCGAGTTTTAAGTATAGTGTGTGTCCGGACAAAATGTGGTGTCTACACCAGTAGCTCATCATGTATTGCTGAGTCGAAATGATGCGGCGGCGACCTTCGCTCTCACGGTCGAGTCGGGCGTTGATGTGCTCCTGGCCAGCAATGATCTGCTCGTTCTGGCGGGAAATGGCTGCCAGCTGCTCAGCAATGTCGGAGGTGGATGCAGCAGCAGACGGGCCGGCAACAGAAGTGGATGCGCCAGCTGCAGAAGGTGTGGTCCGACGAGCGGCAGCATCGCTCGCCTCGGGGAGATCTTCGCCCTCTGGTGCACGAGGAACAGGTCGAGGAAGTCCTCGGATCCAGATCACGTCCCCGTCGCACTGCAGTATCAGCTGGCGCCGTAGGGTTTCCCTGGAGAAGGGTGTCGGTGGCAGAATGACAGTGAACCCGGAGAGGTCGATGTTGAAGTACCGGGCCAGGGCAGTGACCACCGGCCCACAAGCCAAAGCACGACTACAGCGAGAAGCCTTGGAGAAGGTCCTGGCGGTGAGAGAGGCCAAATGGAGGTTGTCTTCCTCCTGGCTGATGGAGTGCAGGCAGTGCAAGGTGCAAAGCTGAAGATGACTGGTTGAGCCACCGTTGGGGTGTAAGATTTCCCCAATAGCTGGTTGAGGATGCGCCACTCTGGGCGCAGCTGAGTAGCAGTGGTGTAGCCCGGTGTGAACACAGCGCCCGCAAACTCCGGGAGGCAGATCCTCTCGAAGAAACTCTGGTCCCCAAAGATGGGACAGTCCTTCTGTTCGATTGCCAAGTGGCAGGCGAAAGGTGGAAGGAGCCCTAGTGCCTGGCTGAAGTCATCATAGCTGAGGGAATAAGACTCCCCGCCAAGTCAGAACTGAATGGCGTTGCCGTGAGCGCCCGCGTGGGTCTGGAAGTGCACGAAGGTGGCATAGAACTCCCAGAGTAGCTCCTGATAAATCGGCTCAGCGAGGCAGAGGAGGCGGTGCCAAGAATAAGCGCGGATGGCAGCCTCCATTGCCTCGCGAGCACCCAGCTCCTCGAAGACCTCAAAATCGAGGTAATGGTGCTCAACGACTTTGCGGCGTCGGATTTCCCGTAGAGTCTTCCTCTGGTTAGCGTCGAGCATGTTCAGGTAAGTGTTCATGGTCCTGCAACCAAAAAGCAACAAAAACACAACATCATACATGGAAATTTGTCAATGGTGAGTACACAATCATCCGCACCCGGGGCCCTCGAATCATAAAATTTGGACAGTGGAATAGGCCCCAAGGGAGGAAAAACATTCAAAACCATTCACCATCCACACAAGATTAAACGCACTTGGAGCCCTCGGATAATAAACCCGGACAGCAAATTAGGCTCCAAGTGGGACAATCATGAACACATGCTGCCCGGTAGGCCAACCAAAGTAGTAACAAACAAAGCATGCAATACCGTAGGCCTACCGAATTCATTCAAGCACAACCCAATCCTGAATTCCCTCACTTAAACCCGTAATATCAATCCTCCACAATTCACAAGTAAAAATAGAGAAGCACACCTGGAGGCACAAGAAGGTATCACGGGGAAGGTGAGGGAAGAGTCAGACTCCACGACAATCGCAACTGCTTGTCTTCCGGGAAGAGGGCATGGTAGAAGGTGCCCACCTTGAAGGCGTCGGTAAAACCATGGTTGGGACACTTGAGGAAGAGACTGGTGTATCTCCCCCAAGCATCACGGATGGTCTCATCTTCATCCTGAGCAAAGTGGGTAATTTGCTTCTGCAGGTCCGCCGTCTTGGATGGGGGATGGTAGCGAGTGAGGAACTTGTCTGCCAGGTTCGCGAATGTGGTGATCGAGCCTGGAGGTCGAGTGTCTAGCCACTCCTTGGCCTGCCCCTCCAGAGTAAATGGGAAGTACCTCAGCTGGATGGCATCGGTTGGGACCCCATTTATCTTGATTCCATCAATGAGCTCGTGGAATCGCCTCAGATGTGATCGGGGGCACTCCCCCTCTTTGCCACGGAATACTACCGAGCCGCGCAACATAGTGATGACAAAGGTGCTCACCTCAAAGTTGTGGGCTGGTACATGAGGGTGCTAAATGGGTGACCTCATGTTCGCGGCTCTGGCGGTCCAGTAGTACCCCATGGTTTGCTCCTTGGGAAGGACCACATCATGGTTCTGTGGGTCACCCATCTCTTGTTCGTCGGCGATTTGAAGTTGTGCTAGCGCATCCTTCGCAGCCAGTCGCGCCTTTAGAGCCCGCTTGAAGTTCTTACAGGTCCGTTCAAGCTCCTGGTCTAATGGTAGTAAATCTCCCGACTGGCTACGGGTCATGCACTACCTGCACACAATCAGAAAAAGCAACCCGTGAAGGCACACAGGTGGAAGAGAGAAAATGAAGAAAAGAGAAAACTAGAGTAACAAACTTTCACGTTTCTCCAATAACCTAGAGGTTCCCCGGCAACGGCGCCAAAAACTTGACACACTAAAACATAACACCAAATTGCGACCAAGTGTAATCGCAGTCCGGAAATGAAGTAACATGCAAGCTCTAACAACCTAGTCATATTCTATCTATCTCATGTTGCAGCAGAAATCAATAAAAGATGATCAAACTTCAATTGACTCAATAAAAACACTTCAATCGATTATAATCAAGCAATATCACAATCCAAACGTAATTAAAATCTAAATTCCTAACGCATGGAACTAGGGTTCTTCATGCCCAAGTGAGAGAAAGTTCTACTCCATAGAGAGAGAGAGGAAAACAAAATACAAAGCAGTCATACTCATAACAATGGGAAGAATCTGCTCTGGGATGTCAATCTTCACTCCTAGGGATGCAATCTAGGCTTCAATGGTGACAAATCCACTCCAAATAGCTCATAGGGTTTGTTCTTCGCACTTTCTCTCTCTAAAAATCTATTTTTGCTCCAAAAAGTCGACTCCTTCTTCTTTGGCTCGAATCTGCCTAAAAAACCCAATTCTAGGCGAATTACGGGCTGAATTACGGTCGTAATCATGGTCTGCCCGTAAATCGCCCAAAACGCGTGTTTCACTTAACTCAGAAGAAAGGATTTACGGTCGTAATTACCCAATTACTGCCAGTAATTATGGAATTACTACCGTAGTTACTTTGACTCTTGCCCGTAATTGTCTCTGCGACAGGAATTCTGAAGAATTAGGCTCGACATTGCATTTACGGGCATGCCAGGAGCAATTACGCCCGTAAATGGGCGGGGGCTGCCTGTAATTTGCTCTTTGAATCGCCACCTGGCCTCCAAATGACCCGAAACTTGCGCCTATGCACCTCTTTACTTGCTAGGACCTGAAATACGACAAAACAACACAACCTAGCGTAAAATAGGCCAAGGAATAACAAATTAGAGCTAAAATGGTCAAGAAACAAGGGTGAAAACATGTGCAAATATGACGCTATCATAAATGCAATTGTATGTGGAAGCAAAAATGGCCTAAAAATGAGGATTCTTTATTTTCTATAAAAATTTCTAAGGATGCGGTCGTTGGTAATCATCAAGCATTACCAATATTTTGAGATCACATTTTAGAATTTTGAATTATGTCTGTGCTTATCCCCAAGCAAACCAATCTCGACCAAGGTGATATTTCAACCCAACAACAAAAACTTGGGGACCAATCAAAGGGCACATAATGGATGAATCTCAATGTTTATTTGGCATCAACAAATGAACCGTCACAAGCAATACCGACACCCACCACAAACGACATTCGAATGCATTAAGAATTTGCAACCGATAAGTTCTCACCCTGTTCACAAATCAATGCAAGTCTTGACCAGACTACTCATCAACCACAACTAACCATGCATAGAACTCAAGTCCAAAGAATAAACGAATGGGCAACAAAGGTCCTCACCGGGGTATGATATGACATGCAAAACAAGAATGAATCACTCACTCTTTTGACTAGCGAGGAGGACCATTTGGTGCAAAGAATGTGCACAAGCATTAACACTCGGCCCTAGCGTCTCTTCACCACGGCGGAAACCTCTAAATGCTAGAGTTCACGGGACGGTTGTCATCATTAGCTTGTCCAGAGGTCTTAGACACGGGTTCAAATGACTGGCAATTGTCTTGGACATGGGGAAAAGAAATTTCTGGGTGGTGGCAAACACAACATGAGGTCCTACATCTTCACCCTAAACCCGAAGGTTCTGTGGTTTTGAATAATAACCTTCTCTACAAACAATGGCCATTAGCATCGGCCAAGAACCTTGCTTCTCCCTTCCAAACTATCACCCATCATGAACTACATTTAAGCGCACTTCCTCAGTCTACTCTTGCTATCACATTTCGACATGGTAGCAAAGGAGTTCAACAACAATGTGGGTTTTTCAATGGCTTGAGTGCCAAGAAACCCCTCCTAGATCATACACTTTGATCTTTGTGGCACTCTCTATTTTATTTACCCTGTTTTATTACCTCTTTTTCGATTCTTTTTCTTTCTATTTTCCTTTTCTTTATTTTTCTCTTTTCTTTTCTTTTGAGGGGGGGGGGGGGGTACTAGAGAGTAAAGCACTTGTCGCGTTACATTTAACAACCAATGCTCTTCTTTAAGAACTTATTCCAACACTACTCTTTTCTCTTTCATTCCTAGCAAGAACCACACAAAATCCTCCTATGTAGAACCTCAATGGAGCTCCAAAGCATGAACTCCAGGACATAAGGAAGACTCACGTATAGACACGAAGAAAGGATGAGGGGTCGTTCTACCAAACACCATTAAGCTCACAAGCGAAAAGCTCCTAACATGAGAACAACCCCCAAAGTCACAAGGCTCAAAGGGGTTGACTAGGGGATAAAATATTTCGAGACAATCAACATTTGGGCGTGGACTAATCTTATGCCTCCATCATACTCACTAGTGGTAACTGTGATGTTACTCACCATGGTTAAAGGGATATAAGAACACATGAAGAAAACGATCGGCTCAAAACTCACATGGCTACCTAGTCACCCAATCATCTATTCCAATTCACAAAACACAATGCATGGCAATTGTAATCAACAAGTAATCGAGTAAAGACATCCATTAATTTTTGCACACATGATAACTAAACCTTTGCACTATCCTAATGCACCTCTCAGACATCATCATAGGACACACTCGATCACATGTAACAATTTAAGGTCAATGCCAATAAACACGAGATTCTCCCACAAATCGGCCACTTTGATCATGCAAGCATTGCTTGGTGCCCTCAAAATTTTCAAATTTGGGCATACATCTAGGCTCCAAGCAATCAATCACACAGACAAGCATAATAGATAGACTACTCCCCCACACTTTAGCTCGACATTGCCCTCAATGGCGTAAAATAAGGGGTAGAACAACGTTACTGCATAGCTTGGCGAGTGAAAGTCGGGATCGAATTGGGCCGGAGATGAAGAGGAGAGAGCTTCAAGGAAACAAAAACAAACACACACATACTCACGCAAGGCGAGGTTATTACACAATATTAGTACTTAACATAAAACAAACATAAACCTTCGTTGGGTTGCCTCCCAACAAGCGCTACTTTTACGTCATAAGCTAGACGGTTGCTCCTTAATATTTGGTCCATCCGAGAAGCTCCTTGAATTTGAGGTTCTCGTCGATGAGATGAAGTCTCAAGCTACGAACATTGGATGAATCCATGATTGAGAGCTCGTGAACTTGATTGGCTTTGAGGCTCCACCCACGAGACCTCTTCTTCTTCTTTCTCTTTGACCACACCATGTAGTCCATCATTGATTGACTTCCATTGCATCCACCAAGAGGGATCGCCAATGGTTTGGCCTTGGCTTGGCAAAGAGCCACAAATGGGTCATTCAACAAAACTACATCGAGGTCGGATGGAAATCATTAGTAGATCTTGTAACTTGTGGATGCTTCATCCACAATGACCTCATCCTCATCTTTGACCTCACTTGGTGCTTCTACTTCTTCCTCAACCTCCCTTCCTTCTTCTTCACTATGTTCCTCCCCTTTGGAACAATCAAGATCTTCCCTTTCTTCAATTTTCACTTCCTCTTCTACAACCTTCCCATCCATGTCTTCAAGCACGGTTTGGAGGGGAAAATGTCATGCATTCTCTTGCTCCTCTTTCTTTGTGACTTGGTCTTTTAAGTTGGTCTCGGGAAGGGGAAAGTGTTGAGAGTTGTCAATGCAACTTTCTTGGCCATCCTAACCACAGGAGCTCTCCGAGGTGAATTCCTCTTGCCCCACACGGTTTTCATTGATTGCCCCTTCAACCTCCACTTCTTCTTCCAATTGTGAGAGGCGATGGCGTGCACAAGCTCGTGCCACCTTCTCTTCTAGTGTCAAATCGGGATGAGGGAGGGGTTGGAAATCCATGTCGGAGCTTGTTCTTCCAAAATTCTCATGGCTCGCTTCTCCGACTTATTTTCTTCCTTCCAATGGTAGGAGGTGATTGTGAGCAAATTGTACACATGCTTGATCTACAAGCCCTTCTAGCCTCTCTCTGTGCCGAAGGAGCTCCTCCGATTCTCGAAGAAAGGTTGAGTCGAAAGGGTTGGCACTTGGTAGGTTCATGCTAGAGCACGCTTCATTGGTGCCATGAGCAAATCGCTCCACCATGAGCTCTAATTCGATCTTTGGCTCCAGTTGTGGAGTGGTACATGGTCTTGAGGTTTGTCTTATGAAAGCCTCAATGGCTAACTCCAACTTGGATTTCACCTCGAGTTGTGGAGGGAAACCTACTTGATATGTGGAAGCTTCTTGGTATCCTCATGAGCATGATTGTTCTTCTTGGAAGGGAGGTTGGTAATAAAATCTGAATCCTTGACTTCCCCCTTCTTGATCGTCCCAAGAAGTTCCGGGGTAACCACTCTCGGGTGTTGGTGGATACCCTCACACTTGGGCAAAATCATAAGAATCCATGATCCAGTACCTACAAACACAAAAACATTGAAAAGGACAATCAAGCGCACACAAACCACCCTTCAAGACGAAGAGTGGTAAACAAAACACGAATGAAACACAAAACAAAAACAAAAACAAAAACAAAAAGGCAAGAAAGAAAATGCTAGAGTAACACTAAACAACCTTTTCAAAATAATGGACCGTGGTTCCCCGGCAACGGCGCCAAAAACTTGACTCACCACGGATACACCATGAATTAAATCCCGACTAGAGCCCAAGTATAAACTCTAGTCGGGTGCAGTATAGGGCAAGTATGTTTAAATGTAAACTCGAGTCGGTCCATGTACCCCTACTTCAATCGCTTAGTTTGCTATCTAGAAAAACAATTTTGATTTTAAAACTAAGAAAACTACGAAATAAACAACCAAGTAAAGAAAATCGAGGAGAATTCTATATGAGAGGACCTCACCCGGGTATTGCTCCCCCTAGTCTCGTGCTAAGAATCAATGAACGAAACTCCAGTGTGAAGGGCATGTTTATATACCGCGAGGCGGGTGCAACAAGCTAGGAACGAGCCATCCTATTCGATCAATCAAGGATTGCTACAATAAGCTAGCGAATCTAGCTCTCTTAACCTCTTGGTTAAAGATTGCAACAATAAGCTAGGAGGCCTAACTCACTTAATCAAACAAACCGAGTAAACCATAACTCTCTTAGTTGACCAATTAAGGATTGTTGCATTAAGTTATTAGACTAACTCTCTTAACCTTTTGGCTAAGGATGACAACAATATGCTAGATGATCTAGCCCTCTTAACTAATCAACTAAGGGTTGCAAGACCCAACCCAACCCTCAGAAGTTAATCTGGACGACGGAGAGCGACCAACCATGATGGGATTATGGTACTACTCCGATACTTGAGGTTTTTCCCCTAGATTAACCCAAAAGGGGTTATCCAAGTGGCTAGGAGATCAAGCTCCTATCAGGGCCGACGCATGATATTCGGAGGCCTGTTCGAAAATTTAAAATGTGTCCCTAAATTTTTTCCTTTAAATTTATTAAAACTAAAAATTATTAAACAATAATAAAAATACAAAAGTTCATAAAGTGATTGCAAAAGGAATAAAATCATGTATCATTGTTTAAAAAATAACAATCATCTAGTATTATTTGGAATAAAATCCTCTATTAGCTCTTCCATCTTTGCATCATCCAAATACTTATTCGCAGTTGCTAATATGGCTAACTCGTTAAGCCTCTTTTATGTTATTATAGAGCGCATATAAGACTTCAACAACTTCAATTTCAAAAAGCTTCTTCCTTGCTACAATCACATTAATAGTTAATAAGTCAAAGCAAATTATAATTGATTAAGTTATTTTTTCCTTTATACTATTGGTGGTTGTACCTAATTATTTTGGCTAATTTTTAATAAATAAATGTGAATTAGTTAATTAATTTAGCACTATTGCGTTGGTAGTACAAGCGGATTAATTGACGTCATTGGATTCTTTCCCCCCTTGGAAAGCTGAAAATAAAGAAAGTTAAAACAACAAATTTAATAATGATAATAATGAGGCATCATTGATTACCTCTACTATTCTATTTAGGAGACACGCGACAAAGAATAAGTTATTTTATATGGTTTGAAAATATTTTAATAAGAAAACAAGTATTCGCCTCATGTGATTCGTTCCTTTAATCTTAGGAATTAAGTTTTTTTATTATTGTTTTAGATCCATAATCAAAATCCAATTCATAAATTTTCTATCATTTTAAATTTATAATCGAAAAACCTGATAATCCGTAATAGTAATTAGTCATATACATAGTGGAGGTCTGGAGGCCCCCAAAATTTAGAGGCCCTGTGCCGAAGGGCCGGCTGGCACACCCTCAGGACCGACCCTACTCCCTATGGGCCAAAGGGGGATTTCCACCTTCTAGGTTAATTTGACCCAATAATGAGATAATGCAAGCAACACCCAATCATTCATGATTAATTCCTCAAATATTATATAAAACACACAATCAACACAATATAATCAAGTTCTTACATCCTAACACACATCTAGACTAGGATTCACAATACCCAAGTGAGCAGGAATGCTAAACCATAGTTAGACAAAGGAAAACAACAAAAAAAAAGAGAAAGAACCATTAAGACATGACAATCTTCATTCCTCCTCGCTTGAATCTCCCTTGAGAAGAAGAGATCTTCAATCCTATAGTTTTAATTTAGCTCAATCTCCTTTTTCCTCCTTTGAATAACCCTTTCTCTCTCTAGAATGGGAAGAGGAAACCCTAATCTCTCTTTAGAAAACCCCCTTTATTCTGAAAATTAAAACCCTAAAAAAAGCTCCATCTTTCCTCCTTTCAACTCTCTATTAATACGCAGTCGCGCCCAGTTCACGGCTGTGAACATCAAGAAATGAAGGGTAAAATGTGTACAATTGGGCCCGATTCAGTATGCTAAGATAATGTTTTGCTAAGAGTATTTTGAAGTTATCATTCATATATGAGTTACTTTAATTGTCTTTCTTATGATTATTATTTATTTATAATAAAAATTTAATGAAAAATTATATTATAATTGAAAGATACATACAAATTTAATAAAAATATTCATCATAATTAATTATTATAGCTATTGATTATTACTATCTATGTAAAACTAAGAATCAAATTATGAGACGGTTGGTGTTACCGGAGGTATAAGACTGCTCGGGCGAAGCACTCGTTGGCATCGAATTGAATGCAGGTTGTCATCGAATTAAAAATATTCATCATAATAACAAAGTGACACGTGGGGCTAGGTTCTCTAGTAAAAGCCTTTTCCCTTTTTCCATTTCCTTTTGCCTTGGAGGAGTTCCGGGCAATGATGGCAATGGGGCGGGGCGGGGCGGGTACCTCACTATCTATGTTCGACCTCACGCTATTGCGGGTCGGGACGGGTAAAACCAGCGTGGGTACGGGGCTGGGCGGTGCAACCCACTCTTACATGTTATTTGAAAAAAATACATGCAAATTTTACTTTTTACGATAAAACGAATGAGATAACACTTTATGAATGAAAATAGTTATAATAAAATGGATAATTGAGTCTAACAAGTTAAAATATCGACTCTAGCTAGTTGAAAGTCAAAATAAGATAAATATGTATAGATAATGTAAGAAATTAATATAAAATAGGCCACAGATGGAGCGGGACGGAACATGACGAGTCGAAAGTAGATACTCATGCTCCGACCCACGCTATTGCAGATTGGATAATACCCGCCCATCGTGAATCAGGTCGGGTAATGCCCGAGGCGGGTTCAAATGGATATCACTCGCCGGCGCCACATAGGCTGAATCCATCGGGCTTGTGGGAGAGAAGCCCTAATCCTGATTACACAGAAGGGTTTCGGCAGCCAATGCAGCACAGTGGGAGGCGGAGGAAGTTTATTGGCAGCAGAAGTCTAGGGTACACTGGTTGAAGAAAGGGGATAAAAATACGTCCTACTTTCATACGGTGACTCGGGCTCAGCGTAAAAGAAACTTTGTGGTAGGCCTCCGGAATGAGGATGATGACTGGATAACTGATGAAGTTGGGAAAGCGGGTATTGCGACTTCCTTCTATCAAAACCTTTTTACGACGGAGAATCAGGTGGGTAATATGGCTGAGCGAGTGGCCTCTTTGCCTATAGCTCGTAGTGTTACCCCAGAGATGAATGCCAATCTTACGGCTGAAGTTCTCCCCTCCGAGGTACGTAAAATGGTATTTGCTATGGGGTCAAAGCAAGTGCCAGGGTCGGATGGATTCACTGGTAAATTTTTTAAGGCCTTTTGGAATATCGTGGGTGAGTCGGTCGTTACGGCAGTATGCTCCTTCTTTGCTACGAGCCGGATGCTCCATAGTTTTAATCATACGTGGCTTACACTGATCCCCAAGGTCGATAATGTTGAATCTATGTGGCAGCTGCGTCCAATTAGTTTATGCCAGTTTGTTTATAAAGTCATTACGAAGATTATGGCGGAGCGTCTTGCCTGCCTGTTGCCGCAAATTTTCTCAGAGGGTCAAAATGCATTCATCCGGGAACGTCAAATTGTTGAGAATATACTTCTGGGACATGAGTTAATGCATTATCTTAAAATCAAGACTCGGGGTAAGAAAGGGTTCATGGCTCTAAAGGTTGACATGGAAAAGGCCTATGATAGAGTCGAGTGGCCCTTTCTCCTTGCGGTTTTGAAAAAGATGGGCTTTAACTCTACCTGGCAAGGATGGATTCATGAATGTCTTCGGTCCTCATCTTTTTCTGTTCTTATGAATGGGACTCCTTCAGGGTATTTCACTCCTTCCCGAGGATTAAGGCAAGGGGATCCGCTCTCCCCTCTATTGTTCGTACTTTGCACTGAGGGCTTCGCGGCGCTCCTTCGTAAGGCTATCTTGGACAAAAGACTGGAGGGGGTGAAGGTGGCCTCTCGTGCGCTGCGGATCTCGCACTTGTTCTTTGCTGATGACTCGTATTTATTTTTGCGAGGTACTATCCGGGAGTGTGAAAATCTGATAGAGGTCCTAAATGAGTATGAGGAGCTGAGCGGCCAACGGGTGAATTTGGCCAAGTCGGCTGTCTGTTTCAGTAAGAATATTGTCCGTGATGATCAGGAATTTTTGGCCGCGGTACTGGGAGTGGGTGCGGTTGGGGTCCATGATAAGTACTTGGGGCTGCCTACGCTTATTGCTAGGTCCAAGATGGCCACTTTCCGGTATTTGGAGGAAAAACTGCTTGAGCGCCTCCAGGGTTGGAAGCGGAGGACTTTGTCTTGGGCTGCAAAAGAGACCTTAATTAAGTCGGTTGCGCTGGCTTTGCCGTTGCATGTGATGTCCTGTTTTAAGCTTCCTCTCTCTTTATGTCGCCTCCTGGATAGGCATGTGGCCCGGTTTTGGTGGGGTGATGCTGATGATCATTTTCGGATCCGGTGGGTGTCTTGGCGTAATCTGTGTCGTAGCAAGCATGATGGGAGGCCGGGGTTCCGTCGGTTCTAGCAATTCAATCAGGCTCTGCTGGCTAAGATTGGATGGCATATCCTAATGGAACCTCAATCCTTGTTGGCTCAGGTTTACAAAGGCAAGTACTTCCCCACTGGGTCGTTTCTTGATGCCTCAGCTAGGTCCCGCCCTTCGTGGGGATGGCAAAGCATTCTTTTTGGTAGGGAGTTGCTGGCTCAGGGGTTAAGGTGGCAAATTGGTAATGGTCATACTGCGGCTTTACTGGACTCTAGTTGGATCCGTAAGTTCCAGATGGATCCCCCTTGTTATAATCCTCGAATCTTGCGAGAAGGGGGGAATTTACCGGTTTCTGAGGTTATGTGTCCAGGGGAGGGGTGTTGGGATGACCTCAAGTTATGTCAATGGTTTGACATTGATAAGAGGAGGGGAGGTTGGAGACCTACGGTTGGTTGCATGGATAAGGAGGACTGGGTTCGGGTGTGGGATGCAAACATCCCGCCGAAACTCAAAGTTTTTATCTAGCAGATCCTCAATCGTATCTTGACCACCACGGAGGCCCTTATTGAAAAGCGTGTCCCGGTTCACCCCCGCTGTCCTGTTTGTTGGGCTAGTGCTCAAACGATGGAGCATTTGTTCTTGGATTGTCCTGTGGCTCGTGCCCTTTGGGATTACTCAGGCCTGGGGTATCCGGGAGAGGGTCTTCCTAGGCATACCTTCCCTATGTTCCTGAAGAGACTTTTGGTCCTGATTCATCAGCCTTCTCTATTTATGGCTGTGGTGGCTGTCCTTTGGCGAATATGGCGGTCTCAGAACTGGGTTGTTTTTTAAGGAAAGCAATTTGGGTTTCCTGCCTTGATTCGTCAGTTCCACCAGCAGTATGAGGAGTGGGTCCGACTGCCTTTGGATAAGGCCCCCATGGTAGTTGCCCCGCCAGCGGTTCCATCTGGGGTTCCACATCTTGGTCCTGCTGGGGAGGATAGTGTTATTTGTATGTGGGATGGCGCAGTGAAACAGGGTTCGCACTCGGCTGGGGGGGTGGTCCTTCTAACTCCAACGAGAGAGGTTTGGATGGCTAAAGGGATTTAGTTTCCTTGCATGGATGACCCTATGGTGGTTGAACTGCTTGTCCTTCGGGAGGCGGTTTTGTGGTGCTTGGAGGCTGGTCTATCGGTAGTGAGGTTTGAAGGTGATGCTAAGGTGCTTATTGATAAAATCAATCAGGGGGATGCTAGGGATAACCGAGTTGGAGCTGTGCTGGAGGAACTTCTGCAATTTTTTAACAGCTATTATGGGTTTCGTGTTTGATTTGTAGGTCGGCGTAGTAATAGGATAGTCCATCTGGTGGCTCATAAAGCCCTTTCTTTGTACCCGACTATGAGTCGTTTCTTTGATTTTCAGGTCTAGCTGAACTCCAGGATGTAGCTATCTATTTTATTTGGATCAATATATGATTATCTTTTGTAAAAAAAAAAAACCTAATGCAGCACAGTGATTAGGCTTCTGGCGGTAATTATATTAAATGGTGGTATGTTGGTGAATTGGATAGGAGCAATCTAAATTAGATAAGAGGCCTAGGGTTGATCCAATCGGATCGATTGAGTCTAAATGCGAAACCAATCTAAATTCTGCGATGTTGTCGTTCGACGATGAGCGTAGGTTGAAACTGATTCGCGATCCAGGTGGGGTCTCCGATGAGTAAAAGACTTCAGATTTTGATGGAAATGTCAGCAGGATAGCAGGGCAGGCCACCGAATGGCGATTCGATTGCTCGGTACAGTCCGTTTCAGCCAGATATTTTGATGGCAATTTGGGTCACAACCGCTATCCCAATTCCAATGTTATCACTTCACTGGGCAATCTATTATGAATTTGGGAACCATCTGCCTCAGTCATCTAATGGGATGGCGGATCAGTGACAACGAGGTTACCCGCCGCACCATGAGAGGTTTGGTTCCTCCGCTGCCAGCTTCTCTGCCGCTGCCTCTTCCGAACGACAGTTTGAAGGCTCTTTACCGCCAGCAACGCTGTTTGCTATACCTATTAGCTCCCCAGCAACCAGCATTTGCGGCCATAGCAAGCCGCTTCCACATGCTTCAGCTGCCAAAGCGCCTAAGGTGAGTCTAACTCTGCTATTTTGGCTTTGGGAGTGTTCAAATTCTTTCTTGCACCTAATTACCATCGTGTTTCTCCCTTTCTCCATTGTATTTTACTTGTAGCTATGTAATTATTTTGTTCCTTTCTGTTTCTTGTACATCTGGTCTGCTGAAACTCAATAGATGGTTGCTCACTGTATAAGCTGGTAAGTATCCATTGGCTTTCTGTGGTCGTTTGATCTTCAGTCTTTTTGTTGGTGTCGAACTTGCAGCCATAATTTGAGTTTTTTTTTTTGCTGCTAAGCATGAATGCAGGCCCGGCCCAGACCCTGTGCTGGTCTGACCCACAGCACAGGGCCTCAATATCTTGGGGCCTCAGTCTGGAGAAGGAGCTAGAGTCAACCTGGGCCTTATAGGCGGGGCGGAGTTGCGAGCCCAACATAAGCCCTCCCAGAGGAGAGGCCCGGAGGCGGATCCAGAGCCAACTCATCAGGCCCATCACGAAAACCATATTCACAAGACCAGGGAGAAGGAATCGAACCTTGAACCTCCTTTTTATTTAAAAGGAATTCGAACCACTGAGCTGGAACTCGCTTTATAAATTTATACTAACAACTAAAGTATTTAACAGCTCTCTTATCCTCTTCCCCAAAATTTCTCAATTTCCTAATACCATCCAACGCCTAAATATTATTTATTCACACCAAATTCTAATTAACTCCTAATTAATGTCCATCCCTACTATCCAGACTCCTAATCAACTTGTTTTATATTATAATAATTTTTTTTTCTTTTGCAGGGAACTTAATCTTGATTGAAAATTTGAAATCATTAATCTTTGGTTATAATTTTCAATTATGTGAATCCAAAATTTTGAAAAAGGTAGTTCTAAGCGTAAAAGAAAACAAAAAAATTGAGGAGCCTGAATACTACTAGCCGATCTTGATGGTGATTCAAAAATTGAAAGTGAAGCTCAATCTTTGACACAAAATGAACTTTCGATGGTGTTGAGTTTATTGTTTCATTAGTTATTTGGTATGAAATGTTGCACTCAACAAATTCGGTTAGTAAATATTTACAATCCAAAGATATGCTTATTTATAATGCTATTTTAGAAATAGATAGATTGATTTCATTTTTCAAAAGATATAGAGAAGATGGACGGGCTAGATTACATTTTAAAAAAAATACTATATGATTGTTACTTTTGAACAATGATAGATAATACTCTTATTTTTGTGTATCATTTTCTGAATTTATGTAATTTGATTATTAGTATATAATAATTATAATTTTTAATAAATTTAGAGAACAAATTTTGGGCCACATTTAAATTGTCGAACAGGGCCTCCGAATATCTTGGGACGGCCCTGCATGAATGCACGATATTCCATAATCTGCAGGTTTATGGTGGCTTACTACTTCTGCTTTTATTTCTTGCATATATGTAATGATAATATCCACTATGCTAAGATTATGAGAGATATGGAGGTTGAAGGTATGCTCCACGGATTCACTCAATGGATGATTATTCCATGGCCGGGGTTGGTTTGGTTTGTCCCATCCTTTGAGGTTAGAGCATCTGTGGTTTTTTTTTTTGACAAAGGGATCACTTATATTGCTCAACTAATAAAATCGGTTACAAAGAGGGGATACAACATGAGAAAACAAATCAAGAAAGAACAACCTCAACATCTAGAGGAACACACAAACCAACGAAGGGAAGAACAGAACAAGAGAAAGCCAAGCATGATCCAACTAGACAAGGGCATTCTATCCTTGAACCGCAAACCAAAGCATATGAATCACTCTTTGCAACCTCATTTATCAGAAAAACTCAAAGGAAAGCTTCAGCTCATCCAATACAGCAATGACCATGATGATTGAACATTGCAACACCATATGCCGCCTCCTGGGAGTTGTTCGAAGACGACCCATCACAGTGAATCACCGAGGAGATTACATGGCGGTGGGCAGCACTATACAGGAATGTTCAGAGCTGAAACAAAGAGAGGGAGCCGGCAGCGGAAGCATCCATGACAAACCAGAGAGCAGGGAACACAAAGGGTTGAAATGCCCACAAAAACCACAAGAAAGAAGACCCACCAGCATGAGCCTCACCTGCAGAAACACAAAGCCAAAAAGAGTTCCAAGAACAGGAACACCAACAAGCAGCACAACCCAATCCATCAACAACAACCCACACCCACACTGCAAATCAACCCAAAAGAAGAACTCTGACCTCATAGAAACATGGACCATCCGCCACGACAATCGGAAGAGACACCGCCACCCACACTGACGATTGGCAAAGATGCAGAGATCAAGCAAGGAGCACAACAGCAGAGGCGCAACAGTGAACGTGATCGCCCACGGGAACGACCACACCAAGAAGGAGGAAATCTTCAAACCGAACCAGCAGAAGCACCCCCAAATTGCATCTTCCGTACCCAAAACAGAGGAACAGATCTAGAAAACTAGATCTAAACAAGACACAACATCTCCACCAGGGAGGAATGTGGGAGGAACCACTTAGGAACCGAGATAAAGCCACCAAGGGCTGGAAGAGCCATCGAGGGCTGGAAAATCAGAATAGATCTGCAAAAACTGAGAAGGGTAAAGGAAACAGGAAAAGCCAGCACTGATCGGAGAGCAAGGAAACCACAAAGGAAATCCGGCGAGCAAGAGAAAGGAAGAAAAAAGAGAGAAATTGGGCAACCGCCGGTCACCAGAGTGGTGTCGGCGGCAGCCCTGTGAAGAAGATGATGGAAAGCTAGAGAGAAGGTGGAGGTTTTGAAAAAGGAGAGAGAAGGGGTTTTTTTCTCGAGTCTTAGAAATATCTATCACCAACCAGTTCACCATTCCCTTACAATATCATCATGTCAGTTGGCATCTTCCGTGCAACTTGAAATAGTTGCAGAGGGTGGAAAAGAAAGAGAAGGACGAAAGCGACAAATCAACCAGACAACCATTATTTCATTTCTCCCCTCGTTTTGAACATGAAAGGAACTGAGCAAAGACAAGAAAAATATCAGCCATTTCCCCCCCAAGAAACATCCAAACAAGGCTTCTCCTCCTCTCCTAAAGGAAAGCAAAAGTACTGATAAGAGAGAAACACAGCAGAGCCTAGCAGCAGCACCATCAAACTTCAAGTCCCAACAATGGCGGACTTCCCCATCTCTCCAGTAGCCCAATCATCACAATCCATCACTTCACCATACAAATTCGTTTCCAGCTTCACAAATTTCCAACTTCACTCTATAGCCCCCACAAGATCCAAGCTTTTCTTGGCCGGAACCACGATTCCACGCTCCAGAAGAGCAAAGAAATATTTATCTGTCAAAAACGTCGCCAGTGATCAAAGCCATGAGCTCAAAGACGCCATCTCCCATCAAGAAGGTCGTTCCTTTACCCCTCCCCTGTTTCCCTTCCGCTAATGGGTCCTCAATTCATGTTCTGTTTTCTTTGCTTCCTTTTTTGTTTTGCAGCCAATGCTCTGGAAGATTTTGTTCCGGATTCATCCTCAATTGCACTAAGCATCAAGTACCATGCCGAATTCACGCCGTCATTCTCCCCTGAAAAGTTCAAGCTTCCAAAGGCTTACGTGGCGACGGCGGAGAGCATTCGTGATTCGCTCATCATAAACTGGAATGCAACTTACGAGTACCACGAGAAGATGAATGTGAAGCAGGCTTATTACTTATCCATGGAGTTCCTTCAGGTCTCTGGCTGAACTGAACAGGGGATAACCTTAAAAAATAAGAAAGCCTCAAAGCTTTTGTTAACTTCAATGGAGTTCATAACCCTTTGTGTCTAACAATGGCAGGGTAGAGCGTTGCTGAATGCTATAGGCAACCTAGAGCTAACTGGTGCTTACGCGGAGGCTCTGAAGAAGTTGGGATATTCCCTCGAAGATGTAGCGAAACAGGTTAGAGCCATTCTCCTTCACCACCAAAATCCTAGCTAGTGAACAGAGAAACAGAACAAATGGACCAAAAAGTTTGAGTGACAGAAGGACAAGTTAACATTTCCTGCACAGTGAACAAATATTTTACATTAATTCATTAACGTTCGTTTTTGCCTTGGCTAGAAGGAGGGCTTGAACCCTTACCAAAAAAAAAAAAAAAAAAAAAAAAAGCGAAGGGCTTGAACCTCAGTCCTTATGATTAACAGCCACACACTCTAACTAATTGAGCTATTCCAGCTAATTACATTAATTGATTGTTCAACATCGTATTCTCAAAATTTCATGTGGAAAATTGTATAAATTGCAGGAGCCAGATGCAGCACTTGGAAATGGCGGATTAGGCCGCCTAGCATCCTGCTTTCTAGACTCTCTGGCCACACTAAACTACCCAGCTTGGGGATATGGGCTAAGATACCGATACGGCTTGTTCAAACAGCTGATTACCAAAGATGGACAGGAGGAAGTTGCAGAAAATTGGCTTGAGGTAACAAACTTTCACCTCAGCTTTCGTTTTATCTTGATTTCCCCTCCAACTTTCTCTATATTGATAATTTTCAATCATTCTGCTTTTGAAGGGCAGATGGGCAATCCATGGGAGATTGTGAGAAACGATGTTTCCTACTCAGTGAAATTCTACGGTCAAGTGAACACAAACACTGATGGAACCAAAGAATGGGTTGGAGGGGAGGAAGTAACTGCAGTTGCTTATGATGTTCCAATTCCTGGGTACAGGACCAAGACGACAGTAAACCTGAGGTTGTGGTCCACGAAGCTTTCTCCTCGAGATTTCGATTTGCATGCTTTCAACGTTGGAGATCATGCCAAAGCATATGCAGCAATGAAGAGTGCTGAAAAGGTACACCCAATACTTTCTGTCAGTCTTTTTTTGGTTGAGTGACGTTGGCAGCAAAATTGAATTCTTACTGTGTTTGCCTCTGGGGTGTTTCAGATTTGTTACGTGTTGTACCCTGGGGACGAGAGCCAAGAAGGGAAGACTCTTAGGTTGAAGCAGCAGTATACGCTTTGCTCTGCATCTCTTCAGGACATAATAGCTCGATTCGAGAGGAGATCAGATGGAGGAGAAGAAAAAGAAGAAGGTCCAGTGAATTGGGAAGAGTTTCCTGAGAAAGTTGTTGTTCAGATGAACGACACTCACCCAACGTTATGTATTCCTGAGCTCATCAGGATCTTGGTGGATGTCAAAGGCTTGACCTGGAAGCAAGCTTGGAATGTCACTCGAAGGTATATTGAAATCAGAAAAATAGTCTCTGAAATTGCAACAAATTCTGGAACTTGAAAAAGTTGTTTTTTCCCTCACAGAACTGTTGCATACACAAACCACACGGTTTTGCCGGAGGCTCTTGAGAAATGGAGTTTGGACCTTGTTCAAGAGTTGCTTCCAAGACATGTTGAGATAATTAAGCAGATCGACGAAGAGGTGAATAACTAAACTATCTTGATTCACAAAATTCGCTGCAGCAATATTTTTCTTTCCCTTTCATGTGGTTCATATTTTATGGTTTTGGTCATGGGGGGAGCAGCTGATACACATAATCATAGAGAAATATGGAGCCGCAGACGTTGACTTGTTACACGAAAAGCTTAAGGAAATGAGGATTCTTGACAACATTGAGTTGCCTGGATCAGTTCTGGACCTGTTAATGAACTCTAAAGAACAAGTGGTTTCATCCGCTTTAACAATTGAAAGTTCTGAAGAAGAGGTAAAAAAAACTAATCAGCAAGAGGAAGATGGTGAAGCAGAGGAAATCGAGCAAGGCGAAAATGAGCTGAAGCTGTTTATACCAGACCCAACACAGCCAAAGTTGGTGAGAATGGCAAATCTCTGTGTAGCAGGTGGATTCTCGGTGAATGGAGTGGCTGAGATCCATAGTGAGATTGTGCAGAATGAAGTGTTCAATGGGTTCTACAAGGTGAATGATTAATGAATGAATGGTTCAGTTTCCGTTTCTTTTCGCCTTCAGTTTGTTTTTTAGCAGGGTTGATGTAGTTTCTAGTATACTGTGTGTTCAGTTGTGGCCTGAGAAGTTCCAGAACAAGACTAATGGCGTGACACCAAGGAGATGGATTCGGTTCTGCAACTCTGACCTCAGCAGCATAATAACTAAATGGATTGGGACGGAAGATTGGGTTTTGGACACTGAGAAACTAATGGAACTCAGAAAGGTGAGTAAGTGTGTATATTTTCAGAATAAATGGATATGAGGTTAATGGGTTGAACTGATAAGGTGCTTGTAAGAATACACAGTTTTGGTAGTTATCATAGTAATTCAATTGGCATCAATGACAACTTGTATTTTCGACTACGACCTGCTTCCACACATCAAACGAACACATAACACAGATATCTCCAATTTCTGTTCCTTCACCCCTGCAGTTTGCAGACAACGAGGATCTCCAACGGGAATGGCGGGAATCGAAGAGGCGGAACAAGGTGAAGGTGGCAGCTTTCTTGAAGGAAAAAACAGGATACACAGTGAGCCCAGATGCAATGTTCGATGTCCAGGTGAAGAGGATCCACGAGTACAAGAGGCAGCTGTTGAACATCCTAGGGATCGTTTACAGGTACAAGAAAATGAAAGAGATGATGGAAATCAGCAGCCCTGAAGAAGTGAGGTCAAAGTTCGTTCCCAGGGTTTGCATCTTTGGTGGCAAAGCTTTTGCTACTTATGTTCAGGCCAAGAGGATTGTCAAGTTCATTACAGATGTTGGTTCCACCATCAACCGTGACCCGGATATCGGCGACCTCCTGAAGGTACTTATCTAGACAATCATCAAACAATTATTCATACGGTATCAAGTCGAGAGATTTTGTAAGCGACTACTGATGTATTTCAATGTCAATAGCTAATTCATGGTTGACTTTATATAACTTCCTCGCACATATGATGTGTTAGGTCGTATTTGTGCCGGATTACAACGTAAGCGTGGCGGAGGTGTTGGTACCAGGGAGCGAGCTGTCGCAACACATAAGCACGGCGGGAATGGAGGCCAGTGGGACTAGCAACATGAAATTCGCGATGAACGGCTGCATCCTGATTGGGACATTGGACGGGGCTAACGTGGAGATCAGGCAAGAAGTCGGAGAAGACAACTTCTTCCTCTTTGGTGCACAGGCCCACGAAATTGCGGGGCTGAGGCAAGAAAGAGCCGAGGGGAAGGTAAGTTGAAGTTCGATCAAACTTGCTTCAGGTAGTAATGATTTCAGTTCCATGTGATGTGATGTGATTGTTCTCTTTCCCTGTAGTTTGTGCCAGACCCACGGTTCGAGGAAGCCAAGGCTTACGTGAGAAGTGGTGTGTTCGGGACGTACAACTACGATGAATTGATGGGATCACTGGAAGGGAATGAAGGGTATGGACGAGCTGATTATTTCCTGGTTGGCAAAGACTTCCCGAGCTACATCGAGTGCCAAGAACAAGTTGACTTGGCTTACAGAGACCAGAAGGTGCAGTTATGCTCGGCTAGCCATACTTGCTCAGAGTCTTTGAGTTGTTGCATGGATGTGTTAGTTTCCTTAATGTGATTGATGAATGATTTTGTGTTTTGTCTGCACTACGTTGGTGCAGAGATGGACAAAGATGTCGATCTTGAACACTGCTGGATCTTTTAAGTTCAGCAGCGACAGAACCATTCATCAGTACGCAAGGGATATATGGCAGATCGAACCTCTTCATCTTCCTTGAGTAAGTTTGAGCTCTTTTTTGTACTAGAGAAAGGAGGGACATAACAGAATAGAATGATGTTGTTGGTTCACGAAGCTGAAAGCTCGACTTCTTGTTGAATATTTCAGGGCCATGTCGATTGTTTGCTCCCTTATGTACATGTTGGAGATAAGATAGTAGTTGCAAAAGGATAGGAAACAATCCGCGTCGCAGAAGGATTTGAAGACATGCGCCAAAAAACTCAAAGTTTGAATTTGACTATGTGCTTTTTTTAAAATTGTGTCATGTTGATTCAATTTATCTTTTAACGATGTGTGTTTGTGTCAGTTAAGTTCCGAGAGTAGTTAGCTTTCAGTTTGCAACTGATTAGGTAGTTCGAAGCTACCCTATGTAGAAACATGTGCTTGGCTCCGCCAATCGGTCTCTAATGAATTATCGGGGGAAAATTGGTCTCTAATAGATGGTTTTCACAATAATCTCAAAATTTTTAATGGGTTGGGAATCCTACCAAAGGTAACCTCCACCGATTATAATGTCATTCTCAGTCACGAAATTATGCACTATCTCAACAATAAACAAGTTGGTTGGGACTATTTCACGACATTCAAACTAGATATGGAGAAAACTTATGAGAGAATTGTATGACAATGCTTATTCCAGCTCGTACTAAAGAGACGAGGTTTGACCCTTGATGGATATAGTTTATTCTGAAATGCCTGACCAACACCTTCATCTCAGTTTTGTTGAATTGTGCTCCTTATGGCTATTTCTTCTCCTTTCTGGGCATTCGACAATGAGTATTCATATTCTTCATTTTTATTCTCGATTTGTACGAAGCATGGTTGTTACGCCGACCGGCGTGCCACTGGTTCAACCTGGTTCAACCTGGTTCAACCTGTACCGGTCATAAAACCGGCATGACACCACCGGAATGACCGGCATGATCGATATACGAATATCCAAATAAAATGATCTTATCTTAGTGGATTTAATTGATAAAAAGTAATTTATTATTTATTTTATGGGTTAAAAAGTTAAATGTTGATGTTATTTGTTGGATACAAGTACAAATATTTAGGTATTGACGTTAAATGTTGTGTTTAAATATGAGAATTTATAAATTATTTATAATATTAACCGGCATGAACCAACACAAACCGGTATATACCACTGGTTGAACCATTCCACTTGCTAAACCGGCACACTGGCATAAACCGGTTTGACAACCTTGGTACGAAGGTTCTTTTGGCCCTCGCCTCTAGTGTTGTTGGGATGCTCGTTGAGGTATCAAAATTAATTGTCCTTACCCGACAATATCCCACCTTTTTTTTTTTTGCGTGCTTCCAATATGGACTACTAGGCTCTGATGAACGTGCTCCGTCGGCATTACTGCATGAGCATATGAGTGGTCGAAGGGTCAACTTAGCCAAATTGGCGATTATGTTTTCCAAGAATGCAATTGAAACGAAGAGTGCGGCAATCAGTGTCGGATCCAGAAATTTTAGGTAGGGGTGTCCTCTATAAAAAAATTAAATTAAATATTAGAATTAAATTAAATAATTATTAATTATAAAAATATCTAACTAATATAAGTTTCAGTAAAAGTTCAAACGTGTTTCATAAAATGATAAAATGCATTCGGTGTTTATACTGCTCAACAAATATCTCTCGACATATCTTACTAGACAAGGATATCCTGTAATTAAGTTTAATCGTTAGGTTTTGAAAATAATTTGAGATAAGAATAACATTTTACTCTTATATTTGGATCTAAAACACAATAACAAATGAGTTGTAGCGTAATTGAAAATATATTAACTAATAGTGGCAGTATCCTAATTTTAAATCACATAAACTACTACTTAAATATTATTTACACCAATACGCAAACTACTACGGGAGATTGGATAATCATTTTCCCAAATTTTAACGTTGTCCCACTACCACTGAAACATTTTTTTTTCTCATATGCAAATTACTATCGTAGATTGAATAATCGTGTTTCCGAATTTTAGGGGTGTTCCGGGACACCCCTAACCATGCATGTATCCGCCACTGGCGGCAATGATGATTATTTTTAAATGTTGGCGGTCGTCGAGAAACTAGTCTCGAGTGCTATAACTGTTGCACGGGGAGCCTTTCTTCGAAAATTCAACAATTACTATTTCAGGCCTTTTCTTTCGTTCGCGTTATAGGATTATCAATATGGTCAGCGGCAGATCCAGGTAGGAGTGGGCAATGTAATACGGGTATTTTGGTATACCTGCCTGTTTTTTAGGGTTACGGGGTACCCAAATACCCGTAAATTTTTTTACGGGATGAGACTTGAGATCAAGAATCGCTACTTTGGGTACCCGTTACCCGTTACCCGTTATACCCATTAGTCCAAAAGCCAAAAACCCAAGCCCACTCCAACCCCCAACCCGCCTCTTGCTGCCCCATTCGATTTCCCAAATGGCCAAACCCAATGTCGAGCTAATTTCATTCTGTGATATTAACCCTCATATTCCTGCCGATGAAACTCAATTCCTGCTGACATGATATTATTAAGATTAAAAATAAAGGAAACATGCTAACACATAAGGAAACAACACGATTCCTATTAGAACTTTTAAACTAAAAAAGGCACATAAAGCATATGCAATTGCATCTCCTTGTTCTTGTTTTGTTTTACTGGGATTGTGAAAAGTTTTTGAGTTTTGCAGGGGAGGGTGAGCTTTAGTTTAGAGGGGTTTTAAAATTTTATTTCCATGAAACTTTATATTTTTATACTTTTAGGTTTTAATGTCTTTTTTTCAAATATATATATAATTAGGACTAGAATTTTTAGTCTAAATTTAGATTAGTGGTTTGGATAGGGTAAATGACAAGGTTGGTCACTGATATTATTAAAAAATTTCATGTTTGATCACTAAAAATATTTAATTCCATTCGGTTTGGATATGTTCATCTGAACCATTTTTCAGGTTACACAAAATCCTATTATCAAATAAAACTTTACCGAATTTTAAATATCACTAGACCGAATACCTTAATCGAAAAATTTATAAGCATTATACTAACTCTGAATTCGGAGGAGTGCTGAGCCGTGGCCCAGGTTGGTCCATCCCTAGATCTGCCACCGAATATGGTGACATACCTCATGTTTGTACACCCTCCTTTAAAGACTTGAAAGTTTTAGTATTAATGTTGTAATTTACCCTCGTCTGATCCAACTCCAATGCGCGAATGTTCTGCCTGGAGTTGCGTATAAATTCATCAGATCGAAAAGAAAAGCTTCCGGCAGGATTCCCGTTAACTCCGGTCGTCCATCTTCAGTGTCAACGACACTTTAACTGTCTGCACCTGCTTCCCCTGCCTCTTCCTTAGATCCTCAACCAATCGTATCGGTGAGTTCAGAGCTCGATCCATGGATCATCAATGGCGGCCAGTCCCGCCTCCCCATTCTCAGCCCAACATCTGCCCTGTTTGCTCCGCTTCCCATTACCCGTTCTGCAACCCGTACCCACACGCTCCGCCGCCACCGCCACCGCCACATCATTATCCTCCGTACTACCAAAACCCTGGATTCCCTCCGCAGCAATATTATCCTTGGCCGGACCCTTATCATGGAGCAGCCCCAGCCCCATATATGCCGACTCCACCAGGCTTGTGGGAGAGAAACCCTAATCCTGATTACGGCGAAGGGTTTCGCCCGCCAATGCAGCATAGTGATTACGGTTCTGGCAATAATTATGCTAATGGTGGTAATGGCTATGTTAGTGAATTAGATAGGAGCAGTAAGAGGCCTAGGGTCGATCCAATCGGATCGACAGAGTTTAAGGGCGACACGAATCCAAATTCAGCAATGTTTTCATTCGACGACGAGCGTAGATTGAAGCTGATCCGCGATCACGGTGGTGTCTCCGGCCACGATAAGAATACCGATTTTGATGATGCAAATGGTGGCAGGATAGCAGGGCCACCGAATGGAGATGCCGTTGGTCGCTACAGTCCGTTTCAGCCTAATGTTCATCATGACCCAGGGAGTAGAAATGGAGATGTCAATTTGGGTCATAATCGCTATCCCAATTCCAATGTGATCACTGGGCATTCTAATATGAATTGGCAGAACCATCTGCCTCAGTCAATTAATGGGATGGCTGATCACAGAGGAAACGGAGTAAGTAACGGGTATGGTGCTCCGATCTTGAATGAACAAAGAGTTTACCCGCCGCACCATGAGAGGTTTGCTCCTCCTCTGCCAGCTTCTCCGCCGCCACCTCTTCCCAACGAGAGGTTCAACGGCTCTTCACCTCCAGCAACGCTGTTTCCCATACCTATTAGCTCCCCAGCTACCAGCATTTACGGCCATAGTAAGCCGCTTCCACGTGATTCAGCTGCCTATGCGTCTGAGGTGAGACTTAGTCTTTTATTTTTGCTTTGTTGATTGTTCAAACTGTTTCTTGAACCTAATTAGCCTTGTGTTTCTCCTAATGTTTCGTCAGTGCCATGGAGATCACCAAGCCTTTGCAAGGAAGGAGTTATCTCCACCGGGGCCAATGATTGTAGATGCTTCTCACCTTTTTAAGCAGCCTTATCGTGCTAATCGTCCTGATCATATCGTGATCATACTTCGTGGGCTTCCTGGTAAGCTAATGTTAGCTTTAACTCTCTTTGTTTCTCAGTTTCTCTTTGTTGTGTTTTCTGCGAGCTGGTGCATTAAATTAGTAGTTAAGTATAACACAGATTGCGTCTGCTTCTGGTTGCCGTTTGTTGTCTTTCCTTTCTCCATTTTATATTACTTGTAGCTATGTAATTATCTTTTTTCCCTTTCTGTTTCTTGTATGTCTCGTCTGTAGAAACTGAATAATGGGTCCTCATCATATGTTTGTTCTTAGTATAATCTGGAAGAATCCATTGGGCTTCTGTGGTTGTTTGATTCTTCAGTCTTTACTATGGTGTCGGACTTGCTGCCAAAAAAAAAAAAAAAGAGAGAGGGAAAATGTATCATATGGTTTGAGTTTTTGTTGCGAAACATGATATTCCTTCTGCTGGAGTATGGTGGCTTACTACTTCTGCTTTGATTTCTTGCATATAGGCAGTGGTAAAAGTTACTCTGCAAAGATGATGAGAGATATGGAGGTTGAAGGTGGTGGTGATGCTCCACGAATTCACTCGATGGATGATTATTTCATGACCGAGGTTGAGAGGGTAGGTGTGAAACATTTTGCTCATTCTTCCTTAACCAAAGTTGTGGATTTTGAAGCCGATTTTGTTGTCCCATATTTTGAGCTTTGAGCATCGTTGTTAGAGATACTGATGAATTTTTTTCTCACATAGAAGGTGGAAGAGAGTAATGTTTCAAAGTCATCTAACTCAACCAGACACAAGAAACAAATTGTCAAGACGGTTGTGGAGTATTGTTATGAGCCGGAAATGGAAGAGGTGATGCTACTTCCAAAATCATTCTTTATTCAAGTATTAACTTAGTCTTCATATGTGTGTGCTTTTTCAGTATTAGCATTTATGACATTTTCCTTTTTGGACATGGAAAACTCCCATATTTTCTCATGTGCTGAGGGCTGATGACCATCTCTTTGGTGTTGTCTCCGTGTAGCTTAGTTTTTATAGAAGTTGGTCATAGACTGATCAAATGGTTTTGGCTGCAGAATACTTTTAGAGAACATTTCCTTAATGACTTCCCTTCTAAGGAACTTTCATAATAATAGAATCTTTGCCTGCGGCAGAAATGATATTGCTCAGTTGCTTTTCTATTCTCGATCACTGTTTAGCATCTCCTTCGAATTCTAGCTTAGTTGGTCTATTTTGATCTTCTTATAGCTTAGCAATAATTTCCTAACAGCTTCTTATGCACAGTGGTTATGTTTTGCTGTCTGGAATTACTTTGATCATTATGTGAATGATGGGTGATGATTACACATGTAACTGTGGAATACTAGCTTCCATTTGTTAGATCCTTATTGCTTATTACCTTTTTTCTCCAATGTTGGTGTGTTTAGGTGTATCGAGAAAGCATGCTGAAAGCATTCAAGAAAACCCTGGAAGAGGGGTCTTTCAGGCTAGTGATTGGTATGGTAGTTCCTTTTCTCCCCTACTTCCTCTAACCCCCAATTTTAAGTACCGAGGTTTTGTTAAAGTCATAATGCTTTACATCTTTTATCTTTATGAGAAGTCCTTTTAAACTATTGGCAGCATTGATATACTTGGTTACCTTGAAGTATTTTCAGCGTGATACCTGTTAATCTGTTATGCAATATCTATAGCTGTATTTTATTTGTCATAGTCACTGTGCTTATTGGTTGTTGCCTGAGATTGAGATGCTATTTGTTCGAAGTGCACTTCTGGACGGCGAAGCAAGTTGTTTACCAACCCACGGCATACCTCCTGTAATAAATTGCTTTGTGTTTCAGAGAGTATTAATTTATAAAGTATGCAAGAGAAGTTAAACTATCTCCTATGCTTTAAATGTGATTTGCTATGTATTAGAACATAGGCTTCCAAATTAATTAAACCTTAAAGATCTTTCTAGAAATTCTGACTTGTTAAGCGTTCATTGAGTAAAATGATGTAGTATGATTTAGATTTAGTGGTGTGAATCATGTGATGCAGTGCTTTCGCACTGCTTTCAGTTTCACTAACAACAGATGCAGTTTTGTTCGGCAAACAATTGACCTTTTTGTGCTGGTATATGTGCTTCGTCTTAGTGGATGACCGCAATCTGCGGGTAGCTGATTTTGCTCAGTTTTGGGCAATCGCAAAGGTATACCCTCACTTCTCTCCCCTCGCAAAACTCTGCCCGTGTATGTGTTCTCTATGTTGAGAGCTGCAGGTCATCCTTTCTGTTTGTAGATCTTCTTGTAGTTGGTTGTAGACAAGAGTGCACTAATCTCTCTATTCCCCTTTATCTGCTTGATGGTGAAAGGATATGTCATGAATGATTGTTTTTCCTGTTCAATTGATATTTTCAGGCTCTTGTTATTTTCTCTATTTCCAAGTTAAATTGGAAAGACTTCTATTTTAGATTCTGGTACTATTATCCTTCTATTGGTCATTTAAACTCACAAAGGATCATATCTCATATATTTCATTCTTAGTTAAGCTTTTGTTTGCCTTTTTTCCCATCACTTTATTTGTGCTATGCTCAGATAGGGATTGGTTATATTGTTGCTACATATGGGCAAAATTCCACTTAACTTTGGTTTGTGAGATTGACTTGATTATGTTTGACCATTTCCCCTTGGCTTGATTCCTGGAATTTCTTCTGCATTTACTTCATTTTGACCGTTGTACGATCATTACAACTGTACGGGGACAGTGATTTTTGGGTTCAGTACTATATTTTGTTTGCTTTTGGACCTATGCCACCCTCTTTGTATTCTATTTGGAACATGAGGAGTTTATCAATTGAAATTTATGTTTTGCACCCTTTATTTTGTTTTGTGGCACAGTTACATTCAGCTTGCTGGAATGTCTTCATTTAATAAAAATCCTGTTGGAATGTCCTTTTCCTTCTTCTGCAGCCCATTGCTATATTGTACTTTGTAGTGTGATTTAGTTCTCCTTGGTTTGGTTCAAATATGTATGGTACAGAAAATCCATTGCACTTCTTCTTTTTCCTTGGTTCTTGTGAATTGAAGATGAAAGCCAAAGGCAACATACGGGGAATGATTATCTGAGTTGTTTATAAACTCTTTTGGTTAAGGCCTTCTTTCACAGAATTTATTTTCATTCTTAATGGGGGTGATGCTAAAATTGTATAGTCGCTATGCTATTTTAGTTGGCTTCCTTGCTTATCATTTTCTTTCTCTTTCTACAGAGGTCGGGCTACGAGGTGTACATATCAGAAGCTGCATATAAGGATCCTGGGGTGAGTTTGACATCTAATCTAGTTTGTGTTCGTGATTGATATGGCATGTCCGATTTTTCATTTGAATTTATGCTCTTTGTAGTTAATTGAACTATTGCTAATGATCAACCTTCTTAGAATGTGAAGTGAAGTTTCTTGCTGGTATAGTGGCGTTTACTGATCTTTGTACATCATCATAGGGTTGTGCTGCTAGGAATGTGCATGGTTTTACCTTGGACGACATACAAAAAATGGCTGGGCAGTGGGAAGAGGCTCCATCTATGTATATGAAACTTGATGTCAAGGTCGGTTTTCTATCTTCATTGAAGGAAGTAAATTGAGGAGTTGGCATTCCACCTATTGTTCTCTAATTGTCTCTGGAGTTCCATTAATAGAATCTTCAGGCTTTCACATTTGCTCCTTTTAACTTATGTTTCCTTTGTTGCTGGATTCTTTATTGTCTAATGGTGTTGTTTATCCGTGTGAACAGTCATTATTTAATGGAGATGACTTGAAAGAAAATGGAATCCAAGAGGTAATTATTCCTCATTATCCTTGACATTTCTCTGCGTGACAAAGCAGTTTTTACGTTTCATATCCCTTGTTCATGTTTTGTCATGGATGGCCTTTACACAATTCTGTGACGGATAGGTTTTGATTTGATGTATGTTTCTTTACCTGTCAATTGTTCAGTTTGATATGGATACTGAGGATACAGAGGAGAATCAGTCATCACAACTTCAAGTAGGGCTTCCTGAAAAGACTGTGGTTCCCTCAGTAGGGGAAGGCATAGCTCATGGTAAATACTTACATCCTTGATTTATACTTTCCTGCATGGAACTGTGAATTTATGCTTCCATCAGGAATTGATAGTTTCCAAATTGGTTTATTATTTGAAGCTTCAGTTTCTGCAATAGACGTGAAACCTCGGGACGGTGAAGAGGACCAAATGGTGGGAGTAAAAGAGCTTGGCAAAAGTAAGTGGTCAGAAGATTTTGATGAGGATGATAGGAAGGGACATGGAGATCTTAAGGGTAAAAGTGCAAATGCTCTTTCTGGATTGATTCAAGCTTATGGGAAAAAAGGAAAATCTGTGCATTGGAATGATCAGGTTAGTGTTGCCTGGCTGATCTAAATTGTTTAGCAACAAATGCCTCAAACATGCTTTTCTGCCTGATAAATACAAAAGGAGGCTACTTGATGATCCTGTCAATCATGTTTGCTGAGGTGTTCTTGTTGTTCAGATGGCCAATACTGGGTTCTCCATAGGCGCAGTGAAGAAAGCAAATATGCATTCCCTTGTTATTGGCCCAGGGGCTGGTTATAACCTGGTAAGTTGCCACGTTTGGCCTCCTCTAGTGTCTTCAACTTATAGGGCGTGTTTGTTTCGACTTAGAAGCTCTTCCCAAGAGCGAGATCAATAACACAGAGTTTTTTCGGTTTTGGTTGGGAAACTTGCAGAAGTCAAATCGATTGCCTGAAGACGAGAGTTTGACAACAATAACAGGGCAGAGTAGTAGTAGGAAGACGAGGAGGCAGAGTGGATTCCAAGAGCGGCTGCGGGCTGAGCAGGAATCCTTCAAAGCTGTTTTTGATAGGCGTAAACAGCGGATAGGCGTACTTGATTTCGACGAGGAATAACCTTCTCTGATCCTATCCAATGATTCGATGTTGTAACGGTAATTGTAGTTTTCAGTTTTCTTGAGGGTCCTTGTCCATTCATGTCTCTTGTAATAGGAACTTTGTCTCCATATCGGAACATCACCCCAATTGTTCCGCTGGTGAAGAGGCTGTATTTGTAAACACAAACCGAAAACCAAAATGTAATTCCTTGGAATGAAAGAAAATTGTGGGATTCAAATAATATTATCATCCAAAATGGTCGCGTAACTTCGAGCTTGTAATAAAATAGTCACTTCCGTTCATCTCTGTCAAACATTTCGCCCAAATTGTTGTCTCCTACATTCAACCAAGAAGAAGATAGAGCGCCACTTAAATTTGAAAGGCCTATGGTAATTTTCAGCTGTGAAACATGTCAGCCCATACCCAATAATCATCATAAATATATCTGTTGAAGGTAACAGACAGAGACACCCTGCATTTTGACGCTTACTGCAATCTGCTCTGTTCTCCCCAATTCTTCAAAGCTCATCGCCTAGCCACTAATCAAATTTTTTTTTTCTGCTTTCCCAAGTTGCTAGGATGATAATGGAAGTTGCTGGCCCTACTATGAGAAAGCCTAGTTTCATTGACTTGGAACCACCATCACCACCAACTGTAAAGTGCAGCAGAGTTTCCTCCGCTTGCCCTGTTTTCCGGCGGCGGCGGAACCAACCGGCCGCCCTTCATCTTTCCCGCCAAGTAAGTATGACGATTAAGTTCTGTTCTCTGCAATCTAGATGGAAGCCGTTGTATTGATATTATCAAATGGGAATTAATTTTACAGAGGTGTCATTATAACTCCTCGTGCTCCCAGTCCATGAACGGATGCCAGCCGGAGCAATTATGGGACACCGCCGGCCGAGGATTAGCCGCCGTTGAAACGGTGGAAACTCGGACTCTTCCGGCGGCCATAACTCCTGCATTGGCTCTGGACACCCTCAACTCCGCCATTCACGACTTGGAAGCCAATCCCCCAGCTTCGACTTCTTCTTCTGGGATTATACGGATGCAGGTAACGGTTTCAAATTGTGACCATTTTCTTGTTTCGTGGCGGAATCACATTTCTCTTTTTCTTATCTGATGCTGACGATGACGATGAACTGGGAATGGGGGCAGTGGACGGGGAGAAATGGGTTGGCGCCACGTGGTTGACTAGTATTGGATGGCGAAATAACTCTCCTTATCCCTGCCCTCTCTCTCTCTCCCGTCCATTGCTTGAGCAGTTATTCTGCGCCTATCCTCTTGTACTCAAATAATTACCGATTTAAAACTTAGAAAAGAAATTAGGGCTAATACTACTAGGAAACCCGAACGATTAACTTTGTGCCATTTGTGTCCTAAAGTATTCGATATGACATTTGTGTCCTGACATATGATAGTTGTGTGTAATTTACGTCCTGACAATTTTGTTGACCGTTATAGATAACAGTTGACCAACAGTCAACCATAAAATGTTGACTTTTGGTTGCATGGCACATATGTGGAAGCCACATATGCGTCACATCAGCTGCCACATCAGATTGTTATTTTTAAATTAAAATTAATAATTAAAATAAAAAATAATCCCTTCTTCCTCATCTCTTCATACCCGAACAAATGGTGGAAGACGATGGACCTCGCCCCTATCCCTTCTTCCTCATCCTTTATTTGATCAACCTCGCCCCTATACTCTCCGTCGGACGGCCGAAAGAAGTCGAGGAAGCCACTTTCCACTCCGTCCGCCTCCCGCCAACGCTTTTCCAGAACAATTTCCACTCCGTTCGCGATATGCTTCAACTCTTGGGGCGGTGGCTGTGTCCTGAGAAGAGGTCGTCGAAGTCATCAGGGGCAAGCGGTGAATCAGGCGGTGATTGTTCCTGCTCCTCGTACGCAGCCTCGAAGGGATCCTTCGATTGATTCATCTTTTGGAATTTGTTATTCTTTAATTTGGCGGTTCTGGTTCAGCGGGGTTTCTATAGGCTGAGCATTTTGTCGAACAGGTGGTGTGCGAAAGAAAAGAGCAATCGAAAAAACAATACCCCAAGATCAAACAATTAGTAGAGAGAGACGAATCGGATTGCACACTCCACTCACTGTGTCCACACTCCACTCCATCGTTTTCGTTCCAATACTCAATTCCCAGACCCTTAAAATTCAGTTCCTTCTCCGCTCCCCTCCACCGTCAAATCTCATCTCCTCTCCTCTGCGCTCATGCGCCACGGAATTAGCCGAGAGTTCAATAGAAGGAGCTGAGTGGAAGAAGGCGCATATTCGATTGGTGAGTTCACACCCAGAGGTATACGAACCCTGCGACGATTCCTTTGCCCTCGTCGACGCCCTCCTCGCCGATCGAACCAACTTGATACTCCACAGCCCCGCCATCTGCATTTCCAATCCTCGATCCAAGCTTCCCCTCGGATTCGGCGGCAAAGCCATGGTTTGGCTCGTCGACTCCCTCAAACAAAGACCAGAAGGCTGCCAGCAATTCATTCGCATCGGCCGTCGCCGAAATTGTTCCCCAGAGATGCAGATCTTCAGATCTGGATTTTTTTATCTTTTTTTTTATTTCTTTTTGTTATTTTATTCATTTTTATGAGAAAATAAATATAATAAAATAATAAAAATTCCACGTCAGATGCCACATCACAGCGGTGACTAGACTTTCTGTTAAAAACTAACAGTCAACGCCGGTCAACCATAACGGGAAAATAGTTTGGGACACAATTGTCATATCGAATACTTTAGGACACAAATGACACAGAGTTAATAGTTCGGGTTTCCTAGTGGTATTAGCCCAAGAAATTATGCTTGTCAAACTCTATGATGAAGTTTAATAGATAATTTTTTTTGGGTAAGAAATTATTGATTAATGGTAGGGATGGCAATCAAACCCATGGCCGCGAGTATCCGACCGCCCCCGACCCAGTCAACGCGGGGAATCCCCGCTTTGACCGGGTATGGGGCGGGTATGGGTAAAACCCGCAAAAAGTTTGATGGGTATGGGGCGGGTATGGTTTTAGCCTCCCCCGCCCCATACCCATCCTCATACCCGCCCCACCAAGATAATTTCTTCATATATAAAAAAAATATGTGCATCAAATTATAATCTATCAATGATGATGAGGATAACTTGAGAAAAATAAATAGTAGAAAAGCAATTGATTGACCACCTTAATCAAAATCTAATTCATTTCTCTCAATCCTCATTTCACTCTTTCACTTTCCCCCTTGTCAACAAGATTATGTTAGTTAATTATTACTTAGTAGATGTATCAGAGTTAGTACTTAATAATTTGAAAAATATTATACTCTATATTATGTATTAATGGATATTTTAGGATCATAATCTTTGAACCATATTAAAAAAATGACCGTGTTTTATTGACTTCATGATATAATATGTTCGTTTAGAATTATAATTAGAACTTTTCTTGTAAGTTTAAGGTATAATAATGTTGGATGTACGGGTATGGGTATTACCCATGGGTACCCGAAACCCACGGGTATGGGGATGGGTTTGCAAAACATTCCCCTGCATGGGTATGGGGCGGGTATGGGTTTGGGTATTTGAAGATGGGTATGGGGATGGTTTAAGCAAACCCGCCCCAAACCCGCCCCATTGCCATCCCTAATTAATGGTGTCTGTCCAAATAGGTGATATACCAAGAGTAATATTATTGTTTAATTGTTAGTACTTAGAATTTTAATGTGCTTATCTAAATCGATCAACACAAGTGTTATTTAAATCTATATGAATTTGGTTGGTAGTAGGTGATTTTCGATCCGACTAATTCAATGCATCACATTAATAGATTGTTTGGAAAAATAAGATAACTTTACGATTAATAGAAATTATTGATTCGAAAGAAATCTATGTTTTTTTTTCAAATTTAGCCTACTATTGATTCTAATTTTTAAAATTTTACCTTAGCTATCAACGTATCAACCGATGACATGTCACTTACACGAAAAGACATGTAGTCGCCACATAATTTGTGTATCAGACATAGTTGGATATTCGTTAGATCAAAACTGTTAATTCTACCATTCAATAAAAAATTTTGAATATAAAAATGATTTTGAATCTCATAGTTTGATGTTGATTATTAGAAAAGAACCCATAATTTAGATATAATTGCCTTTATTAAAAATTTGAGATATAATGCTAACTTCACTAGAAATCAGTACTTATAGAGTTATAGTGGCATTATGGAAAGAGTAATTTCCTCTTCCGGCAATAGTCTTTGCTCAGTTAGCCGAAGCTCATAATCTACTTCATATTCTTGATCCAAAGGTCCCAATTACACAGCAAATCGAAGCAATCGAGTGGCTTTATGCCCAGAACCACCTCCTCCCTCGCTGTTTCTTCTCTGGGAGAAGCCACAGCAAAGATGACGAAACCACAAACCTTCTTCTCAATGGAAATGGGAACGGCCTTCATGCTCCGGCGCAGCAAAATCTGGTAAGTGTGGCCGGCGTGGGTTCTGCAGTACTCTTCACACATTCCCACCCTTTCTCCTACAACCACTGGAAGTCCATCAAAAGGTAAAAATTGAAAAGCTCCATCTGACTTTTTTTGTTCCCTCGTATGTAGCTCTGGACTAAAGTTCTGTCCTTTACACTAAATGAAGGTTCCTGTCACCCAAATGCCCGCTGATTCGAGCTTATGGAGCTATTCGATTCGATGCAAGAGCCAATGTGTCCTCTGAATGGGAGGCTTTTGGCTCATTTTACTTCATTATTCCTCAGGTAACATCACTTGCTTCCCTGACTTTTTGTGTTAGGAGGAACTTTTGTGAACAGACTTGATAGGAACTCTGGTGCTAGATTCTGTAATTGACAGGTTGAGTTGGATGAGCTTGAAGGAAGTTCAATGCTTGCTGTTACAATCGCTTGGGATAATGATCTCTCCTGCACATTCCCACAAGCCATTCGCTCTCTTCAAACTACCATGTCTCAGGTCTCCAAAATTGCTTGATTCCGTGTTTCTTCCTGTCACCAAAGCTCTCTACTTTGTTCTGATAAGAATTCCTGTAAATTGTTACAGATCTCTTCATTTGTTGGTAAGCTGCGTAAAGAAGTTTCTAGAACGTATATTGTGAGCAACAATCATACTCCAAACAAGGCGACGTGGGATCGTGGTGTCAGTAGAGCTTTGAACATAATCAACACAAGCACTTCACCTCTCTTAAAGGTACTGATGCTGCATTGGATGTCACATTCTTACTACAGTTGCTTGCCATTGTAGGTTGATCAAACTTTAGTTGTAAATGACAGGTTGTTCTTGCTCGCAGCACCAGAGTTGTTACCATGGATGATATTGATCCTATAAACTGGTTGGCTTCTCTACAGGTAAGCTACTAATGATTTTCTTTTGTTCCAAAGTCTTCTCCTCTTTGTAATATCTGACAATAACTATAGGTAAGTGCATAAATTTTCAGGTAGAAGGGAAAGATGCTTACCAGTTCTGTCTTCAGCCTCCTGATGCACCCACATTTATAGGCAACACGGTAACTGTTTTAACTGTTTGTTCATTTTCTGAGTTTGGTTACTGGGGTCAAGTTTTGAATGGTAATTAAACCTTGTAATAGCCAGAGCAACTATTCCACAGAAAGGGGTTGGGAATCAGTAGCGAGGCTTTGGCTGGAACTCGAGCTAGAGGTGGATCGACTGCTCTAGATCTTCAGATTGAAGTGGATTTGCTCTCAAGGTTTTGTGTACTGAAACACTCTGCTCAAGTTAAGCATTATAATTAGATTTTTTACTCAATCGAATCAATGTTGCAGCCCGAAAGACGACCGTGAGTTCACAATTGTGCGAGATAGCATAAGTCGAAAACTAGAGGTTACTTATCAATTTCGTCCAGTCGTTTGTATGATGCACCTTAAATCAATTTATGCATAATCTCACAAAAACCACTAAGTTGCTCTCTGCAGGCTGTTTGCAGCGGAATAGTAATTGAACCCAGTAAAGCCATTCGCAAGTTCTCAAGAGTTCAACATTTGTATGCCAAATTGGCAGGCGAGTTAGGATGTGAAGATGATGAGGTGAAGAAATCATAAAATACTTTCATGGCTAATGATTGACATAATAGCATCTTAGCCCCATAATATTTATCATTCGTTTGCCACTTTCCATTTCTTGTTACAGTATGATATTTTGTCTGCACTGCACCCAACTCCAGCAGTTTGTGGATTCCCAGAGGAAGAAGCAAGGTCTCTGATCTCAGAAACTGGTAACTTCCAAGTTACTTGGCTAACATATTTCAACCTTTTGCATATATATATATATGCACATGGAATGAAAGTTATGCAATGATTGGTCAGAGGTGTTTGATCGAGGAATGTATGCCGGGCCAGTTGGGTGGTTTGGTGGAGGAGAGAGTGAGTTTGCTGTAGGCATCAGGTCTGCCTTGGTAAACAAGGTACACCCTTCTTGAAGATCATCTCAAAAGGGCTAAGCCATGACCGAACACATCCTCAATCACCCATATTTCTTACGATTTCCGGGTCTTTTTGGCTCTTAGGGCCTTGACGTGCTTATCTATGCTGGCACTGGGATCGTGGAAGGTAGCGATCCATCTCTGGAGTGGGAAGAACTCGAACTGAAGACGTCTCAGGTACCCTCGCACCATGTCAGTATAAATGAACAGATTATGATACAGGAAAGCTTACTTGGGAGTTGAAATGTTTTTGGCACAGTTCACTAAGTTGCTAAGGCTAGAGGTTCCATCAAGACCAAAAGTTCCAAACTTGAGAAGAATGGTGTGAGCAAAACAAACCCCCTTTCCAAGCATTTCCAGTGAAGAATCAAAAATGAAGCCTCAGGCTACAAGAAGACCATTGACAATTAAGCAGCATCACAGATATGTCTCCACTATCTGACTCTTTTGGGTTCTTGAAATTGTAACAACATTGGCATCAAAATCAAGTATGCAAAACGCAAATGAGAAGTAGAGTATTAAAGAATAACATATTTTTACATTGCTTTTCGCAGCACGAAAATGGCTGCATAATCAAATAATCAATTAATACTTAATACAGAAAAGATGTGGTTGGGTGGTGATTCAACAACATAGCATATATAACTACAAGAAAACTGGGGGCTGGGAACATCAACTTCCCCTCTGCTCTCCAAAAAAACAAAAAAGAACCCCTAATACGTCAACTAAAGGCCTCTGTTTTTCTCTTCTTCCTTTCGAAAACAAGGTATTTATTCTTAATTAACAGGGCCTGTTAACCGCGCAGTCGAGCGCACCGGCACTTCGGGTCATCCGACTCGCAAACTTGCCATGCTGAGCCTTGATGGTAGTCTTTTGGTCCAACCTACAAATTGGTCCACCCGATTGGATAAAAATGGCCCCGTTGTCCAACAAATCCTCCTCCGATCTCCAATTCCACGACTTCCAAACGCTCTCCGGGGTGTACTCCCTCTTGGTCACCTCTTTGCAAGCCGCATTGGGCGGGGCGATGAACCGGTTCCCCTGGCTGAGTATGGTCGGGTTCGAGTTCCCGCCCACCGCGTACATCTCCCAGTGGGTGTAATCATTGTTGACCACGTGGGCGAACCCGAACCGCAACCTGGGCATGCGCTGGACCAAACCGCGACCGAAATGGTTGAACGCCAGAGTAATCTGCATGACCTTGTCCTGGGTCTCCTCGTCGCTGGCCCCGAACAGCATCACGTCGTTGTGGCGCGTGAAGTGGCAGTTCGAGATGGTGACGGCGGTGGACTTCATGATCACGTCGATGAGCCCGTCGGCGCAGTTGGACATCGATAGGTGGTCGATCCAGATGTTGGTGGCGCCGAACAGGGAGACGCCGTCGCCGTCGCTGCGGGTGCGGAACCCGAAGTGGTCCTCGGAGCTCCGGATCATCCCGCCGGGGCAGGGCTGGGTGTCGTGGATGTGGAGGCCGTGGATGATGACGTTGTCGACGAACTGGAGGGTGAGCTGGCCGCCGTTGGCGATGTGGACGTTTGCCCCACGCGCGTCGATGGTCTTGTTGGAGTTGATCATCAGCTCCTGGCTCAGGACGATGACCATGGACCGGGCGAACGTGATCCACAGCGGGCGGTTCTGGATCACGGCGTGGCGGAGGGTCCCCGGTTTCGGGTTGATCGCGTCGGCGTCGGACGGGTCGGTGACCACGTAGAACTCGCCGTCTTTGCCGCCCGTGGTGCCACGCGCGAAGCCCATGGCGCAGTCGGCCAGCCTCTTGCGGTTGTTGGCCCAGTTCTTGTCGCAGCGCCAGCACCAGTCGATGGGGTTGGTGGCCTGGCACGCGCTCCCTTTCCCGCCTCCTGATTTCTGGCCCAGCCCTCGCCTTGTGCTGTTGTCTTGCTCGGCGAACGCCCTGTTCATCATCGGCAATCTGTTAGTCGATCTCATGTACCCGTAAAAGTTTAGTATTTTAAGCTGAAATCATGATTTCACCATAGCTCCATCGTTATATATCGTTAAACTTGCCTACTAACTAGTTTAGGTTCCGTTAGCAGAAACCCCGATACGGTACTAGTTTCGCAAACACTGACCAGATCCACCCAAACAAAAACAATGTTGTTATCACATCCAATGCAGTCAAAAGCATAATATTATGTATTTGGTTGGTGAACTGGAAGCGTACAAGTGTAAGTTTTGAATTGCGATTTTAACTACAATAGTTGAGGAAAACGTGATTTTACGTAGAAATATTTTAGTTATCGATCTAGAAGCATTAAAACGTACGCTTTTAAGATTCAAAATGCGATTTTGAATGTATAGGAAATGCACGTGAAAGGGGAGGAAGAGGATGCAAGGAACTATATATGAATGGAATAGATCGAGGGGAGAAAACGATCCATACTCGTGTACTTTGCCGTTGAGATGGTCGGCGACTTGGACAGGGTCAGGGTGGTAGGCTGCCTGAGCATTTTCGTGAGCCTGCTTAGCTCGCCGGCTCCAGTACTCTTCATCGGTAACCTGACCGGCGGGACTCGCATCGGGGGCCTCTGCTGCCGTCGACGGAGTTACGACACCGCAAAGCAGTGTTACCACCAACACAAACAACAACGTCCCCATCGATCCGTCCGTCCTTATTAGTCCCCTGATCTCTTGTTCTCTATTTTCTTCTTCTTTATAACCTTTTTTTTTTCTTTTGTATTTTTTTCGAAATTAATTCGATTATCGTTCCTTAAATTATGAGAGAATGAAAATTTTATGGGTAGGATTGTTTTTGCTTGCTGTAGGGTCAGAGCGGTTAGTATAGATAGAAAAAGAAGGTTGAAGTTTCATGGCCCTGACCTCTCTGGGAATGTGCTCTGGAGTGGAAGGGAAGATGAAATTAGTTTTTGAAGGAAGAGAAGAGGGGAAGAAAATAGAAGGAAAGTAAAATGAGAAGTAGAGAGGAAAGATCGGATGGGAATTGAAGGGGAGGCTTCAACGTTAATTTGATTCTCTAATTTTTTTTCTTTGCATGCTTAATTGTGTTCTATATTCGGCCTCCTTAAGCTATTAATATTAACGGATGAAAATCCATTACGAGCTACCTAAAAGGACTATCGAATCGTAAGATCTGTACGACACACAAATTTGAAGAAAAAAATCGTATAAGTTGGTTTTATGTGGTTAAATTGATAATTCATAAGAATATCAACCGATTTGATGCTATTACACAGCTAATTTAATATAAATTTTTTAATACTGATATTTGACCAACATGCGGTAAGTGAACCACAATTATAAGAGAAATATCATTATGCTAAATTTTATTTTATTACAAGAATGATAACTTTAATCTACATTAATACTATTCTCTCTCATTTTTAATGAATATCGATATTCGACCAATATTCTTTCAGTTTACAACATTGCAATAACATTATGTGATTGAAACCAAAAGACCAAGGGGGCCTTGGCCCGCGTTCTGCCTGGAGTTTAAACATGGCTTATATGATCAAATTAAGCTAGGAAATCATGAACAATGAGTCTGCTTTGTGGGTTAAAGTTCTGCAATGTCCATGAAAAAAAAGCAATCACTCTTGTTTATCGAGAGCTGTTTTAAAATCTATGCCGTTGATGAAAAGTGGTTTGGTTGGAGCATTAGAAATGGCAGAACCACTGGCTTTTGGACTCACCCTTGGATTGACAAAGGTGTCATCCTTGGTGAGCATGTGCTGGATGGATGTCCTGACTTTAATCTTAATGACTGTGTGTCGCATTTGGTGACTGAAACAGGGGAGTGGGATTGGCAACGATTGAGAACGATGTTGCCTAATGACTTGTTGTCTTGTATTGCATGAATGGACACCCCTAAGGCCGACCTCGGGGAAGATATTACAATTTGGGGTGAGGAATGCGATGGATGCTTCCGTCTTTAAGTCTGCATACAAGCTGGCTGTTGAGGAGCAAGACGATGAACCAAACAACATGTGGAAAGCTTTGTGGAAATGGAAAGGACCAAGTCAGATTAAGCACTTCCTTTGGTTGGTGCTTCACGACAGACTCTTCACCAACACAAAAAGAGCAAAGCTGAAACTTACCACCAATAGCAACTGTAATCACTGTCTCGTGACGGAAGAAACGATGGAACATATCATCCGCTCCTGCAAGAAGGCGAGGTCCATTTGGGATCACTTCAGCAGCAAGCTTCAGGATAAAAGCAGTGCTTCCAACTTCCAATCTTGGCTCATTACCAATCTCTCCCACGATGAGCATGGAGTGGACTTTCGAATCACATGTTAGAATCTGTGAAAACAAAGGAACAAAGAAGCGATCAAGGGAAGAAGTTACTCAAAACCAGGCCTCCTAAATCGTATTGCAACATGGATCACCATTGTTAGGCAGGCTAAATCCTCGACAGAAGACCATCAAGAAGCTCTCATGGAAGCCACCAGATGAAGGGTGGATCCAAATTCAGACGGATGGCTTGATTTTATCCCCATCTAGTTGTGCTGCAGCGGGCGGACTTCTGAGAGACAGCCTTGGCAGATGTGTTGCAGCTTTTGTTTGCAACCTTGGAACCTGCACAATCACGAAAACTGAGCTTAAAGGAGCTGGTGAAGGCCTTCTCCTGGCTTGGTGTAACGGTTATAGGAAAGTGCAGCTGAACCTTGACTCAGTTACAGCCATGTCAATAATCTACAACAGTAGTGAGAATGAGCATATATACGGTCTTCTCGCCCAACAGATTGACAACCTCTTAAAGATGGATTGGGAAGTCTATGTGTCTCACATCTATAGGGAATGTAATTTTGCGGCTGATTACTTAGCTAGTAAATGTTAGAGTAATCAAAGAGTAAATGAAATACCACATTGGTTGGAGAAGGAAAGTGCAAGTTGTTTTTAAGTTTTCTTTCCACTTTAATTATTAGATAAAGTGGTTAGTAGGATTTTGGAAAAAGTGTGAGCTATTTAATTTGACATATTAAATCGCAATACGCACTTTGCACGTTTGTGCGACGCGTTCGGATTTGAATTTTTGGCTAATTAATTACCGGAATTATTTTAATTAATTAATCCGGATAATTATTTGATTTTGACTTTTGTGAAACGACGTAACCCTTCGGAAGGGAATTGTCTTTTTCACTATAAAAAGTCTTCTGCAGCCGAACTTCTCGTCCAACGTTCATCTTCTTCTCCTCGTTTTTTCCTTCTCCAAAAACACAAACACAGAAGTCACCAAAGGTGCTGCTTTCTGACTTTGATTGGAGGGACTCCTGGGGGTGGTTTGTCTAAATCCTACCAGCAACTAAGTAGTGGGGGCAAATAAACACTCTAAGGAGAGTGATCAAAATCACACCTTCAATTCGTTTTCTCCATACTGTTTCCTTGACAACCTTAGAGTGTTTATTTTCTTGTGACAATGGATTCTGGAGTGGAGAGCACTTTGAAGGCGTATGCCTCTGATTCCAACAAACTCAATCGGTTTGATGGAACCAATTTCACCCGCTGGCAAGAGAAGATGAAGTTTTTGTTGACTGCTTTGAAGATCGTGAACATACTGGATCCTGATTGGTGCCGCTAGGAGAACCACAAGACACTGACTCTGATGAATTGAAGGCTGAGCGCAAGAAAAGGAGTGATGACAGCCTGCTGTGCCGAGGATACATCCTCAATTCACTTTCTGATCGTCTCTATGATCTGTATTCCTAGTTGGCGACCCCTACTGAGATTTGGGCATCTTTGGAGAACCAGTACAAATCAGAGAAACAAGGCGCATATAAGTTTGTCACATTCCAGTTCTTTGAATTTAGCATGACTGATAAGCGTTCAATTCTGGATCAAGTTCATGAATTTCTAATCTTGGCCTCTAAGTTCACTGCGTTGAAGATAACTCTTCCTGATGCGTTTCTGGTGGGGGGCAATTATTGCGAAGTTGCCTCCATCATGGAACAACTATAGGAAGAAATTACTTCATACGTCAGAGGAGTTCACTTTGGAGCAGATTCAGAAGCACCTTAGGATCGAGGAGGAAACTCGTATCCGTGACAAGGATCTGAATTCGGAGGCACCATTAAGTTCCAAAGTGAATGTTGTGGAGAGCAAGAAGGGAAAGAAGAGAAAGGCCATGAATAATTCCAACAACCAGACCAACAACCAGAAGAATAAAAAGAAAAAGTCGTCCCCTATGTCCACTAAGAATTGTTTCAATTGTGGGCAATTGGGACAGATTGTTCGCTTCTGTCCTACTCCAAAGAAGAACCAGAACGAAGGGGCTGCGAGTGCAAATGTGATTGAGAAAGTTGACCCTAGTGCGATTGTTGCAATGATTTGTGACTTACATGTGAGTATGATTCAGGAATTGCACATGGCTGGAGTCATGACCAGTGCTGATTGGTGGTATGATTTGGGGGCAACTGCTCATATTTGCAACAAGAGAGCCATGTTCAAGGACTACACAGAGTCGACGAAGGGACATGAGGTTCTGTTGGGTGATCATCGCACGATCAAGGTTCTTGGATCTGGAACCGGGGATCTTTTCTTCACTTCGGGAAAGAGTTGTTCTCACCAATGTCCTTCACGTTCCTGATGTTAGAATGAATTTGGTTTCTGGTTTCATGCTTTGTAAGAAGGGGATAAAGGTTGTGATAGAATCTGATAGGGTGATTCTGACCAAGGCTGGTATGTTTGTTGGGAAGGGCTATGTTAGTGATGGTATGTTTAAGCTAAGTATTGACAATGGTAATATTAATAATAATGTTGATGGTTCTGCTTATATCGATGTGCATGCAAATTATAGTATAGAAAGTACTTTATTTGATTTATGGCATAATCGATTGGGGCATGTTAACTTTAAGACTCAGAAATACATGTCTAGAAATGGTTTAGTAGTTTGTAGTGATGACAGTGGAGATAAATGTGAAATCTGTGTGCAAGCTAAGATGAAGAGAAAGCCATTTCCTAAGTCGGTTGACAGAAAATCAGAATTGTTAGAATTAGTACATTATGATATTTGTGAATTTCATGGTCAATTAACTAGAGGAGGATGTAGGTACTTGATTACTGATGATAGTACTCGATTTACCTATGTCTATTTAATGCGAACCAAGAATGAAGCCTTTGATAAGTTTAAATTGTATAAATCTGTTGTTGAAACTCAAAAGGGTAGGAAAATACAAATCCTTCGAAGTGACAGAGGTGGAGAGTATTTTCCAAATAACCTTAACGTTTGCGCGACGCGTTCGGATTTGAATTTTTGGCTAATTAATTACTGGAATTATTTTAATTAATTAATCCGGATAATTATTTGAATTTTGACTTTTGTGAAACGACGTAACCCTTTGGAAGGGAACTGTCGTTTTCACTATAAAAGTCTTCTGCAGCCAAACTTCTCGTCCAACGTTCATCTTCTTCTCCTCGTTTTTCCTTCTCAAAAAACACAAACACGGAAGTCACGAAAGGTGCTGCTTTCTGACTTTGATTGGAGGGACTCCTGGGGGTGGTTTGTCTACCGTAAAACCACTGTTGTTCCTTCACAATTCCAGAGAGGGTTTCCGGTCACCTGGAACGAGGGTTGAAGGAGTTTGAATGACAACGATCACCGGAAAAGAATCCGGTCGGGAAGGAGAGACGACGTCGATATGATGAAATGAGAACGCTGGCAGACAGAAGGGAAGCATCGCCTGGGTGGAATTCGTTAGTGATAGGACAGAGGAGGGTCGTTTTTGGAGCGCTTTTAGTCGGCGACGGAGGGACATCTAATCGGCGTAGACGAGATAGGAGTGGCCGCTCTCGTGGAAGAAGATAGGGCAGTTTGTAAATTTTAGGGGTGTTTGTTCGATTGATTTTAAGTTAGTTCATTAGGGTTAATCTAGTAATTTTATATTGTAAGTTAGGGCGATAATAGCAAGGAGATGTTGCCATTCAGTTAGGAAGGGAATTAGCACTCTAACCCAATCTTTTTACTTGGGCCCTTAAGACCTTGTTGGGATCCATTCGGTTATATTAATATTGGGCCTACTAAGCCTGTTTGAATCATTATTCCCCACGCAGGCCCGCACTAGGCTTCACCGAAACGGAAGCAAAAGCGGGAGGGACGTCAATTGGCTGCCTGTTGCTCTGCTGAGATGGATTTCACTCTCGGCCAATCTTCTCCGTGAGGCTAGCTTAGCTAGCTGCCATATTTCCAGAATGATGCCAAACCCAAAACAAAGAATAACATTCTTTTGTTGCCTTTGTCTCTTGGAGGGATCGGATACCCGCGAAAAAGCACTTCCCACTACCACACCAATGCCCAATCGATAACACTATGGCAAAGCCGCAGCGGGAAGAGGTGAGTGAAGAAGATCAACACTAACTGCCTTTAACTGTTCAGATGCCCGGCTATCAGAACTGGAAAGGAATTGAAGCTTATTTCTGATCATTCGGTATACCTTACCTGACCTGGATTGAACAATTCTGAGGTGTCATAGGTGTGGGTGGCGAACAGTATAATTACTAGAAGTCTGGATCTCATCCGATCCGGAGCATAGCAATGTAGGAAAGTAAGCATTGAGGATCGTTGATAGATAGATGGCAAAAGAAGAATAATAAAAAGGGAAACCCAAAAGGCAAAAGGTGATGCTTTTTACAATTGAGCTGCCTTTTTCCCCCCTGCTCTGCTTTTCTTCCAATTTCAAGAAGAGGTTGACGAAAAAGTAGTTGTGGAGGGGACAGGGGAAGGGCTGGAGGAGGCGGGACGACGGAATCGTGTGCCCAATTTCAACGGCATCTCCTCCCAGATTTTATGCCACAAATGAAATCATCTCGATCTTCTCTTCTGTGTTGTGGTGTGTTCATATTCCCCTTAGCCGGGCAGTAGCTAGGTGTAGGGCAGCATCCCTGCCCAAACTACGAGTGGGAAACTGTGGAAAAGGGTACCCCCTAAAGGGAAAAGAAGGGGAAAAGGATTACTCAAACCAATCAAATCGATTTGCTGTAACCTGCTATGTCAAGAACCAGCTGGAAGTATATGATTATACATAACAATTTGGTCTTCAATTTTTGTTACAATGGAACTAGGGATGGCAATGGGTAGGGTCGGGGACGGATAGTGCATATCCGTTACCCTACTCAAAGTAGTTCGGGTTTTACCCATACCCACATGTGAAACGAGTAGAAAATTAAAACCAAGTTCATACCATTCGGGTTTCGGGTATCCGCGGTTATCCATGGGTAATGATTTTTCTTCATAACTATAACCAATATGTTAACATTCACACGTATTCTCACATTACGTAAAAAGAAAAGTACGACAATAATTCACTAGAATGAAGAAAATTAATTAAAACAACACAATTTCATGAAAATATTATATTTATATGCTAAATATAAAATATGTTAGAGAAAAAATGATTATTTCTAGACAGAATACATATGCATGTGTATAATCGGGCGGGTTCGGGTTAGATAGTGAGAAACCCATGCCCACCCATTACCCGCAATATTCAGGTTCGGATTTTACCCATACCCACTAAATGTCCTTCGGGTTCGGGTTCTACCCTACCCGATTAGGCCGAATTCGGGCGGATATCCACAGTTACAGATATTTTTGTCATCCCTAAATGGAACTCTTAATATGTATTTCACACAAGAAATGGATACAAAAGGTCACACAATGGAACTCTTAATATGTTATTATAATATTATTAGGATTATTATCAATATGGTTAGTAGTCTTTAAGTCATATTAGGATAGTCTATTAGGTTTTTCCAGCAATTCCCTATATATATGTACTTTGTGAATCATTTGTAATCAATAAGAAGAATATTAAGAAAAGTCTCTCAAACCCTAATCACTATATCCTCTCAATTCTCATTCTCAATCTCTCTAAGGACTAGGCCAATTCTCTATCATTCTCTTTTTCTTTCCCAAATCTCAATCACTAAGTTTGTTCGTATAAATCTTAAATTGCAAATATCAAACCAACAGGAACTTTGTTCATATCAATTGGTATCAGAGCATGGTTCCGAGAGCGAGTTCGTCACAACTCTCAACCACGGTCGGGTTCCTACCAGTCAAAGCTCCGATAAGTACATCATGACTCACCATTAAGGAACTGCTGGACCAGCTAGAGGCGACTCTCGAGGCTACCTGGGCCGAGAGGAAGGCGGCGGTTTGCGGCTCGACGGCCACCCTTGCGACTTGACGGACTAAAGCGAGACCCAAGGCAGGGCCGAATGACGTTGTTTTCGCGGTGATGGCAGAGGTGGAGGAAGAGATTCCGACCGAAGCGGTTTTTGGCGCGGAGGCGACGGCTAAGGTCGAGCGACTGGAGATGGCTTCGAATCACGGGGAGGTGTGATCGGGGATGAGATGCGACCTGGTCATGTCTCTTATTCGCTTGGAGGTGGGCTCGATGCCAAGGAGGGATAAGAAGGAAGCGACGAGCTGTTGGTCGGGTTCGACGAGGGGATGGAGGCTGAAGCCGACTGGACTTGCTGTCGGGGAATCTCTTTGCCGCCGCTGAAGGAGATGTTGGAGTCGAAGAATGAGATGGAGGAGGGCGACGACGAGTTCTTTCAGCATCAAAACCCTAGTTCGCCAACCTTGGGTCAACAAAGGTCGGGTTAGATGGGTTGTGTAGGAGCCTGGGTTGCCCGGTCAGGCGTATCAAACTTTGAGTCGACTCATGTAGGCCTTGACGGGTCAAAGCGGATGAAAAAGAAGTGGGCCACGAGAAGGTGGAGTTGCGAGCTGAAACTAGGAGGAAGGTGGGCTGGGCAAGGTCTTGGGTGCAGGCTGAACAAGAAAAGGGTCAATGTATTTGAAACGAAGGTTGAGCATTGTTTTCTGAGCAGGCCTGGGACACATACAGGCTATCCACTAGGCTCAATGGCTTGGGAAGGGATGGTGCATAATTGGAAGAAAAGGAAGCGAAAGAAATGGAGGAATCAACGTGTCAGTTGCGACATCAAGGTGGGAATGTGGGTCAAGTTTGTCAACCTTGAGGGCAAGGTTGGTCTAAAGGGAAGGGGATGATGGAAACACGATTTATTAGGATTATTATCAGATATGGTTAGTAGTCTTTGAGTCATATTAGGATAGTCTATTAGGTTTTTCCAGTAATTCCCTATATATATGTATTTTGTGATTCATTCGTAATCAATAAGAAAGAATATTAAGAAAATTCTCCCGAACTCTGATCTCTCTATCTTCTCAATTCTCGTTCTCAATCCCTCTAAGGCCTAGGTCGATTCTCTATCATTCTCTTCTTCTTTCCCAAATCTCAATCCCTAATTCTGTTCAGATAAACCCTAATCCCCAAATATCAAACCCGATAGGAACTTTGTTCCTATAAGAAAGGAGGTCGAGAATGGTGATCTAGAGAGAGAATTCCTAGCACAAAATCTGGCAACCTAGTCAGCTTTAACATTACGTTTTCTAGATGAGGGTTAAAAGCAATAGAGGAGTCTATGAGATAGCCATGACATGCCGATGACATTTCGATTGATAATGCAAAACGCTCAAAGATGGTGCGAGTATCAACTCTTCGAGAAACTTATGTGCTTTTGCTGTCATCAGGTATGCACAAAGCAGGGTGTCAGCTACCTTGTCAAAAATATGTTCATGGCAATTAATGACTACAATGTCAAATGTCGACTCATGGCCCATCACAGCGAATTTCATAAAAGAGATTACTTAGTGCTAAAGCTATTTGTAGCTGGAGAGTCATTAGATGAAGCGGAGGGGTGGAGTGGTCCTAGGGCAGGATGTACATTAAAGAAAGTTACGAATTGGTTAAAAAGCGGGGGGGGGGGGGGGGGGGGGGGGTTCACGACCCACGAGTTCACATAGCGTGAAACCTTTTCATTCATACTTCTCATTTCAAAAAAGAAAAGGCTTAATTGCAAGTTTGGTCACTTGAATTGCAACAAAATTTCATGTTTGCCACTCAAATTAATTTATTCCATTCATAGTCACTTCAATTAGTTGAATAGTCCAATTTCCCATCTGTTCAAAAATCCAATCGCCAAAGGAGGGATGGACGCCGCCGCGCTGAATCCCTTCCCCCAATCTCTTCCTCCCGCGTCTCTTCTTCATCGCGCACTGCTTCTGTTTTCTACAGCGAAGAAGACGAAATTGAGAAGTGCAAGAAGACTATCATAGAGGCAGAAGAGGGTTTAGATGTCAACTCAGATGATCGAAGGCAGTGGCGGACCCAGGAATTTTACATAGGGGTGTCCCCTTTAAAAAATAAATTAAATAAATAAATTTTAAATAATTAATAAAAATTAAATAATTCTTAAATAAGAAAATACTTGACTCGTGCAACTTAAAAAAGTCCACTATGTGTTTTCATATTCGGAAATAATTGGAGAATACATTTGGTGCCTACTTTGCTCAAGAAAACTGTATTTGTGTATCCTACTAGACAATCATTCACGAACTGATCACATATTCGATTCCTAAACTTGTTTTTTTATGTAATCCAAAGCTGAAAAGACTCTTTCAACACTTATCGTACAACCATAAAATCAATACAAATTAAGGGTAGCTTGAAATTTGTTTAATTGTTAGGTTTAGAAAATAATTAGAGATAGTGAATGACATCTTACTATTACACAGTGTTTAAAATCGAACAACAAATGAGTTGTAGCTTGTATGCTTGTAGCTTAGTGGAAATTATGTTTATTAATAATCATAGACTAGGTTTGAATTACCCAAACTACCACTTATATTCTCATACCCAAACTAGAAGATGAGAGTAGGATAATCATTTGTTCAAATTTCAGGAGTGTCCCCGACTATCATTTTTTTTTGTTTATACGTAATTTCCCACCGGGTGTTAAATAATCATTTTCCAAAATTTAGGGGTGTCCCGTGACACCCCCCAAATATGTGTGGGTCCTCCCCTGATCGAAGGACAATTTATAGTTCAGATGAAGATGAGGACAGTCACCAGACACAAGAGTTTCAAGCTGAGAGAGACATGGAGAGCCCTACTTTCGCTGTTTCTCAAAGATTTGGCATCTTCGACATGTTGAAAGAGGCCATAAAACAGCATGCCTTTGTGAAAAAGCGCTCTATTCGTTTCAAGAAGAACGATAAGACGAAGCTGCAAGCAGTATGCGCTGATCCATGTGATTGGTATATATGGGCCTCCAAGATGAGTCTTACAGATGCAGTGCAGATCAAGAAGTGCAAGCTACAACATTCTACAGATTGCCAGAGGACTTTTAAAGTGAAGTTTGCAACTGCAAAGTTTTTAGGTGAGAAACTTGCTAGGAAGATGGCAGCATACAAGAATATGAGCAAGAGGTTGCTCAAACAAATCTGCAAGGAAGACTTTAAGGAAGATGTATTGGATTCAAAGGCATGGAGGATTCGAAGGGCAGCTCTTGGTCATGTTAGGGGTAGTTTTAGAGAGCAATTCCTAGGGCTATACCATTATGTCGAGGAATTGAGGAGGAGCAACCCAGGTTCTACTATGATCATAGAGCAGAGAAACCATCACTTTGATCGGATTCAAAACTGGATTTCAAGGCTGGTTGCAGGCATGTTTTGGTTATAGATGGATGCTTTTTGAAGCATGAGTATGGAGGACAACTGCTTTCAGCTGTGGGTATTGATGCAAATGACCAGTACTTTCCAGTTACCTTTGCTCGTGCACCTGTGGAGAATAAGGAGAATTGGGAATGGTTCTTGGAGCTCATCTCTAGTGACTTGGAGGTCATGGACAATCCCGGATGGACTTTCATGTCCGACAAACAAAAGGTATGCTTTCAATATTGATATCTTGTTTTTGGGCTTACAACTATAACATTTCCATATTATGAAGTGTGTTATTGGTGTTTTAGGGACTAGTGCTAGCTCTTGATGGACTCTTCCCAACCTATGAGAAGAGGTATTCTGCAAGGCACTTGTGGACCAACTTCAAGAGTGCGTGTGGGGGGGCCCAACACATGAAGAACCTCTTCTGGGCAGCAGTTAGAGCGGAAACAGTTCCTGAATTTTTAGTGCAAATGCTAGCCCTAGCAGAGTACAATAAGGCATCCTATGATTGGTTGATCGAGAAGCCATTCTACCATATGACAAGGTCACATTATTAGACCCTCTGCAATTCTAAGATTCATACAAGCAACTTGGTGGAGAGTTGGAACAATGTGATTATAAAAGAGAGGGATATGGGTCCTATATGCATGTAGGAGGGGATTAGAAGAAACTTGATGGTGTTATATGCCCACAGAAGGCATGTGGTATCTAATTGGACGACTATGTTCACTGAGAAGATTGAGAATGAGCTAGACGAGACTACTGAAGAAGCATTAAAGTGGCCAGCATAAAGTAATGGGAACGGTCAATTTGAGGTGAGGTGGCACAACATCCAAGTTGTGGTCAATTTGAAGAAGAAGACCTGTACGTGTAGACATTGGGAGTTGACCGACATTCCGTGTGAGCATGCCATTCAGACAATCAGGAAGGTAAAGCTTTTGATCAAGGACAATGTTGTTGATTGCTACCTGAGGGAAACAACATCTAAGATTTACCAGTTCTCCATTTCACCTACTAATGGCAAGGAGTATTGGCCAGTTTCTGAGTTGGGGGGTTGTGGAGTCCCTCCAGTTGCAAACCCGAAAAGGTGGGGCAGACCAAAGAAGCAGCGAAGAAAGGGACTCGATGAGGATGAGAAGGGAAGAAGAAACATAAGAAGGGTGAAAGGGAATCATCAAAGGCGGAAGGAGGGAAGTACACGTGCACTATATGTGGGATTATTGGGCACACCAAACTGTTCCATAATGAAGAAAGGAAGAAACAGGTGGAGGAAAGGATACATGCTAAGGAACAGGATAAGGAAGAAGCTAAAAGGGCGAAACAGCTCGAAAAGAGCAGAAAAAGTTGGTTGGCAGCCCTACAAAGGCAGCAACAGAGGGCTGCAAAAGCGGCAGCTTCATTGCCATTGAGTCCGCCCAACACTGTCCAGCTCATGCCAGATGTGTTGATCCATTCACTTGTACAATTTTGCTTTCTAATCAAGTCCTACTATCTTCTGATGTCGCTTTAACTTTGCAGGGAACTACTAGGAGGCCATGAAGTCAGACATCACAGCAGCTCAGCCAAGGATGTGGAGCATCACAAAATGCAAGCCAAGTGACTCAAGAGAACGAGTGAAGATTAGTTACAGTTTAGGTCCAAATGATAATTACTATTTTGAAGCCTCCAATTGGCCAGTAAATGTAGACTTGATATATTGACAAACTAGTAGAAGTTGAATGTTTCTTTGTCGTATTAGCTAGCCAATTAGGTCATGGTGAATTGCTCTTTTGGAAAAATATTGTTCTCGAAACTATAATTATCATTTGGACCTTGTAAGACTATAAGTTTTATGAATGACTATCAGGTTTATCAAACTTCCAGTATCATTGGAAGGTTCTTTTGCACAAATACGTGCCTTGTTGTTCCATTCATGCTGCTACTTGTGAGTGACCAATTATGATACAACATTGCGTTTCAAGTGACCAAATGTAAAACCATTTTGCATTTACAGTGACCAAATATGAAACGAATGTGCAATTTAAGTGACCATTCATGATACCAATTTGCAATTCAAGTGACCAAACATGAAACAATTTAGCAATTCAAGTGACCATAGCTGAAATAGACAATACTAGGTTACACATTGTCAACAACTAGACAGATCCTTCGATTACAACACCTACACATAAATAGATTACAATAGCTACAACTACAGAGACGACTTATCACTTTCCTATCCAAAACAAAGAGAATACAATAACTCCTAAAATGATGAACGACACCGTTTTCCGATCAAACTTGGACAACTTGTTTTGCCTCTTCTCTAGCTCCCGAATTCGACGACGAAAGTTTAGCACCACATTTCTCATATGCTCATCAAGGGCTGGGTCAAGCCATATGAAGTAGTTACATGCTCCATTTGTCTACACATCATCGCACAAAAAAAAGGATGAAAAAGGCAAAAAAAATAGTCAAATTGTGACATTAAAAAGGAAACAAAGGTGGATGCAATCTTACCCCCATATCTGCTGCATCCATAAAACCTTCTCCCTGGATTCGACTCAGTCCAGCTCGTCTTCAGATCTGTTGGCTCTCCACAGTGACAGAAGGGTGCCGCCATTGGTAGAGGGGAAGTGAGAGGAGGAGGAAAGGAACAGATGGATGGAGAGGGGGCAATTCTCGGGCAAATTCAAAAGGAGGAAGAGAACAAATGGTTACGGAGATGTCGTTCTTCGTTTAGAGGGGGTAGACTTATAAAAAGGGCTAAATTCAAAGGGGTCGGGTCTCGGGTTGGGTCTCGATTTGGCTTACGGGTTGGGTAGGGAGGGCTGACATGGCGGGTAAATATGATATGGCGGGTAGAGTCGTCGTTTTTTAGTGTTTTATTGAGCTGACTGGGATTTTTCGTTTGCCACGTCATCACTTAACACCCTCCGTTAGTGGAGTCTAACGGAGGTTAACGGACTGTTCAACTAATTTAAGTGACTATAAATGGAATAAAAAAATTTGAGTGGCAAACGTGAAATTTTGTAGCAATTCGAGTGACCAAACTTGCAATTAAGCCAAAAAGAAAAGCTATGCTTTCGGATTTTGCATCTTGTTAGAAGAATTGATGCTAGAAATGAAAATGTTTGCAATGCATATCAACAAAGTCTAGTCTCCTCTATCATTTCGATTACATTATTACATGCATGAGCTCGCAAACCTAGTTAGTAGCCGAAATTCAGAAAATCTGTTTAGAAGAGCCGGTGGAGAGTTGGCTTCCCCATAGATTATATATCTAATCTTGTAATTAACCTTAATCTATTGCCTCTCCAATTTCCATGCCAGTCAGCAGAAGTTGTTTAACTGCACAATTATCACTATTTAAGTTCCCCTAAATTCGTTGTGTGTGTAAAGAGAAACCTTCTCGAGAGAGAATGGAATCTCAGTTTCCCACTGTCCACTTTCCCGCCAATCCCATAAAAATAAAAAAATAAAAAATAAACCACCCAAAACAGAACCTCAGAAAGTGAAAAAGGTGAAGAAGAGAGAAGAATCCCCAGCCCAGCTTAGTCAGGCCTCAGTCTGCTAGTTCTCCTCCGCTATTAACGCTTCCTCCTCTTCACTTTACCTTTACTCTTCTCTGCTCCGGCCACCAGCAAGAAAACGATGAAACCATGACCACGCCGGCGACGGGACCGCCACCACCGCGCACGGTCCGCAAGCTCCTAGTGGAAGTCATCGAAGCGCGCGACCTCCTCCCCAAAGACGGCCAGGGCAGCTCCAGCCCCTACGTCATCGCCGACTTCGACGGCCAGCGGAAGCGCACCTCCACCAAGTACCGCGACCTCAACCCCGTATGGAACGAGCCGCTCGAGTTCCTCGTCTCCGATCCAAACAACATGGACCACGAGGAGCTCGACATCGAGGTCCTCAACGACAAGCGCTTCGGCAACGGCAGCGGCCGCAAAAACCACTTCCTCGGCAGGGTGAAGCTCTACGGCTCCCAGTTCGCCAGGCGCGGCGACGAGGGGCTCGTCTACTTCGCGCTCGAGAAGAAGAGCGTCTTCAGCTGGATCCGCGGCGAGATCGGGCTGAGGATCTGTTACTACGACGAGATGGTCGCCGATGGCGACGATCAGCCCCCTCCACCGCAAGAACAGCAGCAACCGCCGGAGAATCACGACGGTCAGCCGCCTCCGGATCAGCCTCCGCCGCCTGTTGTCGTGGTGGAAGAAGGCAGAGTTTTCCAAGTCCCTGGTTCGGGCGACATCGGGCACAGCCAGAGGCATAACAATTACTACGGCCCCGACGGAGGATCTTACTCGCCGCCGGTCGTCGTTGTGGAAGAATCGCCGCCTCCGATTGTTCACGTCCACTCCGGCGAGCCGCCGCCGGGTCCGCATCCTGAACCTACGCCAGAGATGCAGTATCCCCTGCCTCCCGAAGCCAGAGGGATGCACGGCGCAAGAATGGTGAGCGGCGGCGGCGAGCGAGTTAGGGTTTTGAAAAAGCCAAACGGCGATTACTCTCCCAGGGTGATTTCCTCCCGAGTTCCCACCGATACGGAGAGGATTCATCCTCTAGATCTGGTTGAGCCGATGCAGTATCTGTTCATCAGAATCGTGAAGGCGCGTGGATTGTCGCCTAATGAGAGCCCCTATGTGAAAATCAGGACATCCAATCACTACGTCAGATCTAAGCCGACGAATTACCGACCCAGCGAGCCGCCCGACTCGCCCGAGTGGAACCAGGTCTTTGCGCTCCCCCACAACAGGCCTGACTCGGCGAGCACGACTCTAGAAATCTCTGTTTGGGACGCTCCGACGGAGCAATTTCTCGGCGGTGTTTGTTTCGACCTTTCCGATGTCCCCGTTCGCGATCCGCCGGACAGTCCGCTCGCTCCTCAGTGGTACCGTCTCGAAGGCGGTGAGCAAAATTCAGGCAGAGTCTCCGGCGACGTGCAGCTCTCCGTCTGGATCGGGACTCAAGCGGACGACGCGTTCCCGGAGGCGTGGAGCTCCGACGCGCCGTACGTCGCTCACACCCGCTCGAAGGTCTACCAATCTCCCAAGCTCTGGTACTTGCGAGTCACAATCATCGAAGCTCAAGATCTGAACATTGCCCCCAATCTCCCTCCCTTAACAGCGCCGGAGATCCGAATCAAAGGCCAATTAGGTTTTCAATCGGTCCGATCCCGGCGAGGCTCAATGAACAATCACAGCGCGTCGTTTCACTGGAGCGAAGACATCATTTTCGTCGCCGGCGAGCCGCTGGAGGACTCGCTCGTCTTGCTGGTGGAGGACCGGACGACTAAGGAAGTAACGCTGCTCGGACACGTCATCGTTCCGGTGAGCTCGATCGAGCAGCGGTTGGATGAGCGCCAGGTGGCATCAAAATGGTTCACATTAGAAGGCGGAACAAGCAGTATGGGCCCCGAACCAGGCCCGCCGGGGCCTGGCCCAGATGGCGGTGGGTCCATGTACTGTGGGAGGCTCCACCTCCGTCTTTGCTTGGAAGGAGGGTATCACGTGCTGGACGAAGCGGCGCACGTGTGCAGCGACTTCCGGCCGACGGCGAAGCAGCTGTGGAAGCCGGCCGTCGGAATCCTGGAGCTGGGGATTTTAGGCGCTCGCGGGTTGCTCCCGATGAAGAACAAAGGTGGAGGGAAAGGCTCCACCGATGCCTACTGTGTCGCCAAGTATGGGAAAAAGTGGGTCCGCACCAGAACGGTCACGGACAGCTTTGATCCACGCTGGAACGAGCAGTACACGTGGCAGGTCTACGACCCGTGCACGGTGTTGACCATCGGCGTGTTCGACAACTGGCGGATGTTCGCCGACCCGACGGAGGAGAGACCCGACTGCCGAATCGGTAAGGTCCGAATCCGCGTCTCAACCCTGGAGAGCAATAAGGTTTACACCAATTCGTATCCTCTGTTGGTCTTGTTCAGAGGCGGGTTGAAGAAAATGGGTGAGATCGAGATTGCGGTTCGGTTCGCCTGCCCGAATTTGCTGCCCGAGACCTGCGTGGTCTACGGCCAGCCGATGCTTCCTCGGATGCACTATCTCCGACCGCTGGGAGTGGCTCAGCAGGAGGCCCTGCGTGGCGCGGCCACCAAAATGGTCGCCCAGTGGCTCGCCCGATCCGAGCCGGCGCTCGGACCGGAAGTGGTCAGATACATGCTGGATGCTGATTCGCATACTTGGAGCATGAGGAAGAGCAAGTCGAATTGGTTTCGGATCGTGGCGGTTCTGGCCTGGTTGGTTGGGTTGGCAAAATGGTTGGACGATATCCGGCGGTGGAGAAACCCTGTTACCACGGTTTTGGTCCACGTGCTGTACTTGGTTCTGGTTTGGTTCCCGGACCTAATCGTTCCGACCGGGTTCTTATACATTTGCTTAATCGGAATCTGGTACTACCGGTTCCGGCCCAAGATCCCAGCGGGGATGGATATCAGGCTGTCCCAGGCGGAGACGGTCGATCCGGACGAGCTGGACGAGGAATTCGACACGATCCCGAGCTCGAAGCCGCCGGAGGTGATACGGGCAAGGTACGACCGGCTGAGGATGCTGGCGGCGAGGGTGCAGACGGTGCTGGGGGATTTTGCGACGCAAGGGGAGAGGGCGCAGGCGCTGGTGAGCTGGAGGGACCCGCGGGCGACGAAATTGTTCATTGGGGTGTGTTTGGGTATCACGATAGTACTGTACTTGGTCCCGCCGAAGATGGTGGCGGTGGCGCTGGGGTTTTATTATTTGAGGCACCCCATGTTCCGGGACCCGATGCCGCCGGCGAGCCTGAACTTTTTCCGACGGCTTCCCAGCTTGTCTGATCGGATAATGTAGATGAAAAAAAAAGAACAAAATTAGTGTTAGCTAAGCCTAGTAATTGGATTTTGGATAATAATGATCAAATTATTATTATTATTTAAGTATAAGATAGAAGTTTTGGAGGCACCAGATTGATGGTGGTGGGGAAGCAAAGGAATTGTGTTCTTTTGCCCTTTTTGGTTTCTTTATGAATTGGTGGGGAAATGGGAACTTTGAAATAAGGGAGAGGGTAGAAGACTAGAAGTCAAGGAGGAGAGCAGAGATTGGTGTAATGGTGTCTGTAACTTGATTATGGGAATAGAAGGAAAGAAGGATGCCACTAATGTCCAATTTGATTCTTTTTGCGGCTTTTCGTGCTTTGGGCTCAGGCCTTTGGGATCCGGTGGGCCTGAATATCTAGTGGGCGTGGCGTGCAGGATGTTGATAATAATGTAGTAGTAAGGGGGAGTGGAGCTCTCTCTCTCTCCTTGTCCTTGTGCACGGACGGAAAGAAAAATTGTCTGTTGAAATGGGGAAGTTTGTTTATGGTGTTATGTTAAGGTTTGAGAGGTTTGGAGTAGGAGATAACAATACCTAAATCTTGACTAAATTATGTTCGAAGTGACAAAACGGTAAAAATGATTGTTTCCTCTAACTATTAAATTATTAGCTCTAATTTAAGCACACACTTGTCAAAACATAATTAATCGATTATGCATTAAAGAGAGCCTCTACGACTCCCAGTGATATAATATGTTTCAATTGGTGTTCATCGCTTTCCTTGACTGAATTGGTGTTCATGTGCGTGAATGGCCGTTCACAGCTGCTGGTGGGATGCAGCAAGTTTGTTTGTTCGCCTCTAATGCACTATCCTTCTTTTGTTGTTGCTGTCTTGGTCCTCTTGGACTGCTTGCTCGAAGCTCGGACCACAACAGTCAAGCAATGGTTTTTGTTTGGCTTTGTTTCTTGCCAGACTTGGCCTCGTTTTGGTTTGTGCTTGGCATGCATTGTTTGTAGTGGTTATCCGGGCAATTGTTATGCTGCTGCTTTCCTAGATTTTTTTGCTTGCTGCCTCTTCCTTCCTCTTGACTTTCCTAGGCTTTTTGTTTGTAAACTCTCTCCTTTTATTAATATTATTATTTCATCCTTATAAAAAAAGATATGTTTCAATTTTCAAAGTAGGTGGTGTCGTGTAGATCTTATGTGCATTGTGTTGTTAATGAATTTATCAATTTGTCAATTTCACTTGTGTTCTCCTGATATTAACTATTATGTTTGTCGTTAAAATAAATTATGTATCACTATAACTATCACATATTTAACAAACATTCAACTTTTATTTCATATTAAAAAAGATGGACAAATCGCCAGAGCATAAACAAGTTGTTTTTTTACCGATATTCGCACATTTTCCCAAACTATAACGATATAGATTTCATGAGATGCATTGTGATACTTGTTTTTAGAAAAAAAGAGTGAAATAAATATAAACTAGAAAATGTCCCTTGAATGAGTGGCTTTCAAACTGAGGTACATATTAACATACAGGGTTGAGAAAGTCAAACAAAGCAACCCACTAATTTTAAAGGCTGAATTAGAACGACATTCGTCATTCTCCGTTAATCACATAGATTAAAGAGAGAAAACTTCAAATTTTAAAAAATTCCTTCACCATCCAACTTCACCCATCAATCAAAAACTAAATTTATTTCAACACACCCCCACACTACAAATATAGAAGGCCTTATAACTTTCCAAAATCAACAAAAAAAAAATCCCCAAAAACATTTTCTTAGGCAAAATCAAAAGGTCAAATAGGGTTGCAACACTAGCACCTGCAAACACCATTCTCAGGTTTAATTCTATTCAACGCGAATTGCTTTGTTATGTAAGATCGACTTGCTTCTTAATTACCATTTGATTTGCAATGTGGTATATATAGCAGATTAAATGGGAGGGACCGAAGAGACAGAGAAGAAACATGGTAGCGAAGAGGAAAAACACAACGAGGAGGACGACAAGGATCACAAGCAGGACGAGGAGGGAAAGAAGAAGAAGAACAAGAAGAAAGACAAAGAAAGTAAAGATAGTAAGGAGAATAAGGATAAGGAAGAAGATGGCGACGGGCACAAAGAGAAGAAGAAGAAGAACCCTGAAGATAAGAAGGACCCTTCTAAGCTCAAGGCCAAGCTCCAGAAGATAGAGACCAAGATGCAGGAATTGTCCCTCAAGAAAGAAGAGATCCTCAAGCTCATCCATGAAGCTGAAGCTAATCCTCCACCCAGCTGATCCAGGATCACAATTAAAATTCTGAACTCTTAATCAATTCTAGACTTGCATATAATGCGTGTCTTATGTATATGTATCGATTAATCAACAAATTAAAACCGGTTTGGTATGTTAATCAATCGCCATGATGTAAATTTCTATGACCGTTTTTCTTTGTAAATGTGTATATCAAGAATAAATAATATATGGAGAGATAATTTAAAAGTTGTAAAATGTTGTCATCGTTTATATTGCATCAATCTGAAAGTTAAAAAATCTGAAAAATTTGATGTCATCAAGCAGATCCAACTTGGTGAATAAAAATGAACAAACCATATACAAATTGTCAAGCATATCATAAAATAGGGGATGGGAAACATTCTTCTAATCATCGTGAGAATAAGAGATAATCCTTAGAATTCACCATGAACTATCCTTATAAGTTATAATAGCACTTGGGACGATATGGTAGCAACCCATTCGGCAAGAGGAGGGCTCGACGATGTAGGTGGGCTTTCGGAGTTAGTTGCTTTAATTATGTTATGTTCTTATTTGGGTTAGCTTGTGTTAGAGTAAGTACGTATGTTAGTGCATGGGCCAAGTAAGTAGTAGTAGGGGGATGGGTTACGTATTAAGAAGTTGAGCTAGAAGTTAGCTTGTGTTGGGATAGGAGAGGGCCGAGAGGCATAGGGAAGTAGTAGGGGTCGGCTAGAGGTTGATGGTTTACGTATTAGGTTTAGACGCCTATATATTGTAATCACGGCATTAGTCCGAGGAATCAATCAAATAATAAACCTAAAACAGTCTTTCGACACTTTACGTCGTTCTCTCGCTTGTGAGCTACAAGCAACCCTAAACCGATAGCAACAAGTTGCTATCACGATAAGGTAATATGTTGGTGGCATCGACTCCATCTTTCAAGGTTAAGATAACAACATTGGATGTTGAGCAGTAAGCAAGCATTTATTTGATGGGAGTTCTTGAAAAGTTCAACCCTGAAATTTGGTTACACATGGGAAAGGGAAACTTTCTTCTATTTCCTCCTCCCTCAAGATTGTATTTTTTTTCTCAGGATTCTATCAATTGCCCGTCAGATCTTCTGCACAAAGACTATGCTCGTCAGCCGGCCACCTACTTCAAGTTTAAGTGGAACTTTGATCTATCTTGTAAAAGTTAGAACTCTCTTTTTCACGCCTCTCAATTCAACCTTCCTCGTCTTTGAGAAAGTTGTAAACTTTTGTCCTGAATCTTACAGCTCAAGAAATCCTGCCAGGCCTGACAACACTTTTCAGGTTTACCCTTCCTGATCCCAGCAACAGCAAGGCACTAATGCTTTTCCTCTCGTCAACAACCTTTTAGGTTTGATGATCAGAAGCTGTAGTTGATTTCATTTCATCATCATCTTATATAGCTGGCCAATTACAGAAAGGGAGAATAGGACAAAGCTTGGGTCCTAAGCAAGTACAATGCAGAAATGGAAAGAAACATAAATAAGAACTTCACAAACTAGATGGCTGATGACTCGGTATATGCACATGTTTTCCCCTTTGTTTCTTGATTGTTTGAGCTTGAATTATTGCGTCTTTGTCCTATTTTATGCTAGGTTGTGTTCTTTTCTCACATTTCAGGTCCTAGCACATAAAGTGAAGCATAGGCGCAAGTTTCAAATCAATCAGAGATCAATTGACGATTCGGGAGAAGAAACTCGGGCATGACCTGAAGAAGAATGGATTTCTACCTCACTTTATGGACAAAGAATCATGCAAGCTTGTCATGAAAAGAAAGAGGACGAGACTACGAGCGTTTGGGATCAAACGGGGACTGATTCGGAGTCCGGACAAGGGAGAAACGAAGCATTAAACAGAGGCTGAGCAAGCCACACGGGCATCCTGGAACTCCACACGGCCGTGTGGGTCGTAGCCGTGTGGAAATCACCGAGCCTTCACACGGGCAGCTGGGAAAGCCACACGACCGTGTGGCCTGACCGCGTGATCGGGAATTTCTGTTTAAAACTCGATTTTCAGCCAAAGGAAAGGGGAGAGCTGGGTTTTTGGTTCGTAAACACCCAAGGGACGAACCCTAGAGAGAGAGAGCGACTTGGGAACATTCTTGGAGCTATTTTGGAGGATTTCTTCGCCATTGGAGCTCGGGAATCAAGCTTGGAGATGGAGATTGAAGATCTAGATCAGATTTCTGCAGTCTCTCTCTTCTCTATGGAGTAACTTCCCTTCACTTAGGTTTTGAGGAACCCTAGTTCCATGTGTTAGGATCTTTCTTGTATGAAGTTTTGGATGCTATATTGTTTGATTATAATCGATTGAAGCAGGATTTATTGAGTCAATTGAATCTTGATCAAATTCTCTTGATTTCTGCTTTAACCTATGATAGATAGAATCTGATTAGGTTAAGAGAGCTTCCTTGATTGATGGTGGTGAATTGGTTATACGAGAGTTAGTCAATCTACTGCTTTGTACTGGAATCCAATTCCGGTAGTGGAGTTTTGTGTTCATAGCCTCAGCTTTCTATCCCGGTGAAGGTTAGTCGCCTGCCGGGTAGTTGGACTGAGAGGGCTTGGTCAGCTTAAGAGATTCCAAATTACTGTCGGATCTTCCGCAGTTTAATCAACAGTAGATCAACCAAAGGTAATTGCAACTTGGACCTAATTTAGGAGCTAGGGGGAATCATACCTAAGTGAGTTCCCAACTTGTAATTAGTAGAGTAGTCAGTAGAGTAGTTTATAAATCAACCCTTAATCTAGTTTGCTAGATAATGAACTGAAGCTGAGTAATAGTAACTCTAAAGACCCGTGGATTCGATATTTATTACTTGTGCCACTATACTGCAGTCCCTTTCATTGGTTACACTTGGCCATTGTTAGGTGTTGTGTTCTAGCGTGTCAATGGCGATTTGCTGGAAACAACATTGCTCCAGCTTCTCTAATGATTCGGTCTTGGCAGAACAGCGTCGTCCGTTTTAACAATCACGGGTCTTGGCACAACGACATCGTTTGGTTCAACGATCATCTTCTTCAAATGCTATGAATTCAATTTGGGGGAAAAGTAGTGTTTTTACCTAATACCCACCACCACCACCACGCGCAAGCTGGTGGGCACAAATTGAGCACACCAAGCTTAGAGAAAAAGGTGGTGAAGCTAGCCGGCGGGAGAGACTTCGTGAGGATGTCGGTCAGCTGATGAAGGGTGGAGACATGAAGGATCTTGATGGTACCTGCAAGCAACTTTTCAGGGACAAAGTGGAAATCAAGCTTAGTATGCTTGGTTCGTTCATGGAATGTTGGATTTTCAGCGATGTACATGGCTGATTGATTGTCGCAGAAGAGCATTGCAGGTTGAGGATGTTGAATTTCGAAGTCATGGAGCAAGTATAGGAGCCATTGGACTTCGTAGGTCGTGTAGGCAAGAGCTCTATACTCTGCCTCACAAGACGATCGAGAAATGGTGGTTTGTTTCTTACTCTTCCAGTAAACAAGGGAATCACCCAAGTATACACAGAAGCCGATGACAGAATGACGAGTGTCAATACAAGCCACCCAGTCAGAGTGGATGCCTTGAGGCAAAGCGAGGAAGAGGAAGAGAAGAAGATGCCACTTGAAAGAATTGTCTTGAGGTAATGCAGGACGCGAAGAACAACTTTAAAATGAGTGTTGTTGGGGTTGTTCATGTATTGACTAACCTGTTGGGTGGCATAGCTAATGTCAGGTCTTGTGGTGGTGAGGTAAATGAGCTCCCCAACCAACCGCTGGTAGAATTATGGATTAGGGTAAGGGTCAGAATGTGAAGCAGAGAGATGGACCTTGTAGTCAATTGATGTGGAAGCTAGTTTCGAATGTAATAGGTCTGCTTCCTCCAAAATTTTCAGTGTGTATTTCCTTTGAGAAATGTGGATGCCTTGCTTGCTTCTGGTAACTTCAATGCCAAGAAAAAACTTGAAGTTATCAAGGTCCTTGATGCTGAACTCTTAGTGAAGAAAGGGATTGAGACGAGTGATCTCATCAAGGTCATAGCCAACCACGACCAAATCATCAGCATAGACAAGAATATTGGTATAGGAGTTGCCATTTGAATTGAAAAAGAGGGAGTGATAAACCTTTTGCTGAATTAATAGCTTTGATTTGTTAACGTTTCAGCCAATTTGGGAAATCACTGTCTGGAAGCCTGTTTCAGGTCATATAGAGATTTTCTGTGTTTGCAGACAGGGTGTTTAAAGCCAAGAGGAGGAGAATAGCTTGGAGGAAGCCTCATGTAGACATCCTGGTCCAAATCGCCATGTAAGAAGGCATTGTTGGCATCCAGGTGGTGAACAAACCAAGACTAAGCAGTTGCAAGGGCCAAAACAGTATGCTGGTAGTCATTTTGACCACTGAAGCAAATGTGTCTTGGTGGTCCACACCTTTTTGCTGAGTGTAGCCTTTGGCTACTAAGACCAACTCCAGTGCAAGCCCCCAAATTTGGGGTTCATCCCCATTTTCCCTTATTTTGCTCTAATGTTACATCCTCTATATTTGGAGATCTCCATTTTTTAAGTTTTTCATTTACTTAAAAATGTATTTATCGAAGTCTTAATATAATTTGTTCATGTTAATTTTTGTATAGTTCGTCATCATTTTTAAATACAAATTATCCGGTAGAAATTTTTTTAATTTTGAGACCAAATTTTTGTTGACAAAAAATGATTGACCTAATTTGGGTTTACACACAACACTTGAAAATTATTGATCTAATTAAACCCCTAACTAATCCCCTAAATAAACCTCAATTAACCCTTAAAATCTTAAAAAGAAAAAGAAACGCCACGTGGTGAGCTTTGGGGAGTCTCTATATTTGGGGGAACCCCCATTTCCACCCCCAAATTTGGGGATCATTTTGGAGATCTCCCCCAAATATAGAGACTCCTCCATTTATAGAGGCTCCATTGGAGCCAACTTTCCCCAAATATAGAGACTCCCCCAAATATAGAGGCTCCATTGGAGTTAGCCTAATCTAGCTTTCCTTCTTTCAAGACTATCATCTGAATTGAACTTAAACGTGTAGACCCATTTGTTGCCTATGACCTTGGCACCAGGAGGTCGCTCAACAATGTCCCATGAGTGATTGGCCTTAAGGGCTTTGTCCACCGATAATTAAGTCTATTAATCACCGATTTGAGCGAATTTATTTTCAAATGGCATTTTCATAATTTTTTGGGCAATTTTTTTTTCGAAATGCCATTTTACTTGGATTTTGAAGGCTACAGATCACGAATTCGGTTTGGTAGTATTATTCAACGATGATTAAGTCCATTAAAAACCAATTTGGGTAAATTTATTTTTGGATGACATTTTTATAATTTTTTCTGTAATTTTTTTAATGCCATTTTACATATATTTTGATGGCTACAGAACACGGATTCTGCTTGAGCTTATTCTTCAACAATGATTACGTCCATTAGGTAACGATTTGGGCGGATTTCTTCAGGGTCCATATTTGGCGGATTCCCAAGAGGTACCATCCCATATTTCTGGCGATTTTTCAGAAATACCATTTTATTTCAATTTTGGAGCCTACAGATCACAGAATGATTCAGAGTCTATTCTCCACAGATAATGAAGTCTATTGATCCTATTCTACCACCGATGATCATGTCAATTAAGCACCGATTTGAGCGAATTTATTTTCAGATGACATTTTCGTAATTTTACGGACAATTTCTTTCTAAAGGCCATTTCCTTGGATTTTGAAGACTACAAATGACGGATTCGCCTTGAGGCTTTTATTCAACGATGATTATATCCATTATGCACCGATTTGGCGCGGATTTCTTCCATGTAAAATTTTGGTAGATTCCAGAAAGGGTACCATCACAGATTTCGGGCGATTTAACCAAAATGCCATTTTCTTTCAATTTTGGAGGCTACAGATCACAGATTCAGTCCGAGGCTATTCTCTACCGATAATTAAGTCTATTCTATTCTCCACCGATGATTAAGTCCATTGAGCACTGATTTGGGTGAATTTATTTTCGGATGGCATTTTATTAACTTTTCCGGTTATATTTTTCAAAATGCCATTTTCCTGGGATTTTGAAAGCTAAAGATCACGGATTCGCCCTGAGGCTATTATTCAAGTCCATTAAGCACCGATTTAGACGTATTTCTTCCAGGATAAATTTTGGCAGATTCCATAGGGGTACTATCACAAATTTCGGTCGATTTTTTCGAAATGACATTTTCTTTTAATTTTGGAGGATATAGATCACAGATTCAGTCTGAGGCTATTATCCAGCAATAATGAAGTCCATTGATCCTATTCTCCACTGATGATTAAGTCCATTAACACCAATTTGGACGTATTTATCTCTGGATGGCATTTTCATAACTTTTGGATGATTTTTTCTACTTGAGGCTATTTTTCAACGATGATTAAGTCCATTAAGCAACGATTTGGATAGATTTATTCAGGGTCCATTTTTGGCAGGTTCCAAAAGGCTACCATTACAGATTTCAGACGATTTTTCCGAAATGCCATTTTCTTTAGATTTTGGAGCCTACATATCACAGATTCAGCCTAAGTCTATTCTCCATCGATAATTAAGTCTATTGATCCTATTCTCCACCGATTATTAAGTACATTAAGCACCGTATGGGCAAATTTATTTGCAGATGACTTTTTTTTTTTGTATAGTTTTTTCAATGGGCCATTTTCCTTAGATTTTGAAAGCTACAGATCACTGATTCGGCCCGAAACTATTCTTCAAAGATGATTAAGTCTATTATTCATCTATTTTGGAGATTTTCTTCCGTGTCCAATTTTAACAGATTCCAAAGGTGTATTATCACAGGTTTCGGACTATTTTTTTCGAAATACCATTTTGTTTTAATCTTTGAGTTTGAATATAACGGATTCAGTCCAAGACTATTCTCCACCGATAATGAAATCTATTCATCCTATTCTTCGCCGATGATTAAGTCTATTAAGCACCAATTTGGGAGAATTAATTTTTAAGGGCGTTCCCTTTATTTTTTTGGCAATTATTTTCGAAAAGTAATTTACCTTGGATTTTGAAGGCTGCAGATCCTGTATTCGACCTGAGGCTATTCTTCAACGATGATTAACTCTATTAAGCACCGATTTGGGAAATTTCTTCCAAGTTAATTTTTGGCAGATTTCGTGTGATTTTTCCCAAAATGCCATTTTCTTTCGATTTTGGACGCTAAAGATCACGTATTCAGCCCTAGGCTATTCTCCACCTATAATAAAGTCTATTGATCCTATTATCCACCGATGATAAAGTCCATTAAACACAGATTTGGGCGAATTTATTTTCAAATGACATTTTCGTAATTTTTTGGGCAATTTTTTTCGAAAGACCATTTTCCTTTTGATTTTGAAGGTTTCAAATCACGGATTACCCCTATGGCTATTCTTCAATGATGATTATTTCCATTAAGCACCATTCATCGGATTTATTCAGTGACAATTTTTGGCAAATTACAAAGGGGTACCATCACAGATTAAAGGCAATTTTTCTGAAATACCATTTTCTTTTGATGTTGGAGGCTTCAGATCATGGATACTGCTCGAGGCTATTCTCCACCGTATGAAGTCTATTTATCCTTTTCTCCACCGATGATTAAGTCCATTAATAATCGAATTGGACGAATTTATTTTCGGATGACATTTTCATAATTTTTGGGTGATTTGTATCGAAATGCTATTCTTCAACGATGATTAAGTCAATTAAGTACATTGCGCACGGATTTGGGCGAATTAATTATCAGTGGCGATTTTTCATAATTTTTTAGGCGTTTTTTAAATATAATTTTTCCTAGATTTTGAGGCCTACAGATAACATATCCGGCCTGAGCTATTCTTCAAAGAATATTAAGTCCATTAAGGTATGATTTGGGCGAGTTTCTTCCAATACAACTTTTTGCAGATGCTAAAGGAGTACCATCACCGATTTGATGCAATTTTTCCAAAATGTCATTTTCTTTCGATTTTGGAGACTACAAATCACGGATTCTGCTCGAGACTATTCTCCACCAATAATGAAATCTATTGCCCTATTCTCCACAGATGATTAAGTCCATTAAGCACCGATTTGGATGAATTTATTTGACATTTTTGTAATTTTTGGGTGATTTGTTTTGAAAGGCAATTTTACTTCGATTTTGAAGGCTCCAGATCACGGATTCGGCCAAAAGCTATTTTTTACAGATGATTAAATCCATTTAGTACCTATTTGGGAGGATTCTTCTGGGTCTATTTTCTTAGAGATTCCAAAGGGTACAATCACAAATTTCGGTCGATATTTCCGAAATGTGATTTTCTTTTGATTTTGGAGACTACCGATCATGGATTCTGCTCGAAGTTATTCTCCTCTGATAATTAAGTTCACAAAGCACCTGTTTGAGAGATTTTAATTTCGGATGACATTTACATAATTTTTTGGGCGATTTGTTTTTTGAAAGGCCATATTCCTTTGATTTTGAAGGCTCCAAATCGCGGATTCAGCCTAAAGCTATTTTTCAACGATGATAAGTTCATTAAGCACTAATTTGGGCGATTTTCTTCCGCGTCCATATTTGGAAAATTCCAAAAGGGTACCATCACATATTTAGGGCAACTTTTCTGAATTGCACTTTTGTTTCGATTTTGTAGGCTACAGATTATGGATTCAGTCTGAGGCTATTCTCCATCAATAATGAAGTCTATTGATCTTATTCTCCACCGATAATTAAGTACATTAAGCATCGATTTTGTCGAATTAATTTTTGGAGGGCATTTTAGTAATTTTTGGGCCTTTTTTTCGAAAGGTCATTTTACTTGAATTTTGAAGACTACAGATCACGGATTCTCCTTGAGGCTATTCTTCATCGATGATTTAGTCCATTAAGTACATATTTGGGTGAATTTATTTTCGGATGGCTTTTCATAATTTTTTGTGCGATTTTTCTCGAAAATCATTTTACTTGGATTTTGAAGGCTCCAGATAACGGATTCAGTCCGTGGCTATTCTTCAACAATGATTAAGTCCTATTTAAGCGATTTTTCGGTACCATTTTAGGCAGATTCCAACGAGATACCGTCATAATTTCCGGGCGATTGTTCCGAAATGCTGTTTTGTTTATATTTTGTAGGCTACAGATCACGAATTCAGCGCGAGGCTATTTTCAACTATTAATGAAGTCTATTGATCATACTCTCAACTGATGATTAAGTCCATTAAGCACCGAATTGCGCAAATTTATTTTCGGAGGGCAGTATCGTAATTTTTTTTGCGATATTTTTTTTTTAATATAATTTTTCTTGGATTTTGAAGGCTATAGATCACGGATTTGGGCTAAAGCTATTCATCAACGAGGAATGAGTCGAGTAAGCAACGAATTGTGCAAATTTCTTCCTAGTCAATTTTTGGTAGATTCCAAAGGGGTACAATCATAAATTTTGGGCGATTTTTCCGAAATTCCATTTTTCTGATTTTGGACTCTACAGATCACGGATCCTATAATAAAATCTATCAATCATATTCTCCATTGATGGTGAAGTCCATTAAGCACTGATTTGGGCGAATTTATTTTCGGATGGAATTTTCTTAATTTTTTAGGCGATTTTTTTTCAAAATGCAATTTTCCTTGTATTTTGAAGGCTTCATATCACGGATTCGCGCTTAGGCTATTCTTCAACGATGATTAATTCCATTAATCACCGATTTGGGCGAATTTCTTCGTGGTCAAGTTTTGGAAGATTCCAAGGGTACCATTACAGATTTCAAGCGATTTTTTGGAAATGCCATTTTCTTTCGATTTTTTATGCTTCAGATCACGGATTCTTTTCGAGGCTCTTCTCCCCCAATAATGAAGACTATTGATCCTATTCTCCACCGATTATTAAGTCCATTAAGCACCGATTTGGTCGAATTTATTTTCGGATGACATTTTAGTAATATTTAGGCGATATTTTCGAAAAAGTCATTTCATCAATAATTAAGTCCATTAAGCACCGATTTGGGGAAATTTCTTCCAGGTCAATTTTGGCAGCTTCCAAAGGGGTAACATCACAGATTAAGGGCAATTTTTCCGAAATGTCATTTTCATTCGATTTTGGATGCTACATATCACAGATTTATCCCGAAGCTATTCTCCACCTATAATGTAGTCTACTGATCCTATTATCCACCAATTTGGGCGGATTTATTTTCAGATGACATTCACATAATTTTTTGAGCGATTTTTTTCGAAAGCCCATTTTCTTGGGATTTTGTAGGCTCCAGATCAAAAATTCGACCCAAGGCTATTTCTTTAACGATGATTGAGACTATCAAACAACTCTTTGGGCGATTTCTTCCGTGTCCATTTATGGCAGATTGCAAACGTGTACCATCACAAAATTTGGGTGATTTTTCTGAAATGTCATTTTCTTTCAATTTTGGAGGCTACAGATCACGGATTCAGCCCGAGAATATTCTCCCCTTATAATGAAGTCTATTGATCTTATTCTCCACTGATGATTAAGACCATAAAGCATTAATTTTAGGCAAATTTATTTTTGGATGGTATTTTTGTAAATTTATGGCACTTTTTTCAAAAGGTCATTTTCCTTGGATTTTGTAGGCTCCAGATGTCGGATTTAGCCTGAGGTTATTCTTCAACGATGATTAAGTCCATTAAGCACCTATTTGGGCGATTTTCTTCCGCATCTATTTTTGGCAGATTCCAAAGGGATACCATCACATATTTAGGGCAATTTTTATGAAATGTACTTTTCTTCCGATTTTGGAGGCTACAGATCACGTATTCAGTCCGAGGCTATTCTCCACCGATAATGAAGTCTATTGATCCTATTCTCCACCGATTATTAAGTCTATTAAGTATCGATTTTGCCAAATTAATTTTATTTGGGCCATTTGTTGCGAAATGTCATTTTCCTTGGATTTTCAAGGCTACTGATCACGGATTCGGCCTGAGGCTATTCTTCATCGATGATTAAGTCCATTAAGCATAGATTTGTGCGAATTTCTTCATAGTCATTTTTGGCAAATTCCAAAGGACTCATCACAAATTTCATGCGATTTTTTTGAAATGCCATTTTCTTTCGATTAGGATGCTACAGATCACGGATTCTACTCGAGGCTATTCTCCACCGATAATAAAGTATATTTGTCCTATTCTCCACTCATAATTAAGTCCATTAAGCACCAATTTGGGTGAATTTATTTTGGATGGCATTTTCATAAATTTTTGAACAATTTTTTTCGAAAGGCTATTTGACTTAGATTTGAAGGTTCCAGATCATGGATTTGGCCTGTGGCTATTCTTTTATGATGATTAAGTCCATTAAGCACCTATCCAGGCGGAATTCTTCAAGGTCAATTTTTTGCAGATTCAAAAGTGGTACCAACACAGATTTCGGGCAATTTTTCTGAAATGCCATATTTTTTTATTTTTAGACTACGGATCACGGATTCAGTCTCAGACTAATATCCAACAATAATGAGGTCTATTGATCCTATTCTCCACCGATGATGAAGTCCATTAAGTACCAATTTGGGTGAGTTAATTTTCGGATGATATTTTCATAACTTTTTGGGCGATTCTTTTCGAAAGACCATTTTTCTTGGATTTTAATGGCTTCAGATCACGGATTCGCCGTAAGGATATTCTTCAACAATGATTAAGTCCATTAAGAACTTATTCGAGTAGATTTCATCAGGGTCAATTTTTGCAATTTCAAAGTGGCACCATCATAGATTTCAGGCGATTTTTTCGAAATGTCATTTTCTTTCTGTTTTTGAGGCTTCTGATCACGGATTCTGCTCGAGGCTATTCTCCACCAATAATGAATTCTATTGATCATATTCTCCACCGACGTTTAAGTCGATTAAGAAGCGATTTAGGATTATTTCTTCCGAGTCCTTTTTTGGCAGACTCTATTGGGGTACGATTACTGATTTCGGGCTATTTTTTTAAAATGTCATTTTCTTTCGATTTTGAAGGCTATAGATCACTGATTCAGCTCGAGGCTATTCTCCACCGACAATGAAGTCTATTGATTCTATTCTCTATCGATGATTAAGTCCATTAAGCACCGGTTTTGGCGAATTTACTTTTGGATGAAATTTTCGTAATTTTTTGGACGATTTTTTTTCGACAGACCATTTTCTTGGATTTTGAAGGCTCCAGATCACGGATTCAGCCAGAGGCTATTCTTCAACGATGATTAAGTCCATTAAGAACCTATTAGGTGACTTTATTCCAAGACCATTTTTGGCATATTCCAAAAGGGTATCATCACAGATTTCGATTGATTTTTCCGAAATGTCATTTTCTTTAGATTTTGGGGGCTAAAGATCACGGATTCAGCCCGAAGCTATTCTCCACCGATAATGAAGTCTATTCATCCTATTCTCCACTGATGCTTAATTCCATAATGCACCAATTTGGGAAAATTTATTTTCGGATGACATTTTCGTTATTTTTGCCGACTTTTTTCAAAATGCCATTTTCCTTGGATTTTGAAAGCTCCAGATCACAAATTCGGTCTGAGGCTATTCTTCAACGATGATTAAGTCCATTAAGCACCGATTTGGGAGGATTTCTTCCCAGTCCTTTTTTGGCATATTCCAAAGGGGTATCATCACAGATTTCGACCGATTTTTCCAAAATGTCATTTTCTTTTGATTTTGGATGTTGCAGATCACGAATTCAGCATGAGGCTATTCTCCTTCGATAATGAAGTCTATTGATTCTATTCTCCACCGATAATTAAGTCCATTAAGCACGCAAATGGGCATATTTTTTGGGAAATTTTTTTAAAGACTATTTTCCTTGGATTTTGAAGGCTACATATCACGGATTTGCACTGAGACTACTCTTCAGCGATGATTAAGTTCATTAATAACATATTTGGGCGATTTTATTCTGGGTCCATTTTTGGTAGATTCCAAAGGTGTCGATCACATATGTCGGGCGATTTTTCCGAAATGCCATTTTTTTATTTTGGAGGCTACAGATCATAGATTCAACTCGAGACTATTCTTCACCGATCATGAAGTCTATTGATCCTATTCTTCACCGATAAATAAGTTCATTAAGCACCAATTTGGGCGAATTTATTTTCGGATGATATTTTCGTTGTTTTTCATTAAGCACTGATTTGGACGGATTTTTTCCAGTACAATTTTTTGTAGATTTCAAAGGGAAACCATCACAAATTTCTAGCGATTTTTTCGAAATATCATTTTCCTGAGATTTTGAAACCCACAGATGACGAAGATCAAAGCGATGGCCTTCATTCTCGAGCACATGTAGAGTAGTGGCTAGCGCAAGGCGATTGTGGAGACAGACTGTCAAACGGTGGTCTTCGCTCTCCAAAAGGCAGAGTAATCGAGGCTGAAGGCTGGTCTACTCATCAAGGAATTGTAAGAGGAAGCCCGATGGATCGTTCCGCTGCGCTAGAGCTTTGCCGAATGGACCTGTAAGACCCATGTTATGGCCATGTCCTCTGTAACTGAGGAGCCCAAGAAGTTTGAGAAATCAGACCTCCTGTTTTTCTCCTAAGCACTTTGGCTAAGGAGAACATTATTATGATATTATCTAATAATTCCATATGGAGTATTATTATCTAATAATTCCAGATGCATTAGGGTTATAAAAGATAAAATAAACAAGTTTATATCCGAAGGTCAATGGGAGAAATTGTCAATATGATGAATTTGATAATAACGTATTCAATCAACCGATAGCTGCAAACTGCCACATTGAAATTGAAACAAATAGGGCTGAACTTTCAGTGCGATAATCGATATTCAATTCGCGTCTTTCACTTGATGAATCACACGTTTCTCAAAGTATTACTATTCCTAAGTGCAGGAGGAAGGGTTGTAAGCGATCAAATGCCTCAGGGTTGAAAACAAGCGTAAATTTGAAGATTCCTGAATAAGACCCTTTCAAACTGTTGCTGAATCCATGGACAGGCAAGCTCCAATAGGGCAAAGACCCAAATGGCAGAAAGCAAATATATCCTCTTTCTCAAATCAACGGCCAATCATTACCCATTCACAAACCCTAAAATCCCAACAGAGACATTCGAACTAATTCTCAAACCCAGCTTGTACTTCTGTATATATATGCTATACAGGTAATAAGCAGAAGACCTCAAATCTGTTGCGAAAAGAAAAAAGCACCATAGCCTAAGCCAACTATTTGCATCCATAACCGTATTGTTCAAAGCAAGAGAGAAAACCACAACCACGAATAGGCATCGGAGGTTTTTGTCAAATTAATGAGCATTATTGGCTTGGAGAAGACCCTCGCGAATCTGAGAAGCAACATCACGAACTGCACCAGGTCCATGGGGAATGAAGATAGCTGAGGATTTGGAGGCAGCACCAATTTCCTTCATGGTGTCAAAGTACTGTGTCACCAAGACCATGTCCATGACATCTTTGGCAGATGTACCCGGCACATTCTCAGAGAAGCCAATCACACTGTCCCTTAATCCATCCACAATTGCTTGCCTCTGGCGAGCGATACCCAACCCAGAAAGATACTTCGATTCAGCCTCACCTTCAGCTCGCTTGATCTGCAGGATCTTTTCAGCCTCTGCCTTGTCAGTAGCTGCCACCCTCATTCTTGCAGCTAAAATGCATGAAAAGGAAGGGCAATCATAAACGTACTGCTAATAGAAAAAGTGATGCTTCGAATGCATGAAAAGGGCAATCAGAAACGTACTGCTAATAGAAAAAGTGATGCTTCGAATTGTGGGAACAAATTCACGGGAGGAAAAATAATTTACCAGCGTTAATTTCATTCATTGCCCTCTTTACATGCTCATCTGGTTCAATATCGACAATGAGTGTTTGCACAATCTCATATCCATAGTGAGACATGGCCTGCAAAAGAAGATAAAGTGATGCTTAGAATTGTGGGAACAAATTAAATGACTCACCTAGACTCAACTGGTTACAGTTCAATAAAATTACCTTTTCAAGTTCATTTTCTACAGCTTTGGCAATGTCATTCTTCTGCTCAAAAGTGTCATCCAAAAGGAGTTTTGGGACACTTGCCCTAATCACTGAAGATACAAAAGCATTGTCAGCTTCCCAGTGTACTATGTTTTTTTTTTTTATAATGGTGATGATTGTATTGAAACAGAAAGACGAACAAATCAAACCGTCAACAACGGGGCAGTACAAAACAAAACAAAAAGGGAAAAAACCGGGAAAAAAAAAAACATTTTGAGCAGCAACCCCTGTAGGTTTCTGTTTGTTTTGATCGCTGCAGGGATGGCCTGATCCATCTAGCAGCAACCCCCTCCCCCTGTTTGTAGCTGTTCATTGCTTGTGAACTGCTGGGTTTTTTTTTCCCCCAGTGTACTCTGTTAGTAGTGGGGAAAATAGAAGAGAAACAAGTGGGAGCTAAAAGCAGCGTGTTGGGCACAGAGGTGTAATTGCATGCCATGAGTTATATGATCGAATGAGAATAAGAACCATCAAAAACATAGGCCTGGATTTGGCCCCTAGTGTTGCTCAGCTTGTAGAAAGCATCGTTTGCCCTCTCTGCCAGGGCGCGATATTGAATAGAAGCGACAACCGTAACAAAAACATTGTCCTGGAAAACAGAGATAATAAGACATTAATAAAGCTTCCAAATTCACCACAGTTTGGCAAAAACCAACTAAGACAATGCAATGCAAACATGTAACCTGTCATACATCTTTCCGAGATAAGTAGGGAATAAGAAACCAGGGAATAAGAATACAGAAATTGGGAAAACTTGAAAGGAGAGATTCTAAATAGATCATCAATGTAGCAAACGAGTATTGAACACAAAAAAAAAGGATTCTTGAATTTCCCTAAGCACTGCATTTGAAGTTTATAAAGTTAATAGCAACCAGCAAAGATCAGATAAGATAAACCCTGACCATCAGCAAAGACTAGTGAATGAAAACTCGGGCAATTCAATAATAGTGGCAAGTAAAAGGCAAAATGTTTGCTAAGTGCCAAGAAATATACCTTTGTCTTGGTCTCACAGCGAACATCCAGCTGCTGAACTCTCAGAGACAGATGACCAGCCAGCTGCTTCCCAAGGAACCACGGTAGACAGTGGCATCCAGGCTCCAGAACCTCATCAAACTTCCCGAATTGTTCGCTTATAGCTACTGTGGACTGATCAACTTGAACGCAGCAAAAAAGATTACCCATCTTCTCTATAATAATCACGGATCAAAGTAACCAAAACCAATGAAGTCAGTCAAAAGGGATCAATAAGAAAATTCAGACATCAGACAGTTGCCATTAAGCCTATTGCGTCCAGGCTAAACCAGAGCATGCGATCCCACGGCCTTATGTAAAGAACACGAAGATAACAAGCTTTCTACAAATCAACCCATACCCAAAAGTCTTCTAAACCACCTAGAACGAACAAATTGAACGTGCAAGCGATAGAAAGAGAGAGAAACTTACAGAGTCGACTACAGAGAAAAAGTGGAATGATGCAAAAGAGAATGATTGGCCTAACGACTAGAACAAGGTGGGATATATAGCAGACGAAGGAAAGCCCTCAAACCAACCCTGACTTTTCCTCTTCCTTTCCTTCCTGTTACTTGCAGTTCTTCTTATCGTTGACGAAGACCCTACCAATGGAGTAATAATATCTTAAACCCACCAATCTTATCAGCACAAAACAGCTACCCAAGAATGAAAAGAATCGACCTTTCCCAATCACCGATTCGATTGGATAAATAATATCCCGGAGTACCTTCGCCAATAACAGTCAACCATGAGAGAGAACCTTAAAACCTCCTCTTGAGCGTATCTCAATTGAGGCAGAAGATCAAACCCAACAAGAAACCCAATTGTTTTTGTCAAAAAAACGCGCAGATAGACTGCTACGTGATAAGTAACGCGCAAGGAAGCGAGAAATTTCCACACAGCAGGCATTGATCTGAACAAACAAGAAGATGACAACTTCCATCAAATCGCTGTCTCTCTCTCTCAGTTATGAAACCCACAATTTCACCATCACTCATCAAAGTAGACTAATACATCCAAGAAAAGAGCTAATAAGTGGCGACAATCACAAGCATATGTGGACATAAAAAAAATACCAATTGAGAGAGCTGATGATGGGGAAGGACTGATGAAGTTATTTTGGGTTTGGGTTTTTGAGATTAGTAGTTTAGGTGTTTAGTCTAATTATGGGTCTAATATATTAGTGGGTTAACATGGAGTTTATGTGAGCCATTAGTATATGGGCTAGGCTACTAGCATAATAGTTTGGTTAGGATTCTTCTCTTGGTTGCCGAGTTGTGAAGGGTTAGTAGCTAGTCTCGGCTGAAGCTAGAGTTTACGTATTAGGTTTATTTCTTATATAAATATGTAAGTTCGGCATTAGTTACGTATCCAATTAATATATCAAAGGTTCATACCGATTCATTTTCCAAAGAGCGCTCCACCTTTTTCGGATCTCAAGAATCGCGCCGCAGCTAGAGTTTCGACAGACTTTCAATGAGTGCCGCCGCCGGCACGCCGGAGGCCGGTGGGGGTGGGGGGGGGGGGGGGGGGGGGGGCTGGCCGCTACCCAAACGCTCACGGAGGAGCAACGATCCCCGTCCCAGCCTTCCAATAAGGCAAAGCCCACGACGAATGAGGGTTTTACAGGCAGTGCAGCGATGCAAGTGGACCAGACGCTTGCGGAGGAGCAACGCTCACCGCCTCAGACCTTTCATGGCTCGTCTCCTTCGGTGGAAACGGTGATGGAGTCAATAGAACCGGCCAAGGCGGAACCGACACGCTCCTACTAAGACCTGGTTACTGGAGAGAATGTTAGGGAGGAGATTGAGGACGACCTCGAAGATGAGATGGAAAGCGACGGGGAGGGGGAACCGGACTGCCCTAATATTAGAATCGACCGTGACACCAAGAAACGTCTCGGGGCTGAGTGGCGACGGGCCATAGTTGTGAAAGTGTTGGGACGTTCTTTCCCGTTCCTTTTCCTGCAACGTCGACTCCAATTCCTCTGGGCAAAGACGGGCACCATATCAGTGGCGAGTATGGGACAGGGTTTCTACTCAGTAAGATTCACGACGGAGCGGGATTATGACAGGGCTCTCTTTGTAGGCCCCTGGATGATCGAGGACCACTATATCCTCACTCGCCATTGGAAGAGAGGTTTCGATCCGGATGAAGGGGATGACGTCCTAACTAACCTGCTAGTCTGGGTGCGACTCCCTAGATTGCCCATGGACTACTACGACCCGATCATCCTACGTGACATTGGGAACTCGATAGGCAGGTACATCAAGATGGATGCTCCTACGAGGGATGCATCGCGAGGACACTATGCGCGTATCTGTGTGGAGGTGGACCTTACAAAACCCCTGATAGTGAAGTACAGGCTGGAGAAACAAAATGTGGGCCTCCATAATGTTTGCTTTGAGTGCGGCAGGTTTGGACACAATGAGGAAGTTTGTCCGACGAAAACATTGTCATCCCCTACGGCGGAGGACTTCCAGAAAACTCAATCACTTAGCTCCCAACGGAAGATTGAGGAGGAGTGCCCTGAGATATTCGAGGACTTCGGTCCTTGGATGTTGGCGACTCGGAATAGGAGGAGGAACACAGGGCGGACCCAACCAGCTACTCGTGAGGCCCGCAAGGAGGGTACTGCTTCGCCCGCCCAAACCTCTAAAGGAGGCTCTCGTTTTGCTCTACTTGAGGATCTCAATGATGAACTGATGGAACACCCGAGCACGCTAGGCGCGGTGGCCAAAGAGGGTGCTACCGAGCTTGATGTAGTGCTAGCTGACTCGACGGGCAATCCGCAGGCTGGCACTAACGACCCGATTAACGACCTGGGGGCAACCGGTGGGCCTACCGTTAAATCTCGAGGCAGCAAGGTGGCTAGCGGCTCAGGACTACATGCGGGTACAGGGTTGACGTCAGGCAATAATATAGATGGGTTGCAAACTTTGGAGAGCACGGCGGGGAAGAAGACTGAGGTGGCTACCAAGAGTGGTAAAAGCTAGGGAAATACTAAAGGGAAGTCCACGAGCAAAGCTAAGGGCACAGACAACAAGAAGGAGACCAAAAAGCAGGACAAGACCCAACAGAAGGAAAGGGGATCTCGTAAACCTCTACCTTCGACGCCCCCCCCAGTCTGGTAGGGCTAAGCAGCCTGATGAACGCAAGGGAGCAGTGAGGAGTCTTAGCCTTAATGATACTCCGGATGTGGTGGGGCTCAACCCTCGATGTGACCCGCGGCCATCAAGCATTGTCGCGGAGACGGCCGCCCATAGCAGGTCTGAGGTAGCAACGGACGTAGGCGGGGAGACGGCCATGCAGATCACGTCCCCCCCGGGCGTGCATGCATGCACGTGACTTCGTGCCTTGACTGGCTCCCAGGGAGTTCCTCGCCCCTGCACCTTTTGCTTTGTGTCTTTTTGCTTTGTTTTAGAGCTCGGTGTGCTTTTTTCATTTATTGTTATTATGTTTAAAATATTTGCTTGGAATTGTCGGGGAGCTGTCGACCCCGATTTTCTTACTACTTTCAAGGAGTTTTGCAGGAACCATAGGCCGAATATCGTGGTGATTTCAGAGCCGAAGATTAGTGGTAGCTCGGCTGCCAATATTCAGCGGAGAATGGGTTTTGACGGGAAATGGCTTCTCGGGTGGGATTTGGGTGCTGTGGAAGGCTGGGGAGTTCGAGCTTGAGGAGATTACCCGGTCGAACCAAATGCTCCACATGCGGATAAAAATTAGTAGTGGAGAGGAAGGGTGCATCACTGCTGTCTACGGAAGCCCTACCCAGAGCATACGTCGAGCACTTTGGGAGGATCTCAGGGGTTTGGCGGTGAACATGGATGTATCGTGGCTGCTTACGGGAGACTTTAACACAATGCTAGGTCCAAATGACAAGCAGGGCGCGGCGCCCTTTGTTGCGGCTCCAAGCCGGGAGTTCAGAAGTTGTGTAGATGATTGTGGTCTGATGGATATCCCTTTCTCGGGGCCTAGATTCACGTGGCAGAGGGGTAACCTGAGAGAGCGCATTGACTGGGCCCTATGCAATACCCAGTGGCTCCAAAGGTTTCCCGAAACACACACGTATCACCTGCACAAGCTAAAGTCCGACCACCGCCCGGTCTTTACGAGCTCAGAAAGGCAGCCAACCAATGGACGCTCCAGTAAGCCTTTCCGTTTCCTTGCCCCGTGGCTTTTGCACGATGACTTTCCTCGGGTTTTGCAGGATAGCTGGTCCACCAACATGGAGTTTTGTGGAGCTATTGCAGACCTGACCACGGCCCTCATCAAGTGGATCAGGGAGGTGTTCGGGAACATTATAGAGAAGAAAAGGAAGCTAACAGCCAGACTGCGGATCTTGGAGGAACAGAACGAGTTTCGGCCTTCCCAAGCCCGACTTCAGCAAGAGCTTAATGTCCGCAACGAGCTGACCGAAGTTTTGAAGCAAGATGAGTTGCTTTGGTACCAAAAGTCTAGGGAGATGTGGTTCATTGACGGGGAACGGAATACAAAATATTTCCATCTCTCCACGCTCAGACGTCGCTGCCACAACCGCATTCGGAGGCTTAGATCCGTGGACAACGACTGGATTGAAGACCCCGCGCAATTGCAAAGCTTGGTCCAGGGGTTCTTTATGGATCTTTATATGGATCCAGGGGAGGACCTATCAGCCTTAGCGGGCCACTTCCCGCAATGCAGTGACGAGGACTACGAAACTTTGGCGCAGGAGATTCAATCGAGTGAGGTAGTGTCGGCTCTAAAATCGATGGGAGCTTTCAAGGCCCCGGGAAAGGACGGATATCAGCCACTCTTCTTCCATAAATGTTGGAGCACTGTGGGGCAGAACCTGGTGTTGCTTCTATCAAACTGCTTCAGGAACCCAAAGCTGGTGGGATCTGTTAACGAGACCCTCATAGTGCTCATTCCGAAGACGGACCATCCGGAGAGAGTGTCCGAGTCTAGGCCCATCAGCCTGTGTAATGTGGTTTATAAAGCCTTCACTAAATGCCTGGCAAATTGGCTGAAACCGTTGATGAGCAAGCTTGTCGCCCCTACCCAGACAAGCTTTGTTCCTGGGAGGCATATTCAGGATAACATTATTATCCTGCAAGAGGTGGTGCATTCAATGCATTCGCGGAAAGGAGCTAAGGGGCAGATGGTGCTCAAAATTGATTTGGCCAAAGCTTATGACCGGTTGAGATGGAGCTTTGTTGAGGATACTATGAAATGTGCGGGGCTCCCGGTGGACTACGTTAGTGCAGTAATGAAGTGCGTAACAACCCCATCCATGGAGATTTTATAGGAAGGAACCTCTACGGAGAAGTTCAAGCCCACGAGAGGGATCCGTCAAGGATGCCCCTTATCTCCCTACCTTTTCACACTCTGCATTGAGCGGCTGAGCCACCTCATTGAAGAGGCGGCGAGAAACGGGCGGTGGAAGCCGATCCAGCTTATCCGAGGTGGTACGAAACTCACTCACCTGTTTTTTGCTGATGATCTTGTTCTTTTTGCAGAAGCCTCACAGGAACAGGTGGATGTTATTATGGAATGCTTGGACCTATTATGCGGTGCCTCTGGAGAGCTAGCGAGAAAAGAGAAGTCGCGCGTCTACTTCTCCAAGAATGTGAAGCGGGATCTGTGCAGAGACATCAGCAACAGGCTGGGCTTCGCGATGACACAGGACCTGGGTCGCTAGCTGGGGGTTCCCGTTCTCCATGGTCGAGTTACGAAGAAGACGTACCAGTATTTGCTCGACCGAGTGGATCAACGCTTAGCAGGTTGGAAAGGGGAGAGCTTGTCCCTCGCAGGCCGAGTCACCCTGGCTCTCTCTGTTCTTAACGCCATACCGACTTATGCTATGCAAATCTCGGTTCTTCCCGCAGCTATCTGTGATCAAATTGATAGACGCATCCGTGGCTTTATCTGGGGATCACAGCAGGGGAGACGTCGCATCCACTTGATTGACTGTGACACCATTTGTCGGCCCAAGGATCAGGGTGGTCTTGGATTGCGTAGTGCTCGGGATCTCAACACAGCATACCTCATCAAACTTGCTTGGACCATCCTTAAGAACCCAGAAGAACTCTGGGTACGTATCCTCACGGAAAAGTACCTGAAGGAGGGGTCTAACGGGGAGATCAGTGCTCGCAGGAAAACGGGATGCTCAACCCTTTGGCGAGGTATCCGTCGGGTGTGGGCATTAATGGACGGCGGTGCACGGTGGAGCATCCGAGATGTCAAGTCGACCTCCTTCTGGAACGCAGGATGGTTAGACAGCGGAGAGTGCTTGGTGGATCATGTCATTAACATTGATGACCAATTCCCGGGAGACGCGAGTGTGGCGGATATGGTTTCGTCGGAAGGTGAGTGGGATCTGGACCGCTTTGCACACTACTTACCCCGTGATTTTTTTTTTGCAGGTGGCAGGCACGCCTGTTCCTAAGGAAAATCTTGGTGAGGACGAGCTCGTGTGGGGACTGGAGCCAGAGGGGCATTTCTCCCTCAAATCCGCCTACAACCTTGTGGTGGAAATCAACAAAAGCGAGGAAACCAGCTCGTGGAGGACTGTTTGGAGGTGGCCAGGACCGATCCGTGTGCGCCATTTCCTTTGGCTTGCGGTGCACGATCGACTGTTGACAAATTCTGAGCGCGCCCGCCGCCACATTGCCACCAGCTCAGCTTGCCAACGTTGCAGAGGAGACCCGGAGACCATGGATCACGTCCTCCGCCAATGCCCTTTCGCGAAGCAAGTGTGGGCGGAGATGCTCCCCGCAGCGATCCATCCCGATGACAGCCGCGACATCAAGAACTGGTTAACAGAGTCACTCAAGTGCCCCCTAAGCCAGGTTCGTTTTGGTTTCACGTGTTGGTTCCTTTGGCGTGCACGGAATGGTTTCATTTTTTCGAACATCGTAGAAGCCCCTAACAAGTTATCGCAAAAGATCCTCGCCTGGGAGGTCGTCGCTCAGCAGAGTAAGCAAGTGGAACAAACTCTTTCACTGGGGAGGTCGGGGTCGCGTCGAGACGTGGCTGTGGGGTGGAGACCGGCCCCGACAGGGTGGATCATAGTGAACTCTGGTGGGTCGCTCTTGCGGCCCTCAGGGTCTACCGCTGCAGGAGGAGCGCTTAGAGACTGGCAGGGTCGCTTGTTAGGGGCCTATACGATGAACCTGGGGAAGTGTACCATCACCCATGCAGAGATCTGGGGGCATTGAAGGGTCTTGAGCTTGCTTGGGAAGCAGGACATCGACAAGTGGAACTCCAGCTTGATTATAGGACGGCGATGTCTCTTCTCCAGGATTCAGGACAGCACAACCACCAGCATGCCAACCTTACCTTATCGTTCCAGGCCTTGCTTCGTAGGGACTGGGATGTGCGTATCATTCACATCTATAGGGAGGCCAATTTCTTGGCCGACTGTCTTGCTCACAAGGGGCACTCTCTGACCCCGGGCTTTCACTCTATTCCTGTTTCGGACCCTGATGTTTGTCATTGGACCATGTTTGACTCTGTTGGCAGTTTTACCGTTCGTTCAATTTATGAATAAGAGGTAGTGGTGTTTGCACCCGTTTTCATAAAAAAAAAAAATATATCAAATGTTCATAGACACCAACGTCTTTCTCTCCCTTGTGAGTTACAAGCAAAACCCTTGAATCGTGGGTTACGGTTCATCACCCCTTCCACTAATATGCATGTCCAATACTACGTGTAAGCTCCCATGACCCGACGTGTCTTCCTTCAACAGTTACAGAAGCAAATAAACTGAGGAGTTGTCGGGACTACATGTTGCAGGAAGCTCAACGCAAAGGTGGCGGATGAAGAGGCAATCGAGACCTCCGCGACCAACAGTAGGAGCCCTTCACCATGTGTTGCGGCACGCTGAGGCAAATGATTGGCGGCTGTGGGCTAGATGATGGAAGACCAACGCAGCCAGATAATGGGGGTGATGGGAAAGGGTTCGCTAAAATTGGCAGCGATCAGGTGGTTCGCTGACCAGTTCAGCGATTCACACTCATTTGTGGTTGTTCGCTCTTCTGTCCCGCGATTTAATTTAGATCACTCTTGTTATCAGCTATATCAATAGTGGTTCGCTTGACATATCAACGAATCATTCCAAACTTGGGTATTTTGGAAATTATATATTATATATGGGTTAATTGCATGGTTGGTCACTGAGATTACAAAAAAAACGTTCAAGTTTGGTCACTCGAAATATTTAAATCAATTGGTGGTACTTTATTCTATTGAAACCGTTCACATTTGGTCACTCTCCGTCCAACTCCGTTAACTTTTGCTTATGTGGCGGTCAACTCTAAAAGTTGACCAAATGTGTGACGTGACAATTTAAAAATAATAAAATTAGATTTTTCAAAATTGTCATATCATTTCCACCTCATTATCACTTTTATTTAAAATAAATAAAAACATCCTAATTTCTTCTAATCCTAATATCAATACCCCACCCTTTCTCAGGCGACAGATTTAATTTTTTTACTTTTCTTGTTCCATCTGGCCGGACTCCTCTGATCCGTAGCCACCGCCACCGGGTTCTGACATAACGGGCCTATGGCTCAACACATACCCTCTCGGTCACAACCTAATCTTCGATTACTGTGCACTCTCCCCATTTCGCGACTGTAACTGCAACAACGAGCCGCTCCCAAGTCTGGCAATTCACCCTCTCGATATCTCCCACCTCTCGTAAATGCCTCAGAACTTTCCATCTTCCCGAATTCCAATTCCCCGTTTTGAAGCTGTTGTTTCTGGTTCTGTGTTGCAGTACATTGTTGAGCGAAGTGATGGAACCAGGGGCGGAGCTACTCAGAGAGTAGGGTGGGCCCCGACCCACCCGGGAATAGTCTCGGCCCCTAAGATCGTAAGAATATTTAGATAAAATTTGGATATGTAGTGCTCGACCTATACATTATGTCATATGAAAATCATGTAGTCTATTGGTAGCTAAACTAAACTTTTAGCCTAAAGCAAACAGGTTTGATCCACATTTTTGCTTTAACTTCTTTTTGGACTTTATTATCTTAATTCTCCTCAACCTCATTTTTGCTTTAACTTCTTTTTGAACTTTATTATCTTAATTCTCCTCCATAAGGTCCTGGACCAAAGCAAACGGATACCCACTCTTTTTCATTCTTTTTGTTACTTTAATCGAGCTACAAATGAAAAAAATCAACCTCTATTTAGTTCACTTGAGATTTTAGCTCTTTATACAAACTATATGGTCTACTTTTTTATCTATGTCGGAATGAACAAAAAGATTAGCGTCAAAGGAATTTTATTTTGTTGATAGGTTGATTTGTCTTCTTCTAACTCTTCTAAATTTCTAAAGCTACATGAGATCGTGCATGTGTTCAGGTATAAAGATAGTGAAGAATAGATTGTGAAACAAAATAAATGATGAGTTTCTTGTTAATGATTTAGTTATTTATATTGAAAGAAAGATAGCTAAAATTTTAGTTCAGATGCTATTTTTAGAGGTTTAAATGATCTCAAAGAACGTTGTAGACTTTAAGCTAATTATTTTATTTTTATATGCTATTTTGAAAGATTTCAATGATCTCAAAGAACGTTGTAGATTTTAAAACTAATTATTTTATTTTTAGTTACATTTATTTATTTTCGGCCCACCCGGTCTCGAAATCCTGGCTCCGCCCCTGATGGAACCCATATGTTTGTGATGAGGAAGCAGCGGAGGGAGAGTCCTGCGGAAGTCACTCCATTGCTGACTATTACGTCTTGGATGGCTCCATTTACCACCAGGGTTCCAGTACTGGCTGCTAATAATGGTTTGCAGGGGCGGGCTTTGTATTGCATATCCAAAGCTTTTACTACTGCAGCTTCCAAGTTGGAGAAGATTGGTTGGAGATATTCGAACTCTCGCGGGTAAATAATTTGCTCTGTTCTTGGCTGTGATCGTTGACAAGAGTATTCAATATTCATCTTGTAATCTGGACTTCTAATAAGATTAGTTGGAGATATAATTAGTCACTAACTTGAGTTAATCAGATCACTTTGAAATTGCAACCCTCTTGCAAGTTTGTCAAACCGGTTTAACCCATAACTGATGAAACTAGTGGGTGGCCAAAGGGTGGGGGTATTGATATGGGGGATTAGAAGAAATTAGGATTTTATTTATTTATTTTAAATAAAAGTGACAATGAGTTGGAAATAATATGACAATTTTGAAAAATTTAATTTGATCATTTTTATTATTTTTAAATTGCCACGTCACACATTTAGCGGTCAACTTTTAAAGTTGACTGCCACATAAGCAAAAGTTAACGGAGTTGGACGGAGAGTGATCCAACGTGAATGGTTTCAATAAACTAAAGTACCACCAATGGATTTAAATATTTAGAGTGACCAAATTTGAACGCTTTTAGTAATCTCAGTGACCAACCATGCAATTAACCATATTATATATATTAACTCGAGAGAGATAAGGCCAAGACTATTTCGGGAGATATTTGCGAGGGCCCCACCGACAAAGATAAGTCCTCATTTTGAGTATAGTAATGAATCGGCTCAAGATAGGGTGCATTATGCACCCATCAATAACCAAATCTCGACCCTTTATTTAGAAAATTCAGACCTAATGAAGGAGAATTAAAGACCATTTTTATTTTTTCTAGCTTTCTTAATTGACTCACATCTTTTTCGGTTTAACTCGCATTTTAATTTTTTTTGCACAGATGGAACGAGTTCATCGTGCTCTACAAAATGGGATCAATTTTCAATATTTTTTGAGAAAAAAAAATTCTGGCCTCTCGCTGCATATCATATGGTATCTTCTTCGTTTTTAATTTGTTTTTGAAAAAGTTTGCACATAAGGGACGAGTTCATCATGATCTATTGGATCTACAAATTTCTGGGTGAACAAATTACAGGACCAAAAAATACCACACAATACCATACAATACCACCCTGGTATTGTATGGTATCTTCTTCGTTTTTAATTCGTTTTTGAAAACGTTTGCACAGAAGGGACGAGTTCATCATGATCTATTGGATCTACAAATTTCTGGTGAACAAATTACATGACCAAAAAATACCACACAATACCATACAATACCACCTTGGTACGGGGTGGTATTGTGTGGTGTACAATGTTAAAAGTCGTAAATGACAATTAATATGGTATGTATTTAACCATCCTACAGTCTTGGTTTGTTCATACCATCATGGTACGTTTTTTAAACCATAGGTATGCTTTTATTTCAATACCAGTCAATACCATATGGTATAGACTGGTAAAAAATGGCTCAATTTTTTTTTGTTCGAAAAATATATTAAAGTGGATATCATTTTGAAGAGATTAATCTGATCTAACTGTGCAAAAAAAATTAAATTTCGACTTAAAATGAGTGAGAAATCGTCCGTCAAAGATTAAAGAGTGGAAAATTAAAGGCTTTTTAGGAGAGAGAAGATGCTGATGTCATGCTGATGTGGACGGGTTACTCATAATTACTCACCATAAGGTTACTGACCTGATCCATTCCCTAATGAATCGGCCCATGTCCTCTCTAACTAAGGAGCCCCAGAAATTTGGGAAACCAGACCTCCAGTTTTTCTCCTAAGCACTTTGGCTAAGGAGAACATTTTTATTTAATAATTCCATATGCAGTAGGATTATAAAAAAAATAAAAGAAAAAAGCAAGGGTATACCCGGAACTGGAGGTCAATTGGAGAAATTGTCAATATGATGATTTGACATAATGTATTCAAACAATCAATAACGACCATGGTTGTCACGCCGGTCGGCATGTCACTGGTTGTACCACGTTCAATCGATACTGGTCATAAAACCGGCGTGACACCACCGGTATGACCGACATGATCGATATACGAATCTCTAAGTAAAATGACTTTATTTTAGAGAATTTAATTGATAAAAATTATTTTATTATTTATTTTATGAGTATAAAAGTTAAATATTGATGTTATTTGTTGGATTCAAGTATAAAGGCTTAGATATTGACGTTAAATGTCATGTTTAAATATATGAGTATTTATAATTTTATTTGTAATATTGACCGGCATGAACCGGCACAAACTGGTATGTACCACCGGTTGAACCATTCAACTTGCTAAACCGGCACACTGGCATAAACCGATTTGACAACCTTGATAACGAAAAACTATCACATTGAAACAAAGAGAGCTGAAGTTTCAGTGCGATAACCTATATTAAGTTAGCGTGTTTCACTAGATGAATCACAGATTTTTCAAAGTATTACTATTCCTGAGGGCAGGAGGTCAGGAGGAAGGGTGTAGTAAGCTATGAAATGCTTCAACGAGCTGGAAATAAGCGTGGATCCAAAAATTTCTGAATACGACAACTTTTCAAACTGCTGTTGAATCCATGGACAGGCAAGCTCCAATAGGGCAAAAGACCCCAAATGCCACAAAGCAAATATATCCTCATTCTCAAATCAACAAAATACAGCGCAGGAATTAACAATCATTACCCATTCACAAACCCTAAAATCCCAACAGAGACATTCGAACTAATTCTCAAACCCAGCTTGTACTTCTGTATATATATGCTATACAGGTAATAAGCAGAAGACCTCAAATCTGTTGCGAAAAGAAAAAAGCACCATAGCCTAAGCCAACTATTTGCATCCATAACCGTATTGTTCAAAGCAAGAGAGAAAACCACAACCACGAATAGGCATCGGAGGTTTTTGTCAAATTAATGAGCATTATTGGCTTGGAGAAGACCCTCGCGAATCTGAGAAGCAACATCACGAACTGCACCAGGTCCATGGGGAATGAAGATAGCTGAGGATTTGGAGGCAGCACCAATTTCCTTCATGGTGTCAAAGTACTGTGTCACCAAGACCATGTCCATGACATCTTTGGCAGATGTACCCGGCACATTCTCAGAGAAGCCAATCACACTGTCCCTTAATCCATCCACAATTGCTTGCCTCTGGCGAGCGATACCCAACCCAGAGAGATACTTCGATTCAGCCTCACCTTCAGCTCGTTTGATCTGCAGAATCTTTTCAGCCTCTGCCTTCTCAGTAGCTGCCAGCCTCATTCTTGCAGCTAAAATGCAAGAAAAGGAAGGGCAATCAGAAGCGTACTACTAATGAAACAAAGTAAAATGATTACACACGAGGAAAAAATAATTTACCAGCATTAATTTCATTCATTGCCCTCTTTACATGCTCATCTGGTTCGATATCGACAATGAGTGTTTGCACAATCTCATATCCATAGTGAGACATAGCCTGCAAAAGAAGATTAGATTGAGGCTTAGAATTGTGGGAACAAATTCAATGAGTCGTCTACATGGCTAGACTCAACCGGTTAAAGTTCAATGAAAATTACCTTTTCAAGTTCATCCTCGACAGCTTTGGCAATGTCATTCTTCTGCTCAAAAGTGTCATCCAAAAGGAGTTTTGGGACACTTGCCCTAATCACTGAAGATACAAAAGCATTGTCAGCTTCCCAGTGTACTATGTTAGTAGTGGAAAAAATAGAAGAGAAACAAGTGGGAGCTAAAAGCAGCGTGTTGGGCACAGAGGTGTAATTGCATGCCATGAGTTATATGATTGAATGAGAATACGTACCATCAAAAACATAGGCCTGGATTTGGCCCCTGGTGTTGCTAAGCTTGTAGAAAGCATCGTTTGCCCTCTCTGCCAGGGCACGATATTGAATAGAAGCGACAACCGTAACAAAAACATTGTCCTGGAGAAATAAGGATAATCAGACATTACTAGAGCTTGCAAATTAACTGTTCACCACAATATGGCAAACCAACTAAGACAATCAATGCAAACATGTAACTTCATACATCTTTCAGAGAAAACTAGGAAACAAGAATACAGAAATTGGGAGCATATGAAAGGAGAAAGATTAAAAACAGATCATCAACACGGCAAACAAGTTTTGAACACAACAAAAGGATTCTTGAATTCTCCTAAGAACTGCATTTGAAGTTTATAAAGTTAATAGAAACCAGCAAATATCAGATAAGATACACTAACCATCAGCAAAGACTAGTGAAGGAAAACTCAAGCAATTCAACAACAGTTGCAATCAAAAAGGCAAAATGTTTGCAAGTGCCAAGAAATGTACCTTTGTCTTGGTCTCACAACGAACATCCAGCTGCTGAACTCTCAGAGACAGATGACCAGCCAGCTGCTTACCAAGGAACCACGGCAGACAGTGGCATCCAGGCTCCAGAACCTCATCAAACTTCCCGAATTGTTCCCTTATAGCTACAGTGGACTGATCAACTTGCACGCAGCAAAAAAGATTACCCATCTTCTCTACAATAATCACGGATCAAATTAACCAAAACCAATGAAGTCAGTCAAAAGGGATCAAGAAGAAAATTCGGACATCAGACATTCGCCATTAAGCCTATTGCATCCAGGCTAAACCAGAGCATGCGATCCAACGGCCATATGCAAAGAACACAAACTTAACAAGCTTTCTACCAATGAACCAATACCCAGAAGTCTTCTAAACCACCTAGAACGAACAATTGAACGTGCAGACGATAGAAAGAGAGAGAAACTTACAGAGTCGACTACAGAGAAAAGTGGAATGATGCAAAAGAGAATGATTGGCCTAACGACTAAAACAAGGTGGGATATATAGCAGACGAATGAAAGCCCTCAAACCAACCCTGACTTTTCCTCTTCCTTCCCTTCTAATCGTTGACGAAGACCCTATTTATATCCCACCAATGGAGTAATAATATCTTAAACCTACCACTTATCTGAGCTGTAGTACCCACCAATCTTATCAGCACAAAACAGCTACCCAAGAATGAAAAGAATCGACCTTTCCCGATCACCGATTCGATTGGATAAATAATATCCCGGAGTACCTTCGCCAATAACAGTCAACCATGAGAGAGAACCTTAAAACCTCCTCTTGAGCGCATCTCAATTGAGGCAGAAGATCAAACCCAACAAGAAACCCAATTGTTTTTGTCAAAAAAAAAAAAAAACGCGCAGATAGACTGCTACGTGATAAGTAACGCGCAAGGAAGCGAGAAATTTCCACACAGCAGGCATTGATCTGAACAAACAAGAAGATGACAGCTTCCATCAAATCGCTCTCTCTCTCTCTCTCTCTCTCTCTCTCTCTCAGAGAGGAAACCCGCAATTTCACCATCACTCATCAAAGTAGACTAATACATCCAAGAAAAGAGCTAATAAGTGGCGACAATCACAAGCATATGTGGACATAAAAAAATACCAATTGAGAGAGAGCTGACCGAGAAAAAACACAAGAAAAAGGGTCGACGTGGGATCGAGGGAACCGGAAGAGATAGAGAAACAAGAAATCCGAAAAGAATTTCGCGAAGCGGAAAAACCCTAGTGAGTAAAGAAGGAAAGAACTTCGGCTTCACCTTTGGTTTCGACTGCGACGTTGAGCTCTGGTTTGTTTCGGCAATTGGCGATATTTCGGCTGCCTGCCCTGTGTTTTGGCTCTGTCTAAATAACCGTTTGCGCGGAATATAAAAAAAAAAATATTAACTCGAGAGAGAGATAAGGCCAAGGGCTATTTCGGGAGATATTTGCGTGGGCCCCACCGACAAAGATAAATCCTCGTTTTAAGTATAGTATTCTATTTACTACCTCTAATTAATTACTTCCCATTATTGGTCCTTTTCTATTTTCTGTTTGTGTCTATCTCAAATTACGTCATAAAGCTACTTTGTAATGGCAATTTCTAATCTCCACGTAATGTTTCTTCGGCAGGAAGTTACAACTCATAAATACAAGAAATTGCGTGGTAGTTACAAATAAAAGATGGTGGCATAATTGCAACTACCAAGTCCTATAGATAAATTTGAACATTCTGATAGTACGGAACAATTGATGGGTATTTGTTTTGAGTCATTTGATGCCAAATGACTTTTTTGTCAACGAAAAGCAAATTAGATATTTGTAAAGGACTGTCCCTAGTCAAAATGGTGACATTATGAGAAACATATTAGATGTTAAGACAAATTGGGGTTATATACAAATGACTCATTGAAAAATGACTAATTTAAATTTTTTTGTAACAACCATTACATTTGAAAATGTCAATATTATCAAATATCTACATTTTGTCAAAATATTTACGTTTACAAATACACCAAGCAAATGAAGTCATAGTGTCATCTTACTCTCTTTGGCCACACCCCCAACCACCCTCGAAGGAATAGATACTTCTAAAAGATCTTTTTATGTTGTGTCTAATCTCGAAACGGTTTGACAAGTTTTTTTTACAGTGGACTTATGGGTGGAAAGTGGTCAATGAGTGGGTTGGGTGGATTATGGTTATAAATTGACTCACGCGCTTTTTAACAACATGATACAATTGTGACCTACAATCCAGCCACATTTTTTATTTGGGTTGAGTGGGTGGTGGGTGGATGTGGTTGGGTTATGGGTAACCGACAAAGCAATTTGACGACTATCCATTATGTGCGAACAAGAGTTTGATCCAATGGTATTATCACTGATCTTCAACCTAGAGCCTAGAGGTCTCAGATTCGAATCCATTAAGTAACACGTATCACTAAAAAAACACATGCCACCCTCATTTGGGTGACAAGCAACCCACCCACAACAAATTATTATTATTGACTGTCACAAACTTTTGCACTTAGTACAAAACAATCATAAACTTTTAAGTTTAAAAGACTCATAATAAATGTTTGAGCATACAACAAAATGGTCATTTCGTCATTCTACATTCATAACTACGTTAATTTGGTCTAATCAGCACTCCATGCCATCAAAAAATTTAATAAAATATCCATTAAATTTAGCAACCCGAACCACCCAATGGACACAATGGTCAATTCTTGCTAGCTCATAAAAAAATGGTCAAACAACAATTCACTTCGAAAATAAAATGGTCACAATGCATTTAATTGAGTGACAAAATGAGTAGGCGTGTTCAAACGAATTGTTATCGTGGTAACCATATTAACCGGTAGCATTCGGTTAATTTGGTTTGGTTAATTTGGATAATTGGTCTTGTTTGGTTAAACAATTTAGCTTATTTGGGTTAGCTGGTTTGGTTTGGCTTCAACACTGCTAACCAATAAAACCAATTAACCAATTAATGATACACCTAATATACAAAATTATTTATACTTCCATGTAAGCAACCAAACCAAACTTTCATGATTCCATATTTTATTTCCATGTGCACAACAAACCAAAGCATTATGGGTAAAAAAATTGAATGGGGTCTGCCTATTTACTAAACCAAAACATTTTGGACAATTACTAGACTTTAGGATTACGTACAATACCATGACAGCCACCTCAAACTATGTATAGTTAAAGTGTTTTGTAGGAGATCTTTAACTTTCTGATGAGTAGTATTTGTATGTATTTAATATTTATGTTAAGGGTTTGTTGTAAGCTAACTATATTAGGTGCAGAGATGATGAATGATGTATTAACTCCAATGATGATGATAATCATGGATGGTTAGTCTTATTATTATTATTGCTTAGATATAATGATAGTTTATGACAGTAATAACATATGGTTATGTTTTATTCATTAATAGGATAATTATTTTCATGTAATGTTATGTTATTTGGTTAATCCGATTATCCGATTAACCAAACCAAAGTTGGTTTGGTTAATTTGGTTTTCATGTTAATTTGGACGATTTGGTTAAGACATTTTATTCCATAGTTAATCAAATTTAGACTTAATTGGTTTGATTATTACCATAGTAACCATTTGAACACCCCTAAAAATAGCACAACGAATTTTCATTTTGTAACAAAATGGTCCCAGTTCGAAGGGGTTGGGGCAAGCCTAGCCACGAAGGCCAAGTACCAATAGCATATATAGACTTCGTTTTTGTAGAATTTTGATTGCATTTGAACATATTCTACGATAGAGGTAGTTGTAGGTCTAATGCTGATCCCACTGATAATCCAACTTTATATCAAAATATAGTTGTATGATGTTCTGTTACAAAACGAAAATCATGCATTGTGCTCATTTTGTTACACTTAAATGCGTTATCACCAATTTGTTTATCAACTAGAAAGTTTTGTGACCATTGTGGTACACGTTTCAAAACTATTATGTTCATCGGGTAGGTTGGGTTGTTATATTAAGTGAATTTTTATTAATAAGTTTTGTGAGATGGAGTACTGAGTGGACCAAATTTACAGAGTTTTTGGATGGAGAACGACAAAATAACGATTTGTTTTACGACTAAAATGTTTATCGAATCATACAAAATTAAAAATTTGTGACCGTTTTGTCTAAAAGATTGTGATGGTTTATGCTAATTACTCCACCCACTACTCACACGAATTAGTGCAAGTATAAATTTTTTGATCCACAGTATCATCAATCACTCACATACAGTGAGTTGAGTTATTTACGGATAGATCAATATTAAATCGCGAATTAAGCAAGACACTAGTTTTGAGTTTTGACAACCTTGTAGAGAAAGAAGGCAATGTGTGGAACTAGACTACGAGAGGATGAAGATAAGCCACTAGGGAAGGGATGAATTCCATTGGTGGAAGTTATTCCAGCCCACTCAAAAGAAATCTAGAAAACCAGAAGAAAGATTTGCAGCCCACAGTCCGACGTGGCATTTTCCTCACCGCCTGGCCAAAAAGAACTCCACCAATCGGTAAAACCTTGTTCTTCCTCTCCGAGAAACCAAACTCTTCCTCCGTAATTCTTCATCCACCATCAATGGCGGCAGTGACTGCACCACCATCTTCCGCCGCTTATTTCCGAGGAAGCAAGCCAACCGAACAATTCTTATCCATATCATCCACCAAGCTCCGCTCCCCTCACCAGTCATGCTCCAACAGAAGATCCCTCTCAATCGTCGCCATGGCACCGCAGAAGAAGGTAAACCCAGTACCAAATTTCACTTTCCGCTCTCCATAAAATTTCAATTCAATGCTCGGGCGCCGGCAGAATTTCAATTTTTGTTAAGAAACCCAAACAAATTACTGGTTGGAAGCAGGTGAACAAGATCGACGGCGGGTGGAAGAAGCAGTGGTACGGCGCCGGGATATTCTACGAGAGCGGCGAGGAGCTGGAGGTGGACGTGTTCAAGAAGCTGGAGAAGCGAAAAGTCCTGAGCAACGTCGAGAAGGCCGGCCTGCTCTCCAAGGCCGAGGAGCTAGGAGTCACGCTGTCGTCGATCGAGAAGCTGGGGTTGTTCTCCAAAGCAGAGGAGCTGGGGCTGCTCAGCCTGTTGGAGAAGGTAGCCACCGTTTCGCCGGCCGCACTCGCGTCCGCTGCGCTGCCGGCGGCTGTTGCGGCGCTTGCGGCGGTGGTGATAATACCCGATGATTCGGCCGGTCTGGTGGCCGTCCAAGCTGTGGTCGCCGGGACACTGGGAGTCGGCGCCGCTGGGCTGTTTGTGGGGTCGATTTTGCTCGAAGGATTGCAGGAAGCTGATTGAAATTTGCAAAATTTTAGTGTTTGTGTTATTCGTTGGAGATTTAATTTGTCGGTTTTGTATCGTACGAATAATTTGAATTGTGAATGGAACGATTGGTAAAAAATAGAACCAGAAAGATCGGAATCGCTCCGTACGACGGCGAACCTGCCGGTGAGGTAGGGAAAAAAACTAAGAAAAATAAATGGAGATGCGGGGTATCGATCCCCGTACCTCTCGCATGCTAAGCGAGCGCTCTACCATCTGAGCTACATCCCCATTGTTGTTCTAGGTTATTGAAAAATTTTATTTGATAAAAGGTACTTCTGCACCACTGGGTAGGTGGCTGGCAGCCCTCTTGATTCTCGAGAAGAACTGAACAGAGGAGATGTTGCTGCTTACCAACAAAGACTTCAGCTTCCGGCTAAAACTAGGACGATGACATTACCCGCCGCAGCCCCAATATGTAAGTAAGATTTACCATGGGACTGGCGCGAAGTTCCAATTGATTACCTTTCTCCTTATAGAGCTTAGCACAGCTTTGTCACTTTTTTGGCTTGTTGGCAAGTCTCCGTATAAGGGTTTTCGATTATTTGTTTCCTGTTCATTTCTGGAGGTGTTAAATTGGTAATGCCTTTACTTGATATCAAAATTGTGAGTGGTAGTTTACTAGTTTGTCTTTCCCTTCTTGCAGTAGTCACGTAGTTGATGACTTGGGTTTTGGAATGGGATTTGTTTCTTTGGTCGTAAAGCAAAATCCAGAACCAAAAATAGCACTGAAGTGAAAAGCTTTATTGTATCAGAATCTCATACGTTTCGGTACAGGATGGAAACAGAATGCTCACTAGGTACTACTCAGGATCAAGAATTATGGCAAGCTAGCTAGTATACATATCTTCACATGACGGTGAAGTTGATTCAGAAGATAAAGATGCTGATATTTGGTGAGTAGGGTTATCTGCTTACTCCGCTGATTCAGCCTCAGTTGATTTGTACTGGTAGCGGCGTGCCCAAAACAGATAGTGCAGGAAGTTGATTCCACTCAACACACACATCAACCAGTAAAACCTCTCCAGGTGATACTCATTCAAGTTTCCACCTTTGAGCCAAGGAGTTTGTCGATAGGCACCCGTGATGCTATTTACTAGCGCAACGATCACAGAACTTAGATAGTATCCCATCGCCAGTGAGGCCCAAGACAGTGATGTGGCCAATGACCTCATGCTGAATGGGGCTTCCGAGAAGAAGAAGTCCATCATTCCGGCCAAGGTGAAGAGATCTGCTGATCCAAGGAACACATACTGCAATGCTATCCAAAGGAATGTCATGGGCAGAGGTTCAACAGAAGCATTTAGCAATCCAGATTCTGCTGCAGCCCTCTTTCGCTTGCTCTCCACAATGGCTGCCACCATCATTGCTATGATCGAAAGTACCAATCCTGTCCCTATTCTTTGCAAATGAGTGATTCCCATTTCGGATTTTGTAATCCTCCTCGCAAAAGGTATGATGATGTGGTTGTAGACTGGTGCCAGGATCATAATGAAGATGACTGGGAAAATGGGGAGTGAGGCTGGTGGGACTTTGAATGAACCTAGTTTGGTGTTCATTGTTGCTGCTTGTTGCACAGAGAAGGTAGATAGCTGGGCAAGACAGCAATTTAACATTATGGTAGACATGAAGATCGGGAGTATCCTCACCACAATCTTTACCTCTTCTACCTCATTGGTTTTACATTGGAGCATCCCGATGGCAGTATTCTCGTTACTTGTTGCTCCGTTGAGGAAGTCAAGGCTTTCAGTTACAGATGTCTTGTTTGGAGTCTTGCTTTTGTCGGTTCTCTCTTCTCCTTCTCTGGTGGTAGTTGTGGTATCACAGGAGCTCGTCTCCATTCCCATGATAGCATTGCTAGGACTCCTAGATTTGCTGGCATTGTAAATTGCTGCAGCTAGAACCTATAGGAACATAGAAGATGGATAATTTAGTGACTCGTGGAGCTTTATGCTTTACTTTTTACTATTATGATGCTGCCTTTTAGAATAATAAGTGGTACCTTGAAAAGGGTTGTGATGGGACTGCCTGTTGGAACTTTGGTCCTATAAGTTGGGGAGCCAAGGATGAAGACAGGTATTGATAGGAGTATTGCAGCAGTAGCAGTTCCCAAACCCCATTGCCAACCTTTGTTGTCTTCAATCCAAACAACAAATGTAACTGCAATCAGAGCTCCACAAGAGAGGCAGAACACATAGTAATTGAAGAATGCTGATCTCTGCTTTCTTCCTAACTGCGTGGTTTCATCGAATTGCTCTGCACCATGTGGAGGAAGCGAACCTTTGATCCCTCCAACACCTAGTGCCACCAAATAGAGGCCTGCGAAGAATATTGCTGCTTTCTCACCGTTCGCTTCTTCACATAGGATGCTAGTTTTGGTGACACATGGAGGTGGTTTCAGTGAGGTGATACCAGCTTGGACTGTAAGTACTGACAACCCCTGGTTCGTAGAAAGCAAATTGAATAGATTAGTTACAGTCTAGAGCCTTTGATATCTGTTGTTCCTGTCAAAACCTGATGTCTGGTATGTAGGTCAATGCAACTGTGAATTTTCTCGGCTAAAAATGTCAAGCAGCAGCTTACCAGAAGGCATTTTCATTTGCAAGTGGGCCATACTAAATTAGAGCTGTGGGACCAACTACCTTGGTTGTGGATTGAATATTTCTGGTACATTTCATCATCTTTCTATTTATTTCTTGGATTTTCAATGCCCTGGCTGGTTAGGAACTCAAGTTCTTGTAAAGACAAATGAATTTGCAATTGGCGCATTTCTTATGATTTCGGGTCCTCTCGTGGGCCATCCTTCTTGTTAGACAATTCATAGATGCTAGAGGTGAGATTTATGATATTCTGGTCCATATCTTAGTACTCTTGCAATTATCTTGAAAAGCTATTCCCTCTGTCTTTTCATGTAGCTACATAAGGTTAATGTCTCTAGCAATTTGGCTGGTTGTTGCTAGTTTTAGTAGCTTAAGTTAATTCTCATCCTAGTATTAATGTCCAACCCCTAGGATGCAAATGTTTACCAAGAAAAAGGAGCTGCTTTTCGTAGTGTAATCAATCATTGACCAGAGAAGAAGGCGTCAAACAAGAGCACTGTAACATAAATAAGTCAGTAACTTACTATGAATTCGATTACGGCGCTTATCAAATAGATGCAGTAGGTGTTGAGATATGCATCTGCTAGAAAACCGCCAACCAGAGCCAGGAGGAAGGATGTCCCCATGAAATTAGTAACAATATTTGCTGAGCCAGATGGAGAGAAATGCAGGAACTTTGATAGGTAGAGCACAAGGTTGCTTGCATTAGCCAGGAATGCTAGATTTTCTAGTACCTCCACAACTGTTGTTGTTTCATGATTAGAGAGAAGAATTAGTTCAGCAGATGTTAGAGGTACATCATGTCAAATTAAGTTATTGGTAACATTAAGAAGCGCTTATAGCTGTACTTACCCAAGACAAAGGTGGCTGCTAGCATTCCACCATGACGGCCTCTCACAGCAGGCTTGTTCCTCCAGTTTACATAGCCTTCCCACATATTCAAATTTTGTGCTTCATCCTGTAAATGGAACATATTATAAAGGATACAAGTAAAGACCAGAGACTTTGGAACAAGAGCTCGAAAGAAGCCTTACCATCTCTGTCTCCACAGACTACTCCTGATGTACTCGGTGTCTAATTATAGGATCTCTAGCTTCTAGATTCTGATTGAACTATGTTTTTGAGCTGGTGAGGAATCATTTGGCTCATATATATATAGGGGCAGGCATGGTGGTCCTTCCAACTCATAGAGAAAGGTCTAGATGGACATGAAAGAGACAATATATTCTCTCTGATATGGTGGATGCTGACTTTTTCTACAGGGACAAAGGACGGTTTTATATGGATTGCTTAGCTACTACCACACCCCCAATGAAGAAGTGAACGATAAAGTACTCGGACACATCTTCAGAAAGAAGGTACACCAAAACTAACCCTTCCATTGATATCCACCTTAAAAGTTGTTAAATATAAAAAATTGGTAAATATAGTGGCTTATTGCAGTTAGGTGGCTATCTTTAGCCTTAATGGGGAGCAATGATATAGAATACCAATAAGATTAGTGGTCTCTGGAGTTCTCTATGCTGACTTGGAGACTATTTTCTAGATACTGTTTCAATGATGCTACCTTGAATAAGCAGATCTCTTATGACTAATCTAAATAATTTATATGGATCCGGACTTGACAAACAAATGATTGATATAGTTATTGTTAAATATTATACTTTGCTGGTATAATGTTGTCTTTGAAGCCAAAGTTAAATGCTGGGGCTGTTTGTTTGGAATTAAGCATTCAACTTTTATAGTTTAGATAATGTATTTTAGTTCTCTAGGGCTGGTCTAGGTTGTTTGCTATGTATTTGTCTGAACCTGTAAGGTGATACTTTAATCTGAAATGAGGCGATTCCTTGTTTACCTACAACGCCACTATGTATGGTTGGTTAATATAGGACTCTCAACTAGTTTACATACATAGTTCTTTTAAACTCTGCTTTAAACAACTTATTCGAGGCTTTAGTCCAAACTAAATGCTGCATTAGCTATTCAATTAGGGTCCAAAATAACAATCATACCACTTTTCACATGATCTCATGGTGTGGTAACACCACTCTGTGGCTAATGTTAATCACAATGTATTTGTGGTTTCTCTAGTTATTTTTCTGGTATTTCCATTAGGTATATGTGTGTTTTTGTTAAATGCAATTATCATGTATCACTGAGGAACTGCCCAAATTGGGAAGATTTAGCTGTAAAGAAGAATTTCTATTTTCAGTACTTTGCATAAGAAAAGGGCAAATTAAGCCTTTCTATGTTGTCTTGTTCTATTGGTTGTCTTTCCTTATTCCTGGTGCTTGTGGTGTTTTCACCCAACTTGGACTGGAACTTATTCCTACCACTGGAAACTAGAATCATCAGTTAGCGTCTCTTCTTTTTTGTTCTTTTTAAAATTTATTACTGGAGTCATCTTAGTTAGTGGAGTGGCCTCATTCATCATATCAGGTCTTCTTTCTGGGCCACCAGTAAAATTTTGTTCCCCACATCATATGACTGTGTGGATCATATTCTCCTGGAAACCCATGGATGCATAATCAGAGAGATCTCCAACTTGGGTGGTTAGGAGACGATGACAGGATGGGTCCCTTTCATGCTAGGAGGATTAGCTCTTTATCTCTGCCACCAAATATTTAGTTCCCCGCTTCACTCATTTTCTAGATTGAGGAACCGGATGAAGATAGATCCTCTGTAGCTGAAAACTATCATTTGCTTTCCTAACCAGGCAGTGAGAAAGGTTTAAGTTATTAATAAACCAAGATCAAGGGGTTGGCCACTTTTGTCTTCTCATAGAGTATGCCAAGAGCAGTACTTGTGAAAGATTACATAGATATTAGGAGAATAAGACTTGGTTTCTATCCTAGAAATTGCTACGGGACTATAAAGCCACCAATTTAAGAAGGCTGAACTGTTTAATTTGCTTCATGAACTAAAGTGGAGGAGATGCTAATCTAAACTGTGGAATTCACAAAATTTGCTTCTTCTTGTCCTGGAATGTTATGAATGGTGATGGAATCTTTTGTATGCTAAGATTCTAGTATATTTAAGAATCTTTGTCGAAGAGCGCCGAAAGGGTTGCTTAATTAAGATGAATAGGATATACTTGTTAGTATCAATGAGCACAGCTTCAAGCCCTAGAGTAGATCAATGCTCTATTAGTATTCGTTAGAATAAAGTACAGTGACGAGAAGAAGGAAAAAAAAAAAAAAAGAATTAGTACTTCTAGAGGTCGAAAGGACCTGATACATCTTTACAGCTCTTGAAATATATACATTTGGCTACTACTGCAGTGTCAATCACTTGCACAGATGCTTACAATTGACGAATTTTTCTCTTGCCTTTTGTCTGATTCCTCCTCTGCTAAAGGACTACTTTTACCTCTTTCACTTTGCAACATCCAGGATGTTCTTTGGGTAACCAATTGCCTTGTGTGTTTTCTCTGCTTGCCTGGCCCTCCTTTTCATTCTCCGACTTCACAAGATTGAGATCAATAGAGCTGTCAATATCGGTATTAGACTATTAGGTCCTCTTGGCCGGTAGATCGTAGGAGGTCCTTGGGTAAACCCTGCACATGTTTTTCTACTTCTCTCGCCTTGGAGTGCAAGAGAAGTGTAGAATTAAGAAGTGGTAACCATCAACAATTACAGTGACAGGATTTTGTCCTCACAGATGTGACAACCAGCAACTTGTTTTTCATCTTTACTTGCACAGGCTGTTGATTGGTCGCTCGTTTGACCTTATGCTGGCACTGTGATACGAGCTTCGTAGATGTAGCAGTCGTTCACGAGCATTCTAGAGACACCATCAGCCTCTTTTGCTGTCTTCTTGAATGGTGTGTGCCTCTTTCGTTACTCATAATCGATGGTCGGTTTATCATGTTTAGCACTTTGCTGCAGATCAGAGAATATGGAGGAAACAAATTGTGGTGGCCATGAAAAGCCAGTACCAGAAATGATCAAGACCTAAGTAAAGGGGGGAGTGACCATAGTACTGAAGAAGCAAAGTTGTCAATTGCCCCCCCCAACCCAATGTGAGAGATGAAGGGGACATATTATGTTGGTGGTATATTTTGGTACATTGGGCTGCTGTTTTGTCAATCCTTTGATAGAAGCAGACATGCGAAAAGGACTTGGAAAATTATGCGTCTGGTTGTGGAGAGTGACCACCAAGGGCGGTGGAGTTCCTCCTTTCTGCCCCCACTCCCCCATGTGAAGCTTAACAGGTCAACAATGAGTGGTAATGGTACAGTTCTATGGAAAGATCCCAATTCCAGAACATCCGACTGACCAAGTTTGTGACTTTCCAAGAAGTGAGGAGCTTTTCATGGCTCGTGGTTAGTTTTACGATTGGACAATCACCATTGAACGTGAAGATGAAAAGGGGAATCGAAAATGACTGTCATTACAATGACCAAAGCTTGAGACAAGCAGACTGTGGAGGTGGAATATCATGAGAGAAAGGGGTAGAAAGTAACTAAGGGAGGATAATGAGAAGTGGGAGTGGTAGATGTGTCGCTGGCTGTCCAACATCAAGATAGTAGATTAGGGTCATCTGCATGGCCCTTCCAACAAGCCCTAAAGCCAAAACGTTAACATTGTACAGGGAAACTGGACCACCACCATCACCTTCTCCATTACTGTACCATAGACTAAAGATCTCGGGAGTGGTGGGTACGTAGCCAAAATTGTCTGGGATCGTTCAAAGTTGGTAGACCCAACTGGTCCAATCTTGCAAAGTCGGAAGTATGTGAACCATTTTACCCGGAATGAGTTAGGTGGTAATTGGATTTTAAGTAGCCACCATTTATTTTTCTTTTTTTTTAATTTCACGATTAAAATTGTTTTAGGGTAATTTTGGAAGAAAAAAAGACCATACTTGATTATTCTATGTACTAGCTTATAACCCGGCCCGTTGGCCGGAATGTTCATATTTGATTATTTGTATTTTTATGTTACATTTAGTCTATCAACCCGTTTAGTTTTATTGACAATTCTTCGATCTAGATGATATATAAAGAAAGAATATATAGGTCGAACTTTTGGAGAAATAAGAATATAAAATATAAAAATGATTGATCTCATTTTTATAATGATAATTAAGCCCCAATTAAAATGCTATTGGTTAGTTGATTGTCAAGAAAGATAGAGTACAAAAGCTCATTGGAATTCCCACACGCCATAGATAGTTTGAAACACAATTTTAAACCTCACAATCCTACATAAAGGGTTCAATGCACTCCTTAGGAACAATATGCCACTAATCAAAAAGAAATGGAGAGTTGTTGATTCAAGTCAACTATATACTAACAACTCAATTAAGAGGGGACCAATAAAACTTGAGAGCAAACGAAAAAATTAGGGTTACCTCCAATATGCTAATAAACTCGATCGAAGTAATAAGACACAAAATTAGACACTCCGTATCTATCAGTTCCAATAGGTTGAATAAAGAATCGACCTAGCTGCAAAAACCATAAACCTAAAGGTCCAATAGTCACCACTCTCTGCTGTAGAACCAAATTTTTATCTCAAGAGACATATGTTTCAATAAAAAATTCAATCTCTAATCCTCCTTCTACAACTCCATTTATTGAACTCCATTCTATTTGTCATGGATTGATATCGGAGTTGAAATCTTCTACTTGCCTAGCTTAAATCCCGAATAATAAAATCGTAGTGCCAAGAGATACCAAAAGATTGATTTCAAAGGCGGTCTTGTATTGAAAAGTGAAAGGGGCGTAAACTATTGCACGATAGAGGGAATTTCGGAGGAAGTTAAAAGAGATAAGAACAAAGATAAAAAAAAGCACTAAATATAAATTTAAATTGAAAATTTCAAGGATACAACACGCAGTAACATAATTAGTTTCTTCTATGGTAGCCAATTATCAATCTACCTTTAGCAAAAAAATTAAGGCGAGAGCAAAAAATTTAAAATTGAGAAAATTACATGAAACTCTAGCTACTATGAAAACTGAAGTATCAAGCACCATAAAAATATATACGGTAGACTTAGTGGGCTTGGTAATCATGATGGAAAATTCATCCAATTTTCAGAGTCTAACTTTGTGTATGCTTTGTACTAAAAAAGATACAACAAATTTGTTTAGTGTAATTGGTTGTGATTGTTGTCTTTGTTTTAAGAGACCCGGGTTCGAATCCTCATATTGATATTTTTATTGAGATAAATATTTAATTGTAAAGACAAAAATGTCCTTCCTACTTTCACTCTCGTTGCAGGAAATTTGAAATGGAGAAAAGTTCGCAAAACTCTACCATATATTATTGGAGGATTCTATGATAACCCTACTTCTCCCTCTAGTATTAACACGCCGCAGCCGCAAGCTCTCTACTCGTCGACGACAATGACTTTCTGACACGGCAAAACACAACACCAATCTGCGACCAAGTGTAATCGCAGACCGGGAATGCAGTAACAGGCAAGTTATATTATCAACTCGGGGTCTAGATCTACTGCTTACTCAGTGATTCTCTGTTATCTAGCCAACTAAAGTAAGTGATTGTTGTTTAAAAGCAAAAGCAGAAATAAAGCAGGAAATTATTCGGTTTTCTCAAGCAGGTAAGAGTCACTCGGGAATGAGCCCCCCTAGCTCCTTAGTTAGGTTCAATTGCAATTTCCCTGGGTTGATTTACTGTTGATTAGACTGCGGAAGATCTGACAGTAGCTTGGAATCTCTTAAACTGACCAAGCCCTCTCAGTCTAACTACCCGGCAGACGACTAGTCTTCACCGGGATAGAAAGCTGAAGCAGTAAGAACAGAACTCCACTACTGGAATTGGATTCCAGTACAAAGCAGTAAACTGGCTAACTCTCGTATAGCCAATCTCCTACTACCGAATGATGAGACTTTAACAACCTAATCAGATTCTATCTATCTCAGATTGCAGCAGGAATCAGGAAAAGTTGATCAGACTTCAATTGACTCAATAAACATGCATCATTCGATTAAAATCAAACAGTAATATCATCCCAAGTCATTACAATCAATCCCTAACACATAGAACTAGGGTTCTTCATCCCCAAGTGAGAGAGGGGTTCTACTCCATAGAGAGAGAGAGGAAAACAAGATACAAAGTAGTCATACTCATAAAGATGAGGAAAATCTGCTCTGGGATGATGATTTCCACTCCTATGACGATCTCCAAGCTTGATTTGATGAAACCCAGCTCCAAGATGGCTTCTAGGATGTGTTCTTCGTCCTTTCTCTCTCTAAAACTCTGTTTTTGCTCAAAAAGTCCGATTCTCTCTCTTGCAGCCCGGAATTGGGTTTAAACCAGGAAATCCCGACTCACACGGGCAGGGCCACACGGCCGTGTGGCATACCCAGTTGCCCGTGTGAGTCAAAACGCTGCGTTCCACTTAGTTCGATACTCAGGCTTCTCACACGGCCAGAGTGGCACGGCCGTGTTTGATTTCCATCTGCCCGTGTCTGCTCTCGGCAAAAGTCACACGGCCAGACCACTTCTTCACACGGCCGTGTGAGTTGTCAGGGCAGGCCGTGTTTGCTCTCGCACAATCTCACACGGCCAGAAATATGAGTTGCACGGCCGTGTGGTTTGTGGGTGTGCCCGTGTGGCCTCCTTTGTGACTTGCTTCGGGCCCGATCTTCGTCCAATCGACCCCAAACTCGCTCCCAAGCCTCCATTCACGTACTAGGTCCTGAAATATCACAAACAAGCACAACCTAGCGTGAAATCGGCCTAAAACACGGGAAATCACATCTCAAACGGTGTAAGAACAGGGGTAAAAACATGTGTAATTAACGGTCTATCAAACTCCCCCACACTTAACCGTTTGCTTGTCCCCAAGCAAACCAAGTCAGACACAAGGTAAGCTTACATATTTCAATAAATCAACATTGGGGACAAGTCATAAAGGCACAGAACACGTGAATCATACTGGTTTTCAAACATCAACACATGAGCAACTTCATTAGCAACCTGGACAACCACCACAAAGGACATTCGAGTGCAGCAAAATCGAGTAAAGGAAGAGTCTCCCTTCTGTTCACCAACCAACCTAGACTTGACTCAACCACTTACTCAAAACAGTCAACTCATGCATCCAACTCAAGACATGAGAATAGAGACCGAGCAATCTAGGTCCTCACCGGGGTACACGAGTATATAGAATATGAAAAATGAATCACTCACTCTCAACCAGTGGGGTCAGGACAATTTGATGCGAAAAATGCGCATGTTATTTCTCTCAATCCCTAACATCTCTTCACCATGATGGCAGCCTCTAAATGCTAGAGTTCACATATGGGGTGTCACCACTAACTAATCAGGAGGTCTTAGACACAGGTTCAAATGACTGGCTAGGGTCTTGGACATGGGGAAAAGGCCTTTTAGGTGGTGGAAGTATTCATAGCACAAGGTTCCACATTTCCAAACCCAAACAATCACAGTCAAACAAACCGGTATTTCCTTTCTGCTATTCTGCATTACTCAATATCTCAATAGCACAAGAGCGAAGGAGGTATAAATGTCAGCATTTCCAAGCCAGACTGCTAAGAAACACTACTTACTGGGCATTATTCAGATTTTTGGTAGTGGCTCTCTTTTGCTTCCAATTTTTCTTTGTTTTTCTTTCATTTTCTTTCATTACTTAAGAGAGCCACCACTTCTGCATATATTTCAAACACAAGCCCAACTTTTAAGCACTACCTCCAACACTCACATCAAATTTAGCAGAAACAGCAGAGAATATGTAAAAACCACTCTGTGGAACCTTCTAAAAGATGTAAACAAGGTGATTTTTTTTCATTTCAGACCAAAAGAAAGGATAACACACGGCTCAAAAGGGCTGACTAGGGGATATGACACATCAGGACAGTCAAATTTGGTCGTGGGCTAATCCTATGCCCCCATCATCTTAGCTAGTGACAACGTGAATGCTACACATCATGGAAGAGGGATCTATCGCACAAGAAAGAAACGAGCAGGCTCAAATCTCACATGGCTACCTATATGCTCTATCTCACATTCTGATACCCTGAACTAGATGCATAAGAGACTGTCAAGAATAAGTAATCAATCCAAGTCACAGTTGGTAAGAAAACAGTTGAAAAACTGAACCCCTACACAACTCTACTGCACGTCTTAGTCCTCATCATAGGTTGTCCTAGTCACATCAAGCTGTCATGCATCAATCCGAAAACCATTCAATTCATCAATCAGAACACAGTGCCAATATGATCAAACAGCAGTACTTGGAGCCCTCAAATCTCGAGATTTGGACAGTGGACTAGGCTCCAAGCACACATAAATACATTCCAACCGATACAAAGCACCCCCCCACACTTAAGCACGACATTGCCCTCAATGGAGCAGAGGGATAGAGAAGGGGAACGATGTTACCGGATTGAAACTGCTGGGGGACTGGAAGTGGACCAGTCAGCTAGAAACAAACGGGAAGATGGACAGTTCTGCACGAATCGAACACCAAGAACACACTAGCACACTGCGCGTTAGGGATAAGTGTTAGCCCAGAAGGCTACAGCAAAAACAATCCACAAAAGAAAAAACAAAAACAAAAACAAACGACACTAAGTTCAAGCTCCTCACACATGGAGCAAACACACACAAGTCTAAAACGAAAAACAAAACACACTGAGATGGACAACGAGTACAGCCTACTCGTCGCCGAGGTCGTCCAGATCGAAGTTGATGTCGTTCATGAAGGCGTCACCACCATCAGCACCATCATCACCATCCGCTGGGGGAGGTGGAAGTGGAGAGTCCTCCAAACTGGCTGCTCGCCCGGTATCAGCTGGAGCAGATGCTGCTGGACCTCCTGCATACCCCGTGAACGGCGCCTCTCTCGCTCGATGTGTGCGAGAGTCACTCCCTGCTGGGTCTGGAGCTGGTCCAATCTCTCATCGTAACTAGCCATCCTCTGGTGGTACTCGGCCTAGTGAGCCGCGTACTGCTGCTGGAACTGCATCTGATGGTCGATGATCTGCTGGTTCTGGAGACGCAGCTGCTCGAACTGGGAGGTGAAGTAATCCTGCCCCGGGAAACTGGAACTGCCACCCCCGTACACGAAGGTGGTGGGGCGGGCAGCAGCAGTGTCATCCACGTCCTCGGGCTGGACCTCCTCATCAGCTGCACCCTCGGGAGCCTCCTGCTGGACCGCCTCTGGAATCTGAGGTTGAGGAAACCCCTCGATCCACATGACTCCTCGCTCTTCTCGAAGCAGGAGCATCTTGGTGAGCGTAGCCCGGCCAAAGGGAGTGGTCGCTTCCTGCTCTGTGCAACCCTGCAGGGATATCTGGAAGTACTCTGCCAGGCAGGTGATGAGAGGAGTGCAGTGGAGTCTCTTCAGCTCAGAAGCACTCTTCTCGAAGGTCCTCGCCACCACCGAGCCCAAGTGCAGGGGATGATCCCTCTGGCGCATGGACTGAATGAAGTACAGGGATCTCTTGGTGATGGCGCTGGCACTGTCTGAGGCTGGGGTGTAAGACTTGGCCAGCAGGTGATGGAGGAGACGATTTTCGAGCTGCAATGTGGTGGCCTTCGTCTTCCCCGCCTTGAAGGGAAGCTGATGTGGCCGAGCGAGGCTGAAGTACAGCCTCCCGAAGTCCACCCTGTCGGGCTCGGCGACCTCTGTGATGAAGTCCCTGTCATTGACCAAGTTGACGCCCAGGGCTTCCGCCAGGTCGTCGTAACTCATAGAGCGTGGTTCACCGCCGAGTCGGAACTGGACTGCAGCTTCGTCCTTCCAATCGGCCGTGGCTGCGTGCTTGAAGGTGGTGTAGAACTCAAGCACGAGCTCATGGTAAACCGTCGCGCGGATGCTGAGTAGGCGGCGCCAGTATTTGTTGGTGACAACGGGGGAGAGGTGCTCGTAGCAGTTGAGCCTCTCCAACTCGCGCTTCGACCAGTAATGGTGCTGCCCAAACTTGCATGCCAGGACGTTCTGAAAACGATCCCGGTGGGCCCCCCTTCTCAAATCTTGAACATACTGATGCCGGAGGTTGGGCTTCAACATGATCCTGCAAAAGAACAGCCCAAAGTGGAACCAAAACAGCCAAGGAAAATGTTAATCACACCCCCACACTTAAGAACAGAAAACAGCCTAACCATGGTTTCATCCATAGTTCGGGGGTCAGAAACTCGATAAATCAAGCATAATCTGAGTGGGGGTGCACATCCATGAACAAGTAGGTAACGCAAGGTTCACATCCATACCAAATACACCCTCAAAGCACATCATTAAGGGCCCCAACCGACCCCCACAAAATGGTACGAAAACAGGCATTTCATCGAACACCTTGTGTGCACTATTAAGGTAAGCATGAAATTGGCACAATTCTTGCACACAAGGGCTCAAACAATCAAGAGGGACTTTTTCCAACACAATTCAAACACACTCCATGCATTCCCCTCAATCAATTGCACGAAAATCACAAGATTCAATGAGGTTCTCTAAACATGCACCCTAACACCCAATTCTCCACAATTAACATAGGTAAGGGCAAAATCAAACCTGGAGACTCAAGTAGAGGTGTAGGGGATGATGAGGGGAAGGCGATGGAAGCGACGAAACGCCGAAAAAAAGCCCGGAAGTGCTCGTCGGAGCCTCGCTGGAGTCTCGCTGGAAATCGCCTCCGGCGACAAAAACGTCGGCCAAATCTCCTCAAAATGGAGGGATAGGCCGCTTTTGGTGTAGGAATGGTTGGTTTGTTGTTGGTTTGGTGAAAAAATGACAAAAAATGGCCGAAAAAATCGAAAAGGGGGTTTTTGGCGCGGTTTTCCGGCGAGGGACAGAGGATTCCGGCGAGGAATTTGAAACTTTCTGACGACCCGGCCGTGCTGGCCGAATATATAGGCCGTGTCTCGGCCACATGGCCAGACTCGCACGGCCGTGTCGAGGGCACTTTTGCCCGTGTCGGCCGACACAGCCTGGCCGAGGAATTTCACTCGGCCGTGCAGAGTGCTCATTTGGACGTGCCATATTCTGCGAGAGCAGACACGGCCAGGGCACTCCGTCACACGGCCGTACGACAATGTGAGTTGCCTGTGTCGGCCGCACGGCCAGGCCAAGCCAATCCACACGGCCGTGCCAGTTGCACTTTTGGCCGTGTGGAAATTGCCGAGAGCTCACACGGTCAATGGAGAGAATCCACACGGCCGTGTGAGTTTAAAGCTTGGCCGTGTGAACTGCTGGAGCCCCAAAATCAACCTGTTTTCACTCAAAAACGACATTCGACTCTGGAACAACATCTCAAGACTCAAAAAACACAAAAAAATCAAAAAGAAAAAGGTAAGAAAATGCAAACCTAGGTGGGGTTGCCTCCCCACAAGCGCTTCTTTACCGTCTTTTAGCTGGACGCCAGTCGGTGGATGCTCAGTGAGGTGAAGGAGCAGGTGCCTTCAAGAGCGGATCCACCTCGCTCTTGAGGTACAAATTCAAATGGTGGCCATGCACCCGCCGAATGTGGCCACCAGCATTTGCCAACTCAACTTGGCCATCCGGCAGGATGCAAGCGAGTGAATACTCGGATGGCCAAGGTGGGGGCGGGACCAGCTCATAGTGGTCTCCGGCTTTCTTTCGAGCAGGCTTAGCTGCCTGCTGTTTCGGCCGCCACTCCTCCCTGATTTGTTCCTTCGATGACGGAGTGGACGGGAGTGACGGCGAAGGTATGGGAGGCGGATCCTGCAAAATAGGCAAACCAGGAGGATACACGACAGACTCGTGCTCCTGGTGAGATACAGCATGCAAAGGTGACGAAGCAGGACGAGTATTAGAAATTGAAAACGCTATTCGCTCCTCACCTCCCTCAGAATTAAGGTCCCATCATGCACATCTATGAGGGCCTTGGCGGTGGCCAGGAAAGGCCTTCCTAGTATCAATGGCACATTCACATCCTCATTTATGTCCAAAATCACAAAATCAACAGGATAATTGAATTTGCCAACCTTAACCAGAAGGTCTTCCACTATGCCCCTAGGATGCACTACAGATCGGTCAGCTAATTGAAGGCTCATCCTAGTAGCACGGGGTTCACCTAGGCCTAGTTTCTTAAACAGTTTATATGGCATAACATTTATACTAGCACCTAAATCCGCCAAGGATCTCTCTACATGCAAATTCTCTATAGAGCACGGGATAGTAAAACTACCTGGGTCCTTCTGCTTCTGCGGAAGCTTGTTCTGCAGAATGGCCGAGCACTCCTCGCTGAGCTCCACAGTGGCCAGCTCGCTCAGCTTCTGCTTCTTTGAGAGAAGATCCTTCAGGAACTTCGCATACTTAGGCATTTGAGATAGTGCCTCCAGGAAAGTCACTTGGACATTCAGCTTCCTAAGCATGGCCATGAAGCTCTCGAACTCTGCCTCCAGCCTGTCTTTGTGCAACCGAGTAGGGAAGGGAAGTTTAGGGATATACTCCTTCACTACTGGTTGCGGTTTAGGTGCAGGCACCTCAACCTCCTTCTCTACTTCTTCTTCAGCTGCTGGAGATGCCGAGGCAGGGGCCTCTCTCTCTTGTGCTCGAGCAGGTGGATCAATAGTCATCTTGCCACTCCTGGTCATGATGGCATTGCAGTGCTCATTCGGGTTCTGAGGGTGAGGAATGGTCTGACCGGGCAAGGTACCAGGAGCCCTTTGTGCCACTGCTTGAGCCACACTCCCCAGCTGGGTCTGGATATCCTGCAAGACAGCCTGTGTGTTCCTCTGGCCAGCTTCAAGAGCCAGGAATTTACTCGATGCCTTTTCCATGAACTGCTCGATGGTGTTAAATTTTTGAGCACTAGAACTGGCGAGAGAACCCACCAATTCCCGCAGTTCAGCCATCTGATCATTCTGCACTGGGGCGGCAGGGGCTGCACCTGGCTGCTGGAAAGGTCGCGGCTGTGATGGAGCAGCATGCTCCTGCATGGGCTGGTAGAGAGACTGCTGCTGCTGGAATTGCCCCTGTCTGGGCTGATATGGTGGCCTCTGGAAGCCCAGTGGTCCCTGGGGGACTGGTGGTCTGGAATTTGCCCCACCCCAGGAGAAGTTGGGATGCTGGCGCCACCCCTCATTGTAGGTGTTACTGTAGGGGTCATTGCGCTTGACATTGTTGATGAAGTTCACCTGCTCATGGGGCGTGGTCGATTCCTTCATCGCCTGACAATCTTCCACTGTATGATGGGTGCTCTCGCACCACTGGCAGAGCATAGCCTGCTGCTGTCCGGTACCTGCAATCAAACCAGAACGATCGATAGCTGAAACCAGCTTCGATACCACCTGCACCAAATCAGATGACTGGGTGCCCAGAGCATGCACACCCCGGCCTGGTGCTCTCCTCGATTTCCTGGCAGTGCCCCAATCGTACCCGTTCTCCGCCATCTCCTCAAAGAGTTGATTCAGCTGTGGCGGTGTTTTGGTCAGCATGTTCCCGCCACAAACCGAATCAGTCAGCTGCTTGTCCTCCGGGAAGAGGGCGTGATAGAAGGTTCCCACCTTGAAAGCATCGTTGAAACCATGATTGGGACACCTCAGGAAGAGGCTGTTGTATCTCTCCCAGGCGTCCCGGATGGTCTCATCTTCATCCTGAGTGAAGTGGGTGATCTGCTTCTGCAAGTCCGCCGTCTTGGACGGAGGATGGTAGCGGGTAAGGAACTTGTCCGCCAGGTTGGCGAACGTGGTGATGGAGCCCGGAGGTCGAGTGTCTAGCCACTCCTTGGCTTGCCCCTCCAGAGTAAATGGGAAGTACCTCAGCTGGATGGCATCTGCTGGTACCCCATTGATCTTGATTCCATCAATGAGCTCATGGAATCGCCTGAGATGTGATCGGGGGCACTCCCCCTCTTTGCCACGGAACATCACCGAACCGCGCAGCATGGTGATTACTGAGGTGCTCACCTCAAAATTATTGGCTGGGACATGAGGGTGTTGAATGGGTGACCTCATGTCTGCAGCCCTGGCGGTCCAGTAATGTCCCATGGTCTGCTCCTCGGGATCGATCACAGCATGGTCCTGTGGATCAGCCATCTCTTCTTCCTCTTCTTCTAACTGCAGCTGTGATAGCGCCTCCTCCGCAGCCAGTCGCGCCTTTAGAGCCCGCTTGAAGTTTCTGCAGGTTCGTTCAAGCTCCTAGTCTAGTGGTAGTAAATCTCCCGACTGGCTACGGGTCATGCACTACCTGCACACAATCAGCAGAAGCAACCCGTGAAGGCACACAGGTGGAAGAGATAAAATGCAGTAAATAAAAAGCTAGAGTAACAAATCCTCACGTTTCCCCAATAACCTAGAGGGTCCCCGGCAACGGCGCCAAAAACTTGACACGGCAAAACACAACACCAATCTGCGACCAAGTGTAATCGCAGACCGGGAATGCAGTAACAGGCAAGTTATATTATCAACCCGGGGTCTAGATCTACTGCTTACTCAGTGATTCTCTGTTATCTAGCCAACTAAAGTAAGTGATTGTTGTTTAAAAGCAAAAGCAGAAATAAAGCAGGAAATTATTCGGTTTTCTCAAGCAGGTAAGAGTCACTCGGGAATGAGTCCCCCTAGCTCCTTAGTTAGGTTCAATTGCAATTTCCCTGGGTTGATTTACTGTTGATTAGACTGCGGAAGATCTGACAGTAGCTTGGAATCTCTTAAGCTGACCAAGCCCTCTCAGTCTAACTACCCGGCAGACGACTAGTCTTCACCGGGATAGAAAGCTGAAGCAGTAAGAACAGAACTCCACTACTGGAATTGGATTCCAGTACAAAGCAGTAAACTGGCTAACTCTCGTATAGCCAATCTCCTACTACCGAATGATGAGACTCTAGCAACCTAATCAGATTCTATCTATCTCAGATTGCAGCAGGAATCAGGAAAAGTTGATCAGATTTCAATTGACTCAATAAACATGCATCATTCGATTAAAATCAAACAGTAATATCATCCCAAGTCATTACAATCAATCCCTAACACATAGAACTAGGGTTCTTCATCCCCAAGTGAGAGAGGGGTTCTACTCCATAGAGAGAGAGAGAGGAAAACAAGATACAAAGTAGTCATACTCATAAAGATGAGGAAAATCTGCTCTGGGATGATGATTTCCACTCCTATGACGATCTCCAAGCTTGATTTGATGAAACCCAGCTCCAAGATGGCTTCTAGGATGTGTTCTTCGTCCTTTCTCTCTCTAAAACTCTGTTTTTGCTCAAAAAGTCCGATTCTCTCTCTTGCAGCCCGGAATTGGGTTTAAACCAGGAAATCCCGACTCACACGGGCAGGGCCACACGGCCGTGTGGCATACCCAGTTGCCCGTGTGAGTCAAAACGCTGCGTTCCACTTAGTTCGATACTCAGGCTTCTCACACGGCCAGAGTGGCACGGCCGTGTTTGATTTCCATCTGCCCGTGTCTGCTCTCGGCAAAAGTCACACGGCCAGACCACTTCTTCACACGGCCGTGTGAGTTGTCAGGGCAGGCCGTGTTTGCTCTCGCACAATCTCACACGGCCAGAAATATGAGTTGCACGGCCGTGTGGTTTGTGGGTGTGCCCGTGTGGCCTCCTTTGTGACTTGCTTCGCGCCCGATCTTCGTCCAATCGACCCCAAACTCGCTCCCAAGCCTCCATTCACGTACTAGGTCCTGAAATATCACAAACAAGCACAACCTAGCGTGAAATCGGCCTAAAACACGGGAAATCACATCTCAAACGGTGTAAGAACAGGGGTAAAAACATGTGTAATTAACGGTCTATCACTTTCGCACCGCCTACACTGGCCATTCCTTCCCCTCCCTCTCTCTCCGACGTGCCGGCCATCCCTCCCCTCATCCTCTCTCTCCGACCCTCCTGCCTCAAAGCAATCGGATTTGTTTTGTGTTTCTTCATCCTATGCTTGCAGTTCTTCATTGGAGGGAATTATAAGTGTGTAAGTTGTTTAATTTTGTTTTATTGCTTCTGGGTTTTCTTTGTTGAACCTATTGATTATATTGGCAAGCTAATTGTGTTTTGATTTGGAAGGAAGAATATTGATCGAGGATTTGACGTGAAGAGAGTAGAAGGATTGGTTTGTATTTTTTGAAATGGTAGTGATTCTTTTCGTATTGGTAGTGTTTTTTTTTGCATTGGTATTGATTATCATGTAATGGTATTCATTATGCAATGATATTGGTGTTTTATGAATGATAGTGTTTTTATTTCTCGAATGGTATTGGTGTTTTGTGCAATGATAGTGTTTGTGTAATGAATTGGTATTGATTTATTGTTTGTTGTTGCAGCGGTATTAGTTCGGCTGAACAACATATGACCACACCAATACATATCAAACCAAACATATATACCGATAAAAATATATATCAATACCAAAACAATAATAAATCATAGTCCTTTGACGTCTGATGATGACCGACATCAACAATATGTCTACCAACACATAACTACAGACAATAATACCTTTAAAACACAGGGACAAACAAAACAATTCATTTTAATGGTACTACACCTGAACCAATATCAAACCATGCACATCCTACAACCATTATGCAGACCCTCTGCATCCAACTCAATTTCAATATTGACTACCAATCTATCAAAACAAATATACACCAATACCAATGTAAACACTAACAATAAAACATAGCATCACTACCAAAACAATAAGCACCAGAATACCATTCTTACTCTTAGTAGCCACGGTGATTACTACCGCTTTTATTTTACCCTTCTTCAGAATGGTAGCAAACTTTAGTGAAATAGTGATTCGAATTTCAGATGTTATTGAATCCAACAGTTCAGCCTTGTCTGGTCAAATTGTATAACGAAATCCTTTCATATGGTTACTGGAGACATGCCGACATGGAGACCAGAGTGCCGAACGGATTCAATAGACGAGAGGAATCGATCGCCAGTGAGGAGTGCTGCCGACTTTGTTCTAGCGACTCTGCACATTCTATCTCGCCTTCTTTCGAGCAGAGCATGAGTAGTGAGCCGAGAAGCCAATGACCTTCTCTTTGTTCTTTTATAGACCTTATAGGCTCAGACCTCAGCGCCTTCCATCCTAGCTCCTCTCCTACACAATCATCGGTGACCTTCTCTTTGTTCTTCCAGAGGCCTCAAAGTGGGACAGGTTACAGTGATTACTACAAAAGTAGTAATCACCATGGTTACTAAGGGTAAATTGGATATGAAAAATAAATCATATTAATTAATTTTTTAATAAATTACATTTTAGGTAGTTACAAAAATCTATTAATTACAATTCTTTCTCTTTCTCTCACTTTCGTAATCTCCAGCTAGATCCCTTTCCTTATTTTTCTCAATCTTTCTGCAAAAGAAAAAAAACACGAAATCACTACCAATCCATTAGACAACCACTACCACTTTGAAAAACATCAATACCATTGTAGAAATAAATATATACCATTACACAAAAACTACCAATATAAACAATCTACCAATATAAATCTATACCATTTCACAAAAAATCAATACCATTGCAGATTTAATCAATACCAGTACATGCAAATTAATATCATTACATGATAATCAATACCAATGAGACAAAAACAATACCATTGAGACGAGAGGGTCGAAGATAAAAGGATGGCCAGCGCTAGCGTTTGCTTTGACGACCTCCGCGGTCCTGTACTCGCCCAGGACGCTTGTCCATAGGCTCCTTCCTGTTGTTAGAGAGAGAGAGAGAGAGAGAGAGAGAGAGAGAGAGAGAGAGAGAGAGAGAGAGAGAGAGAGAGAGAGAGAGAGAGAGAGAGAGAGGGGAGGGTCGTGGGATGGGGTGGGGAGTTAGGGAGGGTGAGGTGGGGAGGCGACCAGCGGGAGGAGAGGTGGTAGGGTGATGAGGGTAGACGTAGGGTTGGGGAATGTAAGTTATAAATATAGGTAATAATCTCGTGTGATATTATTTTGATTTCCAAACTATCATGAATTTAATCTTGATTGTCATTTAAAAAAAAGGAAAAAATAGAGCTAATGAACGGTTCAGATCTCACCTACGAGAACCTTATTTTTTATTGCCACCGCGGTTAACCGCAACTAACCGCTAATCATTTACGTTACGATCTCAATTTGTTATTCTTTTCTTACTCCATTGCTGCTAACCGCGTTATTCGATGTTGTTAACCATAGCTTAACGAAGAGTATGGAAACATAGTTTGATACAGTGAACTTTTAGTCCTTATTCCAGTTATACAGCCATGCAAATTTGTAAATTGCGTTAGGATTTGGTGGTCAAAGTTAGGGCTGCTAGAATGGGTTCTGTTTAACCGAACCATTAAAAACTCCATAACAAGTGTTTTTAATGGTTATTAACAGATATGTTCTAGTCGATTTTAGTTTGATTAACATCAAATCCGTCGACACCCAAATGGCCAAATACACGAACAAAATAGGTTCACGTTTCAAACGATTGTCCGTTCCTCCAGACCAAAGCCGAACCTTCAAGGATCCTTAACAATTTCACTTCAAATATAGTGTAAATTCGGACTATCGGTTTTGGTTTTATAATTAGTGGTGCGGTTCGGGTCCCTACAGTTTTATGACCCCCTACCCGTTAATGAATTGCCAAGTTTCTAAGCTGATGGAAACATGTAGAGATTAGTATTGCTCATACGTTTGAGTTTGGAGATATTTATGTGGATGCAGCTGAAAGAACGTGCGACGGATGCATTCTAATTCATGAGGATGGTGACTGCAGAGACGTGGGGATGGATGGATTCGTTTCTGTTGAAAGGAGGGCCGGGCCTGGTTTTTGTGAAAGCAGGAAGTGCCCTTTAACTTGGGACGTTTGGCTTTGGTGGGGGAGTGGGGGACTACTGCAAATAGATAGAACATATCTGTATTTTTCAGGGACCCCAAATGAACCAAAGAATAACCCTTCCCCCTCTTCTTAATATACATGTTACATTCGAAGCCAGTTACCACACTTCTTCCCGACTACAAAGTTCATTTGACAACTCAATCCCTAGAAACTGTTGATATGAGTTGAATCAGATTATCTGTCGTCGACTTGAATCGGATTATCTGTTGATATGATTTGTACACATTTGGGCTTCTGTGCTGGACCTGATATGTAATCTTATTATTTACCATATTGGATTAGAACGTTGGAGATAATAATGTACTATATATACTTCTCATGGGTTTTCTCCAGCGAACCATGGCATTTAAGGAATGACATGTGCTACTTGAGGAAATGGGAGTCGGGTATCAGAGCTGAACAACCTCGACCTACGATTTCGATTTGGCTACGTATTCTTGACCTGTCTCTAGAACACGTAACGGAGAGGATTCTTACGCGTCTAGCAAGCATGATAAGGCGCCCTCTCTGGTTTGATAAGTCCAGTCGACTAGGGCAAAGGCTTGGGTATCCAAGAGTCTGTGTTGAGATGGGCGTTGATTCTGTTTTTCCGGATTCGTTGAGGCTGGTCCCTGATCGTCGCCCTGCCTACAATGTTAACATCGAATTCTGCAATAAACCAGAACTTTGTAAGAAATGTAGTAGGTTAGGTCACGATTGTGAGAAGGTGGAGCTAGTTACTCCGGAGAAGGAGGAGGGAGAGATGGAAGGCAGAATGTGGTTGAAGAAGTCGTTGAGAATGTGGAAATAGTTTAGGTAGAAGTAACTGAGAGTAGTGCAACCAGTGGGAGTATTGAAGTGGAGATTACCTTTGCTGACAATGTAGCGGGAATGCAGAAAGATGTGAGTGATTCACTTTGTGCAAATGTAATTCAGGAGGAAGCAGGGTTGAAGAAGGCAATAGAGAATTTGGTTACATCTTTGACTATGGGATCTGTTTGGCAGGGATGTAATCTCCCCTCTGACAAAGAGTTTCAGCAGGCAGTTGAAGTTTATCATCTTCCCTCTAATAACTATATTGATGCTCTAGCTTCTCTGACTTAGTTTGAAGTAGGAGAGATTGCAGTCTCACCACTAAATGATCCTGTCCATTTCCCTGCATTAGGTGGTCAGTAAAAGAAGAAGGGTAAACCAGGTCGGCCTCCGAAGGGGGCAAAAACTAGCATCAAGTAATGAATGTCCTTGTTTGGAATATGCGGGGGTTTAACAACCCTGACAAGCAGGCGAGTATAGTGAAAATGATTCATCGTTATAAGGTGGAGATAGTGGCAATATTGGAAACTCGAGTTATAAAGAAAAAGTGTAGCAGATAATAACCGAAAACTTCCCGGACTGGGAATACAAAGACACCTACTCTGCAGATGAGTAGGTAGAATATGGGTTTTATGGAAAAGGGGTTAAATTTTAGGGTGGTAGATAGTAATGGTTTCTATGTCCATGGCATTCTTCAGGGACGGGTTCCTATGCAATATACTTTCATGTATGGTTCAAATGAAGTAGTTGAAAGGCAATCGACTTATCTCGAAATCAAAGGGAAGACTGACTTGACTAATCCTTGGCTAGTGGCAGGGGATTTCAATGCGATTGTGGACAGTACTGAATCTTTTAATTCTGGTGGATTGGGTGAGAGTGTTGAGCATTTTAAGGCCTGGATTGAAGACTTGCAGTTTATTGATCATGCAGCTCTAGGGCCTTGGTTCACATGGTCTAACAAGCAAGTGGCAAACCCTATAGCAAAGCGATTGGATAGAGTGCTGGTCTCGGAAGGATGGGTGGAAAATTTTCCTAGAAGTTCAGTAAAGATTCTTCTTCCTAGGCTTTCAGATCACTGTGGGTTGCTCATTAGTGAAGACTCCAAGATTAAAACTCTGCCTCGTCCTTTCATATATTCCAGTTTTTGGAAGCTACACCCACAATATGAAAACTTAGTAAAAGAAGGTTAGATCTGTTTTTTCACGGGCACAACAATGACTAGGTTATACCAGAGACTCCGCAATATCAAAGTGCGCCTGAAGAATCTAAACAGGGAGAGCTACTCGGATATACATGAAAAAGTTAACATAGCAAGGGAAGAACTTGACAAAAGCTCAGCTGGAAGTGTTGGAGCGCCCTGCCTCGTTAGCTTTTCAGGCTGAGTATAGGTGTATGGTCCAGCTTCTAGCAATACAAAAAGCTAAAGAGTCATTCCTTAGACAGAAGTCACAACAACAGTTGGTGAATTGTGGAGATTCGAACTCCAGATTCTTTTACAGTATGGTCAAAACAAGGCAGGCTAAGAATACAATAAAACAGTTGGTTACTGAGACAGGAACAATAGTGGAGGATATTGAGGAAATTGGTCACGAGGCAGTGGAGTTTTACAAGAAGTTACTGGGAACTCAGGATACCAAGCTAAAAAGGGTCACTGTAGACACTCTTAGAAAGATGCTAAAGTTTCACTTAGAAGAAGACTCGGTGAATCTATGTGCTATGGTCACAACAGATGAAATTAGAGAGGTTGTGATGGGAATAAAGAAAGGAAAGGCACCTGGACCTGACAGGTACTCAGCTCAGTTCTTTCAAGAGCACTAGGGGCTTGTGGGGACTGAGTTTACTCTGGCTATTCAGGATTTCTTTCGAACTGGAACATTACGTAAAGAAGTCAATTGTACCATCCTAGCCCTAATCCCAAAGGTACGTAATGCTTCCTCTATGAAAAACTTCAGGCCAATTTCCTGTTACAATTTGGTGTATAAGTGTGTCTCCAAACTCTTAGTTAACCGTCTTAAAAAAGTTCTACCACAGCTGATAAGCCCTAACCAGTCATCATTTATTGAAAGAAGGTTGTTAATAATATTGTGCTTGCAAATGAGTTAGTTAAATGGTATAGAAGGAAAAATGTCTCCCTCAGATGTGCTCTCAAGATAGATATCATGAAAGCATTTGATAGTGTAGACTGGGATTTTGTGAATTGTGCTTTAATAGCAATGGGATTCCCTGAGAAGTTTGTTCTTTGGATTAAGAGTTGTCTGGAGTCAGCTAGTTTCACAGTGTGTATAAATGGAGGTCTAACAGGGAACTTCCCGACAAGGAAAGGACTAAGGCAGGGTGTCCATTGTCCCCTTACCTGTTTGCCATCAGTATGGAGGTCTTAAGCTGTATGTTAGATCATGCGACAGAGAGATCTTTTCTTCCATATCATCCTCATTGCAGCAGAATAAAACTCACCCATCTATGTTTTTGCCGACGACCTGCTGCTCTTTACTAAAGGGTCAGTAGAAGGGGTGGAAGTAGTAGCTGAGATCCTCCAGAAATTTTATCTAATCTCAAGACTCAAATGTAATCCAAGAAAGAGTGAGTATTCAGCTCAGGGTGTCTGAAGGGTTAAGGGCTGAGCTAGCAAGAACATCTGGTTTTCAGGAAGGGCACTTACCTGTTAGATATCTGGGGCTTCCTCTGAATGCAGGAAAACTCTCGACAGAAGATTGTAAAGCTTTAATTAATAGAATTGATGGGAGAATCAAAGGATGGCAGCCTAAACTTCTATCATATGCGGGAAAGCTCGAGTTGGTTATATCAGTGCTAGCTAGTATGACTCAATATTGGATGAATGTGATATTGCTCCCTAAGAAAGTAATCAAGGAGATAGAGCGAATCTGCTCTCAATTTCTCTGGGGTGACTTAGAGAAGAAGAAAAAGGCAAGGGTGGCTTGGAAAATGGTGGCTCTACTCCGTGCTGAAGGTGGTATGGGATTCAAAGACCTAAGTTCTTGGAATAAAGCGTGTTTAGCACGACATCTATGGGGGGGGTACTGCCTGATCCAAAAACCTTCTGGATCGCTTGGTTAAAGGAGTAAAAACTTCGAAACCTTAGCATCTGGGAAGTATAGACGAGAGGCTCTTGGGTTTGGAACAAAATCCTACAGCTTCGAACTCTTTTTGCAGATAAATTGTGCAGAACAGCTCGGGGTGTGGAATGAGAGGGTGCTGAAATGGCCAGATTTCAGACAAGTAAGGTGTGCCAGAGTATCAGATCAAGAGGGTAGACAGTGGCATGGGAAAAGTTGATATGGAAGAGAGGAATACCCAAGAACTCGTTGCTAGTATGACTTATATTGTTGGGGAGAATCTCTACATTGGATAAAATTCACGCTGAAATCCAGAGGTAAATGTAACATGTCCTTTATGTAGGCAGGAAGATGAATCGCGTGAACATATTTTCTTCCAGTGTGGTTATGTGCAGGATGTTTGGAAGGCTGTGTTTCCTATTTCATGGAAGCTTCCTATTGAGGCTAGCTAGCTTGCAGGGGCAGTGGTAACATCAAATAAGAAACTAGGTGGAAGTCAGGTGGCCAGAATCCTTTGGTGCCTTGTGTTGAGCGAAATCTGGAGAGAGAGATGCAGAAGACTCTATGGAGGGAAGCAGTTGCTAGCAGCTGAGCTGGTTCTGAGGATGCAGAAGGTAATGGAGGCGAAGGAGCTTGGAGACCAAGACTTTGCAGCGTCGCCAGCTGCAAGATTCCTGTGGTATAAAGCCTAGTTAGCTAGTTGAAAAGAATGTAACAGAAGTAAGATTTCTATTGTTTTTTGCGGACAGTCAGGTTTTGTACAAGTCAAACAATGTACTGATTATATAGATGAATAAAATCCCACCCATTCATCGAAAAAATAAACATTTGCATCAGGATTTTCAACAAGGGTATCACTAAAATTATCAATAGGAGCAACATTATCATCACCAACATTATTAGTAACTCAATGGAAGATTACTCAATAAATTGTACCTACCCGAATAGGTTAGAGAACTCAATTGAGTCAAAGAGGAGAACAAAGAGTAAAATAGAATGTATGTGGGTAAAATCAAATTATTTGGATTTGAGTTTAAGCCACAAATTAAGTATAATATTACTACTTAAACTAAGTAATCCAGTTTTTAACCTTTTACGACTGCTTGCTTGGGTGGTGTGATTAATGAGAATAATACTAATTGCACATATAAGATATAGGCTCATCATTTAGTTAGTGATAGTCACTTTGTTTCCCAAGCAATTTGAGCAAAAAAATTACATATATGAAGGCCCATTTAAGCTATAAATTAATTAGAGGCCATAATTATTTAATTAAAGGTAGTCATTTTGTTTTTCAAGCAATTTGGGGCAAAATAGATTAGTTATTTTGAAACCCGTTTAAGCTATATATTAATTAGAGTCCCATCAGCAGCTCTCTTTCTTTTTTAATCATTGTGGGCCTATTAACAACTATATAGAAATTACTTCCAGTGAGGCTCTCATTTTTCTGGAGCACTCGAAACACTCTCGCTCCATGAATTGGTCACCTAATATAATGTAAGCTATTGCTAGTTGCTACTGTCTTTTGTCTCGATCATTGAAGCTTAGATATGGAATGAAATGAACTCAAGTTTTTGAAGATGTCTCAAAACTCAAATTGGTGTTATTAGGCGCCTAGCTAGCTAGTTGGTGGTAGTCATAACTCATAATCACAAGTATACTAATCGTGGGTGGAAATTTAAACGTGTGGATTAAGAGACAGCATTCTGTTTTGTTAAGTAAGGTAATTAAGTAGGTAAGCATGCCGGAAACTAAATTGCACGTGGGTATTATTCTTTTCCCTTTTTAGTGGGAAATTCGGATGTTCATACGTCAAAAATTCCAACCAAATAGATAATCTTGTAGCTCGTTACGAGGTATTGGTTTCATCAGTGGACCTTTTTTCACTTCCTTCTGCTGTGCTTCATCCATGGAAACTTCAGCTTCTTATATCTTCGAATTGGGTTTTTACGTATGGAGGTTGACCATCTTTTACGCCCTCTCTGTAAGCCTGAATTTTGTTTCTCACGAGCTACAAACAAAAACCGTTCAAATCAGGTAAGACAATGGACAGCAATGAATGATGTCACCACCGTAGATTTAAGGAGACATATATACGTAATTTAGATCGATGATTGAATGTTAGGAGTGGATCCACTGACAAAAGTAATGATTTTTACGGTACAAGATCGACCTCTGGAGATCCGTTATTGGGTGTTGGGTTTGTAAAATTGAAGGTTCGGATTAAGAAATATATACCTACGTTGGCATCCTTGACGGTCGTTATTCATATGTTTTTCTCATGGTGATTCATTATTGACGGAGTTATTGTGCCCGTCTTAACTACTTCTATGAGTTCGGGGTGTTCATGCATGAGAGTTAAAAATATACTGTCGGTAATGAATTTCTTCTCCAAATGAATAACAATACGTATTTATAGGTATATCAACCATACTCAATGATTCGTACCAGATCATATGATACTGGAAAAATCAGTAGTATTATATTTTATACTAAGATCGTGATTTGATCCCGATTCAACCGTTTCATATTGCTAAAACCGTCTACCAGTTTAGCATATGATACCTCATATTACGATTTCATTAGCTGCTCTCTATTTTCTTTCACTCTCACCATCCACGAAAGTGATATGAAAAACTAGAGTCCATATACATATTACAACAAACGAGTGGCCCCTAAACTTCTACTGAATGAAATACGCCATTGACTCTTCTTTGCTTTCTTCTTTGTGGCTTCCTTTGTGCATATTGATCGCTACCTCTTTGATGGTAACATCACAGCTGAGAATACGATAAGGAGAAACTCGCTCTCTCGTCTCATCTGCGACCCTTTAATCAAAAGATGAAAGAAATCAAAGCAGAGCACGACAAGATACGGAATTCTAGTTTTATATATGCACTTGTGTTGTGCATACGTGTAATCTTTTCCAATGCGTTGGCCGGCTCCCATTTGTGGGAAGAACAACAGAGAATGAGGTAAATTGTATGTTTTTTTCCCCCGTGTGTGTGAAGGAATATATTAGGTAGTATTCATCTATGCAACTATGGCTTATTCTCTCATCATAGTCACCAACGCCGTTGTCAAAAACTAATTGATACCAATGACTCGAGTTGTTGGAGAGATTCTATAGTGGACCATATATCATTTACTAACAGTTATACACCCATTGCCCTCCCAAAACCCTAATCAATGATCAGTGGCGGAGCCAGGAAATTGGCCAAGGGAGTGTCTTTATCTTATCATAAAAAATCACCTATACAATAGAAAAGTCAACTTTAAATTAAACAAAAAGTCAACAACGCAATACTCTAAATTCACACAATTACATTAAAATAGTTTCACGTACACCGGTTACAACGTCAAACAAATAAGTTCAGTACATACAAATCAAGACTTCCATTCATCAAATACTACAAATTAGAACTCAGAAGTACCTTGGAATTGATTTTGTGAAACAAACAAGTGAACTTCAATTGGTACTTCTTCACTTTCAACTTTGTTTAAACAAAAGAAAAGAAATTTCTCTGTTGTAGAGCTACAAAAAAAAGAGCGAATTTAAACAAAAGACAACAATTTATTACTATAAATAAAGACGAAAGTGCATTACATAACAAAACTCACTCGATCGAAATGATAAGAAATTCTTCCTGCAACTGAATGGTCATTGGTTCGAATTTGTATATACCCCTACTCGGAATTTTTTTCTCCAAACCCAAGGGGGTGCAAAGCACCCCCTCCTCTCCAAGTGGCTCCGCCGCTGTCAATGATGACATGCCTTCTAAAATCAAATTTCACGCAACCATTCAAAGTGGAACGTTTTGTATGTGTCGGAACCATGTAGCTCAATTAGTACGAATATTGACTGTTTTGGGTCAAGTTTGTACGAATTTACTTTTGGTTATCTACTTTTAAAAGGCTCAGTACTGATTGGCCTAGGTGGGCAATAATATACAAGTGTCTTTTTCCTTGTATTCCCGACGTGGACTTGAATTGTCCCATAACTATCATTACCTCAAGATAAGGACCATGAACTTCGTGTTCTCTCCTCTGCGATTATCTTGATTCGCCAGACATCTTGTATCGACAGGCTATACGAAACAAGGATTCACCATATGCAGATCTCCTTGACCCACCAGACAATACGCGAATCTCCTCTGATCCGCCAAACAAACACATATCTCAAATCCCGAGGTTATCGAATGAGGGTCCACCATACATACTGATGACTGACGTCCAACAACCTGAACTGGAACTTCGAACCAACCTCTGAGATCACTTGTCAAGACTAGGTAGCTCATGGCAAAAATATCCGTAATCGTGGATATCTACCCAAATCCGGCCTAATCGGGTAGGGTAAAACACGAACCCGAAGGACATTTAGTGGGTACGGGTAAAATCCGAACCCGAATATTGCGGATAATGGGTGGGCATGAGTTTTCTCACTATCCAACCCGAACCCTCAGATTATACACATGCATATGTATTTTTTCTAGAAATAATCATGATTTTTCTCTAACATATTTTTTATTTAGCATATAAATATAATTATTTTCATGAAATTGTGTAGTTTTAATTAATTTTCTTCATTCTAGTGAATTATTGTCGTACTTTTCCTCTTACGTAATGTGACAATACCTGTGAATGTTAACATATTGGTTGGAGTTATGAAGATAAATTATTACCCATGGATAACCGTGGATACCCAAAACCCAAACGACTATGGGCATTATTTTGATTTTCTACCCGTTTCACATGTGGGTATGGGTAAAACCCGAACTCCTATAAGTAGGGTAACGGATATTCACTATCCACAACCGACCCGACCCGACTCATTGCCATCCCTACATATAATGGCTAAAAAGAACTTTGCTTTGTTCCCAACCTCTATAATAAGTTTAGATTTTTGCGGTTCGATTTGATATGAAACTTGAACGTATATCTTTATTGTCAAGTCAAATGATCTTTTGAAAAGAAAAAAAAAGTTACAATTAATCCTATTTTCTATGCAAACAATGAAACAAACACATAAAACCTTATTTTTAAACGCAAGAACATGAAAAAAAAAAAAAAATTCAACCCAAATATCCCAGTACCGCCCTTCCTTTCCCCTTCCCTACCCCTCAAGTAACTACTCTTATCTCCTCTTTTTTGGTAGAAAACTACTCTTATCTGTTTACCTGTAAAAGTAAAAAAAAAAAAAAACTCCTCCATTGACCTCAGATCTGTTTACCGGTAAGAAATGGAAAATCCCACATTGTTTGTAACCTCTACAGACCCCATTGCTTTCACAAATGGGGAAATGGAAAGAGAACAGAAAGCAGAGCATTTTTGTCCTGAGATGGAAGGGCACGATCGTCAGTTCATTCCTCTCGCCATCTCCAAATCTCCGTCTCCGGCCGCTGCCTACTCCTTATAAACCCAAAATCCTTCTCCAAATCCTGAAAGAAGAAAAAAAGAAATAAAATAGAAAACCTATCATCTCCTCTCTCCCCTGATTCCATCTCTCCCAATCGTGTTTCCCTTCTGAACTTACCCAACTCTGATTTCCCTGCCGCCGATTCTGAGCAGTGATGGGTGTGAGCTGCTGCTGGTGCTCCCACAATTCCTACATAATCATCACCAGCTTCTTTCGTCATAAGTCTTAGATATATTTTCACCGTGATCAAAAGGGGAAAGAAGGAGAAGACTCTGTTTTTCGCTGCGCTGTGACACGACTCAGATTCGGAGAACTGTTCGATTTTTTTTTACAGTGACGGTTGTTTTGCCTGAGCTTGCCTTTGTCAATGGCAGCTTGAGGGGAACACACCAAACGAACAAAAAGAACTTGTGGGATCTAGACAACACAAACAACTCACCTGTTTTTCCGTTTTCCATTTTCTCTTGCGGGGAAGCAAATCTCAGAAAGAAAAAAGCTACTGACTTTCGGAAATTTCATGGCGGCGTGTGCTAGCGGCGGTGGCGGCCGCGACGGTGGCGGTTTGGGTACTATCCTGCTTCAGAACCATCGAGGTGGCGCTTCTCAGCCCCTTGGATCGTTCTTCCTGCCTTCGTCTTCTTCTTCTTCTCCTTCTTTCCTCGGTAAAAACCCTCCCCTGTTTCACTGCTCTGTTTTTTCACTCTGTTTTTCTTGCCCGCAGATCTCTGTTTCTGGTCACCCAAACTGGGTTCTGAAGGTTTCTACTGGGGATTCTTGATTTAGAATTTGTTTATGCTTTGGTTACCTTGTGATTTGATCATAAAGATGGGATCTTTCCATTTTTTGGGGCCAACCCACGATCCTGATCCTCTGTTTTCCTCTGTACTCTTCCAGGTCAAAGATCCATAGTCCGTTTCGACGATACGAACGGATCAACAACAACAAGCAGGCCCTTCTTCACCGCATTTGACGCCGATGAAAACGGCGACGACGACTTAGACGAGTATTTCCGGCAACCGGAGAAGAAGAGGAGACTCTCGGTGGACCAAGTCCAGTTTCTCGAGAAGAGCTTCGAGGTGGAGAACAAACTGGAGCCCGAACGCAAAATCCAGCTGGCCAAGGACCTCGGCCTGCAACCTCGGCAGGTCGCTATTTGGTTCCAGAACCGCCGCGCACGGTGGAAGACCAAACGGCTGGAGAAAGATTACGACGCTCTCCAATCAAGCTTTGACGCTCTCAAGGCCGACTACGATGGCCTTCTCAAGGAGAAAGACAAATTGAAGACCGAGGTAAACCGCTAAATTGAATTCCCCTTATTTAAAGTTTTGCATAATCTCTAGGTAAACTTAGAGGTTGAAGCATCAATTAAGGAAATGGTATAAGATTGATATTCGTTGCAAATTTCGGATTAATGAATTGACTTTGATTTGAGGTATTGATTAGCATAATGATATAAGATTTATATTTAGACTCTCTCAAGAAGGTTACAACCACATCTAAACAATACTGAATTATGCTTCTAACACTCAACGATTAGTTATTGTGATGAATTAGTTCTTCAACTTACGCAGCTCATTCATTCTGTTGACTTTTCCTCTTCAAGCTCCATCAATGGAATCATTCATGGGTTTCATTAAAGTTCCAAACTTTGTTCTTCTGCAGATCAATTTGCTGACAGACAAGCTGCAGAAGAAAGAGAGAGCTACGAGAACCTTGGACTTGTCTCACAATGATGCCATGTCTCGAGAAATACCATTGGAGAAACCAATTGTGGATTCTTCAGGAGCTGGTTGTAAGCAGGAAGATATAAGCTCAGCTAGAAGTGACATATTCGATGCAGACAGCCCACATTACACAGATGGTGTCGTCCACTCGTCACTGCTGGAAGCTGGAGATTCGATTTCGTCCTATGTCTTCGAACCAGACAACCAGTCGTCGGATCTTTCTCAGGACGAAGCCGATAATCACAACAACAACAATTTCTGCTGCAGGAATCTGCTGCCTGATCAGTATGTGTTCCCGAAGCTGGAAGATGAGGATTACTCGGATCCACCTGCAAGTTTCGAGGACCAGGCCTTTTGGTCCTCATGGCCGTACTGAATCGACCACTTTGCTAGTAGCTCTTCGATCCTTTTGGTATGTATGTGTATAAATAAATAACGTGTGGTGAAAGAAGGGTGTTAATTATGGTTTTGCTGTTGTTTGTTTGGTGCTTAAGAGGATATGATTGGAGTCATGATTGCAAATAAATAAGGAAAACCCTCAACTGAGATAGAGAAACCCTATGTTGTTGGAAAGCTCCTAAAATGTGGTTAATTGGGTGTTTCCCTTTTTGTTGTTAATAATGGGTAGAGGGGTTTAATGAGAAGGTTCTTGTTGGTGGTGGGCAAAAAATCAATCATTTAAATAAATTTACTTCTTCTGTTAATAGTCTTTATTGAAAGTGTGGGAATCTTAGCGCAAAACAAAAGGAATGATCTTGTGATAAGTGTAAGCCAACTAGACTATGGTGCTTACATGCCAACAGTGATAAGGATTTCACAAGCGTATGATGCTATTTAATAAGTTGTAATTTTGTTTTCGAATTCATGCGATGGTCACAATTCGTCCGTACGTAATTCAAGAGTATGAAATCCCTCTCGTAAATTGCATGCTAAGAGAATAGCAAAATTAGCAGATTAGTAACTTGATTGGTGAGTGTCCTGTTTTCAAGGGCCATAAAAGGTACTAGGGTGATGAATCAATGTTGTGGACTTTCATTCAGAAGGTTAAGTGCGACAAATTTTGTACTTCCTGTGATCTGTCAATGCACACTGTTTAACACTGGAGAAATATGCATTGAATACCATTTTGTCTTTGTTTGTTAAAAGAAGAAAGCACTTTGTTACTAGGGATGGAAGTCAAAAGTGATCATCTTTATCTATGGGCCATCCTTTTCTTTTAAGGTGACACCTGGAAGGTTTGTTACGTGACCATGATTTAGACAATTTTTCATATTTGCTAAGGTTGATAATTTGAATAGGACTATCAGCCGCTACAACTGAAAGTCACGAGGCTTGATATTATTTGGGTTCGGGTTTTGGGCATGGTTGTAACCACTTTTCCTTTACCATATTGGATTAGGGTTAGACCTAGGAGAAGTACTATAAATACTTCTCATACTCCTATGTAAAAAGTATCTCCTCAAGTATAGTGAAAATTGACTCTCTCCTACCCGTGGACTAGCTAACACACATTGTGTTAGTGAATCACGTAAATCATGTGTCGTGTGTGTGCGCTTTCGTTTCTTGCATTGTCGAATCCTCCTATTTCTCGATTCGTAAAAAATAGTCGTGAGAAGTGGTATTAGAGTACCGGTTGGAAATCAGACTAGGATTTTTATTATGAAGAATGACGTCGGTAAACATGAGGATCGATAAGTTCACGAGGAAGAATAGCTTCGCTATATGTCAGATCAAGATGCAAGCTTTATTTAAACATCAAGGGCTGTGGGGGCCACTGTCTGCGAAACAGAAGAAGGCAGCGGTCAATGATGATGAGTGGAATACCTTGGAGGAGAAGGCCAACTCGACCATCATGCTATCCATGTCCGATGATGTAATCATCGAAGTCGTTGCTGAGAAGACTGCCACGGGCTTGTAATTGAAGCTGGAAAGTGTACATGACTAAGTCCTTAACCAACAAGCTGCACCTCAAGCAACGATTGTTCAGCTTGAGGATGCAAGAAGGTACACATTTGAGGGAACGCCTGGAACAACTTAATTCTATTTTGTTGGATTAACGCAATATAGATGTGAAAGTTGATGATGAAGATGTTTCCCTAATCCTGCTTGTATCTTTACCGAGTTCATATGAGAATTTCGTAGATTCTTTTATTGTTGGTAAAGATAGCTTGGCGTTGGAGGATGTCAGATCTGCTCTTCACACGAGAGAGATCAGGCATCCGGATCTGGTACAGGTGGTGAAGCATAGGGGTTGGCTGTTAGAGGTGGAAAGGGAAAGAAGAAATATGGTAAAGGGAATTCGAACAGAAACTCAAATTCTAAGGGTCCCGGATCACAGCCAACGATGTCTGTCACATCTGTAAGAAAGTGGGGCATTGGAAGTACAACTGTCCCAGGAAGAGAAGGCATCAGAAGAATTAAGGTTTTGTTGTCGTGGCAGAAGTAGACACCAGTTCTAAAGACGATCTCGCCTTGGTTGTAGATGAGAAGGCACATCGTGGCGATGTGTGGTTTCTGGATACTGCTGGCTCATATCATGTCTCCGAATAAGGACTGTTTTTCAGCCAACGAGCAGATAGATGGTGGTAAAGTGGTTATGGAAAATGGAGCTGTCTGCAAGGTGGTTGGAATCAGGTCTATAAAGATTAGGACACATGATAGTTCATTTTGCACCATGAACGAAGTCAGGCATGTTTCACAGATTGTGAAGAATTTGATCTCCTTGAGTCTTCTCAACAACAAGGGTCTCAGTTTAAAGGGAAGATGTACAGTTATGTATGTCTGCAAAGGTTCTAGGAAGGTGCTGAAGGGTGTGAAGTGTGGGAATTTGTATGCATTACAAGGGTCCATGTTATCAGGTTATGCTTAGTTGTGTCACCTTAGGTTCCACAGGAAGATATGACCACTCTCTGGCACATGATATTGGGTGATATAAGTGAACGTGGGATGCAAGTCTTGTCGAAGATGGATCTTCTTTGTGGGCACAAGGTGCAAAATTTGGAATTCTGTGAGCATTGTGTGTTTGGGAAGCTACATCGCAGCAAGCTTCCTCAGAAGGGTATCCCCCAGACGAAGGGGATACTGGATTACCACCACTCTAACTGTTGGGGTCCTTCACGAGTTGAATCCATTGGAGGCAACATGTATTTTCTGTCTATTATTGATGATTACTCAAGGTTTACTTGGATTTCCATGATAAATCAGAAAAGTGAAGCCTTCACGAAGTTCAAGCAGTGTAAGACTTTGGTGGAGAATCAGACCGGGAAGAAGATCAAGAAACTTCGAACGGAAAATGGTCTGTTGTTCTATAGTTCTGAGTTCGACGAATTATGCAAGAATGAAGTGATTGTCCGTCATCGGACCGTTAGACACACATCACAGCAGAATGGCGTTGCAAAAAGGATGAACCCGACATTGTTGGAGATAGCAAGGTGCCTGCTCTTTAATATTAGACTAGAGAGGAGGTTTTGGACAGAAATAGTAAACATGGCGTGCTACCTTATCAACTGTGGACCTGACACGAGAATCGAGTGCAAAACTTCTTATGAGGTGTGGTATGGTAAGCCTGCTGATTACTCTTCATTGAAATTTTTTGGTTGTCCTGTTTACTGTCAAGTGGATGAGGGTAAGCTGAATCCAAGAGCAAAGAAGGGTGTTTTGTGGGTTTTGGAGATGGAGTTAAGGGATTTCGAGTCTGGTCACCTTCTGAGCATAGAGTTATACTTAGCAGTAATGTGATATTTGATGAGCAATCCATGTTTAATACCATGTTCAAAGTTACTGTTGTTGGAGATAGCAGGAATGTTGATAAAAGGTGGAGCTGCAAACTCTTAAAGAGAGTGAGTTTGAGCACCAAGGTGGAGAAGATCAACATGAAGATGTTTCTGATGTGCCAGAAACTTCACAGTCCAGTGTGGGGCTCAACAGTCTATAGTTTGCGGTAGACCCAAGAGAGCAACTATAGGAGTACCTCCACAGAGGTATGGCTTCGAGAACATGGTGGCATACGCTTTTCAGGTAGCCGAAGAGGTGGATGCGGGTGCACCACAATCCTACAGAGTAGCAGTTTCGTGTAGTGAAGCCGCTCAGTGGCTCACTGCAATGGGGGGGGGGGTGAGATGGAATCTCATGACATAAATCAAACTTGAGAGTTGGTCAAACGTCCACAGGGAAGGAAGATTGTTATAAACAAGTGGATCTACAAGAAGAAGGAAGGAATCACTTTTGAAGATGACATTAAATTTAAAGCTCGGGTAGTTGCAAGAGACTTCTTGCAGAGGGAAGGAGTTGACTACAATGAGATTTTCTCACCAGTGGTCAGACACACTTCGATCAGGGTGTTGCTAGCGATAGTGACACATTATAACTTTGAGCTCGAGTAGCTAGACGTGAAGACAGCTTTCCTACATGGAGAGTTGGAGTAAGAAATTTACATGACTTAGCTAGAAGGATTCTAGGTTCCAGGAAAAGAGGACTATGTTTGTAAGCTGAAGAAGTCATGACTTAGTTTATAAAGCTCACCAGTTCATACTCGGAGTCTATAATTTTAGCCCCTCTCACTAAATTTTTGGCTCTGCCACCGGTAATAATATGATCTAGTCCGATATGAAACTCGACAAAATCAAGTAAATTTTGACCTGATACGATTTCAATATAATTTTAGTTATTTTTTTCTTTAAGATCCAATAATTCTATAATGTAACAGACTAGACCCCGTTATTTTATGGCGATTGTGTTCCGCTCTCAATATCAATTCGAATTGACATGATCCAGTACAGATCAAACCATTGCATAATTTATAAAAATGGTCACTAGCTACTCGTATCTAGAAACTAATAACTATAGGATCAATGGACTGTTGACCCAGCATGAGCATCCACCTTGTCCTGATGCTTTCACGCGGCCATCACGGCCATCGTTTTCGGCTACCCACACCTATAATATATACCGAAAGCGAAACGACAATGGTAGATTCCAAACCAGAAGAGAAAAGAAAGGAAACGACTGATATGATGAGATATTGGTGACAGAAAAGAAGAAAGAAGGAGGAGGACATGGAAGGAATGGAGTTGCGTGGAAGGGTAAGTTTTATGACGGCAGGGTTAGACGAAGGAAGGAAGGACAAGGTGGGAATTAGCATGGTAGGTGGCAGTTAGGAATCGCAACCGGCAGCTCCGGGGCTGGTATCTCGATATCCATAACTAACTTGTGGTAGGTTGGATTCAGGTCAGGTATTTTATTATGTCGGACAGGTCCACCCAATAAGTATTTAATTTATATGAAAAACATTCGTTATTTTTATTAAAAGACCAAGAAAAAGATCATAATATGATAAAATGTAGTTAAATTGTTGGAGAAATTGAGATTCACTTATTTACAACTTTATTATAGCTAAAATATGAGATAATAAAAGGAAAATCATAAGTAATTTGACTAAGATTACATGTAATTTAGACAAGAACAAGTCAAGAATAGAGCGAGTCAGAGCAGGTCAAGTTGATGAGAAGTACCTTGCCCGCTCCTTCCCGTCTACAGAGAGGGTCGAACCCGCTTTAAAATAGGTCAAACAGATCGAATAAAACGAGTCAGGTCAAAATTGTCATTTCTACTGATGGACATGTCTTATAGCCTGATACGGGAGCTCGATCGATCACTATCCCTTTTTGGAAGAGGGCCCTTCAGGCGCCCCCATGAGTTTTTGGAAGGGAGCAGTCATCGTTCATAGCCTTGTGTTTTTTGATGGGGATGGCCGTACTTATCCTCTTTCTTTCTTCGAAGGGCCATCTGATAGCAAGGTTTCATTCACCACCTCATATATATACAGTAGAAAGAAACTGGATAAATAATCATATCACATATGCTTTGAGTGTTTGGAAGGCGAAGGGAGTTGATGATATATGTGAGCTATGAGAGTGATTGGTGTTACTAGACATATCATCTAGGGATGGCAATGGGTTGGGTCGGATTCGGATAGTGCATATTCATTACCCTACCCAAAGTAGTTCGCGTTTTACTCATACCCATATCCACATGCGAAACGGGTGGAAAATCAAAACCATGTCCATATCCCTTCGGGTTCGAGTATCCACGGTTATCCATGAGTGATAATTTCTCTTCATAACTCCAACTAATATGTTAACATTCACACGTATTCTTACATTACATAAGAGGAAAAATATGACAATAATTCACTAGAATGAGGAAATTAATTAAAACAACACAATTTCATGAAAATATTATATTTGCATGCTAAATATAAAATATGTTAGAGAAAAATAATGATTATTTCTACACAAAATACATATGCATGTGTATAATCGGGTGGGTTCGGGTTGGATAGTGAGAAACCCATGCCCACCTATTACCCGAAATATTCGGGTTCAGATTTTACCCGTACCCACTAAATATCCTTCGGGTTCGGGTTTTACCCTACCCGATTAGGCCGGATTCGGGCTGATATCCACGGTTACGGATATATTTGACATTCCTAATATATCACGATAATTCGGTAATTTTTGGGCTTCTGTATCGGTCAATATGTTTTTCTTTTATAATTATGGACTTGGTATTAATTTAGTGTGTTTTGATACAATTAGTAGTTATAGGTGTCCTAGTTTTGATACAATTTATCGTGATAATTCGGTAACTTTTGGGATTGTGTATCATTAACATATTTTTATTTTATAATTATGTATTTCGTATTAATTTAGGGTGTTTTTCTATATAATTAGTAGTTATAGGTGTCTTAGCTGGATTAGGAGATGTTTGTATTTAATTCATGTTTCTTGTAAGAGAAGAGAGGCAAAAGGCTAGGGTGAGAAGAAAACGAATTTAGTTGGGTAACTTTATAAATGTGTGGTTTGTTTATGAGTAATACTACGAGAAGAGTATTTCTTGCTTTGTTATTCAATTATACTACTTTAGTAGTATTTGGTATAGTTCTTTCCATTAAGAGGATCCTCTGCTCGAGAGCGTCGAGAATGTATCCAATGTCCGCAGGCCAAAGATTGTGTCTCGTACTAGCTGGTATCAGAGTCTGGTTCTCTGACATCCCATTAAGAATGCCGTTTTTGAATTTGTCGCTATGTAGAATTGATATGTGGAGAGGTATTGCATTGACCGCATCGACTTCATGAGGTTGCCAACTGTCGAGTTGGAGACTGTTGATGCTCCATACATCGCTACGTCGACTGTCATTGATTTCATTAACACAGCTACCACACAAGCTGTCATTGTCGTGATTGGTGTTACGAGACAAGTTATCATGATAATTCGACAATTTCTGGGCTTGTGTATGAGTTAACATATTTTTCTTTTATAATTATGTGTATCGTATTAATTTAGGGTGTTTTGATATAATTAGTAGTTCTTATAGGTGTCCTAGTTGGATTAGTAGGAGGTGTGTTGGTTGTTTAGTATTTAATTAATGTTTCTTGGTTGTTTAGTATTTAATTAATGTTTCTTGTAAGAGACGAGTGGGAATTCTAGTAGGAAAAGGATGTAGAGAGATGCAAAAGGGTAGGGTGAGAAGAAAACGAATTTGGTTGTGTAACTTTATAAATATGTGTTTTTTTTTATGATTAACAATATGAGAAAATTGGAACTCAATTTATGTTTCATGCTTTGTTATTCAATTACTAATTTCGTAATGGTCGTTTGGAGGTTGAGATTTTAAATTATGTATTTATCCAATTCATGTAATGTCAAGATTAAGTCATTTTTTTGTTACATTTTAGATAGAATACATGTATTATCTTTTTCATGGGCCCACATACAATCACTCAATACTAATGATTATCAATCTCTACTAAAAGGTGAGATTGTTGATAAGGGATTATACACCCAACTGTTCTTTATAAAAAAAATACAATATAAATCTCCAAACAAGGTATTGTCCAAAACCATACATTTAATCAATGCATCAAATTAGAATACACAAATTGATTAAATAGATAAATTTGGAGAATCTCAACCTCCAAACGATTCTCGCCATTAAGGGGATCCTCTAATCGAGAGCGTTGAGCACGTATCCAAATTACGGAGACCAAAGATTGAGTCTTGTAACAATTGGTATTAGAATCTGGTTCTCCGACAACGTCGAGGAGTGAAATAGAACATGAACAGTAAGTTCCCAAGCAGTGGGAGAGACGGACTCTGACCGCGTGCCTGTTGAAGAATGAGACGGTGACTCATAGGCAGTGACACACATTAAGAATGTTGTATTCAAAATTTATCACTATGTATGACCGATATGTTGATAGGTATAGCGCTGACTGCGCAGACTCCATGAGGTCGCCAACTACCGAGTTGGAGACCGATGCTGCTACTTATCCATCATAGCGTCAACCATCATCTATTTCGCAACCACAACTATAACACAAGTTGTCGACGTCGCACCACCAATCATAGTCGCGACCTCGACTACCGTAGTAGAGGAGATCGTGATTTCTGCCGCACAATCGACATCACCCACCATCAGCTGAGGAGCTAATCGCAGCTTAAATTTCACCAACAACAGACCAGAAACTACTACCACCTCTGCGCCACTGTTAAACGCCGCCAAGGATTCCGCGTATGCAATCGAAGCTTTTGAAGAGGATTTGATTTTTAAAATCAACATTATGGTCAACTTGAAGAGGATTTGGCTGGTGATTATGATGAGATGCTACCACGTGGTCATGATAGACAGGGCTGACCCACGATATTCGTAGGCCCTAATAAAAAATTTAAAATGTGGCCCTAAATGTTTTTCCGAAAATTTGAAATGTGGCTCTAAAATTTTATATAAGAATTCAATAACTTCAATTTCAAAAAGCTTCTTCGTGCTATAGCATACCCACAGGAATAGTTAATAAAATCTATCTATCTATCTATCTATCTATACTATATATTATGACAATTCAAAAGTAACTTCTTGGCACATAAGAACTTGGAGAAATAACAAGTTGCCTAGGTGGACATGTTTTTACTACCAAAAAAATTTATTATTGATTTATGAAGTTATCTCTCTCTTCTTTTAGTATTTATGCTCACTTTTACTCAACATTAATAATAAGTTACATTAAGAATGTAAATAAAAACAAGCATAAACAATAATATTTTTGTCAATTAAACAAAATATAAAGATGGAAACAAAGAATAACATATATCGGGTTTGTTTAAACAATAAATATATGATTAAATCTTATCAAATAAATTATCTACTCATTTAACCAAAACTTAATAATAAGTTAAATTTTGATGAAAATTTTAAAGAAATACACACATAAATAATAATATCTTTGTCTATTAAATAAAATATAACAACACAAAGAGATAAATCAAACGTTTGACAATCAATCGACTTTGAAAAATGAAATATATGAATTTATATATTAAACATTCTCTTATTATACTTCTTTATAATATATATGTCTACCAGTTAAAATAGTTGTTATATAAATAATTATTTCATATAATAAAATAATTTTCAGAATATAACTTGATCGAATAATAATAATTTCTTAAAATTTTTTCTATTCATCCCGATTAAGTGAAAAAAATATATTAATATTCTACCTGAAATTTCACAAAAGAAGAGTAATCATGTGCAATATTTTATAATTTGGTTTAAGTTCACATTAAAATATTTGATTTAGATGATTTGGTTGAGCATACTCAATTGAGGTCATAAAAAATATGCTAATAAATTTTCTTTTCGGATTTAGAGTTATTATCGAGGGATTATACATCAAAGTTTTCAAAGTGACTTAAGTATGAGTTTTGACAAACTTTGACTTCATACCTTAAGCCGAGACACAATACATCTTAAAAAATGACACGTGTGAATGTTAAAGAATTATTTGTTGAGAATATACGATAAACATCATGTTTCATCAATCACTGACCTAGGCATTGATCCAATAAGGATTGACAATTTTCATTTAATAGTGGAATATCTTTAGACAAATCAAAATTTGAGTATTGAGACAATAAATAAATATAAGCATGTTAGGTGAGATATCTAAACAATTTTTTTTTATAGTTACAAGAATCTAAATCAAGGTATTGCGTTAAAATGAAGAATTTCTAATAAGCATGAGTTTAATAAGGCAATTATAAATAGTCATTTGGTTATATGGTGCGTATCTATGACTCCATGGCAACTTTTGGCAATAATAAAACCTTTTTCAATATCAAAGTATCAAATAGGAATTTTCTATTTTGTAACAGTAAGCAATTTGTATTTACAATAAATTTGTCTACAATACATCCAAGAATTCACATGTATGTGAAATGTCACAATATTTTTATGAATTGTTAAACGTATATAAAAAATTTCAAATAATTATAAATCATCATTACTTAATCTTATAGGAATTTAAAATTAAATTAGTGTCACATCAACAAATGGCTAGCTCTCACCTTTCCATAGTGGACAAATTCTAATTCTTGCTTATATAATTTTTTGTTGACTCTTTAAATTGTCATTATTATAAATAAAACGTAATTTAAGTTAATAACACGGAATGCAACATTTTGGTTTGTTCATATTCCTTTTCTCATACAAATTATCTCTATAAAAATAAAGTGCAACATTGAAAATAAAGAAATTGGATCAAGCCACATAAAAACAAACAAATCTTTTTTCTTATTTCCTCAAAATCCTAAGATTTATAGCATTTCTTTTCTCTACTTTTTTTCAAGCAGATACAGGAAATGAAATAGTAAGGCATATTGAGTTTTTACTCTTTGTTAGAGAATATGAGGGTGGAGTTACTTGAGACAATGATTAGATGGGATACAATATAGCATCTGTAACATATGTTTGACTATTGACTAAAAATTCTCATCCTATCATTGCGAAGATGAATTGAATGAAGTCGGTGATTGCTCATTGCTCCCTCTTCACCCTTAATCTGTAGTTGACAACTGGTCTCTTTTTCCTAGAGATATGTGGTTGTTTGCGGTTGACTGGTCATATTAAACTCTTCTTTCCATTTGTTTCTTAATTTGTTCCAGATTACAACGGCTGGATGGTAAAATTTTCTGCTCAAATCAATGAATGTATTTCTCTTGGGTTTTTAGGTAGTTGTTTTATGGTTCTTTATGTTGTATACTTTTATGTAAAAATGTAATAGACAATTGGAATGGTTTATTGCTTGGACTTAGAGTATCTCTCCTTTGGTTGAATAATTGATCATTTTACTTGCCTATTGCATCCCAATCCCGTGGATGATAAAATGGAAAGCAGAGTTGTTAGGGTTGTTTATTATGTTCATGAGTGACATGCTACTACCTATATGATTATGATATGGTCAGTAAGTAAAACGTAGTAGAGGGTTATAAGTAGAAGGGACACATGTGAGTTTTTATAAAGGTGCAAAGAAGAAAGAAAATGATGGTGGTAGTCTCTAAGTTGTCTATCTCGACGTTTTTTCAATTTCTACACGTTTGCAATGACATTTGTTTGTTTCCTTAGCATGAAAATTTTTCCTAAATGAATCCCTAACTAAAACTCAATTTTGGCCTGATCGTTTTCTTGACAACAACCATTTGGATTGATGCATCAATTGTTTTCATGAATGAAGATTTTACAAGATACAATAAGTTGAGTTTTATTGAAGTATGCAACTTTTACAATCCGTCTATGTTGTTATTAGGTAAAAAAAATTACACCATTGTTTTTTTTTTTTGAAGGGGGTATGTAGCTCTCTACAAATATAAATTCATAAATTGTGTTTATATGCAATTTAGTTTGCTGAAAAAATATCATTTTAATAAAATAGTGACAACTAATAGTTCTATTTTTGGTTGGTTATGCTAGAACATTTTGAAGATAAATTAAATGAATAAGTAGAAGATTGACGATGTGGATGCTAATGTGTTTCCTCATCCTTCCAAAATTGCACAAGTAACTGATAGTGTACGATATTCGTGGGATTTAGAGTGCGATATTATATATTATCATATAGCAACATACGAGAAGGGAGAAGAATGAAAAGCTCTTTGCTTATTTTTTTTTATTAATTGAAACATATTTGCTTATTTAATTTTTTTAAACTTCTTTGTCACTATTGTATGCTAAAAGATTAATAATATCTTATGTTTATATTCTAAATTGTGGGTTCGATAACAACTGATAAATAAATAAATATCTATCGAGAGCTCATTTAATAAAATCAAATTTTCATAAATAAACGAAAGATATAAAAGTGTGTAACAATACCTAAAATCAAGTTAGTTATATTAATAATTCAATGTATAATAGTTTAACATACATAAATTATAAAAAAAATTATAGAACAAAAACTAAAACATAATTTTTTTCTCTCTCTTCTCTCTCGTTCTGTTTGGCATTTCCCCTTCGATGGCGTCTTCGCCGTCGACTGAGGCCCTAGCGGAGGAGGCTCCTCCGGTGAACAACACTTGGGCTTCGCTTTTCTCGGTGGATCCGGCGAATAGGATGAAGTTCTGCTTTCCTGAGCGGAAGAATGATGGTTTTCGGCTTCCGAGAGAGGTTAAACAAAGAGGAGAAGAACGATGGAAGGATAGCCTTATTGCTCAATTTATGGGTGCTCCGCCGAAGCCAGTGGCGCTTCAATAGTGGGCTACTAGTCTCTGGGAGAGGGGAGGGCCAGTTCGAGTCTCCAAATTTGGTCCTCATCTGATGGTTTTCCAATTTCCCTCGGCATCCACAAGTCCATGGATTTTTCGATCAGGGCCTTGGCAATTCCAAGGAAATCCTGTGTTCTTTAGGAAGTGGTCGCCGGGTATTCAGCCAGTTCAGTCGTAGATAGAGACTCTTCCGATTTGGGTAAAGATCTGGGGGATTCCCCTTGAATATCATTCGTTTGAAGGGCATGAGTGGATTGCTAGTACGATTGGCCGACCGTCGAGGATGGATCAATCGACTCGGCTGGGAGGGCAGTTAGGGTTTGCAAAGGTGTGTCTGGACCTAGCTGCGGACTGTGGGTTTCCAGAGAGGGTGAAGCTTTACCCAGATGAAGATCCATCGTTCGAAGTGGAGGTTGAATATTTGAACAAACCAGTAGTATGTGAGCGTTGTGAGATCTATGACCATGACTGTGATTGGCTCAGTAAGCAAGGAAAGAAATGGGTGCCTAAGAGGAAGGTTGAGGAAGAGGTGAGTCTTGAGGAAGCTGTGTCTGGGTTGACGGATGTATATACTCAAGAGGGTAATTGGCCTGATCACTCTGAGAGTTCTGGGAATATCTCAAGCTCGACTGGTGCTCAGGGAATCTCTCTCCCATCAAATGGGAGCTCAGCAGTGAGTTTTGTGGAAGCGGTGAAAGGGTCATCAGGGGTTCCTGGGAGCTCTCAAACCATTCCGCAATTGTCTGTTTTAGTTAGCTCACCAGATTCCTCTGGGAGGTTAACTCAGCAGTCGACTCCTGTTGGGAAAGAGAACAATCCGTGGATTACAGTAGAGAGTCAGAGGTCAAAGAAAAAACCTGCTCCACCACTTGTTCCCCCTGCTAAGAGAGGGGGGGGGGGGAGGAGGAAAGAAGCGATGAAGATTTCGGTTTGGAATACATGAGGTTTTAAAGATAGTAGTAAGAATAAAGCTGTACAGCTTATAGGAAATAGGAAATAAATAGATATAGTTGTTATTTTAGAGCCAAGAATAAAAAAGCTTGAGTCAGAAGATATAATTCACAATCGATTCCCAGGGTGGGAGAGTGAGGTGGCGAATAGTGCAACAGGTTTGCGGAAAGTTTGGCTCCTGTGGAGGCAGGATGTCAAGCTTACTATCCTTGATCAGTCAGGTCAGTTCATCCATGTGCTAGTAAGCTCAGGTATCCCTTTCTTTGCTACCTTTGTCTATTCATCTAATGAAGAGGTAGATCGTAGGAGATTGTATGGGGACCTATCAAGACTAAAAGTATCTCAGTTAACATGGTCAATTATGGGTGATTTTAATGCTATAAATGACCCTAGTGAGGCATCCAACAACCGTGCTTTTAACAGTAGTATGGAGGACTTTAGAAACTGGCAAGATCAGTCTGAGCTTATAGAACACAAATCATCAGGTCCTTGGTTTACTTGGATAAACAAGCAGTCACAAAACCCTATTGCACGAAGACTTGATAGGGTGTTTGTCAACCTTGAATGGTTAGTGAGACTTCCTAGCAGTGCAGTTGAGTTGCTTGAACCTTCTGTCTCAGATCATTGTCCAATTTATTTGGATACTGATAGCTCTCTCAAGTCTCTGCCAAAACCGATCAGATTCTTCAAATTTTGGGTTAGTCATCCGCCTTTCTTTGACATTGTGAAAGAAGCATGGCACTCTGAGGTCTCGGGATCTCCCCCGTCTAGGATATGTAAGAAGTTGAGTATCCTTAAGAAGTCTTAAGACACTAAACAAGGAAGTCTACTCTGATATAAGGGAGCGTGTGAAGATGAAAGAGTCTGAATTGATGTATGCTTAGATGGATGCTCTCTCTAATCCTTCAAGTGAGACATTTGAGGCTGAGATGGTAAAGGGTAAAGAACTCAGGCAGTTAAGACTTGATGAAGAATCTTTCTTGAGATAGAAGTCAAGAGAGATTTGGATTAAAGAAGGCGACTCTAACTCCCCTTTCTTTCATCATTCAGTTAAAGTTCGACAGCAGAGGAATACTATTAGATCATTATTGAATGAAGCTGGTGAGAGAGTTAATGATACTGACTCAATGTGTAAGATAGCAGTGGCCTTCTATGAAAACCTTCTAGGGACAAAAGATGAGTTAGTTCAAAGTAAACCTATGGAATTTTTCAAGAAGTTATTGAAGAGGAAACTTCAATGCACCCTGACTCAGGAGTTGTGCAAACCTGTCACGGCAGAGGAGATAAAAAGTGTTATATTTGGTTTCAAAGGGGAGAAAAGCCCTGGCCCTTATGGCTTCTCAGCCTGTTTCTTTCATGTGGCGTGGCATATTGTTGGGGAGGAAGTGGTGGGGGCAATTCAGCACTGCTTTAGTCATTCATCCTTCCCTATAGAGGTAAACTCCACATTGTTAGGTCTTATTCCTAAGACTAAGAACCCAGAGGAGATGAAATGTTTTAGGCCAATCTCATGCTGTAATATCTTATATAAGTGCATTGCAAAAATTATAGCAATCAGACTTAGTGATTGTCTTTCCCATATGATTAGTAACAATCAGACAGCTTTTGTGAAAGGCAGAGTCATTGGTGAAAACATTATGTTGGCCCATGAACTAGTACAAAAATATAATTGGAAGAATATCTCTCCTCGCAGTATTGTTAAAGTTGATTTGATGAAGGCTTTCGATTCAGTTGACTGGCAATTTCTTCTGTCTGTGTTGGAAGCAATGGGGTTCCCTAGTTTATTCTTGAACTGGATCTCTATGTGTATTACTTGTAACACCCCGGTATTTTAGATTTGGGTTCGACCTTATTTTATGAGCGGTTAGGTTAACGGTTACGTACTAAGAGTTACAACCACGGATTAAAAATAATAATATTATAATATTATTATTATATTACTATTATTATAACATTACTTAAAAAAATATTTTAGCCCCGGGGCCGAGCGGCCCCCAAAAACTCTTCCCACCCCTTTATTTCCCTACGCCACAAAGAAAGAAACCCCCTGCAATTTACTTGTTTCCCAGCGCATCCCACCGCCGCCCTGGCAGCATCCCCATCGCGGGAGAGAAGAAAAAGGAAGAAGCTCGCCGCCTTCTTGTTATCGACTCGGATCCCGATCCCGACCCTGAACCTATCCCTTTCGTTCTAGGTAAGGATCGCGAACCCCTTCGCAATTTCTAAACTCAATTTATCGATAGTCTAATCCGAAGCTCGTATTTTATTAGCGGTGACGTTGAGGGTTCGATCAACAAGGGGATCAACGTCCCGGGTCATCCAACCTAGGCCTAGGCACGTCCTAGAGGTAAGGGAACTCGATTCCTTTGAGTTAGATCGATCGATTTGGTGATTTTTCATGACGATGCAATTCTGGGTTTTTAGCAACAGGCGCTACAGGCTTTTAGTGACAGATTTTGATTAGTCACTAAAGCTGCTGGAAATTTCCAGAAACGTATTTTTAGATGTTTTAAATTGTTTCGAGCCTCTCTAAAGGTTGTTTTCTGAATTTAGATTTATAAATTGAACGAAGTCTAGGAGATGATTGTAATTTAATTTGGGGATTTTTGGAGATGTATTTATATTTTTAGAAATTGTTCTAATATTCGTTTTAATTAAATAAAAAATCCTTCCGAGGGGATTTGAAGGGTTTGATAATTTTCCAGGGTATAGGTGCTCATGATGGACATGGGAAAATTATTATCCGAATTTTTAAGAAGGTTCTAGTTAGGTGGAAAATTCGTCCAAGACTAAAATAATTAAGAAAAATGGTCGTTTTTTAAGGGATTAATTTTAGAAAATTTTTGTGGGGGTTAAAGGACCCTTGGAATGAGGTTCAAGGACTGGAGTTTGAGGGGAGGATGTTCTAGTGTTTCAAAAGGGGTTTTAAATCAAGAAAGGTCGTCTAAGAAATGGATTCTTATCAATAGGTTTCCCCAAGATAATCCGTCTAAAGAGGGGTTTCTTCGAGGAAGGAATTGATGAGTCATCTTTTCGAGGTGAGTGTAAAGGGGGGTAAAATCTCTGTCATAGGTCTTTTAGTTTTCGCTTTTCGTTTAAGTTATTATTTAGTTAATTTTTCTAGTATGCGCGATAATGTGTGTGAGGCATTCCACCGCCTGTAAGGGTGGAGGCACGCGTTTTGCTATGTATGAATGTATGGATGTATGATTGTAATAGTTGGTTAATGGTAAGAGGAACCCCCGGGCGGTTGGGCCACTACTGGACGCAGTAGATGGTCGGGTCACTGCTGGACGGCGAGACGTAACGCAGCAGTTGATCGAGTATGTTGGGTCACTACTGGACGGCGAGACGTAATGCAGTAGTTGACAGGCATGGACTGGACGACGAGACGTAACGCAGTGCCATTGCCGAGTTTGGGTATGCAACCGGACGACGAGACGTAATGCGGTTGGCATACGAGGGTAGGGACACCAGACGGCGAGACGTAACGCGGTGGTCCTAGTGTTTTGTATTTGATTTAAGGATAGAAGGCGAGCACTCTTAGGAGTTAATGTTGAATTGAGTTGGTAAGGATGATTATTTAAGAGCAGAAAGCGAGAACGACTTTCATGCTAGGAAGGCATTCCCCTAATAACGTGTTTAGTAAGGAGTTTGCCTAGGGCAAAGACCTTAGGGAGTAACGACGAGACTGACCCCTTCTCACTCACCAGGTGCATAGAGGGGAAGAGGACGCATCCATCAAGAGGAGATTACCCGAGGAGAGCAGTCGCGGCTAACCTGAAGATGTCAGCTGGATCTGGGTAACGAGATGGGACCTCCCATTTTATTTGTCTTTAGTTTCATGTCTTAATGAGTATACTGGGAAACTCAAGGGTGGTGTTTATGTTTTGTTGTTCTGGGTTGAGGTCGCCCAAGTATTTAGGGCATTTCACTTGAAAATCTTAAGCATTGTGGTTGTGGACTTTTGGTTTTGACTTGTAAACCGTTTTGGGTTGCTCCGGAGTAACCAATTTGTGGTTTGAGTTATGGTTTGATTTTTTAAAAGGATCGGGTCGTGTCATTTTGGTATCAGAGGCGGCATTCCTCTTTTTCTTGGTCTCCAAGGAATACTGGAGTGACGATCTGGGTTTTCAAAGGTTTCATTTTAAAGAAAAAATGGGGGAACTTTCAAGAAAAATGGTTGGCCAACCGATTTGAAAAGGTTTATAGAGTCCCCAGTATACTCAAGCATGATAAGACATTAATGTGGTTCTAATAAGGGTACTACTTACTTACAGAGCAAGTAACACCAATGTTAACCACGCGGTGGTTAGGCAACCCCCGAATTATGAGGCTTTCCGGAGGCGAGGAGTGGTTGATTTTGATGGGGACCGCTCGAACGATGCTAGTGAAGTAGAGAAATGGCTGGCGAAGGTCTCGCGCACATTGACTGAAATGAGGGCGGGTGATGAGGATAGGGTGCTACTGACAGTATCCCTGTTCCAGGATTCAGCATACGATTGGTGGTGCAACCTTCCAGCAAGCCAGGAAGACCTACCAGCTATCACTTGGCCAGAGTTGGTGCGGGTGTTCCGGGATCACTATGTACCAGAGGCCTATCGACTGAGCAAAAAGAGGGAATTTTTCTTGATCAAGCAAAGATGGGGCAATGAAGGAGAGGAGGGTGTTGCAGAGTACACCTCCAGGTTCGAGAAGCTGCTGCTCTATGGGGGACCCCAGTTCCAGGATGCGGCATCTCAACGTGCCCACTATTTGGAGAGTCTGAAGCCTGCCCTTAGGAAGCAGTTGAGCATGCTGGCATGGAACATTCGGGAGGAGATTTACCAGGCGGCTCTTCGGATAGAGAGGGCTGACACAACTATGCATGAAGAAGGGATACAGCGAGAGGGAAGCAAGAGAAAGGCAAGTAGCATGCCAGAATGGTCCGGCCAGCCCAGTCAGTACAGAAGGAGGCTAGGCGGTACCGTTAGCTTTGAGGGTACTTAGAGTCAAACCGGCTCGGTCCGCCCTGGTCAAATTTTCAGCAACAGAGGTCTCTGCAACCAATGTGGGCGGGATCACTCAGGGGAGTGTAGGCAGCCCCCAGGGTCTGCTATAACTGTAACGAGCCTGGGCATTTTGCCAGAGAATGCCCTTGGAGAGGCGGGCAAGGGATGGCTCAGTCCGAGCAGTCTGTCCGTGGGGGTGGAGCGAGGACTCACGCAGGATCACGATTTGGCGGCCAACCAAACCGCTCTTTCCAGAGCCAGGGAGGACGCACTTGGCGCTTCGACCGCACCAATCGGGACGGAGACCGGGGGCCTCCAGCAGGAGGACAACCGAGGGTTTTTGCCATGCGAGGGATAGAGGGAGATCGTGGTGACGATGGAGGGGACGAGCTAGCACATTGATGTGATCATGTGAAGAAATGGGGAGACTGTGAAGGAGTATTTGCTTTAAGCATAGACCGCTAGTTGGTTGTTTTCTTCGTAAGACGCACTTTCAGTTTTAGTACTCGGTACCAAACCTATTAAATAAGTTCGGACCAAAATTTCGAGGTCGAATTTTTTTTTTTTTTAAGGATGAGGGAAATGTTATATTCTACTTGAGAAGTTTTAGTCAAACACCAAAGTTTTAGACCAAGAAATTATCTTTCTAGTTCTAAATTTCGGGGACGAAATTTTTGTAAGGATGGAGGAAATGTAACACCCCGGTATTTTAGATTTGGGTTCGACCTTATTTTATGAGCAGTTAGGTTAACGGTACGTACTAGGAGTTACAACCGCGGATTAAAATAATAATATTATAATAATATTATAATAATATTACTATTATTATAACATTACTTAAAAAAAACATTTTAGCCTCGGGGCCGAGCGGCCCCAAAAACCCTTCCCACCCCTTTATTTCCCCACGCCACAAAGAAAGAAACCCCCTGCAATTTACTTGTTCCCCAGCGCATCCCACCGCCGCCCTGGCCGCATCCCCATCGCGGGATAGAAGAAAAAGGAAGAAGGTCGCCGCCTTCTTGTTATCGACCCTGATCCCGACCCTGACCCCTTCCCTTTCGTTCTAGGTAAGGATCACGAACTCTTTCGTGATTTCTAAACTCGATTTATCGATAGTCTAATCCGAAACTCGTATTTTATTAGCGGTATCGTTGAGGGTTCGATCAACAAGGGGATCAACGTCCCGGGTCATCCAATCTAGGCCTAGGCACGTCCTAGAGGCAAGGGAACTCGATTCCTTTGAGTTAGATCGATCGATTTGGTGATTTTTCATGAGGATGCAATTCTGGGTTTTTAGCAACAGGCGTTACAGGCTTTTAGTGACAGATTTTGATTAGTCACTAAAGCTGCTGGGAATTTCCAAAAACGTATTTTTTAGATGTTTTAAATTATTTCGAGCCTCTCTAAAGGATATTTTCTGAATTTAGAAATTTTGTAAATTGAAAGACATCTAGGAGATAATTTTAATTTAATTTGGGGGTTTTTGGAGATGTATTTCTATTTTTAGAAATTGTTCTAATATTCGTTTTAATTAAATAAAAAATCTTTCCGAGGGGATTTTAAGGGTTTGATAATTTTCCAGGGTATAAGTGCTCATGATGGACATGGGAAAATTATTATTCGAATTTTTAAGAAAGTTCTAGTTAGGTGGAAAATTCGTCCAAGACTAAAATAATTAAGAAAAATGGTCGTTTTTAAGGGATTAATTCTAGAAAATTTTAGTGGGGGTTAAAGGACCCTTGGAATGAGGTTCAAGGACTAGAGTTTGAGGAGAGGATGTTCTAGTGTTTCAAAAGGGGTTTTAAATCAAGAAAGGTCGTCTAAGAAATGGATTCTTATTAATAGGTTTCCCCAAGATAATCCGGCTAAGGAGGGGTTTCTTCGAGGAAAGAATTGAGGAGTCATCTTTTCGAGGTGAGTGTAAAGGGGGTAAAATCTCTGTCGTAGGTCTTTTAGTTTTCGCTTTTCGTTCAAGTTATTATTTAGTTAATTTTTCTAGTATGCGCGATAATGTGTGTGAGGCATCCCACCTCCTGTAAGGATGGAGGCACGCGTTGTGATATGTATGAATATATGATTGTAATAGTTGGTTAATGGTAAGAGGAACCCCCGGGCGGTTGGGCCACTACTGGACGCGGTAGATGGTCGGGTCACTGCTGGACGGCGAGACGTAACACAGCAGTTGATCGAGTATGTTGTGGCACTACTGGACGGCGAGACGTAACGCAGTGCCATTGCCGAGTTTGGTATGCAACCGGACGGCGAGACGTAACGCGGTTGGCATACGAGGGTAGGGACACCGGACGGCGAGATGTAATGCGGTGGTCCTAGTGTTTTGTGTTTGAGTTAAGGATAGAAGGTGAGCACTCTTAGGAGTTAATGTTGAATTGAGTTGGTAAGGATGATTATTTAAGAGCAGAAAGCGAGAACGGCTTTCATGCTAGGAAGGCATTCCCCTAATAACGTTTTTAGTAAGGAGTTTGCCTAAGGCAAAGACCTTAGGGAGTAACGACGAGACTGACCCCTTCTCACTCACCAGGTGCATAAAGGGGAAGAAGACGCATCCATCAAGAGGAGATTACCCGAGGAGAGCAGTCGCGGCTAACCTGAAGATGTCAACAGGATCTGGGTAACGAGATGGGACCTCCCATTTTATTTGTCTTTAGTTTCATGTCTTAATGAGTATACTGGGAAACTCAAGGGTGGTGTTTATGTTTTGTTGTTCTGGGTTGAGGTCGCCCAAGTGTTTAGGGCATTTCACTTGAAAATCTTAAGCATTGTGGTTGTTGACTTTTGGTTTTGACTTGTAAACCGTTTTGGGTTGCTCCGGAGTAACCAGTTTGTGGTTTGAGTTGTGGTTTGGTTTTCAAAAAGGATCGGGTCGTGTCATTACTACCCCTAGGCTTAGTGTGGGGTTCAATGGAGGGGTCGTGGGGTATTTTGTTGCTAAAAAAGGTCTGCGTCAAGGGGATCCACTCTCCCCTTATTTATTTGTTGTGGCAATGGAGGTTTTCAGTTGCCTTATGGAAGAACCAGTCAATGAAAATAGATTGCCATTTCACCCTATGTGTAAAAGGGTTGGTTTAACTCACTTAATGTTTGCTGATGATTTGTTGTTATTCTCTGATGGGTCTAATTATGGTCTTTAATGTATTCAGAGAGTTCTGTCTGATTTCAGAAATCTGTCAGGGCTTAAGTCTAACCCTTCCAAATGTGAATTATATTGTGGGGGTTATCACAGGAGTGGAAAGAGAGTATGGCTGCTTATGCTGGATACAAGTTAAGTTCTCTTCCAGTCATATACCTGGGGGTCTCTTTAATCTCAAACAAACTCACAGTCAAAGCTTGTCGTCCTTTGATAGATAAACTGCTGAGTAGAATACAAAACTGAGGAGCAAAACTTTTGAGTTATGTTGGGAAGCGTCAACTGGTGATGTCTATTCTTTATAGTTTAGTCCAATTCTGGATGTTGATCTTTGTTCTCCCAAAGAAATGATCAAGGAATTTGAACAACTTTGTAGTAACTTCTTGTGGGGGGTTGGCTCTGAAGGTAAACTTAGAGCAAATGTAGAATGGAGTAGAATCTGTTTCCCTAACAAAGAAGGAGGCTTGGGTATCAGAAATCTTGCCAGTTGGAATCATGCTTTTGTTGTAAGACACATATGGGATCTCCTGTTGCAGGAAGGATCTCTTTGGGTGGCTTGGGTGACTGAATATAGATTGCACCATGTTGACTTCTGGACTGCAAATGGTAAATCAGGCTCTTGGATCTAGTTGAAAATATTGAAGTGCAGGGGACAAGTTCAGGGGCAACTCTCGGTTATAAATGGAGTAGGTTCTTGGGATGGAAGGGTGCAGAAGAAGTTTCCACTAAAGCAAGTATGGGAGTTCTTTCGCCCTAAGCTTTCTGTAGTGGAATGGTATAAATTGATTTGGAATCATCCTGCTATCCCTAGAGATCAATTTCTCTGTTGGTTAATCACTAAAGGTTATATCACTACAGGGGATAAGCTTCTGAACTGGGGTACCAGGGGAGCTTTAAGTGCGTCTTTTGTGATGCTGGAGTTGAATCTCATAATCATCTATTTGCTGAATGCTGCAGATATAAGGATCTGTACCTATGTTTGTTTTCAAAGTTCACCAGTAGGCCCCCATCTAACAACTGGGGAGAAGAGCTATAGTGGGTAGTGACTGTTTTTTCTGGTTCTAGTGCAACTTGCAGAACTGGGAGGCTTCTATGGCAATCTCTCCTTACTGGCATTTGGCGTGACAGATGCAATGCAAAGCATGGGAAACCCATTTTGAGCTTGGAAAAAGTGCAGAAGAGGGTGAAGAGTGATCTGGAAGTGCTGTGTGTTGCTGAAGATTTGGAGGTGTTCTAGTGAATGTGAATTATTGGTTATGCTCTTGTTTTTTTTATCTTGGCTTAGATTTCATTAATAGTGTTGCAGTAGTAGAAGTGACCTAGTGGCAAGGGTTGTTGCCACAAGTACAATCTTTTGATGAAATATATCCTTACCATTCATAAAAAAAAAAACTGAAACACCAATACGAATGCGCCGCCCAACGGGCGGGTAAAAAGCTAGTTCTATAAAATATGTTTGCATTAGAAAAACAATCAAAAAGTTTTAAAAAGATTAATATTTCAAAAAAAAATATTATAAATACATTGAATACTTCAAAAAAATATTAACTTTACCATAAGAATTAGCCATATCACATAATGTTTACTTCCTTGGTAGTACACGCAGATTAATTATCGAAATTGAATTCTTTTGCCCCTTGGAAAGTTGAAAATGAAGAAAGTTAAAACAACAAATTTGATAATGATAATAATGAGGTATCATGAATTACCTCTTTTGTTCTATTTAGGAAACAAACGACAAAGAATAAGTTATGTTATATGTTTGAAAAAAAATTAATAAGAAAACAAGCATTCGCCTCATGTGGTTCGTTTGTTCCTTTAATCTTCAGACTTAAATATTTTGTTATTGTTTTAGAACTATAATAAAAACCCAATTCATACATTTTCTATCATTTTAAATTTATAATCAAAATCTAATAATCTGTAATAATGATTAGTCATATAAATAATGGAGGTCCGGAGGCCCCCATAATTTGGAGGTCTTGTGCCGAAGGGCCGGCCGGGGACACCTTCTGGGCCGACCCTGACGATAGATTGTAATTCACTTTCATTACGAGATGCAAGTTTTATGGAACTGATTTATGTATTTGTAATGGCGAATTAATAATGTCAGTCCTCCCTATTTCGATTATCTATTTGTAGTAGTTGCGAATTATTTAATTCAGTTTCTCCTGGTATAATGTAGGCTTCATATCTAATTAGTCTGTTTTTTTTTTTTGCCATAGTCATCCTCGAAAGAGAGAAATATAAATACGACAAACAAAATCTAGTATGACCAAGCTAAAAATTTGAAATAAGAAAAACACGATAATCTACAAGTATCGAACCATCGCTCCAAAAACTTATTTTACCACGATCTAGGCAGTGTCTCCGGTAACCCTATTTCAAGTTTCAACTAGGAAAAGGTATATCTAGGTTTAACCTTTTTTTTTTTTTTTTTACAACTAGGTTCTGAATTTCTGATTTTATTAGACGAGATAAGTGTGCAACTCTCGAGTCTTTGCCCCACTGATACACGCCGCCGTTCTCCAGTCCTCATCGCCTTCCCTTTCAGAGCGCCTGGCAATCGAACCCCCTGTACCGGCGGTCAATCCAAGCTATGAACAACGACAATGCCTATGGAAAAAGGCGTCGCGCAGAAGAAGAAGAAGAAGCCAATGATGCTACTACTGACAGGTTAAGCCATCTTCCAACACTCATTCTCCATCACATCCTCTCGTTCTTGAAAGATACCAAATCTGTGGTTCGAACCTCGCTGCTGTCCCGGGGTTGGAGAAACGCCTGGAAACAAGTCCCTGTCCTCGAATTCCATCGCAGTTCCTTTCGCCGAGCTACAGAGTTCGACGGTTTCGTCGACAGGGTTTTGTCCCTCCGCCGCGACCTTAATCTCAGCAAGGTTGTATACGACGATACTCGCCTTAGCCCAGAAACCCCGCGCATTCGAAAATCCGACATCATCGACAAGCAAGTGAAAGTCATCAACTACGCTCTGTCCCACGATGTTCGACATTTAGTTGTTCGGAGCTGGGAAGCCAATGAGAGAGGTCTACCCTGCGATTTCAGCTCGATATTCCCCGCGTGCTGCAACAATGGTAACGGGAATGATTGTACAAAGAAGAAGAAGACTGATCATCTGAAAACTCTGGACTTGAAATGGATCGACCTGGATCCAGGATTCGTAGCCTGCTCTGTTTTCCCAATGCTGACGACCCTGAATCTGGAGAGGTGCGAGTTCGGCGCAGAGGGCCTTATTCTTCCTGCCAGCATTCCGTTGCTGACAAATTTGGCCATCACAAATTGTCGCCCGAAACAAGAGGCGGCAACGAGGAGGACCACCAAGGTGTACGGACCGCACTTGCTTACCCTGAAGCTGAACGGCGGGATGGGAGGCTGCAAGATTGAAGTATTTGCACCGAAACTCGAATCCTTCACTCTGCTTCAGGACGTGACATCCGAAGGGTTCTTCAATACGACCTTTCCTGCTCTGGATCGTGCGGATGTTGCATTGACCGAGGGTCATTACTGTACCAAGCCACGGGCAGATCACTATTTGAACTCCCTGTTCCAAGTTTTGTGTAATGCTAAGTCTTTGAAGCTGGATCGCAACGCCTTCCAGGTAATGCTTTTTTAAGTTCTATAACGCGATTTTGGACTACATTGCTTATATGCTTGAACTCCTTATTCCAACTTTGTCTGTGTTTTTGGTCTCTCCAGATACTGAACAATAGGTGTGAGTTTCTGGAACAACAGCCGTCAACCCATTTTAAAAGGTTGGAGTCCTTGATTTTGCCGCCCAACAATCGAATCATAGACTACTTTGCAAAAGCATCTTCTTGCGAAAAACTAAATATCTGTAGTGGGAAAGGATAATGTTTTTGTGATTTCAGGTTGTTTCTTTACTAGTTGGATACATTCCTAGCTTATGGGATATATTTCTACAATTTTTTCTCTTATTTAGGTAGCTTACTGGAACTACTCTGCCATTGCTTGTCTTTCTCCTCATATATTAAAAGAAAACATTTGGTATGATTTACTTTATAATTTTTGGGAGAGGCGAGTTTTGTACTATATATGGTGTGCTTTCTAATTTTTTATTTGATTATGAAGTTTCTGGTCTACTTTATAGATTTTGTGGTGATTAGTCTGTGTTTCTGGTCTTTCTTTATAAAAGAAAATGAGTACTCAAATGATATTTAAGCCCACTTATTAAAAGTAACAAGACTAAGAAAGTTAAAGTGATTTAGGCTTGGGAAAGAAAATAATAGGCTTAAGCTTTTGATCCTAATATGCTCAACACCATCTCCCAAAACTAATTACAAAGGTTGATGTATGTCCAATAAAAAGGCGAAATAAGAATTTAGATTAAATGAAAAAAACATCACCATAAAAATCTATTAAACTTTATTATTCAAAGCACATGCAAAGAAAATGACACGAGACCATTATCTAAATATCTCTCAACATGTTGAGTTACTAAAACGAATTATATTTCAATATAATATAACATTACATCGAGATGTCTCGTATTCACATCATAGCGATCCTCAATAATAATGGCTGATTTACAACGCTAGACCAGTGCTTACCTGTTAAACCCATGGATTCAATTGTTGTTTGAGATGCTTTATAACAAATTGGTTTCCTGGCTTTCAGTTTGACCCAGTAGTGTTACGATTGGAGTCTTAACAAGTCATCCAACCAAATATGATCCCCCCGCCCAATTATTGCACATTCAGAACTTCACCTTCTCCTTCAGGTAGCTCACAATCTCTTGCTGCAAAATCAAAGAAGACACTCCTGTTTTCAGTAGAGTATCTACAACACACAAAGTAAAGGATACGGGACATGTTTCTTTGTCTACAAAGCCAGTATGACAAAGAGCTGCAAGAATGGCTAGCCCGACTTACAATGAAACAGAGGATGAGGCAGCCAGCTGCACCAGGAAACAGAGCATACCAGTAATTCAAGCTATGGAGTTTCACCCCATCGATGAAGAGAAGGGGCAAGCTAGCCGCTACATTATCAAGAGGAATTCACCATGAGATCAATTACGCACACCATCAAGCTTCAAAATAGTGATGATAACGATGACAGTACCAGGCGGATGGGTGGATCTGGTGTAGATCATGAAAGCAATGGAGGCAGCCAGAGCACTACTCCTCGCTAGCCAGCCCGGGCCGAGGAACGAGAACGCCAGAACCCCAATTGCGGCGCAGCCGATTTGGGCCATGAACATGTTGTACTTCTGCAAGTTTTGTTAAGACGATGATGCTGAGTCACATCTTCACAAAAGGAAAGGCAGCAGTAGTAATCAAATCAGTAGTCTGAGATTTAAGGATATACCCTGGCGGCGGGAGATGAAGGAGCGGTAAAGAGGACGGCGCAGACGGCGCCAAATGGAGCAATTGTGATTGTTACCCCTTTGGGCGCGATCATTTGATCCACCTTCCCTAGTATCGCCATTGCCGCAAATGCCCCTGCAAAGGTGCTTCAGAGGGTCAAATGTGGATTTCTAACCTATCGTTTCGATTGAAATTTGTTGGGTTAAGAAGGGTACCTGCAGAAGGCCAAAAGATGTCGCTGAGGGGAACAGAAGGGGATTTGTCGTCGGGCTTCCAAGCGTCCCACCACGCCACATTTCCGGCCGCTGCAGACACCGCCACCGCGAGAGTACTATTCCTTCTCCGCCGCCCATTACTGCTGCTCCCGCTCTGCAAGTTCAAGGATGGCGTCCTGTAGTGGGTTTTCACGGGGAACAGAGCCAGAGGCTGGAACTTTGGCGAACTTGGCGGCGTCGAGTGATGCAGCAAAAAGTAGGTATTGTGAAATTGAAGGGTTGGATGGGTGGCCATTTTGGGGGGCAAGTAAGATTATGGGATTTTCTCCCCCTTTCCAGTCAGAGTAGAACTCGTCGTCGGATCATTGGTTGCGGAGTTGATGGATGCATAATACAGCCAATTTCAACCCCTTGGGATTGGAGTATTTTAAGCGCGGAAATTGGGATGGGGAGGAGGAGGCAGAAAGGAAAGGTTCGTGGCTTTGGGTTTGGCTTTTGGAGAGGTGGAAAGGTTACCGGTTGTCTTTTGGCAGGGGTGGGTGATGATAAGGAGCCTGCGACTCTGCCGCCTCCCTAGCTATCCACTTGTTCCCGTGTCTTTTGCCTCTTAGATATTCTTAAAAACATTGCTCATGCAAAAAACGGAGTTATATTATTTTGGTGGCAAAGGTTTCCAATTGTACGTGGGCACCGTGTCGTGCCGCCCACGGGCTAGCACGAGCACGAAATAAATGGGCTAGTTCGGCACGAGCACAAATAATTTATAGGCCGTGTTGGGCCTAAATTTCATGGACACGGGCACGACACGGTATATAAGTGGGCCGTGTCGTGCCTAATATTTTCTAGACTTTATTGAATAAAAGAACGGACATGGTACCAAAAAAATATTTATTTGATAGAAAATAAATATGAAAAGAATTATAGGTTCAAATATTACAAAACATAAGTAGAAAAATAATTATTTGTTGTTGTTAGAAGTGTTATAAAGATATATATGTAATTACTAACATAAGTAAAAATGGACAAAGAATTAAACAAAGCCAAATCACACTCGCTATACTTCCAATTTTCTTTTCCCGCTTATTTGTTACTTTTCTCAAACATTATCGGTTAATACTATCTTCCCCCGTCCAATTTTCACCTTCTTTTTCATTCTCTCATTTGTTTTCGTCATTTTCATTAAACACGAATACGAGCATGGCACGAGCACGAATAGGCACGGCACGATTCAAACCGTGCACAGGCCTGGGCCGGGCCTAGCAAAATTAACAAATGGGCTTGCATGTCACGGCACGAAAACTGACGGGCCATGCCAAGCACGACACGAAATAAATGGGCCCGAAGCGTGCTCGTGCCGCCAACGCCCATGTACATTTCCAATTCATATCTAGTTGTTCTCTTCTGGAAATATTTTTAACAAAAAAAAATTGAGAGTTATAATTCGTTCAAAATGTGAAGTGTATTTTGGAGGTACCTCTGTACTGTATAATCCACTGCTCTTCTGCTCTCAGGTTTCCAAGAGGGTAAACTCCCTGTCCGATACTTAGGACTACCTTTGATTACTGGAAAGTTATCCTCAACAGAGGTGGCTATACTGGTGGAAAAAATCACAAAACGAATCAAGTCCTGGCGGGCTAAAAAACTTTCTTATGCTGGAAGATTGCAGTTAATTAACTCTGTTTTGATGGGGATAGTGCAGTTTTGGATGCAACTCTTTGTTCTTCCTAAAAAAGTGCTGAAGCAAGTGCAGAAGGTATGTTCCCAGTTCCTATGGCATGGCAGTGATGAGGGCAGAGCAAAAGTTGCTTGGGAGAAACTAGCTTTTCCGAAGAAAGAGGGTGGATTGGGAATTAAGGACCTTCAGGCCTGGAATGTAGCTAGCACTGCTAGAATGCTCTGGCTGTTTCTTATCATATCTGGGACTCTCTGGGTGGCATGGATGTATGAATATAAATGCAAACATAATGATCTGTGGGCAATGAAACCTCAATATAGCAGTTCCTGGACCTGGAGGAGATTGCTTAAAATTCGAGATCAGATTAAACCTTGGATGCAGCAGAGAGATGGTATTTTCTATTGGGGGACGACAGTAATGCAGGTATACTCTGTGCGTTTGGTGTGGGAATCCCTGCGTAATAAGCAGGCAGAGGTGCCATGGTTCAGACTCGTCTGGAGCAAGTTTTGCCCCCCTCGGTTTAGCTTTATAGCTTGGCTGGTTGTACGCAATGCCATAGTGACGAGAGATAAACTACTGAGCTGGAGGAAAATCACAGTTGCTACTTGTCCATTATGCACATATCCAATGGAGTCCAGGGATCATCTATTCTTACATTGTTCCTTTGTTCGTCGTTTTGTCTCATGTTTGAATTGCAGATTGTTTACTGCTGGTGATTGGGATACAATGCTAGCTACAGCTTGCTCTGTTGTTCGATCCTCAGGAAGAATGAGTTGGCACGGAGTAATGTGGTGTATGGTGCTCACTTATATATGGCGCGAGAGATGCAAAATGGTACATGGGGGCGCAATCCCAGACCCAGAGAAGGTAGTTGCACATCTGCAAGCGGATCTGCAGTATTTAGTCGCTGGAAATGTTGCGTGGCAAGGGGACCTGACACATTTGGGATATCTTTAAAGTTTGTTTGTTAGTTCACAGTTTTGGGGGTGAGGGCATAGTCTGAGATACGTAGAACGTGATAGTATTTTTGTTCTGTTTTGCTTTGACACAAAGCTTTAACGCTTTGTCTTTGCTGTATTGGTTTCCTTTTTTGCATCAATAAGAGAGAAACTGATTCAACGAAGAAAAAAAAAATTGGAGTTCAATCATGGTTCATTTATTTTATGGCGATTCTATGGTGCCGTGACGACATCCGTGCCGGCATTATATCTTGCCACTTCAAGCAAATGAGGATTGATTCCAAATCATTGGTTTCGATTGGATTAGATAATAAACACATAAAATAAAAAGATCGACTTCCTTGATTTCCAAGTAGTTTATTACTTGATTCGCATATTCTTGAGATTTGTTGTTTGATACCTGCCATATAATAATATGGGAGTTGCTAAAGATCGCCCTTAAAATTGCTAAAGATCATTCTAAAAAATATCAAAGTTACAATTTTAATCCTTTAACTTTTTGACCTTTCTTTTTAGCAAACAAACAACACATAGACTAAGGAAAGAAAAGAAACGCTATCCAATATATATATATTTTTTTTTTTACCGGAAACTCTATCCAATAAGAGGGAAGGAGAGAAAGAATCCATTTATATTAAATTTATATTATTATAAATTATAATATTTAATTTACATATAAATAAATAATTAAATTACATAATTTATTATATATTTAAATAATTAATTAACAACAGAAATTAAAATTGCAAAATAAAAAACCAACTGCGGCCAACATGGGGTTTGACTGCCAGCCAACCGTATCAACGTGAAGTTGGTCCATCGGCCGACCGCGATTAACGTGCGGTTTGACCGATGGTCCGACCGCTCGTTGATTGCGGTCGGTCGATGGTTCAACCGCGCGATGACTGCGGTCGGCCGATTGACCAACCACGCATTGACCGCGGTTGTCCGGCTAATCAACCGCACTTCGGCTGCCGTCGAGGTTCTCCGACAATGACTGTCGCGAGGGTAGGAAAGCGGATGGGCGGTGACAACGATAGACGACAGGAAAGGAGAGCAGATGGTCGGCGACGTGCGTGGACGACGATGGTCGTTTGGTGGTTGGTCGACTGGTCGACTGGGGGTGTCGAGGACAGGTTGGTGGTGGCGACCTTTCGCTTCTGCCGGTCGTCTTCTCCGACGATGGAGAAGGCCAACGACGGGAGGAGGGTGCCGGTGGAGGTGAGAAGACGACAGAATGGAGGTGGGTCGCCGGCAAGGAGTTGTGGGAAGAGATAGAGTCTCGTAGGGTTTATTAGGGGTTGTTTGTTTGTTTGAATTTGGAAATTTAAGTTAGGGGTATATAGGTAGTTTAATATTTAAGTTAGGGCGATCATAGCAATTTTAAGGGCGACGTTTAGCGATTCAGAATAATATTATCAATGGGTGGTCAATAGGGGTAGGTCGGGGGAATTTTGATCATAAAATGCACCCACCCGCGCTTAAATGGATTGATAATTTTTAACCCATCACCTACCCACATTTAGTCTCGGGTTGGGTCGGGTGGATGGTGGATGATGCGGGTGGGTTTGTAAGTTCACCCACATCACTATATATATATATAATATAAAGGAGTCAACTTGACATGATAATCGGTGGAGAGAGTTATCGGACGGAAACAAGAAGATGTAATATGTGAAAAAATTCGAATTAGTTCTGAAATTGTATAGTAATTCTATTATGGAGGAGTTTTCTACAATGGAGATGATTATCAAATGCAGGAAACTAAGGAAAATTATTCAACGGAGGAAAAAGAGGTGATCTAGACTCAAGCATCAGAGGAAAAAATAAAGGGAAGAAGAGGGGATTGCTATTTGGAATGTTGGCTTTGAGGTTCAATATCCAGGAGCAGCCCTAGTTTCCGTCTAACGTCTCCCCTCGAGGGCCAACAACTTTGTTCTTTTTGTTGTTGGGTTGAGCGGGTCACCCGCCCACACCCCACCCGCCACTCGATGGATGGCTCTCAGCGCAACCCATCACTCACTCACAGACCCACCCACATAACGCAATTCGGGTCAAATGCGGATGGGTTGGCGCAAACCACCAGGTGATCCGCCCGCATGGCCAGCCCTAGTGGTCAATCATTTTAATTTGGGTTATGATTTAATTTGTAGATCAGGAAACAAAGTACACATTAATTCAAGGGGTCGGGATTGGAATTAAATTTCAAATATTATTTGGTATAGAAATTATGGAAGTGGGATCAATATATATTGAAATATAAGCTAATGCACATTTTAACAGTTCCAGCTAGCTCTTCATTGACTGTTTGTCACTCTCAAACACCAAAATGACCACTTAGTTATAAATAGGGTTGATTGCATTTTATATCTTTTTACTATTACAAATTAACAGATGTACACTTTTACTATTATTTTGTACGAACATGTTCTTCTAGTATTATAACGGAACAAATGTACCCTTTCGTTACTAATTCTGTTAATTAACCGTTTAAATTGCATGAAAATGACTATAATGTCCCTATCTCTTAATTAATATACAATTCATTCCCAGGAAAAAAATAGAATTAAGTAAATAAATTATTATTTATTTTAATAATCTTTACCTTTTCCTGTTTCCATGGACGAATGCACCCAACTCCGATTATTACTCTTGGCAAGAGTAACACACAAATCCTACTCAGTAAATACTCCGTTAATACACGTATATGTACCCGTACGTACTTTATTCGTTTAAAACTTCTGTATCCGTATTATTGTCAAGCTGATTTATTTTTCCCCGTTCATTTTATGGCTCCCGTACTAAACACGTATAATACTCGTATAACACTCTAATATCCGTATTTAATGAATTAATCTATTAACTTTACTATTATTTATATATTTATTATTTATAAAATAATTAAATTATATATATTTATGACTATTAACGTACAATTAAACATAGCATTAGCTTAGACACGAAGTAAAATACCCGTACGTATATTATACGCAACTTTCCCGTACCATATTTTACTAACCATGATTTCCATCCTCAATAACTCCGGCGACGAGCAACTCCTCCACTCTCGTATCGCGAACCCTCTCCACTATATCCCATTATGGAACCTTTTTTTTTTTTTTTTCAAAACCCATAAATTTCAAGAAAATCAGCTACACTTATAATGCCTTTTGGTTTGCTGGTGACATGGGAATTACCAATTTCGGTAGATCTCAATGCAAGTGAAAGGTATTGTCTCCTCAATCCGGACTTCATCGTTCCATTTGGATAGAAGAGAGAGGCCGTTCCACCAAAAAAACATAAAGAAGAAGGGACCGTTGTTGATGAAGAGGAGAAGCGGGCTTGCATAAGTTCAAGTCCTTAAACCACCTTTTTAAGGAGGATATTAAAGCGTTGTGATTGGTTATTGTAATTTTAAGTAGTTAGTGATAAGTTATTAGTTAATTAATTGTTAAGGGTATTTAGAGAATTATAAATAAATATAAAATTTAACCTAATTAAAACTATTAACATAATAACTCCCGCCACCTTCTCCTTTAACCCAATTCAACTGAGCCTTCTCTCTCCTTCAACCGGTCGGCGCCTCAACTTCCCCCGCTACAGGTCGTCATTCCGGTCGTCAACTCATCCGCTATAGGTTGTCGATCCACACTCCGTTCCGTTGCAGGTCGTTGGTTGGTAGTCACCCACGTTGGATTGGGTCCGGTCTTCGTCTCACTGCATGTTGTTGGTTGGTCGTCCCTCGCGTTGGGTCGTTGAACGGGTCTCCGTCCCGTTACAAATCGCTGATTGGTTGTCTCCCCGAGTCGGGTTGTTGGTCGGGTCTCCGTCCCCTCTGTTGGCTGGAGTTCTTCGTCGACCGGTGTATCACCTATCATCCACTTCCCCTCCGCTACTCGTTGCTTTGTTGGCCAAGGTAAGTTTCTAAGCCTATTTTGTGTTTGTAATTATTAACTAAATAGTCTTTAGTTTTAATTTTATAGATGACGTTAGTAACTTTGAAAATACCTTCATCAATTTGTTTATTCCATTATCAATATTTTTATCACATTATTAATCTTTACTTGTGTAACGCCGTTTGTAAAAAAAATTTCTTACATTTGTAATTTTTTCGAATGACATTATCAATTTTTCGTCATATGTTTTTTAGGTATTCTTTACATTTTTTTATTATTAACTAAATAGTCGTGCTTTTAATTTAATTGGTGACGTAGTAACATTGCCAAATGCCATTATCAAAATTTATTATGTCATTATCAATTTGTTTATTGTATTATTAGATTTTACTTGTGTAAAGTTATTTGTAATTTTTTTTGCAAACATTTGTAACTTTGTCAAATGTGATTATCAATTTTTCGTTGTATACTTTTTACGTTTTCGTTTGTTATATTTTTTAATTATTAACTGAACAGTATTTAATTTTAATTTAATCATTAGTTACATACCAAATGCCATTGTCAAACATTATCAATATTTTTTGTTATCAATGTTCAATCATTAATATTTTATTATAGGTTATTTTTTGTAATTAGTTATTAACCTTTTAGTATAATATTTTCACAATCAACACCATTAATATAAACTCGTAACTTTCATTTGTTGTCATCAATCGTAACTTTCATTTGTTGTCTTATCAATGTTTTTAATAACTATTATTAACGTTTTGCTCAATCATTTCATTGCAGTGGGTTTTTCCTCTCAAGACCACTTTGTTGCCTACTGTGTTGATCTCAAGAATAAGCAATTCCAATTCATGAATAGCTTGTCTCAAACGTGGGATGGAACAACGTACAAAGAGTATAAAGAGGAACTGGTTAAGTACATCGTTGCTTTTTGTGGTTGGATTAGTAAATCGTAACTATAATTTTGAGGAGTTCACATGGGTGGAAGACCTAGAGTTGAACCTTTCCTTTGAATTAAGAATTGACGTCTATTCTTAATTCAAATAGACGTCAATGACACTATTTTGTGCTTTGTAATTTATTTTTTAAAGTTTAACTAAACACAGTCGGTGACACTATTTTGGTTGACATTGTTAACTTGAAGGGAAATTATCATTTATTTCTGCTTCCATAATCAATGTGGATGATGATGCTTAGTTATTTAACGTGTTACTCTAGTAGCACTTGTGTTCGTTCTGTTTTTCATTTTCCTATATCTATTTGGCTTTAATAATGGTTATAAAAAAATTAAAAAAAAATTAAAAACTGAAAACTAGAGATTACTAATTGATGACATAAATGTTAATAACTAATTGTTATAATTGGTGTTGACAGTGACAACGTTTATAGTAAAAGGTTAATAACTTATGAAAAAAAACTAATAACCTATAGTAAAACGTAACTGATTGGACATTGGTAACAAAAACATTAGTTATGCGAATCATTGAGCAAAAAAGTTAATAATACTTACAAAAACATTAATAAGGTGAAATTAAAAATTACAAGCAGATAAATTATTAATAATGGTTGTCAATCGTTGATAGGTTACATATAAAATGTTAACAATGGAAAATGACGCTAATAATAAAAATATATTGTGCAAATGGCGGATCTCTCATCCTTCCTTGTCGGAGCCGCCTAACAGAAGATGATTCCTCTCCGACAACTTCAGCCAATGAATACCTATCAACAATCTTATATTACGCTGTTAATAATATCATCAACGTTTTTAATAATACAATCAATGTTATCAAAAAGATCAATTTGTAAACATGCCTTATTAAAATCATGATCAACCAAATTAATATCACTATACTAAAAAGTTCAATACATTGTCAGCGCATTATTAACTTTTTCCCAATATTATCAACATTTTTTACACAAACAATACTATTAACCTCGTTAACATTTTAACTTGTTCGAATAAATATTGTTATTAAAATCTTCTCAACCACTCCTACGAAGCATACAAAAATGTAAAAAAAAAAAATCTTAACCATTATCAACTTTTTTTCATCCATTATCAACATTTTAACATTAAGACATCAATATCATTAACAAAACAAATGATACTCTATCCATAAAACCTTTCCACGAAAAACAAATCCAACACAATAAGATCTGGCAACGATATATACTACCCAAAAAACCATTCGAAATTCCATACCAAACTCTAAAGTCGCAACACGTTCCATGTCATCGGCGGCCGCTCAACCACACTAAGTCGGTAGCATTCGGAGAATCGCCGTCGCGCGTGCGGAGGCTACAGAGGAAAGTGGGAAGGTTGTTGCGGAGTCGGGGCTCAGCTTTGCTCAACGGAGAACTGGACGGGTGTTGCAGAGCTACGGCAAAGCTTCGGTGATCGGGGAACTGGGTGACGGGGTGTTGCGAAGTCGCCGACTGATATTCGAATCAGGCTTCGCGCGGAATGGATGCCGACGGCGAGAAGATTTAGGGTTATAGAGGACAACCGTCTTTTCGAAAATGGTTAGGCATTCTGTTAATTAATCGTGAGTTTAATTACCATTTTTTATTTTCATTAATAATCTTATTAATATTTATTATATTCCTTTCTTGCCCTTCTAGGTAGTTAGTAAATTATTAGTAATGTTTTTCTCCCTCCTCTTCCTATTGGCTGGAATGGGTTTAAGATTTTCCTTAAAGAATGAGCCTTAAAGACCTGATCTAACCCGGCTCGCCATCGATAACCAGCGAACGCTTGCTACGGTCGCCGGAGGAGCAACAACATCCGAGCATCAGAAAGGAAAGGTTTCGTTGCATCGTGAAAATAATAATTAACAAATTAACTGATTTTTCGGCGAAGATAAAATTGGGTGGGGTTGGGGATTTTTTTTAGTGCGAAGGTTGGGGATATTTCCGACCGGGAAGAGAAGATAATGACGGAAAATTATAAAAATATTTATTTAATTGATTTATTTTGTTCTAATGGCAATTAGTTATACAATAATTGAATATAAAGGGGTAATGTTGTCATTTCAGAAGCCAATGAACGGTCAAGTGACGGAAATATAAATGGAAGTCTATATTTGTTAGGTTGCATTAATAGAGGATTGTATTTGTGCAAAATAATAATGAAAAGTTACATTTGTTAATTTGTGATAGTAAAAGAGTATAAAATGCTATTAACTCTTATAAATAACCTATTCTCTCACTATTTGACAACTCAAATCAATTTAGTCCCACGAGTTGCTCTACATACATATTTACAATAATATCCCTTAATTAGATTAACACACCGCCCACTTGGCTCAAAGTGAATCACACACCATCGGGCTATGTCAATATTTAGCTAGTTTTACTAATTTGATGTCTTGCTAGCCGGTTCCTATCATAGCTTCACCTTCACTATGTACCTCTTACACACAAACAAATAAATTTAGTTAAAACAGTATCTAAATATTCAACTAAACCCTAGGTACTTTCCCTAAATTTATAGTTATTTTATACTTTAATAGAGATTAAACATCAACGAGTCGTTGTAGTATAGTGGTAGGTATTCCCGCCTGTCACGCGGGTGACCCGGGTTCGATCCCCGGCAACGGCGTATAATTTTTTACTTGTCTTCCTAGTCTAATTCTACGGCTGGGCTGGGCTTGGCCTTTGCATCATTGGACTTTCTTACCACTGAGCCCAAATTTCATCTGCTATTCTTTCTCTCAAGACCCAGATCCATTAACTACCTTATTCATCAAATCCAAAAAGGTGAAGGAATAAATAATCTTTTACATGTAGTAATCAATTTTGAGTTTAAGCTCAAGTGAGTTAAAGGAATATTAGTTGAAAGGTTGAACTAGGTTCAAATGAAATCCATTGTTCATCAAATCCAGTACGGCAAAGGAATAAATAATATTTTACATGTGGTAATTAACTTTGAGTTTAAACTTTAAACTCAAGTGAGTTATGAAAGTTAGTTGAAAGATTGAACTCTGGTTTAAATGAAATAATCATTTGTTGCATGGAGTTTTTATGTGGTTCGAACTCGTTTCATTTATTTATTAGTTTTGAGTTGAATCTCGAATGAAGTATGGAAAATTAGTTGAACTAGATTTAAATAAAATAATCATTAAAAATTTGAATAAAATGATCACGAGTGTAAAGAGCCAATTTGAACATAAAATTATTCCCAAGTCACATCGCTTATTTGTCATTTGTCGTCCTTGGTACTTGGTAGCTTGCAGTACACTACAAGCAAATAACTTCTTTTTCCCCCCAAAGCCCAAACCATAAGACAACAAACTTTTTCACACCAAGTTGAAATTATTTGAAATTAAAGATAATACAATACCTTTTTTGTATTCCATGATTCATAACTCGTTACACAAAACTTTTCTTTTATTCCGACGACCAACAACCTCACCGGCGGTGACCTCTGTACCCACCGTCAACCACAAGATCAAGCCCCGTAACAAGCTCCGACTCCGCCGAAGCCAAGAAAACCACCGCATCCGCCACGTGTCCCGCCCTCAGCGCCACACCTTTCAAGCTCATATTCACCCCGACCGTACTCTCCACCCACTCCGCATCCTTCTCCCCTCCAAACCCTCGCAACGCCATCGGCGTCGCCACCACGTACGGCGACACACAATTCACCCTGATCCCGTGCTCCCCAAGCTGCACGCTCGCCGACCTCACCAGCCCGACCACCGCGTGCTTCGACAAGTAATAATCCACCATCCCTCTCCCGCCGGTGGACCCGGCCACGCTTGCTGTACACACGATGCTTCCACCCCTCACGCGCCCGTCAACCATCGCCCGCGCCGCGTGCTTCACACACGCCGCGGTCCCCCTCACGTTGACTGCAAAGACCTGGTCCATGGCCTCCAGGTCCAGGCCCAGCACGGTCTGGGCCGGGCCCGAGGAGGAAAGGGAGGGGAGCGGGGAAGAGGAGGAGGATGACGTGGCGATGCCCGCGTTGCTGAACATGATGTCCAGCTGGCCGAAGGCTGCCACGGTGGAGTCAACGAGGGATTTGACCTGGTCCTCTCTGGTGACGTCGCAGTGGACGTACACGGATTTGGTGATGGGGCGGCAGATTGATGAGGCAACTTCGCGGCCGAGTTCATCTTGGACGTCGGCGATTACGACCGCACGGGCGCCCTGTTCGGCGAAGCGGCGGGCGGTTTCCTCGCCGATCCCGCTCGCTCCGCCGGTGATGATCGCCACCTTTCCTGCCAGCTTCATCTTTTTTTCTTCTTTCTTCTTCTGTTTTCGTGTTGTTGAGCTTGTAAAGCAAGGTTGAGTATAAATAGAAGGGAAAGGGAGGAGAATGACAAATTCGTGGGGGTGATAAGTTGGTGTACGCAACTGGATTAGCGCGGTAGAGGCCAATGTGTAACAACTGCTACTTACAATATATGGGGAACGTAACTGTCTGTCATGACGACCGAGACCGGGTCAGATTAAAGAAAGTGTAGTGAGGACGTCTATGGAAAACGCCAAAAATGAAGAAGTTGGTGCAAACTTTTGGATGAAAAGGTGGAGACGCGCCGAGGAATTTTCCATTGAAGGGGAAAGGACGACAGGCAAATGCTGAAGTTGTTCAAACATCGCGGTCTAACCAAGCAACTAAATTGATATGTAACGTGGATAGGTTACAGTAACTCGGTTTAACTTGAATAATTTGGCTAATTAGGGAAGAACCTCAAATCTTCGAGCTCGCGTCTATGAGGCCCATGTTTAACTCCGAAAGAAAATACTCTCTCCGAAAGGAAATGATTAACCAATCAGCGAGAAATTCATTGCTCATTTTGTTGCGTCGATAAGTTTTACATGTTCTGCTGAAAAATGTTCTTCGTGGTAGCCGTTGAAATGGGGAAGGTTGACACTAGACGAATTAATCGACAAATCAATTTGTATTGGGTGTCCCTGTTACCGCCATCATCTCTAGTGATTTTCCAAGGGAAGAACCTTCGTCTTCCTCACACAAGTAGCATAATATCGTAACTCATTCTCCAAAGTATGCATCTCATAGCCTTCAAAGTCTCAAGACTAAAGTCTTGAGCAAGTTTGTAAATATTTTCTTCTTTAATAGACCGAAAAGAAAGGTTAGGACGTAATGTATCACCCAACTGAAGCAATCTAAATGATGACTTAGCAAATTTGTAAATATTTTCTTAATCAAAAGGTTGAAAAAAAATCAGCGCCCGACGGACTGGTGGAAGAATCAATTTCGGGTTCGTTCGTCTCCTCATTCTTGTTTTATTTAGGAGGGATTGGGGAATTTTTTTTATGTTTGCAGGGAAGGGTTCGGGTCCGTTCGTCTCCTCGTTCTTGTTTTGTTTAGGAGGGATTGGGGAATTTTTTTATTTTAGTGACACTTTATACTATTATATTTTAGACTTATAGATTTTAATATAGTTTTTCAAATAAAAATCATTGGCTAGAAATTTTAGTATAAATTTAGAGTAATGGTTTGAATATGTTCATGTGGATCATTTTTCTAGTTACACAAAATCGTATTATCAAATGACATCGAGCCGGCATTTTATAACACTAAACCGAATATCTAAAATCAAAAAATTTATAAGCACTATACTAACTCTGTATCAAGAAGAGTGCTGGGCCGGGGCTCAGGATGGCCCAACCCTAGATCCGCAACTGTGTGTTTGTTTTCTTTCATAAGTTTCATTCTTCTTGATGACATGTTCATATTATTCAGATCGGATGATCAATGGAAAATTGGAAGGAATGATATTGGATATTATACATTGCATTGATAATAAGGCGTGTTCCTTGACGTGTTGACTAAGTAAATATAGTTAACTAATAGAAAACTAGACGGAATTAAAAGGAGTAACTAATGATTCATTTGTTAATTTGTGACCATCTTGTTATTGTCACCAAAATTAAGTGACATTTTGGACTTTCGTGCTCAAAGAAATTTTTTACTTCTCGGACTAGTGATGACATGTGGGTTTCATATCTCTTTTTAATTAACAGCAATGCATGTGACATATTAGGATAATGTGCCTTGTTGCGTTGAATTTGAATCGTTCTTTGATAGATCTTTTTTTGGGGTTAAACTTGTCTTTTGGTTACCAACATGACATGTCCCACTGGAATCCCAACAATTTTACCCATCGCTATATGTCGACTAGAACGTCCAATTTGGCTATGTCCTGAATTCTGATCACTAATGCATCAACCAGCCAACCCCTGAATTAATCCAACAGAAATGCCTGACCTTTTCAAGAGGCTTTTGATCAGTCACTCTGTCCTCCCAAAACCAGTTGCTTCGTAGGCTTTTCGGTTTGTGACCTCTTCAGCAACAGCCTGATTGTGACTCACAGAGCTCACTAGGGCAATGTTTCGACAACTTCCATTTTTGCATCAGGGCATCTTTTGTCCATTACTAGACGAAGTAATCGACAAATCAATTTGTATTGGGTATCCCTGTTTCCGCCATCATCTCTAGTAATAAGCTTTGTGTCTTTCGGAACAAAAATTTAATATCCGAGTTTTTCCCAAGAGATTTTCATCCGAAAGACAGAAAATAGTTTTTCTTAATTTCATTTCCCTCTCTACAAGCGCACAAAACAAAAAAAACCCCAGAGTTGTGACTTCTTGTCGTTCGTTGGTTTCTTGGATTTCAAGTACCGATATGCACAAAACAAAAAAAACCCCAGAGTTGTGTGACCTCTATATGTTTCTAATTGTTTACCAATGGTATGATCTCACTCGATTAGCATACCACAAACAATTCATATTTTATTAGAAATATCATCCAATTACTTACCAATGGTATTGATCAAGGCAACTTGAGACGTCATAAGTAATTCAGATGCATTCCAGTAATGGAAATCTCATCTAATTACTTACCAATGACATTTCATCTATGTAACATGATATACCACAAGTAATTCAAACGAATTTCTAATTCAATTGTTTAATTACTTTCCAATGGTATAAACTTCATAAATATACCATAAGTAATCCAGAGTTTAAGTTTAATAAGATCATCTCAATTGAGCTCTTATGCCAAATTGTTTTCCAATGATATATATCTATATATATAACATAAACAATTCTGGCAACTAGCTCCACGTTGATAATCATAGTCAATTTGTTTTTCCAATGGTATAGTGTACTATACCATAAACAATTCTGAACTAATGTTTATCTTGACGACGACCATCATTTGGCAAGCTTATTAAATCCCTATAAGGATCAATCATACCTTCATTTTCCTTGCCCTCGTGGCATAGGAAACATCAAGTCCTAAACCATATACATAATAAACAAATTATTATGTCATCACAAGCATCTTAGGAATTAGAATGCTTTATCACTTATGGCTTACTCGTAATGCAAACCTTTAAAAGTGCATTAACCAAACTTCATCTCCATCACATTGGAGGTATACTCTTTCATAACTATGTTCAAATTACTTTGAACATAACCTATGCAAACATTCTGGCTTAGATAGACTTGACAAACAAGTCCCTACTGGCCTCTCGTCATAGGTTTCACATACCTATGATTGTTCATAGTTTCCCACTATCCAAACCACCGTTACTGAGAGTCCATAAGGACTATCATAAGTACTTCCATCCTCTCATGCATTACCATGAATGAAGTCCAAATTAAATTGGCACATTTATCATTCATCCATGCTACAAAAATGAAATGGACCAATGCAATAAAAGCATCAAAACTTTGTGGTTAATTTTGGAACCAAACAAACTCGTAAGGTTTTATCCAACTAATTTACCACTTGGGAGATAAGAACATTTGTCCTTTATTCATCATGTAAATACACGACTTACATAGGTACACACACACATACATAAGGATTACTATACATATACAAGAATCCTAAAGATTCTTGGGGTCGAAGTCAGGATCAGAGAGGCATTCATCGGTCTCTATGTCGGAGTACTCCTCGTTCTCTGATTCCTCAACTTCCTCTAATTCCCCCATACTCTCCATCGAGTTCACATGGGTGCTCAAATCGTCCACATTAGGACCCATTGAGTACCAATCATAGATGGGTATTTCATCTAGAGTCCAATAATTGGTTGGATGCTTTCCACCAATGTCATTATATAGCGAACAAGGAGGAGTACCAACTTGTCGAAAGACTTCTCCTTTTTGATGTCCTCTAAGGTCTACAAACTGGTTGGATGCTCCCACCAATTACACAGGGACACCCCATCAATTCATGTAGAAGATTTATTCTACTGCGCCTTGTCCATTACCACACGTAGCATGCAATATACATGCATGATGAATTGATGATCATATGTATTGGGAAATTAGTATGACAATTATATAATGGCTCATTCAAAGCATGCATAAAAAGCATACGCTGCCAAGAAACATATACCAAATATATATCATCCATGCTTGTATAATAAGAGGGACTCTGGATACTTACATGATCAGAATAGGAACCGATCGAGTGCTAGCTTCTTTCTTATACCATCAACAAGTACATCTTTTCTTCCTTACTTTCCAGTACATGATCCGAACATATATATGTATGTTTCACTGTCGGAACCAAATTTCCAACAGAACCAAGTTCCTTTCTTTCCTCCAACGACAGAAACAGAAGAAAAGAAGAACATATATGTATATACACACACCATATATATCACATAGGCAACTAATATATGTACATGTATAGCAAATGAACCAATATAAAAGGGAGCAACAGAATCCCTTTCTAATTAACCGCCAAAACCAATCATCAACTTGAAAAAGAAAAAAAAGCTTTCCATGTAACGAAACCAAAACATATGTATAGGTCATCTGTATAAATCATCTTATGCATGTTATTCCACTAATAACCAGAATCAAATTCAATGCATGGTAAACGCACGTAAACACTACCTAAGCCATACAATGATTTATATGTCCATTATAGATGAACAACCCAATTCGTCTTGCAATTATTCTTAACCTAACCATACCGAGAACAATTAGCAATTTCTAGTAAGATTCTTTAAGATTGTTGGGGAAATTGTTCACATATACTATTTTCTTGCAACACAAGCAAACACATAAGATTAAGAAAACATGCAAAGACACATGCAAGCGTCCTAGCCGATAGAATTCACTATATCTCCTTAAAGAATCTTATTCCCCTCAAGTACCCAAGGTTATGGAATGATTCCTCCCAGGATAGAAAGGACGTACCTTTTCCGGCGTAGCGGTACCTCAAACCCCGGAACCCATCGAACGCAGCGAACCGGCGAGAACCACACTTGACTCTATTTTCTCTTTGAAAAGAATGCAGAAAACTAGTTTTGGATTTTGGCAGAATTTTGGTACCGGGAAAAACCGATGTAAAAAACCAAAGGGGGTTAGGTGCTATTTATAGAAAATGAAGGGGTGCTTACGAAGGGAGGCAACTCTTCGTATGGGTGGTTATACCCCAAGTCCCAACCAACACATTGGTTCGTGTTTGAAATAATGAACCATTGCATCAGTTCGGCCCATGGTAGTTGGACCGTTTGGTTATTCGGTTCGGTTCGATTTGGTTCAACTCGGTTTGGTTTGGTCCGTTTGGTACACAAACCAATTTAACCGATTAACCACATATCACATCAAATCGATCGAATTCGAGGCCGTGCCTTCCCACATCTTACCAACAGGGTACTTCAAGAGACTCTCTTGAAACTTTCCCCTTTTATTTCCATTCACACCACTAAAAATCCCAACAATCTTTTGTCAATTACTAGACAAATTAATCGACAAATCAATTTGTATTGGGTGTCCCTGTTTCCGCCATCATCTCTAGTAATAAGCTTTGTGTCTTTCGGAACAAAAATTTAATACCCGAGTTTTTCCCAAGAGTTTTTCGTCCGAAAGACAGAAAATAGTTTTTCTTAATTTCATTTCCCTCTCTACAAGTGTACCAAAAAAAACCCCAGAGTTGTGTGACTTCTTGTCGTTCGTTGGTTTCTTGGATTTCAAGTACCGGTATGCCAGAAATATACGTCCCTTCTATCCTATGAGGAATAGTTCCACAACCTTGAGTACTGTAAATGGGAACTAAATTATTGATGGAGAAATAATATGTTTTATTGACTCGGACGATGTTTATGCATGTTTTGATAACCTCTCTATGTTTAAGTTTTGATTTCTTCTCCTTAATTATTTTGTTCACTTTGATTTCTGTATGTCTTGTGTCGGAAGAAAATTGGTATACATGACATCAGTGGCGGACCTAAGGCATTGCAGGGTGTGTCGTCCGACACACCCTCGCTCGAGAATTTTACGAAGGACCTACATATTTTCAGTACAAAATTTTTTACTTCGGGATAGCTGACACACCATCAATAATTATAGCCGACACACCTTCATTATACTCGAAGAAATTATTATTCAAATGAATCAATCTTAATCATAATCCTTTTTAATTTTGTTTAAAATAACTCATAAAGCATAATCTTATCCTTCCTATTAAAAAAAACACTCTTAGCCCATACAATATACATGTGTGATGAGTGTTGGGCCTGAGCCTTTAATTAAATGAGAAAAGAACCCACAGGCCAAAAGCCCAGTCGGCCACTAGCCCACTACCTCCCCATTATTATTCCTTCCCTCCTCATCCCCAATTAATGGCCCAATCTCCCCAATTAATGGCCCAATGCCATATTCCCTCTCCATATCTCAATTCCCAGCAAGCCATCCCCATTATCCCCCCTGGTTCCCTCTTCTCTCGCTCGCAAAAAATCCCAGACCCCAGACGAGCAAAGGTAAAGTAGTAAATTCTCTGCTTCAAATGCAAACTTTTCAGTTTGTCTTTCACATGAAGATGATGATTGAAGTGCTTGCAATTACAAATGAGTTGTCTATAGCTTTACAAAGGAAAGATCAAGACCTTGTTAATGCTATGGAACTCATTAATTGCTCAAAGAAGAGACTACAAGAGTTGAGAGATGAAGGGTGGGAACCTCTATTTGATGATGTGGTTTCATTCTGCACTAAGGAACAATTTCATGTTCCTAACATGAATGACTTGTTCACTCTTGCTGGAAGAACAAGACGTAGCACCCCTCATCAGCCTACAAACTTGCATTACTATCAAGTCGATTTATTCTATGCAGTTATAGATTTGCAGCTGCAAGAATTGAATACTCGATTTGGTGAGGTGAACACTCGATTGTTGGACTGCATTTCTTGTTTTAGTCCAGCTAACTCTTTTGCTTCTTTTGATGAAGCAAAGTTGATGAGTCTTACTGAGTTTTATCCCGAGGAGTTTCCATCCAATGTGCTCTCACGACTTCATTAACAATTGGGGGGCTACATTTCTCATGTCAAGGAGGATAAGAGCTTTGATGGATTGCGAGGAATCGACGAGCTAGCTAGGAAATTGGTGGAAAGGGGAAAGGACACTCTTTATCATTTAGTTTACTTGCTGTTAAAGTTGGTGTTGACCTTACCTGTGGCAACTGCAAGCTGCGAAAGAGCATTTTCAGCTATGAAGATAATCAAGAACGATCTTCGAAATCAGTTGAGTGACCAATTTATGAATGATTGTTTAGTTGTGTATATTGAAAAAGATTTGCTTTGCTGTATAAGTGATGAATGTATTTTAGAGACATTTCAGCAGATGAAAAGTCGTCGTGGTTCGTTGTAAACATGACATTGTGAACTTTATGAATTAATTTCTTTTAATTTTAACTTAATTTTTAATTTAATTTAATTATTATTTTATTTTATCGGCGACACACCTCTCCGACAATCTGGGTCCGCCACTGCATGACATATTCATTCGTCATAAGACCCAAGAATGGAATTTATAGCCACCCATGAATACGATTGGGCTACTGGAATCTCGAGAGGGAATCATTTGTTTATTTATTTTGGAGTACAGGGCGATTTAGGAGGTAGGGCAAAAGCAGCCAAAATAAAAATCTGCAGTTGGAACTTTTTGACCAAAATCAGAAGTACTGTTGGTCCATGCACCAAGTAAGTGGATCATATTTTGGTAATTGAAATCTCGGCTCCATCTGCTGGCCTTTGATGAGACAGATATTCCACCCCTGCATTTGGATTTACAAGTTCCCACCTGAACGAATGAAAGCAAGAAAGTGAGAATCCAACCAAAACCAGTTAGTAGAAGAAGTAACGTCTTAGTAGACAACTAACAACCCATACATGACCAACCATTAACTTATCGAATTCTACGTACTTGTATCCAGTAGACAAGTGATGGAGAAAGATAGCAAGGTGCGTCCTCGCGAACATGTTCCCGACGCAAATCCTCGCTCCCGCTCCAAATGCTTGAAACCCACTCCGCTTTACCTAAAAGATATACGCAACCGCGCATTCGACCAATCAGTATTTCCTAAACCCTGAACCCGAAACCCTGATGTTTGACTGAATCTCTTACATCATATCGGTCAGGATTGAAGCAGAACGGATCATCGAAGTTGTTTGAATCCGTATGAACGTAGCGAAGCCAACACAGCACCTTCCACCCTTTGGGAATGACGTGGCCTGTCCACATCAGTTGGCGACAATTTTAACATCAATCTAGCTTAGTATAATTCGCATGATGACAGGGCAGAAGAGAATATTACAAAAAACAAAGAAGACCAAGTCAAATCTTGGATGGAGATGATGACAAACCTCGAAACTCCACGTCCCTATCACTCAACCGAAAGGCGAAAACAGAGACATTCGCGAATCTCAGTATTTCCTCTACCACCTGCGCGCCAAACGGAAAACGAAAAATTGATCACCTTGGCGCACATTTTTAGTGGTTGAGTCGATTGTGATGATGTTTTAAAAATGTTACATCCGAAGTAATCCAACGACATTAGCACGTATTGTGGTGCGTACAGGGTTACAGTAAACCAATTTACCTTCTTTGTGTACTTGAGTTTTGAGATGTCATCATAGGTTATGTAATCCTCACCGCCACCTTTCTCGTATTTCAGACTCATGTTCTCCTCCTGCCCAAATACGTTCAAACCCACCGTAAGAGAAAACATTTACAGACAAAATCCAGAGTCAGTTCTAACCCAGAAAGCGGCCGGAGTTGCTCACTCGAAGTTTGGAGAGGGCGTCGGGATGCTTGGCGAGGCAGTACAGAGCCCACATGGAGGAAAGAGCGGTGGAATCATAACCTCCAACGACGAGACTTGCGATGTTATCCACCACTTCTTCATCGCTCAACAGGTCGCCTTTCTCGTCCCTTATCTCCATCAACCCATCCATTAGATCTTCTTCTTCCTCTGCTTCCTGCTTTCTTTCCCTGTTTCTCTGCTTCCTCTTCTCCAGCTCTCCCCTGAATATCGCCTCTATACTCTTTCTACACTGATTATCATCCAACCCCAGTAGATAAGAGGATTTATCAGGATTCGAATTAAAGGATATTGGATCAAAAGAATGAATTCTAATTTCTGAGATTATAAGTTTTTACCTTGAGGGCATGGTGGTACGAAGTTCCAGGGAAATTGATAGGAGTGGCCCTCATTCCCTTCATCATCCCCTGGAAGTATCCGTCCAATTGTTCCATTACAGGACCTGGCTCAAAGCTCACAAACAGCTTCCCTATGCTCTCAAATGTCATCTGCGCAAACAGGGTACAAATTCGAATCTTGATTTGATTCCTAATGACACATCAATTTTCAATTTCACCAAAAAAAAAAAAAAAAGGTGGTACCTTTCTGGCTTCGTGAAACCCGTTGACGGTGCCCTTCTGGGCCCAGGACCGGAGCGAAGCGGCGATGATCGGCTGGTTGAGCTGGGCGATCCGGCGGAGAGCTCTGGGCTGGTTGATGGCCGCCGAAATGAAGTTCCTCATCCGCTTGTGACTCTGCCCCAGCGCCGCCGTCAGCGAGTGGTGGCCCACCAGGTCGTTGGTGGGCCACCGGTGGAGGCAGAAGGCCTCGTCGGACTGCAGAACGAACCTGCTGCTCTCCGCCGTCCACGCGATGATCGACGGCTGGCCCAGCAGGTGCGTTCTGTACAGTCCCACCCCATCTCCGTATCTAGGAGAAGAAAACAGAGCAAAAACAGAGTTGGTAATTAGATCGGAGGTAATTAAAATTGAATTGAACATGGAGATCTCAGCGACGGAGGGAAATAGAGAATGCTTACTTGTGTCGTTTGGAATTGATGAAATCGTCGGGGCGGCGGACGATCTTGAAGTACCAGAGGAAGGAGAGAAGGTCTCCGATGAAGGGCAGACCCATGTGCCCCCGCGGCAGTTTTTTACCGGTTCCGGTGAGACGGGCCTTCACCGGAGCTACGTGACGGAGTTCGTTCCACCACCATACCAGTGCGAGGGACAGCAATGTGATGCAGCAGAGAATCCACCATGGAACAATCATTTCTCCTCTCTTTACCTTTTTCTTCCTTTTCTCCCCTGTTGTTCTTTACAGTAGTGCGTGCTAGCTAACGTTTAAATAGTGACAAAAACAAAAAAGGAAGGAGAATATTTAGGAAAGAATGACGATAAAAGAAACAAATTTAAGGAAAGAGGTCGCATTCATTATGTCCATGGTACTTGATGAACTACCCAAAAAAAAAAAAAAAAAAACTGTTGCAGAAGAAACCCCGAAAAGGAAATGGTCACGCATGGCGAACGAGGTTCGTTTTAGAAGCTCTGCATCTGAGTTATAGTTAGAAAGTCACTGTCTTTGACTTTACATGAACTTAATCTGAGATGTTGACGGTTTAACAGAAGGAATGTTATTCATCTCATCCTCATTGTCGATCAAGCAAAACCCAGCCTGATTCCCAAGAACAGGTAGTGCCGTAGTGGAGATTCTTGTCGGAGCAAGATTCTAACTCGGGTTGTTGGGAGTTGGAGTAATAGTACTACGGTTCAAGTTAAAAGGAGACTATATGTATTGAAGGGTCAATTTCACGACTAACAATAAGCTAATTCATGGTTTTGACTTTTTCTTGTTTGGTCGTGAGAGTTAGGTAAAATTGGATATGGATAAATAGCGAGTTCTATGATGGTGACTTCATCCCATAAAATTCAATTCCAAGCCAATCTCTTCAGCGATCGTGTATTACATTCGTGAATTTGAATCTTATGTACAAAATTTTGAAAAATCCGAGTTAAAACAAAGGGGGCAAATTATTTTATGAATTTAATCGAAAAGTTGTTAGCCCTAAATATATACAAAAAGATTTGATAAAAGCTTCTAGATCTCATTGAATTTGTTTCTTTCTTACAAAGTTTTTTAAAATCCGAATTAAAATGAAAGAGATAGACAGTGACATAACTGATTCGAATATATTTTATATAGATTACTTATACTTTGAGTCATACTTTAAAATCATTGTCTAAATAGTCATGTAAAAATGAATTAATGTTTTCAAACCTAAAAGTATTTCCTGGAGAACATTGACAATTATAATCAACCTGTAGATTGCCAATACTATAATCAATTATTTGGTGTCAGATAATTAAGTTCATGAATCGACGAGGCCCAAGATACAAATACTTAAACAATCATAACTTGCCTCCCTAAACTACTAGGCTATATTCTTCATTAAAATTTGATAGTGACAACACACTCACTCCCCTGGATTTGGCATTATGCCTAGGGGAATCCAATTACGTACAATACCACAGTATCAGATCCTAATCAATTTTAAGCAGCGGAATCTAACTTGTTCTGGATCCCATCATTTTGAACACAACACAGAAACTAGTCATCGTAGCTAACTTCTTTTTGTACTATCGAGTCTCTCATGTTCACTAATTTCACTTGTGTTAGAATATGACTTGAATTTGATTTGAGTTTGTTTTGTGTTTTGGGCCTATTTTGTTTGGATTTGTGTTTGGGCTTTGTTTTGGTCTTTTCCTTGTAGGTTTGGAAAATGTGTTTGGTTTTCTGTTTGGGATTAGGAGAAGAGTTCTATAAATACTCTTCATCACCCTAGTCTGTAGTAAGGTCAGTCAGGTTAGTTTGTTTGGTTTGTCCGTTCGGAATTTGGTTTGTAACCTGCACTCTCCTCAAAATCAGTGAAATTTGTTATCCCCTGCCCGTGGATTAGCTAGCTCACATTGTGTTAGTAAACCAAGTTAAATTTGTGTTCATTCGTGTTGGTTTGGATTATCGATTGCACGCTTCTGTACTGACAAGTGGTATCAGAGCCTTTGGTTGCGGTTTTGGGAATTTTTCGTTGGACTGAAGTTTTGCTTTGTGGAGGTAACTTTCAATTCTTCAGCTTGGTTCGGTGGAGGAATCGCTTTGAAGTTGACTTTGTGGGGTTGTGTTTTGGTCTCACTTTTTTGGTGAGAAATTTGGTTGGAGTTTGTTTGATAATAAGAATGGCTGCTATCAGTATGAAGATTGAGAAGTTTACAGGAAGAAACAGTTTCAGTTTGTGGCAGATCAAGATGCAAGCACTGTTGAAACAACAGGGTTTGTGGGCTCCGTTGTCTGGAAAATCGAAGAAGGAAAGTATAGAAGAAGAAGAGTGGATTACTTTGGAGGAGAAAGCTCACTCTACAATCTTGCTTTGTTTGGCTGATGACATCATCACTAAGGTTGCTACTGAGAAGACTGCTGCGGGCTTATGGTTGAAGCTTGAAAGTCTATACATTACAAAGTCTTTAACTAACAAGTTGCATATGAAGCAACGTTTGTTCAGTTTGCGTATGGAGGAAGGTACGTCTCTCAGGAATCAGCTAGATCAACTCAATACTATCTTGCTAGATCTGCTGAATATTGATGCTAAAGTAGATGATGAAGATGCTGCCTTAATTCTGTTAGGCCCTGTTCACTTTCATTTTCGTTTTCTGTTTTCTGTGATAAATTTGGCAACCGAAATGAGAAAACTTGTTTACTTTTCATTCTGTTTTCTATTCGCTTCCAACTATGAAAACAGAAAGTGGCAACTTCCTGCTGTTTTCGGAAACGACAAAATGTTGTTTTCACCTGTTTTCAACATCTGTTTTCTCAAAAACAGGAAACAGAAATGAAAGTAAACAGGCCCTTAGTATCTTTGCCACAGTCATATGAGAATTTTGTTGATTCTTTTATTGCTGGGAAAGATAGTTTGTCTTTGGAAGATGTCAGATCTGCTCTACATACTAGGGAGGTTCGACATAAGGCGTCTGGTTCAGGTTCGCAAAATCAGGCATCTGGATTGGCTGCTACTAGTAGTAGGAGCCAACAATCTGGTAATAGAAAGGCGAATATAAATTCAAATTTTGTTGGTTTGAAGGATGATATCTGTCATTACTGTAAGGAGAAAGGACATTGGAAATTTGATTGTCCTAAACTGAAGAAATATCAGGAGAAGAAGGAATCATCTGTTGCTGTGGCGGAAGAAACTAACTGTGATTCTGAAGATGGTTTAGCCTTAGTAGTGAATGAACAGGTACATGATCAGGATGTGTGGTATTTGGATACTGCAGCTGATTATCATATGTGTCCAAGCAGGGAGTGCTTTTCTACTTATGAGCAGATAAATGGAGGACATGTTTCTATGGCCAATGGTGCTATTTGTAAGATTGTTGGAAGAGGCTCCGTCCGGATGAGGACACATGATGGTTCTGTTCGCACCTTGAACAATGTTAGACATATTCCAGAGATGACTAAGAATCTGATATCTTTGAGTCTACTAGACGGCAAGGGTTTCAGTTTCAAAGGTGAAGGTGGAGTGTTGTCTGTCTACAGATGTTCTAAGGTGATTTTGAAAGGTGTCAAACGGGGTGCCTTGTATAATCTACAAGGTTCTGTTTTGACAGGTTATGTTGGTGATAAGTGCACGAAGCTGGTTTTGAATGACAAGTCTCAGCATGGGTTGGACTTGCCAAATGGTTTGAGTTGTTGACCGCCCTTAGGGGCATTTGGAGGCAGGGGAGATTCTGTTATAGCTGATTTGGAGGAGTTAGTACGTCTGGCAATTCTGATTGCATCTGAGTTTGGCGATTTGCATCGCGTTTGAGTTTAGTGATTTCGATCACATCTGGATATCTGGCGATTTTGATCGCATCTGGGTAAATTTGGCGATATGGATCGTGTTTGGGTACATCTGGCAACTTTGGTTGCGTCTGGTACATCTGGTATTTGGGAGAGAATTCAAGTCAAGGTGGAGATTGTTAGAATATGACTTGAATTTGATTTGGGTTTGTTTTGTGTTTTGGGCCTATTTTGTTTGGGTTTGTGTTTGGGCTTTGTTTTGGCCTTTTCCTTGTAGGTTTGGAAAATGTGTTTGGTTTTCTGTTTGGGATTAGGAGAAGAGTTCTATAAATACTCTTCATCACCCTAGTTTGTAGTAAGGTCAGTCAGGTTAGTTTGTTTGGTTTGTCCGATCGGAATTTGGTTTGTAACCTGTACTCTCCTCAAAATCAGTGAAATTTGTTATCCACACCCATGGATTAGCTAGCACACATTGTGTTAGTAAACCACGTTAAATTTGTGTTCGTTCGTGTTGGTTTGGATTATCGATTGCACGCTTCTGTTCTAACAACTTGTTTATCAACAAACGGGCAAAGAAATTTGTGACACATATTAAGTGAACACGGACTTGATCCAGTGGTACTACTACTACCACTATTATTGAAACTGAAGGTCCCAAGTTGAAATTAAGCACACAGACACAGTTAATTTGAACGACCAATAAAATCACCGAACACGAAAGATCCATTGACTACATAGGAAGGTCCACAAAGCAAAAACTGAAAACAGAGAGGATACGAACAATTATTTATATATATCTATATATATATGGGGAGTTTTACGGTACCTAAGGTGAAACCCGGGTACCGCATACCTTGAGTAAGAAAACGCTATCCAGGACTTGAATTGACTGATCTTTCGGACATGATACTATACTCTAACCCTTAAAGATCAAAATCTAGGTCTTAATTCTCTAAATCTTATACCCCAAGATCAATTTAATTAGAAACAATAATCGACGGTTATGATTCGTCCAAATATAGGCAAAAAAATCAATGCATCATCTTAGGATTTATAGTTTATGATTTAGATAATTAGGACCTAGGGTTCACTCATTAAGGATTAGGGTATAGTATCATGCCCAAAAATCCTGCTTATTGGAGGTCTAAATAGCATTTTCATACTAAAGGTATGTGATACCCCGGATTTCACCCGGGGTACCGTAGAAGGCACCATAAAACACGCTAGATCACTTTTCTCGCCAGCCGGAGACGGAAGAAATTTGTGAGAGCTCAATGTATTGCAAACTGACAAATTTTTATTTTTGGTGTTTGTTTCAGTGTTTGTCGTGTTACGACCCAACCCTATTCACATTTTTTCTAATGTGGCCCAGTGCTCTACCCGATCCTGGATCCACTTAAGGCAGTATAAATCAGCAACCATAATCAACAACCAAGTTGTAATTAACCTCTCAACAACTTCTAACAACCAACATGACTCGAGTGACACAAATCATAACTTGAAGGATTTAATACGAAATAAATCAAACGGCGCAGCTTCAATATTGACCCACATATTAATTCAAACATCAGAGTTTTGACGCTGCTGCTAATCCTTTTCCGGCAAGGAGAAGGATTCCTCAGCTTCCTCGTATGCAGCTCCAGTTCTGATCCATCAATATTAAGCAGAGGTCAGAGTGCGGCGATCGAAATCTTCATGCCATCGGTCGGAATCGAATGAGGTAGGTAAATCATAGGAGCATCAGGATTCAACACTTCCCACCTGCATGCACACACATCAATTGTCACCACACATTCTGATCATAAATCATGTTTCATTATGATTGTGAACCAAAACTATCTTGGTTGCACTAATAGTTACTTGTATCCAGTGGACAAGTGATGCAGAAAGACGACAACTTGTATCCTGGTCAGCATATTTCCAGCTCAGATTCTCGACCCTCCGCCAAACACTTGGTACGCTCCAGCCTCCAGGGGTTGCTGGTATCTGATTAATTGAATCCAATAAATAACATGAAATCGTACTATTGATGCTCGCACTCTATCTTGTTCATTTAATGAATGAATATATACGTTATAATCTTTTATTTTGTCCAAATTAAGGGCTTTAGTATAAGAGATGCTTACATCCCATCGGCCTGGATTGAAGCACATGGGATCCTAAAAATTTCCGGGATCTGTATGCGCATATCGGATCCAAATGGCGACTTTCCAGTTTTTGGGTATTTTGTAACCTTTAGGTAAGGAAAATTTGAAAACTTATTCAAGGGACGTTACAAAATGAAAATACAAAACTTATTCGAGATTATACGTAAACGTACCCTTAGTTTCCTGAGAACGTGAGGGTACATGGAAAGATAATAAATAGACCACATGATAACAACAAAGTAGACTCGTAACCCCCAATAACAAGGTTCACGATATTGTCCAACACTTCCTGCTCACTCAATTGATTCCCTTGCTCATCCTGGATTCCCATCAACCCGTCCATTAAGTCATTTGTCTTGGAATCCAACCCATCTAGCTAGCTCCATCTTCTTCCTTTTCTCCAGCTCTTTCTTGAATATATCAATCACTTTCTTCCTGCACTGCGACCATCGAACAATTCATGGATCCACCTTCAGTAAATCCAACCTCGAACAACATTGGCGATATATGGGGAATATAAGGTAGTGATATATGAGATTTTATATATTAGATGTGCAACCTGAAGGGCGTGGTGATACGCAGTTCAAGGAATCCTGAGAGGTTGAGCTCTAACCCCTTTCAATATGATAGTTCCTATTTGTCGCCCTAATTATTTAAATTTATCGCCCTAAGATATGTAAAATGACCAAAATGCCCTTGGGTGGGTTTTAGGGTTTAAAACCCATATATTGTAGTAGGACATAATGGTCCTACACTTTTCCACTCTTTGTAGAGACAAAGAGTGGAAACATCAAACAAAAAACTAATCAAATCCCACACCACAACAATTCGAACAAAGGTATGCTGCATTATTCTTTTTTTCCCCCTGGTTTTACGAGAACAAATGGGTTGAAATTGTGTGCGCGCCGCCGGAGAGGCAGGTTGAAAACACGTCTCTCCATGGAGGAAACGGGTAGACAGCTTGTCCGTTCCTCTCATCAAGCATGTAATTCACATGCTTGATCCATCAGACAGGCGGGTAAACAACATGCCCGCGTCAGTGGACAGGTGGGACGACCTTATGTCCGCGCTGATGGAGAGGCTTGTAATCGACCTGCCCGTCCCGCCATCTCACCCTTTCGGACACATGTCTTTCCATGGACGAGGCGGGTAGACAACCCGCTTGGCATACGGCGTAATCCCGTAAAGAACGTGCCCGCTAACTGGTAGAGGCATCTGCGCAGCACGTTTGAACCATTGGCGAGTCATGTTTTGCACATGCTTGGGGCCGGTTTTTGTGATTTTTTAGATGGATTTTTGTGAATTGTTAGACAAATTTTGATGAAATTCAATTGAAATATATTATATGTTCATTAAAATTTGTTTTTTGTTGTGCTTGTAGGAGGGAGGACAAAGTGTAGAAGCCTCTTTCGCTATCATCATCAAATAACAAGTTTAAAATGAGTGATTCGGTAAATACCTTATTTCTTTGTTGTTTAATAGTTAAATTATTGCAACATAATTGTTTCAAGACTAACGTAAATATTTATACCGTGTATTTTTTGTAGGGAGGTTTTGGAAATGATAAGGGTGACAATGTTGATTACACATCATTTTTCATAAATGATGTTGTTTATGATACCCATGATGATGCTTGTGCGGTTGCAAGGGAGATTGCCATGAGAAATAGTTTTTTCTTGATTGTGGATCAGTCAAGCAAAATCACTCATCAGAAAAATATCCGCGGTACTATATGGATTGCAACCATGGCTATAGGAACAAGTCATATACTCCTAATTTGGCAAAAACAACACGGGGCAAATCTAAAACAGGTAAGTCTGATTGTCGTTTCCGAGTGGTAGCGCGTTCTTCATTGGTAGATGGCAAGTGCGAGTGGAGAATTTTTGGTGTTAAGGACAAAGATAATCCGGGTAAGTCGAGAGGATTTCACAATCACAAATTGGAGGTTTATTCTGAAGGAAGTAGGCAAAGGAATTCTCTTTCGAAAGAGAGAAGAATGGATATTAAGGAGTTGGAGGCAACACATACTCAAGCAAGAGATATTAGGAGTTTTTTGAATAGGAAGTGCGATGCTCATCACCATATGAAGCAGATTTATAACGAGACAGAAAAGATTAGGCGTGAGAGATTGGGTGGCATGAAACCTATGCGGTGGACATTGATAGAAGCTCAACGTCTCGATTACTTTGTTGAGTGCGAGTTTGATGATGAGCGTTGTGTTTCTAGACTCTTCCTTTGCCATCCAGAGTCTATTCGGATGTTGAGCGCATGGCATTTCGTCATTTTGATAGACTCAACTTACAAGACTAACAAGTATAAGCAGCCACTAGTTCAGTTGATTGGTGTTAGTCCGGTGAAGAATCACTTCAATATTGGGTTTGCATTGGTGTCAGATGAGACGAAGGAGACATATGCTTGGGTTTTGATGCAATTGAAGCATCTGCTTGGTGATCGAACACCGGATGCGTTTGTTACCGATAAGGAGGGAGGTTTGGGTGTCTCATTGCGACAGATCTTTCCATCTTCAGCTCATTTACTATGTGTGTGGCACATGAAGAGGAACATTGAAGCTAAAATGTTGTCTTTTAGGATCAGTCGTGATTCTGGCGAGTGGTTTATAGAAGGTCCATGGGGGAGAGTCTTGAATGCCAATACCGAGGCATGGTTCCAACGGTGTTGGCGAGACTTGCAAAATGGTCATTGGGGGTACAAACGAAAAGTGGATGGACTACCTCAGAAGTGAGTGGATACCATGCGCGGAAAGGTGGGCTCATTGCTACACCAATCATGTCTTCCATATTGGTAACACAAGCACAAATAGGGTAGATTCAATGTATTCCTCTTTGAAGAAATGGCTTGCCTCTTCGACCCACAAGATCGATACACTCTTCCTCAGATTTCATACATCCGTCGAGGGAAGAGTGATTGAATTGAAGAAGGACTTAGAGGCATCACTTTCCAAGGTATTTTTATTTTTTTTTGCTTATTTAAATTAGTACTTCCCTATATCCTCAATTTGATTTTGACTTAGAAATTCATGATTCGGAAAGGTATTTGCATTAGCCTATGGACCGCCATATGGAAACTTGAATAAGGAAGTAAGCTTGTGGGCGATTGAGTTGATGATGGAAGAACGAGAGAGGGAAATCGTTCGGCGATGTGGATGTCGGCTACCTGAGACACATGGTCTACCATGTAAATGTAAGATGGATGAATATAGTGTTGCCGGCGTAGAGTTGTATCCCTACCACTTGCATCGATTCTGGTCATCTTTGGTGTATGAGAGTCCTCCCGATCGTGCCGAATGGGAAGACCATGGTGCCATTGAGCGTAACATTTTTACAGCAATGGTGGAGGATGTGTACAAACAAGGGCCAGCTGCTATTCGGAAGGAAACTCAGATACTACGACCCCATATTCATCCTCAAGTTGAAGGCCTACAAGAGCTTAGGGAGTTAGAGGCTCAAAGGGGACGACCACCTAAGAGGACTAACGCCCGAGATCCTTCTTCGTTTGAGCATGAGAGGGCAACGGCAGAAAAGAGGAGCAAAACAAATCAGAGCCCGAGGACACCTAGGAGCAAAACCCCTGCAGGTTAGCATCGTTTTAATATTTTTGTGATGATATCTTGTCTCATTTGTAAGGTTTCCAATATGTGACCATTTATATTAGTTATTTTTTCCATTTGTTGTAGGTGCACGAAAAAGTCAGCATATGCAAGTTCATAATGAGAGAAATGTTTGCCCTATCTTCGCTATGTCCCACCCAGCATCCACCCTCTTGTTAGAGGTTGGTTTGACCCAGAACCAGACGGGCAATGTGGTTTTCGGGCCATGTCACATGCGATTCACTAGGCCCCCCTCCATGAACGGGACCCTCCCACCTCCTAGCCAATGGGTCTCCCTGTGCCACGGTCTGTGGTGCAGCTCTGTTAATGCGCAACAATGGAAATTACTCATAGATCCAAGCCTGTAACAAGGTCAAGCACCCAGAAAATCCTTTAGATCCTGCTCGACTAGATCTCCCAAGCTGCCTATACATTCAGGCAAGCGCACCCAGCACCCCATGCATACTTACTAACCATCAGCAAATCTCTGAAGTAAGAGTACAACCATCCACGAACACGATCAGAACTCTTATCCACAAAAAGCGTGGACCCTATCAAACACATTAAATAGCATCGTGCCTCAGCATCCCCATCTTCCCTAGCATGTAGACGTGTCATGGCCTCATCTACCAACATCCCACCACCGTCATACCAACGGATGCCACGCGCTGCCACTGCATTCTTATCTAGAATCCCAAGAAGATCAACAATCCCACTCACGAACGACAGATCACCCTTAGCTGGTGCAGCAAGTAACTCTCCATCCACGGGAATCTGGAGTAGGAATGAAACATCGTGAAGAGTGATCGTCATCTCCCCGAACGGCATGTGAAACGTGTTGGTATCCGGCTGCCACCTCTCAATAAACGCCTCCAAGAGAGGGTAATCCACACTATGCATCATGCAACTACTCAAGTGGTACAAATTAGATGCCCTAACCAAGTTCTCTACACGTGGAGTCGAGAACTTGTACAACCTCAGTCGATCCACTCCACCCTCCGAGTGTAGAACTGATACTCAGACATCACTCGAAAATCCAAACCCAAAGTCCACAAACGATGGCTTATGTGACCACCGAAACTAGGGATCAAACTGTGGTACTCGGACCCCCAAGACCTGCTCCTGTAAGCAGCCATGTCTGATCCACCAACTTCTTCCGTGAAGGGACGCTCCCACTAGATGATGAAGCAAAACGCCCATCCTTACCACGTAGCGGCCCAACCCGAGTACTAACATGGGTCGAGCCAGTAGACACGTGATCGCTCGAACCTACAGGATGGCCCTGGTAAAAAGCATCAGGAAACGGCAAAAAATCACCCTCATCACACTCATCATCACTGCTCGTGGCATCCTCCACCAAGTCATCATATGTGTTGATGACTCGCATCTGTCGAGAATCATGGCTAGAGGGGGCAGGATCAACTACAGCTTGACGAGCAAGCTTCTCCTGACGCTCCAGCTCAATAGCTCTATCCTTCTCCTCCTGACATTTTCTCCGCTCAGATCCAGTAACATTGCGTCCAACAACCCTCGACTTTCCCTTTCTTTTGTTCATTTTTACCAACTATCAAGAAAATAATTTTTTCCAGAATTATTATTAATCATCCTAAACTTTTTAACTATTCCTAATAATCATTAACAATCATAAACTTTATCAATTGAATACTACTTATATTGTCAAAATAACAAAACATCATGCTAATTATAATTAACAATTCAAATCAAGTTGATCAAAGTTCACATTCTAATGTATGTCGCATAAATAATCATTCACAATTATTATTAATTAAAATCAACAATTCATAAACCTATGCATTTAAATTAATAAAAAAAAATTGGGCAGAACAGAACCAGGCCGGTTGGAAAACCAGACCGAACTGGGCCGGGCGGGTCGGATACCCGACTGGACCGGGTTGGCGACCCAGCCACCGCCCGATGCAGGCGGTACCCTGCCCGCCTCACCTAGATCCGGCCCTTCCATCTCCCTGCTCTTTACGGCGACGGGAGGGTGGAAAACCTGCTGCCGGCAGGCAAAAGATAGGTCGAAAGACTTGTCTTTTGCCCGCCGGCAGCAAGTTTTCCACCCGCCCCATTTACATCCACGAAAATAAAAATAAAAACGTGGAAAGAACGGCAGAAAGGGCGACTCACCTTCTCCCGGCGACGACGACAATGGCGAGCAAAGGAAGGCGTGGATCGGCGGCGTTGCTGGGGAGAGTGAACGGCGGCGGCGTTGCAGGGAGATGAAAGGGCGGCGGCTGGTCTTCGAAATGGAAAGAAGGGGGGAGGCGGCGGCGTTGCAGGGAGATGAAGGGCGGCGGCGTTGCTGGTCTCTGTTGCGAAATGGAAAGAAGGGGGAGGAGGCGGGCTGCTGCCTCTGCTGCGATGGGAGTGGGGCGAGTAAAACAATATGGTAAGTTTAGGTTAGGGTTACTTTTTTAAGTTGGGGGTAAAATTGTCCATTCAATAAATTTAGGGCGATTTATTTGAAAATTTAGGGCGACGAATAGAAGTTCAGTTCAATATACCCTTGAATAGTTCGTCGATGGCGGCTAATTCTGTCCCTGGCTCCAAACTTGCAAACAGCCTTCCTATGTTTTCAAATGTAATCTACGAATTCCGAACACTTGTTTCTCTTAGTTAGTGAATAATAACTAAAAAACACTAGGGTACTAACATCATAAAGTAGAGGCTAGCTTAACGTACAAAACGTGTTATTTCAAAAGCAAACATTAGCGTCTAAAAGTGTAGAAGCGTAAGTTGATGTACACATTTTGAACTTTCACTAAAACTTATTTTTCATTCCCGTAAATCTAGGGATGGGCAATGGCTGGGTTGGGTGGGTTTTGGGGGAAAATCCACCCACCCATTGTTATGGTAGGTGATGAGAAAATGACCCACAACCACCCATTTGTATCGTTGTGGGTGGATTGGGTGGGTGACAGCCGACGGTGGGTAGGTTTGACAGTTTTGATGGGTCAAATCATTTTTAAATAAGGGCTAGTACCACTGGGAAACCCGAACTATCAAGAAAGTGTCATTTGTGTCCCGAACTATTCAGTATTCCATTTGTGTCCCAACGTATGATAGTTGTGCGTCATTTATGTCCTGACGATTTCGTTAACTGTTATAAATAACGGTTGACCAACATGGTCAACTTAATGTTGACTTAGGAGCAGAATCGACAGAGCGATTAAGACGATTTGGAGATTTTTTTAACCTTTTATTTTATTTTTCTTATTTCGGTCATTTTAGATGAAAATATAAATAATATTTAAAATTTTATATAAGATGCCACTTCGACACTCACTGAGTTTTCTGTTAAAATAGTGACGGTCAAACTCGGTCAACACTAACGAAAAAATAGTTAAGACATAAATGACATATTAAATAGTTCGGGACACAAGTGACACTTTCTTGATAGTTCGGATTTCCCAATAGTATTAGTCCTTTGAATAATTAGATAGTTATAAGCCATAAAGTTTGCATAAAACAAATTGAATATCAATACTAAAAATCAACAAAATTGATAACTATTAAATGTAATTGATTGCACAATCTAACACCAATTATGAACCAAAAATATTTTATTTATAGTTATCATATTTTCAAATAATTGTTTTATGTTGTAAATCAAGTAAAATTTATAAAAGATAATTGTAATTTAATTGAATCAATCACAATTAAAATTTTGAAATAAGAAAATTTGTGATTTATTATTGAAAGTGCATTAACGACTTAATATATTATGTGATTTTGCGGCTAATGACTCATCCACTACTCACCCAAATTTAATGGGTGACAAAAATGATGACCCACACCTAGCCAACTTTCAAATAATGAAGTTTGCGTCTTGCAAGATCTCGAAAAGTTATGCGGAATAAAAAAAAATTCGCTAACAAAGATACGTTCGTTTGAAATTTCCATCCAAATTTGATTTTTCAAAAAAATTTATATGGACCAAACCGTTGGGTCGGACAGCGGTTTCGGACCAAACCACCCTGGACCGAAGCGGTCTACAAAACCGTTCTAGACCCAAGCGGTTTTGTTTAAAACCGCGCCTCCACCCAGGGATTCTCGACTTTTCGAGTATGGGTGCTATTTTTATTAAAAAAATTAAACATTGTTATTTTTGGAAGAAAAGGGATTTATGTTACCTTCATGACTTGTTTGTAAGCATTGACTCTGCCAGTCCGGGCCCAGGATTGCAAGACCGCAACTATATTGGGCTGGACGAGGGATGCGATTCATCGAAGAGCATGGGGCCGGTTGATAGCATTGGTGACAAAACTTCGTAGCCTGGTGTAATGTGGCCCATGAACTGCCCCGAGGGAAGTTGGGCCAATAAATTCCACGCTGGGCCAACCGATGATAAATTCGTCGTCTTTCTGGTACATGTACTGGTTCACCGCTGGCGCATATGCTATGATCGTCGGTCGGCGGAATAGGTGGCTTCTAAATAAACCATCTCCATCACCATACCTGTTTCCAAAAGACATATGAGGAACACGTACCTTGCCAAGTGCCAACTCACTGAACTCAGCACTCCATCATCACATGGGTCATTCTAATTTAGTATTTGTCAAACCTGTTATTTCGGTCAATTACCACACAAATAACACACGTCACAATACATATTACTAGCTTATAACCCGGCTCTTTGGCCGGAATGCTCATATTTGATTATTTGTATTTTTATGTTACTTTTAAGTCTATTAACCCGTTTAATCTTATCGATAATCATTCGATCGAGATGATACATAAACAAATAATATATAGGTCGAACATTCGGAGAAATATCATAATCATTTAAGAATATAAAATATAAAAATGTATCATTGACCCCATTTTCATAATGCTAATAAAGTCCCTGTTAAAATGCTATTGATTTTTTTTTTTTTACAGTCAAGAAATATAGAGTATAAAAGCTCACTGAAATTCTCACACAACCCATAGATAGTTTGAAACGAAATCTTAAACCTCACAATCCTATATAAAGGGTTCAATGCTTTCCTTTTAGAAACAATATGTCACTAATAAAAAAGAAATGGAGAGTTGTTGATTCAAGTCATCTATATACTAAAAACTCAGCTAAGAGGCGACCATCACAACTTGAGAGCAAACGAAAAAATCAGGGTTATTTCCAACATACGAATAGACTCGATCAAAGTAATAAGGCGCAAAATTAGACACTCCTTATCTGTTAGTTCCAGTCAATCAATGATTCCTCGTTTTAAGATAGAAATAGGTTGTGACAGTTGCAAAAACCATAAACCTAAAGATCCAATAGCCACCACTCTCCGTTGTACAACCAAATTTCTATCTCAAGAGGCATATATTCAACCAAAAATTCAATTTCTAATCCTCCTTCTACAACTTCAATTATTGATGAACTCCATTCTATTCGCCATGAATTGATATCAGAGGTGAAATATTCTACTTGCCCAGCTTAAAATCCCCAACAATAAAACCGTAGTGCCAAGAGATACCTGAAGATTGATTTTCAATGACAGTCTTGTACTGGGAAGTGAAAGGCGCAAACTATTGCACGATGGATGAAATTTCGGAGTAAGTTAGAAAGAGAAAAGAACAAAGATAAAAAAAAAACAAAAAATTTAAATTTAAATTGAAAAATGCAAGGATACAACACGTAGTTACATAATTAGTTTCTTCCATGTTAGCCAATTACCCATTTACCTTTAGCAAAAATTAAGGAGAGCTTGCTAATTATGATGAAAAAGTCCTCTGATTTTTAGAGATTAACTTTGTCTATTTTTTGTATAAAAAAGGATGCAATAAATTTGTTTAGTGTAACTGGTTGTGATTGTTATCTTTGTTTGAAGAGACCAGGGTTCAAATCTTGATATTGCTATTTTTATATGAAATAAATAATAAATGTGTAAAGACAAAAATGACCTTCCTACTTTCACTCTCGTTGCAGGAAATTTGAAATGGAGAAAAGTACACAAAACTCTACCATATATTAATGGAGGATTTGTTATGTGTTATTTGTATTAAAATATCATGGTCGGATGAATTATAAGTAGTAGCATCGTTGATACGGTATTTGAACAAATTTCTTATTATAAAAATTTATCCTTCTTAACATCATTTATTTCTCACTTGGTTGTCGTGTGTGCTTGTCTGGTCAATATATATATTAGTCACGGGCCGGCCAGTTGGCCGGATTCAGTTGTCAATAATGCAAATAACAGTAGCCATTTGTGTTTAGGTATATATTAGTATAAGAAAATCTAAGTTTTTCAAATACTTAAAAAATTCAAATCAATTGGGAGAATAAGTGAATCCAAATTATTAAAATAGTTCAACAATTCAAAAGAATGAACATTGTAATCTAACATAATAATGCCTAATTGACTAAAATCTTTTTACGAAGATGAAAGAAAACTCCCATGCAAGGGACACAAATGACTCTTCTAACTAATCCTCATCGTTATCTATTAGCGACACATTTATTTACAATATCAATTGATACTGCCTTCTTCTCTTAGATTTCAGTTATCTCTTCCGTGTTTTCCTCTATTTCATCGAGCACAAAAATTTGATGTTAAATTATATTTGCAAATACAAATCATCCTTTTCATTCGAGTAGAATTTACCTCGTCCAAGTTACGAACGTTATCCCATATTTGCTCTTTCTCCCCATCACCAGTCTGTATACCTTCCTCAAGAACAATGTTTTTCTTCTGCTCAACATGATCATCATCTCTAGGTACGGATCCATTACCTCCACATTAGTAATGTCATTTTTGTTATCTTGCATTACCATTATGAATTCAGATTACTGACCTTCAAAAGTACAACAATCGGGATGGATTTATAGAATCATGATTGGTCAATATATATTGTAGATAAAATTGTCGCTTGATATAATTGTTTGCAAGTTAGTGGGAAAGGAAGCAAAGCTCCAAACTCAATACATATCAGATCCTCCATATTTCCAAGAAGGCAGTGAAAGTCACCTTTGTAGCAAGGTCAATATGACTGGTAATTAACTAAATGTCAATTTTAATAATTAAATGTCAATTTTATAATTTACCTCGATCAAGTCAGGAATATTGTCGGTGGTCAGCTCTTCCTCATCCTTCACTATTTTGATAATTGTATACTCACTTGTTAGATTAGCGATGTAGTAACTTGTGAGCTTGATGTCGATTGGCAACATCATTCCCTCTATTTGTAGGAGATGAACATGTGGTGGTCCTCTAATTCTATCATTGTCTTGGTATAGCCTTTCAGCCGAGATTTAAAAAAACAACCTTCCACTCCATCCATAACAACAAAGTTAGCCTCTCTCGTTTTGTCTACAACTCGAAGGTTGATCCTGAATCTGTATATTGATGGTAATAACATAAAAAATTAAAATTGTTGAAGTACACATTACTTTTTAGGTGTTAAATAAAAATCTTAATAATTCAGTCAATAATACAAAAATAGTTTCATTAGGTACGATAGGTGGGCATAAGTTGTTTAGATATTTATTTAATACTTTAGTACGTACGTAAGGTTTTCGCTTGTATAAGTACCATGCATTGCTAATTATTAAGGAAAATATTCTTTTTTTATGCATTAGTAATATAATTTTTGAATTGTAAAATAAAATATAAATTATATTTTGAAAGATTAAATATTCAATGACTTGGCATGTATATTCATCAACGAACTATACCTAATCAAATTTCATGTTAATAATGGTTACATTACCTTGATGTTGTTGTTTTAATGTCTTTGTAGAATTCCCATAGAAGTACTCGGCGGACTCTTCTTCGAGTTTTTGTGGACAGGTTTCGCATCCAGCCTAACACCATCAATTCTTAACTTTGATAACTTTGCATTTGACGGAATACATATATATTTCCCTTCATATTACTGAAAGTGTTAGTATTTGTTAGCTAATGGGTTGTTGAATCGAATCTGATGCTTACCTCTTCTCCAACTTTCATTTTTAATTGATTGAGCTCATGTAGAGTTTTAGATGGGATTGACTGTTGAGTTTTTCATGTGCTTTTTATTGGAGAAACTGGTGCGTTGTCGGTACTTTAGATTTGTTGTGAATTTCTCCTTGGCCCAAAATTAATGACTTTTATAATTCTTGGATTCGCTAGCAGCAAGGTTGCTCCAATTGAGCATAAGGTGTTATCGCGTGCAAATTTAATGATCTTTGAATTAATTGTCATTAATTTATTTTCAAATGCTTGTATTAATAATAAAGTAATTTAGATGTATCTTTACCATTGTACTTATCAATATATAATGACGTAATGACCAGGATGAGAGGGTGATCACCCGCACTTGCAAGGATGTCATTTAATTGAGTAATTACAGGTAAAGTAATGCATGCTATTTTAAACGAAATGCCAAGAATTACATACTCTGGAAGTTTTAGTTGAAGCTCTTTGCGATTACCTTTTCCAGTGAGTCTAGTAGTTGTCACTAAATCCGAATACTAAATAAGCTGGCCAACAACATCTACGGAATGAAAATTTCTAAAAGCTAATGTATATGGGTGTACACGCATAAAAGTGAAGTAATTTTGAATTGAGAAAGTAATTTGAACCTGAAAGGAATTTCCTTTCTTTGCACTTGGAGTTAATTGCCAGTGTCATAGATGTACAGTTGAGAAAATTTTGGCCTGTTCCTTTCTGTAGGTATCAAGCTACCGATTCGATGATATACTTGTACACACTTTAAATGGTAAGATATAATAATGCTAATAAAAAAATTTGTACTTATATTTAATTTTTAATGAACGAAAAGTATTATTTTATTGTTTGGATGACTCTCCTCGTGAAGTATTAGGCATAGAACTACAAAAAATCAACTAAAAAGTATTCAGTCTAAATAATACAAGAAAAATAGTTGACAATGACAAACTTCTAACATGAGCATAATGGAGATATTTATATTCAAACAAATTACTACTACTACTACTATTTACCATGGTTAGTAAAATACGGTACATGTAAGTTGTGTATAAAATACGTACGGATATTTTACTTCGTCTCGAAACGAATGTTAGTATGTCAATAGTCATAAATATATAAAAATTAATTATTTTAAATATAAATAATAGTTAAGTTAACAATTCAATTCATTAAATACGGAAATTAACCGTGTTATATCATATATGGGGTTTTTACCTGTTTAGTACGAGAGTCACCAAATGAACGGGAAAAAATAAAACAACTTGACAAAAATACAGATACGTAAATTTTAAATGGATAAAATACATACAGATACATATATGTATTAAACTGATTATTTACTAACTATGCTATTTATAATCAAAGAAATAATATAAACTATTTACTAACTATGCTATTTATAATCAAAGAAATAATATAAGGAGCTGAGCATACTGAAGATTTGTAGTTCTATAATCAATACCATCCTTCTGGAATTTGTATGCTCATAATTGGGCCCACATCTGGAAATATAGGCCTCCATCATGTCACTTCAAGCTCCCATATTTGGTTAGGATCTGATCAAGTCAGTAACTCTATGGTCAGTAATCATGACTAATCTGTCCATATCAGCATGACATCAGTAGCCTCTCTCTCCTGGAAAGTCTTTTATCTTTTCCCCTTTAATCTTTAACGGACGATTTCTCTCTTGTTTTAAGTCGAAATATAATTTTTTTTTGCACAGATAAATCAGATTAAATATGCTCTTCAAAATGATATCCACTTTGATATATTTTTAGTACAAAAAAAAATTGAATAATTTTTTACCAGTCATTACCATATAGTATGCTCCAATTTAATACCATATGGTAAGAAAGCGTACCATGATGGTATGGACATGCCAATATGGTAAGAAGGTTGAATACATGATAGTATGAGTATATTAACTGTCATTTACGACTTTCATCATTGTTTACTACAAGTTACCACAAGTTACCAATCACATACCATAGTGGTAAAATATGGTAATTTTTTATCTAGTATTTTTTTCAATCAGATATATATAGATCCAATAGATCATGATAAACTCGTTCTTTCTAAGAAAACGTTTTAAAAAACGACTTAAAAAACAAGAAGTTACCATATGCTATGTAGTTGGTAAAAAACAATTTATCGAAATATATTGAAAATTGATCTCATTTTTTAGAGCACAACGAACTCGTTCCATTTGTGCAAAAATTATTGAAATCCGAGTTAGAACGAAGAAGATAAGAGCTAATTAAGAAAACTAGGGAAAATAAAATGCCTTTAATTGACAACCATTATATCTGAATTTTCTGGACCCACTTAAATCTAAAGGTCCAGATTTAGTTACTCATAGGTTAGTAACCTAAGCCTATTTGATGGCCGTTTTGTTTTTGTTAAAATTAATTTTAACACCTTTTTGTTTGTTTAATGATGCTGCGCGTGTAATTGCCTTCCCCAAACCCATCCTCGTGTATTTTATTTAAATGCCCCTCCGCCGTTTGCGCAGAAGGCAGAGGATTTTGAATTAATGAGGTTTCGGAGGAGAACCTCTATATAGGTGACTCGCTATGACACAACTCCTAACAATGGCAAAGTGTAACCAATGAAAGGACTGAAGTATAGTGGCTCAAGTAAATATCGAATCCACGGGTCTCTAGAGTTACTATTACTCAGCTTCAGTTCATTATCTAGCAAACCAGATTAAGATGAAAGAACTAAAAATACTCTAGAAAACTACAGTTAAAGTTAATCTAATTACAGGTTGGGAACTCACTTAGGTATGATTCCCCCTAGCCACTAGCCAGATTAATGATTGATGATCTCTAACCTGTTTCACTTTCATTCACAATGAGGAGAATCCTTGACTAGACCTTGAGTCTCGACTAAAGGAACAAGGCCCTCTTGAGTCGATTGCCTAATGGGACGTATCCTTCTCTAGAACAACCGATCAAGGCGTTCTGAACTAGACTCCCTCTATCGAAAGAGGTTCTCAATCTATACAAAGCAGTGAATCAACCCTCGACTAAAGCAATCGATCCACTACTATCAATCTATGGTGCTCTATTGACCTAATCAGGTATTCGCTCTCATAGGATCAAAGCAGAATCAATAATCTCGACTAAAGCAGAATTGAATCATGAAAACATGCATAGATTGAATATGAACTCAAGATTATAAAGTAAGAGTACTCATACAATCATCCAATCAAACAAACATAGCTAGGGTTCCTCAAAACCTAAGTGAATGGAAGTTACTCCATATAGAAGAGAGAGGCTGCAGTAAGAATCTTCAGATGATTAGTCTTCAAGTCCGGGCTTGTTCCTCGAGCTTCCAAGGCGAATAAATCCTCCAATTCCACTCAAAGAATACCCTCCAATCGCCCTCTCTCTCTTTGGTTCGTCCCTTGGGTGTTTGGGATCCCAAAACCCAGCTCTCCCTCTCCTTTGGCTCGAATTTGGGTTAAAACCCAGAATTTCCCAACTCACACGGCCGTGTGACTCTCCCAGGCTGCCCGTGTGAGTGTCAATACGCGGAGTTTCGATAAGTGGCTTCAGGCTTCCTACACGGGCACGACCCATACGGCCGTGTGGACTTCCAGGGTGAACGTGTGAGTTCCCGTGAATTTCCACACGGCCACAAGGGGTCCCCTACACGGCCGTGTGGGTTTTAGGCATGCTCGTGTGACTTCTCAGTGATAGACCGATAATTACACATACTTTCACCCCTATTCTTGAACCGTTTGAGAGGTTGACTCTCGGGTTTTAAGCTGATTTCACGCGAGGTTGTGTGTTTATGTCATATTTCAGGACCCGACGTTGGAATCGAGGCGAAGGAACGAGATTCGGGTCGAAAGGAGCAAGTGAGGATTGAAGTGGGCTGGAGGAAGAAAATACCCGGCCATGACCACAAATACCCGGCCGGGTATTATTCTGAGGAGACCGGGGATTTTCCCTTTTGGCGTCTGAGAAATAGGGGGGGTCCCGGTCTGGAAGGCAGAAATCCCCGACCGGGGATTATTGGATGAGACCGGGTATTTTCCCCTAGCCAAAACGTGCGTTTTAACTATAACCGGTCATGACCCAAAATACCCGACCAGGTATTTCGACCGGGTATCGCGACAGGCAGCTGTTTTAAGGGAAAAGAAGGCTGAAAATCAAGGGATTGGAGTTTTAGAGAGACAGAGCGATTCCTAGAGAGAGAAAGTGACAAACAAGAGTCTCCAAGTGCCCTAGCTTGATCTTCAACACCATTGGAGGCCAGTTTGAGCTTGGAGAAGTGCCGATCAATGTCCAGAAGCAGGGATCCATCCTTCACAGTATGAATTCCGCGTCTGGGTCTGGTTTTGCTTCTTTCTCCATGAAGTAGTTCTCCCATTCATCTGAGTATGGAGAACCCTAGATTTGTATGTTAGGCTTTGATTGTATGAACCCAAGTACTGATTCTATGATTTGATTATATTCGATTGAGGTTTGAATGATTGAATGACTTGAATCCTGATCCAATTCCTGTTGTTTCTGCTTTAACCTAGAATGATAATATCTGCCTAGGTTGATAGAGCATCCTTAATTGAAGGTAGGGAGTTGGTGACTTTAGTCGAGGAGCCAACTCACTATTCTGTACCGGATTTACTCCGGTAGTGGAGGTTTTGTTTGTTAAGGCCTCAATCTGTTTACTCCGGTGGAGGTTAGTCGCCCGCTAGAGACTCAGATTGAGAGGGTCTGAAGACCTTTAGTCGAGACTTCAGGTTGTTTAAGAACCTTCCGCAGTATAACTCTCATAGAAACTGAACTTGGTAATTACAGTCCGGCTTAACTGCAGTCTAGGGGGAACCATATCCGGGTGACCTCTCTTAACCTGAATACAACAGTTTACTTGCTTTGTTAGTTTGTTAGTTTAGACTTGCATTCAAGTTTCATTGCTAGATAACAAGAATTCACTGAGTAGTCATCAAATCTAGGACCCGGGTTGATAATTAAACCCAAACCCGCTATACTACGCTTTAGGAAGTGGTTACACTTGGCCAATTCCTAGAGTGACAGTAGAAGTGAGTCAAGTTTTTGAAGACAGAGCTATTCCTAGAGAGAGAAAGTGACGAACAAGAGTCTCCAAGTGCCCTAGCTTGATCTTCAACACCATTGGAGGCCAGTTTGAGTTTGGAGAAGTGCCGATCAACGTCCAGAAGCAGGAATCCATCCTTCACAGTATGAATTCCGCGTCTGATTCTGCTTTTGCTTCTTTCTCCATGGAGTAGTTCTCCCATTCATCTGGGTATGGAGAACCCTAGATTTGTATGCTAGGCTTTGATTGTATGAACCCAAGTACTGATTCTATGATTTGATTATATTCGATTGAGGTTTGAATGATTGAATGACTTGAATCCTGATCAAATTCCTGTTGTTTCTGCTTTAACCTAGAATGAGAATATCTACCTAGGTTGATAGAGCATCCTTGATTGAAGGTAGGGAGTTGGTGACTTTAGTCGAGGAGCCAACTCACTATTCTGTACCGGATTTACTCCGGTAGTGGAGGTTTTGTTTGTTAAGGCCTCAATCTTTTTACTCCGGTGGAGGTTAGTCGCCCGCTAGAGACTCAGATTGAGAGGGTCTGAAGACCTTTAGTCGATAGTTCACGCTGTTTAAGAACCTTCCGCAGTATAACTCTCATAGAAGCCGAACTTGGTAATTACAGTCCGGCTTAACTGCAGTCTAGGGGGAACCATATCCGGGTGACCTCTCTTAACCTGAATACAACAGTTTACTTGCTTTGTTAGTTTGTTAGTTTAGACTTGCATTCCAGTTTCATTGCTAGATAACAAGAATTCACTAAGTAGTCATCAAATCTAGGACCCGGGTTGATAGTTAAACCCAAACCCGCTATACTACGCTTTAGGAAGTGGTTACACTTGGCCAATTCCTAGAGTGACAGTAGAAGTGAGTCACTCAGCTTCTCACCAAACGTCCAAACTTCGTCCAATTGAACCCAAACTCGTTCACAAACCTTCATTCACGTACAAGTACCTGAAATATCACAAACAAGAACAACCTAGCGTGAAATCGGCCTAAAACGCGAGAATTGACATCTCAAACGGCTCGAGAATAGGGTTAAAAACATTTGAATTAACGGTCTATCAAACTCCCCCACACTTAACCGTTTTCTTGTCCCCAAGAAAACCTAACTCAAACCAATGCAACTCTCTAGACCTCAATAGCAACAAGCAACCCCGATCGTCGATAGAGGATTTCCTAGATCATATAGCAGCTTACGAGTTCAACTGGTTTTCTAAGACGTTCCCTATCTCTCTCAATGCGAGTACTAGACTCAAGCCAGGATCATGAGAAGCAGTGGAAGTAAGACAGCCAGTTCATGGATAAAGGGACTCACACCATTCACAATCAAGGACTCGCGATACCGAGGTGTTCTTTCACTTCATTTCACCGTTGGAACCCCTTTTTCACTTCCATTTTACTTCTTTTTTTCTCTTTTTTCATTCACTTAGCGGGGGTTCCAACTGCAGTCTTTCGCACGGTCGACTCTTATTAGTCGAGCAAGAGAAATTTCTGTACATCTGGCGCTCGCCAGAGTACTTCTTTTAACTCTTTTTCCTCAACTCATGTGGAGGGTCAATGAAATTAAGGGGGGTCGGAAGCTCTATCCGTGCCCTTAAAAACACATCCTCAAGTAGGCAAACCGTTCAACGGGTGGAAGGTTTACTTGTACTAGAGACAGCTTAGCTTCACCTTGTAGGAGTACCCCACTAAGGATCACTAAAATCTCTTCCAAAACCCGATTTTGTGCAATGAATGGTGCCGCACACGTTGGGCTTACCCCATGTTTAAGATTTAATGATTTCGACATGGAGGACCAACTGCTTTTCATTTTTCACATGAGAACCCTGTTCGATACACGAGTCCATAACACAATCCAAACAGAGTCACCATTACCACATGAAATCAACGGTCTTAGCACCACTAATTCACAAAATCAACTGGCACAACAGAGAGCTAGATAGGAAAAATCTTATACTTCAACATCCTCCATAGTGCTACACTACCTCCCTAGGTTGCACATTACTATAGAGACTGTCAATTCAAAGCATACTGAGCAGGCAATTTGCAAGGAAACACGTACTTGGAGCCCTCAAATTTAAAAATTTGGACAGTGGACTAGGCTCCAAGCGCACAAACAGGCAACATTCACCCGCATACATAATCGAACATCCCCCCCCCCCACACTTAAGCACGACATTGTCCTCAATGGAGGTAAGATAAGGAGGGTAGAACGAAGTTACCAGATTAAGGGTGAATGATGGTGGACGGGGCAGGTGGTGCATTCCAGGAGGAGAGAGTAGTCGGAACACAAATACCACAAAATCTCACAAAGGTTTTGTTATTGACTCTAAAATCAAATAACAAAACTGACTCAACCGAGGAGAAATAGAGAAAGAAATGCAAACCGACTGGTTGGGTTGCCTCCCAACAAGCGCTTCTTTCACGTCGTGAGCCGGACGATGGCTCCTAAGTTTCGGTCCACCCCAAAACCTCCTTGAAGTTGAGGTTCTCGTCGATGAGGTGGAGTCTCAAGTATCGAGCATGTGATATGACAGGTGATGGAAGCTCGTGCACTTGATGCAGATAACGTCTCCACCCTCGAAACCTCTTCTTCTCTTCTCTCGTCTCATTGCCCCAAACTAGATATGACAGCATCGATTGACCACCATCGCGTCCACCAAGAGGAACCGATGTCGATGTGGCCTTGGTTTGGCAAAGAGACACTGCAAATGGGTCCTTGCTAAGCAGTTCCTCGAAGTTTGGTGGGGATATTACTTGCAACTCATGACCGCTGCAGGCCTCTTCCACCTCAACTTCGTCCTCGGGCTAGACGCCAATTGCTTCTTCAACCTCCCTTCCTTGTTCATGTGGTATCACCCCTAGGAAATGATCAAGAACTCCTCCTGCTTCACTTTCGTCATCCTCCACAACTTCTTTCTGCACCCTTTCTTGCTCTTCTTCTTCTAGCACGGATTGGAGGGCAAGTCACCAAGCAATTTCTTTCATGAGATCTTCTTGCATCTCCTCACTCATGCCCGCCTCTTCAAAGCTCAGTTTGGGATGTGGGAAGGTGTGGTCGGCTACGACAGGACATTCCTGATCATGATCATCATGGGAGCTCTCCGTGACAACTTCTGTGTGCTCCACCATGTCCTTGTAGCCTTCTTCTTCCTCCTCCTCTTCTAGTATGGTAGCAGGAGGGTGATCTGGAGCAGGTTGTGCACAAGATCGCTCAAGATCATTGACGCTCTTCTTAAGGCTCAGTAGGATCTCCTCTGTTTCACGATAGGCCTGGATACAATGATCCATCCTGGAGCATGATCTCTCATTGTCTCGAGCAAACTGCTCCATGAGAAGCCTCAATTCATAGTTTGGATCTGGCTGTGGAGTGTAACATGGCTCTGCAGAATGGCCCATGAAGGCCACCATGGGTAACTGCAGCTCCGATGGCCCTTCTGGTTGTGGGAGAAATTCTTCTTGATAAGAAGGTTGTTCTTGATATGCCCAGGGGTCTGATTGTTCAACGTAGTAAGGGGGTTGGTACTGGAACCCGAATCCATAGCTTCTCCTCCTTGATTGCTCCAGGCGGTCTCGGGGTAATACCACTCGGATGGTGGTGGATACCCCCAATGATTGGAGAAGCCATGAGGATCCATGATCCAAATCTACACCAACAAAAACAAAAACACCCAAGTGAAAAGCAAGGGTGGAAAAGAAAAGAAAAACGCTAAAGTAACAAACTTCTAGCTTTCCTAATAATCTAAAAATTCCCCGGCAACGGCGCCAAAAACTTGACTCGCTATGACACAACTCCTAACAATGACCAAGTGTAACCAATGAAAGGGACTGCAGTATAGTGGCTCAAGTAATAAATATCGAATCCACGAGTCTCTAGAGTTACTATTACTCAGCTTCAGTTCATTATCTAGCAAACCAGATTAAGATGAAAGAACTAAAACTACTCTAGCAAACTAAAGTTAAAGTTAATCTAATTACAGGTTGGGAACTCACTTAGGTATGATTCCCCCTAGCCACTAGCCAGATTAATGATTGATGATCTCAAACCTGTTTCACTTTCATTCACAATGCGGAGAATCCTTGACTAGACCTTGAGTCTCGACTAAAGGAACAAGGCCCTCTTGAGTCGATTGCCTAGAGGGACGTATCCTTCTCTAGAACAACCGATCAAGGCGTTCTGAACTAGACCCCCTCTATAGAAAGAGGTTCTCACTCGATACAAAGGAGTGAATTAACCCTCGACTAAAGCAATCGATCCACTACTATCAATCTATGGTGCTCTATTGAACTAATCAGGTATTCGCTCTCATATGATCAAAGCAGAATCAATAATCTCGACTAAAGCAGAATTGAATCATGAAAACATGCATAGAATGAATATGAACTCAAGATTATCAAGTAAGAGTACTCATACAATCATCCAATCAAACAAACATAGCTAGGGTTCCTCAAAACCTAAGTGAAGGGAAGTTACTCCATAGAGAAGAGAGAGACTGCAGTAAGAATCTTCAGATGATCAGTCTTCAAGTCCGGGCTTATTCCTTGAGCTTCCAAGGCGAAGAAATCCTCCAGTTCCACTCCAAGAATGCCCTCAAATCATCCTCTCTCTCTTTGGTTCGTCCCTTGGGTGTTTGGGATCCCAAAACCCAGCTCTCCCTCTCCTTTGGCTCGAATTTGGGTTAAAACCCAGAATTTCCCGACTCACACGGCCAGGCCACACGACCGTGTGACTCTCCCAGGCTGCCCGTGTAAGTGTTAAAACGCGGAGTTTCGATAAGTGGCTTCAGGCTTCCTACACGGCCACGACCCACACGGCCGTGTGGACTTCCAGGGTGCCCGTGTGAGTTCCCTGTAATTTCCACAAGGCTACAAGGGGTCCCCTACACTGCCGTGTGGCTTTTAGGCATGCTCGTGTGACTTCTCAGCTTCTCGCCAAACGTCCAAACTTCGTCCAATTGACCCCGAACTCGTTCCCAAACCTTCATTCACGTACTAGGACCTGAAATATCACAAACAAGAACAACCTAGCGTGAAATCGACATAAAACACGAGAATCGATATCTCAAACGACTCAAGAATAGGGGTAAAAACATGTGGAATTAACGGTCTATCGATAGGTATGGTTTAGATTTCTTTATTAGATAACCTAGGAACCTCAGCAACCCACATGTCACATGAGTGACAGCGGGGCCTACTAAACCTGGGGGTACCTGCATACTAACCATCAATGATTTTTTCCCGGTGCAGTGCACGACGTACTGCTATCATCATTGGGGAGACTTCGTCTCCTGTACAAAGGGTGCCTCCGGGAACACCAAGAAGGTTGTACTGGGATTCGAACCTGGGACCTTGTCACATCCCAAACCCGAAACCCAACCCTTTTACCAACTAGACTATATTACCATCGTCCTGGTCAACATACATATGTTAATGTATTAATATGTACTTAAGTGAGCCCTTCATACCAATTTTCACTATTTTGAAAAAGGTACACACCAAATCTAGGAGAGTCTTGGGCATATCTTTCAATCGATGGCAACTTTGGAGGTTCATGATTGGCTAAGGTTGCAAAGTCTGACCTTCAGCGGGCTCTCTTTGTTTGTGGGCTTTGTCTTCTGTTTATTGATACATTGTTGGGTTTGTTTTAGGTGGGTTTATCTTTTTCTTTACTTTTCTTGTTTGCGGTCTTCCTTTGGGTTCAAGCCCACTCTATACACATCTTAGTTTTAGTGAAACTAAGATGTCAAAAATATAATATTTATTTAACAAGGGTGATACAACGATATAGGTTTTTACTTTTTGTGATTAAAATACTACTTGAGATTCAAACCTGTGACCTCCAGGTTCTAGGCTAGTGTTATTACCACTAGACCAAGTCCTTATTTGTAAAAGTGCACTCTTTTTATGCGATCTCTGCAAGAAGCTCGTCTACTATGATATGAAGTATTGGTACTTCCAGGTACAAGTCGAATTTGTAATATAACATATAAGGTACAAGTTCAATTTGTACTATAAAGGTTTTTGTATGAAAATGTGTAATTAAAATGCAAGTTAGATTTGTATATAATAACGTAATATATGTCACGACTGTCTTCTGCGGATCGGGAAATTGGAGAATTCGACAAAGCAAGAAATAACGAAAAACAGAAAGCACATGACACACGATTTACGTGGTTCACTAACATAATGTGTGTTAGCTAGTCCACGGGCAGGAGAGAGCCAGTTTCACTATACTTCGAGGAGATACAGATTACGAAGAAGTATGAGAAGTATTTATACTACTTCTCCTAAGTCTAACCCTAATCCAATCTAGTAAAGGAAAAGTGGTTACAACTAGGCCCAGAATCCGAACCTAAATAACAACGAGACCCCCGTGACTTCCAGTTGTAGTGGCTGATAGTTCGATTCAAGTCACATAAACAATATACAAGTTCAATTTGTACCCTAAAAGTTTTTGTACGAAAATATATAGGTTCAAGATCAATTTATATCATATTGTTAAATGTACAAATTACCGTTTTTCTTTATTTTTAACGTAAACACCGATAATAATCGGTATCATAAAATTCCTGTTATTTGCGTAAACACCGATAATAATCGGCATCGTAAAATTCCTGTTATGCAAATACATTGAACAAACAATATTTATTTTTGGAAGTAGGACTTACTTGCGTCTTTTGGAGTTGATGAAGTCGTCGGGACGTTTGACGACTTTGAAGTACCAAAGAAAAGTAAGCATCTCCCCCAAGAAAGGAAAACCCATGTGGCCGGCGGGAAGCCTGATTCCGGTGCCAGACAGCTGGAACTTCACCGGCAACGCATACCACACCTCGTTCCACCACCACGCTACCAGCCCCACAACCGGCAGTGCTCCTACCAGCACACCCATCGCCACCGTCACCTCCATATATATGTCGGAAAATTCTTATAAGAATATTGTTGTTTTTAAGGAAACATAATTTAATATATATGTTAGTTCGACTTTTTCTATGGTTAAGTTGATATATCATGATCACTACATATATTTATGAATCCAGTGTATTGTAGATTACATCATTAAGTATGGTATTTTTCACAATTAAAAAGATATGCCAATTTTTAACGAAAATATCATTCGTAGTTTGCATATTTTGTTCTCACAAACAGCGCTGATAAGATTGGTATAGTTCAACTTGATAGTGAGATTCGACAGATTATTTCTGTTTTCAACAATATGTATAGTGATTTACAGTTTGTTTTTTGCAAGTTTCTCACAATAAAGGTGGTGTCAGAACAGAAGCGTGCAATCAATAATCCAAACCAGCACAAACGAACACAAATTTAACGTGGTTCACTAACACAATGTGTGCTAGCTAATCCACGGGCAGGGAGGACAAATTTCACTAATTTGAGGAGAGTACAGATTACAAACCAAATTCCAAACAGACAAACCAAACAAACTAACCTGACTGACCTTTTTACAGACTAGGGTGATGAAGAGTATTTATAGAACTCTTCTCCTAATCCCAAACAGAAAACCAAACACCTTTTCCCAAACATACAAGGAAAAGGTCAAACAAAACCCAATCTCAAACCCAAACAGAATAGGCCTAAAACACAAAACAAACCCAAATCAAATTCAAGTCATATTCTAACAATCTCCACCTTGACTTGAATTCTCTCTCAAATACCAGATGTACCAGACGCAACCAATGTTGCCAGATGTACCTAGACGCGATCCATATCGCCAAACTAAAACGCGATGCAAATTGCCAAACTCAGACGCAATCAGAATTGCCAGACGTACTAACTCCTCCAAATCAGTTGTAACAGAATCTCCCCTGCCTCCAAATTCCCCTAAGGGCGGTTAACAAATCAAAACATGCAGCAAGTCCAACCCATGTTGGGACTTGCCATGCAGAACCAACTTGGCTTTATTTCCGTGCATAACACCAACATCAAATTTACTGCTAACTCCAAGCCTGCAACTCCAAATTGACTTCTCGATCTTCATACTGATAGCAACCATTCTTACTATCAAACAAACTCCAACTAAACTTCTCACCAAACAAGCGAGACCAAAACACAACTACCCAAAGTCAACTTCAAAGCGATTCCTCCACCGAACCAAGCTAAAGAATTGAAAGCTACCTCCACAAAGCAAAACTTCAGTCCAGCAACAAATTCCCAAAACCGCAACCAAAAGCTCTGATACCACTTGTTAGAACAGAAGCGTGCAATCAATAATCCAAACCAGCACAAACGAACAGAAATTTAACGTGGTTCACTAACACAATGTGTGCTAGCTAATCCACGGGCAGGGGGGACAAATTTCACTAATTTGAGGAGAGTACAGGTTACAAACCAAATTCCAAACAGACAAACCAAACAAACTAACCTGACTGACCTTTTTATAGACTAGGGTGATGAAGAGTATTTATAGAACTCTTCTCCTAATCTCAAACAGAAAACCAAACACCTTTTCCCAAACATACAAGAAAAAGGTCAAACAAAACCCAATCCCAAACCCAAACAGAATAGGCCTAAAACACAAAACAAACCCAAATCAAATTCAAGTCATATTCTAACAAGTGGGTAAGTAGATTGTCCAGCTACTACATTTTCGAACCTTAGATCAATTTGATCGAAGGTTGAGCTTAATGGAAACAATTAGTACCGAGAATTTTTTCCCACATTTGAAGTCTTCCTATTTAAAGGTTAAAATCGAAAAATAAAGAACAATATCAACTCAATAATCTCATATATTCCAACTACAAACTTAGATTGTAATATTATTTATTTTTAAGGATAGTTTCTGTCACATGAACCTAAACAATACATATATTATGTGAAAAATAAAATAAAAGTTGTAAATTTTTAATTAAAAGGAAGAAGGTAGATGATGGTACGATTGATTCAAATTTTTTTATTATATATATATAATTAATATCATTTTGTATAACTAGTCCGAAAAATATTAGAAATACATATAATTTAGTCCGAGAAGCAGTTCATTGGTGTAGTGCGGCTGGGTTTACGGATGTACGGTTTGAAGGGGATGCCCAGGTGATAATTGATAAGCTCATCCATTCTGAGGTCAGGGATAGCCGGATTGGAGCCCTTCTGGAGGAAGTTCTGCATTGCTTATCCAACCATAGCGGATTTAGTGTACGGTTTGTAGGTCGGCGTAATAATAGGGTATCCCATTTGGTGGCTCGAAAGGCCCTGTTTTTGTACCCGTCTGCAAGTCGTTTCTTTGATTTTTTGGTCTGGCTCAATTCCAGGATGTAACTATTTCTGATCAATATATGATTACCTTTTGGTAAAAAAAAAAAAAACATCCATCTGCTAAGACCCTGTGTCCGAATTTTAAGAGCAACAGTCAACACGAAAAACTGTATTCAAAGAGATTTGAGCCGTATCTTATAATCATTATCTAAAAAAGTCCTGTAAAAATGAATTCATAGTGTTCAAACATGAAGATATTTTCATTCCCAAAATATTAACAATTATACTCAACCTGTATATTGCCAATACTATAATCCATCATAAGGTGTCGGGTAATTAAGTTCATGAATCGTCAACAAGAGACGAGCCCAAAGATATAAACAACCATATAATCTTCATTAACATTTGATCGTGACAACACACTCACTTATCCTCTCATCTACCCTGGATTTGGCATCATGCTTAGTGGAATCCAATTGCAACGGTACCCAGTATCAGATCCTAATCATTTTTAATCAGCGACATCCTAACTTGTTCTGGATTCAAATAATTTTTAAGCAGCGGCATCCTAACTTGTTCTGGACCACATCATTTTGAAAATATTTTGAGCAGTGTCAAATCGATTTATATTATTATGTCGGTTTGTCAAATAGTATTGTCCGACGAACGAACGATATGTACAATTGATTTATTTTGTTTGGCACATAGGGGTGGTCTAGTCCACCTAGTGTGATGGTGTAGAGAGGTTCGTTTGTTGCTGTTCGCGTTATGTTCTTTCTGGATTTGGATAAATGCTCTTGATCCATGTACCTTTTTCTTCTTTTCTTTTGATTTAATAAAGTCATCTCCATTATAATTTTTTTTTTAAGAAAATCTCTCTAAAACCTACGTCTCTATTTAAATAAAATACAACATTCCATACAAATTGAAAAACAGCTTCATATTAAATTTACAACATTTAACGCCAACATCGAAAAGTTTATACTTGAACCCAACAAATAAAATAAGCATCTAATCATTTATACTTGAATCTAATTAATAACATCAAGTGTTAACTTTCAATTCAAGAAAAGAAAATCAATTTTTTATTTATTATCGAAGGTCGAAAATCAATCATGTCTGTTATAACAGAGACATTCCAACCGGTTTTGTAACTGTTATCTGCCGAACCCCATTCTACCGGTCGGCATGCCATCGACATGACTATCATGCTCTAAATTATTACAAAAATAATAATGATAAATAGTAGGGTGTGCCTGCGGTGACATGCATATCACGGTGACTTGCACTTTCTGGTCGACCTCAGTTAGGATTAGGTCGACCTCATTTAGAATTCGGTCGACCTCATATAGAATCTGGTCGACCTCATTTTGAATTCGGTCGACCTCATATAAGATCAGGTCGACCTAATATGTTATTTAAATGTAAAAACAGTTCATGGTGCCTACTTTAGATATTCATATCATACAATTGGCTAGATGGAAATTGAAGACTAATGACTTGTTTTGAAGTTGGAGTGTCCCTCTACATATTGAAGTGGAAGAGAGCTCGATAGGAAGTCTAGAAGACCATTTTTGAACCTCATCAAAAGGCTATGCCAAAACTGGGAAACTGCCTGGAAATGGCTAAGTCTGGAAACGTGTTTGTGAAGCCTATTTTGGAGCTCAATTCCAGAAGCATGAATGCGAGTCGAGTCCAGGAGTCTCTACCACGTTAAATTATGTATGTTTTTATACAAATTCAAGGAATTGGATGAAAAATTGGATATCTGTAAGGCTTCAAACAAAAGGGTCGAAGTTGCTACGAAGGCTGTTTTTCTGGCAGACTTCGAGCACAAGCAAGCTGCCAGAAAAACAGCCTTCGCAGCAACTTCGATACTTTTGTTTGAAGCCTTAAAGATATTCAATAAATCCAATGTCTTGTCTTTGTATAATAAAATACGTAATTTAACGTGGTAGAGGCCCCTGGACTTGACTCGCATCCATGCTTCTCAAATTGAGCTCCAAAGTAGGCTTGACAAACACGTTGCCAGACTTAGCCATTTTCAGGCAGTTTCCCAGTTTTGGCATAGCCTTTTGGCCAGGTTCAAAAATGGTCTTCTAGACTTTCTATTGAGCTCCCAAGTACTTTAATGTGTAGAGGGACACTTCAGCTTCAAAACAAGCCTTTAATCTCCAATTTCCATCTAGCCAATTGTAAGATATGAATCTACAAAGTAGGCATCATGAAACTGTTTTTACACTGAAACAACAGATTAGGTCGACCTAATATATGAGGTCGACCGAAAAGTGCATGTCACCGTAGCAAAATCCTAAATAGTATTTGTACATAATCCACAATACTCGCATCCGGGTACTTCATGTTCACTTGTTTTACTTGTCTATCAACAAACGATAGAGAAATTTGTGGTACACCGTACACATTAACCTTGCATATCATATAAATAGCTGTAGATTTTACATATCAATCTCTCCAAAATTGTTTATTTTAATTTCACTAATTTCTAATATAGAGTCGAATTTGCCACCCTCAACCCAAAATTTATCGATAAATTGTGAAAACACGTCGTTGATCATTTAAATATTAATAAAAATCATTTAAATGTTAACAACAAATATATATCACATAGAAAGAGTTTATTTCATCCATTCTCGTATCAATAGTTGGCATAGAATTAAGGGGTTAATACCCTAGTTTGGCCCGAAGTTTAACGTAAGTGTCAATTTTGGCCCGACTTTTCTAATAAGACATTTGTGGCCTACTTTGCAAAGTATTGGACAAATTTGGCCTGAAACTTATGTTGACTGTTAAAACTAACGGTCAAACCCTATTCCGTTAGTAACACAACAAAAAATAGCTAATGTGTCATTCCATGTCACTAAATACTATTACTTTAATTTATTAATATAATATAAAAAATTATCAAATTAAAAAAATTCCTTCTTACTCCCCTGTACAATTTTACCCCCCAACCCCCATAAAAAAAATTACCCCCAACCCTAAATAAACCAAACCCGCAGCCTATTCCCCCTCATTCAGGGGCGGATACATGGGCATCTAGGGGTGTCCCGGGACACCCCTAAAATTTGGGGAAACGATTATCTAACCTCCGGTAGTAGTTTCGTATGAGTATGCAAAATATAATTGATAATCCGGGACACCCTAACATTTGAAAAAATGATTATCCTACCCTCAATAATAGTTTGCTTATGATTAACAACATATAAGTGGTAGTCCGTGTTATTCCAACCTAGGACACTACTATTATCAAACATATTCTAATTATGTTGCTACTCACTTGTTATTCTATATTAAACTATTTTCTTTATCTCCAACTATTTTCAATACCTAATAATTAAACTACGTACACGCTACCCTTAATTTTGAATTGATTTTATGGTTACACGGCAAGTGTTGAAAGAGTATTTTCTACTTTGAGCTACATTAAGAACAAGGTTAAAAATCGAATATGTGATAAGTTCGTGAAGTATTGTCTAGTAGGATATGTAGATTTTTGTTTAACAGTGCAGACACGGAGTTTATTTATATTATTTTTTCAAAATATGAATTTTAATTTATTATTTAATAAAAAAATTATATAAATTATAAAAGTATGATATTTTTAATATACGAATTATTTAATTTATTTTATAATTAACTTTAATTTTTGAAGAGGACACCCCTGTGAAAATTTTCTGAATCCGCCACTGCCCTCATTCTCCCTTACCCAAATCGCAACACCAAATAAACCCAGCGCCGCCGTCAATTTCTCCCTAGCCCTGACGAAAATTGCCGCACTAAATTAATCCCACGACCCGCCGCTTGAGAAGGCCTCACCAGCCACATCCGGTTCGAGACAATCTCGACGACGATGCCACCCAGGACATGACGTTGTTGTCCAAGCTAGCTCGCCGCCGTCACCATCATCTCTGTTGTTTCTTCTGCTCTAGAACCGCCCCGCCGCCTACAAGTTCGGCAACGAGATCGGAAAATTCGGGACAAGGAGATCGGCAATCCATCCCCTTCCCTCTGATGATTGTTAGGGATTATTTTTGGGTGGCGGGGAGTGAATTGAGTTGTGATTTACTTGTGAAGGGAGGGAGTTAGGTGGAGATTGGAAAGTGTATTATATATATATATTTTTTAAGTTTTTGGTTTTTTATTTTTACAATTTAAATAAATGATGTGGCAACTACCTCTGATCCACCACAGCATTTTGATGCTGAGTCAATAATGGAAAACTAGTTGACCGTTAGTTTTAACAGTCAATATAAGTTTCGAGTCAAATTTGTCCAATACTTTGCAAAGTAGGCCACAAATGTCTTATTAGAAAAGTCAGGCCAAAACATATATTTACGCTAAACTTCGGGCCAAACTAGTGTATTAACCCTAGAATTAAACACTTAGTTTGACATACATTCACATTATCCGAACATGAAAGAGCCATCGACTACATAGGAAGGTCCACAGAATGAAAAAGGAGAGGATAGTCTACACATTGAAGAAACTCGTTATACAAGGTCGCTCGCCGGCCGGGGACGGAAGAACTTAAACTGACGTCAAAGTGCGGCGATCGAAATCTCCACGCCGTCGGTCGGAATCTGATGTGATAGGTAAATCATTGGAGCATTAGGATTCAGCAATTCCCACCTGCAAGTATACACATTATTAATCAATTGTCACCACAAATTATATGATGATGAAGAACCAAAAACCATCTTTATGGCACTAATAATTACTTGTATCCCGTGGACAAGTGATGGAGAAAGATTGCAATTTGTATCCTGGCCAGCATATTTCCGGCGCAGATTCTCGACCCTCCGCCAAACACTTGGTACGCTCCTGGGGTTATTGGTACCTTATCAATTGATCCACCAGATAACATCAACATCGGTTTAGTATTTTGGTATAATCTTCTAGCTTGTCAAAAAATATGAGTTTAGTATACGAGATGCTTACATTCCATCGGTCTGGGTTGAAGCACATGGGATCCTGGAAATTTTCGGGATTTGTATGCGAATATCGGAGCCAAAGCGCGACGTTCCAGTTTTTTGGGATTCTGTAGCCTGTAGGTGGATAAAATTTCGAAACCTACTTAATCTCAATTGAAGGGTAGTTATAAAATGAATTAAAAAAAACATTTTTATGATGCTTAGTTATAACTTATTAGTACCTTTGTACTCCACATCTTTCGTGACCAATCTGAAAATAAAAGCTGCAATGTTGGCCATCCTCATTGTTTCTTCCACCACCTGATCATAAAAGTCAATTACAAAAAATCTACTGTTAGTTGGGAAAGTTACGACAATGCAAGTAGGGATGGCAATCAAATCCATGCTCATGGGTATCCGACCGTCCCCGATTCAGTCAATGCGGGGAATTTCCGCATTGACAGTGTATGGGTAAAATCCGCAAAAAGTTTGATGGGTATGGATGGGGTGGGTATGATTTTAGCCTCCCCAGTCCCAGCCCCATACGCGCCCCACCAAAAATATTTCTTCACATATGAAAAATATATAGTAGAAATGCAATTCAGTGACCACTCTCACTCAAAATCAAAATCTAACTTCTTTCTCTCAATTTTCCTTTCACTCTTTCACTTTTTCCCCTTGTTAACAAGATTATATTAGTTAATTATTACTTACTAGATGTATTAGCGTAGAGAATAATGATTTGGATGCCATTGTACTCTACTCTGATAAGGATTAATGGATGTTTTAGTATAAGATGCTTTGAATCGTATTAAAATTTTTTTGTCTCTTTGTCGACTTCATGATATAGTAGGTGCGTTTAATGTTATAGTTGAAAATCTACATGTAAAATATTCGGTATTATAATGCTGGATGTTTGGGGCGGGAATTACCCATGGGTATGACGATGGGTTTGCAAAATCTTCCCCCGCATGGGTATGAGGCGGGTATGGGTATAGATATTTAAAAGCGGAGAAGATGGGGATGGTTTAGGCAAACCCGCCCCATTGCCATCCCTAAATGCAAGGATAAATTATACGAAGAAGTTAACCTTTTTTGTGTACTTGAGGTGAGAGATATCGTCACTTGTGATGAACTCTCCAGCAGCCTTGTTCTTGCGTAAGGTCGCGTTCTCCTCCTATATAAGCGTACAAATACCAAACCATAAGCGAATTTTGTCACGCTCTGATGTTCAAAACTTTGGGCAACATATATAGATCATTTCGAGATTATACGTAAACGTACCCTTAGTTTCTTGAGAACGTCAGGGTACAAGGCAAGGTAATAAATAGACCACATGATAGAAAGGGAAGTGGACTCGTAACCCCCAATCACATGGTTCACGATATTGTCCAGCACTTCCTGCTCACTCAATCGATTCCCTTGCTCATCCTGGCTTCTCATCAACCCGTCCATTAAGTCATCTGTCTTGGACTCCAACCCATCTAGCTCCATCTTCTTCCTTTTCTCTAGCTCTTTCCTGAATACGTCCATCGCTTTCTTCCTGCACTGCCACCATCGAATAATTTGTGGATCCGCCGTCGGTAAATTTCGTCAGAAAATATATAGTATAAACTCGAGTTATTGAAATTAACTGGGTTTTGACAAATCCTATCTAGCGATATATAGGGAATGTAAGTTACTAAAAAAGAAGATTTTATATAATAGATATACAACCTGAAGCGCGTGGTGATATGCAGTTCCGGGAATCTTGAGAGGTTGAGCTCTAACCCCTTTCACTATACCCTTGAATAGTATCTCGATGGCGTCTACCTCTGGCCCTGGCTCCAAACTTGCAAACAATCTTCCAATGTTTTCAAATGTCACCTGCGAATTCAGATACGGAAGTTATTACTTCGAAAACAAATATTAGCGTCTAAACACGCAAGTAACTAGTAAGGGTATGCGATGGTTAGGTCCGGTCCGGACAAAATCTAACTCATGAGAACCACGATCTATTAGTGAAAGACATCTTAGGATCAAGGATCAGACCATCAATGCATTTGGTCCGGTTCGATCCGATCCAAATATCAGTTCGGTCCATCATTTTTCAAATAATTATAAGATTCATGTGGATCAAAAATCGAACCGCATTATACTCAGACCGGTCCAAACTTTGGTTTGGTCCTGTACGGTCTGATACAGACCGGACCATCCCACACTCTATACGCCTATTTGAACCCGGATCAGTACAACTGATTTTTCGTTCCCTTAATTTTTTTTTCTTCCTTCATGCGATTCATGTTACCTTCTTGACTTGTTTGTAAACGTTGACTCTGCCAGTTTGGGCCCAGGATTGCAATTCAGCAACTATGTTCGGCTGGACGAGGGATGCGATTCGTCGAAGAGCATCGGGCCGGTTGATAGCATTGGTGAGGAAGCTTCGGAGCCTGGTGTGGCTTGGCCCATGTACTGCCACGAGGGAAGTTGGGCCAAGAAGTTCCACGCTGGGCCACCCGACGATAAATTCGTCGTCTTGCTGGTACACGTACTTGCTCACCGCCGGCGCAAATGCTATGATCGTCGGTCGGCCGAACAAGTGGCTTCTGAATAAACCTGCTCCATCGCCATACCTGTCTCCATATAATAACTTACGTAAGGGTTCAAACTCACCATTCATATAATAAACTCATCATCTTGAAGTGACACGATGATATTTTGTCAGTTCATTAAAAACTCACTTCTTGTTATTTAATTATACGTTATCGGTATAATATATCCCTCTACTATGCCGTTTTATCAAACATGCTACTCTACTATTTTTTACATCAAACATGTCACTGTACTTTGGGAAAATGATCAAACGTGCCCTTCTGTTAAAATTTTCATCCAAAAATCGTCAACCATGGTCGAACCTTGGTTTGGGCGACAAAATGTCTAAAATATCCTTGATAATTTCACTTTAGAATTGTTTGGGTTCTTTTATAGTGCCAATACCTCTAATAATTTCACTTTAACAAGACTTCAAAAAATAAATCGAGAGAAAAAACTGACATTTTCCCTCCCATTTACCGATGTCGGGTCATCTAAATCTCGGTTCAACCATTGTTGACGTTTTTTTTTAATGAAAATTTTAACAGAAGGGCATGTTTGATGTAAAAAATAGTAGTGGGGCATGTTTGATAAAATTGCATATAGAAGGGCATATTATACCTATAACCCTTAAGTTTTTATAAAATTAATTTATTACACCAAAAAAGAAATCTCCAATTGTAATTATTTTTTATTCTGGAAAATGAAACACCTAATTTCAATTTCGGACTCCGTCGCGGTTTACATAGTAGCAAGTAGGGTTGGAAATCCGATCCCGGTTTTCCGGTCAAACCAAAAATCGGCCAATTTAAATAGTGTCGGTTGTAACCGGAAACCGGATCTCAACCAATCCAATCCAGTTTGCGTTTGTAATGCCCACAATCCCGGTCCGCCCCGGTTAAAACCGGAAAAACTAGATAACAATAAATAAACAAACCCCAGCCCAGCCCGCCCCAGCCCCCAGCCCAAGCTCACCCCCGCCCCCAACTCCCACCACTCTAAAGGCCTAAACCCTAATCGCCGCCTCCTCTATTTTCACTCTCTCTCCCTCTGACCCTCAAGCTTCTCTCGTTTCCAATCACCGACCCACCACACAAGTGTAGGAGAAGAAGAAAATCCGAGCGACGGCGATGGTGAGTGGTGACGGCGATGGCGACGGAGCTCTCCAAATTCCCAGCGATGGCGATGGCGACCGAGGAGATATGATCGCTCGACAAGCGACGGGCGACGGCATGCATCGCCTCTCCAGAGTTTGCATGCTGCCTTTCTCGCTGGATCTCCCCTTCCCGGCTCGCGCGACTCCAATCGCATCTCCAGCTCCAACTCTTCTCGCCTCTCTAACTTCTATCGAGCTCATAGGCATATCGAGCCAGAGGAGTGCTCGAGGGAGAAGAAGGCGATGCTTGTGTGTATTTGGTTTGATCCAGAAGAGGGAGAAGGAGAAGAAGAATCACGAAGGTAGATGGAAAGGAAGAATTGTGAGAGGAGCAGCGGCGGAGATGGAAGTTGGGGGAAGGTAAGGGAATCAATTAGGGATTGTGTGGTTGGTACTTGGTAGGAGACGAATAGGGTGATTTTTTGTCATTCAAACGGCTGTGTTTTGGGATGGAAGAAAGAAATAAGGTTTTTCGGTTAAAATCCGGTAATAATTCAATCCCGTCTTCGGTTGTGGAGTTCTCCAATACGATTTTAAAAAATAGGGTCAATCCAGTCCAGTTTAAACCGAACAAGACTGTTTCCCGGCCCTTTTAGCAAGTATATAATGAATTAGATAAATTACATCAAACTTAAAAGTACAATATGGATTGGTGGTAGATAGATGGTGGAAAGTGGTTAGTATATTCCTACTACTAAGCTATAGTATTATATGTTTCTACCATCATGACACACATACTATCATGAATCTTATGTGCTATCAAACTTTACCAGCGTATAAAATAAATCCGATTATGTTTTTGCAACTATCTAGTCATTGGATTTCCAAGATTAATCTATACACTGTTCTTAAAGAAAAGGCTTACTTGCGTCTTTTGGAGTTGATGAAGTCGTCGGGACGTTTGACGACTTTGAAGTACCAGAGGAAAGTAAGCATCTCCCCCAAGAAAGGGAAACCCATGTGGCCGGCGGGAAGCCTGATTCCGGTGCCGGACAGCTTGAACTTCACCGGCAACGCATACCACACCTCGTTCCACCACCACGCTACCAGCCCCACCACCGGCAGTGCTCCGACCAACACACCCACCGCCATCGCCACCGTCACCTCCATATGTCGGGGGAATTTCTTCACACAAGGCAGATAATAAATCTCAATAAAAACTCTACGCCACTACCCTTATAATTAGCTTCTGTCCACCTCTCTCTCTGTACCTGTTGGGCTTATATAATTTTTTGGTTGAGCATATGGGTGAGCATTAGGATTAGTAAAACTGAATTGCTATTTATAGCCCTAATTTTTTTTATTTGTATCACTAGGAGAATGTAATTACTATTTTACACTTTCTTCCTTTTAAAATATTGAACTTGTTACAACTCCAACCAAACACTCCCTTCTCTTCCAATTCAACTGTCGCCGGATTCCACCCAAATATTCTCGCTGGCGACGACGAGCTCTCGCCGGAGACGACGAGCTCTCGCCTGAGCCCGACTCGCCCCTTCTCTCCCGTCACCGGTTTCCTCTCAAATACGACGACCACCTCTCACCGGAGACGACGACCTCTCGCTGGAGACGAAATCAGAGCGCTTCGGAGGTAATGTTTGATTTTTGCACGAAGGAGGTGACGACCGGCAGTTTGACCCGCCGCCGTCGCCCTCGCCGGCGGCGGTTAAAACGAAATTTTTTTCGTTTAATTTAATTTAGGTTAGTTATTTATTTTAATTATTATGATTTAATGTAGGATAATTATCTACTTTAAATTAATTTAAAAAATTACTTAAATTATGTCCTTTAATTATGTAGGCTAATTATATGCTTTAATTATTATGATTTAATGTAAGTTAATTATCTGCTTTAAATCAATTTAAAAAGTTACTTTAATCATCTCCTTTAATTATGTAGGTTAATTATATGCTTTAATTATTATGATGTAATGTAGGTTAATTACTCTAATTATTTGCTTAAATTATGTAGGTTATTTATCTGCTTTAAATATGTTAATATTTAATATATACGGAAATTATGTCGGTCAATGTTTTCATTTAATTGAAATTAGATAGGAAAGGTAAATTTTAATTGATAAATATAAGAAAGTTTAATAATTTAAATATAGAATTTTATTTCATGAAAAGTATTAATTGTTGTACGAACCTTAAATTGCAATTGACTATTTAAGCAAGAAAATTAAGTTAAATGATGCTTATCGTGAAATAAATTCCAATTTCGAACATTATATTGTGATGGAAATTTTATTGTAATTGAAATTATATACGAATTTTAAATTATAATAGACAATTTAAGCAAGAAAATTAAGTTAGAATTTATCGTGAAATACATTATAATTTCGAACTTTATATTGTGTTGGGAATTTTATTGTAATTGAAATTATATAAGAATGTTTAATTATAATAGAGAAATATATGAACCTTGAACAAATGAATATAAAAATTTATTATATGAGAACTAGCAATTATCATATGAACATTGCTAATAACTATTACATGATGATAATAATCTGACAATAATTTTAATTCAAATTTTAATAGGTAGAAAGTGGTGGATACAAGAGGAAAGAAGAAGATGAAGGAGGTAGAGCCGTCGAGGGTGACCAACCGTATAGTATTGAGGTTGCATCGTGAGGTAGCCGAGAATGAGCGTCGACGTGCTAGACTTGTGGAGAATCCTTCTCCCCCGCCTCCCGTGCCTTTTGACTTAGATAGAGCTTTTGAGGGAGTGGATGAGTATGATGGCAGTGATGACAATTATGATGACTTCCCGGATGTAAATGATGCTTTCTTCGAGAGCAACCATCCGAGTGCAGGTGGTTCTAGTGGACCTAGATTAGAGCCCGAGGCTCCTTTTGTGTCTTCTTCGTCCTCTCAGTTTGTTCATGTTAGACGTGGGCCTCGTGGTCGTTTTGAGTCATCACGACCCGATTCGGAGGAGGGCAGCACTAGTAAGAGGAAGAAGGCGAGAGAAGCTGATTCGTGGATTCTCGACAGGAGTGGGCCGGGGGGAGGGGGGGGGGGCTATCGATCATAGCCTGATTCCTAGTTTTGGAGGTCATGTGGCTTATCGATTATGGGATGATGGTTTAGGGGCTCGCCGAATGGATTCATTCAAGTTGTCGATTAGAGCATTGGCAGTCAATTATTTGAAAAATTACAAATTTCAGAGTGATGGTGCTGCAGCATTGGTTGAGAGGACAGGGTTGTGCAAGTTGTTGGACTGCTCGATCCAGCACTTGGACGGACCTTTACTTGTGGCGTTTGTGGAGAGGTGGCAGCCTGACACCAACACCTTTCACATGCCTTTTGGAGAGATGACCATCACGCGCCACGACGTTGCAGTGTTGCTTGGGATTCCAGTCGGTGGAGATATGGTTGTAGGGAATGAGAGTGTGAAAGCACAGTTGTGTGAGATGCTGAGGGTAGAACAATTGAATGAACGATCCAAGCCTTCGCTTAAGAGTGAGTACAATACTTTTGGTTGATAGTTTGCATCATTTTTCGAGGAGGAACACGAGCCCATTCCATCTCCTTCATATCCTTTAGCTCTTCATTAGTAAAAGCATTCCTCTGAGTGTGGCCTTCGTGATAAAGCTCTAATGCATGATTGTGAAACCCACAAAATTGTCCCGGATTGTGATTGTCCTTCACACCATCAATCATCCAAGTCTTATCCTCCGGGAGTCCCACCAGTCTCACTCGAAAACGACAACCATCTTTAAGTGACTTTGTGTTGGATCGTCCTTTCTTATCCGGGTCTGGGACATATGTATTGTTCTTATATCCACGATGGCAGTGAAGATATATTCGGGGGTACTTCTCGCCATCATTTGATTTGGTTGATGAATGTGTCAAAAAGAACCCAAGATCTTTTGCAATCACTTTCGCAGCTTCCACAGCTTCATTCCCTGACTTATATCTTGTATTTGTTATGAAAAATTGAGTATAATCAACTTTGTCTCCCTTATCTTTCGGATCTCCCTAAAATAAACACATTTATCTTATTAGTGATACTAATTTTAAAATGTTTGTTGTAGATTAAATTATTCCAATTTGATATAGATTGAGTCTTACATAAGTTTCAACACTTTCATGACTTGTAATGTTTGTTGTAAATTGAATTCTTATAATTTGAAATGGATTGAGTCTTATGTAAGTTTTAGAAAATTTGATGACTTGTTTGCAATATTAGATTTTATATTTATCTTCTTATTAAAAAAATATTAAACACGTTATTAACAATTATTCAATATTCGAACATAAACTAATCTAATACATTTTCAACAAAAAATTAGCACATTTAGCATGATTAACTACCAAATCCTAATATTTCAACATGCAATAAAAAAGTTTTTAACAAGTAGACATGTACTAATTAAATTATCTACAACACAACGTTGTTAACAATTATTCAATATTCGAACATAAACTAATCCAATACATTTTAAAAAAATTAGCACATTTAGCATGATTAACTACCAAATCCTAATATTTCAACGTGCAATAAAAAAGTTTTTAACAAGTAGACACATACTAATTAAATTATCAACAAAACAGCAAAATCAATGATTCAACATTTTTCAAACAATATGTATCATTGTAAAACAAATATTTAAGCATATTATCAATTACTAGATTTCATCATAACAATAAATAATTCAACATGATTCTAAAATTTAAAAGTTTAACTCACTAACCGTGTTATCATTATGTGATGTAGTGATATCCAGAAGTCCGAACTTGACCAACTTCAAGAAATACATATAAGAAAAATATTTTTAGTAATACTAACTTAGTTTCAAAATATAAAAAACTGAAATTCAAGAACTTCATTCTAAAACTAATATTATAGCAAATCCATCCTAAATAATATGATAATTACAATATCATAAAATAATAAACTACTATAGAATCACTAAATATTCTTCAAAGTCTAAATTATTGTTAGTAAACATTAACTTAGTTTCAAAATAAAAAAAATGAAATTAAAGAACTTCATTCTACAAATAATATTATAACAAATCCTACTAAAAATATGGTAATTACAATATTCATAAAATAATAAGTTACAATAAAAACACTACATATTCTTAAAATATGGCAATTAAAAGTCTAAATTATTTTCAGGAAACATTAACTTAGTTTCAAAATATGAAAAATTAAAATTCAATAACTTCATTTTAAAAATAATATTAGAACAATTTCATCTAAACAATATGATAATTAAAATATTCTTAAAAATTAACACAGTTAGCATGATTAACTACCAAATACTAATATTTCAACATGCAATAAAAAGTTTTTAACAAATAGACACGTACTAATTAAATTATCAACAAAACAGCAAAATCAATAATTCAACATTTTTCAAACAATATGTTTCATTGTAAAACAAATATTTAAGCATATTATCAATTACTAGACTTCATCATAACAATAAATAATTCAACATAATTCTAAAATTTAAAAGTTTAACTCACTAACCGTGTTACTCATTATCTGATGTAGTGATATCCAGAAGTCCGAACTTGACCAACTTCAAGAAATACATATAAGAAAAATATTTTCAGTAATACTAACTTAGTTTCAAAATATAAAAAAATGAAATTCAAGAACTTCATTCTAAAACTAATATTATAGCAAATCCATCCGAAAAAATATGATAACTACAATATCATAAAATAATAAAATACAATAAAATCACTAAATATTCTTCAAAGTCTAAATTATTGTTAGTAAACATTAACTTAGTGATAGACCGTTAATTACACATGTTTTTACCCCTGTTCTTACACCGTTTGAGGTGTTGATTCTCGTGTTTTAGGCCGATTTCACGCTAGGTTGTGCTTGTTTGTGATATTTCAGGTCCTAGTACGTGAATGGAGGCTTGGGAGCGAGTTTGGGGTCGATTGGACGAAGATCGGACGCGTGGCGAGGTGCTAAGGAAGCCGCACGGGCATTCCTGGACATCACACGGCCGTGCAACTCACATTTGTGGCCGTGTGATTTTCGCCGAGAGCAAACACGGGCAGGATGGAAATCCCACACGGCCGTGCGACCCTGGCCGTGTGGGAAGCCTGAATTCCGACTTAATGATACGCCGCGTTTTGACTCACACGGGCAACTGGGTGAGCCACACGACCGTGTGGCCTGCCCGTGTGAGTCGGGAAATCTTGGTTTTTCAGCCAATTTCGAGCCACAAGTGAGAGATCAGACTTTTTGAGCAAAAACAGAGCCCTAGAGAGAGAAAGGACGAAGAACACATCCTAGAAGCTATCTTGGAGCTGGGTTTCATCAAATCGAGCTTGGAGATCGTCACAGGAGTGGAAATCATCATCCCAGAGCAGATTCTTCCCATTGTAATGAGTATGACTGCTTTGTACCTTGTTTTCCTCTCTCTCTCTATGGAGTAGAACCTCTCTCTCACTTGGGTATGAAGAACCCTAGTTCTATGTGTTAGGGATTGATTATAATGACTTGGGATGATATTATTGTTTGATTTTAATCGAATGATGCATGTTTATTGAGTCAATTGAAGACTGATCAACTTTTACTGATTCCTGCTGCAATCTGAGATAGATAGAATCTGAGTAGGTTGCTAGAGTCTCATCATTCGGTAGTAGGAGATTGGCTATACGAGAGTTAGCCAGTTTACTGCTTTGTACTGGAATCCAATTCCAGTAGTGGAGTTCTGTTCTTACTGCTTCAGCTTTCTATCATGGTGAAGACTAGTCGTCTGCCGGGTAGTTAGACTGAGAGGGCTTGGTCAGCTTAAGAGATTCCAAGCTACTGTCGGATCTTCCGCAGTCTAATCAACAGTAAATCAATCCAGGGAAATACAATTGAAACCTAACTAAGGAGCTAGGGGGACTCATTCCCGAGTGACTCTTACCTGCTTAAGTGTGGGGGGTGCTTTGTATCGGTTGGAATATATACTTGTGTGCTTGGAGCCTAGTCCGCTGTCCGAATCTTACGATTTGAGGGCTCCAAGTACTGCTGTTTGATCATATTGGCACTGTGTTTTGATTAATGAATTGAATGTTTTTCGAATTGATGCATGATAACTTGATCGTGACTAGGACAACCTATAATGAGGACTGAGACGTGCAGTAGAATTGTGTAGGGGTTCAATTCTTTCAACTGTTTGCTTACCAACTGTGACTTGATTTAATCACTTGTTCTTGACAGTCGTTTATGCATCTAGTTCAGGGTATCAGAATGTGAGATAGAGCATATAGGTAGCCATGTGAGATTTGAGCCTGCTCGTTTCTTTCTTGTGCGATAGATCCCTCTTCCATGATGTGTAGCATTCACGTTGTCACTAGCTAAGATGATGGGGGCATAGGATTAGCCCACGACCAAATTTGACTGTCCTGATGTGTCATATCCCCTAGTCAGCCTCTTTGAGCCGTGTGTTATCCTTTATTTTGGTCTATAATGAAAAATCACCCTTTTTGCATCTTTTAGAAGGTTCCGCAGAGTGGTTTTTACATATTCTTTGCTGTTTCTGCTAAATTTGATGTGAGTGTTGGAGGTAGTGCTTAAAAGTTGGGCAGGTGTTTGAAATATGTGCAGAAGTGGTGGCTCTCTTAAGAAATGAAAAGAAAATGAAAGAAAAACAAAGAAAAATTGGAAGCAAAAGAGAGCCACTACCAAAAATCTGAATAATGCCCATTAAGTAGTGTTTCTTAGTAGTCTGGCTTGGAAATGCTAACATTTATACCTCCTTCGCTTTTGTACTCTTGAGATATTGAGTAATGCAGAATAGCAGAAAGGAAATACTGGTTTGTTTGACTGTGATTGTGTGGGTTTGGAAATGTGGAACCTTGTGCTTTGAATACTTCCACCACCTAAAAGGCCTTTTCGCCGTGTCCAAGACCCTAGCCAGTCATTTGAACCTGTGTCTAAGACCTCCTGATTAGTCAGTGGTGACACCCCATATGTGAACTCTAGCACTTAGAGGCTGCCATCATGGTGAAGAGATGTTAGGGATTGAGAGATATAGCATGCGCATTTTTCGCATCAAATTGTCCCGACCCCACTGGTCGAGAGTGAGTGATTCATTTTCATATTCTATATACTCTTGTACCCCGGTGAGGACCTAGATTGCTCGGTCTCTATTCTGATGTCTTGAGTTGGATGTATGAGTTGACTGTTTTGAGTAAGTGGTTGAGTCAAGTCTAGGTTGGTTGGTGAACAGAAGGGAGACTCTTCCTTTACTCGATTTTGCTGCACTCGAATGTCCTTTGTGGTGGTTGTCCAGGTTGCTGTTGAGGTTGTTCATGTATTGATGTTTGAAAACCAGTACGATTCACGTGTTCTGTGCCTTTATGACTTGTCCCCAATGTTGGTTGATTGAAATATGTGAGCTTACCTTGTATCTGACTTGGTTTGCTTGGGGACAAGCAAACGGTTAAGTGTGGGGGAGTTTGATAGACCGTTAATTACACATGTTTTTACCCCTGTTCTTACACCGTTTGAGGTGTTGATTCTCGTGTTTTAGGCCGATTTCACGCTAGGTTGTGCTTGTTTGTGATATTTCAGGTTCTAGTACGTGAATGGAGGCTTGGGAGCGAGTTTGGGGTCGATTGGACGAAGATCGGACGCGTGGCGAGGTGCTAAGGAAGCCGCACGGGCATTCCTGGACATCATACGGCCGTGCAACTCACATTTGTGGCCGTGTGATTTTCGCCGAGAGCAAACACGGGCAGGATGGAAATCCCACATGGCCGTGCGACCCTGGCCATGTGGGAAGCCTGAATTTCGACTTAATGATACGCCGCGTTTTGACTCACACGGGCAACTGGGTGAGCCACACGACCGTGTGGCCTGCCCGTGTGAGTCGGGAAATCTTGGTTTTTCAGCCAATTTCGAGCCACAAGTGAGAGATCGGACTTTTTGAGCAAAAACAGAGCCACAAGTGAGAGATCGGACTTTTTGAGCAAAAACAGAGCCCTAGAGAGAGAAAGGACGAAGAACACATCCTAGAAGCTATCTTGGAGCTGGGTTTCATCAAATCGAGCTTGGAGATCGTCACAGGAGTGGAAATCATCATCCCAGAGCAGATTCTTCCCATTGTAATGAGTATGACTGCTTTGTACCTTGTTTTCCTCTCTCTCTCTATGGAGTAGAACCTCTCTCTCACTTGGGGATGAAGAACCCTAGTTCTAAGTGTTAGGGATTGATTGTAATGACTTGGGATGATATTATTGTTTGATTTTAATCGAATGATGCATGTTTATTGAGTCAATTGAAGACTGATCAACTTTTCCTGATTCCTGCTGCAATCTGAGATAGATAGAATCTGAGTAGGTTGCTAGAGTCTCATCATTTGGTAGTAGGAGATTGGCTATACGAGAGTTAGCCAGTTTACTGCTTTGTACTGGAATCCAATTCCAGTAGTGGAGTTCTGTTCTTACTGCTTCAGCTTTCTATCATGGTGAAGACTAGTCGTCTGCCGGGTAGTTAGACTGAGAGGGCTTGGTCAGCTTAAGAGATTCCAAGCTACTGTCGGATCTTCCGCAGTCTAATCAACAGTAAATCAATCCAGGGAAATACAATTGAAACCTAACTAAGGAGCTAGGTGGACTCATTCCCGAGTGACTCTTACCTGCTTAAGTGTGGGGGGTGCTTTGTATCGGTTGGAATATATACTTGTGTGCTTGGAGCCTAGTCCGCTGTCCGAATCTTACGATTTGAGGGCTCCAAGTACTGCTGTTTGATCATATTGGCACTGTGTTTTGATTAATGAATTGAATGGTTTTCGGATTGATGCATGATAGCTTGATCATGACTAGGACAACCTATGATGAGGACTGAGACGTGCAGTAGAATTGTGTAGGGGTTCAGTTCTTTCAACTGTTTGCTTACCAACTGTGACTTGATTTAATCACTTGTTCTTGACAGTCGTTTATGCATCTAGTTCAGGGTATCAGAATGTGAGATAGAGCATATAGGTAGCCATGTGAGATTTGAGCCTGCTCGTTTCTTTCTTGTGCGATAGATCCCTCTTCCATGATGTGTAGCATTCACGTTGTCACTAGCTAAGATGATGGGGGCATAGGATTAGCCCACGACCAAATTTGACTGTCCTGATGTGTCATGTCCCCTAGTCAGCCTCTTCGAGCCGTGTGTTATCCTTTCTTTTGGTCTATAATGAAAAATCACCCTTTTTGCATCTTTTAGAAGGTTCCACAGAGTGGTTTTTACATATTCTTTGCTGTTTCTGCTAAATTTGATGTGAGTGTTGGAGGTAGTGCTTAAAAGTTGGGCAGGTGTTTGAAATATGTGCAGAAGTGGTGGCTCTCTTAAGAAATGAAAAGAAAATGAAAGAAAAACAAAGAAAAATTGGAAGCAAAAGAGAGCCACTACCAAAAATCTGAATAATGCCCATTAAGTAGTGTTTCTTAGTAGTCTGGCTTAGAAATGCTAACATTTATACCTCCTTCGCTTTTATACTCTTGAGATATTGAGTAATGCAGAATAGCAGAAAGGAAATACTGGTTTGTTTGACTGTGATTGTGTGGGTTTGGAAATGTGGAACCTTGTGCTTTGAATACTTCCACCACCTAAAAGGCCTTTTCGCCGTGTCCAAGACCCTAGCCAGTCATTTGAACCTGTGTCTAAGACCTCCTGATTAGTTAGTGGTGACACCCCATATGTGAACTCTAGCACTTAGAGGCTGCCATCATGGTGAAGAGATGTTAGGGATTGAGAGATATAGCATGCGCATTTTTCGCATCAAATTGTCCCGACCCCACTGGTCGAGAGTGAGTGATTCATTTTCATATTCTATATACTCTTGTACCCCGGTGAGGACCTAGATTGCTCGGTCTCTATTCTGATGTCTTGAGTTGGATGTATGAGTTGACTGTTTTGAGTAAGTGGTTGAGTCAAGTCTAGGTTGGTTGGTGAACAGAAGGGAGACTCTTCCTTTACTCGATTTTGCTGCACTCGAATGTCCTTTGTGGTGGTTGTCCAGGTTGCTATTGAGGTTGTTCATGTATTGATGTTTGAAAACCAGTACGATTCACGTGTTCTGTGCCTTTATGACTTGTCCCCAATGTTGGTTGATTGAAATATGTGAGCTTACCTTGTATCTGACTTGGTTTGCTTGGGGACAAGCAAACGGTTAAGTGTGGGGGAGTTTGATAGACCGTTAATTACACATGTTTTTACCCCTGTTCTTACACCGTTTGAGGTGTTGATTCTCGTGTTTTAGGCCGATTTCACGCTAGGTTGTGCTTGTTTGTGATATTTCAGGTTCTAGTACGTGAATGGAGGCTTGGGAGCGAGTTTGGGGTCGATTGGACGAAGATCGGACGCGTGGCGAGGTGCTAAGGAAGCCGCACGGGCATTCCTGGACATCACACGGCCGTGCAACTCACATTTGTGGCCGTGTGATTTTCGCCGAGAGCAAACACGGGCAGGATGGAAATCCCACACGGCCGTGCGACCCTGGCCGTGTGGGAAGCCTGAATTTCGACTTAATGATACGCCGCGTTTTGACTCACACGGGCAACTGGGTGAGCCACACGACCGTGTGGCCTGCCCGTGTGAGTCGAGAAATCTTGGTTTTTCAGCCAATTTCGAGCCACAAATGAGAGATCGGACTTTTTGAGCAAAAACAGAGCCACAAGTGAGAGATCGGACTTTTTGAGCAAAAACAGAGCCCTAGAGAGAGAAAGGACGAAGAACACATCCTAGAAGCTATCTTGGAGCTGGGTTTCATCAAATCGAGCTTGGAGATCGTCACAGGAGTGGAAATCATCATCCCAGAGCAGATTCTTCCCATTGTAATGAGTATGACTGCTTTGTACCTTGTTTTCCTCTCTCTCTCTATGGAGTAGAACCTCTCTCTCACTTGGGGATGAAGAACCCTAGTTCTAAGTGTTAGGGATTGATTGTAATGACTTGGGATGATATTATTGTTTGATTTTAATCGAATGATGCATGTTTATTGAGTCAATTGAAGTCTGATCAACTTTTCCTGATTCCTGCTGCAATCTGAGATAGATAGAATCTGATTAGGTTGCTAGAGTCTCATCATTCGGTAGTAGGAGATTGGCTATACGAGAGTTAGCTAGTTTACTGCTTTGTACTGGAATCCAATTCCAGTAGTGGAGTTCTGTTCTTACTGCTTCAGCTTTCTATCCCGGTGAATACTAGTCGTCTGCCGGGTAGTTAGACTGAGAGGGCTTGGTCAGCTTAAGAGATTCCAAGCTATTGTCGGATCTTCGCAGTCTAATCAACAGTAAATCAACCCAGGGAAATACAATTGAAACCTAACTAAGGAGCTAGGGGGACTCATTCCCGAGTGACTCTTACCTGCTTGAGAAAACCGTATCAATTCCTGCTTTCCTTCTGCTTTTGCTTTTACACAACAAACACTTAACTTAGTTGGCTAGATAATAGAGAATCATTGAGTAAGCAGTAGATCTAGACCCCGGGTTGATAATATAACTTGTCACTTTACTGCATTCCCGGACTGCGATTATACTTGGTCGCAGTTTGGTGTTGTGTTTTAGAGCATCACTTAGTTTCAAAATAAAAAAAAAATGAAATTAAAGAACTTCATTCTACAAATAATATTATAACAAATTCTTCTAAAAATATGGTAATTACAATATTCATAAAATAATAAATTACAATTAAAACACTACATATTCTCAAAATATGGCAATTAAAAGTCTAAATTATTTTCAGAAAACATTAACTTAGTTTCAAAATATGAAAAATTAAAATTCAATAACTTCATTTTAATAATAATTTTAGAACAAATTCATCTAAACAATATGATAATTAATATATTCTTAAAATAATAAATTGCAATAAAAATCACTAAATATTCTTAAAAATCTAAATCATTCATCAATCTTTTATAAAAAAAATCTAAATTAATATATATTTGAAAAATCTAATATACTTCACAAATTTAAATTAACAGAAAATTAAAAATAAAATAAAAAACCGGCGACGTCCCGGCAGGACGATCGTCCTTCGCCGGCGACGTTCCGGCAGGACTTCCAGCCATCGCCGGCGACCTCCCGGCAGGACGTCCGGCCATCGCCGGTGACAGACGGCAAAATATGTCGTCGTCGGGTAATTTGCCGGCGTACCTCGTCGGAGAAAGGTGTCTGTCGTAGTCGGGTAATCTGTCGTTGTCGTCAGCGGAGGTGGCGGTCGCCGGCGGGAGGTGGCTATCGCTGGCGGCGAGTATTGTAGGATTATGTTTGGAGAAAGTGTTTGAATATTTTGGTCTTGGAATGTGTAAACTAAGGGATCGTTTGGAAGTTGTGATTGTTAGAGTTGTGTTTGTTGAATACATGTATTGTGCACAATACAAGGTTTGGAAGTGTCAAAGTGTTAAACAATGCATGCATTGTTTTAGGTAGGTCCCACCAACAATTACAAAAAATGATGCATTATATAATCTCAATTAAAAGTTGAGATTGTTGGCTTTAGATTTGTGTAACTTTTTATTTCCATTTATATCCCCAATAGTTTTTGTCTTATTCTAAAAGTTGAGAGTAAATGTGACATTTTCCCATAAAAGTAACTTTATGTAAATCAATGCATAAAGTAGAATCTCAACAACCAAACAAGATATTGTTAAAATGCATCCATTGTATCAATACATGCATTTATATTATGGTGATTCATTACAATGCAATGATTTAACATTTGCAACTTCCAAACGACCCCAAAATGTATTAAATGTGATGGGTATTATTGTACTTTTTATAATTTAGGGCTACAAATAAAGACAATTTAGGGCTACAAATAGTACGCCCCTTAGTAAAATACGGTCAGTGGATAAGCATTAGGATTAGTAAAATACGTATGAGTATGTTATTCCGTCTCTAAACTAATGATATGTGTAATAGTCGTTAATAGATATAACGTATATATAATTAATTATTTTAAAAATTAATTAATATATAAATAATATTTAAGTGGCGATTTAATTCATTAAATACATATATTAAACACGTAATACGGGGTGTATACATGGTGTCATCATGGAGATAAATAACTAAGTACTATACTTAGTTGACAACATGAGATCGAAAACACTTAAAAAAATTCACAATCAACTGCCAAATTTATTTCTAACTATAATTCTGAGATGAACTTCTGTCGTTTGTGACAAGGCATCTTTGAATGAGTATCGCAGATACTTGTAACTAAGAAAAGAAAAAGAGAAAAAGGACAAGAATATCCTCTCCAGCTGGCTGCATGGATGCGTCTCAATTCTTTATTATCAAGTAAAGTATTATTGTTAAATAACAATTAGCGCAGTTAGATGATCATCAGTGGACAATAGCTAATTAACAATCATCACATAATGATTTAAATATAATATACGGGTTAAGAGCATTTTGGTCCGTTACTATGTTAAGGTAATCAGAATTTTTGGTTAGAGTTTATATATTGTTATTTTCTATTTTGTCTGATTATCCATGAAATGAATTCATAAAAGTGTCGTCAGATTATTTGATCTTATTATGTTCCGACTTTAGTCCTCCAGTTCTTCTCCATTCGATTGGCGAATTTACGATTCTACCCTCAGGCCATATTCATGCATCCATGTACGGTTTCCAATCTTCTTATTAGTTTACTAGTACTTGGCCCGCGCTCCGCGGTGGGGTAAGTGTGATTCCAGTTGTTTTGTGTATTTTGTTATGTTCTTTCTGCTATACCATTCGCAAATAGTTTAGATTCATTGTGCGAGAGAGCGCAGAAATTAACAAACATATTAACAATCTTTGTGCACACCACACATATACATCTGCCATAGTTTTGTCTTCATTGAAAATAGGGAATAAAAACTTTAGTATCTGATGCCCTTGACGAAATTAAAAAACACAAACACATTTGCCATAGTTTTGTCTTCACTGAAAATAGGGAATAGAAACATCAGTTTAAAATGGAGAATTCTGGGGGTGGATGGGATACTTCGGTTGGCCTTTCTGTCAGTAGTGCTGATGGTCACTTATCTATCCTTGAGGTGTGCCAAAATGTCGCTACTCTTATTTGGGATACGACTGTTCTGGTTCTGTTCTTCAGATCTGAGGAACCGATGTAGAGCTCTCCTGCAAACATTATGCTACATCTTTTGACCAGCAACGCCTTGGCCGATTCTGCATCGAGTTTTTTGTATTTGCTGGGTGACATTCCTATTATTGATAGTGTAGCCTCGTGGTCCAGTATGGCATCAACACTATCATCTCCTTGCTTGCATTTGACTTCCAACTCATAGTGCAGCCTAGTCATAAGTATAAGTTCATAAACTTGTTGGCTTATTCGTAGATAGATTCATTCACATGAGAAGTAATTGTCGTTTTGAAATAGAAAACTTACTCTGGCCGGTCCTCAGTCGCTTGACATATGGCTTTTCGAAATTTCATTTGTGAGATGAAGAACTTAACACGATAGAGTACCTAGCATGAACATCAGATATTCATAAGATATAGGTCTACGAAAAATGTAGGTACACAGTATAGGAGTTTGGTTTATGTTCTGTCCCTCACTAACCTTGTGGACAGTCTGATCAGATGCAGCATTGTTTCCATGTCAGAGAGTGTCTTCTTTTCGATTCCTGATCGAAGGCAGCCTGTCTTCTTGCTGGTATTGGCATCCATGAAATAAACTTGCCTGCGACTGTAAAGGAAACTGGTTGTAGCATAAAAGAGACAAAAGTGTCAATGTAATTGGTTTTGGCCTACTGGCAACAAATATGATTCAAAAAATGGAAAGGATTCTGCCAAACTAAATGTACATGTGCATTATCTCCTGGAATGGGACTGTATAAGATCTGATCATGAGTGCACTGGCAGGAGTGGATTCGAACCGATACTTGTATTTCTGGTCGGCTAGAGGTGCCACCCGAATGACAGACTTGATTGTAACAATCAGAGGCAGATGAGCCTCAGCTGTCGGGGCGTTCTCTAAGAAGTTCGGTATATCATATCCACGATACCGAACAGTTGCCTTAGCGCCACTGTCAATGACACTAATATGTGAGGTTGTTTATTCATACAATTCGCAGATCGAGATTCTATTCTACAAAATGTACCTCACATCCTGAACGACCATGTGAAATTCTTTGAGTCTACTGCGAATTGTTGTGGGAACACTGAGACGCCTAATGCATACGGTGATGTCTATAAGCAACATAAGAGTTTGTCACTTAAAAGCTTAAGTTCATTTTATTATATCAAATAGATATGGTTAATGTACCTGTATGATAGTCGATGGTGTTTGTCTGAAGTGGTACCATCGAAAAAGCCATCCCAATGTCCCAGCCAGCGGGCAAGCGTGGCTCATCTGGGTCCTCCTCAATCCTGGTAATTTTTTGATCAGCGGTTATGTGCACTCTTAACTCTCCTGCAACGATCCTTGGATTCTCTCTTGCTGGTATTGCTTCAACCGAATCAAACTGATAAAGGTTCCCGACTTTTATCTTGCGAGAAATCTCGGCGATGTCTTTTTCATCAACCATTGACTCGATTAGTCGTGCCTATAAGATATGCAGTTAAACGGTTCCAAATTATGTATTATAGTAGTTTAAAATTGTTGATGAAGAGATTATCTAATTCTGTAACTAAAATGGAAAAAAAACCTTTTTATCTATCCAGATCATGTGCATGCTAAGATTTTTAAGCTTAGGCGCCTCTCGATACTCGAGCCATGCCATCACAGGCCTAGCAATTACTATGCGGACGTTGGTGCCCAGACGCAGCCCTCGAAATGGCATGCAAGTTTCGATCGGATCTATAATAAGACAGTATAGGGAAATGAAACACATATTTTATCTTTGGAGCAGAGGATTCGAGATACCTGGTAGTATTCTTTAACAAAAATGGAAAGCATTCACCTTTGTTGTCGGTGGGGACCATGTGAGCGTCCTCTGTTGACTGCTGGTTTTTGGCCAAACCCTCCATGTCTTTTGGGGTCTTTACGCAAACAATGTGGATGATGATCAGAAGTTAATTCCCAAGTGTGAAAACGGTGAGGAAGAGGAGGACGTGGAGTTACCTTTGTTTTAAAGGCTGTCGTGTAGTTCGGTGGTGGGGCTTTCGCGGCGGAGCAAAGTGTATGGAAATGTGGACGGCGGATCTGGTTGATGAAGACAGTTAGGGATTATAAAGGAAGCGGTGATTTTGGGCCAGTTTCCCATGGGCTTCTGTCTGCAATCCTAAAGCATGTTCGGGCTGGGCTCAATACCATTCCATTACTATCAAAACGTAAGAAAACGTGGGCTCGGTTTTAGTAAGCGTTTAAGGCCGAAGAATTCAAAATGCAAACAATTTCTCCTGCTAATTTCGATCAAAGGATCATGATCAAATATTCTATTGTGTCATTCTGCAAGAACAGGAAGAACATGCCCAGAATTCAAAACGCAAACAATGTCTCCTGCTAATTTCGATCAAAGGATCATTATAAAATATTCTATTGTGTCATTCTGCAAGAACAGGAAGAACATGAAGAACATGCCCAGAATTCAAAACGCAAACAATGTCTCCTGCTAGTTTTTCATGATCAAATCAAAAAATTCACCTCTCTAAACTATTGAGGTACAAACATCAGGGATTTCCATATGGACTAAACAGAATAACCAGCGGCTAGCAAATTGACGAAGCGAGTACATTGGTGAATTTCCAAAATACCAGAGTAGTTAGGGGAAAACATTAAGTTATTTTTACAGAAAACAAAGCAACATGTCCTGAATAGATAACATACATAATTATAAATAAGCCGTCCCGACAAACTAAGTTCCAAGTAGAACAGCTTCTAATCACACAAAAGCATTAGGGTTCCAGATTGAAGCAATTCGGATTGCAGGAGGATTTTCTGAAGTCCCAGGAGCAACATAAGCTTCAGCCATAAAAGGCACATAACATCTGTCTTGAATGTACTGATATCCTTCTTCATAGGGTAGACTGAAAAGTTCCTCGGGTGACACCCAAACCAAGCCCAACACAGCTTCATGATCAAACACAACATCAACATATTCTCCCTCACACTCACATGTTGCTTGTAATTCATATCGTACCCTGAATTAAACAATAAAAGGAACGTTTTGATCTTCCTGAAATGCAATGGACAACAGATTATTAGCAAAACATAAAATTGAATCATACCTTGGAAAACCTGAACATGATTTAAAGACTTCTGGACCGTATGTAAATCTTGTCATTTCCAGCATACAACGAAAGAGAGCCTGAAGGAAGGAATTTGTGTTATAATAGGTAAAAGATATGACTATATATTTGGGATATGTGTTATCCAATACAATCAAAACAACAAAAAGCATACATATACCTGATAGGTCTGTGCATGGAACATTATATCATCCTTTAGTTGCTTTTAGGGTTCTTTTGGGAGGAAGAAGACCACGAAGATAACCAATAGAGCAGCGAGAAGTACTATTGATATAAGTCACTGGCATTCGATCACCTATGAACCTAAACAACAAAAGAATGTACGTATTGTTTTTCTAGCATCCAACAGAGCAGGTCTGTCAATATATAAACATAGAATTCGAATATAATAATACCTATTTATGATCTTCTCATAATGGTGATTGTAAGAACCAATGATCAGACGACTTCCAGGTGAAGATTGAAATACATATGCATCTCCAGTGGCATCTGCAATTGGCAGCCTTGTAATAGCAGTAACTGTGGTAATGAGAGGAAGTCGAGCTTCAGATTCCCCTGCCAACTCCAAATACTTTGTAACTTCAGTTCCAGAGTAGTACACTGTCGCCCTGTCCCCTCTATACAAAATAGCAAAAGATCAGTTAATCCCACATGAAGTCTAACAAACAAAAATCAGCACAAGAATATGCAAGAAACCTGATGTCTTCTATGATGAGCTCAAACCTAAGAACACCATTAATTGGAAATCCTGGAATCGTCAGATGAACAACGCAACCTGTAACATCTGCAATTCAATTCATAGTAAGCAAATAATCATGAATACTTTTTGTGCAAACAACTTTCCAGGAAGATACCTCCATAATTCACAACTGCCTCTATCTCTATTGGAATAGCCGAGAATGAAGTTTTCAGAAAAGTATTGACAGGAAACTTGGGATAACCCGGATTGTCAGGCACACAAAATATGATCTGTTCACGCCTTAAGGCAAAGCGAACTTCAGCTGGAACAACACGCCTGTTTTTCCTCGCAGGAATAACATGAAAGCCATCCAGGACATGTAAATCTCCTACTTTCAACTTATGTTGCATTTCTTGAATGTCATTTTCCTCAATAAAGGCCTCTAGCATATGTTCCTGTTAAATGTGATTTAGTGCATTACTACAATAAAATCAAACATAAACAATAAATATTACATTACAGAGACGAATGACAGACCTCTTTGTCAAGACACAACACATGCATTGTTCTTTTATGCCCCTGAGAGTCATCACCATGCTCAATCCATACATTAAGAACTCGAATGATCATAATATCAGTATAAGCACCCACACGTAGACCACGAAACACCATGCATGTGGAAATTGGGTCTGTGGCAAACGAAAGACAAAGAAAAACCCCAAAACTTCACACCTCGGCAGTGTTCATTCATAAACCAATAAATAGAAACTTGAAACAGAAAGCAACGGAGCCGATACCTCGTGGAAGAGTTGGACGTTTGAAATCACGCGGCATTATACAACGATGCCTGATATGGAAAGACAATGGAAGATCAAAAATTTGTTAAAGTGTCAAGAAACAGAAACAGAATGCAAAAGGGAAAACTATCGGCTAGCATACCCCATGAATACACGACTATCCCTGATCCAGAAGTCGCGAAGCACTGTAGTTCGTGGGAGAAGAAGTTCAGAGAACACGGGAAGTTAAAAAGCAGAATCAGAAGCGAAATGAAAAGGCGGTGGAAGTTGGTCCCTAAAACGTTTTCGCACCACCATTATAAAATTATAAATATAATATTCAATGGGCTATCAATTGTTCCCCTAATGGACCGAACAATTATAGAATGGGCTTCCCAAAAGCTATAGAAACTTAATATAAGCACAAAGGCATCTCCTATTTGGGCTAAATATGAGAATACTGGGCCCAATTCATATATCTACTTACATATCGTAAAAGAGGGCCCGTTATTTATATTTATCTATACGTGCCCGGGCTCGAAGCAAATTGAGAGAACACAAATGTTTCATTCGATAACACTTTAATCATGTAACCGCAGTTTGTTATTGTTTATTCATTTTTAACATTGTCAATGGTCCAGGTGATACCACACAATTAAACTAAAGTTTGCTCTTGCTGTATATTTAGAACATGGGTTGTACTCGGTTCCTCGTTTATGGCTATGTTCCTCAAATTTGGTGCTGTTAGGGTCAGTTTGTTCTGATATTTAGATGACTATCCACAGACATCTATATTAGGCAACAGATTGGAACATGTCAAATTCCAAATTAAAGCAATGACTTCCACCTGCAATTTCTTGTTAAAATAAACAGCCACCATCAACTGGTTGCTCCTCTATTCTTGCCTACATTCTAAAACCGTTGTAACCCATAATCGGATAGAAACCTTGGCCATTGATCCATGAACAACACTGGAAAAACTCAACACGCAAGCTACTCAATAGTGCACCTCTTGTACTTGCAAAAGCTGAATATCAAACAAAAGATAAGTGACATGAGAGAGAGATGTGCACCAAGGCAATCAACGTTATATTCGACATCATAAAAATACATAAACAACACCATTACACTACGTACACTAACTATACATAGATCTTTTGTTCCTTCTCACAAAAACCTAGCTACTTTCTTTGTACAAAAGAGGTTCATTAGATACACTAACACTTCCTAGCTCTGACTGTTCCTCCGCCCTCCAAATGTAACCATCTCCCCTATCGTTAAAAGCACCCCATCTGGAAACATAGAAGGGCCAAAGTGAAATTCTCTATACATACATTTATTCAAAATAGTAACAATTGCAAAGGCAACACCTGTTCTGCCACCATGCAATAATTCATGGGTCACCATTCAAATACATTATAGAGAAGAATGTTAACAAATAGTAAGAGTGGATTCTAATCCTACTAAAGAACGTAATCACTCGTGGGCTCCAAACGCACCCAAAAAATTAGCAAGAACCATTTCCACTCAAAGAATTTGAAAGCATAACATTGAGAAAAGCACGATAGGAACTGGAGCCACTTCTCTACTCTGAGTTCTCTCTCGTCTCGAGACCACCACCAACAACTGACCTTCCATTTCTTTCTCAAGGAGAGTCAAGCCAAATCCCTTTCTCCTCTGAGTCCTCTCTCGTCTCGAGACCACCACCAAGAACTGACCTTCCATTTCTTTCTCAAGGAGGGTCGAGTCAGATCCCTGTCTCGTATCAGAAGCCCAGAGAGAGAAGAAGCCATGCAAGCCAGAAAAAGAGGAGGAAAGGATCGGACCTCCGCGGGCAACGTGCTCAACTTCGCAAAGCACCACGCAGAAAATCCGACCCAAACTCAAAAAAACCGTAGAAACCCACAAAGATGGTAACGTAACAACAATGATCACAACAAACCTAAAACGCAAAAGAAGAGAGGGAAAAACAGGGAGTGGACGCGACCTTTAGCATAAGACTTCATGAAAACTTGCCGATCTGTACAGTCAGTATTCTATACTGGTCAGAAGTAGGCGCAAACAGACGACGCATTCTTCATCCTCACTGGTGCAGGGAAACAGCAGATGGCGGGCTCCTCAATCCTCATCCAATCAACCCCTTCATCCTCATCGAAATGAAAAAAAACCTATCAGATCCACACAACTCATAAAACAATCCTCGATTTAAGATTCCGAAAATCACCAACAATCCCTCAAACAAAAAGATGAAAGAAAGATGTGATTATATATCGATAAATCGGAGATTCCTGACGACGGATCAAATCCCTTGATTAATGAGCATCTTATCTTTGATGATGATCAACAAAGGTTACTGGCAAATACTATGGTTAGCAAACTGAACACAAAACAGCCTTTCAACTACCTACAATTACAAACAGAAGCACATGATCCAAACGATTAAGAGACTTGCAAAAAGAGAAAAGCAAACTCAACATAGAGAGACGGATAAATCACCTGGGACGAATACAAAACCTACTAAACTGGATCTTCTCCAGACCTCTGAACTGTCCTACAGTGGGTCTGGATCTCCTCCAGATCTCTCAAACCTTCTTCTTCGTGGCTTTCAACTCCGCCCTTCTCCCAAGAAGAGAGATGAAAATTCCCAACGCAGAGAGGACACCGAGGGAGAGAGAGAGAGAGAGCAGCCGGAGAGGTGAATAACAAAAGGAGAGAGAGTAACATGCTAAAGAGAAGCAAAGTTTTCTTTAAGCACCAAGCTGAAGAAAAAGAAAAGAAACAGATCCTCTCAATTAATTAATGCCTTAGCCTGCACAAAACAGTAATAGCCTCTCTCAGCGTCGAACAACGCAAGGACTTTCCAAGCCCTCCCAGAGACAACAAAACCCGACCTTTTCATATAGTAGAGAAAAAGCATGTCAAGGTATCTCTCTGTATCCAGGAAACCCTTTCCTGTTTCTCGAACGACCCACCTCTCCACTGTCCAGGCATGTCACTCTCATCCACACATCCACAAACCCGCAAGATCTCCCACCGCTCAATGATCCCTCCCCAGCAAAACACCCAAAGCAACTGAATAAGCCTCGGTCCACGCACCCGCCTGGGCCAAAGCAGCATATAGATCTCTGATGACGAACGCGCGTCAGAGCCACCAAACGACCCCAATGCAGAGATACTGAGCAACACAACTCCTTTCAATCAACTTTTCAGTCCCTCTCATGGCCCACCATCTCTGAGCTATCCCATCTCCCAGCACAGTCTCTCCCAAACCCGCCAGATCTCCCACCACTCAACGATCCCTACCCAGCAGAACACCCAGAGAGTAACCGAAAACCCTCGATCCGCGTGCCCGCTCGGGCCAAAGTCAAATATCGATCTCTGATGACCAACGCGCGCCGGGGCCACCAAACGACCGCAACTAAGGCCAACCAGAAGCCAACGACCAGTCCCACACCAACCAAGACCCCAGAGCCCGCCAAATCCCACGCCAGATCCCAATGAGGCCTCACCCAACTCCAGCCCCCACCGAAGGACACGCCAGTTTGAAACAGTAAATCTCAGTCACGTTGTACAGTAAAAGGTGTCTGCGTGTACAGTACACGGGCATGCAGCGGGTTTCTTTCTTTCAATTGGCTCTAGTATCCAACTCTTTACCAAAACAAATTGCACCATCCAAATTTTATGTTGGGGTCAATTTGGCTCAATTGTCCCGAAACAAGATAATTGAATAAAAAATTGATCCGTTAGAATACCTCATTCAAACAACCTTAAGGGGTCGTTTGGATGGGTTAATTGTCAATGTGGTATTTGTAGAGTTAAATAACTCATTTATTGTTTATGTGGTATTTCAGTGGTAATTGAAATAAAGTATCTCGTTTGGTTGAAATGCAAATGTGGTATTTGACATGCAGTATTTGATAAAAGCAGAGTGATAAAACAAGTTATTTCGAAATAACACATGGGTATAAGTTATTTCAAATAACTCGTTTTGAGTTATTTGCAATACTCACTGTCCAAATAACTCATTTTAGTAAAACGCTGCCAAACGAGTTGTTTGCATTAACTCATACAAATACTCCATCCAAACGACCCCTAAGTTTCAAGTATGAGTTACTACCTACATCATGACTAAAAAGTCATTTTTTAAATCATGGATTGCACTTACAATTTTTTATTATTATATAAGAGTGTTGTAACATCTCGAACTGTCATAACCGGGAAGCTCAATTAGTACAATATTGTCCACTTTGGGCCAAGATCGCACGGTTTTACTCTTGGGTATCCTCTCCAAAAGGCCTCGTACTAATTGGGCTAGGTGGACACTAATATACTAAGGGGCCCCTTCCCTTGTATTACCGATGTGGTACTTGGATTGTCCCATAACAATCCTCCCCTCAAGACAAGGACCACGAACATCGTGTCCTCTCCTCAGCGATTATCTTGATCCCAAAAACAGGCCAGACGCAGAACTCGATCTCTGTGATTATCTCTCATGGACCCACCAAACCAGACGCAGATCTCAAATTCTGAGGTCACCGAATGAGGGTCCCACCAAATTGACGTCCACCGCCCCGGATCCACCGAACTAGGCTCTGATACCACTTGTCGTTATCAGGTAGCCAATTAGTACTATATTGTCCGCTTTGGGCCAAGCCCGCACGGATTTACTCTTGGGTTCCTTCCCATAAGGCCTCGTACTAATTGGGCTAAGTGAACACTAATATACAAGGGTCCTTTCCCTTGTATTACTGATGTGGTACTTGGATTGCCCAACAACAATCCTCCTATCAAGCCAAGGACCACGAACTTCGTGTCCTCACCTCACCTATATTCTTGATCCGCCAGACACCTTGTATCGATGTGCTTCTCGGTACAAATATTTTTCCAGACGCTGATCCGCCAAACAAACGTGGACCTCCCTCGGTCCGCCAAACCAGACGCAGATCTCAAATCTCGAGGTCACCGAACGAGGGTCCACCCAATTGACGTCCACCGCCCTGGACCGAACCATGCTCTGATATCACTTGTCAAACTGGGGTGCTCAATTAGTACGATATTGTTCGCTTTGGGGCAAGCCCGCACGGTTTTACTCTTGGGTGTCCTTCCCCAAAAGGTCTCGTACTAATTGGGCTAGGTGGACTCTAATATACAAGGGTTCCCTTCCCTTGTATTACCGATGTGGTACTTGGATTGTCCCATAATACGAACCTTTTCCCGACAAGATATTGTTTGTATTGGGTCTACATCTGTCCGGATTTTACCTTGAACGATATATATCAAGATGACTTCCCATAAGGTCACACATTCTTAAAATACTTCACAGTAAGCACGTTTAACTTGCAAGTTTTCATAAGAACTACTACGTTTCACCACATAACTCCTCCATATTCTCCTACCACCAGAAAGTACAGCAGCGACCATGATCGCTCTAGATGGGGTTTCTCGACCGAGAGCAGCTCGCAACACAGTTATCTCTCCCAAAATCTGCTGATTACGTAATCTCTAACCGAATCGATAACAACTACCAAGCATGTGAAGAAGATTTTACTTCATCAAAGCCATACTCGTACGAATGGTTGGCAGAGAATTAATCACTTAGCTTGAACGACAAACACATTTTCTGAAAATGAAAGAAACATCGACTACATTGGTCCAACTGTCAGGGGAATATATATCGAAGAATCTCGCTAGAGAAGTTCGCTCGCCGGCCGGGTACGGAAGAAATTAAAGCGGAGGATCAAATCGCAGCGATCGAAATCTCCTCGCCGTCGGTCGGAATCTGATGTGATAGGTAATCATAGGAGCATCCGGATTCAGCAATTCCCACCTGCATGAATACACATCAATTGCATTTGTCACCAACAAATTATCATATGATCATAAATCACGTTTCATTATGAACCAAAAACCATCTCAATTGTACTGATTAAATATTACTTGTATCCAGTGGACAAGTGATGCAGAAAGACGGCAACTTGTATCCTGGCCAGCATATTTCCGGCGCAGATTCTCGGCCCTCCGCCAAACACTTGGTACGCTCCAGGGGCTGCTGGTACATGATTAATTGAAGCAAAGCGAAATTTTTCGGATTAGTTAACCCGTATCTGCAAATCACTAAATCCCATCGATCTGGGTTGAAGCACATGGGATGGTGCAAATTTTCGGGATTTGTATGCGAATATCGAGTCCAAAGTGCGGCTTTCCAGTTTTTGGGAATTCTGTACTTGAGCCAAAGGGTAAGTTAAACCAAGAAACTAACCTTTTTTGTGTACTTGAGCCCAGAGATATCGTCACTTGTAATGAACTCTCCAGCAGCCTTGTTCTTGCGTAAGGCCGTGTTCTCCTCCTATATAAGTGTACAAATACCGAATCCAACGCACTAGCTTTGAGTTCAAACTTTGGACATGCATCGTTTTGAAAGACGCATTTCTCTTGAGTTTATGCGTAAACGGTAAACGTACTTACACTTAATTTCCTGAGGACGTCAGGGTACTCGTAACCAGCAACCACAAGGCTCACAATGTTGTCCAACACTTCTTGTTCACTCAATTTATTTCCTTGCTCATCTTTGATTTGCCTCAATCCGTCCATCAAGTCATCCGTCTTGTAGCCCAACCCATCTAGGACGTCTTCTTCCTTTTCTCCGGCTCTTTCTTGAATACATCTGTCACCTTCTTCCTGCACTGCGACCAATATCGAACAATGTATGTTAGAGTTTTGTGGACCCATATCGTCAGAAAAATCCTAACCCGAAGGAGCGCGCCACGGATATATCGGTAATATAGGTTACTGGTACGAGAATATATAATAGAGATAGCAACCTGAAGAGCGTGGTAATATGCAGTTTCATGCACGTTCAGAGGTTGAGCTCTAACCCCTTTCACTATACCCCGGAATAGTTCGTCGACGGATGCTAATTCTGGCCCTGGCTCCAAACTTGCGAACAACCTTCCTATGTTCTCAAATGTCACCTAAAGAATTCGAACAAAATAACATGTCTTCCTGAAAATTGCTTATAAAATTCCCATAATTCATTCTTCATCCCATTCATGTTACCTTCTTGACTTGTTTGTAAGCGTTGATTCTGCCAGTCTGGGCCAGGATTGCAAGGCAGCAACAATGTTGGGCTGGACGAGGGATGCGATCCGTCGGAGAGCATCGGACCAGTTGATAGCATTGGTGACTAAGCTTCGGAGTCTGGTGTGGCTTGGCCCATTTACTGCCACGAGGGAAGTTGGCCCAACAAGTTCCAGACTGGGCCACTTGAGGATAAAGTCGGCGTCTTTCTGGTACACGTACTTGCTCACCGCCGGCGCAAACGCTTTGATCGTCGGTCGGCCGAACAGGTGGCTTCTGAACAAACCACCTCCGTCGCCATAACTGGTGCAAAAGGCATATTAGGTATCTTGCAAGCTAAGCACTCCATCCTCGTAGGGTCAGTATAAGTAATTAAATCTGGACCTTTAGATCTAAGTGGGCTCAGAAAATCCAAATCTAAGGGTTGTTAATTAAAAATATTTTATTTTCCATAGTTTTCATAATCGGTTCTTATCTTCTTCGTTTGAACTTGGATTTCATTTTTTTTTTTTTGCACACATGGAACGAGTTCGTTGTGCTCTACAAAATGAGATCAATTTTCAATATATTTCGAGAAACTTTTTTTACCAACTACATACCATATGGTAACTTCTTCATTTTTAAGTCGTTTCTAAAAACGTTTGCTCAGAAGGAACGAGTTCATCATGATCTATTGGATCTACAAATTTCTGGATGAAAAAATACTGGACCAAAAATTATCATACTTTACCACTATGGTATGTGGGTGGTAGGAATGGCAATGGGGCAGGTTCGGGGCGGGTATCTCGATACCCATACCCACCCCATGGCAGGTCGGGTCCAGGTCGGGTAATTTATCACGGGGCGCGGGTCAGGCCAGGTCGACCCATTGGGTATGTAATTTATGCGAAAAACATTAGAAACATTTGTTATTTTCATTAAAAGACCAAGATAGAAACCATAATATGATAAAATGTAGTTAAATTATTGAAGAAATTGAGGTTTTCACTTATTCACAACTTTATTATTTCTAAATATAATGTAATAAGAGGAAAATCCTAAGTAATTTGACTAATATTATATGTAATATAGGCAAGAACTGGTAGAGAATGGGGAGGGTCAGGACAGGTCGGGTCGATGAGAGGTACCCATGCCCGCCCCGCCCCGCCTACGGGGCGGGTTTGACCTACCCCAAAACAGGTCAAACAGGTCGGGTAAATCGGGTCAGGTCGAAATTGCCATCCCTAGTGGGTGGTAACTTGTGGTTAGAGGTGGCAATTTCAATCCAATCCACCAATCCAATCCATCAATCCATTAAAAATATCCACCTAATCCAATCCATTTAAATCCAATCCATTTAATCCAAATCCAATTGGATTGGTGGATTCATGGATTGGATCCATGGATCATTGGCAAATTACGGTTTAGTACCTATAATTTTTATTTTTTACATTTTGATACCTAAAATTTAGTTTTTTATACGAAAAATATCATTGGAAAATTACGTTTTGGTACCTAAAATTTTTCATTATGACATTTTAGTACCTAAACTTTTTACATTTTACATATTGGTCCTTGGTTGAGGATGTCATTTGGATTCATGGATAATCCACCAATCCACTTGATCAAATCCATGAATCCACCAATCCATTAGATCCAATCCATCCAATCCATGGATCCACCAATCCAATCCATCAATCCACCAATCCAATCCATTTGCCACCTCTACTTGTGGTAAACAATGATGAAAGTCGTAAATGACAGTTAGTATACTCCTACAATCATGTATTCAACTTATCATATTAGTATGTTCATACCATCATGGTACGCTTTCTTACCATATGGTATTAGATAGGGGTGGCTATACGGTCCGGTTAAATTGGCCCAAATTGATCCGGTCCAGTCCGGTCTTTTTGGAAATATAGGGACCAAAGCTTGGATTGGGTACAGTCCGGTTTTGACCCGATCCGGTCCCAATCCGATTTTGACCTGTTTTGACCCATTTTGACCATTTTGCAAAAATTCAGCAGCATATACCCATTTTTCTAGAACGTAGACAACCTGTTTTTTTTTTTTTTTATCAGGAATGTAGACAACCTGTTAGTAGCAAAAATCAAGCCAAACATGTTCCAATACAAAATCACAACCATCATTGATGTCTATTACAAACTCAAAGTCCAAACCAAAGATTCATAATAAAAATAAAGTGCATCACAAGTTCACAACCAAAGTTTAGACATCAAACACCAATTATTACCTTATCTTGCTGCCGGTACCCTGCACAAAACAATTCAATCTATATAAGAAAATGCACTTTTTTGCCTTTTCCATTGAAGAACAAACAACCTAGCTGCTGCTCACTAATCCCCTCTATCTTTCACCATTCAATTCATCACATTCCACCAATCAATTAATCACTAAAATTTAGCAAAGATAAACTACAACTAATTACAAATAATATTAGTAACTTACCCAGCTGATGCCGGCTGTGTTGGTCGACGACCAGAGGACGACGAGCCGACGAGATGCAGAGCCGACGAGATGGAGTGGAGGGCGGAGGGTGGCTTAGTTGCGATGGCCGACGGGTCGACGGGACAGGACGGAGGCTGGCTGCGTCGCGGAGCGCGGATGGCGACCAGCGACGAGAGGTTGGTGGAACGTCCGGCGTCGAAGAGGAGGTGGGTCGCGACGTGTGCTGGCTGCCGGGCTGGGTCGCGACGTCGCGGAGCGCGGATGGCGACCGGCGATGAGAGCTTGGTGGAGCGTCGAATGGCGCCGGCGACGATAGCATGGTGGAGGCGTGGAGCGGCGAGCCGGCGATTGTGGGAGGATGGAGGAGAAGCTTGGCTGGGGGAGGATGGAGGATGGAGCGGCGACTGCTGCTTTGCAAGCAAAGTGAAATCAATTAATCAAACCCTAGGCTACTGCTTTGACAGAGAATCTCGGCTGGGCCTGGGAGGGAGGGGAAAATGGGTCGAGTTGCAGACTTGTAGTGGGTGGGCTTGGCCTGCCCCTAGACTTATTTTAGTTATCCGGTCTTCCGGTTTTAACACGGTTTTGACCCGGATTGGATTGGTCCGGATTTTTGCTATTTCTAAGACCAAAGACGGAATTGGATTGTTTTAAATCCGGTCCCGGTCTTAAAAGGTCCGGGTTATACGGTCCGGTTTTCGGTTTTTAATCCGGTCCCGGTCCAAATAGCCATCCCTAGTATTAGATATGAGAATACCATATGGTAATTACTGGTAAAAAATTATTCAATTTTTTTGTACTAAAAATATATCAAAGTGGATATCATTTTAAAGAGCACATTTAATCTGATTTATCTGTGCAAAAAAGTTTAAATTTCGACTTAAAACGAGAGAGAAATCGTCCGTTAAAGATTAAAGAGGAAAAGATAAAAGACTTTCCAGGAGAAAGGGGATGCTAAAGTCATGCGGATGTGGACATGTTACTGTTGGTTACTCACCATAAGGGTAACTGACTTGATCCGCTCCCTTTTGGATGTGGTATACTTTTTTTTATAGAATGGATGTGGTATACTGGTATTAGGTAATTTGAACATTGTTTTCATATTTATTTATTTTTAAATACTTAATTTCAAATATATCAGGACTATTGATGTATTATTAGACATATCATAGAGATTTTACGTGTACTTATTTGAAACGCAACGTAGCTATACAGTATTTTATCTGAGATATCATAGAGATTTTACTAGTACGTTCATTACCACTATCCATGATATCATCTTTAGTACTATCAAGTTTTAACTCCTTGGTATAGAGGTGTGAGGTATGACTCGACTTTTTTGTTCCCAAATATATCAAAATAAATGTTATTGAATAACACTGTTAATATAATGTTTATCTAAGAAAGTTTAAACTTCGAATGAAATTGGTCATAGATAAATATTAACCCTTGTTTATAAATAGGAAATTTTATGATACAAATTAAATTTTTATCTTTAACGCTATGGTATAATTTTAGTTTGTACCTAGACATTAACGTATAAATTATTTTGTTATACAAATTGAACATATACGTCAACCTTATGTCACGAATTTAATTTGTACATATATAAATTTTCGTATCAATTCCTTTATTGTACAAATTAAATTTGTATTTTCAACATTAGAGTACAAATTCAACTTATACCGGAAAACACCGGTGCTTATGAGCATTGTAAAATTCTTCAACATTATTATTATTATTATTATTATTATTATTATTATTATTATTATTATTTTTGCAAATAGATTACTGCAAAATCATATATGGCATGTAGTTGATAAACAACATTTATTTAGATTTCCAGTTCAATTTCTTGCGTCTTTTGGAGTTGATGAAGTCGTCGGGACGTTTGACGACCTCAGTACCAAAGAAAAGTAAGCATCTCCCCCAAGAACGGAAAACCCATGTGGCCGGCGGGAAGCCTGATTCCGTTACCGGACAGCTTGAACTTCTCCGGCAACGCGTACCATCCCCATCAGCAGCAGCGCCCCGGCACCATCGCCACCGTCACCTCCATATATATGTCGGAAATTTCTCGACAATACAGATAAATATAACCACAAAAGATATAATTATTATTACCACTAGCCCTTATATTAATTAGCATCTTAAGCATATTTGTGTTTTTGAAGGAAGTATATTGTCGATGATGGAAGCGCTGACGAATTCGACAACGGAGTATTCTTTGGAATATGCGAGGTTAAAACTTTCTATTTCTATAGAATTTGCTGGAAGATTGCTTTGTAATTTTGTCATAGCCTGCACTTAGCTCCATCGCTATTGATCGGCTTGCAATGAATAAATTAATTAGTGTGATTTAACTTTTTGAGAGAAGTTATTGCTGGAAGTAGGGAAACCGGCGAAGAAAGGCGTCAATATGTAAGTACAACAGCAACCTGCCACAAACAAGTAGGTATGCGTTAATGGTGAAAGACAAAATACAGCAATTGGTGTGGGAGTGTTATTGGTTCACAACATGAGAATGCATGCTGAGAGAGAATTGCCTTCGATGGGTCTTGAAGATGAACTTGTGACCACTTGTGTCGTTTGTGATATCGCATCTTTGGATGAGTATCGCGCACATAGTTGACACCAAAGGTTGTCAACTGATCACGGGTTGATTGAGGAATTTTACAATGTTATATAGCATTGGTGCTATAGGTTTTTACTTTTATGGTACAACTTAAAATTGTACATTTAATGTTATGGTACAACTTCAGATTGTACCTATACTTTTTGTACAAATTCTTTTATGGTACAACTTAAACTTGTACCTTATGTGATGGTACAACTTCAAGTTGTAAAGTTGTACCATAACATAATGATACATATTCCTTTATGGTACAACCTACACTTGTACATTTAATGTTATGGTACAACTTCAAGTTGTACATTAAAGCACCAATACTATATAGCATAGTAGAATTGCTCCGGGTTGATTTGGGTTGATTCTGATTCGGTGAGAAAGATAAGTGCCACACGCTTGTGCGTCGATAGACTCGTTGTAAGGTTTTTAATTTGGGTTGGAAGTCAGACGACATCGTTTTCCCGTCCGATTTGTGAAATGTGTCTCTTATTCGGGTTTTCAACTTCGATTAATCTCTATCTTTGGAAATCTAAGTTGAGCATTTGAATATTGATGTTACATAAGTGTGTTAAAATTTCCATTATATGTTTGGATTCAAGTGCGAGCTGTTGTTTTGGTGCAATGTTATTTTTTATATGAGATATTATATAGTTTATAAATGTATGAGCAATATAATGACTATTTTCATATATTGGTGCTAAACCTGACTAAAGTGATCAAACCATTAACCCTAAACGAACTTGTTCGACCGAACCAACGAGCTAAATCAGATTGAAAACCCAATTAACAATTATATACAATAAGGAAGAATTTGGTGTTGAGCAGTTTTGGTTCGGGAGTGAGTTTTACTCGTTTACAAAATATGGGTTTCGAAGGGCACTATTCATTAGATTCAAATCGCTAGGAATTTCGGGTATAGATTTTGTTAAAAACTCAACTTGTTGGTATCTCGACCCGTTCAAAGCAAGTTAAACCCGATGCTGAGGAATTTTAGTCAGAAATGAGTTTTACCTTCTTTTGTAATTGACAGGTTGGGTCGGGTGTGAATTTATAAAACTCTATCGCCTCGCTTTATCATAGTTTTGATGGTGTTAACGAGCTTTGGGTTGATATTTTAGTTAATAAAAATTTAAGTGTCATTTAAACCTACATTTTTTCCTTTTATGATAGTTGAATCCAAAATTCTAAATCCATGGGTATTTAACCGGGAGCGGATCAAATCAGTAATCCTTATAGTGATTAACCATCAGTAACCTGTCCACATCCGCATGACATTAGTACCCCCTCTCTCCTGGAAAGTCTTTTATCTTTTCCCCTTTTAATATTTAATGGACGATTTCTCTCTCGTTTTTAGTCGAAATTTAATTTTTTTTTGCACAGATAAATTAGATTAAATGTGCTCTTTAAAATGATATCCACTTTGATATATTTTTAGTACAAAAAAATCGAATAATTTTTTACCAGTCATTACCATATGGTATGCTCATATTTAATACTATATGGTAAGAAAGCGTACAATGATGGTATGAACATACCAATATGGTAAGAAGGTTGAATACATGATAGTAGGAGTATACTAACTGTCATTTACTACTTTCATCATTGTTTACCACAAGTTACCAGCCACATACCATAGTAGTAAAGTATGGTAATTTTTAGTCCAATATTTTTTTTACCCAGAAATTTGTAGATCCAATAGATCATGATGAACTCGTTCCTTCTGAGCAAACATTTTAAAAAACGACTTAAAAACGAAGAAGTTACCATATGGTATGTAGTTGGTAAAAAAAAGTTTCTCGAAATATATTGAAAATTGATCTCATTTTGTAGAGCACAACGAACGCGTTCCATGTGTGCAAAAAAAATTGAAATCAGAGTTAAAACGAGGAAGATAAGAGCCGATTATGAAAACTAGTGAAAATAAAATATATTTAATTGACAACTCTTAGATCTGGATTTTCTAGGCCCACTTATATCTAAATGTACACATTTAGTTACTTATATGTCAGTAACCAATGGTTATTGGCCCTATCCTAAGCCTATTCAACCTAATTCGACCCAGTTAAAACTAGTTGAATAAGTTGTTGATTAATTTTGGTCGGGAGCGAGTTTAACCCGCTTTGCGATTGATGGGTTGAGCTAGGTGTAGTGATAGACCGTCATTTACACATGTTTTTACCCCCGTTCTTACACCGTTTGAGGTGTTGATTCTCGTGTTTTAGGCCGATTTCACGCTAGGTTGTGCTTGTTTGTGATATTTCAGGTCCTAGTACGTGAATGAAGGCTTAGGAGCGAGTCTGGGGTCGATTGGACGAAGAACGGACGAATGGCGAGGTTTTTGGGGAGCTGCACGGGCAGACCAGGGAGGCTGCACGGCCGTGCACGGTTGCAAGCTGGCCGTGCGCCTCATGCCGAGGAGATGCACGGGCAGGCCCTGAAGATTGCACGGCCGTGCACCTGGCCGTGCAAGAAGCCTGAGTTCGACTTAAGGGATACGCTGCGTTTCATGGTGCACGGCCAGAATGGTGAAGTGCACGGCCGTGCACCCTGGCCGTGCAACTCGGGAAACCCAGTTTTAAAGCCTAATCCGAGCCAGAAGTGGGAGAACAGAGTTTTCAGAGCAAAAACAGAGCCCTAGAGAGAGAAAGTACGAAGAACACATCCTAGAAGCTGTCTTAGAGCTGGATTTCATCGAATCGAGCCTGGAGATCGTCATAGGAGTGAAAATCATCGTCCCGGAGCAAATTATCCTCATCGTTATGAGTATGACTAATCCGATTCCTGTTTTCTCTTCTCTCTCTATGGAGTAGAACCCTTCTCTCACTTGGGGATGAAGAACCCTAGTTCCATGTGTTAGGGGATTGATTGTAATGACTTGGGATGATACTACTGTTTGATTTTAATCGAATGATGCATGTTTCATGAATTGATTTGAGTCTGATCAGCTTGTCTCAATTTCTGCTTCAACCTGAGATAGATAGAATCTGATTAGGTTGTTAGAGCCTCTTCATTCGATAGTAGGAGGTTGGCTATACGAGAGTTAGCCAGTTTACTGCTTTGTACTGGTGTTCTTGGCGCCAGTAGTGGAGTTCTGTGTTCATAGCCTCAGCTTTCTATCCCGGTGAAGACTAGTCGTCTGCCGGGTAGTTAGACTGAGAGGGCTTGGTCAGCTTAAGAGATTCCAAGCTACTGTCGGATCTTCCGCAGTCTAATCAACAGTAAATCAACCCAGGGTAAATTGCAATTGAAACCTAACTAAAGAGCTAGGGGGATTCATTCCCGAGTGACTCTTTCCTGCTTAAGAAAACCGAATAATTTCCTGCTTTATTTCTGCTTTTAGTTTAAACAACAATCACTTACTCTAGTTGGCTAGATAACAGAGAATCACTGAGTAAGCAGTAGATCTAGACCCCGGGTTGATAATATAACTTGCCTGTTACTGCATTCCCGGTCTGCGATTACACTTGGTCGCAGATTGGTGTTGTGTTTTGGCGTGTCAAGTTTTTGGCGCCGTTGCCGGGGAACCTCTAGGTTATTGGGGAAACGTGAGAATTTGTTACTCTAGCTTTTATTTTCTGCTTTTTATTTCTTCCACTTGTGTGCCTTCACGGGTTGTTTCTGCTGATTGTGTGCAGGTAGTGCATGAGCCGTAGCCAGTCGGGAGATCTACTACCACTAGACCAGGAGCTTGAACGAACCTGCAGAAACTTCAAGCGGGCTCTAAAGGCGCGACTGGCTGCGGAGGAGGCGCTATCACAGCTGCAGTTAGAGGAGGAAGAAGAAGAGATGGCTGAACCAGGGAACCATGATATGATCCCTGAGGAGCAGACCATGGGCTCCTACTGGACCGCTAGGGCTGCGGACATGAGGTCACCCATTCAGCACCCTCAGGTCCCAGCCAACAACTTTGAGGTGAGCACCTCCGTGATCACCATGCTGCGCGGTTCAGTAGTGTTCCGTGGTAAGGAGGGAGAGTGCCCTCGATCACATCTCAGGCGATTCCACGAGCTCATCGATGGAATCAAGATCAATGGGGTACCAGCAGATGCCATCCAGCTGAGGTACTTCCCATTCACTCTGGAGGGGCAGGCCAAGGAGTGGCTAGACACTCGATCTCCGGGCTCCATCACCACGTTCGCCAACCTGGCGGACAAGTTCCTCACCCGCTACCATCCTCCATCCAAGACAGCTGACCTGCAGAAGCAAATTACACATTTTGTTCAGGATGAGGATGAGACCATCAGGGATGCATGGGAGAGGTACAACAGTCTTTTCCTCAGGTGTCCAAATCATGGTTTCAACGATGCGCTCAAGGTGGGCACCTTCTATCACGCCCTCTTCCCGGAGGACAAGCAGCTGATCGATTCGGTTTGTGGCGGGAACATGCTGACCAAAACCCCGCCACAGCTGAATCAACTCTTTGAAGAGATGGCGGAGAATGGTTATGATTGGGGCACTGCCAGGAGATCGAGGAGAGCACCAGGCCGGGGTGTGCATGCTGTGGGCACCCAGTCATCCGATTTGGTGCAGGTAGTATCGAAACTGGTCTCAGCTATCGATCGTTCCGGGATGATTCCAGGGACCGGACAGCAGCAGGCGATGCTCTGCCAGTGGTGCGAGAGCACCCATCATATGGTGGAAGACTGCCAGGCGATGAAGGAATCGACCACGCCCCAGGAGCAGGTGAACTTCATCAACAATGTCAGGCGCAATGACCCCTACAGCAACACGTACAATGAGGGGTGGCGCCAGCATCCTAACTTCTCCTGGACTGGGCCAAATCCCAGACCACCAGCTCCACAGGGACCACCGGGCTTCCAGAGGCCACCATATCAGCCCAGACAGGGGCAATTCCAGCAGCCAGGTGCAGCCCCTGCTGCCCCAGTGCAGAATGATCAGATGGCTGAACTGCGGGACTTGGTGGGTTCTCTTGCCAGTGTCAGTGCTCAGAAATTCAACACCTTTGAGCAGTTCATGGAGAAGGCCTCGGGTCAACTCCTGGCTCTGGAAGCTGGTCAGAGGAATACACGGGCTGTTTTGCAGGATATCCAGACCCAGCTGGGGAGCGTGGCCCAGGCAGTGGCTCAAAGGGCTCCTGGTACTCTACCAGGGCAGACCATCCCTCACCCGCCGACCCCGAATGAGCGCTGCAATGCCATCATGACCAGGAGTGGCAAGATGACTGTTGATCCCCCTGCTCGGGAACCGGAGAAAGAAAGCCCTGTCTTAGCGGCTCCAGCGGTTGAACAGGAAGTAGAGAAGGAAGTTGAGGTGCCTGCACCTAAACCGCAACCAGTAGTGAAGGAGTATGTCCCTAAACTCCCTTTCCCTACTCGGTTGCACAAAGACAGGCTGGAGGCAGAGTTCGAGAACTTCATGGCCATGCTTAAGAAGCTGAATGTCCAAGTGCCCTTCCTGGAGGCACTATCGCAAATGCCAAAGTATGCGAAGTTTCTGAAAGAGCTTCTCTCAAAGAAGCAGAAGCTGAGTGAGCTGGCCACGGTAGAGCTCAGCGAGGAATGCTCGGCTATTCTGCAAAACAAGCTTCCGCAGAAGAAGAAGGACCCAGGTAGTTTTACTATCCCGTGCTCTATTGATAAATTGCATGTAGAGAAGTCCTTGGCGGATTTAGGTGCTAGTATCAATGTTATTCCATATAAATTGTTCATGAAACTAGGCCTAGGTGAACCCCGTGCTACTAGGATGACCCTTCAATTAGCTGACAGATCTGTAGTGCATCCTAGGGGTATAGTGGAAGACCTTCTGGTTAAGGTTGGCAAATTCACATATCCCGTGGATTTTGTTATCTTGGACATCAGTGAGGACACAGAAGTGCCTCTTATACTGGGAAGGCCTTTCCTGGCCACCGCCAAGGCTCTCATAGATGTGCATGATGGGACCTTAGTTTTGAGGGATGGCGAGGAGCGAATTACGTTTTCTGTTGCTGATAATATACCTGCTTCGTCACCTCTGCATGCTGTATCTCACCAGGAGCACGAGTCTGTCGTGTATCCTTCTGTGCTGCCTATTTTGCAGGAACCGCCTCCCACACCTTCGCCGCCACTCCGGACCACTCCGTCACCCAAAGAACAGATCAAGGAGGAGTGGCGGCCGAAACTGCCGGCAGCTAAGCCTGCTCGAAAGGAAGCCGGAGACCACTATGAGCTGGTCCCGCCCCCTCCTTGGCCATCCGAGTATTCACTCGCTTGCATCCTACCGGATGGCCAAGTTGAGCTGGCGAATGCAGGTGGCCACATTCGTCGCGTGCATGGCCACCATTTGAAGCTGTACCTCAAGAGCGATGTGGATCCGCTCTTGAAGGCACCTGATCCTACACTTCCCTGAGCATCCATACTGGCGTCCAGCTAAAAGACGGTAACGAAGCGCTTGTGGGGAGGCAACCCCACCGAGGTTTGCATTTTCTTACTCTTTTTCCTTTGATTTTGTGTGTTTTTGAGTCTTGAGACGTTGATCCAGAGTTACGTGTCTTTTTTGAGCGAAAACAGGTTGATTTCGGGACTCCAACAAGTCGCACGGCCAGGACCACAACTTGCACGGCCGTGCGGGAACCCCCCTTGGCCGTGCGAGCTCTCGGCCAAAAGCGCACGGCCAAAAGCGCTTATTGCACGGCCGTGCGCACGTCCTGGCCTGACCGTGCGTCTTGCACGGGCACCATAATGCCTCGCATGGCCGTGCGGGTATTCCCCCTTGGCCGTGCGAGCTCTCGGTAAGGATGGCACGGCCATATGTGCCAGGTGCACGGTCGTGCGCTTCTCCTCGGCCAGGCCGTGTCGGCTGCACGGGCAAAAAACCAGCCTTGCACGGCCGTGCGCCCCTGCCCGTGCAGCCGAGGCACGGCCTATTTATATGGCCTGCACGGCCATTGTGGTCATAAAACCAAAACCACTCGCCGGAATCCTCTGCCCTCGCCAGAAAACCGCGCAAAACCCACCTTTTTTCGATTTTTTCGGCCACTTTGGGTAATTTTTTCACCAAACAAACTACAAACCCACTCTTTCTACACCCAAAGCGGCCTATCCCTCGATTTTGAGCGAGTTTGGGCGACGTTTTCGTCGCCGGAGGCGATTTCCGGCGAGACTCCGGCGAGACTCCGACGAGCATTTCCGGCCAGTTTTTTGGCGTTTCATCACTTCCATTGTCTTCCCCTCATCATTCCCTACACCTCTACTTGAGTCTCCAGGGCAATGGCGAAACCTAATTTCCAGCACCCGTTCATCCGGGATCTGAGGAGGGGACCCACCGCAGAGCGCTTCAAGGAGGTCGCGGAAACCCCGTTTGGGTCACACCATTGCTGGTCCAAACGGGAGTTTCGGCGATTGCACTGCTACGAGCAGCTCTCCGCCGCGGTCGCCAACACCGCCTGGCGCCGTCTGCTCCAGCTCTGCGAGAAGGTCTACTACGAGCCGGTGTGGGAGTTCTACACGACCTTCAAGCACAATACCACGGACAACTGGCAGGACGGTACGGCCGTCCAATTCAGGCTGGGCGGGGTCCCCCGGTCCTTGAGCTACCACGAGCTGGCCGAGGCTCTCGACCTCGACCTCGACGACCGTGAGGACTACGTCACCGAGGTGAATGAGCCACCGGCGGTGGACTTCGGGAGGCTGTACACCAGCCTGGCTCGGCCAGGCCAGACGCGTCCCTTCCGGTCAGGGAGGACGAAGGCCTCTACCCTGCAGATCGACAACCGACTTCTCCACCACCTGCTGGTGAAGTCTTACACTCCTGCAGCTGACAGCGCCGGCGCCATCACGAAGAGGTCCCTGTACTTCCTCCATTCGATCCGCCAGCGCCGCCATCCTCTCCACCTGGGTTCAGTGGTGGCCAAGACCTTCGAGAAGACGGCCACAGAACTGAAGAGCCTCCACTGCGCCCCCCTCATCACCCGTCTGGCCACCTTCTTTGGCCTTTCACTGCAGGGGTGCACCGAGGAGGGGGACACCCTCATCTTTGGCCGCACGACGATCAGGAAGATGCTGCTGTTGCGGGAGAGGAACGGTGTTCAATGGGTCGATGGGTTTCCGGAGCCTCCGATCCCCGCGGAGCCCGTACCAGAGGAGGAGGAGGCTGCCGATGAGGTGGATCCCGAGGAGGTGGATGCTGCTGCTGATGCTGCTGATAATCCCCCACAGACTGACTTCCATTTCGGGGGTAGCAGCTCCAGTTTCCCGGGGCAGGATTACTTCACTTCCCAGTTCGAGCAGCTGCGTCTCTAGAACCAGCAGATCATCGACCATCAGCTGCAGTTCCAGCAGCAGTACGCGGCTCACCAGGCCGAGTACCACCAGAGGATGGCGAGTTACGACGAGAGATTGGACCAGCTCCAGACCCAGCAGGGCGTGACTCTTGCCCACATCGAGCGGGAGAAGCGCCGTTCCCGGCGCATGCAGGAGGTCCAGCAGCACCTGCTCCAGCTGCTCCCGGGCGAGCCACCTGTCTGGAGGACTCCCTGGGATGACTCCCCTCCACATGACGGTGCTACCGGCGCTGCGGATGATGACGCGTTCATGAACGACATCGACCTCGACGATCTTGGCGACGAGTAGGCTGTACTCGTTGCCCGTCTCAGTGTGTTTTCTTTTTCATTTTAGACTTTTGTGTGTTTGCTCCATGGGTGCGGAGCTTGAACTTAGTGTCGTTTGTTTTTGTTTTTGGTTTTTCCTTTGTGGTTTGATGTAGCCGTCTGGGCTAACACTTATCCCTAACGCACAGTGTGCTAGTGTGTTTCTGATGTTCGATTTGTGCAGCATTGTCCACTCTCCTGTTCGTTTCTCGCCGACTGGTCCACTTCCAGTCCCCCAGCAGTGTTCCTACCCGGTAACATCGTTCCCCTTATCTTTCCCTCTGCTCCATTGAGGGCAATGTCGTTCTTAAGTGTGGGGGGGTGCTTTGTATCGGTTGGAATATTTATGATGGTGCTTGGAGCCTAGTCCGCTGTCCGAATCTTACGATTTGAGGGCTCCGAGTACTGCTGTTTGATCATATTGGCACTGTGTTTTGATGGATGAATTGATTGGTTTTCGGATTAATGCATGACAACTTGTTTGCGACTAGGACAACCTATGATGAGGACTGAGATGTGCAGTAGAACGATGTAGGGGTTCAATTTTTCAACTGTTTGCTTGCCAACTGTGACTTGATCTGACTTGATCTGATTACTTGTTCTTAACAGTCGTTTATGCATCTAGTTCAGGGTAGCAGAATATGAGATAGAGCATATAGGTAGCCATGTGAGATTTGAGCCTGCTCGTTTCTTTCTTGTGCGATAGATCCCTCTTCCATGATGTGTAGCATTCACGTTGTCACTAGCTGAGATGATGGGGGCATAGGATTAGCCCACGCCCAAAACTGACTGTCCTGATGTGTCATATCCCCTAGTCAGCCCCTTTGAGCCGTGTGTTATCCTTTCTTTTGGTCTATAATGAAAAGAAATCACCCTTGTTGCATCTTTTAGAAGGTTCCACAGAGTGGTTTTTATATATTCTCTGCTGTTTCTGCTAAAGTCTATGTGAGTGTTGGAGGTAGTGCTTAAAAGTTGGGCGGATGTTTGAAATATGTGCAGGAGTGGTGGCTCTCTTAAGAAATGAAAAGAAAAATGAAAGTGGAAAAAAGAAAAAAAAAATTGAAAGTAAAAGAGAGCCACTACCAAAAATCTGAATAATGCCCAGTAAGTAGTGTTTCTTAGCAGTCTGGCTTGGAAATGCTGATGTTTATGCCTCCTTCGCTCTTGTGCTCTTAAGATATTGAGTAATGCAGGATAGCAGAAAGAAAATACCGGGTTGCTGACTGTGTTTGTGTGTTCGGGAAATGTGGAACCTTTTGCTATGAATACTTCCACCACCTAAAAGGCATTTTCCCCATGACCAAGACCCTAGCCAGTCATTTGAACCTGTGTCTAAGACCTCCTGATTAGTTAGTGGTGACACCCCATATGTGAACTCTAGCATTTAGAGGCTGCCATCATGGTGAAGAGACGATAGGGATTGAGAGAAATAGCATGCGCATCTTTCGCATCAAATTGTCCTGACCCCACTGGCCGAGAGTGAGTGATTCATTTTCATTTTCTATATGCTCTTGTACCCCGGTGAGGACCTAGATTGCTCGGTCTCTATTCTGATGTCTTGAGTCAGATGTATGAGTTGACTGTTTTGAGTAAGTGGTTGAATCAAGTCTAGGTTGGCCAGTGAACAGACGGGAGACTCTTCCTTTACTCGATTTGCTGCACTCGAATGTCCTTTGTGGTGGTTGTCCAGGTTGTTATTGAGGTTGTGCATGTATTGATGTTTGAAAACCAGTGCGATTCACGTGTTCTGTGCCTTTATGACTTGTCCCCAATGTTGGTTGATTGAAATGTGTAGGCTTACCTAGTGTCTGACTTGGTTTGCTTGGGGACAAGCAAACGGTTAAGTGTGGGGGAGTTTGATAGACCGTCATTTACACATGTTTTTACCCCCGTTCTTACACCGTTTGAGGTGTTGATTCTCGTGTTTTAGGCCGATTTCACGCTAGGTTGTGCTTGTTTGTGATATTTCAGGTCCTAGTACGTGAATGAAGGCTTAGGAGCGAGTCTGGGGTCGATTGGACGAAGAACGGACGAATGGCGAGGTTTTTGGGGAGCTGCACGGGCAGACCAGGGAGGCTGCACGGCCGTGCACGGTTGCAAGCTGGCCGTGCGCCTCATGCCGAGGAGATGCACGGGCAGGCCCTGAAGATTGCACGGCCGTGCACCTGGCCGTGCAAGAAGCCTGAGTTCGACTTAAGGGATACGCTGCGTTTCATGGTGCACGGCCAGAATGGTGAAGTGCACGGCCGTGCACCCTGGCCGTGCAACTCGGGAAACCCAGTTTTAAAGCCTAATCCGAGCCAGAAGTGGGAGAACAGAGTTTTCAGAGCAAAAACAGAGCCCTAGAGAGAGAAAGTACGAAGAACACATCCTAGAAGCTGTCTTAGAGCTGGATTTCATCGAATCGAGCCTGGAGATCGTCATAGGAGTGAAAATCATCGTCCCGGAGCAGATTATCCTCATCGTTATGAGTATGACTAATCCGATTCCTGTTTTCTCTTCTCTCTCTATGGAGTAGAACCCTTCTCTCACTTGGGGATGAAGAACCCTAGTTCCATGTGTTAGGGGATTGATTGTAATGACTTGGGATGATACTACTGTTTGATTTTAATCGAATGATGCATGTTTCATGAATTGATTTGAGTCTGATCAGCTTGTCTCAATTTCTGCTTCAACCTGAGATAGATAGAATCTGATTAGGTTGTTAGAGCCTCTTCATTCGATAGTAGGAGGTTGGCTATACGAGAGTTAGCCAGTTTACTGCTTTGTACTGGTGTTCTTGGCGCCAGTAGTGGAGTTCTGTGTTCATAGCCTCAGCTTTCTATCCCGGTGAAGACTAGTCGTCTGCCGGGTAGTTAGACTGAGAGGGCTTGGTCAGCTTAAGAGATTCCAAGCTACTGTCGGATCTTCCGCAGTCTAATCAACAGTAAATCAACCCAGGGTAAATTGCAATTGAAACCTAACTAAAGAGCTAGGGGGATTCATTCCCGAGTGACTCTTTCCTGCTTAAGAAAACCGAATAATTTCCTGCTTTATTTCTGCTTTTAGTTTAAACAACAATCACTTACTCTAGTTGGCTAGATAACAGAGAATCACTGAGTAAGCAGTAGATCTAGACCCCGGGTTGATAATATAACTTGCCTGTTACTGCATTCCCGGTCTGCGATTACACTTGGTCGCAGATTGGTGTTGTGTTTTGGCGTGTCATGTAGATTTGGTTAAAAACTCAATTTGCTTTCCATCCAATCCGCACATATAAAATGAATTTTATTTAGAACTCACCTCACTTTATCCAAATTTTAGTGGCATTGACGAGATTTGAGTCGTGAGCCCGTTTCATCCGCTTTGTTACTTGGTTGGGTCAGGTACGAATTATTTAAAAAACTTGATTGGTTTCCATCCGACCCGAACATATAAAAAACAACTATCAACGTGGTCAAGTCGGGGTAAATCCAATGTTGACAAATTTTGGTTCGAGTGCAAGTCTGACACTCTTATAAAATATGGGTTTGGAAGGGCACTATTCCTTAGATTCAAATCACTAGAAATCTCGGTTTTGGATTTTGTTAAAAACTCGGTTCGCTTAATTAAAATTTTAGTACTAGTTAAAATTTCATTGCATTTTCTTTATGACAAACCGAAATCCATGGTTATTAAACCTTGTTAGACCAAGTCAAATCGAGTTAAACCCGATTCTGACGAATTTTTGTGTGGAACGAGTTTTACTTGATTTTGTAATTGACAATTGGATAGAATACCGTCCGAATTCTGTTAAAACTGTTATGTGATAAATCGGTAATGTCACTCCTCTGGAACTATTTATTACGATCTCAAATTATACTAGATTCACGCCCCGCTTTCGTGCTAGTTATAAGAATTATTAACCGGCAAGCCAGCACAAAATTCGGGTACTGTTCACTAAGAAATTTTCAGAGGTCACTGTTCACTAGGGGATTTTTGGATCTGGTGCGGTAGGATTTAAGTGAGCCTGAGTTCACCACATTGGGTGGGTCAAGCTTGACCGTTATTAAGTGTTTTAGTTTCACCGACTGCTTCCTCTCACCTCTCTCTTTATCTCTCTTTTCCTCTCTTCCCCGTCAAATCAAAAGATCGCAAATCCCTTCCTCTCCCCGTTAATTATACGTGAATCCATAGATGAAGCAGAGGCCTAGGGATTTTGAAAGGTTAACAGCGGCTTGCGTAGCAACGTGAGATCTAAAGACGAAACAGAGAAAAGGGTGTTAACACAAATAGGAGGCATACTGACAGCTTTATTCCATAGTACCGAAATAATATAAATACATCTGAGAGTTGCCTACAAACTCGGTAATTGCCTGACTTTAACGTTGAGCTAAATCAGCTAACAACTAAACCTCTAAGCTGCAATCAAGGGAATAATCAATTGCTTGCTAACAATGCGCAGCAGGACTTTATTTGACTGAAAACAAACTAATAAATAGACTGAACCAAACGGTGCACTTCGACTAAACAAAACGCTGCATTTTGATAACGGTGTGCTTTGGTTAATCAAAACGTTGCACTTCAATCTTCAAGCTTCAAATTAAATCTTCGCGCCTCTTCACTTCAACATCCTCCCCTGAACTGAAGCATCTCCTGACAGCTTTAGTTCACTTCCTCGAGCTCAGCTCCATCATACATTCCAAGTCTATTTCGCAGCAGCTGGAAAGTCTCTAGCTTTAATGGCTTGGTCATGATATCAGCCACCTAATCAGAGGTTCCACAATGCTCTAACTCCACAATACCATCCTTTGCAAGAACCCTTAAAAAATGAAAGCGCACATCAATGTGTTTGCTTCTGCCATGCATCACAGTGTTCTTTGATAGTTTGATTGTAGAGCTGTTGTCGCACATAATCCTTGTTGCTCCCTCGACACTTTTCTTCCAATTCATCTGCTCCAGCACTCTTCGAAGCCAAACACATTGAGCAGCACATGAAGAGGCAACCACAAATTATGCTTCTGTTGTTGACAGAATGACTACTGGTTGCTTCTTGGAGGACCAAGAGATGGCTCCCCCTGCAAGAAGAAAGACATAGCCACTAGTACTTTTCTTGTCGTCCAAGTCACCTGCATAATCACTATCTGTATAGCCCAATAGCGAATCAACTTCATCAAATTTCTTATACAGAATTCCATGATTCATTGTGCCTTTGAGGTATCTTAAGATCCTCTTTGCTGCCAACATGTGCAATCTGGTAGGTGACTCCATAAACCTGCTTAGCAAGCCTACTGAGTACATAATGTCAGGCCTGGTGGGTGTGACATACAGCAAGCTTCCAATAAGTTGTTTGTACTCAGTAGCATCTACCTTGATCCCATCTCCAGCCTTAGTCAACTTAGTTCCACTTACCATAGGACTATGAGTTAAATTGCAATCAGCAAGATGAAACCTCTCCAGCACTTCCTTGATATACTTGGACTGGTTAATGAAGATGGCAGAGCTAGATTGATTTACCTCAACCCCAAGAAAGTACTTCATCCTTCCAAGATCTGTCATCTCGAATTCAGACTTCATAGACTGCTTGAACTCTTCAAGCATGACTGAGTTGCTGCTAGTGTACATCAGATCATCAACATCCAGTGAAACCAGCAGGATATCAGCTCCAGATATTTTAATGAACAAGGTGTGTTCATAGTCACACCTTTCAAACCCATTCTTCAGGAAATAAGCTTCAATTCTGCTGTACCATGCTCTTGTGGCCTGCTTCAATCCATAGAGTACCTTCTGAAGCTTGTATACCTTACTTTCCTCCCCAGGAACAACAAATCCTTATGGTTGCTCAATGTAAACTTCCTCAATGAGTTCACCATGTAAAAAGGCACTCTTAACATCTAGCTGGAAGATTGTTAAGCCATGATAAGCAGCTAGTGCTAAGAATGTTCTAATGGTGTCCCACCTAGCCACAGGTGCAAACACCTCTATGTAATCGATTCCATACTTCTGAGCATAACCCTTTGCCACTAATCTTGCCTTGAATTTGTCCACATAACCATCCTCCCTGGGTTTAGTTCTATAGACCCACTTGACACCAATTGGAGTCACTCCTGCAGGTCTGTCTATGAGAATCCAGGTGTGATTTTTCTTTATAGACTCAATTTCCCTTTGCATAGCCTCTCTCCATATCTCTTCCTGTACAGCTTGCTCGAAAGTTTGAGGATCACTGGTAATTGCCACCGTCATTAGCCAATCAGTATCTGTATAAGTGCAGTCATAGATGCTTAGGTAACCTGGAGGTTTTTTGGTTCTGGATCCTAGATCACCTCCTGCTGGCAGTCCTAGTGCATCCATAGGAGTTGTTTCTTCCTCTCCACTGTCATCTTGTAACTCAGGAGTTGACTCATTGGTTGACTCATTGGTTGCAGCAATACTAGCAGGTGTGGGAGGACTAGCAGGTGAAGCAGCAGCATCAACCAATTCATCATTTTCAGCAAACTCTTCTTCTTCCTCTGAGTCATACCAGGTATTATCATCTCCTTCCCATCTTAAACTTGTTGGAGCGGGTTGTTCATCAGATTGCCAAACCCAACCTTCTTGTTCATCAAAAAACACATCCCTGCTAGTGATGACTTTTTGTGTAGCAGGATTATACAGTTTATAGGCTTTAGACTCCTTAGAAACTCCAAGAAAATGACACTTGATGCTCTTATCATCAATTTTTTTCCTCTGATGATCATGCACATGCACATAGGTTGTGCAACCAAACACTTTTAGATGATCTACTGAAGGTGGTTTACCTGTCCAAAGTTCCTGTGGAGTTTTGCCACCATTGGCTGAAGTTGGACTTCTGCTGAGAATGTGGGTTGTCCAATCCTCAGCTTCAGGCCAAAAAGAGGCAGGTACCTTGGTGTCCTCCAGTGAGCATCTAACCATGTTCATGATGGTTCTATGTTTCCTTTCAGCAATGCCATTTTGCTGAGGAGTCAAGGCTGCTGTTAACTGTCTCCTGATGCCAGCTTCCTCGCAAACTTCTTTAAACTCAGTGAGCATGAATTCTTCTCCTCTATCAGTTCTTAAACATGTAATGAACTTCCCAGTTTCCTTTTCTACTTGTGCTTTGTATTTTTTAAACCATGCAAGAGCTTCTGACTTGGCCACCAGAAAGTAAATCCAAAGCTTCCTACTGTAGTCATCAGTAAGAGTCAAAATATACCTTTTCCCTCCATTTGAAACTGGGGTGATAGGCCCACATAAATCAGCATGGATAAGCTGCAAGGGTTGAGTTGCTCTCCAGGCTCCTTTCTTTGGGAATTTGATCCTGTGTTGTTTGCCAATCATGCAAGTACCACATACTCCCAATTCTCCAGTCAGTTGTGGAAGACCTTGGACTCCTCCTGTCTTCTGTAGATGCTTCAAGGCTTTAGTGCTGAGATGACCAAACCTTCTGTGCCATAGGTTTAGGACTGAGTTCTGAGCAGCATTGGTCTGCAGACAGTGAAGATCCTTTTTTATGTTGTTGTTGTGCTCAGATTCCAGCACAAACATCCTGTTTGTCTTCATAGTGGTCTGCAGTAACAATCCTTTTGACTCCTGAAAATTTTTGCAAACTCCACTCTTGAATACAAACGTTAGATTCCTTTCTTGAAGCTGACCAACACTGAGCAGGTTGGTTTTCAAACCAGGCACATAAAACACATTATGCACAGTTAGAGGAACCTTATCAACCTCCAATATGATGCTGCCTTTTCCCAAGACTTCCAGCTTGTGACCATTGCCAAGTTTCACCTCACATTTGAAGCCTGTATCAAGCTCCAGAAACCATGTTTTATCACCACTCATGTGATTACTACAACCACTATCCAAAAACCACCATCCTTCAGACTTCTGCATCTGATTAGCTTCTAGTAAAGCCATCAGAGTCTGCTCAGGCTCATCTTCATCCACATAAGCCAACAATAACACATCATCCTTCATATCAGAATGAGAGGAACCATAACTTGAATAATGAACCTGCTGTTGATTGTTCCATTCAGGACATTCAGCTCTGAAATGTCCCATCCTGTGACATTTAAAACATTCCACCATGTCACGATTCCAGGTCCTTCCACCTCTTCCTCTTCCTCTTCCCTCATATCCTCCTCTGGCTTGTCCTCTTCCTCTTCCACCATACTCATGAGTCACCTTTAGGGCCTGATCCTCATCAGATGAGTGCCTAGAGAATTTCTGCTCATGGACAAGCAGAGAACTCTGCAAGGCATCTATTGACAGTTCTGATATATCCTTAGATTCCTCTATAGAGCATACAATATAATTGAATTTTTCTGTTAGAGTTCTAAGGATCTTCTCAACAATCTTCTCATCAGTCATTCACTCACCACAGTTTCTCATTGAGTTTTCTATGACCATCACTCGACCAAAGTAGTCTGTAACAGACTCTCCTTCCTTCATTTCCAAGATCTCAAAGCTCCTTCTAAGAGCTTGCTTCTGCACTCTTGCATTCCCTTGATATCTGATCTTCATAGAGTCCCACAATTGCTTAGCTGTAGACTTCTGTGTGATAGTCTTCAGAATCGTCTTGTCAATAGAACTAAAGAGATAGTTCTTGGCCTTCATATCCTTGAGCCTTAAGTCATCCAGGGTCTTCATTTGTGCTGCAGTCAACTCTTCTCTTTCACCAGGTTCCTGGAAACCATTTTGCACAACACTCCAGTACTCTTTTGAACGAAGCAGATTTTCCATCAGCAGGCTCCAATGGTCATAATCCCCATTAAACTTGGGAAGACCAACCTGAGCAAAGCTGTTGTCACTCATTTTCTGCTTAAACACACTCAGATATGAATCACTCACCCAATGATAATCACCTCACGATTCTCTCGTGTTTCCCACACCCAGATAACTTCAGATTTCACACACCTCAACTCACAAATCTCTTTACACTCACAGAACAGTTTCATTTGGTTAAAGTTTGCACTTGTGCTCTGATACCACTTTGTTAACACAAATAGGAGGCAAACTGACAGCTTTATTCCATAGTACTGAAAGAATATAAATACATCTGAGAGTTGCCTACAAACTCGGCAACTGCCTGACTTTAACGTTGAGCTAAATCTGCTAACAACTAGACCTCTAAGCTGCAATCAAGGGAATAATCAACTGCTTGCTAACAATGCGCAACAGGACTTTATTTGACCAAAAAACAAACTAATAAACAGACTGAACCAAATGGTGCACTTCGACTAACCAAAACGCTGCACTTTGATAACGGTGTGCTTTGGTTAATCAAAACGCTGCACTTCAATCTTCAAGCTTCAAATTTAATCTTCGCGCCTCTTCACTTAAACAAAGGGCTCAGCGAAATCCGATCGGAGGTTGCCTGAGTTTTTCTTTGCGAATTTGAACTGGAAGCCTCGGATGTCTAAGGTTAGCAGTGGCATGCGTAGCTCAAAATTGAAAAAAAAAGAAGTAGAGAAAAGGGCTTCGCGAGATCAGATCGGAGGTTTCTTTTTTCTTCCCTGCAAAATCAAGGGTTCATCACCACTACGAAATCGAAGCCGCCGTATGAGAGTTGGATGGCATGTACATTTCTGCAAAATCGAAGCTTCCTTCAACTCAACTCCCTCCCGCTCAAAACCCTGGATATCCCATTTTTCTTCCCGGCGAAACCGTCAGAGGAAGTTGGGTGGAGGAAGTTCTCTGTTAGAATATGACTTGAATTTGATTTGGGTTTGTTTTGTGTTTTTGGCCTATTTTGTTTGGGTTTGTGTTTGGGCTTTGTTTGACCTTTTCCTTGTATGTTTGGGAAAAGGTATTTGGTATACTGTTTAGGATTAGGAAAAGAGTTCTATAAATACTCTTCATCACCCTAGTATGTAAAAAGGTCAGTCAGGTTAGTTTGTTTGGTTTGTCCATCTGAAATTTGGTTTGTAACCTGTGTCTCCTCAAATCAGTGAAATTTATTCTCCTCTGCCCGTGGATTAGCTAGCACACATTGTGTTAGTGAATCACGTTAAATTTGTGTTCGTTCGTGTTGGTTTGGATTATCGATTGCACGCTTCTGTTTTGACAAGTGGTATCAGAGCCACGGTTGATCTTTGGGCTATTTGAATTTGTCTTTGCGCATTTTGGGATCGGTGTTTGGATGCGGTTTTGGGAAATCAGCATACAAATTAGCGCAATCTGCTTTGCTTAGCAGTCCGCTCCGGCCGTTCTGGACAACTCTTCTCTCGATCGAAAGTTTGGTTTCGAACTGGTGATTGAGTTGACTCCGTCTCCAGAATTCAGCGTGTGAAATTTTTTGGGAATTAAAAGTTGGCACTCAACTTTTATATCAAGGCTCTCGTTAGTATTTTTTGGGGGACATTGGAAATCGCATTTCTTTGAAATTATTTGGTGTATTTGTTGAGAAGAGAATTTGGGAATTTGGAATTTGCGGCAGGGAGCTAGTTGGCGGATCAATTGGAATTCGAAAGCAATTACTTGAATTTATAGTGTTCGGTAATAGCTTGTGGTTCGGGGAGAATTCTGTTTGTTATCCTTGGTGGTGATTAAGGGTTTTCGATCACCAAGGATGTTTGTTATGGATTTGAAGATTGAGAAATCAATTTGGAGCTACAGGTTTGAAGTTAGAGTTATAAATGATGTTGGTGTTATGGACGAAAATAACACCAAGCTGGTTCTGCATGGCAAGTCCCAACATGAGTTGGACTTGCTGCATGTTTTGATTTGTTGATCGCCCTTAGGGGCATTTGGAGGTAGGGGAGGTTCTGATACATTTGGAGATTTGTAGAGTTTGGTACTTCTGGCAATTTTAATTGCATCTGAGTTTGGCGATTTGCATCGCGTTTGGTCTGGCGATATGAATCGCATTTGGATATGTCTGACAATCTTGATTGCGTTTGAGTTTGGCGGTTTCGATCGCATTTGGATACGTCTGGCGATATGTGTCGCGTCTGGGTACATCTGGCAACTTTGGTTGCGTTTGGTACATCTGGCAACTTTGGTTGCGTCTGGTACATCTGGTATTTGACAGAGAATTCAAGTCAAGGTGGAGATTGTTAGAATATGACTTGAATTTGATTTGGGTTTGTTTTGTGTTTTTTGGCCTATTTTGTTTGGGTTTGTGTTTGGGCTTTGTTTGACCTTTTCCTTGTATGTTTGGGAAAAGGTATTTGGTTTTCTGTTTAGGATTAGGAGAAGACTTCTATAAATACTCTTCATCACCCTAGTCTGTAAAAAGGTCAGTCAGGTTAGTTTGTTTGGTTTGTCCATCTGAAATTTGGTTTGTAACCTATACTCTCCTCAAATCAGTGAAATTTATTCTCCTCTGCCCGTGGATTAGCTAGCACACATTGTGTTAGTGAATCACGTCAAATTTGTGTTCGTTCGTGTTGGTTTGGATTATCGATTGCACGCTTCTGTTCTGACATTCTCCTTTGCTGAACTACCAGAGATCCCATTTTACTCCCGCAAAATCCCAGGTGAGAATAAATTTATAAGTTGTTGCTGCAATATCATATCAAAGAAGTTAAATTTCCATTCTACTCCTGTGAAATCCCCAGAGGAAATTGGATGGAGGATGTGAAATCGAAGCTGCGAGCGCCATCCTCTCCTTTCACGCACTAGAAATTCCTGTTAACTTTTAGATTTCAGTAGGTGAAGAAAAAAGGGTTGGACTGGAAAATGATGATAGATGTTAAGTAACTATTGATTAATTAGCATTGTAAGAAGAATCCCAACTGCATATTTTTGTCATTTGTTACCGTAATGGGTAATGAGCACAAAAGGTCACAAAACTATCCACTTAGTACATAATGGTCACAAACCTTTAATTTTGCACGTTCCAATAACAAATGTTTGGACGAATAACGAAAATGTCATTCCGTCCAACTCCATCCAAAAAATCGTTACTTTTCTCCAATCAGTGTGCCACATCACTTATATTAATAAAAAATTAATGACCAAACCCAATCAACCCAGACTCAACCCAACCAGTTGCCCACTCAAACCCCCTCATCGCCGCCGTCTAACCTACCGTCAACCTTACCTCTGCCAAAAACATCTTTTTACTCTCCTAAAATCTTCATTCCAACGAACTGTTCCTCCCTACGCATCATATGGAAATCCCCAAAAGTTGTCGGCTGAACTCTGTAACACAATCCCCAATGCACTCCCACACTGCTCGCCACAACCACTTTCCACACTTTCGCTTTTCCTCCTTCCCCGCCGTTACCGGTGCAAGAGCCGGACTTCGCACCGGCGAAAGCTTCACGATCAGCCCATAATGCCCGTTGGTTGCCCGGAGGGAGTCAAATGCACTTCAAGTTTCTGCAGACGATATATTAGAAGAAGCAGACAATTAAAAAAGCTTCCATAGCGTGACCACCAAGCGAAAATCACCTTCACTGATGGATGGAAATACAGAGGTAACCCTTGACCAAAATGAAGACAAAGAGTCTAGTCCAGTGCAGGCCAAAAGGAAAATGGTGGACGACACATCATCAAAGGTGGAATTAGAAAAGTCTACTTTATTGGGTAAGATGATTAGGGGACAATGATTCAAATTTGAGGAAGTTTTGGGAACTTCTCATTTTTCTTATAGAAGTGAGAGCTTCATGACGCCTGGGTAGACGACTTCGTTGAGGAGGTTGAGCCGACAGCCGGTTGGGTTATGTCTTGGTTCATTAGGTTTGGTCATTGATTTTTTATTAATATTTTAAGTGATGTGGCATGGCGATTGGGCATAACTAACGGTTTTTTGGACGGAGATGGACGGAATGACCTTTTCGTTATTCGTCCAAACATTTGTTATTGAAACGTACAAAATTAAAGGTTTGTGACTGTTATGTACTAAGTGCATAATTTTCTGACCTTTTGTGCTAATTACCCATATAACCAAGTATTAAAACTCCAATGCTTGATTCTATATATCCTTGATGAATGAAATTACGGAAAACTCTTCATGCTTTCATTTAAGATATGAACAGGGTTTATCTGTTGAAAGGTAATTTGCAACAATAATTATCATAACCAAAATGTCCCACTACAATCACTTCAAGAGGACAACCCATTTGCACAAGATAGACATCTCAACCTACTGCCAACAAAGAAGTAAATTGATTGTTATGCATGGAAGAGAAAAGAGACTTGGCATTATTAGTTTCTTTCATTTACATTATCTATATATGTATGTATAAGTGTGTATGGCAATGGCAGAGAGACTGGGCAAGAGACATAAAAAATAGAAAACATAGATGTCTCTGCCGTGAGTGTGTAAGACAAGAGCCAAATGAATAAGGCCTTGTTTGTTTGAGTGTTTTTTAAATTGAGTGATTAAACACCATTTGTTTCCTTTGTGTTGATCCTAAATCATACCACATTTTCGCTAATCCCCAACAAATTTGGTATCAGAGCTAATACCCTTCTATCCTCTCAAAAATCCCCAAATTTCTAGCCTACCCAATCCTCTCAAAAATCCATGGCAACAACTTCCTCAAACACCATGTTTGCTACCTCTTCTAATCAAATTCCCATTTTCGATGGAGAATTGTACGAGTACTGGAGTGCCCAAATGGAGCCAATTTTCATCTCTCAAGATCTGTGGGATATAGTCCAAGATGGCTATGAAAGTCCACAGGAAGATGATGAAGACTCGAAGAAACGATCAGGCAAGCAGACAAAGGAGTATGCCAAGCAAAATACCAGCGCCTTGAGAATCATTCAGCAAGCAGTGAGCAAATCAATTTACCCCATAATCTATGGCATCAAAAAGGCCAAAGAAGCTTGGGATGTCTTGCGTGAACAATTTCAAGGTTCTGAAAAGGCGATCTCCATGAGGCGACAAAGTTTATGGCGTCAGTTCGACAACTTGATGATGAAGGAAACCGACACCATCAAAGACTTCCATTCGCGTGTGGCGAAGACAGTCAACCAGATCAAAGCCACCGGTGACATCATGGAAGAAAGAAAAATTGTGGAAAGAATTCTACGCAGTTTGTCATCAAAGTTCGAGCATATTGTTGCCGTCATTGAAGAAACCAAAGATCTGGCAAATCTACCAATGAGCGAGTTGATGGGCTCACTTGTAGCACATGAGCAAAGAATAAGCCGCTTCACCAAACCGCCATTGGAGCAAGCTTTCTCGTCAAAAGTCAACATGACGGAAAGTAAATATGTCAAATCGGAGCAAGGCCAGAGAGGGGAAAGCTCACAAGGGAGAGGAAAAGGAAGATCCAATTACAGAGGAAACAACAGACAAAATTATCAACAACAAAGATCGGGCTACACCGGCTCGAGTTGCATAATTTGCAAAAAGGCGGGTCATGCAACAAAAGATTGCAGATTCAAGTGCACCAAGTGCAGAATTCAGAACCACTCCTAGAGAGATTGTTGGTTCCAGAACAAGCAAGAAGATGGCGAGTCAAGCGGCACCAAAAATGAAGAAAGCAATATGGTGGCCTTGTCATGCTTGTATGGTGAGCAAAAATCACAGCTTCCCTGGATTGTGGATAGTGGTTGCAGTAACCACATGAATGGAGATCTGGAGTCCTTCACCGACATCGATGACCAATACTGCTCTCAAGTTAAGTTGGGAGACGCCAAGAAGTTAAAAGGGGAAGGAAAAGGCACAGTTGTTGTATGCACAGAAGAAGGCAACAAAACTCTCATTCGAGATGTTTTGTATGTTCCGGAGCTAACTCTCAATCTACTGAGCGTGGGACAACTGATGCTGAAAAATTACAAGCTATTGTTTGATAATGGCGTGTGCGAGATTATCAACAAAGCTGACAATTTCATGATGGCCAAAGTCCCGATGATTTCCAACAGAATTTTCTCTCTTGCTATGTCACAAAATGGCGAAGTAGCATTCAAGAGTGAAAATCTGGATCAATCCTTCCTATGGCATCTCAGATACGGTCATCTGAACTTCAAGGGCCTCAAATTGTTGAGGTAGAAAAATATGGTGGTGGGACTTCCCCAAATCAACAGAGAAGACAAAATCTATGAAGGGTGCATATATGGCAAAATGCATCGTTTGCCATTTCGAAAGACATCTTGGAGAGCAAAAGCGCCACTAGAGTTGGTACATGCAGACATATGTGGTCCAACCCGAACACAATCACTCAGTGGCAAAAGATACTTTCTACTATTTGTAGATGACTTCACCAGAATGATGTGGGTATTCTTTTTGGAGCAAAAGTCATAAGCTTTTCCCAAGTTCCTTCAATTCCAAGCAGTAGCTGAGAAGGAAAGTGGCCATCAAATCAAAACTCTCCGTACAGATCGTGGAGGAGAATTTATTTATACTCGGTTCATAGAGAATTGCCGCAACAACGGGATAAAAAGGCAGTTGACGGTCCGTTACACACCACAACAAAATGGCGTGGCAGAACGAAAAAACCGTACGATTGTGGAGATGGCGAGAAGTATGCTCAAAGCTAAGAAGCTTCCAACAAGTTGTGGGCAGAAGCAGTCAATACAACAATTTACATCCTCAACAGATCACCAACCAAAGCAGTTCGGAACAAGACACCGATACATGCGTGGCACCACAGGAGGCCATAGGTCAATCACCTCAAAGTCTTTGGGTGCATAGCTTATGCACACATTTCTACCCCAAACCGAGACAAGTTTGACCAGAAGGGAGAGAAGTTAATCTTCACCGGCTATAGTGATGAATCCAAAGGCTAACGTCTTTACAACCCAGTAAAGAACGAGGTGGTGGTTTCCCGAGATGTGATCTTTGATGAGATGGCGGAGTGGAATTGGGAAAATCCAATTTCTCAATCTCCACCGAGTTATGAAATTCTGGAGGATTCAGCAACTCCAAAAGACCCCAACAACGAATCATATCCAGTTGCAAGTCCAGAAAGAAATTATGCACCTAGCCTAGAAGGAGATGACTTCAGAGACGTCGTAACAGACTCGGATTCACCTCCGTTAAAAACAAGGTCTTTGCGAGAAATTTATGAAACAAGTCATGTTGCATATTTTTCTTGTGAGCCTCAAGTCTTTGAAGAAGCAGCTAAAGACGAAGTTTGGAATGAGGCAATGGATGCAGAAATTTCCATGATCGAGAAAAACAAGACATGGGAGCTTGTTGATCAACCGGAGGGCAAGCCGGTTATAGTTCTCAAATGGATCTATAAGGTCAAATTCAATGAAGATGATTCTATCCAGAAATACAAAGCTCGACTGGTGGCAAAGGGCTATTCACAACAACCCGGTATTGATTTCACAAGACATATGCACCAGTAGCGAGGATGGAGACCATCAGAACAGTTCTCGCTCTAGCTTCTCAACTGGAGTTACCAATATACCAGCTGGATGGTAAATCAGCATTTCTAAACGGAGAACTGGAAGAAGAAAACTATGTGGAGCAACCACGAGGCTATGAGAAAAAAGGAGAAGAAGACAAAGTCTATCGTCTCCGAAAGGCTTTATACGGGCTGAAGCAAGCACCGAGAGCCTGGAATAGCAGAATTGATCGATATTTTCAGCAAAACGGATTTCAAAGAAGTCCGAGTGAAGCATCTCTCTACATCAAAAAGGGAGAAGGAAAAGATTTTCTAATGGTGTGTTTGTATGTTGATGACTTGATTTACACAGGTACAAATCAACATATGATCGAAGAATTCAAAAGTACCATGATGAAAGAATTCGAGATGACAGACTTGGGACTCATGAAGTATTTTCTTGGGATCCTAGTGAAGCAGTCACCTGGAGAAATATTTATTTCACAGGAGAAGTACACCGAAGATATGCTGAAAAGATTTCACATGGCAACGTGCAAACCAATCTCAACACCGATGGCGTTGAACGAGAAATTGCAACGCAATGATGGAGCTGAAAAAATCGATGGAAAGTTGTACAGGAGTCTCGTCGGGTCACTCATTTACCTGACACATACCAGACCGGATATATGTCATTCAGTAAGTCTTATATCAAAATTTATGAATGAACCTAGCAAACTTCATTTTGCAGCAGCAAAAAGAATTTTGCGGTATCTTCAAGGTACAAAGAAATTGGGCCTGATGTACAAGAAAGAAGCAGAAAGCAAGCTGACTGGATTTACCGATAGTGGCTGGGCAGGATCACTAGATGATCGAAAAAGCACATCGGGGTACATATTCTGCCTGGGTTCAAAACAAATTTCCTGGAGTTCAAAGAAGCAGAAGACTGTGCCATTATCTTCAGCGGAAGCAGAATATATCGCAGCTACAGATGCAACATGCGAAGCGGTATGGCTAAAGAGATTAATTTATGATTTGCAGCAAAATGAAAATGGTCCAACCATTATTCATTGTGACAACATGTCAGCCATAGCCATGACAAAGAATCCAGTATTTCACGCAAGATCGAAGCATATCGAGTTGCGTCATCATTTCATCCGAGACATCGTCAACGAAGGACTCATCGTGATGGAATTTATCAACACCGACGACCAGCCAGCAGATATCATGACAAAGGCGGTCACCCGTGAGAAGTTCAAGAAGCTTCTCCAGATTGCAAATTAAGAGGGGGTGTTCAAAGGTAATTTGCAACAATAATTATCATAACCAAAATGTCCCACTACAATCACTTCAAGAGGACAACCCATTTGCACAAGATAGACATCTCAACCTACTGCCAACAAAGAAGTAAATTGATTGTTATGCAAACAAATAATTCAGCAAGTGGATGTGATGAGAAGAAAGCAAGCCAACCAAATTAATGGGTGAATAATTATGTAGTCCCATGCATATCAAGTTGGCAAGAAACATGAAGTAATTACATGGGTCATCTAGTTCCCATCTTCATTCACGTCCACATGCATGGAAGAGAAAAGAGACTTGGCATTATTAGTTTCTTTCATTTACATTATCTATACATGTATAGGTGTGTATGGCAATGGCAGAGAGAGTGGGCAAGAGACATAAAAATAGAAAACATAGAAGTGTCTGCCGTGAGTGTGTAAGACAAGAGCCAAATGAATAAGGCCTTGTTTGTTTGAGTGTTTTTTAAATTGAGTGATTAAACACCATTTGTTTCCTTTGTGTTGAACCTAAATCATACCACATTTCCGCTAATCCCCAACAATATCGTGTAAGGTGGAAATTTAAATCTACAACTAGATGATTGTAGTTGCATGAACATAAATCGAAACATACAGCTTGGCAAGGCCAAACTCTGATACGGTAGGTTCCAAGTTCTCATCGCGTATCGTAGGAGAACAGTCATGGTGCAGGTATGCTTCCTTGAGCAGAACCTAAGGCTATTCTTAAACGAGCACACCATTTAAGTTCATGATCTTCTTCATCTTAATTAAAGTGTATGGTAGATCACCATAGAAAGTAATAAACTTTGTGTCTGTCGGAACAAAAACTTAATATCCAAAGTTTCCCCAAGAGATTTTCGGCCGAAAAAAAGAAAATAGGGCGATTTAGGAGCTAGGGCAAAAGCAGCAAAATTAAAATCTGCAGTTGAACTTTTTGACCAAATTCAGAAGTACTGTTGGTCCATGCACCAAGTAAGTGGATCATATTTTGGTAATTGAAATCTCGGCTCCATCTGCTGGCCTTTGATGAGACAGATATTCCACCCCTGCATTTGGATTTACAAGTTCCCACCTGAAAGAATGAAAGAAAGAAAGTGAGAATCCAACCAAAACCAGTTAGTACTACTTCTTGTCAGTTGACAACTAACAACCCATACATGACCAATCATTAACTTATCGAATTCTACGTACTTGTATCCAGTAGACAAGTGATGGAGAAAGATAGCAAGGTGCGTCCTAGCGAACATGTTCCCGACGCAAATCCTCGCACCCGCTCCAAATGCTTGAAACCCACTCCGCTTTACCTGAAAATTTACGCGACCAATCAGTATTTCCTAAATTCTGAACCCGAAACCCTGATGTTAGACTGAATCACTAACATCGTATCGGTCAGGATTGAAGCAGAACGGATCATCGAAGTTGTTTGGATCCGTATGAACGTAGCGAAGCCAACACAACACCTTCCACCCTTTGGGAATGACGTGGCCTGTCGTCCACATCAGTTGGCGACAATTTGAACATCAATCTAGCTTAGTATAGTCATGATGATAGACAGGGCAGAAGAGAATATTACAAAGAAGACCAAGTCAAAATTGGATGGGGATGATGACAAACCTCTAAACTCCACATCCCTATCACTTAATCGAAAGGCGAAAACAGAGACATTAGCGAATCTCAGTATTTCCTCTACCACCTGCCGAAAGGGAAATGAGAAAATCACCATGTCAGAATCCCAACATATTGATATCAATCGGAACATCTTTACGCACATTTATAATGGTTAAATCGATTGTAATGATATTTCATAAACATTAAGCTGGAAGCAATTCAACGATATTTAGGGGTGTTCAAATGGTTATCGTGGTAATAATCAAATCAATTAAGTCTAAATTTTATTAACCATGGAATAAAATGTCTTAACCAAACCGTCCAAATTAACACGAAACCCAAATTAACCAAACCAAAATTTAATTGGTTTGGTTAATCAGATAATGGGATTAACCAAATAACATAACATTACATAAAAACAATTAACCTGTTAATGAATAAAACATAACCATATGTTGTTACTATCATAATCTATCATTATATATAAGCAATAATAATAACACTAACCATCCATGATTATCATCATCATTCGAGTTAATACATCATTCATCATCTCTGCACCTAATATAGTTAGCTTACAACAAACCACATAACATAAATACTTACTAATACCCCTCATCAGGAAGTTAAAACTCTCCTACAAAACACTTAAACTATACATAGTTTGAGGTGGTTGTCATGGTATTGTACGTAATCCTAAAGTCTAGTAGCTATCCAAAATATTTTGGTTTAGTAAATAGAGAATCACGGAAGTTTGGTTTGGTTGGTTGGATGAAAGTATATATAATTTTGTATATTAGGTGTATCATTAATTAGTTAATTGGTTTCATTGGTTAGCAATGTTGAAACCAAACCAAACCACCTAAACCAAATAAGCTAAATTGTTTAACCAAACAAAACCAATTATCCAAATTAACCAAACCAAATTAACCGAATGTTACTAGTTAATATGGTTATCACGGTAACCAATCCATTTCAACACCCCTGTCGATATTAGCACGAATCGAGCGCGTAGTCCCACAGGATTACAGCAAATCAATTTACCTTCTTTGTGTACTTGAGCTTTGAGATGTCATCATAAGTTATGTAATCCTCACCACCACCTTTCTCCGTCTTCAGACCCATGTTCTCCTCCTGCCCACAAAGGTTCAGATCCGCCGTAAGAGAAACTATTGACAGACAAAACCCAGAGTCAGTTCTACCCAGAAAGCGGCCAGAGCTGCTCACTCGAAGTTTGGAGAGGGCGTCGGGATGCTTGGCGAGGCAGTGCAGAGCCCACATGGAGGAAAGAGCGGTGGAATCATAACCTCCAACGACGAGGCTGGCGATGTTATCCACCACTTCTTCATCGCTCAACAGGTCGCCTTTCTCGTCCCTTATCTCCATCAACCCATCCATAAGATCTTTTTCTTCCTCTGCTTCCTGCTTTCTTCCCCTGTTTCTCTGCTTCCTCTTCTCCAGCTCTCCCCTGAATATCGACTCTATACTCTTTCTACACTGATTATCATCCAACCCCAGTAGATAAGAGGATTTTATCAGGATTCGAATTAAAGGATTTTGGATCAAAAGAATGAATTCTAATTTCTGAGATTATAAGTTTTTACCTTGAGGGCATGGTGGTACGAAGTTCCAGGGAAATCGATAGGAGTGGCCCTCATTCCCTTCATCATCCCCTGGAAGTATCCGTCCAATTGTTCCATTACAGGACCTGGCTCAAAGCTCACAAACAGCTTCCCTATGCTCTCAAATGTCATCTGCGCAAACAGGGTTCAAATTCGAATCTTGATTTGATTCCTAATGACCCATCAATTTTCAATCACCAAAAAAAAAAAAGGTGGTACCTTTCTGGCTTCGTGAAACCCGTTGACGGTGCCCTTCTGGGCCCAGGACCGGAGCGAAGCGGCGATGATCGGCTGGTTGAGTTGGGCGATCCGGCGGAGAGCTCTGGGCTGGTTGATGGCCGCCGAAATGAAGTTCCTCATCCGCTTGTGACTCTGCCCCAGCGCCGCCGTCAGCGAGTGGTGGCCCACCAGGTCGTTGGTGGGCCACCGGTGGAGGCAGAACGCCTCGTCGGACTGCAGAACGAACCTGCTGCTCTCCGCCGTCCACGCGATGATCGATGGCTGGCCCAGCAGGTGCGTTCTGTACAGTCCCACCCCATCTCCGTATCTAGGAGAAGAAAACAGAGTTGGTAATTAGATCGGAGGTAATTAAAATTGAATTGAACATGGAGATCTCAGCGACGGAGGGAAATAGAGAATGCTTACTTGTGTCGTTTGGAATTGATGAAATCGTCGGGGCGGCGGACGATCTTGAAGTACCAGAGGAAGGAGAGAAGGTCTCCGATGAAGGGCAGACCCATGTGCCCCCGCGGCATTATTTTACCGGTTCCGGCGAGACGGGCCTTCACCGGAGCTACATGACGGAGTTCGTTCCACCACCATACCAGTGCGAGGGACAGCAATGTGCTGCAGCAGAGAATCCACCATGGAGGAATCATTTCTCCTCTCTTACCTTTTTCTTTTCCGCCTTTTCCCCCTTGCTCTGTTGTACAGTAGTGCGTGCTAGCCTAGCGTTTAAATAGTGACAAGAAAAAAAAAACGGTAGGAGAATATTATGGAAAGGATGACGATAAAAGAAACAAATTTAAGGAAAGAGGTCGCATTCCTTATGTCCATGGAACTTGATGAAAACTAAAAAAAAAAAAAAAAAACTGTTGCAGAAGAAACCCTGGAAATGAAATGGTCGCGCATGGCGAACGAGGTTAGTTTAGAAACCTCTGCGTCTGAGTTATGTTAGTAAGTCGCTGTCCTTGACTTTATATAAACTTAACCTGAGATTACGACGGTTGAACAGAAGGAAGGTTATTCATCTAATCCCCAACCTCAATGTGGATGAAGCAAAACCCAGCTCGATTCTGAAGAACAGGTGGGGGAGATTCTAACTCGAGTTGTTGGGAGTTGGAATCGTAGGACTAAAAGTTCAAATGTATTTGTATTAAGTTTAAATGATTTATCATGATTATGATAATTTTGGGTTTGATTTAGAGGATTAGAGCTCAAGAAAGTTGTATTGAAGGATCCATTACACGATTAATAAGAAGCTAATCCGCAGTCTTGACTTGTTTAGTCGTGAAAGCTAGGTAAAACTGGAGATGGACAAATAGTGAGTTTTATGGTGGCGACTTAATCTCATAAAATCCAATTTCAAACTAATCTCTCCATAACACGATTGTGTTTTACATTCGTGAATTTGAATCTTCTGTGACAGTTTTGAAAAAACTCGAGTTAAAACGAAGGAGGCAAATGATAGTATGATTAATCAAAAAATTATTCACCTGAAAAATATTTTAAAAAAAATTGATAAATTTTTTAGATCCCAATGAAGGTAATTTTTTCGTACAAATTTTTTAATATTTGGGTTAAAAATGGAGTAGGTAGACAGTGACATAACTGGTTGAATACATTTAAAAATAATTTTAATTTTTTAAATTACAATATCTATGTTCAAAGAGTTTTGAGTAGTGACTTAAAATCGTTGTCTAATAAAATCAAATAAAAATGAATTAATTGCGTTCAAAACAATAAGTGTTTTTTTCTCTTTTTTTACCAATAGATCACTTGTATTACCAAGGCAAAAAGCTAGCACAGTTTACAACTCATGAGCAAACTTCATGGGCCACCCGATTGTTACTCCTGCCAATAAAGGCCATCTCCATGCGCATGTAATGATACCGTAGCTTCCGAATTTCTTCAAGAATCCGCCCACCTTTCATATCCCGATCATCCATATTCTGAATTTTCTCAATGACGACCTTCGCATCCCCGCAGAATTGCACTTCAGCTAGACCCTTCAAAGAGCACCACTGAATTGCATCACGAAACGCCACCAATTCCACCAGAAAGGGATCTCCAGACCTGCATAACGAAAACCTTGCACAAAACACACCCTCCCCAACCCATCATAAACCACCAAACCCCCAGCCCCATGCGACCCACTGAGGACAGCACCATCCACGTAGCTGCGATAAGGCATAGCAACCTGAGGTCCTCGATCCACACTAAACTGTCCACGCCCCTGCTGCCTCCGGTCCTGACTACCATGACCAGACTCGACCAGGATCAACCACTCACGAACCTGCTCCTCAAATTGCCTCAATAGTGCACTCACCCCATACTCGACATGGTCAAACACCACCCAATTTCGACTCTTCCATATCCTCCAAAGTAATGCCACAAACCGAACTATTCTCTCTACATTGGCTTCCTGTTCAAAGAATATGCGAAGGAACAAGGCAAAATTCAACGGAGGTTGCCTCACAAGTCCTACCTCCAAGCCCGACCTCTCCCATAGCACCATTGCTAGCCTACATGAAAGAAACATGTGCTCCAATGTCTCCAATGGCGCCCAACACACCGGACACCTGGGATCAATAGCCGCCGCATCACCGGGATCAGGTTCCACTTCCTCCGGTACTCTACCAGTCCACTCAACTATAGCTTCTAGTAGAAAGGATCCACTTCATGCTCTGCCAAAGGAAGCACTTCAATTTTGGCGGAATGGGAAGTCCCCACATTTTTTTCCAATAAGTGATATCAAAGAAAGAAACCTCTGCCTTCCAATCCTGGACCCGCTTGGCATACATAAAAGCCAAATGATACCCTGATTTCACCGTATACTCTCCATCCCCCTCACCTGTCCAGACTTGGCTATCCTCCATCCCACCCCTCGGCAACGGTATAGACTGAATAGCCCGCACTACCAGCCGAGGGAAGCATTGGTCAAGACATTCCGAATACCATTCGCCCTTACCAGGGATGAGCAGCGAGTTAATCGTTACTCTTGCCAGATCTGGCGCCGAACCTTTCAGCTCAAGGTCCTCCGATCTAAATCCCGGGATCTAGTTATCCTCCTTAATTCTAACCTAGAAGCCTTCCCCAATCTACCATCTAAGACCTTTGACAAGCAAGTCCCTACCATGAAAATACTAGTCCACCCCCAAGAAGGTCTCGATCGACGTGTCGCTGAAAGAATAGACGTCTGTGGAAAGTATTTACCTTTCAGCACCCTTGCCAATAATGATTCCTCCTCCTTCCAGATTCGTCATGCTACCTTTGCCAACAAAGCCTGATTAAAGTTCTCGAATCGTCGAAACCCCAAACCGCCGTCAAATTTACTCCGGCATAGGTTACGCCATGACACCCAATGAGCTTTTTCCTTCTCTCCTGAAAATCCCCACCAAAATCGTGCCATGTACTAATCCAGCTTACGACACAGAGTCACCGGTAAAAGAAAACACGACATGACATAAATCGGAAGAGCTGCAGCAACCGCCTTAAGTAGTACTTCTTTCGCCGCCCAAGACAGTTTCTTCTGCTTTCATCCTTGGAGCTTAGCAAATAATCTCTCCTCCAGATAGCGAAACATTTCCAACTTCGATCTCTGAACCAGAGACGGAAGGCCCAAGTAATTGTCCTGAACACCAATCACTCCCACTCCTAAGATGGCCGCCATCTCCGCTGTGTCAGGGGGATCCACATTCTCACTAAAGCACACTGCAGACTTGCTCAAATTCACTTTCTGACCAGTCAAATCCTGGTACTCCTTCAACGGACCAAGCAGCATTCCACACTCATGCTTGGATGCTCGGAAAAACAGGTATGAGTCATGCACAAAGAAATGATGAGACACACTGTGCTCTGAGGATTGGCCTTGACCCCGACTAAGCTTCTTGTATGTATCACCTGTCTAATTAGTGCCGCAAATCCTTCAGAACATATGGCGAATAATAATGGAGATAACAGATCTCCTTGACGCAGTCTCCTCGTCGATTTAAAGTATCGAGATGGAGTACCATTCATCATTACAGAGAATGTCGTTGTAGAGACACATTCTTGTACCCACCTAATCCATTGAGCACTAAACCCCATCTTAGTCATTAGAGCAAACAAGAAAGGCCACTCAACTCTATCATAGGCCTTTTCCATATCAACCTTCAGAGCTAAGTAACCTTTTTTCCCGTGCTTCTTGATCTTAAGATAGTGCATAATCTCATGTCCAATCAGTACATTGTCTACAATCTGGCGTTCACGAATAAACCCATTCTGCTCCGGTGAGATAATAGAAGGCAAAATGATGGCCATTCACTCAGCCATGATTTTCGAAATAATCTTATAAAACAACTGACAAAGACTGATCGGTCGAATCTGCTACATCGTCTCAACCGCTTCCACCTTAGGTACCAAAGTCAACCACGTATGGTTAAAACTTTTTAAAAGTCTACCGGATTGAAAAAACGACTGGACCGCCTCCACCACATTCGGACCCACAATGTCCTAATAACCACGATAGAATTTTCCCGTGAAGCCATAAGAACCTGGCGCCTGTGTTGCTCCTATATCAAACACTGCTCTCCTAATCTCCATCGCAGTGACCTCCGCCATCAAACTTCTGTTCATCTCAACAGTGACGGAAGCAGGAATTGGCAGGTCAGACACTCGAGTCTCCATATCATGTATCTGATTCTCTGACCGAAACAAATGTTCATAGAAGCCACTCGCCAATGCGCCCTTCTGACCTTCATCAGTCACCCAAATCCCATTATTATTAAATAAACCCTTTATGAAATTTCTCCGCCGACGGGTTCTTGTAACCGTATGAAAGTACCCTGAGTTATGATCCCCTTCACCTACCCATTGTATCCTCGATTTTCTACGCCGGAATATCTCTTCATTCATCCACTGCCACACTAATTCGCGCTCAAGTTCCATCGCTCGGTCCCGGTCCACATTTCTTTCACCTTTTACCGCCTCAATCTCCGTCTGGAGAATTTGAATATTCCGGGCCGAGTTCGTCGTGCCCGCACGACTCCAATCATACAATAGGTGCCGAAGAGACTTTAGGCGTTGCCACAATCGAAACATAGGCGAACCAGTGTACGGTTGACTCCAGGCATAGCGCACAAGTAGCCTTGTCTCCTGATTTTTCAGCCCATCTCGCATCAAATCGAAACAAAGGCTTAGAGCTCCTAACAAACGATTTATCAGCCACTAGCAACGCTTTGTGATCAGACCCAAGGTCCTACAGTGTTTAACCACCGTCTGCGGAAACCTCTCCATCCATAAAGGAGATGCTAGAACCCTGTCAAGGCGTTCCATGATACATGCCGCCCCCATGCGTTTATTAGACCATGTAAATTGCGGACCCATAAAGCCAACATCCTGCAATGCAAGATCATTGGCCAAATCCCTCACCCCTGCAGCCCTGGTAGGATCCCATGGCAAACTGCCAGATTTCTCCGACGCTTCCGTCACACAATTCATATCCCCCAGCACCACATAGGGAACATCCATATTAGAACAAAAGACCCGCAACTATACATGGGCGTTGGGCCGTGCTTGGGCCTACACGGCACGAGCACGCTTTGTGCCCCTTTATTTCGTGCCGTGCTTGGCACGGCCGTCAGTTTTCATGTCGTGCCATGCAAGCCCATTTGTTAACTTTGTTAGGCCCGGCCCAGGCCCGGACACCATTCGAATCGTGTCGTGCCTATTCGTGCTCGTGCCATGCTCGTATTCGTGTTTAATGAAAAGGACGAAAATAAAAGAGAATGAAAAATAAGGTGAAAATTGGACGCGGGAAGATAGTATTAACCGATAATGTTTGAGAAAAGTAACAAATAAGGGGGGAAAGAAAATTGGAAGTATAACGAGTGTGATTTGGCTTTGTTTAATTCTTTGTCCATTTTTACTTATGTTAGTAATTACGTATATATCTGTATGGCACTTCTAACAACAACAAATAATTATTTTTCTACTTGTGTCTTGTAATATTTGAATCTATAATTCTTTCTATATTTATTTTCTATCAAATAAATATTATTTTTGTGCCATGTCCGTTCTTATACTCAATAAAGTCTCGAAAATATTAGGCCTGACACGTCCCACTTATATACCGTGTCGTGCCCGTGCTCGTGCCCATGAAGTTTAGGCCCAACATGGCCCATAAATTATTCGTGCTCGTGCCAGGCTGGCTCATTTATTTCTTGCCCGTGCTCGTGTCGTGCTCTAACCGTGCCGTGTCGTGCTAGCCCGCGGGCGGCACGGCCCGATGCCCACGTACACCTGCAACTCAATAGTTTGTTGATGCCTAATCAAAACATCACTGGAAAAATACACACACAAACATACTCTAAAGGGCCATTTTCAATAATACCATACGAAATACAAAAAACTTGAGTGCTCCACAATGGTAAGATTCACCCCAACGTCCCAAGCTAAGACCAACCCACCCGAAGCATTCACTGCATCGACAAGAAAAAATGCTGAAAACCGAGACCTCTCATCCTACGAGAAACTACGCGCCTACATGATTTTGTTTCCGAAAGGAAAACAACATCTAGCTTATTCATCATACAAAGACCAAGTAATGACTGAAACGTAAGGGACGGTCCTATACCCCTTACGTTCCAAGCAATAATCTTCATTTATTGGTTTGGGACCATTCTTGGCTAGTTTCCTCCACCGCACTGTCAACACATTTTTTCTTCACTGGAGTAGGATCAAACTGCAATCCTTCCACCTCCCCAGCAGCTCGCTTGCGTTCGTCGATCTCTTCTGGGTCAGGAGAAGTCATCCGAAATGCCTCCTTACCCTTTTGCTTTCCCGTCCCTGGAATAGGCTGCTGCCGAGTCTCATTAGACTGCCTACTCTGCAGCTGCCCTGCACCACCCCTCGGATTCTGCTTTAGCCCACTGCCGTGACTGCCTTCAGCACTGCGCCCCCCAGAATGAGGAGCATAACCTCCTCGATAATAATTCGAGCGGTTCCTGTCATCTGCCCCTTGCCCCTTATGATAAACAGTATAACTCCCTTGACCGCCCTTGCCCTTGCTTTTGTAGATATGATCAGTTAAATTGCCACCACCATTGGATCCACTCCCTTGAGCTCTATAGTTGGCTTTCTTTGCTATTTTCACCTGCATATTCTTCATATTCTGCTCTTGGTCAGTTTGCTTCTTAGCAGGTAAAGCAATCACCACTGGCCTGTCATCTTCTTCTACCACAGCATCTTCCATCTCCTCATCCCTCTTCCGTTTTCTACTCTCCTGCCCCAGGCCACCAGTATGTGGGTTCATCCAAACAGAGGGCTGGATTGGAGGCCTCAGCAGCTGTGCAATTGACTCGCTACGACACAACTCCTAACAAAGGTCAAGTGTAACCAATGAAAGGGACTGCAGTATAGTGGCTCAAGTAATAAATATCAAATCCACGGGTCTCTAGAGTTACTATTACTCAGCTTCAGTTTATTATCTAGCAAACCAGATTAAGATGAAAGACCTAAAACTACTCTAGCAAACTACAGTTAAAGTTAATCTAATTACAGGTTGGGAACTCACTTAGGTATGATTCCCCCTAGCCACTAGCCAGATTAACGATTGATGATTTCTAACTTGTTTCACTTTCATTCACAATGCGGAGAATCCTTGACTAGACCTTGAGTCTCGATTAAAGGAACAAGGCCCTCTTGAGTCAATTGCCTAGAGGGACGTATCCTTTTCTTGAACAACCGATCAAGGCGTTCTGAACTAGATTCCCTCTATCGAATGAGGTTCTCAATCGATACAAAGTAGTGAATCAACCCTCGACTAAAGCAATCGATCCACTACTATCAATCTATGGTGCTCTATTGACCTAATCAGGTATTCGCTCTCATAGGATCAAAGTTGAATCAATAATCTCGACTAAAGCAGAATTGAATCATGAAAACATGCATAGATTGAATATGAACTCAAGATTATCAAGTTAGAGTACTCATACAATCATCCAATCAAACAAACATAGCTAGGGTTCCTCAAAACCTAAGTGAAGGGAAGTTACTCCATAGAGTAGACAGAGACTGCAGTAAGAATCTTCAGATGATCAGTCTTCAAGTCCGGGCTTGTTCCTCGAGCTTCCAAGGCGAAGAAATCCTCCAATTCCACTCTTAGAATGCCCTCAAATCGCCCTCTCTCTCTCTCTCTCTCTCTCTTTGGTTCTTCCCTTGGGTGTTTGGGATCCAAAACCCAGCTCTCCCTTTTCCTTTTGCCTCAATCTGCCTAAAAAACCCGATTCTGGGCAAAACACGGTGGAGGGCACGGCCGTGCTTTGGTTTTGCCCGCCCGTGTTTTTTCCCGTGTTAAAAACACGCTCGCGCGCGTCGTCCAAAACACTGTCGTGCCTAAATATGGACACGGTCGTGTTTTGATTTAGGCATGCCCGTGTTTTTACTGCCGAACCTGTTCCCCTATATTCAATGCTTCGTTTCTCCCTCGTCCGGACTCCGAATCAGTCGCCGTTTGATCCCAAACGCTCGTAGTCTCGTCCTCTTTCTTTTCATGACAAGCTTGAATGATTATTTATCCATAAAGTGAGGTAGAAATCCATTCTTATTCAGGTCATGCCCGAGTTTCTTCTCCCTAATCGCCAATTGATCTCTGCTTGACTTGAAACTTGCGCCTATGCTTCACTTTATGTGCTAGGATTTGAAATGTGACAAAGGAACATAACCTAGTGTAAAATAGGCCAAAGACGCGATAATTAAAGCTCAAATGATCAAGAAACAAAGGGGAAAACATGTGCAAATATCGAGTCATCAGGAATGAAATAAGCCTCCTCCACTCTGTATCCAATTACTTCCGTAGTGAGCTCAGGGCCATAATGTTTGATCCCATTTGGATCAGGGAACGTACAATTCGGGGCTATGTGGCCAAGTCTGCCGCAATGATAACATAGCATAGGGAGAAATTTGTACACCAATGTAACCCAGAATTCACCTGCCAATGGGTTACTAGCATACACCTGAGATCGGAGAGGCTGCAAGACAACGATCAACACCTTAGCCTTGATAAAATCTCCCGGCATGCCCTGAATCGCATAAGCTCCAGACTCCAGCGTTGTACTAATCTTCCACCGCACAATTCCACTCCCCATTCACGATCTTGCTGATAACCGCCAAGCTGGGCGGATTATCCATGAAGAGTCTGCCAAGCAAGCTCATCTTCACCCATTGCACCCCGGTAGCCACATCATTCATCGAAAACTCCTCGACTTGATCCATCGCCATGGCTTGGATCCCTGCTGCCACTTCATCTACCTTCATCGCGTCGACCTATTTCTCAGTTTCCGTTTCGCCAGCACCAGAACCTCAAGCAGCACTGCAGTCGCCTTTTCGGCATGAACTTCACCGAATTTCGACATGGTCTGGGAAAAACATCTCTGGATAAACCAGTATAGACCCCATATTAGGCTAATAAGTACAAACAACGGTATGCATAAGATACCCATAAATCCAATCAATGTGTTCATAAGAATTGGAGTCATACCTCTCGAGTAAAACCACCAACGATTTGGGAACTCTCGTCGCCGATATAATCGCCACCACTGGAAACACCGAGCTTTTGTTGGTGGGTTTCCTAGTCTCGCCTAAGAGACTATATAGCTCCATTCTGGAGCTAATCGGAGAATCGTACTCTGGACGGATTCTCGATTCGGGTTTATCTTCCACGATTTACGAATCTGGATATATCTCGAGAAATAATCAATTTCTCTATCCCTTCGACTTTTAACTGATCCTCCCCAAATAGGAGACCTGACTACAGATACCTCTTCTATCTCCTCTTCCCTGAAACTAGATGAGAACACGGCTTCGATTTTGACTCTCCTCACAACGGATTTTGCTACCGTCTTTGGAACCCTAGCCAAGTTGCATAGGGCGGCAGCGAAGCAAACGAGGAGAGAGGCGAGAGCTTCTCGCATTTTTTTTAAGATAATAATATTGAAAACATTGGAAATTATACTCAACCTGTAGATTGCCAATACTATAATCAGTTATTTGGTGTCAGACAATTAAGTTCATGAATCGGCGAGGTCCAAGATACCAAATACATAAACAATCATAACTTGTCTCTCTAAACTACTAGGCTATATAATCTTCATTAAAATTTGATCGTGACAAAACACTCATTTATCCCTCATCTCCCCTGGATTTGGCATTATGCTTAGGGGAATCCAATTACACAATACCCGGTATCCATCACCAATTTTGAATATGGAGGATTCAAGTTCGAATCTATTAAATAATTATCAAAAATAGCAAAAAGGTAAAACCTATATCACCCTTATAAAAAAACAATATCAGATCTAATAATTTTTAAGCACCGGCATCCTAACTTGTTCTTGATCACATCATTTTGACCATAACACATAAACTAGTCATCTTAACTGACTACTTTCGTTGTACTGAGTACCTCATATTCACATAATTTACTTGTTCAGTGATAATACCACTGTTATTGGACCTGAAGGTCCAAAGTTCGAATTAAGCACTCAATTAATTTGACCTACAGACACATTATCCGAACATAAAAGAGCCATCGACTATATATTGAAGAAATACGCTAGAACACTTAGCTAGCCAGCCGAAGACGGGAGAAATTTGTGAGTGCTCAATGTATTGCAATTTAACATAATTTATTCAGAATAAAAGTCTCGACCTCAATTAAACGTGCTTCAGCCACAAACTCGGCTTCCACACCTCTAACCACTAACTCGCAGCCGTATAAACCAGCAACCATCATCAACAACCAAGCTGCAAACCCTCAACAACTTCTAACAACCTACAGGACTCGAGTTACACAAATCATAACTTCAAGGACTTAATACAAAATAAATCAAACGACGCAGTTTCAATATTGAACCGCAGAATAATTCAAATATCAGAGTTTTGACGCTGCTTCTAATCCTTTTCCGGCAAGGAGAAGGATTCCTCAGCTTCCCCGTCTTCAGCTCCCGTTCCGATCCACCGATATTAAGCAGAGGTCAGAGTGCGGCGATCGAAATCTCCACCCCGTCGGTCGGAATCGAATGAGGTAGGTAAATCGCAGGAGCATCAGGATTCAGCAGTTCCCACCTGCATGCACACACATCAATTGTCACCACACATTATGCTCATAAATCATGTTTCATTATGAACCAAAACTATCTTGGTTGCACTAATAGTTACTTGTATCCAGTGGACAAGTGATGCAGAAAGATGGCGACTTGTATCCTAGCCAGCATATTTCCAGCGCAGATTCTCGACCCTCCGCCAAACACTTGGTACGCTCCAGGGGCGGCTGGTACCTAATTGAATCCAATAAGTAACATGAAATCTTAACAATCTCTATCTTGTTCATTTTTATGAATGACTATATATGTTATAATCTTTGATTTCCTGAGATGCTTACATCCCATCGGCCTGGGTTGAAACACATGGGATCCTGAAAATGTTCGGGATTTGTATGCGCATATCGGATCCAAATCGCAACTTTCCAGTTTTTGGGAATTCTGTAACCTGTAGGTATGAAAATTTTCAAACACTTATTCAAGAGTAATTATAAAATGAAAATAAAGAAATTGTTATGATTCTTAGACCTTAGTTATACCTTTGTACTCCACATCTTTGGTAGCCAATCTGAAAACCATAGCTGCAATGTTGGCCATCCTTATGGTTTCTTCTACCACCTGATCATACATGCATGAAGTCATGAATTACAAACAACTACTTATGATAAAGCCCAGCCCAAGAAGTTAACCTTCTTTGTGTACTTGAGCTCAGAGATATCGTCACTTGTGATGAACTCTCCAGCAGTCTTGTTCTTGCGTAAGGCCATGTTCTCCTCCTAAGAGTACAAATACCAAACCATAAATGAATTTGTCACACACTAAGTTCAAATTTTGGGCAAAAATCGATCATTTCGGAGGAAAAATGCATGTTTTGAGATTATACGTAAACGTACCCTAAGTTTCCTAAGAACGTGAGGGTTCTTGGCAAGGTAATAAATAGACCACATGATAACAACGGAAGTAGACTCATAACCCCCAATCACAAGGTTCACGATATTGTCCAACACTTCCTGCTCACTCAATCTATTCCCTTGCTCATCCTGGATTCCCATCAACCCATCCATTAAGTCGTTTGTCTTGGACTCTAACCCATCTAGCTCCATCTTCTTCCTTTTCTCCATCTTTTTCCTGAATATATCCATAAGTTTTTTCCTGCACTGCGACCATCGAACAATTTGTGGATCCGCCATCAGACAATCCAACTTCGATGAGCTAGCGATATATGGGGAATACAAAGTAATGAATTATGAGATTTTATATAATAGATGCGCAACCTGAACGCCGTGGTGATATGCAAATCCAGGAATCTTGAGAGGTTGAGCTCTAACCCCTTTCAATATACCGTGGAATAGTTCGTCGATGGCAACTAATTCTGGCCCTGGCTCCAAACTTGCAAACAGCCTTCCTATGTTCTCAAATGTTACCTACGAATTCCGATTCACTTGTTATTCGTTGTTAGTGAAAATACTTATAAAACACTAGGTTAACATCATACAGTAAAGACTTAACGTACGAAACTTGTTACTTTGAAAACAAACATTAGCGTCTAAACACATATAAGCATAAAATTATCGGTTAATATCATAGAGTAAGGCTTTAATGTACATAATGTTACTTCGAAGACAAACATTAGCATCTAAACACGTATAAGCGTAATTTAAACTACGCTTTTTGAACTTCCACTAAAACTGATTTTTCATTCCCATAAATCTATCTTTTTTTCATACGATTTATGTTACCTTCTTGACTTGTTTGTAAGCGTTGACTCTGCTAGTCTGGGCCCAGGATTGCAAGGCAGCAACTATGTTGGGCTGGACAAGGAATGCAATTCGTCGAAGAGCATTGGGCTGGTTCATAGCATTGGTGACGAAGCTTCGGAGCCTGGTGTGGCGCGGCCCATGTACTGCCCCGAGGGAAGTTAGGCCAATAAGTTCCATGCTGGGCCACCCGATGATAAATTCGTCGTCTTTCTGATACATGTACTTGCTCACCGCCGGCGCAAATGCTATGATCGTCGGATGGCCGAACAAGTGGCTTCTAAATAAACCTGCTCCATCACCATACCTGGTTCCAAAAGACATTATATTAGGTATCTTGCAAACTAAGCACTCCATCATCACATGGATCGTTTTTTATGTAGTATTTGTCAAATCTGTTATTTCGATTAATTACCACACCGATAATATATGTCACAATACATGTTGTTTGTTATGTGGTATTTTGTACTAAACATCACGTTCAAATAAATTATAAGTATTAGCATTATTGATATAGTATTTTCAATCAAATTTATTATTTTAAGATTTGTCCTTCTTAACCTCATTTCTTTCTCACTTGGTCATCGTGTGTGCATGTGCGGTCAACATACACATGTTAAGGTATTAATATGTGCGGAGTTTTATACATCATTTTGATATATGAGAACATAAGCTTTTTTACGGGAAACGTCAGCAATACTACTAAAGCGAAAGTTTTATTAAATGCATTTAATTCATATATGTGCATTATAGAGGTATTAAATCGATTTTTTTTTATATAACTACGTTGTTCAATATATATTGATGTGTTAATGTTAGACAAAATAAAAGTGGAAAGTTACAAAGAAAGCTACCAAAAGGATAGGCTAGTTTGAGATTTAAAAAAAAAATAATGAGGACATAATTTGAACAAAAAGGTCAATAACCTTTTATTTGGAGAATAATTACCCCTCACATAATATTTGTCAACTAACATGTAATATTTTGTACGAATTCATTTTCAATTCTAAATTTTGAATTCTATGGAATTGAGACTAGTTATAGCAATTCTGAGAAATTTAGATAAAATTTCCAAATGAATTCTACAAGTATTTACTAATTAGAATAGAATGACATAGTTATCCTCTTTTATTAATTAGATTACTTATACATTTGTCATACCAAACACAGGAATTCATTTGACAATGGATTCTACACGACAAATCATTTTATTTTTGAAGATTTGAATATGACATACCAGACACAAGATTTCATTTGACAATGATTTCTACACGAGAATTCATTTTATGAATTCTCGATTCATTTGATATCAAACGGTCTGCTAAAGACTGTTGTACGGAAATGTATAGTTAAAATTCAGTTCATGAATTTGTATATAATAAAATAATATACAAATTTCAGCTTGTACCATAAAAAATTTGTAAAACATATTATTAAATCTACCATATTATTAAATGTACCGGTTCACTTTGTACCGTAAAGTTTTTCTTTTTCTTTGTAACGAAAACACCGAATTGTAAAATTCCTGTTATGCAAATACATGGACAAACAGTTTTTATTTTTGCAAGTAGGACTTACTTGCGTCTTTTGGAGTTAATGAAGTCGTCAGGACGTTTGACGACTTTGAAGTACCAGAGGAAAGTAAGCATCTCCCCCAAGAAAGGGAAACCCATGTGGCCGGCGGGAGCCTGACTCCGGTGCCGGACAGTTTGAATTTCTCCGGCAACGCATACCACACCTCGTTCCACCACCACGCCAGCAGCCCGACCAACGGCAGTGCTCCGACTAGCACACCCACCGCCATCGCCACCGTCACCTCCATACGCCGGAAATTTCTTGATACAGCAGATGATTTATCTAAATAAAGTAATAAAACCCTCCGCCACTACCCTTGTTAATTAGCTTCCGCCCTCTCCCTGCAGGGCGCAGGCTGGCCTTATATAATTTTTTTTGTGACCAAGTGGGCATCATAAACCAACATTATCTCGTAAGAATATTGTTGTTTTTTTTATAGATTACATCATTTGGTATTGTTTGTTGAGGCCAGATCAAAGTATACATGATTAGTATAGTTCAACTTGATAGTGAGAATAGACAGGTTTCTGTTTTCAATAACATGTATAGTACTTTACAGTTTGTTTTTTTGCAAGTTCTCACAGTAAAGGCGGGTAATTAGTAGGCTGTCCAGCCCAAGGTTGTCAACCCGCGGGTTGACCCGGACCCGGTTGAGATAGTGGGTCAAGGGTTAATGGGTCACCCGTTTTAGCCTGGTTTAGCCCGGAAATATGGAAAGCGTCATTATATTGTACTTATCCTGATAAATTATATCAAATCTCATCTAACATATGAGTTATAACATATAATATTACACCAAAATAATATTTCGTACTTAGATTCAACATATAGTGAAAATTCACACACAACTATATATAATTTTAATATTCAAATGTTCAACTTAGGATTCCAAAAATTGAGTTAGGCGAAAAGAAAAATCGGAAAATAGGCGCATTTCGCAAAACAAAGAAAAAAATGACACAATTCGACCTCCAACCCGGTACCTTGTAGCGGTCGACCCGGAGGGTGCTTGCGGCCCGTTTTTCTCACCGGGTCAGGGTTAAAGTGGGTCAACCCGCGGATCGACCCGCGGGTTGACAACCTTGGTCCAGCCATTCCATTTTCGAACCTTAGATCAAATCGATAGAATGTTCAGCTTAAAGGAAACAATTAATTACAAAGATTTTTTTTTCATTTGAAGTCTTTCTATTCAAAGGTTAAAATTGAAAAATAAAGAACAATCTCATATGAAAAATCCCAGCTACAAACTTAGATTGTACTATCATTTATTATCAAGGATAGTTGCTGTCACATTAAACTAAATAATACATGTATTGTGTGCAAAAGAAAAGAAAATATTTATTATAAAATGCAAGCATCTTAACAATCTTCCTAAAATCCTATGAATAAAATGACGCATGGTATTATTGAATTGATCCAAGACCAAGAAGCTACATTTTTATATTAGTTCCGACTCCTCGATGATGGTTTACCATAACGGTAGGAGGGTGCTAGAGGTATAGGGGTCGGATACTATGCTTACCCCAAAGGGTTGGTGTTTTTACACCCCTCTCTCATTTGACAATTTTTTATCAATCATCTGACAAATATTAATGAAAGCAGACATAATAAATGCATATTATTCACATAATAAATAACATAATAAATGATAATTTTATTAATAAAAAATATATTTATTAATGAAAGTAGACACCCTTCTTTCTCTCTCTCCTCCCCTCTTCTCATCCTGCCGCCGCCATCACCACCATCCCTCCTGCCGCCATCCTCCATCACCTTCTACCACCATCCTCCTCTCTCCAATCGCCACCGTCCTACCACTGCACTGGTACAAATACCAGTGCAATTTAAACTCAGATATGAGATCTATACTAGTGCACTGATAGCGCTACCAGTGTAGTGGTATCGCTACCATTGCACTGATAACGATACCAGTGCACTGGTAAAAATATGTTGCATTCGGACATCGCCCATGGCTCCGAACATCGCCCAAGATGACGCATTCGTCAAATATGCCGCCTGCTACAGTTGGAGGAAGATCGCTCAGGATGCTGCCTCCTCATCTTCTTTCTTTCTCCCGATCAATCTTCCGTAGAGAAAGAATTGGAGGGCGGAGGAAGATGGGATTGAGAGACGGGAGGAGTACAAGTGACAAAATTGGTGACATGTGTGGCGAACTGGACATGGGGGAAACCAGGTGGGCGATGACTTCGGGGAGGGATGCAGAGAGGAGATAAAGATGACATAATTTTCTAAATTTAATTTATCTATTTTTTTTCTGAAAATACAAATTATTTTATAAAATTATGTAATATTCATGTGGCATGGTCAAATATTTGACTTTGTGCCACATCATCAAAAAACAATCCACCTCACTTTACACTTTGCCATGTTAGAGTCAACTAACGGTCAAACGGATGGAAAGTTAACGCTTTGGCTATTATTTTGTTTTTATAAAGGTTTGGCTATTATTTTGTTTAGAACGAAAATATTTTCTATTAAATTGTATTTACCCTACAAAAAATTCGGAGCGGATCAGGTCAGTAACCTTAGAGTGAGTAATCATGAGTAATCCGTCCACATCAGTATCACTCTCTCATGGAAAGTGTTTTATATTTTCTCATTTAATCTTTAACGGACTATTTTTCTCTCGTTTTAAGTTGGAATTTAAACTTTTTTGCACAGATAAATCAGATTAACTGTGCTCTTTAAAATGATATCCACTTTGATGTATTTTTAGAACAAAAAAAATTGAGTCATTTTTTACCAGTTAATACCATATGGTATGCTCCTATTTAATATCATATGGTAAGAAAGCGTACCATGATGATATGAACATACCAAAACTGTAGGAAGGTTGAATACATGATAGTAGAAGTATACTAACTGTCATTAATGACTTTCATCATTGTTTACCACAAGTTACCACCCCCATACCAGAGTGGTAAAGTATGATAATTTTTTATACTGTATTTTATTCACGCAAAAAATTGTAGATCCAATAGATCATGATGAACTCGTTCATTCTGAGCAAATATTTTCAAAAACGACTTAAAAACGAAAAAGTTACCATATGGTATGTAGTTGGCAACGGGAGGTATGAAAAAAATCTCAAAATATATTGAAACTTGATCTCATTTTGTAGAGCACAAGGAACTCGTTCCATCTGTGGAAAAAATTGAAATCAGAGTTAGAACGAATAAGATAAGAGTCGATTAAGAAAACTAGGGAAAATAAAATGTATTTAATTCACAATCTTTACATATGGATTTCCCGGGTCCACTTAGATCTAAAGGTGGGGGATCTAGTTACTTATAGGTGAGTAACCAAGCCCAAAAAATTGATATCATTTTGTAGATCACAATAAATCTTTTTCTTTTGTGTACTAACTTTTTTAAAATCCAACTAAAAATGAAGGAGGTAGAGGTGTGGTATAACTAGCCCGAAAATGTTACAGATGCATAGAATTAGGTGCATGAATTGTCAACAGGAGTCTAGCCCCAAGATATAAATAATCATAACTTATCTCCCTTAACTAATACACTAGAATCTTCATTAACATTTGATTGCGACAACACACTCACTCCCCTCATCTACCCTGGATTTGGCTTTATGCTTAGGGGAATCCAATTACACAGTACCCCAGTATCAGATCCTAATCATTTTTAAGCAGTGGCATTTTAATGACTTGTTATGGATCCCATCAGTTTAATAAATAGAGCAATAATGGAAAATGTTTTGCACACCCCAATTCAACCAAATCCATCCTGAAACCAGCAAAAAATAGTGTTTTTTTTTTCAAATCTATAATGGATCAATTCTATAATAAAATCCAAAAATTTCAAAATCCAGGTTATGATCGAAACCTTCATTTCTCAAATTCAGCAAGAAAACGACCAATTAGAAGTCAAGTCAATAGTTGAGCCATGGTAGCTATTTTCAGGATCATGATGAGGGTCAATGGTTGTTGATTTGTTGGTACAAGATGAGTTCGAAGGAAAAACAGAAAACATCGAATCGGAATAAGAAAAATCCAACTTTTAGAAAATATTCTGTGGAGCACCATGCCGAATTATGGCCTCTAGAGTTGTCTCTCGTTTAGAGTCCAATAGTATCTATTTAATATTTATAGGTTTGGAAAGTATGTTTTATTTGTGGTTTTCCAGGGACAAATTATCTTCTAGAACCTACAGGCATCACACAAAAGAAAAAGGCCCACTACAACAATTGTTACATATAGACACAATCATAGCCATAAAAAAAACTTTGAAGCTAATGCAAATAATGGCCACAAAAGTTCCGCCCAGTGGCTGTTTATATCTTTTTAAACTACAAAGGTTTTGCTTGTGGCTAATTGTATTGTTTTGATTCGAATGTTATCTAACATGGCAATTGGTACTATCTTTTGCCACAAACTATATGCTACGCTAGAATATTTTAGCAAATTAATCTCTTTAGCTACTATAACAAACATTTGTGACAATTCTCATTTCAAAATTTTATTTGCAATCATAAAAGATATATTTGTAAACGGTATGTGGCCATTAGCTATAAAATTTGAATAGGTGAAGCTGTTAATATTGAGAAATAGCTATGGAATATTAACTTTGAAGCAAATATTTACATTTAGCCATGATATTTGCTTCAATGCTTGTTACATTAGCTACAATGCTACATACATCAAAATGATATAGCAAATAAATAAATATTTTATCAAGACTATACAATGATGGAAACTATACTTAATCTACCTATTAGGATAAATTATATTATTAACTATTTAATAACATTCGAATATTGTGAATTTGTTTCTTGAGAATTTAGGAAATATACCTCCATAAAGTTAAAACAATGGAAAAATTGGAACTCCTGTTGATAAAGTGTATTAGTGTAAGATTATTATGTTTATTAATCATGGAATATTATCAAATTAATCATAAAAATATTATCGGTTAACGAACTTTCATTCGAGAAGACCACTTTGTTTGGCTTTCACAACTACAAATCCACATTGCCACCACTTTTTATCAAATTCACCGGTCGCTTTCCTTCGCTCGCTACGAATGGGATAAAAAACCTTCCTTTCTGCAGTTTGCTCAGTTTAGGTCAAGCCCCCTTTTGTTCCATACTATAATTAGGATTTTCTGTGCTTGTGTATAAATAATTGCTTAATTTTAATGTTTGATTGTTCAATATATGCATGTCGTTATCTTGGGATTTAGAGTCCTTTGGTGTAAAAGCACAAATGATCACTTCTAATCACGAGTTCTATCTATATTCCTCAACTTGTTCCAGTTCATTCAAGGTGTCAATCACAAACTTATATGGTGGATTTAAGTGTTACTGTATGTTGGATTCAAGTTCAAACTATTATTTTGGTGTATTTCTATTTGTTATTTCTCATTTATTAGATGAAATTTGATATAATTTATATATATATGAATAATATAATGACTTTTTCATATAAGCATGATAAATCAAATTAAAACAATCAGACCATTAAACCTTCACCCATTTTCTCCATTGAACCACCGAGCTAAACCAGGTTGATAACCTTGTAGTCTCTCAACTTGACTAGACAATCAAAGACGGGCTTTAGATTAGCCTAATCCAAGTAAATAAAAATAGCAACAAATCACTAACAAATGATGAATAATAATGTCGGATTCTCATCAAATATAAAAGAAGGATTTTTTCTGCATTTTTTAATTAACAAGGGCGAAAAAACATTCATTCGCATTGATAAAAATAATTATATAAATAATCTTTGATATTTATAACCCTAGCCATATTCCTTATTCATAACCCTAGCCGCCTCGACTTTCTACGCCTACTACCTCTATAATTCTACCTTCTTTGTTGTGCAGGGTATGAGAATGGGGATTTCCTATCTTTTCCATACTTGTTCATTCTTGCATGGTGGATTCAACTCTAGCCTTAGAAATTTCCTCCGCCATCAATCCACTGCCAGGCATAAACCTCATGTCGTCCTGCGTTCATCGGCTGTGAAGATGCAACATTTTCCTCTTCTCCGACCTATGGACGTTGTGTCAGTTTTGTCAGACTTTGCGTAGTCTCTATATGCTTTTGCCTTTTCATCAGTTTTCTAGTTTGTGCACCGGATATTATATCGTTTGAGCATCTTCTTTCTTGTTACCTCATAATCATTTTTATTAGAAACGATGAATCAAAAGTGATTTTCTCTTGATATTTGGATTGAAAGTGTTATTCTTATTCATTACCGAGTGGTATGAGTTGTTGATCTAGATTGAGCCTACTCCAATCTTAAGTTGTCGCACATAGGTGCCATTCACTTATTTATTTTAGATGATTGGAGGCAGATTTTTTGTTTTGCATTGCATACATGAGAAGTTTATTTCTCAATTAAAATCTTAAAGTTCTTCTAATGTCAGATGGTTTTTGTATATTTTTTTAATCTTAGCAACCCTATTTCGTAAGATACATCATAAACCATCAACGAAGTTTCTAACATTGCAGAACAACTTTATATAAGTAAGCCTAAACAATTCCCTCACTTGGGAAAATCAAATTGCATATCCTTGTTGTTCATATTTGATTTGACGCAACTACCGTTCTATTGTTCATTCTCGTGTTTTCTCTACCTTAAATATTGTTACCTCACATTAGAGGTTATACTTCATTGTTGTTAGTATCCCTTTTCAGCCCTTGAAGATATTTTAGATGCTTGAATCAGATTCGTTAAGAATTTTTCGGCTTATATATGAACTTTTTAATTGCTCTTTCTTTTGTAGGTGAAAATGATATTGTTCTAGCCGAAACCAGTGTAACAAAGCTGTAGCCAAGAATGCAACGGAAGGCAGTTGATGAAAAGAATATGTGCATTTGTACATCTATACATTATGTTTCTATGCACGTCTTATTAATAGCTATAGGGATCCGTTACAATGTGATGTATAGTATTTTTTGTATCATATTTGTACTACTGTATTCTTCCTATCTAAACAAATTAGTCTATTTAATGAATGCTAAATCATGTTCTCCTTATTAACGTGTCGAGTGTAACTTTAGGATGTGTAAAAAGAGTATTTAAATTAAATAAGTAGATAAAATTATACATTTTCGTACAGAAATTCAATGAAAAATATTTAATACTAAAATATATGATTTATAATTTGGTTTTCGGCAAAACAATGTCAGGTATAATTATACCGTCTTTGTCAACAAAATTGAATGTCATTGCGATTTCACTCATCATTAAAGTAGCTTAAGTAGCCACAATTTGTTTTCCGTAGCAAGAACTTTGATCTTTCAGTCACAAATAACCTATGACTCGGGCGTTCATTGATAGCTGGGTTCCGGGGGATAAACCCCTAATCCCGATTACACGATCCCACATTCAAAATGGATCTCCTATGGTATCTTACTTTATAAAAGAAGGTCGAGGGGAATGGGACGTTCCAAAACTTCAAAATTGCTTTGAACCTCACTCTGTTGATCTCATAAGGAGAATTCCTCTCCCTCGTCTCTCGCAGTAAGACATTAGAGTGTGGCACTATTTCAAGGATGGTAAATATACAGTCAAATCGGGTTATCACTTAGCTTTGGAAAGAATATTAGCTCCAAGTCAAAAACCGATAGTGCAAATCATTGACCCCCCTATTTGGAAAAAGACTTGGAACATCCAAGTTCAGCCTAAACTCAAATTCTTCATATGGCAATGCCTCAAAGTCATACTCCCCATAGTAGTAGCCCTTCAATCTCGTGGAGTTAATTGTTCTAACCGATGCCCTGTCTGCTGGAGACATCAAGAAAGTATCGAATATTTATTTTTCAGATGCCCCCCTAGCCATCAGATTGTGGTCTTTAGTGGGATTGAGCAACTTTATTGAGACCGCCCAGACTGTTAATTTTAGTCTATGGTGGCGACATGTCATGGTCTCTGAGACCTCCCCATTCCACATTCTCCAATGCGTCTGTTTACTTTGGAGAATCTGGAAGTCCAGAAATGTGGTGACCTTTGAATTTACCCAACCTCATATCCATTCTTTAGCCAGACAGTTCTACAACCAGGTCCTCGAATTTTCCAGCCTCCTTCCTCCCCCTCCTCCCCGCAGCTCCATCCCCCCATCCTTGTCCGCCTCTTCTCGGGTTCCTCCACCGAAAGGCTTTTTGAAGATCAATGTCGACGCAACGGTTAGTGCCTCCGGATGCTCGTCTGGGCTTGTTTTCCGGGGCTCAGACGGGCATGTGAGGTTGGCGATCGGATTGCAGCATCAAGGAATAGTCAACCCTTATCTGGCTGAGCTTCTTGCTTTCAGGGATGCTATCTCCTTTGTAGCCTCAAGATCCGTATCTCACGTGATAGTGGAAGGCGACTCTGAAGTGGTTGTCAACCAAGTCCGTCAAGGCATCTTAGAAGACTCGGTGGGTGGTTCGGTGCTTCGAGAGTGTCTCCAGATTCTTAGCTCTTTTTCTGCTTGTATAGAGTTTAGGGCGGTTCCTAGATCCGCCAACAGTGCTGCCCATAGAGTGGCGCGTAAAGCACTGCTTTTGTCTCCTATAGAGCTAGAATCTTTTGATTTCTTGGGGGTAGCTTCAGTATAGTCTTTTTGGGGTCCTGGGTAGAATTGTAAGCTTAACTATTTCTTCTCATTGATATCACTCAGAAAAAAAAAAACTTAATAAATTATTTGTGGCAAACGTATAACTATTTGCTTCAAATGAAATTTTGTGTGGCTCGTAACAACAATAGGCCATGAGTTATATTTTGTGTAGTTAAATACTTTGATGGTTTTGCTACATCATTTTCACTTTCATGGCAAGAAATTTTTTATAATTTTGCTTCAATATAAGTTTTTATAGCAAAAGGTCTAGATTATTAGCTACACATGTATAAAAATGTGTAGCTAACCTTTAGCTGCGCCACTTTTAGCCACACAAGCTACAAAGTTATTTATTTATAGCTATATGGTTTAGCTACATTATGTTGCAGGTTTAGCCACGAATTGTTACATAGCGACATATGCTTTTTCTTGTAGCGAGACTAATCCAACTTTAAACCTTAATTTTAGCAATAAATACGAGTGGTGTTATTGGACAATCCAAATACCACATTGAAAATAAAAGACAAGAGACCCTTGTATATTAGTGTCCCACTAGTTGATATTATTATTATCCTTAAGTCGGGTCTAATTGTTTGGTTACAGTAGGTTTCATTATGATATATTTACTATTTCTCATTCGGTTACGGAAGGTTACTTTCCGGGTTTGGTTAAGGTTATAATAGTAATAAATATCAATAAACCTGTTCGTTAATTATAGTATTCGGTTACAATTATAATCAGTTATGATATTAGCTGATTGTTACTATAGTATAATTGAGAGTCCTTTGGTAACCAACCCTTATATTGCAACTAGCATTGGGCCCGACCCTTTGGTCGGGATTAGCAAATGTTGTGACAATATATTCTATATAAATGACATAAAATGAAGACTATTTGATGATCCCTAGGAGGAAGACATTTTGGCTGCATCATTAACACAATCAACCAAGTTGTTCCCGCTATAATCACACATAAGCATAAGGTTGGTATCATCAAGTGACACAAATGCAAACTGGTTGCATAAAGAAAACAATCATCGAAGCTGCAGTAGTAATAAAAAAAAGGACAATAAACTGCTGCTGCCGCCATAAACTCACAGAAAGCCTGCTATTTGAAATTTAAATTCCATTTTCAGTGGACGATGACAACCAAAACTATGTACAATCTAAAAGCTTGAATTTGATAAATACCAAACTCCTCCCACAAACACGCAATTGCCGTTTGCTGCTATTCGAAAGTGCAATTACTACACGCTGGCAATAAGGCGCTGATGTGTAATAAAGTCATACAGATGCATACTTAACTCGGAATTACGAATTACTTTGGAAAATGATAAAGAAAACTACGTAAAATATAAAAGTTCAAAACTCATAAGAATCAAATCATTCACAAACAGCCCATAGTATGGAAAACACAGTACTCATGATATCCAAGCTTCTAAGTGAACACCTTGCACCATTCTACACAACCCCATGATGGTTCTCTCCATCTTATAGATACGAAGCAATGCTTGGTGTCATTTGGAACTGAACAGATGGAGTCCCAGCACAGAGGAAAGTTCAGTGGTTCCATGTAAGATACAAATCAGGAAGGGAACATAAAACTATGAAGCAAAAACAAAGACAACACTTGATAACCTCTGGAAAAGAATGAGCCTTCAGGTTGCAGCATCTTAATAGCCAGAAATTGAGGTTCCCGCTATCAGAAACACACAAATGCAGTATGCTCCTATACAAAAGAGGCACAAATACTACATTCTGCCAAGAAAAGCATAGATAAATGAACTTGTTGCGGTGAGAAACACATGGGCAATAAACTAATAATGTAAACAACTCACACAAATGTATGTTATTTTCAACTTCAAATAACGATTGTCTTTGGAAAATGATAAAGCAAACAATGTACAATCTAAAAGTTTGGATATTATAAAATCCAAATCGTTCACAAACATCCCATAGTCTTTAAAAGTTCAATACAATGAGGCTCAATGAAGTGTGTTTGAAAATTAAGGACACACTTGGAGGGAATTACAGGCTTTACATGACTCTCCATTCTATAGGGAGCTTTCCCTATAGAAAAGGAAAGAGTAGGCCGTTTCTTTAAAGTAGTTATCACATGAAAAATTCCATTTTCGTGTGGTGAGGTATCATTGTTGTTGTCATTAGTGAATGAGTAGTTTGTAGATTATTGGTGGTTAATAATTAGAAGTAAAGAATGGAGACCGGCTAAAAAGGCCCAAAAGAAAACGACTGAAGCTAGGAAAGGGTCAAGAATTACACAATCACCTAAGGAAGTGGAGATATTGATTTGGGTTTTCAATTTCATGAACTAAACCATTGTAGAATGACTTAATAGCAGAGATAAGCATATGGAAGCAAACATGACAATATTGCAGTAATCTAATAGTAAGAATCTCCATACTTTGAACACCTATTCATATTTTGACAGTGAAAATTGGGTTTAGACAAACAAATCAGCTCTCAATTGACCTTAACATAAAGCAAACTCTTTACAACCTAGAATCATAATTGACATTGTCATAAACAAACAATTTACTATTGACCACAAAGAGCACGGGTTCATCAGGTTTCTCATGAGTTTACCTCATGAAATAAGCCTGCTAAAGTCGAACGGAAACATGAAAGTATGACCATTTTTAAGCTACAATTTAGAAAGTTCTCAATCTAGCAAACATAAACTTCCTATCAGGATAAGTTGAGTGAACGCCGAAGAGAGACATATCTGGCACGGAAACAAAAGGTCAATAGCTAAGAATTTGTCAATAACTAAGTGTAAGAAGCATCACAGCAAAGAACAACTCGTATGTGCTTAAAATCAATTACAGACAATATCGACTTTCACTTACCATCCTCAAGACGCGCGCTCTCCTCGTCAACTTCAGTTGTGATGACATATGATCTCAGGAAAACATCGAACAAAGAACAAAATGAATGTATTACATCGGGTAGTAGCAAAGCCGGAATTTTTTTTTTTGATAATGGTGACATCAATTAATTAATATTCAACAATTAATTAATAGTTGGAATTGAATGGAGGATTTTATGGGAGAGAAGAAGTGTCACAACCGCGACATTTTGGCAGCATTGTTGCAATCGTTGAAGACGTGTCAACTAAAGCACAAATAGTCATTTTAATTAGATCACCGTTCTCCTCCAAAATTTTGCATGTTTAATTCACCTGCATGTTGTATTTATACATGTTGCGGAAAGAGACCCACAACCAGTGTTGTAATCCCTTGAGGTAGTGCTACAATAAATATACAAACCTAAGAAACTAAGAGACTAAATGCCATGGGTGGCCCCTGTTGCTTCTTCATTCCCATGAGAGCTTTGAGCCGGCAGAAGAAAATATCATTTTCGATGATGATCTGTCCTAGTGCAGCAAGTAGGGGCAAAGGTCGACACTTTGAAGAGGGAATACAATTGTTAGTCTCCTGTATCCGAATTGGAGAATTTTCAACCTAGGTTTCTTGCAAAAGTCATGAAGAATTTTGGTATCACAATTGGAGAATAAGAGCCCCATTTCAACCTAATTCCTCCTTCCACCGCTTCCCATGCTTCCTCCAATTTAAATTCCACTCTTCGCTATTATTGTTGTGTTTGGATTGCTTATTTTGCTTTTGATGGGTTCGATGCCCAAAATGGGTCTTGCTTATGTGCATACAGGGAACGGATCAGGGGCGTAGCCAAGATTTTATTCAAGGGGGTGCCATAATTTCTTTTACATATATAGTTTGATATTTCATATTGTGAAATTATTCTAAAATTATATGAATCGGCTAAACTATCAAGATTTCACGGTATCTCACCAAATAACCATTCTCTAATAGTCTGCATTTCTTATCCATATTGATAAACTAGAGTGTAAAAATGTAGATATTAGTAGATGAAATTAATTTATATAGTTTGTTGTGGTTTAATGATAGCACATTTGACAATTGATATTGAAATTAAGAGATTAAATATCATTATTAACATACTAATATTAGTATTTTTTGGGCATTTCTCCAAATCCAAGGGGGTGCCACCCTTGTTTGCTTCTAGCTACGCCTCTGGAACGGATATAGAAGTATGTGATGAATATATTCAGCTATGGATTAGCCTCCTTCTAGAGAAATTTGGGGAAAATGTCGACACATATAATAGGTTTAGGATGGTCCATACCTTTGGCCTTTGAGAGAAAATCAGCAAAAACAGAGCCGATTTTTGAAGGCACAGAGCGAGACAGAGAAGGATTGTTTGCCCGGTGGTTGGATTTTTTAGGGGATTCGGAGGACCGATGTCGGAAAGCACTGAGGGGGAGAGAATTGTTTCTTCAGCTTGACAACGGGATTCGGAAGGGAACTTCCACGGCCGACACTGCGATTAAGAAGAATAGTTCGCTCGGAGGCGGGGGTACGTACGGTAGGGGACTTTCGGCTTCGACGCAGGATGATTGAAAGTGCGGCAAGGATTCGGACTGGTGGGTTGGTTAGATTTCTCAGTGTGGAGTAGCGAGAGAGAAGGATTGAGGAAGTTACCCGAAGGTCCCTCCGCAATGTGCGGGTTATTCAGCACCGGCTGACGTGGCAAAAAGGATTTATTGACATTGGCTTATAGTGTTTTGTAGATGATGCTTTCAAGTCGGGTTTTGGGGCCAGTTACGGAAAACAATAATTAAAGTATTAATTAAGCTCTCAGCCGATTAAGAAAATGAGTAGTTTCTTTATGACTTTTCTTATTATTAAAATAATTGTTTCTTTCGATTACAGATAATAATAATAATAATAATAATAATAATAATAATAATAATAATAATAATAATAATAATTTCTTAATAATTCTGGAACTTCCATTAAGGTTGTAATAGCATTCCAAGTATAGGTTCAAAATAATAACTATGGATATTTACTAGTTACACTTATTGCGGCGGGTATTGTTTTGCCGTGCTAAACTCATGTGTTGTGATTATGGTTTATTGCCGGTTAAATCTTTTATTATTATTAAAGATTGCAGCATGTATTTAATATTTATGGACTCACAAATAAATTCGATGTGATGGTCGTTGGATCGTTAAAATACACTATCTAGTTACTTTGTGCATTTTATGTCTTGTAATTTGTTTGGTAAACAAGATAAGTTTATGAGTAATATATGCCTCATTTCAGTAAACCAATGTTTGGGGCTCAGTTTGAAAATCTTAATCCTTGTGCGGTAAAGGTTTAAATTTTGGCGCATGCAAATTATGTATTCACTAGCTCAAATGCAGGTGAATAGTTAAAGTTTCATATGCGCACATAGTAATAAATATGCGATGATTATTTGGTTCGCATGTGAATGTTAAATCGGCCCAAAGGTAGATTTACTATCACATGTTCTTATCATCAATATTTAATTACTCGGACAAAAGACATTACTTACAAATTAATATTTTGTGCAAAATCAAATATTAATGGAGTGCATTGTGTCTTGAGATATGGGGTAAACCTTTGCATAAAATTTTTATGGTAATTCTCTCTTAATGGTAATTAATCACTTATTAATATTTTGTGATTATGAGAGAGTTGTTCAGTATTTTAATTAAATTAATTTTAGCAGTATGTTGCCAAAGTAACCTCTACTTGCAAAAAATTATTTAACTTTCAATACATGGATGTTCGTGTAAGTTTACTTATGTGGGTAGTGATTGACCCAAAGGACGACACTATTTGACCAAGTAATCAAACACTTTAATGATAAATATGTGATCATTATAAAGTTAAGAATTTTGCCATGTCACCGTGACATGGACTTTTCGGTCGACCTAATCCAACATGCGGTCGACCGAATGGACTAATTCATGTATGTGGGGTACCGAGACGCGGTCGACCTCTTACATAATATGGTCGACAGCTTTGGTGGTCTAACAGAATGAAAGGTCGACCCAAATATCTCATAGGCCAACCCTTGTGCACCTAACAGGTCGACCGCATTATGAAGAGGTCGACCGCCTTCACACCGTATCCGTATTGGATATGGATTCCAACACCAGAAAGGTTCCACAATTGGACAAGGGAACGAATTGGGTCGACCCATTGACGTCCTAAATCTCTATAAATACGAATATAAGTCCCCTTCAACGCCTCCAAGTCTGAATTAGGTTTTTTTCCGATTAAGAGCCTTTGTGAAGAAGATCGTTCGCGGTTGCTGTTGTACGTGTTGGAAGTGGTCGACCAGGTCTAAGGTGCGGTCGACCTAATGTAGCATTCGCCGTCTTCTTTTCTAATGCGTGATTTCCACCGGGTAATTTGATATATTGTTGGGTGCAGAATTCCATTGGGTCGACCGTGACGTCAACCAGGTCGACCTGACGAGACAATTCTTCGTATTTGAATTTAGGCCACAACACTTGGACTTCTGTACTTGCGAGGTAACCCAATTGGTCGACCTAATGGGTTTCAAGGTCGACCGTTTCTGTTTTTTTTGGTTATTCAACCTGAATGTCGACTTTGGCTTTGTTTGTATGACTATGTTGTGCTTGAAAAGGTCGACCGCGCCAGATATCTGGTCGACCTATCCTTTTTTCGGTTTAATTTTGAACTTACTTTTTGTTGTTAATTGTTATTTTCCTGCTGGATAGGTCGACCTAGGAATAACAGAGGTCGACCTTAATGGTTGTGATAGTCACTATTTGTCTTCCAGGTCGACCTAATACTTTGTCAGGTCGACCACGTCTTTGTTTTTTGGTCAATTGTAGAAATTTGTAGTTGAATTATGATTTAAATTTTTCTTTAAATTGTTTAGACGATGACGCATGATGAGAAACTGCATCAAGATTTGGGTGAAATCATGAAATTGTTGAAAGCCACACAAAAGAAGCTGGTGGTGTGTCAAACACAAGTCAATGACTTTCAGAAGTCCATGCGTGATAGAGTGGAGCAATTGTCAGTTCGACTGACAGATATGACTGGGATGATGCATGACGGGTTTGAGAGGCTAGAAGGTGCTATCAAAGATATAAGTGCAGAACGAATGGAGAATGGCGGAAGAAATGGTAAATGAAAGAAATTTGACTTTGGTAAAGAGGAAGACGACCATGATGACTCTGAAAATTGCTACCAGAGCATAGACAATTTATTGAAAGAGCACATTTTAAAGGTATCCAAGTATATTCATATGTGATTGAAGATATTAGTATTACTATCATTAGTGCTAATTTGTTTTGTTTATATGTTTGACAGAGTGAAACAACGAATGGCAGCAAGGGTTCCTCTCCTAAGTACAAGAGACCGCGATATGAAAGTGACTCCTACACCACTCCAAAGAAGGATCAATTTGTAAGCAAAGGATTATTTCGTGATGATAGCGATGAAGATGAATCTAAGAGTCCTTTCGAAAAGCACGGGGTAAGTTTACGTTACATATTCATCTATAATGTGTGTTTGTGTTCATATGTTACTTTAATTTTAACTATGATTTGTAGGTCATGAAAGTGGAGGGTCTAGAAGGATTCACCAAAAATCTTCAAAATCCAGTTGAAGACTTGTATTATGTTGTTACTAAAGAGAAGGCTGGGGACAAGAATTGGGACAAGTAAGACGTTTTTTAGCAGGGCCGTCCCATGATATTTGGAGGCCCTGTTCAAGAATTTAAAATATGACCCCAAAAATTCGGTTACTAAACATTTACAATCCAATGATTTAGCTTCACTTCTAATTTTCGAATCACATGTATCCAGACTCCTTAATTCTCTGTTTTCTTTTACGGTTAGAACTACCTTTTTCAAAATTTTGGGTTCACATAACTAAAAATTATAACCAAAGATTAGTGATCCAAATTTCCAATCAATATTAAGTTCCCTGCAAAAGAGAAAGAAAAAAGAACTTAAAAATTAAAATAAGTTGATTATGTGCTTGGATAATAGGGATGGACATTGATTAGAAGTTCATTAGAATTGAGTGTGAATAATTAATATTTAGGAGTTGGATGGTTTAAGAAAGTTGAAATTTTTGGGGAATAGAAGAAGAGAGACGTTAAAGATCTTTACTGTTAATTTTGTTTCATCAAATGACTTTCAGCTAAGTGGTTGACTCTCTTTTTAATGAAATAAAGGTCAGCGGTCCGGTTCTCCATCCTGTCGCAAGGATGCTCTTGTGCATGTCTGTTTTTATGTGGGCCGCTTTGCAAGCCCAAGGGTCTGCTCCGCCTGCGATTATGAGGCCCACGTCGAAGCCCAAGTTGGATCTGTCTCCGAAGTCCGGTCTAATGGATTGTGACTTATGAGGCCCCCGAAAAGTTGAGGCCCTGTGTTGTGGGTCTGACCAGCACAGGGCATGGGCCGGGCCTGTTTTTTAGTACGTGTGGTCGACCGTTTAGGTCATGAGGTCGACCGTTTGTCAAATAAGGTCGACCGTGACTGTGAACAGGTCGACCTGTACGTTGCAAATCACAATTGACATTTCTGTTATTTTGATTATTGCAGTTTGACCGTTGTGGACTTTTTTTCTGAAAACGTGCAACGACATTATTTGAGTTCGGTCATTAGCGAGAATAGCTGGGTTTGCTCATCAGTAAGTACTATACTACTACGACTTTCGTATGAATTGTGCACTATTTATGTTAGGATTTACGATGATTTTGTGTTTGATTGTTGGATGGTAGGTAGTGGATTTGTGTGCAAGGGCACTAACAATGTCTGAAAAACATGATGTGAAAAAGCCAAATGTGTGGTATTTGCCAAATATGTTTTCGGTAAGAGCCGTAATGTCAAATTATTTGTCATAACCTAGTTATTTATATTGTACCATGTCAATTCATCTCAACTAAAACATGGTGCAGAAAATGGTAAGCGCTAACATGAAGACCAGACAAATTCGTAACAAGTTGATGAATGATGGCGTGGTCTTTATGCCGAATGTCAGTGCATGCCAGAAGGTTAGTCTAGTCAATGTCCCTATATCATTAAATTTCGAAAGTGCATTTGTTTGTATTCGCTGTTTATAACATATAGTGAGTGTTTCGTTGCTAGATATCTATGCCAGTTCTTGACGATGAAGCAAGTCATTGGTTTCTGTATCTCGTCAATGTCCAGCAAAAAACTGCATTTTTGCTTGACAGTCTACCTTCAACTAGTGAGGCGAATCGTAGGCGTAAATCAGCACTATGCAAGAAATTGGTAAGTGTTTCCTATAATTTTCTGACTACTCAGCGTTACGTATTATGCTAGAAGCTTAAAATATTCGTTATTTGTGTGTAGTTGTCCAATTTGGATGATATTTTGAAACCGGAGCGCATGAGTAATGTAGTAGTACCAAATTTTGGAGATTTCAATTTTGATGAGCTACGAGTTCAACGGCAAAGGAATAGTACTGAGTGTGGTGTGCACGTCATGCAGTGGATGCGCTATGGATCCAAGGATCTTGATAGAGTGGTGAGTATATCGTCAAACAAATAACTTGTTTAATTTACACTTTTTTTAGTTGTAACGAAATCTTACATGGCATAATGCAGATAGGAGAAGAACACAAATTACCGGCTCGAAAGGAGATTCTATGGTATCTGGCTACACATTTTGAAAACCGTGCACGAGAAAATCTTTTCAAGCATGTAGTAGATGAATGCATGGAACGAGGCAAAGAGAGACAGAGTTCAAACAAAAAAGCAAAGAAATGAAGTCGTTAAGTTACAATGTTGCATTATTTGGACCATACATTTAATTTGTATTTGCGAGATCGTTTCATTTTGGATTTTGAATGTTTATCGTTTATTAGATTTGTTATACAATTATGGATGTGACTGAATTTACGATTTCAATCGTCTAGAACAAGTGGTCGACCACATACTCAAAGCGGGCATACCCAAAGGCAGAGAACAGGTCGACCTCGTGACGCTTAAGGTCGACCTATGATACCGTAGCAAAGTCAAAAACCATGTAGAATATGGATGGAATCTCGTCTGTTTGGCCTTAATAAAATACGGTCGACCATTCGTGTCAAGAAGTCGACCTGTTTCACATTTATAAACAATGGTCGACCATTTCAGTTAAGAGGTCGACCTGTTTCACATTTATAAACAACGGTCGACCATTTGTGTAAAGAGGTCGACCTGTTTCACATTTACCCAAGACGGTCGACCATTTGTGCAAAGAGGTCGACCGTAATGAATCATGTCCTTGTACAATTAGGATTTTGTTTACTTGTCCTTGTCGAATTATGATTTTATATATCTTTCACCAATTGGATAAGGAATTCGTCTACATTATCTATAAATAGATGGGAATCTTAAGACTTTAATCGTACTTTGATTTATGCAATTTGTTGGAGTGAAGTTGTAATCTCATCGCTCTTATTGTGATCGGGTGTTGGTGGCGGTTTATATTTATTCCGGTAGACCGTAACAATAAGTGGTCGACCTCTTTGCTAAGGTATGTCTCGTATGTGCTTGTTAATGGTTGTATGTGGTTAAATTTTTCCCACCATCCGGTCGACCACCTCCACCATCCGGTCGACCGTACTTTTGTAATTATATGATTAGGTCGACCTTTCAGTAAATTTAGGTCGACCGCATGTTTGTTATTTAGTAATAAGGTCGACCGTACAGTTCATTCAGGTCGACCTGACGAGAGCTTATTGTGTATGTTTTTGACATTAAGTTCGTATTCTGATCGTTGCAGGATGGATAACAGAGATGATAATGAGGTTAACTTCAATGAGGAACCTAAGGATGCTCGAGCAGGAGCTATGGATAATTCAGATGATACAGATAATACGGATGATGAAGTGGTTGGGGATGATAATGAAACCGAGGGTGCTGAAGAAGAATTTATGGATGATGAAGAAGCTACTGAATATGAACAACAAATTCCTTCCATGGAGTTCCAAACATTAGAAGATGCAGAGAAATTTTACGATTCCTATGCTAAAGCGAAAGGATTTAGCGTTCGACGTAGAGATCTTTGGAGGAGTCGTCGAGGAGTAGCAATTGGGAGGACAATGGTATGTTCGAGAGAGGGGACTAGAGATAAGATGCATATAGATAAAGAAGGTCGGACTCAACAACATCGTAAGATGACAAGACATTATTGCAAGGCATCGCATACTGTACGCTTTGATCGGAATAAGAAAATGTGGGTTGTTTCTAAGTTTGAGATGAAGCACTCACATCGTTGCTGCAATGAAGAAGAAACTCAATTCCTTCGGTCTCATCGAAATGTGAGTGAAGGAGACAAGGCTCCGGCGATAGGGATGCGACAGTCATGAAGAATAAAGTTGGAGGATATGAGAATCTGGGGTACACTCCAAAGGATTTGGACAATGCTGTTCAGCAATCCCGAACAGTTGACGACGATCTAATAGGAGATGTTAACCGAACATTGGGTTACTTGCAAAGTAAACATACCTCTGATGCGGGCAGCATCAAGTACAATCGACCATTTGTTATGATGGTTGGTGTAAATCACCACCACCGTAACATCATATATGGTTTTTCCCAGTTGGATAACGAGACAATCCCCAACTATGTTTGGTTGTTGAATACTTTTCTGGAGTGTATGAACTCTAAGATGCCCACTTCACTGATCACAGACGGAGACAAGTCTATGCGTGGTGCCATTGCTACTGTTCTGGTTGGAGTGCCTCACCGTCTTTGTATTTGGCATATTGAGACAAATGCGACAACGGCCGTTCATAATAAGGAGTTCGTTAGCGCATTCACTTACTTGGCGAAAGCACGAATATCGATTGAGGAGTTTGAGAGGCGTTGGGAGCATTTGATTAGTCAGCATGGTTTGTCTGCAAATAAGTGGTTGCAGGATTTGTACGCTGACAAATTACTGTGGTCAGAGGCATACTTGAAGGATATTTATTTCGGTGGACTCCAATCAACCTCGCGATGTGAGTCATGCAACCATTGGATAAATGGGTATGTGGGAACTCAATACAGCTTGCAACGTTTTGTTCAGGGCATTGATGAAGCACTAGAGGGGATGCGTTTCACGGAGGTTCAGGATGATTATAATTCTAGGCACACGAGGTTGGTCTGCAAGCATGCCCTTCGCACTTGGGAAATGCAAGTGAAAGTATCTACACTCATCGTACATTTGCCATCTTCAAGTCTGAACTAAAGAATGAAGCTTCTTATGTATTAGCGGAGAGAAGAACTGAATCAGATGGGACAGAGACATTCATACTAAAGAACTACATGAACCCAGATCGGGTAAGGCGGTTAACATTTACTACGTCCAATCAAGATCTAAAATGCGAATGTGCATTATTTGAATCTAAGGGGCTTCCATGCAGACACATGCTTACAGTAATAAAAAATATGGGATACACCGCACTACCCTCGTCGTGGTTCAAGCTTCGATGGACCCAAAATGCGAAGACACTAAATCGTCATCCTGGAGTTGGAGGTGATGTGGGAGAGAAAGTTGGTCGACTGATAAGACATGGAGGATTGGCTCTAAAGTGTAAGATTTTATGTGACATCGCGTGTGGTAGTGAATCTGCTTTTAATCATGTCTCTAAGACGTTGGACGACCTTACTCAATGGGCAATTGAGTTTGCGAGGGAGAGAACGGACAACACCACACCGGCAAACCCTCCAGCACCCCTTCGAAGTGTGAAAGATCCAAAAATTGGGAAGACCAAGGGGACATTCAACTCAGCACGAACTGCATCGGGCAAAAGTTTAAGAAAGTGTTCGAAATGTGGGAAATATGGTCATTTTCACCCTAAGTGCCCGAAACAAAGTCCCAAAAAAGGATCTTAAATTTCTTCTATTGTTTTTTAGGAATTTATTTATTTTTTAATAACTGTGATTGCATTGTATTTTCTTCGAATTATCTTAATAATTTATGAGTTAATTGATTGTTGGTTGAAATAAACAATAGCAATAAACGGTCGACCTCATACAAATTTCGGTCGACCGAACAAGTTTGTGCGGTCGACCGCGTATTTAATTCGGCCGACCAAACCGGTTTGTTTGCAACATCCACCCAAACCTCCCCCAATCCTCTATTTAAGAAACCCTCCCCCACTCATTCTACACCACAATCAGAACCCTATCCCACCACATCCACTCATTCTTCCTCTCCGTTCCGTTCTTCATCTTCTTCTCCAATTTCCAAAAACTCCAATTTCCAAAAACTCAAAGGAAACTCCATTTCATTCTCATCACTTAGAAGAAGAACAAGGTATAACTTTCAGTCCTCTTTTTCATTTTATTCGATTCTTGTCTTCTTCTTTGGTAGATTAGATTGTTTTCAAAAAATCTAAAGATGGAAAAGAGAGATTCTTCCTTCTGTTCGCCAGAAGCGGTCCACCTTTTCATATTCGTGGTCGACCGCAACTAGCTTTCATTCGATTTTTTCGTTTGTTGTATAGACTGAGGTCGACCTATGATGATATTGATGTCGACCTGTGAAGATTTGCAACGATTTATGGCCTTATTATTTAGATCTATAGCTTGAAAAGAGGGATTTTCCCTTCTGTTCGCCAGAAGCGGTCAACCTTTTCATATTCGTGGTCGACCGCATCTGGCTTTCATTCGATTTTTTCTTTTGGTGTATAGACTGAGGTCGACCTATGATGATATTGAGGTCGACCTGTGAAGTTTTGCAACGATTTATGGCCTTATTATTTAGATCTATAGCTTGAAAAGAGGGATTTTCCCTTCTGTTCGCCAGATGCGGTCGACCTTTTCATATTCGTGGTCGACCGCATCTGGCTTTCATTCGATTTTTTCTTTTGGTGTATAGACTGAGGTCGACCTATGATGATATTGAGGTCGACCTATGATGATATTGAGGTCGACCTGTGAAGTTTTGCAACGATTTATGGCCTTATTATTTAGATCTATAGCTTGAAAAGGGGGATTTTCCCTTCTGTTCGCCAGAAGCGGTCGACCTTTTCATATTCGTGGTCGACCGCATCTGGCTTTCATTCGATTTTTTCTTTTGGTGTATAGACTAAGGTCGACCTGTGATGATATTGAGGTCGACGTGTGACGTTTTGGTACGAGTATTTAACCTTATTCGGACTCGTTTCAATTTAGCCGAGGTCAACCTATGATGCTTTTGAGGTCGACCTATGAAGGCAAAAGTTCGAGTTGTGCCATTGTCTTTGTTTTATTTGTGCGAAACTAACACTGATCGACCTCTTCTAATTATGAGGTCGACCGGATCTGTTTTGCACTCAATTGGTACGAGCATTTGGGGCATTTAGGACTCATTTCAATTTAGCCGAGGTCGACCTATGATGCTTCTGAGGTCGACCTATGAAGGCAAAAGTTCGAGTTGTGCCATTGTCTTTGAATTATTTGTATGAAACTAACACTGGTCGACCTCTTCTATTTATGAGGTCGACCGGAACTGTTTTGCACTCAATAGCAAAAGCATTTGGGCCATTTTAGACTCGTTTCAAATTAGACGAGGTCGACCTATGATGCTTCTGAGGTCGACCGATGAAGGCAAAAATTTGAGTTATTTGTGCTAAACTTGTTGACGTCGACCTGTGATGATATTGAGGTCGACCTCGGGCCATTTAAATCGATTGAAAGCCAGATGTTCATGGGGAGTGCAGTGCAAGACATTAGGCCACCTTGTAATGCACTCGAAGACACAAACGTCTGCTGCCTTCACCGAGTTCTCCTTTGCTTGTCGGTGACTGGCATAGGGTTGCAAAGGATAACTCGGTGAAGGCAGCAGACGTTTGTGTCTTCGAGTGCATTCCAAGGTGGTCTAATGTCCTGAACTGCACTCCTGATGAAAGTCACATCTGGTTTTCAATCGATTTAAATTTTCCGAGGTCGACCTATGAAAGCAATTTTGTATTTGAATTGTTACGGGTTTATGTCGACCCATTCTCGTTTTAAATTAACTGAGGTCAACCTATGCTTCTTCTGAGGTCGACCCATTCTCGTTTTAAACAAACTGAGGTCGACCTATGATTCTTCTGAGGTCGACCCATTCTCGTTTTAAATTAACTGAGGTCGACCGCTTTATGGAGTGATCGACCGCGTATTATTCATTTCGAAAATGTGACTAACGTGTATTCTTGCTTGTTTGATCGCAGGATGTTTGGCGGCAAAAAGAAAAGAAAGGCACAAAAAGATGCTGCCTCAAGTTCGGAATGGGAAGAGTTCAATCCCAATCTGTTCCAGACCAAGGAGCAAAGTGAGAACTATGAAGAGAAGAGAATGCACAACCGCAGGGTGGCTCCGGGAAGGCCATTGACGACGGATGCGTATTCTCATTTCGAGAATTACGGGTTTCTGGGACCCTTCATCGAGCAGGAGTGGCTGAAGGTGATATCACTCAATGTACCATACTACCCAAAACTGGTACAATACTTCTACAACAACATCGTCTACGAGCGCAATGCAAATGGATCCATTCACGCATTCAAATCCTATGTGAATGGGGTGGCGATGCGCATCAGCAAGAATGTGTTGGCGCAAGTACTGGAGGCTCCAAACGAGGGGAAGAGAATCAATTCTTACGGTGCTTGGAATGAAACGCATTTCACGAGAGCCAAGCAAATCCAGACGGTATGTGGTCTTGATGAATAGGAAGATGCTCAGGGGCGCAATAGGCCAACGAGTAACCACCTGACAATTCAAGCCAGAGTTCTTCACCACATGCTTTCCTACAACATTCTGCCAAAGGGTGGACATCGGGAGACAGTCCCCTACTTCGACATGGAGCTCCTCACCAACCTACTGTTAAACGAGAAGGTGAAGTTGCCATACTTGATCTTTAACCACGTGCTTACTGCTGCAGAGAGTTCAAACAGGAATCTTCCCTATGGGATGATCCTCACTGTGCTATTTGAGCATTTTAATGTGAATTTAAGTGAAGAGGTGGGGTTAAGAATTTCAAGGCAGGAGTTCTATACTGTTTCATCTCTGAAAAAGATGGGCTTTGAGCTGCGTAATGGTGAGTATGTCAGAGTAAACAATGCTCATGGTGGTGATGATGATGATGAGGATGATGATTGTGATGAAGGAGCTCGAGACGAGCCAATGGCGGAGGCACAGAGTTCAACTCCACCGATCACCTTAGAGCGTGTGTGGGAGCGCATGGACTGGCATGTACGACTACATGGGGCAAATGACCGCCCAGATGAGCACAATGCAGGTGACCGTGAATGAGATGCGAGATGAGTGGCGATCTTTCAGCGGAAGATACATGCATCCCACCACATCCGACCACCATCATGCTAGCACCACCAATGAAGAAAATGTGGATGAGGGAGAGGGGGGAGATGAGTAGGAGAGAGGAGATTTTATATTGTGTGTTTTAGTGGTCAAAACGATTGTTGATTGTTATTCTGTTGTTTTTTTAGTTTTATTTTTTTGTGTGAACAATTATGATTTCTGTTTTATTTTTAGTTGTTAAGCTATGAATTGATGAGTCCTTGTTATAATTATTTATGACTAATTATGATGGTTTGAAACATAATTTATACGATTAAAAGAACCACACAAATCGACATACATAAGCAAAAAAGACACGGGGCATAGGTTGACTTTCTTGTATTCGGTCGACCTCGTACCGGATTAGATCGACAGCGAAACCAACACTTGATCTTCATTTTACGTCAAATGATTGGACACTTTGATAGAACACTCATCTTCTATCTGGTCGACCTCTTTCCTTATCCGGTCGACCATTTTGTTAATGACTGCCATCAAGTGGTCGACCTATATACCTTAGGTGGTCGACCATGTTGTTTCTGACGCCAACGAAATGGCCGACCCAGGTTTTATTCTGGTCGACCAAAAATAACAACTTAAACTAAGTGCGGTCGACTAAGTGGTCGTTGAGGTCGACCGCAATGCTTTCTCGTGTTGCCCAAATTAGTCAATTCGGTCGACCGCCTTCAGAAATAGGTCGACCGAAAAGTGCATGTCACCGTGACATGCATGTCATAGTAGGCATACCCTAAAGTTAATGTTCATGTGAATAACAGTCGGTCCAAAGATAGAATGTTGTTTGACGGAACTTATTATCAATATTTGATCATTGTATTAAGAGTACCACTCGCAGTTAATTTCTTTGTCCAAAGACTAAGAATTAATGTTGCATTAGGTATCTTATGATGGGTTCCCCAAATTGGATCATGTATTTGTCTTGTTAATTACATGGCATGGTGGATTTATTCTTTTATCTTTATATAGTTTTCATGACTTATTTTAGATATTTATGCCAAATTTGAAGCTAACTCTTCTGCTAAATGGGATGAATCTAAAGAAATAAAGTAAAATCAAGACAATTATTCTCGAGATATAGGCTTTGATCTTACACTTTTGTGTGGAACAATCCCTACTCTACTCCGGAAAATCTCAATGAGGTTTAAATAGGTAAGAATTACTCTAAGTGTGCTTGATAATATAAGCACTTTATCAATGCATAATTAAGGGGCTCTTATACTAAGACGCTTATGGGGTTTTCTTGCAGTAATAATACAGTATTTTGCCAAACATAAAAGGATATAGGACAACTTGCCTATTAGGTTGATTTGATTCCATAAAGTGTAAAGGCAAAATGTTCAAGCTTAGTATATTTTGAAGGTGTCCTATTTCGCATTAAAATCAAGTGACTAAAGTTAGAGTTGTCAAAAGACATACTCAACACTTGGTTTCATTTATCTTCCTCACGAAGTTTCATGTGAGTACTAATACTCACAAAAGGAGAGGAGGGAAGATACGAGATAAGATTGTGCTCGTTCACATAACCTCAAAATTCTCAGTAAAGGAACAAATAGAGAACTAAGGATATTATGGTATCGGTGAATGCTTAAGGATATGTATGGCGAGGAGTATAATTATGCGTTTATACATACTATACTCCATTTGCATGAAAGTCAAAATGCTTACAAAGAACATCCTTAAATTGAGTATCCATAAAAGTAGTTAATATAATCCATATGAGCAATAAGGTACTTGAACATTTAGAGTTGTTCAACTTAGAAAAAACCTTATAAGGTACAAGAAGGTATTGTGGACACAAGGGTACAATTAACTTGTATTTTCTTGGTTACTCGAAACTGCTCTCGATGCTACAAGTTTTTTTTTTAATCCTACATAAAAAAATGTTATTAAATCAGAAATGTGAGATATCTTGAATATGTTGAGTTTTGGGGGAAGGAAACATAAGAAATTTTACTACACAAACTCAACACACTCAACAAATGCCATTAAAGATATTCACAAAGGAGAAGATAAGTGATTCAAGTTAACAATATCATTTTCTTCAAAGAACATAAGGATAATGTCAGGTTGACTAATGATTCGGTTTATATTAGTCAAAGTTACGAACAGTTCTAAAAAGTGGATTGATGTCATATGATAAAGTCTATGAAAGACAATAATGGCTCAGTATGAATTCTCATTATTGATATCATAGACTTCATCTCATTATTAGCTCATTCGGATTTAGAGACTAATGTTAGAGATGATTGTGTATATCTTAAGTTCAGTGGGAGTAAACTCATTGTCTTGTGTTATACATCATTGATATTCTACTTTCAAGTAACGATATATGCTTACTGCACGAGATCAAGAAATTTCTGAAAGGAAATTTGGTAAAAAGGCTCTTGGTCTCGCCTCCTTTGCATTGGGAATTGAGGTACTAAGAGATAAATTCTCAATGTATACTCAATTTTAAATGAGATATATCGATAAGGTTTAAGTAGATAAGTAGTAACCCAAGAAATGTGTGTTAGCTAAAGGAGACAGTTTTTGGTCTCAATTGATGCCCCAATTATGTATAAGAAATATAGATACAAAATCTCCTTTATACATATTTGTTTTCTAATGATCCAATGTATACTTTAGTTTATTCTCATCCCAATATAGCATTTATGGTTAAGAGTATTTGGTAGATACTTGGGTAATTTATGCATGAAATATTAGAAAGAATTCAAACATGTAATGCGTTTACTAAAGATGATAAAAGAATACATGTGAACTTATCGGATTAGATAATTTAGAGATCATAGGGTACTCTGATTACGATCCTACAGAATGTCAAGATAGCATGAACTCTTTATCAAGTTACCCTTAAGTGTTGGGTAGAGTTCAAATCACATCTTGCGATTCCAATTATGGTCGCAAAGTTTTGTCCCTATAATGACTTTGGTAAGTCATTGAAGGTTAATAGTGACAATGATTTGATAGCGATGCACTATCATTATAATAGGAGTTCAGAAGTCAAAGGTTATTGACATAAAGTTCCTAATGGTTAAACAAAAAGTTCAAAATAGACAAGTTTCTATTGAACTTTAAGGACATGACTAATGTTAGCTTATCCATTAGACAAAGGTTTGACACATAAAGTTTTTTCCATGATAATATTGCTTGCATGAGTGTTATTCCGGATGGTACCTTGGGTTAGTGGGATTCATTTAAGTATGTTCAATAGTTATGACTAAATTAATTTATGCAGAATAAAGTGATGGTTTTTTAGAGTCTATTTTCGTAATATAAGTGTTTGTGAAATTAGACGGCCCAAGTGGGAGATTGTTACGAATTTCATTTCCTACCTTAAGTGGGCTAGCAAATTCACAACAGGGACGAGATGGGTTGCTAATCATCTATCCCGTTAGCACCGTGCTAACCCAGCAAACCGCCTTCCTTTTTAATTTCGAAAAATTAAGGAGTGTTTTATTATCAGGGGAATTTTGGTAAGTTGGGTTTATTAAATGACGTCATGTCGTGATTTCAGCCAGGTGAAACGTGTGTGATTTTCTTGGTGGGGATATCCCAATAATCAAGCAAACTTCTTTTTGGGTAAGATTTTATTTTTCACTCTATCCGGCGGAGAGTAGAAGCCCAGCCAATTCCCGCAGTCCTTCCCGTCGATGAAGCCTCCCTCGCCAGTGGCCTTTGTTGGGACTGGGTTCGCCTGCTCTGCCTTGACGATGCCGTCCGGAACCCCTCCGATGTCTATTGAGTCAAGCATATCAATGGCCGCAATCAATGAAGGAAAATGCTGCAATCTTGTAAGTAAAGGAAAGAAAATCAAAGACAGCAAGAAGGAGGAGAGATTCTGCAATCAGCAAGAATAATAAAGGAAAGAACTTTCCAATGGCTAACTATAGCTCAAAGATGCTGATTTGCCACATAGCAAATCAACACAAAGGAGGAAGGTTCTAACGGCTGAAAAATTAGAGAAGAAATCAGATCAAGAAGATTGGATACAACAGTGCACAATGAGGCTCAAATGACCAGCTCACTCCAAATCAAATTAGAGGATTGAGTTCTCAATCAAATCATCACAAATAGGGAAGGAATTGAATGACTAACGGTCATATTCCTGCCTATAAAAGGCGACCTGAAGAACCAGCAAGGGTAACCTTTTCGGAGATCAACAACGCTAGCTAGACAAGAGGGGATTTTGTGAGTGTAGCGAGATTGATAGAAAAGGGGATTTCTCAAAGGGTTCGGGGAGAACAACTTTGAGGGTTAGTGTTGGGGAAACACTAGTTACGAGTTGCTTAGGTAGCAATTCGGGTTCTGTGAGAGTGTATGTGATTGATCACAGGTTTTTCGGGTAGATAGATTGTTACGACGAACTTCAACGCAAGATCATTAGTGAAGCGTCGGAGATCACACAACCGTGAGTCTCCGACCGTGGAGTAGTGAGTATTGGGATTCTTATTCTCCCAATAATGGAAACCACGTAAAAATCATGAGTTGTGTTCTTATTCTACCTTTCAGTTTCAGTTTCGTATGTGCCTCTGTGTGTGTTCTGTTTCAAGTCTGAGTGTGCAGGGAAATTCGATCAAGAGTAGCTAAGGAAGACGAAGTTCAAGGAAAGTACCAGAACTGGTTTGGAGAACCTTCTACGACCTGGCTTGATTTAATTTTTGTCGCAATTTTCTGGGTTTATACAGCTGTGTTCGTGGAGTTCTTCCCCTGTTCTTCACTCAAATATAAACAGGTCTCTGCTTGATCGAAATCACTCAAGCGGGAAAGGTAGATTAAGTTTGAATTAAAACTCTGTCGTTTTGTTCTTCACTTAGAAGCTTGGTCGGTCGAGTAATTGATAGTACTGGGCTTTCGGGTTTTACATTCCTTCAACACAACTCAAGTAATTGGGCTTATAAGCCCATTCGGGTAAGAGTTAAGTTTTAATAGGTGGGTTTCCAATTAGTTGTCCCAGTGAGGGTTAAACTTTAATTAATTAGCTTAGCCGAGTTGTTTATTGAGTTCAGTGTAGAGTTTAGCCAATATACCTAAATAGATCAAGGTCACAGTTGAAAGAAGCAGAAGGTAGTTAGTTGTTCTAGGACATATATTGATTAATCATTAAGACTGTCTCTCATCTTCACTTGTGTCAAACATTATCATTGAGCTTAAATTGTAGCCAAGTAATTGAAAGACAGGTATAAAGTCTCGCGCTCGACGCAACCAACAATGTCGTTGCTGTCATGAGCTCCATCGACAAGCTCCCTCAACCGGCCTCATCATCGTTTGTTCGACCGCCACATTAGGTAGGTTGTAATTTGATCAATCGTCGATCCATTCCTCATCGGCGCCATTGCATGACGCCAGCTTCTGAACTTTTTGTTTGTGTCGTCATTCTTTGTTCAAGATCGGCCTTTGAGGCCGGGTGAGTGTAGGATTCTGTATTCAAAATCTTTTTTTATTATTGGAGTCAGATGCAATTGTTTTTTTCTCCAATGATGTTTAGTTTGCAGACTTCACTTGTTTTGGTTTGTAGTGTTTCGTGTGTGCGGTTGGTAGTGTTTCATGTTTGTATGGGTGGTAGTGTTTCATGTCTGGTTAGTGGTGTTCAGAATGTAGTGTTTCGTGTTATGGTTAGTAGTGTCTACTTTCCATTCATGTTAAGTAGTGATTTGAGTTTGTATAGTAGTGTTTTTGTTATTAGTGGCATTTTTGTAGTGTTTTACAGTTTTGCTCTTAGTCTGTCTATAAATTGCAGCATAAAGGTAATATAGTGTTGTTTGGTGATTCTATTTGCAGTAATGGCGAAGGTAAAGTGTCCCAAAGGTTCAAAGCCTACTCGTTCTGAAGGAGGATCGATGGATGTTATTCGGGATGGGATGGCTTGCTAACCATCTACCCCGTTAGCACCGTCCTAACCCAACTAAGCGACTGCGTTTTAAAATTCATCAAAAAAGGAGTGTTTAATTGTCGGGGGCATTTTGGTAAGTTGAGTTTTATTAGATGATGCAGGCCGTGGTATCAGCCGGTTGAAAAGGGGTAGATTTTTGTGATGGGAGATATCCCAACAATCAAGCCAAGTAAAAAAAAATTATTCCTCTCTTTACCCATCGGAGAGTAGAAGCCCAGTCGATTTCCGCAACCCTTTGTTAGTGGCGTTGGGATTGGGTTCGCCTGCTTTGCCCGCGATGACGCCGCCCTCAACGCCCCAGTCCAGCCGATTCCAACAGTCCTTTGCGTCGTTGAACTTTCCCTCTGCTTTGCTCGCGCCGCCGCCCTCAACGCCCCAGCCCAGCCGATTCCCGCAGCCCTTCCCGTCGGTGAACTTTCCCTCGTCAGTGGCCTTTGTCGGGACTGGGTTCGCCTGATCTGTCCTCGACGTTGCTGCCCTCAACGCCCCTAACCTTGTCGCCGTCAGCGCCATCGACAAGCTCGTATCAGGTAGTTTTTAATTTGATCAATCGTCGATCCATTTTGTAATCGGCGACACTGCATGCCGCCAGCTCTTGAACTTTTTGTTAGTGTTTGCATAGTTGGTTCAAGATCTGCATTAAGGGCGGTTGAGCGTAGGATTTCTGGATTCGGAATCTGTTTTTTGTTTATTGGATTCGAATGCAATTGTTTTTGGTCTTCGAGAATGCTTAATTTGCAGACTTCACTTCTTTTTGATGATGCAGTAACCATTTCACTAAGACTAGTTCTGGTTTACGGTAGTACTGTTTTGCAGTAAATTAGGATTTTATGGTCTTCCTTTTTTTGCTTTGTTAGTTTATTGTCGTAGCAATTTTATTTGCACTTTTATTGTTTTAAAAGGTGGAAGTGGAAGTAATTGTTTTGTTATTGTTTTTGTTTGCAGTTGTGGACTCATGAAATCATAAGGAGTGCAAGAGAAGAGATTACATTTGATGGAAGATGTAGAATGTGGAGGATTCTCCGTAGTAGTGGTTTTGTAATAGTAGTATAGTGATTTCGTAATAGTGATTTTATAGATATGATGGTACTAGCAATGATTCTATAGCAGTGAATTTATGGATCCCGTATTTACGAATATGAAGTAGCAGTGTTTCTGTTTTTGTATTAGTAGTGATTTATTATTATTGACTGCAAGAATTTATATAGTAATATTGATTCTACTAAAAAATTATGAAAATCACTACTAATATATCATAAAATCAAAACCACACACCAAATTGCTACTACATAGCTGAAGAAAAGAGTTAGTAGTGTTTCCAAAGAATGTAGTGTTTTACTCTGCGAAGACAGAGAGACGTGATGGAGAGAAGGGAGAGAGAGAAGTTGTTGAGTGAAACTTGTAACTATATGGCAGGTTCTTAGTGTTTTTCCTTTAGGAATGTGACAGGTAAGTATTGATTTTTGTTCTCGGGAATAGAAACGTCTCTGAAGGAAATCCCACAAAATCCGGACATGCAGTTTCCCAGAAATCAACATTAATTTCGTATTTTAATTTTTTATCCCAATTTCCGATTATACCCTTTCTTTAATGATAACCATCAAATTAAAAAAATAGTTAGGATGTTGCTAACCCTCTATGAAGTTAGCACCCTATCTTCTCCCATGTTATTCAGGTGGTGGAGGATGAGATGTCCCGTACTCAACACAAGTGCTTCCCTGCCCAGCTGATTTCTATTGTGGAGGAAGGTCTGAAGAACAATACCATCACCAAGGAGAGGGAAACTAAGCTGTATGATTTAGGTTTTGGTGTTGTTTTTCTGAATCGCTAAATGTCGCCCTAAGAATTGCTAAACGTCGCCCTAACTTAAAAGTCAAATTACCTATATACCCTTAATGAAAATTTAAAAAATAGACCAGCCAAACAGCCCTTTCACCCTTCACCCTCCTTCCAGCGGAACTTCCCTTCCACCCTCTGCCCTCTGCAAAATCAACCCGCCGCCGGCACCCTCTGCATCCCGCCGCCGGAGAAGAAGCTCTCGCCGGCAACCCCCTCGCCGGCAACCCCCTCCACCCTCTGGCAGGGAGAAGGTTTGATTAGTTTCTGGTTTGGCTCTTCTTGAAACGCCATCTGATTTATCCCGCTCATCAACGCATTCTGGCATAAAGCGAACATTTGCAGCTTCGGATCTTACTCACCCGAAAACAACGGAATTGATCGATTTCACAAGCCTTCCGCCCCCCAAGTCAGAGTGATTTAAGGTGCGTTCTCTTTTTTACGTTCTACTACTTCTCTAGAAGGCCCTTTGCTATCAATAAGAAGGAAGAACGGGATGCGGCGTAAGGATGCCGCCGAAAAGAATGGAACACTGCTTTCCGGTAAAAACTAAAACTCTTCCACTACTGGTCCAACACAAACCCAATCCAGCCGGAGAACCCATGCATTCCATGGCTTGCACATGAGGCATTCAACGGAATGGCAAGGGCTGCCCATAATCTTGAGTTCTTACATTCCTACTTCCCGGGATATCCACATTCCAGATGGTAAGATTAGCATCGCGATCGAAGGGCACACTTTTGAATGACGCGCTCACTAAATTCTGTGGTTAATGATATTTTACTCAAGTTCTAATTGTTTACGTTGACTCTGTCGTAATAAGATCTGCTAAGCCTTAGCAGCCCGCGCCAGCATCGCCGCTGTCCCTCGCCGCCCGCGCAAGCCTCGCCGCCGTCCAGCCTCGCCGGAGAAGAAGGTGAGTGTTGAAACCGCGGTTTGACCAGAGGCTAACCACGGTCAACGCGCGGTCAAACCAATGGTCAACGCGTGGTTCAACCAACGGCTGACCGCGGTCAAAGGGCGGTTGACCGATGGTCAAACCGCGCTTTGACCGTGGTCAGCCGTTGGTTGAACCGCCGTTGACCGTCGGTTCGACCGCGGTTTGACCGCTTTTTTTTAATTCTGTTTTTAAATTCTGTTTTTTATTATTCAATAAATGTTAATAACAATAAAATTAATTAAAAAAATATACTTAATAAAAATAATTTAGTTATATATTTTGTCAATAATGATATAAAAATTTAAAAAACGTATTCGATAAATGTTAATTAATGATAACAAATTTAAAGAACATTATAAAAAAATTAAATATGTATTTTTATAATTTTAATAATCAAATTTTAAAATTAATTCGTTTATCTACTTAATTATTCATAATTTGACCTTGATTAATTATTTACTTTTGTGTAAATAATGATTAGATAGAACGGAACATAAATGTTCAAACTATTAATTTTACAATAGTACTCTATTATTAAATTATTGAATAATAATTTTAATTATGGAAATGATTAAGGAGAGAAATTATTAATTTTAATTATAGTACTCTATAAAAATAATTTAGTTATAATTTTAATTATGGAAATCTTAAATTAATTACTTTATGTACTCTATTATTAATAATCCATTATTAATACTTCAAACCTTTTTTGAAGATGTCTGGACATGGAATGGGTAAACCGGATATGATTAAGGCAAGAAATAATGAGAGAATGGAAGGTCGTGCTTGTAGACTTACGGCGACTGGTAGGAAGGAAAATGAAGAAAAAAATCCACCTAAGGTTAGAAGGAAGAAGAAGGCGGATGTAATGCGTCCTGACGGCCACCCTACTGTGGGGCAGTTGTCTCTTAGTCGAGGTACTACCAGTACTCCTACACCAGAGAGCGCACCGGTATGGCAGGCTAATTGGAGTGATTCCATTGACGAGGATGATGATGATGACGGTGATGCTGAGGTTTGGAATGCCCCAGATGCTGGTGATGATGGTGGTGATGCTGCTGGTGATGATGCTGGTGATCATGCTGGTGATGCTGCTGGTGATGTTGCTGGTGATGCTGAGGTTGGGGATGCCCCACCTCAAGCTGATTTAGGCCCGGGGAAGACGGCGCGGGTCGGGATATCTTCTACTGCCTCCTCACACTTCCGTGGGCCCGATGGACGTTAAGCGTCCAGACCTAGTAGCGAGGAACGCGGAGATGGAAATAGGAAGAGGAAGACCACGAGGAAAGATATGTTGTGGTTCCTTACAGCTGAGTCTCCGATGTGTTCAGGTGGACCAGTGATTCCCGATGTGATCCCTAGCTTTGGAGGTCACATTGGCTTTGTACTGTGGAATTCCCCTGAGCAGGACCGTGGAGTGTTGGACGGCTTCCATAGGACGAGAGCTGTAGAGACTTTGAGGCGATATAAGTGGAGTGCAGAGGGTTCCAAAGAGATGGTTGAAGCCACAGGATTGTCTCACTTGACAGGGTGCATGATGCAGCATTTAGACATGGCTCTACTGTCGGCATTTGTGGAGAGGTGGCAGCCGGACACAAACACCTTCCATATGCCGTTTGGAGAGATTTCGATCCTTCTACACGATGTGCATCACATTCTTCGGATACCGGTTGACGGAGAGCAGGATACTCTTAAGTCAGACATGGGTGGTCTAGTTCGACTTTCGGTGGATGCTCAGGTTGGTGGTAAGTGGAAGTCTAAGTGGTACGATAATGGTGCTATGCATACAGAGGGATTGTTGGTGCGTGGGGGAGAGCTGAAGATTAAGGAGATGGAGGTACAGTGTTACCTATTTGTGTTACTGGGATCCACGCTTTTTGTGGATAAGAGTCGTGATCGCCTTCGTCCTGCGATGAACTTGTTTCTGAAGGATCATCGACGATTGACTGATTACGCTTGGGGAGCTGGTGCACTAGCCTATCTCTACAGACAGTTGGGATTGGCCACACGAGCGGGTAGTAAGGGTCTTTGTGGTTGTTTGACCCTGCTTCAGGCTAGGATATATGAGTACTTTCCTCTATTCCGTCCGAGCCAGCTGCCGCAGTCTCCGGATGCACCTCGTGCTTCCTCGTGGATTTCTCCCCGTTTGCCAGGTGGGGATGAGGCTAGACAGAGGTTAGCACGTTATCGACAGTTGTTGGATGAGCTTTCAGCTGATGATGTGACCTGGACTCTGTACGGACGAGATGGCCACACAGATATACCCCGCTCCTTGTATACTGGCCCCATTCGCTTTTCTGACATTGTTGAGGGATACGATCCTGCACGTTGTATGCGCTAGTTTGGATACCGACAGATTATCCCCCGTGCTATGACGGTACCACATGATCAGTATCGTCCGGCTTCCGGCAGCAGTTACATAGTCTTTTGGGATCCGTGGGTGAATCAGTTGTGGGATAACGTGGCAGCCCGTCGTCTAGATTTGGATTTTGCTTCTCGGCCGTGCGAGCACCCATCGGAGATCGTGGAGGAGTACGTTGACTGGTTTCTGACTAGATCGCACCCACGGATCACCCACCCCACTGATGGGGTGCCTCAGCCTCGACCACTACTAGTTCATCATGTTAGTTATGACTTTCTTTTGCTTTTCCAAATATAAAGGACATTTGTTATTTATTCTAACATTGTTTTCTATTTACAGCTGAGAGAGCAGATTGTGGATCGTTTAGGTCCCGTGTTGCTGACGAGGGACCGGAGTAAGTGGGAGGAGGACGGTGGTAAGTTATATGATATGGTAGCTGGGGTTTTCGAGTTGTACGACCAGTTGATAGGGCAGCCGCCTCAGTAGACGATTATGTTTTTTTTTGTCATCGTTTGTAGTTGAACTGAGACTATTGTGTTTTTTATTTGTCATCGTTTGTAGTTGAAATGAGACTATTGTGCTTTTTATTTGTCATCGTTTGTAGTTGAACTGAGATTATTGTGTGTTTTATTTGTCATCTTTCGTAGTTGAATTGAGACGGTTATGTTTTTTTTACTTTAGTTACATTCAATGCATTGCTAAAATAGTTAATCAACATGGTAGATTACTAAATGTTTCAACAATAGGGTCATGAAAAAATAGCCCAAAGGCCATTAATTGGAGGCATGGGCACTTGACCATGTCGAAATTCAAGTCGCACCCAATGATCCCCCCGTAAAATGTAGTGATAAGATCCCACGTGGTCTTGTTACTCCTGGTGGGGCTGTCACAGGTAACACGGTATAACGACCGCCTTGACTGTATACAACGATAGCCCACGAATGCAAGGTGGCGAAGACGAAGAGTTCCGCATTATCCATCCAGTTGGGAGGTCCACAGCCACTTGTTGATGCCCACCTGCAATGCCGAATGCCATTTTCTATTCCATTTGCTATTCGATCATAGTAGTCTCTATAAAGCTCAGGACGGGATTCAAGCTCCTCTATAACAGCGCGTCTCATTTGTGGCCAATTCTTTGGTCCCCAGTAACTACTTGTGATATAGCTCGAAATCCACGGTGTCCATCTGGAATAGGGTTGAACCAACCACGAACTAGTCGTTGCACGTAGGATTCCAAACAATGTAGCCATGGTTAATTCTTCCAACTAGTATTGGGAATCCGAGCAACCCTCCACGGGGCACGATAGTTGATAACGGTCCAGAATGGCAACACATCATACAAGGCGAAATCCCGATTTTCACGTCGTGCTAACTGAATGGAACATCTACATGGGAGACCATAGGTAGGAGTAAACGTACATGTACAAGGTTCCCCTTCCACTGCTACCTCGAACAACATCAACCTCAGAGCTTCTAGAGTGACTTTCGTATTCAACTCTCGAAATGGTTTTCCATCCGCTCGGAGCAGCTTCTTTTGTCGGGAATCCTCTAGAAGCTTCCTGATTTGAAGGCGTTGAGCCTCAATGTAATCATCGTTCTTCTTGAATACCTACAGACAATGAAGAACAATTAGGAGACTACTAAAACTTATGTGTGTATCAATGAAGATTTATTAGGAGACTAACCATGTCGACTGCGCCAGTAGATGATTGAAGCCACTTCTTGAAGGAGGAATGGGCAGCTTCAACCCTATTAGAGCTTGTGTTACCCAAATGTCGCAGTTGATTGGTATAACATTTAGCCCACATGTGTCTAACTGGTAACCACTCAGCTGTCATATACCCCCAAAGACGTCGGTACTGTACTCCCCAACTACGTCTGAAATTGTCAAAGGCAGTATCCATGTCTTCCACTGTCAATGCATATACAACACGTTGCCAAGACGCCATGATATGATCCACTGTCGGTTTGGCTGCATCTATACCACAATGAGTCGTCCTTCTCACCTCCGCTAGACACTTTCCTCTCACATTCCTATCCATATACCAAAGACATAATATATGAGTCGATGATGGAAACATTACCCCACGGTCTCAACCAATCCTCCTCCTTGTCACTGACAAACACATTTGGAACAATGGGGCCAAGAAGATGTTGCAAATGCGTCAGAAGCCACTGGTACGACTCCTTCGTCTCGTCGTACACTATTGCAGATGCAATGACAAAGTTCAATCCCACTGGTGTCATGCCGACAATCTCAACCCAAGGCATATCATACTTATTGGTCTTGTATGTTGCATCTATCACGATCACATGGTGCCAAGCTCGCAACATCACTACTGACTCAGGGTGGGCTAGGAACAAGTGTGTAAGCACGTTACGATCGTCCATATACTGCACATAGTAACCCTTCTCCTGCGCCACGCGGAAAGTATACTGTAAGGCTGTCATCTGACCAAGCTCTTCTTTCCTTATCTTTTGCAACTCGTTATAAATCTGCTTTCTGTTGTGTGTTCCATTTGCACCTTTTCTCTCATTCACGGCCTTGTGGATATTCCTTGGTGGGACACCGGCTGATCTCAGCTCTCTGATGTATTGCTTATCCTCTGTAGTCAAAACATTCCTTCCCTTTGATCCCTCCGGAAATAGCTCCAACTGATGATTGTGGAAACCCAAATTAGCACCAGGATTCTTTGTATTTGCCACCCCTAGGATTAACCAATATCCATCACCTGACCGCTCAAGCTTGATCTGAAACTCGCACCCCCAACTTTTCAGTAGATGTAAGAGGCCTCCTTTCCTTACTCGGATCAGGTTCCTTCGACTTCTTCTTCCTACCATGAGTGCAATGTAAGTAATGTCGCTAAGTACCTTCATTCTTATTTTTTTTTGTTCGATGCCCTCACCAAATAAAACCCAAAACCCTTGGCAATCTCAGTAGCTGCTTCATATGCTTGCAACTCCGTAGTGTATTTCACGCCATCAATGAAATCCGAGGTGTAATCATGGCCATCCGGATTGAAACTTCCAATATCCTGCAATGTTATCAGAATTTATAAATGATACCCCACAAAATAAAATAAAAAAACTTAACATTCTATATCGTCAATTTAACGAGTACCATATGATCAATTTAAAATTTCATAACTATATTAAATTTAATAATCATCATAACTTCATATGCGAATCTATTATTTATGCAATAAATTTAATCTTAATTTGTAATACAAAATCTAATCTTAATTTTCTAGATTAAGACCAAATTAAATCTAATCTTAATTTAAGGCCAAATCTAATCTTAATTTCTAATGTTAAATCCTTCAATTCCAAAAATAATTATGCAAATAAATCTAGAAAATTATATAAATCAAAACCCAACAAATTATCTCATGGAACAAATCATAAATCATATAAAAAATAGAAAATTATTCAACGAAAAAAAAACCCCCAAAAAATGCCCAACCGCAAGTGACCTACGGTTGAACCATGGCTGAACCGCAGGTCATTTGCGGTCCAGCCATGGTTCAACCGCAGGTGATTTGCGGTCCAGCCATGGTCCAACCGCAGGTCACCCGCGGTTCCCATTTTTTTTTTCATTTTTCAGATAATGTATTTACCTCGTCGGAGTCGCTACTCATGATTCAGACGTCCTACCGACGATATCGGCTTCAAAATGACGATGATGGATTTTTCTCTCCTTAGATAGTGGTTTTTTAGTTCAAGTGGTGTTTGTTTGATAAAGGGAAGGTAAAGAAGATAGGGGGTTATAAGTGTAACTTTAAAATTTTTTAGGGCGACCTTTAGCAATTCTAAGGGCGACCTTTAGCAACTCCCTTGTTTTTTATATGCAGATGACACAGTTTGATGTGCAGCTGATATCGTGATTGTCTGACAATTTTAAAGCCAGGAGCATGTCAATTCAGTTGACACGTATTATTAACATACATCTTCCACCAATACAAAAACACTACACACATGCACAAACAACTACGACACATATTATTGACGTACAACTTCTACTAATGCAAAAACACTACACACATACACCCACACCCTTCAACTCCAATGCAAAACCACTAATAACAAATATACAAGCAATGCAAAAACGTTACACCTACGTTTACCAAAATCATTACTACCAAATCTACCACCAATTAAAAAATGCTACATTTATGTCGGACAAACCCCTACTACCAAATCTACTACAAATGCAAAACCGCTACATCTACGATGGTCAAAACCACTACTACCATCTGCAACCGACATATTACGACCCCACATTGGAAACACAACACATATTACTTCAAGAATCTTCAAAGCCACTACCACCAGGTTATGTCGGTCACGTACAAGGAAATACATATGCACTCGTTACCGGCAGCCAGTACAAACACTACACACCCATCCACCATATGTTAAACTGCCATGTATAACCACTCCTATATTTTGGATAATTCACTACTACTGTTTTTCATCTCGGAATCTGCATGGCCGGCGATATAAGCATATTGTGGTACTGATTATATACGTAGACTACAAGGATAGATCCCGACGGTATCTCATCACTGAGTTGTCCCACTTCCACCAACGATCGACATGTCCCGCATCGGTTCCTCTTCCTCCATTTCCACTGCTCCAGTCAATACTGGATCTTCCTTGGATTTAGTCGCCATCGATAAAGATCCTTCTCACCGTCGTTGCAGACGCCAACGCCGATATAAGGTTCTCGCCGTCAATTTTGCTCCCAACCAACCTCTCCATTACGATCCACAAACCAGATCAAATTTGAGACTACACCCCTCGTACAAAATTCGAAAATCTTAACCGCCGCCTATCCCTTATATTCCGCCACTAACTCAAACAAACTTAATTAAAAACGGTACTTAAAATTTAATGCAGGCTATCCCTAATTTACCCTTAGATTAGAATCAATAGAATATAATAAGACTTTTCCAAATAATGACCTCGTGGATTCAAATTCCCCAGCCCATTATGCCTCCACGTCAGCAGACCCCTCCAGCCAATCAAAATAAGCCCAACAAAAAAAAAACACAAAATGTAAAACGGTAAAGCAACCCCCCAAAGCGACTCTTCCGCTTCTCCCGCCCTGCAACTCATCACCGCACAAAACCTGGCAGCAATATCTCTTCCGGTTCCCCCAACCCTCCTTTCTGCAGACCAACAACAGCCAACACCGCCAACTGCTTCTCCTTCCTTCGGCGCCACCAGAAATCACCGCCGCCAACTCCTTCCCCTTCCTTCGGCGCCGCCAGCAAACGCCTCCCCGTCGACAGCAGTGCCATCCATAAATCCCAACTTCTCATTGTTTTTGGAGGTATTTTGCTAGCTCTCTCGCTCCTTAATTAGTCGGACCTCTATATCTCAATTTATATTGCAAACTTTACCTATCTAAAAATATACTATATTTCCTGTAGGGAGCTCCTGTAACCAAAGTGCTCAACCCCAGGGGGGTGGGCGCTAATTCATAGAATTAGGAGGAGAGAGGGATTCCATAATATCTGGGAATTATTTGATTATTTGATACCTTGACACATGAATGTTGTAGATGGATCGAAAAGGGAAAAGATCAATCTCCTGTTCGAAAGAACCTCGCCCCAAACGGTTACGAACTCCTGCAGCAATCTCTCACCAGTACGGTAAGCACCACATTTCATTCTTTCATATCACTTAATACTCTCCCTCCCTGGCTATTGGACGATTGTTTGTAAGGACTAAGTCTCTTCATTCCAAATGCAGCACCAGCCGTCCATACAGGTGAAGGTTCATCACAATATTTTTGCTTCGTCAAAAAATCCAACTCCTCAAAAAAATCCGACAATGGCGGAGAACGTGCAAACATAACTGCCATCAACTTTCCATTTGCCAGTGGGCTGCTGCTCTCATCCATATATATATTAGCCGGTACCCTACTCCATCACAACTGATGCAGCAAGATACATCATTCCAGGAACGTCTCTCCTAACTTCTCCTTCTCAGTTTTGCTTTCACTACCCGAATCGTATTTGCAGTTTTGTTCTTTTCAACATTCTACAAGTTAATTCTAAATATTGCACTTCTGATCATTTTTGCAGGATGGGGATGCTCGATAAACTTCAATCTGGATTTCACTCAGGGACTGTTTGTGCCAGAATCTCGCGTATGTGGGATGCAATCAACACCAAAACAAACACCCTCATACGATTGGACCTTATCTTGCTTGATGCTAAGGTATGAAGTTTCTAAATCATTTGCTATCACGTCGCATTTCAACCATCTCTCAGTCAAATCCCATGTCTTAATTACTATCTATTCTCATTAGTTTTCCATTATCTCGCAAAAATTCCCTAAACGCACCTCTAACACAGCCAAAACTTTATATGCTAAGCAGGGGAATGACATAAATGTCCAGATCCCAGCAGATAACGTAGATACAATGAGGCCGTTACTGCATGAACAGAGAGTCTACAAATTCTCAAACTTCAAAGTAGAACGGATCAAGATGAAGGAACTCTTTCGACCAGTAAACAATCCTCTAAAGATTGTTTTCCAAGACAACACCCACGTGGAAGAAACTGACGATGATAATTCAATTCCACCCTATAACTTCCGCTTCATCAAAGCAGCTGAAATCCCAGGCAAAGTTGGAAAACCACAACTCTTATGCGGTAACATCAATTCTATCCTTTCATCTTCGTTTTCTGATTAGCACCTTATTTGATTTCTAAGTTCTTTATGTTGTTTTACATGCCCTAAGACACCATTGGATACCTTTTGAAACATTCCAATACATCAAAAAAGTGCAATGGAGTATCAAGGTCGGTTAGGAAAGAACTCCATATTCAACTTCCAGAGTACGTTTTTCACTCTTCACTATTGAGGTCCTTTATTCCTGTCACCACAAATATCAGGGACTATATACTAATTGATCCACAAATACTATGAACCAGGGGCAGCAAAATTCAAGTGACCCTTTGGGGTTCAATTATTACTCAATTTGATGAGGTGTTCAAAGCTGCCACTGCCGCTGGAAAATCGGTTATCCTTATCATCACCTCAACCTATGTTAAGAAAGATGCTCACGGTATCTTTTAATAAATTGACCTTTTTGCCGGTTTTAAGAACTTCGTAACAATACTCTTTCATCTTGACATATTACACACAAAATCTGCAGGTGTCCCCTTTTTTTCTTCCTCAACAGCAACCAAGATTTATGGAAATCTTGATATCCCAGAAGTGAAGGCATTCCATGTGATTGATGAAGAAGTACCAGAGCAACAAGTTTTAGGCAAACCACCAGTTGAATATGTCCTCAAAGATGATCCAGAACCAAAACCAGCAACTATAGCAGAGTTAGCCGAGCTCAAGAATGACATTGACAATGAGGTATTGATTTACATATTCAAAATACTTCACTAATCAGTCAGGACTAAATAAAAGCTCAACCACTTTACATACTCTTTACATATTCCTACAGGGCAAACATTTCTTCCTCAAAGCAAAAATAGAAGAAGTGGAAGATAACTGGTGCTATTTTGGCTGCTCTAAATGCCCTAGAAAAATCCCGGAGGATACTGATGAGTTCTGGTGTAAAGTATGCAACATATCAACCATCAAAGGAGTTCCCAGGTCCCTTTTTTGTTCCACTACTTTACCATCAGATAGTGCACTTCTTTAAAACTAAAGCTCACTATGTTTCTACTTACAACAATACTATAGGTTTCGAATTAGCTTATATGTGGAAGATGACACTGGGAATGCGAACTTGGTGCTGCTAGAACACGAGGGAGTGATTTTCTTGAAGACCACAGCTGAAGCCCTGCTCCAAGCAAACAATGAGGACATGATAAAGCCTCCAGAGTATTTGGAAAATCTTATTGGTAAATGGCACAAATTCAGGATCAAACTTACTGAGTACAATAGGGAGAAAAACTCAACCAACTACACAATCATACAAGTCCTGGACGATGATTCGGTTGCAACAAAAACACCTCAATACAGTGACAATCAGGTACTCAGCTCATATTCATACCTAACTGTGGAAATGCAATACTAGAGAATTAGATGAACAATTATAGACTCTATGATAAAATTGTTGCCTGCAAAGATCCATTTCCAGATTCATAACCAGCAGCCCTAATCAACTAGCTGTTAATGTATGTCTTTAATTAATTTATGATTTCATCAAAAACAGTTGTATTCGTGGCTTCTTCTAGAGAGAATAACTTTCCTTCTTTGTAAAACCAGAACACTATATAGATTAGCTCAATCACTCTGTTAACTTCAAATTAAATTGAAACAATATATACATATTCCAGCAAGTACAGTATTTGATGAACTATTGATAATTTCATAAACACATACTCACTTAACTAATTTTGGCAGGAGGAAACAAGGAGTCCACTGCAAGAAACTGTTTGTTCATCAAGCCATTCCATCCAAAGTGATCTCACTTACACCCCTACAGCACTCCTCAAATCTGTGAAGAAGGAACCAGGAGTCCACACCCCTCCAGGAGCACTCTCTGCAGCAACTAATTCCACTCCAGAAATTGACAGTACAGCTGCAAGCAACAAGAACAAACGCAAATTTGAAGTAATCTCTGATTCAGATTGATGTTTGTCTATCTGAAACCTCTTATCGAAAGACAGCCACGTTTTCACAGAAAAAAAGTCTGCAGAACTTTTAATAAGTTTCTTATGCTATACTTTTAAGAGATGAATATTGCACAATTTGTAATCTCCTTTAATTGCTATGAACATATTCAGCTGGTATTAATGGAAAACACTGACCATCGCTAGATGTGATTGTGTTGGAAGTATTTTATGTTTCTATCCTTTTGTTTGTAGTTCATATTCTTACGCCTCTATCTTCTACACTTCTGTATTTTCTCTTTTTACTAAAAAAAGATGCTGCAGCTAATACATCATTGCAATTGTCTTTCCCAAACCTATTTTCATTTAAATAAGGTTTCTAACATTTCTAAATCCATTTCCTGGAAGTTAACAATTTATTCCCACTACTTGGGTTTCATTTTCCATAACATACAATGTACATCAACACTTCACAGACTTACATTACATTTCAATTTAGAGACACGACTACCAGGATCTTACATTAGAATATTTACAAGGAAGATAATAAAAGAGGATGCGAGACGACAATAATAGCCTGAACAAAGTAGACACAGTAGGAGAAAAAACACCCAACTGACGATATAAGTTAATATTAAATTATACTTCCAACTGATAAAATCTTTAATTATCTACGAACATTATGCTTTGTCCCAATCACCATTTCAAACAAAGTTCACCCGGCCAACGGACCGGGTACAAGGCTAGTAAGGATTGTACGGCTAATATTCTAGTTAGGAAGGTGCTAACCCCCTATGGAGTTAGCACCCTAGCTTCTCCCTTCACAACACTTATATTAGCTATTTGGTTTTGATGGACTAACTATAAGTGGTCAATACATGGAGTCCATGATTACTCAAGCCCAATATGAGTCCAATGGGTGGAAACCTAATACTTGTTCACCTTGGGTATTCTGGGGCTGGACGAGGAATGCGATTCGCCGAAGAGCATTGGGCCGGTTGATAGCATTGGTGACGAAGCTTCGGAGCCTGGTGTGACTTGGCCATGTACTGCCACGAGGGAAGTTAGGCCAAGAAGTTCCACGCTGGGCCACCCGATGATAAAGTCGGTATCTTTCTGGTACAGGAACTTGGTCACCGCCGGCGCAAACGCTATGATCGTCGGTCGGCCAAACTGATGGCCTCTGAATAAACCTGCTCCATCGCCATACCTGTTCCCAAAAGACATATATTAGGTAAGCTAAGCACTCCATGGTCACATGGTTCGTTTTAGAAGTGGTATTTGCCAGACTTATTATGATCAATTATCACACAAATAACACATGTCACAATATTTGTTGTTATTTGTTATATGTGGCATTTGTACGAAAATATCACATTCGGATGAAATATAAGTAACAATATTGTTGATGTGTTACCAATTACCATAATGTTAACTGTACAAATTCAGTTATAGGTTTCTTTTGTAACGAAAACACTAATACCAATGAGTATGTAAATTTCATCCTCTCTAAAATATAAGAAGCAGATTCAGAACCCAGAATTGCTGGGATTTGAATTTCCAGTGACGGGAGCAAATCTCGGAAGGACAAGTCGGACATTTCATCTATTTAGTTGCTGGTATGCGTTTTACGTTACGTATCTGCTGATGTACCGCCAAATTAATTTAAAAGCCCAACCCAATTCTCAGTTGGATAAGCCCAAGAAAAGCTGGCCCGTGGGGATTGCTTCTGTGGAAGGGGTCAGCTTATTCCAATTGAGACAACTCTTCTGTGCTTCCTTCTCCCTATGGTGATGTCGATCCCAATTTCTTCGCCATGGCCCTCTTCCTTCTCCTCACTGAGTATAGAAAAATGATGGCGAATAGGTCTCTTCTTCAGTTTGACTGCAGATGGATTCAATTCCTCATCCGGACCTGAAAACTCCCATTTCGTGATGTGCCCATCCCATGAGGAGCTGACAAGTATCGGGTAGCTGGGGTGGCAGCTACCATCCGTCCTTCATGAAGACCACCTGGGCCGGAGTCCACATTACCCGAGCCCCTTCACCTGCTGAGTGTACGAAGAATGGTGGCAGTTGAGTTCCTCACCATTATTCCATCTCGGCCCACGTCCCCGCAAAACCCGTCCAAGGTACCGACTGCAACCCCCTTTCCCACCCCGAAGATGTTGCTGGTCGTGTTTAAGTGGACATTTTGTTCACTACATCAACTGTCAGATACGTCATATATATGCCCCATGTCAGTAGAATCACTTCACATAGCAAATTGCGTTCTTCAATTCTCCGTTCTTCAATTCTCCCAGGTCCATAGCCTTCGCATGCTTTTTTTTTTATTTGTGTATCAGCATTGGCAAAATAATTTAATTCTTTGTTACTTTAATTGTCTATCTCATGTACGTTGGTCTTTTGCAAGATGGAAGTCAACAGAATGCGAGACTTGGATTCGGAGAAGCAACTATGGTCAGGGCATTGTCGTGTTTCTAGGTTATGGCTGGGAGTGAATGTCATGACGGACAAAGTACTCCATTTGGACTTGATCCTTCTGGATTCAAAGGTAATCCTATTTTGTACAGCGAACCAAATTCCATCGTTTAACCATGAAGTGGCCTGGTTCTAATTTTTTATTTATGACACCCAGGGCAATGACATATGGGTTCTTATTCCTCTGGTGCTGCAAAATAAGTTCAAGCAACTGCTGAAGCAACACCATGTTTACATAATCAAGGTCTTTGATATCAAGGAAACCGGTTTGACACACCGGCCAATTGCCAACCCATATGTAATGTCCTTTACTCGGAAGACGACTGTTCAACACATCCCTGACATCCCCTCTATTCCTACTTTCAAGTTCACTTTCATGAAAGCAAGTGATATGGCATCTAAGAAAGAGGAAACGGTCATCCTCTCAGGTTAATCCTTTACCCGATTCTGTTGTTGCCTTCACCACAGTCAGTTTTTGCTGGTACTGACCCCTACATTGCAATTCATGTCACGTATTAATTTCGTAGATGTGGTTGGTGAATTAGTTCGACATTCAAACGTCATCAAAACAAGCAATATTACACGGAGGACCGTTCGAAAGGAGCTGCAAATGAAGCTAATTGAGTAAGTTTCTATTTATCTTTTTAATTTTCAATCTAGAGAACCACAGTAGCTAGATTAGACGTTGTCAAAGTGATTATGTGTGGACTTCTTTATTTCAACTGCCGCCGGGGGACATGTTCTCAGTATTCAGCATTCTGAATCGGCTTTTCATTCTTCAGTATTCAGTTTACCTTTTAGTTTTCATAACACACGAACTTCTGTATATCATGTGGCTCTAGGGGAGATGTTGTCAAAGTAACCATCTGGGGAAGAGTTATTGAACAGTTAGATAAGATAGTTAATGATGCTGGAGAGAGACAGATTATATTGGTTGTAACTGCTGTTACGGTGAATGAATTCAAAGGTAAATTTATTATTAGTTAGCTGCCATTGTGTTATATTCTTTGGACGAACAAAAAAACCTAACGTTGTTTACATTTACACAGAGGTACTATCATTTTCTTCTTCTGGGTCCACAGTTCTGTATGGTACTCTTGATATCCCTGCAGTAACTGCTTTTACCACTAGGTATTTATATTTATTGGTGACTTAATACAAATTTGGGCTCCTGGTCTATTTTGCTACCTATTGATTTGATGACCAAAGATTTTCCAATATAGGAATGTGGAACCAGAACTCCCCATCTTTGTAGAACAGGTTGCAGGTGCTAAGTTTCCTGCTGTTTCCCTTGCGGAACTTCTGGAATTGCCGATGGACCCAGATAATGAGGTTAGCTCAATTTATTGCACTCTTTCTCAATGCATTGTTCTTGCCATTATTATCCATTGATTGAGTTGATAATTTAAAATTAGGAAATGGAATTTTCTGTTGAGTGCAAAGTCATCGGAATCCAGGCTGGATGGTGATATATGGGCTGCCCTAGCTGTGTCTATAAGCCGATAGAAAGGCAGGGCCAATCTTTTTGTGTAAGATGTAACAAGAATACACCAGTCAAGGCTGCCAGGTGAAGCTCCTCATAGTAGTTTGAATTATTACTTTTGTGCTTATTGAAAAGGAATAAACTAAAATTGCTTTGTTTCCATTTCACATCTTATTAGGTACCGTGTGAAGCTTGAGGTGCAAAGCGAGTCTAACTCAGCAACCTTTATCGTCTTTGACTATGAAGCGCACCGATTCTTTGGAATCAGTGCTAATGAACTTTTCGACAAGACTGGACAAAACAGTACTTCACCTCCTGAAAAACTCCTCGAGATAGTGAGTACCACAAAGGAATTCCACGTCAAATTCAAGTTCAACCCGTACGAAGACGGGCAAGCTGATTTCACTGTGCTCAGAATATTGGATGGCACTGCAAAGGTTAGTTGACTCATCACTCCAAGTATACATGTTCAAACTTGAATATTGGTTGACTTTGAGAATCTTATTCATGCATGCTATGTAATTGGGGTTATGTACTTTAATTCATGTATACTCAATCAATTCAAACACTTAGGGCCCGTTTAGTATCATTTTGTTGTTGTTGTGGTTGCAGTGGTGTTGTGTAAACAGATGTACAACCACAACAGGAAAAAAAAAACAGAAAACACAAACCTGTTTAGTTGATAAATCTGAAAAATCATGAAAGCTGAAAACAAGAAACAAAAACGCGTTTAGTTACTACAAAAACGCGGGTCGGCGGGCTGGGCTGGCTGCGCGGCGGAGGGGTCGGGTTGCGCGGCGGGCTGGGTCAGCGCGGAGTCGGAGGGGTCAGGCGCGGAGGCAGAGGGGTCGGCCGCGGGCTAGGCTGGCTGCACGGCGGAGAGTTCGGGCTGCGCGGCGGGCTGGATCGGCGCGGAGGTGGAGGGGTCGGGCGCGAAGGCGGAGGGGTCGGCGACTGAGGAGGTGGCCGGCGGCGCGGCGGAGGTGAGGCGGAGGTGCCGCCTTGTTGAGAAGGGTGGTCGGTGACGCCTCTGTTGAGAAGGGTTTAGTGGGAGAATAGTTTGGGGGGTGGCGGCTGATATGTTAGAAGTAGGGTTTGGGGGGTGGCGGCTGTGTTAAAAAAAAAATTGCTTCTGTGGGGATTCAAAATTTGGTCTGGTTTAATGAAATCAAGTGCCCAACCAGTAGGAATCCCGTGTGCAACATGTTTTAAAATCAGATCCAAAGCAATAAATTGTTGTTTCTCATATTTGGGCCTTGTTGTGCAACTCTGATTCACAACAGAAAATAGAAACCCAACTAAACATGTTTTTTTTTTCTTGATTTCTCCAATCTTTAAAAACACAACAGGAAACAAAAACAGGCAACAATACTAAACGGGGCCTTATGCTATTGATTCAAACATTTTGGGTCGGTCGAGGTGTTTTGTTGGATTAGATTTCATTAGTGTTTCTGACTTAAGTAACTGGAATAATGACTGTCTCCTATTTGAAACTGGGGTGCAAAGTTCGGGGGAAATAGTGTTCTATTTCTATATATTTATTGGCACTAAAATAAACTCACATTTCCAATGTTCATAGTACCCCTTAGGGTATGTCAGTGTCACATAACAAGTTGCTTCTAATTGGATGTGTTGTCCAGGAGAAAGATTTGCCCCTGCACAAGGATGGATCCTCTTCATCTATTACCACTAGTAGCAAGTCATCCCAACCTTTACCTGATGCAAACCAAATTGCCAACCTTGAAGAGTCTGATGGATCAGTCAAAGGTCCTGACACTTCTGCAAACAAGTTGAAGAGAAAGATGTCATTGGAGTGATCTTCTATGTCCTGAGCTTCCATTGAGTTTCCAACTTTATTATCTACATTGTCCTATATTATGTTTTCCCAGACTATTGGTTTGTTCCCAAAGAATTGAGAGTTATTGTTCATCCCGAGAATTAAACCCATGAACATAACACTCAACTCTTATTTGCTCCATAATTTAAGTGGAATGATTTTTAATTATTTGTTTCGTGCTTGGGTTGTATTGTTAATATTTTTAAGTTGATTAGAAACCACAACAGGGTTTGGGTGTCAAGCTTAGGTTAGTTGCACATACGCATTGAGATCTCGAAATTGATAGGTTGTGAAATTTTATGGTCCACTGAAACTTCCAGGACAGGTCTGACATTTCACATGTTTAATTGTTGTTTTGAGGTTTAAGTTTGTAAAGCCCACACCAGCTAAAATTTCGTCGAAGTAGGTGTGTTTTGCTGTTTTTACACTGCATAGGCGAATGACAGCAAGCTGAATCATGTTGCTCATTTCTCAATCCCCTACGCTTCGATTCATTGTTGTATAAAGAATCAAATTACTGATCTCATGTGAAGCATATGAACAGCCTTCGCGATATATTGTTGTCAAAGTGGACAGGGCGTGCCTTGTCTACAAATACATACATACGAACAAACAATATTTTATTTTTCGAATAAGGACACGAGGTTGATGGATCTGAGGGTGACTAAACGATGTGGCGGCAGCGAAGAGTCTGTCAGACACTGGCGATGTAGGAGGGAGGCGAGATGAGGGGGTTTAAAAGACGACAACATCGACGATGGATTTAATGGGCTTGGCGGTCATGGGATGTCGAAAAGGTTTTCGATAAGACGAGCACGGACGAAGTGACCACCATTACCCCAAAGGAGGAAACGTGTAAAAACTAAAAACTAATGAAAAAATCGTTAAATTAATACCAAAATCAAGGGACTAGATACTATAGCAACACTACTTGGGTTGTTATTATAACAACATTAGTCTCTAACCAATAGGAAGCTAGGGTTGTGATGACTTTTTATTAGATGAGTTGACCTAGTGTAAAATCAAAGCAGGGGTATAATTGTCATTATGAAAAATATGTTTAAATAATAATAAAAAAAATGTTCTTTTTATTTTCGGCCCAAAATTTTGGTCGACGTAAACTGGTCGCCGGTCACCGGAATATGCTTTTTGTCGCCGGAATATGCTATTTTGTCATTGAAATATGCCATCGTCGTCGGAATATGCTCACCGCGGTCGGAATATGCTTACCGGCGTCAGAATCTAGCCATCGAGGCCGGAATATGCCTATCGGAGTCGGAATCTGCTAACTGACGTTCACCGGAGTTCGGTCAACGGTCTTCGTTGACCGGTCAACGGTCAACGACCACCGGATGTATGGTCTACACTGTGAGATTTATGGTTTGGTTTCTCATATTTTCGTATGCCTTTTGTGGTTTGCTTTATCGTGTTTGTGGTTTGCGTTAAGAAGTTTCTGGTTTGCTTTATCGTGTTTGTGGTTTGCATTGAGAAGTTTCTGGTTTGTTTTCAAAATTTTTGTGGTTTGCATTGAGGGGTTTGTGGTTTGTTTTAGGAGATTTGTGGTATGCATTAGGAGGTTTCTGGTTTGTTTTTGTGGTTTGCTTTAACGTGTTTGTGGTTTGCATTATGAGGTTTTGGTGTGTTTTTGAAAATTCTGTGGTTTGCTTTGTGAGGTTTCTGGTTTGTTTTAATATATTTTTGGTCTGCATTAGGACGTTTCTGGTTTGTTTTTGTGGTTTGCTTTACGGTGTTTATGGTTTGCGTTATGAGTTTTCTTGTGTGCTTTCAAAATATTTGTAGTTTGGTTTGTGGTGTTTCTGGTTTGTTTTAGGGAATTTGTGGCATGAATTGAGAGGTTTTTTGTATGCTTTTTTATGATTTGTTTTACCGTGTTTGTAGTTTGTTTTATGAAATTTCTGGTGTGCTTTGTGGTGTTTTTGGTTTGTTTTAGGAGAGTTATGGTTTGTATAATAAGGTTTTTGGTGTGATTTAAAAATATTTATGGCTCACTTTGTGGTGTTTCTGTTTTGCTTCACGAGACTTATGTTCTACATTAGGATGCTTCTGATACGTCATAAAAAAAAATGATAAACTTTGTATGGTTCAAAACATACAAGAACTAATGAGCTCATTCTATGAAGAATAGAAAGGAAGATCAAAGAAAATGGGTCAATGGTTAATGACAGAACAAGGTCAGCTTGGCCCTTTCTGTGGACAGTGGTACTGTTCTATACTGTGAAGCCTGCTTCACAAGATCTCACCCCCCATGAAAGAACTTGCATCTAGCAATCTTCAGGTTGCTTGTTGTTGGATATTTGGACAACTATTCTCCGCAGCAGTTGCTCTCAGTCTCGCACGTAGGCACCGTGGATTGTTGCAGCTGTCGTCGTTCTTCTTCACATTTCGGCCACTGTTCTTGCTTGAACTTCTCTGAACAATCTGTGGAATAGTACTAGTATTCTTCACCATTTTTGCAGTTGAAGTCTCTGGTTCTTGTGATGGAGAAGGATGTGTCAGTGGAGCCTGCATGCAGAATCGAGCACAGATTAGCCCCAGAACGGGAAATGTGAAGCTACTAAGCGGAAAGATGGAAACTTTCGGTTATAACCTTGTCCATCTGGTTCTTTGGTGTTACTCTTTGCTTATAGAACCCTGGCAATGGCCTGGCCTTGAAGCAAAGGCTCTTCCTCAGCTTTTTCATTTCTGTTTCTGCCTTCTCCTACAATTTCACTACCGTTGAATGAAAGTAGACCTATAGCGAAATATTGAAGACTATAGAAGGCGGTATAGCCATAACTATACCTTGACTGTTGCTTGTGACTGAACCTTTTGAGCTTGATTAGCATTGAACTTCTCTTCCAGCTTCTGTAACAAAGCATCCAAAAGGGTACAAAGAGATGGAAATTTCAATCAAAGCCACCTGGAAACTCAAATCTTTCATACTGAACTTGCTTTAAAGCTCACCCCTTTTCGTTTTGCAGCTCTTTCTTCTGTTCTCAAGCTGAAAGGCGTAGAAAAGCATGGTGACTGGTGGGATTTGTTTCTGCTGCCACTCATAAACTTTGAGCAACTGCCATAAAAGAAACATATTTCATTTGTAAATCTTTGGTTATTCATTCAATAAAAATGGGGCTTCATTCTAGCTGGATGACTATTACTTTGTAGGTAGGAAATGCCATCTTGGCCTAACTGCCTTGCTTCCAGAGGCTGATGCTGCTGATGGATGAAGAGGTGTTCTTGCCCAGAATTCTGACTGTGGGGTTGTTTCTGGGTGATTCTTAGATTCTTCTCTAGATGGAGTTCTGAATGGAGTTGAAACATAGTCAAGGCAACCGAATTAAAAGACAAAAGGAGGAACAGATCATCTCACGAGCGCGGGAGACTGGGAAAGCCACCGTGAGGGACTCGGCGAGAGACGGAGGCGGGTCGGAGAAATACACGGAGACGAGAGCAGCTACGGCGGCGGAGACACCCACCCGGTTCCCAGACGTCCTTGGTCTTCCCTGGGCAATTCCGTCGTGTCTCTCCAGAATCCCCTACTCCAATCGACCTAATTCAATCGGCGATTTCAATTTCCTCTTCCAATCTCTCGATCCCGCAGTAGATGGTGAAGTCGATTATGGGATCCTCCTCCTCCAACATCAACCGCGCTACCGCCGCGAAAAACTGCGTCGAAGTCCTTGCCAACTCGAGGCACCGCATCCAGTCCATCGCCGCCGGAGAAGCCCTCCGCTGTGGGGGAGGAGGTATCAAGAACGTGCGAGCGTGAGGAGAAGATCGAGAGTGATAGAAATTGGGAAATCTTAATTTAATTTTTATTTTATTAATTATATGAGTATATTTACTCTTATACTCTTAATGAATCATGTTGTTAGTATAACAAAACCTCCCGGACCCCAAAATCAATTGTGGTGGTATAAAAATCAATATATTATTATGTTCTAAAAATGAAAAGGGTATATAAGTCACTCTACCAAAAAAAAATAGAGACTTGACGGATTGCTTAACGGGAATGTTAATAGAGAGGCTTATTTGTTACTAAATCATAATAGAAGGGCTTTCTTTGAGAGAAACATAATATAAGGACTTATTTGTTAGCTTTGCATAGTACAGGGGTATGTGTATCTATTAATCCAAATAAATAGTATGTAGTTGAAACTGACATTAATATAATTTATACTGTCCACTAAACTATCACGTCATCGGATTTCAAAGGTTAATCTCTACTAGTACTCGGCCCGCGCTCCGCTGCGGGGTAAGACTGACTCCAGTTGTTTTTTGGATTTTGCCGTGTTCTTTCTGCTATACCATTCGCAAATAGTTTATATTCGTTGCGCTAGAGAGCGCAGAAATTAACAAACATATTAACAAACTTTGTGCTCACCGCACATATACATCTGCCATAGTTTTGTCTTCATTGAAAATAGGGACTAAAAACTTGAGTATCTGATGCCTTCGACGAAATTTAAAAACATAAACACGTCTGCCATAGTTTTGTCTTCACTGAAAATAGGGAAAAGAAACTTTAGTTTAAAATGGAGAATTCTGGGGGTGGATGGGATACTTCGTTTGGTCTTTCTGTCAGTAGATCTGAAGGTCACTTATCTATCCTTGAGGTGTGCCAAAGGGTAGCCACTCTTATATGGGATACGGCTGTTCTGGTTCTGTTCTTCAGATCTGAGGAATCGATGTAGAGCTCTCCTGCAAACATTCTGCTACATCTTTTGACCAGTAACGCCTTGGCTGATTCTGCATCGAGTTTTTTGTATTTGCTGGGTGACATTCCCATTATTGATAGTGTAGCCTCATGTTCAAGTATGACATCAAGACTATCATCTCCTTGCTTGCATTTGACTTCCAACTCATAGTGCAGCCTAGTCATAAGTATAAATTCAGAAATTTGTTGGCTTATTCGTAGATAGATTGATTCACATGAGATGTAATTGTCGTCTTGAAATAGAAAACTTACTCTGGCCAGTCCTCAGTCGCTTGACATGTGGCTTTTCGAAATTTCATCTGTGAGATGGAGAACTTAACACGATAGAGCACCTAGCATGAACATCAGATGTTGATAAGACATTGGTCTACGAAAAATGTAGGGTGACAGTATAGGAATTTGGTTTATGTTTTGTCCCTCACCAACCTTGTGGATAGTCTGATCAGATGCAAGCATTGTTTCCATGTCAGAGAGTGTCTTCTTTTCGATTCCTGATCGAAGGCAGCCTGTCTTCTTACTGGTATTGGCATCCATGAAATAAACTTGCTTGCGACTGTAAAGGAAACTGGTTGTTGCATAAAAGAAACAAAAGTGTCAATGTAATTGGTTTTGGCCGACTGGCAACAAATAGGATTCAAAAAATGGAAAGGATTCTGTCAAATTCAATGTACATGTGCATTATCTCCTGGACTGGGACTGTAGAAGATCTGATCATGAGTGCACTGGCTGGGGTGGATTCGAACCGATACTTGTATTTCTGGTCGGCTAGAGGTGCCACCCGAATGACAGACTTGATTGTAACAATCAGAGGCAGATGAGCCTCAGCTGTCGGGGCGTTCTCTAAGAAGTTCGGTATATCATATCCACGATACCGAACAGTTGCCTTAGCGCCACTGTCAGTGACATTAACATGTGAGGTTGTTTATTCATACAATTCACAGATCGAGATTCTATTCTACAAAATGTACCTCACATCCTGAACGACCATGTGAAATTCTTTGAGTCTACTGCGAATTGTTGTGGGAACACTGAGACGCCTAATGCATACGGTGATGTATATAAGCAACACAAGAGTTTGTCATTTAAAAGCCTAAGTTCATTTTATTATATCAAATAGATATAGATATAGTTAATGTACCTGTATGATAGTCGATGGTGTCTGTCTGAAGTGGTACCATCGAAAAAGCCATCCCAATGTCCCAGCCAGTGGGCAAGCGTGGCTCATCTGGGTCCTCCTCAATCCTGGTAATTTTTTGATCAGCGGTTATGTGCACTCTTAACTCTCCTGCAACGATCTTTGGATTCTCTCTTGCTGGTATTGCTTCAACCGAATCAAACCGATAAAGGTTCCCGACTTGTATTTTGCGAGAAATCTCGGTGATGTCTTTTTCATCAACCATTGACTCGATTAGTCGTGCCTATAAGATAAGCAGTTAAACGGTTCCAAATTATGTATTATAGCAGTTTAAAATTGTTGACGAAGAGATTATCTAATTCTGTAACTGAAATGGAAAAAAACCTTTTTATCTATCCAGATCATGTGCATGCTCAGATTTTTAAGCTTAGGCGCCTCTCGATACTCGAGCCATGCCATCACAGGCCTAGCAATTACTATGCGGACGTTTGTGCCCAGACGCAGCCCTCGAAATGGAAACAGAATGCAAAAGGGAAAACTATCGGCGAGCATACCCCATTGAATACACGACTGTCCCTGATCTAGAATTCGCGAAGCACTGTAGTTCGTGGGAGGAGAAGTTCAGAGAACAGGGGAAGTTAAAAGACAGAATCAGAAGCGAAATGAAAAATCGGTGGAAGTTGGTCCCCAAAACGTTTTCGCATCACCATTGTAAAATAACAAATTGAATATTAAATGGGCTGTTAACTGTTCCCCTAATGGACCGAACAATTATAGAATGGGCTTCCCAAAAGCCATAGAAACTTAATATAAGCACAAAGTCATCTCCTATTAGGGCTAAATATGAGAATACTGGGCCCAATTCATATATCCACTTATGTATCGTAAAAGAGGGCCCATTATTTATATTTTTCTATACTCGGCCGGGCTTGAAGCAAATTGAGTATACACAAATGTTTCATTCGAGGACACTTTAATCATGTATCCGTAGTTTGTTATTATTTATTCATTTGTAACATTGTCAATGGTCTAAGTGATACCACACAATTAAATTAAAGTTTGCTCTTGTTGTATATTTAGAATATGAGCTGTATTCGGTTCCTCGTTCATGGTTATGTTCCTCAAATTTGATGCTGTTAGGGTCAGTTTTTCTGATATTTAGATGACTATCCACAGGCAACTATATTAGGCAACAGATTGGAACATGTCAAATTTCAAATCAAAGTAGTGGCTTCCACTTGCAATTTATTGTTAAAATAAATAGCAACGATTAACTGGTTGCTCCTCTTTTCTTGCATACATTCTAAAACCGTCGTGCACCAAGGCAATCAACGTTACATCCGACATCATAAAAATACATAAACAACACCATTATACTACGTACAGTAACTATACATAGATCTTTTTGTTTCTTCTCACAAAAAACTTAGCTACTTTCTTTGTACAAAAGAAGCTCATTAGATACAATAACACTTCTTAGCTCTGACAGTTCCTCTGGGAAAAAATCCCAAAGTACACTAGTTTTTAAAAAAAATTCCCAAAATACATTAGTTATAAAAAAAATTCCAAAACTACACATGTTTGAGCATCACCGTTTTTGTCTAAAACGGTGAAGGTCATCACCGCGTTTGACAAACACGGTGAGTACTTCACCGTTTTAAACTAAAACGGTGAAGGGTTCACCGCTTTTGTTAAAAACGGTGAATACCTCACCGTTTTAATTTAACACGGTGATGCTTTCACCGTTTTAAACTAAAACGGTGAAGGCTTCACCGTTTTTGTCGGCCGCGGTGAAGTTGCTGACGTGGACAGCACGGGGTATTCACCGCGTTAGACAAACACGGTGAATAACCCGTGTTTGTTTGCGTCAGCAATCCGCGCCAATGTGCTTTCACCGTGGCCGTTAGATGCGGTGAGACGCGGATCGTGGTTTTCTTCCCACGATCCGACGCCTCATAGCACGCCACGTCACCATTGCATTCACCGCGTTTGGTTAAAGCGGTGAGTTCACCGCGTTCATCAAACGCGGTGAATGGAGCCCTAATAACTGCGCAGCAGCTCCTCCCCCCTTCCCCCAAACTATAAATACCCCCTTCCCCTTTCACTTTCAACTCACCCCACAAACATTTCACTTCTTTCTCCCTCAATTTATCCGCTCTAGTCTCGTTCTAAGTATGCTCTGTGGTTGCGGCTAAGTCCGATCTTCCACATCAGAAAGAATTACTAGAGTTTGACCCTAAAGCCCCCGTCCCGCTAAGTTCCCGTCCCTTACAAAGCTAAACCCGTCGAACCTCTGTCCGGCTTCCGCCAATAATGGACGAAGAGGCTCTTCGTGTAGGTTTTTGGTTTGTGATTTTTTTTAATCGAAACAATTTGATTTATTTTTTATCAAAACAATCTCTGATTATATTACTTTTTTATAGATGGGTGCCGAGATATACGATCCTCGATTGTATATCCATTATGGCCCAAGGGATGCGAGTCTCTTAACCGATCAAGAAATGCATCGCTCCCGTGCCATTTGGGATAACAATCCGGTAATTTGATGAACTGACTTGCTTTTTTTTATTATTTTCTAATGTTTTATTTTGCTTTATTTAATCTAATTAATTGATGTTTTTCCTATTTTTTTTAGGAATCTCTTGTTCCCGTGGTTCATAAAGGGACCAATAACTTGCCCGCTTGGCATCCAAGGTTGGAGCCCTATATAGCGAGGACCGGTTTGGGAATGTTGCGCCATTTCTTGCTGATCGAGATCGACAACGAGCTGCTTACGGCAATGGCGGAACGATGGCGTCCCGAAACCCATACATTCCACCTTGCGGAGGGGGAAATGACGATCACCCTCAAAGACGTGGCGATCCTCACCGGGCTTCCTATATCTGGAGATGCCATCATTGGGAACACGACCAAACCCGGAGGAGGTTGGGGCCGCTCATCCGTGATCGTTTGGGCTTCGACATGCCGACCACCACACCAAATCAAGGACGGGGGCATCCACCGTTGAATGCGGGGCAAGTGTCGGTCCCGTGGCTGGTATCTCACATCCAGCAAGAGGTGGAAATCAATGACGAGACACCGGAAGAACAAGTCGAGCGCTACGCCCGCATCTACCTCATCGGTTTGGTGGGTGGATTTTTGTTCCCCGACAAGTCCAACCGGTGGATTCAAGGCATATGGTTGCCATTGCTCACCGGTGACTGGGATGCAATTGGAGAGAAGAGTTGGGGATCGGCCGTGCTAGCGGGCGTATACCGGGAGCTGTGTACTTGCTCAAGGGTTGGGGCAAAGCAAGCTGGTGCTGCGATGTTCATCGTTCAACTGTGGGTATGGGAGCATCTTCCAATGTTCGCACCTCTCGACCCACGTCCATACCGGAGAAACGATGATGAGCTCAACCTTCTGCAAAATCTCCCCTACGGTGTCAAGTAAGTTTATTCCGTACTTAGCCCAATTTAAATTTTATTACATGCTTGAGCTAGATTTAAATTGAATTTATTCCGTACTTAGCCCAATTTAAATTTTATTACATGCTTGAGCTAGATTTAAATTGAATTTATTCCGTACTTAGCCCAATTTAAATTTTATTACATGCTTGAGCTCGATTTAAATTGAATTTATTCCGTACTTAGCCCAATTTAACTTTTTATTACATGCTTGAGCTAGATTTAAATTGAATTTATTCCGTACTTAGCCCAATTTAACTTTTGATTACATGCTTCAGCTAGATTTAAATTGTCTGCACTTCCGTACTTAGCGCAATTTAATTTTTATTACATGCTTAACTAGATTTAAATTGAATTTAAATTGATTCCGTACTTTTACTTACAAGGTGGATAGGAGCAAATACGAATGACCATCAGCCTGAGCATTCGTTACTGTTTTATCGTTCTGAGTTAGATAAACCATGGTGGAATCAGGTAATCATGTTTTGTCCATATTTGAACAAGATCAATTTTATCAAAGTAAATGGTCGTTAATTCCGAATTTTTGTGATTTTAGGTTATATGGGATCCATATCCACGTGAAGTGGTTGAGCTGCATCATCTTAGGCACCCTCTGGATCACGAGACGTGGTTGTGCAAGGTGCAATTGATCTGTTGGCACATTGTGGAATGGCACCTACCCGATCGATCCCTGAGGCAGTATCGAATGGAGCAACCAATTCCACAAGACCCGCCAGCAGGTTTCAGGGAGCTACATGCTATGGACCTCCGAAACAATGCAAACTGGACGCTAAAGCATGGATTCTACATCAACATCTGGGAGAATCGATCCCAATGGGTGGTGCAAGGGATGCCGGAGACGAGACCGATGGGCTACCACGATGGGTACATGCAGTGGTATCGGAAGTTCACCCTGAGATGGGTGTCAAAGCAAGGTGCTGTGATGGGTTCGGTGGTAAGTCATCCTAATCTCCCTCATTCTTAAATATATTTATTTTAATGTTTAGTTAATTTGATATATTTTGTGCTTTCCTTAGGTTGATGGTTTGGAACACGCGAAGTACACTCTCGAAAGTGCTCCAACCATGGATGAGCGGAAGACTACTTGGTTGACCCGACTTATGAATAACCTCCTGAGTTGCACCAGAGAGCAAAGGAGGGATGTCGTGGCCTATCCTCCCGTTCCTGCCCCGGCACGACCCTCATTCCGTGATGATGCAGCCATTGTGCCCCCGGTTGAGCCCCCACGAAGGAGCAAACGCAGGCCTTTGCCTACGTTCGAAGAGGTGCGTACCACTCAAGAAACCGAGCTCCCCGAACCGTTCGAGTACCAGTGGGCACCTACAGCGGATGCCGGTGGAGGCTCATCGAGTCGTGGAGGATCTCAGGAATGGGACACTTTCTCTCATGGGTTCTCTCAATTCCAACATCAGCAACAAAGTTCGATGTTTCAGACCCCGCAACAACAAACTCCGATCATTCGCCAAGCTACCGCTCCAACTCAGCCACCACCACCACCATATGTAACCCCAGTTGGGGCTCGGCTCAAGAGAAATCCGCGACCAGCCGTTGAGCGAGCCCGCCAAGAAGCAGCGGCGGAGGGGGGAAGAAGGGGTCGAGGACGTCGTGGAGGACGAGGAGGAAGAGGTGGAGATGGGGGCCAAAATGAAGCAAATTAGTGAATTTATCGTTTTATCATTGTAGTGAACTATCAATGTTGTTTTTGTGATTTTTAGGTGTTGTTATTTGAGTTTGCATTGTCTAAAAACTATCCTACGCACTTCAGTTGTCGAATGAATTTTCTGGATCATTTTATCAAGAATCAGTATCTTCCCTCAACACAAAAGGTAGGGCAAATCAACCACGATCGCATAGAATTTTACAGATCCCAATTCCGAGTCCAAACGAGTGAGATAAGTGACGTCAAAGCGTGATCGTATCGTTAAAGTAACTTTTGCGTACTATAAACTAAAACGCCCGTATCTTATTCGTTTGAGGTCGAAATAACGAGCCGTTTGCGGCCGCACGATCGTATCGACAAGGAAAACATTTTTGATTTAACAAAATACTTGGACTTCAAATGCAAACGTTAATTAAAAATTAAACAAGCGATCAATTTAGTAGCAGAATACAAGTAAATGCAAATTAAGTTGATGGTTGTCCTGGGCAACGCCTCTTGTCGTGACCAGGTTGTCTGCACTTAGAGCATCGCTTCGGTCCCCTTCTCGTCCGTTCAACTTGATCCATCTCATTGTGTATCCTTTCAACTCTAGGACGGCCTTTGGTGCGTTTTAGGTGCAACGGTGGGATAATCAACTTTCCAGCGTATATAGGCCAATACGCTTCATCTGGCATGGGGCTCAAAGCTGCATTATATGAGTTCCGTATCGCTTGTTCAGTGTAGTAAGGACTCACCAGGCTGTTTCTGTTCATGGTTATTGACTTAGCAACCGCCATTGCATGTGAACAGGGTATCCTTTCGTTCTGATACTTTTGACAAGAACACTCCCCTAATTCGTAGTGCAATTTGACCGTTTGACGATTGTGACCACGTCTCCCTCCACCCCATATACCTGTTTCGACAGCGAATATTCCTTCACTGCGGTTAAAAAGAACAACCTTATGCTTACTTGATTTTTCATCGTTCTTCTGCATTTGAGCGAATACGTCATGTGCTATTGAATGACCTTGCAACTCCCTCCCTATAGCTAGCTGTAGCCGAGCAACTCGCCACTCGTTGACCTTCCAATAAGACATTTCCACGATGACAGAAATAGGCATCGCTCGAAGACCCTTGTACACATTATTTATACTTTCTCCATGGTTGGTAGTTGCAATGCCCCATCTAGCCCCGTTGTCCATATGGAACGTCCACATGGGCAACTCTTGACCTTCAGCCCATACTGCTCCAGCTCGGTGGGTCTGACGGATCGTTTTCATGATCTGCTCGTACTTTTTTGGTTGATGTGCAACCGCTAAAAGGTGAACAAAAGACTAACTGGTCAATACATGATGAATAACATCAGCTTATCAGCTTAATAAACACAAACTTAAATCGCATAAGAAAAACATGAGTACCTGCATTCCAAAGTAGATTTTTGATGTCTTTCTTCTTCCCAAATTTGTGTTGGAAATTGGCGAGCCAGTGCCGAATACACCATCTCCATCTCCACCCCCACTTGTCGGGAAAACCACCAACAGCATTCCTTATCCCCGCATGTCGATCGGATATAATCGTAATATCTTCCCGCTGTGTCACGTGTTCGTGCAGTTGGTCAAAGAACCAAGCCCAACTTAAACTGTTCTCCCCTTCCACTAATGCAAATGCAAGCGGGAAAATCCGCCTGTTTCCATCAACGCCAGTGGCAATTAGAAGACATCCTCTGTACTTCCCAGTAAGGAAAGTTCCGTCAACCTGAATAAAAATTTAGGATATAATTAGTATGAAATATACTTAACAGCAAATAATACAACATTTAAAACCGGAACTAGTTGGTAAAATACCTGAATAACCGGTATGCAGAACCCAAAACCGTCAATGCATGGTTTAAAAGCCCAAAAAAGACGATGGAACATCAGCTTATCCTGTACTCGAACTTGATCCTCAGTGTATACATTGTTGTATACTGGGACGAAAACAGTCCCAGGATTGGACTCCTCCATTGCTCCCATAAGTCTAGGGAGTAAAGCATACGAATCCTCCCAATCACCATACACCTCAGCCATGGCTTTCTGCTTACCATGCCATGCTTTTTTGTACCTTATCGTGTAAGAATGTCGATCCTTCACCTCTGCCATGATAGCTTTCACCTTGATATCTGGTTGTGCTTCTATAAGGTGCTTAATAGTTCTCCCAACCTTCTTTGCTTTTAGTTGCCTGTGATCTTGGGAAAGTATAGAAGAGGAGCATGTGTGGATCGTCTCAGCTTTGCGAATCACCCAAGCACCCTTTCTCTTCATATTTGCAGCCCGCAGTTGCCACGTACAACCCTCTGCATCATGCTTGCATATGACATGTAATTGTTTACTGTCAGAATATTTTACCTTCCACTCGAAATTGCGCCTCAACGCCTCTTCTGTAAATGCATCCTGCACAGCGTCTTTCGATGTGAACGCCATACCCACCTCCAGATTGGCCGTCGGATTGTACACTGGCATAGGGACAAAGTCGGGGGGATCATTCTGACTATGTAAAAATTGAGTTGGAACCTGTGTGTAATATGGCGTGGGTGCCTCACGAAATGCCGCCTCATCCTCGTTATCATCAGTATCTTCCTCCTCCTCGCTCACTGATATCAAATCTTCCTCAGTATCCTCGTCGCTTGACTCGAATGGATAGCTCGAGCTAGAAGGATCAACATGACCACGATCACCAACATCGTCCTCTCGCTCATGTGAAGTACGCCCTGATCGAATGGTATTCTCGATTCCATACCACTCTGGCCCCCAAGCAGGCCATTGAACACCATCGGCCTCAACAAATGGGGCTGGTTTAGGAGGTTGCGAGTATTGGTCCCATCCTGCACTACTCGATCCACCGTAGTTGATTGAACCACCACCCTCCCCGTAACCTCCTGTATAACCACCGCCTTGGTAGTTGCTCGAACTACCACCCCATTCGTACCCTCCTGCAAAACCATCATCATAAGAATACTGGTGAGAATGAGATTCACCGAGCGCCTCGGTCTCAACATACACCTCTGCAAGCCGGACTTGGTTATCGCTTAGGAACTGTAACATCATCATAACCGCGTCATCATCGTTTATGACAACTTCTTGGAACACGACCCCGCCAGCACTCATGTCTGGATACCGGTAAGTAATTTTGCCAAGTCTCGTCTGTCCGCTCGTACAAACCCTTTCTGCACAAAGATCATAGAGTTCTTGAAAATTGAATCGGGATTCAATTTTCAGCATAATGGATTCGCCGTCCTCATAATCAATGCCTATGTCAGAGTTTGTCACCCTTCCATTCCACCGAATAGTAAGATGAAACTTCTTGAATTTACCCATATCTACAATTTACAATAAGTATCTATTAGCTTAAAGACAGTAAAATTAACCAAAATCATATTGTACAACTAATATTAAATCATACCATAACTAACCAAAATAAATTCAACTAACTAACAACAACATAATACGAAAATTAAATCATACTATAACTAACGAACATAAGTTCAACTAACTAACAACAACATAATACGAAAATTAAATCATACTATAACTAATGAACATAAGTTCAACTAACTAACAACAACATAATACGAAAATTAAATCATATTATAACTACTAAAAACATAATTAGACCATAATACGAAAAGTCTCAACATACCGAAAAATTTCTGTTCTGTGTATTATGCTCGATTTTGGCTGCTGAAATTTGAAGAAAGGGGAGTGGTTATGTTTTTACAACTGCTGGTGGTGTGCTATTTATAGGAAAATCTGCCTACTATTCACCGTTTTTGTCAAAAACGGTGAACACTATCACCGCGTTTGTCTCAGACGGTGAATAGGTGGTAGCTGCGACCTAATTTTGACCTACCAGGGGTGGGAAATGATCACCGCGTTAGTTAACAACGGTGAAGGCTTCACCGTTGTTAATTAACGCGGTGAAAACTTCACCGTTTTGGTTTGAAACGGTGAATACTTCACCGTTTTTGTTTAAAACGATGAAGTATTCACCGTGTTTGTCAAACGCGGTGATGATCTTCACCGCGTTTGTCTAAAACGGTGATGCTCAAACATGTGTACTTTGGGAAATTTTTTTATAACTCATGTATTTTGGGAATTTTTTTTAAGAACGTGTGTACTTTGGGATTTTTTCCGTTCCTCTGCCCACCAAATGTAACCATTTCCCACAACGTTCAAAGCACCCCACCTGGAAAAATAGTAGCAATTGCAAAGGCAACACCTGTTCTGCCACCATGTAATAATTCATGGGTCACTATTCAAATACATTACAGAAAAGAATGCCAACAAATAGTAATAGTGGATTCTAATCCTACTAAAGTACGTAATCACTCGCGGGCTCCAAACGCACCCAAAAAATTAGGAAGAACCATTTCCACTCAAAGAATTTAAAAGTAAAACATTGAGAAAATCACTATAGGAACTGGAGCCACTTCTCTTTTTTGAGTCCTCTCTCGTCTCGAGACAACTACCAACAACTGACCTTCCATTTCTTTCTCAAGGAGAGTCGAGTTAAATCCGTTTCTCCTCTGAGTCCTCTCTCGTCTCGAGACCACCACCAAGAACTGACCTTCAACTTCTTTCTCAAGGAGGGTCAAGTCAAATCCCTGTCTCGTATCAGAAACCCAGAGAGAGAAGAAGGTATGCGAGAAAATACAGCCAGAAAAAGAGGAGTAAAGGATCGGACCTCTGCGGGCAATGTGCTCAACTTCGCAAAGCCCCACGCAGGAAATCCGGCCCAAACTAAAAAAAACCCGGTAAAACCCACAAAGGTGGTAACGTAACAACAATGATCACAACAAACCTAGAATGCAAAAGAAGAAAAAAAAGTAGAGGGAAAGACAGGGAGTTGACGCGACATTCAGCATAAGAGTTCATGAAAACTTGCGGATCTGTACAGTCAGTATTCTATACTGGTCAGAAGTAGGCGCAAACAAACGACGCATTCTTCATCCTCACTGGTGCAGGGAAACAGCAGATGCCGGGCTCCTCAATCCTCATCGAATCAACCCCTTCATCCTCATCGAAATTACAAAAAACCTATCAGATCCACACAACCCATAAAACAATCCTTGATTTAAGATTCCGAAAATCACCAACAATCACTCAAACAAAAAGATGAAAAGAAAGATGTGATGATATATTGATAAATCGGAGATTCCTAACGATGGATCAAATCCCTTGATTAATGAGCATCTTAACTTTTATGATGATCAACAAAGGTTACTGGCAAATACTATGATTAGCAAACTGAACACAAAACAGCCTTCCAACTACCTGCAATTACAAACGGAAAACAGGATCCAAACGATTAAGAGACTCGCAAAAAGAGAAAAGCAAACTCAACATAGAGAGACGGATAAATCAGCTAGGACGAATACAAAACCTGCGAAACTGGATCTTTTCCAGACCTCTCAACTGTCCTCCAGTGTGTCTGGATCTCCTCCAGATCTCTCAAACCTTCTTCTTCGTGACCTTCAACTCCGCCCTTCTCCCAAGAAGAGAGGCGAGAATTCCCAACGCAAATAGGACACCGAGGGCGCGAGAGGGAGAGAGAGCAGCCGGAGAGGTGAATAACAAAAGGGGAGAGAGTAACATGCTAAAGAGAAGCAAAGTTTCTTTAAGCACCAAGCTGAAGAAAAAGAAAAGAAACAGATCCTCTCAATTAATTAATGGCTTAGCCTGCACAAAACAGTAATAGCCTCTCTCAGCGTCGAACAACGCAAGGACTTTCCAGGCCCTCCCAGAGGCACCCAAAACCGGTCTTTTCATATAGTAGAGAAAAAGTATGTCAAGGTATCTCTCTGTATCTAGAAAACCCTTTTCTGTTTCTCGAACGACCCACCTCTCTACTGTCCAGGTATGTCACTCTCATCCACAGATCCACAAACCCGCCAGATCTCCCAACGCTCAATGATCCCTCCCCAGCAGAACACCCAAAGCAACTGAATAAGCCTCGATCCACACACCCGCCTGTGCCAAAGCAGCATATAGATCTCTGATGACCAACGCGCGTCAGAGCCACCAAACGACCCCAATGCAGAGATACTGAGCAACACAACTCCTTTCAATCAACTTTTCAGTCCCTCTCATGGCCCACCATCTCTGAGCTATCCCATCTCCAAGCACAGTCTCTCCCAAACCCGCCAGATCGCCCACCACTCAAAGATCCCTACCCAGCAGAACACCCACAGAGCAACCGAAACCCTCGGTCCGCGTGCCCACTCGGGCCAAAGTAAAATATCGATCTCTGATGACCAACGCACGCCGGGGCCACCAAACGACCGCAACTAAGGCCAACCAGAAGCCAACGACCAGTCCCACCCCGACCGAGCCCCCACACCCCGCCAGATCCCAATGAGGCCTCACCCAACAACAGCCCACACCGAAGGACACGCCAGTTTGAAACAGTAAATCTCAGTCACGTTGTACAGTAAAAGGTGTCTGTGTGTACAGTACAGGGGCATGCGGCGGGTTTCTTTCTTTCAATATATATGGGTTAATTGCATGGTTGGTCACTGAGATTATAAAAAACGTTCATGTTTGGTCACTGAAAATATTTAAATCTAATCTTAGTCACTCAAATTAGTTAAATGGTTCAAATTTGGTCACTCTCCGTTACCTTCCGTTAATTTCCGTTAACACCCTCAGTTATTTGCTGACGTGGCTAACAGAAGTACTGATTCACCCAATTAAATTATAAAAAAATAAAACCCGACCCGTATAGTCAGCAAAACCCGCAGTTACCCACTCCAACCCGTTACCCAAGTACCCAACCTTCCACTCCACCCTAATTCCTAGACTTCCTCTGCCCTCGTGGTGGTGAGTCACCTCAAATATTTACATGAGGCCCGGTGGTGGTGAGTCCGGCGACGATGATGTGTGGGTCCTTGATTCGGAAGGCGGTGAAGAGAAGGATTAGGAAGCGCATGTCGGCCATGAGGACGAAGGCGGCGGAGCAGCCGCAGAACCTGAGGAAGGTCCGGTGGGGGAGGATCTGGGCGGCTTCTTCATCGGGATCTGGGCCGGAGACTCGCCAGGGCGGGTGAGGAGGAGCTGAGCGCTTGACTTGGGCAGCGGCGATTTCCAAGGTCATCGACTCTGGGGTTTCTGGGTTAATCGACATGGTTCTATTGGTCGAGAGATTCAGTGGAAAAAGAATTCTGAAACCATAATCAGAAACTGAGAAGGAGCGAATGAAGAAGGAAGGAAGGGAATTTAAATTGGGATTTGGGGGTTTTCTGTTTTCTTGTCGTGCGAGTGAGGACTGAGTAGGGAGTAGAGAGGAGGAAGAAGTAAATTGGGGGAAGGAATTGGAAATTAGGGATTTGGGGGAAAATTGGGCGGCTGGGAAAACAAGCTCTTCTTCTTCATCTTCTTCTTCCTTCTTTGTACTAATCTTCAACAGTTGATTGCGTCAAGAAATGTTGTGGTGAGAGATGGGGTAAAAATTGATTATCCAGTCCGCCGGCGATACAGTCAGGTTTTATTTTTTTATAATTAAAATTGGGTGAATTAGCACTTATGTTAGACACGTCAGCAAATAACTGACGGTGTTAACGGAAACTGACGGAAGGTAACGGAGAGTGACCAAACTTGAACCATTTAACTAATTTGAGTGATCAAGATTAGATTTAAATATTTTCAGTGACCAAACATGAACTTTTTTATAATCTCAGTGACCAACCATGCAATTAACCCCTATATATATTGCATCTGTATCTCAACCATTTTAGCTAAAAACTGAAATATAACGTCATTGGATTTCAAAGATTAATCCTATATATTGCTTATGTATCTCAACCATCTCAACTAAAACTGAAATATAACGATTATTTAATTTGAGTAATAGTTTATGTTATATTACAGAAAGGGTTATAGCTATAATATGCCCCTCTACTATGACGTTTTATCAAACATGCCCCTTTACTATTTTTTACATCAAACATGCCCCTGTAATTTGGAAAAACTATCAAACATGCCCTTCAGTTGAAATTTCCATCGAAAAAATCGGCAATCATGGTTGAACCGAGATTTAGACGACCTGACATCGATAAATGGGAGGGGAAATGTCAGTTTTGACCCTTGTTTTATTTCTCTAGGTCTCATCAAAGTGAAATTATTAGAATTAATTGGCTATACAAAAGAACAAAAAAAAACTTTAAAGTGAAATTATTAAGGATATTTTAGATATTTGGGTCGCCCAAACCAAAGTTCGGTCTTGGTTAACAGTTTTTGGATGGAAATTTTAACAAAAGGCATGTTTGATAAGTTTTCTAAAGTACAGGGACATGTTTGATGTAAAAAATAGTAGAGGGACTTCTTTGATAAAATGTCATAGTAGAGGGGCATATTATACCTATAACCCTTACGGAAACAATTCAAGTATGAGGAGTGCAAATAATTCAAAAAAAAAATGCACTCTAAATATCACAGGGTCGTTTGGATAAGGGTTTTTTATCAGGGATTTTAGCACTTCCCTCATCATCCCGGATTTAGACGAATTAACTCGTTTGGAAAGTGATAAAAAAAATTTAGTGATTTTAACCATTCTGGATTTTGAAAACCTGCTCATGCCGATTTGAAAATAGCTGATCACGAGCAGCTATTTTGAAATCACTCGTTTTATTTTTGCTTATCCCAAATTTGTCCTCCCATCTCTTCCACAATAACCATCGTGTTAATTGCTTACCTCTCCTCCGACAATTTCCACGTCCCATCCCAGCCCCAAAAGTTAACAAATCCAAAACCCTCGGTCAGCCACAAGCCCAGAACAAAGTATCAACGGCGACGACAACGGTGGCTGAGGTCGAAGAACTGGAGTCGGATTTAGGGTTCTGATTTTTGGGTTTCGACGATTCATGCTCATCGGCAAGTATCGCCGCGGAGATTACGAGTGAAATTGGAGGAAGGACCGCTGGGCATCGAATTCTCACATCGTCAGAAGTGCTGGCGGGCTCTAAGTTCTGCCATTGTTTGACTACTTGCGCCGATGCTCTGGCTCCGTGAAGGACGGGTTCGATTTTGACCAGATCTGGAAATCGCAACTAGAGATCGATTTGGCGGTGGTGGAGTCTGGGTTTGCGATTGCGGCATGTTCTCGCTGTTTCCATGATGTCGTTGTTGTTGTCGCAACGAACTGCATAAGCGAAGGATGGTGGCAAGCGGGTTTCAATCTCTCCTCAAAACTGGCTTGGGAATTTAAGGTGTATTCGTTTGTTTCTGGGTTTCAAATGGGATAAGGGAATCAACGTCAGAGTTCTGCAGACGAGGTAGAAGAATCAGAGTTCTGGGTTGCAAGGTCGCTGTTTAGCTAAGTCGTCGTATTTGGCCGATCTGTCAGTTGGTTTTTTACTTTGCATCGAAGGAGGGAGAGGAAGGGGATGCGGTCAAATTAGACTTTGCACAATTTGGGTACAAATTTCTCATGTTTAAACAAACAAATGAATTGGTTGAAATAACTCATTTAAAATTCCTGGGTTTTTAAGTGAGTGATTTGGATCAAAATCTCTCATAAATCTCTCATATTAAAATCATTGATCCAAACGACCTCCACAAGTAATTATACAAAAAATTAAGGAAAAAATGACACATTCTAAATAATACAAATACAAGTATAATAACAATTTAACATTCCAAAGCAAGTATTTTTTTTCCTTCTTCTTAAGCTCTAGTATTCAATATAATAATTTGCATGAAACAAGATATAATGTAATGAGTTGTGTAGTACGCAGTCGTGTAGGCTTGAGGGGTTTTGAGTCTTTTCCCCTTCGGCCGCCGACTAATTATTGTAACCCTAGGGTTTTACTTGTTGATTAGGGTTACATATATATTTGTTGTAAGTGTATCGGCTGCCTACTATGAATGACAGCTGAGATAACATAACTTTTCTGTGGAGTAAGCTCATTCACACCGAATGAGACGAACCACATAAATCTTTTGTTGTATGTTTTGCGTACTCGTGTTTACAAATATTTCATGGTATCAGAGTAGGCTTTCTAAGTCCTAAGTTATCACCATGAGCGGTAAAGGTACAGATGGCGATACAACCGGCGGCAGTGGAGGAATCGTCCCTCCTGTGGTCCCCGCCGCGTTGAGGATTCAAGCGTCAGATAACCCAGGTCAGTTGTTCGTTGGTGATTTATTGAACGACTGCAATTATGGAGAGTGGGTCACGGATATGACGAAGGCCCTGATTGCGAAAAACAAACTCGGAATTGTCGATGAAAGTGTAGTCAAGCCGGCAGCTGCGGACGAGTTACAGGAGGTGTGGCTTCAATGCGATGCCCTTGTTAAAGGATGGTTGAAGACAACCATGGACAAGGAGGTACGGAGCTCCATCTGCTATGCCAAGACAGCTCGAGAGATATGGACTGATCTTGAGGCGCGTTTTGGACGAGGATCGGCTCCTAAGGCATATGAACTTCGTACGATGATGAGCTCTCTGCAACAAGAGAAGCTCATTGTATCTACCTTCTTCACCAAATTGCGTGCGATTTGGGAGGAGATGCAGACAATCACATATCCTACGGTGCACATGTTGGAAATGTACTTGTGAAATTGACAAAAAGGTAATGAGCAACATGGAAAACGGTAGACTGTTCGATTTCCTTATGGGATTGCGGGATGCTTTCGGAACTATAAAGACACAGATCTTGTCCATGAAGCCAACTCCAACCGTTGGAGAAGCTTACAGGCTTGTCTCCACCGAAGAGAAGCAATGACAAATTGCTGGAAATCGGCGCCCAACCGTAGATGCTGTCGCGTTTCAAGCTCGCCAAGATCGCATGACTTCAGATCCTGGAAGGCAAAAGGAGCGGTCTCGTAACACTGTTCTCAAGGAGCGACAGCGGTGCAGTCATTGTCAGAGACCCGGCCACACCAAAGATAATTTTTATGAGATTATTGGCTGGGCGGAGAAGAAGCCTTGTTCTGGTGAACGTGATCGTGATCCGCGTCAAAGTGACCAGGAAAGGGAGCGAACCGGGAGACCACATACCTCCTGTGCTGCGCAGTCCTCGAGTGGAGCTGGAGTTAGTATTCCTGGACTGAATTCCGAACAGGTACAACAGTTGCTCGAGTTCCTCAATCACAATGGTGGTCAACCCAATCTGTCTTCGTCGTTCAATCCTCAAGTCAACATGGCGGGCAATTTCTAGCACAGTCTGAATAGATCATTGATTCGCGATGCAATGAGTATATTACGAATGATGAGTCCTTGTTAGAAAATTCTACTGAGGTATCGGGTTATTTACCAGTCAGTATTCCGAATGGAGATAGTGTCGTAGTCAAATGAGTTGGGGATATCAGTTTGTCAAATGGAATGAAGCTCAGTCGGGTGCTCAGTCTTCCATTGTTTAAGTGCAACCTTCTGTCAGTTAGCAGGCTCACTCAGGATTTCGATGTCGCTTTAACCTTTTTACGTGACTTTTGCGTCATCCAGAACTTACACTCCAGGAGGTCGATTGGGACGGGACAACTTCGTGGTCCTTAACATCTAAATGCTAACCACTAACCCTAAACAACTAAATTCATAAATGTTGAAAGTGCATATGATAACTTCTAACCCTAAATTCATAAATGTTGAAGATATAACATAACCTTAGTCTAGAAACCAATTAATTAGTAAGTAACTCATTAATTGGTTATTCACGCCTATAGGTTATGTAATTAGTGAGAAAAGCTAACTCAACCTAAGACTCAAGGGAGAGGTGGCCTCCGATCTCTCCGACGGGCGAACCTAGCTCTACTGGCTAAAGGAGGGTGCGTCCTATAGGAAAAGGATACTCTCTGGACACAGATTATGTGGGCAAAGTACATAAAGCGGAGAGAAGGTCTTGACCTTCTTCGTGCTAGTCAGGGAAGTTCTTTTGTTTGGAGAAGTTTTAATAAAGCCTCTAACCTTCTTAAGAAGGGATGTGCTTGGAACATTCACAATGGTAAGAGCACTAAATTTTGGCTTGATAATTGGATTTTGCAGGAACCACTTATAGAGTCCGCGGTGCAGCTAATTCATGAGAATGAGCGGATAAAGGTGGTAGCTGATTATCTAGATCCTGAACGAAATTGGGACACCTCCCCCTAACTCCCGATAGAAATTCAGCAGAAGATCACAACTGTGATGGCGGATCTGATGTCCTTAGAGGAGGACAGTATCTTCTGGATTGCTTCGGCCGACGGAAGGTTCTCGACTAAGTCAGCTTACCAATTGCTTCAACCGGATCACACTAAAGACATTTGGAGGCTTCTGATTCTTGAACGGGTTAGGTGTTTTCGTGGCTTATTTCCCTTGATCGAATTGCTACCAATTCCCATCGCTTTTACGGGAAATGCATCAAATTCTCCGGCATGCTACCGCTGCTCCGACTGCCCTGAGACCATTGTCCATATACTGAGAGACTTCACTCTAGCGCGGTACTTCTGGTCTAGGTCAGTTTTGCAGGCTCGGCAGCAGGTATTTTTCATGTGCGATCAAGGTAGCTGGATCCGCACTAATCTTACGAACAAGAAGATCATGGAGTCCGGATTGACTTGGAGTGCTTTCTATTGTGTGGTTACTTGGCTGATTTGGAAGAACAGATGTACGAGTTGTTTCAACGGAGACGAGAAAGCCTTCACGACCCCCACCTTGGCACATTCAATTCTGCACAAGGCTTTCCTGTGGCATAAAGCGCGTCAAGCACCATCTTTGTCTTAAGGCAGATCAGATCCTGCGGTTAGAAGAAACATTGAGCATATCAGGTGGCATGCACCTCATAGTGGATGGTTAAGCTGAACATAGATGGTGCTTCGGCAGGAAACCCGAGAGCGGCTGGTGCTGGCAATCTGATCCGGGATGATCAAGGCAGATTGGTGGCAGGTTTTGTGGCCAAGATTGGTGAGGCCTCGGCGACCCTTGCTGATTTATGGGCATTTCAACATGGACTTATCCTGGCTTGGAAGCACATATGTAGGAACCTGGTGGTGTAGTGTGACTCTCATTTGGCCATCCAATTGATTAACAATCGTCGGGATCCCGTGCAACCCTATGCTTGTCTACTTGACTCAATTCGGAGGAAGATCTCCCAAGACTGGCTTGTTAGGATAGTCCATACATACTGAGAAGAGAATAGAGTTGCGGACTGGCTCTCGAAGCACAATCTCGTCTACCCCTACGAGGATGTATGAACTCCCTAACCCGCCAAGAGAGATTTGTCAGATTCTGCAAGATGATGTAGTGGGGATTGCTTTCGAGCGCCACATCATGGCGTCTTCTAGTCTGTAACCTCTCTCCTCCCTCTCTCCCGTAGTTTCTCCTTCTTGGCCTTGGCCTCCATTAAAGCAAAAAAAAGTGTGCGTTTAGTATGCACGATTTCAATTTTCAAGACAGTATTATGTTGTTGTATATTGCAAATATTTAATTAGTTAGTTAGTATCATTGATAGTATCTTCTTTAGAAATTATGTGATTTATGTATTTACTCATGTAAGCAAAAACTCTCAAATTACCTTATAATGAAAGATATGTACATTAACCAACTCAATAGTCATTAGTAAGTTATCCCACAGTAGTCATTAGTTAGTTAACTCTAAGAGTTTTAGCCAAACATTGATATTGTTATGAGTTAAGTCTTAACTTGCTAGCTACACTATCGAGGCAGCTCACGCGCCTGGCTCAATAGGCCAACGAGCCAAGTCAGCTCGCGAGTCTGACCGAGTTGAAGAGGCTTTGGCTCATGCTCGGCTCATTAATAAACAAGTCGGCTTACGAGCCAGCTCATTAAAAGTGAGCCAAGTATTAAAATAGTTTTTCTCGAGCTGAGCTCCGAGCCGCTCGCGATTAGCTCGGCTAATTTGCCACGAAAACCCTCAATCAAGGAGGCTAGAATCTAACCACGAGAGAAGACCTAGGGTGCAAATTAAGTACGACCTCGAACAAACAGAGCACCCCCCAGAATTAAGCAGCCTTTCCGCAGGGTAAAAAAACTTGAAGTGACACACAACAGTAGGAGTAGCAGGCCACAATGAATTAGGGTTGATCTAGTCTATCATTCCACTGTTCTAGATTGTATATGCCATAGTGTGTGATGAGAGCAGTCTTGATAAGATCACGAGCTCGTGAAAAGCCTAGGTTCTTTTATCAAAATTGCGCAACAATAACTCAAGCTCGGATAGCTCGAATCGATCTTCAAGTAAACATAAAATTAAAGAGATATGTGAGGATAAATACTCGCAACAATCAAGTGTGATTGCTCGATTGATAAGAGTCTAGCTAAGCTTTTCTGGAATCTTCAACGGAAAAACTCAAACAAGGGTCTTGCCCTAGCTATGAAATACACCAATAGCTAAAAACAATAAATCATAAGCACGACGGCTTCATGGGGAAAACACCTCGGTGTAAAATTCTTATTCAACAAAGTCTCCCCCACCCATAGGCAATTCCTACTATATTTATAAAGGTTACAAAACAATGTATCTACCTTTAATTAAATCGAAAAATACTCTCATATCAAATAAGGAATCCAAATACTAAAAGGGAAAGGAAATAAAGCAAGAGTCCTCCCAAAAGAAATGACTTAATCCTCAAGTAATTCCTTTCTTCCTTCTGTTGCGGGAATCACATCATTCCCTCCTCGTTGAAGAAGCTTTGCCCTCAAAGATTTCTCGCCTGGCTTCCACATGAAATTCCCTGCACCATCATCAACAAAGAACAAACGATCTCCATAATTCCACGGAATCAAGAGCTCAAACAGTCGATCAAACATGAACTCCAAGTCATGAGTGTCGAAGCTCTAGTCAACATGAATGTTTCCTTGAAACATCCAGTCAGGTTCACAAACATAATTGGTCGCTCTAGAAGCATCCAAACTTGAAGTCCCTTGTCCAAAACCTCCATCCTTCACTGGACTCAAGCCACCGCCATCTGCCTTCTTGCCTTCATAACGATTAGTCGTCCAAGGTGAGCTATCAAAGCTCAAAGCTTGAAGACTCATGCACGAGATTTCATCAGCAAAGTAATCGTATAAAGGATCATGATAAATCATCTTCTCTTTCTCCGCCGTGACCGTCTCGCAGAAATCTTCTTCCTCCTTCTGCGGTTCTGGAGTGCCTGATGTTGGAGAAACCACTCTATTGCCTTCAAGAAACTCGTCAGAACCGGTGGCCTCGTTCTCGTTTTGATGATCAATCGGAAAATGAATTGTCTCATTTTATAAAATAATTCATTTAGAATGAGTCAATTTGAATTAGTTGTCTTCATCTCAGACATTGTAATTGTTTCAAAATGAGTCAATTCGAAATTTTCTATACCAAATTGCTACATCCAAATTTTATGCTGCCAAACGGATCAGTTTTGGCCCAATTATCTAAAAAAAGACAATTGAGTCAAATTGATCCATTAGAATTCTTTATCCAAACAACCTAAAATTTTACCGTTTGCTTCAAGGATTTGCATCATGGATTTGGTACCAAAAAATCAAACATCATGGATTTACACACAATCCGTTGTTTGCTTTGTCAAAAAAATGTTTAGATAAATCTGTGGGCCCCACGGATGTGGGTTTTTTTCTCCAAATCCATGGATCCCACGGTTTTATAAATCCCACCTCATACCCTGGGATTTGGAAACAAGCTGAAAATAATCAAATCCATGATAAAAATAGCTCAACAAACAAAGGATTTCCTCAAATCCATAATGTCAAAAATCCCTAATAAATCCCAAGATTTTTAATTAGCAAATTCATGACAAAACCCTCGTTATAAAATCCTTGAAGCAAACGACCTCTAAGTATGAGTTACGTACTACTTACGTTACGACTAACAAGATATTTTTTATATCATGTTTTATGGTTATAGGAAAATTGTCAGAAGATGGAGAACTGGAGCTCGAGCCATTACTTGGAGGTTTTGGAGTAGGGATGGCGATGGCCTGATCCATCTAACACCCAGATGGCTTCTTGTTTTTTTTTTTTTTTTTTTTTTTTGTTTTGGTCTGTTTGTGACCTTTTCTTCCCTGTGATCAAGCCTCTTGACCTGGGTTTGCTTTGGAACTCTTGTCTTTCTCAATTTTAATATAATCATCACCAGTATAAAAAAAAAAGCATATATAAAGAAGATTTTATTTCATCAAAGCCATACTCATACTAATGGTTGGCGTAGAATTAATCACTTAGTTTGAACGACCACATTTTCCGAACATAAAAGAGCCATCGACTACATAGAATTATTTCGAAGAAACTCGCTAGATAACTTTGCTCGTCGGGCGAGGACGGAAGAATTTAAAGGCGGAGGTCAAATTAAAGTGCGGCGATGGAAATCTCGACGCCGTCGGTCGGAATCGGATGTGATAGGTAAATCATAGGAGCATCGGGATTCAGCAATTCCCACCTGCAAGCATACACATTAATTAATTGTCACCACAAATTATTATATGATGATGATGAATAGGATGGCAAAAATATCCGTAACCGTGGATATCCACCCGAATCCGATCTAATTGGGTAGGGTAAAACCCGAATCCGAAATATTTTTCGTGGGTACGGGTAAAACCCGAACCCGAATGTTGCGGGTAACGGGTGGGCATGGTTATCTCACTATCCAACCCGAACTCACCCGATTATACACATGCATATGTATTTTGTCTAGAAATAATCATTATTTTCTCTAGAATATTTTATATTTAGTATATAAATATAATATTTTCATGAAATTATGTTGTTTTAATTAATTTTCGTCATTCTAGTGAATTATTGTCGTACTTTTTCTCTTATGTCATGTGAGTATACGTGTGAATGTTAACATATTGGTTGGAATTATAAGGAGAAATTATTACCTATAGATAACCATGGATATCCGAAACCCGAACGGGTATGGACATGGTTTTGATTTTCTACCCGTTTCTCGTATGGGTAAAACCCAAACTACATTGGATAGGATAACGGATATGCACTATCCGTCCCCGACCCGACCCATTGCCATCCCTAATCATGAACCAAAACACCATCTCAGTTGCACTAATAATTACTTGTATCCAGTGGAGAGGTGATGCAGAAAGACGGCAACTTGTATCCTGGCCAACATATTTCCAGCGCAGATTCTCGACCCACCGCCAAACACTTGGTATGCTCCAGGGGCCGGTGCTACCTGATTAAATGAAAGAAAGTGAAAACATTTTTATTAGTTACTAGAAACAGGGGCGTAATCAGAATTTCGTTTAGAAATAACTATATGTTTATTCTATTCAAAATAAGAGTTATAGTATATGAGTTGCTTACATCCCATCGATCTGGGTTGAAGCACATGGGATCCTGAAAATTTTCGGGATTTGTATGCGCATATCGGCTCCAAATCGCGACTTTCCAATTTTTGGGAATTCTGTAACCTGAACATTTTCAAAAACATATTCAAGGGTAATTATAAAAATGAACGAAAAAATAACAAAACAAAAACTTCCTTAGTTACAATTCTTAGACCTTATTTTATACCTTTGTACTCCACGTCTTTGGTTGCCAATCTAAAAACAATAGCTGCAATGTTGGCCATCCGTATGGTTTCTTCCACCACCTGATGTCAATTACAAACATCTACTGTTAGTCTGGGAAAGTTTATGATAATGCAAAGGGATTAAAGTTAAACCAAGAAATTAACCTTCTTTGTGTACTTGAGCTGAGAGATATCATCGCTTGTGATGAACTCTCCAGCAGCCTTGTTCTTGCGCAAGGCCATATTCTCCTCCTATAAGCGTACAAATACCAAACCAATAAGCAAGTGAGATAGAGATTTCAAAACATATGCGTCGTCTTTCAAAACGATGTTTGTCCAAAGTTTGAACTTACCCTGTTCACTTTTATTTTCGTTTCCTGTTTTCTGTTTTCGTGTCATAAATTTGGCAACCGAAACGAGAAAACTTGTTTACTTTTCATTCTGTTTTCTATTCGTTTCCAACTATGAAAACAGAAAGTGGCAACTTCCTGCTGTTTTCGGAAACGACAAAATGTTGTTTTCACCTGTTTTCAACATCTGTTTTCTCAAAAATAGGAAACATAAATGAAAGTAAACAGTCCCGAGGTTATGCTTAACTTACCCTTAGTTTTCTTAGTACGTCAGGATACTTGGCAAGGTAATAAGTAGACCACATAATCGAAAGGGAGGTAGACTCGTAACCAGCAACCACAAGGCTCACAATGTTGTCCAACACTTCTTGCTCACTCAATCTATTTCCTTGCTCATCCTGGATTTGCCTCAATCCGTCCATTAGGTCGTCTGTCTTGGAGCCCAACCCATCTAGCTCCATCGTCTTCCTTTTCTCAAGCTCTTTCTTGAATACATCTGTCACCTTCTTTCTGCACTGCGACCAATATTGAACAATGTATATAGGTTTTTTTTGTGTGTGGATCTCACCGTGAGAAAATCCTAACCTGGAAGAGCTAGCGGTTCATATAATAGAGATGCTACCTGAAGGGCGTGGTGATATGCAGTTCCAGGCACGTTCAGAGGTTGAGCTCGAACCCCTTTCACTATACCCCGGAATAGTTCGTCGACGGAGGCTAATTCTGCTCCTGCCTCCAAACTTGCGAACAACATTCCTATGTTCTCAAATGTCACCTAAGAATTCGAAGAGAATGAATTATTTTTCCTTTGTTAGTAAAAAATAATTACAGAACACAAGGTTAATATATGTAAAAAAATCACTCTCTCAAACGAAAGTCGACTCATATGAGAGGTAGAAGTTTGCACGGTGTGAATACCATGTGCTTAACAGAACAAATTAGGGGGACATCGAGTTTAGAACAAAATGACTCATCGGTCACAAAAGAATCTGATATCATATCAAGAACAGTTGATCCTAATAACTTGAGTAGTTGGTGGATGTTCAATTATGAATCATATACCATTTACTAAATGAAAAAATTATATATCATAAAGTGAAGGCTTAATATACGAAATTCATGTTACCTTCTTGACTTGTTTGTAGGCGTTGACTCTGCCAGTCTGAGCCCAGGATTGCAAGGCAGCAACAATATTGGGCTGGACGAGGGATGCGATCCGTCGGAGAGCATCGGGCCGGTTGATGGCATTGGTGACGAAACTTCGGAGCCTGGTGTGGCTTGGCCCATTTACTGCCACGAGGGAAGTTGGGCCAACAAGTTCCACACTGGGCCACTCGAGGATAAACTCGTCGTTTTTCTGGTACACGAACTTGCTCACCGCCGGCGCAAACGCTATGATCGTCGGCCGGCCGAACAGGTGGCTTCTGAACAAACCACCTCCGTCGCCATACCTGGTCCCAAAAGGCATATTAGGTACCTTGCAAGCTAAACACTCCATCCTCACATGGGTTTTGGATATGAACATTATTTACATATTTATGAACATTATTTACATATTTATGTATTTTTAAATAATTAATTTCAAATGCATGAGGAAATTGACGTGTTATTAGACATATTATAGAGACAGTGTAAAATATAGGTACCGATTTTAAACGTAACGTATTTGTACAATATTTTATTATATATGCTATCATGTATACTATCATTGTATGCTATATTTTACCACTATGTACACTTAACACTTTCAGTACCACCATCCATGATATAATCTTTTGTACTGTCAAGCTTTACTTCCTTGGTATAGAGTTGTAAGGTTTCACTCGACTTTTCTTTTCCAAAATATATCAATGAATGTTATTGAATAATAAAATTAATATGATATTTATGTGAAAAAGTTTGAACTTCAAATAAACGAAGTAAAATTTATTTTAGGATAAAACGTTATATTTGTTTAAATTAAGAATTTTTAATTAGGTTAATTGTGACTAGGAAGTGAAATGGTGGGTTGACCGTTAGTCAACAATTTTGACCGTAAAACATAAGGGTCAAAACTCACCTTAGGCTAGATGAGTAAATTTTGGCACCACGATGTCAATTAGTAAGAAAATTGATCATGATGATGTTACATATGAGTAAAGTTCGGGCCATAAAAAGATACTAACCATTGTTTAAAAATGGACCTTTTATGATACCAACTGAATTTTTATCTTTGACGTTATGGTACAATTTCTGTTTGTACCTAGAGATTAACGTATAAATTATTTTGTTATACAAATTAAACATGTACGTCAACCTTATGTCACGAATTTAATTTGTACATATATAATTTTTCGTACAAATTCCTTTGTAGTACAAATTGAAATTATGGTACAAAATCAACTTGGAAAACACCGCTACTTATGAGCATGGTATAATTCTTCAACATATTTTTTTTTTTTGCCAATAAATTACTGCAAAATATATAGCATGTAGTTGATAAACAACATTTATTTAGATTTCCAGTTCAACTATCTAGTCAATGAATTTCAAAGATTAATCTCTATATATTGCCATAATATTTTTCTTACTTGCGTCTTTTGGAGTTGATGAAGTCATCGGGACGTTTGACGACCTTGAAGTACCAAAGAAATGTAAGCATCTCCCCCAAGAAAGGAAAACCCATGTGGCCGGACGGAAGCCTGATTCCGGTGCCGGACAGTTTGAACTTCTCCGGCAAAGCATACCACACCTCGTTCCACCACCACGCCAGCAGCCCCACCACCGGCAGCAATCCGACCATCACACCCACCGCCATCGCCACCGTCACCTCCATATATGTCGGAAATTTCTAGACAACAGATAAATATAACCACAAAAGATTTATTATTATTACCACTAGCCCTTATATTAATTAGCTTCTGCTATAGATTTCTCTCTCACTATGATCTTGCGCCCTATTTATAGTATCAGAAAGCAACATTTCTATTCTCTGTTGTGTTCCCTCTTTAGCATATTTGTGTTTTGAAGGAAAGCATATATTTTTACTGTCGATGATGGAAGCGCTGACGAATTCGACGACGGAGTATTCTTTGGAATATGCGAGGCCTCATATCTTGATATAAGTTAAAGCTTTTATATTATTTCTATAGAATTCGCTGGAAGATTGCTTTGTAATTTTGTCATGGGCTGGACTTAGCTCCATCGCTATTGATCGGCCTGCAATGAATAAATTAATTTGTGTGATTTGACTATTTGAGAGAAGTTGTTGCTGGAAGTAGGGAAACCGGCGAAGAAAGGCGTCATATATGTAAAAGTACAACAGCAACCTGCCACAAACAAAGTCTGAAAGTAGGTATGCGTTAATGGTGAAAGACAAAATACAGCATTTGGTGTGGGAGTGTTTATTGGTTCACAATCATGAGAATATGCATGCTGAGAGTTGCCTTCGATAAGTCTTGAATTGATGAACTTCTGACCACTTGTGTCGTTTGTGATATCGCATCTTTGGATGAGTATCGCGCACATAGTTGACACCTAAGGTTGTCAACTCACGGAATGATATGGGTTGATTCTGATTTTTTTTTTCTTTTCAAAATAGCGGTAACAATCAGTCATACAAAGAAAAAAGAAGAGCGCGGGAGTCGACCAATCGTCGAACTCCCGATGAAAGGGCCTGTTGTGCCACAAGATGGGCAGCCCTATTAAGTCGATGAGAGACAAAACAAAAAGAACGCCAGGTGAACTGAGATGCCAACGCCCTTGCATCTTCCAGCACAGCACCACTCCGATCATGCGCCAAATCACATCGCACCATACGTTGGATCAATTGTTGTGAATCCCCATGGAATTTAACACAAACAAAACCATGTGTTAAGCACCATTTTAAAGCATCTCTGAGAGCTAAGCATTCCATGATAAAAGGATCACATAGACCATCATAAGACTTGCCAAAAGCAAAGAGGATCGTACCTGATGCTTGGAAACCCACAAATCCAACACTACCACCTTGATTACGTTTAGCCGCCCCGTCAAACCACACATTAATGGTGTCAGGATGAGGACTGAGGCCTGTCGGAGCACTGTTCCCACTCCTACCAGAAGTCGGGGCAGAAACTGGTCCAGGTCCTCTGCCATGTAAACTTGGTCGAGACTGCTCCGCTTCCCTCCATTCATTCACTTGGCGTTGAAATTGCCGAAACAGCGCTGGTGGTAGGTACTGGGTAAACGTATGGATTGACCAGCACCTAGCTTTCCAAATTCTCCATAAGAGAAACACCACCTCCGCAATCTCAGGTTTGCCTAGGTTCAAACCGAAAAACAGGTGCTTCCAAGCCTCAGCCGGGGCCATTCCACCGAGAGAAGAACGAATTCCTTCGCGATCCGCCAGTAGCCATAAGCCCCTAGCCACCCTGCAACCAAAAAAGAAATGGGAGAAGGATTCCGATTCCGCGTCACAGATCGGGCAGATCGGATCAGAGACCAAGGTCTTAGAGAAGAGCACAGATTGAAGAAGGAGGAAACCGCGAACAACCCGCCAGAAGAAGAATTTCAGTTTCGGAGGTAATGGTAGGCTCCAAAGCAATTTCCAAAATCGGATGTCAAAAGGAAGAATAACCGGCGGGTGAAGAAGGTTTTGTTCAGTGGACAATAAATGGTAACCTGTCTTAACTGTAAACAAACCAGAGGGTGAGTAATGCCAAATCAATTTGTCATCCATCGGAGAAGTGGGGAGGGGAATAGACATAATAAGATCCACATAGTCTGGAGTAAACAGCTCTACCAAAAGATCTTTCTTCCATAAGAATGAGCTATGGCAAATAAGATCAGATACATAGGCAGGGCAGGAATTCAAACCTGGTTTCAAAGTGGGACACGAAGGGGGAGTTGAAGGCAGCCAAACATCATGAAGCACCCGAATCCGGCAACCATTGCCCACCTGCCACCAGAGACCCCTCTTGAGGAAATTTTTGCCCTCCAAGATTCCTTGCCAAGCCCAGGAAGGGCGAGAGCCGGCTGTTGGATCGAGGAAGTCAAGATGAGGGTGGTAACGAGCTTTGTAGATCCGAGCAAGATGACTGGTGGGATTGAGAAGAATCCGCCAAGCCTGCTTAGCCAGAAGAGCTATGTTAAATAAGTTGAAATCACGGAATCCAAGTCCTCCATAAAATTTGCTCTGGAAAAGGGCTCTCCACGAAATCCAATGAATTCCTCTTTCCTTATCCTGTCCCGCCCACCAATACTTTGATAATTGTCCATTGCATCGACGACATGTTTCCTGAGGCAATCGAAACGCCGACATCGCATAAATAGGGCCAGCAGCTCCAATAGCCTTAATTACCACTTCTTTTCCCGCCAAAGACAAAGATTTAGTCTTCCAAGTTCTAATCCGGGCAGCCAAGGCCTCCTCAATGAATTGAAAGGTGGACTTAGAGCGACCGATTTGGGAGGGCAGCCCTAGGTATTTGTCTTCCGCTTGAAAAATACTAACCCCTAGGAAGGAGCTAATTGCTTGAAGTTCCTGCTCAGATACATTACCACTAACACAAACAGCTGATTTGTGTAAATTAACTCGCTATCCACTAACTAATTCATAGTCTGAAAGGAGCTGAAGCAGGTTAGCAGATTCGGGAATAGAAGCTCTAAGGAAGAGGTAGGAATTGTCGGCGAAAATCAAATGAGACAAGGAAGGAGCTGACCTGTGAATTCTTAAGTCATGGAGGGCAGAAGAAGCTACCTCTTGGGAGATTTTCGCAGCAAAAGCTTCAGTGTAGATAGCAAACAATAATGGGGACAACGGGTCGCCTTGCCGTATACCTCGATGAGGCTGAAAATATCCATACTGCGCATCGTTAAGAAGTATTGAGAAATGAACAGTTGTGACACAGGATTTGATCCAAATCATCCACTTCTCACAGAACCCTAAGGCCACCATCACTTGAAAAAGGAAATCCCACTCCACTCGATCGTAAGCTTTCTCCATATCAATCTTGAGTGCCATCCATTTGTCCTGTCCACGGATCTTGGTTTTGAGAAACTGCATCACTTCTTGGCCTATAAGAATATTATCAGAAATACATCGACCTTTTACAAATCCATTTTGAAAAGGGCTAATAATCTGAGGAAGAATTGCACTTAGCCTGGAAGACAAGATTTTGGCTATGATTTTGTACAGAACCTGGCAAAGACCAATCGACCGCATTTGCCTCATGGATTCAGCGTTTGAAACCTTGGGAATGAGAGTAAGCAAGGTGTGGTTGACACTATGCAACAACCGGCTTGACTGAAAGAAGGATAGAATGGCATCAGAGACAGCCACCCCTATCTCGTCCCAAAATCTTTGGTAGAAACCCGCCGTAAAACCTTCAGATCCGGGGGATTGCCCTTGCCCAATAACAAAAACAGCTTGTCTAATTTCACCACGTGAAACCTGCATAGTAAGCATTTCATTCATAGATGCTGATATTTTGATGGGCAGATTCAAACTATGAACAAAAGCACAAGGGTCTACACCATTAGAACTGAATAAACTCTCAAAATAGGCAACTGAAATACCCCCTTTAACTGGCTCCGCCGAATGCAAATCACCATGCTCATCTTGCAGGTGGGGAATGAAGTTGGACCTTCGTCGTTGCATCGTTGCTAGATGGAAAAAGTGGGTATTTGTATCACCACCATGTAGCCAATTAGTTCGAGATTTTTGCGCCCAATAGTGGTTCTTCCTGACGGTAGGCCTCGCCAAGCCGGCTCTCCAATTGATTAATAAGCACCCAATCAACAGACATAGCTTCCCTGGCACTGTCAATGGATTCTTTGATCTCCCGAATTTGTCGGCCAGAGTTACTTGTACCCATCTTGGCCCAACTCAGAAGTTGGTGACGAGTCTGCTTCAACTTGGACTGGACCTTGAAAAGGGGTGTGCCGGCAGCAGGAAGATGCCAAGCCGAATGCACCAAATCAGGAACATCTGCATTGGAACTCCAACGCCGATCATACTGAAACCGCCGAGTGTGCCTTGAATCAGAGCGCACAAACTTAACCAGCAACATTCGGTGATCCGACCCCCTGTCCCTGGATTTCTGGCCACAAGGAAAGCACAATATTATTGCCCAAACATCTGTCAAGACGAGATTGGATATGATCACCATTGGCTTGCCTATTTGACCACGTAAATGGCGGCCCAATGAACCCCAAATCCTGGAGTCCCCCTGCATCCAGAAATTGGTTAAGCTGAACAAGTGCAGCAGGGGTTAGAGCCCCCCCCCCCCCCCCCCCCCCCCCCCCCCCCCCCCCTGTTTCTCATTGCTAGCAAGCAGACAGTTAAAATCCCCCACAACCAACACTGGGTCCTCATACATACAGACAAGAAAAGAAATTTCATTTAATTGGAACTGACGAAGGGCTACATCACAATTCAAATGTACGAAAACCACACCAAATCGCCCAAAAGACGGGTGCTCACACTCTAAGAACATAAAACCAGAAGCTTCTACTGATATAGACACAAGAAGACCAGACGACCAAGCAACCGCTAGACCACTACCATTACTAGACGCACTATGTACACGTTCCTCCGGATACCCGAGAGAGGCAAGCTATTGGATCACGAATTCATCATCATTTCTAATTTCACTCAGACACAACAGAAGAGGAGATTCCTTAAAAAGGGCCTCCTTGAGAGCTGGAATTGTCAGGGGAGCCCCGAATCCCCTGCAATTCCATGCTAGGATGGTCATGGATGAGGCTGGGACCGGTTAGGGCCGGTTTTCTCCACCTCAGCGAGCAACTGATCATTCTCCTGGACAACAGCCACCAGACGCGGCTTCTTGGCCATCGGTTCAGTCGGGTCTATCATTACTGCAGCAGTCTGATGAGCAAGCCCCAAAGAGGAGTCAGGCAGGGAATTTGGAGCAGCCGAGATGCAGAGTTGCCCCAACTGTGAAGTCATGCCAAACTGGACTGAAGGTGGCTGCAGATTTGCACCTTGATCAGCCCCCAGAATAGGCTTCCTGGACCGAATTTGACCCGCCCCTTGAGCACCTGGGTGATTCCCCGCCAGTGTCCACACAAACCTCTTGCGCCGACGAGCCAAAGTACCCTCGTTCACCCGTGGACCGAACTCCCGAGCCACCAACTCCTTGCCATATCGTAGAGCCTGACCCGACAGTTCCTCCCTTCGAGGGCAAAATCTGTTCACATGGCCAACCACTCCACAGAGGAAGCAAAATTGCGGAAGAGACTCGAATTTCACCTTAGCTTTGAAATGCCCCTTCGAGGGATCCTCATGGGCAGCAGAGACCTCGTCTGGCAGGGGAAGTTGCAGATCCAGAGTGACCTTAGTCCGGATGTACAGTCCGCCGGAAGAGACCGACCGGTGGATTGTGGCTGTCTCCGACGGGCCAAGGGCCGCCCCAAGCAAGGTATCGAGCCGCTCGGTACAACAGTTGTAGGGAACTCCCCAAAGTTGCGCCACCAGGGGCACGCGGATGAGCTCCACCGCCAGCTCTGCAGTTGGAGTTTCCCACTGTCAGACTTGAATAAAAAACTTCTCAAACACCCATGGCGACCCAGCCCGAATCCTTTGAGCCGTTGCTGGATTAGGAAGCACGAATTGGAGGAGATCTCATTCCACAATCGCCAACGAGAAATCGCATTTCCATACTCGCCCAACAATCGATCGCAGCGTTGAAAGGGATGGGAGCGGGCCACAGAGCCGGCCAATCAGGGCCTGATCAAGACGCTGAGCACCGACAGCCACATCTGCATCATTAAACTGAACGGCAGTCATGGAATCACAAAGGGAGGTACGAACTCTAAATCGGAAATCAAAAGGGGAGGAGGACTGACAGAGAGCAAATCGCTAGAGATACATCGGAGGGAGAAGGGGACCCCTTTTATCCTGACGTCGCCGTGGAATGGACGGAAACGGCGGGGCACGAAGACGGGAACCGTCATCGCCATCATCGCACGAAGGCGAAAGCCCTAACCACTCGCCCAACGTGGGGATAGAGGAGGGAGAAATCACGTTTTTTTTTCTTTCTCTCCAAAGTAAGTTGTTCCCACATAATTTTCTACTAAATCTAAAGTTAGAATCCTCTTCTCCAAACGACCCCTAAAAACCCATCTACACAATATATAATAGTGCCCGATTCTGATTCGGTGAGAAAGATAAGTGCCACACGCTTGCGCTTCGATCGACTCGTTGTAAGGTTTTTTGGGTTGGAAGTCAGACGACATCGTTTCTCCGTCCGATTTTTGAAATGTGTCTCTTATTCTGGTTTTCATCTTCGATTAATCCCATCTTTGGAATTCTAAGTTGAGCATTTGAATATTGATGTTACATAAGTGTGTTAAAATTTTCATTATATGTTTGGATACAAGTGCGAGCTGTTATTTTGGTGTAATGTTATATTTTATATGAGATTTTATATAGTTTATAAATGTATGAACAATATAATGACTATTTTCATATGTTGGAGCTAAACCTGACCAAAGCGATCAAACCATTAACCCTGAACGCACTTGTTCGACCGAACCAACCAGCTAAATCGGATTGAAACCCCAATTAACACTTAAATACAATAAGGATGAATCTGGTGTTGAGCAGTTTTAGTTCGGGAATGAGTTTTACTCGCTTACAAAATATGGGTTTTGAAGGGGACTATTCATTAGATTCAAATCGCTAGGAATTTCGGGTATAGATTTTTTTAAAAACTCAAAATGTTGGTAACTCAACCCGTTCAAAGCAAGTTAAACCCGATGCCGAGGAATTTAGAGTCAGAAATGAGTTTTACCCGCTTTTGTAATTGACATGTTGGGTCGGGTGTGAATTTTATAAATATATATCGCCCCGCTTTATCAAAGTTTTGATGGTGTTAACGAGCTTTGGGTTGATATTTTAGTTAATAAAAATTTAAGTGTCATTTAAACCTACATTTTTTCCTTTTATGATAGTTGAGTCCAAAATTCCAAATCCATAGGTATTCAACCTAATTCGACCCAGTAAAACTAGTTGAATAAGTTGTTGACGAATTTTGGGTTGGGAGCGAGTTTAACTCGCTTTGGGATTGATGGGTTGAGCTAGGTGTAGATTTGGTTAAAAACTCAATTTGCTTTCCATCCGATCCGCACATAAAAAAGTGAATTTTATTTAGAACTCACCTCACTTTATCCAAATTTTAGTGGCATTGACGAGATTTGAGTCATGAGCCCGTTTCACCCGCTTTGTTACCTAGTTGGGTCAGGTACGAATTATTTAAAAAACTTGATTCGGTTTCCATCCGACCCGAACATATAAAAGACAACAATCAACGTGGTCAAAGCGGGCTAAATTCAATGTTGACAAATTTTGGTTCGAGTGCAAGTCTGACACTCTTATAAAATATGGGTTTGGAAGGGCACTATTCCTTAGATTCAAATAGCTAGAAATTTCGGTTTTGGATTTTGTTAAAAACTCAGTTCGCTTAATTAAAAATTTAGTAAAAGTTAAAATTTCATTGCATTTTCTTTATGACAATTGAACCGAAATTCATGGTTATTAAACCTCGTTAGACCAAGTCAAATCGAATTGAACCCGATGCCGACGAGTTTTGGTGTGGAGCGAGCTTTACCTGCTTTTATAATTGACGGTTGGATAGAATACGATCCAAATTCTGTTAAAACTATTATGTGATAAATCGGTAATGTCACTCCGCTTGAACTATTTATTACGATCTCAAATTATACTAGATTCACGCCCCGCTTTCGTGCTAGTGTACAATTAATCCATAAGTACGGTATGAGAATACAATTAGCCAGCCGCCGGTACTATCCAACTTCATTCCGAATTTCAACCTACCAAAAACAACAATACGAGTTTTTCATGGGAAAGAGAGATAGAAATTGTTAAAGTAAACTAAACAAATAACGTTAACAAGCCTTCGTCAAAGGTGTTTCAAGAAATTTCGTAACAGTAGTTGAAGAAAATCTCAACTGATTCTCTCATTCAACGGGAAAGAAAAAACTACAATTCCTCTCTTATTTACTTTCCACCTCTCCATCTCCACTCTGTTTTTCTCTATGCCAAACTAGCAGTAAGTACGTAGTACAAAATATTCCTTCCAGATATGGCGCCGCCGCCGGCAGATCGTTCTTCTTCATCTCCGCCGCCACCTCCTTCACCTGCCTCCTCCTTGCCGCCGCCGCCGGCGTCATCTCCCCTCAAGAAGAAAGGAGGCTGGACAGCCATTAAGTTCCTCTTAGGTCTTCCACCTTCTTTCTTTCCTTTTCACTCCTTTACGTTGCTTTGTTCCTGATCTAGACATCGTGATTCTGTCTGCATGGATGATACAAATTCGCTTTTGGTACAACCTAAATTTATAGGTTTAACCTTATGGTACAATTTCAATTTGTAGCTCAAAATACCAATATTTTAAAGGATATCATTATGTTACGATGACGACATGTGACTGCAGGAAATGAGTCGTTCGAGAAGTTGGCGTCGATGAGCTTGATCGCGAACATGACGCTGTACCTGCAGAGCCAGTACAACATGGGAGCGGTGTTCAACGTCACCGTCACCACCGTTTGGGCCGGCTCCTCCAACGTCGCTTCCCTGGCCGGCGCTTTCCTCGCCGATGCCTATTTCGGCAAATTCCGCACCCTTCTCTACGGCAGTATTTCCTCTTTTCTGGTAATTTATTTATATCATAATTAATTTCCATCAAGTAATAATTAGAACACTTGCTATTGCTCTCTGAATCTATCAATTACAACATGTAAACTAAATTGAAAGCGAGTTTGTGAAATTGTATTGTATTGATATTATCGATTGAGAAATCTTTTTATTGGAGTCTAAATCGATAGACGATTTTAACACAGTAAAAAATGGCATGATGCGCGATTTCAATACTAATTTTATAATTTTTATAGAGACTATAGGATTAGAGTTCGACTACTCTAATAGGTAGTTCCTCATGCATTCGATTAGTATTATTATTTTTATCATGAGTTATATGAACATTCGTAATTTTGCGACTAAATAATTTGTTCGTTAACAAATTTAAACGAATATCAATACGTAATCTTACACATTTCTAATCATTGATTTGAATTTTTATCATAATCCCGCTAAATTTGATTACAGGGCATGGGGGTAATGACACTAATCGCCGCCGTCCCCCCACTCCGGCCGCCGCCGTGCACGAAATCCTCCCCGGACTGCCAGGAAGCCGAAGGATGGCAGCTGTGCGTCCTCTTCGCAGCGCTGACCCTCCTCGCCGTCGGCGCCGGCGGGATCAGACCTTGCAACATCGCATTCGGGGCCGATCAATTCGACACCAGGACGCCCAAAGGAAGGTCCCAACTGGAATGCTTCTTCAACTGGTGGTACTTCTGCTTCTCCGTCTCCCTCGCCGTCGCGCTTACCGCCGTCGTCTACATCCAGACCGAAGTCAGCTGGGTCGTCGGTTTCGCCATCCCCACCGCCTGCCTCATCCTCTCCATCTCCCTCTTCCTCATCGGCCACAAAACCTACATCCTCAAGTCCCCTCAGGGCAGCCCCTTCTCCGACATGGTCCGTGTCGTCACCGCCGCGTTCAAGAAACGGAAGATCGACACCCGACCAGACTCCCATATCCAATTCCATGACCCACCCGTAAACAACAACGACGAAGAAACAGGGAAAAAAACAGGGGAAGAAACAGAGGAAAAAACAGGGGAATACTCTGTTTCTTCCAACAATTCCAAGCTGTTACGAACGACAAGAATGAAATGCCTGGACAAGGCGGCGATAATCTTCGATCCCTCCGAAATCGACGAACAGGGGAAGGCGAAGAATCCATGGAGATTGTGCACTGTGCAGCAGGTGGAAGGATTGAAGCGATTGGCGGCGACGTTTCCAGTATGGGTGTCGGGAATCCTCTGCTTCATGCCGATGGAGCAGCAGTCGGCGTTCGGAGTCCTGCAAGCGATTCAAATCGACCGGTCCATCGGAAAAACCTTCCGGGTTCCACCGGGATGGATGGGGCTAACATCGATGGTGACTCTGGCGACGTGGATTTTAACTTACGAGAAACTGCTTATGCCTCTGGCGAGTAGAATAACAGGGGAGAGCCAGAGACTGACGATCGCGAAGCGGATTCGAGTTGGGATCGCCATGTCGATCGCGGCGATGGTGGTGGCGGCGAATGTGGAGAGGAAGAGGAGGGATTCGGCGGTGAAGATTGGGGAATTCGTGTCGCCGGAGAGCTTCGCGATCTTGATGCCGCAATTCGTGCTGCTGGGGATCACGGAGGCGTTTGCTGCTGTTGCGGTGATGGAGTTTTTCACAACCAGGATGCCGGAGAATATGAGGACATTGGCCGGGGCGTTCTTCTTCCTGTGCCTGTCGGCGTCGAATTATGTGAATTCGGCGATGATTAATATCGTTCGCAAGGCGACGGCCGGCGGCGGGCGGACGCCGTGGCTCGGTGGGCATGATTTGAATAAGAACAGGCTGGATTATTACTACTATAGTCTTGCTGGGTTGGGGGTTCTGAATTTTGTTTACTTCCATTTCGTTGCGAGTCGGTACGTTACGGAGAACGACGGCGGCGGCGGTGGAGGGGGGAGAGAGGTGGAGGTGGAGAGCGGAGACGGTGGCGGAGGAGAATTAGGCGCGGGAAAGATTGAGTTGTTGAACGTGAAGGCGTATGAAAGGAAAGGAGGGGCGCAGTTTTCTGGGGATGCATGCTAAATGTTTGTTGATTGGTGTTTGTGTTAATATTTATTTATTTATTTATTTATGGAGGTCTGTCAGACGGTAGCTGGTCGTGGTTCTCGTTGTTTTCTGTGGTCTTTTTTGCATTCAGCTTTAGGGTTTAAGGTAAATGAGTAATGAGACTGGACAGTGAAGAAATGGAGTAACATGGACAATTCTTTTAATCTTCAATCTGTTTTCTGATTAGTAATGGTTCAGTAAACTTTGAACGGCTAGATTTGCGTTCAGTTGGATAATAGATCATGAGAGAGTACATCCAAAATTATTGGATCTGAATTTTGACCGAGGATAAATTAATTTTAGCCCATCCTGTACAGTCGTTGGTTGTTTTGTTAGTCTCAAACCTTGTCCACCCAAGCCCAATAGACCGCTTCCCCAATCCCAGCCCCCCATGGCCCATATCCCATAGGCCACACAATTAAGACTATATACATACACAAAAATATTATTTTCAAAATCGAACCAAACACCGACGCGAACCAGAAATTTAAGATTCAACGATTTTCATATGAAATCGTTCAGAAAATCAATCCCTTAGCTGCATTGTAATTCTGAAAAACAACAATAATGTGGGGCTTTTCTCAGTGATTCCAAATCAACTCTAAACCCTAAACTCCACAATCCCCAAAGAAAACAACGATAAGCAAAACTAAGGCCCTGTTTAGTATTGTTGCTTGTTTCTGTTTTCTGTTGTATTTTTTAAAATTGTAGAAACCAAGAAAAAAAATATGTTTAGTTGAGTTTTTAATTTTTGTTGTGAAACAAATTTACACAACCGACCAAAATTAAAGAAACAACAAAAGATTGCTTTGGATGTGTTTCTCCTATTTGTTGCACACGGGTTTTTTTTATAGGTTTTCATTAAAAGCTTTTTTTTTCCTTTCTCTTTCCCAGCGGCGCCCTTTCTTCTTCTTCTTCTCCTCCATTTCACGACCCATCGCCTGTGGCCTCCCCTCTATCATCTCAGACTTGCCGCCTCTGCAGCTCTCTCTCATCATTCCGTCGCTGCTTTAGACCTTTATCATCCTTCCGCCGCCAAACTCGAATTCACCGGCGGTAGGATCCTAAAATCCCCGTCTTTTTCTTTCCAATCCAGATCCCACTCGAAATCCCCTTCCTTTTCTTTCTAATTCAGATCCCACTCCTAATCCCCTTCTTTTTCTCTCTTTGCTGCAATGGTGATTGGTGAGACAGGGGAAATCGAGACGACTTCATTTCAGGGGCCTGTGGGTAGGGCTGCAAACGAGCCGAGTCGAGTCGAGTTTTTGCTTAGCTTGAGCTCGGCTCGTTTATTAATTTTTCAGCTCGAGCTCGGCTCGAACTCGAATTTTGATAATCCAGCTCGAGCTCGAGCTCGGCTTGAATAAAAATAATCTAGCTCGAGCTCGACTCGGTAGAGCTCGATAAATGCTCATTAACATAGCTTGTTAAGCTGAGTACAAGCTCGGCTCAAGATGAGCTCGATTTAAAATCATTTTTGCTGGAAAAATGTATAAACATAAGAATTTAAATGATAGAAAGAACACTAGAAACTAGAAATAACATCTAAATTTCATACACATCTGTATTATAAGACAATGTTCATGTTTAAAAGAGTAATTCATCATTCCACAAGCTCAAAACAAGGCAGCTCGCGAGCTTAGCTCGACAAGCCACCGAATCAAGCTAGCTCGCGAGCTTATCAAGCTGAGCATGGTCTAGCTCAGGCTTGGCTCGTTAACTAACGAGTTGGCTCGCGAGCCGGCTTGTTAAATAACGAGTCGAGTGTCGAACGAGTTTTTTCCGATTCGAACGCCGAGTTGCTCGCGAGCGGCTTGGCTCATTTGCAGCCCTACCTGTGGGGTAGTAGAAGTGGCTTCTTCAGCTTCAAGGTCGGGCGGTGGCTTATTCTCCAGGGTTGGGCGGCAGATTCCCCATTCCGGATCGACAAGTTCACCTCAAGAATAGGAATAGCCGAGGACGGCCGCCACTTACATTTGCTTGTTTTTTGCCAAGAACAGAAGCAGCAGAGGACGAACAAGATTTCAAGATCTTGATTTTTTTAACTCTTCAAATCAACGAAAACAGCAAAAGTAAACATGTTTTTCTTCAAATCAATAGAAGCAGCAGAATGTCATTTCTAGGAAAGTAGCGAGCTTTGAGAATCCTGGCCATCAGGGAATTAGGCCGATTTAAAATGTTCCAAATCTGCTTCCCAAGCATAGCAGTATTAACACTTCTCAGGTCCTTAAAACCAAGACCACCAGAATCCTTCGGTTGACACAACTCTTCCCACCTGATCCAGTGAATCTTCTTCTCGTCATATTTTTGCCCCCACCAGAACCTCGCTATCAGACTTTGAATTTCCCGAAGAACTCCTTCCAGAATTTTGAACACCATCATAGGATAGATAAGTTGTGCTTGAGCAACTGCTTTAATCAAAATCTCGTTACCTGCAGCAGACAGAGTTAGGCTCTTCCAGTCTTTAAGCTTCTTTCTCACCCGTTCTTTCAAGTCATCAAATACCTCCCTCTTAGATCTTCCAATGACAATAGGCAGTTCGAGATATTTCAGGTGTTTCTCAACAACTTTAATCCCCAGTGTACCACTGACTTCCAATCTTCTGCTCCATTTCACATTCCTGCTAAAAGAAACTTCAGACTTAGACAAATTGATACATTGCCCTGACTCCTGCTCATAGATTTTAAGGATCCTCTTCAGTTCTTCACTTTCCTCAATAGTAGCTCTGCCAAACACTAGGCTGTCATCTGCAAATAGAAGATGTGAGATGGTGGGGTCTCTGTGGCAGATTTTGATTCCATGGATTTTCCCCTCCCTCTCAGCCTTCTTCAACAGGGCAGAGAAACCCTCAGCACAGATGAGGAATAGGTAGGGCGAGAGCGGGTCGCCTTGCCTTAGTCCTCTTGATGGCTTGATGTCTTGAGAACGATGGCCATTAACGAGAACTGAATAAGAAACACTCCTAACACACATCATCATCAAATTGATCTAGTATTCATTGAAACCCAACTTACTTAGCACCTTTTCCAGAAAATCCATTCGACCCTGTCATACGCTTTGGGCATGTCAAGCTTGGCAGCAAAGAATCCCCTTTTACCTTTAGTCTTCCTCTTCAAGTACTGAAAAAATTCAAAAGTAGTAATAATGTTGTCAGTAATAAACCGACCCTTGATGAAAGCATTCTGTTCTTCGGAGATTAGGTCATTAAGGATCCCTTTGAGTCTGTTGGCCAGGATTTTAGAAGCAATTTTATAAATAATCCTACATTGGCTAATAGAGCGAAAGTCCTTAGCCATTGTGGGTGTTTTCACCTTGGGAATGAGAACTATCCATGTGTGGTTGATTTCTGGAGGGAGGTAGCCATCATTCAAGAATTTTAGAATAGCAGATGTGACATGGCCTCCAATTGAATCCCAGTTTTGTTGGTAGAAACTAGCAGGAAAGCCATCCGAACCAGGAGCTTTCGTAGGCCCCATCTCCTTAAGAGCTTTACTAACTTCATCTTCTCTGAATTAGGATTAGGCCTCCCAGAAAACATATTGCTGTAGTAATCAACCAAGTGATTAGTAACCTCTTTTTGACCTTTGTGTTTTCTCCCAGATTCATCTGTAATTTCTTTAATCGTATTACGTTTCCTACGCAAAGTAGCTTTGGAGTGGAAAAAATTGGTGTTTTTGTCCCCACCTTTGAGCCGATCCGCTCTGGATCTTTGCCTCCACTTCAATTCAACTTTGTGAATAACATCTGTTCTCATCGTTTCCAGCTCCCTTCTTCTATGGATTTGTTGTTCAGTTTTGGGGTAGTATTTAATCCTTGCAAGCTCCTGTTCAATCTTCTCAATCCTCTTTTGTAGATTACCAAACTTCTCCCTACTCCATCTCTGCAGCTCTGTTTTGCACTCTCCTAAAATGTTCAGAATATTACCTTCTTCATTAGAGTTGCAGGCCTTGGAAATTACTTCTCTGCTTTCAGGGTCCTGAAGCCAGTAGGATTCCACTCTAAACTGCCATCCCCACTTGATATCCTCTTCTTCTTTATCCTTTGTATTCATTAAGATGGGGCAGTGATCCGAACCACACCTGTCGAGGTGTGTAACTCTATGGTTTGGAAATAGCAGCTGTCATTCCCAGTTTGCTATGCATCTGTCAAGTCTTTCCTCAAAAAACTGGTCCCCCCTCGGCTATTGTCCCAAGTGAAAGGGTAGCCCTCGAAGCCACAATCATCCATAAGTCTACAGAATTCTAACACATCACAAAAACCTGAGACCATATTTTCATTTATATTTCGACCTCCTTCCTTCTCATCCCCCCCCCCCCCCCCAATAACTTGGTTAAAGTCTTTCATACATAGCCAGGAGAGGTCACAGGTGCCTTTAAGGCTTCGTAATTGATCCCAAGACTGTTGTCTTTCACTTCTATTCGGGTTCCAATAGAACCCAGTAAAACGCCATTTTTGACCTTCCTCCTCATACTCCACAATCACATCATAGTAGTTAGTATAAGGGCTAATACCACTACAACACCCGAACTATCAACAAAATGCCATTTGTGTCCTATTCTTTTCAATATTCCATTTCTATCCTGAACTATTTTTCTGTTAAAGTTGACCGTTAAATACTAACAAAAAATCCAGTCAGCGTCTACGCGGCATCTAACATGGAAACTTAATTCTAAATTTAATTTATTTTCAACTCACTTAAAAGAGTAAATAAAAGAAAAAGAAATGCCCTTCTTCCTTCCCGAATCTGATCCCTTCGTTTCACTTCCCCCAAATTCAGCCGCCATCGGCTCCTCGCCTCCATACGCGGCCATGAGCTCTTCTCACTGATCCCCTCGTTTCACTATGTCAACAATGCCGTACCGAGATCTCCTTCTTGATCTCTTCGTTTCACTGTCTCAACACCGCTCCGCTTCCACCATCATATTCTTCATAATCTGCGGCAGGATTAGGTTTTAACGAGTATCGAGATTCTTCATCATCCTCAACCTCGGCACCGCTGCCGTCCTTTGCTGCTGAAGGCTTCCAATTGCTTGGTCAATTCAAGCGATTCAAGAAAGAATTTTTTGGTTGAATGCATGAATCGATGGTGAAGGGGAAGAGTCCAGGCGAGCTCTAACAACCGTGTGTGTCGTCCATTGATCTGACCCCAGCGTCACCACCACCAAACAACTCGAGTACTCAAATCAGAAGATCAACTCCCCTGCTTCCTCCGCCGCGGCCGTGGTCGAAGACCAGCTCCCCTGCTTCTGGAAGACTAGCTCCACCTTCTTCCTTTCTCTTTATTCATGGAGTCGGTCGGGAGTGAGAGAGTACAGATCCAGTCGGATTAGCTGCCGCCTACGCCCATCCTTCTCCATATTCATCATCAAAATCTTCAAATGGTTCTTGTGAATTCACTGTTCCGATTCATGTGGGTCTTGTTGTTGATGCTTTGATTCACTACTATGATTGGGTTGCTACTTTTGATTGGAACCATAAATTAGGAGGCGAGATAGTGAGAGGAGTTGGAATAGATGAGAGAGTGAAAAGGGGTTGCTAGATCTAATTTTCCGCGTTAGTCTCTCTGCCCAGATCGACGGCGAGTCGATAAAGCTTAAGCGTTCGAGAGGTGGTGGCCGGAAGGAATTTCTATTACTTTATTTTTTTCCTATTACTTTATTTTTTGCCTATAAATTTTAGTATAATTTTGAATAAAAATAATCTGATGTGGCATCTAGGTGGCAGTCATGTGTTTGCCAGCTCATCAAAAGTCAATATTACTTTGACTACCGTTTGGTCAACCGTTATCTCTAACGGTCAAAAAAATAATAGGATACAAATGACACAAAACTATCATACGATGGGACATGAATGGAATATTGAAAAGAATAGGACACAAGTGGCATTTTGTAGATAGTTCGAGTGTTGTAGTGGTATTAGCCCTTAATATAACTTGCCAAATAGGAAATAGTGATACCCTTCCTCCAGAATAAGCAGATACCGCCAGCCTTAACACCATTATCTTCCCTAGTTGGGATACCCCATCCTTTTTTGAACCCCAGTTTCCACTTTACCTTTCTCCGGTCCTTACTAGACAGTCGAGTCTCCATCAAGAAAAGAACATCTGGTTCTTATTTTCCCACGAGCCTTTTTAACTCATCAACTATCGAGGTTTGGCCCAGACCCCAATAGTTGTAGCTTATGAGCTTCATTGGGCTCGCCACTTCGCCATCCACGATAAGGTTTGTGTCTTGCTTGAACTTTTTCCCACCACAGGGACTAGGATCAATATCCATATCTTTCACTCCATCCTCAAACACCCTTTTACTGTCTGCTGTCTCTCCAACACTTTCAGTGATCTCAACCTTTTTCCTTTCCAATCGAATCCGCTTCTTACTGCCTACTAGATGTGCACCTGTTATAATCCTCGAAGGGTTTCCCTTCTGATCAGTCTGTCTTTCTTCATTCTCCTTCACCTGAGGAACAGTATTTGATTCTTCATTCTTGCTCAACCTGAGTTGCCTTTCTGCTCCATTAATATCCTTGTCATCGTTATTCCCCTGAAGGGAATCTCTCACTTCCTTATCTTCTTTTGGACCTGATTCTTTGGAGCTAATAGCTTGTAGTTCATTAGCAAGTTCCTTTGTATTGATCTCTCTTGACTCGTTCTCTTGATCAGTCTCTATCCCCTGGAAGGCAACCAAATTCCTTCCTTTTTGTTCTTCTTTCTCATTTTGTTCTTCTATCTGCTCTCCTCTTTTGACTCGAGGTCCCTTTGTGATCTTCCCTTCTTTCAACTCACTCCAGCGATTGTCCAGCCTTTTCTTTTCCTCTTTATAGTTCATGTCGATTCTTTTTAGAGGGGATTCAGCTCGAAGCCATGTTCCATATTCTTCTCTCCGCTCAGCTTCTGAACCTTCCAGCTTTTTCGGACACCCATTCTTTAAGTGCCCCAAGATTCCACAGATGTAGCAGTAGATTGGAAGCTTCTCGTATGCTACCTTGTAAGATACCGGCCCTAGTGGACCATCCAACTTCACAAATCTTCATAATGGTCTTTTGATATTGATAGAGACTCGAATCCTCAGATACTCACTATCACGAACAGAATGAAACTCGTCCCACTTTATGTACGAGCCAAACATTCCCCCTATTTTTGATGCCATGTTTTTGTTTCTGAGTTTCAGTGGGATTTTCCGGATCCTGACCCATATCTTTGTTGATGAGAATCGATACCTTCTGTTTGGAAATCTGGTGGTATCTCCTTGAAAACAATAAGTTGTTTCTCATAGTGCCAAGTATAGGTGTCAATCGGGCGGGTTCGGGCGGGTTTGGGCTGGGTTCAATTGGTTTGCGGGTTAGTCGGGTTGCGGGTTAGTCGGGTTGCGGGTTTGTCGGTTCGGGTTCAATCGGGTTTGGGTTTAATCGGGTTGCGGGTTAGTCAGGTTGCGGGTTGATTGGGTTCAGGTTCAATCGGGTTACGGGCAAATCGGGTTCGAGTTCATCGGGTTTCGGATCGGGCGGGTTGCGGGCGGATTGGGTTGCGGGTTGTTCGGGTCAACGCATTGAGTTACTTACTCGTTACCAACTTACACATTTTATTACACTAATTTGAAATATTTTTCACAGTTTTTAATCAATTTCTTTCTACCTTGTATATATACTTAATTAAAAAAAAACTAGTCAAAATCTCCACAATCGAAATTTAAAATCTCGCCTTCCCACCACAACTAAAATTGGGCCGCCCAAAATTTCATCATCACCCGCCCACTACAATTACACCAAAAACAAAAAACCCTTCCCTCTACTTGCAAAAAATTTGGCGCCCAAAATTTCATCACACCTGACCAAAATTACTTCTTAGTTCTTACCCTGTCATCTTCTCCAATAATAAAGTTTATTATTATAGACAAAAGGTCTTAGTTATTATTTATTATAAATATTAGCATTTTGCTGATTTTATATTTTCTTTTTTTTTTAATTTGGTTAAAGAAATTCATGTCATAATTTTTCTAATTAAAAACCATAATTTTAATGAATTTCAAATTTTGAACTTTCTTAACTAAATGTGAATGATTTTACTTAGGTTGAGAATGAAAAACTTTATTTGAAAACAATATATTTATTTTAACCAATTTATTCTACCTCGTATATATATATTTAATTTTTCTGAAAAAAACGAGTCAAAATGTTAAATCAATTTGTATGACCTGCAAACTTGTTATGCAATTAATCGTAATTGGTAAAGTACACTAGCTAATAGTAATGGTGATATCAATATTTACAACCAAAAGATATCATTAATTATTTATTTGATATTTTAGTATTATTTCAGTAGTGTAATTGGATTAAAGTATCTCATTTAGTATAACCATGCAAATGTGGTATTAGGCAAAAGCAGAGTGATAAAAGGAGTTATTTCGAAATAACTCATTGCCCAAATAACTTCAGTAAACTGTTGCCAAACGAGTTATTTGTAAAATTGTTCGAATTATCCTGAAAATTGAACCATTAAAGATTAACTATCAAATCTAGTAAAATTATTGGGACTTCAATCATAACTTACTCAATAACATATATCCTATACACTTAGTCTTACCCTCATCGGGTGCTAAGCTTTTCGTTTAGCTCCGTGTAATGACAAGTATGGTGGCTTGGATTCCTCTTTTTCACAGTAGATCCAGGCATCCAGCAGCATCTTGTTTGCGATCTCGGAGTAGATCTGTTATATATGGTTCTTTCGAGGACTTTTTGATTCCCCTGAACTCTATGTTAACATGAGATTCAGTGTATTGGAAATATTCTTGCGCAAGTTTCTCACAGTGCAGGGAGATACTGACATTCTGGGATGCATCGCCGGAGTTACTTCGCCGGAGTCGGACCCAACTCCGGTTGTAATTTTTCTCTCTCTAGTTCACAGTTAATCCCGTTGATTACTCCTTTTATTTTCTTGATCACAATTGATGTTTGATTGCCTGAATTCATTAATTAGCAGGTAATATTCAAGTGTATGTGGACCGTAATGGCAAGTTTTGATCATTCCTTTCTTCATTATTGCTATTTGTACCTTATTACGTTATGCTTCTTGCTTTCGTAGGAAATATTCTTATTTTGGTTTTGAATTTTTCTCTCTATTCCTGATTTTGTGTTGTCAATGGGCCTTATGTTCTGTGATCTCTAGAATTCTATTTGATCAATTAATCGTAATTAATTGATTCCCAACCTCTCGGTGTGATCATGGTTTTAGTCGGCAAATTTATTGTGGTCTTGATGCCATTTTATTTTTAAAATTTCTCAGAGTGTTCTTGGTAAATTTCTATCGTTATCCTTATTTCTTGAGGTGTCATCGCATTCAAGTCTCTATTTAATTATTATTTTTATATAATTTTCAATGCTCTTCATTCCCTCCGTTGGTTTCCATTGTTATTCTTTTCTTTTATTCTCCTTGTTGTTTTACTCGTCCGTAATTATTGCTATTGGTATAGTTTTTGTTTGATTTAAATTCTTTCCAAATTAGTTTGATCATCTGTGTAATTGTTGCTCTTAATTTCCCTACTGCGAGTTGTTGTTGTTGTTTTTACTTTTAGCTCGGCTCTCCTCATTGGAGTGGTATTTCGGTCATTCGTATTAATTCTCATTGATAGACTTTAATCTCTTTGATAGAGATTTCTAGCACTATAGTGGATCCCTTTTGGGTTGTCTGCATTGCAGGGGCATCCTATTGTAAATAAGATACATGATGGAAGTGTAGCCGACCTCATCAGTCTCTCGGTTAAGCCCATTTGCTCTTGGTACATTATTCATGGAATTAATGATGTATATTAGACGGTGACTTACTCATAATGCCTTGATTTTTTCTTTTGAGGAAATTTCTCCTTCCATAAATTAGAAACACTCAATTTCCCTCCTCTTTCTCTTCCATAAAATTGAAAGAACCAAATTTCCCTCTTCCTTCCTTCCACAAAATGTTAAAAACTCACAATTTCCCTCCTTATTTCTCTTTCATAATCAAAAGAACCAAACGTTCTCACTTCTTTCTATTCCCACAAATCAAAACCACCAAAATTTCCACTTGTTTTTTTTCTAAAAAATTCAAAGAACCAAATTTCCCTCTTCTTTCTCTTCCCAAAAAGTTGAATATAGCAAAATTTTCCTCTTCTTTTAAAAACATCAGATTACCAAATACATTACTTTATTTTATTTATATTTAATTGATAATTTTATTGAATAGTTGAATTAACCAAAATTTTAGTTTATATATTATATTAATATTGTCCATGATCTCAATTATCAATTCTTTATTATTAATATTGACATTATGTTGATTTTATATTTACTTTTTTAATTTGTTAAAGAACTTAGTGTTCAAGTGAGTTTCATATTTGTAATTTTCTTAAAATACATAATATCAAGTGAGTTTCATATTTTTTAAATTCCCTATACGAAATGAAAAAATAATTTTACCTAAGTTTAGAATGAAAAACTTTATTTTGAAAAACTATGTATTGTATATTATAATAATTATTTAAGTGGACTAAGTGAGGTTCGGGTTGAGTCGGTCGGGTTACAGGTTAGTCGGGTTCGGGTCAATCGGATTCGGGTTAATCGGGTTGCGGGTTAGTCGGGTTGCGGGTCAATCGTGTTGCGGGTCAGTAGGGTTGCGGGTTAGTCGGGTTGCGGACTTGCGGGTCAATCGGGTTGCGGGTCGGGCGGGTTACGGGTTGTTGACTTTTAGTCAATTCGGGTTGCGGTCGGGTTGCGGGTCGGGTTGATCGGGCGGGTTAATCGGGTCGGGCTATGTTTTGACACCTATAGTGGCAAGGGCGTCCATGGAGAACCCTATCCCTATCTTCGTAGCAGTAGAACTGCATCAGCATGATACCTTCCTGATTTATTCTGATATCGAAGTCTTTCTTCAGCCGCCAAACCTCTTTTAGAATGTTCTTCATGATTCTGGCCGGATCAAGTCTTCCTACAACTATTTTTCCTGCTATTCCAAGTTTAGTAATCACTTCTTCTATCCCTTCTCTTCGTCAGACTCTTCTATCTTGATACTCGCTTCTTCCTCTTCTGTTAAGCTTATGTTGTTCTTCATGACTCTAGCCAACACTGATTTTAAGAGCATCTTCATTCATAAATTGACGCGTGGCAATGGAAATAGAGAACAAGACACGTGGCCCAAGAGGAATAGAGGATTATGGTTAATAGCTGAGCATTTAGCTTAGCTCACAGTACATATAGATATCCTGTCTGTTTTCATCATTGCGTGTAATCAAATCAACAAGTGGTGGTACTTCTACTTGCCTATTTTCATCAGCTGGGAAAAGAAAGAAAAAGAGCGAAGCAGTGGCCAGTGGGGAAAAGCCTCGAGTCAACAAAAGGCAACCTTAATGGTTGGTGTTCGGCCACACAGTCCACAATCCCCAAAGAAAACAACACTAAGGGGTCGTTTGGATTAGGGAATGTGTAAATGAGGGATTTGGATTAAAATCTCTCAATTAAAAACCCAGGTATTTAAAACGTGGGATTTGATCCAAATAACATGTTTGGGAATAGATGAAGGATTTTAATTAAAAATTAAAGTTACAATTATACCCATTCCTAATCCCTAAGGAAGAACAAAAGGAGCGGCAGAGTTTGGAAAAGAATGAGAAAAAATGAGTGATTGTGAAATAGCTGATCCCCATCAGCTATTTTAAAAACTCTCATATGAGAGATTTAGAATTTCCTCATGCCCACAATCTCTCACCTTTCCAAACGCAGAATTGTTTTAAAATCCTGCATAACGAGAGATTGTTTTAAAATCACTCATAAATCCCTCATCACATTCACTAATCCAAACGACCCCTAAAGCAAAACTACTTAATCACTTGATTTTTCTTTTCTTACAATATATAAATAATCAGTTGATTGATGAGCCTAAGTTTTAGGCGATTGCTAAATGTCACCCTAGTCTTATCATAATCGCCTTAATTTAAATGGTAACATTATATATTTATCCTTCTCTTTTTCATTATTACGATATATTTTATTCTAAACTAACTCATCTATAAAAGAAAAAAAAACTCGCGCCTCATTACCATTGTTGCCATTTACCCGCAGCCGCCCTCGATCATGAATCATTGATTCACACTGCTGGTCACCGACCGTCGTCGATTCTCACCGTCGACCGCCTTCATCAATGTCATCGTTATGATAATCACTGCAAGGAGAAGGAACACACCCACCTGTGACAGACGATCGCAAGGATTTGATTCCGGCGATGAGGAGAAGGGATAGACGCGGGGACAGGTTACGGTGATTACTCGTGGTTACTAAGGGTAAATTGGGTATGAAAAATAAATTGTATTAATTAATTTTTTTAATAAATTACATTTTAGGTAGTTACAAGAATCTATTAATTACAATCCTCTCTTTTTCTCTCACTTTCATAATCTCCAGCTAGATCCCATTTCCTTATTTTTCTCAATCTTTCTGCAAAAGAAAAAAAAAACATGAAATCACTACCAATCCATTAGACAACCACTACCACTTTGAAAAATATCAATACCATTGCAAAAATAAATCTATACCATTACACGAAAACTACCAATATAAACAATCTACCAATATAAATCTATATCATTAAAAAAAATCAATACCATTGCAGATTTAATCAATACCATTACATGCAAATTAATATCATTACATGATAATCAATACCAATGCAACATAAACAATACCAATGCAACAAAATCAATACCAATGCAATAACATCACTACAAAAACTACAATAACATGACTATCAATACCAATGTAAAAAAATAATACCAATATGAAAAAACCAGATCTGAAATCCGGCAAATTGTTGGCGCCATGTCTTCACAACGGAGAGATGAGGGGTGGGCGGTAGGTTGGGGAGGAGGGGAGAAGAGCGGCAGACGGTGATGGGGTGGGGTTGGGTTGGGAGGGAGAGATAGAGGTGGAGGGTGGGTTGGGGAGAAGGCAAGGGAGAATGAAAGTGGTGGGTGGGGTTGGTGGAGATGAGGGACGTGAAGAGGGATGGCAACAGGTTGGTTGTTCGTCGTGATGGGGGAGGTGGAAGGGATTTGTTAGGGTTGGGGATATATAATTATTTAGGGTTTGAGAATATATGGAAAGTTATATTTTAACGATAGTAATCCGGTGTGATTTTATATTTTTTTTCAAAATTAACCTTAATCAATCAAGGCCATTATTTTAAAAATATTGAGAATGAAGGGTGGAGATATAGGTAGCCGCCATGGTTACTAAAAAAATAGTAACCATCCTAACTCATTCCGATAGACGCGACTGGGAGTTGATTCTGGCGATGGAGAGTAGAGAAACACGCGGCCGGGAATTTTTCTTACGGCAGAGTGATTCAAACGATATACACACCGGGAATGATTGATTCCAATGAGGGGATTCGATTCGATGGAAATTGCAGTGAGGAGAAGAGAGGAGACGACGGCGGCGGAGGGGCGTTTGAGGTGCATCAGGTCGGCTTGGTGGATGTGCGGCTGTAATTTAGGAGAGCAACATTTGTTGTTTTAATTTAATTTTTTAATGAGGGATAATTTAGTAATTTATTATTTTGCGATAAGGCGATAATAAAAATCTAGGGCGACGTTTAGTCATTTAGAAGTTTTAACGTTGACCTGAAAAGTAGTTCCCTTATTTGTTTTTACAAAGAAATCTACATATTTATTTAGCTGGGAAAAATGCCATTACAGTCCTTCACTAAAGACGAAATAACAAAAAAGGGGTCTCTCAAACCAAATTTTCATTTCCTCCCATATGCACTCTATCTTCGCCATCTCGTGGGCTACTGTGTTTCCGTTTCTCCCCCAAAACCTCCATCAACCACCAGTCCCACTGCTTTGATCTCCTCCACCACCGTCCCCGACTCTATTTCGATAACGCCCTTCTGATTGAGCTTGTGAATCAATGATTGACAAAAGTCTGGGTTTCATCACCTCCCCTTGATCCTTCTTATTTTCAAAGAAAAATATGTTGTCGTCGGCAAAGAATAGGTGAGAGATTATGAGACCATTACCACTCACTTGTATACCTTCATCTCCCTTCTTCCACAACTTTATTTGTGATGGCTGATAATCCCTCTGCACACATTAGGAATATATGGGGAAATAGGATCCCCCTACCTTAAACCTCAGATTAGAACGATAACCCCAGATCAGTAGCCATAGACCAGAATAGAATAGGAGACTGTTCTAACACATCGCATGATCAGGCTGACCCATTGTCTATCAAACCCCATCTTTAGCATGATTCATTCCAAGAAATCCCATTCAACCCTATCGTAAGCTTTTGCAATATCAAGCTTGGCCGCAACGTACCATTTCTTCCCCACTCCCCTATTCTTCATCGCATTGAAGCATTCAAAAACAACCATCACGTTGTCTGTTATGAATCTACTTGGAACAAAGGCACTCTGGTTTTCTGTAATTACCTCATTTAAGATTTTTTTAAGTCGATTTGCAAGAACTTTTGAGAAAATCTTGTACAAAACCTTGCACATGCTAATTGGCATGAATTCCATGGGTGTTCTAGGTGTCTTTGTCTTTGGAATTAGGGCAAAGACAGTCTGATTAGACTGTCTGGTATCGTTCCACTCTCAAGGAATGATTATAACTCTTTTGTGAGTACAGGACCCACCGTTGGCCAGTTTCTCTAGAAAAAAGGGCAGCCATGCCATTTTGTCACGGGGCCTTCAGAGGAGCCATATGCTTCAGTGCTCCCCAGATTTCCTCCTCCTAAAACGGTCTTAACAAGTAAGCATTCATTTCTTTTGTTACTTTCCTACTAACTGCATCAATTACTTCACTCCCTGGTGAAGTCGGACGTGCTGTGAACAACATCTGATAATATTTCACCATCCTCCGCATGACACCTTCTGACCTTCAAAATTGTACCATCAATTCCCTGAATTTTCGTGATTGTGTTTCTCTTCTGTCTTTCAGTAGCTTTTCGATGGAATTTTTTTTATCGTCCTCCTTAAGCCAATATGCTCTTGAACGTTGTTTCCACATCAGCTCTTCATGATAATAAAGTTCACTTAACTCTTTTTCCAGTTCTCTTCGTTGTAGCAGTAAGGCTTGGTTCTTCTTCCTTTTCGATAATGTCTTCAGGGCCCTCTCAACCTTTCTTATTATGCGCTTTATACTTGCAAAGGTTTCCCTACTCCACTTCAGCAAAGTTTTCTCACAGGCTTTGATCCTCTCTTCCATGTTATTCCCTTGAGCCTTTTGCCACTCTTTGGCAATTATTTGGGGGCAATCCTCATGATTTTGCCAGTATTCCTCACAAAGGAATTGCCAGTCCCATCTAGTTCTCTCTTCTCTAAGGAAAAATTCAATATTAATGGGGAGATGATCTGAAATCCATCTTTCCAAGTGGAAAACTTGCGCAAATTATTTGAACAGCTCTTTCCATTTGTTGTTTGCTACAGCCCTGTCTAATCTCTCTTCCAAATAGCCTTTATCTACTCGTCCATTATTCCAGGTAAAGTCATTACCAATCTATCCCAAGCCCTCCAAACTGCAAGCATCCAGAGCTTCGCGAAACTTCTCTATATGATGGATAAAAAGGTTACCTTCTTACGGACTACATTCATTCCCTGAGGGACTTTAATGCAAATCATTTTTCATGCTTTCTGATTTTTAATCGGATTCTCCTCCATAAGGAAAAGTAGTCCCCTTATCACAACTTAGGAAAACAAAAAGGTTATCGTCTTACGACTTACTGCCTACATTCATTTTCTGAGGGACTTTAATGCAAATCATATTTTTAAGTATAATAAAATCGGTTAAACAATCCGACTTTTTATTTGACCTTAAAATCGGGATTGTCTTCCCAACCCTATTACCACCATTCCTTCATAGAGAGATTAATACACAAATTGAGCATCTTTACGGAGAGAAAAGAAGCATATAAATAGACTAGCATCGTGCCCGGCCCGTTGGCCGGGTAATGTATAAAACACTCCATCAATTAGATTCAAGAAATTGCAACTTATAAATAAAGTTTTTTCTTATCAAGAAGCCGCGCTCATAATTCAAATGATTAATCTCTATAATACATCATGTTGAAAGGCATGAAAGTAAATATAGCAACTTAAGTCCATGAAACCAAAAGTGAAACACAGTCTGAGAATGAATATGGTAAAACATTGCCATTATTGAGAAAGGACAATCAAATAGTTGCTGATTAAAGTTATACACAGACTTGATTTCATCAACATAACAAATCCATACCATTTTCAATATCAAATGAAGTCCACAGAACAAATCCATACCATTTCCAACATCAAACTCCTAATGTCTTTGAATAATAATAAATACAGCAACATAAAAAAAATGCAGCAAAGCTTTTAATACACTTATCAGTCATAGCATAGAAAGCTATATTCACACGCCATTAAACTTGAAATTGATTTTCAAAGGATCAATTAAAGTTGAAGAAGGAAAGGCCATATGTCATAAGTGAATAAACTACTAAACATTTGAGAAAAGGGCCAACCAAACATCATTACTGTATTCCACAATGGAAAGTAATGAAAAGAGACAATCCATAAGAGATGAACATAGAAGCAGAGTCTCAAAGTAAATGAAAACAGAACACTAAATGTCCCATAGATTTAAACAGAATACTAAGTAGAATCTGCAAGTTGTGGCTTTTGAGGTCACAAAATCTCCAGCAATACTATTCTTCCTCAAGTTCAGCGTCATCATCATGCTTCCTTTTCAACCCGCAAGAGGTTGATCCTCCAATGCTGTCAGGATCAGGTATCTTAGCCACTTGCTGCAACCAAATTAAGAGGAATCAGAAGCCGTAAACCAAACAAATTAGCTGCTATCCTTTAGGAAAACTCCATTATTTGCTTAATCAATTACCTGAAGAGGGTCATGATCAACGGTAGCTACAGAATACTCAGCTTGCGGATTCTCGAAATTGAACTGAGTGAGGCGAACATGAAGCTTCAGTATCATGTTAAGAACCTGTTGGATATGCAATGGAATGGGTTCTTTTTGTCGCTGATTTGACTGGAATAGCTCATCTGCCATCACTCCAAAAAAACGAACACCTTCATGCTCTAAAATTGCAAAATCGGCTTCTCCAGTATCATCTTGCACTTGGATCTTCACTCTAAACCTAGACAAAAGAAATAAAATGCAGCCAGCTCTTAAATCAGTTTGTCTTCTCCATATCATCAATTAACATCCTAATTTGCATATAACACAGAAAGCAAGATTCAGATTGTTCACTTACTTGGCTTTAGCAATGGAAGATGTGGTCTTACAGTGGCCACAAAAATACTCTTCCAGATCCTCTTCCACCTTGCGAGGACATACAACGCATCCCATGTAACACCAATTAGGGCGTACTTGAATGACTTTCCCTTCAATCGCAAACAATTTGTCCTGAAATTCAGTCAAATTTGATATTAGGAAAACTGGACAGGTTGTAAGGCTGGCAGGTAAACAGGAAAAACACTTACAGTGTGTTCCTCCATGCTTTTAAAATCATTGAGCTGAGCAATTGAAATCTTTGGGATCTCAACAGGAGGGACTTCAGCAATCAAAACAGGTGCTGTGAGAGTTGATTCCCTAAAGTAAAATCAAAAGTTAGTTTCAAAATGAGATTCAGCCAACAACATTTTACCACCAGACACAAATTGAAAGAAAGGAAATAACAAAAAAAAGTCAGTCAGCAAAAGAGATGTAGTAGTCTCAAATAAGCTTTAAATTTGCATTATGACTTGAAGGCTATTATCGATAAAGCAAAACAATGTCCCACCTTTGAAAACAGAACCTGGTCCAGAACTGAAACAATGGTACTATAATCCAATCAGTGGAGTGGAAAATGTCTCAACTGTTTGTTCATTTTACAATTAAAGCAATACACAAAGTAGTTGGAATTTTACAGTTAAAGAAGTACAGAGTAGATGAAAATGAAGAACTGAACCCGGATTGTCCTTAACATTAAGCAGGAAATGATCAGCAAAACACTTCCACTAAGACTATTTACAGTCTGAGTATCCATTCAAAGCGTTGATTTTCTTTTACCCATTAAAAGTAGGAGCAAATTAAGGGAAACCTTTGTGAAACAGATCAGGACAACCAATTAAAGGAAAAAAGCATTATAATTCTTCAGGAATTGAAGCTATTGAATTTATAAGGAAACATCATTTCTTGAACTTAAAACCAACCCAGCAGCATTATCGAAACTGAAATGGTATACATATAAAACAATATAACGATGATTCAAAATGGAGCCTGCAAATGTCACTAAGAGTCAAGGAAGCCTTCTTAATATAGAAAGCAGGAACACATCAAATTCGAGTTATTATTGTAAGGAGTATCGGAATTAACTGAGTACTGTCATAAGACCACATACCCAACATTAAAGGCATGCACTTCCGGAATAGCCAGATTGGCCTTTAGTTGTGTAGCTCCTGTTGATGACAAACAAAGCTCCCCTTATAGAAGAAACAAAAAATGCAGTTAGTTTCCAATTTAACACTTGCAAACAAAGATAATGAAGCAAGATTGAGTGTCCAAAACCTTTAAATTCGTCTACAAACACAGAAGTGATGCTCAGGATGATAGCTTCCCCTTCATTGCGAGAGAGTATGTCTTCCAATTGATTGCCGATACTTCCCCATAAAGTGACTTTGACCAAATCCCCTCTGGTATAAAGTTTGATCAGTGTAAAACAAAAGTCAAAAGTCAGGGACATGGTTAACAAACAAATTGAATTCAAAATAAATTTCGAGGCTTAAAGAGTCAAACTCAATCAGTTTTATTGTGATCTCTTTCCAGCATTTTGTAGCCGAGGTTTTTCAGGTTATTGATGAATGGTCAATCAATTGACCAATCACATCTGCAGCAAGAAGGAGATTTTTAGTTAAAACGTGCACTGATTTCCCATGAAAATAGAAAGACACAACACCCCACCTGAAAGATTCTTCTTATCATACAACTTCTGCATCATATCAGCTTGTTTCAGAAAGTAGAACTTGTGGAATGGTATCTTTGGAACTGATTGAACATGCTGGACTAAGGTGGCTGAATCAAATTCAATCATCAAACGGTTGGGGACTGGCCTAAATGAGTTCTTCGTCAAAGCAACCTTAAAATGCCTAATCTCATACACTTCTTGCTCCTTCAGACTCGATTCAAATTTTGAAATCAAGAGAGGAGGAACCATGGCCCAAATATCCGACCCCTGATAAGTATAAACAGTTTGGATTATGTTTCAGATCTTCTAAAACCGAAGATTTTGTTACTAAATGGAGATAGAAGGTTACCTCAGAATCGATCAACACCATGTCCATATGCAGAACCTTTCCTGTGTTGCAGTTAGTTGCAATCCACTTCCGAGCCACCCGACATTGAATAATCCACTTGCGGGAATGGGTGGCTAGATCCTTCAACAGCTGCGGCGCCATCTTTTCTCTGTAACTTCTATGGTCGTAAGTCGGAAACAATGTGCAATCCTAAAACTCACAATTTATAGCCTAGCCGGACCCGTAACCGCCAAACCCATGTTCCTCAAGACGCAAATACTGGAACCCAGGCAGTTAATTAGATCGTGGTTCATTGGAAGGCGGAGATAACCGTCAACCAACGCCCTTGAATACTCTTAGGCAATGGCGGCAGTTGATGTAGAGCCTCCCTTGGAATACGCCGATAAATGTTGAAGACTAACCTTGAAAATAAGGCCGTTCAAATCGCCGACAAATCACCTCTTCAATCTCACACAATTGAATTAGGAGAGGTGAGATTAATGGGTAGGCGTTGAGGCGTCTTTGTGCTTCGTCGCCGATAGCTCCTGCAGTCGTTGCCATCCATATCAGAATCGAAAACCTCCACCCAAGTAATCCGGCGTTTCCTCTTGTCGCCCCACCTTATTTTCATGATCGGCAGCTGCTGGAGTCGACCCAAAAATGTCAACCTTCCAATCTCTACAGGAATCGATGAACTTCCTGTCAAGTTCATGGTGCAGTGATGGATGAGGACCCTGCGGTTCGTCGGCCGTCACCCACGTACCTATGAAGCCAGTGATGGTCGCCGTGGGTTGGAAAATATGGAATGATGGGTAATGGTTTAGCTAAATGGGTAAGAATAAAGGAAGGAGGAAGATTGAATTCTACAGAAATCCCTAGGGTTGCTCGATCATCTTGAATGGGGAAAGAGAAGGTTGCAGCAAATAAAATAAAAAATTGACCAAAAAGCAATTCGGCCTTAAACATTTGGATGGGCTCAATTTAGCCCAAATTAAACATAACACTTTACCTACTAAAAATGGACCATTCTTTCTCATTTCTAAGGGTTGCAATAGTCGATCCATTTTTGGAGCATTGAAGGATCAAGTTCATGCTGTCTAATAAAGAATTGTTCCAATTTCATAATTCTCCTGTATCCAACAAAATTAACGGAAATTCAAGCTACTCTCTTTCAGTTGGAAATGATGCAATTTGGTGATGTTCCAGTCATTGGGCCTCAATTTTAGTGGGTCTTCCTTACTCCATACATAACTCTAATATCTAGGGCCCGTTTCAAGAAATCAAATTGATTGAGTTTCAGTAAAGTCCATTGAGGAAGAGACTTCAATCCAAGTTAGAACATGATAAGAAAACACAAAGAATCTAAAACTACACTTCACATTAAAGCAAAGGAAGACACTGACGACAAACTATTACCAATCCGACTCTAAAATTGACTCAAAGCTAAACCTACTCTGGGAACTCCAAATGGCTGAACTGAAGAACAGTTTCAATGATAAACAACCTATCCTTAAAAAAACATCAGAATGCCAAGAAAATCCCTAAAATGCAAAATATTTACAATGGGCCTTGCAATTCGTTCCATGCTACTCTTTTAGCCACTCATGATTTTCAGAACCACAAAGTGAACTGCTCCAGCCTCTATAAAAGTGTGGAACAGGTTTCATCAGGAACTGGAATGTCTTCCCTTTCAGTAACTTCAAGTTGACCTCGAAGCTTGACCTCTCAAACTGAAGTTCTGTCCCAAAAATAGAATCTGAGATCGACCTAAATGCATTGCTTTTGAAGAGAAAAGCACAGCAATCATTGTCGTCTTTCACCAGCAGTTGGGTGATAAAGGCATTCTGGCGGTCAGACCAAAAAGCATTCACTTCAGTAACCTCTGCTGCTATGTTGTAGGTCAGGCCCTGAAATTGACGAATAAATAAAGTGAGACAGATTATAACGTGCCTAGCCATCTCAGAAACAAACTGCATTTGAGGAAAGGAACTAAGAAAAACAGGGTTTTTGTAAGACCTTAATTGGACAATCAACGTTCAAAGCTTCCAGTAACCCGACAGAAGTTGGGACAATAAAACTCTGGCAAATTTCTCCATCTTTGCGAGGAATACCTCTGCTGCTGCTGCAAAATCATTTGAATTGAAATTAAATGAAATCTTATTAAAGCTCAGATCAGGTTAAAGAATGAGCAATCATAAAAGGATAAGGGTCGTACAAATCAAGCATAGAATGAGCTCTTGGATAGTGAAGATTCCAATACAACTTGGAAGCACAGGAGGTGGAAAAGTAGTACTCACCTGCAATGGAAAGAAAATTTGAAGAACATGTATTTGAAAAATGAGATAGGCCTTTACCTCATTCATCAGTGGAGTAGAAAGTTACTAACCATGGTATTTATGAACATAAACAGAAGTGAATATGACCACTGCTCCAGTTTCAGATTCAATAGTGAGAACATTGTCAAGCTGGTCGACCAGTGAGTCCCAAAGAATGACCTTCACAACTTCATCACTGCCGCAACAGAACAGAATATTATCAAAAACTAAAAATCTTTCTAGGATAGAACAGCCAAGCGTGTAGCTAAAAAATGAATCCATTCCAAAACTCACTCAATTAAGCGAATTTGGACTTCCTTTTTTTTTCATTGGAACCATGCTATCACCTAGAACTTGTGTAGCATCGCATTGCACCAGTTCACCAACTAAATCTGCAGCACACAGAATCAACCTGGTAATGAAATCAAAAGTAGAGAAACAACTTGTAAAATGAATGTAAAGTAAAAAACAAATTGGGACCAGATAAGTAGTCCTGGTGCTCGAATGCCTCCTTCAAATCTCCTGTCTTAAGAAACCGAAAACAGAACTTTGGGATGGCAGCAGAATCCTCCATTTCTTCACAAACCGAGTCAGGGAGGAGTACGATACGAAACTTCGGTGCAGTGACTCGAAATGCAGTAGTGTTCCTTTGCACCAAGAACTGACCCAGCTTGTAGATGGTTCCTTCCCGAATAGATGGTGCAAATTTTGGAATTAGAATTTTATGGATGACCACTTCCATTTTAGAGCTCTGCACATAGAAACCCAAAGCATTAGCACAGGCATCATTGGAGGAAGGAAAACAAATATAGAAAAGAGATTCAATACGTACTTGAGCATCAGTAACAATCATGTTCACAAAACCAATCTCATCACTCCCCCTTTGCTTGATATTCCACTTCCGCAGAACACGAACATGGACTGTACAGTCCACATCTTGAACATCTAAGTCAGCCAATGCACGAACAGCCATGATAATAAGCCTTGATGTGTTAATGATCTTTTTGGATTGTTGTTGTGAATAAGATGGTAAATGACCAAATACTTCTTCCTCCGGAATGTATTTATAGGTGGAGATGAGAAAGCAGATAACAACAAAAGAAAGCAGGAGGAATAATAAAATAACTGTCAATCTCCTTCTTCATTTTCGGAAGTAGTGGAGTTGATGGGCATGATCTTTGGAGTTTTATTCAATGACTGAAACCACGTTCAATTAAAAAATTATTCTAGCAATAAACCACCTGCCAAATTCAGATAAATTAGAAAAAGCCTCTAAGTTATAAATATAAAATTATAACCAGTCAACTTATAAATGACTTTCAGTGCTTAGGTAAATTAACATGTCTCTAGCTACTTGTAGAGCTTCTCTGTTGTATATCAACATATGAAGCCTATGTTTGTTTGACCTTGATCCAGAACTTGATATTTAGCTTAAAGAAGCATTCTTTTCAATTTTTTCTTACATCTAAACTTTAGATAACATGGGGCTCCACCTATATATGAACATAATTACAAAATATTAATTTTTAACTTAGATGTCAAGAAAAACAACCTAGTACTTTGCACCGGCTCACTGAAATTGCTTTTCAAAGATTTCCACCCATTTCTGACTATACCTTCATCTGTATTTCAGTTGGTGGTGGACGACCAGCTTTGCAAAGGGTCAGTTAACCAAGATTTGCCAATGGTGACCTCCCATTAGACTCAAGTGAAGATGGGATACTGCTACTTCTCAGCTGCAGCTACTTACTACGACCCTGAGCTCTCGGATGCCCGCATCTCGTGGGCCAAGCACAGCCTTCTCACCTCTCTCATTGATGACTTCTATGACATCTTTGGGACCGCAGAGGAGCACCTTAACCTCCTGGAGCTCTTTGAGAGGTGGGATGTGAATGGCCCCAGGGCAGAGTTTTGTACAGAGGAAGTGAAAACGTTCTACTGGGCACTTCACAGTGCTATTTGTGAGACAGTGGAGAATGCATTTGCCTAGCAGGGGCGTAATGTCATGGACCACGTTGTTGAACTTGTAAGTGGTCTCATCTATTCTACCTTGTTGCCTAATCTATTTACTGACATACAGCTCTTGAATTGTACGTAGTTCTAATCCAATGTTCTCTATTTAGTGGGTGGGTGTGTTGAGAACAATGCCGGAAGAAGCAGAATGGTCAAGAACCAACACATTGCCAACACTCGACGAATACATGAGAAATGGATACGTTTCCTTCGCTCTAGGACCCATTGTGCTGCCTTCTCTGTACATGGTTGGACCTCAGCTGCCAGATGAGGTGGCTAAGGGTCCAGAAGTCCACCATCTGTTCAAAGTTATGAGCACCAAATCTACAGGTCAGACAGATTATAAATGGTACAATAGCACCTCAAGATCATGCCATAGAAAGGGGTGTTGTTGATGAAAAAAAGGCAAAGATATCTTTTCAAGGACTAAACCAGTGATATTGCTTAGAACTTTCAGAAAAGCTTCCCAAAGTGAGAGGGAGGATCTCGTAGGGAGTCTTAAACCCATAAGTCTAGCCAATGTAGCCAGCAGGAAGGAGCGTATAGTAGATATGCCCATGGGGACCAAGATTTTGCATGAAGAAGGAACTATGAAGCCCACAAACTAAACAGACAAACCCTCCATTGTTGTCTTTAATTATGGATTTCTAATGAGCATGAATTTTCGAAATCAATGAGCAACCAATCAAGCTAATATCAAGTGATATCAGTACCATCTAAATTAAAGTGTTCTATACAAAAAATAATTGGAAAGCAAATAATGGCCATAGAATTAGTCAAAAATTTCCCGATACACAATGTTCTGCATACTTGACAACTCAATGCCATCAGCATCACAGCTCAAAATCTTGATTCCATGCTTCGTTGTAACCCGAGACAATGCAACATATAACTGACCATGGGAGAAAACTTGCTTCTGAAGACACAAACCCACATGCTGTAATGTTTGACCCTGGCTCTTATTTATTGTCATTGCAAAGCACAATGAAATGGGATATTGTCTGCGTTCCAATGTGAAGTTCAAACTTTTATAATGATGGGTCAAAGTCATTCTAGGCAAAAAAAACTTGTCACCAGCATGCGACCCTGAAATAATCTCCAATTCGATGCACCACATCCCCAATGTCTTCACAATTAGTCTAGTTCCATTACATAATCCACGACTTTGATCCACATTTCTTAATAGAATAACCGGACATCCCAACTTAAGTTTCAGCTCATGATTAGGAAAGTTCCCAATCTTCAATGAGTTCAAAAATTCAGTCGAGTAATCAGAATCAATCACATTTTGGTTTCCAGGATCCATATCAATAGAATCAGAACTAAAGTATGACATGACTTCACCAGGGAATTGCTCAAGGACATAATTGTTTATTGCAGAAACCATGTCATGATGAGGAGCTAAGATAGCACGACCATCAAAGTACCGTGAATCAGAATCATGAGATGCTAAACCTCCATAGACCACACCAACAATGTCAGAAATGTGGTCCAACTTGCGTTCAACAGAGAACTCCTTAGGAATAGAAATTATGGACTCGCCAAAAATATTTGCCTCTTCGCCATCCCCTATGGCAAGGATCCATTTGCTAAACTCGCTGAGCTCTCGAACCTCATCGGCTGAGAACCCATCTCTAACCAAACGCATATTCTTCTGCAACCTCAACACTCTGAAATGGTTCCACAATTTTGATTTCTTAATTGAGGAATTAACAATATCAGATCGTGTACCTTTGATTATTACCGGCAATGTCTGACGAAAATCTCCTCCAAGTACAACAGTCATCCCACCAAATGGCAGCTCTTCAGAATTAGGATATTTTACACGTAAAATATCCCTTAGAGTTCTGTCCAAAGCCTCAATACAATGCTTATGGGACATCAGTGCTTCATCCCAAATAATCAGAGAGGTCTTTTGAATCAACTCAGCCAAATCATTACCTTGTTGAATATGGCATGTCGATTTGGAGTGAATATCCACTGGAATGTGAAATCTAGAATGAGCTGTTCGTCCACCGGTCATTAATAATGCAGCAATACCTGATGAGGCAACGCACAACACAATCTTACCCTCTGCACGCAGCATCAAACAAATTACTTTCCATAAGAATGTTTTCCCTGTGCCACCGAATCCATCAACAAAGAAGCTAAATCCCTTATCATCCTATACTGAATTCAAAATCTCATCATACGCCGTCTTTTGTTCAGCATTGAGTTTAGGAAACATGTCATTGAATTGTGATCGAAGCTCACTGCAATTATAATTAAGCTCTTCTGCAATCATTCTATTTGAAGTGCCAACCATAGTATCTGTGGATAGAGTAGGCAAACCAGGAAAATCAGCTAATGACTTCCAATGCCTTTGTAACAGCTTCTCAATCTTCATTAAGCACAGTTCCTTAAGTTCATCATCAGACAATTGAAGATTAGGGAGCTTCAAATCTTTTCTACGCTGGTAGAGTATATCATCACTTAACAATGACCAATTTTTATCCCAAAAAGCCTTGAAATCTGATACTGGACAATGAATTAGAATAGTGACAAAAAGCTCTCGAAGCTTGTGTCCAGAAGCCCAAGTAGATACCTCATGAACACAATCATTCCACTCATTATCTTCTGCCAGTAATCCAAGGGCGTAGCAAGCTTCTTGGAATGATTCATGAAAAACACCATTAACCATTCTAATTTCCTCAAAAGAAGTACAACCTTTAACAACATGAAGTAACATACGCAAGTAGAACTTCTCCTTTTTTGATAGATGAGAGTAATACACTCTCCCAATGCACCTCCTCGATTTCCGTCATTGCCAGATTTTGTCTTTTTGGTTCCAGACAAAGAATTGTGGGAAGTCAGCATATGTGTAGTTGCGTGCCTCTACAGAGACCTTATTAATTTCCATCCATGCCAACAACATTGATAATGAAGATCCTTGATTCTCTACAACTTCTTCCATTGAGGAATTATCCTTAGAGACAACAATATTTTCACCTGGAAGATGAAATGGCATTCGGACAACAGATGGATAGTGATTATACACATCAAATTTGAAAATCCTCCAACATGCCTCCCCTGATGTAATGTACCGACAATCCATATAAGCTTTGATCTCATCAATGCACACTGAGGTCGATGAACTTCTAGACGCATTATGAGAAGTACTGGGTAAGTCATTATCAACCAAAGTTGCAGCAGCACGATCAGCGGGTTTATTAATATATTTGAACAAATACTTTATTGCCCTGTCAATACACAACTCATTATACTTCTCATTCTTATTTTGTAAATTCAACGAATCTCAAAACACATCGACAATAAGATAAACAAAAATATAAGGTTTGATTTCATTTTTTGTCTTGAATTAACATTCATTAACATGAAACTATATAACAATGGACTAAGGAGAGTCCTATATTATATCAAACAAATAACATAATTTTATAGATACGAAAAAATTGGGACCAGACAATGACATATTAGTTATATAATATAATCTGTACAATTTATAACCAAAAAAATTATATGGAGTCCTACTTCTTAGTTTCAAAATGAAAAGTGCAGTAGCATTAGTATGAATTCAATGCCCAATTAAGTTCCATCATATTTCTAGATTTATTTATTCAGAGCACCTAACTATTTACTGAAATTGCAGTTTTTATTTTTTCCTTATTAAAATCACATTACACAATAGTTAACAAAAGAGCTAATGCATGACAAAATACATTCTAGAATAATCTGCACTAATAAGAAATTGTTACTAAATCTACGTGAGTAATAATATTACATACATTATGTGCAAAGTTCATTAAATTTTGTCATAATAATATTAGTAAGTGTACCCCTTAAAAAAGGAATAGTAAGTGTACCGTGAAATGGATTGAATTAACGTGGAAACTGTCAGTTTCCCTTAGTGGCAGCAAACAAAACAGTAAGGGCTAATAAAAATAAATTGGGAATCATGCATACCTTGATTTGTTGCAGAATTCGACATTAATATGGCATTGAAACCGCAATAGCAAATATAGATTATATGGTACAACATATCGGTTGTCTAAAGGGGTACCATTAATCTCAAACTTCACTCCTGTATCACGTCGCCGATACTTAGCAAATCCATGCTCATCAATAACTGTTTGACTACAATATTGCTTCGGGAAATGCTTCGTGCAAACCCCATCTTCCATGCACACAGCACTTCGGTTTGCAACTCCACATGGTCCGTGCATCATAAATGATGTAACAGCTTCATAACCATCAGGATCTAAAGCAGGATTAGGAAGCTCAGCAGATATAATAGAATCAATATCACTTGGAGTTACAAATTTATCTTCCGGAGACAAATAACAAAATATGCGCATGTGGCAAACCACGCTTTTGGAATTCAATAGCTTCAACATCTGCAGATATGGAAAAAATATGATTATAGTAAATGAAGTACCAAAATAAAATACTGGATAGTTAGGTAGAATAAGAGAAACTTACAGGCCAATACTGTTCCAAATATCTTCTTATCTTTTATCTCAAACATGAGTTGATTTAGTTTTAACTTGAAAACTCTGGCAATCACATCTGATCTATCTGGGTCTTTTCTCCCATCACTCTTAATCATATCGGTCATGAATTGAATCTCAGGCCAATTAGCATTACAGGTAAACGTGATGAATAAATCAGGGTAGCCGATCCACCTACATATAGCCATTGCATCCTGAAAATTTTCATACTTGTACCGAGGACCACCAGTATGGCTTGATGCTAAAATCACTCGCTTTCCAGACGCCTTAAGATCAGTATCACCACGCAAGAATGCATCTATAAGGCCAGAGAAATAGTGCATGCGCAACTTTGATTGGTTGTTTCTAATCCACTCCAATCGTTCGGCCTCTATCAAAGCATATGCATTAACCACATATTGTTGAAACAATTTGCCGGTAAGCAGTAATGAGCTAGACTGATCAAACCTTGTCTGTAGTCGATAGCTGTAGAAATCACACTGTGAAACACTACTGGAACCACAATCATCAACCAATCCTGTGGAATAACTAATGTTCCCGTGCCACCCATCTTCACCATAAGGAAATAGAAGAGGATACTGCAATGCCATTAAGCTCGGGTGATAAAAACTAATTCTTTCTAGCTTCATAGTTTGATACTGGACAACAATATCAGGTAGAAAACAATCTTCACCTGTTTCATCAATAATCAGTGCAGCAACATCATTAGCAGTAGGTAAATCATATTCTCTACCATCCATTGTTCTTCTACCGAGAAGCTTAATTTTTAGTGGCTGAACCCCATCACGCACAATTCTATCTCGAGCAAAGCGAAATGTCTGGACTAAAACATTATTCCTATCAAGCATCTCTTGTAGACTTCTAACAACATCATGTAGTAATTGATTTGAAGAAGACCCCATAGACACGAAATCTATCCGATTCTGCACTTCATTGTTTGTTTCATGAATGTACAACTGTGCAAATTTGGGTCGTTCGCCATCAACAGGAACTAAGCCTCCAATGCGGTGATAGATTTGACCTCCTATTGAATAAACATATACACCCCGACCATCATTTATAACATGATCCACCTTACCACCAAGAGAAATAAAGGTGAAGAGATTATTATACTGACGAATATATTTTCTAAAGTGGCGAGCGATAACAGTAGCAGACTCCAATAACATCTTCAAAAACTCTGGAGGATCACGTCGCTCTGGAAGTTTTACTTTTCCGCCTTTACAACATAATGTGAATTGAGGGTTTACATGTCCCCGACTATCACGGGTGCTTTCAATCCTCCAAAAAACAGCACCACAATATTCACAAAAATAATCTGGATGGCCGATTGAGAATTCCGATATTATCGGATAACCTGCAATATATAGGTGGATCAATTGCATTCTCAAGCATATCAACAAAGAAAATCAAACAAAGGAATGATGTATGGACTGACCACGACTATAAAATGATCTAGGCACTCCAACTTTCTTCCGCTGTTCACAAATTTGGATCATTCTCATAGCTCTGTTATGCTTAGCTTGCAAACTCTTCAAAGGAACATCATAGACTGAACAATAGCAACCATAATCAATATACATAAGCTGACACTTGCTTTCATAGCTATACATTGCTTTCCCACTACTTGAACAATATTCAACCATAAATACAAACCAACCACGATTTGTTGAATCCACAAATTGCACAGTGGAAGAGAGGAGTAAGGGCCGGAGGGAATTATCAGCTGACTTCTATTCATGGTTTGTACGTAGATAGGTTATGGGGGTATTAATAAATTAAGAGAATGAATTTTTAATGTATATGTTTACTTGGATCCCCATATAAAAACAAATTCCACCAAACTTAATTTAACCAAATTGACAGTAAATCCAGGTAAAATACACCATTTCAAATCTCAAATCCAAAGTCATAGTACATAAAAAGCAATTCAAATGTAAACCAAAGACATAAATAAATACGTGAGACAATTTCATAGACCACTCAAATCATATCTTTGTCTTAACCCCTCACCTTAAGCTTCTGCTAATCACAACAGATCAACTCAGAAAAGTTAACTACATAACAACAAAAGATAAGCAACAAACAAACATAGACATACCTGGGACTAACATAACACGCACTCGATGCAGCCTTCGAACCACCAAAAGGAACTTTCTTCGCCTTCTAGATATAGTTGCAATATACCGATCAACGAAACTGAGGCGAACTTTCAACTTGCTGATAACTATCAATAAGAAACAGCACACCTAAGAACAGACACAACTTCAAATAAACTACATATAATATTCAATTTCACATACCACCATCAAGGCGGCCCCTCTCTGCATCAACTTCAGCTAGTGTCGGACTTTCAGGGGAGACAAAAATTGCTCTTCCTTTCCCTAACAAAGACACATTGGAAGCACAAATAAAAAACCCCTCTATTTAAGTTCATATATATGATATTTAATTTGAGGAAATAACATACTAAGAACAAAGAGAGAATATACATCGAGTGGTATTGTTTGAGCCATAAGAAGTGTTGTCGCGAGGCCGTTTCGGCGGCATTGCTGAAGCAGACGCGGGGAGCCAGCAGCTGCAGGGGGAACAAATAAAGAACTTGTTAGCGGTTAATCCACCAAGACACTGCCGGACTCCAGCTTGATAGGATATGGATTTGTTGAGTACTGAAAAACATCGTTAGTACAGGAAAATAAGCAATTGCAAAGATTTTCATTTGGAAAAAGGCAATTACAAAGAACAGAACATAGTCAATAAACGCAAAGGCAAAACACAAAATGACTACAGCTTACCAAGAAGAATCCAAATATTATGCAGCGGCAAAATTGCGAAACAACGACGAACACAGCAGGTATGATAGCTTGGCAGATCGGCCGAGAGGGGGCAAGAGATAGACGGCGATAGACAGATTGGGCAGCGAGAGAGCGACGACCACAACAGAGACTTCGTTGGCGTCAATTCCCAGTGACAGCCGGGGAAGTAGCGACAGCGAGATGGTGAGGATATGGATTTCACATCGAGTGTGGCAGACAGAGCGGTCGGGAGCACACTGCAGATTGAGGCTAGAAAGATACAGCGACAAAGAGCTCTTCGCGTTCCAGTGTGTGATTGGAGTTTGTGATTTCCGATTGCAATGGCAGCGTCGAACCCAGCGAATACGTCGACAAAGCGTTCTTCGCGATCCGGTGGGTGGTTGGAGTTTTTGGCTTCCGATTGTAATGGCGGCGTCGAATCCAGCGAGGACCCTAGATCACTGAGCAGCCAAATTTACTTCAGCCAATTCGGGGGAAAGCGGCGTCGATTCTCAGTGAGGAGTCACTGAGAAGCCAAAATTACTTCAGCGAATTCGGGGGGAAAACTTATCTTCAGCGTCTGGGGAAGGATGAGATGAGAAGAGAAAGAACGAAGAGTTCAGTTCAGCCAATTGGAGATTTTTTTTTTTCTTCAGCGTCCGGGGAAAGATGAGAAGACAAACGCAGAAAAGGAGAAGGTTAGAGAATGACAAAAAACCCCCGCCGAAACGTGCGGCGCTTTCAGCAAAGGGTGAGGTGGCAAATGCTCTGTGTTGACATCCGCTTATAGGGTTTTGTAGATAAATGTTTGGGGATCACAAAACGACTATATATGTGTTACTAGATAGATAGCCCGCGCTCCGCAGCGAGTACCCTTTCGTATCTGAACATGCACTTATTTTTTAGTTTAACCACACACTACAATGGATATTATGATGTTAGTAGAAATGGATATCATGGTGTTAGTCAAAACATGTTTTTTACTACATTGAATTATCAAATGTTTTATTAATTCTTTTCCATAAATACTTACATTGCGATTTTGTATTCATTGCAGTCAAAATTTCGATTCTATGTAGAAGCGTTTTTGGTGACCTAGAAGCGTAAAAATATAAGCTTTAAAGCATAGATTTTGACTACAATTGTGAGTGAAAAGTATGATTCTACGTATAAGCTTTTTAGTGAGCTAGAAGAGTAAAACCGTGATTTTTTAGATTTTAAAGCGTGATTTTGACTACATTAATTGTATTTTACACGTTATAAAACCAACTAAAAAACTCCAAGACACCTCAAAAGCGTTATAGGAATTCTCACATATTCTAAAGTGATCTTGGCCTTCCTTATTGTGTATTGTCAATCCAACTATTTTGCTTTTTAACTCCAAAATCCCCCTCAACATCTCGTGGCTTACCTTTCATTTTATCCACGAAAGTACATAATATCCCATTAGATTACACTCGAATACGATTAGCAGCATGTAACTAATGGATTCAATGATTTTCCTTCCATTATCCACAAAATCATATGACCTCCTTTTACACTTGGAGAGGATTAGGTAAATGCAGAAGCAAGTGTCACTCGACTACCATAAGTCCATAACTACTTCCTTCTTTTTTTCCATTGTAACTCCTGTTTGATACTTTATTTATCTTTTGTCGGTATTCTGTCGGAAAACCAAAAGAGAGATGGTTCATGCAAATGGAATTAGAGTCTTAGATTCTAAATCAATAAAAAGTTGTTAACTTTGTCTATTTAAGGAGGTGGCAAAAAAAGATTTGAATTTATAAAAAATCAAATCCAACTTGATAATTTGTTGAATAATCAAATACTTTGTCTTAATAATGGCAAAAACGACATCACAAAGCAATGACATAATAGGAAAATAATTAATAGAAAGTTAAATTAAGAAGACCGAACGTTGGAGGATTATAAACTGAAGCATTAATAGTTAAATTATTGTAAATACTCAAATCGATACTAAAGTTACAGGGCACCTTGAAGTGAAATAACTGAAGGCACAATTCATGCTTAAAAAGTGTTGTCGTGACTTAGGAAGCTGGAATAATATTTGCAACTCACTCAAAAGCAAGGATTACAAAAGCAAAAGCCGTTTTGATTGATCTCATTGAACATGTAACTGTGATGTTTATCAAAAAACACATGTATGTGACCAAAGCATTGATCAGTATACAAATAAAAGGGTTTGTAATCAAGTTCACAACATGCTAAATTTCTAATTCAAAGAAAACATCATACTCAATATGCTAAGAATTATTCAAAATTTCTAATAAGATTCTTGGAAGGTCAAGAAAGTGTTAGCTGTGCAATGGAAGCATTAAAAATATCGCTAGTACAAGTAGTAAAATGAAATAAGAGACAAACAACTGAAAATACAGTGAATGTAAGAGAATTGCATAAGAAACCTACATATATAATGACACAGCTAGTTACAAATGATCCCATATAATCTTGTTTGAACAAACTGTTGATATTCTACGACAAAGCATTATAGGGTTAACTTGCAGAAACATCTCATATATCATGTTAAGTTCTTAATTTCATTATACTTTAATTTCAAATAGTTTCTTGCTAGTTAGATAGAAAAGAAATAAATTAACAATTGTACGAATTATCATAGACTATATGCTAGTATAAAACCTATATATTTTATGTAATGTGATTGTCAAATGAACCAGCCTTGATATTGAAAGCCTAAAAAAGTATTAAAGTCGAGCCTTACTGATCATTTTATCCATGTAGTTTAATTGGGCGGAACATATTAGGCTTAGCTTCTCTCATTTTGGTGGAGGAGAGAGCATATTTATCCATGCAATTTGTTTGTCGCAATTAACCAAACCATGTATTCTAAAATTAGTGGGAGAAGAAGTAGCTATTTCAAAGCTAATGGAGGCCAGGTGGCATCCCCACTATGCAACGTGTAGCTCATGCAAATTGGAAAAAGGGACTGATGCTCAACTGGGATTTTCAATTGCTTCCTTTTTCCCTTTTCTGCGTAGTCGTCAAGCAACTTCCGAAAATTACAGTCCATTTATGAGGTTTTTGCAAGGGGAAAAATTGGAAAGCGAGACTGAGAGTTGGCTAGCATCCAGGTAGAGCGACGGCGGGAAAAAAACGTCGAGCACTACAGGTAATCGGGGAGAAAACAGGGAGGATGGACAGGAAACAACGCGGAGAAGGAAGGAGTGGGGAAAAAGTGGCAATCGATATTGCCTGCTGGAAGGAAGAAGATGGATGCATGCATGCGTTGTTTGCCTATTATTCGTTCAATCGCCAGGGAAACAACAAAGATTTTGTGAGGGATTAGCCAAGATTGTGGAGGGAAGACCACCAAGGTTCTATACTACTTGGATAGCCGCCAGCCGATCGCCGTGGGGCTGTGGGAGATCAAAGAAATGCGGGATGGAGAGAAGATGAATCGACGCGGGGAGGAGAGAATTCAACAGCCGAGATCAACATCCAGCATGTATGTGGACGGCGATCCCCGTAGAGATCAAGACTTGGCATATATTGACAGCGATCCGTGTGGTCTGCAGTATACTTATGGTAGACTCGCCCACTCCCCACTGGACCCCTTAAACCAAATAGGCGCTATTTATATAATAATAATTATTATTATATCGGCATCCCACCCGTTTGGCCGTTTTAATTAAGTCTTCACCCTACACAACTCAATAATTTATAAGATAGGTACCTGATAATGTAGGCGCTTCTCCATGTGTCGTAGGGGTGTTAATAAACCAAATCGCTCATAAACGGCTCGGCGTCCGACTCGAGAAAAACTCGTTCGAAACTTGATTCGTCTTACTCAAGTCGGTTTGTGAACAAACTCGTTAACTAAACGAGCCGAACTCGAGCCATATCATGTTCAGCTAGAAAGCTCGCGAACAAGCTCATTTAACATTTTGGCATAAGAAAGGATTAGAATTCATGGATTTTATGCATTAAAATTGGGATAAATATTGTATTTTATTTTACTAGACTTTACTACAGGTTTGAATGTAATTTTGTGCCCAGTTTTAGGTCAATCTTGAGTTATTATGAACCTTTTAATTAAGTCTTCAGCCTACACAACTTAATTAAAAGAAGCATATAAATAGATAAATGTTTAAATGTTAGGGGATCACAAAACGACTATATATGTGTTATTATATTATCATCCCACCCGTTTGGCCGTTTTAATTAAGTCTTCACCCTACACAACTCAATAATTGATAAGATAGTTACCTGATAATGTAGGCGCTTCTCCATGTGTAGGGTTGTTAATGAACCAAGTCGTTCATAAACGGCTCGGCGTCCGACTCGAGAAAAACTCGTTCGGAACTTGATTCGTTTTAATCAAGTCGGCTCGCGAACAAGCTCGTTAACTAAACGAGCCGAACTCGAGTCGTACCATATTCAGCTCGAAAGCTCGCGAACAAGCTCATTTAACATTTTGGCATAAGAAAGGATTAGAATTCATGGATTTTATGTATTGAAATTGGGATAAATATTGTATTTTAATTAGCTAGACTTTACTACAGGTTTGAACGTAATTTTGTGTCTAGTTTCAGGTCAATCTTGAGTTATTATGAACATTTTATAAGCTTAACTCGATTTTGGGCTCGTTAACCTTATTTAACGAGCCGAACTCGAGCTTTCATTTTCATAAACGAGCCGAGCTCGAGCTAGCATATTAAATCTCGTGACGAACACGAGCCCAGCTCGAGCTTGAAAATATATTAACGAGCCGAGCCAGAACTATGGCAAAACTCGGCTCGGCTCATTAAAAGCCCTATCCATGTGTATAGAATAATTGATGAGAATATTACTATACTATAATTCATGACAAAGCTCACTGAACTTTGGCGGTTATATATAAATTACTCAATAGAACAATAATAATGTTTTAAAGCATAATAATAATAGTATATATATACTTTATTTTACAAATTCAAGTTGTTGGGATTAGGAGTGAAAAGTGGGGTGGTTTTGCCATTAAAAAAAGTGAGTGGTTTTATTTGCATTTGGGTTGGATCCATTACGTGGTGAATGAAAGAGAAATAACTCACACTCACTCAACATGTATTTGTGGGTGGATTGGTTTGGGTTGTGTGATTGGAAATGGTGAGTACATAGCTGAAAGGATTCGGTGAATTTATAACATACATTTCAAACGACTTTAGTCCATCCGTACACACCCAAACTTTAGTGGATCATCTATTTAAAAACTCACACCTATACGTATATGAACAACCCACAACATAAGGAATTGTGAGTAGATTTGACCACCCAATGCTCATCTCTTGCGATTATTGGTATCCTTTAAGATAGGATCCAACTTGAGTTGGAATCCGTTGCAGTTGGTTTTGAAGAACATTGGCATAATGGTTTTGGAGCAACTGGTCGGATCCATTAATTAAGCAGCTGCACTTCCATAAAGATAGCTCAGAAGTAAACCCTAGTCAAACCCAAAACCAAATAGACCCATAATAATGAACCAATTATGTCTCCCTTGAGGCAAAGGTACAGAGAAGAGAACTCACCATCATTGACAGCACGCGGTAACGAGGATTAGAATTTAGAACCAGTAACCAGCATGAAGCCAAAGCAGTGACAGTGAGAGGGAAGAACTCCAGGTTAACCACCATAACTATGGTGATTGAGACAGGATCTGGAAAGTGGAAACACGTACGTACAGACAAAATTTTTATAGAAAACAAAAAGGACAACAACCATCATAAACATTCATGAATCGAGCACCGTGTTGTTCAAAGTCATACCCGAGTAAGGTGGTCGGATATTCAACTCAGATTACTCGTTAACTTGTCGTTTCTTTTGCATATTATATCACAGAAGAAAAGAAACCTTGCACTATTAACACACGCACACACGGAAGCATTATTATAGGTTACTGATATATAGTTGACTAAACACAGCACTGGCCGGGCACTAAAATTAAGATATAATAATTGCGTGTAATCAACTATGAGCATTGAGCAACACCTTTTTACAAAGGAGTTATCTGGCTAAAACTTGTTTACCTGCAGCAAATACGTATATCATAATGTGATCAAACTGTCTATCCGAGTATACCAGTTAGTTTTCACAGTTTTGGTCCGTATGGTACTAGTATTCAGTCATCGGATTCCGGCACTTCTGGTTATGGGATAAATCGGGTTTGGGTAGTTTGATTTTTGAGGCAGACTGATCATACCCAACTTTTTAGCTAGTTTGGCTCTTAACAAAGAAAATGAATACCAGGTTCTAAAGGGGGTTTTACATTTGTCTTTATGAGTTATGAAACAAACAGAAATGTGGAAACACCAACATTTAATGTGTGACCTAGGTTGCAGGAAGTTAGCGAGATGGTCTTTTTTTTTTTTTTTTGTGCAATCTTCTAGACCAAAATAGACTTATTTGGGTTCAACATAAATGAGTTGACCCCAAATACAAATAGGACCCAATTCAAATCCAATTCAAATTCAAAACCGTTGAAATTGCATATAGGTCTAGTTCGGTCTGAACCAATACTCGTAGAGGAATGACAATTGGGTCGAATTACCGACAAGTTAACTCATTCACAATTGCGCACCTGTAAGTTAAGGTAAAATTGATGTTCCTTCCTATCCCTAATATATTATACCATATTCCTTCATTCATTAGCTAAATTATGGCAACTTTAGAGCTCAATCCAAGGTTCTTTCATGTAACTTAAAAAGTGAGATGGAATGGTCAAAACAGGTAAAAATGAATAGTTTTCCTGATTTTAATTTAAACCCAAAATGACCTACATATTCAACTCGCTCACATGCGAACTTTGACATGTCAAAAATGATTAAAAAGAGTCCTTATTTAACCTATTTTGTGCTATATAAAATGCAAAAAAATGAGAACAATTATGTTTGCTCATAATCAAACAATTTTTTTAATAAAGATAAAAGTTGGAGTTAGTAGAATTATGATTCATCATAATTTTCTTCATTTCATAAAAATAATGAAAGGAGAGAAAAATTATGTACGCAAAATTATCTTTTATCATAATTGAAAGGATACCATTATAATTCATTGGGCTCAAGATAGGCTGCATAACCATGGGTTATGCACCCATCAATAACCAAATCTTTCTACCAAAAAAAAAATAACCAAATCTGGACCTTCCATTTAGAAAATCCAGATCTAAGGATGGAGAATTAAAAACCATTTTTATTTTTCCTAGCTTTTTTAATCGGCTCATATCTTTTTTGTTTTAACTCGAATTTTAATTTTTTTTGCACAAATGGAACGAGTTCATCTTGCTCTACAAAATGAGATCAATTTTCAATATTTTTTAAGAAAAAAAAAATCTGGCCTCTCGGTACCAACTGCATACCATATGGTATTTTCTTCATTTTTAATTTGTTTTTGAAAACGTTTGCACAGATGGGACGAGTTTATCATGATCTATTGGATCTACAAATTTCTGGGTGAACAAATTACATGACCAAAAAATACCACACAATACCATACAATACCACCCTGGTACGGGGTGGTATATTATGGTATATTATGGTATTTTCTTCGTTTTTAATTCATTTTTGAAAACGTTTGCACAGAAGGGACGAGTTCATCATGATCTATTGGATCTACAAATTTCTGGGTGAACAAATTACATGCCCAAAAAATACCACACAATACCATACAATACCACCCTGGTACGGGGTGGTATATTATGGTACACAATGATAAAAGTCGTAAATGACAGTTAATATCAATGTTGTCAGAACCGAATCGGAGCATGACCCGGTAATGCGAACGGTTCTCAGTTTAGCGGTCCAATCGACATTAGACCGTTTAAAAACCGTTAGAGACCTGGTATCTAATAAACGTTATCAGTATAAATAGTGGACATTTCTTAATCAAAGCTCATCTCTTTCCTTCGAAATTGTGAAATGGAAATAAGGATTCAATTTGAGAGCCCGACGTTTTTGGTTTATTTCAATTTTCAATTTTCTACAATTTTTTTAATTAAATTTAGTGGCTGAATGACAAAAATCGGACGAGCGGCTCGATCGGCTCGAATGGTTAACCGCCTCGACCGCTCGCCAACCGCTACATAAAACCGGAGCGGCTTTTAGACTGTTTCGAGCCGGTTTTGTGACCGGGTGGCGGTTTTACCGGTCGGGCCGAGCGGCTCGGCTCGGCTTTAATAACACTGGTTAATATACTTCTACTATCATGTCTCCAACCATCCTACAGTCTTGGTTTGTTCATACCACCATGGTACGCTTTTCAAACCATAGGTTTGTTCTTATTTCAATACCAGTCAATACCATATGGTATAGACTGGTAAAAAATAGCTCAATTTTTTTTTGTTCGAAAAATATATCAAAGTGGATATCATTTTGAAGAGCACAATTAATCTGATCTAACTGTGCAAAAAAAAATTAAATTTCGACTTAAAACGAGTGAGAAATCGTCTGTCAAAGATTAAGAAGGGGAAAATTAAAGGCTTTCCAGGAGAGAGGGATGCTGATGTCATGCTGATGTGGGCTGGTTACTCATGGTTACTCACCATAAGGTTACTGACCTGATCCGTTCCCGATTCATCGTAATTAAGCCTTTTTAGTTAAAATAAGAAGAAATCTTAATTATTTATAATCATTCACCTCTTTATCCTCGTACAACTTGGATGATATGAATATATAATTTAAAGACATTCGTTTTGTCGCGGTTTTGAATCAATTTTTTCTATGGAAAAGCATTTCCTATGAGATCAAATCGACATAAAAGAAAGAAAAAGTGATTCGATGATATCCGAGAGAAAGAAATGATCTATGTTTTTCTCGTTTGTTTGGATAAGCCTTTTGCACCAAAGTATCATTTCCGGTGGTTGCTTCTTTGAAGTAGTGATTCCAATAGGGCAAGGATGGGTACCTCAATATCTATGCCTATTTCACACGAAGCACAGGTCTGGTAGGATAACTCGTGCAGGTACGGGGCAGGTCGATTAATCTTTTTATGTATTTGAAAAAAGAACCTTAATATTTAAATCTTTGACAAAAACACATAGATAAATCACTTAAAAAATGAATGAGAAATATAGTAGATACAATATCTTAGGGCTTTGGTTACAAATCCCCGTGGCTGCAAAACTCTGCAAAACTCTGATCGTATCATCGTATCACGACTTGTGTGATATGATGATATCACACGACTATACTTCGTATCATCGTATCATGATGTCACGATACGATGACACAACCGTATTTTTCAGGGTTTTGCGGACCGGAATTTTATACAGTATCCACTCCCATCATTTAGTCCAAATAGTTGAAAGATAGTGTTGGAAAAGTTAAAAGAGGAAAAAAAATATATGTAGATATCGATGCAGTTCCCAATTTTTTGGCTCAATAACAAAATAAGTAAAGACGGAAACTCTATTCATATTCCGCACCACACTATTGTGGGGTAATTAGCATAAATGGTCACAAACTTTTGTACTTAGTACAAAACAGTCACAAACCTTTAATTTGTAACCATTTGATAACAAAACTTTTTACTTAGAACAAAACGGTCACAAATTAAACAGTGTGACCATTTCATACCAGTTCAAACTTTTATTACCATGTCGTTGCAAATTAGACTTTTGGTGACCGTTTTGTACAAATTAAGTTCAAAAGTTTGAACGATCAATCACCGTTACAATTCGCTCTAGTTGTATGGTGGTTTTGTTAATGTATGTGAATGATATGATCGTCATAAAGGATGACAATGAAAGAATTCAATGGCTCACAAACGGGTTCCAGACTGCTTTTTAGTTGAAAAAACTCTTTCTACTTTCTTACTTTCTTGGTATCGAAATTCAAAGGTCAACTGAGGGCATTCTTATTCAGCAAAGCAAATATGTCGATGAACACATGACCTTATATGTCGTTCAAGTGGTTAGTGTCATATACTTAACGAACAAACTACCCGACCTCAAAACATGACAAACATTTAATTTGTAACGATTCAGTAACAAACCTTTGCACTTAAAACAAAACGGTCACAAATTAAACAGCGGTGACCATTTTATACAATTTCAAAGTTTTGTTACCGTATTGTTACAAATTAAAGGTTTGTGACCGTTTTGTAGTAAGTGCAAAGGTTTGTTACCATTTATGCTAATTACCCCACTATTGTGGATCAAATAACACCTAACCAAATAGGCCGGAACAGATTGGGTCACAGGTGGAAAAATAACTTCCTCTTCATAATAACTTGCTCAGTTGCTATGGCAATTGGGTTACAAATTTTGCTCCGTGAGACCATTTCAAATCACCAGTGGACGTCCGTCAGAAAACGACCCTTGTTGGCGACTGTGCCACTAACACCTTCCTAGTCCACAATCCCAAACCCTCTGACCAAAACTCCACACAACCGCCCGAGCTACTGAGGAAGATGACGAATTCAGAAGGAAAAATCCAAAAGATCCTCTGGTCCAATCAGGGAAGACGAAGATGAGAATACGAACAAGTAAATTTAATCAATCAGATTCGAACAGGAACCAAAAAAAAATTAAGAGAATCAAACAAGAAATCTCTGGACAATCAGACCAAATTCCCATCATTGCGTCCAGTCCACACTTACCCAACTTGCATTTGCATGTGCTCTCTCTCTCCCATTTACAAGTAAATTCTTACCCTCCATAAGTAGCCCACTGTAAACCTGCCACCACAACCCATTCTTCTCTCCCGCCATGGCAGCAGCTTCAGCGCCACAAACCAATGGCGCAGACAAAACAGAGAAATCCGCCTTGGAGATCGAGAAACACCAAGAACAAGAAGAAGAAGAAGCAGAGCCCAATTACAGAGGATGGAAATCCATGCCTTTCATCATCGGTACGTAATGTTTCCAGAAAAGAAAAACAGAATCTAGAATCTCTGCCTCTTCTTTTCCAGATCCCAATTCCCCCAACGAGGAATCTCTCTCAAACTGTCGACGAATCTTTGTCGTTTTTTTTTTCCTCAGGAAACGAGACGTTCGAGAAGCTAGGAGCAATCGGCACGCTCTCCAACTTGCTCATCTACCTCACCACCGTCTTCAACCTCTCCAACATCAAAGCCGCCACCATCATCTCCGTCTTCAACGGCACCGCAAACTTCGGCACCCTCGTCGGCGCCTACATCTGCGACACTTTCCTCGGCCGCTACAACACCCTCGCCGCCGCCTCCCTCGCCTCCTTCCTCGTACGTCAGACTCATTCGATTGCATACAGATTACCGTTCTTTATTATTATATCTTATAATTTTGTTTTCCGATCCAAATCTCAGATCTCCACATTTTTCTCACTTCCCCTGTTTTTTTCTTTCTCCTTTTCTCCTTCCCCTGTTTTTCAATGACAGGGGCTGCTTCTGATTCAACTGACAGCAGCAATCCCGGGCCTGCACCCGCCGTCATGTGGGAAATCATCCGACGCCGCCACGTGCAAGCAACCGACAGGAGGCCAAATGAGCTTCCTCCTGACTGGATTTGCACTCATGATAATCGGCGCCGGCGGGATCCGACCCTGCAACCTGGCATTCGGAGTGGATCAGTTCAACCCGAATACAGAGTCGGGCAGAAGAGGGATAAACAGCTTCTTCAATTGGTACTTCTTCACCTTCACCTTCGCCAAGATGATCTCCGTCACTTTAATCGTCTACATCCAGGCAAACGTCAGCTGGTCGATCGGCCTCGCGATTCCGGCGATCCTGATGCTGATCTCCTGCGCTCTGTTCTTCGGTGGCACGAAAATGTACGTTATCGTCAAAGCCAGCGGAAGTCCGGTCACCAGCTTGATTCAGGTGTTCTTCGTATCGATCAAGAAACGAAATTTGAAGTATTCGGATTCGAATTCGCTCTTCAATTACATTCCTAAAAAATCAATCAACAAGCCCCTGCCTCACACCGACCAGTTCAATTGGCTGGACAGAGCGGCAATTTTGACTCCCACGGACAAAATTAATTCGGAAGACGGCTCCCCGGAGAATCCGTGGAACCTTTGCAGCCTGCAGCAAGTGGAGGAAGCGAAATGCGTGGTGAGGGTCCTTCCAATCTGGGTCTCCGGCATAATCTACTACCTCGCCATCGCGCAGCAGGGCACCTACGCGATCTTCCAAGCCAATCAAGCCGACCGGCGGCTGGGGAACACCAAATTCCAAGTTCCGGCGGCGACGTACGGCGTGTTCCTCATGCTCAGCCTGACGGCATTCATTCCGGTGTACGATCGTGTCCTCGTCCCCTTCCTCCGGCGGCTCACCGGGAAAGAAGGCGGGATCACGATCCTCCAGAGGCTGGGCGTCGGAGTGCTGATCTCTGTCTTCTCGATGCTCGTCTCCGGCGTGGTGGAAGAGCAGCGCAGGCGCATTGCCCTGACTAGGCCGACGCTCGGGATGTCGGATCGAAACAGGGGAGAAATCTCGTCGATGTCGGCGTTCTGGCTGGTGCCGCAGTTCGTGCTCGCCGGACTGGCGGAGGTGTTCGGCGCCGTCGGGCAGGTGGAGTTTTACTACAAGCAGTTTCCGGAGAACATGAGGAGCGTGGCGGGGGCGTTGAATTACTGCGGGATCGCGGCGGGGAGTTACCTCAGCACGGCGCTGATACAGTTGGTTCACCGGACGACGGAAGGGGCGCCGACGGGGAACTGGTTGCCGGAGGATTTGAACAAAGGGAGGCTCGACTATTACTATTACTTGGTTGGTGGGTTGGGGGTTTTGAACTTTGGTTACTTTTTGTGGTGTTCAAGTGGGTACCGGTACAAGAAGGCGAAAGATGAGGTGGTCGAACCGGAGGTGAAAGGGTCGGCTTGATAGGGTTAGGAAACTTTGGTTGAACCGATAGATATATAGAGGATTTTGAGTCGATTTACTACGTTATAAGGCGTTGGTAACTTGGAAAGTATTTAGATCTTCATAAATTTTACGGTGAGATATTGTGGTATTTGGTACATGGAGTAGTTGTACGATTGACATATAATGTCAACAGTTTTAGAGATTTTAATGTCAAGAGTATCAATACAATGGTAGAAATATGTATAAATTTTTCCTCCTTTTGTATAAGAGACAAATAAGGTTATCACAATAATTGAGAACAACATAAGCGTCTTTTAAGTTAATTACCAAATTGTTGTAGAATGTTTTTTTTACCAAAAAGTCGAACTTAGTACTTACATTAATCGTGAAATGGTCGAATGCCATACAATATTCTTCAAAAGGTGTTATCGAACTCAGACATGGATATTCTAACTCCGCGTGATTTTCACTTCAAAGTGCATCATGGTAATTTTGCAAGATGTCATTCATCTTTGCACTACTCTATTCTCAGCACGTCTAGCTTGGAAGTTCTTACAAGAACTCTTTCATTTCACCTAAAAAGGTGTCTTGTTAGACAAGACTTGATTGTTTCTTATAGCTTATAGATCTCTCTCGTGTTTTATGGGTATGGAATTTGTCTAATGTGTTATAAGAAACATGAATGACATTTTTGAAAAAAAAAAGGAATGAAAATACAAAAAAAAAGAAAAAAGTCTGAAAGATAATGGAATATGGTTTTTATTATGCTAGGGGTTGGTTGGAGAAAAGGATTTGGATCATGGATTCAATGATTTTATAGATTGTGTACAAAGTAATGTTTTCCCCCTGTGTTTTTTTTTTTTTTTTTTACTATGTGAAATTTAGAGATATCAAATCTCTCATCATCAAAGAGATTCTATATCTTGATTTATGATATTTTTTTCTCCTTCTTTATCCCTTCATATTTAATTTATTTCTCTAAATACCCTTATCAATAAATTTATAAATATTTCTCGAAACACTCTTGTTGTTTTGGTAAGAGTAAACATGTCATTCAATATATTATTATAATTATATTTTAACTGAAAGATAATAATTGCATTTATAAAAAAAAATGAGGATTTAAAATAAATTTTTAACAATTCAGATTTTTTTTCTAAATTATCTAGAATTTAGAGATTTAGGGGTCGTTTGGAAGTTGCGATAGTTTTGTTGAGATTGTTATTATGCATGTATTGTTTACAATGCATCGTTTTTTTGTTTTTTAGCAGACTAGCTAGCAATTCTTCAAAGGAGGAGCCCTTAATGTGGACAGGCTAAGGGTAGGAAGAAGGCTAATGTAGCACTAGCATAGTCATTCTTTTCCATGGCTATTCATAATTTTTAAGAGATATTGGAGAAGATGACTTGACGGTCCATCCATCCCCATGCAACATTGAAACAACAAATGTAAGCCCATAATGTGTGCCACTGAGGATGGGATTAGGTGCTAATCCTTATAGGGGTTAGCACCGTGATAACTAGCAAAAATCACTACGGATTATTATAAAATCAATACAACATCTAAGCTAAATCACTACTAATTCAAACTAGTAGTAGTTTTTCTCTTGGTTAGGACGGTGCTAACTATTGTACAATTAGCACCGTAGCCGTTCCCGTGCCACTGCCACGAGCCCAAATACACTGCCAAGCGCCAACAGATAAAAGGATATTGAGCCAAAATTATTTTCAGTTATAATTATATATATAAAATCGACTGAGAAATTAATTATTACTAACAGTGGTGCATAGGGATGGCAATGGGTCGGGTCGGGGGCGGATAGTGCATATCCGTTACCCTACCCAATTAGGTTCGGGTTTTACCCATACCCGTACCCACACGAGAAACGGGTAGAAAATCAAAACCATGCCCATACCCGTTCGGGTTTCGGGTATCCATGATTATCCATGGGTAATAATTTCTCCTTATAATTCCAACCAATATGTTAACATTCACACGTATACTCACATTACGTAAGAGGAAAAGTACGACAATAATTCACTAGAATGACGAAAATTAATTAAAACAACATAATTTCATGAAAATATTATATTTGTATGCTAAATATAAAATATTCTAGAGAAACATAATGATTATTTCTAGACAAAATACATATGCATGTGTATAATCGGGCGGGTTCGGGTTGGATAGTGAGATAACCATGCCCACCCATTACCCGCAAAAACCCGAACCCACGAAAAATGCTTCGGGTTCGAGTTTTACCCTACCCGATTAGGTCGGATTCAGGTGGATATCTACGGTTACGGATATTTTTGCCATCCCTACTGGTGCATGCAAGTGTCATAATTTTAAGTTTCTTCATTGAATGAAACTTTCTACGGTTTTTTTAATACTGGTGCATGCAAGTGTCATAATTTTCAGTTTCTTCATTGAATGAAACTTTCTACGGTTTTTTTAATATTTACATTAAGCAAAATAAAAAACCGACACATTAATCGACCTTTTTTATGCTAATATAGAATGATCATTTGATGCATTTTGGACTGATACTGGATGTTGGGCGAGTGTTACCGAACCAGTAATAAATGTAGAAAATTTCGTTTAAACTTCATTTAATGTTTGGTTGAGTCTTCTCTTTCCCTACAAGACAGTGAATGACAGACTAGCATTTCTTCATCTCCTCGCATCAGCTTTGGTTAATCGAACTTATGTAGGCCGAAAAACGTATCATCAACGCGCAGCTTATCGTCATCAGGAGCTAGGTTATTTACCCTCGTGCCATGTAAGTTCAGGCTACTCAACTAAACATGATTGCAGCCGTGAACATTGATACGAGATGCAGGCCAGTGTTGCATAAGGAGAACAGAATCTACAGAGGACCTCTTTTCAACAATGCAGCAGAGAGAAAAGAGACGACGCATGAGCGACAGCCGATGACGATGATAAGTCGCGAAATCTATCACCTGAGTTTGTACATCATGATAATACTCAACAGAAAACCAGTAACATCCTTCTTCAGCAACAATTAACATTGACACTTATATATAGACATGACTATTGGCAGAATGTAAAAAAACTAAAAAGAACAAAGATTCTCTTTCGAGTAGAGCATATTGCGATTTCACGGCAGTGTACGCGCACAATTAGACCGTGTAAGCCTGTTGAATGGTCTCTATGTCGAGTCCCTTCAGTCTCACCACCGATTCAACGTGACCCTTCAGCGTATGGAGCTCCCTCAGCCTGCGCGTGTACCGAATCGTAAGACATAGAAGTCTCGAAGTTGCATGATGCAGAGAATTATGCCATATGTGTTTTGTGTTATTACCTTGCAATTTCAGCTCTCCTCTTGGCTTCTTCAGCCATGTTGTTGAGTTCGGTGAAATGGGTACGCTCAGTGAACATCTTGGTATCAGGTGCCTGCAACCCATGGAGTGTTCTCTGTGCATGGGCCCACTGAAGCTCTCTCTGTTCCTTTCCGAAATCCTTTTGTCTTGTGAAAGCAATCTGTGCAACCAGAAAGGAAACTCCAGTAAAAACAAGGCACTCAAGTAGGCCAATGGAGATGGGAAAATAGAAGCAAAGCTAAATTGTAATATACCCTTTGCTCGATGACAAGATCCCAGGCCCTTCCACTGAGAGCGTAGCGGATGAAGAACTTAATCGGGTCGAGTGGGAGATAGAATATGATGTTGTAGAGCCAAATCACGCCAGCCCACCCCCAACCTATTCCTTCAATAGCAGCGAAGCTCCAGCTTGCATAAACTGCTATCAGTGTAGCAATCTGCAGATTGACATTAAATGAAAAGGATCTCAGCTACTATCTGACATTCATTATAATACTTGCATTGCAAGCAACACCGCAGATCCAATGCAATTCGGGCTCACCAGCTGAGCAATGATGAAAGCCACAACCAGCAAGACGCCCGGGCGTTCCACAAAGGACCAGCTCCTGGACCGTGTTACAAAGATGAGGGCTTGACTGATGGTGCTGACTTGCAAGTATATTGCTGAGGCGAGTTTTCGGAAGTCATCGTGTGCAGTTTTCTCCAGGGTGGAAACTCCAAATGTCCTCTGGCAAAATTATTTGACAAACTCATCAGTGGGCTACTTTGTTATACAATCGAAGACTACCGAATAGAAAAGGTAAGTAAGTAAGCATACCGGGAAGAAGTCGGTTTTGTATGCAGCCCAGAAGAAGATAACCGTCATCATTGCAAGGTAACTACCTAGAACAACACCAGTGGTGAATATCTCAGCCAGTTTCCAACTGTCCGGAAGTGGAGATGGTTTCACCCTATCCTTCGATATAGTCATAATTGTACCTGCAATTTTTTACACATGACTGTAAAGTTCCCATAAAACAAAAAACGAAACAGACTGATAATATAGACTAATATATATCATATATGACGAGGCAGTAGCACAAGGCCAAAGAGAACAGAATAAGAGGAATTTTTTAATAAACAAAAGGACAGAAACGAACCATCATTGAGAATGGCAATGATTAGAACCATGAAAGGGGGGAAATCAAACTTCCAAATCAGAGCCAGTAGCATGAAACCAAGCTGTCATTAACATATAGACAACAAGATCAGGTCAACTATTCAGAAGCAATAAAGAAATGAGAGAGAGAAGGCCAGCTGGAAGATCCTGCTTACCACTATACGTATGGTTATGGATACTGCATAGATCTGGGAACACACAAAAAAACCCAGACATAGTTATTCATTAGACATGAACTACCAACATAGAGAAGAAGACAATCTATAAGCAGCGAGTCTTACTGTGTAGTTTTTCATCCTCTGAAAGATAGCTCGACTTGTCAAGACAGCACTAATGATGACACTAAGACCCGGTTCAGTAAGAACTATATCAGAAGCACTACGGGCAGCATCAGTCGCATCAGCAACAGCAATACCAATGTCAGCCTTTTTGAGAGCAGGAGCATCATTGACTCCATCACCAGTCATCCCACAAATGTGTTTCCTAGCTTGCAACCGCTTGACTATCTCATATTTGTGCTCTGAGGTATAAATAATACCATGCCAGGAATCAGAAAAATCCATATGGTGCAGATATGTAGGTTGAACGCAGTAATAACTAAAATGAGTACCTGGGAAGACTCCGGCAAAACCATCAGCTTTCTCAATCAGGTCATCCACTGGTAAAGCAGCAATAGACTCATCTTTTGTTTGTCCGAGCAATGCAGATGAAGGATACATGTTAGTTCCCATTCCCAAACGGCGCCCAGTTTCCTTTCCTATTGCCAGCTGATCACCTGAGGGAGCAGTACAAGGTCAGCAAAGATCAAACACGCAGCAGACAAAACACATCTTTTAGAGCATGAAATCTATTGAGAGATTGAAAGAGAAACACAAGCACGGAACAACATTTACAACTGGAATAGAGATAGACCTGTAATCATTTTGACATTGACACCAAGATTGAGAGCCCTCCTTATAGTCTCTGCACTATCATGCCTGGGTGGATCAAAGAGGGGCATGAGAGCAATGAATTGCCATGGGCCTCCAGGACTTTCTTTTCTGCATTCAGGAACTTCCTGCAAAGGACCAAAGGCCACAATGGAAAAGTGAGAAAGCAAAGCCAGATTGTATGTCTATGATTCAAAATGAGGCAATCTGGACACAGTACTGGTAGTGGTACCTGATATGCCACAGCAAGAGACCTTAAGCCTCGTTCAGCAAACTTGTCGATCACAGCATGCACTCTTCGTTCAATTTCTGACTTATTGTGTGCAAGATGCAGAATCTACAACCGCAATTTTAGATTGTAATCAGTCCAAATTCTAGTGGAGTTATGCGATCAGTGCACCTTGAGGCAATTAGTGAGGCCAACTTTACCTGCTCTGGTGCTCCTTTGCTGACTCTGTGCATTTTACCATTACCGTCCAAATATGTCAAAGCAGTCCGCTTGTCAGTAGGATTGAAGGGGAGAAAATGAAGCTCCTGAACTCCAGCTCGTGCCTTTCGGAACAAAAAAAAAAGTCTCAGAACTGTAACTGAAGAAGAAAGGCGGAATAATAACCACATTGTTAACATACCTCCTTTGGATCAGCCAGCATATTGACGATGGCTGCATCAATTGCATCTTGGTTCTCTGTTCTCGAGGCTCGAGCAGCCATCAAGACCACAGTATCTGCATCAATTCCCTTTGCAAACACCTGCAATAGGAGATTGCATTCAAATACATAAGACACCGGCAACTAAGTCTCCATAGCAGATGCTTCAAAGAAACATTAGGCCAACTGACCTCAATAAGATTCTTGTCAACCGTCAGTTTGTTCAAAGTCAATGTTCCAGTCTTATCACTGCAAAGCACATCCATGCCTGCCATCTCTTCGATTGCAGTCATTCTCTTTGTGATGGCTCCCTGGATAGTATTTGGAATATCCCACCGCATCAGTATCACATTAAAACTAAAAGTTATAAATACAGCAACTCAATTAGCAATATATCAACTGGGAAAGGAAAAGAACATCACATAGTACCTGCTGAGCTAGTCTATGAGCACCAATGGCCATAGTTACAGACAAGACTGTAGGCATAGCTATTGGTATTCCTCCAATCAGAAGCACAAGAAGATTGTCAATCCCAGGACGATATTGCCTATCTTGGATGGGGTACATGACAATAATCTCCACAATCATTCCAACGGCAATCGAGCAAATGCAGAAGTTCCCAATTGCTGTCAAAACCTACATTACCATTTAAAAAGGAAAAACTTGAAATTGGAATCACAAAATAAAAATAAGAAAACAAACAGGAGTTCATCAAGTAGGGATCCTCCCTCCACCATGTCTAAATCTACTTACCTTTTGGAAGTGTCCAACTTGGTTAGTCGTGTCCACTAGATGTGCTGCTTTACCAAAGAAGGTATGAACGCCGGTGGCAATAACCACCGCTTCAATTTCTCCTTGTTTACAGGTGGAACCAGAATATATACCATCTCCAGGACCTTTTGTCACAGGAAGAGACTCCCCAGTGAGAGCAGACTGCAAAAGGGAAAGAACACACAATTCAATTTTGAGCATCCAACTTTGGAAGGAACTGTAGCAAAAAAGCTATTGCCACTTAAAAAGCAAACCTACCTGGTCGATTTTGAGAGGATCTCCTTCCAGTAGTCGAGCATCAGCTGGAATGATGTCTCCAAGTTTGATACTGATGATATCACCAGGAACCAAAATTGCAGCATCTTGTTCGCTCCACTTCCCATCTCGAAGCACCTTCACACACACACACAAAAAGTAAGTCATCAATGAAATCTCATTTCACCATTCTCAGTCCGAAAACAAGATTCTCCACAAAACTGAGTCTACCTTGGCTTTGGGGGCTAGACTAGCCATGAGAGCCGCGGCCGCATTACCAGCATTGTTCTCTTCAACAAAACTGATAGTCGAGTTGATCACCAACAGCGTGATAATACCAACGAAATCTTGCCAATCCGGAGGCTTTCCCTGAAAACACCAATGCAAGAAAGATTAGAAGAAACTTATATCAAACGAACATTCAAAACAAAAGGAACGAAAGAATGCCAGCAAACTTACTCCTCCGTTAGCAAGAGCGATAGCCATGATTGCAGCAGCCTCCATAACCCATGACAAAGGATTCCACATAAACCCCAGGAACTTGAGGACCTTGCTCTCCTGGAAAACAACAATAAACAAGGGTTGACGTCAAGTTCTTGAACAAACAGAAAGGAATTTGCAGAACTGAAGAGGGCCGTGATTGGCAGAGAGAAGGGAGGAAAAAGAAGTAACCTTTTTCTCCTCAAGTTTATTGTGGCCAAAAATGGCAAGCCTCTCATCGGCAGCCTGAGTTGTGAGACCTTCCCTGCTACATCTCAGATTCTCAAACACTTCTTCAATGGGAATGTTTTCCTGCACTCACAAACACGCGCAAAAAAGCTTCAAACTTCAAAACCCCCGAGCACAAGAACACAGAACTTCCCAAACGCAGGGTTCAAACTATTAGCTCAGATCTAATTACCAAATCCACAGTTTCCTTCAACACTGCCTCCAAAACTTCAGCTTTCTCCCCCTCCTCCGCCATCTTTTCCTTCTTCACACAAAACTAAGAACACCAAAACCAAAACTTGTTAATCCTCAACCACCATCAACCAAGAACCAGAGATGGGTTTTGGCTACCAGAGAGGGACAGGCAGAAGAGGTGTACGGAGAGAGAGAGAGAGAGAGAGAGAGAGACGAATGGAGCAATACCCAGTTAAAAGAACAGAATTATAGGCATGAAAATAGTGATGAGAAAGGAAGCCACTCACACCACCAAATCCAAATCTGCAAAAGAAGGGAAAGCCAACCGCTCTCTAGAGTGTGGGCAAAAAGAGTGTTGTTATTAAGAGAAACAGTCCCCCACTCCCTCCCTCCCTCCCCCACAAACAAATGTTTGTATCCTTCCTTCCTCCTTTCTTTCTTTCTTTCTTTCTTTCTCCCTCTGCTTTAACCCTTTTATCTCTTTCTCTTTACTGCAGCGTTAAAATCCTTTTTCCGCAGAAGAAAAGAAAGGTGAAAGGGCGCCCCTGTTTTTATAACTACTCCTCCCTGTTCAGCTCTTCAAGAAAAAAAGGTTGTCTCTTTCTTTCCGTAATGGGACAGCTCGTCACTTGAGGGTACGGAAGGGATTCCACCTCGTCCTTCCACTAGTCTTTCCGGTGGACTGTTATTTGAACAAACACCTCTGTTTTTTCTCCTCTGTAAATTTGACTATTATTATTGAGGACAGGGTAGAGGGTTTCTTTTCTTTTTTTTTTTATTGGAAAACTAAAAAACAAATCTTCTGTTTTCAAACAAGAGCCATAAACAAACCCTGATTTTATGGATGAGATGAGAGTAGCCGATTAGAATAGATGCCTAAACTCCACATTCACCCACCCATTCCTAACCTTTTTCTTTTTTCTTTCTTTTGGGTGAACAACTTCTTAATAACATTTTATGTTCATAGGATTCAATCCTAAATTCAACAATAGAAACACCCTCCATTAAGCTTGAGAAACTATGGCATTTGTTACTGAGCAAGATCTATCAAATTAGGCCATATATAATATGAAAAAAATTTAAATCGTGAACTCATGGTTAATTCTATCATGGGTCGCCAACATTTGCGACATGGATTTGATTTTCTATCATGAATTCATGGTCAGGTTGAGAAAATGAGCATTCATAAAATTGGCCTTGACAGTATAGTCCGACCAAATAATTATAGCGTATGAAGGGTCAAAAACTAATGAAAGTATTAAGATTCATGAACGCGCTCGTCTTAAGGTTCACTAAGGTGCTAGGTATAAAACCGGGGTTTTGGTCTTGACCCTTGACTAGCGCCTTTCTCTCCTAAGCGTCGCCTAGAAGTTGGAAGTAAGACTATGAGTAATTATATACATTTTACAACACTTTCGTACTTCAATTAAAATGATTATAACTCACTTGACACTAACAAAAAGAATTGCTCACAAATTCATAGCGAAAAAATGATTATAACTCACTTCACAAAGTTCTTGATCTATTGAAAAATTTAACGAAAATATTGAATTTTTAAAAGAGGTTAATTTTCCCCCGGGAAATTTTAATGTGCCCAGTAGGATAATTAATGAGACTTTTATGGTTTCTAACTTAGGCTTGGAACGGTAGAGAAACAGCCGAAGTCCTATTAATTATTCTAATAATAAGTCCATTAATTTAATAAAAAGATCGTAATTAATTTTTTCAAAGAGTTATCTAAAAAACATTTCTACAACGTTTATCTGTTATTTCTTTTTACATTCAACTTCCTAGTTTCGTAGGTTCCTTTATGGACAGGTCTATAGTAATAGTAGAGGGCAAACCTATGGTTATGCATAAATAAAACCAATCTTTGATTTGGAGTGAAACCAAATAAAAAAGGTGATTTATAAATAAAAAAATATAAAAAGTGAGATTAACTAATTTTTATTTTTCCTAATTACTTGTTTTTCAACCCAGAGTTAAAAAATAGATGGAACGAGTTCATTGTGATTAAAAGAGTATTTATTTTCCATATATTTAGAGAAAAAAATTGCATACGGTTCATCACCACTTGTTGCCGCCTTAGTATTGCCTAGTGGCTGGTAACAATTTGTACCACATTCGTTTTTAACTAAAATTTTGAAAAATTTTACACAGAAGGATTGTGTTCATCATAATCTGTTGTGATTTATAAATTTCTGAAACAAAATTTCTGCACCAAATATACCACGTAAATGGTAGCTGACAGTGGTGAAATATGGTAAATAGTGGTTAGTATATATTCCTATTATTATGTATACAACCATTGTACATTATCATATATTCATATCACCATGGTATAATCTTGTGTACTAACAAACATTACCATCGTGAAAGAGACTGGTAATATACGTATCAAATTATTTGTGACAAAATACACCAAAGGGATAACTTTTTTTTTTTTTGGTAAACATGCTTTAAATCAAAATAGGGTTTTATTGGGGAGTCTCCAAAATTAGCAGTTCAAAAAGGAAAAAATTCATAACTCCAATTTGGAGCCTTACAGCTACGAAAGAGTAATATCAAATTCAAGTAATGGCTGGCTACATTTTTTGTCATTGAACTTTGAAAATATGAAATTTAGGGATAATCATTGATTAGTTATTAGTGTTTATGTCATGAATTGACCTGCCAAATTAGAAGCCATTTGGTGTTATCGAAACAAAGACAGACAGTTCATTGCTTGTTTGATGTTCCGAATTTTACATGCATAGGCGGCACCGTCCGGCAACGCACATATAATCAACGCATAATATCAATTTTCTTTTTGGGATGTATAATATATTTATTCTTGTAATAAATTCATTTATGGCAATTCAATAATAACAAATGAGATTTAGTACATTGACAAAACATCCTTACGTCACTTTAAATTAGTGTATTTAATACCTTTAATTTTCATATAAATACATATGAATTTTTTTACCAAAACTTACATGTGTCCCACGACATAGCTCAAACCATCTTTCTCCTCCACTAATGATCGTATCCCCCAAAACAGTAATGAATCACAAAACAAGATATTTTCCAGAACATAGTCGTGTGCCGAAAACATATTTTTATATCGAACGAGTATAGAAATCATAAATTATTATCTTATAATAAAATAAATTGAGTGTGATGTCCTAAATAATTTGAACTATAGATGTAATTTTTTTTAAAATCTAATAATTGATAATACAAATCATACATCATGCGTTTTTAAAAAAAAAATTCCAATCCACCTTACCAACTGCTCCACCAAAACTTGGTGAAAAAAAAAACTAACTAGACTGACCTAGTGCATAAATTATAATACAGAAATAAAAACAATTAGGCACGAAAAATGTGATTGCATTATAAATCATAATTGCACACAGTGAGCAACCTCAAATTAAGATAACATAAACCCTATTAATCCGAAAGTTTTGTGGATACTAGGTATACCACTGCCTGTGGATCAATCTCAATATGGCTACAAATGAGCCGAGTCGAGTCGAGTTTTACCACAGCTTGAGCTCGGCTCGTTAATAAACAAGTCAAGCTCGAGCTCAGCTTGTTTATTGACGAGCCGAGTCGAGTCGAGCTCGAGCTAGCTTGTTTATTAAAATCTTAAATTTTATTTGGTACTTCATTTTGTATATCATGATACATATGATTTATTTTGTTACCAAATCTCATATTATACTTTGTTGGTATCATATTCATTTAGATAATAAATTTTAACTGCTCCAAATCATGTTATTTCATAGTATCGAAGCAATCTATGACGCATAATTTCTTTTTAAAGTAGAAAATAAGATATATTTGCTCACATACTCAACATGTTAAACTTTATATATGGTGAGATATTAATTTAATAATCATATGAATTAAAATCATAAGATATAGATTGATTCATCCATAAGTTGGTAATCGAGTTGGCTCTCTAGCCACATGTTAAGACATATCATGTTATTCATGAGCTCTAAACGAGCCAGCTCACGAGTTTAGCTCAACAAGCCACTGAGTCGAGCTAGCTCGCGAGCTTCACGAGCTGAACAAAGATGAGCTTGTGTTCGGCTCGTTTATTAACGAGTCGAGTTTCGAACGAGCTTTTCTCGAGTCGAACATCGAGCCGCTCACGAGCAGCTCGGCTCATTTGCAACCCTAATCTCAATCCATATAGTATATCGGTAGTTGAGAGATGCATGCATGTTCAATTGATCCTAAAGGCAAGGCTTTTCTTCTGCTTTTTTCCTCCTTTTGGGAAGAGGTTCCATTTTTCTTTCTAGAGAAATGGGTAAATGGGTAGGTTGGATAATGAATGAACCAACCCCAAAGGTGGTCGATCGGGAATCATTCATCGTCAGACACATGTGGAATTCTGATATAAATAGCTAGTTTTTGCCCTAACTTGTGTCTTTCTTCTTCAATTACTCCCAACTTTTTCCTTTCTTTATCCGACAGATACACGTATATGTGAACTTTAATTTCCCTGTGCAAATTTTGAGATCTTCCAGCAGTGGATAACTTGATGTGATTTACCCACTTGTGCGTTAAGAAACAACGGATCATTTACAGAAGAATAAGAGGATCATGTCATCAATTGTCATGGGGTTACGATATAACTTTCATTACGTGACGGATGTTTAAACATAACTTTCGAAATTATTGGGGGACGTAGCTTCGCGTCCGCACCTGAGCCTATCTATTGATTGTGTAAATGGAAGGAGATTCTCGGCCTTTTATATGTTTCATCTCAATTTTCTTCATATCGTGACAATCGAATCGCCATGACGATCGAAACCAGCAAAACTACTTGTGTAAATAGATTGCACCATATTCGAGAACTAAATTACCACATTGGTCGCGAAATTACTAACAAAATAGATCGTTTTTCACGAATTAATAGCAAATGGATATTGATATAAATGTTAAAATAACAATAATCGACAAACTACATAAAGTTTCTTTCGACAACAAGCTGCACGTTAATATAGTCTAAGTAATGTGTTTCTTTTCTGCCCATAGATCATTGTTTAATTATTTTTTTTAGTATTATAATGTTGGATAATCTTTCACTAGCCTTGTGTTCATTTATTTGCTGTCGTTTTCACTTTTCTGGATTTAGGTATCTAACTTGGGTGCTCTTTGCCGGTGTTATCATGGAGGGGGAAAAGAAGGGGAATCTGGGGATTGTAATAATAAAGGTTAGGTCAGGGAGACATGACGTGGAAGATTTTTATGTCTTTCTCAGTGGTGTCTTTTAGCCTTATTATATCACAAAGTTATATTTTTGAATAAAATAATTGCTATATTTTGCAAAAGTTGTGTGTTAATTAATGGGAAATTAGTAGCTTTCGATTAGGGTTTGTAGCATTGTGATGTGGAAACGTCGTTGCATTTCAGCTCTCCATGTGTCCATTGGTCATTAGATTAAACAATAAAGGATATAATTAGTAGGCCAAATTAAAGCAATATATACCCTTTTTTTTTTAATGTGATGTATCACACTGAAAATCGTAATGCTTCTAGTAGAAAGGAATGCCACTTGTCCGTTGTTAGGGTTTGTTGGTATTTGCTAGGGTTATCGTAAATTACATAAGGATCAATACCATTATTATTGATATTAAACTTTGACGAAACTGACACTTTTGTTTTAAAAAAAATCGGAAATGATAATTTTCGCACAAAGTTTGGGCACTGTTAATCTTTTATTAGGGTTTTCGAAATTACATTTTGGTTCAAATTTGTAGACCCTACAAAATTGGTTCTTTCGTTTTTCACAAGAAACAAATAATTTGCACCAAATTCGTGATGGTTTTGATTAGGGGTGTCTGTTCGGATACCCGAACCAAAACCCGATATGCACGAAATCTCAAACCCATTATCTTTGAAAATCGAAAACCGATAAGAGTTTTTTTTGGTTTTCGGTTGACCAAACTCGAAAACTTCCTTATCCCGGGTTCGGGTTAGGTTAAAACAAAACTAAACCCACTGGACCAATTGAGCTCTTGATGTGGGAGGTCCTGAGTTCGATTCCCAGTGGCGCCACTTGTGCGTTCTCGGCGGCACCCTTGGTATCGGAGGCGAAGCCTCCCCGATGATGGTAGCAGAAAGCCCCGGTTAGTATACATGGGTTATCAAATAAATAAAAAAATATTATTGAGCACAACCAATTATTGACACTCTCTTTGGGAAGAGGTGCAAAGTGAGGGGAGCAAAAATGGAGGGGTAAGTGCAAAACCCTAGGCAAATGCACCTATTTGGTTAGCCATGAACAGAAATAAGGGGGAGCATTTGAGGAGCAAAACTACTGTTGGGCATGTGACTCGGATCTCACCGCGCCAAAGAAACATCCCAACGGTGCTCACGCAAGAGTCAGGCACGCGAGCGAGAACCGCGCCCGGAGGCTGCGCCCGGACACCGAATGACGACGCTTTGGTAAGATGTTGACCTTGACCAAGAGACCATGAAAGCGGCGCCGCATCACTCAAAGAGTAGTCACCATTATAGTCATAGGTATAGTCATGGCTAAAGGTCCTTTCCTAAGTAGGGATGTGGCATATGCTTCTGACATGTCAGTAGTCATGCCACCATGTAACTCACCCACCACCATGTAGCCTATAAATATGGCATTTACTCCGGTGGGTGAGGGGATCAGATTTTTCAGACTCTATCTCTATGAATTATAAACTTCTCTCTCTAAGATATCACCCTCTCAACTCCATTCATTCTCTCCTTAGTTCTTCCGTTCATAGTTGTTCCTTATTGCTTACTCTCCTTGACCCATTCTCTCGAGCCTCACTCCTACACCCAGTTAGGCTCAAACAATTGGCGCCCACCGTGGGGCCAAGTAGAGAAGCAGCAACAAATCAACCAATGGCAGAACACAACACCTCACCCGACGAAGCGACACCCATAAGGCAATGACAAACCCGAGGGTGTTCGCGGAATCCAGCAGCCTTGACGCGGTGCTCATCGAAGAAGAAGAGCCAGAGCTGACAGCCAAAGAAATGAGGCAGCTAATGGCGAAGCAGAACGACATCATATTCAACATGCAGAAACAAATGAGCCAGGTTATGGCGCTCATGATGAGCAAGGAGGGCGCGACAATAGCAGACGCGGTGGCGGTCGCGCCACAGCCAACAGCGGGGGAAGCATCGGGAACTGCCCCGCTCCCACAACAAGCGCCGCTCGAGTTGCATGCCAGTGAAACGCAACGAGCCGAGTTACCAGGCATAGCGGACCTCAGCTTCCTAGAGCAACACCTATCCCCGCAATACCGCCCCAACCCTCCCAAAAGAGCCCTACACCAGCCGCTAAGCGCGGAAATCATGGCGGATCACTTAAGCGGAATGCCACCCGCCCTCCCCACGTATAATGGGACAACCGATCCAGAGGATCACGTCAGCACCTTCTGCTTGCGAATGCAGCTCCAAACCAACTCCAATGCGGCGCTATGCAGAACCTTCCCATCAACATTTTCGGGAATATGCCTGGATTGGTATAACAGACAGCAAAACGGAATCATCTGCTCGTTCGAAGAGTTCATACTCTTGTTCACAACCAAATTCGCGTCCCAAAAAAGAAGGCCTCTCCACCTCAAAGCACTTATAGACATAAGGCAAAAAGACGGAGAAAGCCTACGAGCGTTCTACGCCAGGTGGTCCAGGGTGGCGATGGTTGTGCGAGATCTCACCCCCGAAATCGCCGCCCATCATCTCATGGATGCCACCACCAACATAGGTGCCGGTTCCGTAAGGCGCTTTGAGCCCGTGAAACTGGCCAGAGAAGACCAAGGGCGGAAGCAACTCCCGATACCGCGGGAACAGTTGATACAGTTACACAGCATCCCTAGGCGCCCACCCCCTCCGCAAGAACAAACGCATCGGGGGTGATCACCAGACAGGAGCCCACAAAACGCCTACACCCCCCTCAACGACTCGGTGAAAAACGTGTTCCTCGTGCTCCGCGAGAAAGGTTACAAAATCAACTGGCCCGCGCCCTTGAGGGTCTTGCCTCACATGCGAGATCCAAAAAAGCGCTGTGATTTCCACAGGGAGACGAGAAAACTTGACAGTGGATTGCAGAGAGCTGCGGTACGAAATCGAGGCCCTCATACGAAGGGGACTACTGACAGAGTTCATCCGCGAGAAGAAAGAACAGGTGGAGCAACCCCAAGATCCGCCACCACCCCCGCAAGCCAATTACAACGAGGTTACTGGCTCGTATGTAGTGCGGAAAGAAATAGGAGTGGTAACAGTAGAGGGAAACCACCCAAAGAAGAAAACCAAGCGCGAGCGCGCGATGGAATGCGCAACATCCGAAGTACATACAAGGTGCAACTTAAGCTTCGACGACTCAGAATTTCCACAAGGAATCCTGTCAGAAGACCCACTAACCATCACCGCGCTAGTGGCCGCCTGCAAAATTCACCGCCTACTAGTAGACGGGGGCAGCACGGCGAATATCCTGTTCAAGAGCACCGTTGACCATATGGATATCGATCCGCGACTAATCAGGCGGGCAAAAGGCAACTTCGTCGGGTTCTCTGGAACAAGGGTGCCGGTTATTGGCGTGGTCACCCTTCCAGTTGTAATCGGAGACCAAGAGTCGCGCATCTCCAAGCAGGTCGAGTTCACAATAGTCGATTGCGAATAGCCTCACAACGGCATATTCGGTCGACTCTTCCTAGCCAAATTCATGGCTCTCCCATCCACGTGTCACCAGAAACTCAAATTCCCCACCGAGGAGGAGACCGGAGAAGCGCGCGGGATGCCATGGGAGAAGAGCGGTGAAGCGCGCCGAACCAACATCGTCGACACAAGGGCAGAGGAACCCCGTCCAGAATCTATGGATTCCGATTTCGAAGTCGCGATTGACCCAACCGAGCCGACGAAGAAAATTCGCATCTCGACTCACATACACGGTGACGCGATTGAGCCGCTGATAGCTCTGTTGAAAGAATACAAAGAGCTGTTCGCCTGGTGCGAGAGGACATGCCTGGAGTCCCAAGGCAGGTAGCTCAACATTGTCTCGCGGTTCCAATCAGCGCGGTTCCGAGACAACAGGCGCGACGAAGCTTCACCGGCGACAAACTGAAGGCCATAGAAGAAGAGGTCGCGCGGCTATTAGCAGAAGGATTGATCCGCCCCGTGAAATATCCAAAGTGGTTGGCAAATGTGGTCTTGGTAAAGAAGTCTTCAAGGGCCTGGCGGATGTGCGTCGACTATACAACCATCAACAAGGTGTGCCCGGGAGACCCTTACCCCTTGCCGCGCATTGACCAACTCATGTTCTCAGGGTACCACCAAATCCCGATGTCTAGCGAAGATGAGGAAAAGACGGCTTTCATGACGCCATTCGGAAACTTCTGCTTCGTCGGAATGCCATTCGGACTGAGGAATGCGGGCGCGGCATACCAGAGAATGATTGATTCGGTATTCTCGTCACAAATAGAGTGGAACATTGAGGCATATGTGGATGACCTCATAGTCAAGACCAAAGCCGGCAATTCGCATCTGGAAGATCTGCGCGAGACGTTCGAGGCGCTTCGCATACACAGCCTACGATTGAACCCACTGAAGTGTGTCTTCGGGGCAGAAGCAGGGAAGTTCCTTGGTTTCATGATAACCAAGCGTGGCATCGAAGTTGATCCAAAACAAATCACGGCAGTCCAACAACTGCGGGAGCCGAGAAGCGCGTTGGAAATTCAATCCTTGAATGGAAAAATAGCAGCGCTAGGAAGATTCATACCAAGGTCAGCCGACAAGTGCGCACCTTTCTTCAAGACACTAAAAAATGGCACTCGATTCGCATGGACCAAGGAGTGTGAAGCGGCATTCCAAGAGCTAAAAGCATATCTTGTATCCCCCCTGTATTGTCTGCTCCCTTGCTTAATGAAAACCTTTTCCTGTATCTCGCTGTGTCAACAAGAGCTGTGAGCGCAGTGCTAATATCCAGAAGGGACGGCCAAACCGAGCGGCCCGTGTACTACACTTCGCGAACCCTAGTCAACGTGGAAACAAGGTACTCCGCAATAGAAAAAGCCGCTCTGGCACTGGTAAGCGCATCACATAAATTGCGTCCCTACTTCCAAGTGTATCAAATCACCGTCCTGACCAACCTCCCGCTGAAAAAGATTCTAACCTCAATGGAAGTGTCCGGGCGGATGGTTAAGTGGGCGGTCGAGCTGTCAGAATATGACATCCAATACGCGCCAAGACCAGCAATAAAGGCGAAGATCCTAGCGGACTTCATCGCCAAAGGGGTCACCCTCGAAACAACACCGGAAGGAGTATGGGAGGTCTACGTAGACGGCGCGGCAAGCAAACACGGCGTTGGCGCGGGCGTCGTCGTGCGCACCTCCACAGGCGTCACTCACGAAATAGCAATCAGGTTCAGAACTTTGAAGACAAATAACGCGGCCGAATATGAAGCCATCCTGGCAGGAATGACCGCCACCAATGACTTGGGCGCTAGAACGATCAGAGTGCTCTCCGACTCCTCACTCGCTGTGAACCAACTGAACGGAACCTTCGATGCAAAAGAGGACACGCTCGCGCATTACATCAAGCGCGTCAAACAACGAGAGAATATCTTCGAAGAGGTAACCTATATGCAAATACCAAGGGAAGAAAACATACACGCGAACGCGCTTCAAAGGTGGCAACCGCCACTGACTTTGAGTCAACGGGCCTAGTGTCAGTCCAAAAAGAGGAAGAGGAAGTCCTTCAAGAAGCCGTGGTTAACACCACACAGACAGCACAAGACGAGGACTGGAGGAACCCGATTACGAAGTACTTACAGGACGGGGTAGTGCCCGAGGATGCTAAAGAGGCGTGGGCTTTAAGGCAGAAGGCGGCCATATGCATGCTTATTGACGAAAACTGTACCGCCGGTCGTACTCCGGCGCTTACCTAAAATGCATCGGGCAAAAGGAGGCGCGCAACGTGATACATGATCTGCACGAAGGACTGTGCGCAATGCATGCCGGCGCGCGTAGCATGGAACTCACTATCCTACTGCACGGATACTACTGGCCGCGGGTGAAAAAGGACACGAAAAAATACGTCGACCAGTGCCACAAGTGTCAACTGTACGCACGCCAACACCTTCTGCCATCAATTGAACTTCAAGGCAATCTGAGCGCATGGCCCTTCGCGCAATTGGGGGTAGACCTCTTGGGCCCTTTCCCAACGGCCAAAGGAAAGCGCAAGTACATAATTGTAGTGGTTGACTACTTTACCAAGTGGATCGAGGCGAAAGCACTAGCCTCAATAACAGCGCAACAGGTAACGCGCTTCATCAAAAGCAACATCCTATCCCGCTTCGGGATCCCAAGCGCATTCATATTCGACCACGGAAAGCAATTCGATTGCGCGGAGGTGATAGACTTTTGCGACCAAGTTTGGGCCATCGCAAGATTCGTATCAGTAGCTTACCCCCAAGCCAACGGCCAAGCGGAAGCGACAAACAAAGCAATCATTCACAGCTTGCATACGCGACTGGGCGACGCCAAAGGTAATTGGGCGAACGAGCTCAACACGGTGCTATGGGCACACCGCACCACGTTCAAGGTGTCCACAGGCGAAACTCCCTTCGCGCTTACTTACGGAACCGACGCGGTGATACCCACGGAGATAACATCCCCAACCTATCGGATCACGGCATATGACGAAGCGGACAACGATGAAGCACGCCTGCTGGACTTAGAGCTAGCACAAGAAAGACGAGAATTGGCGGCCATCAAGTTAGCTGCGACGAAAGAACAGGTGGCGAAGTACTACAACGCGAAGCTAGTCCCGCATAAGCTGACCCTTGGAGACCAAGTGCTGCGAAGGAACTTCCGCCCTGACCCCAAGCATGGGAAACTCGCTTTGACGTGGGAGGGCCCATACCTGATCCGTGAAGTTGTCGGCGCCAACACCTTCAAGCTCAGCGAATTAGGCGGCGCCAAGATCCGAAGGACATGAAATGCGCAAAACCTCAGGAAATACTACCAGTCTGCCCGATGTGTACCTTGCCTGATATGTACATTGTCCACAACGGCGCGTTGTCGCACGAGAATAATGAAGTACAAAGTTCGACAGAACAAACAATAGCAATAGTCACGAACTATTCGCGCCAACACAGTTCGAAAGAACAAAAAATAGCAATAGTCATGAACGATTCGCGCCCACTCAGTTTGACAGAACAAACAATAGCAATAGTCACGAACTATTCGCGCCAACACAGTTCGAAAGAACAAACAGTAGCAATAGTCACGAACTCTTCGCGCCAACACAGTTCGAAAGAACAAAAATAGCAATAGTCACGAACTATTCGCGCCAACACAGTTCGAAAGAACAAACAATAGCAATAGTCACGAACTATTCGCGCCAACACAGTTCGAAAGAACAAAAAAATAGCACTAGTCACGAACTATTCGCGCCCACTAAGTTCGAAAGAACAAACAATAGCAATAGTCATGAACTATTCGCGCCTACTCAGTTCAACAGAAAAAAAAACAATAGTCATGAACTATTCGCGCCTATTCAGTCGCAACCGAACTAGTCCGCGCACGATCGTAACCCGCACGAAAAGGTAGGCTAAGAGCAATTTTCACAAATCAATCACAGGAAACAAAGAATAAAAGTACTTTGGATTTCACGAAACGGGAGAGAAATTATGCGACCACATGCACGGCGCGACATGAAGAAAGAAAAATGTCCATGACAACAAATGAAATCCAAAGTAGCGCAGCTACACTTAATCTATGATTACATTTTCAGTGGTAATCTCCGATGCCTCCTCAGTCGCTGCCGCGTCTGGTTCTCCCTTGTCCGCGCCAGATCCACCGTCCTCAACTGCAGCCTCCGTGAGTACCTCGTCTTCCTCATTCTCGGACTCCTCCTCTGACTCAGAATCCAACTCCAAGGACCTCTTCTCTCGCAGCCAAAGCTGCACATGCTGGACCATGTCGCGAGTGTTCCACCGGTAGCCCGGATTCTCCGGCCGCACCTTCTTGCCGACCGCGATCACAGCCTTGGTCATCTCATCCGCCAGTATTTTCCCAAACAAGGGGGAAGACTTGTACTGACGGACTGCAGCAACCTGCGCTTCTCGCACAGCTTCCGACTTAGCCACGTCGTGAAGGCGGACCAGATCCTCCTTCTCTTTCTCAAACTCCTCGCGAGCCTGCTTCAGTCTTTCTGCATGCTCATTTTCCAGCTGGCTCCGCTCCCGCTCGTCAGCTAGGCGCTTCCTCTCCTCTTCAAACTTGGCCGGCAACTCTCCTCGGACCCGATCCCTCACAGCCCCCACCTGCTCCGCCAGCTGGCTCTGCAAGATGCCAAGCTGCTCCAATGCATCGTTGGCCTTGTTTGTCGCCAACTCTGCGCGACCCTCAGCCCCAGCCAGCTTACCCTCCAGCTGCACAATCCTAGACTCCTCGACCTTCAGTCTCGCGCGCTTTCGACTCCGCTCCTGTTGAGCGCGGAAGGTTGCCAACAAACCCTGCATTCACACCGCCACAAGACTTAGCAAAAAGGATAAAGGACAAGTACTTCGCGGAGGTCCAACCAAATCTTACCGCGAAATGAACCTGGGCTAGGTCCTGAAGCTGGTCAGATTTCTCCAGGCGCGTAGGGACACTCAGAACAGGTCCCAGCGACAGATGGCGTTATTCGCGGCCGCAACATTGCACGCCGCGCCGGTATGAATCCGCACGTCGCGGAAGTAATCGATGGCGCCACCGGCCATCTGGGGCAGCTTTTGCTGAACGTTAGCCCCTGATGAGCTACCTGCCGCGCCCCCCTCCGGACGAGCGGTCTTGTCCACTTGCGTTGTGGGATCCGTCATCATCAGCGGCTGCTGTCGCGGCGCTCGCGCAGGTTGCTCAGCAACGCGGGCAGTCTTCATGGGCTTCTCTGTAACCAGTGGCTGCTCAATCTCTTTTCTCTTCGCGCTCTTTGGTTGCGCGCTTTCCTTCCTCTTCTTCTTCCCAGCGCGAGGCGCCTTCACGATGTCATCAACCGACATCATACTCGCCAAGTTGGAAAAATCAACACCTGCGCCAATAAATCGTAAGAGGGCGGTTAATATGATAGAATGCAAAAGGAAAGAAGCACAACTAACCATCGGTAAAAAGCTCCTGTAAACAAGCCTCGCGGACTCCGTCCGCGTATAAGTTGAACTTCTGCAGCATGCACGCCTCGTACTCATCATTGAGCCCGACGTAATGGCCTAGATCCGATTCATACCCATGTGTGCCGCCCTTCTTCCACACAGTCGGCTCCTCCATAAATTCACTCGCCCACTCCCCCGGAGTTGGCTTAACATAAAAACGAACCAAGTCTTCTTCAACTTGGGAGACCCGTACACAAAGCCGTCGGGTCTCTTGTCGCGGCGCTTGATAGAAAGGCAGTCACTCCTCTTGGTTGGCTCCTTAATATTATAAATCTTCCGGAACAACCGTAAGTTGGCTCAATGTTGAGCCTTTTGCACGCGAGTCGGAGGCAGCTCGCGTGCATTATCACGGAAGGAGAAAGCCGCCCAACCGAACAGTTGAGGCGCCTGTACAGCGTGCATAGCAAGGGGTCGATGGGGAATTTGAACCCCATCACCCAATACTCCGTGTATACCCCAAACCAGCCCGCGGGGCAGTTCCCAACCATGCTGCGTGCGGAGGGAGCCGCGTACTCCCAACTGGGGGGGCAAACCCAGCCCCCGCACTATATCCATCACGTCCTGATACCCGTAAATGGACACGTGATCGGGCCCCCTAAGAAGGTTGTCATGTGGCGCTGGCTGATCACCCCACATCTCTGCCCAGTCTATGACGGTGTAGGCCGCGACCACACCACGGAATCCCAAGCGGCTCATCACCTCGGTTACACACGCAGTACAGTGCGGCTCTGACTGTGTATCAGACCCCTCGCGCGCCTCCGGATTAGCCGCCCCTGATCAACCGCCGCGAGTACGCCGAATTATCAATACCCCTCGAGCGCCAGTGCCTGCCTGCCCACTCCCAGACGCAAACATTCCCGCATCGGAGTTCCTGCCTGAATCAATGCGAACGACGGCGTCGCCGAAACCTCCTCGTCATCGTCGGCTCCGCCGCCGTCCCCGTAGCCGGAATCGGCCAGATCCAGCGAAGGATCGGTGGAAACATGTGAAAAAGAAGAGGGATTACCTTCTTCGCCCTGCACGACCTCGGTCTCGTTGATGTTGGTGCTATCCATGATAATACTTCGAAGTCAACAACAGCAAAGTGAGATTGGAGGTTGTAGAAGAAGGAGAGGAATCCCGGAGATGGGACGAAGGTAGAAACGAGAGGAATTTTTTTTAAGCAAGCAGAATGAGTTTCAACCTCCCGACAAAGAAGGGGTATTTATACTTGACAAGGGAAAGTCGAAAGGTTAAAGTTGCATTGAGAATCGCAACTGTCAGGTTCTTTTCAAATTTCAAAACGACCGCCAAAATCGACTAGTCATCCAAAGACACGTGGCAACCTACCTAACATAGGCACTAGCCGCTGACGTCACAAGTTCCGCGCAGAGCCTGGGGGCAGGACACGCCCACGAAGGAGAAAAAACACTCCCGAAAACCCAATCTCAACCAAAAAGCGGCACGCGCAACTAACCCCGGGAATCTCATACAGATCATGCAAACAAAATCAATGGCGCGCAAATCACGCAGGTTCAAACCAAACGGGCGCCGCCACAGAATCCGACCAGCCCTTAAAACCGCACGGAGATCGCGCAAATCCGAGTCGAATCAAGCGGGTGGCACTCGCGGAATACCGCTGATGGGGGCAATATTCAATGGCGTACAAATCACGCAGGTTCAAACCAAACGGGCGCTGCCACAGAATCTGACCAACACGGAAAACCGCACGAAGATCGCACAAATCCGAGTCGATCGCGCAGAAATCAAACAGGCGCCAGTTCACCCAGATCACACCAACCCTAATCAATGGCACGGAAATCAGACGGGAATCGCGCAGATGCGAGCCAGTCGCACGAAAATCAAACAGGTGGCATTCGCGGAATACCCCCTGATGGGGGGCAATTGTTGGGCATGTGACTCGGATCTCACCGCGCCAAAGAAACATCCCAACGGCGCTCACGCAAGAGTAAGGCACGCGAGCGAGAACCGTGCCCGGAGGCTGCGCCCGGACACCGAACGACGACGCTTTGGTCAGATGTTGACCTTGACCAAGAGACCATGAAAGCGGCGCCGCGTCACTCAAAGAGTAGTCACCATCATAGTCCTAGGTATAGTCATGGGCTCATGGCTAAAGGTCTTTTCCTAAGTAGGGATGTGGCCTATGCTTCTGACATGTCATTAGTCATGTCACCATGCCACCATGTAACTCACCCACCACCATGTAGCCTATAAATATGACATTTACTCCGGTGGGTGAGGGGATCGGATTTTTCAGACTCTATCTCTACGAATTATAAACTTCTCTCTCTAAGATATCACCCTCTCAACTCTATTCATTCTCTCCTTAGTTCTTCCGTTCATAGCTGTTCCTTATTGCTTACTCTCCTTGACCCATTCTCTCGAGCCTCACTCCTACACCCAGTTAGGCTCAAACAACTACTATTTGGGGTGACCCCCAAATTGGGGTGCAAACGTAATGGAGAGGAGAAGGGGAGAGATGAAGACTTTTTATTATTATTTTGCTATTGTATTTAGTGAGAGGTGGGGTCTAGTTTTAGATATTGTTTTATTGAGTGGTGGGTCGAGGAGGGTGGAAAGTGGGGAAGATTATATTTTTTTATTAATTGTTTTGGTATCATTTTATAAATATAAATATAATAATATTAATAATCTATATTTACACCTACTTTATACACCCTTACCTTTTCTCCCAAACAACAATTTGCACCTCCATTTACACCTCTATTAAATTTGCTCCCCTATCATATACTGCTCAATTTGCACCCTCTTCGAATTTGCACCCTGCTCGTTGTCAAACAGAGTGCGAGGGATCACCATCGGTGTGCTGTCCAAACATGAGACTCGCTCACTAGGTTCCAATCCAGCAAATCCCGACAACAGTCTACACAGTCATGTTATTAGTCGGCTGAAAGAATATTATACTTTCTTCTGGGTTTCACAAAGTAAATCTATTCCGAACATAAAACAAAATGGCGCAAAACTATGGTTCTGGGCAAGAAGACGCGCATCTCAGTTATTTTTATTAGTGGGCTCAACGTATTTGTGAAGGGGGAATTCTCTCCTCCTGGCGAGTCAGTCAGTTCGTCGCTGTCTGAGATATTATATTTCTTTTGTTCTGTTGCGCATAAAAGATGGAATGAAGCACCAATGGCAATGGCAAGCTGCAAACATACAGCGGCCGGCAGGCACCATACGGGGTTTGGATGCACTACCGAATTGGACTTGGAATACCACAAAGTAGAACAGCGGCGACGATCGAGATGACGCGTAACGCCCTTCCTTACTTTGAATCGGACCGTATTAACTTTCATTCCGGTTGCAGACAGACTGAAGAGAACAAGCAGACAACGAAGATGATCTCATAACAATTCTTGTATCAGAGGACTGCAGTTTTTCAATTGGGGTGTGCTTAACAAGACTGCTAAGGACTAGTTGTAGGCATTCATTCAAGAGTCATGTTCAAAAAAATTCGACCCATGAGAGCAAAATTCCAATGGTGGTGGCCTGGTGGGGATAGGATACGACAATGAGAGCAATAACTGCCAACTGGGTTTGGGCCGTCGGGCCTTTCACATCCACCATTGGCCATTTCAAGGAGTACAATTAATATCAAACAGTATAGCACCATCTATTGTCTGCATCCTGTCCAGCCACAAACAGATATATGGATAAGCTGAGTAAGTTGCAGCACATGATGGTGACATGTAAGCAAGTGTAAAAACTGAAAACCAGAAGCTCCACCAATGCTCCTCTACCATTATCCATACCAGTGACTTGCAGTCCTTTTTTACCATGGCCAAACTTCTGGTTCAGCACATGCTCTGCTATGGACGGGCCTGAATTAAATACGGCAGGCAGGCTCGGATAAAGTGGGCAGTAGAGGTTCATGTGGCCATTGCCCAACCTTGTCGTCCAATTTGGTATCAGAACCCACACACGACCGTACACTTTCTTCCACATTAAATCTGCTGTACAAGATCTAGAAACATGAATTCCGACACTGTTCAATATGCCTTAGCACAGCTTCATTACATGTTTCTGGGAAAGCACATATCATCAGAGCACCAACACACGAGCAAATGCAGTTCAAAGCCAATGACAATCATTCACTATACTCAGCATATTAGACCGCGGTAGTATCCGTCAGTGTTACAGTAAATAGTCGGCAAAAAAGTTGCAAACTTTGGACCATCTGTAGATTTTTGTTCACCTGTATTCTAATTTCTAACCCTGATGAATACGCTAACATTCAACTGTATTCTGAATTTCTAAATCCTGATGTACCATTGGCTAAAACAAACCTGGATCAAAGGCTCACAGCCTGGGAATGATGCGCAGGAAGGTAAGGCTGAGGGACATAGCCTTCTCTTCTCAGCTCTGGAAAAAGGAGATCCTCCAGCAATGAATATATCTCAGCAGACTCGGGGTGACTTCCATCACCAGCAACAAACATATGAGTGCTTTTGTTGACGTCAACCCAGCTGTAACCGGGTAGTTTCTGAACCCCTCTTTCTTTCATCATTGTTCGTATCTTACGCATGCTTTTCCACTGACTGGCATCAGCATGAACGTTTGCAAGCAGTACGTAGTATCCAGAATTGCTTGGGTCTAACTCAAGCAGATAACTTGAAGCCACTTTAGCAAGCTCTACATTGCCATGGACGCGGGAGGCACCAAGCAATGTGCCCCAAACACCAGCATCAGGTTGGAATGGCATACTCTTTATGACACCAAATGCTTCATACAACTGACCCGCACGGCCAAACATATCTACTAAGCAAGCATAATGTTGCATCTTAGCCGGGAACTTAAATTCTTCCGTCATGTAACGGAAGTATCGAATTCCATCATCTACTTGGCCAGCATGCGCACAAGCAGATATTACGGCAAGAAATGTGACATGATCAGGATGAATTCCTTGTTCAAACATCCCATGGAACAAAGCGAGTGTCTCATCCAGGAAACCGTGGTTAGCATAAGCAGCGATGATGCTATTCCATGAAACCTCGTTTTTAATTTCCATGTTGTCGAACATGCACCGAGCGAGTTTCAAATGACCACATTTGGCATACATGTCTACCAATGCACTTTGGGCAAATACATCACAAGCAACTGTGCCCTTGACTAAAATGGAGTGTATCTGTTTCCCATAGTGGAGTGAGGACAAGTCTGTGCAAGCTGATAAAGCAGCAGATATGCTCACTTGGTTATATGTTAGTCCTTCTTCCTTCCCTGTTTGCCGGAACAGTTCTATGGCCTCTTCTGGTTTACAGTTCTGGGTACAGCTAGTGATGATGGAGTTCCAACAAACAACATCCTTTACACGCATTCTTCTGAAAATTTGGTGAGCAAGATCCAGCCTTCCACATTTTGCATACATGTCCATAACAGCACTTTCTAGATGAACATTACCTTCTAATACTAGCCCATCCTTCAGGATTTTGCCATGCAATTCCTTGCCCAGTTTCAGAGCCACCAACCCGGCACATGCAGGCAGACGCTTGCCATTGTAAGGGAGTTTGGACTCATTTTCTCCTGAAGCAACCACCTAAACACTTCTAAAGCATTATTGGCATAGCCATTTAGCACATACCCCGAGATCATAGCCGTGGACATTACCAAATCGATGCTGCTGCTTTGGCTATAAATCTTGTACGCCATCTCCATATTCCTACTCTTACAGTAGATATCAATAAGTGCACTTTTTAAAAATACGTTCAAACTTATACCATGCCTAATTATATAGCCATGGATTTCCTTTCCAAATGAGAAACTCATGGAGTCCGTTACTGATGGAAGAAAAATTGCTACCGTCCGCTCATCTGGTTTAACACCTGCAGATATCATCTCCCTAAACAAATTTGAAGCCTCTTCCATAAGCCCATGTTGCACCATTCCAGCCATCATGCCATTCCACTTAACTAAATCAGTCTGCGATATTTTATCAAACAGTTTACGTGCATCAGCCAACCGTCTACACTTAGAATACATGGAGACTAGTGTATTTGCAACATGAGGATCATACTGTAACCCAGAAGTAACAACAAGCCCATGAATCGAAGAGCCAAATCGAATCATTGCATCTGCAGAGCAAACAGAAAGAACACAAGCAAACGTAACTGCATTGGGTTTAATTCCCGAATTTCGCATCTCATTAAATGCTTTCAGTGCACTACCCGACTCCCCATATTTTGAGAAACTGCCAAGCATCACATTCCACAGAACACAATCTTTCTGAGACATTCTATCGAACAGTACACGAGCATCCTGCAGATGCCCATTCTCAGCATATAACTTCACTAACGATCTACCCATGTACATATCCAGATCAAAACCCATGTCAAAAACATCATCTTGAATTAATTTACCCAGTGCCACATTGTTCAACCCACCACAGGTTTTCACTACAGAAGGGAAAGTGTAATTATCAGGAGAAACCCCACAAGTCCACATTTTGAAATAGAACAGTAAGGCCAAATCAAAGCGACCCAGTTTATTCAATCCCCTGATTATCCAATTCCAAGGCATGGTATAATGTAACGGGACCAGATAGAACATTTTGACAGCATCCCTGAAGCTGTCACAGAGTACGTACATCCCCAATATCTTTGGCCCCAGCACCCCATTATCGAGTAGTCCATGGAATATGCACTGGGCATGAACTTGTTTCCCTTGCCTGAGATTAGAAGTTCCAGAACAGAGTTGTTGGAAGCAGATTCAAGCCTGCTTACTCTAGTCTCATCTACCCACTGCGATGATATGGCGAGAGTGTGTGTTAAGCATGTGCTTGAGTTACTAGCTTTGAACAACCCACTGATGCTAGGCGAGAAATGTTGGATGAGCTGTAATCTACGATGATGCATCTTAAGAAGCACGTAAGCATAGTGGCTAATGATGACTCATCTCCTGTTCAGCGTCTCACTTATAGTTGGTTTCTAAGCTGTAACCAGCCTCTCAACCAGTTAAGTCCCTGCTTAATTGAGGGCTGAAAACGAACAATGAAGAGAAAATGGAGAAAATAGAAACCAACTCTAAGTTCAAAACTATCAATTAGCTAAACTTGAGATAATTCCACATCTGACTCAGAATTTCATAAGGAAAGTCAGAGGAATGACTGCAGCAAGTTTATAAAACTGGCTAAGTGATGTTAATTCATAAATTCCACCTGACCATAGTGTACTTGTTTGGCAAATGCTTGTCGCAAAATCAATTCAATAAACCCTGCAATGCCAGCTCCCACAGTATGGTTTACCATGTCAAAGTTCTTAGCACTTGAATGTCAAATTTAGATAGGGGTTAGTTATCAGCCAAAATCCATCTGTTGAAGGGAACATAGCTTTACCAGGAAACTTCTCTATCATGATAGAGTTTCTAATAGCTTCACATATCTCAGGTGGATTTTGACGGTTAATTAAGGCTGTCAAAATCTGGCATTTCAATGCTAGAAATTTTGACGTTCCTGCTGCAATTGTAGAATCTTGTGAGAGGGATTTAAGGATCTTGTAGGAATTGTAGGATCTTGACCTAAAACATTCTTTCGACTTCAAATTAAGAATTCAAGGATTTAAGAGAACAACCTGATGGCATTCAGCTACTGGATTTTACTCTTTAAGAACAAAGCAGACCCATTCAGCCATTGCTATCTAAATCTTGTCATCCAGCTCACAATACATGGCTCATGCAGTCATCAAGACAATCAGAAATTGTTGCAACAACAATGTAACACTGAAAACTCTAGCCAGGCATGCATGAAAGCTCGAACTTTGTCAAGAATACAGACTTAAAGCGGGAAAATAGTATTTGCTAAAAGGATGCGGAACACAATAATGTGGGAACCGAACTCTGATTTCACCGACTTCCATCAAAACCCAATTCTTTAGAACTGCAATGGGCCGAGCTGAAATTAAGCTAGTTGCAAACCGAAAAGCGGAGAGAGCTGAGAGAAAAGGCAAGCAGCGTACCGGAAAGTGGGCGAGTATTAGCCGGCGGCTGAGGTAGAGGATGGGACTACAGGAGGCGGTGATCGGCCGGCGGGTTCAACCGTTCTGTTTTGGTTCGTTACTACTTAAAACAAAAATAAACAATATGCCAGAGATGGCTAGGGGGATCGACATACGTACAGAACGGCTAAATTACTAGTTTGATCACTCAAATTATATAAATCTTTCACGTTTGCCACCCACATTACTTTTCTTTTATATATGCCACTAACTTTACGAATTGTTTCACGTTAGCCATCGATCGTCATTATCCGTTAACTCCATCAGTTATTTGATGACGTGGTAAATGAAATTGCTAACTGGACCATTAATTTCATGATATGTCAATTTAAAAAATTAAAATAATAAAATAACAAAAAAAACATCCCTAATCTAATCCAAAGTCTGTGGCATCAGGTTAAAGCTTCCAATTCACCAAGGCTTTTCAAATTCAATTCGTTACCATAGAAAATTCAAGCCTTTTCAGCTTTGTTTTAGATTGAGAGAACCAAAATTGAAGAGCGCCAACAAGTCTCTCTCATTGTTGTCTACTTAAGGTGATGGAATTAGGCAAGAATCTTCATCGTCGGCCTCACCCCGTCGAAGCTCCAGTCCCGTAAAAGAGCACCCTCCGTTGCGAAGGAGGACTGCAGCGGCGTGGTACGTCCTCGACACGGTGGTCGGGTCTCGCCGCCTTCAGATCTGGTCCATTCCCTCTCTCCTCTCTTTCTCTCACCTTGTTCCCACCTTGAGATCTGCACAGAAGGTCACCGCCTCTTCCTCTCCTTGGCCTTGGATTTCGTGAATCATGAGAAATCCGTTGTTGAATAGATCTGGACGAGTGATCTCGATGCCGCCGATGAAGATCTTGGCGGCGGAGAGCGAATCGATGGTGGACACGGTGATGCATTTGTCGGGATTGAGAGTCTCGACCTTAGTGCCAAAGGCAAGCTTGCGGTACGTATGAAGAACTGGTCGCTTGCTAAATCGCGAGCAGAGACGACAGTCTGCTGCTGCAGCTGTGGAATGGATGGCAATTGAACCAACGATGGAGATTTGATCGGCAAAAACGACTGGAACAACATCTTTTAATTCATTAATTTTTATTTTTTAATATTTTTCAATTGACTTGTCATTAAACTGACAGATCAGAATTCTGTTTGCCACGTCATCAAATAACTAACGGAGTTAACTTAATCTGACGGCCGGTGATTAACGATGAAACAATTCGTAAAATTAGTGGAGATATGAAAGAAAAGTAATTCGGGTGGCAAACGTGAAAGATTTATATAATCTGAGTGACCAAACTAGTAATTTAGCCCATACAGAATTATCTATTTTTATCAAGTAGGGCTGGCTGACGAGGAACATCTTTATCCTCTGCTTAAACAGAATAAAAACTAATAACAAATTAATGATAACTAACCATTCGTAATCATTCTAGATCACTAAAACGGTTGTATATAAAATCACGATTTTTTACTGCATTGCTCGTATCTAGTATATATATGAACGTTTGACGTCTCTGATTCAGAATTCTACCAACGAGTTATGTTTGCAAATGGACCTGCCAATGTTTCAAGAACATGTCAATGATAGTACACTTGATTTTCGTCCTCTGTCTACTCGTGTGTTGGGGTATCAATTTCGCTATGGTACACACACCCAGATCTGTGTGCACCAACTCACAGCATAGGGGGAGGGCCATTCGCCAAAGCCAGCAACGGAGGGCTAGGATTGATCGGCTGGGGCACATGCTCGGGGAAGGAGACGAGCCGAGCTTGAACTGTGGGGAAGCCGAGCTAAGGGTACTGGTGGGGCCGAGGAGTGAGAGATGGGTAGGGTCTGGGCACAAATTTTTGGGTGTTTTGGTGGGATTTAGGTCGAAAAATCCAGCCCCAAAGTTAGCTTCATTAATTCCATCCACCTACCAACCTCTCTCTCTCAATCTCACAGCTCTCTTCTTCTTCCTCATCTTTTCACTTCGTCCTCCTTGCCGCCATTGAAGACGAGAATCCAGAGAAAAACGCAGGAAGGAGCGGTCTGATGCAAGATCGGTCTTTCGAAGAGAAGAAGGAGATGCAAGGAAGGGAAGATAGTGTGTCGAAGATGGGGGATGATGTCGAAGGAGATGCCACACCAAAAGAGGAGGTCCACCTTGAAGATCTGTCGACTGGAAACGATAAAGGTTATGTCGAAGGAGACGAACCAGAAGATGTGGACCTTGCTGATACCATCCTCGAAGCGGATGGTTCATCTGATAGTTTGTGGGGCTTACAAGAGTGGATGGCCGCAGTTGATGAAATAGAAGAGGGTATGTGAAGACAAAAAAAAACAGATCTATTTAGACTTTTATATGTTTTGGTTGTTGATCCTCATTGAATGTGTTAGGGTTTACATTTATGGTGCTTGCATTTATTATGTTTTAGGGTTTCTTCATTGCATGGTGTTCTGTGCTTGCATGAATACTTGTTTGTTCTATCCTGAATATCACTGGTGGAGGAACAGAAACATAAATATCGCTTGCATGAATACTAGTTAGCCGTAATGACCATATTATTTTTTAAATTTCATGAATATTACTTTTACGTAATCGAATATTAGTTGGTAAATAATATTAGTTGGTACAAAATATTAGTTACCCGTAAATACGCTTCATCTTTATAAGAATATTCGTTGACCTTCTAATGAATACACATTCATCTTCAAAAGAATATTTATTGACCTTTTAATGAATATACATTCATATTTTAACGAATATTCATATACATTCTAATGAATACACATTCATCTTTAGAAGAATATTTGCTGACCTTTTAATGAATATGCATTCATCTGTAGAAGAATATTCGTGGACCTTCTAAGAATATGCATCATCTTCAAAATATTAATGGACCTTTTAATAAATACGCATTTATCTTTAAAAGAATATTCATTGACATTCTAAGAAATATTCATTGACATTGCAATGAATATTCGTTGACATTGTAATGAATATTCATTGACAGTCTAATGAACATTCATGAAATTGTAATTAATATTTGTTGAAATTGTAATGAATATTTGTTGACATTGTAATGAATATTTTTTTTATTACAATATTCATTGACATTGTAATGAATATTCATGAAATTGTAATGAATATTTGTTGGCATTGTAATGAATATTTATTGACATTCTAATGAATATTTATTGACATTCGTATGAATATTCATTGAGATTGTAATGAATACTAGGTGACCTCGTTTGAAATACACATGCATTTGTGAAAGAATATTAGTTGACCTTGTATTGAATATTTTTATTGGTTGGATTTGACTAATTGTATTCATTTGTGCAATTCCAATGACAAGCTATGCAGCACTAGAAGATGAGTGCTTAAGGAAGAACTTGCAATTCAATACAGTAGATGATTGCAAGAGCTTCTATTCAAGATATGGTCATGACCAAGGTTTTGGTGTTCGAGTATACAACGAACACATGAGGTTGCGCAAGAACAACAAGGGAGAGCTTGAGAAAAGTATTGGTACATTTACTATTGTTGCAACAAACAATGCTTTTCGAAGGTGAGTACTAGAAATCCAAAGGTCATTAAGAAACGACCGAAGGATAGTGTCATTGTTAAAACCTAGTGTAAAAGAAAAAGAAACGAGTTAAGGGTTGGGTGTACAGATCGTGTTGCCTTTCGGTGGGATGTCGATAGGAATGCATTCGTGGTTAGTCTTTTCAACAATATACACAATCATGAACTGCACTCAAAGGAGCATGCGCAGTTTTTGAGGTCTAACAAAAGTGTTAGTGAGGCTGAAGGTCTGATGGTTGAAGCCAATGCGGATGCTGGTGTTAGTTTGAGCTCTTCTTACAAGCTACTTGCTATGTGTGCTGGTGGTTACGAAAATCTTAGCTTCTCGAAAAATGACCAAAAGAACCATCTGAACAAGCGAAGACAGAAGAACATGGCACGTGGTGAAGCAACTTTTTTGTTGGAGTACTTTCAGAAGCAAATGGAAATCAAATCTGGATTTTATTATTCCGTGGAAGTTGATTGTGATGAGCAAGTTGCTAACATATTCTGGTCAGATGCCCAGATGCGACTGATTATAAATTGTTTGGTGACTCGATCTCTTTCGACACAACTTATTGTACGAACAAAGCCTATCACCCATTGGGTACGTGTTTTCTTCTGTTGTTTGCATATAATTTTCTATTCAAATACATTTTGTGATAGTCATGATAACATGAATACTCGTCCGAATTTTTTGAATACTAGTTTGGAATGGATGAATATTACCATGGACGGTAACAATAATGAACTTTTCAAAATGTGTTATGTAGGAATGTTTGTTGGTTTCAATCACCACCAACAGACTTGCATATTTGGGGCGTGTTTGTTGTATGACGAGACTAGTGCATCTTTCGAGTGGTTGTTTGATGCCTTTCGTCGTTGCATGGATCAGAAGCTCCCAACCACCATCTTCACCGATCAGGATGCTGCTATGGCCAAAGCACTTCGTAATGAGTGGCCCGATGTCTTCCATGCATTATGTACGTGACATATTTTAATGAATACGAAGAAGCATTTTAAGAAGGACAAAGATGTTTGGAAAAAGATAAGCATTCACCTCACTTACTTATTCTACACGGTTGATAGTGAGGCTGAATTCGACATTGCATGGAAGGATATGCTTGGTGAATGCTTCCCCGACAGTGAGTTTGTGGATGGCGACCCGTGGTTGCAGTATCTGCTAGGCTTCCGAAAACAATGGTCTTCATGTTGGCTTAAAAGTCAACTCACCGCTGGTATGTTGACAACTCAGGCCAATGAATCCTGCATTGCATCGGTGCGACATTTTCTAAAACCAAACCATCAGTTGGATCAGTTTTTCATACATTTTAATAGGTGTGATGTTACTGTTTTCGGAAATACTACATACAATATTGTTGAATATGCTTAGTAGTAGTCGAGAATATTAATTTGTATGTTTCCAATTGCAGTTTGGTAGAGGATAAAAGATACAAGGAGAGGATTCTTGACTTTGAATCTATTGATCAGGTTCCTGCCATCTCCTCGCCATTCAACAGGATCCTCAAGCAAGCTGCTGAGATTTACACTCCTCACATGTATAGAAGGTTGGAAGAACAGTATCAACAAAGGGAAGAGTACGAATTGGAGCCGCACTCATGGTAGGGACGAAGAATTTATTGGGTACACAACATTCTACATAAAAAATGACGTCTGTTGGGATGAACGTGTTGTTTTCGTTGATGTGGCAAATGCACAGTTGGAATGTAGGTTGTTCAATTCCATGGGAATTATATGTTGCCACATCCTCAAGGTGATGGTCCACCTTGGAAATTTCGACAATGCCGCCATGAAAACTCTGCCAGAACATTTTATATTGAAGAGATGGACCATACATGCCAAGAAGAAAGAGGTCAGTGAATCCTCCACAAGTGCTAGGACGGATGAGGCTCCATACATTGCCAACATCGCAGGTAACACCACAACATTGAGATATAGAGAAACCACTGTCATGTTGAATAAGCTTGCCACAAAAGTGTCTATTGCTGATGATGGAGTGTATGAGAAGTGGATGAAAGTACTATCTAAAATGTGCAAGTCGGCAGACCATGCCTTGTCCCGATCCATAACAAGTGAAACCGCTAAGCATCAAATCAGAGGATTCTTGACTTTTGCATTAAATATTACATACTTTACTACTGAATATTACATACTTTACTACTGAATATGACTTGTCTTATATCAGGGGAGGTCTCAACCATTAAATGGCCTAACCATGAAGCAAAAGGTTAATCCACAGAGTCATGGGCGTGAAAGGTACAAGTTCAGAAATGAGAAATCCCGCGGTAAGAAGAAGATTCAGTATGCCAAGCAACTAAAGGACTTGGAGATTCTGTCGCAAGTTCCCGATTCTCAACGTGGAAGGCCAAATATGGATGACGAAGAGGACCTCATGGATCTGCTTGCATCGTAGTTGGTTAGATATGTCTTTTTGGGAAACCAATTGTGATATGATTTGTTATACGATAACATATCATACTGCAATTGGTTGAACTAATATTCAGGGCCTTGCAAGCTTCTATTTAGCAACATGAAACGTTATTTTATAGTAATATGCACATTCTTGTGAAGGTATATTACGTTTGTTGCGAGCTACTGTTCAGCCTGGATGAAACGTTATTTTGTACTAATATTCAGGGCCTTGCGAGCTTTTATTTAGCAACATGAAACGTTATTTTGTAGTAATATTCACATTCTTGTCAAGGCATATTACATTTCGAAAATAACATACACTATAATCAAGTACATTCAAACACATTAAAGTAATATTCAAATAACCCAGACTCATATTCATAAAAACCGGAGTCATATTAAAAAATAACATAAACTATAATCAAGCACATTCGAACTCATATTCAAACATATTCAAAGTAATATTCAAATAACCCAGACTCATATTCGTAAAAACTAGAGTCATATTCAAAAATAACATAAACTATAGTCATGCACATTCGAACTCATATTCAAACACATTCAAAGTAATATTCAAATAACCCAGACTCATATTCAAAAATAACATAAACTATAATCAAGCACATTCGAACTCATATTCAAACACATTCAAATTAATATTCAAATAACCCAGACTCATATTCATGAAAACCAGAGTCATATTCAAAAATAAATAATTACCCAAAATAATTACTCAACCTTATTAGAACACCTAAATAGGGGAGGTCAAACCCAAAATAATTACACCTCCATACATGACCTGCACCCCCAAAATAATTTCCCACTGTCCCCTATAAATAATTACCCAAAATAATTGTTTTTAGTAGTAGTACGCTACCAACACTCACATCTTCTGTCTCTTACTACCTCCATCTTGCCCTTCCTTCCACTCTTTCACTCACTTTAGTATATCATCCCTCCTCAAATTCTTATCCCACAAAACCAGCCTCACAGCAAGCAGTGCACGTTGCAGCTCAACGTGCTCTTGGGTTCGCCAAATGATTTTGTATGCAGCATCCAAGTGGCCTTCCCAATGCTACATGTATTGGCAAGAGAATACCCAACAGTCGTCATTACCTTTTTGTTGTGATACGTCTACAAAATTGAACACCCATTCACTCAAGTTTGACTCTAGCAATACACCCTTTCTCTCCAGCAATGTCTGCACATAGTTGAACAAGTTCCTCGTCTCCGGTCCACGAACATTCTTGGCATAACTTTCTGAAGGCTTCATGCTGTCCAACAAGAACGTTTGTTGCTTGATGAAGTCCACAACATAAACCAGGTAGTGGTCGTCCTCATATTTAGGAAAAAACATCTGTTATATGATAATAAAACCCGATTTAGTATTTAGCATAAGAACAAGTAATATTCATAAAACCCATAATAGTATTAAAATTACCCAGACTCATATTCTAACCCATAAATAGTTCACTCACATAATTGCATCCTTTGAAGTCGGCAGTTTCAAATACTGGATCTCGATCAAGTGTGGCAAATGCCTCATCCAAGAGACTTGTAGTTATTCTTGCCCCACTCCTAAAATTAGCATTTGCCTTCTCCTGTGATTGCATTGAAAACAAGAACTTGTGAAGAAATTGAAGAGCGTGGTTATTCATGACATGCATTGAAAGCCTAATTTTACTTACAACAAAAATCATAGGGAAGATGCATTTTGTCAGCTTCCCATTCTTCGTGACATTCAGGCCATTTAGGTAGTATCCAAATGCCTCAACAACGACAAGATTCAGCCATACAGTACGTTTCAAACTCAGCAAATGAAACCGACACACCTTGCACTTCGCAGACTCCACAAATTCCGCAGAACTGTAAAAAGGACAAAGTATTTAACACACTTTTATGAAAACGCACGTGTAAATAATTAAATGAATATTGATTGGATAACACTTGAATACTTACTCGTTCTCATCTCTCGTACTAAGTGCGAACTCAACTATTGTCTTTTGCAAAGGGTCCAACTTGCAAGTAACAGTGTTGGAGAGGACATAGCCGGATAATACTTCTGGCTTTCTCTTCGACCTCTCGAATTGCGGAGTTTTCATGTTCGTTCCCTTCCATTGTATGGTCGTAAGCTCCCCCTCGTCGCCTTCAATAAGTACCTCCACAGTTGGTGGTGAAGAAACAGTACTTGGAACAGGTTTTCTTCGCTGGTAAGTAACTGGAGGCGCGACGGGCACCGGAGCGGGCGTGACAGAGGGCATTTCCACGGACACCGGAGTGGGCTTCTCCACGGACGCCGGAGTGGCCTTCTCCACGGACACCAGAGTCGGCTCAACTGCCACACCCTTGGAATCCGGAGTGGGCTCCACAGATAACGAAGGAGGCTCAACAAAGGGCGAAGGAACCTCCTCCATCGTCGGCTCCTCAATATCTTGCTCAGATGGCTTGTTTTTCTCAGCCATTTTCTCAAGTATGTGGCCAATTTGAGTGGTCAACTCCAGCCATCTTTTCCCCTCATGAAGACACACACTACGGCAAACCCTTAGCTAGAAAAGACAGAAAATAGGTATTTAGGACATTATAACACACTTTATTCAAATATGATCCAAATAGTATTCAAAAAAGCATCAAAATAGTATTCAAACAAGAACGCTAAACATTCGTCCATCATCCTAACAAAGTACATGGAAATAGTATTCAACGTACATGGAAATAGTATTCAAATTATTCAAACTACCAAAATCTCAACATCTATTATATCCAATTTCATGAAAGCTACTCATTCCTCATCACATTAGGGCTCCACGTTTCCAATCTTGCAAGTCGTGCCTTCCACTTATAGAACATGGACTCAGTCATGCACTTCAACACCTTAAGCTACAAGTATGTGTAAATTTTTTAGTTCATGCAATCTACCTTACTCTAGTATGTTCGGGAAAAAAAAGTAAAACGTACCTGCTCTTCGTCCATGCGCTCCTAGTCGTCCTTTTCCCACCAAGAAGAGTTGTAAAGCTCAGGAGCATCAGGAGCTTGTGTGCTGCTTTGCCCTTTATCTCCAGCAGAACCATCAAACCTCTGTCGAAGCTCTAGTCTTGTCATCAACAAACTTGCTATCCCCCCACTACCCATGGTATGGATGGCTTTAACAACCTTCATTTGACGATCCTTGAACCAGTAGCTACAGGTTGGGGTGATGGAGGTCCCAACACCTTTGACCTTCAAAAAATATAACAGATGGACCTGTCAGCCAAATAAGAGGAAGATGTTAGATTGGGGAAAAAAAAATATAATATAAATGGCAAGACAAGATTTAAGTAATATTCAATCAACTCAGACCCATATTCATAGAACACACACAGTAGTATTCATATCAGATTGAACTGATATTCAAATAACCCAGACTCATATTCAAAAAAACCAGAGTCATATTCAAAAAAACCAAACTCATATTCAAACATGATAAAACTAATATTCATAACAATCACACATATATAAAAACATAAATGAAAGAACAAATACTAAAAACTTACAACAAGGAAGTGGACATCTCCATGGACCCAGTAAAGGAATGCCTTTCCTTGAACTGCAATAAGACTACTTGGTGGCGACAAAACTGCAAGTGCACAGTGCCGTACAAGTAATAAAGTGTAAGTAAAATAAGAGGAAGATGCTAGATTGGGGAGAAAAAAATAATATAAATGGCGAGACAAGATTTAAGTAATATTCAATCAACTCAGACCCATATTCATAGAACACACACAGTAATATTCATATCAGATTGAACTGATATTCAAATAACCCAGACTCATATTAAAAAAAACCAGAGTCATATTCAAAAAGACCAAACTCATATTCAAACATGATAAAACTAATATTCATAACAATCACACATATATAAAAACATAAATGAAAGAACAAATACTAAAATCTTACAACGAGGAAGTAGACATCTCCATGGACCCAGTCAAGGAATGCCTTTCCTTGAACTGCAACAAGACTACTTGGTGGCGACAAAACTGCAAGTGCACAGTGTCGTACAAGTAATAAAGTGTAAGTAAAATTATCGTTCTCTAGGGGATTGGTGAAATTCAATAATTAACAAATTTAGTTCAAGAAACTATAGGAATTCCAAAGGTTTTAATCCAGTGATGATTTGCAAAGATTGCACAAATTAAGTAATTCGGTAAATCAACTATTTTGGAGTAATTGATATTGGAGAGTTCCGGGGGAAACACAAGATTTTACTATTTTACCTCAGTACATTTAATTACCCTTGTCAATCAATTTAATCCATATTTCTACAGTCGAGATACCCCTAAATTGATAGCTATCTCCATCGAGAATTACCACGTACTAACTAATTAAGACAATTTTCTACTATCGTAGTTAACTGAATTAATTAATTAGCCTTAAGAATGATATCCCTAAAATGACTGCATAATTACCTATTTAATCCACTATCGCTTCGATAGGCAATTATGTCGTGTGAAATGTGTTCGGTTACTAAGTTTTTACTATCGTTATTAACTTAGAAAACTACAAATCATTGTGAAGGTGGCCAATCAACACAAAGCATTAAACAATTTCACACGATAGGAAGAAGAAAAACAAGTCACGATTAAAACATCGAGGCTAGATAATGAAATCCATAAGTTTCCCCCAGAAATTGGGGGATTAGTTCATGATGAAAAGAAAGTACATAAACATGCTAATGTTCAACATGATGACTAACTACCAAAACAAAGGAGTAGAGAAAGTACTAAGTGTTGGAGTTAATCCCCAACTTACAAGAGTCTTCCTTTCTTCAAAATGCTCAACTCCAAAGTGTGCCAAAGTGACTCTCTCCTTTGGTTTTTCTGTCTAAAACTAGTCTCCAAAAGTGTCTCCTTTGCTCTCCTAGTTGCTGCCTCTTTTAAGTTCATCTCTGCAGATTTTTATCCCTCAAAACAAGGAGATTGCAGACCCATTTCCAAGAGAAGGTTGCTGCCACCTTAAGTCTCTCTCTTTACAATAAATTCTTCCATCATTTTCTTTATTGCTGAGCCACCAAATCCATTTGCTCACTTCAAGAAATATGATCAAATCCCAATAATTTCTGAGGGCTGCTGACAGATGAGTGAAGATTCCAACCACAATAATTCAATTTGGGTCTTCATCGATTTGGCCTCCTGCTGGACGTTTGCCTCTGCACATCTGCATTTTGACACTGCACCTGCATTCGTCCACTGCAATTTGTTTTGTTCACAATTTTAGCTTCAATCTATGTTAAATCGCTACATGTCTTGGTAATGACACTAGGGCCATTCCACGGTCAATATGAACTCATTTAGAGCAATTTAAACACACACACACACACACACACACACACACATAAAGATCAATCATTTATGCACAAAATACATATATGTTTATGAAGCTTATCACTACTCTTCAGTTCCACTACAACAAGGTCGGACCAGTTGTAGCTTTTTATCTGCTCAATCTTCCCAACGAGGAACTCGGCATAGTCAAGCTCACAATTCCGTGACCATGATGGTCGGAGCAGCGAGGCAAGGGCAAGCAGCATGAACTGCTTCACGGCTTTACGAACAGGAGGCCTAGCATTCTCATCCGTTAACTTGTCCACCATATCACTCAGAGGAAAATTCATGCATCTGTTTCCTCCCATCCCAATCTCGGCTTGAAAAGCCGACAACTTGGTTTTGTCCAATCACTTCTCCAACACTATTTCTTCCCAAACGTGAGGAAGGCCATAAACACGAGCCACATCCTTGTCCTCTAAGGGCATCACCTTCCTATTCTCTCCCACTCCGGAAATGAAGCTCCCAGAAATAGTATCCTAGTGTCGTGCCATTGCACACAACAGAGACTTATCGACGTCGCGCAATCGTATCTCCAGCAATCCATCGAACCCCGCCTTCTTATGCTCCTTCTCGCATAGTCGCATTCCTCATAGTAGGCCTCATCCTTCTTCCAAAATTCAATAACACTCAACAATGATGATGTGTGACATCGATGTTGCGTTTCATGTGGTTTATTGCTCTTGCCTTTCCCATCAGACTTGCCCACACCTTTCCCAACAGAATCCCGGACAGCTTTGCCAGCAGACTTCCTCCCAGCTGTCCAGCAGCTTTCCCCGCAGCTTTCCCAACAGACTTTCCCTCAGACTTCCCCCTAGACTTCCCAGCAGAAGTCTCACAAACTTCCTTGCAGAGGTCTCACCAGACTTCCCAGCAGCAAACTTAACTCTTTTTGCAGGAGGAACAAGTTCAGCAGCAGGAGGAACATCTTCAGTTGCAGGAGGAACATCTTCAACAGCAGGAGGAACATCTTTAGCAGCAGCAGGGGCATCTACTAAGGGTCGTTTCATAGGTCTAGGAACACGCTTCTTGGTTCGCACCATTATTCCAAACCTGTAGACCAAAAAAACATATATTCAGAAAAGGGGGAAAAACACAACACAATGAAGAGAAGTAATATTCCGAACTTTCAACATGCAGTATTAATCTAGCTGCAGACAAACAATTTCAATGAATACAACTAATATTCAAAACCAGAAGAACATTATACAACTAATATTCAAAACTAGAAGAACTAGTATTCGTCAACAACACAGTCAACATTGTACAACTAATATTCAAAACCAGAAGAATTAGTGTTAGTCAACAACACAGTCAACATTGTACAACTAATATTCAAAACCAGAAGAACTAGTATTCGTCAACTACAAAGTCAACATTAAACAAGTCATTCAAGGGTATTCGTCAACTACACAGTCAACTAATATTTCAAACAAAAATAACTAGTATTCAACATATTGAAGGTTAACAGGGAACAACGAACACAAGAATCAACTAAAATGGACATATCTCGCCCAAAAACTTACTGATTCTAACCATATTTACTGATTCTAAGCAAGAACCCAAAAACTTAGTCAACAAAAAATTGACATATCTCGCCCACACAAGACACATTATGAAGAATACCCTTGAGAATCGAGTCGATTGTGAAGCTGTACCAAAAAACCCTAAACGCGTATTCAATAAACCCTAAACACCCAAGAATGAAGCAAAAAGCGGGATTCAAGGGAAAAACTCACACCGAGAAAGAAAAGGACAGAGAGAATCGTCCTCACCGGAGCAAATACGCGAGAAAGGTCGGCCGAAATACCCAGACTCGAGGAAAGATGATTCACTCTCGTCGAGGCTCTCCTGGTTATCGACTGCGCTGCTCGTCGGCTGAAGGAACCTCGTCGTCCTCACTTTCCTTGTTCCGATGTCCTTCTTTCTCGTCGACAAGAGATCTGTGTTTGGGCAGGGAGGTGTGCTCTCTGGTTCGACGAGAGTAAAACAGAGAAAGAAAACGGAGAAAGAAGAAGAATAGAGAAAGAAAACGCAGAGAGAAGGAAGAAGAGTGGAGGAGGAGCGGCGGTTGGAGGAGACCGTTTTTTTTTCAATTTCAAATGCGGTCTGCCCGACCCCACCACTTTTCCCTCCCTCCAGTTTTTGGCTCGGCTCAGCCGGCTTCGCTTTTCCCCTTTCCTCTCTTACGCCCAGCTCGCTCAATCCTGGCCCTCCGTTGATGGCTTGGGCGACGTGGCCCTCTCCCCGCCGTGTGAGTGGTGCACACAAAACTTGATGTGTGTACCATTGCGAAATTGGGTGGGGTATAGATCAAGGGTCATTTCTGCCATTGCACAGGTCTCCATCCACTAATAAAAGATCACTAAATGGAGCATGAATGAAGACTCACATCCTCATTGTTTTCCTGTCTGATCATCATTGAAAAAGACAAACAATTGGTGCACACCGTGCGTTGGAGTTGCAATTTTTTTTGTTTGTTCGATTTCAGGAGCGATCCAGAGAAAGAATGCCACAAAGAGACCCTACTCCGACGAGGAAAGAACCAGATCAGATCGCAAATTGGGCAGACTTCAGCAGGCAATGTAGGCTGATTCAATTGACTAACGTGTGATCTTGGAAGGCAACACAGATGATGAGCAGTAGGCAACCTATTGCAAATTAGCCCATCCTCTCCTTACACCTCCAAAAGGGCAAGAAAATAAACCAGGATAAGTAGCAAATGTACTCCTGTCCATTATATGATCCAAGCATCAATCAAACACTTTGCACCTGCTATTGTTTACATACCAGCAGAAACAGAAGAAAATCTCGCACTTGCCCGTATAAGAACATCAACACGAACCACGATCAATTTGATTCTAAATTCTGTTCGAAAAACAACACAATCATTCACTATGCAGTACCAGTGGTAGAAGAAACCCCGGTTGCGTGTTGTATCCACTATCCAAAATCAGATGCTAGTAACATGAAACAGCAAATGACAGATGGGCACATCCTACCAATGAACTCAAGTTAGTCATTCCCAGCACAGCGTTTCCCCAACATCCAACTCAACCATTAACCCTAGAATTTATATCCTAACTGACATGTATGACATAACTCCACTATATGTACATCCCCAAATTCTCAGCTGTTAGATGACCTTCTCCTGATTGAAGCACTATGAAACTCCTCCCAACACTCTTCTCAGCTCGGATTTTTGTTCTGCGGTAAGCCTTGATGGGTAATTCACATCCATCTTGATCCTCAAATTACCTCTCTTGCCTGCTTCCTTTGAGATTGGCATTCCTTCATTTGGGACAACCACTTCAGCACCAGGTTTGACTATATCTGTGAGCGAGATCATAAGGTTTCTGCCATCCACTGTAGCTAGGTTCAGGCTTCCACCGGTGAGGGCCTCAAGAAGGGAAATATCCTGGTTGATCACCAAATCATTACCATCTCTTTTATATACCGGGTGCGGCTTCTCATCCACCACAAAAATCACGTCAGCAGGGATGATGCCAGGCTCTTGGTTGCCTTTCTCAGGGAATGTGATCTTTGTACCTTTCTTCCAACCAGGTTTTATCTCGATTGTCAGGATCTCTTCAACAGGACGAACCCTTCTGTAAGAGAATTGGTTCACAATGAAGTCAAACTGGAAAAAATGAAAAGAAGCTAAACAGTGATTTAGCGTAAACTTCATCGGAGAGGAATATAAACCTGGGGATCATAAGAACCAGAATAGAAGTAATGTTTGAAACGGAAAGGGAACGTGCACTTATTTCAGAAATGAAGATATGAAACTACTGCACACCCCATTTGCTAAACAGAACTAAAGGTTTCCACTATACAGCAGATGGTGCTGCAGCTTTTAGTTCCTAGAGGCCAAGCACAAATGACTAACAAAATCACGCTCAAAAGTCAAAACTGTTGACCAATTACATACTCAACAAAATGAAGCAATGGCAGAGAAACCACACCACATCAACCCTGCCTGAATCAAATAGGCATAATCGAATCCTGAGTGTCAGTCCAGCACTCATAAGCCACATCATTCACAGAAGAGCCTATGAGGTATAGCGCTCAGAGAAACCACATTACATACACCCATAAGAAAGTAGGTCAAGAAATGCTCATAATAGAGTTGCCAGATTCATATGCCGATCAAAAGGAGAGCGCCTAAGCCCTTATTAGTCTTATTTCTAGACAGGGAAAGATGCATTAAGCAGAGCAACATAGGAAAGCAATTTAGTAAAAAGACTTGATCCAAGTTCCTATCAGAAATATTTGAAACAAAAAACAGTTAGCATTCAGCTAATCAGAGGGAGGCCTGAAATCAAGTTAGCAGAACCTAAGTGTACATCAGATAACTTTCCCAGTTCGGATGAGCTTCCTAGCAGCCCGGATGTATTGAATCTTCTAACTAGTAGTAAGTATACAGTTCCAGATTCAAATCTCAGTCCAAGGGCAATACTCACAACACAGCACAATCTTGACATCCCACCAACAACAACACCCGAATTCAGTAACTTTGATTACATATCGTCCAACAAAAGCCTATATGTTCACGAGTACTTAACCCTACTCTAAAGTACTCCAAGAATGGTTTGTTAAAGGGTACATCTTAACAGTAAATGCAACCAATAGAGCAATTCACTCCACGATCATTTCTCCAGTTCCCCCATATCCCAATACCCATCCAGTCTACGTCAAGAACCCGAATTCTGATCTTGATTTATATACAATACAACAATGCAAGGGCAAAATCCCCCAAGAGCATAGATGCGATCACTCAAGGAAAAGAAGAGAAACGATGAAATAACGTACCCAGAAGCAGCATCGAAGACATTCCTAGAAATCTTCATCTTCTTCTTCACACCTTTGTAAAGCTCCTCCAAGCTACATCCCAACAAATTCTCAATGGGGGCTGCTTTCCTCATCTCCCCTCCATTCCCATGATAATGAGTATTAGTCCTGAAAAACCCTCTCCCTCCTCCAGCCGCCCCTCCACCTCCAGCCCCATTCCCCACGGAACCACCACCACCGCCGCCGGCCTCCTGACCGAACAACTCCTCGTAAATATCGGCGGCGTCCCTGGGCTTGAACCTGAAGGCAGGATTGGGGTGCTGGCGCTGATAATAGTGGCGATTGGGCGCGGCGGAGGTGGAAGGAGAGGCAGGGGAAGGCTGCGGGAAGAGGCCCGATTTGAGAGCCTCCTCGCCGTAGGAATCGTAGATCTGGCGCTTCTGAGGATCGCTGAGGACGTCGTAGGCCTCGGAAATCTGCTTGAACTTGGCCTCCGCCTCGGCTCTCTTGGTGGTGGGGTTCTTGTCCGGGTGCCAAATCATGGCGAGGCGCTTGTAGGCCTTCTTGAGGTCGTCATCGCTCGCGTTCCGGTTGACCTTGAGTATGTTGTAGTAATCCATGCCCATTTTCCCCCGGCGGGCAACGGTGTCGCCGTCGCCGGCTCGCTAGCGCCTATAGAACGAGAGAGAAGCGGCGGAGGGTACAAGAAAGAGAGAGAGAGATGGAAGGAAGGGAGTCGAAGGATTGAAGAGGGAGAAGGGTGAGAGATTGGAGAAGAAGAAGAAGAAGAAGTTCTTGTTCTTCCCCTGGCGCTGCGACGGACGTGCGGGGAGGGAAGGAGAAAAGCAAATGGGCCGAAACCAAAGAAGTGTATCAAATCATTTTGTGGGATCCATTTCCCGAGAGCGAGAGACGTGATTGGCAATTTTATTTTTATATATATATATATATTCTTTATCAGCGTGTAATAACGGAATAGAATTAAGTATTTTTAATTGATTGCAGGCTCTGTACTAGTGTACTATACTACTACTAGGAGACACGGTAGACAATGGGCTGGGCTCAAGTCGGATTGGTCCAATTTTGGGCCTATGCCAATCTAGGTTTGAGAAGTTTAAACCACACGGTAGACAAGATGCTAGCAATGAGGCGGATGCTCTGGAGCTTGAACCAGCAGCAAAGAGACATCATGGGGAGGAGGATTCAGGTGACATTCTGGAAACTGTAGTGGCAGTCAGCAGTGAGTGGCCCCAACCCCCGCAATGACGATCATGGCGTGGAACTGTCGAGGTTTAGGCCCAGACTTGACAGTTCAATCGTTAGAAGGGCTGGTTCGTGATCATCGTCCATCGATTTTATTTTTATGTGAAACCAGGAAACGTAGTGATTATGTTAATGGTGTGGTTCATTCTCTTGGCTTTGTGGATTGTAGTATAGAGAACCCTATTGGTGTGTCTGGGGGTCTCGTAGTTGCTTGGACTTCTGAGGTGTCTGTTTCTTATTTGTGTTCTGAATCTTTCTTTATTTCTATGCAGCTTTGTGTGGATGGTTTGTTTTATGTTCTGGTTTTTGTTTATATGAGTTGTGATGAAGCTGTCCGTCGGCAGCAATTTCTTTATTTGTCTCGTTACTGTGCGTTACTTGTTGTACCGTTCTTGGTTGTTGGGGATTATAATGAAATTCTTAGTTCAAATGAAAAGCTCGGAGGTCGTGACTTTGACCTGAACATATCATTACCCTTTCGGAAATTTGTTGATGACCTTGGGTTAATGCATCTTGGATTTATTGGAGCTAGGTTCACTTGGTGTAATCGTCATTCGGATCAGACAGTAATTTACAGCAGATTGGACAGGTTTCTTTTTCTGCGACTTGGGTTGATAAATGGCCGAACGGTGTAGTTGAGCATCTTTCAGATCAGGGAAGTGATCATAGGGCCATTCTTTATCGTTTGACTTCAGATCGATTACCACGTAAATCTGTCTTCATGTTTGACGCTAGGTGGGGAGCTAATGCGGAGGCAAAGACTATTATTTCTTATGTGTGGTCTAGTGCAACTTCTGGGTCTCCTTGTTACAAATTGTGGTCTTGGATGAAATTAGCTAGACATCGTTTGTTTCATTGGGCAAAAAAAGGAACTAATAATTCGGCTCGCCAAATTAGGGACTTTGTTCATCAATTCGTAATTCTTATCCTGTTAATCGGACTGAGCTTTCTCGTGTGGAAGCCGAACTTGCCGCTGCTTGGAGATCAGAAGAACTATATTGGAAACAACGTTCGCGGGTAACTTGGCTACAGAAAGGAGATAGTAATTCCCGCTATTTTCATACTATCACAAGGGCTCGTCGACGTAGAAATAGGTTGGCGGGATTATACTCGCTTTCAGGAGATTGGGTGACGTCGGAGGAAGGTATGCAGCAGGTTTCTATTGATTTCTACAAGTCTTTATTCGCTTCTAGTGCTCCTGATGCAGATTTTGCCACGAGTGTTGCTCATAAAGTTCAAATGCTGCCTGTTGAGAAGTTAGTGACTCATGATATGAATAGGATTTTGACCTCTCCGGTCGGTGATCGAGAGATTAAGGATGCTGTCTTCAGCATTGGAGAGATCAAAACTCCAGGTTCTGATGGTTTTACAGGTACTTTCTTCCGATCTTTTTGGCACATTGTTGGTAACAGTGTCATTGCAGCCATTCGATCTTTTTTTTTCTACAGGTAAGTTATTGCGAAATATGAATCATACTTGGCTTACTCTTATTCCGAAGGTTGAGAATGTGGAACATGTTTCTCAATTAAGTCCCATCAGTCTTTGTCGATTCCTTTACAAAGTCATAACTAAGATTATTTCTAAGCGACTGGCCATTGTTTTACCTTCAATCGTTTCTCCAGAACAAAATGGTTTTGTTCGGGAGCGACAGATTGTGGACAATGTGTTAGTAGCTCATGAGGTTATGCATTTTGTGAAGAATAAAAGGCTAGGCCGTGAAAATTTATGGCTCTTAAGCTTGATATGGAGAAAGCCTATGACTGGATCGAATGGCCTTATCTCTTTGCCCTTCTTTACAAATTGGGTTTCTCTCCGATCTGGATTAATTGGATTCGTGAATGTGTGACAACGGCTACGTTCTCTGTGCTGGTTAATGGTCAATCTGCGGGATATTTCCCTTCTTCACGGGGGCTTCGTCAGGGGGATCCTTTATCTCCCCTTTTGTTCGCTCTCTATACTGAAGGCTTCACGGCTCTTATCAAGGCTGCTATTATGAATCATCGTCTTCATAGTGTTCGTATGAACAATAGATGTCCTATGGTTTCGCACCTTTTATTTGCTGATGATTCTTTTCTTTTCCTAAGGGCTTCCCAAAGGGATGGCGTCAATCTTCTCTCTTTACTTCGTGAGTATGAAAGCATTAGTGGGCAGCGTGTTAACTTGATGAAGTCTGCAGCCTTTTTCATTCCTAATATGGTTCAATCTGACCAAGAAGATTTGGGGGAGTTCTTGGGCATCGGTTCGATAGGTTTACAGGATCATTATTTGGGACTGCCTTCTTTAATGGGGAGTTCAAAGATAGACACCTTCAGGTATGTGGAGGAAAAGTTATTATCTGTTTTAGCGGGTTGGAAGAACAGGTGTCTATCTTCCGCTGGAAAGGAGGTTTTATTGAAATCGGTTGCTATGGCCTTGCCTGTTTACGTTATGTCATGTTTTCGCCTTCCTCTTGATTTGATTCGACGGTTGAATGCTCATTTGGCTAGATTTTGGTGGGGGGCGACAGAAGGACATCGTCGCATTCATTGTCGTTCTTGGAAATATCTGTGTATGAGTAAATTTGATGGTGGTTTGGGCTTCCGGGAATTTGGTTGTTTCAATCAAGCTTTGTTAGCTAAAGTAGCATGGCGGATACTTAAGGAGCCAACTACTCTTCTTGCTCAAATTTACCGGGGGCGTTACAACTTTGATTCTAACATGTTCCTTTCTGTTGCTCCTGGGAGTAATCCTTCTTATGGATGGAGGAGTATTTTATTTGGAAGAGATGTGCTTCAACAAGGCATCCGGTGGCAGGTAGGGAATGGTGAGTCAATTAGAGCCTTCGAGGATACTTGGCTTCCTACTAATCCCCCTTCACGACCATCTCCAAAGCCAGGTGCGCTGTCAAGTCATCCTTTTGTCTCAGCTTTTATTGATCCAGGATCCAAGCAATGGAACTTGGCTGCTTTGAACTTTTCTTTGATAATGCTTCAGTGGCTATAATCCGTCAGCTACCGCTTCCTCAACGACGTCTTGTGGATGATATTATTTGGCATTATGAGGCTAATGGTCTGTTTTCAGTGAAATCTGCTTATCATTTAGCTTTCTCTCATCTTCGACCTGTTCCACGGAAAGTTGGGGTATCATTCATTGATTCGGCGTTATGGAAATGGGTTTGGACACGAAAACTTCCTCCAAAACTTCTTTTCTTCCTTTGGCAGTGCCTACAGCGGGTTCTTCCTACTCGAGAAGCTTTGGCGACGCGTGGAATGGATCTTCTCCCCGTGTGTACAGCTTGTGGATGACGAGAAGAAACTTTAGAACATCTCTTTTTCTCTTGTCCTGTGGCTCGTAGGTTGTGGAGGGTCACTGGATTCCAATCTCGGTTACAGACTTGGAAGTTAGGATCATTTGCAGGCTTCATCCGCCACTCCCTCTACAATTACAATGAACCTGATGCTGATTACTTTTGCTTACAGGTAGTGTGTCTTCTTTGGCGTTTGTGGAAAAATCGGTGCTCTGTTTTCTTTGATCATAAACAGGTACGAATTGAAACGTTAGCAGCGCAATGGAGACATCAAGTATCTGAAGCTGATTTAGCAATTCTTCAATCGAATCATTCTGCTAGTGCTACTCTGGGCTCTAGTCCGAATGGGGGTTTGAGTGTGCATGTGGCAAATGGGTTCCAATATGTAGTTACCTTCGATGGGGCTACTCGTTTGGGTTTGCTGGGTACATAAGCTTTTGTGATCAAAGATAGCTCTGGTTGTCTGCTCTCAGCGCAAGCTCTGCAATGGGATGGTGTGAATGATGCGTTGGTGTTGGAGGCGCTTGCGCTGCGGGACGTTTTGCTTGAATGTCAGAGAAGGAATCTTCATTCAGTTAGTGTGGCTGGGGATGCGAAGATCATAATTGACAAGTGTTGTGCCAGATATTTTCACCATTCCAAAGTCGGTATTCTTCTGAAGGAAATATGTTGCTTGCTGGATGATTTACCGGATTACTCGCTTAGGTTCATTGGTCGTTCTAACAACATGGAAGCTCATTCTGTGGCTCGTCATGCCCTGTTCATGTCGACTTCGTCTCTTGGTTACGATGTATGTAAGGATCCTTTTGGATCTTTTTCAGATAATGTATCTTTTTCATTCTCCGCTTCTGGGGTTTTGAATGGCAAAAAAAAAAAAAAAACCACATCTTTCTAGCACTTCTCCAACACTACTCTACTTTACATTCTCCCCCTCGATGAAGGAAGTTCGTATATACGGGTCACATCTTCATCCTCTAAAATCAGCACCTTCTAGTTCTCTCTCTTTCAATACGAAACTATCATAAAGGGGGAGGGGGGATTCGTAGTGCTTCTACAACTCATCGCGGTATGATTCGTAGAAGCTCGAATCCTGCTTTTCGGTATGTTGCAATCTCCAACGGAGATAATGCGTGACAACGATGTTGCATTTCATGTGATTTTGGTTAGCTCCCAGAACTTGTAAAATCCGCCGACGCTGATGCCGTCAAATGAAGAGAGCAGGGCGATTTGTTGGTGTCTGGTGGCTGACTCGGAGTGGGATCATCATCATCAATCTAAGTCGGTCAAAATTTCCCACGTCAATCAATTTTGTTCTTTGTATTAGTCTGCTCCGTGGAATTTGGGTGACCAAAAGTCTTGTCTTGCACAACAATAATTAGTACGAAAACTTTGAAATGTCCAGAAACTGAAAGAAGGAAATAGACGAGGTTTGGCTATTTTGCAGTTTTCATCATCGGTAGGAGAAAAAAGAACGAACCTAGTTGCCTTGTTAGGTGAAAAATGAGAAGAAGAAGGTATTTTTATAGGTTTGGTTTTTGATTAATTGCTAGTTAAGAGATTATAATTTCGAATCTTCAAATTTAAGACTATTAATAATAGTATCACTGGACTAATTCCTTTTGTGCATGACAGATATCCCCGGATTTTGGATGCATAATCCAAACATTATTCATCAATTCGGAATTATTAGCATATTTTATTACTTTAAATTTTAGTACACTAAATGTTCATTGGTTATAGATTTACACAATAAAGGACAGTAGACGGAATTTTTTTGTTCGGATTTCGGGTCCATAATTCAAATCTTATTCTTCCCTTCAGAATTAGCGTATGTTATTTATTTAACTTCAACTTCTTAAAAAAAATTAGTACAGTAAATGTTCATTCAGATATACACAATGATAATCGTTTTTTCAAATTTGACACGACATAATTTCTTTCATTTTACTGAATGACGAATGTTGTATGATTTTCTACATGGAACATAAAGTTTGATAATAAAATATTATCATGTTTAAAATATATGAAAATGAATGTTATCTTATATAATACAATTATTTAATTTTTCAGTGATAAACAATTTAACTTTAAACAAATGAGATGTACTCCATTAAAAATCACGAAGGTGTCTATTGACATAATTATGCAGATTAAATTATCTTCTTATTTTTGGTGTAGTGAAAGTAATAAGAACTCTTGCGAAAATACGGAGGAATCATTTAATGGAACATGAAAGGCTTTGATTTGAATTCCTTATAATATTACTAGTCATAAGTCCTAAATGTTTCTTGTTGTACTTTGGAAGTTTGGTCCCTCTTTCTAGAATGGTTGAAAATCCCCGCCGGCTTGCATTGAATTTGCGCCAAACATCTTGGACTTCTTATTTTTTGGGATGAACAATCACATTTTGGATATTCTATTACAGCTTTTTTTCACATTCCATCCTTGTAATTTGACTCAAGTGACAAATAAATCTATAAACTTTTAATTTTCCTTAATCAAGTTTAACAAATGTAGTAATGTACCTCTTTGTTACTATTTTCTGCCACACTTCTACTAGTGGTGGCACGTCTTTCTCGTCCGAGTCTGCCAATTATGTAGGAAACGTCCAAAATACCGTTCGGAAGAGGATGACAAAAAAGTTTTTTTTCAAAGTCCATCAACATCAAAATATCTTTAAAATTTATGTACCATCTAAAAAACATTGAACAAAACTAGATTGAACGATCTCGAGCACACCCATTTTAACTGTTTGATAGGCCTAATCTCACTCCAGCAAAAGACTAGGGTAGACATTTAAGTTCGGTTTGCTTTTAAGAGCCTTCGAGAATGAAATGTTCAAGAATTCCACAAAGAAATGCACAAAGTGTAAGTTTTTAGACCCTTAAATGGAGGTAATCACTTAAGCATTTTATGAGTCTCGAGCCACTTGAGGGACTTACCTAACCACTAATAGGGATGGAAATGAGGCGAGTTTGAGATAGATTTTGTTAAACTCGGGATAACATGTCCGAATGTAGCCGCCCAGATAGACTATGTCGCCTGCAAATGGACCCTTTTCTCTTTAAAACCGCACAAAGAAAACAATGTACAGTTCAAAACATTACAAATGGATACTTGGCTTCAGCCATTCTGTGTATGCTTTGGTTGATACACATTTCAGCTCCCCCATCTGGAACTGGCAGCCATTGACGGTTGAATAAACTGTATAAAGAAAAACACATTCCAACACCCAAACTAAGAAAACAAAAGAATACTCTCTCAAACCCCCAACGACACAACAAATATACAAATGGGCCAGGAAAAAAAGAAGCATCACAATTCACAACAAACCCGCCATTCCGCCGCGAAGCAGGCCAGCCAGAAGCTCTTGTCATGATCTCTCTGTAAACTCGAACCCGAAAAACCATCCAACAGCAGCACCATAATGTGCCTTCTCCTGGCTCGTCCATTCTCGTCCAAAGCTGTACTCTTGGTTTATACAATGGCAACGAAAGCTAGAAACGGACAGGAAAACATTCAGCGAGCGATCCACGAGCAACCAAGATAGCTCTCCCTTACACTGGAATCGCATGGCCAGTGAGCGCGTCATGGAGCTGGAGGGACCCGTCTTTCATAAGGTTGATGCTCAAGCTCTTGAACCTCTCCCTCGAGTACTGCCTCGAAGCCTTTCTCCAGTCGGTTCCAGCTTTCATCATCGTCACGAATTCGTCGTAGCTAATGCACCCGTCCTTGTCTGTGTCTACCTCTCGCATGATGTCATTAAGGGCATCCTCGTCTGTTTCACCGTTTTCGTCGGCCAATGCCTCTCGTAGCTCATCCAGCTCGATAAATCCACTGCCATCCCTATCGAAGTATACAAACGCCCTGCGGACGTGCTCATCGTTCTCCATCTTCTGCAGGTGGATTGTGACTGCTACAAACTCGCCGTAGTCCAGCACGCCATTTCCATCAACATCAGCCTAAACATGAAACAAAAGTTACAGAGGCTTAGTAAATTATGAAAGAGAAATTTATAATTCGAACCCTGATAATTGATAATAAAGCGTGTGTGTTGTGTTTTACCACTTCCATCAGCATCTTGATCTCCGGCTCGGCCAACTGTGAGCCGACCTTCCGAAGGCCAGCTCTCAGCTCCTCGTATGATACTTTGCCATCACCGTCACAATCCATCAAAGTGAACATGTCTCTTATGACTTCCACCTCTTCGAGTGATAAGTGTTCAGCAATGACCCGGAGTGCTTTCTTCTTGAATCTGTTCATCACAGAGAACTGCTTGAGCCTCGTCCTCACAATATCCCCCAACGGGACATTTGGAGCTTTCTTTGCATTCTGAATCCATGGATGATCTATACCAACCAAATCAAAGGATCATTAGTTGAACCAGCAGTTAGAACAAGTCAGCTTTTTTCACAATCAGAGGAAGCATTCTTGTTTATCACTTTACCAACATCAGAGGTAGATAGTTTTCCTTTTCTATCAGTTACGCATGATAAGCAAATACCACAGCTAATGAGCCTCTTTTGCTATTATGTTCCCTGATTCCCCATCACTTTCAGTAGTCTATAGAAGTACAATCACCAAAATAGAAACTATTTAGCTTTAACAGAAGTCTCAACTTCAGCACCCTAAGCAAGCATCCTCCTCTCTGACGGCTAATCACAAAAGTCCCTCAAGAATTCAAATCCAAACAAGGGCTGCCCATCATTATAAAGAAATGCTCATATTTAAGTTTCTTCAAACCTCTTGAAGACTAATGAAAACTTCCTGCTATTTAACACGCGAAATGAATCCTTGATGCTGCAAGAACCTGAAACGGACAATGTCATGGCCAGATTGAGAGGGTGCATACCTAACACTTGCTGAGCAGTTAAGCGCTTGGAGGGATCTGGATCCAACATCTGCCTCACCAGACTCTTGGCACTTTCTGAAATCTGGGGCCATGGTTCCCTCTTGAAATCAAGATTCCCCCTCAAAATTGCAAGGGCAACACCCTGCTCACTCTCTGCCAACCCAAAAAGCACAACAAATTCTTAAAATCCCCCATCAATCATTCCACAGCACTTTTTAGCAATTGGGTTTTCCCCTTTCCAGCTCTTATCATGCTGGTACTTGTGAAAGAACACTTTTTTCAATGCTGTGAAATAAAAAAGGGTACCTGCCCAAAATGGAGGAACCCCACATAACAGAATGTAAAGTATCACTCCAGCACTCCACACATCAACCTCTGGCCCATAGTTTCTCTTCAACACCTCTGGCGCCATGTAGTATGGACTCCCAACAATCTCAGTGAATATCTCCCCTACAATAACAACAACAACAAGATATACCCTTTAAAGATCAGATCCTAAAACCCACACCAGAAAAATAATGGAAATTGAAACGGTCAGAAAGCAGGACAAGAGTAGAGATAACAACCCGAAATCCCAAGAATTCAACTTCTAAATCGAATCAACCAAGCAAATTGCAAAAAACCCCAGAAATTGAAAATCCACCACCCACCCACCAGGCTTGAAGAACACAGACAACCCAAAATCGATGGCCTTCAGAGGCGAATTCTCCTTCTTATTCGCAAACAAGAAATTCTCGGGCTTCAAATCCCTGTGCATGACCCCATTCGCATGGCACATCCTCACAACCTCAGCGATCGTCCTCGCCACGCTCGCCGCAGCTCGCTCGCTGTAATGCCCTCTGGCCACAATCCGGTCAAACAGCTCCCCTCCTTCACACAACTCCATCACCAAATGAACGTTCTCGTAGTCCTCGTAAGTCGCCCTCAACTTGACGATGTTCGGGTGGTCGGGCAAGCTCGCCATGATGGCCACTTCCCTCCTCACATCCTCTATGTCCACCGCCGTCCGCAGCTTCCGCTTCGAAATCGACTTGCAGGCGAGCGCCTCCTTCGTCTCCCTGTCGGTACACAGATACGTTATCCCGAACTCGCCCCGGCCCAGCTCCCGGCCCAGGATGTACTTGTCTCCGATCCGGGGGCGGTGGCTCACGGGGACGACGTCCTTCAGGACCCGGATCGGGGCCGGGGAGCGAATCGGGTCCTCGGAGAACGGGTTGGGCTTCTTCTCCCTGCTGTTGGGCTTCTTCCTGGCGCCGCCGTGGGATTTGGACTCCCGCGGCGGAGAATCCGGGCGCACGCAGGCGTTGCAGTTGCCCATTTCAATTAGCTGCTGCTGCTCTGCCTTTTTTTGCTCTGGCTGCCAGAGCAGCAGGGGGGAAGGGGAAAGAAGAAGAAAATGGGTTGAATTGCTGCTACTGGTTGTGGAATTGAACCGAAATTGGAGGCGGAGGTGGAGGTGGAGAAGAGGTGGTTGGCGGCGGCGGAGGCCGGCGGAATATTTGGTTGAGAGAAGGAGAGGAGAGAGAGAGGGGGGGGAGAAATGGGGAAAGCGAGGGAGAGAAAACGCGGGGGGTTCAGTTGAGGAAAAGAGGAGAGAGGGCTTTTTGAAAATAATAATAATATTTTTGGTGCCGGTAGATCAATTCTTTTGAGTTTGCTTTCGTTGAATTTTGATTTCACACTGTATATTTGCTGTTCTTTTGTAGTTTTAAAAAAAAATAATAAATGGATTTTATTTTAATAATAAGAATGAGAAAAACAGTTGATTTCTTCAAATTGAGTGGATAAATACCACGAGCTAATGGAGTTCTTGTTTGGAGACCAATTTTCAAACTAGAACAGTCGTTCAATCATTAAATGAGATAGAAGACCTCTGATAATGGTTCTCCTAAGGACAAAGTTAAAAAATAATAATTTTTTAAGTAAATAAGGATATATTGATGAGGCTCGGATAGTAAATTAAATCACATACCTATTTACATGCACAATATTAAATTTCTTGGATGAATGAGGTTTCTTATTCCTAAAAAATAAGAACACTTGTTCCATTTCATAAGGCATCCTTCATTTGGGCTTTCTGATACACAATAATAGGCGCGTAAAGTATGTCATTTGTTAGGGTTGGGACTCATATTCGAGATTCGAACCATTGGTTCGGTTCATTTAACTGGTTGATACACAATCCAACACGGGAGCGGATCCGGTGAGTAACCTTGTGGCGAGTAACCTCATGCATAACCCAATAAGAATCTGCCACATCAGCGCCTCCTTCTCTATCCTGGAAAAATCATTAATCTTTAACGGACGATTTCTCACTCGTTTTAAATCGGAATTTAATTTTTTTTTGCACAGTTAGATCAGATTAATTGTGCTCTTCAAAATGATATCCACTTTGATATTTTTTGGAACAAAAAAATTTTGGCAGTTATTACCATTCAATACCATATGGTATTGACTGGTATTAAATAACAACATACCATATGGTATGAAAAATACCACCTCATACCAAGGTGGTATAGTATGGTATGGAGTTGGTAACGATTCAAAATGATATCCACTTTGATATTTTTGGAACAAAAAAAAAAAATTGGCCAGTTATTACCAGTCAATACCATATGGTATTGACTGGTATTAAATAACAGCATACCATATGGTATGAAAAATACCACCTCATACCAGGGTGGTATAGTATGGTATGGAGTTGGTAACGAGAGGTATGGAATTTTTTCCCCCAGAAAATTTTGAAATCCAATAGATCATGATTAAATCGTTCCTTTTGTGCAAAAATTTCCGAAAATGACTAAACAACGTAGGAGATACCATATGGTATGGAGTTGGTAATGAGAGGGATGAAAAAAAATTCTCAAAAAATATTGAAAATGGATATCATTTGTAGAGCACAACGAACGCGTTCCATCTATGCAAAAAAAAATTAAAATACGAGTTAGAATGAAGAAGATATGATCCAATTAAGAAAACTAGAGAAAATAAATTCCTTTAATTCTCCGCCCTTAGATCTGCAGCCACTTAAAAGAAGGGTCCATATTTGGTTACTCATTGTTACTCACCCTAAGGTTACTCACCCTATCTTAAGCCATCCAACACAATGTGCAGAATATATGTACTCTAACAGACTATTTGGTACCAAATGAATTGAAAATTTATTTCATTCTAAAATGAATTACTGTGTAGAATTCCTGTGTTTGGTAGTCTTATTCAATCTTTAGAAATAAGTGAACTGAATTCTCAAACCATGTTTGGTATATGTTTATAATTGAATTAAAATAAAAGTTTCTCTAACTATACCCTTATTAATTTTCGGAAAACAACATTATTCATTGAAAATTCATCTTCTAAAAAACTTCTTTGGTCTCATACGTAGAATATCAAAAGTGTTCTTGTGTGTTTATACTCTATTAATTAGTTATTTTCTAATATTTCGTGGATGAATCCTACAATCTAGTTGTGCCTTCTCAAAGTACTTATACAATCGAATCAAAAATAAAAATAACTAGCATATATGCTACTAACGTTGCAATCAAATTCTTGGTGACGTTTCTCATATTGCATCAATTGGCGTCAATTAATATATGTAGAAGTAATTTTGTTAATAAATGAGGATAATTATGTTATTCTATTATAATTTAGTATATACTTGTGGAATTCATTTGCAAATTCCATCTCAATTCCTCGGAATTGCTATAACTAGTTCCAATTCCGTAAAATTCAAAATTTAGAATTGCAAATGAATTCTTTTAAATATCAAACACAAAAGAATTTAATTTCAAAAATAAATTTCTCAAAATTTAGATCTATAGACAAATGGGTTGGTTCCCGAGTCTAGAGTGTGGTTCTGAAATTACCACCAGGCGTCTTGACATTGTTAATTGTAGAATAGAATATCCATTGGCTTGGCGGAGAGAGTCAAATTTGCAAAGCGGCGTGAGCCTGTCTGCCTGCCTAAGTCTGCCGCGTGCCATGCCGGGGCTCCTTTAACCGGTCACCAACTTCGACGACTTTACTTGCTCCACAACCACAACTATCCACCGCCGATTGAGATGCGCTGTTCCATCACCATTTCTCGACCCCATTTATTTCTCGCCAGCCCGCCTTCATTCGGATTCATTACCCATCAGAAAGGTTCTTAAAAACTACTCTAAGTTACTTAGTGGTCAAGAACCATTTGAATACAATAATTCGAGTTGTTAGAAGATGTTCAATGATAGATTTTATATCATATAGTAACTTGTTCCCTCAAATTCAAGTCACTCGTATGGACTTGAAGCTTGCATTTTCCCAAAATGGGGTTGTCGGGATTTGAATAGAAGACCTATCTCAATAAGATAAGAACCTGGCTGACACCATTTCAACAACAAGCTAATCCCAGCAACTCAGGCTATTGGGACCAGTTGGTTTATGATATGGTACCAGAGTCGGTTCGTCCTTGATGATTTCAAGTATTCAAGTCCTCACAAACCCTCAATATTAATTCTTGACTTAAAGCACATGTGTATTACACACCGTATGCAAACTTAAAGTATGTGACTTTCATTTGAAGGGACGTGAGAAGAAGTGATTAGTATGCGTACATGGAAATCTCTCAACAATTCAAGTTTTTTAGATCAGTACTTGGGTTACGACATATGTTCAGTGGCGGAGCCAGGAAATTGATCAAGGGGGTGCTTTTTTCATATCATTAAAAAATCGACTACATAAAACAAAAGTCAATTCTAATAAGTCAACAACTTAATACTTAAGATTTATACAATTACATAACGACTTACACCATTTACAATGAATAACGAAGACATTTTATATTTTGAAACATTGTATAACACATTCCTTGTCCAAACCAACACAAAACTTTGTTTAATATATGCCACCAACGCATCGTTCATCCAGTTTCGAAGATCATTTTTTATATATTTCATGGATAAAAACAATCTCTCCATATTGATATGACAACAGGTAGAATAAGTGTCAACTTGAGAAGCAAATAAATATATGAATATAATTTCTGCTTTTATGTTTCTACTTTTTTTGGCTAACTCATCAACTCATAGTGAGTTTTTGAAGTTGTTGTCAAATGATAAATAGAAAAAAATATATAATTCAACTGACTAAAATTTTCATAAGATTTGAAAGGACTTGTTGGGATGATATTTGAAAATTGATGATGTTTGTCATCATTAGATGTTATTGTGTGAGATGTATTTGAAAAAAAAGTAATGTTTAGTTCAGTACGTTCATATCAAAAGTTTTATCATAGAAGTGAAGTGACAAAGTTTATGGGCGAATAACTTTTATGCAGTGAGTTAACACATATTTTGTATATATTGGCAAGCAATTAAGAATGCATTATTTTAATGCAACGAAAGAGACACACAATGAATAAGAGTGTTTCAAATCTCCCACCAGCCTACCAATTCTTTCTTTCGATAATTTTTTGCCCCTCCTCCAAGGCCAAGGGGGCTGCAGACACCCCCCACCTTGATGAGTGGCTCCGCCACTGCATATGTTATGCCACGGAGTAAAAAACACGAAATAAGACAATTTAATGTTTGTTTATAAGGGTGACATAGGTTGATTTTTATAATTAGGTGCTACATAAAAAATTCGAATATGAAATCTTTATATTCAAGACTATTGGTATAATCATTGGATTAAAATTCTTTGATCGAAAGAAAATTTAATGATTGATGGAGTATTTATATTTTACTCATAATCATCGTATACAAGAGGCCACATTAGCATACAAAAAGTGAATGCTATATGTTTAATTGACCAAATAATCACCAAACATCAAAGTTTGTTATTGTTATAAACGCGCTGCTACGGATCGGGAAATTGTCAGAATCGATAAACAGGAATACGAAAGCGATAATCGAAAAACACAGACACACGATTTACGTGGTTCACTAACACGATGTGTGTTAGCTAGTCTATGGGCGAGAGAGAGTCAGTTTCAATATATCGAGGAGATTACAGATTGCAGAGGAGTATGAGAAGTATTTATAGTACTTCTCCATGTGGGTCTAAACCGAATCATATTTGGCAAAGGAAACGGTTACAGACCAGGCCCAGAACCCGAACCCAAATAACAATGAGCCCATACCTCTCTAGAGGTATTCCTGCAGTCGCTCTCTTTGGTCTACCGGAAGCTATAGACTATTGAGCTCTTGCACTGCACTTTGAAGTTTTTGGCTTTGTAGAAACGTCCTCGTGTTGATCTTCTCCACATTGGTACTCAAACTCACTCTCATTGAGAGTTTGCAGCTCCACCTACTTATCAACATTCCTGCTACCTTCAACAACAGTAACCTTCAACATGGGGTTAAACATAGATTTCTCATCAAATATCACATTTCTACTGAGTATAACTCGATGCTCGGAAGGTGACCAGACTCAAAATCCCTTAACTCCATCTCCGTAACCCACAAATACACCCTTCTTTGCCCTTGGGTTCAGTTTACCCTCATCCACATGATAATAAACAGGACACCCAAAAACTTTCAATGAAGAGTAATCAGCAGGCTTACCATACCACACCTCATAAGGAGTCTTAAACTCGATACCTGTGTGAGGTCCACGGTTGATCAGGAAGCACGCCATGTTCACTGCTTCTGCCCATAATCTTCTCTCTAGTCCAGCATTAGAGAGCATACACCGTGCTCTCTCCAACAATGTCTAGTTCATCCTTTCCGCAACGCCATTCTGCTGAGGTGTATCTCTCACGGTCCGATGACGGGCAATCCCTTCATCCTTGCATAATTCGTTGAACTCAGAATTACAGAACTCCAGACCATTATCCGTTCGCAGCTTCTTGATCTTCTTCCCGGTCTAATTCTCCACCAATGTCCTCCACTGCTTGAACTTCGTGAAAGTCTCACTTTTCTGCTTCATCGTGAAAATCCAAGTAAATCTCGAATAATCATCAATAATAGACAAAAAAAAATACCTGCTACCTCCAATGGATTCAACTCGTGAAGGACCCCAACAGTCAGAGTGGAGGTAATCCAATATCCCCTTCATCCGGTGGATACCCTTCTTGGAAAACTTGCTGCGATGTAGCTTCCCAAACACACAATGCTCATAGAATTCCAAATTTTGCACCTTGTGCCCGCAAAGAAGATCCCTCTTCGATAGAACTTGCATCCCCCGTTCACTCATATGCCCCAGCCTCATGTGCTAGAGAGTGGTCATATCTTCATGATGAACCTGAGACGATGCATCTGCAGCAGAACCAGACAACACAGACCCTTGTACTGCATACAAGGTCCCACGCTTCACGCCCTTCAACACCTTCCTTGAACCTTTGTGGACATACACAACTCCACCTTTTCCTTTGAAGCTGAAACCCTTGTTGTCGAGTAGACTCAAGGAGATCAGGTTCTTTGTCATTCGTGGAACATGCCTGACATCATTCACGGTACAGAACGAACCATCATGTGCCCGAACCTTTATGGACCCGATTCCAACAACCTTGCAGACAACTCCATTTGCCATGACCACGTTACCACCATCTATCTGCTCGTAGGTTGTGAAGCAATCCCTGTTCGGAGACATATAGTATGAGGCTGCAGTATCTAGAAACCACACATCCCCACGATGTGCCTTCTCATCTACAGCCAAGGCGAGGTCGTCTTCAGAACTGTTGTCCACTTCTGCCAAGGCAACTGAACCTTGTTTCTTTTGTTGCCCTCTTCTCCTGGGACAGTTGTATTTCCAATGCCCCACTTCCTTACAGTTGTGACAAGCGTCACCTGGCTGTGGACCTGGACCCTTGGAATTCTTGTTTGAATTCCCTTTACCAGATTTCTTCTTTCCCTTTCCACCTGTAACAGCCAAACCTGATGCCTCACCACATGTACCAGATCCGGACGCCTTATGCCTGATCTCTCTTGTATGAAGAGCAGACCTGACATCCTCCAACGACACGCTTTCTTTACCGGCAATAACAGAATCAACGAATTCTCATATGAAATCGGCAAAGAAACCAACAGGATTAGGGCAACATCCTTGTCATCAACTTGAACATCTATATTACGCAGATCCAGTAAAATAGAGTTAAGCTGTTCGAGATGTTCCCTCAAAGGCGTACCTTCTTGCATCCTCAAGCTGAACAACATTTGCTTGAGATGCAGCTTGTTGGTTAAGGACTTCGTCATATACAGACTCTCCAACTTTAACCAGAAGCCCGCGACAGTCTTCTCAACGGCGACTTCAATGATGACGTCATCAGACAACGATAGCATGATGTTCGAGTGGGCCTTCTCCTCCAGGGTATTCCACTCATCGTCATCGACCGCTGCCTTCTTATGTTTCGCAGACAGCGGCCCCCATAGCCCTTGTTGTTTTAATAAAGCCTGCATCTTGATCTACCATATAGCAAAGCTGTTCTTCCCCTTGAACTTTTCGATCTTCATGTTCACCGACGTCATTCTTCTGAATCGAAAACCCTAGCCTGATTTCTAGCCGCGACTCTGATACCACTTGTTATAAACTCGCTACTACGGATCGGAAAATTGTCGGAATCGATAAAGCAGGAATACGAAAGCAAGAATCGAAAAACACAGACACACGATTGACGTGGTTCACTAACACGATGTGTGTTAACTAGTCCACATGCGAGAGAGAGTCAGTTTCACTATACCAAGGAGATTACATATTACATAGGAGTATGAGAAGTATTTATAGTACTTCTCCATGTGGGTCTAAACCTAATCCAATCTGGCAAAGGAAACAGTTACAGACCAGGCCCAGAACCCGAACCCAAATAACAATGAGCCCATACACTGTGGGTGGGGGGCGTTGCCACTGGATCCCACTCGCTAACCGGGTAGCGAGACCCCCGACTACCAATCGTAGCGGCTGATAGTCCGATTCTAAGTCACATCAAAACTTATATTAGTTCATACTTTGGTCCATAGCTAGATTTCAAATGAATTAAAACAAAGAGGAGAAAGGAAATTCCGCCGTGCACTCCAATTTCTCCAATCGGATTTGGACGGTCCACTAAGACCAAGTCGCTCCCCTTGACTCCAAAATGGAGGTCCACGCCGGTCGTTTTACTCGTGTTTCCTCCAGTCAAATCTTCGTTAAACTATAACAACGCGGTTGGGTAAAACTATGGGTACAAATTGTTGGCCAATAAGTTCATTAAGAAGTTGTTTTTTACTATAGATGTAAGAGGTTTCTACTACGTCTAAGTTTTGATGGAGGAGACTTCAACACTGTAATATAGGGCTGGCATTTTAATGAGTAAGCTCGTTGTTAGTCGAACCATGAGAAATCACTGATGTAGGGGTTGAGTTCAAGTGCTATCTTCTAATGCTCAGGTTGTCACCCAAATCAGTGGCGTAGTCAGAATTTCAGTTGAACATTGAGAATTTTTTTTTAAGATGATGATATTTATTTAGATATATAGAATGAACATGAGATATTTTCATATTTGAAAATTTTCATAAAACACATTTTGTCGTCCCAAGGTTGAGGGAGAAGAAGAAATTTCAATGAGTTAGAGATTTGAAAAGTGGAGAATAACCAATTAGAGAGGGGTATTTTATTTTAATTTATGTGAAAATGATAGTCTAACGTATAGATTAGAATGTATATATGTTTATATAGGTACGTCTATGATGCACCATAATTCTTACAAATGGGTAGCGAATATTTTAAAGTACATACAAATAATTTAGTAAAACGATATCAAATATAAAGAATGTTTGCTGTCTCTAGAGGAGACACAATCCTAATTCATCATTATTTAGTTCACTCACACCATTTAGTGATTGTTCAAGCAAGTCGGTGAGTATTCACGGAAGGGTTGTGGACTTGTGGTTATTCATCGCCCATAGCGTCTCTGCAACTCGATTTTTTTTTTATCGATCTAGCGATCCTCCTGGCTGGCTAGCTATCTAGCGTTATAACAAAAACTCAGCCGACATATATCTAATTCAACAACTCAATAACATATTGATTTGGCTCATAAGAAAACAGGAGGAAATTAATATACAATTATTAAATTATACATTGTAGCTAAAGTCTAGTCCACGAGATATCATCTATGGTGTAGAAATCTAAAAAAATAGAAATCTAAAAAATTCCAAGTCTTGTTTATAGGCTAAAAACTTGAATTAAATAAGAAATTAATTGAAATTACAACAATCAAAACATCTTGCCATTGCTTTCATTAATTTGAGATAAATTATTCACCAACTCCATCATCATCAACAAACTCTCTAACATTTTTTAGATAAATTTATAGCTGCCCCATTGACTTTGTCTAACCTACTCATTACAACGACTTGGTCATTTTCCTTCTATATATGCTTCTAAGCCTACGAAACAGAACTTGCAAAATGGTCATTAGAAATTGGTCTCTTTAATTATGAATTTTTTTTAACTAATAATATGTATACTTATTAGTCTTACGACAATAGAGTTGTTTGAGAAATTTTGATAACATAAGAATATGGGTGTTAAGAGGAATTATTTGCGCTTATGTCCAAGAACTCATGTGTACCCATGAAGTTGCAAATATCCGTTGGATTGAGTTGAGTTTGGTCTTCCAAATTTCATCGGCAATTGTACTGAATTCTTTTGGCATATACGCCTAGCTAACTTCATTTCGAGTTTAGAGAAAAATAAAGATCCAACCCAACACGCCAATAGACAAGCTTAATAATAAATCCCTAGTCGTCACCAACGTATAGTTTCCCCGGAATTGTTGTCAAAGATTACTGTTGCCTCTCCAAGTTTGTGTAAGTAAAATCGACAATAGATTCCTATCCTCCAAACAAAGAAAGCCATATTTTTTCCATCTTTTCACGTTAAGCAAAAGCGGGGTGGAAACAAACAGAGATCCAAATCATGTTAAAGCCTTTTGGAGGGCCATTGCCATTCGATTGAAAGCTAAAGAAAGGAGCAATGATGGCAGCGGTCACCAACCATGTTGGATGCATGGAAAGGGAAGAAGACTTTTTTCTACTAATGGATTTTTATCACCCACTAATTTAAGGGCATGACTACCCTACCTGTGTAGGGCTTAACTTAACTTCCCGAAAAAGGTTTGGAGTTTGGACTTTATTAGAAAGAAAAAAAGGAAACCGTCGTTGTTGGCTGCTAATGGCGTCCATAATTATGTTCCTAAATGTGTTCAATCCACAGCTCAGCTGCTAGCGTCTCTCCTCCGCGGTCCACTTGCAACGTTTCAAAGACGGGAAATAAACAAGTGAACCACCGGGACTCCGTGGGACTTGGCGGAGGACTTTTCCCCCACTAGCATAAACTATCTTTAATTCCTCAAAAAGGATTCCAGTTTCGCATCGAGCCGCGGATGTAGAGTGGAGGCCAACATTTCATGAGCATGTCACAATCAATTATGACGAATCGTTAGCTTTTACCAACTCGCCAAGCAACAGCCGTAGCAGGGTCGAAGGTTGATACGATCGTTCATTGAGTGCTTACACCATTAACTCGAGAGTCGCTCCACGTCTTAACGCATAAATCAGAGGAGACATCGCGCGAGTCTCCAACTAATCTAGCAGCACGACTGCTGTGAAGATATTGAGTTTTGTATGACTATGTAAATAACTACATCCCATAAATATATTCGGACAGCTGAAATTTAAATCTCATTTGAACTTAACAACAGAACAAATGGTCATTCCTTAAGATCTTTCTACAGAGAGTATGAATCTAGAGACTAACCTTTATAAGTCGAGGTGGTGAGATCAAATGGGGAGACGGCTACGCCTTCTTCAAAAGCAGGAGGACTCCCGCTTCGCATTACATGAAATGATCTTCGACTAGCTTAATCAGCTCCTCCAGCTTCTTAATTATCTTAGGGTTCATCAGATCCCTAGCTTCCCTAATGAGAGTACCTTCCCGGCTGTGATGGTAAGCATCCACCACTGCCTTCATCCACGTATGGAGCTTTTCCGGTGTCCTGCATTGACAGCAACTGAGGATTAACTCTGCTTACAACACAGAAGGGAACATCCCCTGAAATTGTGGACTATGGATGTTTCTGAAATTTAGGAATTATGGATGCTGACATGGATGCTAGTTGAATGAAGCAACTGAAATTTCGGTTTCAAAATACGTACGTGTACAGGCAATCTACATTGCCTCCTTCAAGTTCTTCCCCGGGAGTGAATGCATCGTTTAAGTTGGATAATCGTTCCTCTGGATCCTCGATTGTGAGAAGATGCTTCACTATTCTTATTTCCTTTGGCATGAGCCTCTGAAGATTACCCACTGCTGTCTTGTACAGATGATACAGTATGTCTTTTACCTGTCATATAAAAACAAAAAGTAACAAATCACTGATGCACAGGGGGGAAAAGACCTTTCAAGGTGATATTGGTAACCGGGTTCCAAACCTAGAGTAGATTTGGAACTTTCATCCACCCGTTGCCTCTAGTGCTAGGTCAACTTCTTAGGTCTACAATTAAGAACTTTGAACAAATTGATGCAGAACAGCCTTTGGTAGTTTCAGTTATTTAGCACCTTAGATGTCAGCTATGACTGGAGCACTTCAAATAGATAACTACATTATTCATCAACGGTTAAGCAAAGAATGAAGCAACCCAGCAGTCAAACATAAATCATTTATCTCAGCAATATACTTTTTCAAGGATAGTCCTCACGCATAGCAATTTTTATAGCATTAATCTGCCATTTTCAGCTAAGAAGGACGTGACGAAATATAAGGATGTAACAGAACTATATGTCTCTGATTCACTTTACTTCCTCTAGGTCAAACCCATTCCAACATCCAGGATTTCCAATTTTTGTCAATTCCAAATTGTAATTTCTTTATGCTTTGTTCTGGTATATTATTAAATCATGGAAATCAAGAATTATAAAATGACAATGTTAGTACTAGAAACTTCCAGTTAGAGCTTCATAGACATACACCAGAAAGGCAATTTCACTGAAGGGAAGGGCAGTCATGAACTGTCACTTGTACCTCATCTTTAGTCATATTGGTCTCCTTAGCATCTGACCAGGCTTTAGTGAGCATCAATACCAATGCTGAATCCAGTTGATTTTTTTGTGCCAAATCATCTATTTTCCGGCATGCAGCATCTAGAGAAGGTGAATTGATAATGTCTTGCAACTTCAGCTCTGCTGCATTTACTGCTTTGGTATCCTCTGTTGCATTATCATAGGCTTGTACAACAGCTACACAGTCATTTCCCAGTTTCGCCAAGGCTGGTCAGATTCCAAAAGACAAAAAAGAACATCAGTGTCAATTTAGAAATAATCAATTGGTAAGCGAACACAATCACATTTCAGAGTCATAAATGGTCAAGAAGCAAGATAAAGTTCAAGATATGTCAATTGGAATAGAACTCATGCTCAGTCAATAGCAAAATAAGTATATGATACACAAATAGTACATGAAATGCTATGTTTAATCTCTACGAAACAGTTCTGAGCTTGAACCATGGAATATGTAACCTATTAAGCATGACTCGTCATCCTTGAACTAACAATTTGATTGAAGTGGTGAAAGTATTCACTTGAATTGACTTCGAAGCAATTTTGTGCAGGTAAAGCTCAAAACATCCAAGAACTATCATCACAATAGTTTCAATCGGCCTAGGCTCGAGTCGAGTATACCTATATGAATCTCCATATTATGAAGAAAATAACTAATTCTCAACCGTCAACAATATACAAGCATTACAGTGGAATAGATTCAGTTACAGAACTTTATGACCAGCCTGTATTTGCTCAGTTATAACACACCAAGACAACAAAACTCCAAAAGCAGATGAACAATCAACTAAAATGTGAGGAATCATAATTTCCTTTTTTCTTGAAATAAAATATAGTCTGCTGACAAGCAGCAGAATAAAGCATAATAAGAGAATTCAGACCCACCATTCTGTTCAGCTTTGTCATCCTGATATGACTGTGCCACAGTATACAGATGCACAAAAAATTCTTGAGTGAAATCCTTCCGCCGCCTAGAAACAATCTCACCAAGCTCAGCAGGTGCCTTCCTGATGGCTTCCAGAAGCTCATTATGCCGCTGCACATCTTCATCAACCTGTCATAAGTCCATCCAAACCCCAAAATGATAAGCTGAGCAAATAAAGGATCTTACATTCACTAACCAAGTAACCATACATTTTCTAGTGAACGACGTAAAAGCATAGTGTTCCCTTGAAAATAAATCCAAACACAGCAAACAGAATAGGGAAAGATATGCTTCATGAAACCAATACACAACAGACCTCAAGAAGTATACGAATCAAGGAACCTAAACCGATTCAACCAATTGACAAGCCAAAAATGTATTCACTTAAGCAGCACCATCTATCTTTACAAGATTGGTATCCCACCTCTTTAAGCTTCCTTGAAAGCTTGAGTAAACTATGCTTCATCCCAGGGTCAGCCTCATTGTCAGCTCGTTCCTGGCAACGCCTGTAGAAATGAGGACGGAGGCCGTCCCATTCCCTACTAAACGCGAGCAACCTTCTCCAATCAGTTGGAGTGGTTTTGTCCACCATGAAGACTTCGATTAGCTTGTCACAAACTCGAATCCGACCTTCATCGTACTCCAACACATCTATAACCTCCTGTTCCTGGCTCGCTTGTTCAGGCTCAACAACAGAAGCAGGTTGCGAAGAATTGGGCGATGGTGATTTCTCATTGCTAGGCACCGCTGTTGCACTTCGGGCAACAGCAACAGTAGAGAATTTCCGCGGCCTAATTGCATTCACTGCCAAGTAAGCTGAAACATCCAAGCAAATTCTTACTCAGAACTACTGAACAGAAAACGGAGCCAGGGAGGTCGACCGAAAGAATGACAGACTGACCTTTGAAGTGAGGGGAAGCGCTGAGATAGCGAGGGGAACGGCCCAAGGGGATGAAGGAAGAAGGAGAAGAGTGACCTCGAGAGGCAATCGCAGAAGATGCTGAGCAACAACTAGAGATAGTCGCAAAAGAGGCTAAGTCCGCCATCGTGAGCAGCCTTCTAATTTAACACCTGGCAAATCTTGAAGCTGGGTGAGAAGAGTGTCGCGAACTTCACCAGACTTCAAACTACTCTCTGCGGCATTTCGTCGAGCACCTGTCCGTCGTATGGGATGACGACTTTGCACAGATACTTAGCGGCGACTGCTCAAGAAGCGAAGGGATAGCTTGTTCTCGAGCAGAGATACACCGTAGAAAGAGCGTCGGTTGAGATTTTATGGCGGACCAGTCTCGTGTCTGCTACCAGTTCTTCGGCTGCCGAAGGTTCTTCCCGCGCCTGCTGCCTGGAGGGCTTTCTAGACTACGGACCTTGAGATATTTTGTGGGGGAAAGAAATCCAGTGGATTCAGAGGAGCTCTTTGAAAATCTCGCCCGACCCGACTCACTCTTCTAACCCGACTCGAGTATTACCAAAAGGTCATTTTTTGGGATTGCTATTCGTCGCCCTAAAAATTCTTATTCGTCGCCCTAATTATATTAAATTTACTCTAATACCCTTAATTTATATTTTTTTCTTTCGATCTTAAACTCTAAAACAATCCAAAAAAAAATCACCACATACATCCACTCAGTTGTCGGTGTCGGCCACCTCACCGGAGAAAAAAAAATCCTATGTTGCTCGAGTCTTCGTCTCGCTTATCGCGGCGGATCGTGCTTGGGAACAACCATGCAATTTTTCACGATCATGATCGAAGGATTGGGTTTGGACCTTGGGATTCTCTTTGATTAAGGAATTGCTCTTCTGTCAATTGGATTACGCCCAAGTTTTCTTTCTAATTTTCTTTTCTCTGGTTTTTATATGGGAAAATTAGGATGATGAGTGATTACAAGGTGGAGATGATTGATGATTTTTTCTGGGTTCTTTTACTTCTTCCCGTAGTTGATTGATGGCCACGATCGAAGGGTCAGCGCAATGGGGAGATAGAGTGATGGTGGGTCGGGGAATGGTACTCCGACGGGTTTGGGGAACAACAGCGGCGGCCGGCGGTAATGGTGGTTAGCGGCTGAGTCGATGGCACTGTGCAGTGGGCGAGAGTCGGCGGTCACCCGTAGCAGCAGGGTGGGGACAATTTTCTTCTTCTGCAGTCTCCTCCTTTCCTTCTCCGAGCAGCAGCGGCGATAATGGTGGCCAGCGGCAGGTTGAAGGGATTTAGGTTTATGAATTGTGACGAAATATATGAGAGGGCAATAAGGTAATTTTAGTATAAATTAGGGCGATTTTTTTAAAATATTAGGGCGACCAATAGCAATTCAGCATTTTTTCCCCCGGCTAATTTACAATGTCACTTAAATTACATAAATTTTTTATATTTACCACTCGAATCACTTTTCTTTCTTATTCGCCACTAATTTTACAAATTATTTCACCGTTAGTCAGTGTCGTTAATCTTCGTTAATTTCGTCAATTTTTTGATGATGTGGCAAACAAAACTGATGACTAGACTGTTAACTTAAAGAGATGGCAATTTAAAAGAACAAAAAATACAATTAGACTGCATATGAGCTCACCTTCCCCTCCATCATCTTCTTCGCCTTCCCCATTTTTACGCAGAACAATAAAGCTCGTCGATGGGTTCTTCCTTGGTTGCACGATTAGCCACCGGACCGACTTTCTGGTCCGAAATATGTCAGTCCGGTGGTGGTTATTTGGCCGGCTCCAACCAGATTTTCAGCAAGCCTCTGGTTTCTCGATCAGAATCAATGGTCTTTCAGGTTTTCGTGGACGATGGTCGGAGATTTCAAAGAAAATTCCATCCCACCGCAACAGCTGAAAGAGCGGATTTTCCCACTTCATCTGCGATAAAATGATAGTGTTGAAATCACAACCAACGGACGAAGCCGACGAAGCCGTCGACCAGATCTCGACTCTGCTAATGAGGGTGGGAGAGCTCAAGCTCTTGCAAAGTACTCTAGTAACCAAGTTATGTATGGATTTGTTTCGTATACTCATGTTTAAATTTTAGGCAGTTATGTGTTTATATTTCACTAACTATGGTTAGTGCTAATTATGTCAATATTTGGATGAAAGTTGATTGTAGTTTTGGATGTTGTATTTGATTGTTAGTTATGGCTTTAGATGAATTTGTTTAGTATACTCATATCAAAGTAGTTATGTGTTTGTGTTGCACTAATTACGATTAGTGCTAATTATGCTAATTATTAAAACTAAAACTGATTGTAGGATGGATTATGGTTTTGAATGTTGTATGTGATTGTTAGTTATTTTAAATAGCATACATGGGTAGATTTCGGAAGTTCCATCTTCTTATTCGGTGGAATGGTTGGATGACAAACTCTCACATTGTGATCGAAATTGAAGATGTTCATACATTCCATATTTACATGTTCAAGTTGGGTTTTGGGAGTTCTACAAGACCAAACCTTAATCCAACAAGGAGAAATTAATTTACCCAAACTCAAATCCTCAACACCTGCTCATTGGGTTCCCTTATTGGTTTTTGGGTGGGTCGGTTTGGATCGACCGGGTGGTTCCATTTTCCAAGTGAGTTGGTTTCCTTATGGGTTGGATAACACGTAGATGGCGACAAGAGACGTGTGTACAGCTAAATTGTAAGATCGGTCACTTCTTTTATCAAATTGTTTGGAAAAAATCCCAAAATACACTAGTTCTTAAAAAATTCTCAAATTACATTAGTTATAAATTTTTTTTTCCAAAACTACACATGTTTCACATTCACCGTTATTGACAAACGCAGTGAATATAATCACCGCGTTTGACAATGACGGTGAACATTTCACCGTTTTTAAATAAAATGATGACGTGTTCACCGTTTTTATTAAAAGCGGTGAAGTGTTCACCGCGTTTAACAAAAACGGTGAATACATCACCGTTTAAATTAAAAGCGGTGAAAACGTCACTGTCTTAGGGCAAAGCGGAAAACATCTTCACAGCTCCAAGCTAAAGCGGTGATTATTTCCCACGTTTCCCACCCCTGGTAGGTGGAAATTAGGTCACAATCACCTAAACTTCACCGTTTGAGACAGACGCGGTGATGTTGTTCACCGTTTTTGACAAAAACGGTGAAGTCTGGCCAATTTTCCTTTATATACAACGATCACCAGCAATTGTAAAATCTTAATCCCTCCCCCCTCTTCAAATTTTCAGCAACCAAAACCGAGCAACATACACAGAACAAGAATTTTTGGTATGATTTAATTTTCGTATTAATTCCTAATGGTTGTTTTTAGTAGTTATATTGTTATGTTATGAATTACTTATCGTAGCAAATATGGCCGATGTTATGAATTACTGGAATTATGCTAATAGTTACTTATTGTAAATTGTAGACATGGGTAAATTCAAGAAGTTTCAGCTTATTTTTCGGTGGAATGGAAGGGTTACAAACTCTGACATAGGGATTGATTATGAGGACAGTGTATCCACTATGCTGAAAATTGAGTCGCGATTCAATTTTCAAGAACTCTGTGATATTTGTGCAGACAGGGTTTGTACGAGCGGACAGACGAGACTTGGTAAAATTAGTTACCGGTATCCATGTATGAGTACTAGCGGGCTTGTGTACCAAGAAGTTGTCATAAACGATGATGACGCGGTTACGATGATGTTACAGTTCCTAAGCGATAACGGGATGCGACAAACAGAGGTGTATGTTGAGACCGAGGCGGTCGGTGAAACTCATTCTCACCAGTATTCTTATGATGATGGTTTTGCAGGAGGGTACAGATGGGGTGGTAGTTCGAGCAACTACGAAGGAGGTGGTTATACTGGAGGTTACAGAGAGGGTGGTAGTTCAATCAACTACGGTGGAGGTAGTAGTGCAGGATGGGTGCCATCGGAAGAATACTCGCAACAGGATCAACCTGCCGATGGCGTTCAATGGCCTGAGTGGACTGAAATCGAGAATACCATTCGAGCAGGGCGTACTTCACATGAGCGAGAAGACGATGTTGGTGATGGTGGTCATGTTGATCCTTCTGGGCCGAGCTATCCATTTGACTCGAGCGACGATGATACTGAGGAAGATTTGAGATCAGTGAGCGAGGAGCAAGATACTGATGATAACGACGACGAGGCGGTATTTCGTGAGGCACCAACGCCATACTACACACAGGTTCCAACTCAATTTTTACATAGTTAGAATGATGCCCCTGACTTTGTCCTTATGCCAGTGTATAATCTGACGGCCAATTTGGAGGTGGGTATGGCGTTCTCATCGAAGGACGCTATGCATGATGCCTTTACCGAAGAGGCCTTGAGGCGCAATTTCAAGTGAAAGGTAAAATATTCTGACAGTGAACAATTACATGTCATATGCAAGAATGATGCAGAGGGTTGTACGTGGCAACTGCGGGCTGCAAATATGAAGAGAAAGGGTGCCTGGGTGATTCGAAAAGATGAGACCAACCACACTTGCTCCTCGTCCATACATTCCCAATATCACATGCAACTTAAAGCAAAGAAAATTGGGAGAACTATTAAACACCTTATCGAAGCACAACCAGATATCAAGGTCAAAGCTATCATGGCAGAGGTGAAGGATCGACATTCTTACACGATAAGGTACAAAAAAGCATGGCATGGAAAGCAGAAAGCCATGGCTGAGGTGTATGGTGATTGGGAGGATTCATATGCTTAATTCCCTAGACTTATGGCCGCAAAGGAGGAGTCCAACCCTGGGACTGTTTTCGTGCCAGTATACAACAATGTATACATTGAGGATCAAGTTTGAGTATAAGAGAAGTTGATGTTTCAGCGTCTTTTTTGGGCTTTCAAACCATGCATTGACGGGTTTGCGTTCTGCATACCGGTTATTCAGGTATTTTATTACATGTTTACTATTTGAAATGTTTGTATTCTTTCAGACCAAGTAAATTTCATAATAATTACTTCCTTATATTTAATTAGGTTGATGGAACCTTCCTTACTGGGAAGTACAGAGGAACATTGGAACATGCTCCCATACCCAGAGCTGGAGGATGAACATCGCACCACCAGCTTGTTTGGCTCCCAACTTCGAGCAAGTACACAGCTCCCGGTATACGCTAGCTAACACGACCGATCCCCAACTATTTTCCCTTATTGCGTCCCAATCACCAAGGAGCAAGTCCAACCATATGCCTTGAATCCACCGGTTTGACTTGTCGGGGAACAGAAATCCACCGACCAAACCAATGAGGTAGATGTGTGCATAGCGCTCGACTTGATCTTCTGGTGTCTCGTTGTCGATGGCCACCTCATTTTGGATGTGAGTAACGAGCCACGGGACTGACACTTGTCCCGCATTCAATGGTGGATGCCCCCGTCCTTGAATTGGTGTGTTGGTCGGTATGTCAAAGCCCAAACGATCACGAATGAGCGGCCCCCAACCTCCTTCGGGTTTGGTAGTGCTCCCAATGATGGACTCTCCAGAAATCGGCAGTCCAGTGAGGATCGCGACGTCTTTGAGGGTGATCGTCATTTCCCCCTCCGGAAGGTGAAACGTATGGGTTTCGGGGCGCCATCGCTCCGCCATTGCCGTAAGCAGATCGTTGTCGATTTCGATCCGCATGAAATGCCTTATCATACCCAACCTGGTCCTCTCTATATAGGGCGCCAACCGATCATGCCAAGCGGGCAAGTTTGTGGTCCCTTTATGAACGACAGGAATAAGTGATTCCTACAAAAAAATATAGGAAAAAACATCAATTTGTTAGTTTAAAGAAAGCAAAATAATACTTTAAGAAAATAAAAACAATAAAACAAGATAAATCATGAATTTACCGGATTGTTATCCCAAATAGCACTAGAGCGATGTGCTTGTTGATCGGTTAAATACCTCGTATCTCTTGGGCCATAATGGATACACAATCGAGGATCGTATATCTCGGCATACATCTATAAAAAAAGTAATGAAATCAGATTGTTTTGATAAAAAAAATCACAAAATCAAATTGTTTCGATTAAAAAAAATCACAAAAAAAAACACAAAAAACCTACACGAAGAGCCTCTTCGTCCATTTTTTGGCGGAAGCCAGACAGAGGTTCGACGGGTTTGTAAGGAACGGGAGCTTAGCAGGACGTGGGCTTTAGGTTCAAACTCTAGTAATTCTTTCTGATGTGGAAGATCGGACTTAGCCGCAACCACAAAGCATACTTAGAACGAGACTAGAGCGGATAGATTGAGGGAGAAAGAATTGTAAATGTGGTGGTGTGATTTGGAAGAAGGGGGGAAGGGTTCTATTTATAGGGAAGGATGAGAGGGATTTGCGAAAATTAATGGGGAGCATTCACCGCGTCCCTCAAAGACGGTGAATGCATCGTCTTTTAAAAAAATGATGCCAGATGCGGATCGAGCGACGTGGCTTGCTGTGAGGCGTCGGATCTGGAAAGAAAACCACGATCCTTGCCTCACCGCATCCAACGGCCACGGTGAGTGGGTCAGCGACGCGGATCGCTGACGTAAACAAACACGGGGTATTCACCTAGTTTGTCTAACACAGTGAATAAACCGCATTTGTCCACGTCGGCGATCCTCGTCGCTTGATCGTGGGCAATCGATACGGTTTAGTTTTCACCGCGTTTTATTAAAACGGTGAACATTTCACCTTCTGCGTCTAAAACGGTGATTGGCTCGCTCGTTGTTCACTATTTTAGAGGAAGACGGTGAATACGTCACCGTTTTTTTTTTAACTGTGAAATTTTCACTGCGTTTGACAAACGCAGTGAAGTCACGATGATATTCTTCACTGCGTTTGTCAAAAACGGTGAATGCCAAACATGTGTATTTTGGGAAATTTTTATAACTTATGTATTTTGGGAATATTTTTTAAGAACTAGTGTACAGTGGGATCTTTTCCATATTTTTTCATGTTTGTTATCCCATAAATTTTCTTTACTAGTCTTTAAGGTCCCAGATGGAATCATTGATGAAATCCACTCTCTGATCACAAGATTTTGGTGGGGACAAAAAGGGGAGGAGCAACGGATTCCTTGGATAGCGCGGGAGGATTTGATTTGTCCAAAAGGCGAGGGGGGAATGGGTTTCCGGGACCTCCGAGGTTTTAACACTTCCCTTCTAGCGCGTCAACTGTGGAACTTGTTTCAGCGCCAGTCCTCCCTCATTGCACGGTTACTGAAGGCAAAATACCATAAGAAGACTTCGATTCTGGATGCGAGTATTGGCTAATGAGCGCTCAAGAATTTTTGGTGGACGGAGTACGGTGGAGGATTGGGAATGGCTCGTCTGTGAAAATATGGGGAACCGTTGGCTTCTGTCAACACTGGGGTTTATTATTCAGTCTGCACCCATGGGGTTGCCGGTGGATGCCATGGTGAGAGATCTGATAGATGAGGACCTGGAGCAATGGGATGAAGCGGTGATGGAGATTTGTTTTCCTACGGAAATGGTAGAGGAAATTCGGAAGATACCCTTGAGAGGCGTTGGGGAAGAAGATCGGATAATCTGGGCAGATAGTCGAGACGGGAGTTATGTGGCGGAGGAGGGGTACAAGCGCTGGCTGGACAAATACCGCAGGGAGAGAGGGCTTGGTACGTGGGACAACCAAAGATTTGGAACAACATCAGGTCCATGAACATTCCACCGAAAGCTCGTATCTTCATGTGGAGATTTGCCTGAGACTCTTTAGCCACTGGGGACCATTTGAGCGTGAGAAGTGAGAGGCGAGGTGATGCCTGCCCATTCTGTAATACAAGGGAGACTCAGATCCATCTCTTCTCAGATTGTGCATGGTCAAGTAGGTTATGGCGTTCTTCCCAGGTCAATCATTGTTTTGAGATGAGAGGAACGCGTGGTTGCTTGGGATGGGTAGAGAAGGTGGTGGAGACGGTCCCTACGAGTGTGTTTGAGGAGTGGTATATGCTGCTTTGGATGTTATGGAATGAGAGAAATGCCCACTGTTTTAATGGGGAAAAGATGGAAGAACTAGATATAGTCCCTAGAGCACGATCTCTCCTTGATGAGTATCGCATGCATCAGACACGCGATGAAGCGGTCACATAGCATATGGTCGAACGTAATGTCAAATATTGTAATTTTTTATTTTTAATTGATTTTTTATCAATTAAAAAGCAACCAATCCCGATACAAGTTGCTTTCTAATTGATTTTTTTAATTCAATACAACTTAATGTCAAATATTTAATAGACAAACAAGATATTGGTCTAGTGATAATAGCACTAGTCTTAAATTTGGATTTCTCAGGTTCGAATCCCTTCAGCAGTACCTAATATAAAAAAGCAACTTATATCACCCTTATAAAAAAATATTATAACATATTGTCACGTAACGCAAGGTTGTCAAGCCCCCTGTTGGACCCGGTCCAACCTGAGTCGGACTTCAAAACGGCCTCTAGAAAGTCCCCCTATCTGATTCATGAAGAGGGAGAAGAAGAGAGAGGAAAGGGAGGAGGGGGAAAGAATAAAGGAAGATGGTGGCTGACTCGAGGTGTTTTAGTATGCTATATAGTATGGGTGTTTTATTATGTTTATAGCCCTTAGATCTTGTTATAAAATATCAGCCATTGGATTAAAGTTATTAAAATTTTTTTCACCCGTTGGAATGGTGACCTGTTGCACCGTTCGCTGCAAAATAATTAAAAAAAATTGAAATTCCAGTCGGGTAAAGCGATTGGCTCACAATACAACACTCGTCAATACCTTAGATTCGAGTTCAATTGTCTTCCCAACCAAAAGAAAAAAAGAGAAATTTATAAATGCTAAAGTAGGTTTCAAGTCGCTTTGACCGGATCGAATTAGGTTGGATACCCTTGGATTTTGGGTTCAATTGTGATCATGCGTAACAAAAAGGAAAAACTGAAAAAGAGAAAGAAAAAAGGTCTAACCTGCCAACTACAAAAGCGGATAAAGCTCGCTCACAATACAACACTCGTCGATACCTTAGGCCTCGTTTAGTATTGTTGCCTGTTTTTGTTTCCTGTTGTGTTTTTAAAGATTGGAGAAACCAAGAAAAAAAAACAAGTTTAGTTGGGTTTCTATTTTCTGTTGCGAATCAGAGTTGCACAACAAGGCCCAAATATGAGAAACAACAATTTATTGCTTTGGATCTGATTTTAAAACATGTTGCACACGGGATTCCTACTGGTTGGGCACTTGATTTCATTAAACCAGACCAGTTTTCGAATCCCCACAGAAGCAAAAAATTTTCTTTTTTTTTAACACAGCCGCCACCCCCCAAATCCTACTTCTAACATATCAGCCGCCGCCCCCCAAACTATTCTCCCCCTAAACCCTTCTCAACAGAGGCGTCACCGGCCACCCTTCTCAACAAGGCGCCACCTCCGCCGCGCCGCCCGCCACCTCCTCAGTCGCCGACCCCTCCGCCTCCGCGCCCGACCCCTCTACCTCCGTGCCGATCCAGCCTGCCGCGCAGCCCGAACCCTCCGCCGCGCAGCCAGCCCAGCCCGCCGACCCGCCGCCGACGTCCGCTTGCCGACCCCTCCGCCTCCGCGCTGACCCAGCCCGCCGCGCAGCCAGCCTAGCCCGCCGACCCGCGTTTTTGTAGTAACTAAACGCGTTTTTGTTTCTTGTTTTCAGCTTTAATGATTTTTCAGATTTATCAACTAAACAGGTTTGTGTTTTCTGTTTTTTTCCTGTTGTGGTTGTACATATGTTTACACAACACCACTGCAACCACAACAACAACAAAATGATACTAAACGGGCCCTTAGATTCGGGTCCAATTGTCTTCCCAACCAAAAGAAAAAAAGAGATTTATAAATACTAAAGTAGGTTTCAAGTCGCTTTGACTGGATCGAATTAGGTTGGATACCCTTGGATTTTGGGTTCAATTGTGATCATGCTCAACAAAAAGAAAAAGAGAAAGAAAAAACACTAAAGAGGATGAAACTCGGTCCCGATACAAACCTCGTGGTAGCGGCCTTGATTTGTGTGGTGGGGAACACTTAGGATTAAACAGACAGTATTTCGAGATGGGCTGCAAAATGGTGGGCAAAGGCGATGATTTGTGCAAAAAGCCATAGACGAAAAGTTAGCGGATAATAACTAACGCAAAGGCGATGATTTGTACAAAAAGCATAGACGAAAACCTAGCAAACAATAATCTTAGGTCATAGTTTTCAGGCCATTTTAAAGCCCTTTACAAAAGCTAAACACAAAGGTTGTAGAATGGAGAGTAGGGTAAAAGAATAAGTTGGAACTTCCCCACTTGCACTTGAAGGAATGTGAAAACCACTAATAAATAGTAACTCAAATGTTAGGTTATTATATATTAATTAATGATGAAGCACAATGTAAATCGCAGAACAGTCTTCATAGGACTACCCCGAAAAAGCACAATCTATAGTCAAAACAATTACAACATAGCATATGCAAAAGGAAACCTTAAGTATCAAGTGGTTCTATGGCCATAAACTATCCATTGATTATGAACAATCAAACTTTGGGTATCACTATCACTTGTTGCTTAGTTAAAGCACTAACACCCCATCACAATAAGTCAGCTAAACCGAAAAGGGTAAACTGCTCACAACATTAGTTGTGAGTATATACTCACACGACTAGATTGATGGTCACGCAGGCTGAGCCGAGATCCGAGGCCTAAGATGAAGGGGCTCAGATTGTGAGGGGAAGGGAGATGGGTTTGTGGCTCGACTAAACCAAGCCAGTCAATGATTTCTTCTTCTTTTTTGAGCAGGCCCCATAATTCAAAACACAAAAATTTGGATTTTAGTTTACTTCTCTCCGCAACAGAGAACATTCTCTCTTCCCTCTCCTCTTCGAAAATGCAACACAGGAATGAAGCAAGGCGCCTCCTCTCTTTCGTGAAGATCTCCAGCGACTCCTCTCTTCTAAGGTCCATCTTTGGCTACTTTCGACTTGTCCGGTAGGACGAGAACCCCACGAAGAGTCCCGTCTAAGGAAGAAAGTGACGGAGAAGCTCACATAGACGAAGAAAGAGAGTAGAGAAGCGACATCGAGGCATACCTCGCTTTGAGTTTGGCGTCCTACCTCATGGATACAAATTTGTGGGGTTTTGGGTAGGAGTTCGCATGCGATTGGGTTTGGGTTGTGTTTTTTTAGTAGTGATAACACCATAGTTACACATGTCTACACCCTCATTTCTTGATCGATTTGGTTTGAATTTGTGTGTTCCTTTGCTTATTTTATCATAGGTTGTGCTCGTGTGTCGCATTTCATGTCCTAGCAGGTAAAAGAAGTTTAAGTGCAAGTTTCGGGTCATTTGGAGATTGTTTGGCAATTTGGGGACAACTAGAAGTGACACACTGGCAGGCCTCATAAAACACGACCATGTTCCATCAGTCACTCCTAGTATTTCAACTGCTGAACGAATTTGTAGAGAAATAGGAAAACACGGACGCTGAAAAATACAACTGTGTTTCTTATGTCGAGAAAAATTGCTGCAAAATTGCAGCCCAAAAATACCAAAATTTTGACACTTTACCCTTTTTTTTCTCCCAAAGGTATCCCAAAAGAGAAAATGACATTTATCCTATTGTAGATGATCTTATAAAAATAATAAAACTATGAATATTAAATTATTAATACTAAATTACCTGAAAAAAAAAAAAAACAAATTCCAAGTCCAAACAAATCCCCTAACTCTTGCTCATTTACCTAAACAGACCCCTAGCCCTGACAATTACGGAATTACCCCATCACCCGCTCTTCCCTCTTCCCCTCCTTTCCTTCTTTGCAATTTCTCCCTTCGCTTTTCTCTTCTGTGGGTAGGTGCCTCTGCTCGCTTCTGTCACTCACCCGCTCTCTTTTTTCATCTCACTCTTCCCTACCCCTAGATTTTGTCGCCGATCGCTTCCCCTCTCCTCCGCCGTCTTCCGCCCCGGCCGCCGGGAATCGTCTCCGGTATTCCCCCTCCAACTCAACACAACAACCTCTCTCCACATTCCTGTAGAAATTTATTGAAACGGAGCAAGTAAGTCGCTCCTCTGTTTCTTCTACTCATTGTTTCTGTGTTTGTGCTCGCGCGAGAGGAAGGAAGAGGGGTATTAGCTGGTTTATGCATGTGAATCCGATTGCTGGATTTTCTCTCCATGGGGCACAAGAAGCGCGCTGCCGCTCCTCGCTCCAAGCACCAGCCCGTGGCGGCTGCGGCGCCGGCAGATGAAGCTGAGGTCTGTCCCGATCCCAACAACAACCTGTCGATTGTGAAGATCGAGCCGGCCCTAGGTTCGCTCGAGCTCGACGGAGCCGGAGCCGGCTCAATCAAGCTGGAATGCGAGCGAGCCCTAACGTCGCTGCGGCGGGGGAACCACACCAAGGCGCTGCGGCTCATGAAGGAGTCGTGTTCTCGCCACGGAGACTACTCCCCGCACTCCGCTCTAATCTACCGGGTCCAAGGCACGGTTTGTATGAAGGTGGCTTCGATAATTGACGACCCTAATGCCAAACAGCGGCATTTGAGGAACGCCATCGATTCTGCCCGCAAGGCTGTGGAGTTGTCTCCCAGCTCGATTGAGTTCTCCCACTTCTATGCTAATTTGCTCTACGAGGTCGCTAATGACGGGAAGGAGTACGAGGAGGTGATGAGGGAGTGTGATAGGGCTTTGGAGATACTGAATCCCGTTGATCCTGCCAAGGAGAGTTTGCAGGAAGAGAATCAGCTGAAGATCACCACGGCTGAGGCCAGGATTGCTCATGTGCAGGGTGAGCTGAGGAGCTTGAAACAGAAATCCAGCATTGCTTCGATTTCCACTTGGATGAAGAATTTAGGGACAGGGGAGGAGATTAGGTTGATTCCTATCCGACGTGCCACTGAGGACCCTATGGAAGTTAGGTTGGTGCAGACGAGGCGACCTAATGAAATTAAGAAAGCTACCAAGACCCCGGAAGAGCGAAGGAAAGAGATTGAAGTTAGAGTTGCCGCTGCCAGACTCTTGCAGCAGAAATCGGACACTGGGTTGGGACAGAATAATGGGGAGAGGAGCAACGATAAGGGAGTTGAGTTATCTTCTGGAAGTGAAAAGAGAGGAGAAAGGAGAAAGTACGGGAGTAATGCAAGAAGGAATGGGTCAAACACAGAAAGGAAGGACTCTGTACGTTCATATTGGAACTCAATGAGGACAGACATGAAGAAGAATCTGTTGAAAATTAGAGTCGATGATTTGAAGGGTTATTTTGGCTCTTCCAAGGATGGATTAGCGAGTGTGGTCCTGAATGAGGCACTAACATTTGCAGAGGGGAGAACTGGGTGGAGGTTTTGGGGTTGTTGCAGATGCACCGACAAGTTCTCTACTCCAGAGAAACATATACATCATGTTGTGCAAGAGCACATGGGTAATCTTGTCCCCAAGATGCAGGCAATCTTGCCTCAAATTGTTGAAAATGAGTGGAGTGAGATGATTCTTAATTGTTCTTGGAAACCGTTGGACATTTCTTCTGCAGCTAATATGCTTGGGGATCAAGGGAAATGCCAGGAGCCAGAGCTTGTTCAGGACGTTTTCCTTGGAAACCATGATGGTGAGTGTGATGATTGCTTCAAGGATGCATGGGATTCTTCTCCAGAGAAGGAAAATTTGAGGGATGGATGTAGTGACAACAGCAGTGGAGGAAAGGATACTGATAGAAGTGCAAGTGCTGAGTGTAGAGAATGCGATGACAACCAAAGACCTCTGGCATATTCTATTGACAGCTGGCCTTTATCCGAGGACTCTGAGCGGGCAAAACTTCTTGAGAAAATTCATGCTGTATTTGTATCTCTTATCAGTCATAAGTATCTCGCCATGAGCCATCTTACCAAGGTGATGCAAATTACGATGGATGAGTTACAGACCCTTGCTTCTGGTCCCCAGTTTCTGAACCAAGGTTTAGACCAAACTCCCATGTTGATTTGCCTTCTCGGAGAATCCCAACTGAGAAAGATCCTCAAGTTCTTACAGGATCTGTCTCATGCTTGTGGTTTGGGCAGATATTCGGAGAAAGGTAGTGCAATGGATGATGCCAATGGCGATGCTCACGTATATGAGTCTAAAGAAGATCTTGTTCTTAGTGCTGATGGATCATATCTCTACTTGGACGAGAGTCTATTGCCTGCTGAATGTGCGCGGGAGAACGTTACCACGAGCTCTGGTAATCCTGAAAACTTGATTCCACCTGAATCCGATTCATTATTGTCATGGATATTTTCAGGTCCCTCTAGTAGTGACCAATTGCAATTATGGATGCGAACAAAGGAAGAAAAAATGCAACATGGAATGGACATTGTTCAGACTCTTGAAAAGGAGTTTTACCAATTGCAAAACCTTTGTGAGAGGAAATGTGATCATTTAAGCTATGAGGAAGCCTTGCAAGGTGTTGAAGATTTAGTTATTGAAGAAGCTAAGAAGAGAGATGATATGGCTCCGTCTGAAGTAGAAAGCTTTGATTACATTCTTAGGAGGAGGAGAGACGAGGCCATTATTATTGTGAATGACGGTATGGTAAGTGGCAGAAGGTTCGAGTTAGAGGTTATATCAAGTGTCCTAAAGGAGGCAGAAACGTTGACAGTTAATCAATTTGGATATGAAGATAATTATGGTATGGCTTCTCAATTGTGCGATCTCGAATCTGGTGAAAATAGCGACGGCAGAAGCAAGGACTATATCCATCAAGTGGATTCTTGTGTTGAAGTTGCTATCCAGAGCCAGAAAGAGCAGTTATCTATTGAGGTCAATGTTCTGATTCTAGATGCACGCTAAATGAAAACTGAATTTGTTTTTTTTTTTTTTTTGGTGATTGTATTCTCTTGTAACTTTGGCTTTCTATACTGCAGCTAAGCAAAATAGACGGCCGTATCATGAGAATTGTGACAGGGATGCATCATTTAGAACTCAAACTTGAGCCCGTTTCTGCATGTGACTATCAGTCAATACTGTTGCCTCTTGTGAAATCTTATTTGAGGGTTTGTAATCTAAATTTATTTACTAGTGTCTGCTGCAATCTGTAGATAGACTTTGTTATATTTGACCTTGTCACATCTCTTAATAGGCTCATTTAGAGGATCTAGCTGAGAAAGATGCCACAGAAAAATCTGATGCAGCCAGAGAAGCATTTTTAGCGGAGCTTGCTCTAGATTCTAAAAAAGCTGCCCGAGGAGGTAGTGATACTTCAAGGAACCTACAGGAGAAAAAGGACAGGAAAAAGAACAAAGAGTTGAAGAAAAAGGATTCTAAGGTCTGAAGTTAACATTTGGTAATCTTGTAAGTCCTTAAAACGGGAGATGTAATATTAAATGCTTACCTATGTTTACTCTATGATTGTAGGCTTCTTTTGGCAATGAGCTGCCATTGCTTCATGATGAAACAACTGAGCAGGAGTAAGTCTTGTTCCTGACTGAGCTTTGCAATCATCTTTCCTGCTATTAGTGCCATTCACTTCATGTTGTCATTGTATGATTCTATATGTGGCTGATGATGGTACTGTCTTTATCGTGTACTCTTTCTTCTTGGTTGCAGCTCCTTTCCATTCTCGCCGGAGGATGATCCAGATTGTGAAATTCTTCATCCTGCAAATGTTGTAGACCTGAAACAGCAGGAGGAAGAATTTCGACGCAAAATTGAGCTCGAGGAGGAGGAAAGAAAGCTGGAAGAGACTCTGGAGTTCCAAAGGAGAATTGAGAATGAGGCCAAACTGAAGCACTTGGCCGAGCAGCAACATAAACGAGCTTCTAAGACATTTCCAGATAACCTTACTGAGACTCCACTTGATGTCTCCATGGAGAAAGCTGTTATTAATGGCCGCGATTCCTTGGTAAGGGTTGTTGCTTTGCTTTGACCGTGCTGTTTCTTGTAAATTAGTGATTCTAATTAATGCCAGCAGTATCAATCTTAGTAGGACTTCTGTATGAATGAAGAACACCTCGTGAATTTTCAGTTTCAGGAGCAGTTAGGAGAGACAAATGGCTTATCTAGCAACGAAGTTGAACAATTGACGACTGGAAATGCTTCGGGCTTGCCGATTGAATCTTCTCCAATATCTGGTTCTGAAGTTCTTAGTCATGGGCATAGTGGTAAACTAAACCCAGTTTGGCACTATGTGCTTTCCGATTTAGTCTTTGGTACTCTAGTATTAAGTGAGTTGATCATCGTCTATATTTTTCAGGTCTCCTGAATGGAACTGCTAAAGAAAATGGTGTTCTAGTTTCTGAACGAAGGATGGGGAGGAGAGCTAGGCGGCAGAAATCCTCTTCCAGATCTGTTGATAGCAATTCTCAGCTTGCATCAGCTGAGAAAGAAAATACACCTGTTGTGAGTGGTATGTGCTATCAGCCTATGGATTTCTTTTGCCCAAAGGATTCTTTGAATGTTCAGTTGCATGTACTAGTTGCCAGAATTTCTGGACCTGATGCAACATGATCACATAAAAACGATCGGTTATTAATTTGCAAGAATGAGTCAGAAGAAGACATGTTCCTGATTCTGCTTCTATCTTTTTATCAAGAGACGACAAGAGCTGGCAAAAGTTGTCTGAAACTCTCCTATTGGATGTGTTAAGGACCTGAAAGCAAAACAAGTGGGGTTTGCTAACAAAAATATGAAGTGATAGAAAATCAGTATGCAGTTTTTAAGAAATGATATAATCTAATATAACAGGTTGGAGAGGTTTAGTCTGGTACAAGAGATTGTTTTTTTCACATACAAGAACTAGACTCTTATGTACATAAACTCTTCTACTTGAAATCTAGGGGTTATTGCATGAAGAATACTATATGACCTGGGATGTAGTTGTCTAATGTGTTTTCAGTTGAAAATTTGGCCTAATTTCGTTTCTGCTTGTAACCAGTTAATCTGAATTCTGGAGATACGGGAACCAAGACGTTGAGACAATTACAAGTGGAGGAAGATGACGAGGAAAGATTCCAGGAAGACATGAGAAAGGCTGTACGGCAAAGTCTGGGTAATGTAGATTATGCCTACTTAATGAACTGACTAGTATGATCCTTCTTATTCTATGCTGATGGCTGGATGTTGAGCTTTGACCGAGGCGAGTATATGAAAAAATATTGATTTTCTCGAATGTCTGCTTTGCTTATAACTTGTATATCTTCTGGTTAGCATGGACTTGCCAAGACCTATGGAGTTACATATCTTCATTTGTATCCTCTCAGATTTGAATCTTTAGGACCTTAAAAGTGTTCGTTATAGTAACTTGCTATTGTATGTTCACTAGGGTATCATTTAAAGTCTTTGTTATCTTGGGTGATGAAGTTTGTTTCAGTGGTTGTCAATCTGTTTAGTGAAACATAGTGCATCCAGTTCGGTATTAAGTTGCTATTTTGAGGATGGTAAAACTTTGGTCCCCTCATTTTACTTAACGCTGTGTGTTTTTCTGATTTTCTTTTTACGTCTCCTTAGAAGCTGCGATCGTGCCATTCGTCCTGGATTAATCAGATCACTCTAAATACATAAGTCGTTCTTGTAATCCACAGCATTGCACCTAGAATCGAGGGTATCTCTATGGAAATGTTACCATAAGAAGCTCCGTATCCAAATAGGTTCATTGCCCTGTGTATAAGTTACAAAACGCTGACCTGACCTTGTGAAAAGAAATGTAATTGCTTGCCTCTTTCTCTTAGTGGACAATCTCTGACATTTACATTTTGCATTTCTGCTGACTTTTAGATGACATCCAAGCTCACCAGCACATGCCTTCCATTCCAAACTTGAGAACGCCAGCAAAGACAACTTTGGAGGCCAAACATTCAGATGCCTTACGAAATGAGGTTGCAGTTGAACATGAGAATGGAAGTGATGTATTTGGGACTGGCCTTCAGAATGATGTTGGTGAATACAACTGCTTTCTGAATGTAATTATACAGGTAACTTCGACATTCTAAAGTGTTCATCTCCCTTGCTTCATGATTTTGATCAATTAGGGTTTCATATTCAGTAGTCTGACATGTTTGTTTGTTGTTTCTCCTACAAGCTCAGTCCTTATGGCATTTAAGGCAGTTTCGATGTGAGTTCATGAGGAGATCAACATCAGAGCATGTTCACGTGGGAGACCCATGTGTTATTTGTGCATTGTATGATATTTTTTCCGCTCTAAGCCATGCATCTACGGATGTCCGAAGAGAGGCTGTTGCCCCTACATCTCTGAGGCTGGCTTTGAGCAACCTTTATCCAGATAGTCACTTCTTCCAGGAGGTAAAGTAGGAATGCCTGTTACCAAAGCTCTGTTGACTTGTATCTCACTTTGGTGACTTTGCACCTTTTCATCACAAAACTAGTTCATAAATAGCCATCGGTATCATAACCTAACGGTAATGTGGTGATAATTCTCAGGCTCAGATGAATGACGCATCTGAAGTTCTTGCTGTAATATTTGATTGCCTTCATCAAGCTTTTACATCGGGATCAAGCGTCTCTGATTCTGATTCAGTAGAAAGTAATTCTATGGGATCTTGGGATTGCACAAACAACAACTGTCTTGTCCATTCTATTTTCGGCATGGACGTATTTGAACGAATGAATTGCTACAGCTGTGGTTTGGAGTCCAGGCATCTGAAGTATACATCTTTCTTTCATAACATCAACGCCAGTGCTCTTAGAACAACCAAAGTATGTGTTACCAGTGAACAATTCCTTTCCTATTCACTTTTTGCCATGACTGTAGGTTTTAGCTCTGAGACTTCAGTAATGTACTTATGGATTTGATTTGTCCCGCAATTCAGGTGATGTGTGCTGACAGCTCCTTTGATGAGGTCTTAAATGTTGTAGAGATGAATCATCAGTTAACTTGTGATCATGAGGTTGGTGGTTGTGGGAAACCGAACTACATTCATCATATTCTATCAACTCCACCACATGTCTTTACTGCAGGTGAGTCTCAGGGTGGTTAGATTATACGACATTTTCCGGCTCAAGGATGAAACATCTATATAAATTCAAGAATTCAACGCCTCATTAATCTTCCATGTGCAGTTTTGGGATGGCAAAATACGTGCGAAAGTACTGAAGATATAGCAGCCACTTTGGCGACTTTAAGCACTGAGATTGATATCAGTGTCCTCTACCGTGGTTTGGATCCAAAGAATGTGCATACCTTGGTTTCAGTGGTATGTATTGCTGTTGAGTTTTAACTACTTTAGACTAACTAGGAGTAACGAACTGGTGTTTGTTATTGCGGACAACATTAACCTCCAGAAATTGGTTGCAACTTGAACTCCATTAAACCTCTCAACATCTTTCAGGTCTGCTATTATGGACAACACTATCATTGCTTTGCATACAGTCATGATCATGGAAGGTGGATTATGTATGACGACAAAACTGTCAAGGTGGGTTCATAATGCGCTGTGTTACTTAATGCCCATTTAAATGCTTTTCTTTCTCTGGATAGTGACACAATTGGTTTTTGATTTCTAGGTAATCGGTGACTGGGCAGATGTGCTTACCATGTGCGAGAGAGGGCGTTTACAACCTCAGGTTCTTTTCTATGAAGCTGTGAACTAGTAAAGCTAGGCATATTTTTTCCGGCTGGTGGAAGTTGTTAGTTATTGCCTGCACCTAGAAATGATGAAGCTTAATCCTACTATGGTTATATCTGGGTGCATTGGTGGAAGAGGCACTGTTAATAGCTGTGATACACCACCATGACTTTAACTCGAGTACAGTGCACACACGAAGAGCAATCAATCCCCAGAGAGAAGGTTTCTAATGGGAAGCAAAGTTTTGATGGACTCAAATGGGGGGAGAGAAGATGTGATATAAAACAATCACGAGATTTTGTAAACATAGCGAAGAGGTCCCTTTTAAGAGTAGAAGAAGTGAAACAACAGCCTCTCAGTTACGCGACTCAAGGGAGAAAGAGAAGCAGTGTGTATCGAGGTGAGATATTCTTTTTTGACTTTTGCTTTAGACCAAACATGGAAAACCAGTTGATAGTAGAGAACCTGAGGAATGTAGTTTTTGTCAGTATAGACTGTAGAAGGATCAATGGGGTCATATCTTATATGTGGAGGAATCCATTCAGAATAAAGCAAAACAGTAAATTATATCTGGCGGTGAAAATGGAAGGAAGAGCAATAAGGGAGAGGGGGTGGAAAGGAAGGAGATGGAGAGGTGAAAAGTGGAAGAGGAACGATTCTGCTGCCTGCTTATACAGTTTAGATTACCCGGAAAGGGGGCTCGGATTTTGTCTGTCGCCAGGGACCTTTGCATATAATTGGAAGTCAGGGAAGAATTTGCTGCGAATTGGTATCCGTTAGTTTGTCTCTCTTATGTTGATGATCACGATGATTTTACGAACCTTGAATCTCTTGCAGAAATTTATGAAATCAGTTTTTGGCCCTTCTCCCCCTGTGTATTAGTTTTCTTTCCTGAGATAAGTTGGGAAGATGATGGAGTTTCTGTGCCTGGGTTTGCTTCTACTTCTAGTTTCTACTGCTGTTACTGCTACCCTTTCGTTATCCTTTCATTTCCTCTATTAGGGTTCTGTCTTTCCTCCCTCTTGTTAGCATCGGTTTGCTGTTCAGTGAAACTTGCAAGAAGCTTACATTGATATATTGGTGCAGAAATACCGAATTATTCGTAATGGTTTCATAATGAAGGGAATTATACAACACTTTGCAATTCCATTACTCGCATACATACTTTCTAGCCATAAGACACAGAGCATTCTTCTTATGCATGGTAACACCAGGTAAAACTTCCATGTCCAAATCTTCACTCTTCGTTCCAACCGGCGTTTCCCAGTTGAAAGCATAAAGCAGGTTAGCCAAACAGAGCTCCACAGTCACGAGCCCCATATTAATTCCTGGACACATCCTTCTCCCAGATCCGAATGGTATCAGAGCAAAATACCCGCCTTTCAGATCGATGGACGTTTGCATGAATCACTCTGGCTTGAACTCCTCTGGGTTCTCTCCCCAGGCTTCAAGATCTCTTCCGATTGCCCAAGCATTGATATAAACCGTAGTTTTCGCCGGTATTTTGAACCCTTCTATGTTGCAGTCTTGACTCGATTCCCTTGGAAGCAATAGTGGAGCTGCAGCCTGCAGGTTGCAGTCTCATGGTTTCTTTGACGACAGCTTTAAGGTAGGGTAGTTGTTCAATATCTTCTTCTTTTACAAAGCCTGTCTTCTCTATAGCTTCTCGTACTTCTTCTTGATTTCCTCAATGCTGTTGGGTTCTTCATTAGGTACGTCATTGCCCATACCACTGTAGCTGCACTTGTGTCTGTTCCCGCTATAAATATGTCCTGCAAAATCAATTAAGCCCAAAAAAGAAAGTGAACATAATTAGATAATAAATAGCGCCTAATTGGTATAAGGGGTCCAGTAGGCTGCGGGCGAGTTTACCGTACGTTTCCTACAGCCCATATGCACGGATCACCGTTAATTCATTTAAACTTTAGATCTCAATTGTCGATTCTGTTTTCCCCTTCTGTCTCCCCTTCGTCGCCCGCCTGGCGGCTGTCCAAGTTTGCGCAATCGAAAGGAGCAGAGGAATTGGATCCGAGGAAAGGGATTTCGGGAGATGGGCGTAGAAGATAGCCGACTCTGCTTTGCCGGAACGGTGGATGGATGGATCCGGATGTAAGTGAAAAGGTGTAGCAAGTATCGTTCATTCCATTTCCCTTTTCATAATACCCTTTCGCCTCCCAGCCTGAAAATTCTCTCGGCGTTGATTCTTCATGCATGTGAGCATGTCTGATACCGCCATAGAGAGATATGATACCGAAGCAATCAGCGAAGGGTGGAAGTTGAATCCGACTTCAGAGAGATGAGTTGTCGGTGGGAATTGCTTGGGCATTGCTGTGTTTTAGTGCCAACTACATATCACTTCTGAAATTACAGGGGCAGGGATCGAAGGATTGTGGAGAGGAAGATGCCCTGTCTCAAGAAAGCCCTCCACACTCCCTGCATCTCTTAAACAAGATTGATAAATGGTGCATGTTACTATTATCCCCGGCCTTCTAAACAAAATTGATTAAATTATTCTCCAGTTATAGATTTCATGTGCACCATTCTTTTGCATGACTGACACATGTTTATGTGCAAACATGCCACCTGTTCACCTTTATTGACATCCATAATTCCTTCACCGGATCATCAAGACACACCAGTCACCACCTTAGGAATGAGAACGGAGCACCTCGGAACGAGTATCTTGATATATATATATATATATATCATAAATATAGTTGGAATCATAGGTTATCACATATCTACAATTTTATTATGGTTAAAATATGAGATAACAAAATTAAATTGCTAAGTATTTTAAGCAAAATTACATGTAATTTAGGGGAAATGGATCGAGAATGGAATAAGTTGGAATAAGTCAAATCGATAAGAGTACTCATGCCCGTATCGCTTATGAAACGCGTATTAATTTTCCTAAACAACTCAAACAAGTTGAGTAAAAAGGATCATGGTGATATTGTCATCCCCAACTCATATTATGTAAGTATTTTCAATGCTCTTTTTTGTTAATTAGTTAGGTTTTTATTTTCACTAAACGTTGAGGTTTTATCATTTAATTTGTTAAAATCACATTAGCTAGCATATTCCTTATAAGTTTCACTCATTTCAATTATTCCGTCAAGTTATGCTTGGTATATTTCGGGTGTTAGCAACAAAACATAACATAAAATCACAGAGTGGGGAAAATGTATAATGCTACAAATGTTTGATGTGGAAGAGTTATGTATTTATATCTTATATGTAGATAGCATTTATATGTTATAAGGTTGTTATTTCAATTAATAATGAGAATTGATAAATTTGATAGGAATTATTGGAATATAAATAAGATCAGTTTGCTTAAGTGGTTTGGTTGGAATTTGGAAACGATCGGCTGTATGATAGAATTTTGTGCATCCATTTATTCCCTATTTCATCTTCTCCCAAATTCATTTTCTATTCTACCCATGATGTTCGCACTGGAAGCACGAAAAAATATTTATTTCTCACTTAACAATTAAATTGGAGTATTTTGTAAGCTTCCATAATCATTTGACACTTTACTACGTAATATGATAATATTATTCATTACGTAAAACACCATGAATTATGTAAACCTTACATAATGCATTTTACATATGTTAGGTAAGATATAAAGGCATTAACTATAGATTATGGAATGAAGTAATTATGTAATAATTAAATCAGATGTGTTACATAAGTCTTTCTTACTGATATTAACAACATTCATAATGTAATATTGATATTAAGTAAGTAAAAATGTTGTACATTACAAAATTTACTTTGTGCCATTTCACAATTATCAAGTAAGGTATAGATAGATTTTGGAAAGGTTACGGAACAATAATCACAAGTGTTCTCTCTCGCATTTGTGGCTAACTTAATACGTGTTGCCCTTTTCCCAAGTCAATTGATCTTTCTTTTTCTGTTTATAGTTTTAGTTATCCTCCTTAGTTTGGTTTACTTCAAAGTACATTCAATGTTATAATTAAGTGTTTTTGGCGGAATTTGTCATTATTTTATCAGTTTACTGTAACTCATGGAAAAACTCTCTGTGAATTTTCAGTTACTCTATTTGAATATAACAATATCTCAAAATACTTACTTTTCAACCCCAAGGGTTTTCCCAGTATTATGATTTGATAACAATATTTATTGTGTAAAATAACAATATCCATCGCATTTATGCTAAAGTTTCTTTTTTGTTTGTCAAAAAATTATTTCCTTGCCTTCTTATAAAATTGGAGAATACCACAATGTATTATCATGTATTCAACTATTCAATTGAAAATCATGTTGTATAATCATAAATACAGATATTAACTCCAAAATCGTACTCTACACGTAGGCTAAAGAGATCAAGAAGTTGATTACGTCCTAAATACATCTGCTTCAAGCTTCAAGTTAATACATAATTTCTCTTTGGCCACTAAAGACATTCACCTTTATTTCAAATTATTATTTTTCAATGTTAATTGATCAATTTATTTTCGAGAATCCGCTGCGGAGCGCGGGCCAATTTTCTAGTAACCATATATTTCACTATGTTATATGTGCATACTTCTCCAGCAAGTAAGAAAAGTAATTACCATGAGAATTGCTTTGATGTGGTCAAATGTGAGTTGGACTTTGTAGGTTTCTTCCTTCGTAACCCCAAGAAGAACATCTAGAACGTCCTTATGCTTCGATTCTGCTCGTTTTGTGTCAAGATGTTGATCGATGATATCTTGGTAGAAAGTATCTAGCTCCTTACAGTTCTTCTCGAGTTGACTCATCATACCTATAAATCTATCAAGAAATCCCAAGGGTGGAAAATGGTCAGAGAAAAAAAGGCAGTAAACATGGCCTCGGACTCTCTAAGCATCAACTCGAGTTTGCTCCTTAGATCAGCTCCATGATTTCCCTCTAAACTCTTGCCGAAAGCGGTCAGGCAAATAATTGTACTTGTCACGGACAACATGGCTTCGGACAAGTAGAAAGGGTTGGAACCATGGGAAGATTTGGATATCCTCTCTAATTGGAGAGAAGCTCTGAACCCAGTTCAAATTGAAGAGGTGGACGACACATTTTTTTCTGATCTCTCTCCAGTATGTATCATAGGGGGCAAATGAATATATGCCAAAAGAAGTACTGCACAAACTTGTGGAATGACACTGGATTTGCTGATTCCAATCCAGTGGTTACTCCAATTGATATGAAGACAAGACTTGCAGCAGATGATGGACCTCTACTTGAAGACCCTGGACTTTACAGACATATTGTGGGAAGACTACACTATCTGACAATCACTAGACCAGAAATTACTTTGGTTGTGCAACACCTTTGTCACTATAGTGCAGCACCAACTACCACACACATGCAGTTAGCATACAGGGTTCTCAAATACCTGAAGAATGCTCCAGGTCAAGGTCTGTTATATTCGTCTTCATCTGATTTAACCCTGAAAGGGTACAGTGTCTCAGATTTGGCATCATGCCTTGATTCAAGACGATCAACTACAGGTTATTGCATTACATTTGGAACTTCATTGATTATATGAAAATCTAAGAAACATGGGACTGTTTCTAGATCATCTTCGGAGGCTAAGTACAGGGCTCTAGCTCAACTGACATGTGAAGTTGTATGGGTTAAAAGGTTAATACAGGAAATTGGTCATCCTCAACTTGTTAACCTGTTTTGTGACAGTCGATCTGCGATTTACATTGCAGAAAATCCTGTGTTTCATGAGAAAATGAAACACATTGAGATCAACTATCATGTGGTTCGACAATTCCTCCAATCCAAGCTTATTGGATTAAGTCACTTGGATACTAAGAACCAAATTGCTGATCTATTTACCAAGGGGCTTAGTCGATTTCGGTTGCATTGCCGAAATCTTCAACTCAAAAAATTGTGGATCGCTTTTCACGGGTTTTTACCGTTTTAGTTTTTCATTCAGGATCCCTTTTATGAATCGACCAAATACCAGATTTTACAAACAAAAAATTGAAGAAGTTGTCTAGGAGACAGTGAGCAATCCCTCTGAAGTCGGAGATAGTGAGATAGAATATGAAGACTATAAGGAGGCGAAGGAAGAAAAGACCATCATGGCAGCCCGTCAAAGAACATTGGGTGATTTCGCTAAACCAAGCGCATCTGGTATTGCCTCCAGCATTACCAGACCACCCATCACAACAGCAAACTTCGAACTATGCCATAGCACAATCCAGATGGTGCAGAACGCCGGTCAGTTCGAAGGAAAGGACGATGACAACCCCGTCCATCATGTACAAGTCTTTCTGGAAATTTGTGACTCCGTCCAACACCAAGGAGTCACAGCAGATGCTATCAGGTTACGACTTTTCCCTTTCTCACTTAGAGGAAGAGCTAAGTCGTGGCTTGAATTTCAAGCACCAGGAACCTTCACCACCTGGGACGATCTAGCACAAGCTTTTGTGGAAGAATACTTTCCTCCATGGAAGACAGACGAAATCAAAGAAAGAATATCTCACTTTCGCCAGCGAAGTGGAGAACCACTCTATGATGCCGGGAGATGATTCCAAGGATTACTTCATTCATGCCCTCACCATGGGTTCGGACAAGAGCAGCTTGCCGACGTCTTCGGAAAAGGTCTAGATGATGCCACAACAATACTCCTCAACCAAGCAACAGATGGCGATATTACTCAACTAACAACCGATGCGGCCATGACGCATTATGCAGATATAGCAGCCAAGACAAGAAATTAGGCAAGAAGAACTACTCCTCGCCCAGTTTCTGTAAATAATTTCCAAGATTCATCTGACTTTCAGACAGCAATGATGCTACAAATGGAGGCAATCACCCAACAACCTTTTGAGTTGAAGACTTCCACAAATTCACCACCAGTAGCTGAAATCTTTGAGTGTGAAATCGAACCAGAGAGGAAACAAGCACTGATGAGCTCTTACACGACGTCGTCTCCCTCAGAAGAAATAGAAGAGCTGAGTAGAAACGGTAGCGTATAAGTTAGTGCTTGGAGTCGTTTCAATTTTTACTGTACAGAGACACATGTTATTGGCTCATTAGTTGTGTATAGGTTTTTGTTTGTTACCGTTAGTTTCTCATCTCTGTAATTACCTTTCCTCATTCCCTTTGTTGAGAAGGTGTCTGAGAGTATATAAGAAGCCTCTGAGCACTGAGCCAACCTGGTTGCCTGCGGGTTTCCTTTCCAATATCCAGAACCCTAATTAGATGGGTTAAACCCAAAACTATAATAAAACGAAAATCAACCATATACCGTAAACCCAATCTCACGTCGGTTCACAAGTACATGGGTTCAACCCAAAACCATAGTCAAACGTCAATCAACTATATATCGTAAACACAATCCCACGTCGGATCACAAGTACATGGGTTCAACCCAAAACCATAATCAAACACTCACAAAATCATGTACTCTCAACCAATCTCACATCGGTTAACAAGTAGATGGATTAAACCCAAAACCATAATCAAACACTCACTAAACCATATACTCTCAACCAATCTCACATCGGTTCACAAGTAGATGGGTTGAACCCAAAACCATAACCAAACACTAACTAAACCATATATTGTAAATCAATATCACATCGGTTTATAATTAGATGGGTTAAACCCAAAACCATAGTCAAACGCTCAGTCAACCATATAAAGTACATGGGTTCAACCCAAAACCATAATCAAACATCAATCAACCATATATCGTAAACCCAATCTCACGTCGGTTCACAAGTACATGGGTTCAACCCAAAACCATAATCAAACACTCACTAAACCATGGACTCTCAACCAATCTCACATCGGTTAACAAGTAGATGGGTTAAACCCAAAACCATAATCAAACACTCACTAAACCATATACTCTCAACCAATCTCACATCGGTTCACAAGTAGATGGGTTGAACCCAAAATCATAATCAAACACTAACTAAACCATATATCGTAAATCAATCTCACATCGGTTTATAATTAGATGGGTTAAACCCAAAACCATAGTCAAACGCTCAGTCAACCATATAAAGTACATGGGTTCAACCCAAAACCATAATCAAACGTCAATCAACCATATATCGTAAACCCAATCCCACGTCGGTTCACAAGCACATGGGTTCAACCCAAAACCATAATCAAACACGCACTAAACCATATACTCTCAACCAATCTCACATCGGTTAACAAGTAGATGGGTTAAACCCAAAACCATAATCAAACACTCACTAAACCATATACTCTTAACCAATCTCACATCGGTTCACAAGTAGATGGGTTGAACCCAAAACCATAATCAAACACTCAACCAACCATATACTCTCAACCAATCTCACGTTGGTTCACAAGTACATGGATTCAACCCAAAACCATAATCAAACACTCACTAAACCATATATCGTAAATCAATCTCACATCGGTTTATAATTAGACGGGTTAAATCCAAAACCATAGTCACACGCTCAGTCAACCATACAAAGTACATGGGTTCAACCCAAAACCATAATCAAACGATAATCAATCATATACCGTAAACCCAATTCTACGCCGGCTCACAAGTACATGGGTTAAACCCAAAATCATAATCAAACGTCAATCAACCATATATCGTAAACCCAATCCCACGTTGGTTCACAATTACATGGGTTCAACCCAAAACCATAATCAAACACTCACTAAACCATATATCATCAACCAATCTCACATCGGTTCACGATTACATGGGTTCAACCCAAAACCCGTAATCAAACACTCACTAAACCATATATCATCAACCAATCCCACATCGGTTCACAATTACATGGGTTCAACCCAAAAACCGTAATCAAACACTCACTAAACCATATATCATCAACCAATCTCACATCGGTTTACAATTACATGGGTTCAACCCAAAAACCGTGATCAAACACTCACTAAACCATATATCATCAACCAATCTCACATCGGTTCACAATTACATGGGTTCAACACAAAAACCGTGATCAAACACTCACTAAACCATATATCATCAACCAATCTCCCATCGGTTCACAACTACATGGGTTCAACCAAAAAACCGTAATCAAACACTCACTAAACCATATATCATCAGCCAATCTCACATCGGATCACAAGTAGATGGGTTAAACGAAATACCATAATCAAACACTCAATCAACCATGTACCTAACCTCAATCTCACATCGGTTTACAATAACATGGGTGAACCCAAAACCGATAATCAACTGCTCATTCAACTATATGTAGTAAAAGGAAAACGAACAATGAATTTTACAAAACATGTAGGTAGTCTGACTGGTTAATGTGCTTAATGATTATTCCAAGTGCGCGGGTTCGATCCTTCTAAATGACATTTTTTATTCACTAACTCACGCCCACAATCTCACGGGTTTGAGATACACCTTTCAAGACTGTGAGGTTCCCTGAACTAAAGGAAATGTTTTTTACATTCTCACGACCCAGTCTCACGGGCGTGAAATTCCATCATTAAGGCTTTATGAAAAACCCATCTCATGGCCCAGTATCACGGGCGTGAAAGGTCCATCCTTAAGGTGTCAGGGTAATCACCATCTCACGGTCCAATCTCACGGCCATGAGAATGGATTATTGAGGCCGTGAAACAGCCTGCTGGCAGGGTGAATAAGGTCCATTACGTACAATATAAAAGTTTTAACAAATAGGTCGCTGCTCTCTTTTATCTTCAACAATGTCTTTCGCATTCAGCTTGTGGAAATCTCCTGTTGATCACAGTCACGAGTCGAATACACTCTAAATTCTTTCAGTTCCTCGGATCTTCCAACCACTTGTTCACCATCCAAGACGATATCCGTCCCTCCCTCGGGGACACCCATAATTCGCTGGAAATCTTTGGCCGAAATATGCACTTTCAGCCCGTACGCCTTAATTGTGCTTTCTTCCAGATTAAAACTCTTTAAAAGTTTCTCCAACAACTCACGTTGTAACATTCTTCCTTTGACTTCAAGAATCCGACCAAAGCCACATCTCTTAATGGCATCTAATTGACAAGCCTCTAAATTTGAGACTAGGGAGAATGGAACCTCAAACTAAAATGGAACCTCAAACTAAAATGTTTACCTTCAGTTTGGGGATAACCAACGGAAAGTAGTGTTATCAATCATTTCATTAGATTAACTATCATGGTTTGAAAATCTTTGTTTGTATTGCTAAATTGGGGTGACAATATGAAGGAAAAAATCCCAGAATACACTAGTTAGTAAAAATAATTCCCAAAATACAGTACTTATGAAAATATTTCCCAAAATACAGCAGTTTGGGCATCACCGCTGCGGACCAAGACAGTGAAGGCAATCACCGTTTTTGACCCAAACGGTGATAGCATCATCGCTGTGGTCAAACGCGGGGATAGCATCATCGCTTTCAACAATAACGGTGATGAGTTCCCCGCGTTTTTGCAAAACGGTGATAGTCGACCTAATCATCGCTGTTGACAAAAGCGATCATATCATCGCCATAGATTAAAGCGGTGATAATTGACACGTTTTAGAGCCCTGGTAGGTGGGAAATTAGGTCACAGCTACCTAGCTATCACCGCTTTGGACAAAAACAGTGATGTGTTCACCGCCATTATCCTCAGCGGTGATTGCTAAATAATTTTCCTATAAATACTGACCTCCACTTCCCCTGTTGCTACCTTACAGAAAATTAGTACAAAAATTAGTGTTTTATTAGTCGTTTTCTCAGCTGGTTTGGAGTTGGTTTACTGCTCAAGAAACTCGTCGGGATTCGGTATGTTATAATTATGTAATGTTTACATGTTGATGTGTTAGTAATTATATGTCTGTATTTAGTGAATTGCGGTTATTGGAAAATATGTTATGATATATTTAGATTAATTATGATATGATAGATGTTAGTTAGTACTGAATTTAGATGAATTTGTTTAGTTTTCTCATGATAGATCGGGAGTCGGTATGTTATAATTATGTATTGTTTACATGTTGATGTGTTAGTAATTATATGTCTGTATTTAGTGAATTGCGGTTATTGGAAAATATGTTACGATATATTTAGATTAATTATGATATGATAGATGTTAGTTAGTTAGTTAGTTATGAATTTAGATCAATTTGTTTAGTTTTCTCATGATAGATCGGACTTCGGTATGTTATAATTATGTATTGTTTACATGTTGATGTGTTAGTAATTATATGTCTGTATTTAGTGAATTGCGGTTATTGGAAAAAATGTTATGATATATTTAGATTAATTATGATATGATAGATGTTAGTTAGTTAGTTAGTTATGAAGTTAGATGAATTTGCTTAGTTTTCTCGTGATAGATCAATTACATGCGTTTGTCTATGGGTTTGGATGATATTGTTTTTGTATCCCTAATGTACTAATTATATACTATACTTAATTATTATAAATTGCAGACATGGGTAAATTTAAGAAGTTTCGGCTTATTATTCGGTGGAATGGTCGGGTGACAAACTCGAACATTGGGATCGACTATGAAAATGGCGAATCCACTATGCTAAAAATTGAGTCGAGATTCTCGTGGCAAGAACTCCATGACATTTGTGCAGAAAGGACTTGTACGGGCGGGCAAAGGAGAGTTGGTCAAATTGCTTACCGCTATCCAAACATGAGTTCTGGCGGAGTCATGTACGAAAAAGTTGTCATAAATGATGATGACTCGGTGAACATGATGATACAGTTCCTATCTGACAACGGGGTGTGGCTTGCAGAGGTGTATGTCGAGACCGAGCCGGTCGGTGAAACTCATTCTCACTAGTATTCTTGTGATGATGGTTTTGAAGGAGGGTATGGCTGGGGTGGTAGTTCAAGTAACTACGGAGGAGGTACTTCTGCAGGAGGGTATGGCTGGGGTGGTACTTCAAGCAACTACGGAGGAGGTAGTTATGAAGGAGGTGTTGGGTGGGAAGAATACCCGCAACATGCTGAGACTGCCATCAATATCGTTAAGCCCGACGGTGATCAATGGCCTGCTTGGGGTCCAGAGTGGGCTGACATTGAGAACACCCTTCGATCTGGGCGTTCTTCGCATGACCAACAAGACGATGTTGGTTATGCTGGTAAGGATGACCATCCTGAGTCGAGCTATCCATTCGCCTCTAGTGACGATGAAAGTGAGGAAGATTTGAGATCAGTCAGGGAGGAGGAAGATATGGACGATATCGATGACAGAGAGGTGGCGTTCCGTCAGGCACCAACGCCTTACTACACAGAGGTTCCTGATCAATTTTTATATGGTCAGAACGATGCCCCTGACTATCGGCCCATGCCTGTGTATAATCCGACTGCTAATTTGGAAGTGGGAATGGCGTTCACTTCGAAAGCCGATGTGCAAGATGCTTTTAGCGAAGAAGCCATGCGGCGTAACTTCGAATGGAAGGTAAAATATTCTGACACCAAACAACTGCATGTCATTTGTAAGAATGCTGGAGAGGGTTGTATGTGGCAACTTCGGGCTGCATATATGAAGAGAAAGGGCGTCTGGGTCATGCGAACAGTAGAGAACATCAGAACAACCACAGATGCTCCTCAACCATACTTTCACAGGATCACCGGCAACTGAAAGCAAAAAAGGTGGCGAGAACCATTAAGCACCTAATCGAGGCACAACCAGATATCAAGATAAAAGCTATTATGGCCGAGGTGAAGGATCGACATTCCTACACCATAAGGTATAAGAAGGCGTGGCATGGGAAGCAGAAGGCCATGGCTGAGGTCTACGGTGATTGGGATGACTCGTATGCTTTACTCCCTCGACTAATGTCCGCAATGGAGGAGTCCAACCCTGGGACGGTTTTCGTGCCGTGGTACAACAACGTGCAAACTGAAGATCAAGTTCGAGTACAGAACGAGTTGATGTTTCATCGTCTGTTCTGGAAATTCAAGCCATGCATTGACGGGTTTCCCTTCTGCATGCAGTGATTCAGGTATATTACGGACTCAAAATATTGTACTAGTTCATTACCTTACTAAGTTAAATTTTTACTAACTAATTATTCATTTTTAACAAGTTGATGGAACTTTCCTTACTGGGAAGTATAAAGGAACTCTTCTCATTGCAACTGGGGTTGATGGAAATTTAAGTATTTTCCCCTAAGCATTTGCATTAGTTGAAGGGGAGAACAACTTAAGTTGGGCATGGTTCTTTGACCAGCTACACGCCCACGTCACACAAAGAATGGGTATTACAATTATATCGGACCGACATGCCGGGATTAAACACGCCGTCGGTGGTTTTCCCGACGAATGGGGATGGACATGGCGCTGGTGTATTCGTCACTTCCTTGCCAATTTCCAACACAAATTTGGCAAGAAGAAAGACATAAGAGATCAATTGTGGAGTGCAGGTAGTAATGTAGTTCAGTCGATTCTTCATGGTTTATTGTTGAAATGAAATTTCTTATGGCTTAATTATTTATTCTCCGGTCTTGTAGCGGTTGCACATCAACCAAAGAAGTACGAGCAGAAGATGAAGACGATCCGTCAGATACACCGGGCGGGAGCAATATGGGCAGAAGGTCAAGATCTGCACATGTGGACATTTCACATGGACAACGAGGCTAGATTCGACATTGCAACTACCAACCATGGCGAGAGCATAAATGGAGTCTACAAGGGCATTAGGGCAATGCCTGTATCTTTCCTAGTGGAGATGACATACTGGAAGGTAAACGAGTGGTTTGTGAAGAGACGAGAGCTCTCTATAGGGAGGGAGCGTGCTGGTCATTCAATAGCACGTCATATATTTGATGGCATGCAGAAGATCGAGGAGAAATCAAGTAAGCACAGAGTTGTTCTGTTCAACCGCAATGAAGGTGTTTTTGCTGTGCAAACAGGTATATGGGGTGGAGGAAGACGTGGGCATAATCGTCAATCCGTTACTCTACACGTAGAAACTCGAACCGGAGAGTGTACATGCCAAAAGTATCAAAACAGAAGAGTATCTTGTTCACATGCAATGGCAGTAGCTAAGTCGATAACCCTCAGCGCTTACAGTTTGGTTAGTCCTTACTACACGGAACAGGCGATCAGGAACTCCTACTCGTCAAGTTTCAGCCCCCTGCCGGATGAAGCTTATTGGCCTGTAGACAATGGGAAGTTGATTATCCCACCGTTGCACTTAAAGCGCACCAAAGTTCGTCCTAGGACCGAAAGGATTCACAATGAAATGGATCAATCACAACGTGCCCGACCAGGTCCAAAGCGTTGCTCAAAGTGCAGACAACCGGGTCATGACAAGAGGTGTTGCCCAGGTCCACCTCTAGAGCAAGATTCGGGGCCAAGTACAAACCAGCCTTGAGTACTCTTTTGTTCACTTCCTTGTCATTTTCGTTGTTGTCATGTTTAAGTTGGAATTCTTGTTTTAATCTTGTTGAGTGATTGTAATGAATTGTGTCTGTTGTTTACTTTGGTACAACATGGGGGATAAAACAACACAATCCCAAACTAAATTAAGACGACATAGATAGTTCATGGGAAACAACACAATCCCAAACTAAATTAAGACGACATAGATAGTTCATGGAAAACAACACAAGACCAAACATAATTAGGACGACATAGATAGTTCACTGGTTGTCTTCATTTCCCTCCACTTCCCCTTCTCTTCCTCTTCCTCTTCCTCCACGACCTCCTCGGCCCCTTCTTCCGCCTTCTCTACCTCCTCCTTCTTCACGAGCCCGCTGGACAACTGCTCGCGGATTCCTCTTAACCCGACCACCCACAGGAGTGTAGACAGGTGGTGGGGGTTGATATGGCTGAGATGAACCAGAAGCGTGGTGGAAAGTCGATGATGTGTGTTGTTGTTGCGGGGTCTGATACTGAGCAGTTTGTTGCTGATAGTGGAAGTGAGGGGTGCCTTGGGTGAACATGTCATGTTCCTGAGTCGGGGCATAGCTTGACGACCCTCCGGTGCCCTCAGTACTAGTTGCCCACTCACAATGTGGCCATGGTTCAGGAAGTTGAGTTTGTTGAGATGGACGAAGCTCTTCAATGTTTTCTCTCACCCTTCTCCTGCTCCTTCGTGGGGGCACGATCCTCTCATCAGCACGGAATGAAGGTCGGGGCGGTGCAGGCATTGGAGGGTATAATACGACATCCCTACTTTGCTCTCGGGTACAACAGAGCAAGTTGTTGAAAAGCCTACGCAAAAAAGATGTCTTCCGCTCATCCATGGTGGGTGCACTCTCGACAGTGTGCTTGGCATGTTCCAAACCGTCAACCTAATAAATTGTTGTACAAAATTAACTAACATTAAGACAAAGAGGCATCCTTAAATCTAATAATGTTAATTAACATTCTAGCTAATATAGGCATGTAATCATACTACACAAAACTTAGTCAAAGAGGACAAAATGGAATTCACTTACCACTGCGCCCCAAACAACACCTTGCTTTGACACCCATCTTAGCGTGAAATTTCGATACCACCGCATGTAGCCATCGTGGTACCCTATTGGCCTCGTCTCCGGCAACCCTTGGACCACCCACTGATTTCTATTCTCCCATATGTTGATGTAGAATTCATGCTTCTTGACCCAATCCTTTTTTGTGTGGCGTAGGTCAATGGCGTGGAGCTCCCTGAACCCTTGAGGTGGGGATGCTGGAATTGGTTGCTCCAATCGATAGGGCAGGTGTCATTCCACCATGTGGAAGCAGATTAAGGGCACCTTGCACAACCATGTCTCTTCATCCTCGGGATGTCTAAGACGATGCAACTCAACCACTTCATTTGAATATGGATCCCATACCGCCTACAATCATTATAGTTCATGGAATTAGTACAAATTATATCCACTCCACCTAAAAAATTGAAAATGATGAAATTTTATATTTTTACCTGGTTCCACCAAGGCTTATCAAATTCAGCACGATAAAACAACAAAGAGTGTTCAGGCTGGTGGTCGTTTGTATTTGCTCCGATCCACCTAATTAAGCAAAAGTACGTATATAAGCAATTTTTATGGCATAGATGTTTACTTGTTAAGTATGATTTTATGGAAGCATCTAAATTGAACTAAAATTCCTTACTTGGCAATAATCTAAATTAGCTAAATACGATTTGGTTAGAATAAATCTAAATTTGCTAACTTGGAAGATATCTAAATTCACTAAAATACTATAATTGCATACCTAAAATGTCACTAAATTTGCTTACTTGAAAGATATCTAACTTCACTAAAATTCACTAAATTCGCTTACTTGGAATAGATCTAAATTCACTAAAATACCACCATTGCATATCTAAAATAAATTAAACTTAAATTAAACTTACTTGAAACCATATGGGGGATTTGCTACAAATCGTAGCTCATCATCTGGCAACCAGAATTCCCGAGGGTCTCGAGGTGCTAAAAACGGAAGATGCCCCATGCCCAGAGTTGGAGTATGAACATCGCACCACCAGCTTGTCTCGCTCCCAACCTCGAGCAAGTACACAACTCTCGATAGATCCCAGCCAAGACGGCCGACCCCCAACTTTTTTCCCGATCTCGTCCCAGTCACCGAGGAGCATATTTAACCACATGCCTTGTATCCACCGGTTTGACTTGTCGGGGAACAGAAACCCACCAACCAAACCAATTAGGTAGACACGTGCATACCGCTCCACCTGATCTTCAGGAGTGTCCGGGCCTATATTAACCTCCATTTGGATGTGGTCAACAAGCCACGGGACCGATACTTGCCCCGCATTCAGTGGTGGATGCCCAACCCCGTCGACGGGCGTGGTGGTCGGCATGTTGAACCCCAAACGCTCTTGAATCAACGGCCCCCAACCATCTTCCGGTTTTTTCGAGTTGTCGATGATGGCATCTCCGGTGATCGGGAGCCCGGTGAGGATGGCAACATCTTTGAGGGTGATCGTCATTTCACCCTCGGGAAAGTGGAAGGTATGCAGCTCGGGCTGCCATCGCTCTGCCATTGCCGTCAGCAGATCGTTGTCAATATCAAGCCTCGTAAAGTGCCTCAGCATGTGCAATCCTGTCCTCTCTATATAGGGCTGCAGTCGATCATGCCAACGGGGCAATCGACATGTCCCTCGATGACTGATAGGAATAAGTGATTCCTACTAAACAAAAAACACAATATTGTCAGTCAATAGAAAGCAAAATAAAAACTTTAAAACTATTGAAATAATTTTAGTGTGTCTACCGGATTATTGTTCCAAATTGAACGGGAGCGATGTTGATCTTGCCCGGTTAAATACCTTCGATCCCTTGGGCCAGGATCGATATACAATCGAGGGTCGTATATCTCAACACCCATCTATAAAAAAATATAAAATCAAATCAATTTAAATTTTAGCACCCATGTAAAAAAAATCACAAAAGAATAAAATTAATTTACGTACTCTCAAAGCCTCTTCGTCCATTTTTTGCCGAAAAGCTAGCGAGAGTATCGACAAAACAAAAACTCTAGTAATTCTTTCTGATGCGGAAGATCGGACTTAGCCGCAATCACAGAGCATACTTAGAACGAAACTAGAGTAAAGTAAAGGAGGGAGAAAGAAGTATAAAATTTTGGTGTGGTTTGGAATGAGGGGGGGAGTGGTATTTATAGGGGAAAGGGGCGCTGGAAATGGATCCAGGAACAAATCACCGCGTTGAACAAACGCAGTGAAGTCACCGCGTTGAATGAAAGCGGTGAAGTCACCGCGTTGAATGAAAGCGGTGAAGACTCGGATCGCTGACGTGGCGCGGGGTGAGGCGTCGGATCGTGGAGAAAAACCACAATCCGCGCCGCACTGCATCGAACGGCAGCGGTGAAGGCGCTGGTGAGGCGGATCGATGACGTGGAAAGCGGGGCTATCACCGCTTTAGTCATTAGCGGTGAAGTGCCCGCGCGCGTCCACGTCAGCGATCCGCGCCTATTCACCGCTTTACAATCCAACGGTGAAGATCTATTCACCGCGTCCCTTATCAACGGTCGTACAATCCCCGCGTTTGACCACAGCGATGATGCTATCCCCGCGTTTGACCACAGCGATGATAGCATCACCGTTTTTGTCCAAAACGGTGATAGCATCACTGTTTTGGTTAAAAGCGATGATGCTATCACCGTTTTGGTCAAAAACGGTGATTGCCATCACTGTCTTGGTCTACAACAGTGATGTTCAAACTGCTGTATTTTGGGAAATAAATTTATAATTGCTGTATTTTGGGAATTTTTTTTAATAATTAGAGTATTTTGGGATTTTTTCCCAATATGAACCGGTTTGACAAGTTTTGTTGCATTATTATTTATTTATTTTGGTAGAAGGTTGCATTATTAATGAGCCGTGTATAGACAAAGCGAAACCCACTTTACATGAAAAGGATCAGAAAAGGTGCAACTTCTATGTCTGTTTATTTTGTTGGGAGTGTTTCACCAAATGAAAACTGAAGGCTTTTTTGATATTTAATTTCCATGCCCGTGATCTCCACTATTCATCACTAAAGGGCCAAGAACCGAAGCAGGTACCCTGTGAACACAAACACCAAATGCAGTAACACAATATAAGTAAAGTAAATCAGCTGGAGTTTAAAGCACCTGAAGTAACGGTAAGTGCAAGGTGTTCAAGTTTCCCAAATGGCTAAGACTGGGATAAGGTTTTACTTTATGAAGAGCAAATATGCAAAAATCAGCAACAGAGCCAGAACCTTGTCCCTCAACTATGTATGAATACCTATCAAATAGCTTGACCGGTTGATACTGTAAGAAGATATCAAATCAGCAACAACATTCTTGTTAACAAATTTGTTATATTAGAAATGGATAGTTGGATCAGGTTAAACAATTTTGAAATGCAGTTAAGCTAAGTAAAGTAAATAACACAACACTAAATAAACAACAAATAAGAATAACAATGTAACCTCCCTGAATGACATGATAGAAAAAGGGACTGACGAGAATCATATTTCTTAACCCCAAAAAACAAATTGGCTATATACTTATCAGATGTTTATATTAGGTTAATAACAACTTCTTCATAGTGTTTGCATTTTCACGGTACTCAAGCTTAAAAAGTGATTGTGAAAGTAGGGATCTATGGTTAAAACCTATCAAATGCAATACTTCCTTTTCCTCCCTGGTTTCCCATCCACAAAAGGAGAATAACAGTATAGATTCATATTAAAACAAGTATATCAACATTAATAGTTAGAGATATTAAAACAAACGCACTAGTTTGTTACAAATTGAATATACTAGGAATGCCAAATATGTCAAAATAAGAAATGAGGATCTAAACAAAATATTTTATGTGCATGTATACTCGAACGAGTTCGGATTGGATAGTTAAAAACCCGTATATACCCACTTATTATCCGTATTATTCGGGTTCCGATTTCAGCTTGGGCACCGTCATGCCGCCGAGATATCTACAAGTAAGAAAGTTCAACCAACCCCCAATATGATGCATTCCCATTCACATCCTATCCATAGCAAATTACAACGCCATAAATTACGTAAACTAGGACTGAACTTCACTTTGAATCATTTACTACATGTTCGGTTTCCCTTTGTTGCACGTTTTTGTACTTCTAACGATAGTTTGACTCCCCTGTTAATGCATTCATTCTAAAGCATTAGATTAAATATTTCATGCCTACTTCTTTAGAAATTACTCCTTTCATGTATCTACCTTACTCTTAATCTCCAATCACTGAGCTTACATTTTTTTTATTTTGCTTTCACGATGAATCGCAACACCGCCCCTAAGAAGCAGATGGTTCATCATTGTTGAATATCCTGGTATTAAGTTTCGTGTATTTTATTATTATGTTACCGTTGAAGTGTGGCGAGTAGGCTCTTACTAGTCAAGATAAAAAAGAAAAAAGTAAATTTTTTTTTTAAAAAGAGCTTAATTAAAAAGCTCATTGTTTCAGAACCATATATATATATATATATATATATATATATATATATATATATATATATATATATATATATATAGCAAAGGCTAGCGTATGCTATATGCCTATATGCCTGTGTTCACACTAAATAAATAATTATTTTATATTTTTAATTAAATTATGAGTAGATTGATTATTAGTAATAATTAGAGTTACAACCACATCAATTAATTAATTGTTGTGTCTGTTTTAGTCCCCGACCCAATATATTACCTTATTTTCCCAACTCGTCTTCTTCGACGTGTAAAGCCAGAGGCGCGCTGCACAGGGGAGAGGCAGAGAGCAGAGGCATCGGAGATGAACCCCAATTCCAGTCCGATCACAATCCCCCTCGTACCTTATTTTCCGATAACGATGGGGTGGCGCCGTGGAGCCTACCGTCTACAAAGTCGACAATGCACCTCCATACTCGACTGCAGAGGCATCCCGATTGAACCCCAATTCCAATACGAATGCAATCCACCTCCATACTCGGCTCCCAATTAACTATTATTGTTACCATCAAATTAATTTAATGCCTCCCAGTTCACTATTAATGAATATGCTCTGTGAAACCCAACTTCCATGTTCTTTTTTCACTTTGTTTACCCGGAACAGAACCGTGGCCAAGCGGGATCCATTCCAAGACTAGAACAGGAGGCAATCTCCATTACATTGTCAACATAGTTATTTCATTTGGGTTTGTTCTTGAATCCTTTGACGCCCTTTCACCAAATCTTTAGACTCTGTAGTTCGAGGCAGAGGCGAAGGGTTGCGACTAGGAGAGGCTGAGGATCTAGCGGCAGAGGAGGATTGGCGGAGGGAAGGCGCAGGCGGGGGAGAGCAGGATCGTTTTACGGGGAAAGAGGTGAAGGAGAGATCCGGTTGCCGGAGGGATAGGGGAAAGGGCACCGATCGCTCGACAGAGGTTTGTTTGGTTTAGGATTGGAACTAATAATTATGGTGGGACTAAAACGTACACAATATTTTGGCTTAATTGCAAGTTTGGTCACTCGAATTGCTATAAAATTTCACGTTTGCCACTCAAATTAATTTATTCCATTTATAGTCACTCGAATTAGTTGAACAGTTCAAGTTCGGTCACTCTCCGTTAACCTCCGTTAACTTTGACTGACGTGGTGGTCAACTCTGACAGTTGACCGTTAAATGTGTGACGTGGCAAATAAAAAATAATTAAAAAATAAAAATTAAACTTTTAGAAATTACACATCATTATAAAAAAATTATAATTATAAAAAATGAAAAAAAGAAATTATCACAAAAACTTGAAATGCCGGTCCGACCACTCTGTTTCCAGATCGGACTTCCAACGTCACCGAATTGGCCGGCGGCATTGGCATCTCGACGACAACCTTCTCGTTCCACTGAGGGTAGCTCCCGCCGTCGGAATCCGCCCTGGTCGACCCGGAATTGAAGAACGGGTCGGTTTTCACGACGACGAACTCGTTCTTCTTGACGGGTCTCCCCTCGAGGCGGAGTCCTCTGCTGAGAGGACCGTGAATTCGAGAGTCCGGGTTCCGGCGGCCGCCATTTTGATCGTCGGAATGTGTACGAGATACCATAAGGGCCCAATATCTCAATAGCGAGCGCCTTCAGGGGAATGTTGATTGAACTGTGAAGGGAATTGCAACGAATTGGTATTGAATGATGGGATGATCAGGTTTTGGGATTGGTGTATTGTGTATTTATAAACAGAGTGTGGGTTGGGGTTGGACGGGGGAATCCGAAGGAGGGTCGGAAAGTCCGCGGTAGGTAAAGCGTGAGTTCATTGTATGGTTACAGTTAAGTAGCCGAAAAAATGTTGATGTGTTTTAACCGGCCAGTTCAGGCCAATGGTGATCTGCGTTGTACTTTTCTAAGAAAAAAGAAGAAGAGGGTAGGCTACTTCCAGGAACTCTAGCTTTTAGATGCACCTGTAAAAGAATTAAGGATTGGAATGATTTGTAAAGGAGGTGTTTCATACTAATGTATTAATTGTATCCATTGTTGTTAATTCCAACCTGTGATATCCTTTGCATGAACAGAGCCGGGTTTACTGGCAGAGTGCTGGTGAATCCTTTGCATGAAACGACCAGGTTGCTGATGGGGCACACACGGTTGTTGATCACTTCCACGTTCCATTGCAGCTCGCCTTCGCGCGTATTACCGCTCCTCGTCGTCCCAAGCGTCACGCTGTTCAGATCGCCGTTGCCCAGCCCTGCAACGACAAACCAACATAACCCAATTTTCATGTGTGTGGTAAAGACTAAAGACTCTGTCTATGGAGGCAGGGCACGAATCTGGAAGGAATTTTGTGTTGTTTGTTTTTGTGATAATGATGTGTAATTTCTTTTTGTGATAATTTCTTTTTTTCATTTTTTATAATTATAATTTTTTTTATAATGATGTGTAATTTCTAAAAATTTAATTTTTATTTTTTAATTATTTTTTATTTGCCACGTCACACATTTAACGGTCAACTGTCAGAGTTGACCGCCACGTCAGTCAATGTTAACGGAGGTTAACGGAGAGTGACCGAACTTGAACTGTTCAACTAATTCGAGTGACTATAAATGGAATAAATTAATTTGAGTGGCAAACGTGAAATTTTATAGCAATTCGAGTGACCAAACTTGCAATTAAGCCGAATATTTTTGTAAGGGTCGGATTGTAATTATAATTATTTATTACAATTAATTTAATTATATATAAAATTAATTTATTAGTGTGAACACTGGCGTATAGCATACATATGGCATACGCTAGGCTCAGGGCCGTCCCATGATATTTTTGGAGGTCCGGTTCGAAAATTTAAAATGTGGCCCTAATTTTTTTCCCATAAATTTATCAAAATTAAAAATTAGTAAATAATTGTAAAAAAATACTTAAGTTCAGAAAAAGATTACATTAGGAATAAACGATCTCATTTCAAGTTTGAACAAGAAACCAAGACCGAATTCCCAGCCCTAGTAGGGAGGAAAGTAAATATGAAAGGAAGAGAAAATGGATATAGCGCAAAAATTCAATGGATAAATGAAAATAGTCTAAATTGATCGAGAGGTAGGTGCATGGTTGTCTACTAGATCGTGGAGGCCCTATTTCAAAATCTAGACGTGGTCCAAATCGACCTTTAACTATAATAAAATTAAAATGATTTTAATAACATTTTTCAAAATGTAATATCTTTCTATATTATTTAAATTAAAATTATCTATTATTTTTCAGGTTTTCGTATTCTCCATGAGATCTTTTTCAATTGTTATTATAGCTAAAATTATCTATTAAACACAATACTCATAATCAATCAATCATACACTAAAAATACAACCTAATTTGATCGGTAACTAACGAATCTAAGTAGAGGCCCCTAATATTCTGAGGCCCTGTGCCGGAGGGCGGGCCAGCACACCCTCTTGGCCGGCCCTGGCTAGGCTGAACCATATATATATATGGTCTGAAACAATGAGCTTTTTAATTAAGCTCCTTTTTTAAAAATATTTTACCCTTTTCTTTTTTATCTTGACTAGTAAGAGCCTACTCGCCACACTTCACGTTAAACGGTAACATAATAATACAATACACGAAACTTAATATCAGAATATTCAACAATGGTGAACCATCTGCTTCTTAGGGGCGTTGTTGCGATTCATCGTGAAAGCAAAATAAAAAAATGTAAGCCCAATGATTGGAGATTAAGAATTAGGCAGATACATGAAAGGAGTAATTTCTACGTACGAACCATCTTCCCCATCAACCAAACCCTCATCATCTACTTTCCGTTTCTACTTTTACGACAATGCAACAATAAATTAGAAATTGGTACACTTACATCCCACCGTCCAAACTAGTTGTACAACCTCTCTCACTTCTTTCTTGTCCAAGCATCAATTTTCTGTTCTATGTTCCTCACGAAGCAAGGACACTACAGGCTATTGCAATAAATAATGTCATCCTCCCCCTTGTTGGAAAACCCCACTGGTCACTATTTTGTTCAAGCATCTATTTTCCATCTCACCAGTCACCTCCCTCCCTAAACATCCCACCGGCCAAACTCGTTGTACAACCTCTCTCCTCACTTCTTTCTTCTCCAAACATCAATTTTCTGTTCTATGTTCCCCACGAAGCAAGGACACTACAGGCTGCTGCAATAAATAATCATCTATATATACATGATGTTAGGACATGTACGAGCCAAGGGCTATGCATGGGGCTTTAGTGGTTTCATAGGGGCGGATATATGGAGGTTTAGGGTTGCAATGAAACCAGGGCGGATATATGGGGCTTTAGGGTGTCTCGGGACACTTCTAAAATTTCAGGAAAAAATTATACAACACCTCACTGATAGTTTCGTATGGACAAAAAAATATAATTGATAATCCATCCCGCACACTAAATTTTTTTGAAAAACTAAGTCAATTATATATATATTTTCCAGAATATGAAAACACGTCATGAACATTCGTTAAAATTTGTACTATTTTTTAATTTTAAATTTAATTTGGATCCGCCACCGAGTGAAACAATTATACAAATGAAACACGATGATAATACTTGAGTAATGCACTCTTTCATGCGCCATTATTCAAAGTTAAAGCCCGTGCTCCGCAAAGGAAGTTCAATTCTTATTTTATCAAATCCAACACTGCCGCCGAAAAATTCTCATATCGTCGGCGGGCGGTCGGAAAAGCCTACTCCATCGTTGCCGGTCACCGAAAAGTCGCCGAAAATCCAACACAGTTTCACGCGGCTGTGGCAATGAAACAATAAATAATGTTATCCCCCACCCCCCGACAAACTCGTTGGTAAACCCCTCTGGTCACTTCTCTGTCCACCATCACCCTATATAAAGAGCTCCCTCCAGTGCTTTGTTCACTCCACCCACCTAATTATCTCTAATTTACGAACTCTCTCCACCTAGTAACGTAAAATGGCCAAATCTTCTACTTTCATCAAGCTGCTTTTCCTTCTCTTGCTCTGTTATTCTTGCTGGGAAGGAAGCGGAAGAACTGTGCCGGGAGGGATCATAATAGAAACCTCTAACCCATTACCAGTGACAAAGTGGTTTGCGACAGACTTTGAGACTAAGGGTTCGGCTTATGTCTATTCTGCATCCAACATCAAGGACAAAAAAAAAGGTGCGACTTCCACCCGAAATCCCCCGCATGCATCCAAGAATCATGAAACTGGGTAATTGCATGTTGCAAGTTTACGTTACTGGGTGGAGGGAGTTCGTAAGTTAGAGATAATTGGGTGGGTGGAGTGAACAAAGCACCGGAGGGAGCTCTTTATATAGGGTGATGGTGGAAAGAGAAGTGACCGGAGGGGTTTGCCAATGAGTTTGGCGGGGAAGATGTTTCGTACGTAGAAAATGATATGTAACGGAAAGTAGATGAAAATTGGGTTTGGTTGATGTGGAAAGTAGGTAAGGAACAGAAAGTAGGTAAGGGAGTTTTGTTGCATTATTATTTATTTATATTTATTTTGGTAGAAGGTTGCATTATTATTTTCATGTTACTTCTACTCCTATAACCATATCCCTCTCCCTGGTACCATCTCATCATCTGTCTAACCACAAATCATATCTCCCAGCTACACACAAATCCCCCCAATCGGTGCTATGAAACCCACAGAACGGGGAAAGAAAGAGCGCCGGCGAGACTGGATTTAACAGGATTCTGTCGAAAGTGGAGCGAGTCCTGTGAGAAGAGAGGAACAAAAGTGAGGCGAGTTCCGAGAAAGCATTGTGAAAGCAAGCACTATGGTGGTTCCGTCGAGGATGACCCACGAGTCAAAGGCTTATTTATTAAAACCTACTTGACTCATCGTTAAAATAAGGAGTTGGGTTTGAGATCAATTATATGATAATTTATAAACTAAACTCTAATATTTATGTCATATATTATACATGTGGTTAACTAGATCTCTTGTAGTATATATACGACACATTTGCTCATATCCTCTAAAACTCAAGCATGTGAGATATACAATTTAATAAACCTATGAATTATCAACAAGCCAACTCATAAGATATAGATTGATTTTATCATAAATCGGTAGTCGAGTTGGCTCACAAATTACAACGTTAAAACATATCATGAGCTCAAAACAGGAGAGTTCACGAGTTAAGCTCAACAAGACAGCTAGTCGAGCTAAACAATGCATAGGTCAAGCTCGGCTCGTTAATATACGAGTCGAACTTTTTTCTTACTCGAACGAGGTTTTATCGAGTCGAATGTCGAGTTGCTCATGATCAGTTGGCTTATCACAAGGCACCAGCTACACAGGGTGGGTGTCTCCAGTGGAATGCTTCATTTCCTGACCGGCGACCTTGTTGACCAAAGAAAAGCAAGGATACAGATACCCTTGCTCGTCTACCACCCTAATGTTGTACAACAGATAGATAATGTTATGCGGGGGTCTACACTAATCACTTCGTCGATAAATGAGCATTTCCCTCACTAAATGGACGGCTCTGATAGATTCATATATTAAAATTTTTATAATGATATAAGACGCTACACACCACAAAAGGATATTAGTTATAGTTATTCATAAAAATAAAGTGATATAAGACACTGCCACCACAAAAGGGGCATAATTTAATCTTATTAGGGGGAACCGCTACGGTGCTAACTGCATTGGGGTTAGCACCGTGATAACTAATATCTAAATGTCTAATCTTATTTTAGATCTAATGGCTACAAATAAAGAAAGGGTAAATTAGGAATAAAATAAGAATAAATTTTGAAACTGAAATTATTTTTATTTACGTGGGGCGGATTTCAAGGAGGATTTTTTGGGCATGCAGTTACTATTCTGAATGGCTAAACCTCACCCTAATTAATTTAATCGCCCTAACTTAAAACTGAAAAATTACTTAATTAACCTTAAAGAACTGAATACAAAATTAACATAAACAAACAGCCCCTATGGCCCTATCTCCTTCCTCGCATGAACACAACTCCCAGCCAGCTTCCCGGACACCGATTTCTATTTGCCGCCGTCGCCAAAGTAATCATAGATCCCATGTCTTTCTTGGGATTTTTTTTTGTTTCTGGTTTTCTTCTTCCGGTGCTGTACTGCTGTTTTTCGAAAGCGGAAGAGTGGACTTTGAAGGGGTTAAGTGGGAAGGCTGGAAGGAGAGAGGGGGGAAGGGTTATGCTCGCATCCCTCGATTTTCCTCAAGTAAGCATAACGCCAGCTTGGCCGGTTGCCGTCACTCGCTCGGATCGGAGAACCCTACCTCTCCACCTTCTTGTCGTCGCCGCCTCGTCCAGCCTCGGATGACTCGCTTGCTTACTCTCAGTCTCCGGCGGTAGTACTCCCCCGCGACGACGGCGGCAACGACAACAGAGCAGATCTCGTTCTCTGCGGGAGCCAATTCACCAGATTAATGCCGTTATCTCCCTCGAGCATAGCCTCGTACCCAATTTAATTGAAAATGAAATGGATGGAGAGAACGCAAAAGAGGGCACACATCTCTTTTTTTCTTCCTGTGGTTCTCTCTGCTTTGTTTTCGCCGAGATAAACCAGTGTTTGAAGAAGACTGGCGGAGAGCTCCCCAAACTTTGTTTTTGTTTTTAGTCGACTTTTTTTTTTCATTTTAATAAGATAAATGCATACAAAAATTTAGTAGGTAATAGTTTGCAATTAAATTATAACTTATCAACACATAAACGCATTAGTACCAGAATTTATATATATGGTGCCTTCTAAGGTACCGTAGAAGGCACCCTTCTACGATACCCCGGGTGAAATCCAGGGTACTGCATACCTTGAGTATGAAAACGCTATCTAGACCTCGAATTAGCATGATTTTTGGGCATGATACTATACCCTAACCCTTCATGAGTGAACCCTAGGTCCTAATTATCTAAATCATAAACTATAAACCCTAAGATGGTGCATTACTTTTTTTGCCTATATTTGGACGAATCATAACCGTCGATTATTGTTTCTAATTAAATTGATCTTGGGGTATAAGATTTAGAGAATTAAGAGCTAGATTTTGATCTTTATGGGTTAGAGTATAGTATAATGTCTGAAAGATCAGTCAATTCAAGTTCTAGATAGCGTTTTCTTACTTAAGGTATGCGGTACCCTGGATTTCACCCGGGGTACCGTAGAACTCCCCACATATATATATATATATATATATAAATTTATGATTGGATTATACTTTTTTATGTTTTAGGTGTAATTGGAATTAAGTTGTTTTATCTTTCTTTTTAGAACTTTTAATAAATTTATAATGAATTATTTTGTTAAATTAAGTTGTCCCTACTTCATATAATTTTATTGACTGTTGTTCTCGTCTCTTTTTCAGTGTTTAAATATGTATACCAATCAAGCGATATAGTGATGAAATTCAAATAGCAACAAAAAATCAAGAGATATATAAACTGCGAGTTATAAATTGTCATACCAAGAGTTGAAGTATAAACACACATAAATGTCACTCATCTACAGACAACTCTAGACTATCATGAAAGTCTCGTTCCTCCTTGAAATAGACATCCCACCCATGAACACTCGGGTCGTGGTTGTTGCTCCAATCAGCGAGAAAGGGAGGCATTGGTACCTCACCTTCGTTGAAGTCAATTCGAACCCAATGATCGCCGGTGTGATTTAATGCCAAGATACCGCGTGGATGCCTTACGCCTGGAGGGGCCCACACTGGTAATACAGTGTAGCCTAAGAACCAGGAGTCTCCCCTCCCATCAAGGCGATCATTGCGGGAATAAACAATGATGGCCCATGAGTGTAATGTTGCGAAAACGACGAGATCTAAGTCATCGAACCAGTGATCACCCAAACAACCAAGATCACTATTCCATGTGCACCGTGCAATTGCTTGTTCCACTGTTATATTGTTGAGATCATAATGTGAGGCATACCTATGGCCATTAGTTCTGAGCTCTTGGACAATGTCATCTCTCATCTGCCTCCAGTTATGCTCACTACCAGTGACTGCATGTGAAATGGCACGAAATCCACAATGACCATCACCGTCTGGATTATACCAATCTCGAATAAGAGGTTGAAATGGTGGTTGGAGGCAGCTCAAGTATGGATACTCCCACCACTCTACATTAGGATGCTCGACCAATCTCCTAGGGGTATCACTTGTAGAAAATAACAATGAAAATTATTAACAAGTTTGTTCTACATTTTAGTTACAGAATAAATAATGAACAAATTCCACAAATGAATACCTCTAGTACCTTGGTTGCCCGGTGTAGTACTCGATGTCCTTGTGGACTGTGAGGTGGTCCTCCTAGTGGCATTACCTATCCAATTGCAAAAACAATTTGTGAGCTGTACTTAATGGGTCTTAGAAACAAAATGAAATTCATCAAAGCGAAAAAAAAAACACATTGAACATATGAAAACCAATATAAATGTGAACCTGTGTTAACTTCTTCTTCAGTTCTCTGTGAGCCGGTGGTCGTCGAATTGACCTTGAACTTGTGTTGAACATGTTCAAAGTAAGAAGGTTCCCTTGTGGTTGATGTCTTCCTCGGGCGACCCTTCTTAGGTTGTGTCCCACGTGGCTCATCTAGGCCATCATCTTTAGGGTGAAGATGACTCCGCAAAAGGCCAATTGCTGCCCAGATTGTTGCATCATCTTTAGTAAGCAACTCTGTCACTAGCATATGTAAAGTCGAACGAACTGAACGCTCTCGATCCTCCCACTCTTGTTGGTTGAGAGGATTTCGATAATTCAAAGTTGACCAAAAAATGTCCAAGTCTTGAAGTGCAAAATCACGTTGTTCCATTCAAGCTCGCCGAATCATGCATCTACATGGTAAACCGAGTATTCTTGGGAAAATACATTGGCAAGGTTTTCCCTCCTCAGAAACCTCTTTAACCATCAACTCCAAAGAGCGTAGACTTACTTTCTTGGTAAGCTCCCTGAATGGCACCCCAGTGGCTAGAGCAAGCTTTTTTGTCCGAGAATGCTCGAGAAACTTTCTTCTTTCACGGTGTTGATGCTCCAAGTGATCATGATATGTCTTGTAAACCTAAAAAAAGAGGGAAAAAATTAGAGTAAACTATTGGAAACAATTTGTTAACAAGTAAGGAATTTATTGGAAAATTATTGAAGAACAATTATAGTAAACTATTTAGATGCTAACCGTGTCTAATGCCCCGTTAGATGAGCCAAGCCATGACTTGAAGGAGGAGTGTGCAGATTCAACCCGATTTGAACTTGTGTTATCTAAGTGGAGCACATCATTTGTGTAAGCTTTAGCAAATCTGTGGAGATGTGGTATCCACTCACCCTCTAAATAAGCCCACAAACCCGGATAGGAAAAACACCAACTATGTCTAAATCTGTTTAAGGCTACCTCCATCTCTTCCACTGTAGGTGCATATACCACTCTTTTCCAACCCTTCATGATTATTGCCATAATTTTTTCTGCGGTTGCTTTATTAACTCCCGGTTTGTACACTTCGGTCATACACTTCGCTTGAACATTTCGCTCAATGTGCCATACTGACTCGCTAAAACACAACACCTAACAAAGGCCAAGTGTAACCAATGAAAGGGACTGCAGTATAGTGGCTCAAGTGATAAATATCGAATCCACGGGTCTCTAGAGTTACTATTACTCAGCTTCAGTTTATTATTTAGCAAACCAGATTAATAAGGAAGAACTAAAACTACTCTAGCAAACTACAGTTAAAGTTAATATAATTACAGGTTGGGAACTCACTTAGGTATGATTCCCCCTAGCCACTAGCCAGATTAATGATTGATGATCTCTAACCTGTTTCACTTTCATTCACAATGCGGAGAATCGTTGACTAGACCTTGAGTCTCGACTAAAGGAACAAGGCCCTCTTGAGTCAATTGCCTAGAGGGACGTATCCTTCTCTAGAACAACTGATCAAGGCATTCTGAACTAGACTCCCTCTATCGAAAGGGGTTCTCAATCGATACAAAGCAGTGAATCAACCCTCGACTAAAGCAATCGATCCACTACTATCAATCTATGGTGCTCTATTGACCTAATCAGGTATTCCCTCTCATAGGATCAAAGCAGAATCAATAATCTCGACTAAAGCAGAATTGAATCATGAAAACATGCATAGATTGAATATGAACTCAAGATTATCAAGTCAGAGTACTCATACAATCATCCAATCAAACAAACATAGCTAGGGTTCCTCAAAACCTAAGTGAAGGGAAGTTACTCCATAGAGAAGAGAGAGACTGCAGTAAGAATCTTCAGATGATCAGTCTTCAAGTCCGGGCTTGTTCCTCGAGCTTCCAAGGCGAAGAAATCCTCCTTCTCTACTCCAAGAATGCCCTCAAATCGCCCTCTCTCTCTAGGGTTCGTCCCTTGGGTGTTTGGGATCCAAAACCCAGCTCTCCTTCTTCTTTGGTTCGGAATTTGGCTTAAAACCAGGAAATCCCGACTCGCGCGGCCAGGGTGCACGGCCGTGCACATCACCATTCTGGCCGTGCACCTCAAAACGCGGCGTATCAATTAGTTGAACCTCAGCCAACTCGCACGGCCAGAATTGTATGTTGCACGGCCGTGCGTGGCCACGCTGGTCTGCCCGTGCAGCTTGCTCAGCCTCTGTTTAATGCTTCGTTTCTCCCTCGTCCGGACTCCAAATCAATCGCCGTTTGATCCCAGACGCTCGTAGTCTCGTCCTCTTTCGTTTCATAACAAGCTTGCATGATTATTTGTCCATAAAGTGAGGTAGAAATCCATTCTTCTTCAGGTCATGCCCGAGTTTCTTCTCTCGAATCGTCAATTGATCTCTGATTGACTTGAAACTTGCGCCTATGCTTCACTTTATGTGCTAGGACCTGAAATGGGACAAAGGAACACAACCTAGCATAAAATAGGCCAAAGACGCAATAATTCAAGCTCAAACAATCAAGAAACAAAGGGGAAAACATGTGCAAATACCGAGTCATCAAATCCCCCCACACTTAACTGTTTGCTTGTCCCCAAGCAAACCTAACTCAAACCAATGCAACTCTCCAGACCTCTATAGCAACAAACAACCCAGATCGTAGGTAGAGGACTTCCTAGATCATTTAGCAGCTTACGAGGTCAACCGACGCACAAGTCATCTCATAACTTCTTCGGCGAGTCGCACTAGTATCGAGTCGGCATCATGGCAAATAGTGAACAGAGGACAAATGAATTGTGGATGCAGAGATTCTCAAAAACAAAGGATCATGGACTCACATTTTTCAAGGTGCTCTATTTTCTTCTTGAAGATGGTTGGAACCCCTTTTCTTTCTGTTTTGCTTGTTTTCTGTTATTTTTTTCCTTTTTTTTTCTTTCAAGGGTCCCAACCTGCTCTTACCGGCCATGCCAGGAGCGGATGTCTCGAGCCTCGTGCGGGGGAAAGACATGTAAGGGGGCTGGAGGTAGTAGGTGGAAATTGGGAACGAATTCCCGTCTCCCCTTACACACTTTCGCCCTATTCGCACGGGAGACGTTATTTTGAAGCACATTTTCGAGCACCTGTTAAACTCAAAACATGATACAAGAGTCCATGACAGGCAGAGAAACCACAACACCACACAATTCAAGGGTCCTAAGATCACTAATTCACTCAATCAACCAACTTTATATGAAGAAGAAATGAGACTTCTTAAATGCATCAACATCCTCCATAGTGCTACACTACCTCCCTAGGTTGCATATTACTATAAAGACTGTCAATTCAAAGCATACTGAGCAGGCAATTGCATGGAACACGTACTTGGAGCCCTCAAATTTAAAAATTTGGACAGTGGACTAGGCTCCAAGCACACAAACAGCCAAACATTCACCCGCATACATAATCGAACATCCCCCCACACTTAAGCACGACATTGTCCTCAATGGAGGAAAGATAAGGAGGGTAGAACGAAGTTACCAGATCAAGGGTGAATGATGATGAACGGGTCAGGCAGTGCCATCCAGAAAGAGAGAGTAATCAGAACACAAACACCACACAAAATCTCACAAAGGTTGATTTATTGACTCTAAAATCAAATAGCAAACTGACTCAACCGAGGAGAAATAGAGAAAGAAATGCAAACCGACTGGTTGGGTTGCCTCCCAACAAGCGCTTCTTTCACGTCGTGAGCCGGACGATGGCTCCTAAGTTTCGGTCCATGCTAGAACCTCCTTGAAGTTGAGGTTCTCGTCGATGAGGTGGAGTCTCAAGTCATGAGCATGTGGTGTGGCAGGTGATGAAGGCTCATGTACTTGATGCAGATGAAGTCTCCACCCTCGAGACCTCTTCTTCTCTTCTCTCGTCTCATTGCCCCAAACCAGATATGACAACATCGATTGGCCACCATCGCGTCCACCAAGAGGGACCGATGTCGAGGTGGCCTTGGTCTGGCAAAGAGACACTGCAAATGGGTCCTTGCTAAGCAGTTCCTCGAAGTTTGGTGGAGATATCACCTGTAACTCATGGCCGGTGCAAGCCTGTTCCACCTCAACTTCGTCCTCAGCCTGGACGCCAATTGCTTCTTCAACCTCCCTTCCTTCTTCATGTGGTATCACTCCTGGGAAATGATCAAGAACTCCTCCAGCTTCACTTTCGTCATCCTCCACAACTTCTTTCTGCACCCTTTCTTGCTCTTCTTCTTCTAGAACGGATTGGAGAGCAAGTTGCCAAGCAATTTCTTTCATGAGATCTTCTTGCATCTCCTCACTCATGCCCGCCTCTTCAAAGCTCTGGTTGGGGTGTGGGAAGGTGTGGTCGGCTACGACATGACAGGCCTGATCATGATCATCACGGGAGCTCTCCGTGACAACTTCAGTGTGTTCCACAATGCCCTTGTAGCCTTCTTCTTCCTCCTCCTCTTCTTGTATGGTAGCAGAAGGGTGATCTGGAGCAGGTTGCGCCCAAGATCGCTCAAGATCATCGACGCTCTTCTTAAGGCTCAGGAGGATCTCCTCTGTTTCACGATAGGCCTGGACACAATGATCCATACTGGAGCATGATCTCTCCATGAGAAGCCTCAAATCATAGTGTGGATCTGGCTGTGGAGTGTAGCATGGCTCTGCAGAATGGCCCGTGAAGGCCGCCATGGGTAACTCCAGCTCCAATGGCCCTTCTGGTTGTGGGAGAAATTCTTCTTGGTAATGAGGTTGTTCTTGATATGCCCAGGGGTCCGGTTGTTCTCCGTAGTAAGGGGGTTGGTACTGGAACCCGAATCCATAGTCTTCTCCGCCTTGGTTGCTCCACGGAGTCTCGGGGTAATACCACCCAGATGGTGGTGGATACCCCCAATGATTGGAGAAGCCATGAGGATCCATGATTCAGATCTGCACCAACAAAAACAAAAACACCCAAGTGAAAAGCAAGGGTGGAAAAGAAAAGAAAAGAAAAACGCTAAAGTAACAAACTTCTGCCTTTCCTAATAATCTAGAAAGTCCCCGGCAACGGCGCCAAAAACTTGACTCGCTAAAACACAACACCTAACAAAGGCCAAGTGTAACCAATGAAAGGGACTGCAGTATAGTGGCTCAAGTGATAAATATCGAATCCACGGGTCTCTAGAGTTACTATTACTCAGCTTCAGTTTATTATTTAGCAAACCAGATTAATAAGGAAGAACTAAAACTACTCTAGCAAACTACAGTTAAAGTTAATATAATTACAGGTTGGGAACTCACTTAGGTATGATTCCCCCTAGCCACTAGCCAGATTAATGATTGATGATCTCTAACCTGTTTCACTTTCATTCACAATGCGGAGAATCGTTGACTAGACCTTGAGTCTCGACTAAAGGAACAAGGCCCTCTTGAGTCAATTGCCTAGAGGGACGTATCCTTCTCTAGAACAACTGATCAAGGCATTCTGAACTAGACTCCCTCTATCGAAAGGGGTTCTCAATCGATACAAAGCAGTGAATCAACCCTCGACTAAAGCAATCGATCCACTACTATCAATCTATGGTGCTCTATTGACCTAATCAGGTATTCCCTCTCATAGGATCAAAGCAGAATCAATAATCTCGACTAAAGCAGAATTGAATCATGAAAACATGCATAGATTGAATATGAACTCAAGATTATCAAGTCAGAGTACTCATACAATCATCCAATCAAACAAACATAGCTAGGGTTCCTCAAAACCTAAGTGAAGGGAAGTTACTCCATAGAGAAGAGAGAGACTGCAGTAAGAATCTTCAGATGATCAGTCTTCAAGTCCGGGCTTGTTCCTCGAGCTTCCAAGGCAAAGAAATCCTCCTTCTCTACTCCAAGAATGCCCTCAAATCGCCCTCTCTCTCTAGGGTTCGTCCCTTGGGTGTTTGGGATCCAAAACCCAGCTCTCCTTCTTCTTTGGTTCGGAATTTGGCTTAAAACCAGGAAATCCCGACTCGCGCGGCCAGGGTGCACGGCCGTGCACATCACCATTCTGGCCGTGCACCTCAAAACGCGGCGTATCAATTAGTTGAACCTCAGCCAACTCGCACGGCCAGAATTGTATGTTGCACGGCCGTGCGTGGCCACGCTGGTCTGCCCGTGCAGCTTGCTCAGCCTCTGTTTAATGCTTCGTTTCTCCCTCGTCCGGACTCCAAATCAATCGCCGTTTGATCCCAGACGCTCGTAGTCTCGTCCTCTTTCGTTTCATAACAAGCTTGCATGATTCTTTGTCCATAAAGTGAGGTAGAAATCCATTCTTCTTCAGGTCATGCCCGAGTTTCTTCTCTCGAATCGTCAATTGATCTCTGATTGACTTGAAACTTGCGCCTATGCTTCACTTTATGTGCTAGGACCTGAAATGGGACAAAGGAACACAACCTAGCATAAAATAGGCCAAAGACGCAATAATTCAAGCTCAAACAATCAAGAAACAAAGGGGAAAACATGTGCAAATACCGAGTCATCACATACACATAATAAATGCCTTGACAATGGAAATACTTCACCCACCGTCACTAGCAATCCACCCTCTTTGTCTGAGACAATTGCATCCGGAACAACATCTCCAAGAAGGTGTTTTAAGTGCTGAGGTATCCAGAGGTAGGTATCCTTTGTTTCATCAACTACTAGGATGCCTGCAATGTTGAAATTAAGGTTCACAGGTGTGACACCCACAATCTCTACCCATGCCATCCCATACTCGTTGGTCTTGTAAGTAGAGTCAATGACAACGACATGGTGCCAAGCTCTAAGCATTAAAATAGACTTAGGATGTGCTAGAAAAAGATGGGTGAGCTGGTTGTGGTCCTCCAAATGTGTAACATAGTATCCCTTCTTTCGAGCATCTTGGAAGGTCCACTCCAAAGGTGACATGCCGCCCAATCTTGCCACTCTCATCTTAGATCCCTCGTTGTAAATTTGTTTCCTAGTGTGGTGACCTTTATCTCCTTTCCCTTCATTCAAAACTTGTAGAACCTTTTTTGACGGCACGTGTGACTCCAACAAACCATGGACTAATTTTTTATCTGCCGCACTAAGAGCATTCCGCTGGCTCGAACCTTCCAAAAATAGCTCCAACTCATGGTTGTGGTAACTCTTAAATTGACCGGGTCGATTTGTATCAAGCACCCCTTGGATCGTCCAGGGGCTGGCACCTTTCTTATCTATCTTCACCATAAACGGGCATCCATCTTTTTCAGATTTAGTGAACACCCGAATTTCCTTCAAAGGATCCTTTTGTTTGGGCTTCATTATCCGACCATATTTGCAACTCAAATAGTGTCTCCATTCTTCTGTCTTTTTGTTTCTTTTGTTAGAAGTCCTAACCAAAAAAAACCCGAGACCTTGAGCAATTACTTTTGCCGCATTACAAGCCTCTAGATGTGTTGTATACTCCACACCATTTACAAAGGACTGAGTGTAATCACCACCAATCGGATTTGAACTTCTAGCATCTGGATTAGAACTTTCCTCGACCTCCTACATAATTCAATTTTGTTTTTCATTAATGTTAACTAACATACATGTCTAAAATCATATTTACCCGGGGTCGAGCCGGGATTTGATAACCGAAGTAGTCATATCTTTTGATGTTGCAGCGGAAAAAGAATGAACACGAAATTAACATACAAACATTATGAAAAAATCAACTTTTTTTTTGTTAATTATTATGAGTTTTAATCACTCATAACATACTTTAAAATAATTAGGCAAACTCATAATAGTATTTAAGAAAAAATACAACAACTACTTAACTATAAATGAGTTATAAACCAACAAAAGCATTAATACATCTCATCACATATTCAACATTTCGTAATTATAAAATAAATGTGACTAATATATAATTTCAACATAAAATCTTCACGCATAACATATCCAAATTCCTCCCTAAAAATTTGAAACAGAAAGTTTAAAAGCTTAATTGATTCAATAATTTAAAAGATCTTCAATTCTAAGTTGGACGATTACGTTGAACAGAGCAAAAAATTAAATTGCACTACTAAATGAAACTACTAAATTAAAAGAAGTAAACAACTCCATATTCGAAAATGGAATCTACACTCCACAGCCCATGGAAATGATGTAGCAATATCCTTATCCTCCTGCTATCCTTTAATTTCTACGTAATATTCAAAATGTATGTGTAATTTTCAAAAAAATTGTTGTGTAGCTCCCTTTACCTAAACTAATTTATAGTTGTTGAGAGAGACACCTATGATGATTTATTGACGGATTGAGGGGTACCTGAACTTATATACTCTCAATCGGGAGGTGGGACCTAATACGATACATTATAGATCGAGGAAAATTGAGAAAACATCGTTTTTTTTTTCTCAATGTCGTCCTACAATTTATCAACATGGATTTTATTGATTTTTTAGCTAAAATTTACCGACATACCTCATTTCCATTGCTCATTTTGTTATTGGCCGGAGTGGATTGGCGGACAAGGATTAATTCTTTGATCAACCAGGCAGCTACAAGAATTGTTGATAGACTAGAGGTTCTAGTTGGGAGAGGAGCTGTTGATTTGGAAGGAAGTAAGAAACTATAGCTTCATAAATAATAGAGTTTAGCTGAATGATGTTTACTTGCAACGGGTAAATAAGCATCTGAATTTATAATAAAAAATTCAAACGTTAACAATGACGTTGAGCTGAATTAATATATACAAGAACGAATAAAAATATTACGTTGAGCAACAGAATACATATATAAAAACTGAATATATAATATCGTAAAGAAACTAAATATATATATATATATAATCATATAATTTGCATGTGTAACAATTAGCCCTTCAATCTGTTGCTCTTTTAATAGTTTTTTTATGTAGTAATATTCTTTTTATTTGTTTAACCTTTATAGCTAGAGGTCTCATTTGTTAGTATTTTCGTTAACTCGTTTATTTGTTTCAATTTTGTTGGTTTTATACATATTTTTGTTGTTGTATATGAATTTCCGACGATGGCTCAATGGTATAATCTTCCATAGCGAAGATGTAATCGTTCGATTTGATTGGGCCACAAAGAATGCTCAAGGATATGCATCTGATTTCGTTGACCTCCCAGGTTCTCAACTGGCATTGGTGATGCGGCTTCGTGGAAGTCTTATCACTATAAGGGAAGTTTATTTTCTCTCTTCTCGTCCCCTGTGTCAGTTTCGTGTCCTTTTGCTCCTCGGAGCTTTCCCAGAGCTGTCCACCTCGTGGCATAAAAGGCTCTTTCATCGGGAGTCCGGTTGCATACGGGCTACCGTTCTTTAATTTTGTCGGTTATATATATTTGTTGTTCGGCCATGCCCTCGGGGCTTATCTTGGATAAAAAAAAATTAGCCCTTCAATCTACCGGAAAAAAATATGCCGTGGGAGTTGAAATCGCCCTCCTTCCCGGAACGGGAAACGGCAGGGTAATTCCAACGGCCAACTAGTTTTTATGGGTTGTTCGTTAAAATTAAACTATTTTTTAATAATAAACAAAGAAAATGATAAAAATGTAATTATCATTTATAAGTTAGGGCGATTAAAGTAAAACCCAGGGCGATAATTAGCAACCCCTTACTATTCCCCATTTTACAACTTTCCATGTACGGGAGATGGTGGACGGTTAGGCTTTGAAACCATTATTAGCGTTTATTCTTAATTAGGTGTAGTAATTTTGCATGGAAAACTTTGTTTATTCAAATAGTAGTTCTCAGACACAAATGTATTAGTGTACTGTTTACCAACTGAACAAGACTTGTAGTAGTAGTTTTTTTTTTTTTTCAACTAAGTAGTGGTAGTTCATTGGACAATGTGGTAGTCGTATTGGTAGTATTTTCGAAATGATTATCGTTGTAGTAGTTGGAACTGGTAGCGCTTTTGAAATGGTAGTATGTCATTATAGTAGTTGGTACTTGTAGTGTTTTCCGAAATGGTAGTAGTGATACTAACAATATTTTCAAAAATGGTACCAGTTGTAGTAGCGGTAGTGGTAATATTTTGTTGGCAACTGATTAATTAGAGGTAGTACTTTGGTCAATTTAGTAGTGGGTATTGGTAGTTTTTTCGAAATGGTTGACGTCGTAGTAGTGGTATTGTGTTCACTTAACAAAGAATCACTACTAAACTACAACATAACAGAATATGTTATACATAGCATTTGGAGAGTCTCAGCAAAAATGATCTGCAAAAACTATCACACCATAACAAAATCACTACTAATTAATCTCAAAACACAAAAAACAGTGAATCACTAATACCACGACCAAAGAATCACTATAAAAGAATAACATAATCACTACTATAGGGTTTAATCACCACTACATCGTACAAAAAAGAATACAGTATCACACCATTGCCTTCAAACTCAGGACAAAACACTACTACTAAAGAGATGAAATACACTACTACTTGGATAAAACAAGGGTAGTTATCATAAATGGTAACAAAACTATTCACTTTGTACAAAACGATCACAAACCTTTACTTTTGCACGTTTCAGTAACATATCTTTTGACTAATAACAAAAAGGTAATTCCGTCCATCTCCATCCAAAATTCTGTTAGTTTGGTCCAGTCAGCTATCCCGTCAGCATCCACCTCAACAAAATAATTAATAAAAAATAAAATAAAAACAAATTAAACTCTAACCAACCCACCATCCCTATCTAGCCCAACCCATTCCTCTCTATCTCCTCTTCCTCTCCGCCGGAAGACAAAGAACAGCAGGAGAGAGACCACAGCGAGGCTGAAGTTGAATAAGGAGTCGCTTCGGTGGAGGTGGAAGTTCTTGACCTCTGCTTCAAGTGGAAGCGAGTCAATATGCAGATATCGCTCGTCGAAAACGTTCTCTTCAAGGTCGCCTCGGTTCTCGAGGCGATTGTGCTGGTAGCCACCCTTTCTTTCTTCTACCTCTGTTGCGGCTGCCACTTTTGATCATTGATTTCAAGAAAGAACTGGAAATTGGAGTTTCCTCTCAAGATTCGACCTTTTTGCTTTCTTTTTACGGGGATGGAAATATGGATTCTTTCTTCTTTTTCTTCTAATCTTTTTTATAATTGTATAATTGAGTTGTACAGTCCTTCTTCTAGCCGTAGAATTATTAGAACTCCATTTTTTTTATTCTTTCCTCGTCTTTCCCCTCATTCTCTGTTTAGCTTCCTTGCCGGCCTATCATTGACCGGCTGCCGTCGCTGTCTGTAATTCACCTGTGATCTGTACCCAATTTGCAAACTTTAACATTCCCACATTTGGGTTCCAGTTCCCTTTCCTTTTCTCCTCCCTATGTATCTTTTCTCCCCCAATTCACCTAGTCTCAGCCTCTGTTACAAGGGAGTCCAGAAACAGGGGATTTCCTCCAATTGCATTCTCTAAACTCAATCCGAATAGTTCTCTGACGGGGTGTTTCGGATTTTCCGTGATTATGCAATTGAACGTTTCTGTTTGCACTTTTTTAAAGCTTTCATCGTGTTCTTCGTCTTCCGGCGGAGAGGGAGAGGAGCTAGAGAGGAATGGGTTGGGCTGGATTGGGGTGGTGGGTTGGTTAGGGTTTAATTGGTTTTTATTTTATTTTTTATTAATTATTTTGCTGATGTGGATGCTGACAGGATAACTGATTCGACCAAACTAACAGAATTTTAAATGGAGATGGACGGAATTACTTTTTTGTTATTAGTCAAAAGATATGTTACTGAAACGTACAAAATTAAAGATTTATGACCGTTTTGTACAAAGTAAATAGTTTTGTTAACATTTATGATAACTACCCGATAAAACAACAAAAGAGTAATAGACCAAATCCAAAAACCCATCCTCCAATCGACAAACGAGTTGGAGAAAAATGACGGAAACCGTGAGCAACTTGCGAGTCGGATAAGCCATAAAAGAGAAACCACCTCCAACTTCGGCGACAGAACTTATGGAATCTAGGGTGGACTAAGATGAGCGTGGCGCTGACTAGATTGGCGCATGAGAAGTGAGCTAAGGCAAGGGCGACTCCGGCGCATGAAACGATGGCTCCGGATCAAAAAGTAGGCGACTGATCTGAGGACGAGGAAGGCGACGGCAGCAGGTTCGCCGAAGGAGAGAGGACCTGAACGCTACGGGACTACGGCGACTTAGACGAACCTGACTTTTGAGATGGCGAGGCGAGATCTGGAGACGCAGAAAACGAACGCAAAGATGGGGTGCGCGTCCACTATTCTTCCGATTGGGTTCTCGATTGATGAAAGAGACCGGAAAAGAAAAGGGAAAGAAAACAAAAAGGAAAGACCATGAAAAGCAAAGGTACGGTTGAGATTCCACCCGCAAAATCCGCACACCCTAGGCATAATTCCGCGTGATGACGTAAGCTATAATGTTTATTTCTCCAAAATACCCTCAGCGCCAGACCCGGCCCGTTGGATTGGGCCATATCAATTTCTGTGGTGATGAGGTGAGTTATCACCGTACTAACTGCCTATGTAGTTAGCAAGCCATCCCATCTCCTCATTAGGTTTAGAAATCGGACTGAAATAGACCATATTTGGGGAGACACCTTCTTTTGAACCGAACCGAACAATCGAATTTCCGACCGAATTTCTGAATTTTCAACCTATATGTGATCTGCCCAGAGCCCACTCCCAGGCCCAAGTTCCCAACCCAGCCCAATTTTACAACCCTCAGCCCATTCTCTAATAGCCCAATGCCCACCCAACCCAACTCCATTCTTCCACTTACCCACCCTAATAGAAACAGACTCAATTCCTTCCCAATTTCCAATCTCGACATCTCATTCGCTGCCAGCTTGTAACCCTAGGCTACCATACAACCCAGCTGATACCGAAATCGAAAAGGAAAGAAAAGTATTCGTCGCCCGAGCTCCCATTCGGCGATCTCTCCTAGAGTCCAGAGACCAAGACACCGGCCACCGCGACTCGTCGTTCCCTGACGGGCGACGGCGACGGCCTGACTTGCGGGCTGCGTCAAACCACCTCCGTCTCTCTCCCACCGCACTCGCCGGCCACCTCCACTCGCCACCACATCCCACCGTCCAGTAGCCGCGTCCGCATCTACGCATCGCCCAGTAGTGAGTAGCCTGCGCCTCCGGTGCTCCATCATAGCTGGAAGCAGCCCAGATTCATTCATTAGTTATTAGCGACATAAATAGTTGTCTCCATTCTGACTTTTAGAGTCAGACTATTTTGTTTCTAATATTAGTTATTTGCATCAAAATAATTTGTTAAAGCATAATTACCCAACGCTTATTTATTTCATAATTCAATTGAAATTTAATATAAGATATGACTAAATAATTTTTTGCCAATTTTATTGCCATCAGCACAAACTAAACAAACATCCACCTTTCATCTCGTTGAAGCCAACCAGCCGAATTTGATTGCAGATGGTCTTTAGATTCAGTAGGACCCGTGAGATTCCTGAGTAATAAAAACAAAAACCTACTAGCCATAGTGCATATATTAAAAAGGTTCTAAGTGGGTAGGAATTGAATCCTATATTTTAGTGAATTACAAACAAACCTACAAATTTGAATAAGATAATAATTTTATAAACGTCACATCTTAGAACTCCTTTCCCCTGTCCACTAGCAATAGAAGCTGTCATTGTCGCTCTTACATACTAATAAAATTGACTTCCCGACCTCGAGTAACCTTGAAAAACAATATGCTCGTTGTGTAATCTTTCACTACCTCCGTTCCACCATCAATTCCTGCAAGCACATAGGGCATGAGTAATTTTTTTCTTTTGGGATTATGAACAAGAAATAAAATAAAAAAAAATAAAAAACCCCAACTACGAAATCTAATCACAATCCAAAAATTAAGCAAATAATGGTACGAAGGAATTACAAAGTAAATCTTTGTATGAGTAAATCCCTTGACCAGTTCAAAGGCTGCATATACAAAAACGGATAAATGGAAGCTTATTGTAACAACTAACAAGGATGAAGCTAAGCGAATACTAAAAAGGCAGAGGAAAGAAATAAGGATAGATGGAAGACAGGAGATGCAGGCAGGGATCGCGACCAATACGAAGAATATCGCGAATCTGATGGCGGAGGTCCCCGCTCAAGGGGCGGGCATGACAAGGATCGAAACCATGATGGAGACGGTGTTGGCCAAGCTAGACGCATGGATTCCGCAGCGGGAGGGTAAAGGGCCGATGGGCTCTGGTAGCGACGAGGAGAGCTCGGAGGAGAAGGAGGGAGAGAAGAGTACGACTGGGATGAAGATTGGCGAAAGGAGCACGACCGGGCCAAAGACCGGCGAGAAGGGCGTGTCCAAGCCAAAGTTTGGCGACGACAGCAGCACTCGGAACCGCGACTCGAACGTGCAGGGGAGCTTCGGCTAACCGGCCGGTGACGGGAGTGGCCGCAGCAGTGGCACGGGAGGTTTTCTGGCCAAGCTCGCGAGACTCGAGTTCCCGAAGTTTGCGGGGGATGATCTTGGATCGTGGTTTCCGCGAGTTGAGCAGTTTTTCGAGTACCAGGAGGTTCCGGAGGATCAGAAGGTGCCACTAGCTACCTTTCATCTGGAAGGGGGGGCCAATCAGTGTGGCAATGGTTAAAATGAACCTATAAAGATACCGGAGAGCCAATTTCTTGGGAACTGTTCTCGCAGGAGCTGTGGGCGAGATTCGGTCCGACAGAAGGAGAAAGCTGCGACGAAGCCCTATCACAGATTCGTCAAAAAGGGTCCTTGCGCGATTACCAGAAGGAATTTGAGAAACTGGCTAATCGCTGTGTCGGCTGGACACAACAGGCGCTGGTGGGCACGTATTAAGGAGGTCTGAAGCCGGAGATTGCCGACGAGATTAGGATGTTTCGTCCGCAGTCTTTGCGTGACGCTATCAGCTTGGCGAGGATGAAAAATGATCAAATTCAACGCCATAAGCCGGTTGGTCATGCGGTGTCGTTTGCCGGAGGAGTAGGGCCGACGGGCAGTGGTGGAGGTGGCTCTACCGGCGGAGGAGGTGGCTATAATCTGAGAACTGCAAGCTCGGGATTTCAAGGAGGAGGAGGACCACCGCGTGGGCCGCCAGGAGGGAAGAGGTTGAGCTGGGAGGAGCAGCAGCTGCGACGAGCTCAAGACCTCTGCTTCAACTGCGACGAGCGATTCACCATCGGGCATAAATGCAGTAATGCTAGGGTGATGTGCTTGTTCGAGGAAAAAGATGGTGAGGGAAAACCTTGGGGACAAGGTTGATTTCAAGTGGGGAAGATTGATGAGGGTATTTTCCATGTTTTGGGCTTTGGGTAGTTTCGGTTTGGGCTAGGGTGTTTTTCCTTTTGGGTCAAGTTTTCCTTTTGTGTTTGGGAAGGGGTAGCCGAATTGGGGTAGGATTAGGTTAAGAATTAGGCTTTTCTAAGCCTATAAATATGTACCTTTGGCATTAGTTCCGTATCAATAAAATAAATCAAAGGTTTATAGACACCAACGTCTTTCTCTCGCTTGTGAGTTACAAGCAAAACCCTTGAATCGTGAGTTACGGTTATCATGATCTGCATTTATAGCCCTCGTTTCACAGAATGCAGATTGAATAGTATTTTTACAAATGGCATCAAATATCTCATCATTTAAGCTATAGATTTTTTACATCACATGCATATAACACAGAGCTGTGGTTCAATAGCTTGTGGACATCAGCATCGAGACCGACGTAAGACATGATCAGCATCTTCATCATGGCGATTTTATGGAGAGTCAGGAGAGAGTAGACAGAAAGTGGGCCGTGATCCAGATCGAGCTACTTGGCAAAGTGGGCTGTGAACATTTAAAGCCACTTGAGGAAAGTGGGCCGTGAACATCCAAAGCCACTTGTGCGAAAGAGCTACGTGCCTACATGATAGCATTAGCACCAGTCGAAGGAAACTGGACAGAGAAGAAAACGAAAAAGGACACCATTAATAATCTTTGTTTTTTTCTTCAAAAAGGTTTTGGAAGTTAATGTAAGAGACTCCGTAGTTCAATCACACTTGGCTTACCCTGATTCCGAAGGTGGATAAGGTGGAGTCTATGCGACAATTACGTCCGATTAGCCTTTGCCAGTTTGTTTATAAAGTTATTACTAAAATCATGGCCGAGCGGCTGGCTTGTTTCTTGCCTCAGCTTGTTTGTGAGGGGCAGAATGCGTTTATCCGGGACCGGCAGATTGTCGAGAATATACTCTTGGGGCATGAGTTAATGCATTATTTAAAAATCAAAACACGGGGTAAGAAAGGGCACATGGCTCTAAAGGTTGACATGGAAAATGCCTATTATAGAGTCGAATGGTCCTTTCTTCTAGCTGTTTTGGAAAAAATAGGCTTTAACTCAACTTGGAAAGGGTGGATTCATGAATGTCTCCGGTCTGCTTCTTTCACTGTCCTCGTGAATGGTACCCCCTCAGGTTATTTCACCTCTTCAAGAGGGTTACGGCAGGGGGACCCTTTATCCCCTCTCTTATTCGTGCTGTGTACCGACGGCTTTGCGGCGCTCCTGCGCAAAGCTATTCTGGAGGACCGGTTGGGAGGGGTTAAGGTGGCCCCGCGTGCACCCCGGATCTCTCATTTATTCTTCGCGGATGATTCTTATCTTTTTCTGAGAGGTACTCTCCAGGAATGTGAAAATTTGATAGAAGTTATGAATGACTATGAGGAATTGAGTGGCCAACGGGTGAATTTGGAGAAGTCGGCTGTTTGTTTTAGCCGGAATGTTGTTCGCGCGAACCAGGAGTTTTTGGCTGAAATTTTGGGGGTGGGCGCAGTGGGGGTTCATGACAAATACCTTGGGCTACCCACTCTAATTGCGCGTTCCAAAATGGCCACTTTCAGGTACCTGGAGGAGAAGCTGTTAGAGCGTCTGCAGGGTTGGAAACAGAAAGCCTTATCCTGGGCAGCTAAGGAGACTCTGATTAAATCCATTGCTCTGGCTCTACCACTGCATGTGATGTCTTGCTTCAAGCTACCACTTTCTTTGTGTTGTCTTTTGGACAAACATGTAGCCCGCTTCTGTGGGGGGTAACGGAGGAACATTTCCGTATTCGCTGGATGTCCTGGCGGAATATGTGTCGGAGGAGAGCTGACTGTTGATGAGGTAATCTGTCAGGGGGAGGGAGGGTGGAGTGACCAGAAGCTTAGCCAGTGGTTTGACCCACCGACCTGCTGTGCCATTAAGACTATACCTCTCCCGCGGCGACCGGTAGAGGATAGGCTTATTTGGCATGCCTCCCCGGATGGGGTGTTCTAGGTGAAGTTTGCCTACCATTTAGCAGTCTCCCTTGAGAAGCGAAGGGGGGGGGGGGGGGGTTGGAAGTCGACGGTTAGTTGGATGGATCGATCGAGCTGGATTCGTGTGTGGGAAGCCGATATTCCTCCCAAGTTGAAGGTCTTTCTCTGGCAGATTCTTAACCGGATCCTGCCTACTACTGAGGCTCTTATTGAGAAACAGGCCCTGTGAGTCCTAGATGCCCGGTGTGTTGGGCAAGTTCGGAAACTATGGAGCACCTTTTTCTTGATTGCCCTGTTGCGAGAGCCCTGTGGGATTATTCTGGACTGGCTCACTTAGGTGAGGGGCTTCCTCGTCATACGTTCCCTTTGTTCCTTAAAAGGCTACTGACGTTGATTTCCCAACCTATGCTATTATGGCTGTCGTGGCTATCCTCTGGAGGATTTGGCTATCGCGTAACTGGGTTGTCTTTGAGGGCAAGCAGTTTGGGTTTCCGGCCCTTATGCGCCAGTTTCATCAGCAGTATGAGGAGTGGGTCCGGTTTCCTGCGGATAGAGGCCCTTCTCGTGGTCGGCAAGAGCAGACCCACAAAGATCTAGTTAGTGTGGACGGGGTTGTTTGCATGTGGGATGGGGCTGTTCGGGCTGGGTCGCACTCGGCTGGTGGTTTAGTTATTCTGACCCCGGATCGGGAGGTTTTAATGGCAAGGGGGTTGCAGTTTCCGTGGTTTGATGACCCTTTGGTTGTAGAGTTGGTTACTCTTCGTGAAGCTGTTCTGTGGTGTCAATCGCTCGGTTTTGCGGAGGTCAACTTTGAAGGAGATGCACAAGTTATCATTGATAAAATCAACAAGGTGGATTCTAGAGATAGTCGGTTAGGGGTTGTGTTGGAGGAACTCATTATGATTTTGATAGTAGCCTTGGGTTTAGTGTTAGATTTGTTGGTCGGCGTAGCAATAGGGTAACCCATTTGGTGGCTAGAAAGGCTCTCTCTTTGTACCCGACTATGAGTCGTTCTTTTGATTTCTAGGCCTGGCTGGTCTCCAGGATGTAACTATCTGTTTTGATCAATACAAGATTATCTTTTGTCAAAAAAAAAAAAAGAGTTAATGTAAGAGTCTTATTCCATGAAAGTGGGTTGTGATTACTATATAGCAGTAACCATCATAGTTAGTAGGGGTAAATTGGGTATGAAAAAATAAATTGTATTAATTAATTTTTTTAAAAATGTTATTTTAGGTAGTTACAAAAATCTGTTAATTACAATTCTCTCTCTTTTTCGCACTTCCGTAATCTCTAGCCAGATCCCCTTCCCTTAATTTTCTCAATCTTTGTGCAAAAGAAAAAAAAAATGAAATCACTACCAATCCACTAGACAACAATTACCACTTTGAAAAATATCAATACCATTGCAGAAATAAATCTATATCATTACACGAAAACTACCAATATAAACAATCTAACAATATAAATCTATACCATTTCACAAAAAACTTAATCAATACCAGTACATGCAAATTAATACCATTACATGATAATTATACCAATGCAACTAAATCAATACTAATGCGACAAAACAATACCAGTACCACTACCATTTCACAAAACATAAATACTCTTACATTTAATCAATACCAATGTAGGAAAAACAATATCAATGCAAAAAAATACTACCACTATGCAGAAATCACTACCAATGCGAAAAAAATATACTAATAAAAAATCAGGCATCCTATGAGATTCCTCCAATTTTATTCTTTTTTCCAATCGTCATGCCTTGCAGGAGAGAGAGGTTGTGGGTGGGGTGAGTTTTTTTTACAACTGAGGCGGATGGGGTGAGGTGAGAGGAGGGAGGGATGGGAGAGAGGGGGAAGAGGAGGAAGATGGGGACGACGGGGTTGGTGGGGTAGAATATATAAAATAATCATGTGTAGTTTTTTTTCTTTCAAAATTACCCTAAAGTAATCTTAACCGTGAGATTAAAAAAAGAAAAATAAATGGTGGATATTAATGTAGCCAACTTAAAATTTAGTTACCAACCTAACGCATTCCCATGAAATTGTTAGCGGTATAACCGCTACCTCAAAATTTGTAGAAAGGTGATGTGATCTAGAAGAGTAAAAATGTTAATTTTTTAACTTTAAAACATAGGTTTTGATTACACTAATAAATGACAAGCGTGATTCTATATAGAACAGTTTTGGGACCAAGATATGTAAAGTGGTAAGCTTTTAGTCTTTAAAGCGTGATTTTGATAAACAATGGGTTATTGGTAGTCAAATTTGGCTAATTAAAAATAGATGGTTAAATGGTTAGCAGACTAGAATTACGACCATCCTGTCAAATAATCAAAGCTTAAACAAAGGAACACAAGAACTTTTTTAACATGGTATCGTCAGTATGACACTAGTCCACAGAGAGGATCTCCCTCTCAAGTTTTAGGGTTTTCTTATTTCATCAAGTCTCCAGTACAGTCTTACAACAATATATATAGGTTGTGAACACAACCCTTATTCCGAGTGGCTATTACAAATAAGTACCTATAATTAACACCCTCCCTCAAATTGATGTTGGGTACGCAACATCAATTTGCCTGATAGGTACCAGTGTCGGCTTGAAGATACCGCCTTTGTGAGAATGTCGACAGTCTGATCTTCTGTATTCAAATAGCTAATCTGTATTACCCCTTCTGCAACCAACTGACGAATATAGTGCACATGAACTTCAATGTGCTTCGTACGATCGTGCAGAACCGGATTGATTGCTATCTGAATCGCGCTTGTGTTGTCCCCATAAAGACGCATAGGCATTTTACATGCTACGCCCAGCTCAAGGAACAACCGCTGCAGCCAAACCATCTCGGAACTAACTTCTGACATAGACCTGTACTCCGCTTCTGTAGAAGATTTAGACACCCTTTCCTGTTTGCGACAACGCCAGGAAACAAATGCCTTCCCAAAGCGAATACACCATCCTGATGTGGATCTCCTCGTGTCTAAACAACCAGCATAGTCTGCATCAGCAAAAGCCTCAATCTCTGCCTCACCTCCCACGGGAAAAAACAAACCCACCTCCTTGGTGTGTTTGAGATATCGGAGAAGGCGATGAACAACATCCAAATGGGTAGTACACACCATACCCACAAATTGACTTAGAACCTGAACAGAATACGCAATAACCGGACGCATATGTGTTAAGTAGATAAGACTACCAACTACACTGCGATAGAAAGACTGATCCTCAAGAAGATCGCCACTGGATCGGCTCAACTTCAAATTCTGCTCCATAGAAGTGACACATGGTTTGCAGTCTGCATACTGAGTTGCCTGTAATAAGTCAGTAATATACTTCTTCTGACATACCAGAATTCCCGATGAAAACTGCTGAACTTCCAAGCCAATGAAGTAAGAAACAGAACCTAGCTCCTTCAAGTTGAAGACTGTATGAAGATGCTCAGTAAGCTCACGAATACTGTCACTGTCGTCCCCAGTAACAATCATGTCATCAACATAGATTAGAAGAACAGTAATGCCTGTAATCGTCTGCCAAGTAAACAAAGAAGGATCACTATGACTCTGTGTAAAACCAGCTTGAAGAATGATACTGTGAAATTTGTCAAACCAAGCTCGAGGAGCCTGCTTTAACCCATATAATGACCGATTCAACTTGCACACCAGATTAGGATTACCCTTCGAATACCCAGGAGGATACTCCATATAGACCACCTCCTTCAGATCACTATGCAAAAACGCATTCTTGACATCTAGTTGATGAAGAGGCCAAGACTTACTCGCAACAACAGCTAGAACACTCCGAACAGTAGGCATCTTGGCAACAGAGCAAAAGTTTCATCATAATCGATCCCGAACGCCTGCCGAAAACCTTGAGCTACTACTCAAGCTTTAAACCTCTCAATATCACCATCCTGCTTCATCTTAAGTGTATAGACCCAACGACTACCAATAACCAACATCTCAGGACGACGTGGAACTAAATCCCACGCGTGATTGGCTTCCAAAGCTGCAAATTCATCATCCATCGCTGCGTCCCAATTTGGATATCCTTTAGCATCATGATAATTTTTTGGAATAAGAATAGAATAAGTTGAAAACCCAACACAATCATAATCAAGTAATTTGCAGGGAGGCTGTCCACGAGTGCTACGCTGGGATCTTCTTGGTAAAGGTAGGGGAGGTTGTGACAAATCCATATGGTCATGTGATGAGGCTGCCGAAGATGATGATGTAGCCGAAGATGAAGATGATGATGTGGCCGAAGAGGAAGCTTGTTGTGAAGGTACGGAAGATGAATCTGAGACGTTCGTTGAATGAGAGGTAGTGGAAGTTGATGCTGCCGAATACAATGATGAATTAGGTTGCACCACTGAAGGAGTACCTGGGGGTGTATCAGCCGAATTTCCAACAGAAGGGTCCACTGCAGGACCATTATCCACCGGAGCTGGAACCTCTTCAAATGTCGGCAAACTGTCTAGAAAATCAAGAGAGTTATCATCGCTAGAGAGCTTGTCAACCGGATAATGCATTACTTGCTCCAAGAAAACGACATGGCAGGAAATACGTATTCGTCGAGCTACAGTATCATAACAGAGGTACCCTTTGTGTTGCTCACTGTATCCAACAAAAACGCATCGTGCTGTCTTGGGGTCAAACTTACTTCGTTCTTTCTTTGGAAGAAGGACAAAGCAAACACACCCGAAAACACGAAGTGAAGAGTACTCGGGTTGCTTGTGATATAACAGATAATAGGGACAATGATTACCAATGGTCAAAGAGGGCTGCCGATTTATTAAATAAACCACAGTTCTGACAGCTTCAACCCAAAAACTGCGAGGGACATGGGAGTGAAAAAGAAGAGCCCTGGTCAACTCGAGCACGTGTCGATGCTTTCTTTTAACAAGCCCATTCTGTTGAGATACTCCGGGACATGATTGCTGAGACAGAATTCCATGCGCCTTGTAGAAATCACTCAGCTTGTTCGTACTAAATTCACCACCAGGATCTGATCGTATGATCTTCACCGTGGTTTTAAATTGAGTCTGAATCATACTGACAAATTTCTGGGCATATGTAATAAGTTCTGACTTCTGACGCAGGAAATAAACCCATGTATACCGAGTAGCATGGTCTATGAATAAAGCAAAGTATCGATAACCCAAACGAGAGGTAACCGGAGATGGACCCCATAAATCGGTATGAACCAAATCAAAAGCTGATTCATAAATAGTAGTGCTAGATGTAAACGAGGACTGAGAAGCCTTAGCTTCAATGCAACTAACACAAGCAGACAGTGTCATAGAAATAGAAGAATCCATACGATCTGGTAACAAATTATTCCGAAACATACTGTATAACCGAGCAGTATGAGGGTGGCCCAACCAACAATGCCACAAATCCCAAATCGATGCTTTAAAAGAAAAATCCAACTGTTTAACTGAACAACCTAAAGACTCAGTACATGGATGACTACTCAAGTTCCCATCAATCTTGTTTTGTGCCAAATCCTGTCGCAGCTCACCAGGAGTCCCAAGCTGCTGATATTGATTCAACACAAAAATCCGACCATGCTTACATCCCGTCCCTATCACCTTCCCTGTCATCTGGTCCTGCACAACACATCCTTCCGAATTAAAAGTGACCTTACACCCCTCTTCAGCTAACTGCCCAACCAAAACAAGACTAGGTACCAACTTCGGAACGTAAAGAGTATTAAGAAGGGTCACACCAGGAGTGACCGCTGTACCCACTACAGGAAAATGGACATATACAAGCGGTTTCCAAGTAGTGGGTTTCACCTCCGCTGCCACAAAAAATCCTCCGGCCCAATAGATACGATTGAAGCAGCGGTTCATCAAACCGCTCCATAGCTGATGGCGGGAACTCTGCGCGGGCCTTGTTCTTTTTTGGGTTTTGGGGGTAATTGAAATATTAAATTTTAATTTGGCAAAAATCTGCGCGGGTTAGCCTCTTGGCCTCCTCCGAAAGTGACCGCTGTACCGGAACCAGTAACAGGAATGTGATCACCATTAGCTACTTGCAATGTAAGCGGTGCGGTAGTCTTGATCATAGAAAAATTATCGGGCGAGTTCGTCATATGGTTAAAAGCTGCGGAATGTAGGAGCCAACGAGAACGATTACCCGAGGCAGCACCAGTAGCGAAGGCAGAGCTCAAAGCAGCAGGCAGAACGTCCTGAAGAGCCTCTTGGACGAGTTTGCGAACAGCTGCGGAGGACAAGGTGGTACTGCCGCCAACAGATGGATCAGAAGGCCCAGATGGAGCTGGATGAACCGAGTAGCCGGGGCCAGAATGACGGGCAGCAGCTCCCCCAGCTCGATCCCCACGACGTCCACGACCCTTCTTCGCAGGACAATCAGAAATAACGTGCCCCTTTTACTTGCAATAGTTACAGAAGTTGCGTTTCGGACACAAAGGCTGAATGTGGCCTGGTTCGTCGCAGTAATGACAACGAATCTCTCCGGAGACACCTTGCTGGAATTGAGGCCTTGAAACACCTGATCTGTGCACCGCAAACGCAGACCCATAACTAGTATTGTCCAAACCAGCTTGGCTTTTCAGCCTTGTTTCTTCACGTACCAATTCCGCAAAAGCAGCATCAATGGTCGAGATGTTGCGATGAAGCATAGATGCTCGCACCGCCTCAAATTCAGGACGCAATCGCATGAGAAAGTGCATAAGACGGGAGCGAGCTCTCTCCTTGATGATATCAGCCGAGAGAGCAGTAGGAGTCAATGAAGCCATCAATAAATCATACTCAGTCCACAGCTATAGAGCATTCTTGTAATATGTACGCACATCCTGATCACCCTGAGCAAGTGCGGCCAATTGGGTTTCCAGTTCAAACTGACGAGATGCATCGTACTGGGAATGAGTTGAGCATATGTGCATCCACATATCATGAGCCGAATTAAATCGGCGAAGACCTATGCCGTAGCAGTATCCACGGACGCCAAAAGCAAGTGCGTGATCTGGGCATTTGCGGCTGCCCAATCCTCACGAACCTTCTCCGGGGCGTCATCAGCAGGTTTGGCAGCTTTGCCTTTCAAGACAGGGAGCAGGCGCTTCCCTTCCACCAACGTCCGAAAGTGAAACTCCCAAAGGGAGAAGTTTGTACCATCAAATTTGACGGAAGCAGCCTCTAGCTTGGAGGAATCCATGGAGCTGAAGGGCACAAACAGATGCGGACGTGCCAACAAGGAAGGTAGCACTAATAATCAGACCCTCGACCGCAGCGGGAGGGGAAATAGAACCGATGATCAAATCTGCAATTGATTAATTGTGTTCAAATTTGACTAATTAGTTTACAACTATAAAAGTGCGTACTGAGTTTGCTTTAATTTCCTTAATATACTCTCCTAACTAGACTAACAATCAATCAATTTTTTGTGTGCAGAAGGGCATGCTACTTTCTGGATTGTGCAATACCGATAGATTACATGCAATGGTAAGCCAAACCCAAAACAATCTATTTGACTCGGTAGTCGGTACATTAAAGAGACTTCAATCACTACAACAAAACAGTGAATTAACCACGGCTACCTAGCGACAGCCCATAAACCCGTGGTTAAATGTATGGGTTTGACGGAGACTTCCTCCCGTGCAACTGTCCGTCGCCAAGTTTTCCGTATTATCTATTAAACAATATATATTATTCAAATTTATAAATGAAAATTCAAAATTCACAAAGTCCAAAAATCAACCCACGTGCCCTTTCTTCTGACTCTCCTGCGGTCCTGCCTCTTCTATCTTCAGTCTTCACATAAACTAAAAAAACTCTGGCTCTTATGGGGAAAAAAAACTCTCTGGCTCTTACGAGAAAATAAACTAAATTTTATTTTTTCCTTCTTTCTTACTTTAAGTATATAAAAAAAATACAAAATTGATTTGTCCAAATGAGGGGATACTTGAAGTTTCCAGAGAGCTGAAAAGCCTGTTCATATTTTGTTTCTTCCATAGTTCCAAAGTGGCCTTCTATTCTTTGACGATCATAAACTCTCGATTGACCAGGTTCTTCTCCAATGAGAGAAAACTCTTGCAGTCGTTCAGATTTCATAGCTGTCGCGACTGATATCCGGACGAGAAGGCCAATTGCTCTGACTTGACATCGAGTTTCAACGAGTTGTAGATGAGAGAAATGACGAGGTCAATAGAACTGAACTGTGCGCTGGCACCCTATCTCACCGGTCATTGCGACGGACTTCTGAGCTGCAAGCACCGTGCTCCAGTAATCTTCACCCAGGTAAGATTCAGATGAGTTGATTTAGCTTGATTCTCTGAATCGAAGATTTTTCAAAACCCTAATTTTTTATTTTTCAATCGACTCTCAATTATTGTTTTTGTTGGTAATGACCCCTACTCTCCTCACCTCTGCGTTTGAATTTGCTCGAAGTCTCTGCTTAAAGTCCAAAACCGTAGATTCAGCTCTCTTTTCATATTCAATTTCTCTATTTCCTTTGCCCATGAGGTGTTCGAGAAAATGCCTCAACCAAAATGAAGAGACTTTGTCTTTACCTTCCGAATCAGTTCTCTCCTGCATTATTTTGGAGTCTTTGGCCAAATTTTAGCTAATAATGGTTGAAATTTGGATTCATTCACTAGGTTTGCTTCCATGAGCTTGATTTTTTATATGAATGCTTGTTGTGGTTATGTCCTTATTGTCTTTGGTTGAAATGTTACAGAGGAAAAATTGGCTGAAAGAGGCAAAGTAAGCCCGCAAGTTTTCAAAGCATTGATCTTGGAGGGGACTTATTGAGGCAAATTGAGCTGAACTTTTGAGGTGGTCACTTTTTCAGGTAATCAAGTTAATCGGTGACAATGTTGATATTGATTTTGCATTTAGGACCCACGAATGGTTGTTATATCTTGTGCAAGTTTGTTAGTCAGCATGTTGTTCTCTGTTGTTGTCGGTTAACTTCTTCTCATTCTTTAAGAGCTAGTCTTATACCTAAAAGTTCAGTTTAATTTCCTGTGCTGGAACCAAACTCCATGGTTCCCATGAACTACTTTATGCTGGTTAAGTTTCCATTTGCTCAAAACCCAAGTATTGAGTACCCATTCTGAGCTAGTTAGCTATCTTTGATGTTGATGTGAAGCGATGGATGAGCAATGGTTTTATGTACTTATGTAGACTGAAGGGGCTAAATTAGAAGTGTACTCAGTTCTTGGTGTTGAGAATACAAAGGGGCTAAATTTGCAATGGTGTTATGTACTTATGTAGACTGAAGTGAAGAGAAGATAGACTAGTAGTCCTGTTTTAGAGTTATCATGAATAGAAACTGCAATACCTAGCCGTGACTTGCTGAGGTGTGAATTCCATGAAGGGAATATAGAATTGATTTGTGGCTCAGCACTTAGACATAGAATTTTAAATTCCTGTTTTCTAGAACCCTTTAGTGGCTTGCCAAGACCTGTTTATTGCATGCCAGAATAAACACAGCCCGTGATTCAGTAGCGTACTAATGCATGAAATTCTTGAGATAGATCATGTGGGTGAGAGTGACGACGAAGGTGCAACAGATGAGTATTATATTGCTAAAGCAACAAAGAAAAAGCAGAAAAAAACGAAAGGAGCGGGAATCACAATGACAGGTGCATTCTTGATTCTTCTAACGTCCTTTCTCTTACACATGTTATTGTATTTAGATACCTACTTCCTTTCCATTGTTTTGCCAAGATGTGACAATGATTAAATTACTTTCGTAAATTCCAGTAAGATCTGCAGGCTGCATTAGAGTTTGAAAAATTGAAAGTGATGTTTTCAGTTGATGATGATCAAGGAACAATGGAGAAGGAAGGTCAAGATGGAAATCAAATCTGCTGTCCAATTATTTGTTGTACATAAAGGTAGCAGAACTTAATAAGTCTGTGGACTCCTGATCTTAGGGATTCTCTTCTTATTGATTGAGTGTTGCTTGGTTTGTATTTCGCAGAAGCAAAAGTGCGTGCACGGGAAGATCTTGTTGCAGAATTCAAGATGCAACCTTAGGTATGTACTGGCCAAGGATTTGATTTTGCAGATTATTGGTGAAATCTCTGTGTCTGGTGCAACATACTAGTCTATGGAGTTCATTGAGACATTGAAAGGTTAAGCGTGATTTACTGTATATGTGATATTTTGGACGACAGCTCAGTTCCATGCATAAACATTGGAACTTTCGACTGGTTATTGTTACTGTTTTGTTTGGCAGATGGATGAAAGGTTGACTTTGTGCTACTATTCTTCTCCTCAGCAGGGAATCTAAGTACCTAAAGCATTCAATGTTAAACTCTTGCTGATCTATTTTCAGAAAATTGATACCAATAGTTCTTTGTTCTATTTAATAGCACATTTTTCAACTTTGCCTTCTTAGCCACTATGTAGTGTTCACTTATGCAATTCCCTTGCAGCGATTTTATAATTACGGGAGTTGAGGTATTCCTATGATGGTGGAGAGGGATATGCTCAGTAGTAATTTTTTCTATGGTTAGTTCTCTCTCAACTTCGAATGGAAGTTAGTTACGTAGTTCATCTCTGTCACCTTCTGCAGATCTACGCTGAAAGATGAGTAGAAGCTGTGTCCCTTTTGCAGGCTACCATTTTCAGGTGAGAACCACACCTTCTCCGATCCGAGAATAAATTTGCAGGCAACCATTTGTCTGATTCTGGGTATGCATCTCTATGATGGTTATTTTCGGGAAGTTTGATAGTCGAACAGTACCAACTTAGTAATAGCCAAATGCTAGATCCACCCTATTTATTGAGGGAGAAGCAGAAGAAGCCAAACTCAAAATCAGGTGCGTGGAGTAGGCATAACAATAAATAATAAACAGGAGAAGATGAGAGAGTACATGCATTTTTTAAGAGAGAGAGGAAGAAGAATCATTTTGCAGCCTCATTATTTTCAGTCCTAATTCTGAATGAGCTCTCATTTTAGCAATGGAAAATGGCAAGTTTGTGAGTGCTTATATGCTAATATGTTTCAGTTTATCAACTCAGTACCACAAGTTACTCTTAACTTTCCATTTGTTATACATTACAGGGTCTTTCTACATATTTATCAACTCGGAGTGCTTCCTCTGCTTCATGCCAACATATGAAGGTAAACTGAATCGCCTTCCTCTTTTAATGAATGTCAGCCTACAGAAAAGCTCTTACTTCACTAAATAAAGCCATGAGTCATCTTTACCTGGGTTTTGGTTTGTTCACTGAGTTCATGGTATCTAATACTAAACATACTAACTCCGTTGTTTTCGATTGAACATAGCAGGAATACAAGGGTGTGTTTTCTAGTGCAAGCTATAGGAGGATCTCAGTCCTCTCAGGCATCTAGATGATAGAGAGGTGAACTCTTAATTCTCTTCTAGGCTTCACTTTGACTTACTGGACTTGAAATTTTGAGTTTCAATTGTCTCTCTTCGAGCATGTAACTTAATTATGAGTGTTCTAACAAGAGTAGGAATGGTTTGAATGGGTACCAATTTCTTTTAGTGCATTATATGTGGTATTTAAATAATTAAATAGTTTGTATGGGTGTTCCTACAGGGCTATATGTTAATGAAGGAAGTTGATCTACTAGCCTGAACAAAGCTGGAGATTTGTCTTTGATGCTTCAAAGGGTTCTAACTGGATTTGGTGGCATAAGGAGCTAATAGGGGCTGTAAGTGGGAAGATGAAATTTGGGCTCAGTGGTAAGAAAGTCCAATGATGCAAAGGCCAAGCCCAGCCCAGCCGTAGAATTAGACTAGGAAGACAAGTAAAAAATTATACGCCGTTGCCGGGGATCGAACCCGGGTCACCCGCGTGACAGGCGGGAATACCTACCACTATACTACAACGACTCGTTGATGTTTAATCTCTATTAAAGTATAAAATAACTATAAATTTAGGGAAAGTACCTAGGGTTTAGTTGAATATTTAGATACTGTTTTAACTAAATTTATTTGTTTGTGTGTAAGAGGTACATAGTGAAGGTGAAGCTATGATAGGAACCGGCTAGCAAGACATCAAATTAGTAAAACTAGCTAAATATTGACATAGCCCGATGGTGTGTGATTCACTTTGAGCCAAGTGGGCGGTGTGTTAATCTAATTAAGGGATATTATTGTAAATATGTATGTAGAGCAACTCGTGGGACTAAATTGATTTGAGTTGTCAAATAGTGAGAGAATAGGTTATTTATAAGAGTTAATAGCATTTTATACTCTTTTACTATCACAAATTAACAAATGTAACTTTTCATTATTATTTTGCACAAATACAATCCTCTATTAATGCAACCTAACAAATATAGACTTCCATTTATATTTCCGTCACTTGACCGTTCATTGGCTTCTGAAATGACAACATTACCCCTTTATATTCAATTATTGTATAACTAATTGCCATTAGAACAAAATAAATCAATTAAATAAATATTTTTATAATTTTCCGTCATTATCTTCTCTTCCCGGTCGGAAATATCCCCAACCTTCGCACTAAAAAAAATCCCCAACCCCACCCAATTTTATCTTCGCCGAAAAATCAGTTAATTTGTTAATTATTATTTTCACGATGCAACGAAACCTTTCCTTTCTGATGCTCGGATGTTGTTGCTCCTCCGGCGACCGTAGCAAGCGTTCGCTGGTTATCGATGGCGAGCCGGGTTAGATCAGGTCTTTAAGGCTCATTCTTTAAGGAAAATCTTAAACCCATTCCAGCCAATAGGAAGAGGAGGGAGAAAAACATTACTAATAATTTACTAACTACCTAGAAGGGCAAGAAAGGAATATAATAAATATTAATAAGATTATTAATGAAAATAAAAAATGGTAATTAAACTCACGATTAATTAACAGAATGCCTAACCATTTTTGAAAAGACGGTTGTCCTCTATAACCCTAAATCTTCTCGCCGTCGGCATCCATTCCGCGCGAAGCCTGATTCGAATATCAGTCGGCGACTTCGCAACACCCCGTCACCCAGTTCCCCGATCACCGAAGAGGAGAGATGATTCGGGCCGGTAAGAGATGGCCTGCTACAAAATACAAGGTCCTGAGTTTTCATGACTTCCTCGGCCAGAATGGCCGAGGAAACCACGAGAACTCGACTACTCGAGTGCATCCCAGTTTCAACGACATCAAGACTCCATATACCCGAGAGAGCCGCCACAACGAGCGATGAGGAACCGAGGAATCGATATCGAACAAGTTGCCTATCAGCGGGAGACCTGGAGGGCCAGGTGGGAGGCGATAAGAACCTTGGGTTTGCCTGTGCTTACGATGAAGCAACAGGAGGAGAACAATGATGGGGAGAGCTAGGATAAGGTAGAGAAGTTGTGATGCCATTGTTTGTTTCGAGGAAGTGTCCATGCATTATTGATATGTATTTATAACCCTCAATTCACAGAGATGGTATCTATGCTATATATATACACAAATGACGTCAAATAAGCTGTAGAATTTTTCACATAACATGCATATAGCACAGAAGGATGTGGCTCAATAGCTTCTGGACGTCAGCATCGAGCCAAGACATGATCAGCATCTTCATCATGGCGATCGTATCCATACTTGCCTTTTTCTACACTATCCCTGTCTCTAGATAGATAGCTAGGAGACAGGAAGTGGGCCGTGAACAGTCAATGCCACTTGTGCAAAATGGGCTGTAAATGTCCAAAGCCACTTGTGGAAAGTCGGCTGTGAACATCCAAAGCCACTTGTGCAAAAGAGCTACGAGAAAGGACATTTTCTTTAAAAAGGTTTTGGAACTATCGAAAAAAAAAAAGAGGTTTTGGAAGTTAATCGTAAGTCTTATTCCGGGTTAATTGCAAGGTTGGTCACTGAGATTACAAAAAACGTTCATGTTTGGTCACTAAAAATATTTAATTTCATTCGTGGTCACTAAGTTTATTAAAACATGTCATGTTTAGTCACTCTCAGTTAGTCTCCGTTAGCTTCCGTTAACGGCGTTAATTTTCTGCTGACGTGGCTAACAGAATCGTTCAATCAACCTATTTTAACCCAAAAAAATGTATACCCAACCCGCCACATCATCAAAATCTCAATCCAATCCATTAACCAACCCAAATTAAACCTATACACCCGTATTCCAATTCTGACCGCTCCACCCTCTCTCTCTCTCTCTCTCTCTCTCTCTCTCTCCCCCCGCCTGTCCCTCTCTCCATTATGCATCTCTCTCTTCTATTCCCAACCAAGCTCCGATCGAGTATGACGAAGACATGCGATGATGAATGGCGAAGGCAGGGCAGGTCTGGATCTTGTCGTCGACCGGCGAGGAACTTGCAAGGCGAAGGGGAGATTGCGACGAGGTGGGTGATGCTTCCGCTTACTCCTTCATTCAGCCGAGTCGACGACCTCTTTCGTCGAATTAGGGGAGGGCGAAGGCGAGTGGGGGTGATTGAGGCGGAGAGGTCGGTGGCAGTTGGAGTTATGCGAGTGGAGCTGGATTTGAGATCTAAGACCCTAACCTTGACCGGATTGATGAATCGCATTGCAGTCCTCTCGACATCGCTGCTCCAGCTGCACTTGAGAGACCATCGACGGGAGGCCCATATCCCTGGTCGTCTAGGTCCGTCCCAATTCAGAGTTGATCCGACATCCTCGTCCCCCAATCTGGCGCTACCACAGGGACCATCAGCCGGTAGAGATCGAGTTATGATGAGGGCGAAATTGGGAGCTCCAGATCTAATTAATATGAATCTCCTTTTCTTCACCTCTTTCCATCTCTTCTCTCTCTAATAGCGTGTCGCTCGCTCTAACTTTCACTATGGTTCTTCGATTTGATAAAGCGTGGAGTGTGGGTTGCCACCGTTGCCGCTGCTACTTGGTCGGCGAAGAATATAATCGTATTCGAGCTAGCTCGCCGGGGGTGGTGTAGTTTGCTGGTTCGGCGGCTGCACTTTCAAAACGAAATTCACTGACGAAGATGGTGGGGTTCCAGACGATGAAGCTGGATCCGTCGTCGATTGCCGGATCGTGAGCTGTTGTATGAGGAAGAGAAGCATGAGTGAATTTCGCGAGGGAGACGAAACGCAGATAGGTAGAGAGAGAGGGGGTTGGTTCACAGTTGGTTTATGGGTTAGGTTGTGGTTATATGATGTGGAAATTTTTAATGACGTGGCGGTTGAACTTTAAATTTTTTGAATTAAAATTGGGTGACTATGCATTTCTGTTAGCCACGTCGGCAAAAAATTGACGGCGTTAACGGAGATTGACGGAAGGTAACGGAGAGTGACCAAACTTGAACCATTTAACTAATTTCAATGACCAAAATTTGATTTAAATATTTTTCAGTGACCAAACATGAACGTTTTTTGTAATCTCAATGACCAATCATGCAATTAACCCGTCTTATTCCATCAAAATGGTTAGCGGTATAATCGATAACATGCGGTTAACAGTACATCCAGTGCAAGTCAAAATCCGAAATCGTAATTCTAGACAAATGTGTGTTTCTCGGATTTTTTCCAGAAATACCACTGTTTAAAAAAAGAATTTCAAAAATACCATCCAACCCCAAAAAATTCCAAAAATACCACCTTTTTCAAAAACCGCCACCCCACCCTGCGGTTTACACGAAAACCGCTTGCCGGGGGTGCGGTTTTCAATGCAAACCGCGGGCCTAGGGGGCGGTTATAAAAAAAAAATTTGGACCAAACCACTGGGTGGGGTGGCAGTTTTGCCCAAAACCGCCACCCCACCCAGCAGTTTGGTCCAATTTTTTTTTTCGATCAACTCCTAACTTCGTCCGAAACTTCAAACGAACGTAACTTTGCACTCGGGTATCCGATCGTAGCAATTTATTTTTCATTTCGCATAACTTTTCAAGATCTACAACTTTTACTAGGATAAAATATTCAAAACAGGAACTATTTGTGGATATACGGGACCTTGAGAATAACTTTACCTTTACTTTTCACAAATCCATGTACATTTTGAAACTATGATTATATTCAAAGTTATAGATTTTGAAAAGTTATGCGGAATAAAAAAAAAATTCATAACATTCGGATTTTGGAGCACAAAGTTATAGCCGCCCAAAGTTTAACGAAAGTCGAGACCCGGCGGTATGCGGCTTGCAAGATCTCAAAAAGTTTGCGGCCTCCATTTTTTGAATTCGAATAACTTTTTGAGATCTTGCAAGCCGCAAACCGCCGTGTCCCACCTTCGTCTCGAAAAAACGTCATTTGCCACCCCGAACGAGCCTTTTTTTATTTCGTCAAACTTTTGGTGGCCATAACTTTGTTCTCCAAAATCCGAATGTCATGAATTTTTTTTATTCCACATAACTTTTCAAGATCTACAACTTTTAATATAATCATAATTTCAAAATGTACATGGATTTGTGAAAAGTAAAGGTAAAATTATTCCCAAGGTCCCGTATATTCACAAACAGTTCCTGTTTTGAAAATTTCATCCTAGTAAAAGTTGTAGATCTTGAAAAGTTATGCGAAATAAAAATAAATCACTACGATCGGATACCCGAGTGCAAATTTACGTTCGTTTGAAGTTTCGGCCGAAGTTAGGAGTTGATCGAAAAAAAAAAATGGACCAAACCGCTGGGTGGGGTGGCGGTTTGGCCCCAAACCGCCACCCCACCCAGCGGTTTGGTCCAAATTTTTTTTTTATATATAACCACCCCCTAGGCCCGCGGTTTGCATAGAAAACCGCGCCCCCGACAAACGGTTTTCGTGTGAACCACAGGGTGGGGTGGCGGTTTTTGAACAATGGTACTTTTGGATTTTTTCCTGATCTACAAGCGTAAAAATGTAAGTTTTGAACTTCAAATAGTAAATTTTGACTACACTCATAAGTGAAAAGTCTGTAAAAATATAAGTTTTAAAACTTTAAAGCGCGATTTTGATTACATTGAGTGCACCCATAATCGGATAATTTGACTGAATTGTTAGAAATCGAACAAGAAAAATTAGGTTACCGATTTGGATGAGTCGCGGACTAGGTCACTCTCTTTAAGATGTTCGCGGCACTGCCTCATAATTCGCACAACAGACTATCAGCCGGTCACCTCCAGGATAAAACAGCCACTCTAATTTTGTTGCTCATCGGTTTTGTGCGAAAAACGGAGCTCTATGAACTCACTCTCTCTCATGTCTCTGCTCTGCTGAGGTGTGTTTAGAGGGTTTGGGGCGTCTCCTATTTATAGGAGCAGAAAACCCAGAATATTCCCTCTTTCTTTGGAAATAAGTCACATTTTAATTAGGGATATAATTACTCTCATAATTAAAATATAATCTATTAAGATAATTATTCCTAATTATCTCCATAATATTTCTTTTATTAATTATCCATCTTAATTTCGTATTATGGAAAAATACTGGATAATTAATTAGGAATTTCATTATAGCTTTTCAAAGCTATTCATCCCAACAATCCCCGACTTGAATAGTTTGAAACTATCTCTAAGCATCAACAGTTCCATAAGATCGGGCATAAGCTAAGGTATCGTGAAGATTTGAACCTTAGCGTAGTGGTTACACTTCCGATTTCATAAGGGTGACTCGTAGTCTTGAACCCTATCTCAGACATGTAGCACACCAGATCTTTTCATTGAGTGATATTCTCTCGACTCTCATAGGCCGTGCGTTTATGGCCATGCACGTTATCCCGGTTTAGTGAACGCTCTAGCAACTTTGTGCCTCCAAAGTTCCATAGGGAGCGGCCCCACTCCCACATTCACATAGGTGAGTCTATCAGAAGTACCCCCAAAGTAAAGTACCTCACTCCACAAAGAGTATAGATCTCATTAAGAGTTTAACTCAACCTCCAAGGCTTTGGGATTCATGCTTCACTATGCATGAACTTTTCTCAATATTACTCATGACTTGTTATTACCCATTGAACCCGTTTCTTGGGATCTCCAGTCTATCGGGTTGGGTTACCATCACTTGTAATCCATGGTTCGGTAGGCATAAGTCTCATACCTTTCATGGTATTTTGGACTTTTCTCTCTAGGGGATTCTTTCATCAAAGGATCAGCTAGATTCTGTTAGGATCTTACAGGATCCACCCTCATTACTCCTATTGTTAGAAGATCTTTTACAGTAATGTGTTTACGACAAATTTGTCGTCTCTTTTCGTTCTAGAACCGGTTCCCTTGTTTAATAATAGCTGCGGTGCTATCACAATGAATCAACTACCAGAGGGATCGGTCTTTCCCATAAGGGAATCTCTAGTATTGACCCTCTCAATCAACTTTTCTCTTTACTAGACATAGCTAGCTCTATCATTTCTAATTTCTTAGTTGATTGAGCCAGGATCGTTTACTTCTTAGAATTCCAAGACACAACACTTCCAGTGATGTTTGAAACATGTCCACTAGATGCCTTGGAATATTCAATAGGGTATTCTCGTTCTCGTCCGCATCAATATACCCTACCAATACAGCCAGAAACCGTTGATAACTTATATCAAGGTCTAATCTTCTTAAGGTGTCTCATGACCCCTTTCAATAGAATTTCAATGCTTCATACTAGGACAATTAGTAAGCCTGCCAAGTACCCCCCACTAAATCAGGTCTCATGTTTATCAGCTGCCTCTCGCAGACTGTAAATGCTAGTATATTCTAACTATCTTATACCGTCTTAGGTGTTCTTTAAATATTTATACTAGCATCATCAAACATGTATGCAGGTGTACATCTTGTATTTTCCTAGTTATTAGGATCTCTAAGCATAACATTTGTTTCATTCAGATCCTTCACATTCAAAATTCTCAACCATTATGGTTTTTCAATATTGACATCACGAGTCTTTGTACCAAAGATCGACATGTCATTTATAATGCAAGTGTCATTCTCAAATTCGTACTAAATGCACTTGTCACTTTCACTTTTAAAATCATGAGAGAGAATCTGATTATTCATGACACTAATTCTGAGTCTATTTCAAATCATATAATGATTTGTCTAACCATAGACTCCAGAAGCATGTTCTAGAATAACAACCTTTAAGATTGTCCCAATGTAGATTTCTTTATTCAAATCACCATTCAAAAAAGTATTTTAACATCCATGTGATGGATGTTATTCTACATATTGGTGAATAGATATCAAAGAAATCTACAATTTTTCCTCTTCACCTAAAGCCTTAGCTACTAGGCAATCATTATACTCATAAACTAAACCATCATGTTTCAGTTTTCCCTTTAGGAATCCATTTATTACCTTGGCTTCATTGCCAGGAGGTAATTCTCAAAGATGCCAAATCGTGTTCGGTTCCACCGATATATTACCCAAGACTTTATAACCAAGAGGCAACTCTACTAGATTCTAAGTCTTACTAGACTCCACAAATTCCATTTCGTTAATAATGGATTCTCCCACAAATATGCATCTTTATGGAAGTTCGAAGTTCTAGCAGACTTGTAAGATCTTTCTTAGGGTGTAAATAACAAATTCATAACCAAAATCCTTGAGTGATTTATGGTTCATTTGTCTCTTATGAGTTTATACTCATATTCATCACCCCCACTAGTTCCATTATTTCTAATAGTAGGCAGGACACTACCCCCACTATTTCTTGATTTAAAAAGGAAGTTTATTGGCATCAATGGATTTCACAACAACATGAGTATTTTGTTTCAACGGAATTATGTGTTTTTATTGTTGACAACATAAAACACACTCATATGCTCTTCTAGTTATCACTACACTGGTTTGTTAACTCTACCACAAGCATGCGATATATTGAATAATCAGTTCAATCAGTAACAATGCAATTAAGCATTTCTCAAACTATTTCTAATTAGCATCTCTGATTACTAGACAAAACACTTTATAGAGCAATAAATAATTTATTGTCTTTCCACCTTGTTTACCCATATCAAAATAAATCAGATCTATCTATTTTGATTCTCTAACCACATATTTATGGGTCATTTAGCTTGGATATAAAAAATTTATATTTTTCTCAAGCATCCAATAATAATATGGGAATGTGATATAAGATATTCTAATTCTTCATAGAGGCACACATGACACACAGAAGAATGCATCTCATTTGCTTACCCTTTCCTTGCATTTAGCATAATCAACAACTTTCTATAGGTAGGGTATCACTCCCACTTTCCAGAACCATCAACCATAGTGATGAAGGGACAACCCAACAACATTTTCTTCTTCAACACACCTCAATGTATGATTGAGCTTAGTTCGTTTATCACACACTTGCCTTGAGGCGCCATTATCCAACAATCATTCTTCAAAATTATCATTAAGGTCAACCTCTTTCATCACCTCGGTGATTATTACAACCAAATCCTCTTCTTTAATCAAGTCAACACTAGGTTATACTTGTTCTTACACTTTCGTGTCATATGACCTAGTTTCATGCAGTTGTAGCCTAAAAACATAGCGTCATGCTTAGAGGATTGAGTGGCAATCGTATGGTTACCACGAAGGGTACCATTCTATTTGGTGTGGATCTGGTTCAGCTTGCTGCTCTCATTCTTGAAACTTTAATGTTTCAAAGCAACCTAAGTGGTTCGTGTAGTACTGATCATAGTAGTTCTTACAATAGTACTTCAAACTTATACTCTGGTCATTGAGAGGGACACATCTCAATGTCAATACAATCATGCATTGTTTCTAGCTTTCTTTTTAGCATTCACTTTGTATGACATAGCTTCTAATTTATCATTCATTAATAACCCACGAAGAGGTTTAAGCTCTCACCTCACTTAGGAGAAGTCATTACTTTGTGGTTTCAGAAAGAATAGCTAGCACCACATGTAGCTCCCTTGATTCTCCACTTTAATTGCCCATCATACACCACATACGTCACACTCTTCTCCGAGTCTAGCAGCACTACTGATGCCATAGCCAAACGGCTTTATATGCCCTCTTCGTGCCCATATTACGATTTGCCAAGTAATGTTCACATCAAAAGGAAGAAAATTGGCGTCAATAATATTTACGGTACGACAAGATTTCATGGTAATAATTAACATTCCAACAATGTTAATCTCAAGCAATGTTCATCACAATAATTATGTATAGCTTCCTGTTGTGGAAAACGACATTGACGTTTTTGCAGGATAGCTAGCCGATATTGCCACGTAACTCGTCGGACCTGCAAAATCAAACATTAGCTTTCACCAACAAAGAGATTTCGCGGATGGCACCAATATTCCCTTATTATGGAGCGGGATTAATTCTAGCATCAGGACGCTGCGTTGGGGTTCAACTGAAATTCCAGCTGCTCCCGTCTGTACATGAGACGAATATGGTCCAAGGGGTCCGACGACCGGCCTACTCCTTCCTTCTTCAAAAAGGATGATCAACACACAAAGAAGAGCACAATTCATATTAATTAATTCAAATTAATAAATTAAGCACCCTTCTAAATAAAATTCCTCTACTTTTTAGTGGCCGTAATAGTTGGTGCTTGGGGTGTCCCCTTGTCAATCACAACTTGCACATGAATAATTAACTCAATTAAATGCACAATAACAAAATCACTGGCGGAATAGAGAAGGGCACAAGAATGACTCCCTTCCATCGTATCCCGGTCAAACACGCTTCCTTCTGCTTTGTGTTCTGGGTGAGGCCGCGGTCTCGATCTGGAGTGAGCGGAGTTAACTGATCCGCCGCGGTCCGCGTTCTCTCGTCGATGGCAAAATCCACAATCCGAATTTGTTTTCCATTAGCGCAGCGATCGATATCATTGAGGCCAGAATCAGTATCCTGTTAGGACAGCAACCAAGCGTCTTAAAATTGTTAGAAATCGAACAGGAAAAATTAGGTTACCGATTTGGTTGAGTCGCGGACTAGGTCGCTCTCTTTAAGATGTTTGCGGCACTGCCTCATAATTCGCACAACAGACTATCAGTCGGTCGCCTCCAGGATAAAAACAACCACTCTAATTTTGTTGCTCATCGGTTTTGTGCGAAAACCGGAGCTCTATGAACTCACTCTCTCTCATGTCTCTGCTCTGCTGAGGTCTGTTTAGACGGTCTGGGGCGTCTCCTATTTATAGGAGCAGAAAACCCAGAATTTTCCCTCTTTCTTTGGGAATAAGTCACATTTTAATTAGGGAGATAATTACTCCCATAATTAAAGTATAATCTATTAAGATAATTATTCCTAATTATCTCCATAATATTCCTTTTATTAATTATCCATCTTAATTTCGTATTATGGAAAAATACTGGATAATTAATTACGAATATCATTATAGCTTTTCAAAGCTATGCATCCCAATAATCTTATCTCCGTAATTAAAATGTGACTTATTCCCAAAGAAAGAGGGAATATTCTGGGGTTCACACCGAGAATGGACACAAATACATAACGGTTCCCACCGAGGTTCACACAGAAGAGTCGTCAAAACAACCCACCACCAGCAATCATCAAACGGACCATCATCAGCTGCAGCAACAGCAATGGCCCCTCCGAACCAGACTCGCAGCAAACGCATAGGGCATGTGATGATTGATCACCTGGAGCGACTGGAGAGGTCGATGATGGAGAACTATAACATTGAGAGGCTGGCAATGTCAAATAATCAAAAGAACAAGCAAGAACACCGAGGTTTTTTAACGTGGTATCGTCAATGTGACACTAGTCCACGGAGAGGATCTCCCTCTCAGGTTTTTTTATATTGTCCACGTTACCTTTCACCAAACGTACAAGGTAAATATATAGGTTTCTCTTGAAACCCTACTCTACTCGGCTAAGGGATAATTTACATAATGGTACATTAATTACCATAAACTAACACCCTCCCTCAAATTGATGTTGGGTCCTCAATATCAATTTGGATGAAAGATACCAGTGTCTACTCGATCCTACTGCCTTTGTCAGAATATCTGCAGTCTGATCTTCCGTAGACAAGTAGCTAAGCTGCACCACTCCTTTTGCTACTAGCTGTCTAATATAATGAACATGTATCTCTATGTGTTTAGTCCGATCATGCAGTACTTGATTAACCGCAATCTGAATAGCGCTTGTATTATCCCCATAGATCCTCATAGGTAACTGACAATCTACACCCAATTCTTGAAACAGTCATTGAAGCCAAACCATTTCTGAACTAACTTTTGACATCGACCTGTACTCTGTCTCTGTGGAGGACTTTGATACTTTATCATGTTTCCTACACCTCCATGAGACGAAAGATCGTCCAATCTTGATGCACCAACCTGATGTGGACCTTCTGGTATCCAAACACCCCGCAAAAACTGCATCTGGAAAAGCCTCAATATTCGAATCACCATCTGCTGGAAAGAATAATCCGACATCCTTGGTCCGCTGCAAATACCTCAGTAACCGATGCACTGCATCCATGTGAGTTGTGCAAGCGACTCCCATGAACTGACTTACTACCTGAACAGCATAAGCTATATCTGGTCGAGTATGCGTTAGATAAATCAGGCTTCCTACTATACTTCTGTAAAAAGTTTGATCTTCCAACAATACTCCACTGTCGCGGCTTAGCTTGACATTCTGCCCCATGGGTGTCGAACACGGCCTGCAGTCCGCGTACTGTGCAGTTTCCAACAAATCATTTATGTACTTTTGTTGGCTTAGTAACAAACCTGCTTCATTCCTTTGTATCTCTAATCCCAAGAAATAGGTTGCTTCACCTAGTTCTTTGAGATAGAATGCTTCCCGAGTTCCCGTAATGACTGAGTTAACTCCTGCATACCTTCTGTGTCACTTCCTGTCACAATCATGTCATCGACATATAGAAGAAGAACTGTGTTACCATGGATGGTCTGACGAGTGAACACCGAGGGATCATTCTGACTCTGCACAAATCCCGCTTGAAGTATGGTACCATGAAATTTTTCGAACCAAGCTCGCGGTGCCTGCTTCAAGCCATACAAAGATCGTCGTAACCTGCACACCATCCCTGGTCCTCCTTTCGTATACCCTTCTGGACACTCCATATATATCGTTTCCTTCAAGTCTCCATGAAGGAAGGCATTCTTAACATCGAACAGAACTATCTTCCACTTTTTCATTGCTGCGACAGCTAACACACTGCGAGCTATCTGCATCTTGACGACCGGAGCAAACGTCTCGTCGTAATCTATACCATGTTCCTGTCTAAATCCCTGTGCCACTAATCTGGCCTTGTACCTCTCCAGTGTGCCATCAGGTTTCATCTTGACTGTATACACCCATCGACAGCCTATTACAGAGGTTCCCGGAATACGAGGAACCAAATCCCACTTATATTTTCTTCTAGAGCACGTAGCTCTTCCTTCATTGTTGTGTCCCAAAAAACATTCCCTTGAGCAAATCAATAATGGTTGGGTATCGGTATTGGTTCCGCCGAAAAACCAACATCATAATCTTCCAAGTGCTTCGGTGACTGTCCCAACGTGGTCCGATTGGAACGTCTTGGTTGTGGTAGAGGAGGCGGTGTTCCTAGCTCAAACCCAGCTCATGTGAGGAACTAGAATTGCTGGATTCCCTCGATGAAGAAGGGCTCGTTGACAAGGAGCTGGAGCTGGAATGGCTACGAAAAGTAGCTGCTGCCTCTATAATAGGTGACGAGGGCGATGAAGCTCCCATTTCCCTAGCTGCTGCATTGCGTGTCGAGGGGTCAGGGGATGATGACGACGAGGAATTCCCGCTCCCGCTGTTGTCACTTGAAGACGAGTCCCCGGGAGAGGAGGATGCACTGCCAGACGCCGAGGGACCAGAAGAATCCAAGGAATGATTTTCCAATAGATTCCCTCCCTGAAAATCATGACTATGAGGCGGCAAAGAGGCTTCAAACTCGGGAAGAGCACATAAGAAATCAAGATCAGCCGAATCTTTGTGAGAATCCACCGGGTAGTACATTACTTGTTCAAGAAACACAACGTGACATGAGATATGCATGCGACGAGCGACAGGGTCATAACACAAGTAGCCTTTGTGTTGGCTATTGTAACCAATGAAAACACATCGAGCTGTCTTCGGAGATAACTTGTCACGTGTTTTCTTGGGAAGAAGAACAAAACAGAGATAGCCAAACACTCGCAGGGGAGTGTAATCTGGTTCCTTACCATAGAGCTGGCGATACGGAGAACGATGACCAAGGACCGAAGTGACCTGACGATTAATCAAATAAACGATCGTACTCACGACTTCGACCCAAAAGGAACGCGGAATCCGAGATTGAAATAACAATGCTCGGGTCAACTCCAGAACGTGGCGATGCTTGCGTTCAACAAGTCCGTTTTGCTGTGAAACTCCTGGACATGACTGTTGATGCAATATGTCGTGCTCCTTATAAAAATCGAGTAATGGGGTCGAGATGAATTCCCCACCAGGATCCGATCGAATGGCCTTAACTGTCTTACCAAACTGAGTGAGAACCATCTGAACGAAATGCTTGGCATGCGTGATCAATTAGGACTTACGACGCAGGAAATAGATCCAAGTAAATCTAGTAGTGTGATCAATGAATAGGGCGAAATATCGATATCCCACACGTGACACCACAGGGGATGGACCTCATAGATCCATGTGAACAAGGTCAAAGGGCTCGGCATAGATTGTCTCACTGGATGAGAAAGGTGTTTGGGAAGTTTTTGCTTCAATGCAACTAATGGAGGCATCAGTTATATCAGCCGTAGAAACCAAATGATTAGGAAGTAAGTGACGCTGAAATATATCCAATAAACGAGCCTTATGAGGATGTCCAAGAAGACAATGCCATAAATTGCAATGAGTATTCTGCTTCTGAAAATCCAAAGAGCCCTTAGGCTTTACAGCAAAAACAGAACGGTTCATCAAAGAACTAGAAAAATCTGACTGAGTGGAAGAAACTGCTGACCCACTACTAGACTTCAAAAGACAAGAACGAGCATCACCATCAACTCGTGCATCCATCCCAGACTGCTGGTGCAACACCGAAGTAGGCTCCAGTGCACCATGACTTTCCAGAACGAAAACACGTCCAGTCTTCTTACCCTTCCTGAGCACCCTCCCCGTTTTCCTATCCTGCACAACACATCCTGAACTGTCAAACCGAACCTATCATCTGTTAATTGCCCAACCGAGACCAAGTTGGGAACTAGCTCAGGAACATAGAGAGTATTATCCAAGCTCACACGACCAGTCGTGGCCGTACCAATACCATGCACGGGAATACGTTCACCATTAGCCACTTGTAAAGAGACAACAGAGGAGGGTTGCAAAGAGGTAAAACTAGAACGGGCATTTGCCATATGATTAAATGCTGCAGAGTCTAGTAACCAACGAGATTTACCTGAGGTGCCACCAGTGGCAAAAGCAGAATTGAGGGCCGCAGGAAGAGTCTCCTGGAGCACATTTGCCACCAAGCAGCGCACAACCTCAGCCGTTAACGGAGAAGAAGAGGCTGATCCGGATCCACCAGCAGTGATGGTCGGGTGAGAAGGAGTAGCCTCGACTGCATAGCCAGGCCCAGAACGACGATCAGACAAACCAGCACTGCGAGATTGACCTGAGGTAGAGCCACCCGATCGATTGCGACGAGCCAACGACTTGCACTCCAGAATAATATGCCCAGAACGTTTGCAGTAAATGCAAACGCTACGTTTCTTGCAGTGGGGCTGAATGTGACCAAGTTCATGACAAAAATGACATGTGAGCTGGCTGGTGTCTTCTGACTAAAACTGAGGGCGGCCAGAACCACCCCGACCGACCGCAAAGGCCGACTCCCCAGTGGAAGACGACTGATCAAGCTGATGCTGGCTACGGAGACGTGTCTCCTCTCGAATGAGCTCAGCAAACGACGCATCAATAGAAGTAACCTGCATATGAAGAAGTGAAGCTCGAATCGGCTCAAAGTCAGGGCGAAGCTTCATGAGAAACTTCATGAGACGAGACCTAGCTCGTTCGGCCATCATCTCTGCCGAGGCAGCAGTGGGAACTAGGGAGGCAGCAAGCAAATCATACTCCGTCCAGAGGCTGGTGATGGCCTGGAAAAAGGAACAAATATCCATATCACCCTGTTTAAGTGACGCAATCTGAATTTCAAGCTCAAACTGCCGAGAGGCGTCATTCTGTGTGTATGTGGAATGAATATGTTTCCACATGTCACTAGCATCGGTGAAACGAAGAAGACTAAGAGCCGTTGCTACGTCCACTGATGACGCAAGCCAGGTGACAACCTGAGCATTGCCGGCAGCCCAATCAGCGACCTCAGCCGCCGGAGAACCTACCGCAGGGCGCTTTGACTCCCCAATCAAGATAGGAAGTAAGCGCTTCCCTTCCACAAAATTACGGAATTGAAACTCCCACAGTGGAAAATTTTTCCCATCAAACTTAGCCAAGAAACCATCCATCTTTCCAGAATCCATACAGCAGGCAGCAATCAATGAAAGAAAAGTGAGCTGTGACGAGAAGCAATCGAAAATAGCCTTGAAATAAAAACACCTGTTCGCCGAAGGAGAGAACGAGCACGCGGTCAGCACCAAACACACAGCTCCTGGAAGTAAATTACCTGTTCGCCGAAGGAGGAAGCAAGCTCCTGGGGATAATACAAGCGCTCGACCAGCACCAAGAAATTCCACCGAAGTCGAGGCGGCTTTGGGACACGCGCCCTGACGAGAAGCAAAAAAAATACCACCTGTCCGTCGAGCGCTAGGCCAGCGCCAAGAGAAGCCAAAACAAAAGCCGAGAGGGCTAGGAGCAAAGCTGCTGGGATGAGGCCAAGAGAGAGACAAACAAGGTCGGGAAGAATAGGCTGACCAGAAGGAAGAATAACCACCTGATGAAGAACCAAAAACGGAACCCTAGCAGCACGAATGAATATCCGACAATTACCAGCGAAATATGATTAAACAATCTCAAATCGCAGGCTCTAATACTATGTCAAATAATCAAAAGAACAAGCAAGAATATCGAGGTTTTTTAACGTGGTATCGTCAATGTGACACTAGTCCACGGAGAAGATCTCCCTCTCAGATTTTTTGGTATTGTTCACGTTACCTTTCACCAAACGTACAAGATAAATATATAGGTTTCTCTTGAAACCCTACTCTACTCGGCTAAGGGATAATTTACATAATGGTACATTAATTAACATAAACTAACAGGTAAAGCTCGGGAGGCAAGCAATAGAGGGGGCCAGGAAGGAGGCCTTTCTGCTCAAGGAACGAGGGTTCGCGGAAGAGAGGACGGTCAGTGAGCTGCTCAGAGCTTTGGAGCAGATGGAGGTGGCTTTGGCTGCCATCCCGAAACATGGGATTGGAATTGCAGGGGAGCGTTTTGAGGAGAGTTTGGAGGAGGCTGTGTGGCACGCTTTGGATCGGTGCAGGCAGGCTCTCCGTATTGCCATTCCTTTTGGTGAAAAAATGTTGTCAAACCGGTTTATACCGTTGTGCCGGTTTGACAAGTGGAATGGTATGACCGGTGGTATAACCAGTTTGTACCAGTTCATGCCGGTTTAAAAAATGTGAAAACGATTAATATCCAATGTATTTAATCATATATAAAACATATTTGTGGACAATTTAGTTACAATCCAACAAATATCATCAACTTTTAACTATTACATTCATAAAATGAATAATAAATTATTTTTTTATTTATTAAATTCATTAAAATGATGTCATTTTACTTAGAATGTGTAAGTCGATCATACCGGTGGTGTTATGCCGGTTTCATAACCGGCACAGGTTCAACCGGGTGGCATGCCACCGGCATGACAACCAATGCATCTATTGCTTTTCATGTGCTCCATCATCACCCTGACATTATACTATTATTGTGCTTTAGAAAGAGCGTCTTTTAAGTCAGAAAGTTCAACTGACGCGTAAAACAAAGAATGTCATTGACTACTTCACTAAATGAGTAGAATGTGTGCTTCATATATCCTAATTCTTGAAGTCTTTTTCCTACTCACCAAATCTGTCTTCCTAAGGTTTTTTTTTTTTTTTTGTAAAAATTCTCTATCTTTTTAATATTAGAACAACAATTACGTAATCATCCTCCTCAACATGAAACAAAAAATTGCAAATAAATACACATACAAATTTCACAGTTCACACTTTTCTACCCCCCCCCCCCCCCCCCCCCCCCCCCCTGTTTTCTTTCTTTACCGTCTCTATCTCTGAGTTGTGTTTCTTGGAAAACAAGAACGTAACCTGACCAAGTGGTGCAGCCTCTAGAATTCTAGGCAGAAGTAGCTGGGCCTTGAACACAAAGGCCTGCCTTTTGTTTTTACCTTAAGCCCAATTCCTTTTTGTCTGGACTTGCTTCATATAAAGCCCATTTGTTGAGACGGATGAATCATTCCAGTTCTCGACTCCCTCCAAGCCGAACGTTTGCTTCGCTCGCTAGGGTTTCCAGTAGGCAATCGTCGGCGAATATGGCAGCGGGGACCGGGGAGAACAACAAACCATCACTACAAGAAAAGCATGACTTAGCGACGCCTCTTTAGTGACAGGCCGTCTGGCTGTCGCTAAATGCTGTAGTTTCAATGGAGGACTCTGCCCGTCAGTTGACCGTCGGGATCCGTTAGAGTTGAGACCGTGACTCTGATAATATATTTTATATATGAGACAAACTCTTTTGACAAAAAAAAATGAATAACTATTTTCAATGGAAAATCGAAACAATTCACAACTCGAGTTATTGTGATCAACTGGTTCTTGACATGGTATCAGAGCCTAGAACCGAAAGGTCATGTGTTCGAATCTCCACGACCCCAATATTAACCGTTGTCTTTCAAGCACATGGTATGGTGGGCCTGTGCAAACTTCAAGCCCATGGGTTGGCTTTCATTTGAGGGGGCGTGTTAGAAAGTGGTATAAGATCCACGATTGAACCTCTCCCAGGTTCTTGACATCAGCCACTTATGTACACAAGTTTCATTCTCCTGGCTGGCTCCATAAGGAGGTGTGGTCACCACGAATCTCTTGCTACTATCAAACTGGCTCAATGCGAGTTCCATATGGGCTATCGATATGGGTTCGTGACGTTCATTGGCCTGACGACTCTTGAGCTCAGTTTCAGCCGGTTCTCTGCTGATCCCTGGACAACAACGATGACTAGTTCTTATTACGATCCTTTTGTTGATCTCCCTAGTTTGAAACATCTTAAGATCCGTCACTGCGCAGCTTCGGGCTGCAACTTGAGAATATCGGGGCTCGAGCTCCTGGACCTGGAAATTGTCAACTTGAACTCGCCTGAAATTGAAGTGGTAGCTCCGAAGCTGAAATCTTTCCTTTGGGATTACTTTCATTTGTTTCGTCCCGTCGAGTTGAACCTTCCTTCGCTCGATTGCGCGAATATCCGAGTATCTTGGGAAGTTTTGTATGATAAGGGGAGGAATGAGGCATATATGAATTTGCTACGAGGGTTGCATAATGCAATATCTCTCAACCTGTGCTTCGACGAGGTATGTACGTGTGCATAACGCAATATCTCTCATCCTCTGCTTTCACAAGGTAGTATGTACTGTTATTTGGGATATTGTGTTGAGCATACAACAATAATTAATGTATTATGTTATGAATGTGTCACGTACGGTCGGTGTGTATTCATCAATGTTGATCTCGTGCTTATCAGGGTTGGTGCAATGAGAATTGGGAAGAACATCGATTCCCATTTAACAACATGAAGTCGTCGATGGAGTTGGAAGCATCTCCGTTTACGAGGCTGAAGATCTTGAGGGTGGAGTACCCACAAGACCCACCACCAATCATGCCACGCCATGTGATCCGTTATTTCTTCGAACACTCGTCTAATGTAGAGGAGAAGACCGTTAAGTTCGAGAAAGCTTTGTTGTAAGTAATGCGTTGTTGTTGTTGTTGTTGTTGTTGTTGTTGTTGTTGTTGTTATTGTTGTTGTTGAAGTTGTCGCGATTAATCAGCGTATCTCGAATTTAATTGGTGAATACACTGGATAACTAACAATCGAATACAAAATGTGACTTATCTCCCTAATTATCATGATTCATGGTATTAGGTCGGATTCGAATGGACACAAATACAATTTCAATAATTTTGGATGGGTTGAGTTTGAACTCGGTTCAATTTGGATAAACCCATTTGGATGAGACCCAAATGAATCTATATTTGAGTCAAGATAATATCAACTATCTCACTAACTATATTGAACCCAATTACACTTTAAAACAGTTATTATTGTGGCACTGAATTAGTAACAATATTACTGTGATATAACCCATCACCATAATACGTACACACAACACCCTAAAAATATTTGAAATTATTTCATAATAAACGGAACCGTACAAAACATGGATGTCCCGACCATTATAAGCAAACACACTTCTTAGGCCCAAGCCAAAGAGCATTTTTCTTATGCATGGTAAGACCAGGTGAAACCTCCATGTCCAAATCTTCCCTCTTCGTTCCAACCGGCATTTCCCAGTCAAAAGCATAAAGCAGATTGGCCAAAGAGAGCTCCACGGTCACAAGTCCCATATGAATTCCAGGACACATCCTTCTTCCAGCTCCGAACGGTATCAGCCCAAAATCCGCGCCTTTCATATCAATGGACTTCTGCATGAATCGCTCTGGCTTAAACTCCTCTGTGTTCTCTCCCCAAGCTTCAGGATCTCTTCCAATGGCCCAGGCATTGACATAAACAGTAGTTTTCCCAGGTATTTTGTACCCATTTAAGTAGCAATCTTGACTCGATTCCCTTGGAAGCAACAGTGGAGCTGCAGGTTGCAGTCTCATGGTTTCTTTGACGACAGCTTTGAGGTAGGGTAGTCGTTCAATATCTTCTTCTTTTACAAAGCCTTTCTTCTCGATAACTTGTCGAACTTCTTCTTGAGCTTTCCTCAATGTTGTTGGGTTCTTCATTAGGTATGCCATTGCCCATACCACAGTAGCTGCGCTTGTGTCTGTTCCAGCTATAAATATGTTCTGCAAATCAATCAAGACAAACAATTGTGAACATAACCGATTGGCTACAATCCCTAATTTTTTTTAATGTTATTATAAATGCATTCGTATCATGTCAATGCATTAGAAAGTGATAAAATGGTGAATGGAGACCATTAGACCCCTCCTTCAATATTTATTTTCAATCGTGGAAGACTGTTAATGTTTGTTATTTTCACCTTCTCCCATTCAGTGCTGGCTTCGCCACAACATGTACATAAGACATATATAAATGAGTTAATAGCATTTCTTGCCCTGACCTATAATACTTTTCCTACATGGAGACTAAAATATTATTTTTCTATTATGACCCTGCAGCTCCACTAAATTACAATCTAACTAAGCAGTGACACAAGGTTCATGCACATAAAACTATTAAGAAGCTTAATAATTACAATATTCCTCAATATTTTTAATCCACTCACCAACTAATCTCTTCTATGTATTTTGCCCTATAATCTTCAATCAAAATCAACAAATCGACCTATATTTTGTCAAAACTGGAAAAAAATTAAAATAGGCAAGTAACTTTGTAATTGCATGATTTTTTTACTAAGCCAACGCATAATTATTAATTAGTATGTCCACTGAGCAGTTGAGTACCTTTTAACAGAAAATCAACAAACTTTTTAGCACCAAGGACCACAACAAAATAATTTTTATATTTGAAGAACTGTCAGGGGAAAAAACAGAGGACATGATAGGAAAACCTTCATAGTTCATGCATACTTCAGTAGTAGGTAACGAACTTAATTACCATGAGAATTCCTTTGATGTGGTCAACTGTGAGTTGGACTTTAAAGGGTCCTTCCTTCATGATTCCAAGAAGAACATCCAAAACGTCCTTATGCGCCGACTCTGCTCTTTTCGGGTTAAGATGTTCATCGATGATATCTTGATAGAAATCATCCAGTTCCTTACGGTTTTTCTTGAGCCGGACCATCATACCTGTAAATCTATCGAGAAATCCCAAAGATGGAAAATGGTCAGAGAAAAAGAAGCCAGTAAACATGGCACCGGATTCTCTAAGCATCAAGTCGAGTTTACTCCTCATATCAGCTCCATAATTTCCCTCTAAACTCTTGCCGAAAGCCGTCCGACAAATAATTGTACTCGTCATGGACAACATGGATTCCGACAAGTTGAAAGGTTTGGAATCATATGAAATATATCTTGATATCCTCTCAATCATTTGATTAACCTCGCCCTCTCTTATTGGACAGAAGCTTTGAACCCTGTTCGAATTGAAGAGGTGGACGACACATATCTTTCTGATCTCCCTCCAGTAAGCATCATAGGGGGCAAACGCCACGTCCAAACGGTCGTAGGACAGATGGTTCGAACCAGTTAGAGATGGTCTGCTACAAAACACAAGGTCATGAGTTTTCATGACTTCCTCGGCCATTCTGGCGGAGGAAACCACGAGAACTCGAGTGCGACCCAGTTTCAACGACATCAAGGTTCCGTATACCTGAGAGAGCCGCCACAACGAGCGATGAGGAGCAGAGGAATCGATATCGAACAAGTTGCCTATCAACGGGAGACCTGGAGGGCCAGGTGGGAGATGAGAACTTGAGGTTTGCTTGTGCTTATAACGGTGAAGGAACATGAGGAGTGTTATTATGACGGGAAGAGCTAGGATAAGGTAGAGAAGTTGTGATGCCATTGTTTGTTCTTTTTGGGGGAATGCTTTTGCAACAATAGGAAGTTGCTAAGCTAGCGGTGAGTCGAGAAAGAGGCAATGCATGGATCTGGATTTATAGCCCTCGATCCAGAGAATGCATATCATTGAATAGTATTATTTTTGTACAAATTAATGGCATCAAATAACGTAACCCATCATTTAAGCTAGAGATTTTTTGCATCACATGAAAAATCTCTCTCTCTCTCTCTAGACATCAGCATCGATCGTCGACGTAGACATGATCAGCATCTATCATATGCGTATTTGCCTTCTTTTCCACCATCTCTCTCTCTCTCTCTACTGCAAAAAGAGCTACGTGACAGCACCAGCCGAAGAAAAATGGACAGAGAAGAAAACGAAAAAGGACACAATAATCTCTTGTTTGTTTTTAAGGTTTTGTAAATTAACGTAAGACTCAAAGAGTCCTATTCGAACCAAACAACTACGTATATATGGACGACGGTGAGAGTGACGAATGAGTTCATATATATGGGAATGGGAGTAGGGGACGATTGTTCCGGAATGACTTCCTTCGACATAAGTTTGGTAGTAACCACTTTGTAATCGGGACCTCTTCTTTGGACCAACTTGTCACTATAATAATGGTCCCAATCAGAAAGAGAGAATGCGGGTTGGTTTGTGTATTTGGAAAAAGGTCAGGGGCATATTTGTAATTTTAGAGAATGTATAAAAGGAAACTGATAGGCAGGAAAAATAAAATAAAAAAAAATTATTGCCACACACTCTCTTCTTATCTTCATTCTCGTCTTATCGCCTCTTTTTTCCCTCAGCAAATAAAAAAAAAATCCACTCCCTCTATGAACCAATGAATATAAGAAAACACAATCCTTATTCTTTCACTCTCAAATAGCCGAACCATCATCGCTTGCTTCTCTCTCCCTCTCTCTCTATCATCCTCTTGTCAATCTTATAGGGAAGCCACTAGGGAGGGTTCTTAGCACGATGGCCAACGATTCTTAGTTCGCGACACATCATCTTCAATCGTCCTCCGTTCTTCATTTGAGCTGAGGAGACTGTATTCAGTGAGCGTTGAGTGGTCTAAGAAAATTTGTTTCCTTCGTTAAGTGTGACGTTTTGCCTGTTTTAAGTGATTAACAATCCTTATCGATTATTAAGCGCTTAATTACCACTAACCGTCAATTATTAACCATTTATGACTTGGTAACTCGACAACAAATTTTGAGCTTCCGTTAGACAATTCATATTCTCCTTGGTTATTAACGGTTTTTCACTGCACACCTAACAACCTACAGCTTGAGCAACAAGAGCTCAATTTCTGCAATTTCTCTCCGGTACTTGTAAGATCCTTATGAATTAGCCATGAGCCCATGACAGAAAAATTGAGTATTTATTAACGGTTGATTGTTATGTCCAAATCATGGTGAGATGTTGACTAGTCAAGCCTAATAGATATTAAATTAATTAACCCCCCTATTAATGATCAGTTGATGCAACTATTACCCGCTATTTACCCATATTCTTATCTGGGTTGAGTAGGTGGTGAGCGGATGAGGTTGGGTTGTGGGTTAACCAGTAAAAGCACTATGGGTAACCATTAGACAGGTTGACTAATATTTATAATAAATTACTCAAAAATTTGAAAGTTACTAGTAATTTAGACACTTTTCATTTGCCTCTTGTGATCTGTCAAAGGGCGACAAGAATCCGCGACTCATTGAAGTAGCTTGATGGACCGACACAGGGGCGAAGCTAGGATTTCAAGTCCGGGTGGGTCAAAAAAGTAAGATTTTCAAACAAAATCATGATAAATGAAATTTATTTATTACACAATGCTATTTGAGGGAAATAAAATCAATCAAAATAGGGTTTAAGCTAAAAGTAAGGTGAATCAACATGCCAATAAGATCGAAGTCCTTTGACTGCTGAAGTTTCGGTAAACTATAACACAACTGAGCAACAAATGATATATTCACTAGAAAAGCATTCTAAGAGCATCAACATGAAAAACTTCAGTTAAAATGACAATCTAATTATTTATTTTTCTGTAAAAAAAGAACTAGAGGATACTACTTTCTTGCAAATCGGGAAATAACATCACTGTCGAATTTCGTTGATAAAATCCAAAATCGAGCTCAATTTCAAAGATATACATCTAACTTCTAAAGTAAATTGTTGATACTTAAAGAAACCAATGAACACAATTTTCATATTTCAATTTAGATTTAGATTTGGCAACCATCAATTCAATTTCTGGACCCACAACCCCATAACTGGGAGTAGAAAAGCATGAGAAAAAGCAGCTAGAAATATAAAATTTTCAAGTCCAGGTGGGCCAAAAAATATAAATTTTTTTGAAGAAGCTTGATGGATCGACACAGGGGCGAAGTCAGGATTTCAAGTCCGGGTGGGCCAAAAATATAAAATTTTCAAACAAAATCATGATAAATGAAATTTATTTATTACACAATGCTATTTGAGGGAAATAAAATCAATCAAAATAGGGTTTAAGCTAAAAGTAAGGTGAATCAACATGTCAATAAGATCGAAGTCCTTTGACTACCGAAGTTTCGGTAAACTATAACACAGCTGAGCAACAAATGATATATTCACTAGAAAAGCATTCTAAGAGCATCAACATGAAAAAACTTCAGTTAAAATGACAATCTAATTATTTATTTTTCTGGAAAAAAAAAACTAGAGGATACTACTTTCTTGCAAATCGGGAAATAACATCACTGTCGAATTTCGTTGATAGAATCCAAAATCGAACTCGATTTCAAATGAATACATCTAACTTCTAAACTAAATTGTTGATAATTAAAGAAACCAATGAACACAATTTTCATATTTCAATTTAGATTTGGCAACCATCAATTCAATTACTGGACCCACAACCCCATAACTGGGAGTAGAAAAGCATGAGAAAAAGCAGCTGGAAATATAAAATTTTCAAGTCCAGGTGGGCAAAAAAATATAAATTTTTTTGAAAAAGCTTGATGGATCAACATAGGGGGCGAAGTCAGGATTTCAAGTCCGGGTGGACCAAAAATATAAAATTTTCAAACAAAATCGTGATAAATGAAATTTATTTATTACACAATGCTATTTGAGGGAAATAAAATCAATCAAAATAGGGTTTAAGTTAAAAGTAAGGTGAATCAACATGTCAATAAGATCGAAGTCCTTTGACTACCGAAGTTTCGGTAAACTATGACACAGCTGAGCAACAAATTATATATTCACTAGAAAAGCATTCTAAGATCATCAACATGAAAAATCATCAGTTAAAATGACAATCTAATTATTTATTTTTTTGAAAAAAAAATAGAGGATACTACTTTCTTGCAAATCGGGAAATAACATCACTTTCGAATTTCGCTGATAGAATCCAAAATCGAGCTCAATTTCAAAGGAATACATGTAACTTCTAAACTAAATTGTTGATAATTAAAGAAACCAATGAACACAATTTTCATATTTCAACTTAGATTTGGCAACCATCAATTCAATTTCTGGACCCACAACCCCATAACTGGGAGTAGAAAAGCATTAGAAAAAGCAGCTGGAAATATAAAATTTTCAAGTCCGGGTGTGCCAAAAAATATAAATTTTTTTGAAGAAGCTTGATGGATCGACACAGGGGCGAAGCCAGGATTTCAAGTCCGGATGGGCCAAAAATATAAAATTTTCAAACAAAATCATGATTAATGAAATTTATTTATTACACAATGCTATTTGTGGGAAATAAAATCAATCAAAATAGGGTTTAAGCTAAAAGTAATGTGAATCAACATGCCAATAAGATCGAAGTCCTTTGACTACCGAAGTTTTGGTAAACTATAACACAGCTGAGCAACAAATGATATATTCAATAGAAAAGCATTCTAAGAGCATCAACATGAAAATCTTCAGTTAAAATGACAATTAATTATTTATTTTTCTGGAAAAAAACTAGAGGATACTACTTTGTTGCAAATCGGGAAATAACATCACTGTCGAATTTAGTTGATAGAATCCAAAATCGAGCTCAATTTCAAAGGAATATATCTAACTTATAGACTAAATTGTTGATAATGGATCTCATTTTGTAGAGCACAATGAACTCGTTCCATCTGTGCAAAAAAATTAAAATCCGAGTTAAAACGAAGAAGATATGAGCCAATTAAGAAAACTATGGAAAATAAAAATGATCTTTAATTCTCCATCCTTTGATCTGGATTTTCTAAATGAAGGGTCCAGATTTAATTATTGACGGGTTATGCACCCTATCTTGAGCCGTTAAAGGGATTATGATACTTGACATGTGAAGTTTTTTCATTACTCATACAAATTTTTCAGTTGGCTATTGTAAATGAAGTATTCGCCGAGGATGAAAATAAAGTCAGTAACCACATATTCTTGGAGACCAAAACTTTTTACGTGTGTGGAAACATTTGAATCTCACGATCCACTCATTTCAATTTAGACACTTATCATCTGCCTCTTATGAATTTGTCCGACGCCTACAAAAGTCTGCGGCTCATTGACGAAGCTTGATGGATCGACACAGTTCTTTTACTACTATTATTATTGCTATATATTAAGACTATATAAGTAAGTTTGCGGCTGTTAAGGGATTATGATAGTTGTGACATGTGAAGCTTTTTTATTCCTCATACCAATTTTTTAAAGATCGATCTGGAATTAGGGATTTGGTTTCGAATCTGAAAAGAAGAAAGGGGAAGAAGGAATGTCGACAGGGACGATGACAGACAAAGTAAAGAGAATGTATTCTCTTGTTTTAAACAAAATGGGTCGAAGTCAAAGGTAGGCCCAGTTTGATTAGTTGAGAAATAATAATAACGAATGGGCTTTGGAGCCCTTAGCCCTTTGTGTTTCTGAAATAAAGAACAGAGTAGAATTCTGTATGTTTTCCAGAACAGAAGCAAAACAGCAATCTTCAAAGAGAAAGAAGCAGAAATTGAAATGCAAAGAGAACACCGAGATTTTTAACGAGGTTCACCCAAAATTGGCTACGTCCTCGTCTCGGCAATAGTCACCACTACTGCCGAGAGACACTATTGTTGTTGCTTTAATTAATACAGTTACAAAGAAAATAAACTCTATCTAATATCAAGAACCCAACCAGAGTTTCAATCCCAAAACTCTGCAAAGATGATCAGCCACTTCTCTCAGACCCTATACCCCTGGAGAAACCCCCTTTTACTTTAAGACAAAAAGCCCTGTACCGCCTAATGCTCTCCTTTGTAAAAGTTAAACTCAAAGAAGAATGAACAGAGAATATATATAGCCCCAAATTAGCCGTTAGGCTAACTAGCCGTTTGATCAAGATCATCACCTTCCTTTTCTTATACAGTCACTTTCCTTGTTAGCATTTTCCAGATCTGATCTCGTCCATCAATTATATCCCCCTATATCAGAGTTTGCAAATGAAAGAGTACCTGCAAAAGAACACTTTTCGAGCACAGAGCAAAAACAACCATCGAGCACAGAGCATGGCAATAAACAACCAACACACACAAGAAGAAGGTCTAAGAGCAACTAAATCCACACTGTCAAATACACAAACCAAAAAGAATCAATCATATCTGAAAGACAACTCCCCCAAGATTAAGCTCCCCCTAAGTCAGACAACAAAGGATTCATCGGAGCTGTAATCAACCAGTCTAGCAGGGCCATAAATGAAGGCAGCTTCAAACTGATAATCATCATCTTCTTCTTCTTCTACAGGATCACTTTCACCGTCAGGTTCTGGATCACTTTCTCCCTCAGGTTCTGGATCAGCATCTCCTTCAGGTTCTGGATCAGCATCTTCTTCAGCAGCAGCAACAGCCATCTCCCCCTCGTTTGCAATCTCAAGCTCGTCAAGGACTTGGTCAATAAGGAAGAACCAAGAAGGCTGTTCCGTTCGGAAAGGAGAAATGGAAATCCCCAGGCGAAGAATTAAATGAGTGACCAAGGGGCCAAGCGGAAGAGGGCCAGGAAAACTAGAGTCCGCAAAGGTCATGAATACTCCAAACAGGAGGTACGAAAAGTCTAAAGGAACACCATTAACAGCATGGGCCATGATCCATAAATCTAAGGGAAGGATGAGATCTAAGGATTGGGTGCGCGGCAGAAGAATTCGAGTGATCACAAAGTGAAGAGCACGAAGCCGAGGAATGACAGATGCAACAGGCAGAGAAGTTGCAGGACCAGGATGAATCCCAGTGAGCTGAACAAATTCTGCCGCGATATTGAAATTGTATCTTCACAGCTCAGACTCATGGGCTAACACTTCGCCTACTGGAGGAATGCCAAGAAGGTGAGCCAACTCGGGCACAGGCACGGTAACGACATGCCCATAAACTACAGTTGAAAAACAGCGACTGTGCAGGCCAAAAGAGCGGAGATTTGAGTAAAAGTAGCGAACCAGCTCAGGACAGATCAGAAATGGAGGATCTAGCAGAAGAAAATCCCAGCCAAGATTATGGATGAACTCCCTCACATCAAGTCCAAAATCCATGAAGTCAGGATGAACATGAATGGGAGGAGCAATAGGACGATTTTCATAAGCTAGAGCAAACCTATGACGACTGAAAGAAATGGGCTCAGGGAAGATATAACCAGTGTAGGTTTGAGAGAAAACAAAGTTCATTGTTGCAGAGGAAAGGATGACTGACAACTTGTGAGTTCAGCAGCCAAGGAAGCAGGGAATAAATAGTGGACGGCCAAGGAAGAGCCGGGAAAACCAGTCGACACAAAGAAGAGAAAAATGCAGAAACCGAAAAATCAGTAAACAAAAGAAAGGAAACAAGAACAAAACAAGGAAGCTTAATAAATCAAGAATCAACACACAAAAGGAAAGACAGAGCAAGGCATCATGTAGTAAGAAAATCGTGAAGATTTTCAATTGACCGTAGGCCAATGTCATAGCACAGACTAGTAAATCGATCAGTAGATAAAGGTTTAGTGAACAGATCAGCTAACTGGAATTTAGTGGAGATGTAATCTAAAGCAATGACCTGATTCTGAACTAATTCACGAATAAAATGATATTTGATTTCAATGTGCTTAGTGCGAGAATGCTGCACTGGATTTTTGGTCATGCAGATCGTGCTAGTGTTATCACAAAACAAGGGAATGATAGGAACAGTTAAACCATAATCACCTAGTTGATATTTGAGCCAAAGAAGTTGAGTACAACATCCTCCGGCTGCTATGTATTCAGCCTCGGCAGTAGAGAGGGCAACTGCCCCTTGTTTCTTACATGACCAAGAGACAAGTGATGAACCAACAAATTGACAGGAGCCACTTGTGCTCTTGCGATCACTAAGACTTCCAGCGAAGTCTGAGTCGCTATAACCAATCAGATCAAAGCAAGTTTGTTTAGGATACCAGAGACCTACATTGACAGTTCCCTTTAAGTATCGAAATATACGTTTAACTGCAGCCAAGTGACTAGCCTTGGGTGCAGCTTGAAATCGAGCACATAAGCATACACTATACTGGATATCAGGCCGACTAGCAGTCAAATAAAGGAGGGAACCAATCATTCCCCTATATAATTTTTCATCTACTGTTACGCCACTGTCATCCTTGTCTAATTTAAGATTCACAGCCATTGGAGTTGGGCTGGAATTGACATTGAAAAGATTAAAATTGTGCAGCATGGTGTTAATGTATTTAGACTGACTTATAAAAGTACCATGTGCAGTTTGTTTAAACTGAAGACCAAGGAAAAACTGAAGCTCCCCCATCATACTCATTTCGAATACGGATTTCATTGCTTCACAAAAGTCAGAACACATAGAAGGATTTGTTGACCCAAACACTATATCATCTACGTACACTTGAACTATAAGAAAGTGACCAGCAGAAGTCTTAGTGAATAGAGTTTTGTCAACTGACCCTTGAGTAAAATCTTGTTCCAAAAGAAAAGCAGTTAAGCGATCAAACCAAGCCCTCGGGGCTTGCTTTAACCCATAAAGAGCTTTGTTTAACTTATAAACATAATCAGGGTGCTGAAAATCAGTAAATCCGGGAGGTTGAGACACATAAAACTCCTCTTGGATGTGACCATTTAAGAAAGCACTTTTAACGTCCATTTGATATAATGGAAAATTCTTATTGCAAGCAAAAGCGCATAGCAGCCTAATTGATTCAAGACGAGCTACGGGAGCAAAAGTCTCATCGTAGTCTATTCCTTCCTCTTGGCAATACCCTTGCGAATAATATTACCATCTTCATTCGACTTATTTCTAAAAACCCACTTGGTTCCTATAATGGTTTTTCCTAGAGGTCTAGGAACAAGTTCCCAAACTTTTAAGTACTCAAACTGATTTAATTCTTCTAACATAGCATATGCCCATTCCTCATCATGTAATGCTTCCTTGTATGATTTAGGTTCTACTTTAGAAATATAAGCATATTGTCCAGGGGTGTACTTACCTCGGGTTCGCAGCCCATCTGTAATGTTACCGATGACTTGGCTTTCTGGATGTCTTTTTTGAATGTGGGGTGGTGCCTGGATGTTCTTCTCAATGTCTGAAATGGAGGCTGATTCTCCTTCAGAAGTGGTCTTGATCAAATTGGAACCGGATGTTTGTATTCCCTCTTCAGTAGGCGTGTCTTTTAGGGACGGATTGTTATCCCAATGTGTCAACTCAAAGAGATCGAAAATATTGTTTCCTGTCTTAGGAACCTTAGTAGTAGAATCAGTATCATCAAATAAGACACCTTCTTGGTATGTTTGTTATAAACTCTGTATGCTTGACCTTTCAAAGAATACCCCAAAAAGATGGATTCATCTGACTTGGCATCGAATTTTCCAAGGGTATCTTTTGTATTTAAGGTATAGCAACGACACCCAAAAGGATGAAAATAAGAAATATTTGGTGTCTTGTTTTTCAGGATTTCATAAGGGGTTTTGTTGATCAATTTTCGAACAAGAACCCTATTAATAACATAGCAAGCAGTGCTTACTGCTTCTGCCCATAAATACTTAGGGAGATCATAGTCAAGTAGCATAGTACGAGCAGTTTCTATTAATGTTCGATTCTTTCGCTCAACTACCCCATTTTGTTGAGGAGTGCGCGGTGCAGAGAACATGTGTTTTATACCCCTCACCTCGCAGAATTCAGAGAATTCTTCAGATACAAACTCACCCCCATTATCGCTTTTAATACCCTTCACATCAGAGTGCATTTTGACAAAGGATTCAAATTTTCTAAAAGTTTCATCCTTGCTAGCAAGAAAGAAAATCCAAGTGTATCTAGAAAAATCATCAACTAAGACAAACACGTAATTTTTTCCACCAAGGCTAGTGACAGTACATGGACCAAACAAATCCATATGGATTAGTTCAAAAGGTTTGTTGGTTGTAATGTCAGAGATAGCCTTGAAAGGTTTTCTGGAGTGTTTGCCAGCAGCACAAGCAGTACAGAAGAAATCACTTCGCTCTTTTAAGTTAGGAATACCACGAACCAGTTTTGATTTGGATAGAGACGTAAGTCTCTTCAAACTGATATGTCCGAGTTTTTTATGCCAGATTGTCTCTTGCTTATAGGCTTGAGACACTAGACATCTTTCATCAAAAGCATCAAGATCACATAAATCAATCACGTACATATTTCCAATACGATTTCCTATAAATATTACCTTGTTATCACTAATACGTTCTACCAAACAGTGAGATGACTCAAAAGTAACTTTGTTTCCACTACTACATAGTTGACTAATTGACAACAAATTATGTTTGAGACCATCAACTAACATCACGTCTTTAACAGTTGGCATAGGGGACAGGCCAATAGTCCCTTGTCCAACAATTTTACCAGCACTGTTATCTCCAAACACTACCTCACCCCCCATTTTAAAATCCAAAGTAGAGAAAAGAGTTTCGTTACCTGTCATATGGTGAGAACACCCGCTGTCCAAGTACCATTTGCTTTCTGTTTCGTGGAAATCCTCATTGTGATATTGATTTGAGTCGAGGTTGCTTTCTTTAGCCATGTAAGCTACTTCAGTTTGTCCTTCCTCATCATTTTCTGATTCATAATCACTCCAAGATGCTGCTAAGGCTTTCTCTTTGGCTCTCATTGTGAGAGGGCAATTTGCTCTGACGTATCCTATTCTTCCACACTTGTAACACCCTTGAGGTTCACGATCAGTTGCTCCGCCATTCATATCCTTTTCCTGGGAGGCATATCTCTCAAAATAAGCAGTTTTAAACCGACCAGTGTTAGCAGTATTTCTTCCTGAGTCTCCAGTACGATTTATAACTTCATTCTGTCTATAGGATAACTCAGGAAACCTATTGTCAGGATAATGACTAGAAGATCCAGAAAATCTATTGTTTGACCCTCGAAAGTGATTTTTTGTTTCAAAGTGACCTCTATTTCCAGCAGAACGTTGCTTTTGGTCGTTTTTGTATTTCATCATTCGATGAAATTTTTTGCTGACCATAGCTAGTTCTCTTTCGAAATCGGCATCAATTTCAGAGTCAGAATCAAACTCATAAACATGACTTTTGAAGGCTAGATTCTTCCTACGACGCTCATCTTCCTTTCCCACTTGTTTAATCACATGCTCATGACTCAAAAGAGAACCTACTAATTCATCCACAGTTAGAGTATTTAAGTTTCTCGCTTCTTCAATGGCTGTCCGTTTAGGTAGCCATTCCTTAGGTAGGGAGCGAAGAATTTTTCTAACCATATCCTTAGATTGAATAATTCTACCCAACCCTTTTAATTTGTTCGTCAAGCCAGTGAATCGGGAATACATATCATGAATCCCTTCATTCGGCTGCATATCAAAAGTCTCGTATTCATGCATCAATAAATCAATACGAGTTTCTTTGATATTTGACGTACCTTCGTAGGTTGCTTCAAGGATGCCCCAGATTTCTTTAGCAGTTTCACACTGCTCCACCTTGTCAATTTCGTCAGGCGAAATGGCAATTTGAAGGATATGCATAGCCCGACAGTTAAGCTGTGCACTCTTCTTTTGCATGTCTGTCCATTCGTCTTGACACTCTGGATCCATCTCCACTGGTCCATCCTTTATGATAAGCCACAAATCGACATCTATACCCCACATGAATGTTTTCATTCGCTTCTTCCAGGCATTATAGTTTGAGCCTGTGAACCATGGTGGATTGTGATGCGATGCAGGACCAAAGGTGGCGGCAGAGTTGGTTCCCATAGATCGTTACCTTTGGCAGTAGTGAGCTCCTTCAAAGGAAGGCTCTGATACCACTTAATGGTCGATCTGGAATTAGGGATTTGGTTTCGAATCTGAAAAGAAGAAAGGGGAAGAAGGAATGTCGACAGGGACGATGACAGACAAAGTAAAGAGAATGTATTCTCTTGTTTTAAACAAAATGGGCCGAAGTCAAAGGTAGGCCCAGTTTAATTAGTTGAGAAATAATAATAACGAATGGGCTTTGGAGCCCTTAGCCCTTTGTGTTTCTGAAATAAAGAACAGAGTAGAATTCTGTATGTTTTCCAGAACAGAAGCAAAACAGCAATCTTCAAAGAGAAAGAAGCAGAAATTGAAATGCAAAGAGAACACCGAGATTTTTAACGAGGTTCACCCAAAATTGGCTACGTCCTCGTCTCGGCAATAGTCACCACTACTGCCGAGAGACACTATTGTTTTTGCTTTAATTAATACAGTTACAAAGAAAATAAACTCTATCTAATATCAAGAACCCAACCAGAGTTTCAATCCCAAAACTCTGCAAAGATGATCAGCCACTTCTCTCAGACCCTATACCCCTGGAGAAACCCCCTTTTACTTTAAGACAAAAAGCCCTGTACCGCCTAATGCTCTCCTTTGTAAAAGTTAAACTCAAAGAAGAATGAACAGAGAATATATATAGCCCCAAATTAGCCGTTAGGCTAACTAGCCGTTTGATCAAGATCATCACCTTCCTTTTCTTATACAGTCACTTTCCTTGTTAGCATTTGCCAGATCTGATCTCGTCCATCATTTTTCAGTTGGCCATTGTAAATGAAGTATTCGCCGACGAAGAAAATAAAATCAGTAACCACATATTTTTTAAGACCAAAGCTTCTACGTGTGTGGAAACTTTTGAATCACGATCCACTCATTTCAATCACTCACCTACTGTTTTAGATTATTTTTTAATGGATCGATATCGAACCGCGGATTAACCACCCACATGTCAACCTCTCACCGCAAGACTTGGAATCCAATTGATAGATGATCAACCATGCAGAACGGTACTAAACTACAAATAGGTCGAGTGTTGGAAGGCCTACAAGTTACTCTGGCTCGTGACTCCTTGGAAGTGAAAAGTCCATCAGCCGCCTAAGAAGAACAATCTTTGGATTGACCCACAAGCAAGTAGCCGGCTAGGTCAAGCTAGAATTTTGCAAGTAATCTCATCCAAGAAAACAGGACAGCTCCAATTCGATTATTAATTACTGGAAGAAAAGTTCATTACTCAATCCCCTTATATTGAACTAATAGTTCCAGTCAAACATTAATCGCTTGGAAAAGACCGAGGAAAAGATCACTCTCGCCACTTAGAGGGAAGCGGGCTTGTTCGTAGAAGGAGGCGAGGGCTGGACGACGACTGCATGGGTTGGGTTCCACGAATGTCGGTCGGCGGGATCGGATGGAAGTGTTAATTATATAGGTTTAGGTATCAATGTGTAATTGTGTAGTTAGGGTTTGTATTAGCAAAGCACTATATATATGCTTCTGTAAATTGTGTATGAACTAACGAAATAAGAAAAGTTTAAAACCTGAGAGGGAGATCCTCTCTATGGACTAGTGTCACATTGACGAAACCACATTTAAAAACCTCGTGTGTTATTTCTGTTCAGCTTGTTCTTATGATTATTTGACACGGTATCAGAGTCTGGTTTGTGCTGCGAGATCGGGACGCGAGGACGGCAGCGAGACAGGGAGGAAGAAAGAGAGTCGGTGTCAAGAACCAGCTGATACTACTAACTCGATTTTTTTCCGGAAGATGTTCTTATAAATTTTATATCACTTGCTAATACATTTCCTCACACAAAAGTCACTTTATATGGGATTGAAGTTTGCACTGGTGCAAATACAATGTACTTAATAAATGGGGTGGTTGGGATTCGAAACATAAGTAAGACATCTCGATTATAGAAGACGACGCTGATACCATGTCAAAAATCAGCTGATCCCAATAATTTGAATTTATGGGAGATGTTCACCACTTATCAACAGAGAAATTTTTTTGATCAACAGAGAATTTTTTTGGCAAAACGAGGGAGGTGAGTTTCGAACTAGGATAGATTTAACGGAAGCATAGCCCAACCAGTGAGAAACTTGTGTGCAACACGTCTAAGAATCGCATCTGAATCTACAAATTGTTCTTTTGTTGGATTGGCTGCATTCTTGGAGTCCATTTTCAAAACAACAAAAAATATTATATCAGTGGCGGAGGCAGGCCCTTTGGGCCTTGTCCCGGGACAGAGGTAAATTTCGGTAGAACAAAAATACGTTATATATATTTATATTGGTGATGGAACACAACACTATAGGTAGTATTAGAGTACTTTGTTACTACAATACAACTCATTACTTGTCCAAACTTGACATAAAATTAAATTATTATACTATAAATGAAATTCCAATTGCAATAAAGACCTAATTGGGTCTCTTTTCTCCTTATGCCTATTCGATCTTTTCCCTAACAATCCTGAAATTGTCTAGCGACAACGGCAATCTCACTAATTTTGATCTACCAATTACAACTGCAAGTGTAAAAAGAGCATTTTCAGCTTTGAGTTATATTAAGAACAAGTTTCCAAGTCGATTTGGCAACCAGTTTGCTAATACTTATTTAGTAAGACACATTTAAAGAGACTTATATAATAGTGTAGACAACGAATGCTTTTGCGTTTCTTTCACTATATGAAATTCCTTCGTAGTTTTTTCTGAAAAGTATGATTGTATAATCGGTTATTTTTAATTTATGAATGAATTATTCGGATATAATTATTTTTAAATATTTTTATTAAATAATTCTTTTATTAGATACTTATATATTTAAGTTATGAAAAAAGGACAGGGGTAATCTAAAATGCTGCCTCCTACCCACTCGGGTAACCCTTTCTATGTTAATCTAGGGCCAAAACCTCAAGTATTGGAGTAGCACCTTGATTCCAACGTGATTGGTCTCTCCGCCATCCGGATTAAGTTCCGAGGGATTGGTTTGCAAGTCTTAGTCAACCGGTTTAGAGGGGCTAGATCGTCTAGCCTAGAGTTGCAATCCTCAACCGAAAGGTTAAGAGAGTTAGACCGGCAACTTAATGCAACAATCCTAAATTGGTCAACTAAGGGAGTTTGGGTTTCCTCGGTTGATCGGTTAAGAGAGCTAAATTCCCTAGCTTCGTGTCACAACCCTTAATCGATCGACTAGGAGAGTTCGCCCCTAGCTAGATGCACCCACCTCATGGTATAGGAACACATCCTTCACAATAGAGTTTCGTTCATGATTTCTTAATACAAGACTAGGGGAAGCAATACCCAAGTGAAGTCCTCTCGTATATAATTATCCTCGATCTACTTTCCTTGCTTGTTTGTTTAGTTTGTAGTTTTTTTAGCTCTTAGATTTAAACCCAAAAATCGTTTGTTAGATAACAACCTAAGCGATTGAAGTAGGGGTACATGGACCGGCCCGGGTCCGCATTCTAAATGTTTGCCCTATACTGCACCCGGCTAGAGTTAAAAACTTGGGCTCTAGTCGGGATTAATTCGCGGTGTAGTTTCGTGTGAGTCATTTCGTTTCACAACCGAAAACCCCTAAGGCTAGTGACTGTTGATTCGATTGTCGAACTCGAACAACACTGTCGAAGCAGCAGCCGGTAGAGAGGCGATGCGGTGACTGCTGCGACCACGACTGCTATGTCACGTCGGCCATCTTGGCATCCCCCGACCCGACCCCGTCCCGACGGCCGATTTCTCTCGCAACCGCTCCCTGAGTCCCTCCATCTCTCTCATTCCCTGTCTACCACCGCAGTCCGCCACGCCACTCGTCGCATCCCTCCCACTCCCACCCACAGACTCTCCCGCCGTGCACTGACAACCACCACCCGCCGCCTAGAAACATGACCACCAGTTGAAGGCCAAAGAAAACCACCAGCAACTCCACCAACGCCGACGCGGAAGGTCAACAGATTCCAAACGAGGACGTGGACGTCCATGTGTTGGTAGGTTCTTAATATTCCATAACTTGAGATTGCTATTTCAGTTTGCTATTTGAGATTGCTATTTTAGTTTGCTATTTGAGATTTCTATTTGAACTTGAGATTGCTATTTGTTTAATATCAAGTGTGTCCAGAAGGCAGAATGGTTGAATAGCAAGTAATTCGTTGGTTTGTAATTTAGGATATAGCAAACTGTTTTGTTGGTTTAATTTAGGCGTGTGGATTAAGGATTTGGAATTTGGAATTTTTATGTTGCTTAATGGCTAATGCTACTGCCTCTTCTGTTTATTGATGGCGTAGGAAGAGGATTCATTGACCGGTGGTGATCCTCCTATGGATGAAGCTGTTGTCTGCTCCTGGCTCTACTACCAAAAATCGCTAAAACTAAAAAGAAAGGAGATGAAGTCAAGAGCGGTGTGTGGGACTCAATTCACAAAGTCAATGCCCCGGATGAATACAAGATGTCAAGGTGTATGAAGTGTGAGAAGGAGTATGAGGCCGGCCTATTTCTTAATGCTACCAATGCTATGAATGTTCATATGCAAAAGGGTTGTGAGGGTTGTGGTGACAAAAAAGGTACTACTCAACAACTTTTGAACTTAGGGAAAACTAGGGTAGAAGGTGAAGGTACTTTAACGAACTGGAAGTTTGATCAAGAAGCTACTAGAAAGGGTTTAGCTTACATGCTCATTGTTGATGAAAAACCGTTCAAGTTTTTTGATGGGACGGGGTTTAAGTACTTCATGTCACTATGCTGCCCTATGTTCAATATTCCTTCTAGGAGAACAATCACTATGGATTGCTTTGCCTTCTATAGTGATAGACCGTTAATTACACATGTTTTTACCCCTATTCTTGAGCCGTTTGAGATGTTGATTCTCGTGTTTTAGGCTGATTCCACGCTAGGTTGTGCTTGTTTGTGATATTTCAGGTCCTAGTACGTGAATGAAGGTTTGGGAACGAGTTCGGGATCGATTGGACGAAGTTTCGACGTTTGGCGAGAAGCTGAGAAGTCACACGGGCACCATTGCACCTCACACGGTCGTGTAGGGGCCCCTTGTGGCCGTGTGAAGGCTCGGTAAAAGCCACACGAGCAGCCTGGGGAGCCACACGGCCGTGTGGCCTCTGCCCGTGCAGCTTGCCTGGTTGCCCACTAATCGAAACGTCGCGTTTGGACACTCACACGGGCAGCTGGGAAAGTCACACGGCCGTGTGGCCTGGCCGTGTGAGTCGGGAATTTCTGGTTTTAAGCCAATTTCGAGCCAAATGAGAGGGAGAGCTGGGTTTTGGATCCCAAACACCCAAGGGACGAACTAAAGAGAGAGAGGGTGATCTAGAACCATCCTTGGAGCTATTTTGGAGGATTTCTTCACCATTGGAGCTCGGGAATCAAGCTTGGAGATGGAGATTCAAGATCTAGATCAGATTTTTGCAGTCTCTCTCTTCTCTATGGAGTAACTTTCCTTCACTTAGGTTTTGAGGAACTCTAGTTCCATGTGTTAGGATCTTTCTTGTATGAAGTTTTGGATGCTATATTGTTTGATTATAATCGATTGAGGTATGATTTATAGAGTCAATTGAAGCCTGATCATCTTCTCTTGATTTCTGCTTTAACCTATGATGGATAGAATCTGATTAGGTTAAGAGAGCTCCCTTGATTGATAGTGGGGAATTGGTTGTGCGAGAGTCAATCAATTCACTGCTTTGTACTGGAATTCATTCCAGTAGTGGAGAACTGTGTGAATCGCCTTAGCAGTCTATCCCGGTGAAGGCTAGTCGCCTACCGGGTATTCAGTCTAAGAGGGCTTGGTCAGCTTAAGAGATTCCAAGCTAATTTAGGATCTTCCGCAGTTTAATCAACAGTAGATCAACCAAAGGTAATTGCAACTTGGACCTAATTGAGGAGCTAGGGGGAATCATACCTAAGTGAGTTCCCAACTTGTAATTAGTAGAGTAGTTAGTAGAGTAGTTTAGTAAATCAATCATTAATCTAGTTTGCTAGATAATGAACTGAAGCTGAGTAATAGTAACTCTAGAGACCCGTGGATTCGATATTTATTACTTGTGCCACTATATTGCAGTCCCTTTCATTGGTTACACTTGGCCATTGTTAGGTGTTGTGTCGTAGCGTGTCATATAGCGAAATGAAAGACAAGTTGAAAAGTATTTTCAAAGTTTTGAAGGAAGAATTTGTTGGACTACCGATGCATGGACTTCGATAAGCAAGATATCTTTATGTGCTTAACTGCTCACTTAAAGGTCATAAAAGTGTAGATATTACTGATGGAATTATTGCTTGTTGGATGATTGGGGAATTGAGAAGGTATTCACAATTATTGTGGATAATGCTAGCTCTAATGATACAGTTGTGACCAAATTGAAGGAACATTTTAATGCTAGAGGGACTAGTATATGTGACAAAGAATTCCTTCACATGAGATGTGTAGCTCACACTTTAAATTTGGTTGTGTCTGATGGGCTTGGAGATATTTCCTTGTCGGTGAAGAGAATTAGAGAAGCAGTGAGGTTTATTAGAAATTCACCAGAAAGGTTGAATTTTTTTTGGGAGTTTGCTACTGTTCAAAAGGTAGAAGGCAAACGTGGCTTGTGTCTTGATGTTCCTACTAGATGGAACTCGACATTCTTGATGTTGCAGGCTGCTGAGAGGTTTGAAGAGGTCTTCATGATGTTTGACATGTATGATGAACATTTTCGAAAGGATTTGGAAAGCAAGAAGGATATACATGGCATAATTGGGGTCCCTGAGAAGGATGATTGGGAGAATGCAAGGAGAGTGATGGGATTTCTTGGTCGGTTCTTCAACTTCACCTTGAAGATCTCGGGCTCAAAATATACCACTTCTAACTTGTTCTTACAAGAAGTGCATTCCCTATATGATTTGATAAACAAGTGGGAGACGGAAGTTGAGTGTCATGGCTAGCAAGATGAAGATGAAGCACGAGAAGTATTGGGGAGATGTGGATAAAATGAACAAGCTACTTTACATCGTCACTGTAATGGATCTGAGGTACATGTTGGGTTTTGTTGACTACATTTGATCACGTACAGCGGGGGATGTGAAGAAGGCTACATTTGATCTATTTGCTCACTATGAACACCTTTGGAAGTCGAAACAATCCAAGAATGCCTCTACTTCTTTGGCCCCAATTGTGGAGGAGGGTGATGAGGATGAGCTTGATGTACTTGCTGAATACAAAAAGCATAGAGAGCAAATTGTAGGGGTGGTAAACAAATCCGAGTTTGAGAAATAACTTCGTGAGGAAGACGAGCCAATGGTGCTCAAGTTTGATGTACTTGGTTGGTGGAAGGTTAACAGTTTGAGGTTTCCAACCCTTTCCATGATGGCTAAGGATGTTTTAGCGGTCCCAATCTATATCGTTGAATCTAAATCTGCCTTTAGCGCTGGTGGGAGGATTCTAGATGATTTCAAAAGTTTATTGACTCCTAAGATAGTGGAGGCCTTAATTTGTAGCTCGGATTGGGTGATTCTGCACTACCATCAGCCGAGGAGGATCCTGAAGAGGTTGAGAAAATTAATGAAGGTAAAGTCTCAAATCTAGAATTACATATTTACAACATGATTAATTTGTATGTGCATGACTAATTTTGAGTCTATTTAATCATATAGAATTAAACAAGTTGATGAATGTTATCTCTATAAGAGATAATCTTGTTTCATCTACCTCGGCTTCCAATGTTGAGAGTGGGAGGAGGAACGAAAGCAATGCATCTAGTAGCGCTTGTGGTGATAATTCTGATGTCTCTATGCATGATTGATGACTTTAGAGGTAAGAAATAATGATTTTATTCTACTTGGTTACTTGTAATTAGCTCTATACTTATTAATCACTAACCATCATTGTTTCATGTTTATTGTACTATTTTCAAATTCAAAGGTCTCAATTGTCCAAGAGTGAAGACCTTTAGAGTTTCTACAAGTTATCCTTGGAATTTAGACATTGGTTACCTTTCTCATGTTAGTTTGAACTTAAACCATTTGTATTTAATGAATATTTGGAAGGACTTGATGTATTATTTATGTTGAATATTTGGAAGGTGGACATTGATTATCTTTCAACTTAGAATGCTTATCTTAATTAATTGTATTTGGTCTATAAAATTAAAATGTTACGTGGTAAACAACTCAAATGAGAAGCCAAAATACAACAGCTCTATTGCTATATGTCGAGCAAGTGGCAACCCTATAGTCCAAAAGGCAGCAGAAGCACCAAAACTGTCACAACACTCAGCAGGTCAGCAACATGGAATTCGATTCTGAGAAGAAAACCAACAAAGTAAAATAATATAATTCCCCATCAATTCGATGGCTGTCATTTAACAACAATCAACGTTAAATGCGAAATCATAGGAGTAGATGGTGAAAAAGAGTAAATGTAACCCACTTCAAAAATAATAATAAAGATAAAAAAAAATGAAATTGAAAAGAAGGAGAAACGAAGTGAAGAGGAGAAACAAAAGCCTACCCTTATCAGCCTACGTAGCCAAATCCCAATCATACGCCCTGTGTATAGTTTAGTTTCCCTCCTTCCCCGGAAGTAAAGAAAAATAAGACTGTTGTGTTTTGTAACAAACGTCCCTTCAAAATCGGAGCTTTTTAGTTCTATCTTTCTCTCTGTTTCCAAATTTCAAAGTTTCAGTTTTTACTCAGTCTCTGTTTCACCTCCACCAAATCCGCTCCCACTATCAGAGACTCGTTCAGCACCCCCTTCCCCCAAAACTGCTTTCTTTCTCACATTCCCCAAACTACCCAATCACCATCACCAACAAACAAAACACATCAAGAAAACCCTAACCAAATCTAAGTCACGCCAATCCACTCCCACATTTCTCTTTTCACATTCCATCGTAACCAGAAAGAAGACAGAAGAAGAAGAAGAAAGAAAGGTACCTTGTTTTGAAGGAGGGGTTGATGCGAAAGCAAGAGCCATGACGTTGAAGGGTGGCACAAGCCACGCCTGCGCAGCGTGCAAGTACCAGCGGCGGAAGTGCACGTCTGAGTGTCAGCTAGCCCCCTACTTCCCGGCAAACAAGCCGGAGATGTTCCGCAACGCGCACAAGCTGTTCGGCGTGAGGAACATCGTCAAGATACTGGAGAAGCTGGACGGTCCCCAGAGGCAGGAGGCGATGCACTCCATCATATGGCAGGCCAACATCCGCGACCTCTACCCCGTTCAGGGTTGCTACGGCTACATCTGCCGCCTCCAGTACCAGATCCGCCAGGCCGAGGAGGAGCTCCATGCCATTCACGCCCAGCTCAACATGTATCGTCAGCATCACCACCACCACCACGGCCTCGATGCTGGCACGGCTGCAGAGGACATGGTGCCTTCATCGCAGTTGGAATTGGGGATGGCCCCTCCTGCAAGTAACAACAACAATGCAGCCCTCACGCTATTCGGGCACAACCCTGCACAGCAGCCTTATGCTGCGGCCGGGGTGATGGCTCAGTTGCCGTCTCCGGTGACTCCCGATCAGCAGCAGCAGTTGTCCTACCCCATTAGCAGCAACCCTGTGGGAGGATACAACACCGGTTACTTTGATGCTACCAAGGACGATAATAACAACAATAATAATAATGTAGCAGCAGTCAATTCATTCTGGCTTCAGCATACCTATGGTATGAACAACAATAATAATGCCGTCACCAATTCCTCATCCTCCATGGGTGCTCTTCAGTCCCAGTTGTTAGCAGCACAGCCACTAGGTGGTATCCAGGAAGAAGTTGTGCAGGACTATGATGAGATGCATCCGTTTTTCGACACCATCGATGACAGACAATCGTATATTGATTCTAAAGAGGCTTATGATACAAGGTAAATTCATCTATATGCTGCTTCTGATACAAGGTTTGTTACCCTATACGTGGTTAAGAAATGAAACTGAAATCTGTGTGTTTTCCAGCTCGGAAGAGTCTCTCAAGGACACTACACAGTCCCTTGAGCAACACGTAGTGGCAGAGGACGAGCTGAAGAGCGCTGCGGCATGCTTCAGTCTCACAAGTGTCAACTGATATAATCATTCAGATAAGTAAAAAAAAAAACAAGAATCTATAGAGCATGCAGATGAAGCCTTGGTGCAGAATATAGTTTCTCGATAATCTTGGTTTCAAGTTCTCATTCAGTTCTTTTCTCCATCGTCAAATCACGCATTGTTTTCAATTGGGTACATCTTTTGACAATCTTGAGGGGTTTCGTTTCTAATATCTTTTCGAGGTTCGACAGATTGTAGATTCTTTCGTTATTTCTTGGACATCTGTAATCGTGCTTTAGAAGTTTTGATTATTGAACAATGAATGCATTCATAGTTAGTCCATACATTATGAAGAGAAATAAGATTACCTCCCAAGGAATACTGTTTCACTACTTTGCCAACCCTAGTACCTTCTTCAAGAACTAATTACAATTGCCGATTACAAAATGCAGAATGTCTGACTGGTTCTTGAACTACTGCCATTTCTCCACCTATTAACGACATCCTTGGTGCGAACTGCAGATTTTATACTGGATACAACTCTTCCAAGTACGTACTAGGATGCAGAATGATTTCCTAAACTCGAATGTGTTTGGACTCTATCTAGTTCATCACATAATGCACAAGCCTAGCAGACTTGAATCGAATACCACAAAAAACTTGCATCATGCAACAACGGCGCTAGAGAAGTATCAAAAGGCTGTTACAAATAAAGCCAGTTGTGAGTTGTGACTTTCAGTCGAGGCCACCTGAAGCATTCTGGCTGATTATAATTGTGTGACCTTCGACAAATGGTTGTCCTTTCAACATTCGTATTTCAAAAATACTAGCTAAGGTTCAGCATCAGCATCTATAAAGCATGCAGACTAATTTACTGATGGTTAAATACTTGAATCGGGATGAAAAGCAAAGTGAGTCTTATGTCTGGAAAATAGACAGTCAAAATGTCGTTCCATTTCTATCATGATGGATAGTGTACAATAGAAAAGTGGAAGAGTATAGCCATACCCACATGGGAAGACTAATAATGGGAATTGAATCTAACAAGCACACTTATTACAATGCATCTAACAGCAAAACCTTAGCACTTTTTTTTTTTTTACACAGGAAGCTATCGGCTTTGTGCATTCTTGTTATTTTGTCAAGATCAAGTGGCAGACAAACGAGAATTATGTGCAAGGTCAGACCTCTGTGTTTAAATCGCAGCACCTCTGAGATGAAAAGATGATGGTCACTCGCACGACAGAGCAGGCATTACAGGAGCCGGGTGTTGTATGACCCACAATTCGGGCATTTGTGATGAAGCCAGTGGAAGCGTGCAGCTCCTTTCTTCTCACAATCATTGCAAAGGATGGCCTGCAAATGATTGATGATCAGCATAAACAACAGGGAACAGCCAGCAAAGAGGGTATGCGAACAAGTGCAGGACAAGATGATCTTTATAAACCTGAGTTCGGCTTGCATATTCCTCTGGCATTCTCTCTTCAGCCAAAAGGGCATCCAGCATCTTAAAGTACACCTGAGAAATACTTTCACCATCTTAAAGGATTTTCAAGAGCAACCTTTGAATGAGACGATAAACAAAAGAGAAAACAAATGAAAAGGAAAGGAAGCTATCGGGAATGAAATATGCGACAGGACAAACCAAGTTATTTTAGAAAGCAATAATAAAAGCAACCAGATGAAGACAGAACCAGATGAGGGATGAGCCTGAATTTCTGACAGTCCAAGTTTAACTAGTCCTTAGAAATTGCACTGTGAGAAAACTCGCAGGAAGATAGGATCTTTTATTGGACAATCAGGATACATAGATCAATGTGTCGACTAAATTGTACTACAGTGAACAGGATATTTCCACAATATGAGCCTGTGATTTCCTTGTAAAGTTTGTATCAGTATGGACTTAAAACCGATCCCTAGCATCTGACAAATTGGCTGTTGCAAGGACATTTATTGTGTCAAAGTTATTGAGTTTACTGCAGGCATATCTAGCAGATGTGTGTTGCAGTCATTGATATAGTATTAGTACCACTAGTAATAGGTTTAGTACTAACATTCCTTCATCCTAACAATCCTATTATGTTAAGACTTTGGTTTTGATACAAAGGATCCTAGTCTACAAGACATAAGCTAAAAGTTTAAGCATGGCCAGGGGCCAAAGTTTGGTCCGAAAATGGTGTTTGAACAAGCATGCCAATCACGACCTAATACTTCAATCTCCTATATGGCTGAAATGCTTTAGAAGAAGGAAATGAAGAGAAACTTTACTAACCTTCATGTCACCAAGTGACTTGCTACATATTGGGCATATATATTGATTACAAGTGTAGTCCTAAAATCAGGTTAAGAAGCATCAGTAGGATTCCAAAAGTATGTTAACGGGATCAATTTGAATGGTTTTAAGGAAGTAACTCTGAAGCACCTGAAAGCAAGGGGAGTGCATAAGATGGCCACAAGGAAGAGCTTTTACTGGCGTGCTAGATGTAAAGATGTCCTCGTGGCAAATGGGGCAATTATCCTCAAACCATTTCTCTTTGCAAGCATGGTTCGACAAAGATTTGGACATGCAGACGTTACACCTCATGCAATGGAAGTAGTCAATCCCTAAACCCTTTCCTACACGGCAGAGGTTACAGAATGGGCAGTGGTAGATTTCCCTGTTGAACAAATTCTACATGTAAGATTCGACATATCTAAATCCATATATATCATTGCAACTATACAGTTCTCATGCCACACTTTTCATTTTCCCTCACTAAGGTCTGATACAGAACCTAAGTAAAGGTGAGCTACACTCAATGTCACAAGAAATGGCATTATAGGAGCACATTGCAGTATATAGCTCTCCAGTATTTTCCCAAAATTAAACCAGTTACCTATGTGAGGGATACTTGAGCACATTATGCTGCAATAATTCACCAAATTTTCCAGATACTCAAATTCAGAAGCCAGTTTCAGTGAGTAGGCCAAACTGCATACCTTTCATCATCAAACAATTTGCAAATCTGGCAATAGTATTTTCCCATAGACAAATTGTTGCAGATGACAGATGTGCAAGTCTGCTGTATAGGTTGGACAGTCAAGCACACCATGCACATCATTTTCTGAATAGCCCGTCTGCACGAGAAATAGATGCAAGATAAGGGGGGGAAATGAGAACGAAAATTAAGGTGAGAAGTCAAGAAAAGAAACGATTACATGTTCATACCTGTCTGCAGAATGATCAGCTAACTCATCATGGCAACGTAGGCATGGGTACAGTTGATTGCAACACTCGGTAAATAGTTTACAATTCCTCTTATAGTGTTCACAACCAAAGGTTAACTTTAGCGGATCTCTGTAGGATGGATACTGACCTCGAAGCATTTTCCCGTTAGTTGAGGGAACTTCATTTGCATTATCTATCTGTTGCTGAATAAGCCAACGACTGAAACAATATGGACGCAATGGTTAATTCATTAATTGTGTACAGATAACATAAACAAAAAGAAAAAAAGAAAACCCAAGATGTATGGATGTCAAGCAAACTTCTGCATGCAAATACCATTCTTGTGCTAGTAAAAATCATGAACCTTCTATAAATTCATGAGGGGTGGAGACAGTTAAAATTTAATCATATCCCATACTCTTGTTGAAGTTAGAAACCAACTCTTACGTTGCTATAATTATGTGCTTGTTTCCTTTGTACATAGGCAACTACTTTATTAAAAAAGATGTATGCTATCTAGGAGGGAAAATAAGCAACTATCTGATTGTTCAAAAAGATTGATACTGACCTCATCAACAGGTTCTGGCTCATGCGAGATTTCTTCTCGGGATCTAGGGATGAGTCACGATAAATTCTTCTGACTGCAGACTCTAAATCTTCTTGATCAATTGACGGAAGGCACCCATGATGCCTGGATTTCGAATTTTCTTGGAGAGGTCGAGCTCTGCTTTCCTTCTCATCGGGGACATCAGCTACTTCGCCGTAGCCCTTCTTGTCACCAGTACTGAGAGCCTTTATGCAGTCTGAACATTCATTTTCCACTACTTTTGCATTAGCAACCTTTGTGCCGTCTTTGAAATCACTATCCACCACCGTTTTAGCACCACTGCAATCTGTCCGAGGCAAATTGATGCCTCTGTTGCTGAGAATGCCACCTTCTTTGTCAGGAGCTTCTGAGGACAAATAGCTGGAGATAATCTCCAGTGGGTTTGCATCACATGAAACACTCAGCTCCTCTGAATTCGGAGCTTTATCACATACTTCCCACCATTCTCCTAACCAATCATTGAAGTTTGTGTCCTTTGTGACCTTACGCAACAAGGACATCACCATTAGTTGCTCTTCTGGTTTTAGAGAGTTGACCAGCCATGGTATCATGTCTTGCAACGTTTCGGCTCTAGTTCTTCCCAGCATACTTGCTATAATGATTTCTTGCTCTTTGATTGTCAAACATTCCTTAATAACTGGCCATATTTCAATTTCTTCATGATGAACATGATCAGACAGTAATTTTTTAATAGACTTGCACCTACGCTGGAGTTTCAGACACAGTTGATTCCGCCTCATTATTCTCCGATCCTGCTTGTGAGTGTTGATAACAGAAACTGTCATCTGCAAGCCAGAGATCTCTTCTAATATGATGGAAACTCTTTGAAAGTTTTCAACTTCCAGCTTGTGATCAATGGTGTAGGAGTGACTAATATTTTTAGATTTTCCCTTTGCCTCGAGCATTGGAAAGATCCATTCATCCTCAGCATCACTATGGAACTTATATCTGTTCTGCAAGAGGTTGAAGTGCTGGCAGAATTCTGTTAGGAGTCCAAAGTTTCCAGCCAATTGAGCAGAATAAAGGACAAGCTTTTCCATGTCTTTCTTCAATGGCTTGTGGAACAAAAGAAAAAAGTCCAAAGGCATTGCCTCATCCATGCTGGAAGCTCTGGAACTCTCCTCACCAGGTAATCTTGGAAAAGGTTTTGTTAACCTTGCTGTTTGAGGGAAAAATACATGTAGGTTGATCTCTCTAGAATAACTTGCTCCGCAAGTCTTGGCTTGGTTAAAACCAGAAGATAAGGAATACGAAGAGAAGATTTTGTTCTCATAAAGAGAAATCGACTCTGTTTTATCATGGTCAGATGCTTCACAAGGTTGCAAGTCTAAGGGCAAGAAAGAGCACCTAACATCTTCCTTTGATCTTTCAGGTGCAAATGAACATCTAGACTCAAACATTCTCTGCAAGTCCTTTCTAAAATCCTCAATTGAGAATTTACCAGAATAACCAATGAGCAACCACTCATGCAAGAGGGACAGAAAGGATTTATTGGCCAAATTGTCACCTTGTTTCAAGCCTTGGAGAATAGGGCCCAACTCATGTTTGGACAGACAGGCTGCAAACCAAGTGATTACAAACTTTAGTAAGCCTAGAGGCATCATACCAAAGCTCATGTACAGAAAGAGCTGCAGCTGCATTTCTGGGTCACAGTTCTGGACTATAAGGGGGAATACCTGATCAAAATGAAAGCTTTCAGCTCACAGTTGGCAATGGCTTTGTAATAACTAAAACTTTAAACCAAAATACCTTTTCTTCTAGAAAGTTAAATTGTTTGCTGACTTCAACGGCAAAGGACTCCATTTCCTGGCAAAGCTTCTCCACAAACTCATGTCCAGCCAAAATCTTCTGAGTATTGAAATGGAGCAACTGCTGTATTCTCTCCAAGTGACTTCCAGCAGGGAATTGGTCACCATATAAGCCACTGAAGTGGTCACTGGCCAGTCTATTTAACATGGGATCGAAGAACTTCTTCAGCGCATTGCTGGTTGACAGTAGAAAACAAACCAACAAGAAGGATATTTAGGAGGACAACAGCAGATTTTCACCATAGGAATAAAGCAAAATCAGACAGCTTTAGGGATCGTTAACAAGAAGTGAAAGTAGCAGGCAGCAACAATTCTAGGTACCTGTAGAAGGTAACTACATCGGCAAGGAATTTCAGCCTCACGACAATTGGGTCTGTTTCTAATAAACTTCCCAATCTCGTTTGGTATATTTCTTCAAGAATTTCTTTTAGTGACTTCATAATCACACCATGCCAGAGACGGAAACAATCAGTAACACTGTGCTCTATTTTGTCAGGGACAGAATATGTGGTCTTCCATTGCCAATTTTCTTGCAAACATCCAGCAGAGAAGATCAGCTGTGGCATATGTTTAACATACGTAAATCCATCATCGCCTCTCCTGGCTGGCTTGGTCGAATCCCAAGGGAATTGATCGTGTATCCGGAGCCAAGAAATCACTACCTTCGAAAACAACTAGAAGTAATCACTAGAAGGGGATTGGATAAATATATACAGGGTGAGAATTAGTTAGGCTATACCTCTTGGAGTGATCCCTCAGGTACAATTTCTTTAATGCACAGAGCAACATCAATGTGGTTTTCAGGAGAAAGAGAGATCATCCACGGCAGCAAATCCTCCAGTAAAATTACAGGAATACTGCAAAGGAATTGCCACACAAGTGAAGCCTGTTCTACAGGAGAGAACCGTTCCACAAGCAAAGGAAACATCTGCAACCACACATAAATTACCTTGTCACAATCTAACAAAGAGAGTATAAGTCTGAAGTGTAAAATACTTAGAAATTCCATGTGTAGCATTCGTCAACGAGGCCCTTATCCGGAATTTCCAGGGATCATACTTATTGCAACTCATATAACTATTGACGGTTCCATTCTTCAAAGTGTCATCAAAATAAGAAAGAGTGAAAATGAAACCACACAAAGTTCTGAACACCAAAGAAATCCAGACATCAGCTGGTCATTTGGGGTGCAGCCGGAAGTTACAACATAGAAAGAGCTAGTCGTGACGTCATTCAAATTTCCCTGATGAATATGTACCTGTCCAGTGATTTAAACCACTACACCTGTCACCTGTGAAGTTAGTAAGAAAGTTTGAGGGTAACATTCATCAAGGGTTGTAAGGCTGTACTTAGTGTAGCATAGTTCTTTCTAGTTTTGGACAGATGTAGAACTAAAAGAGAAGTGATGACACATATATCCACACACACACAACAAAACTTGATAAAAGCCTCGCAATATGTACCCAGATCAACAGAATGGGATCAATCCAATAACAAGACACTAAGACAGTAGTTTAGCAAGTAAAACTAACCTACAAAAGTAGTTGTGAGCTGTAGTTAAAGTATCACCTGTTTTTCTTCTTTAAGCATATGCTGGCATATGGAGGAGTGAATTGTGGTGATGCAAGTGACCAGTTCTTGAATTGGCTCAGAATCACAACTCTTTTCCTCCGTCAGCACTTTCAAGCAACGGGAGACAGAGTCGAATAAGTCATCGATGCTTTTGTGTTCAAGTGAATACGCACACACAACGTTCTTAACGTGGACATCTAACGCTAGGAAGATAACCTGCATTAGAAAATTCATCTTCAGGCAATCAGTATATACCCAATTCCAAAAACACAAAACAAATAGTATGGACTACACGTTGTGGTGGACCTTGTTCTTAAAAGCTATAGCACACCAGTTTCCCTGACAAGAAAAGAATCGACCAGTAATCAAACCAGAGAAAAAGTGGACTGTGTTAATGGAGCACTACCCCAACAAAAGCGTAAACTAAGTATATTAACTAATAATAGTATCCATCTCTTCCATATTTGGCTATCATACAAGGGAACCAAAATTCAGCACAGGGCACATAAAGCGTAGTATTCAGATTGCCTGGTGGAATCGCATTCTTTCGGTTCTCCCGCAGGGAAGGAAAAGTGAAGCTAAAAGCGAATTCTCCATCGGAGATTCTCTCTTTTGGTGCCAAGTAGTAGACAATCAAGTAAAACTGAAGTCAACGCATTCAATTCGATTATCAATTTTGCCAATTATTTCATCCCGGGGAAGTTTCTCAGCCTCCAGAGCTAGCGGAATAGAAAGTCGGAAAGGGGAAGAGAAGGAAAAGAGAGTAAACCTGGTCTTCGGCGCCGCAATGATAGTCGTAGGCAAGTTTGAGGAACTCGAATCTGGATCGCAGCTCAGTAATCGCGTCTCCTCCACACGAGCTCCTACTCCGGGAAGCCGAAACAGCTATCCGACAGAGCTGCGCTAGCTCCCGACGGAAAGCCTTGTGGAAGCAGAGAAGAAACAGTATGGGAGCATCCGCCAAACGGACGCCGGCGAACAGCTCCGCCTCGTAATCATCCACATCGTCTTCTTCTTCCTCTTCTTCTTTCTCGCCTGCACCTCGTTCGCAGCGCAGGTCGTCCGGCGGGGAGAGCGGGGAGTCGTTATCATCGACGACGCCGTCGTCGCCGGTGCCAGCCATGGGAGGAGAGGAACATGAACAGAGAGGAGAAGAGGAGGGAGGAAAGAGAAAGGGAGAGGAAAATGGGAGGGAAGAAAGGGATGGATATAACCGCCAACCATGGCCGTCTGTATTCGGGTACTGGCGTGGGGCTTCTCGTTCCTCAGATGAGAAGACAACTCTTTTAAAAAAAAATTTACTCCTTTTTCTTTAATCTTCGCGGGTTTTGTCGTTTTCTGTCTGGGTTTTGAAATTGCTGGGGCCGGAACCACGGAGGTTTGACGGAGACGTTTCACCCAACGACTCCTCGTGTGAATTTTTTTATTTTTTTTCTCGTTTTCTATTTTCCTTTCGGTCGAGGGCGTTGACGTTGGAATCCAAAGCGCCCGCCCCGCCAAAGCTCCTGATTGGAGGTTCGGTTCCTAAGACACATTTGAAAAGAGGGCTTATTATTTTGGGCCAAGGGATTTTCAGTAAACTCAGAAAGTCGCAGTTGACATAAATTGATTATTTGGGGAGTGGTTAGCTATTATGGTTAGATATCAGATTGTGCTATATATTAATTTTTGGTCCTCATTAGTGAAGAACCAGGGAAAGTGCTGAATTTGACCAGTCAAATGTGTTTGGTTGTACAGGTGTTATATGAAATATAACATGATCTGTGCAGTTTGCAGAGATTGTGATCAGTATCTCTAGAGCTTCTCGAAGGGTTTGATTCTGTGAGACTGACCAATTTTGAGCCTTAAAAGCGCAATTTATAATGGTTGTTTCATACAGGTGAAATCGAGTTGAAGGTGGAAGAGTTGGTTGAGCTTCGAGCATGGGATTGTATGCGGAGTCTGGGTAGAATATAATTGGATCTTAGTCATGGAAATATTAGTTTGGTTCAGATCGTATCGAATTTAGAGCTGGTTTTTTTTTTGCGAGAAATTTTTCGTTTGAACATCAACGGATGCACTTAGACATTTTTTAACCACAATTAATTACACATTTCACACTTGTTCGAACAATTTTTGAATCACAGTGTGATTTTTTTATTGTTTTTAGAACAACCTACCTTAAGTTACTCCTCCAAAGGTCAAGGTTGGGTGAGAGCTATAGAGACTACACATATGGTTACTTTACAGAGAAAATGATAAACTTGGATTGTGTGTCAAAGTTGTGATTTTGTAAACTATTTTCCCGTCTTTGTTTCTCCTATTTATAGCTAACGGCGGAACTGATTGGTGTTGACTTGAACTACATTCACGTTTAGCCACCTAGGCCTAACTAAATGGGGTCGATCCATTTGCCTTGGCTCCAAACTTAGTTTCATTGTTGGACTCTCTTGCTAACCACTTTAGCCACAACATCTTGTTAGCTAAGTCTCCCCCCCCCCCCCCCCCCCCCCCCCCCCCCCCCCCCCATCACAAGCCAATAAGCCTGTACACTTAGTCTTAGAGAGTTTGTCATGATACTAACTTGTTGTCTTAGGACCAAACCCGTCTCATTGGCATGATACCCTGCCTGTGGGAAACCCGGCCACGGGTGGCCGAACTCGGCTAAGAAAGGAGTGGAAGCCTTTTAATTTGCATTATTTCGGTTTACTACTACTTAAGGATTCAGATCATTATTTTTGGGAAATTAAGCAATAATAATTAGAAACTCCAATCCCTAATCACTTCTTTCTCTCTCTTGTTCTTCCCCAATTTTTCCAAATCCCTAAATTCTTCTCTTCTCAATCCCTAATTTCCCAATCGGGAATTCTTGTTTCTAACACTGCCACCTTGCCAGCAAGACAATCTTACCAACTTGTCAACAAGTCTATCATCATCGACTTGGTACCCCCGTCATCTTGCTATCAAACCTAACTTGATGTCTTGATTCCTTGTGAAGGGATGGACGGCTGTAAGGTGGGAAGTGAGCTTGTGAAGGGATCCCATCCTTTGATAAATGATTTCGCCTCCCACAAAAAAAAAAATGATTTCACCATTTAAAAAAAAAAGAGTATGAGTTTTATTAATTAACTATTTACTCACAACTTGAATAGCAAAATCTGGTGGAGTAAAGCCAAATATGGTGGGACTTTATTTGCAATATAATTGGTAAAAGTAAGAAAAAAATCGATAATGAAAGATCGGTTCCTACGTGGAGGAGGGTCATTATTCTTCATGTATCATTTTATTGGGGGGAAATCCAATACAACACCATAGTACCATACCATGGGAGGTAGCACGAGTACATCAACACAACGGGTCGTTTGGAATTTGGATGCATCATTTTGGTTCTATGGTATTTCGAATTCAAATGATGCATTATTTTGTTATGTGGCATTTCATGTGGTATTTCATTTTGAAATGTGGTAATTGGTGTAATTGCCTTGTTTGGATAAAACATTCAAATATTGTGGTATTTCACCACTTAAAGAAGGGATGAAGTGGAAAAAGAAGTTGGGAGATGAGGTATTTGAAATAACTAGGGGGTGGGTAGGTATTTCAAATAACTCACAATGAGTTATTTCAATTGACTCATGGACAAAATACCATATTCTACTTTATTTTTGCCAAACGGGTTATTTTGATTGAAATACCTCATTATGAGTTATTTCGACCAAATTAACTCATCAAAATACTACATCCAAACGACCCGTTGAAGCAAAAGGATGGGGAAAAAAGGATGCAATCAAAGTGAAAAGAAGTGATGAAGAAGAGAATAGCAATGACGACGATGATCATGACCAAAATACCAACAAGGAGATAGATTATTATTATTATTATGGTATTATAGAAAAGAGGAGGGATAATAGCATCATAAATATTAGCTGGTTTCCTCATGAACTAGTGATTGATATCTTCAAGAGGGTGGATCATGGTTCTTGTATCGTTAGATTGCGCTGTCTCAGCAAATCATGGTATCGAATTCTGTCCCACCTCGATTTCATTCACAACTATCTCTCTTTCGATCATGTCACTAGTACCCGACTAATTATCGTGATGCACAATATCCATGGGCTCGAAGATCCTACCTTGATCAGCCATGGGGAAGATTAAGGAAGTGGAATGATATACTCTTCGATATCTCTTACGACACGCTCGAGCCATTAAAATGCGGTGTTGATTGTGGTGGTTATTTGCCACCCGAGGTTAAGGTCGATCCCGATTCGATTATTATCGGGAGTTGTGATGGGATCCTGTGCATAAGCAGTACTCAACGAAGAATCGATCGTCTGACTGCTCCCTCGGATCTAATTCTGTGGAACCCCACCATCGGCGAGGCAAAGCCGCTGCCGTCGCTTCCTTCTCGTCCTCTACGTCCTCCTTCTCCTTCTTCTCCTACGTTCAAGTTAGAGGAATACATTGCCTTTGGTTTCGATCCCAATACGAGTGACTACAAAATTGTAGTCACTCATAGCTGGTTCAAGGAAAGTAAACGACCTCCGGTCGACAAAAAACACAAGTACCATCAGTTTAGCTATTCCGCTAATTCTTCCAAGATTTCTACTTGGATTTTCAGCCTGAGGGATGACAAGTGGACGAAGCTTAGAACAAACAAGTATCGGCACAACGTCTACAATTCCCCTATACCCTTTGCCGCTGGATCCTATAAGCTCATCGGTCGGTCCAGCTACAGGCAGAAATGCTACATTATGAGTTTTGACTTGATCAAGAAGGCATTCGAGAAGTCGAGTCGATCCTCGGGCTGCCTACAGAATTTATGAAGAACGATATGTGGTACAATCACGACGGCGAGCTCGCCATAATGCTTCACATGCTGAAACAGAAGTGCCTGCTGGCTATGGCCTTCGGTTCCGGTGCATGGCGATGCGATTTCCCCCTTGCGACGTTTCATATCTGGGGGCTGTTGAACTACACCAAGCACGTGGCAAATAGAAACGATCAGGAAGCAGTTGCAGTAGTAGCAGGCGGCAACTGGATGGAGTTGCATGTCGTGTGAAATGATTTGATGTGCCCTGTGTTTAGATGTCTGAGGTTGGAGAATGTCGCCTCCTGTGTCCCTGGAGTTCGGAAGGATGGATACTACTATTCGGTGACCCAAAAAGGGGAGCTCAATGCGTTTAATCCCCAGATCAAGCATCTTAAGCATCTTGGGATCAAGGAGGTGAATAATCACTGTTCCGCCAGTTTTGAAGTAGCAGCCTACACTCAGTCTAATGTTTCCTTGTCGAGGTTGAAGAAGAGAGATGAGGGTGGCGGCGGCGGTGGTAGTGGTGGTTGGATGGGTTTGATTATAAGCTGGTTTGGTCAACTCTTGGAGGGAATAAAGGATCTTGTTTTAATTCACTCTTATGAACTTCGTTTAAGAGTGTGCAGTGCGCAATGGTTTGATCCGCATCGGATCGTGTACTTTCGGACTACACGATTCGTGTGGTTTGATCAGGTTTGTTGATCAGAACCAGAATGTTGCACATTCGGTTAATAAAGACTAGCTAGTTATGGTGGCAGTGGTTCGCGACTCGAGGTTGGTTAATTATGACATTTCTGAAAAGCCTACGTTCATAATTTTTTTTTTATAGATTTTGTCCCTGCATCGTTTTCAACTTTTATCGGGAGAGGTTATGGTGGATACCTAGTGGTAGTAACCATGGTGGTTACTAGGGATAAGAAGGGTATTTTGCTTCCATCCTAATTAAAACTACCATTTTAATTATGCAATTAATTAGTAAGAGATAATTACTATAATTAATTATTAGGTAGTTTTTTGAATCACCGTAGGGTTTTTTGAATGGCAAGTTTTTCGGCCGGCGTAACCTCTCCCCGTTCGAAGTCCACTATTCTGTAGTTCTGCCGCCGTGGACAGAGTGAAGTTGCATCATCGCCGACCGCCTCCGTTGCTTCAATGGCGCCTGCCGACGTTGCTTCAATGGCGACCACCGACGTTGCATCATCGCCTGATGTGGTGGAGCGTAGAAGGATGGCAATGGAAGTGTTGTTTGGAGAAAGTCCTATTTCTGGTGGCGAGGAAGAGGATATGGGGATCCAAAGCGACGACGGTAAGTATCTAAACCATTCATGATTGTATGCTTTTGCTTGAACGGCCAAAAATTAACATCCCTTTTGGTCTGAAATCCTTGCACAGGGTCTGGTATCGTCGGAGATCAATATGTGGAAGAAGGCTTTGTAGGCGATGCTTGTGACAATTCCGACGAAGGCCAAGGTGAATTTTTCCATGCAGTGGTAGTCCTTGCATGCAGTGGTAGTCCTTTCATGGAGTGGTAGTTTTCTGCATGCATGTTTCGGATTGGTATTGTTACGTAATTGTTTTGGAATAATGGTAGTCCTTACATTGGTATATGTTGGGATTTGATTTTGGTAGTTCGTATCGCATTGGTAGTTTTTTGATTGGATTGGTATTGGTTCTGTTTTTTGTAGTAGCTACTACAATGGTAGTTATTTTTTGGCATATTTGGAACAAATGGTAGTGCTTTGTTAGTTGTAGTATGAGTTATTGGAATGGTAGTGAATAATTGTTGATTTACGAATTGCAGATCAGGTGTATAAAGTTGTCCCGGCCGACAAATTGACATGGCAGCATTTGAGATTTGAAAATAGGGAAGCATTTGTCAAGTTCTACAAAGACTTCGCACACTGGAGGGGTTTTGGAGTAAGACGTATTGGAGCACAGACTCGAAAACCCAAATATCTTAAGGAACGGAAGGTGTTTTACTTTGGAGCACGGTGCAACAAAGAAGGGTTCAAAACAGGGAGCACGCTGGATCCAAAGAATGTTGGTCATGTGGTAGACACAGAACCTAATAAGAAGAGGAAGAGGGGCGAGACTCGCTTTGGATGTAAAGCTTTGGCTAGGTGCCGTTACGAACATAGTAGTGGAAAATATGAGATATATCAATGGAAGGACGTCCATAATCACGAACTCCACACTAAGAGAACAAAACGGTTTATCCGTACGATGAGAGACGTTAGTGAGGAGTTTGCATATTATGCAAAACTCAATGATGATGCCGGTATTTCTGTGCGAAGCAGCTATGCTTCATTTGCCGCGACAGCTGGGGGGAAGGAGAATCTTGGATTTCTACAAACTGACCTGAAAAACTGCATACAGAAAGCGAGGACCGGGAGCATGGAGCCCGGGGAGGCAACCGTGCTGCATCGGTATTTCATGAAGAGAGCAAGGAAGGACCCATTATATTTTTACGATATGCAGGTAGATATTAACGACGAGATTGCAGGTATATTTTTTGCGGATGGGAAGATGCGTTTGGATTACGAGTGTTTTGGAGATGCGATCAGCTTTGACACTACCTATAGAACCAACCTAAACTATAGGCCTTTAGGTAAGCCTTGACATGTTTCTAGGTACCTTCATGTTCGTAAATAATTGTATTACCATTGACATTTGAATTTGTGTGTGTAGCATTGTTTGTTGGCTTTAACAACCATAGGGAGTTGTGTATTTTCGGGGGTGCACTTCTATACGATGAAACAGCGGAGACATTCTCGTGGTTGTTCAATACCTTTCTGACATGCATGGCAAACAAACACCCGAAATCCATCTTCACTGACCAGGCAAAAGCTATAGCTTGTGGAATCCGGGACCAGTTCCCTTCGTCGTTTCATGGACTCTGCACATTTCATATCCACCAGAATGGCTTGACAAATATGGGACCATCTGTGTATAAGTCGGGCCTGAAAGCGGAGGTGAACATACTAATGTTCAATGTGGAGACCGAGGATGAATTCGAGCATGTGTGGAAGAGAATGATTGATAATTTTTTCCCGGAAAAAGGTCCAGAGGGTCACACATGGCTTGCAAATATTTACAAATTGAGGTACATTCAAGCTAGTTGGTGTTTATTATGGTAGTGTATCAGTTAGTATGCTTTTTGTAATGAGCATGGAATGGTAGTCTTAATTATAACTATAGGTGTCAATCGGGCGGGTTCGGGCGGGTTCGGGCTGGGTTCAATCGGGTTCGGGTTCAAACGGGTTGCGGGTTCATCGGGTTGCGGGTTCATCGGGTTCGGGTTCATCGGGTTCGGGTTCAAACGGGTTGCGGGTTAGTCGGGTTGCGGGTTCATCGGGTTCGGGTTCAATCGGGTTGCGGACAAATCGGGTTACGGGTTCATTGGGTTTGAGTCGGGCGGGTTGCGGGCGGATCGGGTTGCGGGTTGTTCGGGTCAGCGCATCGAGTAACTTACTCCTTACTTGTTACTTGTTACCAACTTACACATTTTATTACACTAATTTAAAATATTTAATTTTGTCAATTTTTAACCAATTTCTTTCTACCTCTTATATATACTTAATTTTAAAAAAACTAGTCAAAATGTTTAATCAATTTATATGACTTGCAAATAGAGGTGGCAATTGGATCGGATTCGTGGATTCGCGGATTGGATTGGTGGATCCATGGATCAAATGGATTGGATCCAATGGATTGGTGGATTCATGGATTGGATCAAATGGATTGGTGGATTGATCCATGAATCCAAAATGACATCCATGGCTTGGACCAAAATGTAAATTTTGAAAAGTTTAGGTACTAAAATGTCATAATGAAAAATTTTAGGTACCAAAATGTAATTTTCCAATGATATTTTTCGTATAAAAATATAAATTTTAGGTACCAAAATGTAAAATATAAAAAATATAGGTACCAAATTGTAATTTGCCATTTGGATCCATGGATTGATCCATGAATCCACCAATCCAATTGGATTTGGATCAAATGGATTGGATTTAAATGGATTGGATTAGGTGGATAATTTGGTGGATGGATTGGATTGGATTCATGGATTTGGATCATAATTGCCACCTCTACTTGCAAACTTGTTATGTAATTAATCATAATTGGTAAAGTACACTAGCTAATAGTAATGGTTTTATCAACATTTGCAACCAAAAGACACCATTAATGTTATTTAGTATTTTAATATTATTTCAGTAGTAATTGGATTATAATATCTCGTTTAGAATAACCATGTAAAATTGTTGTTACTTCAATCATAATTTACTCAATAACATATATCATATACACTTAGTCTTACTCTCAATCGACAATATTAAGTTAATATATGTTGTTGATCGTACACCCTAAACCATCAATATATTATACACTAACAACATACCCTATACCCTAACCATATATCCCTATGAGTTGTGATTTGGTAGTATAGTTAATTTGAAGTGAAATTCATACTTTTATTTTCAAAACATAGATAAAAAAGTGATATTTGCCGTAACCATATATCCTATACTCTACACCATATACCATATACCCTGTATCCTAACCACGTACCATAAACATAAATTAAAAAGGGATCTCTTGATGTTAAATATTTTAAATGACTTCAAGTGAACATATGTTATTAAAAAATTTAGAACCGTCAAAACCATCACTACATTATACCCTAACTGTATACACTCTAAACCATCTGTACCTTATGCCCTATACCCTGACTATATATTTTATACCCTAAACAATGAAACGTCAAAAATTACTTATCAAGTTTAGTACAATTGTTGGCTCATCAATACATTATACACTACCCACATACCCTATACTCTAACCATATGTCCTTGAGGTATGATTTTGTTAGTATAGTTAATTTAAAAGTGAAATTCATACTTTGATTTTCAAAACATAGATAAAAAGTGATATTTGCTAATTGATATATCCTAACCATATATCCTATACTTTACACCACATACCTTGTACCGTAGCCACGTACCATAAACATAAATTGAAAAGGGATCTCCTGCCGTTAAAGACTTCAAATGACTTCAAGTGAACATATGTTAATAAAAAACTTAGAACCGTCAAAACCATCAATTCTTATACACTAACCATATACACCCTACCCTGACCATATACTTTATACTTATTTCATTTTCATAATCAAAAGAACCAAACTTTCCCACTTCATTACAGGAAAACTGATTTTCAGTCACAGTAACTTATTCACGGTAAGTTTTCCCGTACTAAGACGTATACTACTAGTCACAGGAAAAATTACAGTAATTGATTATATAGTTCTAATCACGGGAATAGATTTCAAGTTTTTTAGTTTTCATTTTCCGTGATTAATTGTTTAGTCACAATTAATTACCGTGACAATATCATAATTTACTTTTGCAAATTTTCTTAAAAATAAAGAAAGACTGAAAATAAAAAAGAATTTCATATCATAAGACAATAAATTTCAGCTCCCTTACTAATAAAAAGAGTATTTATAATCGATGTAATTTATCTTCCTTTTGATCACACAACTCAATAATTGACATCCAATAAACACTTACAGCTCGGTTCTAAGTATTTATAATTCTCGTTAAATTTGGAATTCCATTATTTTTGCAAACAAAAAATTAGTGGACAACAATTCGGGTCTCTCACATTTGTTTCCCGCTCCACAATTCCAAAGTTTGACTAAAAAAAGTTTGGCTCCACAATCCCAAAATTTGCCTCCAGAATTAGATGGCTCCAAAATTCCAAATTTTGACTCCAAAGAAATTTGGCTCCACAATTCTAAATCTTGCCTCCAAAAAAAGATGGCTCCACAATTATGAAATTTTGGCTCTCCTGCTCCCGCAATTACATTTATCAAGAAAAAACATATCTCCTCCGTCCTCCCTAGCCAGTAGCCACACAGCCACACTTCATTCGTTCTCAATAAAAATTGTTTGGAGACAATGATAGAAAACAATGATCTCAATTATTAATTCTTCATTATTAATATTAACATTATGTTGATTTTATATTTACTTTTTTAATTTTGTTAAAGTGACCTTCATGTTTCAATTTTGTAATTTTCTTAAAATACATAATACCAAGTGAGTTTCATATTTTTTAAATTTCCTATACGAAATGAAAAAATAATTTTACCTAAGTTTAGAATGAAAACCTTTATTTTGAAAAACTATGTATTGTATATTATAATAATTATTCAAGTGGATTAGATGAAGTTCGGGTTGAGTCGATCGGGTTACGGGTTAGTCGGGTTCGGGTCAATCGGGTTCGGGTTAATCGGGTTGCGGGTCAGTCGGGTTGCGGGTCAATCGGGTTCGGGTTAATCGGGTTGCGGGTCAGTCGGGTTGCGGGTTAGTTGGGTTGCGGGTCAATCGGGTTGCGGGTCAACCGGGTTGCGGGTCGTTGACTTTTAGTCAATTCGGGTTGCGGGCGGGTTGCGGGTCGGGTTGATCGGGCGGGTTAATCGGGTCGGGCTATGTTTTGACACCTATAATTATAACTACCATTGCATTAATGTGCAGACACAAATGGTCGAGAGTTTGGCTTCGAGAGCACAGAACCTGTGGGATGAGGAGTTCCCAGCTAAGTGAAGCCTGCAACAGTAGCCTCCGACACTACCTGAAAGCCGATCATAATCTATCCCAGTTTTTTGTTCAATTCGATCGACTGGTTGAAGATAAAAGGGAAGTAGAACTACAGAATGACTTCAAACTGGTGGATGAGGCGCCACCTGTTACTTATTCTAAGTGCCATTTCACTAAACAGGTGCAACATCTGTATACATATAACGTGCTGAAGTTATTCCAGAATGAGATCGGAGAAAGTTTTCCATATTGCATTGATGCTAATCCAGAGAAGGATGAGGATGGGTGGGCTGCGTATGACCTATTCAAGGAAGAAGATGATGGAACTAGAATCGATGAGAGGATAGTCCTAGTCGAGAAGGAAGCTTGCAAGTTTAGATGCAGCTGCCACCACTTTGAAACGTGGGGGTGGTTGTGCAAGCATATTTTGAAAACAATGGACCACTTTGGGTCGAATTGGCCAACCCGTCACCTTCGTCAAATCCACAAGGACTACATCCTCGGACGCTGGACGCGTCATGCAAGGGAAGGTATAAATTTTGACTTATACCAGCCAGAAAATACAGAAGAAGGAGCATTTGGGAATAGAGTGAAAAAGTTGACGGGCATGATTAATCTGGTAGCAACCAGAATGTGTGGACATGATCCAATATATGAGATGCTTTTCAAGGGGGTACATGCACTTGTTGAGACGGCAAACACAATGCTAGCAGACACAACTCGTAAGTCTTGTTCTACTATAAAATCAATTTGTGGATGATGTATTATGTGGTAAAAATGCTTAGCCAATACCATTTTGGGATCGGTATGTATGTCGGTGCAATTTGTACAATGATTTTGGTAACTTCTTGTAGGTCTTCCACCGGCTAGCTCAACTGATGATGATACTAATCAACCATCACTCAAGGGCAAGTCGTTGAAGCAAAGAAAGGAGCCGTCTAGAATAAGGAAAAGAAGGAAGGGGTTTGGCGAAAGGTACGCAGAGAAGTCGAGGAAACATCTAATCAATGAGATGAACAAGGCTGGATAGCAGAAGTTGTGTCCAGTATGATTGAGTCATTATTTATATTTGACAGTTCATTTGCAAATATTGGACACAATTGAGTACTTATTTGGTAATGGTTTTTGGTTTAATTATGTTTGATTGTAATGGTCTTGGAAGAACAGGTTTTGTAATTGTGTCTTGTTTATTTTACGGTAATTGGTTGATTCTTATTAGTATTTACTTTAATGTCATCTAAGATGGTACTGGTATGAAAGGAAACTTCCATTCCACAGTTAAAAAGCACGGGTTTAGAGACAGGTGGGAACTACCATTCACCTGTGTCCAGAAAACTACCATTGCATGGTAGTAAACTACCATTCAGGAGAACCAAAAACTACCATTCCACATCAAGTTATAAAGACAAAATTCCTGATTATGTTTGTACTGGCAGAGTTATAAAGCAAGAATTCTGTCCACGAGGAATAATTAACATTCGAGCATAACACTACCATTCCATATTAAAAAAAATACAAGTTTAGAGACAGGTGGAAACTACCATTCACATGTGTGCAGAAATCTACCATTGCATGGAAGGAAACTACCATTCAGGAGTACCAAAAACTACCATTCCACATCAAGTTATAAAGACAAAATTCCTGATTATGTTTGTACTGGGAGAGTTGTAAAACAAAAATTCTGTCCACGAGGAATAATTACCATTCGAGCATAACACTACCATTCCATATTTAAAAAAGCACGGGTTTAGAGACAGGTGGAAACTACCATTCACATGTGTGCAGAAAACTACCATTGTTTGGAAGAAACTACCATTCAGGAGTACCAAAAACTACCATCCCAACAGAACACTACCATTCCACATCAAGTTATAAAAACAAAATTCCTGATTATGTAAGTAGTGGCAAAGTTATAAAAAAAATATTCTGTCCACGAGGGAGTAATATCTAAATCAAAAACTCAAGCATGAGGTGACGCCGGTTCATGTTGAGTGTAGCCTCGTGCCAAACCTTCATGATTATCAACAGCATGCTCAGTCAGCTGATCTAACAATATGTTGTTGTCATCCTCGAGTATGCTTTTCACCAACTTGACAATCCTAGAGCTGAAGTAGGAAGCCCCATGCCATTCATTCTTCCATTCGGATACCAGCCTCCCATTCCATAGTTCACACACGTTTAGGCACACAAGTCCACCTGTTTTATCTTCGGCCTGTACCCATACAGGAACATTGCGCCATGGAAAAGAGTCGAAGGAGTAATCCAACTTCAACTTTGCACGAATATATACAGTGGCATACTTCACGACCAGCCTACCAATGAGCTTGTGGTGCTCCGTAAATTTCCCGCCTCGTGGGTTGAAGAACTCAAACTTATTGTCACGTAAATTGACACAATATAGAACATAATTTGAGTCACACTCATACGGGAAAAACCACTGCAAGAAATCGGGAAAAAAATTTTATAGAGTTAGAAACGACATATGACTAGTGTAATTGCATGCGGGCGTAAAAGTATGGGATCTCAGTCACTTACAAACTTGCAGTCAGCGAATGACAGATTATTAACAAATGCGCACTCCTCAATTAGATGATATGTCTCCCCCAAATAATCACTTTGGGTGCTCTCCGCCGCTGAGTCCTCAAACTGAAGTACTCTACCTTCCAAATACTGAAACAATGACAAAGGGTCGGATGTCTACCATTGCTGTGAAACGACGAGTAATAAAAATAAACTGTGAGTTAGAACTTACTGCAAACCGTGTCGCGAAGATCCACCGGGTCAAGTTTCCAGACTGACAAATCTTTTGATTCAAGATTTGGACATAGCAATCAACGAATTGCCTAGTAATGACACGCATACGTGCTAACTGAGCATCTTTCCGCTGCAAAATCACGAGTCTTTCTTTGTCTGTCCGCAAAACCTCTTCTGGATCCCTAAAATTAATGTGAACACATTTCCAATGTTGTAATATAAAACGATAATAAAATTTTCCAGTATTGATGTAAAATTCTGAAAGTTAAATTAATCATACCATCCATCCCCATCTACCCATGCATACTCCACTCGCAACCAACTGAGGACATCATCAGGCAGATGCTCACTCGCTGAAGGAGGATTCGGGGGAACAGTGACAATACCATCTGCAGGTATTGGTTTTTTTTTGTCTTCCTTCAGATCAGTAAGTCTACAGTAAGGTGATATTAATGCCTTACCCTTGTTTCGTTTCTTACGGAGATTATAAGTCTGCAGCATTGGGGGCCTTGTCTGGAAATCATCGTCTGAATTCATTTCTAGGTCAGCTTGTATGGAAGCAAGGGTGCTTGAGATAATCTGCCCGCTTGGATCGCTGGTCCCTAGTACACCTATGACAGGTCCAGTGTTGTACAAAACAATCTCTTTCCCATGAAGATCTACTGGATTGGCTGAAATTCCAACACCTATGGCGACTATGTTATCAGAGGTGGCTCTGGTATAGCTTAATAAAACTAATAAATTTGTAACCCCAAAGCGGGACCAATACTAACATAAAAGCACAGAAGATACAAAAATAAAGGATCACGACTACAAAAAGAACACAAAATAGAAATGGAAGAGTTTAACAGGAGATAGCATAGTAGTTTACATGCCGAATGTAGAGGTTTAGTTACAGGCCGCTAATAGTCATAAGAGATACAATGTTCAAAAAGTAAGATAATTGTCCGATTGGTAGTTAAGGTAAAAGTACACCCAAGTACACCCAAATGCTGCGCACAAAATTTATGCGTCATTACCTTCAGGAGCAGCCCCCTTTGCTGGGTTGGGGGTTGTAAAAGCTGAACCACCACCGTCACCTGCATGAATGTGAAAAATGAGCAAGTTTCCTGTCCGAAAATGTGAACTACAAATGTAAATGAAATAATACTACCAATGCATAGTTGAAAAACTACCAAAGCAAATGCAAACACTACCAGTGCATGCTCCAAACTCTACCAAAGCGTATTACAAACACTACCAAAGCAAAATCAATTTTTCTACCAAAACAAATACACTACAATGTAAACACTGCAATTACGGTTTAAGTGCATAACCGAGATATAAAAATGAGAATGAAAAAGATATGCCATAATACGCAAACAACACGAACACCTGGAGTTATTTCAGCGCCAGTATCCTTGTTCATCCTTGCATCCGCTGTATCATCCTTGTTAACGGTAGCAGCCCCCTTTGCTGGACCACCATTGTCGACTGCATGAATGTGAAAAAATGAGCATAAGTAAAGTTTCCTGTCCGAGAATGGGAACTACAAGTGTAACTGAAATAATACTACCAATCATAGTTGAAAACTACCAAAGCAAATGCAAACACTACCAGTGCATGCTACAAACTCTACCAAAGCGTATTACAAACACTACCAAAGCGAAACCAAATTTTCTACCAAAACAAATACACTACAATGTAAACACTGCCATTACAGTTTAAGTGCAGACCAAAGATATGAAAATGAGAATGCACAACATATGCCATAATACGCAAATAACACGAACATATAGGAACACAATATTACCTGGAGTTATTTCAGCACCAGTATCCTTGTTCATCCTTGCATCTGCTGTGTCATCCTTCATCACGGTAGCATCCTTGTTCGCAGGGCCTTGACCATCGCCTACAGTTCTTGGTTCAACAGCATGGTCTTCTCCTTCTAACCAAAACAGCAATGAAAGAGGCCGTGCCAATGATAGTTAACAATATGTTCAAATGAATATCGAAAACAATTGTTAAAACTTTGTTGTAACTGACCTTCTTCATCCTCAGACGACCCATCCTGACTTCCTTCCCCCTCAGACGACCCATCTTGAGTTCCTTCTTCCTGAGACTGTTCGTCTTCAGCTTCTTCATCGTTCATCTGTCCAGAATTAGCATCATCGCCCATCTGTCCAGAATCGCCATCATTAGCATCTGAATCAGATGCATCAGTATCAATTAATCCTTCCTCTTGATAGCCACCGTCTTCCTCATTTGTTTCGTTGACTACAACATCATCAAGTGGTGCAGCCTTCAGCTCTGCTAACCGCCTGTCGCAGTGTCCAATCTTTAGTTTGATGTAGCCCAACATATCCTCCAGACATTTACGAGTTGCCAACAACTAGAAGCATGGACAGTAAATAGTATTAGTTTTATCTTCTTTGCAAAGAGTGAATGATTGACTAAAGAAATACATAGTAACAACAAATAACTCAATTACCTCAACAATACCCATATCCCCAATCGATGGGTCACTTGTAGACGATGCAGGAATGAATGTAGGGGCTGTATATGAAGTTCCAGCTTCACTGACTTTGGCCTTCTTTTTCCTTTGTTCCATCAACCTCACAATAGAGTCCGAGGGATTCCTCTTCCTGGGCTCAGTGCCGATGTGGATGTATGGCACACGATCTAAAGCCATATGCTTTTCCAACATACCAGCTCTCCTCTGGTACACCTCAGTATGGTCATAATGCTTGCACGATGGAAGGTCGGTGGTGATGTCGAGGGGTTCAGATGTCCGGTCCAGGAACCAAAATGTCAGGAGGTGCAGATCCCCATTGGCATAGGACGCTATCTTGCTGCCCATACGGCACTTCTTCAGCTTCTTCCAAACATACGTACACCAGTCATACTCAGAGAAGATGCTGAAACTGTTGTCTTGAAGGAATTCCAACACTGATATTGGACCAATTGCCGAACTTGTAGGTTCCAACACATATCCAAACACCAACATTACAAACATCCGGATCCAGATCGCGTCCTCAGTCACGTCGGGTAACTTTTTTGCCAAGGACCAAAGCTTGTTCCAATGCTTCTCTTTTGAATCAATGTGCAACATTTGTCCTGGCAGTGTCTTGCACTTGTTAATGTTGACATTGGGTACCTGCTTTTGACCACGAGGAAGGCCATAAACCCGTTGCATATCATCAACTGTGAGGACTAGGTGACGTCCATCAGCCATCTGAATCGACATGCTGTCCCCATTGAAATGGTCAATCAACCAGATAAGCAGCTCGCTGTCAAACCTTTTCATCTTCAAATGGAAAACAAAATCCAATCCGAGCTTCTTTATTTGCTCTATCCTTGAATTTGTTATACCATTCTCGACAATTGCTATAATCGATGCGGGGCTGCACTTCTTCCCAGGTGCTTTAGATTTACCCATATCCTTCTGCGGCACAGCTTCATCAATAGAGTCCGAGGTTTGCCCACTTCCAACTTGAACCTGACGACTGCTGTAGGTAACAGGTTCTTTATGTTTTGAGCCCCTACGACTGGGGTTCTTGGTTCTTGCCATTCCTAAAATTGGAAAAATGGGAGGTAAGTCGTTTAACATTAATCAAGCATCACAACCGTTGCATTGGAAAAAACTACAAATCCAAATGAAGACTACCAATCCACATCAAACTACCAGATTCACATGTATGGAGGAAACTACTAATGCATGAAAGGAAACCACCATTCAAAAAAACTAAAAAACTACCATTCGAACAGAACAGTGCCAATTCACATGTATGCAGAAAACTACCAATGCATGAATGAAAACAGTGAAGAACTACCAATCCAAATGCAGACTACCAATCCAACATGACACAACAATTCAAAACAGTGATAAAGAACTACCAATCCAAATAAAGAACTACCAATCTAGATAAAGAACTACCAATCCAACATGACACAACAATTAAAACAGTGATAAAGAACTACCAATCCAAATAAAGAAATACCAATGCATGAATGAAAACAGTGAAGAACTACCAATCCAAATGCAGACTACCAATCCAACATGACACAACAATTCAAAACAGTGATAATGAACTACCAATCCAAATAAAGAACTACCAATCCAACATGACACAACAATTAAAAACAGTTATAAAGAACTACCAATCCAAATAATGAACTACCAATCCATATAAAGAACTACCAATCCAAATGAAGACTACCAATCCACGACAACCTGAAAGCTACCATTCTAACAGGAAAAACTACCAATCGACAAACTACAAGCTACCATTCCAACATTACACTACAATTCAAAACAGCAAAAACACTACCATTCCAAACATAACACTGCCATTCATAGATTGACAAGGGATTAAAGCACTACCAATGCACTAGAACCTACCAATCCGAACAACCAAAAACTAAATCACTACCAAAAACAATACAAAAACAAGAAGAATACCAAAGCAAACAAAACCAAATCCACGATACGGTTTAAAATTGAAGATTAGAGTTCTGGCGGGAGACGAACCTCAGATCAGTAGCTCACAGCCGACAACGGGAATGGATGATGGAAGAGATACGATGAATGTCGCCGCCGGTGAGACGCCGAAAAAGCTCGTTTATCCACCAAGGGAAAAAGAACCAGCCGCCGACAACCCTCGCTAGAAAGGAACGACGGCTGCGACTGTCCAGAAAACCCTTCCTTCTCTGTTTGCGCGAGGGAGGGATGGTGAAGACGGAAGATACGCAGGCGCCGAAGAGAGACGACGCCGGAGAGAGAATGCGGCGGCGGACAGATAATGCGGCGGCGGCGGACAACGCCGGAGAGAAATCCGTCGGAGGGCGGCGGCGAACAATGGGGCGGCGCCGAAGAGAGATCGCGGACAGAGAAGCTTCTGCGCTGCTCTCTGCAAAAGGGAAAAGGTAAAGGGAAAAGGGTTTTGGGTTTGGGAGGTGGTTTGGAAAAAGGGAAAGAAACAATAAAGAAGGTGAGCGTGGGACAAGGCAAAAATTTCGGGCCCAGTAATAATGTTTGATCCCTTCCGTAAACACCCTTCCACAATATGGGCCTTCAGATTTAATTTTTCTAATCTGTATGGCTAAAAAGGAGGTAGCCATAGTGGCTACTTAAACAAAAGGAATCAGCCTAACGCATTCCACTTTTATCATGTCTTCCTAGAAACATGACATTGTCTTTATTTTTCTTTTATTTTGTCTTTCTTTATTTTCCATAATTTTAACTCCTCTGAAACATAAACACAAAAAGGAGCATTGATGCAAAACATGCGTAATTAATCGCATGCGACAGTCAATCACTAACCAATTCATCGATGAAAGAGTCATTTATGTGCCATGAAGAGTAGCCTTATTAGAATCCAAAAAATATAGTTAAGAAAAAAATACTATAAAACCAATAAAAGGGTACAAATAAAACGTCCACAAAATGCACTTCAAGGCCATGGCATCCATTGTTGGGATTCCAATAGCTAGTGTCGGATTACGGATTTAGCTAAAAAGCTTAAGCGTAAAGCTTGTTGTACAGTCATCAAGTTTGTCGTTAAGAATTATTTCCACCGAACGATTAACTAAGAGTTCATAAGTCTAACATGAGTATTTTCTTCACTCAATTTAATTTAAACAGTTCAAATGAACGATGGCAAATGTACAAAGTTGAATTTGGTTGAGTTATTTTAAGGATTGAGTCCCGGTAGAAAACCCTTTGCCTGCAAAACCATACAAAACCTCAGACGTACATTTGTCTTACGATATGATAATATAATATAATATTGTGATATGATGATACGATCGGATTTTGCAGATTGCTAGTCGAAATTTTGTACCCTATCCGCTCCCTTAAAGCACGCACGATGTTGATGTGACGGGGACAAAAATAAACACACATTCCAATATTCAATTGACGATATATATCCTGTACAAAAGCTTACTTGAAACGTCCTCTATATAAAACGAATCATACCGCACAAGCGATGGATTGCTAACCAATTAATTACTACGCCGTTGCACCCGCCGCCGCCTCCGGACCACCACCGATCGATAAAACCGTCGAGTCCGAAAGAACAACAGGATCGCCACCAGACACCCGAAGAAGGCCACACCTGCCATGATCAGAAACGACGCCATGAAGCAGCGACTCCCGAAGCAATCCCCTCCGCCGCCGCCCTTCTCCCTTGCCACCTCATCGTACACGTACCCAATAATCCTCACCGAGAAAACGTACGACCCCAGCGGGCTAGCCACCGCCACCGTGTTGAAAATGGTCCCGAGGTGGGCCACCCCGAAGATCTCGGCGCATATTGTCGGCATCAGCGACCACTGCGACCCGTACGAGACCCCGACAAGGACGGAGCCCACGTAGAGGCACGCGGGCAGGCCCGAGGCGATCACCACGTGGCCCACCGCCATCGTGGCGAGCGTGACCGCCATCAGCGCGGGCCGGGCCCACCCGCCACGATAGAGCAGGGTGTCGGACACGAACCCTGCTCCGAACCGGCCCAGGAAGTTCCATATGCTCCACAGGGAAACCAGCGTGGTCCTCTCCACGACCGCGTAGTCAAGCGACTCGCCTACCTGACTGATATTGTTGATCGTCGCGACCCCAGACCCCAGGCCGCAGAACGCGGCCAGGAAAAGCAGCCAGAAGTCCAGCCTCAGCAGAGCCTGTGCCAGATTGACCTCGACGTGATCGTCGAGGTCATCTGGCAGCAATTCAGCGGAGCCTAACTGCGCGGCTTTGGAGCCGCTCTCCTCGAGCAATGCGCGGGCCAAGGTGTCAGACTCCTGGCGGTGCGCTCTGACGGCGATTATGGATGGGGAGGCGACGAGGAGGAGGAGGAGCGCGAGGAAGGAAGCGACGAGGGCCCAGGAGGGGAGGATGAGGACGTTGTGGAGGAGGATGATGGCCGCGAGGTAGGCCGCGGTGGCGAGGGCGACGGCGGAGAAGGAGTTGAGGTGGCGCTTGTCGGCCGGGGTGGTGGTGTCGTAGTTTCTGACGAGAGGCATGGAGAGCAGGGAGATGAGCGTTGGGGCGACGGCGAGGAGGAGAAGGAATGTGGCCGGCTTGTCCTTGCATACGGCGTCGTAGAATTGGATTAGAATTGCGCCGCTCAGACCAAGAAAGCCCTGGATGTATATGTACAAGGAAGAAAATGGAAATTAACATGACAATAATCAATGTTCCTTCTCCCAATCATACCTCCAGTATTGCATCAATGGGATATAGCAGTACCATCCAGCAGGGAAGTAGAAAGATTGGGGTTCTATGCGACTAGGTTAATATTTGGCCCATTTTTAGAAGTGTTTTTTTTTTACGTCAAAAACTAAAGCCGGGTCAACCAACTCTATAAGTTTGGTTTTCGAAAAAAACTGAAAAATGAATTTTATGAAATAACACAACAAAATTTGCGATTTAGAGCTTTTATAAAATTTGTTTTGAAAATATGATATTCTTACCATTTTTACAATTTTCCCCAAATAAAATAATTTTTTCATTTATATTTTTAAACTAATTAGAAAATAATATGGTTTAATACATATCTAATCCAATCATATCCACTTTGACTTTATTTTATTATCTTTTTATTAATATTTTATAGGGCTAATACCACTGGAAATACCATCCTTTAGCGAAAGTGTCATTTATATTACGTATTTTCAATAAACACAAAAATATTCCAACGTATTAGGGGTTTGTGTCATCTGTGTTACGCGAAATTCTGTTGACCGTTAGATCTAACTGTTGACCTAACGGTGGTCAACCTTTATCTGACCATTGATGAAGTGGCGCCTGTGGGTTGTCCACGTAGACGACACATAGATGCCATGTTGGAAATTAATAAAAAATTAATTATTTAACATTTAAATTAATTATTTAATAATTAATAATTGAATAGAAAATTAACTTTTCTTTGACACACCCACCCTTTCCTTGACCACACCCACCTAGGGGAGAGCCCGCTGCCGCCGCCGGCGAGGAAGAAGAAGCGAGCTTTATTATGTTGGGGAAGAAGATGCCGTCGGGTGCCAAGGAAGGTTAATTCAACCCTCCCAAACCCAGCTTTCTCCAAAATCCAGCTTTCTTCTGCTTCAATATCTCATACCCAGCTTTCTCCGGCGGGTCGAGCTTCTCCTTTGGCGATGGTGGATCGATGGCAACGACTAGGATAGCGAGATAGCTCAATCGGGTAGGGGAGTGGCCTGAGACGTCGTCGGCGTCAATCACATCTCTCTGCCTCTGCCTCTCTCGATTGGCAGTCGTCGATCGACCTTATCTCTCTCACTCAATCCCATAAACAAAACAGAAAAAATAATTGCCCAATCTCAATTCATATCCCACGATAGCTTTTGAAACAGAAGCTTCCTCGTCCGAAATCAAGGAATTAGGAGGGTCACCTCCAATTGAAACAGATAGGAGCTTCCTCTGTCTCCGGCTCCTTGTCTCCTCTTCAACGCTCCGGGAAACAGAGTAGCATCGATGACGCTTATCACCGCCACTGATTCCCTTTTGTGGTGTTCTGGATCTGCGCTTGAGGGAAGGCGAGAATCAAGGTGAAGGGAGTGGAGGACGGAGAGACGGTGGGAGCCGCTGTGAGGATTAGACTATTAGAATGACCCACCCTTTCTTTTTTCCGCTGCTGTAAGAAGGACGCCTCTCCCTGCCTCTGAATTTCTTCCTCTTCAATCTCCCAAAACCAGCCTTCTCGGTGAGTCGAGCTTCTCATTCGGCGATGGTGGATCGATGACAATAGCGTGGCTGGTGGGATGGCTCAATTGGGTGGCTTGAGAACGAGGAAGAGGAAGAGGAAGAAGAAATAGCCTGCGATTCCGATTAACTACCACCGGCGGATTAAAGATTGGGAAGAAGGTGGCTATGTCAGGATTTGGGAGAACTGAAACGGAAAGGATTTAGGGTTCGTGTCGGATTTGGAGGACAAGGGGAGGAGGTGTCTATTCTCGACAGTGGGAGGATTAATCGATTTAGGGTTGTCCTAACACAAATCTCATAAACAAAAAAAAATCATTCCCCCAATCTGCAGCCGAAAACAGAGCCTGGAAGAAGAGGTTGGCGAAGGGGAGAGATCCAGAGAGATAGGAAGATGAAGAAGACATTTTCCTTCTTTGCTTTTGATTTTGTTTTTTATTTTTTTTTATTTTTTTAGGTTGTTTTTTACATTTATTTTTTATTACAATTTTCCACATCAGCTGCCACGTCATTGCTGACTGTATTTTTTGTTAACAACTAACGGAAAACTTAACGGCTGGTATACAATTGTCATATCGAAAACTACATAATATAAATGGCACTTTCGCTAAAGGTTGGTATTTCCAGTGGTATTAGCCCTATTTTATATTAGAAACCATTTTTAGTCATTTTGTATTTCCTATATTGTTAAAAAGTATTTTTAATAATTTGCCAGCCAAATTCTTAGTGGTCTTTTTAAGTACTTCTCTGAACACTCAAAGCAATATATGCTTTTTCAAAAACTACAAAAGGGCCAAAAGTACTGTAACTTAGATTGAAGTTGAACTGAGGATAAGCGTGATCTATCAGGTAGTAGATGAGTTAGAAATATTATCACTCGATGATAACGTATACATATTTTTATTTTAATAAATTGATACCTAAATTAATATAGGATGCAATGCACAAATATTTAAATTATAATGGAAAATTATACAGAAAAATATCAAAGAAAACTTGATGGAGGTTACCACCTTGTCCCGACGACACACAAAAAAAAAATCCTAAAACCAACACCACTACCGCCCGATCTTGATGGAATCGTACTGCATGTCTATGATTAGGAAAATTCAAGAGGAAGAACACAGGGAGATGGAGGTGGAGACAGTGTGTAATGAGATCAGAAGATTGATGCGAGAGGAAATGGAGGACAGAGTGCATTTCTGAAGAAGGAAAGGAAATGAGGCGGTCACTTAATGGCTACAGTGAGATGCCGCTGGGAAGAAACTGAATTATATGGGTCGATTGACCTCCGGTTTTCATTGTGACCCAGTAAAATGTTGATTGTAACACTCTATTTTAGTATTTTGAATTATAAAAAAAAAAAGAGCAAGAAATTGTACCGCTAAGCAACATCAACGACTGGTTTTCATTTTGCATTCTCCATGCTACAGTGTGGATGGTTTGCCTTCAACGAAATCAACGCATTCTCAACAACACGCAAACTACTGCGAAGGTTATTGCTCGACAAGTTTCCAGAATAGTCATCTCCTGACTTACAGCTCATCACAAGGTCGACAAGAACCTATCTTCGGTTTGGCTACGTGAGTGCTTGTCTCAAATGTAATGTCGTATCTCTTATCTCACTTTCCCTGCAAGGGTTTTTGTTTTGCCTGTTTTCTTTGATTCAATTTTTTTCTTCTACCCTCTTCAGCGGAGATAGTCTGGTCCATCAGGCTTTGTTTCCTCTCCTCTTTTTAGTGCTACTATGTTTTCTCTATTGACGTTCGGTTTCCGTTTACTTGTATTTTTTCTTTCTCCTTTATTTGTCGTTTGGTTCAGCTCTTCTGAACCTTTGTAACTTTCCTCTTTTCTACTTAATGCGATCACCATTATCAAAACAGAAATTGCACCGCTAAGCTCTACCCAAAAGTCTAAACCGACAAGGCAACAACTGAACAAATTCTATGTACGGTTTATTAAAAAGTGTCACCCAACTATTCATTGTCTCACTAATTTTATACACTTAAATGTTTAAAATTTTAGTCCAATATGTAAGGAAAATTAGATACACGGCTTGAAAAACGAATCAGATGAAATCTCCTTTAAATCATTGTGTATAGTTTAATCATATATATGGCTGAGATTTTCTGAATATTTTGTTCAAACAAATATGTGACCGACGATATAGTTTGCTTCACGCATGGATGAAATTATTTGGTAAGGTTGGTGCTCCTATAAATAAGTAAGCAGGGGATAGTTGGAAAAGTAAATGGTACTCAGGTGATGGAGGAATTGTGACCTCTCAAGATTGTGGTGGAAAATGGCATCCATCACTAGTGATGGCAATGGGCGGGGCGGGTACCTCAATTCCCATGCTTCGCCCCACATTATTACGAGGCGGAGCGGGTAAAACCCGCGCGGGTACGGGGCGGGTCGACCAACTCTTACATGTTATTCGAAAAAAATACAAGTAAATTTTATTTTTTACGATAAAACGAAGGGTAAAACAATTTAAGAATGAAAATAGTGATAATAGAATGGGTAATTAAGTCTAACAAGTTGAAAGAACGACTCTAACTAGTTGAAGAAAAGTCAAATAAGAGAAATATGTATCGAAATTGTAAGAAATTGAGATAAAATGAGTCTAGAACGCGGCGGGGCAGGGTGGGTCGGAAATGGATACTCATGCCCCGCCCCACGCTATTGCGGATCGGGTAATACCCGCCCCATCGCGGGTCAAGTCTGATAATACCCGCGGGGCGGGTTGAAATTGCCATCACTATCCATCACCTTTCTTTTCAATGGACAGTTGACATTTACTCATAAGTAGTGATGATAACGGTTCGATTAAACTACTTTTCTTGTCATTAAATCGAAAAAGACAAAATTAAAAGATAATAAAACTCCTTAACATAATTTGATTTAAGTTAAAACAAGCTGAAAATCACCTAAATTAGAACATAACGAATTACAACTCTATCGTCTAGAGTATATAGTTCTTTTTTAGTCAAAATCAAATAAAATCTGGCACAGTGGGCGTTCCCATCTGTCGTTGTTAAATTGTTCAATTCAATAGTTTACCTTAACACGTTACGGAATCACATCACCCGCAGAAGTTATAGACCGACCACAAGCGAGGAACACGAGGGAATAACAGACTATACAGTATACAGTAAAAAAAAAATAAAAAAAGGCTGGACGATTAAAAAGGTAATAATTAACCAACCTTCATAATCCCGACGATGGTCCCACCGTAGTCCCCGAAATTGTGGACGCCGGTGACGACGTTGGCGGTGTTGAAGAACGTCTGCGCGTGAGCGGCCATCCAGATGGAAACGCACATCGCCGGCACGGGGAGCGGCGGGACCAGCCCGACGACGGAGGCCCACATCGCGAAGTAGCCCACGAAGCACTGGGCCGCACCAACCGCGTGGACCACCCAGGGCCCGCCGGATCCGAGGGTGACGGAGGAGTAGAGGAGGCCCGAGAGGATGCCGGCGTTTGCGCCGATGTCCTTGAAGACAGAGACGGTGTCGAGGGTGGATTGGTCGTAGCCCTGTGTGGCCTTGAGGACCGGGGAATAGATGCCGAACGCGTAGGACGCTCCGGCGACGCATTGGATCCATATCCCGGCCACCGTCGCCGCCCATTTCGTTCTCAGGATCTCCATTTTCGATTTCCCTTGGGCCTTGGCAGAATTTGGCTATTCTATCTGGCGGAAAGTGGCTGTGGGACCCATGGATTTGGGGGAAAAGAGGGGGTGAAGCGGCAGAATGCGAAAGGGGCTTTTGTTGCAGAATTGAGAATTCTCTCTCTTTCTCAAATAAGGAAGTGAGAAAGAACTATAAACCAACAAACAAGAAAGATGAACAAGAAGACTGAAATGGGTAGTTGGGGAAAATAGGAGGAGGATTGAGGTAGAAAGAAGGGAAAATGTTTAATAATTGTTCAATCGGGTCCCTATCTGTATATGGGGAAACGTGACGAGGGGATTGGGACTCCAACGGGGATCTTTCTTTGTGAAATATTGTGACTTTATCAATTTATCACTTATCCATGAGCAGGAGACGTCAAAAGACCATGGTTGTCACGCCGGCCAGCGTATCACTCGTTGAACCTGATTGAACCTGTACCGGTTATAAAACTGGTATGACACCACTGGTATGATCGGCATGATCGATATACGAATCTCTAAGTAAAATGATCTTATATTAGTGAATTTATTTGATAAAAAGTAATTTATTATTTATTTTATGTGTTAAAAAGTTAAATATTGATGTTATTTGTTGGATTCAAGTACAAATATTTAGGTATTGACGTTAAATGTCGTGCTTAAATATAAGTATTTGTAAATTATTTGTAATATTAACCGGCATGAACCGGCACAAACCGGTATGTACCACCGGTCGAACCATTCCACTTGCTAAACAGGCACACTGGCACAAACCGGTTTGCAACCTTGCAAAAGACCAAATAAAGAAATGAACAAGGAAAAACTACAAAACCAATATAAATTGTAACATAAATCTTTAAGCATAGAAACCAGAAGATACGAGTTCATAGAATGGACTCAAGCCACAACAAGAATCAAACCAGAAGGGAATAGACATATAAAATTGTTCTGAGAAGGGATGAGCATTTGAAGTGGACAACTTCTATATCCAACCCCAAATTCCTGATTGATACACAACAAATATGTTTTAGAGGTTCTTCAAAACCCACTAATACTTGTGTTTATGCCTGGTAACCTCCCTCACGCGCTTCACGCCTCGGATGCCCCCGCTCCCCGTGCGTCCGCCTTCCTGCACTCACACAAGCGCCTTGCGGACCAGGTTGGTCCGTTAGCACTCCAACGCCCAAGTCAGAACCTACTTTTTAGAGAGAGAAGTGGTAGAACGATTCTAGTAAGAGAAGCAAAAACTGAGTAAATGAGGTTTACCTACTCGACTATTTATACCCGGGGCGAGATCGACCGGTACACGTCGCTCTCGCCCTGTGTCAGACCCGCCATAAATGCATCGTACTCCCCTAGCTCATGCGCCTCGACCATCTGACACGCTGGTCAGAGATCGAAGGCGTGTGACATCATCTGTTCAGCTTTTCGTACACTTCCGACCGTTGTTTGCCTTTGTCTCACGCGCCCTTCGCCAGGGACCTGGTCCCACCTGTCCCTCATGCTGTCTTCGGCCGCCCAGGCCCAAGTCTGGACGCCCTTCAGCCCAATGTTCCTGCCCTCATGGGCTTTCTCTGTCCCCTTGTTGGGCTCGTGCCCCCGGTCCCTTGTAACCCATCTTGGGCTTTACCCTTCTGGGCTGGCCCATGCTCATTCCCCCAACAATTGCCCCCCAGTTAGGCGCCTAACACTCAAAGTTAGGGGCCTGACTGTGTTCTTTCTTCTTTTCCCGCACATCTGCTTAGACCTGCGCCTGCTCCATCATTCGCCTGTACTCATGTGCGTACACGTTCTTTTCCTCGCTATCCATTATTTACTTTTATTATATTTTTTTTTATTCTTTATTATTTATCCATGCTTTTTGCCTGGTTTCCGCCTCTTTTTCCGTGCCCTGTCTCCCTTATGATTCCTCTATCTTCCCTCCCCCCAATCCGCTCGCGTTTTGAAATTCAAATTTCAAAAATTGGGAGTGGATTGGGGAAGTCTGTTCGCCTCCCCTCCCTTTCTCTCCTTCGCTCGCCAATCCTCTCCCTATAAATTCTTTTCTCCCCCCCCCCCCCACAACCCTCACAATTCGCAGATTCCTTCTCTCTACTTCCTCTCTCTAGTTTTCCCTCTTCTCCCTTGCTCTCGCCTTTTTCTTCCCCACGCGCCTCGCTTGCAATGGCTTCTTCCCGTCAAATCCCCCTCAGCACGAATGCGCCTTCCGCCGAGGCGGCTGCCCCCCAACGCGGGTCTTCTCCCCCTCCAACCGAGGCGCCTCCTACTTCCTCTGCACCACTGCAACCCGAGGCGCCCGTTGTTCGTGACGCCCCGAATGCCTCTGCAACCCCTGCCACATCGAGTAAGTCTTCCTTCATGCGCCTTCCTTGTTATCTTCGGATCACTCTCACTCAATTTTTTAGCATGTGTCGCAATGCCATAGGGTTCAGGCGGCTTTTTTTTTTTCTTTTACACTTAGCGTAGGGTTGAAGCGCCCCCTACGCACTCCGTTACCTTACACCTTGCCCCTTCCTTTTACTCAGGCGCTCCCGTGCCCCAAGACTACATGTTTCGGCCCTGGGACTCGATGTGGCCTCCCGGCTATACGCCTCGAAACACTTACCTGTTGCCCCTAGAAGAGGCCGGGCCACATCACGCCTCGAAACAACTTGGGGTGCGCCTAGAAAAATTGGTTGTATGCGCGCAACTACCTGCGCCCTGGAGATACATTCATGCGCCTCCCGAGGCGCGGATCGGGTTGTGCGGAGAGGGATGGGTGGGCCTGTATCAAGAATTCATCCGATTTGGCCTACGCTTCCCCATCGAGCCCGTTCTTGAGGGCGTCATGGTTGCTTGCGCGTGTCCCCTTGCGCGCCTCTCTCCCTCCATTATTTTGTCCACCATCGCCTTTCGCTACCAGTGTCGAAGACACAACGTGCCCCCCACTTTTAAACTTTTCAAACACTTCTTTAAAATGATTAGGAGTGACAACTGCCTGATCTTACAAAGGCGTAAGTTAGGGTATGGGTTCATCAGCAGCTGCCGAAAAATGGGGCGCTCGTGGTTTGACTCGTTTTTCTTTGTCAAACCACGTGAGGTGCCCTTCTTTGAGAGTGGGCGCCCTGTGAGTTCGGAGTGGTCGCTGGGGAACCTCTTCGAATTTAATAAAGTGGAGGCTCTAAGCCAGGCTGAGCTAGACATGGCGAAGAGTATATCGGCCCACCCCATTGATCTCGATGCCGGGAATGATTACGCTTATGTTCTCGCCGATTTCTACGGCGACGGTACTGACTATGTGTCTTCTCATAGGTTATGCGTCTTTGCTAATGTTATGATGTACTCGGGCTAACTCGTTTCTTTTCTTGGTGCAGGGACTGACTTTACCTCGGTGACGAACCTAATTAAGTCAAAGCTCGACCGCCTCCGCAATGCCAATGTCGGCCAAGGCGCTCCCGCTGCACAGGCGCCTCGTCCGGCCAGGACGCAGCCTACGAGGCTAAGGGTGAAAAGACCCGCTGCTGCTGGCGCTTCTTCAAGGGGGCGCACCGCCTCGCCTTCGCCGGCCGCCCCCGAAGGGGAGGCGACCGCTCATGACTCGCCTGCCTCGGATACGCAAGCCTCATCTGCTTCAGCCTCGCCTTCTCACTCCACGCCTCGGGAGAAAGGTGGGGTGAGCACGCCTCCCTCGCCTTCCTCCGTTGGGTCGCGCAAAAGAGCGGGCGGCGCCTTACCATGCCCGGGGAAAAAGGTCAAGTCCGCCACCATTCGCGAGCCGGGTCTGCCCCGCAGCTTCGTGGAGCCCACCATTGGGGCGCACACTGGGGAGGTGATTCCTCCATACCTTCAGTCCAGGCGCCCTCTCGTCAAGGTGCCAGTAGACATGCCCGTCCGGGCGGCCAAGGATGTCCCGGCGGCCATGGCAATGGCCAAGGCGCACTACGATGTGATAGAGCATCCGGGTGGCCTAATTTCTGACAAGCCTTGGACGAAATTGACGAACATGAGCGTCCAGGTAACGAGGCGCATAACAATTCCCTTATCATGTTAATTAATATTTGCGTGTAACTATTTGCTGTGTTTCATCGATGCGCCTCAGATGATGCTCCTCTGCGAGGCCACCACGCGTGAGATTGCCTCGATAGCCCGCGAGGGCACGGACGCGGCCATCTCCGCCGAGCGCCTGCGGAAGGATCTGGATGCTGCGAAGTCCGACCTGGATGCCAAGTTGGCGGCCGAGCGCCTCAAGGCCCGAACTGAGCTAGAAGGGGAAATCAAGGCGCAGGCCGAGGCGGACAAGGCTGAGTGGGAGACGGTGACGCATGATCTCCGTGAAAGGGGCGCCGCGCTCGTTCGGGAGCGGGACGCGTTGCTGAATGAGAAGATCGTGCTGCATCAGGCTGTCGACGACTTGGAGGAGGCGCATAAGAAGACCAAGAAGTCCCGGGCGCATTATAAGCGTGAGCTGAAGAAGTCTCAGGCCGAGGTAGGGCGCCTGAACCAGGACTTAGCACACTTCCCTGAATCGGACGCCGGCAAAGACCTCCAAGCCAATGTCGTGATCAGCACTGTTGAGATTCTCCAAGCTAAGTTCCAGGCTGACCACCCAGAGTTGGCCTTTGACAGTATCGCTCTCATTGAGCACGTCGTCAAGGCCATGGAGATCCAGCAGGCGGGCGCCTCGGCTGCTGCGGATGCTCCACCGGCGAATGATGATGCGCCTAGCGGTGGAAGAGGGAGTGTGGCCGCGCAGGTGGAGGCGGAGGAAGAAGAGGTTGACGAGGAGAACAGCGTCGAGTGACGGCGCGTGAATGAACAAGTGAAGGATGTCCTACCTTTTTTTTTTTTTTTTTTTATGAACAAGTAGTCTGTTTCCCCCCCTTTTTTTATTATATGAACTAGTTGACTTCTTGCCATCACTTCTCTCAAGGCGCATTACCTTTGCCTTGCTGCTTTGCTGTTAACGGTACCTAAGGCGCATTAGGGATAACTTGTGGGGCACGATTAGAGGGCGCTTTGAGAATTACTTGCCCCCAAAAACTATTCACACCTCAGGGCGCAATAAGGAGGGCGCTTTTGGAATTACTTGCATGAGTAGGCGCGATTAGAGGGCGCTTTGAGAATTACTTGCCCCCAAAAACTATTCACACCTCAGGGCGCAATAAGGAGGGCGCTTTTGGAATTACTTGCATGAGTAGGCGCGATTAGAGGGCGCTTTGATAATTACTTGCCCCCAAAAACTATTCACACCTCAGGGCGCAATAAGGAGGGCGCTTTTGGAATTACTTGCATGAGTAGAAATAACTTACGGGGCGCGATTGGAGGGCGCATTATAGGGCGCGATTAGAAGGCGCGTTAGGGATAACTTATGGGGCGCAATTAGAGGGCGCTTTGAGAATTACTTGGATAAAAACTACTCACGAACATTGTACTTGTCCACAAAAACTACTCACAATCTTAAGGCGCGATTAGAAGGCGCTTTGAGAATTACTTAGAAGTCACAGGACGCGAACTGGAAGGCGCTCTTGTAGTTACCACTTGACGAACACAGGGCGCAATTAGAAGGGCGCTTTTGGAACTAAAACTACTCACGAACATTGTAATTGTCCACAAAACACTACTCACAACTTAGGGCGCGATTGGAAGGGCGCTTTCGGAATTACTTAGATAACTACAGGCGCAACTGGATTGGGGCGCTTCCTACACTCAACCCCCCTGGCTGCCTCCACACAAAATCTGCCCCCTTCTACTCATCCTCCCTACTTGGCCTTACCCTACTAACTCTTCTTCTTCCTTGTTGTGATAGACCCGTAGGTTCTGCGCATTCCACGTGCGTTTGATGCTCTTCCCGCTCATGCGCTCCAGCTTGAACGTCGCTGGCCCCACCACTTCGCGAACCCGGTAGGGCCCCTTCCACTTTGGTGCTAACTTCCCCTCACTAGCCTTGGGCCTGAAATCCCTCTTCAACACCATGCTCCCCTGCCGTATTTGGTGAGGGTGCATCTTCCTGTTGTAATACCTTGCCACTTGCTGCTTCATAGCCTCTAGGCGGAGGGAAGCGACATCGCGCCGTTCTTCCAGCATGTCAAGGTCGTGCACGCGCTCTCCTCGTTAGCCTGCGCCTCATAGCTTGCCATTCTGAAGGTTGGAATGCGCAACTCCACCGGGATGACTGCTTCGCTCCCATACGTGAGTGCAAACGGGGATTCTCCTGTTGCCACCTTGTATGTCGTCCTGTGCGCCCATAGCACGCTCGGGAGCTCCTCAACCCACCTGCCTTTTGCCTCCAGAAGCCTCGTATGCAATCCGTGCAGAATGCTTTTGTTAGCAGCCTTTGCTTGCCCGTTCGCCTGAGGATATGCCACGGATGAGAAGCGCAGGATCACCCCCTTCTCGTCACAGAAGTCAACAAAGTGCTTGCAATCAAATTGCTTCCCATGATCGGTCACTATGGCCTCTGGCAACCCAAACCGCGTGAAGATGTTCTTGTTCGTGAACTTACGGACCTGCGCCTGAGTAATGGACGCCAGAGGTTCAGCTTCGATCCATTTGGAAAAGTAATCAACTGCCACTATCAAATATTTCATCTGCCCGGGCGCCTTGGGGAATGGTCCTAGCAAGTCCATGCCCCATTGGGAGAACGGCCATGCACCCACGTTTCCCCGCATAGGCGCAGCGGGAACGTGGATGTCATTGGCATGTATTTGGCATTGGTGGCAACTGACCACGTGCTTTGTTGCATCCGCCCTGATGGTTGGCCAGTAATACCCCTGCCTCAACAGTACCTTCTCGAGACTGCGCGCTCTCGCGTGCATGCCACACGCCCCCTGATGGACTTCTTCAATTGCTTTCTTTCCTTCTATCTCAGTGAGGCACCTTAGGTAGACGCCGGAGTGCGACCGCTTGTACATCTGGCCATCAATGATGGTGCAACGCGCGGCCTTGCGCCGTACCTGCCATGCGTCCCTGTCGTTTTCTGGGAGGACCCCTTGCACCAAGTATGCCCTGATGGGTGACATCCAGCTCTCACTCTCTTCGGCCTCAGTGATCGCTCCTATGACAGATTCGCGCACTGAATGCTCTTTGGTGACGATGACTTGCCTATCTTCCTCGAAGTCAGTTTCCGTGGCGAGCTTAGATAGAGCGTCCGCGTGGGCGTTCTCCTCCCTTGGTACATGTATGAATTCCACCTCCTTAGACCACGCCCCCTTGGCCTTTACCATAGTAACATAGGTGCTTAGCGCTTCCTCTTTTACCTCGTACACGCCATTCAGCTGATTCACCACTAACGCGGAGTCCGAGCGGAGCTGTACCTTTTGGGCGCCGAGTTCTCGAGCTGTGTGGAGCTCCGCAATCACCGCCTCGTATTCCGCCGCGTTATTGGTTTTCAGGGTCGTAAAACGAAGGGCCAACTCATGCGTCGCACCCAAGGGTCTCACAACCACCACTCCGGCCCCCGCACCCAAATTGCTCGCTGCGCCGTCCACGTAAACCTGCCAGGCCTCCTCTGCGTCGTCTCCCGCGCTGACCACCCCCTCAGCCACAAACTCAGCCAATACTTGCGCCTTTATCGCCGGGCGGGGCGCATAGCTTATGTTGTACTCGCTCAGTTGCACCGCCCATTTGACCATGCGCCCTGCCACATCCATGGATCCCAGCGTGCTTCTCAGCGGCAAATTCGTGAGGATTGTTACAGGGTGGGCCTGGAAGTAGGGACGCAGCTTTTCTGTCGCAGTGACCACTGCTAGCCCGGCTTTTTCGATGGGCGCATAACGGGTCTCGGCTCCCGCCATCACCTTGCTCACGTAGTACACCGGTCTATTTCCCCACCTTCCTCATCCTTGGAGACAAGCACCGCACTGACCGCCATTTTTGACACCGCAATGTACGGGTAGAGCATTTTGCCTCGCCTCGGGGCGGTCATTACAGTAGGGGCCATCAACAGGGTCTTCAGCTGCTCGAACGCCTCGTCGCACTCTTCCGTCCACTTGAACCGGGCGGCCTTCCTTAGCACTCGAAAGAAAGGGGCGCCCTTGTTCGCCGAGCGAGGTATAAAGCGTCCCAAGGCAGCTAGTCGCCCGTTCAGACTTTGCACTTCATTAGGTGTGCGGGGGGGTTGAAGGCGCCTTATCGCTTCCACCTGCCTGGGATTAGCTTCGATGCCACGCTTGGTGATCATGAACCCCAAGAACTTTCCGGCCTCCGCCCCAAACACGCACTTCAGGGGATTGAGGCGCAGGTCGTGGGCGCGGAGCGCTTGAAACGTCTCCCGCAAATCCGCCAAATGATCCCCTCTTCGCTTGCTTTTCACCAACAAGTCGTCCACATATGCCTCCACATTCCGTCCGATCTGATGCTGAAAGACTTTGTTCACCATACGTTGGTACGTGGCCCCCGCATTCGTCAACCCAAATGACATCACTCTGTAGCGGAAGTTACCGAACGGGGTCATGAAAGTTGTCTTGTCCCTGTCTTCCTTACACATGGGTATTTGATGGTAGCCCGAGAACATATCCAGGAAACTGAGCGCCTCGTGGTATGCCGTCGCATCTACCAATTGATCAATTCTGGGCATGGGGTATGCGTCCGAGGGGCACACTCGGTTTAGGCTGGTGTAATCTACGCACATCCTCCATTCCCCCGACGCCTTGGGCACTAGCACCACGTTGGACAGCCAAGTGATGTATTTGGCCTCCTCCACAAACCCTGCTTCCTGCAACTTCCCCACTTCCTTTCTCAGTGCCTCTTCCTTCTCCAGTGAGATCGGGCGCCTTTTCTGTTGAATGGGGCGCACGCCCTTTGCTATGGCCAGTCGATGCTCCGCAACCTCCGCCTTTACTCCGGGCATTTCCTTCGCGCTCCATGCGAACAAGTCTGCGAATTCCCTCAAAAGTCCAACTAGCGGACCCAATTCTTCACCCGTCGTGTGTGTCGAAACGCGGACGCATCTGTCAGGGCGCAGGTCGTCCAACGGTACATGTATCTCTTCGTCAGCCGCTTCAGCCCTTGGCAAGTCTTCGGGCCTTGTGTCAATGTTATACATCCGGCTCCTCTTGGCAAGACGTGCCTTCGCGGAGGCCTCACCCCTTGAAATTCCGATGCCTTCCAAGGTGACGAACTTCAGGATTTGGTGGCAAGAGGAGGCCACGCCGTTAAAGAGCGCCAGCAAGGGGCGCCCCAAGATAGCATTGTACGGCGAGGGACAGTTGACGATGCCAAAATCCACCGTATGTGTGACACAAAGCGCCTCGTCGCCCAAGGTCACGGGAAGTCGCACGCATCCAATAACTTGAGCAGGTGCCCCCGAGAATCCTACGAGCACCGTATCCGCTGGCATCACCATGCTAGGTGCCAGCTGCATCTTCTCAAACGTGGACAAAAATAGCACGTCCATAGAGCTCCCGGTGTCGACCAACATCCTTTTGACCTCACATCCAGCCACCACTCCCCTGATCTCCAGCGCCTCCGTGGAAGGCGTTCGACACGCCTCCTCCGGTACCTCATGAAGCGTATCTGGATGGCCTCGCGCGCACTGGCGGTGGCCGACTTCAGGCGCCTTCCCTCCTCCACCTTCTGCCTCAAGTCTATGGAGCCCGTGATAGCCTCAATTGTCAATCTCACACGATTTGGGTTTGCCTCCTGCTCTACGTTGAATGGTGGTGGGGGGAGAACAGCCTCTTGTGGTTTGCTTTCAGGCGCATTCTCTCCTCCCCCGGATTGGTTGATTGCCGCCTTCGGCTCTTCGTCGGGCGCCTTCACCTGAGCCTCATGCGCTACGAACGTCCTCTGCGTTCGATCATCCTTTTTCACAAAGTCGCTCAGCATGCCCCTGTCTACCAGCCCCTGTATCTCGGACTTCAGCTGATAGCAATCTGCGGTGTGATGTCCCCGCTCCCTATGGAACTCGCAATACCTGTCGAGATTCTGTTCATTCGGGCGCCCTCTCATGGGACCAGGCCATCTCAGGTGGTACCCCTTGTCCTTCACATACTGCAACACGTTTCTCAGCGTGTCGTTTAGCTCGGTGAAATTCCCCGCACTCTTTGGAACGGGCCTTTGGTTCTCCACCCTACGCCCTGGGAACGGCGCGCTAGGTGCCATCATCGGCGCACGGGGCGCCGGCGGTCTGTACCCTTCTCCTTCTTCAGTTTTGTTCTTGCACCTGTCAAACCTTCTAGCTGCAAGCGTCTCCTCCAGCATAATGACCTTCTACACCCTCCTATCAAGGTCCTCAGTGGACGTTACGTCTCTTTTGGAAAGCGCCCGGCATAACTCTTCACTAGTCGTGCACTCATCCAGGCAGCATCCTAAGACTGGCGGCTTGACGTCCTTCACTGCCATGGCTACCGACATCCATCGTTCGTAAAAATTGCGAAGTGGCTCGTTTTCCCTCTAACGGACCTTGAACAAGGCGCTGATCGTGAGGGTCCTGCACTTCCGACTAGCAAACTTTGACAGAAACAAGGAGGCAAAGTGCTCGAAACAGTCGATCCGTCCTTCCTCCAGCCGGTGGTACCAGTCCAACACCACCCCCGTGAACGTGGATGGGAACGCACGACACATCGTGGCGTCCGAACTGCTGTACAGCTGCATTTTCGTGAAGTAATTGTTCAGGTGGTCTTCCGGGTCAGTCGTACCGTCGTAGCTTGGTAGCGCTGGTATGACGAAGCTCGGCGCCTCGGCGAGGACGCTCCTGGCCAAGGGCTGTCGAACTCCCCAGCCTCTCCCTACACGCCTCTGTGCCCATCCATTGTAGTCGTCATAATCTGATTCCAAGTGTCGGGTCAAGTGCCCCATCTCCTCTGTGCGCTTCCCGAGGCTGGACGCTCCGTCTCCTTCTTTGTCCCGCTCCTTTCTCTTCGACCCAGGCGTGTGTGGGTCGCCTCCGCTCCTCTTGAGCGCCTCAACCTCCTTCTTCAAAATTTCGAGCGCGTGATCTTGGCTCTCGATAATCTGAAGCAATTCCTCCTTGGTGAGTGCGGCGCCTTCTGCTTGCACGCTCTCGTCAACTCTCGGGCTCCCTTTCCCCCATGCTCTTCCGCCTCCTTCGTCACCTCCGTCCCCTGTTCATGAGGCTCAGCCCCTCCGTCCTTCTCTCCTAATCCCGCAGTCTCCATGCGCCCGATGGTTATATCCCCCTATCTGGCGTGCCAATTGTTTATGCCTGGTAACCTCCCTCACGCGCTTCACGCCTCGGATGCCCCCGCTCCCCGTGCGGCCGCCTTCCTGCACTCACACAAGCGCCTTGCGGACCAGGTTGGTCCGTTAGCACTCCAACGCCCAAGTCAGAACCTACTTTTTAGAGAGAGAAGTGATAGAACGATTCTAGTAAGAGAAGCAAAAACTGAGTAAATGAGGTTTACCTACTCGACTATTTATACCCGGGGCGAGATCGACCGGTACACGTCGCTCTCGCCCTGTGTCAGACCCGCCATAAATGCATCGTACTCCCCTAGCTCATGCGCCTCGACCATCTGACACGCTGGTCAGAGATCGAAGGCGCGTGACATCATCTGTTCAGCTTTTCGTACACTTCCGACCATTGTTTGCCTTTGTCTCACGCGCCCTTCGCCAGGGACCTGGTCCCACCTGTCCCTCATGCTGTCTTCGGCCGCCCAGGCCCAAGTCTGGACGCCCTTCAGCCAAATGTTCCTGCCCTCATGGGCTTTCTCTGTCCCCTTGTTGGGCCCGTGCCCCCGGTCCCTTGTAACCCATCTTGGGCTTTACCCTTCTGGGCTGGCCCATGCTCATTCCCCCAACAACTTGCATATGATGTCTAGACCATGCAAATCTTTGTAACAATAAATCAGGTATCATGCGAGATTTAATACCAACGTTGGAACCCAACGTTATTTTTGTACGCTAATGAATAACATCTTACATGGCTAATATTTGTAACTACTTAAAAGAATACCAACAAATATGCTTACACACAAATTATTAGCCTCAAATTTCTTCGGTATATATATATATATATATATCAGGCCCTCAAAATTCAATGTCATAAAAGTCTGGCCCTTCAAGGAACTGGAGCGGCGCTAGTGAGCAGGCCCACATTCAAATTTTGTCCTTCAGGGTTCTTTTGGAAATCCGTATTTCAATTATGTTGGGCCCACCCGCGACTCGCGAGGGAGGAGAACATGGGTTTCGAGTTTCGACTAGGGATGACAACAAAACCCGAACTCACGGGTACCCACCCGACCAAACTCGGTCAACGCGGTTAAAATCCATACGGGTTTTGGGCCGGGTTTGGGTTTAAACCCGTTTACTATTCACCGGGTTGGGTTGGGTGTTTAGGTAAACCCGGCCCATGGGTACCCGCACACACTTATATAATTAATTTTCTCGTCATATTTAATATTCTAAACAACTAATCTTATTTATGTTTGTGGAGACATGTCTAATTTTTTCTTTCTAGCTGTGTAGAATGAAGTTGATATTATCGAGTGGAGAGTGAAAAACTTAATTGAAAGGAATAAGCTTTCAATTAATCATGTTATTTATGGATAATTTGTGATTTGCTTCAATTTTCTTGAGTTTTCTAGATTGATGTTGAACAATTTGTATAGTTAATTTGTGATTTGCTTGAATTTTATAGAATGATGTTTTATATATGGATAATTTGTATTGAGAGATTGATATTTGACTTTAATTTTGATAGGAACTTGTTATTGTGATTTTTTTACGACAAAAACCCGTGGGTACCCATGAACCCACAGATACCCAGCGGGTTGGGTTGGGTTTGAGTTTTTCAAACCCAGTGGGTTTTACCCCGGGTTTTTTTTACGAATAAACCCATGGGTTTGGGTTTGGGTTTGGCAAAACCCGACCCATTGCCATCCCTAATTTCGACCAAGGTTGTCAACCCAATTTAATTCGTTGTGGCTAGGGCTGCAAATGAGCCAAACTGCTCGCGAGCAACTCGGCGTTCGAATCGGAAAAAACTCGTTCGACACTCGACTCGTTGTTTTACAAGCCAGCTCGGGAGCCGACTCGTTAGTAAACGAGCCAAGCTTGAGCTAGGCCATGCTCGGCTTGATAAGCTCGTGAGCTAGCTTGACTCGGTGGCTTTTTGAGCTAAGCTCGTGAGCTGGCTTGTTTAAAGCTTGTGGAAGAATTAATTATTCTTCTAAACATGAAAATTATCTTTTTAATAAGGATGTGTATGGAAGTTAGATGTTATTTTTAGTTTGGGTTAATACCTTAGTTTGGCCTGAGCTATACACATACTTTCTACTTTGGCCCGTGGTATTGAAAATTGCTATTCTGGTCTGAACTATGTAGCAAACTTCCTCATTTGGGCTGGAGGCAGGTTTGCCCGTTAAATTAGACGGTCAAACCCGCCTCCAGGCCAAATGAGGAAGTTTGCTACATAGTTTAGGCCAGGATAGCAATTTCCAATACCACGGGCCAAAGTAGAAAGTATGTGTATAGTTCAGACCAAACTAAGGTATTAACCCTTTTAGTTTCTAGTGTTCTTTTTATTATTTTAAATTTCTAATGTTCTTATTTGTACACATTTTTCAGCAAGAATGGTTTCAAATCGAGCTTATCTTGAGCCGAGCTTGTACTCAGCTTGACAAGCTGTGTTAATGAGCATTTACCGAGCTCTAGCTGGATTATTTTTAATCGAGTCGAGCTCGAGTTCGAGCTGGATAATCAAAATTCGAGTTCGAGTCGAGCTCGAGCTAAAAAATTTATAAACGAGCCGAGCTCAAGCTAAGCAAAAACTCGACTCGGCTCGTTTAAAGCCCTTGTGGCGGTTTAAAAAATTTGAAAACGATTAATATTCAATGTAGTTAATCTTATATAAAAACATATTTGTGGCCAATTTAGATACAATCCAACAAATACCATCAACTTTTAACTATTAAATTCGTAAAATGAATAATAAATTATTAATTTTTATTAATCGAATGAATTAAAATGATGTTATTTGCTTAAAATTTGTAAGTCGATCATACCGGTCATGTTAGTGGTGTCATACCGATTTCATGATTTACACAGGTTGAACGAGGTTCAACTGGCCGACACACCGACGTCGAAAAGCAATCTCTCCTCTACAGTTTTGTCATTCACTCATTTGTGAACTGGTGCCAAATAAAGTGGGAATTTCACTTTTTGAAGTTTGTTTATTAATTTGTTGGAGAATTGATTTATCTTCGCTAAGCTGGATTTTAGGGGTAGTAGTTAAGTACTAAGTTATTAACTATTAAGTAAAAAGATTTAGATTTTAGTACCGGCATAATGCTGAAGTTTTTCCAGAAATAGCACTGTTATAAAAAAAACATACAAATAGCACCCAATCCTGAAAAATTCCAAAAATAGTATCCTTTTTCAAAAATTGGAGGGTGGGGGCGCGATTTTCAATGGAAACCGCACGGGTAGGGGGCGTTTTTGCTAATCGCATGGGGCCGGGATGGTTTGGTTACAAACCGCACCCCTACCCGGTGATTTTTAATATATATTTTTTTCGCAAAAATGATAATAGTTTTGTTGGCACAACTGGTTTAGTTGTTTATTGTGTGAAATAGGTCCTAGGTTCAAAACACCATCATCCCATATTAAATCTTTTTATTTAATAGAGATTAAAAAAGCAGCATGTTGTGGGAGTGGGGGTTCGAAACCAAATAATAAATAGTTAACTAAATTTAGCACAACATCTACATCATCAAACTACAACTCTTCTATTGAAACAATTACATATTGACAAAGTTTTACCTTCCTTTTTTATAAATCCACGTACATTCCGAAATTATGTCTATGATAAAAGTTGTAGTTCTTAAAAAGTTATGTGAAATGAAAAAAAATTCATGATGTTTGGATTTTGGAGCACAAAATTATGGCGGCCCAAAGTTTGACGAAATCGAAAAAAGGCTCATTCGGGATGGCAAACAACATTTTTTCGGGACGAAAGCGGGACCAAATGTCCTACGGTAGTTTGAGGCTTGAAAGATCTCAAAAAGTTATGTGGAATATAAAAAAAAATTGGTACGATCGGATACCCGGGCACAAAGATACGTTCGTTTGAAGTTTTTCCACCTAGGTTAGGAATACCAAAAAAAAATAAAAGAAAATAGGACCAAAACCGCTGGGTGGGGCAGCGGTTTTGGACCAAACCGGTCTGACCCCAGGCGTTCATGAAAACATCCCCTAACCGTGCGGTTTTTATTGCAAAACCGCGCTCCCACCCTGCGGTTTTCGTGTAAACCGCTGGGTGGGGTGGCGGTTTTTGGAAAAGGGTGCTATTTTTGAAATTTCTTGGGATTGGGTGCGATTTCCGTCGAGGAAAATCTTGTGTTTGAACTCAATTAATGCACCTTGACTTCTTGAAGAATGAAAATCAACACGGTTCACTCCTCTCCGAACAATGTTCGAACAAGGATGTTTGATGTTTTTGATGGTTTTCTGGGAACAAGCTATGTTAATTACTCATACTCTTATGGATGTCAGTGAGAGCTCCATAAACTAAAAACTATGGCTAATTTGCAGAGAAAAGAATAAAGTTTGACATTGTGCGTCAAATGTTTGGTTGTGAAACCCTTGCTTCGTCTTTCTTTCTCCTATTTATAGTCATCCCTTGTAACCGCCATGTGACTGCCTCTTGACACCTTAACCACCTTGCTTGCATGCATATCACTTGGTACCTTGATAGCTTGACGACTTCACTTGACATGTAGCTACCTTGTGTCATGGAGGCATCTCGCTTGACTTCATCTTGACATTGGATGCCTCATGCTGACCACCCTTGCATGACGCCATGCTCTACACCAAGGTGCTTGGGCAGTTGATGGATGCACACTGACCCCCTTGGGGTGGCATCATGTTTGCACGGTCTTGACATGGTGGTCTACCATGTGATGATATACATGGCTGGAACTTAGAAATTTAATGACCCTTGTATACTATGTACCATGCATAACTCCCCACGATGCATAACATGCCTGCTACTTGTGGTGATGTCTTTGCACGACACCATTCTTGACACCCTAGCACACAGTAGATGGTTATCCATGGTGTTTGGTACTTGACCCCTCTTGCATGAATCATGATTAACCCCTCTTGCATGACATCATGCTTCACCCCCTTGGATGATGTCATGCTTGACCCCCTTAGTGGTAAACATGGTGCTATTTTTGTAAAAAACAATAAACAATGTTATTTTTTGAAAAAATCCCATAATGTTGCCCTACTTCCCCTTCCTTCTTTATATTCTCCTTCCATCACCCCTATAACCTACCTACCTTTCCCCTCTTTTTTTTTTTTTTTGCCCGAGAAATGTCAAGAACATAGTTAGAAAGAACCACTACCCACAATCCCTTCCCATCCCACTTACAAGCCAATCAACAAAGTCAAAAGAAACTAACTCTAACCGGGACAACAGCAGGGCTTTACGTGCCACTCTATGAACAGCCCAGTTGACAGTCCGAGGAGCTGCCCTAAATTCTATACAAAGAGAACAAGACTCAAGAAGATAACAACAATAAGAATGGGGCCACCAATCAAATCCTCCACCAATCGAAGCTTGAGCTGATGGATGACCACTTCTGCATCGCCTTCGATGATAACCGGAGACAAACTTCTAGAAGTTGCAAGAGAGATTGCATCCCTGGCTGCAAGGAGTTCTGCAAGATAAGGATCCGAGATACCATAATGCTGACCACCCACGGCAAGAAGCACATGCCCATTCCAGCCGCTGACAACCAGGCCAAACGAGGAGCCATCACTTTGGAGAGCAGCATCAAAGATAATCTTCAAAAAGTCTTGAGGCGGGCAATCCCAAAAAAGAGTTCTAGCAGAGGCAGGAGCACGAGGAAGGGGAGACGAGCCAGGCTGGGCAGAGAGAACCTCGCGAATTTGGAAAGAGAATTGGTGGGCTAACGAACGGACATGAGGCTGGGTATTTTCAAATACCACTTTATTTCTTGATTTCCATATTCTCCACAGGAGGCACACTATCTGGAGAATATGAGTTTGGGACTGCTCATCTAGCATAACTTGACGACACCACAAACTAAAATTTCTTCTTGGGTCCGAGTTCAGTAAATCACTTAATCCCACAAAATACCAAAGTTGGATGGCAAGGGGGCAACGAAAAAACAAATGTTCTATACGTGGAACTTTAATTAGCCATGGGGCATCTGAAGAATAAATGTTCAATGCTTTCTCGACTATCCGTTTTCGATTTGAGGCCAAAGCTGATTCATGAGCCAGGTGATAGCTCTATTTGACTATTTCTAAAGAAATAAGAAACCAAATGTGAGGAGAATACTCCTACCATTAATTTATATAATAATTTCAAAAAACATATTTGCATGTCTTGAGGAGAATTAAATCTTTCATAAACATATTCAATAAAACGTATGAGCTATTAATAGGATCGTTTGTAACTGCCAAAAAACATACTCCAAAAGAATTGTAACGGGCTAATAACCCAGAATTTTAGAATGCCCAAGGATGCTCCCAATATTCATCATCGTGATTCCATTCTAGTGGTAATTAGGAGAGATTAATTAGATCAATTGAAAGGTTAGCAAATAACTTGTTAATAAATAATAACACCTATTCCAAAACTAATTAACGAGGCATTAAAATCTCTTGCGTCATAAAACATAATAAGTAGATCACTTTAATGACATAAATGTCATTATTTGTAACGTTCCAACGGGAACTGACGCTGCATTCAACGGAAAACATTGTCGGCGACAAGCCTTGCAAGGCGGTGAAGGGAGCGCCGCAAAGGCAAAGATCCAGGTGGAGGATATAAGCTCCTCTGTGATTTTCACCGTAAAATGGTTCGCTGGAACCTAACACTTCTTGCCCACAGTACCAAACCAAGTCCTCAACATCACAACAAAGAAAGCCGCTGGCCTCGGACACCAAGTTGGACAAAAATAAGTTTCTTCTCTACTACCTTGCCAAACTGGTTCCCGCAAGTCGGCGAGCTCGACAATCTATCTGCAAAAACTCCTTGGTGAAGGGTGAACGGCCCCACCAGGTAATCCACCCGCACGCAACTGAAACACTGGCGGTAACATCTGCCGCAACCGCGAAATGTTCATAGACGAAGGCGTGAAAAGTGGGGCTAGGTGAGCGGTCTAATCAATGACATTCAATTGCCTCTTACTTCTCCAACCGGGGGAGTTTACCGGCGATATCACCGTTTTCAACCAAGAGCAGGCTATTACAGGTCAGCTTAGAGCCGCATGACTTATGACCCTTTTGTTTTTTCTACGAGCACTGGGAATTTCAAACTGAAGAGGTGGTTTTGGGAAAACGCTATAGTTTTCTTTAGATATCCACTTCAGCCATGAGCCATCTACCATAATAAGGGAAAGCAAAGCAGGCTCCACCTACCTTTCCCCTCTTGCTACAGCTAAAAAATCCACCGAAAAAGCAAAGCCACCAGCTGTGGCCTCGTTTCCGAGCACCAGAGGCTTGTAACAGGATCGCAATCAAGTGGTGCTAAGAAATCAAAACCATACACAAAAGCAACCTAAATCCACATCCAAAATAATCAAGTGGAGGGTGATGTCTCAATTCCTCTTCGCCAGTCTGTCTTCTTGAATCCAAAGGAAAAAAGTCTTTTGCTTACAAAATCTCTTACAAATTTCCCCCCTTTATTTCCAAAAGAGTTCCAAAAACCAAAACCAACCATATAGTTCTTTTGTTCCATAACATAAAGAACACCCTGTCTTCAATCTTCGGGTTCTTCAAACTTTATATTTTTTGTTACTTGCTTAAGCTCGTGCATGATTCTAGGCATTCCCCATCTCTGCTCCCGAGCGGTTGTGCAACCCACACCAATGTTGCAAGCTGTGGTCACGCCAGTTGGGTTGTACCTGCCATTCAGACGGTTGTCGATGTTGTGGACATCACCAGTCCTAACAAACCTCAACCCATGTTTTGCCTGAGCAAGAAACAACTCAGGATTTAGAAACTTGAACCATAGAAAGAAAGAAGGAGAGACAGTCATGACCCACAAGTCACACCCACCCATGTAGTGAGCAAGCGATTCTCCTCTCCCCCTGCTTTCATCGACGACGAGCTTCCCAGTGATCAACTCGAATAGCACAACTCCGAAACTGTAGATATCCAGGGCCTTGCTGATGATCAGCTTGCCCAGGGGATTGTACCCTTCTGTTCCTCTCCTAACAACCAAGCTAAGCTCCCCATTGGCTAACAGCTCCTCTGCAAACCTGAAATCTGCCAGAAGAACTACAAGTAAAAAATGGCAGTTTCGTGGACACGAAGATTACCTCTCAGTGAACGAAATCATTCCCTATAGCACTTCCTATGGAATTCTTCAGATGACGTAAAACCCCACCCATCGCTCGGGAGTAAGGAGGAGAGGCTGCAGGGTGAGTAGAGTAGTGAGTGAGATTGTTTGTTTCGGCTGTGTTCGATCGAGGCTGGGGATGGGGTTGCTAAGGGTTAAATAGGGCGCTGCCACGTAATGGTTAAAATAGATAACACAAAAGCGCTGCCCCGAATTAGTAGGTCATCCATCTTTGTGCGAACTTTCGAATTCTACTTTTGGTCAAAGCTCGTCAAATGGGTTTAGACAATTATATTGGTTTAGGAAATGTTATGGTGCAATTTGGATATAACCGGTATTCATGATTGTTTTAATAAAAATATGATAGAACGTGAAAAAATTATTAATATCAAATGAACTGTGCATATATATAGTCTATTTTAAAAATTTTTTGATATAATCTAGATCCATATTTAAATGGAATGTTAATCCACAAAAAATGATAAATTTATATCTAATTGTAGCATTTAACGTAGAACATCCATATTTGTAGTCAAATTCAATGAATGATATCGATGTCTAAATGTTCTTACTTAAATCTTACAGAGCACTTTTCTTTTTTTAATTATTAATTCCACCAAAACGACGACATTTGTTTAGGAAAAAAAAAATTGAGCATTCCATTTTGACCACTTATTTTTTTTTTTTCCGATCGACTTTGGTTACTTTTTTTATTGGTTTTGACTGCCTCTTCTTGTCGGTGGTCTTTCAGCTGGTTTGTGTCCAATTAACATTGCTTAAACCTGGTTGTATCGGTTGGGATACCAATTGTTTGACAGGATCGCAATCAAGTGGTGCTAAGAAATCAAAACCATACACACAAGCAACCTAAATCCACATCTAAAACAATCAAGTGGAGGGTGATGTCTCAATTCCTCTTCGCCAGTCTGTCTTCCTGAATCCAAAGGAAAAAGTCTTTTGCATACAAAATCTCTTACAAACTTCCCCCCTTTATTACCAAAACCGTTCCAAAAACCAAAACCAACCATATAGTTCTTTTGTTCCATAACAGAAAGAACACCATGTCTTCAATTTTCGGGTTCTTCAAAACTTATATTTTCAGTTACTTGCTTAAGCTCGTGCATGATTCTAGGCATTCCCCATCTCTGCTCCCGAGCGGTTGTGCAACCCACAACAATGTTGTCAGGTTGGATCCAGTCCTTAAAACCCATTCCTTAAGAAGTATCTTAAATCCATTCTAGCCAATAGGAGAAGAAGAGAGATAAACACTAGCAATAATTGATTAACTACCCAAAAGGGTACGGAAGGAATAAAAGAAAAATTGACATTAAATTCAGCACCTAATTAATACAAAAATCAAAAATAGAAATTCAACTTCCCTCTTTAATTCGGCAGCTAATTAATACAAAAATTAAAAGTAAAAAATAGAAATCCGAAATTAATATTTAATATTTAAAATATAATTCTAGATAAATAATATCTACTCTCCCTCTCTGTAGCGACTTGCAATAGCATTATTAATGTTTTCATTAGCTTATTAATATTTTCACTAGTATTATTAAAGTTTATGAAATAAATAATTAATAATATAAAATTTATTATTAAAATTTTCAATAAGCTTATCAATGTTTTACGATTACTTTGTTAATAATTTGGATCAATTGTGACCAATTTATATTTTCGTCGCCAACGTTTACGATGAAATTATTAATGGTGTACTCCATGATTATTAATGATTAAATCATTATTGTCATTGATTTACAACATATTTATTAACAATTCAAACTTACACGCTCATAACTAGCAAATCACGACCTCTTACAATGACTTCTAATGACATTATTAACTTTTTGCAATCAATTGATATCGTTTTACATTCTTTGTTTTGTCGTTACTAGTTTTGTTGATATTATTGATAGGTATTAGGGATATTGTCTCAAATTGGTTGGTAATGATAATAATAGTACTGTAAGGTTAAAATATTGATAACGGATGGAAAAGAGTTGATAATGGCAGTGAATGTTAATAATGATCTTAATATCGTAATGTTAAAACATTAACGAGGTTAGTAATAGTAGACGTCTCGAAAAATGTTGATAATGGCGGTTTCCACAATAATATTTGTCAAAGAAACGTCAAAATGATGTAGTTACCGGTTAATAATTGCAATATTGTAATTAATAATAGTCACGTGGTCGGTTTCAATGATGTAATAATATGGATTGATAACGATGTAGTTACCCGTTAATAATTCTTGTAATAAAATTAATGATAGGGCAGTGGTTGAATAATTATTTATTATTATATGGGTTGACAACGTGCTGAACGTGAAAAATAATATTAATAGCGCAACGTGAAAATGTTATCAAAGGAGGGTAAAAATTTGAAATATACATTGTGATAGCAATTTAGTTTCTTGTTAATAATTGCAATAATATAATTAATAATAATTGTATGGTCGGTTAAAAATGTATATTATTATGGGTTGATAATGTGATTAAATATTATTAAAACTGATAATGAACTTAGCAACATCAAATCATGCACGATTGACTCCTTTGTCTCCAATCTCCCCTCCTGAAGAACATTATTAACAAATTGATAATATAGTTGATAATATTAAGAATGGGTGTAGATACGTTAATAATGAAAACATATAATGAGATGTCACACATTAATAAGTGTCGTGTTGGTAAAGAAGTTGAGAAAATTGATAGGCTTCAACATTAAAAATGATGTCAAGTCGTTAATATTGATATGAAAAATCGTTAATAACGAACGACCAAGTCATTAATCACGAAATTGAATTTCATTGAAACCAACACAAAATCATTAATAATGTTTGAATTCAATGTTAAGTATCAAATACCTTTAAACTTAAAAAAAATTTGTATCCATTAAAAACTGAAAAATAATGTTAACAATGATTGTTAAAGATATTAATAACTATGATGTAAAATATTAATACCGACATACAATACGGCACCGTTTAACAATGATATGAGTTTTATTTATAAATATACTGAAAATATTAATAATATCCAAAGGGAGCAAGTTTTGTTTATAAATATTAATAATTATAATAACTAAAAAAAGAGAAAGCATGTCATTGACTAAAATAAAAAGCAGCCCCAACAGCACAAACCAAACCCAACGTAATTAACTCCTTAAAATCCGCCCACTCTCCTTTAATTAGTTTTAAAATACTTTAATACCCTAATTACCCTTAACTACCTAGTAACCACTAACCAAATATAACTACCTAATATACCTTCAGCCAATAGAAATCATTTAAGATTATTCTTAAGTTTCTAGACATAAGGACCTGAACTCATCCCCAATGTTGCAAGTTTTGGTCACGCTAGCTGGGTTGTACCTGTCATTCAGACGGTTATCGATGTTGCGGACTTCACCAATCCAAACAAACCTCAGCCCATGTTTTGCCTGCGCAAGAAACAGCTCAGGATTTAGAAACTTGAACCATAGAAAGAAAGAAGAAGAGACAGTCACAACTCACAAATCACACCCACTCATGTAGTGAGCAAGCGATTCTCCTCTCCCCCTGCTTTCATCGACGCCGAGCTCCCCAGTGATAAACTTGAATAGCACAACTCCGAAACTGTAGATATCTTGGGCCCTGCTGATGATCAGCTCACCTAGGGGATTGTACCCTTCTGTTCCTCTCCTAACAGCCAAGCTAAGCTCCCCACTGGCTAGCAGCTCCACTGCAAACCTGAAATCTGTCAGAAGAACTACAAGTCAAAAATGGCGGTTTCGTGGAGAGGAAGAGTACCTCTCAATGAACGAATGCATTCTCTATAGCACTTTCTATGACATTCTTCAGCTGACGTAAAACCCCACCCATCGCTCGGGAGTAAGGAGGGGAGACTGCAGGGAGAGTAGAGTAGTGAGTGAGTGAGATTGTTTGTTTCGGCTGTGTTCGATCGAGGCTGGGGACGGGGTTGCTAAGGGTTAAATAGGGCGCTGCCACGTAATGGTTAAAATAGATAACACAAAAGCGCTGCCCCGAATTAGTAGGTCATCCATCTTTGTGCGAACTTTCGAATTCTACTTTTGGTCAAAGCTCGTCAAATGGGTTTAGACAATTATATTGGTTTAGGAAATGTTATGGTCCGATTTGGATATAACCGGTATTCATGATTGTTTTAATAAAAATATGATAGAACGTGAAAAAATTATTAATATCAAATGAACTGTGCATATATATAGTCTATTTTAAAACAATTTTGATATAATCTATATCCATATTTAAATGGAATGTTAATCCACAAAAAAATGATAAATTTATATCTAATTCCTATCCTCTCCAACTCAGTCGAGTGACTTCGTTCCTCGAAAGCCTTTGGTACTTCGGTAGGGCCGGACGGCTTTGTTTGCCCCAGCTTGGCGAGCATTTAACGTCGAACATCCATATTTGTAGTCAAATTCAACGAATGATATCGATGTCTATATGTTCTTACTTGAATCTTACAGAGCACTTTTCTTTTTTTAATTATTAATTCCACCAAAACGACGACATTTGTTTAGGAACAAAAAAATTGAGCATTCCATTTTGACCACTTATTTTTTTTTCGATCGACTTTGGTTACTTTTTTTTATTGGTTTTGACTGCCTCTTCTTGTCGGTGGTCTTTCAGCTGGTTTGTGTCCAATTAACATCGCTTAAACCTGGTTGTATCGCTAGGGATACCAATTGTTTGACAAGATCGCAATCAAGTGGTGCTAAGAAATCAAAACCATACACACAAGCAACCTAAATCCACATCCAAAACAATCAAGTGGAGGGTGATGTCTCAATTCCTCTTCGCCAGTCTGTCTGCCCGAATCCAAATGAAAAAGTCTTTTGCATACAAAATCTCTTACAAACTTCCCCTCTTTATTACCAAAACCGTTCCAAAAACCAAAACCAACCATATAGTTCTTTTGTTCCATAACAGAAAGAACACCATGTCTTCAATCTTCGGGTTCTTCAAAACTTATATTTTCAGTTACTTGCTTAAGCTCGTGCATGATTCTAGGCATTCCCCATCTCTGCTCCCGATCGGTTGTGCAACCCACAACAAGGTTGTCGGGTTGGATCTAGTCCTTAAAACCCATTCCTTAAGAAGTATCTTAAATCCATTCTAGCCAATAGGAGAAGAAGAGAGGTAAACACTAGCAATAATTGATTAACTACCCAAAAGGGTACGGAAGGAATAAAAGAAAAATTGAAATTAAATTCGGCACCTAATTAATACAAAAATCAAAAATAGAAATTCAAGTTCCCTCTTTAATTCGGCAGCTAATTAATACGAAAATTAAAAGTAAAAAATAGAAATCCGAAATTAATATTTAATATTTAAAATATAATTCTAGATAAATAATATCTACTCTCCCTCTCTGTAGCGACTTGCAATAGCATTATTAATGTTTTCATTAGCTTATTAATATTTTCACTAGTATTATTAAAGTTTATGAAATAAATAATTAATAATATAAAATTTATTATTAAAATTTTCAATAAGCTTATCAATGTTTTACGATTACTTTGTTAATAATTTGGATCAATTGTGACCAATTTATATTTTCGTCGCCAACGTTTACGATGAAATTACTAATGGTGTACTCCATGATTATTAATGATTAAATCATTATTGTCATTGATTTACAACATATATATTAACAATTCAAACTTACACGCTCATAACTAGGAAATCACGACCTCTTACAATGACTTCTAATTACATTATTAACTTTTTGCAATCAATTGATATCGTTTTACATTCTTTGTTTTGTCGTTACTGGTTTTGTTGATATTATTGATAGGTATTAGGGATATTGTCTCAAATTGGTTGGTAATGATAATAATAATACTGTAAGGTTAAAATGTTGATAACGGATGGAAAAGAGTTGATAATGGCAGTGAATGTTAATAATGATCTTAATATCGTAATGTTAAAACATTAACGAGGTTAGTAATAGTAGACGTCTCGAAAAATGTTGATAATGGTTGTTTCAACAATAATATTTGTCAAAGAAACGTCAAAATGATGTAGTTATCGGTTAATAATTGCAATATTGTAATTAATAATAGTCACGTGGTTGGTTTCTATGATGTAATAATATGGATTGATAATGATGTAGTTACCCGTTAATAATTCTTGTAATAAAATTAATGATAGGGCAGTGGTCGAATAATTATTTATTATTATATGGGTTGACAACGTGCTGAACGTGAAAATAATACTAATAGCGCAACGTGAAAATGTTATCAAAGGAGGGTAAAAATTTGAAATATACATTTTGATAGCAATTTAGTTTCTTGTTAATAATTGCAATAATATAATTAATAATAATTGTATGGTCGGTTAAAAATGTATATTATTATGGGTTGATAACGTGATTAAATATTATTAAAATTGATAATGAACTTAGCAACATCAAATCCTGCACGATTGACTCCTTTGTCTCCAATCTCCCCTCCTGAAGAACATTATTAACAAATTGATAATATAGTTGATAATATTAAGAATGGGTGTAGATACGTTAATAATGAAAACATATAATGAGATGTCACACATTAATAAGTGTCGTGTTCGTAAAGAAGTTGAGAAAATTGATAGGCTTCAACATTAAAAATGATGTCAAGTCGTTAATATTGATATGAAAAATCGTTAATAACGAACGACCAAGTCATTAATCACGAAATTGAATTTCATTGAAACCAACACAAAATCATTAATAATGTTTGAATTCAATGTTAAGTATCAAATACCTTTAAACTTAAAAAAAGCAAAATTGTATCCATTAAAAACTGAAAAATAATGTTAACAATGATTGTTAAAGATATTAATAACTATGATGTAAAATATTAATACCGACATACAATACGGCACCGTTTAACAATGATATGAGTTTTACTTATAAATATACTGAAAATATTAATAATATCCAAAGGGAGCAAGTTTTCTTTATAAATATTAATAATTAATAATAAATAAAAAAAGAGAAAGCATGTCATTGACTAAAATAAAAAGCAGCCCCAACAGCACAAACCAAACCCAAACGTAATTAACTCCTTAAAATCCGCCCACTCTCCTTTAATTAGTTTTAAAATACTTTAATACCCTAATTACCCTTAACTACCTAATAACCACTAACCAAATATAACTACCTAATATACTTTCAGCCAATAGAAATTATTTAAGATTATTCTTAAGTTTCTAGACATAAGGACCTGAACTCATCCCCAATTTTGCAAGTTGTGGTCACGCTAGCTGGGTTGTACCTGCCATTCAGACGATTATCGATGTTGCGGACTTCACCAGTCCTAACAAACCTCATCCCATGTTTTGCTTGCGCAAGAAACAGCTAAGGATTTAGAAACTTGAACCATAGAAAAAAGAAGGAGAGACAGTCACAACTCACAAATCACACCCACTCATGTAGTGAGCAAGCGATTCTTCTCTCTCCCTGCTTTCATCGACGCCGAGCTTCCCAGTGATAAACTCGAATAGCACAACTCCGAAACTGTAGATATCTTGGGCCCTGCTGATGATCAGCTCGCCTAGGGGATTGTACCCTTCTGTTCCTCTCCTAACAGCCAAGCTAAGCTCCCCACTGGCTAGCAGCTCCACTGTAAACCTGAAATCTGTCAGAACAACTACAAGTCAAAAATGGCGGTTTCGTGGAGAGGAAGAGTATCTCTCAGTGAACGAATGCATTCCCTATAGCAATTTCTATGACATTCTTCAGCTGACGTAAAACCCCACCCATAGCTCGGGAGTAAGGAGGGGAGACTGCAGGGGACGGGGTTGCTAAGGGTTAAATAGGGCGCTGCCACGTAATGGTTAAAATAGATCACACAAAAGCGCTGCCCCGAATTAGTAGGTCATCCATCTTTGTGCGAACTTTCGAATTCTACTTTTGGTCAAAGCTCGTCAAATGGGTTTAGACAATTATATTGGTTTAGGAAATGTTATGGTCCGATTTGGATATAACCGGTATTCATGATTGTTTTAAGAAAAATATGATAGAACGTGAAAAAATTATTAATATCAAATGAACTGTGCATATATATAGTCTATTTTAAAACAATTTTGATATAATCTATATCCATATTTAAATGGAATGTTAATCCACAAAAAAATGATAAATTTATATCTAATTGTAGCATTTAACGTCGAACATCCATATTTGTAGTAAAATTCAACGAATGTTATCGATGTCTAAATGTTCTTACTTGAATCTTACAGAGCACTTTTCTTTTTTTAATTATTAATTCCACCAAAACGACGACATTTGTTAAGGAACAAAATAATTGAGCATTCCATTTTGACCACTTATTTTTTTATTATTATTTCGATCGACTTTGGTTACTTTTTTTTATTGGTTTTTACTGTCTCTTCTTGTCGGTGGTCTTTCAGCTGGGTTGTGTCCAATTAACATCGCTTAAACCTGGTTGTATCGGTCGGGATACCAATTGTTTGACAGGATCGCAATCAAGTGGTGCTAAGAAATCAAAACCATACGCAAAAGCAACCTAAATCTACATCCAAAACAATCAAGTGGAGGGTGATGTCTCAATTCCTCTTCGCTAGTCTTTCTTCCTGAATCCAAAGGAAAAAAGTCTTTTGCTTACAAAATCTCTAACAAACTTCCTCCTTTATTCCAAAACAGTTCCAAAAACCAAAACCAACCGAAACAGTTCCAAAAACAAAAACTAACCATATACTTCTTTTGTTCCATAAAAGAAAGAACACCCTGTCTTCAATCTTCGGGTTCTTTAAACCTTATATTTTCAGTTACTTGCTTCATCTTGTGCATGATTCTAGGCATTCCCCATCTCTACTGCCGAGCGGTTGTTCAACCCACAACAATGTTGCAAGTTGTGGTCACGCCAGCTGGGTTGTACCTGTCATTCCGACGGTTGTCGATGTTGCGGACTTTACCAGTCCTAACAAACCTTAGCCCATGTTTTGCCTGCGCAAGAAACAGCTCAGGATTTAGAAACTTGAACCATAGAAAGAAAGAAGGAGAGACAGTCACAACTCACAAATCACACCCACTCATGTAGTGAGCAAGCGATTCTCCTCTCCCCCTGCTTTCATCAACGCCGAGCTTCCCAGTGATCAACTCGAATAGCACAACTCCGAAACTGTAGATATCTTGGGCCCTGCTGATGATCAGCTCGCCTAGGGGATTGTACCCTTCTGTTCCTCTCCTAACAGCCAAGCTAAGCTCCCCACTGGCTAGCAGCTCCACTGTAAACCTGAAATCTGTCAGAACAACTACAAGTCAAAAATGGCGGTTTCGTGGAGAGGAAGAGTATCTCTCAGTGAACGAATACATTCTCTATAGCACTTCCTATGACATTCTTCAGCTAACTTAAAACACCACCCATCGCTCGGGAGGAAGGAGGGGAGACTGCAGGGTTAATAGAGTAGTGAGTGAGTGAGTTGTTTGATTCAGATGTCTTCGATCGAGGCTGGGGACGGGGTTACTAAGTGTTAAATAGGGCGCAACCACGTAATGGTTAAAATAGAATACACAAAAGCGCTGTCCCGAATTAGTAGGTCATCCATCTTTGTGCGAACTTTCGAATTCTACTTTTGGTCAAAGCTCGTCAAATGGGTTTAGACAATTATATTGGTTTAGAAAATGTTATGGTCTGATTTGGATAGAACCAGTATTCATGCTTGTTTTAATAAAAATATGATAGAACGTGAAAAAATTATTAATATCAAATGAACTGTGCATATATATAGTCTATTTTAAAACAATTTTGATATAATCTATATCCATATTTAAATGAAATGTTAATCCACAAAAAATGATAAATTTATATCTAATTGTAGCATTTAACGTCGAACATTCATATTTGTAGTCAAATTCAACGAATGATATCGATGTCTAAATGTTCTTACTTGAATCTTAGAGAGCGCTTTTCTTTTTTTAATTATTAATTCCACCAAAACGATGACATTTGTTTAGGAACAAAAAATTGAGCATTCCATTTTAACCACTTATTTTCTTGATTTCGATCGACTTTGGTTACTTTTTTTTACTGGTTTTGACTGCCTCTTTTTGTCGGTGGTCTTTCAGCTGGTTTGTGTCCAATTAATATTGCTTAAACCTGGTTGTATCGGTCGGGATACCAATGGTTTGACGACCATGGTTTTGGGTCAAATGCACTAGAAAATTGGAATTTTATAAAAAAGAAAAATTATTTTAATTACTGAACTTTATAATGTTATGATTGCAGTAGGAAGTGACACCAAAGTGTTTTCATTGGTAGCTTGACTATTTGTAGATTATTGTGTGTGATTGCTCGGTTTCTTGTAGTTACATATCTTCGAAAGAGGGGGCGGGGGGGGGGGGGGGGGGGGGGGGGGGGTTGTATTATGAGTAATTTGGGGTATGTTTATTAGCTCATTCAAAATTAGAGACAAATGTTTGAGATGATTGTGTATATGTTAAGTTCAATGGTAGTAAATTCATTTTCCTGTCATGTCTAGCTATGCTCTAAGCATTTGTTTTCTTTTTCACAATATCATTTGCAGTTATTTATTAAATCAACTTTGTTTCTAGCTTTCAATTCCTAATTATTCATTTCTTCATACCAACTTATGGGAATGCTAAATATATTTTTCATGTCTAAGTTGATTTAAGTTCAATGGTAGTAAATTCATTTTCCTGTCACGTCATCCAATATTAAATCTTTTTATTTAATAGAGATTAAAAAAGCAGCATGTTATGGGAGTGGGGGTTCGAAACCAAATAATAAATAGTTAACTAAATTTAGCACAACATCTACATCACCAAACTACAACTCTTCTATTGAAACAATTACATATTGACAAAGTTTTACCTTCTTTTTTTATAAATCCACGTACATTCTGAAATTATGTCTATGATAAAAGTTGTAGTCCTTAAAAAGTTATGTGAAATGAAAAAAAAAATCATGACGTTAGGATTTTCAAGAACAATATTATAGCCGCCCAAAGTTTGACGAAATCGAAAAAAGGCTCATTCGGGGTGGCAAACAACGTTTTTTCGGGACGAAAGCGGGACCAAACGTCCTACGGTAGTTTGCGGCTTGAAAGATCTCGAAAATTTATGCGGAATAAAAAAAAATTGGTACGATCGGATACCCGGGAACAAAGATACGTTCGTTTGAAGTTTTTCCACCTAAGTTAGGAATACTAAAAAAAATAAAAGAAATAGGACCAAAATCGCTGGGTGGGGCAGCGGTTTTGGACCAAACCGGTCTGACCCCAGGCATTCATGAAAACCGTCCCCTAATCGTACGGTTTTTATTGCAAAACCGCCCCGCCACCCTGCGGTTTTCGTGTAAACCGTTGGGTGGGGTGGCGGTTTTTGGAAAATGGTGCTATTTTTGAAATTTTTCGGGATTGGGTGTGTTTTCTGTCGAGGAAATCTTGTGTTTGAACTCAATTAATGCACCTTGACTTCTTGAAGAACGAAAATCAACACGGTTCACTCCTCTCCGAACAATGTTCGAACGAGGGTGTTTGATATTTTTGATGGTTTTCTGGGAACAAGCTATGTTAATTACTCATACTCTTATGGATGTTTAGTGAGAGCTCCAGAAACTAAAAACTATGGCTAATTTGCAGAGAAAAGAATAAAGTTTGACATTGTGCGTCAAATGTTTGGTGGTGAAACCCTTGCTTCGTCTTTCTTTCTCCTATTTATAGTCATCCCTTGTAACCGCCATGTGACTGCCTCTTGTAACCGCTACCTCCCATGCTTGGTACTTGATGTAGCCTGCTTGACACCTTAACCACCTTGCCTGCATGCATATCACTTGGTACCTTGATAGCTTGACGACTTCACTTGACATATAACTACCTTGTGTCATGGAGGCATCTCGCTTGACATCATCTTGACATTGGATGCCTCATGCTGACCACCCTTGCATGACGTCATGCGCTACACCAAGGTGATTGGGCGATTGATGGAAGCACACTGACCCCCTTGGGGTGGCATCATGCTTGCAGGGTCTTGACATGGGCGTCTACCATGTGATGATATACTTGGGTGGCACTTAGAAATTTAATGACCCTTGTATACTATGTACCATGTATAACTCCCCACGAGGCATAACATGCCTGCTACTTTGTGGTGATGTCTTTGCACGACACCATGCTTGACACCCTAGCACACAGTAGATGGTCATCCATGGTGTTTGGTACTTGACCCCTCTTGCATGACATCATGCTTGACCCCCTTTGGATGATGTCATGTTTGACCCCCTTAGTGGTAAACATGGTGCTATTTTTGTATAATAAAAAAACAGTGATATTTTTGGAAAAAATCCCATTATGTTGCCCTACTTCCCCTTCCTTCTTTATCTTCTCTTTCCATCACCCCTATTACTTACCTACCTTTGCCCTCTTGCTACATCTAAAAAATCCACCGAAAAAGCAAAGCCACCAGCTGTGGCCTCGTTTCCGAGCACCAAAGGCTTATAACAGGATCGCAATCAAGTGGTGCTAAGAAATCAAAACCATACACAAAAGCAACCTAAATCCACATCCAAAATAATCAAGTTGAGGGTGATGTCTCAATTCCTCTTCGCCATTCTGTCTTCTTGAATCCAAAGGAAAAAAAGTCTTTTGCTTACAAAATCTCTTAAAAACTCCCCCCTTTATTTCCAAAACAGTTCCAAAAACCAAAACCAACCATATAGTTCTTTTGTTCCATAACAGAAAGAACACCCTGTCTTTAATCTTCGGGTTCTTGAAACCTTATATTTTTTGTTACTTGCTTAAGCTCATGCATGATTCTAGGCATTCCCCATCTCTGCTCCCGAGCGGTTGTGCAACCCACAACAATGTTGCAAGTTGTGGTCACGCCAGTTGGGTTGTACCTGCCATTCAGACGGTTGTCGATGTTGCGGATTTGGATATAACTGGTGTACATGCTTGTTTTAATAAAAATATGATAGAATGTGAAAAAATTATTAATGTAAAATGAACTGTGCATACATATAGTCTATTTTAAAACAATTTTGATATAATCTATATCCATATTTAAATGAAATGTTAATCCACAAAAAATGATAAATTTATATCTAATTGCAGCATTTAACGTCGAACATCCATATTTGTAGTCAAATTCAACGAATGATATCGATGTCTAAATGTTCTTACTTGAATCTTACAGAGCCCTTTTCTTTTTTTGATTATTAATTCCAGCAAAACGACGACATTTGTTTAGGAACAAAAAAATTGAGCATTCCATTTTGACCACTTACTTTTTTTCCGATCGACTTTGGTTACTTTTTTTTATTGGTTTTGACAGCCTCTTCTTGTCGGTGGTCTTTCAGCTGGTTTGTGTCCAATTAATATCGCTTAAACCTGGTTGTATCGGTCGGGATACCAATGGTTTGACAGTATCGCAATCAAGTGGTGCTAAGAAATCAAAACCACACACAAGCAACCTAAATCCATATCCAAAACAATTAAGTGAAGGGTGATGTCTCAATTCCTCTTCGCCAGTCTTTCTTCCTGAATCCAATGGAAAAAGTCTTTTGCTTACAAAATTTCTTACAAACTCCCCCCCCCCTCTTTATTACCAAAACAGTTCCAAAAACCAAAATCAACCATATAGTTCTTTTGTTCCATAATAGAAAGAACACCATGTCTTCAATCTTCGGGTTCTTCAAACCTTATATTTTCAGTTATTTGCTTAAGTTCGTGCATGTTTCTAGGCATTCCCCATCTCTGCTCCCGAGCGGTTGTGCAACCCACAACAATGTTGCAAGTTGTGGTCACGCAAGCTGGGTTGTACCTGCCATTCAGACGGTTATCGATGTTGCTGACTTCACCAGTCCTAACAAACCTCAGCCCATGTTTTGCCTACGCAAGAAACAGCTCAGGATTTAGAAACTTGAACCATAGAAAGAAAGAAGGAGAGACAGTCACAACTCACAAATCACACCCACTCATGTAGTGAGCAAGCGATTCTCCTCTCCCCCTGCTTTCATCGACGCCGAGCTTCCTAGTGATCAACTCGAATAACACAACTCCGAAACTGTAGATATCTTGGGCCCTGCTGATGATCAGCTCGCCTAGGGGATTGTACCCTTCTGTTCCTCTCCTAACAGCCAAGCTAAGCTCCCCACTGGCTAGCAGTTCCTCTGCAAACCTGAAATCTGTTAGAAGAACTACAAGTCAAAAATGGCGGTTTCGTGGAGAGGAAGAGTACCTCTCAATGAACGAATGGATTCCCTATAGCACTTTCTATGACATTCTTCAGCTGATGTAAAACCCCACCCATCGCTCGGGAGGAAGGAGGGGAGACTGCAGGGTGAGTAGTAGTGAGTGAGTGAGATTGTTTGTTTCGGCTGTGTTCGATCGAGGCTGGGGACGGGGTTGCTAACTTTCGAATTCTACTTTTGGTCAAAGCTCGTCAAAGGGGTTTAGACAATATATTGGTTTAGGAAATGTTATGGTCCGATTTGGATATAACCGGTATTCATGATTGTTTTAATAAAAATATGATAGAACGTGAAAAAATTATTATGGGTTAAAGACACATTTGGTCACTGAGATTACAAAATCGGGACATGTTTAGTCACTAGAAAAAGTTAATATCAAATTTGGTCACTACAATTACTAAAACTGGACGCATTTAGTCACTCGCCGTTAGTCTCCGTCCAACTCCGTTAATGAAGTCCGTTAAGTGCTGATGTGGCAAACAGAATTGCCTAATCAGCCGGATATAACCCAACAAAAATAAAACCCGACCCGCCACATCATTATAACCCGCCACGTCATTAAAACCAACCCAACCCATGACCCAACCCCACCCAACCCTTCTTCCTCCTTCCTCACACCTCCTTCTTTCCCCAAAACCACCGCCGCCGCCGCTCTCCTCCTTCCACTCACTCACTCCCAAAGCTCCAATCTTTACACTCAAGCAGCAAAAAAGAAGGGGAGAGACACAACAAAGAGAGATGGGATCAGTGTCGCTGAAAATCGGCAACGACACCGCCAGATTCAAGCGGGCAACGCTCTGCACATCGCCAGTAAACCTTCTCATGATCCTTTCAGTGCTCACTACAAATCTCTTCGCTCTCTACGCCTTTAATTACTCCCCCATCCACCTCCACGCCCACAATCTCAATCCCCACAAGAACATCTCCTTGATCTCCGAGCATGTCTCCTTAATCCTGTGAGAGATCGGTTCATCCCAGAAAAAGCTCGCCAAGATGGAGAAGGAGCTTCTAGGTTATGACACCATCGACATCTCAAGACCCAATATTGCTAGTGAGCTCAAATTGTATCTCCAGCATCACCAACTGCCTATGGGGAAAGATTCAAGAACTGGGATCACAGAGATGGTAGCTTATGTAGGCCATTCCTGCGAGAGATCGACCGATTTGCTGTCGCAGTACATGAACTACAAGGTTTCTGGTTCTTGCCCTGATGATTGGAGCCTTGCCCAGAAGTTGATTCTTCGTGGGTGTGAGCCTTTGCCGAGGAGAAGATGTTTTGCTAAAGGTGGGAGTAAGTTGGGGCTCCTGAAACCTTTTCCTTTGTCTCTTTGGAGTTCTGTTGTTGATAATAAGGTAGTTGGTAGCTGGAGTGGTTATGGTTGCAAAGGGTTGGATTGTTTGAGTAAGAAGAAGTTGAGTAGGGAATGTGTGAATTGCTTCGACTTGGGTGGGGCTGAGAATCAGAGGTATGTGAAGTCCAAAGGGAAGAATGATTTCTTGTTGGATGATGTTTTAGGGTTAGGCAGTGGTGAGATTAGGATTGGGTTCGACATCGGTGGTGGTCTGCTGGGTTTGGTCGAACAGGTTTGCGGGAGGAGGTGGTAGGAAGGAGGAGAGCAGCGGCGGCGGTGGTTTTGGGGAAAGAAGGAGGTGGGAGGAAGGAGGAAGAAGGGTTGGGTAGGGTTGGGTCATGGGTTGGGTTGGTTTTAATGACGTGGCGGGTCGGGTTTTATTTTTGTTGGGTCATATCCGACTGATTAGGCAATTCTGTTTGCCACATCAGCACTTAACGGACTTCATTAACGGAGTTGGACGGAGACTAACGGCGAGTGACTAAATGCGTCCAGTTTTAGTAATTGTAGTGACCAAATTTAATATTAACTTTTTCTAGTGACTAAACATGTCCCGATTTTGTAATCTCAGTGACCAAATGTGTCTTTAACCCAAATTATTAATATCAAATGAACTGTGCATATATATAGTTTATTTTAAAACAATTTTGATATAATCTATATCCATATTTAAATGAAATGTTAATCCACAAAAAAATGATAAATTTATATCTAATTGTAGCATTTAACGTCGAACATCCATATTTGTAGTCAAATTCAACGAATGATATTGATGTCTAAATGTTCTTACTTGAATCTTACAGAGCGCTTTTCTTTTTTTAATTATTAATTCCACCAAAACGACGACATTTGTTTAGGAACAAAAAAATTGAGCATTCCATTTTGACCACTTTTTTTTCCGATCGACTTTGGTTACTTTTTTTTACTGGTTTTGACTGCCTCTTTTTGTCGGTGGTCTTTCAGCTGGTTTGTGTCCAATTAATATTGCTTAAATCTGGTTGTATCGGTCGGGATACCAATGGTTTGACGACCGTGGTTTTGGGTCAAATACACTAGAAAATTGGAATTTTATAAAAAGAAAAAAATTATTTTAATTAGTGAACTTTATAATGTTATGATTGCAGTAGGAAGTGACACCAAAGTGTTTTCATTGGTAGCTTGACTATTTGTAGATTATTGTGTGTGATTGCTCGGTTTCTTGTAGTTACATATCTTCGAAAGAGGGGGGGGGGGTTGTATTATGAGTAATTTGGGGTATGTTTATTAGCTCATTCAAAATTAGAGACAAATGTTTGAGATGATTGTGTATATTTTAAGTTCAATGGTAGTAAATTCATTTTCCTGTCATGTCTAGCTATGCTCTAAGCATTTGTTTTCTTTTTCACAATATCATTTGCAGTTATTTATTAAATCAACTTTGTTTCTAGCTATCAATTCCTAATTATTCATTTCTTCATACCAACTTATGGGAATGTTAAATATATTTTTCATGTCTAATCTATTAAACATAAATGTTGCTTATCACTTAAATTCAATGCTATCCATGTTAGGTTTGAAATCACCAACATATTCTCCCAATTTCTCCAAAAAGCATAATATCTTGCGATTGATATCATAATTTTGTTAGGTAAAGTTCAACAAACTCAATCAATATTTGAACTCTTCGAAATAGCTATCTACATGCGAATATGAAGTACTGAGTAGCTAAAACTCTACTTGAGTTAGTACAATCTTTTGCGCTATCGATTCCAAATTCAATACATGATTATCTTATTACAATTTAGTCATACTAATTGTGCAGTAGGAGACATCTTATCAAAAAAATCTTAAAGAAATGCTCTTTGATTGATCGCTTTCATGATGTAATCAATTATACCAAAATAGAAGTGATCAAATTTATAAGATGCACTCAAAGTTTGCTATAATTATTGAGATTCAGCAGCACGTTAGGCGTACGGCGGTCATTGGGCATTTGTCTATCTCCTAGCTCGCCTAGACATGCTTAGACATTATAATAAAAATAGCAATTTTAATAATAATGAATAAAATAACGATTCTAAAGCACTTTCATACTTTAGTTCAAATGATTTAACAACAAACGAAATAACTCTCAAGTTTATAAATTATTTTCTTTTACCAAATGATATAATTAATTCATTCGTGAGCTGAAATAGCTAATTATAAGCACTTCAAATTTAAATTAAAACTCTATATGGTGCAATTGTTTGACGAAATGGGTTCTATAATCGAGTGGTTCTATCGAGAGAGGTCTCTAAGAAACATGGCTTACTTTATTATTCCTTAGGTGGATATAATATCTATCTTCATCGTTACTTTTATATTAGATTCAATTTAGTATACTTTTTCATTTAGATAGATTTTTGGGCAATGTCTATTTTTTACCCAAACCTATTTCAAATTCTTTTATTTTAACCAAACCTATTGAATTCCTAAAAATTATCCAAACGTTAACTCTCCGTCAATTTTTCTGTTAGTAATGCTGACTAAGTATGACCATAATGAGTTGACTTCCTACGTGGGGGTCAGAATACCATCATTTACTATTTTTAATAAAAAGATTATAAAAAAAAATCCCACTCCTCACATGGACGAAATAAGTAACGGTAACAGAATGAATGCCCAGACTTTGATAAATTATAATACGTTTGGATAATAAATAGAATCTCTATAGGTTTGGTTAAAATAAAAGAATTTGAAATAGGTTTGGGTAAAAAATAGACATTGCCCTTGTTGATGATGTTCTGGGATGTAATATATCATTATATATGATGGTGTAGGATATTAATTCCTCTCATTTTGGGTTCAAATTGATGGATTTCCCCCTTTACCGTTCCTTTTTATTGGTTAATAATTTTTATGATATTTTTCACTTTGAAATATCGTGAGCGGAATCTATACACAACTTCTGCTTCCTCTTCTCTTGATTAGATATTGTGTCCATATTGATTCCTATATTGATTATCGAATTACTACTTTTTTGTTCTTTTTTTTTATGCAAGATATGATTTTATGTTTGATAATATAGATTTATTTTTCAAGCATGTGGATGCTTGAGACTTTTCATTTGCTTCATAACATACATTTTACAATGGCTCCAAACTCGGATGGGTTTCTATTCAACACATAAATTTTTAATGATGTAAAATTTATGAAACTAAGATGCATATTAATAAACAATGTAAGGTCTCATCTTCCCTCTTAAGCACTACATATCATTGTTTACTTACCATTAAATCAAAGTCTTTCTAACTTGAGTAAGAGCTACAATGACTTTTATTAACTTTCACTACTCATATATCACAAGTGTTCATACAATGACTTTTATTGTTGTGGATTTCCCCCAAAATGTTAGGTATGTTGCTTTTAGTTTTTGCCTTCTTTTCGTTTTGATTTAGCTTTTTATGTGTTGCTCTATTAGTTGAACTTGCCAGCTGGACATCTGCATGCTTTGTTTCATTATATCATTGAATACACAAAAGTCAATGGAACCATGACTGTGTCAGTTAGTTTGTTTCTTTTTAAGGACACTCTAAACATATACTTTGTTTCATTATATCATTGAATACACGAAATTTAATGGAAAAGGCAAAAAAATTATCGTATACTGAAGATTGATTATGTATATGTGATGTAAAACAACTCTTATCATTGTTCTTCTCAGACATTTTTATATAGATACGACTTTGTTTTAAAATATGTATTTATGTTAGTGTAGTTGGACGTTGTTATTCATTTTTTAAACTTCATTAGTCAAATACATTAAATACTTTCCTATATTATTCAAGGAGAACTTACCAAATTAAATAGTTACTTCAATCCCCAACAACATGAACCATAAAAAAAAATATACCTCAATGTTTACTACGCATACACATGAAAACCAAACTCTCCTGGCCGGGCCTAATCTAGTTAGAATTTAAAGTATATTATCATGGCTTAGATCCTAGTTAACTCTTGGTTTACATATCAAAACTCAATAGGTGTATGATAAGATTAGCATATGCGAGACATTGTGTTGAATCATGGGTTGTTATTTTCAGGTTTTAACATTCAAACCCACCCTCACACATAGAATTTGATTTTCTCTAACATTTCATATGGATCGGTTTTAATTTAACGAGTAAGTCGGATTTCAATTTGTTTTGTTGGCCCAAGTTTCAACAAGCCCCTTTCCACATGTGGTCCTAGACCACTAGTTACATAATAGGGTAAATGCCACGTTTGGTCACTGGGTTTACTAAAATGTGTCATGTTTAGCCACTAGAAAAAATTAATATCAATGTTGGTCACTCGAATTAGTAAAACGGTCCACGTTTAGTCACTCTCCGTTAGTCTCCATTAGTTTTTGTTAACACCGTTAGTCAATTGCTTAAGTGGCTAACATAAGTGCCGAATCACCCTTTTTTAACCCGCCACATCACCAAACCTGACCCGCCATGTCACTCAACCCACCATGTCATCTATTTCAACACAATCCTTAAACCCAATCAACCTACGAACCGACTACTCCTTGCTTGTCTAGAACCCGTGTTTCCGACACTTTATCTCAACGCAACTGCTGCTGCTCCGCTTCAAGATCATAACATCTGCCGCCGCCGGCGGCTTGCTGGAATTCGAGATCAGGCGGCGAAAACCCTTTCCATCTCTCTCTCTCTTCCCACAAAAGCAGATTGTGGCGCGGTCGACAGATTTTGCGGGGATCCACTTCTTCCTCTGAAAATCTAGAAAACAAGGAAAACCCTTTCCATCTCTTCTTTGTCGATCTCTGCCATCACCACTGCACGCCTCCGTCTTCCCCCTTGCCACTCGACTCTTCTTCTTCCAACCACACAGTTGCACCAGGAATCGCCGCCTCCATCTTCAGCTTCGTCCAATCGTCGTCGTGGGTGAAGAATCGGCAGAAGCCAAAGGAACATGGGAAAGATGATTGGACCGCTGCTTCTATTTTCAGTCCCTAGTTTATTGATATGGTGGGTTGAGTGACGTGGCCGGTCGAGTTTGGTGATGTGACGGGTTAAAAAAGATTGAGTCCGCACTTCAGTTAGCCACTTAAGCAATTGACTAACAGTGTTAACATAAACTAATAGTGACTAACGGAGGGTGACTAAACGTGGACTATTTTACTAATTTGAGTGACCAACATTGATATTAATTTTTTTCAGTGACTAAACGTGGCATTTACCCTTACATAATATTCTTACATGTGGGCGTCCAGCCCTACTCAGTCAAACAACAAGCAATACACTTGGGCTTTGGCCCAGCCCAAATGAGTTAATATTGGCTCTAGAACAAGGATCGCAATTATGAACGGCGTCGGACGGGATGAGTTTGATTTTTTTTTTTGATCGGAAACCTGATAATACTATTTTTTTTTTTTTATAATGGTGATGATATTATTAAACTAAGAGAGAGGTACAAGGAAGGAAACAAAACACAACATAAAGAAAGAAAGATGGGTCAAACAAACTTGAACCCAACGACGCAGCAAAGCAACGACAAACCAGAGGCTGCTGAAGGGGCCAGACCCTCCCTGCAGCACGCCAGCAACGCTAGACCTGGGATGAGACAACAAACCGTGCTGGTCCAAAGCAAGGCAAAGAACAAAGCAACAAACCCGGGGCCGCAAGAGAGGCTCGGGTCAACGACGAACAACAAGCAAAACAACACAATCCAGAACAAAGACGCCCCTGCACAGACAGATCAAACTGCTGATGAAGAACGCCCGGCAAGAGGCAAACTCGGAGAGCTCAACGAGCACCTCGCAAAGGAGGGAGCTGGACGTTGTCAAGCCAATGTTGTCCTTCTTCCCTGCTGATTTTACCCATGACAATGGGCCATTCCATCATCAACTTGACGGCCTTGAGAGTGATTGCAGTTGAGGTGAGTTGCTTGTTTTGGAAGATCCTGCGATTTCTCTCCAACCAAACCTGCCAGAAGATTGCGTGGAGCGCGCAGTAGTTGATCCAGCCATCCATGCTCCCCGGGATATCGGAGCTCCACCTGCTGATTGAAGATGAAGTGTTGATGGACGGCAGGTCGATGGTCAAGCAGATCAATTGACTGCTTCTCCAAACCTCTTTGCTGAAATCACAATGAATGAAAAGATGGTCCACCGTTTCTTCTTCAACTTTGCAAAGCTCGCATCTGCTGTCCTCTTTTTTTGATGTTGTCGATCGTGAGAATTTTGTTGAGGAAGGTCAGCCAAATGAAAATGCAGACTTTTGTCGGAATGATTTGTTTCCACACCGAATTGTAGGGAAAGTTGCTGATTCCTGGGAACTTGTTCTTCGTCAAAGACCTGTACATGGAACACACAGTGAAAGGTTGATCTGCTCCAGGGGACCAGATCAATCTGCACGGGCCACTGGAAACTCTCACAGCGGCATAATTATCAAGGAAATTAAGCAAGGAACCCCTCTCTCTCTCAGCCCCCCCTCTCAAAGAAACGTTTAATGGAATAATCCAACCTGATTGATCACTGGAGGTGATTCTGATGTCTGCGACCGAGGCTTCAGGTGTGGTAGTAGCAGCAGCGATCCGAGGGAAAGAGTCGGCCAGCAACGCTTCGGGGATCCACCGGTCATGCCAGAAAGAGGTCCACGCTCCGTTGCCAGGGTCGATATAAGCGAAACTCCAAAAGTTGTGGTGTTCTTTATTAGCCCAGGCAGAGTTAGCAAAGCCGCTGTCGATGATTCCAGTGTGCCAACTTGACCGTGGATTTGGATATTTGATGTCAATGAGTGTCCTCCACCAACTGTTCCTTTCATTTGCAAAGCGCCATAACCACTTGGAGAGCATTGCGCTGTTAAAACTAGCAAGATCAAACACCTCAAGGCCACCATTGGACTTGGGAGCTTTGCAAACATCCCAATTGACAAGCGGAGACTTACTTTCATCTGCAGTCCCACTCCAAATAAATCTCCTCTGGATGCGTTCCATCCTCTTGATCACAGTGTTCGGTGCCTTGAGAAGAGAGAAAAAATAGATTGCTTGACTTGACAGCACCGCCTGATTCAAGACGAGCCTACCCCCCATTGACAGGAAGCGACTTTTCTACCCTTCAAGGCGTTTTTGATATTTTTGGATGATGGGATCCCACGTAGCAACGACATTCAGCTTCGCCCCAAGCGGGAAGCCCAGGTAACGGGATGGCTGGTCACTCCACTTGCATCCGAATAACGAGGCGAAGAAGGCCGGGTCAGGAATGTCACCCACCGTGTACATGATTGACTTCTCGAGGTTGATTCTGAGACCAGTGACCGCCTGGAAGCAAACCAGGGTAGCAGTCAGATTGAGAACTTGGTCCAAAGAGGCTTCGCAGAAAATCAAGGTGTCGTCGGCGAATAAGAGATGGGTCACCTCGCCTTGTCCTTCCTGCTCGTTCATGAAAAAACCTCTTATCTTGCCATGATCTCTTAGCCTGTGCAACATAAAGTCCAAGATATCCATAACCAGAACGAAGAGGCCGGAAGAGAGTGGGTCGCCCTGGCGAAGTCCCTTCTGCATTGGAAAGAGGCCATTGGACTCGCCATTAATGAGAATGGAGATCGATGGTGAGCACATCGTGCCTTGGATCCATTTATTCCATTGAGTGTGAAAACCCAGACTAGACAGAACCTTGAGCAGACAATTCCATTTCACATTGTCGAAGGCCTTCTCAATGTCCAATTTGAACAAAAGACCCGGTTTTTTGCTCTTTTTCCTGCTGTCGATGAGCTCGAAAGCGATGAGACCGGCATCACCGATTTGGCGCCCCTTCACCGAGGCTTGCTGATTCAACGAAACCAACTTGGGGAGAACCCCACTCATTCTGTTAGCGAGGACTTTGCTGAAAAGCTTGTTAATGCAACCCATGAGACTAATGGGTCTCAAATCTCTGGTATCCTCGACCACGTCTCTCTTGGGCAACAAGCAGAGAAACGAATGGGTGGCACACTTAGGGATGTAACCAGAAGAGTGAAATTCGTGGAAGGCATTGAGAATATCATTCCTCAACCAGGCCCAACACCTTTTGAGGAACTCCCAAGTGAAGCCGTCTGGTCCCGGGGCTTTACTGCCATCACAATCCGAGAGACAGTCAAAAATTTCTTTCTCGCTGAATGGCCGTATAAGGAATTGGCTCTCTTTGAGTGTTAACTGACGCTGTGCAAAACCCCAGGGGAAAGGTCGAAAAGGTGTGCTTTCGAGGAAGAGATTTTTGTAGAACTCGACGATTCCTGTTGCCACTTCTTGTCTGCCCTCGGTCATGATCCCGTTGATCTTGATACACTCGATCCTATTGATTTTCCTTCTGAAATTGGCAACCTTATGGAAGTAATTGCTGTTTTTGTCGCCGAGCTTGAGCCAAGTTTCCCTGGATTTCTGTCTCCAAGAGATCTCGATTAGGTTGAGAAGTCGACCAAGTTCAATTTTTAGGAGATCCCTGCTTCTTCTTTGTGAATCATCAAGCTGCTGGGCTTCCTCTAGTTTGTCAGACTCGGATATCCTGGTAAGAAGATCGCTAATTCTAGCGTTGACATCCCCAAAAACTTCTTTGTTCCAATGCTTAATCTTGTTCTTAATGTGTTGAAGTCTTCTAGCACAAAGGAAGATCATCCCCTGCCCAGAGATAACGTCGCCATACCAAGAGCTCAAACCATCATAGAATCTTGGATCTTCCAACCACATATTTTCAAATTTCCATGGTCTTTTGATGCGGAGATCGCCACCCCATTTGAGGAGAAGAGGGTTGTGATCAGATTCTATTTGTTCGAGAGCGATGAGGGTGCAGTCATGATAGATGGAGTCGAAATCAGCACTGATGAAAGCTCGATCGATGCGCGAAAAGCACTCATTAGATCCGCCACGGCTCCAAGTGAATCTACTCCCCCCGAGGGGGAGTTCCATCAGGGTATTGTTGTCTACGAACTCGTTGAACTCCATCATAAGATTCCAGTCCCGACGAGCGCCTCTGTAGTCATCGTGGGAACGAACTAAGTTGAAGTCCCCCATGATGCAGATAGGTTCGTTGAGCTGCTGGCACAGGCGATTCAATTCAAGAAGAAAGGCAATCTTATCATCTCTAGACTGAGGCCCGTAAACAATGACCAAGTTCCAGTATTTGCTGACCATAGTATCAAACAGTTCAATAGCGAGGAAATAATTGCCTTCTCTTATGTTTAGCTCTCTGAATCGACTCTGATCCCAGTAAGCAGCGATGCCCCCGCAACTATTAACAGCGTTCTTCGCCGCCCATCCGTAATTTCTGGAACCACTAATGCTGCTAATAGAAGTAACATTGCAATGATCCCACTTGGTTTTCACCAGGCCGACGATTAGGGGTTTGCGCCTGCCAATGATACGCTTGATCCTTCCTCGCTTGTTGGCGTCACAGAGACCCCTCACATTCCAAACAAGTATAGAGCTCTCCATTTAAGACTCATTTCTGGGCAATTGACTTCCCACGCGCCGTCTAGCTCGGCGTGATTCGACAATGACCTGTGGCAATGGCCCAATTCGATGTCTTTCCATTTCAAGTTTGGACCTGCTCGTACGGACTTTTCTTCGGTGGGTTTCCTTGGCTTTGTCGATAATCATGTTGGTGACCTGGGTTTCCCCCTCTTCGTGACTAAGCTCAAATATCTTGGCCATAGAAAGGCAGGTGGACTCGAGCGTATTGAGGTCAAAAGGGTATTGCGGTCCCGTCTGGAATCAGGATGCATACCCTGATAATACTATTATTGATCAAATACTGGGGTTACATTGTCCTTCAGAAGTTGATCAACAAGAACGACCGGAGGCATGTCAAACCAAACCATAGTCTCGTACCATCTGGACTTCACGTGTGCCATTATGTGTGCGGCCTCATTTCCTTCCCGTCGAACATGCTTCCAGTTTCCGCCATTTAATCCATCCAACCTTCGCCTTATGCTGCGGCATATGATTCCGGTCTCGGACTGATCCTCCACTGCTGTGCTAAGCTTCGAAGAGAGGGAAAGACTGTCCATTTCAAGGGTAAACTTACTTCCATTACACTGCTGCGCTAGCTGTACGCCGAGCTCGGCTGCCAATGCCTCAGCGTACTCAACTTCAAGTTTGCCAGGGATGCTTTTCGTTGCTGCCAACATAAACTTCCCCCCACTTCCTCGAATAACCACACCAAGACCCGTTCCTTCATCCTGTAGAAACCCAGCATCAGTGTTTATTTTAATCTCGTCCTCTTCCGGTTTACTCCAACATTTTGGGGCGTTTTCCTAGTCACTTCTCATCACTTCTGGTCGCACTTGATGTGCACGGTAATCCTCTAGGAATAGGAAAGCTCTTTGCACGATCTCTTCCTCGGGGAGTTTGGCGCCGTTGAAAAGCTGCGCGTTACGCTCCTTCCAAAGAAACCATAGCAATGCACACCACTGCTCAAGCGTATCCTCGTCTTTGTGGTCCATCACTGCTTTTAGCCAGCCATAACAGTCATTATTCACCCGATAATGGAAACAGTCTCTTACCGCTGATTCCCTCCACAGCCGAGACACCCACTCGCATTCTCCAAAGATGTGATGTTGCGTTTCCTTTTCATCGCAGAACGGGCACTTATCCCCCCACCTCGTGCTTCTCCTGCTAACGCGATCCCCTGTTGGAAGGGCCTCTCTAGCGAATCTCCAAACAAAGTGTTTTACCTTTGGAGGTAATTTCATCTTCCACAACTTGTTCCAGACCGCTGCTTCTCCCTAGACCTCCACCTGATTTTTTTCCATAAAACCTCTTAGCCACACCTTGTAGCCATCTTTCACTGTATAAACCCCTTTCTCGTTTGTAGTCCATACCAAAGCATCTTTCTCCTGCTAACGGGATGAGTTTGATTGCTAACCCTTTAAGGGGTTAGCATCATACTAACTAAGATAATTATCGTTAGATTAAAAAACTAATCCAAGGGTCGGAATTAAATAGAGGACAGTTTAGTCAATATATTATTAAACCCTAATATAAATATACATTTTCATCTCTCGACCCTCACTCGGACGCCTACGTCTTTTTCCCTCCCTCTTCGCCAGAAACCATCTTTTTCTCCGCCAGGGAACCGTCTTTTCCTCTGACTCTTCCGTCTCCACCGTGACGCCATCGCCCCCTCCAGCCTCGCCATCGTCTGCGTCGGACTCGCCTTCGTCTTGTCACCGGGTTGCCATCTTGAACTATTGATCAGAAACGCCACCGTCAACGACATCCTCCCTCGCCTCCCTCAACTAATCTCAGATCTGTTTCAAGCAAGATCGTCGTAGCGCTGCCCGTCATGCACGCATCGATGTCGATTACCATATCCGTCCCAGCAACGTCGCCGTCTCGCCGTCAAAATTGACGGATCTCTGCAATGTTGGCGGGTCTCTTCCAGCCGTGAGAACGCCGCCGTCACGATGCCTCATCGATCTCCTCTCCCTCCAGCGTCTCTCTACGTTGGCAGATCTCCATATTTCACAATCATATCAATCGTGACAATGAAAATTGTTATATGTAGACTGTAGTAGTGATTTTCCATATTTGTAGTAACTTTTTCTGGTTTAATTAGTAGTGATTTTATAGATTAGATTGAGGTTCTATGGTTTAGCAGTGGTTCTTGGGTAACTACCTATTTTAATCACTATAAATTGCTACGCATGTAATATAAAACAATACAAGTAAATTCCTAAATCACTACTAATGACAATTAAATTGCTACAAGGAAAGTCCTAAATCACTACTAATGACAATTAAATCGATACTAAAAAATTCCCAAATCTCTACGGATAACAATTAAATTAAAAAACACTACTATCAACCCCAAAAATCATATTTTTCGATAAAAAAATCACTAACACACAAATGAGAGAGAAAATATATATATTTACTAGAGTTGGGCCCGCCCGTTGGTCAGATGAATTATATCAATAGTATAGTAATTACCCAAATCAATTATTTGATACCATGAAAGAATCCAAATTATCCAATTGTTACAAATATAACATAACAACATACATTATAAGTTTTACAACATCTTGATCATTCATGGAGAAAAATCTTTATAAAAAGTAAACAACGCAACTCATGCATGAAATCGATACCTCAGAAACTTAATACTCAAAAAGCACTACAATTTACTCTTTGTAGTTGGAAATTACTGTAAATTATATTTTGTATATATTTTTCATTGCTCCGCCATCAATAGCATCTTCTCCACACAACTTCATCATCATCAGAGAAACTTTGTATTCACTATCAATAGTCTCTTCTTTCTTCTCTTGTATTTCATTGAAAACCAAATTTTAATAGTAAAATGTTTGGCAATGTGAAACATCTTTTCACGGTATTATAATTTCATCTCATACAACACCATTATCTCTATCACTGAATTCACTACCTTTGATATTAGCTATTTTTCCTTCTTCTCTTGCATTTTACTGAATGCAAATATTTAGGGGTCGTTTGGAGAATATGAGTTTAAATCTATAGATTGTCAACAATCTAAAGATTCTAACTCTTCGAATTGTTGAAAATAGATTTTAAAATGTTTATTGTTTGGTAACTGTGATTGTTAACATTCAATGAAAATAAAAAAATTATTTTATATTAAATAACGTGTTTATCCATAATAAAAAATTAGAGTGGTTCGAGAAATATTAAAAAATTTGTTGATAAATATATTTAATATGATAAATAAATAAAACAAAGAGAAAAAGTAGGAGGAAAAAAAATCTCACGAATCAAGATATAAAATCTCTCTGATTATGAGAGATTTTATATCCGTAGATTTTAGAGATTTGAAATTTCTAAAGCTCAAATCCACAATACAAAAAACAACAAAAAAACATAACTTTCTACAAAATCTACGGATTCAATGAATCCACGCCCTAAATCTCATTCTCCAAACGACCCCTTAATGGCAAAAGTTTTTGAATTGTGAAACAATCATTGATAATTATATTCATAACCTTCTCATCATTATCAATTATTTTTAAGGCCTTAATTTTTTATTTTGTTTTTTTATCAAAAACTCAAATCCGATGTCATATTTGGTGTATTTAGTTAAGTTATTAAGAATTAGTTAATTAGAAAAGTCACAAATATATTAAGAAAAGTCACACTCAACCTTATAATAAAAAACATTATAATAGAACAAAAGTGTCGCTCCTAAATTCTCCTAGTAACTAAAAATAATAGTTTAATAGTGGTTTTACAAAAGTTACCAACGAAATATTTGTTTGGGTTTTTATTAATTAAAAGGTGTTTGGTTTTTTATTAATTAAAAGGACAAAAGTGTATCTCCTAAATTCTCTCATAATGCTCGAAATTTAAAATTAAGTATTTTTTTATAGAGAATCTCTTTATACTAGTGATGATGATTAATTAATTATTTCTAAATTTAGGAAATACCGAATAAACCCTTCATCCTTCATCGCGTATCACTGTTGGATTCGATTTAAAAAAATAGACGGTGATTAGAGCAGTTATTACTGTGCTAACTCACCTTAACCTCTCCCACGCGCCGGACAACAGAAGGCTGTGAGGGGAGGAGTTACGGTGCTAATTGTACAATAGTTAGCACCGTCCTAACCAAGGGAAAAACTACTACTAGTTTGAATTAGTAGTGATTTAGCTTAGATGTTGTATTGATTTTATAATAATCCGTAGTGATTTCGTTATTTTTAGTAGCGTTTTTTGCTAGTTATCACGGTGCTAACCCCTATAAGAGTTTAGCACCTAATCCCATCCCGACTGCGGGCGAGCAGGGGAAGGTGGCAACTAGCCCGGCATAGACGGCGGCGATTGAATTGAAATTTTGCATTTCGGATTGGAGCTCACTGTTTGCTGCCATGACGAAACAACCGCTCCCGCCTGGCCCCAGATGGCACGGGGCACGCTTGCCGAATTCTGCCTGACAAATTCTGCCGATGCCTCTCCCGGCCAAAATCCAAAAACCCTCTGGTGAATTCAATCGAAAAGAAAGGAACATGGCGATGGTGAAAGGGCTCAACTCGAAATGGTTCTCGACCGTCGCCAGCATATGGATTCAGTGCACCAGCGGCTCCCTCTACACTTTCTCCGTCTACTCCCAGTCTCTTAAGTCAACCCAGGGTTACGATCAATCCACCCTTGACACGATCTCCGTCTTTAAGGACATCGGCGCCAACTGCGGCATCCTTTCCGGGATCCTCTATTCCTCCGTCGTCGTCGCTGCCAATCGGAACAGTAGCCCACTTGGCGCCGTTGCTGGTCCGTGGATGGTGCTGTTGGCCGGCGCCCTGCAGAATTTCGCTGGGTACTTCCTCATGTGGGCTGCCGTCGTCGGGGTGATCCCTCCGCCGCCGGTGCCGGTGATGTGTCTGTTCATGATCTTGGCCGCGCACGCTCAGAGCTTCTTCAACACGGCCAACGTAGTCACCTCCGTTAGGAATTTCCATCAGTACAGCGGCACTGCCGTCGGGATAATGAAGGTGGGATTCTTACTTCCTGAAATCTATGAAGTTCATGACTTGGTTTCGTACTTATTGGTTATTCCTCTGGTTTTTTTTCTTTTGCAATCAGGGTTTTCTGGGTCTAAGTGGAGCAATGTTGATTCAATTTTACCAAACCATATTTGATAACAAACCAGACTCGTTTCTGCTGATGCTAGCCGTTCTGCCCGCTCTCAACACGCTGTTACTCATGTGGTTTGTGAGAGTCCACAGTAGACATGAAGAAGATGAGAAGAAGCGTCTTGATGGATTCTCATTGATTGCGTTGATTGTTGCTGCATATCTCATGATCATCATAGTCCTAGAAAATTTCTTCAGTTTCCATTTGGTACTGCGTGTGGTTGCTCTTGTCCTGCTCTTGGTGCTCCTAACTTCACCTCTGGTGGTTGCTATTAGAGCTGAGGGAAGGGGAAACTCTGTTGTTGGTACTGGGGATGGTCGTTTTTTAGATGAGTCCAGGTTACTTCCTGAGGAGAATGATAATGTAGAGATCCATGAAAATGTTGCTCTGCCAGAGCTGAATCTCTTGCAGGCGATCAGTACGGTGGATTTCTGGATCTTGTTTCTTGCTATGGCTTGTGGGATGGGGTCAGGACTTGCGACGGTGAACAACATGGGCCAGGTGGGACAGGCTCTTGGCTACCGCAGTCTGGAAACAAATACCTTGGTTTCATTGTGGAGCATTTGGAATTTTCTTGGCCGGTTCGGAGGTGGGTATGTGTCTGATTACTTCCTGCACAAGGGAGGGTGTGCGAGGCCAATGTTCATGGCGATCACCCTTCTAGGCATGAGTGTGGGTCATGGGGTGATTGCTTCTGGTTTTCGTGGGGCTTTATATGCTGGTTCTGTGTTGTTGGGAGTTTGTTATGGTTCCCAGTGGTCTTTGATGCCCTCGATTGCATCCGAGATATTTGGTGTGGAACATATGGGCACAATCTTCAACACAATCACTATAGCTTGTCCGGTTGGGACTTATATATTCTCAGTAAGAGTGATAGGGTTTATATACGATAAGGAAGCATCAGGGAAAGGGAACTTATGCACTGGAACTCATTGCTTCATGATGTCCTTTGTGATCATGTCATGCGCCACTTTTCTGGGGTCTCTTGCTGCTTTGGGATTGTTCTTGCGAACACGAATGTTTTATCGTCAGGTCATACTCAGGAGACTCCGAGCATCTTTCAGAAAATGAAACATATGTCTGACTGTTGGCTCATCATGGTACTCTTGTTGTTGCTTGAGCAAACTTCATTTTCCCTGATATGGCATAGATGGGTCCTGGCCATCCATGCTGAAGCTCAATGGTTTGTAGAGTTGTAAAATGGCTCACAACTTTCATGAGATGGGGTATGCTTTCCTCTTTACCCTCTTCAAGAAAAACTAACCTTCAAAGCAAGAGTCGAAGCTTTGCCGCAGCCATCTCTTTCACCTAGGACAAGGACTGCTGTGTGGAATATGGCTCATGTTATTCTGGGTCATATATGGCTGTGCAATCTCTATAGATAGATAAGTTGCCACAAATTTCAGAAACTGCAGAAGGCAGTTACTGGCCATTAGTTTGGACATTGTCACTAGTTACTGCTCTTTGTTTTGTTTGTTGTTTCAGGTGGAATTGTTACTGTATAAGTGTTTTAACTCTTTTGCTGGTTCAGGGTGGAGGCTGTAAATCGGTTTCAGGGCGGCTGATTCCATGTACAAATCTCTTCTTGTGGGCTCCTTGTTAACCATAGGCATTTATCGACACAGATGATTGCATAGCGTGTATAAATCTCTTTTTACCATGTTCCATGAAATCGTACCGGATATCGTACTGAAAAAGTCAGCGATATGATATTTTATGATAAAACCGTGGTTTAACCGTAGTTCAACCATTAGACCGTTAAATACCGTTTATCGGTTTAGCCTCCGATATTGGTATTTTGTGGTTGAACCGCCGGTACGGAACGATTTCATGGACCATGCTTTTTACCCACATGTGTCCATGGCTGAATTCAGTTGTAAACGTTGGACCATTATGAAAAAATTAAGTAGTAAAATGTCATTGTTAAAAATTTGGCTTAGCAACATGTAATTTTGAAGCGTACTTTTCATTAAAAATTAATTTTAGGTATCAAATTGTAATATAGATAAATATATTTACTAAAACGTACTTTTCCCAGAAATGGGCCTAGTTAAATGGACGTGCCGAAATGTCTTAACGTAGATAGCCCAATCCAATCCCAACATTATGATCGAAAATTTCAGAAGAATAAATTACACCCGAACCGAACCGAACAGGTAAAAATTAAAAAAGGAAAAGGAGACGAGAGAAAACAGAAGAGAAGGGTTTCTCCTGCAAACGTCTTCTCTCCTATCGAAGCTTTCATTGATTCGATTACTGTAAGCTCTGCTCATCCCGGTACCCCATCCCTCAACGTTTCCCGCCCTCTTCTTCTTTTCGTTCCTAAGAAACCTCGCAATCTTCCAATTAGGCCGAGAGCGGAGCCTGAGGGTTTTTGTTGAGAAGGAAAGATGGTGAAGACGACAAAGGGAGGCAAAGTTATGAACCCTACGGATGCCTACCGTAAGGAGCTCCGTAAGAAGGAATTGAAACGGGCAAGTTTATCCATTCCCTTGCCCTGTCTCTGATTTTGTATGGTCGTGTTTCAGAGACTCTCAAGTGTTTGCTTCCAATTTGTGAATTGAGAGCTGAATGCTTTTGGTTTCTGCCTTTCTGGGAATTGGGAATTTTTTTGAATTGCTGTTTAGCTGTAGTTAATAGCCCATGATTCCATCAACCCAAGCTTGGAGCTCCCTTAACCTTTCCAGTGCTCTCATTTTTCTGCTTAGTTATTCGGAATTGGACAAGCATCTATGTCTCTAATTGAATTATCCATCTGTTTAGTTGATCTAGAGGTGTTAGTACTATGTGTTGCTTCCCACAGTTTGAGTTCGAGATGTACATTGTAATAGAAAATGGAGATAGCCAAGAGAGAAAGAATGTTGTAATATTTATTGTACTTTAGATTTTGAAGAGTGGATCAGAAGTTGGGGTAATAACTTCTCCTGTTCGGAAAATAAGATCAGTGTTCTGCAGTTCAGGTCTCGAGACGCTTTAACTTTGGTCATCTGATAAATTGATGGCAGGGCCGTATGCTTAGACTTGGATGAGTGCAGTTCACTTGTCCCTTAGTATATGGTTTGCTGGATTGTCATCAATTAGTTTCAATCATAATATATGGTCATGCTGCTTATCTGGTTCTTGTTTCGATGTTCTTAAATCCAATGTTCGCTAGAAATCATAGAATCTTATGCACTTTCTGGGATTTGTTAATTAACTTCCAACGTTCTTGTTCCTGCTTTGTGCAGAACAAGAAAGAAAGGAAGAAAGTAAGAGAGGTTGGCATTTTGAAAAAAGATCCTGTTGTCATCAAGGATCAGATACAGAAACTGGAAATGATGAGTAAGTGCTTCTCATGTCGACATTTTTCTTGCTTCTTTCTTCATAGCTCTTTGAATTAGGGTAATGTCCTGTTGTCGGAGGAGAACTTCGATGGTTTTTGTTTTATGTTGGTTATAGATTTATATGCAACTGTGTATTATCACATGCGGTGCTGAGTTGATCCTGTCATCTTTGTCTGCAGTAACTTACATTCTCATTGCCCTTGTTTTCTTTCTTCTCTGCTGATTTAGCTTCTTCTACTATTATGCAGAGGCTGATGGTGCACTGGACAAAGCAAGAAAGCACAAGAAGAGGCAACTTGAGGATACACTTAATCTTGTGATGAAGAAGCGAAAGGTATTTTCTACTGTTTCATGTTTTTGTCAACTCCATTCACTTGCATGTCTTTAGATATCTGGTCAAGCACTTTCCAGGAAGTGATACCCGTTTATTAAGAAGTATAGAAAAGTTATAGCAGGCTTTGTAGAAGTGATATATTCCTTCCGCAATGTGCTTGCATATGCATCTTTCTTTTTCTATTAGCTTTGATCTACTTTTTTATTAGCATACCTGTAAGCCTAAGACCAAAAGCAAAGGTTATGGTATATGATTAGTATTCCATTTTGAAGATGATCACTACCTGGTGAAAAGTTCTATTTTCTGTCTTTATGGGAACGATGAGTATTCCATCTTAAAAATGATCTCTAGCTTTAAGCTTCTCGAACTTCCATAACATTTTCAAATAGAAGATACCACTGATGATTCCCTTGGAGCCCATGAGGTTTTTGGAATCTGCCTGAGGGAGCTGTCATATAATTTAGCTTGCTAACAAAAACAAGTCTTTCATATTCTTCTAGCATATAACTCTGAGGATGATCTAAGTATTCTTTGATTGTTTTATGGCTTCAGATACTGCCATCAAGTTTATTTGTAGGGAACTGGTATGCTATCCCTCACAAAGTCTTAAGGACTGAAAGATCCTGAAACCTGAAATGTAGGGCTGTTAACGAAGAATAATATTTAAGCTTTATTTAATGATATTGAACTATAAAATGTTTTCTTGGGTTACTACACTTGGGTGATAATCAGTTTTTCCGCTCCCATCTTTAGGAATATACCGACAAGATGAAGGAAAAGGGTGAGACTCCTGTTATGTTCAGGTGAAGTAGCCTTTCTTTCTCTTGGTCCATGTTTGGCATGTGAGAGTATATATTTTTTGTCCTTCATCTGATAGCAGCAGTACATCTTTCTTCAGTCATCTGGGACCTCCTCGACGAAGAACATCTGCAGAAGAGGAAGAGAGAGCTAAGCACCCACAGCCTGAGGTATACTTCTACAACATTGCTTCATATATTCATTATAACAAAAAATGGCTTCATATATTAGTTTGTGTAGTGAAGTACTCTCTTTTTAATATAAGCTATAGTACTTGTTTGATACCAGCTATTCATATGATTGCAGGACTCTGTGTACTACCATCCTACCCTAAATCCCACTGGGGCTCCACCACCTGGAAAACCTCCCATGTACAAATCGTCGATAGGTCCTTTTCCACTCGTTGCTTTTTCCAAATCATTTATATGGCCTCTGTCTTGTTTCCTTCACTCCTTCAGATTATAACTTTTGCAGGTCCTCGGATTCCGTTATCTGCCGGGTCAACCTCTGGTGCGTCATCTTCACAGACAGAGTCTGAGGATGGTGCTCTGGGAGTACCTCCACCTCCATTGCCTCCGCCTCCTCCTTTGCCAGAATCTGGTGATGTGGGTTCAGGGGATGGTTCTGTGGTACCTACCACATCTATGCCTCTAGCAGCGCCTCCACCAGAACCTCCTGCACCAAGCTTGGGTATGTCATTGCCTCCACTACCTTTGCCACCACCACCTCCTGGTCCGCCTCCGCAAAAAGACCATATTACAAGTTTTGCATCATTTCAGCCGCCACCTCCTGGCACTAATAATGACAATGAGAATGAGAAAGATTCATCCACATTGGCAGATGACTCTTCATCAAAGGAGAATGTTCAGGTGAGTGAGGATTCTTCTCCTTTACTTCCGTGAAGTGGAACTCTGCAGTAGAAGTGGAACTCTGCAGTAAAAAACTTATCTAAAGGAGTGAATGATTAAGTGTCCCGTGATTTTTTAACCTTTTCTGATTTATGAAATTATCAAAAGATGTGAGTTGTGAAAATGCCTGAATTGGTTCCACGACTTTTGGAGTTTGATAGCAGGGAAATGGTAGAGTTAGAAATGTAGGAAACATGATGTAAATTTGATCCATTTTTATTGTAAAGGAAAATTTTATAAGTTGAATGGTATGTTTGATAGAGAAGTTGATTATTTGACCAATCAGAGGCACCGACAAGTGCCAACTGGTTGTATCTCAGCTCTGCAAAATGGAAGATCCTTGAGGTTTGGAGTTGAATTGGTAGGAAGATTGCTGGAACTGGAAAACATAATGTTCCATGCTTCAGGGTTACCATTTCCATCTTTGTTAATGTTTTCGTTAACTGCTGGTCCTTGGTACTAATCCGTGAACTTTGATTTGCGTGTAAAATGGACCTCTTGTGCGTTATGTTCTTGCAGAGTTCTGTAACCGGTTCACTCTTAATAGTGAAGAGATTGTATTAATGTTATCTTCTGTCTTGATTCAGGTGCCCATTCTCCCACCTCCACCTGGAATGCCTATGAAGTTGACCATCCATCAGTTTGAAGGCGATAATTCATCTGAATCTGATCCCAGTGTTCCTCCGTCAGCCATTGATGCAACAAAGATGGTTCCCCCTCCCCCGCCTCCACCTAGGCAACAGCCCCTACTGCCTGGACCACCACCCATGATCCAAAGCATACAGCCTGATTTTCTACCACCTGCAATGGCAAGATTTCCACCCCCTCCACCTCCACCAGGTATGCGGCCACCTCTAGCAGCTCCTGGGCTTCCTGGCCCTCCAGTAGGGATGGTCCCAATGATGCCAAGACCGCCGTATGGTCCACCACCTGGACCTCCCCCAATGATGAGGCCACCACTGCCTCCGGGCCCTCCTCCCGGTATGATGCTAGAAGACGGCGTAGGTAGTAGGTTTGTTGCTCCCCAGAAACCATCTTATGTGAAATCCGCTGCATCTACTGTTGTGAAAAGGCCGCTGGCACAACACACCCCAGAACTTACAGCCATGGTTAGTTTTTATCCAACCCCTTAGAGTAACGACTGCATTAAATACATTTTCCCTGGAAGATTCAAACTCAATTTCTTTTTGTTTAAATTCAGGTTCCTGCATCTGTGAGAGTCAGGAGAGAAACAGCTGCTGTCGCGAAACCGAAACCAAAGGTGACGACGCCCTCAGCTGTTACAATGTCAACGAGGCCTGTAGTTTCTACTGTATTAAAGCCTGAACCACCTTCAGCAGCAGCAGCAGGAGTTGCGCCTAAAGGCAAGAGCGTTGATGACTCGTACTCAGCCTTTTTGGAAGACATGAAGGCACTTGGGGCGCTTGATAGTTGATCCGACGCAGCCTAAAGAGAGATCGATTCGCTGCTGTCAACTGGAACAGTTGCACTCCTCTGGCTGTGTAGGGAAAACAGTTGAAGGTCCCGATGAGCAAAAAGGCTTTGTCCACTTCGAACTCAGGAACTTTTCGATTCTGCTGCCATCATGTCAGAATCTGACAGTCAGATGCCTTGGTTCTAGCTATCTAATATGGTTGAACTGTGTGTGTTCGGTTGTAGGTTTAGATGGGTATGTGGACCTTGTAAAAGTGATTCGTTCCTGGGTTCCTTCAATCGAATTGACAGTAGGAGGATATATCATATATGTATCCAATGAGGGCTAAAAATCTATTTTTAAGATATTTTACAAATCTTACATATAAAATAATTCTACATAATTTTGAGACTTTAATGGACTACAACTTTTTCTGGCATTAACATGGCTAGTCGGAAGAGAAATATGAAACAAGAAATAGTCCGTCCGACGACGGACGGCCGGGTGAAATGCTAGTTAGTTGATTTTCACGGAGGAATTATCTCACCGACTCACCGTGCCGTTTTCTCTAATCATAAAAAGCAAACACATAATCCAATTTAGTGTTCGCATTTCCCATTCGCCGTCTACAACATTGATTAATGATTAGTAATTCTAAAACCATCACTCAGGAATTAGTGCTGGTAATACACAATGTTATGAAAAACCGGGCCGGGCCGGCCGGTCAGACCGGAGAAAACCGGACCCGGCCACAAGTCCGTTCCCCGAAGAATGAAAATGGGCGGGCTGTATGCATCCGCTTATATTTTCACTTTTCAGGTAAAATAGACAAGCGCCTTACTTTTATTTTTTGTTTCCTTCCGTTTCAACAGACAATTAATAAATGAAGCAAGCCACTAGCCAGCCGAATTTTGACCTTATTTTATTCCTATTTTTTCTTTTATTTCTTCTTATTTGAGAGTCAATCTCCGGTTTATGTCCGGTTTGTAGTATCGGTTAATCATCGATTATTCGATAAACCTTGAATCTCTAGTTAATCCGGATCGATATCCGGTTTGATTTTAACAACACTGGTAATTCACCGCCTCATGCAACTAGCATCCGTATGACCATATACTCAGTGGTTAGGGGTGGGCAACGGGAAACGGGTATTTGAGTATACCCGTACCCGTCCCATTTTTTAAGGGTTACGGGTACCCATATTACCCGTAATATTTTAAACGGATGGGACTTGGGATTGTACAGTCCTAATATGGGTACCCGCGGGTTACCCGTGAATACCCGTTTGGGTAATATGGGTACCCGTTGTACCCATTCAAATTACAAAGACATATAATTCAGCCCATGCGCCCAGGCCCAACCCAATTCAAAATCCATTAAAATTACAAAATCCATTTAATTCAGCCCGTGAGAGTTGAGACGCTGACGCACCCCTAGGCCCTAGAAGACGCGAGACACGCGACGGCAGGCGGCAGCTTCTCTGGAATTTGGAAAGGTTTGTCTCTGTCTTGTCCCTGGCTGGAGGAGTCGTCTTCGCGGGACGAGAGAGAAGAGACGAAAGGTCGAAACCTAGCTCGCCTCGGGCCTCGGTGCCTCCTTCATTCACCGCCGCCGCCGCCTCTGAGTGCGTGACTAATTGTTTTTAGGTAAAATGTCATTTAAACTTTGGGTATTTATGGGTAGTATGGGTACCCGTTATCCGTGCCATACGGGTAATGGGTACCCGTTTCCCATATGGGTTTGGGATATGGGATGGACTTTGATCTCCAAATGGGACTGGGTACCCGTTTAAAACGGGACGGGTATCCCGTCCCATCCCGTTGCCCACCCCTACCAGTGGCGGAGCCAGAAAATTGGCCAAGGGGGTGTCTTTATCATATCATAAAAAATCACCTATACAATAGAAAAGTCAACTTTAAACTAAACAAAAAGTCAACAACGCAATACTCTAAATTCATACAATTACATTAAAATAGTTTCACGTACACCGGTTACAACGTCAAACAAATAAGTTCAATACATACAAATCAAGACTTCCATTCATCAAATATTACAAATTAGAACTCAGAAGTACCTTGGAATTGATTTTGTGAAACAAACAAGTGAACTTCAATTGATACTTCTTCACTTTCAACTTTGTTTAAACAAAAGACAAGAAATTTCTCTGTTGTAGAGCTAAAAAAAAAAAAAAATGAGCGAGTTTAAACAAAAGACAACAATTTATTACTATAAATAAAAACGAAAGTGCATTGCATAACAAAACTCACTCGATCGAAATGATAAGAAATTCTTTCTGCAACTGAATGGTCATTGGTTCGAATTTGTATATACCCCTACTCGAAAAAAAATTCTCCAAACCTTGCACCCCCCTCCTCTACAAGACCCCCCTCTTCTACAAGTGGCTCCGCCACTGCATATACCATTCTCCTTTTATAGAATCAGAAAAAAAATGTTTGGGTAAATACTATTTTTTAGCCAAATTGTTTTTCTCATTCCAAAATAATAGCCAAATCTTTCATAATACAAAATAATAACCGAACTTTTTATATCTATCTAAAATTTTAGTCATTGATATGTAACCGTTAATAACACCGTTAACCAACAATCCACCTCAACATCCACATCAGTATATTTTTATTTATCACTTAAATAAAGATAATAATAATAATGTAACGCCCAACGACTAGGGATGACAAAAATATCAGTAACTGTGGATATCCGCCCGAATCTAGCCTAATCGGGTAGGGTAAAATCTGAACCCGAAAGACATTTAGTGGTACGCGTAAAACCCGCACCCGAATATTGCGGGTAATGGATGGGCATGGGTTTCTCGCTATTCAATCCGAACCCGTCCGATTATACACATGCATATGTATTTTGTCTATAAATAATCATTATTTTACTTTAACACATTTTATATTTAGCATATAAATATAATATTTTCATGAAACTGTGTTGTTTTAATTAATTTTCTTCACTCCAGTGAATTATTGTCGTACTTTTCCTCTTACGTAATGTGAGAATACGTGTGAATGTTAACATATTAGTTGGAGTTATGATGAGAAATTACTACCCATGAATAATCGTGGATACCCGAAACCCGAACGAGTATAGGTATGGTTTTGATTTTCTATCTATTTCACATGTGGGTATGGGTATGGGTAATACCCGAACTACTCTGGTTTGAGATTTGCTCGATGGGCTCGTTGCAAGAAGTCAGTTGAGTTACCGTCAGGGCCGGCCAAGAGGGTGTGCTGGCCCGCCCTCCGGCACAGGGCCTCAGAATATTAGGGGCCTCTACTTAGATTCGTTAGTTACCGATCATATATTGTATGTTGTATTTTTAGTGTATGATTGATTGATTATGAGTATGATGATGTGTTTAATAGATAAATTTAGCTATAATAACAATTGAAAAGGATCTCATGGAGAATACGAAAATCTGAAAAATAATAGATAATTTTAATTTAAATAATATAGAAAGATATTACATTTTGAATAATGTTATTAAAATCATTTTAGTTTTATTATAGTTAAAGGTCGATTTGGACCACGTCTAGATTTTGAAATAAGGCCTCCACGATCTAGTAGACAACCCTGCACCCACCTCTCGATCAATTTAGACTATTTACATTTCTCCATTCAATCTTTGCGCTATATCCATTTTCTCTTCCTTCCAGATTTACTTTCCTTCCTACTAGGGCTGAGAATTCGGTCTTGGTTTCTTGGTCAAACTCGAAACGAGATCGTTTATTCCTGATGTAATCTTTTTCTGAACTTAAATATTTTTTTACAATTATTTACTAATTTTTAATTTTGATAAATTTATGGGGAAAAAAATTAGGGCCACATTTTAAATTTTCGAACCGGGCCTCCAAATATCATGGGACGACACTGGTTACCGTCGTCGCTCGTTGCAGTTTCCTTCATCGTGGAACCAGATTCTGAACACGCGCTCTAGAATCGTGGATCCAGAGTCGCCAATCGAAGAGAGAGATAGCCGATGCTTCTCCAGTTTCGCATCGCAGGCCATCCCCCAGCCAACAATCCGATTCAGGAAGAAGAGGAATCCAAGTAGCCAGAGGGAGAGATAGCTCGACGGTGACGGCGAGGAAAAGCAGGGGATTATTTCTGCGCAGAGATCTTCCTACCTCACCTGCCGCACTCGTTGGATTGAGACGGCGAGGCATTAATTTTTTTTTCTCGTTGTGAGACAAACTACTTTTTTTTAATCAATAATACGACTGGACATAGTTCTATAAAAATATAGTGCGTGACTCAATATCTTACATTGAGATCAGAGTGAATTTAGGGATGGCAATTACCAAGGGTAATTATTCCCAAATCCAAGTAGAGCCATTGATAATGGGTTAGGTATGGGTGTAGTGCATATGAGTTGGGTAAGATATGAATATTGCTTCTATAATCTAAATGGATATGAGTTGGATATGAATATCCATTTACTTGACGATATTTTAACTACATTGTAAAACTTAAAAAGTTTAGGTGCCAAAAAGTAAGACAAAAATTTTTAGGTACTAAAATGTAATTTTCCATCAATATTTTGAGGACTTATATGCAAAAAAAAATTAAATTTTTGGTACTAAGTATGTGTATCTATTAAGTTTAGGTACTATTGGGACGAGAGAAGATACAGCCCACAGCTGTTGCGTGTGCGTTCCATGAGTCGTGGATGACAAGGAATACTACTCCTTGTAGGGATTGTTGCACTAACGTTTCATGTACTTGTGCCCCAGTTAATAGACGTGTTGATGGGCATATATATATTGATGTAAGGCAAATGGCCGAACCAACCTAATAAGAAAAACCCTATTCTCCGTGGATGTAAGCCTCACACACCGTGAGGAAGAATTACGTTAAATCTCGTGTCGTTTACATTATCGCTAAATCTATTATGGTATCAGAGTTGTGAGTTCCAGCGGATTGTTATCTAATTACCATGGGCACAAGTGGTGATGAAGGAGTTGTTGGAGACAAAGAGCTGCAGCTCACCGCCGACAAAGAACCCGCTCTCCCGCCCGTTTATCAACTCAGCAATTCGGACGGCCCGAGTCGGATGATGGTAGGTGAAGCCTTGACAGCCTCCAACTACGGTGAATGGGTCCTCGATATGAAGGACGCTCTCATCGTCAAAAACAAGTTTTGTTTTGTTGATGGAACGCAACAAAAGCCGACAAATCCTGTTGAGCGTAGCGCGTGATCCGTTGCAATGCAATGGTGAAAGGGTGGTTGAATACTGCGATGGATAAAGAAATTTGAAGTAGCATCCGTTTTGCTGAGACAACTCATGCGATTTGGGCAGATCTCCAAGAGCGATTTGGCCAAAGTAGTTCATCCCGAGCATACGAACTTCGGCGGCTTATAAGCACGTTGCAGCAAGAAAAGAATTTTGTGTCCTCGTTTTACAAAAAGTTGAGAGGTTTATGGGAAGAGACCTCAGCTATAGCGCTTACACCACGATGCACTTGTGGCTTGTGCACATATGACGTATCGTGGAGGGTCCGTAAACAACAAGACAATTCCAGGCTCTTCGATTTTTTAATGGGTCTTGATGATGCGCTTGCAGTTGTCGCATGTACTGGCCATGAAGCCTACGCCATCACTCCCTGAAGTCTTCAACATCGCCTTGAATGAAGAACAACAGAAGGCGATATCTCAAAACCGGTGTCTGCAGCCTGAAGCTGCCGCGTTTAACACCCATAGTGATGGAAACAAGCTGTCTCGTGGTACGAGGGAGCGTGACCGAACAAGGTGTACTCACTGCCAGAAGGTAGGACACTTGCGAGAGGCCTGTTACGAGCTTATTGGCTACCCAAGTAGAGATCAGGATCGTTCGGGAGAGAAGCCGCAACGTAGGCGTGGTAGTCGCAGTCCAGCTGAGGGTTCAGCTCCCGAACCCATGGCCTCGCAAGCTGAGAGTGAACAAAGTCTCGTCCCTGGTTTCTCGATGAAGCAATTGGAACAACTACAGAAGTTTTTTGGACAGTCTACGACAATTGGTGATGATCCGGTTGCTAATATTACAGGTATGGTTTCTGATACTTCTGAATGGCTGATAGATTCCTGTTGTAATGAGCATATCACCATGGACGAATCATTATTATCTCATAAAGAAGTCAATATCAATGGGAAACGAGTCTGAATCCCCAATGGTGCGAGTATTCCTGTTAAGCACATCGGTTATATACCTTTGCAACCTGTTTTCACACTTGGGCTATTTCTCCATGTTCCTGAATTTAGTTGTAATTTATTCTCTGTGAGCCGACTAACGAAGGATAATCATGTTGAGTTGATCTTCATTGATGATTTCTGCGTTATTAAGGACTTACGCTCCAAGAAATTGATTGGGAAGGGGGAACTTCGTGATGGTCTTTATTATTTGAGATTTTTTGGCAGCGACAACATGACAGCTTGTGCAGTTCGTGGGGATGAAGTGGATTTTGGTGTTCTTTGGCATGCTCGACTGGGGCATCCCTCTGCGGAAAAGATGGAGAAGCTTAGCTCTAGTTTATCTATTTCGGTTTCATCTATGAATACTGATTTATGTCATTCCAGTTCAAGAGCTAAGCAAACTCGTACTCCATTTGTTTTGAGCTCCATTAAGACGAAGTTTTTGTTTTGAACTCATTCACGTGGATATATGGGGTGGATATAAAGTTCCTTCACTTAGTGGCACACATTATTTTCTAACGATAGTTGATGAATTCAATCGCGGAGTGTGGGTTTATTTGCTTCGGTTTAAGTCTGATGTGGGTCGCCACTTGTTATTTTTCTGTAACATGGTTCGAAAACAGTTTGGCAGGCCAGTTAAGCGAATTCAAGGCGATAATGCTCATGAATTCAAAACCGACATACTCCAAGAATTCTATGAGCGTGAAGGGATCCTGCTTCAGACCTCCTGCACTGACATGCCTCAACAAAACGACGTCGTGGAAAGAAAACATCATCACATTTTGGACAGCGCACGGGCACTTCGTTTCCAGGATAGTTTACCACTTCGCTTCTGGGGCGAGTGTATCTTGACTGCCACTTATCTCATCAATAGGTTGCCGACCAAGGCTACAGGTAAGACTCCGTTTGAGGTTTTGTTTGGGAAACCTGCCACTTATCAACACTTGTGTGTTTTTGGGTGTTTGGCGTATTACAAAGATATGCATGGTCATTTGGACAAGTTCTCGGCACGAGGGCGCGCGAGAGTCTTCCTTGGGTATGCTCTTAGCCAAAAGGGATATCGGATCCTTGATTTGCAGAGTTAGAAGTTTATTACCTCTCCTGATGTTCAGTTCCACGAGAAGAAGTTCCCGTTTCAAGATGATGATGGTCGAGAACCATATTGGGTACCTCGACCAGTTTTTCAAACGGCAGAAGGCGAGTCAGCCGCGTCTACTCCTCTTCCGGATCGCCCCTCTTCGCCACTAGCTCCCACGCCCATCACTAGCATACCCCCTGTTGATGTAGAAAATTCGGGCTCATCACCATCGTCTTCCGATGCATTCAGCCCGTTGGTCAGTCCAACTCGTTCCTCGACCACCTCGTCCCTAGTCGTCGATGGGTCACCAGTCACTGGTAAGGACACTCTCAACTGTCCTCCCAGCTCTTCTCTGTCCCCACTGTCTGCGGGCTCTTCCCCTTGTGATGAGATGCCAGCGCCTCTGCGCAAAAGTGAGCACGTTCGTTTTCGGCCAAAGCATTTGGATGCTTATGACACTACTGGCTCTATTTGTGGTACACACTTTGCTCAATATCCCCTTGCTTCTTATGTTAGTTATGATCAATTTAAACCCACTTATCGTGCTTTTCTTGCAGTGGCGACCCAACACGACGAACCTACTTCCTTTCACAAGGCGGTTCTTGAGAAGTGTTGGCGGAATACTATGACCCGAGAGATTATTGCTCTCCAAGAAAGTGGGACGTGGAGTTTGGTGTTTTTACCACCTGCAAACACACGATCGCATCAAAGTGGGTTTACAAGATCAAATTTCTACCCGATGGTACGATTGAGCGCTATAAAGCGCGATTGGTAGCGAAGGGATACACTCAAATCGAGGGACTGGATTTTCAAGATACTTTTGCTCCCGTTGCAAAGCTTGTCATAGTTCATTGTTTGATTGTGGTTGCAGTTAGTCGAGGATGGTTCCTGCACCAGCTCGACGTCAACGCCTTTCTTCATGGGGATCTTGAGGAGGAAGTCTAAGATTCCTCAAGGATTTCGTGCTCCAAGAGATACGCGGGTGTGTATACTTCACAAGTCTATTTATGGTCTTCGTCAAGCATCTCGGAACTGGTATAAAAAAATCATTGTAGCGTTATGTGAGTTGGGGTTTCGAGCTTCGCTAGCGGACCATTCTCTCTTTATCTTTCGACCAGGGGGCATCTTTGTCGTCGCTCACATTTACGTTGATGACGTGATAGTGACAGGTAATGATTTATCGTTCATCATTAAAAGCCAAGCAGTTTCTCAAAGACCGGTTCAGTATTAAGGATCTTGGGAATTTTCGTTATTTTTTGGGAATCGAGGTTGCACGTACTGCAAATGGAATCTCTCTTAGCCAGCACAAGTACGTTTTGGATATTCTTGAGGATGCGGGTGTTCAAGGCTCTCGACCCGGTGAGTTTCGTATTGAATAAACCAACTAACGCGTCTGAGTGAAGATGTGTTAGCCGATCCTTCACCATATCGGCGCCTGGTTGGGAGGTTATTATATATGACTGTTACTCGACCGGATATCACTTATGCGGTGAACATCTTGAGTCAGTTTGTTCATGCGCCTAGCCAGATGCATATGGATGCAGCTTATCGTATACTTCGTTATCTCAACTCTCAAGACGTCTCCCGGGCAAAGGCTATTTTTCCTGGTTGTTAATCCTCTTCGACTTACTGCCTGTTGTGATGCAAATTGGGAAGGCTATCAGAGCAGTCGATGCTCGACCACAGGTTATTTTGTCAGTTTGGGTGGTGCACTACTGTCATGGCGCACTAAGAAGCAGCGTGTCGTTGCTAGATCTTCAGCTGAAGCAGAGTGTAGAGCCATGGCCAGCACAGTTAGTGAACTTATATGGCTTCGATGGCTACTTCGAGAATTAGGGGTGTCACCGTCTCGTCCTACGCCACTGCACTGTGACAATGAAGCAGCTCTTCACATTGCGAACAATCCGATTTTCCACGAACGCACCAATCATGTTGAGATGAACTGCTACCTCGTTCGAGAACGTGTCCAGTCACGCGAGATTCTCCCTGTCAAGGTTCATACGGAGTGGCAGCTTGCTGATATTCTTACTAAAGGTCTTGGGGCTGATCGGTTTCAATTCTGGAGGTCCAAGCTGAATGTGCGTGATCTCCACATGCCAGCTTGCGGGGGAGTATTAGGCCGAGAGAAGATCCAGCCCACAGCTGCTGCGTGTGCGTTCAAGGAGTCGTGGATGACAAGGAATACTACTCCTTGTAGGGATTGTTGCACTGACGTTTCATGTACTTGTGCCCTAGTTAATAGACGTGTTGATGGGCATATATATATTGATGTAAGGACAATGGACGAACCAACCTAATAAGAAAAACCCTATTCTCCTTGGATGTAACCTCACGCACCGTGAGGAAGAACCACGTTAAATTTCATGTTGTTTACGTCATCGCTAAATCTATTAGGTACCAAACTATAATTTGCATTTGGCCATGAATTCAAACCTAAATCCATTTGTTAAAAACCCAACCCAAACCAAACCAACCCAAATAAATGGGTATGAGACTATGGGTACAAACTCATCCTCTACCCATATCCATCTATTTGAATTTTATACCCAACCCAATTGGGTAGATTTTATGTATAGCCTTTTCACCACGATTCGAGGCACACTAGAGACATTTTTAAGTGCGTTTGAATAGGCAGTAGTCGAAATCGAAAGGCCATACAGAAGAATCCGGATGCAAGACGATCGAATCGAATGGCCACACAACCAGGGCCATAACATCACACATTTACAGGTCAAAGCTCATTGAATAGATACTGAGCAGTAGTAGCCGTCGAGGACTGTCGTTTCTCCTAAACCCATGAATTAACTTGTCCTGCTTTGGCAGCTAACCCCATTATTATTCACTGTCGTCAATCCTTAAGCCCACAAGATGAATATCCCATCTCATAGTACTATAAATAGGGTCGAGTTTTGCATATTTTAACCATCACATTATAAGCAGTACCATCTAATCTGGCATATATAATCACCACATATTGAATAAGAAAATGATGATGATGATGGGGAAGAAGGCTACAGACATGAAAGCTGCAGGAAGGACTGCTCTCATCTTCCTCATCGTGGTCGCTCTGTTTCTCGCTTCAGGCGACAACAACAGCATCAGTAAGTTCAGCAATCATTTCCTTCTTTTCATAAGCAATCATTGTTTTCTTATATATATGATGGGATTTGGACACGGGGGAAAAATTGCAGTGGTGGGAGGAACAACTTGCAGCAAGAGGAGACACTCGCTTTCCTCCTCAGAGACCTGCTGCTCAATAGCAGCTAGTACCGGATTGAAGCTGCAGAAGCTGCTGAAATTGAACCCGGGAATCGACTGCGAAAGTAACCTCCAAGGCCAACTAATCTGCATTCAGGGCTAGCTATTCCCCACTTTGGTTACAATGTGCTGATATACCACTACTGCAATACTCTTTCCTTTTTGCTTTTGGACTTGTATCAGCAATCATCATCAACGTTATTACGTTTCTTCAGAATGATCGATGTTTTGAGCTTTGTAGTTGGCTTCCCTATGTTGCTGGTTTAATTCTAAAGGTAAAACTCCTCTGGAGTTGTTTGCTGGGAGAGATACCCCATGTATTTGATGAGCTTGCTTATCTTTCATGTGAAATTCTATCGTAATTCGAAAAATCGTCTCAATTAGGATTGAGAACTTGGAGGCATTTGCTCGTCTAACTACTACGATTACTCTTATCCGAATTTACACAAGCAATGTTGATAATCAATGATGTTGGCTTGTTACGAGTAGAATAGGAGTAATACTTGACTTGGAATTAAGCGAACAAGGTCCTAAATTATGTCACTCCGTAGATTGTCGTCTTATTAATACTTTTGTATGACGGGTTCTTGACTAAAAACTTTGGTGGATGATTCTACATGATTTTTCATACAATTATTTTCTTATTATTTATGACGAGTGGATAGCTCCGCACAGTGGTTCGAAACTATCTCATCCCTTAGATACTAGACAAATTAGCAATTTCACATTCAACTGTCATTGTATTTTTTTTTTTTTTTTCCTTTTCATTTAGTTGAGTTCTCCCCTCAAAATGTCATTAATTGACTAAATTTGTATGCCTATTATTACCATATATGGATGGATTAAAATTTTAAAATATAGTATAGACCTTAAAATAACCGGCTTCTACATAAACAATTAACATAACAGTTTGTATCCATGGAAATGATTTAACAAAATTTCTAGATATATCGATTCTACCCATTGTCATCCACAATAATTAGATCTGAGATTATGAAAAAAAGTGTTTAGGAGAGGTGTTTTTCTTGCAAAATTATGTCAGACCTTAGGGCCCACCCACCACAGTAATTAGTAGCCCTTCTACTAATTATTCTTTTCCTTTTCTGGCAGAGTTCCATTTATCTTGACAGCAGCCATTAATTGACGACCATGTGAAATAGTTTCAGTTTGCCCCTTCTTCCCCTTCTTCCCTCCTCATTATTCTATCAACAAAAGACCAATCCATATCCATTCTCAAGCTCTCCTTTTCACTCAAGATATCTTTGTCTCTTCTTCTTCTTCCACAAATCCCAACTTGCTTGATGTCATGGGTTCTGTCACTAAAGCTCCTTCCTTTTTGAGTTCCTTATATTTAGTTATTTACTGAAAAAACTGGTTCTGGCTGGTTATGTCATGTAATCATGTGAAAACGGCTGGTGCCCTTCTGTCACCTATTTTCTGCGCTCACTCACGGTTTCTCGCTGCACCAAGCTAGAGTTGTCTTCACGATTAGTCATTGAAGAACAAACTACTAGCTCCAAACTAGGTCTTTGAAGGCTTAATAGCGATATTAATGACAAGCACAACTGGATTTGCGAATCTTTCTTCCTGGATTATAATAATGATTCCATTGAACCAGCTAAGATGGTATGGCAGGCAGTAAACAGGCAATGGGGTGTTCTTCATTTTCTTTTCTTTTCCCTCCCAACCACTCTCATTTACTTCCCACTTGTTTATTCATGGAGGATAAGAGTCAACTCTGCAGTTCTTCCCCAATCACTGCACCTCAAAGGCCATTTTGTTGAATTTCATTGCTTCTGGCCATTGATGAATGAATCAAGTTGGCCATGAACAGATAAAAGCATGTTTGACTAAGGAGGAAAGAAAATGACTGCAAAAACAAATATTTCCCTGCTTCAAACTTCAACTGGGATTGTTATGAGTGGGAACAAGGTGGGAACCCGAATTTTTTCTTTAAGGAGAAAAGAAAGGGGACATCCCATTCTGGGAGCTGACTTCTTCAACAGGTGGTTGATGTCCACTACCATATGAATGAGAAAGACAATAATATGCTTGCGGCCGTGCCAACCCAGGAAGCAAGTTCGCATCTTTCTTAGGAGCACGATGTCCCTGTAAAATAAGATTTTGATTGAGAGGACCTCTGTTTTTTGGACTCGGGTTTTGGCACCATGGGAGTAGGAGGAGGAGCTTGTGCTATTGTCTTTCTGTTCTTCAACCTTTTGCTGCTCTCTCACCATTCATTCTCTCATCCCTTGTGTATTGATTCAAGTAAGTTCCTTCACTCTTTTGTGGTTTCTATGTTCCGTTCTTCAATTCCAGTTTGGCACTTCCTCTCTGTTTTTATCTCTGCAGAACTGATTTGTGCTCTATTTTTTTCTGGACTGTGTTGCTTGCAGCGGCTCCTTTGACCTTGAATGCCTCTCTCAGTTTCTGTAGCTACGATGGAAGCTCCTGCTGCAACTCTGCACAAGATTCTCAATTGGCAAAGCAGTTTCAGGCCATGAAAATCTCTAACCCTGGATGTTCATCTCTACTCAAATCAGTCGTTTGCTCTGTAAGACAGAACCCTTTTGCCTCCCCCCACACTTCCATTTGCAGGAAAAAGAGAACAGAAAACTAAAAAGTTCATATCTTTCTTGATTTAATCATCTACCCATCAATTCTTAGTGATTATTCCCCATCTGGGTTTCCGTGGTTTTTTGTTTTCGTTTTTTTGGCAGAGATGCGATCCATTTGCAGCAGAATTGTATCCAGCGAAACGCCCTGTTCCTGTTCTCTGCAACTCAACCGTTGCAGCAACTTCATCACAGTCAAACCAAGCAGACACAAACTTCTGTTCCCAGCTGTGGGATACATGTCAAAATGTCTCCATGCTCAACTCTCCTTTTGCTCCTTCACTAGGAGGCCAAGCTGGATTACCAAACAACTCCAATTCTACCAAGCTCACTGACCTCTGGCAGTCCAAATCCGATTTCTGCACCGCATTTGGTGGTGAATCTGCAGATGATTCAGTTTGCTTCGGTGGAGAACCGGTTCAACTCAATACCACCGGAACAAGTACTCCCCCAGCGCCACCAAATGGCCTCTGCCTGGAGAAAATTGGCAACGGTTCATATCTGAACATGGCTGCTCACCCTGACGGGTCGAACCGAGCATTTTTTGCCAACCAACCCGGTCAGATTTGGATGGCTACTATACCAGACCAAGGGTCCAAGACAACAATGGGAGTCGATGAAGCCAGCCCTTTTCTTGATCTAACCGATGTGGTCAACTTCGATACTGAGTTTGGGATGATGGGCATTGCATTCCATCCTAACTTTGCACAGAACGGCAGGCTTTTTGCGTCTTTCAACTGTGATAAGGTCAAGTGGGCGGGCTGTAATGGGCGGTGCTCGTGTAACTCTGAGGTGAATTGTGATCCTTCAAAGCTGGCTCCTGATAATGGTGCTCAGCCGTGCCAATACCAAACTGTTGTTGCAGAATACAGTGCCAATGCCACGTCCACCACTCCTTCATCGGTACATTTTTGTGTCTTGGATAACAAGTCATCAGGAAGCTGTTTTCCTAGTGGATTTCTTTGACTGATTGTTGTTTGCTGGGTTTTTTTGGTTATGCAGGCGACATCTGCGAAACCGGCTGAAGTGAGAAGGATATTCACAATGGGCCTTCCCTTTAGGTCTCACCATGGAGGGCAGATTCTGTTTGGACCTGACGGTTATCTCTACTTCATGATGGGGGATGGTGGCGGTACAGGGGATCCTTACAACTTTGCACAGGACAAGAAGTCATTGCTTGGGAAGATCATGAGACTTGATGTTGATAACATCCCAAGTGAGTATCTTGCAGCTATAGATATAGCGGTTAGATCTTTTTCCCAAGCTGACACAATCCGTTTGGGTACTGAGGTTGGGACCTGGTTTTCCGACCCATATGAATCTCCCCCAAACCACAAACTTGATTGGTACTATTCACCAGGAGAAATTAATTACAGTGGTATAATAGAATCAACTACTGGATATGGAACACACCCCACTGTCCGGAAAATTTACTCCGTTTTCTCTGTTGTGTGTACTTGTGTTCAAACTCTTCGTTGATATCAACCTGTATTAAACAGCTGCTCAAGAAATAGCAAACAACAGCTTTTGGGGAAACTACTCCATCCCTAGTGACAACCCATACAAACTAGATGCTGATCTGCAACCTGAGATATGGGCACTTGGGCTCAGAAATCCTTGGCGCTGCAGTTTCGATTCAGCAAGACCCTCCTACTTCCTGTGTGCAGATGTTGGACAGGTCTTTATTGCTGTCATTTCACCAAAACATTCTCCAATTAATCATGGTCTGCAATCTGGACTGCTTACCTTGACCTCTAACGCTATCTCTGCAGGATCAATATGAGGAGGTTGACTTGATCACCAAGGGAGGAAACTATGGCTGGCGTGTCTTCGAAGGAAACTATGCTTACAAGCCTCCAGCAACCCCTGGAGGAAACACACTTCCAAGCTCAATCAACCCAATCGCCCCAATAATGGGATACAACCACTCTACTCTGAGCAAGAATGAAGGGTCGGCTTCGATAACCGGAGGTTACATCTACCGCTCCCAAACCGATCCATGCATGTCTGGAAGGTAAGTTGATGAAAATCAGGTTCATCTGGCTGCCCTGCCTGCAGAATATGGTTAAAACTTTTGGAATGTGGCAAATGCAGGTACCTGTATGCAGATTTGTATGCCAGTAATGTGTGGGCAGGAACCGAAACACCTGAAGATAGTGGGAACTTCACTGCCAATTCAATTCCTTTCAGCTGCGCGAAGGACTCTCCTATCCCATGTACCACTGTTTCAGGAAGTGACACCCCATCCTTGGGGTATATTTTCTCCTTTGGCCAAGATAACAACAACGATGTGTTCCTTCTAGCCAGCAGTGGTGTGTATAGAGTTGTCCCTCCAAGCCGTTGCAATTATGCTTGCTCGAAGGAGAATGCAACGGCAGCTGCTGGCAGCCCTGCTCCTTCTGCTCCAGGCGCATCGTCTGCAAGTCAGCTGCAACGCAGTAGCAGAGTTGTAGTCCTCCTGTTGGCTTCCTTGTTATTTATGTTCAGTTGTATCTAATTTGTCATAGCAGCTCGTAAGCCCCGGCATTTTGTTTATCAGTATGAGACATTTTGTGGCTGAGTTTATTTCTCTGTGATTGCTGTTCTTTTTTTTTTTTCAATTGCCTTTTGTGACTATAAACAGACATGTAAGACTCCACTTGATTCAACTAGTTGGTACATCTGCACCTGATTTTCACCACCCTCTTACTGATACAAGCTATTTCACCTACAATGATCACCCTCTTCTATTATCACTCCGGAAATGACAAACAGATGTTTGAATGACTTCCCCCAAAACCTTCTCAAAAGGCACCACACTAATAATGGTCAGAAGCTACTAGCATATCATAAACCTTACACTTTTCCCCTGGACCAATCTCCACTTTTCCCACCGGTCTTGCCCTCAAGCTGCACGTCCGTTATCCGGATATCTTTAGAAGCAGCCTTGCACATATCATACACAGTTAGACCAGCAGTAGCCACAGCAGTTAATGCTTCCATTTCCACACCAGTTTTCCCCGTCGTTGCAGCCTCCCCTTTGATCTCCACACTGTGATCTTCAGGGTTCAGCACGAGATCGACACGGAGGTGACTCAATGCAATGTTATGGCAAAGCGGGATGAGCGTACTCGTTTGCTTTGCTCCATTAATGCCAGCTATCTTGGCCACAGTAAGGACATCTCCTTTAGCCATTTGGTTGGCCGAGACCATATCAAACACCTTCTCCCCCAAAACCACCTTGCAACTGGCAATAGCTACTCTCTTAGTTGAGTCCTTTGCAGATACATCCACCATTTGAGCTTCTCCTCTACTGCCGACATGGGTCAAACCACTCAGATTGTTGTCTCCACCATCGGGTATATGAGAGAACTTGTGACGGGATAGCTCTTGCGCTGTATTGCTGTCAGTAAAAGAAAGGGGAAGCTCTTGGGATTTCAACTGAGGCTGCTGCTCTTCAACAAGAGGATTGGTGCTAACTGAACCAGCTAATCCACTAGGGGGTACTTCACCAAAGACCACTTCCATTTCCTAAAACCAAATTGGGGAAATAAGTATACAAATTACCAAAGTTCAGAGCTTTTGTTTCTTCTAACTCCTAAAGACTCCCAAAATGAAGCCAACGTGAAATAGAATAACCATAACCAAACTCTGATCATGAATTAAGCCTGCTCTTAAATTCGATTCTATTTTGCGCAAACAATATACAGGGAAGAATCAATTTGGCTCTGAAAAGGGATTCCAGTTTGCATCTAACCTTATTCATCTCGGCAATCGCACTCCCAAATGCATCATGGAATTTGCTGGTACTGAAGAACCTCCTAGAGCGCGAGAAGGCTGCCGCAGCTGTTCCTCCGGCGGTAAACATTGAGGGCGGGCGGGAATAAAACGATTTCACTGCAAGAAAGAGAAGTCGAAAATCAAAATAAGAGGGAAAAGTGCAGGATGTTGCAGAGTATACAAGTGCAACAACTTCATTTGTAAATAAAAGAAGTTCTTGCGATTTCTACCAAGGCGGAGGCGGTCGGAGCGACGATCGGCTATTTCGGTGGCGGCCTTAGGTGATGGAGGGTGAGACGAAGCAGGGAGGCAGAGAGGTGGTCGGGCGGCGAGAGAATGAGAGAGAAGGGAGGAACGGCGGCTGGGTTTTGCGGAAGTCGCCGGCGTCCTTTTGTTTTTAATTTTTATATGGTCTTCTCTTATCTCACTGGGCCGGCTTTGACATGGGCTTAAAGACACTTTCTATATCTGCTGCCAAATTGGTCAATTCCTCCGCTTGCACAGTTGCACCGCAGTCCGCTTCCATGTTTCCATTCACTTGTAGCAACTAGCAAGACTACGAGAGGAGACAATCCCAGTTTAAAGAACTATTTAACAGATTCGAATCTAGAACGTTCAATTTCTAAATTATAGATCAACCATAGAGTCGTTAGATCAAGCCTAGTTTGCTAGCGTTTGTGTTACTTCAACTGTTTTGTCTCTGTCCAGTCTCCTATTCTTTACTCTTTAGAGTTATGCATTGTGGTGGTGGATGAAGCAACAATGTCTACGACTCGTAGAAGGGTGAGATTAGATGGATACGACGGCTCCAGTATGTTGTTTGCTTTTGAGGGAGTCTTCACTGGCATTATTGATCCTACCTTGATGGAGATGTTGGCTTTTCGAGAGGTTGTGATCCTACCTTGATGGAGATGTTGCATTGTGAGGTTTCTGGTTTGTTTTAATATATTTGTGGTCTGCATTAAAACATTTCTGGTTTGCTTTTGTGGTTTGTTTTACCGTGTTTGTGGTTTGCATTAGGAGGTTTCTGATGTGCTTTTCGCAAATGTTGTGGTTTTCTTTGTGAGGTTTGTGGTTTGTTTTAGGAGATTTGTGGTATGCATTAAAAGGTTTCTGGTTTGCATTAAGAAGTTTCTGGTGTGCTTTCGAAACTTTTGTGGTTTGCTTTGCCGGGTTTCTGGTTTGTTTTAATATATTTGTGGTCTGCATTATGACATTTTTGGTTTGCTTTGCGGGGTTTCTGGTTTGTTTTAATAGATTTTTTTGTTTGTATTAGGACGGTTCTGGTTTGTTTTTGTGGTTTGCTTTATAAGTTTTTTGGTGTGTTTTTGAAAATTTTGTAGTTTGTTTTGTAAGGTGTCTAGTTTGTTTTAGGGGATTATTGGTATGCATTAGGAGGTTTATTGTAAAAATGTTTATATTTTTTTATGATATTTCTAGAGTGCTTTTAAGAGATTTGTGATTTCAATTAGCAAATTTATGATATGATTTGTTGAGTTTCCATCCCATCTTCTAGCCCCATAGATGGTAAATGGTAAAACTTGAAATCAAATGAGCAGATCTGACTTTCATAGTGATTTAAATCTTGTAAAATTAAATTATTTATTCCTTCTCAATCGTTACTGATCTTTTATAATATATGTAAATGGAAGACAACTACGACGCCACCCACCGCTCCACACCAGTCCCGCCGCCTGCCTAGATCTGTGCCACTTCATCTCTTCCTCCTTCTCCGTCGACGAACTACTCCGGCCTAGGTACTTACAAATTACAATCCACCAGCAAGAAAAGAAAATTTATTGATGAGCACCAATTTCCATTCCCCGTTTTCAGAGTAATGAAAATAATCCCTGGTGCTTGATTTTTCTTGCTGCAGGCAACTCGAGGGAGAAGAGGTATTTGAACGTCACTGGATGGAAGAAAAACAGAGACCGAATTCCGACGTAGGCGCCGGTGCTGCCTCAATCGTTGCCGCCACACATGGCGACTCCAATCCCAGAGTTCAGATTTGAGGCGATATGGCTGTGGCCTCACCGATTGCTGACCGAATGGCGCAATCCATGGCGAAGGAGATTCTCTTCGATATCATGACCACCAGAACTGAAATCCAGATCCAGATTTCATAATCCTCTTTGCCAGGAAGCTCATATGTTATCGACTGTAACTTCCGGCTGTGGCTCCGCTAAACTGACCGAGTCTTCGCCTCTCTACCTAGAACTAAGGCTCGTCGGCGCTGCAGTCGATGTGTTCGCTGTAGAGACAACAAAATAATTTCTAATTCCAAAGAAGCGGGGTTGGGGTAACGAATTGCCGGTACCGTCAGCCTCTCCAACGGCCTTCGAAGGCCGGTGACGGCAACAGAGAGTGTTGCAGGCCGAAAGAAGAAACCGATAGGGATGAGGAGGAGATGCCGGAAGAGATGGGGTAGAGGAGAAACGGGTTACACAAATATTTTAATTTTTGTTTATTATCTGTATTGGCATTTTACTGTTATGCCTTTATTGTTAGTATAACAACACTTTTTAGTATAACAATACTTAAATGTTGTTATACTATCCGCACCCTGATTTCACATATCTTGTGTGTCATTGAATCAACGAAGGTACCTTCTCATTGTGGTTATTTCGATATTGCCTAGTTCATCCGAAAAAGGATTTAGGGTCGTTTGCTTGTTGGATTTGGGTCATGGATTTGGTACCCAAATCCCAAGTTTGATGGATTTAACATAAGTCCATTGTTTGTTGAAGGGTAGAGATGAACAAACACACCCGCAAACTGACCCACCCGTCCAGCCCGACCCAGCCCACTCGTATTTATTGCTAAAACGACGGTTTTGGGTTGGGTGAGGGTTTTCTTTTGTACAACCCGCCTCTTTTGGTTTGGATTTTGGATTACACAACCCGTAAAACCCGACCCAACCCGTGTTCCAACTATTAGTATGAGTTCGGATCTAAAATCTATTTATGTAGTATATAGTCATATACTTATGAGAAAATTAAGATATTTCGCCATGTTTTTCTCCAATGGTCTCCCTAATCTAATGCATTCTTCGACTTAAAGTTTAGACATAAATTGAATATAGTTATGATTCACGTAATCTTTTTTCTTGTGTACAATTTTAATAGAATAACATATGATGGATGCGTTTGCTTATAACATTTTTAGCCTATTTCAACAAATATCGTGAAAAAACAAGGCATATGTTGAAGTAAATAACATTTTATTAAAATTTAAACAACATTTGTGAATTTTCATACCTTTCACCTTGGTTCATTCATTTGAAATTTTAATTAGTTATAAAATATTTTTATGATGTAGAATAATTATATATTTTATGTTGGGTTGGGTTTTACTTAAAAATATCGCCAACCCGACCCAACCCAATTAGAAACAAACCGTAGGGTTTAATTTTTTTTGGGTGGGTTTGGGTTTGATATTTCCCAAACCGTAGTGCATGGGTCGGGTGATTAAAATGATTAAACTCGAACCACCCGACCCATGTACACCCCTATTGAAGGGTGCTAAATCCGTGGGGTCCACGAATTTTGTCTTTATTTTGGAACCAAATCCGTGGACCTCACGGACTTGTAAATCCTTGATGGTTAGTTATTTATTTAACAAATCCATCATCAAATCTATCATGCAAACATTAGACTCTTTAAATACATAATCCAATAAATTCAACATAAATCCAAAACCCTAATTTTCAAATCCAACAAGCAAACAACCCCTTATATGACCCAAAACGGAAAAACCCTCCCCCACAGCAAAAGACCGGAAACGAAAAAACCAAACACCAACTTCCTCCACCGAGGGAGAGAAACTCGGCAGCCAAGTTTCCGATTTTCAATTTCCTGGGAAATAGGGTAGACTGGAAGAAAGTGTTGCGAGTGAATCAATGAGAGGAGAGATGATGGTCTTTCCTTCTCTTTCCCCGTTCTCAACCTTGTCTCCCTTTCGTCTTCCAATGGCGGAAACCTGACTTCCTGAAAACCCTTGATCTTGTACATGTAATCCTCCCTACATTAGCTCTACCTTCCCCCCTTTCGATCTCCCTTCTGTTGACCCCTAACTAACTATGTCGCGCGACCAACCTTCTTCCTCCCCTCCTAACCCGATCTCTCCTTCCCAAACCCCTAAACCCGCCGACGACTCCCACGGCGAGACCGACGGCGCCGTCGCCAGTAAACCCCAGCCTACCGACCCCGCTACTCCCACTACCTACCGCACTAATCGCCCTTCTCGCGCTTGCACGCTCCGCGCTGCTGCTAAGCTGCAGCAGCAGCAGCAGGCTAAGCAGAAGCCCAAGAAGGACCACCGCCAGCAGCAGCGGCGGCGGCGGCAGGAGGAGGAAGAGGGGGATGAGGACCAGGAGGAAGACGATGAAGACGGCGGAAGTGGGGATGAGGCGTCGCTTCATAGTAAAGACCAATGTAGTACTGGTGCCAGTAAGATTGTGACTTCCTTGGTGGCTCCTCCGGAGCCCGCTCAATTGCCCCGGTGGAACCTCCGCTCCATGTGGGAATTGGCTTCAGTACTCAATTTCTTGCATGTGAGAGGCGCTTCTCCTTTTTAGCTTTTTGGCTTTTGTTTCAGTTGCTACGGCCTTCCTTAAATTTCTTCCCTTTTTGGGTCTCGCTTATCCTATTGAAATTTCGTGATTTTGACGGATGTTCTTGGTTTTATGATTCTAGGTCTTTAGACCCTTGTTGAACATTCAAGTTGAATTCTCGGCCGAGGAGTTTGAGACGGCTCTTCTCTCACCCAATGACACATTGGGGGAGATTCATATGCCATTGTTAAAGGTTGGTGCTTTCTGTTCCATGTCGTAAAATTTTCACTTAGTTCAACTTAAGCTACTTGATACATGAGTTGAACTTGTTGTTCTTTTGTTTGCAATTGGATAAATGTACATTAGGCAAGGTTTGAGTCTATACCTTTGTTGCTATGGATTCTAAGCAAGATGGTGGACTGGAAATGTTTCACGCCTGTGTTAATGAATTTGGTTTCAGCAAACAAAGACATCTCACTCCCTGGGATCTTATATTTTTTTCCCACATTGTCGATTGACTGTGAACTGCAGTTTCTCAGCTGTTGAACTTTCTGGGAACTTTAGGTGCGACGAATTAGTTCTTTGATCTCTCTGGATACTCGGAGAGGGCTAACTTTATTTATTGATATCAAGTTGCAATTGCTATGGTTGTTGAAATGTTTGTGTGAATGTCTTCTGAGATTGGACATGGTAACTTAGGAGTTTGGGTAGATATAGGAGGTTCCAGATGAATGAGTTTCATGTATCTCGAATAATGGTGGATTAGTTCTCTTGTTTAGTCTAAGATTTGGCGATTTGCTGCTGAAGGAATGATCTTTGTAGCTATTTGGTTATTGGAGGGATTTGAAATGCTTTGTTTGGTTTGGCACAATCTGGGTGAGGTGGTGGACTGTTGTTGCAGAATCTAGGATGATATTATAAACTGAAGGTGCTTCATTATGGTTAGAGTTGAGCTACTTCACTGGCATTTCAAGTCAGTTTTCAATCAGAGTGCCTGCTGACAGATAGATTCGGCAGGAATGATGGAAGGTATAGGTTTTTATACTGATCATGCGAATGCTAACTACAATTGGTACTTTTCTGGATGTGAAATTACTGATGCACCCACATCCTATCTAAGAGGTCACTTGAAGTTTGGGATGGTACGTTTAAGTATATGATGTTCCAGCCACTGAGAATACACTTCTGAACTGGTTTTCACCTGTATATTATGGAAACAGCCAATTTCGAGAATAGAGATACGGCAAAAAAGTCCACATGACCACCTGGTAAATCTGGACAGCAAGTGAAGATGTGTGATATTATGATGCAGCTTCGTATGGATAGTCTAGCAAAGAGTTTATTCTCTCTGACTAGTTCTTACGAGCTCTTTGAGAATTCCTTCTGTCAGTATATTTCGAGATAATCTGCAAATTATTGCTGCCTGATGGGTGCCCATGGGGAGGCTTGGCTTGATGGAAACTCTTCTTGTGAATGCTCTGTTTATGATTGACTACATACACTACCGTATTAGGGATTTGCAAACTGGAGGAAATAATTTGTATATTCTTCCCCTACCATTTTTAATTTTTGTATGCAGTTTGACGAGGTTTGTACTGTTCCTTGTCAGATGGATACTAAATGCTACTTTAACCTCATATACTGATTCCCAGTTCTTGCTATTGCAGGCAATACCTCCTATTACTCGGACGGCTCTTACTCGGGATACATGGGTTACAGTTTTGTGCAGAAAACTAAGAGACTGGTGGCATTGGGTAAGTCCAGCATTTCAATCCAAACTGAATTTTGACACTCTGCACTTGACATAGGTCATCTAGTTGCAGAATGCTAAGATGAGTATTGTATTTGCTTGCAGGTTGCAGATGGAGATCTTCCATTAGTTGCTTCACATGGGTGAGTAGTGATGAATGGGCATCTGTTTTTGTCTGTCTTTTGACTTCTCAACTTGTCTGAATTACTTAATTTATTATTTGCTTTTGATGGCTAGGGCGGAGGTTGAAGCATATAAAACACTGGAGCCTGCTGTTCGTGTGGTGATCCTGAAGGCACTATGTGATATTCGTGTTGAGGTATGACGTCTTATTCTATGTCAGTCGATCTTGTGAGCTATGGTGTTGGTCCAAATATGTATTTGTTTTATTTAACTATTCAGGGATCTTCTTGGTTATCGATCTAAATATTGTATCATCATAATTCATATCTGACTTTGTTACCTAGTGATTTTTGGTAAAGTATATTGTGAAAATGCACCGTAATGGAATTTAGAATTGGATAATATTAGTAACTTCCTTTTTGTTTGATTTCCTTGTATATCTGCACCACCACTTCACTCATTTTTACCTATTGGATGAATTTTTTTTTTTTGTGGCGATTTACAAATCGTAAGTGAAATTTTCATCTCTTTGATGTTATGCAACAAAGGAATTGGCTTCCTTTAAGATCTGGACTTGTTCTCTTGTCTTTTAAATATTATTTACTCTGGTGACTGGTATTATACATTTCTAAGTTATTGCTTTGCTAGCTGAACCCTTTTTGAAGTTTCCACTTCTTTCTGGAGAAACAATTTTCTGGTTGTTGGAATTCTAATGTTATTTGTGTGTTCTCTGTATACTTGGACAGTTGGACATTTAGCATGATTTCCTTATTGGCGACTGGACATTAATGCTCTTTTCCGTTTTTGGATGATACATATTCTTAATCGCATTATCGACGGAAAACTAACTCGAATGATGTTCTGCAGCAAGAAGACATACGGAACTATATTGACAGCTCTATTAAGCATGGTGCTCAACTGCTACTGTTCCGAAAAGAACGTGTTGGGGGTGATTCTCAGGGGATAAATTACTGGTATGAAACCGTTATTATAAAATCATGAAACTTGAGTATTTTGATTTATCAATCTTGCATTATATATTACAAGCTCTTGATTCAGATTTTTTGTTGTTGGTGGTGAAGGTATGAACCTGATGAAATAGTAGGCCACCGGTTATACCGGGAAATAAGAACAGCAGAAGTGCAGACAAAAGGGAAGACAAAAGGTTCCAAAGTCCTTCCTTCTACAGTATACCAGTGGGAAACTGTTGCGACGAATTTTGATGAATTTGTGGATGTCTCTGTAAGTTAATTTACTTATTGTCCTATTTGAACTCGATGGCATGGTTGTTCCCTTATTTTAGAATTGTTAAACTGCACCTAATCCCCTACTACACAAAGTACCTCTTCAAGTTCTTAAAATTTTGAGTTTGCAGACAAAATGGTGGACTTCATTTCTAAAAAGCACTGATGTTTTTTCATTGTATGCAAAGTTGAGGTTTATGTTGTCGGCCAGTTAACTCTGTTCATTTGTATGCAAAGTTGAATTAGACAATGAGTCCACATATATTCGTGTTCTCCATTCTTACTGTAATCATCCTTGTCCTCGACTCTATGTAATTAGAGGGAGAGGTCTGAATTGTACTTCCATCAATGATATCTCAAATATACAAGGTGTACGACCTTGGATATTTTGAGAATGATGAGGAAAAGTTGCTTCAACTTGCTTCCTGCTCCTAACATCATTTTAGTTTCCTCATTTTTCCTGTCTATCCATTGTCGCAGGAGAAGCTTTTTACCAGTAAAAATAGAACAGAGGCTTCATTAGGGAAGAAGCTAAAAAATGACTTGCTCCAGGACATTGAGAAGGTTCATAAGGTACTTGTTTGATGTATCTTAAAATGATGATATGGAATGGGCTAGTGTAGTAGTTCATCTATTGTGCACATCTAATTGATCATATATTCTGTGTGTTCCTTCAGAGGAAAGAGCGTTTGATGAAGAAGCAACACAGACAAGCTCTACTCTTAGATAACTATATGCATGTGGATGGGCTAGCAGCAGGTCGCTCCCTGCGTGATAGAAAGCCTGTCACTTACACTTTCGGTAAGAGATAATTTGTATAGATAAAAACAATAATTTTTTTTTCTTTTTATATGATCCTTGGACCTATCTGCAGCTCTGATTCTTTGTTGATGTTGCAGATGACTATGACCGATCAATAAATGAGGCCATCAAAGTAACCAAGTACGAGCTTTCTCCCCGTTTTCCTGGTAGCATTTTTGTGCAGGGACCAACCAAATTAGACTCTTAAGTTGCTATATCCCTTTTATAGGAACAAACCTTCATCCCCTGAGCATGGTCACAGAAGAGAAGGCATGTTCAGACCTGAAGCTTCTGCAAATGGTGGATGGGGTGGTCCATCAAATTCAACAGCAGCTCATCATGGCAGCTCTTTCAGTGCCATGTCTCCCCTTTCATCTGATTATGATTTCGTTGATAGTGATCAAAATAATAATAAAGAAGATGAATTGGATCGAGGGTAATGATAGCTTCTCTACTGCTGAATACTTCTACTAACACATTAGTATATGTCACCTGATTCAGCTGTTTTAACAACGGTTTTGTAGCAACAGACGCCGACAGAGGCCACAGCGGTATTCGGAAAGAGATTATGTGGAGGCTATCTCAGACAATGAACACGACTTTGATAGTGATGATGATATTGTTGGGGAAGCTGTTTATGATGATGAGTATTTGAAGAAGAGAAAAATGAGGAAGCTCTCAAGTAGCTCTGAAGGAGATGATGAATACAAGTTGGATGGAGAAAATGGCGAGGAGGAAGAGGAAGAAGAGGAGGAGGATTCCTTGAGTGTTAGTGATGAGGAGAGCGATGATCCTCATAACAAATTCAAGAAGTTAGCAGCAGGGCGCACTAGGAGAGAGACCAAGTTGAGGTTGGTCGGGGATCTTCAGTCAGGTTTAAGACGCAGCAAAAGGTCTACAAGAAACCGGATTAATTACAAGCAGTATGAGCCATCGGACTCAGAGCCAGAAGCTGCAAAACAACGAGATAACCACTCTGGTGCCAGTGAGAATGGAGAGTTCTCAGCTGGAAGTCAAGACTTTGATGATGGTAATGAAGAGGAGGGGGTGGAGAATGATGATGATGATGATGATGAACAAGATATGAAAGTAGATGATCAGCAGCCTGTTGAAGGGTACATGGAAGGGTACTCTGAACCGGCAGTGAAAGAAGAAAGTAAGCCACCTGAGAAATCAAGTAGCCCACCACCGCCAGGTGGTCAAGATGATGCGATTGGAGTAAAGAAAACACAGTTCCTCGATCTAAACGAAATGGCTCCAGGTTCTGGGTTTGATGATGGTCCGAATATACTAATGAAAGATGAAGAAAATAGAGATGATTTTTGAGCTCTCCCCCTTCCCCGTATTAGGGTTTCTTGATCTCCCCTGGGGAAAGCTCAGTGTACGATAGTGGAAAGAGCTTTGTTATAAATTTTGGATTGTCCATCCATGGTGGAAAAAGGTCAGGTCAGGGATAAGGATTTGGGTTCTTCTTCCATGGTGTGTTAATCAAGCTACTACCTCAATGCAAAGAATACGTTCATTAGAAGGCTCGGTTTGCAGCAGCAATGGCAAGCAACTTGATTGAAGGTGAGAGTCGGCATATCATGTAGATTAGGACATTAGGTAGCCAGTTTCTTCTTTCTTTCTTTCTTTTGTTTTTGCCTTTTTGGGTTCCCCTGGTATTTCTACGTCAATAGAATAGAAGTGAAAGACCAAAGGATGAAAGAGAGAATTTGTGGGGGAAGCAGTAAAATTGTCTGAATCAAACATTCTACAACTATCCCTTAACCCCAAAGATTGCAACTTGAAAACAATTTGCCTTCCCCTACGCCGGTGGCGGCAGCCGCCGCGTAGTACTATCGCTTCATCACCACTGGATTCGCAGAATCCCTTAACAAGTTCTATTTCATAACCCTCTGACCCCTGTGAACGATTTTCCCTTCTCTTTCTGTCGTCTGTGATCTTGTTTATGACTGTGGTCTTCACTATTTGAAAATGGCGGTTACATGCATGTATTAAAAATCTGCCCTACTCGGACAATCTAGTGAGGGGCTACCCCATTATCCGGCAACATCGCAACCCCATTTTCCGGCGAACCATTAACCATGCCAACTACTTTCTTCTCCTTCTCTTCCACCAGCTTCCTTGCCGCAGCCACCTCCCTCTCCATCTCAGCCGCTTCCTTAGCCTCCTCCATAGCCAGAATCAACCTTGACAGACAAGTATCCGCATCATCCAAAGGCGATTTCGGCATCAGATTCTCAGCAACATCAGCAGGGGTGATCTTCATCTCCTTCATCAACCTCTCCACGGTCGCGAACATCGGATGATCGTCGCCTTCTTCTTCGTCCAGCTTCAGATAGTTCCTCGCCAGCACTTTAAACGCCTCGAAACTGCAGTAAGAAAGCTCGATATGCTTGTCCATCCTCCCTCTCCTTATCAGAGCCGGATCCAGCTTCTCCACATAGTTCGTCGTGAACACAATCAGCCTCTCCCCTCCACAAGCTGACCATAATCCGTCAATGAAATTCAGCAGCCCAGACAAAGTAACCCTACTACTCCCGACTCCGCCTCCTGCTGCCGCAGCAACGGCGGCTGCCGCCGGATCGAGATCCCTCCGACCACCACCAATCTCCTTCTCGATCTGCTTCCCGTCCCTCTCCTCATCCGACACCCACTTCTGATTCTTCTTCCTCTGCCCCGTCAAATCGAGCGAGCAATCGATGTCCTCGATCACGATAATCGACTTGCTCGTTGTCTCGATCAGCAGCTTCCTGAGCTCCGTATTGTCCTTCACCGCCGTCAGCTCTAGGTCGTAGACGTCGTAGTTGAGCAAATTGGCCATGGCGGCGATCATGGTGGATTTCCCGGTCCCCGGCGGGCCGTAGAGCAAATACCCCCTTTTCCACGCCTTCCCGATTCGGGAGTAGAACTCCCTGCTCTCTGTAAATGTGACGAGGTCATCGATGATGTCTTTCTTCTTCGCCGGATCGAGGCCCATGGTCTCGAAGGTCGCCGGGTGCTCGAAATTGATGTGGCTCCACATCGTGTGCTTGTAGGTCGGCCATTTGTAATTGGGGGAATTTGTGAAGAGCTTCCGCTGCCGGTTCCGGGTCCGGATCTCTTTTCCGACCCGGACCACGTGGGGGAGGTATTCGTCGGTGATGAGCTGGCGGTGGCGCTTGTGGAAGGTGAGGCGGTAGTAGCGGCGCTCCGGTTGGGCCGGGTGGTAGAGACCCGGTTGGGTCGGGTTGGCGATTTTGGAGGCGACCCACCGGACTTTGACGCCGGCGAAGTGGTCGGCGACGAGCTCGTGGTCGTCCATGGTGAGGACGAGGGAGTTGGAGTCGCGGGACGACATCTCAGCCTTGAGGCGGTTGGCGGAGCGGGAGGAGTTGGCCGAGAGGTAGGCCTCGACGGCGGAGTAGGCCTCGCTCCGCTTGAGGCGGCCGTCGGCGGTGAACTCGTGGACGGAGATCTTGATGTAGGGGTAGAAGTAGGCGGAGAGGCGGTGGGTGAGCTTCTCGATGTAGCGGCGGAGCTCGTAGGGGCAGTATTGCTGGAGGATTGCCCAGAGGAACATCAGGCTGGCGATTGTGGAGCCCGCCGACGACCACATCTCGGTTACCGATCGCGGCATTCCCGCCATTTTCATCTTCGAACTTGAATTTTGCTGGTTTCGTTTGTTTTGAGTTTTAAGATAATGGGAAGGAATTTTTTTGGAAGAATGGGAGAAAGAAGATGGGAGGGAGAGGTGTGGCTGAAGTACTCAAGAAAGTGAGGAGGTTTTTCTTTTTGTAGGGAGAAAGAAAGTAGGTTTATGGAAAATGAAATCATGATTTGTTGATTGTAATGTCTATGGGAGCAATTGGTTTATGGAAAATCAAATCTTCGTTTATGGAAGAATTTCTCAATTTTTTTGCATTTTCGGCCTACAACAGTGATCCTTTTACGCGGAGGAGCGTCTCCTCGCTGATATTAAGGTATGTCTGCAATTCTCTGTTGTGTTCCGGAAATCAGTCACTTGAAGAGATAATTTGGCCAATTTTGCCTTGTGTAATTGTAATGTACTGGTTCCTTTTACGAACTTTAGATAAATTGCTTAAAAACTCTTGAGTTGATGGTCTGGTTAATAGTGAGAACAAACACAAATAGAATAAAAGAAAGAGAATGAGAACTAAATAATAAGATGAAAGATAGATAAGAAAGAGGGAAAAGTAAGAAACTGATCATGTGTAGTATGTGATGCAAATTTACTGAAGAGATTCGAACCTGGGACCTCCAGGTTTTAGTAGTATGTGATACAAATTTACTTAGTCCGAAGACCAGGATCGTATGCTCTAACGTCTCTCACATTCACTTGCTCAGGTGGTGAGAGACATGTTCTATATGATTAAAATGAAAATGTGGTGGTTGAGGTTCCTACAGGTTGAATTCCTTGGTTTTACAAAACAAAAGAGAAAGGTTGTGCGAAAAAGTAAAACTATACTACTAGCTGGTCAAAGAAACATGAGGGTGAGACGTTGCATAGGCAAGCTCCCCCCTAGAGTCCATTTGACTCACAACCTTGATCCTGATAGAATATGAGTTGCTTGATCATTGCTAGATTTATTCCTACCATATGTCTTGGCATTTACCAGGACTAATAGACAATGATATGGACCAGATGTCTTCTTTGAGGAAGTCACACAGTTTGATCAATTTGAGGACCAATTGTGAGGGACTGGCATGTCAAGTATCATCCACCCACAAAGTTGAGTTTGAAGATAAATCTTTTGAAGATAGTCCTCGTCTTACGTATACAATCGCATCAACAACAAACCAAGCAAATAAATCAAATAGAAAAGACAGATGAAATGACACTCATATATACAAAATCAAAGAGTTATATAGTCAAAGAACCTCTAGGGTTCGCAAGCCTTTGCAACTAAGGAACTAGCCGATCATGGGGATGAAAGTTTAGGGGGAATATTAGCCGAAACTAGATCCCATATCACCCATATAACGCATACTATCACTAGCTCCTGAACTTCTACCCTCTAGGGGGCTATTTACAGGTCTCTGCATCAGGTTTTCTGGGAGGACAAGTTGACCTAGAACACGTTTCTCGAGCTCCTTCGGTATCTTCTGACTTGGCCACCATGTTTGGCATATTTCTTAAGATTTTGGGCTCGATTTGGAGACCCTCCACAATGGCGGCCAATACGCCATTTTGGGTTCAGGTCGACTACTTTCCATGACGTTTTCTGGACATGATCCAATCTCGTATTCTGACTCACAGCAGTCGAGCCTTGATGTTTCCTTACTCATACAAGATAGATCACTGATAATTGATTTAGTTGAAGTAAGAATCATATATTACAGTATCAAAAACATGGATCCATCCTGAAAGAGACGTCATTGCAAAAAGAAGTGGATGAATGTAACCTATTACTTTTCATGTATGATCATGTGGGAGCGGTTACGGTGATTACTTTTTTATAGTAATCACCGTAGTTACTAAGGGAAAATTAGGTATGGAAAAATAAATTATATTAATCAATTAATTTTAGTAAATTACATTTTAGGTAGTTACAAAAATCTATTAATTATAATTCTTTCTCCTTCTCTCACTTCCATAATCTCCAGCCAGATCTCCTTTTCATATTTTTCTCAATCTTTCTGCAAAAGAAAAAACAAAGAAAAAACATGAAATCACTACCAATCCATTAGAAAACCACTACCATTTTGAAAAACATCAATACCATTGCACAAATAAATCTATACCATTACACGAAAACTACCAATATAAATAATCTATACCATTACAAAAGTCAAACAAATACCAAAACAACAAATACCACTACTACTGTGGAATCAAAACAATACCATTGCATAAATAAATCAATACAAACACTATCAAAACAAATACAGACAAACTACCAAAACATAATGCAAACACTACCAAACCAAATACAGAAAACTACTAAAAAACATAATGCTCCATCTAACCAACACAAATGCAGGTAACTACCAAAGCGTAATGCACACACTACCAAAGAAAATGCAGGTAACCCCACCAAAGCATAATGCAAACAGTACCATAATAAAATGCAAGGTAGCTAGCTACCAAAGCAAATTCTCTACCAATGCAAACACTACCATTCCGGAGTACCTGCAGAAGCAAAGCGATAAAATAAATACCAATGCGGAAAAATAAATACCAATGCGATATAGGAGATGTGTTCGTGCCATAATAGATCAAGAGAGTGGAAGTGACTACGAATGATCCAATCAATGGTGCTGTTCTGTTGACATTCTAGAAAAAAAGGAAAAAAAAGAAAAGAAATGGGGGAGAAGAAAGAGATGGAGTGGAACTATGGAAGCTTGCTTTCGTAAGTGTCAAAGGTATACCTATAATTCAATGAAGAAAGAAATGGAAGCTTGCTTTAGGATTTGTGAGGAGGGAAACAAAGAAGGATCTTCGCCTGGCTCATGGCGTAATTACTCAGCGCCAGAGCCTGAAATCCACAACTCTCCATTAGTACCCGCCATTGCTCTCTGTCTTCCATCCTTTCCCTTCTGATTCCGGGCTTCTCCGCCGTGCCGCAGGTCACAGGGATGGAGAGGGAGGAAACAAAAGCTCATGCGGCGGCGGAAAGAAAATGGGAGAAGAAAGTGGTCGTAGGATTAGAGGAAAGGAAGGAGATGGTAAGTCATAAATATAGGTAGTAATCATGTATGTTAATTTTTTATTCCAAAACTATCCTTAATCTAATCTTAACCGTTATTTTAAAAAAGAAGAAAAAAATGGAGATAATGAAGGGTGTAGATGTAGGTTGCCACAGTGATTACTAAAAAACTAGTAATCACCCTAACTCATCCCACTCCCATGATTATGTCAAAACACCTCAATACGTAAACTAGATTTCCTAACCAAAATTTCCTAAACTAGATGAGAATGAGTAACCAAATAAATGCATAGTTGTCTGTATTAAAGTGGATGTACAATTGTTGTTTAAAAAGCATTTGGCCTAAAAGCAAGTGGGGATTGAGTGAGTGAGTGAGTGAGTGAGTGGGATCGAGTTGGATAATTTTGATTTTTGGAATGGATCAGATTTCCGGCTTCCATAAGATGCGGGGAACTGGAAAAAGAAAGAGAGATTCAGCGGGCCACATTTGCATACGTGTCATCCATTCATGGCACCTTAAGTCAGTTTAGCTCAGAAGCTTTTTTATCCGAGGTTGAATGATCATCAAAAGAAAATTTAGGTACAAAATACAACATTTTATTCAAGGAAATCCCTAACGAAAAATCTGCACTATTCCTTCTCTTCGATCGAATTGAGTATTTGATGACTTTTTACATGAATTGTTCAGATTAAGAATTTTATAAGGAAGAATTGACCCCAAATATTTCGTTAGGTAAATCAGACAATTTACATATGTGAGATTTGAACAAAATATTCAATTTGATTGTAAATCTAGGACTTATTCCTCTTCTTTCTTTGCTCCTTCATTGCCGATGCTAGGGGTGTTCAACGGTCCGATCCAATTTTGACCAAATTCATGAGTCATGACCTACAATGTAGGTAAAGTTGGTTATTTGCAAGATGATGTCACTTGTATTTAATTATATATATATATATATATATATATATCATGACAACATCCCACGATAAGATAACATCATATTATACTGAATTTTTTTCAAAATACACATGTTTTATGAAATTTTTTTAAAATATACATGTTGGGCATAACGAGAAATTTGCAACAAGCCTTCATCCCAAAAAATGTTGTTTTCTACCCCGAACGAGCAATTTTTCGATTTCGAAAAACTTTGGAAAACCATAACTTTGTGCTCCACAATCCGAATGTCATGAAACTTTTTTTTATTTCGCAGAACTTTTGAAGGACTGCAACTTTGATCATAACCATAATTTTGGAATGCATGTGGATTTGTGAAAAGTAAAGGCAAAGTTATTCCAAAAATCTTGTAGACCCAAAAATATTTATTTTTTAAAAAATTCTTTCCTAGTAAAAGTTGTAGTTTTTAAAACTTCATGACGTTCGGATTGAGGAGCAAAAAGTTATGGTCTTCCAAAGTTTGGCAAAATCTAAAAATTGCTCGTTTGGGGTAGCAAACGACATTTATATTGGATGAAGGCTTGTTTCAGATTGAAAGACCTTGAAAAGTTATGCGGAATCAAAAAAATAATTCGCTACAATTGGATAACCGAGCGCAAAATTACGTTCGTTTGAAGTTTCAGTGTTATGTCAGACATTCACCACGGCCGTCAACCACGGTGATGCATTCACCGCTTTCGTCTGCCGCGATGAATGCATTCACTGCGGTTGACGACCAAAGTGATACCCAAACATGTGTATTATGAGAATGTTTCATAAAACGTGTGTATTTTGGGATTTTTAAAAAAAATTTTGTGTATTTTGGGATTTTTTCCATATTATACTAGTACTTAATGCCCACCTTTTCAACAATATTAATCAGACTAGCTTATAACCCGGCCCGTTGGCCGGAATGTTTATATTTGATTTTTTTATACTTTTTATGTTACTTTAAAGTCTATTAACCCGTTTAATTTTATTGACAATCTTTCAATTGAGATGAAACATAAAGAAAGAATATATAGGTCGAACATTCAGAGAAATATCATCATCATTTGAGAAAATAAAATATAAAAATGTATAAAACATGTCATTTTCATAATGATAATTAAGCCCAGTTAATATGTTATTAGTTAGTTGATTGTTAAGAAAGATAGAGTATAAAAGCTCACTGGAATTCCCACACGACCCATAGATAGTTTGAAACTGAATCTAAAACCTCACAATCCTACGTAAATGGTTCAATGCTCTCATTTTGGGGGCAATATGCCACTAATAAAAAAGAAATGGAGGGTTGTAGGTTCAAGTCAACTATATACTAACAACTAAGCTAAGAGAGGACCATCAAAACTTGAGAGCAAACGACAAAATTGGATTACCTCCAATATACTAATAGACTCGATCAAAGTAATATGACGCAAAATTAGACAGTCCTTATCTATCAGTTCCAACAGGCTGAATAAAGAATCGACCTACTTCATTAAATCAATCAATAATTACTCGTTTTAAGATAGAAATAGGTTGTGGTAGCTGCAAAAACCATAAACCTAATGATCCAATAGCCACCACTCTCCATTGAACAACCAAATTTTTATCTACTCTATCTTCAATCTCAAGAAGCATATGTTTCAACCAAACATTCACTTTCTAATCCTCCTTCTGCAACTCCATTTCTGCTACTTTGATGGACTTTCTCTCTGCGGCCCTGAATTTCTCTTCCAATTGGGGTTCTTGTCAACTCGCTCTTCAACTCCTCAATCCCCGTCCTGTGTTTTGCCAACTCATCTTCCTCATGGGCAGTTCTAATAAGTTTGCTAAAACCAAAACTCATCTCTAATTCCATAAATATGCTCATCTCCCCCCTTGCATGCCTTCACCTGCTTCAGCACACTTCCATGTCCTTCAATATCCTCTCCATTTTCATCAATATCCTCATCATCTCTCACTTCTCTTTCTTCAACTGCTCCAGTTTTGCTTCCGCGTCTTTCAACACCCTCCTCAATTCGATCACTACCCTCAGTAACTCCCTCTTCTCTGCCTTAACCTGCTACAGTTGAATTTTTCTTCCCACCACCACTCTCATTCTCAAACTCAATCCTAACTCTTCTACTCCAAGTTCAACACCCCAAACTCCTAGACTGTTGCATGAAAGCTCAATTTCTAACTAATTCTAAAACAATATCAAAATTTGATTAGTGAATTGGACCATAAGAATAAAAATTAATGAGGAAAATTAGGGTTGCGGAGAACATTAGTTATCACAAAATCAAATATGAGTGAAAATATTGTAATTGAAAAGAAACCTTTTTTCTAATTTTGATCTTATTTTATTATTTCAATAGCTAAGCAAAGAACAAAAATAAAGTATCGGAAACAAACAACAAAAAAGTAGACAGGGCTCTAGGAAAGTACAACTGCCCTGTTCTACACAAACATCTCTTTTGCTTACAAACAAATATAGTACCCAAACCATCGTTCAAATTCATTTTCTATATTTTATAAAAATCATTCATAAACAACAAACTTAGATAAATCGGGAAGGAAATAATAGCCAACCAGTTCAAGTCGATGAACCTTAATTGAAGATAGAAACTCATTGAAGTTGAAACCTAATAACAGAAAGAGGAGAAATAACGCAGGAGATCCCCCGAGCTTTAAAAATCGTATAAGGCAATAAGATCAAAAGAAATAGATATTCTGCATGTTGTGCTCATGAGACGTCGTGAAATAAAAGTCATTTTGTTATTAATCAGAAAGATAAAGCAATAAGACATAGAGAAGAAATGAATGACTTACATGTGCAAAGCGATTAACCTTGGTCGGAAACCGAAAACCTATTAAAGGTCAATGCCTGGTATAGGAAGATGAGTAAAGGCGAAAGTTATAACTGATCAAACATTGCCTTCAGCAATATAAGCAACAAAATAGTTCTTCTGATAGTACATCGAGGAGAGACAGAACCATTGGGTGATGCCAATGCAGAGGAATCGAGCGAGATAATCAAGGCCAGGCCATGACTACTTGATTGAACTCCATTCTATTCATCATGGATTGATATGAGAGTTGAAATCTTCTACTTGCCCAGCCTAAATTCCCAAGAATAAAACTGCAGTGCCAAGAGATACCCGAATGTTGATTTTCAAATGCTCCTTATACTGGGAAGTGAAAGCACGCAAACTATTGCACGATGGAGGGAATTTCGGAGAAAATTAGAAAGAGATAAGAACAAAGATAAAAAGGCACAAAATTTAAATTTATATTGAAAAATGCAAGGACACAACACGTAATAAAGGAAATAGTTTCTTCCATGTTAGCCAATTACCAATATACCTTTAGCGAAACATTAAGGAGAGAGCATGAATTCTAAAAATTGATAAAATTAAATGAAACTACTATGAAAATTGAAGTATTAAGCACCATGAAAATACATATGGTAGACTTAGTGCCCTTGTTAATCATGATGAAAAAGTTCTCTGCTTTTCACAGTTTCAATACATGTATGTTTTGTATTAAAAAAGGAACAACAAATACACTTAGTATAATTGGTTATGACTGCTATCTTTGTTTGAAGAGACCCAGGTTCGAGTCTTGATATTGATATTTTTTATGAAATAAATAATTAATTGTAAAGACAAAAATATCCTTCCTACTTTCACTCTCATTGGAGGAAATTTGAAATGGAGAAAAGCTTACAAAACTCTACTATATATTAATGGAGGATTCCACTTTGATGCAAGGAGGCATCGAGTCGTGGTGAGATATGGCTTTGCTTCAAAATTTGTTATTATGGTTAGTATAGATTTGATGTTACTAACGGAACAACAAAAAGGAACAATTACCGAATATGGAGCCGAGTCACGGACTAGGTCGCTTTCATTAAGACGTTCGCGACACTGCCCTCGTTGTGCACGACAAACTATCAATTGGTTGTCTCTGGAATAAAACAGCTCCTCTTGGATGCTCGGTGATTTTGTGCGAAAACCGGAGCTCTTTGCACACTCTCTCGCTCGTGTTTCTGCTCGGAGCCAAGACTCCTAAGAATATAACCTCTGACTTGGGGAATAAGTCGCGTTAATTAGGAAGATAATTACTTCCTTAATTAAACCGCGTCGGTAAGTTAATTCCTGACCAAATTATCTCTTGAATATTCCATTGAGTTAATTATCTTCGTATCGGTTAAGAATAGAAAATAATTAATTCGGAGTTTTCCAAAAAAATATAAGTCAGTCCATGGTCGATCCACCCACTCGCTCGACGGACCGGTCAGTCGGACTGCGCATGCACGTATGTGGTGGTCCATTAGGTCTTCCCTCTCCCACAATAGTGTGTCACCCCAAGGGGCACGCCATTAGTTCAGACTTGAGAGAACCCAATCTTTATACCCATTTGGTAGGAGTTCTCCTACTAATGTGGTATTCTAACCTTGGGACCTATAGATTTCAAAAACTATTCACTTACATTTTCAACATTTGAGTGCGGGCGGATAATATCAGATTGTACTGATTTATGATTTTATTGGTGGTTTGAATGAGAAAACAATAACTAATATTATTGGATTATTGGTCGATTGGATGATTCTAAAAATAAAATCCATAGTGTATGGTCCAATACTATCAACCCAATAAGTCAAATAAATGTACACATGTATGGCAAAGTGGATGATGCGATTTTGCAACAAAAACGTCTAGATCCACATAGCTCCTCCATTAGCAACCAACCATACTTCGAAACCTTTCTTGTAGCGGAAAGGGAAAGTAACCTTTATTGTCTAAGAAAAAGAGGCTTGTCTTCTTCTTCTTCTTCTTCTTCTTCTTCTCACAAAGTGCATTTCATCAACTCTAATAATGTGTAATTATATATGGTTGTTTTCTTGATCTTTCAAACTACTTTTTATTGATAAGGTCCTTCACTGCTTATTGGTGTTTTCTTTGTATTTGTGCATATATAACTATCTCCCATCCTTGTGCATATTTGTGTATATATGCTCGTCATGTACATCTTATATAATCATAGGAAAATATGCAATAACAATTGTTCTTTCTATGATGCAGAATGTTTTAAATCATTATCTTCGCGTTAAGTCCGATTATATTGATCGCATGTTCATTTTAAAATCATGCTCTTGGTTCTTGTTCAATCCTAGCATGTTGTTGTTGTTACTCCGCCAGGGGCATGTGTTACACCTTTTTTTCCTCGTTTTGTGCTTATCATAGGCTTAGTTACTATCCAACTAGCTTATGAAAATGGTTAGTTGAAAGATAAACAAGCAGCTCAGAAATTTCACATAGAAACTTCAATATTTCGCACTTTGAAAATCTCAGACCAATTAGGACTATGTAATCAGAATTAGTATATTTCAAATAACCATAACGAATTATGTGTGTCTTACAATAATTCACCATACGCTAGGTTTGAATTTTTAGGTCAACACTCAACAATAATAGAAAATTACGTGTCCAACCATAGAGCTAATCCAAATTACACATTATTCAATAAATAGAGAGGGAAAAAAGTTTTCAACTTATTGATGACTGATGTATTTCCATTGTTTACGATCTTCATTGTAAGATGGATAGGGCACAGATTCTCCTCAATAATTCTCTAACTTTTGGCAATAATGGCTGCCATGACGAGAAGCACCAAGTCATGTATTGTCGCCAATATGTTCCTCTACCGCGACACTGTAAATCCATGGAGGAACGGGCTTTCTTTGCGTGATCCTCTAGGGCCCACATGAAGCCCAACACTAACCATCTAATCCACGAAAGAACTTAAAAGCCAGGCAGGCAGGCCCACATCAAATCATACCTGAAACGGTTCTTCCTCCCAGAAAGCATATTATGATAATCAAAAGCATATCTTAGAGTGTGAAAGTAAAACGTAGGACGCACGGCATAATAAACTTCCAGAAAGAAAGACGAGCTCCGGTGCCACTGGCCTGAACATACAAAATTACCATCGTCTGCATTCAACAATCTAGAATTATCGCACATATAATCCAACGACGTAAGCTTGAGTTTATGCCGAAGATCCGAGCTTGTAAATGGTCGACATGACGGTGGAAAATGACTGGAAGAAGCATAAACGAACATGCACGAATTTGTTAAAAAGCAAAACAGCGCAAAAGACCTCTTCTTTTCCCCTTTTGGGTGAAGGCTGACTCGTTCTTCTGGAGTTGTTCTGTCACAAACTCAGAATACTACATTACCCACTTGCTGCCAGAACAAAAATAGGAAAAAGGGGAACCAGCTTCCTTTCCAAATGTGCCATCAAAGATATAATAAGTAGGGTCTCAATCACCCATTGCTAGCCGGCTACCAGCCATCTCCACCGGCCGGGGAATGAGCCATGATCAAAGGATAGAAAGAAGATTCTACCCAGGAAAAAAAGATAGAAAGAAGAACTGTTTGCTTCACTAAGATCAGTTCCTGTAACGTAAATCCTGCGACCAGAACTTTCAAAAGAAGGATTTTTCTCGAATTGGGAAAACTTGGTGCAGTAGTACAGAGTTCTAACATCAGATTTTTCTTGTTTTACTTGAATTCACAAGCATATATACAAGAATGTTTTTGGCCTACAGTTAAGTTTAAAAAGAACTCTGGTTTTCCCTTCTTCTACCTCTTTCTCCCCGCCCCCGACATCTCAACTCCAAGATGTATATTCTTCACATTACTACACTGTTCCGGCATTTTCTGTCATTGTTAGGCCGACTAGGGGAGGAATGATGATGTCATGTCATATCGGGGTGGTTCTCGTACCTGGTATTGAAATACAGGGCGCGGTATACATTAGGAGTTGTTGTCATCTCATGTTGCAGCATTGAGGCAAACCAAACTTCTGCAGCTTTTCCCAAAGGCAGATCATCTGCCGTGGGGACTGGTAGTGCGATGTGTAATAGCCGTCGAAGCATCCGAACTGGCAGAACTTCAAGCTGTGCACTAGTTCCACTGCTTTCGTCCTGTTGAACTTCTGAACCCACATTCCCATGCTCACATCTTCCATCTTGAACAGCTGCAGTACAAAAACAGAAACGAAACAAAAGAGTAGCTACTGTGTCAGCTGAAGATGTGTATTTTACAAATGGACGACATGTAACTAAAACAAGGGCTACACGTACTCTTAATTTATGTTTCTCAAACTCGGAGACGATGAATCTGGCTATGTCCGCTGACAAAATGTAGCCAGGCCCATTGGCATAGGGCGGGTAATCTTCCTCGGGCCACTCCTGTTGAACAGAAATACTTATTTAAATTCTTCAATATTCGGTGAACATGCTGATATGGATTGCTCCAAAAGCGTAACAGATGCTTGTCAATCTCGATGAGAGGACTAGATCATACCTGGTAAGTGACCGCCCATTTCCCGTGTCGGAGGGGCTTGTGGAAGTAATTTATATTGCCAATATACAAGCTTCGTCCCTCGGGAACCTTTTTAGCTTCATCAAGAACTGTCTCTACCCTTATGAAAGTGTCGTCATCTCCCTTCATTATATACTTTGCGCCAACAGTCCGGACCTGCAGATAATAAAAAGCCCCGACATTAATACCAGACTATTCAGAAAATGAACATTACTTTGAGATGAAATCAGCCTATTTCTCACCCCATATTCGCAGATGGCAACGGTTTTCAGAACCACAAGGTCATAGTTATCCATGTAAGGCACTATCACAATATCTCCAAAAAATTCGGCTTCTTTCTTTAATTCCAAGTTCACTTCTTTTCGTGCATGCTGGCAAAAACACAAATCCAGTTCATTTACCACAACTTGGATAGACAGCTTTACCCAACATGAGTGTAGACAAAAATCCAACTTACAAGTGATACAAAGAACCGAGCAACCACATGTGAAGTTCTGATCAGTCTGTGGCGCATCCAAGACTTCCTGACTGCCATCCTTTCAGCAAAATGGTTACCTGCTGAAAGAATGCCAATGAAAAGTTCCACAGGCCCTTTAGGAAGGGCTGGTGCTCTCCATACAATGGACTTCTCAAGATGCCTCTGAGGAGCAAAGCTAGGGTGAGCTGCAGGCAATGATGCAGCAAATATGGAGTGCACATCAACATCCCCATACACAGTTAGTCCTGTGGCATCCTCAAGTGTAAATCCCTGCAAAGATTAACAATTAAGGTTATCAGTTGTTCCTGTATAACATATTGAAATGGAAAATAGGATATATTACTTACAGTGCGATAAGGGAAAGAGGTCACGTGCCTCCCATCTACATTGAGGTGATAACCTTCCAAACCAGCAGTTAGAGTCAAAACAAACATTTTCTCCTCTGCAAATGGGAATGGCCAATCAAACGTCACTTTTTTGGTTCGGCCAATCAACCGGTTTAACCACCAAGTAGCCTTTGATTCCTCTGAGTGATTGTTATCATCACGGATCCACTTCTCACACTTCACCTGACCATCAACTGCAGGCAACAGGGTAAGATATGGAGCTGCAGATCGAATACCAAACAGCATATGCATCTAATGTTTTGGAATGTTTTATGATCAATTTACTGTTAAGTAAAGAAGACAATGGGTGAAGCACCAATGATCACAAGGCTGGAATCTTGCAGACATATTATCTATCTAAATTTTTTTTGCAGGCATCACATTTTCGTGCATTGCCACTTTGATTAATAAGGAAACCAATCAAAGAGGAGCATATCCTCAGTCCTTCAGGGAGAAGCCATAAGCCTAAACTAGTAAACTTGCAAAATTCAGGTCAATCATTAAGCTTCCTAACTTGAATAGGACTCCAAGAGAGTTGGGTCCAATGACTTCCGTGCAAAATCAATCGAAAGAACTCACTTTAGCCATCTCAGAATACCATATTTCTATTTCGAATGACAGACTATATAACCACAGGAACTGATTAATTAACTCTAGGAGACACATAACAACAGATCACAGAGTCATTTTCTGTCTCTTGTTACCAATCAAGCACCACTTCTGCCAAAAGCAAGATGCTTGTTGAACACACCTCAAATGGTGAACAAGAGCTTAAAACCATCAACTAAATACCAAAAAAGGACACTATAAAAATGATGAAGGAACAGCTTTACCTGTCTCCTCGTCAGCATTAGATTTCCACCCTTCGCATCGTACACCTGTGCCCCACTGCATCCTGTAACAAGTATTCTGCTCGATCACAGGCTTGCCACTCCAATCCCCTTTCAACCTCGGATTGAAATGCAGAATCCTGGGCGGATCCTCACCATCCACGATCTTCAAACCCTGCAACTCCATCATAAACTGGGACACCATAACCGACGACACGCCGTCCTTAACCAGAGATATCTTGGGCTCAGCCTCTGCATGAGCTGCCCTCGGCTTCCCAACCACCGTGATGTGGGAACCAATCGTGAGCCCGCAAGGAAGCTCCACGACCCGGCCGCGACTCAGAAACTCAGACCCAGTCAGCGTCACCGAGTTGGGGCACGACTCAGTACGGTTCTCGGGCTTCTTCAGCTCCAGGAAGTCGAATTCATCCCTCTCGATCTCAGCCCACATCTTCCTGCCAACTTCCCAAGCAGTCTTGGCACTCTTGTGGAGCTCCACGGACCTGTCCTTCTTAGTCGGATCAAAAGTCTCCGGGTCGAACTTCAAGCTGGAGAGGATGTTCTTGGGGAGTGCGATCTTTTCAGCGGGCAGGAGCTGGGTCGGACCCGGTTGGGCAGAGGCAGCGGTGGTGTGGGATTCCCATGAGCGAGGGCGAGAAGGGGCGTCTTTGTCCAGCAAATCCTCCTCGCTCTGGAGCTTAGACGGGCGAGTGAGTGCGTCGGGGGAGACGGAGGAGCTAGCGCCGGAGTTGAATAAATAAGGAATTTCCACTGTGACGAGGAAGAAATACAGGACCCCCAAGGCAATAAGAACGTGGAACGATCGCTGCCGCGTGACGGCGCCGAACTTGTCCAATCGGGTGTCCGATTTCCCCCTCTTCATGCTCCTATTGTTTCCAGACGCTAAAGGGGGGAAGGGGGGAAAACGGGTTCTCTGGAACCCAACAGCAGCAGAAAAGGAGGGATTTGAATTTCTGGGTTTGGTTCAAAAGTTGCAGAAAGGGATGGGAGAGGGAAACAGAGGGGATTAGGTCATCACCATGGAAGAGAGAGTTTGAATTCAAAAGGATGGGCGATTCCGGTTTGCGATTGCAGATTATGAAGAGGGTGAATTGGTGGGGGGGAGATTGGAATGTAAGAAACGGAGGAGGGGGAGAAGAAGTAAAACGGAATGCGGAGGGAATCAGATCATTTTTCTGTCTTAAAACCGAAGCCAAATAATTAGAAACGGGGAAGAAGAAGAAGAAGGAAAAAGAACCCGATAGGGTTAGCGAGCGAGTGGGGAAGAAGAGAAGAGAGAACAGAAAGGGAAATTTTTAAAATTCTAACCGTCAGAAAGTAACCTTTGCATATAATTATGGCTTTATTAGATGGACTGATTAATTAATAAATGAATGAAACTTAAATCTTGGAAAGGGTTAAAGAGAAAGGGTGTTGTTGTGGGCGGTGGGCGCGCTCTCTAGGAAGAACAGTCTTTTTAAGGCAAAGGAAAAAAGATTCCCAAGGACAAAAAAAAAAAAAATATATTAATCAACAACTAATGCACAAGGTTGTCAACCGGTCCGACCCGTGGTTGACCAGGATTGACTCGAACCGGGTGAGAAAACAAGCGCCATATATTCGTAGGTTAATTTGCAATAAGATTCTTGGAGTTGGTAATGATGACAATTTCTAACCTGACTTGCGCGATCCAATCTATTTCGATCTATTTGGAGTGGCTATTACCTACCCGCAATAGTGTATGGTGCGACATGAGTATTGTTTCCGACCTGTCACCCTATTTCTATCATGATTTGCATCAATATATAGATGTATGTCTATTCTTTTTACCTTTCTAAAACCATACTTTCATCCAAATTTTTTTTAAAAAGTATCTTTCAACTGTTTAGACACAATTATTCATTCTACTACATTTATCATTCAATTATGAAGCGTTTTCTCTATGTGTTCTGGTAAACGAGTTAAATATCGACATTATTTTTTCAAATAACATATATGAATGAGTCGAACCATCCCGCCCCCTATAACCAAGTGAATATTACTCCATCAGAGCTGCGCTAAGTGCAAGATGGGCCCGCACAGTCCAGCTCGGCCTCATTGTCATTACTACGGGTTAGAAGGGTCACATAACATTGTTTATACCTTTGGTTTGCGAATTGCGCATCTTTTTTCCGGCTTTCCCCTTCCTCTAACTCTACATTTTGGAATTAGAATATTTGAACATCAATGTTATTTGCGTGTGTTTGAATGTTCACTATATGTTGGCGAACTATTATTTTGGTGTAACGTTATAAGTAATTTTATATATGTTAGATGAGATTTAATATAATTTTCAAATAAAATTTAATGTAATAATTTTATATATATATATATATATATATATATATATATTCTAGCTAATTCGAATTAACACAATCGAACCATTAACCTTCGAATCACTTAATCGATCGGACAAATGGGCTTAAACCGGATGGACAATGCACAGCGGCAGCAGAAGAGCGAGGTGGTCCCACCCGCCACCACAGAGAAACAAGAAGAAAAGCTGCTGCAGCTTTGTGGTTCCGCTGTCAAACACCTGGCGCACCCAGGACGTACAGGTACAGGTGTCCACCACATTTACTCGTTTCGTGGTACAGCCAAACGCCAACCCTAGAAAGAAAGCAACCCCAACCAAGTACTTGTTTTGAATGATTTGATTTGACTTGACTAGTAAGAAGACCTGTTGTTGAGGTCAAACAACTTTCACCAAAAAATATGACCGCTCATTTGGTTGAATAGTCATTAGTATTACCAGGTCAATGGAAGCTCATTGGCTAGAGGGATTAGGGATACGTGAAATTTGGTCAATGGGGGGTGAAGATACGAAAACTTAAATATTTAATACTAAATCATATTAGATAATTGAAGGACTAAATATGCTTGTGGGGGAACCATCATGCCTATTATATTGGCTGAGTGAAATGTGAAATGTAACTAAAATCCTGCGTCAAATTTGAAAGTTCATATTTTTATGTGTTTTTCTTCTGCTAAAATGCTTTAAATATCCACGTAAAAGAGGTTAAATATATAAAATCGGGCAAAATCAGTTGTAAGCGGTGGAAGCACACAAAAGTGATTGCGTTCACTCAATAGACCTTCTCCTCCTGTTTCAGCCGGTCTTTTTTTGTCACGTACCCCTCTCTCCCATCAGTCTTCGCCGCACACATCGTCTTTGCCATCTACACTTCCTGTGTAGTTGCAAAAAATAACATCTCATTTCCCGTGATGAGTTCTTTATCGCATAAGTTTTATTCTCCTGGTCTAACTGGTTAATATTGTAGCAATCACAATCTGCTCGAAAACTTGTTTTAAAGTGTTAGTTTGTGTTTACCCATAAAAATTAATCTTGTACCACATTGGTTAAAAACAATGAATTAAATGGCTTTATAAGGCCAACTTAATCATATTAGTTTAAATCAGTTGAGTGGGCCATGAGGATTGGGTTTTTGGGCCCATTACTCCGTGCCACCACGCGCGCCATGCATATCCAAATTTGACTAAGTATGGGAGCCACCCCCATGACACGCAGAGGGGGGTGGGCATCATACCACCACCCCCAGGACGTGGCAAGGGGGAGGACATCATACCGCCACCCCACGACATGGTGATGGGGGTGATTGTCGAATTTGGCTAAGGCAAGGAGTATGGTAGCCACCCCCAGAAGGTAATGGTAGCCACCCCCAGGAGGTACCAAGGGGGGTGACCACCATCATACCACCCCCAGGACGTGGTAAGGGGGTGGGCATCGTACCAAGGCACCTCCATAACATGGTGAGGGGGGTGATGGCAGAATTTGGCTAAGGCAAAGAGAAGAATAACCACCCCCATGAGGGTACCAAGGGGGGTGGCCACCATCACACCACCCCCAGGAAGTAGTAAAGGGGTAGGCATCATGCCTCCACCCCTAGGAGGTACCAAGGGGGTGATCACCAAGGATGGCAAGGAGAACCCCCCATGAGATGATCAGGGGGTGGCCATCAACACACCCCGCCATGAGCATGCAATCCCCATGATATAATCAGGGCGGATATTTGTTATGGTCAGGGGGTCACCAGCATACGCTCCCATGGTATGACCAAGGGGCGTGGTCAACATCGCCCTCATGAGGTTGCCAGGGGGGCTACCAAGACATCACCCTCGTGATCTGGTCAAGGGGGGTCAGGTGGGCACGTGGTCTCCCTACTCCTGTAATGGTGAAGTATTTTTGCCATTTTTGACTCAAGTGATTCTGCCATTTTTGACTCAAGTGATTCGAGTACCCACCCATATGTGGCATGTGGTGTGCTTTCATGCCTTAACCATTTTTTCTCTATAGACAAGCAAAGCTACGGAGGGGATACCAAGAGCATGGAGTGAGGTCTCAAGAGGAGAGGCCAAGATTGGTCTACATCCAACGTTAAGGTAACCGCCGAAGCAGTTGAGAGGGTAACCGCCACTCCACGTCACCAAAGCAGTTTCTTGGGACAGTTACTTCTGGTGGCTATAAATAGGAGGTGAAGATGACAGAGAAGAGGTTCGCCAAAATCACACCAGACAACACAATGTCAAATTTTATCCTTTTATCTTTACCTTTTCCTCTGCAAATGTAGTCATAGCCATAGTTGTAGTTTCGGAGCTCTCGCTGAACCTCCATAGAAGTAGGGCTAATTTAATGTAGATTTGCCTCGTAGTTCATCAAAACATTGAACACCCTTGTTTGAACTTTGTTTAAAGAGGTGTGAACTGTGTTGTTTGATCGTTTGTTTGGAAGTCAAAGGTGCAAAATCCAATTCTGTTCATCTAGTTTTTCTCGCCGGGAAAACAGTTTGTGACGTAAAAACTATTATGAAATCTCTCTTAACAGCTCCAGTTATTGGGACCTGTTGGTTTATGATATGTGTACGACAAACCCAAACCAGACTGACTATCAAAACGACCGAAAAGAGAGGTCTTTTATAATTGGGTTAATACCCTAGTTTGGCATGAAGTTTAGCGTTAGTGACAGTTTTGGCCCCATTTTTCAAATAAGACGTTTATGGCCTACTTTTGAAATTAATGGACAAACTTGGCCCCGAATTTTCTTTGACTGTTAATATTGACGGTCAAACTCTATTCCGTCAGTGATTTAGAAAAAAACAGCTGATGTGGCATGCCACATCATTAAATAATATTATTTTAATTTTATAATTCAATTAAAATTCAAAATTAACAAATTAAAGAAATCCCCTCTTATCCCAAAACTCCAACCAAACCCTAAATCTATATGCTGCCTCCTTATCTAAACACCCGCCGGCAACTTCTTCTTCATCTTCCACACCGTCCAGCAGGCGCCGCACCGCGACCCACAGCGACCGCGCCGGAGATGATGAAGCAGTTGGGGATTTCCGAGATCATCCCCACCCACACGATCTGCGACTTGGACTTCGACCCCACGACGACCACTTCTATCCGCAGTTCGCGAGCATACCCCTTGACGCCATCGGCGGGGGAAAGAAGGCCTGCCGCCGGGAAAACCTGCAGTTCACGTACCACCCCCACATATGATTCTCAAAGACTATTATGACATCCCATCATCATTCCACATATCCCCCATACCAATATACCTTCAATTTTGACAATTTTGTCTTGCGCAAATGAATCTGCATATTTCCAACGATTCAGAACTTTTCCCCCTTTTAGCTTTCTCTCCCGTGAACAGATATTCGCCCATATAGAAGCCAGCAGAAGTCGGACAGTGCGCATGGGAGTCAGAGGAGTAGGAGTGGCAGTGGTCGTCGTTGGAGTTCAAGCGGACCGTCTTCCCTAGGTCGGGTTCGCCATCGGGCTTGCCTCGATTCTGTTCGGAGTCTCGATTAGGCTGGGTGAGGAGGAGACGACGAAGAGGAAGAAAGGGATAAGGAATTAAAGGGAAAGTTTTGTTGTGGTGGACCATTCCCTTTTGTTTTGTTTTTATTTAATTTTCAAATGACGTGGATGAGTCTAGTCACCGGTGAAAGCTGAGTCATTAACGGGCTAAATGGTTGACCGTTAATCCTCACGGTCAAATATTCCTATATGTCAAATTTTTCCAATAATTTCAAAAGTAGGTCATAAACGTCTTATTTAAAAAATGGGGCCAAAACTGTCACTAACGCTAAACTTCGGGCCAAATTAGGGTATTAACCCTTTATAATTAGATATCTTGTACGTCGATCTTTCTAAATAAAGAATGAAACGAACTAAAATACCGGCTTCCAAATCAAATTATGATTTTCCCTAGCCTAGCCCGCTAGTGGTATGTAATAGTGACTAGCCCAGCCCAACCCAATCCTTCCAAAAGAGAGCGGTGGCCCATTGAACGAAACTGTTCTCAAAGTCGACGACATGTCGTTCCGACTCCCTAGTTTCAGACTTTTGGCGATGAACGAAACACGTGACTGAGGTCTCTGAGAGGTCAAAATCCCGACGCCGAGACTTCATTCGTTCGTCGGCCGGATTCGATTCCGATTATCTCAACCACCAAGCAAGAAAAACGAAGTTTGAAAGCAAATATCGAAGGTCGAAGCACTGGAAGACATGGTGGCGATCTCGCTCTACAGGGGGAATCTCCACCGGGTCCCCGACGCCCCTCGTCGATGGCTAATGCCCACCCGCAGCCTCTCCCTCAGGGACTTCAAATCCCTCCTCGCCCGTCGCTCCAGGGCTCTTTCTCACCTCCGACCCTCCTCCGCCGCCGTCGTTGTCCCAGTCGGTACTACCTCTAACCCTAACCCTGACCTTACCAAGCTCGATTCCAAGGAAGTCGGGGATCCTCCTACGCCTCAATTGAGGGAGATAAAAGCTGTTGACGACGATAATCATCGCTGCGATGAGGAAGAAGGGGCTCCCGGCAGGGCTGGAGGAGAATGTGCTGAAGCGGACCGGCGGTTGTTGAACGGTGGAGATTGCTCGATGAAGCTGGAGGATGCGGCTGTTGAGAATCCTGAAGCAGTTGAGAAAGGTGGAGTTGAGGTTGTTAATGGTGATGGAGTTGTGCAGGCTTTGCTCGCCGTGAAGGTGGAAGAATCGGCTGAACCTAGTGCTGAGGTAGTCATGTGGGAGAATCTTGAATGTTATTGGCGCTTGCGTTTGTTTGGAAGTGTTTTATGCTGTGATTCAAGCTGTCAACTAGGCTACATACTCATTTCTTTGAAGTGGTGGATTCTTAAGCTTCTGAATAAGTTTGTGCTAACTCTGAATAAGGATTTTGAAGGAACTAGAAACAGGGAAAACGGTCCGAGCCACTCAAATGCTGTTAAGCACAGGAGTACCAGAAGTATGGCGATTCAATAGATAGAAAATTTGACCATCAGTGAGCCCAAAACGAGTGCTATGCGTAATCTCCCTTGGTTGGGTTCAGACTTCCTATGAATGTTTATGGTTGTCTGACTATATTACAACTTCACAACTGACACTAGAAACTATAAGAGTTTTTCTGGGTCGTATTGTGTTTTAAGTGTTAGGTGTCGAATTGCAGCTGACAGATTTGGAAGTCTAAGGGGTCGATGTTCCTCATTGGGACGTTTGGCCTTCTAAACTTATATCAGTATTGTTTTGCTGCATTTGAGAGGTTTCTTGATGTTTTCAGTGGCTACTGCACTGTTTTTATGATCTTGAGTTTTCTGCTCTACATTGTTTCTTTATTTGATGATGAACTCTGATTTCATATGTTTCTCCCCAGGGAAAAGACGAACCTGAGCTGTCCGACGAAAAAGCAAAAAGGAAAAAAGAGGTTGAGGAGAAGTTGGAAGTTTTGAATGCAAAGAAGCATAATCTGGTGCAACTTCTAAAGCAGGTAATTTTTTTTTATTCCATCGCATCCTCATTTTAATTGTCTGTGGAACTTTAGGAACGTCTGCTTGATTTCCTGTTTTACTAGTTTTACCCTCTGGCTTCATCACGTTTTTTCATGAGATCTGTATGAAATATTTGCTTTCCGTTGACAGTTACTAAATGCTGAGGAAGAGTTGAAGAGGCGAAGCACTATGCAAACAATGACAACTCGTCCATCTGGTTCGCTTCAGGTAGATGTCACAAATGATTCTGGGTCATTGACCAGACACCTCACTCCTAGGATGGGGTCTGAGGCTAATCTTGGGGCAGATATGGAAGGAGCTGAAAATGAAGATGTTTCGAATCAAAACGTTCATTCTCGTCGTTTACAAAGAATGAGCAGTACTTCTCCATCTTCAGAGTCTCCCCTTAGAAGACCTCCCTACAATGTGGTAAGTAAAGTTTCCTGTATTGTTTGTAATCACCTTGATGAAGAGCACAATGTCTTACTAGTCCCTCTTGCTTTTGTTCTTTGCCTGGGAATACCTTTTTTTGTCATGACCATTTTGGGAGCTACATTGAGTGTCTTGCTGAACTTTGTTCTAAGAAGACTGTCCGTACGCTTGCATCAGTTACAACTTATGAACTAACGATGTTGCTGTCTGGAATGGCTAAGGAAGCGATATTAGGTCATAGAGATATGTACTAGTTGCATCCATTAAGTGACAAGAGTAATAGGCTAGACTGGCTGAGTGCTGAGAATTACAAGGTACAGATGGCCAAAGTAAGAGTTGACTTCGTTGGTTGTTATTAAGGTCCGGCTTGTTTATATCTAGCTTTAGGAATCTTTCTTTGTGTTTCCCAATACGATTTGAATAAATATCGTGCCTCATTAACCAACGCATTTACCCTTGTATGTGGTACCCTTATTTGTAGTTGTTAGGATTACTTGTTAACATTACCTGGACTTCATTTTCTTTATGTGAATCGTCCCAACTGTTAGCCCTCGTAACTCAATAATAGTTTAGCAACCAAAGATGCCCTTGTGCTTGACTGAGATTCATTTTGTGGAAGATAACCCTGTGAGGAACATTTTAGTATGTGATTTTCTGCGAGGTAGAAAATATGGATGGGGATGGTGCAGCTGAAGGTTTGTTGTGACTGTTTTACCCCTCTTTGTAGTTCAGTGTTTGCAAACAGCATTTAGGTGAAGGATTTTTGTTGCTCAGTGATCGAGATATAATTATACTTTCTACTCTTTGCCCTCTTGCATGGCATTGCATTGAATCCAGTTTGGTTTTGCATATTCATCAATGTTTTGTCTTCTGAATTAGTATTGGTGGTGCCTGGAAACCCCTTTCTGTGTTTTTCAGTCGTCTCATTGTTCAATTCTTATGTATGAAAAACGTGAGGTGAAAGACTGTCTTCTTGTTTTGTTACTTTCATAGGTTCCTCCCCTCCCATCTCGAACAAGTTTGGGAGCCAGCCCATCGAGGTTTGCACCAACAGGGCAACAACATCATCCGGCAAACCCACCACCCACAGTATCCATATCTGGAACGAATTACGCACCGTCTTCTCCTTCCCCTGCAGCATCTGGTGGCACCTCAGCATTTCGTGATGCTCGCCAACCTAGCCCATGGAACTAGATCTATCTCGACATCTTATCCCTGTATGGATGAAGTGCTGGAATTCTGAAAATTTAAGCAGTCATCCAAGCACGCTACCATGTTTCATCCTCCTTGGCTGATTCTCATCCTGTAGCTCTAGAACTTGTGGCAGACAAAAGGATATCCAACCATCTTCAGGTTTTGTCTCCTCTCCTCTCCTCTCCTCGTCATCATTCTTCATTGTACATCTAATTAACCTGTATTCATTAATTCCATTCGTAAATCGTTGATGTTGTCATTTGCAGTGCTGTATATTTGTAGTCTGCGCAACTCCCATTTGAGTATATTTGTGCACCTTATTTGTAGCTAGTTATGAATTTATGATAGGTAACACTCGTCTCTGGTTGCTCCTCTAAACAGAGCATTCATGAGAGATGTACGCTCTCTTGTTGTTCGTTGATGAACTATCACCGTGGTGGGGTAATATGCTTGTGCAATGAAAGTGTTGCCAGTCCAGTCTTTCTTACTGCCCATAAATTGAATCTTCTTCCACTGGTTTGTAAGTTTTGAACCATTTCTTATTTTTTGCTTGCATGTATATTGGCTCCCAGAGCCCACCACCAAAATCTGCATCGCATGGTTTCATGCAGAACCATCATTACCTCACGGCCACTCAAGGTCTCTAGGCACCTGAGATAGCCAGCTAAACGACTTCCGGCTCAAGGCTCTCTCCCGCATCGCCTTCCCCTCTTCCTCCACCAACACACTCCTTGCAATCATCCTCTTAATCTCCTCCATTTTCATCAATAGGACATCGTTTCCCTCGCTTTTCAGCCACACCGCCGCCCGGAGCTCCTCTGCTAGCAGGATGGCGTTCAACTTTCTGTTCGACATACATCGGCCACGCCCCAACGTCGAGTTCCATCCATAGTGTGACAAAAGCTCACCTACGGACGGGTGGGTCAGGATCTCCGCCTGTGGGGCCCACATGGAGATGAGAAGCCCGCGATCTTGTGTTCTGGAGAAGAATCCATTAGGAGATTCCTGTGGATGCCTTCCAGACGGCCCATTTTCTAAGCCCAAGAAGAAAGTGATCGAAACATCGTCGTTCGTGGGAGTAGGGTGGACAATCCACACGAATCGCTGCCCGCTCAGCTCGAGTCCCCATGCCAGCTCAACCAGTTGGGCGTGTGGGAGGGCCCCACCATCGCAGAACGACACGTAGATGACATAATGGCCCGACCATTGGACGACCAGGAGGTCGATGTGGCTCTTGGACTTGTCGTTGGTGGTGGTCCCTGAACCATTGGATATTAATTATTTTCATATTTTTTTAAACCGGCATGAACCGGCACAAACTGGTTATACCACCGGTCGTACCATTCCATTTGCCAAACCGGCACAACGGTATAAACTGGTTTGACAACCTTGGTCTAAACATATTTTTATTAAACTATACAAAATTAAACTCTAATAATCATTTCATACCAAGTGATAACTTGTGTGACCGTTCATATGATAATTTCTCAATCTTTTATCCATTGACGACTGACGAGTACATTATAAAGCATTAACAGAGAGTAGGGATGGCAATGGGTCGGGTTGGGTCGGGTTTTGTCAAACCCAAACCCAAACCCATGGGTTTATCCGCCAAAAAAACCCGGGGTAAAACCCGTTGGGTTTGAAAAACTCAAACCCAACCCAACCCGCTGGGTATCCGCGGATTTATGGGTACCCGTGGGTTTTTTTGGTAAAAAATTTACAATAACAAGTTTTTTTCAAAATAAAAGTTTAACATCAATTTTCTCATACAAATTAATCATACAAAAAAACACCAATCTAGAGCATACAAGCAAACCGCAAATGATCAATACAAATTGTTCAAAATTAAAGATAAACATCTATAAACAAAAGATTAATTGAAAGTTTCTTCCTCGTCAACTAAGTTTCTTCACTCTCCACTTCATAATATCAACTTCATTCTAAACAATTAGAAAGAACAAATTATACATGTCTCCACAAACATAAAGAATATTAATTTGTTAAGGAAAATATATTATTTAGAATATTAAATATACCGGGAAAGTAATTATATGTGTGGGCGGGTACCCATGGGTCGGGTTTACCTAAACCCAAACCCAACCCGACCCGGTGAATAATGTAGCGGGTTTAAACCCGAACCCGGCCCAAAACCCGTCAACACGGATTTTACCCGTGTTGACCGGGTTGGGTCGAGTGGGTACCCGTGGGTTCGGGTTTGATTGCCATCCCTTAGATCTGAGTCAATGGTCAAAGCGAACGAGACAACGGCCTTTCCATTCCGTTCCAATTTCCCATACCCGTGGCATGGTTTGCATGTTAGGAAGAAGACAAAACCAGATCTCCACCTTCACTCGCCAGTTCCTCATAACAAAACCTAGCTTAGCAGAACCGAACAGACTCCAGCAGCCTAGTCTGCTGAAATCTAAGCAACATTCCACCCACCACCAACCTTCCTTCACACCGCCACCATGGATCCCACTTCCCAAGCATCCAAATCCCACCACCCCACCAACATCATTAACAGAGATCCTCCTCCAACTAAACCCTGTGGCGGCAGTAGCAGGAGTTCATCTTTCATGTCTAATTACTTGTCTCCCAGACTCCTAAACCCATCTCACCACCACCACCACCCCCGCTCCAGCGACAAAATGACCGCTTCCGCTGATTTCGAAGCTTCTTCCTTGTTCCCTGCTGCTAAGGCCAAGTACTACTCCCAGCAGAGGAGGCAGAGTGATGGCAGGGACGAGAAAGAGACCCTGAAGAGGGTCGTTGGAAAGCACAAATCTTTACCCGAGGGGAAGATCAAGAAGCAGGATTTGGATGTTGGTTTGGTGTTGGTGGAGGAGGAGAAGAAGAAGAAAGTTTTGGTTTTGAGTGAGAAGACCAAGAAGAAGAACAGTAGCAGCAAGAGGGACGATGTTGAAGATTATGAGTTTGGGAAGAAGGAATTGAGAAAGGAAATGGATCTTTTGTTGCTTGAAGGGGTTGATGATGTTAAGAGAAGGAGATCCATGAGTGATTCGCGAGTGGAGTTGGGTGATTCCTTAGCAAGCAAAAATGCTAATATTGTCTCGGTTGATATGCCCCCATTTATGCAGATCCATGCCATTGATTGTGCCAGGAAGACTTGTGATAGTCTCGAGAAGTTCGTTGCCAAGACCCTCGCTCTCACTCTCAAGAAGGTAACAGCTGCTACTCATCTATCACATCTCCACATTGCAGAAGTGGAATGTCTGGATTGTTAATTGATTGATTGAGGGATTGTTTCAGTTAATTCAATGGGTTGTGTCTACATTTGCTGATTGATTTCTTTGCAAATCATCTCTATGCAGGAGTTTGATAGTGTTTATGGTCCGGCATGGCATTGCATTGTAGGGACAAGTTTTGGGTCCTTCGTGACCCATTCAGTTGGTGGGTTTCTCTATTTCTCAATGGACTCCAAATTCTATGTCCTCTTGTTTAAGACTACAGTCCAGAGAGCAGCAGTTTCAGTTGAATAATTGGGATTACAGGACGAACCCATTGAAATAGAACCACAAACTCTTTCATTCCTCTCTGTCATAGATTAGATCAGTTTTGTGGAGCTGAAAGAGCTGGTGCAGAAGCTAAAAAGAACTGCTGTCTCTTCTACATATCTGTATTTTGAGGATTAATTTTTTTTTTCTCTTTGGCTGTAGAAACTAGGAAAGCACCAAAGCAAATGTGTGAATATGATATGGAAAGTTTTCACCTTTTCCACCCTTTGTTTCAAGGACCCCATTCCTTCTTTTACCACAAAGTTCTCCTAACTTACTGAGTAGTTTCACTGGTCAAAATTGCTGCTGCTTTCTCTCCCTGGCCACTTAGTTTCTGAATTCCATAGCATTACAACCTGTTCTAGTTTTAATGTTTGTGATGAATAGATAGATAGATTACTATAATCATAAGAACAGAAGCTGTGACTCAAACTAGTGTAGATGGATCTACAGATGAACTTAGAACACCATATCTTACAAAAACTCCACTTTGTGTTATAACCTTCTCATTTGCACCTTCCCCTTTCCAGTCTCCATACATATCCCATTTTGTCTGTGGTGTGTGGGGTTATCTTGGGATTCCAGGACCACTCCACCCTTAAGAGGGAAATGAGACAAAAAGGGGAAGAAAGTCTTTGTTACCCAGAGAGTGCAATTCTGTGTGGGTAGTTTCAGGAATCTGGTCCTAGAAACCTACAAACAGAGAATTGGCCTGGACTGGAAGTTGTGCACTATGTGGACTGTAGTTGGGACCAAACCTATGAACAGAAGTCTCAATCAATGATGTTGATGATGCAGTGTCATTAAGCTCTTTGAGTCGTTAGAATGCTGTGAGTGGGATGGTAGGCAGTGTTAGAAATTTGCTAAGAGATTCTGGTTTAAGACTCTCCATTGTTCTTTTTGCTTTTCTTAATTAGGGTAGCTTTTGTACTTTGAATTGGAAGACACTCAATGGATTTTTTTTTACAATGATTACCAACTTTTATTCCACCAAACAACTGAAAGACGAGAAACTCGGTTACAATTTTAAAGAAGATCAGAAATGAGATCAAGAATATTAATCCAATCATCAGAAAGCGATGCTCGAGCTTTTGATCTTGCAACCCAATCTGCTCTGACATTAAGTGTTCTGGGCACTTCTTTGATTTTGATGAGAGGGTATGTCCGAAGGATAGAAATAATCGATCCGATCCATGCTGCACACCTCCACGGCCAACGAGAGCGATCATAATCCAAAGTTCTCACCAGCACATGACAGTCGGATTGAACCGTACATTCAGATCCATATTCTTGAGCTAATTTCACTCCTTCGAGAAGGGCCTTAGTTTCTGCTTCAATCGGGGTGGAACAAAGAAGATTCTCAGCTCTCCCATCACACACTTGTCCATGGTGGTTAACAACCACAACACCATATGCCGCCGACTGGGAGTCGCTAATGAACGACCCATCACAGTGAATCACCAAAGGCTGATTACTTGACGGTGGATTCGTATGAGACTGGGTTCCCCTGAGCTGAGTGGGAAGGGAGGGCTGGGGAGGTGGGGACCTCGGGCACGAATTCCATTCAGTAAGCTCTTTAAAAGTAAGTTGGCACACCTTCGGAGGCCACGGAATTCTACCCTTGAAGGAGCATTCGTTCCTCGCCTTCCAAATGTTCTAACAGAGGAAAACAATATGGATCAAGGAGCTATGTTGAATAACATCTTTAAGGGAGCAGAACCAGTCAAAGAACAAGGTTCCCTGAGGTGGTAAAGGGAGAGACGGAAAAAGAGCATTCCTTGCCACCTTGGCATGGGGGCATTGGAACAGGCAGTGATTGACGGATTCGACAGGGTTCTGGCACACCTGACAAGAAGAATTGGGGGCACACTTCCTCTAGAGCAATCTCTCTTTCGTTGCTAATCCATTCCTGGAGCATCTCCAAACAAAGAATTTCAATTTCGGGGGGATGTGAAGGCTCCATATCCATTTCCATTTTTCCGTATTCCCGCTTGGTTGCGTATTGGTGTTGGCTCTGTGAATCGTATGGTATGCAGATTTCACCGTAAACTTTCCCTCTTCATTGTAGTTCCATGCCCAAAAGTCTTCAGTTCCATCCTCCCCGACTGGAATCCTGAGGATAGCTTCAAGTTCTGAGCTAGACACATGTCCCTAGATAACATCCGGAATCCACTTCCTTTCTCCAGGATCAATCCACTCGTTGACCTTTTGATGATTCTGGGGGCCAGTCCTGAGAGCATAATTGTCCAAAGTGGGGATCCAGGGGTCCCGATCGATCCACGTTTCTTCACCTGATCCGATCACTCGAACTGCTCCCAAACCTAGCACCTTTTTTGCCTCCCAAAGACTAGCCCAGATTCATGAAGCTTTGCTCCCCTTTTTAGCATTAAGAAAATCACCTCTAGGGAAATACAAACCTTTCAGTAGACGGCTCCACAATGACTCAGGGGTAGTGAGGAGGTGCCAAGCCTGCTTAGCGAGAAGGGCAAGGTTAAAATCATTGAAGCTCCTGAAGCCCAAACCTCCCTCATACTTAGGCAAGCATAGGATTTCCTTCCTACACCAATGGAGGCTATTTTTCTGCATCGACCCTGACCAAAAGAAATTACTAAGAAGAGAGTCTATTCTCTTAGTGAGTACCTTTGGGGGATAGAACAAGCACATAATATACGATGGAATAGCTTGAATAACTGCTTTCAGAAGGATTTCTTTTCCACCATGAGAGAGAATGAGCCTTTTCCATGCTTCCCCCATTTTTTCCATCCTTTGAATGAGGAAATTAAAAGGTTCTTTCTTCGAGTTTCCCCACTCCGTCGGGACCCCAAGATACTTTGAGTGACAATTCGAGGAAGCGAAGCCAATGCTCGCTATGATCTGATCTTTGACGTTGCATGAGACATTGGCACCGAAGATTTGTTAATATTAACCTCTTGACCTGTGATAGCTCCATACTCCCCAATGAGATCGATAATTTTCTGCGCTTCCTGGTAATCTGCCTTGCCAAAAATGACTGTGTCATCTGCAAACAGGCAATGGGTGAGCACTGGGCATCTAGCGTTCAGCTTAATCCCCTTCAGACTATAGTTCGCCACAACCTTGTCAATCAAGAAGGTGAGGGCGTTAGACATGAGAATGAATAAGAATGGTGTGAGAGGGTCTCCCTGGCGAATGCCTCGGGAAGGCCTGAAAGAGTCAGTTGCTTCTCCATTGAAAAGAATAGAGAAGCTGACTGTTCTAATGCAAGCATTGACCCACCCACACCATTTAGTGTCAAACCCATACTTCTTGAGGAGAGCCTCCAGACATTCCCAATCCAACATATCATAAGCCTTCTTCATATCCAATTTCAACATCATATCTCTTCTCCTCCCCAATTTATGGTGCTTGAAATGATGAAGGGCTTCATGGACAATGATGATATTATCTTAAATAAGCCTGCCCCCAGTGAATGTTGTTTGGAGTTCAGATACCAGCTCGGGAGTCCATCTCTTGAGGTGCGTTGCCATAATCTTAGATATGATTTTATATCTAAAATTACAGCAGCTAATAGGACGGAATTGGCTTATCAGTTCGGGGTTATCGACCTTGGGGATCATTGCAATATGAGTCTCATTCTATCCAGCTGGCATATTAGCCGTCTCGAAAAATCCTCTAACTTCTCGACACACGGTGTCTCCTAGGATGTCCCCGTATCTCCTATAAAATCTTCCTGAGAATCCATCAGGACCAGGAGCTTTGCGAGCACCCAGAGAGAATCAGATTCCTAGCCTTAAAAAGATCCATGTAAAACTCTTCTGCTAGTCTTTTGAGGCTATTTTCATCTTCTATCCAATTTCCTTCTCCATCTTTGAGTTTCAGGATTTTGTTTCTATGCTTTCTATATATAGTGCTTGAATGAAAGAAGGATTTCTGATCACCTTTTTGGAGCCAGTTAACTCTTGAGCATTGGCTCCAGAATGCTTCTTCATCCCTCCAAAGTTTAGTCAATTCAATAGTAAGCATCTTCTCCTCCTCCATATTCTCCATTATTCTTGGTGGATGTTGAAGAATTTCGAGCCTAGAGAGAATTTCTTGCTCCCTCTGCATACTATTCTTATGGAAGTCTTTTGCCCACTCCTTTAAATCTCTTTCACATTTGTTCAGCTGGTCCGTTGATTGGCCTCCCGGGTCCCACGCTCGGGCAATTATCTTCTTGCATTCTTCTTTCTCCAGCCATCTTTCATCAATCCTAAAGGGTGTCTTTTTCCTCCTGTTTCCCCGATAATGAAGATCCAGTCTGATCGGGCAGTGATCCGACTCCACCATATTCTCATAGAAGACCACTGCTTCGCTAAATTGTGCACGCCAGGACGTTGAGCATAGCACACGATCCAATCTCACTCTCGTCAGGTTTTGGCCCGTTCTCTTGTTGGTCCAAGTGAAGGGCTCCCCCTTGTACCCCAGGTCAATAAGAGCATTCTGGAATATGAACCTCTTAAAAGGTTCAACATTCTCGTACCTAAGAGGGCATCTCCCTTCCTTTTCATTTTCATAAATTGCAGCATTAAAATCCCCTACAACCACCGAGTTATCATCCCTACTACTCCGCAGAGAGCTCAAGTGCTCCCAAAAATCCCTTCTACTAACTGCTGTAGAGGGCGCATGAACAAAAGTACAGAAAAATTTCCTACCCATATCTATACTAACATCCATGTAGTAGCTATTACTACTTAATACCGTAATATTGATACCCGATTTCCACCATAAAGCAAAACCCCTAGAAGAGTTGACCGGTTCAACATACTCTCTACTGGCGAACCACCGCTGCCCTTGATTCATCTTCCTGACTCTCCGCCACCTCTTCTGATCTCGTCCCTTTTTTAGCACTTTTTTTTCTCTATTACCTTTCTTCTTTCTGTTCTTCCCCTCTTGACCTCCCATAAAAAATGTTCCATCAGAAATAAGAGGGCCTGTCGACTCCAGCCTGCTAGTCCCCTTTCTCTTCTTTCGGGCCCGACCCGCTTCTTCCTCCAATTCTTCTTCAGCATGGTGATACAGGCCCGCTCAATCACTTAAGAGCTTTCCCTGGGCCCTCTCATCATTTCCCTGGGTCTGCGGCCCAAGGGAGAGTGTTGTTTGCACTTCCCCAGCCCGACCGCCATAGCCCATTCCCACTTCCCTGGTCTGGTTTCCAGCGCCCAAACCACCGCCGTCCTCTCCCAATCTCAGACCCCATTTGAGTTCCTCCGTCGCTCTCTCCAGATCGATGGAGATGTCTCTACCTCCCATCCCTTCCCTGTATCTTCCCCTCTGCCTACCCACGAACCCCTGGTCTTCCCTCTGTATTTGCCCTTCTTCCTCTCGTTGGATAGTGAAACCTGGAGGGATTCTCGGCACCCCCCCGATGAGCCGCCCATCTCCGCCGACGAGTCGCTTTCAACCGCCTCATTCCTCCGATAATTCCCTCTTCCTTCTCCCCTGTTCCTAGCTTGAGCCGCGGAGCTTCTATGTGGCGAGTCGATCCCCGCCTTAAGAGAGGCGGTGTAGACCTCCGACAGGTAAGCCACACCATTCTTCTTCCTTTCCTCATTCATTCTTCTACATGTTGGCCAGTTATGCCCAATTCTGCCACAGAAGTAGCACAGCTCCACCAATCTCTCATATTTGAATTCAATCACATCGCAGTGCTCTACTCCTGTGAATTCATCAAGAAAGGGGAAATCGAAACCAACTGGGACAGGTTCCCTGATATCTACCTCCACTAGAATGCGAAGGAACTTCCTGTATCCGGTATATTCCAGGCTTGTTCTGTCAAGATCCAACATCTCCAAGAAGTAGCTTGATCCAATTGCCTCCATATTCTCCTCACTCCTTTGACTTTGGTGCACGCCATGGATCTGAACCCACATCGCCATCTTTTCGATCGGCACATCTTCGGGCTTCCCTCTTCCATTGTACTTCTCAATTGCCGTCATAGTGTTCGACAAGCTCTAGGGTCTATCTCTCCAAATCTTGTCTCTGATCTCCATGCTATTGAAGGTAAACAGGAACAGGTTTGGTGTTTCGGTTGGTTGAATGTTCACCTCACCGAAGCAGCCCCACGTGTAACGAGCCGCTCCAGTTGCTTTTGCCACTACAACCTTGCTCTCTGTCAGCATCTTCCCCAACAGTATGGACATCCCTCTCCCTCCAATTGAGGACAGGACAAGGCGTCCCCCTCTGCCCCTGGTTGACGACTGGACTAGGCTTCCCCTCCCCTGGTTGGTGTTTGCTTCATTGTTGATGGACTCCATCCTTGGGCACAGCAGCTTGGTTTGAGATTTGGTTTGTGACAGAGGGATTTTTTCTTTGCTAAAGGTGGGTATTGAGACCAACAAGAACCAGGGAGAATAGGCAGCAGTACTGAAAATGTGAGCACAGCCTTCTCTTCCCCTCTTCCACCTCCCTTTAAAGCTTTTTCCTCTCCTGTTCACCTCTCTTCCCTCTTGAATGCGGTAGCTATCTTTCTTGTCAATCGCTTCTTTATTCTTCAGGGGACTTGGTAGAGCTTTCCCCTGCTTTTCCCCTGTCATAACAGAGGCTCTTGGCTCAATGTTGCCTCCATTTTGCTCGAGGTGGATGGCATAGTCACAGATCAGAGATTTAGCTATTGATTTTCCCCTTTTCCATTTACTTCTCCTTCCTCTGCTTTGGCTGGGAAAGCCTTTATTGCCGCCATCTGGAGGTTTCCAAACTTCCCTCTTCTTAACACCATCTTCTGCTTCTTCTCCGAGTAGTCCAATCAACATAAGAATCTTCCCTGCCCCTGGATTTATGGTACTAACATCATCTTTATGCATAACAGGTGGGTGGGGAAGATTATTGGTGTGAGATTTGGTCACCAGAATGCTCTTTGCAAGAGCTGGAAGAGTCCTAGCTAAGGGGACGGAAAATGAATCGTTGCTTGGTTCAGAGAATGTGTCCGTTAGAGAGAGAGAGAAGAGAGAGGCATTTTTTTCATCAGGAAAGCTACTACTCAATTATGGATTCAAAGAGAGATGAACGACTCATAAAGCAGGGGAGGCTTAAAGCCATCCAATGATTTTTCCTTAGTTGGTTTAAGTGCTAAGTGGAGTGGAGGGCTCTTTACTACCAAGAAGAAGCAATGTACTGTTGAAGTTTAACATACAAAAGACTGGACTTGATGTTGAAGCAAAAAGCCGAAATGACCACATTGGAGACAAAAACAAATGTAGAAGTTTAACATACAAAAGACTGGACTTGATGTTGAAGCAAAAAGCCGAAATGATCACATTGGAGACAAAAACAAATGTAGATAAGAGCAATTTTAGATCCTAAAAATAGAAGAGCATATCTCTCCAGACTAACTAAGCTTCTTTCACAAGCAATATTCTCTTATTGGTATTCTTCTACCAAGAAAAATACGTGTTAGATGAGAATACACATCTAAGATTTGTTCAAATACAATCTCATTAAGGAATCTCTCGCTTTTTAATACAAGCCTTGAAACACATGCACATTGGATTTTCATACCAAATCTTTGGATAACGTCCAAAAACAGCATCTCCGAACCTGAGTTGACAGGTAATGTCACACTTTCTAGTAATAGTATCATAATTCCGACTGCTTGCGTCTATATGGATGTTTGCAAAATTGCAAAACTCTGCATCTGCTCGTACCATCTCGTTTCCTATTTCATTAAAACAATATAATCCCAACAAAAGAAAAGGTTTAGCCAAGTAATACACATTATCAATTACCATTCTACATGAGTAACAAAAATTCAAATGAAACAATAAAAAGATCAGAGAATTACCATGAATGAGACAAATCATTAGGATACCAAAGATAAAGATCGACAAATACATTGGATATTAATTATTTTCATATTTTTTTAAACTGGCATGAACCGGCACAAACTGGTTATACCACCGGTCGTATCATTCCACTTGCCAAACCGGCACAACGGTATAAACTGGTTTGACAACCTTGGTCTAAACATATTTTTATTAAACTATACAAAATTAAACTCTAATAATCATTTCATACCAAGTGATAACTTGTGTGACCGTTCATATGATAATTTCTCAATCTTTTATCCATTGACGACTGACGAGTACATTATAAAGCATTAACAGAGTAGGGATGGCAATGGGTCGGGTTGGGTCGGGTTTTGTCAAACCCAAACCCAAACCCATGGGTTTATCCGCCAAAAAAACCCGGGGTAAAACCCGTTGGGTTTGAAAAACTCAAACCCAACCCAACCCGCTGGGTATCCGCGGATTTATGGGTACCCGTGGGTTTTTTTGGTAAAAAATTTACAATAACAAGTTTTTTTCAAAATAAAAGTTTAACATCAATTTTCTCATACAAATTAATCATACAAAAAAACACCAATCTAGAGCATACAAGCAAACCGCAAATGATCAATACAAATTGTTCAAAATTAAAGATAAACATCTATAAACAAAAGATTAATTGAAAGTTTCTTCCTCGTCAACTAAGTTTCTTCACTCTCCACTTCATAATATCAACTTCATTCTAAACAATTAGAAAGAACAAATTATACATGTCTCCACAAACATAAAGAATATTAATTTGTTAAGGAAAATATATTATTTAGAATATTAAATATACCGGGAAAGTAATTATATGTGTGGGCGGGTACCCATGGGTCGGGTTTACCTAAACCCAAACCCAACCCGACCCGGTGAATAATGTAGCGGGTTTAAACCCGAACCCGGCCCAAAACCCGTCAACACGGATTTTACCCGTGTTGACCGGGTTGGGTCGAGTGGGTACCCGTGGGTTCGGGTTTGATTGCCATCCCTTAGATCTGAGTCAATGGTCAAAGCGAACGAGACAACGGCCTTTCCATTCCGTTCCAATTTCCCATACCCGTGGCATGGTTTGCATGTTAGGAAGAAGACAAAACCAGATCTCCACCTTCACTCGCCAGTTCCTCATAACAAAACCTAGCTTAGCAGAACCGAACAGACTCCAGCAGCCTAGTCTGCTGAAATCTAAGCAACATTCCACCCACCACCAACCTTCCTTCACACCGCCACCATGGATCCCACTTCCCAAGCATCCAAATCCCACCACCCCACCAACATCATTAACAGAGATCCTCCTCCAACTAAACCCTGTGGCGGCAGTAGCAGGAGTTCATCTTTCATGTCTAATTACTTGTCTCCCAGACTCCTAAACCCATCTCACCACCACCACCACCCCCGCTCCAGCGACAAAATGACCGCTTCCGCTGATTTCGAAGCTTCTTCCTTGTTCCCTGCTGCTAAGGCCAAGTACTACTCCCAGCAGAGGAGGCAGAGTGATGGCAGGGACGAGAAAGAGACCCTGAAGAGGGTCGTTGGAAAGCACAAATCTTTACCCGAGGGGAAGATCAAGAAGCAGGATTTGGATGTTGGTTTGGTGTTGGTGGAGGAGGAGAAGAAGAAGAAAGTTTTGGTTTTGAGTGAGAAGACCAAGAAGAAGAACAGTAGCAGCAAGAGGGACGATGTTGAAGATTATGAGTTTGGGAAGAAGGAATTGAGAAAGGAAATGGATCTTTTGTTGCTTGAAGGGGTTGATGATGTTAAGAGAAGGAGATCCATGAGTGATTCGCGAGTGGAGTTGGGTGATTCCTTAGCAAGCAAAAATGCTAATATTGTCTCGGTTGATATGCCCCCATTTATGCAGATCCATGCCATTGATTGTGCCAGGAAGACTTGTGATAGTCTCGAGAAGTTCGTTGCCAAGACCCTCGCTCTCACTCTCAAGAAGGTAACAGCTGCTACTCATCTATCACATCTCCACATTGCAGAAGTGGAATGTCTGGATTGTTAATTGATTGATTGAGGGATTGTTTCAGTTAATTCAATGGGTTGTGTCTACATTTGCTGATTGATTTCTTTGCAAATCATCTCTATGCAGGAGTTTGATAGTGTTTATGGTCCGGCATGGCATTGCATTGTAGGGACAAGTTTTGGGTCCTTCGTGACCCATTCAGTTGGTGGGTTTCTCTATTTCTCAATGGACTCCAAATTCTATGTCCTCTTGTTTAAGACTACAGTCCAGAGAGCAGCAGTTTCAGTTGAATAATTGGGATTACAGGACGAACCCATTGAAATAGAACCACAAACTCTTTCATTCCTCTCTGTCATAGATTAGATCAGTTTTGTGGAGCTGAAAGAGCTGGTGCAGAAGCTAAAAAGAACTGCTGTCTCTTCTACATATCTGTATTTTGAGGATTAATTTTTTTTTTCTCTTTGGCTGTAGAAACTAGGAAAGCACCAAAGCAAATGTGTGAATATGATATGGAAAGTTTTCACCTTTTCCACCCTTTGTTTCAAGGACCCCATTCCTTCTTTTACCACAAAGTTCTCCTAACTTACTGAGTAGTTTCACTGGTCAAAATTGCTGCTGCTTTCTCTCCCTGGCCACTTAGTTTCTGAATTCCATAGCATTACAACCTGTTCTAGTTTTAATGTTTGTGATGAATAGATAGATAGATTACTATAATCATAAGAACAGAAGCTGTGACTCAAACTAGTGTAGATGGATCTACAGATGAACTTAGAACACCATATCTTACAAAAACTCCACTTTGTGTTATAACCTTCTCATTTGCACCTTCCCCTTTCCAGTCTCCATACATATCCCATTTTGTCTGTGGTGTGTGGGGTTATCTTGGGATTCCAGGACCACTCCACCCTTAAGAGGGAAATGAGACAAAAAGGGGAAGAAAGTCTTTGTTACCCAGAGAGTGCAATTCTGTGTGGGTAGTTTCAGGAATCTGGTCCTAGAAACCTACAAACAGAGAATTGGCCTGGACTGGAAGTTGTGCACTATGTGGACTGTAGTTGGGACCAAACCTATGAACAGAAGTCTCAATCAATGATGTTGATGATGCAGTGTCATTAAGCTCTTTGAGTCGTTAGAATGCTGTGAGTGGGATGGTAGGCAGTGTTAGAAATTTGCTAAGAGATTCTGGTTTAAGACTCTCCATTGTTCTTTTTGCTTTTCTTAATTAGGGTAGCTTTTGTACTTTGAATTGGAAGACACTCAATGGATTTTTTTTTACAATGATTACCAACTTTTATTCCACCAAACAACTGAAAGACGAGAAACTCGGTTACAATTTTAAAGAAGATCAGAAATGAGATCAAGAATATTAATCCAATCATCAGAAAGCGATGCTCGAGCTTTTGATCTTGCAACCCAATCTGCTCTGACATTAAGTGTTCTGGGCACTTCTTTGATTTTGATGAGAGGGTATGTCCGAAGGATAGAAATAATCGATCCGATCCATGCTGCACACCTCCACGGCCAACGAGAGCGATCATAATCCAAAGTTCTCACCAGCACCTGACAGTCGGATTGAACCGTACATTCAGATCCATATTCTTGAGCTAATTTCACTACTTCGAGAAGGGCCTTAGTTTCTGCTTCAATCGGGGTGGAACAAAGAAGATTCTCAGCTCTCCCATCACACACTTGTCCATGGTGGTTAACAACCACAACACCATATGCCGCCGACTGGGAGTCGCTAATGAACGACCCATCACAGTGAATCACCAAAGGCTGATTACTTGACGGTGGATTCGTATGAGACTGGGTTCCCCTGAGCTGAGTGGGAAGGGAGGGCAGGGGAGGTGGGGACCTCGGGCACGAATTCCATTCAGTAAGCTCTTTAAAAGTAAGTTGGCACACCTTCGGAGGCCACAGAATTCTACCCTTGAAGGAGCATTCGTTCCTCGCCTTCCAAATGTTCTAACAGAGGAAAACAATATGGATCAAGGAGCTATGCTGAATAACATCTTTAAGGGAGCAGAACCAGTCAAAGAACAAGGTTCCCTGAGGTGGTAAAGGGAGAGACGGAAAAAGAGCATTCCTTGCCACCTTGGCATGGGGGCATTGGAACAGGCAGTGATTGACGGATTCGACAGGGTTCTGGCACACCTGACAAGAAGAATTGGGGGCACACTTCCTCTAGAGCAATCTCTCTTTCGTTGCTAATCCATTCCTGGAGCATCTCCAAACAAAGAATTTCAATTTCGGGGGGATGTGAAGGCTCCATATCCATTTCCATTTTTCCGTATTCCCGCTTGGTTGCGTATTGGTGTTGGCTCTGTGAATCGTATGGTATGCAGATTTCACCGTAAACTTTCCCTCTTCATTGTAGTTCCATGCCCAAAAGTCTTCAGTTCCATCCTCCCCGACTGGAATCCTGAGGATAGCTTCAAGTTCTGAGCTAGACACATGTCCCTAGATAACATCCGGAATCCACTTCCTTTCTCCAGGATCAATCCACTCGTTGACCTTTTGATGATTCTGGGGGCCAGTCCTGAGAGCATAATTGTCCAAAGTGGGGATCCAGGGGTCCCGATCGATCCACGTTTCTTCACATGATCCGATCACTCGAACTGCTCCCAAACCTAGCACCTTTTTTGCCTCCCAAAGACTAGCCCAGATTCATGAAGCTTTGCTCCCCTTTTTAGCATTAAGAAAAATCACCTCTAGGGAAATACAAACCTTTCAGTAGACGGCTCCACAATGACTCAGGGGTAGTGAGGAGGCGCCAAGCCTGCTTAGCGAGAAGGGCAAGGTTAAAATCATTGAAGCTCCTGAAGCCCAAACCTCCCTCATACTTAGGCAAGCATAGGATTTCCTTCCTACACCAATGGAGGCTATTTTTCTGCATCGACCCTGACCAAAAGAAATTACTAAGAAGAGAGTCTACTCTCTTAGTGAGTACCTTTGGGGGATAGAACAAGCACATAATATACGATGGAATAGCTTGAATAACTGCTTTCAGAAGGATTTCTTTTCCACCATGAGAGAGAATGAGACTTTTCCATGCTTCCCCCATTCTTTCCATCCTTTGAATGAGGAAATTAAAAGTTTCTTTCTTCGAGTTTCCCCACTCCGTCGGGACCCCAAGATACTTTGAGTGACAATTCGAGGAAGCGAAGCCAATGCTCGCTATGATCTGATCTTTGACGTTGCATGGGACATTGGCACCGAAGATTTGTTAATATTAACCTCTTGACCTGTGATAGCTCCATACTCCCCAATGAGATCGATAATTTTCTGCGCTTCCTGGTAATCTGCCTCGCCAAAAATGACTGTGTCATCTGCAAACAGGCAATGGGTGAGCACTGGGCATCTAGCGTTCAGCTTAATCCCCTTCAGACTATCGTTCGCCACAACCTTGTCAATCAAGAAGGTGAGGGCGTTAGACATGAGAATGAATAAGAATGGTGTGAGAGGGTCTCCCTGGCGAATGCCTCGGGAAGGCCTGAAAGAGTCAGTTGCTTCTCCATTGAAAAGAATAGAGAAGCTGACTGTTCTAATGCAAGCATTGACCCACCCACACCATTTAGTGTCAAACCCATACTTCTTGAGGAGAGCCTCCAGACATTCCCAATCCAACATATCATAAGCCTTCTTCATATCCAATTTCAACATCATATCTCTTCTCCTCCCCAATTTATGGTGCTTGAAATGATGAAGGGCTTCATGGACAATGATGATATTATCTTAAATAAGCCTGCCCCCAGTGAATGTTGTTTTGAGTTCAGATACCAGCTCGGGAGTCCATCTCTTGAGGCGCGTTGCCATAATCTTAGATATTATTTTATATCTAAAATTACAGCAGCTAATAGGACGGAATTGGCTTATCAGTTCGGGGTTATCGACCTTGGGGATCATTGCAATATGAGTCTCATTCTATCCAGCTGGCATATTAGCCGTCTCGAAAAATCCTCTAACTTCTCGACACACGGTGTCTCCTAGGATTTCCCAGTATCTCCTATAAAATCTTCCTGAGAATCCATCAGGACCAGGAGCTTTGCGAGCACCTAGAGAGAAAACCGCTTTTCTAATTTCCCCATCAGTCACCGCAGTACAGAGATCCTCGTTCATCTGCGTAGTCACTTTTTCAGGGAAGCCTTCCAACAAATGGTTAAAAGGAATCAGATTCCTAGCCTTAAAAAGATCCATGTAAAACTCTTCTGCTAGTCTTTTGAGGCTATTTTCATCTTCTATCCAATTTCCTTCTCCATCTTTGAGTTTCAGGATTTTGTTTCTATGCTTTCTATATATAGTGCTTGAATGAAAGAAGGATTTCTGATCACCTTTTTGGAGCCAGTTAACTCTTGAGCATTGGCTCCAGAATGCTTCTTCATCCCTCCAAAGTTTAGTCAATTCAATAGTAAGCATCTTCTCCTCCTCCATATTCTCCATTATTCTTGGTGGATGTTGAAGAATTTCGAGCCTAGAGAGAATTTCTTGCTCCCTCTGCATACTATTCTTATGGAAGTCTTTTGCCCACTCCTTTAAATCTCTTTCACATTTGTTCAGCTGGTCCGTTGATTGGCCTCCCGGGTCCCACGCTCGGGCAATTATCTTCTTGCATTCTTCTTTCTCCAACCATCTTTCATCAATCCTAAAGGGTGTCTTTTTCCTCCTGTTTCCCCGATAATGAAGATCCAGTCTGATCGGGCAGTGATCCGACTCCACCATATTCTCATAGAAGACCACTGCTTCGCTAAATTGTGCACGCCAGGACGTTGAGCATAGCACACGATCCAATCTCACTCTCGTCAGGTTTTGGCCCGTTCTCTTGTTGGTCCAAGTGAAGGGCTCCCCCTTGTACCCCAGGTCAATAAGAGCATTCTGGAATATGAACCTCTTAAAAGGTTCAACATTCTCGTACCTAAGAGGGCATCTCCCTTCCTTTTCATTTTCATAAATTGCAGCATTAAAATCCCCTACAACCACCGAGTTATCATCCCTACTACTCCGCAGAGAGCTCAAGTGCTCCCAAAAATCCCTTCTACTAACTGCTGTAGAGGGCGCATGAACAAAAGTACAGAAAAATTTCCTACCCATATCTATACTAACATCCATGTAGTAGCTATTACTACTTAATACCGTAATATTAATACCCGATTTCCACCATAAAGCAAAACCCCTAGAAGAGTTGACCGGTTCAACATACTCTCTACTGGCGAACCACCGCTGCCCTTGATTCATCTTCCTGACTCTCCGCCACCTCTTCTGATCTCGTCCCTTTTTTAGCACCTTTTTTTCTCTATTACCTTTCTTCTTTCTGTTCTTCCCCTCTTGACCTCCCATAAAAAATGTTCCATCAGAAATAAGAGGGCCTGTCGACTCCAGCCTGCTAGTCCCCTTTCTCTTCTTTCGGGCCCGACCCGCTTCTTCCTCCAATTCTTCTTCAGCATGGTGATACAGGCCCGCTCAATCACTTAAGAGCTTTCCCTGGGCCCTCTCATCATTTCCCTGGGTCTGCGGCCCAAGGGAGAGTGTTGTTTGCACTTCCCCAGCCCGACCGCCATAGCCCATTCCCACTTCCCTGGTCTGGTTTCCAGCGCCCAAACCACCGCCGTCCTCTCCCAATCTCAGACCCCATTCGAGTTCCTCCGCCGCTCTCTCCAGATCGATGGAGATGTCTCTACCTCCCATCCCTTCCCTGTATCTTCCCCTCTGCCTACCCACGAACCCCTGGTCTTCCCTCTGTATTTGCCCTTCTTCCTCTCGTTGGATAGTGAAACCTGGAGGGATTCTCGGCACCCCCCCGATGAGCCGCCCATCTCCGCCGACGAGTCGCTTTCAACCGCCTCATTCCTCCGATAATTCCCTCTTCCTTCTCCCCTGTTCCTAGCTTGAGCCGCGGAGCTTCTATGTGGCGAGTCGATCCCCGCCTTAAGAGAGGCGGTGTAGACCTCCGACAGGTAAGCCACACCATTCTTCTTCCTTTCCTCATTCATTCTTCTACATGTTGGCCAGTTATGCCCAATTCTGCCACAGAAGTAGCACAGCTCCACCAATCTCTCATATTTGAATTCAATCACATCGCAGTGCTCTACTCCTGTGAATTCATCAAGAAAGGGGAAATCGAAACCAACTGGGACAGGTTCCCTGATATCTACCTCCACTAGAATGCGAAGGAACTTCCTGTATCCGGTATATTCCAGGCTTGTTCTGTCAAGATCCAACATCTCCAAGAAGTAGCTTGATCCAATTGCCTCCATATTCTCCTCACTCCTTTGATTTTGGTGCACGCCATGGATCTGAACCCACATCGCCATCTTTTCGATCGGCACATCTTCGGGCTTCCCTCTTCCATTGTACTTCTCAATTGCCGTCATAGTGTTCGACAAGCTCTAGGGTCTATCTCTCCAAATCTTGTCTCTGATCTCCATGCTATTGAAGGTAAACAGGAACAGGTTTGGTGTTTCGGTTGGTTGAATGTTCACCTCACCGAAGCAGCCCCACGTGTAACGAGCCGCTCCAGTTGCTTTTGCCACTACAACCTTGCTCTCTGTCAGCATCTTCCCCAACAGTATGGACATCCCTCTCCCTCCAATTGAGGACAGGACAAGGCGTCCCCCTCTGCCCCTGGTTGACGACTGGACTAGGCTTCCCCTCCCCTGGTTGGTGTTTGCTTCATTGTTGATGGACTCCATCCTTGGGCACAGCAGCTTGGTTTGAGATTTGGTTTGTGACAGAGGGATTTTTTCTTTGCTAAAGGTGGGTATTGAGACCAACAAGAACCAGGGAGAATAGGCAGCAGTACTGAAAATGTGAGCACAGCCTTCTCTTCCCCTCTTCCACCTCCCTTTAAAGCTTTTTCCTCTCCTGTTCACCTCTCTTCCCTCTTGAATGCGGTAGCTATCTTTCTTGTCAATCGCTTCTTTATTCTTCAGGGGACTTGGTAGAGCTTTCCCCTGCTTTTCCCCTGTCATAACAGAGGCTCTTGGCTCAATGTTGCCTCCATTTTGCTCGAGGTGGATGGCATAGTCACAGATCAGAGATTTAGCTATTGATTTTCCCCTTTTCCATTTACTTCTCCTTCCTCTGCTTTGGCTGGGAAAGCCTTTATTGCCGCCATCTGGAGGTTTCCAAACTTCCCTCTTCTTAACACCATCTTCTGCTTCTTCTCCGAGTAGTCCAATCAACATAAGAATCTTCCCTGCCCCTGGATTTATGGTACTAACATCATCTTTATGCATAACAGGTGGGTGGGGAAGATTATTGGTGTGAGATTTGGTCACCAGAATGCTCTTTGCAAGAGCTGGAAGAGTCCTAGCTAAGGGGACGGAAAATGAATCGTTGCTTGGTTCAGAGAATGTGTCCGTTAGAGAGAGAGAGAAGAGAGAGGCATTTTTTTCATCAGGAAAGCTACTACTCAATTATGGATTCAAAGAGAGATGAACGACTCATAAAGCAGGGGAGGCTTAAAGCCATCCAATGATTTTCCATAGTTGGTTTAAGTGCTAAGTGGAGTGGAGGGCTCTTTACTACCAAGAAGAAGCAATGTACTGTTGAAGTTTAACATACAAAAGACTGGACTTGATGTTGAAGCAAAAAGCCGAAATGATCACATTGGAGACAAAAACAAATGTAGATAAGAGCAATTTTAGATCCTAAAAATAGAACAACATATCTCTCTAGACTAACTAAGCTTCTTTCACAAGCAATATTCTCTTATTGGTATTCTTCTACCAAGAAAAATACGTGTTAGATGAGAATACACATCTAAGATTTGTTCAAATACAATCTCATTAAGGAATCTCTCGCTTTTTAATACAAGCCTTGAAACACATGCACATTGGATTTTCATACCAAATCTTTGGATAACGTCCAAAAACAGCATCTCCGAACCTGAGTTGACAGGTAATGTCACACTTTCTAGTAATAGTATCATAATTCCGACTGCTTGCGTCTATATGGATGTTTGCAAAATTGCAAAACTCTGCATCTGCTCGTACCATCTCGTTTCCTATATCATGGTAATTCTCTGATCTTTTTATTGTTTCATTTGAATTTTTGTTACTCATGTAGAATGGTAATTGATAATGTGTATTACTTGGCTAAACCTTTTCTTTTGTTGGGATTATATCGTTTTAATGAAATTTTTGGGTCATCTAATCAAGAGTTGTGTCGAGAATTTGAACTAATCATGAAAGAAACGTTTGAGATGAGCTTAATGGGTGAGTTGACCTACTTCTTAGGTTTTCAGGTAAGTCAATTTGCTAAAGGAACTTTCATAAATCAACAAAATACCCTTTGAACATGCTGAAAAGGATTGGGTTAGAATCTCTAAAAACTGCCTCCACTCCAATGGCTACTAACATCAAACTAGACAAAGACGTGTCTGGCAGAGATGTAAATGAAAAATTATATCGAGGTATGATTGGTTCACTGCTCTATCTAACTGCCAGCAGACCTGATATAGTATTTAGTGTTGGTTTATGTGCTCGTTTCCAAAGTAGCCCTAAGGAAAGTCATTTGTCAGCAATAAAACGCATTTTTAGATACCTGGCCAATACTCCTTCCTTAGGACTATGGTATTCTTCAGATTCTAGTTTAGAACCTATTGGATATAGTGACTCAGATTATGCAGGGAGTCTAGTGGATAGGAGAAGTACACCTGGTGCTTGTCACTTTTTAGGATCTTCATTGATTTCCTGGTCAAGTAAGAAACAAAACTCTGTAGCTCTATCGACTGCAGAAGCTGAGTATATAGCAGCAGGATCCTGCTGTGCTCAACTTTTGTGGATCCAACACCAGTTGTCAGAATTTGGCATTAATCTTGGTTCTTTACCAATTCTCCGTGATAACACTAGCGCTATAAATATCACCAAGAACCCTATTCAGCATTCTAGGACTAAACATATTGACAATAGGTATCACTTCATTAGGGAATTAGTTCAAGATGAAAAGGTTCACTTAGAGTTTGTTCCCACCCGTTTTTAGTGGGCTGATATCTTTACAAAACCCCTAGGTTTAGAAAATTTTGTTGGCATTAGAAACGAACTTGATATGTTTTCCTTGGAAGAAGTAAATGATATTACTTTGAGGTAAGTTTTTGGGCAGATTTTGGAGATTGATTCTCAATCATCTTTTGACAGGCAGCAAAGTTTGGTAAGTCTCCAAAATTTTCTTTCTGTTTGTCTGCATACCTTGATTCTGATCTTGTAATAATTGGCCATTACCTTTGCTGAGATTTGGCTGTTTATTTGAAATTGATCTTGATTGCCGTAATTGATTCATTTTCTCATCAATGAAATTTTCTTTCCTGAACTCATCTCGTCAGTTTGAGTATATAATTCTTCCTCTCTTCGGCTGAGAAAGTCACTCATCCAAAATCTATTACCATCAATCGTCTGTGCTCACCTCTCCCATCATGGAGTTCAACCCTCAACTGTCCCTTATCATTGCTCGTGCTTCTGGGTTCAAAAACAATTATGTTTCTGAACCAAAATACTACCCTCACTACCTTCAAAACTACCGCCATCGTCGTTTGTTTCCCTCCTTCACCATTGAACCCTCAACTTTCAATCGTTATCGTCTGAGGGTTTCTGAGCTTATCCAAGGCCTTGGGTGGAGACCTCTCCTAGAAAACAGGAGGTTCACATACTGTCCTGAAGCAGTTCGACTGTTTTATGCCAGTATGCGCAAAGATGCCAACCAGCGTCCTGCATACTTTAATACCACAGTGTATGGACACTCTGTCACCATCACTATGGAATTTATCTCTCGTCTACTGGGTATGTCCACTGAAGGAAGGACGCTGATGTCGGAAGAAGACTTCCCTCTCTTTCATTTCAATCTCCAGGAAGAGATTAAACTCCTGGCACCGTCAACTAATGATGAATACACTGAGGCAAATTATACCCATGTGAAATTCTTGCCAGATGATCTTAAAGTGCTTCATTTCTTCATAACCAGGGTGTTTCTTCCCAGATCCTCCAACCAAATGTTGGTTACACCCACAGATGTATGGATTCTATCCCATGCAGTGTCTGGATCCCGTTTGAGCTATCCTCACCTCCTTTTCAATCACTTGCTATCCTATGGAGATCCCAGAAATCCCGACTATCTCCCTTGTGCCCTTTATATCACCAGGATGCTTTGCTGCCTTTTGATTGATCTAGAAGACAAAGTCTCCACAGTCAATGTGCTCGACACTCTGCGCGCTCAGCATGTTCTGTGACGTGTTGACGCAGTGTAGGAGTTCGAAAGCTTGTCAATCACCAAGGGGGAGAGAGCCTACCCTCCCACAGCTGTTGAGCTCTTTGAGGCTGAAATAGGGGATGGTCATCAGACCCTCTTCTACAACATCAATGAGGACCTGGCAACTTTAGCAAGGGAGTGAAGAAGGCAACTGGATCATCAATTGCAGACAAATGAAAGAGGAAGATTAACTCTTCTAACAGTCAAGAGATGCTGGGGAATCACTTCAAGGGGGAAGGAACTCGTCCTACTACTGCTGGAAAGAGTATTAAGATTCGGATTCATGGAGACACAGCATCCAGTAGTCGTCTGGAAACTCTGCAGGAAGAAATCGAACCCGAGGAAGCTTTCCCTGGAGACATTTCAGATTATGAGACCGACCCGGAGTTCGATTACTAAACTGTTTGGAAATCTCTATTGAGAGAAGTCTACTTGATAGGGTGGTCTAGTTGTTTGCTTGTTTCCTTTAAAACCTTGAGTTTGAATAAGCCTACTTTTCAGTATGGCTAGTAGTGTGAACTGGGTGAGTTATTTATTTTAAGTTGCTGGATAAGTATGAACTGGATGAATTGTTTAAGTTAAATGATTGGTTGAGTTTTCGTGTGAACTGGGTGAGTTATTTATTTTAAGTTGCTGGATAAGTATGAACTGGATGAATTGCCTAAGTTAACTGATTGGTTGAGTTTTCGTCGAATACTGTTAACTCATGAAGAACTATTTAACGAGTGGAGCAGTTGGAGTGCTATTCTTTCCTTCTTTCTTCTTTTCACAGTTTTGGGAATTGCCAAGCTGAGGGGGAGACTGTTGATGTCAGCTTGGCAAAAGATCAGAAGAAAGCTTCGTCCCCAACGGCTAGTTTCGACAAAGAAGGAAAGAAAATGGACGATGGAATCCTAGGAGCTAATCAAGCGATGTAAAAATCAAAGGCAAGAATGCGGTATACAAGCCTAGAGGATCAAGTATAAAGGGGATGGTCTGCAGAGTGATTGGGACAGCTTTTCAGCAGAGAAAAATGATACAACATAGAGGTGCGGGTGAGGGTTTTTTCAGAGTGAAAAGTGGGTCAGTGATAGGGAGAGGTTTCTGGGTTGAAATTGGTCTCTCTATATTCTATTGGTTGGGTAGTCAATAGGTGAATAAGAAAGCTGAATCTCAATCGAGCAGGGAGCTGATCGAGGGGGAGTTTGTTCCGATTTTCTTTGAATTGTTGTTAGAGCTGTAACGTTAACATTCTTAGTGAAATATCAGAGATCGCGGGGTCGCGAATCTCTGATCGTGGAATAATCGGTGCATGGATTCTTATTTATCCCTTCACCAGAAACCACGTAAAAACTCCTGTATGCTTGTTTGGTTTCAAGTCTAAGTGTGTAGCTGCTCTGTTCTCGAGCTAAAGAACAGGTTGCAGGGGAACTGGGTTCATCCTTGGAGATGGTGGATCAACCGACAACTGAACCCAGTAATACGACTGCGTTTAATCAGCGTGGGCTTGATAACTAAACGAAGGAGTGTTAATACGTGTCGTTTTGGGCCCTAAGCCCAAGTCGGGTATCTGAATCTCACTGGGATCCTAAAACTCGTCGAAGGAGAAAATGAAGAGTTAATTTCAATCAAATATTTCATCTCTTCATTCTAGGGTTTGTTCATTCTCTGAAAAATTAACAGAAGGGAAAATCAGAAGAGGAATTCGTCGGTGATCGTCTTACAGCAGCTTAACAAGGGTAAACGTCTCGCGCTCGACGTACCAACACTAATTTGAGTGCATCTGTGCGTACATATTTGATTATTGAAGTATAATATATACTCTAGTTTCAAATTAACTAGGCTAGTATTAATCATGAAACTTAAATTTTTATCTTCCGGATTTTTTAATATGATAATATAATTTAGAATTACAACTAATCTACATATCTTTACTCGTTAGTTTATTCTTATATTGGTCATTTAATGAAATCTTGAAGCTGTATCGAACATGTTTTAGAAATACTCGAAATACAAGAAGATCGTAAATAACTTTCATGTAAAGTCACACAATTTCTTTTTTCAAGATCGTTTTGAGACGAACCAAATAATTAAAATGACAAGTACCATCATTGATGTGCTGCGAAGTAGGCTAGGTACAAAATATGAATATATCACTCATCCATTTCTCTATAGACTAAACAAAAATTTATTGACCTTTTCTCTTTTCACAGGCTAGATCGATCCCTAACTTGTTTTCTACCAAAAAAAAAAAAACAAATTGTAATTAGCAACTACACCATTTGAGAGCTTGCTGGAATGCGCAGTAGTAAGTCATTAGAGAATCTCTCAATCAATTGATGACACAAGCCTTGAAACATGAGCACGTTATTTCGTCATACACAAAGTACTTGGAAACGCGTCCGAACACAGGGAATTTGGGGAACTTTTGTAGGCACAACTCGTCGCATTTCTTGGGCAGGGTATCCCAACTCCCCATTACGTTCTGGTATCGGGTATCTAAATGAACTTTTGCAAACTCACAGAGCTCTGCACGACACTCTTCTGGAACTGCTACCGCTTCCTTCCCTGTGTTTCGTTGCAAAAAACAATCACCAAAGCAACCGCAAAAATCAATTTGTTAATAGTTAACACCAATAATTACATAATATGTGAATTCACATAGTAAAAAGTTAGCGATGAAATAATATTACGCGACATCAAAATCTTGAACCATTAAAACGAGAGATAGAGAGATAGAGAGAATCACCGTGAATGAGACAAATCATTAGAAGAACAAAGATCAGAATCGATGAACTTTTCATGGTTGATTTTCCGGCTTTTGTTGAGTACGTGCCTAGGGTTTTGGTAGTGGGAAGTGATTTTTCTAACTTGAGCATCTTTTTTGAATATATTCATATAGGGAAATTTGGTAACTAAAATTCATATTTTACGGTGGCCTAACTTCTCCAGAGCAAGAGGTGGAGTAAAAATTATTATTATTTAAAGATTCCATTTTAAAATTGACCTTGCATATTTTACTCTAATCATTTGAATATTGCAGTGTGTAACTCTCGTCTCTTTAAGTTTAACCGTTTGCGATGAATTTCGAGGTTAATGTTAACAAATAGTCAAATATTGTTGATGGATTTAACCAAATGTTAAATTTATTCGAAGAACATATAAAAATGACGAGGACTTTAATATATATATATATATATATATATATATATATATATATATATATATCTATTATTAGTATCAATTCACATAATTGTCGCTCAAACAAGTAAACTTAAGGGACCAAGAGCTGCGGACTGCAATAATCATTGGGTTAAGGCTAATAATAATATTTGTGAATGGTCCTTTTTTTAGTTTTTTGTATGAATCAACGAAAGATTATTTTTAGCTCACCTATTGTTCCGGGGAAGATAAGATCTACGAAAATTAAGAAGGTTTTGTTGCCAAAATTTCCTATATGTGTGTAAAACTATGTACCAGTTCAAAAATCACCTCACTCAATAGCTAGCTAGCAAGCAACACAACGTTAAACAAAAGGTGAAAAAGCAACCATGAAGATGTCAACGATATTCATCTTTGTTCTCTTAACGATTTGTCTCGTTCATGGTAATCAATTTAGTATTTAGATCTTGGGTTTCTCATGGTTTCATGTCAAATTTAGTTATTGATGTTGCTTAATATGTATTAATTATTTCATAGTTGGTCTTGTTTCATCGAATTCATGGATTATGATGTATGTGGGTAATTATCTACGCAAACTAACCAAGTGATTTGCTTCTTCTTGTGATTATATATTTGTGATCCTGAAATAGGGAGTAAGGTTGCAGCTAGGGGTGGCTATACGGTCCGGTCCGGTTAAATTGGACAAAATTGATCCGGTCCCAGTCCGGTCTTTTCGGGAATATAAGGACCAAAGATTGGATTGGATACACTCCGTTCTTGATCCGGTCCGGTCCCAATTTGATTTTGATTTTAGATTGAGCTTGTGGGGATTTGAGTGTTGGGGTCTCTTATCCGGTCTTTATACGGGTTTTACCTCAAATCTAAGCCCGAATATGAGATTGGATTGTTTGCTAACCGGTCCCAGTCCGGTCCCGGTCCGTGTTATACGGTCCGATTTCGGGCAAAACCAAACAGTCCTGGACCAAATTGCCAGCCCTAGTTGCAGCAGCAGCTGCTGAGTGTCGTGCCAAGATCTGCGAGTTTGATACCATTAAACTAAGTGGATTCCATAGAAATGTCGGCGGCTGGGTTCCGAATCCCATGCGCAATATCTGCGACTCGCCGACTGGGCATGCCAAAATAAGTTTGGAGATTCTGTTTTTGGGCGTGTTTCCAAGGGCTTTGTGCCTGAAGGAATAGCTTGCACGTAGGGATGGCAAATTACCCACCCATGGGTAATTACACCCAAACCCAAGTAGACCCATTGATAATAGGTTGGGTATGGGTGAAATGCATATGGATTTGGGGGTTTATAGATGGGTTTGGGTTTGGGGCTTCCATAATCTAAATGGGTATGGGTTGGATATGGATATCCATTTACTTGAGGGTGTTTTAACTACACATACAAAAATTGGACCTATTTGCAAAACTTGAAAAGTTTAGGTACCAAAATGTAAGACCAAAAAAATTTAGGTACCAAAACATAATTTTCCATTGATATTTTGAGGGCTTGTATGCAAAAAAAAATTAAATTTTTAGGTACTAAATATGCATGTCTATTAAGTTTGTGTACCAAACTGTAATTTGTATTTGGGTATGGGTACAAACCCAAATCTATTTGATATAAACCCAACTCAACCCAAAGTAAATGGGTATGGGTACAAACCCATCAAACTCTACCCATATCCATCTATTTGGATTTCATGCCCAACCCAATTGGGTTGGATAGTAAGAAACCCATGGGTATGGGCAAAGTTGCCATCCCTACTTGCACGTGCTTCAAGGCCTGTGTTATCCATTGAATTCAAGAAAGGGATTCACTAGTTGTTGAAAAGTTTTGAAGTTGATAAGCAATACGCTAGTGAGTCATTTGCTTCATGAATTGAAAAATGAAGGTTTTGGTATAACTTGGGTTTTGTAAAGCCATGGATATATGAAGTTTTTTGGTTCATTATGGACTTGAAAAATACCATTGTTTGTTTCATAGATTTCATGATGGAATTGGTTAATTAGATTTGTATGTATGAAGTGAAATTTACCTTTATTGCCCTTATTGGTATAAGAAGAGAAATGAAATAGGAGGGGTAGTTTGGTCTTAAATAACGAACTTCAAAGTCCATGATGAATTCACACCTAAAGAGGTGAAACTTTCAAGTCTGTGGGATCCATGGATTTGAACCCTTAAAAGTTTGTGGGACCCAAAGATTTGTTACCCCTAAATATATGAAACAAACAATGGAATTTGGACAAAGTTCATCATTCTAATACCGAATATGTATTTGGAAATCACCCCGTGAATTTGACACAAATCCAAATACCGAATATAATTAATATTCAAACGAATGATTTGAAATTTAGTAATCCCAATCACAAATGCCAACTCCAAATCATTCTAACCAACACTATTGGGCCTTGTCGTTCGCCTATTCAAATCTACTGCGGGCCTGAAGACACCAATGGCCCACTAACCAAACCCATTCAACGTCTTCCCACTCTAAGACCTCTTCAAGCGTCTGCGCCTTTACTCTTCATCAAAATCATCGAAGACTGGAGAAGAAGTTCCCTGCACATCGATCGTCGTTCTCATCAAAGCAAAACAACGGTAATCTGCAATAAAGAAGGAAGAGCGAGGCGATGCTTGCTGAGATTATATATAGAGCAAATCACGAAGAAGAAGGCGACGGTTTCCCTGGCTCGGTTGAACTGGTTAGTTCTTTGGGAGCTCTCGGATTGGGTTCTTTGTTATTGTGTCTGTTTGAATTAGAGTTGGGGCTCCAAGCCAGGAACTCTAATTCATCCGGGCGTAGCTCTCTCTTTCGTGTCTTTCGTCTCTCTTGTTCTTCCAGGCCCTTAGGGCCTTGTTTATTTCTGTCTTGTTTTTAGGGTTTGAACTCAGAATCTATCTGATTAATTGAATCAATCAATAACATTCTCTTCTCTCGATCTGCTTAAATCAAGGATGCAATTCTAGTTGATTGATTGTGTATGAATGAATCAAAGACATAGTTGAATAACAATTGGTATCAGAGCCTCCTTTTCGTGGAACCTACTGTTGCCGAGAAGGAGATCCTCTTCCTCTCTATGTCTTCCCATTCCTTTCCCACTAGTTCTAATCCTCCATGGTTCTCTGGTAGTAATTACTCAGTATGGAAAAAGAGAATGAGAATGTACCTCCGAGGAATCGATTGTGAATTATGGGCAATTGTCCGTAATGGGCCAATTGACATGAAAGAAGATGATGAGGAGGATTGGTCTGATGAACAAAAGAAAAGTGCACAACTAGACTCTAGGGCTATGCACATTTTACTCTCTTCAATATATGATGATGAAGGAGAGAGAGTTAATAAATGTGAAACAGCCAAAGATATATGGTCAATTCTTGAAACAACACATGAAGGAACTTCAGAAGTAAAAGAAACTAGGATTGATCTGCTATTAAAAGAATATGAAACATTTTATATGTTATCTGGAGAGTCAATTTCTGAAATGGATAAAAGATTTTCCACCCTGGTCAATAGACTAAAGGGACTGGGAAAAACTTTTTCCAGCAAAGAACTTGTTAGAAAAGTTCTTAGATCACTTCCTCTTGAATGGATGGCCAAAAGAACAGCCATCGAGGAAGCAAAAGATCTTAATGTTCTAACTCTTGAAAACTTAATTGGCTCTCTTCTGAGTCATGAAGAAGATCTTAAACAAACGAACTCGATTCATGATAAGAAAAATAAATCCATTGCTTTTACATCTGCATATGCTAATGAAGGAGAAAAACTGGATGAGGAGTTCGAAAATGAACTTGCTCTCACCAGCAAGAAACTCCAAAGAATGATCAAGTTCAAACATGATCAAAACACTAAAAGAGGAAATCAGAACAATAGTTACAATACCAGATCTTCTGGTTACTCATTCAACAATTCCTCTAGATCATTTGGACGTCAATCTGGTGGAACTAATGAAAGAAACTCATTTGGTTCTAACAGATCTGACAGCAGTCCTAAAGATAACAAAAGCACTAATGACAGCAAAAATGACTCAACCATCTGCTTTAAATGTGGCAAAACAGGTCACATTAGAGCCAACTGCCCACTAAACAAGAAGAAAGAAAAGGCAACGGTGGCTTCTTGGAGCGATTACAGCTCAGAGGATGAATCAGAAGCTGTTGCCTACATGGGTCTCAACTCCAATGAAGAAGATCATCACAGTGATCAGGTATGGTCCGAATCTTCATCTGAAACTTTTTCAGACACTCATAATGAAGATTTCTTTCTTCATGCTCTCTCAAATCTTCAAGAAGAGTGCAATAGATTAAAAAGTAAATTTTGCATGACCATGACTCAACTACATGAAAAAGAAACAGAAGTCTTGCGTCTCAAGGATCTAGTAAAAGCTCAACAGATTGCTCAGAGCACTCAGGATAATCAAGTTGCATCTCTTACTGCTGAAAATAAAAGATTAAAGAGTGAAATCAATTACTGTCAGAGAATAATGAAAAAGAATTACATAATGCCATATCATACTCAGAATGTCAGCTGGTTTAGATATGCATATAAGCATGTAACTCAATTACAATCATCACCTGCTAGAAATTTCTCCTTATCCTGTACCTTTTGCAAGAAGTCAGGACATGACTTTCATCACTGTTACTCAAGGAAAACTAAACCCAAACTTGTTTGGGTTGTTAAAAATTCTAACTAATCTTCTTCTATTTTTCAGAACAATAAAGGTACTAATATCTGGTACTTAGATTCTGGATGCTCGCATCATATGACTGGTAATAAAGACCTTTTTACTTATCTTAATCCAAAAAGAGGAGGTAAAGTGTACTACGGAAACAATAATAGTGCTTCAGTTGTTGGTAAAGGTACAATAAGTAGCAATTCATCTCTGATTATTGAAGATGTTCTTTATGTTGATGGACTAAAACACAACCTATTGTCTATCAGTCAAATCTGTGGATCCACCTATCGTGTCATATTTGACCCATTTTGCTGCATTATTGAAAGAATTTCTGACAAAGCAGTGATCTTTAAGGGAAAGAAAATAAACAATGTATACACCATAGACTTATCTACTCTAGATCTCACTGAAAACATATGTTTGAGCTCATTATCTGAAACTGTAACCAATTGGCATAGAAACTTAGGACATTTGAGTTTTTCTAGACTAGCTAAGCTGTCAAAACTCAACCTGGTTAGAGGTCTGCCAGAAATTAAAGGATCAGATAAATTCACATGTGAGGCTTGCATATTAGGTAAGCATTGCAAGAAATCGTTTAAAAGTAAAAAGGATATTACTACCTCTGCCATCTTTGAATTGGTTCATATGGACCTATTTGGTCCCACTAATGTGCAAAGTCTAGGAGGAAATTCATATGTGCTAGTAATTGTCGATGACTATTCTAGATTCACTTGGATTTACCTCTTATCTTCTAAAGATGAAGCATTCAATAAATTCAGATCCTTTGCTGCTCTTGTTAAAAATCAATTTGATTGCTTAGTGAAAAACATTAGAAGCGATAATGGCGGTGAGTTTATTAATGATGATTTTGAGAACTTCTGTGATTATCATGGTATTCTTCACACCTTATCTGCACCAAGAACTCCACAACAGAATGGTGTTGTGGAGAGAAAGAATCGATCCATCATTGAGACTGCTAGAACCATGCTCTTAGAGTTTGATTGCCCTATGTTTCTCTAGGGAGAAGCAGTTAACACTGCCTGTTATATCTTAAATCATACCACTATTCGTAAGCTAATCAATAAAACCCCTTATGAAATTCTGAAAGGGAAGACACCTAAGTTGTCTTATTTCCATCCATTTGGATCCAAATGCTACATTTTAAACACCAAAGATTCCCTTGGAAAATTTGATGCTAAATCAGATGCTGCCACATTTCTTGGATATTCAAATAAAGGGCAAGCCTATAGAGTGTTTAATAGAAGGTCCAGGAAAGTAGAGGAGTCAGTTCATATTCGATTTGATACTACTGATCCTACTCTTCCATTACATTCAAATGTCAGTGACTATGACTTTCTGCCACTTAGTATTTCTCATGAGACAGGTACCACTTCCAGTAATGATGCACCTACACACACTGGTCCTAACTCAACTACAGAAACATGCCCTGATGAATCCACTAACAATCAAGAGGCTCCACCACACATCAGAAAAAGGCATCCTCCATCACAAATAATAGGTAACCTTACTAATCCTATTCAAACCAGAGGTAAGAACATTCCAGGTCAGTATGCTTTTGTATCATTGCTTGAACCAAAAATTTTTAAAGAAGCTATTCTTGATGATGAATGGTTGTTGGCTATGCAAGAAGAATTGTCCCACTTTCTTAGATTATGTGTGTGGGAACTTGTTCCTAGACCGTTGAACATCGCTGTGATTGGTACTAAATGGATTTTCAGAAACAAATCTGATGAATTAGGATTCATTATTAAAAACAAAGCTAGGCTTGTGGCTGAAGGATATAATCAAGAGGAAGGGATTGACTATGATGAAACATTTGCCCCTGTAGCTAGACTGGAATCAATTAGACTTCTTTGTGCTTATGCTAGCTACATGAATTTTAAACTCTATCAAATGGACGTAAAAACAGCATTCTTAAATGGTGAAATTAAAGAGGATGTGTATGTGGAGCAACCTCCTGGTTTCATAGACTCTGAATTCCCTGACCATGTTTTCAAATTGAACAAAGCACTTTATGGACTTAAACAAGCTCCAAGAGCTTGGTATGAAAATCTGACTGCATTTCTAATCTCACAAGGTTTTATTCAGGGTGGTGTAGACAAAACTCTCTTTATAAAAAGGAAAAATAGTCATACTCTGATTGTGCAAATCTATGTGGATGATATAGTATTTGGTAGTACAGATCCCAGTTTATGTGATGAATTCTGTTCTATCATGAAAAATCAGTTTGAAATGAGCTTGATGGGAGAATTAACTTATTTTCTTGGTCTGCAAATCCTTCAAACAGAGTCTGGCATTTTCATTCATCAAACCAAGTACTTACAATCTATGCTGTCTAAGTTTGAGTTGTTGAATGTTAGTTCATGCAAAACCCCTATTGCTACTAACACACATATCGACTATGATGAAGATGGGAAACCTGTTTGTGAACACAAATATAGAGGCATGATAGGGTCCCTATTGTACCTAACTGCCAGTAGACCAGACATTCAATTTAGTGTTTGTCTCTGTGCTAGATTTCAGCATCATCCTAAAGAAAGTTATTTGACTGCAGTAAAGATAATATTTAGATATTTGAAAGGCTCACATGATCTTGGTCTCTGGTATCCTAAATCTGAATGCCCTTCCTTAATTGGATACTCTAACTCTGACTTTGCTGGTAGTATTACTGATAGAAAAAGTACAAGTGGAAGCTGTCAATATCTTGGTCGATCCCTTGTGTCCTGGTCCAGTAAGAAACAAGTGTCAGTAGCTCTGTCTACTGCTGAAGCAGAATATGTTGCTGCAGGAAACTGCTGTACACAAATTCTCTTGTTAAAATCACAACTGTCTGACTATGGTCTTAATTTTGATAAAATTCCCATTCTATGTGATAACACTAGTGCAATTTGTATGTCAAAAAATCCAGTACACCATAGTAGAATTAAACACATAGAAGTAAAACATCATTTTATTAGAGATATTATTCAAGCGGGCCTTATTGAACTAAATTTCATACCTACTGAATTTCAAATTGCTGATATTTTCACAAAAGCCCTTTCATCTGATCGATTTATAAGACTCTGTGATGATCTTGGATTACAATCTCTTCATTCCATACAGAATGCTCGTTAATCCAGGTTCTGCCCTTCCCTTCTATTAATTACTTGGTAACCTGTGTTTACTGCATTTATGTATATATTGCCTTCTCATGTTTCGTCCATATACTTTGAATATGATGTTTGGTTTTTCTATGTCATGTTGAGCTTAGTTTAAATCCTAATAACTTTTCTTGATAATCCGTTCCATAGTTTAGTATAAATAAGGATCCCTTCCCTGCCCTCCTTCGCATCTCTCACCCTAAAGCCAAATCATTTAGATCATCATGACTGATCTGTTTACCTCATCAGTCATCCCTGGGGCTATTGTCACTTATGTAGGGAAAACATTCAATGAGCCTATCGATCTCAATCTCCATAGGTTCAAAGAGTTCTATGCCTCACGAAAAATTGCTGTCCCTATAAACCTTGACCAATTTGAGTTCAAAGCTGCTGGTATTGATATCACTCCTTACATCAGAAACCTGGGGTGGGAATTTCTTCTTCACTACCCTCCTCTAGCAGCCTGTCCTCTCCCTGTTCGTAACTTCTATGCTAATCTAGACTGCCAAGGAATCATCACAAGGAAACTTACCACCCTCGTTAATGGGTACTTCATTTCCCTCACCTCTGAAGCCATAAGTGTTCTCCTGAACCTTCCTACTGAAGGTCCTCTCCCTCTTGCTCATGAGGATGAGTTCCTATTTTATGACTTCGACTATGTTGTGGAGTACTCTCGTATTACTCAACGACGTGTTGGAGCTAATGAAGTAATCACTGCTGCTGATTTAAATCCTCCCCTGCGCACGCTCCATTACTTCATTACCCATTTTTTCTGCCGCGCACCTCTGGCCTTCACATTGTCACCAAACTCGATCTCTGGATTCTCTCCAATGCTCTCACTGGGCGAAAAATTGACTCCCAGCTGTTTTTTGGATCAATTGTTCGAAATGCTGAGTCTCACCTCAGTGGGGATCTTCCCTATGGTGGGTTCATCACTCTTATTATCGCCAATCTTGGCATCTCACTGGATGGGTATTCCTCTGTGGATTCCTCTATCTCTGTCCCTGCTCTCACTGTATTTCAATTCATCGGTCTTAATCCTCAGCATTTGAAAGGGGGAGATACCTCTGATCCAGCAGCTGTGCTTCACAAAATCAGATCCAAAACCATTTCTAAATCATCCCTGCTTTCTGAAGATTCATCCTCATCTGTTAGGAAAAATCTAATCATCTCATTTGAGGAAGAAGATGCTGAACTGGAACCTGAACTCTGTCTGAAGAAGACATCAGACTCTTTGCTGAAGATCTTGAGAAAGAAATGATGGAAGCAACGGCTAGAACTCAGGGGGAGTTAGAGGAAGGAAACATAATAGAAGTACTGGCTGAAACTCAGGGGGAGCTTGCTAATAATAACTCACTGGAAGACAAGCTCTGAAGCTGGAAGAATAAAAATAATAACATGAACTACCTTGATATGTTATGCTTGGTTGTCCTGCTTTTATGAACTGTTTAATCGATCTTAAAGTGTCCTGAAAATTGAATGACCATAATGGTCTAAATAAAATGTATGGTTTGAGTTTATGTCCGCTATGTTCATGTGTAGACATAATGGTCTTCCTTTCACTTCTTAAACACTTGCTGTGCTGCTTTACTGTGATGATTTTCTTTCTGCTGTCAGGAATAAAGGCTTGATCGCAGGGGGAGATTGTTGGGGCATGTCGTTCGCCTATTCAAATCCACTGCGGGCCTGAAGACACCAATGGCCCACTAACCAAACCCATTCAACGTCTTCCCACTCCAAGACCTCTTCAAGCGTCTGCGCCTTTACTCTTCATCAAAATCATCGAAGACTGGAGAAGAAGTTCCCTGCACATCGATCGTCGTTCTCATCAAAGCAAAACAACGGTAATCTGCAATAAAGAAGGAAGAGCGAGGCGATGCTTGCTGAGATTATATATAGAGCAAATCACGAAGAAGAAGGCGACGGTTTCCCTGGCTCGGTTGAACTGGTTAGTTCTTTGGGAGCTCTCGGATTGGGTTCTTTGTTATTGTGTCTGTTTGAATTAGAGTTGGGGCTCCAAGCCAGGAACTCTAATTCATCCGGGCGTAGCTCTCTCTTTCGTGTCTTTCGTCTCTCTTGTTCTTCCAGGCCCTTAGGGCCTTGTTTATTTCCGTCTTGTTTTTAGGGTTTGAACTCAGAATCTATCTGATTAATTGAATCAATCAATAACATTCTCTTCTCTCGATCTGCTTAAATCAAGGATGCAATTCTAGTTGATTGATTGTGTATGAATGAATCAAAGACATAGTTGAATAACAAACACACCCTAACTGTATATTGTTTTCGCTTGCAATAATTTGTTAGAAAATTAATAACCGATCTAGCGATAGCAAAAATTTCAATAGCAAACTAATTAGTTTATAAATATGTGTTTTGTTTAAGGGATCACAAATCATTTTTGTCTCTTTTTTTGTTGCCCCATTGTTTAACTCAATGATCTTGATTTGTTGATGTACTTAATAAGTACTATATACGGAACTATCGGCTTCATAATTCAATAACTTAGATAGTTTGCACAAATCCGTCAATGCTTTGTGATTAACTAAATTGTTAATGTTGGGGCTCCTGGGTATTTGAACATCATATCTCTTGGTTGTCATATAAACATACACTCTAACACTATGTCGAGTATTAATTGGCCTTAATAACTCGATTGAGTTGTTGGGAAAGATTTTATAATCAAATATTTTAACATTTTGATTCTACCACCCAGTTAAAATTTTAAAAAAGTAAACGGCTAGAGTGATCAATTATGAAACATTATTTTAAAGTTGGTGTGACCAATAAAAATTGAAAATTTTTCGAGTGTCAAAATGAAAAAATTTAATAAACCGAGGGACAAAACATGCAATCCACCCAAACTTTTTTACGATATGATTTCATAACATCAATTTGATCATCAAGGTTGATGGTTTGTTGTTTATAATAAAAAATTGATAATTATGATACACATTAGATTGAAAGAAGATACCATATGATTTTAAGTTTTGTTTTTCATAAGTTGGGCGCTTTAACCATTCTGCCACGGCCCACGGATGCTTAGCATGGATCCTCGTACATACATATAAAGTAGAACGCAGATCGGAGATCACAAACTTGGATCCATTCCGCCAGACACCGAAAGGTTACCTGCTAATCCAACAAGCAATCAAAGGTAATACCCTCCGTCTTTTAGGAAATAACATATGTAAGTAAGTAAAGCACTATCTTCATTATATCTCTTAGTCTAGTTGGTTTCAACCCAAGCAGCAATGGCCTACTTATGCTTACGCAGAAGAGTCATAAGACACTCTTTATGCTCGGATGTCAGCGACGAACTTATAATTACTGGCAACTTTTCGCCCTCCACCAAGTAGGTGATATTAGTGGAACATTCGTGCACTCTTTCTCCTCTAGTGCCAATACCCCTCTCACCTCAAGACTCTTTCAAAGCGACGATTGCTTGAACCTTTTTTGGGCGTTAAGTTCTCCCAAAATAAGACATACCTTGAGTGAGTCATCCAAGACGCATGTTGTCACGAATAAGAGAGTCTTAGTAGCCTTTTCAGGGGTCAAGTCATCATCGTGGACGTGGGCTTGCTTCATTCCTTCCTCCATTTTGATTGTGACGCAGGTGGAGCACACTCGAAGGGTGAGCTTTCCCCATGCATATCGACCAATGCTTGAAAAGTGGCCAAGAACAGGCAACCCAAGATTACAGTGGCATTGTAGTCGCTCGTGTCTGTTACAAAAAATTGTCCGGGAAAGTGGGCAAATATTTTAGAGTCGTTTCTCTTTTATCATTTATTTAATGTTTCACGTAATGAGCAAATATAAAATGGTCGAATCTTCTTCTACAGTTGAGTGATACAACATCTTGTATTGTACAAACTAAATATGCACTTTTATGTTATGGTGGATTGGATTCATGGATTCAAGTGAAATCTAAACATTGGACCAATATGTAAATTTAAAAAAATTTAGGTACAAAAATCTCATAAAATGTAGATACCAAAACATAATTGTTCAATGAATTTATATTAAAGTTAGATTTGGGGTATCAAAATGCAAAATGAACATTATAGTGACTAAATTGTGATTTAATAAAATTTGGAGTATCAAAGAGTAAGTTTAAATCTCATAAAATGTAGATACCAAAACATAATTGTTCAATGAATTTACATTAAAATTAAATTTGGAATATCAAAATGAAAAATGTACATTATAGTAAATAAATTGTGATTTAATTAAATTTGGGTACCAAAAAGTAAGTTTTTATACAATAGTAAACTTACTTCAGCTTTATATATATTAATATTAATTTATAATAAAAATTAATGTGGGCATATGAGTTGAACTTAAATGGGTTCGTGAGTTGGTGTGTTGCTGGCATTCTCTTGAACTTTGATGTAGTTTAGGGTTGTATTTTGGTCGTTGTTCAGATCCAAGGGCTGTTGGGTAAAGTTTTGGAAGTTTGAGTATTATTAAATTGTAAGCGCCGGAGGCGATTAGTTTGTCAATAGCTAAAAGAATGGTACCATAGTGTAAATTTTTGTAATCTAAACTGAACTGGCAGGATGAAAATGCACAGTTTGATAGGATAAGGGCTTCCATGTCTTTCCCTGGAGTCTTGGTTCATATAACCAAAACACCTAAATTCAGAATGATAGCACAGAAGGGAGCCCATGAAGGGTGCTTAAATTTGGATCTCCCACCACAAATCAAGTTAAAGTTGGAGCTTGTCACGGATAAACTTTGAAAGGACAAGTTTCAACATGGATTTCCAACCCCTCCCTCCACCCGACTTAACACTAGAAGAGAAGGTGGCACAAGCTTGTGCAAGTCATTGCCTCTCATAATTGGAGAAGCAAGAGGAGGTTGAAAGAGCAATCAATGACAATCATTTGCGAACAGCGGCAGCAGCTGGATGTAGTACGCTATTACTTGTTTGTTGTTTGCTGATTTAGACATTATCTGGTATTACTTGTCCGGCCACGGACACCCGACTGGTACTCTCTCTAGTGGCCTTATTGCTACCTAGTTTACTTTTTATTTTCTAATTACTAGCTTTGTTCCCGGCCTGTTGGCCGGGTAAATTTCACGCCTTGTAAATTAAGAATTTTATTATTCTTCTTAAAAAATAATAAATCTTCTAATTGTATATACTTTAGCAATTTATTTTGAAACATATATTTGTGGTCTCTTCAAATAAGTGTATGAGATCATCACTAAGTAACATTTCATTGCAAACTAATAAAAAGATTCAAGCAATGATTTTCAGTCCTTGACTTAAAATATAGATATTTCTAAGTCGTTTAATTATCATTAAGGATCATTGACCTACTACGAATTCTATTATATGCACATGAAAAAAACACCTACTAACATTTATCACTTACATATAGGCTAAATTAAACGTTTGATCACTTACATATAGGCTAAATAAAACTTTCATGTTTGCCATCCGAATTACTTTTCTTTCTTATTCGCCACTAACTTTACGAATCGTTTCACCATTAGTCACTGGCCGTTACACTCCGTTAAATTTGTCCTACGTGGCAGTCAACTATAAAGTTTGACCGTTAACTAAATGATGTGGAAATTAAAAAAATAAAATTTATTTATTTTTCCATCTCATCATTTCACTTACTCTGTAAATATAGTTTATCATATTAATTATTTAATAAAAATTTATTAATTACAAAAATTATTGTCCAATTTTTCCCTTGGAAAAGAGGGAGAGTCGGAGGCGAGTCTATTCTCTAGAGATCAGTTTATCTCCAACGAAAGACTCTACATTGCTCTGCTGCTGCTTACAACCCCGGTTTTGTTCACGGCTCCTTCCGCTTCCCCATGGGAAGTAAAGCTCTCTATCGTTCCAACTGAGGGGGGAATAAAGATTTGAGAAATAGGAGGAGAGAGGGGGGGGGGGGGGTGGGGGGAGAGGGGATCAGAAAGAAAAATAAAAATAAAAACAATAGGGAGAGCCAGAGGCGAACCCTCTCTAACCCCAACGCGAGCGCTCCGAACCTCCGAAATGGCGCCGCCTTTGAATCGCCAACTGCCGAATCGTGTCTGGAAACCCACCTCCCTCTCCTCTGTGACCTATTAGCGGCATCGTCGCATCAGGAACGGGAAGGAGCGAAGGACTTACGGCCAGAGCTAAGGAAGCGAACATCGAGGGTGACTTATGAGACTGATAAAATTCATTGCCACCAAAAGCTGGAAACAAGGGAGACTGATAACAAGTGCAACCCAGAAGAAACCTTTGGTTGTTCAAGCCACAGAATAGCTATTGTCCAATAGGCAAGCTCGTATCCTTGTTCTTTTGTCAGATACTTGTTTAGTGAAAGAGTAAAGATAGGTAGGGATTATTGGTATGGTTGTTGCCATCGGTAGTAAAATAATGAATTGTTAGGTAAGAAAGAAACCCCATCAGATTCTCTTTTTTTTGCCCTGAGAATGAAACAATCACAGGAAAGTTGTACTTTTATCAAACCCCTGTAACATTTTTTCCAGCTCTTGGTGGCAATGAATTTGATGCATTCAAAACGTTAACCTTCCCTTGTAATCGGCGGGAGAATCAACTGAGACTCTAGAGCTGCGGGGTAGAGCAGAGGAGGCACTGCTGCTACTCCGGTTAGAGGAAGAGGGAGAGTAGCAATCCCTCGGAAAATTTTGGATAATTAATTTTTTGTAATTAATTAATTTTTATTAAATAATTAATATGATAAATCATATAGACACAGTAAGTGGAATGATTAGGTGGAAAAATAAAATTTTTTTATTTTTTTAATTTCCACGTCATTTAGTTAACGGTCAAACTTTATAGTTGACTGCCACATAGGACAGATTTAACGGAGTGTAACGGCCGGTGACTAACGGTGAAACGATTTATAAAGTTAGTGGCGAATAAGAAAGAAAAGTAATTTGGGTGGCAAATGTGAAAGATTTGTATATTTTGAGTGACCAAATGTGTAATTTAGCCATATAAAATGGTTCAATTTTTTCTAATTTTTATTCATGCCTTCCAAAATGGTTTAAAAAGTCACGCGGTACAATTTTATGTTTAGATTACCAATTATAACACAAAAAATTACCATAGTTCACATGATAAGTGAATCAATATTTGATATCAATTTCTAACTCACCATGGAATATTATTCATGAATCATGATTCTTGCCATAAACCAAAACAACACTTTTATATCGGGATTGCTATAAAAATTAAATACCGGTGATTATCTCTTATGATAACTAATTTACATTTAAAAGATAAAAGGCTTCGTAAAAGGGCAGAGTTTCGGCTTTTACAACAGCCGGTGATTCCCCTACCGTTGCACCATGTCGACGCTGCCGTGATCTCCATCTCCATCGTCATTCTTTTTCTGTCCGCATACACAATTCCTTCCTCCTCTGTCTCTGTCGATGCTTCGCCGGGAGTCGTCATATCTATGTTGCTTCGTCTCAACCATCCGCTTGGATATGAATTGTCATATCTCTGTAGTCCGTACTCTGCTATGGTGGCCGCCAACGGCCCCTGGGATGGCAAAAGATTTCGCACGCCTCTACAGAGATGACTTTCAGTGCAATTGAAGGTTGAAGGAGGGAGAGTCAATGGGGGTTTTTGGAAGAAAAAAAAAGAAGAAGACAGAACTACGTCCCAATGGTGGAGGAAGAGAAAGGGAGGAGTTATTTGCTCACAGAAGAGAAAGGAAGGAGTTGAGCACTCGGCAGTGGGTAATATCGGGGATATTTACGCAGAGGGAAAATACAAAATAGAACGGAAGGGCGGAGTACGGCCGGTGGTCGTGGAAGGGAAAAGAGGAAGATGACGTGGACAACTTAGAATTTTAGCGTGGATTACGTGGCATAGGGCCAATTCCAAAAGTCCTTTAATATTTTTTAAGATTTAGTATTTATTGTCTGGTATATTCCGACATTACTAAGAAATGGTACCCTAATTTTCTCGGCACGGTTTTTTTTTTTTTGACAAATTTTTTTTATTAGTACAAATAGTATTTACCTGTACGAAAATGGTTGAACCACGGTCGTACCACAAAATACCCTACCAAAAAAGAATCCAGTATGATGTCAGGTACAATTTCGTGAGGGCAAAATAAAGAGAGAAAAAAATCCCGAAAAGGAAGAGATTATCATCAAGAGAATATATAATAATTAAATTAATTTCGTTAAGGCGCCAGCAAAATCTCTAACAGTGAAGCTAACTTTATCAAACCTCCCTCTCTCACTGGTAATCTCTCTAAACCTCAGATAATCCGAGCAAACAAAGGGTCGGTAAGCCCTCCTCCTCCCACAGCACCCTGCCGCCACCACTTCCTCCGGCGCCCAAATGACTTTCTCATCCTCAAAGCACCAGAAGAACGCCAGCGACAGCCTGCAGCTCGCCGCCCCACCGCTGCTGCTGCCGGGCAGAACCACCCTGTGCTCCGACGACCTCAGCTTCTCGTTGCTCCACGCCTGCAGCATGTCCCCGATGTTCACCACCAGCGTCTCCTCCGACGGGCTTACATCCATCCATTCCCCTCCCTCCGACTTGAACTGCAGCCCTCCGATTTGGTCCTGATACACGATGGTCACGCAGCTCATGTCCGTGTGCATCCCCAAACCCTCCACTTCTTCCGACTCTGCAGCTGGAGGAATCGTGTAGTTTATGATCCTCAAGTACCCATGGCAGTTTTGAAATTCGGACTCGTGGAACTTCTCCTCCAAGCCTTCCCCCAGGATGGTCAGCAGAATCACCAGGATTCGTTTCGATATCTCCGTCATCTTGCTTCCGTACTCTTGCAGCAACTCGCTGTCAAACATAAATGCAATCCGAGTTACAGGGGGCATACACTTCGTTAATTCAAATAAAACAGAAGAAAACAGAGGAAAACAGAGGAAACCCTTAAAAATGATTTGTTGCAAGAAACGAATATACCTGAACTCGGAGGCCAGTTCTGTGGCGAAGAGGGCATCGGCGGAGCTGTGAGCAGATCCCAAGAAGTCAGGGCCCGAGACGCGGAGGCTCTCGAAGAAAGGGGATGCGATGAAGTGTGGAGTGTAGGTTTTGAGAAGGGAGGAAGGACCCAGCTGACTCAGTTTGGTGTCAGCAGGGAGGCTGAAGATACGTTGAGAGAGAGAGTAGATTCTGTTGTAGAGTTGCCTGGGGATTCCATGGTTAATGATGTGGAAGAATCCCCACTGTTTGCAGGCCTCGGCAAGGGACAACAAAGATGATGGCTGCAGTGGCTGAGAGATGTCCACAACAGGGAGTTGGACTACACTGCATCTCCGGCTGCTACTGCTTTCTTCTCCTGCTGCCATTGTTTGTAGAAGGAGAAGAAGACAATATTGGAGGTTGAGTCTTGATTCCGACTGATTAAATAGGTTGCGTTGTTGTTGAGGATTAAAGGAGGAGAAGCTGGCAGAACAGTTAATGGTCCGAGCCGAGTTGAGTTTTGTCATAGTTCGGGCTTAGCTCGTTAATATATTTTCAACCTCGAGCTCGGCTCATGTTCGTCACGAGCTTTAATATGCAAGGTCGAGCTCGGTTCGTTTATGAAAATGAAAGCTCGAACTCGATTCGAGCTCGGCTCGTCAAATAAGCTTTATGAGCCCAATATCGAGTAAAGCTCATACAATGTTCATAATAGCTCAAGATTGACCTAGAATTGGGCACAAAATTACATTCAAACCTATAAACAAGTCTACCAAAATAAAACACAATATTTAACCCAATTTCAATACATAAAATCCATGAATTCTAATCTTGTCTTATGCCAAAACATTAAATGAGCTTGTTCACGAGCTTTCGAGCTGAAAATGGTATGACTCGAGTTCAGCTCGTTTAGTTAACGAGCTTGTTCGCGAGCCGGCTCGATTAAAATGAATCGAGTATCGAATGAGTTTTTTTCGAGTCAAATGCCTAACCATTCATGAGCGGTTTGGTTTATTAAGAGATGCTAGGAGCTGGTAGTATTGGTTGGCAATAAAGAAACGGATGGTATTGGAATGATGACAATGTCGGTTGCTTGTGTGCGTGACACAAATAGCTGGCTCCATAAATGATCAGAGTGTGTGGATTATTAATACAATATATATATGTTTACAAGAATTATAATTGAATTTAAATCCTCACATTTTTCTATTGAGGTTGGAACTTAAAAGTCTAACTAACTCTTCCTTCATTTGTGTAAACCCATTGACCAACAAATGAAGAATTTGGCAGCTAGCAAGTTGACAATGGAAGGCTGTGTGAGAGGGGCAAGTAGGCAAAATTAATTGGTTCTTGTTTGAGTAATGTTGTGGAGGAAGGGAACTCAATAATAATGACAGCTAGCTTGCTAAGTTATTGACCACTAAAGTTAGAGAGGGAGGGAGGGGTTTTAGTTTAGTTTAAGGCCACCACAAAGGATTTGACCATCTAGAAATATAGATAGATAGATGAGGTTTTCTGTTCCTTTAGCTTTAGGGCCTCGCAAACTAGGGGTTGAAGCAAATTTAAGTTTGATAATGCAAGGGGAAACATAAAACATCGCCTTTTAATTGTTGTCTTATATTGTTCAGTCTAGCGTACGTTAGACATACGTTATACATCCGTCGAGTTTTACTATTTAAAGTACGAATTAATCGGAGTTTGGGGCATGATACTATACCCTAACCTCTAATAGGTGAACCTTAGTCCCTAATTCTCTAACCCAAGCCACAAGATCCATTTAATCTATATAAAAAAAAATAATCGATGGTTCTTCTGATTCAACAAAATATATTGAAGTGCAAAAACCAAGTGTGATCATACGTCTGATGTACGTCTGATGTATGCTAGCCTTTGCCATATATTATATACACATACTTAATACTTTGCATAACCACTCAAGAGTCAAATGTTAGATAATTGTATTAGTTACATGTATTTATTTTAAGGGTGACCTATAATTGTGTGTTGATTATTATTTGTTATTTCTTATATAAATTGTGAATTGTTGAACTAACCGGAAGTTTTCTCACTTAATGATAATGTGATGCTATGTTGGTTACTATGGTTAACTAATTAACTAAACTGATTAAACTTTAGTTTGATTAATTTGGTTGTTGTATTAGTTTGGACGGTTTGGTTTTAATATTGTACTTGGAAATCGCACCATGAATTTGAGACATATCCAAATACTAAATATAATTAATATCCAAATGAATGATTTGATAATTAGTAATCCAAATTACAAATACCAACTACAAATCCTTCTATCCAAACACATCCTAATTTCTAAATATTTGTTTTCCTGTCACGTTACAATAATTTGGTAGAAAATTAATAGCAAAAGTTTCAATAGCAAGCTAATTAGTTTACAAATATAGGGCTCAAAATTCTTTTTTTCACTTTTTTTTTTGCCCCGTTGTTTAACTCAATGAGCTTGATTTGTTGATGTACTTAATCAGTACTATCTACGGAACTATCCGCTTCATAATTCAACTAGTTTTTTACCCGCCCGTTGGGCGGTGCATTTATTTTAAAATTCGTTGTAGTATTCTAATTATTATTATCATTTATATTTGTTGATTTAATATACATAAAATTGTAAATCTCACTAACCTTATTTAGGTAATGTTTCATACTTTTATACCTTTTTTATTTATAAAAAATTTAATTGTATTAACTGAGCTCTTTGTAGACCGTTCTTTATTGATTTAAAATATTGTATCGAACTCAAAAAAGTGATAAAGAAGTTAAAAATTTTAAGGTAAAAAACGAAGAAGTTAGGATAAGAAAATAGGATTCAATTAATAAAAAAAAAGTGAAGAGCTTTTCATTTTCTTTCCCTTCTCCTATATTGTATATGATAATAGAGAATATTCCGATCTAGATCTCACGAATATCGTGTATTATCAGTTACACTTGCAATTCTGGAATAATGATGAAATACATTAGCATCCACATCCATCAGTCTTCTGGATACTCAATTAATTTATCTTGTCAATGTTCTAGCAAAACCAACCACAAACAGAACTATTAGTTGTCACTAATTTATTAAAACAATATTTTCAACAAACTAAACTTCATATAAACACAATTTATAATTTATAGAGAGCTGCATATCTCCTAAAGGAAAAAAATAGTGTTTTTTTACCTAATAACAACATAGACAAATAATGAAAGGAGCATACTTCAATACAACTCAACTCATTCTATCTTGCAGATTCCTAATTTGTGAACTGAATCTATGCACCAATCAAAATAGTAGTTGGTAAGAAAATAATCATGTCAAAATCAAACTTTAGTTAGGATTTAATGTGGAGAAATTCACCCTAATGAAACAAACAAATGTCATTGCAAACGTGTAGAAATTGAAAAAACATCAAATAGTGAAATACACAACCGAGGAACCGCCACAGTCATTTTCTTTCTTCTTCACGACCTTTATAAAACCCCCAATTATGTTCCATTCTACTTATAATCCCATTGCTACCTAATAATTATTAACCAGATCATTATCTTATAGCTAGCTAGTAGCATGTCAATCATGAACATAAGGAATATAATGAAAAACCCTCACAACTCCACTTTCCATTTCAACATCTAAAGAATCGGGTTGCAATAGGCATTTAAGTAAAAATCAATTATTCAATCATAGGACATATGCTCTAAGTCCAACCAATTATCCTTTCTAATCATATATTACCTATTTACATAAAAGTATATGACGTAATAGAGAACATAAAATAACTCCGTGAAAACAAAGAATAAATACATTCGCTCATCAAGTAGGGAAATTTACCATCCAACAGTTTTAATTTGGAAGAAATTAAGAAAATAATGTAAAAAAGAGTGAGCAGTTGCAAGCTTCAGATCAAGGAGGAAGAGGGAGCAGTCGACAATCCTCGGTTTGGTTCACCTCAGTGGCGGAGGGAGAGTATAACAGGGTGGATCCCGAGACCCACCCTGACTCGGAAGGAAAATTGTTCAATTAGGTACAATAGTTAATTTATATAGAAAATTAGGGGTATTTAATTGAGAATAGTTGATCGAAAGATTTTTTGTTCGAAATTTTGGCGACCTCATTTGTTAAGTACACGATATACAGATTTGTGCAAACTTCATTTTTCTATAAGTTGACTTTCTTATATGAGGGGGCGTGCTAGTAAATAGTATAGGATATATTATTGAACCTCTTCCAACAACTCAATTTATTGATTCAAAAAGATTCTTGACAAATAACATCATTTGTAAGCGAATGACTAACCAAATCATGAATTATTGTTTGGTGTAAGATTTATTATTAAATATCTCTTGACAACTTGAGTTATAGATACTAATGGTTTTTTTATAAAGAACATCATACGAAACAGAACGACTAACTAAATCATTAATAATTGTTTGGTATTTAATATTCTCGATACTTTAGACTGCTAATCTATTTTACTTAACCAAAATTTTTCAATATAAGATTATGTCATGAATGATTCGCAAAGTTAACAAAAATTATTTTACCAGGTGTATTTTTCTTCTAAGTGGATCCACCTTAGATGAAATCCTAACTACGCCACTGGTTCACCTCGTCTTCGTAATGATAGGATGAACTGCTTTTATCAACAGGCATATATATGTTACAACTGCTCAAAAAATTTACATCTAATCTTTTCCTCGTGTACCTCCCTCCTCCTATTCTCCTACAAAGAATAAAAAAAACTTCATATGCATTACAATTTCCTTCTTTATCTAATTTCTTATTTTCAATGTTGGATTTTATTTCTAGAGAGACAATCAAAATGTGAAAATGGTAGAGATATATTAAAAGGTTGTATTCATAATTAATATGTTTTTGATTTAAACGGAATGAATAAGAAGCGTTTTAAAAAAATAACAATTATTGCTATGTCAAATTTATCTTCAGACCTTTTTCTATATAAATTATACTTGTTTTATTTTATAAGTATATTCATTAGGAAGAAGTGAGTGTTTGATAACAAAAAATATATAGTCATGTAGTTCATTTTTCAAAAACGATTGATTGTCAAACGCTCATTTTCTCCTAGGCCATCGTTTAAATTTTGTTTAATTGAAAAATTATTATTATTCATATGTGTGCTTGTTTTTTCCCATCAAAATGTAACTTATTATAAATTTTTAGTGAAAATGATAGAAAATTTACTTAATGAGATTTAATAAGATATTTTGGGTTAAATTGTCACTCTCTATTTTCATTTTTATAGTTTGTTTAATTGAAAAAAGATTATTACTTATGTGTGTTTGTTTGTTTAAATGTGTCACAAAAAATGTACCTTATTTTAAATTTTAGTAAAAATGAGTAGAAGTATTAAAAGAAGAGAGAGATAGCTCCATAAATAGATCAATAAATAATTTTTTGTTTGTTAAAAAATTGTCCACATTGGCATCTTGTGAATTCACCAAGTGCTTATGTGGCAAGAAGTTACTTTTGAATAGCCATAATATTAAGTATAGAAGATAGATAGATAGATAGATAGATATAGATAGATAGATAGATAGATAGATATAGATATAGATATAGATAACTCGATAGTTTGCACAAATTCGTCATTACTTTGTGATTAAATAAAATGTTAATGTTGGGGCTCCTGGATATTTGAACATCATATCTCTTGGTTGTCATATAAACATATACTCTAGGGGTGAAAGCTTGACCCGGAAGACCCACTGACTCGTCCCGACCCATCCTATCCCTAAGGGTCGGGACGGGTCAATTTGTCTACAGGGACAGATTAGGGACTTGTCATTTGTTGACCCTGTAAGGGTCGGGACGGGTAGGGACGAGTCACGTTTTGACCCTGTGACCCTTAGCAACAACAAATATCTCACACCACATTGGACCTTTTTATAAAGTTTTAAAAGTTTAGGTACTAACTTGTAAAAATAAAAAATTGGAGTACCAAAACGTAATTTTACCATCAAATTTTATGGACTTATTTGTAAAAAAATAAATTTCAGGTACTAAATTGTAAGAAAAAATAATTTTGGGTACCAAAACATAATTTGTAAAAAAGTAGTGTGTTGATTAGGGTCGACCCACTGACTCGGCCCGTCCCGTCCCGTCCCAACCCTTGAGGGTCAAGAAGGAGACAGGGACGAGACGGGTCAGTTATACATATTGACCCTTCAAGGACGGGTCAGACAGGGTCGGGGACGGGACAGACAAATTTTCAGCCCTAATATACTCTAACACTATGTCGAGTATCAATTGATTTCAATATCCCGATTGAGTTATTGGGAGAGGTTCTAAAAATAAATCTTATAACATTTTCATTCTGTCACACGGTAAAACGTGCAATTCACCCAATTTGTTTTTAGGATATGATTTAATAACATCAATTTGATCATCAAGGTCGATGGTTTTTTGTTTAGAATAAAAAATTTGATAATTATGATACACTTTAGATTGAAAGGAGATACCGTATGTTTTTAAATTTTGTTTTTATAAATATTATTATGGATTTTCCTTTTACACATGTAAAATCATTGATCCTAACTCATTGCAATTACCTACACTGCATGAAAAAAAGAAAACAGATTGTAAATACTTGAAGAAAATTTCAGGACATCCATGAAGAAAAGATTAGGGGTGAAAATTGGGGTGGGTGTGGTTACCCGCCCCACAATTTGCGGGTACCCACACCTACAAATTTACAATTATGCTACCAACTCGCACCGCAGTGGTTAGTGGGTAACCACTACCCATTGTGGGTTTGTGCGGGTTGGGTGTGGTTACCCGCAAAAATCCATATTTGCAAGCATAGAGTTCTAGTCGCACTAACGTATTTGTTGTTCGTAACTAGATTATAGTGATATACACTTGTATTGTTCGTGGAGATACAATTTTGTACATCGATCTTACTCAACGTAGAGATTGTTTCTTTTTGAGTTTGGTATTCAACTTTTGTGCCAGAGAGCTGTGATTTCATATTTTCCCGACTAGGGGTGAAATATGACAATTAAATATGATTTTCTATTTTTTTCACACAAAAGCAAAAACATACTGATAAAAGTTACAAAAGGTGTTCACTTTTAATGAATTGATTATTCTCCACTCTATCGATTATAGTGTTTTATAAACTAAAAAATTCTTACATAAAACTGATTAGGTGTGTCTTTTTTATTTGGTGGCTACTTTAATTTTTATCCTCGCACTTTTCACATACTATTATATTATAAAGTTAATTCACTAAATAAATATAATTAGTGTGGTTATTGTGGATTTTGTGGGTTATCCGCGGTGGGTAGTGGATAACCACTAACCACAAAAATCGTTATTTTACTACCCACACCCAACCTACTACTCACAACTTGTGGGTATGGTTACCCACAATAGGTGCAGGTTGGTGCGGTTTGCGGATTCTCCACAACCCGCAACCCAAACTTCCACCCCTAGAAAAGATGGTATTTGTTTCTTAAGAAAAGTTATAAAATCAAATTCTATGGAGATTGGGGTGGGTGTGGTTACCCGCCCCACATTTTGTGGGTAACCACACCCACAAATATAGAATTATGCTACCCACTCCACAGTGGGTAGTGGTTAACCACTATCCACTGCGGGTTGATGCGGGTTGGATGTGGATACCCACAAAAAATTTCCTTCTTTCACCCTTTGGACTCGTATATGATAAACCTATCGGTCGAGTGAAGGAAAAAAACATATTGAGTTAAAACTAAGTAAAGAAGCCCAAGATATGGAACGAGCGAGGGTTCGGTATTCAGAACCTCCTAAGTAGTCTACCTCCCTCTCCAGTCTCCTCTGTTCACTTCACTCGCTTACTTTCTTTAGGAAATGCATATTGATAACGAGTATGAGTTGGAGGGGATCTAATCTAGATATACATTGCATCTTTATCAACGGCATGACTCCTTTGCTTTTTTATTCGAACTTTTAGGGATAAATGTAATTCTCTCCCAAGTTGCGGAATTAGCACCCTCTTACACAAAAACAAATGCCTACATAAAAAAAGTCAATAAAGTGTTAAATAAATTATAAACCACATTTATTGGCTTTGTTTTGTTATAAAATAGAAATATACCACGCGGACAATGCTTATTTAATAAAATTATTTCATACGAACACGGTGTATTGGTTTGGTTTTGTTTTATTAAATAAATATATATTTGATTTTAGAGCCTACATTAAATTTGTAGCATTCTACTTTTCACATAATTTAATATCACAAAGTATATTAATAAATAAATATACTTAGTGTGGTTATTGTGGGTTAATCGCTGTGGATAGTGGTTAACCACTAACCACAAAAATCAATATTTTGCTACCCACACCCAACCCACTATCCACAAATTATGGGTATGGTTACCCACAATATATGTGGTTTGGTGCGGTTTGCGGATTACCCGCAATCCGCAAACCAAACTTCCACCCCTACCTTTAACCATCCAAATCTAACAGTAATAAGAAAAACAATTTATTAGCATTGATGAACTACCAATTATCTATAGTCTTTCTAACTATTTCACACTGTTTGATTTTAAAAAAAAATCACTCTACATTTTAAACTTTCAAAAATTAATGAACATAATTCAGAGTTGAAGAGAATTCATTAATAATTGACAAAATTACCAAGAACAAAACGTGCTCTTTATTAAAGGCAAAAACGTACGTATATATGGAAAAATTATCAACATTGTTACCGAAAATCTTTTATAGTGAGAGAAGTGTTTGTTGGTGATGAATATAGTGAAGTTGATCATGAAGATTCTTGACAGTTAAGAGGTACTGATGTTGGTCATTTGGAATACCTATAATATCGTGTCATTAAGTTTATTATAAGTTTATATACCTTTGCACGAGTTCTATATTTTTTAATTTTAATAACAATCCGTATAGAACGCAACGATTACAATGTTAGTAATCTTTCTTATGGATGCTAATTTTCTATTTTCTAAGCAATTGAAAAAATAGACTTTCTTCATGGTAAAAATAAGAAGTTGTCTTGCTATTTTGTAAAATTGATATCATTGTTTGTTAATTCGCATGACATAACATATAATCATAGCACAATTATACGAGAAGAAGATATTATTGAAATTTAAATTTAAAGTTTTATTAATTAGTTTTATCATATTGCAACCGACCAACGGGCCGGGTACAATTTCGTAAATAATATGAACAAACTAATTCTATATAGCCACGTCTCAACCCTCGCCCAAATTTCACAAACCATATTTCCTAACTAAAAATAATAATATAATAATTGGTTTAATAATAATTTCCTACTAAAGCTTGTTTTCCATTCGTATAAGTAACAAAAATATTCAGTTTGGGGACTTCTATAAATTAAAAGGAAAAAAATATCCTTCCTAAATTTACACAGAACACTCCGAATTTAGAATTAAGCATGTTCTCATGGAGAACCTCTTTATATTAGTGTTAGGATTAGGATTAGGATTGTTGGTGTGCAAGGCAGGTGAATGCGGTTTGCTTGTGCTCTTTTACACTTCGTAATTTCCTTATCTGAACTCCGAATTTACTTCTGTACGCCCATGAGTCCGTATTTCCTCCTTCTTCCATAACATCGAGTCGTCGATTCTCATAATATGGCATGCTTTGACTCAAGTTTGAACCATTTTCTCCCGTGTAGCTCTAAATATCCCGAAACACAAAAAATACACAAAGCCAAGCGTAAAATTGAAATATAAGAGAAAATATATTAATGATAATCATAAATTAAATAAAAACGTGGGTATAAAAATGTATAGATCTCGTATTATCATTGAGTCATTCTCATCCATAATCAAGACGAAGCACATAGATGTTCCCACATGTTGGTGACGAGTTTCCACATGATGGTTCAGGTCTCGCTTCATATGATACAAGCGATTGCAAAGTCATAGGGGTATATGGGAGGATGAGGTATATATATATCTGTGTTGTTCAGCTTGATGAAAAATCACGTTGGCCTCGGTTTCTTTAGCTCACATACACATGTTGCACCACATCTCCGATATCTTATGCCCTTTGAATAATCTTGAAGTTCAAGCTTCAATACATCTTAATTTTTGGACTTTTGAAACTGCGAATCGTCCACTCCTACCGCAACGTGATCAGTGGATTCGCCGCTAGGCTCACACCAGAGGAGGCCAAGGCAATGGAACGAAAGGAAGGCTTCATCTCGATCGGCCCGAGTCCAGCGATCCCTCTCCCTACATACAACGTTCAGTGCTCCCGAATTCCTGGGCCTGCAGCAACGACGACATGATGATCATCCATCAGGAGCCTGGACGTTCCCAAACTACCACTACAAAAAATGTGTCTTTTTGTGACCTTTTCGATGCAACTAATTTTTTTTTGTGGCCAAAAAATTATTATTTATAACCAATTATTTTTTGGTAATGAAAAGTTTGATGAATTGGTTACTAATTAATAAAAGATTTTTTATAACCAAATTAAATTTGATATAACCAAAAAATTCGGTAATGAAATGTTGAAATTCTTTTCATAACCAAAACTATTTGTTAATCATCTTCATACTTTTTAAAGTAACTAATATTTTTGGTCACGTTAACATGCAAAAATATTCACCAACTAAAGGAAAATATTTATAACCAAATTGACCTCTATATGACTAAAAATATTGGTAATAAAAGGATTTGTGTTTATCGTCTGTCAGCTGAATGGGAGTTGCCCTTTTCTATAGATAAAAAAAGGAGTTGTGTTTGCCTCCATCCTTTGCTGCAACAACCTGTGTCATTCCTAATCCACATTTCTTTTAAGTCTAGGCCGCCAATAAAAGCAAAATTATTGAAGCAACTCTTTCAAGAAAGGAATACAGACTCGTCGCTTCGATATCCATCATTCTGGTCCGCCGGCTCTTCCAAATCCCTAGCCATCGCCGCTCAATCTCCCAAACTCCTTCGTCCGCGAAATGGCATTCGCCACTCACTCTTTCGCCCGCGAGTTCACCGTCGCCGCTCACTTCTTCGCCCGCGAGATCGCCGCCGACCGTTCCAAATCCCTAGCTGTCGCAGCTCAATCTTTCAAACACCTTCGCTCGCGAAATCGCAGTCGACGCAAACTCCGTCTCCCGCGAGATCACCGCCGCTACTCACTCCATTGACCGCGAGATGACCGCCAACTCTTCCAAGCCGGTTCAGTCTCCACTCGCCACACATTCCTCACCAGGCAAGTTCAAGGACCGCATCAAGACTGGCCGCATCATCTACATGCAACAATGTTCTGAATCGCACGTGAGGTCTATATCTTAGCGGCTTTGTTGTTTTTTTAACTCCGTTGAAAATGAACTGTTCAATTTTCCTGGTTATTGCTCCCTCATGGTGTGATTTTCCTGGTGGTCACGGGAGGAAACAAGGGGATTGGGTTCGAGATTTGCAAGCAGTTGGCTTCTAATGGCGTTTTGGTTGTTTTAACAGCCAGAGATGAAAGCATAGGCCTCCAAACTGCCTCAGTTTGGTTTTATTTTGCCTAATTGCATTTGACGGGAGTTCCATTTTTGCCAGTAAACCACTCTTCTTTGATTGCCGTTTCGGCCTTTCTATAACCCTGGGAAGCTGAAGTATTTCGTTGTCTGCTTGTAGGCATTTAGCAGCTCTTGTACGAAGCTGTCCTGGCTTCAGACATGGAGAATCAAGGTGGCTCCCCAACCTGGTCAGTAAAATCCAAGAGTAAGTATTCTATTCTGATTGCAGTCTAATTCTGTGTTTGATCATGGTTTCAAAGTAAGAATAAGGAATGGTTTCAAAGTAAGAATAAGGAAATTGCAAGTCGAGGTCATAGTTCAACTTGTAGGAATCTGGGTCATGGAAGTTCTACTAGAAAGAAGATTAAGGAAACTAAGCTAGGGATAACAATTCTTTCTCGTGAAGAATGCTTAGACTATGATTACTGAGTAGCAGTTAAACATGATAAAGATACTTTTGCTTCATGAATTTAGAAAAGACCGGGAATCTTAAATTCAAGCAAGTCCAGCAATTTACATGTTGTTGGCTGTTGCTTCCTTCTTACTTCTTACTTATGTAAAACAGGAGAACTTTGGTATGTGCAGTAGGCGAAAATGCAGACGGTCGAAGTAGATTTGCTGATAGAGGCACCAGGGGAAGCAAGTCCAATAGAAGTATGCCTGACTTTTACTTTTTTTATGCTTCATTCTCATATTTAATATAATCATATCCTCATGTCATTGTTATATTATATACTGATTTGCTGGGCGTGACCTTATTTGACCATTTGCTTTATACCGAAATGAGTTGCTTGAGCATCATTTTGTTTGTTCTTTTGAAGAAATATTACGAGGACAAAGGCTATTAGGAACCAAGCACAATGTTGTGCATGTGAACATCCTGAAGGGAAGGAGGTAATGAAGCCATAAGATGCCTCTGCTAGTGCCTTCATGAAATAACAGGGTCACTTAGCAAAGATTTCTAGTCAAATGGTTTATTTTTGAGTGTCAATGCAACCTGTCGAGTCAAAATAATTTACTATTATGATTAACTTATCTGTGTATTCACTGCTATTCTCGCTGTTGTACTGCTGGGTTTCATGGGAAATGGCAAAAAAGGTCCTCTTAATCATAATAAGACAGGTTGCGTCATCTCCAATTCTGTCTCCACTCACCATGAGATGCTCGCCAGACAGCTAAACGATCGCATCAAGAAACGCAGGTGTGTTTCTCGTCTCTTAGTGGCTCAGTCGTTACTCTAAATGTTCTTGGCTATATAGCCCACACTGCTAGAATATTTTGGACGATCTCAGCTGCTGATGCAGTGAACTGATTTTTGGAATAATTAGCTATATGTTCTTGTTTAGCAACTAACTAACACATAAGTTGGGCCTCATGTTTACTTGAATCTCTTCTATATTCACTGTTGTGAAAGTAAATTCTGGTGTGGATGCGTTTCAATCATTTAAGTTGTAATATCTTACTCTTGGTACTTTGTTTGTCTCCAGTGAAGTATTTCTTATTGTTGTACTCCTGGTGAAGATCAACTCATGGCCTCAACTGCATCTCCCCAGCAAGAAAGTGATGTTACTACTACACCCAGTAAGTACCTCTATCTCTCTCTCTCTCCTTTTACTATTTCTAACTTATGCTTTCTTATGTTTCTTCTTCTGGTCTTAAATGATGGTTTGTTGGGTTTTTGGGAACAACTATTCCTATGTCAAAAACCACAATAAGGTAACATGAATCCTAATCAGTATGCTATGTTTTCCCCTTTTGTTTGACAAGAGAAGAGGCACAATTCAACTAACAACGACAACAGTACACAAGCCAAGGAGAAACTCTTGACCAAGGAAGCTTCCTAAGGATGTCTTAAGGTAAGGTTTGATATAGCAGGATATCAATTTTCAAGATTATTGAATCGATTTTGCAAATTCAGTTGTTGAATCTATTTCACAATGTAGAAGAAGAAGAAGAAGAAGAAGAAGCATGTTCTGGTTCCACTTCGTTGACCTTGCTCTATTAATGATTTTTGTTGCACTATTTAGGAATAGTCTGGAAACTTCATAATCTGGCTAATGAGAATCGCTTGCCCTGGAAACTTCAATCTATTACAACTACAGTTTACAGAGACTGTTAGAATCAAGATGCATTGAGTAATTCAGAGAAGGATGTGTTTTTTCACCCTCTTTGGTACTTCTTGCAGCTCGATCTGGAAACTTTGGTCAATTTCCAGTTGGTAGGATCCTATGAACCAACTTTGGTCAATTTCATGGCTGTGAAGGCCAATTTCGGAGGTTGAGAAGTCTGACAACCCTTAAGTGAGTCTTTTGGTCCTTAGCTTTCTAAGGTTTTGGCTATTCTGCAGAATGGGTAGCACCCGTCTTCTGATGTTAACCAATACGCTTTCTGTCATTTGTCACCTTTGCTCACTAGTCACTATTCTCAGTGAGTGGGGTATGTGATTTGGTCCCCTTTCGATGCATGTCTGTTGTCAGTGCAATTGAAATTGCAAAGGCAATAGAATAAATGTTTACCCTCTTTGTTTCCTTTCCAAACCAGTAGAATAATTCAACTGGAAGCTTCCTTGGCATCTTGCTCTAAATCGCCATTTGTATCAGAAGCCCGGAATAGTTGCTAGTTTTATATGCAATTCTCTTGCTTGGTAACTGAGAGATGAGAATTTATACGCGGTTGGATTTCATGTTTACACATTGGCAGAGATATATGTTCACGTCATGTTGAGGCAAGAAGCTAGAGAAAACAGTCTGGATGATGCATTCTATTCCTACATCAAAAATCACAATAAGGTAACAGGAATTCTAATCAAGATGCTATATTTTCCCCGTCTGTTTGACATGAGAAGAGGCACAACCCAACCAACAATGATGTACACTTTTACTGACATCTTTTCAACAGTGCACTAGAGGTTTAATACAGAGGAAGATGCAAAAATGTTTGGCAAGTCTGGTTGAGGTAACTGAACGTATAAACTTCAGAAATGGAGTTGACAAAGAATAGTACTAACTTTTCTTGGGTGCAATTTTGCAGGTGCTGCATAGGGGAGCTGTGGAATAGGAGAACAAGATTACAAGGAGAGGAGGAGGTTGGTACAATTGTATAGTTTCCTTCTTGAAATTCATAGCCTATGCAAATACTGCCTTAGCTAATACTGTGTATGGACTGATCTGTATGCATGCAATACAATGGTTGGGTGGTAATGATACTTGCTTTGGGAACTCACAAGTTTAAAGCTGAAAAAAAAGGCTGGTAAAAGTGTAAAGTTATACTTGCTTTGGCTTCTCCTTGTTCATAACTCATAAGGTACTTTGCCGTGATCAGCTTACTGTTTTGATTTGTTGTTGAGAACCAAGGATCTTGTTTTGTTCACTCAGTTTGTACTATATATGGTGCAGGTATTTCAAATAAGGGGCAGAAAAATTTAAAGGAGCTGGGTGATCTCTCAAGCCAAAGTGATTTCTTTGGCAGATTTTAGTTTCTCATTTTTGTATTTTTGTATTTCTTTAATGAATTAGAACTGATATGAACTAATGTAAGTTGGTATTTGGTTGGAAATGTAATGTGACCATTATGGGCTAAATTGCTTGCATTACGTTATGGTATTATAACCAAATCAGTAGCTTTTCTCAACTAATATATATACAACCAAATTAGCAGTCATATTTAGAACAATTTATAACCAAAAAAATGGTTACATTTAGAACGTATGGTTACCATAAAACATTGGTTGGATATAATATTTATTACCAATGAAAATAGTTATTTTTGAACAAATAGTTTGGTTACTTTATATATTTTTTACAACCAAAATTACTATTCATATTTGGATTATTAGCGACCATAAAAAAATTGGTAAGGATAAGAGTTTCATAACCAAATTTTTTTGTTACTTAATGATAATTACATAAGCTATGAAGAATAGTTTTGTAACCAAATTTATTGGTATTAAATAATGGCTTCTATGACTTAATCATTTGGTTGGTAAATAATATATGAATTGGTTGGTTTTCATGTTATTTGTGACCAATCAGGTATTCTTTCGTGACTATTTTGACAGTTTTTTTGTTACCAATTGCCATGGTTGCAAATAAAAAACAATTGTGACCAATTGGGTCTTCCGTCACAAAAACACGATGTATTGTGACCAAACTCAAAACTTGGTCACAAAATGGTTTTCCTAACGCGGCAAATATGACCAAAGCTTCTACCAAATTTTTTTGGTCACAACAAAGGATTTGCGACTAAATTTTGACATTTAGCGACCATTTTTACTCGTCACAAAAGGCAGATTCTGTTGTAGTGTACGGAGAGGGAGTGATCATAGGGGTGATCGACTTGGGGATCAAGTACGGACGAAGGCATGCCTCCCCCGCCAGCCAAATGGGAGAGGACGGTGCGACTTCGACGGCATGCAACAATAAGCTCGTTGGTGCTCCAAGGTTCGTCTTGTGACTGCTACTGCTCGAGGTACCGATCCGCCGTGGGAAGATCTCTACCATGGGAGTCATACTTCAAGAACAGTCCGCAGGGAGTCCCATAGACGGCGCTAATATGTTCGGACAAGCAAATGGTACAGCCATGATCGTGATCAACAATCCGGGAGAGGGCTACACACGAACTCGGCGTACGCCCTTGTTCTCCCTGCCTCGCAGTGGCGGAGCCAGGATTTGAAACTACCCCTGTCCTCTTTTCAAAATATAAATATAATTAATTAATAAATAAATAAAATTAAAATTAATAATATCCAAATAATCCATTCATAGATAAAGAAATTACCACTAATACAATCATTGTTTTCACAAACAACCACGACGGGTTTTCATATTCTGAAAGAAATGCAAAATACATTCGTTGTCTACATGCGTAAGTAAGTCTCTTTCAATGTATCCTACTAAACAATCATTAGCAAACTGATCTCCAATTCGACTTCGAAGCTTGTTCTTGATATAGCTTAAAGCTGAAAATGCTCTTTCTACCCTTGCAGTTGCAACTGGAAGAGTCAAAACTAGCTTCAGAAGCAAATAAACAGACGGATATGACTGATGCACTTTTGTCTCCACCATTACTCGAGAAAGTTCATCAATTCCTTTTAATCTAGCAAATCTCTCATCAGCAGTAACATCACGATGATACCCAATAAACTGTTGTCGAATAATAGTATCATGGATGGAACCAAACTCAGCAGGATAAAATCTAGTAAGACACATCAGTTTCTCCAAGTCAAAAGCAGCGAATTCAGACTCCGGGCTAAAACAAGTCATGCAAGTCAACAATCTGGTATTCACCTCATCAAAGCGATTATTCAACTCTTGCAGCTGCATATCCACAACCGTGTAAAACAGTTCAACCTGAAAGTGATGTAGGTTTGTGATATCTGGAGCTTTGCGCCTTGACCGTCCTGGAAGAACATACACATCATGCATAATAGGAATGTGAATAGAATCTTTAGTGCAGCTTGAAACTACATCATCAAGCAAAGACTCCCATCCATTGTCTCTCATCTCTTGTAATCTGGTCTTTGACACACGAACAAGTTTCATGGCATTTACAATGTCTTGATCTTTCCTTTGCAATGCTAGTGATAGCTCATTCGTTATCGCTAACACTTCAATCATCAACTTCAAAATGAAGACAAAGTTCAAATCTTGAAGTGTAATCGACATACGCCACGCATCAATAGCTGTATCTGTCTCAGAAGTAGGGTCATTTTGAATTGTATCCAACACATCAATAATAGCAGAAAACATGCTATCCAAATTGATAAGCGCCCCATAGTAAGAACCCCAACGAGTATCACCTGGTCTTTTAAGAGCCATTTCTTGATTCAATCCCCTTCCAGTCTCTCGTTCATTAGCAGCTACAGCCTCAGCAATCTTCTCAACTTGAGCATCCCGAATAAACTCAGATCGTTTGCATGTTGCTCCAATCAGATTCATCACACTATTGACAGTCTTGAAAAAATCACAAACTTCAAGATGATTCTTAGCTACAGCAACAAGAGCCAACTGAAGCTGATGTGCAAAATAATGAATGTAATAAGCAGAAGAATTTTCAGCTAAGATCAAACTCTTCAACCCATTGATTTGTCCTTTCATGTTGCTAGCTCCATCGTAGCCTTGTCCCCTTATCCTTGACATACTCAATCCATGTTTTGAAAGCATAGTTTCAATTTCACCCTTAAGTGTCAAGGCTTTGGTATTTGCCACATGAGTAGTACCAAGAAACCTCTCCATAACCAAACCCTGATCATTCACATAACATAAAACAATGGCCATTTGTTCCTTGGTTGAAGCATCACGAGTCTCATCAACTAATATGCAAAAGAAGTTATCTCCTAGATCTTGAATGGTTTTTTTGGTTGTTTCAGATGCCATTGCATGAACAAGATCTTTCTGGATATCTGGGGAGGTCAATTGGAGATTTTTTGGAGCATTTCTCAAAACAACTCTTTCTACTTCTTCTCTACCACAAGCATGAAACTCCAATAGCTCAAGAAAGTTACCTTTGTTGCTTGAAGATGATGATTCATTGTGCCCACGAAAAGCTAATCCACCCCGCATAAGAAACTTTATGCACTCAAGTGAAGCCATCAATCGAGTTCGATAATCTGTTTTGGTTTGATCTGATTGTTTAGATAAACTAGCTGCAATGCCTCGTGATTGCTTCAACAAAAGGTCCGCATTGCCTTTAGCTTTGTTGTGGAAGCTGTTATGCCTGCCCACATGATCAGCAAAACACTTCTTTCTATTCCATCCTCTGAAACCTTCACCAACAAAACCATCCTGTGCTCCACTTTTCTTACCAAACAAATAACAGTAGAGACAAAATGCTGCATCTTTCTCAATACTGTATTCAAGCCAATTATACTCTAGAAACCAAGATGAACGGAATCTGCGTTTCTTCCCACTAAAGTCACTATATGGAAAACGATGACCTTTAGGTTGGCACGGACCATTTTCAAGATAAAACCTTCTAACTTCATCTTACACATCAGGATGAAAACTAGAAACTTTATCTCTTAATCCCGGATCCATTTTTAATGAATTCATATCAAACCGGCTTTCTTCATATTCAAAGGAAGACTCACTTTCACTTTCTTGAGATGAAGACTTACTTTGTAGTGAAGTTTGATTTATCGAAACCGATACATTTGATTGTCGAATCTCGGAAGGAACCACCACCGTTGAAGGAGGAAAAGTTTGGGCTTGTCTACTTCCACTTCCTTCAAAATCTTGGGCTGTAGTAATTGGGGAAGTCTTGTTCTTCTTTGGAAAGTAATACCTCTCCATTTGAAAGATCTAATTTGCCAAGATAAGCACACAATAAGCAACACAATTTCAGTTCTATTTACATATCAACAAACACAACTATCATGAGTTACATCGGTGAACAACACAATATAATTTCAGGTTTCAATTTCACAGCTTACCTAGAACAAAATGGTGAAATAGAATGGAAGGATTGCCACCCAACACCCGCTGCCACTTGCCTGTGGACGATGACTTTTGCTGCTGCCGCAAGGAGGTGCTAAGGAGAACGAAAGGCAAAGGCCTAAGGGGAAAGTAAGAAGAAAGGCCGAAATGGTTGGGGTTGCTGGGTTGGATCGGTGATGGTCGCAGAGGAGGAAAATCCCCTTTCCCCTGCCGCTGAAGAGGCCGACTGCTGCTGTCTCTCTCGTCTGTCTTTCTGCTGTATGAAAAATGAAAATACGAAGAGGGTAAAGGGATGGGATTAGGTTTTTGTTTAATTGGGATTCCGTTTAAGAACGAATATATCTATATTGTTTCCATTTATAATCAAACAATTGGATTTAGCGTAGCGGTAAAGCTACGCTGTGTGAACTGAAGGTTCTGGGTTCGATACTTGTGTGGAACATATATGGGGGTATTTTTTTTCCAAGTCAAAAATGACCCCTGTCCTGTGACAGGGGCAAAAGTGGCTGCCTCCGCCTCTGCTGCCTATCGGTTAGGACGAAGCCCGTCCGTGTAGCTGAGGTACGACGGGTTCTTGGTGGAGCGCAAGTAATCGGTTAGGACGAAGCCCGTCCGTGTAGCTGAGGTACGGCGAGGCAGGGAGAACAGGGGAGTACGCCGCCTCTGCTGCCTATCGGTTAGGACGAAGCCCGTCCGTGTAGCTGAGGTACGACGGGTTCTTGGTGGAGCGCAAGTAATCGGTTAGGACGAAGCCCGTCCGTGTAGCTGAGGTACGGCGAGGCAGGGAGAACAGGGGAGTACGCCGCGAGGTCGTGTAACCGTCGCCGGATTGTTCACCACGATCATGGTTGCGCTGCCAATAGGTCGCCATCGTTACAGCCTCCTTCTCCGAAGAACTTTGTACATAAAAACAGAGTGAAATTGATTAATTAAACAATAGCAAAGTAGCAAAGAAATACAACAGGTAGGGTAGACAAAATTGAAGGGGAAAAAAAGGAGCAGACCTTGTACATTGGTAGTGGGCTCTAGGTGCAATCCCCATGGCTGTACCATTTGCCTGTCCGAACAGATTGGCGCCTTCTACGACGGGGCTCCCTGTCGCAGTGCCTGAAGTGTGACTCCCATGGTAGAGTTCTTCCCACCCCGAGTCAATCACCCCTATGATCACTCCCACTCCATGGTTTGGGAACGTCCAGGCTCCTGATGGATGATCATCATGTCGTCGTTGCTGCAGGCCCAGGAATTCAGGAGTACTGAACGTTGTATGCAGGGAAAGGGATCGCTGGACTCGGGCTGATTGAGATGAAGCCAACCTTCAGCTCCGTTGCCTTGGCCTCCTCTGCCGTGAGCTTATAGCAGCAAATCCCGTGATCACATTGCGGTAGGAGTACTGGAAGATTCTTCGTGGTGTGGGGTTGTACATATTTCTGCTACTTTAATGTTTCATCGTCATTGTCATGATGCACCAAAATCTTTTTTCTTCTTTCATTATGTATGCATGATGAGTGGGTGATGTTCTGTTGGGTGGGGATGACATGATCATATATTCTTGTTGATGGTTGGTTTATTAACCATCATCGCAATGTGCATTGCCTACCAATATATAGTATATACCCAAACAACCATGCCCAGCTGCAACTGCTGTGGGCTTCTAGTTTCTTCTCTATTTCTGGATGTGTTGAGTTGTGCTGTCCCTCTTCTGTGTTTTGGCCGGGCTTTTGGCTTTCTCCTCTTCTTGAAATACCATATTGGTAAAGTGTGGAAATTCCTTCATCAATGGCTTTTACCGACGACATATGGTCGTGGTTAAGAAAAACTATATATGTTGGTAATAATCTATTACTGACGTTGCGTCAAAGATATTCTTGTTGCCGATGCAATTTACTCGTCGGTACAGCTAAAGAACAATGTTAGAAATGAAAACATTTACGAACAAAGAATGATGAGGAAGTTTTTTTTTTAGTTTTATTGTAACGTGAAACAAAATACTTTTAGCGCTTTTGGTGTTGAAAAATTATGATAACATGTAGAGATAGATTTAGGGGTGTGAACCAATTCATTGATCACACCGTAAAAAAGATTTATGTAGAGGACATGATCTGATCTCATTTTAAACTCGCAACTTATAAAACGCGATAAAAAGAACTAATCAATTAATACGGATAAATTTAGATCTCGAATATATCACTGATGAAAGTACGTTGTAACCATTTAAAATTTCACCATTTTGTTTAATGTTGTGTTGGTAGTGAGGTGATTTTTGAACTAACATAGTTTTACACACATATATAGGAAATTTTGGCAGCAAAACTTCTTGACTTTCGTTGATCCTAGCCTTTCCGGAAAAACGGGGGAAAGGGGAAATGAATGGTACAAATATTGGTAGCCACTGTGACTAGTAATCCTAACCTATTCCATCCGTGGATGTCAAAGTGTTCAAACATACAGACCCAACACAAAATGCAGTAGAAGTACAAGGAGAAGCCAAACATCAGCAATACACAGTAGCAGTAGCATTAGATTACAACCATTAGAACAGACTGGTTAACCATCCAGAAAGCAGGGTAACATTGACAGCAACACGAGCAATGGTGTCAGCTTCCTTGACTTCGTAACGGCGACAATGAGCTACTTCAATATTCTCCATACCTTCAAGGCAGGACAGAATCGAGGCGGTTGTAGCAACACAACTCACCAGCCAGTCACACACACATAGCTCTCTTCAAAGCTTCAACGATCTCCAGGCAGTCAGAAATAATCACCGTGGAACATGGCTCTTGAGCAGCCGTCATCATTGCTTCTCTGATGGCAAAGGCTTCAGCAGTATCTGGTGTTCTGCAATAGATTCTCTCAGCCTTACCATCAGACTTTCCCCACAGCATTCATGACAACGACTGCAATGTCGGCTTGCTAGATGTCGCTTTGACTAGCCAGCCTATTATCTATGCATCAAACAGTAGTAGCCAATTCCATGACTATCAAAACATGATTACAGAGAAGGAAGCAATGAGCTTGCATTAAATGAAGGACTTACAGGAAGCCATTTATTTTCTCTCTTCATGAGGGCCAGGGGTTACCCGAGGACTTTTGTGACAGAATATATTCTATTAGAAACAAGAACGAAGATCATCGGTGGATCAGTCGGTATTCACAAACATCAGTTGTTAGAGGACTCAAAGATGCAGAATAAATAGTTTAGGTGTTATGTTGTAATATTTGTTTAATTCTGTGGTGTATTTGTTATTAGACAGTTGCTATATATATTGTATAACCGTGTATTATTTTACCAACTAATCAATAGACTCTTTTTCTCTCTCTAAGTTCAACACGGTATCAGAGCAAAAGAAAATTCCTTCGTCTTCTTGAACGATCTAGGGTTTCTCCGCCCGATCGCTTCCGTTCTTCCGCTTCATTTTCTGATCAGAGCTATTCGTCTTCGATTCGTGTCTTCCAATGACTACTCCGACGAACAATTTCTCTATTACGCTTGCTGGATCGCTAGATCCAAGTCACCCGTACTACCTCAATCCAGGTGACAATCCGACGACTGTCTTGGTCACCGTTGTCTTCAACGGCAACAACTACTACTCTTGGTCGAGGTTGATGAGGCTCGCGCTCCTAGCGAAGAATAAGCTTCAATTCATCGATCCTATTGTCGTCCCTCCATCTCCAGGCGATCCTCTTTACGGCGCTTGGGAGCGTTGCAATGTGATGGTGTTAGGTTGGCTGTATTAATCACTTGCTCAAGACATTGCACAGAGCATTCTGTGGTTTGATTCTGCCGTCGAAGTGTGGAAGGATCTCCAAGATCGCTTCAGTGAGGCAAGTCTTGTTCGGATCTCCGATCTCCAGGACGAGGTCTTGTCGTTCAAGCAAGGCAGCGTCTCCGTCAGTGAGTACTTCACCAGATTCATAGTTTTGTGGGACGAGCTCATCACTCTTCGTCCGTTCCCGGTCTGCTCCTGCAATCCGCGTTGTTCATGTGGCGCTCTCACAGTTCTCCGCAATGATGAGCAATGAGATCAAGTTATGCGTTTCTTGAAAGGCCTTAATGACAGCTTCTCTCAAATCAGAAGTCAGATTCTTCTCATGGAGCCTCTTCCTCCGATCACGCGTGACTTATCTCTTGTCATTCAACATGAAAGACAAATCAATCCGACTGGTGTTAGATCTTCGTCTAATCCGCTTGTTCTGGCTGGCCGTTCTTCTACGGGTCAGGGTCAAGGCAGAGGTGCTGGCGCTCGGCAGCGTCCCGTTTGCTCTCACTGCGGAATCGTAGGTCATACGGTCGATCGGTGCTACAAGAAGCATGGATATCCGCCGGCTACAAAGGAAAAGGCTAGGTCAATGCTACTATTGCTGAAAACTCAGACGAGCATCCTCCTAATACTCTGGTTGCTGCTGAAGTCTTCTCTGGCGATTCTGGCTCTATGGTGCTCACTTCTGAGCAGTATCGATCCTTACTGGCTCAAGTCTCTGCCTCGGCATCAACATCAAGCTCAGTCTTCTGCCTTGTGTCTTCACAGCCTACGCCAGCTTCTGCTTCAGCCTCGCACTCAACTTCAGCATCACTTGCTTCTCAACCTTCTATTTGGAATCAACCAAATCAGTTGGCTGCTCATGCTACAGCAGGTAAGTACATCCTTACTACTGCTTGTCCTGAAACATTAGAGGCCTCGAGGACTTGGATTGTAGATAGTGGAGCGACAAATCAGATGGAGCGATAAATCAGATGGCTTGCGCTTTAGATCTTTTTGTAGACTTTAGGGCAACGAATGGTATGTTTGTTACTCTGCCTGATGATTCTCGCGTAGCAGTGACTCATAAGGGTACTGTGATGCTTTCTGAATCATTGATTGTCCATGATGTCTTGATGATTCCGTCATTCACTTTCAATATGCTATTTGCCAGTAGGTTAGCTAAGCATAATAATTGTGAATCGATTTTCTCTCATTCATATTGCTTGATTCAGGATACCCCGTCCCGGTAGAGGATTGGTATAGCTAAGAAGATTGTCGGGCTGTACTACCTCAAAGTCGAATCTGGACGTGGTTTACCCTCTTTATCTTTGCCTATTGCATTGTCTGCTGTTTTTGACACTACTATTCGTCAATTTGATCGTTGGCACTTGGCACTATCGTCTTGGCCATAGTTCAAGTCTTGGCCATCGTTGGCAAACACCAATACTTGGACTCTAACTCCGTTTCCTCCAAGTAAGCGTGCTATTGGAAATAAATGGGTCTTCCGGGTTAAATTTAAACCTGATGGCAGTATAGAACGTTTTAAGGCTAGATTAGTTGCCAAAGGGTATACTCAAACCCCGGGGCTTGATTATTTAGAAACCTTCACTCCTGTAGCTAAACTTACTATTGTTCGTGCTTTACTTGCTCTAGCTTCCATCAAGAATTGGCATGTGCAACAATTAGATGTTAACAATGCGTTTTTACACGGTGATTTAGTAGAATAAGTCTATATGGAGCCTCCACCAGGCTTATCTTTGCCTTCTAAGAATCTGGTTTGTAGATTAAATAAATCCTTATATGGTCTTAAACAAGCTAGTAGGCAATGGAATCATAAAATTACTCAGTTTCTTCTTAATGTTGGTTATACACAGTCTAAGGCAGATTACTCATTATTTAATAAGTCCAATATGGGTAAGTTTCTTGTTGTCTTAGTGTATGTTGATGATGTTATATTAGCAGGTGATGATATAGATTCTCTGAACTTGCTTAAGTCTCAATTAGATGCTGCCTTTAAGATCAAGGATCTTGGACAACTCAAATATTTCTTAGGTTTGGAAATAGCTCAAACATCTGTTGGATTTTCTATTTGCCAACATAAATATACACTAGATTTGCTTAGTGATGCAGGGTTACTTGCTGCCAAACCGGCTGCCACACTGATGACTCGATATTTGCACATGTTTTCCCCTTTGTTTCTTGATCGTTTAAGCTTCCATTATCTCTTCTTTAGCCTATTTTACTCTAGGTTGTATTCCTTTGTCAAATTTCAGATCTTAGCACATAAAGTTAAGCGTAGGCGCAAGTTTGGAGTCAATCGGAGATCAATTGGCGACTCGGGGGAAGAAACTCGGGTTTGATTTGAAGACGAATGGATTTCTACGTCATTTTGTGACCATATAATCATGTAAGCTTGTTATGAGAAGAAATAGGACGAGACTACGAACGTCTGGGATCAAACGGCACCTGATTTGGAGTCCGAACGAGGGAGAAACGAAGAATCAAAGATAGGGGACCCGGAACTACAAAATACCCGACCGGGTATTTTGACCATCTGATAGGGTATTTTTTGGCAGCATCAGAAGGCCCCCGCTCGTGAACCAAAAATACCCGGTCGGGTACCCAAAATACCCAACCGGGTCGCGAACACAGGCTGTTAAAAGCATGTTTTGTGCGTTTTTGGAGGGGGGAGAGCTGAGTTTTGATCCCAAACACCCAAGGGACGAACCAAAGAGAGAGGGCGATTTGAGGGCATTCTTGGAGTGTAATTGGAGGATTTTTTCACCTTGGAAGCTCGAGGAACAAGCCCGGCCTTGAAGACTGATCTTCTGAAGATTCTTACTGCAGTCTCTCTCTTCTCTATAGAGTTACTTCCCTTCACTTAGGTTTTGAGGAACCCTGACTATGTTTGTTTGATTGGATGATTGTATGAGTATTCCTACTTGATAATCTTGAGTTCATATTCAGTCTATGCACGTTTTCATGATTCAATTTTGCTTTAGTCGAGATTATTCATTCTTCTTTGATCCTATGAGAGCGAATACCTTATTAGGTCAATAGAGCACCATAGTTTGATAGTATTGGATAGTTTGCTTTAGTCGAGGGTCGATTCACTACTTTGTATCTATTGAGAATCTTATTCGATAGAAGGAGTCTAGTTCAGAACGCCTTGATCGGTTGTTCTAGAGAAGGATGCGTCCCTCTAGGCAATCGACTCAAGAGGGCCTTGATCCTTTAGTCAAGATTCAAGGTCTAGTCAAGGATTCTCCGCATTGTGAATGAAAGTGAAACAAGTTAGAAATCATCAATCATTAATCTGGCTAGTGGCCAGGGGAAATCATACATAAGTGAGTTCCCAATCTGTAATTAGATTAACTTTAACTGTAGTTTGTTAGAGTAGTTTTAGTTCTTCCATCTTAATTAGATTAACTTTAACAGAAGTTGTCACGGAGAGCTCCCGTGATGATCATGATTAGGAATGTCATGTCATAGCCGACCACACACGGCCACAATTGAAACAAAACGAGGGCAGGTGTTCATACTTCAGATTCACCCAGAAGCACCCAGTTTCCTCACTAGATGCCATGATTTGCGAACACAGAGGTTTCAAAAAATCAATCAATGCTCGAACTTTGACGAACCATTGATCCGTATCCGTACAGGCAAACACACCTGATTCAAGGACATGACCAATGGCATCATTAGCCATCTTCCTTTCGAATTATTTAGTACATCAGTCATCCTGTACTCCCCATAATTGGACACGAAAGGGCACGATCGCAAGCTCATCAAAGGTCTTCTTCGAAAGATTTGGCATCCAGGCACAAACATGAAGAATTTTTTCGGAGATCACCCATGGAGATCTTTTCAGCACCCAGTTCCTTGATGATTCACTAGGCAAGACAAATTCAAACAGGCCGTGCTTTGTCATCATCACCCGGATCTTCCCTTTCCCTTGCCATGGGACATTAAGCGCTTCTTTGAGCTCCGCCACAGTCGTTGTGCTGTTTGTGAACAGCCTTCCCACCAGAGTGCAAGAGCTGCGGAAACGCGCAGGTTTCACCTCAGCCATGGAGAATTGAATCACCTGGTTTTCTTGAATGCGAGCCATAGGATTTGCCTGCGTAGAACAAGGGTGGGACAAGCTTGTAAGCAATGAGCTAAAATAAAAAAAACCCCATCTGTAGAGTACCAACATAATTATACGACGAGTCTGGGGAGGGAAAGGCTTCGCTAATCCTGGTGGTAGGCACCAAGGAGTCAGCGGGAGAAAGCTTAGGAGAGCATAAGGGACTCGGAAATCGTGGACCTGAGTTGGGCTGTTGGGGCGGATGGTTGCTTTGCTTCCCTGCCGTCAACGAAACTCCTTCACTGAAATTACTTGTGAGAGTAAAAAAAATCGTGGACGGGTTTAAATAGGGAAGTGAGTTTAATTGCCACCCATTTCCAAATACCACCGCTAGGTCACGAGTACAGGAGAGATTACCACCATGAGGACGTCGAGTTGGAGTGGGTCTCTTTTTCAAAAACCGAATTGGATGGGGTAGGATCCCGCCCAGGGATTACGGCCCTGGGATTTCGATTTTCCCTGATACTCCGTACCCTCCGCCGGATGGCCGTTATTGCCAATACGAAACGGAAATCGGCGGGCTATAACCGGAAACCATCTGCTCATCGCGGCGTTCCGGTCGATGTCAACCGCCTCGGAACCCATCGATATTCGACCCTTAGTATATTCCTTACACTGGTAGGTTATCCCGGGAATTGTCCGATCATCCAACAGGACAGGAGCACTCTATGCTTTGATCTCACTGACCATCGCAGTTTTCCGGTCAAGATCACCTCCCTCGGTCTCCACCAAGTTTAGGCCCCGAGAAAATTCAGTACCTTGATAGGATTTCTCAAGATCAGGGGCGGAGCTAGGATTTGAATCTGGGGGGGGAGGGGGGGGGGGAAGTTGTTTAGTTTACCATGACAAAAAAGTTTATAGAATTTTTATTATCATAACAAAACAAGAATTGAGATAATTATTTACTATGTGATATGGTCAAAACAAATTATTAAATTACGAAAAAAATTAATCATGCATTCAATATGTTAGAATATTCATTTCAATATGTTAGAATATGTTACGAAAAAAATTTATCTTGCATTTCAATATGTTAGAATATTCATTTTTATCATTTTCAAACAATTTATTGGCTTATTTCAATATGGAAAGAGCAAAATAACACTTAATTTGTTGTAGTTTAGGTGAGAATGCTTACAACTTGAAAATGGCAAAAATGTGCACAAATTCGCTATAGGCAAGATTTGAACACATGCACCCAATTTGAAAAATCAACTCTTCTACCACTTGTCCACCCCTTTGTTTCTTGTCACATTATTGCGCACACAATTAATATTTTAACATCTATTTTATACTTAATTTTTCACAGTCCGAATAGATTTTGTACGTAGTTTCAAAATTCTCGGAGGGCCGGGGACCCCGAGGCTCCACCTAGCTCCGCCCCTGCTCAGGATTATTCCGGTCATCCAACGGGACGGGAGATCTCTGCGAATCAGCCTCCGTATCATTGTCCAGGATGATCGACGAAGGTAGCCAAAATCGCCTAACCTCCACTTTTGATAATTTTTTTACGTTTAGTTATACCCGTCTCAAGATTGGTCTTTTCCAGGAAGCAAACTAGCTTTTTTTGCCCGATCCAAATCCTGGATCTTCTTGTGGAGTTACTCATGCAAGGAACTCTAGCACCCAGCCGTTTTCCGGCGAGCCTCCGTTTCGGGTCAAATACCGACCCTTCTGAATGCAAAACTACATTCTTCTATTTGAATCCAGCAAAGCCTTGATTATGCAGGCTCACCTTAACCATTGTCAGCAACGCCGCGCTGAGGATCCGGCCAACTCTCCGGCCAAGCTCAAAGAGCGAGAGGAGAGCGACCCATAGCTTCTTTTTTTTCAAAAGTTTGTTGAAGCTTTCATATGTATTATGTTGTCTTTGTCTTTAGCCCGTCCATGAAGGAAACCACCAACAAGCTAATAAGTAATTACCTTGAGATCCGGGAATGGATCAGGTCAGTAACCTTATGGTGAGTAACTATGAGTAACCCGTCCACATCAGCATGACATCAGCATCCTCTCTCTCCTGGAAAGCCTTTAATTTCCCTTCTTTAATCTTTGACGGACGATTTCTTACTCATTTTAAGTCGAAATTTAATTTTTTTGCACAGTTAGATCAGATTAATTGTGCTCTTCAAAATGATAGCCACTTTAATATATTTTCGAACAAAAAAAATTGAGCCATTTTTTACCAGTCTATACCATATGGTATTGACTGGTATTGAAATAAAAGCATACCTATGGTTTGAAAAACGTACAATGGTGGTATGAACATACCAAGACTGTAGGATGATTGAATACATGATAGTAGAAGTATATTAATTGTCATTTACGACTTTTAACATTGTATACCACACAATACCACCCCGTACCAGGGTGGTATTGTATGGTATTGTGTGGTATTTTTTGGTCCTGTAATTTGTTCACCTAGAAATTTTTAGATCCAATAGATCATGATGAACTCGTCCCTTCTGTGCAAACGTTTTCAAAATCGAATTAAAAACGAAGAAGATACCATACAATACCACCTTGTACCAGGGTGGTATTGTATGGTATTGTGTGGTATTTTTTGGTGCTGTAATTTGTTCACCCAGAAATTTGTAGATCCAATAAATCATGATGAACTCGTCCCTTCTGTGCAAACTTTTTCAAAAACGAATCAAAAACGAAGAAGATACCATATGGTATGCAGTTGGTACCGAGAGGCCAGAATTTTTTTTTCCTAAAAAAATATTGAAAATTGATCTCATTTTGTAGAGCACGATGAACTCGTTCCATCTGTGCAAAAAAAATTAAAATCCGAGTTACAACGAAAAAGATATAAGTCAATTAAGAAAACTAGAAAAAATAAAAATGGTTTTTAATTCTCCTTCCTTAGATCTGAATTTTATAAATAAAGGATCCAGATTTGGTTATTCTAAACCAAAACTTTATCTTTTTCAAACTAAGATACGTTTTTTGGGTCACTACATTAGTCAAGGATACCATATGAGTTATGCACCCTATCTTGAGCATTGAGATCCTCCCATATAGTTTTTCTTAACTCTCTCATATAAATAAATAAAAAGAAACAAAAGCTTGTAGTTCATATCAAGTTATTGGTCTTTGTTAGTGTGCATACGACCAAGTGTCATTCTCTAATTGCAAACACATACATTTGTAAGTTATGCACATATGAAAGGAATCACTAGGCAACAGCTGGAGCTCCGGGCAAAGAGAAGGTGAGGGGGAAGCTAATTAATGTGACTGAGAATAATCTACAAGTAAGTGATGAAAATGGATTGGATGGGCATTCCACATTCATATATTCGACCATCCCGGTACTAATTGATCATAGCCTTCCTCTGAACCGAACCTGCAATATTGATCGATCCCTCTTTCACCACCAACTACCGAACCCCAAACCGGTGCTCCCTAAAATTTTACGGTGGGAACTTGATTGATGCTTCAGGTACGAGCTCATGGAGGAAGAGAAAACGAAGAAATCAAGGGTTCAACACGAATGGAATACCCATTGACATAGCAAAGAAAAAACAACAAAGATCATAATTAACCAGGGAGGGAGAGCCTTTGGAAACAAAGAAAAACAGTATTTTATTAAGTAGCATGCATCCATAGAAAGACAACTGCAATGGTGCTGACCACGGTGTACCCGCAGTCCGGTGCTGACCACACGAGGGAGCCTCTGGAAACAGCTGTGCTCCTCGTGATGTTGTCCAGCCGGGTAAACGTCACCGCATAGCTGGCTTTCTCATTCACCTCATCCAACTTGATCTCGCTGGGCACGACAGTTACCGCAATCCCAACTTCCTCCAGCGACCGAACCACAGCAGAGTAGGTGGAGTTGGGCGGCCCGACGTTGGTCACCGTTCTGGTGTACGTCTTCCGATCACCCCCGGATTGAGAACGTCGGGTAGTTCAGCTGAGCCTCCGGTACGGGATGTAGTCGTCGGGCTCGATATCGTAGACCAACCCTGGGTCCAGGGCCCTCGACGGGTCCACGTGGCCCGCACCAACCCCGAAAACCGCGGCCGTAACGTTCTGCTCGTCCGAAATCGGGTTGCCGCGCGCGGAGGTCCAACGCGTAGGCGGTGGTCAAAATGGCTGACTTTATGGCGGCAGGGGACCAGTCCGGATGGGCACTTTTGATCAGCGCCGCCACTCCACTGAGGTGTGGGCATTACATTGAGGTTCCTGAACGCACATTGAACGGGTTTTCGGTAGCGTTGTCGGCTGATCAAAAGTGCCCATCCCGACGTCATCGCCGCAGGGATCGACATTCTGGCTGCCTGCCGACAACGCTACAGAAAACCCGTTCAATGTGCGTTCAGGAACCTCGATGTCATGCCCACACCTCAGTGGAGTGGCGGCGCTGATCAAAAGTGCCCATCCGGACTGGTCCCCTGCCTGCCGCCATAAAGTCAGCCATTTTGACCACCGCCTACTCGTTGGACCTCCGCGCGCGGCAACCCGATTTCGGACGAGCAGAACGTTACGGCCGCGGTTTACGGGGTTGGTGCGGGCCACGTGGACCCGTCGAGGGCCCTGGACCCAGGGTTGGTCTACGACATCGAGCCCGTTCCCTAGCTTCACCGTAGCCCGAATCTCCCTGTCGATCGTGCTCGCTCCCACGGATCAACACCCATGGCACGTCGTTGGTCACGGAGTAGGGGCTGGGTCCGTCGTTTCCAGCTGAGCAGCTCACGAATTAAGATGCCCATTTGGATGGCTCGAAACGCACCCACATAGCCAGCCACCATCCTCGTAGAATATAATGGGAAAGGATGCTCAGGTCCAAGTGGCACCTATGAGCTTGTTTGTTGCACGTACGCTTGCCGCCGTTGAAGTCACACCGGCCCCTCCATTTGGCTGGCGGGGGAGGCATGCCTTGGTCGTGTGGCGTGGTCGTACGTACTTGATCCCGGAGTCGAGCACCCCTATGATCACTCCCTCTCCTTGATTCGGGAACGTCCAGCTGGCTCCTCTGGCCGAGATGAAGCCTTCTTTCACCTCCATTGCCTTGACCTCCTCGGGTGTGAGCCTCGCCGCGAATCCGGTGATCACGTTGCGGTAGGAGTGGACGATGCGCCCGCCGCGGCTGGCTCGATCGTATGGCCGCCTCAGGAAGGAAGCTGCTGGGCCATGACAGCAGCTGCTGGTTTTTGGGTCTCAGCTGGTTTTCGAGCAAGACAATGTAGGTGCTCGTTTCGGGGTTTTCATGTGACAAGCACTAGGCTATGGTGGAAATCAGAGCGAGGGAGACCAAGAACAAGGACTTCATTTTTAATTTGCTTCTTTAATATATAGAGGGGGGAATTCTAAGGAAGGAGTCTCCACTGTTTCGTTTCATTCTAAAATAAACACCAAGGAAGGAGTCTCAATCGGTATACCTTTCCCTCTTCCTCTCTTGTAGAGTTTGAATCCTAAACTCTTCCGAAAAAAGGTATCATGAGACGGAACTAAAATAAAATAAAGGCTGGCTGGGCTGGGCTGCTCAGTTTAACTGTTTTGTTAGACGTACGTAAATATAACTAACAATTGGGGAATTTTAAAGTTTGATGACAAAAGTTGGTTGTTTGACATCTAGAATTTTAGACGAACCACAAACGCAAGGTAGAATTTATGTAACCAATCGATCGAGAACACTACACACGAAATGCATGGAAAGAGAGAATGCCGTAAGGGTAAGGATTTTCCCCCCAATGGAGCCTTTGCTAGCTTAGCAAGAAATTATGGAATTTTGTTCCCTTACATTTGTAAACAAGCTAGGCATAAAGGTATGTACAGAAGACTCCAATCTCTCGTGATGTATGTATGTCTGCCTGCCCCAAGGTTGTCACTGTACATATTCTGTTGTTCCTCCTAACTTGAATTTCTCTCTCTCTCTCTCTCTAGACAGATTCTCGAATTGTTAGTTATATACTTATATCATATGTAGGAAATCACGTAGGAATGCGATTAGGGATGGCAACAAAATCTGAACCCACGGGTACCCACCCAACCCAATCCGGTCAACGCTGGTTTTCGAATTTAGGGATGGCAACAAAATCTGAACCCACGGGTACCCACCCAACCCAATTCGGTCAACGCGGGTAAAACCCATGTTGACGGGTTTTGGGCTGGGTTCGGGTTTAAACCTGTACACTATTCACTGGGCCGGGTTGGGTTTGGGTTTAGGTAAACCCGCCCCATGGGTACCCGCCCACACACATATAATTACTTTCCCGATATATTTAATATTCTAAATAATATATCTTCCTTAAACAACTAATATTCTTTATGTTTGTGGATACATGTATAATTTGTTCTTTCTAATTGTTTAGAATGAAGTTGATATGATGAAGTGGAGAGTGAAGAAACTTAGTTGACGAGGAAGAAGCTTTCAATTAATCTTATTGTTTATAGATGTTTATCTTTAATTTTGAACAATTTTTATTGATCATTTGCGGTTTGCTTGTATGCTCTAGATTAGTGTTTTTTGTATGATTAATTTGTATGAGAAAATTGATGTTAAACTTTTATTTTGAAAGAAACTTGTTATTGTAAATTTTTTACCACAAAAACCCATGGGTACCTATGAACCCGCGGATACCCAGCGGGTTGGGTTGGGTTGGGTTTGAGTTTTTCAAACCCAACGGGTTTTACCCGAATTTTTTTGGCGGATAAACCCATGGATTTGGGTTCGACAAAACCCGCCCCAACCCGACCCATTGCCATCCCTAAATGGGATTATGAATGCATATAGTGGTGTTTACGTCCAACGTGAGTCCATTAAAATAAAATGTCGGGCTTGGGCTGCTCTGTTTTGCAACAAACAATGCATATTCATATTTGGGCCAGGGAATCCCGGCTTCAATCCTTGTCGCACCAATCGCCACTCTGCTTGCTCCGCGCGCTGTTGCTCGCTCTCGGCCCAATTCCAAAATAAACCCAAAACGCAGCGCCCCAATTCTTCAATGCAGGTAGGGGTGAACAAACACACCCGCAAACCGACCCACCCGTCCAACCCGACTCAACCCACCCGTATTTATTGCTAAATCGAAGGTTTTGGGTTGGGTGAGGGTTTTCTTTTGTACAACCCGCCTCATTTGGGTTGGGTTTGGATTTTAGATTACACAACCCGTAGAACCCGACCCAACTCGTGTTCCAATTATTGGTATGAGTTCGTATCCAAAAAATATTTATGTCGTATATAGTCATACTTATGAGAAAATTAAGATATTTCCCCATGTTTTTCTCTTAAAGTCTCACTAATCTAATGCATTCTTCGACTTAAAGTTTAGACATATATTTAATATAGCTATGATTCGCGTAAATTTTGTTTTTCTTGTGTACAATTTTAAAAGAATATCATATTATGGATGCGTTAATTTGTAACCTTTTTAGCCTATTTCAACAAATGTCGTGAAAAAAACTAGACATAATTTGAAGTAAATCAAGTTTTATTAAAATTCAAACAATATTTGTGAATTTTGATACCTTTCACCTCGGTTTATTCATTTGAATTTTTAATTTGTTGTAAAATATTTTTATGATGTAGAATAATTATATATTTTGTGTTGGGTTGGGTTTTTACTTAAAAATATTGCCAACCCGACCCAACCCAAATAGAAACAAACCGTAGGGTTTAGATTTTTTTGGGTGAGTTTGGGTTTAATTTTTCCCAAACCATAGTTCATGGGTCGGGTGATTAAAATTCCAAAACCGGGACCACCCGACCCATGTACACCCCTAAATGCAGGTCCAAGTTCCTTTGATCGCCACTAGAGGTGGCAATTAGGATCCAAATCCATGAATCCAATCCAATCCATCCACCAAATTATCCACCTAATTCAATCCATTTAAATCCAATCCATTTGATCCAAATCCAATTGGATTGGTGGATTCATGGATCAATCCATGGATCCAAATGACAAATTACGATTTGATACCTATATTTTTATATTTTACATTTTGGTAGCTAAGATTTTTCATTATGACATTTTAGTACCAAAACTTTTCATATTTTACATTTTGGTCCAAGGTTTTGGTGTTATTTGGATTCATGGATCAATCCACCAATCCATTTGATCCAATCCATGAATCCACCAATCCATTGGATCCAATCCATTTGATCCATGGATCCACCAATCCAATCCACGAATCCGATCCAATTGCAACTCTAATCGCCACCCAGCTAGGAAGCTGGTACAAGCCGGTTTAGTTTTAGATCGGCCATTGATCCAACCTTTTTTTTTTACAAAAGATAATCTTATATTGATTCCAAAGAAGACATAGTTATATCCTGGATACCAGCCAGGCCTGCAAATATAACGCACGACTCATAGTCGGGTACAAAGAGAGGGCTTTCGTAGCCACCAAATGGGCTACCCTATTGTTACTTCGACCTACGAAACGAATACTAAACCCAGGGTTACCATCAAAAAGATTCACCACTTCCTCCAGTATAGCACCCATCCTGCTATCCCCTGTATCAGCGCGCCTGATCTTGTCATTGACCACTTTAGCATCCCCTTCAAATCTAACAGAGGTTAAGCCTTGTCCCAGACACCAGAGAATAGCCTCGCGCAATACAAGCAGTTCCACCACCGCAGGATCATTCAGGACAGGGAACTGGACCCCTATGGCACTCAAGACGACCCGAGACGGGGTCATAAGAAGTAGCCCACTGGCTGAATGTGACCCCCTCCTCGTAGCACCATCCCACCCACAGACAAACTCAACGGAATCCACCGGACCTGATTCCTGGTTCCCTATCACCGGGACCTGCCGATTGACCTCCACCGGGAGTCTCGCCCATTCCTCATATTGCTGCGTAAACTGCCGCATCAGAGCCGGAAGCCCATACTGTTTACCCTCAAATACCACCCAGTTCCAGGACTTCCAGATCCGCCACAGAATCGCAACAATGGCCATCCATAGCGCTGGCTGCTGAACTATCGTCAGCAGCTTCTTAAGGAACAGAGGAAATGTGTGTCGTGGCAAGCCCTCCCCAAGGTGTTCCAGGCCAGCAGACCCCCAAAGGGCACGCGCCACCGGACAATCCAAAAACAAATGCTCCATGGTTCCAGACCCTTCCCAACAGACCGGGCACCGAGATAGAACTGGGATATGCCGGCTAATGAGTGCTTCAGTGGTAGGTAAGATCCGATTGAAAATCTGCCAAACAAACACCTTAAGTTTTGGCGGTATGTTGGCCTCCCACAGTCATATCCAACTTGCCCTATCCATCCAATCCACCGTCGACTTCCAACGGCCCCTCCTTTTCTCCAAAGAGACGGCCAGATGATACGCAGATTTAACCGAGAACTCCCCATCCGCTGTATCATGCCAAATGAGCTTATCCTCCACATTGTCCCGCGGGAGAGGGATGGCTTTTATAACATGGCAAGTAGCAGGATCAAACCACTGATTAAGCTTTTGATCACACCAGCGCCCCTCCCCTTGAAAAATTAATTCTGCCACCAAAGGATCACCTCCAGTCGGCAAGACTTGCGGATTATAACGCAGGGGTTCAAACTGGAACTCCGGGACCCAGGTAGAGTGAAGCATGGATACCGAGCGCCCATTCCCAACTTGCCAACGTAAACCCATCTCTAAAAGTTGTCGACCAAACAGGATGCTCTGCCAACCCCACGATGGTCTTGACCGAGCTTTCGCCGTTAGTAAATGTCCATTAGGGAAATATTTACCTTGATAAACTTGGGCTAGTAGGGATTGGGGTTCCCTAAGGATACGCCACCCAATTTTAGCTAAGAGCGCCTGATTAAAGTGCTCAAATCAGCGAAACCCCATCCCCCCATCATGCTTACTCCTACACATGTCCCGCTAGGAAATCCACCACACCTTCGGATGGCCTTCATTCTCACACCACCAAAACCGGGCAACATGTTTATCCAATAGGCAGCACAGGGACAGAGGTAGCTTGAAACAGGACATCACATGCAATGGTAAAGCCAGAGCAATAGACTTGATGAGGGTTTCCTTAGCTGCCCACGAAAGCGTCCTCTACTTCCAACCCTGGAGTCTTTCCAACAGTTTGTCTTCCAGGTAACGGAAAGTCTCCATCTTGGACATGGCAATCAGAGACGGGAGACCCAGATACTTATCATGGACCGCAACGGCCCCAACCCCTAGAATTGCCGCCAAGAATTCTTGGTCCTGCTGGACTATATTCCTGCTGAAGCAAACTGCCGATTTAGCTAGATTCATCCTTTGGCCACTCAACTCCTCATATTCATTCAAGACTTCAATAAGGTTTTCACACTCATGAAGTGTGCCTCGCAGGAATAAATAAGAGTCATCCGCAAAAAATAAATGCGACGGTCTTGGGGCACGCGGGGCCACTTTAATCCCAGCCAGTTTGTTCTCTGAAATTACCTTTCGGAGGAGAGCCGCAAACCCCTCAGTGCAAAGCACAAAAAGGAGAGGAGACAATGGGTCCCCCTGGCGTAAACCCCGGGAAGAAGAAAAGTAGCCAGACGGGGAGCCATTCATCATAACCGAAAATGATGCAGAACTGAGGCACTCCTTGATCCATCCTACCAAAACAGAGCTAAACCCCAATTTTTCCAAAACCGCAAGAAGAAAAGGCCATTCGACTCTATCATAGGCCTTTTCCATGTCAACCTTTAGGGCCATGAACTCTTTCTTCCCCCGTGTTTTGGTTTTTAGGTAATGCATGAGCTCATGCCCAAGTAAGATATTGTCCACAATTTGGCGCTCCTTGATAAAGGCATTCTGTCCTTCCGAGACAACATGAGGTAAGACATTGGCCAACCGCTCTGCCAAAATTTTTGTTATGATTTTGTTAACAAATTGGCATAAGCTGACTGGTCGTAAATGCCTCATCGTCTCCACATTGTCAACTTTAGGAATTAAAGTGAGCCAAGTGTGGTTGAAGCTGCGGAGTAGCCGACCAGAAGTAAAAAATGATCAAACTGCGTCAATTACCGAGGGTCTCACAATATCCCAGAAGGCCTTGAAAATTTCCCTGTGAAGCCGTCAGACCCAGGGGCTTGCTTCAAGCCCATAGCAAATACAGTTTTGCGTACCTCCTCTAGGAGCACGACAGCCGTCAAAGCCTCATTCATTGTTGGGGTTACGCTTTGGGCGATGGGAAGATCATGTATGCTATTCATATTCCGGACCTGATTATCAGACGTGAACAGGTTTTGATAGAAGCTTGTAGCAATATCTGCTTTACCTTTCTCATCCGTGATCCACTCACCATCATCGGCCCGGAGCTCACTCACAAAATTCCGTTCCGGCGGGTCCTCGTTACTGTATGGAAATAAGATGAGTTCTTGTCCCCCTTATTAAGCCAGCGGACCCTGGATTTTTGCTGCCAGTACTCTTCCTCCGCCTCCCATTGTCTATTTAACTCAATCTCAAGGCCCCGGACCTCATCCCAGTCAATGGGGTGACTTTGCTTAATCCGATCAATTTCAGCCTGCAGAGTCTTGATATTTCGCAAAGAATTAGTCGTTCCTACTCGGCTCCAGTCATACAACAAATGAAGGAGTTTCTTTAGACATTCCCAAAGTCGAAACATGGGGGTTCCTTGGATCTCTTCTTGCCAGACATAAGTCACCATAGCTCTAACTTCCGGATTATCCGCCCATCGAGCATCAAACCTGAATAGAGGGCGACTATTCCGGACATAAGGCTTATCAGACAGCAGGAGCGCATGATGATCCGATCCCTGGTCTGTGAAGTGCTTAACCAGGGTATCTGGAAAACGACCCAGCCAGGTCTGGGAGCAAAGAGCTCTGTCCAATCGTTCACGGATACAAGCAGCTCCCATCCGTTTGTTCGTCCAGGTAAAAGGATCCCCCTGATACCCCGGATCAATGAGGCCCATGTCCTGAATAAAATCACGTAGGCTAAGCGATTGAAGAGCATTCCATTGGTTACCCCCGTCTTTTTCACTCTCGTGCAGAGTAGTATTAAAGTCTCCTATAATAACATAGGGACTAGTGACACCACCGCAAATATCTCGCAATTCTTCCAGCTGGGTGGCTCTTGTAGCAACAAGACAACTAATGTAAACAAAGATCACAACATACGAAAAGTTAAATTCATTAACTTGAACGCAAATACAAAAATCCGAATGAAATACCACCGAAGCATCAACTTCAGGGGACCAAGCCACAACCAAGCCACCTGATGCATCAACCGCATCAACAAAAAAACAACTAGAAGAGAGAAAACCTAGGCCCCGCAAACGTCGGGCAACTACTTTCCGTCTCGATCGTGTTTCAGAAAAAAAACACGAGATCCGGTTTATTAGAGTGCACCAAACCAACTACCGTTTGGAATGTGAGGGATGGTCCAATTCCTCTCACATTCCAGGCCAGAAGCTTCATTTATCTGACTGGGGCCGTTCGAGGCTAGCTTCCTCCACCTTTTCCGGTTCATTTTTCTCTTCCACAAATTGCTTCTTTGGTGTCGGGGCATCCGCCATGGCATCATCAACTTTGTCCAAATGGCGTTTTCGAGTCCCGACCTCCAACTCCCCGAGATTGGTCCCATACTCATTGAAGGCAAGAGGGCTCTCCCTGCTGGCATGATCATTCACACTTAGCCCATCCAGGGATTGCAGGATTTCAGGCAGCCGAGGGCTCACAGCATAGCGCTCCCCATTTTGGGCCTTACCCGACTCAAAGGCCTGAACAACACGCCTCACACGCCCAGGCCGAGTGCTGCTTCCCACCGACTTCTTCTTTGGAGCCCGCATCTTCAACTCGAAAAGAGTGGCGTCCTCACCCGATAGCTGGGTCTCGGAATCTGCCTCCTTTCGCGGATCGGTCTGCTCTCCATCAGAATGGAGCACCATTTGTTCCGCCAGAGAGTGAGGTAGCACATCGGAGTCCTCCGACTTGGCAAGGCTGGCGCAAGGGACGTGCCAGCCTTGCCAGTACCTCTCTGCTTCTTTCCCTTCCCATTCATCATCCTCGAGCGCACCTTTGATGGAGCACCCTTGGCCTTGAACTCATTGCGGCCAGTCGAGGATCTTTTGCCACTCCCAACCTGCAAACCCTTATCCACGAGCGAGGCAAATCCTCCATTGTGCCACGTTCCCGAGGAGGGCCAGAAGCACGCAACGGGATGGCAGGGGGCTCGTCAGCTATCCCAATATCATTCCCCGAGGGACAAGCAAGGTGAGGAAGCTCCTGAACTTGAAAATTATCTTCCGACTCCTCCTCTAGGATTAATCGACGTCGGCGGGATAGAGCCGTCTCCTTAGCTATCGTGGTTACCTCAGGCTTCTGAGTGGGTACTGCTGCCATATTAAGAACTCCCTTCCTTGCCTGCTGGAACGCGGAGCCTCGTGCCGGCCAAGATTCATAAGCCCCCGACCTCGTGCTTCCTTTGGTGGAGGGTGCTGACAATCGATCACCATAAGAGCTACCCAATCTGCTCGACGTGCTGAAGCCCGACGAGATTGCTTCCCAATAACCAACTTGGGAGATTTTGACATGGGAAAGCGGTGGGGACTTCTCCCTTGAGCCTCCTTAGGTTCGACTTCCATAAAAGGGTTCGAGGAGGAACCAATCCAAAGGGGACTATCCGACCTCCCCATCGTTTTCTCCTGAACACGGTCCCGCCTGGACCCTTCTTCACGGCAGCGTTCCACCTTCACGTCTGCCTCTTTTTGTTTCTGAACATCGCGATTCACCCAAACAGACCTCGATACTACCCCCCCCCCCCCCCCCCCCCCCCCCGAAAATGAGGAGCCTCCTCATCAGCATCATACACCTTACGGCCCGACTTCTTTATGGACATGTGCGGGCCGAACCTTTCCTTCCTAGTTGGCGGATCAAAGGTGCAGGTACGGCGTATGTGGCCTACACGTCCACAATTGAAACAGAAGCTCGGAAGGTGTTCATATTTGAGGCTAATCCAGAAGCAACCTATCTCATCATTTGTCGCCAAGATTTGAGACCTCAAAGGCTTGGAAAAGTCCACCAAAACTTTCACCTTAATAAAATGTTGTGCCGAGTCATTGCATGAGAACACTCCTGCCTCAAGAACTTGCCCTAGAGTGGCGTTTGCCACCTTCCGCCCAAACTTTTGAGTGCAGCACTCCTCCTGGACATCCCACAGCTGGATCCGGAAAGGGGCTATCGCCAAGTCCTCAAAAGTACGTCTGGTGACAACAGGTGTCGAAGGTGGAGGATCTTGTCGCTGATCACCCATGGCGTGCGTTTAAGCACCCAGAGCTTGGCCTCCTCCGACGGAAAGACAAACTCGAATAACCCATGAGCAGCCAAACGGACACGGATCCTATCCTGACCTTGCCAGAGATGATTTATCGATTCTCGTAGCTCACTTGGAGTGATCTTGCTATCCGTGAAAAGGTGGCTCAGCAAATTCAATGATTTGCGTGCCCTCTCCGACTGAATTTCCTCCATAGAGAACTGCACAATCTGATGCTTAGCAACACGAGCCATGGTGAACGCCTGCAATAAGAGTAGCGGATGAGGAAACCCAATCCCCCATGTATCGAAACAAAAGGTGGGTGACCAGGGGAAGCTTGAGAATGAGCTCAGGAAACGCCACCACAGGACATTATCCCTCCAAAGCAAGAAATTGACATCGGTTACATTAAGCACCCACATACCAGTTAGGTTTTCGCGCCTGGGGGAGTCTGCACTATCTGCCCCGTCTGCCACGTCCAGGATCAATTCTCACCGCTTGTGATGGTGAAGAATTATCGAGGAGGGCTCTGAGTTTAAATAGAAAGTAGAACCAGGTTCACCCAACGGTAAAACGTGCCCTAGTAGGACACGGGGTCTACAGATAAGCGTCAGGGACGAACGCGGAGATTGTCCCCACCGTTTAACGATACGGCGGGATATTCCAACTCCAACGTCTGCCACCAAATCCGGGATACGGAAAGGTAGGCGATCTTTGTTTGTTATCCGCGTAGGGATACTCTGCAGAGAAATATCCGGACGGCACTCCGCCGCGGGCCAGGGCTTGGGAAATTGCACCGGCAAGTCCACCCTTACCCTCCGAAAAAGAACACTTGGTCCATGATCCCGTTGGCCTTCCGCCACCGGCCCGGGCTGGGGGAATCGCATCGGCAATTCCTCCCTTACCCTCCGAGACATAACGCTCGTCCCATTATGGGATCAGAGCAGGGGGCATGGCAGCACCACATTGATAACTGGACGCGCCTTCACCAAGCCTGAAGTAATAAAGAGCGGAGAAGTGGGAGCAACCCCTTCATCTTTCTCCAGCTCTACCGACGACGGCAGCCGAAACCGCCATGCCACCGACTTTAACACCTTCCTTTTTTTCAAAGCACCAGGTTCAAAATCTTGGCCTGGGTGACAATCTGGCTTGCGTTTCTGGGCTTTCCGACAGGGATGCTGGCTCGGTTGTTGTCCCATCGCACTGTCTCCAGGTCGCCGGCCGGGCATTGGATGTGCGACTCCATCCGGTGCAATCAGGGTACCAACGTTCCCACGACCTTCTAGTACGTTCATTTTGCAAGCTGAACGCCAACACCGATGAGATTCCGCAGCATAGGATCCTTGCAAGCAATCAGGAAACCTCTAAAAGCAGGGCGCCCGCTCGGAAGAGTTTGCGGGGAAAAGAGAGAACTCTCCCCCACATTTTTTTTAGCCAACTACTTGGGTATTTTGTTTGCACATTCACCATTTCTTCTTTCCCCACCTAAAAGCATATCAAAACTCTCAACACATGGTGGTAATACCATTTCATAGTCAGTTGGCCTTAAAACAAGCATATTATATATATATATATGGTCCCTAACCCTTAATGAGTTAACCCTAGGACCTAATTATCTAAATCATAAACTATAAACACTAAGATGGTGCATTGATTTTTTTGTCTGTATTTGGACGAATCATAACCGTCGATTATTGTTTCTAATTAAATTGATATTCGGGTATAAGATTTAGAGAATTAAGACCTAGATGATGATCTTTAAGGGTTAGAGTATTGTATCATATCCGAAAGATTAGTGAATTCAAGTTCTGGATACCGTTTTCTTACTCAAGGTATGCGGTAACCCGGATTTCACCCTGGGTACCGTAGAACTCCCCGTATATATATATATATATGTATGTCTGTCTCAAACATATTATAAAATAATCACATTAAGCATATAGAATCAATATGTTTTCGACAATTATCATGCACTTAGAAAATTTATTCTTATCGCAACAAGAAGATGAATGGGGAAGCTACAGGTGATCAGAGAAATGCATGTTGATGGACTTAAAATTGGGAATTCTTAAAACATTAAAGAAGCAACAATTAGAGAAGTTAGGGAGAAGAAGAGTCGTGGGGAGGACTAGAGGAGTGACATTTGCTGCCACATCTTCTCCACGTAAGGAGAAAATCAAGTAGTGGGTCTTTGTACATTAGTGGAAGGAAGTTTATGGGACAAGTTAGAGTGCTAACTCCATAAGAGGTTAGCACTGTACTAACTATTCTAATAATCATTTATTATATTTAATTAAATCTGATAGTGAAAAGTAATGAGGAGTATATTTTGTATTTTGAAAAATTAAATTTAATAAATAAATTACATTTTAAAATATTTATTCGGTCGCTTTAATAGAGCATTTTTATAAGGAAAAATTACTACTACAAAAAATATACAACCTCAACCATTTATCTTAGTAGCGATTTTGGTGATTTATAGGAGTAGCTATTTTGGTGGCTATAATAGTGTTTTTATAGGTTTACAATTGCTATTTTGATTTGACTACTAGCATTTTTTGCTAATTTTTAAGTAGTAGTGGTTGTTGAATATTATGATGAGTCACTTCTTAAAAATAGCTACTATAATCTAATATCTACAAATAGGAATCATAACTACAAAATTACTACTACTCAAGGCAACTACACTACTATATTAAATAATCACTACTACATTTCACTACTAATCAATAGACAAATATCTGCATCTTTGATAATTGATACTGAGGCATATTTGATAACGAACCAACACAATTACAACGATAATTAAGCATCTTTTTATGGAAACACTACGCCAAGACAAAGCCAACTCGTAGAAATTCAAAACCGCCCAAATAGGTTTTCCTTGATTCTTCGAGTAGAATTATCTTTTTAATCTAATGGTTGTTAGAGTAGTTAGTATGGTGCTAACTTAATTCCCTTAAAATTCATAATTTTTTTTTATAATGGCGATAGATTTTTTTGACAGAAAGAAAAATAAATCTGTACAAAGGACATCACAAGAGCTGATCTCACAAGACTACGTCAACACGGAGCTAGAAAGAGGATATTAGAGACCCTACAAACTACCCAGATCATGAAAGGTCAGGAGGTCGTTGGGATAGTTGAAAGGGGAATGGAGAGTTCGTGATGACCTGTTATGGGATAGTCCTATCCTAAATGGAGGGAGCACCTAGCCGCCTATGGTACATGAGGGGTGACAGAAGGAGGGACCTCTCTACTAAGTTGGAACTAGAGGGCTAAGAGCGGAGGTCTCGGAATCAGCCGTAGGAGTAAATCATTCAATCAACGGGGTATAGACAAGCAAGTACAACATTCATTAGAAGTTCTAATGAAAGTTGGAGAATTCGAGGAAGATTCTAAACGATCGTAATGAAGAGAGTTTGCGAACGATACCAAGGAAGACAAAAAAAGGCCAGAGGGAGTTTGACGAGATTTCAAGAAGTCAATGGGTCAAGTCTCAGGTGACTCGAGGTCAAGAAGCTGCACAAAGAGGTACGATGAGGGAAAGCATTGCCGAGAAGGAGGAAAAAGAGAAGTTACCTTATCCAAGGTGCCCCACTCTGAGTGGGCACGGCATAGTAGGAGGGCTTCAGAGGAGACAACTAGTTTAGGATGAAACAGGCACGCTTAGTTAAGCCACTAAGAATCCTAACTAAGAGACTAAGTTTATGTACAAGATCGATCAACAAAAGAGACATGTAATGAGTTATTTTAAAGGTTACCAAGGGCACGCCACCATGGGAAGTTGTGACCTACAACAACAATGCGAAGATACTCAACGGAGTTGGTGACCGAATATTGTAGAAAGCAACAACAGAAGGGTAGTAAAAGTAAAGAAGCAAGGAGAACACCATAGGATGATACAGAAAGAAAATGGTGGTCGTCGACGAACGATGTATGCGTCAAGGAAGATATCTAGGACGGGCCAAAGCAGGAGTACAGCAGACAACAAGAAAGCATTAGGTTGATTACCAGTAGAGAACTATTGATCCATAGGAAGTCCATCGAGAGATTTCGGCCAATTGTAAGGTGGAATTGTGGTCGTCTAGAGTAGTCGAAGGGAGAACCTTATAGGTCAAGGTACATAAGTGAGAAGAGAATATGAGAACCTAGATGACTACATCGAGAACAAGGGACATCTAGAACTAGCGGGTAACATCAAGGAGAAGAGTCACGAGTAGAGAAGTAATAGGGATATGAGTTTAGGGAATCTTATAGGGTACCCCAAGGTAAAGCCAAGATCGCCTATGCGAGTGGAAGGTGTCGATCTCTTGGATAAAAATTTATTGGACGGGGAAACCGTACGAGGAATTTCAGCTAGGATTTAAGAGTAGCAGAATGGATAGTGCGAGAGTTTCAGATTCAAGAGACGAAAAGGAAGTGCTAAGTTAGGCGCCAGGAGTGAACAAGTAAGCCAAAAAGGGAAGGTCATGACTCTTGAAGGGATTTATAAAGTTGTTAGCAAGCTAGAGAAAGATGCAAACGATGTCGTTAATGCATACAGGAAGCAAAAGCAGTAGTGTGAGGTTTCAGGGTGAAGCAAGAAGTAACGAGGATATGACCATTCAAATGATGGCTAAAGGGAGAGACGAAGCATCTTGGAAGAAAGTAAGAGATTTAAAGTTAGAAGGTACAAGGACCTAGGTGACCTACGTACTCAACCGCCAGCATGAATAAACCCAAACCGCCCTTCAGAAACCCTCTTCGCAAAGCAGCACTCCCCGCCGCCATGCTTTTGTTGCCCCGAAGAGAGATAGAGGAGACCGCTGCTAAGCAAGGGATTGGAAGTAATTGAGCAGCTTGGATATTGAAAAGGCAGGCCGCGAAGCTCTCGATTATGCTAGGGACTCGGAGGACATTCGACCGCAGCTAGCTCCGTGGATTCAATCTTTCCCCCACCTACGAGCAGCAAAGAGAAGCGCCAACAGCAATGTCCTTGCGCCTAGCATTGCCATCATTGGGATCATACAGGAGGAAGCAAAAATTGACCATCCTCATGCAATCGGTTACAGGTTAAACCAAAGGCTTCCCCCTTGCAATTTAATCACTACACGTGCATGGGTTATTGCATTAGATGGAAGTCCATTAACATTTCTGGGTGTCGCAACCGCAACTCCGAATCGGCGAGATCCGTCGCGAATCGGTCGGAGTCGCCATCGACCTTAGATGTGGTGGGTCGAACACCATTTGACCCGATCTCGACCTCAGGGTCGAAACCGGGGTTTGGTCAGCGAAATTTATAGATTTTGGTTCGGGAGTACGGTTACGTGTGGGGAAGTGTATTCGCACCCCACAACGCCCAAAAATTGGTACTACTTAAATCGATAAGTTTTAAAATGTCGGGTGCATTATTATTTGCGGCCTATTTCGTATTAAATTATAAGATTCAAATAATTAGGTATTTATTTTTACGATTCGATCATACGTATATTGACGCAAAATCTCATAAGTAAGAAAGTATTTTTGATTAGTTGGACTCGAACCTATTGGTTATTGGTTGCCTACGTACCCGAGTTAATCGGGATCAAAGCCCACGTAGTTCGTTAGTTAACTTTGATATTTTAGTTATAAGCAAGTCCCTCTGATCGTGGTTATAAAATATTTAAAAAAAAACGAATAATATGTTAATTGATGAAACATGAATAAAGGTTTGAGTATTTGAAAATAATGGAATTTGACTTAACTCAAAGACTATTTGTTAGTAAGGGCACACTAACTGACTAAGCAAAATAATCGGAGACCAACTGGTCTACTCGTTGGTTAACTAACTTCTGTGGCTTGAGGTGTTGGGTTCGAAACCCGGACTCAGCCTCGTATTTTATATTTCTACAAACACAAGAGGGGCACTTTGGTAATTTCGCAAAAAACGCGGTGGCAGGACGAGTAGTAATTAGGAAACCCTAAGGGCATTTTTGTCTTCATAATTGATGAGGTACATAAACCTCTTCTTAAAACAAAACCAAACCCTAGCGGAGGCCGCCTCCAACCTTTCTCTCGTCTCACCTCTCCTCTCGGCTATCCACTCTTCTCGTCCCAGAAAAAAAACACCAACGAAGCCCTAGCCAGACTAAACAACGCCGCCCTCTCACTCTCAACTCTCGCCTCTCTTCTTCGAACCAAAACCCCTCTGGGTTTTCACCGCCGCCAGCCTCTTCTTCTTCCTTCCCTTCCAGAGAAAAACCAAAATCACAACCTAGAACAACTCTCTTCGCCTTTCAACCACCGCCCCTCTCTCTTTCTTTCTCTCGGTTAGCCAAGGGGACCGCTCGTGTCGAGTTAAATCAGCCTAGAAGGTTTCGATCTATGTAAGATCGAGACATGCATGCCCTTTTTTCTTTCTATTTTCTGATTTTCAAATGGATTCTACTAAGTTTCTTTTCGTTTTCTTTTGTTTTTGGTATCTGGTTTTTGGTTTTGGACGAAGGGAGAAGGAAAGGGCTCGGCAATTGACGGCGATGGTGAAGGTCAAAGGTAGGCATTTTTAGGCTAGCATGTTGATTTTTTTAAGGGATTTTTGTTAGATTTCAGGTTTGAGGATTAATGGTCCTGAGTTTGGAATTGGGGTCTGGCGTTTGTGGGTGATTCGGATATGAATTTGTCTTTGAGATTTGGGGGATAATGGTAGTGTTCGTCTGAATCTGGTGATTGTGGATTATTTTATGGGATTGGAAATGGATTTATGGATTTAGTTTTTTTTTTTAAATGGTTGTGTATGTGTGCTTTTGATTATGGAAACGGTCTATACGTGGGATTAAAATAGAAAATCTGTGGTTTGCTTGTGGATTTGGCGACTTTGGGGACTTGGAAGGTTGGGGGCGGTGTGGTGATTTTGTTATCTATTACATTTCCAATATGCATGATATATTTTTATGTATGTGCAAAAATAATGCGAGAATTGAAATATGACATATATAAAATAAATAGTAAATAAAAAAGGGTAAGTAGCATAATAAATAAATAGTAATTAGCTTAATGTAAAAGTAAAGATAGTTATAGGTTATAATGACTAATTAATTAGTAAAGTAATCGTGGTTGAAATAAGAAATGGATTGATAAAATAAGATAAAGATGAATCGAGGAGCTGTAAAGGTCAAACTGGAATTATTCACTTTTAATTACTCTTTCAAACTAGTTGGGTCATTTTATAATTGATTAGAGTTGATTAGTTTTTCTTTCATAAAAACAAACGCTGCATGTGAATTGTAAGAGTTATATGATTATGGATGTTAGCAGTAATAACAATAATATAAAGTTAGTTTGACCAAAGAGGGAAGAGTAGAAGAAGAGAATAAAAGAGTAGTAAAGCGTTGTATATCGCTAGAACTGGAATCTGAACCTGAGTTTGGCTAATTACAGACTTGTTGAGCTTCTGTTTGGCTAGAGGCTTTGTACTTCTATTTGAGGGAATGAAGAAAGAAAGAAAGACAAAGGTGTTTGTGCTTCTTTTTTTATTTTTCCAACACTTCGCCTCTCTAAAGTGACTAAGAAGAAGAACAAAACTCTGAAATGACTGAAAGAAAGAATTGACAGTGTTTCCCCAAGGTATTTTCCCCTCTGATCCTCCCTTCTCTTGAAAATTGAGCCTGCTTTTATAGAAAAAAGAGGCGGTGGTTTCTGGGTTTGGTCAGACCAGCTCTGGTTCGACCGGTCCGTCGGGTTGGGCCTTTCCTGGGCTGGTCAGGATATGATCCATGAGATCTTGGGCTCTCTTGGGCCTGACTGTGGGCTATGTTCTTCTGGACTTGTCTTGGTTCTGGGCCTGAATAGACTGTCTCCTTTCTTGTTGTTTGGCAGGTCCATTGCTTGCTTCAAAAAGAGATGGAAGAAACATGTGTTGATTGTAATTTTCATGTAGTAATTCTTATTTGTAATTTGTATTCTGATTGTAATTGTATAATTTATTGATAATTTAAATAAAACTTTATTCTTCTTCTGTATTTTCGCCAAAAGCGTACATTGGAAGCCAATCGGTCCTATTAATCCACTCGAATCGAATTTGAATAATTTATACAATCGTCGATATTTTAGACTCGCAATGGCCGACATTTAAAGATTAATTAGAATTTTTAGTTGAGTAATTGACCCGGACAAAATGGGGTGTCTACAGTTGCCCCCTTTGTATATCTCTTTATGTAAAGAGTTATACAAAGTTCCCGTATAGACACCACATTTTCTCAGTTCATTGGAGGATTATATTTTGCTGGTGAGGTATTTTTCGACATTCGTCATCGCCAATTGTTACATTTTTCTCGATGATGACGTAAACGAAGCGCACACCAGCGCTAATTGTTTTTTTCTAGCACTTGTGTATTTTTCAAACGCTCACCAACGTTAGTGTTGTATTTTTCAGGTGCTCGCTAGCACCAATGTACTTTTCGAACGCTCACCAGCGTCGGTGTCGTATTTTTCAGGCGCTCACCAGCACCAGTGTACTTTTCGAACGCTCACCAGCGTCGGTGTCGTATTTTTTTCACGCGCTCGCCAGCACTTATGTACTTTTCGAACGCTCACCAGCGTCAGTGTTGTATTTTTCAGTGTACTTTTCGAACGCTCACCAGCGTCAGTGTCGTGTTTTTCAGTGTACTTTTCGAACGCTCACCAGCGTTAGTGTCGTATTTTTCAGGCGCTCGCCAGCACCAATTTAGTTTGTTCATGGATTTGTTGAGGGCATGTCTGAAGTGAAATTAAGACAAGTTTTAATTGTAAGTGAAAAGCTAATGTTAGACTTTTATGAAGTCAGAAACATAATCGTTGTCCTTGAAATCTCGACGAATGTCAAAATGTGTTTGGAAATGTATGTTAATGAGCATGATTGTGATATGATGATGTTGTCTAATGATTTTAAAAATGATCGTGTGATGAGTCATGCTAATGAATGATAAAGTCATGAATGTTGTAAAAAATGATGTGATGCATTTATCAATTGATTTGAGAATATGTCATTGTTTTTGTTTTGTTTTTTTGTTTTTTTGTCCTGGGCTCCTTTAAATTGATCACCCGCAAGAACTTGTGTCATTTTCTCTTGTAGGGATGCTTCTCAGTTGTGCTTCATAGTGAGAGCTCTTAGTCGTTCTTCCCTCCGGCTTCTTGCTGACCAAGACAAGGTTGTTAAATTTTCGTTGGTCCATTGTATTGTGCTCCTCCTATCGTGGAGGGATAATTGATTGGTTGACGGAAATCAATGGTTCTCTCCAATTCTTTGAGATTTTTAAACTGATGAGTTGACAAGTTGGGTACTTTCGTTCGCGAGCATTTCAGAATGCTTCTCCGTCGAGGTTACACTGTTCTTGCCCCCAAAGATCTGGCGTTCACTTTCTATTCTATGGAATGAAGGGTGACTTTATCAACCTTAACTGAAGATTAGTGCAAAAATGTATGAAAAATGTGATTGGAAAAGTATCATGGGAACTTGTTGAAATTTGAGAAAAGTGTGTAAGAATTGGATACAATTTTGTGTGGTAATTTCATGTGGCTAAAATATTTTTGAATTTTTCAACGAGAAGGGAGAAAGTAAAGCCATGAGAAAGTCCAAAAGCACTCACTCTACTCTCATTTTCGACGTCATGCTCGGATTCACTCTCACTCATTCCTAAGGGTGCTTTGAGCATATGACATTTCAGCTACCATTAAAATTCGGGTCACTATGAGAGGCCTTCTCTTATGTAGATGGTCAAATATGTTCGGGATAATGGCTTTTTCAAATGAGGAAATTCTTATGAAGTCTGATTTTGGTATTGTGAAGTTTCTTGTAAGGGATGTTGGCTTGCCCCCGAGGTATTAGGTTAAATGATGGCTTAGAGTGATCCTAATGGCAATTATCATGGTTTTCCTCGACCCTTGCTTTCTCAAAAATAGTGGTGGCTTTTGAACATCTTGGGGAATGCGTCTTACATTGCCCCCTTGTCTTGAGATTTTAGAAGGTGGGGTAAGCTGGTGAATAAATGAGGTCTTTGTGAATGTGAACTTGGCCATGGGGAGTCTCATCACATAGGTTCTTTGCTTAAGGTTTTCTTTAGGTATTAGCCGGCAAACATTTTGATTTGCCGTGAATGGTTGACTTCAAATGCTAATGAAGGGGCCTTTAACATGTAAGTCCCACAACAATTTTTCTTTTCTTTGCCTTTTTTATTTGCTTTGCTTTTTTTGTCGTGGGACTTACTTAACTTGGTTGTGGCACAAAATATGCTTCCCTTATTCTCCCCTCTGACATTCGTATAACTGGACAGAAGTAGGAAAAGGTTAGTACTTCACAATGTAAGTGTATTTTCTTGTTGGATTGGCTGGTTGGTTACTCCTCTCTCGAAGAAGCAAAACTTCTAATGCCATTGGTTTATTTGAATTTTTCTTGATTGGCTTCATATGTATGGCGACGAGATTCTACAAGTAGTCTGATGTCATACGCTCGTTACACCTTTTGACTACTTACTCACACGATTTGTGTACACCCAATGGGGTGTTTACACTCTTAGTTCTGGCGCAGTGCGCACATTCTCAACATAATGGGGTGCTTATAATCGCTCAACACCAGTGGGGTGCTCAAATTCGATGGCAATCTCATGGCTGAACTTGGAAATAAAACTAGGTTTGAATGGTTTCCATCAAATTTAAAGAAATTGGGAATAACATTCGTCATTTGGGCAATGAAAAACCATTGATGCAAACTTCTATATTAAGATTGATAATAGTCACAAAACATTCCAAAGAATTCGAAAGGTGGAAATCTTATTATTTATAATGATGAAAACAAAGGTGATACATCTGTTGTTAAGGAAATTAGCTCGATACGTTTATTTACGTAATAGGATCGACATCATCCTTGAATCGAGCATTGCTTGTAGTACGCCTACTACTTCCCATGAGCCGGCAGTGGATTATTGTTAATGTTTGGACGCTTGGACTCCTCTTCAAATTTCAACCAACCAGCATTGATCATCTGTTGCACCTTAAACTTGAATGATCTACAATTTTCAGTTGAGTGTCCTGCGACTCCTGAGTGGTAAGCACAATGTTGATCTGACTTGTACCAGTTTGGGAAGGGAGGTTGCATAAGCTCAGATGGAATTAGGGAAATTAGATGACTTTGTAGTAGTTGTGGGAAAAGTTCGGTGTATGTAATAGGAATAGGAATAGGGTCAATTTGGATGGGTTTTTTGTATCTCCCAGAATAATTTTGGTCTTGGTTGTTTGGTGGTGGTGCCACTTGTGATTGAGTATTCGGAAGTTGAGTAATCAATGTGGCATTTGAAACATAGGGATGAGCTTGATTGTCTTGAGGTTGGTGATTCCACCTTCCTCTTCTTGATGAGTCTTCTTGAGCAGAATGAATCTCTCCATCTCCCCTTCGAGTTTGGTATGGTTTCTTTGAGGCTTCCGGACTTTCCATCCGACCTTGCTTCAATCCCTTTTCAATTCGCTCTCCAATTACTAGCAAGTCCGCAAAGTTGGTTGTGGTAATTCCCACCATGTTGTTGTAATACGGAACCCTTAATGTTCCGAAGAAGATTGCCACCATTTCCTTTTCTGACAGTGGGGGTTGAACATCTGTCGCCTTCTCTCTCCACCTATGAGCATACTCTCTGAAAGATTCCTTCTCAATCTTTTCCATATTTCGTAGGTCCTCTCGATCTGGGGCCAAATCTTGGTTATGCTTATAATGCCTCATAAATGCATCAGCTAAGTCTTGCCACGTTTTCACTTTTGTTTTCTCTAACTGCATATACCATCTCAGCGCGGAGCTACTTAGGTTATTTTGGAAGCAATGTATCATCAACCTTTCATCACGAATATAGTTCGCCATTTTATTACAAAACATGACCAAATGACTTCTTGGGCAAGTAGTGCCATTATATCTTTCAAATTCTGGCATTTGAAATTTATGAGGAATTATGACATTTGGGACTAAACATAGCTGTGATGCATCCATAGGCTCATAGGATTCAAATCCCTCTATGCTTCTTATTCGTTCATTCATGTGCTCTAATTTTTCTTTTAGCATAGCATCAACCCCATGTTTCTCATGCTTCTCAGTCTCTTCTGATTTGTCATGCTTTGGTTGTTCCATGCCATCTTTTTCACCTATGTTCTTCGAAGGTATGAGAATGAATTTACTACTCGAGGCATCTACTTTAGGTTGTTCATAGTGATCTTCTTCGTCGAATATGGCTTCTTCTTTGTTGGTTACAACCCCTTTTCCTTTTCCTGACAGTATGCTCAAAATTGTGCTGAGTTGACCTTTCATCTCATCAAAACCCGCCAATTTTTCATCAAATCCCGTCAGTTTCTCATCAAACCCCGTTAGCTTCCCATTAATGTCGTTTATCTCTTTCTGAAATGCCTCCATGAAGACCTTGAGTTTTGATCTAGTGAAGTGCTTAGAAGGCTGACTTTTTCCTGGCAGGCGAGCAATTTTAAGGAACCCTGACAAATTTATTGTTTTGTTAAACGGTTTTGTATATATGATGCTTATGATGCTAAATGATGTGAATGTGTAAATGCAAAGATGACTTTAATGGATGCATGTGCTTTATCTTTTATGATTTTGAATAGGATGAATGCTAATGTCATGAATTTTGAAAAGCTTTTATGTGCATAATAAATCACATTTTTTATGAGTAATCAATAATGCACAAATTATCACATCACAAGCAAACATATATCTAAATTAAACAAATTCTCTAATTAAAATAAACATAAAAAATTTATGGAAGATTTGACGATAAGGTTTATACGAGATGGTGTTAGGCGGCTTCTAAGCTTACTAAATGGTTGGTAAAGGTATCTAGGAAAATACCCAAGTTGTATCCTACTATTGCTCTTTCAAGCTTAGCCGGATACCTCAAATCAACCTCGGATTTGAGTTCAACTTGGTTAGTAAGTTTCACGATATTCCCCTACTATTGTAGGAGTCACGTTACACCTTGCCATTTCTAAAGGAGAGCTCGGGTATAGAGCTTTTTATGTATGAAATGAAATGAAATATAAAGTAAATAAAAAGTTCAAACAATATAGTAAAACACATAACAACGAAAAAGAAAGTAAGAAAAGCTTATCGATTTATTGTGTAGCTCGACTCTCAAAAAGTCCCCAGCGGAGTCGCCACCGTCGCAACCGCACCTCCGAATCGGCGAGATCCGTCGCGAATCGGTCGGAGTCGCCATCGACCTTAGATGTGGTGGGTCGAACACCATTTGACACGATCTCGACCTCAGAGTCGAAACTGGTGTTTGGTCAGCGAAATTTATAGATTTGGGTTCGGGAGTACGGTTACGTGTGGGGAAGTGTATTCGCACCCCACAACGCCCAAAAATTGGTACTGCTTAAATCGATAAGTTTTAAAATGTCGGGTGCATTATTATTTGCGGCCTATTTCGTATTAAATTATAAGATTCAAATAATTAGGTATTTATTTTTACGATTCGATCATACGTATATTGACGCAAAATCTCATAAGTAAGAAATTATTTTTGTTTAGTTGGACTCGAACTTATTGGTTGCCTACGTACCCGAGTTAATCGGGATCAAAGCCCACGTAGTTCGTTAGTTAACTTTGATATTTTAGTTATAAGCAAGTCCCTCTGATCGTGGTTATAAAATATTTTAAAAAAAACGAATAATATGTTAATTGATGAAACATGAATAAAGGTTTGAGTATTTGAAAATAATGGAATTTGACTTAACTCAAAGACTATTTGTTAGTAAGGGCACACTAACTGACTAAGCAAAATAATCGGAGACCAACTGGTCTACTCGTTGGTTAACTAACTTCTGTGGCTTGAGGTGTTGGGTTTGAAACCCGGACTCAGCCTCGTTTTTTTATATTTCTACAAACACAAGAGGGGCACTTTGGTAATTTCGCAAAAAACGCGGTGGCAGGACGAGTAGTAATTAGGAAACCCTAGGGGCATTTTTGTCTTCATAATTGATGAGGTATATAAACCTCTTCTTAAAACGAAACCAAACCCTAGCGGCGGCCGCCTCCAACCTTTCTCTCGTCTCACCTCTCCTCTCGGCTATCCACTCTTCTCGTCCCAGAAAAAAACACCAACGAAGCCCTAGCCAGACTAAACAACGCCGCCCTCTCACTCTCAACTCTCGCCTCTCTTCTTCGAACCAAAACCCCTCTGGGTTTTCACCGCCGCCAGCCTCTTCTTCTTCCTTCCCTTCCAGAGAAAAACCAAAATCACAACCTAGAACAACTCTCTTCGCCTTTCAACCACCGCCCCTCTCTCTTTCTTTCTCTCGGTTAGCCAAGGGGACCGCTCGTGTCGAGTTAAATCAGCCTAGAAGGTTTCGATCTAGGTAAGATCGAGACATGCATGCCCTTTTTTCTTTCTATTTTCTGATTTTCAAATGGATTCTACTAAGTTTCTTTCGTTTTCTTTTGTTTTTGGTATCTGGTTTTTGGTTTTGGACGAAGGGAGAAGGAAAGGGCTCGGCAATTGACGGCGATGGTGAAGGTCAAAGGTAGGCATTTTTAGGCTAGCATGTTGATTTTTTTTAAGGGATTTTTGTTAGATTTCGGGTTTGAGGATTAATGGTCCTGAGTTTGGAATTGGGGTCTGGCGTTTGTGGGTGATTCGGATATGAATTTGTCTTTGAGATTTGGGGGATAATGGTAGTGTTCGTCTGAATCTGGTGATTGCGGATTATTTTATCGGATTGGAAATGGATTTATGGATTTAGTTTTTTTTTTAAATGGTTGTGTATGTGTGCTTTTGATTATGGAAACGGTCTATACGTGGGATTAAAATAGAAAATCTGTGGTTTGCTTGTGGATTTGGCGACTTTGGGGACTTGGAAGGTTGGGGGCGGTGTGATGATTTTGTTATCTATTACATTTCCAATATGCATGATATATTTTTATGTATGTGCAAAAATAATGCGAGAATTGAAATATGACATATATAAAATAAATAGTAAATAAAAAAGGGTAAGTAGCATAATAAATAAATAGTAATTAGCTTAATGTAAAAGTAAAGATAGTTATAGGTTATAATGACTAATTAATTAGTAAAGTAATCGTGGTTGAAATAAGAAATGGATTGATAAAATAAGATAAAGCTGAATCGAGGAGCTGTAAAGGTCAAACTGGAATTATTCACTTTTAATTACTCTTTCAAACTAGTTGGGTCATTTTATAATTGATTAGAGTTTATTAGTTTTTCTTTCATAAAAACAAACGGTGTATGTGAATTGTAAGAGTTATATGATTATGGATGTTAGCAGTAATAACAATAATATAAAGTTAGTTTGACCAAAGAGGGAAGAGTAGAAGAAGAGAATAAAAGAGTAGTAAAGCGTTGTATATCGCTAGAACTGGAATCTGAACCTGAGTTTGGCTAATTACAGACTTGTTGAGCTTCTGTTTGGCTAGAGGCTTTGTACTTCTATTTGAGGGAATGAAGAAAGAAAGAAAGACAAAGGTGTTTGTGCTTCTTTTTTTATTTTTCCAACACTTCGCCTCTCTAAAGTGACTAAGAAGAAGAACAAAACTCTGAAATGACTGAAAGAAAAAATTGACAGTGTTTCCCCAAGGTATTATCCCCTCTGATCCTCCCTTCTCTTGAAAATTGAGCCTACTTTTATAGAAAAAAGAGGCGGTGGTTTCTGGGTTTGGTCAGACCAGCTCTGGTTCGACCGGTCCGTCGGGTTGGGCCTTTCCTGGGCTGGTCAGGATCTGATCCATGAGATCTTGGGCTCTCTTGGGCCTGACTGTGGGCTATGATCTTCTGGACTTGTCTTGGTTCTGGGCCTGAATAGACTGTCTCCTTTCTTGTTGTTTGGCAGGTCCATTGCTTGCTTCAAAAAGAGATGGAAGAAACATGTATTGATTGTAATTTTCATGTAGTAATTCTTATTTGTAATTTGTATTCTGATTGTAATTGTATAATTTATTGATAATTTAAATAAAACTTTATTCTTCTTCTGTATTTTCGCCAAAAGCGTACATTGGAAGCCAATCGGTCCTATTAATCCACTCGAATCGAATTTGAATAATTTATACAATCGTCGATATTTTAGACACGCAATGGCCGACATTTCAAGATTAATTAGAATTTTTAGTTGAGTAATTGACCCGGACAAAATGGGGTGTCTACACTGGGAATGGTATACATGGATGGATGGATTAGTTGATGTGGGGTATGACAAAAGAGGATGGAAAACGAGAAGTGATGGAGGAGGAAGTAAAATCGGATTTGTCAACTTGATCAACCAATTAGGAGAGTGCGTAATAAGTGGAATTATCAAAGAGGAGAATAACGAGGCCTATAAAGGGAGAAGAAGCGATACCTAGGAACCAACATCGGAGGTAATCATTAAGCAATTCAAACATTCGATACCATGGAGATTCGTCAGCAGCCAAGATATGGAGGACGAAGTTCAAGGTCTAGGCCTGTTACGAGCTGAAGTTACGACGAGACATGACTTGTTTAGGGCAGGCTAATAATTTATTACTAAAGACAAATAGTTGAGAACAATATGAGCTACGAAGCCATTACAGCATCAGAGGCATTTAAGAAGGGAGAGTGCCATAGACGCATTGAGCAAGTAACTAGCTTGAGCAAGAGAATTATGAAAAATGGGTGAGTAATTAGTTGGCGAAAAAATTCACGAATTGGAGGCAAGGGTTATAGCTCCAGGTTGTATCAGGTGAAGGAAGTATAAGTCCTTGCAGCAGGGGGAGTACCTCAAGTGAGACTTTAGGTTATCAAGATGAACAAATTTCGAGGTCGAAATTTTCTTAAGGAAGGGGGGAAATGTGATATCTCGATTCTGGACTTGGGTTCAACAACAACTACCAGGAGAATTGGTCAACATGTCCGGTCAAATCAGCATTTTGTTTCATCACTTTTGGATCAAGTTGTGAAACAAAAAGGGTAGGGAGTCACTCAAGGTTACACGAATGCTACCAGCTAAGGAAATATAAATGATCAAAGGTTACCAATGAAGTTGTTATGGTAAGAATAAATGATTGGGGGAAGGAAGTATAAGAAGAGTGTTGATAGAAGGATGAGTTTCGAGCAAATTTCGGGGATGAAATTTTTATAAGGGTGGAGGAAATGTAACACCCCGAATTTTGGGTTATGGTTCGACCATAATACGTCAACGGTTGGATCGACGGTTACGTACGGAGGGTTACAATCATGGGTTAATTTATAACGATAATAATATAAACTATATTATTATTATTATTATAAAAAAGGAAGAAACCGCTCTCCCCAGCAGCTCTCGGCCTCACCTCCACTTTACCCTAGCATATATATAATTATATGCAAAAAAAAAAAAAATCACAGCGGAGAAACTCAATTATCCCCACCCCTCACTTCAACCTCGTCAGCGGAGAGTACATATAGATTATGGAGTAGCCTCCCCACACTGGTATCTTCCTTTCTATCGCTCCAATTCTCCCCTAGCTCATGAATCTCTATCCCTCAAAATCGAGAGCTGTAAAACTCAGCCCATGTTCAATTGGTAGCCACGACAGGATGTGAGAGAGAGAGAGAGGGATCTCAATGAGGATAATAGAATCGGTGGCTGGGTAAACACCGGCGGCAGTCGGGATTGAACATGAACAACGTCGGAAGTCCCGAGTCCAACAGCCGCACAAGGGTAATCATGAAATCACCATCGCTACGCCACAACAAGAAAGAAAAGTGTTCATTGCAGCCGAACTCGAGATGCCAAATCGGTGGAAAGCGATGGGAGGAAGAGAGGCGCGTTGGCTAGTTCGACATCACCGACGTGTTAGAGCTCCGTCGACGGCCCCGGCGTAGCCGACTTCGACCATTCGTCAAGTGGTGGGTATCATCTTCTAGAGGGCAACTCCAGGATCGTCACCGTGTCGACGAAATTGAATTCCGCCGTCGGACGAGGGAGAACCGAGCCTCCCAAGTTTGAGCAAGAATCTGCCGAGTACAGGTACCATTCGTGGAAATTCGAAAAGTTAGAGGATTAAATGTGTAATTTTCCAGAGAGGTCGTGGTTAACTGTATTGACTAGAAAAATTGCAATTTCGGTACCTGGAACTTTTAAACTGACAGAATGTTTATTTTGGTCATAACTCGATCAATTGACGTCCAAACGAGGAACCGTCTGCGCCTACGAAATTGTAGAAGCGAGGGGAATGTTATAGGAGGGAATTTTGGAATTTTCAGAGTCAAATCAGAGTCATATTTTTGAGGTGAGTGTAAAGGGGGTAAATTCTACGTCTTACGTGTTCTTTCAAGAGTTTCAAGTCTTGAGTATTTTGATGAAGTGAATGTCGTTGTTTGATTGCGCCAGTGGTTGATGATATGTGATTTTGTTTGAGCTGTGCTTGATGTGAATGTGCATGAGTTCTTATTTAAATTTAAGCTTTAAATTTATCAGATATTGTTGAAGTTAAGAAACAAGGTCTTTTTAAAAAGTAATTCACCTTCAAGAAGGTGAAGTCGTTTTAAGTATTTTTAGTCGCTAGCGCCAGTCCGTTGCCATTTAAGATTTTCAGATAGAGCAGCAGTTATGCTCTGGAGATCTTTGAGATAGAGCAGCAGTTATGCTCTTGAGATATTTAAGTTGAGCAGCAGCTATGCTCTTGAGAATCGTGGTGAAGAGCCACCACGATAAGTTTAAGATGTTAGGGGGATGAATCGTTACGACTTCCATAACTAAGTTTAAGTTTAAGGAAAGCCTTGATGGCTTCTCATACGTATGAGTTGGCAACCGGACTAGCTAGTGAGGGATCCCCGTGTCAGTCAAAGGATTTAAGTCAAGCTTTGAGATTTAAGAATGGAGTAACAGTAACTCCCATACAGTTTTAAGAGATAAGATTTTTAGGAATGGAAGTACAAACAACTTCCCTAAGTTTGAGTTTAAGTGTTTGAGAAGAAGTGAAAATTTATTAGAAAGTTTAAAACGTAAGGGCGTAGATTGACCCCATCTCACTCACCAGGACTTAGTAAAGGAATAAGCGAGAACTAGATCGATAGTTGCAGCTAGAGGAGCAGTTAGTGAGCATCAGCGAGATCGAGGAAGCTGTTCGAGGCAAGCCAGCTAGAGGAGGACCGTATAAGCGTCACAGAGGATGCTTAGTCAAGGTTTCAGTAGCAACCACATTAGAGATTATCAGTTATTTACATTTATGATTATGAGTATAGACTGGAGATCAGATAGAGATTTTAAAGTTTGAGTTTAATTTGCCCACGTGTTAGGGCTTCCCTCTGAGCTACAAGTGTGTGTTTTCAGTATTTTATTTATGAAAATTTTTCCCACTGCAATTTAAGATTTGAGTATCTCAATTATCAAGGTCATTTTAGTAAAAGTAGTACCAACACGGGTTAGGGTGTTTCACCTTTGGAAACACGCCCAAAAACAGAATCTCCAAACTTATTTTGGCATGCCCAGTCGCAGATATTGCGCATGGAATTCGGAACCCAGCCGCCGACATTTCTATTGTATCCACTTAGTTGAATGGTATCAAACTCGCAGATCTTCGCACGATAATTTTGTGAACTAATACTAAAAATAGCTAAATGTTAAACAATGTAGATAAATATAGCAAATCTATTCAAATAAATAAAAAAGAGTGAGAATTTTGATAACGTGGACGAAAACTTGACTTTAACATAAATATATATTTTGATTAATAGAGTTATCCTATACGTGAGCTTACAGTTACATGTAATTTGCGATGCATAAAATTCATTGTTGTACACTTGCATATTGTTCCAATGTTGTACACATGTGTTTACATACTTCACCACTCAGAGTCTCAATATTGGATATATATAATACCATGGTTACACTGGTTGGTTCATACTCTAGTTTGGGTGCAACATTGATTTTATTGTGTTTCCCAATTTTCATGATAGATCTATTTATGCCTAGCTAACTTACTGTCAATTTGTACTTTGATTGCAGTGGTTGATGAATGGTGCAAAATATCTTTGTTCCAGATCCGGACCTTTGCTTTAGTGCTCAAAAGTTTGCTTGCAAGTTTCAACACAGCTCCCTGCCTTCATGCCGGTGGCATGCCACCCGGTTGAACCTGGTTCAACCTGTGCCGGTCATTAAACAGGCATGCCTAGGGATGGCAAAAATATCCGTAACCGTGGATATCCACCCGAATCCGATCTAATCGGGTAGGGTAAAACCCGAATCCGAAGCATTTTTCGTGGGTACAGGTAAAACCCAAACCCAAACCCGAACCCGAATATTGCGGGTAATGGGTGGGCATGGTTATCTCACTATTCAACCCGAACCCGCCCGATTATACACATGCATATGTATTTTGTCTAGAAATAATCATTATGTTTCTCTAGAATATTTTATATTTAGCATATAAATATAATATTTTCATGAAATTATGTTGTTTTAATTAATTTCCGTCATTCTAGTGAATTATTGTCGTACTTTTCCTCTTACGTAAAGTGAGTATACGTGTGAATATTAACATATTGGTTGGAATTATAAGGAGAAATTATTACCTATGGATAACTGTGGATACCCGAAACCCGAATGGGTATGGGCATGGTTTTTATTTTCTACCCGTTTCTCGTGTGGGTACGGGTATGGGTAAAACCCGAACTCCGTTGGGTAGGGTAACGGATATGCACTATCCGCCCCCGACCCGACCCATTGCCATCCCTAGGCATGCCACCCCGGTATGACCGGTATGATCGACTTACGCATTCTAAGTAAAATGACATCATTTTAATGAACTTAATGAATAAAAAAATTAATTTATTATTCATTTTATGAATGTAATAGCTAATGTCGCAACCGTCCCGTCCGGGGGGGTCCGAATGTCGTCGCGTTGGCATTTTTTGGGAGTCGCCATCGATCTTAGTTGGAGTGGATCGAACACTCTTAGGATCGGCTCTAACCTTAGGGTCGGAACCGAGATATGGTCTGCGAAAATGAAGTTCTGGGTTCGGGAGTACGGTTACGTGTGGGGAAGTGAAATCACACCCCACGACGCCCTAAATCGGTACTACTTAAGTCGATAAGTTTTTTGTACGAGTTGGGTGTATTTTAGTAATATTTTAGGGTCCTACTGGACCATTAAAGAAACTAAATCGTGTTAGTTGTAATTAAATTATACGTCCACTGACGTAAAAGATAAAGAAAATTGGTTAGTTGGACTCGAACCTTATCGGTTGCCTACGTACCCGTTAGACGGGATCAAAGTCCACGTAGTTCGTTTCCGGCCCGAAATGATGATCAATGGGGGCCCAAACAGCCTTAATTGGCTAAGCCCCCAATTCTGATTGGTGCCCAAAAGAAAAAGAAGTCCTATTTTATTCATCCTTAATTCCTTATCAAATGTAATAATTATTAGTTGTACATTTGTACTTTGTAATTATGCATGTAATTATTTTTGCGACTTATAATTAGAATGATCGTGTAATTATTGTATGGCCAACTATTCAATTGATTTGCTTCCACCTAGCTTGTTTATTCTTTTTCCTGATCGTGACCCACATCCCAACTTCTTAAATAAGTAGTTCTTGATTATGAATTTCGACCAATATTGACCAATATCAGTAAGTTTAATATGGTCTTACTATCTCATTTGACCAATTTCAAACCTATGTCACTAATCATTAACCGTAATACTAGTATAGTCGTGACGGCATATTGTTACTCTAAATAAAGCGAATTTAGTAGTCATTAGCTACTGCTAATCCTACCTAGTACAGCTATTCGAACTAAACAGAAAGAGGACTTCGAAATTATTGGTACTTATTGATTTGCCACTGCTAATCTCAACCAACCTCGTCCAAACTTTCACTTGGGTTTTCTTTTTAATTTTTAAATGGAATATTCTTCCGAATTTTGAGTAGGATGGTTGCTCCGGACAAAATGTGGTGTCTACAGTTGCCCCCCTTTGTATATCTCTTTGTATAAAGAGTTATACAAAGTTCTTGTAAAGACACCACATTTTCTAAAAGTATCATGATGGTTGTGTTAGGGTCCTTGAAATAGGATGTGATTTGAGGATGATGTTAGGATAGTGAGTTGGTGTGTTTGTATCAGAAAATTACTCGCGTTGACGAACGCTATATAAAAATGTAAATTTTCCATCAGTGGACAATACTTCTTTGATGCTCGACAACGTCGACGGTTTCTTCTGATGCCCGTCAATCATCTTCTGCTATATTTCTTAAGCGCTTGCCAGCTCCGGTTAGGTATTTACTGGTAAGGGCGCTCGTTATCTCTTATGCGTTATTGAATGATAGAGGGGCTCGCCAGCTCCTATGAGGTATTGATTTGGTAGGGGTGCTCCTCAGCTCCCGTTAGGTATTGGATGGTAGGGGCGCTCCTCAGCTCCCGTGAGGTATTAAATAGTAGGGGCGCTCCTCAGCTCCCGTGAGGTATTAAATAGTAGGGGTGCTCCTCAGCTCCCATGAGGTATTAAATAGTAGGGGCGCTCCTCAGCTCCCATGAGGTATTAAATAGTAGGGGCGCTCCTCAGCTCCCGTGAGGTATTGATTTGGTAGGGGTGCTCCTCAGCTCCCATGCGTTGTTGACTGATAGAGGGGCTCGCCAGCTCCTATGAGGTATTGATTGGTTGGGGCGCTCCTCAGCTCCCATGAGGTATTGATTTGGTAGGGGTGCTCCTCAGCTCCCATGAGGTATTGATTTGGTAGGGGTGCTCCTCAGCTCCCGTGAGGTATTAAATAGTAGGGGCGCTCCTCAGCTCCCGTGAGGTATTAAATAGTAGGGGTGCTCCTCAGCTCCCATGAGGTATTAAATAGTAGGGGCGCTCCTCAGCTCCCATGAGGTATTAAATAGTAGGGGCGCTCCTCAGCTCCCGTGAGGTATTGATTTGGTAGGGGTGCTCCTCAGCTCCCATGCGTTGTTGACTGATAGAGGGGCTCGCCAGCTCCTATGAGGTATTGATTGGTTGGGGCGCTCCTCAGCTCCCATGAGGTATTGATTTGGTAGGGGTGCTCCTCAGCTCCCATGCGGTATTGACTGATAGAGGGGCTCGCCAGCTCCTGTGAGGTTTTGAATGGTTGGGGCGCTCCTCAGCTCCCATGCGTTGTTGACTGATAGAGGGGCTCGCCAGCTCCTATGAGGTATTAAATGGTTGTGGCGCTCCTCAGCTCCCATGCGTTGTTGACTGATAGAGGGGCTCGCCAGCTCCTGTGAGGTTTTGAATGGTTGGGGCGCTCCTCAGCTCCCATGCGTTGTTGACTGATAGAGGGGCTCGCCAGCTCCTATGAGGTATTAATGGTTGGGGCGCTCCTCAGCTCCCATGAGGTATTAAATAGTAGGGGCGCTCCTCAGCTCCCGTGAGGTATTGATTTGGTAGGGGTGCTCCTCAGCTCCCATGCGTTGTTGACTGATAGAGGGGCTCGCCAGCTCCTATGAGGTATTGATTGGTTGGGGCGCTCCTCAGCTCCCATGAGGTATTGATTTGGTAGGGGTGCTCCTCAGCTCCCATGAGGTATTGATTTGGTAGGGGTGCTCCTCAGCTCCCGTGAGGTATTAAATAGTAGGGGCGCTCCTCAGCTCCCGTGAGGTATTAAATAGTAGGGGTGCTCCTCAGCTCCCATGAGGTATTAAATAGTAGGGGCGCTCCTCAGCTCCCATGAGGTATTAAATAGTAGGGGCGCTCCTCAGCTCCCATGAGGTATTGATTTGGTAGGGGTGCTCCTCAGCTCCCATGCGTTGTTGACTGATAGAGGGGCTCGCCAGCTCCTATGAGGTATTGATTGGTTGGGGCGCTCCTCAGCTCCCATGAGGTATTGATTTGGTAGGGGTGCTCCTCAGCTCCCATGAGGTATTGATTTGGTAGGGGTGCTCCTCAGCTCCCATGCGTTGTTGACTGATAGAGGGGCTCGCCAGCTCCTGTGAGGTTTTGATTGGTTGGGGCGCTCCTCAGCTCCCATGCGTTGTTGACTGATAGAGGGGCTCGCCAGCTCCTGTGAGGTTTTGAATGGTTGGGGCGCTCCTCAGCTCCCATGCGTTGTTGACTGATAGAGGGGCTCGCCAGCTCCTATGAGGTATTAAATGGTTGGGGCGCTCCTCAGCTCCCATGCGTTGTTGACTGATAGAGGGGCTCGCCAGCTCCCGTGCGTTGTTGACTTGTAGAGGGGCTCGCCAGCTCCTATGAGGTATTAAATGGTTGGGGCGCTCCTCAGCTCCCATGCGTTGTTGACTGATAGAGGGGCTCGCCAGCTCCTGTGAGGTATTAAATGGTTGGGGCGCTCCTCAGCTCCCATGAGGTATTGAATGGTAGGGGCGCTCCTCAGCTCCCGTGAGGTTTTGAATGGTTGGGGCGCTCCTCAGCTCCCGTGCGTTGTTGACTGATAGAGGGGCTCGCCAGCTCCTGTGAGGTTTTGATTGGTTGGGGCGCTCCTCAGCTCCCGTGCGTTGTTGACTGATAGAGGGGCTCGCCAGCTCCTGTGAGGTTTTGATTGGTTGGGGCGCTCCTCAGCTCCCGTGCGTTGTTGACTGATAGAGGGGCTCGCCAGCTCCTGTGAGGTTTTGAATGGTTGGGGCGCTCCTCAGCTCCCGTGAGGTATTAAATGGTAGGGGCGCTCCTCAGCTCCCGTGAGGTATTGATTGGTAGGGGTGCTCCTCAGCTCCCGTGAGGTATTAAATGGTTGGGGCGCTCCTCAGCTCCCGTGAGGTATTGATTGGTAGGGGTGCTCCTCAGCTCCCGTGAGGTATTGAATGGTAGGGGCGCTCCTCAGCTCCCGTGCGTTGTAGCTATGTGAGATGTTGACTTGTTCCTATGACTATAGGGAAGACTTTGGAATTTGGTTGCCCGCTTGCGATATGCAGAGTGGGTGTAGATTTATTCCCATGGCGGTAGAGCAGACTTGGGATTTTGGTTGCCCCCTCGCGGTATGCGGAGCGGGGTTAGGTTTTCTGCATTGTCCGTGATAGTTGACGAAACAAGTTTTAGAAGGAGGGATCTCATTTGCTCGTGAAAGCCGACGAAGCAAATTTACTTAGTTATCTAAATTGCCCGTGATAGTCGACGAAACCAGTTTAGCATGAGGGTTTTAATTTGCTTGTGATAGTCGACGAAGCAAATTGACTAGGTTTTCTAAATTGCCCGTGATAGTCGACGGAACGAATTTAGCAGGGGGTCCAATTTGTTCGTGATAGTCGACGAAACAAATTGACTAGGTAATTTTTGAATTGTCCGTGATAGTCGACGGAACAATTTAAAAAGATGGTCTAATTTGCTCGTGATAGTCGACGAAACAAATTGTCTAGGATTTCTACCTTGCCCGTGATAGTCGACGGAACAATCTTAGCAGGGGATCCAATTTGTTCGTGATAGTCGACGAAACAAATTGACTAGGTAATTTTTGAATTGTCCGTGATAGTCGACGGAGCACATCACAAAGATTATCTAATTTGCTCGTGATAGTCGACGAAACAAATTGACTAGGTAGTTTTTGTAATGTCCGTGATAGTCGACGGAACACGTCTATTAGAGGGCTCACGATTGTTCGCCAGCACCGATATCGTATGTTCATGGTATTTGTTTAGGACGTTCCTAAACCGTTGTTATGGCTTGTCATAAATGCACGTGAAAGCTAAACATGAGACTTGAAAAATTCATGTGAATGTAGTTGTTGTATCTTGTAGCGATTCCTTTTTACAAACATCGGAAATCCAATTAAATGTATGAGTTATTTTGGGAATTGCTGGCAATAAATGCATGACCCATTTTAACATATGATGTTGTTTAAGGAGTATCAAAATGATTTTGAGAATGATTTTGTGATGTGTCATGCTAATGAAGTCATGAATACTTAGTAAAAAAAAATGATATGATGCATTTGGCAACTGTTATGAGAATATGTCGTTTTGTTTGGTTTTTGTTTTGCATTTTAACCCGGGGTTCCTTTAAATTGCTCATCCTCCAGGGATTGTCATTTCCTTTTGATCGACTTAATCTTTGGTTCTCCTTATGTTGGAGAGATTTTCAGCTTGCTTGCTTGAAGCTTATCTTCGTGGTGGTATTGTATGAGGGTATACTGATGGTGTATATTGCTTCATTCTTCTTGTCGGTCACGCTTGGACCCTCATGCTTTAAAGTTGTGTATCTCTTGGAATGTGCAGTATAGTAGGACTTCCTTCTTGCTGTGCAGTTGATTGGCTGGTTGGCTTGATGAGATATGAATGTTCTCGGGAGATTTTCTCGTCAACTCATGAGTGAAAGTTGATTAATTTGATTCTTGGGTACTCAGACTTCCCCTTATTTCATGGTGTACCAGTTTTGCCTCCAAAGATCTGTTGCCCACTTTCTATTCTCCGGAACAAAGAGTGACTATATCAATCTGTACTTAAGACGAAAGCAAAAATGTTTGAAAAACGTTTGTTAGAGAATTAAAAATTGAAAGCCATGTCAAGATTTTGGTTTCGAGAAGTGTGTGTAAACTGGAGAAAACCATTTTTGTGTGGTAGTTGTCATATTGCCAAATTTGGTTTTCTAAGAGAAATGTAAGCCAAACCATGAGAATATCAGTAAGCCCTCGCTCTCACTCTTGCTTTTGATTTTGATCGCTCTCACTCCCGCTTTGGATTTCGCTCAACACTCATTCCTATAGGTGATTTGAGTGTACGATACTTCAGCTACCATTAAGATTCTGGTCACCTTGAGATGTCCCCTTTTATGTTGGTGGCCAACAGGATCCCAACTGCGTTCCTTGTGAAGATTTACTCAATATGGAATCCCTTGACGTAATTGATTTAGGAGACTTCCATATGGCATTGTCGTAGACGGTCTTGATCTCCAATGAAAGGGCTTTAGTCCAATATGACTTTGATGGTAGGCGTCTTCTTGAAGTGTGGTTTATTCAGATGGGTGACAGATAAGTCATATTTTGATATCACCCCTAAGACTTCTTGTAGAGGGATTCTGGTTTTGCCCCCACTGTATGAGATTGACATGATGGGTTGAGAACCACTACTATCCCGGTCTTTTTTCGGTGAAGATTTGTTTGAAAATGTCGCCAGTCTTGGGCATATTTGAGGGAATGTGGTGTTTGGCTGGCTTTGCCCCCTGTCTTTGAGATTATGGTTTCAAGAGTCGTGGTTTTGAAGTTTTTGCGAATGTAATCTGGTTATGGACTTGTCAAGGTTTTTGTTTGACCTCTAAATGTGGGTTGTGGTGGAGCTTCAGCTTCTGACTTGCTCTCAAAATGATGAGTATCTGGGACGAAGTGATTTTGGCCGAAAAGGCTTTCTTATCATGGAAGGTCTTGGCTTGAGGTCATTATATTTTCCTTGTAAGACCTTGACTTGATGCATGGGGTTGATACTTCAAATGCTTAATTAGGGGCACCTAATTTGTAAGTCCCACAACATTTTTCTTCTTCTTTTTTATTTTTTTCTTTTTTGTTCTTTTTTCCTTCTTTTTTTTGTTTTTTTTTTTTGTTTTTTGTTTGTTTGTTTTTTTCGTGTTGGACTTACTTGATTTTGTTATGCCCCCCATCTATGCTTATTTCTTCCTTGATCTGTTATTTGTCTTCGGTGGGACGAGTAGTGAAAGGAACGAGAGTCTGTTTTGATGATTGATCGTGTGGGTGTCGCTTCTCGTTAGCTAGGTTGAATTGGCTATTCTTTTTGTAGAAGTGAGGATTTCGATGCCATGTGCTTGTTTGTATAGATGAGTGCTTCACTCAAGTGATTCTTGGGTTTTGATAAATGAGATCCCTGAACTTCCCGGTCTTCTTGTCACGAAATATTGTGAGAGATTCATGTCTGTAATGTTGTGTCCCTTGTACGTCGAGATTTGGCTATTTGAGTTCATGTAAGCTGAGTCTCAATTTGTTGGCGAAAGTCAAATGTAGTGGTGACGAGATTCTACAAGTAGCATGATGTCGTATGCTCATTACATCTTTCTACTATTAGCCCACGTAATTTATGAACGCTAGTAGGGTGTTTGTTTCTTGATTTTAGTTGATCATGCACACCCTCAACACCAGTGGGTGCTCAAAATATTGACAGTGGCAGGGTGTTTATAATCACTCAACACCAGTGGGGTGTCCCAAATCTCAGCACCAGTGGGGTGCTCATAATTGCTTATCATGGCACTCTCATGGCTTAACTTCGAAAATAAAGTCGGCTTTGGATGGCTTCCATTTTTTTAAAAGATAAATCCGTTTTTAAAAAGGACCTGTAGTGGCATTCGTTATTTTGATAAAAAAAACCATTGATGGGAACTCTCAAATTAAGATTGATAATGGTCACGCAATGCTCCGAAAAGGTCGAAACATGAAAGATCTTTTATTCATGACGACGAAAGCAAAAGTGATACATATTTTATTATGGCAAATGATCTCGATATTTTATTTACTTTGGTAGACTCGACATCATCATAATCGAGTTTTGCCTTGTAGTACGCCCACTAATTCTCATGTGTTGGCAGTGAATCCCTGTTGACGTCTGGGCGTTTTGGCTCTTCTTCGAACTTCAACCAACCAGCTTTTACCATCTCTTGAATCCTTATCTTCAGAGCGTTACAATTTTCCACAGAGTGCCCTTGGACTCCGGAATGGTAATCACATTGCTTATCGAACCTATACCATCTTGGATATGGAGGTCGTAGAGCCTCACCCGGAATAGGAGCGATTAGTCGTTCATGGAGTAACTGAGGGAAGAGTTCGGTATACGTGATTGGGATTGGATCAAATACCCTTTTTGCTTTCCTTGGCATAGTGACATCTCGGTTAACACCTTGTTGTGGTACCGGTGGTGGGATTTGATTTGCTGGTGTCACGAAGTTCAGAGGTCGCAATATTGGTGTGGTTGTTGCAACATAAGAAAGAGCATGATTCTTTTGAAAGTGACACTTCCAGATATTCTCTTCTGCTTCCACCTGGGTTGACAGTAGTTTTCCTTTATTTCGTACCCTTTGGTTTGCCCTCTCATCCATTTCGTGATTCTCTAACTTCCCTTGTCCGATGCAGATCACACGTTCTTCAAGCCTTTCTGATCTTCGCAGATTGTCACATTTTGATTGTTCTGCATCATGCACATTCTTTGAGAGCAGGAGTGGAGTCTTATCATTTGACGTTACTTTGTTGTGCGGTTGGTATAAAATTTCTTCGCCAAATGGCGCATCTCCATTTTTCGCTTCCATTGTCCTCTCAATTTTTGACAGAATCCTCAAAATTGTGCTAACATCCTCTTTCACTTCTTCAAGCCCAATCACTCTTCTCTTGATGTCATTTAAATCCTTCTGAAATGCCTCCATGACAAACTGAGCCTCGGATCTTGTCGAGTACTTAAGGATTTGATTTTCCTTGTGGAGGAGCAATTTTAAGAAAACCTGATTTTTTCTTAACATTGTTAAATTTATTCTGTTCTTTATACGTATGCATGATGCTTATGCAAAAAATGCAATGATGCATGAATGCAAATACGATTTTGAGGGGTGTATATGTTTTGCAAAAATATTTGTGTGACCAATTTTGAATTATTGAATGAAAGTTTTAAGGAAAATATAAAGATATGGGTTTTTAAAAAACCTTTCACGCCAGTTAAGTAAAAGACAGAACATAACATATCATATCAATAACAAACATGCATTTATATGATAGAAAGAATGTCATCCTAATTAGGTACACCTATGGCTTCGGGAGGCGTAATGACTTGGTTGTAGGGTGGCATTTGGGATTATTTTGGACTGTTTAGGGAGGCTTCTATGCTTACTATATGCTGGCAGAGGAATTTATAGGGATTTGGCTCCCAAGTTGTATCTTGCCGTAGCCCTTTCAAACTGGCTGGATACCTCGAGATCATCCTCGGATCCGAGTTCAACTTGGTTAGAAAGTTTTGCGCGACTACCACTACTGTGGATATCACGGTACTCCTTTCAATTTTCTAAAGGGATAGCCCGGGCATAGAGCTTTTATGCATGAATGCAGAATTTAATTGCGAAAATATAATTGCGCAAATAATAGCGTAAACACCCAACACGTAATAGAAATTTAGAAAAACTTATCGAACTTAGTTATGTAGCTCGACTCTCGAATGTCCCCAGCGGAGTCGCCAACTGTCGCAACCGTCCCGTCCGGGGGGGTCCGAATGTCGTCGCGTCGGCATTTTTTGGGAGTCGCCATCGATCTTAGTTGGAGTGGATCGAACACTCTTAGGATCGGCTCTAACCTTAGGGTCGGAACCGAGATATGGTCTGCGAAAATGAAGTTCTGGGTTCGGGAGTACGGTTACGTGTGGGGAAGTGAAATCACACCCCACGACGCCCTAAATCGGTACTACTTAAGTCGATAAGTTTTTTGTACGAGTTGGGTGTATTTTAGTAATATTTTAGGGTCCTACTGGACCATTAAAGAAACTAAATCGTGTTAGTTGTAATTAAATTATACGTCCACTGACGTAAAAGATAAAGAAAATTGGTTAGTTGGACTCGAACCTTATCGGTTGCCTACGTACCCGTTAGACGGGATCAAAGTCCACGTAGTTCGTTTCCGGCCCGAAATGATGATCAATGGGGGCCCAAACAGCCTTAATTGGCTAAGCCCCCAATTCTGATTGGTGCCCAAAAGAAAAAGAAGTCCTATTTTATTCATCCTTAATTCCTTATCAAATGTAATAATTATTAGTTGTACATTTGTACTTTGTAATTATGCATGTAATTATTTTTGCGACTTATAATTAGAATGATCGTGTAATTATTGTATGGCCAACTATTCAATTGATTTGCTTCCACCTAGCTTGTTTATTCTTTTTCCTGATCGTGACCCACATCCCAACTTCTTAAATAAGTAGTTCTTGATTATGAATTTCGACCAATATTGACCAATATCAGTAAGTTTAATATGGTCTTACTATCTCATTTGACCAATTTCAAACCTATGTCACTAATCATTAACCGTAATACTAGTATAGTCGTGACGGCATATTGTTACTCTAAATAAAGCGAATTTAGTAGTCATTAGCTACTGCTAATCCTACCTAGTACAGCTATTCGAACTAAACAGAAAGAGGACTTCGAAATTATTGGTACTTATTGATTTGCCACTGCTAATCTCAACCAACCTCGTCCAAACTTTCACTTGGGTTTTCTTTTTAATTTTTAAATGGAATATTCTTCCGAATTTTGAGTAGGATGGTTGCTCCGGACAAAATGTGGTGTCTACAGCTAAAAGTTGATGATATTTGTTGGATTGTAACTAAATTGTCCACAAATATGTTTTATATATGATTAAATACATTAGATATTAATTGTTTTCACATTTTTTTTTACCGACATGAACCGATACAAACTGGTTATACCACTGGACGTACGATTCCACTTGCCAAACCGGCACAACGGTATAAACCGGTTTGACAACCTTGTCTGCCTTCCACTTCGATCCGCCATCACAGACAACGAGGAGAAGAGAAGGTCCTTGTCCAAAATTCCACTCCCAATACATTCAGACAGTCCCCATTGGTGCGTACCATGGTAAAAAGTACCATCTGATCATTAGAATTTACCACGGAAGCTTGTATTAGCAAAATGGGCGAGGGCTGATCTTTTCTTTTTCAATTTTTATTTTTGGAACGTGAGATATATTCATATATCACTCGAACACCAGCAAAAGCCAAAGGCTTCGAACATACAGACCCAACACAAAATGCAGTAGAAGTACAAGGAGAAGCCAAACATCAGCAATACACAGTAGCAGTAGCAGTAGCAGTAGATTACAACCATTAAAACATACTAGTTAACCATCCAGAAAGCAGGGTAACATTGACAGCAAGACGAGCAATGGTGTCAGCTTCCTTGACTTCGCATCGGCGACAATGAGCTACTTCAATATTCTCCATACCTTCAAGGCAGGACAGAGTCGAGGCGGTTGTAGCAACACAACTCACCATCCAGTCACACACACGTAGCTCTCTTCAAAGCTTCAACGATCTCCAGTCAGTCAGAAATAATCACCGTGGAACATGGCTCTTGAGCAGCCGTCATCACTGCTTCTCTGATGGCAAAGGCTTCAGCAGCAACTGGTGTTGTACAATAGATACTCTCATCCTTACCATCATAGACTTTCCCCACAGCATTCATGACAATGACTGCAATGTCGGCTTGCTAGATGTCGCTTTGACCAGCCAGCCTATTATAGTATTATCTATGCATCAAACAGTACGTAGTAGCCAATTCCATGACTATCAAAACATGATTCCAGAGAAGGAAGCAATGAGCTTGCATTAAATGAAGGACTTATAGGAAGCCATTTATTTTCTCTCTTCATGAGGGCCAGAGGCAACCCGAGGACTTTTGTGACAGAATATATTCTATCAGAAACAAGAACGAAGATCACCGGTGGATCAGTCGGTATTCACAAACATCATTTGTTGGAGGACTCAAAGATGCAGAATAAATAGTTTAGGTGTTATGTTGTAATATTTGTTTAATTCTGTGGTGTATTTGTTATTCGACATTTGCTATATATATTGTATAAACCGTGTATTATTTTACCAACTAATCAATAGACTCTTTTTCTCTCTCTAAGTTCAACAAGGTATTAGAGCAAAAGAAAATTCATTCGTCTTCTTGAATGATCTAGGGTTTCTCTGCCCGATCGCTTCCGTTCTTCCGCTTTGTTTTCCGATCAGTGCTATTCGTCTTCGATTCGTGTCTTCCGATGACTACTCCGACGAACAATTTCTCTATTCCGCCTACTGGATCGCTGGATCCGAGTCACTCGTACTACCTCAATCCAGGTGACAATCCGGCGACTATCTTGGTCATCGTTGTCTTCAACGGCAACTACTACTACTCTTGGTCGAGGTCGATGAGGCTCGCGCTCCTGGCGAAGAATAAGCTTCAACTCATTGATCTTGTTGTCGTCCCTCCATCTCCAAGCGATCCTCTTTACGACGCTTGGGAGCATTGCAATGTGATGGTGTTAGGCTGGCTGTATCGATCACTTGCTCAAGACATCGCACAGAGCATTCTGTGGTTTGATTCTGCCGTCGAAGTGTGGAAGGATCTCCAAGATCGCTTCAGTGCGGCAAGTCTTGTTCGGATCTCCGATCTCCAGGACGAGGTCATCTCGTTCAAGCAAGGGAGTGTCTTTGTCAGTGAGTACTTCACCAGATTCATAGTTTTGTGGAACGAGCTCGTCACTCTTCTTTCGTTCCCGGTCTGCTCCTGCAATCCGCGTTGTTCATGTGGCGCTCTAACAGTTCTCCGCAATTATGAGCAATCAGATCAAGTTATCCTTTTCTTGAAAGGCCTTAATGACAGCTTCTCTCAAATCAGAAGTCAGATTCTTCTCATGGAGCCTCTTCCTCCAATCACGCGTGTCTTCTCTCTTGTCATTCAACACGAGAGACAAATCAATCTGACTAGTGTTAGATCTTCGTCTAATCCGCTTGTTCTGGCTGGCCGTTCTTCTACGGGTCAGTGTCAAGGCAGAGGTGCTGGCGCTCGGCAGCATCCCATTTGCTCTCACTGCGGAATCGTAGGTCATACGGTCTATCGGTGCTACAAGAAGCATGGATATTCGCCGGCTACAAAGGAAAAGGCAAGGTCAATGCTACTATTGTTGAAAACTCATACGAGCATCCTCCTAATACTCCGGTTGCTGCTGAAGTCTTCTCTAGTGATTCTGGCTCTATGGTGCTCACTTCTGAGCAGTATCGATCCTTACTGGCTCAAGTCTCTGCCTCGACATCAACATCAAGCTCAGTCTCCTGCCTTGTGTCTTCATAACCTACGCCAGCTTCTGCTTCAGCCTCGCACTCAACTTCAGCATCACTTGCTTCTCAGCCTTCTGTTTGGAATCAGCCAAATCAGTTGGCTGCTCATGCTGCAGCAGGTAAGTACATCCTTACTACTGCTTGTCCTGAAACATTAGAGGTCTCGAGGACTTGGATTGTAGATAGTGGAGCGACAAATCACATGGCTTGCGCTTTAGATCTTTTTGTAGACTTTAGGGCAACGAATGGTATGTTTGTTACTCTGCCGGATGGTTCTCGCGTAGCAGTGACTCATAAGGGTACTGTGATGCTTTCTGAATCATTGATTATCCATGATGTCTTGATGATTCCATCATTCACTTTCAATATGGTATTTGCCAGTAGGTTAGCTAAGCATAATAATTGTGAATTGATTTTCTCTCATTCATATTGCTTGATTCAGGATACCTCGTCCCGGTAGAGGATTGGTATATATAAGCAGATTGTCGGGTTGTACTATCTCAAAGTCGAATCTGGACGTGGTTTACCCGCTTTATCTTTGCCTATTGCATTGTCTGTTGTTTTTTACACTACTATTCGTCATTTTGATCGTTGGCACTTGGCACTATCGTCTTGGCCATAGTTCAATTCCTTGACTATGTGAAACTAGTTAAATTTCTGTTCTTATGTGCAAACTCAGTTTAATCTAAAAGTACAAACCATTAGAATGATAATGGTGCTGAGTCTAATATGCCTTCTTTTTATAATTCGTTAGGAATTTTTCATCAAACTACATGTACTGCTTCTTCACAACAAAATGGTCGTTTTGAGCGAAAGCAGCAAGTTATCATTGTTGTGGCTCGAGCTCTTCTTATGCAAGCTTCTCTTCCGGTTAAGTTCTGGGACATGGTGTATTGCATGTTGTCCTTATCATTAACCGGTTACCAACCCCTGTTTTTCACAATAGATCTCCTTTTGAGTTTTTATTTGATAGAAAACCTGATTATAATAATCTTCGTGTGTTTGGTAGCCTCTGTTATGCCTCCACATTAGCTCATAATCGTCCTAAATTTGCACCTAGGGCAGAACCGTGTATTTTTCTAGGATTTCCTTTCGCCACTAAGGGTTACAAACTGTACAGCTTACATTCCCACAATTTTTATGAGTCTCGTGATTTTGTTTTTCATGAAAACATTTTTCCTTTTGCAAATTCTGGTTTATCTTCAGATTCTTTAGGTCCTTCCTTTCATAGAAATTCACCTTGCTGGTCCAGTCCCATCATCCCTTAGTCCTTCAAAATCAGCTTCTGCTCTCTCTTCTTCCACAATTCCAGCTTGCATTCCGGCCTACATTCCTCCCTCATCCTCAATTTCTTCCCAAGCATCACTTCCTAACTCTGCTGTCCCACTTCGACGCTCGGATAGGAATCGTGCTCCTCCAAAGAACTTGAGTGATTATTTTTGTACTAATACTAATGCAAAATATCTCATTTCAAGAGTTTTATCTTATCATAGACTGTCTCCTACTTACAAATGTTTTGTTATGGATGTTACTAATGAAACAGAACCAACCACTTATAATGAGGTTGTCAAAAACTCTAGATGGGTTGAAGCGATTGATTTAGAGCTTCAACCATTGGCAAACACCAATATTTGGACTCTAACTCCGCTTCCTCCAAGTAAGCGTGCTATTGGAAATAAATGGGTCTTCCGGATTAAATTTAAAACTGATGGCAGTATAGAACGTTTTAAGGCTAGATTAGTTGCCAAAGGGTATACTCAAACCTCGGGATTTGATTATTTAGAAACCTTCTCTCCTGTAGCTAAACTTACTATTGTTCGTGCTTTACTTGCTCTAGCTTCCATAAAAAATTGGCATGTGCAACAATTAGATGTTAACAATGCATTTTTACACGGTGATTTAGTAGAAGAAGTCTATATGAAGCCTCCACCAGGCTTATCTTTGCCTTCTAAGAATCTGGTTTGTAGATTAAATAAATCCTTATATGGTCTTAAACAAGCTAGTAGGCAATGAAATCATAAAATTACTCAATTTCTTCTTAATGCTGGTTATACACAGTCTAAGGCAGATTACTCATTATTTAATAAGTCCAATATGGGTAAATTTCTTGTTGTCTTAGTGTATGTTGATGATATTATATTAGCAGGTGACGATATAGATTCTCTAAACTTGCTTAAGTCTCAATTAGATGGTGCCTTTAAGATCAAGGATCTTGGACAACTCAAATATTTCTTAGGTTTGGAAATAGCTCGAACATCTGCTGGATTTTCTATTTTCCAACGTAAATATACACTAGATTTTCTTAGTGATGCATGGTTACTTGCTGGCAAATCGACTGCCACACTGATGACTCGATATTTGCACATGTTTTCCCTTTGTTTCTTGATCGTTTAAGCTTGCATTATCTCTTCTTTAGCCTATTTTACGCTAGGTTGTATTCCTTTGTCACATTTCAGGTCCTAGCACATAAAGTGAAGCGTAGGCGCAAGTTTAGAGTCAATCGGAGATTAATTGGCGACTCGGGGGAAGAAACTCGGGTTTGATTTGAAGAAGAATGGATTTATACCTTATTTTGTGACAGTATAATCATGTAATCTTGTCATGAGAAGAAAGAGGACGAGACTACGAGCGTCTGCGATCAAACGGCACCTGATTTGGAGTCCGAACGAGGGAGAAACGAAGAATCAAAGATAGGGAACCCGGGACTGCTAAATACCCGACCAAAATACCCGACCAGGTATTTTGACCATCTGATAGGGTATTTTTGGCAGCATCAAAAGGCCCCCGGTCGTGAACCAAAAATACCCGGTCGGGTACCCAAAATACCCGACCGGGTTGCGAACACAGGCTGTTAAAAGCCCGTTTTGTGCGTTTTTGAGGGGGAGAGCTGAGTATTGGATCCCAAACACCCAAGGGACGAACCAAAGAGAGAGAGGGCGATTAGAGGCATTATTGGAGTGGAATTGGAGGATTTCTTCTCCTTGGAAGCTCGAAAAAAAACCGGACTTGAAGACTGATCTTCTGAAGATTCTTACTGCAGTCTCTCTCTTCTCTATGGAGTAACTTCCCTTCACTTAGGTTTTGAGGAACCCTAGCTATGTTTGTTTGATTGGATGATTGTATGAATACTCCTACTTGATAATCTTGAGTTCATATTCAATCTATGCACATTTTCACGATTCAATTCTGCTTTAGTCGAGATTATTGATTCTTCTTTGATCCTATGAGAGCGAATACCTCATTAGGTCAATAGAGCACCATAGTTTGATAGTATTGGATCGATTGCTTTAGTCGAGGGTCGATTCACTGCTTTGTATCTATTGAGAATCTCATTCGATAGAAGGAGTCTAGTTCAGAATGCCTTGATCGATTGTTCTAGAGAAGGATGTGTCCCTCTAGGCAATCGACTCAAGAGGGTCTTGATCCTTTAGTCGAGATTCAAGGTCTAGTCAAGGATTCTCCGCATTGTGAATGAAAGTGAAACAAGTTAGAAATCATCAATCATTAATCTGGCTAGTGTACCTAAGTGAGTTCCCAACCTGTAATTAGATTAACTTTAACTGTAGTTTGTTAGAGTAGTTTTAGTTCTTCCATCTTAATCTGGTTTGCTAGATAATGAACTGAAGCTGAGTAATAGTAACTCTACAGACCAGTGGATTCGATATTTATTACTTGAGCCACTATACTGCAGTCCCTTTCATTGGTTACACTTGGCCATTGTTAGGAGTTGTGCCATAGCGAGTCACACACCACTGGTTGCTGGAAGTCAGCTCTCTATACATGACGGTGAACCTCTTTCTGACCCTGAATTATATCGTAGACTTGTAGGACGTCTTTTGTATTTGTATCATACTCGTCCTGATATTGTTTATGTTGTGCATAATCTAACTCAGTTCATGCGTAACCCATCAAACACTCATCTCACTGCTGCATATAGAGTTCTTAGGTATCTCAAGAACAATCCAGGCCAAGGGTTATTTTTTCCTAGTAATTCTTCTCTTAAACTTACCGGGTTTTCAGATAGTGATTGGGCTGGCTTCCCAGACTCTCGTAGGTCGACAACTAGTTATTGTGTGTTCCTAGGAGACTCGGTTATTAGTTGGAGATCGAAGAAACAACCTACTGTTTCCCTATCCTCGAATGAAGCCGAGTACCGTGCAATGGCAGATTTGACATGCGAGGTACAGTGGCTGCATTACATTTTTCAGGACCTGGGCATTATTTTTAACTCTCCTACTACGCTGTTTTGTGATAATCAGTCCACTATTAGACTAGCCGAGAATTCGGTGGCCCATGAACGAACAAAACATATTGAAATAGATTGTCATATCATTCGTGATCGCATCTTATCTGGTTTGATAAAGGTTTTGCATGTTATTAGCGAGAATCAACTCGCCGATGTTTTCACGAAGTCCTTGTCAAGTGTTGTGTTTTCATGTTTGCTTTCCAAGCTGAATCGTTTGGATATCCACGCTCCAGCTTGCGGGGGGTTGTTGGAGGACTCAAAGATGCAGAATAAATAGTTTAGGTGTTATGTTGTAATATTTGTTTAATTCTGTGGTGTATTTGTTATTCAACAGTTGCTATATATATTGTATAAACAGTGTATTATTTTACCAACTAATCAATAATAGAAGTAGACCTTTTTTCTCTCTATAAGTTCAACATCATTAGAAGCATATCATTATCTTTCAAAAACCCATGAACTTTAGAATATGCACCTGAACAAGGACACATCCAATTAGCTCGTCAACATCACTCCTGTGATCAGAAAGGACCAGTGCATGTTTCTTTACCTGCTGAAAATTTTCCAAAACTTAAGCAACGAATGTGAACCAATCAAGTGAGATTTCATATCCACCCGAAATGACTATAAGGAACTCGTCCAATATACATTTACAGCTTACCCGGCAAAGTAAAGATCTCGTACTCTCATTATCTGCATATACTTCAACCTGAGCCCAAGAGTTTCTATTTAGCACCCAGCCGGCTACTTGATCAAACATTATGTGAAAAGATATCAAAAGCTTGAATCTTCAAGTTAATTCTCATGTTCATCCACCACCAATCCCAGTAAAAGCAAAAGGCAAGAACTTTGCTTACCTCCAAATTAGTCCAACAGTCAACGGACCATATGAATTCCGACCACAACATTTCAGCCACCAGCTTGTCAATCCTTCTTGTGCAATCCCTTGGAGAATAGACGGAAAACGAGAAACGTAACTGCCTGAAAGAATTACAATGTCATACGACAGTTGAAGTTTGCAGCATGTTAAACCCATATTCAAATTAGCAACAACGATGAAATCCACAAAACACGAACTCCAATTGACTTGCGCATTAATTATCCACATTACAAATTGCGAGAAAGGAGTTGAACATTCAATCTTTGATCTAAAGAATCGATTAAAAGACGTGGTTACCTATGACAACGAGGCTAGAGACGAAGATGACGATTCCGAATTCTAATTAGGACAATACCGGGTGGCCGAAACCCTCATTTTTCCACGGGGAAACAAATGGTTGCATCTTACTTCACCAGACTTCGATAGGAGAGAGATCAATCAATCGAATCGCGAGGAAGAAGAACTTGAAGAATTATTTAAGAGCAACGGCGGCGCGTTTAGCTTGTGGGTCGCAATGCCGGCGAGAAGAAAGCGCCCAAAACCATTGTATTTTACGTTCGTTTTTTGCTTCTGTTAGTGCCGCAGCCGCAGTCCACACCTCTACATCCCATTAAAATTTAGAAGACCCAAACCGGATTAATCATTTAGGCAATAGAACGCCTAAACCAATTAAAATACCATTCGATTCATTTGATTGGATGGTTAATGATGGATCGAATATTTTTTTACAGTTTAACACGAAACTAGATGAACCATCACAATTTAACTAGTCCACTAATTTAGTATTTTAACCACAAAAAATTATTAAAAAACGTTACCGTAAACAAAGACCATTCAACCTCAGTCACTAATTTAATTTATACTTCTTTTTTTCATTCCAACCTACTTATGGGATTTATCTAATTCACTAAAGATTGCCACTCTTATGACCTATTTGAATTTAATATAAGAATTATGATTTCTTTTGTGATATAGTTTGAATGCTTTATTACAACTTTTTGGTGATAGATGATATGAATTTGTAATTATAATGGTTAATGATAAATTCATTCATAAATTAGTGCATTATATTTTTTTTGCAATAAGGGAGGCCAAGGCCAAGAAAGAAAAGAAAGAGGGGTTACAGAGCAACAGGCGCTCTCACTTGGCACTCAAAAGAGACACCCATAACATCATCTCTAAGGATCCCAATCAGCTCCCTCGGCGGATTAGGAAGTTCATGCGTACCATAGGGATAGACGAGACTGTTCTTCGAGAGCTAGTCTGCGGCTCTATTCCCTTCACGATACGTATGAACTACCCTAACCAACCAACTCTGCGCCAACTTCCTCCTGATAGCATCAAGCAATGAGGCGTACGGATGTACTGGGTCCCTTCGGTTGTTTATCAACTGGATTGCTAACTGAGAGTCAGACTCAACCACCAGGCTGTCGCATCCAACTTTCCAAGCCATGGTAGAAAGCCCAAAGCTCTGCTAACGCTGCAGTCGCTTCCCCGATCTTAGCCACGAAACCAGCAATCCACCTCCCTTGCTCATCCCTGATCACCCCACCAGCCCCCGCCGTCCCTGGGTTGCCAGCCGAGGCACCATCAATGTTCAGCTTATGCCACCCTGAGCTAGGAGGTTGCCAACTGATCTGTTCAGTAATCCTATTAGCCTGCAAGATAGATCGACCTGACTTAATGGAAGGAGCCTCCCACGCCTGGTGCCAAAGAAGGGCTTTGTGCTGAATCGAGTGAGCGAGAGTAGGAGCTGTGAGGGCCTTGCTAACCCCCTTGAAACCCACTATGCACTTGTTCCTCCACACCAGCCAGATAGCAATACTGAAGAACTCATTCCACGCCAAACCAGACTCCATCATGTCCTCACTAGTCAGATTGCTGCGGAGCCAGTCCTCTTGACCTTTGTGAAAAAATTCTGTCTGTTTGTCAATCGGGACCCAACGAGACCAGCAGAAACGCGCTGGAGGGCAGTCGCGCAACACATGAAGCACCGTCTCTGGAGTGTCCTCACACCTGGCGCAGTTCGGCGAGTCACTGCATCTCCTGCAAAAACGAAGAACATTGGTAGCAATCCGGCCAAGAAGAACCAGCCAGGTAAAACATCTCACCCGTTCTGGAACTGGAAGCTTCCAAATGCCCTTCCAGATCCGATCATTCGCCTCAACACTCCCGGGCTGGCTCAGAAGGTAAGCAGTCTTCATCGTGAAGCGACCATCAGCCGACGCCTTCCAGAAGATTTGGTCCTCATCTGAAGAAAGAGCATCAACCATCACAGCAGTGATCTTCTGAATGATCTCCGCCGAGAGCCATTGAGAGAGATGAGTGGTATCCCAGCGACCATCCACATCCATATAAGAGGCCACCGTCCGAGCTCGTTCCTTCTCCGGAACAGGTTGACTTGCAGCCTCAACGAGCGGTTCCTGCAAAATCCAATTATCCAACCAAAAGTTAGTGCTTTTCCCATTGTGAATGTTCCAAGCACACCCTTTTTTCAAAAGGCTAGCTGCTTTGTTTATGCTCGACCAAGCAAAAGAACTTCCCTGACAGGGTCTGAAGATGTTCAGATCTTTTCTCTTTCCACCATATTTTGCCCTCATGATTTGAGTCCAGAGAGTCTCTTTTTCTTGGAGAATGCGCCACCCTCCTTTAGCTAAAAGGGCGAGGTTAGCATGCCGGAGCGCCCGGAGGCCTCCTCCTCCTTGAGTTCTTGGCTCTGCTAGTTTCTCCCAAGCCACCAGGTGCATCTTCCCCTGGTTCTCATCCTTGCCCCAAATGAAATCCCTGTTAATCCTGTCGATAGTGTTGCAAACATTAACAGGGATCATTTCAGTTTGCATAGTGTACGTAGGGATAGCCAAGGATACAGATCTAGCAACTGTCAGCCTTGCAGCCAAAGATAGCCGTTTCGCCTTCCAAGGGGCCAGCTTCCTCTATATCTTCAGAATCAACTCCTAGTATCTGCTCCTGGTGATCCGGCCATGGATGGTTTGAATCCCCAAGTACCGACCCAACGCCTTAGTCAAGGGGATGGCAGCCTGATAACGATGTAATTGCACATGTTTGTGCCCCTAGTTCTTATCCGTTTGAGGGGAATAGTCGTGTGTTTTGGCCTATTTTACGCCGGGTTGTGCTATTTTGTCATGTTTCAGGTCCCAGGTGTCAAAGGGAAGGCTAACCACGAGTTTCGGGGCATTCGGAGGTCATTTCGTCAAGCTGGGGCCAAAACACGGGCACACCTAAGGCATTACACGGCCGTGTTCCTGTGGCCGTGCTTTTTATGCCGAGAGCTGAGCTGATTACACGGGCAGGGCCGAGACAAAGCACGGCCGTGTTCAATCATTACACGGCCGTGTTCAATCATTACACGGCCGTGTCCAACGCGAAGCACGGCCGTGTTTCCTCCCAACTGTTGGCCGTGTAATTAACCTTGGCCGAGACACGGGCAGGCTCAGGCAAAGCACGGCCGTGCCCTCGACCGTGCTTTGGCCACTGATGCTTTTAAGCAGATTTTCAGCCACAAGTCAAGGGGATTCGAGTTTTAGAGAGAGAGATCAGTTCCTAGAGAGAGAAAGCGACGAACAAGAGTCTCCAAGTGCCCTAGATTGATTTTCAACACCATTGGAGGCCAGCTTGAGCTTGGAGAAGTGCCGATCAACATCCAGAAGCAGGAATCCATCCTTCACAGTATGAATTCCGCGTCTGATTCTGCTTTTGCTTCTTTCTCTATGGAGTAGTTCTTCCATTCATCTGGGTATGGAGAACCCTAGATTTGTATGTTAGGCTTTGATTGTATGAACCCAAGTACTGATTCTATGATTTGATTATATTCGATTGAGGTTTTTGGCGCCGTTGCCGGGGACGGCTAGGTTGTTGAAGAAAAGTAATTTCTGTTAATTTAGCTTTTCTTTTTGCTTTGTTTGCTTTGTCCCACTTGTGCCTTCACGGGTTTGCTTGCTTGAGTGTGTGCAGGTAGTGCATGACCCGTAGCCAGTCGGGAGGTTTACTGCCGTTGAATCCAGAGATTGACCGCACCTGTCGCCAACTCAGGAGACAGCAGCGAGCTAGACTGGCTACGGAAGAGCGCCTAGACGGCCACTTGAGTAGCGATTCTGAAGAAGAGTACGGGATGGACGGAGACTACAATCAGCACCAGGGGAATCCTCAGCAGGCTCCCAAGGTGAATCAGGTCCTGGGGAACAACCCCATACCCCAGGATCATGGAGTTCATCATCCACCGCAGCCGGGTCCCACCTTGGAGTACTACTACACTCCACGGATTGCTGACATCCGCCCGGTCATCCTCTACCCGCCGATCCCAGCAAACAACTTCGAGATCAAGCCATGCTGGATTCAGCTCATCACATCCTCGATCCAGTTTCATGGCTTGAAGGATGAGGAGGCCAGGGTACATTTGTCCCGTTTTCTGCAGCTGACAAACGGGTTCAAGCTGAACGGTGTTCCCGATGATGCGATCCGCCTTCATCTCTTCCCACATTCTCTGGCGGGGAATGCTAAGCGGTGGTTGGAGACCCAGCCCCCATTGTCCATCACCTCTTGGGACGATCTGGCGGACAAGTTCGTGCACAGGTATTATCCGGCATCGAAGACTACAGAGATCCAGCGGGAGATCACTCACTTCCGCCAAGAGCCAGATGAGTCACTTCGTGATGCATGGGAGTGGTACATGGGCTATTTCTGGCAGTGCCCCCATCATGGCTTCAGCGATGCATTCACAGTGGGGAACTTCTACAGTGCCCTCTCTCCAGATAGCCAGAGGGTGATTGAGTCTCTATGCCCAGGAGGGGATATTCTCACTAAGACTCCACCCGAGCTGAACCAGATGATTAATACATTGGCTGCCAGAGATCATTCCTGGGGGCAGAGCAGCAGAGGCAGACATTCCCGGGACCGTGGTGTGCACGCCATGGAGTCCAGATCCGGACTCGAGCAGCAGGTAGCTGAGCTGGTGCAGACATTGAAGCAGCCCAACAGTCTTATTCCGTGCAGAGGTTTGGCTACACCTCTAGTTGCTCAGTGTCAGTGGTGTGAGAGCTCCAATCACCTAGTGGAGGACTGCCAGGCTATGAGGGAGTCTACCACACCCCAGGAGCAGTTGGCCTTCATCGCCAATGCACGGCGCCTCGATCCATACAGTAACGCATATAATGAGGGGTGGCACCAGCATCCCAATTTCGCCTGGAGCAGCAACACCACTAAACCACCTGGTTTCCCAGCACCAGCAGGTGGTTTTCAGCAGAGGCAGCCCTTCCAGGCTCGCCAGGGGCCAGGCCCACAGCAGCATCCCTACCAGCCTAGGTAGGGGCAGCCATTCCAGCAGCCCCAGCGCCAGTTTGCCGAGCCAGCAGCAGCTCCAGCACCAGATGACAGGATGACGAAGCTGGAAAACATTCTAGCTTCATTCATGACGAGCACTCAGGCGACTATCACGAGGTTGGACCAGAGTGTAGCCTCACTGGAGGCAGGTCAGAGGAACCAGGGTGCCATTTTGCAGGATCTGCAGACCCAGGTGGGCATCTTGGCCCGCCAAACCACCACCAGGGCACCGGGGACTTTGCCTGCCACCACTGTCCCGAATCCTCGAGATCCTCACCAGCATCAGCAGCTGGATGCCATTTTTACCAGGAGCGGTAAGACCATATCTGCTGATCCTGTCCCGGCCAGACAGGAGGAACCACTGACTGCTTCAGCACTTCCAGTCGACGATGCAGAAGTGCGGGTGGAGAAGGAAGCCCCTGCTCCCAAGCCACAACCAGTGGTTAAGGAGCATGTGCCCCAGCTTACCTTCCCCACTCGCCTACACAAAGACAAGCTGGAGACTGAGTTTGCCAAGTTCATGGCAATGTTGAAGCAGCTCAACATCAGCATACCGTTCGTGGAGGCACTGTCGAAGATGCCCAAGTATGCCAAGTTCATGAAAGATCTCTGCACCAACAAGAAGAAAACTGGGGATCTCTCGACAGTGTTGCTGAGCGAGGAGTGTTCTGCTATCCTGCAGAACAAGCTGCCCGAGAAGCGCAAGGATCCAGGGAGTTTTACTATCCCTCTTACTATTGGCAGCATGCATGTAGGAAAGTCCTTGGCGGACCTAGGCGCTAGCATTAACGTCATGCCATATAAGTTGTATAAAATGCTAGACCTAGGTGAACTTAGCCCTACTAGGATGAGCATTCAATTAGCTGATCGTTCTATTGTGCATCCTAGGGGAATCATAGAGGATCTGCTTGTTGGTGTTGGTGCATTCACATATCCTGTTGATTTTGTTATTCTTGATATACATGAGGATGTGGATGTGCCTTTGATTCTAGGTAGGCCATTTCTTGCCACCGCCAAGGCACTTATTGATGTGCATGATGGTAAACTGATCTTGCGTACTGGGAATGAACAGGCTACTTTTTCTGTGACTGAGTTTGATCACTGTGCTATGATTGATGTCACGCCTGTGCATGCTATGTCTGATCAGGTACACGAGCCTGTCGTGTATCCTTCTGCTCCTCTTATTTTGCAGGACCCTCCCATCATTCCTTCGCTGCCACTCCATCCAGCCTCGCCTCCGAACAAAAAGCTCAAGGAGGAGTGGCGGCCGAAGCAGCAGGTTGCTAAGCCTGCGCGGAAGAAGAGTGGAGACCACTATGAGCTGGTCCCACCCCCTGCACCACGACCACCCTGGCCGTCTGGGTACTCACTCGCCTGCATCTTGCCAGATGGGCAGGTCGAGCTGACTGATGATGGTGGTCGCATCCGTCGGGTGCATGGCCACAACCTCAAGCTGTACCTCAAGAGCGACGTGGATCCGCTCTTGAAGGCACCTGTTCCTGCACCGCCCTGAGTATCCACCATGGGCGTCCAGCTAAAAGACGGTAAAAAAGCGCTTGTGGGGAGGCAACCCCACCACGGTTTGATTTTCTTTCTTGTGTTTTGAGTCGGATTGTAACCCGGTTTGGGTTTGGTTTGTTTTCTTTTGGTTTGGATGATATTTTATTGGGCTGACCATTGAACCTAACATATTGTGTTTGAGCTCTTCTGTTTCCCTTTGGCTGTGCTTGCCCCGACTGGCCCGTTTCCAGTCTCCTGCAGTCCGTGCATACCGGTAACATCGTTCCCTTTCCCTTCCCTCTTCTCCATTGAGGGCAATGTCGATCTTAAGTGTGGGGGGATGTTTATCTTTTGACTGCATTAGATCTGTTTGTGTGCTTGGAGCCTAGTCCACTGTCCAAATTTTTAAATTTGAGGGCTCCAATTACGTGTTCCTTGCAATTGCCTGCTCAGTATGCTTTGAATTGACAGTCTTTATAGTAATATGCAACCTAGGGAGGTAGTGTAGCACTATGGAGGATGTTGATGCATTTAAGAAGTCTCATTTCTTCTTCATATTATGTTGGTTGATTGAGTGAATTAGTGATCTTAGGACCCTTGAATTGTGTGGTGCTGTGGATTTTCTACCTGTCATGGACTCTTGTGTCATGTTTTGAAAATAACAGGTGCTCGAAAATGTGCTTCAAAATAAACGTCTCCCGTGCGAATAGGGCGAAAGTGTGTAAGGGGAGACGGGAATTCGTTCCCAATTTCCACCTACTACCTCCAGCCCCCTTACATGTCTTTCCCCCGCACGAGGCTCGAGACATCCGCTCCTGGCATGGCCGGTAAGAGCAGGTTGGGACCCTTGAAAAAGAAAAGAAAAGAAAAGAAAAATATCAGAAAACAAGCAAAACAGGAAAAAAAGGGGGTTCCAACCATCTTTAAGCAGAAAATAGAGCACCTTGAAAAATGTGAGTCCATGGTCTTTTGTTTTTGAGAATCTCACCATCCACAATTCATTTGTCCTCTGTTCACTATTTGCCATGATGCCGACTCGATACTAGTGCTCTCGCCGAAGAAGCTATGAGATGACTTGTGCGTCGGTTGACCTCGTAAGTTGCTAATTGACCTAGGAAGTCCTCTATCTACGATCTGGGTTGTTTGCTGCTATAGAGGTCTGGAGAGTTGCATTGGTTTGAGTTAGGTTTGCTTGGGGACAAGCAAACGGTTAAGTGTGGGGGAGTTTGATAACGATGTAATTGCACATGTTTGTGCCCCTAGTTCTTATCCATTTGAGGGGAATAGTCGTGTGTTTTGGCCTATTTTACGCCGGGTTGTGCTATTTTGTCATGTTTCAGGTCCCAGGTGTCAAAGGGAAGGCTAACCACGAGTTTTGGGGCATTCGGAGGTCATTTCGTCAAGCTGGGGCCAAAACACGGGCACACCTAAGGCATTACACGGCCGTGTTCCTGTGGCCGTGCTTTTTATGCCGAGAGCAGAGCTGATTACACGGGCAGGGCCGAGACAAAGCACGGCCGTGTTCAATCATTACATGGCCGTATCCAACGCGAAGCACGGCCGTGTTTCCTCCCAACTGCTGGCCGTGTAATTAACCTTGGCCGAGACACGGGCAGGCTCAGGCAAAGCACGGCCGTGCCCTCGACCGTGCTTTGGCCACTGATACTTTTAAGAAGATTTTCAGCCACAAGTCAAGGGGATTCGAGTTTTAGAGAGAGAGATCAGTTCCTAGAGAGAGAAAGCGATGAACAAGAGTCTCCAAGTGCCCTAGATTGATTTTCAACACCATTGGAGGCCAGCTTGAGCTTGGAGAAGTGTCGATCAACATCCAGAAGCAGGAATCCATCCTTCACAGTATGAATTCCGCGTCTGATTCTGCTTTTGCTTCTTTCTCTATGGAGTAGTTCTCCCATTCATCTGGGTATGGAGAACCCTAGATTTGTATGTTAGGCTTTGATTGTATGAACCCAAGTACTGATTCTATGATTTGATTATATTCGATTGAGGTTTGAATGATTGAATGACTTGAATCCTGATCAAATTCCTGTTGTTTCTGCTTTGACCTAGAATGAGAATATCTGCCTAGGTTGATAGAGCATCCTTGATTGAAGGTAGGGAGTTGGTGACTTTAGTCGAGGAACCAACTCACTATTCTGTACCGGATTTACTCCGGTAGTGGAGGTTTTGTTCTTAGGGCCTCAATCTGTCTACTCCGGTGGAGGTTAGTCGCCCGCTAGAGATTCAGATTGAGAGGGTCTGAAGACCTTTAGTCGAGACTTCAGGCTGTTTAAGAATCTTCCGCAGTATAACTTTCATAGAAACTGAACTTGGTAATTACAATCCGGCATAACTGCAGTCTAGGGGGAACCATATCCGGGTGACCTCTCTTAACCTGAATACAACCGTTTACTTGCTTTGTTAGTTTGTTAGTTTAGACTTGCATTAAAGTTTCATTGCTAGATAACAAGAATTCACTGAGTAGTCATCAAATCTAGGACCCGGGTTGATAATTAAACCCAAACCCGCTATACTACGCTTTAGGAAGTGGTTTCACTTGGCCAATTCCTGGAGTGACAGTAGAGTCGAGTCACAGCCTTATCGCTCAATCTCTGAGCACGCAGCGAGTAGATATTGGGTGAGATGTACATCATGGACTTGGAGTAGTTCACTTTCTGCCCTGAGCTCTCGCAGAACTCGTCATGACACTGGCGGATGATCCTAACCTGCGCCCCTTCCGCACCTGCAAACAGAACTAAATCATCGGCAAAGAAAAGGTGAGTGAGAGCCGGCCCGCCCCGCGCTATGCTTAGGGGTTTCCAAAGCTTAGCACGGACGGCCTCATCTATCCTGTGAGAAAGGCGCTCCATACAAAGAACAAAGAGATATGGGGAAAGAGGATCTCCCTGTCTGACTCCCCTCGTGGGTGTAATGGGTTGGGTAAGCTCACCATCCCAAAGAATCCTCATACGGTTCTGCTCAACACAGAACATGATGCACCGAATCCAAGAGCTAGGCAGGCCCACTTCAATCAGAGTATCCCTCAAGAAGTCCCACCGGAGCCTGTCATAAGCCTTCTCCAAGTCAATCTTAATCACCATACCACCCTTTCTCCCTCTTTTCTTCTTCAGAGAGTGCAGCACTTCTTGGACGACGAAAATATTGTCCGCCGTTTGCCGCCCCGGGATGAAGCTACTTTGGCGAGGAGAGATAAGCTTTTTCATGACCATTTTCAGCCTGCTCGTCATCGCCTTGGTAATAGCCTTCAAGTTCACATTATTCAAAGAAATGGGTCGGAGTTGGTGGACAAACTCGGGTTTCTCCACTTTAGGAATGAGCACCACAGTGGACTCCGAGATGGCTGCAGGCAAGGTCCCATTCTCGAAGAAAGAAAGAGCCATATCCGTGAGAGCCTTCCCCACAACCCGCCACTCCTGCTGATAAAAACCCGCTTGAAAGCCATCTGGACATGGAGCCTGCAGAGCTTTCATATCAAAAATGGCCTGGTGAATATCCATGATCGAAAAGGGGCGCAATAAGCACATCCATTCCTCCTGGCTCAGACGAGGGAAAGCTCCCTTGGGCATAAAATCAGTGTAAAGAGACGCCTCCTGCAAGTACAGGTTAGAGAAAAAATCAAAAACAATCTGAGCAAGCTCCTGTCTATCCTGCACCCACTCCCCATTCTCCTTTTTCAGACATTCAATCTTGTTCAGCCGGCGACGAATGTTGGCGATTTGGTGGAAGTAAGCAGTGTTTCTTTCCCCAAACTTCACCCAGTTTTCTCGAGCCCTTTGAAACCATTACAGTTCCTCCTGCTCAAGGGTTCTGTCTAACTCTGCTTCAAGCTTGGTATGAAGTTTGGCCAGACCAGGATGGAAGGAGGTGGCTAGCTTCCTCTCAATCCCTTCGATTCTCGCCACCAGCCGTCTTTTGCGTTGAAAGACATTGCCAAAAATCTGCTTGCTCCAAGAATTCAAGTTATCCGAGAGCTCCTGCAAAGCCATAGGAAAGTTATTATTCTACCCACTCCAATTATCACTTAAATTTTTTTGGAAATCAGGGTGAGTAAGCCAAGCAGCTTCAAATCTGAAGCGTCTAGGGGAAGATTGGGTAACTCCCTGACTCGGCACCGTCGTCAGAATTGGGTTGTGATCTGAGCTCAGCCTCGCTAGATGCACCACCGTTGTGTTAGGGAAGGACTCATTCCACTCGATGTTGCACAAGCTCCTATCCAATCTGCTAGCTTTGAAGGTCTGCACCTGGTCACCCCTGCACCAAGTATGCTTCGGCCCTGAATACCCGAGGTCCACTAGCTCTGCCTCATTGAGCCACCCATTGAACCTTCTGCACCGCCGCAACACTCTAGGAGTCGCTTGACAAGTAGTTTCCAGCGGAGAAAGAATAGCATTGAAGTCACCGGAAAGGAGCCATGGGCAGTCCATAGTTTTGCTTTGCTCAATAAGGTAGTTCCAGAGGAGTTGCTGTAGCTGCTGCCGTGGTGAAGCGTACACTGCGGTAAGCATCCAACGGCGACTGTTCCCCTTTGAGACCGAGGGGTCAGGTGCTGGAAGCCCGTGGAAATGACAGAAATGTCGTACTGTTTGGCATTCCAGAAGAACCAAATACCACCACTCCTGCCGTTAGCCTCAACCCGGATGACATCCGGGTAGCCCAGCCTTTCACAAACTCTATTAGCATTCTCCCCACTGATCTGCAGTTCAATAAGAATAACGAAGTCAGGTTTGTGGAGCTGGAGAGCAAGCTTCAAAGAGCGAGAAAAAGCATTGCTACCAGCTCCCCTCACGTTCCAGGCAAAAATTATGAAATCAGACTTAACGTTGACAGACATTAAAACTAAGAAGTAAAAGACAATGACGAGAAACGAAAAGCAATGCCGCAAAGGAAGGAGCACACCAGGAATTAATGGCCAGTAGCAGCCTGACTGCTCGCAATCCCGCTCGGATCCGCCTCCATCTTCTCCAAGCCTTCCTTGTTGGTCAGCTCGATGTCAGTCACCGCCTTCGGCAGCGCCGCTTCCGTCCATTCCTTTATTTGTTGCAGGGTAAGAGAGACTCTCTTCTCCTTGTTCCGACCCTTCTTTTCTTTCACCGGGGACCAGATTTGCAGCGGCTTCAGGGCGTTATGGCGCATCAGGGTACTTTTCTTTGGTGTCGCTGACTTTTTGGTTCCACCGCCGCGTCCCTCTTTCTTCGACTTAGTCCTGGAGACCGCCGACGGAGTCTCAGGATCGACCACGCGAGGAGCAGGCGGCTGGTATGGTAGCGCCTCGACGATTCGGATCCTGGTCCCGTTCCCATCAATAGTTTGGGTCGCTGGCCCGGTTGGATTGGCCAGGTCCGCTTCTTTCCCAGTCGGCCCACTCAAAGTCTTCGCAGGCTGCTTGGGGCTCAGGACTTGGGAAGTCTGAGAGGTAGCCTGGATAGCCACGTTGCTAGGCCCACTAGAAGAGGCCTCTCCCGCTTTGGGCCCAGCAAACCTTTTTCAGTAATCCCTACTGCCTCCAACACTTTCCCTTTCCCCTTCGAACTTCCTTTGCCTTTCCCCTCCGTTTTCGCCGCTTGTCTCTCCCCTGTCTGTTGTCGTTGTTTATGCTGCGACACCCCTTCCTTTCGTGATGAAGACTTCCCCATAATTTCGCCCGCTTTCCTTTCCTCCCCTCTCTTCTGCCCGTTGGCGATCGCCATCCCCTGCTCCATCTTTCCTTTTGTGGCAGTATCCTTTTGATTGCGCCGAGATTTGCGCGACACCACCATCCAAGGTCCGAAGCTGGCATTGGCCTCCGGCGAGGCCTCGCCGGCCAGAATCAACGTCGTTGCCAAGGCACCAGAGTCAGCTTCCCTGTTCGCACCTCGGTCTCTGGTTGGGCAAGAGACATTCGTGTGTCCCACTATCCCACAATCAAAGCAGACAACAGGGAGGTTTTCATATTCAACTTTCTGCCACCGGCCGTCTAATCTGATCCTCGGGACCAGCGACTTCGACAAATCTACTTCAACGGCCATCCGTGCAAATTTTGCCCGCTGTTGGTGTTGAGTATGATAATCGAGCTTAATGGATCTTCCTAGGAGATTGCCCATAGTGAAGAGGAGTTCTTTGTGATAGAAGTGCACTGGCAGGCCGGGGAATTGAACCCAGACTACCATCGTTTTAGGTAGGCTGTCCGTCACCCGAAATCCCGTCGTCCATTGTTGAACCAGGAGGTAGTGATCGAAAATTGTCCAGGGGCCCTCAGTGAGCGCTTTGAAATAATCTTCATCGTTTCCGAGCTTGACCAGAAAGCACTCCTCATCCAAAGCAAAAATCTCGCCAGAGGGCACGAAGCCTGTTGCACAGAGTTGCATATCCGATGGATCTTCCTAGGAGTCTCACGACAAGGGTTCTTTGCCAGGGCTTACTGAGTTGGGATTGGAATTTCTCCGAAATCTTTAGCTCAGGCTCGCCTTGGAACGATCGCGTGATCAGGTCATGTTCCCCTACAGGGACCCATTGTACCCCGGAGGGTTTGGCTAGGTTTCTGCCCCCTGTTAGCACCCCCAGCATAGGAGATCGTTCGAGTGGGATGAGGGCTGTTGTCAGGGGAGTCCAAAATCCCAACTCCGGTTGAGGTTAGCAACTTGCTTGGATCCGTGCTCATGACCCTCTCCACCCTGGTCATCAGAGCCTCCTCTGATTGAGCCGCAGCTGTCTGTGTCTCGTCCACCACCATGTCAGAAGTCGCTTCATTCCCAGTGGATTTGTTCACCATTGTCGTTTCCCTAGGCAGAGGCAAGGGGCCGATACCTGAAGCTGGATCATCCGGTGGCCGTCCTGGCGGGATGGAAACGGTCGCCGGAGCTACTTGCGCTGAAGTGTTCGTACAGAGCATTTTCTCCTTGAATTAGTGCATTATATGTTTTTTATATTATAGCGCATGTATAGTTCTATCAACAGTTAATTAATAGGTCTGTCATAAATTTTTTAATAAAGTTCTCTAATAATAGTACCACTAACTTTTTCGGGGTAATTATCATAAATGGTCACAAATCTATTCACTTAGTACAAAACGGTCACAATTCTTTAAATTTGCACATTTCGGTAAAACAAGTTTGAGCAAATAACAAAGTGGTCTATCCGTCCAATTCTGTCCAAAAATTCGTTACATTTTGCCCAAGTCAACATTACATGTCATTAAAAATAATAATTAAAAATTACTTAATCACCCTACTTAACCCACACAACCCTGTTAGAAGCCGAACAGTAAAATTAGGGTTACCGATCTGGAGCTGAGTCGCGGACTAGGTCGCTCTCTTTAAGACGTTGCACTGCCTTCATTGCGCACGGCAGACTATCAACCGGTCGCCTCCAAGATAAAACAGCTCATCTAATTTGCTCGGCGGTTTTGTGCAAAAACCGGAGCTCTTTGAATACACTCTTTCTCGTGTTTCTGCTCTCTTATTGTATGTTTAGAGGGTCTGGGAAGTGCTCTATTTATAAGAGCAAAACCGTAGAATATTTCCTCTTTCGTGGGGAATAAGTCGCACTTTAATTAAGAAGATAATCACTTCCATAATTAAAATGCATTATATTAAGATAATTAATCAAAATTATCTCCATAAGATTCTTTTTATTAATTATTCTTGGTATTTTCGTATCTAAAAATATACTGGATATTTAATTCAATATAGCTTTCAAACTATTCATTCCCAACAAACCCAACCGGTCGTAAGAAGCTCTTTACCCACCCAAATGTTCTTCTCCATCACTCTGCCATCGGAAATCCCCTTCTTCCTCCTGTCGCTTCCACCGTGCCTTCTTCTCCACCACTCCGTTGTTGCTCCATCGTGACAAGGACAACAAGCTCAACGAGGATGGGATCTTCTTCACAGGCGGCTCCTCCTCCGATTCCTCAGAAATCAACAACAGCAAAGACACCACTATCCCCGCAGCCCTCCCTCCCCATCTTCCTCCGCCTCGACCTCGTCGCACCACAATGCCTTCCCTGATTCGTCTATATTGCTCCGTCGGAGCACCGATGAGATTTCCACCAACTGAGACGAGCGGGCACTGGAGGAGGGAGAGGGCTATTAGACGGTGGCTAGATGGGCCAATGGAAAGTCAATTTTCGGGAAGGCGGGAGAGTGGTACAGGTTAGAAGGGAGGTGGGCAACGACTATTCGAGTGCCGAGCAGGAGAGATGGGAAACGACGTCATGGACGACGATGCTGATGCACACGCCGAGCAAGGAGACGGGAGACGATGACGAGCGCCGAGCAGGGGAGGTGGGAGACGCCGACGCCGAGTAGAGGAATTGAATGATTTTTGGTTTTCCCGTATGAAAGATCAACAGATGACCAGAAGCAAGTCAGAACTCGGCGGCGACCTAGGTCTCCAATTCTTTTTTTATTATTATTTTAAGTTTGGTTGATCTGGGTCGATTAGGTTTGTTATCAATTTTTTTATTAATATTTTATGTGACGTGTCATGCTGACTGGACATAAGATAACAGATTTTTTGACGGAATTGGACGGATTGACCACTTTGTTATCTGCTTAAACATGTTTTACCGAAACATACAAAATTAAAGAATTGTGACCGTTTTATACAAAATGAATAGGTTTATGACCTTATGATAACTACCTTAACTTTTTCGATTTTGATCCAATTATGAAAACATTGCAAACAACTCGTTATTCCCGGTTCGGGTTTAACAATACTGGGCTAAACCCCGGTACATGGATCGGATATCTAGAAAGTTTCAAACCCGACCCATCCAACCCATGCATACTCTACACATAATTGTCCGTCAGTCCGTGAGAGGAGAGGAGATCCGAGTGAGAAAACCCTAATCAAGTACCTACCCTTCCCCTTCTCCTCTGTTCTTGTGTTTCTCTGGCGTGTTTCTCTTTCCATCGGCGCCTTCTCAACTTGTTCCTTCGTTTGTGCGGCTCTCTCTGGCGTGGTTGCAGCTTCTGAATCCCCTGCTTATTCGTCATGGCTATTAGTAAGCTTCATCATCAAACTATTGCTACGATGGGTTGGGTGCAGAGTACACGTTTTTTTAATTCTGTAGAGCTTAAGATTATTGTGTCTTGTCTTCTTTTCGCAGGGCTTCAATTCGAGAACAATTGTGAAGTTGGTGTTTTCTCCAAGCTCACGAATGCATACTGCTTGGTCGCGATTGGAGGATCTGAAAGCTTCTACAGGTACGGCCGAGTTCTTTCCCCTGCCTATAAAGTTTTAAACTTTTCTGCAACGATTGTGAGATGAGATGATTGAAACGTTTTTTTGTAATGGCTGGATTGCTTGCCCATGTTGCAGTATCTTTGAGTCCGAGTTGGCAGATGTCATTCCCGTGGTTAAGACCTCGATTGGGGGCATTAGAATAATCGGGAGGCAATGTGTTGGTAAGATGAGTGTTGATTTATCTGTTGTTTCGTATTATTCTGCCATGATTTAGGCTCACTGCTCGAGCATTTGCTTTGGCTTGCAGGAAACAAAAATGGACTTCTTCTGCCACACACCACCACTGATCAGGGTGAGTTTTTGATGAGTTTATTGGACATGCCTGCTTCCGATCGCGTTTATTGATCGACCGACTCTAGTAATCTGTTGCTCTCTTTCTCACTGGCAGAGCTGCAGCACTTGAGGAACAGTCTCCCTGATTCAGTTGTTGTCCAGAGGATAGAGGAGAGGTTGAATGCTCTCGGAAATCACGTTGCTTGTAATGACCATGTTGCTCTTGCACATCCTGATCTTGACAGGGTAAGTGTTCGTAACTATTGCTTGTGGTGCTGGCATTATAGCGCCAACTGTTCGAGTAGTGAAATGTTGGTCCGGAGTCCGGACATGTCTGTTATCGTTGCTCAAATGTTTTAGATGGCTAAAAGTTTGTTCGAACATTCATAACGCTTTCACATCAGAGTCTGTTGCTTGAAATAATCTAAGATAGCTGTGGCTTCAGGGCTAATTTATCACTTCCAACTCTGCTATGACTAGGAAACTGAGGAGCTGATAGCTGATGTTCTTGGAGTTGAAGTATTCAGGCAGACGATCGCTGGTAACATTCTTGTAGGAACCTACTGTGCTCTTTCAAACAGAGGCGGCATGGTAAGTGCTCACACTAAGCTTTTTACTTCGATTGGTCTTGGCTAGCGTTTGTATTGTTTGCACAATATGTGACATGATCTCGTATTTTGCACCAAAACTGCAGGTGCACCCCCACACTACCATTGAAGAGCTTGATGAGCTTTCCACCCTTCTCCAGGTCCCCTTGGTTGCCGGGACAGTTAACCGTGGCAGTGATACTGTAGCTGCAGGGATGACGGTGAATGACTGGACAGCATTCTGTGGCTCATACACTACGGCGACAGAGCTGTCTGTTATCGAGAGCGTTTTCAAGTTGAGGGAAGCTCACCCCAGTGCCATTGTGGATGAGATGAGGAAGTCTTTGGTTGACAGCTATGTTTGAGAGATGTTGTGGTGCATGTCAGCTGGGAGTGTGGCACCATCTCTGTAGTCCTACATTGGACTCTTAGAATTGGAGTGACGAAAGGAAAAGGAACAAGACGACTATTGTGTTCGGAGGCTCTCGTCTCAATTTTACCTTATCTTGGGCCGATCCAGGTTTTTGGTCAAATGAGTGGGCTTTAATGATTTAACATACGCTGCTATCTAGAGCCCAACCGATTCACATGACCTAAGGCAGTACCGCGGGAGAAGTTAGGATGCTAACTCTACGTGCTAATGAAGGGCTTATCTGGTATTTTGAAATATTAAAAAATAAATTACTTAAAATCAAATTTAATTTTCTCTCTCCTGTTTTTACTATCCATTTTTTACCGAAAATTACCACTAATTCATTAATACTTAGATTAATAATATTTTTGGCTGTTTATAGTAGCGGTTTATTGATTTTTTGTAGTGATTTATTTTAGTAGTGATTTAATTGTTAGTAGTAGTGATTTAATGATTTTTAATTAATAGTGATGGATGATTTATATTAGTAGTGTTTTTGTGAGTAATAGTAGTGATTTTACGTATTTAAAAAACTACTAATAATGAACAAAAGACGGTGATTGCTATAAGAAAAACTACTTAAAATGACTACTACATACTAATATTCACAAGAATAATCACGGCTTGACAAATCACTACTAAATACACACATATAATCACTACTACATCAACACATATAATCACTACTACATCAAAGGAGATCTATAGCAGATCTGCTTAGTTTAATTTCCATCCCGATCGAGGTCGCCTTGCATTAATTCCCAAACCCATTAGCAGGCCAACTAGAGGCTCTCTGAACCCAGCAAGGAGCCCGACCACCACCATCTCTCCAATCAAATCTTTCAAATAAAAGGGAGAAAGAAAGAAAGAGCCTCCTCATTGGCTCCAATTTTAAGTCGCCCTTATCCCGCTTGTTTGAGTCTGGAATGTCGCAGGCGGTTAGAGAGAGCAGTTGAGTTACTATTAATGCATATATCGATGTATTTATAGTCGGCTAGTTTGAGTATGAAGCATTAAATGTCATGTCAAGCGGCCTAGATATGCCTTGCTTTATCTAGACCGCCCGCGGCGGGCGTTTAATGCTTAGTCCTACAGTATTCGAGGTAAGTATCATAGGAGGATCTTCTCTTCCTAACACCAATGGTATTTTGTGTCGGGCGGCCTACTCCCTGTCACGTCGCAGGGTGGCCGCCTGCCGTTCTCCTTTCCCTATGTCCACTCTTTTGGGTCTCTCGCTGTGGCCCGGTCCCTTCTTCGGGCCCTGCCTGGTCGTCCCCCTATGGGCATTAAGTCCAACACTGCTCAACTATGGGCCCAACACCGCTATCACCATTAACGGCGATCTGAAATGATGACGGATCAACAAGATCCGGGTTCTGATCTGTTCAACAGTGAAACCAGATGCATCGTACCCTCCAACGGTGGTGAGGGATAGCAGGGGAACCAGATCCTCGCCGGTAGAAAGCAGCAGCGACCTCGACCTCCATTCTAGATATACAAAATATTGATAGTAGTAGTAGGGAGCGGTTTGTGGTAGAGAGAGAGGGGGGAGGCACTAAGTCATTTTCTTGTAGAGGGAGTTGTGAGAGAGAAGCCGAGGAGCCAGGACGGAAGAGAGGCGGCGAGAGTTTCTTTGTTTACGAAAATTAATGAAGGAACTGACTAAAATAACCTCTGATTAATTCTGACTCTTAGATTAATATTTTAATTTGACGATTAGAGAGGTGGTTAGTATGGTGCTAACCCATTTAGAGGTTAGCATCTAATCTCATTCCTCTCTATCAGGCACAAGATGGCGAAAATACCGGTCAATCACGGATGCCTGCCTTTCCACCTTATACCAACTCGATTGGATAGATAAAGTTCGAATTAAATAAATAGCTTACAGTATGGTTAATAATTGAACTCGACTGATTATACATGCAAATAATACTTTGTATAATTCGTCATTTTTAGTTTTAACATATTCAATATTTCTAGTATGTTGTTGCCTCATAAATCAGTGTTCTTTTATTATTATTTCTCTGATTGTTATTTATAACTTTTCACTTCTGTAATGTTAATATAATTATGATTAGTAACACAATAGTTGAGAAGACAAAGACAAATTATTAATTGAGAATATTCATCAATACCCGAAACTCGATTGGGTATGTACACATTTTAATTTACTACCCAAATTTTACATTGATATGTGTATAAATAAAACTCGAATTAATTATAGTAGAGTAAGGATAGTCACTATCTACCACAATCCAACTTGTTACCATACCTAAGCATCATCTAAGAGATTTTTACATATCGGGAATAAATGTACTTAATCAGTTAATCATTATGTACATAATGAAATAAAAAAAAAGAACCATTGAAATATAAACCATGTACATAAGGAAATAAAAAAAAAGAACCATTGAAATATAAGAATTAATGCCGGGAGATCTGGTGAATATCAGTTAGTCTTTCCAGTTAGTGAAGCTGGTACTTAGCACGCCACATTTAGCGAGCGAAACTACAGAATCTTGAAAACTAAAATTTCATATTCAAATGTGTTTACTCAACAGTCACAGGCTCACAACAATCCTCATCTCCTTATAGCATCAATATCATGAAGCAGTTCGAGATTGAACTCATACATGTTTTAGAAGGTCCACCGCCATATGCATATTACAATAAAAATAAAGAAAAATAGTATTGAAAATTTGGAATGAAAAGTCTTATATCAATAAAGGGCTCGTACTTTGCCGTTTACGTCAATTGTGACCATATGTTTCGATATGACAATTGTGTACTGTAGTATGAAGGTATGAAGTCCTTTATACCCCGCCCTCAAACCCCCGGTATGTCTTCCTTGACACTTCCCTTCTACCTTCTTCTCACACATCTCTTTCGATAGAGCCAGAGCCCGCCGCTTCTGCTCCATTAGAAATTATCTTCGTCGTCGCCTCTCTGATCATCATCCGTCAAACTTCATCCTGACGACGATGAAGAAGATCTCTATATTGTACAACACATCCATGCTTGTTGATCTGAACTTAGCATATCCCTGTCTTAATTTGAGGCCTTGGTTGTATGCTCTTGAAAGGCAAAAACACTAATTAGGTATTCATGTGCACATAGATCACAAAGAGATGATAAGAAAGGGCAAAAGGATGAGATATGGACAGTCAAGAAAGGAAGAAGGGGGGAAAACTTGTCAATGACACATACCCATGGAAAGATATTTTTAGTTCCTAAACCCCTGATTTTGAGCACGTTTCAAAACCCCAAACTAGAAAATCTCGTTTCCCTTTTGCCTTTATAATCCCCTCCCTCCAAAGAGTAAGGAGACTGTCTCTCTCACCAAAAGAAGAGAAAACCCATATAGAGAAAGATTAGAGAGAGAGAGCCATTAAGACATGGAAGAGTAACATTCACCAAACCTTTACTAAACACACTCACATGAATTTTGTTCCCATTTCCCATCTCAATTAGGAAACCCACAAAGGAAGCTTTCCTGTGATAAATTGCACTTCCCCTTGGATTAGTGTTCTTTTATGGGCATGTTAGGCAAATTGTCCAGCCGGCAATTACTTGACTTTTCTGCGAGTGTGTTCTTCAAGTCACTGTTTTGAAGAAAAAAATCTGTGTTCAATTTACAGCCCATTTTCAAAGAAACAACTCTCAATGAATATTATGAAGAAGAAGAAGAAGAAGAAGAAAGGTTAGGCAAAGTGAGATTAGTTTCCAATCGACAGCTAGCCCTTTGACAACTACTAGCAAGTTGAATGGTAGGTAGTTTATAGTTCAAACCTTAAAATGTGTTTAAGGTCCTAAATGATTAACACCTAAACTCAATTAAGAGCTCAATTAATTAAATCGTCTTCTGGGTCATAAGGTCATAGCTTATGCGTTGGCTGAAGTTTCGTCTGAAATTTTGCCTCTTTTGGCATTCCAATCCAAATCTAGGTGGTGGATGATTTAGTGGCAAATCGGGTATGTGTCTTCCAAAATCAATTAATCATTGATTATATAATTGAGTGGCCATTGAGGAGTGATAGAATAGTGTTTTTGTAGTTAATTGTTGATCCACGACGACTTAGGAGTGTGTTTTGTTGTGAAATTATGCTCGTAATAGGATTGAATAGGGGAGGCTAAGGGTTAAGAAAGAATATTAGTGAAATTGCATTTTGGGATAAACTTGCCTTCTCGTCACTAATATGCGGTTCAACTGGCACAACCGAACGGTACAATTATGTGGTACCGATATTTTTTTAATATTACTAGTCATGTGACATAACGTAGAGAGTATCTACAAATATATTACAGCAGAGTTTGCCAGTTTTTCAGCACTTCAAATTTCCTGCAGCGAGAGCGAAAGTAGGAAGGATAATTGTGTCTTCACAATCATTATTTATTTTTTATTTATAAGAATGAAAATGCATCAATCTCAAGATTTGAACCATGGTCTTTCCAAATTAAGACAACAATCATTACCAATTACGCAAAAGAAATATTTTGTATCTTTTTAAGTAAAAAAATCTGAAAACCTGAAATCTAAAATTCATATAACTTTTCCATTACTGTTTGCTAGCCCACTAACTTTCTCGTAAGTACTTTCTTTGATATTTGATATTTGAATTTTTTATAGTTTGATTATTTTAATTTGAGTTTAATAATAAATTTAATTTATGTCTATCTTATAAATGGAGGATAATTTTAAAATTGAAACCCAAATATCATTTATTCGAATATTACATATTGAATTGCAGTATTGAATGTGTAGATATGATGTAGAATTCTTAACTTGGTATTAATTTTTAGAACTATTAAAGCAACAATTTTGTTATGCAAACTGTAAGTGACCAGTTTTTGAAAATTTTAGTTTGGTTTACTGTTAAATCCTCACTCTCTTGATAATATGGCATGATTGGACAAATGAGTGAGTTTAAACGAACTCAATTTCTGAATACCAATTTTTCTAGATGATTTCAATTATTTAAATCTTTTATCATATAGGGTAACTGATCATTTGTATCATTCATATTTACTTAGTTTAATATGAAATAACCCCATTACAAGACAAATCATGAAAGTCGGGCTGGAGTTTTCATGGACGCATTGATGTGATCATGTGCATTAGTAAAGTAGGTACCATAATATAGGTTTAATTTTTTTGTTGAGTGATAAGATTGTACTTAGAGTATGTTGGTTGATAAATAATTTTTTCATTTCATAGAGTATGGATGAAAAATATTTTTTTCTTACTAATTTTGTTATTGTATTGTGCAGAATATTTTAAGGTTTAGATACTGTTATATATGTATTGTTTCTCAAGTATAAGAAATAAATATTGAATAAAGGTTATAATCATGAGTTTTCTATTTATACTACGCTTTTTCAGACAAACTCCTTTTTTGTTATGTAATTTTCTTTTCAGCCATAGGCAACTAAGTGACTACAACATTAAATAGACAAGTTATGAATGATTATTCATAACTTGTCTATTTACACCTCTACCGGGCGACTGGTTGGATTAGGTCCGACCAAAGTCGTGTTCCAAAACGGGCTCCACAAAACCCAAGTGTCTGATCGTTAGAGAGGGAGAAGAAGAGAGAGGGAAGGGGGAGGGAGGGAGAGAGGTAAGAGGATGGTGGGTGGATCTTGATAGTTGATATAAGTATGTTTTCTTATGGAATTTGAGTTTTTAATAGATATAAGTTATTACATCCCATTTCAGTCACTAAATTTATATCTTATATGTAAATATATTTTAAAAGGTGTAAAATGGCTCAAACAGGTTGGAACTCAATCAAACCATTAAACTTCAAACTACTTGCTTGTCCGACTCAACAACTTAAACCGGTTTGACAACTTTGGTTATAACAATTAAGCTTACAATGTTCATCATTGATGAAAAGTTATAAGAATTTCGAAAATGAAAAAATAATTTCGATGTCACCTTATTGTCATACGAAATTCAATATTTCAAGTAATTTAAAAAAATTAAATATACATCACACGTATATTGTATTCAAACATTCCGACCAACGGACCGGACAACAAACTAGTTTCAATGATATAAGAATGTGGATGTTCGGAAGATATTATCGGTATTAGGTAGTTATATCTGTGCATCATAAATATCGATACACCAATGGATACAGATGGAGTGACCATTTTTTTGTCGGACGAAAAAAGGGGTAAAATACCTTGGGTACCACTTAAATTTGAGAATTGGGGCAGACATACCACTTAAGTTTGAATAGGGCGTCGGATACCACTGAACTCTATTATTTGTGCACCCGATACCACTTAAGTTTAATGTTAGGTGCAGACCGTTAAAGTTAACAGAATATTCTTGGAATATTTTGTTTTCTAAATTTCTTAATTGGTCCTTCTACTTTTCTTATTGTAAAAAATCATTTTGACTTATAAAAAACATCAATTTTTATTATTTAGTTGGTATTCTCTTTCGAAGACTTGATACCAAATTAATTTTTGAATAGAAAATTTAGAATCAACTATCATTATAAGTATTTTCAATTATCATTATATTTTCTAATAATTGAATTATTCTCTAAAGCAAATATATCCTATGAATTCTATTTAGTTGGAATCCTCTTTTGAAGACTTTGATACCAAACCAATTTTTTAATAGGAAATGTAGTATCAATTATCATTATAAGTATTTTTAATTACCATTATATGTTATAATAATCGAATAATTTGCTGAAGCAAATATATACTATGAATTATATATCGATATAAATCATCTGAGGATGTTATATTTAATTCTCGTACATCATTCTGGTGTTGTATAACTTTCTATGTTAAATATCCTCGTAATTTTCTAATATTATATTTTAGATGTTCCATATTAATTAAATTTACTAATTATAATTCTCTTTCTATAGTGGTATTTTCTTTTCTAGATTTGTTACGGAATGTTGTAGATTTTATTACTAGAATTTTGGTTACTTCCGTTCTCTTTTCGTTCTAAATTTTCTTCAACTATTGGAATATGTTTAATTCTTTCTGACTCGATTCCATTTATCCTTCTTTGGTCTTGATGTATTTATGATCGACTTGGTTCTATTTTAACTATTTTTAATAGTACTTCTAATTGGATTAGCAATTTAAATAGATCTTCTAATATTGATTTTAAATATTTATTATTATATTCTATATATTTATTCTTCTTCTTGATATTTATTTTTTATTTTTACTAATTTATCTATTTTATTGTCAATTTTGATTAGTCATTTTAGTAATATTATGTTTAGAATTTTTTTTAATTTCTATATTTGATAAAAACTTGTTGAAATATAGTTTTGGATGTTTTCAAAAGTTTTGGGTACCAAAAAGTAATTAAAATTTTGGGTTGGATGAAAAACTAGACGGATACACATCTTGGCGACTTTAATGGTACCCGACGCCCTATTCAAACTTAAGTGGTATGTCTGCCCCAGTTCTCAAACTTAAGTGGTACGCGAGGTATTTTACCCACGAAAAAAGATTGATGATTAGTTGTTTGCTTGCTGAAATTAAGTCACCATTTGGTTACAAATAACAAAGTTTAGTGATCATTTTACTCCTACTTCCGTGCAGTGATTAAACTAACTGTTTCGTCTCTTTTGGGATCGATGCGCAATCTGTTATTTATTTGTTGTTCCTCTACTTCTTTTTTCCCTTTCGGTTTATATGCAAAGCAAAAACAAAAGGTGAAAAGAAAATTGCCCGAGAGGTTGTAATTGTCAGCTCCGGAGGTAGCAGTTTCTGCTTAATATGTCCACAGAACATGTGATCCCCATTATTATTATTATTATTGAATCTAAGTGGGAAGATTAATTATTAAACACGGCCCCTAATCATCATTGTTTTTCTCTCTTGGATTTGTTAATAATTTTGATATTCAGGTCATGACGTGAACTTGTAAAATTATGGCATGCCACCCCGGGGCAGCTATGCCTTATGTAACAAAATATGTTGCTAAGCTTTAGCGATTTGTTTAGGTGAGTTATTTCAATCAGTTATTTTGTTCTTATAGTTATTACGGTCGAAAGAATTATTCTGGCAATGAAAAAATGTGACAAATTAGCTAGGAGTTAATCGAAATAACTCATTTTGCTAATACTTTTTCTTCTCTAATTTATGAAATACCACAACCAAATAACTCACAAGAATTGAGCTGTACTAGCGCCTTTAGAAAGGATTACGAATTTTCTATTAAGGATTTAATTATCATGTTTACCGAAGTTCGAATTTGTTCTTGAGCAAACAATGAGTCTTAACTCATACGGGAGTTAGATTTTTCTCTTTCAAGTCCACCTCCATCCAATGTGTAATTATGTATCAACATTTTTATAATAGTGTTTGGAGCTTTTGATCTCTCTGTCGAGAATACAATAGACGAACTAAGACTTATTTATTACGAACGAAATGTCGAGAGGTTCGTGCGGTAAAGTTTTTAACTGATGAGTTTGTAATATCAAAAGTACTAGAGCGTAGGGGGCTAGCGCCGGTAAGCCAAAAATCCCGTCTAAAACCATCCAAATTTAACCCTAAACTGATTAATCTCATCCAACCCGCTTGCCATTTAATTAAGCTGACAAGATTATAACAAATTCATAACTTGTCCGACTTGTAAATTGATCGGTGTATGACCTCATCGACTTGTGACCCGATTTACCTGTCACTGTATCCTATATAAACAAAGCAACAAGAAATTATCCCTAAAAAATTTGTAACCAGAAATTCGATCAAGTTGGAAACCAATCAACCATTAGCCGGATCAAGAACAGTAGCGTGCGCCGCAGCGAGCGCAGTGCGCACCAAGTTCCCCCACTTCTCAAGGCTAATAAAAGAGTGGAAGAAAAAGGGATCATTCTGCTAGTCTGCATCTGCGACCACCACCCACCTCGTCTCTCTGTCAGCCTCCCTCCGCCCTCAGTGAAATCACAACTTCTTAAATAACCCATCAAAGCTTCCACTTCACTACCCACTCTCTCTCTCTCTCTCTCTTCCTTGAGCCCAAAACAAGCAAACAGCACAAGTTTCCTTATCTTTCCCTTTTCGTGCTTTCTTTCTTTTCCTCTGCAAATCCTCACACCATTCGGATCCCCACCTCCGCTATACCCACCCGGATACCGGAATTTCAGTTAATGAGACCCGCCGGAATGATATTATGGATCCCCCGCTTATAAACGAGTCGTCTTTCTCCGCTGCCAACCCTTCTTCCTACAGTTTGGCGGAGATTTGGCCATTTCAGGGGATCAATGTGGAAGCCGGTGCTGCTGGGTTGGGCCTCCGAGTGGGCAATTTAGCCTCTGCAATTGGGTTTGGAATTGGACACCCAGATGGGTCCGCTGAGGAATCCTCGGTGACGGACCATAGTGGCGCCGCCGCCGTCGCCGCCGCCGGGAATGCCAGGAAGCGGAGGGATTTCAGCTCCGAGGATGAATCTTCTAGGATGGTTTCTACTACTAGCAGCGGCAATGAATTGGTCTGTGTTCTGCTACTCCCTCTCTTTCTCTCTCTTGCTTATCTTCTTCACAATTTACCCAATTTTGAATTTCCCCTGCTGTTTGACCCTGCTGTTATTTCTTCGTTTGGATCCAATTTTTTTCTTTTTGTGGGAAATTTGAAAAGATTTGGGATTTGGGTTTCCCTTAGTTATGTCCAGCAAATTTGATGTTGCGAGAGTTGTTTATATTATGCCATTTTCATCAAAGTGATGTAATGATTTGAAAAAAATTATGGCTTTATGTGGAATCAAGATGGGGACGGGAACAGCATTACAGCAATGACTTGTTTGTCTTCAACCGACTTGCCCATGATTTTGCTTTTGGCCTTGAAGCTGAAATGAATTTTGGCCACTCGACTTTGTACTTTTTTGAATCAACCAGATGACTTATCTCTCTGCTCTAATTCTTCTTCTTCCAGAATGATTCCAAGAATAAACGGATGAAGCAATCAGGGTCCAGAAATGAAACTGGTAATTCTAGAGCTGAGCCAAATTCTACTGCCACTGATACGGCAGCTGATCAGAGTAAACCCTCTGAGCCGCCTAAGCAAGATTTCATTCATGTGAGAGCAAGAAGGGGTCAAGCCACTGATAGCCACAGTCTTGCTGAAAGAGTAATGCACTCCTCCTAATTCGCTAGGTTTGCTCAAATTTGAGGAGCTTGGGTCATGGTTAAAGCAGTTTACTTACACTATCTTTGGCTTTGACAGGCGAGGCGAGAAAAGATAAGTGAGAGAATGAAGTTACTTCAGGATTTGGTGCCTGGTTGTAACAAGGTACTTAACTAGGGTTTCAAGTTTAGAAGTATTTTCGAGTTTGGTTTGTGTTACGCTTTCGTTCATTTCTGAACTTCTTGAATGCATTTCTTAAGCATCGATCTACTTGATTTTTCTCTCAGATAATTGGCAAGGCGCTGGTACTTGATGAGATCATAAATTATGTTCAATCCTTACAACGGCAGGTTGAGGTATTACTACTTGATTCTGTCCCCTGAGTGCAGATTTTAGCATAAATCGAGTTTCCTAGCTCTCTGTTCAATCTGAAACATGGTCTCTTTGTGGATTTGATTATGTAGTTCCTATCGATGAAGCTAGAAACTGTAAATGCGAGGATGGGCATGAACACGGCCATGGAGGGTTTTCATCTTAAAGATGTAAGTCTACTTTTACAAGTGCTATTATATCAGTTGATCAATCAATCTCAACATTTGCTTGTGGAAATTATGGGATCTTCTGATGTGTAGAATTGATGCCCTAGTGGGCACTAACCTATGATCTCTGTGACCATTGACATTTAAATTGAACCAGACTGAACCAAATATCATTCAATTACCAAATTTGGAGCCTATCCTTGTTTGGTTCCATTGATTTTCTGACAAACGAAGAGAAAGGCGGACCAAATCGAAACATGATATGACTGGATCGGATCAAATGCACTTTAAATTTGACTCTGGTCCCCAGTTTCCTTGATATTTTTTTATCTGATTCTATGTATATTTGGTCCGTTTGAACCAGATTGCACCAGCCCGACCCCGTAGAGGGCTTGCATGAAAAGGTTACTAAACAGGACACCATGATTGAGTGACCCCCATCCCTTTGTAGCACTTCCATGTAGCTTGTATGTTTAGAACTTTCCATTAAATATCAGTTACCATCTGTGTTCTTACAGTCCTAAGCGGTCAAGGTCAAGGTTATCATTTGAAATGGCAGATTGTATTCTAGATGCAGCCCACACCAAGAGTTGCATTTTCTTTACAAGCTTGTCTTGTCTTTGATATAAAGCCTTTATCTTGCCTCATTGCTTGTTATCTTTATCCATTGTATCAATATGTACGAGAATCTGCAGATATACTGCCAACTCTTTCCCCTGAATTTCAGATATGGAGTTTTAGAATTAGCTAAAGACAAACAATCCGAAAACTTGTTGTGGTTCTGTTTAATTTGCTCATCTGCTTCTAATCCTGCGTAGAAAACCGTGAATATGATTCCCATGATTCTCAACAGAGACTAGAAACTCTTCTCGGTCATTTGCTCTCAGACATTTCATTCTGTTTCTGTAGCTCGGCGGCCATCCATTTGATGCTACTGGGATGATGTTCGGACAACAAGCGACGAGGGAATACGTGCAAGGACCACAAGCGGAATGGCTACACATGCAGGTTGGTGGGGGTTTTGAAAGGTCGTCATGATCATGAAGCAAGCAACTATAGATTTGTTCTTCTTTGGTTCTCATTATTGATATAAATGGTGTTGAATATGTTTTCCTTTCTCTCTACCTAGTTGCGAGAGAATACTCTAGTTTGTAATCTTGTATCATGTGTAGAAAACCCCCCTATTCATTGTGTATCATACTCACGGATTCACCGATTCAAAAACCCTGATAAAACATAGTGAATTCAGTTTGCAAATGGTGAAACTGTAATGGAATTTTGTAAGCTTCTTTTTCCCCCCACCAAATAGTGATATCAAGTACTGAAATTGTGTTCCAAGGTCTGAATTACATCATCCCCAACTAGGAAACCCTTGGCCAAGACTTCATCAAGGATTTTGTTGGGTTTAGAACCAAAGACTGCTTTAGCTACTACATAAACAGATCATAATCTGCCAAAGCTACGACAGCAACCGCTTTTCTGTACCCGACACCATTGTACTGGAAATGAATCAAGCCCTTCGGCCTTGGGTTCGGAAACATGTCCTGATGCTGTAGGACATTTGAGCACAGGATGTCAGCTGTCGACGCAAACCCTAGGAGTAGCTCCCCTTGGATGCTAGTTGCGCTACGAGCAAGGGATACTGCAAATCACTGCAGATCAGCAACTTGCCTTATATAGGGACTAGGGACACGGAGCGATTGGGATGGCAAGTTCTGTTCTTGTTTCCATGAGTATATATCGCAAGGAGGCAGTTGTACTGGAAATAGATTGCTGCAATCGCAAGCGGTAAGGAGTCATTGTACAGAGGATTTCAGTTGTTTTCAATGGGGGAGTTGACTTGGGAGTTCCATATCTCAGCTGTTGCCTAGAATATCAATAGAGAGAGGTTTGGAAGGGCAGTTTCTGTTGCACTAAAACATCAGTAAAGAGAGGTTTGGAAAGACAGTATCAGTATAGAATCTGATAAAAATGGGTAGTTTTTGGCCTTTGTGCATTTTCAATGCAATCAGCCTACGCAGCTGATCTTCTTGCCTCTTTGAGAGCAGGGGCCAGGGGCTGATGCAGATGCAGTCTAGTATCTTCAATATCTTTTAACCTGATTTTCGCACCAAATTAAGCATTCTTTTTTTACATCTTACTTCTCTATTTTAACGCTTGAATTTGTGCTAGCTAAATATTTGTTCGGCATACTTGAACAAATTTGCTTTCTACCTGAAATATTAAATTTTATGTGACTATTTATACGCAATTTGAATAGTTGAATTTTGTTCAACCAAGTATTTGTGGAATCATTTGATTTTTCGAAATACATTGTTAAACATTCAAAATTTGAGAATACAACGAGGATATTAGTTGTATGAAATACGTTAGAAGTATGGTAAGGGTGGTAAATAGCAATGTTTTAGAAAACGTACTTTAATTGGAAATTACCAGATTTTGGTTTCCAAATGGCAAACGGTTTTAAAGATATGAAATTGTTGAACCATAATTACATCACGATTTTAGTATAAAATACTCTATTATTAGCTTTTTCGATATAACCTGCGATACAATTTCACAACCTCGTGAATTTCTAGATTTGAGGTTACCACACCTAACCTTACACCAACAAATATCACAAAGCATCTTTCTTCAAGTAAAAACATTTCATAACCTCCTAGTCAGATCCCTTAATAGATTTCAGTAGCTATTTTATGATTAACCACCTCCGTGATTATTAGCAAATCAAACTGTGATTAGAATATTAACATTAGTTCAACAACTATTAGTACTTGGATTCGTAAATAAAGAAGAGCAGTAATTTGACTAACTCACAGAAGAAATCTAAGCTGAGAATTTAGAAAGAGTACTCCAATAATTTTTATTTATATAAAGATAAGTCATTTTCACCAATTTTCACTCTGTTTGAATTTTGTAAATATGTGGTACATATAAAATTCAAATTACAGATGAAGTCAAAATAACAACACGAAACTTCTATTTTACACAAAGGAAAAATAGACAAATTTCTGTACGTTACTTGTGGATCCGCATATAAATATCGTTACTTAAGAGTGATGCATTGACGGATGAAGCATCGCAGCACAAGAACGATAAATAAACTAAAACAACTAAATTAGGGGTTTTCTTCTTCATTGATTTCCAAGACTGAACCACAAAGTACATATTTATAAGAAAGTACGAGAAAACCTAATACGAACCTAGCCCTATTCGGCCACTAGCTTGGCCGCCACTCCACCCAAACCCCTACGAATCCTAACCCAACATTAACATTACTATAATTATCCCTAAACCTATGATAATACTAATTAGTTTCCCTAGTTGGCTAGGGTAGCCGAATCCCCCAAAACATACGACAATAACTAATAATAGTAATAATATGTATATACTCATCAACGAGTACCCAACAATCGTGGATATTAAAACGATACAACCGTATAAACACATTCTTACACCAATCCGCGCCAGATGCCGTTTCAGAACACACACAGTTGATCACCTGAACTTAGCCTTGATGCTTCTCACAACATCCTCCCCAACAAGGAATGACCTGGCCAGCACTCTGTCAGGCACAGAAGGCTCAGCAGCAAACAGAGCCAAGGGAGCAACCACAGAACCAGGCAGCTGGCTATTGAACGACGTGATCAAAATCGCCTTCTCGATCCCAACATTCAGCTGAAAATGAACCAAACCTCTGGGAATCACAAACATCTCGCTCGCAGCCAGAACCCTCGAGTGGTACACCCCGGCCGTGGTCACGAACCCGACCAGGACCTGCCCCTGGACCACCACCCCGGCCTCGCTGGCCCGCGGGTGGTGGTGGGGCGGGTTGATTCCGCCGGGCGCGATGTCGACCCGGTTCATCGAGATCCCCAGGGTGTTGAGCCCTGGGAAGGCCTCGACGTTGCCCGGGGTCACGAACGAGCCGAAGTCGTTGGACGACGTGTTCGCCTCGTTCGTGAACCCGGAGAAGAAGAAGTCGTCGGAGGTTACCTGTGATGCGGGCTTGCAAGGGAAGCCTGTGAAAACTATTGCGTATTATTACGGAAACCATACAGGGGTTTGTACATAGTACAAAATGACGGACTCCTGTAATAACTCTTAATACTAATACGGAAATTTACCGTTGATGGTTGTGGTGGATTGCAGATCCGCCACGCAGAAGTCCTGTAGAGGTTCAGGGTCGGCAGAGGAAGTGGTGCTGGTAGTGAGGAGAAGTAGAAACAGAGTGGTGATGCAGAGCAGGGGAGTTGGCTGTGAGTTCATCATGGTGATGATCAATGGGGAGCTACAACAACTTGAAGAGATGGAAAAGATGGGAGCTTTTGTTTGTTTATATATATATATAGGAATGGATTTTTACCTGCTACTGATAGCTCCTGATGGTTTCCGAAGACTAAATCTTTCTCTGGATTTTCTGGAAACAGGGGAGGGGTGTGACGTGGGAGGCACGCAAGTTGGATAAGAAGCGGATTTGTCGAAAGGGGAGCACTGCAAAAATGAGCATGATGATGTAATGAAATGCAGAGAGGGAGATGGTGAAGTGGTTGTTTTGGCGGCTTGGGTTGAAATGGTCGCCATGGGTTAGGGATAATAATGTCTTCCCCATGAATGAAGTTAACTCGCCACCTAATCCCGGGGCTTATTTCAACTCAAGATTCATATCTCTACACTTGAGTTATTCCGGTATTGGTTAGGGTTTTACACGTGGTTTTACACTGCAGCAAAAAAGGGGCAACCAGATTTTGAAGTTTTGTCATGACACGAGGGATGAAGAAGTCAGAGGAGGTGAAAGTGGTTGCACCAGAGTTTGCATCAGCAATGGATGAACAATTCGTCTCTTGTGCTGGTAGGAATGTAAAATAAAATAATGAAAAAACAGAGGCAACTGCGCATCCGGGGAATCGAACCCCGGTCAGTACCGTGGGAGGGTACTATGATACCACTACACTAGATGCGCTATTGTTGGTGATAGTTGAATATTTAGTTTACTTAACTACTTACGGAATCTAAAACTTCCGGCTCTCTTAAACATGGAGCAGGGCGTGGATCATGGAGGGAGGACACTGGAGAGCAGGAAAGTTTCTTTCTGATTGATGGACCTTGGACTTGAGGTTTGAGATGGTTCGATCGAAGAGGGTCGAAGCGCCTCACTATGAGAATGACGCTCGGCGAAGTCTTTTTCCTTCGCGCTGACCGGTAGTAAAAGCGCTTCTCTTTGCCCCTTAAGTAGAAGGATTAGAAATAGGAGGATTTTGAGGAACGGTTCTGTGGCTTGGCTAATAGTTCTTGCCTACTGGGTCACCTCTCCACATGCACTAGGGTTATTAGCTGGAGGGGATTGTGGTCGATGTTGCTTATGTTATCATGGATCTTTGAAACTCAGGGATCACTTCTTTCAAAGTTGCAGATTCGAAGGGACTAAGCGTTGTGAGAGCTTCACTAATAGGATTTAGTTACAGAGTTAAACACATCGGAATTGGACAAATTCAGTTGTGTTGGATTGGTTCATTGGACTTTCTAGTCGTAGAATCTGGAGGGAAAAAGCTAGAGAAGAAAAGTGAATCTTAACTAAAGTATCTGACTTCAAAGATATAACATAAATCAAGCGACCGAAAGCAAATCCCTTTGAACTACACTTTGGGTAGCCCAGATGTTTTTGTTTATCTAGGCCAGTCCTTCAAGATTCTGTTAAACTATATGTATATGGGGCAAAAGCCAAATCATGCTACAGAAGTAACTCTCATGAGCAGCATCTATCTAACCCACGTGCCATATAACCATGCTGAATTCTCCTGATGTGCAGTGCCCGAGAGTCAAATGTTATATCTGCATTCTGCAAATCAAAACATGATCGCACAACTATGAAGGGCACGTAGAAAGCAGTTTACTTGACAGCAGAAGGTGAAAGTTTAAACCTTTCTAAGGCAGCAGATGTGATAGGGATGACGCCAGATGGAGAAACAAGAGCATCAACCGGTATATCTTGATCGGTCATTGATATAGCTCCTTCCTCCATGATTTGCACAGAATATGTGAGTGCAACTGCAGGATCAGAGCAAGTCAGGTGAGATAGCATGTAGCAGACTTGCTGGATAATCAGTACAATGAGTAGAAGATAGAATACCAAGTAAGGGTTGCGTCCAGTTCTTCTCCTTTGCACGGAGCTGGTACTTCCTCAAGAAAGTATCATAGTATCTTTTGGATTCAAATCATATGCAAAGAAGGGAATGCACAAAATTAGGCAGCCTTTCAATTTTCACTGAGTTTATACAGCAGGATGATCTTTTATAGTAACAATTACACATGGAAAAGGCCATCTAGCAGTAGATGAAAGTGGATTTCTATCATATTAATGGCTGAGTAGAATTAAAAGCACCTAAGGCTAAGAGTTTGTCACTTATGGTGAGCATTGAGCAGAGAAGTCTCTGAAACGAGTGACAGTTTGCTCCAGAAATGAAAACAGTACATAAATACTGATAGGAACCATACCCTCCTCCACGCCCTAAGCGTCTTCCAGATTTGTCAAATGCAAGTCCTGGAAACATATGAAGGATGTTATTGTCTGGTTTTCCAAACACGACAGTATCTGACAGAAACTCTTAACAAAAGTGGGCACAGAGGAAGAATACAGAAACCATTACCAGGTAAAATGAACAAGTCAGCTGGCTCATCTGATTCCATAACTGCAAAGCCAAGAGAAATCATCGGATACGGGAAAACACAACTATATGAGCTGAAAACACCAAAGCTCTATTGTCGAGAGAGGCATTTGCAGAGCTATGATATTATAGCCAGCGGTATAATGAAGGTGTCTCTCGTATAAATATATCCAATGTAAATCTACCAAGGGCTTTCACTTAAGTCTTACCCTGACTCTCTCCTACATCATCATTTATTGTCTGTTCTCGACTTATTGTCATTTTAACTCTTTACTCTAGTCTGAAGTAAGCCTTCATCATGCAGGAAGAATCGATGGAGTAGACCCCATAATACAGGAATAAAAGTTACAGGATCTAACTGGTCTCTTCCTTTCATAGCATGCAACTGACACTGACCAAGCTTATTTCAGTATGGAGGGTTTGCTTACAAGTAAACACTAAGCCCTATGAAATTCTCCAATGAAAACCATCAATAGTAAAAAGATAATAGCTTCAGTAGGCTAGTTAGGCTTACCATCTTCCCTTGGGTTTCCATTACGATCAACAGCAGCCGGTTCCAAAATATCCATCGAGTTAGCAATCAGATCATCCATGCTTGAGATCAGGAACATCCTCATGTTACTATTCTTATCTTCTACTCGGGGAACATATAGCTTCTTCGCAACACTCGAATTGCCATCTAACAAGACAACAAGCAAAACCCCATTACACAATTTGAATAATTTCCCTCGCCATATGCATCAAAATCAACTCTTTGCATATCAGGATGAAACAATGAAAGCGCACCAGAAGAGGAGGGAGTCTGGAGGATGTGAGCTAAAAGCTTGGATGTGTCGACTTCTCGCAGAGCACTGCAGCTTATATAAGCACACATTCTCCGACTGGACTTGAACCATGGGGCTTCCATAACAATGTTCTGAATTGCTTCATCTGCAAAACCCCCAAATCAAAAAAATGAAGAAACTTTCAATGGTGGGGCAGCAATGGTCGGAGCTGTGGACCTATCAATGCAATAGATAAGCAGGGTGGGTAGCTAAACCTTCTTGGGATCTGAGAGAAGGGTCCATTGACTTGAGGGACTTGCGGACTTTGGATCGGAGGAGGCGCTTCTGCTTGAAGGCATCGTCGAGATTTGAGGTTTGATCGGAGCTCATGGCGGCGAACAATATGGAAGGCCGGCGGTAAGGGAGTTGGTGGGAAATGTAGGAGTATTGGAGTGGAGGTGGAGTGGGGAAATGGCGGAGTTGGAACCGCCGAAGAAGAGTGGGGAGTAAGCAGCGGCAGCAGCCGGCAAGAGAAGCGACCATCTGGCAGAGTTGTTGAAGTTTTGCCTGTTCGTAACTTTTGCACCAGTGGCCCTCGTTGTGTTTGTTAATTTGTAACTGGCCCCTGATCCTAGATTTTTGCCAAATTGACCTCTTTTTCTTCTCTCCCAAAAAAGACCTCTTTTTCTCGTTCCTCTTTGGCTGGCCAGCATATATAATTTTTCCCAATATTTTATTCCATTTCGTTCAATAATTTGAACGGTTTGTTTGTTGGTAGTGTCTTGAGTTTTTGTGACTGCTGACAAAATTTATATTTTTTCCTTTTTGATTGTTAGAGCATCCACTGATCCACATCAATGCATGGAAAAAATCCCAAAGTACACTAGTTTTTAAAAAAAATTCCCAAAATACATTAGTTATAAAAAAAATTCCAAAACTACACATGTTTGAGCATCACCGTTTTTGTCTAAAACGGTGAAGGTCATCACCGCGTTTGACAAACACGGTGAGTACTTCACCGTTTTAAACTAAAACGGTGAAGGGTTCACCGCTTTTGTTAAAAACGGTGAATACCTCACCGTTTTAATTTAACACGGTGATGCCTTCACCGTTTTAGTTTAAAACGGTGAAGGCTTCACCGTTTTTGTCGGCCACGGTGAAGTTGCTGACGTGGACAGCACGGGGTATTCACCGCGTTAGACAAACACGGTGAATAACCCGTGTTTGTTTGCGTCAGCAATCCGTGCCAATGTGCTTTCACCGTGGCCGTTAGATGCGGTGAGACGCGGATCGTGGTTTTCTTCCCACGATCCGACGCCTCACAGCACGCCACGTCACCATTGCATTCACCGCGTTTGGTTAAAGCGGTGAGTTCACCGCGTTCATCAAACGCGGTGAATGGAGCCCTAATAACTGCGCAGCAGCTCCTCCCCCCTTCCCCCAAACTATAAATACCCCCTTCCCCTTTCACTTTCAACTCACCCCACAAACATTTCACTTCTTTCTCCCTCAATTTATCCGCTCTAGTCTCGTTCTAAGTATGCTCTGTGGTTGCGGCTAAGCCCGATCTTCCACATTAGAAAGAATTACTAGAGTTTGACCCTAAAGCCCCCGTCCCGCTAAGTTCCCGTCCCTTACAAAGCTAAACCCGTCGAACCTCTGTCCGGCTTCCGCCAATAATGGACGAAGAGGCTCTTCGTGTAGGTTTTTGGTTTGTGATTTTTTTTAATCGAAACAATTTGATTTATTTTTTATCAAAACAATCTCTGATTATATTACTTTTTTATAGATGGGTGCCGAGATATACGATCCTCGATTGTATATCCATTATGGCCCAAGGGATGCGAGTCTCTTAACCGATCAAGAAATGCATCGCTCCCGTGCCATTTGGGATAACAATCCGGTAATTTGATGAACTGACTTGCTTTATTTTATTATTTTCTAATGTTTTATTTTGCTTTATTTAATCTAATTAATTGATGTTTTTCCTATTTTTTTTAGGAATCTCTTGTTCCCGTGGTTCATAAAGGGACCAATAACTTGCCCGCTTGGCATCCAAGGTTGGAGCCCTATATAGCGAGGACCGGTTTGGGAATGTTGCGCCATTTCTTGCGGATCGAGATCGACAACGAGCTGCTTACGGCAATGGCGGAACGATGGCGTCCCGAAACCCATACATTCCACCTTGCGGAGGGGGAAATGACGATCACCCTCAAAGACGTGGCGATCCTCACCGGGCTTCCTATATCTGGAGATGCCATCATTGGGAACACGACCAAACCCGGAGGAGGTTGGGGGCCGCTCATCCGTGATCGTTTGGGCTTCGACATGCCGACCACCACACCAAATCAAGGACGGGGGCATCCACCGTTGAATGCGGGGCAAGTGTCGGTCCCGTGGCTGGTATCTCACATCCAGCAAGAGGTGGAAATCAATGACGAGACACCGGAAGAACAAGTCGAGCGCTACGCCCGCATCTACCTCATCGGTTTGGTGGGTGGATTTTTGTTCCCCGACAAGTCCAACCGGTGGATTCAAGGCATATGGTTGCCATTGCTCACCGGTGACTGGGATGCAATTGGAGAGAAGAGTTGGGGATCGGCCGTGCTAGCGGGCGTATACCGGGAGCTGTGTACTTGCTCGAGGGTTGGGGCAAAGCAAGCTGGTGCTGCGATGTTCATCGTTCAACTATGGGTATAGGAGCATCTTCCAATGTTCGCACCTCTCGACCCACGTCCATACCGGAGAAACGATGATGAGCTCAACCTTCTGCAAAATCTCCCCTACGGTGTCAAGTAAGTTTATTCCGTACTTAGCCCAATTTAAATTTTATTACATGCTTGAGCTAGATTTAAATTGAATTTATTCCGTACTTAGCCCAATTTAAATTTTATTACATGCTTGAGCTAGATTTAAATTGAATTTATTCCGTACTTAGCCCAATTTAAATTTTATTACATGCTTGAGCTAGATTTAAATTGAATTTATTCCGTACTTAGCCCAATTTAACTTTTTATTACATGCTTGAGCTAGATTTAAATTGAATTTATTCCGTACTTAGCCCAATTTAACTTTTGATTACATGCTTCAGCTAGATTTAAATTGTCTGCACTTCCGTACTTAGCCCAATTTAATTTTTATTAATTTGACAAGATTTAAATTGAATTTAAATTGATTCCGTACTTTTACTTACAAGGTGGATAGGAGCAAATACGAATGACCATCAGCCTGAGCATTCGTTACTGTTTTATCGTTCTGAGTTAGATAAACCATGGTGGAATCAGGTAATCATGTTTTGTCTATATTTGAACAAGATCAATTTTATCAAGGTAAATGGTCGTTAATTCCGAATTTTTGTGATTTTAGGTTATATGGGATCCATATCCACGTGAAGTGGTTGAGCTGCATCATCTTAGGCACCCTCTGGATCACGAGACGTGGTTGTGCAAGGTGCCATTGATCTGTTGGCACATTGTGGAATGGCACCTACCCGATCGATCCCTGAGGCAGTATCGAATGGAGCAACCAATTCCACAAGACCCGCCAGCAGGTTTTAGGGAGCTACATGCTATGGACCTCCGAAACAATGCAAACTGGACGCTAAAGCATGGATTCTACATCAACATCTGGGAGAATCGATCCCAATGGGTGGTGCAAGGGATGCCGGAGACGAGACCGATGGGCTACCACGATGGGTACATGCAGTGGTATCGGAAGTTCACCCTGAGATGGGTGTCAAAGCAAGGTGCTGTGATGGGTTCGGTGGTAAGTCATCCTAATCTCCCTCATTCTTAAATATATTTATTTTAATGTTTAGTTAATTTGATATATTTTGTGCTTTCCTTAGGTTGATGGTTTGGAACACGCGAAGTACACTCTCGAAAGTGCTCCAACCATGGATGAGCGGAAGACTACTTGGTTGACCCGACTTATGAATAACCTCCTGAGTTGCACCAGAGAGCAAAGGAGGGATGTCGTGGCCTATCCTCCCGTTCCTGCCCCGGCAAGACCCTCATTCCGTGATGATGCAGCCATTGTGCCCCCGGTTGAGCCCCCACGAAGGAGCAAACGCAGGCCTTTGCCTACGTTCGAAGAGGTGCGTACCACTCAAGAAACCGAGCTCCCCGAACCGTTCGAGTACCAGTGGGCACCTACAGCGGATGCCGGTGGAGGCTCATCGAGTCGTGGAGGATCTCAGGAATGGGACACTTTCTCTCATGGGTTCTCTCAATTCCAACATCAGCAACAAAGTTCGATGTTTCAGACCCCGCAACAACAAACTCCGATCATTTGTCAAGCTACCGCTCCAACTCAGCCACCACCACCACCATATGTAACCCCAGTTGGGGCTCGGGTCAAGAGAAATCCGCGACCAGCCGTTGAGCGAGCCCGCCAAGAAGCAGCGGCGGAGGGGGGAAGAAGGGGTCGAGGACGTCGTGGAGGACGAGGAGGAAGAGGTGGAGATGGGGGCCAAAATGAAGCAAATTAGTGAATTTATCGTTTTATCATTGTAGTGAACTATCAATGTTGTTTTTGTGATTTTTAGGTGTTGTTATTTGAGTTTGCATTGTCTAAAAACTATCCTACGCACTTAAGTTGTCGAATGAATTTTCTGGATCATTTTATCAAGAATCAGTATCTTCCCTCAACACAAAAAAGTTGGGCAAATCAACCACGATCGCATAGAATTTTACAGATCCCAATTCCGAGTCCAAACGAGTGAGATAAGTGACGTCAAAGCGTGATCGTATCGTTAAAGTAACTTTTGCGTACTATAAACTAAAACGCCCGTATCTTATTCGTTTGAGGTCGAAATAACGAGCCGTTTGCGGCCGCGCGATCGTATCGACAAGGAAAACATTTTTTATTTAACAAAATACTTGCACTTCAAATGCAAACGTTAATGAAAAATTAAACAAGCGATCAATTTAGTAGCAGAATACAAGTAAATGCAAATTAAGTTGATGGTTGTCCTGGGCAACGCCTCTTGTCGTGACCAGGTTGTCTGCACTTAGAGCAACGCTTCGGTCCCCTTCTCGTCCGTTCAACTTGATCCATCTCATTGTGTATCCTTTCAACTCTAGGACGGCCTTTGGTGCGTTTTAGGTGCAACGGTGGGATAATCAACTTTCCAGCGTATATAGGCCAATACGCTTCATCTGGCATGGGGCTCAAAGCTGCATTATATGAGTTCCGTATCGCTTGTTCAGTGTAGTAAGGACTCACCAGGCTGTTTCTGTTCATGGTTATTGACTTAGCAACCGCCATTGCATGTGAACAGGGTATCCTTTCGTTCTGATACTTTTGACAAGAACACTCCCCTAATTCGTAGTGCAATTTGACCGTTTGACGATTGTGACCACGTCTCCCTCCACCCCATATACCTGTTTCGACAGCGAATATTCCTTCACTGCGGTTAAAAAGAACAACCTTATGCTTACTTGATTTTTCATCGTTCTTCTGCATTTGAGCGAATACGTCATGTGCTATTGAATGACCTTGCAACTCCCTCCCTATAGCTAGCTGTAGCCGAGCAACTCGCCACTCGTTGACCTTCCAATAAGACATTTCCACGATGACAGAAATAGGCATCGCTCGAAGACCCTTGTACACATTATTTATACTTTCTCCATGGTTGGTAGTTGCAATGCCCCATCTAGCCCCGTTGTCCATATGGAACGTCCACATGGGCAACTCTTGACCTTCAATCCATACTGCTCCAGCTCGGTGGGTCTGACGGATCGTTTTCATGATCTGCTCGTACTTTTTTGGTTGATGTGCAACCGCTAAAAGGTGAACAAAAGACTAACTGGTCAATACATGATGAATAACATCAACTTATCAGCTTAATAAACACAAACTTAAATCGCATAAGAAAAACATGAGTACCTGCATTCCAAAGTAGATTTTTGATGTCTTTCTTCTTCCCAAATTTGTGTTGGAAATTGGCGAGCCAGTGCCGAATACACCATCTCCATCTCCACCCCCACTCGTCGGGAAAACCACCAACAGCATTCCTTATACCCGCATGTCGATCGGATATAATCGTAATATCTTCCCGCTGTGTCACGTGTTCGTGCAGTTGGTCAAAGAACCAAGCCCAACTTAAACGGTTCTCCCCTTCCACTAATGCAAATGCAAGCGGGAAAATCCGCCTGTTTCCATCAACGCCAGTGGCAATTAGAAGACATCCTCTGTACTTCCCAGTAAGGAAAGTTCCGTCAACCTGAATAAAAATTTAGGATATAATTAGTATGAAATATACTTAACAGCAAATAATACAACATTTAAAACCGGAACTAGTTGGTAAAATACCTGAATAACCGGTATGCAGAACCCAAAACCGTCAATGCATGGTTTAAAAGCCCAAAAAAGACGATGGAACATCAGCTTATCCTGTACTCGAACTTGATCCTCAGTGTATACATTGTTGTATACTGGGACGAAAACAGTCCCAGGATTGGACTCCTCCATTGCTCCCATAAGTCTAGGGAGTAAAGCATACGAATCCTCCCAATCACCATACACCTCAGCCATGGCTTTCTGCTTACCATGCCATGCTTTTTTGTACCTTATCGTGTAAGAATGTCGATCCTTCACCTCTGCCATGATAGCTTTCACCTTGATATCTGGTTGTGCTTCTATAAGGTGCTTAATAGTTCTCCCAACCTTCTTTGCTTTTAGTTGCCTGTGATCTTGGGAAAGTATAGAAGAGGAGCATGTGTGGATCGTCTCAGCTTTGCGAATCACCCAAGCACCCTTTCTCTTCATATTTGCAGCCCGCAGTTGCCACGTACAACCCTCTGCATCATGCTTGCATATGACATGTAATTGTTTACTGTCAGAATATTTTACCTTCCACTCGAAATTGCGCCTCAACGCCTCTTCTGTAAATGCATCCTGCACAGCGTCTTTCGATGTGAACGCCATACCCACCTCCAGATTGGCCGTCGGATTGTACACTGGCATAGGGACAAAGTCGGGGGGATCATTCTGACTATGTAAAAATTGAGTTGGAACCTGTGTGTAATATGGCGTGGGTGCCTCACGAAATGCCGCCTCATCCTCGTTATCATCAGTATCTTCCTCCTCCTCGCTCACTGATATCAAATCTTCCTCAGTATCCTCGTCGCTTGACTCGAATGGATAGCTCGAGCTAGAAGGATCAACATGACCACGATCACCAACATCGTCCTCTCGCTCATGTGAAGTACGCCCTGATCGAATGGTATTCTCGATTCCATACCACTCTGGCCCCCAAGCAGGCCATTGAACACCATCGGCCTCAACAAATAGGGCTGGTTTAGGAGGTTGCGAGTATTGGTCCCATCCTGCACTACTCGATCCACCGTAGTTGATTGAACCACCACCCTCCCCGTAACCTCCTGTATAACCACCGCCTTGGTAGTTGCTCGAACTACCACCCCATTCGTACCCTCCTGCAAAACCATCATCATAAGAATACTGGTGAGAATGAGATTCACCGAGCGCCTCGGTCTCAACATACACCTCTGCAAGCCGGACTTGGTTATCGCTTAGGAACTGTAACATCATCATAACCGCGTCATCATCGTTTATGACAACTTCTTGGAACACGACCCCGCCAGCACTCATGTCTGGATACCGGTAAGTAATTTTGCCAAGTCTCGTCTGTCCGCTCGTACAAACCCTTTCTGCACAAAGATCATAGAGTTCTTGAAAATTGAATCGGGATTCAATTTTCAGCATAATGGATTCGCCGTCCTCATAATCAATGCCTATGTCAGAGTTTGTCACCCTTCCATTCCACCGAATAGTAAGATGAAACTTCTTGAATTTACCCATATCTACAATTTACAATAAGTATCTATTAGCTTAAAGACAGTAAAATTAACCAAAATCATATTGGACAACTAATATTAAATCATACCATAACTAACGAAAATAAATTCAACTAACTAACAACAACATAATACGAAAATTAAATCATACTATAACTAACGAACATAAGTTCAACTAACTAACAACAACATAATACGAAAATTAAATCATACTATAACTAACGAACATAAGTTCAACTAACTAACAACAACATAATACGAAAATTAAATCATACTATAACTACTAAAAACATAATTAGACCATAATACGAAAAGTCTCAACATACCGAAATTTTTTTGTTCTGTGTATTATGCTCGATTTTGGCTGCTGAAATTTGAAGAAAGGGGAGTGGTTATGTTTTTACAACTGCTGGTGGTGTGCTATTTATAGGAAAATCTGCCTACTATTCACCGTTTTTGTCAAAAACGGTGAACACTATCACCGCGTTTGTCTCAGACGGTGAATAGGTGGTAGCTGCGACCTAATTTTGACCTACCAGGGGTGGGAAACGTGGGAAATGATCACCGCGTTAGTTAACAACGGTGAAGGCTTCACCGTTTTTGACCAAAACGGTGATGTGTTCACCGTTGTTAATTAACGCGGTGAAAACTTCACCGTTTTGGTTTGAAACGGTGAATACTTCACCGTTTTTGTTTAAAACGTTGAAGTATTCACCGTGTTTGTCAAACGCGGTGATGATCTTCACCGCGTTTGTCTAAAACGGTGATGCTCAAACATGTGTACTTTGGGAAATTTTTTTATAACTCATGTATTTTGGGAATTTTTTTTAAGAACGTGTGTACTTTGGGATTTTTTCCTCAATGCATAGGGTTGTTAACGGTGCGGTTTCGATTTAAACCGAACTGCAAACGCGATTAACCCTCAGCGGACTAACATCCAAAAATCTCAACCGCAACGACACCGATTGCCTTGTCGGACGTCGGTTAGTCGAAAATCGTCGTCGACGGTTTCGGGTCGGTGTCGTGGTTAGCTAAAGATCGACGCAGGGGGTGGATCTGGCCAGATTTCTGGATCCGCTGGGCGACGCCGGCCTTGTTGAGCGAAGTCGGGATGGTTGGGTGACGTCGGCCTTGCTGGGCGAAGTCGAGACTGTTGGGCGACGGCGGGACTGCGGGGCGACGTCAGACTGCTAGGCGATAGCGGAACTGCGGGGCGACGATGGCGAGATGACTGACGATGAGGGAATGGCGATGGCGACAATTACTGGGAGTCTGAGAATGGGAGCTGGAGGACGAAGGCAGCGATGGGGAAGCCGAGCAGGGCGGTGACGAGTGACGATGGGCCAACGACTGGCAGCAGGGACGTCGAGGAGTCTGGGATGATGGGGCGTGCGGTTGTCACGGTTTAACCGCCATGATTTTGATTTTCACTGATAACCGCAACCCTCTCTAATTTGCTGATGACTGCCAACCGACACCTACGACGCGGTTTTCAGTTGTCTGAAAAACTGACGGTCTTGGTTCGGTTACGTTGTTAACCAAATAACCAACCACTGATTAACAACCCTATCAATGCAATTGCAAAAGCAATTGCATTTATGCTTTTTATTAGCAACTCAATTTTTTTTTTTTGCAATCCACCTAAACTCACACTTTCATTCACCTATATCAATGCAATTAACTTGAAATTGCATGTAATTGACTATTATGTTTAAATTATAAAAACTCAAGTAAAAGAGAAAGAAAATAATATAAGATAAAAAATCTCCATTTTTAGACTTTTTTTTTACTTGCATTTGTTGCAAGCTTGCAAATATTCAATTGGTAACCACATAAATGTAATTAGTTTTGCAATTGCAAACACGCATGTCATGTCATCTTGCAATTGAGATTGCAATACCAATGTGGATGCTCTTATTATTCTGGCTTCGTTAAAATCCATTTTGAAAATTTTGAAACAAAATCATTTTGTAGTCTAGATAATTTTACTTTTTTTCGAACGAAAGGAAGTTGCTAAATAAACTCAATGCATAGCGTCTAATTGTAAAAAAAAAAAAACTGTGGTTGGGGGCTTCAGTCCATTGAGGGCAATCAACACGATTTTCTACCAATCTTACCGTTCTTGTAATTGAGTTGAAAGTTTATGAGCCAAGTATGGTTGCTTCTAAAATTTGATGAAAATTATATATTTTAATAATTATTTATGAAGTTGGAGGGAAATTATGATTTTTCATGTGCATTCTCTTGATTTTTGGCTATTAGATCATGCAGGTTTTACTAGATAATAATACGCGGGTAACTGCTACTTGCATTATGCGGCTAACGGATAACCGCTAACTAAATACATTGTAGTTGCAATTAGCATATTCAACTTTAAACAAATATGAATAACCACCCTAAACAATACGGTTAACCGTAACCACACCAATTAACACCCCTAGCCCTATTCTCTTTTTCAGTTTTTCTTCACACAAGTATATATCTTTTAAACTACCATTATTTTCTCATTTATTATGAAATTGCTCAAAATACAACCAATTTTTTACGGTATTAGGAAATACAAAGGGTGCTTATGAATGAATTACAGGACTTGTTTATGCGTTTTTTTGTTGAGAAATGGGAATTTGGTTTTGAAGGAGAAAAGACAAATGGATGTGTCAAGAGAATAATTTTTTTTTTATAATGGATGGGTCAAGAGAGTTGATTAAATAAATAACAGAGAAAAGTGGTCAAGCTCACCTAGAGAGAAAAAGCAAGGGATCAAAAACATAAATAGAGAAAAGATTAGGGATCGAGATGCAAAACATCGAAAATGGAAAAAATAATACATTGGGCGAAGTACATCCAGAGACACCCTCCTCTTTGCTGGCACCTCTCTTCCTCCATCATCATCGCTCTCTCTCTCTCTCTCTCTCTCTCTCTCTCTCTAATCTCCATCTTCCTTCCCTTTTTCCCATTCCGCATCTCCGTTTAACCCTAGAAACCATGGCCATGGCCTGAGAGAGGGAGAGAGCCGAGCTCAGTTCCGAAGCTCCGTAGCTGACCTAATCCGTCGGATTGAATCCTCTTCGAAGAAGATAAAAAAGTAAAGAAAAGAGGAAGAGCGGGAGCGAGGAAACGATGCCGTCCCAAGCCGATCTGGACCGTCAGATCGAGCACCTGATGCAGTGCAAGCCGCTGTCCGAGGCGGAAGTGAAGGCGCTCTGCGAGCAGGCCAGGGCCGTGCTCGTCGAGGAATGGAACGTTCAGCCGGTCAAGTGTCCGGTGACGGTCTGCGGCGACATCCACGGCCAGTTCCACGATCTTGTCGAGCTCTTTCGAATCGGAGGGAACGCTCCTGACACGAACTACCTATTCATGGGCGACTATGTAGGTGAGTCGATATCAAATTGTTTCGTATTTTTATTGAACAGCCTGTGGGATTGGAAGGAAGTGGGGGGATGGAGATGGCGAGCCGGCAATTGAATGATTGATTCGAATTTCTGATGTACAGTGTCTATCTAGGAGGGTTCTCATTGTACTAGATAACGGTAGGTGTAATTTGAACTGCCTTAGGAGCCGTGTCAATCAGGGCAGTGCGTGTTTAATCTGGTCCTAGAGGAATGACTTTATCCAAGTTCGGCACTTGCTAGTCGGTAAATTGTTAACACATATTCCATTCTCAACTTCCAAAGGGGAGAGTGATTAAATCTGACAGACCATATTGGCATTTTGCAATGTAAACTATAAATTACGGATGCCTATGTTAGGAGGTAGTAAAATCATGTGACAAGACTCAACCTTTAACAGCCTTGATGATATCAATTGTCTGCTAGCAGGTTTGAGAAGCAATGCTTTCTTTTTACATCAATATTAAACCCAAAATGCTGGCCTTCTGCTCATCTTTAAAGCAATAACTTTGTGTTTCTATAGTTTATTATCTTGTACTTGATGGTCTATTTCTGTACTGGATTGTAGACCACGAATCAGCGTCAATATGTATTATGGTTGCTGGAAGATGTGTAAGAGAGAGACTGTGGCTATTATTTGGCAAGTTTTGTGGAGTGTAAGTTAAGCGCTACAAATTCTTTTTGGGGAGCACGTGGTAAAGAGTGATAGGAAGTGGATTGCTTGTTTAACGAAGTTGACAAAATTGCATAAGGAAAAGTTAAAGCGATGCTGAAAAACCGCGTTGCGACTTGATAGAACATGACAAGTAGGAAATCTACTGCTAAAAAAATCAGCAAATTTCAAGAGAGTAGTAGTCAGTTATATGGATTCTTGATGACAGCAAACTCTGCTTGTTGTTACTAAACTTGGAAGTAATTGGTTAGCAGATAGGTAATTCATGCATCTCAGCTTCTAGCTTTGCTATGCATGTTATTTTTATTGATGTACCTTGTGTTACTACTCCTATGATTTAATGTGCCATGTGGCCTTTGATTAGCAGCCTGTGCTACTGTCGCACGGAAACATTTTCAAAGTCCAAGTTACTAAGTTATGTTGAATGGAAAAACCAGTTCCTTCCAAGTATTTTCATGTGGGTTTGAGTGCATAACCTTATCCTATGCTCTCTGATCATGCTCAGATGCCATGTTAATTACCACTTCACTCTTCCTTATGGCTTTCGGTTTCAATAGCTCCAATAGTTTGCAATTTATTTTCTTAACCAATGGTATTTTCTTGCGACTTTGTAGATCGAGGATATTATTCAGTGGAAACTGTTACTCTTTTAGTCGCATTGAAAGTCCGATATAGAGATAGGATTACAATTCTAAGAGGAAATCACGAAAGCCGTCAAATTACTCAAGTGTAAGATCTCTGATTATTTGCAAGACTCTTATTTTTGTTGATTCATTCACTCTTTCTATCTGTACTGTAAAGTTGTCCATAATATTGTCTCAGCTTTCGGTAATGGAATAGTGCAAGTACCTCTCTAGACTCTAAGTTGCCAACTTTTGCCACAAGATTATATAATATGCTTGCTTGAATAGAAATCTATGTATTGAATTTATGAGCATCCACTTAAACCTAATGATTATTTCCTTCATCTTCAAGATCTATTGCCTCGTTTCACCTTACCTATTATGGGTGTGTGTCTTTTATCAGATTACTAGAATGAAGGCGTTATTTAGGGAATTTTTGCCCATCATCTTAAACGTATACTTTTAATGCACTGTTTCTAGCCAATTGTGTATTGTTTCTTTTCACCTTGCTGTTATGGGTACGTGTCAATTATTATCTGAATTGTAAACTTTGTGGTGTTCCCGCTGATATCATGAGATTCTGGTATCTTTTTTCAGATATGGATTTTATGATGAGTGCTTAAGAAAATATGGAAATGCCAATGTGTGGAAACATTTTACTGATCTCTTTGATTATCTCCCACTCACGGCTCTGATTGAGAGTCAGGTTAGATAAGCTTACACTTTCTTCTGTCCCTGTGTTTGTGATTGTTATATTATAATGCTTTATAACACACATCTATTGCTCTCTAGGTCTTCTGCTTGCATGGTGGGCTTTCCCCTTCACTTGACACTCTAGACAACATTCGCTCCCTCGATCGTATCCAAGAGGTAGACTGCTGTTAAATCATTCCCTTATCTTCAACCTTTTTTGTATGGGTAGTTTGATATAGTGATGAAGTATAATCGATATGATAGACGTCATTCTGAATTGGGTGTTAATTGGTTGCTGCTTTGGGATATCTCTGGCTTATTTTAGGTACCACACGAGGGTCCTATGTGTGACCTCCTATGGTCCGACCCAGATGACCGATGTGGATGGGGCATTTCTCCTCGTGGTGCTGGGTACACATTTGGACAGGACATCTCACAACAGTTCAACCACACCAACGGCCTCACTCTCATATCTAGAGCTCACCAACTTGTCATGGAAGGTTACAATTGGGCCCAGGTGAGTACATTGGAAGTCAGGAATCAGATCCAAGTTCTTTAACTCTTCACTACCATAGTTCTGCTCCCTAATACACAATCTTGACTTCAAAACTTCAACAGGACAAGAACGTGGTGACGGTCTTCAGTGCCCCGAATTACTGCTACCGGTGTGGCAACATGGCGGCTATTCTCGAGATTGGAGAGAACATGGAGCAGAACTTCCTGCAATTTGACCCAGCGCCACGCCAGATTGAACCCGAGACTACACGCAGAACACCCGATTATTTTTTGTAATTTGCATAGCTGTCTTGTCTTCCTTCCTCCAAAATGGGATCTTCTGTTGTCAATTTTCTAATCAACCTGCCTGCCTATTATGTTTTTTGTAGATGCATCATCATACAGAATAGAGAAGGGAGTTTTGGGTGTTTACTTGGGAATTGGGGGGAACCTGGAGAAAAGATGTATTGTTGGGTGTTGTCATTCTTTCCTTTTGGCTATTGTTCTCAACTACTGCTACTGTTTTCTGCATTCATGAGAGTTAATAGGTTGTGTTTACTCGTTACTGTCTGTTTGGATGGTAACTTCTTCCACGTCAGTCTTGTATCTCAGAAAGTAAAAAAAAAGGCATCAACAATAACATGGTATTTTTCATCCCCTGTGTGATTTGGTTTTTGAAATGGTGAGAATTAGGGTATGTCCACAAAGTAATGTCGAACATATAAAAAACTAGAGGGTGTATCAGAAAAAGTCATCAATTTGATATTTTTTTAATTGTAATTGTGATTTAATCGTTTCATATTACTAAAATTTTCACCGATTTATTGTTTACAAACCATCCTGGTTAAAATGTTATTAACCCAGCTTAGCGCGTGACCCCTCCAAAAGAATCCCTATATTACTCGGTTCCCTCCAGTCAAAGAAAGGAAATTTTACCCCGTCTCTTGAATTGCCCATTGCTGGCCCGGCGCCGCCATTTCCCGTACGGCTCTCGCTATCCTCATCGTCGACGGCAGCAGCACTGCGTCACTGCCGCTGCCGGTTCCGACTCAGTTTCTCCTCCCCAGCAGCCCACTGCCTCGCGCCTCTTGAGTCTACTCCGCCCCTGCTGCTGAGGTAAAAAAAAACTCCAACTTCTGATCTTGAATTGATTATTGGGGCGTGTGTGATCAAGGATTCTGATTTGTGAACCCTAGTTTAGTTAAAAGTGAATTGCTTTGATGTTAATTAACAATATGTGCATTTGAAAAAAATGTAGGTCTCAGTTCGACAATGGAGAAACATTTCAGTAAAAAGGTCACTAGTGAATCAAGAGCAAGTAGTAAACATGATCATAGTTCAACCCAGTGCCTGCCTAATCAAACTGGGGGATGTGAGATTGATGTAAACTCTTTGGAAGATGGTTTTGGTGATACTAGTGAGATGGATCTTGGTGCTGGTTTGATATCTTCGACTGGGAAAGACGAGCTGGATGTTCATATTCGTGCTTCTAGTCCTATTAGTAGTGTGTTCAATGTAGAACGTGAGGATTTGATGAAGCAGTCGGAAAATGTTGAACTTGTCAGGAGTGAAATATCAGATCAGACGAAGAGAGATTATAGGGCTGGGTTGGAGACTGCAATCGATTGCATGAAACTTATGATACGCCAAGGATGGATATTTCATGAACCAGATGAGTTTTCGAGCAAGGACGGTCTGTTTATTGAGCTTCTGAAATTCACTGCTTCTTTTTCTGGTAGAGAAGATTTGGAAAGCATCGTGTCGGGTCATCCTCCGAAAATTCTTCAAATTACTTCTCCGGATTTAGAAAAAGACATTGTTCGTGCAATAGTGGCTGAGATAACCCTGGATATAATTGGACATCTTGGAGATGATTTTTTTGCCATTTTCGTGGATGAGGCTTTTGATGTGGAGGGAGAAGAGCATATGGCTATTGTTGTACGATATGTGGATCAAGAAGGATCTGTTGAGGAGCGTCTTCTCGGTATTTCTCGTGTTCCGGATTCTAAAGCTTTGGCATTTAAAATGGCAATCGAGTCGATGCTTGTACAACATGGGTTGAGCATGTCAAGGATAAGGGGGCTAAGCTATAATGGAGCTAGCAACGTGAATGGAGAAATCAGCGGTCTAAAAAGATTGGTGTTTGCAGAAAATCCATCTGCTTATTATGTTCATTGTTCTACCCATCAACTTGACTCAACGGTGGTTGCTACTGCTAAACATCACGTTGATGTTTATATTTTCTTTATAACTGTCACTCGCTTGATTAATTTAGTGGAAGCATATTGTCAAGGAAGTAACAACAGTCAATATGCCAAGCTTGCAAAGGCTTTATTTCACGATGAGCCAAAGATTGGACGAGGGTCGAATCACGAACTTGGTCACGTAAAGGCTAGTAATACTTATTGGCAGTCACACTTCAAGAAACTTGTTGTCTTAGATGTGATGTTCTCGGACGTGATTAATGTGTTGGAGGCCATTGAAGATGAGAAACGTTACGGAGTAAGCGGTGAAGCATTTACTCTGTTGAGATTACTTGAAAATTTTGAGTTCGTCTTCTTTTTGAAAATGATGATTAGAGTATTATCGATCACAAATGCATTGTCTAATGCATTAGAAATGAAAGATCAGCAGATACTAAATGCCATGCAACTTGTTGATGTGGCGAGGTATCAATTACAAGAGGCGAGGGAGAAAGGATGGGAGTCTTTTCTTGGTGAAGTGTTATCTTTCTGCGAGAAGCAATGTCTTGATCTTCCTAATATGGAAGATCTTCGTCCCAAGAGGTTTAAGGCTCCACAAATCACTAATTTGCATTACTACCAAGTTGAGTTGTTTTATAGCGTTCTGGATCTGCAACTGGAAGTGTTTAATAGTACGTTCGATGGGGTGACTACAGGATTGTTGAACTGTGTTGCTTGCTTAGTTCCAGATGATTCCTTCAAAGGCTTCAACAAGCAAATGGTGGCGAAGCTTGCTACATATTATCCTAATGAGTTCTCTGACGCGGACATCATATCTCTGGACAGTCAATTGGATGCTTATATACAAGATTTGCAGCTTGATGCTAGATTCAGTAACTTGAAAGGAATTGAGGAGCTTTCTCGAAAAATGGTGATGACAAAGAAGCATACTATGTACCCGCTAGTTTACTTACTTGTGAAACTAGCTTTGATCTTACCAGTAGTAGCAACAAGGGCAGGTGCTGAAAAAACTTTCACTGAGATGATATTCATGAAGGAGGAGCTTCAAAATCGAATTGGCGATGAGTCGATGAATGACTATCTGATGGCATATATAGAGAGAGATGCAGTTCGACATTTTGATAAGGGATGTATTTTAGAATATTTGTAGAACAGTTTCATCTATCAATTAGATGCTATTTTGTGTAGAACAGTTTCATCTATTTTGTGTAGAACAGTTTCATCTATCAACTAGATGCTATTTTGGGTTGGAATTTACTTTATACATATTTCGCAATTGATCTCATTTGCATTAAAAACCATTGTGTTTGTTCTGGAGGCTAAGACTTGTTCTGCTTACAGCTGCCCTGACTCTTAACCAGCACATTAGAATGAAGATGATATGGAAAATTTGTTATGTTCCACTCCATGAAAAGTTCATCTATGAGTTCTCTGGCATTCCCTCGAAATCTACAACAGTTTCGCAGATTTAAACTTGGGTTTTGCTTCTGCAGTACAATCTAAAGGTCACAAGACTCGTAACAAGATGCTGGCTCTTGTTCTCGCGTTATCTGATTGTAGAGAAAGAATGCCAATTTAGCTTGAAATGGTCTTGCAGGAGATTTGTGTTGAGCATGATGTAGATTTGTCAATTTATATGTACCAGAATCAAGCAGAGATCAGTAAGGCAAGTAGTTAATTAACCTTCTGATCTCTTTTTCCAGGTCACTATGATAAGCTACTTCAGAACCTCTGCATCTTTTCCTCCTCTCTTCCATACATTCCCCGACAAAATACCAAGTTGCGCATTTCCTATCTGGAAAATCAAACTGAATCTGAAACTAAAGATGGGTTGTCAGTCAAGTTCAGGGAGCCATCCTCAAAGTTGTTTCTCATTTCTGCTAGTTTGCACCCATCCACAGAGAGAGTATGAACTAAGATGTCTGCCAGCTTCATTTCTCCTTTCGTCTCACATCACACGTAGCTCCATTCGAGGTGACCTCAATGCTTGTCCTAGCCGCCGAATTTCGGCGCATGTAATACGAATTCCTCCACCTGAGACCGAAGTTTTTTATGATCAAAAGTTGGCAATACAATTGTTGGTTGCAAGTTGCAACCACAAGTCTCACAACACATGCTCAACCGCCAACAGGAGACTCAGAGACCAAGCCAGATTTCCGTCAAAAACTACAAAAGATTTCGTGGACGGCAGGATTCGAACCTGCGCGGGCAAAGCCCACATGATTTCTAGTCATGCCCGATAACCACTCCGGCACGTCCACGATTATTGATTATTTTTACAAATTCTAATATTACTTAATTGATAGCATCTTGACAAAGCTAGTCATGATCTTCGTCAAAATCCCGTGCCCTCTCACCTAGATGATATCCATCGTCCATTCGCCCCTCAAGTGGGTTTAATTTACATTATTTTCTCATCCTTGTATGGTTTGTTTCGAACAATTGTAGGAAACAATTCAGTCAAAAGCGCGATTCTACCTAGAAGCGGAAAAGGGGTAAACTCGTGAAGCGTAGAATCAAAGCGTAAAAGCGTAAGTTTTTGACCCATACTGAAAAATAACTAAAAATGTATTAAGTATGACATATGCTATGCAAAATATGAATGCACGGAATTTAGATAAGTCAATAAATACATGCGATTCATGCCAAAAGTAGAACAACTTATAGCATCTTAGTAATAAGTTTGTAAACATAAATTTTAACAATAAGCCACTTTTCCCACTATGCTAATGAATTTGGGAAAAGCCTAACGGGTGAATTAGATTACTATATCGAAGTTGAGAATGCATACAAGTACCTTATATGTATATTTTAATCTCAAATGTATCATATTGTTAGTGATTTACTTTTAAAATATACTTTTTATAATTAATTTCATGAAAAGAATACTCATTTAGTGAACTAAAAGAGTAAAAACGTAAAGCGTTTTGGTAACTAGAAGCGTAAAACCGTAAGCTTTTAAGCGCAATTTAGTCCGATTTTATATACTGAAGTTTTTATATGGAAATGAAAGTGTTTTGGTGACCTAAAAGCGTAAAATCGTAAGTTTTTAAGTTTTAAAATGCGATTTTGACTGCATTGGTAGGAAATACGAAACTCTTATATTTTGACAGTATTTGTGCTCAAATCCAACGAAGTCCGGCACACTTGCTGGCTGCTGCGACCTCCTCGTGATAGTTTCCCTGCCAGCCCCTCCTTCGCTCTGATTCTTCTCTGTATTCTCGAAACGCCATTGTTGCTCTGCCTGCCGTTGAGCGGAGAGCTAGGTGTCTTTTGGTTGAGTGTTCAAACATGAAGGAAGGAGAGAGTACTAGTAGTGAATACTGTTGATTTGTACGTCATTGGCAGCTGCAAGCTTAGGTTGTAGATAGTTATCTTTTTTCCCATAGGGTTCTTCTTTACTCTTCTTGTCCTTGGCTACTATCTACGCAGTCGGAAACAGAACCCTCCTCTTTGTAATTGTATTTTGTACCACATCGTCTGGGCAGAGTTGTGCGACCAAGTGAGTGTGATATAAAACCGAAGCCCTGGCAACTGTTCAAGTCATACCTTTCTCGGCCTTTTGGCTAAGATCAAGTGTAGTATCTGTTCTTATCAGTTTAATATCTGATACGTGGGCCAATAGCCCACACGATATTAAATTTATTTTTCTAGGGGGAGAAGGCCCACTACTGAAGCTTGCATCAGGGGCCTTCTCGATCGTTCGCTCATGCGTTGCACTACTGCACGGGCCTGGCGCACCCCACCAATTTTAGTAAAAGCTTTAATTGATGGCATCAAATTCATGATAGACATGGAATGGATATTCCTACAACGTGATGTATTAGAGTTTTCAGACATTCCAAGTCTTTCTACTGACCTCCTGAGAGTATATGCTTTAGATGCAGAAGATATGGAAGGCATCGAGTTGGGTGATGATCTTAAAATGACTTCTCCGGATATAGAAAAAGATATTATCCATGCAATATCAGCTGAAATAACCTTGGATATAATTGGGCATCTCTGAGATGACTTTTTTTCCATTTTTGTGGGTGAGGCTGTTGATATGTCAGGTGAAGTGAATATGACTATGATTCTGCGGTATATAGATCAGGAAGGCTTTGTTGAGGAGAGATTTCTTGGTATTTCTCGTATTGCGTGTTTTAAAGCTTCAATATTTAAAACAACAATTGAATCGATGCTTATACAGCATGGATTGAGCTTGTCAAATATGAGGGGGCAAAGTTACAACGGAGCTAGCAACATGACTAGAGTGATCAATGACCTAAAAAATTTGATTTTAGCATAGAATCCATCTGCTTATTATGTACACTGTTCTACCCATCAACTTGAGCTGACAGTTGTTGGTACTGCTAGAAATCAAATCTATGTTAATGTATTCTTCTCAATCATTGCTGAGTTGGTTCATCTACTTGAAGCATATTGTAAAGGAAGTGACAACAGTCAGTTTGCCAAGCTTGCAAAGGCTTTATTTCAGGATGAGCCAAAGACTGAAGGAGGATTGGATCAAGGAATTGCTCTTGAAATGATTAGTGATACTGATACTTATCGGTGGCCATGTCTCTTTTTCATGAAGCATTGGCGGTCACCTTTGAACGGGATGAGTTAGCTTGGTTACTTAATTTTTAGTAATCACGGTGGCTACCTTAATCTACACCATTCATTATTTCTTTTTCACCCTAATTTTAAATTAACGATGAAAATTATATTAGGGTAATTTTGGAATTGAAAAATATACCACACCTGATTACTCTATAAATTATAATCCAAACCCTACCTATTGCAACCCGCCACCAAGCTCCCTCCCAGTCCCCGTAACCTCATCGCTCCCGAAAACCGCCGCCGGCCGGCCTCCCCTCCACCGCCCTCCTCTCTCTCTCTCTCTCTCTCTCTCTCTCAAGAGACAACGAGATGTAGTGCTCTCAACTCTCATCCACACCATTTTCGGTTAGCCTATTTTTTTTATTGATCCAATACAAAACTGTCTGTAGTTATCATCGATGGTGGGACTCAAAGTTTGGTGATCGACGACAGGGACTCAAAGTTTCATTCTCACCACATCGATGGTGGGGCGACCGACGGGAAGTGCGACCACCACCACCAGACAGAGCCCACGAATGAGACTGATGGCGTAAGCGATGGGACCCAGATGCCGATTGAGTCCGATCGCACTCAGCAGCAAAATGGTAGTCATTTAATTCCGTAGCAGTCAAAGGAAGGAGGAATTCCATTGGAATGGTATGTTTTTTTTTAAATGGTAGTCATTTTATTCCGTAGTGATTTTTTTAAATGGTAGTCATTTTTTTCGTAGTGGTAGTGTTATTGTCGTATTGGTATTGTTTTTGTCGCATTGGTATTATTTTTGTCGCATTGGTAGTGATTAAATCTGCAATGGTACTGATGTTTTGTGAAATGGTAGTGTTTTTATTTCTTGAATGGTATTGATGTTTTGTGAAATGGTAGTGTTTTTATTTCTTGAATGGTAGTTTTCGTGTAATGGTATAAATTTATTTCTGCAATGGTAGTTTTCGTGTAATGGTATAGATTTATTTATGCAATGGTATTGATATTTTTCAAAGTGGTAGTGTTTGTCTAATGGATTGGTACTGATTTCGTTTTTTTTTTTTTTTTGCAGAAAGATTGAGAAAAATATGGAAAGAAAATCTGGCTGGAGATTACGGAAGTGAGAGAAAGAGAGATTTTTAATTAATAGATTTTTGTAACTACCTTAAATGTAATTTATTAAAAAATTAATTAATATAATTTATTTTTCCATACCCAATTTACCCTTAGTAACCACGGTGTAGTAATCACCATAACCTGTCCCCCTTTGAACACACTTGCTATATTGGATGTGATGTTTTATGATGTTTTATGATGTTTTGAATGACATTGCAGATGAGCAATATTCTGAAACAAAAGGTGTAGCGTATGGGCTGTTGATATCAATTCAAAAGTTTGATTTTGTCTTCATCTTGAAAATGATGATTAGGATATTGTTAATCACAAATGTTTTGTCCGATGCATTGCAAATGAAAGACCAGCAGATTCTTCACGCTATGCACCTTGTTCCCGAGGCAAAGTATAGGTTACAAGATATGCGAGAGAAAGAATGGGGTCATTACTTGATGAAGTGTTTTCTTTCTGCAAAAAAGAATATATTGATATTCCTAATATGGATGGTCTGTATGTTTTGCCTGGAAGAACTAGGCGAAATGCTGAGCTGTTTTGTACCGTCATCGATATGCTATTGCAAGAGCTTAATAGTCAGTTTGATGCAGTGAATATGGAACTGTTGAGTTCTATTGCTTGCCTAGTTCCAGATGATTCATTTAAAGGCTTCAACAAGCAAATGGTGGTGAAGCTGGCTACATTTTACTCTACTGAGTTCTCTGATGCTGATGTTGTATCTCTTGACAGTCAACTGGATGCTTATATTCAAGAAATGCATCTTGATGACAGATTCAGAGGACTAAAAGGAATTGAAGAACTTTCACGGAAAATGGTGCCTACTAACATGCATAAGAAGTACCCTCTCGTTTACTTGCTTGTGAAACTAGCTTTGATCTTGCCGGTTGCAGCAACAAGTCCCGGTACTGAAAAAACTTTTACTGCAATGATTTATATAAAGGAGAAGCTTCTAAGTCGCATTGGGGATGAATCGATGGATGATTATTTGATGTCATACATCGAGAGAGATGTAGTTGAATATATCGACAATGAATGTATTTTATAATATATGTAGAACAATATCCTGAGTTAATTGATTAAATGCTATTATGTTTAAGATTATCCTTCAATACGATTTTCTGCAATTTACTCCCGTTTTGGATGAAAATCACTGTGTTTGTTCTCGAGACTAAGACAGGGGGCACTAGTTTTCGCTTACAGCTCCCTGGTAATTCACCAGCACATCCGGAGGAATGAGATGATATGGGAAATTATTATGTTCTTCCTTAGTGTTATGATGATATGAATTCCATGGCACAGACAGATTATGTCACAGAAATCTGCAACAGTGATGCAAACTTGGTTTCTGCTTGTGCAGCACCAGTCTGAAGGTCATAAGAAAATGTCAGAGCTTCTTTTCCTTTCATCTGATCATCGAGAAAGAATGTTTAAGTTATGCTGAAATGGTCTTGCTGGGGATTTGTGTTGAGCCAGTTCTTTAAGAGTTCCCACTTGTTAGTCTTTGTTTGATCATATAATGCCGCTACCTTCTCAGTGAACGAATGTCGCTACCTTGTGATGTAGGAGGTAGACCCCTGTCCAAGTGGTTGTGATGGAGCTAGTGTGCTGCTTGGCGAAAAGAGCAGCAATGAGCAAGCCTGTGATCTCACCTTTGGTTGTTGGGCAATCATCTTTGTACCTGGAGCCGATAAAGCAATGCAGCATTTTGTTCTCCGAGCTGCTAGTTTTCTTGGGTGAAGTGATGGTGTTGGCGAAGATCTCAGCGAGCTTCTTGCAAACAAGGTCACCGTGGAGGTGAGTAGGGGTGGGGAGGTACCGGAATAGAGCACTGGTTGGCTGGAATCTGCAGTTTGCTCTCCTTCTACAGCTACATCCATCGTTTCCTCTAAGTGCCGGCCTTATGCAGCATTGAAACATTAATGATGAATTACTGCAGTAGGGGCTTATTTAGCTTTCATGGGAAGGCAGTGAGTGATTTGCTACTCGTATGATCCTACACTTGGATCTATAGTTGTTTGTTGAATTAAGGAAGCAGTCCCATGGCTTTATTGGTAAGGCTACTGCTGTACTGCTATTAGTGAAGAATCCACTTTGTACCACATCGTCTGATGAGACGCGTGAAAGCAAGTAAGAGTGAGATAAAATGGAAGCCCTAGATAGTTTTCAGGGCATACCTTTCTCGGCCTTTTGGCTAAGATCAAGTGTAGTATCTGTTCTTATCAGTTTAATATCTGATACGTGGGCCAATGGCCCACACGATATTAAATTTATTTTTCTAGGGGGAGAAGGCCCACTACTGAAGCTTGCATCAGGGGCCTTCTCGATCGTCGCTCATGCGTTGCACTACTGCACGGCCCTGGCGCACCCCACCAATATGAGTTTATGTGTTCTGTCTCTTTTGGTTTGTGGATCTATTTGCTTGGGCCTTTCGCCGTAGCTCATGTGTCTCTGATATCTTATTTGGGCCTCTTTTCACATCAACTCTTCGTGTATTGTGGCAGGAGAATAACAATCTCTGCCTATTACGATCTCGTTTAAAATCGAGCTACATGGGATTGGGACAATGTCTTATTTGACTAGGTTGTGCCTCATAATCGTGCCTTTCCAATTCTAGTGGTTTTCTAGTGCTTGCACTTCTCGACATTAAAGTTACACTCTACTGGAAGCAGGGATGAACAAAACAATCGACCTATCCGTCGAACCCGATCGAAGTATCGAACGAACCCTATTTATCGTTAAAGGTTGGTGAGGGTTTTCGTTTGTCCAACCCGCCTCTATTGGGTTGGGTCCGAATTTTGGTAACACAACCTGTAGAACCCAACCCGTGGTGAACTATTGTCATAAGCGTTCGTAAGCAACACATATTTGTACCGTAAATAAACATATTTGTGAGAAAATTAAGCTATCTTATCATATTTTTTCTATTGTGGTTTCTCTACCCTAATACATTCTTCAACTTAATATTTAGGTGTAGATTTAATATAAGCTATAATCACATAATCTTTTTTCATGTATGTACTATTTTAGAATAACAATATATTATGAATGTGTCATAGCTTATTTTGACAAAAATTTATGAAAAAAACTAGACATATGTTGGAAGTAAATTGTAATTCACTACAATTCAAACAATTTTTACGCATATTGTAACTTTTCGCCTCGATTTATTTGTTTACAATCTTAATTAATTATATAATATTTTCGTAGTTAGAATAGTTGATTTTTTGTGTTGGGTTGGATATTTAATATTTTCGTAGCAAGAACATTTTCAAAAGCATAGTATATGGATAAGGTGATTAAAATGATCAAACCCGAACCACCCGACCCATGTACACTCCTAACCGGAAGTGACTTAAGGCAAGGCTAAAGTATGGTTCAATATATGGGTTGAAGATGTTGACGGCTAGGGTGAAAATTGGTGCGGGTTTCAGGTATACGTCTCACATTATATGGTTAATCACAAGCATAAAGTTATGATTATGCAAATGATGCATTGGCGAACCAAGCATCGGCGCAAACTAGCGATAAAAGTAAATAACACAAGGTTTTAGGGGTTTTCTTCTTCTGCCGATCTTAGTACGAGAATAAACTTATATTGAGTTCATACAATAACTTGGAAAGGAAGTAAACGGAACCTAATCCGACCTAGCTAAGGAAACCAAAGAAACAAAGTGAACAAAGTAACGAAACAAGCCCAACTCCTATTCGGCCGCATATTTGGGATTGGGTCGGGGCGCCCGATCACTCCTCCGCAGCCCAACCGAAGGGTTCACCGTCCTTGGGACCGCCACATAAGCGTCATTGCCCACCCCCCCCCCCCCCTCGAAGCGCGACCTTGCCCTCAAGGTCGAAAGCCGGAAACCGATGTTGCAGCTCGTCAATCGCTTCCCATGTAGCCTCCTCCTCTGGCAAATGTTGCCACCGTACCAAACATTCTTCCACCACCCGCCCAGCAACGCGCGACCAGCGATGGTCCATAACCGCCAGAGGTTGCATCTCGAGCTCCCCATCCTGACTAACAGGCGGTGCTGGGATCTCCCCATCCACCACATCGCCCACATAGCGCTTGAGGAGGGAGACATGGAACACTGGATGGATGTGAGAGGCAACCAGAAGAGCGAGCTTGTAAGCCACTCCCCCTATGCGCTTGACGATGCGATATGGCCCAAAGTAGCGGACTGCCAATTTCTGCGAGGCTCGCTTGAAAACTGATGATTGTCGATAGGGGTGGAGGCGGAGCAGAACCCAGTCCCCTTCTGCATACTCAACATCTCGTCGAGCCGCATCCGCCAACTGCTTCGTGCGCTGATTAGAAGCCGCCAAGTTAGATCGAAGTTGCTCCAGTGTCCCATCTCGTTCTCGGAGTAGTGCATCGACCCCCTCTACTGGGCTAGATGCCACCTTATACGGGATGATAGCGGGTGGCTCGCGCCCATAAAGAGCCCGGAAGGGAGTCATCCCTATCGTTCGGTGGTGCGTTGAATTATACCATAGTTCCGCCCACGGTAACAGTCGCACCCATGCCCGAGGCTGCTGTTGGGTGAAACATCGCAAGTATTGCTCAAGGCAGCGATTAACAACCTCCGTTTGACCATCCATCTGTGGATGGTAAGCTGTACTCATAAGCAGTCGCGTCTGTAGTCGGGCAAAGATCTCCTGCCAGAACGAGCTCAAGAAAACTCGGTCACGATCACTTACAATGGTGGACGGAACCCCATGATGTCGCACAACACCATCAATAAATGCCTCTGCAACGGACTTCGCGGTGTAGGGGTGCCCCATACTCATGAAGTGGGCATATTTTGTGAGGCGATCCACCACTACATAAATAACTGAGCGACCTCCTACGCAAGGTAATCCTTCAATGAAATCCATCGAGATCTCCTCCCAGACCTGCCGCGGAATGGGCAACGGCTGCAACAGCCCGGCCGGTGCCAACCCTGCCACCTTAACCCGCTGGAAAATATTGCAGGAACCCACATAATCTCGCACCGACTGCGCCATCTGTGACCAGTAGTAGTGACCCTGAAGTCGCCGCATCGTACGATCCATGACCGAGTGCCCACCACCAACCGAATCGTGAAACTCCTTGAGAACAGTGGTGATTAGTGATGACTGCGGAGGAAGCACGACCCGGTGTTTGAAAAAAAATCAACCCCGACCTGTACTCATACTCCCCTGGGTCTACGGACATTGCTTTAGCTTGGAGCTCTTGCAAGTAGGGGTTACCAATGACGGCCGCGCAGACCTCATCCCAGAACGTCGAGGTCGGCTTGTCAAGGAATGGAGTACAGCGCCTCCCCCACTGCGCGACAAGCCATCCGCGTCCTTGTTCGTCAACCCCGGCTTGTAGAAAATTTTGTAATCGTACCTCATTAGCTTGGCCACCCATTTTTGTTGATCTGGGGTGGTAATCCGCTGCTCCAGCAAATGGCGAAGACTCTGCTGGTCCGTATAGATATGAAAAGTTCGGCCCAGGAGGTATGGCCGCCAAAACTGTACTGCTAGAGAAATGGCCAGCATTTCCTTCTGGTATGTCGACCATGCTTCTTTAGCCGGACCCAACGTCCGACTCATATAGGCAACGAGATGGCCTTTCTGGGAGAGGACGACCCCCACTCCCTTTCCAGACGCGTCGGCCTCAATGACGAACAACTCGTCAAAGTCAGGCATGGCCAATGTTGGGGTCGTGGTCATAGCTGGCTTCAAGTTCCCAAACGCGACCTCGGCCTCGGAATTCCAGCCAAACTGACCCTTCTTGAGCAGCATGGTGAGGGGTTTTGCGATCGAGCTATACCCCTGGACGAATTTTTGGTAGTACCCGGTCAGCCCCAGGAAACCGCGAAGCTCCGTGACAGTGCACGGTCGCGGCCAGTCCACCATCGCCTTGATCTTGACATTATCAACCTGAACTCCTCCCGGTGAGATCATGTGGCCGAGGTATTCAAGTCGTTGGTGTCCGAAAACACACTTAGTCTTCTTCACGTAATATTGATGCTGTCGAAGCAATTCTAAGACCGTCCGCAGACGTTGGAGGTGAGTATCCCAATCCTTGTTGTATATTAATATGTCATCAAAGAACACCAGTATCGATTTCCGTAAAAAGGGCCGAAAGACATCATTCATGGCGGCCTGAAAAGTCGAGGGCGCGTTACACAACCCGAATGGCATGACAACATACTCGTAGTGCCCACTGTGAGTTCGAAAAGCGGTTTTGGCAATATCATCCTCGTGCATTCGAATCTGGTGATATCCGGCCTGCAGATCCAGCTTCGAAAAATACTACGCACCATGTAGTTCATCCAGCATGTCGTCGACAGTCGGGATGGGGAATCGGTCCTTGATGGTTTCTTTGTTGAGAGCGCGGAAGTCCGTACAAAACCGCCATGTCCCGTCTTTTTTCTTTACTAGCAAAACCGGGGAAGAATAAGGACTTGAACTGGGTCGAATGAGTCCCGAGTCGAGCATCTCCTGGACTTGGCGCTCGATGACCTCCTTATGGAAGTGTGCATACCGATACGGGCGCACATTGATTGCCTCCGCGCCCTCTCGAAGGGTGATGCGATGATCAACTGCTCGTCGTGGTGGCAAGCTGGTCGGGATTTGGAACAAATCCCCGAACTGATCGAGAAGCGCATGCATCTCTGGTGGGGCTTCGGTCACCGTTCCCGCGGCATCGGGCATGCATATGGCCCAGACGGCCACTTCTCGGGCTCGCAAGTGATGAAGCTGGTCATCACGTGTGGTCGTCTTCCTGGTTCCCTGAAGATCGACCCAGTGCCCTGGCTTGCAAAAACGGAGGGTCAGCTTCTCCCAATCCATTGTCACGGGCCCCAGGAGTTGTAGCCACTGAATTCCAAGGACCACGTCCATGCCCTGAATCGGCAGCTCGTAGAGGTTGAATTCGAGAGTTTCCCCTTGAATGGCGAGAGAACAGCTTCGTAGCAGCGGTTACAGGTGAGTGTTTCACCGTTGGCCACTTGTACACGAAAGGGAGGAATGGGACTCGCCGGGAGATCTAGGGTTTTTGCCACCTCGCGGCTGACGAAATTATGAGTAGACCCGCTGTCTAGTAGAGCCACAATGCTTGTTGCCGCAATCTTCCCTTCAAACCGCAGCGTCGCCGGGTGAGAGACTCCGGTTAATGCGAAGACCGTAATTTCGGCGTCGGGCGGATCTTTGTTCGTCGACTGCACCTGGTCGCCGTCGCCGGCTGGGTCATCGCCGAGGGTTTCCGCAGCGGTGGTGCTGGACGCGTTCTCCAACAGCTCCGGGAGATCGCCAGCCTTCCTCGGCCTTGGGAGCCGCAGCAGCAGCGAGCTCGGTTCTTTCGAACCGGGCTCTGATACCAATTGATGCATTGGCGAACCAAGCATCGGCGCAAACTAGTGATAAAAGTAAATAACACAAGGTTTTAGGGGTTTTCTTCTTCTGCCGATCTTATTACGAAAACAAACTTATATAGAGTTCATACAATAACTTGGAAAGGAAGTAAACGAAACCTAATCCGACCTAGCTAAGGAAACCAAAGAAACAAAGTGAACAAAGTAAGGAAACAAGCCCAACTCCTATTCGGCCGCATATTTGGGATTGGGTCGGGGCGCCCGATCACTCCTCCGCGGCCCAACCGAAGGGTTCACCGTCCTTGGGACCGCCACATACGCGTCAGCAAACCACAAATCACATCGCAGTGGTCAGTGAATTACCACTATCTACTGTGGGTTGGTTGTGATTACCCATAAAAATTTCGTCATCGTAGGCGTGGTGTTGTGGCCATCACCAACAGATTCGCTATTTGCAACTTGTAACATTCTCTTCCCTCATATACAATATAACTCATATTTAGATCATTAATGACGTGGTTACGATATTTTGATCAGTTTTAAAATCACGAATTAGTTAAAACATTACATTATCATTACGTATTGTTCGGTTAAGTTGAGTTAAGGAATGAACCACTTAACCTAGTACCGTGGTGAAGAAGACCCATGGTTAGTGTTGAGTTAGAAGGATTAGTGGGAGTCAATTTTGATTAGGCCAAGTTGCCATTGGTGATGGGAGGGAGGAGGAATTCTGCACCCTCTCCCTTCTCATTTTTCTCGTCCCCTTCCTTGCTCTTAATACCAACACCATCAACTAAACTCTTCCCAAAACTTTCCCCCAAAATCTGAACCACAATAAGGGAGATCGAGAGTTAGGAAGTAAGGGTCACTAGAAGAAGAAAGCAAGGTATGGTTTCCTTTCCTCCCTTCTTTCTTTTCCCATCTCACTTCTTGAATTAGTTGGGAGGAGATGGAAAGGTGAGGGGGGTTTAAAACCTTGAGAACTATGCCTAATGATGATGATTTTGTTGACGAATCTCGAGGTATGAAAAAGGATTATGACTATAATTGAAATAAAAATGAGGTATACATGTTAAGAAAATTATGAGAGTTTGCTTAGTAGACGGGATTTGACTTCACTCGTTATGATAGTAGTATCGATATTATTAATAGATTAGAATTTGCTCATTGAGTGATGTCTCATCCCGTTAATATTTTTCCCAGATTAATAGTTAAATGAGTGAAGGATACGGGATGAAGCGAGTTCGAGCTTGATATCGACGAGGTGGGCGGAAGGATGAACTCTCCACATGGTTTCTATTGTGATGGAGAATAAAGAGACAAAAACTTTTGTTTTAGAAAATGCAAATTAATCCCGCATGACCAAGGTTGACAACCCGCGGGTCGACCCACTTTGACCATGACTCAGTGAGAAAAACGGGCCGCACGCACCCACCGGGTCAATCGATACAAGGTACCGGGTTGGAAGTCAAATTGTGTCTTTTTTTTTTTTTGCGAAATGCGCCTATTTTCCGATTTTTCTTTTCGCCTAACTCAATTTTTGCAATCCTAAGTTGAACATTTGAATATTGATGTTATATAAGTGTGTGTGGATTTTCACTATATGTTATATCTAAGTACGACATGTTATTTTTGTGTAATATTATATGTTAATACTCATATGTTAGATGAGATTTGATATAATTTATCTTGACAACAACAATATAATGAATCTTTTCATATTTTCGGGCTAAATCGGGCGACCTATTAACCCATAACCCACTAGTTCGATCGGGTCCGGGTCAGCCCGCAAGTTGACAACCTTGCGCATGACACAAGCTATAATTTTCCATTTTGGCAGTGAGTTATTTTAGCTCTTTACTGAATTCGTCCTTGCTCCATTCATTATAAAATATTACCAATAAGTATGGTGAACTTAAAGGTAAGGAATTTTTTGTTATATTATTAATTGGTCATAGTGGGTTATTCATTGTGGTTGATGGTTAACCACACAGTTAAAGATTTTGCTAACCACCCTTAACCCATTACCCATTAATTGTGGATGTGATTGTCCACAATATGTACGTGCGAGTTATCCACAAATTGTAAACTAAACTTTCACCTCTAATGACAGCAAATACTCATCCCGAATTCAGAAGTCTTCCTCGCGATTGAAATTCCGAATGAAAGTTCCTTGCAATCTTTGACGAACTAAAAGAGAAGAACTAACATTATTAAAGCCATCGAGGTTGAAAAAACTAGTTTTGATTTTTTTTTTTTTTTTTGTAAATGCACCTTTGTTGAATACCAAGATTATTGGGTCGTCATCTACAGAAAGGATGTCAGTATAGTTCTTATAAAGAAAGGCCGCTTCGATTTTCATATCTTCAATGGACTAAATAAGGAAAACAAACATGGTGGAGGCTTTCAAAAAAAGAGTGGAAATTTTTTTTTTTAAAATGTTGAAATTTGAACACTTTTGATATGAAGACTTTACATTTGCAAAGTTTTCCTAAATATTTTCGGTGATTTGAAAATTGAACAAGGTGTTATCATAATATTCTCTTATTAAGCTAAAAAAATGTTTGCTAATCTCAATAGGTGAGGAAAGTAAAAAACTAAAAATGAGGGTTCTTTGAAGGAATCGTTGAGAAGTTTGGGTATGTTGACTGTGAGAAACTCTCGTCTCCCGCCCAAATTTCTGCTTCCCTTCCCAGTTCCCGCCGCATTCCTTTGTTATTCTTTTTCGGTTTTCCCCCAATTTACATCTTCTGAACCCTAAACCCGACGGTAGCTCGTTCCTGCTCCCGCCAGCCATTCTCCCATTACTGGCCTCCCGCCGGCGCTCGCTTCTCTCTCCTCGACTCCGCTGTTCTCATAACTCCAGTCTACTCCGCCCCTACGGCCGAGGTAAAAAGCCTCAAACTTTCGAGCTTGAATCAATGGGGGCACCGAGTGTTGTTCTTATTATTCTACATTTTGTTTGATTACTGGCCAGTAATGGGTGTGTTTAATCAGAGATTCCTTTGGCTTTCTTTAGTAAAGTATGTGCATTTGAATATGTAGGGCTGAGGTCAGCTATGGAGAGATACTTCAGTAGAACGGGCAACACTACTTCAAAGCCTTCTTCTCATGAAGCTACCGAACCAAGGCCAAGTAAGCGTCCCAAATGCGCGGCAACTCAAACCACTCAACTTTCTAAACCTTCCGCTCCCTGTAAGGAAATTGGGATTGATTTGAATTCTTTGAAAGCTTATCCGGGTTTACGACGAAAGATATCCCAAGAGTGTGAGGTTGCAATGGGTGATCAACCGGAACCAATGGAGAGCGACGATAGGATTGCCTTGGAGGCTGCAATTGAGTGCATCAAGTTTCTTATAAGCTATGGGTTGATACTTCATGGATATGGCAGATCAGAGTCTTCTAGCAATCAGGGTGATTATTATGACATTCTGAGCTTTCATGTTCGTGATCGAGACAATTTGTACACTGTCATGTGGGGTGAGAATGGTATGAGGCCGTGGGGTTATGTTCCGAAAATTCGCCAGCTGACCACTCCAGAGAAAGAAAGAGACATCGTTCGTGCAATGGCAGCTGAAATAACTGCAGATATAATTGGAGAACTTGGAGATGGCCTTTTTTCCATTTATGTGGATGAGGCTTGTGATGCATCAGGTAAGGAGCATCTCATTATTACTTTGCGGTATGTGGATGAAGATGGATACATTGAGGAGAGGTTTCTTGGTATTTCTCATCTTCCGGATACTAAAGCTTTGACACTTAAGATGGGGATTGAATCAATGCTTGGGAAGCATGGATTGAGCTTGTCAAGGATAAGGGCTCAGAGTTACAATGGAAACATAAAAGGAGAAGTCAATGAACTCAAAAATCTGATTTTAGCAGAGAATCCATCTGCATATTATGTTCACTGTTCTGCTCATCCACTTGAGTTGACATTTGTTGCTATTGCTAAAAACCATGGTGATGTGAGCTGTTTCTTTACAACTGTCACTAGATTGATCAGTTTAGTGGAAGCACCTAATAAAGGAAATGACAGTGCTGGAGGCGGTCAATTTGCGAAAGTGGCAGAGGCTTTATTTCGAGCTGATCATAGGAATGGAAGGCAGTTGAATCGAGAAATTGGCCTTGAAAGGAATCATGATAGTCCTGGTCGGTCACTTTTCGAAACACTTCTTATTTTGGATGTGATGTTCTCTGATGTGATTGACGGCCTAGATATCATTCGACGCGAGGGGAATTCTGAAGCAAAAGGAGAAGCAATTGCAATGTTGATGTTGGTTCAGACTTTTGATTTTGCCTTCATCTTGAAAATGATGATTGAAGTGCTAGGGAATGCAGATATTTTGTCACGAGCGCTGCAAATGAAAGAGCAGCAAATTTTCAATGCCATGAGTCTTGCTCATGTGGCAAAGATTATATTTCAACGATTGAGGCAGGAAGGATGGAAGCCTCTTCTCGATAAAGTACTTTCTTTTTGCAAGAAGCACTATCTTCATATTCTTAATATGGACGATCCTTATGCTCCACTTGGAATGCCCAGACGAAATATTCAACAAGGAACGAATTTGCATCACTTTCAAGTTGAGTTGTTTTATACCGTTGTGGATATGCAATTGCAAGAGCTAAATAATCAGTTTGATGGGGTGAATACGGAATTGTTAAAGTGCATGGGCTGCTTAATTCCAGACAAGTCATTTAAAGACTTCAACAAACAAATGGTCATGAAGCTTGCTACATTTTATCCCAGTGAGTTCTCTGATGCTGATATCATACCTCTTGAGAATCAGTTGGATGCTTATATTCAAGATATTCAGCTTGATGAGAGATTTAGAGGATTGGAAGGAATTGAGGCGCTTTCACGGGGCATGGTGGCGACCGAGAAGCATATGATGTATCCGTTAGTTTACTTGCTTGTGAAACTAGCCCTGATTTTGCCAATTGCAGGGAGGACAAGTGTTGAACGAACCTCTACTCGTACAACAAAGTACATCAAGAAAGAGCTTAGAGATCGAATTGCCGATGACTCAATGAATGACTATCTGATAGCAGACATTGGGGGCGGTGTAGTTGAATGCTTTGATAATGAGGGTATTATAGAATACTTGCAGAACAATATCTCAAATTAGCTAAATGCTATTGTGTTAGATTTTATTGTAATATATATATTTCGCAATTTATCTCATCTTGATGAAACCCCTGTTAAGGATCGAGTTTCGTACACAGGTACTTTGAATTCACTCCAGTACACAAACAACGTACACCGAATTAGTTCGTATGTATAAATTCATTTACTAAACTGTTAAGAGTTTCTAAACTATGGTCTCCCTCACTATCAACACCCTATAATTATTGATCAACATCGCATCGACACTACAAAAAAAGGGAGCTATACCAAGGGTTTTATTGGCCTGTAGCAGGGGTTTTAACCCCTGCTATAAATTGTAGCAAGGGTTTGTACAACCCCTGGATCAACCCTCACCTATGCTGCCCCTACTATGGATAGCAAGGGTTTTGAGAAACCCACGGTGGAAGTTCCATCCAGGGGTTAAAACCGCAGCTACTCATAGCAAGGGGTAGAACCCCTGCTACATGACAGTTTAAAATCCAACAAGGAAATGTTCCTACCAAGGGTTCTAACCCCTGCTACATGCGTTGTTAAATTAGCTACGGTCGGAACCCTTGCTAGTGAATGTTAAAGCTTCATTTGAATTACATTTATTCCAAGGGTTTAAACCCCTGCTGAATTGGTGGCTAATATAAAAAAAATTTGTGACAAAATCAGACCGTCCCTAAAGAGAATGCAAAGCTGTCACTAAAAATAAATTCAAAGCTGTCACTAAATAGGACCACCAAAGTTGGTGGTTATAACTTGGTTGCAAATACTATAGTCACTACAAATAAACTCAGAACCTAATATACAATAGTGACCAAATTCATACCGTCTTTCACTAATCCGTACCATACATACCATACAAAACCGTAAATATTCCATAATCCGTACCATGATTAATCATTTACCTCAAACATTCCATGTACCATAATATAATCCCTAAAAACATAACAACCTACTAGAATATTACTCAAAAGTACCTACATGATTCAACATCCTTCATCTAAGAGCTTCATCTAAGAGCATCACGGCATCAAGAAGCTCGAGAACCCAAAGATGGGGCAGTACTGGCACCCTAAAGAAAAGGAAAAGAATTATCAAACATTTACCTCTAACAAAATTGCTATAAGAGATTAAGAAACTGAAGCTGCAAAAATGCAGAGACAACACTTGAAAATGATACCAACAAGCTAGCACAACTATTATTATTAAAAAGCAGAGACAACCGAGGCTAGCAAAACATAAAAGCCCAATATCTCTAAGCAAGAAAACTCCCTCAAAGAAGAACATAAAATGTAACTACTATACTAGTCAATCAACTCAAATACCATCATCCTCTACAATATATAATATAAAAAAACACCATTCCTCTGCAAACCATCATAAACGTTAATGGAACAAAAAATCCATAAGCAGTATGCTCTACCTCATTACAGTAAAGTAAAACATAAGATTCTACAAAACAAAAAAACAAAAAACATAAGCTGGCCATCATTAAGCTTTTTTCACCACGGATGATCCATAATTTATAACGAAAAAGGGATCAGAACTAATGGCCAAACATTAGAGCACAGGAGCGGAGGACGATGAATTGCAGTCAAGTGCTAGGAGCTGTCACGCCTAGATTAGAGGAAGCAACAATTGACTATTTCAAATTTAGAACGATTCGATGGCATGAACAGAACAAGGACCACACCAAAGACACATCGGAACTGGCAGATTTGTCATTTCAAGCATCTTCCGTTCAATTTTGCCCAGGCAACACCAAAACTACCTCAAACAAGAGAAAAGGAGGGGAGAGAAATTACCGGATTGTTTTCAGCATCTTCCATCCAATTTTGCCCAGGATATTGCTTACTGATGAACCTTGCCATGACCTCCATTTTTTTCTTCACCTCACTTAACTCTCCTTTCAAAGTTGGTACATCTTCACTCGAATGACTACATGAACATGAGCATGATCCAGATGCAGCCCCACGCGAGTAAACTCCAAAATATGCGCTCTGAGTTGGCCCTAACCCCATGCATCGAAGCCTCCCAGGATGCTCTGGACCTGCTAGCTTCTGGAAAACCTCCTCACTAGGTCCCTCCATTTCATTTGCTTTATCCTGCAGCAAAATCACATGTTAGATAAATACCAAACACCACCAGCAGCACTACTAATCTACTAAAGCAAACTATGTCTCTCATTTCACATATGAGTAGGAGCTACCATAGGAATTACCATGAACTCCTTAGCATGATCATTGATGTATGTCCCGTCCTTTCTCTTATGGTTAGCTTCGAAAACTTCAAGCCTAGTAGGAGTTCTGCCTAATTTTTCCTTCTGCAATCATTGTAACATATTAGAATTTAGATTAGACCAAAATCTGATCATATTATTTATAAGAATGCACATAAAGCAAAACAGAAACAAATAAAGTTTTACCAGTCGCTTTCTCGTCCTTGCAATGCAACTCCTTCCTCCTGTGTGAAAAACATTCTTCTTCTTTATGTGTCTGGTGGAGCCAAAACATGAGCAAATTCTAAGTAGCATCCAACTAAAAACAAACTTATATGAAAGGAAAATACTATATAAACAAAGTAGCTTATGGGTGCAAGCAAGAAAACAAGCAACAAATGGGAGCCAACGTTGTTTGTATTCACTTACAAACAACGTTGCTTCAAAGTAGTTTTATGATTGATAACTATCACTTACAGAGAAAAGAACCAGATGATTAAAGAAGAACTTCGTCATGGTAAACTAGGAGTGAAGTTTCGGATTTAATCTCAAGTCTTTAATTGAGATTAAGTTCAGTACCAAAGCTTTATGCTGGAATCGGAGCTGCTGATAAAGTTTCCTATAACAAAATGAGAAAGACACACAACAAGGTCACACAAGATACATTATCCCTTACGGATAAAGTAAGATAGAGAAAAGGTTACTAGCTTCTATGAAGTTGTTTTCCTTGTACACCCTTCCACACAGAACATCCACATCAAACCTCAACTAACAACAAAACATTTCTTAAACTCTTACTTTGTTCATGCCTTAACAAGTAGTTCAGAGTCGACAAGAAATTAAATTTTGACATGAATTGAGTAAAGGTTAAACTTAATGCAAGGCGATTGTCAAAAATTTATATCAAACTGGAAAAAAAATTCTGAAAGGAAGAGGATTCTGCTTTAATAAGCTTGCACAGTTTCTGGGTAAAGAGAGGAGACGACTGATGTATTCTGGTTCATCATCTAAATAGTCATTTATCTCATGCTTCAATAGTTTATGACACAAAATGAGTAATTACCTTTGCATAGATATGCACATCTATATTACTATTAAAGGTAGCCATGACTATAGCTCCTCTTATAAATATCAATTTTGATTCCCTTCCTTTGCCTCCTGCTGCTCTTTCCTGCGTTCCCAAAACGAGAGCATCATGAGCACTTCAGCACATGTTATGCAGTATCAGCATCACTAGCAAAAATCATACTTATAATGCATTCGTAAAGGTGGCCTATATATGCAACAGTTTGTTTCTAACACTAACTTCTTCTAGTTAAAGAAATAAACATATCCTTGGACAGTGATAATTAGTTCAAAAGAGCTAGCATACAGGACATAGCTGGCTTAATTACTGACAATTGAGATGTAATTAAGTTTCTCTTCATAATAACTAGTGCCACAGCCAAGGTCTAGGGAGCTACATACCTTGGAACCATTCCCACAACAATATCTGTCATTTAGTTGCTTGAACCCTGCAAGCATATATACAGCCAAAGAAACCATTACGAATGCATCAAGCTTGCATAAATGAGAGCTATATATAAAAAAACATGTTCTTAGTAGATGATACAGCAAAATTCATAGTTATAACAAGTAGGGGTGGCTATACGGTCCGGTCCGGTTAAATTGGCCCAAATTGATCCGGTCCAGTCCGGTCTTTTTGAAAATATAAGGACCGAAGATTGGATTGGATACAATCCGGTCTTGATCCGGTCCGGTTTTGATCCGGTCCGGTCCCAATTTGGTCTTGATTTTACATTGAGATTGTGGGATTTGAGTGGCCTAAGGCCTTAAAGGGTGAGGAGTTGGTTAAGTTTTGTACTAAGTGCAAAGGTTTGTGACCGTCTATGCAAATTACCTTAAGTTTTGGGTGTTGAGCTCTCTTATCCGGTCTTTATCCGGTTTTTTACCTCAAATCTAAGCCCAAAGATTGGATTGGATTGTTTACTATCCGGTCCCGGTCCGGTCTCGGTCCGGGTTATACGGTCCGGTTTCCGGTTTTTAATCCGGTCCCGGTCCAAATAGCCACCCCTAATAACAAGTTGCAGCAGTTTTACAATCACCCGACTAGCAAGAGCCAAAGGGGTAGACTCACAATTTTCAGCATTACGGAGATCAGGACCTCAACAAGCCCTCATAAACCTACCACCAACTTATATCTTCATGGAATTAGTAATACCAAATCTACAATGCATCAACATAGTCAAATAAACGGCTTCTTGTATGAGTAAATGAAGATGTTAATATATGAAGGACAAGGGAGCTAGGTTTGGTATGTTAAACTGTAAGTAAGAGCTTCTTACAGGTGTATCGTCCTATATGTGCTTCTGATATTACCTGCATCCCTTTTCTTGGAATCCTTCTAGTGATAGCCAGATTGATGACTCCTTGAACAACCATGCAAAACTTAGAAGCTAGTAAGTTTGGATAACTGAAAATCAGAAACTACGCCAATCTGATAGCGTTCAAAATGAAGCAAACAACACAATTCATATCACCTCGGCAAAGAGCAATACTGTTTCATAATGGGTCCATCAAGAGGCTCTGCAACCTTTAAACTGTCCCATCCTTAGCCCCGATATATGAGAAACTTTATGGTAAGCACAATGCCCCAACAGATGTTGCTTCCTTAATAATAATGAATTGTAAAACTTAGTTAGCAGCGATACCAATTCTTTTAATTCAAAACTTGTTCTAGAAACAAATTCATATTAACTTGGTAAGGTCCCGAGAAGATGTAATGTACTACTCCTGGCTTCGCAACCAAAATGGACAGTCCACATTCAGAGTATAGAGTTCTCCACACTCAAATTATGGTTGACATGTTATCCCAACTACCTAGCTGAAACTTCATTTCTGGTATCTATCAATCTATCTATATAGAGTTCTTTTATTCCCATCAACAAACTTGGCAATGGCCGTCCAGAATTACTACGACTTCTGGGGAGAATCTGAACTATAGCCATTGAGAAACAAGTGAAAGTCTAAACCCTAAAACAGAGGAAAACAAAGAACTTCCATAATTGTCATTGAAAATTGCTAGCGACGACAAATTAGTAATCAAAGATTCAAGCTCTACGGGAATCAGAAATTCAAAACGAAGGCAGAAAAATTTGATGAAAGCAATGAAAAATAGAGAAGGCGGAGAGACGCACTTGGACGAGACGAGAACAAGTGGCCAAGTTGGCAGCGAGGTTGTTGATGGAAGTCATTTGAGCGGCGACGATCGGTGAACCAAATGTAGAATTCTAGGGTTTTCATATAACAATCGCTTCTCAATCCGGAGAGAACTCGCAATCGAACATGAGAAGGAGAGAGATTACCTTATCATAGAATCGGAGAATCGTCAACTGATTCGCCGGAGCTGATGGCGGTAATGATGCTGAAATGATGTTAATGGAAGCTCTGTTCCTCCATCTTCTCCTTGTAATGGAATCGTCAACAGAATGCACATAAATCAAATTCTATGGCACTGGATATTCTCCCAGTCTTGCAGGAACGTCGAAGTGAATTCGGAAATCGAGCAGAAAGAGGAGACAGAGAAGTGAAGTGAAATGTGCGTCGATGGTAGGATATCGGTGATGATAACGGGTCTTAAAATCGGATTGGAAAGAAGAATAAGATCGAAGAAGCGGAAATAAGATTTTCCAGACTGGGAACGAAACAGGACGGGGGGTTTCATATCAAGAATTAGCTTACGCATGTAGCAGGGGTTATTGTACCCTTGGAACAAACCGTTGCAAGGATGAGTTTCAAAAATGTTAGCAGGGGTCCATTGAACCCCTACGACGGAACCCACGGTATAGGGGTGTTTTTTTGTAGTGCGAGATGCAACGTCAAACCCCGGCCGGCGAGATACTAATTTGTATAACAATACAAACAAACACCGCCTCATCACTCTTCTCTCGTTGCAAACCCCGGCAAGATAATTAAGTACTTATTATTGTGTGCCGGAATTCCAATTCATCTGAATAAAAAACATAATTAATTATTAACTACTGATTACTATATACAAAATGTTGTATATAAGCAGAAGCTACCTACCACTTAAGATACATAATATCACACACACTTAAGCTTCAAGAACACCCAGCTAGCTAGCCATGGCGATGATGATGATCATGCCGCCCAATACTATCACCAAGTTGGCCATCTTGCTTCCCTCCATCTTATGCATGCTTCTGCAGCCAGCTTCAAGCGAATCGGCGAGAACGATTACTGCTCCAACAATCGCTACCAACGATTCTAACCTCATATACCATGGTCAGATCAATATCAGGTACGAAACTCGCGATCGATCCCAGAAGCCCAGTACTCCCACCTTGTTCCATTTTAGCTAGGGTTTGTTAAAGCCCAACACAGCTCGCTTATGTATCAGCTTTTTAATTTGATCCAAACAGTAACAGATCAGGGACACTACTGCCAGCTGTCGCAGGCCGACGACGACAACCTCGTGCAACTTCCAGCAGCAGCAATAATAATAATGTTTCCGTTCAGACAGACTGTGTTGAAGTAGGTGGTAGTTGCACCTACGAAAACTGCCTTCAGCTTTACCCTAATGGGTGTGATGACGCGTACTACATGAATTGCGACTGTGACATCGACGTTTGCAGTTGCTTCGTTGCTTGATGTCGATCGATAGAGCCGTTTTCCTTGCTCCTTAAGATAATAATAAATACGTCCAGCAACAGTACTGTGCGGAGCAAGCTTGTGGGAGGAGCTAGCTAGCAAGGTTTAGTCAAAGAATGAAATATATCATTGTTGTTGTAAACTGAATTATCTATGAGATTATTGGCTTTTTGATTACTGTAATACGCGTCTTATCAAACAAAAATCGTTACGATATCAAAGAATGAATCATTGTTGTTGTAAACTAAATGCATTACACAAATAATTATGATATTACGTAAAATTTATTCAGCGATAGTCATTTCTTATGTATCAGTTAAACAAACATATATTTTTTTTAATTTGTTGGCTACAATATTCGAACATAAGTTTTGGTGGATATTTTCATCCCCATATTGACTTGCTTTTATTGTTAGATCCCATATTAAGGAAGTTTTTACGCTATAAATGCATTAGGTAAAACTTATGGGGATATTTATTTCTTATTTATCGATTAAAAAATGCATGGATAAGTCTTTCATAATAATTAAGATACTACATAAAACTTATGGAGGGATAGTCATTTCGTATGTACATTAATTAAACAAACATTTTTTTGGGTGGTTGTTGGCTCCAAGATTTAAGAGTAAGGTGTACTGGATGTTCTCAATTCCATATTACCACTAGGCCAACCTTTTGGGTTTAATTTAAAGAAACATATTACGAAACTCTTGTTATAGAGTGGTATAAGATTCTGCATAACATTCTCTCAACAACTCGAGTTATTGGGATCAACTGGTTTATGACATGGTATCAGAGCTAGTTTGGCCAAGTGGTCATGTGTTTGAAAGAGCAAGGAAAGAAACAAAACTGAAAACAACAATGAAAAAACACTAAGAAAAACCCCAAAGATGGGACGAAAACTCAAACCAAGAACGACACAAAAAGAGAAGACTAAAAAAACAAAGAAAAACGCTCATCAACTGATACTACATTACAACAAAAACACACTCAAGATAAAAAAACTATCTAACTAGTGGATAATATCCGGAACCATTCCAAGCACACGTCATCTGTAATCAACTTCCACGACCCCCAATATTAACAGTTGATTAAAGCACAAGGTATGGTGGGCCTGTGTGCAAACTTCAAAACCCATGAGTTGGCTTTCGTTTGAGGGGTCGTGTTAGAGAGTGGTATAAGATCAAGCATAACATTCTCCCAACAACTCGAGTTATTAGGAGCAACTGGTTTATGACAACTCTTCCGTAATATAACTTTGAACAAATATTCCTTTATAATTAATTAAACAGCTGACCATTAATTTTGCAGTACACGAAAAAATTAAGCTCAATTTTTTTTAAACAAAATTAGTTTAATCAAATGTTACATTTTGTAACTTAGTTCTTTTATGATTGACTAAATACATTTATTATTAACTAAAATTCTCACTGTCTCATCAATTTGCAGTATGTAAAGGTTTCGTAAGGTAAGTTAAGTTTTTCATATTAGTTTGATCAAATGTGATACTTTTGGGGAATTCTGCGGTACAGGCACTGTACCAGTGCCGCCACTTTTTTCTGACCGGTTGGAATGGTTGAGTTTGTAAATTACTGGGTGACCCTGGTTTGATAATTCAATTACTAAATCATAAATAAATAAAAAAGTGGAAAAAATAAAACAAAAAACAGCACAGCCCCTTCCACTCCTTTGTTCGTGGCTTTGTAAACCAAGCCCAGACTTCCGGCGAGCAATCCACCACCTTGCTATTGTCGCCGATCGACCTCACCACCAAAATCACCACCGTCGTCACGCCCGTATCCACCTTCTGGTCATCGCCGCCCTTTGTTCCTGCCGCGACACCATCGAAATCGCCATCGTCATCAAGGCTCCCCCTCCCCCCGATTCAATTTCCACCACCTCGCTATTGTCGTCGATCGACCTCACCACCAAAATCACCACTGTCGTCAGGCTCGTATCCTCCTTCTGGTCATCGCCGCCCTTCGTTTCTGCTGCGATACCCTCAAAATCGCCATCGAGGCTCCCCCAGCGATGAGAATGGTGTTGCAGCGTAGCTATACGGAGGGATTCCGTCGAAAATGGTCCCGGAGTATAATTCTTTTCGCGGCTATTTGGAGAATACAACTTTGCCGTGATAGATTGTCGGAATAGTGTGATCAGATTGAGGACAAGAAGATGAACCTTATCCTTATGCCTCAACTGCGAATTCGTTTTCTGTTCACCTCCCCTTCCTGCCGGCGATCAAGAGTATTCGTTTTCCTTAGAAAACTGTTCGACTAACGACTGAGCAGGATATTTCGGCAACGAGAAGCAAGAAAATAAAAAAAATAATTAATTCTGAATAGTGAAACGAACCAGCATTTTTCTTCTGTTTCAACATTAAAATATATATAATAAATGATTTAAATATACAATGGGTTCAACCTGCCGGTTCAACCTACTATGGCTAAGTGATGGTCATAATCAACCGTCCTCATTGCACTTTGGAAATCCAACGGCTTTTAGGATGGCGGCATTAGTGCAGTGACTGCACTACAGATTCCGCCGATACTTTTTCATAATTTGTTTTTTTTATCAAATCACACATTACGAAATATTTTCATACATTATTCTATACATGTAAACTTATAAAGGGATGATAATTTCTTATGTATCAATTAAGCAAACGCATCACATAAGTATTTCATAATGATTAAGACACTGCGTAAAGTTTATGGAATTATATCTGACCCGATGTATTTTGTGAATTATTTGATTTTAACTAATTGTTAAATGAATAGATAAATTTTTATTTTAAATATAATGAGTTTCTTACCGCGATAAAATGCACGCCAAAAAAACTATTAGTAACTTTATAGAGTATGTAATTTCATTGTTTTTCTCTCGTTGCAAACCCCGGCAGGCCGGCAAGATACTTGTATATAACAACGACGACGAAGTCAGATTGGAACATACAAATATACAAACACCGCCGCCTCAATTCTCTCGTTACAAAACCTCGGCAAGATACCCTAAAAACATATCTCATAGAGAGAGACATATGTATATCTTCTTGCACTTCTGTTCTGTGCCGGAATTCCACTTCATCCGAATAACAGCATTATTAATGAATTATTTTATACGAAGAGTTTCCAAATCCTGAGTGTGTTGTGTATATAAGCAAGCTAAGCTACCTACGTAACCAGCAGTGCTCATCAACATCCATAAACTTCAAGAAAGCCCAGCCATGGCGATGATGATGATGCCCACAATCACCAAGTTTGCCATTTTTCTTCCCTTCATCTTATGCATGCATGCAGGCCTCCTGCCTTCGATCGAATCGGCGAGAACGATTACTGCTCCAACAATGGCTAATTCCAACGATTCTAGCCTCATAAATCGTGGTCATGTGTTTATTCTCGAGCCTAGTTCATGCTTACAGCTCCTCTGACTCTTGAGCAGCACATCATCTGCAAATAGAAGAGAATACACGATGATGTGGAAATTTTGTATGTCCCACTTAGAGATAATTCTGATACGGAGTTCCATCGCCTAGGACAGATTATGCTCTGGAAATTTGCAGCAGATGATCATTCTGACATCTGAACTTAATCTGAACTTAAGTGGTCAAAAGCCTTGTTTTTGTTTGATCACACTAATGTAAATTGACGTAGACTAGTGAAATATGTCTCAGATGCGTGCAGGTATCATTAAGGAAAGTAGGTGACCTGCTGATCGTGCTTGAATGATTAAGGTCAGGCTAGCTGCTGTTCAATGGCTATATCATGATGTGTCTCATCAGACAAAATTTGGAACCTCGTTGCATCAGAATTCAGACAGGGATGTATTGTTATGGGAGGCATACCGATTAGGATTTATTTTACTTGCCACTTGAGAATTGACGTTCCCTATTGCCAGCTTACAGACATGATCGAATTTGCATTTATTCTGTCAAAAAGAAGAAAAAGGGATCTGCAATGCGCAACACACAACTGGGTTCAGTGGGAAACCAGAAGGATCATCCATTGAGGCATCAGCTCTTCTATTTATGATGATAAAGAGGTAACTTCTGCGAATTTTCTCAATACTTTGCTTATAAAATGAGCTGTTTTCTCAATACTAAATGAAAGAAGCAGTTTGTAGTTTGTACCACATAGGGTGAGAAGACGTCTGGAAGCAAGCAAGACAGATATAAAGACGAAGTCATCGCTGCTATACAAATCATACCTTTCTCGGCCTTTTGGCTAAGATCAAGTGTAGTATCTGTTCTTATCAGTTTAATATCTGATATGTGGGCCAATGGCCCACACGATATTAAATTTATTTTTATAGGGGGAGAAGGCTCACTACTGGAGCTTGCTTCAGGGGCCTTCTCGAGTGTCGCCCATGCGTTGCACTACAGCACGGGCCTGGTGCACCCCACCAATTTTAGTAAAAGCTTTGATTCCCGATGACCCCATCTGTTTCTGTTAAACTTCAAGCCTATTTGAATTGCTTGAGTTTGAAGCGGAATAATAATAAATGTTATATGATTCACGATTGAACCTTTTACAACAATTTGAGTTATTAATATCAACTGGTTCTTGACGCAGCACTAGAAATCCGATGGAATTAAAGCTTTGTTGACTGAGAAAGCAGATCGAACTAAAACTTTATATATGGAGGGAAAGTGGTAATCTAATATTTTACAGTTTTAACAGATGGAATCTTTTCTCAGAGTATCAGTCATTCCTTTGCAAATCAATCAATCTCCTACAAGCTAAAACCACCATCTGGTGAAAATCTGGACTCGCAAAAGATTCCATCTCACTCGGCAATGGTGGATTTCTTCTCATTTCTGATCGAAAGGTCCAGCAGGCTTCTCCGCCGCTAGAAGCTAGTTTCTTACTTGCTGGAGGAGCTAACTTGCTCTGCTAGAGAGACAATTTGACTGGAATCGTTAGCTTTTACTGTGGAAAAGAGGGCTTCGTGGTTTGGCATGAAAACACAACACACATTTCAGGCATTGAAATCCTGACGAAGCTTCTGCAGATTCTCTGATATCTCCGACAGAAGTTTCCCCTTCTCGCTTCCATTCTCTAGTCCTCCTCCTACTGTAACATCATCATCGTCGTCGTCGTCATCATCTCTGAAGAAATCATCCTCTTCTTCCAATGCTCTTACCCTCGCTCGCAGATGAGATATCGCGTCCATTCTGCTCTCTTGCTCTGCCATTTCAGGAAAAAAATCAAAATGCACATCAGTATCAAGAAGAACATAATGAATTAGTTGCGTAAATCAGACATCAAGGTAATAGCTACCTGTCTCGTCGTCCGACGATGTCACCTCGACATGCTTCAGCCTGCGCAGTCCGCCGAACTTGTTAGGCCTCACAGAACCTCCTCCATCCCCTGCATTCTCAACCTGATTCTTCCCTGAACCGTCCACTCCATTGATGATGTTATTCCCGCCATAGCCATAGCTGTAGCTCGGGCTACCAGATTCCGACGCCTCCATCTGATACTCCCCATCATCATCAACCTCATCCATCACAAACCCATCTTCCGCTATATCCCCATACCGAATCCTGTACGCCTCGATCTCGTTCTCCAGGTACTTCACATGCCGATCCTTCTTCTTCAGGTCGTCCCTCAGCAGCTGGATCGCCTCCTCGTCGTACTCCGCCTGCTCCTCCATCATCCGCTGGTACTGCAGCGCCTCCATCTGCACCGCCGCCTTCTCCGCCTGCAGCCGGGTGATCATCGCCATGGCGTTGTTCGCCGCCACCGCCGACGCGTTCCGCTCCTCGTCCAGCTCCATGTACAGCTCCATCAGCGACTTCCGGTCCAGCCGGACCTGCCTCGAGTCCCCTCCGTCAGGCTCCGGCGGGGCGCTCTGATCTCCGCCGGTGCCGCAGCCTCCGCCTTCTTCGGCCGAGAATTCGGCGCTCGAAAACCTTTCGAGCGCCGATTTCTTCGGGGGACACCGAATCGCCCACCGGGGAGTCGCGGTTGCTGAATCGGACAACGGGATGCCGAAGAATTTGTTCCCACGTATGAAGCTAGGCGTCCTCAGCTCCTCGCTTATCTCGTCCACCGTATTATTATTATTATTGTTCTCCGAGTCGAATCTCATCGGCGGTAGCTCGAGATGGCGGAGAGCCGGCGGCGCTCGCGGAGACGGCGTTGGAGCTTGTGAGAATCCGGGGGTTTTCCCCTTTGGTTTCCCCCCGCCTTTCAATGGGCCTCCACAACAGGCGCATCGATGAACGGGATGATGGGCCTGGGCCGCCGCCACGACGATGTCGTTCGGTTGTTTCGGGAGCTGAACCTCGCCGTCGTCGTCGAAGAAGAGCTCGATGTCCTTGTGGAGGATGCCGACGAGGGATTTGTAGGTGTCGGAGCCGGATTCTTTCCCCGTCGCGAAGGAGAGGAGGCAGCCTTCGCACATTCTCCTGATGTCGGAGAGCTTCTTGTGGACGTGGCAGTAGGCAAGGCTGGAGACCTTTTTCCGGTGGGAATCGCAGATGGAGTCGTTGTAGTAGAAGCTGTGAGATCTGCGGCGGAGGACGTGGTCGATTCTGGTGCAGAACAGGCATGGCAGCCGGAGGTCGAAGAATTCGGCGTATTCGTTGGCGAAGAAGGACAGGAACCCGTCGGCGAAGAGGACCAGGATTAAGAACCATTCTAACACTGCGTAGATTATGAAGTGTGGGAACTTGCCCAGTTCCTGTTCAACGTAGGCTCTGAATGTTCTCTTCGTTGTTGCAACATTGGGGATCTTGGTTTCCATGGTTTCTTGCTTTCTAAAATTTGTTTGCCCTTCTGGGTTTTTCTCTCAGAGGGCGATGGTGGTGAGAGAGAAGATCATGATCATTACCAGAGCAAGATCATGACCTTTTTTTCTCTTCTTCTTTTGTTTCCTATCTCTGTCTTTTGCTTTTTTTCTTCCTTCCTCTCTGTGTATGGTTGTGATAGAGGGGAAGAAGAGAGGAGGTGAAGAACTCAAAAGAGAGAAGGTGTGAGTTTGTGGAAAATTAGTTTTTGGGGGTTTCAAAATTTGGGTGGTTTGTTTTGCACTTTGCTATTGTTAGGCAACAAACAAGCTTTCTAATGGAAGGAAGAGAGGGGGGACTTGGATGATGAAGGTGGGTTATCTTATCTCTTTCCTTTCTTCCTAATGAACCTGAAAATAGAGCTCTGTAAATAGTCTCAGTTTCCATTTCTCAACAACAGAGAAAACTGCATGGACCATCAAACGTGAAATCTCATTCATAACTTAGAAATTAGAATAGCTACAACCTAGAGTTCCTCATTATAATAAGCTTTCCATTTCTGTTGGCAAGGGTGTAAGGCGTGCACCATGAGTCGCTAGACTTTACGCTTTCTACCAGGAGTGTTAACTTGCTGGCGAAACATTTGCAGACATGTAAGGCGACATACATCCTTGCACCTGGAGAGAATCAATAACCAGTTCGGATCAGAAATCGGGTCTATATATATCAAGACCCTAAAAAAGACAATTGAGATAGACAGAGAAGATAGATCACCTGCAACAAACAAGTAGGTATCTCGACAAATCCCTGTAGAAGAAGATCAACTTTTTCCAGTGTGCTTTGTGGAACAGGGGTGATTATGTATAGCAATCCCTTTGATGTGTCGATTCCTCTCACTATGCCTGCTCAAGTGGAAGCAAAACATAACAAGACTTTCAGATTAGAGGTGCATTACAATCTTATGAATGAGTTCTTTCTTTTTGGTAACTCATAGTTCAATATGTTGTTGTCGTGAAATGAAGTCTCCAAAATGTGTTGAGACAGGGGAATAGGAACGTACCCAGACCGAGACACCATGGTAGAGTTCCTGCCTGCTCAGAACTATTTGCCAACCCGACAATAGTGGCATTCAAACTGTAGAAGACTTCTGATTGAGGTACCTAGCAGATGAGATAACATTTGAACCATTAGAAAAAAGCAGCCCAGAGTTTTCCCTAACATGGAAAAACCTATCCAAGTTTCAGATGATCTAGACCAACCTGGCAATACAGATGTCTTATCTTAATTGTTGATATGGGAACTTGGTAAGGAGGGTGAGAAGCAAGGGCATTAGCAAGTTCCTTGATTGTGGTAACATTCAGGGTACTAGGAAAGCACTGTCTGAAATAAGCCATCATTCTCAAGTCCCGCAAAAGATGTGCATCCTTTTTCACTAGTGCCCTGTCCACAACAAAATTTATTAAGTACTTAACAATAACACAATTTCAGAAAAGCAGAGATGGGGAGGAAGTAACAAGCTAACACAAGCAAATGAAATTAAGAAATCATGGCAAGGTATCGTAACTAAAATGGATCAACAAACATGCTTTAGATATCCAAGTAAGGCCAAGGACCCATCATTTCACTGCATAAGAGTTCTCTTAATGAATATTTTAACTTAAGACCTCAGATTGCAGTACACTCTAGATATCTGCAAGCATATATATAAAAATTTACATCTTTCCAGAGCAAAACTACAAAGTTTTGCTGTGGGCGAGTGACAGAATATGATAGTTTCGTGATCAACTTACGGTCTATTGATATAATTCTGATGAGCTGAACAGATCTCAATGAGATTAACCTCCTGGTCTGCATCTTCATCTAACCAAAATTTACCGGCCGGTAGATTCTTTTTTGTCGATGAAATATCTATCTTGACCACATGCGTGGGAGCAATATATTTCAACATGTCCACCAGTATATCATAACCAGCACCTGGGAAACAAGAACTTCAGAGTTAGTCTACTTGAATATGAATCTAAACACAAAGAAGAAGTGTCACAGTCGAAATGGAAATAGAAATAAATATACAGAATGTGAGGACGCATACCCTTAACCCAACCCGGGGTGTTAACCACAAGAGGCAACCCTCTCTTTAGGGAACTCTCAGTACCAGTGCAGAACTCCTTGCGATAGTAGTCACAGAGTGCATATATATACTTCAGGTAAGATGTAGGATCCCGCTTGGAAGAAGTATCGCCAAAGAAAAAGCATCTGAGAACAAGGAATGATACAGCAATCATATGTATCGCATTCCTCAATGCATCCCTGCCTGGTTAGTGGTTACTATGACAGACAGACAGACAGACAGACAGACAGACAAACAGCTAACCTCTCAGGTGTCTTTAAGCAGGGAATCGTCAAATCTGATACCAAGAAACCAGAGGAGCAGAGAGAACTTAAGACAGATCAGGGGAGAATCATATTGAGAAAGAAACTAAATGAACACATTTCATGGAAACCAAAGTACCTTCAGTTAGTTTGTCAACCACTGTCAAGGATAAGAAACCAGGAGTAGTAAACTCAGGCTGCCCGACATCGGTGTCCAAGTATCCCACTTTCTTATATCTGCAAAACCGTGTCAAAAGCAAAGTAAGGATCAACCGGAAATACTCAATTGATCTCCCCACTCCCTAAATAAAGCATTATAGTTAACCAAAAGGAACACTAAAATCACTTCAAAGCAAAAAGCACATTGTACTACCGGGCTATTCAAATAAGCTAGGCTCAGCCCATCAAGACACCAGCCATTCAGGTAAGACAACAGCTGAAACACAAAAGTCTCTGCTGAACAATTAAACAAACACCTGGAGTGCAAACACCCAGTATTCCAGTTTTCGAGCACACGTTAAACAAGTTCAAAGCTTTCTGCAAGCAACCGGTAGTGGAAACGCGAAACCTAGACCTAAATACCTGCGGAGAAGAACGTTGAGGAGGTAACGCGAGAAGGTGGTTTTGCCGCAGTTTTTGGCGCCACAAATGAAGGCAATAGGAGGCGGACTGGTGTTGGAGTCGTACGCAATGGTGTCTGCGGCCGCCTCCCACTCGTCGGGTATGTATATGCTAGGCGACGACGATGGGTCTTCCGCCGCTGATAAGGAAGCCATTGCTCGCCTCAACGATCTCTGAGGGGCAAGTAGAGAGCGCGCTTTTTGTGGTACTTCTGCTCTGCCGTGGGTTGTAAACGGAAGGACGAAAGGAGCGGCTTGGTTATAAGTGGTTTAGGTTTTAAACGTCTAAAACATGCAGGTTGGGACTTGGGTTGGGAGCGCCGTGGATTGCATTTTACAACTCATGCTGAACTCGCGTTCTAAACTAACCCGAAATGTAAATTATGTGGGAGTTGGTGCTCAAAAGAAGAGCATTGTTATTTGTTGGCAGAAAATGTCCGATTCGAACATCAGTTTGGAGAGAGGTTAGGTGATTACTTAGTATCAGCAATCACCGTGGTTATCAGTATAGTTAGTAAATACTCCGTTTAATGTGCATATTTTATCCGTTTAAAATTTTCGTATCTGTATTATTGTCAAGCCGTTTGATTTTTTCTCGTTCATTTGATGGCTCCCGTACTTAACACGTATAAAACTCGTATAACACGTTTAATATCCGTATTTAATGAATTGAATTGTTAACTTACAATTATTTATATATTTATTTATTTTAAAATAATTTATTTAATATATTTACGACTATTAATGTACTATTGAACGTAACATTAGCTTGGAGATGTAGTAAAATATCCATATGTATTTTATAAGTAACTTTCCCGAACCGTATTTTACTAACTATTACCAGGGATAGAAATGGTATTTTGTTTTCCTTGTAATAATAATTATCGTGTTAATTACGTGGATGATTGGGGGAGAGATAATTATGAAAAGTGATTATTAAACAATTAAACTACCATATTCTACCCAAACCTTGCTTCTGTACGACAACCAATACCATTTCATAAAACTCGAAAAGTACTATTGCACATATAGCAATGAACACTATCATTCCATACGGTAAATCACTACCATGCATGTCAGTCTCAACAAAACCGCACACACATACCATTGCAAGATAAAAAGACAATGCAACTCATCTTGACCACTACCATTGCAAAATCAATTAACATACCAATCCACCAAAAGATCACTACCATTGCAAGATCACTACCGATGTGGCTTATAACTACTAAAATGGTAGATCACTACCATTGCATACAAAGTTCACTTTCTTTGGTTATGCCTTTCACCTCTGCTCTGATTCTCAATCTCGTTATCTTCCATGTATACATAATCCATGGCGCTTTGTCTCTCCATCCCTCTGTATCGCTCTCTAGTCTCTACTCGAGTCAATGATGATGACATGAATCGATTTTCTTTCTTCCGCGAGCTTCCGATTCAGGATCAGCGGAGTTGCTTGTTTCATGGCTTAGGCAACGACGGATGGCCGGATTTATGGGACGTCGAGGCTGGTGCGTCGGGGCTGGTGGAGGTGTTGGCGGAGCTTGCAGTAGGTTTGGCTTGAGGGAGGGGAGGGTAGAAGTGGGGTTTGGCTAGCTTTTCGTCGACGATGGGAGCTTGCGGCTGCTACATATTTGGGTTGAGGGAGGGTATAAGTAGGGTTTGGGTAGAATATATAGAATAAGCTGGTGTAACCATTTTTTGTTTCCAAAATTACCATTGAGCAATCTTAACTGTGAGATTGAAAAAAGAGGGAAAAAAGAAAAATGGATGGCGAATACGGATGTAGCCACGTTGGCTACTAGAATTCTAGTTGCCACCATAACACATTCCGTTTGGGGAGTCAGATTGGCGCGAACTCTGAATTTTAGGGTAGTTTGGGAGTTATAATTATTTTGTTAAAAATGTTATACATGTATTGTTTAGAATGTATTATTTTTTTAAATTATTTAGCAGAAATAATATATGGATTGTTTATGAGAATGGAGAGCATCTTCAATCTTCTACCTTCAACACCGGCAGCAAGTGAAGAGAGGAGGAGCAGATGCGAGAGGGTAGAACCCAAAATTACAATTGGGGCACGACCGCCTCAATTGGATTTGTCCTCACTCCAATTATTTTTTTTTCATTCAACAAACTCAATTGGGTGGTGCACGCCCCAATTGGTATATGTGAACCATTCTTTTGGAATCTACATATGATTACAAATTAATTATGATCTCAAATGATTAATTATAGTAAAAATAATCTGGTCAATATCCGGAATCATGGTTGTCATGCCGATGGCACGTCGGTCGGTAAAAATGGGTTTAACCAGTATCATTGGCCTTGGTTGTGCGTTTTATACTCCATGTGGAGTGTCTTGTAATTTTCCATTTTATCCGTGTGTATTGGCGAAGGGTATAAATGGCTGGTTGCTCTCCTGCGACAGCCAAGAAAAACCCTATGCTTCTGTTTGCTTCTCGTCATAGTATCAGCAATCACCGTGGTTATCAGTATAGTTAGTAAATACTCCGTTTAATACACGTATATGTACCCGTACATATTTTATCCGTTTAAAACTTTCGTATCTGTATTATTGTCAAGTCGTTTGATTTGTTCTCGTTCATTTGATGGCTCCCGTACTAAACACGTATAAAATTCGTATAACACGTTTAATATCCGTATTTAATGAATTGAATTGTTAACTTTATAATTATTTATTTATTTATTTTAAAATAATTTATTTAATATATTTATGACTAGTAATGTACTATTGAACGTAACATTAGCTTGGAGATGCAGTAAAATATCCATACGTATTTTATAAGTAACTTTCCCGAACAGTATTTTACTAACTATTACCAGGGATATAAATGGTATTTTGTTTTCCTTATAATCATAAATATCGTGTTAATTACGTGGATGATTGGGGGGAGATAATTATGAAAAGTGATTATTAAATAATTAAACTACCATATTCTACCCAAACCTTGCTTCTGTACGACAACCAATACCATTTCATAAAACTCGAAAAGTACTATTGCACATATAGCGATGAACACTACCATTCCATACGATAAATCACTACCAATGCATGTCAGTCTCAACAAAACCGCACACACATACCATTGCAAGATAAAAAGACAATACAACTCATCTTGACCACTACCAATGCAAAATCAATTAACATACCAATCCACCGCAAGATCACTACCATTGCAAGATCACTACCGATGTGGCTTATAACTACTAAAAATGTAGGTCACTACCATTGATACAAAGTTCACTTTCTCTGGTTCCACCTTTCGCCACTGCTCTGATTCTCAATCTCGTTACCTTCCATGTATACATAATCCATGGCGCTTTGTCTCTCCATCCCTCTGTATCGCTCTCTAGTCTCTACTCGAGTCAATGATGATGACATGAATCGATTTTCTTTCTTCCGCGAGCTTCCGATTCAGGATCAGCGGAGCTGCCTGTTTCATGGCTTAGGCAACGGCGGATGGCCGGATTTATGGGACGTCGAGGCTGGTGCGTCGGGGTGGTGGAGGTGCTGGCGGAGCTTGCAGTAGGTTTGGCTTGAGGGAGGGGAGGGTAGAAGTAGGGTTTGGCTAGCTTTTCGTCGACGATGGGAGCTTGCGGCTGCGACAGATTTGGGTTGAGGGAGGGTATAAGTAGGGTTTGGGTAGAATATATAGAATAATCTAGTGTAATCATTTTTTGTTTCCAAAATGACCATAGAGCAATCTTAACTGTGAGATTAAAAAAAGAGGGAAAAAAGAGAAATGGATGGCGAATACGGATGTAGCCACGGTGGCTACTAGAATTCTAGTTGCCACCATAACACATTCCGTTTGGGGAGTCAGATTGGCGCTAGCTCTGAAATTTAGGGTAGTTTGGAAGTTGTGATTATTTTGTTGAAAATATTATACATGTATTGTTTAGAATGTATTTTTTTTAAATTATTTAGTAGAAATAATATATGGATTGTTTATGAGAATGGAGAGCATCTTCAATCTTCTACCTTCAACACCGGCAGCAAGTGAAGAGAGGAGGAGCATATGCGAGGGGGTAGAACCCAAAATTACAATTGGGGCGCGACCGCCTCAATTGGATTTGTCCTCACCCCAATTAATTTTTTTTTCACTCAACAAACTCAATTGGGTCGTGCACGCCCCAATTGGTATATGTGAACCATTCCTTTGGAATCTACATATGATTATAAATTAATTATGATCCCAATTGATTAATTATAGTAAAAATAATACGGTCAATGTCTGAAATCATGGTTGTCATGCCGATGGCACGTCGGGCCGTAAAAATGGGTTTGACCAGTATCGTGCACAAATTTTGTTGGAATGTCTATGATATAACAAGTATGATTGTTTTTCAACTTGTAAACAAAGTGCCGAGAATTTAATTATCAGAAAACAATAATTTTATTTGTTTCTTTAATTTGATAGTTATATGTTGATATGATTTTTTGGATTCAAGCATGAACGATTAGATATGTTCATATTATTTGTTCGATTCAAGTATAAAATTCTGAATATTGGCCTTATATGTTGTAATTAAACATGAGAATTTTTCATTTTGTTTAAATTATGTTATATATATATATATATTGCATAAATTAATTTCATATTAATAATTTTCCACTTCATTACGTATTTTGCTAAACGGTTATGAATTCGCGTAAACCGATTGTATCACTATCTGACTATACTATCTATCAAAATAGCATAATGATACGAACAAGGGCTTGGTCTAGTGGTAATACCACTAGCCTAGAACCTGGAGGCCCCAAGTTCGAATTCCCTAAGTAGTAAATTAAGGGTTAATTGCATGGTTGGTCACTGAGATTACAAAAAACGTTCATGTTTGGTCACTGGAAATATTTAAATCCAATTTTGGTCACTTAAATTAGTTAAATGGTTCAAGTATGGTTACTCTCCGTCCAAATCCGTTAACTTTTGCTTATGTGGCAGTCAACTTTTATAGTTGATCATTAAATGTGTGACATGACAATTATTAAATTTTAAAAAATTAAAATTTAATCTTTTTCTAATTTCCACCTCACTTTTACAACTATTAAAAAAACCTAATTGTTAATGTTATCCCTCCGACAAACATCCTCCCCCGACCTTATTCCGCCACCGTTCCCGTTCATCAGCTCCAACACCGATTTCGACGTTGCCCCTACACAAACACCCAGTAGTATCAGCCGCCGCTCCTCCTCGCGCCTAATAGTATCAGCCGCCTGTCCGCTTTCATCAGCGTCTCTGGCGTCTCCGGGTTGGAATCCGATGGCTCCTCGGCTAGCTTCACCGGCCTCCTCCGCCGCCTTTTGTCGTCGGTCTGAGTCCCCGCGTCCGCCGCCAGCCTCCGGCTCGACTTGGAGAACGACTTTGCTCTGTAAACCTTGTACTCGCTGAGATCGATGGATCTCCAGGACTAGTTCCTCCGCCGCGCGATAGTTGGGCGAGGATCCAGGTCATCGTTCGACGACGGAGACGAGGACGACTGTGACTCTGAATCTCGGCTGGTACTTTTACGGATCTGAAGGCGTGGACTCGACCAATGGCGCCGACACAGGTTTGAGAAGCTTCGATCCTTTGATGACGTACTCGCTGCCGTGGGCCGGGTAGTTGAAATCGCTCTCTGCCTAATTGTGCCAGACAAAGCCGCTTTTGTAGCTACTGGTGCCTGGGATTAATAAACCAAAAAAAAAACTAAATAAAAAATGTATTTCGAAATCGGACCAGGAATCGAGAGCAGCCATGCCTTTCCCGCGGGCAAATTCAACCTCAGCGCCAAGGATTGATTAGAATAATTTCGATGGTGCTTTTGTGGCTCCTTCTTCACTACTACTACCGACGCCGACGATGCAAAGAAGGAGGAGGCGATAAGGCAAATCTGACGAGCATGCTCCTACTTCGGCATCTTTCTAATCGTCAACGACGGCATCCCCGCGGCAAGGCTGTGCGAAACCTTGACGGTCTCTCGCGAGTTCTTCGATGAGCGAAACCTCGGTCGTGCTCGCGAGGAGGTGATAAGACGAATCCGACGAGCATTGCCACCCCTGTTTCAGTTAGGAGAGGTGGAAAATATAAACATTAAATTAATTTTATTTTATTATTTTTTAATTGATATGTCACACATTTAACAGTCAATTATAAAAGTTGACTGTCACATAAGCAAAAGTTAACGGACTTGGACGGAGAGTGACCAATCTTGAACCATTTCACTAATTTGAGTGACCAAGATTGGATTTAAATATTTTCAGTGACCAAACATGAACGTTTTTTGTAATCTCAGTGACAAACCATGCAATTAACCCAATACCTTAATCACCAAAAAGAAACTTGTATCACCCTTATAAAAAAAAACATAACGATAGAAATCGGTTTGACAATCTTGCTAAATTTTTTAGGCTAAATACACTTGTATAGCCAAAACTTTGACGTTTTTGCCAAATATAGCCATTTTTGGCGAAATACCAGAAATAGCCAGAAATTTGAAAGTTCGATGACAATTATAGCCATTTCCGTTACATAGTTTGACTGCGTCAGTTACACCGTTAATCTAATTAACGGAACAATGATTTGGCTGCCAACTCACCATATCTTTCCTTCCCACCTCAGCATCCATTGACAGGTGGGATGACACGTCATTTTTAAGAAAAAAAAAAAACCTAAATCAGGGGAATCAGATTGGTATTGTTCATCTTTCAGTTCCCCAATTCCATTTCATTTAGGGTTTCAGCCATGGAGATGAAGAGCATCCCCGCCGTACTCGTCGACAAACCCAGCTCCACCGATTGAACCAGCCCCGTTGCACTCATCGACGAACCGAGCTCCGTCGCACTCGCACTCGACGACGTACCCAGCTCCGCCACCTCCGTTTCTTTTCGCGCAGACCCAGTCTCTCCAAGTTCCGACGAGGCGAAGAATACAGATCGACCGCTGGGGCATCTGCCTATTCTCCCCCCAGAGCTCGTCGCCGAAATACTCGCTTGGTTGCCCGTCCGCCCCCTCGTCCGATTCAGGTGTGTCTCCAAATCCGTCAAAACCCTAATTTCCAACGATGCTTTTATCAAATCCCACCTGAGAAACACGAAAGCCTCGTCCGCTGCCAAGCCGAATCGCGTCGAGAGGATCATCATGAAATTGGAGAAGTTAGGTCTCATCTCATACTCGCTTGGCTCTCTGCACAATTACCGCGATTCCCAGGCTGAAATCGATCTAGCTCGCTCGGAACGTTTCCGTTGACCACATTTGTTCGCCTTCTTGGTCCTTGCGATGGATTACTCTGCACTCGTGTCGGTGGTAGCTTCGACGGCTTCGTTGTGTGGAACCCTCGTCGGAGAGAAGGATTTCACTGAAGATCGAATCGGGGGAAGGGAAGGGGAAATGGAAAAGTTAGAAAGTGAATGAGGCGGCTGCTCGCATTTACCCTTCCGTTAATTTTTTTTTTTAATTCCACGTGGAATTCACTTGTTTAACGACAATAGCCACGTTGGATGGTCAGTTTGTCCAGTCAGCACGTTAACTAACGTCGTCAAACAATTGGACAGAAGTGGTTATTTCTGCTATTTCGTCAAAAGTGGCTATATATGGCAAAAAGTCAAAGTTTTGGCTATACAAGTGTATTTAGCCAATTTTTTATTATTAAAGAAATGAAAAGGAAGCCCCCGTTCATTCGCTGTCCGCTGAGCTCATTGGGGGGCAAGATAGAGAGAGTGGGGAGAGATCAGGTCAGGGATTGGAATTGGATTGACAACAGAGAAGAGGCGGGCGCCAAAAACCCCTTTCACAAAAAATCAAAACACACACACAACATTGCAATCCTCCCTTTTTCTTTCTTTTCCGATTTTCTTTTTTTATTTCCCTCTCTCGCTTTTGGGCGTTGTTTTTTTTTTGTTTGTTCACTTTGAAAAAACGAACCAACAGCAAATCAAATCATACACGAACTCTCTCCTCGCTCGCTGGCTGGCTCAATTCGCTCGATTTCATCCACAGTCCTGGTTGGTTTCGAGGGGGAGCTATCGCTTTCTGATTGGGGGCGCGGGGAAGAAGTCCGGGGGTGGAAGCGGGGAGGTTTTTCTTCTTCTTCTTCTCAAATGGAGCTCCAGAATTCGGTCAAAGAAGCCCTAAATGCACTGTATCATCACCCTGACGATGCCGTTCGCATGGAAGCCGATCGCTGGCTCCAGAGCTTTCAGCGCACCCTCGATGCCTGGCAGGTTCGCCTACTGTCTCCCTCTATTTTGTTACTGAAAATTGGTATCGGAGCGAGCTGCTTTTGTTCTGTATTCGGAAAGCTGTAGGCGTAAAAGTTCATGATAACTTCTATTTCCGTCCGAGAGAGCTGGGGCTCGCTGTTGCTTTTGGTGCTTATAGATCAGTGGCCGATTAGTTAGCTACTGGATAGAAGAAATGGTAGGAGAGGGGGGCTGTTGGTATTACGAATTGGAGGGGAAGTTGAATGGACAGGAATTGTTGGAACTAGGTCTGTATAGCGACTTGAAGTGGTTTAGAGCATTTTACATGAAAGTGGACCAATATTTGAAACACATTGTATGCCAGTAGGGTGTTATGGTTTCTGCTCAGACGGTTAGTGTTTTTAGACTAACCTGATCCATATCTGAATTCATAATCGATTGCTTTTTCCCGAGGCAGAATTTAGAGTGTGATTCATTTATTAGCTGGTCTGGTTTTGCACTCAGTGTTTTTATCAAAGTTTACTTTTTTTTTGCAATCTGTTTTGGTTTTCTTGGTAGCTGCTTTCCTGTTTACTAACCCTCTGGCGTTTTGCAGTTCTCTTTTTATTACCGGTTTTCTCCTAAATGTCGCCTAAGGTAATTGTATCAGTGGCATTCTAACTCGAACTGGTTCTTTCAGGTTGCTGACAATCTGCTCCACGATGCCACGAGCAATATGGAAACACTAATCTTTTGTTCTCAAACCCTTAGGAGCAAGGTAACTGGGATTATCAATTAGCTGTTAATGCAGCAGTCATCTTTATCAGCTCAGTACCTGTTGATTGCTTTCTCCTTTTCTTCAAGAATGGAGGATAAATTGGCTGCTTTCCACGTGTGTCCAGGTACAACGAGATTTCGAAGAGCTACCTTCTGAAGCCTTTCGCCCGTTGCAAACCTCATTGAATGTGAGTGACAATGTTTTATTTTTGGAGTAATCAGGGAAATTTTGTTAAATTTCTTCATGCCAGCCGCAATGTCTGATTTACTGTTTATTACCGTAAACAGTACATGAATGAATCCTGAGACAAAATATTTGATTTATACCAGAGAAGTGTGGTTTCCATCTTAACGGTTAGATTTCATTCATTGTAGCGTACATTCTTCTTACTTAACTATCCAAACTATACTTGTTGAAAGTGAGACGCCACGAGTTTCAAAAGTGCTGCATGGTTTATGTGCATTTATTCTCTGAGCACAATGGAAACCACTGATTGTTTACTGCTCAGCATCTACGATATTATCCATACGATAGGCATGGATCCTCCTATGATTGCTTTAGAAGGAGGGCTTCATGGGGTTTTGATATATACTTGGCATCTTATTTAGGAGTAATATATCTGTCTGTTCAATAGTTCCATTTTCTTACTTTGTCTCTTGACATGTCCTTGATAACCCCATCCTTGCTGTTGAAGGGTGATTGTGAATCTGGTGAACTGTAGTTCAGCAAGAAATTGGCTTGAACTGTTTCAGTCCAATGTTTGTTTTTGTATATCCTTTTATGGATGACATCTATTATGATGCTTATCTGGATCTGCAAGACAACTGATATAGGAGGTTGACATCTATTATGGATGCCCTATCTTCACCATGTCATTTCATGCCACTGTTAAGGTTAATGAATAAGGATATTATACTTGTTTCCTTAATTCCCTGTGCATCGAGAGATGACTATCTAAGCATTTTTCATATTTCTGATGTATTTTCATTGCAGACATTGCTGAAAAAATTTCATATAGGGCCACCAAAAGTCAGGACTCAGGTAGAGTCAAGCATTCAATACTTGCTTATTAGTTCTTCATAGTAAAGAAACTAACCATCGGCTGTCTGCGTATAGATCAGTATTGCTGTTGCTGCCTTGGCTGTACAAGTTCCTGCGGAGGATTGGGGAGATGGTGGTATTGTGAATTGGCTCAGGGATGAGATGAATTCTCATCCAGAGTACATACCAGGATTCCTGGAGTTGCTTACAGTTTTGCCCGAGGTAACCAACTACATGTGAATTGTCTTCATTTTCTGATTGTTAATCACATTTTGGGAATGCTACAGTTGTTTAGATTCTAAGTTATGTTAATTGGGATAGAGTAGTGAGTTGTTTGAAGTTCTTTGTGAATGCCTTCATTTGAAAACATCACATTTCTTGTTAGCATCACATTTCTTCTACACAATTTCTGCTAGTTCAAGTTGAAAACCCGATCAATATCATTTAAGCTATCATCAAAGAGATCCATTTGGATTTCCGTTAAATATAATTATAAAATATTTTTATTATACACGTGTTTAGTGTCTTATTTGTTTGCTCTCAGCCTTTTTCCTTGCTGATGGGCTGTACAAATTTAATAACTTTGTTTTGTGATGCCCGATATAATTAAAAGGAAAACAAACTTTAAATTGAAGCAAATAAAGTAAGCTTGATGGACACACTTTAGTTAAGTAGTAGAAAAATGGAAGTTATGTCAAACAAAGCCTATATGTTTAATGACTTGTGGTGGCTGATTGTCGCTTAAATACATATAGTGTGGGTGAGAAGTCATATCATGGCTAGGCTGCTTCTTAGAAATGTTTGTTCCATTGGTTTTGAGCCTATGATGGCCTGGATGTTTTTCATCCCTGTTTCTACTCGGTCATTACCTTGGGGTTCATGACTAGACCTAGGCAGATCTGCTTCTCATAGTTATTATCTCTTCACATTCTAGGAAACCTTCAATCACAAAATTGCAGCTCGTCCAGAAAGAAGACGTCAATTTGAAAAGGAGCTCACATCTCAGATGGAAGTGGCTCTTAGCATATTGACTGCTTGTTTGAAGATAAATGAACTCAAGGAGCAGGTAAGAACTGTACTGATTCTTTTGCTTCTCTAAACTATCACTTACGTAGCTTAGTACTCTTGAGAATGTTTTGCTCTCTGAAGCATTCTCTTGGTAAAATAAAACATTTTCGCTCTTATCTGTGGGAGATGCTGTTTGAACTTTGAATAATATGCAACACTTGCAGCTTGTAACAACCTTCATTTTTATCCCTTGCTTTCAATTTGTGTTGGTCAAATGTGGCAATGGTGGTCCATGCACTTCAACATATTACAAAATGGCAAATGCTAGTAAGATAATGTCTCACTTACCTGCATAAATGGTCTTGATTAAAGCAACTTCAACGTATTACAAAATGGCAAATTCTAATAAGATAGTATAATGACAAATGCTAATAAGCTAATATAATGACAAATGCTAATAAGATAATATAATGACTCAATTACCTGCATAAATGGTCTTGATTGAAGCAACTTTATACAATTACAGGAACATGAACGATATCTTTCTAATGGTAAGAAAACATGACCTAGTTTCATTACCTGGCTTTCGTTATTCAAGTTTTCCTGTTTCCTGGAGCTGAAATTGCTCTTGTCCTTCAATCATGGACATTGTAAATTTGATTCTGACTATTGTGGTCCCTATTGTTTTGATTATCTCTATCCATATGGTTAACCATGCTTAAAAATTTGTAAAATGAAAAACCAAATAAGAAATTGAGGTGTTCTTGCACCTGTAAGGTTTACTATGATTGAATTTCAACTCATGTTAAGCACTTCGATTGTCCATATCAATTGCTACATTGGATAAGCTTCTAATGATGTGTATTACTCCAGGTTCTCGAGGCATTTGCTTCTTGGCTGCGCCTAAGGCACGGGTATGCATTTCCTTCTATGTGTGAGGCTGGGTGTTTCTATGTTTGTAGAATTGGGTAATTTTAATGTGGAGGACATGGTATCATGACAGTTAGAATCTAAGGGACCCATGATTGAAACTTCCTAGTTGGTCTCTGTTAGATTTTTTTTTTTTCATACAGCTTCTCTTGATTTCAGGGTCCCAGGTTCTGTGCTTGCAATGCATCCATTGGTCCATACTGCTCTTTCAAGCTTGAATTCTGAGTTTCTGTCTGAGGCAGCTGTAAATGGTATTGCTGTTAACTCTCAAAGAGTGTCTGGTGGTTTGTTTGACCAATATATTGGTATTAATTGTACTGTTGTTTACTGTTGCTGATTGTTTATTGAGCTGTAGCTACTTAGAAGCAGCGGAACCTTTAAGTGGAAAATGGAGTTGCCATGTTTTGTTAATATTAAGGAAATTTTTGTCAAGGATGATTATTGTTATATAGCCTTATTAGAATGTGTTAAATATATTGCTTCTTAAATTTTGAAATCAGAAGTTTCTCTGCAGTGGTTTCGGAATTGATACACTACACAACAGCAAAACATTCTGGTGGTATTCCTGTCCAGATGCCTTTAATTCAAGTGATTGTGCCCCAAGTGATGAGTTTAAAGGAACAACTTCGAGATTCTTCGAAGGTATTGCATTCTGAAGTGTATCTATATTTAACTCTTCATGATCTGAGTTAGTCCTGTCGAGCGAATATGCGATTCAGAAAGAAGTACAACATCACACATTATGTTAAATGTTCAGAACAATGTGGATGTATTATCATCCAGTATATATTACATAGAGATCTCTTGTAACCTTGTACGTTTGAGCTAGCAAGGGGCCCTTGGATACAAGCCTTACAAGGTTTATATAAATGGTCTCCATTGCCTTCTTGTCCTTGCAAGTTGCATACCCTTGTCTATTTGTCGTATTATGTGAAAGGGACTTAAAAATTCATGTATATTATGCTAGTTTGGTAGCTGACATCTCTCAATAGTCCAATTAGTATTCTACTTAGTGTTATGTGTACGTCTGTCTTCTATTAGGTTTTAGTTTGGACCATGAATGAAACTACTGCTTTAGTAGAGTCACTTGTTTGGCTGTGGAATAAGTTGGTCTGTGTTTCTCTATTCGAATGCTGTTCTGTTCACTTGAACTCATTGCTTTCTGTGTTTTTATTCACAAATGTTAGTCCTGTGGAACTTAATGATACCTTCCAACACTATAGTTGAGGACTTTCATCTTCAGGGTGCAGTTTGCTAAATGCTGTCATATGGAGAAGTACTGAACTGACGTATCTGTTTTCCCTGAGACATTATTGAGCTTTAGAGGCCTTGAGTTTTTTTTTTTTTTTTTGTATGGCTGTGCTTTTCCACTCTTGTGCTTCTCTCTCTATATTTTTATTTAGACTGCTCTTGATTCCTATCACTTGCACATTCTAGTTACAAGAAGCCTTAGGAAAAACACAGCTTCAACAACCATGCAGATCTTATATTGTTTGCAATTTTTTTCATAGGATGAAGAAGATGTGAAGGCAATTGCTCGATTATTTGCTGACTTGGGTGATTCATATGTCGAGCTTATTGCTACTGGTATATTTTTCCTATTCATCATCTCAATTTTTTTGTTCTGGGCCTTCTTTTGAGAGATGGAAGAGTTATTGTCCATAGATTGTGTTATTTTTTATATCTTATGGAAAAGGAGAAGTCTGATATGCATGAGAAACACCAGCAAACATGAGAAACCAGTTTTCAATGCAGATTGTATACTCCTTAGATTTAAATTTGTTATTTGTCCAGGTTCTGATGAACCAATGGTGATAGTCCATGCGTTGCTGGAAGTTGCTTCACATCCAGAATATGACATTGCCTCAATGACATTCAATTTTTGGCATAATCTTCAAGTGTTCTTGACTAGGAGGTATGTCTGACACGGAGATCTATTTAGCAACACTTTGTTGCAAGATGTGAGTCATTTGGAACTCTTTTTTGTTGGGATTGAGTACAAGTTGTTTACCACACCACTCTTATTATCAGGGATTCCTACCTTTCTTACGGCAATGAAGCATCTGCCGAAGCCGAGAGAAATAGGAGGCTGCAGATTTTTCAGGCAGCTTATGAGTCACTTGTATCGCTGGTGAGTAATACTTTTAGGTGCTAGGGACATACATTTGTCAAGTTAGCACTGAAACAACTTTGCTAGAGGTACTTGATTCAGTGCCATGAAAGAGGTCCAGAGTCCAAACTATGTGAGTTGCAATTAGTTACAATGTAAGACCGTAAGTCCGTAACAGCTGTGCCCAAATGTTCATTTTCTTTCCAAGGAACATTTGATCCTTTCAAGCAATGCATTGGTAAAATTAAGTTTTCTCCAGTCCAAACTCAAGCAATCGGTTGTCTCCATTTTGGAAATATATTTGTATCAGAGCCATAGATTTCCTCTACCAACAATTAATTATCTAGCTCAAAACTCAAGTAATTGATTGTCTCCACTCTGAAGGCACATTTAATGGAAAAACAGAGTTCGCTTTTTACTTGGTACTTTTATGAAGGATATAAGGTTATCGTTTACTGTTGTACAGGTTAGCTTCCGCGTCCAGTATCCACAGGATTATCAGAACCTATCAATTGAAGACCTGAAGGAATTTAAACAGACTAGATATGGTAATTTTTGTTTATGTTGTATGTTCTCTTAATTCATGATTGTTGCAGGGCATGCTGCACATTGTGTGTTTGCTGTGAATATTACTGCCTTTGTTCTACTGAATGTTGAGGTGCACAAAAAAAGCTGCGAATGTAGCATGAGCAATTTACAAGTAAACTAGAATACTGAATGGATTTGTCCTTTGTCTGGTGTCACCACTCACCACTGTAATGTGAAGAGTCACTGTACTGACAAGTAAGCTCCAACATGGGCATTAGGGGATAACTCTAGCAGTTTAGTGGTGGAAAGTAAAAAATTTCGCATTGCTTTAATTTCTATTTTTGTTGAGATTTGGCACGATGGTGAAGCTACACATTAATACAGTATAACTTTTAACTGTCTCTTGATGAGATTGCGTTGGTTAAACTTTTCCTAAAGGAGCTGTCACTGCTTTGGATCATCCTCAGCTAACAGTACCATAAGGAACAGCCTCTTCGAATACTGAGTCAGGCTACATACATCCGGCATCTGAACGTGCCTTTGCGAGGCACCTTGTTCTGGTTCCTTGTGCTTTAAGATATTGAGTAAATCTGAAACCAAATAATGAAACTGAGGATAAGAACTTCCATCTGTTAACAAGTGATTAAATTAGTGAAGTACCTTAGATGCATTCCCAATGCGTTCAAAATGTGATCAATTGACATTATCTTAAGTTTTGTTGTAGTATTGTATTTTGAAATGATAAAATGAAGAAAAGGAGAAGTACTATCTGACTGAGAGAAGGCAACAGTAGCATTAGAGGATAACTTCTGACTGTTTTTCCTCTTTTGTGTTTTCTGCTGGACTACTCTTATTCTCTGAGCACCTGCCTGATTCAAGTGTGGTACTCGCATGCATGTGCCATCCAATGTTCGGTGAAAACATTTGAATATAGCTCCTTTCCGGCTTGGCAACACTGATAGTCTTTCAACTAGGGGAGCATATTACAACTGCACTGTCACATAGGTTCCAATTAGGCGCCTTCCAAGTGGGAAATATCTCAGGCTCTACATCGCGATGCTGATGTTGAAATTTCTCCAGTGTGCTGGACCAGATTGTGGCATAAGATAGTGACTGACTGCTCACCGATGGTTGACCATAGTCAACAGAGAACTGGCAGTGTCCTGTTTTTGCTCACTTGGAGGAAAAGCTTGTTTTTGTTCTTCAGTCTCTGTAATTGGTCATTGTCAGAAATTTCTGGGCGCTGATTAGGTGCTACCTGAATGGTATGTTTACAGCTAACTTACATTAACATGAGTCTAAATGCTGTCATGTGCACTTTTCTTTCAACGAACGTGTGGCTGTTGAATTTCTTTTTCTGAACATGTGGACTGACTATTTCCCTTTTCATTCCGCTTTCTACCCCCGACCCCTCCTTCCTGCTTAATATGTGGATGGTTGCTTGTTTTTTCTTCATATGTTACCTTCTTTGATCTTGTACCGAGCACTTATACATAACCTTGGTCTTGGTAGCTGTTGCGGATGTGCTAATTGATGCAGCATCAGTGTTAGGGGGTGATGCCATTCTGAGAATTCTGTATGTGAAGCTCGCTGAGGTGGGTGTCCTATGTATTTATCTATCAGTTTAATACATTTTTCTTCCGCAAATGTAAAGAGATGGAACACTATGGTCAGAATACATGCAGCACACTGACACCAAGGGCCCACAAAAGTCACTCATGCTTCTTTAGATGGACTCATTTTGTGTGTCCGATTTCTGATTTAGTTTATAATTCTGCTGCAAGTATATGCACAAATGAAGGCCTTTTTTTTTCCTTCAGTTGTAGTGTCTCAGAATTCTTGATTTATACACTTCTGTTCATAACCTGATATAATATTGTAATTCTTGCTTTCTTGTCTGGCTGGAGAATCTTCGGTTGGAGATTTTATTTTTTTGTTTGTTTGTTCAAGTTCTGAGAATTTGTTTTTTTTTTTTTTTTACCTTTGAAGGCGCAAGCTTGCTGGGGGAATGGACAGAATGAGTGGCGTCCTGCAGAAGCTGCTTTGTTTTGTGTGAGGGCTATATCAAAATATGTTTCAACTGACGAGGCTGAAGTGATGCCTAAGGTAAACTAGTGTCCAACTCCTGTTTGGGGCTTTTTGTTGTCAGCTATTTTCGAGTTAGTAGTTGCCCTCTTGGCCACAGGTATTTGGCAGTGTTTTTCCTTGTCCAGTTTTATGGTTTGTCTCCCTCCAGTTGGCAAAATCATTTGCTTTTAACCCAGATTTTATTGTTTAAATTAAAATGCTTACTAGTATTATTTATGATTGCATTTCTTGATTTATGTGAATCGTGGTCGTACATCACAAAATCAACCTGTTCTTGTTCCTGATCCAGTGAACTAAACTTACTTTCTGATCACTATAGCATAACCCCTTTGGAACTTAATCTTTTGCATAATTTTTAGTATGTTTCATCAACGTAAATTTTATTTTGTTTCCGTGCACAGATTATGTCTTTGCTTTTGGAACTTCCAGATCAGCCCCAGCTGCTTCAGACAGGTCATACTGATATCGAGGATAGATTCCCTTTTACCTGAGTTTATCCCCTTCTCTCATATTTCTTTCTGCCCATTCATTGTGGACTCCGAACTGAGTAATTCCTTGAAAATTTTCAGTTTGCTTAATCATTGGAGCATATTCAAGGTGGCTCGATGCTGCATCAGATGGGCTGGCATTATTGTCTTCAGTGATAAAGGTTTTACTACGTGGCATGGGTACATCTGAAGAGTCAGCAGCTGCTGCAGCTTTGGCATTTCGACACATTTGTGATGGTATGGAGTCTCTCTCTGGTTGTCTATTCGTCTGTTTCAATTTCCATATTTTACTTCTCCGTGTCTTGAATGAGGTTACTTCGTGGTAATTAGTATCAGCTGTTTTTTAGATGATTCTTCCTTTAGCATACTAGTAATGGTACTTCACAGGCTGTGCTAGGTTCTCTTGTTTTGCTAGTGAAGTTTACCTTTTGGCCTTAAAATTTTAATTATAAGCCCATTCAAGAATTATGACTAGGCATAGTTCTTTGAATTCATGGAACATGAGACATTTCTTTTGCTTATCTTTTTGCCTGCACAGCCTTTTCGAACTAGTGGGCTGTTATTTATTGTAGCATGGCGTGTGGCTGTGCTAGATCTGTCTGAGTAGATTTCCAACTATGATTTTGTGGTCCTTCTGCAGAAAATTTTCCCTACGTGAAACTTATATTAAAATTGGAAGCCATAAGAATATCCTTTCATCTCTTGTCTTGAGCTCACTTTATTCTGGAAAACAAGTTTCTGATAACATAAAGGGAGGGCAAGAAGATACTACTTTTACTTTTTACCTATGTGTTTTGTTTTTTAATTCAGTTCTTTCATCTGCTTGCATTTTTTAGCCTTTTCCAAGATGCCATATGGTCTCTTATGAACATGTTGACTCTTTTGGTCAATTCATTTTCTGTTTGCAGATTGTCGGAAGAAGCTTTCTGGGTATTTTGATGATCTCTTTTCCATATACCATCGAGCAGTTATTGGAGAGGGTGCTTTTAAAGTCACTGCTGAGGACTCACTCCATGTAGTTGAAGCCTTAAGGTTTGTAATTAATATTTGTTTGTCTATCTTCTGATTATGTTATGTGACAGTTAAAATTAGGTTCTAATTCCCTGCTTCGGTTGTCATTTGTATTGCAGTATGGTCATCACAGAACTGCCTCCTGACCAGGCAAAGCAAGCTTTAGAGAAGTTATGCTTTCCAGTGGTTGCTCCTTTACAGGTGTGGTATTTTGCAAATGTAGATGTAAAATGTGGATGGGTTTCTGGTTGATGCTAAATATGTTATATTTGGAAGCCAGGAAATTATCAGTCAGGGTCCAGAAGTAGTTGGTAAGAAGCATTCTCGTGAACTGACGGTCCATATTGATCGACTTGCATACATCTTCAGGTCCAATTTTTTCATATCTGTGTATATTTTCTTCCATTTATTCTCACTCTCGTGGTGAAACTAAAAGACTGGTGGCTAGGTATGTGAATCACCCGGAAGCTGTGGCTGATGCAATACATAGGCTCTGGCCGCTACTGAAAGCAATTTTTGACATGTACGTAAATGTAAACAGCCAAAGTTGATAGCTCTAATTCGGTCTTTGTTTTTCTTCACCATTCGTATATCTCTTAATATTTGTTTTCTGTTGTAGTCGTGCTTGGGAGATGAGGACAATGGAGTCTTTGTGCCGAGCTTGTAAATATGCGGTGTGTCAGCGAACTTAGCTTATGCGTGTGTTAGTTCAACTTTCTAAAACTAAATTGAGATGGTTAAACTTGGGTGGAGATAGAAATATAGTGTTAAAAAAAGAATCCTCGGCCAAGGGAGTGCGAGAGGTTTCCATCCACCTTAAGCATCACGATCAGGTCTTTGACTAGTATATGTTTGGACTTCACGGATGCAATCAGCCTCGTGTTTCTATACAATAATGTGGTAGTGAGCAACCTAATAGTATTCCATTTGGTCTTGTTTTTGGGACAATAGCTTTAATTTTCGTTCTGGTTGTGCTGGTGTTGCTTTGTATACCACGTATTCGTAACCCAATGTTGATTTATCTTCTTCAGGTAAGGACTTCTGGCAGGTTCATGGGAGTCACAATTGGTGTTATGCTAGAGGAGATTGAACGCCTATACAGGCAACACCACCAACCATGCTTCCTATACCTTTCAAGTGAAGTCATAAAAGTATGTATCACTTTCTTGAATCGAGCTTTTACCATGTTGGATCTCATAATTAAGCTGGTGTACTATGTGTGTGATGCACAGATATTTGGTTCTGATCCATCCTGTGCATTATACCTGAAAAGCTTGATTGAAGCGCTCTTCACGCATACGAAGTGCCTTCTTACGAATATAGAGGTCCGATTTTGTCATCATCATGATATTATTATCTTACCTTGTGATTCTTGTCTGATTGACATATATTGATTCAGTAACATCTATGTATACTGCAGGACTTCACCTTGCGGCCAGATATAGCAGATGATTGCTTCTTACTGGCGTCGAGGTGCATGCGTTACTGTCCTCAGCTATTCATTCCGTCTGAAGTATTCCCTTCATTAGTCGATTGTGCTCTGATCGGTGTGACAGTACAGCATAGGTAGAACTACTATTCTTGCGAACACAATATTATTCTGTTGGATTTAAGATATGATTCAGTCTTCTGAGGTTGAATAGAGCATGCATGAGTACTTATCTGGAAAGGCCTCATTCATGTGTCTCTTTTACCTAGTCTCTGATTTTCTGCTGCCTTTGGATAATAAGCTGCAAGAGTTGATCACGATATGCCGCGGCTGCAAATGAATATTGACAAAGATCAATCTGTTTTTCAGAGAGGCCTCCAACTCCATACTGACCTTCCTGTCCGACATCTTTGACCTTCGGAAATCTAACCTTGAAGAACAGTTCTTATCGATCAGGGACAACGTTATCGCTCCACGGGGTCCCACTATTACCAGAATATTGATTGCTTCATTAACCGGGGCACTGCCGAGTTCCCGACTAGAAACGGTAATGTTCCTAACTCAGAATCCTTTGGCCACAATTTTATCCAGGTTCACCACCTCACCAAAGCTTCTCCTTCTCTTCTGGTTTCCCGGCACAGGTAACATACACATTACTATCACTAGCTCGGGCAGCAGGGGCCGCCGTGGTGGAGTGGGGTAAGGAGAGTGTCGCCTTGATCCCATCGACAGCAGTCACAGAAGTCGAAAGCACGAGATTCTTGCAAGTGCTGTCAGATGCTGCTTCAGGAGTGGACATCAACACGCTAATGGGACCGGTCGAAGAGCTGTCAGACCTTTGCAGGCGGAACCGAATGGTTCAGGAGATCGTACAAGGAGTGCTAAGGCCACTGTCGTTGAAATGAATGTGGTCTCGTGCCGGGTGTATCATAGGCTGTTGTAGCCATGGGAGCAGAGGAGAAAGAAGGATGGATTTTTGGTTTTGATATTGTTTCTAGTCAGGTTTCCATACCGGTGAGAGGGGGCAAAAGGGGGAAGTCAAATCGGGTGTATCATTTAATTCTCCAATTTTTTCAGGAGAATTTTGGTTGGGTTGGGTTGTTGTATCTTGTTCTATGAGAATTGATATGTAGGGATCGGATAATAACGTGGGGTTTGAACCGCATTTTGGTTTCAATTTTTGGGGGTAAAAGTAAAATCTTTGGTATAGAGCTGTAATTTTAATTTTAATGTGCAATGCTAAGAGGGAGAAGGGAGAAAGAAGATGAGTTTTATTGGGCAACCTTATTGCTCTATTGTTTCTAGATGCTTGTGCCAATAGACCATACCCTCGATTCATTTTCCAATTTAGCTGCAACCAATACACAAAATCTAGCTAACTCTCTATGTACCAACATTATGGTAATAGTCGGTTTTAATCATTAACCGATTATTCTTTGTCGGTTCGAACTAGTAATTAAACAATCGGTTATCGGTCAAAATTGAATTTGAATGACAAACTAACAAATCAAGTTACTCATGATTCTCCTGCTGCGATCGAATTCACATGAAGCACTCAACAACTTTTCTTCTGTTCTTTTTCTCTCTTAAGCAAGGTTGTCAAATCGGTTTACACCGTTACGTTGCTTCCACAAGTAATATGATCCGACTGGCAATCGGTTTATAAGCCGGTATTGACAAAACACGCGAGGAAAGTGGAAATTAATTAACGCGAAATGAATAGTGCATATATATAATATAGTTTAAGGCAATTTACCTATAAACTACATCCATATTTAAATAAAAAAATAAAATAGTACATTACAAACAAAATGATAACTCATCATATTCACATGCAACATTTAAAGTCAACGTGAAAAGGTTTCTACATAAATTTAATAAATAACATCAAAATTAAAATATTCATATTTGAATAATTTATTTTGTTAGTTAATTCAATCAAAACGACACCATTTCGTTTAGCGAACGAAAATTGATCATTTAGATTGGAGCACTCTTTTTTCAATTTTGACCTTTTTATTTGTTTTGACTAACGCATCACACCAATAGTATTTAAGAGTGGCAATGGGTCGGGTTTGGGTAGTTTTTATAAATCCATCCCCATTTTCAATTCATAAACCCATACCCTCTCTATCTTCGTATTGGTTTAAGTTTCTTATCCCCATCCCCATTCCAATAGTTTTCGGATACTCATGGATGATACCATCCATGCAAATCCAAACCAAATTCAACTTAAAATTAATGTAATTAAGTGAAAGACACGTACGATTTAGAAGTAGGACGTTGAACAAAGATTGTATATCATAAATGAGCTACAAAAATACGAGAAACATAACAAAGCTAAACTTAAGTTCTTAGGGGAAATTAGGGAAATAAGATGGCATATATATATATATGGTGGTGTATTCGGTGCACCCACTTTTTCGGGTGCACTCAGTGCACCCGCCTCATAATTATCATTCTGAGCATGCGATTCATATCAAAACGGTATCAATTGTAGCTTATGATATTATGAACAAGAAGCACATAAATTTGAAAAAAATTCATTCCAAATTCACTTTAATTCGAAGGATTTAGGATTAGGGATTTAGGGTTAGGGTTTAGGTTTACAATTAAGGATTTTGGGTTGGGATTCAAAATTGAAGGTTAAGGGGATAGGGTAATGGATTGATTTGTTATGATTCTATGTCATATCATCATATTATATTGAGAGTACTAGTTAAAGTTCAAAATCGATGTATTATGGACGCTTTTAGAGTTGGGTGCACTGAGTGCACCCAAAAAAGTGAGTGCACCGAAGTAGCCACCATATATATATATATTTAGATGGAATTGAAAAAGTGAAATGAAGGTTTTTTTTAAATATTTTAGTACAAAATGAAAGATGGAGAGATCAAATGACATGTAATTGGGTGTTCATAGTATATGAATTATATATAGGCGATTGTGGGTATGAAGCATAGACACCTAATTTTATTCCCACCACTTTTTATTATTTTATTACACATACCTGTTCCATCACCGGGTCAATGCGGAAAATCCCCTCACTGACTGAGTCGAATATCCACCATCGTGAATACAATTGTCATTCCTAATAGTCTTAACACCAAAGATTGAAATACAGTACCGTACCAGCAGTTCGACAAGAAAAACCTCTTACTAGATCAATAGGCGATACTTAGTGGTATAAATCGATTGAACCACGATTTTAACATAAAATACCTTATCGCTAAGTTTTTCAGTACTAACCTACAATACAGTATTTCAATCTTTGGCTTAACAACCAATTTTTTTTTCCAATAGTGGTTGAATCTTATTGTGCAAGTCCACATACAAGTGGTTTGACAAGTGACAAACCATGTTCGCAAGTGGCAACTGAACCCGCAACCTCTCCTTATTCCTTAACCAGAACGAGCCATCCATTCCATCCCTCTCCGGCTTTCCTCTCCATTTCCCCGTCTCTCTGCTCCGCCGTACAAGTATCCACAGGACCGAGGCGGAGGAGGAAAAAGTAGGAAGATGGTGTCGCCTTCTCAAAAGAAGAATCTCAGAGATTCTCTCTTGTCCACCAAACTCAAGAAGCTCACCGTTAACCCGCCGGATTCCGCCTCCGACTTCGACTTCTCTGAAGTTTTCGGTCCCACCACACCTCACCTCGACCCGCTTCTTCCGGATCCGGATCCAGACACCGCCTCTTCCTCCGCCTCAACCTCCTCGTCTTCTTCTTCTTCCGCACGCGCCGCCGCAGCAGCGTTGGACCCGCTCGTCATCCACAACCGGTCCCACTCCTTCGTGGGGCCCTCCCCTCGCTACACCCTCTCCGTCCCTCTCCCCTTCAACAAAATCCAAGAAGAAGACGACGACGAGGACGAAGATCCCGCCGCCGCTGCCGTAGTTGAATCTCCAATTGCCGCCGTCGGAGATGGCGAATTCGAGAGGAATGGAGAAGGAGAAGAGGAGGGAAGAAATTGTGAGGATGGGAGCATCAGCGGGAGGATTGGGCCTAGTGATTTTGAGATTCTGAGAATGGTAGGGCAGGGAGCGTTTGGGAAAGTGTTTCTGGTGAAGAAGAAGAAGAAGACGACTGCGAAGAGCAATGGTGATGGCGATAGCGATGGGATTTATGCTATGAAAGTGATGAAGAAGGACAGCATTATAAAGAAGAATCATGTGGATTACATGAGAGCAGAGAGGGATATTCTAACCAAAGTCGTCCATCCTTTCATCGTCCAGCTTCGTTACTCTTTCCAGACCAAAACCAAGCTTTATCTCATCCTGGATTTCATTAATGGAGGCCATCTCTTCTTCCACCTCTATCGTCAGAGGATCTTCAGGTAAACTTTCTGTTGAAATTAGTCGTGTAGTTACTAGTTAGCATCCCCATGTTTTGAAATGATTGCTTAAGCTTTTTTGCTCTGTGGATGTGTTTGTTGAGCGCAGCGAGGATCAAGCCAGGCTCTATGCTGCTGAGATTGTGTCTGCTGTTTCACATCTCCATGATTGCGGGATTGTGCATCGTGATCTTAAGCCTGAAAACATTCTCATGGATTCTGACGGACATGTAAACTTGCATTTGCCCCTTGTCATCTCAATTCTTCTTGCTTATTCATCAGCATTCGATTTCGCATTTATGGGATTGTTTGTGATATTGCAGGTTATGCTGACTGATTTTGGACTTGCAAAGGAAATTGACGAGTCAAGTCGGTCAAACTCGATGTGTGGAACCACCGAATACATGGCTCCTGAAATTTTACTGTCTAAAGGCCACAATAAAGATGCAGATTGGTGGAGTGCTGGAATCCTCTTGTATGAAATGCTATCGGGACAGGTAATGCGGCGTTCGTTGTACCATTTCATAGAGGAAGATATGCCTTTGGCTGTTGATTCTGGAAAATGGAAATGACTTTTGGGTCACATGTGCTTTTGTTTTACAGCCTCCATACACACACCAGAATAGGAAGAAGCTCCAGGAAAAGATCATTAAGGAGAAGTTCAAGCTTCCACCTTTTGTAAGCACTGAGGGTCATTCTCTGCTCAAAGGGGTAAGTATGTGTTGAAAATAGAATTACTCTCTTGTGGATCAGAGTTTTCCTGGATTTATGAACGCATGGTCTTTTGCTTTTTCTGCAGTTGCTGCAAAAGGATCCTTCAAAAAGGCTAGGGAGTGGACCAAGGGGAGGGGATGAGATTAAACACCACAAATGGTTTCAGTCGATCAACTGGAAAAAGTTGGAGGCGAGAGAGCTGCAGCCCAAGTTCAAACCCGATGTGAGTGGAAAAGCTTGCATAGCGAATTTCGACAAGTGTTGGACTACCATGCCTCCAGATGACTCACCAGCTTCCACCCCAACTGCCGGGGAACATTTCCAAGGCTACACTTACGTTGCACCGAACCCTTGGCTTTCATCAGTTTGAAGTAAGAGGGTACCAGGCAGAAGTACTTCCATAGCCTGATCACCACATAATGACTCTGTGAGTGTAACTTTATTTTGTTATAACTAATATGACATTTGCATGTCACGTTCTTGATATGTTTGGCCTGACCAAAAATTTAAGAGCCTCGCAGACGTATGAGTAGCGTAAATTACTTTGATGTTAGGTGTATAAATAGCATCTTTCACCTTACTCTCTGTTGACCCTGAAAGATGAGAGATATCCAGAAAACATGATCACTTCAAGTGAGGAAGAACCAGGCTTCAAAAATAACTACTCATATCGCAAGTTATTTGGGGGGAAAAACCCTAGTTGGCATGACAGAAAACCTATAGTACCCCCCAAATAAATACGATTTGCTTACCATAGGTTGTACCTTGTGCCCAGAGCTGTCAAAGGCGCTTGCTCATATCTTTTTGGTGTTAAGTCTTGTGGGCTAGACTTTGATAGAAGTTTGATATAGATTTGTGTAGCTAGAGCCATTTTTGTTGGACACTTGAAACTGTGAGGATTTGTGGTGTTTGAAAGGATTGAAATTTGTTGGAACTTTCTCGAGAGGTTGGGTGTAAAGAACATAAGTGAATTATATGAAGTTTGGATGCTATGCAACAATAAATTCTTTGCTAAATGAACAATATCCTAATAACCAAACCAGTTGAGAATTGAGATTAAGGCACTATCATTGAGAAGTTTATGCTCCCCTCTTTTCATCTCCCTTATCTTCATTGTGTGGCCATCACTATAAGGTAGGCAATGGTTCTCAACATGGATGCTTTCTTTGTTTAGTCAGAGATACTATTCACTTTGTTTTCCCTAATAAGCTAGAGTGCATAAAGCATGATTCAGTGTTCCTATGGAGTTTTTATTATTATTTAGAAGCATTTATCCAAACTAGAGAAAAGTACTAAATGTGGCCTATGAATGGCTTTCTGTGTGATAGAGAATTCTATCCAGAACTTTAACATGGAGTTGATACAACGGGAAAAAGATAAAGGGAAAATAAAGAGAAGCTCTTAGAAAGTAGAAAAGTTAGCAGTGGTAAAGGAATCTTGTTCCTCCCTTGATTTCAAGGCAAGCAAACACGATTTGATGCTCTGCTTGAATACTAAATACCCTCTGCTAACTGCACTTAGATTAGGTGGCACATGTTTAGCCTACTTACGAAGCCTTCATTTAAGCAACACTATGAATTGCTGGATCTAATCTTACAGTGAAATCTACTGTTACTGGGCTGTAGCTTGCTGGTGAATGGACAAATTGAACAGTGATGATTTAAATAGAGTTTGTGATCAGCTACATGTATAGGCAGCACATATTCTTCATTTGTCTCGTTGTTAAGTTTCGGCTTGGCCCCTGTCTGGATACTCTTATTGGTCCCACTCATTACCTCTCAGAACAAGGAAGGAATCCACCAAGTTTGGAGAATCTTGAAAAAACTAAAGCTGATATGTTATTATTTTTGCCACATGCATACTTCAGAATCAAGTTTTGACAGGTGCTACTGCTATATAAACATACTCATCAGGTTTTCTAACCCCCAACTCATCTTCCTTTGTTGTAGAGAGAAATGGGCAGCACTGGCAAGAGCGGCAGCAACTCCTTGTGCGAGAAGTCGATGAAGGTAGTGATGAATATCATGAGGCTGTCTTCGCTCTCTATTGCTAAGATGTCTCTTGGAACGACAACTAGCTCTCCAGTCGTCAACCGGAACCTTGCACCCATCACAGAATCCGTGATGGGTACCAAGGAACCGTTGCTGCCTCCTCAGACACCAGCAGGGAGCCGAAGGTCACAGGAACCATGGTCAAAGCCGAACTCGTATCTCATGGAGCCAGCAGGCCGAGAGAAGGGTGCTGTTGGCACTACTGCTTCATTCGTGGTTCACGAAGAGGGCAAGGGCAGCGTTATAGATGGGAGAGCTTCCGACTACATAAGGAAGGTGCACGAGAAGAACCGAAATGACGCGTCGAAACTCACTCCATTGATTCTGCCTCCTCCCCCATCAACAACTATAAGGTCGTGAGAAGTGGATTCTGGGTGATATGCGTGTTTCAGGTTTCTAGCCTTCTCGTTTGCAGCAGCTACCTATATATAAGAAGAACAGTAGAAGGGTTATTTTCAGGTTTCAGTACTCCGAGTACGAGATATGGACTTATTTCGATTTTCTGGTTTATCATTATGCTTTCTTTTCTATATGCATATTTAACATATGGGAAAGAGAGGCCAATCTGAAACATCAATCTCAAGTCTCAATCACAAATGATATGATAAGAAGGGATGGACATCCCATTATTGATCCTTTATCCTTTTATCTCATTACACGTTCCAAAGGTCAATGCTATAGCTCATCAAATTTTGCAGGATATGGCTGTGCTGCAGATTGCAGTTGCAGCATCTCAAAAAAATGACAAAGCGGGCTTTCAATTATCTCTCATCATTCACCATGAGGTTTTGGAGTCTGGATTTTCAGAAGGCTTGTAGGAAAGAATAAAGATATAGTAATGTGATTTTAGGCTCTAAAATGAACTCTAATTATGCAATAGAATAAAAAAAAACTTCAATATGTTGACAGTGGGATTTGAACCCACGCCCTTTCGGACCAGAACCTTAATCTGGCGCCTTAGACCAACTCGGCCATATCAACATTAATGTTACAATACTTGATCTCCATTATATTTACCGTTTTCATATATTGTTAAACATAATTATTTGATTGATGAACCACTGTTGTCCATGCTGAGATGGATTGAGGAGGGGTTAGTATAACATGTGAAAGGAAAAAATCATCCAAATTCTAAAATTTGTGTCACATAGAAAGATACTTGGAACAAACAAAAAGCTCGATTTGACGAATGAGAGAAGGATGCAATGCACACATGGCAGAAAAAAGGTTCATTCATGAGGGAGAGGAAGCGAGAAGGTCAGATCCTGGGCATAGTGATAGAATGAGATGATAGAAGTGATCCCCTTCTCATTAGGGCTGGCTATTTGGTCCCGGACTGTTTGGTTTTACCCAAAACCGAACCGTATAATCTGGACCCGGACCGGATAGCAAACAAAGCAATTTCATATTCGGGCTTAGATTTGAGATAAAAAAACCGGATAAGAGACCCCCAACACCTAAAATCAAGATAAAATTGGGACCGGACCGGGTCAAGACCGGACTGTATCCAATCCAATCTTTGGTCCTTCTATTCCCGAAAAGACCGGACTGGGACCGAATCAATTTGGTCCTATTTAACCGGACCGGACCGTATAGTCACCCCTACTTCTAATTCAATCAAACTACTTACTCATTTTTTAATTTATGAAGCGTTTTCCCTTTTTCATAAAAAAAGAATGTTTTTTTTTCTTTTGCAAAATAACATGTAATAGTATAAGTTCATACCACATAAATATTACCCAATATGACTCGTAATTTTTTGAAAAACGAATTAATATATTGAGCTATTCTCTTGCTTCGATAACGGGGTGGATCGGGGTTGAAGAATTAAGTTAGTTAAACAAACAGGACTTAATTTACTTGGGCATTGAAACAGTGATGTCAACTTAGTCAAAAGCCATGGCCCAGTTAGGCGGCCATTGCATATGCTTTAGTTAGGAAAGAACAGCCAACAAACTAAACTAATGCCGATTAGTTATTTCACCACATCCACCAAATTGTCAATTTTTTCAGTTCCAATCCCATATTAAAAAAATAATATTGCACATTTGCCGGTTACAGATGTGGAACCGCTTAACAAACTTCTTCCTACACTTCATATATAAATTCGCCCCTCTCAAAGACTCATTCAGTCGGATCGGATAAGCTCTAATGAAATGAAGCAATTGCGCGTCTCCTTCTCCTTCCCTTTCTCCGCTTCTCACACGGCTGCGGCCGCCGCTGCTCCGGCTGTCGTGAAAGTGGTCCTTTCGGACGGCACGGTCCACGAGTCTGACGACTCGTCGACCGTGGCCGAGCTGATGCTGGACCACCCACGTGAGGTGGTGGTCGAATTCGACTCCCAGATGATGAGAAGCCACAGGCATCGCCCTGTTCCGCTTCCAGCTGATAAGAAGCTGGAAGCGCACAGGGTGTACATGATGCTTCCCCTGAAGCGGGGGAAGCCACTTTCTCTGGCTTCAGAGGAAGCGCGCCGCGTCCTTCTCAACGCGAGCGCGCTTCTGAAGCAGCAGTCGTCTTCGTCGCCGTACAAGTTCGTGCCTCTGTTTGCACGGGCGTGTACGGCTGGCTCCATTGGAGGACACCGCGAGGGGAACTTCGTCAAGTTGGTGAAGAAGGAAACGAGTTGTGACGAGCAAGTGATGAAGGTTGTGAAGATGACGGATTGTAAGCGTCTCGCGTCGTTTTTCGAGGAGGAGGATGACGAGGAGGAGGATGAAGAGAACAAGGTGCCGGAGTATTTGAGCCGGCAATTGTCCGGTAAAGGGTGGAAGCCTACTCTGGATACGATTAAGGAGAAGAAGATCGAGCAGCAGAAGCTTCCGCATTGGTTGTTTTGAACTTTTGCCTTTGCTAGAATATTTGGGTGTAACGTGAAATGTGACTGTTGGAGGAGGTTTGTGACACTTTTTTACTTTCATATAGGTGGATAGTGATAAGTTGTTTTTTCTTAATTTGTCTCTTTAGTTGTTTGTAATGTGCTCATGTATGTTCTTTTTGCATGCGTGTCGATTACGGTTAGCTTAAATAGTGGCGTTGTCGAGATTTCGTTTAAATGAGCTTGTTGTAAAAAAAATATATATAAGTAAACGTGATAACTTTTTTACAATATGACCTATTTTCGTATTCTAAGAATGTCTAAAATAGTAAACTACATTCTCATCCAAACTCTAAAGGGTATCACCTCAGTGTATCCATGAAAAAAATCATTGTTCATTCAATTTCGAAGTGCGTTATTCACATGTTTCATTATGACAAATGATCTTTCAAAACTTATACTGATTGCTGGTAGCAACAACGATAATTTCATAAGTTAATACATACACCCGTGAAACGTAATGACTTAGAGCTATAACATCTTGCTTTGTTCTTCATTCAAAACTAATCGAGTTTCATAATGCAGTGGTACAGGAATTATTATAGGATTTAAAGTTGGAAAAAAAAAACAAGTAATATGTGCCTTGCAAACCATACCTTTCTATAAACAAATAGAAGATTTGTTAACAATGTGTTAATTGGTGGATTTGTGATCATGATTCCCCACCTGAAAATCCTACACTCCCAACCAACGCTACAGTTCCCTCTTTTATGAATCCAAGTATTCAACCATCATGGCATTTTATATACAACAAAAACAGACTGATCTCAATTATACCAAGTATTTTACAATCAAGATCTCCAACAATTTTCTCTCTAAATATATCCTCTTAATTTCAAAATTTTCATAAACAAGTCATTCCCGTTAGTTTGGTGTTACTTCATTGTTAAATTGGATTTCAAATGATGAAAATACCCCTCCCTTCTACTAAAACTTTCTTCTTGAATAAGTACACCTCAAGTAAAGATTTTTTGTTCTAAAACAAGTCCCTCGGCTTCATTTTTTTCTAACCAAGTCTCCATTAGCCTATTTTCAGTTCACTTCAACATAGATTTAAAATGATAATACTATCCATCCCGTTCAATTATATAATTAAGTAACTGAATTTCCAAGCTTCACGTCAGCAAAGAAATCCATACGTATGATTTTGATACTAAATGTTGCTTAAACGAAACGTTTCTAAATCATTACGAATCATGTCGATAACATAGTTGAAGAGAGTTACAAAATCAAAGCCAAGGAGTATGTTGAGGAAACAAATTGAAGTTTAAGGACTCGATTAGAAAAAAAATTCCACGCAAAAGCGGGTTTCGCATCCACTTTAATAGTGGAGTAACAACAAACTAAAATAGAGGACAATGGTTAGGGGTGGAAAATGAGGTCAAGGAACATGTTTAGGGAAGAGTATTTGTTGGGAACCTTGGTTGGGAAATATTCAAAGTTGAGATACCGGTTTCTTCATTAATTCACAAAGAAGAATAATATAAAAAAATATTTCACCTCCTTATTACAAGATTACCACAATCGAAGGTGATTGAGATTAGCATTTCACACTGGTGGGTGTTTATACCCGTTTGACGAAGGTCAACTGATCAACGAAACTAGGTATGGTCTATCGAACCCGCGGTCTCGTGAGAGTGTTGTGATCCTACTAAATAAGATTAGAGGTGCCAATTTGTAATTCAATCCATCAATCCAATTCAATCCATCCACTTAAATATCTATATAATCCAATTCATTTAAATTCAATCCATTTTATTTAAATCCAATCGGATTGGTGAATTTATGGATTGATCCATGGATCCAAATAATAAATTACATTTTAGTACCTATATTTTTCATATTTTACATTTTGGTACCTTCAATTTTATTTTTTATGCAAAAATATCATTGGGAAATTACGTTTTGGTACTTAAAATTTTTTATTATGACATTTTAGTACATATACTTTTCAAATTTTATATAATGGTCCAAGATTTGGATGCCATTTGGATTAATGGATCAATCCACCAATTCACTTGATCCAATCCATGAATCTACCAATCCATTTGATCTAATCCACTTGATCTATAGATACACCAATTCAATCACCAATCTATCAATCCAATCCAATTGTCACCTCTAAACAAGATCGAAGTTTAACCAGAACACTAATTTAAGCCAACTAACAAGGAATGATTGACTTTGCCATCAACGTGTACTTCAGTTTAAATACGTAGCGATGTCAATGATCAAAGGTAATCTTCTGTTTTGCGAAAATATAAATGATGATAATAATATACGGGTTGTGGTTTTTGAGGATGGTTCAAGGTTGTCAACCCGCGTGTCGATATGTAAGTTGATTCGGAAACCCGGACGCAGGGGCGGACCCAAGGGGATTTAGGGGTGTCCCCGGACACCCCTATATTTTGGGAAAACGATTATCCAACCCCCGGTGGTAATTTACGTATGAACAAAAAAAATATAATTGATAGTGAGGGACACCCCTTAAATGTGAAAAATGATTATCCTACTGTCATTTGTGTATAGGAATATAAGTGGTAGGTTGGATAATTCAAATCTAGAACACTATTATTATTAATAAACTTAATTTCTGTTGAGCTAAACTTATTTGTTGTTCGATTTTGAACAATGTATAATAGTAAAATGACATTCCCTGTCTCTAATTATTTTAAAAACCTAACAATTAAACTAATTTCAAACTACCCTTAATTTGTATTGATTTTATGATTGTACGACAAGTGTTGAAAGAGTCTTTCAGCTTTGGGTTACATCAAGAACAAGTATACAAATCGAATATGCGATAAGTTCGTGAATGATTGTCTAGTAGTGTATATAGAGACAAATTTTTTAACACTATAGACACCAAGTATATTCTACAATTATTTTCGAATATGAAAACACATCATGAATTTTTTAACCTGTACGAGTAAGGTATTTTTATATTTATATTTACAATTTTATTTTTATTAATTATTTTTATTTAATTTATTTTTTAAAAGAGGACACTCCTATGACAAATTCCTGGGTCCGCCACTGCCCGGACGCAATGAAAAAAAAAAACAAGCACCACACACTCACCGGTAGACCCGCAAGTAGGTTATCGAGTTAAAAGTCACACAACCTAGTTTTCCCTTTAATTTGTGGATGGCGTTTTTCTTCATGTGTTTCCTTTCGTCTAACCTTACCGTTGGAATTCTAAGTCGAACATTGGAATGATGTTATATGAATGTGTTTGAATTTCCACTATATGTTGGAGTTCTATTTTATTACTCATATGTTAGATGAAATTTGATATAATTTATAAAAGTATTAATCATACAATGACTTTTTTCAAATATCCAGACAAAATCAGACTCTTACCCCTCAATCCGGTTGGTCGACCGGGCCAACGGGTCGGTTTGATAGCCATGGGATGGTTACTTATTCAGCAACTATCCTTTCCGGAAATTACTATCCCCGACGGGAACGGATCAGGTCAGTAACCTTATGGTGAGTAACCATGAGTAACCAGCCCACATCAGCATCCTCTCTCTCCTGGAAAGCCTTTAATTTTCCCCTCTTTAATCTTTGACGGACGATTTCTCACTCATTTTAAGTCGAAATTTAATTTTTTTTGCACAGTTAGATCAGATTAATTCTGCTCTTCAAAATAATATCCACTTTAATATATTTTTCGAACAAATAAAATTGAGCCATTTTTTACCAGTCTATACCATATGGTATTGACTGGTATTGAAATAAAAGCATACATGTGGTTTGAAAAACATATCATGGTGGTATGAACAAACCAAGACTGTAGGATGGTTGAATGCATGATAGTAGAAGTATATTAATTGTCATTTACGACTTTTAACATTGTATACCATACAATACCACCCCGTACCAGGGTGGTATTGTATGGTATTGTGTGGTATTTTTTGGTCCTGTAATTTGTTCACTCAGAAATTTGTAGATCCAATAGATCATGATGAACTCGTCCTTTCTGTGCAAACGTTTTCAAAAACGAATTAAAAACGAAGAAGATACCATACAATACCACCCCGTACCAGGGTGGTATTGTATGGTATTGTGTGGTATTTTTTGGTCCTGTAATTTGTTCACCCAGAAATTTGTAGATCCAATAGATCATGATGAACTCGTCCCTTCTGTGCAAACTTTTTCAAAAACGAATTAAAAACGAAGAAGATACCATATGGTATGCAGTTGGTACCGAGAGGCCAGAATTTTTTTTTTCTAAAAAAATATTGAAAATTATTCTCATTTGGTAGAGCACGATGAACTCGTTCCATATGTGCAAAAAAAATTAAAATCCGAGTTAAAACGTAAAAGATATGAGCCGATTAAGAAAGCTAGGAAACATAAAAATGGTCCTTAATTTTCCATCCTTAGATCTGGATTTTCTAAATAAAGGGTCCAGATTTGGTTATTGATGGATGCATAACCCATGGTTATGCACCCTATCTTGAGCCATCTCCGACTATTCCAGGCTTTCAGCAATCAGCATTTCACTAATTGTGCCCAGAAAATGAGAGAGGAAGGTTGACCAACCCAACCTGGCCACACAATGACAAAACTAGCAGATTAAGGATTTCCAAATATAAAAGAAAAAATTATGCATAAGGCCCCTTCAATAAGGCTCAAGATAGGATGCATAACCATGGGTTATGCATCCATCAATAACCAAATCTGAACCATTCATTTAGAAAATTCAGATCTAAGGATGGAGAATTAAAGATCATTTTTATTTTCTTAAGCTTTCTTAATCGGCTCATATCTTTTTCGTTTTAACTCGGATTTTAATTTTTTTTGCACAGGTGGAACGAGTTCATCGTGCTCTACAAAATGAGATCAATTTTCAATATTTTTTTAGAACAAAAAATTTTGCTCTCTCAGTACCAACTGCATACCATATGGTATTTTCTTCATTTTTAATTCGTTTTTGAAAACGTTTGCACAGAAGGGACGAGTTCATCATGATCTATTGGATCTACAAATTTCTGGGTGAACAAATTACAGGACCAAAAAATACCACACAATACCATACAATACCACTCTGGTACGGAGTGGTATTGTATGGTATCTTCTTCGTTTTTAATTCGTTTTTGAAAACGTTTGCGCAGAAGGGACGAGTTCATTATGATCTATTGGATCTACAAATTTATGGATGAACAAATTACATGACCAAAAAATACCACACAATACCATACAATATCACCCTGGTACGGGGTGGTATCTTGTGGTATACAATATTAAAAGTCGTAAATGACAATTAATATATTTCTACTATCATGTATTCAAGCATCCTACAGTCTTGGTTTGTTCATACCACCATGATACTTTTTTCAAACCATAGGTATGCTTTTATTTCAATACCAGTCAATACCATATGGTATAGACTGGTAAAAAATGGCTCAATTTTTTTTATCCGAAAAATATATTAAAGTGGATATCATTTTGAAGAGCACAATTAATTTGATCTAACTGTGCAAAAAAAAATTAAATTTCGACTTAAAATGAGTGAGAAATCGTCCTTCAAAAATTAAAGAGGGGAAAATTAAAGGCTTTCCAGGAGAGAGAATGCTGATGTCATGCTGATGTGGACGGGTTACTCATGGTTACTCACCACAAAATTACTCATCCGATCTGCTCCCCTTCAGTAACCCCAAAAGTCAATTAAAAAACACTACACCACCTTTATTTTATTGTTGGCAGCAGCCAGCCAGCCAGCCAGCCCGCCCTAGAGCGAAGTCAGCACTAAGCATATTAATAACCCACAGCACCACCTGATACACAAACACAACAATTATATCCTAATCCTATCCCTTATCTTCATCCAGTTGGGACCATCTGTCCTTAACCTTCCCTGCCATAGTCCCCATTCAATTCACCTCCACACCCATAACCATTTTCTTAAAATACAACCCATTTTCCTAATCCTTTCTTATTAGTATTAATACGTACATATATCAACCCTAAATTATGTCTTACTTTTAATTCAAGCCTGCCTGTCACTGCTCAAAAGCTACATCACGATCTAAACTACACAACAAACACACAAAAACAAAATAAGCCAAAAGGAATCTAACAAGGTGGGGGAAGCAGAGAGGGTTGTCAATTTTGTTGCAACAAACAGAACCAAACTAAATTAGGAATTAAACAAAAGAAAACAGCATCATCAACCCAATCCCATTTCCCCTCCTTCCACCTTCAGGTCTGTACATTATAATTGAACAAAAGATTTGAGAGTTGTTCTTCTTCACCACCAGTCACAATTAAGATCCATTTTACCTTAACAGTCATAACCACAGCCAAACATCCCCCCTCAAACTTCTCTCTGAATCTCCCCTCCCACCATCAACCTTACCTAATTTTATGCTGTTTAGCCCTTAATTAACCAGCAACTTGCTCCGGTGTTAGCAGTAAGCCCTTTTACCCCTCCACCATAATCAAGCTACGCTGATGCTGCTGTCCCCGCTCAGGCTAGACATCATCTGGAACCCAGGGTGCCTGGCCGTCGTCGTCTCGTTGGAATGCAGTGAGAGATTCAGTGACAATGGCAATGGATCAGCAGCAGCAGCAGCCGGAGACGAGTTTAGATTCAAGTCGACATCAGATATCGTCCTTGAGAGGGATGATTGATGGACAAGGGCAGGAGGGCGGATAAGGTTTGTAGCAGGAATGCATTGATGGTTGCCTTGTCCTCCTCCTAATGATAAGTTATCCACCACAGGGATCTGGGTGGTATTCAGTACGGCTGTTGAATTGGTGGTGGATATGGTGAAATTTGACATCACTGGGAAGTTGCTGCTATGGCTGGTGGTGGTGGTGGTGGTGGTCCTCTTCTTCTTATTCTCTTGCTGTTGCTCTTCTCCTCCCATGGAAATCCCAGCGACCTAATTAAATTCCCCACATGACCAAGAAACAGAAAGGAAAGATGGGTCAGTCTCTAGATAGATAGTCTACAACTACGAGACAAGGGAAAGAAAGATCTTTCTTTTCTGGCTGTATAAGCATCAAACATCAACATCTTATCGCCAAGCACACCAACAAGAAGCATTAATTCTGCACGTCTATCTAATGGGGGGATGGTGGGTTTTCTTCCATTCAATTTTTGTCAGCAAACGCAGATGGAATAGAGATATGGATCTAATTTTACACGTCTACTTTTATGGCAATCATGAAAAATCAAAGCCTAAGAACTTTGGCCCTGAACCACACCAAGTCGCCTTCGTCGACATTATTCTGATAACTAAATTCTTCTTTCGATTCTATTCTCATTAGTGTTTGTCGTCTCCCAGAGAGTAAAGCTACTACAGTTCACCGGATCGGACATAAAACAAAAGAAAAGTAATGGCTGAATAAGGTTCGACGAATATAGTATGTATGGTTTACCGTATCAGTAGTGATGTCAAAGAGGCTAGATCTGCGGCGGCGGCGATTGATGTTGAGTCGCCGGAGGAAGTACTTCTGAGCGTGACTGGCTACCTGAGTAGGAGTCCTTGTCTTGACGAAATTGCGAGAGATTCCTCTCCAATCACCCTTCCCTACCTTCTGCAATCCAATCAGGAACAGCTTGTGCTCCTCCTCTGTCCACGGCACCCCTACGAAAAAAATCAAAATCAAAAATCGAATTTCTATCAGCAAACAATACTCCGAACCAGAAAACCTCATCTCAACACTCTTTCAATCCATTGATTCACCAGAGAATTTCGAAATTTCGAAACTCGGAGAAATTGAATCAGCTCGCTCGATTCGAACAGAGAGAAAAACTCTCGGGAGGAAGAAGGAACATAATACCTCGCTTGCGCTCGGAGCGAGAAACAGAAGAGGAGTGATGAACGGCGTCGTCGGCGGAGCCGTAACCAGCAGCGACGACGGCGTCTTCCTTGATATCGTTATGAGTATCCTTCTCCCCTTCCTTGTTGTCGACTCCGACGCCGCCGTCATTCGCCTGAACAAGAGCAGAAGGCTGCTCGTACTGCGAGAGATTGTTGAGACTGACGCTCTTCCTCATCGAATCAACCACCACTCTGACTCCGAACAGCATGATCTCCCCCGCCGTACCAGCCATATCTCGCCAAGGAAAGCAGAGTCGCCGGCGGATTTTGGACGGGTAGAAACGAAATCGAGGGCCACCGTACAGGTGTAAATATAAAGAGGGGGAAAAAATCCAAGAAGAAGAAGAAGAGAATTGGAAGAAGGCAAGTGAGGCGATTGGGAGAGGAAAAGGAACGGTTGAGAAAGAAAAGCAGAAGAAAACAGAGTCCGTCCGGTGAGAGGAGACGTTTTTATTTTTCTCTTATATATATAGAGAGAGAGTGGGAGCGCGTGGAGGAGTGCTCTTACCACGTGGTGTGCATTGTGGTGCGTGTTTCCACTCGCTACGTGGCGCGCCTCGCTTTGCTTGTTTCCGTCACCCTTCCTGTCACTTTATCATTATCTCTCTCATTTCTTGATTGGCTAACCCCACTCCTAAGGTTGTTTTTTTCCCCTTCTTCTTATTATTCTTCTGGAGAACAGAAATTAATTAATTTCATCCTGTAATTACCCTCGAAAAAAAGCATAATGTATATTAAATAAATTAATTAAACAAATAGTTCACAATCGAGGACAATCGAAGCAGCGAATCTAAATTCCGATCTCCGTAAATAAATCGTATAATATAGGAGTACATAATAATTATTATGTAAAACTAATGATAATTAAGGGATTTAAAGGCTGTCTTGTTAGCTTATCCGTGATCACAAACTTGAGAGATAATTATCCCAATACAACTGGCAATTAGTAGAGGGTAAATCTGTTCCCTTTATATGTTTTTTCGGCATTGTGATTTGTGAGCTGGCTGGCTGGCAACCATTTTTTTCCTTCTCCTTTTTCTTTTTTCCTTTCTGGATGAAGCAAATAAATGAGCATTTTGGTACTAAAAAAAGATTGAAAATAAATGAGCATTTGTGCTTTTGATTATCCGTATTTTTATCTTTCTGTTTTAAATTGAAAAATGGTCCAATACTAATAATTGTGGTAGAAAGATATAAGTAAGAGGCACCAACACATGATACTAATTAAACAAGATCAAGATATTTAATAACGCTATTTTTTATTCAGACTGAAAACTCGAATTATTACAATAGAAAGAATGAATATCTATGGTGGCTTGATGTCCTTTATTGCCTAAGAAATGGGTTGTATTGTTGCTTCCGTGATAAAACATGAACAATGTTCAGCGTTCATGATATTAGGGATTAAAATCGAAAATAGGCTGAAAGGTCTATGTGTATGCGATGAATATCTATCGGTCGTTTAGATTACCTAATATGAAGCATTTTGTAGCACAATGTCTCAAGATGATACATTTTTCCTAATTATAACGTTTGGGAGAGGGAGGAGGGAACCGAAGCAATTTGACTCTTGAAATCAAAATATAACTTTGCATAAATCATGAATCATGAAGTATTTTATGTTGATTCCCTTATTCCAGTAGTGTTCCATTACCCGTTTTCATAGTGATTATGCAAAAAATTATGGATAAGGACCTCACTTATACTAATTTAGCTGGTTAGCTTAGTGTTTGGTTGCAATGACGAAATTGTCCTAGGCTCTCATGCTCATTGGGACTCACCCTTTATATTCGAATATAACTGATTCCATCTTAATCTCCTTTGCCTCTCTTTGTTGTTGATGGCTTGATGATTTGCTCCTTGATCGAGTTGCTCACGGTAAGATTGTGACATGCTCTGTGATAGGGAGAATTATAATCATAAGTCGATACAAAACCAATCATGTTGTATGTTTTAGAAGAGTTTAGAAAAGCAATTTCAACGAAGCCTAAGAGGAAATGACATTTGATGAAAAGAGTGATCAATAAGTAATTTTGTGGCGTGAGAAATGGATGGGTTTTTCATTTTTCTATTGGGGGCCCCAATATGGTGTTCTATAGTACTTCTCTTTTGTTGCACCTTCGCATTTATGTAACAAAGTATGAAGAAGATAATGAAGAAGTTTGTTTAGCTTTAACCACTAAGAATATTTGTTCACAATCCTCCTTTTCCCTAATCTTATTTATAACTTGTGGATTGTTATCATAATAATATTGAGGACAAACTTACTTCCCTTTTTTTAAAAAGAACCTACTAATTAATTGAACGGCGAACAAAATATATGTTAATCAACCATTATAAAGAGATGCTAATGTTGATCAAATCTCAACAACCAATTAAATAAAGACTTGCATTTAAATCCAATAGTATATATTAACATAATAGAGCGAGAAAATGTCATTTGTATAGCAACTAATGTTGTCAAAATTAAACAAAATCAATAATGTAGATATTTGCCCAATTCATGCCGATTGCGATCGCAATGGACTAGTTTGACTCTAATGTAGCTTTTGAGAGAACATCTTCAAGTTAGAGTTTTTAGTAAAGTAGGTTTCAAACAAGTAATTGGGTGTTTAACTATTAAACTATCATAAGTCCTTTTAATAATATTTAATTACTATAAAAAAAGTAACTGTGGTGACTTTTGGTTATATGGGCCTTAGATTTTTACTTAGCAGGGAATAATATAGGTTGTGGGCAAAACATCCGCACATGGTGAGGTGCTGTGACTGGGAGAGAGAGAGAGAGGAAAGGATTTATTATTATTTATTTATAATTAAATCCTAAGGTTTCCCTTGATTTATCTCCAATCCTCTGTGTGAAGTTTGAAGTCAGATGAATCAGGTCAACCTGATTTCTTGTCCCATCAACTTGGAATTATAAATATATTTTTCAGGTACCCCCCATTTGGCGTTAACAATAATAATATAATAATAAAACCCACTAATTGATTAATTAATTTAAACCCCAAAAGTGATCTTTACTCATAATGGCTCATTAAGTTATTGCCTTATCTTTGTACCTAATCAAAAACTCATAAAATAATGTCAAGTCTCTTCTCATTAGTGTGAGTAAGTAAGTGATTAAGGACAGCTAAGCTTTCTCTTTTTTCCCCCAATCACATTCACTGGAGTTTTTTTTTAATTAAAAAATAAGATGCCAAGTGCCAACCCAATTAAACTCCCTTCTTGTCGGCAATACTTTTGATTTTTTTTTTTACAGTTTGAACTTTTTACTTTGTGGCTTGTGGTCAACTTTTGTTGATTCTAATACCATCATCAATTCCAAATTACACATAGGATGGTTGGCCTTAATCCCCGTGAAGTTTGTGGCGCTTAAGGATTTGTTAAACTATTTCTATGAACAAGGAAGATTTGTTGAGTGGTTTTGATGATACTTATTTTATAGAGATATCTTGATAGAAAATTTATGATTTTACGATTACACGCTACATTATAGAAGATTTGACAAGTATTTGTTTGTGTGTTTGGATTACTTGTCAATTTTTTTTAGTTTTTCTCGGTATTCGTCTATGTAAAACAAATAAAATCATTACGCTCATTTGTGCTAAAATCTGAATGATTTACTGTTATTCTCCATCCACTTAGCGGTAAAATTTTATTTTCGCATGCTTTTGTTATGTAAATGTTCCTGAGTCCTTACTGAGTCACTGGCTTGCAAATATTTGAGAGATCCTCTATCCTATTACGATCATGTTGCATAACTCGAGATGTCAATTAAGGCGGGCTTAGTTATTGACGACATCACACACAACTTGAAATTCCACGACACACATATTTTATGCTAATTGTTGAGTTTCGATGTGCCAGCCTGCCAGGTGTGATGGAAGTTGCCGAAGTCGCTTGCACCTTGCAACTTGTAACTCAGGAAGGCCGCATCTACCTTATATATACATTAGACCCAACCAAACCAGGCAAAAGCTTCAGGTTTCCAGTCCTTGGATGGCTAAACCTCTAAAAATTCACTCCATCTCCATCAAAAGATAAACAAAGCTACATCATGGACACATTTCAAAATCATACAAATGATAAGTTTCAAAATGACTGTCATCTAATATATGGAAAGAGACTTAATAGTCTAAAATATTTATTTTGTTGGACCATTCTCCATTAGCACTAGGGTTGTGTAGGGCAATATGACCATTATTCTGAAGGCCTATACAAGGAGAAGATATGTTAGTTTACTTGTGATGGAGGGGTTTTTTTTTGTTGATAATTTTAAACATTGTTTTTTTTCCTCTCCATTGATTTATTGGTTTGATGAGGATGGCCTTGGCCTCCAATAGTGGGGAGGAGTCTTGTCTGTGGGAGGATAACCTAAGATAAGGTTCTGTGGGGTTCCACTTCCCACCATCTCTTCTTGCTCCTCCAAATTGCAATACGGCTCCATGTATAAAATAAAATCCCTTCTTCTTCTTCATTATTTTACTGCACTCACATCACATTTTGACTTCACAGAGTAAGAAAAAGAGAAAAATTAAGCATCAAGAAAATACCCAATGAAAATGATGAAAAGAGGCACCAATGGTTGAATTTTAGCTATCTTGCGGATTTTGTGCTATATTAGTTTGATTCTTTAGTTTTTTTCGAATTCTTTGAAAGATTGTGAGAGCTAGGGATAGCAATGAGACGGTTCCGCTGTCGAGTAGCGGTGGAGTTGTGGGAAGGGGCGGAGCTTCTGGCCATTCGCGATCGCTTCCCCCTTTGCAATGTTGGGATCTTTTGGCGCAGGTTACTCGAGTGGCGGGAGCTTGATCAGGGGGTCATGATGCATATTGTGGCCCTTTTCTTGCGCATTTGGAAGGCCCGTAATTGGGTGGTCTTTGAGTTGACTCAGTACATTGTGCTGTTGTTGTTATCTCAATTTCGTTTGCAGGTTGCAGAGTGGGATGGCATACTTACCGGCCGAGGTGTTAGTCGTTACTCAGGGGTCTCAGGTGCCAGAGGCCGTCAGGATGTTCCGTTGGGAGAGTTCGTCATGTTCGTGGATGGAGCCACGACGCCTGGTTCACATGGAGCGGGAGGTTGGGCTCTTCAGGATCCCACGGGCATGGTGGTGGCAGCATCGGCAGCACTGTATGTGGGGATTTGGGAGCCGGCTCTTATTGAACTACTGGCCTTCCGGGATGCGCTTCGTTGGTGCTTGGCGTTTGGATTCCAGTCGATGATTTTTGCAGGTGACGCCCAAGTGATCGTGGGGAAGATCCGGGATGGTGAGGTAGATGATGTCCATGGAGGGATGCTGTTGGAGGAGATTCGGAGTATGCGTGACTTGTTCCAGGAGTTTCGGGTTATTTTTGTGGGTCGGGAGTCTAATAGGGTTGCCCATTTGGTGGCAAGAAAGCCCTTTCGTTGTCCCCTTCTTTGGTGGGGTTCAATTTTGTTTCTTGGCTGTTTTCAGCTATATGACTATTGTGTATCTAGCTGTTTTCTCGGTAATACGAGCGATCTTTTGGCAAAAAAAAAAAAAAGAGACGGATTTGGGGGTGAGTTTGCCTAAACCATCCTCATCCCCATTACCAAATAATCAAATCCATACCAGCCCCATACCCATGGGTCTAAGATATCCATGGATAATACCCGTCCCGTATAAGCAATATTATTATATCTAAATTTCAATATGTATGTCTTCAATTATAACACAAAATAATACATAATAAATAACGGAATTTAACATAGTTATAGTTTTTCTTAATATAAAAAAGCATTCAATCCTAAAATATTGATTAATCAATAAAATAAAAAATATATAATACTATATCAAATCATTTATCTCCAAATCTAACACATCTATATAGTAAATAGCTAACATAAACTTGTCAACTAGACAAAAACCTCTTTTGCTTCTCAAATATTAAAGTGTACTAGAATACCAATTATTCAAACACTAAGTTACACCAATATGCATCAAAATAATTCAATTGTAAAAAAATGATATGAAATTACCTATTACTATCTCATCAAAATTTTTGGTAAGGTGGTCATCTCGAATATGATTCAGGAGTTAGGAGAGGAAAGACGGCGACATTGAGGAATTGTGAAAGAAACTGTAGCAGACTGAGAGGGTTGAAAATTTTAAGGTTTTTGATAAATATAATTACATTTTAACCATATTTTCTTATTTAATTACCTTCATGCTAATATTAATTTATAAAAATATATTTATAGCTTTTTACATATAGCAAAATACCTTGATGGGACGGGTTTGGGTATGGGGTGGGGGACGCTAAAACCATATCCGCCCCATACCCATCAAGTTCTTTGCTGGTTTTATCCATACCCGGTCAATGCGGGGATTCCCTGCATTGACGGGGTCGGAGGTGGGCTGGTACCCGCAGCCATGAGTTTGATTGTCATCTCTAGTGAGAGCGAATCAGGTGCGTAACCTTATGGTCAATAAACCATGCATAACCCAATCAGAATCCGCCACATCAGCGCCCTTTCTCTCTCCTGAAAAGCTTTTAATTTCCCCATTAATCTTTAACGGACGATTTCTCACTCGTTTTAAGTCAGAATTTAAATTTTCTGCACAGATCAGATTAATTGTGCTCTTCAAAATGATATCCACTTTTATGTATTTTGGAACAAAAAAAATTGAGCCAGATATTACCAGTCTATACCATATGATATTGACTAGTATTAAATAAGAGCATACCATATGGTATGAAAAATACCACCCCATATCAGGGTGGTATAGTATGGTATGGAGTTGATAACGAGTGGTATGAAATTTTTTCACCCAGAAATTTTTGAAATCCAATAGATCATGATTAAATCGTTCCTTCTGTGCAAAAATTTACGAAAACGACTAAAAAGCGATGGAGATACCATATGATATGGAGTTGGTAACAAGAGGTATGCAATTTTTTTCTCAAAAGATATTGAAAATTGATTTCATTTTGTAGAGCACAACGAACTCGTTCCATCTGTGAAAAAAAAAAAACCGAGTTAAAATGAAGAAGATATGATCCAATTAAGAAAAATAGGGGAAATAAAATGTCTATAGTTTACAATCCTTAGATCTGTAGTCACTTAAAAGAAGGGTTCAGATTTGGTTACTTATAGTTATGCACTCTAAGGTTATACACCCTATCTTAAGCCCAAGACCGTGAATCTCAATATTATGAGTACTTTTGATTTGGTAGCTACGACGGTAATCATTTCAACACTCTTAATTCGAACCATACCAACTTGCTTGATCTCTTAGTCTCAGGTTCGAATATGATCAAAATGTCTAATGTACTTACTCCCTAAAGAATGCTTATTCAAAAGACATGAAATGAAACATATCAACCCCACTTGACAAAACAAGGGTTCAGAATGGTAACTAAACCTGAGTAGCTAAGCAAGCAAGCAGCCAACTGCTGGGCTTCTAGACGGCTAGTATGTGGATTGAATTTTTAATCCAATTGTAGGGTTACTGTCATCTAGGGATGGCAACAAAACCCGAACCCACGGGTACCCACCCGATCCAACCCGGTCAACGCGGGTAAAATCCGTGTTGACGGGTTTTGGGCCGGGTTCGAGTTTAAACCCGCTACACTATTCACCGGGTCGGGTTGGGTTTGGGTTTAGGTAAACCTGCCCCATGGGTACCCGCCCACACATATATAATTACTTTCCCGATATATTTAATATTCTAAATAATATATCTTCCTTAAACAACTAATATTCTTTATGTTTGTGGAGACATGTATAATTTGTTCTTTCTAATTGTTTAGAATGAAGTTGATATTATGAAGTGAAGAATGAAGAAACTTAGTTGACGAGGAAGAAGCTTTCAATTAATCTTATTGTTTATAGATGTTTATCTTTAATTTTGAACAATTTGTATTGATCATTTGCGGTTTGCTTGTATGCTCTAGATTGTTGTTTTTTGTATGATTAATTTGTATGAGAAAATTGATGTTAAAATTTTATTTTGAAAGAAACTTGTTATTGTAAAGTTTTTACTAGAAAAACCCACGGGTACCCATGAACCCGCGGATACCCAGCGGGTTGGGTTGGGTTTGAGTTTTTCAAACCCAACGGGTTTTACCCCGGATTTTTTTGGCGGATAAACACATAGGTTTGGGTTTGGATTTGACAAAACCCGCCCCAACCCGACCCATTGTCATCCCTACTGTCATCTATCATTGATCTTCTTCTTGGTAACCTTTTATTTTCAACTGACTTTATAATTCTTCTCATCTAAAGGAACATGTGGGATAATTAACAATAATAATTGTTTTTGCCTTTGTCATCTTTTCTTTCATTTTTCAACCATCAGCCCTTCTTTCCTAATCTTTTGCCCCCAAAAGGGTTTTGCTTAATCTCAAAGGAAGGAGCCAAGGGAGGAGGGAAATGGTGGGGACTAGGGAGGTGTTGTGTTTGTGATTGTGAGGGTTACTTCTCCGATGGGTGGCTATGGTGGTAGGTCTCGTTGAAACTAATGATTGTGGAAGCATATCCAAAGTTATATAATAAAGTTAGTAATAGAGTAATTGATATTAAAATTGTGATTGAATCGTAATTCAATAATTTTTGTACGGTTAAAATGCTTACTGTTTGAACTTTGGTATTCGATATTTCTAATCTGATCGGTCGATATAATAAAGTTTGTAAGAGATTAATTAAACTAAGGGGTCGTTTGGAAGTTGCGATAGTTTTGTTGAGATTGTCATTATGCATGTATTGTTTACAATGCATCGTTTTTTTTTTTGTTTTTTTAGCAGAAACAATACATGGATTGTTTCTGTGATGTGACAGAAACTATCACTCATTTTGAGTGATTGTTATATCTCAACTTTTAGTTGTGATTGTTGAGATAGTTGAGTTGAGATTGTTTTGTCTCAGCTTTTAGCTGATGCGACATACACAATCACACATACCAAACGTTGTATTCTACAATGCATCAAATTCGACAATACATGTATAATATTATACATGCATTCTCAACAATACATCTATTTAACAATCGCAATTTTCAAACGATACCTAACTAATTGGAGGATAAGTAAAGGAAAGGATTGATTAAGGAATTAAAAAGAGGTGGGATCGTGGGAAAGAGAAGGGGCTCGATAAAGTGTGGCCTAGAGGCCTTTTTGTCAAATGGTTCACCAGCTAGAGAAAAGAGATGGAGTACCATTGTAAAATCGGCTTGAAAAGGGGAACCTTCCTCTGCGCTTTTATTTGGTGATGTATTTTTTTTCATGTTGTCCTATAAAGTGTTGCTCAAAGAAATTTATTTCCTCATTCAAAAGTGTGGGTTCCACGGTTTCAATCCGGTTATTGGTGCTCAATCACCCTTTTGTGAGAACGTTCTTACTAGATTGAGAGTCGTCAGATAAGGTGTTGAAAGCCTCACGATCGTTGTGTGAATGTGATGACATTTTATGTACAAAATTGACACCACATCTATCCAATGGTCATGAGGCGCCGAGTGCTTGATTTGATGGCTCCCTACCTACGTGAGCACGTTCTTACTCATTGTGTTGTGAGCACAATAGTCGGATTGCCTTTGCTTGTGGATTGAAGTTTTGCATAGTACGTGGCTTTCTTCTCATCATTAAACTTTCTTCAAATAGTGTTTGTCCTGGATGAAGATGTGGATTTTTAGTGGATCCTAATACTGCTAATTAGGTTGGGGTAGAGAGACTCGCTAAATCTTTGCTCTATCAAACCACCAGATAAAATAACTTCATGTTTAATTCGACTTCAATTTGATTTAAGGAACGAGACTGAAGATATATAATTTATGTTAATTTTTTTGTTGATAAAAAAATATCACAAAATATCTATAGCCCCTAGATGTGTAGTTAAGACTGATTTTAATGAAAGCCTTTGATTCAGTGAACTATAGATTTCTATTCAGAGTCATGTGCGCCATGAGGATCCCTAATTGGTTTGTGAATATGGTACAAGTCTGTGTTTCTTCTCCCATTTAGTGTTTCGTTAAATATGGACTCTGTGGATACTTTGTTGGCGAAAAATGTATTAGATATGTAGAACTATTATCCCCATATTTATTCACTATATCGATGAAAGTTTTTCGAACTCAATGCAAATGCTACTACGGAAGGATATATTCCTTGTCACCCTCGTTGTTAGCATTTGAATATATCACATATATGTTTTGCGGATTATCTTCTCTTTCTTTTAAAGGATTTGAGGCTCCAGTAGAGGAAACTAAAAGCTTTTTGACTAAGTTTTATAAAATGCATGGTCTAAAGTCCAACCCTGACAAAGGCCAAAATATTTTGTGGTATTATTGAAGAAAATCACAACCATATTGATGCTTCTACCGATTTTCCTCTTGGTACTTCGCTTGTTAAGTATCTAGGGTTCCCCCCCCTTCGCTAGAAAATTTATCAAATATGATTGTATTGTTCTAGTTGAGAGATCACCTATAGAATACACGGTTGACACTCAAACCTTATGAACTATGTAGGTCGCATTCTGTTAGTGTCTTCGGTAATCTCAAGCATGTAACAGTATTGGATTGGATGAGCATCTTCCTTTTGTCACACAGGGTCCTGCATGGTATAGAGGGAATTTGCAACCCCATTTTTATAGGGGGTTGGAGAAGAATGGAACTCTGTCTAAATCGTCCGATGTCTTGAAATATATGGTTATTGTGAAAGATTAAGGGGTTTGGGAGACTTTAGAGTTTGGAATCATACTTGTGTTCTCAGGCATATATGGGATATGTCAATAAACCTTAAACAAGATTGCAACACACCAAGCTTAACGTGGTTTCCCCAACGATGATGATCGTTGAGACTATTCCACGGGAGAACACTCAGAACTCTTATTCACGTTCAGCAACCAAAGTTACAAAAGCTACAACCCTTTACCCGAGTATATATCTCGGCCGCCCATACTAACCCTAATCCACGTCAACAATTAACATATTTTATATACGGCTAATTACAATAAGGTACTAAAACTTTTATCTTCTAACAGGATAATGGTAGGTAGTGAATCGTTGTGGTCGCTTGGATCAAGAAATATAAACTTAGACACAAGTAAATTTGAAGGTATCCTCCACTTCATATAACAAATATTTAAAGCTAAAAAGAAGACTCATCAATATCATACTAGTAAATTTTCTGCTACAACCTCTAATACAATTTTACCATTTGATTTCTTCCCAACAAATCCAATATATACACCATCTCTACTCCAGCAAGAATCTGCCAACTCATCCATCATATCGAGCACCACTAACCTACCCGGGATACCGGTAGATTTGAGTGTTGCTCCACCAATTGCGAGGAAGGAAACCTTTTTTCCAAAATTGGAAATTTTGATGAATGCTTCTAATGAAAGAAGGACACTTTCTGTGTTATACAAAGCTTGAAATCATGAAAAATCAAAACAGGACCCTCCCAACCAATTGTTGGCATGCAAGCAGAAAGAAGCCTTTTTCTTGCAGGGCTGAATGAGAGACCTTTTTTTCTCTCTCCTTATGTGGGGCTGGAAAGGCCAATAACAAAAGACAACCTCACCCTATAATCATAACCACCAATCCCAGTGGGAGCAAAGGAATAAGAAGATTTAGGATCAAGATCCAGATTCCTTCCATACTGAATTCTGCACTTAAACTAAAACGCACCCTAAGTTGGAAAGAACCTGTGAATAAAAATATAGTGAATTCTGCACTAAACTGCAAACTGTTGGATGTGACACAACAACAACAACGATTATCCAAGGAAATTTTTTTGGGTGCATATATCACCCTGCACCAAGGAAAATGGATGCATACATGGACGAATAATGGTGGTACTTTTTCCTGTAGGTAATGGGGAGCAGTGGGATAATGATAATTTTACCTCAGATGGAGATTGCTCAGTGCTCACCAAACCACAAGAGCTCTCTTCTTCCACTACTAACATCATTCTGATTCAGCCAGCCACCCAAGCCGCCGCCGCACCACGCCTTGCTAACTCCTTCGGTCCTTCTATTAATGGAATGAAAAAAACCTGAAATTAGGGGTGTGCAATGGTCTGGTTCGGGACCGGACCAGATTGCACCGGACGGACTATAATACGGTTCGGTCCTTGGTTCAAATGAATTTTACAATTATTGAAGAAACGATGAACCAACCGAACGCAATGATTGTCCGATCCTTAATTCTAAATTGTCTTTCACTAATATACCGCAATTCTCATGAGTTTGGTCCGCACCGAACCGTTGCACACCCCCTACCTGAAACAAAAACACCAAATACTGCGTTCTAGTTTGCTTGTGGGCTTTATGGACCTCTGGCCATGAGCCATGATGGGCCTCGTCCGAGTGAAGTGTGGGCTTTATGGACCTCTGACCATGATGGGCCTCGGCCCTATATATTGGGCTTTTCTTATTACAGGCCCTCGGTCGCTGGGGGAGTTGGGTTGATCCGTTGATGACTTCACCCTAGTTTTGGCGCCACAATGTTGTTAGACTTAACTGAACCACCCGTCGCCGTCGTCCAAATGTCCCACCCTGCTCCGTTTATTCTTCGTTACTGTCCCCACCATCCACCATCCATCTGACCATCTCCCTCTCAGAACCCGTTAACGGACGTTGACGAACCAAGTGCCCCCCGTCAACTGACAGTTTTTTTTTTATTCCCTCCTCAACACGAATCCGCGCTCCTTTCACCCTTTTTTTCCTGCTTTCCCTTTCCGTTTCCCAAATCAAGAATAACGGTCCAAATAATCACCTGCTTCTCACCCTACCGGCCTACCGTAGTCCCCCCCCTTCCCGCTTCCCAACGTGCCCAATCCCCTGCCATCATCGCACGAACCACTACATGCGCTCCGCCACGTGTCACTCCTTTATTCATAAACGCACGCCCAGCATGGCAGCATTCGGCCACGTCGTTGCCTAGTCAGCAACTCCGGCACGGCGGGTAACGGACTGACGGCGCGTTTTGCTTCCGTTAATGGGACGTGGTGTGGAGAAAGGTAAAGAGCATGAACTGCAGGGGCTTTTTCGTAACTGTGGGGAAGTTTCAGTTCGTACTTCGTAACAGACAGCTGCTTGCGGAGAAAGGGAAATATTATACAAATTAATTAATAGTTAAAAAAAGAAAAATGGGAGAAGAGAAAGGGAAAACATAAAAGAAAAGAACGGAACCTCCTTCTTCGCCTTTAACAACTTGGGAGGTCTTCACCACCAACTAACTAACACTTCTTCTTCCATCTCTATGCATTCCCCGCCCCGCTAAAATGGCCGATTCCGAGGTAAAATAACCTTTCCCGGCCGCTTACTCCAATACCGCCGTGACAGCCTCCGTCGGAGTTCCAATGCTGTTTCGGCGCGTTTGGAGGAAGCCGGGAGTCCGATGATTCGGTTTTCTTCTTTTGAATCACTTTTTTTTTTTTTTGAAATTTGCAGATGGTTTGCTGTTTTTGATTGCGATAGTTAACAGTCTTTCTGGTTTTTGATCTTTGACGGTTTTCCGGTTGCTCAGAAATTGACCGCGTTGAAGAAGGCCTATGCCGAAATCATACTGAACACGGCGAAGGAGGCGGCGGCGAGGGTATTGGTTTCGGAGAGGAAAGCTCAGCGGTACCAGCGGGAGATCTTCGCGGCCAAGGACGACGCGTTGCGGATGCTTCTCCGGCTCAAACAGATGTTGGATGCTAAGGTAATAACGGTTTCCCTTCTTTCTTTTCACCTTTTTGTTTTCTTCCGTTTTGCTGTCCAAGCTTCAGTCTCTTCAGCTTCTTTCGACAATGACACTGCCTCTCGATTCTGTTTTGATCGTTATTGCGGATTTCTTCAGAGTTTTTTGCATATTAGGTTTTGGGATGTGGAAATTCTGTTTGGGATGGGGTTATGGTTATGTATTTCAAATGGAGCTTGTTTTCCTATGTTCTTGGTTTCTGTTTCATTCTTTATATTTACAGATGGTTTGTTGACGATCAAGGTCCCAAATTCGAGCTGCATTGGTCTGTTTTGCTTGGTTCATCTCTGGTAGTAAGGAGTAGCAGTTAATGGGGGTGGAACTGTAGAGTGTTCTCGTAGGCAACTGCGAATAGGTTTTGTCGCGGTGTTTATGGGTCTCTGTGGTTCTCTAGCTTTGGTTGCACTTACAAAACAAGGCATTGCTCTTGATTCGACTGCTGAACCGAGTGGTTATTGTTTTTCCCTATCATATTAGCTTCCTCACCAAGGTGTAATGTCCTGAGCTGTGAAAGGTGTTCAAGGGTTGATGGTCTTTGGTTAAGAGTACCATTTTGCAATTCGGATGGAGTTATTGTTGTCTCGAACATTCAGGCTGAGCACTTTACTTGTAAATAGTTTATAAGTAATCTGATGTTCTTAGTTGATTTTAACTGTGGCAGTGTATCCGATTTGGAAACTTATAAAGCTATGGAAGCATATAAACCAGTGCAATGCCTCACTTAGTACATTGGCTGATAAACATCTGTCTTTTGCCTTGGAATTTGGCTTTCCAATGTAATTTTTTACTGATCTAAATGATTATGTTTGCTGAAAGCATAGCTAGTATTGTCTAACATTGATTAAACCCCTATACTCATTGGTGTGAATCTATGTCCCAACATTTTACTCTCCCTTTCGTGTACTTTAATTCACTCTACTCCATGACTTCAGGTCAGTGAAGCAGAAATCACATCATCGAATCAACAGAAAAGGATTGATGAGCTAGAAGCACAGCTTGGGGAAGCTGAGGATATAGTTAAAGATCTTAGAGCAGAGTTGAGAGAACTGCAGGATGAGTTGGAGAGATTAACAACCAATCAAGTGCAGCCCTTGTGTGAAAGAAGCCCTGGCTCTGATAATACTCTTGAGACGACAACATTGGAGCAGAACATAATTTGCACTTCTGTTCCTGTGGTCTCCTCTTTACCTGCCCTTGAGACTGACCCTGTTCCAACTATTGGCATTACAAATTCTTCTTCGAAGGGCACATACAATGACCACCAGAACAAACACTGTACGGAAACTGGTACTGATAAGGACATTTGCTTTGTTTGTGATCCTGATTTTGCTTCCATAATGATAAGAAGCAAAGAGCCCGAGCTGTTAAAAAATGGATGCACTCACAGAATCCGTGCTTTGGAAGGAAATATCTTGGGTGGAACTCTTGCCATTACTGGTCAGGGTAATGGTGGAAAAAATCACAAGGACGAGAAGCATACATGTCAAAAACTTGCTCCAAAGCATGAACTTGCACCTGGTATGGAGAATAACCAAGATGAAGTAAAGACAGAATCCGAATCTATTCGAGCTTATGCCTTGAAGTCTTTCCACAGAAAACGGAAGAGAGCCAATAGATATAGAAAGCAGAATGTATGTTTTAGGAGGTTTCTTGATCAGAATCCAGACAACAGCAATGCTAAATTTGGAGATGATCCTGTGAGAGTTGAGGATAAAGATCCTGAATTTGAGGTGGCTGGAAGAAAAGAAATTCCAGAGTCGAACGAATCGAGCATACAGTCTGGATTGGCAGAAGTTGGGGAAGAAAATAATGCAGGGTTTTCTCTTAGGGCTTGTTCGGTCCAAATGACCAGAAGCAATGATGAGATGTCAATGGTGGGCATGGAGGAGGATGTTAAGTCTGTGGAGTATCCCAAGGTTGTAGCTAGTAAATCTGATAATGAGATTGCCATTGTCTCGTTGGCAGAAAACTCAGAGCCCAAGGAACTAAAAGAAGCAACTGATTCGATTCCTGCACAGCCGGTAAGTAACAAGTTCATAAAGTACACCTTCACAAGGAAACGGAAGAAAGACTCTCTTAGCACCTGTGATGGGAATTCGTCGATCGAGGATGGCCTTCTGAAGAGAAGGATGGTTGAGAAGGAAGATGGTTCAGTGGAGTGCCAGTCAAGCTTGGCCACCCAATTGGCTAGCAGCAGTCAGAGGCTGGACCAGGTTTCTTGTGAGGTTGGTTGATTTTACATCGCTCTTGATTTTGGAAATCATGCACATATCTGTGGTATCTTCTAGTTCTCTTGGTTGTGAATGGATGCACTGCTGCCTTAGATTATCGTGTTAGTTAAGAGTTGCCACAACCAAGAACATCGAATAGGGGGCGTGGAGTTCGTTTCTGTCGTTTTAACTTGTGCCTACTGGAAACAGGAGTAAATGGGGAATGCTAGAGTAAATAAATTAAGTAGCATATGCTTCGACACACAAGGGGAAAAGATGACGCAGAAGGCATGATTACTTCTTTTGGGTTTGATCAACCTTTGTAATGTGTTTATTTAGCCTGTCACGGCATATGGTTCCTTCTTCCTCCAGCTCCCTGCAAATACTGTCTCCCCTTGTACCGCGGAACTTCAGCGTGGTTCACGGCTTAAGTTTTTGCAGCACGAGAACTTCAACAGCATAGTATTTCTGATGCACTTGTTTGTTTTTGCCAGGAATCACAGCTTGCGAGTTCGTCGGAGAAGAAATTGGATTAGGAAGGAAGGATGGAGGTCCAGCTGCTGGAGTTGGAGGTAGGGGTTTGAAGTAAAGAAAAGCCGGTTACCAGCTGCCTGAGTGTTCATTCTTGTCTCAAGGTAGCAAATGTGCATCCGTTTTAACTCTTACATGGTGGGAGAAAGAGCTCAGATGACCGACCATCTAGCTTTGTTTTCTTTATGTTCTGTTTACTGTTTCTTTAAGAGACGAGGGAGAAGAGGAGAGGGTGGGGAATTTACCATTGGTTTCAAGACGATTCTTGTTATTGCTTCTCTGTTATGTTGTAATTTTTCCCCTCTGTAGGCATAGCATATATATAAATATAGATACCCTTTGTTCATTACAGAAACACAAACGTTGTTAAGTGCATTTCTTTCCCCTCTCCCTTTGGTCTGTCACAGTGGCGTGTAATCTCTTGAAGTTATTCTTGTTGTATTCAGTAGGGCAGGAATGGCAATGGCAATGGGAGGTCGAGTTGGTTTCTTGATATTCATATTCGTTCTGTTCTATGGTATGTTAGATGATTTATCAGGAGTTAGTGTCGTGACAGGTCTATCCATGAAATGTAATTTAAAAGGAAAACATTACAAATATTCATTTTTATTAAAAAAATAAAAATACGAACTATAACCAAATAAATGTGGTTAAATTGTTCTAGAAATTGAGTTTTTTCACATATTTACAAGTTTATTATAACTAAAATATGAGGTAAATAACGAGTTGAGAACAAGGCATGTCAGGCCGAGTAGAGTACTCATGCTTGCCCCCGCCTACGGGATGGGTATTAGTTGCTCTAAAACAAGTCAAACAGATCTGATAAAGTGTGTCTGATCGAGATTGTCATCCCTTATTTTGGGGCTTGGTCCCCATGTCCAATATGAGGGTATCTATGAGCATTGAGATCGTATGAATGAGTTGAGAATAAAAAATAATCGTATGGAATTTGGAGGTTGCTATAGCGAGCTCAAATTTTGAGGATGATTAACGTAATTTGTAATATCGGGCATTTGAAATTAAAATTTCAACTTAATCATTGTATACTTTTTTAAATGTAATTGTAAAACCATTTGAAATTAAAATTACAACTTAATCATTGTATACTTTTTTAAATGTAATTGTAAAACCATTTGAAATTAAAATTACAACTTAATCATTTGGAATTAAAAGAATAAGATCAAATGACGAGGGGGAACGGAAAACACACCAATTAATTACCGGGGAAAAAATTCCACCAGTTTAACCGTTCCTTTATAACGAAGAAGCAAGGTAACTATAAAGGGCTTCTTTGAAACTTGTCGAACAGTTTAGGGGCTTTACATGGAGAGACATAAGTTTTGGGGATTTACAACGACTATGAGATCGTGAAACTTCAGGGACTAAAAGAGCCCTTTCAATAAAGTGGTGGGTAGAAACGTAAAAAGACCTAAAACCCTGTATTTAACGAACCTTTCAGGCTGTAATGAAAGATAGAGAGAGAGAGAGAGAAGAAGAAAGAAAAAACGAAACACAGCGAGAAGCAGAGCAGAGAAGAAGAAAGATGGGAATAGCGAGCAAAGCAGCGGACTGGTCGTTCAAGGGCTTCACGGCGGCTCTCGGTGTCGCCACCGTCTACTTAACCGCCACTTTCTCCGTCAACGTTTACCGCGGTCTCTCTTGGCACAAGGCGCAGACGGTAAAAACCCTTCTAAACCTAAACCCCGTCGCTACTCCACATTGCTTTTCTCTTCTTCCCATTCGCCCATTCATATGCCTCTGATGAATTCTTGTTTCTTGCTGTGCCTGTGATCTGGTAATGACAGATCCCTATTCGTTTCGCCTGTTCACGACTTCGATTCCGATATGTTATGCAGACCCCTCATCTCTAATCACTTTTTTAGCTTAGGGTTTAGGTCCTTTCTGTATTCATGAGAACCAGATTGGGGCAAACTTGGGTGTATTGTTCTTTCCAGTCCGCCCTTTTCATTTGGGCTGAATTTGGAAAATGCGACTGCCATCTATCAAGTTTCTGATTGTCAGTAGCATTGATCTTTTCGCTCTTGTTGCCAATTGCCCCATATGATTGCTTTAGGTGAATGGGTTCAGTGTGGATCTTTAATCTTTGGGTTCCTCTTACTTGCCCAGAGAAAAGCAACAATTAAAAACTTGGGTGGGTTCAGTTTGGTTAGTCCCTCGTGGGTTGCATTCTATTATACAAGACGTGTTCGTGGAAGCATTGTTCAGTTCTGTTCAGTTATAGGAAAGAATTTGCTGCAAAAGAGGTGTACAGCTAGCTATGCACTTGTTTCTTTGTATCAAGCTATCTTGAACAATAACTTTCTGGTTGTCATAGACTCAAAAGTGTTTCATGTTACTACGACTATACTGCTGAGGACTTCATCGTTGTTTACTCTTTGTTGTTGAGCTTGATGCTTTGCTGATTCATCTGATAACTAGACAAAAGATACATGTGTACATGGTGTAAGTCCTGTGATTGACCGATTACTTGAACTGTCGTGTTCTTGCAGAAGCTTGAGAAGGAAGCGACCGAGGAGCAATCAGCATGAAATCATTATCACGTCCTTGGCTGGATGATCTTCATTACCAGAAGTTCCGGGTTAGTGATATCGTAAAGCCTTCACCAAATGTAATCGTTAACGCTACCTTGCTTCCAATCTTTGGAGCAGAGAGTGTAATGATGGGAATCTTAGGCTTGTACTGTTGGGTTTAGATCAGCAAGCTGGAGATTTTGTATTCTTTATGAAGTATGTTCTCCAAACCAACTGTTACTTGCCTTTCTTGTTTCGAAAGTGTGGATTGATTGACAACAACTTGAATGAATAAAACTACCTGTTGCTTACATCGTACGCAAGTTCTTATATGGTTTAGACTTTATTGATCATTTTCTCAGTGCAATGAGTTGCGACTTTGGAGTTGAGAGTTCTTTACGTTAGCCCCTTTGTGAATCTCACTGCTGCCACGTCACACAAACTAGGTTTTGAGCTCTTCCGCTTTTAGTGTTTTACCTACCCACTTACCGTGGCATGAATGATCGATTGATCGTTGTCGACTAAACGTACGTATTGAGCCATGTTGCTGCTGGTCGCTGGAATGATGTGAAAAGAAGAGGAAAGTTATTATGTTACCGCTATACTGTCGAGAATTCTGCCATTATGTAGCTGAGTTAGTAGTAGACACTTAAGTCAGCCAAATCCTATTCGACTATGTTGCTCACAAGGTGTCTGTGAATACGTGCTTACAAAATCTCGTGCCAGTCAGGTCGAGAGCACAGCCGTCGGATGGACCTGCTGGCATTTTATCAGGCGGTTGCGGAGTGTCCGCTAAGTGATCCGGACGTGAGGTGCTATGAGCAATGTTCTCGCAGGTGACCTGTGAGCACAATATCTAAATTGAGCCAAATCTGTATCTGGGATCAGTCTGATATCAAGCTCCATATTGAATACAGATTCGTGTTCTGAAAATGATAAATTTCCCGAAGAACTCTAGCTGAAGAAAAGAAGGTACATACAGAAAATGAGTAACAAATGATCAACCATGAAACCAACCAGTCAGTGGAAACACCGATGAAGAACACGCCAAAATAAGAACAGACATTCATTGTTACTGCTGCTGCGGCTATCTCTATACAAATAATAACACGCCAAGCTATGCAGTCTGCACTCTCTTGGTTAGGGAAACCCCGCAACCCTCGTGCGTGTGCAGCAAATGCCAAGAAATTTCTTTACTAACAAAACGCCAAAACATGGCGACCCTTTCGAGAACCGGCTTTGGCTGCTGGTCCTCTTTCGCCACATGGAACGGAAATAGAAACTAATCTTTCATCTGCAAACCCAGCAAAACTTCTATCGTCCATTAATCAAACTCATCCAGCTGTGACGCTGCATCTGCCAAAAAGATAGACAGAGCGAGCCTGCAACTGCCACAGGTCGAGTAGTGAATTAGGAGTCAGTCATGGAGAATTGGGGCAGCATCACGTTGCAGAGAGATATTGGACTAGAAGCTAACGTGAACAAACACATCCTCTTTCCTCTAACGTGAAGAAGAAGAAGAAGAAGAATAATGAACATGGTTGAAACCAATTTACTTCATTACCTGCTGGATCCAGTGAACTATTACTGTTGCCCAGCAGCAGCGAGACCCCGACGAGAGTCGTGAATCTCTGCAAGGGGATTCACAATTAATCCACGGCGGCCACCATGCTGAAGGCGGAGCCTGCAGTCGTCCAGGTTGAAGGTCTCAGCGCTGCTTTTCCTACCACCTGCCGTGGGGCGCATGCCGGCCAATGACGAGATGCCTCTTGATGTAGAGAACCGGGGAGTCGGATTGTGGGCATCTGCTTTCCGCCATAACTTGGAGCTGAAGAAATCTGCACCGGGTATTCTGCAGCAGGAGGCACCTCCATGGGCGTTGTTGGACATCCTCCCAGTGGATACAGCCAGGTCGTAAGAGATCTCGTCCAGTGAGAACTCCAGCCCTTGCACTCGGGACTCCAGTGCCTGCATTCCGTTTTGGGAACTCCCAATGAACCTCTACAAAGTACAAACAGAACAAATTAGATACTATACCATCATGGACCAACCAACTCGATTATCAGTGCATAGGAGAAAGCTCTCGAGCAGGCGAAACTAACCTGGAGGAGATCGAGCAGACTGGACTGCTGCTTTTCGATCTGGAGAAGCTGGCTGCGGATCAAAGTCAAGTCCTCACATTCTTTGTGATTCCCGTGATGGTGGTGATTCTCAACGGATTGACTAACAACTGTCGAGTTCGCACTACTGTCCATCACTGTCTTGTCGTCTGAATTCTTACCGAACAAAGCTCTCCTTGTGCCTGGTCTCATCAACTTATTGTGGGGTTCATCATCAATCCTGTGCTTCACACCAGCATCATCGTGTCCAGTGAAAGAGCTGTTGGAGACTGCAGAAGTTTCCAAGGGTTTCTTCATAGCAGGACTCTTGCTCTTGTCACCACTCTTCAATGGAGCTCTTTTCCTTATAGGAGGAGGAGTTGATCTAGCAGTTAAAACTCCTCTTGTTCTTGATCCATGAGGTGGGGTGTGCCCATCAGTTGCATCATCTGCAAAACCCCAGAACAAAGATCGAACATTGTTACGACATCTAATCGACCGAAATCCGAGGCAAGCAAATCAAAGAAATTGAGAGGGACTCGTAGCAATACTAGTCCTGTACTGGACAAATAGATATGAACAAAATGGGGTTTCAACTTCCAAATCTTTGCTATAAACAAATGGCTTCCTACCAAATCCGATAAATGAAATAAAGAATCAAAAACTTCGCCACTCTATTCAGTATTCACCTCTAGAAGAAGCCTGGGATCGAGGAGGAGGCGAAGCTTCATCAGATACATCTGGAACCTGTTTCCACGCTTCAATCATCTGGTTCATTACTTCCCTAGCTGCTTTAACCTACACACATCAGCTCCAATTGCTTCAGAAATGTCTGTTTGGCAACGAAGAGAGAATGAAAACCCCCAAATCGGAATCTGAATCGGAATTGGAAATACCTTGTCGAATCTCCGTGCCTCGAAAACTTTCAAGCAATCCGTCTTGAACTCGGCGACGGCGTCTCTTTCCGCAATCGCCAATCTACCAAGCGCCTCCGCCGCAGCCTTTCTGGCGGCCCAATCCTGATTGCTGAGAAATCCGGTCAAGCATTTCACGAGGCCGTTTATCCCGTTGTACCCCCTGACTCCTCCCACTCCAATCACACTCCCGAGAACGACCAAACCGGCGCTCTTCGCCTTGTACGCGTCGCTCTTCACCAGCCTCTCTAGCCTCGGGACCAGCGCTCTACCGAGCCGGCCGGGGTCCGGATCCGCCGCCGAATCGATCGCTGCAGCCAAACAGAGAGCGGATCCGACCTGCGCGTTCAAATCCTGCTCCGTGAACACGGCCTCGCTGAGCGGCTTCAAAAAGGCGGAGGAGAACGGCTGCTTTGTGACCTTGGCGGAGAGGGAGGAGACGGCGGCGACGCACTCGGAGCGGATGGAGGAGTCGAGGTCGCGGAGGCGGCGGGTGACGTAGGCGAGGATCTTGGGGAGGAAGGAGGCGAGTGAGTTGGCGTGGAGGAGGGAGAGGAGGGATAAGAGGCGGAGGCACTGCTTCCGCACCAATGCCTTGTCGGCGGAGTCGGTGGAGAGGATGCAGGAGAGGAAAGTCGGGAGTGTGGCGCCGTCGAGCGCGGCGGCGATCGATTCCAGCTGCTCGGTGGCGCTGCCGTAGGTGTCCCGGTCGGAGAGCTTCGTGATCAGAGTTAGCACCTTCAGCTTGAAGCTCTGCGCCATTTTTTAACAACTCTCTCTCTCTATCTCTCTGCGTTTGTGTATGTGAAATTGTGAATGAAGCTTCTCACTGTTGTTTCAGTCACCACTCCAGCACTGGCGGGGGGGATTTCACCGGCGGTGGTGAGGCTGCCGGCGGAATTGAAGGCGGCATTGGCATTTGGCGGTGAGAGGGTGGAGGGTGGTTGAGGTTAAGCGGAGTGGGCGGTGGCGCGGTGCCAGGGAGGATGAGGGACACGCTTTATAAGAAAAGAGAAAAGGGGAAAGGAGAAGAGAGAGAGAAAACTATTCGCGGGGAAAGGAACAAGAGAAGATGAAACGATGTCGTAGTGAGGGACATTATAAAGTGAAACGGTGCGCTTTATCGTGTTTATGGTGTTTTTTATCGATTGTTTTTGTAGCTTTAAGCAATGGGGAAAGTGAGGAAGAAAAATAAAAACAAAAAATGGTTGAGGGAGAAAGCTGCTACAGAGTTCTGAGCAACACGTGGAAAAATGAAAAAGAAAAAAAAAGGACTATGCCAATAATCACTAATTATTGAGAGGTGGGTTGATGATTCCATGGTGTAGTGTTTTTTTTTTTATATGTACACAAATATAATAATATAGGTCGAGCAAATGAGACCATAACAACGATGACATTCTTGTTAGCTTGTATATTAAATCTTGTTTTGTTATCTATTTACTATGAGTAGGATTCAATGAGCTGGATTATTAGATGTCCATTATCCAACTCTAATAAGTAGACCAAATCTAGGTGCGTATGTTTTGCTAGGGCTGGAAGTTTCGTACGGGTATTTGAGATATATCGAATATCGTACCGAATTTGTCTATATTTGGTATTATCGAATACACGTAGGGATTAAGATTGTGATTGAATTTCAATTGTAATTCGGTATTAGGGATTACGGGATTGGGATCGGTATATACCGAAATACCGATCAATACCGAAATATAAGCTAGTGTGTATTTTATTCTCTCAACTAGACTCTCTCATTCACTACTACACAACCCTCAACCACCAAGACTGTCATTTAATTATACATATATAATTTCATCTTTGTTTCACAACAAAAAAGTCCCCATCCAACTCAATTTTGACTTTCCAATTTAAGTCACTCTCATCTCTCAACTCATAACTTGTTATTTTCATAACACCAAAAAGCAAACACTAGTATTAGTCGACTCTCGGCCTTCAATTCGTCAAATTAAAGATTATCAATGATAATAACTTGAGATGTCACATCTCCTTCATTCTCCTTATCCATATCATAGCTCTAGGCAAACTCAAGACTCTTTGCTTAGTCTCTATGCCCTAAATTAAATTATCAAATATAATTTATATATTTAATTATTTATTTTAAATGTAATTAATTGCGTATTCGATAATACCGGTTGGGATACCGAAGTACCGATTGGGATACCAGAATATTTAGGGATTGGGATTGATGTTCGGGTATAATTCGATTTTCGGGATTTCGGTATTTGGTATTGGGATACCGATACCGTACCGATTTCCACCCCTATGTTTGACCCTAAAAACCCACTGATCCTCCTGATCCGTCCCGTCCTTGAGGATCGGGACGAGTCAGTTTGTCCATAGAGGAGGTCTAGGGATGGGTAAACTTTTGACCCTATAAGGGTCGGGACGGGTTGGGTCAACTTAAGGATGGGTCAGTTTTTGACTCTGTGACCCTTAGCAACAACAAATATTCGATACTAAATTGCAAAAATAAAAAATTTTGGGTGCCAAATGTAATTTTACCATCAAAATTTAAGGACTTATTTGTAAAAAAATAAAATTCGGGTACTAAATTGTAAGAAAAAATAATTCTGGGTACCAAACGTAATTTGTAAAAAAGTAGTTTGTAAATTAGGATCGACCCACCGACCCGTCCCATCCCTTTAGAATTAAGAAGGAGATAGAGACGGAACGAGTCAGTTATACATATTGACCCTTCAAAAACGAGTCAGACAGGGTCAACACGAGGGTCAAGACGGGAGGTCAGGGCAATTTTCAGCCCAAACCAAATCTCAGATCAGTTGAAAATGGATCCAATTCACAGAGGATACTGTAAGTCGTCCTTCCTTCCTTCCGGCCAGCTTAGCTTTCTTCTACGATGCCGACATCCCAACGAAAAAAAGACTTGAATGCTGCCCCAACGTCGTTAGATTCTTTTCTCTCAATATGTGTCCCAATTGAATTCGATTGTGGTACCAATCAATAAGCTACTTTGTTCGTTGTTTCCTATCAATTGGCAGCACCACCAGCTCCAGACAGACAGTACTAGTACATTAGTATCAGATAAATGCATGCTTGTTGTCCATCAATGAAACCGAAAGACGGACGTACGCTTTTTTTTTTTTTGGCTCATTTCTGGTTCAGCCTCAGTCTCGACAGATCGACCTTTCAGTTTTCCTGCGCCTTTATTAATTAGGATGGTTTCATCTCCATCTCCAACCTGTGTAAGTAAAAAAACTGTTCACCAAAAATGGAATTTAGTAGCTAGAGAGTTCATTATATATAACTCGGGTGGTTGAGTCTTGTCACATTCACTTCCTTGCTTTCATCGAAAACAATTAGTGGGGTTAGTGTACGTATGTGGATTACTTTGGAAAGGTAGGGTGGTGTTCATTCAATCCTCTTCATCTTTATTGTAAAGGGGTGAGATTTTTGTTTTGTCAGGTATTAGGAGATGAAATGAACTAGCTAGTTGCTACCGATCGTGTCGATGCAACCAAGTTTAGGATGTGACTTTCTGTATGGATGGATGGTTAATGGTTTTATCGTACATCCAGCAAAACTATAAACGTGTTAATTATTGTGTGCTAGCTGCATTAACAGCAGACTGAGTGTCAATCGAAACGGTGCAGAGATGAGAGAAACATTGATAGAATTAAACTCTGTTTATCTAAGGCGTGTAGGGTAGGGTTACGGAATTGGGAATATATCGATGATTAGTGATTTGATAGAATATGATCAGATTGGGGAAGAATTAGAGATTTAGGATAGGATAAACAAAATTTGAGATTCGGGATTTAGAAGAGGAATTGGGCAGAATAGGGATAGAATGGCCGCCGGCCTTAGAAGGGAGAAGATAGACGAGGTTTAGAGGAATTGAATGAGATAATAGGGTTTATAGGGATACTTTTTTTTGGGTAAGAACAGGGCGCTAAGGGCGCCCAAACCTTTATTGCATGCGAACGAAACGGGGGGTTTCACTTCCCACCTGGTCAAAAAATAGCCAGTACAGTAGAGAGGTACACGGTCTATCCATTACATGAACTCCGATCGTTTGCGAATGTCCTATTGAAGCTAGGTGATCCGTGGCAAAGTTCGCTTCGCGAAAAATGTGGTCAATTCGAACCGTCCAGTCACGTTGCAGCCTTCTCCTGATTTCACTGATCTGTGAGTAGTGCATATGTTGCTCGGTCGCATTCTCAATCAGGGTTTTTGCAGTTACTGAGTCTGTTTGTAGAAGAACTTTCCTGGCCCCTTGCTCCCAAGCAAGATCCAACCCATACACAATACCAGCCAGCTCCGCACGAGTGATAGAACCCCCTCCAAGGTTCGCAGTGTATGCTCTGACGAAGCGGCCATCACTCCCCCGTATGATGCCGCCACAGGATGTGCTCTCAGGAGAATGGATGACTGAGCCGTCTGTGTTGACACAGACCCAGTCTTGCTTCGGTGGTTGCCAGCCAATTTGGCGCTGCTCTCGGGTGCCCCCAGTCACGAAGACTGTTTTCTCCTGGTCGAGTGCGTTGATGATCTCGTCCCGGAGCTGTCTTGAATTGAACTGGATTTGTGTATGGGTCTTCAACTTGTCCTGGAACACGAAGTCATTCCGGTTCTTCCACAAGAGCCAACAGGTTCCTGCAAACATAGTAGCATCAATGGTATTACTCCGCCCTGATAGATAATAAAGACTCCACCTCTGGCCGTCAGTCTCAAGGAATCTGGAGTCCGGCTCGTCCTCAAGAAGGTCCGCCCACGTTGCTCGAGCGAAGGGGCAGTCTCTGACTATATGTAGGTTCATCTCCGGTCCGCCGCCACAAATCTTACAGCTCGTATCGTTGGTGAGATGTCGTCGTGCCCTCTCCGCGTTGGTAAGAAGTCGTCCATGATTCATCAGGCACAAGAAAGCCCGCACTCGTTGCAAAGTTGGGGCCTTCCACACCGACCGCCAGGCTTGCTGTCCCACCTTTGGCTCCGCAGTGTTATCCGTGAGCTCGTACGCCGACCGGAGTGTGAATTCTCCGTTGGGGTTGAATCGCCAGGCTCGAGCGTCCTCCACCGGGACAGGGTGAAGGTTAATCTGCGAGACAACATCATGGGGTAAGTAGTATAGAAGAAAATAAGAATTCCACTTACCATTAAGAACAAATTCGATGACTGGCATATCCAGGAGCTCCATCGGCAGGTTGGGAGCGTTGTCCTTGAGAATGGTATTGTCATCGAGCCAACGATCACTCCAGGACTTTTGCGGTTCTTCCATTGCGGAAGATGAGAGAAACATTGATAGAATTAAACCCTGTTTATCTAAAGCGTGTAGGGTAGGGTTACGGAATTGGGAATAATAGATCGATGATTAGTGATTTGATAGAATATGATCAGATTGGGGAAGAATTAGGGATTTAGGATAGGATAAACAAAATTTGAGATTCGGGATTTAGAAGAGGAATTGGGCAGAATAGGGATAGAATGGCCGCCGGCCTTATAAGGGAGAAGATAGACGAGGTTTAGAGGAATAGAATGAGATAATAGGGTTTATAGGGATACTTTTTTTTTATGCTTCTCTTATTAATTATGACGTATACCCAAAATACATATTTATAGCAAAACACTGGAATAATCCTGATAAATAACCTAATACGACTCGAATACTACTAACCCTAACAATAATATATATCTTTTCTTAATTACTAATAGAAAACCCTAAAAACCATGTTTCTATCAGACATCACCACCGATTTGACCCCCAGTAGCAACAACATTGATGAGAGTTTCCATTGCCCTTATGCTGCTATTCATCCAAACTTCATCTTCTTCAGAAATTGTAGATAATAAAGTTATGATAATGTGCATAAACGAATAAACGATGAGATAGACGAAACTTTTTATGCAACCTTCATTATACATAACTTCACTATAGATGAAAGGTTCCTTTTAACTACTCAAGGTAATCATATTCCCAAATGGCTAAAGTTCGTTAAAACGCCTTTATTAGTTTTGGGTGGCTGGGGCAGCTGGTGGCTGATTATTTCTTTGGTGGGTTTGACGTCCAAATGACCAAAATCAGGAATCTTGGGGGACCAAAACCCAGAGATGGTAAGAAGTGGTTCAACCGTTCAATCCAATCCATAGAACAGTCGACAGAAGGGTTACGTCTAAAATCAATTAGATACCATCTTCGAGTAGTGGTTTGGTCAGCTTATCTGTCAATGTTAATTATATGTAGGTTGATTCAAAGCAATGATTAGCAACCAAAACAACGAAAGAAGGATTAAACTAAAGGGATTAATGGTTTAATAATGTTGAGAAAATAGAGGTATATATATATATAGCAGCCTGGTTTTTGGGAAAGCTAGCTTTCCTACTTCCGCAATCCTGTTGCGAGTAGAAGGAATCCACCAGTTGGAGATTATATATATTGGTGATTTTTAGTCTTTCAATTTGCTAGTGACGAGGCCTGAACTACTTCTTAATTAGCAATGTATTGCCCAATGTCAATGTCAATGTCAATGTTAATTAATAGTCACGTTGCATGTTTAGCAACGTGACTATTCCGAGTGGTCAGGTTTGCGTCAACTATAAAAAAAAAATTGTGGATTATGACATGATGACATATGTAGGAGCATATTCCACGAAGTGCAATGTTATAATATCTCATTATAGCACTACCTTCTATGATGTCACAACTCACAACCGTACGTAGAAAATACTACATGTATATATCACATCCATAAGGGACGAGCAGACATGGCAAATGGATTGGTGAATTCATGGATCTAAGTGGGCATATAAACAATAGATTGATTTGAATATTTTGAAAATCTTAGGTACTAAAATGAAATAATAAAAAAATTTCGGTATCACAATGTAATTTTTCAGTGATGTTTTCATTAACAAATTAAAACTTATGTACCAAATTAGAAAATATAAACAATAGAGATACTAAACTTTAATTTTCTAACAATTCACTAATGCACCAATCCATTTGGATTCAGGTTAAGTGGTTCGAATTTAAAAGAATTGAAATAGATTTGTCATTTTTAGTGAGTTGATCAGATTGAATTAATAGTTTATAAGCAAATGAGCACCTCTAAAAACGAGAGAGAACCCGTCATGACATTGAGTTAGATTAGCCTGTTTATTTTCACTTCTGTTTCCTGTGTTTCCTATTTTTGAGAAAACAGATATTGAAAACAGGTGAAAACAACATTTTGTCGTTTCTGTAAATAGCAGGAAGTTGCCACTTTGTGTTTTCATAGTAGAAAACGAATAAAAAACGAAATGAAAAGTAAATAATTTTTCCCGTTTCGGTTTCCAAATTTATGACATAAAAACAGGAAACAGGAAACAAAAATGAAAGTGAACCGGACAAGTAACCATATATCCTTTTTAGTTCTATCCGAGTTTTGAGATCAATCATGTATTGTTCATTTGTTTGTCACTAGCTGATCGTAGAGATCAATGGGCGCCATTATTAGTCATGCCCTTGATTAAGATATCATGCCAACCAACTGCATGCTAGCTACAGAATGCGACCGGACTAGCTAGCTATAACGAAACCAGTTACGCACTAGTAGCGGAAATTCATACACCGCTTTGTAAATGAAACCGTATCAGAGGTGATATCAAAAGAGTAAATGATAGTTTAATCGTAATTTAACCGTGATTGAACCATATCCTACCGTTAAAATCACTTACAGTTTTGAGTTTGGTATTCGATATTTTCAGTCCAAATGTTCCTAAAACTTTAGTATTATTAGAAAGACATTCCCTTCTGGTAATAAATGTATAGCAAAGCATGGGACTGGGGTGGCCATTGACCGAGAGATGAGTGCCCATGTTCTCATGTCATGTGGGTTTTTCTTGTTCTCGGAAAAACCAAACTCCACATGTGTTCTCTTCTCCGGCCTCACCACCATTTTCTTTATTAATTAATTCTCACATCTATCAGCAATATTTTGTCACTTACTGACTCCAATAATTATGGGCTATATATACAAATGCTAATGTGGTATGATGATGAGGAGACACTACCATAGGGGCCAAGGATTGATCATTGATGAGTCTTAAACATGGGACATTTACTTGTGTATTAGGAATAATGACAATGATTAGAACTAGGCAATGGAAACACAACATATAAATCCTAATCATACTATTGTCAAGAAATCGTTGATTACAATAACTCAGAATTGTTGGGAGAGGTTCCATAGTGGATCATATACCATGCACTAACACACCCGCTCAAACGAAAATCACCATATACTGACTTGAAGTTTACACAGGTCCGGACACCATGTGCTTAACAAAGACACATGGTCAAACACTTCTAAAAGCTCGGTTTTTAAAAAGCTAAAAAGTGCTTTTGTATAACATAAAAGCAGAATCTCCGATTTAGAAAATATAAGATTATCTTTTCCATATTTTTATTTTATTTTATTTATATCATTTTAAAAATAAAAAAATATGAAATCATATTATTTACTATAAAAGAAATCTAACAAGATGCATTTTGACTACCTTTTATTGTTTAGAATTTTTATTTTATATTATATATCCTTTATGGTCATTTTACACAACCTCTTATATTAAAAAGCACTTCTAATAGTTTTTCAGCCAAACACTCAACTATTTTTTTAAGTACTTCTCTAAAAATGTTCAACCAGAAGCTGCTTCTATAAAAACTACAGCATGCTCAAACTAGCCCATTATGTAATGGGTTATAGGTATAATATGCCCCTCTACTATGTCGTTTTATCAAACATGCCCCTTTAGTATTTTTTACATCAAACATGCCCTTGTACTTTAGAAAAATGATCAAACATGACCTTCTGTTAATATTTTCATCCAAAAACAGTCAACCACGGTCGTACGTTGGTTTGGGCGACACAAATGTCTAAAATATCCCTGGTAATTTCACTTTATAATTTTTGGGTTCTTTTGTAGAGCCAAATACCTCTAATAATTTCACTTTAACGAGACCCAGAAAAATAAAATGGGGGACAAAACTGACATTTTCCCTCTCATTTGCCGATGCCGGGTCGTCTACACCTCGGTTCAACCATGGTTGATGATTTTTTTAATGGAAATTTTAACAGAAGGGCATGTTTGATCATTTTTCCAAAGTACAAGGGCATGTTTGATGTAAAAAATAGTAAAGAGGCATGTTTGATAAAACTACATAGTAGAGGGGCATATTATACCTATAACCCTTATGTAATTTATTAAGAGTGATATTCCATACTAGTTTGGGTTTCCATGTTAGATGCTAGAAGGAACGTGTTTTCTCTAATCCTTATTAGTAATAGAGTTATAATGAGAGTAGATCATTGTAATCTTTACATAAACCCTTTGCGGTGTCAATAATAACACACAAACTTTTTAACCGTATTCCGATTTATCATCATCTAGAACGTCAGCATTTGACCTGCTCATATTTGTTAACCCCCCTCTTTCCCAACGGCTAGCAGTCATTTTCCAGAAACAGATTAGTTATGCCCAATAAATGAGAAACGACGCAAGTAAACAAACGATATACAAGAGCACTAAACAAACGATATCACTACGAATATAAGTTGTAGTAATTTTTCAGTAGTAAAATTTTTACGTTGAAAATCTGTAATTAAAAATAAGAGAAATATATTTCAAAATTTAATTAATTTATTAAATTTTAATTTGTCGAAATAGCAAATATGCCCCTCATTGCTACTCACCGTCAGATCTAGACATATGTATTGAACGGTGATTAGAGTGGTTAGCACGGTGCTAACCCCTATGAAGTTAGTACTCTAAATCCTCCCAGTAGAGGGGCATATTATACCTATAACCCTTATGTAATTTATTAATAGTGATATTCCATACTAGTTTGGGTTTCCATGTTAGAGTACTAGAAGGAACGTGTTTTCTTTAATCCTTATTAGTAATAGAGTTATAGTGAGAGTAGATCATTGTAAGCTTTACATAAACCCTTTGCGGTGTCAATAATAACACACCAACTTTTTAACCGTATTCCGATTTATCATCATCTAGAATGTCAGCATTTGACCTAGTCATATTTGTTAACCCCCCTCTTTCCCATCGGCTATATAAAAAGTTTAGGGAAGAAGAGAAGAAATGGCGAAGGTGGAATCCTCTGCTTCTACCTAGTTGGATCCCTTTCTTTTTATACTCAAACACAACGTCCGTACAACGGTAAATTCCAGTTTCACTGTGTAACCAAGACAGGTGGCTAGCAGTGATAGGACGAATGAAAACTAACATCACTTAACAAACAAAACGCAAAACTAAAGAAGATACGGTGCCGTGCTGACGAGGAATTAGGCGAAGTCACGAAACGTTCCCCATAACAACGAATCGTCTTCAAGCCCAATTCCCGTTTCGATGCACTGCTGAAACGCTCTGCAGCAGCTGGAGTTGACTGCTGGAACTACTCCTCTAAGCTACTTCTTCTTGCGCATTCCAGTCCACAACCCCATCATACTTCATCACGCCTCCACAAGCTGGCGCGTAGATGTTAATAACGCCCAACTTGTTTAGTAGATAGTCCATTCTGTAACGAGTAAGACCTTTTGTAAACGGGTCTGCCATATGCTCTTCACTTCGAATATAGCATAACTTGATCAAGCTTGACTTTACTCTTTCTCTTGTCACATGAACATCGATTTTGATGTGTTTGGTTATCTCGTGATACACCGGATTTTCTGCTATTTGAATAGCTGCCATGTTATCACAGAAAACATTAACTGGAATAGGAAGCTGCACATTCAATTATTTCAAGAGCCCCTGTAACCATTGTATCTCACAAACCAGATGGGCAAGAGCCCTATATTCTGCCTCTGACGATGACCTCGAGACTATTGTCTGCTTCTTAGTCCTCCAGGTAACTAAGGATCCTCCCAGGAAGGTGCAAAAACCATATATGGATCTTCTTGTGTCAGGACATGCTGCCCAATCAACATCACTGTATGCCTTAAGAACCAAATCTGTATTGGACTTAAAATGTAATCCTTGCCCTGGAGCTCCTTTCAAATATCGAAGAACCCTGAAAGTAGCCTGTAAATGAGTGTCTCTAGGTTGAATTTGATATTGACATAGCTGCTGTACAGGGTAAGCTATATCGGGTCTTGTGACAGTTAAATAGTTCAACTTCCCAATTAGCCTCTTATAACAACCAGGATCATCAAGTAACTTCCCTTGTCCAACACTCAACTTTACCTTATAGTCGATAGGACTCTTGCAGCTCTTAGCATTTGAAAAACCTGTCTCTTCAAGTAAATCCAGACAGTATTTCCTTTGACAGACTGTGATCCCAGTTTCATTTCTGCTAATCTCTAATTCGAGAAAGTATTTCAGCTCTCCAAGATCTTTGATCTTAAAATCCTTTTTAAGGAATCCCTTCACAGCTTCTAGATCACCTAATCTCGGACCTGCAAGGATTATGTCGTCAACATATACCAAGACAACTACAATTCTGCCCTGCATCCATATGATAAACATGGAATAATCCGAATTATATTGAGAAAAACCATTCTTCAAAAGTGTTCCAGTAAGCTTAGCAAACCATTGTCTACTAGCTTGCTTGAGCCCATACAACGATTTCTTTAACTTGCAAACCAGGCCATTAATATTTCCCTCAATACGAAACCCTAGTGGCAACTGCATATATACATCTTCATCTAAGTCTCCATGTAAAAATGCATTCGAGACATCCAATTGATGTAGGTTCCAATCTCTAGCAGCTGCCACAGCCAATAAAGTTTTAACAGAATTGTTCTTTGCCACAGGTGAGAATGTATCTAGAAAATCCACACCATAAATCTGTGTAAAACCCTTTGCTACCAGCCTGGCTTTATGCCTTTCAATACTTCCATCTGGCTTCAATTTGACTTTAAAGATCCATTTGCAGCCAATGACCTTCTTTCCAGGAGGTAGAATAACAATTTCCCATGTTTTATTATTAAGTAAGGCTTGCAGTTCTTCATTCATTGCTCTAATCCAACATTCATCCTTACTAGCTTCTTCATATGAATAAGGATCAAATGCACTTATAATGTTCAGGGCATATGCTTTAGCTTCTGATGTCAACAAATCATATCCAACACATTCAGATAATGGATAATGACTTACGGTGTTAAGATAACAATCCTTTAGCCTTGCTGGTAGAGTAATTTCCCTCTATGGTCTTCTTCTGACTTGTGGCTCAGCCTCATGCTCTTCTAGCTGTTCAATCTCAGGTCCTTCAACTTCCATTTCAACTCCATCAATATGATCACATATACTTACCATGTCATCAGAACATGATGCATCAGACCAAGTAATAGACTTAGATTGATTCAAAGGAAAATGACCACTGTCATGACTAGGATTGCTATCTGATGAGCTGGACTTGGAAGTAGAAGGAATGTTTAAGGCAGGACTACTGACATGACCAGGATTGCTATCATGAGGACTACTGACAAGCTTAACTGGAACAGAAATCTGGGAATCATCAGAAGCAATTGGTGTTGGAATGACTGGATCATTATCATTTTCAACACCCTCTTATGTGTGAGGTTGTTTGAAGGGAAAGATGTCTTCATAGAAGGCAACATCCCTAGAGATCAAGAACTGATGTGAGTTCAAGTCAAATAGCTTATAGCCTTTGATTCCGACTGGAATACCTAGAAAGATGCATTGCTTTGCTCGTGCATCCAGTTTAGTTCTTCCTGGATAGTGAGTGGTAGAATAGGCAAGACACCCAAATACCTTGAGATTGCCTAAGAAAGGAGGCTGTTTATAGAAAATTTCATAGGGTGATTTATTCTGTAGTATTGGTGTAGGAAGTCTATTAATTAAGTAAACAGAATGAAGCACACAGTCACTCCAAAAATCAAGAGGGACACCTGAATGAAATCTTAAAGCTCTAGCAACATTCAAAATATGTTGATGTTTGCGTTCTACCCTCCCATTTTGTTAAGGTGTATAAGCACAGGAGGTTTGGTGTTCAGTTCCTTTCTCCAGATAGTACTCACACATGGAAAATTCCTTGCCCTGGTCACTCCTCACTATTCTAACAGTTTTTGAGAATTGGTTCTGAACCATAGAACAAAAACCAGTCAATAAAGGCCTGGCTTCTGACTTTTGTTTCATTAGATACACCCAAACAGCTCGAGAGTGATCATCAACAATAGTGAGGAAATAAGAAAAGCCATCATGAGATTGGATAGATAATGGACCCCAAATATCCACGTGAATGAGTGCAAATACATCAGGAGCAATACTAGAACTTAAAGGAAATGGAAACCTTTTTTGTCTATACAAGTGACAGTGTGGACAATGTTTAACTTGTTCTAAAGGAATATCTGGATTACATTTGGTAAGAAGTTGTAATCTAGAAAAACTGAGATGTCCTAAGCGCCAATGCCAAAGGTTAATCTTCTGTGGTTCAAAGTTGTAAACAAAAGCAATGTGAGTGGTAGGTGAGCTGGATGTAGATAGGCTGGAATTTTGGTATGGAGGAATGAAATAGTATAGGCCTTTACTTTCTCTCTCCAAACCAATCATCTTGATTGTGATAAGGTCCTGGATAGGTGACACGCTACGACACAACACCTAACAATGGCCAAGTGTAACCAATGAAAAGGACTGCAGTATAGTGGCACAAGTAATAAATATCGAATCCATGGGTCTCTAGAGTTACTATTTCTCAGCTTCAGTTCATTATCTAGCAAACTAGATTAAGGATTGATTTACTAAACTACTCTACTAACTACTCTACTAATTACAAGTTGGGAACTCACTCAGGTATGATTCCCCCTAGCTCCTCAATCAGGTCCAAGTTGAAATTACCTTTGGTTGATCTACTGTTGATTAAACTGCGGAAGATCCTAAATTAGCTTGGAATCTCTTAAGCTGACCAAGCCCTCTTAGACAGAATACCCGGTAGGCGACTAGCCTTCACCAGGATAGACTACTAAAGCGATTCACACAGATCTCCACTAGTGGAATGAATTCCAGTACAAAGCAGTGAATTGATTGACTCTCGCACAACCAATTCACCACTATCAATCAAGGAAGCTCTCTTAACCTAATCAGATTCTATCTATCATAGGTTAAAGCAGAAATCAAGAGAAGATGATCAGGCTTCAATTGACTCTATAAATCATGCCTCAATCGATTATAATCAAACAATATAGCATCCAAAACTTCATACAAGAAAGATCCTAGCACATGGAACTAGGGTTCCTCAAAACCTAAGTGAAGGGAAGTTACTCCATAGACAAGAGAGAGACTGCAGAAATCTAATCTAGATCTTCAATATCCATCTCCAAGCTTGATTCCCGAGCTCCAATGGCGAAGAAATCCTCCAAAATATCTCCAAGAACGTTCCCAAGTCGCTGTCTCTCTCTAGGGTTCGTCCCTTGGGTGTTTGGGAACCAAAAACCCAGCTCCCCCTTTCCTTTGGCTCGAATCTGCCTCAAAAACCCGATTCTGGGCGAAATACGGGCATAAATATGGTCGTAATTCTTCCATGCCCTTATTTTTGCCCAAAACACGCGTTTTGGTTAAGTTTCAGCACATCCAAATCTCCTATCGGCAGTGAAAATACGGGCATGGGAGGGGAAAATACGGTCGTAATGTATTTGGATGACTGCAATAAGCTTCTTAGCTTATTCATTTCTTCAAGTGTGAATCCACCAGTGTGAGATTGAGCACTACTAGTGTCAATATGTAGTTGTCCTTCAGAGTCCTGACTGTCTTCACTGCCAGATTGTTGCCCCACTGATCCTGCAAATTGGTTTCCAGATGCAGCTTCTTTATCCTGTCTCTTTTTCTTAAGCCTCCAGCAGTCCTTTATGACATGATTTGTTTTCTTACAATAATTGCAAAACAATCCTTGTCCTTCTCCTTCATACCTTCATATTTTTGTTCATTCTTCCCTGCTCCCTTACCGGGTGGTCCTGGATTTCCAACAGCAAGGGCCACTGATTGGCCAGTCTTCTGGCTCCCAACAGCTCTTCAGCCTTTAATTTTTTCTCGTGCTGCAACAAATGATCAAATGCAGTAACCACTGAGGGGAGTGGTTGCATCATGAGCAATTGGGTACTGATATACCCATATTCGTCATTCAATCCCTTGAGAAACCTGATGAGGTAAGCAGTATTTTGTTTTTCCCTGAAAGCTTCTACTGCAGTACATGGATTCAAATTTCCAGGTGCACAATGACATGGAACAATGGGACTGAATTGGCTAAACCCCTCCCATAAACCCTTCATATGAGTGTAATACTGTGTCACGTTCAAATTACCCTGCTTAAAAGCATGAATCTCATCTTCTAGGTTAGCCAACTTGATGGCATTGGCCTGTCCAAAACGAGTTCTAAGCTCATTCCACAGAATCTGTGCATTCTCATGGGTTTGCACACTACGAGCAATTTCCTTACTCAAAGAGTTATTGATCCAACACAGCACAATAGTATTGTTTGCATCCCAAACATTAAACATATCGCTGTTACGATCTGGAACTGGAATTGTTCCATCAATGAAACCCAATTTCTGCTTGGTTTTGAGAACAGCCTTCACGGCCCGAGACCACATCTGGTAATTTGGCCCCTTAAGAACAATTGGAACAATCGATTGAGCTAGATTTTCATTCAGATTGATGTAGTAGGGATTACCGAAAACTGGGTCAAGTGGATCGCCATTTCCAGATCTGGAGGTATTGGCTTGGGCTCTAGTGTTGTTGTACGTTCCAAAGTTTCCAAAGTTGAGTGGGATAGCGCTTGAGATGCCGCTGCCGCCACCAGATGTTGGTCAATTTGTATTTGGAGGTGTTTGTTGATCCGCCGTCGCTCTTCAGTGCTCTGATACCATATAGAAAGTTTAGGGAAGAAGAGAAGAAAGGGCAAATGTGGAATCCTCAGCTTCTACTAGGGGTGGGCAAACGGTTCGGTAAACCCGAACCGAACCAAAACCGGATTAAACCGAACCGAAATCGAATTAATGCTATTCGGTTCGGAATTCGGAAGGAAAATATGGATAGTTCGGAAATCTGGGTTCTTTCAACCGAACCAAATTTCTGACCGAAAAACCGAAATACTATAATTGCAAGCTCCAAATGGTGGATTTTTATGTTTGTAGTTGTTTTTAGACTTAAATATTTGAAATGTTTTATGACTTATGTGTTGAAAAGTTTGGTTTTATTATTGATGATGCATATAATTGATATTTATTGTTTATATTAGGGGTGAAAAATAATTTAAAAGTGAGAAAATACAAGTAGCTTCACAAATTCGGTTTTGTGTAAAACCGAACCGAAATATAGTTCGGTTTAAACCGACCAACCCGAATTATAATTCGGTTCGAATTCGGTTTGAGGTTTGGGAGAATTCGGGGCCCGGTATACATAATTTCGGTTCGATCGAAACCGATCCGACCGAATGCCCACCCCTAGCTTCTACCTAGCTGGATCCCTTTCTATTTATATTCAAACGCAACGTCCGTACAACGGTAAATTCCAGTTTCACTGTGTAACCAAGATAGGTGGCTAGCAGTGATAGGACGAATGATAACTAACAGCACTTAACAAACAAAACGCAAAACTAAAGAAGATACGGTGTCGTGCTGACGAGGAATTAGCCGAAATCAAGAAACGTTTCCCATAACAACGAATCGTCTTCAAGCCCAATTCTCGTTTCGATGCACTGCTGAAACGCTCTGCAACTGCTGGAGTTGACTGCTGGAACTACTCCTCTGAGCTACTTCTTCTTGTGCATTCCAGTCCACAACTCCATCATACTTCATCAGGCTAGCAGTCATTTTCCAGAAACAAATTAGTTATGCCCAATAAATGAGAAACGACGCAAGTAAACAAACGGTATACAAGAGCACTAAAAAAAATGAATTTCGCCTCTGTTCACGCCTGAATCAACAGCTTCAAGAGCACTAAAAAAATTACTCCGCTTCATGAATCACGAGATTGCTCAGAATCAGAAGTCAAGTCCTCCTTCCTGCTGACCGGACTCTGAGCTCTCAGCATTCAGCAAGGACCAGGGCCCAATATAATCTTCTCGTACTTATGAAATTGGGTCGTATTCAGAGGTCATTTTACTCCTACACATGGGCCCATTTACAACCCAGCCAATATATAGTCACCATCTCTCCAAAGTATCACGGTATCTTCTCATCTCATGATATATGTGAGCAATTTCACTTTCTCTTGTGAGATATGTGAATGCAAAACGTGAAACATCTCATTTTGGAGGGCTGGGCTTCAATGGTACGCTGTGGAAATATCTCGTGAGATATATCAGCAATATCATGTCGATCAGCAATATCATGTCGATATTTTCTTTCATTTATGGTTTGGATTCAATTATCTTCTACTATATTAATTATATTTACTTGTAAAAATATTTCAATAAAACTAGAAAAATTTGTGGAAATATTGAATGAATATCAAGTCATTCAATAATTTTTTAGCCTATAAAGTGATTTTCAAATGTTGAGAAGATATTTATTGAACTATTATTGTTTTGAGTGTATTTAGAAGTTATGGCTACTAAAAGATAATTAAAAGTAAGAATTTTTTTGAAGTCCATCGGTCGTCGATTTGGGCGGAAATTTTTTGGAGGGCATTTATGTAAATTTTGGGTGATTTTTTCGAAAAGCCATTTTACAAGGATTTTGAAGACTACAGATCACGGATTCAGCCTGAGGCTATTTTTCAACGTTGATTAAGTGTACTAGGCACCGATTTGGGCAGATTTCTTCCGGTGATATTTTTGGCAAATTCCAAAGGAGTACCATCACAGATTTCGGGCGATTTTTCGAAAAGTCATTTTCCTTGAATTTTGAAAGCTACAGACCACGGATTTAGCCTGAGGCTATAGGTCGCCTACTAATCATACCCGAACCCCTATTTTGAAGTCTATCGGTCGCCGATTTGGGCAATTTTTTCGAAAAACTATTTTATAAGGATTTTAAAGGCTACAGATCATGGATTCAAAGTGAGGGAATTCTTCAATGTTGATTAAGTGTACTAGGCAACGATTTAGGCAGATTTCTTCCTGGGTCATTTTTGGCAAATTCCAAAGGGGTATCATCACAAATTTCAGGCGATTTTTCGAAAGGTCATTTTCCTTGGATTTTAATACAGATCACGGATTTGGCATGGGGCTATTGGTCACCTACTAATCGTACTCGAACCCCAATTTTCAAGTCTATCGGTAGTAGATTTGGGCGGAAAATTTCCGGAGAGCATTTTCGTAATTTTTAGGCAATTTTTTCGAAAAGCCATTTTACAAGGATTTGAAGGCTACAGATCACGGATTCAGCCTGAGGCTATTCTTGACCGTTGATTAAGTATACTAGGCACCGATTTGGGCAAATTTCTTCCGGTGACATTTTTGGCAAATTCCAAAGGGGTGTACCATCACAGATTTCGAGCGATTTTTCGAAAAGTCATTTTCCTTGGATTTTGAAAGCTATAGACCACAGATTCGGCCTAGGGCTATTGTTCGCCTACTAATCGTACCCGAACCCCTATTTTGAAGTCTATCGATCGTCGATTTATGCGGAAAATTTTCGGAGGGCATTTTCATAATTTTTAGGCGATTTTTTCGAAAAGGCATTTTACAGATTACGGATTCAGCCTGAGGCTATTCTTCAACGTTGATCAGGTGTACTAGGCACCGATTCGGGGATATTTCTTCCTGTGACATTTTTGGAAAATTCCAAAGGGGTATCATCTCAGATTTCGGGTGATTTTTCGAAAAGTCATTTTCCTTGGATTTTGAAAGGTACAGACCACAGATTCTGCCTGGGGCTATTGGTCATGGTCTCCTACTAAACCCCTATTTTGAAGTCTATCAATCGCCGATTTGGGTAGAAAATTTTCGGAGGGAATTTTTGTAATTTTTAGGCGATTTTTTCGAAAAAAACCATTTTACAAGGATTTTGAAGGCTACAGATCACGGATTGAACGTGAGGGAATTCTTCAACATTGATTAAGTGTACTAGGCAACAATTTAGGCAGATTTCTTCCTAGGCCATTTTTTGCAAATTCCAAAGGAGTACCATCACAGATTTCAGGCGATTTTTTGAAAGGTCATTTTCCTTGGATTTTGAAAGCTACAAATCACGGATTCGGCCTGGGGCTATTGGTCGCCTACTAATCATACCGGAACATCAATTTTGAAGTCTATCGGTCGTAGATTTGGGCGGAAAATTTTCGGAGAGCATTTTCGTAATTTTTTGGCGATTTTTTCGAATAGCAATTTTACAAGAATTTTGAAGGCTACAGATCATGGATTCAGCCTGAGGCTATTCTTCAACGTTGATAAAGTGTACTAGGCACCGATTTGGGCAGATTTTTTCCGGTGACATTTTTGGCAAATTCCAAAGGAGTACCATTACAAATTTCGGGCGATTTTCCGAAAGGTCATTTTCCTTAGATTTTGAAAGCTACCGATCACAGATTCGGCCTGGGGCTATTGGTCGCCTAATAATCGTACCCGAACCCAAATTTTGTAGTCTATCGGACGTAGATTTGGGCGGAAAATTTCCAGAGAGCATTTTCGTAATTTTTAGGCGATTTTTTTGAAAAGCCATTTTACAAGGAATTTGAACACTACAGATCACGGATTTAGTCTGAGGCTATTCTTGAAAGTTAATTATGTGTACTAGGCACCGATTTGGGAAGATTTCTTCCAGTGACATTTTTGGCAAATTCCAAAGGGGTACCATCACAGATTTCGTGCGATTTTTGGAAAAGTCATTTTCCTTGTATTTTGAAAGGTACAGACCACGGATTCGGGCTGGGGCTATTGGTCGCCTACTAATCATACCCGAACCCCTATTTTGAAGTCTATAGGTGGCCGATTTGGGCGGAAAATTTTTGGAGGGCATTTTCGTAATTTTTAGGCAATTTTTTCGAAAAACCATTTTACATGGATTTTGAAGGCTACAGATCACGGATTCAACGTGAGGGAATTCTTCACCGTTGATTAAGTGTACTAGGCAACGATTTATGCAAATTTCTTCCTGGGGCATTTTTGGCAAATTCCAAAGGGGTACCGGGTACCACAGATTTCAAACGATTTTTCGAAAGGTCATTTTCCTTGGATTTTGAAAGCTACAGATCACTGATTCGGCCTGGGGCTATCAGTCGCCTACTAATCGTACCCGAACCTCAAATTTGAAGTCTATCGGTCGTAGATTTGGGCGGAAAATTTCCGGAGAGCATTTCCGTAATTTTTAGGCGATTTTTTCGAAAAGCCATTTTACAAGGATTTTCAAGGCTACAGATCACGGATTCAGCCTGAGGCTATTCTTCAACACTGATTAAGTGTACTAGACACCGATTTGGGCAGATTACTTCCGGTGATATTTTTGGCAAATTCCAAATGAGTACCATCACAGATTTCGGACGATTTTTTGAAATGTCATTTTCCTTCGATTTTGAAAACTACAGACCGCGGATTCGGCCTGGGGCTATTGGTCTCCTGCTAATCGTAGCCGAACCCCTATTTTGAAGTCTATCGGTCGTCGATTTATACAGAAAATTTTGTGAGGGCATTTTCGTAATATTTGGGCGAGTTTTTCGAAAAGTCATTTTACAAGTATTTTGAAGGCTACAGATCACAGATTCATCCTTAGTCTATTCTTCAACGTTGATTAAGTGTACTAGGCACCGATTGGGGTAGATTTCTTCCGGTGATATTTTTTGCAAATTCCAAAGGGATATATCATCACAGATTTCGAGCGATTTTTAAAAAAGTCATTTTCCTGGGATTTTGAAAGCTACAGACCACGGATTCGGCCTTGGGCTATGGGTCGCCTACTAATCGTACCCGAACCCCTATTTTGAAGTCTATCGATCGTCGATTTATGCGGAAAATTTTCGGAGAGCATTTTCATAATTTTTAGGCGATTTTTTCGAAAAGCAATTTTACATTGATTTTGAAGGCTACAGATCACGGATTCAGCATGAGGCTATTCTTTAACGTTGATTAGGTGTACTAGGCACCGATTTGGGCATATTTCTTTCGGTGACATTTTTGAAAAATTACAAAGGGGTATCATCACAGATTTTGTGCTATTTTTCGAAAAGTCATTTTCCTTGAATTTTGAAAGGTACAGACCACAGATTCGGCTTGGGGCTATTGGTCGCCTACTAAACCCCAATTTTGAAGTCTATCGGTCGTAGATTTGGGCAGAAAATTGTCGGAGAGCATTTTCGTAATTTTTAGACGATTTTTTCGAACAACCATTTACAAGGATTTTGAAGGCTACAGATCATGGATTCAGCCTGAGGCTATTCTTCAACGTTGATTAAGTGTATTAGGCACCGATTTGGAGAGATTTCTTCCGGTGACATTTTTGGCAAATTCCAAAGGGGTGCCATCACAGATTTCGGGCGATTTTTCGAAAATTCATTTTCCTTGCATTTTGAAAGGTACAAACCACAGATTCGGGCTGGGGCTATTGGTCGCCTACTAATCATACCCGAACCCCTATTTTGAAGTCTATAGGTCGCCGATTTGGGCGGAAAATTTTCGGAGGGCATTTTCGCAATTTTTAGGCGATTTTTTTAGAAAAGGCATTTTACAATAATTTTGAAGGCTACAACCTACAGATTACGGATTCAGCCTGAGGCTATTCTTGAACGTTGATTAGGTGTACTAGGCACCGATTTGGGCATATTTCTTCCGGTGACATTTTTGGAAAATTCCAAAGGGGTATCATCTCAGATTTCGGGCGATATTTGGAAAAGTCATTTTCCTTGGATTTTGAAAGGTACAGACCACGGATTCGGCCTGGGGCTATTTGTCATGGTCGTCTACTAAACCCCTATTTTGAAGTCTATCAGTCGCCGATTTGGGCAGAAAATTTTTGGAGGGAATTTTTGTAATTTTTAGGCGATTTTTTCGGAAAAACCATTTTACAAGGATTTTGAAGGCTACAGATCACGGATTCAACATGAGGGAATTCTTCAACGTTGATTAAGTGTACTAGGCAACGATTTAGGCAGATTTCTTCCTGGGCCATTTTTGGCAAATTCCAAAGGAGTACCATCACAGATTTCGGGCGATTTTTTGAAAAGTCATTTTCCTTGGATTTTGAAAGCTACAAATCACAGATTCTGCTTGGGGCTATTGGTCGCCTACTAATCGTACCGGAACCCAAATTTTGAAGTCTATCGGTCATAGATTTGGGCGGAAAATTTTCGGAGAGCATTTTCGTAAATTTTTGGCAATTTTTTCGAAAAGCAATTTTACAACGATTTTGAAGGCTACAGATCATGGATTCAGTCTGAGGCTATTCTTCAACGTTGATTAAGTTTACTAGGCACCGATTTGGGTAGATTTTTTCTGGTGACATTTTTGGCAAATTCCAAAGGAGTACCATTACATATCGGGCGATTTTCCGACAGGTCATTTTCCTTGAATTTTGAAAGTTACAGATCACGGATTCGGCTTAGGGCTATTGGTCGTCTACTAATCGTACCCGAACCCCAATTTTAAAGTCTACCGGTCGTAGATTTGGGGGGGAAATTTACGTAGAGCATTTTCGTAATTTTTAGGCGATTTTTTAGAAAAGCCATTTTACAAGGATTTTGAAGGCTACAGATCACGGATTCAGCCTGAGGCTATTCTTCAACGCTGATTAAATGTACTAGGCACCGATTTGGACAGATTTCTTCTCGTGACATTTTTGGCAAATTCCAAAGGAGTACCATCACAGATATCAGGCGATTTTTCGAAATCTCATTTTCCTTCGATTTGAAAACTACAGACCACGGATTCGGCCAGGGGCTATTGGTCGCCTACTAATTGTAGCCGAACCACTAATTTGAAGTCTATCGGTCGTCGATTTATACGGAAAATTTTTGGAATGCATTTTCGTAATTTTTTGGGCGATTTTTTCGAAAAGACATTTTACAAGGATTTTGAAGGCTACAGATCACGGATTCAGTCTGAGTCTATTCTTCAACGTTAATTACGCGTACTAGACACCGATTTGGGCAGATTTCTTCAGGTGCCATTTTTGGCAAATTACAAAGGGGTACCATCACAGATTTTGGACGATTTTTCGAAAGGTCATTTTCCTAGGATTTTGAAAGTTACAGAGTCTAGACCATGGATTCGGCCTGGGGCTATTGGTCGCCTACCAATCGTACACGAAGCCCAATTTTGAAGTCTATCGGTCGTTGATATGGGCGGAAAATTTTTCGAGGGCATTTTCGTAAATTTTATGCGATTTTTTCGAAAAGCCATTTTACAAGGATTTTGAAGGCTACATATCACGGATTGAGCCAGAGCCTATTCTTCAACGTTGATTAAGTGTAGTAGGCACCGATTTTGGCAAATTTCTTCCGGGGCCATTTTTGTCAAATTCCAAAGGTGTACCATCACAGATTTCTGGCGATTTTTCGAAAAGTCATTTTCCTTATATTTTGAAAGCTACATACCACGGATTCGGCCTGGGCCTATTGGTCGCCTACTAATTGTACCAGAAACTCTATTTTGAAGTCTATCGGTCGCCGATTTGGCCGGAAAATTGTCGGAGGCCATTTTCGTAATTTTATGCGACTTTTTCGACAAGCCATTTTACAAAGATTTTGAAGGCTACAAATCACGGATTGAGCCTGAGGCTATTCTTCAGCGTTGATTAAGTGTACTAGGCACCGATTTTGGCAGATTTCTTCCGGGGCCATTTTTGTCAAATTCCAAAGGGATATCATCACAGATTTCTAGCGATTTTTCGAAAGGTAATTTTTCTTTGATTTTGAAAGCTACATACCACGGCTTCGGCCTGGGCCTATTGGTCGCCTACTAATCGTACACAAAACCCTATTTTGAATTTTATTGGTCGCCGATTTTGTCGGAAAATTTTCGGACGACATTTTCGTAACTTTTAGGCGATTTTTTCGAAAACCCATTTTACCAGGATTTTGAAAGCTACAGTTCATGGATTCAGCCTGAGATTATTCTTCAGCGTTGATTAAGTGTATTAGGCACCGATTTGGGCAGATTTCATCCAGGGACATTTTTGGCAGATTCCAAAGGGGGTACCATCACAGATTTTGGGCGATTTTTGGAAAGGTAATATTCCTTGAATTTTGAAAGATACAGACCACGGATTCGGCCTAAGGCTATTGGTTGCCTACTAATCGTACATGAACCCCTATTTTGAAGTCTATCGGTCGCCAATTTGGGCAGAAAATTTTCGGAGGGCATTTTCGTAACTTCTAAGCGATTTTTTCGAAAAGCCATTTTGCAAGGATTTTGAAGGCTACCAATCATGGATTGAGCTTGAGGCTATACTTCAACGTTGATTAAGTGTACTAGGCACCGATTTGGGCAGATTTCCTACTAGGCCATTTTTGGCCGATTCCAAAGGGCATCACAGATATCAGGCGATTTTTCGAAAGGTCATTTTCCTTGAATTTTGAAAGCTACAGATCACGGATTCGGCCTAGGGTTATTGGTCGCCTATTAATCGTACCCGAATCCCTTTATTGAATTCTATCAATCGTCGATTTGGGAGCAAAATTTTCTGAGTCCATTTTCATAATCTTTTGGCATTTTTTACGAAAAGCCATTTTACAAAGATTTTGAAGGCTACAAATAACGGATTCAACGTGAGACAATTCTTAAACGTTGATTAAGTGTACTAGGCAATGATTTAGGCAAATTTCTTTTGGGGCCATTTTTGGCTAATTCCAAAGTGGTACCATCACTGATTTCGGGCAATTTTTCGAAAGGTCATTTTCCTTGGATTTTGAAAGTTACAGACCACGGATTCGCCCTGGGGCTATTGGTCGCCTACTAATCGTACCCAAACCCTTATTTTGAAATCTATCGATGGTCGATTCAGGTGGAAAATTTTCGGAGAGCATTTTCATAATTTTTAGGCGATTTTTTCAAAAAGCCATTTTACAAGGATTTTGAAGACTGCAGATCACGAATGCAGCGTGAGGCTATTCTTCAACGTTGATTAAGTGTACTAAGCACCGATTTAGGCAGATTTCTTTCGGGGCAATTTTTGGCAAATTCCAAAGGGGTACCATCACAGATTTCAGGCGATTTTTCGAAGGTTCATTTTCCTTGGATTTTGAAAGCTGCAGACCACGGATTCGGCCTGGGGCTATTGGTCGCCTACTAATCGTAACCGAACCCCAATTTTGAAGTCTGTAGGTGGCCGATTTGGACGGAAAAGTATCCGAGGACATTTTCGTAATTTTTAGGCAATTTTTTCGAAAATCCATTTTACTAGGATTTTGAAGTCTACAGATCACAGATTCAACGTGAGGCAATTCTTCAACGTTTATTAAGTGTACTAGGCAACGATTTAGGCACATTTCTTCCGGGGCCATTTTGGCAAATTACAAAGTAGTACCATCACTGATTTCAGGCGATTTTTCGAAAGGTTATTTTCCTTGGATTTTGAAAGCTACAGATCACGGATTCGGCCTGGGGCTATTGGTCGCCTACTAATCGTAGCCAAACCCCTATTTTGAAGTCTATCGGTCAGCGATTTGGGCGAAAAATTTTCGGAGTTCATTTTCATAATTTTTAGGCGATTTTTTCGAAAAGACATTTTATAAGGATTTTGAAGGCTACATATCACGGATTTAGCCTGAGGCTATTTTTCAACGTTGATTAAGTGCACTATGCACCGATTTGGGCATATTTCTTCTAGGGCAATTTTTGGCAAATTCCAAAGGGGTACCATCATAAATTTCTGGTGATTTTTCGAAAGATCATTTTCCTTGGATTTTGAAAGCTACAGACCATGAATTCGGCCTGGGGCTATTGGTCGCCTATTAATCGTACCCGAACCCCTATTTTGAAGTTTGTTGGTCGCCGATTTCTGCAAAAAGTATTCGGAGGGCATTTTCATAATTTTTAGCCAATTTTTTCGAAAATACATTTTACAAGGATTTTGAAGGCGACATATCACGTTTTCAGCCTGAGATTTTTCTTCAACGTTGATTAAGTGTACTAGGGCACCTATTTGGGCAGATTTCTCCTGGGGTCATTTTTGGCACATTCCAAAGGGGTACCCTAACAAATTTCGGACGATTTTTCGAAATGTCATTTTCCTTGGATTTTGAAAGCTACAGACCACAGATTCGGCCTAAGGCTATTGGTCGCCTACTAATCGTACCCGAACCCTATTTTTAAGTCTATCGGTAGCCGATTTGGGCGGACAATTTTCGGAGGTCATTTTCATAGTTTTTAGGCGATTTTTTCGAAAAGCCATTTTACTAGGATTTTGAAGGCTATAGATCACGGATTCAGCCTGAGGCTATTCTTCAACGTTGATTAAGTCTATTTGGCACTGATTTGGGCGAATTTATTTCGGGACTATTTTTGGCAGATTCCAAAGGGGTACACCATGATAGATTTTTGGCGATTTTTTGAAGGAATATTTTCCTTGGATTTTGAAGGATACAGACCGCAAATTTGCGCTGAGGATATTTTCCACCAATGATAAAGTCTATTGGTCATCGGTTTGGGTGAAAAAATTTCATATGACATTTTTTCGTAATTTTTAGGCGATTTTTTTGAAAATCCATTTTATTTGGATTTTGAAGGCTACATATCACGGATTCGCCCCGAGAGGTGTGGTTTTTACACCTCCTCCATAATTGGTCCATTATCTCCTGCATTTTTTTGGCAAGTATTAATGAAAGTGATTGTTTTTTTTTTTTTGAATCTTTTAAATGGGGAAAGTTCCCAACAATAATTATGCTTTAATTGGGAAGGACCAATATAGCTAGATGGGAAAACATCGTTTCATCTCCCATATTCATATTCCCGATATTTCCTCCCGAAGATATATCCCTTCTCTGCATCCAAATAAAATGGACCAGTATAGCTCGACAACGGCTGGAAACCATCAGGCATCGCAAGACATCAAGTCAACGAAGGCTACACCGGAAGGGAAAACGGGTGCTAGATTCGCGTGGTGGTTCTGAGCATGCCAAGAACGATGGCTCATGTGGCGGCATTGAATGACGGGGAGGCGAAGACGGGATTGGACTCGCCTCCCAATCGCCGGATGGACTGTTGGCAGCCAAAGGAACCTGCCGGAGATGAAGAAGAATATAGAGGGCGGTGGCGGCTCGTTTCTTACCGCTCCCTGTCGTAAAGTACAACCCTACAACGTTTGGTAGACAGAGACACTATCGTGAACATGTACCATTGATCTGGTACATATACTATTGAACTGATACAAGTACCAGTGCAACTATTCAAGTCATACTTTCTACACCATAATGCGACCACACTTGCAGTGTTAGATATACTATACTCATACCATTAGCAAAATCGAAACTCATCCTAAATGTTTCCATTGTGTGTTAGATATACTTTGGAGTGGTACCATTGAAATGACACATGAATCACTAAACTTATTGATATACCGGTGAACTGATACACATACCATTGCACCGACACATGTATCACTGAACTGATACATGCACCATTGAACATATACATGTACAACCAATCTGATACGTAAACAAAACAACAACTTCCAATTAGTATCACCACTAACCGTGGAGTATAATGTGTTATCAGAAAAAGGGAAATGCCAACAACAATAAAATATCCTACCAATGTAACAAATAAACATGAAGTCACTACGAAATTGTTTGTGTGAATCCTAAACAACGTAAAATCCAAGTATAGCCTTTCTCTCCTCTTAAAACCCACCTTTCAGAATTATGAATTATAGAGTTCGGGTTGCACTTCTTGCTGCTAACATCATTAGTACATTTCCTCTTACGCCTATCTTGTTGTCCCTTATCTCGACTCTCATGGCATTGTTTCTTGCTGGTACCCGCACTCGAGGAAGGAGTCTGACCTACCCCAACTTCTACCTGCCTAGAAACATAGCTTGCAGGCCTATTCCCTATTGGCACCGCACGATATGGTCTCTTCGTCCTTGCCATTCCTGTTGCCATTGATAAACACAATAATCAGAACTATCAATTCAATGATAGAAAATATGAGATCAATAACTAAGACAACTATCACTGTCGTGATATAAATCAGTGGTACAATTACATCGGCACACCAAATGGCAAATACGCACTAGTGGTAGAAATACAAGAATATTCACACGGTTAACTATCAATGTAGTGATATACTGGAGTCGTAGAAATAACACTACATTATCCAAGAATCAACTATCACTAGAGTAGTGCGCTTCCATGCCAGAATAAAAAATTTATACCATTGCAGTGATAGACATACACAAAGCGCTTTGTCAAATCAACTATCACTAGAGTGATACACTTTCGTGCCAGAATCAACAATTTATACCACTCCAGTGATAGACGTACCAGTACACTGGTACTAATACCACTTGAAAAAATCCAGATCTGGAAACTCAAAGACACATAAAAAGTGAGAAAGAAGGGGGAGAAGAAAATGAGATTGAATTTTGAATTGGGCATGGGAATTGGGAACCGTGTTTTCCCATATTCTTTCCCTTTTCAATGTGGTGAGAGAAACTAATTATGTAATTAATGCCCAATAAATAGCTAATTAATCCTTACTATTGGATTAGATGGACGACATTTAAGAGGGGTGTTGAAAATCAGACCCCCTAAGGGGGGTAGTCAAGCTAACCCAACCTGTATTTGTTAGAGCAAATATGCTCTTTAGATAATTGTTGATGTTGGATTTCTAGGAAGCAAACCAATGACACCCATGGATTACAAACTCCACCTTAGGATTGAAGATCTAGAAGCACATGTTGATCACACTAAATGTATGCAATTAGTTGGGAGGTTGATCTATTTAATAACCACTAGACCAATATCAGCTTTGCAACTCACCAAGTTAGTTAATTCAATCATGCACCCACTATTACACATTAGAAGAGAGTTTTTTTTAATACTCATACTTCCAATGATGTTCATGAAATGGTTTATCCTTCTCTTCTTCATCTGATTTTCGTTCAAAGGCATATAACGACACAGGTTGGAGCACGTGTCTTGATACTCGACAATAAGTAATTTATTATCGTGTGCTCCTTGGATATCCTGGATATCCAAGAAACCGTTTACTGCTCCTCACTTATCATGTGAAGCAGAGTATTGAGCATCGACATACACAAGCTATCAGATGCAGCGGGTTCTTTATCTGCCTCAATATTTAAAATTTGATCACAAAAGGGTTGTCTCTATTGTGAGAATCTATATGCCATGCAAGAATGCAAGTTTTCATGGAAGCGCCAACTCACAAAGAGCTGGATTGCCACTTGGTTCGTAAGAAGGTCCGAGCTCATATCATTAAGCTCTTATTCAGAAACCATAATACCAACTAGATAACACACAGAAAGGCGTTGACGCTAAGACCCTTCGCCATAAAACTCTCAAAGTTGGTGTTCAGTCTCTCCGACAACCAGCTTGTGGCCGGGGGACATAAGAAGGACTTTCTTTCGGTGATATGTAGTAATAAGGAAGGATAGAACCTGATATGATTACCGAGAGCAAGCAGCTCAAAACCCACTTCCAGGGCATCAAAATCCACGGCCGTGGAATTGAGGTTGGGACCATGGAATTGGAGCAGAGGAAATCCACGGTTAGAAGCCCAAAATACACGACCGTGGATTTCAAGGAGGGACGGTGAAATTTGGCATGACGCGTTAAATTCCCTTTTTTGTTCCCTTTCGGGGTTTTGGTTATTTTATTTGCCCTAGACTATATAAAGGGTTGGGAACACGAATTTAGGCCGACTTTGAAGAATATTGAACTTTTATCTTGGTTTTGAGCTTTAGGCTTAAACTTTTCTTTGTATCAATCAAGTTTTCCCCTTGATTATGGTCGAGATTCTACCTTTTATATTGATTGAGCCTTCTCTCGTTTTGTGTTGAGATTGTACTTTCAATTCCATCCTATCCCCAAACAAACAAAAACCCTAAATATCCAATTCCTAGTTCGTTCTTGAGGCTGTGCGACTTTGATAACTACGGGTACAGGGTCCGTGCTAGTATCAGGTGGTATCAGATCCCCATTCAACATAGTGGCGGGATCAAAAGCGAGAGGACCTGTTGCTTGTAGAACGAGGTCCAAATATTCGATTTCAGAACGCAGATAAGAGGAAGCAACGCTCTCTGAAGAAGAAAGCTCAATCGAAGAACAAGCCATGGGAGAGCAGAGTTAGGATATTGCAGAAGCCATGAAGCTGCTTACCACGCAGATGGGAGCTTTGCTTTAGGCCCAACAAGACGCTACCAAAGGCCAGCTGGTTGAGGGTAATCGGCGGCTGGATACCCTAATCACCAAGTTGGGAGAGCAACCACGGGGTAATTTACCTTCACCAGAGAACCCAGCAGATATTGCAGCTTAGACTGGAGTCGCGAAATGAGAGGATCATTGAGCAGATCTTGTTTTCCAGGCTTTCCTAGGACCCCATATTGGCATATGCAGAGGCGCCAATATACAGAGCAACGTTGTCAGGTAATCTCACGGTACAGACCTCCATTTAATGAGTATGATAATGATTATAATGAGTATGGAGGAAGACCACCAGAAGCAGGGGGTTACGACGTTGAATAGATTCGAGGGATTAAGCTCTCAATCTCGTCATTTCAAGGAACTAATAGTGCATCAGCTTACCTCGACTGGGAGAGGAAGATGATTATGTTTTTCCACTGCAATCCTTACCTAGAGCATCAAAAAGTTATTGTAGCCACCTATGAGTTTACAAATTATGCAGCAGTTTGGTGGGAAAAGATTCAGCAGTAGCGAAGAAGGAATTTGCAGCCTGATGTTTCTACTTGGGCAGAACTCTGAGGCTTGATGCGTGATCGTTTTGTGCCTCCATTATATAAAAGAGACCTTCATATGCTTTGCATGGAATTTGACAAGGAGCACACTCTGTTGATGAGTACTTCAAGGAACGGGAACTTCTCATGATGAGAGCATATGTGCGAGAAGACAAGGAAGCAACGATTGCTTCCTTTCTACATGGGCTTAACAGATAAATCAAGAATGAAGTGGAGCTTCATTAGTTTGTGGAGTTGGAGGAAGCAATGAATTTGGCCATGAAGGTAGAGAGGCAGCTAAAGGGGAGCTAAGGAAGAAGGTATCCACCTTCACTCAAACCCATTGTAGAGAGCACTCTTGAGGCTAATATGAATTATCCTAAGCAAGAAGGAGCCAAGCCAGGAACACAACACCAGTCATTCAAACCAGGAATGAAGGATCAACTAGAAGCATCCAATGCTTCAAGTGCTTTGGCCGAGGTTACAAGGCTAACCAGGGCCCCAACAAGAAGACTCTTGTCTTGCGAGATAGAGAGTATTTATTCGAGGAGTATGAAGAGAAGCCCATGGGGAATGGATTCCGTTCTCATGCTAATTATGAAGATGATGATGTGGATGAGCACATCAAGGTTGAGAAATCTCCAGCATGTAAACTTCTCGAAGTGAACCGCCGAGCTTTATCCATTGAAGCTTACACAGAGACGAAGCAGAGGGATAATCTCTTCCACTCTCGTTGCATGGTCGACATGAAGGTGTTTGTCATCGATGGTGGTAGCTGCACTAATGTGATTAGTATGGATGCAGTCAAGAAGCTGGGATTGAGCACCATCAAGCATCCTCAACCATACACTATGCATTGGCTGAACGACTATGGGAATATCAAAGTCAACAAGAAGGCAAAGGTTTGTTTTCATATAAGTGATTATGCAATGAGATTTGGTGTGACGTTGCTCCAATGTAGGCTGCTCATCTTCTATTGGGTCGCCCGTGGCAATACGATCGGGAAGTCATTCATGATGGATGGCACAACATATACCGGTTCAAGAAAGGAGATTAGAAGTTTCTGCTGAATCCATTGTCACTAGCTGAAGCCCGGGAAGATCATCAACAACTGGCAATGAACTGGGCCAGGGAGAATGGAAGTGCAAGTCGCTCGAAGGTGGAACTCATCTTATCGCTCAAAGGCACATGTTGACGACGCTAACGAGGATTCTGTTTAGAAATTTTGTTGATGTGGTGTCTTGCAGGAAGGTACCAGCATTGAGGACAAAACTTTTTAACAGGGAGGGCCTGATATGATTCCCTAGAGCAAGAAGCTCAAAACCCACGGCCAGGGCATCAAAATTCACGACCGTGGAATTGAGGTTGGGACCGTGGAACTGGAGCAGGGGAAATCCACGGTAAGAAGCCCAAAATCCACGACTGTGGACTTCAAGGAGGGACGGTGGAATTTGGCCAGGAATTTTGTTTCCTTTCGGGTTTTTGGTTATTTTATTTGCCCTAGACTATATGAAGGGCTAGGAACACGAATTTAGGCAGACTTTGAAGAATATTGAACTTTTATCTTGGTTTTGAGCTTTAGGCTTAAGCTTTTCTCTATATCAATCAAGTTTTCCCATTGATTGTGGTCGAGATTCTACCTTCTATATTGATTGAGTCTTTCTCCCGATTTGTGTTGAGATTGCACTTTCAATTCCATCCTATCTCCAAACAAACAAAACCCCTAAATATCTAGTTCCTAGTCCGTTCTTGAGGCTGTGCGACTTTGATAACTACGGGTACAAGATCCGTGCTCGTATCAGAACCCGAGTCACCAAGCAATCAAGTTACAAGGAGATGTGGCATGCCATGATTGGCTTAATTACAACTTCTTGTTGTTTGTTTTTAATCGTTTTAACTGCCAAGTCTACTGAAACCTAGCTGTAGCGGTCTTGGCTTTTCTGATATTCGGAGAATACAAACAGAATGAGGAGAAAGACAACTTTACCTTTCTTTCTGCAATTTTCAGATTTTGCAATTTCAATATACATTCATCTTTTGAAGAACCCTGCTAACCTATCTGTAATTGACCTCCTTGTGAAACAAAATCATGCATAATGGATGAACCATATAATGTATGCATTCCATTATAGCAAAGAACAAGATTGGTTTGGTTTTGTAGATGAAACCACAACAAAAAGTATGTGATGAATTCTAACACAAACGAGTTATTATAACTAACTCTTTACTGATAAGCACAGTGCACACACACAACCTAGCATCTCATTAAAGTAATCCCATAGAAAGAAAAAAGAAGATAAACATAGACACTGCCACCAATGGTTAACCCCTATAGTAAGCTTTTTTTCAACCTTTTTTTACTAAAAGATATTGAATTATTGATTATCATCATTATTATTATTATTATTATTATTATTATTATCTAATTATAGGAAAAGTAAAGTTACAGCAACCAAAATACATCGGATTAACCGGGGTCAACAAATAAATACCAAACTTAAAAAACTAAATTGCAGTTAATACCATCAATCAATTAGGATAAAAAGCTGGAAAAACCCTAAACGACATCGCCTTGAGGCATTGGCGTGGCGTACGAAGCAATCCACCACACGGTGTCGTTTAGATTGCTTGACCCCCAAAAAAAATATCCGAACGGATGTTGCCAAAATGACTAACTGAACAAGCTGTGAGGGTAAAGGCACCCGCGTAAATGGTGGCCGAAAAGAGGGGCAAATTGGGAATTAGCTTCCCTATATAATGATAAAGCTAGAACTGGGCCGAGGCGTCGGTTTGTATTTTTGGAGAGTCTTCTGCTGAGAAATTTGGCGAGAGCGAGCGAGCGAGCGGAGGAGAAGAGTTTCCGTTATCCTTTCTCTCTCTACAGAAAACCAGTTTTTCCCCTTTGTGTTTTCTCCCTCTCTCTAGAAAAATCCATCGAAATCTTATCGCCCCCTAAACCAGAAACGAATTAGGGTTTTTCGGTATCTCCTCCTTCATCGAATCCACCCAATCCTCTTCTTCAAGATTTCCGTATTATCTCCTCAGCAGCCAGCCAGCCAGCCAGCCATGGTGTCCGATTCAATCACCCCCAACGCCTCCATTCCTTCCGCCCCGAAGGATTTCGCGAAGAAGAAGAGGGTGAGTGCTGAATCCGATCCTTTTTTTTTAATCCTGTTTCAATTGATTTCTCATCGTCTCTGTTTCCTCACCAGCGAATTTGTTTCCTTTTTTCTGCAATTTCGTCTCTTTGTGTTCCCTCGTCATTGATTCTTTTCCCCTCTTTTCTTGTCTCGTTAATTTGTTTTGTGGCATTAGGCCAATAGGTCCGCCAGATTGAAGCAGTGCAAGCTGGATGCCCGTCGTGAGCAATGGCTTTCTCAAGGTTCGCCCTCTTAACATTCATGATTTTCGGGTCTATCTATGAGAAATTCGAAATTGTTTTGTGTCTTTTAGGAAAGTTAGTGACTTTTTCATGAGGATTTAGTTTTCTGATGCTGTGGATTGGGGGTTTATGATGATAGGAACGGGTAAGAGCAAGGGAAGCCAGGAGCAGAAGATGTCTCCTCGTGCTTCTCAACCTCCTCTTTCCCCTTGCAAGAACAAAGAGAGGAAGAGGAATCCGCTTGAGAAGTTGGAGACAAGGAGAGGAGTGGTGGGTGAAGAGGAGAATGAGAATGGTACCATTCATCATCATCATCTCCATCATCATCATCACGACTTCGATACAGATTCACCTTCTAGTAGCCCCATCAGCAACAGTAGTGTGCTTGGGGTTACTGATTCGGGCACAAATTTCACTGCTTCTTCGAGTTGCAGTGGAAGCAGCAGTGGGGGCTCTTGCTCTGGCAATATAACTGAAGATGAGGAAGAGGATGGAGAGGAGGAAGGGGAGGAGGAAGATGATAATTGCTTGGATGATTGGGAGGCTATGGCAGATGCTTTAGCAGCAAATGATGATGCTAAAGAGGAGAAGAGCCCAAATGATGATCCCCATTTGGGTTCAGGGTTACCTCGTGAGCACGAGCCTTCAATCCAATCACATTGTTTAGGCTCCAATGTCAACTTGAGGCCAGAATGCCCGCGAGCTACCCCTCCGAGAACGATGTCATGTAACACTCGGGCCTGGAGGCCAGACGATGCATTCCGTCCACAGACCTTGCCCAATTTGGCAAAGCAGAGAAGCCTTCCACATACGAACAGATCCTATGGTCACGGTGGGCTCGCTTGGGCCAAATCTCTTAACACGCCTTCCAGCTGTCCTATATGTTGCGAGGATTTGGACCCCACAGACTCAAGTTTCTCGCCCTGTACTTGCGGGTTTCGGCTTTGCTTGTTCTGTCACAAGAGGATTCTTGAAGAGGATGGTCGTTGTCCTAGCTGTAGGAAGCCTTACCAGCAGGAGCATAACAAAGTAGAGGCTGAGCCATGTGTACATGGGGGTAGCCTGACTCTAAGGTTGGCTCGCTCCTGTAGCATGAGGTCCTAAGCAAGCAGAGAGTAGATGGGTGATCTCGAATTTGTGTATGTTGCGTCTAAACTGTCTCCTTTCTTTTGTCACGCATGTCCTTTGTTTCTAGTTTTAGTCTCTCCAATTTCGTAGAACCTAGATATTGCGGACATAAGTGGTTTCTGTTTCCCTTTTGGCACCCCAGGAATTTGAGCTAGTTCTGCAAGGTTCGGTTCTTGTCGTGTATGGTGCGTATGCTTACTACTGTAGAGGATTCAAGTATGGTAATGTGAATAGAGAAGATGGTATAGAAACAATACATAAAAGATGATTTTGACAAATCTAGTTCTGAGTTTGTTTTGTGCTCTGTGGGACATATATTATAATTTGTTATCCACTTATGCTCGTGGTTGTGGCTTGTTCTTAATATCCCTTCAGTGTGTTGTGCAAAGAATATACTTTGTATCGTACACTTCTCTTTGTGGTTTGTTTTCCAGTTGCCGTTTCTGTTTCTATCCACTTCAATGACTTGTTTTTTTTGTTTATATATCTTGTATATATATAACGCGGCCTTCTGTAAGCTTATATAGTCTGTGCTATAGACTCCCCTTTTCTCCAGCGCTGCAGAAGGCAGCACAGGTTATGGCATAAATCTGTACTTATTTTCTTTCACTAACGTTTTGCGTTCTCTAATTCGTTTATGGCAACTTTGTGCAAGCTCTGTATTTATGGAGCTTTGTCGATGGTCATATGACAACCAAGTCCCATTATTCCGTGGGGATAGTTACAAGGTAGCTTCTCCCTTATTATTTTGTTAATGTGGACACGTTTATGGGGTCGATGTATCTATGCATCATTGCCATTGGTGCCTAAATGATTGCTTTAATTATTATGCATGCATGCATACATGATACATGTCTAGAAGTCAATTGGCATTTCATTTATTTTTCTGTCTGTGTTGGGAATAACTCTCTCGCCCCACACACCCCTGTCATTACAGTTTCTGACCGCCTAGCATAACGTCATTCCTCGTCTCATGTCATCTGCACAGATTGAGTGGTAATTTTTTCTGGAAGAAAGTCTTATCTAGGTGCCCCAAAATGATGTAGATACCGCATCTTGGCTACTCGTTATCGTGTTGCAGTCCAAGAAAACAGCAGAGGAAAACTGGGTTGACGTTAACATAGTTTGTTGTGTTTCAGAAGATAAGTTTGTTGTACTAAGTTAAAGCATGCAAGAAAGAGGGGAGTGATGTTGTGGCTTCTGCTTCAGCATGGTTGAATGTCTGATCCGGGAATCTACAAATACTTAGATTTTGATATGTGAGCATAGGTCATCCCTGAATCTGCTAATCTTTCATGTGGCTGAATCTCCTCTATTGCTTATAAGTTACATTTCACTTGGCGATTGATGCAGCAATCTGGGTTGTCTTTTTTTTTCTTCTTCCCTATGTCGCGCTGCTTGCTTTGGGGTTCTGTGGTGTGTGGGTTGTCAACGAAACTATAAATTTTTTAGATGTGTAAAAAGCTGTTAGCTGAAGTAATGCCTGCCTACTCTGTCCCCTGCATGTGAAAGAGATGTAAGGTTTGAATCTGATTTTGCACTTGGCCTTTGTGGTTCTGAAACTGTGAACTGGCAATGAGAGCCAGGTAGCTTTGTTATCTTCTTTTAGTTTTGCTGCCCAATGTCATGCGTACGGTGTGTCACAGTTTGGGGGTTGCGAATATCCCTTGGCTTGGCCTCCATGTGGTTTGGTTTTCCTTTCTGGTATAACAGCAGCAGCAGCTTCCTACTATGCGCACGGTTGGTGCTTTCATTCTTTGGGCATGAGAAAGATGTCCAATTCTGCTTTTCTTTTTCTTTAGCGGGCAACTCTGTTTACGTCGGATGACCAGAAAACAGAGAGTTCATGATTTGATCAATGAATGCATGAGAAATTTGGTGAATTAAGTGGACTTTATTTACAAAACCGCCAAACTGTACTGGAACTCTTACCTGACTAGTTAGCGGAATAGTATTCTATTTGTGCCGGGCCGATCGACCCAAAGTCGTCCCTTACCGTCGAAATAGTCCAAATCTGCCTAATACACATGCCTCGTGGCTGGTTGCTTAGGGTCTTCTTTCTATGTCCAATCCCTCCCTTCTTTCTTCCCTCCGCAGGCCACCTTTTGATACTCATTCTCTCATTCAACACTTGGTTTTATTGTTACTCTGTTTGGTCTTTTTGTTACTCCGTTCTCCCATAGACCACCCCACCTTCAGTAACATGTTTTTTTTTTTTTGTGTGTGAAAAATGTTGGTAAATTATGTCGTTCTAAGGTATATATTGATGATATGTAAGGATACAATGTTAAGTACAACTATGATAAAGTGGATTCGAAAAAAAAATCTAAGTAGGTCCGACCAAAGAGACCCGTCCCAAATCAAACTCGACGTTTACTCAATCCAAACTAATAAATAAATGAAAAAACATTTGAATAATATGTTGGGTTTGACTTTCAACAAGTTAACTCATTGTCATTCAATTGGATCCTACCCAAATAGACCTATGTCTCAATTTGAACTCATGATAACTACTAAACGATTTTGAGGGTTCGAACCCAAGATAAATATTGGGTTTGACTTTCAACAATTTAACTCTTTGCCATCCAAATCAATCCTATCCAAATTGACATACGTCTCATTTGAACCCATGATAACTAATAAACGATTTTGAGTTTGAGGGTCGTTTATATCTGAAAAGGATTAAATAGGTGTCATTAGATATAAATAAACACGCTTTTATTGAGAGTTGCGATTTTGAGAGTTTGAACCCATGATAAATAAATAATAAATGATTTTGAGGGTCGTCTATATATGAAAAAGGATTAAATAGGTGTTATTAGATATAAATCAACATGCTTTCATTGAGAGTTGAACTCAAGACCTCCCGCTTACTAAACGGGTGCTCTAACCAACTGAGCTATGAAAGCTTCGCATTCAATTATCATTCTTACATTAGACTTGGAGAGGTGGAATTTTGGGTGGAAGGCAAATTAAGATTCTTCTATGATTTATGAACACATTCAATTACACATATCAATCCAATTGAGAGGATGACACATCATTCACATAACACAATTGTGTCAACAAAATAAGCTGAGTAGAGAAAATATTTGCGTCGAGCTGACCATTTGGTACATAGGGCACATCTAGGGGTAATCGGTAAACTGGTATTCGATATTATCGAATACCGTACCGGATACCGACGGTATCCGGTATATCAAATATCGGCGGTATCGGTATTCGATGGCGTATTTGGCATAACGGTATACCGGATAATACTCGGTAATATACCGACGGCAATCCGGTATACCGAAATACCGAAATAACATATATGAAATTGTTGATTTTTGGATTTTATTTAGGCATTTGGTGTTGTTTGTTTAATTCGTGGGGTGTATAATTGGATGATAATTGGACAATTGATTTTGGAAATGAAATTGGAGGGAGCAGGGAGAGCTTGCGGCAGGCAGAGAGAAGAACAAGGGAGGAATGTTTTCTTTCTTTTTATTCTTTCTTACCTTACACTAATGCATCCACGTCCAGGCTTTATATAAGCCTTTAATCAACAAAATATCTAGACTAATTATGCACCGTCCTTGGAAGAAAACGATCTATCCGGTATACCGGTTAAAATACCGGTAATCGACTATCCGGTATTCGGTATCGGTATCCAGCGGAAAAATTTCAATTGCCGGCATATCGAATACCGGCTAGTCGGTATCCAGTATACCGAATACCGACCGATTAACACCCCTAGGCACATCCAAGTTATCTGCTTTAACCTGGTGTTTGTTCCAAATAAAATGTATGTTGGTCAATGATTGGACCATAACAAAAGATTTTTTATGAAAATTGAAAAAAGGAAAATTGGGGAAAAAATCACAAAAATTATAGGGTAAATTGCAAGGTTGGTCGCTATGATTACTAAAAAGGTTCAAGTTTGGTCACTAAAAATATTTAATTTCATTCGTGGTCACTAGAATTAGATAAACAATGCAAATTTGGTCACTCTCCGTTAGTCTCCGTCCGTCTCCATTAATTAACTCCGTTAATTGTTGACGTGGCTAACAAAATCGTCTAGTCAGCCTAATTAAACTAAAAAATGATGAAACCCGACCCGCCACGTCATTAAAACCTGCCATGTCACCTTGTTCTACCCAACCCTTGAACCAGCCCGACCTATGAACCAACCAACCCACTCAAACAAAGTAAGGTTTATCTAATTTGTCTTTCCATATCAGAAATCTATCTTCTCCCTTTGTTCATCTTTCTTCCCCGAATATGATACCCAGAAAACAAAAACAAAAACCCTAATTTTCAGATCCCGTTCTTCCCAAACCCAATCCCGCCGAAAATCTCGGCCACTTGATTTCATCAAACCCAATCCTGGTGACAATATCGGCGACCCAATCCTGGTGACAATCGCAGTTACAGATATGCTGCTTCACAAGTTGTTCCCAGCAACCGGGGACTGGAGGCGGGGCTCGGGTTCTTCGTTTCTTCTGGCGGCTCTGGGTTCGTGAGAGCTGGAACCACTCTCGTCTCAAATCTGGAGACTTGGAAATCGAGAGCTCCTGCGAGGACTAGGGGCGGGGATCATTTATCCCTCCATCGGCGTGAGGAAGAAAATGATTTTTTGTTGTTGCTGGAGCTTTCAGCTATAAACAAATCTCAAAGATTGCTAGATGAGGAATCTTTCTCCACGCCCACGGGATCCCACCCGCCGAACCCACTGCGCCGCCAGTTCCTCCTTCCGGGAGGCTGCCAACGAAGCAGAGCTCGTCGAATCAGTTCAATCCGTCAGAGGAGTTTGGGTTGTTGACACGAAGGGGTTGGGAAAATATGAAATGAAGGTTGGGTTGTTGACGTGAAAGGGAACTCGGGGAACGCCGGGGCCGGTTTCAAGGTTCAAGATCATTGCAATGGTGGCGGGTTGGATATCATATACGAAGCCGGAGAAGGATGTGTTCTTGACGCAAAGGGGAACTCGGGGAGAGGAAGGCTCAATAACGGGGTCGGGTCAGGGGTTTGGCTGGGTCAGTTGTGGGTTTGACGTGGAGATTATTTTGATGTGGCAGGTAGATTTTTATTTTTTTAGGATTAAAATTAAGTGATTCAGCATTTCTGTAAGCCACATCAGCAAAGAACTGACGGTGTTAATAGAGGCTAACGGAAGGTACCGGAGAGTGACCAAAGTTGAAACATTTAACTAATTTTAGTGACCATGAATGGAATTAAATATTTTTAGTGACCAAACATGAATGTTTTTTGTAATCACAGTGACCAATCATGCAATTAACCCAAAAATTATATATTGAAAAAAGGAAAATTGGAAAAAAATTACAAAAAATTATATTTTTATGTGAAATATAACAGAGGGGTTAATTACATGGTTGGTCACTAAGATTACAACAAATGTTTATGTTTGGTCACTCAAAATATTTAAATCCATTCGTGGTCACTAAAATTTGTAAAACCGTCCAAGTTTGGTCACTCTCCGTTAACCAACACCGTTATGTGATGACGTGGCAGAAGAAATCACCTAGTCAGTCAAATTTAACCCAAAAATAGTAAAATCCGACCGGCCATGTCACTATAACCCGCCGTGTCATCTTGTCCATCCCAACCCAACCCAACTCTTGAACCAACCCGACCCACCTACCCATGAATCGACAACTCAAACAAAATAAGGGCTTATCCCTTTTTCCTTTCCAAATCTGAAAACCATCTTCTTTAGTTCTTCATTTTCTTGCATTCCCTTTGACAACCAGATCTGAATGGAGCTTGAATCGGTCGCCGCAACAATCGCACCCCCCTGCTTTTATCTCCCTCGCTTGTTCGTCCTTCGCCGTTCCGTTCCTTCTCCTACCCTTATCTTGTCAATTCGAGTCCCCACTGCACCTCCATGGTTCCCCAGCCCAAGCTTCCCTCTCCATGACTTCCGAATTCTCCTTGATCTTCCTCACCGCCTCCTCGTATATGCTCCTCCGTATTATATCCCACCCTCCTCCTTTAACAATCGTTTTCTTGTTCTCATTATTATTACTTTCGAATTTCCCCGTTTTGAAATACCATTCCAGTTCGGGGACCCCAATCGATTTCAGCAGCCCGGTCTGACCCGACCACGACTCCGACGAGTAGAACTCCGCCATCTCCTCCATTATCCCCGTCTCACCATCTCGTCCACCAGCCGACATAGGTAGTCGCACAGCACGGAAAACGTGACATCAATCTAGAGAAAGCAGCAATCGTAACTCAACTGCGGGGAGACCCGGTCCTCCGGACCCGACCCGTAAAAGACATCGAACCCAGGGTGAAACCGATCAACGGGGAGGGAGTAGATGAATGACTTGGACCAACCCACCACGACGGAGAGCTTTCCCCTCGATGCAATGTCGGATACCGCCGCCCCGGCGGCGTCGCGGAACTCGGCGGCAGTTAACTCCACCTCGACCTGGTCCAAAACGCGAAGGAGGTGGTGTCGGACGCCTCTCCGCTCTAGAATCATGATTTTATTGTTGGCGATGTCGAGCCCTGACTCGCTATGACACAACTCCTAACAATGGCCAAGTGTAATCAATGGAAGGGACTGCAATATAGTGGCTCAAGTAATAAATATTGAATCCACGGGTCTCTAGAGTTACTATTACTCAGTTTCAGTTCATTATCTAGCAAACCAGATTAAGATAGAACAACTAAAAATACTCTAGCAAACTACAGTTAAAGTTAATCTAATTACAGGTTGGGAACTCACTTATGTATGATTCTCCATAGCCACTAGCCAGATTAACGATTGATGATTTCTAACTTGTTTCACTTTCATTCACAATGCGGAGAATCCTTGACTAGACCTTGAGTCTCGACTAAAGGAACAAGGCCCTCTTGAGTCAATTGCCTAGAGGGACGTATCCTTCTCTAGAACAACCGATCAAGGCGTTCTGAACTAGACTCCCTCTATCGAAAGAAGTTCTCAATCGATACAAAGCAGTCAACCAATCCTCGACTAAAGCAATCGATCCACTACTGTCAATCTATGGTGCTCTATTGACCTAATCAGGTATTCGCTCTCATAGGATCAAAGCAGAATCAATAATCTCGACTAAAGCAGAATTGAATCATGAAAACATGCATAGATTGAATATGAACTCAAGATTATCAAGTAGGAGTACTCATACAATCATCCAATCAAACAAACATGGCTAGGGTTCCTCAAAACCTAAGTGAAGAGAAGTTACTCCATAGAGAAGAGAGAGACTGCAGTAAGAATCTTTAGATGATCAGTCTTCAAGTCCGGGCTTGTTCCTCGAGTTTCCAAAGCAAAGAAACCCTCCAGTTCCACTCCAAGATTGCCCTCAAATCGCCCTCTCTCTCTCTTTGGTTCGTCCCTTGGGTGTTTGGGATCCAAAACCCAGCTCTCTCTTTCCTTTGGCTTCAATCTGCCTAAAAAACCCGATTCTGGGCAAAACACGGTCGAGGGCACGACCGTGTTTTACTTTTGCCCGCCCGTGTTTTGCCCCCAGCAGCCCTCGTCGTCCGAAAAACGGTCGTGCCTAAATACGGATATGGCCGTTTTTTCTTTAGGCCCGCTCGTGTTTTTACTGCCGAACATGTTCCCCTATATTCAATGCTTTGTTTCTCCCTCGTCCGGACTCCGAATCAGTCGCCGTTTGATCCCAGACGCTCATAGTCTCGTCCTCTTTCTTTTCATGATAAGATTGCATGATTCGTTGTTCATAAAGTGAGGTAGAAATCCATTCTTCTTCTGGTCATGCCTTATTTTCTTCTCCCTAATCGCCAATTGATCTCTAATTGACTTGAAACTTGCGCCTATGCTTCACTTTATGTGATAGGACCTGAAAGGTGACAAAGGAACACAACCTAGCGTAAAATAGGCCAAAGACGCGATAATTAAAGCTCAAACAATCAAGAAACAAAGGGGTAAACATGTGCAAATATCGAGTCATCAAATCCCACCACACTTAACCGTTTGCTTGTCCCCAAGCAAACCTAACTCAAACCAATGCATCTCTCCAGACCTCTATAGCAACATACAACCCCGATCGTCGGTAGAGGATTTCCTAGATCATATAGCAGCTTACGAGGTCAACTGGTCTTCTAAGACGTTCCCTATATCTCTCAATGCGAGTACTAGACTCAAGCCAGGATCATGAGAAGAAGTAGAAGTAAGACAGTCAGTTCATGGATAAAGGAACTCACACCATTCAAAACCAAGGACTCGTTGTACCGGGGTGCTCTTTCACTTCATTTCACCGTTGGAACCCCTTTTTCACTTTCATTTTACTTTTTTTTTCTTTTTCATTCACTTGGCGGGGGTTCCAACTGCAGTCTTTTGCACGGTCGACCCTTATTAGTCGAGCAAGAGCAATTTCTGTACATCTGGCGCTCGCCAGAGTACTTCTTTTAACTCCTTTTCCTCAACTCGTGTGGAGGGTCAATGAAATTAAGGGGGGTCGGAAGCTCTATCCGTGCCCTTAAAAACACATCCTCAAGTAGGCAAACCGTTCAACGGGTGGAAGTTTTACTTGTACTAAATACAACTTAGCTTCACCTTGTAGGAGTACCCCACTAAGGATCACTAAAATCTCTTCCAAACCCCGATTGTGTGCAATGAAGGTGTCACACACGTTGGGCTTACCCCATGTTTAAGATTTAATGATTTCGACATGGAGGACCAACTGCTTTTCATTTTTCACATGAGTACCCTGTTCGATACATGAGTCCATAACACAATCCAAACAGAGTCACCATTACCACATGAATTCAACGGTCTTAGCTCCACAAATTCACAAAATCAACTGGCACAACAGAGATCTAGATAGGAAAAATCTTATACTTCAACATCCTCCATAGTGCTACACTACCTCCCTAGGTTGCACATTACTATAGAGACTGTCAATTCAAAGCATACTGAGCAGGCAATTTGCAAGGAAACACGTACTTGGAGCCCTCAAATTTAAAAATTTGGACAGTGGACTAGGCTCCAAGCACACAAACAGCCAAACATTCACCCGCATACATAATCGAACATCCCCCCACACTTAAGCACGACATTGTCCTCAATGGAGGAAATATAAGGAGGGTAGAACAAAGTTACCAAATCAAGGGTGAATGATGGTGGGCGAGGCAGGCGGTGCATTCCAGGAGGAGAGAGTAGTCGGAACACAAACACCACACAAAATATCACAAAGGTTGAGTTATTGACTCTAAAATCAAATAACAAAACTGACTCAACCGAGGAGAAAAAGAGAAAGAAATGCAAACCGACTGGTTGGGTTGCCTCCCAACAAGCGCTTCTATCACGGCGTGAGCCGGACGATGGCTCCTAAGTTTCGGTCCATCCCAAAACCTCCTTGAAGTTGAGGTTCTCGTCGATGAGGTGGAGTCTCAAGTCACGAGCATGTGGTATGACAGGTGATGAAAGCTCGTGCACTTGATGCAGATAACGTCTCCACCCTCGAGACCTCTTCTTCTCTTCTCTCGTCTCATTGCCCCAAACTAGATATGACAGCATCGATTGACCACCATCGCGTCCACCAAGAGAGACCGATGTCGACGTGGCCTTGGTCTGGCAAAGAGACACTGCAAATGGGTCCTTGCTAAGTAGTTCCTCGAAGTTTGGTGGAGATATCACATGTAACTCATGGCCGGTGCAGGCCTCTTCCACCTTAACTCCATCCTCAGCCTGGACGCCAATTGCTTCGTCAACCTCCCTTTCTTCTTCATGCGGTATCACCCCTGGGAAATGATCAAGAACTCCTCCTGCTTCACTTTCGTCATCCTCCACAACTTCTTTCTGCACCCTTTCTTGCTCTTCTTCTTCTAGCACGGATTGGAGAGCAAGTTGCCAAGCAATTTCTTTCATGAGATCTTCTTGCATCTCCTCACTCATGCCCGCCTCTTCAAAGCTCAGTTTGCGATGTGGGAAGGTGTGGTCGGCTACGACAGGATATTCCTGATCATGATCATCATGGGAGCTCTCCGTGACAACTTCAGTGTGCTCCACAATGTCCTTGTAGCCTTCTTCTTCCTCCTCTTCTTCTAGTATGGTAGCAGACGGGTGATCTTGAGCAAGTTGTGCAAAAACTTGCTCAACCCGCTCCGGTTGCTTTGATGAGTGCGAAACAGTCTCCTCCGATTCACGGAGGGATGAAGAGTTAGGAGGAGCAAAAGATGAGAAAAGGAGGTCCATCTTGCGATTGCGTCTCTCGGTGTCCCGAGCAAACTGCTCCACGAGAAGCCTCAATTCATAGTTTGGATCTGGCTGTGGAGTGTAGCATGGCTCTGCAGAATGGCCCATGAAGGTCGCCATGGGTAACTCTAGCGCCGATGGCTCTTCTAGTTGTGGGAGAAATTCTTCTTGGTAATGAGGTTGTTCTTGATATACCCAGGGGTCTGTTTGCTCTCCTTAGTAAGGGGGTTGGTACTAGAACCCGAATCCATAGTCTTCTCCTCCTTGATTGCTCCAGGGAGTCTCGGGGTAATACCACTCGGATGGTGGTGGAAACCCCCAATGGTTGGAGAAGCCATGAGGATCCATGATTTAGATCTGCACCAACAGAAACAAAAACACCCAAGTGAAAAGTAAGGGTGGAAAAGAAAAGAAAAACGCTAAAGTAACAAACTTCTGCCTTTCCTAATAATCTAGAAGTTCCCCGGCAACGACGCCAAAAACTTGACTCGCTATGACACAACTCCTAACAATGGCCAAGTGCAACCAATAGAAGGGACTACAGTATAGTGGCTCAAGTAATAAATATCGAATCCACGGGTCTCTAGAGTTACTATTACTCAGTTTCAGTTCATTATCTAGCAAACCAGATTAAGATAGAACAACTAAAACTACTCTAGCAAACTACAGTTAAAGTTAATCTAATTACAGGTTGAGAACTCACTTAGGTATGATTCCCCCTAGCCACTAGCCAGATTAAGGATTGATGATTTCTAACTTATTTCACTTTCATTCACAATGCGGAGAATCCTTGACTAGACCTTGAGTCTCGACTAATGGAACAAGGTCCTCTTGAGTCAATTTCCTAGAGGGACGTATCCTTCTCTAGAACAACCGATCAAGGCGTTCTAAACTAGATTCCCTCTATCGAAAGAGGTTCTCAATCGATACAAAGCAGTGAACCAACCCTCGACTAAAGCAATCGATCCACTACTATCAATCTATGGTGCTCTATTGACCTAATCAGATATTCACTCTCATAGGATCAAAGCAGAATCAATAATCTCGACTAAAGCAGAATTGAATCATGAAAACATGCATAGATTGAATATGAACTCAAGATTATCAAGTAGGAGTACTCATACAATCATCCAATCAAACAAACATGGCTAGGGTTCCTCAAAACCTAAGTGAAGGGAAGTTACTCCATAGAGAAGAGAGAGGCTGCAGTAAGAATCTTCAGATGACCAGTCTTCAAGTCCGCGCTTGTTCCTCGAGCTTTCAAAGTGAAGAAACCCTCCAGTTCCACTCCAAGAATGCCCTCAAATCGTTCCCTCTCTTTGGTTCGTCCCTTGGGTGTTTGGGATCCAAAACCCAACTCTCTCTTTCCTTTGGCTTCAATCTGCCTAAAAAACCCGATTCTGGGCAAAACACGGTCGAGGACACGGCCGTGTTTTACTTTTGCCCGCCCGTGTTTTGCCCCCAGCAGCCCTCGTCGACCAAACACGGTCGTGCCTAAATATGGACACGGTCGTGTTTTTCTTTTGGCCTGCCCGTGTTTTTACTACCGAACATGTTCCCCTATATTCAATGCTTCGTTTCTCCCTCATCCGGACTCCGAATCAGTCGTCGTTTGATCCCAGACGCTCGTAGTCTTGTCCTGTTTCTTTTCGTGATAAGCTTGCATGATTCTTTGTCCATAAATTGAGGTAGAAATCCACTCTTTCTTCAGGTCATGCCCGAGTTTCTTCTCCCTAATCGCCAATTGATCTCTGATTGACTTGAAATTTGCGCCTATGCTTCACTTTATGTGCTAGGACCTGAAATGTGACAAAGGAACACAACCTAGCGTAAAATAAGGCAAAGACACGATAATTAAAGCTTAAACGATCAAGAAACAAAGGGGAAAACATGTACAAATATCGAGTCATCAAGCCCCCTATAGACCTGCATTTTGTTGGACTTGTGATGTCAAAGTGAAGGCAAGATTTAGGATAATGCTTTTGATAAAAAAAAAGACTTAGGTTAAGTTTCCTTAAACGTAAAGAAGAGAGGGTCGGTTTGGTTGTTGAACTGGGTTGGGTTAGGTTATATAGTAGTATGACGTGGCGGGTCGGGTCATATGATGTGGCAGGTTAAATTGCATGACCATACATGTCTGTTAACCACGTCAGCAGAAAACTGACGCCGTTAATGGAGACTAACAGAGAGTGATTAAATTTGGATTGTTTTACTAATTGTAGTGACCATGAATGAATTTAAATATTTCGAGTAACCAAACATGAACTTTTTTGTAATGTGAGTGACCAACCATGCAATTAACTCATTGTCATCCAAATGGATCCTATCCTATCCAAATAATTGTAGTGACCATGAACGAATTTAAATATTTCGAGTAACCAAACATGAACTTTTTTGTAATGTGAGTGACCAACCATTCAATTAACTCATTGTCATCCAAATGGATCCTATCCTATCCAAATAGACATACGTCTCAATTTGAACCAATGATAGCTAATAAACGATTTTGAGGGTTTGAACCCATGATAAATAATATACGATTTTGAGGGTCGTTTTTATGTGAAAAATGATTAAATAGGTGTCATTAGATATATGAAAAAGGATTAAATAATAGCTAATAAACGATTTTGAGGGTTTGAACCCATGATAAATAATATACGATTTTGAGGGTCGTTTATATGTGAAAAATGATTAAATAGGTGTCATTAGATATATGAAAAAGGATTAAATAGTTGTCATTAGATATAAATAAATATGCTTTCATTGAGAGTTGAACTCAAGACCTCCCGCTTACTAAACGGGTGCTCTAACCAACTGAGCTATGAAAGCTTTGCATTTAATTATCATTCTTACATTAGACTTGGAGAGGTGGATTTTTGGGTGGAAGGCCAATTAAGATTCTTCTATGATTTATGAACACATTCAATTACACATATCAATCCAATTGAGAGGATAACACATCATTCACACAACACTTGTGTCAACAAAACTAGCTTTTTACCCGGCCCGTTGGCTGGAGAGATTTATTTTATAATTTATATTAATTAATTTATTTATATGTTTAAATCATTTTGGATCTTCTAAATATTTTGTGTTCTTGATTCATAAAAGAGTTTGTAGTATGTCTATATTGAAAATTTCCAATATTTAGCACACTCACTTCTGATGCTTCGATTTTCTAATCATAAATTATGTCGCTGTCACGTCCCATTTATAACTTATGTCAAAATTTGTCAACCAAAACACTAATATTTAGCATACGCCAACCTGAACCACACACACACTACCATACGACCATTGAGTTTTACTATTTAGACTTCAGAGTTTTTTGGGGCATGATACTATACCCTAACCTCTAATAGGTGAACTCTTATCCCTAATTCTCTAACCTCTAATTTATGCAAATACTTTGTCATACCTATCTTCTATCGTATCTTGAGTAAAATGCAAAGATAGTATACCTTATTTGCATTGAATGCAAATACTTTGTGGTAGCTACTTCGATGCACTCACAAAAATGAGTGCATTGAATGCACCCAACTCTGAAAGTAGCCTTAAGACATCAATTTTTTATTTTAATTGGTAAGATCAGTGTAATATGACAATATAATATAATATCACAACTAATCAATGCATTACCCTAAGGCCTAAGCCCTAAACCTTCAATTTTGAACTTTTGCCCTAAACCCCAAATCATGAACCCTAACCCTAACCCTAAATCTATAAATCATAATTTCTTCAAATTAATGTAAATTTTGAATAATTTTTGTGCTAATTCATGGGGTTACTTTTTCATCGTATCATACGTGATCATTAACATTGTTTTGACATGAATCGCATGCTCATAATGACAAATATGAAGCGAGTGCATTGAATGCACCCAAAAATGTGAGTGCACCGAAGACATAACCATATATATATATATATATATATGTGTGTGTGTGTGTATATATATATATTGTAGACTCAAAATTATCCAGATACTTTTCCAGACCTATCTTATCTCGTCTAATACTCATATTAAAAGTGCTACTCGCCTATCCCCCACCCTCGGAATAGAGATCCCGCTTTTACCCCATAACGTCAGACAACCATTGAGGTTGTTTATCGTTTGATATGTAATATATAAAGAGGAAAATTATAAGATGATGCTATTTATTTCTTATCCTTTCCCGCCGCCCCCTTTATGGAGAATAATAGGGTAGGGATGAAAGGATCATAGCTCGATATATTTTTATTCTGTTCATCGTATTGGAGGTTGTGTTCTTTTTTTTTTTTGCTTCTTTTCATTCTTCTTTGACACCTATGGTTGCGATCAGAGGTATTTAGCCCCCGAAAGGGGTTGAGAATTTAGGTCCTTTGGAAATCCAATACACATTCATGATCCTCAAGTTTGGACGAACTCTTGACCAATGTTGTAAAGATTAGGACTTTTTAGTGAGACATTCTTAGTAAAGATACTTCATTGTTGGATCAATTTATTCATCCATATTGAAACTTGACACAGACCGTAGCCCTCGTGATGATTAAATTCTATAATCTCGACTCATTTCCATTTTGGTTGTTAGTTTTTTTTTTTATCAAGACACTTAAATTTAGTATATTATAGAATATGTATCAATTGTTAATTTTTGAAGTTCAACCCGTGGTCATTGTTTATATGTTGGCTTAGAATCTCAATCTAAGACACTCGCACACATTATCGAGGATTTTGGTCTTAACATGGTCGTTGAATGTGTAATTTTCAAAGATTTTATCACTTATATATTAATATTTGATAAAGAGTTTCTACAATACACATATTTTTCAAGTGCATTTAAAATGTCTTATCATTTGAAAAATATTGGTGGATTTCATTAGATTATTTCCATTAACTTATTATCTATACAACATATATCAATTCGTGTTTCTCGAGTTTGGACGAACTGGCAACCAATTTTGAGAGTTGAGATTACTGGATAATGATACTTGATTGTTGGATAAATATGTTTATCCCAATTGACTATTTTACTAAAAATTGCCAACCTTTATTTGCTAAATGTCTAGGTTAGTAGTTGATGAAACGCGATGTTTATCGTAGATTCTCAACAAAGATTCTCTAACATTCCTTATTGTTTTTCAAGGAATCTTGTGTCTCATCCTAGGGTATGAAGTCAAAGTTCGTCAACAATCATACTTAAGTCAATTTTTAAATTTTTTATTTATAATCGTTGACGATAAGTCCAAGTCTGAAAGAAAATTTTCTTAGCATACGACTTAGGACCTCAATAGAGCTTGCTCAATCAACATGATATAGAACAAATATTATTAATGTGAACTTAGGACACATTATAAAATTATTGCACATGTGATTTCTCTTCATTTGAGGAGTTTAAGGTAGAACATGATGTGAGGAATAAGAAGTCTTTTTTAAATAAATAACTATAACTACTCGATCAAGATTATACTCTGACATTTTTCTCAATAATACTTATTTTATTTTATAGACATATAATTTACGAATAAGAGAGTGTTTCATTGCAACAAAATATAAAGTAATATAGTTTATTTTTCATAGGTAATTGAATGTCAAATGTTTATTTTCTCTCTTTTCATATAATTTTTTTAATCAAAAAAAATTTATTGTTTATGTGTATGTTTGTCTTATTTCCATAAAAATATAACTTATCATTCAATTTTAGCAAAAATGAGTAAAAAATTTACTTCATAAGGTTTAATCATATATTTTTTATTTAAACAAATGTGGTATATGTTACTTTCTGTTTTCTTATTTATATTTTTTTACTGGACAAAAAAATTATTATTTATGTGTGTTTGGTTAAGTTTATCAACATGTAACCTACTATTAAAGCAAAAAAAAAGTTAAAAGAAATGGAAATATTAAAGAAGAGAGAGGTAGCTCCATAAATACATTAATAACTAATTTTTTTGTTTGTAAAAAAGTTGTCCAACTTGGCAAATTGTGGATCCTCCAAGTGCTTATGTGACAAGAGATTTCTTTTGAATTGCCATAATATATAGTATAGATAGATAGATAGATAGATATAGATAAGTTGAGTAGAGAAAACATCGACGACAAGCTGACCATTTGGTACATATGGCACATCCTAGTTGTCTGCTTTAACCTGGTGTTTGTTCCAAATAAAATGAGGTCGTTTGCTCTTGGTATTTTGGTGTTGGATTTTGGCCCAAAATCCAACATATGTTGGACTTTATAATGAATCCATGTTTGTTAGCATATAATGGATTTTGTTTCAATCTGTGGGGTCCACTAATATTGGATTATTTGGAGCTAAAATCCGTGGGCCCCATGGATTATAAAATCTTACCTCTATAGCTAGGATTTTGGAAGATAGATATAATCCATGATGTTTAATGACCGTGTTACCCCCACTCATTTTGTGTAATCCAATTTTGCCCTCGGTTATTATTATCTCTACTGAGGACTTTTGTATACACTCTCATCTCACCAACTTTGTCTCTTCGTTGCCAAGTGATTGCAACACAGCAAAAAGCTCCGGCAACCTTTTCCATCTCTGCCTATCGTCGTTTTGTCTTCCTTTTATATGAAGCTCGACAATTAATTATTTCATGCTTACATCCTCTTTTTTTATAATCCAATCCAAACCCTTGATTTTCCTTTCGACATTATTGGTTTGGGTTGAGAGTTTCAATTTACTTTAATGGCTTCTTGCATGTATACAATATGACCAAATAGTATGGATGTTGCTGCCATTTTTACATATGCTAATTCTTCATGTATATACAAAAACATTCAAAATACAAGTAAAGTAAAAAGTGGTTCATTAAGGATAAGAAAGTAATTTCCCCCATCAAGCCATAATTCCAACCTACTAAAAGCCATTACCAAATCCTACAAACAAACATGGAAGTTTCAAAATCCAACATAATCAAAATCCAACATAATCTCTCATATTCAAAATCCAAGGTTTTATCATAATCCCTCATTTTCTAAAATCCTAGAAGCAAACGACCCCTAAAGGCTTTTTGATGAAAATTTTTAAAAAAAGGAAAATTGAAAAAAAATCACAAAAAATTATATTTTTTATGTGAAATATAACAGAGGATATGTTTGAACAAATTATCATATTAACCCTAATGATTAATGGCACAACTTGGTTATTTTAAGTTTTTCCAAACTATTAACGAGTCTAAAGGCCAACACTTTGTAAACTAATTCACCTATCTTTTTCCTAATTGTCTTCTAATTTGTTGAATAAAAAATTATTCTGTCCTTCTTTTTAGATATAAAAGTCAATGTGTATAAAAAATTCTTTAAAAGACATAGTTATAAAGTAAATTTTTTTTTTAAAAGACGAGCTTTAAATTTAACTATTTTGTAGGTTTAAGGTTGAACAATAACTTCTACCGCAAGTTGAGAAAATGTATAAAAGTATGTTTATAGTAAAACTTAAATTCTTTTAGAAAGTAAAAATTTTGCTGTCGGAAATCACAGTAAAAAACACGGGAAATATTGTCTGAAACTCACTCTATTTTGAAATATTTTGCATTCGTAAAATGAACCGAGTCAAAAATTAATGGCAAAACATCAAAGTTTAAGCGTCAAATTGTAACACAATAAAATTTAAATGATGTCAAATGAAAAGTTTCCATCCTGTTGAAACGTCCATCCTTTCCCCCAAGTCGCAAGTCCTTATCAAGTCAAACTCATGAACTGCGTGCGGAGCTTTGCTCGACCCCGACTGATTTTCATCACCCAAAACAACCGCCCGCTCTCCATAACAGAATCCCACCTGCAAATTACTCTCTCAGGAGCTCCGGCCGGTCACCGGAGAGAAAGATGAAGCAGTACCACAAGCTTACGGCGGTGCTGTGCCTGGTTTGGATGGCCACCATTCTCTACGGCGAAATGCTTGCCTTCTGGATGCCTTCTCTCTTCTCTTGTTCCTGGCCAGACCGCTCCCCTTCTCCAGTATTGATCTATCATCTAATCTAATCCAATCAAATCCGTTTCTGGTTTGCTGATTTGTTCTTTCCTTTTGCGTTTGATGTTCCCATCTAATGAAACGCCAACTGGGTCCTCTGCGTTTTCAGATCGGCAGGAAAGTTTCTGCCAATGATGATTATGTGAGGATTGCCGTGCTAACCGATCCGCAGGTTCTGTTCTTCTTTCCCCTTTCCTCGCTCGCACCGCCCCCTCTGTGTTTGTCTTAGAAATGTGGTTTCGAGTTTCCATTTTCTTTCGGGTAGTGGCCAAGTTTCATACTTTACCGATATGGTACCTGTATTTTGGGCAATGTTAGAACTTGGAATGGAAGCTTGCAACGGTAGTTCTAGATATGTAATTTGGTATCGGATGCTTCATTTTGAGGACTGTTTGTTTCCTCACTGTAATGCTTAAACCTGCTGCTTTGCTTTTTGGTTAAACAGTTGATGGATAGAACATCGCACCCAACGCTACCAAAGTCACTGCTGGGGGTTGCTCAATTCTATACTGATATATACATGAGGAGGGCCTTTTTCGCTTCCTTGTTGCCAATGAAACCCCATGTCATTCTGTTTCTGGGTGATTATTTTGATGGTGGTCCTGAATTGTCTGATGCCGAGTAAGCATTCTGGATTTTTCTCCTTTTTGGCATGTTTGTGGATTAGTTGTGTGTGTCTTTGTATTTTCTACTAGTACAAAATCTCATTGACATTCTTTTTTGCCTGATAAGGTGGCAGGATTCTATGCATCGCTTGAAGCACATCTTCGATTTGGATGCCAAGACAAGAGACAAGAACGTCCCGGTTTTCTTCATCCCTGGGAACCATGATATTGGCTATTCAAGCATCAATTCCCATAATTCAGAGGTGTGCTTCTTTTGCAAAGAACAATATATGTTTTGTTGTTCTAGTTGCTTGCTTGTGTTCCAAATGGGCTTATCAGAATTTTATTGATAAAATTTTAAGACCATTTGCGTCTTATTGGTTAATGCGGTAGCTGCACAGTAAGCTCGGCACCACTTTTTGATCCTTGGAAGCCTGATTGATGAGTAAAACTTGGAATCCTTTATTTGAAAGATCCAAAGTGGTGTAGTCTAAGTTTCTTAAAGCTTCTAACTTTGACGAATCTGCTTTCTATAGGCTTCAAAAGACTTTGCTTTTGTGAGGCACGAGTAACAAGTCCCTGACCCTGAGCCTATCTGGCGTTCCTAGGGTTTTAACTCTGTAGAGAATTAGGAAGATAGCGCTCTGCTTTTGGACACTGATGGATATTCCAGAAAAGAGTAGAAAATGTAGGGTTTCAGGGGGCTGCCTTTCCAATTCAGGAGCAGCACTTTGCTTGAGACTTGAGAGTCAAGTCAGAGAAACAAGTCAAATGACTCGGTTCAATTACGCTATTCAATCTGTCAAAATCAGTAAGAATTAACATCCTTTGATAGGAGGCCCAACCTTACTTTGCAAGAACAAACTACTCGTATTCCAATAGAAATTCATCACTAATTACTAGTTTTCCTACAAGACTTTAGGTTAGACAATGACTATCAGCATCAGTATGTCTTATTAACTATAGTTGAATTAGAGAATAATAAGTGGGAAAAGTTTCCAGTCTTAGTCCTTTTTTTGTTAATATAGTCCCTACTTCTTTGAAAACTTTGTCTGTTTGTAAATTTTACTACGCATCTCCCCTCATAGTGTCAGAGATTTCATGATTTCAATCTAGATCTACTTGTTTTTAATCACTTTCTTAATTCATACAGGTTGTTAGGCGCTATGAGAAAGAATTTGGAAGTAGAAACTTCTGGTTTGCGATTGGAAAAGTTGAGTTCATTGCTGTTGACGCTCAAACTTTAGATGGTACGCAGACCAGTTACATTGCAGCTCTCACTAATTAAAATAAAAAGCAAGTATTAGTTTTACAGCTTTTCCTCCGACAATAACCCATGTTAAATGATGTGTTTGTACTTAACACACCGTTGTTTTTCTGCAATGTCATATCTGTTTCCCTTGTTAAAAGGGTCATCTTTCCCACTTGTTCCGTAAACCTGAAAACTTGAACAATCTGCATTGTAGTTTCACCATGTCTCCAAGCTTGGCAGCTCCAATAGAACCCAAGTTCAAATCAATCATCAGTCTTTTCCATGGGTTATTGTTTTCTCCCAATATCACTGCCGAGAAGTTCGGAAGTTTTTATCACAAGTTGTTTCAGTTGTCGTTATGTCATCTTCTTTGTGGCTTACTTGATGGACTGCACTCGATGCACATGAATTATATCTGAAGTTAAGAGTAATATTATTTTGTTAAATGCCTGCACTTTAAATAGCACCTGATTCAATTATAATGGTATCTGGTTTCTCAAAACAGAGTACGTTGTGCATTTTGTCATGTTCAGGGAATGCCATTTCAGACATAACTTCCTCGACCTGGAAATTCGTGAAGAACGTCTCAGAGGGTAGATATCTGCACTTCTTTGTTTAGGCCTTTTTCCCCTTCAGTTTTCATGATGGACATGACATCAATGTTGTTAATGTGTGCAGGCAATGACTTAATGCCAAAGATTTTGTTGACCCATATTCCATTGTACCGTCCTGACAATACATATTGTGGTCCTCATCGGAAATCTCCAATCATTAATCAGGTTGCTAATGGCAATTTTTACAAATCACTTTTTGATTGTTATTCACCCTGCTTCCAAATCTTCTGTTGGGTGTTTATATCAGTTCTCATGCGACTGCTACTTACTTGAACTCCTCCTCTCTTCTGTACTCAGCGGTTTGTTCGCACTCGTGATCGAGAGATATGGTAATTGTCATCTTTAGTGAAACGAGTACCAGAACTATATTAGGTGCTGATCTGCTCAACTTGATATACATGCAGGTACCAGAATTATGTGACTGAGGAATCCTCAAATAAATTGCTAGACTTGATCAAACCTGTAAGTCATTCGCATATTGATCTTGACATTTTGATGCCTTGTGTGTTTCTTAGAGGTACATACCACTAATTGTTTGGTTATAGGTACTTGTTTTGTCAGGCCATGATCATGATCAGTGCACAGTGCTCCATGACTCAAAATCTGGTCCAGTTAGAGAGGTAACACGCTTTTATTTTGTCAAATGCAGCTTTTCTGAGATCTGACGTTTTATGTAACAATAATAATATGCAGCACACTGTAGGCACCATAAGCTGGCAGCAGGGGAACTTGTACCCTTCGTTCATGCTACTGTCTGTCGCGGATAACTCCACGGGTCCGAGCTTCTCCATCACCGAAGAAGCAGTAAAGGCTCATCTATGCTTCCTTCCTATTCAAACTCACATCTACATATGGTAAACTGCTTAGCAACAAGGCCTTATTGTTTTGAACAAATCCACTCCTTGCAGTTTGCTCTTTCAGCTGAATCTTACCTGCTTTAAAAACTGCCAGGTACATAGTGCTCTTCAACTTGACGATTCTCGCTCTCCTCCTCTGGCCAATGAAGGGCGTGAACTTCGAAAAATACTTGAACTTCATAACGGCTTGTCTTAGACCATACAGTATCTTGTTCAAAGGAGGGCCGAAGGAGAAGACCGACGACGAGAACTGCGAGTACGAGATGGTGTGGGATGCAGAAGGATCAATGCATCTCGTCAAGAAAGCAATCCCCATCCTCACTTCGGTTCCAGCTGATGATTACGCTGTGATGGAGAGAGGGAATGCTGTTATGCGGCCAGCAGCAAAGACCACCACACCTCCTCCTGAGGCCGAGTTTCCACCGGAGGTAGACTCAAAATCATCGTCCAGAAACAGCAGGTCGAAAACGAAGATCGCTATTCAGAGAGTAGTTCGAGCGACTCGGATGGTTATGGTGATTGCTGCAGTAAACGGTTCGCTATACATGATGTTGCTTTTCAAGGATACGTCGATTGACCAGTGATGTATGCAATCACAGGGGAGGCCGCTGAAGACAGAACGTTATAGTTATACAGAGAGATTGTTGCCAGGCATCCTTCTGCATTGTAACCTGAAGAGATCATTGCAGCGAGCTTCTGGTTTTGGTCACTCGGCGGCTTGATCAATGTTAACGTAAGAGAGTGAGTGACGACTGACGAGCTGTTATTAATAGGTGTATTTGAACAATATATGCACTTTTAGCCTTGGATGAGGTGATTAAGGGGTAGTGATGGCAATGGCTCGGGGCGGGGCGGGTACTTCAATACCCATGCTTCGCCCAATGCTAGTACAGGTCGGGGCGGTGCGGGTCAACTCACTCTTACATGTTATTTGAGAAAAATACACACATCATTTTACTTTTTATGATAAAATGAAGGGGAAAATAGTGATAATATAATAAGTAATTGAGTCTATTTAGTTGAAAGATCAAGTCTAACTAGTCGAATAAAAGCCAACATAGGAGATATATGAATAGATGGGGTAAAAAATTGACCTAGAACGGGCTAAGAATGGGGCGAAGCGGGGCAGTGCGGGTCGGAAGTTGATACCCATACCCCGCCCCATGCTAATGCGGGTCAGGTAATACCCGCCTCATCTCGGAGCAGATCGGGCATTACCCGACGGGACGGTTCAAATTGCCATCCCTATTAAGGGGGAAGAAAAAAGTTTAACAAGTTGCTTAAATCCATCTTAGTCTTAAGATTACTCTAATGGCTATGTAATGGGTGAAAAATTTTAGGCTCCGTGGAAGCTTGTGAGACGTCAATATCACTTCCACCGATGGTGAACCTTCTGTCGACGACGAAGATATCTAGCGCGTGATAGGATTTTATGCGTTGAGAATCTCAAACTCTTCTATGAAAACTAAAGAAATGTGATAAGATTACATCTAATTTCTGTTAAATTATTTAACTTCTCATTTCATCATAAAAAAGTAGAGGCAAAGTACATATTCATAGAACTAATCCCACGTCATTTCCTCCACAAACAAGGTAAATCAATCCCAAAGGCAAAGAATAACTTGCTAAACAAGACACAATTAGTAATACTAATCATAAACATAAACCAATATGAATATCCTATGCAAAAAAAAAAAAACAATATAAATATCCAAATAATCAAATATCTCAATAATTAATTAATATGTAAACTAATACTACTAAATTGCATGGTCCATGAAACCGTACCGTATCAGCAGTTCAATCACAAAATACCAATAACGGAGGCTAAATCGGTAGGCTGTATTTAACAGTACTAACGGTTGAACTACAGTTAAACCACGGTTTTGTTATAAAATACCCTATCACTGACTTTCCCGATACGGTCTACGATACGGTTTCATGGACTATGCTAAATTGGCTACGAATACCACCTTTTCGCCATCGGAAAAGGACAATTTGGGTTGGAAAAGAGTCTGTTATAAACGCGCTGCTACGGATCGGGAAATCGCCGGAATCGACAAAGCAAGAATACGAAAGCGAGAATCGAAAACACGACACACGATTTACGTGGTTCACTAACACGGTGTGTGTTAGCTACGTCTACGAGCGAGAGAGAGCCAGTTTCACTATATCAAGGAGATTACAGATTACAGAGGAGTATGAGAAGTATTTATAGTACTTCTCCATGTGGGTCTAAACCTAATCCAATATGGCAAAGAAAGCGGTTACAGACCAGGCCCAGAACCCGAACCCAAATAACATTGAGCCCATACACCGTGGGCCGGGGCCGTTGCCCCTGCATCCCCCACCGGGGCGTTGCTCCTGGACCCCACTCGCTGACTGGGCAGCGAAACCCCCGATTACCAGTCGTAGCGGCTGATAGTTCGATTCAAGTCACATCAACAGGGTCAACCAGGAGGTTGAACCAATCTTGGTTCAGTGATAAATAATAAGTAACTTGGACAAAAAGAAACGAAGTGACTTAGCCAAATCTTTTTTTGTTGATAACCTCAAACCAATCAATTGAATATTGATTAATACATAATTGATCGAACACTACTTAAAAAAGAAAATGGCTATTCTGCTCAGAAATGAAATGTTCCAAATGTTCATGAAAATTCTTGCTCCCATTAGACCAGACCATTTGTATCTATATGCATTAGGATCCCAACGTTTCATTTATCGGACGGCTTGCAATATTCCGACATGGGTACGGTCTTCGCTGATTAAGGCGGTTGATCATAAACAACAAATTAAATATCATAATTTCCTCCGAATCCGTATCGAGCATTGATTTTTTTCTTCTAGATATAGAGCATCGATTCACCATTCTTTTCTCTTTCTTCACACGGCTTCTCGTCGTCTCCACCTTTTTCCAGCTTCCGGCGAGTCAGTCTTCCCGTTGGAGGAATCCGGCCGGCGTCGCGGTCATGGCTCCAGACGATGTCCTCAAGAAGCTGGAATACCTATCTCTGGTCTCCAAGGTCTGCACCGAGCTCGAGACCCATTTAGGTTTCGGTGACAAAGTCCTTGCGGAGTTCATCACCGAGTTGGGCCGCAACTGCGAGGCCGTAGACGAGTTCGATTCGAAGTTGAAGGAGAACGACGCCGAGATGCCCGATTACTTTGTGCGGACGCTTCTGACCATTATCCATGCGATTCTTCCGCCCACGCGCAAGTCGGAGAACCCCAAGGAGACCGCCGGTCGCGGTGGTTACGATAGGCAAGAAGACGGCAGAGGTGAGATGGTCCTGAAGAGCACTGGCTCCAACACCAACGAGCCTGAATTATACACTGTATACAAAGGCAGGGTTTCCAGGGTCATGGACTCGGGTTGCTTCGTGCAGTTGAATGATCTCAAGGAGAAGGAGGGTCTGGTCCATGTTTCTCAGATTGCAACCAGGAGAATTGGCAACGCAAAGGAAGTAGTGAAACGAGATCAGCAAGTCTATGTGAAGGTGATTTCTATTTCGGGCCAGAAGTTGTCTCTGTCGATGCGAGATGTGGACCAGCATACAGGGAGGGATCTACTCCCGCTGAAGAAGGTGTCTGAAGATGATTCCTCTAGGACGAATCCTTCGAGCGCCAGAGATGGGCAAAGAACTCGGACAGGGTTATCGGGGATTAGGATGGTGGAAGAAGATGAAGCTATTCCATCTTCACGCAGGCCACTTAAGATGATGAGTTCACCAGAGAGATGGGAAGCTAAACAGTTGATTGCTTCAGGTGTTCTGAGCGTTAAAGAGCACCCTATGTATGATGAAGAGGCAGATGCGTTGCAGCTCTATGAAGAGGAAGGAGGTGAGGAGGAACTGGAAATTGAAATCAACGAGGATGAGCCTGCATTTTTGCAGGGGCAAACTAGGTCCTCCGTTGATATGTCACCTGTGAAGATCTTTAAGAATCCAGAAGGGTCACTGAGTCGGGCAGCTGCTCTACAGTCTGCCCTTATTAAGGAGAGGAGGGAAGTAAGGGAGCATCAACAAAGGACGGTGCTTGATTCCATACCAAAGGATCTGAATCGACCTTGGGAAGACCCAATGCCAGAGAGTGGTGAGAGGCATCTGGCCCAGGAACTTAGGGGTGTTGGTTTGTCTGCTTACGACATGCCTGAATGGAAGAAGGATGCTTATGGGAAGGCATTGACATTTGGGCAGAGGTCTAAACTATCAATCCAGGATCAACGGCAAAGCTTGCCCATATACAAACTGAAGAAGGAGCTTGTTCAGGCTGTCCATGATAACCAAGTTTTGGTTGTTATTGGCGAGACGGGGTCTGGTAAGACCACACAGGTAACGCAATATCTCGCCGAGGCTGGTTATACCACACGAGGTAAGATCGGCTGTACTCAGCCCCGTAGAGTTGCTGCCATGTCTGTTGCCAAACGTGTTGCTGAAGAGTTTGGTTGCCGATTAGGAGAGGAAGTTGGCTATGCGATTCGTTTTGAAGATTGTACTGGGCCGGATACTGTCATCAAGTATATGACCGACGGAATGCTTCTTAGGGAGATTCTCATCGATGAGAATCTCTCTCAGTATTCAGTAATAATGCTTGATGAAGCTCACGAGAGGACTATTAACACTGACGTCCTTTTCGGGCTTCTCAAAAAGTTGGTGAAGAGAAGACCCGATCTTCGCCTAATTGTCACGTCTGCTACGCTGGATGCAGAGAAATTTTCAGGTTATTTTTTCAATTGCAACATCTTCACCATCCCTGGTAGGACATTCCCGGTGGATATCCTCTATACCAAGCAGCCTGAAAGTGAGTACCTAGAGGCTGTCCTGAACACTGTCTTACTGATCCACTTGACAGAACCCGAAGGTGATGTGCTTGTGTTCTTAACAGGCCAGGAGGAAATTGATTTAGCCTGCCAGTCTTTGTATGACCGAATGAAGAAGGTAGGTAAAAATGTTCCAGAGCTGATTATATTACCTGTTTATAGTGCCCTTCCGAGTGAAATGCAGTCAAGGATATTTGATCCAACCCCTCCAGGGAAACGAAAGGTGGTTGTGGCAACCAATATTGCAGAGGCGTCACTGACAATTGATGGCATATTTTATGTTGTGGATCCTGGGTTTGCTAAGCAGAATGTGTACAATCCGAAGCAAGGTCTGGATTCGTTGGTTATAACCCCAATCTCACAGGCATCTGCTAAGCAACGAGCTGGACGTGCTGGCCGTACTGGGCCTGGGAAATGTTACCGTCTTTACACCGAGAGTGCCTACCGGAATGAAATGTCCCCTACGTCCATTCCTGAAATCCAAAGAATTAATCTTGGGATGGTAACACTTACAATGAAGGCCATGGGAATCAATGATCTCTTATCTTTTGATTTTATGGATCCCCCAGCACCTCAAGCCCTTATCACTGCCATGGAGCAGCTATACAGTTTAGGGGCATTGGATGAGGAAGGTCTTCTTACAAAATTGGGGAGGAAAATGGCTGAATTCCCGCTGGACCCTCCGTTGTCCAAGATGTTGTTGGCTAGTGTTGACCTTGGCTGCAGTGATGAGATTCTGACCATCATTTCCATGATCCAAACAGGGAACATCTTCTACAAGCCTAGGGAGAAAAAATGCCAAGCTGATCAGAAGAGAGCCAAATTCTTCCAAACTGAGGGAGACCACTTGACCTTGCTTGCTGTGTATGAGGCTTGGAAAGCAAAGAATTTCTCTGGTCCTTGGTGCTTTGAGAACTTTGTTCAGTCCAGGTCCTTGCGAAGAGCACAAGATGTCAGGAAGCAGCTTCTCACCATCATGGACAAGTATAAGTTGGATGTTGTGAGCGCTGGAAAGAATTTCATGAAGATAAGGAAAGCCATCACAGCTGGTTTCTTTTTCCATGCCGCGAGGAAGGATCCACAGGAGGGATACAGGACCCTAATGGAGAACCAGGCGGTGTATATCCACCCGAGCAGTGCCCTTTTCCAGAGACAGCCAGATTGGGTGATCTACCATGAACTGGTGATGACAACAAAAGAGTATATGCGTGAAGTCACTGTGGTGGATCCTAAGTGGCTGGTAGAACTCGCACCTAGGTTCTTCAAAGCTGCCGATCCAACCAAAATGAGCAAGCGCAAGCGCCAGGAACGCATAGAGCCTCTTTATGACAGATATCATGAACCTAACTCTTGGCGGCTGAGTAAACGTCGAGCGTAGTAGTAGTAACAACTAACAAGTATGTTTTTTTTGTTTTTGTGGTTTTATGAATTTAGTTTTGTAGAATGATTCGGGCCTTTGTGGATGCCAAGACTGACTTTGTATATGCTTTTCTTTGTCTCCTTTGAATGTACTTTTCTTTATACGAAAAGATGTCTTAATACTTAATAGAATGATTACACACAATATTCATCCTACTGCCGACCCTAAACCCTAAATCACTTGTTGCTACAGTTACTTGTTAGTTCTCGAGGTGCCTTATGCAGCTTGCAGATTCTTCTTGTTCAGAGTTGAGACAGTTCCTTCTGCAGTTTCACAGGGTAAGTGCTCACCTCCATTGGATTCTTCTTTCTTACTGTGGAACAGTTGGATTGCTGTTGAATGGGATACAAAATGCTCTGCTTGGAACTCTGGGTAGTCTAAGAGAATGCACGTGCGGTTAAGTTACATGAATCGATCAGTCGACTCGTCATATCTTGTTATGTGGAACATTTTTAGTACCTAAATGTTCCAGAGCTGATTATATTAGCCTGCCAGTTTTACTCATACCGAACAGCCCGGAAGACAAAAAATTAAAAAAAAAATCTCCAACGTCAATATGACGTCAATTTGATAGAAAGTCGGCAAAAAAAAATGAAAATCGGGTAGAACCCTTCTCTCCAACACAAATCTAATCGACACTTCGTTCTTTTTATGCCTTGGCAACGTTTTAAGTTTGCAATTGGGTTTAATTAGACTTCATATTAAGAATAGTTGGTGAAGTTGTGAATTTTACTCCATGTTGCTTTTGTGCCTTGGTTTCCTATATATTTTTTTTTTTTGGTGAAATATAGGGCGCAAAGGGCACCCTAACCTGAATTAAGAGATAACGAGGCGGGGAGTATGAGTCCCCAGAGTATCAAAATACAACCAGTACAGAAGAGTACTACTCGGGTTTTGAATCCCGTGAACCCCAATGGGAACAGAATGGCCAATGGAAGCGAGGTGGTCCGCCACGAAGTTCGCTTCTCTGTAGACATGCTCAATCCTTACAAGCCAAGGCCGAGCTAGCCAATGGCGGATCTCTGCTACGCAGGAGTAGTGAGGGTGTTGGGTTTCCTATATTCAATTAGTTAGTACTTGATCCATTGTTTTCCTAAGTAATTCTAATATTTTTATGATATATATATGATAGCATTTTTTTGTCGAAACAGTATTTTAGCAAAATATATAACTTTATTTTAAAAATATATTTTACCGGCATGGAACTGTTGAACCACAGTTGTATCTCAAAAACTCCCTACCATATACTATTACGGAACAACCACCGATACGATTTTTCAATCAATGATTTTTAGTTAGGTTAGTTATATAGTGGTGCACTAGTGTTTCCTTATTCTCCTTTCTTTCTTTTAATTGTCTCCATAAGAAATGATAGTCATATTTTCGTTTTGGATTCAAGTACAAAAGAAGGATTAGTAGCTTTATCGTTAAAAAAAAAGAAGGATTAGTAGCTGAAAACTTTTGATTTTCATGCAAAAATAAAAATAAAAAATATTTTGAAAAGAATTTATATATGGTTCGATATTTAAAATGAAGATTTTGCTATTATCTTTCAGAATATATATGATTTCTCTTTCAATAAAAAATAAATTAGAAACCAAGTAGAATTTGGGGAAAAAAAAACGATTCAAGTTTTGCACCAAATTTTGAACATTAACAATGAATGTTGAGTGTCTTTGTTAGGTATATTTAACAATGTATTTAATGGTTTAGGCTACATAGTTAGTTATTCATAATACCGACTTGATGGTATACGTGAGATGTAACTATACTATTATGTTATGGAAACATATCAACATGATATTTTTTACATCGTTTCTTATATTTTAATATTATCCTGATACAGTTCTATACTATTTAAAATGACACATGTTACTTCCATGAGTTTGAAGACATTATTGATGGTGTAATTTTTGTTTTTGTTTTTAAAGGGAGGAGATAGGGTGCTAACCTCATAGGAGTTAGCACCATACTAACTATTATAATCACCATCTATTATTTAAATCTAATTTAACGGTAGAAAATTGCAAGGGGTCTGTTAGGTATTTAGAAAATTATAATTATTAACTAAATTAAAATCTCTATATTCTCTCTCTATTAGAAACCTCCAACGAGAGAATAGTACTGCTCCACATTATATACAACCGTTACTGTTTGAATTACTATTGATTTGATGGTTTATTGTAGTAATTTTACGATTTTGTGTATTGATTTTATGTCATTAGTAGTGATTTAGTCCACTTTAAAGTAGTAGTGATTTAAGATTTTTTTTATTGTGAATCACAACCAAATACAATAAAAACATTACCACAAACGGAAAAAACTACTACAATAGTGCAAAAACTGCTACTAATTAAAAAAAGAATACTCATTCTGGTAAGAATAACTAGTATTACATTACTAGAAAATGTCTACAACTACAAAACCGGGAATTCTGTGGTGCCGCAGCGGGATTGGTGCCGTCATATTCTTTGGACCGGTTAACACGTTTGGGATTGTGATTTACTGGGTTGGTTTAGGTGATTTAATTAATAAAGCATAAATAAAAAAAAGTCAAAAAAGAAAAGAAAGCAGCGTTGCATTCTCATCCCCTCCTTTTCTCTTTTCTTGGTGCTTCCAACTTCCAAGGCCACCGACTCCGTCAAGTCTCACCGGCAAACCACCATCCTTGTTGTTATCGTAGATCGACCATCAACATCAAAATCCAGAACTTTGTCAGTTTAAAAATCACCACTTTTATCTGTCCCATTGTCACCGTCTGCTCATCGTCACCAATTCTGCGGCGGCAATCCACAATCAACGTCGTCGTCGTCGTCGATCGGCCATCACCACCCAGATCACGAATCCCGGCCCGGTAGTCAAATTCACCACCGTAGTCAGCCTCGTTGCCTCCGCCCGTCATCCCCATTATCGTCTCCGTTGTGCCAACTCCATCACCATCATCGACTCATTGTCCTTGCCGCTGGTCGGCCATCACCACCCAGAACCCGACCCCTCATTTGAAATCTCCCTCAAAATGAAGGGCGACAGGATGATGATACATATCTAGGTCAACCCTACCCATTCCCGCCGGCGATTAAGAGACAGAGACTATACTCTTCGTTTTTCAGAGAAGGCAAAGTGTTCGGCAGGGGCAGGAATTTTTTGGGAACAAGAAGCAACACATACACAGTAAAGATTTTTTTTTTTTTTTTTGTAACTACTAATAAACAAGCTTTTCGTTCCGTGCCGTTTCAGTATTAAGTATATATAATAATTATCATAAAAGGATTTAAATATAAAACACGATGGTTAAGCGAGGATTAATATCAATGATCCTGATTAAATACTATAAATAAATCTAACGGCTTAAAAGCTGACTGCATCAGTGCCGCCACGACACTACAGAATCCGCCCTACAAAAACACTAGTATATTATAAAAAACAACATACAAAACACTACTACAAAAATCCTACTAATCAATACAATTCACCTTTCCCTTCCACTCCGTTACCCTGCAGGTCGTCATCAATGATGTCCCTAAGTGCACAGAATTTGGTTTCCACAACTTTTTTGCCTCATCATCGCTGGATAATATGGCGGATCTAGTTTACCCTTGGAACAGATCCGGAATCGGACCTTCCTCCTCGTTGTTGGTGGTGATGGTGAAACAAAGGTCCGCTTCCAATCTGGTGATTTAACCGGCGACCCACATCTCACAAGCCATCACCGCTGCTTGCCACCTCCGTCATCATCATAGGCAACTCTTATTCTCTCGTCGCAGACTCCCTCCTCCATCGCCATTGACCCTCTATATCACTTTAGGGCGCTCGTGAGAAGAGGGAGGGAAGAAAGACAAAGAACATGCCGCCTACCTCCTCCGTTACCATGTTGCCGATCGGGGAAGAAAGAGAGAACACGGTGGAGAGAGTTTGTGAAAGATAAGTGGGCAAGTGGGCGGATCCAAAGGAGAAGCGGCCAATATTGTATATTAGTTAGTGGTGTTCATTTTGACCAAATTAACGTTTGTCAAATCTTAACCGTATGATTAACTTTACATCTAATGGCTGGCTGAAGACTAAGTTAGTACGGTGCTAATTCCTTAAAGGTTAGCACTTAATCTCATTCCTGTTTTTAAATATACTTGAGTGAATATAATTTTGTAGTTCTTAATAAATTTAACATTTTTTTTATCCTCATAAGTCTTACCTGATGAAATCATTCAATTATGTTAAGAGTTATAGTCAAAACGTTGATTAGAGACATTGGGTATGTTGGTTTTGATTTTTCCAAAAAAATATATAAGTCAATCGATGTTAGTTTCATTTTTGTTCCTCGCCTTATTTATCGAACTATCTATTATTAATACTAAAAACTCATTCTCTTTTTTATGTTTTATATTGCCACCGTCAAATTTTTTATTTTATTTTTGTTTTGGACTTCAATATAGTTACACATTGATAAAAGACAAGGGTATTAAGAAAAGTTTTCTGGTTTATGTAAAATTATTTTTGAAAAATAAAGGTAACTTAATTTGTTGTTTAAACTAGGCAAAATACATCTGTATAACACAACTTTAGCGTTTGTGACAGTAATAGCCACTTTTGGAGAAATACCACTTATAGCCAGAATTTTAAAAATTTGATGACAAATATAGCCATTTCCGTTATAAACTTTAACGACGTTATAAACTCCGTCAGTTAGGTTAACATTTGGCTGACTAATATGCCAAATCATCGCACACATCAACGACAACTCAGCCCTTAGTGACACGTAGATGCCACGTGTTATTTTGAATTAAAAATTCAAATAAATAATTTTAATTTTTCATTAATCAAAATTAAAAAGAAAGAACAGAAACACTATCTCTGTCCCACTATCCCGTCATCTTCTTCCTCTCGTCAGGAGAGCGAATCCCATGACTTAGGGGGGGGGGGTCCTTAGTCACTTGACTAAGCCCCTCCTAGCCATTAGATCTGGACACTTCAATCCAATGGTTAAAAAGTTGGAAGGGCTATTTAATTAATGACAGGGGTAGTTTGGGTATTATGAAAAATTACGAAGTATACAAACCGGATTTACAATAAGTACAAACCATACAAACATACGAACAATACAAACTAGAGCGACAAAACATACAAACATTACAAACGTATGAACTGTACAAACAATACAAACTGGACTGACAAACAATACAAACCATACAAAAAGAAAAAACAACCGGGTTGACTTTGGAGGCTTCATCCCTATATAGAGGGGCTCCTTCCCAAAGTCAACCCGGGTGTTTTTTAGACATACAAACAGTACGAACATGGTGGACAAAAATGACAAACTAGACCGACAATCCATACGAACGGGAAAAAACACCCGGGTTGACTTTGGAGGCTCCATCCCTATATAGAGAAGTTCCATCCAAAAGTCAACCAGGTTGTTTTTTAGACATAAAAAACATTACAAACATGGTTGACAAAAATGATAAACATGGTTCACAAAAATAACAAAGTTTACGAACATTACAAAAAAACTGACAAACATTACAAAATAATAAAGCGTACAAACATTACAAAATAAACCAACAAACAGTACAAAGCATACTAACCGTACAAAATGTCACTAAAAATGACAAACAATACAAACCGAATCTATACAAACATTACAAAATAGGTCAGCAAACATTACAAAACTGTCGTCGGGAAATTTCCTCCGGTTGCCGGAAAGCTCTCTCTCTCTCTCTCTCTCTCTCTCTCTCTCTCTCTCTCTCTCTCTCTCTCTCTCTCTCTCTCTCTCTCTCTCTCTCTCTCTCTCTCTCTCTCTCTCTCTCTCTCTCTCTCTCTCTCTCTCTCTCTCTCTCTCTCTCTCTCTCTCTCTGCAACGCAATGGTAATGGGGAAAATGGTCATGTAGAAGATCTCTTTCTCACACAGTTCCATTTTTCTGCCATGCACGTACGTGTGTAGGAATTGGATGGGGAGAGCGCTAGGATTGTAGATACGTCATCGCCGGAACAAGCACCGGCGGCCTGATCACCGCCATGCTCACTGCTCCGGAAGACCACGATGGCGGCCGGCCTCTTTTCGCCTCCAAAGACACTGCCACCAAAACCCAATTCCACCGCCGAAGGAAAAATCTCCACGCCATCGCCGGAGAAAATCCCCACGCAATTTGTTGGACCGGCGGAGAGTCCCGTCGCGCGCGGAAGGGAGAGGAGCAGCCGAGCAGGTTTGCTTTTTTAATTTTAATTAATAAATTAAATTTTAGAAGAAATTATTATATTGTCCTTCATTAAGTTAGATTAATCTGAGCCATTGGATTTTAATGATGTGGAAGGGCTGAGATTTACTTAGTCATGTGACTAAGGCCCCCCCTCTTAGTCACCTGATCTTAGCCCTCTCGTTAGCAACAGAGGAATCCCAAGCCAATTAATTTGGGGAGGCTCCGGATAGCATAACAACACCATAAGTGTTGTTAGTATAACAACAGGGATATAAGGGTCAATTGCACACATATTAATTAATAAGTTATTTTCTTTTACCTGGTATTAAATTTGAAATTCGAAATTAATGATAAAAATTCATTGAAGCGCGCAATTTGCCATTTCCGTTTTCCCCTTTCCCCTCTGCTCACGAACTGCTCTCCGACTTCTCCTTCGGTTGCTCTCTCCCTGTTCTCGCGATTCCGTTTCCTCCGTCGGCGATTCCGTCTGCGGCTTGTGGATTTCGTTCGCGCGATTGCGTTTCAACCTTCGGCGAAGTTAATTTCGAGGTATTCCGCCGGTGATTTCCTCCGCTAAACTGTCTTCTCCTCTGTCGTCAGTTTTGGCCTTCAAAGTCGCCGTTGTCGTTGTGGCGTCGCCGGAGTTCCACTTGTATGGTGTTAGTTTGGAGAAATTTTACTATGCTATATAGTATTGGTGCTATAGGGTTTTGCCTTTATGGTACAACTTAAAATTGTACATTTACGTTATGGTACAACTTCAGATTGTACCTATACTTTTTGTACAAATTCTTTTATGGTACAACTTGAACTTGTACCTTTATGTGATGGTACAATTTCAAGTTGTAAAGTTGTACCATAACATAATGGTACAAATTGCTTTATGGTACAACCTAAACTTATACATTTAATGTTATGGTACAACTTTAAGTTGTACATTAAAGCACCAATACTATATAGCGTAGTAGAAGTGCTCGTTAGTTTGGCGTCGCCGTTGTCGTTTTCATTAGCATTGTCGTTGCTTGCTGCTGCTATTGAATTTATAACTGTCGTTTTCAGGTTTGCTCTCTGTTACTTTCGTTTTCCACTTTTCTGCGATGTTTTGACGCATGCAGTCTAGATTTGTTGTAGGAGACGAGGAAATTTCATAATTGTGCGTTGTGGTTAGGTTTTGTGTGTTCTGATTAGGTTTTGTTGAATGTTTTAGGGTTTCTGTGGTGTGCTTTGCATGTTTTAGGGTTTCTGGTTTCTCATGAGTCGTTTGTGGTGGTGTTCAGTAGTGCTGTTGTTTTGTTCTTATTTTTGGTGGTTTGCTTTGTGTTTGGTGACGGTTAGGATGTTTGTGGGTTTGATTGGGACCTTTCTGGAGGTTTTTAATGAAACTATTGTGTATTTCCAGGCTACTGTTGGTGGTTCTTTTAAAAGGTTTTGTGGTTAGTGTTTCGGATTTCACAGTTTCGTTTAGGAGATTTACTGGTGTGCATTTGCAGTAGTTGTTTGTCTCTTTTACATCTGATTATTGAGTTGTTTGTGGTGGTGTTCAGTAGTTCTGTTGTTTTGTTGTTTATTTTGGTGGTGCGTTTTGTGTTTGGTGACATTTAGGGTGTTTGTGGGTTCGATTGGGGCCTTTCTGTATGTTTTTAATACAACTATGGTGTATTTCCAGGGTGATGTTGGTGGTTTATTTGCAGTTGTTTGTCTCCTTTAAATTTGATTAATGGATTGTTTTCATGGTTGTACAGTTTGCATTAGGCCCTTGATGGTTTGCATTTTATATGTTCTGGTATTAGATTGCTTATGTTGGTTTGTGTTTTGGTTGCTTTGTAGGCAATGGCACCTGCTAAGAAACGTGCAGTAAAAGGGAAAGAAAAGGAAAAAGTATCGACACCTAAGAAAGATGGTGTTTCTCCTGTGGCTGGAAAGCCGGATAAGAGGCATCGCAGTAATACTAATCGTATTCTTGCCATCATGGAAGCTGACAGTACAACTGAAGAAAAACTGCAAATGCTTGATCCTCTGGGTTTTAGGGGTGTGTCGAGGGTTAAGCTTACGAGACTCCCGGATAATTTTACTGAATGGATTTGCAAAAGTTTTGATGTCAGTTCAAGGTCTTTCCCGCTGCTTCGGTCAGGGAAGTTTAGAATTGGAGAGGCAGATGTGGAGAGAGTTTATGGTTTGCCGCGTGGACCGTATGCTGTTAAGCTGGATATGTTTAGTGCATCCTAGAGGCACAAGTGGGGAATTGAGTTAGGGCTTTGCAATACTAGGAAAGGAAAGGCGACATTGGCGAATGTTAAACTGGCATTGGAAGAGGAGAAGGACAATAAGAAGTGGAGGGATCTTTTTGTGCTGTATGCAATGGAGGCAGTTCTGTGCCCCAGTGGAAATTTGAAGATTGACCTCTCCTATGCTGGGTTTTTGCAAGATGAAATGGTCGATGACTTCAACCAATATAATTGGTGTAAGCATGTGGCTGACCATTTCAATGAAAGTATGGTTGAAGTGGTTCAATCAAAATCAAAGTTCCCTGGTGACGTTCATCTTCTTTTTGTAAGTAGAAAAATATACCTCTTTTCGAAGTTTGGTTTACTGTTTCATTTATGGTTTGTTTATTGACGAATGTGGTGTGGTTGAAGTTGTTTATGGTTTGTTTAATAATATTTATGGTTTGCTTTTTGCCCCCCTTTGTTATAATGTTTCTGGTATAGTTTATCATTTATGGTTTGTTTATTGACGAATGTGGTGTGGTTAAAGATGTTTGTGGTTTGTTTAAAGCTATTTATGGTTTGGTTTCCCCCCCCTGTTATAATGTTTCTGCAGTTTGTCATTTATTGTTTGTTTATTGACGATTGTGGTGTGGTTGAAGATGTTTATGGTTTGTTTAAGAGTATTTATGGTTTGGTTTTCCCCCTGTTCATTTTATGTGGTGTGTATTATAATCTTTCTGGCACAGTTTGTTTGTGGTTGCTTGACTTCTGTCTGTTTGTATGTGGCAGATTTCGATTCTTGATCGTTTGAAGAACCCTCCTGAGTTGCCCATACCAACCTGTAGGCACAGGTCGTACAAAGTCGCAAGTGCTGCTTTTCAACTACTGATGGAAGAAGGTCATCTCTCTATTGGTCATCGAGATGTAGTGGCGGAAGAACAAGCAACCACCAGTCAACCAATGGGACGAGGACGTGTGAAGGGTACAAAGAGGAAAAGGTCGGTAGATGATCTTGATATGGTGAGGGAAGGGGATCTTCCGAAGCTTCCCTATCTTGACATCAACTTGGATGGTATTCATTCGGTTGAAGATGTGAGTATTTTTTGCTGTTTTATTTGTTTTATGGCTTTCTTTAGCATACTTTCAGTGTGCTTTAAAAGGATAGTGGTTTGCATTAGTTTGTTTACGTAATACTTTATTTAATTCATGTGTTGGTTAGTTGTGTTTTCTGTTGTTTGTTCTTTGGGTTGCTTTAGTGTACTTGTGGTTTCTGTTAAAAGAATAGTGGTTTGCATTACTTCGTTAAAGGAATATTTTATGGTACTCATCGTTTGGTAGGTGTTTTTTTGTGAGAATTCAAACATATGTGGTTTGTATACGTGTGTCTTAGGTGTTCATTAAAAGGAATTTGAGATTCTTTAGAAGGTTTATGGTTTGCTTTTGGGCTGTTTTCGTGTTTTTGTAGGCATATCAGTTGAAGAGTGACATGGAAAGTTATAAGAGGGCTTTGTTGAGGATGGCTACTCATTACAGTTCGAGCATTGAACAAGTTGATGAGCATATAAAGATGCTGGAGGGGCAGCAACCAGAGGATAGTCCTGAAGATAATGTCGATTTCACTGATACTGTTGAGGATCTTGCTGTTGGTAAGGGAACCAATGATGTCGGTCGCAATGCAGATGCTGCCAATGCTGATGATGAGACTGGTGCTAAGAGAGTATCAGATCCAAAGTCCCCGGGTCTTGATGATTTGTCAATGGAGATGGATAAGGATGGTGCGTCGCCAGATGTTGGTCGCAATGCAGATGCTGCCAATGCTGATGATGAGACTGGTGCTAAGAGAGTATCAGATCCAAAGTCCCCGGGTCTTGATGATTTGTCAATGGAGATGGATAAGGATGGTGCGTCGCCAGATGTTGGTCACAATGATCCTGCTGGCATTGCTGATGATGATACCTCTGCTAAGGGAGTATCAGATTCGAAGGGGCTTGATGATCATCTTGATAATCTGACAATGGAGATGACACAAAAAAGTGTTGATTCTGAGAATGCTAAGAAGGTGGAGATGGACAGCTGTGAGGGAAAGGGAGAAGGTGATGATGGAGATGACAATGTTGATGATGTTGACGCTGCTAAGTTGGATAACTTGGTTGAGAAGGTCGTAAAGGTATTTTTACTGTTTTGTGTTTGAATATTTGTGGTGTGGATTATACTGTTTTTGGTTTTTTTTTTCATGTCTTTTGTAGTAGGTTGTTTTGCATTTGTTAGTAGTGTGGTTTACATATATCTGGTTTTGTTAAAAACTTTTGTGGTGTGGTTTCTGTAGTCTGCTATGGGGGATGTTCGTGAAGATGTGGTGGTTGATGAGAAAAGGAAAGAAGCTGATGCCGGTGAGGTGCTTGAGGGTGGTGATGATAGTGCAGATTTACCATTGAGTCAGCTATTTGAGAGTACTAGGAAGGGAAAGGTAATTTTGTTGTACAATGTTTCAGTTTTGGTTTGTTTTTGTAGTGTGGTTTATCGCATTTGTGGTTTGTGTTAGTTGTCTTTTGTACTGTTTTATCTAATTTGTGGGTTGCTTTAAAAATCAGAAAAAATTGAAAGTGAAGAATGCAGGAGGCTCATCAGGTGTTGATGATGATGTGTTGAAGGGTGCTGTGTTGCGATATGCAAGGGTTTCAAATAACTTGTAAGTTAATATGTATATATTTCATACATATGTGGTTGTTTGTATATATATATATATATATATATATATATTTATATATAGTGCTTATTGGTACTTTTCTAATGCCCGACTGTTTTGTTTGTTATGGAATTATGAAAAATAGGAAGGAAATCCTTTTCAGTCGTGTTGATGGATACGATTGCTTGTATAGAAAGGATACAGAGACTTTGGCACATGGTCAATGTGTGAGTGTGGATGTTGTTGACTGCTATGCTGCCTATCTGAATCGGGAGCAAGTGAGAAGCGGGCAACTGAAAAGATGGGTGTTCTATTCAGGGCTGGCGGTGAGTTACATTTTCTGCTAGTTCTGGTTTGTTTTAGTGTTTTTGTGGTGTGCATTATAATACGTCTGGTTTGGTTTAAGGTTTTTGTGTTGTGCATTATAATACGTCTGGTTTGTTTTAGGGTTTTTGTGGTGTGTATTATAATACTTCTGGTTTGTTTTATGGTTTTTGTGGTGTGCATTATAATACGTCTGGTTTGTTTTACTGTGTTCTACCTTGTAGCAAAGGGTGCACACGATAGTGAAAGAGTCTGGACCACTGCCTAATTTTTTTGAAGAGACTGACGAAATCATTACAAGTTGCAAGTGGATACCAGATAATGTGGACTTCTCACAATGTGATTATGTATGTATTTTTTTTAGTCACATTTGCTACATTGTTTCATGTGTTTTTTTCCTTCATTGTGCTTTTGAAGTACTGACTTGTTTTTGTTCTGTACTATGCAGTGGATATTCCCCCACTGTTCTGATGAACACAACAGGCTGTATGTAGTGAATCTGAAGAACAAACGGTATGATTATCTTGACAGCCTTTACCCTGATGAACTTAATACCAAGTTTCGTGCTGTTGCGGATATGGTGGTCCGCTATGCCACAGAATACATTCCTGCCTGTAGACAAGAGTCCTTCAAGTTTGAAGAATTCAAGTGGGTTAGAATGCGAGGGTTAAGACAACGTGGTGGGGTTGACTGTGGTGTTTTTGCTATGAATTTTGCTGAGTTTTGGGAAGGCAAACTGATGCCAGGTATGAGGAATTGGCAAAAAGAAATCAATCAGAGGCGGGATGAGATCACATTAACATTGCTGCTGAATGAGGAGAACAGTTTACTTGAAGAGATGAAGAAGAAGAGTTTGGAGTTTGATCGCAAGGTGGACTAGCTGATTTTAGGATGCATTTGCAAGAACAGTTTCAGATTTCAGTGTGTTAATATGTGTTTTAGTGTGTTAGTGTTCTGTATCTGAAGTGTTGTGGGTTGATTAAGAAGATTTGTGGTGTTCTTCGTGTATGGTGTGTATTATAAGACAAGTGGATTGTTTAACGTGTATTGTAGTGTGGTTCATAAGGTTTATAGTTTGTTTCTGTTTCCCTGGGTTATACAATGTATGGTTTGTTTTAGTACATATGTGGTTTGCTTAATGAGTGTTCTGGAAAGTTTCCATATGTTTGTGGTTTGGTTTTGTTAAGAGGTTTCTTAGTTTGTTTTCTTCCTGTATGGTGTGTATTATAAGACAAGTGGTTTGTTTAACGTGTATTGTAGTGTGGTTCATAAGGTTTATAGTTTGTTTCTGTTTCCCTGGGTTATACAATGTACGGTTTGTTTTAGTACATATGTGGTTTGTTTTGATGTATCTGTGTTATTGTTTGTCTCAAAACCTTCAACGGTTAATATTTGTCTCATAGTTGTCATTGAAATCTAAAAGTCTATGACAGATAAAAAAAACACGGATAACAACAAGGAGACTAATCATCACTCATTGTTGCTTTTGTAACGCTTGTTGGCAGCCTGTTCATCAATTCTTTGCTTTCTAGCCCTCTCCAGCGCTACCTCAAGTCCACCTTTTGGCCTCTTCTTTGATTTCCATGGGTCTTGTCGAGCCTTGAATCCCTTCACATTGGCATACTTGTCATTTGTAGCTGAAGCAGCAGCGCTTTGCGAGGGTGATGTACTGGTGGTTCCAACTGTTGAAAAAGCAATATGCAAGATACTAGTGAACATAAGTAGGGATTAAGCAATTAGTGGATTGGATTATGATGTTTATGGTTTGCATTAGATCATTAGTGGCTTGGATTAAGCAATTACGGGTGAATATAAGAAGAGATGCTAACAAGATGTGTGAAATTACCAGGTGCTGTTTGCTGAGTTTCTTGAGTCTGAAGGCTTTGGAAAGCAAGTTTAGTGAGCTCTGCAATCTTTTCCTTAACCATTGAGAAGACCTTGTCATTCATTGAGACTTTTGTTGCTAGGATAACCATGCTAGCACACAGTTCTTGATACCTCCCTGCATAAGTATCTGTTGCAGCACATGCTGTTGTGTTTATTGTGAACTTCTCTCCAGATTTGGCATCTCTCGTCCATCGTGGCAGAATGTATTCCTTAGGGATAGTCAATTGCTCAATATCATCACCATTGAATCCAACCATCTCTATCTGCCTGATTATATGTCTGCACAACCAGCCTGAACTTTCAAACAAACGACATGAGCACTTGTATTTCTTCTCCTCTTTGTTCCCTAACACGACTCTTTTGTCGAATCCTCCTAGTTTCTTCACTTCATAAGCTGTCATTCCATCTCTATCCATAGATTCATTCCGGAACACAAAAAAAGCAAGGCTTTCTGAATACTCCTCAAGGAAAGAACTGTAGATCTTAGTTGTGTATAATTTTGCGACTTGCTGAACAAGTGGGCTTCTGTCATACCTGTTGGAAGATGACATACAACATACAATCATTCATAAGCATCTTGTCTACATTAATGATTTTATGGTATGTATTGTACTGTTTGTGGTGCGGATTGTGGGATTTATGGGTTGTTTTACGTCATGTGTGGTGTGGATTGTGTAGTTCATGGGTTGTATTAGGTGGTCTGTGTTGTGGATTGTAGGGTTTTTGGGTTGGTTTAGGTGGTATCTGGGTTGTTTAAGCTTGTGCGGTGTGCATTGTGGTGTTTATGGTTTGTATTAGGTGGTCTGTGGTGTGGATTGTAGGGTTTTTGGGTTGGTTTAGGTGGTATCTGGGTTGTATTCAACTGTTCTGTGGATGCATTCTACAGTATAAAAAGTTCAAATAAAGGAAGTAATACGTACATGGTGTTTGGGACTGTGTTTACCATTTGATAATCCATGTCCATTTCGTCTGATCTTTTCCGTTCGACAAACTTGTTGAAGTATGTGAAGAACTCAACTAGGTTGTCATCTGATTGAAGGTAGTTTCGGAGGTTGCTGTTACAAGACTCACTCAGCTGTGAGCTTCGCATACCAGCTGTGAAGTGGTCCTTAATCCATGCTGAAGACCACTGTTTCCTCACCTTGTAAATTGAATCCAACCAGTTCCTTGGATTGGTGCCTTCTTCTGGATAATGTGTGTCTAGCAACCTTGACCAATTGTACTCAAATTCTTCCTCATTTTCTACTCCAAAAGTGACATATTTCAGATCTTCTAGAATGTTTGTGTTTGTGGTGTCGAGATGCTTGATTGCATTCTGCTTGATATGAAAAGTACATAAGCCATGGAATGCTTCAGGAATGACGGATCTAATCCCAGCGGCGATTGCAGCAGCTTGGTCGGTGAATATTGATGTTGGTCGGGTGCCTGACATACATTTCAAGAATGCATCGAACAACCACTTGAATGTAGCGGTTGTTTCATCATATAGGAGAGCAGCCCCGAAGATGCAGAGTGCTCGATGGTGGTTGAAGCCAACAAACAAAGCTGTAATTTAAAAATAAAAAAAGAACATAGAATTAAACATTGAAACAAACAAAGACTGTCTTTTATGATATATATATATATATATATATATATATATATATATATGGTGTGTTTCAGGACGTGTTTAGTATGGTTTATAAGGTTTCTGGTTAGGATTCTCAAAATGAATGTTTCATTTTTTTGTCGTTTGTTTTAAGAGTGTTTGGGGTGGTTTTATGTTACTTATGGTATGCATTGGGTAATGTTTGGTATGCATTCAACTTCGAAATATCAAGAGAAATTAACTAGTGCAAGGAATACCTCTTAATGCAAACCACAAACCTTTTAATGCATACCAAAAATCTTATAAAACAAACCACACACCCCCACAAAGCAAACCACAACATTTGCGGAAGCAGACCATAAACCTCTTAATACAAACCACAAACTTCACAAAGAAAACCAGAAACCTCACAAAGCAAACCACAACATTTGCAAAAGCACACCAGAAACCTCCTCATGCATTGTGTAATGTTTGGTATGCATTCAACTTCGAAATCTCAAGAAAATTAAATAGTGCAAGGAATACTGACCTAGTGGACGATAATTCTGGTTTGTCCTGTATGTTGTGTCGAAGCTGATCGTATCTCCAAAGCAACTGTAGTCAAACCGCATTCTTGCATCAGCCCAGAATATACTTGCAATATCTTCGTTACTATCTACCTCAATTTCATAGAAGAATGATGGATTCTTGTAAGCTTCGTGGCGAAAATATTCAAGAAGTATAGTTGCTTCGCCTGGTTTCATTGATTTCTGCCTTGTCCCTGTGATATAGTTCTTCAGATCATGAGGGGTAAAAGGTACATTCACCCTCCCCCCTGAAGTTGTGGTGAACAACTCATATGATTTCCGTAGTGAAACTCCACAATCTGCATGCACTTGTGCGACCATTGCATGCATTTCTGAGATCCCCTTGTTGGACCTCAATAGATGTTTGAATTTTGCAGGGAGGAGATCATGGTTGTGTTCTGTTATCCACTTGTCCAGCAGCCATTCATCCTTCTCGATATCATATCTAAATTTGATTATAGTTTGGCAGCCAACTCTAGTTTCTCGTACAGCACGTTGATAAGCCTTGACATCGATTGATCCTTTATTCTTGGGATTTGACTTGCTTGTGGTCTTGTATCCTTCTTTGCTGCAGCAATACCTAGCATATCGTGCTGTTTTGGTTGGCTGTCTTTTTGTAGAACGTTTGACAGCTCCCATGTCCCTCACGCTGAAGCCAAGATCGTGAGCATAGTTCTTGTAGAATTGTTTTGTTTCCTCAATGGTTTTGAATGCCAACCCCAAACAAGTGTAGTCTGACTCGGTCCTGTTTGATGTCACACCTGTAAGCAATGATGAAAGAAATGAGCACTTGATCATTTCATCTTGCTATAATATTTACAAGAAAAGTGAAATGTGGTTTGCATTGTAGTTATTCATGATGCTTTTATGACATTTATGGTTTGCATTACAGTGTATGATTTTTTTTACAAACAGATTGTGGAATGTAACGATTTACGTTTTAATGGTGTGTATTGCAGGTGTTTTGGTGCGTTTAAGAAGTTTTATGGTTTGGTTTTTAAGTGTTTTGGTTGATTGTCTCTTTTTTTCCTGTGGTTTGTTTTGGGAAGAATGTGGTGTGTTTGGCGATGCTTTTGGTATCGTTTGTGGGATTTTTGTGGGCGGTTTGATCATTTCATCTTGCGATGATATTTGCTAGAAAAGTGAAAAGTGGTTTGCATTGTAGTTATTCATGATGTTTTTATGACATTTATGGTTTGCATTACAGTGTGATTTTTTTACAAACAGATTGCAAAAAGTTTTTTTGCAAACAGATTTAGGTTTTAATGGTGTGGATTGGAGGTGTTTTGGTGCGTTTAAGAAGTTTTGTGGTTTGGTTTTTAAGTGTTTTGGTTGATTGTCTCTTTTTTTCTTGTGGTTTGTTTTAGGAAGAATGTGGTGTGTTTGGCGATGCTTTTGGTATCGTTTGTGGGATTTTTGTGGGCGGTTTGATTGGTAGTGTTTATGATATGGTAAATGGCTTGTATAAGCGTGATTATGGTGCTCATTGTAAGAAAACAGGAAAGGATTGAGTTGAGCGTACCTTCTTCTTGTTCATTGTTGCCACTATTGGTGGAAATAGAGGTTTCCAGCAGATATCCGCCTTCTGTTGCTTCAGAAGATGTTGCAATTTGCACGAGTTGTTGAGCATCTACAGAACCAACAGAAACTTCATCTACACGATTCTCGTCCATCGCCAATGTCTTAGCTGCGATCAGGAGCTTGCTCCGCCGTCGCCGCCGTTGTGATAGCTGGTGCGATCAGATCTCGTCGCCGCCGTTGCGATCAGATCTCGTCGCCGTCGTTGAGATAGCTGGTGCGATCAGATCTCGTCGCCACCGTTGCGATAGCTGCTGCGATGACGATCTCGTCCCCGTTGCGGTAGCTGCTGCGTCAGGATCTCGTCGCCGCGCGTTGCAATAGCTGCTGCGAGGGATTTCGTCGCCGCCGTTGCAGTAGCTGCTGCGATGACGATCTCGTCGCCGTTGTGGTATCTGCTGCGTCAGGATCTCGTCGCCGCGCGTTGCGGTAGCTGCTCCGTCACGATCTTGTCGCGGCCGTTGCAGTAGCTGCGGCAATGAGGATTTCGTCGCCCGTCGTTCAGCCTCGGCGCCGCGCGATTGGAGAGAGAATGGTGAGAAACGAGCTGCACTTTTTCGGACAAAAGGATCTGCAACTTTTCGGTAGGACAAAAATACCCTTCCTTTGTATTTTACCCTAGTCAACGCATGAATTTCAAAAGTATGCAGAATGGTGGGTTCCTATTGGTCCACCTATGTTGTTGTTACAATAACAACAAATATAGTGTTGTTACAATATCCGGTCCCATTTGGGGATGAACATTCCGGAACCACTGTTTTCTAAAAACCCAAATGCGGAGGATGAGGCCAGCGACGACGGTGCGGAAAGGCAGACGATGACCCTGACTTGTTGACTTCGGCAACAACAACGCCAGTGAAGGAGAAAAGATGGTTGTGCCGCCGCCATGGTCGGGCTCGAAGAGGGAATCAGTTGCTCTGGTCATCTTCCCTGGCGGGAATTGCCTGTATCAAGAGGGCGACACCGATGGGAAACCTCGCCCAATTCCTCCTCTAACGCAAATCCCTAATCCCTCCTCCCGCAACAGTTCGGCGCTTTCGATTCGCAAATACCTAATTCCTCCACCAGCGGAGGTCATGCCCGCAACGCCGAGCTCGACTCAAAATTCGCCATGGCCGCAGAGGTTAATCTCGATCAGAGCAGCTGCAATAGCAACGTCGATAAAGGAGGAACGCTGGTGACTATCGACAGCTAGAAAGATATGGATCTCGAAATTGTCCTTCAAGCTTCCCCATACATCCTCAGCGCCAACGGGTCGAACATAGGGTAAAAGACAATGCTTGAAGAGGACACTTGCTCTTCCCTCGCCGTCCGTCGAATCAGGGAATGCTGGATGTGAGGGGGATTGGTTCGACTATAATTGTCATTCACAGGAGGAGGAGAAGATATGTGGGAGAGAGAACAAATATTTATTCTATTATCTTTTTATTTTGTTTTTTTTTCAATTATCTTTTTCTTTTGTTTTTTTTAATTAAATTCATGTGGCAATGTTGTTAATTAATATCGCCATGTCAGCCCTTCTATTAGTACATTCAACATGTTAACTAACACCTTTAAAGAATTGGACGGAAGTGGCTATTTTTGGTATTTTGCCAAAAGTGGCTATATTTGGCCAAACCGTCAAAGTTTGGCTACACAAGTGTATTTTGCCTTTAAACTATAGAGTAAAACAATAACTATTGGACCAGCTTTCTATCATAACTTTTATAATAAGAAAATCTAATTAATTGAAAACAAGGATTATAAAAGTTCCGGGCAATTGATCGGGTCAGAAGCTAGTAATATATTGATTGAGAAGGAGGCATTAACTTAGCGTACTTTAACATTGATAATGGAAGCCCCAAATAGAAGAATAGTAGGATTAATGTAATGATCAAGGATTTCACTGTAAAGAATTAAAAGTTGGAGAATTACATTGTAAGTACTGAAATGTTAGGAATTTAGTGAAGGAATGACCAAATGGCAATTTGTCTGTCAGGTTAGTATAAAAGCGGGAACACTGTGTAACGGATAGCTTAACAATCGAATAACAAAAATATTCTCTCTCTTTCTATACTCTTTCTTCTTCTCTATCTTCTGCTCTTCTTCTTCCTCACGTATATGTTCTCCACTATTAGCCATTCCATGGTCGAGGTCAATCCAGGTGAATAGGTGATCGTTGCAAATTGGTATCAGAGCAGTACTCGACAATCATGGCGGCAGCTACAAGCACCGTACTTCTGGAAGAGCGAATAAATACCGTCGTCACCAATAAGGCGGAAGCCTTGGAAACCAACATTCAACAATTCAGAAGCGACGCCTCTATGCATATCACCAACTCGACGAGCAAGCGGTGGTAGTTCGAGATCGCTTGACAAGAAGTGAGAATCAACTGCAGGAACTCACAACCAAGGCCGATAGACATTCAAGACAGTTCGCGAATCTCAACACCAGAGTGGGCGACGTGGATCGACGATTTGACGAATTGGATTTGAATTCGGAAATCTCGACCAGCGATTTGAGCAAAGCTTTGAGGAAATGTTATGCTATTACGATCAGTTAGGTCAAAACCAGCCAGCGGTGGTTGTGGCTGATACAACGGTAGCTGTGGGAGATCGGCTCCAACGACCGGGGGCATACTTCCCTTGGCGGAGCTCGGGGTAGTTGTGTTGGAGCTCAATCCGCCTCCGCGAGGGAAGGTTGAGAGAAATCATGAGGCGAATCAGGACGAGAATCAGTTCATTCAGCATAAAAAACCCCACAGAATAACAATCAGGTGAAACTTCCTCGTCTTGATTCCCCCCCCCCCCCCCCCCTTTACTGGAGAAAACCCTAGAGAATGGATACGAAAATTCGAGAAAATGTTTGCCATATATTAAATTCTGGCGGATCAATGGGTGGAAATGGAGGCAATCTATTTTGATCGTAGGGCAGATATTTGGTTTGAAGGTTGGACGTCTACTAGGCGTGAGCTAGTATGGTCTGAGTTTGTGATAGCATTGTGTGCGAGATTCAGTGATTAGACTCAAGGTGGTATTGTATGAGAGTTTAACAAATTGAAACAAAGAGGATCCCTGGTGGAATATCAAGAGAAGTTTAGGATCTGAAGTCTCAAATGTTGAGGTATAATGTTGCGTTGTTAGAGGAGTACTTCATTTCTAGCTTTGTTAGTGGTCTAGAGGAAGATTTGAGGCCAATAGTGACTATGATGAGGCCTCAGTCGTTGGTAGACGCACTCAAAATTGCCAAGTTAGAAGAGGCTTCCAATGAGGCCAAAAGAAGGGAATGGAAAACTGTTGCTCGTGCTTCTCCAGCTTTTGTTAATCATGACAGTGGTAATGGAGCTAGGAGGTGGGAAGGAAACATCAAGCCTCTACCAGTGTCTAAACCTTCATCGGCCCCTTATTCTAAAGGAAATTATCCTAAAGGGTCCTGTTACAAATGCGGAGACAAATACTTCTTTGGACATGTCTGTGAACCAAAAAAACAACTCAATGCTTTGCAAAGTCACAATGAAGTGGTAATACCCCTTGTTGACTAGAGTGAGGATGAATAAAGTGAGGTCCAAGACGAGATTGAGGTACAACCAACTGAAGAAGTCCTGATGCAAGCACTAAGTAGTGGGGGTTTCTTGGTAGTTAAGGGGAAGGTGAAAAAGAACATAATATACATATTGATAGACATTGGGAGCACTCGTACATTTTTACATGAGCAGAAAGTTGAGGACTTCAAGTGTATACTAGTTCTAGCTCCTCCCATGCGTGTTAAGTTGGTTGATGGTACAGTGTTGATAAGCAACTTGATGTGCAAGCAGTTTCGTTGGGAGATGCAAGGTAATGTGTTCACTCATGAAGTAAGGATTTTAAAGTTGGGGTCACATGACATGGTACTAGGGCTGGATTGGTTGAGGACTGTGAGTCCAGTAAAGTTTGATTTCGTTAATCTACAACTTTTCATTGAGTTGGAACGGCAGGAAGTCATGCTCTCAGGTATTTAGAACTTTGGCAGTTGCAAGTTGATGACGTGGAAGGGGTTACAAAAGTTCTTGAAGAAGGGTACCAATTGGGATGGGCAATTGTTTAGTCTCACCATGGGGCCACTGCCAGCTTCATCTTTGGTGCCAGGTAACATTCCACCTTTCCTACAATCTGTGATCACTGAATATTTGGATGTATTTGGCAAACCTACTTTCCCACCCCCATCTAGACCCTGTGACCACACTATACCCTTACTACCCAATTCCAAGTCCGTAAATCTTAGACCTTATCGATATTCCCTACCCCAAAAAGCTGAAATGGATAGGCTAGTTGTTGATGTCGGGGTTGTAGCCGACGTTGAATTTTTTTATGTTGGGCACAAGAGTCGGTCGACGACCACCTTTCACATCGAACTTCTCTCATGATGTTAGCTTCGGTCGTCTATTGTAAAAAAGGTCTGTCGGCCAATCTTGGCAGGGACACTCTCCGATGCTCAAGTTAGCGAGTGGGTTGAGTGGAGAGGTATATGACCTCGAAAAGAAAGGCGAGAGAATGGAATTGAGAATGAATATATGCGCTAATCAATAATCATAGCGGGAGTTCACGAGTTTAGGCATGGGGGTTTTTGCTTACCTCAATCTGGGACGAAATGGCCTTTTATAGAGGCCTCCAAGCGGACATGAAGGGAGTAAGTGTCTCCCTCAGGAGCTTGGTGGTGTGGACAGAGGACACGTCGCGGGGGTACGTGGCTAAAGGTTCTAGGTGACCTGGGGTGGGCGGAGAGCCAAAGGTAGTCGAGGTGATCCGGGGTGGTTGACCACAGGGGTGATTGGAGTGACATGGGGTGGCCGTGGTGACTTGAGGTTATTGACCCCGAGGTGGGATAGGTGACCCGAGGTGATTGAATAAGAAGTTGGAGAATTACATTGTAAGTACTGAAAAGTTAGGAAGGTAGTGAAGGAAGGACCAAATGGCAATCTGGCTGCCAGGTCAGTGTAAAAGCGAGAACACTGTGTAACAGATAGCTTAACAATCTAATAAGAGAAATCTTATCTCTCTTTCTCCTTCTTTCTATTATGCTATTCTTCTTCCTCGCATCTTTGTTCTCCACCATTAGCCATTCCATCGTCGAGGTCAATCCATGTGATCGTTGCAATTAACCAACTAATCCATTCAATACTGATTGTTGGACAAAATTCGACCCCGTAGGTAGCATCAACACAATTTCAGCAATTATCATATGAAGGGCGAGGTTTAAGGCTTATTTTAATTTGGCAGGTTTCCACTGCTGATTAAGAGCATCCACATCGATGGTATTTGCTCAACTACAAATCCTACATGACACTCAATATGCAATTGCAAAGGGGATTGCACCAATGTAGTGAGCAATTGCAAATATGCAAGCTTGCATTAAATGAAATTTAAAATGCAAGCCACATAGGAAAAATGAAAAACTTTTTGCTCCCTTGATTTATTTATTTTATAATAATAAAGTCATTTAAACTCTCATATATGCAAATTGCATTGATGTAGGAGCAATCAAATAAAAGTGAGTTGGATTGCATAAAGTTTGAAATGAAAATATAAAATTAGTTTTTCAATTTCATTGATTTGATGATCTAATATATTAAGAAATCCTTTTGAATTCCAAAACCTAGTTGTTATCTAAATTAACAGGATATTTAATGATTCCACGTAATTGTAGGTTGGGGGAATAAATAGAGGGAAATTCGATCACAGGAAATTTGTCAAGGTCACATCGCATTATAGCCTACCCAGGTCCAAGAAGGGTAATATCGAGGCAGAGAAGAAATCAAATGGAGTTTTGAATTTACAAAGAGAAGAAATCAAATGGAGTTTTGATTTGGTTTGCTGTTGTAGCACTGGTTCCCTTTTGTTGCTTTGTGTTTTTTCCTATCTGTTTTTTGGGTGTTGTCTTTGCCCGAGGTTCTTCGTTGCCTTGGTTCCTGTTTTCCTTTCCCTTCTTGTAAGGACTCTACTTTTCTTTAACTTACTTCACCATTATAAAAAAAAAATATCACATTGATATATGATGTATGGAGATACCTTCAGTTCATCAACCCACAAAAGGTCCAGAAATGCTAACATGATACATCCAAAAGAGGACTCATCAGATGGTTTGTCAGGACAGTAAGTGCCAAATCCTGTTCCTGATCAGATTCACCAGTACCTTCCTCGACGGAAACATCTTCCTTCTCCCCAGTACCTTCCTCGACGACATCATCTTCCTCTCCTTTACCCCCTGTTTCTGAAGGAATGAGGAAGAATGGAGGGAAAGGAAAATTTGAAGGGAAGGGAAAATTTGGAGGGAGGGAAAATGTTGTTTTATGGAGAAAAGTGGAAAGAAAAAAGTATATTGGGAAGTGTTATAGATATATTATTTTATTGATTATGAAATAATAAAATAGTTTAATTATGTGTTGATATTATTTTTATTAAATTGCAAATAGTTGATCAAATAATTTAATATGAATAGTTTTACGAGGAATATAACACACTTTTACATCTCTCGTAACCGTTTTATGTATCGCGTAAAACAACGTTATACGTGATGTAAATCACCAATTTAGACCGGTTTGGTCTAGTCCAAATGTTAATCCAGTCCATTTTCTTCAGCAAATATAAAATTCAAGTGACCAAGTATACTCAATTTGATGTCATTTGGTCCAAACGTTGATTTGATTCGGTGTAGTCTGAACAATTTCATATCTGTAGTCATGGCCAATAAAACCAACCCATATTTTAAGCTTTCATGAAAATGTTAAAATATAATCATACAAAATAATTAAGCTACAACATACAAATTAAAAAAATAAGACATGGTATTAATGTTGAGAATTAGAACCATAAAAAAAAAAGAATAAGGAGGGGGTCGGAAAGGAAAATGGAAAATGGATGAGAATTGAGTGGGGTCTTAATTGTGGAATGTCATTTTCACTACAATTTGGAGGGATGGCTGGTACAATGCATTTTCCCTCTCATTTCCATTCCTCCCACATTGTTCACTCTTCCTAAACGGGGGAAAGTTTATTGGGAATGTAATTTCCCTTCCCATTTTTTCCTTCCCTGGCTTTTCCTCCCTTAAAAAACACAGCATTAGCAAATCTTCTAAATTCACTTCCACATCATCATACAAGCCATCCAATTCACCAACAATAAGAACGCTGCCAGAATTCACCAAACCAGTACCTAATTCTTCCTCCTCCTCTTTATCACCAAACGGATATTGTATCATGGCCAATTGTTGTTTAAGATCCACCGGATCCAGCAGCTTCTCATCTAATTCACTCAATATTCTACTCAAACAAGTAATAATGATGTACATAAATTCCGGCTCACCTTCCACTAACCAAGAATCAGCTTTTCTCCCAGCAGCATCAGGTGCTCTCTGCTTGGTGACACAAACCAGCAGCTTGAGCGATGTGGATTCACCAATGCCCATAAGCTCACTACGGATGACTGGAATTCTTCTGAAGCTTGAGCGACTTCTCGCTTGGTCTGCATTCAACACGTATCTGCATCCGTTCGGACATGCGCTAGACTCCTCAAGCACATCCATATCTTCGTTCCCCTCTCCTATAACACAACTTAAGCCTTTCACCTTCTTGATAAGTGGTTTCGTTGCATCTTTCTAGCTCGATAGTGCTGCACACAATGGTCTGATATTGTCGCAGCCTCATCATTTAAACCTTGAACTTGCATCACTTGAGCTTGCATTATGCATGCTACACCTGCGGTAAGATCCTGAAGGTACGCAATGACCTCTGGGATCATCATGAACCTCTAAAGACATTGAATGGCCAATGCCTAATAATTTCCACCTGATCAAATATGAAAAACCACAGTCATAAACGCCACTAAAAGACAACCCTTATAAGAAGAAAAGACAAGAAAAGCAAGTAGATAAAGCAGCCTTACCTTGACCCTCAGCAGGAGGTTGCACTTGGGACATCAAGAATCTAAGGAATGCAACATACCACCCAGAAGGGGGTTGGACATCAGAGGGCTGAGAAGGATGGGGTTCCCCACCAGTACCTTCAGATACAATGGCAAGTTAGTGTGTTTAAGGATGAATCGTGCGTGCAAGTTGAAGGGTAATAGCGAGTGGAGTTTCGAATTTACACGAAAAAGATATTGGATCAAAGACATAACATACAAAATATCAAGTAACCAATTCGATATTTGAGAAATATAACATTCTCCAATTAGAAAGTAAGATTCAGAGGAATCGAAGTCTTTTCCTCTTCCCTTTCCCCTTTCCATGGATACTAACCCCCTGTTTCTGAAGGAAAGAGGGAGAATGGAGGGGAAGGAAAATTTGGAGGGAAGGAAAAATGAGGAAAAACAAAAATTTGGAAGGAGGAAAAATGTTGTTTTATGGAGAAAAGTGAAGAGAAAAGTGGAAAGGAAAAAGTACATTGGGAAGTGTGATAGATATATTATTTTATTGATTATGAAATAATAAAATTGTTTAATTATGTGTTGATATTATTTTTATTAAATTACAAATAGTTGATCAAATAATTTAATATGAATAGTTTTACGAGGAATATAACACACTTTTACATCTCTCGTAACCATTTTATGTATCGCGTAAAACAACGTTATCCGTGATGTAAATCACCAATTTAGACCAGTTTGGTCTAATCCAAATGTTAATCCAGTCCATTTTCTTCGGCAAATATAAAATTCATGTGACCAAGTATACTCAATTTGATTTCATTTGGTTCAAACGTTGATTTGATTCAGTGTGGTCCGGACAATTTCACATCCGTAGTCATGGCCAATAAGACCAAGCCATATTTTCAGCTTTCATGAAAATGTTCAAAAATAATCATACAAAATAATTAAGCTACAACATATAAATTAAAAAAATAAGACATGGTTTTAATGTTGAGAATTAAAACCAAAAAAAAGGAATAAATGAATAAGGATAGGGTCATAAAGGAAAATGGATGAGAATTGAGCGGGGCCTTAATTGTGGAATGTCATTTTCACTCCAATTTGGAGGGATGGCTGGTACAATGCATTTTCCCTCTCATTTCCATTCCTCCCACATTGTTCACCCTTCCTAAACGGGAGAAAGTTTATTGGGAATGTAATTTCCCTTCCCATTTTTTCCTTCCCTTGCTTTTCCTCTCTTAAGAAACACAACGTTAGCAAATCTTCTAAATCCACTTCCACATCATCGTACAAGCCATCCAATTCAACAACAATAAAAACGCTGCCAGAATTCACCAAAAGAGTACATAATTCTTCCTTCTCCTCTTTATCACCAAACAGATATGGTATCATGGCCAATTGTTGTTTAAGATCCACCGGATCCAGCAGCTACTCATCTAATTCACTCAATCTTCTATTCAAACAAGTAATAATGATGCACATAAATTCCGGCTCACCTTCCACTAACCACGAACCAGCTTTTCTCCCAGCAGCATCAGGTGCTCTCTGCTTGGTGACACAAACCAGCATCTTGAGCGCTGTGAATTCACCAATGCCCATAAGCTCACTACGGATGACTGGAATTCTTCTGAAGCTTGAGAAACTTCTCGCTTGGTCTGCATTCAACACATATCTGCATCTGTTCGGACATGCGCTAGACTCCTCAAGCACATCCATATCTTCGTTCCCCTCTCCTATAACACAACTTAAGCCTTTCAGTTTCTTGATAAGTGGTTTCGTTGTATCTTTCAAGCTCTGATAGTGCTGCAGACCATTGTCTGATATTGTCGCAGCCTCGTCATTTAAACCTTGAACTTGCATCACTTGAGCTTGCATTATGCACGCTACACCTGAGGTAAGATCCTGCAGGTACGCAATGACCTCAGGGATCATCATGAATCTCTAAAGACATTAAATGGCCAATGCCTCATAATTTCCTCCTGATCAAATATGAAAAACCACAGTAAAAAACGCCACTAAAAGACAACCCTTATAAGAAAAAAAGACAAGAAAAGCAAGTAGATAAAGCAGCCTTACTTTGACCTTCAGTAGGAGCTTGCACTTGGGACAGCAAGAATCTGAGGAAAGCAGCATACCGCCCAGAAGGGGGTTGGACATGAGAGGGCTGAGAAGGCTGGGGATCCCCACCAGTACCTTCAAATACAATTGCAAGTTACTGTATTTAAGGATGAATCGTGCGTGCAAGTAAAAGGGTAATAGCGAGTAGAGTTTCAAATTTACACGATAAAGAGATTGGATCAAAGACATAACAAAAAAAAATATCAAGTAACCAATTCGATATATGGGAAATATAAAATTCTCCAATTCGAAAGTAAGATTCAGAGAAACCGAAGTTTTTTCCTCTTTCCTTCCCCTTTCCCCTTTCCCTAAATACTAACCGAGGGGAAGGAAATTTTGGAGGGACGGGAAAATGAGGGGAAGGGAAATTTTGGAGGGAGGGAAAATGTTGTTTTATGGAGAAAAGTGAAAAGGAAAAAGTATATTTGGAAGTGTGATAGATATAGTATTTTATTGATTATGAAATAATAAAATAGTTTAATTATGTGTTGATATTATTTTTTTTAAATTACGAATAGTTGGTCAAATAATTTAATATGAATAGTTTTACGAGGAATTTAACACACTTTTACATCTCTCGTAACCGTTTTATGCATCGCGTAAAACAACGTTATATGATGTAAATCAACAAATTAGACCAGTTTGGTCTAGTCCAAATGTTAATCCAGTCCATTTTCTTCAGCAAATATAAAATTCATGTGACCAAGTATACTCAATTTGATGTCATTTGGTCCAAACGTTGATTTGATTCGGTGTGGTCCGAATAATTTCACATCCGTAGTCGTGGCCAATAAAACCAACCCATATTTTAAGCTTTCATGAAAATGTTCAAAAATAATCATACAAAATAATTAAGTACAACATACAAATTAAAAAAATAAGACATGGTTTTAATGTTGAGAATTAGAACCACAAAAAAAAACAAATGAAAAGGAGGGGGTCAGAAAGGATAAAAAATGGATGAGAATTGAGTGGAGCCTTAGTGGTGGGATGCCATTTTCACTCCAATTTTGAGGGATGGCTGGTACAGTGTATTTTTCCTCTCATTTCCATTCCTCCCACACTGTTTCACTCTTCCTAAACAAGGGAAAGTTTATTGGAAATATAATTTCCCTTCTCTGGTTTTTCCTCCCTTAAAAGAGTCAAACAAGATTAATCGTCCTATCAATATGATCAGAGTTGGATTCAATACTCTTCATCTTAAATTTCTGCCTTTGGGCAACTCATACTTCTGCATCCTTCTTCTTGGTCATATAAGAGAGCCAATTCTTTGATCCTGAGGCTGCTACTCTAAGCTCACAACCAAAAGGGTCGACCTTTGGCTTTGTCTCCATCTTACATTTAAGTTTAGGGTGGCTAATGTCTGAGTTTGTTACCCGACCACCCCAACGAATAATAAGCCAAAACTTCTTAAATTTACTTATGTCTGCAATTTATAATAAGTAAATATTAGTTTAACTTGAATAAGATTAGTATAGTATAATTAGTACTTAGGGCTACAAAAATAATATCATCCAAACCCATAAACAACCGCAACTAACTAATCTAACATGAGTATACTAAACAAATTCATCTAAATTCATAACTAATTAACATCAATCATACCATAATTAATCTAAATAAATTCACAAATACAGAAATATAATTATTAAAATATCAAAATCTAAACAGTACATAATAATAACATACCGAAAATTTTACCGCAACAACCGCAACTAACTAATCTAACATGAGAATACTAAACAAATTCATCTAAATTTACAATTAACTAACATCGATCATACCATAATTAATCTAAATAAATTCACTAAATACAAACATATAATTATTAACACATCTAAATCTAAACAATACAGATTAATAGCATTCCGAAAATTTTGAGTTTCTGTAACCGTAGTTGCTGACAGCGAGCTAGGAAGGGGTTTTTTGCGGGTATGATGAGTTGAATGTGGAAGATTTTGAGGCAGGAAAGTGAGGGATGGGTTATTTGTATGAAAATCAGATGGACTAATCACCGCAATTGACAGTAGCGGTGAACGCATTACCGCACTAGACAAAGATGGTGAATGTTAGGTCGTTGTGGCCTAATTTTTGACCTACCAGGGCGGGAAACCGTGGTAAATAATTGTCATTTTGAAAAAAAAGCGGTGAGATGTTCACCGTTTTTTAGAATAGCGGTGATGCTTTCATTATTGTGGACTATTGTGGTGATACATTCACCGTTTTTTCCTACAGCGGTGATGGTATCATTGTTCTGGACGACGGCAGTAATTTCCATCACTGTCTTCGACAACAACAGTGATGTACAAACATGTGTACCTTGGAAAATACTTTTGTAACTACTGTATTTTGGAAAAACAATTAATAACTAGTATATTCTGTGATTTTTTTCTCCAATGACCAAGCACCCACAATCACACAAACTCCAATAGCCAGGTGATTTGGTGAGATAAAAATTACTAAGCAAGTCAAGGTGCCTCTCAAAGTGGGTAGGTACGAAGACAAATTACTTTGCGATGTCGTTCGCGTAGTTAGTAAAATATGGTATAGGTACGTTAAATTATTAATACATCCTATGTTTATATTTTACTTTTATCTAATAGTAGATTTAAAAGAGCGGTAATAGTTTTCAAAATATTTAATATTCTTAGAGCGCACAAATACAAGAATGACTAACTTATCAATTTAAATCCTTAAAATATGCATAATAAAAGTGTTGCACATGTTCATTACACGAAACGTCAAACAATCAAGAAAAAGATGAAACAACTCTACAATAATATCGAAACTGAGAGGTCTAGATGCATTTAGTACATACAAGAGGGATGTTTTTTTTTTTTTTTTTGCTAACTACTATTAATATATCTTTTTGTATTTCCATCTTCAAAATATTTGAAGTATCACAATCAGATCCACTTCCATTTTTAAACTAGTACAAGTAGCCGTATTGGGCTGGCACAAAATTATATGAACCGTTTAAGTAGTGAATCTATGAGTGCATGCACACTTCTTGTCACCCAACAATACGTATAGGAACCAACACATATTTCCTCTTGCCAATCTTTTTTTCCATGTAAATCACAACCACTAAACCTTACCAACATTTCACACAGGACACAAAAATGGCATAAAAATTGGACTATAAATATGTTTTTTTGCAGTAAGCCAGAAAGCAACATCGTATCTCTACTTCACACTTTGCGTATAACACCCTTCTGTTCGTGGAAATTAGGCCAATCGAGGAAGGAAACCATGAAGCTCTTTCAAGTTCCGTCGATCGTCTTTCTCGTCGTCCTGATCTCCATCGTCGTTCTTCACGGTAACTCCAAAATCTATATTCTATTCGTTTTTCATGTTTGCGTCGAGCGCCACAAATCACTCGATCTAACCTGTGTGTTTTTTTGAAATAGTTGGTGCGGCAGAAGTTAATCAAGTGGCTCCGACGCCGATAGGGAAGAAATGCTCGACGCCGATCTACAACCGGTGTCAACAAGAGAAGTGCCACCAGGATTGTTTGAGGCATTTTGGGCCTGGAACTGAAGGCTGGTGCTGGGTTGTTGAAGATCTCTGCTTTTGTGACCACTACTGTAGCAAACCACAGGACGCCTCAATACACTCCTAGGCTCCATCTCCATCCACAAATTGGGCTTCTCATTAGTGATATTATAATACTACCACATAAAGGCAATAATATTCAATTGGGCTACTACAATTATTGTCATTATTTATATTGGAAAAATTTTAGCTTGGAATTCATTTTGAATGATATGATGTTTAAGAAAATGGTGAGAATGAGATGAGAGTTGAAATGAGTGAAAAAAATATATTTTTAATTATTAGTATATAAATAGCGTTTAATTGCTTAAGGGGTTCCGTGAAATGTGCCAGGGTGCACAATAAATCCCCTGCTTCTCACGCGGATTGCCGTCATTCAATGTTTCTATATACTTGGGCCTCTTTCTATATATTTGGGCCATCGATTCGAGCAGGTTTACCGTGAATCCCTGCAAATCACTCCCACCTAATCGTCTACCGTCGATGCTCCACCCCGTTTGTTTTCCTCCGAAGATCGATCGGCTGCTGGCCAAGTTGGGACTCCATTCCGCGTTCTAATCGCCGCTCAGCCGAATTCTCCGTTTCTCCTCAATCGACCTGGGGTACCCTGCTGAATCTTCTCTCACTCTTCCATAATCTGATCGGTGGTAGCCAAGTTCACACCGATTAGTAATCTTCTTCTTCAAACAAGCCTTGATATAATTATCGAAGAACCCTAAATCACACTCCATTCTGCAAGCCGTAATCTTAGTCCCACCCCTTTTGTCACTCTTACTCTGTGGATCCCCTGACGGCTAACCCAGTTTTCCGATCATGGCGTTCCTGGTCCGTCAAAGCTGAGTGATAGCGGGACAATCTTAGAAATCTGAAATCGACCAACTCTTAGTGGCTGGGAAGACGAAGCTCAGCGGAGAATAGGGAGTGCATGCAGTGGCGCGGAGACAGGATTTCAATCTACCATTGTCCTTTATTCAGAATATATATAATATTTTATGAATATAATTAAAATTAATAATATCTAAATAATTCATTCACAGAGAAACACAAAACTAACTAATGTAGTTATTGTTTCATAAATAATGCATCGTCGGATTGAGAGGAAGAACATGGGTAATGAATTCAAAATTGGGGTCTGCAGCTTCATCGTCCCTTCCTTAACGTCAGCAACTCTTTCATCGCCTCTTCCTTCCAAATCACAAAATCCAGAGCAGTCGTGGATAAGTAAAGACCTCTGCATGGCCACTCTGTTTTGTATAAGAGCCTCGCAGTACTTCTGATTCTTCTATCTATTTCTAACACTCTGGAAATCTATTGTCGTTTAAATTTTGAATTCAATCTCAATAAAAATTAAAGAAGATACGGAGTAGCAGCGAGAACTTCACGCAAATGGAACTATAATCCGGGATTATAGATAAAGAATACAGAGAAGCAAAACACACTGAAAGCTGTGAAAGATATCAGGGGAATGGGAAGGAAATCAGGAACCATAGTCATGTTTGTTGACACATGTTATTCGTCAACTCCACGTGTAAACAGAAGGGCTTTGGCCTTTGTGATAATAGTGATTATTGATTAATGAACTTAGCATTACAAAAGGAATTTGTGGATTAAGACATAATTTAGTTGATATTTATGATAGGCAAGCAGGAAGAGAAAAATGTTTTTGAATGGTATTCTTCATCATGAAGCAATTGTCTAATTAGTTGATTAAATTCTTAGGTAATCCCCTGTTTCTAACCTTTAGGTAACATATATTTATGTTTTATAATAGTAGTTGTACAATGGTATTACAATTATTATATGTGTAATAACTTGAGAATCAACAATATGGAGTTATCGAAAATGCCCAGGCCCATTCCAGTCGGCCTGGTTGGCAGCCCAGACGTACTGCCCAGGCCAGGTTGTGGAACCCAGCCCAATCTGCCACCGACCAACCTGTTTTCTCCCGGCCCGCCGCTTCTTCCTCCTTGGGCTTCGTTGCCGCGTCCTCCTTGGGCCCCTGTTCCACTTACTCCGGCCCAATTGCTCGTTGAGCCCATTCCTTCATTGAAGTGTTGAAATCCCAACCCTGGTGGCCCTTCCCCTGCGCTTGGAACTCTGGCCCCGATGGCCATGGGTCCCAATCCTCCGTTCCCGCCCATTAGTTGCCCCGAACTGTGGCTTACACCCACCTCGGGTCTGACCTAGCGGCCCAGTAACCGAAGGCGCAGCTCCTGGGTTCAAGCCTACGTTGAGACCCTGGGTCTTTGTACTTCTTAATATGTGGGTGCAACGATTTCGTTCGTATCAGACTAGATCAAACTGAATCGAACATAGTGTGTTCCGATTTTGGTCTCATGAATGTTATAAATACCAAAAATAAATCGAATTAACATTTACACCAGACCAAATACATAAAACAATGATATTTTGATCCTTGATCCTAAATTGTATTCACTATTGGATCACATTTCTCATTAGCTTGATCCAATCTGGACCGAACTATTCCACACATCTACTTCTTTGTTTCCGATTAGTAAACTTAAAATTTAAATTGACAAGTCCACTTTCAATAATAATGTATCATTTAAATATCTTCTAGATTCAAGTATAAAACCTACTCTCTTTTAATTGATATGGTATCCATCTATGAGATACTAGATTCGAACCCGGCCCGTTGGCCGGAGGCATTATTTCAAACATATTAGCAATAATTGTTATTGTACGAAGTAAGATATATTTTTATTGGTACAAAAAATTTAAAAATTCGAACTACTCAATTAATGAAAAAAATAAAAAAGGAACATACATCATAACGTTTTTTATATGCTAACCGTTCATCAATAAAAGTACCATACCCGTTGGCAAGATGCATTATTTCAAACACTTAAGCCACAATTGTAATTGTATGAAGCAAGATATATTTTATTGATATAAAAAGTCAAAAGATTTGAACTATTCAATTAATGAAAAAATAAAAAAGGACTTACATGATAGAGTTTTCTGATATGCTAACCGGTTTATCAACTGAAGTTCTTGTCGAAAATATAACATAGAACACATGGAAATGAACTAACTATTAAATTTTTTTTATCAAACTACACTTCGATCTACTTCGTGTTGTTAGAAATTGTTGTTATTGTTCTTTAAGACTTCTTTGCTATTGCTTCACCACATGTATCATAATCTCTGACAACAATTGTAGTTTCAAATTCATCATTGAAGCCTCTCTGTCCAGCATCAATAGTCTATCAACAATGTCACTACTTACTATCACTGTTTTCGAATTCATTACTCCACCATCAATAGACTTTCTTCTTCACCTTCATTTCATCAAATTTTAATTAAAGATTATTAATTGGGGTAGCTACTAACCCAAGAGTTTAAAATTCCACACATAAGGTTAAAATATTTTATTTGGACATATTTACTATCAATGAGTAAAAATAGTTAGAGATAAGCATGACCGAGCATCGGTGAATTTTTTGAAAATATAATGGATAGAAAATTTAGGAAAACTTGAATTTTTTTATAGGATTCATCATAAAAAAAGCTCCACAACAGACGTAATATATAAACTAACACCATTCAAGCTTCTTTTTTTACATATTGACGAAAATAGGAATCTATTATATATTTAATGTTGATAGTCAATAATATCTCCTGTGATGTTATTATTTATGCTTTAATAGCTTCGTTTTTCAGTGTTGTTCTTGTATGAAATATTATTGATTTAGGAGTCTAAAAGTATTTTATTTTAATAATTTAAATGACAAAAATATTCTTTCTACAAACTCTCATAAGGCTGGAAATTTTAAATAGAGTATGTTTTGATGGAGAATCTCCATATAATAATGGTAGGATTTAATCTCATAGTTTCTGTGTGGCCATATTCCCCACACACATTCTTCTTTATTTTCGGCTAATATATTTTATCAGATTAGCTTCTTTAATCTGATAAGACTAATGTTCATATATATTAGATGTGTTTTTATTCGGGTTGGATCCGGTCCTTAAGCCTTATTGTTTAAGGAGGTTCTTAAACCATTTTTATTGGCTGATACTAGATTAGGTAGTTAATGAGGGGTTAGTAGTTAATAGTTAGTTGGAATATATAAGATATTATGAAAATATAATTAATATTACTCATTAATGATTCGCTTTCTCTCTCCCCCTTGATCTTCTCCATAACCCTCTCTCTCCACTACAATTAAAAGAAAATTCGAAATTAATTTTATTTAATATTATTATTTAATATTTAATAAATTCGAACTTAATATTTTTTATTTTTTTAAAATGAAAATTGAAATTAAAAATATATGCTCTCTCTCACTTCGTGGCAACAACTTGCAATACAGTATTAACATTTTGCAATGACATTATCAACATTTATGAAATGAATCGTTATTATTATACCTCATCATTATTAAAGACTTCAATATACTTATCAATTCCATACAATAACATTATTAACAATTTTGGATCAATTATTACTGTTTTATAGTTTCGTCATCAACGCCTATGAATGAATCATTAAAGTTATGCAACATAGTCATTAATAGTTTGAATAACAATATCATTGATTTACAACATCTTTAGTACTAATGATTCACATTTTCACATCATGTTTATAACTATCTAGTCATGGCCTCTTCCAATGATTTCTAATGACATTATTAACGTTTTATGATCAATTAATATTGCTTTACATTATCACTCTTAATGATCATAAAACACAATACTAATTTTCAACATCTTGGGTACTTGTGACATAGTGCACCTGTGTGATTCAGTCAAACAAACATTGTCCAGAAATATATTAGCTCAAGCAAACCAACATTCACGCCTCAACACCAAACTTTTAATAACAATACAATAAATCGTTGAAAATAAACACAAAACATCAATGTAAAAATGTCCGACTTCAACATTATAAATGACATCAAACTTTTAATAAAGATATTAAAAACCATTAATATCGAATGATCAAGTCACTGATAAGGAAATAGATTTTTGTAATATAAAAATATTAATAATATTCTAATGCAATATTTAATGTCAAATAGCACTAAAAACGCATTAATAAGTATCATGTGTTTAATGGATAATGCATCCAAAAACTTTGATAATGATAGCAACTAATGATTGTTAAGTACCTTATTAGATATTATTAATATCTTATTTTCAAACATTGATAATGCTTATACACGCCTATTAATAATGACACCAAACTACGTTACTAACTTAGACTGAAAGATTAATAACCATAGTTATATCATTAAACGTAAATTCACTTTTGATAATGTCATAAACAAACGAATATCTAACAAGTATGCTTCTTGATAATGACATTTGACAAAGTTACAAACATAAACGATAAAAATATTAATAATTCAAATCACTAAACATAAGCAATCTTACAAATGAATTAAAATTTTGCTAATGGTTGTATTGTGCTTGAAAAAAAATATTGATAATAGCACTTCAAATGATTATAAATCATTGCGAACCAAATTGATAATACGATGTAATAGTAAATAAACTTCAAGTACCAACAAATTGAAAACATAATTTCACTTTTACTAATGTTTTAAACAAAACATAACATAAAAAGTTAATAATTTCATATAAAATTATTAAAAAACATGTCGAACAACATTAATAATAACACAAACGAATACCTAACAACGAAAAATCTCAAACCCATGCAATGAAAAGCCCTAATGATGATTCAATTTATAAATATTGATAAAGTCATTACAAAATGTTAATACTTAATAATAATCGGAAGTTGCCAAGATGTGAGAGAGGCATGTATTTTAAATTTCAAATTTCCATTTTAGAAAAATAAAATTATTAAATTCGGATTTTATTAAATATTAAATAAAATTAATTTCATATTTATTTTTAATTATAATGTAGAGAGAGGGTTATGGAGAAAATCATGGGAGGAGAGAGAAAGAAAATCATTAATTAATTATATTTGCATAACCCTATTTACCCTTAACTACCTATTAACTACTAACCCCCATTAACTACCTAATCCACTATCAGCCAATAGGACTTTAAGATTTTCCTTAAGAAATGAGGCTTAAGGACTTGAACTCAAGCCGTTTTTATTAGGATACAGCAGAGTTTGAATATTTACACTTATTCACACAACACACCAACACATTATTTAAATATTCACATAATACAAGTAAGATATTCATTATACAAAAACAAAGTTATGAACATCATATTTACATTGCATATACAAATTTCACAAAAAAAACTTGCATATTCAAAATCAATTATTTTTTTAATAAATCAAATAATATTGCAAGTTCAATAAATCTCAAAACTAAATATAATAAATTATAAATCTATGATAAATATATGATCCCGCCGCAAAGCGCGGGCCAATTATCTAGTATTTATAAAAGTTCAGGGGTTGTCGATATTCTTGCATTATTTCATTTGTGGTCTACAATAAAGTTGTTGTCTCCGTCCAAATCGTGTTTATTAGTGTCGAAAAATTTACTGTTTGTAATGAATGTCTCCTTCCAACAGAAAAATTCTGGCTATTTCGTGTATTTCGAAAACTGTGGCTATATCTATCACAAACGTGAACGTTATAGCTATGAAAGTGTATTTTGCCATAACAATTCAATCGATCTCTCTTTTATATCAATTTCATTTGATATTCGGCTTCAATTCTCGATTATGTCACCTTACAATCCCGATTACATTATTTCTTGTAACATTTTTATGTTTGGAGAATGCCAACACGGTACATACTACATATACACAATATATGATAATAATTGAACACCAAACCTTTATGGCGCCGGCTTTATTACTACCTTCCTCCATCTCTTCAAGACTTCAACGGAGATTGTTCTGTTTCAACAAAGTCACAAACAAGCTGTCCTCCAAATACACCTCCGCTCCCATCTTATACTCATCCACTTTCCTCTGCAAACCCCTCACCTTCTCCACCGTCGCCGGGCTCCCCGCCGGAGCAATCAGCAGCTCCTCCACCTCAGCCCAGAAGCACGATTCCGGCGGGTCGTCGCTCCACGCCCTCCCCTCCACCTGCTCCTTCCACCTCTGCGTGCACTTGTACCGCTTCGGCCGCCCCCTCACCATGTAAGTCCCCGTGTCCTCGTTCTTGGCGTGGCGGTAGTAGTTCGATATGTCGAGCGGCTCGGCGATCAGCCTGAACCTCGTCCCGAGCTCGATCCAGTCTTGTTTCCCCTCGAAATCGTCCGGTAGCTCGTACCTTTTCAGCATCTCCACGATCTCGTCCCATATCCCGGCCAGCTCGAGCCTCGTGACGTTTGCTTCGAAGTCGCTCTTCTCCTCAGACAGCCTGAATGCGCGGTAGTAGGTCCTCTTCTGAACCGTGCACTTGTTCTTGTAGTTCTCCAGCTTCTGTATCTTCGCCTCGATGTCCTTCATCTTGTCGTTGATCGTGTCCTGGTTTCGACCCTTCTGTTTCTCCAGCTCCGCCGCTGCTCGGAGGCAGAGTCGAGCTCTCACGCTCTGTGGACAGAAAACAGGAAAATCATCTTAATTTAGATGAAATGATATGCAATTGAACACAAAATAACATTACATGTACCAAACGAATGCAAGGAAGCAATGTAGTTGGAACTACGGTTGAAACGACGATGCAATTGAGAAGGATAACATCAATTTTTACCAGGCCGAGATCGTTCAACGATGCGTTGATTGCTGCAGTCTCTGCAGTGGCAGAATCAGATGACAGAGGAATGCTAGCGAGGGAATCGCGATGATCATCCAGGGAAGTGACACTCTGCATGTTGTCCAGGCATTCCTTCAGCTCATTCGCATAGTTCAAGTGATCCTTAAGACTCCTTTTTGCAATTTCATCGACTTCATCAGGAGAGCTCAGCTGCGAGGAGTAAAACAGCACCTGCAGAACCGCATCAGGGTTCCTCAAGATGACCAGCTTCCCATTCCCCGCGGCGAAAACGAAGGTGCCAAAAGGCCTGTAAGGGCTGAGCTCGACGAAGCTCGAGACGGTCTCGAGGAGCAGGTTGGTGTTCCCCATGATCTTGCAGGCAGCGTGGCTAGCCACGGAGGACGAGCCTCTCATGACGTGGACGAAGAAGGATTGAGGATCGAATTCAGGAGGGAGTTGATCCTTGATGTTGGGGTTGAAGAACTTGAGGGCATCCTGGAGTTGCTGCTGCTGGTGGTTGGGTTGTAGCTGGGAGAGTGAGATTCTGGGGACGATGTCATATCTCATGACGAAGTGGATGAACTGCTTGGACCAATTTTCGCGGTTGACTGCGTGGTTCAGGAAGCGATCGCCGACCAAGGGAGAGCCGAATGTGAGGCAGAGAGGGAGAATTGGTGATGATGCGTTCTTGTACTTCTCCAGGAACCATAGTGTTGCCAGGATGGCTGTTGGCCCTCCTGCTGAGTGACCTGTGAATATGACTTGCTTGCTTTCTCTTCTCGCCTTCTCCACCTGTTTGAGTAGAATGCAAAACACAGTTGCGGCCTCATTTGAATACAATCTTTCCTCATTTTCCATGGATAAATAAGCAGAGCTCATATTTCCCTCAATGTATACAACAACTGCTCAACTTCCTGTAGTTACATATTTGATATTTCCCAGTTCACAGATTTATACTGCAAAGTTAGACCATCCTAATGGCATAGTAATTACTGGTGTTAATGTTACTTTTAGTCTTGTAATATACCAGTTTAACAAACACAACATTATATTATGAGTTCTACCAAATACGTGTTAAACGGTTTATTCATTTCTTCATCATATGTTAAGTATGAAATTTGCTTATTTTTTATAAGTACAAAGTACGCTGAAAATCCCTACTTTGCTCATAAGGTCAACCGCCAAATAACATATACACTTTCGTTTTACATCCGCCCCTCATTTTGGTTTCAATAGAGTCGGGAACAATTAATATAATAGATGGACGAAACGAAGATTTCCAACCTATGTGGAATGTAAGTCATCAACGACATATTCGGTGAGCACAGTGCAATCCAACTATGACGTATTTGGACTGACACTTTTTGGTGGAGGAACTTTAAGATGAATGAATAACAAAATTCAATCACCCAAGTTAACCCTGGTTTGTTCGTTAAGCCTAAACCCTAGAAGTTTTAACCATTTCCACGATTTGTCAAATTGTAAGGACTAAATAATCTAAACAGAAAATTTTAAAGGACTAAAAGAGAAGGTCTCTACGGTCTGAAATCAATCTTAAGAACATCCCCAATTCCCAATTCACAAGTGGCAGCAAATTAAAGGTAAGACGGTCGAGATCGGGAAAATTACCTCGGCGACGAACTGCGGACTGGCCAAAAGAGCTTTGAATCTACGCAAGAAGGCTTCGTTGACGGCGCCGATCTCCCTGAGACCGATGTACAAGATCGAAGGGAAAAGCTGCAGATCGACTTCGACTTCCCCAAACGGCGCCTTGCTGATCCAATCGCTGGCGTTCCAACTTCCAGGGAAGCCGAAAATAACTTCCGACGAGCGGAGCTTCTCCGTCACGAACAGCTGCTTCCCCGGCGGCTTGTGGGCTTTCAAGGACAGCGAGCAGGCTTTCTTCACCACCTCCACCCTGACCCTCAGATTCTCCTCCAGATTCACGCTCCCCATCTTTCCCCCTCCGTGGTCCACCGCCGCCGTCGACGCCTCCTCCTCCCTTCTCCTCTTTCCCCCTCCGTCTGGCTTTTGGCGCGAGGATGTGAATGAAAAGAAACCAAGGCATCGATTGAAGCAAGTAACATCTTCATCGTTGTTATTATAATAATCACGATTATTCTCTTTATTTTTATTTTCAGTCATTTGCAGTTGACTTGACTTTTGAATTTATTAATTGGAGAAAGAAAAAGAAAAAGAGAAGAAGGAAATAGGCCGGTTGTTTCGACTTCGTTTCCGCGAAAGTTCCTGCTGCTGCCGAGTGACTTTTGTCGGTATATTTAATAATAGCTTCCACGGTGGAGTTTTGGACGGGGATTCGCCGGCGATGGCCGTGAAATGACCTTCCGGTGAGGTGGCGTCGGCCGCCGTCCGTTTCTGGGTCTGTTTTTAGGGAGTTGCTACCGGTTTGGATTGTGGCATGGTAAGTTTATATATATGCTTGCGTGACTTCCCCTGTTTTGGATGGTGGACAAGGCAGGGAGAAAATGGTTCTTTGCGTTGCGTAATTCCCCATCGGCCGATGAGGAATATTTTCAGTTTTCGTTTAGCTTTGATTCCATCTTTTATTATACACGACACTCATGCCTTGCCTGGCATTGATCGCGATCAACTTTAGAAGTTCCAAATTCAGTGTTTTTGTTTTTCTTCCCGCGCCCTTTTAATTCGTCCTCAATTGTATGTCAAAAATATCCGTAATCGTGGATATCCATCCGAATCCAATATTGTCGGGTAGGGTAAAACCCGAACCCGAAAGAATTTTAGCAGGTATGGGTAAAACCCGAACATGAATATTGCGGGTAATGAGTGGACATGGTTTTCTCACTATCCACCCCGAACACACTCGATATACACATGCATATGTATTTTGTCTAGAAATAATAATTATTTTTCTCTAACATATTTTATATTTAGCATATAAATATAATAATAATCATTCTAGTGAATTATTGTCATACTTTTCATCTTACGTAATGTGAGAATACATGTGAATATTAACATTGGTTTGGGATATAAAGAGAAACTATTACCCATGGTTAACCGTGGATACCCGAAACCCGAACGGATATTGGCATGGTTTTGTTTTTCTACCCGTTTCTTATGTGGGTATGGGTATGGGTAAAATTCGAACTAGTTTGGGTAGGGTAACGGATATGCACTATTCGTCCCCGACCCGACCAATTGCCATCCTTTATCATTTGATTTGAAATAACGAAAAGATGACTAAGAATCCCTTCCATTATCACTAATGTCTAAAGTGTATAGCTACGTGGATATCAATAGACACCCTCCTCTCTATTCCAACGAGTAGATTCGAATTCAAAATCGAAATAGCTAAATACTAAATAAAAGGGATTTGAATGAAATTCATACGAATATGTATGTTGATGTCCACTTTCTTTCATTTCCCTGGATTGTAGTTCAATTGGTCAGAGCATCGCCCTGTCAAGGCGGAAGCTGCGGGTTCGAGCCCCGCCAGTCCCGGTGGATCCAAATCCAATCGAGTACCCTATCTTTCCCAGTAGTCCATACACAAATGGAATTTGTATCTCTACAAAATCAAATTCAATTGCTTTGCTAGAATATTTTCATATTCAAAGTATCCTCTTTTTTTGCTCCAATTTTATGTAGCCTCAATTTGAAATTGGAATGTCAAACAATCTATGTCATTCAAATTGTATGTTGTGGTTTTGATACATTCTATGCATCTTATCATAATACAAGGAGGGGGAGGAGGAATATTAACAAAAGAAAGAGTCAAATTAACTAAGGATACCGCATGAATGACAAAAATGAATTTAATTTGTGCAAAGTACATGTCAAATTAAAAGTATTAACTCAAAATTAATTGAAGAATTACTTACATAACTATAATTGGATGATCAATAATCTAATCAGGAACCCGTGCATCCAGATAAGTTGAGTTATCATGAAAAAGAGTTGCGGATTACTAAAAAGAAATTTCGGATCACTATTCGCTACCGAAATTAATGATAATGACAAACTATGATAAATTGTGTAAAATAGTAGTAAAAAAAATAAGTAGCACACAGAATCCAAGTACAATTATGATGAGATTTTCTTGACAAGTTTTTTCTTTCTATATTTTTTCAGGCAGCAATTTTTCTTTTTTGTAAACCTGTGATTTTTCAAGTAATATTAAAGACAACATTTTAAGTATCCACAATCAAAATCCACACTTTGGGAGCCTTCCATTTTAAACTAGTAAAAACAGATACCAACAGTACAGTTTAAGTAGTTAATCAATTGAATGTCCAATCATTTTACTCAATAGAAAGAAACAAAAACACATTTGCCTGGTTAATCCCCCCCCCCCCCCCTCACAATTGTAATATTCTCCCTTTTTCCCATTTAAGGAATTTTACAACTGTAGATCTTATCAATATTCTCAAGGGACCAAAAAGAGCCAAAATATTTGGCTATAAAAATGTCTGGCTGTATATCCCAAAACCCATAGAAAATCCACTCCACTTCACATATTCTACAACACACAAGAGTAAATTTAAAAGCTCGAAGTTGCTACTCCTCTTGCCAAGCAAATAACCATGAAGCTCGTATCAGTTCTATCAATCGTCGTTCTCGTACTTTCCTTTGTCACTCTTCATGGTAATAATTCAAATCCACGTTTCTTAGAATTCCTATGAACTTTAACAATCTACTGATTTTCACGGCTACATTGTGTTTTTGTTGGGTAGTTGGTGCAAGCAGAGTTGTTGATGGAGCGAGGGAGATACCAAACCACCATTGCACCACGCCGATATATTATGGTTGTAATGATATCAAGTGCAATTTAGACTGTTCGAGGCATTTTGGAGGCGGCACATTCGGATGGTGTTGGGAAGAAGGTGACTTGTGCTTCTGTGAACGCCCCAACTGTTAACAGAAAAAATTAATCAAACACAAGACATCTCGATATGCATACAAGGCTAGCTAGGGATCCAACAAATTTAATAAGCTCCATTTGTTATTGGAATAATATGATTATTATTGAAATTTACACAAGGAAAGAGTAAAACTCATCAAGGGTTAGCATGATTGTTATTGGGGAAGACTCAAAATGCAACTTACGTGTGTGTGGTGTTCCTTTGTTTGTTGAGCCAACTTCTAATCCATTCGAGTTGTTAAAGAGAAATTTAAGTATTAATCGTATATTTACTTCCCAACAACGATTGTATCCATGAAGTGCAGATGGTTAATAGCAATACATGACAAACACACATCTCATGTTTGTCTTGTACCTCATCAAGGTAAGTCGGTAAATTTGGTGCGAAAGACGACACTAAATAAACATTACAGAGTTTTGCCAAAATTTGCAAGAGGAGCTTTACACTCTGTTCACAAAGGAAGGGAGGAAAATGGAGGGAAAGGAAAATGGAAGGGAAAGGAAAAGGAGGTGAGAGAAAATTTGGAGTGGAGAGAAAATGTTGTTTTAGGAAGGAAAGTGAGAGGAAAAAGTATATTGGGAAGTGTGATAGATATGTTATTTTATTGGTTATGAAATTGTAAAAATAGTTTAATTATGTGTTAATGTTAGTTTCATTACTTATGAATAACAAGATTGTCAAACCGGTTTAAGTCATAGAACCGATCAAATAAATAGTTTGAAGTTTATTGGTCTGATTGGGGTCCGACCTATTTGAGTCGTTTTTTGTCTTCTACCATTATGTTATATTTTATTACCATGAACATATGACCATCAAATATACCATATCTACTTGTATGATGATAGACGATTTTTATAATATGACGGACAATATGCTACGATAGTAATTGAAATAATAATCAATGTTATTTTGTGTGGGAGAGAGAGATGGAAGTTCATAAAATATAAGTATTTAAAAACAAGTATTTGATGGACTTAATTATTAAAAATATTAAAAAAGAAAGAACCACATATGTGTCCCTCTCCTTTCTCTCCAAATTGGAGGGAAGGGTTCAACAGTACAAAAGGTGGAAAGTTTTCCCTCCTTCCATACTTTCCTTCCTTAAAAAACAATGAAAAATTTATTGAGAATCCCACTTTCTTTCCTCACTTTCCCTTCCCTCCATTTCTCTCCTTAAAAAACATAGTGTTAGGGTAACTAGCACTGGAAAGTTGGGGAGAGAGAGAAATGATGTGTCCTCTCTCCTCTTTGTTGTGATGATCATTGGCTCTCTAAGCCTCCCATTGAGCTGATACTCAGATATGACATTGCTACCAGTGCAGTGGTATATCTACCAGTACAGTGGTACAACGTATCAGTGTAGTGATATATTTTTTGGAGGTGGTCGGAGGGAGTCTGCCAATGGGATTTTCACCGGAGAAGTGTGGCGGTCGGAGGAAGTCTGGTGATCGGAGACTGCTGAAAAAGGAAAAATCAAATATAGTGAGAGAAAATGTATTTAGTGTAGGTTTTAATTTGAAAAAAACAAATATTTAATATGGTGCATTTAATTCCTAATGTGTATTTAATGTGTGTATTAAATTCTATAGTTGTATTTAATATACTAGGGGTGTCATTTTTCCAACCCCTAAGGGGGTTAGCATTCTAACTGACAAGAATGATTATTTCCAGAAAATCTTATGATAGAGCTATCTAGAATGGCCCATGGACGGTAAAGGACCAATACATGTCGTGGCGATTGGATTTTGACATAGATTTTGACTCTATCAATGAGATGTCGGCATGGGTTAGACTATGTCGCCTTCCCCTTGAGTATTTCTATGAGAAACATACTGAATGATGTGGGGAATCGACTTGGAAGAGTGAATAAGATTAACTATACTACGACGAACTGAGTCAGAGGCAACTATGTTAGGATATGCGTTGAGATTGATTTGCTCAAGAGAATGGTCCCAAAATATAGGCTAAAGAGGAGTGTTCGGCGAGTAGAGTACGAAGAGCTCCACACCATCTATTTTGATTGGGGAAGAAATACATATTTCGAAAACAACTGCTTAGAGTCGGCAAAGAATAAAGATGTGACACGGAGAAAGAATCCAAATGAGAGCGATGGATTTTTGCAACTAATAAGGTTGTCAAACCGATTTAAGTCATTGAGTCGGTCAAGCAAGGGGTTTGAGGTTTAATGGTCTGATCTGTGTCCGGTCGGTTTGAGCCGCTTTAGATGTTTTCTAAATATATATAAAAGGTAATAATTAAATATTTAATGACTGAAATGAAATTGTTCTTACATGTATCTATTAAAAACTTAATTTCCACAAAATAAATTTATCTAACCTTCATGACTCACCCACCATCTCCCTTTCTTCGTTATTCTCCCTCTCTTCTTCTTAGGGATGGCAAAAATATTCGTAACGTGGATATCCACCCGAATCCGACCTAATCGGGTAGGGTAAAATCCGAAACCTAAGGACTTTTTGTGGGTACGGGTAAAACCCGAACCCGAATATTGCGGGTAATGGGTGGACATGGTTTTTTCACTATCCAACCCGAACCCGCCCGATTATAATACACATGCATATGATTTGTATATAAATAATCATTATTTTTTCTAATATATTTTATATTTAGCATATAAATATAATATTTTCATGAAATCGTGTTGTTTTAATTAATTTTCTTCATTCTAGTGAATTACTGTCGTACTTTTCCTTTTATGTAATGTGAGAATATGTGTGAATGTTAACATATTGGTTGGAGTTATAAAGAGAAATTATTACCCATGGATACCCGAAATCCGAACGGGTATGGGCACGGTTTTGATTTTCTACCCATTTCTTATGCGGGTATGGGTATGGGTAAAACCCGAACTACTTTGGGTAGGGTAACGGATATGCACTATCCACGCCCAACCCGACCCATTGTCATCCCTACTTCTTCTCCCTCTTTAGGAGTCATATCGAGGGGCTTTTTGGAGGCTGTTTTGAAGCCCATCTTAGGTCGGACCGGGTCCAATCAGAAATCTGATAGTTGTTTAACAACCTTGGGCCAACTAGTATCGGAAAGAGATATTAAAAACCTGGAATAGTGGAATATAAATACTTTACAAGCATTCCTAAGATTAATTAAAAGGGAAACTTATCTATAAAAAAAAATTCCTGGTAGACAATTATGTACTTACTTAAACAAGTCCCACCCCAAACGTAACAACAAAGAAGTCAGTGAATAGCAAATGCAAACCTCCTCAGAAGAAAGAAAACGGCTTATACTGTTTGGATAAGAGATAAGAAGGACAAGACTCAAGAGGTTAGATATCGGAATCCATGTGGCAGAGATGGAAGACGGGAGAAAGAAAGAAGGAAGGATTAGTCCAAACCTCCAAAGGTTGCAGGCAAGGCCGATCGACAGCCTGAAAGAGACAAGTTTGAATCCATGAGAGACCGCCCGGCGGAAGAGCGCCAAATGCCAAATGGGGCAGGCATCACAATACCAAAGAGATCCATCCCGGAAGCAGGGTGTTGTCGGCTGTCGCAGAGACCCTTTCTTGCTATATGATTCGTCTTGCCACTCATTACAGAGCACAACAACCACAATATTACAACGAGGGATGATCAAACTCTGAAAACTCTCTCTCAATAACCGTCTTAATTGCCAAGAGGATCACAACTGAGCCTCCACAACCGAGCACCATCATACAGTAGTGGCGGAGCCAGAAATCTGAATGGATGAGCTAATTTAATTTGAACCCTGGCAATTAGGGAGGGGGCTAATGCCTTTCCGACTCATTACATAGCTTCTCTAGGGCATCAACCACAATCTTACAACGAGAGATGATTAAACTCCAAATAGACTCTTTCTCAATGACCGTCTTAATTGCCCACAGGATCACAACTGGGGGGCCCTCCGCAGTCGAGCACCATTACACAGCATTGGCGGAATCAGAAATCTAAATGGTTAGGCTAATTTGAAGTGTGGTAATTAGGAAGGGGGGCTAATGCCTTGCCGATTGCTATTTATTCTAAACTTGTTACGAATTTTACATTTGACTTTACCTATATTTCAAAGTCGATGGGGGTTAGACCGAAGCAAATTCATGAGAACCCCGGTCCAATATGATAATGAAAGATATTTTAAGACCGAGTATCAGACCAACTATGCATTATAACTGCTTTGGTCCGATCCAAATACCAATTCAACCAATTTTTTTCAGTATTTATAAAATTGTTGTGATCTAGAGCCAGACCACATTATGTTCGATTAGATATGTTCATATGGTCCTTGTCCAAACGTTGGTTTGGTCCAGAGCAATCCGAGATCAACCCGTTGAATATGTATCTGAAACGCAACAAGTGTAACTGTGCTGAATATGAGTAACTGCACAAAATCTTTATTGCAATCTCGTGATGTACACACAATTCCTTTGAATCGCACTTCTAATGGTGAAAGAAATTGAGGGAGAAAAGAAGTCAGTACTTAACAAAATAATTTCTAATGAATATCTCTGTTCAGAAGTCGTCCTCGTCCTCGTCGGATGCATCAGCTACAGCAGCAGAAGCGGGCGAAAAATTGAAGAATCGCGGGACCTGTTTGCCTGAACTGGTATTACCACCAGCCGGCGGCGGCAGAGTCGCCGTCGCCCTCACCCTCGTTGAATTCGTTCCGCCGCCGTTCTTCTTCCTACTACGACTCCGAGAAATGTCTGTACACACCCGATCCACCATGCCCAGGAAATCCTTCACAATCACAAACAGCTCCAACGGCTGCTCCCCGACTCCCCTGTTTCTTCCTCCTCCTACCTGGTAATACGTCGTCGTTCTCTTCACAAGCTCCATCACTCTCTCCTGCTCTTCAATCACCGATCTCAATTCCTCCTCACATTCATCCAGAAATCCCCTCATCTCCCTCGTGAATTCCCCTCTCTCTTCCTCCTTGCACCCAGTCAGGATTCGCTTCGTCTCGATTTGTCTCGCCGCCAGAGCAGAGCAAGTGGTAATGAATTCTCTGCTCTCAATCGCGGCCGCCTTCTTTACATTGGAGAATTCCAAGCCCAAATTCTGCATCGATCTCAACCCGAGGGATAAAAACTCCTCCTTCCGCTCCTCCTCTGTCATCGTCGTCGAGTTGTCCTGTTTCGAAACTTGCCTTTTCCCTTCCGATCGGACCACCTGCTCCACCACGAACCGGAGCAGAGTGGTCTCTCCGTCGGTACTCTTGATATCGGACAACTTCCTGAGAGCGGTGAGGTTGAACCCTTTGGCATCCCCTCTCGACGTCCCGGCATTCATCTTGTTGCCGGCCTTCAGGATGGCTTCCAGGAGCTTCAGGAACAATCCGCGTTCCCGAAGCTCCTGACATCCCAGCTCGACCGTCTTCAGCGACACCTTCAGGTTTCGAATCTCCGAATTGTAGCTCGATCGGAACAGCATCGCTTCCACCCGGAAAAACGCCGTCGGAACCGCCTTCAGGATGCTGTACAGGAAGGACTCGGCGTCGGCCAGCTTCGCCGGGTCGCCGTCGAATCGCGAGATTCGGGAAGCTTCCTCCTTGGTCGGCGAAATCTTGGCGAGCTTCTCGAGGATATCGGGGCGAACTCCGTAGCCTTCCTGTAGAGCGCTCAGGATTTGGTTCTGCGTGGTTGCTAACGATTTCAGGACGATCGCCGCGTTCATGGATTTTCTCGGGTCCAGGATGAAGATCGGGGCTTTGGATGATGGAGTGCTTCTGCCGCTTGAGTTCGCCGATGATGCAGCGTGCACTGGGGTTCTGGAAGAAGAATTGGGTTTCTTCCTGTAACCGAATAATGCCTCAATTTGGCCGTCCTCGAACCTGGAAAAACAGAGGACTCTGTACAATTTAGGACGGAGCTTTGAGCTTGAAAAAAATGGGATAAAAATGGTGAATTGAGAAGAAGGAAACCTGATGGAGCCGTCTTCAAGTTCATCCCAAACGATTGAATGATCATGGCTATTAGCCCCAACCTTGTCCCAATGAAAAGGCCGGAGCTTTGTGTGATCAGAGCTAATACTATCAAGATTCTCCTCTGTTTTTCTTCCCCATCCTCGGTTTTTGGTAGTTTTCTCTCTTGGCGCCGTCGGCGGCCGGCTTGACGCAGACGATCCCCATCCATTCCCTGGATTGTTATTAGATCTATCTTTATTAACGAATTCCATCGGTAATGGCGGTGGAGGCGGAGGAGGCGGAGGCGGTGGCGGGGCAGGAGGGAGAGAATTCGCCGGAGTCGACGGCGGCACTGGAACCGCTGGTAGAGTGGAAGATATTCGCGGTGGGGAAGAAGAAGAAAAAGAAGAAGAAGGTGATGATGATGATGATAGAAAAGGCTGTCTCCGATTGGAAGCAACTGGCGCCGGCAACGGCAACGGCAACGTCTGATTTCCAACCGGCGTATCATCATCATCATCATCGGCTTCTTCGTAGTACTTATGATTTTCCCTTTCGCCGCCGTAAACGGGCTCGTGAACCACGATCTGCCAGCTGCTGTTCTTACGATCGCTGGCCACGTCGACCAATTTCTCCACCTCGAAGCTGGAATTCAAGCTGAACTGCGAGAAATTGTTGCCGTCATCCTTGGGCTCTCCCCCACCGCCGCCGCCAGAGCTCCCGACCAAACCGCCGCCGCTGTCACTAATCACCATATCTTTCACCACCGTCGTGACCGTCTTCAACTGACCGACCCCGCCGGTCTCCTGCAAGCGGAAGCTCCTCTGCTTCTTCATCGTACCGCCGTACTTACTACTCCGATCCCACCTCCGGAAGCAGCAGAAGATGAAGTAGATCAGTCCCGCGACCGCCGCCGCGATGCCGGCAACAACGCCCAGAACTTTCAGCAGCTTCTGGTAGGAAGACGACGGTGGAGATGGGGAATTCGCCGGAGTTTGGTCGGGGGAAATTACTACCGTCTCCGGCGACAACGTTGTGGTGGAGATGGCAGGTCCGGCGCCAGCGGGTGGAGCATGTTCGGGGGATCCGGCGAGAGGGTTGAGGAACAGAGCAAGGAGGAGGAGAGTGGAAGGAGGGAGGGTGGAAGAAGAAGAAGAAGAAGGAGAAGCCATTGGGATGAAGAAGGGGAGGAGGTGAGGGGAAAAGAAGGGCGCAAGTAAATGGGAACCGCCGAATTGAGATGTGAGAAATTTGGAAAGGAAGAAAAGTTTGCAGCGAAGGATATTTCAGCAACTCTGTTATGAAATTTTTTCGCTCTCGTTGGAGTTTTTGTGAAGTGTTGTTTTTCTGTCTTCTAGTGTGTAGTGGTAATAGTTTAGGTATTTTATATTTTTAATTCAGAATTTCAGCTCGTTTAAGAGAGAGGGAGGAAAGTGGAAGTTGGCTCCTTGCATGGACAAATGGAAGAAGACTATGCTGTGTGCTCTCTGTTGTGCATATGCGACAAGCAAAAGGAAGAAATTCGTCCTCCTTTGTGTTTTAGCCTTTTAGGCAGAAAATGATGAAAAACTATCCAAAATGATATTAAAAGTGTAAAAATGATGTTAGAGACTCGAATCAAGGTTGTCCATCTGCGGGTCGACCCACTTTGACGATGACCTGGCGATAAAAACGGGTCGTACGCACAGTGGCGGATTCAGAAATTTTAGATAGGAGTGTCATCATCTAAAAATTTAATTTAATTAATAATTAAATAATTATTAAATAAGAATATATATATGACTTGTACAAAATACAACAAAGCACAAGACGTGTTTTGTATTATGAAAAAATTGTAAAATATCATCGATGTCTTACAATGCACTACAAATCTATCTCGATATATCCTACTAGACAAGGGGGGTCCGTAATTGAGTTTAATCGTTAGCTTTTGAAAATAATTGGGGATAAAGAATAACTTTTTACTAGTATATTTGGATTTTAAATACAAGAACAAATGAGTTGTGGTCCTAATGAAAAATATGTTTCCTAATAATAGCAGCGATCGCTACAATGTACCGGGTTGGAGGTTAAATTGTGTCATTTTTTTCTTTGGTTTGCGAATTGCGCCTATTTTTCGATTTTTCTTTTCGCCTAACTCAATCTTTGGAGTCCTAAGTTGAACATTTGAATATTGATTTTATATAAGTGTATGTGAATTTTCACTATATGTTGGATCTAAGTACGACATGTTATTTTGGTGTAATACTATATGTTATAACTCATATGTTAGATTAGATTTGATATAATTTATTAGGATAAGTAGAATATAATGACTTTTTCCATATTTTCGGGCTAAAATGGGTGACCCATTAACCCTTGACCCACTAGCTCGATCAGGTTCGGGTCAACCCGCGGGTTGACAACCTTGCTACGAATACATGTTTGAAACTAACCCAAAACCATAGTGAAATGACTAAATATGCATTAAGATGGAGGAAATATCGCTAATAAAATGGTATGAAAGACATCACTTTTCAAGTGTCATCACATAACATTTTCAAATCGCTAGATGTATTTTGCACAAAGATAACATTCGGCAGTCGCATCGTGTATAACACCTCGTTGATGAATATGATTGATAACAACTTCTCAATCTCAACACGGAGTGCCTTTTCCTTCAATCCACCTATGCCTCTCCGATTTTGCTTAATGGCTTTTCTCCCCGCTTTTACAGTGATCTGGTGTTCCGCAATGTCGGAGCTAACGCTTGACAGCGCTCCATGCGAACAACTTAGCAAATTCCTAGAGAAGACTCATTAGTGGCTCGACCATTTCGACAGTTACATGCGTCGAGATTCGTACTTTCCTTTTAGGTTTTTGTGGGCGTAGAGGCACCATGGTTTCAGCATAAACGCCTCCGCCTTTGAAGTATCTTCAGGCCTTACATCTATGTTGTACGCTTGATTCCTCTTTGATGGTCGCTGTGGGGCATTTAATGTCACTCTTCCCCTTGCGATCCTAATTATGTATTAGGCTACAAATTTCAAACCCTGGTGACATGGTGACACAATGTTGTTAAAGATCATGAGAAACGTTATTGCAGGATAGCATTATAGGGAGAGGGGCAATCCATTGTGCCAAATTCTATAGTATGTGTTGCCCAAACCTCCCATTGTCATAAGGAGGCGCACACTTACTCGTACGAGAGAGGTAGAACTCTCCTAGTCACTCTTATTTCCTTAGTTTCCTTGGCATCGTATATTTACTTCATAAGAAGATAATTACATAGATTTGGCAGATTTTGATTCCTATATATTCATTCATGAGATAGTATAATTCATTTACGATACATAGACTCCATCTATATAAATGTCATCTACACTCGAAAAGTCGTATGCTTTGGAAGAAGCTTGTACAATTTGGGCAGAGACACCTATACTAAGCCCTCTATCAATTCAACTCTCAGACCCTGTGGCGTGGTCTTCCTCTATCTTGGGCTCGACAGTACCGCTTCACAAAAGTACCTTTTTCCCACCACCTAGCTCGTACTACTGGCCTTCATGGGCATCAAGTGTATCACCTATTGCTAGGACGTTCAAGTGATTATCATGTAATTATCAAATCAATTAAGTTTAAATTCTATTAATCATAGTGTTTACACCTAAAAAATAATCGTGTACCACATTGATTATTTACAAGGCATTTATTATCTTTATAAGGACAGATCATTAATGTCAATTAATGTTATTTGAACTTGGCCTCATGATATTAGTTTCAAGCCCCAAACTACTAAGTCTCCAAGAATGAGCTAGTCTCGTCACGAGTTGAAGAGCTTAACGTGGTTGTGAGATCTAGACCACGTTGGTGTCAAATCTAGAGCCCGACGTGGTCGTGAGATCAAGACCACGTTGGTGTCAAATCTAGAGCCTGACGTGATCGTGAGATCTAGACCACGTTGGCATCAAATCTAGAGCCCGACGTGGTCGTGAGATCTAGACCACGTTGGTGTCAAATCTAGAGCCCAACGTGGTCGTGAGATCTTGACCACGTTAGTGTCAAATCTAGAGCCCGACGTGGTTGTGAGATCTAGACCATGTTGGAGTCAAATCTAGAGCCCGACGTGGTCGCGAGATCTATACCACGTTGGCGTCAAATCTAGAGCCCGACGTGGTCGTGAGATCTAGACCACGTTGGCATCAAATTTACAGCCTGACGTGGTCGCGAGATCTATACCCCATCGTGAGTCTAGACCATGTCCAAGATCTGAACTAACAAGTTGGAAGTAAGAAAGCAAGCCATGTGGGAGAGGCAAGTAACAAGACGACAGTTCTAAGATAAAGAGCAAGCGGTTAACAGAGAAACTGCCGATTATCCCACGTACAATGACACGTCGGCCACGTTCGAGAAAGAAGGGGAGCAGTTCTTTTTGGAAGTTACTCTAAGACAGTTTTCTACGACATTTATCATCTCAAGCCTATAAATAGGAGGAGGAGTTGACAGAGGAAAGGTTCGCCAAATTCATACCACACAACACAATGTCAAAATTTATCCCTTTATCCTTCCCTCTGCAATTTTAGTCGTCGTCGTAGATCTGGAGCTCTCACTGAACCTCCATAGGAGTAAGAGTAAATTAACGTAGATTTCTGTCTTGCGAGTCGTGTAAACATCGAACAACCTCGTTCGAACTTTGTTTGAAGAGGTATGGACTGTGTTTAGTAATCGTTGTCCGAAGAAGTCAATGTGCAATCAATTCAATTCAACACAAGTTTTCTCGCTGGAAAACACATAGAATATAATATTATAATCAAACCGGCCAAACAAATACAACAACCAAATAAAAAAAACTTAAGTGTAATCGGTTTTATTAATTGGTTAACTAATATAACATTATCATTAGGCGAGAAAAAATCTCCTAATAAAGTATAAATCCCTAATTTATATAATGAATAAAATATAACAATTAACACATTGTTAACTCTTTACATAAATCCATGCAAATAATAAAGTTATATTACAGTCACTAGAAGTAGTCACCTAACAAAACCCGGCCAAACAAATACAACAACCAAACTAAAGTGTAATCGGTTTGATTAATTGGTTAACTAATATAACATTATCATTAGGCGAGAAAAAATCTCCTATAAATCCCTAATTTATATAATGAATAAAATATAACAGTTAACACATTGTTAACTCTTAACATAAATCCATGCAAATAATAAAGTTACATTACAGTCACTAGAAGTAGTCACCTAACAAAAAGATATGCTAATGGTATATGGTTAATGAATTGGGTTTGTCTGTGTGAATTGTGTTAGTCTCTTATCAATCATCAAAGGATGAAAAACTCTTCCATTTCAACTTTTCATCCAATATAATGTATGAAGTTTTTCTAAATTAGACATCTATTATGTTGTCTACTATCTATAAGAACACATATAGTATGGCAACAATAATGAGGTTCATTTAATTTTTTTTATGGATCCAAAAGGGAGGAATGCTTCGATGTTGACTCTTGAGTGATTATACAAGTATGAGTATATAATAAACTAGATATAGCTAATTGATTATGAGTGTCTGAAATCAAATCAAACCCACTAAACCAAACAAGCTAAAAAATTTACCCGAATCAAATCAATTACCCAAATTAACCAAACCAAATTATCTGAATACTACCGGATAAAGTGGTTACCACGACACAATTGGAACACCTAGAGGTGGCAAATGGATTGGATCCATGGATTGGGAGATCCATGGATCAAATGGATTGGTGGATTCATGGATTGGATTGGTGGATTATCCATGAATCCAAATGACATCCTCAACCTTGGACCAATATGTAAAATGTGAAAAGTTGAGGTACTAAAATGTCGTAATGAAAAATTGTAGGTACCAAAATATAATTTTCCAATGATATTTTCGTATTAAAAAATAAATTTAGGTACCAAAATATAAAATATAATAAGTATAGGTACCAAATCGTAATTTATCATTTGGATCCATAGATCAATTCATAAATCCATCAATCCAATTGGATTTGGATCAAATGGATTGGATTTAAATGAATTGGATTAGGTAGATATTTTTAATAGATTGGTGGATTGGATTGAGAATTACCACCTCTACGAACAATGATAAGATTTCCCCTAAATGTCTTTCAAAAAGTCAAACAAAGAAGCGTCACATTACTTATAATTAAGAATCTTCATAGATTTATCTGAATGCATATTCATTTGTGACATCTCAGATTCTCATATTTGGATTTCAGTTTGGCCATAAAAATACCCCAGCCGTCTAACCATTCACTGAGTGGTAACGCAATGAATCACCTTGAAAGCTTAAACTATGCGCAGCGACGGCTGTTGCCATAAACAGCATTTTGAGCAAAAGCAGCAAAAGATGCCCCCTTACAGTTGGAACTTGGAAGACAGTTGGATGAATAGGTCTATCTTGCCAGTCCACAAACAAAAATACATATAAAAAAAGGAACCGGTCTATGTATTGGAATTGACTCTCGACATTGTTGCCATCGATGTGTTTAGTTTTTTGTTCGTGACATAATCGATGTGGTTAATAATTAACATTGTTGTTAGTTGTTACTAATAATCAGCTTTGTGGACATTGTTGCTTACTTTCTTACCCACCTCCAAGATTCTCAAACCAGCTGTTGAGGTTGCACCAGGTGGGAGAAGCATAGATTGGTTATACCGGTTTGTAGGTGTTGTTAAGACTGTCGATTTGGTTTGGTTAACCAAACCATTAAGCATGAAAACCCAAAAACCAAAAAACCAACATGTACTCATACACTCATATTCATTTCCATTTTCCTACTTTTTATTGAATAAACGTCATAATAATTGTAAATGATAAAATGACTATTTCAAATTATTGGTTAACATGCGTATCAAAAGAAACAAAAAAAATTATTTGTTGATAAATCATTTTATTATTATAATTTGTACATTCTTATTGGTTTCGTTCAGATTATTTTTTTTTATTGGTTTCGTTCAGATTATTGGTTTCTTATTGGTTTCTATTGATTTTTCGGTTTTAACCGAACCAAACATTAAGTTGCTAGTTGGTTTAAAACCGAAAAACTGAAACCATTAGCTTTCCAATTGGTTTGGTTTTGAAAAAACAAAACCAAATTGACGGCCCTAGGTGTTGTTGATCGTCATATGCTAATTTTCTTTGTCTTCCATGCGATGTTAGTGGTAATCAATCGGATTATATTTTATATAGCTGGATCAACTAGTTTAGGACATGAATTCACTAATTTCGAATAAAGATTAAGCGGGTTGCTTGTATGAATTTAAATGTTGTTATATGGATTTTGTTAGTTCCTAACATGTGTTGGGGGAACTTCCAACATGAAATCAATACTTTGTAGTAAGGTTTTATTGGTTTTTGTTGTATATTCATTCATTTCTACCATCTTGCCACCATTAGTTGAGCTCCTAGTCCTACAGGAGGCCATCTAGTGATGTCTGGAACGTGGCCTCTTGCACTTGCAGGTTCGGTTTGAAGGGAACACGAAGGTGGTCATCGATAAGATAAATCAGACATGCAAGCAAGATCATCACTAAGGGGCCATCTTTGAAGAAGTCTCGACCGATTAGGACTTCATTTGGTCGAAATAATAATAGGGTAGCTTATTTGGCGTTGGATAAGGCTCGTAATTATGGTTATACTTATGCACCATTTCCTCGACCTATATAAACAAAGATTATGAGTAATTAATTTTCCGAAGTACACTAACGTCACATAGGCCAATTACTCCAAGATGGTTGGATTGTGGACTATAGACAATTGGGCTTAAGCTGTTAAAAAAAGTGAGCCCAAACTAAAGTGAAGGGCGCGCCCAAACTTTTCTTTAGAATGTACCCAAAATAACACAACAAAAACGAAGTCGTTTAACCGCAAGCACAATTTTTTTATGAAGTAAACTGATGCAGTGACGGACCCAGAATTCTTGAATAGGTGTGTCGACTTATAAAATAATATATTAAATAAAAAATAAAATTTACAATATCATTTACAACAAATCACAATGACTTTCGTATATTGAAAGGTTTGTAAAATATATTCATTATCCATGTTCCAAGTCAATTTTTGGTATACACAACTAAACAATCATTCATAAATTGGTAATTCAATCAATTCCGAAGATTGTTCTTGATTACCTTCCTAGCTAAAAAGGCCTTTGAAACTTGTAGTTGCAATAGATAAAGTCAACACTAACTTCAGAACCAAGTAAATTAAAGATAATATATATTTATATATTTTATTAGCTATATAACAACAATTTGATTGTAGAATAATAAAGGTGTGTCGAAAATCTCGAGTTTCAATTTTTTGTACCGTCGAAAGCATTGTCTCTCACAAAATTTTCGAGCCAAGGTGTGTCGGGTGACACACCTTGCTCTAACTTGGGTCCGCCCCTGAATTTATGGGTTTCATTGAAATCAATCAAGGGCTTCAGAGGCCACTACATCATCTATTAAAGAGGGAAGTGAACTTCCAGCCATCACAAATTTAGAGTCATTATATCTTCTATCTCTTTAATATCTTTGCACGCAATAATGATTTATTTTTACGAGATCGGGCCATCGTAGCATTTCGTAAGAGACTGGCTTGCATATCTTTAATATTTTATTAATTGTTCGTATTTAGATATTATTGAGTCTTTATTGTAATTGTCTGAATCAGTGTTTTCCTTGTTCAAGTCAGTAAATTTGGGTTATTGTTAATCGTTTCCTTAGAAAAATAGGAGTCATAATATAGATGGGAAAAGGTAAAGGCTTTTATGCCTATAAATATGTACTTGTTTCGTTCGTTTAAGGAGAAGATTGGAACCCAAACCTTTAGTTTTCGTTTATTATTTGCTATTTCCTTGTTATTTTCTTTGAGAGTTCTTTGCGTTTTATTCCTTTTACGAGAAAACCCTAAAATCGCTATCCCCCTATGTCACATCACTATAACAGTTGGTATCCAGATCCCGCTTAAGCAACAACAACCGTCGAAATCCAGGGTATCGAGCAGCAGCAGCGACGATGGGTCGGAATTCGACGATCTTCAACCGCGATTGCACGCCATGGAGGAGCAGATTGGGAGTTTAAAAGGTCGGCTCAATCCCTTGGTCGAGCGCATCGCAACCCTAGACCAGAAGCTCACGGACGTCACGAAGTTGATGGCAGAGGGTTTCCTTGCGACAGAGTCGAGGAACGAACTGCGATTCGCGGTTTTGGAGGACTTGGTGCGAACCATCGCGACGCAGACGATCGCGGCAACTGATCGCGACTGGAGGCTCTAGACAACGAGATGGAGCAAGGCAGCAGCGCAACCGCGACTCCGATCGCAGCCCGAGCTCGCGAACGACCAGTGGCAACATCAGCGGAAAAGCTTAAGGGCCCCCTAATCGATGGGGACCATGGTGGCGACAAACCTAAGTCGTCGAGCGAATTGGGGTCACCGGTGGAAGGCAGAAGCGGAGCGAAAACTGGCGGCGGCGGCGGGACCACAGGAACGGCGACGCTCGATCCAGGCTGGGGGCAACCTCGTCGTACCGAAGGCCCCGATCGAAGGAGCACAGGGAAGTTCGGCAGGAGGATATCTAGCGGTGAAGCTGCCCAGGAGCGCGGGGTTGATAAACGGAGCAACAGGTACAAACCAACTGGGTTGGGTCGGATTGATGGGTGGCAGTGCTGGTCTGGTCGGGCCAACTGGGATTGGACCTGGGCCAGGAGGATTAATTGGATGGGCTTGACCCACTTACTATGGGCCGCTAGGGGTTTAACCCGAGTTGGAATCTAGGTCCGAATTGGGCTGGGGCAATGAGTATTGGGCCACCTCAAAGCATGGGTGGGCCATAAACGAGCTCGGACCCAAATACGGGGCAGCTGGGAAACGAGACGATAAGAGCAAGCTCCGCAGCCATTTGGGCCGGTTCGATAGACGCAGGGCAAAGCCCAACAGGAGTAGGCCTCAACATGTGACAATTTGCAGGTACCAGGCTAGGCTCCGCAAGTAGCTGGGCCGGATCGAGTGGGGACGGAGCCCACAGAGGAAGAGGCAGCAGTCCGGAAGAGAGCAGGCTAGTGGGTGGTGGAATGGGATGGGTTCCGCAACCTGAGTTGGGCGGTACGACCGGGCCGTCGTCTGGGCCGCCAGTCTGGGCCGCCTGGGTCTTGGGGAAACGCAACTGGAGTGGGAGAAGGAGATCGTGGTGGGCCGAGCGGGAAAATTGAGGAGAAGAATGGGTGGTTTAAACCCAAATTAGCCCAACTTGAGTTTCCAAAGTACAACGGGAGTGAGGATCCGTCAGGTTGGTTCGCAAGAGTGGAACAGTTTTCGATTACAGGAAACACCAGAGGAGCACAAGGTGGCTCTCGCGTCATACCACATGGAGGGAGATGTGAATCAGTGGTGGCAGTGGATGGATCGCACATATGCCACATCGGGACTGCCGATCACATGGGTGAGGTTTAGGGAGGAGCTATGGGCTCGTTTTGCGCCAGCAAAAGGAGCATCTAGCCACGAGGCTCTCTCTAAAATTAAGCAGACTGGGTCATTAAGTGACTATTTGTTGGCATTTGAGAAGCTGCGCAATCGCTGTTTTGGGTGGACCGAAGAAGCCTTGGTAGGATCATTCATTGGAGGACTTAAGCTGGAGATATCTGATGCAATTCGAATGTTCCGTCCTGAAATGGTGCGAGAGGCTATTCGTCTTGCCATGGTGAAAAATGAAGAACTTAGCAAGCATCGACCAATGGCTCGAGGGATTCCACGACCGGGAATGGAGGCAGGGTCTTCGTCGACGACACCACCAACACCACCTACGCCACCTCGTCAACCTGCGGCACGTCCGATGTCGCCAGAAGAGGTCGCTCGACGTCGTGCGCAAGGATTATGCTTCCATTGTGATGAACGCTTCACCATTGGTCACCGTTGTGCGAATAACAACGTACTTCTTATGATTGGCGCGTGCGGTGAAGGCATTGGAGACTGTGCTTGCGTATCGTTAATATTTTATTAATTGTTCGAATTTAGATATTATTGAGTCTTTATTGTAATTGTCTTGATTAGTGTTTTCCTTGTTCAAGTCGGTTTGGGTTATTGTTAGTCATTTCCTTAGAGAAACAGGAGTCATAATACAGATGGGAAAAGGTAGAGAATTTTATGCCTATAAATATGTACTTGTTTCGTTCGTTTAAGGAGAAGATTGGAACCCAAACCTTTAGTTTTCGTTTATTATTTGCTATTTCCTTGTTATTTCCTTTGAGAGTTCTTTGCGTTTTATTTCTTTGACGAGAAAACCCTAAAATCGACATCCCCTACATCACATCACCGTAACATTTATGTTCTACAATCTGATAGTTCCACCAGTTTTTTTATCCGATTTATGTTTGCATTTATGGATTTGAGTTTTTATCATATGTAAATTAAAGCGGACAGTAAACCCTTTATATATATCGACTCCCCTACCAGTTACCATCTGAAGAAACCGTCTCTTCCCGCCATTGGCATTTGGCACTAGCTCAGTTCAGTTCGCCGGTTATGTAATGGAGACTCCGTCGCTTGAAAACCCCGTCCAGGCGAAGGTAAAGCTGCCGCGGCCACTACCTATCCTTCCTCCGGATCTCATCGCCGAGATTCTGACTTGGCTGCCCGTCGTTTCGCTCCTCCGATTCAGGTCCTTCTCGAAATGTTTCAAAACCCTAATTTCGAGTCCCGATTTTGTCAAAGCACATCGAAGATGTACGAAAGCGCTGTCTACTGTCAAACCGAATCGCGTTGATAGGCTGTTCAGGCGGTCATTCAACTTCTTCCATCGGCAAAACGAACGGAGGCCTCTTGTTTTCGATTGGGGCTCGAGTTCGTGGTCGCTTGAGTCCTTATACAATGGCCCCCGAATTGAAGTGGCTGAGCGTGTAGATGTCTTTCTAGGAGTCGACAACGGTGGTGGTGATCATGTTGTTGGGTCTTGCGATGGGTTGCTATGCTCTGTTGTCGGCTTATACCATGGGGTGGTGGTATGGAACCCTTGTACCAGAGTTGTGAGGGAACTGCCTGCGTTCCGCTGTGATATTTCGGAGGAGCAGATGCGTGGATGTGTCAGGATTTTTGGATTTGGTTATGACTGTCTGCTTGATGATTACAAGGTAGTAGTCGCGATTTCCTATCCAACTGGAAATCATGGAACAGATGAGTTCGAAACTCAAGTTCAAGTCTTTGCTCTGAAGACTAAATCCTGGAGAAGAATCGAGGATTTTAAGTATGGCGTTCCGAGATGTTCGGGTGTTAAGTTCGCTGCTGGCAGTCTTTACTACAAAGTGCCAAGTTCTAGAGGTGATGGGAATCCCGAGTGGCAGGAAACCCTAGTGTCACTTGACCTTGCTACAGAGAAATATAACAAGGTGAAGCTACCTGATTTTGGTGACTCTGGTGCTCATTGGGAAATAGAGTCGCTAGTTGATCGTCTATGTCTCGCATCTTTTGATGATGGCGATTCGTGTGTGGTATGGGTGATGAAAGAGCCTAGAGTGAAGGGTGCTTGGACTAGATTGTTCAGGGTGGATCAGGTTGTGGTCGATGCAGGGTTTCGCACTCCGTTGTACATTTCAGATGATGGTGATGCTCTTTGGGAGAATTATGAAGATCTGTTCATTTACAACCCGAAGGTTAACACTGTCAGGTTTCCTACATCGAGAGGTTTGCCCGATCGTGATGGTCCTGTTGTGATCTACCTGGAGACCTTAGTTTCGCCAGAAATGTATAATTAGCAAACTGAGGTATGTAGGGTTCAACTCTGGCTAGACCATGCATTAAATTTAATCCATAATCTCCCTGCATTGTAGCTTTACTAGTAATTTTCATTCGAGCTGATCATCAATTGCACCGAAGCTGCTGGAATGTGAAAACCATGGGGGAATCGTCTGTTTGCTTCTCACTTAGAACTACATTTGTAGAATGTGAAATTCCTCTATCTTACTGTTTCCTCTAAAGATTCTGCAACCTAGTTTTTTCCTTTCCTTTCTTTGTTCTATGTTACCATAACCTCTTTTGACTTGAAACTTGTGGCCAGTTGTAGGTCTCACCGGTTGGAATTTTGACTCCGTAAGATCGATCACCCCGTAGAATGCTATGATGCTATCATTGACGGAAAGAGCAAGGTGGTTCGTACGTTTCATTTAGGTTTGTATGTGTGATTGAGCATGTATTCTTGTTAGTAATTTTGCTTATTAAGAATTGGATTCATGTGGAAGTTGAATATGTACTTGTGATAGTGTGTGTACTCTGTTTAATCGTAATTACGACATAGTTTCATCGAGAAGTTGTGGTTCTGATAGAGCTAAAAAGCCTGTATTCTGGTTAATTGTAATTACGACATGGTTTCATCGAGAAGTTTGCCTTCTTGCCTATACAAGTTGTTCCTGCCAAGGTCTTTCATGAATCATCGGGTCAGAGCAATGCATTTGTGCTCGTCGCGAGACCTGATCCAGCTCCATCATTCAATCAGTCATCGTTTTCTGTAGCAGTTTAATCGAGGATTGAGGCGGATTGAGGTTTTTGCAGTTGTACTTGAAATATGAACTACCTGTTGTCCACATACTTAACCAATTCGGTAACTCAAAAGGAATCAATGTGAAACTGTGCATTGTGATTTACGGATCTTCCATGTTCGCCGGTTTGGATTGGATGCATAAAGACTTTTAAAGCAACCACCTAACCGAAAAGTAATACACTTGTGACGGGACCAGACATTTGAATAGGAGGCTACAAATTTATGCTTTAGAGATTTGAACCCTGGTCATTGTGAAGGGGTTAGCTTAGACACTAACTAACTTGTTTATTTTTAGAAATTATTACACAAATTTCATGTAAATTATTAATATTAATATAACATTTAAGTTACTATTTATTAGTGGCCCTCAAACTCCTCCAATTGCAAATAAGGAAGTTTCAAATTCTTTTTTTTTACCACTCTCTCGTTCTATAACCTATGTGTTCATCTATTATTCGTCCGGTCTACATCTATCAGCCATTAGGTTTCTCATCCATGGAATAACCATAACACAATCCATACATAACATATTTATTACCGAATATCCATAACATATTTATTATGCACAATTCTCGCCTTCGCCCACTAATTCGCAAACCTTTTCCAATTCTCATCCACCGTATCTCAAGACCGCTAATGAAAATCCATACTAAATCTGCTATGTGTTGCCGAGTTTTGTATTGGGATCGAGTTTCATATTCTTTAGTATTTCCTTATTTCTCCTTCTCCTTTTGGTTAAGCATGACAATTGAACTCAAATTCATGGGTATCCAACCTAATTCAACCAGGTCAAAGAGACTCGAACCAAACATTAGTATTTTTAAATTTCTATTTTTTCATTTTCGTTGAGAATGACAATTGAAACCAAACCCATGGTATTGACGAGTTTTGTATCGAGAACGAGTTTTGTCCGCTTTTGTAGTTGGCAGAGTGTGAATTTGTTAAAAAATCGATTCAACCGGGTCAAAGAGAGTTGAACGAGTTTTGGATCGAGAGTGAGTTTTGCCCGCTTTGTTTTTATTTCTCATTTTCCTTTTGGATGATAATGACAATTGAACTCAGACCCAATGCTAACGAGTTTTGTATCGAGAGCGTGTTTTATCTGCCAAACTCCTCCAATTGCAAGTGGGAAAATTTCAAGTCCTTCTTTTATCGCGCTCTCTCATTCTATAACTCATGTGTTCATCTATTATTCGTCAGGTCTACATCTATTAGCCATTAGGTTTCCCATCCACCGAATAACCATAACATAATCCATACATAACATATTTATTACCAAATATCCATAACATATTTATAATGCACAATCCTCGCCTTCGCCCACTAGTTCGAAAACCTTTTCCAAACACTGTTGATGGAATCTTAAGTTGTACCTATCCACCGTTTCTCAAGATCGCTACCGAAAATCCATACTAAATTTGCTATGTATTGCCGAGTTTTGTATTGGGATCGAGTTCCATATTCTTTTGTGTTTTCTTACTTCTCTTTCTCATTTTGGTTAAGCATGATAATTGAACTCAAACTCATGGGTATCCAACCTAATTCGGCCAGGTCAAAGCGACTCGAACCCAACATTAGTATTTTTAAGTTTCTATTTTTTCCCTTTCGTTGAGAATGACAATTGAACCCGAACCCATGGTATTGCCGAGTTTTGTATCGAGAGCGAATTTTATCCACATTTGTAGTTGGCAAGTTCGACCGAGTGTGAATTTATTAAGAAATCGATTCGACCGGGTCAAAGTGAGTTGAACGAGTTTTTGGATCGAGAGTGAGTTTTGTCCGCTTTAATGGTTTTTATTTCTCCTTTTCCTTTTGGATGAGAATGGCAATTGAATCCAGACCCAATTCTAACGAGTTTTGTATCAAGAGTGCTTTTTATCTGCTTTTAGAATTGGCATGTTGAGCGAGTGTGAATTGTTAAAAACTCGGTTCGAACCAGTCTAGGTGAGTTGAGCTTGGTGTGTAAAGTTTTTGGTATGGGGCAAATTTTATCCGCTTTAGTGTTTTTCATTTATCTTTTTCCTTTTGGTTGAACACCCAAACAACTTGAACCCGGTGTTTACAACTTAAACATAGAAATCAATTGTTCGACGACCTTTCTCCCTTATTAAAGTTTATCGTTGTATCGACTACATAGAGTTGTAGATGAGAAGTCCTTTACTTTTGGATCAGAATTCAAACTATTAATTTTTTAAATATCAAGTACTAGCTCAGACGCGAAGCTATAGCGAGCGGGCTTATGCTAGTTTAGCTATATTTGAAAGTTGAGGGGGTGGACTCGACATGACTCCGCCACTATACTTGGATTCATAACCGTCGACATTAAGACAGAGAAGCACTACTACCAACTTATATACATCAAGCCTTCAACATAACCCGAAAAAATTGTCGATTTTTTCAAAGAAAGTTGTCGGTTAAAGTCAACGGTAAAACGAATGCAGGAGGTTATCAATTTCCATTGGTGATTTATCTACACTAGACCTTGAAAAAAAATGAGTAAAAAAATCACGTGTTTAATAGCTAAATCTAAATTTCATTTTTTAAGGAATTGATAGTACCATATTATCAACTAATTTCAGTGTAATCACATATTTCATTGATGAGTTTAGACGTATCATTTCGTGAGTTACCAAACCATACATGATTCGTGACATTACAAAATGGCTACACATTTTTATTATTTCCTTTGGATGATGAATAATGACTACACATTTTACTCCTTTTGCTTGTGCTCCACAATCTTGGAAAATCCACAAGCCTTCCTTTTCTTACAAGTGTGATGTACTTCAACTGAATTGGGATGTGATATCATTCTATGCCAAACTCTATCTTCCTTGTTTTAGTTCCAGCTATGAAGTTTAAGTTGCATTCCCTTTTGATCTTGTAGGGCAAAGTCTTAGATCCTGACTTCCAAGCTTAGCCGCTTAGGTCAGAGAATTGGGCATGGAATGGAACCATATGATGACCCTATACGCCATGCCAAAAACACGAGAGCCCAAACTGAAGGAGACAAAGCAGAGCAGGGTAGAAAACAGGGGACCTGCCCAACCACCATTCATTCAATTGCACATAACGGAAACAACATCACATGATGAATGATCTTGCCTTCTTCTTCTTCCCTTTTGGCCCAAGATTTGATGGTCCCCCATCGCCAAGATTTGATCTCTTGCTTTTCCCCGTCTCCATATCTTGGTGGTGGTGGTGGCTACCCTTCATTCATATCTTTCATGATTGGAAAAGTGGAAACACCGATCTGATCATACACGTTGTTTTTTGTCTGTTGATGCTTTTGTTTCTGTTTTAGGTTAAGCCTTGTCAAAAGAAAGCATCATTCAGACAGTTGGAATGATGCACCCCATGGATGATGATTATTCCATTTGATGATGATGCAAAGGGCAGGCCCGGTCGGTCCGATTCTTTTCGACCAAACAGTGCAGTCGATTTTGATCCAATTTCGATTCAACCCATTTTTTGAATATGTATCTCGGATGATCCATGAGATCGGAAAAAAAAAACAATCTTGAAATTTGAGAAGCAAATTCAATCAAAATGCATCTTATTCGAACATAGTATCGTGTTAGTCCGATTTATCTCACTATGGACAGGATCATTGCCCACCCCTTGGACCCAATGGTTACCGAATTCTCAATGATGGGTTGTCAAGAAGATATACTGTAGAGATTGAAGAAACAAGAGGGGTCGAAGTCGGAAGTAGGACAACCCCACAAAGTGGAAAGAAAACAGGGCAATCTCATAAGATGGTCCCAGTCAAAGATATGAACTTTCATAACAAGTTGGCGGAATTAGGATCACAGAGACTTGAATTTTGAGAGATCTCAATTTCGTATTCATGATTAAAGATTCGACCATTTACAAAATAAAGAACAGATCACATCAAGTTGATTGCGTCCTACTGAGAGCGATCCTCCTTTTCATACTATTTGAGGTAAGACCATCGACGAAGCAGTTGATAATTCACAAAAAAAGAGCATGAGCCATTCATTTCTATGTTAAGTGGCTTGATGCTACGTACAAAATTTGCTGATCAAAGCATCTATAGTTTAGCAGCATGTGTATTAGATCGATCACTGGCTATTGCAGCCTGGTTCTTTTGCAAGAAGGAGATGTACACGGTGATGATGATGATGACGATGGAGAGTGGGATGCAGATGAAGATTGATCATCATCTGAAGAAGCAATAGTAGGAGGCATCATCATCTTAAGAATGTCATCGTCCATCTTTCTCTTGATGCTACTTCTCTTGCCTTTCTCAGCTTGATCCCCTTTCACCATGAAGTCTTTAAGCTTAGTGACATCGGACTTCTTCACAGGCTTCATCAGGAAGTCCTCAGCACCTTCTTCCAGACAACTGCATCAATGAATAACAGAAATTGAGATTTGCTGATCTTTTAAGATATGTTTATGGACTTTATAAGAACATGCATCCCAGCACTGCACAATAATTGGAACATATGCCATCTTTTGCACATGGCCATTTCTGTAAACACTAATGAAACTCTTTCTATCTCATTTAAGCAGAATCCAGATATGGTTAAAACATCCCTAGGAAACAACCTCATCTGGTATCTGAACTACAGTCTACAGGTCCAATAGAGATTCAAAGGCTCTAAGATCGGATTATCGGACATGAAGAAGTGAATTTTGACATACTACTTTCCCCAACTCAAAGCTATGTAGTACAAACTATTTTCTTTATCATCCATGAACCATTCTGTGGTCGAGTTCGAAAGAAAAACCATTAACCTGCCATTTAAACAGTACCAGTCTTCCACCACAGCCCACCTCAAACAATCAAACAAATTCTAAAGCTAAAAGTCAATTGATCTTGGACTAAAATTCCCAAGCAAACAACCAGATCTCTTAATATGGTCTGTAAGATCTAATCCATCCTATAACCAATCAACATCAGGAAGATATTTCCACAAAGACCAGATCTTGTTCATAAGCCTAACGTCTAGCCCATTCTAAAAGTCAGCAAAGAGCACTCAACTGAAACATGAAAATCAGGACTTGGTCAAAGATTTAGAAATTCACCTATGGATCCGGGTCAAGACGTTCTCTGATGACATTATCACAACCGGGATCTCTTTAAAAGCTTTAGATTCCTGTTCAAGAGAGAAAACATGGAAATGGACCGAATCAGCAACAGAAAATTTGAATAACAAAGTTTTTGAAGCTTCTGATAAATAAAGGTGAAATTTCATACCTTGATCTTTTTGAGCAGCTCGTATCCAGTCATGCCTGGCATGGAGTAATCGGTCATTATGAGATTGACCTTCAAATCCTGCCAAATTTCATACAGAACAGAAAATCAGCACCGCGGAAACCTAAACAACTTTTCCAAGCAACTAAACAGAAAGTATGTACGAAATAAAGGAAACCATCACATACATTGAAACCAACCGCAGAAGTACTCTTCTCCCCATCCAAACCAAGGTACTGCAGAGCTCTAGTACCACTGTCCACAGCCGTAACTGTATACCCAAAATCAGAAACAAACCCCAGAAGTCAGATCCTAAATCAAACCAAATGAGAAACTGAAATTCCAACAAGAACCCCCACAATTGAGTTAAAGGTGGCACCTTTGAAGGATGAACTCTTCAGCAAACGCTCAATAAGCTTCCGATCAACAACACTATCATCCACAGCTAGAACATGAAACTCCTCAGAACCAGAACCCGGCCCATTAACGAGATTGCCGTTACAACCCGAAACCCCTACTTCCTCCGCCAAGTTCCACCGCAGAGACTCAGTACCGGCGGCCGCCATTTCCCAGTAGAAAAGATGATCAGAACCCAATTGAGAACAAGCCAAAAAGCTGAAGAAACCTCCTTTGCTAGAAGAAATCGCTGGAACTGAGTGGTACAAAGAACCGCTCGTGGGTTTTGAAGGGGGAGAGGTAGGAATTAATAATCTTCGGAGTTTGACAAGGGAAATCGAAATTGGGAAGTGCAGAGGGATTTTCTAGGAGAAGGGGGGGTGGCGGTTTGGTGTTTAATAGGAGGATGGAGGAGAAGGGAAGAAAGAAGAGAGGAAATGGAAATAAAGAAAAGCTGGGAGGAGATTCTGAGGATCCAATAACGTGAGATCTTAGCAAATCTTTGGTATGGAGCCCAGCTCTTGTCTGTTGTCGCCGCGTCATTAAATTAGAAACCATGGGGAAGACGAGAGAGAGAGAGCGATACAACAAATCTTTTTTTCATTTCCCGCTTTTCTATGATGTGTAATAATATATGAGTTAGGTTATCGGTGGGATTTGATTTTCAGTTTCCCAGGTGCTTCCTACGTATATTTATTTGATTTGATCTGATCTGAGAATAGGAGTGGAATGAATTTTTTTTTTTACTGGGTTGAGAAAATACTAAATAGTATTAAAAAAACCATCACTAAAAAAGTTGTCAACCGGCGAATTGATTTGTATTTATCATGATTCGGTGATAATAAAATAGATGTCACAAACCCAAGATTTCAAGATTAGGCAAAAGGATATGTTGAGAGGAAGGTCCTCCATAACAGAGTCTCCATCTAGATCTTTTAGTTAATCTTATCGATCTAGATCTTTTAGTTAATCCTATCGTATGTTGAAGTTTGTATTGTGTGTGTATATTTAATCAATATGAGTGGTGACTACTTTAATTATATTAATTAATATTAGGGTTACTCTTCTTGTCATATATCAAAATGGTCACTCTATTTCCCCTCTCTTGTCGTTTAAAGCCTCAACCATCTCTCTCGTGTCTCATCTGCCGCCCCTCTCCCCGGATGGATCAAGTCCCGACCACTACCTACTCAGTGACTTTGTACCGTCGTGGAAGTATTTAACTCACAATGAGTTATTTGGACACAAATAACTCATTTGATAGTGTTTTACTGAAATGAGTTATTTGGACAGTGAGCTATTTACAAATGACTCAAATCGAGTTATTTAAAATAACTCATACATATGTGTTATTTCGAAATAACTCGTTTTACCACTCTGTTTTTACCAAATACCACATGTTAAATACCAAATGAGATACTTTATTTCAAGTACAACTGAAATAACACTGAAATACCACATGAACAATGATTCGGGTCCAAATGTACACATTTTACTCATCATTTCTTATCTGTTATGCTTAGTAGATCACCGTCCCTCAACCTATTTTACGCTAGGTTGTGCTTGTTTTGATACATTTCAGGTCCTAGCACGTTTGGAAGGGTCGAGGACGAGTTTTGGAATGATTGGAGGTCAAAAACCGAAGAAAAGTCCAAAGTCACAATTGCCCTGTAACAGTGAAATGCAGGCATCCAGGAAGCAGCCGCAGTTCATGGTCCAACATTGGAGTTCACGGTCTTCAGACCGTGAAATGGAGCCACAAACCGTGAACATCGAGGCGTCCAGCAAGGTTCCAGAAGTTACTGACGCAAAGGGAGTTCACTATCTCTAAGACCGTGAATCCATGAGAGTGAAGCGGTGCGTTTTGGAGACGACACTAAGTTCACGGACGCGTTTAAGTGTTCACGGCCGTGAACTGGCCAACGCGGCCTTGAACTGGTCACTTTCGGGCAAATATGAAGACAACAGCGGGGAGAGAGAAAAGAGGAGCTGGTTTTTGGAGAAGGAACACTTTCTTTCTCTAGGGTTTTCAACCTAAAACACCAAAGGGGAGTTATAGTGAGAGAAAGAGTGATCTTAGAGCTTAATTGAAAGCATTGATCAAGTTTGGAAGCAAAGAATCAAGCCTAGAAGAAGAAGATCTGGAGGTTTCTTTGTAATCTCTCATCTCTCTCTCTAGAAACTCACCCTCTTCTCTTGGGATTAAGAACCCTAGGTTTATATTTTGGTTTGTTATTGATTTATGTGACAACTTATTAGTTTGATTGGTGATTTTATCTAATTGATGAATGTTTTAATGGATGGCATGAGTTTGGTTTTCATTTTCATGGCTTAAGCTTTTGGCCTAGGAATGGGATAATCCCCTTATAGCCCATTATTGGCGTCTTCGGGTCACTCCTATCGTATATTGTCCGGGTAATCCCCAAGGGAGTTGATTCGATCTACCTCCTAGCAATATACGATACCCTAGGTTGAATAGAGCACCTACCCATCCATCGATTCGCAGTTCCGAGTCATTCCCGAGGGAGTCCTTCTCCAAACTGTAGAGTATTTGAGTCACTCGAACTAGGAGGATACTCAACATCGATCCAAAGGTCGGAAATATGGGGATTCAAACCAAGAGAGTTCCAAACCTTATAAATAGCTAGGTTAGTGGTTAGTCTAGGTTAGTTAGATTAGTTTTATTAATCACTATCCTAGGTTGGCTAGATAACGAACCATAAACCTAAAGTAGGTTAAGCCTAGATCCCCGTGGCACGATAAATTCTTATTGCTTGCTTGCCCTATGCTACACCCAGTCGGTGGTTATACTCAGTCGTCGATTGGAATGTTATAGTTATAACGAGTTAAACAGTAAATAAATTATTTGACTCTACAAATACCACATTGACAATTAACCCATCCAAACCACCCTAGTTTATTAGTAATGGTAGGCCGGCGCCATAATTTGATCTTCATGTCGATCCATTTCCTTTATTTATTTATTTTTTTCTGGAGTGAAAGAGCTGATCATTTAAATCCCCAAATAATTGGCACGTGAAGGAGCATTATGATATTGCACCCTACCTCATTCAAGATACGCCCACTTTTGATTTATATATATGTCAGAGATTATTGCAGGTAATTAATTAGGGTGCCAACCCAACCTACATTACATACCCATACACCCTCGAGCATCATCCATGTTAATCTCAATCACTAAGTTTTGGTAGGAAATCAATTTCGACATGATCTATTTTATCGAATTGTTTTTTACTTGTTTTGGTTGGGTACGCAAGGCGGACGGGCATGAGTACTCTTCTCGACCTTATTCGCCCCATTTTTCAACCCAATTTTGCTAAATTACATGTAATTTTACTCAAATTAATTAGAATTTTATTTTTATTGTCCCCTATTTTAGCTACAATGGAAAGTGGATATAAATGTATTCCTTTTAAGTTTCATACCCCATACAAATCGAATCCTCAACCCCTATCCAGTGGCATAGCCAGACTTTAAATTGACTGGGGTCCTTAAAATTTTCAAAACACTAAAGTCTTTATCTAACGAACTTTGAGTTGATTGATATCCTTAGACGAGCTAAGTCGACGAGAGTATGAGGTCCTAAACTCAAAGTATCATACTGAATCCTACATATTTAAATTGTTTTGTTATCCCGTTTTTTTTCCCAAGTAGTTTCCTAGGACCCCACTTCTCAAAATGTGGCTCCGCCACTATCCGTATCCCACAATAAATTATACTCGACCTGTCACGAGACACGAGTATCTCGATACTCATACCCATCCGGTCCATCACCATTCCTGATCCCAGCTATATAATGTCAGCGTCAAAGATTTCCCACCATCTGCCTAATGTGTATGCATGTGATCGACCATATCATGGTGATCTCAATAATACATATATATTATATATAGTACATTCCATCCAAGCAACTTGCTGTAAGAAAACATTAATTAAAACGGATTAACAAATCTGCGATTTTAATCCCCTTTTCTGATTCTTCTCCTTTATGTGATTTGGATGTATATATTCAAAAGCGATTTGGTTTGTAAAGGTTATTTGGTTGGATTTCGTTCTGATTAATTAAAATCGATAATCAGTAATCACCACATATATTACGCTTGGCTTTTGTTTGTCTTTCTTTTTCCCGACTAGTGCCAACTAAACGACTGGCGCTCATTCTAAGTTTTGACCCTTTTCTTGTAATCATCCATCTTTAATCTAATTATATTATATTGTTAGCTGCTAAAGCTTGCTAATCATAATAACTGAGATTTATCACATAAAAAGATAGATGATTACAAGAAAAATAGGGTAAAAGCTTAGAATGGACGCCAGAAATTACGTGACAAATTATGATGATGATGAATTGATGATGACCCAGGAATTAGGCAGCTGCTGGTAGTTTTGGCCGTTTGGGTGAGACGTCAGTATTGGTTGCCTAAAGCCCGCTTTTGAAATTGGTGAGTAGGATAGGATGCGGATTTAGTCAAAACTCGTCTTGCTTTCCTCTAGACTCGCCTTTGAAATGGAAACATTTGTTTTACATTTAAACTCAATAATATGAATAATTCAGAGATATTATTAATTTTATTATGAAAAAGCGTTTATCTTTCAAAACTTAATGAGAATTTGTGCGATTTGTTAATGGTAGATCGTTTCTCCATGTCACACAAGGACTAGAGCAATCAAATACATATCTATATCTATCTATCTATTTATTTATTTATACTAAATATTATGGTTATTCAAAAATAACTTCTTGCCACATAAGTATTTGGTGAATGCACATGCTGTCAAGGTGGACAATATTTTAACAAACAAAAAACTATTTATTGATCTATTTATAAAGATATCTCTCTCTTCTTTTAATAATTCTACTCATTTTTACTAAAATTAAAATAAGTTAATTTTTTAGGAAACATTTAAACAAACAAACACATACATAAGTAATAATTTTTTTCAATTAAACAAACTATAAAGATGAAAATAGAGAGTGACATATATCGTATTTATTTAACCCAAGCTGATTAAGTAAATTTTTTACTCATTTTTACTAAAATTTAGTAATAAATTACATTGTGATGAAGAAGAAAAAAAGTACACACATAAATAATAATATTTTCCAATTAAACAAAATCTAAACGATGGTCGAAGAAAAAACAAGCGTTTGATAATCAATCGACTTTGAGAAATGAACGATATGACTATATATTTTTTGTTATCAAACACTCACTTCTTTCTAATGTATATAACTATCAAATAAAACAAGTATAAATTTTATAGCAAAATGTTTGAATATAAACTTGACAGAGCAATACTTTTTATTTTTTTAAAAAAACTTCTTATTTAATTAAATGAAAACATATTAATTATTAATGCAAACCTTTAATTTGTTTCTGTCTCTTTCCCCATTTTGATTGTCTCACTAGAAATAAAATCCAACTTTGAAAATAAGAAATCAAGAAAGTATGTCAACCACCATAAAAATAAACAAAGTCCGCTTATTAGTTGCTAATGTTTTTGAGATTTCTAATATTTGTATTCTCATAATTTATAGAGAAGGAAATGGTAATGCATATGATTTTTTTTCTTTGAATGAGAATAGGAGGCAGGAGTTACACGAGGCAAAGATTAGATGACAAAATTTTGAGCAGTTGTAACATATTTTTGCCTGTTAATGAAAAAAGTTCATCTGATCATTGTGAAGATGAGGTGAACCAAGCCGAGGGTTGTCGAATGCTCCCTCTTCCTCCTTGATCTGAAGCTGGCAACTGGTCTCACTTTCTCAGCGATATGCTAATGTTTGCGATTGACTGGCCGAGTTATACTCTTCTTTCCAATCTTTTCTTAATTTCTTCCAAATTACGACTGTTGGATGGTAAATTTTCTCACTCTCGATGAGTGAATGTATTTCTTCTTTGTTTTTTGCGGAGAAGGGTCGCCATATACTTTTATTTAAATATATAAAATATAATTAGAAGGGTTAATTAGTTGGACTTAGGGCATACCTCTTTTAGTTGAATAATTGATCATTTTTCTTGAATGCCTATTGCAACCCGATTTCTTGAATGTTGAAATTGAAAGTAGAGTTGTGATGGTTGTTTATTATATTTTATGTTCACGAATGACATGCTACTGGCTAGCAATACAATGATGAACTGTTTAGTAATTAGTATGTAACAAAGAGGTTATAAGTAGAAGGGAACATAATTGGGGTTTTATAAAGGCCGCGAAGAAGAAAGAAAATGATAATGGTGGTTTCTCTGTTGTCTATTTCGATGTTTTTTTTAATTTCTACATGTTTGCGGTGAAATTTGTTTGTTTCATTAAGGTGAATTTTTCCACATTGAATCTGTAACTAAAGTTTGATTTTGACATGATTGTTTTCTTACAAACTACTATTTGGATTGATCATATATTCGGTTCACAAATGAGGAATCTGCATGATAAAATGAGTTGAGTTGTATTGAAGACTGCTCTTTTCATTATTTGTCTATGTTGTTATTAGGTAAAAAAGCACGATTCTTTTATGCAGGAGATATGTAGCTCTCTACAAAATACAATTGTGTTTTAGTATATGTAGTTTAATTTGCTGAAAATATTGCTTTAATAAGTTAGTGACAGTTGATAGTTTTGTTTGTGGTTGGTTTTGCTAGAACATTTCAAGGTAATTAAACGAGTACGTGGAAGATTGATGGACGTGGATGCTAATGAGTTTTCTCGTTATTCCAAAATTGTATGTGTAAGTGATAATACACAATATTCATGGAATTTAGATCGGAATATTCTTTATTATCATATACCGACATATGAGAAGGGAGAAAAAAAAGCTCTTTGCTTATTTTTTTTATTAATTGAAGCATATTTTCTTATTCTAACTTTTTCTTTTGTGGCTGTAAATTTTTTAACTTCTGTATCACAATTGTGTGCTAAAGAATGAATAACTCTTATATTTATAATCTTAAAGAGCGAGTTTGATAAAAAAAATTCTAAGTTAATAAATAACAGTCTACAAATAGCTCATTTAATAAAATAAAATGTTCATAAATAAACAAAAGGTATAAAGGTATGAAACAATACCTGAAATAAGATAATTGAGATTTACAATTCCATGTATATTACCTTAACAAACATAAATAATAATAATAATTAAAATACTATAACGAATTATAAAATAACCAAACAAAATACACGGCCCGTTAAAAACTAGTAATATAATAATATTAATAATCTTCAAAGTACTCCGCCAAGAAGGAAAAAAAAGAATATTTCCCAACTCCCAAGTCCAACAAGAAATCGTATCTTGCATAACTTTCCTAGTGCTTTTAACACTTTTCCCTCTTGTCTTTCTACTTTCAATCCTATAAACAAACTACAAATCTCGACAACTAATAAAGTGCCAATAACCAAATTATAATAAGTCAAAAAAAAAAAAGGTAACATTTTATTTAGCTCCTATTAAGAATAAGAACTTTCCAGTTTCGGCAACCCTGCCTCTGCCTACACGGTGACGGCAAACACTTCTCCGTCCATCCTTTTCGCAAAGCTGAGCCTATGGCCTAGTTAGGCATCCAGAAATTTACCCCTCTCCCCAACACGCAAACAAACAGTAAATAGTAACATTTTTTTTTTGCTGTAGCAAAGCAGTAATTAATTTCATCGGGAAAGATAAAAAGTGGAACAACAGAACAGAGCATTGACCGCTGGGTCGGTCAATGGACCGACTTGGACTTCCAGCCAGCCAGCAAAACAAAACAGCCTCCAAATCAGAAACCGAACATCGGTTGCTGTAATTGGACCGCTGACCACCCACAGCAAAGCCCAATCCGGCGGCGGCATCGGTAAAGATTTTCCGGTGATTTGGGTTTTTTTTTATTTTTTTTGGTTGGATTTAAGCTTCCGAGGTAACAGAGTAATAACAATAGTGCTCTGTTTGGTCCGTGTGGAGTCGCTGTCAGCGCATCTGAAAAAGATTGTGGGATTCTCTATCTCCTCCGGTGATTTGAAAGCTCCATGAAATTGGATCGGCTCAAATCCATCTTTCGAACCGGATCGGAAGATGACGAAAGATCTTCTGGGTTTGTGGGAAGAAAAGATTTACAACTCCAAATAAATCTGTGAGATCCTCATTATGGCCATTTTTTTTTGTTTTAAAGATAATTATTGCTAATTAGGATTGTGTATCGTGAAGGGAGAGTTTTATAAGAGAACCATCCGTATGAAATGGCTGAAAAAAGTGTCGATTGGTTTTGGTGATTGTTTGGTTGAGATAATTACAATTCATGCAATGTCCATAATGCACCTTTTTTTTAATTTTCTACACAAACAATACATGCATTGTTTGCTTGGTTTGACACAAACTATCACTCGAAATGAGTGATAGTTAAATCTCAAGTTTTTGTTGAGATTGTTGTGCTTTATTTTCTTCCAATTATGTCCCTACCTTTTTATGTATGTTGCTTTTTATATTAAAAACAAAGGGTAAAAGTGACATTTTATCCAAAAAGTAATAAAACTTATTTAAATAACACAATAACTATCACAAAAACCAAACGATTCAAACTACGATACACCAATTTTCGTATATACATGTATATTATTATGCATGCATTGATGATAATGCATCTATTTAACTATCATCAAAACCAAACGACCCGAAGATTTAGTTTCATATAAGCAGATTTTAGATTTGCTTGAGATACGAAATCTCAATGAATGGAGTTTCTAGTGAGAAAACGAGATTGTAGAGAAATTGTGAAATCTGGTACCCATTAGATTTTTTATTGAGTATAGTTGTATAGATATCGAGATATCCATCCCAAACTTGTCAGAGGCCACTCCTATCGTTTGGAGAGTTGGAGTCTAAAAAATCTATAAATTATAAAATAATGCAAATATTCTAACTCTCCGGATTGTACAAAATATTTTTTAATTCAAAAATTTTGGTAATTGTAATCGCTATATTCAATAAAAAATTAATTTAAATATTTTATCGAATGACATATATAACCTAAAGACTAAAAAAAATGGATTCATAAGTTTGTTGACAATTTAGTGGTAAGAGTACTTAGTGAAATAAATAAATAATGAGACAATGTAAGAGAAATTTTTTTCACAAATCAATATATGAAATCTCCTTGTTACGAGAAATTGGTATCACTAGAATTTAGAGATATGAAATATCTGAAGTTAAACTTTACGATACAAAAAGCAACAAAAAAAATACAACTTTATGTTTATCTTTGAATTCAATGAATCTATATTCCAAATCTTTTCCCCAAATGAGCCGGAATGGGTTAGGGTGGTTACTTGTATTTTAATAATTACGGTGGCAACCTCTTTATATACCATTTGATTTCCGATTTTCCCTTATTTTTTAATCTTATGGTCAAAATTCTTTTAGGATAGTTTTGGGAATGAAAAAGTGACTACACCCAATTATTCTATATAATCTACTCAAACCCTAGTTCTACCCTCCCTCCAGCCAAACCTGCCGCAGCCGCCTCCACCACTCTCGGCGCACTACTCCCGTCGGCCGCCTGCACCAGCCCTGACGATGATGACTCCGTGCAGGCGACGACGACTGCTGGCGCTGTTGTTGTTCCCTACTCCGACTCCGCCGCCTCCTCCTTTCCCACTCATCTTCCTTCCTCACCCTCCCCTCTGCGTCACCGCCACCCAATCAGATCTGAGTACAGACAACGCCGATGACTGGACTTCTTCTTATTCTCTTCTTTCTCAACTTTTTCCCCGGTGACTTTCGCTTCCTCATATTCTATTTATGGTTGTTCTAGTCCCTCAACGTTTACGATGGACGCTACTTTGTGTAATGGTAGTCCTGCAATGGTATTGATTCAATGTGCAGTGGTATTGGTTACTACGTTATGATAACAACATGGTATTCATTCATCTTCGTTTGGTAGTGACACTTTAGATTGGTATTGGTTCATTACACGGGTATTAGTATTAGCAAATCTAGTATGGCAGTCCTTCAAAGTCTAATGGTATTGGTTCAAACCTCAATGTTCATAATTCTCTTCATATATGCAATGATATAGATTGTTTATATTGATAGTTTTCGTGTAATGATATAGATTTATTTCTGCAATGGTATTGATTACTACTAGTAATCACCGTAACCGCTCCCCAAATGAGCACTTGGTAGTTTGTTGTACAAGTATTCATTACTAGGGCATAACATTGCATATGTACATTTTTTTTTGTCGAAATTAGACTTTGTCGAAGGGACTTAATAAAATATATGATGATTACCAGGGAAATCTTGTACCCCATCGAACAATTTTTTGACATGGATTACAAAATTCTTGCATAAAAAATAAAAAGAATAAATAACCCACAAACAACACCCTAAGCCCAACACAAAGTGCAACCAAACCTTATTGCTTGTTCACTTCACTTCTCATTTTGTTTTATATTGTGAAAATGATAATAAAGAAATAAATGATATACTTTACTAAATCGGCACGAACTGATTATATCCCAATTAAACAATACCACTTGTTAAACCGGCACAATGATATAAACTGATTTGACAATCCCGATGTATACATATTTTAGTTCTAATTGACACATATTGTCAAGATAATTATTGCTAATTAGGATTGCTAATTAGGATTGTGTATCGTGAACGGAGAGTTTTATAACAGAAACATCCGTATGAAATGGCTGAAACGAAGTTTCGTTTTGGTTTTGGTGATTGTTTGGTTGAGATAATTACAATTCATGCATTGTCCATAATGTATCATTTTTTTGAATTTTCTCCACAAAAAATACATGCATTGTTTGCTTGGTTTGACGCAAATTATCACTCAAAATGAGTGATAGTTAAATCTCAAGTTTTTGTTGAGATTGTTGTGCTTTATTTTCTTCCAATTATGTCCCTACCTTTTTATGTGTGTTGCTTTTTTTATATTAAAAACAAAGGGTAAAAGTGACATTTCATCCAAAAAGTAATAAAACTTATTTAAATAACACAATAACTATCACAAAAACCAAACGGTGCAAACTACGATACACCAATTTTCGTATATACATGTATATTATTATGCATGCATTGATGATAATGCATCTATTTAACCATCATCAAAACCAAACGACCTGAAGATTTAGTTTCATATAAGCAGGTTTTAGATTTGCTTGAGATACGGAATCTCAATGAATGGAGTTTCTAGTGAGAAAACGAGATTGTAGAGAAATTGTGATATCTGGTACCCATTTCCTAGGATTGGGAAGACGGCCCGGGTATAGTTGTATAGATATCGAGATATCCATCCCAAACTTGTCAGAGGCAACTCCTATCGTTTGGAGAGTGGAGTCTAAAAAATCTATAAATTATAAAATAATGCAAATATTCTAACTCTCCAGATTGTAAAAAATATTTTTTAATTCAAAAAATTTGGTAATTGTAATCGTTATATTCAATAAAAATTAATTTAAATTTTTTATCGAATGACATATATAACCTAAAGACTAAAAAAAATTGATTCATAAGTTTGTTAACAATTTAGTGGTAAGAGTATTTAGTGAAATAAATAAATAAATAAATAAAGAGATAATGTAAGAGAAATTTTTTTCACAAATCAATATATGAAATCTCTCTGGTTACGAGAAATTGGTATCGCTAGAATTTAGAGATATGAAATATCTGAAGTTAAACTTTACGATACAAAAAGCAACAAAAAAATACAACTTTATGTTTATCTTTGAATTCAATGAATCTATATTCTTAATCTTTTCCCCAAATGAGCCGGAATGGGTTAGGGTGGTTACTTGTATTTTAATAATCACGGTGACAACCTCTTTATATACCATTTGATTTCCTATTTTCCCTTCTTTTTTAATCTTATGGTCAAAATTCTTTTAGGGTAGTTTTGGAAATGAAAAAGTGACCACACCCAATTATTCTATATAATCTACCCAAACTCTAGTTCTACCCTCCCTCCAGCCAAACCTGCCGCAGCCGCCTCCACCACTCTCGGCGCACTAATCCTGTCGGCCGCCTACACCAGCCCCGACGACGACTGCTGCCACTGTTGTTGTTCCCTACTCCGCCTCCGCCGCCGCCTCCTTTCCCACTCATCTTCCTTCCTCACCCTCCCCTCTGCGTCACCGCCTCCCAATCAGATCTGAGTACAGACAACGTCGATGACTGGACTTCTTCCTATTCTCTTCTTTCTCAACTTTTTCCCCGGTGACTTTCGCTTCCTCTTATTCTATTTATGGTTGTTCTAGTCCCTCAACGTTTACGATGGACGCTACTTTGTGTAATGGTAGTCCTGCAATGGTATGATTCAATGTGCAGTGGTATTGGTTACTACGTTATGATAACAACATGGTATTCATTCATCTTCGTTTGGTAGTGACACTTTAGATTGGTATTGGTTCATTACACGTGTATTAGTATTAGCAATGCTAGTATGGTAGTCCTTCAAAGTCTAATGGTATTGGTTCAAACCTCAATGTTCATAATTCTCTTTATATATGCAATGGTATAGATTATTTATATTGATTGTTTTCGTGTAATGGTATATATTTATTTCTGCAATGGTATTGATTACTACTTTTGTAGTAATCACCGTAACCGCTCCCCAAATGAGCATTTGGTAGTTTGTTGTACAAATATTCATTACTAGGGCATAACATTGCATATGTATATTTTTTTTTTGTCGAAATTTGACTTTGTCGAAGGGACTTAATAAAATATGATGATTACCAGGGAAATCTTGTACCCCATCGAACAATTTTTTGACATGGATTACAAAATTCTTGCATAAAAAATAAAAAGAATAAATAACCCACAAACAACACCCTAAGCCCAACACAAAGTGCAACCAAACCTTATTGCTTGTTCACTTCTCATTTTGTTTTATATTGTGAAAATGATAATAAAGAAATAAATGATATACTTTACTAAATCGGCACAAACTGATTATATCCCAATTAAACAATATCACTTGTTAAACCGGCGCAATGATATAAACTGATTTGACAATCCCGATGTATACATATTTTAGTTCTAATTGACACATATTTTCAAGAATTAAGGGACAATACATAGATCCAACTTTCCCATCTCAGGAAATGCCCTTTACATTTTGCATCCCATAGGGAGAGGGAGGTGTTGAACCAACATGAAATAAGTTCATAGCTATGAAATAAGTTCATAGCTAGTTGTTGAAAACACACCCACAATCGAGTCCTTCACCAGGGTGAACGAGATCCCGACCCACGAGTCCTTCCCGGTAAAATTGTCCAAGTTTGCAGACTCAAAACACTTCTTTCCCCAAGTCGCAGGACATCAGAAATGTGGTCTCCCTGCCTGAATCCCACCAGTAGATCTTCCCGCCACGTTAATTGAGTGAATGTGGACGAACAGGATTAGGGATGATGTGTGCATGCATAGCCATCAATCTGCCTCCATGATGAATCGTTTCGCAGGCCGAAAACCTCGACAACATCCCACCCTTTAGGAAGTTTCAGGACCATTCAAATCACCAGGGGAACTAATGCACCTAATGACCTTGTAGTCGTTGGATACAGGGTCGAATCTAAATGCAGTTTTCTGGAATCTAAAGTATGAGTCTGCATCCATAACCATCACCAAGTTACAACTTGACTAGGAAATCTAACTGCATGATGTTCTTCAAACTAGCAACTGTGCTGATAACTCCGTCTTGTTGTGGAGCATTACCTTTTCGATAAGCTTCATAGAAGAAGAAAAAAACACGTTTGCAATATCATATAGCTGCCTCACTTTGGCTGCAGATTCACAGAACAGATGGAATTTGTTTAGAATAAAGGAACAGATAACAAGCTGGGATATGGGAGGGTAAATGCAGGAATGGAGCTACAACTTAGAACTCAGTTCGCAATATCGACATACTATGGCCATCTCCAAGCTGTAGCTTTACAGAATCATCAAGAGATAATTAACTCTGACTGAAAGGTGCACTTCGATGTCAGCAGCAGCCCAAGTGGTTTAGTTGAAACAGACAATTAAACAAGCATAGAGAACAAGCACTCCAACTCACAACAGAACAAAGGAAAAGCTTGACAAAATTCTATGTTAGAAGCCCCAAAGATTTCTCCTTCCTGTTATCTACAACACCAAAAACAAAATGAACAGATTGAACAGGCCAGTACTCCCTAATGGGTTTGTGACGTCTTTACAATCGTTCGATATTATCATGACTAAAATTAGCATTGAGACAGCAGAAAGTAGAAAGTTCCATTCCATGATTTTGCTTCAGTTCAAAGATACATAGAGTTCCTGCAGAAAGCAACTTCAGAGTTCTCAACTATTACAACATTGAATGGGATCATTGTTTTAGTTCCGTTCATTTCCCAGGGACGAAGTTGGTGGCGAAAGCCCAGGCATTGTTCGCTACCGGGTCAGCAACATGGTCGAAGAGGTTCTCAACAGGACCTTTTCCAGTAACAATGGCCTGGACGAAGAATCCAAACATGGAGAACATAGCCAGGCGGCCATTCTTGATTTCCTTGACCTTCAACTCAGCGAATGCTTCCGGGTCATCAGCCAAGCCAAGAGGGTCGAAAGCCCCACCGGGGTAAAGCGGGTCAAGTCCCTCACCAAGAGGTCCACCACCAACTCTGTAGCCCTCAATAAATCCCATGAGCACAACCTGGCAAGCCCATATCGCAAGAATGCTCTGAGCGTGGATGAGGTTTGGGTTGCCAAGGTAATCCAGACCGCCCTCGGAGAAGATTTGAGCTCCAGCTTTGAACCAGACTGCCTCACCGAATTTCACACCGTTCTTGGAAAGGACTTCAGGGAAGACACAACCGAGGGCTCCAAGCATAGCCCATCTGCAGTGGATCACCTCGAGTTCACGGTTCTTGGCGAATGTCTCGGGGTCTGCTGATAGTCCAGCAGTGTCCCAGCCATAGTCACCGGGGAATTCTCCTGTGAGGTACGATGGGGTTTGCTCAGAGAATGGACCCAAGTACTTGGGACGGTCTGCTCCATACCTGAATGCAGATTGTGAGGTTAATTTCTTACTTAGGGCTGTTCAAGTTGCCAGCAGTTGGGTAGTTAGCGTGGCCATGCTTTCATTTGGGTTTGACTTACATTACAATGCTCAATTCCGTTTCTTGATAACTACAGGTCAATCGGGTAAAGCATGAAAGGTAGAGAGAATTGCGAGGAATGGATAACAGTGGCTGCTTACCAAATGCTTTGGGGAACACTTTTCACAGTCCGGCGCATGTTGATCCGGCCGTCGCCAAAAGAACCAACCTTGCGAAGGAGCTCATCAGCCTGCTTCAGCGCAGTTTGGCCAGCGAATGCAGACTGTTGGAATGCAGAGGTTGCCATGGCTGAGGAAAGGTTGGAGCTTTGTTGCTGCTGGGTGATGATGATGATGATGAGCTGTTTTTGGTTGTGGGAAGTGTAGAGAAGTTGGGGCAGTTTATATGGGAAGTTCGGGTCTCTGTAGAAGATGTTGTGGATTGGGGAAATCTCCATGTCAGCAGCTGCTAATTGGTTATTGGGGCTGGATAGTGGATGTGGGTCTATTCGGGTAAGATTCTTACTCAAGGCAGTAGAGGTTGAAGATGTGCCAGATGGGATTTGGAAGATCTTCGTTTTGATGGGGTCAAGGCGACTGCGAGCCACACATGCGGTCACTAAATTACAGAACTTGCGACTTGTGAGTCCGTCCTTTACCTGCAGAATTCAGGTCCGCCGCCGTGTTTCCTAACCTCTGATATCCAATGAATTTGTTACTCGCCGGAATTCCTGAGGGGATCTATTTCCATTTTCCCGATCGCCATTCATTCTTCACTGCTACATCCTTTGCTCCTCATCGGCTGCCCAAGCTTCTCTTTCGTCGCCGTTCTGAATTAGGTTTGGAAGATTTCTATGTGATAAAAGAGCATAACAAATTATAGATGGAAGTAGAGAAAGAAAGATTAAAATCAGCTCCATGTCGAACCCTAAATCCCGGAGTAGCGCCCCTTTTTCTTCTCCCTCAATCTCGAACCAACTTCCCGGTTGATCTCGACCCCACAATCCCGACGCAACTGCTCTGTTGCTTCCCGCTCAACCCCGCGTCGTCCATCCGATGAACCCCTGTCTCCGCCTCAAAAATCCAACTCCTTTTCACCATATCTGAAAGCTTTGTTAAGACTATGGTTTAGTTGCGTGAGGGATTTCAGTTTAGGTAATATGGTTGTTTGGGGCGTCCGTTTGAAGGGTCTGCTTCTTCGTTGTTTGGTTGGTGACAATTGAAGGAGTAAGCGATTCAATAGCTTCTTGATGGTTTATTTGCAATGGCTAGTTGATGGTGGGTGGGATGCAGTTTCAAAGTCGGGAACTGGAAGGGAAGGTACTAAGAAAAGGTCGTCTTCACTTCATCGAACCGGATTCCATAGCTTTGACAAAGGAGATCAAGCGAATGAAATTCCATCAGCAGGTAATTTGTTGGATTGGTTTCTTCTCTGAAAATTCTGTGTACAATGATTGCCATGCTTCCATGTAGTGAACAAACCGGTCTTTCAGAGCTGCAGCAACTGTAAAGCAAACAGCCATATTAGGACAAGGGAGGAATCGAATTTACTGTCCAAGTTTAGTCTGGTTTAAGCTAGTGAGGGGAAATGGATGGGATTTTCACCTTGATTATGATATTGAGGGCTGAAAGTGGAAGGCAGAGCCTCCCAATCACAAACCTGAGGAACTGCCCCTGCAGAACCACTATCTCGGAACACAGCAGCTGATGCAAAGGGACCAAATTGGTAACTCCTTGACCCCTGAAATGAATCCTGGCTCAGGTTGCCTCCCTCACCTCCAATCACTTGACTTTGATTTCACTTGTACCATTATGCATCTTCATATTCTGGTTTTTATTCAAGTCAAGCTGAAGAATCAAGCTTGTTCCTCTCTAAATTAATATTTGTAACATCTGCACCAAACACCCTTTTCCTTGATTCGCAATTAGAACGAGATGCAGCAACGCTTGTAATGCTGTTGGTGTGGTTTCCGTGTTTAATCCTACTCGTCTACATGCAGGTTTCCTGGAATCTGCAGTATGAGTTTGTATCCATAACCATCAAGTTTACGACTTGACAAGAAATCTAACCGCGCAATGTTCAAACTAGCAACTGTGCTGATAACTGTCTTGTTGTGGAGCATTACCTTACCAATAAGCTTCATGGAGGAAAGCACGTTTGCAATATCATATGCCTGACTTTGGCTGCAGATTCCCAGAACAGATGGAATTATTATAGAGGAAACAGATAACAAGCTGGGATGTGAATCGGGTAAATGCAAGAATGGTGGTAGAACTTAGAACTCAGTTCACAATATCGACGTACTATGGCCATCTTCAAGTAGTAGCTTTGCAGAATCATCAAGGGATAGTAACTCCGACTGGAACCTGGATTTCAATGTCAGTGACAGCCCAAGTGATTTAGTCGAAACAGACAATTTCACAAGCATAAAGGGCAAGACCTGCAGCTCGCATCAGAAGTCAGAACAAATGAAAAGCTTGACTAGTTCTGGGTTAGAAGCCCCAGAGAGTTCTCCTTCCTGTTATCTACAACACCAAAATCAAAAGGAACAGGTTGAGTAACTCCCACTCTTGTGAGCAACTAAACTCGGATCCTCTCCGAATGCAGAGAACTCACTCAGTTTAGACGCTGCAGCAGATAGACAAGTACTTCCAATGGGGTTATGACGTCTTTATAATCCTTCGACAAATTATTTTCATGAGTAAAATTCATATTGAGACGGCAGAAAGTAGAAAGTTTCATTCCATGCTTTTGCTTCAGTTTATAGTTAAACAGTACTTTCAGAGCTCTCAGCTATTACAACATTGAATGGATCATTGTTTAGGTTCCGTTCATTTCCCAGGGACGAAGTTGGTGGCGAAAGCCCAGGCATTGTTTGCAACTGGGTCAGCAACATGGTCGAAAAGGTTCTCAACGGGACCTTTTCCAGTAACAATGGCCTGGACGAAGAATCCAAACATGGAGAACATAGCCAGGCGGCCATTCTTGATTTCCTTGACCTTCAACTCAGCGAATGCTTCGGGGTCATCCGCCAAACCAAGAGGGTCGAAAGCTCCACCAGGGTAAAGGGGGTCAAGTCCCTCGCCAAGAGGTCCACCACCAACTCTGTAGCCCTCAACAAATCCCATGAGCACAACCTGGCAAGCCCAGATGGCAAGAATGCTCTGAGCGTGGACGAGGTTCGGGTTGCCAAGGTAATCCAGGCCGCCCTCGGAGAAGATTTGAGCTCCAGCTTTGAACCAGACTGCTTCGCCGAATTTCACACCATTCTTGGAGAGGACTTCAGGGAAGACACAGCCGAGGGCTCCAAGCATAGCCCATCTGCAGTGGATCACCTCGAGCTCACGGTTCTTGGCGAACGTCTCAGGGTCTGCTGATAGTCCAGCAGTGTCCCAGCCATAGTCACCAGGGAATTCGCCAGTGAGGTATGATGGGGTTTGCTCGGAGAATGGACCCAAGTACTTGGGACGGTCTGCTCCATACCTGAAAGCAAATTGGAAGTCCTTCAAAAGTCAATTCTGGCAATCGTGTGGTTAACTTCTTACTTAGAGAGAGCTCTTCAAGTTTCAAGCAGTTGAGTAGTTAACGTTCTTTCTTGTAAATTGTGAGGAATGAAGAAATGTGGCTGCTTACCAAATGCTCTGGGGAACACTTTTCACAGTCCGGCGCATGTTGATCCGGCCGTCTCCGAAAGAACCAACCTTGCGAAGGAGCTCATCAGCTTGCTTCAGCGCTGTTTGGCCAGCGAATGCAGACTGTTGGAATGCAGAGGTTGCCATGGCTGAGGAAAGGTTGGAGCTTTGTTGCTGCTTGGTGGTGATGGTGAACTGTTTTTGGCTGTGGGAAGTGTAGAGAAGTTGGGGCAGTTTATATGGGAAATTTGGGTCTCTGTAGATGTTGTGGATTGGGGAAATCTCCATGTCAGCAGCTGCTAATTGGTTATTGGGGTTGGATAGTGGCTGTAGGTCTATTTTGGGGTAAGATTCTTGCTGAAGGTGGTAGAGGTTCAAGATGTGCCAGATGGGATTTGGAAGATCTTGTTTTGCTGGGGTCAAGATGTTTGCAAGGGAAGGCAAATGAGGCCACACATGTGGTCACCAACTAAATTACAAAACTTGTGAGTCTGTCCTTTACCTTCCCATCTTCGATGCTTTCCCGTCAGAATTCAGATCCGCCATGTTCCTTCCGATGAATTTGTTACTCACTGGAATGCCTGAGGTGATCTATTTCCTGATCTCCATTCATTCTCCACAGATACTTCCTCATCGGCTGCCAAAGCTTCTCTTTCGTGGCAATTACTCAGTACACTCATCTGAGTCCAAATCGGCTTTGGGAGATTTCTATATGATAAAGAGCATTATAAATTAAAGATGGAAGTAGAGAAAGAAAGATTAAATTCAGCTCAATATCGAAACCCTCGATCCCGAAGTAGCTCCCCTTTTTCTTCTCCTATCTCGACCCAACTTCCCGGTTGATCTCGACCCCTCAATCACGATGCAACTGCTATGTTCTTTCCCCTCAACCCCGCGTCGTCTGAACCCCTATATCCGCAACTCAGGCTTCTGAATTTGTTCTTTTCTCCATATCTGAAAGCTTTGTTGAGGGTATGGTTTAATTGCATGAGGGTTTTCAGTTAAGGTAATGTGGTTCTTTGTGGCATCCATTTGAAGGGTCTGCTTCTGATAGCTTCTTGATTGTGTGTTTGCAGTTGCTAGTTTCTGGGGGCGGGATGTAGCTTCGAATTCAGGAAGGGAAGGTACCATGATTGCCATGTTTCCATGAACAAACAGGCGTTTCAGAGCTGCAGCAATTGTAAAGCAAATTGCCATATTAGGACTACCGAAGAATCGGATTTGCTTTCCAAGTTTATTCTGGTTTAAGCTAGCGAGCGATATGGTGGGATTTTCACCTTGATTATGATATTGAGGGCTGAAAGTGGAGGCCAGAGCCTCCCAATCACAAACCTGAGGATCACTGTCTCTGAAGACAGCAGCTGGTGCAAAGGGACCAAATTAGTAACTCCTTGACCCCTAAAATGAATCCTGGCTCAGGTTGCATCCCTCACATCCAATCACAACCTTTGATTTCACTTGTACCATTATACATCTTAATATTCTGGATTTTATTGTAGTTGCAAGCTGAAGAATCAAGCTTGTTTCTCTTGAAACTAATATTTGTAGCATCTGCACCAAACACCCTTTTCCTTGGTTCACAATTAGGAAGAGATGCAGCAGCGCTTGTAATGCTGTTGGTGTGGTTTTCGTTTAACCCTCCTTGTCTAATGCAGATTTCCTGGAATCTACAGTATGAGTCTGCATCCATAACCAACATCAAGCTTACAACGCGACAAGAAATCTAACTGCGCAATGCTCAAACTAGCAACTGTGGTGATAACTTTGGCTCCAGATTCACAGAACAGATGGAATTTGTTTAAAATAAAGCAACAGATAACAAGCTGGGATACGAGAGGCTAAATGCAAGAGTGGAGCTAGAAGTTAGAACTCACTTCGCAATATCTGACATACTATGGCCATCTCCAAGCAGTAGTTTTGCAGAATCATCAAGAGATATTAACTCCGACTGAAATGTGCATTTCATTGTCAGCACCAGCCAAGCAGTTTAGTTGAAACAGACAGTTTCACAAGCATAAACCGTAATGCCTGCAACTCACATCAGAACAAAGGAAAAGCTTGACAAAATTATGGGTTAGAAGCCCCAGAGATTTCTCCTTCCTGTTATCTACAACACCAGGTTGAGTAACTGCCACTCTTATGAGGAACTAAACTCAGACCCACTCTGAATGCGGAGAAACTCACCTAGTTTAGATGCTGCAGCAGACTGGCAACTGGCAAGAACCTCTTATGGGTTTTATGCATCTTTATAATCCTTCCATATTTTCATGACTAAAATTTGCATTGGGACAGCAGGAAGTAGAAAGTTCCATTCCATGCACTTGCTTCAGTTCAAAGTTACACAGTAGTTTCACAAAGAAACTTCAGAGTTCTCAGCTATTACAAGATTGAAGGGATCATTCTTTAGTTCTGTTCATTTCCCAGGGACGAAGTTGGTGGCGAAAGCCCAGGCATTGTTCGCTACTGGGTCAGCAACATGGTCGAAAAGGTTCTCAATGGGACCTTTTCCAGTAACAATGGCCTGAACGAAGAATCCAAACATGGAGAACATAGCCAGGCGGCCATTCTTGATTTCCTTGACCTTCAACTCAGCGAATGCTTCGGGGTCATCAGCCAAACCAAGAGGGTCGAAAGCCCCACCGGGGTAGAGCGGGTCAAGTCCCTCGCCAAGAGGTCCACCGCCAACTCTGTAGCCCTCAATGAATCCCATGAGCACAACCTGGCAAGCCCAGATCGCAAGAATGCTCTGCGCGTGGATAAGGTTTGGGTTGCCAAGGTAATCCAGACCGCCCTCTGAGAAGATTTGAGCTCCAGCTTTGAACCAGACTGCTTCGCCGAATTTCACGCCGTTCTTGGAGAGGACCTCAGGGAAGACACAGCCTAGTGCTCCAAGCATAGCCCATCTGCAGTGGATCACCTCGAGCTCACGGTTCTTGGCGAACGTCTCAGGGTCTGCTGATAGTCCAGCAGTGTCCCAGCCATAGTCACCGGGGAATTCTCCAGTCAGGTATGATGGGGTTTGCTCAGAGAATGGACCTAAGTACTTGGGACGGTCTGCTCCATACCTGAAAGCAAAGTGGAAGTCCTTAACAAGTCAATACTGGCAATCGTGTTAAGTTCTTACTTAGAGCTCTTCAAGTTAAAAAGGTCATACTTTCATTTTGGTTTTACATGGCAATCGTCCATTCCTTTAGTTGAAATATACAGGTCAACCAGCTAAAGCATGAAGGGTAGAGCGGATTGCGAAGAATTAAGAGAAGTGGCTGCTTACCAAATGCTCTGGGGAACACTTTTCACAGTCCGGCGCATGTTGATCCGGCCTTCGCCAAAAGAACCAAACTTGCGAAGGAGCCCATCAGCCTGCTTGAGAGCAGTTTGGCCAGCGAATGCAGACTGTTGGAATGCAGAGGTTGCCATGGCTGAGAAAGGTTGAAGCTTTGTTGCTGCTGGTTTATGATGAGTTGTTTTTTGAGGTTGTGGGAATTGCAGAGAAGTTGGGGGAGTTTATATGGGAAGTTTGGGTCTGTGGAGATGTTGTGGATTGGGGAAATCTACACGTCGGCAGCTGCTCATTGGCTATTGGGGTTTGATAGTGGATGTGGGTTTTTGAGGGGTAAGATTCTTGCTGAAGGTAGTAGAGGTTGAAAATGTGCCAGATGGGATTTGGAAGATTTTGTTTTGCCCGCCATGTAGGGTCAATGTGTTTCAACGGGAGGCAAATGTCAGCCACATATGTGGTCACCAAGTAAATTACAGAACTTCTGAGGCTGTCCTTTACCTTCAGATCTTCGATACTTTCCCTTCAGAATTCAGATCTGGCAACAGCAGCAGCAGCTATCCGCTCATCCGAACTCGCTGTGCTCCCTGACCTCTAATCTAAGATGAATTGTTACTCATCTGGAAAAATAATTAGAAGTATGGATGTAGGGGTGTAACTGGTGCAATAAAATGTAGTTTGGCATGTGATCGGTAATATCGTCATTATTTCTGAAGAAGTCTTGGTAGATAAGAACCTTAGGACGTACCTTAGGTATATCGTCACTATTTCTGAATGGTTTTCTCAGCTCATATGTGCTGATTGATTAAGATATACTGAGAGTCTGAGACACTGGGGGAGTTCTACTGGAAGTTGACATACTCTTGAAGTCATCTGGCAACTGATTATATGATGAGAAATCCAGTCTGCTGTGCTCTTATCTCTTGTTCTGGCTATTATTAATTGTGAAGCTTGTGTTTTCTTTACTATCAGACACAAGCTGAAAGAGTCGAAGCACGGATGAAGTTCCAGCTTAGTGACTGGAAAGGAACATGGTCTCTTTTTCAACTTGATGCCATTATCTTGAGCAGAAGCCTCTGGTAACCTTGCTGTTTTTTTCTTCATTGCTTGCTGTATACGAGGTGATTGGGGGAAATACCACACTGCTCACTGTTCAAAACTGCTCATTATGGAGCCATGTTTGAAGCTCCTCCACCAGCACTTCAATTTCTGTTCATTCAGACAACGAGCCTCAGCTGGAGAAGGAAAGGGAGACAAATAAACACAACCTATCCACCAGTCTCTTGGGTGAGAAGGTACTTTAAAGAGGGTAGAGACTGTAAGCATGGAGTAACTAGACAGGATTTCGGTTGATTGGTTTGATTCTAGTACGGCGTCTTATTAAAATTCAGGTGCTTGCACAACAACAAGGTTTCTTGGCATGATCGTGCTGGGAAATTATGAATGAGCAAACGAATCGAGCCCGTTGATATGGATAGAGGAGATCTGAGGTGGTCGGGAACCACTGCCTCAGAAGTGAACAATTCTGGATCTTTGCAGTGGCCTCAAGATGGAATCTTTCTTGCAGTACAGTGACTTTCACTTAATCCTCTAGTCTAGTCTTCTGTTTTATTAGGTAACTATCAACCCAGCCTCCAATTTTCTCGTTGAGTATATAGAGCCATGGTGGATTCTCAGAAATCTGACTATTGCCCAACTGTTCTGTGCATTGATCTTGTTTCATGGTGGCCATTCTGATTCTACAGCACTATCGATCCCGACTCAACATTATGCGTTAAGTGCAAAGAGTAGCAAATGTTCTTATGGCGCCTCGATCCGGTCCATTAGCCTTTCTATAAAAAAAACTTTCATTTTGGATAACTTATGAATGAACTTACTATTAGGGGGTGGAATCACTCAAACCCAGAACAAACAAGAGGGGCATTTCATGTTCTGTGGAATGTCGTCGTGTGGTTTCGCTATCAATACATACAGACGACAGAATCATAATCCTTTTTTATCAGACCACGACGATAGGACTGATATAGAACACCTACAAAGGATGTTTATCGGTCTAATCTCGTCCAAGCTTGGATTCTGCACCATCGGCGAGGACAAACTTCTAAGGGGCTCCCGGTTGGCCTACAACTAGCTCAAAGAACTGGCAGTAGCTGGAAATGTATTCTTAAGAATAGTTTTTACTATGTCACCCTCATAGTCTATTTACTAAAATGAAAAGTGATGCTTATCTTATAAAGTTGGACAATTTTTTTTTTTTTAGAGTTCACTAATTCAATTTCCAATACCAATAAATCCGGAAAAAATCCCAAGTTACACATGTTTTTTAAAAAAATTCTCAAAATACACACGTTATGAAAATAATTCCCAATCTACGCATGTTTGGGCCATCACCGCTGTCGACGAAGACAGTGATTGCATCACTGCAGTACACAGCCGCGGTGAAGGCCTGACCTGCGTCGAAACTTTAAACAAACGTAACTTTGTGCTCGGTTATCCGATCGTAGCGAAATTTTGTTTGATTCCGCATAATTTTTCGAGATCTTGCAAGCCGCAAATTCCCGTAGGCGGTTTGGTCCCGCCTTCGTCTCGAAAATATGTCGTTTGCTACCCCGAACGAGCCTTTTTTCGATTTCGTCAAACTTTGAACGACCATAACTTTGTGCTCCACAATCCGAAAATCATGAAACTTTTTTTGATTTCGCATAACTTTTTAAGGACTACAATTTTTATCATAGACATATTTTCGGAATGTACTTGGATTCCTGAAAAGGAAGGTAAAGTTATTCCCAAAACCCCTTATATCATAAATAATTCATTTTTTGAAAATTCTCTCCTACTAAAAATTGTAGTCCTTAAAAACTTATGCGAAATAAAAAAAAAATTCATGATTTTCGGATTATGGAGCACAAAGTTATGGTCGTTCAAAGTTTGACGAAATCGAAAAAAAGCTCGTTCGGGGTAGCAAACGACATATTTTCGAGACGAAGGCGGGACCAAACCACCTATGGCAATTTGCGGTTTGCAAGATCTTGAAAAACCCCTTATCATAAATAATTCATTTTTGAAAATTCTCTCTTACTAAGAAGAAGTGTGTATAATTTAGTTTTCCCAAAGGAAAATTATCTTGGCAATTTTTGTTTGAAGTTAAAACAAAGAATATAAAAGGGAATAATATTCTCTTACAACCCCCCGCGTGTTGCATCTGAACCGTAAATTCAGACATGTGGGCAAGCCAACTAGACAAGGCACCTACATTCGCTGCACCTCGAGATAAGCACTGGATTCCCATGTGTCATCATCTCATTGGTCATCTGACCGTCAAAAGTGACGTATTCATTATTATTTTATTGCAAAACAAACACTCATTTTAAGCGAACCAATCAGGTCCGTCCTACCATTTCCCAATTCCACCTTGTCAAGTTTTAGTCTCCTTCCTCTCATCCCTCCATTTCTCTCCGCGTCTTCTCTGCATATCGCTAGCTTCAAGTCTTCAGCCTCCATTTCTTCCGACGATCTCAGCTATGGGCGGCGGCAATCGGTGGTTGAGGCCTGAGGTAATCAACTTTCAGATCCTTTCACTTTCGTCATACCGCGTTTTCTCTCTTTCTCAGCTAGAAAAGACGGAAAAAAAGAGTAGGTAGATGACTAGATCTGGAGTTATGGCGTTAGTAATCGTGTTGGTTGGTGATTTGGATTTTCCGGCAGGTGTATCCTCTGTTCGCCGCGACGGGAGTTGCTGTGGGGATCTGCGCCTTTCAGCTCATCCGCAACATCTCCGGCAATCCTGAAGTCAGGTCAACCTCTTTTCCTCACTATTTTACTGCTAAGCTGTAGGGGTATAGAAATTTTTTGAATTGTCTCCACCGTCTCCGTTGACCGGTTTCCGGCCGCCGTTGGATCGTTGTCCCAAACAGCCTCGTCTTAGTCGCTTATATTCCATCTGTAGTCTTATTGAGAGTATACGAATTGTGTAGAGCTTGTGTTGAACAAGGAAATTGTTGTTGATTTCTAGAGGAAGATTGGGGTTTGTTCTTGGCTTGTGTTGATAATGGAGTTTCTTCATCTTTGTTGGTAAATGGATTGGCAGGGTGAAGAAGGATAACAGGGCAGCGGGGATACTGGAGAACTTTGCGGAGGGGGAGAAGTACTCGCAGCATGCTCTTCGGAGGTTCGTGCGAGACAGGGCGCCGGAGATCATGCCCAAACTCAACAGCTTCTTCTCCGACCCCAAATGAAAACCCTAATTGCTGTTCTAATACAAAAAGAAATGGAATTTGGTGGAGGACAATTACTGTGATAGAACACACAAAGATTGGTGTTGCAGTTTACTGGACCGCATATTTTGATCTCTGAAAATAAGAACTTGTTTCTGGAATGTGTGGAATGTACCATTGATTGGATGCATGTTTGATTTGTCTATTAATCTTGTGATTATGATGTGGTGTTCTATGTCCCGGATTTCAGTGCTCGTGTTTCGTTCTTACAGTGTGCGGGCTCTTGCTTGTTCTGAGTATTATACTGTTCGTATCATCGCTACCTGAAAAATGTATTGCAAGTTTTTGATTCCTTTGGAAGGTATATACCGGTGTGAAATTCGACTGGTGTCTGTAAATTGACCTCACTTACCTGTAGGCTGCTTGAAATCAGAACAGCTGAAACAGTTTTGCAGGTTGTTATTTGTGAGCATTGTTTGCAGAACAACATAGCCGATGTGTACACAAAACCTAGCTATTTGTTGTAAAATTAAGATCTTGACCATTTGATGTGCAACTGCTGGAAGGATATCGCAAAACTCGGACAAAAAACCTCTCAAGGATGCCACAATCCATTCCCTCAACAACAACAAAAATTATAGCAGTCCATCAAGAATGGACTGATAATGAGTGATACGGCAAAACGGACCAACACTAGCCATTTGCATAAAAAGAAAAATTGAAGGGTGGATTCAAGCGGCAAATGTACTGGACTACAGAAGAGCAGAACTTCTCGATTCAGGTTGTCAATGGGACCCCGCCAAGAGAGACCAAGATCAAGGACGGAAATGGTCAACATCCATTGATGGCAAACTGGTGTCACCCCTTATTCCTCGCAGTATGTTCTTCGCTGTTTCTTTCTCCTGCAATGGTGCAAAGACAAAAATTACTCACATTCATCCACCATCTTCATGACCTTTGAAAACTAGAGTTGTGCTCTTTGGCAAATCCACAATTAACATCTAGAGAATAAAATGAATACAAACTTACCGGGCCACCATAATCCATAAGACGAGCACAATACACCTCGGCTTCTTCGTATCTCTTCATTTCCCTGCAATGCTCGGCAAGAAACGACAATGCTTCAACCATGTTCTGAGCTTCCCTCTCCTCGGCTTCCATCCTCTCCAAATCCTTCTTGTAGTAGAATGCCGCCTCTTCAAACCGCCCAAGCTCACGGTGCAGCTTGGCCAACTGCTGCAAGGCGATTGCTTCCTTGTCACCACAGCTTGCAGCTCTCTTATAACACTTGATAGCTTCCTCCAGCATCTGGAGCTGATCGGTTTCGTAGCACTGGGCCATGGCTATCCATAGTCGAGCATCGTTCGCCTGCAAGAAGACTGACTTCTTGAAATAGTGAAGGGCATAGAAAGGCATTCCCATCACCTCATATGCTTGCCCTAGACCATACCAAGCTCGATAGTCACGAGGGTTGATGTCCACTGCCCTTCTGTAGGCATCAACAGCAGCAGGGGTGTTCTTCATTTCGACATACTCATGCCCCATAAGCGTCCAAGCAGTGAGATAGTTTTTGTTCAACTTCAGCGCCCTTTTAAAGTACGTGACTGCTTTCTCATGCTGACCCTTTAAACTATAGTAATTGGCGATGATGCAGCAAGACTCAGGGCGATATTTATCAGTCATGAATACCCTATGAGCAAGATAACTTAAGGCTGAGAAGCACTCCTTTGCATACAGCACATTGGAGTACATATCCATGTCTTCCACTCTATAGGGGTCATTTCGCAATAACTCTTCAAATATCACCTCCACTTGTTCGAATTCCCTTAGACTATATTGCACTTGAGCAATTTGAGCTTGAACATAGTTACTGAAACTGAAAGTTCCTTGTAGATATTCATATTTGGCCAAGGACTCATTGTGCATTTTTAGTTCTTGGTAAGCACTGGCAAGGAAGAAGTCCTTCATCCAGTGGTTACTGAGACTGAGACTGCTCAAGATCTCAGGAGTTGAACATAGTGCTTGTAGCTCTGACCAAGCACTCCAGTTCCAAGGGTAACAGTTCACAGATTCCACAAGCACCATACGAGCAAGATTCTGGTTACCTTTCTCTTTGAGGACAATACCATACAAATACAACCCAAATGGATCGATCGTTCCATTCTTCCGAAGGGTTGATAACTCGATTTCAATAGTGACCAGCTCACAGTTCGTGGATTCACTGTTTCCAAGCCCTGTGAGTTCTATTGATTCTTCTTCTTTGCGCTTTTCTCCCGCCTTCAAGTCCAGGACATTACATAACATTAGTTGAAGAACAACATTGTAGTTTATTTAACAAAGTAAAATGCAAACGTTCGATAATAGTATTCGGAAGAAACCAAAACCAATAAACCAAGAAGTGGAGTAGTAGATCTTAATGCCCATAAGATAAAATCTTCATACTTGAATTCACTTATCATCCAAGACAATGAAATGAATTGGAAAGTCTGTGCTACACACTGCTACTGGAAATATTTCCACCCATAAACTTTTACTGCAAGCAAAGAAGCTAAGAAACGAGACAACCGACAAGGAAAGTGTTCTTTATAAGATAGTATCTATAGATTTTAACCAATGGACACTGTTGCAACTGATTGTAGGAAGCCACGAAGTGGGCATAGGACCGTCCTTCTAAGCATCGAACATGGTCTCCTAAAATAGCATGTGTTTCTAATCCATATTAGAGAGAGATCATATAAAAACGCAAGCCAGTCTATCAGTCAAAGAAGAGCAAGCTTACGAGGAAAAGAGCATAATCCGCAAGAAAACTGATCATATAAAAACGCAAGCCAGTCTATTAGTCAAAGAAGAGCAAGCTTACGAGGAAAAGAGCATAATTCCTCAAGAAAACAGATTTCTTCGCAGTTTGGTCTCGCAGAGCATGGGCAGCCCGTCTATACTCCCGGCAGTCGAAGTAAGTTTTCCCCAGAAGGTAGAAGTCGTTATCCACTGCCTCGTCTTCCTCCATTACTGGAGTGGAAACATACGAAACACCAGCAATCGGTGTGAGCGGCGTAGCGGAAGCGATCTCATTGGTGCGAAATCTGCGTCGAATGCTCGAGCTTCCTCGCTGGAACCTGGTGTTAGCAGGCGTGAACTTCGCCGGGTCTTGCTCAATCCCTACGAGCTGCTCCGCCGCCCTGACCACCAATTGAGCAATTCACCGCCGGCGAAACCAAGAATCTTAGTTTTAGACTTCATAAGGAAGAAAACCCAGAAGAAAAGGAAAAGTCCCAAGCTTTTTAGGGTTTTACAATGAGAATGAAGGAGTAGCAGAAGATTTTACCATTTTGCGGCAGGGTGAAGGCAACGATCGCTGAGTTGGCGAATTGCAGTTCGAAGTTCATTCCTACAGTTCTCTTTAGAGCTCATCTCCGAATTTGCATTGCCAATTCGCCCTCTCTTCTCTTCACTTCTTCTGCAGCTTCGTCTGAACTGACCAAACTTTTGCTGGAGTAAAAAAAAATCAAAATTTTGCTTCTCGGCGCCCTTTCAAGAAGACGACCAGATTGAAGCGGGCTTTATCGGTTTTGGGTATCGGCCCAATATCTACGAAGCCCAAAAATGGGTCCTCTGATCAACTACCTGAACGGAGGAAGTAAAATAGCAGCTGCCGCGAAGTAAAAATTCGATCTTTCTCTCTCGAGTCGACCGGCTCCTTCAGGTTAACCACCGCATCCTTTCTCCTCCGGCCGCTGTACCTTCCTTCCATCCGCATGTTGGTCTACCGCCATGGAGACCCGCAGCAAACGACTTCGAAGGTTGTCAGAAGTGAACCATATCGACAAACTCGGAGACGATCTCCTCGCGGATATTCTGATTCGGTGCCTCCCGTGCCCTAGATCCGCCTGCCGCTGCAAAACCGTCTGCAGGCGTTGGAGATCCCTGATCTCCAGTCCCAGCTTTAATCTGGGTTTCGTTTCCTACCACCAGAACAGGAACGAATCGCCGCCTCTGCAACTTCACACGCACGATCCGCAATTGATCATCAGCTTCATGCCTCGCCTTGAGTTTCGAGTACAATTCAACTTGAAAGTCTTGGATTGCTTCAAGGACTTGCTTTTATGCGGGTTTATGGCCTTAGATTACAACAATCCCGAACTCAGCAGAACGTTCGTGGTCTGCAATCCGTTTAAGGAGCAGTGGTTGGCCCTCCCAATAGCGCCTAAGAAGCCAAGGCCGTATGCAGGATCGACTGCAAGGTTAGTCTGTGAACCACGCATCTCTTATAATCTTGATCTAGGAGATTACCAATCATTTGTTTATTCTGAGTATCGGTTCCGGGTGGTTATCTTATACCAAAATGAGAATTCGATAAAACTAGACGTGTTTTGTTCCGAGTCGGGCGAATGGACAGGGGAGGCTATTGTTATTGATGGTGTGAAACTCCTTAGCATGAATGTGGTTTCGTTCCACGGGGAGATGTTTTGGATGTATGCTAGAGCACTAAAGGTAGATGATGGCCTGTACAATCGTTTGTTGGCGGTGTTTAATCCATTCCGGCTTGATATACCTCCCACTTCGATTGATACGTCTACACTGTTTGAGAGTTCGAGGTGGGATATTTCGGTCTCACAAGATGCTTTGCACGTAACTGCATTTAGAGAGAATCCTGATCCGCCACCGGGTTGTTCAGTGGTCGTCTCGAGTGTTTGGAGACTGGAACGAGACCGTAAATCTTGGACTAAACTATTTGAAGGGTTGTTGAAGACGCCAAGGTCCAAGTGTGGCCCTTTGAAGGGTCCATTTCTCGGTCTGCATCCAGAGAAGATGGAAATTGCCTTGTTCGAATGTACTACTCAGGATCCGGTTGCTGTCTTCTCCTGCGACTTGAGGACGGGGGAGCTAGAGTTCGTTGCTGAACTAATACTACGTTTACCTCGTTTTATTTTGTTCCTGCCTAGGTTCCTTTGTTGGCCTACTCCAGTTCCTAGGTACAAGGAACTGCGAGGCAGGTACAATGGAACTCACAGCTGTTTGACTCAGAGCACCGAGGCAACAACTTCTCCAGGCACTGGTAATTTATTTTGTCAGAAGTTACCTTTCCTTTTCCGGGTTTGTGTCTCTTTTAGGTGAAGTTCACTAAATGAATCCAGGAAGTCAGAAAGAAAGGGTTTCCCCAGAAAATAGCCTGCATAAAACTTGGTGCCCTAACAGGATGAGGTGTGTGGTTAGGTTTTCTGAATTCACAAAATGACACCAGGAAGTCAGAAAGAAAAGTTCACCTAAAGACCTAGTGCCTAACAGGACGAGGTGAGAGGTCTTTGGGCATAACTAACTACTTCCTCATGTAACACACATTAAATAGATACATGTCAAATCTTGAATCCCTTTGCTTCAGAGTTTTACTTTGGTTGCAAACTCTTAGGTTTTTAATCTAAAACTTCAATGAAGTTAAGGATACATAGATGCATAGGGATGTTGTACGTGTATTCTTTCGGCTTCGTTCGATTTTGTGGTTTCTAGTCTCAATTTTTTTTTTTTTGTGTGTGTGGCTGGTTTAATTGCTGGACCAATGATGAATGGCAACTAGATGAGGGACTTGCACAATTTGGTCATAGGAGAAAGGAGAACAGATCAGCACACCACAGGTATCATGGTAAGAAGCGGAAATGTTGGTGCAAGACTTGCTAGTGTGCTAAGCAGGATGATATCATTCTTTCTATATATAAAAGCTGGGTACGCTTTTGCCCCGTTTCTGTAGCACTTTCTGTCTTCTAGCGCATATCAAAGCTTTTGTGAGAAATCTTCCCCACCCAACTGCTTTCCCTCATCAGTTCTTCCCCAAATCCAGCTGACGACCATGCCGCTCACACTACGGCCAGTACGCCATTGCTGTGGTTGCCCCTTATTGCAATTGTCGTACCATCCTTCCATCAATTCTCTTCACCACGCCACTGCTGAGCAGGGACTCTGCACTCAACCGGTACAGCTCTTGGCTTCTAGGCTCTAGCCCAATTGATTGCTTTACCTGTCCTCTCCAAATCGATTGCTTTTCCTCTCCTTTGCAGCACTCCAATACCCATACCTCTCTCCGTCATTCTTCTTTCCCGACCCAATCCCCCATTCCACCTCATAAGCGGCAGAACCTTTACTCAATTGTCCTTTCCTTTTCTTCTTCTCTCTTCTCTGTTAACACTTCTACGATTGAATCCCAAGCTGGCCGGCCGTAGCTCCAATCTCCATCAAGGTTACAGCAAGTCAGCAACTACATCAGGTATTCATTTATTTCCTTCATTTGGTTTGGCCAGAGTTGATTTGGCGGGGTTTCTCTCCTTCGTCTGGGTTTGGTCGTTCCGGGATGGACGAATCATCAGTCCAAGATGATTCTTTTTTTTTTTCTTTCTAATAGATTTCCCTTTCTATTTTGCCAGAGTTGCTTGGACAGGTTCCCTATCACTACTCTCGACCCGCTTCTTCTAGATTTCTGATTTCGTGCTCGAGCCTGGGCTATGGGGATGAACAATCGTATTGGTCGGAACTGACGGATGATCATGGATTGTAGGCAAGAAGTTGAATCATTTGATCCTGATTAGTAAGCATCCTAATTTCTTCTACTTTGTATTAATTTCTTAAGCTTTCCCGTTAACAATAGGAGGAACACCTCTCTCCCTGTTACTCTCTGATATTTTCGGCCATTTTCACAGACCCAACCCTGTTACTCTCTTTTACAGAGAATAGATCTTTCTGGCAAAGAGAAAATCCATTCATGGGTGTTAGTTCAAGATTGGACTCGGACCGGTGCGCTTTTGACTGCTGGATTTGATTCAGTGCCATCTGAACTCAGAATTCCATTTTTTTCCATATCGCAGGTATTTTGTTGTGAATGCAACAGATGCATGTTCTTCTCTTCTACTAGCTGTAACATGTATGTGCTATCGGGCTTCCAACATTAGAGAGGTTGCTGTTTATATGCAGTTGGAGTCTCTTATTTAGTGTTTAAGTGGTTGCGGTTTGCCGAGACCGACCCACACCAATTTTGAAGCAGCGACAGCGGGGGAAGAAGAGGCATCAGAGGCGGAAAATCCCAAGTTGAGTCTCCTGCAAATCGAGGTAGATGGAGGGAGAAAGCATCGAGAGGAGGGGAGACTGAAGAGGGAGGAAGGACAGTGGCAGCGGCAGGGCGACGACGATTGGAGAAGGAAGGGTGGGTCGGGATCTCGCTGTTGACCGCCGAGGATGAGGAAGGCAAGGCGGCGACCATCGAGGAACATGCAATGGGAAGCGAAGACGGCAACGAGGTGGGTGGATCTGCTTACGCTGACTCCTTCCGCAGCAGCGAGCCGACGACCTCTTTCGACAAGGAAGGAGTGGGTGAAGTCAGGCGGGGGCGATTGAGGCGAAGAAGTCGACGGCGAGTGACGATTGAGGATGGTGGTGGCTGCCGAGGAACATCGGTAGAGAGCGGAGATTGAGAATGGTGATGGGCTGGTGGCTGCGGATTGGAAAAGGGTAGAGAGGGGCGAGCCGAGAGGAGAGGGAGAGATTGAGGATGGTGGTGGCTGGCGATTGGGATTCCCAATTTGGGAAAAAGGTGGTGAGGGGCGAGCCGAGAGGAGAGGGAGATGGTGATTGAAGGGATTTGGAGAAGGGACGTCAAGATCGGGCGGGGCGATTGAAGATGGAACTGGACAAGGAAGGAAGGAGAGAGAGCGCCGAGTGAAGAAGGAGAGGTTTGGAGTCCAGGGAGAGGCAGAGTGGCGATGGTGAGAGCAGAGAGGGAGAGTCTCGAGAGGTTTTTGCGGTTTTGGCGGTGCACCGAGATTATATCGGTGTGCAACCGTCGGTTGCCAGTTAGCAAAAATCCCCAAAACAGCCAACCGAAGCCGACACCGAATCACTATTTTCGATTATCGGTTCGGTGAATAACCGTGGTTTTTCGGTTCGGGTTTCGGTTTAACCTAAAAACCGCCAACCGATTAACACCCCTACTCCTAGTACTGCCAATTCAGATAGTAAAGTGCAATTAGTACGTAGGGTACCTATAGCAACTCTACCAAAATTACTCCAACTTCAAATACCAAGACAACAAGAATTCCCAAGGAGTTCAACTTCCAGAGTTTTGACTCAAACGTAAAAATCCTTCCAAAACAACAATAAATCCCAGGAGTTCAACTTCCAGAGTTTGACTCAAAGGTAAACATCCTTTCAAAACAATAAGAATTCCCAGGGAGTTCCAACTTCCAGAGTTTGACTCTCAAAACATTCTTCCCACAAAGCTAAATGGATAACAGAAACAGTATTGGCCTCACTTCTGCAATGTCCACCCAGAGCAATCAGGCATAGTTGACATGCTTACGCTTCCTAAGCCGGTTCAACCATCGAAGTTCCATCTCATCCTTAATCTTCTTCTTTGTTTTATACTTCTGTTCCATGGTGGAGGCGATGGATTTAATGTGGTCTTTCATCTGCTGCATGGAGAACCTATCCATTGTCATCGATAATTTACTGTGCCCCGCAGAGACAGGAATTGGAGGTTTAGATGAAGACCGCAGAAGACGAGCAGGAGCCAGCAGGAGGTGAAGAGCCAGCAGGAGGTGTACGAGTGATCAGGCGCCCCCGGAACATAACTCCTATCCTCTTTGGCAGTCCAAAAAGGAAACCAAGTCTCCGTTTGCGATGAGACCACCGATAGTCTGTAATCCTTCCCCTTCTTCTCTAGGGTTTCATTTTCTCAGGATTTCTGTTCGGCTCAGGGTTTCTGTTCGGCTCTTGCAAGAAGGTATCAACTCTCTTTCTGCAAGAAGGTTTCTGTTCTCTGGTTTGCAAGAAGGTTTCTGTTCGTCTCTCAGATTTCTTTATTTTCCATCTATCTGTTTTGTTTGGATTCGAATTTCGTACCAAGAAGTTAGGCGATCTGTTAGTTGGATGATACCGTCTTATAGCTTGCTTATTGTAGATTATTATGCTCCTTGTCTTTGTTTGGAACGCATTCTTATCCTGTAGATCATTATGCTCCTTGAATTTGGTATCAAGAAGGTATGCGATCTCTGAGTTGGATGAACTTCTTCTAGCTTACTTGTTGTAGATTATTATGCTCCTTGTGTTTGTTAGTAAGGTATCCGGAATCTTTTTGTTACTTAAAATAGCTGGAGATCACTAGTTTGCAGATGTGTAACTACGTAGAGACTGGGTGTATGTAGGCAATTTCTGTGGGGTAGTTCAGTCTGTATTACATTATAGTTTCTTGTGATCTAGCTGGGTAGAAGTTTTTGGTAGTATGTTTGTCTAGTTGAAGGTTTTCAAACAGCAAAGTTTTGATCGTATTAGCTATGATTGTCATCTTTGGGTTACCTATTGACTGCCATCATATATATATGTTTTAATTTGCCAGACCCAAAATGGCAGAGGATGACCAGGGCCCTCTCATTGATGAAGAGTATCAGAGGCTCACGAAGCTGTCCACGAACTATCATTCATTTACCATGAGCTTCAATTATCTGATTGCAAGAAAAGAAGTGTTGTTGAAGTGCCATCAATATGATATACATTGTCTGAGGGAGATCCATGAGGAGCTTAGGCGAGTCCTCTTCCTGCTCGAGTTTACCGAGTATGCTATGGTCCCGCTAAGCTCGGAGTGAAACTGCTTCTTGTGGACAGGAACATTGGTATATTTTGATTGCATGTGTTTATATTAATGTATTCACTCATTTGTATGGCAGCTGTTAATAATCTGTGAATTTTGTTTGCAGCCTCTTGCTCTAGGCTTCAGACAAGTGCCAGTGATGGAATGCTTCTTTTGGCTGATGTCTGTGCTGAGCTTTGGAGGGAGGTTGAACGGTTATGCAACTTTTCTATTAAATGTGGTTTAGAAATGTACTGTTCTGTTTGGTTTGATCTTGTTTCATTTGATGATTCTTTGATTATTCAGTTATGCTTTTTTTTCCATCTATCTTAGAATTGTAGTATACTATTCTGTTTGGAAGTTGATTATTCGACAATTATCATTTCTTTGGAATTGCTTGAATATGAATTCTTGCAAATTATTCAGTGACAAGTTTATATAAATTTCAGCTAAAGAAGACCCTTCCTTAGAGGCTCGTACTCCCCGAAAGCCTCGGTGGTCTCATCGTAAACGGAGACTTGGTTTCCTTTTTGGACTGCCAAAGAGGATAGGAGTTATGTTCCGAGGGCGCCTGATCACTCGCACACCCCCTGCTTGCTCTTCACCTCCTCTGGTTCCTGCTGGTCTTCTGCGGTCATCATCTAAACCTCCAATTCCTGTCTCTGCGGGGCACAGTAAATTATCGATGACAATGCATAGGTTCTCCATGCAGCAGATGAAAGACCACATTAAATCCATCGCCTCCACCATGGAACAGAAGTTTAAAACAAAGAAGAAGATTAAGGATGAGATGGAACTGCGATGGTTGAACCGGCTTAGGAAGCGTAAGCATGTCAACTATGTCTGATTGCTCTGGGTGGACATTGCAGAAGTGAGGCCAATACTGTTTCTGTTATCCATTTAGCTTTGTGGGAAGAATGTTTTGAGAGTCAAACTCTTGAAGTTGGAACTCCCTGGGAATTCTTGTTTGTTTTGAAAGGATGTTTACCTTTGAGTCAAAACTCTGGAAGTTGAACTCCTTAGGAATTCTTGTTGTCTTGGTATTTGAAGTTCGAGTAATTTTGGTAGAGTTGCTATAGGTACCCTACGTACTAATTGCTCTTTACTATCTGAATTGGCAGTACTAGGAGTCCATTGTTTAGCAGGTCAAGTTCTTTGCTTGTATTCAGTGCTTGTGCTTCATGGTTTCTACAATTAGTACTGGAGGAAAAATATTCCATTTGTTGCTAAAAAACAGAGTTTATGCAGTTGATCTTAATTGGTAAGTTGTTAATGTAGGTGTGGGTCTGCCGATTGTTATCTTTTTCATTTAGGCATTAACTTTTTGGGATGTGTTGAAATGTTTATCTACTAGCTCTACTGCTTTGTTGTCCGAGATTCCAATCAATGTTCAAGCGGTGCCTGTGTGGGGTTTCAAAGTAGAAAAGAAAAAAACAGTTTGTGTTATTTTAATGTATGGTTTTGCATCGTATTTTTATCTTATTTCTAATTTGATATTTTAATTGCACAAGTACTTAACCATATACCCTTTTTTATTCTTCTTCGCTTTTCAACAGTAAGATATCGTTAATAGGTTCAGCAAGATTCAACAGACAACAGGAGCAATAGAAATTGAATCATTGTAGAAGAGATCAAATTTACCTGGAATGAGATAATAAAAAGGTATATTTTACATGTGATATGAAATTTAGAACAAAAAGAGCGACCAACTACACGAACCCAATTTGGGTCTATATAATTGAATTTGTACCGCCAGTTCTTCTGGAGCTAGTGAAACCCCCCAAATTGTTCCTCTTTCGTACAACTTATCTTGTTTCAAATTTAAGTTTTTTGCTCTCATTTCCTTAGGATGAAATCTCGAAGCCAAAAATATCTCCTTAGTAGCCTCTGTCAAATTAATCTACGAAATCAAGAATTATGAACACAAGACAATAAATTTCTTAATGTGGTATTGTCATTATAAAACTAGTTTACAAAGAAGATCTATCTATGATTTTCTTGTATTAGGTTTTTGCTAAGAGTTTTAAGATTATTAATTACAAAAAAATTAGTTGAGTGTACATGTATCTTTATATGCTTCATATGTTCATGTGCAACTGGATTAATCACAATATGTATTGCACTTATGTTGTCTCCATATAGCCTCACAGGTGTCTGACACTGCACTCCCAATTCAAAATGCACTCGTTGTAGCCAAACAATTTCTGAAGCAACTCTAGACATTGATCTATATTCAGCTTCTATTGATTATTTAGAAACCTATGTTTTTCAACACCTCCAAGAGATAAATGATTGGCTAAATTGAATACACCAACTTGAATCACCCTCTATTGGAAATACAACCCTACTCTTATTACGAACTTGAATTGAATGAAATATTGTGATTTATTTTTGTGAGATAGTTTGAATGATTTGTTTGAATTCTTTAACAATAGGAAATATGAATTTGAAATTTTATATGATTTGTGGTAAATTCACTTCTAAGTTAGTATATTATATGTGTCTTTTATATTATAGCGCGTGAGCAGTGATATTAACAACCACTAATTTTTTGGAAATATTGATTAGGATTTAGGAAGCATCAAGGTTGTCAACCCACAGGTCGACCCACTTTGACCCTGACCCGGTGAGAAAAATGGGCCGCAAGCACCCGCCAGGTCGACCGCTACAAGGTATCGGGTTAGAGGTCAAATTGTGTCATTTTTTTCTTTGGTTTGCGAAATGCGCATATTTTCCGATTTTTCTTTTCGCCTAACTCAATCTTTGGAATCCTTGATGTTATATAAATGTGTGTGAATTTTTACTATCAGTTGGATCTAAGCACGACATGTTACTTTGGTGTAATGTTATATGTTATTACTCATATGTTCAATGAGATTTGATCAAATTTATCAGAATAAGTACAATATAATGGCTCTTTCCCTATTTCCGGATTAAAATGGGTGACCCATTAACCTCTTAAAATCTTAACCCACTAACTCGACCATGTCAGGGTCAATCCACGAGTTGACAACATCGAAGCACACACCGGTTAATCATGCAAGACAAAGAGGCAAGAGCTCAATAACAGCAGAACAATCCCACCACAAAAATCAACCCGGCCAAGTCCGGAGTACAGAGCTAGTAGGTCAAATAAACCATTCGGAGAGAATTTTTGTTCGGCATGCTTACACGGCTCTCCGCGCCCAACCATCGCCGCCGGTGGACTTTCCTCCGTCTCCTTTCGAAAACTTCCACCACAACTTCCGTCGCCGATCACCCGCCATCACGAAGCTCAGTTCCCTTGAGCTCATTCATTCTCAGCCCATCAGACCGGCGAAGCACACCCCAAACGACCACCACCGAGCCGCCGCCAGATGCTGCTTCTCTGACTTCCCTAATTCTCAATTCGTCCGACCGGCGGACCTTGGCTCAGAAGCTCCACTCCCCTTCCATTCAATGGAGTCCGGAGCTCGTCAATACGATCATGAAGCGGCTCTGGAACCACGGCCCGAAAGCTCTGCAATTTTTCCACTTGCTCTCCCACCACCCTTCGTACTGCCACGATGCCTCTTCATTCGACCACGCCATCGACATATCGGCTCGCCTCCGCGATTTCCGAACTCTGTGGACTCTGGTCTCCCGGATGCGATCAACCAAGATAGGTCCTTCGCCGAAAACATTCGCCATTATTGCTGAGAGGTATGCTTCTGCGAAAAGACCTCATAAGGCTCTGGATATCTTCTTGTCTATGCATGAATACGGATGGTTCCCTGATTTGAACTCCTTCAATGCGCTTCTTGATGTGCTGTGCAAGTCGAATCATGTGGAAATGGCTTATAATTTGTTCAAGGCGTTGCGAGGGAAGTTCCGTGCTGATTGTGTCAGCTATAATACAATTGTGAATGGTTGGTGTCTGATTAAGAGGACGGGGAAGGCGGTGGAGGTGATGAAGGAGATGGTGGAGAGGGGGGTGAGTCCGAATTTGACTACATACAATATATTGATTAAAGGGTATTTTAGAGCTTCTCAGATTGAGGAAGGCTGGAAGTTCTTCTTGGAAATGAAAAAGAGGAAATGGGAGGTTGATGTTGTGACTTATACTACTGTGATCCATGGGCTTGGTGTTGCAGGCGAGATTAAGAGATCTCGGAATGTTTTTGATCGGATGGTCAACGAAGGAGTTCTTCCTTCTGTGGCAACTTACAATGCTTTTATTCAGGTTTTGTGTAAGAAGGACTGTTTGGAGAATGCTCTAGTGATTTTTGGAGACATGGTGAGAAAAGGTTATGAGCCAAATGTAACAACTTACACTGTGCTAATTCGAGGGTTGTGTCATGCTGGTGAATTTGAGAAGGCATTGCAGTTTATGGGGAATATGAAAGGTGATGGTTGTCAGCCGAATTTGCAGACCTACAATGTGATGATTCGGTACTTATGTGATGCTGGAGAAATCGATAAGGGGTTGGATTTGTTTGAGAAAATGGGTGGTGGGGATTGCTTGCCCAGTTTGGATACCTACAACATTCTGATAAGTGCAATGTTTGTCCGGAAAAAAGCAGATGATTTATTATTTGCTGGGAAATTGTTAATTGAGATGGTTGATAGAGGATTCGTTCCTCGGAGATTTACTTTCAATCGGATACTTAATGGGCTGTCATTAACTGGTAGTCATGAATTTGCTAGGAAGATTCTGAGATTGCAAAGTAAATGTGGGCATGTGCCCCGCAAAGTGAAATTATGAAGTCTGCATATCTAAAAGGCTGTAGCCTGTAAGAAAGGGATAAGTGAATCGAAGCAAGATCCTCTTCATTTGAAGACCTGCCCTCTTGGTAAAAGGTCAGCGGCAATACCTTGATGTATTGCATTGTTATCTGGCATCCTGAAGGACTTGTTAAGTAAATACTTAAATCTGATAAAGTATTCATGAGGATGGATGAAACTACTAAGTGGAGAGAGACTACTTTGGCATCCTAAAGTCAGTTCCCTTGTGGATCTCTTTGCTGAAAGCTGGATCCATGGAGTAAGAATCTGCTGGCAAATAGGTCGTGGTTTTTGCTAAGTTCCCCATTCGGGTATTCAAAGTATTTTCTGTGCCAAGTCACTATTATGCCCATTGAGCACCATTCCACAAGGTTGGTGTTTAATCTGTTAAATTTATTGAGAATCTTGCTGCATCTTTTTTTTTCCATTTGCTGGACTATTGAGGTGTCTGTCTTCCTAATGTGAATTCAATGCCAAATAGGCCATTCATGCTTGTTATGGAAATGTTACTATTTGATGACAATTTGTTGTTTTGGAATTTTGTGGCAAGTTCTCATCAGCTTAGATCTTGGATTTCGGTAGAACAGTTATTGATGACTACCTTCTTCCATTATCAAGAAGAGCGACTCCATTCAATATCAGTAGCTTGTCTTGTCCCATGTTCTATTCTTTCTCTCTTATGAAGCTAAATGTAGAGTAAAATGCTGCGCCGAGTCCCCATTTGTGTACTGTTTGACATAGACCATTTCTTTGATTGCGATTTTTGACCTATGTCACAAACAATATCTACTGATGATACATTTTTCTTGATTCAGTGAGGAACATGGAATTTTCGAGGATATACCAGTGACCAGTCTAAGTCGTGCTAGATTTGAACGAGCTGGTGCATGAAATTTTTAAGCTACAGATGCATACAAGTGCCAGTTACTCCTCAACATAATAAATGGTAACACAAGTAAGTTATCTCCCTTCAGATGAATCCTTCAAAGTTTTATTTATTCTGGGAAATTTCTTGTGGCAAGATTTCATTTGTCACCATATCCTGTTCTGTTGTGCAGACGACCAGCTTGTAGATGCCCACCTTCACCATGCAAAGATTACTACTACAGCTGTTTATTGGTTCGTCTGTCTGTCATCTTTCCTTGTAGTTTCTGCAAACTCCCTATCCTTTTTCTGCTGTGTGCTCTACCCAAATTACAGAGTAACTTGTTTTTATCTTGTGTAGGTAACTCACCATCTCCCAAGTCTTGCGAGCATTATGCCTGTGCTGAGGATGTCAACAAGCAGCCACTGCTTGAATACAACGAACAGTGAGCAGTGGTTCCATCACAATGGCTGAATTGCCTGTACCCCTCTTCCACCTCCGTGTGCTTCATCCCATCCTGTCAATTCAACTTCAATGTACTTCGATGCCCTGTCCTCCCCGTCAATTCCCCTCGCCACAACCTCAACAATTTGCTCCACATGTTCCCTCGTTGGCTTGTTAAACAGCAAGACCTCATTGATTCGTTGTGATATCTCGGCCCGAAGATGCCATTCAGAAATATGCGAAATCCTGTGCTTCCAGTTCCTGCCGCGAAACATTGGAGTAAATTCCTGCCGCGAAACATTTCAAGGAAGGATATGGCCGACGTTGTGGTGGGAATATTCGTGAGACGGCGTGGTGGCATTGGAGGTCATGATGACGATTGCTTGTCGAAAACTGACTTCCTGCCCGTCCACGCCGGCGGCGAGATTCCCGCCGTCGACGATTTGCAGAATCGCGTCGGCGATGTCGGGTAGGGCTTTCTCGACGTGACGGAGCAGGACGACGGAGGCTGGCCTGCGGCGGATTGTTTCGGTCAGTCGGGAGGTGAAGAGTTCTCGTGGGTAATCGGCCGCCCGGTCGATTCTAATCAGCCAATCTGCCGACCCGAGGAACTCGATTGCTAATGCTCTGGCTAGCAGTGATTTCCCAACTCCGGTTGGGCCGTGAAAGAAGAAGCTGGCGAATGGCTTGTTTGGGTCTTCGAGAGCTGTACTGGCGCGGCGGAGTGCAAGGGTGAGTGCCTTGACAGCTTCGTGTTGCGGCCAAAGACATGGGCTTTTAGCCTCTGATCCAAGTCCAGAAGATTATCTTTCTCAAGCTTCACCTTCAACATGATCTTCTCTGGGTACTGGTTTGTTCTGTCTGGGATTTAAGTGATGATTTTGGGTTGGATTCCCTTCTCTTTGTGTCGTTCTTTATAAAGTGTAGCAGAACAGAAGAGAGGAGAGGAGAGGAGAGATTGCCCGATTTTCAATTTCCAAACGGTTGGAGGGAGTTCCCGGAGGCGGCCATCATCAGAAACAGCTCCAGCATCAAAAGGAGCAAACCATATTGATTGGCCTGGCTTGGCTATGCATCCACAGCTTCAGCTAGCTACTGGCTAGCTTATCATCAGGAATCAGGATAGCTGGTTAGTTTATCTTGTCATTTTCTGCTGCTGTGCTCTGCTTTCGCAGCAAGCTGCATGCGGGACTTTTGATTAATCAAAGTGGGAGGAGTAGGGGTGTTCGTTTATCCCGTAATATTTTCAGCTTCCGGGTTAAAATAAAATGCACGTTATACCACTAAATTTGAGAATTGGGGAAGAGAAAAACTTTAGGGAGAAAAACTTTAGGGAGGGGTGAAGAAAAACAGGAAGAAGATGAACGTTAAAAGTCCACTAACCACTTTATCTAATAAACTAAAGTGGAAAGCAAACTTAAAATTCACTCACACTTTCCTTCTTCCACCAATGTGGTATTTCTTTTAACTCTTTTGACTACTCTAATACATGCGTTGAGTGCAAATTAATGAAATATTCCTCTGTCTTCTAAGTTGTGTGAAATCTCTTAGTCTAGTGGTTGCTGCAATGGTCATGTCTCCCAACCACACTTATGGGTCCTTAACTAGCTAGGTATCTAGAGCATTAGATTTAGGGGTCGTTTGGAAGTTGTGATTGTTGAATACATATATTATGTACAATACAATGTTTGGAAGTGTCAAAGTATAAAACAATGCATGCATTGTTTTAAATAGGTCCCACCAACAATCACAAAAAATGATGCATTATACAATCTCAACTAAAAGTTGAGATTGTTGTGATTGTTGGTTTTAGATTTGTGTCAACCTTTTCTTTTCATTTATATCCTTAATAGTTTTTGTCTTATTCTAAAAGTTGAGGGTAAATGTGACATTTCCCCATAAAATAATTTTATGTAAATCAATGCATAAAATAGAATCTCAACAACCAAACAATGTATTGTTAAAATACATCTATTGTATCAATACATGCATTAATATTATGGTGATTCATTACAATACAACGATTTAACATTCGCAATTTACCCCTTAGACTCTCAATTGGGATTCATTCCTATGAAAGTGAAACTTCGACTCAATAGTCTCATAACCCAATTCTCACACTACTTTATGTATGTTATAATATTGGCCTACGGGGATGGTCACCTCGACTGAAGTCAATAACAAAGCAATGGTCACTTTTACTGAATCAATAATTTGACATTGATTCAACATCAAATGGAACAAATATATAGGTTTGCAATCACTCTTATATACAAACCATAAACAATTTACAAGCTATGAGAAAGGTTATACAGATGAGGAGAAGAGCAATAATCTATATCTAGATACTTCTTCTCCTTCTTGCTTTAACCACCCTTCTTGAATTTTGGAAAGTTTTGACCACCCTTCTCTTTGTCAAAAGGAGATAATATCCGGACTAGAACAAGCCATAAGTTAATAACCTATTATTCACCTCATCAAAGGAGTAGTTTAACTCTTGCAATTGCATATCAATAATAAAAGTAAAGTAATTAAACCTGATAACAATGTAAGATTAGTCGATATAAGAATTGTGGGAAGTTGGGGATTTAGTTTTTTTGGGGTTTTAATGAACAAACTTGTGGAAATTAGGGTTCAATGAGCTTTATTTTAGATTATTATTACAATATGTTTTAAACATAACAACAATTGGTATGTTGTGTAATGAATGATATTTTATTTAAGGGCTAATATATTTATATGACCCGAACTTTTCACATATTAAACATCCTGACCATTTTTTTCGATCTATAACTTTACGGCCTCGTCTATGCATCAAAGTTACGAAATTGTCCAAACTCGAGATTTGACCGTTATCTTGGATGGTCAAACAAGTTGACTAACAGTTAACACGCCACGTCACTGCCAAGCCAGCACAGACAACTAGAAAATTTTGTTTTTCCACATATTATCATTTATCTTTTTCTATTTTGAATAAAAGAAGAAAAAAAAGGAAAAGAAATTAAAAAAAAACAATTTTTGTAAGTGGTTTGTGCTGACTTGGCAGTGACGTGGCGCGTTGACCGTCCAAGATAACAGTCAAATCTAAGATTTGGCCAATATCATAACTTTAATGCATAGTTGAGGCCACGAAGTTATAGATCAAAAATATTGGCCAGGATATTTAATATGTGAAAAGTTCGGACCATACAAATATATCAATCATTTATTTAATAATTATAGTGTCATGGATTTGAATTACAAAATTTATTATTTTTTCCCTTCGAATTCAAATTATTATTAGGAGATCGCCAAATTTAGAAGTGTCACATGAAATCGATAACGAATTATGAATCCGTCCCTGCCCCAAACTCAAACTAGTACCGATAAATTATTTATCCCCCCCCCCCCCCCCCCCAAAAAAAAATTTAGAGGTATCTCTGGCCTGTGTCCTCTCCTGGCCAGAACTATGTTGGATTCAAGTATAAACGTTTGAATGTTAATGTTACATGTTAAAATATGATTTTTCATTTTTTAAAATGTTGTATTTTTATATAAATAGAAAATTGTCTTCAAATATGTTAGTATTTTTAAATGTTGTATTTTCCTACTTCCATATATATTTTGCTAAAATCAAATTGAACTACTTGTAACTTGTAATACTAATCGTATTATATCACTTGCAATTTGCAAAACCAGCTTAGACCGGTATGACAAACTTGAAAAAGAGTAACTAGATTAGGACCCGCCCGTTGGCCGGATGAATTTCATTAATAGTATAAATAATCATAGAATTTTATAAAGCAAGACATGTTTTATTTCATACCTTAAAAATTTTAAATAATTTATTTACTGAAAATATCTTACTCATTAAAATTTTAACATAACAACCCGATTTATTGACTAAAGTCCTTACTAAATGTATAGAACAATGTGATGGAAGGAAATTGACTCCTAAAATTTTAGTTATACCACACATTTGCTCCTCACCGTAAGAGTTATTGCAAATTTCATTTTAGATTTTCTGTGATTGCTCTTTCTCTACCCCATTAAGCATCACCTTCTCCACCAAATAAAATATGTTTGTCTTCCTAGTTCTTTAATGAAAAACTTTATCTTCACAATAGGTTGTTTCTTCTTTATTTAATTTTTTTCTTCTTTATTTCAATGGAAGCATCTTTAATAGTAACATGTTTGGAAACACTAAACATTTCACGCAGTAGAGTGTACATCTCATGAACATTCTATGAGATTTCTTTGTTCACCTAATGCTGATAAATAATCGAACGACCAACACACAAAATCAAATCTATATATTGAAAACTAACTAAATAAATAATAAATAGTAAGAGCTGACTATTCTCCAATAGATACATTTTTTTTTCTTGTACCTTTGCAGATTTTATTTCCAATAAGCAAAAATGATTGAGGAAATTTTAGTGGTCGACAATGAGAATAATTAAATATGCTATGAATTCAATTTTTTCTACGTGGTGTTTTTATTTTTAATTTGTAAATCATGAATTAAGTGGGGAGTATATGATCATTCTAAGTTAGTTTAGAGATTGGGAGCTTAGTCAAAGTCCAGTCAGCAAGTTGAGACCCACTTCTGTGACAATCTAACAAAAAGTTGATGGTAGAAATTTGATTAATTTTTTTTGTATAGATCGAGTATCATTGTAGAATAATTGATAGTTCATGAATATTATATATGATTTTAACTTCCAAAACATGTCAAACTGGGTATCATTTTATATAGTATAATTAAATTAAATTTTTAGTTAAAATGTTATAATTTAAATTAGAACAAATGAAATATGATTAAGTAAAGACTAATAAGGGAGTGGGTACGAACGTTGAATTATACACCTAACATGTTAATAAACTAACCATAATATAAATTACCTATATGGATACAACAAATATAGCGGCTAATAGTAATTTTAATGTATGTACGCTAAACTTACCTTACGTCTCTGTAGTTTGCTTTTTAAACCAAGAATTAATTGGATTTTGGTGCATGATATTATACCCTAATTTCTAATGTGTAAACCCCATCCACTATTTCTAACTCAAACCATAAGATCCAATTGATATAAAAATAATAATTGATGGTTCTAAATCACCGAAATATATTGAAGTGCATCTAATAAGTGTGAAGGCAGGCATATATCATTTTTTAGATGAACGCTTGTGTCTATACATTTCCAAACAAATTTTGTTATATTATAATCTAAACTTTTACCTTTAATGTTATGGTACATGTTTAGTTTGTACCTGTATATTTTAATACAAATTCATTTATAATACAAAATGAATGTATACCTTTACGTTATGGTACAGTTTGTACTTATACATTTTCATACAAATTATTTTATAATATAAACTGAACTTATATAACGTTATGTTACCAAGTTGTATATGCAAACACAAACATTTTGAAGTATAGCAAATGATCTCATATATATAACATATACTTTTTTTATAATATACGACATAGCATATCAATAAAAAAAGGGTGGTCTTTTTTTTTTTTTTTGGTGTAAGGGGTGGTATTTTATATTTGGAGTCTCTATTTTTTTAATTAATAAGTTGATTATTTTAAGCAAACCAAATGACCAAAGAGTCCCCCATAGCTATGCGCAGAAGCTAGTAAAAAATCAAATGGGTGGGTGCTCATGAGGAACCTCTATATATTGTTTGGATTGGATTGGATTGGAGGAGGAGGATATTTGTGGGAAGCAAGGTTGTCAACCCGCGGGTCGACCTGCGGGTTGACCCACTTTGTGTTAGAAACAAAGTTTCTAACGGGTTTGGAATTAGGGAATTAGCTAGATCAATTAGGGATTGACTTAGTTAGGGATTGAGAATTGGAGAATTGAGATAAAAAGAGGGGAAAAGAGGGCAGCTGCTATTGCCGAATTTGGGAGAGGGAGAGGGGAAGGGGATGCAGGAAGAGAGAAGAAGAGAGAGGGTAGATTTTAAGTTTTTGATATTTTATTGTTTAATGGAAAAATAATTCTCTACTGCAGATTATATAATCCGCCTAATTCCCACCTCCTACCCAACTAATAAAACGTAACAATTGACTCCCTGCTTATTGCCCGAATACCCCAAATAATCCCCCAATTAACAAAACCGACAACAATGCAAATTAACCAAAAGCTGCAAATAATTTGTTTCTAACACTTTGACCCTGACCTGGTGAGAAAAACGGGCCGCACGCACCCGTCGGGTCGACTGCTATAAGGTACCGGGTTGGAGGTCAAATTGTGCCATTTTTTTCTTTGTTTTGCGAAATGCGCCTATTTTCCGATTTTTCTTTTAGCCTAACTCAATCTTTGGAATCCTAAGTTGAACATTTGAATATTAATGTTATATAAGTGTGTGTGAAGTTTCACTATATGTTGAATCTAAGTACGGAATGTTATTTTGGTGTAATATTATATGTTATAACTCATATCTTAGATGAGATTTGATATAATTTATCAGAATAAGTACAATATAACGACGCTTTCCATATTTCCGAGCTAAACCGGGCTAAAACGGGTGACCCATTAACCCTTGATCCACTAGCTCAACCGGGTCCGGGTCAACCCGTGGTTGACAACCTTGGTGGGAAGGGAAGCAAAACGCAAGCGCGTCAAAATTCAAAACCCCGCTAAGTTATAGACCTCCATCTCCCCAAAAATTCAAAAACCCTCCCTCCATCCGCCAACCGTTGGCTCCAAAAAAAACTCCCCGCCCCGCTCTCGCTGTGTTAATTCCGCCTTTTTTTGGGGACTTTCCCTCTTATTTCAAAATCCCCAGCCGCGCCACTTCCCATCTCCTCCTTCCTCTCTTCCAATTTTTCTATTAACGGCCCTCCATCCCCAGCTCCGCTCCACAGTCCACACCTCTCTCTCCCCGCACCAAATCTCCCGCCCGCCGGAATTCCGCCTTCCCAAATCGGAGGCCGGAATGAACTCTTCGCTCACCCATGTGCCACCGGAATCCTCTCTCCGCCATCATAGTTACAGCCGGAAGCAGAAGTCTCTCGGCCTCTTATGCACCAAGTAAGCACTCCTTCTCTTCTCTCTCCGATCTCTTACACTGCTTTTCTTTCTTTTTCCATCGATTCTGAATCTCGCCGGGGTTTTTTTTTTTTTTTTTGCAGCTTCTTGAACTTGTATAACCGAGATGGAATCGAAGTTATTGGCCTTGACGATGCGGCCACCAGATTAGGTTAAACTTTAACCCCTTGTTTTCCCCATCGCCTTTCTTTCTTCGGTCTCTCTCTCTCTCAACTCTTTGTAAAAGCTCAGTTTTCTTACCGGTGGATTTTGCAGGGGTTGAGCGCCGTCGGATCTACGACATTGTTAATGTCCTTGAAAGTGTTGGGGTGAGATTCACTTTTCACTTCCCTCCTTTTTTTCAGTTATCTTTCCTTCAAAAACCCAGCTGACTTTGGATTTCCTAGGGCTATTCACTATCTGGGCTGCTTTTAATGAATTCTTTTGATTATAGGTTTTGTGTAGAAGAGCTAAGAATCAGTACACCTGGAAAGGGTTCGCTGCAATGCCAGAGACTCTCCGGGAGTTAAAGGTAAAACTACAATTCCCGCATCGAATTCTATGTTTGTGGGCATAGTACAGACTATTGATACTGGGTTTTTGTGCCTTGATGATACCATAGGATCAGGGTATGAAGGAGAACTTCTGTTCATCTGATAACAAGAGTAACGACAATGGAGCTAAAGTAAGTTGATATCTGAATTAGCTTTACTCAGAACATCAACCTTACTTTGTGTTCTATATTACTTTGCTTGTTCTTACTCTTACTCCCGTTACTAATTGTTTGGAAAGGGGCTGGATGATGAAAATGACGTTGATGACCGTGAGCTAGAGGCCAATACAGGAAGCCAGAATGACGACGAAGATGACCGCGATCTAGAGCTCAATACTGGTAGCCAGAATGATTCTGCAGCTCCTAGTGGTACTTGCCAGTCTGCTGCTGCATTGAGATTAGGTGAGTTCTCTGCATTCGGAATGGGTAGGAGTTTATTTGCTCATGGGGGGAGTTACTCAACCTGCTCATTTTGTTTCTGGTGTTGTAGATAACAGGAAGGAGAAATCTCTGGGGCTTCTTACCCAGAATTTTGTCAAGCTTTTTCTTTGTTCTGATGTGAGTTGGAGTGCTTGTCCTTTATGCTTGTGATATTGTTTGTTTCAACTGAACCACTTGGGCTGGTGCTGACATTGAACTGATTGTTTCAGTCGCAGTTAATATCTCTTGATGATTCTGCAAAGCTACTGCTTGGAGACGGCCATAGTGTGTCGATATTGCGAAGTGAGTTCCAAGTTCTAGCTCCATTCTTGCATTTACCCTCTCACATCTCAGCTTGTTATCTGTTTCTTTATTATAAACAAACTCCATCTCTTCTGTGAATCTGCAGCCAAAGTCAGACGGCTATATGATATTGCAAATGTACTTTCTTCCATGAAGCTTATCGAGAAGGTAATGCTCCACAACAAGATAGTTTTCAGCACAGTTGCTAGTTTGAACATTGAGCAGTTGGATTTCTTGTCAAGTTGTAAACTTGATGTTGGTTTTGGATGCAGACTCATACTGCAGATTCCAGGAAGCCTGCATTTAGGTGGGTAGGGTTAAACGGAAACCACAACAGCAACATTACAAGCACTGCTGCACCTCTTCCTAATTGTGAACCAAGGAAAAGGGTTTTTGGTGCAGATGTTACAAATATTAGTTTCAAGAGGAACAAGCTTGATTCTCTAGTTTGCAATAAAACCCAGAACATGAAGATGCATGATAATACAAGTCAAATCAAGGTTGAGAATGAAATGACTGGATGTGAGGGAGGCAGCCTGAGCCAGGATTCATTTCAGGGGTCAAGGAGTTACCAATTTGGTCCCTTTGCACCAGCTGCTGCGGTCAAAGATAGTGGTTCTCCAAGGGTAGTTCCTCAGGTTCGTGATTGGGACGCTCTGACCTCCACTTTCCGCCCTCAATATCATAATCAAGGTAAAAAATCCTACCCTCACTAGCTTAAACCAGACTAAACTTGGATAGCAAGTTTGATTCTTCCGTAGTTTTTTTTTTTTAAAGAGATTCTTCCGTAGTCTTAATATTGAACAATTGCTGCAGCTCTGAAAGACCTGTTTGTTCACTACATGGAGGCATGGCAATCCTGGTACACAGAAGTTTCAGAGAAGAAACCAATCCAGCAAATCTCCTGATGGACTTTTTCATTCGCTGGCTCTCCTTTGTCAAAGCTCTCAGCTGAAATGGAAGAGATGGTCTCTCTCGTGGGTTGCACTTCCTTTGTGCACCATAAAAATTTGTATGGCCATCCTCTGGATTGATTTGTCATTGACCATTCATTGTAGTGACATCCAACGCAACCAACTGCCGCATAGTTTTTCATAGTGTGTGACTTGATAGATCTACGGAGTATGAATAAACTGAGTACAAAGCAAATGATTTTACACCTTGTTCTTTATCAGGAGGTTTCATTATGAGCAAAGGTCTATCTGGTTGTTTCTTAATGTGGAACAAAATAGATGAGGGAATATCAATGTAAAGCTGATAAGGTGAGATCAAAGGATGTAATTGCATAACATCTCTTTTTATGTTTCAGATTACTAGACCTTTTAGGCTGTAGAGGATCGTGCATACTTCATAGCTCCTCGTGGTCTGCTAGGAACTACCTCTTTTCTGTTCTTCTTGGCAGCTTCTTAGCAGCTTTGGTGGCAAAGGATTGTTCTTAGTAATTTGGGTGGCTGTCTATTTTATTTTTTTCGTATAGTATCACGGCGGTGAAGGACTGTTCTTAGTTGTTTCGGTGGCAAGTATCTTGGTGGTGGGATCGTTCTTAGTTGGTTTCTTGGCTGTTTTTTTCTTTTGTTTGCATAGTGTCCTGACGGTAAAGGATTATGTTCTTAGTTGCCTTGGTGGCTGTCTGGGCGGTAAGGACTCCAAATTCGGGAGTCCAAGAGTTTGATAAAGCGCTCTTGACGGAGAATGTGTGAGGTGGTCATATGTCCATCTGTTGCATAGTATTATGGCTGCAAATGATCATTTTTAGCTGCTGGGTTGGTCATTGGTCACGTCTCAGAGTCTCTGTGTCTTCTTTGTTCTAATGGCGATGGGACATCTATTGCGTTTAAGGTTTAGCCCTTAGATTGCTAGGGTGCTTGATAGAGAGACAGACAGACAGATAACGGGGCAAAATGGAATTTAGTCCCTCTTTAGTTTCTTCTGGTAACTCATAACAATTACGAATTTTACAGATGAGGCTGTGAGTGAGGTTTTTGTTCAAAACTTTCTCGACAACAAGAGGAAAAAACAGCTGTTTGTGGAGTACAAATACAAGAGAGCAATGGCATCCTTCCCTATAAGATGATCTCTTCCTGAACACTAACATTGAGAGTCTTGTGTGGCAGTACAATGCTGTTCACCACCACCACTTCATCTTCCACTGTTACAGCTTCACCTGGATATTGGAGAAACAGTGACGAAGAAGAAGTCATATCAGCAGAAGTCTAACCGATGACTGACAATGCAGTAGAATTTGCAGAGTGGTATAGAAGGGGGAGGAGACTAGGGCAGAGGGACCAGGGTATGAAAGAAAGTACCGAGAATCGTGATACCCAGTTTTGCATTGTAAGCACCTTCAGCCTGGACTCGAGACCATTTGCCAATGGAGGACTTCCACCCAACAATGGAGTTGATGACAACTCCGTTTTCCTGATCAAAAGAAAGAGAGTTATATACACAATCATGGCATCCAAATGCTATGGAACTGACTCATAAGGATGCAAAGTCAGTCAGTAGAGTTAGCCTGTTTACCATGACTTCAACATCGTCGAGGATAATGCAACTGATGAGCCTTGCACCTGGTCCTATACGAGCATTGGCTGATATCGACACATTCGGACCAATCTGTTTCACCACAGTTCCGTTAACAAGGGAAAGTGGATAGTTGGAAAGGAAAATCGTCTCAGCAATATCTATATCATCATTTGGATCAGCAAACTGAAACAATATGTTTAACACAAACTTGCTCTTTTTCTTTTCACTGTTTTTGTCATTTAGTCGTGCAAGAGAAGGCACAAACACACAGTTTAAGATCTACCGAACTACACACAGTGGGTTTGAGTCTGAGTGATCACTGATCAATGAATCGTGCACCAGAACTAAGAGAGCAAGAAAAATCACCTTAGCGGTTGGATGAACTTTGGCCGACGGATGAATGTAAACATCACCAACAATAGTGGCACCCTTTGAACCATCACCACTAGCCAATAGATGTGGAGAAGTGAACCGAAATTGGGCAAGATACAAAGCAGAGCATTTCAAAGACATTCTGCATGCATATATCTGGAGAAGTCAAAATTTAAAGCAATGGGGAAAGGGTAGCAACAGTGACAAATATGCAGATAGTTCTGGCTAGTTACCCTGGAGTTTTTATTTGTTCCCAAAAGTCTCTGGTTTCATAGGTGTATAATTGCTTTTTCCCTGCAAGGGGTGACAGAATGTCTTGATCCAACCTCACAAAATGTGAAGGGAAACTCCTGCACAACACAAACATATCACGACAATTCGCTTAAGAAGGCCAAAAAAAAGGAAATTAAAAGAAACAATGGGTTCGAAGTGCACTGTGTCCGATCATTCTATCTTCATACTGTGTCATCCCATCTATGGTGAACGGGTAGCAAGCCCAGGAAAAATGACTCTTCGGTTCAACAACACAACCAACAGGTACAGAAGAACAAACCTGGTAGCAGACTGAAGAGCTTCGAAGCTTGACATACGTCTAAGATTAGCTGCACATGAAAGTTATGGGTGAATTACTCAACTTCAGGATTTTTTTTCCCGGTAATTAAACTTCAGGATTAGTTTGACACAAAATTGTAACAAAAACTATTTCCAGTTGTAGCAATTGCTTCAAACTCCCAGATGTACCGATTAGCTTAAACTTTCAGACTGTTGTAAATTTTCAGACCTAAATTGATTTCAAGTCCGGACTCTGGCTTGTTACACACTTCTAAACCAAATGCACCCTTGCAGGTGAGAAATTCATACATTTAATAGCATCTAGACCACTACAATTCACTTGTAGAGGAATTGGAAACAACTTTAGGATATAGTTTGACATAAAAATTGTAAGAAAACCTATTTCCACTGGCAGCAATTGATTCACACTCCCAGATGTACCCATTTGCTTCAACTCTAAGACAGTTTTCAATTTTCAGGCCTAAATTGAGTTCTTAAGTTCGGGATCTGCTTGTTACACACTTCTACACCAAATGCACCCTTGCAGATGTGAAATTCATGCATTTAATAGCATCTAGACCACTGCAGTTCATTTGCAGAGGAATTGGATACAAGAATAGGCATGTTCGAAATCTGCCAACTTAATCACGATTCATAAATAAACATAACTTTACTGGAAAGAGTGATTTACTGACCCCTATCTTTCAGTTGGGAAGAAACTCCTTGGATGGCTGTAAATATTTCCGGAGTAAACACATAGACTCCACAGTTTATCAAGTCACTCACCTGCATTGTAGATTATTATTGTGACAATGCATACATTAGAAGCAAAGGAAAAGCCAAATAAGTACAGGAAGCAGCACCTCGAAAGTTCTTTCATGTTCTGATAAACATTAAATAAAGGCAAGTTACATACAAAAGTCTCAGGTTTCTCTGTGTAATGCAGCAGTTCTTTGGTGACTGGATCAGCTACCAATTCTCCAAACTGACTGGCTGACTCGACCGAAACCTGTGGAGATAAGAAAAGAATGAAGCATAACCATGCAGTTAAAGTTCAATACTGAAACATAACATATTTTAGGCCAAAAAGCTTTCCAGTATTTTCTCAATCTACCTTGATTACGAGGAGAGTTCCGATCCCACCATATCTTTTATGTGCCTCTGCAAACATTTAAGAGAAGAAACAAAACAGAAACATAAGCAGCAGATGAAGTTGATTCCAGAGGTTAAAACTACGAGTACAGTTAATATACAACTGGCAATTACCAAGCATTTCTGGGAGAGGAAAACTGCAGCAAACATCACAATTCAGCAAAAATATATGGGCCTGTAGAAAGAATCAAAATATATATCAGTGTTAGAAAGACAGTAGCTTTTTTTCTTCACAAGCTCCCAAGAACATTAGGTTACAGTGAATACCGGATTATCCTCCATGATCAGATCTCTGAAGTTATAAAGCCCACCAGCTGAACCATGAGGTTTGTCCTCTCTCAGATATCTACACCAAATCCAAGATTCCCATGATTCGCAACAAAAGAGCAAATCTAGAGGCAAAGAAGCTGATAACCATACATGATTTGAACTGGTTTACCTGACAGGCACTCTAAGTTCATTAGAGATGGCAGAAACATACAATGCGAATTCACGCTCTTCATAAAAACCGACGAGATAGATCTGAGCCAAGTTTGGAATCTGAACCAGACGACAAGCATATCAATCCAAAATGCTAAGGCATTTCAAAATCAGGTTTTCCTTCACAATTCAATCACAATGCTTCAAATGCAAGTAAAATGTACCCTTTTACAAGCAGAAATTGGATGGTGAACCATTGGTTGTCCTGCTAAGGGGAAAAGAGGCTTAGGGATATTCAATGACAATGGCCTGAATCGTGTTCCTGTAGTATTTCACAATTCAGACTGGCTGAATAAGAATCGCCATAACCAACCATTTCAAATACCAAAAAACCAAGCGCCATATAAACAAAAGAACGCGCAAAAAGGGTAAAATGGCATCCGCAGATTTAAGCAATTCGATATGCAAAACCAAAAAGGAGAATCCTTTATCAATATTCTTCGACAGAAGATTCACAGGCAGAGAGCAGCATACCTTTCGTGGGTCCACCCACCATGATTACAGCCACAACTCTCTCATCGGAACCACCCATTGTTTATGCTCTGCGAATCACCAGAACCCAGATCCCCAATTCTCCTTAAAAACAACAACTCTTGAATCTCTACGGTCACAAGAGAATTCAAATCTCCAAAAGCTGAAAACTTTGTTCTCAAAGTAAACCAAAGCTTTCTCCCCCTTGATCTATGAGGTGTTCCAGCAGGAATATCCGAATCCAATCCGGTTTTGTTCAGCTACAAGATAAGCACTTTCACCTTGTACCGGCAGTGGTCCTAAATAGGTGTACTTATGGCAAGCAGCAGACTGCAATTATTCTTTTTCTATTTGAGTTTTTTTTTTAAGCCCAGAGAAATAGAGTGTGGAAATCCAGTTGAAGATCTAAGAGTGTGAAGGAAGGGGCAAAAGGAAAAGTGGGAAGAAAGCAAACTGTAGTGAGGGGCGAGGAATTGAAGGAGGATGACAAGGAGAAGCACACTAGTTTGCGAATTGTGCGCTTACAGAGGACAGAGACTCAAAGAGAGTGAAGCAGAGTATTGGGCGGTGGGCTTCTTTCTTGTGAGTACAGAGACCCTGCAACGGCCGAAGCTTCCATCCATGGTATCTTTTTGTTTTTGCGCTCTCTTTCGCGTCTTTCCCCCTGTTCTTTCACACTCTCCCGGTAATTTTCTCCAATAGGCTACGTACGGCTATAGGATAGATAATTGGGATTTTGTTTTCTTTGTGTTGGTGAGGAATTCTCTTATGATTAACAGAGTAATTAACTTGTTGTTTGGATTTTCTTAGGTGGTATAGTAGTGATTTTTTGAAGCTTATGCATTAGCACGAGCATGCACTGTCTGGCTATGGTTCTAATAGGGATTTTTGTTCAAACTTTCTAATTTGATTGTTGTTGAATCATTCATTTCGTTATTCACAATTATCATATGTATAAATAGTTATTGAGTGCATTCAACCGTTATAAATAACAAGTTAAGCGATCGAACATTATAGAATAACATTAGGATATCTAGCTAATGTCCGATAGAAACATAGCTTGATTTAAGTGTGCACGAATGTCATGTTCCGTCATCTATTAAACTTCTCGACACGTTTAAAAACCACTTGTTCACGAGAAACTCGTTCATCATAACTTAAAATACCAAGCATCTACTTAAGCAAACGCCTTCGTTGCTTAACTTGAGCTTCTCTTTATTGAAGTTTCGAGATTTTACTCTCGAGCGCCATTGATGGATCACAAAGGTTAACTTTATAGGTCAACCAAATACATCAAGCTATATGAAACATTATTAAATGCCATATAAACTAAACCATCTTCTTCTCCAAACATGATATCTCCAGCATTACGAATGTAGGTCGAGAGCTCCATCGTTGTTGCTTCCACATGTTCGAATTCACGTGTAGTTTGGTCGTAAACCACCCACCCACGATTTCGAGATGTGCGATGCTGCCTCGGGCCTCTTGATGACGACGACTCCTCTTGTTCTCGGGCTGGCAATTGCCATGCCCTGTTTTCAACATGACCACAAGCAGGGCATCGCATGGCCCTCTGGGAATTGAATACAGAGCCAATACAATCTAATGTACACAAAATAAAACAAAGGAAGAATCAAATTTGGGAGATGAGAGAGCTCACTCAAACATCAACCTATGTAATGATAAACTTGGGTTGAATCGAAGTCACTTACCAAGATGAAAAACATGAGAGCAACAGAGGGTAACTCTTGAACGGCCATGGATAAAAAGCATCTCCCAACAAATTGTGCAAGTCATGAGGACATTGGCCAAGTTACCACTACGGTTTGGAGGAGGAACATCCATGATATTTTGCTTGATTTCAGAGCAAGGGGGAAATGCTTTGATGCAAGTTGAAGAGGTGGAGAATTTGGTATAAATAAGAAGAAGAGGAAGGATGTAAATGTGCTCTATGGTGCCTGGAATCCTCAAATTTGAAACCGTCTATTATTTTTAAGGCAATTTCATAAAACAACAGCAAATGATAAAAGTATTTAAAGTTCGCCCACATGATTTAAGTATCTAAGATAATTAATTGGAGATGTTAATTTTGACTTGACCTGTATGCTGACGACCGTTTCATGCAGGTATTGTTGGGGCAGTAAGCAATATGAGCCGGAGCATGAATATGTCTTCTACTTATTCTATGTCAATCCTCTTTAATGCTTATTAGTATTTTTCCTATTCTTATTCTCTTATGTTATATTCTTATTGTAGTGTAGCTACGATTACGTGCAGGCCTCTATCGCACAAATAGTTTGATTTTAGTAATCTTGTTGCCCTCTTTCTTTTTTAAGGTTAAATCAAATATTATCAAGCCCAAGGTAGATCATGTTGGTCTCCTTTCTCAAACTTACAATTATCAAAAGTGTTTTTGCCTATGAAGTAAAGAATAGAACCTAACTATTAGCAACATTAGGTATACTAAGAACAAAACTATCTTGTATATCTATCACCATCCCAAATCCAACCTACACAAACTCGACCACGTTAAGATACAACCAGGCTTCATATCACATTATTGATTCGTCTTGCAACCTCCAAATGAGACATAGCTTCCTTCATTCCATACATCATGGAGCATCTTTCAATTAAAAAAAGTCCACACTAATATGCCCACTAGAGATTGACTCTAGTTCAACACCGCTCCAATGTGCTATTGCCCAAGTCAACCTTGCATCCCAATCCTACATGCTAGGGAGTAGGGAGACAACACTACTTCAAAAAAACTTGACCAAATACATGTCATATATGAACAATCAACAAACAGATGTGACATAATCTCCATTCCTCCCGCTAAAAAAAAGAGCACTTAGGCGTCCCCAAATAGACATACTAAAGGACAACAAGTGGTTCATACGAGTTACATAAAAGACAATTAGTCTTTTCCTAGAAGTTGTATAAGTCACATCGTCGCTCAATAGACAAGTTAAGAGACAATTGTTCGTTCCCGGAAATAATGTTTAGGACATGACTTATTGTTCTTGCAGTTATAGCTATAGGGACGACATGTTGTCTTTCATGGAAAAAAATGAGACGACAACTTGCGAGTATCGGGGACAACTGTCGTCCCTAGTAACGAGGACGACCTAGATTTTTGTCGTCCCCAAAAGAATAGAGGACAATAGTATAGGGAACCACATATTAGGGACGACTAGTCGTCTCCAAAAGCTATAGGGACGAGTTTTCCTAATTCCGAGGATGATTTTTGTCTTCCCCAAACCTCCTCTTTTTTGTAGTATCCTTGGCAAAGAACACAAAGGCCATCAATATACTAGCACTGAGCTATGAAATTTATCCAAAAATGATGAAGTTCATTAATCGAGAGGCCATTTTCTTTGAAATTTGAAGGCTACAGATCATGGATTCGGCCTGAGGCTATTCTTCACTGATGATTAAGTTTATTGAACACAGATTTTAACAATTTTTTTCCAAGGCCATTTTTGGCAGATTCCAAATGGGTACCATCACAGATATCAGACGATTTTTTCAAAATGCTATTTTACTTGAATTTTGAAGGCTATAGATCACAAATTCGCCTTGAGGTTATTCTTCACCGATGATGATTTAATCGCCAATTTTGGTGGATTTTTTCAAGCGGGTATTTTCATAATTTTTGGGCGATGTTTTTGAAATGACATTTTCCTTAGATTTTGAATGTTACATATCATGGATTCGGCCTGAGGCTATTATCCATCGAAAATTAAGTCTACTAAGAACCGATTTGAGGGGTGTTATTTCCGCTGCCATTTTTGGTAGATTCCAAATGGGTATTGTGACATATTTCAAGTGATTTTTTAAATGCCATTTTCCTAGGATTTTGAAGGCTACAGAAAACATATTTGCCTTGAGGCTATTCTCCACCAATGATGTAGTATATTAGTCGCCAATTTGGGCAGATTTTTTTCAAGGAGACATTTTAGTTATTTTGGGCCACTTTATCAAAATGCCATTTTCCTTGGATTTTGAAGGCTACAAATCACGGATTCGGCCAGAAGCTATACTCCATCGATTATGAAGTCTATTAATCACCGATTTAAGCAGATTTTTTTCGGAGCCATTTTTGGCAAATTCCAAAGGGGTAGCATCACAGATTCCAAGCATTTTTTTCTTCTTCGAAAGACCATTTTAATTGGACCTTGGAGGCTACCGATCACAGATTTGGTTTGAGCCTATTTTCCATTGAGGATTAAGATTTTTAAGCACTGATTTAGGCAGATTTTGTTCGGATCCATTTTTTGCAGATTCTAGGCAATTCTTTCGAAAAACAATTTTCTTTGGATTTTGAAGGCTACAGATCACGAATTCAGCCCGAGGCTAAACTCTGCCGATGATTAAGTCTATTAAGCACCAGTTTGCGAGGATTTTTTCGGGTCCAATTTTGGCAGATTTCAAAGGGTTACCATGACATATATTGTGCGTTTTTTCAAAATACCATTTACTTTCGATTTGGAAGGCTACAAATCACAGATTCGGCCTGAGTCTATTCACCATCGATGACTTAGTCTATTAATTGAAGGTTTGGGCGGATTTTTTCTGAGACATTTTTTGCCAGATTCCAAAGGGGGTACCATTATAGATTTCAGGCGATTTCTGAAAGACCATTTTCTTTGGATTTTGAAGGATACATATCAAGGATTCGGCTTGAGGCTATTCTCCACTGATACTTAAGCCTATTCAACACCGATTTAGGTGGATTTTTTTCAGGACCATTTTTGGCTGATTCCAAAGAGGTACCATCACAAGTTTCATGCGATTTTTCGAAAGATCATTTTTTTTTATTTCGAAGGCTACATATCACGGATTCGGCTTGAGGTTATTCTCCTCCAATGATTAAGTCTATTAATATCATATTTGGACGGCTTTTTCCAGGGCCATTTTTGGCAGATTCCAAATGGGTATCCGGTATCATCACAGTTTTCGGGCAATTTTTTCAAAAGACCATTTCTTTGGATTTTGAAGGCTAGAGATCACGGATTCAGCTTGAGGCTATTCTCCACCGATGATTAAATCTATTAAGCACCGATTTGGGAGGATTTTTCCGAGTCCATTTTGTCTGATTCCAAATGGGTACCATTATAGATATCAGATGATTTTTTTTTATCAAAATGCCAATTTCTTTGTTTTGAAGGCTACAGATCACGGATTCGACGTGAGGTTATTCTCCATTGATTATGAAGTCTATTAATTGCCAATTTGGGCAGATTTTTTCTAGGGCCATTTTCGGTTGATTCCAAAGGAGTACGTACCAACAAAGATTTTAAGCGATTTTTTGAAATGTCATTTTCCTTGCATTTTGAAGGTGACATATCAGGAATTCGGTATGAGGCTATTATTAGCCGATGATTAAGTCTATTAAGCACCAAATTGGGCGAATTTTTCCGGGCATTTTTCGGCAAATTTCAAAGGGGGTACCATCACAAATTTCAAACGATTTTTTCCGAAAGACCATTTTCTTTGAAATTTGAAGACTACAGATAACGGATTCGACCTAAGTTATTCTTCACCGATGATGAAGGCTACTAATAACAGATTTGGGCGGATTTTTTCCAAGGTAATTTTTGGCAGATTCCAAAAGGGTACCATCACAGATTTCAGTCGATTTTTTCGAAAGACAATTTTCTTTCTATTTATAAGGCTATAGATAGCGCATTTGGCGTGAGATCATTTTCCGAGGAAATTTTTGGCAAATTCCAAAGATGAATAACAGAATTCGACATATTTTTTTCCAAAAGACCATTTTATTCGGATTTTGAAGGCTATAGATCACGAATTCGGTCCGCGGTTATTGTCCACCAAGGATTAAGTCTATTAAACACCGATTATGGCAGATTTTTTCCAGGTTCATTTTTGTCAGATTCTATTTTCGAAAGGCCGTTTGGTTTGGATTTAGAAGGCTATAGATCACAGATTCGTCCTGTGGCTAATCTTCACCGATGATTAAGTCTATTAACCACCAATTTCGTTGGATTTTTTCCAAGGCCATTTTTGGCTGATTCTAAAGTGTTACCATCACAAATTTCATGCGATTTTTTCGAAAGACCACCTTCCTTATATTTTGAAGGCTACATATCACTGATTCGATCTGAGGCTATTATCCACCGATGATGAAGTCTATTAATTGCCAATTTGGGTTGATTTTATTCAGAAGGCTATTTCATAATTTTTTGTACGATTTTTCGAAAAGTCATTTTCCTTAGATTTTGAAGGCTACAGATCATGGATTCGGCTTGAGACTATTTTTGCCTCGTCCCAAAAACAAGGGAAAGGAAAAGATGGCCAGGTACCAAGGCTACCTTTTGCCATTGGACGGTAGAAGCGACAACCTTCGCCCTGAGAGTATGGTAGATCCGCTCCGGTGGCATCATATTGAAAGCATGAGATCCACCCAGCCGCGTCTAGCTAGGACGTTAAACGAAGTGTATGTTGGGAGGCAACCAATGATGGTTTGTTTCCTTTTCCCTTGGGCCGTGTTTGTGATTGAGTATGAGTCGTTTGATTGAGTCAAGAGAGAGCCCTGTGCCCAAATTTGTCATTTTGGTCTTTTAATGTTTGGTTTTGAGTTTGGAGCACAGTTGCATCGAAAATAGTATGATTTAGGTCAAAAGTGGGTCATTTTATGGGTTTTGTCCACCGCACGGCCTGGTGGGCAATTCGCACAGTTAAACCGTGCACACCACACCTAACTAGGTCATGAAGTCGGCCAAAGGCCCTGGAAATTCACACAGTTTCTTGGCCTTAGTGCTACCACACAGTCATACCGTGCGGTAGCCTGTGTGGCCGTGCAAATATCCCAAATGATTGCACGACTTGCGGGCATTTGCAGGGACTGGAAGCCGTGATATCCATCACGGTTGTGCCGTCGTCCATCCTCCCTATATATTGGTCGCGCGGTCTCTAATCGTGCATTGTTCGCCATTTCTCGTTAGATTCTGGAATTCTTCGTCGGAAACCTGCTTCTCATACTATTTTTCAACAAATTTTAAAGTTTTTATTTTATTTCTGAGTGATATCTATGAGAAACAAATTTTCAAGTTTCAAGCCTCCATTTTCAAAACCAAAAGCATACCCATAATTTTCTCACTTAAGCGTCCCTTCGCGGAAAGTTTGAGGGATTTTTAGGCACTATTCTTTGCAGGCGGAGAGGCTCCGTCGACTCCTCCGGCCGTTTCTAAGCATTTTCTCGTTTTCCTCACCTTCTCCATCGTGTCTACTTAATTGATCTCCCATATGTGTTTCATTACTTCTTCATAATAGGTATGGCTATATCTAGGGTTATATGCACCAGTTGTCACTTAAGTACAACTTATGTTGTGCGTTCACCACCACCTAACTTATTTTTTATTGCAACTAAACCATGTATGTCGAATTTCGATTGCATTGTCACTATTTCTATCTCCATACTTAATGGGTAGGAACCTAAATGGTTATTATCTGTGTCACGCTGACATTTCATATTAGCACAGATAATGTCTGTTGAGTCATCTTCTCATCTCCTTCCTCGCGCTCCTTTCCAGCTTCATTTCCTTATTTTATCTTTTTCCCGGCAGGAAGAATGATAACGACAACAACGGAAGGGCAGCGTAGTGATGGCAATTTCAACCCGCCCCGCGGGTATTACCCGACCTGACCCGCAGTAGCGTGGGGCGGGGCATGGGTATCTACTTCCGACCCGCCCTGCCCCGTCCCGCCCCGTTCTAGACTCATTTTTCTCAATTTCTTACAATATCTATACATATTTCTCCTATTTTGGCTTTTCTTCAACTAGTTAGAGTCGATCTTTCAACTTGTTAGGCTCAATTATCCATTCTATTATCAATATTTTTCATTCTTAAAGTGTTTTTCCCTACGTTTTATTGTAAAAAGTAAAATTTACTTGTATTTTTTTTGAACAACATGTAAGATTGGGTCGACCCGCCCCGCCCCGTACCCGCGCGGGTTTTACCCGCCCCAACCCGTAGTAACGTGGAGCGGGGCATGAGAATTGAGGTACCCGCCCCATTGCCATCACTAGGGCAGCACCTCCATCTCCCACATGCATCCTCCGACTTCAACAAGTACAATTAACTCCTCTCTCCCCCCTCCCCATCCCCCACCCCAAACCGATCACAAAAACTGGAAACTTTGGGCTCCCTTGGAAATGTACACTAAATTTCTCAACTTTAGAGCTATCAACAGATGAATAAAATTCAACTCTCAATTACAATTGTTGGGTTCCTCCCAAATTAATTCAATTGTATCAACTAAAACTCTAAAAGTAAAAAATCACAGTTGTCTTACCTTAGGGCTGCCCAACTTATGAAAATTGGCCTCTTTCACCATTTTTCGTTATTAAATAATGAATTGCCGTCACCTTGTACTCTACTCCTCTTCCCCGAATCTGCATCAATGATCACACTCCCTCCTCCTTCATCGCCTGATTCATCCTACGGGAGTGAAAGTCCAGACGAAAAAATCTTGTACGGAACCAGATCGAGGAACCGGCGCTTGCCCCCTCTCACCTCCCTCTTCTTCTTCTTCTCTTTGCTAGAGGATTCGAGGAGCTCTCTCCTCTCAACAGGGAAAACAAAGGAAAAATGATTGAGGGCGTCTGCTGCTATCATAGCTGGGCCTCTGCAGAGAAAAATGAAGGAAACGATGAAGACAGAAGTACCTTTTGAGCTCTGCCCCAAAGCCCTTCCCTTCCCTTTTGCTATTATACTCTCTGTTTCTTCTCCTTTCTTTGAATCTCTTTTCTCGTATCCCTTTGCAAAAAGGTTCTTCTCCCCCTAGTTTTCCACTGCCCCTCATCCATTTTAACATAATAGAAGCCTCCCCTGCCCGTCTCTTTTCCCTAGCTTCCTCTTGATCTGAACATCAAACCTCCCTTTGTCTCTAGGGAGGCGATGGTCGTGCTTCGCTGGCGCCTTCACCATAACAACAATAATTTATTCTCCATAGCGCCAATTATTGCGGTGACCCGATGAGGTACCATCTGGAGCTGGTTGTTGAAGGGAGCGATGGAATAATGAAGAACTAGAGAGAAGATTGTTTTTAGATCTAGAAAGGAAAATGACATAGACCCTATTTTGTTTGAGTAGGTTGGTTCGTGGGTTGGGATGGTTCAAAATTTAGGTTGGGCTGAGTTAGATGACATGGCGTGTTTTAATGACGTGGCATGTCACATTTCATTAATTTCAGGTTAAATTAGGCTGACTAGGCAATTTCGTCTGCCACGTTAGCACATAACGGTTTTCACTAACGAAGATGGATGGAGACTAACGGAGAGTGACCAAATTTGAACTGTTTTACTAAATCTAGTGACCAGGAATGGAATTAAATATTTCTAGTGACCAAACATGAACGTTTATTGTATCCCATTGACCAACCTTGCAATTTACCCGATAACTTTTCGGATAAAAGCGCTAGAACTTTTGCTACCCATATCCCCCTACAAGTCAACGCCATTGGCGCCAACCTCCTCGTTGAAGAACATTTCGGAGAACCAAATACCAATATCCTCCGATAGCTTCAAAAAAGGTTGAAGGCGGAGCCTACACCTTTCCTGATGTCGTCGTTGTCATCGTTAGGGCTGCAAATGAGCCAAGCCGCTTGCGAGCAACTTGGCGATCGAATCCGGAAAAACTCGTTCGACACTCGGCTCGTTATTTAACAAATCGACTCGTGAGACGACTTGTTAGTAAACGAGCCAAGCTTGAGCTAGATCATGCTCAGCTTGATAAGCTCGTGATCTAGCTTGATTCAGTGGCTTGTTCAATTAAACTCACGAGCTGACTTGTTTAGAGCTTGTGAAAGGATTAATTACTTTTCTGAACATTAATATTATCTTGTTAATACACATGTGTATTGAAGTTAGCTGTTATTTTTAATTTTCAGTGTTCTTTTATCATTTAAATTCTTATGTTTACACATTTTTCACCAAGAATGATTTCAAATCGAGCTCATATTGAGCCGAGCCTGTACTCAGTTTGTCAAGCTATGTTAATAAGCATTTCCCGAGCTTTACAAAGCCGAGTTCGGTTGGATTATTTTTATTCGAGTCGAGCTAGATTATCAAAATTCAAGTTTGACCTGAAAACTTTATAAACGAGTCGAGCTCAATGTAAGCAAATACTTGACTCGACTCGTTTGCAGCCACTCATCGCTGCCCTTGAAAGAGAGTGGAAGAATAAATGAAGGTGAAAAAATGAGGGCGAGTCAAGAGTGGAGAAGATGACAGCAGCTGTGTAGCACGGATAATGTACCGTTAGGTCCGGGAACGAAAATGGTGACAGTACAACTGGAATACGGTATGCTTAAATGACAACCAATGCCACTTGCATAAGTACAAGTATGCATCTTTTGAAAACTTTAAGGGTAAATACAATATATTAGTCACAAATATTATGAAGCGGGGAATTATAGCCACAACTATGGAAATTCAAATTATTATCCAAATGTTAACTATCTGTTAACACGTTCATTAGTAATATTGACTAAACTTTTATGTTTTAAAGTTATAAATTAAAAGCATTCCGACGTGGCCGCTGCTGTGGCCGATGACGTGACCTTCTCCGTAAAAAATTCAATAACAGTACCAGACAGTTAGCCATATCTTGAGTCGCAACAATAGTTATGGCTAATAATTTGAATTTTCATTGTTGTGGCTATAATTTCCCGCTTCATAATAATTGTGGCTAATATATTATATTTACCCAAACTTCATTCAAGGAGCTCAGATCGTACCAAGATAATGAGCACTTGGACCAAGGGTTCCCATGCCATTTGAAACGAGTGAATGGGGCGCGGAGGGCGGCTCTCTCTCCTACTTTATTTTGAAATTATTTGCGCTCCCCTCTCTAACAGGAAGCTCTTTCACCCTTCTCTAAAGGGCTGCCGTCGGCTACCTCTGCTGACAGACGGTGGCCCAAGCCCTATATTTCTTCTGCTTTTCCTGTGATTCCATCATGTTCACGGTTTTCCTTCCTTTTCTTTTTTATTTGTTTACTTTTTGCCCCCTTTTCTCTGCTGATTTCATCTTTGTGGTTTGGTTTTGGTATTTGTTTTCGTGGATCTAGACTTGTTTCCTCTTCTTCTCCTTTCATGTTTGTGGTTTCTCCATCCTTGTGATGATGTTTCTCCATCCTTGTGGAGATGTTTTTGTTCCCTACCAAATTCCAAATTTGTGTGGATGTCCTTGGTAGGTGTTTGAGGGGACCAATCTTGATTGGTTGGCTTGCTCCTCTCTGATCCCTCATCTACCTCCACATGCTTCATCCATAAATGGGGATGATTCGGAGATGCTGTCTTGGATGATGATTCAGAGAGCTTGTGAGCAAGGAAGTCACTCTTGAGGATGTGTTCTAGTCGATTGCTCAGATTGCGACGATTCGATCGCCTTTCATCTGTCCATGGTCCAAGATTGTTTCTCTGGTTCTTCTTGCTGTGATCTCGGAGCTCACTGGGAATAGTTCTCCCCGCTGATGGTTCTTTCTTTCTTCCCTTCGTCGGTAACTTGTCGGTCTAGTGGGTTGTTGGTGCCTGGTGATTTTATCGGTTGTCCCCTTCATTCCTCGACGGCGGCGGGTGTCCATGTGAAAGCTGAAGGTAACACGGTTGGGTCGGCGGTGGAGGATGCAATTGGTGGCCATCTTTTAATGATTGGGTCAGCTGAAGTAGGGTTGATTGGGGTGGGCTGTCCATTTGTTTTTGGACCAGGGTGTGAGCTTCTTTGCTTTGAGCCTTGTTAGGCCACTTTTTTCTCTTTCAATATTCTTTTCAGATGGTTATTTTCCTTTTCATTGTTGTAAAAAACTTTGTACATCGTGTTTCATATTAATGAAACGACCAATCACCTTTTTTTTTAAAAAAAGTGAATGGGGGCACGTATGAGAGAAAGAGAATCTGGTTAGATATGTATCAATTAGGATACCCAAACCAACGTATTCTCATCTTGTATATCTTAAGGGTGTATGCGTAGTGATGACAATTTCAACCCGTTCCGCGGGTATTACCCGACCTAACCCGTGATGGGGCGGGTATTACCCGATCAGCAGTAGCGTGGGGCGGGCATGGGTATTTACTTCCGACCCCCCCTGCCCCGTCCCGCCCCGTTCTAGACTCATTTTATCTCAATTTCTTACAATATCTATACATATTTCTCCTATTTGGACTTTTCTTCAACTAGTTAGAGTCGATCTTTCAACTTATTAGGCTCAATTATCCATTCTATTATCAATATTTTTCATTCTTAAAGTGTTTTTCCCTACGTTTTATTGTAAAAAGTAAAATTTACTTGTATTTTTTTTGAACAACATATAAGAGTGGGTCGACCCGCCCCGCCCGTACCCGCGCGGGTTTTACACGCCCCAACCCGTAGTAGCTTGAGGCGGGGCATGGGAATTCAGGAACCGCCCCGCCCCATTGCCATCACTATGTATGCGTTGAATATGATGGTTATTTATGAAGGCTCCTAATGATGCGTACATGAAACAACATCTCGGGACGAATTGTTTGAACATGAAGACCCAAAGCGATCTTCCCATCTCAGGGATTTGCAATCAACAAAGTTTATGAACAGAATCACTAGGGATTCCATCATTATTGGGAGTGGCTACTATAATTCCATGACAGCTAGGATAGAAACTGTAATTATGTATCACAGTACAGAAAGTATCAGAGTACATTCTACAGAGGCTAAGGCTGCATTTGGAATGGTATTTTGCCAAACTTCTCTCTGCTTGGGAGTTGGAATTTGGAAACAAGCCCGTCGGAAGGGGATGAGGCAGACTTCAAGCACAAGGCTTGAAAGGGGTTCACGACCTGAATGAAAAGTTTGATAATTTAACTATGGGTTGAAAATGATACAGAAAGCACAATGAACAAATCCGACTGCAGAGACTGATTTAGATCTCAGTTGTAGATATGTGCGCCATTATTTCCACATTGGATCTATTTGAAAGCACACCAATGTAGTATCATAATTCACATGCACCACTCGACTTCCTCACTCACTAAACCAACGAATGGATTGGCTCTCCCTTTTATTCTAGTTGTTTCGAGTAGTTCAATTGTTTGTAGAACTCTTACAGCTTTGATGGAGGTTGGTACCAGCCCCATGGATCGCTGGAGATGTACTTGGTCACTTGCTTCACACTCAAGTAGTTATCAAGTCCCCTGTCAAGAAGAAAACATATGCAAAACAGGAGAGGGTGCGGTGTTAGGGTGCTGACGGAAAGGGCTGGATCACGAAATCGTTCAGATTATAAGGGTCACAACATAAGGCAAAAACTTAGTGCAGGAGCTATGATAGGTGAGAGACGCACCACTGCCCAAGTTCACGTCCAAAGCCACTACGTTTGAGGCCTCCCCACGGTGCTTGGCAGAAACATGGCTGTGAGCAGTTAACCCACACAATGCCTGCCCGAAAAGCCTGCACCATAAATAAAAGAGGCAAATTATTAATCTCCTTCCCAAGTTAACCATTGCAAACTCTGCGTTTTATTGCTTTCGCTACTTTGGATCTCACCTTGCTTACACGATCACACCTCTCCTCATCATTGGAGATCACTGCAGCACCCAGGCCGTAGCTGTGGATAGATCCGCAATGAGGTCAGATGACAGAATGATAATATATAAGTGTAGAACAAGGACCATTTGACAGTGGTATCACCAAATAAGTACAAGTATCGACTCACTGGGTATCATTTGCCAAGTCAATGGCCTCCTCTTCACTGCTAAATGTTTTAACACAGAGAACAGGACCAAAAACTTCCTCTCTCCATATTTGCATAGAGGTGGTCACATCAGTAATAATAGTTGGTTCAATGAAGAATCCCTTATTCAAATGCTGCAGTTCATTTACATGACAAGAGAAAATATTACAGTTCTTAAACAGACAAGGATGTGAGTGAGTCAGCAAGAAAAATAATTAACTGTTCAGTACCTTTGGACGAGCGCCACCGGTCAAAATAGTGGCACCTTCAATCTTAGCGGTTGAGATGAATTTCAAAATTTTCTCATACTGAATGACAAAAGCAGGTTATCAATAGAAAATTTCGACAGACAATGAGTTGGAAGTTCTATAGAGGACGTACCAAATCTATCTGAAAACACTAATTATAGTCAAATAGTAGGTCCAGGATTCAGTACCCAGATAAAACCAAGACCACTCATGAAGAAAAAAGAAACTGAAATTACTTGAGCAGAACCCTTACCTGCCCTCCACTAACAACTGGACCAAGCCTACAACCTTCTTCCATCGGATCTGATATTTTGATGTTTTTAACCCATTTGACAAGCCTATCAAGAAATGCAGCCGCTATGCTTTCCTACAGATTAAAGCAAAGATAAAGTTCCACACTTTCTATTAGTCCAACATATATAGTGCGAACAAAGACTTAAGATACACAAAACTACACACAATACTTAGAAGCTCATGCCTTCCACATCTAACAATAAAATATAGGGGAAAGATAACCTTAAGTCTCTTTCACTTCCCACAACCACATCAGTCTTGGTCCCAATAATCTTTTATTTCGAAAGTACCGATTACAGTAAGCAGCCAGAATTTATGTCACATTAAGAAGGAATAAAGTCATAGACTCATAGTAGGCAGTTCTATTTTGAGTTGAGGTTTGTGAATATTAAGCCAAGCAAGAACGGGGAGTGAGTGATTATGCTCTGCTTCTGCATTTACATTGGTAGTTCCCCTCATTGGAATTTTGGGTTTCCAAACCGTGCAGGTAGTTCATCACATGTCAAAGGGATGTTGGTCAACTTTCGATTGACATTTGGATAGACAAAGATACGGAGTAAAACATGTGTTCTATCTCACATAAGGATTAAGTAGTCAAATCAATGTTGCCCACTTCTTTAAATAAAGATGGCACAAACACTTAGAAGAAAAGAAAACAACAATTTAATTGGCTTGATTGTGTTCTGGCCTCCTGTGCTTTCCGCGAACGATAGCAAATCTTAGTAGCATGGAGCAATCTAAATGGGGAATAAAGCTAGGGAAGTTTTTCATTTCCACACTTACATGTACAATAAGACGAGATGTAGCACTGCAGATCTGCCCATTTGTCCAGAAGCATCCAAAGGCAGTCCATTCAGCAGCTGTTCGAATGCAGACACAGGTAATTAGTATAATTTTTGTGTACACAGATATCAACCTCCTACATAGACGAGTCCTTCACAAAAGATTTTTTGGCCAGAAATGAAAGAATGTTCAACAATCATGTCTCATCCAAAATCATTCTAAATGTCTCAGAAATAACTGACCTTTATCAAGATCTACATCCTCAAACACAACAATTGGACTCTTCCCACCAAGTTCCATGGAGACAGGCTGTCACGAAACAATAATGATGGTAAAAAACGGTAAAGCTTAGGGGTGAAGAAACAAAGGATAACAAAAATATACCTTGACTAGTTTTGCTGCACCAGTCATTATACGGCTACCAGTGGCTGTGCTCCCAGTGAATGCAACCTGTTAAGCAGTGAACGAAGGCAATGATAAACACATAGCCAAAGATGAAATCTTCTATTCCATGAGCTAATTTAAAGAATGAACAATAACATAGCAGATGAACGAACCTTGTCAACATTGGGATGAGCAGCCAAAGGAGCACCTGCATCAGGGCCCAATCCAGTTAAGATGTTGAGTACACCACTGGGCAGACCAACCTCTTGACAAATTGCAGCAAGCTCCAAGCAGGTCCTGGAATTATAAACAGTTTTAAGTTTTAACAGATTCACTGCACAACAATCAAAGACCAAAAAGATACAATTTTCAAATAAATCATGGTTATATACAAAGATGACAGCTCTGATGGCTTTAGTATAGCAGTGCATCCAGCAGCCAAAGCAGGAGCCACTTTCCACGTGGCCATCAACATAGGATAATTCCTGCAGCAAGAGGTGAACTCAAATTATCAGCCAACTCGTACTTGAGAAAAATTATCAGCCAACTAAGAAAGAAGAATATCGTGCATTATCTAACAAAAGAAATTATGAATATCCAGATGTTTATCAGCAATCAAAGTCCAGCTACAATGCAATCACCATGACTTCAACATTAGTGTTTAATTCAAATATCGAACAAGACATAACATTTGCCTGATCTTCCCATCCGGCGATGGTGATCACCGTCATCAGGATATTCAAACAAAAAGGAAAGCAACACTCATGAACAAGGATATAAAATACAATTCAACATTTTAATATTCTGGAAAAGTCAATTCTAATATGGTCGGTAGATAAGCAATGACAAACCACCCTAAAGAAAAAGCAACTGAGCAAAAATACAACGAATTACCAGGGAGTGATCAATGCAACAACCCCAATAGGCTCCCTGAGAACGTGGCTCTTGAATGTATCCATGGGAAGGGCAACAGGAGTCCCCTGCTTCGAGTCCAGGCCTTCTGCAAGGTCAGCATAGTACTCGAAGCACCCCGCAACGTCGTCCTAAGAAGCATGAGAAAATAAGACCGTAGTCACAGACCTGTACTGGCAAGAATATAGTAGGTATCAGAGAAAATAGCGAATGCATACCATGTCCCAGGCTGCTTCATCATAAGGCTTCCCATTATCAATTGATTCAAGTTTCGCTAGCACTTCTTTCTTCTCTACAACCTGCACCCGATCATAGATATGCGATAAGAAGTCGGTTCCTTTTCAGGAAAGAAGGATCACAAAATCATCGAAAGCTTTCTATAATAGACAGAAGAGGCAGATCATATAAAATATAGAGCACCCAGATATTAGTGCAAAATAAACATCGACGCAAGAGTCTCCGGAATAAGATTTTTCAGCCCTTAAACCCCTACCTTCCAACTACATGTATAACATGACAGCAGAGTCTCAACCACGACAAAGGGTTCCTTTCTGATTCACAACAACTATATCATGACCAAAAAATTGGAGACGCAGGACAAAATTGAAGAGAACGAAAATCCCCACATAAATAAATGCTGGAAAAAGAAAAGAGAATCAGAATCACAGAAACGGCAAAATCAAAAGGGTCTATTCACCTTAGCAGCAATAGCGCGCAGGTACTTTGCACGGAAAGCACCAGAGGCAAAAGCCCAATCTTTGCCTCTGTTTCTATTGAAAGCACTGTGAGCTGCTTCGACTGCAACCTCAACATCTTCGGCAGTAGCGGCTGGGATATCACCTGGAATTCGACTCCCACACACAGAACCAAACAACTCATTCAGTTCCCTTCCAACAAACAACTCAAACAATTGGATCGCCGAAAACGATTTGTAAGAACTAAGCTAGAACCCTCAAGATCCTTGAACCAGAAGTTTAGGGAAAAAAAGGGAGAACAAACCGACGATCTCTTCGGTGGCAGGGTTGATGACGGGAATGCGTTTATTCAGCGCGGGATGCTTCCACTCGCCGCCGATGAACAGCTGCCGTGTAGGGATTGGAATGGCGGCCATCGTTGCTTCTACTGGGTCGGTGAGATCTGTTGCTGACTTGATGGTGAGCGGATTTTCAGTGCGGATTTTCAGTGCGGATGATCGATTAAAGAAGTGTACTTGGAGTTGGGGGATTTTATAATGAGCAGAAAGAGGGGAAAGGATTAGAATTTAGAGCCGGGGTCCCGCGTTCCGAAGCAAGATGATGTGACTGACTCAATGACTCATCAGTTTTTTACGGGGAGAGTGGGGATGTATATTGTATATTTGTATCCCAAATTGAACTTCTTTATTAAAAAAATGTACACTTTATGAGATGTTTCCATGTTACACGTGTTTTTATCGGAGTGCTTGAGATTTCAGTGATTTGGGCTTAGGATAGGTGAATACCTCTATGCACCATTGTATAACAAGGGGTTCGATGGAGGATTTCCAAAATGAGACAATTTGGTGTAAATGTTTCATTTTGTTCGATGAAGGATTTTCAAAATGAGACAATTTGGTGTAAATGTCTCATTTTACAAAATGAGACAATTATATGGTATATATTTGTTTCAAATTGTCTTGTTTGACTTGTTATTCGAAAGGAGGCAATTGACATGAGACATTTAGTGAAAATACACTTTTGCCCTTGTTATCTTACCCTCCTTTTCCATCTTCCTCTTTGTGCTAGGCATAGAATGCTCTCCAAATCGCACATAGACTACCCTTTGAGAAACAGAGCAATGGAAAACAACCCCAAACCCAGGTAGAATACTCCCTCACCAAGCAATCATATTTTCCCCCGAATCAAAGCTTGACTGAACCGAGTGGTAATTAGCATAAAAGGTCATAAACCTATACACTTTGTACAAAACGGTCACAAATCTTTTATTTTGCACGTTTCAATAACATATGTTTAGACTAATAACAAAACTGTAATTCCGTCCATCTCCATCCAAAAAAACCGTTAGTTATGTCCAGTCAACACGCCACGTCACTTAAGATATTAATAAAAAATTAATGACCAAACCAATTGAACCGAACACCCTAATTCTATACAACCCACCCGAAATCTTGAAGGCATCTTTCCTCTGCGGCTATACAGAGCGATTCAGCTACTAGAATCTCCGCCAGCCCATAGAAAATCCCCGCCGTCGATTTGACTTCCATGATCGCATCGCCGGCTTGAAGCAAACGCCCGCCACCGATTGCCTTCCCCTTCCGTCTCCACTTCGATTGGCCTGCTCGCCTGAGGAGAGGTTCGCATAGCTAGAAATCTCAGCCATCCACTACATCAGTTGCACGACATTAATGTACCTTGTCCCTGCATATTCCTCTCATTATGGCGATGGGAAACACCTAGCCAGCCTTTTAACATACGTCCTCATCTAAAGAAAGAAAGGAAAGAAAAAACGGAGCAAAGTTTTTAATCTTTCCAATTTTGTTCTTCCCGGGAGTTGAAATGGCTGACCTTTTTGGATATGAAAGCACGATCGAGGTCTTTTGAAAATGGGTAGAGGGTGCCATCGTAGTCGAGGAACATGACAATTTTCTTCCATCGAGAAGCTTCATTATCTGGTCGAAAGACGGCAGAGTAATCTGCTACTGCTGCCATGGGAGTTGTTGATTGTCAGATAGAGATTGCGAACTCGATTCATGTGGGTCGGCGAGGAAGCTCTCATGGGTAGGATAGAGGATGCATTCTACAGCCTACACAATATATGCGAACCTCTCGTCGGGCAAGCATGCCAGGCGAAGAGGAGGCAAACGATGGCGGCTGTTTGGTTTAGCCGGTGATGCAAGCATGGGAGGTGATCGCCTGATCGGTGCGTTTGGCGGTGGGGAATTTCTATGGGCTGGCGGCGATTCTAGTAGCTGAATCGCTCTGTACAACCGCAGAGGAAAGCGGCAGTGTTTCTGTCTCCAAGATTTCGGGTGGGTTGTATAGAATTAGGGTTTTCGGTTCAATTGGTTTGGTCATTAATTTTTTAATTAATATCTTAGGTGATGTGGCGTGTTGACTGGACATAACTAACTATTTTTTGGATGGAGATGGACGGAATTATCGTTTTGTTATTAGTCTAAACATATGTTATTGAAACGTGCAAAATGAAAGGTTTGTGACCGTTTTGTACAAAGTGTATATGTTTGTGACCTTTTATGCTAATTACCCCTGAATCGAAGCTTGACTAAATCGAAGCAACAGAAAACAAACCCAACCCATTTACAACATAGCATCCAAAATCTGAAACGAATTAGCTTGACTGAATTGAAAACCCTACAGGAGATAGGAAGAATCCATAATCACCGCCGCTTAGGAGGAACAATGGTTGTTTGATATGAAAAATCTTGCTTGCGGGGAGCAGATCGACCCACCACTTACTTACATGCAGAACTCTCATTGATTTCCAAATATCCCAAATCACAAACCCAATCGGACAGCAAGCCCAGGTCAACTCTTCCATCATCGCTGTCAGACTTCACTCTTCCTCTTTGTCGTCAGATTTCACCCTCAATTAGATGGGATCTTCGTTTTCCCAAAGCTTATATAGAAACGGAAAAAACAGAGAAAAGAAGAGAAAGAAAGCAGGCCAATTTTACCGGCGACGATGTTGGCAATGATTTTCCCCTTCTCCACCCATTCCCAACTATCGGTCACCAGGATTGCTTTGCTGCACCATCGTCGCCATCCTCTGCATCTGCAACACTGTCGCCACTAGGGGCGGAGCTAGAATTTTGGGTTTGGGGGGGCCGGAAATGTTTCGTATATTATCGTAATAAGAAAAAAATCAAAATAATTATATAACTATATAAATAAATTAATTGTGTGAATTATCAAAATGTACGAAATGTTTTGTCAAATAATTAGATTGACATTCTTGTTAAACTTATCGGGGAAATTTTTTCCATTAAAGCTATAAAATTGTAAAAAACTCCAACCGAAAAACTGACATAGGTGGGGATTGAACCCCTGACCTATTTGATACAGAACCACTACAACTCCACTAGTGTAATCAGCTTCTTTAGATACCCTTTAACCCGCGACCATTATTATAAAACCTGTATTTACTTCGTAATTTTCAGAATACTCGTACATTCTTTCATGATTTTCGAAATTCTCCCGGGGGGGGGGGGGGGGGGGGGGGGGGGCTGGGCCCCCCTTAGGCCCTGTGTAGCTCCGCCCCTGGTCGGCACCAATAGAGCTCAGATCGAGCAAGTCATGGTGGCTCACGAATCGAGCGATTCAGCATTCACCTCTGCATCTTGTTATCGCCGTTGAAAAAAAGGAAGAAAGAAGACCAGAGAAAGAGAGGAAAGAGGAGAAGAGGAAAAGTTGTCTCGGGGAAGAGAGAGGAAGAAAATAACGAAGGTCACAATCGGAAAGGGGGCCCAAAAAATGCGTCAAAGTAGATTGTCTGCCCGCCACCCAGGTATTTCACATTCACCCATAACGAAGCAATTACAATTAACTCGGTCCAAAATGTTTTGTTTTATTTTTTTTTCTGCCAAATGAGCCAATTTGACCCAATTGTCTCATTTTGAGTCAATTGGGGCAGATTGACTCATCAGAATGTGTCATCCAAACGACTCCTAGATATAGTTTTTTTTTTAAATTTTAGTGCGATGAATAGTGATTCAGGAATTTTAAGTCGGTCAGATCTAAGCGGTTTAAGATTGGGTTGTACAACTAGGGTAAATGACTTTTTTTTCTTAATCGTTTTCTATTTTTTTTCGTTATGACTTGGATTTCAATTTGTTTGCAAAGATGGAACGGGTTTGTTGTGATCTACAAAATAAGATCCATTTTCAATATATTTTAAAGAAAAAAATTTCATAACACTCATTACCACCTGGTTCCACATTTGTTTTAACTCGAATTTTAAAAAAATTGCCCTGAATATATTGGAAATAAAAATATATTGAAAATAGATCTTATCTTGAAGAAAAATGAATGTGGTATCAGGTGGTAATGAGTAGTACGAAATTTTATTCTCTCATATACATGGAATAACATATATTGATTCCACATCCATAACCTTTATCCCCACCATATATCACACAACTATGGCAAGCACTAAGATTACCGTTAAAGCAACTACATTGCATCCAAAACCATTCATATCTCAACATCCAATCACACACATACATATATTTAGCTAGATTGGTTAACTTTTATTCTTTAATTTGTCAAGTCATGCACTCCCTCGAGTATTTTCCGTAGATGTATAAAGTATTGCCAAAAAATGCATTAAGCATCCCAATAGATGTATAACCACTTGGCCAAACCAGCTCTGATACCATGTAGAATTTGATGATGTAGAAGGAAAAAAAACACGAAACAACGAGTTTAACGTGGTATCCCTGTTCGATGTGAACATGACTAATCCACAGTGAGCTCTGAAGAGCTCACAGCTGATCTTTTAAGAGCTCACAGCTGATCTTTTAAGAGCTCACAGCTGATCTCTTATTAGGTTTACATTTTGACGGCTTACTATCACATTAGTCGATAGCTAAGCTTATATAGACAAAGAATTAGAGTTAAAACCCTAATGCCACTACTGCTGAGACAAGGTCCAACAAGGCACAAGAATAACTCGGTTGAAGTAACCGCAACACTCCCCAAGAATATAGACAACAATTTAAGACAACAATCATTCAAAATATTTCAACACAACATAACACAAGTTATGTCAACCACCTCTATACCGAATTGACATATCATTGTCCCAAAACATCTCTATGTTGGGAAAGCTTATACATCCAAGCGGTCTGAATGATCTAAGTCTTGTTTGGTGTTTATGATTCTTAGGGGTCGTTTGGAAGTTGTGATTTCAAATGGTGTATTGATCTAATTCATGTATTTGTGAGATTAAGTCGTTTTTTGGTTTATGTAGAACCAGAATACATGCATTTACTTTTTGGAGGTCCCACCACAATCCCTCAATATTGAGGGATTTACAATCTCTACTTTTTGTTGAGATTCTTAACAATCACTCAATACTAACTTTTTTACCTTTGGAACAAAAACACAATCTAAACCTCCAAACAAGATATTTACCTAATACATCAATTGGTTCAATCCATCAAATGATAATACACTAATTGTCCCAATACATCAATTTGAAGAATCACAACTTCCAAACAACCCCTTAAATATATATGTAGGCAATTCATGTATTGTTAGAGAATTCATATTTTTTTTATCAAAATAAAACATAATGCATGTATTTGAAACTTGACATGACATTTTAAATATTTCATTTTTCATGATTTATGATCTAAAAGAATTTGAAATAGTAGACATACATTTACTTCTCTTTTTATCCCTAATGTCTCTCATGTATTCCCATACTACTTCCCTGTACATATAAATACGTGCAAAGTAATTGTACTCATTTTAATCCCTAAACTACAATTACAATCACCAAAACATTTTAATGTTATATAATACGTCCATTTATAATACAATGCATTATAACATTTGAAAACACCAAACATGGCATTTGATTGCAATTCTTGGTGGCAAGCATTTCAAATATGATGTTTATCCCTTACTCTCAAAGCTCCCATTAACACTAGTATCCTTCAAATTGGTTTTCCTTAGTTCTTGTTTTGTTGGCCTTATGGTAGGGTTGGAAGTTGGGTACCTGGGATATTACCGAAAACCATATTGAATTTACCACTATTTGGTATTACTAAATACTGAGTCAAATGATTGATTTTGTGGTGGTATTCGGTATCCCGAGAAATTAAAAAAAGAACTACAATTAATTATATAGCTCACAACAAATGGTCATTCGTTACTCTTTGACAACTTGAAAGTCATCATCCAATCTAAACTTAGCTGCCAATTCTCGTTTCTAGGTCAATCTATATATAGATATGCCAACTTACTTATTCTCCTTGTCCCTGCCTTAGCTTGAGGCAAACTCAAGGCCTTTACTTAGTCTCTGTCATAAACCAGTTGGTCCCAATAACTCGAGTTGTTGGGAGAAGGTTATGTTGGATCTTATACCACTCTCTAACAGTCTGGCATTCCTCAATGGTAAATGTGATGAATTTATTCAATAAAGACTTTGATTGAATCCATTCAATGGAGACTTCGATAAGTTTTTACTAAACTTTTCTCACCTCAACTCCCTATCACCGGGATTTTCAATCATGAAATAAAACCTACAAGTCTAAATCATATAAAAATATTCATATTAAGGGTGTTCTAACTATTATTTATTTGATATTGGGAAAACCACATATCTTACTGATTTCACTGTCCAGTTTGATAATCTAGTTGCAAATTTGTGTTCAAGGGAGCAACAAGAGGATTTTCGCTGAAAGCAAGATACTCCACCATTGATGGTTAAACATTCTGGTATTTTAGCACATGCTGCTGCCGTATATACCATTACTATGTACATGGTGTTCCAGAAAGAATTCCTATCTAGCATCGCAACTACATGGACAGAATCAGGTACTGATGGGTCGACAAACACATATGAGGTGAAAGAAGAGGGGCGTAGTAGAGTCCGTACAGTGCATTTTGATATGCAGAAGAATGAGGTTTTATGTTCCTGCAAGAAGTTTGAGGCAAAGGGGATACTTTGTTGTCATGCTTTAAAAATTCTTAATATCAGGAACATTACGAAGCTACCCACGGACTATATTTTGAGACGCTGGACCAAAGAGGCAAAAAGAGGAACGATGGAGTATGAGAAAGATCCAACTTCTATTTAAAACTGAAGAAGCATAAATAGTTTGGCGAAGCTCTATGATGCGTATAGCGAGCGGTTTCATATAAAAAAGTCAACAACATGAAAACATTAGGAAAATATGTCAAGAAAGTTTGTTGAATCTTGAGTTGAAAGTCGAGCAAGAATTAGCTAAAGTAGACATGGGTAGCCATGTTGAGAAAGAAGGTGGTGATTCAGAAGCAAATGAAACCCCAGTACTAGATCCTCCTCAAGCTAAGTCAAAAGGATCGAATGGTAGAGTAAAAGGACACTTTGAGGAGCGTACACCAAAATCAGGAAAAACTTCATCAAGCAAGTATTTCATATTTAGTGCCTCCTTATTTGTTAGAATTATAAAAAAAATTGTTTTATTAAGAAACTACTAAGAGGGCGTTTCAGGGAAAAAGCCTCAAACAAATGCACCTGAAGTCCTGAACAAAGCCAAAGGAACCTTGGTAGGAGTGTAGGACCCTACATTGGCAAACTCTTCCACAGGTACGTGTCAATCTAACTTGTTAGTGATTCCAATGGTTCTTTGGGTTTTTTCCTGAATATGAGATTTCAATTATCGTTCCATGTTTTCAATATGTAGTCAATGCCAAGTTTTAGTATGCCTCAACCTACTGGACTCAACAATTTTGCATTAGGAGAGCAGCCATTTAGTTGCCTCAAGCTACTGGTTTCAATAATTTTGCAGCAGAACCACTGGTAGTTTATCTCTTCCATTTTTTTTAGTTTCGCCTACTTTTGTGTATATTACGTCTAATAAATATTGAATGTTGTGACATCGCGGGTCAGTTCCAAACCTTTCCTACATGAATATGATGTCAAATACTAGTCCAAGTCCAATGGGTCTTGTTAATCAGGTTCAATTTACCCTACGAAATATGTCCAAAACTGTGTTCAACAACTTATCATGGTTGATTATATACTTGTCACAATTACAAAATGTTTTGCCTCAATCATACCCGAAAAATTCAGTGTGGCCATTCTTATATGCAAATCAGGTTCATCCTTTAACTAAGAAAAATATAATGATTTTTGGCTTCTCCTATTTGAATATTATTTGATTCATTTCTCTAACATATCATCCTACATTTTATCATGATTGCAGACTTCAGAAACAGGAAATGGGGCCTGAAGGTTGCAGCTCAGGAGCAACCTCGAATTTCTTTTATCTTACATTGCATTTTAGACCACTCATGGGCATGGAACTACTATTTCCAACTTGACTGTTATCGTTATGTCTTAATCATTTAAGTTGGTTAGTACAAGTTTAAGTTGATTGTCGAATATTATGCAATTTACCAACTTGTTTTGCTCAATTGCTTTTTTCCACGTTCGATGTTGCTGCTGTAAAAAAACTGCAGATTTTGCTTCTAAAAATGCTACTGCAATTTACTTCCCATTAAGATATTCACAACTTTGTTTCTCTACATAGATCACTTATGGTCTCTACTTACATCAGGCAAACATCCCTCTAATGATAACATGCATATGCTACTGCTTCCATCTAAAATTACTTATACCCATTCAATTGAATCATTATATTACATTTGAAATTGAAAATATAACCACTAAACGACCACCAAAACAATGCTTCCAAATCATAATACAAGCCCAAACCACCAATGTCCTGCTAGCACAACTTAGAACCAAATCGATCATGCAGGGGAAGAAGAGAGATGAAAGAAGATAAGAAGGAGAATAAAAGAATAAAAAATAAAAGAATAGAAATAATGAGAACAAGTTGTCGTCCATACTAATTCCAGGTGTCAATGTATTAATGGTGGGGGAGCTCCACATGGGATGTCTGACGTGGTGCGCCGATCGATACTCTGCCAAATTAGCCATGGCCCACCTGTCGCTGTCTTTCCTCAACTCCATCCTTTCTCCCCTTTCACTCCAGCTTATTAGAATAAGCCCGCCACTCCCAACTTCACTTCATCACTTCGAGTTCATTCTAACACAGATTCAGACAAGATGGCGGCAATTCCAATTCCCACTCGGCAGCTGTACATCGATGGATCCTGGAAGCTCCCCGTCCTCAACAAATGCATCCCGGTCATCAACCCTTCCACTGAAGAGATCCTTGGTATGGTTTTTTCCCCCCTTCAGAGTCTCTGGCTGTGATTTTATTAAACGTTTTCTTCCGATTGGATGCTTGGATTGTTTCATGGAGCTCATGAGTTGTTGGGGCTGTTGGGGAATTGAATTCCAGGTGATATCCCAGCTGCTACTGCCGAAGATGTCGAGGTGGCAGTCGAAGCAGCCCACAAAGCTTTCTATAGAAACAGAGGCAAAGATTGGGCCTTTGCCTCTGGTGCTTCTCGTGCAAAGTACCTGCGAGCAATTGCTGCTAAGGTGAATGTAAAAAGTAATAGCTGGCGATTGCTTCTGGTGCATTTGAATCGAATCTTACCTTCTTAATCTTTACTCCCCGAGTCCCCGTGTCTATGGTGGCATTCAGGTAGTGGAGAAGAAACCTCTGCTTGCGAAACTTGAATCAATTGATTGTGGGAAACCTTACGATGAAGCAGCATGGGACATGGTATGCATTTTTTGATGTTTTATCTGTCCCTGCTACGGTGAAACCTACATCTTTTGTCAGTACGAGGATCTGTTGCCTTATTTTGTCTATGATGTTTCCTAGGATGATGTTGCTGGGTGCTTTGAGTACTATGCTGACCTTGCAGAAGGCCTCGATGCGAAGCAAGGGGCTCCAGTTTCCCTTCCCATGGAAACATTCAAGAGCTATGTTCTCAAGGAGCCTATTGGGGTTGTTGCATTGATCACTCCTTGGTAATTTGCTGTATTTTCGCTTTGTTACTTTTTTTTTTTTTTTTTTTGAGGGGGCAGAATTTGCTTGCACATCCTGCTCAGGGTTATGTCGATCTTTGGATGCTTGAACATTGAATCAGTTGTGTTGAAGTCTTGTTGATTGCTTTCGTCTGTGGAATTTGAATATTGATGAACAACATCTAGATAATCAGGAAATTCCCTTGTTATGTAATGAATGAGATTCTTCTTTCTTAGTCTGCTGATAATCTGATTCCACCTCTTGTTTTGAAGGAATTACCCATTATTGATGGCCACATGGAAAGTGGCTCCCGCTCTGGCTGCCGGGTGCACTGCTATACTGAAGCCATCTGAGCTCTCATCTTTGTATGCGACTATGGTTTTCATTAAAGAAATTGTATCTCTTTTCACTTTTGGTAGTTGTGCTATGAATAAGTTTTAACTGTTTATAATTTCCAGGACCTGCTTGGAGCTCGCTGCAATTTGCGAAGAGGTTGGTCTACCCAGTGGTGTACTCAACATTCTAACTGGCTTGGGGCCTGATGCAGGTGCTCCTTTGGCGGCTCATCCCAAAGTTGACAAGGTTCAATTATCTGCTATGGGTCTCGTCATTGTGAAATATTTTAAATCAGGTCTTAGCATATTGATCTTCAGATGCATGCATATCATGCTGTCATGGACTGTAATGCTTGACAGATTGCATTCACTGGGAGCTCAGCCACTGGAAGCCGTATAATGACTGCTGCAGCACAATTAGTCAAGGTATGCCTGCATATCTTTTGTTTCCTTTTTACTGATTCTAGCTTTATTATGCTGAGTGTCATTTGTAATTCTTGACAGCCTGTATCTATGGAGCTTGGTGGGAAGAGTCCAATTATTTTGTTTGAAGATATAGATCTTGATAAAGGTTAGTACCTCCCTGGACATTTTAGAATGATTTTGGATAAAACATATGGTCGTTACCGTTTTTTTTTTCTGTGGCCAAAATATATGTGCTAAAAGACTTACCAATTCTGATATGTGTAAGCACCTATTTGTGCCTGTTTCTTCATTCGAACAGCTGCTGAATGGACCGTCTTTGGATGCTTCTGGACGAATGGACAGATCTGTAGCGCTACATCCCGACTCATTGTACATGTAAGCGTTTTCTGAGGGATTGGGGGCAGGGGTTTTCATATCTGTCTTTCATGTGTAGGTCTGGTAATTTGTTTGGAACTCTCTATCTGCTCTAATCTATAGGAAAGCATAGCGGCTGAGTTTCTTGACAGGCTTGTCAAATGGGTAAAAAACATCAAAATATCAGATCCTCTGGAAGAAGGTTGTAGGCTTGGTCCAGTTGTTAGCGAAGGGCAGGTAATTAGAGTTCTGCTGTTTGTAAATTTCAAATTCTTTTTCCCTTCAAGAGTGGTTGGGACGATTATGCTTCACGATGCATTGTCTCGTCAAATCATAAAACATTGTGATCATGATTGTATATGGGTACTGATGGTGGGAGTTACCAGCTGACTTGTATTCAGATAGATTCAGTATGTCGTCTGCTGACCTTGAACTCATTTCTGTCTGCTCATAACCTTCTTTTGTCATTCAGTATCAGAAAGTTATGAACTTCATCTCAACCGCCAAGAGTGAAGGTGCCACTATTTTAACGGGTGGCATTCGCCCGAAGGTACTTAACAGTTCATTATTTTGCTTGCCGACTCTTTTACATCTTTATCTGTTCAATAACATTAATGTTAATTCTTCCTGTTTTCCGTCTAAATGAATCGCAGCATTTAAGTAAGGGATTCTTTGTTGAACCAACTATTATAACTGATGTGACCACCTCCATGGAAATATGGAGAGAGGAAGTTTTTGGTCCTGTTCTCTGTGTCAAAACATTTGGTAGTGAAGATGAAGCCATTGACTTGGCAAACGACAGCGAGTGAGTTATTACTCATATTTATTCTGTTATATCTAAGCACCTGCTCTTTGATCCTTTGTTTATCTTTCTGTCATCTGATCGCATTGTGCACGTATCCACAGATACGGCTTGGCTGCTGCTGTGATCTCGAATGACGAGGAGAGGTGCGATCGTGTGAGCAAGGTGAGACCCAACGTGGCAAAAGCTATATAATGTGGAGTTCCAGAAATTGGATTTAACTTGTGAAAGGAGACTAAGAATTTGCTGTGTTTGGGTATCCAGGCTATTCGGGTAGGCTGTGTTTGGGTGAACTGCTCGCAGCCATGTTTCTGTCAAGCACCATGGGGTGGCATCAAACGCAGTGGGTTTGGACGTGAACTTGGAGAATGGTATGTCTCTCATTTCATAAAAACTCAGATACTTTTCCTGATGCGCAAACATCGACACCGGAGTTTGAACCTAGGGTACTCTTTGAACAGTAGTTTCAGAAGATTTTCAGTGTGATTCTGAAGGTAGACATTTTTGCTGTTTTTGCTTCTTGACAGGGGACTTGACAATTACTTGAGCGTGAAGCAAGTCACCAAGTATATCTCCAGTGATCCGTGGGGCTGGTATCAACCTCCCCCGAAGCAGTGAAAGAGTTCTTGGAGCAATTGAACTGCTACTGCACGTCTGCACCTACCAAAACAACTACTACAATAAAAGGATGCAATTATGCTAGTTAAGTTGGCGAGTGGCAAATTCGAGTGGTGCTTGTGAAGTGAAGAATGTGTTTGTATGTAATCATGTTAAACCCAGCTAAAAGTATCAAACTTTTCGTTCAGGTCAGCGACCACTATCTAGCATTGCACTGGAAGATTTGGCAGAATAGCATTGTACCAAACTCGGCCTTGAGACTGTATTTTGATATATTATCTACTAGATTTGGGCCCGCCCGTTGGTCGGGTACATCTTATCGATGAAAATTATTCGGACCAAATATGCATTTTATATAATACGATAAAGAAATCCAAATAATTCAGTTACTAAAATGATAAAAATGACATGCATCAAAGAGTTTCATAGAGTTTTCTGACATATTAAATGATTCATCGACGTAAGAAGTTGAGATTAAAAACTAAGATAATATCAAGAAGTCAAATGCTAATTAAAAAACTTATTAAATCGAACTAAAACTATGGTCTACACCATCAATATTATCTTCCTTCGTATCAACACTCAAACTGTCATTATCTCCAATATTTGATCCACTACCTCCATCATTAAGCATTCTTGTTTCTACATTTCATTGAAAACAAAAATTTAATAATAAAATATTTACAAATATGACACGTCTGTTTCACACCGATAGAATTTACAAATATGAAATATAAACCTTATAATGGAAGTGCTAATAATTAAAAGGAAGAAGTGTCCTTCCTAGACACATAATCTCCTTCCCATTTTTATTAGCTGATTAGCATCTTTCTTTGGAGATGGTGAGTGAACTGATTATTAAGATTTAGGGGATGATGGCATGATTTTTTTTTTTTTTTTGACGAAAGGATGATGGCATGATGCCGCTTGAGTGTTGTCCTCCAAAAGAATTCTCCAGCTCAATTATCTCTGGTCCAAGTAAAGCCCTTTCAATTGTTTACGTGTCCCGTTTGCAAGGGAAAAAAGAATGGGCCCAGCCCAGTTCGGTCAATAAATTGATAGTGCAATTACCAAAATCTCCTCCCGTGGGTTACGCACAGAGCAGGAAAAAGGAGATTAAGGGGGCTCATGCCAAGAACCTCTATATATTATTGTTAGGATTCAAAATGTCAACTGTGTGTACATAATTTCAATTCCTGTCTCCTATTAGTCGTCTCGTCATATATCTAAAAAGGGCCTAAAAAATTGAATATTTCTTCCACAAGCTTCTCAAATCACCGTGGAGAGCTAATAGTCACTAAACCTCCGCTGAAAACAATGCCAAAGCCTTGTAAATTCTTTGAATTCTGGACTGAACACCTGAATTTATTTGGTTATTGTTCAGCAAGCCTGGTCTATACAGGTAACTGGTACTCACTTGACTATCATACAGAGTGAAATGAGGGAGGTAAAAAAAGATTCTAAAAAAGCTTAACAGGACAGCATATTGCAGCATAAGTGAGCAAGTGAAGGAGATCGAGGCTAAGCCTAATGAGGCAATGCTGGAGGCTTTGAATGAGCCATCTGAAGTTAGTCTTGGGAAAGTAGCAGACCTACATGCTCAATTCAATGAGCTGCACAAATCTGAGGAAAGTTCTTATTGCAACAAAAATCTATAATTTCCTTGTTGTCACTTGGTGATATGAGTACAAAATTTTTTCAGGCTGTAAAAATTAGAAATTTTACAAAAACCCATCAGAAGAAGTTGTAAGGAAGGATCTGTAGTTTGGACTTTGGAGATTAAACCCTGTGATTGTTGATTTTGAATGCTAAGATCCATATGTAATAACCAAAAAGATGCCATATTTAAACTTAGAAATGAATGATAAGATGTGGCATGGATATACATAGTAATGTCGGCATCTCTAAATCGAGGAGAATTCTTTCCATCATTCCATGTTGAATGCAATAGAATGCCACAGAATCAGATTGGACACCATCAACCCTTCTGTGTGTATCTCCATGCAATTATCTCCTTGAATGCCAAAACCGTTATATAAACCTCACTACGCAATGAAAAAGTGTGTATCAGAACAACAATCTAACAGAGCAGTGAAGATGGTGGCTAGCAGTAGATCAGCAGCTGCACTAATCGTTGTTTGCCTGTTGCTGGGGATGTTCGCGATGCAATCCGCGGCCTCGTACGAGGAATGCTATGCACTTTGCCTGATCGATTGTGCGCAGTCAGGCGCTTGGCTGATGATGTGTTACCCTAAGTGTGCGGTGAAATGCATCGGCAAAGCAGCCAGCACCATAGCTTCTTCAGGTGACAGTAAGCTGCAGCAACGACAACAGTATCCTACAAATGGGTTGCCGAGAAAGATCAATGTAAGTTCTGTTTTCAGTTCTTTCGAAGCAAGATAATCCGTAACTTGTCGTTTCACTGATCCTTCTTCTTTGTTGTTGTCGTTTTTTTTCTTCTTCTTCTCCAGATTGACGATGAAAAAGAAGACTAGTGACACACACATTTAGTGATATCCAAAGAAGCAGCAGCAGGGCTTGCTTTGGCCTTATCAGCAGCTTTATTAGTTTTAGTCGTCCGTGTTAATCAATTCATTTCTAGATTATGAAATAATACTTCGTCGAAATGACAGAATTACTTTGGAAATTAGCATAATTCTTTTTAGTTATTGTTCCCACAAGTAACCGTCTTCCCAGTTTTAGCTCACCTAAATAGCTCCTTCAGCTTTCTTCTTAAAGAAATGCTATGGTTACCTCATACTTACGTTCAAAATTTCCTGGTTTTCTTCATTACTGGATTCCATTTCGCGCTCTGTAGTTGATTGATCACGAATCTACTAACCGAGAAGATGTAAACATCCCATTCGGCAATCAAATCGACCCGAAAATCGTAGAACAAGATTGCTAACAAAATCATTCAACAACAAACTAAGTGTGATATCAATTATCAACAAACCAATATATGTGGTACATAAAACAGAGTCCGTGCCATCAGAAGAAGGTAAAAACTAAAAAAAAAAAAAAAAACTCCCACAAAACAGAGTAGCAATATGAACAGAGAAAGAATCGGGTGATGCTAATGGTGGGTTGCAGGAAGTAAAATCAATGTTTCTGGGTGGTCTTCTGGTACTTGTCCTTGATCCAATGGAACCCAACACAAGAGCCTTGCTTGACCTTCTTCATCCCTGTCAACGCCGCCGTCTTGGTCTTCCCCAGCCCTTCTCCCACCTTCTGCTTGTACTTGGCCGCGCCGCCGCCGCCGCCGTTGTTGGTCTTTTGGAGGTCAGGATGGTAGACAGGGTCCGGCCCGGAATCCCACTGGTCGGCCCAGGATGTACCGTACGACGAACCATTGGTTCCTGCCATTGATGAGAGAAAAGTGCAGAGACAGAGAAACAGAGAGCTAAGAAGAAGAAAACAGAGGGATGCAGGGGAAGCTCTGTTTTTGGGTTTGGTATTGGTTCTTTTCTTGTGTTAGCTTGAAATGGAGAATAGGGAAATGGGTTTGCGTTTGGGATTGAGATTGAGATTGGGATTGGGATTTCCAAATATATAAACGAATTGGATTGACGGATGAAGAAGAAACGGGAGTATTAGGAATAGAAAAATAGTCGCCGGGTCCAACTCGGCAAGCCCGCGGGAAAGGAAATTGGCGAAGGTGCGTGGAAGATTTATAGATTCTTTTCTTTCTGGATGCGAATGGCCGAAAGAGAAGAAAAAGAGCATAGACTTCTGTTTTGACGCTAGCTGCTAATAACTATCACCCCTTTTGACGTTTTTGCCCCTGGACAAAATGCAATCTACACCCTTTCATCTTCTTTTCTTCCTTGTTCGGCATGAAATAAAATCTCATTGCGAAATGGTACCCAAACTAGGGTTTGAAACGGGACAATGACGAAGATTAAACTGAAAGAACCCTCTTGTTAGGGATTCTCAATACTGATCTTCGGCACCCGTAACTACTCGTAACAAATAGGGATTTAGGGGTTGAGAGACAGAATTAGGTATTTAGATGAGAAGAACATAATAGAATCTAGAATCGGTCGAGGCCTTGGATTAGGAGAAGATAGAAATTAGGAGTTGAGAGAGATTAGGAAATAAACCCAAAATCCTAATAGGGGTTAGCACCGTGATAACTAGCAAAACTCATTACGGATTATTATAAAATCAATACAACATCTAAGCTAAATCACTACTAATTCAAACTAGTAGTAGTTTTCCCTTGGTTAGGACGGTGATAACTATTGTACAATTAGCACCGTAACCCCTCCCCATCCTAACCTAATCAGCCTAGGTTAGCTGCCTAACCCTACTTAACTAACATTATTAATTATTATTATTCTACCAATTATATGTCTAACATTAACCTTAACTCGTAAAGAGGCCTTACATTCGAGTGATGATAGCCTTCACTTTCGATACAAACGTGCTATTTATTGCAAGAGGTATCACACAAGTAATTATCTTTAAATGTAAATGATTTTAATCTACGCTGACCAATTTTCTGAACTGACGATGAAAGAATTGGCCAATTATGTAATTCATTCTTGTTGGGAGATTGCTAGCTACTACTTGAAGGTGGCATATAGGCTTGTCATCCATTGCAACCACGAGGATGGAGTTCACTTGATATTATAGATACGATATATAAGTTTAGTTTGGCCCTGCTGTAGTTTTTGCAGAATCAGCTTCTGGCTGGAGCTTTTAGATAAGTACTTTAAAAAAAACAGTTGAGTGTTTGGCTGTAAAACTATTAGAAGTGCTTTTTAATATAAGAGGTTGTGTAAAATGAATATAAAGGACTTACAACATAAAATATGAATAAAATGGTAAACAATAAAATAGGGATATAGCGTGGGGAAAAGCTCAGATTCTCCGACTCCTTTAGCAAATTCTTCCATCTGCTTTGTACAGTTTGCTATACGTTTAGGGGGTAATCACAAATATGTTTGTTTGCAACAATCGAATTCAATAGACGGAAAAAACACCTTCATAGATCTCACAAAAGAATAATCAACATATGATCCCACCATTAACATTGGCGAAAACTTCCCACTCTATTTCTCTAAGAAAACATATTTTCATATCGGAATTTAGAAATTGGCTTGTTTACAAAACTATAAAAAAACAAATAAGATTTCGTATCTGAATTGAATTAAAAATCCCATATCTAAGAATTCTATCATGCTTGGAAATTAATGTGAGGAAGACAAAAAAACAATGATTGAAAATGAAAGCCGAATGAGTTATGGGTTCGAGTGTTGAAGGAGAAGTATCTCAAGGAGGATTATAATCGGGTCGAGCTACGCCGGAAAGACGCGATGCTCGCATTTGTGGAGAGGTGTCCGGCGGGTATGGGGCATGAAGTCTTGGTTCATGGACCTTCTGCGCAGCCATAACCACCAGGTACGGTTCGGCCTCACGTGCTGGTTCTTATAGCGCTCGAGAAATGATTATGTCTTTTCAGCCATTGAGGAATCCCCTAGTAAGTTGACGCAAAAGATCCTCGCTTGGGAGGTCACTGCGCAGAGGAGTAAAGTAGCGGACCACGCTATTTCACTAGGGAGGTCGGGGCCGAGTCGAGACATGGCTGTTGAGCAAATGAGTGGAAGTATCCGTAGCAAAGGAGAAATAGAACACGAGGGGCAAAAGTGTAAACTTGCGGGGAATCGACTGGATTCTAGAAGCATCTAAAATGTTGGTCAAAATATGGGAAAATATAGTGCCTCGCCGGTGGCAATCCACAAGTCATATGTTGTTATATATCTTAATAATAATTATTATTATTATATCTATGTTAGCTGGGTAAAACGGGGACGGCAAGGAAATTCCCTCCGTAAGCGGTGACAAGGCTGGTGCTGAGGCGGCGACCGTCGCCGTGTGACCGCCGACGCGGCGGATTCTGCCGGTCTCGGAAACTTCGTGGCAATGGCCTGACAATCAAACTCGAAACTATTATAACGGAAAGATGGAAATCAAAGCTTCTTTTAATCGAAACGTTTTAAATGAAAATAACGAATCATCAATGCCGCCAATTGGTTCGAATATGCTTTTGCTTTGCATTGCATGCGCGTTGGTTGAGTCTTCGTACGTATTTTCCCCTATCTATAACTAGAAGGGGGCGAATAGAGTTTGTTTCTTTTTTCCTGGTCAATAATTACAAAAACTAGAAATCCCAACCATTGTTTTAATTTATTGGGAAGAATCCTGGTATTGTTTGGAGAACAAAATTTACGGCGTGGATTAATTGAATTCATAGATTTTGTAAAAACTTATATTTTTTGTATTGTGAATTTTAGCTTTAAAGATTTCAAATCTCTAAAATCTACGGATATCAAATCTCTCGTAATCAGAGAGATTATATATCTTGATTCGTGATATTTTTTTTTTGTCTCCTTCATTTTCTCTTTCTTTTACTTATTTATCATATTAAATACTTTTATCAACAAATTTTTTAATATTTTTCGAACCACTCTAATTTTTTATTAAGTATAAACATGCTATTTAATATAAAATTAAAAAAATTATTTCCATTGAATGTTTACAATCACAATTACCAAACAATAAACATTTCAAAATCTATATTCAACAATCCAAAGAGTTAAAATCTTTAGATTGTTGACAATCTATAAATTTAAACTCATATTCTCCAAACGAACCCTACGTGTATTTGTCCCGAATATTAAAACAAAAGGACAACAACAAAAGCTCATAGAAAAGTTTAGACAAAACACACGTAGGATCCCTCCCCCTATTGAAGAATGTTTGCCGGAAGATAAATTCTCCATGTACGATTTAAATTAATGATACGTTTAATAATACGTTAATAACTATAGAATATATAAAATAAATTTATTTTAAAAATAAATATGAATTCAGTTAGCAATTTAATTCATCAAATATGAATATTTACAAATTTTATACGGTCACATTTTTCAACCATTAATTGTTACCATGCCATAGGATCATGGAGTTGTCATGCAAAATTATTGGATTATGTACAACAAGAAAGTCCACTTCTAGAATAAGCATAGAGCCATAGAATGAGAATCCCCCTCATGAATTGGCGTCTTCAAATTATATAAAACCCCCGCTTCCAGAACTCCAATAACCCCAACGAACGTAAGGAATTTGGCTATGGTTGTGTTGGCACATGCTTACACTAAAATTTAATTCTAGAAACCCCCGCTTTTAAAAATCAATAATACATTTCAATCGCTAACATGTTTTTAACAATTTTATAGCAGTAAAAAAAACCCACTAAGTATAATTTAATTATTATATAGCAAAAATGGTAGTCAAAATTTTGAAAATGAAAATCTAAGCAATTAGTTACTGTAATTCAAAGATTTTCTAAAATAAAAATCTAAAATCTGCCAGCTAACTTACACTTTTATGTCTAAGTAAAACTGAAAAAAAAAAACAAAGTAGCTAACACTGGCAGTGGCGGAGGGGGAGTATAATAGGGTGGCCCCGAACCCCTGGTTTAGAAGGAAAATGGTTAAATTGGTAGATATTATAAATTAGGGGGTGCCTAATTGAGAATAGCTTATTGAAAAGTCTTGTGTTCGGATCTTGGCGATCTCATTTCTTAACCACACAGATATTCTCATTTGGGAAACATTCAATTTCGTATAAGCTGGCTTTGTTATGAGGGAGCATGCTAGTAAATGGTATAAGATATATTACTGAACATCTCCCAACAACCCGAGTTATTGATATTAAATGGTTTTTAACAAAGAACACAATTCGAAAGCGGACGACTAACTAAATCATGAATTATTATTTTGTGTAAGATTTATTATTAAACTTCTTTCAACAGATTGAGTTATTGCTACTAAACAGTTATTAACAAAGCACAATCGAAAAAGAATGGCCAACTAAATCATTAATAATTGTTTGGTGCACAAAGTGATATTCTTGATAGTTTCGACTGCTAATGTATTTTAATTTACCAAGATTTTCCTATATAAGATTATATCATTAATGACTAGAAAAGTTGACAAAAAAAATTCAAGTATATTTTTCTTTTAAGTGGACCCACCTTAGACGAAATCCTAACTACACGACTGAACACTGGGATTCAAAACTATGTTTAATAGAGATTAGATCACCACAATTCCCGCTAGACTATTCACACTTTGTATCTCTCTTTTTGCACACGAAGTAATGTAGTAAAAATTTCTTTCGGATGAACGTAATGTGCAAAGATCATATCAAGTTTATACGTAACTTTCAGAAGTTTCGATGGACTCTAAATTAGCTCCACGTCTATCAATGCAATCCACGAAGTTTCGATGGACTCTAAATTAGCTCCACGTCTATCAATGCAATCCACGAATCTATGAATCTAATTTATTTGCTACCCTAGTGGAACGTGTGAGCACCTTAAGAGAGTCCCTTGGCTTGACATGGTGGATTGGTCCTTGATAAGAATATGGGAAGCCTACCGCAGCTTAACCACAGTCCACAAACACTTCGTTAGCTATGAATCAAGGTTGGTTTAGGAACAAAGAAGTAGGGCATAGCTTTCTCTCAGCCAAGACATGACCATTCTTGTATCATGTTCAATACCACCAGTATCTGGAAATTATACACCATTTAGGAACAAAACTAACTCAAGAGTGCTCACAGTGCCACACCGCCGGAGTGATTCTTCAGGTACTTCTCGTAAAGCCGCCGCGACAAGTAGACAGCATCTCCATTACTTCCGACGGGGAACTTACCCCGGCTATTCTGCCACTCATTCGTCAGCTTTATCCACTCCCTCCTCCAGTCCTTCAACCGGAAGCTGTGCTCGTTCTCCAAGCTCTCTAACAAGTACTTGAAATAAATAGCTGCTCGTGGCCCGTAGTAGTCTCGCAGGAGCCCACTCCAGTACTTGTTCCCTACATTATAAGTAACCCCAGGTTACGCGAGAGCTCAACTGACCGTAGAAGTTACAGACTGGATAAACATTTGTCGATTTTTACCATAGTCGCGAAGAAGGCTTGCTTCGTAGTCGGTGTTGTCATACCACATAGTTATTTGAGTCCTTGCATTCCATTCAAACTGCAAACCGGGACGAGTTGGGATGAATTGTTAAGGCACAACAGTACATAGTGATTAATATGCATTTGAAAGGGATTCCTCACTTGTTTCGCTTGTTCTTCGTCCATTGCAAGCTGCTTTGCATCCTCTAACCAAGGCCCAAGAAGAAACCCTTCGTGGCATGACAACAGGGAATCCAGGTCTTCCACAAGTCCCACAAACTTACGGGAGTGCAATGCAACTCCATTGAAATCCTTTAATTTGTAGGATTTCGTGATCTTTAGAAACAGCTCATTCGCGTACTTTGCCAAAGCTTGCCTTGTCAAGTCAACTAGGTCGTACCTACAATTTAGTGTGCAAAAAAAACACATCTCGAGACGGTTTTTAAGCAAGACTGTATAGTATGCACGAACCAAGCTTCTGAGAGTCCAAGAGGTAGGCTGACCTGTAGGTATTACTTCCGGATAATTCATCACCACATCTGATGAAAAGTTCCAGGGCACTTATAACTTCTGAAGGTGTATACCAAAGGTGGGGCCGCTCGTATGAACCAGAATCCTGCTGTAAGATAGATCTTCTTAGTGTCGGCTTGTCATTGTTCTGGTAACTCTCCAGTGATGTCGAGATGAAGGATGGATCCACATCAGGAAATGCCACGATTACATCCCTATTTTTGTCCTGCACATTTGGTCGAGGTGTTACATAAATTGAGGAAGCAAATATATTTAGAAGAAAACAGGGTAGATTGTTTCATTTCTCATGGAACAAGTTGGTGACTTACATAGGCACCATCGGTGCAGTTGTAAACAGTGTGATATAATATATTCCATGCATCTTGTACTAGAGGGACTGATTTGCCATACCGTCTTGTAGAATATAGATCAATCCAAGCCTAGAAAAGAGAAAGCTCATCATCATAAATTTAACAGGGAAAACCTCAAACTGATTCTTCATAACGCACATACTACAGGTATGACATTACCTTCACATCAACCTTTTTATGCTGAAATGCCATTTCAGACATGAGATCGTAAACAATAGGATTTTGTTCTATACCTTCCATCGACATTCCAACACCAACCTTCAAATAGCAACAAGAACAAAAAAGTAATTAGCTGAAACGCCAAAATAATTGATTACAACAGCAATGACAAGACGTTGGTGTTTGACAAAACTGCAGAAGTTTGGGACATCCACAGCAACATCTAATCCCATATGATTTAACGATAAAGCTAGAAAAAGAAAAAACTCAATTACTTGGAGCTTTCAATCTCATCCTGGCAGATACAATATTTTTTTCAGTAGAGCAGTTGCGAACTTGCTGCCAGAGGATGTTGCACTTGACTCTCCAAGTCCTTCCAATGACTAATAATGTTCACATATCACTTGCAATCAAATTTAGACTGCACGAGTGCTTTCAGTAATAGTACTTAACTGTTTTGAAATTTTGGAGCAAAGCAATTGATCTGATGATAGATGACAATTATGACCCATATCAACCATGCTACGTTTTTCAGTTAGAGGGAGCATTAATTGAGAGTGTGCACTTGCCATCGTTGAATTTTCACTTTGACGAGCTTCAATTGGTCCAGAAGCTACAGAGTCCAACAGGCCGTACATCTCTACATTTCCAGCAAAGTTATGTAGCATACACCTGGAAACCAGAGTGCAAGATGTGAATGTAGGTGAGACAGAGAAAAGGGGAAAACCATCCTTTAATGACTTGTTAACAGATATATTTGCAGCTAATGTAACACATAATTGACTTGAAAAACAGCTTCAAGAGAATAGGTACTTACCAAATGTAAGGAACACCATAGAATTGCTCTGAAATACTCCATATAGGTTTCACTTCAGCATACAAATCAAGAACTACGAGCCGCCCAAGGGGTACTGAATGTAGAAGTGCCTGCAAAAGTATAGATCATATAGGTTTCATTTGAGCATTCAAATCAAAACAAAAAGGTTCTAGGACAACTTTCTTTAAAGCACCAATGTGTATCTATATACTGCTACAAGAAAAAAACCACAATGCTGATGATATATAACATTTAAGTAGTTCAAGGACATAAACGAAAATGCAAATATAATGAGAACAACCTTCATTTGTGGGGGCTTCCAGAATGGATCATAAGCGAACAGCCAACCCTGCAAGTGAAGCAACATATATAAAGTCAAACCAAATGGAAGTTCATGTCCAGGAAGACAAACTGCCATCTGAAAATCCAGCCATCCAGCAAACAAGGACCTAAAGGAACTGCCTTTTGACTGACATGCACTGTTAACTTATTATAGATATATGTAACTCAATCTTCTGATAAGCCATTATAGCTGGACAACTAACACTCTTGTTGCATCACCTGCATCAGCCAGACGGCATCACTGTCCCCACTTTGCATTCCCTTAAAGGTTGCTGCACCTAGTGAAGAGATGTACTCAGGGTCATCAACAGGCGGAGTATTCTCATCAAAGTTGTCACTGTAAATGATTCAACAGACCAGTGGAGATGAGTACTTTTAACCTAAAAAAAGGTACTCGTGTAAAGAGAAAGCAAAAAGTAAACAATAAAACAACAACAAAGATAAGCCAATTCATGCACAAAACTCTTCACCAATAAACTGCAAGGAAAATAATCTTCTCAATGTAAGTTGTCAGGATAAAAATGTTAAATCTCACCAGTTGTATATGTGGCTTGTTCTTCCATACACTGAACAGAAAAAACTTTCGACCGTCATACAAAATAAGAGAAAAGTTCCATGCTTGATTCTATAAAGAAGAATGATCGGACCAGCTCACGGATTAGATAAACACCTTCTATTTGCTCCTCGATGAATGCCCTTCCAATCTCAACAAACAAGGGATCCGTTGCATCAAGAAGATATGTACAGCACCATTTTGGGTTGCTCTCAACAGAAAACCTAGGACAGGTTTTAAGAACTGAGATTGCAATTTCTCCTAAGGAAACCATGAATCCAGTATCGGAACTAGAGTGTTACCGAACATACCAATTCCCCAAGCGCATTATCTTTGCTGATGGAAATAGATCTATCAAAGCAGCAGGAACATTTCCAGAAAAGGCTGGGAGGACTGCATACCATATTTACCCATGGGAACCGTTGTTCCCACAGAGGTTAGTGAACAAGACTCGGGAAGACGACCAAAATAGGTCCAACCTTTTCAACCCCAATCATGATGTCAACACAAATTAGCATTTTGCTTAAGATATCACCAATAGGGTACAGGCATGAGATACACTACCATTTGTAGACATACACAGCAGTAAGAGTAGGAAATCCAGCCAGAGTATCTTGTGAAATTGGTTAGTCCAAGCCACTATTTGTAGTGTAGTTTAAAACTGGTCTAAAATGACTTAGTCCTCCCTCAAATTGAGTCATTTTTAACATAACTACTCGATTAAACAAAAAAGGAGTAGCGAACCTATAGAGCAAATAGTCGAGGTTGGAAATAAATATAACAAAGATTAACATGTAATCCTTCCCCAAGCCTAGACAATGTCTTCATATCACATTATGCAGAAGAACTACCAAACTTCTTACCAGGAGTCATTCCAAGTTCATACATTCTTTCAAGGATTTTCTTCTGCATCACTAATTGTTGGTCCAGCCAACTTTGTGGTAGTGGTCCACCCCATCTGCAATACAAACAGGTTTGTATCAGACCTGAGAATGAAAATAGAAAAACATATTGCCTAAAGAGGCACAGACAGGTTCTGAAATATTCCAAACAATAGGAAAGGTGTGATAGCTAACCCATGGAGATTTGCCATCCGTGACCATGCAAGAAATGCTGGGCCACCAAAAAAATCATCCAAACCAGCTTTGGTGATATTGAACTTCTGCTGAATGTAAAGGCAAAAATAAGACTACCACACACAAGAGTTTACACAGTGAAGAAGCATGAATTAGTTTGCAGATCAAACTAGGTCCAACTTCCTCATGCTATTCTCCTTTTTCTTTACCTAGGAACATCAAACATGGAGTAGTTTCCAGATAAAGCTTATGGAGACCAACATGATTTTTCATAGAAAAATCATCTATTTTCTGATGCAAGTTGAGTGTAAACTATAAGCTAGAACTGAAACTCGAAGCCTGAACCAAGCTCATACTGAAGAAACATAGGACAGCAGGGGAGCAAGGACCTGGAAAACTCTTTGCCAAATAGCTTCTTGGCCAGTAAATGCTAATGGTAGGTTGATGCCTTGGAGAGCCATCCAATCAATTTCTTTCTCCCATCTTTTCCAGTCCCACCACGCAAAAGTATCTACAAAGCAAAAGGATACCAACATGCAGATTCAACTGACATCAGCCAAAAGAAGTTCTCCAGCAAACAAAGAAGAAAAGAAAAAGAAAAAAAACCCTTCGAACACAGGGCATCAGCAGACACCAATGAGGAACCTACAGCTAGAGCTAACAGCATTCTGGTAATAATTCCATGGAACTGGTCGCTGAACCAAGACGCCATCATCTTGAACACGCGGAAGGTAGCCCGGCTGAGGCACTGAATTCAGTTGGTCACCGCCAGTCTTAGCCCAAGATAAGTGCGCGCCACACCAGTACTTCAAATACCAATGCAAACCAGCCACCATTTCCACTCCGGTGGCCCCAGAAATCCTGGCGGAAATGAAGAATTCAGGCCTCCAAGCACCAACGATTATACAACATCATTCTGTAGGTAAATAAATTACTGAACAATTCAACCACAATCTCACGTACAGTATCTCTGGAGTGCCAGGTCCAGCGGAATTCGGATGGTTCGAGATAATGAAGCAGGACTCGCCTCCACATTGCTCCTGAACACCAAATTAAACGAATTGATCACGGAAGCGTCCAATCAAGTAAACTGAAAGCTAGCTCTCACAGATCATTCGACAAGAGAATCAATCACACTGAAGAGAGAAGAAAGTAGAAACATTAAAACCTTGGAGACAATTCGAAAGTCGAAGCTGGAAGAGTGAGAAGGAAGCAGCCGACGCAGAACACCTCGAGCGGCAGCTACCTGTACCGAAGGAGGAGCTCGCTCGCGATCCTGAGTTTCGAGGAGGCGCGAAATGGAACCGACGCCGACCGTCGCCGATTCACTCGAGGAGAAGATACAAGACAGGAGCAGGACGGAGATTGCCGGAAGCAGCAGCCGCAGCGGAGGCTGCGATGAAGGAGAAGTGGCCATAGCAAAGGACTGAAGAGAAGGAAAGAGGAGTGAGGGAAGGAGGTGGTCTGGTGTACGAAGGGAATTGACATTATGAGGGGAGAGTTGGGAATCGTTGAGGTCAGCAGATGCTGGGAAGAGAAAGAGACAAAAGAAGCGCCGGTTGCCGGCGAGGCAGAAAATGGTCAGAAAAGAGTTGAATTGATGAAGTGGGGGAAAGGCGTGCGTCTCTCGTGTTTCCTTATTTACGGCTTTGTTTACTGGATTTGAAATGAAGCGCTGTGTCGTTTTCCGCGGGTTGTTGGGCTGGTGGGGCGTAGTGCGATTTGGGCCGTGGCTCCGTGATGCGGGCTTTCTTACTTGGGCTGGAAACCGCTACTGATTCGCTCACAGTGGACTTTTCAGTGCATTCCACAGCAGAGGATCAAATGAGACTGGTTTCGTAGTTAAGAGGCCCAATTTGATTGGTTTAGAGCTCAATAGCAAGGCGATTTCTATCCAAAATAAGTTTCTCCATTTTTTTATTGTTATTATGTCTCAACCTTCGATTACAAGTGAACTCCTCTTTGTTTGAATTGGTGGAACTGGTTCTAGGGTTCTAGACTTTATAATTTAAGACAAGTAGCTGGGGTATTTAAGATAAATTATTGTTTTTTTTTTGTGTTTGATTGTCATCGGTCTGAAGTTAGGAAGCGCGTCCTAAGTTTAGAAATTTGTTGGAATATGGAGATTGTCTAGAAATAGATTCTTAGACTCCTTAATCACCAAACATGAGAACCGTTTGGATAACCTAGTCGAGGAATTGGGGTTAGATGGTTGGTCTATTGGTTTCCACTATTTGATTCTTAAGATGACACTCTTCAATACTTAACTCGAGGTGGAAAATCGTATCAAGGATTGAAGGATAGAGGATTTCATTGACATGGGAAAGCATGACGTTGAATTGGATATTGTGATAGGACAAATTATCTGAATAAATTTGTCTTAACTCTTTGGAATACTTTGCATGCGCTTTTGGCGTATAAGCTAATGACCCATGAACTGCTTCAACAAAACTCAGAACGTCGGTACCAGTGACAGGAGAAGACGTATGGGTAGTACTCACCGTTACCTCAAAGTTGTACATTGTCTTTGGCTCCAATTCGACACTCTTAAGTAACAAGAGGAGCCAATGCCGCTATATTCGTTTCATCTCATCCGCCGGCTTCAAAATCCATATTAGGGTCACACCCTTATTGACCTGACACAATTGTTCCCATACACTCAATCACCTCGGACGAAATATGAATCATGGCCCGAGTCGTGCGAGAGACGAAATGCATGATTTTCCTTCGTGGAACCATAAACTGAAAAGCATATAGTGCATGTATATCAATGTCATGTCCCTCCTAGAAATGGGACCAATTTAGGCAAAGAAGGATATGGGTAAGATTTGGGGTTATCAAAGTGGGATGTGTGATTGCAACCAAAATAAGGTAAGTGGCCAACCAACCAAATTAATAAAAGCACATGATGATGCATGCAAGTGCAAAGTGCAAACACACACCAGCCAATTTCAACAAAATTAAAAGAACCTAATAATTTGATAGGGGTACCTAGAGATGTTCGATTGTTCTCAAGACTTTTGCCTCATTTTAAGCAACAGTACTTCAACTGTCCTATCCCATCCATGTTTATATGCTCCCTTTCGGTTAACAAGTCCTATCTAGCTAATCCACTGAGTTTGGCCTCTTCTATCTATCTTCAACACCTTCGTTAATCCGGATGAGAATATAGCAGAGGGAAGAAGGGGAAAAAATGAATCTTGACATGATATCAATCATCATGGCTTCATGGAGAAGTGTTGGCTTGATAACTGCTCTTCCAAGCATTGTGGTGACTTGTTAACGCCTCGTCGTTGGCCTTGTCTATTAGGGTCATGTCTCAGCTTCATAATTCCTTGCCGATCTTGATGGCCTTAGCAACGAGCCATCCCGCCTCATTGATGAAATCCTCACGGCCTATGCTCTATATTTAGTCTCCTTGCCACTCACCTCCCTGCTTAGTCTTGTTGGCTAGGCTCCATGCAAGGCTAACCCTGTCAAGTGACCACCCCGCCAAATCGGGTGAGCTAGCCACTTAGATGTGATAAACAGGGCATTTTAATCATCAGACCCAAAAATTTTATCACTCAAATACTCGACTTAAATCATTCAATTGTTAATGCTGATTTAGTTTTATAAAGTCCCACTTAATTCTTTCTAACTATACAATGCACTTTTAAGTCAAATATTGGGTTTACACAATTGTATATTCTCCATTATCATCAATAGAAAAATGATCCGCAAATATAATGCTCCCATCACCATAGCACGTGGCAGGTTGGAAGCTTTGATCGACTTGCAATAATTGTTACAATACATCATGTTTCTGGTAAAAAGCACACCCAACCTGATCCATTAAGCTTCATTATATATTCTCATCACGAAGAAAATAATACAAACTACGCCTGATATAATTATTAGTTTTAAACAAAATAATCATAATAAAATGTGAAACAAAATAAGTAAAGTGCAATTAGTTTCCATAGAATTCTGAAACATATGCCCTCTCTGCCTTGTTAGTTTGCTACTGATTTTTGAAACAAACACCAAAGTGTGAATGCCTACACATTCAATAAAGAAAAAGAGCACAACCTTCTTCTATATATAATCAATCAATCAAGTTTTGCTTTACAACTTCGACCAAACATCTACAAATTACTATAAGACGATGTCAAAAAAAGCAATTTGCCACGCCAGCCGTTGCCCAATAAACCGCATAGTGCGGAAGGACTTTCCGGTAACTTCACAAATTGCTTTCTTCTTCGGGGGTTGTCTTCCATCTCCTCCCGGAAATCTCAGCGTTGCTATCTCCCAAACGAACCCTTGCCAATTCCTCAATCCTCAGTTCTTTTACTCCACCCTCAAATTTCACCCTGTCCCCTGCCCATTACAGCTCCAACCATCCGTGGGTTGACATGATTCAGATTCTGGAATCTCCGTTTGCTCTCTCTACTTCATCGATGTTTCTCGCCGAGCGCTCCAGGAGAACTCACCCTCCTCTCACTCTGTCTCGCCGTCTGTTTGTGTCTCCCAAAACCTCTGGGAATCAATTGTTGTCGCTCTCCCTCTCTCTCTCTCTGAAGAATTCCCACCGCCTCTTTCTCGCTCTTGCCCGTCTATCTCGCATGGCAGGGTCGACAAGTTACGAGTGCGACTGCCCACCGAACCTCATTGTCGCATTATCGAAGCAATCTTACATTCCTCTACAACTATCCAACGACCGTCGACTAACTCAGACGATCCCTTTGTTTCGTCTCCAAAGACGTTTCTAGGTGAAAAATTTCTTCGACTCCCCCTCACTCTTTCCGCCTTCAATCTATTCCTATTCAATCCCAATCCCATCTTTACCCCTTCACGGCGCCCTCTGCAGCGTCTCACCACAGCCATGAAATCGGACCAATCTGCCTGTCTTTGTAAGTTCCCCTTGATATGTTGCTATGGGCTTTTGCGGAGCCTGGACATGGGATTTCTCCTCCCGTTTTTTATTTCGTCTATGTTTTCTTTCCCAGTGGACATGCAATCCAATTCATGTCTGTTCAATTCGTTTCATGTGGGATTTGGTCCAATAATGATTTCATAATGCAGCAGTTAGCCTTGGCGTAAATCATTAGTTAGCCTCAGCGAGTTAGCTGATTCATTCCGTTATTGTCCTATCGTTGTTTCCCTTATATCTATCTTCCTCTTGCTATTAGTCATTTATTTGTTTGCCAGAAATCGGCAGCAGTAATATTGTTTTTCAATGGAAGTGAAGCAATATAAGAGACAAAATCTGCAGTCAAGAAGCAAGAGGCCAACAGGCAATTCATAGGCTGTGTAGGGCACAAAGGGAAGAAGTACACAGAGGGGGATACACATAAAACTATGAGATGGAACAAGTACGAGCGAGACCAAAAAAGATTACAAAGGGAAGCGGGGTGAGTGACCTTCACCAAGATGGGAACGAAAAACGAAGAACAGTAGCAGGAGGAGGAGGAAGATTACATGAAGCAGGATAGCGGCAGCAGCAGGCTGATTTTCAATTCGCAATGAATCCATACTCAAAATGTTGTGTTGCAGCCTTGCAGGTTAATGAGCCAAAGCCAAAGCCAAGTCCTGACGTCCACTTTTTAGTGGGGGTAAGATCCAATCAATCACAGTTTGTCCAATCCTCCAAGCAGTGAGAAATTGGGTTTGCAAATATTCTAAAATGCTCTGTTATTTCTTTCCAGCACATACTCCAGTAGAAAGTATGAAGAAAGAACTTAGAAATCCAAGTATGATTGTGCTTTAACTGACCAACTTTCGATGATGGCTTCCATATTGTCAGGTTGTGTCCCGGAATGAAGATCACACGCTTGAGCACTCTCCAAATACCTCAAGATGTGGGGGGGGGGGGGGGGGAGGCCAAATACAATCAAAATTAACTCAAGATTATATGGGATGAAGCCAGATATGAAGCTAGATTTAAAAGATTTTGATAGCATATGTGAGTTGTGACAGTATGTTTTTTCTTCCTAGATCAATGGGCTTCATGACCATATTTTCTTTGGGTCTTATTTAAATGGTTTGCTCTCATTCGGTTACAAGTCATGTAAGTTTGAATTTCAGTTTTGGTACTAATCATCTTTGATTGGATTTAATTGAATGATTTCAGAGAATCGGGTATGAGAATTAGGAGTGTTTAGTCTTTCATTTTTCCACAGTGGATGACAATGCTTTCAAGGTTTTTAGGTCTTGATTTGGTTGCATAGGCAATCGAAGAATATTGGCTTTATTTTGTCAACTAGCTCGGCAGGTAATCTAATTTTTTTTTTTTGGTAATGCTCGGTAGGTATCTTTAACATAATGACTTTGTATTTCCTGTATTTTCTAGGATTCAATTAACTATAATGAGTTAGTAAGATAAATAGATCATGATTTGTTTTAAATACAACAATTGGATGCAGGATTGTTATTTGTTAATAAAAGATAATTTCATTACTCATGGTAGCTGATAATATTCCCTTTTAATAAAAACTCACATATAGACTTATGCCATTATTAAATATATGAAATATATTATTTAGTCATTGTATTTTTTATATATAGGTATTTACTTTTTGTATCACACAAATATTATTACTTACAGTTGGGTCACCATTATGAGCTTAAAGTACTCAACTTACACCAAGTAAGTAATGGTGAGCTAGAATGCTGAGGGAAAACTCCACCGGCCAACGGGCCGGGCCCAATTACTAGTTCTTCCTTTCGAGCAATGCGGTCAACAACAAGTTCCCATTATTCTGATGAATGCAAGTATTGGATCGCTCGGAATGAACATATATAATAGGTGATCAGTGGCGAAGTAAGAAATTCGAATGAGACTGATTTGAATCATGATAATTGGGGGAGAGGACTAAGACGTTATCGACTACTCTATTTCCTAAATTTCTTACGAATTTTACATGGAATTTTATCTATATTTCAAACGTGAGGAGAGTTGTAGCCCCTCCTGGGTTCAATCTATCTCCTCTGTAGGTGATTCCAATTCGAGATGCAACAAATAAGAAAAAGTAGACTCCTAGAAAACAAAATTACACTAAGAAATATACTAGAACAACAAAAAAAAAAAAGCAATAAATAATAATAAAATTATTCGTAATCTATTTCTAGCACCTGCGACTGAGCATCCGCGACTGAGATATATGTCATTACTTATTAAATGGCGAAGGCTTTCCGCGGCGAAATTAGAGTAAGAATTTTGAAGAAGATGAAGCATAACTAATAATATTAGTAATTAAGGTTGCATTACTTACTATTGTTAGTGTGGTCAAAATAGTGGATCAATCAAAACAGAGTGATTCCTCTTGTTCCATGTTCAACTATTAAAGACCTTTCGACTCATTCCTAACTGTCGAAACAAGTGAACCGCTATCATATCTCATTTGACAGTTCTTCCGATCGAGCCATTGATACGTTGGATTCTTTAATCTTTATATATAAGAGGGGTTGTTAAGTCCATAAGTAGCAGCTGAAGTGAGTGGTTAGTAGCCCTCCTTTTTTAATTTTTTTTATCCACCTTTCTGGCCAGTGTTTTGGCTTAGTTTAGTTTGTCCGACAGGGTAATTGCGAGGCCCCCGCTGATTACGAATCAGATTATTCTTAATTAGATAATTGACCATAGACTGTGTTTCATTTGTTGTTTCGTTTGGGAACTTGTGCATGTCACATGTTTAATTAGTACGCTCATTAGACTGATTTTTAATATCAAGGTAAGGTTGTCGAACTCCTGGTTCGTGGCGAAAAACTTGCTAAAAATCTTATACAGGATATATATAAATATACTCAAATCTTTTGATGTTGTTTATACACCAATTCTTGTTAGTTTGAGCATAAACATTAACATCGTTACAAATGGAATGTGAGATGACTTGTGGTTCGATATATTAAGGAATATTGTCTATGTTTTCGACACGTTAATTTCACAAATTATATTTCAAATTTCAGTTTATGAGCATATATTGATTGGCTGCCCATTCAATCCTATAGTATTCACTATTTGATGGTTTCATTTTCCACGCTAAAAAAAAAATACTAAACTTATACATGTATAATTATTATAAGTAGTTTCTCCTATGTAGATTAGTGATAAAAGAAATCGTCCCACTTGATCAAGGCTTCGTCTTATTATAGTGATTATAGTCTTTAAGAATTACTCGATGAGATGTGATAGTTAATTTGTGACAACTTATAATAGTCCTATTTAGTTGTTAATCAATTTTGTTTATAGACAAATTACCAATATATAATGTCCAACTTGGTTTTTTTTTTTTTTTTTTTGTCCTGCAAATTTTAAATTTTGTGGTGGAATGTATTGAAAGAACGTTCAACTCCAAGAAAAAGCGGTTTTACCAAAGTGGCAGGGAGAAAAGAAAACCCACTTGTAATATTTAAAAATATATATTTTGTTAGGATTTGCAAAAGAAGTATGCAATAATTGTGAAGCACATGACACTCTAATGATATAGACATATCGATTAGCTATTGCTGGTTTAGTTTCTTAATTACCACCCTAAGCATCATTTCCCATTATCTTCACCCATATTTGGCTGAAATCAGACTCACCCCATTTGTGAAATATATTTATATAGGTGCCATAAAAAGGTATGTAGGTAGAAAATAAAAGGTTGCTTTTCCACGGATTAAAATAAAATTAAAGGTCACTTTCAATAATAAATAAAAAGGTGGAATTGGGGGGGGGGGGGGGGGAAGAAAAAATGAAAGAATTTATGTAAATTTTACATAAAGAAAAGTACGAAAGAAATCTATAATTTATAAGAAACATTCAATTTTAACTGACAATACGTGTGTTTTGAGCAAGGTTGTCAAACCGGTTTACACCGTTGTGCCGGTTTGGCAATTGGAATGGTACGACCGGTGGTATAACCAGTTTGTGTCGGTTCATGCCGGTCTAAAAAAATGTGAAAACAATTAATATCCAATGTATGTAATCATATATAAAACATATTTGTGGGCAATTTAGTTACAATCCAACAAATATCATCAACTTTTAACTATTACATTCATAAAATGAATAATAAATTATTATTTTTATTCATTAAATTCATTAAAATGATGTCATTTTACTTAGAATGCGTAAGTCGATCATACCGGTCATACCGGTGGTGTCATGCCGGTTTCATGACCGGCACAGGTTGAACCAGGTTCAACCGGGTGGCATGCCACCGGCATGACAACCATGGTTTTGAGGTAAAATGAATAAGTTATCTTTTGTAAAAAAATTTAAATCAAATGTGTTTATTGTGGAACAGTGTAAGGATGAGTGACCTCTCGGAAATCCACTTTGACATGCGTCAAAAAATAAAACCGTGGTGGATAAATTCAAAACAGAAAATATCTTAGGTAAGAGAATGTTGAATGTTACAATTGAAAAAGAAATCAGAATAACATTTATGGTTATATGTGTACAGACATAGACGCAACCAATAATTAGTTCTATTTTGATCAATCACTCAAGTGATGGATCAAATGATAAGACTAAGACATGCACGATAATTAAATACCATCATCAACAATATATAAATTACACATCGAAAACAACCCCTAGCTAGCTTTCATGTCAAATTCCCCATGTGTGGAGAAGTTGATAATGAAGCTATAATCATATCGATGTGTCCATCCTCAATAACGACCGTCCATAACGCACATTTCTCGTTCCGTTTCACGGTCTCTGTATAAGTGGGATGATAATACATTCTAAACAATTGTGATCGCAGACATCCAGCAGTAACGATTCAACACGTAACGTATGATCCAATAACCGTCAATCACGTCAAGACATCGAAACCGCAACGATCGATGTCAAGAGTACTCCAGCCGAATCGGTACACGTGGACGACTACGACGAGGTCTTCCCCCGTGGATCTCCACTTTTTTCACCTGCGATATTCACATGCAACCAACCACCGAGACACCATTTTTGTACGAGATTGACATGATCTCTGAGAACCCGTACGTGCTATGAATGGAACGTTGATAATGGCCTGTGCCCAGTGAAACCGAATCAAATAATAGCCTTCTGGTTTTGGTGGGTATCGCCACGCGTCTCAATTCCGGCCGGTGACTCTGTAATTTCATAAAACAGAGGAAATTCTCAGGCTAGGGTATAGAGAGGGGAATGGGAGGCACATGGCGCTTTCAGTGGAAATCGATCCTTTCCATTCTAGGAGAGCAAGAAATGTTCAGAGTAGAGATGGCACTGTCGACCACTAAAGGCACCGGAAAATATAAACAACCAATGAAAGGGAGCCACAATGTTTCGTATTGGTAAAATCCTATACCGATTTAGATTGATAGGTCATTTTTCTTGATTGAACCGACAAGTACCATATTGTTTAGCAACTACGACTTCTCGATATTCCCTCGTTCCAGCTTTTGATCTTTGTTTTCATAATCATATACCAGATGCTAAACAGGGAAATATTTATTGGTTTATGGTTCAGCGGTAAACCGTTGTGGAACATTTGGTTAACTATTGATAAAATCGTTCTTACTATATAACATAAAACACATATATAATTCACTAATTTATGATTGAATTTATTACTCTAACCATGAACATTTTTAAATCTATATATCATTCGTCACCAAAAAGTTCTAATAAATCATTCAAACTATCTAAAAAAAGAATTATGATTTTATATTAAATTCAAGTTAGTAATCAGGTTGACAATCCATAGTGGATCACACAAAACCGACAATAGGTTGGGAAGCGAAGAAAATGAAGCACAAATAGAATTAGTAATTCATGCCGGATGCTCTTACTTCAAGTTAAAGTACCATATTGTTTAGCAGATACGGATTCTCCGTATTCTCCCATTCGCTCCCCCATCTATGAATTTAAAAATTTAGTGGTTTTATGGTTCAACAGGTACTCGTTAAACAACCTTTGATAGAATCATTCATGTGTTATAACATAAAACACGTATGTAGTACACTAATTTATGATTGAATTTTATCACTCTAAACATGAACATTTCCAAATCCCTAGCATTCATCACCAAAACTTATAACAAATCGTTCAAACTATCTCACAAAATAAATCTTAATAATTAGGCTAACAATGCCTAGTGGACCACAAAGCCAACAAGGAGGTTGGGGGAGGGGGGGAATGAACCAGAAACAAAATTAGTAATTCATGTTGAATGGTCTTACTTTAAGTTCAAATATTTCTTTTTGACAATTTTTTGGTGATTAAAACAGTAAACTAGTGGACCAGTAAAATTTGTATAATCAATATGATTTTATATCTAACCATTAAAAACCGTTTGGTCTATCTCAAACCGTCCAAAAAAAACCCAAACCGATATTACAACCAATTTTGCCATTCTACTTGTGCAGCCGCTGTTCCGATTCCATAAAACAAAGCCCCAATAGAATAGAACCTCTCAAGAATTGGTTTCTCCTACTCAGCAATCTCCAACCCTCGAGCTAAAAAGAAAGAAATTGCCTTGCTTGGTTTGGTTGGTCCATAGAAAGATCCAATTCATCCCCAACTATCACAATTTGTCCAACTAGTCGACACAATTCCATTCTCTTCTTCCCTAACCTTTTCCCCAAACCCCTTTCTTCCAACCTCCCCAAACCACCTTTTCCCCTTAAACACATCCATACAACTAGCACAGTCCACTTTCCAGTTTCCCCCCGTCTTTAAATATCCCAAAACCCATTTCCCCCTTCCTCCTTCTCCATCAAAATGGGACTCATGCCCGGCGGCGGCCACCACCACCACCACTCGGGAAGAATCAACGACGACCCATCATCGGAATCCCACCGCCACCCATCCCTCACTTCACAGCTCAGCCTCCCCACAGTCCCTTCTCTAACCAACCCTCAACCGCCACATTACTCCTCTTACACCCTCATAACCACCCTCAAGGGTCACACCTCCTACCTCTGCTCCCTCACCGTCTCCGGCGAAATCCTCTACAGCGGCTCCTCCGACCAAGAAATCCGCTCCTGGCCCCGACACCACCACTGCTCCGACCAAGTACTCGAACGCGATGACAACGTGGTCGCAGAAGGGAAAGGGGCCGTGAAATCGATGGCCATCGCCGACGACAAGCTCTTCAGCGCCCACCAGGATCACAAAATCAGAGTCTGGAAAATCTCCTCCGACCACCAGAATCACAAATTCCAGCGTATAGCCACTCTGCCTACATTGACCGACCGCGCGGCCAAAATCCTGTCCCCGGGGAACCAGGTCCAAATCCGCCGCCACAGATCGTCCACGTGGGTCCACCACGTGGACGCGGTGGCGGCCCTCGCCCTGTCCCACGACGAGCAGTTCCTGTACTCCGTGTCGTGGGACAGGACCCTCAAGGTCTGGCGCGCCGCCGGCGACTTCAGGTGTCTGGAGTCGCTGGCGAGCGCGCACGACGACGCGATCAACGCCGTCGCGGTGTCGTCCCGCGACGGCGGGACGGTGTACACGGGATCCGCGGACACGCGGATCAAGGTGTGGAGGAGAGACGAGTCGGGAAGTGGGAGGAAGCATTTGTTGGTGCTGGCGGAGACGCTGGAGAAGCACAATTCAGGGGTCAATGCTCTGGCTCTCAGCGAAGACGGCTCTGTTCTGTACTCCGGCGCCTGCGACAGGTCGATTCTGGTGTGGGAGAGGAATGGGGATGGGGAGATGGTGGTGGTCGGAGCGCTGAGGGGGCACGCTGAGTCGATTCTGTGCCTTTTTGTGGTGTGTGATCTGGTGTGCAGTGGGTCGGCGGATAGGACGGTGAGGGTGTGGAGGGCCGCCGGCGGCGGCGGGGTTGATCGGAAGTACGCTTGCTTGGCTGTTTTGGAAGGACACGCCGAGCCGGTGAAGTGCTTGACGGCGGCGGTGGACTGTTCGGACGATGAGTATATGTCGTGTTCTGTTTACAGTGGAGGGTTGGACTGTGATATCAAGGTGTGGCAGATCAGTGTCCCTGTTTTGTAGAAGACTCTGCTTCTTCGGTGGGATCTTTGGTTGCAGTTTCAGATTCATGGGTTTTTTCCTCCCTTTATTTTATTTTTATTAATTTCCGTGTAGATTGTCCCTTTTGGGGAGACTAATTTTGTTTAGAGGGCAGTAGAAGGCGAATTGGATACCAAGGAGTATGAGATTTTCAATGATGGTTAGGCCAAAGCCAGAATTATGAGTTTGATGAACGTTGTGTTCTATACATTATCACTAGGTCAATTAATCTGAGGATTTCAACCTCAATTCCATCAAAGCACAATCAATCACAAAATTAGCATTTCTATATGCATGCTCTGACTTATCGTGCCAAGGATATGTTATGCTATAAGCCGTCGAATCTCCACCACTGAGACAACGTGTGGGTGATTCAGCGTTGCAATCATAATCAGGTATTTGACTGCGAGAGGTTCTGTGAATCTAAACAATCTTCTTTTTTTTTCGAAAATTAAATTATAGAGCAAGACAACTAATTGAAATCCTTGTTGGGTCTTGACTAGAGAACACAGCCAATTATAAGCCTGAAATTTTCCTGAAGAAAATATCACCCTCAAGAAGAATTCTTTCCGTGCATGGGTCATTTTCTTTGCCCGTCCTATCATTGTGTGAAACTTGGACTTAAGAACAGTATATTCTCACAAATGACAAAAAAAGATAGGCTTACACAAGAAAACGTATGTGGAGGAAAGGGACCTCAAACGCCTCATTAGACAACAACATAATTTGGTTGCTGAAAATGCCAGTCTATGCCCACCAAATCATTTCAGTGGGTTTACTTGCGGCCTTTGTCCGGACGTGGAGAGCAGGGAGCGCCGTGGAAGCTTCGCACAAACTTTACCCCCCAACTTGCTCACTACTGGGCTACTAGTAGTGTGATTGGTCCGTACCGTGCATCGAATTAAACTTAGGCTTGAATAAGACTATACCGAATAGAATACAATGTGATCATTCCTTGATCTCCAAAAATTGTATAAATATTGAAGAAAATTGGACCAGACTGAATACACTATTGCTTCCGTCCTTGATCCTAGGAGATCTTCTATTTTACACTGTTAAACCGCGGGTTTCATTCATTTGGTTCAGTCCAAACCGGACTGTAGTACACCCCTACTCACACCACCGTGTAATATTGGCGGAGCTAGGTGTTTGTAGCCCCTTTTCAATTTAAAATATATGTAAAATCACATATATATAAAAATCAAAAGATTATAATAGCCCTAATCCTTTAACCTCCAATTACAACAATTTAAATCAACCCATCATTCACAATTCTAGCTCCGCCACGGCCAAGTAAAAACTGGCAACTGTCGGGGCTTCATACAAAAAGTAGCCGTAGGAATTACGATTATATAAACAGAAAAAATTTAATTTGTTGCATGAAATCTATATTAGAATATTTCAATGAGATATTATTGTGGTTCAAGTAGGGTTACCTGAAAGCTCAACTGTACCGCAAAACCGGCCACCTTTCTGTTGTAAAGTGAGCAATCAAAGCAAAACAAATATGGAGCAAGCTATACTTTGGCCTTTAGACACCAAATGGCAAATGGAAAAAAGCATTCTCCATCTATCGCTGGCAGGGGGAAATAAAATAATTGGGGCACACTGATACAGATCAGAAAGTCATGCCATAACAAGGAAATGGAGAACATGGTCCCAAACATTGGGTCCTTTTGGGAGAGATATGTAGTAAAGGATCTATGCTAGGCTTAATAAACAAAGAACAATGGTTACCAATGAGGTTACTGATTCGAATAAACAAAAGAAACCCTATTAGGAGGAGAGTTAGGTAAAGTTCCTCTTTCCATGCCAATACTAACACTACGATTCTAACCTACTCAATCTACTTACCAAGGCTTCAAAACAAAACCCTTTCACTATCAGGTTATGTAAGGAATCTTGACAAAATGAAACCTGGCCACTTGGTGAAATATCAGTGAGAAAACAACATTATCTTCCTGTTTAGGCTCCTATATACAATTCTAACCCCCCTGCAATTCTGGGGCTCCTGTCTCACATGCAGCTTAAGTACCAAACAGAAAGGCAGGCAAGCAATTCCTTGGTCTAGATTAAATAAAAGCAAGTAGGTAAATGAAGGCAGCAACCAGGACAATACTTTTCAACTTTAAAAGTGTAAGCATAAAGCATTCATGGATGAACTAAAAAAAAGATTTTAAGTCCAAGAATAAAACTAACAGGAAAGAAAGAGTGCTGGGAAAACAGTGCTGGAGCTGGGTTTCAGTAACTAAACATGTGATCTTGACCTTATCGGGGAAGCTAGACTTTCAGCAAAGACAAGCACAGATGAAAATGATTCACTATCAGTACCTAATTTGCTTCACGTAATACAACCCCTAGAAAGCCTTTATGCAGTAGCTACTTAGTATGTGGCTCCTTCTCCGAGCTCGGGTTATAGAAGAAGGAGAAGAAGGAACCGAGAAGAAGGTATCAGCAACAACAGATGGCTTCACAATTCACACTGAAGATCCTTAAACTACAAGTCCTTTGCATAATGGAGCATTAGGATCATTGAGTTACTAGAGTTCTAGTTCCTTATATATTCAACTAGCTAAGTTGCAAGAATTTCAAGATCACATTCACTAATGAATTATATGTCAAAAATAAATATAACTAATGCTATCACAAGTCAGCATGGAAAATGATTGCAATACAATTTTTCCTCACTGGAACCCAACGATGAGACGTGAGAATACAACCTACAATTGTTCATCTTTAATTTTTAGAAGATGTGTGAAGGTCATACAAGGATATGAATGGATATCAAACTGGTGACTTTGCTGGTGTACCTGGCTCATGTGGGTACTTCTTTGGGGTGTGGCGACCCTTTAAGCATATGATAGCAGTCCTCTGTCCATGTGGGCTATGCGATTTCACTGAATGTGGTTAATAATAACATGTTACTTTACTGCAAGGAGCCAAGGACTGATGGACAGACACTAATTTCAGAAGAGAGTAAAGGAGGTTATGCAATCAGATGCCAGCTTATGCTACCAGCCTTGTTGATCTAATGAAATGTTTACTCTTGTAACTGTAGGTATTAAGATGTTCACTTAGGAGAGGCACCTCAGCAGAAGGAAACTATGTAAACCTAACAACTTCCACTTTTCTGTACTATCCAAGATTGTAATATACTCTTCAGTGCGTAAACTATAACTGAGGGGGAACAGGGACCTCTACCAAAACGTTTCCACCTTTCTCCACAGTAATCAAAGAAAATGCATGAACTACTAAGAATGGGGACCAAGTGATCTTGATCTAGTTCCATACTTATTGACATTGAGCATTCACAAGCAAGAGGTGCAAAAATCCTTCTACCCAAGAAAAAAGAATAATGCAGTGGCTGGTTGTGTCCAGGTCTCCCCCGGGTATGCAGCCAACCTACTCCTAAAACGATAATGCAGTGGCTTTCCCTATTGGAGCAATAAGAGAGTAAGGCACATGAATGGATAGTAATCTGGATGACAAATAACATATACCTGGGTGCAGTTGCAGCAAAGAGCCACCCATCAGTTGCATTGATCTTTCTGCACTTTTAACCTCCTCCTGTCGATGTCCAACCATATGTAGGAAAATCAGCATTACATGATCATCTTAGTGATTAACTATTCATAACATGCTCCAGTGTAGGTCAAATATAAAACATATTAACAAAATTTCCACCCATGGTTAAGATGGATGAAGAATATCCAAGACCGATGATGCCTGGTTGTCTTGATAGCATTGAAACTTAAAATTGATTTCAGAAGTACGTGACAAGAGCTTAGATTTCTATTATAGTTACCAAAAAAAACAAAGGGTATTCATACACTTCCAAAATCCAAACCCAATATATGGAAACATTGGTCTCAACATCCCACACAAAAACAAAGTATTGAGAGAATGCAAACATACTTCTGGATTGTGACCCTTCGCCGCAACAAACAGCCCACCAACACGAACCAGAGGCAGGCAGTACTCCACTGTCCATCAAATAAACAACATACTAAAGTTTAACCCTTAACTTAGATTTACAAACTCACTCACATATCCAAATGGAATGACAATATCATTTACCTAGAATTCTCATTTCAGCAACTGCTCTAGCCACCGCAACATCAAACTGTTCTCTGAAGGAAACATCCTGCCCTAAGTTCTGTCCTACACCAATAAATCACTATCACTAACAACATACTGAAAATGAAAACGCACACAACTAGTGCACGTATGCCGAAGAAGCTCTTAATAGACTAAGAGGGACTGGAAAATATACCTCAGCTCTACCCCTCACCACTTGAACATTGGATAACCCAGTGATGTCTACTGCATGCTCCAAGAAATCGCAGCGCTTTTTCATGGATTCCATAAGTGTTACTTTCCAGCCTACTCTCCACAACAACAACAAAGTTCAGCAACATCGAAACACAAAGATCACAGTAAACAATTTAGTCCCAAATGGTGAAGCACGGAAACAACAAAGACAAACCTGGACAAGCGGCTGCTAGAATCAACCCTGGAAGCCCGGGGCCTGTGCCAACATCAACGACACTCAGGCTGTCAACTGAACCACTGCAGTTTGAAGAGTAGGAGTGGTTTATCGGAGGAATCAGGGCAAGCGAGTCCTCCACATGCCTCTCCATGACTTCATCGACGCTCGTGACCGCAGTGAGATTCATCTTCTGCAATAAAACTGAACCGCTAAAAGCTCCAAAGAGCGAGGTAAATAAGCTACATCCCAACACAGATAAAGGTGTGGGAAATCACCTACCTGGTTCCACTGGTGAAGAGTATCGACATAGAGTCTAATCTGGTCCTGTTGGCGGGAATTCAACGCTTCGAAGTAGGAAGAGCTGCGAATTCCGACAGCATAAACAGATTTCCCCTGGATTCTGGTCGGACGAACTGATAGGGAAGTTGGAAGCGGAAGGTGTTCGACGAAATTCCCCAGAGAACATAGAAACGAGGCGTTGCAGCAGGGCTGCCTCCACCGCCCAATCAACATCATCGTGTGCTGCTTCTCGCGCGCGTTCTCTTCTTCGGCTCCGCATATTCTTTCTCGGTTTAAGAAAATCCCGAACTGGGCTCCTACATCGCTGAATGCGCCCAGCGCCCCAGCCTGTAATCAAATATGGGCCGAGCTCCGCCCATGGACTTACCCGAATAAGTTGCACAACTTTCCGGTACGGGCCGACTAATGAGCTCATCATTTTTCGCGAACAATACAAAGTTGACCGAACCTTGGTGAAAGGACAGGATTTGCCGTTGCCTGCCTTTTCCAGAAAGTGGGAGGAAGAGGAGAATCTTTTCAGAGTAGTCAACTAAAAGAAGCACAAAACACAGTAAAACAAGCAGGCAGGCAGGCAGCACGCTTCACATCTCTGCCACCAAACTTCAATTTTCATTCATTTTGTTTGGATCAGAAATCCAAAAATTTGATGGGACTTCTAGTCCAACCAAGGTTGTCAAACCGGTTTAAGTCATTGAGCCGGTCAAGCAAGGGGTTTGAGGTTTAATGGTCTGATCGGGGTCCGGCCGGTTTGAGCCGTTTTAGACGTTTTCTAAATATATATACAAATAAAGTAGTAATTAAAAATTTAATGAGTGAAATAAAATTTATCTTACATATATCTATTAAAAACTTATTTTCAACAAAATAAATCTACCTAACCTCCATGATCCACCTACCATTTCCCTTCCTTCGTTCCTTTTCCTCTCTTCTGCCTCTCTTCTTCTCCCTGTTTAGGGGTCAGACCGGGGGGTTTTCTGGAGGCCGTTTTGAAGCCCGACTCGGGTTGAACCGGGTCCAACCGGGGGGTTCGATAGGGGTTTAACAACCTTGAGTCCAACCCTAACCAAATAGTGACTGAATCTTTTGCTGGATCCGGTTGTGGTGCAAGTTTATGCTTGGTCTTTTACTATATGTTGATGCTCGGTAAATGTTAGAAACTATTCAAATGACTGGATGAGGGATTATTGATGATGTGAATAGTTATGTTTTTGGAGACAATTTGTTCTGATAAATTATCTAAAATAAAAAAGGATATAATTATTCTTGTGAAATATTGTATGTTAATAAGAATAATAATTATCCTTCTAAAATGTGGTTAATTAATCCTCCAAAATAGAAGGATTCTAACCCTAAAAGATTCACAAAATTGAGCAGCGACATAAAAAAGAATGGCATTCATTCATCTCCTTGTTTTTGCACAAATGAGAGAATTTGAGAGTGTATGACTATGTTGGGAGACAACTGATTGATAGTCTGTTGTGTTCAACTTAGTGCCACAAACATTTTAATAAAATGATTGATACAGGTCTAATTGTACACATTTTACCCTTGAATTCTTAATAATTTGACTTTGCATTTCATCGTCCCTTGACATATTTTACGCTAGGTTGTGCTATTGTTGATAATTTCAGGTCCTAGCACATGTGGGAAGGTCGAGGACGAGTTTAGGGACGAATGGAGGCAAGAATGGCAAGAAATAAAGAAAACAAAGAGAACACGGCCACGGCTGTGTTCCCGAACCGTGTTCCACACCATCTACTTGGACACAACAGCGTTTCAGGAGATGAAAGATTATTTCCACTAGACGAACACAGTCTACACACGCTCGTGTTCATAGGGTGTGTCAGCAGCTGAGCTCCAAAGGCCTTTGTGCGCCTCACTGGCACAAAAGATTATCACGGTCACTCAGACCATGATAGTCAATGAAGAGGTCGTGAAGTCGGGCAAAATCGGAGCATTTCGTCGAGTTTTAAAGAACACGGCCTGAACACCCCCGTGTTTGAGTTGATTTCTGCAGACTATAAAGTCTGCAGCAGAAGGAAGAAGATGACTAGATGAGAGCTTTTTGGTACATTTTTAGTGTGTGGAATGAATGAGGGTTTCTAGTGAGAGATTAGAGTTTTCTCTTCCTATTCTAGAGAGAAATTGCCATTCAAAGAAGGAAGAAGGAAATTTGGGCTTGCCCTAAGCTAGAGGATTGGAGGTTTCTTCTTCTCGATGGAGATTCAAGCAACAAGGAAGGAAGATTGTCATCTCTTCATGGTTCTTTCTCTCCTTTTTGTTGTTTTTATTTGCCTAGCTATGGAATATCCTACCTACTCACTTGGATATTGTGAATCCTAGTCTAGATTGTTGAAGGAAGCTTAGTCATTGGCATCGAGCTCTCAAGCAAAGCAAGAAGGGCAAGTAATCTTGGAGATTCTGGTTCATCAAGAAAAAGGGAAAGTGCAGATGCAGTAATCAATCAAGGCAATCAAGGAAGGCAAATTGATTTGCCAGCAACGGTCGACTGAAGCGAATGATAAAAAGTGGACATTCTGGGTAGAGAAACCAATCTTTTTCAGGAAATTCTCAGCAAGAAAAACAGAGTGTTTTTTGGTTAAGTGTTGGAGAAAGAAAAAGAATAGTGTTGTCAGGGAGAGAACTCGGGTAACAGAATTGAGAAGTCAGGGTAGAGTAGGTGCAGGGAGCAGACTCTACAGGGTGGCTTTGATCAAGTGACGGGGAGTCACTCTGAGATCAATTCAGTGATACTTTGTAGATTGATAAACGAAAAATCATAGTGAAACGTCGAAGATCTCGAGACAGAGATCCTTCGACCGTGGATTAGTCGGTGTTAGGTTCATTAATCACCTAACACCGAATACCACGTAAAAATTCGGTAATAGAGTTGATCGACTTGGCCAAGGAGAAAAGAAGGTACAATAAGTTCTTAAAACGCAGCGTTCGGGTAACAATCAATTGGGCCAACTTATCATTGACGAAAGTGGAATTGAGCCAAGCCCAATTCTCTTTAACAGTCAACTTCAATTCGGTGTCGTGTAGGTAAAGACAAAAGGGAAGTCTTTCAACCTTGTGTATCGATCCATTCTGTAGTTTACCCCATTCTTCTCACTTGCTCTTGTCAAAGTCAAAATTAGGGTTGCTCAGGGTCTGGGTCAATCGAGAAGAAGAGGAAATCGTTGCTAAGGTCTCGCGCTCGACTCATTCTACACGTGGTATCAGAGCCCGGCTCCGACGAAAGAGGCTTAATCACCTTCGGAGGAAATGAGTACAAGCGCAAACACCGGAGCGATCTTTATGGCGGATGGATTTTCTCAGACAAGACCCCCGAGATTCGAAGGAGTGCACTATGGGTACTGGCGAAATCGAATGGAACTCTTCATCGGGTCCACTGATCCAGATCTTTGGGATATCATTCTCGATGGACCACTGGAGGTTAAGGAAGTTCGAGGCAACTGGTCAGACACAGACAAAAGGAATTATCAGATGAATTCCAAAGCCACCAACCTGTTGTACTGTGCACTGGGACCGGAGGAATATCATCGCGTCACTGGATGCAAATCTACAAAGGAGATTTGGGACAAACTTCAGATAGCTCATGAAGGTACGACACATGTGAAAATTTCGAGAATCAATAGCTTGAAGCAAGAATTCGAGTCGTTTGTCATGAAGCCTGAAAAATCCGTTAGAGAGATGAATGAAAGATTCACGATGATTGTCAACAGTTTGATGAATTTGGGAATCATGTACGAAAGCAGTGATCTAGTTAGAAAAGTGCTATGGGCACTACCTAAGAAATGGACGCCAAAGGTCACTGCAATTGTGGAATCAAAAGACCTCACTAAACTCAGTCTTGATGAGCTCATGGGATCCCTAATAACCCATGAAGAAAAGCTGAAGAAAGAAGAAGCTGAAGAACCCAGGAAAGAACGAAGGAGCATAGCATTCAAGACAACGGTTAAGGAAGAAGATCTTGATAGTCTTGATGAAATGGAGGATGAAGAACTAGCTATGTTGAGTAAACACGTAGCTAAGTTACTGAGATTGAGGAAAGAGAAGAGAAGAGGAGGGGTGAAAAATCGATTTAGAGAAGGAGATGACCAAACCAAACGCAATCGATCACTGCCAAAACTGAGAAGAGAAGGAGCTGCATCAGAAAAGCTATCACCACAGGCTGGATGTTTCAAATGTGGAAGAATTGGCCACATAAAGGCTGAGTGCCCGATGATGAAAAAGGAAAAGGCATACACTACAACCTGGAGTTGTAGTGAAGAAGAAGAAGATGATGATGAAGCAAGGCACAATGCCTACATGGCTCTGGGAATGAGTGATGATGACTCCAAATCACCTCAGGTAAGTCATCTTGACTATTATTCTGATAATTATAGTGAAACTGAAGAGATGATTGATACAATTAAAAACATTCAAGAAGAATTCGAAAATGTTAGAATTAAGCATGCTAGGCTAAAAAATGAATTTCTGCACATAAACAGCGTCTGTGATAGGCTGAAGGGAGAAAAACTGAATGTTGAATGTCAACTAAAACAGTGTCTGCTTGAAAATGAAGCACTTAAAGCTGATCTTCTAGCTCTAAAAGAAGTTCAAAACACTAAAAAATGCAAGTGTGGTGAGGAGAGTCATTCCAGCCTTAGAAAACGGATCACAAATAATTCAAACACTAATCATGTCACAAAGAGAAGGAAGTCGACAATGGTTGAATGTTTTTACTGTCATCAGGAAGGTCATTATATTGCTAATTGCCGAAGAAGAATTGCAAAAGAAAACAAAAAATGTCATAATTGTGGTTGTTCAGGTCATTTAAAGAAACACTGTGACATAAAACTAAAGATATCCAAACAGGTTTGGATACCAAAGATCAAATAAAACCATGATTGTGCAGGTCTGTCTCCAAGTGAGCATGGATGAAAGTGAATGGATCTTGGACAGCGGCTGCTCACATCACATGACAGGTATACAAGAATTGTTTTCAAAACTTACCCTAGGAAAGAAAGGCAGAGTCTATTTTGGTGATAATTATAGCACAAACATTCTAGGGAAGGGTCAAGTAGGATCGAATCCAATAATTAAAAATGTCATGTTAGTTGAAGGTCTTAAACATAATTTGTTATCTATAAGTCAAATGTGTGGAACTGAGAACCGAGTAGTTTTTGAACCTATGTTGAAAATATTCAAGTAAACACATATTGTTCACTGGAAAAAGAAAAGGTAAACTGTTTGTCATAGATTTAAATGATAAAACATAGTTCAATGAAACTTGTTTGGTGACTGTGGATAAAAATGATCAAATGGAATGGCACAGGAGACTAGGGCATGTGAGTGTGGGAATTTTGTTAAGATTAGTAAACCTTGGACTAGCCAAAGGTATTCCCAAAATTCACAGTAAAAAGGAATTCTTTTGTGCAGCTTGTGCAAAAGGCAAACATACTAGGTCTTCCTTCAAAAGCAAGTCTGTAATTTCAACTAAAAGACCTCTAGAACTGTTACATATGGATCTGTTTGGACCTACAAACATCAAAAGTCTTGGTGGAAAACAGTATGTTTTTGTTGTGGTGGATGACTATTCTAGGTTCACTTGGGTTCTGTTTCTTGCATCAAAAGATGAAACATTTGAAAATTTTAGAATTATGTCTAGAAAACTTGAAAATGAAAAGGGATATAAAATTATCAACATTAGGAGTGATCATGGAGGAGAATTTATCTCTGATAAATTCAATTGCTTCTGTGAGGAAAGTGGCATTTCTCATAATTTTTCAGCTCCTAGAACTCCTCGGCAGAATGGAGTGGCAGAAAAGAAAAACATAACCTTGATATACATAGCCAGAACAATGTTGAATGATTATGGTTTAGCCAAGCACTTTTGGGCAGAGGCAATTAACACTACCTGCTATGTAACCAACAGAGCATTAATCCGTTCCAAACTGAATAAAACTCCATGTGAAATGTAGAAAGAAAGAAGACCTAACCTGGAATACTTCCATCCATTCGGATGCAAGTGTTTTGTGTTAAATACCAATGATAATCTTGGTAAATTTGATGCTAAATATGATGAAGCAATATTCTTAGGCTACTCATCACACAGCAGAGCCTATAGAATATTTAACAAAAGGACCCTCAAGGTTGAGGAGTCCATAAATGTTATTTTTGATGAGTCTTCAAGTGAGTGTGCAGACAGTTTAGATGAAACAGAGGACTTTGGTCTTGGAAGAACATATTCAGAAGACAATCAAAAGGAGAATGTGGCTGAAGATCATGACACAGAGGGAGAACTGAACAAGGAAATGAGGGAATGAGAGCGCCAAGCTCCACCTCACATAAGAAAACGTCACCCTCCTACTCAGATCATTGGCAACATAGAACAAGGTATTATCACTCGATCCAAAACCTCTGATGTTCATACTGCATTTGTATCACTCATTGAACCAAAGAATGTTAAGGAAGCCTTAGATGATGAATACTGGAATGCATCAATGCATGAGGAAATGAACCAATTTAAAAGAAACAATGTATGGGAACTAGTTCCAAAACCAGAGAACAGAGTCATTATTGGAACTAAATGGATCTACAGAAACAAATCTGATGAAATAGGAAAGATTGTTAGAAATAAGTCAAGATTAGTGGCAGAAGGATATAATCAGGAAGAAGGTATAGGTTTTGAGGAAACCTTTGCTCCAGTAGCAAGGTTAGAAGCTATAAGGTTACTATGTGCTTTTGTTGCATCTAAAGGTTTCAAACTATACCAAATGGATGTAAAGAGTGCTTTTTTGAATGGGGATATAAAAGAGGAAGTCTATGTGTCACAACCACCTGGGTTTGAAGACTATGAATTTCCAGATCATGTCTTGATAGGGCAAAAGCGTATATGCCAATTTCCTATCTCGTAGTAAACCGGAAAGTCCGGGTATCGTCTCTCAGGGACTGGTACAACCTTATATTCTATCAATTCTATGGAGCAAACTATAGGTGAAAATGATTTGAGTGATGAAACTATTATCTAATGGCAAAACAATTAAACAAAATAAGCAAATTAAAATTGTCGGGTTGAACTCAATGGGAGAAAACTCTGGGAGAAACACCGGGACTCACTACCTATCATATCAAAATTTATTCACATATTCCAATCAATTTAATCCATATCTCTACATCCAGGATATCACCACTGTGCTAGCTATCCCTGTTGGGAATTACTACGTACTAAACAATTAAATCAAATCCTACTGTCGTAGCTCAATGAGTTAATTATTTAGCCTGAAGAACGATATCCCAATCAAGACCGCATAGCATCTTATTTAATCCACTGTCGCTTCGATAAGTTACTATGTCACATGAAATAGGTTCAGTTATTAGGGTTTCACTGTCGCTAATAACCTAATTAACTACAAATCGTTGTATTGGTGGCCAGTCAACACAAAGCATTAAGTAATTTCATGCAATAGAGGTTGGAGGAAAAGAATCATGAATCAATCCATCAAATCAAGAAATAGCTACATCCTATGGTGTTTCCCCCAGAAATTGGGGATTAGTTCATGACGAAATTAAGATAAAACATTAGGGTTTTGATCATCATGTTCTAAATCAACAATAAACAACTAGTTCAGTTCAGAGAATCCAACCAACTAATCGCTCTCGTTGAACTCAGCTTAAACCGCCTTGGGAGAAGTCGATTGCCGATTGCTCAATCGCCTGCTCGCTACGCTGCTCTTTGCTTTCCTTCGGCCCAAAAGAATTCCGCGCAAAACCAAAAAGAAAGACTCTCCAATTCGCTGCTGCTCCCCTCGCTAGTTCTCTCGAGAATTCCCTTTTTGCTTTTTTCCAAAGAGTTCTGTCCCCCCCCAAAATTGCTTCCTCCTCCCAAAAATTAATTAATTGCCTCCCCTCTTCGACCTGCTCCAAGAAAAGGCAGCCGCCCACAATTAGTCCCCAGAAGAATCTCCGCCCAAATCCAACTCCCTTCTTCCCCTTTTCCATGGCCACGGATCTGGGCCAAAAAATAAAAATAAAATGCCCCTGCTGTTCCGCCCATTAATTCCACCAAAGATTTCTCGCCTACAAAATCAAGTTTTTGTGGGCTTTAAGCCCACCTTCAATTAAACTTCCCAGTTCCATTAATTCCGTCCCGGTTCAGAAGTTTCCACGCACTAAGCTCCTCATATGTCCAATTGTTATTCCACCAATGATTCGAGCCCGATTGCTTGCCCGTACAATTTCTCATTTTTTTTGGTGCTTTCTTCACCTATAATACATCAAACTCATGGCACTAGGCAGTAATGTTTTTTCAACCATTCCCAGTTAGCGAGCCCTAAAATAGCACCAATCGGCTTAAACATATCATGGGATAGTCACACAAAGTTCAAGAATCCGATATATTGAAGCCGATTATCATGTCTATAAGCTAAACAAAGCTTTATATGGACTCAAACAAGCTCCTAGAGCTTGGTACGAAAAATTGAGTCATTTCTTGTTAGACAAAGGATTTCATAGAGGAGCAGTTGACAAAACATTGTTCATTAAAAATGAAAACTCTCATACCTTGCTAGTTCAAGTTTATGTGGATGATATCATCTTTGGTTCCACAAACACTGCTCTGTGTAAAGAATTTGAAAATGATATGAAAAGTGCTTTTGAAATGAGTCTCATGGGTGAACTAAATTACTTCCTAGGGCTGCAAGTTAAACAGACTAAGCTAGGAACTTTCATAAGTCAGACCAAATATCTTCTCAACATGCTAAAAAAAGTTCAAGCTTGATAATCTTAAAACTGCTTTAACACCAATGGGTTCAACAGTAAAATTAACAACAGATGAAACTGGAATTCCTGTTGATGAAAGAATGTATCGTGGAATGATAGGGTCCTTGTTATATCTGACTGTCAGTAGACCAGATATAATGTACAGCGTCTGTGTCTGTGCAAAGTTTCAAGGGAATCCTAAAATGAGTCACTTGACAGCAGTTAAGAGGATTTTTAGATATCTAAGTGGTACTTCTCACTTAGGATTATGGTATTCATGTGATTCTAGTTTGGAACTCGTGAGTTACAGTGATTCAGACTATGCTGGATGCACTGTTGATAGAAAAAGTACCTCAGGTACTTGCCATTTTCTAGGAACTTCCTTGATATCTTGGGCTAGTAAAAAACAGAGTACAGTAGCACTATCAACTGCTGAGGCAGAATATGTTGCTGCTGGACTCAGTTGTACTCAACTCCTATGGTTGAAATACCAATTGCAAGACTATGGTCTAGTGGTTGGTACTCTACCTATTATGTGTGACAGCACAAGTGCTATCAACATGACCAAAAATCCAATCCAACATTCTCGGACTAAGCATATCGAAGTTCGATATCATTTTATTCGTGACTTAGTTCAAGAAGGTAAGATAAGTCTAGAATTCATTAGCACTGATATGCAGTGGGCTGACATATTCACCAAACCTCTTGGGGCGGATAAATTCCTTCCTATTTGTCATGAACTTGGGCTATTCTCAATTCACGAGATTGAATCCTTATGATTCTGAGGATATAAACCTTCCTTACTTACATAATCATTGATTGCTTGATTAAAATCAAGCATTCATTGCATCTTACCTCTACTTTCCCCCTCTCGAACCTTCTCTAGGGTTAGGCTTCACTATATATCACTCTTCCGCTAGGATCTGGCAATCATCCATCAAGCCCATTCTCATCTAAAACACTCGTGCCTCCCATCAGCAACCCACAAATGTCCTTCAACAATGCTCAACTGCACCCAGCTGCAGTGTTTAGCAACAAAGGGTTTAGCAGCCCTGCTGCCTATTCTCGGTATCTTTGCTGATTTCGAGATCGTCCCATCCAACCCTCCTTCTCCATTTAGCCTTCTGGCTTTTCCAAGTATGACATGAATGTATCCTCTCTCATTGATGGGTTGGGCTGGGGCTCATTGACTGAGAACATGAGATTCAGCTTCTGTCTAGAAGCAGTTCGCTTGTTTTATGTCAATCTTGTTCCCTGTCCTGGGTGCGACCCTGCATTCTTCACAACAACTGTGTTCAATTATGATATCACAGTTACTCCTGCTCTGTTAGCAAACCTTCTCAATCTTTCCCACACTGGTCTTCGAGCAGGCACCGATAGTGAGTTTGCCTCTCGCGGGTTCCTATTTGATGCTGCTTTGGCTCGCTATACGCGTGATATCGGGGATTTCTATCATTCTCCGCTTGCAGCTGGTCGTATACCAGATGATTTGAAGGTGCTTCACTTCTTTATCACTAGGACCTTCCTGCCTCGTGACCTCTCTAGCACTGATATTCTTCACTCTGCTGATTTATGGATCCTGTCTAATGCTAAAGAAGGTCGTCTAATAAGCTATGCCTCACTCATGTTCTCCCATCTCATTAAGTTTGGCCTTGAGTACTATAGTGGTCCCCTGTCCTTTGGACCCCAGATCACCAAATTCCTATATAAGGTGGGCATTGATCTGCGTGACAAGGTCATGCTTTGTAATGTCCTCGATGATCTTAAACCTCAACATGTTCTAGCAAAACTCAATGCTGAGGTTGGCCCCCGTAAGCCTATCATTGGCTCAGGGGGAGTCATAACAGGTCCTGTATCCTATGCCTCTAGAAAACTTGTGAATGCTCTTGTCGACGCTGCTGTAACAGTCATCAAGCAAGAAGCGACAAGTACAAGCAAGCAGTCTACTGCTCTGAAGCGAGTGAGGGAACAAGACCTAATGTGACCCAAATTTGTGTATGAGTCAGGAGCAGTAAATGACTCGATTAGCTCTGACTCTGAGTCTAAAGAAGAGGACAGAATCTCTGAGTACGAATCTCCACCAGAATATCCCTTCTAAAGGTCATAGGAAATAGTCTCAGGGGGAGAATCTAGAATCTTGGGTGTAGTCAAGTAGGTAGGAGTGTTAAGTGTGTAGACTTGAACCAGTTTGAGTTAAGTCTTCAGTGTGATTGTTTTCCTTGTCTGAATAATTAATAATAAGATTTTCCCTTATCCTTCTTCTATTCAACCTTGCTTTTTATTTATCTCGACTGGAACAGGCTGCACCAATCTGTGTGTTAGTGTGTGCAGGCAACCAAGTGAGCCAATGACAAGCTTAGGGGGAGTTTGTTGAAGGAAGCTTAGTCATTGGCATCGAGATCTCAAGCAAAGCAAGAAGGGCAAGTAATCTTGGAGATTCTGGTTCATCAAGAAAAAGGGAAAGTGCAGATGCAGTAATCAATCAAGGCAATCAAGGAAGGCAAATTGATTTGCCAGCAATGGTCGACTGAAGCGAATGATAAAAAGTGGGAATTCTGGGTAGAGAAACCAATCTTTTTCAGGAAATTCTCAGCAAGAAAAACACAGTGTTTTTTGGTTAAGTGTTGGAGAAAGAAAAATAATAGAGTTGTCAGGGAGAGAACTCGGGTAAAAGAATTGAGAAGTCAGGGTAGAGTAGGTGCAGGGAGCAGACTCTACAGGGTGGTTGTGATCAAGTGACGGGGAGTCACTCTGAGATCAATTCAGTGATACTTTGTAGATTGATAAACGAAAAATCATAGTGAAACGTCGAAGATCTCGAGACAGAGATCCTTCGACCGTGGATTAGTTGGTGTTAGGTTCATTAATCACCTAACACGGATACCACGTAAAAATTCGGTAATAGAGTTGATCGACTTGGCCTAGGAGAAAAGAAGGTACAATAAGTTCTTAAAACGCAGCGTTCGGGTAACAATAAGTTGGGCCAACTTATCATTGACGAAAGTGGAATTGAGCCAAGCCCAATTCTCTTTAACACTCAACTTCAATTCGGTGTCGTGTAGGTAAATACAAAAGGGAAATCTTTCAGCCTTGTGTATCGATCCATTCTGTAGTTTACCCCATTCTTCTTACTTGCTCTTGTCAAAGTCAAAATTAGGGTTGCTCAGTGTCTGGGTCAATCGAGAAGAAGAGGAAATCGTTTCTAAGGTCTCGCGCTCGACTCATTCTACATAGATATGTGTTAGGATGTAAGAACTTGATTCTATTGTGTTGATTGTGTGTTCTATATAATATTTGAGGTATTAATCATGAATGATTGAGCGTTGCTTGCATTATCTCACTATTGGGTCAAATTAATCTAGAATGTGGAAATCCCCCTTTGGCCCATAGGGAGCTTGATCTCCAAGCCACTTGGGTAAACCCTTTTGGGTTGATCTAGGGCCAAAAACTCAAGTATCAGATTAGTACCCTGATTTTGACGTGATTGGTCGCTCTCCGCAATCCGGATTAAGTTCTGAGGGATTGGTTTGCAATTAGAGGTGGCAATTAGGATCCAAATACATGAATCCAATCCAATCCAATCCATCCACCAAATTATCCACCTAATCCAATCCATGTAAATCCAATCCATTTGATCCAAATCCAATTGGATTGATGGATTCATGGATCCAAATGGCAAATTACGATTTACCTATATTTTTTATATTTTACATTTTGGTACCTAAAAGTTATATTTTTATACGAAAATATCATTGGAAAATTACATTTTGGTACCTAAAAATTTTCATTATGACATTTTAGTACCAAAACTTTTCACATTTTACTTTTTGGTCCAAGCCTTTGATGTCATTTGGATTCATGGATCAATCCACCAATCTATTTGATCCAATCCATGAATCCACCAATCCATTGGATCCAATCCATTTGATCCATGGATCCACCAATCCAATCCACGAATCCGATCCAATTGCCACCTCTATTTGCAATCCTTAGTCGACCGGTTTAGAGGGAGCTAGATTGTCTAGACTATTGTTGTCATCCTTTGCCGAAAGGTAAGAGCGTTAGTCTACTAACTTAATGCAACAATCCTAAATTGGTCAACTAAGAGAGTTAGGGTTTTCTTGGTTGATCGGTTGAGAGAGCTAGGTTCACTAGCTTTTTGTTGCGATCCTTAATCGATTGACTAGGAGAGTTTGTCCCTAGCTAGTTGCACACACCTCACGGTATAGTTAAGAACACATCCTTCACACTACAGTTGCATTCATTGTTTCTTAATACGAGACTAAGAGGAGCAATACCCAGATGAAGTTCTCTCAAGTAGAATTCTCCATAATTTACTTTCCTTGTTCGTCTATTTTGATTATCTACTGTACTGTACCCAATTTAGCTATACAAACCACAATTCGAATGGAAATGTCAAAAGCAGTGAAGAAAGCTAGAAAAGGGAACTTACCAAGTCTTCCCCAATTCTATAACAGGGAACCCAGGGACCGCTGCCGCCAAAACGAGTAACGGCTTCCTTCACAGACCCAAACGGCGGCGACGTGTCGATCTCGGCTCTTGAACCGAATTTCCTCGTCCCAGCTCCGCCGCCGGGGAAGAGCCCAAGGCTCTGGTCGGACCTCATTTCCATGATCCGGGGGTTCCTGGCACCGGCTCGGTGGCCGCGGCCGCCGGCGGAGGTACATCGGACATTTCAAATCCCAAAGAAGAAGAAAGGGTAAGAAGAAGAGTGGTGGAATGTGCAGTGAGAGTAAAGGAAGAGGAGGCGGGAGGAAGTTACTAATTGCCAACCCTGCAATCAATTGCCAACCCTGCAATCAATTGATTTCCCTTTCCCTTTTTCCCTTCCATCTTTTTCTCTCTTTTGGAGGGGTTTTGGGTTGTGGGTGTGATGATTGTGCTTTCCCCTTTTTGCCTGATCCGAGTGACGAAGCGAGTCGCCCACTCGCCGTGGCTATTGGCTAACCTCTCCCAACTCGGTCCGGAAAAAGCCCCGACATCGGCGGGTCCACTCGCCGCCGTACTCAGTGAGACATGGGAGAGCTTTTTTGCTCTGATATTTCGCAGTCTGTGGCGGAGGTCACGGCGGTGGTGGTGGTCAGATACGGAATCAGGGAGAACCCTTTTGGGCCAGAGACCACCACCCACCAGCCTGTTCAATCTTCTTTCCCAAACGTCGCCTCTGTTTCCATGGATACAAAACAGAGGAAAACAGAGCGACCATACCAAAAAAAGAAAAAGCTGCCCTTTTTTACAGATCGAATTCTCCAAACAAAGATGGGAAATATTGGAAACAAGGCACAGACTTACCCATGGAGAATTCAGAGACCACGACGACGGTGAGAACAGTCCAAATTGAATTGATAGGCAATTTACAGTTTGATACTTAAATTTAAACAGACTTACCCATGGAGAATTCAGAGACCACGACGACGGCGAGAACAGTCCAAATTGAATTGATAGGCAATTTACAGTTTGATACTTAAATTTAAATGATATTAAGATTTAGTACCTAAAACTATTTTTTTCATATAGATCCTAAGCAAATTGATGGACAATTACATTTCAGTACCAAAAAATTTATGTCTTACATTTTGATATCTAAACTTTTAAACTTCGAATTTATCCAAGTTTATGAGTTTTCTTCTATGCTTACAGAAACTTGTGATATGTTTTAATAAACTTGCGATCTGTTTTATGAGATTTTTGGAATATTTTAAGAAACTTGTGATTTGTTTTAAAAAACTTGTTGTCTACTTTAAGAAATTTGTGGCATGTTTTAATGAGTTTGTAGTACTAGTATGCTTCTATGAACTTGTGGTATGAGTAATGATATTTTTAGTCTGTTTTAGCAAACTTGTGATCTGCTTTAAGTAACTTGTAGTATATATGCTTTATAAGCATTCTGATATTTGTTGTGCGTTTTAGAAATTTTCTGGTGTGGTGAGACTATGTTATGCTTTATAAGGTTTCTTGTATGTTGTATGATTTCTATCACTATTTTATGAACTAGTTTTTTACCCGCCCGTTGGGCGGCACATTCGTATTGGTGTTTCAGTTTTCGTTCTATTGTTTTTTTATGATTTATGTATGTTAAACTATTATACATTGAATTATTAATCTAACTTACTTGATTTTAGGTATTGTTAAACACTTTTATATCTTTCGTTTATTTATGAAATTTTAATTTTATTAAATGAGCTCTCGATAGATCTTTATTTATTTATTTATAAGTTCTTATCGAACCCACAATTTAGAATATAAACATAATATATTATTAATCTTGTAGTACACAATAGTGACAAAGAAGTTTAAAAAAATTAAATAAGCAAATATGTTTCAATTAATAAAAAAATAAGCAAAGAGCTTTTCATTCTTCTCCCTTCTCGTACGTTGCTATATGATAATATATTATATCGCGCTCTAAATCCCACGAATATCGTACACTATCAGTTACCTGTGCAATTTTGGAAGGATGAGGAAACACATTAGCATCCACATCATCAATCTCCTACTTATTCATTTAATTTATCTTCAAAATGTTCTAGCATAACCGATCAAAAATAGAACCATTAGTTGTCATTATTTTATTAAAATGATATTTTTTTAGTAAACTAAATTGCATATAAACACAATTTATATTTGTAGAGAACTACATACCCCCTTCAAAAAAACAATTGTGTAATTTTTTTACATAATAACAACATAGACGAATTGTAAAAGTTGCATGCTTAAATAAAACTCAACGCATTGTATCTTGTAAAATCTTCATTCATGAAACCAATTGATGCATCAATCCAAATAGTTGTTGTCAAGAAAACGATCAGGCCAAAATTGAGTTTTAGTTAGGGATTCAATTAGGAAAAAGTTCATGCTAAGGAAACAAACAAATGTCATTGCAAACGTGTAGAAATTGAAAGAACGTCGACATAGACAACTTAGAGACTACCACCATCATTTTCTTTTTCCTTTGCACCTTTATAAGACCTGACATGTGTTTCCTTCTACTTATAACCCCTTGCTACGTTTTACTTACTTACTGACCAGATCATAATCATATAGGTAGTAGCATGTCACTCATGAACATAATAAACAACCCTAACAACTCTACTTTCCATTTTATCATCCACGGAATTGGGATGCAATAGGCAAGCAAAATGATCAATTATTCAACCAAAGGAGAGATACTCTAAGTCCAAGCAATAAACCATTCCAATTGTCTATTACATGTTTACATAAAAGTATACAATATAGAGAACCATAAAAGTATACATGTTAATATGACCAGTCAACCGCAAACAACCACATATCTCTAGAAAAAAGAGACCAGCTGCCAACTACAAATTAAGGGTGAAGAGGGAGCAATGAGCAATCATCGACTTCATTCAATTCATCTTCGCAATGATAGGATGAAATTTTTTAGTCAATCGTCAAACATATGTTATAGATGCTCAATTATATCTCATCTAATCATTGTCTCATGTAACTCCACACTCATATTCTCTTACAAAGAGTAAAAACTCAATATGCCTTACTATTTCCTTTCCTGTATCTGTTTGAAAAAAAAAGTAGAGAAAAGAAATGCTAGAAATCTTAGGATTTTGAGGAAATAAGAAGAGAGGATTGTTTGTTTTTATGTGGCTTGATCCAATTTCTTTATTTTCAATGTTGCACATTTGTATGAGAAAATGAATAGGAACAAACCAAAATGTTGTATTCTGTGTTATTAACTTAATTTACATTTTATTTATAATAATGGTAATTTAAAGAGTAAACAAAAAATTATATAAGCAAGAATTAGAACTTGCCCACTATGGAAGGGTGAGAGCTAGCCATTTGTTGATATGACACTAATTTAGTTTTAAATTCCTATAAGATTAATTAATGATGATTTATAATTTTTTGAATTTTTTTATAAACTTTTAAGAATTCATACAAATATTGTGACATTTCACATACATGTGAATTCTTGGATGTATTGTAGACAAATTTATTGTAAATACAATTTGCTTACTGTTACAAAATAGAAAATTCATATTTGATACTTTGATATTGAAAAAGTTTTTATTATTGTCAACCAAATCACATGTGTCATTTTTTAAGATATATTGTGTCTCGTCTTAAGGTATGAAGTCAAAGTTTTTCAAAACTCATACTTAAGTCATTTTGAAAACTTTGATGTATAATCCTCGACAATAACTCTAAATCCGAAAAGAGAATTTATTAACATATTATTTATGACCTCAATTGAGCATGCTCAACCAAGTCATCTAAATCAAATATTTTAATGTGAACTTAAAAACCAAATTATAAAATATTGCACATGATTACTCTTCCTTTGGGAAATTTCAGGTAGAACATTACTATATGTTTTCATTTAATCAGGATGAATAGAAATCTTTTTAAGATATTATTATTATTTTTTGATCAAGTTATATTCTGTCAATTATTTTATTATATGAAATAATTATTTATATACAACTATTTTAACTGGTAGACATATATATTATAAAGAAGTATAATAAGAGAAGGTTTAATATATAAATTCATATATTTCATTTTTCAAAGTCGATTGATTGTCAAACGCTTGATTTATCTCTTTGTGTCGTTATATTTTATTTAATATACAAAAATATTATTATTTATGTGTGTATTTCTTTAAATTTTTCATCAAAATGTAACTTATTATTAAGTTTTGGTTAAAATGAGAAGATAATTTATTTGATAAGATTTAATCATATATTTTTTGTTTAAACAAACCCGATATATGTTATTCTTTGTTTCCATCTTTATATTTTGTTTAATTGACAAAAATATTATTATTTATGCTTGTTTTTACTTATATTCTTAATGTAACTTATTATTAATGTTGAGTAAAAGTGAGCATAAATACTAAAAGAAGAGAGAGATAACTTCATAAATAGATCAATAATAAAAAATTTTGGTAGTAAAAAAAAAGTCCACCTAGGCAACTTGTTATTTCTCCAAGTTCTTACGTGGCAAGAATTTATTTTTGAATTGCCATAATATATAGTATAGATATAGATAGATAGATAGATAGAGATAGATAGATAGATTTTATGGTGTTGTGAGGTTCTGATTTGCTTTATAAACTTTATGGTATTTGTGATGTAATTTGTTGTCTATTTCATTATACTTGTGGTAAGGGGGGGATTAAAGCGCCTGTCCACCCTTGGAATTTTAGGGGTCGTCTGGAAGTTGCGTATGTTAAATCGTTGTATTGTTATGAATCACTATCATATAAATGCATGCATTGATACAATAGATGCATTTTGAAATTACATTGTTTGGTTGTTGAGATTATAATTTATGAATTGATTGTTATAAAGTTACTTTATAAGGAAATGTCATATTTGTCCTCCACTTTTACATTGTTTGGTTGTTGAGATTATAATTTATGAATTGATTGTTATAAAGTTACTTTATAAGGAAATGTCATTTTTGTCCTCCACTTTTAATATAAAACAAAAGGAACTATAGACATAATTGGAAAAGGTAAAGGTGCTCAATTATTAAACCAACAATCACAACAATCTCAACTCTTAGTTGAGATTGTACAATCCCTCATTTTTGTTGATTGTTGGTGGGACCCACACAAAACAATACATGCATTGTTTTGCAACTTGACACTTCCAAACGTTGTATTGTGGACAATGCATGTATTTAACAAATACAACACTAACAATCGCTTGATTCCTTTATTCCATAGCCCATAGTGTTGATTTTAACTATGGTCGCTTGATACATAGAAACGTTTCGCCACAACACTAACAATCGCTTGATTCCTTTAACACTAACAATCTCACTGGTTGAAAAAAGGGGATAAAAATACGTCGTACTTCCACATGGTGACTCGAACTCGACGGAAAAGAAATTTTGTGATTGGGTTGCGAAAGGATAATGGTGAGTGGGTCACTGATGTAAAAGGAAAAGCGGACATAGCAACTTCTTACTATGGCCATCTTTTTACGACTGAGAATCAGGTCCTGAATATGGGGGAGCGGGTGGCGGCTCTGCCTATTGCCCGTAGTGTTACCCCGGAAATGAATGCTGATCTGACAGCTGCTATAACATCCCAAACCCGGAATATTAATTCAAATCAATTCGGTTCGATAAGCGTAAATCGAAGACCCAACGCCAAAACCAAAACGAGTGGGCTGTAGGAACAAAATACCCGACCAGTTATTTTGTAAAAACCCGACCGGGTATTTTAGTGGCCCGACCGGGTACCGGGTTTAAATGTTAGGTCAGGCCGGGTTATTTTATTAAAATACCCGACCGGGGATTTTAGTTAGGTCAGACCAGGGATTTGGCCGGTCCGACCGGGGATTTTTGCCGGTTAAAAGAATTGGTATTTTAAAAATACCCGACCGAAACCAGAAATACCCGACTGGGTATTTCGACCGGGTTTTCCAACCGGCAGCCTATAAAAGGAGGAAGAATGGCCAGCTGTCATTCACACCATAAATCGTACAAACCAAGTAGAGAGAGAGAGAGGGCGGTTTCTAGAGAGAGAGTGAGTGACGAGCAAGAGCTCCCGGATGCTCGAGATTGGTCTTCAACAGCTGTGCAGAGTCGAGGTTACGTCATAAATAAGGTGTGTGGGCTTACGGTAAAAGGGAACCGGAATTACGTGTTTACTTCTAAATACACATGATTGAGTTGATGATTAATGATTATGATGGATTGTGATTGATTTATGATTGTGTTCTTGGATGAAATGGTTGATGGAGTTAATTGATTTTTATGGTGGTAATTATTGTTAATCTCGTATTGGAATTGTGAACTTATTGGATTCGATATGAGAAAGAGTTCTGGCCATAATAATAAACCACAATCGGATTCGTGACAATTTGAATAATGGACAGCTACCATGGGAGAATTCTGTCTAGGCTAGTGGTTTTTAATCGAGACCTTCGTGGTACTCGCCCACTTACCTGGGAATTCACCCGGTGAAATCTTTTGGGAATATGGTTGTAAGAAGTGCGCTACGAGTAGTGGCACTCATTCCTTTTCTCGGAGTTTTTACCACGGCGGGTCCGTCTTTCAAATCACTCGGTGATTTTCTAAACGAACCATGTACGAGGATTCAAACCGTCCACCTTATACGTTGAATGTACGATAACGATAATGTTTGCGAATGAATTTCTACTTGATAATTGAATGGATGATTTGATAGAATATATATATATATATATGGATTATTGATATGCATGATTGTGGCATAATGAGGATGATAATGACATGGATATTGAGTGACAATGTTGATATGAGGAATTCTTGATTGATACTGATATGGATGAGATATTATCATGATCGTTTCGTAATTGATATGATAAATAATTACGTTGTGAATGATGTGTTGATAAAGTGAGTACTTGGTAGATTTGCCAAGTTTGATTGAAGAGAATGAATTATTTTTATATCATTGAGAAGATGATGATTATATTGAGATTGTGCAATGCATCAAAGTATGCATAGATGATGTGAGATATGTATGGACTGGGAATATCAATGGGACGCTGTTGATTTCTTGGATCGATTGAGATATGATGGAAGAGAGAAATGGATATTGTTTGATCATATTAATCACATAGACTTAGAAAGGGCCTATGACCTACCCCTATGAGATCGATTGGGCTGCGGTCCTGATGAAAGGATTTATGATAATCCTAGAGATGGTGGTTCATTATAACCACGGAGATGATGAGGCTCGAGCGGGGTGGGCGTATGGTGACCTTAGCGCGCAAATTAATAATAAATGGAGAGTCTGCATTTCATGCATTGCATATGATATATATATGATGGAGATGATTTCCATAAAGGAATATCGAGAAGTGATATTCGATTGATGATTGATTGAGAGATTGATATGGTTGCGCCGAAATGGCGATTTGATTATGGATGAATGATTGAGATGGTTATTTCCAATTGGTGATTTGATGATTGATATGGTTATTTCCAATTGGTGATTTGATTATGGATGAATGATTGATATGGTTATTTCCAATTGGTGATTTGATTATCGATGAATGATTGACATGCCTGATGATTAGATGATGAGTTTGAATGAAGGATTAATATGATGGATTCATGAGTTAAGGTAAGCTTATGTCTCTATTTCGATATACGACTTGATTAATGAAAGTCATACCATGAGGAATTGGGTTAAAGATGTATTTGGATTGATGACCTAGAGATAAATCTAGGGATTAATGAGATTTTCGTGTGGCATGATAATTTGTTGATGATGTGTTTTTAATCAACACGATGTGATGATGTGATGGCATGCAAACTATAGTTTTGCCGTATAGGCCAGGTCCACACACTCAGCTTAGTAGCTGACCCATTTTTCTTTCTAGATGTGACAAGGGTGATAAGATGAGGATGACTCTGGCACTGCACAATGATCGATGGAGGATTTTGATTTAAAAGGTTTTGCACCTATTGATTTATTCTATAACCCTTACTTTACGATTCGGGTTTTGAGCATGCATGATAGTTTGCAATGATCAAGTATGATCATTAACCTGAGTTGAGTATGAATGGAGTAGATGAGAATTCAGTGAATCCTCAGTATGACAAGGATTGATTAATGAATTGAGAAAGTGATTTTAGTAAATTGTTATGATGAGTTGGGTTTTAAATCTATGAGAATGATGTGGATGCGAGTTGAGTCGAGATTTTGAAAACGTAAACCCCGAGTGATTTCCGCTGCGCGGTTGAACCATTGGTTCGACCCATGATTTTTAGGGTGGGGTGTTACAAGTGGTATCAGAGCCTGGTTTGTTTTCTGCATTATAGGTATGTTACTTTCACTCTTGTGAACTGATCACGAGTACTCCATACCCGTATTTGCACTAAACTTTCCAGGAGTTGAGACCAAACCTGATGTCGTGATGCATAGTCAGAGTCAGTTGCATTCAATCAAAATGATTTCAAGCATTTTTAGAGAAACATTTGAAATGAAATCGATTTGAGAAGTCTTTTGAAGGAAGTCTTTTGACGAGTCATTTGAGACGAAAATTGAAAAGTGATTTCCTCCTCCAAGGAACCATCGATCTGTGCAAAATGTGCCCCATCCAATTTAAGGGATGGAGTTTCCTGATTCAGGGAAACCAGAGATGAAAGAGTTAGTAGGAATTCTGCAAACCTTTAAGGATTGCGGATTTCATTTTGCGGGGTTTAGAAGCCCAAGTTTCATCGTATTAGTTGAGGTCAGGGAGACCCAACTAATGATAAATTTTTGATACGTTAGACTAGATACGTGACGAGTGATAACGTGGATTGAGGAAAAAAAATTATTCACGATGGAGTTGGTTCGAAGGACGTGTACGCCGAATTGACCAACACTTTGATTTCGAGGACGAAATCCAATTAAGATGGGGAGAGTTGTAACATCCCAAACCCGGAATATTAATTCAAATCAATTCGGTTCGATAAGCGTAAATCGAAGACCCAACGCCAAAACCAAAACGAGTGGGCTGTAGGAACAAAATACCCGACCGGTTATTTTGTAAAAACCCGACCGGGTATTTTAGTGGCCCGACCGGGTATTTTGTTAGGCCCGACCGGGTTTAAATGTTAGGTCAGGCCGGGTTATTTTATTAAAATACCCGACCGGGGATTTTAGTTAGGTCAGACCAGGGATTTGGCCCATTGGTTCTGTCCTCCCTGCTGCGCGGTTGAACCATTGGTTCGACCCATGGTTTTTAGGGTGGGGTGTTACAGCTGCTGTCCTCCCTGCTGAGGTTCGTCGAACTGTCTTTGCTATGGGATCAAAGCAAGCTCCGAGATCGGATGGGTTCACGGGTAAATTCTTTAAGGCTTTCTGGGGGGATTGTGGGTGATTCGGTGATTGAGGCAGTTTGCTCATTTTTTACGAGTAGTAAAATGCTCCGTAGCTTTAATCATACCTGGCTCACGTTGATTCCCAAAGTAGATAATGTGGAGTCTATGACGCAGTTACGCCCAATCCGTCTATGCCAATTCGTGTATAAAGTTATAACGAAAATTATGGCTGAAAGATTGGCATGCCTCTTACCACGGATTGTTTCGGAGGGACAGAATGCGTTTATTCTAGAGCGGCAAATAGTTGAGAATATTCTCCTTGGTCACGAGCTGATGCATTACTTGAAAATCAAAAACCAATGGAAGAAAGGGTACATGGCTCTGAAGGTTGACATGGAAAAGGCCTATGATAGAGTCGAATGGCCGTTTCTTCTTGCGCTTTTGGACAAGATGGGCTTCAATTCAGTATGGCGAGGTTGGAGCTGGATATTTCATGCCTACCAGGGGTTTGCGCCAAGGTGATCCTTTATCTCCTCTTTTGTTTGTGCTGTGCACATAGGGTTTTGCAGCTCTCTTAAAAAAGGCAATCTCAGAGAACTGGCTGGCTGGGGTTAAAGTTGCTCCGCGTGCCCCCCGAATCTCGCATTTGTTCTTTGCAGATGATTCCTACCTATTCCTGCGTGGTACCCTACAGGAATGTGAGAATCTGATTGAGGTTTTGAATGAATAAGAGGAACTGAGTGGTCAGCGGGTCAACCTGGCGAAATCGGCAGTTTGCTTCAGTAAGAATATTGCTCTGCCTGACCAGGAGTTCCTTGCTGCTATCTTGTGCGTTGGGGCGGTTGGGGTGCGTGATAAATATTTGGGCCTCCCTACTCTGATTGCGCGTTCGAAACTGGAAACCTTTCGGTATTTGGAAGAAAAGCTTTTGGAGAGGCTTCAGGGATGGAAGCAACGGACTTTGTCTTGGGCAGCTAAGGAGACGCTTATTAATCTATTGCTTTGGCATTACCGCTGCATGTGATGTCCTGCTTTAAATTACCTCTCTCGCTGTGTCGCCTTTTGGACAAACATGTGGCTCGCTTTTGGTGGGGTGATAATGAGGGACATGCTCGGGTACGGTGGATGGCCTGGAGGGATTTGTGTAGGAGTAAACATGAGGGAGGGTTGGGGTTCCGTCGGTTTGAGCATTTCAATCAAGCCCTGCTCGCCAAGATTGGATGGCTCATAATTACGGAACCTACTTCCCTGCTGGCCCAAGTCTATAAGGGTAAGTATTTCCCCTCCGGACATTTTCTCTCTGCTAAAGCTCGGTCTCGTCCGTCTTGGGGATGGCAGAGCATCTTGTATGGGCGAAATTTGTTAGAGATGGGTCTCAGGTGGCAAATTGGGAATGGCCGGTCGGCGTCTCTGCTCCGATCCCCATGGATCCCTCAGATGCAGCTTGATCCCCCTCGGTATAACTCTGTAGTGCTTCCGGGAGGGGGTGACCCTGTAGTGGCCGAGGTGATTTGCCAAGGGGAGGGTCGGTGGTGCGAGTCCAAACTCAGTCAATGGTTTGACCCTCATACGTGCAGTATCATTAAGACCATTCCTTTGCCGCGTCAGAACCTGGAGGACAGATTGATATGGCATAATGCCCGGGATGGGGTGTTTTCGGTTAAATCGGCTTACCACTTGGCTGTCTCTCTTGATATGAGAAAAGGTCGGTGTAAGTCGTCTGTGAGCTGGATGGATAAGGCCAGTTGGATCCCGTTGTGGGACGCTAATCTCCCCCCTAAGCTCAAAATGTTTGTATGGCAGATTCTGAATCGGATCCTCCCCACTACGGAGGCCCTCATTGAGAGAAAGATCCCTGTTCATCCTCGGTGCCCGGTCTGTTGGGGTGGCCCGGAAACCATGGAGCATTTGTTCCTTGATTGTCTAGTGGCGCGTGCGCTTTGGGGATATTCAGGATTGGACTATTTAGGAGAGGGGTTGCCTCGGCAGACTTTCCCTCTGTTTCTGAAGAAGTTATTGGCCTTAGTCTCGGAGCCCCAACTGCTTATGCGAGTTGTTGCCGTCCTATGGCGAATCTGGAGGTCTCGGAATTGGGTGGTCTTTGAAGGCAAGCAGTATGGGTTTCCGGCATTAATGCGTTAGCTTTCCCAGCAGGTTGAGGAATGGGTGGGATTACCGAGGGAGGCGACCCAGCCTCTTCGCCCCGAAATTAGTCAATCTGGTCTGTTAAATCCCGCTGCTGGGATTGTGTGCCAATGGGATGGGGCTACTAGGCAGGGGTCTCACTCGGCAGGAGGGTGGGTTCTCTATGATATGGTAGGGGCTGCTTTCCTGGCTAGTGGGGTCCAGTTCCCTGGGATTGATGAGCCAGCTGTGGTGGAACTACTAGTGCTCCGGGAGGCTGTTCTATGGTGTTTGGCCCATGGGTTCACAGAGGTAAGGTTTGAAGGGGATGCTAAGATGATCATTGATAAAATCAACAAGGCGGAGACTCGGGATAACCAGCTGGGCGCGATTCTTGAAGAAGTAGTACATGCTGTTAGTGCTAGCCCTGGTTTCAGTGTTCGGTTCATAGGTCGGCGTAGTAATAGGGCAGCCCATTTGGTGGCTAGAAAAGCCCTCGCTTTGTGCCCGACTATGATTCGTTTGTTTGACTTTCGTGCCTGGTTGTTGTCCAGGATGTAACTATCGTTTTTGAATCAATATATGATTATCTTTTGTCAAAAAAAAAAATTGTCCAAAAGAGTAAAAGTTAAAACTTTGTTATAATCAACGAATTTGTTCATCAGTGTCAAATACTGAACACGTAGACAGGTTATTTGTATTGTAATTATTATTTTTTAAATAATATAATTAATTAAATTTAAGAGACATCTATGTGCCATAGTTAATGATTGATTTTTAGTCATGTTAGAGTCAACTAACAGTCAACCGAACGAAAACTTAACGGTTTGACTAATAAATTATTTCTAAAAGATATGGCTATTATTTTGTTTAAAACAAAAGATTTGCCTATTAAATTGTATTTTCCCTGAAATATTTATGATTTCTTTGTGAAATGGTTTGAATAATTTGTTAGATATTTTGGTGAAGATACGAATATGAAATTGTTTATGGTCAATTTAACATTTTAAAATTAGTGTAATACACAATTTTTGTATGTTATATATCATGATCGGTTCTATAAACAGTTTACCAAGGATTTTTATAACGGTTAACCATTGAACCGTAAATCACAAACTTTTCCGGTTCTTTGTTTGATTTGTTCTTGGATGGGCTCCAATATGAGTGGGCCCGTAGTATGGATGAGAAACCCTGTTAACATTTTCTTACAATTTTGAGCCCAATAAAAGCCTCCTGTAGAAGCGAGAAGAAATTCTGATGGGTACAGGGAAGAAAGACAATGTGCTGACGTGGAAGCCTGGATGGAAGTAAAAACTAAAATGTCAATCCCTGCTTAACCGGAAACCCTACTCTGGCCGCCGGCCATTCTGTTCCTTCTCTTCCCCAATTCTGTTGCTATCCCCAATTCCCTTCTAAATCCGTAAAGTATCTACAAATTCCCAATAACCCAATACCAGGTTTCTATCATTCACCCAGAAACAAGCTTGTCAATTTCCGTCATACGCAAGTATTTCGAAAACTTCACCGCACGTGTCAAATTGCTCAACTGCTTGACCGCAATCGATTGGAGCTCCACCGGTCCCACGCACTGGAGGGAAGCAGATTCCGACTTCCTCCAGCACGTCCACCGCATTGGCCCTCCGATGGCACCTTGTGACCACAGGAATCTGTATCTCAGCACCATGCTTAAAGGTCATGGCGTTGCGAACAGCAGTGAGAAAGTCCTGCTTATTGTAAATTCCTGGACCGATGCCTGCTCTGCTGAGGATTTTATCCATGCCATGGTTCTTCATCAAACTTTCAATCCCTCTTGCATATTCATAATTGCTCCGCGGAGTACACGTCCCGTGTTTGTAATACTCGTCGGTCCAGAACTTCGCTTGTTCTGATTCATCATGGGAAATCCCCTTCCAAACATTCTCCCAAAGCTTCCACGTGGTATTAGGCTGCATTCAGATGAAGCATAAAAAGAGAATGAGTATGTACACTCCAAGCATTCTCCCATGGCTCTTAGATTACAGAAGGTTCAGTCAAGAGAAACAGAATACTTACAATATTATAGAATTGGTGTTTACTTTTCCGAACTTCATCATATTGCCCACCATCGCAGAACACCTCACTCGTCCCGTCTACACCGACTGGCCAAACACCATGGGCCACCCATTTCGGACCTTTCATATTTTCCTTACAAGGGGAACCAGCTCTATCACAGAACCCTTCCGGCCAGGTCTGCACAAATAACTCGTAGACGATCTCCGGTTGTCGTCTTGGCTGTCCTTGAAGTGCTGCTGCAGCTACCATGGTAAAGACCAACACAAAGACAGCATGTATCATGTTGCGCATAGAGGAAGAAGCCATAGAGAAAGAGCCAAAAGCTCCAGCAGCTGTATCGAAAAAGCTCCTCCAACAAATTGGATTGTCGTCGTCGAGGTCTGCCTCCGCCAAATTGCAAGGTCCATCCTCCTCAAAAGCTCCTCCCGAGCTTCTCCGAACAACTTCCAAAGGAAATAATTGGTCTCTCCGTGTCATTGTCAACCGCGTGGTGATGGACTTCCGAGCAAACTCAACCCTCCTTACCTGAAAAAAGGAAAACCACACCATTATTGCAATCTGCCAGTGTGTTTGGCCATGAATGGAAGTCTGTAGAGGGACAGACTGAGTTGGAGCCTGGTGTCCTCTCTTGAGCCTGCTATTTAGCAGGCCTCTCCTCAGCCATCTCTTCCTTCCGAGGGGAGTTTCAGAAGGCTATTACTCAGGTGAGGGGTCAGAGGAATGGTGCAGGGGAGGAAGGTAACAGGTTCTCTGCTCTGTCAGATCTGGATCAGTTTGAGGTTGGTCGAATTCTGGTTTCCCCTCAAAAGCAGGTTGAAGAGTTCCCGGAATTGCAGGTGAATAAGGGTAAGGAAGTGGTGCAAGGTACGAAGAGGCCTGGCAGGCCGCAGAAGGCAAAGTCTAAATGATTGTATTAGCTTGGAATATCAGGGGGTTCAATTCCCCTGACAAGCAGGAGTTTATAAGGAAAATGCTTCACAAAAACAAAGTGGATATAGGTGCTGTCATTGAAAAACACCAGTGGCTGAAGTTAATGCAAAGAAAATTCAAACAAAAAAGTTTCCTGATTGGATGGTTGAGGATAACTACTCTGCTGCGAATCTGGGTAGGATCTGGGTCTTTTGGAAGTCATCTATGCAGTTTTCTGTCTTGGACTAAGGTGAGCAATTTATTCATGGGTTTCTTATGGAGGGTCGTACACAGGTGTTCCTTACTTTTGTATATGGATCCAATGATCTTGGTAAGAGGCAGGAAATGTACTTGGAGATGCAAAAGCATCAGGTCAGTGATAAACCATGGATTGTATTAGGGGATTTCAATGCCATAAGGGACCCTACAGAGTCTTCTAATAGGGTTGATATGGGAGCTAGTTGTCAGAATTTTAGTGCATGGATTGACAATATGCAGCTGGAGGATCACACCACTAATTGCAGGGAACCTGAACTCTAAAGAATGTCAAGCTTCGGTTGATAAAATTACTCGGTGGATCCGAGGATGGAAGCCCCTGCTCCTCTCCTATGCAGGTAGGATACAATTGGTTATATCAGGATTTTTCTGCTCCCAGGAAGGGTAACCAAAGCTGTGGAGAAGCTCTGCTCGGATTTTATCCGGTCTGTTGGAGAGGATAGGAAAAAGGCCAAGGTAGTTTGGAGTCGGGTGGCATTACCAAAAGAAGAGGGAGGGCTAGGTTTCAAAGATATGAAGTATTGGAACTTGGCTTGTATTATCAGGCACATCTGGGCTAGCTTGAGTGATAAGAAATCATTATGGAGTGCAGGGCTCAAAGAATACAGAATGCGGAATCTATCATTCTGGCAGGTCAGCACTCCTGAAGGTGTGACTTGACAGGGAGAGATTATGAGCAAGTTCTCAGTTAGCAAAGTGTGGAATACTCTTAAGGCCACGACGAGAGAAAGTTTCGTGGCATGTTCTCATTTGGAAGTAGGTTCCCTAGAAACTCTATGCTAGTCTAGTTGACTGCTCTGAACCGTATCAATACTTTGGATAGAATTCAGAAATGGAAACCAGATTTGGATGCTACCTGTACCCTATGTGAGAAAAGCTAGAAACCAGAGCAAGATTAGCAGAAATGAAACATACAATTCTGTCCTGGATCGTGTTACCAATCAGTTTGATATCCTCTAGGGCAGCAGAAAGAAAAAAGGAAGAGCAGAGCAAGAACGAAACCTACATTTCTGTTCTGGTTAGTGTGACCAAGCAGTTTGACCTCCTGAAGCGTCTTCTTGGCCAAAGAACCCGCCGATGTAAAGAGTACAAATCCGCCACACAACAAACTTATTCCATCAAAATTCTTCGGAAACGAAAGAATAGCGCCTAATCAGAAATAAACGCGAAAATTAGACTATTACCGGAAGATTTCGTATGCGCCCTCGCCGATAGGCATGGTCGGAGGCTTGAACTTGGCGGTGACATTGAAAATGTTGCCTATGATGTTATGCGAGAGAACTTGGCCGCCATGGCTGCGCGTCGCCGGGAGGTTACCGATTCCTACCGGTGGCGGGACCTGCACATCCGACATCTCCTGATTGATGTGACCAAGCAGTTTGACCTCCTGGAGCGTCTTCTTCGCAGAAGCACTGGCGGAGCTGAAGAGTAAAACAGCGCCGAATTCCATCAAAATTCTCGTAAACGAAAGAATAGCGCCGAATCAGAAAGAAATGCGAAGATTAGACTATTACTGGAAGACTCCGTATGCGCCCTTGCCGATAGGCATGGTCGGAGACGGGAGCTGCGCATCCGACGTCTCCGTGTCGCTCGCCGCAGCGCTGGCTCCGCCGTCCATCGGAATTAGTACTTCGCCGCTGCTTTCTTTAGTTCCCCGGCGAGACTGGAAGTGTGAGTGTGGAATAGAAAATGATTTCTTCTGGATCCTTCTCTTCTCTGTCAAGATTTAGGGCGGTTAGGGCTTAAGCGCCTCTTTCATTTTGGCGCCTCTTTCATTTTGGCCAAAATATCAGTTTGGCCACTTAACTTTTACTATCGTTAGATGAGCCTCTAAACTTCATTGTGAATCAATGACGTGCATAACGATACCAATAAGCATATTCAGTAACCGAAGTTGTGCAAAACGGCCCATTAGATTATGATGCTTTTTTGAGGACTAGATGGTGTTGTAGTTTAATCAAAGTTAGATACCGTCGGTTGGACAAGTGGAATGATACGATCGATGATACGGTTGGTTTGTGTCGGTTATGACGACTTTAATAGGATACATGAGAAAAGTGGGAATCTCAATAAAAAATAAATTAGTTAGGAGGAAGTAACTAAAGAGTAAATTCACATAAAAAATTTATAGTTATGAATGGTTAACTAATAATAATAAATCAAATACGTAAAAATATATAAAATGAATGTTCCTTGTAATCTACTAGATGTATGCCCACCCCCTTGGTCGGGATGTGTTTCGTTAATCAATATATTATTATATTTGACACCTATACTTAAAATAACCAACTCTCAATCATTTCATATTAAATATGACTAAGTTTTCTATGATAAAAAAACAAATTAGTGGCTAAGTCTATTATAATGTATAATAATAAACTTTTTTATGGTTAGATTAATAATAATTAAGTTATTTAAATTTTATTATCTTATATAATATACATTGTGAAATTTTGAGTGCACATAAAAATAGTGTCCTTTCAACAATGAATTTGACATTTTGAAAATTAATGAAAATTTTCATAAATAGTATGAATTTTTATGCATTTGAAACGGATTAGTTATATTTTGGATATTTGATATTAATATTATAAAACTCAACGGAAAACGATTTTGCTAATTAGAATCCCGTGGAACAAAAAGTCAATAAAATAAATAAAACATATTAATGGAAAGAGGACATGTATCTCATTTTTAATGGGAAAAAGAAAAAAGAAAAAATATAGGGTTCAAAACAACTAGTAAACATGATCTACTTGGTTTGAATCTCATTATGGATGTTTATTTTTGGTACTCAAATATAGTTTTTGGACTAACCGACAAATTATTATCGAATTTGACTGTCGTCGATTGAACTTGACCAATTTTAAACACCAATCGGTTTGATGATACTAGTCGTACCGGTTTGTCGTATCAAGATAACTAAAGTAAAAACTCTGTGTTACAATATCATTATGATCAAGTGTCTACAGAGTGGGAACAACAATAATAGTAATCTCATTGATTCAAACTCTCTCGTTTAGCGAGAGCTGAGAGGCGGCGGAAACCCTAGGGTTTTTCCGAGTTTTTATAGGTTACGGGGTGAGCCTCGGGGATTTCTTCCTCGTGGATCAAGGAAATTCGAGGCTTAGAAGGATTGGGATTACTTTTGACGGTGATAGAGACCTATTTAACACTTTGCAATCACAAAGAATACAAACAGAAGCAGTAACGTGCTAAAGAAATCTTGAGTTTTCTCCTGGAAAACCCTAGCTCAAGGCATCAAAGAGCGTTTTGGCACGGGGTGTTCTCAGGAAGGATAGATCTTGATACTGGAGAGATCGAGTACAACCTTATAGAGCTTTACAGAATGGAAGCAAGAGAGGAGGCTACGAAGGACACAGCGACGAGCAAAGAGAGGACAGAACCATTGGAGCTGGAGGCGCAGCTCAATAACATCACACTAGAGGAGGATGATGAAGAACCCTTAGAGGTCGAGGACTCGGATGTCGATGTTCTCCGAATGGAAGCGGTACGCCGACTGGGGCTGATTGGGCACCTGGTCTCTGAAAAGGAACCAAACATCAAGTCAATGAAGATTTCCCTAGCAAAAGCATGGAAACTACGTAAGGGGTTTCAGATTACAGAGCTAGGAGATATGCTTTTTGCGTTTCAATTTCTAGAGATGGATGACAGAAACAAGGTCTGCTTTGGAGGGCCTTGGCACTATGAAAACTCTCTCATAGTGTTCAAGATCAGCTCAACAATCCAAAAACCTAAACCTGAGGATCTACATATGATAGATCTATGGATCAGGATACTAGGGTTCCCTGCCGAGCTGAGAACACAACAAATGGCAGAGAAAATTGCTAAGAGATTTGGAGGTCTTGACTGGTTTGATAATGGTTCTAGTACTATGTGGGATGACTACATGCGACTTAGGGTGAACATCTCAATCAACAATCCACTGAAAAAGAAATTGAAGCTTAACATTGCAGGCAAGCTAGTGGAATTCCAAGTGAAATATGAGAAACTGCCTATGTTCTGCTACTCCTGTGGTAGGATTGGGTACCCGAAACTTAAGTGCAAGACTCAACCTAAGCCTGAGGTTGACCCCTATGGCTATGATCTAAGGGTGGCAGCTCCAGGGCCTAGGAATTGGCTTTCCTACACTGCTAAGAAGGAAGATGCAGAGGTTTGGGCAGCATTGAAACAAAAATTCGAAATGGAAAGTATTGGCTCCAACTCTGATCACGACATGGCATTGGAACAGGAAGAAAATAGAGTACAGGAGGAAGTTCAACCACTGGCACAACAAAGGGAGGAAAGTAAGCACCCAAACAATCAGATCCCACCAAAAGAACAATTGACACAGAGGCAGGACAAGCAAAACATACTTGCTAATACAGTGCAAAATCAAGAGAAAAAAGAGAGGCAGCAGGCGGGGGCACTGCAGAAGTTTGTGATGGGAAGCGTAGAGGGGAAGGTACCTGGTAGGAACAATGGCAGGGTATGGCGGAGACAAGAAGTTGGACCAAGGCACCCTGGGGCTGGAGTACACCTTACTCCACAAAAACGCCATGTCGCTGCACTGCAAGCAGAGATACCTGAAGAACAAGCAAAGGAGGAAGGAAGTAAGAAGGCTAGAAAACTACAATTCTCAGGACAGGAGCAAGTGATAACCCAACAAAACAACATAAATGTGGATGGCGGAGTGGCGGAGTCTGCACAAGAGCAGACCCGCCCAGCCCAATGAGTTATCTAAGCTACAATTGCCGGGGTTTGGGGAGTCCCCTGGCAATTAAGAAGCTGGATCGGCTGATCCATAAAGAAAACCCCAAGGTGGTCTTTGTTATGGAGACCAAAAAGCAGGGAAAGGAATGGGAGGAAGTGGTCCAAAGATTTAAAGGATATAAGGGTTTTGGTGTGGGCTCTCAGAGGAGGGCAGGTGGCTTGTTAGTTCTATGGCAGGAGGAAGCAAAATTAGAAGTGAAGGGATATGATGAGAATTATATAGACATGAAGATTGAGGAGGAAGGAAACACATGGCGACTTACAGGAGTTTATGGATGGCCAGAGAGGGGAAAAAAGCATAAGACGTGGGAACTCCTCAGATACTTGAAATCCCTCACAAATCTCCCTTGGATGTGTTGTGGGGATTTCAATCTAATTCAACATTATGCAAAAAAAAAGGAAAAGCAGCCTGCAAACTGATATGAGATGGAGGGTTTCAATAAAGCTTTAGCAGACTGTCAATTAGAAGACTTAGGTTTCTATGGGAAACCTTACACTTGGGATAACAACCATAAAGATGATTCTTTCTTACAGGAACGACTTGATAGAATGGTGGCTACTGAAGAATGGAGGAAATTATTCCCTGAGGCTGGGGTATATCACCTGAGGAGGTGTGGCTCGGATCACAATCCTATATTGCTAAAAACCAATGTCCTAGTGGAGGATGTGAAATGGGGCAACTATTTCAAATTTGAAGCATTCTGGCAAGAGCATGAGGAATGTAAACAAATCATCCAAGGGGGATGGGAGTCAAGTGGTATGAACTCAATTATGGGAAAGATCAAAGTCTGTGAGGAGAAACTCAGAAGCTGGAGTAAACAGACTTTTGGTAATCTGAAATCGAGAAGACTCAAAGTAGAAAAAGCTCCGGAGAAGATTGATCGAATGGTAAAGATAGAGGCCATCTTGGCCCAACGAAGAGTACTTGAAAATGAACTGGAGGACATACTCATTCAGGAAGAATTAATCTGGAAACAAAGATCCAGAAATGAATGGCTGAAACATGGGGACAAAAATACTAAATTCTTCCATCGTCGAGCCTCGGAGAGAAGAGTAAAGAATATGATAAGAAGGTTGAAAGATGAGGATGGAAGAATCTGTGTGGGACAGGAAGAGGTGACTCGTTGTGTTGTCAGCTTTTTCAAAAAGCTGTGCACTGCTGGACCAAGAACAACCACCAATTCAGTTTTAGAAGTAGTGACATCGAAGGCACCACGGAAATGAATGAAGAGCTCCTAAAACCATTAATGAGAGAAGAAATATGGGTTGCCCTGAAGAATATGGGACCTTTAAAAGCCCCTGGGGCAGATGGCATGCCAGCTCTCTTATTTCAGAGAAACTGGGATATAATGGGAGATACAATTACTACTGAGCTTCAAGGTTTCTTTGAAGCTGGTTGCTTCCTGCAGGAGTTAAACCACACCCTGATAGCCCTCATTCCCAAGAAGAAAAACCCTCAATCCCCGGTGGATTTTCGTCCCATCAGTTTGTGTAAAGTACTCTACAAAATCTTCTCAAAGATACTATCAAACAGACTGAAAGGGATCTTAAACGAGGTAATTGTCCAAAACCAGAGCGCTTTTGTACCAGGAAGGCTGATTACAGATAATGTTATGATTGCATTTGAGTGTTTCCACTCAATGAATGCAAGAAAATCAGGCAGGAAAGGCTTTATGGCAGCAAAGCTAGACATTACTAAAGCCTATGATAGGGTGGAGTGGGATTTTCTTGAAGCTATAATGTTAAAAATGGGGTTTGACAATAGATGGGTGCAAATGGTTATGTGGTGTGTTAAAACAGTGTCTTTCTCCACACTGGTGAATGGACACCAAACTGAAAATTTCTACCCCAGCAGGGGACTCAGGCAAGGGGATCCCATTTCCCCCTATTTGTTCCTATTTGTGGTGGAAGGTCTCTCAGCTTTGCTTTCTAAAGCAGAACAGGAAAGGAAAATTGAAGGAATTCGAGTGAAGAGGACTGCCCCTCAGATTACTCACTTACTGTTTGCTGATGACAGCATAATGTTCACTAGGGCTACCAGAGATCAATGTGAACAACTAAAATCCATTTTACAGAGCTATGAAGAAGAGTCTGGACAACAGGTCAATCTAAACAAGTCTGAGCTATCGTTTAGTCTTAATGTCAGACAAGGACCGAGGAGGGAGTTAGCTGGGAAACTGAATATGAGAATGGTGGATTACCACCAAAAATATTTGGGACTGCCCACCAACATAGGAAGGTAAAAAAAAACAGGCTTTCGGCTATCTGGTGGACAAAGTTAGAGCTAAAGTGAAAACCTGGAAAGAGAAACTCCTCTCAGTGGCAGGAAAGGAGGTGTTGATCAAATCGGTAGCTCAATCTCAACTGACATATGCAATGTCAGTGTTTAAGATTCCAACCAATATTCTAAAGGAAACAAAACGAGCCATTGCTCAATTCTGGTGGGGTCAGCAGCAAGAAGAAGGCAGAACTCATTGGCTAAGCTGGAAGGAGCTGTGCAAATCAAAGAAGCAAGGGGGAATGGGATTCAAAGACCTACAAAGTTTTAATCTTGCCCTTCTGGGCAAACAATTGTGGAGACTTTCTCAATTCCCTAATTCCCTAGTGGCACGAGGAATGAAGGCAAAATATTTTGAGGGTGGTGACCCTCTGGAGGCTGAAGTAGGGAGGAACCCTAGTTGGATATGGCGAGGCTTAATGGCCTCAAAGAATCTAGTAAAGAAAGGAGCAAGGTGGAGAGTGGGGGATGGAACCAAAATCGACATATGGCTGGATAAATGGTTACCCTCAAGTGATAATTTTAAGGTGACTTCCCCAACAGTCAACTGGGGAACGTCAACTTCTGTAGTAGAACTGATTGATCCTGATACCAGGAGCTGGCGGACAGATCTAATTCAAGCACATTTCAACCCTACGGACTGCTCCAACATTCTAAAGACCCCTATTCCAAGACAACCAATTGAGGACAGAAGGATTTGGGGAAAAGAAAGAACAGGGGAGTACACTGTAAAATCTGCATACAAATTATGGGAAGGAAGAAATGTGAATGAGGAGGGAGAGCCCTATATACTAGTTAATTGGAAAAAGGTTTGGAGCCTACAGATCCCCCCTAAGGTGAAGGTATTTGCGTGGAGATGGCTGCGGAATATTTTACCCACAAGGTTTCGAATTCTAAAACGCACCTAGCAAGGAAGTGATGATTGCCCTTTCTGTGGCTTAGAAGAGACCCAAGAACATGTTCTTCGGGACTGTGCATGGGCTCGCAGGGTTTGGAGGTACAGCACAATGAACTTATTGGTGAGTCGGGGGGAAAATCTTACCTCGGAAGAATGGTTTTGCGAATTGCAGGAAACGGAGACTGAAGATCAACTGGGATCCTTTCTGGTGGCGCTCTGGTACATCTGGGATCAGCGAAACTGTCATTTATGGAACAAAAAGAAATTAGAAGAGTGGGAGATCCTACCCAGAGCGAGTGAATGGTTACAAGACTACCTGGAGAAGCAGATGAGATCCCAGGCGGAGCCGAAGGAGGAGGATCAGCGATGGAAACCTCCGACGGCAGGGGCGGTGAAGATTAATGTGGATGCGGCTTGTTTCGATGGACAGGGAACGGGATGGGGAGTGGTGGCTAGGGATCAGAATGGGCATTTTCTGTTTGGAGCAGTCAAGAGATCTCGGATTCAGTGGAACCCAGAAGAGGCAGAGGTGCTGGCGGTGGATTTTGGTCTAGAAATGGCGAGGAGGAGAGGAATGGGGGAAGTGGAAATGGAATCTGACTGCCAGGGTATCGTTCAGCAACTACGCCGAGAAGAGAGAAGGGAAACCGAGGTTGGGCTGATGTGCGAGGACGTCCGGATCAAAGCTCAGGCTTTGGGCTTGGTTCGGTGGTATTGGGTAGGCCGAAATAAAAACAGACTGGCCCATAAAATAGCCCACCTAGATTGCAATTGGGATAGTGAGGAGGTTTGGGATGATAATCCACCTCAAGTACTTGTACCTCTCCTTAGAGAGGATGCTACTGGAAACTTTGCTACTATTGATTAATAAATGAATACAGTTTTCCTTCAAAAAAAAACTTTGATTTTTTCAACCTCTTTTTATTTTTATGTCAAAACTCCGTAACTTGAAGATTTTAGTGTAATACCGAGTTTGATGCTTTAATTGTCTCGATATCAAGTTTAATTTCGAGACCTGAGTATGGTGATTGAAATTAGTATTTAACCTTACACATCTACAAAGTACATATACCAAAAGTGAAAGAAGGAAATGATGGCATATATCCATTTCCAACATCATGGTCCTGCCAGACCTTTATTGCCAACGTCAGCACTACCCTCTATTCAACTGAACACGAGCGTGATAATATGTAAAGTACAACAACAAAACCATAAAAGGTATTTTCTATCTTGCCTGCGTTTTACTTTAACCATAGATGACTTATGTATGTACACACACACGGCTACGAGCTTCCCGCCAGAAAGCAATTACTGCTACCGGAACTCCCAGCTGCAAAGGGCACATCTCGAACGACGAGCTTCACGCTCTCTTTCCCTACGTAATCGAGTATCTCGCAGAACTCGTGCAGGTCCGAATCGCTCGTCAGCAGCACCCACTCTTCCTCGTCGTCCATATACTTGAGCTGGAACGTCCCGCTCTGCAGCTTGAACCTCTTGCCGACCTCCTCGTACAGATGGAAACACCCTGCAGAAGGATCGAACTTGAACCTGATCGTGTCGTCTTTGTAACTAGCCTTCATAGTAAAGATCTTCCCATCAGCATTTCTCGTCCCTTCCTCGAAGGTCTGAGAGCTTGAGCTGCATCCCCCGCCTCCACCATGCATTGACTCAGACCATGTGACGAGCTGTTGTCGCTCCAGGAAGGATGTTGGGAGCTTGACTTGTCGAGTTGTGTGATTTCGTGGGGACCGCATCGTCGAGGCTTTGAATCTTCCTCGCTGCAGTCGATCGAGGGTGTCATGGTGGTGGTTATTAAGTCGTCCTCGACTTTGACTGCGGCAATAGAAGCAGGTTCGGCGAGTGGTTCTGGATGATGAATGTGAAATGGAGTTTCCGTGTCGAGTTCATCGAGTGTGGGCCCCCCCGCTGTGAATCCACCAATAGAAGGGTCGAATTTGAATCCACCTTCTACTCCTTGGACTGAATCAAGCGCAGTTTGGATTTTCTTTAATGAGCGGTTCACTTTGTTGATCTTGCGGGATGGCCATCTTGATATTCCATGGTGTCTGCATATCCTTTTCAGTGTTGTAGGGCAAACTGCAGAAGCAAGAGAGCTACAAGTCAACCAACATCTAGCTTTCAAAATCAACCAAAATCCAAATTAAACCATCCAGTAGGATGATTAACTTAATCTTTCATCGTCTTACTAAATTTCCGAGGGTCAATAGCAGGATATTGTTATTCTAATTTCTATTAAAGATAGTAGTCGCAAAAATATTAGTATTATTTAACTGGTCTCATGGAGAACATCAACACAGGATGGAGATTAGAATCTCACCGCCAATGCTTTTCGCAGCATCCTTGAGACTTCCAGAGAAGTATTGCTGAAGAACACTTAGACTCACATTCTTCTCTACATTGCTCTTTTTCTTCTCCAGCTGTTTTCTGGGCCCAGTGGTAGCCTAAAAAAACAGTCAGGAACCTGTCAGACGTGGTTGCAGACTACAAGTCACCCTAGTCAAATGAACAAGCCCTCAAATAAACCATGCAGAGCACAAATATATGACAGTCTGTCATGTATTGTAAGTGAATTCATTGACAAAATTCAGTACATTTATAATCTGTAAGTGAATGGAGTGCCATTATTAGTTATAGATGTAAAGTACTTCAGACCAATTGCCCTGCTCAGACTTAAAACTAACAAAGGATGAAGCATATACTTGTCAAAGAAGAAATGAAATGTACATGATTCAGGAAAAAATGATCGCTCTAGGTTCTAAAGTACTGTAACCAATTCACGAAGAAAGACTAGGAATAAATGGACTTACCCGATAATTCTGACTGCCTGATTCTGTTCTATCGATTCTGGAGCTGGATGCATTACAATCCACTATACCTGCAGTGTCCAAAAATGCACTTGATAATGCGGTTTGAGAGTTTTTCTCTGATATAGAGATCTGAGGGAAGACTGCCGATGTTTCCTTGTGATATCCAACTCTATCACCTTCACCAGCAGCTAATTCTGCATCAGAAACTGTTCTTAAGCCCTTGCAAACTTTTTGCATTGTGTTTGAGAGGCTGTTCAACAAGAGTTGTTGCTCCTGACTCCCTGTTGTGTTGACCGGAAGAAACAGTTCCAATATGTAGTCGTGGTCACCAGTATATGTGCTTCTCAGCCTGATTGCAACTGCAGCATTTAGTCCATACTTACGACTGTGATGGACATGCGGATACTCGGTTATGTCATATGCCTTCACATCTGGGATGAAGAAAGGATGATTTGATTGAAGTGCTTTACCAGCTATGCCTTGGCCTTCCTCAATATAATGCTCCACACAAGCATGCACAAACCCTTGCATCGACCTGTCGTTCACATAACAAGCTGTATCCTCTATGCACAAAACACATTTCCCAGTAGGCCGTGATTTACTACCTTCTCTTACACGAACTCTTATGATTTCATCAACAGCGTCCTCAGTATAATGGCAAGGAATCCAAGTTAGACCAAGAGGCAATGTATGTGCGTGGCAAACTGCTCGTAGGACATCCATTATTTCAGCAAGAGCGGCTCTTCTGTTATCTGACAGGCACTGTAAAATAACAATGACCTTATAGTCATATGTCAAGGGAGATACTTGGGTATTGGAAATGAGCATCTCTTATACTAAATTCACTTGCCTTCGGTGTTTGTAACTTTTTCTATTTACTTATTTTGCAAAATAGGTGGACGTAATTACCTGGGGTAGAAGCCGAGGAGGTAGAGTACTTCTTAAGTCTACAGCCTGAAAAATAAGCATCAAAACTCAGTTTCAGTACCAGAAAGAACATAAAATTTTCACTCACTGAACAAATGGCAGAGAAACAACTATTGTGGTTATCAGGTGTTGCTTAACTCCCAAATGACCAGGACAACTTAAGCTAAAACCATTTGAAACAAAACATCATGAAGCTTGTAGATTTTTTTTTACATAGAACCAGCAAGTACGTTCTTGCATGCTTTTGATTACTGTTGCATAGTGCAATGACAATATCTAGTAGCAGCCATGAGCTCGCATAACCAATCTTTGATAACAAAATCTGATACTACAGAAGCTGGTTCTGCTAACTCATCTACCCGGGGCCTACCATTACAACTTTACAAAGCACAGCTACTGTATAAGTTTCAAGCATCAACCAGAAGGTCATACATGACACTGCTCTATACGTCATCAATTTTCAGTAGAAAGGAGCTGATTCTAAGAAGACGATTAGGGAAAGAAAATTTCAAGGAAGTTACTAACTTCAAAGTATTAACATATGAAACAGATGAAAACCAAACTAACCTGAAGTGCATGGCAAATGTTCTCCATCTCAGAATCAAAATCAGACTTCTCCTTAACAGTGACAAGTTTCAGAACAGCACAACAGGACGTGCCAGAAGGATTTAGAATAGGCAACGCAATAGAACCCCGGACTTCATGGTCAACCGCGTGCTTCACCCTCACATACTCTTCCTTATTGTAATAAACTACGTTTGAGGCCCATTCTGGAACTTTAGAGACGAATACACGTCCCGGAAGCCCTAATGGAAGCCCAGGCTTCAACTCCGCAGAGAAGGTAAACGTTCTAGAGACCTCACGAAAACCTGCTAAGGTTTTATCAAGCAAGTAAGGCTGCTCGGAAGTTGACAACACATATTGACCCCCCTGCCTTATCGGAACCCATACTTGTGCCAAAATGCCATCCCCAGAGAACTCCCTGAGAAAGGACAAAGCCTTTAGCATCTTCTCGTCAAGCGAGAAGCCAAGAGGCGAGAAACCATACAGCTAGCCTCCACCATGAAATTCTCTTGTTAATTCCCTGGATTCGATCCCGATGGATATACCAATTCCGCATCAGTCTGCTGACAGGTTACATTGTCTGCACAATTGTGGGAGATACCATGGCCATTCGATGCTGCATGGACACTAGGGCTGAGATAACCAGGTTGTTCTGCAGTAAGATTCAGTGAATCGAAAGATCCTAATGGAAAGGGCTGCAACGGCGACAACCAATTTGAAACAAGCCAGTGGTCCATCGCTGGAGAGCCATTACACCATCCAGGATAGGCATCCAAGTTCATCAGCTCCGCAAATTTGATATTTGGGTCTTCCAGAGCTGAACTTATCTCATCAAGCTGTGCTCTTGGCCGAGCCTTTACTGTCGAAGAAAAGGGATACTCCATGTTCATATAATACACACGCTACCAAACTAAACTACCGACTTAGAGAAATCATTACTCACTTACACTAGCTACTTCCTCCCCGTTCCTCCCCTGAATCCACCGAAATTCGTCACTGCTAGCCTTACTCACGTCTTCTAAAACTCAATCAATCCCAATCAATCCCCAACGATTAACTGAAGCGCCGAAACTTTCCTTCGCTATTCAAGGGCCGAAACTCAGCTGAGAAATGAAAATCATATTCATTTCGAACAGAGCAAAAGGACGATACCTATACCGAGCTCGCCGTCGCTCAGTTGGATCTCCGGTTTACCCTCGTTTGTTCACTTCGTCTTTCAATTGCCGGCTGCGACTCTCTCGCGCTCGCGCGCCTTTGATTCTATCATCCTCGAAGGAAAAAAATTCTTCTGGTGCGTTGCTCTCGAGATTTTCTGTTTCCTGCTTTGCAAGCCATATAAAATATCTGTACATAAAGCGTCATCTTTGTTTACTCACCTCCTCGCTTCCTCTACCTGCTGGCTGCTGCCAGCTGGGGAAGGAGAACCAACCGAAAAACCAGTTTCAGGGGGAGAAACGGGAAACCCGACACGTTTCGGAACTCCAATTCGAAACGCGAGAAATTGACTAATATTATCGCGATATACTGACTGTGATTCGAAAATGGCCCCGGAGAATTTCCCGGCGGCATCTCTGTTTCTCTGCCGGCCGACGACGGAGTAAGATTAGTTTCTCTTCCCGGCGGCTTTTACAAACAATGATTATACACAAGAGAGAGACCTAGGATGATACATGTAGTGTTAACCTTCACTCAATTGTACATGTTACATTTCAATAAAAAGAAAAAATTGTACATGTTACATCGAAAACATTTGATGTCGGTTCTAAATTAGATACTTATATACAGAAATTACAAAACTGATTATCCATAATATTGATTATTGATAGAAATATTTATACATACATGGGAGATTGCATATGATTAATAATTAGTTAGTCATCAAGTGGCTTGGAGAGTTGATGAACATGCTATGCCACATATATGCAGGGGCGGACCCACCTTATGGGGAGGTGTGTCAAGCGACACACCTCCGTCCGAAATTGGTGTGAGAAATCTATATTTTGACGGTATAAAAAATTCAAACACGAGACTTCCAACGCACCTTCGAAAATTGTAACAGACACATCTTTATTATGTTACAAAAAATTTGTTGTCTTTTAAGTTATTAAAATATATAAATATAGGAGTAATTAGATTTCAAATTAGGCATTTAATTAGTTAGTTATATGAGAGTAAACAAGTAAATGGCTACTTAATACATAATAAGTATTTAGATGGATAACTATCACCCCAGAGATAACATCAATCATTCGAATGAGAATTAAATGGATTAATAAAACGGTTGAGTCATGTAATTAGATAGTGAATTCCATGTCATCTTTCCTCATATCGTCTTTTCATCAAATTTTCTAATAGTTAATTTTCAACTTGTTTTCTAGATTATCTATTGCGCTACATTTAATTTATACGAAACACTTTTTTCTTTTCAGTTGCTTAATTTTATTCATAAAATATATATTTGTATGATCTATGCGGCGCGATAATATACTTCTCTTTATTACTCGATCGGTGATTTGCATAGATAAAAATGTTTGATTTGTAACACAACCACAAATATAATTAAGAAACCTTAAATTCGTAGTGGTTCAATAAAAAAACATGAAATTGTTAAGTTTATTAATCAAATTTTTGTGTTGATTTTTTAATTAATCAACACATACTATAATATGCTGAAGCAAAAAACAGAACCCCCATTTCAAAATCCCTGCTTCCAGAGCGTTTCTCGGAGGGGTATTTTTGGAAGTAGCGGCAAAAAATTTCTCCGTTGTCTGCCCGGCCTGCACCTTGCCTGGGCTGCGCGCAAAATGTAAAAACAAACACCTGGGCCTTCATTCCGGCCCATTTAATTTATCCCTCCCCGCTCACTTTCACTGATCGTCGATCCTACCGCGAGCAACGCCAGACTAGGTATTCTCTGGTGGTTCAGTTACGGGCGGAGCAGCCAAAGGGTTCAAGAAACCTCTTCTTCTCCTCCACCAAATTCCGATACAATAGCCCGTCGCCTAACTCCCATCATCTCTACCATGAGTCTGTCGAAGGAATTTCAGCCACGTCGCGGTACGCCGTCGAAGCTAATTGCTTTAATTCCCGCATTTGTATCTGCTTCGAGCTCCTGCCGCGAAGGGAGGGAAGATGAACAAGTGAAGCCCCAGTTATCACACCAATATCTGCAATCGAATTGAAGTCATCATCCCAATTCAACAAAGAACAGAGATCGGGTAATTCCTTTAATTCAATCAAATCTGGGTGGAAAGTGGAGAGAAAAAAAAGCTGATGTCTTTTGTGTTGAGTCCAGACGTACCATAGCCAAAGAGGCACGATGCTTGATCTTTTGCTCCCTATTCATGAAAATTGATACAGTTTGCTCGCTTCATCATCCGAGGTAATTGAAAGGCTGAATGCAGTTTCTTTTTTTGCTCTTTCGATTGCATTTTCTGGTTTTGGTAGCTGCTCTTTCGAATGCACCCTCCGAATTGAGAATACCTATCTATTGCTCAACCAATTTGGGTGTTTAGAGTTTGAAAGTTGAAACCCCAGTTCAGATAGATGCTCTGCATGCTTCATCGTTGTTGTCATCAGAGTGTGCATATTTTTCAAGAACAACATCTTTTTATTGGTTCTTACCCTGGATGTTGTCCTTTATTTGCTGCTTTGTTACTTCTTTTTTTCTTTTTGTTTGGGTAAATTTGCTGATTTATTATGGTTCCCCTTAAGTCAGGGTGATATATTATGGTTCTTCGTTAATACAATTAGCTAATTTTTTTGAATTCATTGCTTTAACTTATGGGGTCGTTTGGATGGAGCATTCTCAAAATGAGACAATGTTAAACAAAAGACTCATTTTGGAATATGAGTCAATTGATTGGAGAAATCTGTCAAGAATGTATCGTTTGGAATAAGTTGTGAGATAAGTGAGTCATTTTACGTAAATACCAACTTACCCCTATCTTCTACAAGTTTCCTACCCCTGTTTTGCTGGAAATTTCTCATCCCCATTTATGGGTATTCTTTCTCGATAAATCTCAGGAAATCAACTCGAGTGGCCTGTCGTCTATTTCTTCTGCAAATTTCTCACCCTTGCTCCGGCGAGCTTCTATTTTACAGGGATAGATTCTTTGTACAAATGGGTTTCACATAATCCAGAAACAAAATCAACAACTTTAAGGAATCATAAGCCAAAAACCAACAAATCGAGGCATAAAAGGGAGGAGGAAGAAGCACGGTAAGAAGTAAGAACAAGACGTTTTTGTCTTGTCGCAGAGAGAACGGAAAAAATCTACTAGCCGGTGCGTTGAACTCCTTTGTTGACTTGATCGGCAGCAGTCGCGAAGGATCTGTGTGTTGTGACGCACGCGTGTTGCGCATAGGCCTTCAATGGCGGTTCGACTGCAATGGCGAGATGCTTTTCCTTCTCTTCAAAATCCACATGCAATAGCCCAAAAAGTCCCAGATCGAGAAACAAACCCAGTTTCCCTCTCCATATGCTTGTAATCACTTTGAGAACCTCTTTATTCTAGTAGACAAAAAATATTCATTTACACCTATGTTCTGCAATTTTTCTCTGCTTCCCTAAAGAGAAAGGGGAGAGATAATAAGAAGGGGAGAGGAGAGGTGAGGTGAGGTGAGGTTAGTGGTGAGTGATGAGAGAGATGGGAAAACGAGAAAGAGAAAGAAAGAGAAAGAGAAATAAAAAAAAGGGTCAGATTGGGTAAAGAGATAGAAAAATGAGGCAATTGACAATTCCTCCCCTCCACCCAAGTAATTAGAATTGACCCAAAATGAGCTAATGTTAATTTCATCATGTCCAATTGCCTCATTCAGATTTTTTGTTGCCAAATGGGGCAATTTAGCTCAATTGTCCCATTATGAGTCAATTGGGTCACATTGCCCCATGAGAAAACCTCATCCAAACGACCCCATGTCTTTTCTCTATCCTAGGTTAATATCACCTCTTACAAACTAATTAATAGGAAAGGAGAAAGGATAGAAAGAGGAGTGGGGAGACAAATAAAGTGACAAAAGCCTTATGAGGTTCGATACCAACCAAATATAACCTGAAACATGGTGCAGAAATTGGAACCTACAACAAGTATAATGTGCTGCGGACTTTGTTGTTTTTCTATTATGATGTTTAAATGCAGAGTGATTAATTTTCTTCGACTAACTCTAAAATCTTTATATATTATAGGAATTTGGCCACTAATCAATTCACCGAGCCCTGACCTTGGGTGAGTAGTTTGGATACTGATTGAAGATCGCGTAAGTTTCTCTTCCCTGACACCAAATGTGATACTTTTTCTCATTCATTAACATATATTTTGGTTTAGCGTTTGGTGGTTGGTGATTGTGAGATAATTGAAGCTCACGTTATTCTAAACATCAAATCAAATTTGACAAGAGTTAATGTTACAGTTGATCTTACTTCTATAGCTATTGTAGAGAATCCTTAAAAAAAATTACTTGAATTTGATTCATGACCATGTTGTTTCTCTGCTGCCTTAGCGGAAAATTTTGGATGTTATGAACCAACTATTTTAGGAAAACTGTGTTTCAAGAGAGCTAGGAGCAAGACCTGTACGCCCTTGCTTTGACTATAATACTGATCTCATAATCATCATGCACTACGCAGGGTTGAAAACCAGTATGCAAAAGCAATTAAATTCAGAGTGTTGTGATTGCTTGCTCTTTTGATATATGCTTTCTCTTTTCATATACGAGGTAGGTGCATTTAGTTGATGAATGAAACCGCTTTGTAAAAGAAATTGCAATTAGTTGCTCATATTTGCTTGCTCAAAATTAGTTTATGTACCCTTTTGGGTGTATCGATTCTGATCACAATTCTGTTTGCTGGAGGATTCGTAGAATGAATGAGAAGTCTCCTCTCGCTCCAGTGAAGTCCTATCTCAGTGAAGGAAAGGTCATGTATCAGTGATTTCCTTTGACTTCTCCACTTTTGTATGTTATTGAAAGCAATTAATTTTTACCCAGAATACAAACTGGCCACTTTGTATTTAAGAGGTATCCTGGTAGGGTAGAAGTGGTATCTTGCTAAGCCTTTTTAGCATGTATGTCGTGGTTCTTGGCTCCACAGTAGAATAGGATTGGGAATGTTGGAATTGGTATTCTTATTATTGGGATTCTCAGTTAAGGATTGCTATTGGGGTTTATGTTTGCTGATGTTGCTTTGATTTTTTTATGTCAGGGGTTAACAACAAAAAGCTTTCAACCTTTTCTATCCAAACCTGCGATTGAGTTTTGCATTAGTGATTATATGCTTTGGTTATGGTAGAAGTATAGTTTATAATGGTCGCTAGCAGTTTTATGTATAGAAACTGTATTTGTCTCTGGCTCTAAGCTGATTTTTGTAGTATTTTCTACATGTGGTATGTTTGTTTTTTTCTATTAACCCATTTCTTGCTAAATGGATTATGCTCATATGCTGTATTGAATCTTTGATCTTAGCTTTGTTGCCTGCTCTCATGCTTATGTGGTTCATCAAATGCTTCAATGAGCAAATATGATACCGTTTTTATGTGTATTATGGACATTAAGAAGAAGAGAGGGGAAAGCTTCATTATGACAAGCTACTCTAGCCAACATGATACTCTTTTTATTACTAGGACTCATCATGTTAATTAGTGTAGATAGGCATTAGGCGAGTTAGACGGGTTTAATGTGGAAGTCCAATGATGTAAAATATTATGGAAAATTCTCGCCTTTGAGAAAGTTTGGCAAGACTTCTTTTGGAATTTCTTAGGACATTACTGAGTTGTACGAATTTTAGGTGAAAATTCAGCCAACTACAACTAATTAGGTGAATTTAAACATGACCCGCACCCACCCGAATAAACAACATTGGAAAGTTGGGTTCTTTTAGTATGGTTTGCGGGTGGGTTTGGTGTGTACGATGATTTTCATACATTTGAAGATTCATCTTGGGATTAGAAACAAACACTAATAGTTATTTTTCAAAGAAATCATCTTGGAGGCTGATAACACTCAAATTGGTTTCATTTAGCTTTCATATTTAGTTTTTTTTTCGTGCTAATTCATGCACATAATCAGAAGAATAGTGTCGATTGCATCTATGTTTCGTTCTTATTTGATTATGACGTGATTTTAGGGTGTTTTAGTCAATACATGCGGATTAGATACGAAAAGGGCATAAAGGTAGCAAAATGGTAGGAAGCTGATGATCATGACCTCAAGAAGGAAGATCACGGCCAAGAAAGCAAACCGCGAAACAAAGGCAAAGATCGCGGCATAAGAAATATTTTTGATAATGGCTCGCGCCCTAAGAAATTTAGAACATCTACATTAAGAACAAATAAGTTGATATCATTTACATTAAGAACTTATAACTATTTTGTTGAGAATTTATTTGACAAATTAACCTATAATGGATCAATGTTTCATGACATGCATTAAGATAAAAAATACTTCTCGATTAATAAACTACAACAATATAAAAGACGGAAAAACAAATCAATCTACACATAATATAATACGCCGAAGGGAAAAACGGGAGACCCATTTCAAATTTCCTGCAACGAGAGTGAAAGTAGGAAGGACATTTTGGTCTTCAACTATTATCTTCTTATAAGTTATATTTTTAACAATGGTTACGTTTAATTTGTCTTCCTAAGTGACCGAAATTTAAGAAAGGAAGCCTCAAAGGATTAAAACAGAAATACTTAGTTAATTCCAAAACCGGCATTCCTAAACAGCCTCATAGGAGAAATATATATAAATACGGTAACAAGTTGAGCAGAATGAGACGGGGCGGAGCAAAGTGAGTTGGAAGTTGATATTCAGGTAATACCCACAGGATGGGTTCAAATTGCCATCACTAATTATCCTTGCTAAGTAATAAAGTTGCAATGAAGAATTATTGACTAACCTACCCCGGCCAACGGGCCGGGTTATAAGCTAGTTACTTTTTATTTGTCGACACACCTATCCAATAATCATGGGTCCGCCACATATATGCCTGGGAAAGTACCACCTCTAGCTCTTGGTGCGTCCAATTGTGGGTTGGAATGTGTTGTAGAAACATTACCATCTCTTGAAAATCTAGTTTTTTAAGAGTTTCAGACCACTGGAAAACAAAATATTTAAGTGTCAAACAAGTAAAACATCATTTTGCGTATGAGAAATGAACTATAATGATTAGATTAACTGAAAGTTGTAATTTGGTTGATTTGGCAAGTGTTAAAATATGTGTGTATCTAGGAGAAAAAATCAGAGGTAAATAGAGAGTTTCAAAATCTTAAATTTTACATATGTTTTAACACTAGATATAGGATGTTTGTAGACTATAAGTACGATTACTTGTACGCCTTGTTTTGCATTTATAAAATGGATGGATTGGATTGGCAGTTAATGATTCATCTAATAATATAATGTTTCGAGTACTCACTATGTAATATATTGATTTACTTGAGAATGCCAGATGAATAATATTATATGCTAAAAAAACTATAATAATGTCTATATTCACAACATAAATCCAAGAGTAAAATTGCAAATAGAATGACACTTATCAACTCACAGTTAAAAGAAAGCTAGCAAATATGTAAACAAGGAAATCAGGCAGTGTATCTCCTTCTGCAAGATAAGTATCCCACAATCGCGTGACCAGATGAAATGGGATCTGTATAATGAATAAAATATAAGTTAGCTCTTTTTGTGTGAAATATGTTAGCTCTTTTAATGACATAAAATGGAGAAGCATACAACAAGGTTATATATATTCCCATAAAATAATTGAAATGACTTGGTTAATTAATAGAAAACTAAGAAATAATGCAAGTTAAACATTATTTTCAAAAAAATTAATAGTGAGAATTTTAAGAATTTGAACCTCGCGTATCAAGAGACAATTGAACCAGCTGAAAGCAAATTGAATAAACTCGAGTCCTTGTTCTTCCATGTGTTTTGAGACGGACTCTGAAGGGACAAAATAAACAATTATGCCTCAATATGGTTACTATGATCATCAAATAAGTTTTTGAAAGTTGCATCGTGAGAGCAAGTTTCGTAAACTCTTATAATGCAACCAAATTGTAATTGATTTTCGTATAAAGTTCATGTAATGTTCTGCTTATTGTTACCCAATAAAAAATATAAGATTGTTTTTTAGACGAGAACCGGAAGATCATGAAAATGACAATCATGAATCTGGTGCATAGCAAGCATGCACTCATAATAAAAGGCATATCGTAGACGCACTAACATTAATTAATATAAACAAATCTTGAATTACCATCAATTCGTCTAACCAATTCCTTGAGTTTATAAACAAGCCTTTGGATTCCTGGCTGAGCAAACGTGTAATGGTCTTGCATTCCATCGAGCAACTTGGACAAGCACCAATAACAATCTGCTTCTATATCCAAAATTTTGTTTGGAGGAAGATCAAAGATAGACCAGCTATCTATGTCGCCTTCCAAGTGCTCAGACAAGAAAACGACCAAAAATGGCGTCACAAGATCATTTATCCCTTGCACATAACCACTTGCCGGGTGTTTTATTGCCCTAATAATGATGCAAAAAAAAAAAAAAAAAAGTTGAGGAAAACACATAACGAAGAAGACTAGTGAAACTCTGACTATAGGCACTGAATCATAGTAGCTAACCATATGTAGAGAAGACGCTCCAAGGATTTTTGAACTTCCGGTTGTTGGAAGAATGTGACATCTGGTACGGTTCTTGGGCAATCGACAGATATCTACACAAGTACAAAGCGCTCTTCACCATTGTCGTCTCCGGAACGGAGAGGGTGCTGCAGCAAGTCGTCGAGCAGCTTCAGAAGCTCGTCAATGTCTTGAAGGTTGTTTTTCGAAAACCTCTATTTCGTTTCCATTTTAGGTGGGAGTTGGTTTGAACTGATTTGGGAAGGCTTTGTTGGGTTATTCGTTTCATATGTAATGTGGTTGCCATTTGAATAGGTTGAAGATCTCTCCAGTGAGGCTCAGGTAGAGCGCGAATTGATGCTTATAAAAGTGAATGCTGAAACTGAGCACCGTGCTGAGGTTAGTTGGTTTATGCTTTTGCTGTTTGTTCAGTGGCTCGAAATGTATGTTTTCCATTTCCAGTGAGAAAGTTGTTTTCTTTCTTGATGTCTTGTTTACTTACTGATTCTAGTATAGGTTTGAATTTCAGATCAAGTGGTTGATCGACATCTTTAGGGCGAAAATTGTTGATATCTCAGAGCATTCAGTCACAATTGAGGTTATGATTCTTGAACTTGAGTATCACTGAGAATTCTGCGGCCAGAATGATTCATAGATCATGTAGGATTCATTGGTCTATTTTGCTTGCAGTTTTCGGTTTATTGCATTTTTTGAATTATTGAGTTTAGTTGATGACTGATAGTGGCCTATGGTCCTTAGAAGAGTGCAGCGGAAGTACATCTCACGTGATTCAAATTGTAATTGAATCGTTAAATTCTTCCCTGAAAAGTGGCTAGTGGCATCGATGTGTTTAAAAAGTTTTAATCTTTGTATGCATTTAACTATTGCACTCTTTGAAAAATAGGGTTTGCGTCATGGGAGTATGTTGCTTATTAATTCTGTTTTGGATTATTAGGTCACTGGAGACCCTGGGAAAATGGTTGCTGTGCAGAGAAACCTAAGCAAGTTTGGTATCAAAGAAATTGCTAGAACTGGCAAGGTTACTTTTTAGCTCTGTTCTCATCATTGTGGCCCTTGTCCCCGTTACATCTGTGCTAATGTATGAACTTCTTCCTTGCATTAGATTGCATTGAGAAGAGAAAAAATGGGTGCCACTGCTCCCTTTTGGCGATTCTCTGCCTCTTCATATCCTGATCTTGGAGAGAATGGGGCTGAAAATGGACTATCAGCGGTTAAAAGTAGAGCAGTCATCACTGAAGCTGATACGAGTGCAGGGGTATGCAGTTTCTAGATCCATGATCTTATGCTCTCTCTGATTTGAGGGCAATTAGATTAGTAAGAAGTTGATGCCATAATTTACCATGAGTGTTGACTGTTACTTTCCATATTGCTGGCTGAGAAGTGGTTCAATTTAAATTTTCAACGATGATTATCCTCAACTCACCAAATGACTTCTTGACTGACACATTCTGTGAATGTTTCTGTTACCCTTTTGTCTCCCCATTTATGTATTGGTTGCTTCTAGAAATGAAGTTTGTTATTTGTCATTTTGCCTTCAAGTGGTTTTCTTGCTTCTGATTTGCTGGAATTTCAAATTCATTTATCCAGGGAGATGTTTATCCTGTGGAGCAGTCTGATGGGTTTCCTTTTCATCAAGTTCTTGATGCACACTGGGGTGTTCTAAATGAGGAAGATGTAAGAAAGCTCGCTTCTGTTTATAGTTCAGTTCATCAAACAGATTAATGATAAGTGTTGATTATTTTATTCAGAAAAGTGGTCTTCGATCACATACTTTGTCCATGCTTGTAAATGATGTCCCTGGAGTTCTCAACCTTGTTACTGGGGTTTTTTCTCGACGGGGTTATAAGATTCAGGTATGTTCATTCTTACTGTGTTTTGTTATTCTTTGCGACATTAATATGTTTGCACTTTTATTTACTATATTTTCTTCTGGGTTGCCAGAGTTTAGCCGTTGGGCATTCTGAGAAGGAGGGCCTCTCGCGTATTACAACTGTCGTTGTCGTACCTGCTACAGATGAATCAGTTAGTAAATTGGTGAAGCAACTGTATAAGCTAGTTGACCTTCATGAGGTAATTGACAGAATTGCACTGTGAAAAAACTTATTTGTTTCTTACAAATTGCATTACCTAGGTAGAGATGAGTATTAGCAACCTGTTCTAGGTACTCTACATAACGTATCTGTCTAGGATGTGTTTGACTTGTTAATCATCATGCTCTTCAGTGTTGCTGATCATTCTTCGGGTTTAATATTCAATTTGGAAGTATTATCGGCAGAGTACTTTCCATCCCTGTTAACAGTCTGCTGCCCTTTCAGGTTCGTGATCTTACCTCCTCCCCATTCGCTGAACGTGAACTAATGTTGATCAAGATCGCGGTGAATGCTGCTGCTCGCCGCGACGTCCTTGATATTGCCACCATTTTCAGGGCAAAAGCAGTTGATGTCTCTGACCATACCATAACCCTCGAGGTTAGTAACTTGCTGTCCCAGTCATAATACGACTGCAACCTTCACTTCATGGCTTCTTCAAATCGCAAAAATTTGACTTTGATGAATTCACTATTGAACAACACTTCGCTTGGCGCAGCTTACGGGAGATCTGGACAAGATGGTTGCTCTGCAGAGATTGTTGGAACCCTTTGGCATCTGCGAGGTTATTTCTCTCTTTCCTTCATTTTCTGATGCACCAATACCAACCTGCTTTTTGTGACTCGAAATGCCTTCCTCCTCTTACTATAGGTTGCACGAACTGGACGAATAGCTCTGGTTCGCGAATCAGGCGTGGATTCCAAATATCTCCGCGGATACTCTTATCCTATATAGTTAATTCACAGGCACCCGTTCTTCGCAGCAACGACGAAGAAAGCTGTCTAACAGCATGCTTCAGTGAGGTAAGAATGAGGCCCCTGCTGGGAGACAGTTCGGTTACCGAATGTTTTGCCATTGCTCTGCTGTATGCCGTAGTTTGGGACCAGCTACATACTGGGTAGAACTTCCATGTACTATAAAACGAAATTTTGTTCGCTTCCCTGTCTTCGAAAATATTAGTTTCTGTTTTGATACGAGTTCTTGGCGTAGGCTGAAATATGACCTGTTGCTATCTTAGTGGTGAACCGACTGATTCGTAGGATAGATATTGGCCCTGTTCTCGCTCTGCTGCGAGTCGAATGGCTGTCCAATTTGGCTTGGCCAAGATCTGGCTGTGACGGTACTAGACTGCTAGTTCTCATATCGTGGCTTTAGGACCATAGCCGAATTGGTTCACATGGAACATACACAAAACATCTCGTTGATGTTCTCAACGTATACAAAACGTTACGACGAAGTGGAAAGATATGATAGCTGCCAATAAGTGCTCTCAGGTTTAGTTTTCACAACCTATAATTCACAAAAATACAAATTTTAACGGCCGTCAATGAACCTAAAAGTTTGAATCGCGCGTATCCGCTCTTATGAATTCATCTAGCTAGTATATATGTATCGACCGCATCTTTAAATCGAACCATGAGATCTATCAACAGTGTGAAAGAGTAAATAGACCTAAACGGCTAAACCATTAAAAAAAAAAAATGCATCCCCAGCTAACCCTCCCAATTGTCACCACACTTCAGTGAGGTAAGAATGAGGCCCCTGCTGGGAGACAGTTCGGTTACCGAATGTTTTGCCATTGCTCTGCTGTATGCCGTAGTTTGGGACCAGCTACATACTGGGTAGAACTTCCATGTACTATAAAACGAAATTTTGTTCGCTTCCCTGTCTTCGAAAATATTAGTTTCTGTTTTGATACGAGTTCTTGGCGTAGGCTGAAATATGACCTGTTGCTATCTTAGTGGTGAACCGACTGATTCGTAGGATAGATATTGGCCCTGTTCTCGCTCTGCTGCGAGTCGAATGGCTGTCCAATTTGGCTTGGCCAAGATCTGGCTGTGACGGTACTAGACTGCTAGTTCTCATATCGTGGCTTTAGGACCATAGCCGAATTGGTTCACATGGAACATACACAAAACATCTCGTTGATGTTCTCAACGTATACAAAACGTTACGACGAAGTGGAAAGATATGATAGCTGCCAATAAGTGCTCTCAGGTTTAGTTTTCACAACCTATAATTCACAAAAATACAAATTTTAACGGCCGTCAATGAACCTAAAAGTTTGAATCGCGCGTATCCGCTCTTATGAATTCATCTAGCTAGTATATATGTATCGACCGCATCTTTAAATCGAACCATGAGATCTATCAACAGTGTGAAAGAGTAAATAGACCTAAACGGCTAAACCATTAAAAAAAAAAAATGCATCCCCAGCTAACCCTCCCAATTGTCACCACACTTCTGAATCTGAACCCACAGAAGCACAGTATAAAACAGACTAAGTTGAAATCAGATGAATTCATCCGACCTGGCGACCAACACTGTTCAGATAAAAGCTAGTATATATATATAGAGAGTAATAACACAGCCAACAATACTGAGAATAGCTCATAATTCATTCCCGGTGGGCAACAAAAACCTGAATATAAGTCATGTCCCACTGCCCAACCTCATGATTTCACCCCACACTGACCAAGCTTTCTTTGTTAACATAAACCCTGCGAGCTCCATGAACACCATCTGCCACAACTTTAGTGGCCTGAGTAGCAGGGTCGAACAACACCAACTCATGGGTTTCAGATGTGCCATAACCCCTAACAAGAATAAGCTCGTCGTCCCTCCACCACCCAACCACAGATATATAAGGGTAATTACCTGGCATCCAATCCTCACCAGCAGCAACCTCCGGCGTCGGCAGCATCACAGAAGGTGGAATAAAGGGAGCAACAGTCTGGTGCTTGACCCAACGCCATTCTTCACTCAGTAACCACATGTCACAACCACCGCTACTCTCCTGGAAAAGAAACAAAGCAAGCGCATCCTTGTACACAAGAAGCTGTTTCATACCAGCCTCAACATAAATGCGATCATATAGGTTGGGCACCGGATCGTCAACCACACGGAAAACCTCATTCTCGAGGTCGAACGCCAGTGCTGCAAGAGGAGATAAGCATGCCCAGAAAAAGAACCCATTCAAGTAATTGTAAGATCGGACGGAGTCGAATATACGAACTTCAAGCCGCAACTCTTCTAGCTCCCTCCAAGTATCAGTGCCAGGTGTGTACACCACCACTTGTGAAGGGAATTTGGGAGAGGAGCTGGCTACAAGAACGCACCAGGGGGTAACGGCTGTATCATCATTCCAGAAGTGCCTAATCATAACTATCTTGAAATCCTTAGCCACTGGATCTAGCCCGAACCCGTAGTTGTCGAAATAGTGTGTTGCGGCAGTGCTTTTCCTGACCGGTGGCATCGTGATTTCCCTAGATTTGCCGGTTGCTGGGTTCCATATACGCACTTCCGACTTGCCATCGCCCATCAGAAATATGCCGTTGCAGGGTCCGGCGATTATAAGCGTATTAAACTTCAGGTACTGAACTTGTGGTGATACATGACCACCGTGACAAAGAGGAGAGAATAGCCTAACCGGTGTGAAGCCATCATATCTTACATCAAAGTTTGGATGCTCGCACACCATCAGGGTCTGAGAAGCAGAGCCAGCCGGGCCGTTGGTGTAGTTTCTGAGGTGCATGGAAACCAGGAAGGGGCTTGAAATTGTGGCATTCCAGCTTCTGCAGACGGACTTGAGCTGTAACAGATCTCTAGCGGGGAGCCGAACCAGGATCTCCACCAGCAATTCTCCCGGCAACTCATCCACCTTGTTAACCACCGCAGGTTTGAACAAGGTCAGATCTTTCTCCTCCCCCTGTGAAAAAAAGATTAGAGGACAGAAGCCACGCCAAATTTTACAAGCAGAGCCAACAAAGAAAAGGGGGAAAACAGAGAAGCAAATAGGAAAAGGAGGGCAGCAAAACTAAAACAGAAGCCAGAGAATCAGCAGCCACTTAGAACACCAACGCATGCAGTCAGCCGGACGGATAGGTTTTACAAGATCTCTATCTTCTTCCCCAAATTCTCCTCTAAATCTCTAAATCTCCATCAATTCCCACTTTCCCAATCCAATCGATAGAACCTTAGAAATAGGTTTCTATCAACCAGTAGCCACATAGAACCGGTTCTATAAAGATGAAGCTGCAGATATCAATTACTTCAATCAATTCAGGGAGTGCACAAACTATTCTCCACGGATGAGATGCGATACCTCGATTTTGATCTGGCTATTGCGTCTCAAGGACGAAAATTTGAAGATTCCACTGACAACTTGCTGAATCATCGACACCGGAAACGCTGCCAGGACATGAGTCGCCCAATTCCTCTTTTCATCCATCGCCGATCCGTACGCCTCACGCGTGGGTGCTGGTGTTAGGGGTGAACAAACACACCCGCAAACCGACCCACCTGTCCAACCCGACCCAACCCATCCGTATTTATCGCTAAATCGAAGGTTTTGGGTTGGGTGAGGGTTTTCCTTTGTACAACCCGCTCTTTTGGGTTGGGTTTGGATTTTGGATTACACAACCCGTAGAACCCGACCCAACCCGTGTTCCAATTATTGGTATGAGTTCATATCCAAAAAAACATTTGTGTCGTATATAGTCATACTTATGAGAAAATTAAGATATTTCACCATGTTTTTCTCTTAAAGTCTCACTAATCTAATGCATTCTTCGACTTAAAGTTTAGACATATATTTAATATAGCTATGATTCACGTAATTTTTTTTCTTGTGTAGAATTTTTTAAAAATACCATATTATGGATGCGTTCATTTGTAACCTTTTTAGCCTATTTCAACAAATGTCGTGAAAAAACTAGACATAAGTTGAAGTAAATCAAGTTTTATTAAAATTCAAACAATATTTGTGAATTTTTATACCTTTCACCTCGGTTTATTCGTTTGAAATTTTTATTTTTTTATAAAATATTTTTATGATGTAGAATAATTACATATTTTGTGTTGGGTTGGGTCTTTACTTAAAAATATCGACAACCTGACCCAACCCATTTAGAAACAAACCGTAGGGTTTAGAATTTTTTGGGTGGGTTTGGGTTTAATATTTCCCAAACCGTAGTGCATGAGTCGGGTGATTAAAATGCCTAAACCCGGACCACCCGACCCATGTACACCCCTAGCTGGTGTTAACGAGGAAGGGAAAGTATGTAAAATATATCAGCGGAATCGAAATCAAACACGAGGCAACGATTTACGTGGTTTCCCCGTTCAGTGTGAACGGGACTATTCCACGGAGAACGTGATTTCTCAGACCTTCTTATTAGTAGCAGTTCGTCTGCTGCTGTACATACAAAAGCCGAACAAAACAGTCCCTTATATACTCGACCTGAGCATTAGGGCAAAAGGAAAAATGTCAAAAAGGTCCTCCAATAATGTAAACACAACACACTGTTCTACACTCCCCATCAAGCTCGAGTGTGTAGATCGCGAACACCGAGCTTGTCTAGCAGTGTGTGGAATTGCTCAGTTCCCAGAGCTTTTGTGAAAATGTCTGCGAGCTGCGACGTGGTTCCAATTTTCTTCGGATTAATCTCCTTGGACATAACTCGCTCACGGACGAAATCACAGTCCATCTCCACATGCTTCGTTCTCTCATGGAAGACGGGATTTGCTGCTATGTGTAATGATGCTTGGTTGTCACAATAGAGTGACGTAGGGACCTGCTGTTTAACTACCAGCTCTTCGAGAAGGAATCGCAACCAAAGTACCTCGCTCACTGTGCTTGCCATGGCTCTGTACTCTGCCTCGGCTGAGGATCTCGATACAACCTTCTGCTTCTTTGTTCTCCAAGATATTGGCGCTCCTCCCAACTGAATGTAATACCCAGTAGTTGAGCGTCTGGTCGTTTGACATCCTGCCCAGTCTGCATCGCAGTAACCCATTAACTCCAAATCTCCAGACTTGGGAAAAAACAGCCCTTGCCCCGGCGAATTCTTCAGATATCGCAGGACTCTTTCTGCCGCCGCAACATGTTCTGGACCTGGACGATTAACAAACCGTGACAATATGTTAACTGCATAAGGAATGTCAGGTCTCGTTACCGTGAGGTACATGAGGCGTCCCATGAGTCGTCGGTAGGCGCTAGCATTATTAGCTGCTTCATCACTCGGTCGTGTAAGTCCGTGGTTTTGTTCCATGGGAAAATTGCTAGGGCGTGCTTCAGTGACGCATGCATCGTCGAGGATATCCAATGTATACTTCCTCTGACTAAGTACCACTCCATCAGGCACTCTCGCTACCTCTATTCCCAAAGAATATTTCAGGGCTCCCAAGTCCTTGATGCTAAAACGCTCATCAAGAAATCGTTTTACCTTAGCAATGTAGTCTGGACTGTTCCCGATGAGAATTACGTCGTCCACATATATGAGAGCTGCCACAAAGGTCTCTCCGTGCTTGTAGATCAGCAACGAGTGGTCTGCACGCGATGGTTTAAAACCTAGTTCCGAAAGTGATTGAGTGAACTTCTGGTACCAGTTTCGAGAAGCCTGTTTCAGCCCATAAAGAGATTTTCTCAATCTGCAGACCCTACTATCACCTGACCTTGAAAATCCCTACAGAACCTGCATGTACACCTCCTCTTCTAGATCGCCGTGTAAGAAGGCGTTATTTACGTCCAGCTGATGTAAATCCCAACCTCGTTTAACTGCTACTGCCAAGAGGGCACGCACCGTTACCACTTTGGCTACTGGTGCAAAAGTGTCATGGAAATTGACACCTTCGAGTTGTGTAAATCCTTTTGCAACTAGTCGCGCCTTATACCGTTCAACAGAACCATCGGGTCTGTATTTTACCTTGTACACCCACTTGGCGCCTATGGCTTTCATACCCTGTGGGAGAGTCTCCAAAGTCCACGTACCGTTGGCTACTAATGCATCAATTTCTCTTTGCATAGCTTCTCTCCAACAGGCGTGCTTTACGGCTTCTTCGAAGGTCTTAGGCTCTACTATCTTCGAAATGGCAGCAAGATACGCTCGATGATTAGGGGAGAAATGATCATACCCGACATGATTGGCAATTGGGTACTTCGCCGCTGCTTCTTCACGGGACTGCCCAACAAGTTCAGTTTCATATAAGTCGACAAGGGTAGGAGGGGGTCTTCGAATGCGCGTCCCACGCCTCAAACCGGGTTCTTCTGGCTCCAACGAGGCATCATTATTTTTTTCGACAAGCATTTCATGCGCCTCCTCCTCATGCACTCCATGCAACTGGGTTACCACTTCCTCGTGGTCTTCATGGTAATGTCCCACATTATCATCCTCATCATCATGGTCTGCTTGAATTACTTGCATCAGTTCCTCGTCCTCAATGGGAGGCTTAGGAATGCCATCATTAGAAGTGACATTTCTCAATGCTTCCTTGGCTGGTACTTCCTTCTCACGGAATGGAAACACGTTCTCAACGAAGTGAACGTCTCGTGAGGAATATATGCGACGAGTATGAAGGTTATGTACTCAAAAGCCTTTCTGAGTAGCTGGATACCCAACAAACATGCATGGTCTCCCCCCTCTCGACGAACTTGTTGAGACCGTGACGTGTGTCTTTCGCATAAACTAAGCATCCAAAGCTGCGAAGATGTCCATAAGAGGGAAGACGGCCAAGAAGTACCTCATAAGGGGTCTTGTTGCCAAGAATGCGCGATGGCAGTCTATTGATCAAGTAGCTAGCCGTGACAACGCACTCCCCCCAAAAACGAACAGGGAGACCCGAGTGAAATCGGAGGGCGCGAGCAGTCTCGAGTAGGTGACGATGCTTGCGTTCCGCCACACCATTCTGCTGGGGTGTGTTGACGCAACTAGTCTGCAAGAGAATGCCACGAGCCTCATAGTAGTCTTGCAATGTGTGAGTTTGGAATTCCAAACCGTTATCTGCCTGAATTCGCCGAACAGAAGAGTGAAACTGAGTCTCAAACATTTGACAAAATAGACGAAGATAACGATCAACATCTGACTTATACTTAAGCAAATAAACCCAGGTGGCTCGACTGTAGTCATCAACCACTGTCAAAAAATAGCAAGAACCATCCATAGAAGGAGTGCGATAACCCCCCCAAATATCCATGTGAACTAACTCGAAACAAGCACGAGTTTTGATAGAATGAGAGACAAAAGGAGTTCTAGTCTGCTTTGCTCGTAAACAAGAATCACAGTGATGTTCTTGGTTATAACTAGAAAGATGCAATGAACTCCGCAGATAAGATAGCTTCTCAGGAGATGGGTGCCCCAGACGGGCATGCCAAAGAGGGGCCAAATCCTTCCTAGCTGCAGCAAAAACCGAGGGTGATACACTAGCGGGTAGCTCGCGGTGCCCAACGTGCCGGAGATAGTAAAGGCCGTTACTGAGCTGGCCCAGTCCAATCATAGTCCTGGAGCGTAAGTCCTGAATAATGCAGACACCAGCCAAGAAGAGTAAAGCAATGTCATGATCTTTGGTTAACCGACTATCAGATAGTAAGTTGCACTTAAACGTCGGAACATGTAACACGCGCTCAAGCTTAAGAAAACCATTCAGGTTTAAGGATCCAATGCCTTCTACAGGAATACTAGCTCCATTCGGAATTCGAACTGGAGAGAGTGGACCTGAAGTATTAATTTCATGCAGCCAGTATGAATCCCGAACAATGTGTTCGGTGCAACCCGAGTCAATGATTCCGTCACAAAGATCAGAATTGTTACCGGCCATATGTGTTGTGGGCTCGTTAGATGCGCTTGCCGGTGATGAGAAAAACTCCTTTAGATGGGCAAATTGAGCTGGCGAGAGTCCTGGAATAGGGTTGTCCTCGCCTTCAACGCTAGCTGCGCGCGGATTTGACTTCCCTTCTCCTCGCGGTTTGTGAGCATTGTTAACACCCCGGTCACTTTGGCGATCACCACGGTTCCCTTGACGATTCTTAGCTTGATCCGGGTACCCAATAATCTTAAAACAAGTCTCCCTAGTATGTCCAGTCTTGTGGCAATGAGAGCAACGTGGTAATTCATCCTCAACATCTTTCTCTTTGTGCGTTTGAAAGGCTGCCGCTTCCACAATTGGGCGCCGTGATCCCCTAATTTGTCTCTGTTGCTCTTCAACTGCCACTAGTTGATATGCTTCGGCCAGGGAGGCTACAGGCTTCATACTTAGAATTTGGGTGCGCACAACAGAAAACGCATCATCAAGGCCAAGAAGAAAGTCGTATAGGCGCTCGGTCTCTTCCTTCTCCCTCGTTTGTTTGGCAACGTCACAAGTGCAATTTCCACAAGAACAACGAGGAGTAATACTCACTGCTTGCAGCTCGTCCCAAAACGTGCGCAATTTGGTGTAGAATGCCGAGACGCTTTGTTTTTCCTGGCGCAGACCACTAATATGTCCACGCAGCTCATAGGCTCTAGCTGCCGAACTGGTTCCAAAACGTTGCTGCAGGTCTGCCCAGATATCACGAGCTGTCTTCGCACCTCTTACACTATTGCGTACTTCCTTGCTCATCGCCGTTTTCAACCACCCCTTCACGGTGGCATCACACCGAGCCCATGCTTCATCCTGAACCCCCGATCCTGCTTTCGAACGTGGGAGAGACCCATCCACAAAGGCCATTTTGTTTTTCGCGATGAGCGTCTCGGTCATATCGTTGACCCAATCGCTGTAGTTGAGATCCGTCAACAAGTCGCTCCCGAACAACTGACCAGGGTTTTCGGACGGATGCAGGTAGAGTGGAGACGTAAGAGGTATCACATCATCAGCCGAAGAAACGCTTGCCTTGTCGCGTTTCTCGTCGTCACCAGCCATCTTGAAACTTCAAACTAACGATCACAGCTCTGATACCATGTAAAATATATCAGCGGAATCGAAATCAAACACGAGGCAACGATTTACGTGGTTTCCCCGTTCAGTGTGAACGGGACTATTCCAAGGAGAACGTGAGTCTCAGACCTTCTTATTAGTCGCAGTTCGTCTGCTGCGGTACATTCAAAAGCCGAACAAAACAGGCCCTTATATACTCGACGTGAGCATTAGGGCAAAAGGAAAAATGTCAAAAAGGTCCTCCAATAATGTAAACACAACACACTGTTCTACAAAAGGGAGTCTAGGAGGAAGAAAACAAAAACTTGAGGGGAGGGAGAGAGAGATTCCTGGTGTTAGTGAGTAGCTAATGAGGCAAGACAGAATGTTGAATTATCAATGTTTACACTTCGCCATATACATTTATGATTATCAATGTCTACACTTCGCACAATAACTGTTGAATTAATTCAACGAAAAAAAATAACTGTTGAATTATCTTTAAATTTTATTTTTTACTCATCTTGTCCAAAGAATTTTAGAAACTCAGAATGTACAAACTTTATTTTCGTATTGGTTAATTAAAACATTCAATATTATCATCTTGTGCTTCATATATGAATAAATGTTTATTCTCAATATCTAACTTGCATCGTACATTGCAAGTAAAAATGAATAACAAGTTAGTGATAAAGATAATTAGAGATAACTAATTATCAAAAATTATTTCATAATCACTCTCATCTCTCACCTAACTACCAAACAAACAAACATCATGAAACAACAAGTACATATACATGATATTGTATCATACTTTGAAGTACACCGACTAGTTTGATTAAACTTTATGTGTATTTGTATTTACTTTTTTGTCGTAATGTCTAATGTGTATATTTCTTAATTGCCATAGATTTTATATAATTTAATAAATGTTAGCAAAAAGTTGTAAATCTATCTCATGAGTTTCCATGAATTCATTTTCTTAACATTCTAGATACTTTTTAATATACTAGATTGTGACCCATCCATTGGCCGGTGCATTTTATCCATTGCATAAACCATAATAGCTATAAAAAGAAGCAAGATAAGTTTGTAGTTGATACTTGTAACACCCCGAACCTTTTCCGACGAAGATATTGTCCGCTTTGGGACTCGACCCAAACGGTTTTCGATTTGGGGTGCAATTCAAGGTGACTTCTCGTAAGGTCACTCATCCTTGTTGTACTCCACACTAAGCACGTTTAACACAAGAACTCCGACATTACACCCCAAAATGCGTCTTGTCAGTTAAGGTCGGTTTCCTACTTATGAACCATGGATCTCTCTCGTGCTTTGTCGATGTGGGATTTGCCTAAGGTTGGGAGAAGATTTTTGCAAGGTGAGAGACGATTTGAAAGTTCAACCTCTGGTTGTTTCCTCTTCGCATTCTCTTTTATTCATTCTGAATGCCTGTTTGTCTTTTTCCCAATCGAGATATCGAGGACGCGTTTGCTGGCATAGGTGTTGGTGGTCGCTGAATCGCAGCATAAGATTACTAAGACCGGGGAATTTCTGAGTTGTAGAGAAATCATATGTTGGATTTTATTTTAGTATTGAAGATAGTACGAAAAATAACCAAATCTGCAAGTTCTGCTTTGGTTAAAGCTAAATGTTCTGTCTTTGATAGATGGGATCGTTCTCCCATTCTTCTGCTCAAGGATTTGTCTGATCGGAAGAATAGTTGTGAGGGATGGATTCAGTTTTATATGCTAAAAAGGTTTAGAAGTAGCATCATTACTGACCACTGAGTTCGTGTCATGGTCGTGTAGAATGTCTGCAAGTGTACTCAAAGTTGTCACAAACTACTAGCCGAGACTACTGCCACCAGTTTGCTAACCAGTCTGATTTTTCCTTGGTTGGTTTACTTCCTTTCCTTGCTGAGATATGTTGTGCTTTTGTCTTGCTTTGGGTTGTGAATTATTTTGTTTTGTTTTTATTGTGTACCTCTTCCTCAGATTCTATGTTCAGTAGAATGACAACTGGAGGGTTCAATAGAATGGCAATTGGTGGGTTCTTTTTTTTATTCAATATCTATGGGTTTTGATAGATAAGAGTTCACTTGGTTTTGGATCCTATGAATGAATTTTCCAAGCACCAAATGCTTCTAAAAAGTCCAAGTTAGTCTCCCAATTCGCACCAACTTCTAGTAAAAACGACCATTGAAATTCCAGGATGTGTCATGAGTTGCATTGCTGAACCAAACAACTATCTCTACCACCTTCAAATTATTTCGATGAACAAATATGTTGTCATAAACAGAATTATCAAGATCAAGCGTGACCCGTCACGGAGCACGGATCGATTACTAGTCCAATCATTAATTGGAACTTAACAATTGCAAATTACGAGACGAAAACACAGTAGGCTACTATAAACCGATTACAACGAAACCACAAAGTACCCAGCTTGCATTGAATAAAGCTTGTCGTGCGGTTTTTTCGTGTTGACATCTACATCCCACATTTGTCAAGCTTAGTGCACTACTTAATGCTCACATAAGGATAAAGTAAGCTTTAAATTGACGAAAAGGTACATGGCTATAGAAATCTGAAAATACAAATAAAAAGACCCTATAATTGATGTATATCTTCTGCTTTATTTTATTTTTATTTCTGAGTGATATCAATGAGAAATAATAATTAAACTTACAATTCTACTCAGGGCCCCTAAAAGACCTTACAGAAGCCACCCCCAAGAAATCAAAAGATTATAGCTCTACAAGAGACAAAAGCAGTGCTTTACGCGCCACTCTATGGGTAGCACTGTTGGCGGATCTAGGTACCGCCCTAAACTCTATACAAACAAACAAAGAGCTAAGGATCTGAAGACACTCTCGTAACACCGGACCACCAATCGAGTCTTCTAAGACGCCTTGACGGACTTGGTTGACGACCACTTCGGAGTCACCTTCGACTATCACGTGGGTCAAGGATCTTGAGGCTACAAAGGAGATAGCAACCCTGAAAGCTAGAAGTTCGGCCAAATAAGGGTCGACTATTCCTTGATGCTGCAACCCGAACGCCAACAACACATGCCCGTCTGAACCACGGATAACAAGCCCAGACGAACACTCGGAGGCACTAACAGCTGCGTGCCTGCGTCGACGTTGATCTTCAAAAAGCCTTCTGGTGGAGGGACCCAAGTGGTGGCTGGAATGTTTGGGAGTAGAGAGCTGCGGGGAGGAGGGGGGGAAGAAGACTGGAAATTTCGAGGACCTGGTTGTAGAACTGTCTGGCTAGAGAACGGACATGAGGTTGGGTAAATTCAAATGTCACTTCATTTCTAGACTTCCGGATTCTCCAAAGTAAACACACGCATTGGAGAATGTGGAATGGGGAGGTCTTGAGATCATGACATGTCACCACCATGGCTTTGGGGTACAGGCGTTAGCCTTTTATCTGCCCTTACAATAGATGCCGCAGCCAGTGCCATGCATTCTTGGTCGAATAACAAACTCAAATTACAGGCCTCGTCGATACTCTAGTTGCTTGGTGTTTTCGAGCAATACCTGTACCAAAAAAAAAAAAAAAAAACTCCGGAGTGTAAGTAATTACTTGTCTGATGAAGAACACCAAAGAGAACTTTGTGACGAAGAGAGAGAGAGCCCCAGTTAATTGAAAGCTAACTATTACCTCCCGTATATAAGTTGCAATGGCCTTGCAGCCTTCAATTGCAAGCTGCATAACGTTTTCAACAATATCAACTGGCAACTTGGCATCCATCTGCGCAGAAATAATTGAAGGAATTGAGTAGTGAAGAACTAAACACCAATCAGACATCCACATTGTTTTATTTAAATTGAATTAACGATTAATGAAAACCAATCTCCCGATCCTAACCTGAAGAAGAGTCACTTTGTCTAGCTTCGGTAGAAACCCAACGGTGACATCAGGACCCCCAGCACTATCTTCCAGATAATTAAGATCTGTAGCAAATGCAGTAGGATTAGTGCGAGCTTTGATGGTTAACAGCTAACTGGAAAAGAGAAGGTATAAAGTGAAGGTACAAGCATACCTAGCAAAGGAGTGCTATTGAGGTAACCAGCAATACAGGAAGTCACAAGGTCACGCATAGGGATCCCAGCATCAGCTAGGGCCAAAGTTGCAGCATTTATACATGCAGATCTAGTTCCTGCAAGCAGATGCAGCCATGTGATGATAAGATAAGAACCTCTTTTACCAGGAAAGGTTTACGTACTAGTCACAAAGGACCACGTGGACACGATTATGTACATGATTAGTCATCAAGCAACTCCAAAAAGGGCGAACGACTCACCTCCATCAGCTTGGAGGACTTGCACGTAGATGTCTATCTGTAGGATTCACAAACAACACTATCCTTTAGGAAATGTAACAAGTGTTATCCTTCCTGATAAAATAAGGACAAAGCAGTAAGAAAATAACCTGAGAGCGGGCATTAGGTGAGTCAATATGCAAGCTTCCATTGTCTGGCGGATGACTAAAGATATCTCTGTTGATCGCCTGAGAATAATATGCAGGTGCCAAAAGAGTTAACAAGATCCCCCATTCTAGGATATGGCACAGGAATTTTACCAAGCCAAGCTTATGATAATAAAGATAAGAAAACCTTGTCATGCAAACAATTTGGCCCACATCATTGCAAATGCTGATTATCTATCTAATCCAGAGCCCTGGTTCAAATCTATACTCTCTAATTAATATCACACCTTAATAAACTATTAACTTTATAAGAACTATAAGAAACTAAAAAACTCAGAGAAAGGCAGAAACAGGTTGCATCATCTAGCATATCGAAACCATCTGGAAGCATTATGATTACCTATCGCCCTTTGGTTTACGCTTGCGGTCACCGGTGCTGAAATTGGCCATGGTGTACTCACACCTCACCTGCGGTTTACATGAGCAAAAAGTTAGAGGCTGATCTCATAGCTAGGCAACTCAACATAAAAATGTCAAGATCAACAATACCAATGCCTGGTCGTTACTCAGTTGGCTCTTGTTCTGGACCTGAACAATTAAAACCAGGCAGTCTCAGATAAGCAGTAAAAGCTGTAACTTGACGTAATTCCAAAAAGAAATTAGCACCCTTGGAGCTCAAACAAAGAATAATACATACCTCTCTAGGACCATAGACAGCAGCAATTACTTTGGTGTTGCCCATTTCAAAAACAGCAGAACTGCAAGTGTTCGGGATTTTAACTTGTTAATTCATACTAAATTCGAAGACATAAAAAATGCATTAGGGTTTTGAAGATACCCGTCAGCTCTGGCAACCGCGCCAATCTCTGGTCCAAAACCAAGCCTTCCGGCATTCGTAAGAGTTACCATACGAGCTCTTGTTGAAGCGTAATTAGGAGAAGAAGGCAACCGTGAGAACTAGTAGGTGTCGGAGTAGGCAAGAGAAGCGATGTGAATGAGAAACTGGCTGGCAGCGTCGGGAGAGGGTGAAGGCAGTGTTGTCGTCAACTTTGATTTAGATGAAAGAAAGGTTGTTGTGGTTGTCGGAATGAGTAGGCGAATGGGAGCTTGCAATGGTTTCAATGTGGCGGTCCTTTATAGTAAGACCAGCCAGTACTTGTTCTCCTAGAGTACCACTTGAATTACTGGAAAAGTAAGAGAGCAGCCTAAAACCTCACAAGATAAAAGTATACGTTGGGTGAGATTGAATTTAGAATATATATGGGATGCCTGGGAATTTGAAAAATAGAGCCGATGGGTCTGACGAGGTCACAGAACGGCAGGAAATAAATGACCCCATAACTTCTGAGAGCTCCCCCACATTCAGACTCCCAACGGTCATCATGGGAAGAGTCTTGATGAACTCACGCGTTGGAAATTAGTGTATGTTTAGTAATTTTGAGTTGAAAGTACTAGAAACTTTCGTCCTAAACAGAGGAAGGAAAGATTTGGAAGTATGTCCGGGAAAATTGGTGCAGATGGAGATAAATCCAATTTCATTAGTTGGAGCTTTAAGGTATCTCCAAGCGCCATTAGAGAATGGCCATAGTTAGAAGATGGGGATGGATATGTTACGAAATAAATACGTACGGGTATTTAATCAAGTTGTCCATTTAAATACACTAATAGGCATGAGGTTTGGGGATATTAGAAATAATTAATTAGTTAATAAAAAATGTAAATATTAGTTAAGGAAGCAATATAACTTAATAAATACGGATATTGAACGTGTTAAACACGATTTATAGGTGTTTAGCACATGAATCATCAAGTAAGCAGGGTAAAGTAAAACGGCTTGACAATAATATGTATACGAGAATATGTATGGACATATCTACATCTATTAAACGGACTATTTAGTAGCTGTGATCATGGCTGATAATAATAATATATATATGGGCATTGGCCGAAGCCAGTGGAACATTCCTCTTATTAATGTAAACAAACTGCAAAAGATACATTGGAATGACTCTGAAACTAACATGGACCAAGAGATCCTAACGAAACACCCGTAATGATTCCATCCAAAGTGAAGGAATCTACTATTAAGGACGCGTACATTAGCTTTAGTCAAACCATAAGCCACATATCTTAGCTTGCAAAGACTCGAAGAAACACCTGAATACGATGATACTTGGGAAGGATTTCTGCAAATTTATATTTGGGAACCTCCCCCCTGCTTGCCAATTCCAGTCATATAGAAACGTTAGTCCACTGCCATCTCGAGGTTCTGACCGTCGACCAGCTCCTGGATGGTAACTGCAGGTTTGATACGGGGACTAAAACTTTTAGGCATGGGCACTTCGTCAAGTATCTTATTTTTGCCGGTTGGTCCCCGCTGGGATTGTATGAACGGGCCCATTGGAACCAGCACGATCATGGTGGATTTTTGTCTGTTTCTTCCTTGAATAAACCACGGGTTGGCTACCTGCCGAGTCTCCAACTTCTTCCTCAAATTGATTTCTCAGCCCACTTCCAGTATCCAAAGCTTCTGAGATAGAAATCCCATTTCCTTGGATTTTCATAACCTCTTTTGTGTGAAAGGCCTCATCCATCGGGGGTGAATGGGCCTTGGATGGAGAGCCCAATGTTGCTTCAGCTTGAGATTTCAAGGCAGCTGATCCACTGTTCTCAGCTCTATATGTGGATTTTGTGTTTCCACTTTCCGCCGACAGTTCCCCATTCTCAGCTATCTTCCTTTTTTGGGTCTTCGATTGAGAAGTCGAGTGGCCGCTGGCATTGTATCCCGGCGCATTGTCAGCTACCAGAGGGGCAGGGAGGAGAAGAGGCATTGAGTTAGGAATCCTCCAGACGTTTCTTTGTTGGCGTCGGATTGGTTGGAGAGTAAGCTCATCAATCTTATGTCCTCCAATGTCACCCTTCAGCTCCGGACCAAAACGATAATCTGACCCTGCTTCCTTGGGAAGTCGGCAAAGTTGTGGCCCATTACTCCACAGTAGAAACAGTACACCGGAAGCCGCTCATACCGTAACGAAGACCAGAATGCCGTCTCGATCACACCATCCTCTCTGATTTTTTGAGAGGTACGGAAATATCCAGCATGACCCGGGCTTTGGCAACGTATCCAGGGTCTTGTCTGATTGCATAAAGAGCCGTTTACTTCACAGGTCCTAGCTGTTCAGCTAGCTTTTGGCCGACGGCGACGGTGCGGAATGTTGGTGGCATTCCCCAGATCTGGACTGTGAACAGAACCCTGGCTAGTTGGTTGTAGAGGTACACTGTTGGCGGCCTCCACATTTGCAATGTGATGATGTTTGATTTGATGTACCAAAGAGAGCGCCTCAGAGTTTCTTTAAGATCCGCCTCGTTTCAAAAGACAAAATTGAAACAGTCCATGATCAGCATCAAGAACGGAGACTGGGTTTCTGGTGGTCCCATACATTGTTGACAATGTGCTGGATTCTAGCTCTTGCAGGTCGGGTAACCGAGAAGAATGCTAGATTTCTGAATGAAAATCTTGTTCTCTGTATTGAATGAAAGAATCGTACAGAGTTCAGTACATAGGTCTGAATTTATACTCTGTTCTATAGGAGGGAAAGTCGTTACAATCCTAACAAACTAGACAAATTACACTTTAGATCCTATTTACATTTATTCTACCTATACTAATCCTAAACATCTAGGTTATTTACATAACGATACCTATATCATCTAATACCCCCCGCAAGCTAAGCATGGATAGATCGCATGTTTAGCTTGGAGATCAGTTCAACAAACGTGTGTACTGGTAGAGCCTTAGTGAATGGATCTGCAAGTTGGAGAGTCGTGGATATATGCTGAACCTTCAACTTCCCAGCATTGACCTGATCGCGAGTGAAATGGCAGTCTACCTCTATGTGTTTAGTGCGTTCGTGTTGGACGGGATTCTCTGTCATTTTAACGACAGAGAGGCTGTCGCAGTAAACCATGTAGGGCTGTGTAGGTTGAAATGGAAGCTGCTGAAATAAAGCTGTCATCCATTGCAGCTCTTGAGATGTGTCTGCCAACGCCCTGTACTCGGCTTCTGCTGATGATCTGGAAATGGTTGGTTGCTTTTTGGATCTCCAGCTTATCAACGAATTCCCTAAGAACACACAAAAACCAGTGACAGAACGTCGAGTGTCAGGACAGCCAGCCCAATCAGAATCAGAAAAGGCAGTAAGGCGAATGGAGGAATTACAAGGAAAGAATAAACCACGAGCTGGAGTTGTTTTTAAGTATCGAAGGAGCCTATGAGTGGCCTGTTCATGAGCAGTTGTAGGAGAATCTACAAACTGACTGAGTTGGTTGACAGTATAACAAATGTCAGGCCGTGTATTGCACAAGTATTGGAATCGACCAATGAGTTTCCTGTAACTAGAATGACCTGTTTCATCAAGTTTAGTGCCATCTTTTGCAGACAAATGTGTGGCAGGAACAGAGGGAGTTGTTGCTGGTTTTGATGCTAAAAATCCAGTATCAGAAAGTAAATCTAGTGTGTATTTCCTTTGACACAGGTGGATACCAGTTTCAGATCTGGATACCTCCATGCCAAGGAAATATTTTAAGGGACCAAGATCTTTAATTGTGAAAGCAACATCCAATTGATGTTTAACACGTTTGATCTCATCTAAGTTGTTGCCTGTTAAGATAATATCATCGACATAGACTAATAAGGCTGTAAAAGAATTGTCAGAATACTTAGTGAATAGGCTGTAATCACTGTGAGACTTCTGATAACCAAGAGTTTCAAGAGTAGTGGCTAATTTTTCAAACCATTGACGACTTGCCTGTTTTAGGCCATAAAGAGATTTGGTAAGCTTACAAACTTTATTTTGATCAGAAGGATGAACCTGTAGACCAGGAGGCAACTTCATGTATACATCTTCATGAAGGTCTCCATGTAAGAAAGCTGTATTGACATCAAGTTGTTCAAGATGCCAATTATAGATTGAAGCTAAGGCCAAAAGAATCCTAACTGTGGTCATTTTAACTACTGGTGAAAATGTGTCCAGATAGTCAATACCAGGGGTCTGAGTGTAGCCTTTGGCTACCAATCGAGCTTTGTATTTATCAATTGAACCATCTGGTTTAAACTTTAATCGAAAAACCCATTTATTGCCTATGATAGGAACGTTGGGTGGGGGATCAACTAGTACCCAGGTTTTGGTTTTTTCAAGAGAGGCAAACTCAGAGTTAACAGCTGCTAACCATTCTTTGCTTTTTGCTGCTTCTCTGTATGTTTTAGGTTCTCTTATTGCAGTGATTGATAATGCAAAATGTCGATGAGAAGGACTGAGAGAACTGTAAGATAACATCTGTTGAATAGGATATTTGGCTGAAGACAGTAAATTAGCTTGACTAACTAGATTACACTTGTAATCATGTAGTTTAGCTGGTTTGATAATCTGTCTTGTTGACCTTCTCAACTGAGGTTGAATAACAGGAATAGAATCAGTTGTTGGAACTGATGTTTCAGAAGAAAAAACTTCTGAAGTGGTAGGGGTAGTTGATGGTATTGACTGTGAAATGGAAGGTGGAAAAACAGTGTGAGCTTTAGTGAATTCCAGGTCTGAGGAGATCACTGGAAATACAGGAAGAGGAACTGATGTAGTCAAGTTATCAGAGGACTGATGAAAGGGGAATATAGTTTCATGAAATGAAACATCCCTTGAGACAAAAATATTATGAGTAATCAAATTGTATAGTCTAAACCCTTTTGTGCCATGTGGATGTCCTAGGAAAACACAAGGATTAGACCTGTGATCAAGTTTAGTGCGTGTTGCTTGAATAGTGGCAGCATATGTGAGGCAACCAAATACCTTTAAATGATTTAGAGAAGGTGGAGAACCATGGAGTTTCTCAAAGGGAGTGAGGTTCTGAAGAAGAGTGGTAGGAGTTCTGTTAATTATGTGAACAACATGCATTGCTGCAAAATTCCAGAACTGTGGAGGTAGTGAAGCTTGAAATAATAGGGCTCTAGTGACTGCTAAAATATGCTGATGCTTTCTTTCAACAATTCCATTTTGTTGAGAGGTGTAAACACAAGTAGTCTGATGAATTGTTCCCTTAGAATTATAAAAATCTGGAATATGGAATTCAAGGCCATTATCTGTTCTAATAGTCTTGATTTTACTGTGAAACTGTGTTTCAACAAAAGCAAAGAAAGAAATGATGATGGGGCGTGCTTCAGACTTGGCTTTCATTGTAAAGATCCAAGTATGCCTACTGAAATCATCTACTATTGTTAGAAAATAAGCATGACCTTGTAATGAAGAAACAGGGGCATTTCCCCATATATCAACATGTAAAATGTCAAATGGAGCTGATGTTTTACTAGTACTTGTAGGAAAAGGAAGCCTTTTCTGTTTGGCTTGGGGACAAACAGTACAGTGAAAATCAGAATGAGTTGTAATGGAACTATCTAGACTGTGGAAAAGCTTGAGTTTACAGTCTGGAATGTGGCCAAGTTTGTAATGCCAGAGATCAATGGAATTCTTTGATGTAGAGAAAGCTACTGTAGGAGATACAGGCTGAGTGTTGTTAAGAATGAGATTATGCTGTAATTGGGCAGTTTGAGAAGGATGGTGTAAGAGATAGAGGCCATCAACCAGACTAGCTGTTCCAATCATTGTCAAACTGGGGTAGGCCTGAATGAAACACAGGGAATAATGAAACCATAAGCAAATGGTTGTACTACGAACTAGTCTGCTGACAGAAACTAGGTTGAAGTTGAAAGCAGGAACAAGAAGAACATCATAGAGAATCAAATGTTCAGAGTATTTAACAGTTCCTATAGCTGAAACTGAAACTTTGCTACCATCAGGCATGTGGACATAGGTGTTAGAAACTGGTTTAGAATTTAAAAAGTGTGTGGGAGAACAGATAATATGATATGTGGCCCCAGTATCCAGAATCCATCTATTTTTGAGATAACAATTAACATTTAAAACATAATGAGTCATACCTGATGGCTCAGAAGTGTCAAATGCATGAGAAGCAACAGAATTTGCACGACTGATCATATTGTGCTGACCAGATCCTTCACTGTCATTAGATGCTGAGTAATGAGCAGGATTATTATTGGCTGGATAGGCATCTTGGAATGCAGATGGTCCAGGATAATGCTGCTGCTGAGGAGCAGAGAACTGTTGCTGCTGAAGAGCAGAAAACTGTTGCTGCTGAGGAGCAGAAAACTGAGTTTGTACAACAGGAAGCTGAGAAGAAGCATTAGGCTGCTGCTGAGGATAAGGTTGCATAAGATTCATCATCTTGTGATAATTCTGCTGAAAACTCTGCCAATCTGACTGATTAATGACTACTGTTCCATTAGAGGAAGCAATATCAGTAGATATGCTGTTAGCCTGCCTAGTTGGTGGCTTTTTCTTTGACTGATAGCCAGGAGGATAGCCATTTTTCTTATAGCAAATATCCTCAGTATGACCAGTGTATCCACAGAAGGTGCAAACAGGCTTCTTGCCTTGTTTCTTGAATCCTTGTCCAACACCCTGAATACCCAGATTTTGCCCAGAAGCTTTTGTAAAGAATGCCATACTATCTGAGGTAGAATTAGGGTTTGGCTGAGGTTTAGAAAGTAATCCATTCTCCCTTTCATGTTGAATCATCATGGCAAAGACTTTGTTAATGGGAGGCAGTGGATCTAATAGCATAACTGTGGAACGAGGTCCATTGAAGCTATCATTCAAGTTCCTTAGGAATCTAATAACCTTGTCATTCATATAATCTTTGCGCAAAGAAGCCAGAATGCAATGATAGGTAATTCCACAATCACAATCAGGAATGAAACGGTAGTTTGCTAACTGATCCCATAAAGCACGCTGCTTAGAGTAGTACTGAGAAACGCTCATTGTACCTTGCTTTAGATTGAAGATCGATTCCTGGAGATCAGCAATGCGGAAAGAATCCCCATGAGAAAACTGCTCGCGGAGCTCTGTCCAGGCACCAATAGCAGTAGTTACATACAGAATGCTCTCAGCAATCGTAGGGTTAACAGAACGCTGAATCCAGCTAAGAAGCAGCTTGTTGTTGTGATTCCACGGCTCGAGAAGTGGAGAATCATCAGTTGGCTGCGGGATTTTGCCATTGAGAAACCCTAACTTGTTCTTCCCATCGATGACGAGAACCATCGATCTTTCCCAGCTCGAGAAATTGTTCTCGTTGAGTGGCTGAGAGACGAGGCATTGGCCCCAGTTTTCCGAGGGGTGAATGAAGAACGGAGAGGCGGGATCGGAGATCGGAACGCCTTTATACAGAATCACACCAGAAGCGTTCTGGAGACCTCCATTGTGAGGATTTGCGGCGTCGTCGCCGGAGGAAGAAGAGGAATCATGAATCGCCATAGGAGAACGATATCAAGAACTCAGTTGGAGAAGAAGAAGTGAGGCGGAAGCGAGATTGGGAGACGAAATTGGCTCAGAAAAGCTCTGATACCATGCTAGATTTCTGAATGAAAATCTTGTTCTCTGTATTGAATGAAAGAATCGTACAGAGTTCAGTACATAGGTCTGAATTTATACTCTGTTCTATAGGAGGGAAAGTCCGTTACAATCCTAACAAACTAGACAAATTACACTTTAGATCCTATTTACATTTATTCTACCTATACTAATCCTAAACATCTAGGTTATTTACATAACGATACCTATATCATCTAATAAAGAACCTGCCAATGAGACTAAGTTGCCCACGAGTGTGGCCAGCCGCAAGGTCGGCCTCGGAGAAACCGACAGCGGAGATTTTTGGTTGACCAGCCATGGTTATAGGATACGAATTTAGTAGGGTGGAGATTGAGATGCGTTGGGTTGGGTTGGGGGACCAGTACGGGACTGTGTCTGTAAAGAGAGATATTGATAAGCCCAGAACTATCGATAGAATTATAGAGCAAGATTGCTTTGGTCTCTAAGTAGTGGAGCGAGATTCTTCCTTAGCTAGCATAAAGATATAGATATATATAATAAATCTACAAGTCACCAACTCGCATTAAAGAAGATAATCAAGGGAATGGTCTTACTCCATACACCCAGCTGCCTTATCCCTGTCATGATATGGGAAGAATTAAATGGGATGAAATTATCAGTGTGACCCATTCCTGGGAGCAGGTATTCACGGGGAATTCAAGCGTTTTCATTCGTCCAGTGTAGCAGATGGTCACGGGGGAATTGAATGCTAGTCCATCCCGCTGGTAATTAAATTTTTGGGAAGGTATAATTTGTATATTTGGCTTATGAGAATCCTTGTGTCCTGGTAGGAAAAGCAAGAAAGTTCCTATTTGTCCAATTCTCACGGAGGCTCAGCCTCGATATTAGCTAATTCATGAGCCTGATTGCAGCTGAAACACTATCGGGGAAGCAAAATATTATGTTCGGAGATGTATGGGAATTGCTTACTCTACTCATATGTAGTCGATTCAATTTTGAGAGCTTAGTACTTAGTATCAGCCGGGTATATTCCGATCCAATGTGCTATCAATTTCCTTTGACTCTTCATATATCCATATTACAGGACTACCTTGGTGTTAATGAGGTCGTGCTCAAACCGATATATTGATTCAACGAGATTGGTAATGGTAGTTAGTGAGAAGATTGATCGTAATTTTCAGTTACTTTTCGAGTTTGATGCTTGGTATCGAAATGAAATGGAGATGAAACTCTTATAAAATTGGGATAAAGAAACCTCTTATAATAGAGGTATAGGGGTTTTAGGTGACTGGTCAATCCAACTCAAGAGCTACCGGAGGTATGGTGGCAGTTAAATTCAAATGGGTGGCGCAATCCGCAGTCCTCAAATGAAGAGTATTCCAAATTTCATTACAGTGATTGTTTTCTTTCAACTCCAGAGGTAGACTTACAGGAAGGTATATTTACTGACTAATTCACCAAGGATAAGGTTTGTCCTAGATCGGAATGTCTCAAGGCATCATAACGCCGTCATAAATAGTAAGGGTCCAAAGTAATCCAAGCCGGCGGTGATGGCTTCCATCGCCACGCCGCTCTCTCCTGACTATTCATCCACTCGGATTCAAGGATATACTCTGATTGAAACTGTAGTTTTAGTCAACAAATCTCCAGCGCCGACGCTAGATAAATTACCATGATTCCTTTTCACTGTCATCAAATTGATGGATAGGAGATTTCACAGATTAATTCTGAGGCAGAATCCTGTAATGCCGCATGAAGCTGGCAATTTACAATTCGCAATTAATATCACCGTAGGAAAGCCTGGTTTATGAGGTTATGGAAAAGGAAGTCGGGAACCCGCCGGGCTCTAGCGGAGGAAGCGAGGTCGAGTAAGGCTCTCAAATGCGCCGGCGTTTGAGGCAGCATGAGCCACCGACACTCTCCACTTACACCCTCTTGGTCATCTGATCCAAAACTTGCTTGACTCACCCGTTTACCATCTCTATCGGAATCCAACACCCAAAAGCAAAAGAGAGGAAAAATAAATAGGTCGCCAACGCACCCAACGGCGATGGATGAGAAGGTGAATTTCCAACTGAGCTTTCCGATTTGCTTGTGAGAACCTTGCATCGTAGACATAGCTGGATCTTGGAGAGAGACTCACCTTGTCTAGATCTGGCCCTGGTTTGCTTGATTGAATCAAGTTTCTTTTGTACTTCATCTCAAATTTGGATTTGAAACTCGATGATGAATTAGGTGCAGTCATGCATCCTTAAGGTTCCGATCGAAGGAAACCCAACCGGGAGTTGTCACTTAAAATCGTTCCACATTGTTTTGGGAGGAAGAAGAGACAGCAAAGCATATCGCCTTACCTGGTTGTTCATCGGCGAAGAACCGCTGACTTTACTAGCAGAATGTTGCTGATGAAGTGAACTGAATCAGAATCCGCTCTGGAAAAGGAAAGCTGCACCAGTGTTTAAGTGTTGCTTAGTTAAACTGTGTCGTTTTGGTTTGTTTCTGTTTGGTACTTAAAGTTTGTCGAGGGTTAGTAGTGATCATTGTTGCTGAACTAGCCGTTGCAGCTGTTTGTTGCAGCAGGGTCGAGTAGTTAGGCAGGGAGCTATTTTCCAGGGATCATGGGGATAGGGTTGTTTGTCAAAGCCGAGTTTGAGGGCTGTAGTTGAGAGTCCTCTGTATATATTTCAATTCCAATCAATGAATAAAGGCGTCAGTTTGCAGTACATCTGAGTTAACAAAGTGGTATCAGAGCGGGATTGCAAGCTGTAACCAAGAGAGATTTGTGTGATTCGTGAGTAAGTAAAGAGTGATTCTCTGGGTTGGGAAACACGAGTGAACAAGTGAGGCAAGATATTTCCTGGTGAGAGCTCAAATATGAGTGAAAGCAGCTTTGCTCAGGTCTGTATACCCAAGTTTGATGGGGATTTCGACCACTGGAGCATGCTGATGGAGAACCTTCTGCGATCTAAAGAATACTGGGCAGTGGTTCAGGATGGAATAAGGGAGCCTGCACAAGGAGAGGAGCTGACTGAGGCTCAGCAAAGAGTCCTGGAGGAAAGGAGATTGAGAGATCTCAAGGCAAAGAATTACTTATTCAGCTCCATTGACAAGAGCATTTTGAAGACAATGACTCAAAAGGCAACAGCCAAGGAGCTGTGGGATTCAATGAAAACAAGGTACCAGGGCAGTGAAAGGGTGAAGAAGTCACAACTCCAGAGTCTCAGGAGAAGTTTTGAACTGCTGCAAATGAAGGAGGGAGAGTCTGTTACAGACTATTTTGGAAGAGTAACTGTGGCCAACTCTATGAGGAACTGTGGAGAGATGATGCCAGATGTGAAAATAGTGGAAAAGGTACTGAGAACACTGACTGCAAAATTCAATTTCATAGTCTGTTCTATAGAAGAGTCCAAGGACATAGAAGAATTGAGTGTTGAAGCTTTGCAAAGCTCATTGCTTGTGCATGAGCAAAAGTTTATTAAGCAATCTGAGGAAGAACAGGCTTTGAAGGTGACTTTTGAGTATGGAGGAAGAGGTGGACGAGGTCCAGGGAGAGGCATGTATCAGGGTAGAGGAAGGGGAAGAGTAAGGGGATTGAATCGTGACTTGGTAGAATGCTTTAAATGTCACAAACTGGGACATTTTAAGGCAGAATGCCCTGAGTGGTATGGCAATCACCAAACACACTATTCAAGTCACAGTTCCAATCCTAATCAGTCACAATTCAACCACCCTGACATGACTGAAGATGTTCTACTCATGGCTTTTGTCGAGAAGAAAGAAGAAGAAGCAGGAGTGGATCTGCAGAATTCAATGGCCTTTCTGGACTCACAGCTTGAAGAGACAAGGGATACCTGGTGGTTTCTTGATTCTGGCTGCAGCAACCACATGAGTGGAGAAAAGCAGTGGTTCACTACCATGGAAGACAATGATGATTGCAATGTGAAGTTGGGCAATGGATCGAGGCTTACAGTTGCTGGCAAAGGCACAGTCAGGATAGTGGTAGATGGAGTTTCTCTGGCAATCAGTGATGTGTTCTATGTTCCAGGGCTCACTACAAACCTGCTGAGCGTAGGACAATTACAAGAGAAGCAGTTGAACTTTGTCTTCAAAGAAGGAACTTGCAAAATCTATCATGAGGAGAAGGGATTGTTGCTGCAAACAACAATGAAGACCAACAGAATGTTTGTTCTGCACTCTCAGAAGCAGACTAACAGTTCTAACAATAATCATCACCGTTTGCACCAAACTGAAGCCAGTAACAAGCTATTCAATCTCTGGCATAGGAGATTTGGACATCTAAACAGCAAAAGCCTACTGCAGATGAAGAAAAAGGAGGTTGTGCAAGGATTACCTCAGCTGCAAGGAGACCTGGGAGTCTGCTCCACCTGCCAGATTGGAAAGCAACACAGAGCCAGCTTTCCTAAGCAAAGCACATGGAGAGCAACCAAGAGACTCCAGCTGATTCATGCTGACCTATGTGGACCAATCACACCAGTGTCCAATGGGGGAAAAAGATACATTCTCACTATCACTGATGACTTCAGCAGGAAGTTGTGGGTGTATTTCTTGGAAACAAAAGCAGAAACTCTAAGTTGTTTCAAGAAATACAAAGCTCAAGTAGAAAAAGAAGCTGGTGAACCTATTGTGTGTCTCAGAACTGATCGAGGAGGGGAATTTCTTTTGAATGAGTTCAAAGGATTATGTGAAGCTGAAGGCATAAGGAGGCAACTGACTGCTGCATTGACTCCCCAACAGAATGGGGTTGCTGAGAGGAGGAACAGGACCATAATGAACATGGTCAGGTGCTCCATGGCTGATACAAGAGTCCCTGCAACATTCTGGCCAGAGGCTGTGGCATGGACCAGTCACATTTTAAACAGAAGTCCTACCTCAGCAAACTCTGGAAAAACACCACATGAGCTCTGGTCAGGTAAACCTCCAGCTGTTGGTCATTTTAAAGTGTTTGGATGTGTAGCATATGTCCATGTGAATGATCACCTGAGGAAGAAATTGGATGCCAAAAGTATACAGTGCTACTTCCTAGGCTTATCCACTGAGTCTAAGGCTTATAAACTGTATAATCCTGTTACCAAAAAGATAGTGATCAGTAGGGACGTGGTCTTTGATGAGACCAAGGGCTGGTCTTGGGAGTCTGAAACTGAACCTGTATTGACCAAAGTGACTTGGGAAGGAAGTAATGAGCCATGGTATGAATCTGATGAGGAGGAAGAAACTGCCACTACAGAATCAACACCATCAGTCACACCACCAGCAGACCCATCAACAGAACCAACTACACCAATTCCTTCTGCAGCAACTCAAGCACCTCAGGATGATGGGGAGGAAGATGAGGATAATGATCCTGATGTGCTTGGCCTTCCCAGTGGAGGATTAGGTCCCAGAGTGAGGAAACCACCCAGCCACTTGTCAATTTATGACTGCACTTACTTTGCAGGCTTAGACTACTGGGCTATGGTAACTATCAGTGATGATCCTACTACTTTTGAAGAAGCTGTGCAGAATGAGAAGTGGAGAAAGGCAATGCAGCAAGAAATGATCAGCATTGAGAAAAATGACACATGGATTCTGGTGACATTACCTGCAGGGGTGACTCCAATTGGAGTTAAGTGGATTTTCAAGACTAAGTTGAAGGAGGATGGATCTCTGGACAAATTCAAAGCAAGGCTAGTGGCAAAAGGGTATGCACAGAAACATGGTATAGACTATACTGAAGTCTTTGCTCCTGTGGCCAGGTGGGACACAATCAGAACCCTTCTTGCACTAGCAGCATATCATGGTTTTCCAGTATATCAACTCGATGTAAAGAGTGCCTTTTTACATGGTGAGCTGACTGAGGAAGTCTACATCGAGCAGCCTCAAGGTTTTGAAGTCAAGGGTGAGGAACAGAAGGTTTATAAACTCAAGAAAGCACTGTATGGGTTGAAACAGGCTCCAAGAGCCTGGTACAGTAGGATTGAGGCCTATTTTCTCAAATCTGGCTTTGAGAGAAGTGATTATGAGCATACATTGTTCATAAAGAAGTCTGGAAATGACCTCCTGTTGGTCAGTCTCTATGTAGATGATCTTATGTACACCAGCAGCAGCTCTGAGCTCATAGAAGAATTCAAGAAGTCCATGCAAGAAGAATTTGAAATGACAGACCTAGGGAGGATGAAGTACTTTCTGGGAGTGGAGGTGCATCAAAGTAAAGCTGGAATCTTTATCAATCAGCAGAAATATGTGAAGGAGGTATTAGAGAAGTATGGTCTGTCAGCTTGCAATTTTGTGAAGAACCCTTCAGCCCCTGGAACTAAACTGTCTAAAGCAGGAGATGGGGTTCAGGTAGAAGCTACTGAGTATAAAAGTTTGATTGGCAGCCTGCTTTATATGTGTGCTACTCGGCCAGATATCATGTATTCTGTGTGCTTGTTAAGTAGATTCATGGAGGCACCAACAAGACAGCATATGTTTGCAGCTAAAAGGGTCTTGAGGTACTTAAAGGGCACTATAAGTCATGGCATTTGGTACAAGAAGAAGGATGGAAATGATAAGTTGGTGGGGTACACTGATAGTGATTATGCAGGTGACTTGGATGATCGAAAGTCAACCAGTGGCTATGTGTTCTTCATTGCTGGAGGGGCCATTTCATGGGCCTCGAAGAAACAGCCAGTAGTCACTTTATCAACCACTGAAGCTGAGTTTGTGGCTGGATCCTATTGTGCAGCCCAATGTGTCTGGTTGAGGAAGATACTAGAACAGATGGGTTGGAAGAGCAGTGTTGATACTGCCACAAGAGTTCTGTGTGACAGCAGCTCTGCAATCAAGCTGTCCAAGAACCCTGTACTTCACGGCAGGAGTAAACACATCGACGTGCACTTTCATTTTCTGAGGAATTTGGCTAAGGAAGAGGTGATTGAGATGGAACATTGTCGAAGTCATGAACAAGTTGCTGATATCATGACAAAATCCCTCCAACTGGATGCGTTTCAAACACTAAGATATCAATTGGGAGTCTGTGATGAAAGAGAGTTCGAAGAAGCAGGAGCCAACAGTGGAGAAAAGGAGCACTAAGGTCTGTGAAGGGGGATTCAGTTCAGGGGAGGATAATGTTGCTGATGAAGTGAACTGAATCAGAATCCGCTCTGGAAAAGGAAAGCTGCACCAGTGTTTAAGTGTTGCTTAGTTAAACTGTGTCGTTTTGGTTTGTTTCTGTTTGGTACTTAAAGTTTGTCGAGGGTTAGTAGTGATCATTGTTGCTGAACTAGCCGTTGCAGCTGTTTGTTGCAGCAGGGTCGAGTAGTTAGGCAGGGAGCTATTTTCCAGGGATCATGGGGATAGGGTTGTTTGTCAAAGCCGAGTTTGAGGGCTGTAGTTGAGAGTCCTCTGTATATATTTCAATTCCAATCAATGAATAAAGGCGTCAGTTTGCAGTACATCTGAGTTAACACAGAAAGCTCTGATCGGCAGCTTTCTCTCCTTTCTCTCCCACTCGTTGAGGAGCTGTAGGAGTTAGTATGAGAGAGAATCACAGGCAACTTGGCTCCATTTGTTTGTCACCTTTGGATCTCTGAAGCAGCGGTACGGCCAAGACCGAAGGACCTCTTTTGGCGTGTGGACATAGTAAGGAACATTGAAGATCTTCCGGCAATCATCATCGTCATCCTCCGGAGAATCGGAATTGGCGACGGCGGTGGCCACCTCTATAGAGTGTGGTGGTTGCCGGTTGGGATTTGGGGTATTGAAATCGGACTCTGTACCGTGAGAGTTGGAGAGTAGTGGTAGGCTAGTGACAATCCACAGACATGGTTGGCTGCGGATGGGTAGATCCAAAACAAAAACAAATTTTCATCTTCAGCCATTGATATTGTATACACTGAGATTCCTTGTGTCTCCTTTGATATCCAACCATATATAGTCAATGAGACACCAAGAGGGCAGCATAAGGGCTACTTTGTAAGGCGCCACTGAGGAATATGCATATGCAATGCAACTCTCATAATAGAAAAATAGTTGACTCATAGGACTTTCACATATGCATGGGTAATACTGTTAATATCTTTTTCTGCCTTACATTTTCCACGCCCACTATTATATAGTATATACATACACCGAGGAACCATTCTGTCAGTAGGACATCAGTGGGATCTTATTCCACTACTTGACGATTATAAACTTTCCAGACATTATTATATCAAACTTGTTATTATTCTGCCTTGATTGAACTGTAAGTCTGTAATGTCAGGTTTCAGACAGCCTTCTGATTTTATTGCCGAGGTCTTAAACTTAGTTGTCCTTACTAGTTCAATGTTATATGCAGGGTATGTATCTAACGTCAAAAGAGCAGCAGCAGCCTTCATATCTTACTGCTATGTTTGACTGGCTATGGGCAAGAGTGATTGCTGCGATATTGCTGCCAGTCCATATGCTGGCTAAGGTGCTTGTCTACCGGAAGATCCGCTCTGCGAACGGAATAAGCAAGGTATGTCCCTGTCTATTGGATTATTTGTTAAAAGAATAGTGTCCGTTAGACCGTTGTCTGCCTGTGATCTTTGGTATTTAACCAGTTCTCTCAAAATCATGAATGGACTATTTCTTTGATGAAATAGATTAGTCGGCACTTGGGCCTTCGAGAGTAGCATCAACCCATCTTGCAGTCTGTCGTTGATAGATGCTTGTTGAGTAGAAAGGGAATTAGGGATTGAAGAGAAGAAGAAGATTAGGGATTTGAGAGAATTGGGGAAGAACCAGAGAAAGATAGAGTTAGGGATTTCTGTTTATTTCTTGCTTAATTTCCAAATGAGTGTACAGAACCCCTTTTTATGAGTTCAATGGAAAATAACAAAATGGCCACTCCTACTCTACCCAGCCGACCCGCCCTCACCCCTCTCATCCTCGGTTTCTATCATCCCCTTCCCCATCAGAAGCGACCTTGTCCTTAAGGTCAAATGTCGGGAACCGCTGCCGAAGGGTTGTCGTCTCCTCCCAAGTGGCGTCCTCCCTCTTCATGTGCTGCCACAAGACCAAGCTTTCCTCGATCACGCGTCCGCCCTTCTTGACCCACCTGGTGTCTAACACCTGCAAAGGAACCAGCTCGAGGTCCCCGTCCGCCGACACTGGCGGTGCAGTCGTCTCCACTCGATCCGCCGCGCCGCGATACCTCTTCAATAGGGACACATGAAAGGTAGAATGAATGCGCGCATCTGCCGGGAGCTGAAGATGATAGGCCACCGGATTAATCTTCTGCAACACCTCGTATGGCCCAAAATACCGTGCCGCCAGCTTCTGATATGCCCGCCGGAATACAGACGCCTGCCTGTAGGGGTGCAGACGGAGCAGAACCCACATAGTACTAGAACCATTATCAAACCAGTCAAGACCTCCAAATCTCTTAGCAATTTTCTCTGCCATTTGCTGTGTTCTCAGCTCGGCAGGGAACCCTAGTATCCTGATCCATAGATCTATCATATGTAGATCCTCAGGTTTAGGTTTTTGGATTGTTGAGCTGATCTTGAACACTATGAGAGAGTTTTCATAGTGCCAAGGCCCTCCAAAGCAGACCTTGTTTCTGTCATCCATCTCTAGAAATTGAAACGCAAAAAGCATATCTCCTAGCTCTGTAATCTAAAACCCCTTACGTAGTTTCCATGCTTTTGCTAGGGAAATCTTCATTGACTTGATGTTTGGTTCCTTTTCAGAGACCAGGTGCCCAATCAGCCCCAGTCGGCGTACCGCTTCCATTCGGAGAACATCGACATCCGAGTCCTCGACCTCTAAGGGTTCTTCATCATCCTCCTCTAGTGTGATGTTATTGAGCTGCGCCTCCAGCTCCAATGGTTCTGTCCTCTCTTTGCTCGTCGCTGTGTCCTTCGTAGCCTCCTCTCTTGCTTCCATTCTGTAAAGCTCTATAAGGTTGTACTCGATCTCTCCAGTATCAAGATCTATCCTTCCTGAGAACACCCCGTGCCAAAACGCTCTTTGATGCCTTGAGCTAGGGTTTTCCAGGAGAAAACTCAAGATTTCTTTAGCACGTTACTGCTTCTGTTTGTATTCTTTGTGATTGCAAAGTGTTAAATAGGTCTCTATCACCGTCAAAAGTAATCCCAATCCTTCTAAGCCTCGAATTTCCTTGATCCACGAGGAAGAAATCCCCGAGGCTCACCCCGTAACCTATAAAAACTCGGAAAAACCTTAGGGTTTCCGCCGCCTCTCAGCTCTCGCTAAACGAGAGAGTTTGAATCAATGATATTACTATTATTGTTGTTCCCACTCTGTAGACACTTGATCATAATGATATTGTAACATAGAGTTTTTACTTTAGTTATCTTGATACGGTAAACCGGTACGACTAGTATCATCAAACCGATTGGTGTTTAAAATTGGTCAAGTTCAATCGACGACAGTCAAATTCGGTCATAATTTGTCGGTTAGTCCAAAAACTATATTTGAGTACCAAAAATAAACATCCATAATGAGATTCAAACCAAGTAGATCATGTTTACTAGTTGTTTTGAACCCTATATTTTTTCTTTTTTCTTTTTCCCATTAAAAATGAGATACATGTCCTCTTTCCATTAATATGTTTTATTTATTTTATTGACTTTTTGTTCCACGGGATTCTAATTAGCAAAATCCTTTTCCGTTGAGTTTTATAATATTAATATCAAATATCCAAAATATAACTAATCCGTTTCAAATGCATAAAAATTCATACTATTTATGAAAATTTTCATTAATTTTCAAAATGTCAAATTCATTGTTGAAAGGACACTATTTTTATGTGCACTCAAAATTTCACAATGTATATTATATAAGATAATAAAATTTAAATAACTTAATTATTATTAATCTAACCATAAAAAAGTTTATTATTATACATTATAATAGACTTAGCCACTAATTTGTTTTTTTTATCATAGAAAACTTAGTCATATTTAATATGAAATGATTGAGAGTTGGTTATTTTAAGTATAGGTGTCAAATATAATAATATATTGATTAACGAAACACATCCCGACCAAGGGGGTGGGCATAAATAAGGAACATTCATTTTATATATTTTTACGTATCTGATTTATTATTATTAGTTAACCATTCATAACTATAAATTTTTATGTGAATTTACTCTTTAGTTACTTCCTCCTAACTAATTTATTTTTTATTGAGATTCCCACTTTTCTCATGTATCCTATTAAAGTCGTCATAACCGACACAAACCAACCGTATCATCGATCGTATCATTCCACTTGTCCAACCGACGGTATCTAACTTTGATTAAACTACAACACCATCTAGTCCTCAAAAAAGCATCATAATCTAATGGGCCGTTTTGTACAACTTCGGTTACTGAATATGCTTATTGGTATCGTTATGCACGTCATTGATTCACAATGAAGTTTAGAGGCTCATCTAACGATAGTAAAAAGTTAAGTGGCCAAACTGATATTTTGGCCAAAATGAAAGAGGCGCTTAAGCCCTAACCGCCCTAAATCTTGACAGAGAAGGATCCAGAAGAAATCATTTTCTATTCCACACTCACACTTCCAGTCTCGCCGGGGAACTAAAGAAAGCAGCGGCGAAGTACTAATTCCGATGGACGGCGGAGCCAGCGCTGCGGCGAGCGACACGGAGACGTCGGATGCGCAGCTCCCGTCTCCGACCATGCCTATCGGCGAGGGCGCATACGGAGTCTTCCGGTAATAGTCTAATCTTCGCATTTCTTTCTGATTCGGCGCTATTCTTTCGTTTACGAGAATTTTGATGGAATTCGGCGCTGTTTTACTCTTCAGCTCCGCCAGTGCTTCTGCGAAGAAGACGCTCCAGGAGGTCAAACTGCTTGGTCACATCAATCAGGAGATGTCGGATGTGCAGGTCCCGCCACCGGTAGGAATCGGTAACCTCCCGGCGACGCGCAGCCATGGCGGCCAGGTTCTCTCGCATAACATCATAGGCAACATTTTCAATGTTACCGCCAAGTTCAAGCCTCCGACCATGCCTATCGGCGAGGGCGCATACGAAATCTACCGGTAATAGTATAATTTTCGCGTTTATTTCTTATTAGGCGCTATTCTTACGTTTCCGAAGAATTTTGATGGAATAGGTTTGTTGTGTGGCGGATTTTTACTCTTTAGCTCGGCGGGTTCTTTGGCCAAGAAGACGCTTCAGGAGGTCAAACTGCTTGGTCACACTAACCAGAACAGAAATGTAGGTTTCGTTCTTGCTCTGCTCTTCCTTTTTTCTTTCTGCTGCCCTAGAGGATATCAAACTGATTGGTAACACGATCCAGGACAGAATTGTATGTTTCATTTATGCTAATCTTGCTCTGGTTTCTAGCTTTTCTCACATAGGGTACAGGTAGCATCCAAATCTGGTTTCCATTTCTGAATTCTATCTGTTTGAGCCTGGGAACCTCCTTCGTACGCCTTGCTTCCTTTCTCCTTAGCCTTCCTGCGCCCTGATCCACCTGCACTCACACAAGCGCCTAGCGGACCGAGTTGGCCCGTTAGCACTCCGACGCTCAAGTAAGAACCTGCTCTTTAGAGAGAGAAGTGAAGGGATAGTTCTAGTCAGAGAATTAAAACTGAGTAAATGAGGTTTACCTACTCGACTATTTATACCCGGGGCGAGATCGACCGGTACACGTCGCTCTCGCCCTGTGTCAGACCCGTCATAAATGCATCGTACACCCCTAGCTTATGCGCCTCGACCATCTGACACGCTGGTCAGAGATCGAAGGCGCGTGACATCATCTGCTCAGCTTTTCGTACACTTCCGACCGTTGTTTGCTTTTGTCTCACACGCCCTTCGCCAGGGACCTGGTCCCACATGTCCCTCATGCTGTCTTCGGCCGCCCAGGCCCAAGTCCGGACGCCCGTCAGCCCAATGTTCCTGCCCTCATGGGCTTTCTCTGTCCCCTTGGTTAGGCTCGTGCCCCCGGTCCATCATAACCCATCTTGGGCTTTTCCCTTCTAGGATGGCCCATGCTCATTCCCCCAACAATTGCCCCCCAGTTAGGCGCCTAAGACCCAAAGTTAGGGGCCTGACTGTGTTCTTTCTTCTTTTTCCGCACATCTGCTTGGACCTGCGCCTCCTTGGACCTGCGCCTGCCCCATCATTCGCCTGTACCCACGTGCGTACACGTTCTTTTCCTCGTTATCCATTATTTATTTTTTTTTATTCTTTATTATTTATCCATGCTTTTTGCCCGGTTTCCGCCTCTTTTTTCGTGCCCTGTTTCCCTTATGATTCCTCTCTCTTCCCTCCCCCCGATCCGCTTGCGTTTTGAAATTCAAATTTCAAAAATCGGGAGTGGATTGAGGAAGTATGTTCGCCTCCCCTCCCTCTCTCTCCTTCGCTCGCCCATCCTCTCCCTATAAATTTCTTTCTTCCCCCACACAGCCCACACAATTCGCAGATTTCTTCTCTCTACTTCCTCTCTCTAGTTTTCCCTCTTCTCCCTTGCTCTCGACTTTTCCTTCCCCACACGCCTCGCTCGCAATGGCTTCTTCCCGTCAAATCCCCCTCAGCACGCATGCGCCTTCCACCGAGGCGGCTGCCCCCCAACGCGGGTCTTCTCACCCTCCAACCGAGGCGCCTCCCACTTCCTCTGCACCACCGCAACCCCAGGCGCCCGTTGTTCACGACGCCACAAATGCCTCTGCAACCCCGGCTACATCGAGTAAGTCTTCCTCCATGCGCCTCCCGAGGCGCGGATCGGGTTGTGCGGAGAGGGATGGGTGGGCTTGTACCAAGAATTCATCCGATTTGGCCTACTCTTCCCCATCGAGCCCGTCCTTGAGGGCGTCATGGTTGCTTGCGCGTGTCCCCTCGCACGCCTTTCTCCCTCCATTATTTTGTCCACCATTGCCTTTCGCTACCAGTGTCGAAGAAACAATGTGCCCCCCACCTTTAGACTTTTCAAACACTTCTTTAAAATGATCAGAAGTGACAACTGCCTGATCTTACAAAGGCGTAAGTTAGGGTACGGGTTCATCAGCAGCTGCCGGAAGATGGGGCGCTCGTGGTTTGACTCGTTTTTCTTTGTCAAACCACGTGAGGTGCCCTTCTTTGAGAGTGGGCGCCCTGTGAGTTCGGAGTGGTCGTTGGGGAATCTCTTCGAATTTAACAAAGTGGAGGCTCTAAGCCAGGCTGAGCTAGACATGGCGAAGAGTATATCAGCCCACCCCATTGATCTCGATGCCGGGAATGATTACGCTTATGTTCTCGCCGATTTCTACGGCGACGGTACTGACTATGCGCCTTCTCATAGGCTATGCGCCTTTGTTAATGTTATGATGTATTTGGGCTAACTCGTTTCTTTTCTTGGTACAGGGACTGACTTCACCTCGGTGACGAACCTGATAAAGTCAAAGCTCGACCGCCTCCGCAACGCCAATGTCGGCCAAGGCGCTCCCGCCGCTCAGGCGCCTCGTCCGGCCAGGACGCAGCCTACGAGGCTAAGGGTGAAAAGACTCGCCGCTGCCAGCGCTTCTTCAAGGGGGCGCACCGCCTCGCCTTCGCCGGCCGCCCCCGAAGGGGAGGCGGCTGTTCATGAGGCGGCTGTTCATGACTCTCCTGCCTCGGATCCGCAGGCCTCATCTGCCTCGGCCTCGCCTTCTGACTCCACGCCTCGGGAGACAGGTGGGGTGAGCACACCTCCCTCGCCTTCCTCCGTTGGGTATCGTAAAAGAGCGGGCGGCACCTTGCAAGGCCCGGGGAAAAAGGGCAAGTCCGCCACCATGCGTGAGCCGGGTCTGCCCCGCAGCTTTGTGGAGCCCACCATTGGGCCGCACACTGGGGAGGTGATTCCTCCATACCTTCAGTCCAAGCGCCCTCTCGTCAAGGTGCCAGTGGACGTGCCCGTCCGGGCGACCAAGGATGTCCCGGCGGCCATGGCAATGGCCAAGGCGCACTACGATGTGATAGAGCATCCGGGTGGCCTAATTTTCGACAAGCCCTGGACGAAGCTGACGAACATGAGCGTCCAGGTAATGAGGCGCATAATACTTCCCTTTACCGATTGATGGCTCTTTTTATCATGTGAATATTTGTGTGTAACTATTTGCTATCTTTCGTCGATGCGCCTCAGATGATGCTCCTCTGCGAGGCCACCACGCGTGAGATTGCCTCAATAGCGCGAGAGGGCACAGACGCAGCCATCTCCGCCGAGCGCCTGCGGAAGGATTTGGATGCTGCGAAGTCCGACCTGGATGCCAAGTTGGCGGCCGAGCGCCTCAAGGCCCGAACTGAGCTAGAAGGAGAAATCAAGGCACAGGCCGAGGCGGACAAGGCTGAGTGGGAGAAGGCGACGCATGAGCTCCGAGAAAGGGGCGCCGCGCTCGTTCGGGAGCGGGACGCGTTGCTGGATGAGAAGAACGTGCTGCAACAGGCTGTCGACGACTTGGAGGAGGCGCATAAGAAGACCAAGAAGTCCCGGGCGCATTACAAGCGTGAGCTGAAAAAGTCTCAGGCCGAGGTAGGGCGCCTGAACCAGGACTTGGCTGACTTCCCCGAATCGGACGCTGGCAAAGATCTCCAAGCCAACGTCGTGATCAGCACTGTTGAGATTCTCCAGGCTAAGTTCCAGGCTGACCACCCAGAGTTGGCCTTTGACAGTATCGCTCTCATCGAGCACGTTGTTAAGGCCATGGAAATCCAGCAGGCGAGCGCCTCGGCTGCTGCGGATGCTCCACCGGCGAATGATGATGCGCCTAGCGGTGGAAGAGGGGGTGTGGCCACGCAGGTGGAGGCGGAGGAAGAAGAGGTTGATGAGGAGATCAGCGTCGAGTGAGGGCGCGTTAATGAACAAGTGAAGGATGTCCTGCCATTGTAGTTTTTTTTTTTTTAATGAACAAGTAGTTGATTTCCTGCCATTGTTTCTCCCAAGGCGCATTACCCTTGCCTTGCTGCTTTGCTGCTAACGTAACCTAAGGCGCATTAGGTAGGCGTGATTTAGTGATTTCTACTTGCGCACCTGGGCGCATTACCCTTGCCTTGCTGCTTTGATGCTAACAACGTTACCTAAGGCGCCGTAGAAATAACTTAGGGGGCGCGATTAGAGGGCGCTTTGAGAATTACTTGGATAAAAACTACTCACGAACTTTGTACTTGCCCCCCCAAAAACTACTCACAACTCAGGGCGCAATAGGAAGGGCGCTTTTGGAATTACTTGGCATAAGTAGAAATAACTTACGGGGCGCAACTGGAGGGCGCTTTGAGAATTACTTGGATAAAACTACTCACGAACTTTGTACTTGTCTCAAAAAACTACTCACAACTCAGGGCGCAATAGGAAGGGCGCTTTTGGAATTACTTGAAAGAAAATTACAGGGCGCAAACTGAAAGGCGCTTTTGTAGGTACCACTTGGCGAACACAGGGCGCAATTAGGAGGGCGCTTTTGGAACTACTTAGATAAAAACTACTCACGAACAATGTACTTGTCCACAAAAACTACTCACAACTTAGGGCGCAATTGGAAGGGCGCCTTTGAAATTACTTAGATAACTACGGGCGCAATTGAATTGGGACGCTTCACACACTCAACCCCCCTGGCTGCCTCCCACGCAAAATCTGCCCCCTTCTACTCATCTTCCCTACTTGGCCTTACCCCACTAACTCTTCCTCTTCCTTGTTGTGATAGACACGTAGGTTCTGCGCATTCCACGTGCGTTTGATACTCTTCCCACTCATGCGCTCCAGCTTGAACGTCGCTGGCCCCACCACCTCGCGAACCCGGTAGGGCCCCTTCCACTTTGGTGCTAACTTCCCCTCACTGGCCTTGGGCCTGAAATCCCTCTTCAACACCATGCTCCCCTGCCGTATTTGGTGAGGGTGCATCTTTCTGTTGTAATACCTTGCCACTTGCTGCTTCATAGCCTCTAGGCGGAGGGAAGCGACATCGCGCTGTTCTTCTAGCATGTCAAGGTCGTGCACGCGCTCTCCCTCGTTAGCCTGCGCCTCATAGCTTGCCATTCTGAAGGTTGGAATGCGCAACTCCACCGGGATGACTGCTTCGCTCCCATACGTGAGTGCAAATGGAGATTCTCCTGTTGCCACCTTGTATGTCGTCCTGTGTGCCCATAGCACACTCGAGAGCTCCTCAACCCATCTGCCTTTTGCCTCCAGGAGCCTCGTATGCAGTCCGTGCAGAATGCTTTTGTTAGCAGCCTCTGCTTGCCCGTTCGCCTGAGGATAAGCCACGGATGAGAAGCGCAAGATCACCCTCTTCTCGTCACAGAAGTCCACAAACTCCTTGCAATCAAATTGCTTCCCATGATCGGTCACTATGGCCTCGGGCAACCCAAACCGCGTAAAGATGTTCCTGTTTGTGAACTTACGGACCTGCGCCTGAGTAATGGACGCCAGAGGCTCAGCTTTTATCCATTTGGAGAAATAGTCCACGGCCACTATCAGGTATCTCATCTGCCCGGGCGCCTTGGGGAATGGTCCTAACAAATCCATGCCCCATTGGGAGAACGGCCATGCGCCCACATTTCCACGCATAGGCGCCGCTGGAACGTGGATGTCATTGGCATGTATCTGGCATTGGTGGCAGCTGGCCACGTGTTTTGTTGCATCCGCCCTGATGGTTGGCCAGTAATACCCCTGCCTCAATAGTACCTTCTCGAGACTGCGCGCTCCCGCATGCATGCCGCACGCTCCCTGATGGACTTCTTCAATCGCCTCCTTCGCTTCGACCTCCGTGAGACACCTTAGGTAGACACCTGAGTGCGACCGCTTGTACATCCGGCCGTCAATGAGCGTGCAACGCGCGGCCTTGCGCCGCACCTGCCACGCGTCTCTGTCGTTTTCCGGAAGGACCCCTTGCACTAAGTATGCCGTGATGGGTGACATCCAGCTCTCATTCTCTTCGGATTCGGTGATCGCTCCTATAACAGATTCACGCGCCGAACGCTCTTTGGTGACGATGACTTGCCTATCCTCCTCGAAGTCAATTGCCGTGGCGAGCTTGGATAGAGCGTCCGCGTGGGCGTTCTCCTCCCTTGGTACATGTATGAATTCCACCTCCTTAAACCACGCCCCCTTTGCCTTTACCATGGTAACGTAGGTACTCAGGGCCTCCTCCTTCACCTCGTATACGCCGTTCAGCTGATTTACCACCAACGCCGAGTCCGAGCGAAACTGAACCTTTTGGGCGCCGAGCTCCCGAGCCGTGTGGAGCCCAGCAATCACCGCTTCGTATTCCGCCGCGTTATTGGTCTTCAGGGTTCCGAAACGAAGGGCCAACTCATGTGTCACTCCCAAGGGGCTCACAACCACCACTCCAGCTCCAGCACCCGACTTGCTCGCTGCACCGTCCACATAGACCTGCCAGGCCTTCTCCGCGCCGTTTCCCGCACTTATCACCCCCTCAGCCACAAAGTCGGCCAACACTTGCGCCTTTATCGCCGGGCGGGGCGCATAGCTTATGTTGTACTCGCTTAGTTGCACCGCCCACTTAACCATGCGCCAGGCCACATCCATGGATCCCAGTGTGCTCCTTAGCGGCAAATTTGTAAGGATCGTCACGGGATGGGCCTGGAAGTAGGGACGCAACTTTTCTGCCGCCGTGACCACTGCTAGTCCGGCTTTCTCGATGGGCGCATAACGGGTCTCGGCTCCCGCCATCACCTTGCTCACATAGTACACCGGCCTATCCTCCCCGCTTTCCACATCCCTGGACACGAGCACTGCACTGACCGCCATTTTCGACACCGCGATATACAAGTAGAGCATTTCGCCCCTCTTTGGGGCGGTCATCACAGCAGGGGCCATTAAAAGGGTCTTTAGCTGTTCGAACGCCTCGTCGCACTCTTCCGTCCATTTGAACCGGGCGGCCTTCCTTAGCACTCGGAAGAAGGGGGCGCCCTTATCCGCCGAGCGAGGTATGAAGCGTCCCAAGGCGGCTAGTCGTCCGTTCAGACTTTGCACTTCGTTAGGTGTGCGGGGGGGTTGCAGGCGCCTTATTGCCTCCACCTGCCTGGGATTAGTTTCGATGCCACGCTTGGTGATCATGAATCCCAAGAATTTTCCTGCTTCCGCCCCGAACACGCACTTCAGGGGATTGAGGCGCAGGTCATGGGCGCGGAGTGCTTGAAATGTCTCCCGCAAGTCCTCCAGATGATCCCCTCTTCGCTTACTCTTCACCACCAAGTCGTCCACGTATGCCTCCACATTCCGCCCAATCTGGTGCTGAAAAACTTTGTTCACCATACGCTGGTATGTAGCCCCAGCATTCCTCAGCCCGAACGACATCACTCTATAGCGGAAGTTACCGAACGGAGTCATGAATGCCGTCTTGTCCCTGTCCTCTTCACACATGGGTATTTGGTGGTAGCCTGAGAACATATCCAGGAAACTGAGCGCCTCGTGGTATGCCGTCGCATCCACTAATTGGTCAATCCTTGGCATGGGATATGCGTTCGAGGGGCACACCCTGTTTAAGTTGGTGTAATCTACGCACATCCTCCATTCCCCCGATACCTTGGGCACTAGCACTACATTGGACAGCCAAGTGATGTATTTGGCTTCTTCCACAAACCCCGCTTCCCGCAACTTCCCTACTTCCTTTCTCAGCGCCTCCTCCTTCTCCAGCGAGATCAGGCGCCTTTTCTGTTGAATGGGGCGCACGCCTTTTGCTATGGCAAGTCGATGCTCCACCACTTCTGCCTTCACGATGGGCATCTCCTTCACGCTCCATGCGAACAAGTCTGCGAACTCCCTCAAAAGACCAACTAGCGGACCCAATTCTTCTCCCGTCGTGTGTGTCGAAACACGAACGCATCTGTCGGGACGTCGGTCATCCAGCGGCACATGTATCTCTTCATCGGCTGCTTCGGCTCTTGGCAAATCCTCGGGCCTCGTGTCAATGTTGTACATCCGGCTTCTCTTGGCGAGGCGTGCTTCCGCAGAGGCCTCACCCCTCGATATCCCAATGCCCTGCAGGGTGACAAATTTTAGGACTTGATGGCAAGAGGAGGCCACGCCGTTAAAGAGCGCCAACAAGGGACGCCCCAGGATTGCATTGTATGGCGATGGGCAGTCGACTATGCCAAAGTCCACTGTGTGCGTAACACAAAGCGTCTCATCACCCAAGGTCACGGGAAGCCGCACGCGCCCGATAACCTGGGCGGGCGCCCTGTAGAACCCAATTAGCACGGTGTCTGCTGGTGTCACCATGCTAGGTGCCAATTGCATTTTCTCAAACGTGGAAAGAAACAACACATCCATAGAACTTCCAGTGTCGACCAACATCCTTTTGACCTCGCAACCGGCCACTACTCCCCGGATTTCCAGCGACTCCGTGGAAGGCGTTCTGCATGCCTCTTCGGGCACCTCATTGAAGCGTATTTGAATGGCCTCACGCGCGCTCGCGGTAGCAGACTTCAGGCGCCTTCCTTCCTCCAACTTCTGCCTCAAGTCTATGGAGCCAGTGATGGCCTCAATGGTCAACCTTACGCGGCTTGGGTTTTCTTCTTGCTCCTCGTTGAGGGGGGGCGGGGTTAGGGTAGCTCCCTCCTTGGAAAGGTCGTCCCCCGCCTCCTGCTTCTCGCCAGGCGCCTTTACTTGTGCCTCCCGTGCAACAAACGTCCTTTGCGCTCGGTCGTCCTTTTTCACAAAGTCGTTCAGCATGCCCCTGTCCACCAATCCTTGTATCTCGGACTTCAGCTGATAGCAATCCGCGATGTGGTGCCCCCGCTCCCTATGGAACTCACAGTACCTGTCTAAGTTTTGCTCGTTCGGGCGCCCCCTCATGGGGCCAGGCCACCTCAAGTGATAACCCTTATCCTTCACATATTGCAACACGTTTTTCAATGAGTTGTTCAACTCGGTGAAATTCCCCGCATTCTTCGGCACAGGCCTCTGAGTCTCCACCCTGCGCCCTGGGAACGGCATATTGGGCGCCGCCATTGGCAGGCGGGGCGCCGGCAATCGGTAACCCTCTCCTTCCTCCGCCTTGTTTTTGCACCTATCGAACCTTCGAGCCGCAAGCGTCTTCTCTAGCATAATGACCTTCTGCACCCTTCTATCGAGATCCTCAGTGGACGTCACGTCTCTCTTGGAAAGCGCCCGGCACAACTCTTCACTAGTCGTGCATTCATCCAGACAACACCCCAATACGGGAGGCTTGACATCCTTCACTGCCATGGCCACCGACATCCATCTTTCATAGAAATCGCGAAGCGACTCGTTCTCCCTTTGACGGACCTTGAACAAGGCGCTTATCGTAAGGGTCCTGCGCTTCCGACTAGCGAACTTCGACAGGAACAAGGAAGCGAAGTGCTCGAAACAATCGATCCGTCCCTCCTCTAGTTGGTGGTACCAATCCAACACCACCCCTGTGAACGTGGAGGGGAACGCACGACACATCGTGGCGTCCGAGCTGCTGTACAGCTGCATCTTTGTGAAATAATTGTTCAAGTGGTCTTCTGGATCGGTCGTCCCATCATAACTTGGTAATGCTGGTATGACCGAGCTCGGCGCCTCGGCGAGAACGCTCCTGGCCAAGGGCTGTCGAACTCCCCAACCTCTTCCTGCACGCCTCTGTGCCCATCCGTTGTAGTCGTCATAATCCGAGTCCAAGTGTCGGGTCAGGTGCCCCATTTCTTCGGAGCGTGTTTGGGTCGCCTCCGTCCCCTTCTTCGTCTCGCTCCTTTCTCTTCGTGCCAGGCGTGTTTGGGTCGCCTCCGTTCCTCTTGAGCGCCTCAACTTCCTTTTTCAAAATCTCGAGCGCGTGATCCTAGCTCTCGATGATCTGAAGCAACTCCTCTTTTGTGAGCGAGGCGCCCTCTGCTTGTGCGCTCTCGTCCACCCTCGGGCTCCCTTTCCCATCGTGCTCCTCCGCCTCTTTCGTCACTTCCGTTCCCTGATCATGAGGCTCAGCTCCTCCATCCTCTCCTAATCCTCCGATCTCCATGCGCTTTGGTTGTTATACCCCCCTTCCTGGCGCGCCAATTGTTTGAGCCTGGGAACCTCCTTCGTACGCCTTGCTTCCTTTCTCCTTAGCCTTCCTGCGCCCTGATCCACCTGCACCCACACAAGCGCCTAGCGGACCGAGTTGGCCCGTTAGCACTCCGACGCTCAAGTAAGAACCTGCTCTTTAGAGAGAGAAGTGAAGGGATAGTTCTAGTCAGAGAAGTAAAATTGAGTAAATGAGGTTTACCTACTCGACTATTTATACCCGAGGCGAGATCGACCGGTACACGTCGCTCTCGCCCTGTGTCAGACCCGTCATAAATGCATCGTACACCCCTAGCTTATGCGCCTCGACCATCTAACACGCTGGTCAGAGATCGAAGGCGCGTGACATCATCTGCTCAGCTTTTCGTACACTTCCGACCGTTGTTTGTTTTTGTCTCACACGCCCTTCGCCAGGGACCTGGTCCCACCTGTCCCTCATGCTGTCTTCGGCCGCCGAGGCCCAAGTCTGGACGCCCTTCAGCCCAATGTTCCTGCCCTCATGGGCTTTCTCTGTCCCCTTGGTTAGGCCCGTGCCCCCGGTCCATCATAACCCATCTTGGGCTTTTCCCTTCTTGGCTGGCCCATGCTCATTCCCCCAACACTATCCAAAGTATTGATATGGTTCAGAGCAGTCAACTAGACTTGCATAGAGTTTCTAGGGAACCTACTTCCAAATGAGAACATGCCACGAAACTTTCTCTCGTCGTGGCCTTAAGAGTATTCCACACTTTGCTAACTGAGAACTTGCTCATAATCTCTCCCTGCCAAGTCACACCTTCAGGAGTGCTGACCTGCCAGAATGATAGATTCCGCATTCTGTATTCTTTGAGCCCTGCACTCCATAATGATTTCTTATCACTCAAGCTAGCCCAGATGTGCCTGATAATACAAGCCAAGTTCCAATACTTCATATCTTTGAAACCTAGCCCTCCCTCTTCTTTTGGTAATGCCACCTGACTCCAAACTACCTTGGCCTTTTTCCTATCCTCTCCAACAGACCAGATAAAATCCGAGCAGAGCTTCTCCACAGCTTTGGTTACCCTTCCTGGGAGCAGAAAAATCCTGATATAACCAATTGTATCCTACCTGCATAGGAGAGGAGTAGGGGCTTCCATCCTCGGATCCACAGAGTAATTTTATCAACCGAAGCTTGACATTCTTTAGAGTTCAGGTTCCCTGCAATCAGTGGTGTGATCCTCCAGCTGCATATTGTCAATCCATGCACTAAAATTCTGACAACTAGCTCCCATATCAACCCTATTAGAAGATTCTGTAGGGTCCCTTATGGCATTGAAATCCCCTAATACAATCCATGGTTTATCACTGACCTGATGCTTTTGCATCTCCAAGTACATTTCCTGCCTCTTACCAAGATCATTGGATCCATATACAAAAGTAAGGAACACCTGTGTACGACCCTCCATAAGAAACCCATGAATAAATTGCTCACCTTAGTCCAAGACAGAAAACTGCATAGATGACTTCCAAAAGACCCAGATCCTACCCAGATTCGCAGCAGAGTAGTTATCCTCAACCATCCAATCAGGAAACTTTTTTGTTTGAATTTTCTTTGCATTAACTTCAGCCACTGGTGTTTTTCAATGACAGCACCTATATCCACTTTGTTTTTGTGAAGCATTTTCCTTATAAACTCCTGCTTGTCAGGGGAATTGAACCCCCTGATATTCCAAGCTAATACAATCATTTAGACTTTGCCTTCTGCGGCCTGCCAGGCCTCTTCCTACCTTGCACCACTTCCTTACCCTTATTCACCTGCAATTCCGGGAACTCTTCAACCTGCTTTTGAGGGGAAACCAGAATTCGACCAACCTCAAACTGATCCAGATCTGACAGAGCAGAGAACCTGTTACCTTCCTCCCCTGCACCATTCCTCTGACCCCTCACCTGAGTAATAGCCTTCTGAAACTCCTCTCGGAAGGAAGAGATGGCTGAGGAGATGCCTGCTAAATAGCAGGCTCAAGAGAGGACACCAGGCTCCAACTCAGTATGTCCCTCTACAGACTTCCATTCATGGCCAAACACACTGGCAGATTGCAATAATGGTTTGGTTTTCCTTTTTTCAGGTAAGGAGGGTTGAGTTTGCTCGGAAGTCCATCACCACGCGGTTGACAATGACACGGAGAGACCAATTATTTCCTTTGGAAGTTGTTCGGAGAAGCTCGGGAGGAGCTTTTGAGGAGGATGGACCTTGCAATTTGGCGGAGGCAGACCTCGACGACGACAATCCAATTTGTTGGAGGAGCTTTTTCGATACAGCTGCTGGAGCTTTTGGCTCTCTCTCTATGGGCTCTTCCTCTATGCGCACCATGATACGTGCTGTCTTTGTGTTGGTCTTTACCATGGTAGGTGCAGCAGCACTTCAAGGACAGGTTTGCATGGTAGATGGAGCGCCAAGACGACAACCGGAGATCGTCTACGAGTTACTTGTGCAGACCTGGCCGGAAGGGTTCTGTGATAGAGCTGATTCCCCTTGTAAGGAAAATATGAAAGGTCCGAAATGGGTGGCCCATGGTGTTTGGCCAGTCGGTGTAGACGGGACGAGTGAGGTGTTCTGCGATGGTGGGCAATTTGATAAAGTTCGGAAAAGTAAACACAAATTCTATAAAATTGTAAGTATTCTGTTTCTCTTGACTGAACCTTCTGTAATCTAAGAGCCATGGGAGAATGCTTGGAGTGTACATACTCATTCTCTTTTTATGCTTCATCTGAATGCAGCCTAATACCATGTGGAAGCATTGGAAGAATGTTTGGAAGGGCATTTCCCATGAGGAATCAGAACAAGCGAAGTTCTGGACCGACGAGTATTACAAACATGGGACGTGTACTCCGCGGAGCAATTATGAATATGCAAGAGGGATTGAAAGTTTGATGAAGAACCATGGCATGGATAAAATCCTCAGCAGAGCAGGCATCGGTCCAGGAATTTACAATAAGCAGGACTTTCTCACTGCTGTTCGCAACGCCATGACCTTTAGGCATGGTGCTGAGATACAGATTCCTGTGGTCACAAGGTGCCATCGGAGGGCCAATGCGGTGGACGTGCTGGAGGAAGTCGGAATCTGCTTCCCTCCATTGCATGGGACCGGTGGAGCTCCAATCGATTGCGGTCAAGCAGTTGAGCAATTTGACACGTGCGGTGAAGTTTTCGAAATACTTGCGTATGACGGAAATTGACAAGCTTGTTTCTGGGTGAATGATAGAAACCTGGTATTGGGTTATTGGGAATTTGTAGATACTTTACGGATTTAGAAGGGAATTGGGGATAGCAACAGAATTGGGGAAGAGAAGGAACAGAATGGCCGGCGGCCAGAGTAGGGTTTCCGGTTAAGCAGGGATTGACATTTTAGTTTTTACTTCCATCCAGGCTTCCACGTCAGCACATTGTCTTTCTTCCCTGTACCCATCAGAATTTCTTCTCGCTTCTACAGGAGGCTTTTTTTTTTGGTAGAAAGACGGGCGAGACGCCCTAGTGCATAATATTAATAGACCGAGTCGTGGTAATTCCCATGACATCATACATCAACCAATGTTCGAGGTTGGGATCGTACACATCGAAACAATGTGTACCAAAAGGAAGGGAATGACCCTTGGATGCCAAAAAATCAGCAACAACATTTTTCTCCCTATACACATGGCTAATAACCACCTCCCATTCACGACTCAGGAGGCTTCCAATTTTTCCAACCAGCAAACCATGTGAATGGTTGCTGTCCTTCCAATTCTTAATAATGCTGATGGCGGTGGTGGAATCCAGATTGAGCTCGATCTTGCGAAATCCAAGCTTCCAAGCCCTCTCAAGTCCCACAACAGCACCCTTCAACTCAGCACAAGTAATAGAACAAGCTCCAAGGTTGCACGCGAAAGCATCAAAACAACGCCCCAGGCAGTCCCTGATCACGCCGCCTGCAGCCGCCATACCAGAGGCCCCCAAAACCGATCCATCCGCTTGAACTTGGTACCATCCTTCTCTTGGGGGTTTCCAGGAGAGCTCTTTCTCCACCTGAACAGAGCTTGTCATCACCAGGCTCCTGATGGTGTTTTCTCTTGCGTGTCGGTGGATGTTGAGCCACGCTTTGGCTTTGCAGATCAAACCCTCCTCCGAGTAATTCTTACCATCGAGGGCCTCCTCGTTTCTTTGTTTCCAGACCAGCCAACACAGGATGCCGAAATCAATTCCTGTGTCAACATCTTTAGTGTTCCTATGGATCCATTGAATGAAAGAAGTTCCATTGTTCCTGTCTTTGATCTTGCAGTTGAAATGTCGCCAAAATCCCTCCGTCTTCTTGCATCTCCTCAGAATGTGCTCCATCGTTTCCTCTTCGTCGGTGCAGTGAGTGCAGCTCCCATCTTGTGCCATTTGTCGTTTCTTTCTTTCAGCGTTGGTGAGAAGTCTGTTGTGGGAGACAAGCCACAGAAAGAGTTTAACTCGGTTGGGGCCGTCCCATCTCCAGAGGTCTCTCCAGTGCTCCTCCGTCCTGCCTTCAGTCGAGCCCTCCACCAGCTCGTAAGCGGATCGAAGCCTGAATCTGCCATCTTTTTCCACTCCCCATATTGTTCTGTCCTCTCCAAGCTCCGGGTCTGGTGTCTCCAATCCTGCAATACGAATCAAAACCTCATTAGGCAGAAAGTTCTTAAGTCTATCCCAGTTCCACTCACCGTTCGTGTTAGTCCAATCCGCCACGCAAGAGAGCTTATCCTCCTCGGACAAGGGAACGAGCGCATAGTCCTCAAGGACAGTGTCCTGATCCAGCCACGGGTGCGTCCAGAAGCCGTTCGACATCCCATCCCTAATGCTCCATGCCATTCCTCTTCGCATCGTTGGCATCGCCTTCAGGATAGCTCTCCAAAGATTAGAGTGATTGCTGGTTTTCATAGCCATAATTTTTCCATCCTTGTGGTGGAAGTATTTACCCTGCAACACACGAACCCATAAATCTTTCTCATTGTTCAGAACATGCCAAGCCAACTTTACCATGTAAGCAAGATTCAAACTCTTAGCAGTTCGAAGGCCAAGGCCACCTTGATTTTTGGGTTTACAGATTGTTTCCCAAGAAATCAAGTGGACCTTCCTTTTCCCCACTTGAGACCCCCACACAAACCATCTAATTTTCCTATCAATCGTGTCACACACAGAGGCAGGTAAAAGGGTGGTTTGCATAGCATACAAAGGGATGGCTTCAAGAACAGCCTTGGCGAGGGTGACTCGACCCGCAAGAGAGAGGGTACGAGCTTTCCAAGCCGTTAGTTTGCTGTCGATTTTATCCAAAATATACCTGTAGGTAAGTTTAGTCAGTCTACCATGGATAACAGGCACACCTAGATACTTTCCTAGGTCATTAGTAGGTTGAATGCCAAGCCTGGAGCAAATATTAGTCCTAGCATGCATCTTAGTGTTCTTAGAGAAGAAAACACGAGACTTGTCCTTGCTAACAAGCTCTCCTGAGGCAACACAAAAGGCATTCAGGCAGGACAAAATGCAGTCAGCTTGCTCAACACTGGCCTCGGCAAACAAAACCAGGTCGTCAGCGAAGAACAAGTGAGAAAGAGGAGGGCCACCAACAGATAACAGAACAGGTTTCCATTTTTTATCCCTAACTTTCCTATCAATGATATGGCTTAATCTCTCAATGCAAAGGGTAAAAAGGTAGGGGGTGAGAGGACATCCCTGCCGGATTCCCCTGGTTGGGGAAAATGGATCGGTTTCTCCTCCGTTCCAAAGCACCTGCATCTCCACCGAGGTCACGCATTGCATGATGATGTTGACACATTGTGTGGGGATTCCAGCCAGCATCAAGGTTTCTTCAAGGAAGGTCCAGTCAATACGGTCGTATGCTTTCGCAAGATCCACCTTCAGGAGCATCGTACCCTTCTTTCCACCTTTCCTAGCCATAGAGTGGACAGTTTCCTGCAAAATAAGAATATTATCAGTGATATGCCTGTTGGGAACGAAACTGGACTGGTTAGGGTGAACCAAATGGGGCATAAGCGATTTAAGCCTATTGGCAATCGTTTTAGCCACCACTTTGTATCCCACATTGCACAAGCTAATGGGACGAAACTGGCTCATGGATGCAGGAGCATCAACTTTAGGGATAAGAGCAAGCAGAGTTTGGTTCAGGGATCTAATCTTGCTAGGGTTACTAAAGCAACTAGAGATAAGGAGGAAAAACTCCCTTCCAACGACGCCCCAACACTTCTGAAAGAAGATAGCGTGGAAGCCGTCTTTCCCTGGCGCTTTGAGACCCTTCATGTCCATGAGAGTTGCTCTGACTTCCTCAAATGATGGGGGTGCTCCGAGCCTATCAGTCAACGATGGTGCCAGCTCTGGAAAGTCAGCAGGAAGGTTGGGATGGTGCTCCTTATCCTCCTTGGTATACAACTCCACAAAGAACAACCTTGCCATCAGAAGGATGGAGTCAGGATCAGAGATCCAGTTCCCCGAATCATCCTTAAGGCAAGAGATCGCATTCCTTTTCCTTCTGCTCAAGGTACTCTGGTGGAAAAAGCGGGTATTCTTATCGCCGTGGACAATCCAGTTAGCTCTGGATTTTTGCAGCCAAAGAACCTCCTCCTGCCAAAGAGTCTCCTCCAGCTCTTCTCGGGTCTGCTTCTCTTTCTCCAAGGAGCGAGGAGAGGCCGATCGTTCATTCAGGATCTCCAAACTTTGGAGCTTCTTCATCAGATACTTCTTCCTGCGGAATATGTTGCCAAAAATTTCCTTGTTCCACCAGGCGAGCTTCTCGGAGAGGACCTGCAAGGAGGAAGGGAAATCAAAGCCAAGATTCCACGAAGAAGAAAAAAAACTAGGAAAGTCATCATGCGCAAGCCATGGAGCAAGAAATTGGAAGCGTCTCACCGGCTTGTGACTTGGAGGGATACTTGTTGTACACGTCAAGATAGGCCTGTGGTCGGATTTAAGCTTAGGGAGATGGAAAACCATAGTTCCCGGGAACTTTTGCCTCCACTCCAAGCTACAGAAGCTGCGATCCAGTCGCTCCTTCAGTCTGGATGACTTGGTGAACCATGTGAATTTTGGACCCGAGAATCCAAGGTCCACCAAGCCACAGTCATCAATACAATCTGTGAAAGGTCTCGCTCTTGCAAAGTTGAAAGGAGCCCCTCCATGCTTGTCCTCAGGGCTAGACATGGCGTTGAAGTCCCCTGACAAGAGCCAAGGTCCATCAACCGACTTCTCAATCCTTCTAAGACAGTTCCATAATGACCCCCTCTCAAAATCATTAGGACTGGCGTAGATTGCGGTAAGAAAGCCAATCTCCTTCCTTGCACCGAACCATTTCAAATGAATAAACTGTTTATCCTTATCAATGACCTCCAGGTGCATATGACTGTTGTCCCACAACACCCAGATACCCCCACTGAAACCCACTGCGTCAGAAACAGCCATCGAGTCAAAACCAATGCTCTTAATGATGTCCAGTGCATCATCACCACTGATCCTCGGTTCAAGGATACAGATCACATCAGGCCTGTATGAGGTCCTATAAAAATCTAAGGTTGAACGAAATTTGGGATGCTTGGCACCCCTGCAATTCCATGCGAGGACTTTAATCATTGGGAAATGAAGAAAGTAGCTCTCCCACTCTAATCTCAGTGGAGATCAGCAGTCATCAACAGCCATGGCTGTCGCATTCTCTCCCGGATCACTGCAACCAGTCTTAGTGCATAGATCCTTCACATTTTCAAGCTTGGCACAAGCCACATCTTTCTTCGGACTGGCCACGCTTTTTTTCTGGGCACTTCTTCCTGACTCAGTAACAGGATGTGGCTTATCTGGAGCTTTCACAAGCTTACAGTTGATCTCAGTCTTCATCTTAGGTTGGTGGCCTGTGCTGGCACCATGTTCCTTAGTCTCTCCTCGTTCCTTCCCTTGCTGGCCATACTTCAGGATGGATGTGGGTGAGAGGTTTCCTTTTGGCTTAGGGTGACCCGGGACCACAGCCTTGTTCTCCTGATCCCATCCCACAAGAGACTTTGAGTTAGGTTCCTGCAAGTTCTTGTGGGAGGAAAGACCATCCTTCTTTTTCGAAATCGGAATAAGGGGGGAGCTTTTTTGATTCTCTTTCTTAAGGTTGTTTCCATTTTGTGTTTTCTTGCCCTGATTTTCCTCTCTTGCTTTGCCAACATGACCATCCTTCAAAGATGGAGTAGGAGTCTCCACGTCCTTCCCTTGAGACCTGTTCATTTGATCCGTCTTGGCTACTTTCTCCATACTGCAGCTTTCTAGGACGGTATTATCATGGGTAGATTCTTCCATCCCCATATTCTTGTCGTTCTCACTCGGCCTGGGATTATCCTGGTCATTCAAACCTTCTTCATCAGACAGTGCATCAAACCTCGATCCCGAATGCTTACCACCTCCAGCTTTTTCCTTGAATACAGATTCTGCTTCAGCTTTCTTGGGTTTCTGTTGTTGTTTTCTTCTTTTAGGTCTGGACGCAAGCATCCAAGGCCCAAAGTCCTCCATGATTTCAGGTCTAACGTCATGAGTCCTGCCTTGACTACTGGGTGCTTTCACCCCGCTCTCGGCCTGCGACTCGTTTGCTTTCAGCTTACAGGAGTCCTCAAGATGTCCGTAATGCCCACAGGAGAAGCACACAGTATGGAGTCCCTCATACTCCACTCGACGCACCCTTCTCTTCAACCGATACTTGGACACCAATCTCTTCGTAAGATCAATTTCAATACAGAGACGTGCATAGTTTCCTCTGAACCCATTGGATGTGTTGTAGTCAATTTTCTCTACCCTGCCAAGTTTATTGCCAATATCCAACAGAATTTCCTCGTCAAAGTACGCAAGAGGGAGGCGAGGTAAACGTACCCAAACAGCTGCTCGATTAATCTCATCGAAATCGGGGTCAAAATCAAGACGCCACGGCTCCGATGCTATGTAGTGATCATCAACCGTCCAAGGCCCACCATAGAGTGCTCTACTGTAGTCAATCTGGGAGTCGAAAATGGCTTGGTAGTAACCATTGCCAATATCACCCACCTTGACTCCGCCGGTTTTCGCCCACATACTCTGAGCTCTCCGCTGGATGAAAGCGAAGGAGAAGACCTTGCCCAGCACCCGGAATGTGATCGCCCTGCACCAACGTTGCTGAACTCGAGCATTGGTGCTCTTCTTGATACGGATCGTAGGGCAATCTGGGTCATCCTCCCCATCCTCACCTTCTGATTCATCGGACATCAGATCCTCACCGTTGGGGATCGAGGGGAGGGGCTTGTTCCCCAGGAAAGAATCCTTATACGAGGTTCTCCCCTGCTCAGTCGCCGTCGCGTGCATCCCCTCCTTCTGGTAATCTGTTTGGGTCGCGTCACTGGCAGCTGGAAGCGTTGCCGAGTTTCCTGGGTCTTCGAAGACTGCTCTCGCTGTGACAATCGCATAATCCATTTCTCCTTGGCCAGAAAAGTCCCCATTGGTGCTTGCCTTCGCTCTCTTACTCGGCTGGGCTGGCGAGCTAATCGGCGATCCGTCCGGGGGTTTGAGGCAGTGATCCGCCTCCACCGTCGGGGGGCTTTTATTGGGCTCAAAATTGTAAGAAAATGTTAACAGGGTTTCTCATCCATACTACGGGCCCACTCATATTGGAGCCCATCCAAGAACAAATCAAACAAAGAACCTCCATTCTTAGAGCCGGAAAAGTTTGTGATTTACGGTTCAATGGTTAACCGTTATAAAAATCCTTGGTAAACTGTTTATAGAACCGATCATGATATATAACATACAAGAATTGTGTATTACACTAATTTTAAAATGTTAAATTGACCATAAACAATTTCATATTCGTATCTTCACCAAAATATCTAACAAATTATTCAAACCATTTCACAAAGAAATCATAACTATTTCAGGGCAAATACAATTTAATAGCCAAATCTTTTGTTTTAAACAAAATAATAGCCATATCTTTTAGAAATAATTTATTAGTCAAACCGTTAAGTTTTCGTTCGGTTGACTGTTAGTTGACTCTAACATGACTAAAAATCAATCATTAACTATGCCACATAGATGTCTCTTAAATTTAATTAATTATATTATTTAAAAAATAATAATTACAATACAAATAACCTACCCTCTTTTCCCTTCCCCTCCCTCTTCTCCATCCAATAATCTAAACCCAACCAATCGACTTCCCTCTTTCCTACCAAGATTCATTCTTATGGGCATGAGAGAAATAGATCATGCTTCGTTTAAGAAAAGAGATAGAGAGTGTGTGTGTGTTTTAAGAGAGAGGAAACACTCTGCCCTCTCTCCTCTTCTTTTCTTACCGTTTATGACCGTTGAGGATCAATCCCCCACGGCGGGGAAGGCCATTGTATGAAACCGCCTGATGGATACCCGACGACCACGCAGGTACAGTCGAGCAAGAATGCAAAAGCGAGCTCCAACACGGGTTTTTTGGATAGATCAGAATGGAATTTGCGGTTGTCACAACAAGAGTTGCAGATGATGATATGAATTTCGCGGAAGATCTAGGTGGGGAGCTCTCATCGGCGAAAACAAATGAAGCAGGTGCAAGGAAGGCCAGCTATAGAGACTCCTTTCTGGGGAATAGTCCACCCATTGATGTCCCAGAAGGGGATGAGTTGATGTCGAACGAATCGGATGATAAAGAGGTTGAGGATGATCCGGAGTGCCCGATAATTCGAATTAAAAAGACAACGAATGCGAAAATCTGCAATAGATGGAGACGAGCTATCACATTCAGAGTCCTTGGGCGGACGTTCCCATTCGCCTTTGTTCAGAGACGAGTTCTGCGTATGTGGGCGAAGACAGGAGGGGCGAAATTGGGCAAAATCGGCAATGCATACTTCCAAGCCACTTTTGACTCGCAAATCGATCACGACAAAACACTGTATGGAGGGCTTTGGACGATCCAAGACCACTACATTGTGGCAGAGCCTTGGAGGCTTGATTTCGACCCTGATTTCGACACAATTGATCGTACGGCGGTGTGGGTAAGGCTTCCTCGTCTATTGCTTGCTTACTTCGATAAAGACATTCTTATGGACATTGGCAACAAGCTTGGCAGGGTGGAGAAGATTGACTATAACACAGCTAACGAGTTCAGGGGTAACTATGCCCGGATCTGTGTCGAAATTGTCATGAGGAAAAAACTGAAAAAAATCCCAAAATACACATGTTTTAAAAAAAAATTCCAAAATATTATTTTTCCCAAAAATACACATGTTTGGGAATCACTCCGCCTGTCAACCGCAGTAAAGGATTCACCGCGGCAGACGGCCGCGGTGAATGCATCACCGCGGTTGACGGCCGCGGTGAATGCCTAACCTAACACCGAAACTTCAAATGAACCTAATTTTGCGCTCGGTTATCAAATTACAGCGAATTTTTTTTATTCCGCAAAACTTTTCAAGATCTTTCAATCTGCAACAAGTCTTCATCTCAAGAAAATGTTGTTTGTTACCCTGAACGAGCAATTTTTCGATTTTGCCAAACTTTGGAAGGCCATAACTTTTAGCTCCTCATTCCGAACGTCTTAAAGTTTTTTTAATTGCACATAACTTTTTAAGAAATACAACTTTTAATAGGAAATAATTTTTTTTTAAAAAATATTTTTGGGTATACGGGATTTTGGAAATAACTTTGCCGTTACTTTTCACAAATCCACACATATTCCAAAATTATGATTATAATCAAAGTTGTATTCCTTCAAAATTTATGCAAAATAAAAAAAAAAAATTCATGACATTCGGATTGCGGAGCACAAATATATGGTCTTCCAAAGTTTGTCAAAATCGAAAATTGCTCGTTCAGGGTAGCAAATGAATTTTTTTTTTTTTGGGATAAAGGCTTGTTGCATATTGAAAGATCTTGAAAATTTATGTGGAATCAAAAAACAATTCGCTACAATCGGATAACCGAGCGCAAAGTTACGTTTGTTTGAAGTTTCGATGTTACGTTAGGCATTCACCGCGGCGAAACTACAAGCCCAGGTTCAACAACAGGGACGGAAGGCGTGAAGTGTTCGCGTCAGAAAAAGAGGACGACGGACGCCGCGATGGAAGCAAAACCCGGGAAGCGCGTCCCCGCCAAAGGAGGGATGACGATCAAAAGTGGTGCGACTGGCATCAGCTACCGACTCACGACACCACAGAGTGCCGTGAGTTCAAAGCCAGCCTCAAGTACCTGGCACCGGGAGACCTGAAAAGCCGCCTGGACACACGGGCGCACCCCAGGGATAGAACGGAGGAAAGGGACAGGTCGCCCAGCCCAAGGAGAAGGTCCTGCACGCCCAGACGTCGGAGATCCCGGTCGCCGAGAAGAGAGCGAACACCACGCAGGGAGCGCTTGCCTCCGCCGCCGCCAAGGCACGCCCCTCCTCATCGACACCCGCCTCGAGAAGAGGAAGAGGGAGTCGAAATAATCACCATCGCGGGAGGACACAAGCGTCCTCGAACAGAGGGGGACCGCCTGGTGCAATGCATGAACGTGCACAGGAAAGAACAAGTCGAGATAAGTTTCGCACCCTCGGAACTGGCTCCCGAAGAGTGTGGAGAAGACCCGCTGGTCATCTCTTTCCGCACGAAGAAGTTTAAGGTCACTCTGGCCTTAGTTGACAACGGAAGCTCAGCAGACATCCTGTTCTACTTCACGCTCAAGAGCATTAAGAAAGGACTACAGGACCTCAAGCCATCCACGACCAGCCTAGTAGGATTCTCCGGGTCCAAAGTCAGGGTTCTGGATTCTATCACTCTCCAGGTGACGATCGGGGGCCCAGAAGTGACGAAGACGCGCCTCATGGACTTCCACGTAGCGGACTGCCCCTCCGCCTACAATGCCATATTGGGGAGCGGCTTCCTGTCAGCCTTCTCGACGGTCCCTTCTACCTGCCATCTGATGCTTAAGTTTCCCGCCAATGGCAGGATAGGACGCGTCCTTGGTGACTCCCGGCAGGCCAAAGAATGCTACCAAGCCACCATCAGAAACTTGGAGGTCGACCAAGTGGACACGAGGGGAAGTCATCCACGCCTCGAAGCGGCCGAGGAAGACGTCGCGGTCGTGTTGGACGACGACGAGCCAGAGAAGAAGGTTAGGATCGCAGCTCACTTGGCGGAAGAGCAGGCGCGAGAGCTCTTATCCCTCCTAAAGGAATTCAAAGATCTATTTGCGTGGACGTCGGAGGACATGCCAGGCGTCCCACGGGAGCTGGCCGAGCACTCCCTGTCAATCAAAAGCAAGTCACGGCCAGTACAGCAAAGGAGGAGGAACATCTCCCTTGAAAAGCAGATGGCATTGGAAGAGGAGGTGAAGCGATTGCTGAAGGCAGGGTTCATCAGAGAAGTAAAATACCCAACGTGGCTGGCCAACCCTGTCTTCGTGCGAAAGGCGTTCGGTCTTTGGCGAATGTGCATCGATTTCACAAGCCTCAACGCGGCCTGTCCTAAGGACGCATATCCCCTCCCCAGAATCGACCAGCTGATCGATGCGACTGCAAATCATGAGACGCTTAAGTTTCCTGGACATGTTCTCAGGCTACCACCAGATACGCCTGTCGGAAGAGGACCAAGAGAAGACCGCGTTCATGACGCACATGGGAAATTTCTGCTACACGATCATGTCTTTTGGTCTGAAGAAAGGAGGCGCGACGTACCAGAGGATGATTGATACAGTGTTCCAGAAGCAGTTGGGCCGAAACGTGGAAGCCTAAGTTGACGACGTCCTAGTCAAAAGCAAGAGAGGGGCCGATCACTTGGCCGATCTAAGGGAAACATTCGAAACGCTTCGAAGAGAGCGCCTCCGGCTGAACCCGCTGAAATGTGTGTTCGGAGCAAAAGCGGGAAAGTTTTTAGGATTTTGATCACTAACAGAGGCATAGAGGCAAACCCAAAGCAGATTGAAGCAATACTCAGCCTGAAACCGCCCCGCACGGTGAAAGAAATCCAGGCGTTCAATGGAAAGATGGCCGCCCTGAGCCGCTTCATCCCGCGGTCGGCAGACAAATGTTCACCTTTTTTCCAAATGCTGAAGAAATCCGCGTCTCGCCTACAATGGGGACCTGAGTGCGACAAAGCCTTTTTCCAGCTAACGGAACAGTTGGCCTCTCCTCCCGTCCTTAGCGCCCCCCTCCTGGCCGAGCCCCTATATCTGTACCTGGCGGTTTCTGATCAAGTGGTCAGCTCAGCCCTGGTAAGGAGGGACGCCGATGGCACAGACCATCTCGTATACTATGTCAGCAAAGCCCTCCTTCCTGCTGAAAAGCGATATATGCTGATTGAAAGGGAGGTCCTAGCGGTTATCTCCGCGGCGAGAAAACTTCGCCCTTACTTCCAGGGGCATCCAATCACTGTCATGTCCAACCTACCCTTGAAAAAGATACTCAGAAGTTTGGATGCCTCGGGAAGGATGACTAAGTGGGCGGTCGAGCTCAGCGAGTACGACATCACATACGCGTCGCGTCCTTCCATAAAAGGGCAAGTGCTGGCGGATTTCGTGGCAGAAGGTTTTAGCCTCGACACCACCGAGGTAGAAGGAGAAGTTGAAGTGTGGCACCTGTTCGTGGACGGAGCTGCCGGAAAAGGTGGAGCAGGTGCTGGAATTGTGCTCGAATCGCCCCGAGGAGTCATACACGAGTTCTCCCACAGATTTCAGGAGCTGAAAACCAACAACGTATCAGAGTACGAGGCCCTCTTGAGAGGTCTCAGAATCACCATGGGAATGGGCGCTACGCGCCTCCACATCTGCTCCGACTCCTTGTTGGTAGTCAACCAAGTCTTAGAAAACTACGAAGCTAAGGAAGAAGCGCTTGCAAAGTTAGCCGACGAAGTCAGGGGCGTCCTCTCACAGTTGGAAGAATGGAAGCTAGAGCATGTCAAGCGAGAAGACAACCATCACGCGGATGCCTTGTCCAAGCTGGGCACGGCTATAGACTTCGAAGGCGATCGTCAAGTCACCATTACCAAAGAGGCCCCGCCCAACGAGGGGGTCATGGCCATCGAAGAGGGAGCGGTCGACTGGCGCTCTCCTATCATCGAGTATTTGCAGACGGATGCTCTGCCAAGCGATGAAGCCCAAGCAAAACTGATCAAACGGAAGGCCGCCCATTACAGCATGGTGGGAGGGCAGTTGCACAAGAGGTCTTTCTCAGGCGTCTACCTGAAGTGCTTAAGCCCCACAGAGGCGGAATGGATTATCAAGGAGATACATCAGGGCACATGCGCTTCTCATGCAGGTCCGAGGGGCCTCGAAAAGACAATCCTGTTACAAGGCTACTACTGGCCAACGGTAAAAAAGGATGCTGAGAAGGCGGTCTGTGCGTGTCATGAATGCCAAATTCACGCCAGCAAGCAACACCTACCCAGCGCGGAGCTGAAGAGCATAACAAGCCCATGGCCGTTTGCACAATGGGGGCTAGACCTGCTAGGTCCCTTTCCAACCGCCCCCTTGGGCAAGAAATATCTGGTGGTGGCAGTTGATTACTTCACAAAATGGATAGAGGCCGAGCCGCTGGACACAATCACTAGTGCCAAGATCCAGAAATTCCTCTTCGACAACATAATGATCAGGTTTGGTACTCCCAATAAAATCATCACTGACCATGGGACACAGTTCGATTGCAGGCCATTCGAAAATTTCTGCGCCAGGAACCGCATCACATGCAGAATGGCCTCAGTCGCTTTCCCGCAAGCCAACGGGAAGGTGGAGTCGTCCAATAAACTCATCCTCAGGGGTCTGAAAAGGAGGCTCAAGGAAGCCAAAGGGGGTGGACCGCCGAGTTACCACACGTGCTCTGGGCGCATCGTACAAACTACAAGAGAGCAACCGGAGAAACTCCATTCGCCCTGACGTATGGCTCCGAGGCGGTTGCTCCCACCGAGGTCGTTCTGCCCTCGCTAAGGGTCCAGACGTACGACCCAGAGGAAAACCACAAAAAGCTTCTTCACCAGCTGGACATGATAGGGGCAAGGAGAGACGCGACCCTGGTGAGAACCATACAGGAAAAGCTCAAGGTTGCCAAAATCTACAACGAAAAGGTGAAGCCTCGCCCGCTTGAGGAAGGAGATATGGTGCTCAAGAGGAATTTCGAGCAAAAAGAGGGGTACGGCAAGCTGGCTGCCATATGGGAAGGACCGTTCCTAGTAGGGGAGAAGATAGGGACCGCCACATACATGCTAGCTACCATGGAGGGGCAACCAGTAGCCAAGACTTGGAATGCTATTCACCTAAGGAAGTACCATAGCGAGTAAGGAGGAGTAAGCCGTAGGAATTTTGTAAGAGGTCAACGCCGCGGTCAATGGCGCTTTTGTTAGAGTGGTAGTCAACACTCCTGTCAATGACTTCAGTAATTCAAGTCGCCACTGAGCGATATGTTTTTATGTTACTAATCTAAGTTATTCTCATAACTCTCGGCCGCTTAACATAGCCGTTAACCACTCGCGTACAACCGCCTGCAACGCCATATTAGGGGCTAAACCGCCCCAGAGCGATAGCAACGTGCCCAACTAAGTCCCCAAGTTCCTAACTCGAACAATAAGTCACTACCTAAACCGCCCTTGTATCACACACAACATCCGGGAAACTCCCCCAAGTTCCTAACTTGAACAGTAAGGGCCCATGCCCCCAACCCAGACTGAAACTATGTCACAGAGTAGAAAGTATAACATAATACTTCGCAAAGGTCTTGCAAATGCAGTCCCACCTCACAGGCTAAAAAAACCGCCCCCGAACGGTACGAGGCGCTTGTAAGTAAAAGGACCAAAGCCGCCCCGGTGGCAGGAGTCCAAGGGGCGTCTCTTCCTTTCAAAGTGATTCCCCAACGAAAGAAGAAGAGGAGGAGGAAACACAGACAATAAAAATTGCAAGTAAAGATTTCCAAACATCCGGAGGGTAAGAAGAAGAAGCGCAAGCGCCATCCAAAACAAATATTACCAAAACCTCGCCCGAAGGCGGAATGTATCAAGCTCCCCGAAGGGAGAAAGCAAGAAAAGCAGTAAGAAAACAACACTTGATTAAAATTGCCGATTGAACTAGGAGGAGCCGCCTTCAGTGGAAGCGGGCTGGTTCACTTCTTCCCCAGTGGTGGGTGCGGCGGCCGCGGGCTGGTTTTCCATTTCGGAGTTGACATCATTGTCACCCCAAAACTCCACCGCGTCCCAGACCGCATTCCGGTCCCACAACACATACGGGTGTTCGCGGCGGAACAGGTGGCGGATGGAAGCTAACGTATCCCGCAGTAACTTCTGATACTTAGCTTCATCCACCGCCTTGAACTCGTCCGAGTCAAAGAAGGTTGCACGAGCGTCCTCCCTAGCCTTGTGGAGTTCCCGTTCCCGCCGCGCTTCCAAGTCAGCCACCCGGGTCTCCAACTCTTCCACCTTGCTCTGCAGCCCTTTCTCCCGCTCGGACGCCTCCCGCACCTTTTGTTGAGCCTCCTCCAGCTCCCGCGCTGACTTCGACAGATCCCCCCAGGCGGTCTGCAGCTCGTCATCCTTCGCTTTTAAGGCCGCCTCGTGCTCCTTGAGGATCTCATCTCGCAGCTCCCGGCGGAAACCCTCGCGCCCCTCTTTCACCTGCTCCTCGAGCGTGAGGATTTTGGTCTCGCGGTCGCCCAAGTCATCGAGCAGGCGCTCGTTAGCCAGGATAAGTTGGCTTATCCCGAATTGAGCCTACACCCACAAAGCCGGTCAGTACCATACACATATTGATAGCGGAGCTGAAAATAAGTTAAGTCACTCACCGCAAAGAAGCATCATGCGGTCGTCCCAGCCAGATGACGAGTATCAGAAGTTGTGGGGATAGCACTCGCAACGCGCATGTACTCGCTAGGAACTGCGAACCCCTCGGCAATCGCATGAAGGGCGCGGCGAGCTGGCTCAGCCGAAGAGGTCACATGCGGTGAGTACACCGCACTGGAGGTAAGGGTGGTGGTCTTCTGCTTTTTCTGGGTGCCTGGCGGCTCAGAACGCAGGTGATCCACCCAACAGGACAAGAGCCGCAACGCCCTTCGGGGGATGGAGCCGCATACTCCCAGTCAGTAGGAAGCTGGTGCCTATGAAGCTGGCGGAGTACTTGGGCAGGAGAGTAAGCGGGCTTGTACTTAGGCCCGTATGAATAAACCGCATCAGGAACCTCGCTTCCCTCCCACATATCCGCATGGAGACGCACGCGGTACTCGCGATCCGCAACCGCCTGGAACGGATGAATCATCGGCGTTTCTGACAGAGCTAACGAAAGAGAATCTGCGACCGAGTCCTCCCTGGCTGAGTCACAAGGCGTGTCTTCCGGCACGTTTTCAGAGGACAGCTCCACCAGGTTGTCCCCAACCCGGGAGGTCGCTCCGCGCTCAATCAAGGAAATAGCCGTGTCGGTTAGCGCGCCCACTCCTAGCCCTAAAATGCAACCGTCAGGTCTATCTACACGCTCGCTCGCGACAACCGCATTACCACGCCCACACAGCAATTCAATACCCTCTGAATCCCATTCTATGTCGGATAAACTTAAAGGGTGGGAAAAAACGGGCATACCTGCTCCAGGGGCAGGACCGCCTGCACTGACGGTCTTAGCGGCGGTACGCGTAGGACCAACGCTGACGCGAGGAGCGGCGACGTTGCCGGTGGCAGTGGCCGCCTCCGTGCTGGACGTGGTGGTCGTCACAGCAGCGGAAGGAGTGTTGGTGGCGACGTCGGAAGCAGACGGCGGCGCCAATTCGCCGGAAAGGCCGCGGTTCTGACTATCGGAAGGGGTGGTTGATTGAGAAACCATCGCAGACAACTGCTTTCTCTTCTTCTTCTTGTCTCGTTTCTGGGATTTTCTCAGAGAAGAAAGAAACTGATGTTGTTCCGCCGGAATCAAAGGATGAGTCTCCAGATAACGAGAGAGAGAGAACTTAGAGCACCGCGCAATTTTGAAATAAGTAGCAAGGAAAGAGGGAATGCGAAGGTTCTTCTCAACAGAAACACTTGGAGTATATATAGCGGCAGAAGAGACTGATGTGACGGTTGAGTGCCCGAGGGGGAGCTTTAGGCCGCAAAATTAAAAAATGGGCAGGCAAAAGGACGTTTTGCCTACCCGGTGTCAGAGCACGGAAACCAACGCATAGCCACGTGTATAAAGTGTTTCTGCCAGGAAAACCCGTAAGGCGGTCGGACGCTGCTTAGGTAGGACAACCCTAGGTCTCCAGCGACCAGGGGCAGAATAGGACAAGGAGGAGGAGCAAACCGCTCAACTAGCTGAGAGCATTATTGGTAGCCGCCAAAACCCTAGGCTTTTCCCGCCTAAGGGGCAATTGTTGGGCCGCATAGTTGAGCGTACTTGGGCCTCGGGCCCAAGAGAGGCGAGTCGGACTTTAAGGCCCAATAAGGAGGCCGGGCCCGATCGGAAGACTGGTTCAGCGTGCGGTCCATGATCGACTGCGAACCCGAGGAATAGATAAGGGCGTCTGACATAAAGCAACTGAGCAGCGCAGAAGGCCAAGGAGCCGTTGAAGATGCGTATCTGGTGTCAGGCAAGACTGAGCATTTATTGCCAGCCACAGGCGGCCTGCAAAAAGGCTGAAAGCCTGCCCAGGACGCCTGACATTACCCAAAGAGCCTACACAGGGCGCCCGACCAGGTCTGGGGCGCCCGACACAGCATTTAATGCCCCAACCACCCTTTAACCAGGTATAAATAGAGGGTGAGTGCATTAATGGTAAGGCCAACTACTATTCATCTCTCTACATAAATTCTTATCTCTCCACTTCTCTCTCTAACTTAAGCTTCAGAGGGTGTCCCGAGCGACCCGCTCCAGACCGTTGTTTTGCAGAGTATCAGGAGTCCTTCTCGACATCCAAGAACAGGCGCCTCGCCCCAGCTCCACAAACCGCCTAGTATCTACTAGGCACAAACAATATTGTTTAGCAAATACGACTTCTCGATATTCTCTCATTCGATCTTTTGATCTCTGGTTTCATAATCATATACCAGATGCTAAACAGGGAATTATTTATTGGTTTATGGTTCAGCGGTAAACCGTTGTGGAACATTTGGTTAACTATTGATAAAATCGTTCTTACGATATAACATAAAACACATATATAATTCACTAATTTATGATTGAATTTATTACTCTAACCATGAACATTTTTAAATCTATATATCGTTCATCACCAAAAAGTTCTAATAAATCATTCAAACTATCTAAAAAAAGAATTATGATTTTATATTGAATTCAAGTTAGTAATTAGATTGACAATCCACAGTGGATCACACAAAACCGACAATAGGTTGGGAAGCGAAGAAAATGAAGCACAAATAGAATTAGTACTTCATGCCGGATGCTCTTACTTTAAGTTAAAGTACCATATTGTTTAGCAAATACGGATTCTCCGTATTCTCCCATTCGCTCCCCCATCTATGAATTTAAAAATTTAGTGGTTTTATGGTTCAAAGGGTAATCGTTAAACAACCTTTGATAGAATCATTCCTACGTTATAACATAAAACACGTATTTAGTACACTATTTTTTTTTTTTTGACAATTTTTTGGTGATTAAAACAGTGAATTAATGGACCAGTAAAATTTGTATAATCAATATAATTTTATATCTAACCATTAAAAACCGTTTCGTACATCTCAAACCGACCAAAAAAACCCAAACCGAAATTACAACCAATTTTGCCATTCTACTTGTGCAGCCGCTGTTCCGATTCCATATAACAAAGCCCCAATAGAATAGAACCTCTCAAGAATTGGTTTCTCTACTCAGCAATCTCCAACCCCTCGAGCTAAAAAGAAAGAAATTGCCTTGCTTGGTTTGGTTGGTCCATAGAAAGATCCAATTCATTCCCAACTATCACAATTTGTCCAACTAGTCGACACAATTCCATTCTCTTCTTCCCTAACCTTTTCCCCCTAAACACATCCATACAACTAGCACAGTCCACTTTCCAGTTTCCCCCCGTCTTTAAATATCCCAAGACAAAATGACAAAATGATAGGCTTACACAAGAAAACGTATGTGGAGGAAAGGGACCTTAAACTCCTAATTGGACAGCACATAATTTGGTTGCTGAAAATGCCAGTCTATGCCCACCAAATCATTTCAGTGGGTTACTTACTTACGGCCTTTGTCCGGACGTGGAGAGCAGGGGAGCGCCGTGGAAGCTTCACCCCACCGTCGCACAAACTTTACCACCACCACCCCCCCCCCCCCCCCCCCCCCACCCCCCAACTTGCTCACTACTGGGCTACTAGTAGTGTGATTGGTCCGTACCGTGCATCGAATTAAACTTATGCTTGAATAAGACTATACCGAATAGAATACAATGTGATCATTCCTTGATCTCCAAGAATTGTGTATAAATATTGAAGAAAATTGGCCCAGACTGAATACACTGTTGCTCCTGTCCTTGATCCTAGGAGATCTTCTATTTTACACTATTATACCGCGGTTTTCATTAATTTTTGGTTCAGTCCAAACCGGACTGTAGTACACCCCTACTCACACCACCGTGTAATATTGGCGGATCTAGGTGTTGTAGCCCTTTTCAATTTAAAATATATGTAAAACCACATATATATATAAATCAAACGATTATAATAGCCCTAATCCTTTAACCTCCAATTACAACAATTTAAATCAACCCGTCATTCACAATTTCTAGCTCCGCCACGGCCAAGTAAAAACTGGCAAATGTTGGGGCTTCATACAAAAAGTAGCCGTAGGAATTACGATTATATAAACAGAAAAAATTTAATTTGTTGCATGAAATCTATATTAGAATATTTCTACCCCAAAAAAAAAAAAAGAATATTTCAATGAGATATTATTGTGGTTCAAGTAGGGTTACCTGAAAGCTCAACTGTACCGCAAAACCGACCACCTTTCTGTTGTAAAGTGAGCAATCAAAGCAAACAAATATGGAGCAAGCTATAGTTTGGCCTTTAGACACCAAATGGCAAATGGGAAAAAGCATTCTCCATCTATCGCTGGCAGGGGGAAATAAAATAATTGGGGGCACACTGATACAGATCAGAAAGTCATGCCATAACAAGGAAATGGAGAACATGGTCCCAAACATTGGGTCCTTTTGGGAGAGATATGTAGTAAAGGATCTATGCTAGGCTTAATAAACAAAGAACAATGGTTACCAATGAGGTTACTGATTCGAATAAACAAAAGAAACCCTATTAGGAGGAGAGTTAGGTAAAGTTCCTCTTTCCATGCCAATACTAACACTACGATTCTAACCTACTCAATCTACTTACCAAGGCTTCAAAACAAAACCCTTTCACTATCACGTTATGTAAGGAATCTTGACAAAATGAAACCTGGCCACTTGGTGAAAATATCAAGTGAGAAAACAACATTATCTTCCAGTTTAGGTTCCTATATACAATTCTAACCCCCTGCAATTCTGGGGCTCCTGTCTCACATGTAGCTTAAGTACCAAACAGAAAGGCAGGCAAGCAATTCCTTGGTCTAGATTAAATAAAAGGAAGTAGGTAAATGAAGGCAGCAACCAGGACAATACTTTTCAACTTTAAAAGTATAAGCATAAAGCATTCATGGATGAACTAAAAAAAAGATTTTAAGTCCAAGAATAAAACTAACAGGAAAGAAAGAGTGCTGGGAAAACAGTGCTGGAGCTGGGTTTCAGTAACTAAACATGTGATCTTGACCTTATCGGGGAAGCTAGACTTTCAGCAAAGACAAGCACAGATGAAAATGATTCACTATCAGTACCTAATTTGCTTCATGTAATACAACCCCTAGAAAGCCTTTATGCAGTAGCTACTTAGTATGTGGCAAATTGGCTTCACAATTCACACTGAAGATCCTTAAACTACAAGTCCTTTGCATAATGGAGTATTAGGATCGTTGAGTTACTAGAGTTCTAGTTCCTTATATATTCAACTAGCTAAGTTGCCAGAATTTCAAGATCACATTCACCAATGAATAATATGTCAAAAATAATATAACTAATGCTATCACAAGTCAGCATGGAAAATGATTGCGATACAATTTTTCCTCACTGGAACCCAACGATGAGACGTGAGAATACAACCTACAATTGTTCATCTTTAATTTTTAGAAGATGTGTGAAGGTCATACAAGGATATGAATGGATATCAAACTGGTGACTTTGCTGGTGTACCTGGTTCACGTGGGTACTTCTTTGGGGTGTGGCGACCCTTTAAGCATATGATAGCAGTCCTCTGTCCATGTGGGCTATGCGATTTCACTGAATGTGGTTAATAATAACATGTTACTTTACTGCAAGGAGCCAAGGACTGATGGACAGACACTAATTTCAGAAGAGAGTAAAGGAGGTTATGCAATCAGATGCCAGCTTATGCTACCAGCCTTGTTGATCTAATGAAATGTTTACTCTTGTAACTGTAGGTATTAAGATGTTCACTTAGGAGAGGGACCTCAGCAGAAGGAAACTATGTTCCAAGATTGTAATATACTCTTCAATGCGTAAACTATAACTGAGGGGGAACAGGGACCTCTATCAAAACGTTTCCACCTTTCTCCACAGTAATCAAAGAAAATGCATGAACTACTAAGTATGGGGACCAAGTGATCTTGATCTAGTTCCATACTTATTGACATTGAGCATTCACAAGCAAGAGGTGCAAAAATCCTTCTACCCAAGAAAAAAGAATAATGCAGTGGCTGGTTGTGTCCAGGTCTCCCCCGGGTATGCAGCCAACCTACTCCTAAAACGATACTGCAGTGGCTTTCCCTATTGGAGCAATAAGAGAGTAAGGCACATGAATGGATAGTAATCTGGATGACAAATAACATATACCTGGGTGCAGTTGCAGCAAAGAGCCACCCATCAGTTGCATTGATCTTTCTGCACTTTTAACTTCCTCCTGTCGATGTCCAACCATATGTAGGAAAATCAGCATTACATGATCATCTTAGTGATTAACTATTCATAAAATGCTCCAGTGTAGGTCAAAGATAAAACATATTAACAAAATTTCCACCCATGGTTAAGATGGATGAAGAATATCCAAGACCGATGATGCCTGCTTGTCTTGATAGCATTGAAACTTAAAATTGATTACAGAAGTACGTGACAAGAGCTTAGATTTCTATTATAGTTACCAAAAAAACCAAGGGTATTCATACACTTCCAAAATCCAAACCTAATATATGGAAACATTGGTCTCAACATCCCACACAAATACAAAGTATTGAGAATGCAAACATACTTCTGGATTGTGACCCTTCGCCGCAACAAACAGCCCACCAACACGAACCAGAGGCAGGCAGTACTCCACTGTCCATCAAATAAACAACATACTAAAGTTTAACCCTTAACTTAGATTTACAAACTCACTCACATATCCAAATGGAATGACAATATCATTTACCTAGAATTCTCATTTCAGCAACTGCTCTAGCCACCGCAACATCAAACTCTTCTCTGAAGGAAACATCCTGCCCTAAGTTCTGTCCTACACCAATAAATCACTATTCACTAACAACATACTGAAAATGAAAACGCACACACCTAGTGCATGTATGCCGAAGAAGCTCTTAATAGACTAAGAGGGACTGGAAAATATACCTCAGCTCTACCCCTCACCACTTGAACATTGGATAACCCAGTGATGTCTACTGCATGCTCCAAGAAATCGCAGCGCTTTTTCATGGATTCCATAAGTGTTACTTTCCAGCCTACTCTCCACAACAACAACAAAATTCAGCAACATCGAAACACAAAGATCACAGTAAACAATTTAGTCGCAATGGTGAAGCACGGAAACAACAAAGACAAACCTGGGCAAGCGGCTGCTAGAATCAACCCTGGAAGCCCGGGGCCTGTGCCAACATCAACGACACTCAGGCTGTCAACTGAACCACTGCAGTTTGAAGAGTAGGAGTGGTTTATCGGAGGAATCAGGGCAAGCGAGTCCTCCACATGCCTCTCCATGACTTCATCGACGCTCGTGACCGCAGTGAGATTCATTTTCTGCAAGAAAAAACCTGAACCGCTAAAAGCTCCAAAGAGAGAGGTAAATAAGCTACATCCCAACACAGATAAGGCGTGGGAAATCACCTACCTGGTTCCACTGGAGAAGAGTATCGACATAGAGTCTAATCTGGTCCTGTTGGCGGGAATTCAACGCTTCGAAGTAGGAAGAGCTGCGAATTACGACAGCAGAAACAGATTTCCCCTGGATTCTGGTCGGACGAACTGATAAGGAAGTTGGAAGCGGAAGGTGTTCGACGAAATTCCCCAGAGAACATAGAAACGAGGCGTTGCAGCAGGGCTGCCTCCACCGCCCAATCAACATCATCGTGTGCTGCTTCTCGCGCGCGTTCTCTTCTTCGGCTCCGTCCGCATATTCTTTCTCGAATTAAGTTCAGCAAAATCCCGAACTGGGCTCCTACATCGCTGAATGCGCCCAGCTTGTAATCAAATATGGGCCGAGCTCCGCCCATGGACTTATGAGTACGGGCCGACTAATGAGTTCATCATTTTTCGCGAACAATACAAAGTTGACCGAACCTTGGTGAAAGGACAGGATTTGCCTTGCCTTGCCTGCCTTTTTCAGAAAGTGGGAGGAAGAGAAGAGAATCTTTTCCAGAGTAGTCAACTAAAAGAAGCACAAAACACAGTAAACAAGCAGGCAGGCAGATCTGATTGGATCAGAAATCCAAAAATTTGATGGGACTTCTAGTCCAACCCTAGCTAAATAGTGACTGAATCTTTTGCTGGATCCGGTTGTGGTGCAAGTTTATGCTTGGTCTTTTACTATATGTTGATGCTCGGTAAATGTTAGAAACTATTCAAATGACTGGATGAGGGATTATTGATGATGTGAATAGTAATGTTTTTGGAGACAATTTGTTCTGATAAATTATCTAAAATAAAAAAGGATATAATTATTCTTGTGAAATATTGTATGTTAATAAGAATAATAATTATCCTTCTAAAATGTGGTTAATTAATCCTCCAAAATAGAAGGATTCTAACCCTGAAAGATTTACAAAATTGAGCAGCGACATAAAAAAGAATGGCATTCATTCATCTCCTTGTTTTTGCACAAATGAGAGAATTTGAGAGTGTATGACTATGTTTTGCACAAATGAGAGAATTTGAGAGTGTATGACTATGTTGGGAGACAACTGATTGATAGTCTGTTGTTTTCAAACTAGTGCCACAAACATTTTGATAAAATGATTGATTCGGGTCTAATTGTACACATTCTACCCTTCATTTTTTAATAATTTGACTTTGCATTTCATCGTCCCTTGACATATTTTACGCTAGGTTGTGCTATTGTTGATACATTTCAGGTCCTAGCACGTGTGGGAAGGTCGAGGACGAGTTTAGGGACGAATGGAGGCAAGAATGGCAAGAAATAAAGAAAACAAAGAGAACACGGCCACGACTGTGTTCCCGAACCGTGTTCCACACCATCTACTTGGACACGACAACGTTTCAGGCGACGAAAGATTATTTCCACTCGACGAACACAGTCTACACACGCTCGTGTTCATAGGGTGTGTCAGCAGCTGAGCTCCAAAGGCTTTTGCGCGCCTCACTGGCACAAAAGATTATCACGGTCACTCAGACCATGATAATCAATGAAGAGGTCGTGAAGTCGGGCAAAAATGGAGTGTTTCGTCGAGTTTTGAAGAACACGGCCGTGTTTGAGCTGATTTCTGCAGACTATAAAGTCTGCAGTAGAAGGAAGAAGATGAGAGCTTTTTGGTACGTTTTTAGTGTGTTGAATGAAGGAGGGTTTCTAGTGAGAGATTATGGTTTCCTCTTCCTATTCTAGAGAGGGAAATTGCCATTCAAAGAAGGAAGAAGGAAATTTGGGCTTGCCCTAAGCTAGAGGATTGAAGGTTTCTTCTTCTCGATGGAGATTCAAGCAATAAGGAAGGAAGATTGTCATCTCTTCATGGTTCTTTCTCTCCTTTTTGTTATTTTTATTTTCCTAGCTATGAAATAGCCTACCTACTCACTTGGATATTGTGAATCCTAGTCTAGATATGTGTTAGGATGTAAGAACTTGATTCTGTTGTGTTGATTGTGTGTTCTATATAATATTTGAGGTATTAATCATGAATGATTGAGCGTTGCTTGCATTATCTCACTATTGGGTCAAATTAATCTAGAATGTGGAAATCCCCCTTTGGCCCATAGGGAGCTTGATCTCCAAGCCACTTGGGTAAAATCTTTTGGGTTGATCTAGGGCCAAAAACTCAAGTATCATATTAGTACCATGAATTTGACGTGACTGGTCGCTCTCCGCCATCCGGATTAAGTTCCGAGGGATTTGGTTTGCAATCCTTAGTCGACCGGTTTAGAGGGAGCTAGATTGTCTAGACTATTGTTGTCATCCTGAGCCGAAAGGTAATAGAGTTAGTCTACTCGGGACAGGTTACGGTGATTACTCCTTACTAAAGGTAAATTGGGTATGGAAAATAATTTTTTTTAATAAATTACATTTTAGGTAGTTACAAAATTTTGTTAAATATAATTCTCTATCTTTCTCTCACTTCCGTAATCTTCAGTCAGAACCTCTTTCCTTATTTTTCTCAATCTTTCTGCAAAATAAAAAAACATGAAATCACTACCAATCCATTAGACAATCACTACCACTTTGAAAAACATCAATACCATTGCATAAATAAATCTATACCATTACACGAAAACTACCAATATAAACAATCTACCAATATAAATCTATACCATTTCACAAAAAATCAATACCATTGCAGATTTAATCTACATCAATACATGCAAATTAATACCATTGCATGATAATCAATACCAATGCGACAAAAACAATACCAATACAAAAAAATCAATACCAATGCGACAAAAACAATACCATTGAGACGAAAGGGTCGGAGATAAAAGGCTGACCAGCACTGGCGATTGCTTTGACGACCTCCGCGATCCCATTGGCTCCTTCCTGCTGTTTTATATATATATATATATATATATATATATATATATAGAGAGAGAGAGAGAGAGAGAGAGAGAGAGAAGAAGAAGAAGAAGAAGAAGAAGAAGAAGAAGGGAGGATCGTGGGATGGTGGGATGGGGTGAGGAGTGAGGGAGGGTGAGGGGAGAGGCAGCGCCGGCGGAAGGGGAGGGTGAGGTGGGGAGGCGCTGCCGGGGTAGAGGAGGGTGAGGTGGGGAGGTGGCCGGCGGGAGGGGAGGTAGGAGGGAGGTGAGGGCAGACGTAGGGTTGGAGAAGGTAAGTTATAAATATAGGTAATGATCTTGTGTGATATTATTTTGATTCCCAAACTATCCTTAATTTAATATTGACCGTAATTTAAAAAAAAAGGGAAAAAATAGAGCTAATGAACGATTTAGATGTAGATAGCCATGATGGTTACTAAAAAACTAGTATTCATCCTAACGCATTCCTAGTCTACTAACTTAATGCAACAATCCTAAATTGGTCAACTAAGAGAGTTAGGGTTTCCTTGGTTGATCGGTTGAGAGAGCTAGGTTCACTAGCTTTTTGTTGCGATCCTTAATCGATCGACTAGGAGAGTTTGTCCCTGTCTAGTTGCACACACCTCACGGTATAATTAAGAACACATCCTTCACACTAGAGTTGCGTTCATTGTTTCTTAATACGAGATTAGGAGGAGCAATACCCAGGTGAAGTTCTCTCAAGTAGAATTCTCCATAATTTACTTTACTTGTTTGTTTATTTTGTAGTTTTCTTAGTTTTAAACCGAAAACCGATTGCTAGATAACAACTTAAGCGATTGAAGCAAGGGTAACACGGACCGACCCAGGTTTGACAATTAAAACATACTTGCCCTATACTGCACCCGGCTAGAGTTTATACTTGGACTCTAAGTCGGGGTTTATTTCACGGTGTACTCGTGGCGAGTCAATGATCTAATCCGCGACTCAATCAAATCAATAATCCTAAATTTCATTTTTCGGTTTCTAGTCGCTTCACTCCAGTTTAGTTAACCATGTACGTGTAACTATGCATAAACTGATACCATCCAAAAAGTCGATCGGCAGTTCCAGCTGTTGAACTGTTTCACTGAATGTCAAGAATACAAATCCTATATGTGCATAACTGAGCCCTAGCTTGCTAGCTAGCTATTGAATGTCCATAGCCCAGATATCAAGTTGTTTTTCTTAATTATTTCACAGATAGATAGTGGATATATGCCAGAGAGACAGTCTTGCTTGCTTTAACTAGACCCAATAAAGCTCAACGCCAACAAGGAATGCAATTTTATATGAGGAACAAGAACAAGAAAAGCAGTGTATAGGATAGTATCTACAGAATTCCATACGCATATACAGTCCATAAACAGCCTTTTCCTCTCTGCACCAAATTAATGTACAAAACCATTTATTGTGCTGTGTATGATCATGTTGCCTGCCAGTACTGCTTAACAGAGCAAAGCATCTTTGTCCTCCCAAAATTCCCCCCAAATATATTATTCATCTAGGACATGGGATATCTCTATTTGTATATTCCTGACTCATTGTACTAAGCCCTGATAAGGCTGTATTCATGGGGGCCAATCATCATCATTTTTATACTTTCTGGTGGTGCTCACTTGCTCCAACCCACACACATGCTAACATTTGCTTTCCCTCTTTTATTAGTCATAACTCAAAGCTACATTATGGTAAGAAGTCTACAACTCATATTTTTATGTCTAGAGTACTCCAGATGATTATAAGGTGGTGATTGATTCGTAACGGTAGGAGGAATTTGAGAGGGTTCGAACAGAATTGAGAGAGAACCGAACTTGAGTCGAAAAGGAGCTAAGAACCGAGAAACCGAGAAATAAAACGATAAGAACTTTATCATTTTCATTGGTAATTTACATATGTAGATTCCTATAAACCCTAACGGTCATATTACTAGCTTAGTCCTTTTAAACGGACCAGTACATCTACATAAGGTGCAAGATAGAAGGGATTAAGCTCGAACTTACTCTCTGGCAAAAATTCAATTCATAATAATTAATGAAAGACACCTTGTACCCTTGTAAAAAAAAGATCCGACATGACATGTAGAAAAGAAGAAAGGATATACTTGATTATTTTTCCTTGTTTGAATATACAAAAGGTTCTCTAGGGTTTAGTGGGAAAGCTAGAGTTTGTTTATTTAGGGTTCGTTTGGAAGTTGTGATTGTTAAATAGATGTATTTGTTGAGAATGCATGTATAATATTATACATGTATTGTCGAATTTGATGCATTGTAGAATACAGGTATGTGTGATTGTGTATGTCGCATCAGCTAAAAGCTGAGACAAAACAATCTCAACTCAATTATCTCAACAATCACAACTAAAAGTTGAGATATAACAATCACTCAAAATGAGTGATAGTTTCTGTCACATCACAGAAACAATCCATGTATTGTTTCTGCTAAAAAACAAAAAAAACGATGCATTGTAAACAATACATGCATAATGACAATCTCAACAAAACAATCGCAACTTCCAAACGACCCAACTTCCAATTGCAAGTTCCTTGTGAAAGAAAGAAAAAAGTAGTCACTGATACTCTCTCTCTTTCTACAAAAGTAGTGGAGTAGTAGTCATAATCCTCCCACGCTAGCTTTCTGAAGGGTTGAGGGTTTTGGGTTACAAAGATGGATATATAGGCGAGCATAATCATAGCTACTCATCATCATCATCATTATCATCACCAAACAGCCAGTAATCATAATGGTCGCAGCTTCATCGTCTCATGGCTACCCTTCCTCTACTTCAGCACCAACTTTCATCATCATCATTATCATCACAGCCCTTTCTCCCACTTCTCATCTCTACCACCATCATTACCCTGATCATCATCATTCTTCAGAAGATGACGATGAAGCAGATCCCAATAACCAAACCCCCAAAGCCAAAGAGAGAGAGAGAGAGATCAGCAAGCACAAGATATATATATGTAGCTGCATCCACCTGAAGTGAATCAGTTTTTTGCTTACCTTTCTTTCTTTGTCACACATTCGCGGAGCAAGATCGATAGCTAGTTGCTATCTCTACTCCAGCTGCTAGCGGGAATCAAGCGTCTCGGTCCGATCGATTCTACTTTCTTTTCATTTCATGCTCTCAGTCCTTAAATTTACAACTACTACTCTTGTTTGTTTCATTTTATCTCCCAACTAGCACAACAAAACCAAACACTACAATATTAGTTTCCAGCTGCATGTACTTTGATTAACTATATATGTACGCCTGGTGTCTCCTCTTCTTACAGAATATTATGTTAATGGCTTCCTTAATATAGTTCCGCGCTACTACTTCATCCAATATTTGATCGATTCAGTCTTCCAGCTTTCCAAAGCGCCTTCATATTGACAAATGCAAAAAGCTTTCTGTTCCTTTTGATTCTCATAATGTCTATCGATGGTTTATGACGTACGTACATGGAGATAGATAGATCTCTATTTGTGTAGTAAAGAAAGGAAACATGCATGTGCAAGTGTACAGAGATGAATGTGTACGTTCTCGGAGCATGGTATAACAGTGATATTTTTTAAAATCCAGCTGATAGCCTCCAATTGTTAGTAAAACGGTATATGATCCACGATTGAATCCCTCCCAACAACTCGAGTGATTGAGCAGCATGAAATCAGGGGTAGTCATCTTGCTGATCAGATTGGCATGAGATTCATGTATTTAGGATTCTAATTAACTCTTGGTTCTTGGCAATGAGTTTGTAATGATACATATTTGGTCTATATTTTTGGGGTGAATCTATGTTTGATGAGGGGATGCTTCACGTCTATAGTAATGACAACGCGCGAGTTTGCTAGACGAGTTAGAGTTACTGATTTATTGATATGGGTGCAAACCGCAATGTGGAAACACCGGAATAATAACAATATGATGTCGACGATATTAAATAGCCAAATCGTTTCAATGACTTCGTACAATCTGACATCCAACCTTGTTCGCCAAGGTCTTAGCACTCTCAACTGCATGTCAAATTGTAAGTATATGCATGTGTGTGACTGTGTGTACATGGAAGGAGAAGGAGCTATGGAAAAACCGGTATGAAGCCAAAATGTATCCATCCTTTTTGACCATACCATACCATTCCAAGCAAAGCAAAGGAAGGCAGGAAGCATATACTTTAGTTTGTTTGGGTTCGTAAAGCAAAGACTTATTAGCCATCAAATTTTTGTGGAGATTGTAATCTTGTGCTTTAGGTATCAGCCAACTTCAATTCAACCAGTGCATGCTCTCGTTGCTCTCCATATTTTCAACCTCTTAAGGAAAGGTAGGAGAAAAAGAAGGCCTTAAGCATGTATTATATGTTTTCCCCTTTTGCATAATGTTGGAATCTCTATTTGACTTGGCTTTAGGTAAAAAAATCAGCGTCCTTTTCCTGTGTTTGCCTTTGAACCTCTCATCCCAATTAATCAAAACCTCCAAAAGGAACTTGAAAGCTAACACCCTACATACATAAATAAATAAAGAGCAAAGTACTTGTTTTGCTATAGAAAAAAACCATGAATTGAAAAAAGCTAACCCTAGACTCACAATCTTCAAAGATTGAAAAAGAAAGGACTTGTTTTGCTATACCGCGCGTTGAAGTGCGCAGTGGCTGGTGGTGGTGGCTGAAAAGCATAAAGCTTGTCTTTTTCTCCCCTCTTTTGTAATAACATCAAAATAAATAGATAATTAAACTAGACTTGTCTTCCTGAATCCTATATTTAATTAATCTTATTTTTGTCCCCTAAACTTTACTTTTATTCCATTCTTATTTTTAATTTATAGGCTAATGTAATGGGCAGGTTCGAAGCGGGCATCTCCATACCCACCCAGCGGCAAGTCAGGTAATTCAACGTTTAATCTCGCCTAGACAACGACTAACCGATTTGGGCGCTGGACGGTGCCTTCTCGCCTAGATAGCGCCTAGCATTTTCTTGAACATTGGGTTTGACTCCCACTGGTAGAACCAGCTGATGTAGAGATGGACATGACAACAGAGGGAAGGGATACCCTATCATGGCCCAAGCGGGCCTAAGCCCAGAGGGGCCAGTAGATACAGTACGCATCTATCCAATGGGCTCCGCAACCGGGATTGGGCCAACGTTGGGCTGCAAGCTCAGGTTTGGGTTTTTAGGTTAATCCTTCACGTGCCCTGATAGGTTTCTGTAATCAGTTTTATTACCACGGTTTGCACCAAACTTTTCTTTTTGGTTTCATCCGAACCACCATTTAGAAACCAACAAAAGCACAAAACCAAACACAAGCGCAGAAGAAAACTAGTTAGGTTTCTTACATCGAACCAACGGTTTCAATTCAGTCACCAAGGCTTAATGGCGTTTCAGTTTGTGGTTAACACTTAACAGTTCAGTTAACCAACCAAGCTTGTATTATCCACCACTAAGCGCAATGGCCATTGGGTTCCCTGGTTCTGTACCAAATTTGATAAACAATTTGGATCGCAGAGGACAAACAGAGCAAAATCCAACTACCTAGTAGCTACCAACGGACCAAAACTTTCCCATATCCAAGTTGAACCCAGATAGACAAATTCATCCCTAGAACTCCACCACACAGAATGATTCCTAGGCATATCATGAAGCTAGCTAGAAAACTTCTGTTACTATCATTCTGCAATTCTAAATCATGCAAGCATCTCTAGAAAATTCACAACCATGGCACTTGAACAACAGAGATTCAAAAGTTAAATGATTTCACGCAACACAGTATCTCAGATGGGTTCTGCAGTCTAAAACAAGCACAAAGTACTGAAATATGTCATCCTCCACGTACCATTGTGAGGAAACCAAACAAGCATAAAGAAGAGAGCTTCTAGTTTTTTTTTTTTTTTTTTTTTTACTTCATGAGGCCTCAGCAGCAGGTTGAGTCACTCCAGACTTCACCAACAGCTTGCTAAGTGAATCAGGAGAGCAAACTTGGTACTTGACGCTGCCAGATGGAGAGAGGAACACCTCAGCCAGCTCGAGCTTGTCAGAAGTCAGGCTAGTGCTGTCCATGGTCTTGCTGAGAACCTTCAGTGCCAGATTAACAGCATCCTCTCTCGAGATGTCATCCTTGTAATCCTGCTTAAGCATGGACTGAGCTGCTTGGTTGTTTGCACCAATGGCTGCAGCCTTCCACCCACCATAGTTTCCACTTGGGTCACTCATGTACAACTGGAATCCATAGTTTTTGTCCCACCCAGCAAAAAGGAAGGAGACGCCAAAGGGCCTAAGACCACCAAACTGGGTGTATCCTTGCTTGGTATCGCAGAGAGACTGAACCAGCTGCTCGACAGGGATGGGCTCCTGGTAGTTAAAAGTGTAACGTTGGGCCTGAAGCCTGGCAGTGTTGATCAAGATGTTTGCATCGGACATGATTCCAGCAACAGCACAGGCAACATGATCGTCGATCTTATACATCTTCTCAGTGGAGGTTGAGGTCTGCAGAAGCTTGGACGTAACCTTCTTTTCACCAACCAAGACAACTCCATCTTTAGCCAATAGTCCAATAGCACTTCCTGCATTTCCAATGGCCTCCATGGCATACTCAACTTGGTAGAGACGACCCTCTGGGGAGAAGATCGTCGTTCGGCTATCATATCTCCTCGACATGTTTAGTTACAACTGGCATATAACAGAAAGAAGTAGGGTAAGTTGTACGTCCTTAAGTTTAAGGACACCTAGCCAAAAGGGGTAGTCGATTAAACAGCCAATTCAAACCAAAGCTATCATGAAACTAAAGCAGGCCAACTGCAAGGGCATGGAGAGGGGGGCGAGCCAAAGTAGCTCATCATCACAAGCTAACACTAACACTGAATTCAGGAACAGCAGATGCAGCTGTAGCAGTGAAGAATAGATCACCATAGCGGGACCAAGATTTTTTTGCTCGCAGTTAGCTAAACTGAACAAGAATTCTCAGAGATCTCCACAAAAACGAAACCCAGTGCACACCATATCTTAACCCACAAGCGAATGGCGACGGAAAATATCAGAAACCCTAGATTATCCACCATCCCCAAAAAATTCCCACGAACATCTGATAAGAAACTGTGTGTATTATCGTCGACGGATCTCATAATGCTGAACACATTCATCCCAATCATTTAAATCGAATTCGAGAAATGGATCCACTACATAACCCACAAAAGAGGCAAGAATCTTCACAAAGACGCATATACCTTCGAATCGGCGAGACCGCGGAGCAGCGAATGGAAAGAGTAAGAAGGTGAAAGCGCCGGCGATTCGCGACGCGGAGGAAAGCAGTGAGTTGCTTAAGTGGGGTGGACGGAGAATTCGCGATACTGTAAGGGTAAAGCAGTGGTTTGCTTTAAGCACCGGCGACTCTCGATACTTGGAATGTAAACGGGATTTCTTGAAGGAAAGGTCAGGGAATTGATTTCTCGCTAGAGGGCTAGACTGGAGAATTACAATTAACGTCCCCATACTTTAGAAAACGCACCATCTGAGCCCTAAAGTTGAGTGATATGATATTTGCATCTATGTATTGTATGGTCGTCGGTCGAGTGACTAATGAGTAATAATGTCTAATGGGGTTGGAACACTGGGCTGGGTCGATGTTGTTTAATGATGGGCTTTAGGGCCCAAAGTAAGGGCTTTGTGGTTTAATGCAGTCTGCAGGCTTTTTATGAACTGTACGCTGATAAGTGAAAACATTAGCGGCCCACTTATGGTTGGATCGTCTTTCTTTTTTTAATTGGTGATTTGACCTCCTGTATTTATTTTTGCATCTTTTTCTGAAAAACAAAAAAAAGGTGAAAAAGGCATTTCAGCAATTTGGCCTTACGAAAGTTGTATTAAGTAAAGATGTGGCTGTAAAGTCATTAAGAGATAAAGGGCATTATTATTCGTCGCCCTAAAATACCTTATTCGTCGCCCTAATATTTATTAAAATTACTAAAATATCCTTAGTTTAATTTTTTAAAATTTTCGCCTAAACATACCAAAAAGAGGATTCTACCCCAATCCCCAAAACCGTCGCCAATCCATCGCCCTAGTCGCTCTAATTTGCCCTACCCCATTAACCCCGACGCCGTTGGCCACCAATCTCCGACTCAATGAGTAGTACATCACTACCGCGGCTCCGGCGGCGATCGCCATTGCACCCGCCGCCATCTAAATATGGGAGAAAGCGAAACGGAACCCCTCCCTCCCAATCGTCGCTTTTTGGCAGTTGAGGGGATAATGATTGATCGATAAGAGAATTTATGGAGTAAAATTGTTAGGGATACGGAGGAAGAAGAGAAAGGAAACCTTTTGGCTGTTGAATGTCAAGGAAGAAGAAAAAAAATGGCGAGAGAACCTTATGGAGTCTTCTTCCTTCCTTAGCAACAGCAGGTCGGCGGAGTGGGGAAATGGGTGCGGTGGTGGGTTCGAGGAATGGCAGCGGTGGTCGGACGGTTGGTGGGTTAGACTGCAATCGGAGTTAGCGATTAGTAATTGATATTGCACAGGGCTATAAACGTTAATTTAGTAAAATTTAGGGCGAAATAATTTAAATTTTAGGGCGACGAATAGCAATTCAGATAAAGAAAGGCTAAATTACATGTTTGGTCACTCAAATTATATAAATTTTTCACGTTTGTCACCTGAATTACTTTCCTTTTTTATGACCATTAACTTTACGAATTGTTTCACAGTTAGTCACTGGCCGTTACATTCCGTTAAATTTGTCTTACATGGCAGTCAACTATAAAGTTTGACCATTAATTAGATGACGTGGAAATTAAAAAAAATTATTTTCCCACCTCATCATTCCACTTGCTTTGCTTTGTCTATATGATTTATCATATTAATTATTTAATAAAAATTAATATATTACAAAAATTATCCGTGCATGGGAAGAAGAAATTGCAGAGGCCGCAAACGTTGCGAGCACCGGCCGCCGGATCTATTACGCCTTCTTCAGTCTCTTCACTGCAGCGACAATCTCGTTAACCGGCACGCCAGGGTTGGAGATACATGGCCGAGGACAGAGGATTTCACGGTGTCCCCCGATTGGGTGTCGTTTGAATACGAGCGTATCGTCTGCACGAGGCCACGAAGTACGTGGAGAAAACCGAGGAGGATTCTTCGCGGCCGTCGGATCATATCTTGTTCAGTGTCGCCGTTGAGGAGAGCGACGCCTTGATTGTAAGAAGTTCGTCGGTATTCAAACCGAAGTGGTTTGACCTTCTCAATCTGATTCACGAAAAGAGGATTGTACCCGCCATTGGACTCTTGCCGCCGGTGGCGAATGGAGAGTTGGATGATGGCCAGGCAGTTGACGCGGCCGTATGGAGAAAGATTAAGGAGTGGCTCGACAAGCAACGAGTCAACTCAGTTATGTACGTGGCTGCCATTGGGAACGAAGGTTCGCTGGCCGGAGAGGAAATCACCGAGTTGGCTTTGGGATTGGAAAAGTCCAACTACCCTTCCTCTGCAATTTCTTGGCCCCGCTGATAAATATTTTTTTGTAATTTATTACTTTTTATTAAATAATTAATATGATAAATCATATAGACAAACTAAGTGGAATGATGAGGTGAGAAAATAAAGTATTTTTTTTTTAATTTCCACGTCATCTAGTTAACGGTCAAACTTTATAGTTGACTGCCACGTAGGACAAATTTAACGGAGTGTAACGGCCGGTGACTAACTGTGAAACAATTCGTAAAGTTAGTTGTCAATAAGAAAGGAAAGTAATTCGGGTGGCAAACGTGAAACATTTATATAATTTGAGTGACCAAACGTGTAATTTAGCCGATAAAGATATGTCTAAAGTAGGCATATTACGAGTATCTCACGCCATGGTAAAAGCTATCAAAAGCATGATTACCATGTGTTGGGTTTATTTAATTTATGAAAATAATTAGATAGAGTGCGAAACTCTCTTTTTATCTTCCTTTTTGCTTATGATTAGTGGGGAAGGTGAGAACAAAGTCCTAAAAAGCTTTGCTGAGAAATTACAAATCTGGAATGTGAAATCTTTTATTAGGTAGATTTTGTATTTGAATAAGAAGAATTCTATAATGTTTACAGTATTGCCGTATCGGTGTTTTCTTTTGAAAAACATTTTATGATAAAGATGTCATAGTCAAATCTCATTAAAAGAATGCATACCAATATAAATGGAAAGATGCACATGAACCAAAAAATCTGTCAAATTTCTCTCCTTAATATAAATGTAGAAAGCACAACAATCTAGTTTTTCTCGACGAGACTATAAAACAGAAGCACGAAATTCGCCATCGAGATGGACAAATTTAACCTCATGTCGACTTCATCTCTACACCCCCCCCCCCCCCCAACCCCATGTTGTAATAAGCCATATAACTATTTTGTTAGCTTGTTAATTTAGCTGAATAAAGCAGAAAAAGGAGTTGGATTGCAATTTGGACGTATTTAGTGTGTGCGCCCATTATTCCGCCAATTAGAAGAAGAAAAGGAAGAAAGCAAAGAGTCTTTTAGTCCCACAAGCAATGTTGTATGTCCTCTCCAATCCAATCCATGGCACCTAAAAAAGGGGGTTGTGGGCGCAAAAAAGTTTTGATAGGATTGCAAATATTTTAGCAATTGGACGTCTGTGTCGCTTTCATTAGCAGGACAGTGTAACCTTAATTAGCATAAACCAAAAGCTCATGAAGAAAATGCATCTACAAGAGACGTGGGCTAGGTCTTTAACTTGAGGGTTTTGTGATGAATTTGGTCATGGAAATATATCCATCATGGACTTGAACCGAAATCCATAGTTTGCTAACACTGTTTTTTTTAGGATGGAAAAGGAGGGGAGGGGAGGGGAGTTGGGGTTCCAAGGAATTTTCCTCCCTTTTCCTCCGTTTGCAAAATAATAAACAGTGGAGGGGGAAAGAAAAAGAGAAGAAAGAAACACTGTGCAGCATGTCCCTCCAAATTGGAAAGAAAGTGAAAGTGAACTGATTTTTTATTTTTTTTAATCCCACACACTCTTTCTGCTCTTTCTCTCTCTTTTCTTTCTTTATTCGTTAATCTTTCTATGCCAGAACTCATTTGAGCAAAATAACTTGAAAATAAATAACAAAATCAATATCATATCCTTGTAAAAGTGGGTAGTTGGCGGCTCAAATGAGATTTTGGGTAGAGTTTTTTATTTAATATTATTAAGTATTATTTTTTATGGGATAATTATTAAGTATATTTTTTTTTTGACAATTCATCTGTATTCAGAAATCAAAGTTCAGTGACTACATTGCTCTCTTTAGAAAGTAAAGTGACCAAACAGACAAGAGGCCTGTCTATCCACACTTCGGTTTCGTCAGCTCGTCCTCTCAATCGTGCCATCACATGGGCACATTCATTTCCTTCCCTTTTCCAGAATCTCCACCCAAAAAGTCATTCTCCTCGGCTGCTTCACGGATTTCATCACAAATCATCACCACCTCCATGTCTGTTGTCTCCCTTCGATTCAGCTTCTGAATTAGGGTTTGACAGTCCGATTCCAGTAGCATCGATTGGGTTTGGTGAGTTCTTGCTAGCTGCAATCCCCATAGCATCGCCTTCGCCTCCGCCAATTCAACCGGCCATCGCACCCTCGTCCGGTGAGTAGCTCCCATAATAAAATTGACATTCCAATCTCTCAAGACCATTCCATAACCTGTTCCTTCTTCTCCCAGGATTGCCTCATCTGTATTCAGTTTTAGAACCCCCACTGGTGGAGGCTCCCAGATCACCCTAGATCGAGCTCGTGGCGCTGGAATGCCTGGGTTGCCCTTGGCTTGGTGCTCCGCATATTCTTCCAGGTAATTCTGGGCTCTTCCCACTATCTCCCACTCTTCTAGTTTAGGGTTGTTAAAAAATGGTTGTTGCGTTCTTTCCATAGGAACCAAAGTGTGATTAGTACTTTGGTTAATTCTTCCTTGTTCGTTTCCTCAAGTAGATCGCACAACCAGGTCTCGCAGCTTTTCCCTTCTCCTATCTGAAATTTTTTTGCTAGATTACTAGGTCTCCATACCCTTCCTGCCCAATCGCATTCCCTTGTGATATGCTCTTGGGTTTCCAATAGTCCACAGAAAGGACATTCATCAAATGCATCCTTGATTCGTCGACTTAGGTTAACTCCTGTTGGGAGGATGTTACTCCCCCATCTCCAAACAAAAATGCGAACTTTTGGCGGCAATTCGAGCATCCATAGATGCTTCCAATCTATTGGCACATAGGTTTCAACTTGACTTGTATTCTGTGCCTTCCTCCATTCTTTATATCCTGACCTGACTGAGTATTTGCCAGTCTTCTCTCTTCCCCAAATCTGTACATCAGGCCTAGGTTGGGGGGGGGGATAGGTATCTGCTCAATTCGAGACCTGTCATTTGGTTGGAAATTGGTTTGCAGTAGGTTGCTTTTCCATGGCCTTGTCTCCCAATCGATCAGACTTGATACCCTCTCTATTATTCCCAACCCTGTTGCTTGAGATTGAATTTAGTAGTTTGGTTCCTCTGGAATCCAGCGATCCCACCAAATACGAATGTCTTCTCCATTTCCCACCCTCCATCTCGTCCCTTCTCTCACCAGGGATTGAGCTTGCATGAGACTTCTCCAAATGTAGCTGGGATTTGATCCCACTGACGCCTCCAGAACACCACAGTGAGGGTAGTAGCGAGCTTTTAGGACCCTTGCCACTAATGATTCAGGTTTTTTTAGTAGATTCCAGATCTGCCTGCCAAGTAGTGCTATGTTGAAACCTTGTAAATCTCGAAATCCCATCCCACCCTCATATTTAGGGCGACATAATTTCTCCCAGCTCATCCAATGTATTCTTCTTTCCTCCCTTTTCCTTCCCCACCAGAAACTTGCAATCATTCTTTGAATTTCTTGTAGGACACTTTGAGGTATCTTAAAAACTGACATGGCATATAGGGTTTGAGCTTGTGCCACTGCCTTGATGAGTACCTCCTTTGCTGCCATAGACAACAGCTTCCCTTTCCACATCTTAATTTTGTCTCTAACTCGATCAATTAGCTGTGCAAACACAGCTTTCTTAGCTCGGCCAATTACTGTTGGGAGCCCTAAATATTTGTCATGATGCATAACCCTTTTCATTCCTAGGATGTCTCCCATTATTCTTCTGTCCTCCTCTAGAACATTTGTACTGAATGAGAGTTCTGACTTGACTAGGCTTACCTGTTGGCCTGAGGCTAGCTCATAGGTGCGTAGCAAGTCCCTCAATGCTTCTCCTTGTTCTTTCTTATTCTCAAAGAAGAGTATACTATCATCCGCAAAGAATAAGTGAGTAATCATTGGACCATTACTACTCACTTTGATCCTCGAATTCTTCCTTCCTCCCCTGCTTTTTTTGTTAGGGCTGATAGCCCTTCTGCACATAGTAGGAAGAGGTAGGGGGAAATAGGGTCCCCCTGCCTGAGCCCCCTTGTTGGCTGAAAAATCTGGATTTGATGTCCATTGATCAAAGCTGCATAACTCACACTAGTAATCACCATTCGTACCCAATCTCCATGGAATCCCAATTTCAGCATTATACCTTCAAGAAACTTCCATTCTACTCGATCATAAGCTTTGGCTATGTCGAGTTTTGCTGCTACAAAACCTTTCTTCCCAGTCTTTCTGTTTTTCATAGCATGGAAGCATTCAAAACCAATCATTATGTTGTCTGTAATGTTTCTCCCAGGCACAAATGCACTCTGAGTATCAGTGATGATTTCATCAAGTACTGATTTAAGTCGATTGGCCAGAACCTTCGACAGAATCTTGTAGAGCACTCTACATAGTGCAATTGGTCGAAACTCCTTAGGAGTGACTGGTTTCTTTGTCTTTGGTATCATTGCTAATAGAGTATGGTTTAGGGAGGGAGGAACCTCACCTATCAACAGGATTCTTTGTAGCTCTAAGCAGACAGCATCTCCAACAGTCGCCCAATTCTTTTGAAAGAAGAGGGTTGGCATTCCATCAGAGCCAGGAGCTTTGGTGGGTGCCATTTTTTATAAAGCCTCATAGATCTCCTCTCTAGAGAACGGTTTCAGTAACTCCTGGTTCATTTGGTCTGTAACTTTGGGTTCCACCACATCAAGGACCTCATAGATACTAGGAGTTGGTTCAGCTGTGAAGAGTTTCTGAAGATGGTTAGTGAAACAGCCCATAACTTCCTCCTGTCCCCTGAAGATAGTTCCATCTTCTCCCTGTAGTTCTTTAATCGTGTTTCTACGCTTCCTGTTTGAGGCCTTCTGATGGAAAAAAACCAGTGTTATTATCCCCCTACTTCAGCCAATCTGATCTTGACCTCTGTTTCCACCTAATTTCTTCCAAATCCAGTACTTCATTAAGTTCTCTCTCCAGTGCTCTACGTTGGATGAGCACAGCTTTGTTTTTTTTTTTCAATTTTGAGATTTTTGCTAAAGCTCTCTCAATCTTCTTTCTCCTGACCTTCAGGTTCCCAAAGGTTTTTCTTCCCCACTCCAAAAGAACTTTTTCGCAATTTTTGATTCTTTCTTCTAGTGATAGGTCTGGATCCCTCTGCCATTCTGCCTCTATGATAGCGGCACAGTCTTCATGCTTCTGCCAAAAAGCTTCAAACTTGAAATGCCACCCCCATTTCACTTGTTCCTCCTGTAGATTTAGCTCAATTTTGATAGGTATGTGATCTGACACCCATCTATCCAGATGATAGACTCTAGCTTCTGGGAACTCAGTCCTCCATTATGAATTAGCAACAGCTCGATCAAGCCGTTGTTCAAGAAAGTCTTCATCAATTTTACCATTATCCCATGTGAACATGTTTCCATGGTATCCCAAATCCTCTAGGTGACATTCATCTAGTGTTGCTTGGAAATCTTCCATATTCTGAATATCAGGTGGAATTCTACCATTCTTCTCTTCATAGCTTAATACTTGATTGAAGTCTCCACATAACATCCATGGTAGATCAGATTGACCATGGAGCCGCTTTATCATGTCCCAAGTTTGAGGCTTGTTTTCCTGTTCCGGCCAACCATAAATCCCTGTTAGCCTCCATTTCTTCCCCTCTGTACCCTCAGTAATCCAAATATCAATGTGATTCTGAGTTGCTGCCTTGACTTCAACTTGCAGCTCCTCTTTCCACATCATTATCAATCCACCTGCCCTGTTTCTCGATCCCACCCCTTGTCCTTTTGTCCAACCCAAATTCTGTATCGTTGCCTCCCATTCATGTTCTTTTCTCTTTGTTTCCATAAGAAATGCTGGGGTCTTGCTCCCTCAGTAGCTCAGCTACTCTGGCAACTGTTGTGGTTTTCCCCAGCCCACGACAGTTGTACCTGATGATGTTCATTGGGCTGGGCGGCCCTGCTCTTTAGCAGGGTCCGCCTTTCCGCCATCCATGATCATCGGTTGTTCCACACTATTCAGTCTCTCTTCTTCCTTCTCAAAGGTAAGAACTTTTGCTTTTTTGCTCTTAAGTTTTTCATCTCCCTCTCCTAATTCCATTTATGTACATTCCTTTTCTGCCCTTTTCTGTGGTGTGATTTGTGTTTTAACTTGGAATCTTGGCATAGTCTGTTCCTGCCTTCTCCAAACCCTGTTCATGCTTCTTTTTGGTGGCCAGGTGTTGTTTGTACCTAGTACAAACTGTTGCAATGCCCCACCCTGACCTACTTTTGCTGATGTAGGACCATAAGTTGCTTCCTCTATTCCTTGCTTCTGTATTTTCCTCTCAATGTCAGTCATCTTTTGGACATTTTCTTGTGGGGTTGTTGGTGCCCCCGAGCTCTCTTTCAGGACCAGTGGAGAGTGCATTTTTTCCTGTGTTTCATCTTTGTCAGGCTCTTCTGCCACTCTATTTCCTGGTTCCTTTCCTTCTCGCATTCTCTGTGTAGCCTTTGTGATAGTTTCAGGTTCTGCCATCTCTTCAGATGGTGCTCTTTCACCACAAGAATTAGAACTGACACTTTCCATGTCAAACTTCTTTCTCAGGGATGCCTATAGTTCAGCATCCTCCCTCTTTGATGAGTGTGATAGCCAGTTTCGAGGTCCAGGGGGACTCGTTCGGAGGTCCATTCCAAAGGGTTCAGGTACTAGGCCTGATGGTTTAGGGCACCTCAGCTTTGGATGGCCTATTCTTCTACATGAGTAACAGAACATTGGGAGTTTCTCGTACTTCACCAGGTAATCCACCAACTTTCCTCCTATATTCAGTTTAATTTTCTTCTTTAGAGGATTGTTGATGGATATGCTGACTCTCATTTGCATGTAAGTATCCCACATAGTGCCAGAACTATCATCAAACCATACTAGAGAACCAAATATGTTTGCAATCTTCTCTGCCATGTTCTGAGTTCTCAACTCAGCAGAGAATTCTTTGGTTTGAATCCAAATATCAATCATATGTAGTGCCTCAGGAGTTGGTTTCTTGATAAGCAAGCTAGATATAAAAACCATGATATTGTTTTCATAATGCCAGGGGCCGCCGAAGCAGACCTTGTTTATATCATCCTGGTCCAGGAATTGGAACGCAAATAGCATATCTCCCAGGTCAGTAATCTGGAAACTTTTCTTTAGATTCCAAGCCTTAGCCAAGGCTATTTTCAGTGATCTGATATTTGGTTGTTTATCAGCTAGCAGGCGACCAATCAGACCCAGTTGTCTGACAGCTTCCATTCGGAGAACATCTACATCACCATCCTCCACATCCAGCGGTGTATCATCCTCATCTTCTAGGTTTATCTTGTCCAGATCTATCTCTAAACTTTCAGCAGTGCTTCGCAGTTCTTCAGGTTCCGCATTGGGATCCTCCTTCCCGTTTCCAGCAGGCTGTAGCTCTTCCATTGTTTCGCTTAAAACTCAAGCAGCAGGCCAAAGTTTCAGTAGTAGAGAAAACTTGAAACTTTAGGGTTTGCTTTCCTCGCGTTTCTATTGCTTCAAAAACTCCTTCGGGATTCCTTTATATGATTGTATGACACAAGTACTACATAGGTAGAAATACTCTTTCCCAGGTACCTCTATTCCTTTTAGGAGTAGAGATCCTTGTTAATTATTAAGTATATTCAATTAGGATTAGTATTAAGTATGGGCTAGATTTTGAACAGGTATATATATACTAAATGGATAAATTATACATGCAAAGTAAAATCAAGGTTATGTTTTTTAAATATTGTATAATATAATTTGAATAAATTTTATTGATTTAGAATGCTTGATCAATTATTATAAAGTCTCTATTTTTAAATAATTGATGTGGTTAAATCACGGTTTTAGAAAAAAAAATACTCAGCCACTAATTTTTCCGGTACAATCTCTGATGTGATTTAAAAGAAAGTACAAATTTAATTCACAATTCATAAGTTAATAGAATATTAACATACAATCAAATTATTTTACTGTTATATAACTAATAAAATAACATATTAATCACAATTCCCAATACACACTTTCCTTCCCACTTTCCTCCATAAAACAACATTTTCCTCCCAATTTCCTTCACTTCCAAATCTCACCTCCCCTCCTAATTTTCCTTCACCTCCCCTCCTTTTCCTCCCTTCTTTCAGAAACATAGTGTTAAGGAATTAGGGAGATGGAATTTGTGGGGCCCACCTCTTTTGGGGTTCCAAATTCGTGGACCCCACGGACTTGGAAGTTCTACCTCTTGATGTGAGATTTGAGGGATGAATTAAAATCCATGATGGTAAATTATCTTTCTACCCTTACTTATATCTTTAATTACAAATTTGTCCTACTTGAATCAATGGCCATGCAACTATAAATTTTTATAATGACGTATTTTTATAAATATGAGAATTTATCATTTTGTTTTGTAAATTATATTTTATTTAAATTGTAATACATTTCTATATTTGTAGTTGAATTATTAGTCCACATAGTGGTAACGAGTTTAAAATTTCTTTTTATGTTTTGGATTTGATTTTAAATGAAAGATTTGGATTATAATATAGAAATATAATTAGCTAAGGGTAACAAGGTAATTTGTATTTAATATTCACAAATCTAATCAAACAAATTCCATAATCAAATCCAACAAGCAAACAATAGACTTGTTCAAATCTATAATGCCACCAAATCCATCATATATCAATGGTTTTCCAAAATTCAGATTTTACCAAAACCCTCATTTTTCAAATCCATTAAGCAAACGATCCGCAATTGACAAAATAACCTATAACCTAGCCTAGAACCTGGAGGTTACAGGTTCGAATCCCTTAAGTAGTACCTTAATCACAAAAAAGAAACATATATCACCCTTATAAAAAAAATATCCAATTTATCACATCATTGATTTATGTAACTATCTATTTCTTTGGATTAATATATATTATCTTTTGAAAAAAAAATACAAAATAACAATCACTAATATTAATAAAGTGGCTTAAATATGTTATCGCGTAACCTCAGGTGATGTGGAAGCCAACGAAGAACATTTGAGTCTTTGAAATGAGCATTTTGAAAATACGCTAAATCTTCAAATTATCTATAGCAACAAGTAGGAAACATTCTATCAAATCGTATGATAAATTAACAACACCTCACATGCAACTTTTTGTTATATATCCATCCATGCCCACAAGGAACCTGATCATTACAAGAAGCTTCTAGTTCAAATGACTGGCAGAGGCAGTTAGTTGCGCAACAAGAACTTAATGCATTAGAGAGAAACACAGGAAAATTGTGTATCTGCTAGCCACAAAAAACTAGGGTTGCAAATGAGCCAAGTCGTTTGTAAGCAATTCGGTGTTTGAATCGGAAAAAACTCATTTGACACTCTACTAGTTATTTAACGAGCCGGCTCGCGAGCCGACTCGTGAGTAAACGAGCCAAGTTTGAGCTACACCATGCTCAGCTTGATAAGCTCGTGAGCTAGCTTGACTCGGTGGCTTGTTGAGCTAAGTTCACGAGTTGGCTTGTTTAGAGCTTGTGGAAAGATTAAGTACTTTTATGAACATGAACATTATCTCGATAATACGGATGCGTATGAAAGTTAGCTGTTATTTTGTGTACGTATTTTTTAGCAAGAATGATTTCAAATCAAGCTCATCTTGAGCCGAGCCGAGCTTGCACTCAACTTGACAAGCTCTGTTAAAGAGCATTTAACGAGCTGTACCGAGTTGAACTCGAGTCTGATTATTTTTAATCGAGTCGAGCTCGAGCTGAAAATTTTATGAACGAGCCAAGCTCAAACTAAGCAAAAACTCGACTCGGCTCGTTTGCAGCCCTACCAAAAATATTGTTGTTAGAAAATTTTGCCTTTCACAAACGTACCAAATATATCAGAGTTTGATTGTCACACGATTAGATAAAAACTTATTGTTCGAATCATCAAGATTCTTCATGTTCCCTCAGATCACCAACTCGATCACACCTTCACCGTGTATATGAAATGAGAAAGAAGAATTTTTGTTGCGGTGCATTTTATCTATTTATTTATGTTTGAGGACTATTTTGTTATTTTCCTTTATCATTGATCCAACCCTACGTGACTTGTGGAAAGGGTTGGGTTTTGTGTATAAGTAGTCGGCTAGGGCTGCCGAGAACAGTAAGCAAGAACAAAAACAGAAATAAGAAAACAGCCGAGAGTCACCACTCTCCGTGGACTAGTCCCGTTCATTCTGAACGGGGAAACCACGTAAAATCCGTGTCTTGTGTTTAGTTTTACTTCCGCAATCATCGACTTTTACATGGTATCAGAGCTGTAATCCGATCTCACAGCTTCTTTCGCGATGGGGGACGCGGACGATTCCAACACCAAGGTTTTGCAGTCCACCATCGAAACCGGAATGGTTAATCAGCTTAGCCTTCCCTCTCATCTTCAACTACATCAGTCGGATAGCCCTAGCAATCTATTTGTCGGGGAACTTCTCACCGACGGCAATTACGGCGAGTGGGTGATTGATATCACCGATTCTCTTGTGGCCAAAAACAAGATCTGTTTCGTTGACGGTAGCCTACCGCCCGCGCAGACGCCACTCGAGATAGATGCCCTCCGCCGCTGCAATGCTATGGTAAAGGGATGGTTAAAAACATCCATGACCAAAGAGGTACGTAGCAGTGTCTGTTTCGCTTCCACTGCTCGAGAAATTTGGCTTGATTTGCAGGCGCGCTTTGGCCAAGGGAGTGCTTCCCGAATGTATGACCTGAAGCGGCGCATTAGTTCTTCCCAGCAAGAGAAACTATCGGTCTCTGCTTTTTATACGAAATTGCGCGGCCTGTGGGATGAGATGCAGTCGTTGTCTCCATCCCTAGAGTGCACGTGTGCTGGGTGCACTTGTGACGTCAAACGTCGGCAGCGCGAGGTACGTGAAGGAGAGCGCTTGTTTGATTTTTTAATGGGCTTGGATGATGCATTTTCTACCGTCAAGTCCCAGATCCTTGCGATGAAGCCTGTTCCGTCGCTTGGAGAGGCATATCAGCTCGTCATTAACGACGAGCAGCAGAGGCAGATTACCAGCAGTCGCAAGCCTCGCCCTGAAGCAGCGGTCTTTCAAGCTCAGGGGGAGAAACGTTCTGATCGCGCCGGCAGTCAAGGCGGCCGGGATAGAGAGCGCGATCGTGAGAGAGATTCTGACGGGAAGCTCCGCTGCACACATTGCCAGCGGGTTGGGCATTCCCGAGACACCTGCTACCGTCTTGTGGGTTTCCCGCCGCGGAATGGAGACAAAGGGGACCCACCTCGTCGTCGATCGGACAAGAACTCACGTTCGACACCACATGCTGCGCAGGTTGAGTCCGATGATAGCCCCCTGCCGGCTCTCACAGCCTCTCAGTTTGCGCAGCTCAAGGCCCTTCTTGGTGGCGACATAAAACAAGCCGCTCAACCTTCTCTCGAACCATCCTCTAACATGGCTGGTACGTTCACTTCTACTTCCTCTTCTTGGGTTATAGATTCAGGTTGCAATGAACATATTGTTAACCAAGATTCGTTATTGGATGCCGAGTTGGACTCGTCACCTAACTTGCAGGTTAAAATACCGAATGGTACGGGTGTCAAAGTACATCGTATTGGCACCAGTCGTTTGTCTAGTGATCTATTGTTGCGTCGAGTCCTGCATGTGCCTGATTTCCAATGCAATCTTCTATCGGTCAGTCGTCTTACAGCTGATCTCCCGATTGCATTGATCTTCTTGAGTGACTTTTGTGTGATTCAGGACTTACCCTCCAGGAGGCTGATTGGGATGGGTAAGCATGTCGATGGACTTTATTATCTCAGGCTGTTTGACAATGGGCATCCAGTGGCGCATTCCGTTCGGCGGTCTCTCAGTGATACGGAGCTGTGGCATGCACTCCTTGGTCATCCGTCTATGGCTAAACTTCATTCTTTGGAGAAACTTGTTGATTGTTCTTTTATCCAGAATTCAGAACCATGTCGGTCTTGTTTGCGGGCTAAGCAGACTCGCGATTCATTTGATTCTAGCTCCATTAAAACTATGTCTTGCTTCGAACTCATTCACATTGACATCTGGGGCAGTTATAAAGTTGCGTCCATCTCTGGGGCACACTATTTTTTAACGATAGTGGATGATCATAGCAGGGCAGTTTGGGTATTCTTAATGCGCCACAAATCGGATGTTGGACGATACTTACTTTATTTTCGCAACCTGGTACGCACTCAATTTGGGAAACAGGTGCGCAGGATACATGCCGACAATGGACCCGAATTCTCGACTAATGCCCTGACCTCGTTCTATGAGGAGAATGGCATAGTTCTTCAGACTTCTTGTACCAATACGCCCCAACAGAATGGCGTGGTTGAGCGCAAACACAGGCATCTCCTTGATACTGCACGGGCATTGCGGTTTTATGCCAATCTTCCTCTGAAATTCTGGGGCGAATGCATATTGACAGCTGCCTATCTCATCAATCGCCTCCCACTTGTCAGCATCGCCAACAAGTCTCCATATCAGGTGCTTTTTGGCTGAGACCCTTCTTATCGTCATGTTCGCACTTTTGGGTGCCTCGTCTATGTTCGCGATACTCATCAGGGCCTTCATAAGTTTGGTGACCGAGGTCGTGCGGGTATTTTTATTGTTTATCCTTCTAGCCAACGTGGGTATAGGGTCTATGACCTTGAGAAGCATGTCATATATACATCTCGCGATGTAAAGTTCCTTGAAACCATCTATCCGTATCGAGATGTCTCGGGTGGAGTGTCGCCTTCTCCCGCGATGGTTTCATCCCCACAATTTGGCATACCCCAGCGGTTCCTCGATGATGATGGTGAAGATGAGCACGTGGTTCGTCCCTCTTCTTCTCTCCCTGAACAACAACCGATTGTGGACTCTACTTCCACTCAAGGTGCTGCTGGCGCGGGCGAACAACAGGCCTCTCCAGAGCCTGCTTCACCTTTGTCCCTTCCTGTAGAGACGCCGCCGATTGCCTCTCCTCCCGATGCAGGGTCTAAAGCCTCGTCATCATCACCTGGGACGCCTTCCCCAGCCGCTGTGTACGTTCCTCCGCCTCGTCGTGGAGATCGGGTCCGCGTGCCTTCTACACGCCTGCAAGGATATGAAGTGGACCTTCCAGGTACAGCGCATTCGGCCCTAGCTCGATATCCACTTGAAGATTATTTATCTTATCATCGGCTTTCGCAAGCTCATCATGCCTTCGTCGCGGCGATTACGGCTGTTGAGGAGCCGAAATACTTTTATCAAGCAGTTCGCCATAAACATTGGCGGGACGCGATGCAACGCGAGATAGACGCATTGATTGCCAATGGGACTTGGACTCTTATGACTCTTCCTCCAGGAAAGCGTTGCATTGCATGCAAATGGGTGTTTAAAATAAAGTTCAATCCTGATGGATCGGTGGAGCGCTACAAAGCGCGTCTTGTGGCCAAAGGATTTACACAAATAGAAGGAGTCGACTATCACGATACTTTTGCACCGGTAGCAAAGCTGGTCACTGTTCGTTGTTTGCTCGCTGTCGCAGTCGCTCGGTACTGGCATATTCATCAGCTTGATGTGAATAATGCCTTTCTTCATGGGGATCTCGACGAGGAGGTCTATATGGCAGTTGCGCAGGGTTTTGCTCGTCTGGGAGACACTCGTGTATGTCGTCTTCACAAGTCCATTTATGGGTTGCGCCAGGCTTCGCGCAATTGGTATCAGAAGTTTACTCAAGCTCTCCTTGAGTTTGAGTTTGTACAGAGTCGAGCTGACCACGCCCTTTTTACTTATCATCGTGGTTCCACGTATGTGGTTGCCCTCATTTACGTGGACGACGTCATCTTAGCTGGTACAGACTTGGATTTCATTGGCAAGGTCAAGAGTTATCTACATGACCAGTTCACCATTAAGGATCTCGGCCCATTGAAGTATTTTCTGGGTATCGAGGTTGCTCGTTCACCTCGAGGGGTTGTTCTCAATCAGCGCAAGTACGTGCTCGATATTCTTAAGGATGCTGGGCTCGAGGCTGCTCGTCCGTGTTCTACTCCCATCGAGCAGCAGCATCACATTGGTCGTCTTCCTTCCCCTCCTGCCGAGGATGTCAGCGCCTATCGTCGGCTGGTTGGCCGTCTTCTCTACTTGACTGTTACCCGGCCCGACATCACATATGCTGTTAACATTCTCAGTCAGGCTATGCAGGCACCCACCAAAGCCCATGAGGATGCAGCGATTCGTGTTCTCTGATGTCTTAAAGCTTCTCCTGGGCGTGGCCTTTTCTTCCCACGGTCTTCCTCGCTTACTCTCACAACATTTTGTGATGCTGACTAGGGTGGTTGTCCCGTTACACGCCGCTCCACCACAGGTTATTTCATCATGCTTGGATCATCTCCCATCTCTTGGCGTACTAAGAAGCAGACAGTGGCATCTCGTTCTTCTGCAGAGGCTGAGTATCGTGCTATGGCTAGCACAGTCAGTGAGGTACTTTGGCTCCGTTGGCTCCTTCGTGATTTGGGAGTTGCCTTGACAGGTCCCACTACTTTGTTCTGTGATAATCAGGCCGCATTACACATTGCTGTCAACCCAGTCTTTCACGAGCGCACCAAACATGTCGAGATGGATTGTCCTTTTGTTCGGGAGCGTGTTTAGTCCGGTGACAACGAGCCTCGTAAAATTGCCACTTCTGAACAGCCGGCTGACTTGTTCACAAAGGGATTGAGTGTGGAGCAGTTTCATCATCTCTTCGGCAAGCTCGGACTTCTCGACATTCACTCCTTCGCTTGAGGGGGAGTGTTGCGGTGCATTTTATCTATTTATTTATGTTTGAGGACTATTTTGTTATTTTCCTTTATCATTGATCCAACCCTATGTGACTTGTGGAAAGGGTTGGGTTTTGTGTATAAGTAGTCGGCTAGGGCTGCCGAGAACAGTAAGCAAGAACAAAAACAAAAATAAGAAAACAGCCGAGAGTCACCACTCTCCGTGGACTAGTCCCGTTCATTCTGAACGGGGAAACCACGTAAAATCCGTGTCTTGTGTTTAGTTTTACTTCTGCAATCATCGACTTTTACAATTTTCGGTTGGGAATTTTGTTGTTAGGCCGAGCAAATAGAGAATAATAATATTGGGGAGATCTTTGTAAATATGAATCGATAATTGGAACATGGCGGAAGCGAGAGGAGCCCAGGCTTGGTTCGTATCGTAGCCCCTAAGGATTCCAAACACTAGAAACGAGACATTGCAGAAGCAAGGGATAAGTTATCATTATTTCAGGGTGGGACAAAAGAGGACATTTATCATTGAAGGTCTCGCTGATCAGCACATGCCGTGTTCGTTTAACTGTCAAAGACTAACGTACGTGGTAAACGCGTAAAACCCTTCCCCCCAGACCCCAGTAGAAAGAAGGTTAAAACCATGAGATTATTTTTGATTACGTTGCAGCGTTCTTCAAGGAAAAAGAACAAGGGATCTCTCTTGTTTGTGTGAGATTTTATTTTAACAAGTGGGGGCGCAACAGTGAATTGGATTGGCAAGCAAGTGGGTTGGATGTTGGAACCAAGCATTCATAATTAATTAATGGATTTATATCATATTCAGGAATGGAGGCCCTTAAGGACGAAGAGAGAGAGGGAGAGCAGTTGAATGAATCATAATGATTCGATTAGGGCTGGACGTTCGATTATCGGTTGTCGGTTAACCGATCGGTTAGATCAATAACCGGCGGTTATCGGTTAACCGATTAACCGAAAAAATCATTTGCGAGCGGTTGTTGGTAGCTGGGTTAGCTACGCCGGTTAATCGGCTAACCGAGCAATCAACCCCCTCCCCTCATTCCGCGACGCCGCCGCACCCCCACTTCCTATTTCCTAAAACCGACGAAGCCTAACCCTAATCGACGCCGCCTTCCCTTCTCTTCTCTCTGCATCGCGACGATACCCAGCCCTGAACCCACTCTCCCTGCCGCCTGCCCAGCCCTGAACAACGAAGAGACCATTGTTCTCTCTTCTTCCCACTCCCAGGCGGCCCTAGCGGAGCACGAGAGCAACGCCACCGCTCTCCGCCATCTCCCTGCCCGACTCGCGTGCCCTTCTGCTCCGCCATCTCCTCCCCGACGACCAGCCCACGAGCAGCCAGCAGCAACGACGACGACGAACCAGAGAGGCAGAGATGTCGCTGCCGCCAGCCCCTTGTTCTGCCAACGCGAAGCCGCCGCCGGCCATCCCCTTTGCTCCGCAGCCGCGACCTCGCCTCGGTCTCCTCTGCTCGCAGCAGTCCTCCTCTGTTGCCTGTGCAACCCGGCCATCTCCTCCGTCGGCGCCATTCCTTTTCGACGACTGTGTTGTGCAGTTAGCACGGTTAACCGACCAACTAACCGATAACCGAGGCGGACTGTCCGCCGATTGTCCGTAGAATCGACTGTCATCTCGATTAACCGTTCGGTTACCGGTTATAACCGAAGTAACCGAAATTCCAGCCCTAGATCCGATGCCAACCATCCATAATTAAGAATTTCCAAACCTTAACCAATGAAATGAAATGAATCCCCCCCCCCCCCCCCAATTAGAGTAATTTTAGTGAAAGAGGTCAAAGAGGGATCGGCGATCGAGTTAATTGACTTCTCAGTTCTCACCTCTCGGCCTGGGAATAAAAAAAAAACAAAACAGAAACGAGGTGGTCTCCTTTTTGCTTATGATTTCTTTCTCTTGCTTTCTTTCTTTCTGGGTCACTATCATCTCTCAAAAGGCCTAATATATATTGACATTGACTGTATGTATAATATGAATTCCAAGTCAAACCTATTTATTGGGGGTAGGTAACAACCAACTTCAGTTAGCCTGCTACAACCAAATTGCTAATTAATTTCTGCTCTGCCATATGCTTAGTTTATGCTAATGATTTAGTTGGCTTTGCTCATTTACTTTGTACTAAACTACTAATTAATTAAGAAGATAATTGAGGAGCCAGACAAGGACATGAAAATAGAACAAACCGGCCGCGTATCTAACCAGTACAGACACAAAATTGTAATAGAATTGTTTCCTCGGAAAAACCAAATGCCAACGCCGCTGCCGAACTTGGTTTCCGGCGATGTTGATTTGATGTTTCGCGGTGGAAACTCTTGCGGTGCCGTTGATCGAATGCACCGCTGATTGCTGAAATCGAGACGACCGTCAAATATCCGCCGCCGAATGTCGGCGCCGTTGATTTGATCGATGCACCTCTAAATGGTGAAATCAACGTGACCGTCAAATATCCACCGCCGGGCGGTGTTGATTTGATCGATGCACCTCTGACTTCTAACCAAGAACGACCGTTACTACGGTTCGCACCTCTCCAAACTACGTTCGAACGAGGGTGTTTGAGTTTTTAGGAATCTACGTTACCGCTACTCCTATGGAGATTCCTGTGGAGAGCTCCGCGACTACGACTAAGACTACAACTATGGAGATCCTTCCTGGAAGGAGAGCTCCGCGAAGGAGTTACAGAGAAAAGGTAAAGTTTTGACAGAGTTGTTCTGTGTTGATTTGGTCGTCCCTTTCTCTCTCCTTGCTCCGCTGCTTTTATTTGAAATCACTTGCGTAGTCTTCAAGCTAGGTGGAACCGCTTTCTCAACTGCTCCGTCCTGAAATCCCACGTGTCTCAACTGCCTTGATCTCCTCTTTCTGCTTTGCGTAAAAGTCACGTGCACACACATCAACTTTGTACCATGGTTCGAATCCCGATACCGCCATCGATTAAAACAACATTGTTGTTTCACCCTCGTCACCGCGTACTTGCTGCTAGATTGTTGATCTCCCGGCGTCGTTGACCACTCAAAGTCGATGGCCTTCGTTGAACTCCACGATGTTGCTTTGGCCTTGCGGCATCATTGAACTTCGCGGCATTGCCGCACTAGCAACGCCGCTAGATTCGCGACCGCGACATCTCTCTCCACCGCAATGTTGTTTAGCTCGTGGCTTTATCCACCACCGCGGTATTGCTTATTCCTCGCGCGATATCGTTTTCAAGCTCCGCGGTGTCGTTTCCTCTCCAAACAGCTCCGTTTGTTTTTCTTTCCGCGACATTGTTTAAATATTTAAACACTGTCGTTTGCTAATACAGCGGTACCGTTGGGCTTACTCACGTACCGTTTTTAATTTAAACGACACCGGTGATATAGCCGAAAATATTCCATGGAACTGCTGCCAATCGGTGCTCGCACTGGACTAGGCGAATTTTGGTTTAATTAATCGGTACCGCTTATCAGGCTCTCGCGGCATCATTTTTAAATCCGCAGTACCGTTTTGACTCTCCGCGATACCGCTTATCGCGGTGCCGTTTTTAGCCAAACGACACCGTTCTCCTGTCTCGCGATGCCGTTGAGCTTTGAGGCCCGCAACACCGTTTTATCTCTTCACAGCATTGCTTGACTCCAAACTGTGTTGTTACTCTCCTCCTCCGACAAGGAAAAATAAAATAAAAAACATTCCTTGTCCAACAGCAACACAGGTCCTGCGCGTGACTCACACATGGTCTGCAACCAATGTCGTTTCAAGTACCGCGGTACCGCCGAGCCTCCTCGCGGTCTCGCTTAAATTCTCCGCGGCATTGCTCGACACCAAACGACATCACTTTGGCCATGCGATATCGAATTAAATGCCGAGACTCATTATTACGGCATTGAATTTAGGCAAAAAATATTTTAGGTGTAAACAATGCCCCCCACAATTTGGTTTATAAGAATTATGAACCAAATTGTTGACATAATCCACAACACCCAAAATAATTTTAAATTAGACCACCAATCCACCAAAAATTGGCGGAAATCTTTTGGCCTATTTTTCCTCCTTAGCAGGCCTGCATAGCCGCCGTGATGCTCTTTTTTTATATATTATTCTCTTCCTCCATAAGCGCTGCGATCATTATCTAATAATAATAATTTTTTTTTGTTTTCTTTCAGGCCTGTTTGCATCAGCGGCAACGCTGCATGCAAAAAAAAAATATATTATATTATTATTCTCCACCAGCGCAGCAGCGCTGCATCTATTAAATTTTTTTTTTTAATTTTACTCTGGCCTGTTTGCATCAGCAGCAGCGCTGCATGCAATTTTTTTTTATATATATATATTTTTTTTCCAGGCCTGTTTAGGCCGCTCTTCCCTTTGCCCCTTTTTTTTTTTTTTTCAGGGCTGCTTGGAAACAGCCGCAGCTATGAGAAGCACTACTTTTTTTTCCCCCTCTTCAGGGCTGCTTGGCCGCAATTGAGAATTTTTTTTTTTTACAATGTAGCAGACCTGGCGGCCTCTTTCTCTCAACCGCCAATTTTTTTTTTTCCTGGGCTGCTTGGAAACAGCCGCAGCTCTGAGAAGCACTACTTTTTTTTTCAGGGCTGCTTGGCCGCAATTGAGAAATTTTTTTTTATTTTTTTTACAATGTAGCAGACCTGGCAACCTCTTTCTCTCAACCGCCAATTTTTTTTTTTCAAGGCTGCTTGGCCGCAATTGAGAAAAAATTTTTGTTTTTTTTACAGCATTGTGCATCATTCAACGATGTTGAAAAAAAGAGAAAACAACACTGCTTGACATTTTGAATTATTGCCAACGATATTGTGGCTTCTTCTTAGCAATGCCGCTTGATTCTATTGTATAATATTTTCTCTATAACACATTAGGTGGCCTAATTTAGCCACGTTATTTATTAACAGTTAAATAAGAAACAAACTAGACTTTGGCATAAACCATCATGCCAAAACTCCACACCCACTGCCAACTCCATGGATCAAACCAAACAAGCCATCCGTAAAGTCCATGATTCATCACAGCTGGCTTCGCACGCGTTGGTTTTGATGTTTTGGAATCAAAGTTGGCTTGCAAATCCCCAGTTCGTCTAGCTCGAACATCTTTGTTTGAAACTCCACGATCCTGATTTGGCCTAATCTTAGCTTCACGGACTAGAAAACTATAAGCATTCTTGTCTCTAGACAGGACATTCCCGTTTTTTGGCACCTTTGTCTTGCCAATTCGATCATGCGACATCGCTTGCCTAGACTGGTCTAGTTTTGTCAGCTTCGCACTCTCACCATGTGGTTGGTAGTATGAGCGCCGAGACTTTTCATCAACCAGTACGTTGGTACTTTGCTTAGCACAAACATGACTTTTGCACCTATCACACAACAACGTTGCCCCTTTTAAAATTCCACGTGAGTTTGGAATTTGTTTGGCATTGGCCTTGCCTCCCTGGCCACCACTCGTAGAAGATTTGTTCCTCATAAGCACTGGTGTTGCAACTCCCTGTCGTGCTTGACCGAACTTGCCCCCCTGTCCACTCAATAAAAACTTCAGGGATGATGTACGTGAACGATCCTGTTGAGTCATGCCAACTTTGTTGGCATTAGATTTTTCTACGTGGTTAACATCCCCACACCGAAGAGTATTTGAGGAAACTATTGTTAGATTTCTCCTCGAGCAGGGTGGGTGTGGCAAACTTCTTTGCCACCCACGATGTTGTTTCTCCTTCAATCTACCACGAGCTGGGATGGCATGCCCCCCTAGCGGCTTAGATTGAATAATGTGGTAAAATTTGTCATCTTTCAAGACATCACACTTGTTTTTCTTAATTTTCTGAAACTTATTATGAACACGTTTAAATTTTGTTCTTAGTTGTGGCTTTCGCAAGACCGCTCTAACTTTCCTGTCCTTCAAAACAATAGTGTTCACATGAGAACCAACATGAGATTTGTTGGCCCCCTAACGCCACTGTTTTAGCCACAAGTTTAAGTGAATCCTTATTGGCAATACCGGAAACATGTTCATCTATCATCTCGAAAAATTTATCCATATGTCTTCCAAGAGAATCACACGGCTTATTCAAAGAGACAAAATAGAGAGTTACCTGCTGGTAATACTCCTCCACGGCTCGACGAAGAGACAGGAGTGCAACACGCCCGTCAGTGCTCGACAAGGATTGGGGCCACTCCTTCCTCCGACCGATATGTCTATCTGCCTCGTCCGCCTGACCAACTTCAGTATTGGTCCTTTGCTCGTCCAGAAATTCTTGTGGAAGATCGCAATCTTGTTTTCCTCGCCGCAGAGCCATTTCAAACACACGTGTCCCACCGGGTGTGCCAAATTGTTTCCTCGGAAAAACCAAATGTCAACGCCGCTGCCGAACTTGGTTTCCGGCGATGTTGATTTGATGTTTCGCGGTGGAAACTCTTGCGGTGCCGTTGATCGAATGCACCGCTGATTGCTGAAATCGAGACGACCGTCAAATATCCGCCGCCGAATGTCGGCGCCGTTGATTTGATCGATGCACCTCTAAATGGTGAAATCAACGTGACCGTCAAATATCCACCGCCGGGCGGTGTTGATTTGATCGATGCACCTCTGACTTCTAACCAAGAACGACCGTTACTACGGTTCGCACCTCTCCAAACTACGTTCGAACGAGCGTGTTTGAGTTTTTAGGAATCTACGTTACCGCTACTCCTATGGAGATTCCTGTGGAGAGCTCCGCGACTACGACTAAGACTACAACTATGGAGATCCTTCCTGGAAGGAGAGCTCCGCGAAGGAGTTACAGAGAAAAGGTAAAGTTTTGACAGAGTTGTTCTGTGTTGATTTGGTCGTCCCTTTCTCTCTCCTTGCTCCGCTGCTTTTATTTGAAATCACTTGCGTAGTCTTCAAGCTAGGTGGAACCGCTTTCTCAACTGCTCCGTCCTGAAATCCCACGTGTCTCAACTGCCTTGATCTCCTCTTTCTGCTTTGCGTAAAAGTCACGTGCACACACATCAACTTTGTACCATGGTTCGAATCCCGATACCGCCATCGATTAAAACAACATTGTTGTTTCACCCTCGTCACCGCGTACTTGCTGCTAGATTGTTGATCTCCCGGCGTCGTTGACCACTCAAAGTCGATGGCCTTCGTTGAACTCCACGATGTTGCTTTGGCCTTGCGGCATCATTGAACTTCGCGGCATTGCCTCACTAGCAACGCCGCTAGATTCGCGACCGCGACATCTCTCTCCACCGCAATGTTTTTTAGCTCGTGGCTTTATCCACCACCGCGGTATTGCTTATTCCTCGCGCGATATCGTTTTCAAGCTCCGCGGTGTCGTTTCCTCTCCAAACAGCTCCGTTTGTTTTTCTTTCCGCGACATTGTTTAAATATTTAAACACTGTCGTTTGCTAATACAGCGGTACCGTTGGGCTTACTCACGTACCGTTTTTAATTTAAACGACACCGGTGATATAGCCGAAAATATTCCATGGAACTGCCGCCAATCGGCGCTCGCACTAGACTAGGCGAATTTTGGTTTAATTAATCGGTACCGCTTACCAGGCTCTCGCGGCATCGTTTTTAAATCCGCAGTACCGTTTTGACTCTCCGCGATACCGCTTATCGCGGTGCCGTTTTTAGCCAAACGACACCGTTCCCCTGTCTCGCGATGCCGTTGAGCTTTGAGGCCCGCGACACCGTTTTATCTCTTCACAGCATAGCTTGACTCCAAACTGTGTTGTTACTCTCCTCCTCCGACAAGGAAAAATAAAATAAAAAACATTCCTTGTCCAACAGCAACACATGTCCTGCGCGTGACTCACACATGGTCTGCAACCAATGTCGTTTCAAGTACCGCGGTACCGCCGAGCCTCCTCGCGGTCTCGCTTAAATTCTCCGCGACATTGCTCGACACCAAACGACATCACTTTGGCCATGCGATATCGAATTAAATGCCGAGACTCATTATTACGGCATTGAATTTAGGCAAAAAATATTTTAGGTGTAAACAAGAATACAAGACTGGTTAATTAGGTGAGACAATAAAAAAATATATATGCAAATTAATCGATATATTGGAATTAAACTACGTACAATTCCCATATGTTTTCCTAATTATTTGGTTCCATCCAAAATAATATCCGTAAAGATCATACATAAAAGGGGACATCCTTAGGTAGGCAAATTTAGGGTCGGTTCGTCTATAAAGGAAGTGGTTAACCGTTAAACAATTTGTATTTCACGTTAATCACATTATTTATATTAGTTGGTTAACCATAACAGTTTGGTTGTTATTGGTTATTTTGGCGGTCAACCGGATAATCGTTAAGTAAGCGATTCAACCAGGTTAGATCAAAATAACTAATCGACAACCTTACCAACAGAATACCTCCTTTTTTTTTCAATTATGCATTTTTGTTAATTTCCCCCTTATATGAGAATGTATTTTTTTATAAGTTTTTATCATCAAATAAAAATAATTTAACATATATATCAATTCATAATCGACTCAATCCTCCAACACACGTACACAATAACACAATTCTAGCGTCAAATTTGATTAAATAATCATCCTAAAACAAGTGACCCGCAACAATTACTCAACTCATAAGCCCCATCAAATTACATAAAAGTTTTAAATATTGTTGATTGTTGTCGAGCTATTGTGCACAAGCCTATCTTTTCTATTGTGCTCTTTCTGCAGTTTTTCGAAATTAATTTCATTTGAATCTAACTCACTATTACTACAACTAGGGTATGAAAGAGATCTTGTAGTCTTTCAAACATCACATTATTTTCGGCCAATGCCTACGGCTCATCATAACCTATTATTATCGGCCCTAATTTCAAGTATTACTATGATAAGTTAATCGATCAATTACAAGATAAATTTGACTACCAATAACCGACCGTTTACCGATTGGATTATTGATTGCACCACTTAGCATAACCTTTTACCAACCTAGGCAAATTTGCCATCCTCCTATCCGTGTAAGCATCTTTTAAGCAAGGATTAAAATGCCGTACTGTACCGACTGTTCAACCTGAAAACCCTCTTACCGAAAGCAAAATCGGTAAGCGATATTTAGCGGTGTAATACAGTTGAACCATCGTTAAACCATGGTTATAGCATAAAGTACTTTACCGCTAACTTTTCCGGTACGACCTCCAGTACTATATGGTATTTCAAACCTTGCTTATAACGGTAAATAAAAAAGTGAGCGAGCAAATCTGAATTCATGACATGGTCCTTTGGTTCAGATACCTTATCTCACAAACAATTCTAGAAACCTATGCTCATAGATTGCTTAATCCAACGCATCACATATTAATTTAGCCCGCAGCAGTAAGCTCTCTGTGTCAAACTTCTTTGAACGGCGGAGCCGCCTACGAGTACGAGAGTCGAGACCATCCCTCGAGGTCGGGGTCAAAACAATATTCAAATAAATAAGAACAGAAAAACCACTGCCTAGGAGCAGAATGACTGGTCAAATGTCGTCCAACTCGGCGAACCTGCGAAAACCAAAACCAGTCTGACCATTTCGCCCACTGCCCAGAGACCCAGATCATCACTAACATGTAAAAAGAAACCAGGAACCGAGAAAGGTCAATTTCGTCAATAGAAAATTAGAAATAATCGAATAAATAAAACACAACACGACCAGAAAAGGAAAGGGTTTTTAGCTACTGCAGCTGCCTGCAACTTGCAAGCAAACCTCACCTTAGCTGGCTCCACACTCTTCTTCATCAACTCATCCTCTCTCTCAAACTTTACCTTTCTCTACCCTCCTGCCTCCTTCCATCACCATTCTATTCTATCATCATCTTCGCCACCAAAGTCGACCAAGTCCCTCTCTTTCTCTCTCTCGCTCACTCCCCACAAACAACCCAGTCTTCAACCTCACCCCTATATGCTTCTTACCGCTCTGCCATTTCCCTTCACCAAGTCCAACCCAACAGAAAGCTCTAATCTTTAGTTATCTTCCTCAACCATGGGCGGCAACGGCAAGCACCGCTGGAAAATCTCCTTCCACCACCGCTCCAAACCGCCGCCGCCACCGGAACCCCCGAAGGAGTTCCTCTGCCCGATCTCCGGCTCCCTCATGTCCGACCCGGTCGTCGTCTCCTCCGGCCACACCTTCGAGCGCCTCTCCGTCCAGGTCTGCCTCGACCTCGCCTTCCTCCCCATCCTCGAAGACACCTCCCTCCCCAATTTCGCCGCCGTCATCCCCAATTCCGCCTTCAAGAGGACGATTCACAACTGGTGCGACGCCTCCGGCCTCCCGCACCCTCAGCCGCCGGACTACGCCTCCCTCGAGAAGATCGTGCGGGGTAAGATGAACGACTCGCCGTCGTCGTCGATTTCGAACGGGAATCCCGATCTTAGGGTTTCAGAGAGGGAGCTGCTCAAGGCCGTGGCGGAGAACCCTCCGATTTTATTCTCCCACGCCGCGACCGAGGTGAGTCCCCGAGTTAATCATTTCTACTCGGGATCGTCGGAGGAGTCTGTAATAGTCGACGGCGGAGGAGATGCCAGTCCGGTCACTCCGGTCACTCCGCTTCCTCTGGCTACGAAACCAGCTTGCTATTCCTCCGCCACGTCGTCCAATTCGTCCTCCGAGATAACCGAGCTCGAAACCCTAACCCTAACTCAGACTCCGAGCTCCACCAATTCGTCCGATTGCAGCAGCTCCTCGATCCCCGAGGAGGCCGAAATCGTGGCGAAATTGAAAAGCCCCGAGGTTCACGAACAGGAACAAGGCGCGATTCAGCTGCGGAAGCTCACCAGGACGAGAGACGAAATCAGGGGTCCGCTCTGCACTCCGCGGCTCCTCTCGTCGCTTCGCAGCGCAATCGCGTCGAGATACAGCGTGCTGCAGATCAACGCCATGGCCTCGCTGGTGAATCTGTCCCTGGAGAAGCCGAACAAGGTGAAGATCGTGCGGTCCGGATTCGTCCCTTTGTTGATCGATTTCCTGAAGAACGGGTCCAGCGAGTCGCAGGAGCACGCGGCAGGGGCGCTCTTCAGTTTAGCTCTGGAGGACGAGAACAAGATGGCGATTGGCGTGCTGGGGGCGCTGCAGCCGCTGATGTACGCCCTGAGATCGGATAGCGAGCGGACTAGGCACGATTCGGCCCTGGCATTGTACCACCTGACCCTGATCCAGAGCAACCGCGTGAAGCTGGTGAAGCTTGGTGCTGTCCCGACGCTGCTGAGCCTGGTGAAGACGAGCGGGCTGGCGAGCAGGCTGCTGCTGGTGCTCTGTAACCTGGCGGTGAGCGCGGAAGGGAGGTCTGCGATGCTCGATGGGAATGCAGTGGCGATACTGGTGGCAATGCTGAGGGAAGAAGGAGGTGGAAGGGGGGATGCGGAGGTGATGGGGATTAGGGAGAACTGCGTGGCGGCGCTGTACTCGTTGAGCCATGGGAGCTTGAGGTTCAAAGGGCTGGCGAAGGAGGCGAGGGCGGGGGAGGTTTTGCGGGAGGTGGAGGAGAAGGGGAGCGAGAGGGCGAGGGAGAAGGCGTGGAGGATAATGCAGATGATGAAGGGTAGGGACGAAGAGGCCGCGGAGGAAGTGGATTGGGAGGAGGTGCTGGAGTCTGGTGGATTCAGCCGGAGCCGGTACCACCGGGGAATGCCTGCCGGTGGGGGCGGGAGGAAGGCTGTTGCTCCGATTTCCAGCGAGTTCTGATGGTCGGGGAGGCGGTTTGGTGTAAATAGTAAGTTAAATGGTGGGTTGATTGATTGATGAAGGATTGGGGAAGAGGATGAAGTAGTGTTCTGTACTGGTTCTTCATTCACTTTTGGTTTGTGTTTGTATAGAAGAAGAGTAGGCAGGCAGGTTATGCTTAGTTAGTGTTTTGATGTATTGCCAATTACCAGACATTTACAGCCGATAGCAGTGAAGCGGTAATGGCCGGCCATGGATTTGGTTGATTATGGAAGAGTGTAATTGTAAATTTTCTACGGGGCTGGCTGGCAGGCTGGTGGCCTGGTTATTTATTTGTGTACAGAACTTGAGGTAGGGAGCTCTGGAGGAGTGATTAGATGTGTAAGTAAGGCGTAAGCTAGTATTGGTGATATCATAGTGTTTGCTGAGGTAGTTCTGGGTTGCTGTGATTGAGCAAAGAGAAGTTGATTTCCAGAATGAATGGTGGTGAATTTGGTTGCCTGTTAGTACATAGATGAGCATGGGATATGGCGATAGTGTGCAAAATGTCAACAATGGCTTCCTTCCATAACCCAGATCAGATGCCTCCAATAGGATCAGTATTCAGTAGGATTGGAAAGACCAACGACACCGGTGGCTGGGAGGCTTCTGCTGCTGCTGTGTGGCCATGAACTTAATCCAAGTAGCTCACTAAGTTATGGACCCATTTAGGGTTAATACCTTAGTTTGGCCCGAAGTTTAGCGTAAATGTCAGTTTTGGCCCGAGTTTTTCAATAAGACGTTTATGGCCCACTTTTCAAATTAATGGACTAATTTGGCCTCGAATTTGAGTTGACTGTGAAAACTAACAGTCAAACATTTATTCTGTCAATGACTCAGTATTTAGTGCTGAGGTGGAAATGACGTGGCTGCCACATCATTTATATTAATGTAAAAAATTTGAAAAGCACATAAAAAATAAAAACAAGAAATTGAAAAAAAAAACCTAAAAGAATAATCCAAGCATAGGAAAATCGGGGTTGTATAATCCCTCTTCTGATTCCCCACCAAGCTCCAAACCACTCAATCCCTCCTCACCGCTGGCTCCGCCACCGTCCGCCTCACGATCCCGCTTCACCACCGGCTTCCTCCATTTCTCCTCTCGATAATCAAACCTCGACGCATCTTATTCTTCCTCCGCGTTGCTATCGAGAGGGAACTTGAGAACCGATCTAAGGCGCCTCTCATCTCGACATCCCGAATCACTGCTCCGGCGAAGATGAGTCCGAGAAGGAAGATGGCAAGAACGGTCGATTGAACAATCGTTCGTCGCCGTTTTGGTTTGAGGGACGGCAACCACAGTCGCCAATGCCAACGACGGAAGGAGGTCGATGAGGTGGGGAAGAGGAAGGGAATAGGGGTTTCGACAAATTCAACCCAATCTGCCACTTCTCCACCGCAAAATTCAACAACTAGCGACCACGATCCTTCTTCACGATGCAATTGCTCTTCACTAGAATCGTGGAAGAGATGGAAAAATCAAGTGGCTGGGGACAAACGAGACGGTCTCGGGTTCGAGCTCCAGATCTGAGTGAAAGAAGTCCTCCGGGAGTCAACCTCGGGGACAACATCACCATCAACTGTACTGGCCTGATGGTTGACGGAGTTCATCGGCGAAAACTTGATGAAGTTGCAAACGAAGTTGGTGCGGCGCGGCAAGGAACCTGGGACGATGATAACCATGGCGGCAGGGAAGGTGAGGTAGTGGGGATAAGGAAGGGAGGGTTTTTCTTTCCCATGGATTTTGTTTTAAAAAAAAAATTTGTCTTAATTAATTAATTAATGATGTGGACGGCGCCACATCAGCAGAAGATGCTAACTCACAGACGGAAAAAATGGTTGACCGTCAATTTTAACGGTCAATTCAAACTCCGGGCCAAATATGTCCAATAATTTGAAAAGTGGGTCATAAACGTCTTATTGAAAAAATCGGGCCAAAACTGACACTTACGCTAAACTTCGGGCCAAACTATGGTATTAACCCACCCATTTATGATTTATCGAGGAGTGCACACCCAATTGCCCAGCAAAATCAAATAGCTCGCCGAATGTTGTTTTTGTTTGGCCAAATACACTTGTGTAGCCAAAACTTTGACGGTTTTGCCAAATATAGCCACTTTTGGCGAAATACAAAAAATAGCCACTTTCGTCCAATTATTTGACGGTGTTAATTAACGTGCTGACTGGACTAACTGCAGTCGTTGACGTGACACATTTTATTCAAAAATAATATTAGGTGGAAAATAATTAACATTTTATCCTTTTGTTTTAATCAATTTAAACAAAAATAACAAATCTCTTCTCTCCACCACTGCCTGTTCACCTCCCCTTTATCAATACTTACCTAAAGCTCCCAGAAACTTCCTCTTCTGCAATCACCACCACCGCCTTAATCTCCTTCCTAACGCCGACGTTTCCTTCCTCGACGTCGAGATAATCTTTCCTCGAGCTTAATCGAGTTACCTGACTCGTCGAGGCGGCTCATCCTCTCATCTCCGCCGCCGCCTCCGCCTCATAGAAGCCTGACGAGCGTCCTCTGTTTCCGCCGCTCGAGCAGCCCTTCTTGCGATTCCTGAGGTTAATCCATCATCCCTCATCCACTCCTGCGACAATGGGCTTTCCCAGTTTCTGCGGTGGGCGACTAGCGACAGTGGCCGATTTCTGTGACATCTCTGTGAAAAATGGGAATCTCCCCATCTATCTCTATTATTCCCCATCTGTGTTGATTGGAATACAGGGGCAAAGGTTAAAGATGGCGAGCAGTTCGGTGAACGAGGAGATGGAGATGAAGGGAAGAATATATGAATTGATTATTGGTGAGGCGAGTTTGAGGTAGGGGACTAGGCTGAGATGGAGATCCGTGGTGGATATGAGTGGCCGACGACTTGAGGGAGTTGGAGAGGGATGGAATTGAATGAAGAAAGAATGATTAGATGGCGTTTGGGTAGGCGGTGAATGTTTCGATTACGAGGGGCTCAGTGGAGGTGGAGATTGTGCGACTGAGGGGGCGGAGGAGGCGATTGGTCGAGTGAAATAGAGAAGAAGGATTCAGCCACCGCCACCTCTCTTCATCTCTCGATCCCGCCGCCGTCGTATTGGAAGCAGTCGTCATCAATCATAGCCGGATCTGATGAGATGGAACCCTATTTCCCCAAATTCTAGGGTTGAGGCGAAACCCAGACTCCCAGAGATGCCCGACCAGTCAACTAGAGCGATTGAAGAGATGGGCTGGAGCGACGACCGGATGGGTGGGTCTAGGGGAATCGAGGGAGAAGTTTGGTGGCAAGGTTGTCAACCCGCGGGTTGACCCGGACCCGGTTGAGCTAGTGGGTCAAGGGTTAATGGGTCACCCGGTTTAGCCCGGAAATATAAAAAGCGTCATTATATTGTACTTATCCTGATAAATTATATCAAATATCATCTAACATATGAGTTATAACATATAATATTACACCAAAATAACATTTCGTACTTAGATTCAACATATAATGAAAATTCACACACGCTTATAAAACATTAATATTCAAATGTTCAACTTAGGATTCCAAAGATTGAGTTAGGCGAAAAGAAAAATCGGAAAATAGGCGCATTTCCTAAAACAAAGAAAAAAAGACACAATTTGACCTCCAACCCGGTACCTTGTGGTGGTCGACCCGGCGGGTGCGTGCGGCCCGTTTTTCTCACCGGGTCAGGGTCAAAGTGGGTCAACCTGCTGGTTGACAACCTTGTTTGGTGGTGAAGAAGATCGATGATGGTTCGTTTGTGAAGAGGGAGAAGGCAACGGACGAAGAGGCAGGAAAGAAAGAGAAAGATAATTATTAAAATAAAACAATTATATTTTTCTAAATGAAAAATAAATATAAAATATATTTTGAATTAAATTGTGACATGACATCTGTGGCAATTAAGGCTGAGTTGTCACTGACATGGCAATGACTTGGCATTCTCGTCAGCGTACCGTTAGTTAACGGACGAAATTTTGTAACACCGTTAAAGTTTTGAACGGAAATGGCTATTATTGTCATCAAACTTTCAAAATTCTGGATATTATTGGTATTTCTCCAAAAGTAGCTATTATTGTCACAAACAACAAAGTTTTGGCTACACAGATGAATTTTGCGGAAAAAATCCCAAAGTACACACGTTCTTAAAAAAAATTCCCAAAATACATGAGTTATAAAAAAATTTCCCAAAGTACACATGTTTGAGCATCACCGTTTTAGACAAACGCGGTGAAGATCATCACCGCGTTTGACAAACACGGTGAAGATCATCACCGCGTTTGACAAACACGGTGAATACTTCATCGTTTTAAACAAAAACGGTGAAGTATTCACCGTTTCAAACCAAAACGGTGAAGTTTTCACCGCGTTAATTAACAACGGTGAATACATCACCGTTTTGGTCAAAAACGGTGAAGCCTTCGCCGTTGTTAACTAACGCGGTGATCATTTCCCACGTTTCCCACCCCTGGTAGGTCAAAATTAGGTCGCAGCTACCACCTATTCACCGTCTGAGACAAACGCGGTGATAGTGTTCACCGTTTTTGACAAAAACGGTGAATAGTAGGCAGATTTTCCTATAAATAGCACACCACCAGCAGTTGTAAAAACATAACCACTCCCCTTTCTTCAAATTTCAGCAGCCAAAATCGAGCATAATACACAGAACAGAAATTTTTCGGTATGTTGAGACTTTTCGTATTATGGTCTAATTATGTTTTTAGTAGTTATAGTATGATTTAATTTTCGTATTATGTTGTTGTTAGTTAGTTGAACTTATGTTCGTTAGTTATAGTATGATTTAATTTTCGTATTATGTTGTTGTTAGTTAGTTGAACTTATGTTCGTTAGTTATAGTATGATTTAATTTTCGTATTATGTTGTTGTTAGTTAGTTGAATTTATTTTCGTTAGTTATGGTATGATTTAATATTAGTTGTACAATATGATTTTGGTTAATTTTACTGTCTTTAAGCTAATAGATACTTATTGTAAATTGTAGATATGGGTAAATTCAAGAAGTTTCATCTTACTATTCGGTGGAATGGAAGGGTGACAAACTCTGACATAGGCATTGATTATGAGGACGGCGAATCCATTATGCTGAAAATTGAATCCCGATTCCATTTTCAAGAACTCTATGATCTTTGTGCAGAAAGGGTTTGTACGAGCGGACAGACGAGACTTGGCAAAATTACTTACCGGTATCCAGATATGAGTGCTGGCGGGGTCGTGTTCCAAGAAGTTGTCATAAACGATGATGACGCGGTTATGATGATGTTACAGTTCCTAAGCGATAACCAAGTCCGGCTTGCAGAGGTGTATGTTGAGACCGAGGCGCTCGGTGAATCTCATTCTCACCAGTATTCTTATGATGATGGTTTTGCAGGAGGGTACGAATGGGGTGGTAGTTCGAGCAACTACCAAGGCGGTGGTTATACAGGAGGTTACGGGGAGGGTGGTGGTTCAATCAACTACGGTGGATCGAGTAGTGCAGGATGGGACCAATACTCGCAACCTCCTAAACCAGCCCCATTTGTTGAGGCCGATGGTGTTCAATGGCCTGCTTGGGGGCCAGAGTGGTATGGAATCGAGAATACCATTCGATCAGGGCGTACTTCACATGAGCGAGAGGACGATGTTGGTGATCGTGGTCATGTTGATCCTTCTAGCTCGAGCTATCCATTCGAGTCAAGCGACGAGGATACTGAGGAAGATTTGATATCAGTGAGCGAGGAGGAGGAAGATACTGATGATAACGAGGATGAGGCGGCATTTCGTGAGGCACCCACGCCATATTACACACAGGTTCCAACTCAATTTTTACATAGTCAGAATGATCCCCCCGACTTTGTCCCTATGCCAGTGTACAATCCAACGGCCAATCTGGAGGTGGGTATGGCGTTCACATCGAAAGACGCTGTGCAGGATGCATTTACAGAAGAGGCGTTGAGGCGCAATTTCGAGTGGAAGGTAAAATATTCTGACAGTAAACAATTACATGTCATATGCAAGCATGATGCAGAGGGTTGTACGTGGCAACTGCGGGCTGCAAATATGAAGAGAAAGGGTGCTTGGGTGATTCGCAAAGCTGAGACGATCCACACATGCTCCTCTTCTATACTTTCCCAAGATCACAGGCAACTAAAAGCAAAGAAGGTTGGGAGAACTATTAAGCACCTTATAGAAGCACAACCAGATATCAAGGTGAAAGCTATCATGGCAGAGGTGAAGGATCGACATTCTTACACGATAAGTTACAAAAAAGCATGGCATGGTAAGCAGAAAGCCATGGCTGAGGTGTATGGTGATTGGGAGGATTCGTATGCTTTACTCCCTAGACTTATGGGAGCAATGGAGGAGTCCAATCCTGGGACTGTTTTCGTCCCAGTATACAACAATGTATACACTGAGGATCAAGTTCGAGTACAGGATAAGCTGATGTTCCATCGTCTTTTTTGGGCTTTTAAACCATGCATTGACGGTTTTGGGTTCTGCATACCGGTTATTCAGGTATTTTACCAACTAGTTCCGGTTTTAAATGTTGTATTATTTGCTGTTAAGTATATTTCATACTAATTATATCCTAAATTTTTATTCAGGTTGACGGAACTTTCCTTACTGGGAAGTACAGAGGATGTCTTCTAATTGCCACTGGCGTTGATGGAAACAGGCGGATTTTCCCGCTTGCATTTGCATTAGTGGAAGGGGAGAACAGTTTAAGTTGGGCTTGGTTCTTTGACCAACTGCACGAACACGTGACACAGCGGGAAGATATTACGATTATATCCGATCGACATGCGGGGATAAGGAATGCTGTTGGTGGTTTTCCCGACGAGTGGGGGTGGAGATGGAGATGGTGTATTCGGCACTGGCTCGCCTTCCAAGAGGCGTTGCCCAGGACAACCATCAACTTAATTTGCATTTACTTGTATTCTGCTACTAAATTGATCGCTTGTTTAATTTTTCATTAACGTTTGCATTTGAAGTCCAAGTATTTTGTTAAATCAAAAATGTTTTCCTTGTCGATACGATCGCGCGGCCACAAACGGCTCGTTATTTCGACCTCAAACGAATAAGATACGGGCGTTTTAGTTTATAGTACGCAAAAGTTACTTTAACGATACGATCACGCTTTGACGTCACTTATCTCACTCGTTTGGACTCGGAATTGGGATCTGTAAAATTCTATGCGATCGTGGTTGATTTGCCCAACTTTTTTGTGTTGAGGGAAGATACTGATTCTTGATAAAATGATCCTAGAAAATTCATTCGACAACTTAAGTGCGTAGGATAGTTTTTAGACAATGCAAACTCAAATAACAACACCTAAAAATCACAAAAACAACATTGATAGTTCACTACAATGATAAAACGATAAATTCACTAATTTGCTTCATTTTGGCCCCCATCTCCACCTCTTCCTCCTCGTCCTCCACGACGTCCTCGACCCCTTCTTCCCCCCTCCGCCGCTGCTTCTTGGCGGGCTCGCTCAACGGCTGGTCGCGGATTTCTCTTGACCCGAGCCCCAACTGGGGTTACATATGGTGGTGGTGGTGGCTGAGTTGGAGCGGTAGCTTGACGAATGATCGGAGTTTGTTGTTGCGGGGTCTGAAACATCGAACTTTGTTGCTGATGTTGGAATTGAGAGAACCCATGAGAGAAAGTGTCCCATTCCTGAGATCCTCCACGACTCGATGAGCCTCCACCGGCATCCGCTGTAGGTGCCCACTGGTACTCGAACGGTTCGGGGAGCTCGGTTTCTTGAGTGGTACGCACCTCTTCGAACGTAGGCAAAGGCCTGCGTTTGCTCCTTCGTGGGGGCTCAACCGGGGGCACAATGGCTGCATCATCACGGAATGAGGGTCGTGCCGGGGCAGGAACGGGAGGATAGGCCACGACATCCCTCCTTTGCTCTCTGGTGCAACTCAGGAGGTTATTCATAAGTCGGGTCAACCAAGTAGTCTTCCGCTCATCCATGGTTGGAGCACTTTCGAGAGTGTACTTCGCGTGTTCCAAACCATCAACCTAAGGAAAGCACAAAATATATCAAATTAACTAAACATTAAAATAAATATATTTAAGAATGAGGGAGATTAGGATGACTTACCACCGAACCCATCACAGCACCTTGCTTTGACACCCATCTCAGGGTGAACTTCCGATACCACTGCATGTGCCCATCGTGGTAGCCCATCGGTCTCGTCTCCGGCATCCCTTGCACCACCCATTGGGATCGATTCTCCTAGATGTTGATGTAGAATCCATGCTTTAGCGTCCAGTTTGCATTGTTTCGGAGGTCCATAGCATGTAGCTCCCTGAAACCTGCTGGCGGGTCTTGTGGAATTGGTTGCTCCATTCGATACTGCCTCAGGGATCGATCGGGTAGGTGCCATTCCACAATGTGCCAACAGATCAATGGCACCTTGCACAACCACGTCTCGTGATCCAGAGGGTGCCTAAGATGATGCAGCTCAACCACTTCACGTGGATATGGTCCCATATAACCTAAAATCACAAAAATTCGGAATTAACGACCATTTACTTTGATAAAATTGATCTTGTTCAAATATGGACAAAACATGATTACCTGATTCCACCATGGTTTATCTAACTCAGAACGATAAAACAGTAACGAATGCTCAGGCTGATGGTCATTCGTATTTGCTCCTATCCACCTTGTAAGTAAAAGTACGGAATCAATTTAAATTCAATTTAAATCTAGCTCAAGCATGTAATAAAAAGTTAAATTGGGCTAAGTACGGAATAAATTCAATTTAAATCTAGCTCAAGCATGTAATAAAATTTAAATTGGGCTAAGTACGGAATAAATTCAATTTAAATCTAGCTCAAGCATGTAATAAAATTTAAATTGGGCTAAGTACGGAATAAATTCAATTTAAATCTAGCTCAAGCATGTAATAAAATTTAAATTGGGCTAAGTACCGAATAAACTTACTTGACACCGTAGGGGAGATTTTGCAGAAGGTTGAGCTCATCATCGTTTCTCCGGTATGGACGTGGGTCGAGAGGTGCGAACATTGGAAGATGCTCCCATACCCACAGTTGAACGATGAACATCGCAGCACCAGCTTGCTTTGCCCCAACCCTCGAGCAAGTACACAGCTCCCGGTATACGCCCGCTAGCACGGCCGATCCCCAACTCTTCTCTCCAATTGCATCCCAGTCACCGGTGAGCAATGTCAACCATATGCCTTGAATCCACCGGTTGGACTTGTCGGGGAACAAAAATCCACCCACCAAACCGATGAGGTAGATGCGGGCGTAGCGCTCGACTTGTTCTTCCGGTGTCTCGTCATTGATTTCCACCTCTTGCTGGATGTGAGATACCAGCCACGGGACCGACACTTGCCCTGCATTCAACGGTGGATTCCCCCGTCCTTGATTTGGTGTGGTGGTCGGCATGTCGAAGCCCAAACGATCACGGATGAGCGGCCCCCAACCTCCTCCGGGTTTGGTCGTGTTCCCAATGATGGCATCTCCAGATATAGGAAGCCCGGTGAGGATCGCCACGTCTTTGAGGGTGATCGTCATTTTCCCCTCCGCAAGGTGGAATGTATGGGTTTCGGGACGCCATCGTTCCGCCATTGCCGTAAGCAGCTCGTTGTCGATCTCGATCCGCAAGAAATGGCGCAACATTCCCAAACCGGTCCTCGCTATATAGGGCTCCAACCTTGGATGCCAAGCGGGCAAGTTATTGGTCCCTTTATGAACCACGGGAACAAGAGATTCCTAAAAAAAAATAGGAAAAACATCAATTAATTAGATTAAATAAAGCAAAATAAAACATTAGAAAATAATAAAATAAAGCAAGTCAGTTCATCAAATTACCGGATTGTTATCCCAAATGGCACGGGAGCGATGCATTTCTTGATCGGTTAAGAGACTCGCATCCCTTGGGCCATAATGGATATACAATCGAGGATCGTATATCTCGGCACCCATCTATAAAAAAGTAATATAATCAGAGATTGTTTTGATAAAAAATAAATCAAATTGTTTCGATTAAAAAAAAAATCACAAACCAAAAACCTACACGAAGAGCCTCTTCGTCCATTATTGGCGGAAGCCGGACAGAGGTTCGACGGGTTTAGCTTTGTAAGGGAAGGGAACTTAGCGGGACGGGGGCTTTAGGGTCAAACTCTAGTAATTCTTTCTGATGTGGAAGATCGGACTTAGCCGCAACCACAGAGCATACTTAGAACGAGACTAGAGCGGATAAATTGAGGGAGAAAGAAGTGAAATGTTTGTGGGGTGAGTTGAAAGTGAAAGGGGAAGGGGGTATTTATAGTTTGGGGGAAGGGGGGGAGGAGCTGCTGCGCAGTTATTAGGGCTCCATTCACCGCGTTTGATGAACGCGGTGAACTCACCGCCTTAATCAAACGCGGTGAATGCAATGGTGACGTGGCGTGCTGTGAGGCGTCGGATCGTGGGAAGAAAACCACGATCCGCGTCTCACCGCATCTAACGGCCACGGTGAAAGCACATTGGCGCGGATTGCTGACGCAAACAAACACGGGTTATTCACCGTGTTTGTCTAACGCGGTGAATACCCCATGCTGTCCACGTCAGCAACTTCACCGCGGCCCACAAAAACGGTGAAGCCTTCACCGTTTTAGTTTAAAACGGTGAAGGCATCACCGTGTTAAATTAAAACGGTGAGTACTTCACCGTTTTTAACAAAAGCGGTGAACCCTTCACCGTTTTAGTTTAAAACGGTGAAGTACTCACCGTGTTTGTCAAACGCGGTGATGACCTTCACCGTTTTAGACAAAAACGGTGATGCTCAAACATGTGTAGTTTTGGAATTTTTTTTATAACTAATGTATTTTGGAAATTTTTTTTAAAAACTAGTGTACTTTGGGATTTTTTCCGAATTTTGCCTTTTTGTTTCGTGTCCGAAATAAGAAGAAAAAGTATTTTCAATAACAAACTTGAAAAAAATTGATAAATTGAGTGACCATGCATGTAATTTGGAAAAAAAGTCTCCCACTTTACTTTGGCAACCTGGAAGCCCCTGCTGACCCTCAGTTCGGAATCAAACCATCATCCGTCATCGCCGGGCAATTCTGAAGCCAGAATACAGAACACCCGGAAGAGAAAGCAACCGTACCCGACTCACCTTCGACCCACCCCTCAAGGTTGCCGCGCCATTCGCGACTCCGTCCTTTCTCACCATGGCTTCTCGCCGGAGTCTGTCAAGTATCGCCGGGGGAGACCAAGTATGTGCCCAGATGACGATGACGGCAATTCCCAAAAACAGCTTGGAATCATCTGGAGCACCGCTGGACAGCGAGGAAGCGGAAGAGAGCGTTTTGGATGGTCTACTGAGGTTAATTCCTCGAGAGCATTCTCCAATCTGAAATCTGCTTTCCCCCACTTGGGAAGATGTGAGCTCTTGTTTCGTTTTCGTTATCTCTTTGTTGGTTGTTTCCTTGGCTGCCCTGGTACTGAAAACTGGACAAAAAGTTTTCGTCTTTCCTGTGTGAGGTATGTAGATGTTTAATGGGAATGTGGTGTTTGTCTCTGTATTGTTAAAGGTGCTTGCTGCTGAACCAAGTAGACTTCCTGCATTAGAAACTTGTTGAGCTGTTTGCAGGAGAGAAAATGCAAATTGTGCTTGGAATATTTGCGAAATCTATCAGTTGACGAAATAAAAAGCTGAGCTCTCTCAAAGGAATTGACCCCAAAACTGTAAGTTTCTCAGTTAATAGTCCCTTTATGGTTATTATTTAAAGAGGAAGTATCAGTTAGCTGCTTTAATTGTTTGGAATAAGTATTCTGTTTAGCAAACAAGTTGGTTGTGTTAGGCGCCACTGTTCCCTCCTGGAACAGAGTTGATAAGTTCAACAGGGCACCTAGTCGTGTATGGTTCACTTGGATCAAGATGAGTGGAGAGGTTGGTTTCATTCTCAATGATGGACATTGGATTGTCTTCCGTGGTATTCACGAGGTTGAATCTTTTGGAATGTGGAATTGTTGAAAATGGTGAATAGTTCCTTGTCACATATTGGGATCGGTATCCATCATTGTGAATCACATTAGTTCCAGGGATAAGATTCATTGTTAGAAGACAACGAAGTTCGGAGCTGCTTAGAATTTCCCTGCACATTTGAGTTCCCTGCAATCGATTTATCAAGTTAATGTTCTTGATAGGGATGTCTCTAACACATGAAGGTGTGGCCAGAACGAACCTCAACCTTTGGTTTATTCATTGCCATGGAAATAAAATTAGCGCTAGTTCCTTTATTTCTAGGTGCCTCATAGAAAACAAGTCACCATTCTTCAAATGGTTGCAGTAGTGGAGTTTAGTTTATTGATTGCACCTGTACTTTCTGGCTAAAAATGCCATTTTGGTATTTCTCTGTCAGAGACAAGTACTTAGAAATAGCTGGTTGACTTGAACTTCGGTTTGGCATTGTCGACATATGTTTTTGTAACTGTACCTTTTGAACCCAGGCAGTTATCTTGCCTTCCCCCTTTTACCTTATCATATTACCTTTTCTCGTATTCCTTCATTGGCAAGTTCTCTATAACCTCCATGTTAATCAGTCCTTTACCTTGCTATATGTTGTTCTACTTATTGCTTGGAAATTTATGCGAGGTGAATAAATTGGCAGGTAGCTTGTGTTCTAATGTTCAATCTTCGGACGATGATTTCCCAGTGGACACATGTGAGCTCCAGTCCTGTATACTTAAGATTTAACAGGTTGTGTAAATCGATTTTTCTGAGTGGTGTTCTGACCTATCCATATATGCGCATAATGTCTATGTTTAGGTGCTTGAGATTGCAAAGGTCATTGGTTGCATACCAGGTGAGGTAGACCGGAATAAGAGATGTACATCCATCTTAATCAAAGGATCCCTGATGAACTGAAATTTGATTGTAATTGCCTTCTTACACACACGGTTAGCTTTGTCAAAGATGCACCAAGAAAGTGAGCAACGTTAAAAAGAAGGATTCCCATGAGGGCTCATGTCCTCTTTTAGCTTATTGCAGCAACTTTCCTGTAGCTACAACAGATAAGTGAGATAATTGAATTTTCATATAACATATGTCATTCAGTTGTTTCGTTGACAGATAGAGTGAGTATTTCCTTTCAGTGTGCATTACTTGTTGAAATCCTTGGTTTACTTTCTAGATTAAAGACTTACCCTGCCAAAACTATTAGAATAAGAGAACAGTGGAGTACATGTAGAAATATAGAATATCAATCGAAGTTTGGGTTAGGGCAAGATAGGATCCTGCTGTTTCTATATTTTCATTGCTTAGATCCAACTGAACATTCTTTACATGCCAGAAAACCAAGGACTCTTTGATGTTTGAGGTAATAATTTAAAGACTGGGATAGAAGGGGTTTTATGAGTGATATTCCATTTAGATGAGTTGACGAATATTGTATAATATCACAATCCAAGAGCCCGACAAAACCACTAAGGTTAATTGTGCAATGACTATAACTTGGTGTTTTGTCAAAGTTTGCTAGAGTAATAGTGAAGACTTTCGTGAAGCTATTAGATATATGCTCATGGGAATACAACATTGTGCTAGCTTTATGTAAAAAGATATATAGTGATAGACACAGATCTTGTTGATGTCGCTTTTGATAGTAGATATGCTATCATCACTTTCCACTTATGTTATTCCTTAGTTGAGCAACTAATAGGTATCTTGATCTCTTCAGCAGCATGAAGCTTTAGGAACTGTTACAAAAAGGTATTATTAAACAAGCATTTGATACTGGAAAATGGCCATAATAGCTGATGGCAGCAGTGTTCGGTGGAAATTGTTTTCAGATTAGTGGCATCCTAGCTAGAAAGTCCTCACCACTTTGACTTCCAGGATCACCTCAAATTTGTAGAGGGCATATCTCCTTGAGCTATGTACATGCTCATCCATTTGCTCATGTTGTACAGAAACACTGAAAAGAGTAATGTCTTGGAGGACTTTGTGGATTGTTCCTCGATGTGGAAAGATGAATACATACCTAGTGACATTTTATATGATCATTAGTATTAATATATACAACTACAAGTTGCCTGACAGCCATTATCTGAATTATCTTTGTCATTTAGGTGTCTTCCTCCATAACTTTATGCTGTTCATGCACCAAATGTTTGCTTTTACAGCCGTGATTTGCGTCATGTGATCCAAGTCTGTTTTCTATTTATGGCATAGACTGATTTTCTCAGTGGAGATATAACAAAACTTCAGTTGAATTGTATTATAAAGACAGTGCAGTGCTTTTGTCCTCTTGGTATTTGGGATCAAGTTAGTTGCTTGGATTGCTCATGGAGGTGAAGCTGTTGAAGCTATTTGGCTTTGAGGTGAATCCTCACATTAAGGATGAGAAACAGAGCAAGGAATCTGCAAGCTGCGAAGTCTTGCCTGCTATTTCGAAACATGCAGAAGAAGGAAGAATGGTATGTGAAGCAGAGAAGAAGAAGAAGTTTGAATGCCAGTTTTGCTTCAAGGAGTTCAGAAATTCGCAAGCCTTAGGAGGTCACCAGAATGCTCACAAAAAGGAGAGACTGAAGAAGAGAAGAATGCATCAACAGGACTCCAACTTACACTTCGAGCCCCTGCAGAGTCATTCCAATCTCATGTACTATCAGTATCTTCCATGGTTCGATCCTTTCTCTTTCGCTCCCGGCAAGGAGCCACTGATTAGCTTCAACTCGACAACATGTCAGAACCAGAGTTCACTCAGTGGTACGTTATCGCATCTTTCTGAATCTGTTGATATTATCCCTGGAAGTAGCAACAGATCCGTGATCGTGAGGCCTTCCCCATCATACGTTTCGAAAGATTCTCAGCGTCTTTATGTTCAACTAGGCCTTGCAACGCAGCCAGGTACCAGCAGCTCATCTGGAAATGGCTTGTAATTTTGTGCTGGTGTTGGAAACATGAAAGCTTGTGAATTTCCTGCATGTGTTTCATTCTACTCATGTCCATTGTGGTTAACAAATTAGATTACATCTTTGTATGCGATTTTCGTTTCAGATCGCGACAGTGAATTAAGACAGTTACTGCGTGTATTAAACTTAAGCAAGATGTTACAGAATAGCATTAACCAAAGTACTTACATATAACATCAAACAGAACTTACATCAGTACTCTTTCCAAGTTTTTTTCCCCAATCAATTTCCTATTGTGTTTCGAATTAATTAAGGTCTTGCTCATCAAAGCGCACTTGAAATTTTTCTGATCCAATCTGGATTCAATCTCTTGTTAGGGCAAATTTAAGCCCTGAACGTGTTAAACACGTCACACCTGTCCCTGACATTCCCCTCATCCCCAGTCTTGACATCCACCATCCCCAGCTTCTGCATTCCCTCGGCGAAATCCTCGAAGAAGGCGGTCTGATTCGCAGCATATCGCTCCACGAAGGGCTTCGTTCTCGGATCCTCTGCCATCAGTTGATCCGTCGCCAGGAGTCCCAACCCCTTGAGCAGGTTCCGGTAATACATGTTGTCAAATTTCCCCGGAGTGTACAAATCCAAGAATGCCGACATGGTGGGATCCTTGGTGTAGTTGGAGCAGAACTTCTTCAATGCCTCCGCGTATGTCGGGTTCATGTCGGGGTCCGTGGGGATGTTCTTTTCGTAGTGGTAGATCCGGTCGGCGAACTCCGAGCAGTGGGCGAACCCGAGGGTGTGGGCCCCGACGAGGGCCACCATCTCGTGGACCGTGATCCCCTTGGACTCGAAGAGGTTGATTATGACGTCCATGGTCATGTTGGGCTGGGGGAGGTTGGGCTCCACGTCGCTGAGCCGCGAGACCAGGCTGTCCTTGCGGCCCAGCAAGACTGGGTAGTTGGGCCCTCCCACCATGACTACCAGGTCGCGCACAACCTGGGCCAGGATGTCCGCGCACGAGACGGTCCTGGGGCACGCTAGCTCCAGGGCCGTCTTGGTCCGGGTGACGATGTCGAACCCGTCGCCCGGCAGGGCGTGGTTGAGCTCGTTGTCGCGCTCCTCCTTGTGGAAGCTGTTGGGGGCGATGAGCACCGAGGCATCGCACCCGTCGACCATGCAGTCGTGGAAGAAGACCCGGAGCGTGGCTGCAGCGGTCGTCGGGGTGGCGATCTGCTTCGTGGTGACTGTCGCGGTCACGATCCTCGCGAAGTCGGGGCACGTGGTTTTGTAGTAGTCGAGGGTGAGTTGTGGCTCGGAATGGGAGAGGAGAGGGATGGAGAGGAAGATGGCGATGGTGAGGAGAGGGAGAAAGGGTGTATTACTAGTCGCCATGGTTGTGGTATGGCTATGCATGGTATGGTTTGTTGGAGAGGAGAAAGAAAAAGGAAAGGCCTCTTCTTTTGTCTTGCTTTCCTTTTTCGTTCTCGAAATGTTTCTCTCTTCTTTGTGATTATTTGATGGGGGGAGGAGAAAATATGGGTGATGAGAATAGGATGTTGAACGGTGAATGTGAATGGAAAATTGGTTGGTTCTGTATGTAAGGATGGGAGAGATTGGTGGGGAAAGAAGGTGAAAACTGAAGGTGATTTGTATGTTTTTCTACTGTGAAACCTGTTTTCTGTAACATGTAATTTAGTTTGTGGCTCTACTATTTTTTTCTTCCACTTTCGAAGGAATTTAGGTCAATTGGTCGTATTTCCTTGTTTTAAGATTGTCGAAAGTCAAAATTACTTTACTATTATTAGTTAGCTTGTAAACCCGTTGTTTGGGGCCACGAGCTCATGCCGGCCCTCGTTGCTTCCCGGCCTCGTGTCGACATCGGCGGCGACGACTTGCGCACTCCTTACACCCTCTTCCGCGTCCGACACCATCGATCCAGGGGAAATCAGTAGCGTTCCCTCATGTTGCCTCGTCCTTCCCGTTAAGATCCATCATCGCCCAGATCTGGTGCTCCACCACCAGTTCCGCCATTCACAGAATAGAAGCCAAGGTGCAAATACGCAATCTGGAAGATCCTTTCGAGGGGAGGCCCCGAAGAAGCTGATGCAGGGTACCGCTTCTGTGTTGGGGTTGTCGGAAAGAAAACCAGCTTATCTTCCTCAGCCGGCTCCCAACTGCACAACCAGAAAAAAGAATCCACAGGCAAAGTTAAACACCAGGCCTTGAAAACCTTGGAGTCATCCGCCAGAGCGCCAACGTACCATTCTCAGATTAAATCAAATCGTCGCTTCAAGTTGGATTGTCCTGTTCTTGGTAAGCAGTTTGCTGCTGAGGAGATTTCAGCTCAGGTATTTGTTTCTTTCCTCCTTATGCTTTCATTTCTAGATTGCTTGTGAACAATTAGGTTTCAGGCTAACAGAGGAGCCAACAATAGATGGAGCCTTCCTCCAGGTTCTTCTCCATTTCTCTATAGGGCTCGTTTTTTATTTCATTTCTGAAGTGGGATCGTCGCCGGAGGTGGATTCATCGAGTTATGGTTGAGTTCTGTTAATTCCTAAATTCATCTGGAGAGAGGATTGAGTTCGTTTGGGCTCAGTGGCCACCAGGTCGCCGTCTTCGTTTTTGTCTTCTATTCAGAGCCTTATGCCCTGTTAATTAATCTAATATATATTCGACGCTTGTCGTTGGTTTGAGCCTCTCTTCGAGTCTCTTCATTTCAAATTGAATTGGTCGTGGTTCTGGTTCCCGATCGATCATCAATGTCCTCCTCTCCATCTCCGATCAAGGCCCCGATGGGGACACCTCTCCGACGTGCATTAATGGATGGTTCTACGGATTGAGGTAACCCCTGATTACCGGCTTGAAATTAAATTGGTTTATTTCCCCCTATTAGTCAATTAAGAGGATTTACTCCTCAATTACTTTCTGTTAATCAATTGCCAAGATTATTTCCTAGTACGTAACCTATATTTTTAACATCTTATTTTGATTGTCCAGCTCTCTTGCCGCCAACGGTGCTTTGATCACCATCGGTGGTGGTTAATTCTATACATTAAATGTGTTTCCTGATCTGTCTGTTAAAACTTTTAACTCCGTCCATCATTAATTGAGTTGTTTAATTCCTTTTTCGGTAATGTGTAATACCTTATAGGGAGATTTGTATTAATTGTTATAAATATTTTTCTCCCATTTTCAATGCCATTATTGACTTTCCTTTAATTGGGGTGCTCTTTAACTAATTTTTCATTTCTATAATGATTACAGGCCTTTCATTTCCATTATTATATCATATATTAGTAGCAATGTATTATCATTTTTTTTGTCACTAATTATATTTCGTTTTTTATTTTCTATAGTGGAATTTATTATCAATTACCATTGAGTTTATGCATCTTTCTAAATGGTAGATTATATTATCTTTAGATATGGATTTCTAGTACTATAGTGGATCTTTTTGAGTTCACCACATTGCAGGGGAACCTTATAGTAATTAAGTTACATGAAGAACGAGCAATCAACCTCATCACGTTATCAGTTAAGGTCATTTGCCCTTGTTAAACTATTCATGTTATTAGTGATGCCTATTAGATGATGACTCACTCATTATGTCTTGTCTTTTTCTTATGAGGAAATTATCAATTGATCATTGGAGATGCTTCAGAGAGGAAGACTCCATTATTAAGGAAGTTTCTCTTTCTCTCTTCTCTCACCTTGTGTCAGTTTCGTGTCCTTTTGCTCTTCGGAGCGTTCTCAGAGCTGCCCATCTCGTGGCATAACAGGCTCTTTCTTCGGGAGTCCGGTTGTATACGGACTACCGTTCATTATTGTTGTTTTGTTTTATTGTTGTTGTCCGGCCATGCCTTGGGGGCTTATCTTGGTTAAAAAAAAAACCGTTGTTTGTAGTTTGGAACTTTTAATTGATGTAAGAACAATTCAAAATTAAGTCTTACATATTGTGAAATCTTTAATCCTCTCAAAACAAAAAATGATACAACATTTTCGAAATGATGAAAAGGAATTGAAAATGTAATGATAATGGTTTCACATGTTTTTCATTTAATAACGATGTTGTAACATTGTTCCATATGTGCTACATTCAATTGATGTTACTTTGAGTAATAGATAATTGTTTGTAGCATATGGTGCCGACATGACTTTCACATCATCACTGTAACACCTTAGACGAATCCCACATCGACAAAGTACGGGAGAGGTCTATGGTTCATAAGTAAGACCGACCTTAACTGACAAGACACGTTTTGGGGTGAAATGAATGAGTTCTTGTGAGAACTCTGAAGTTAAACGTGCTCAGTGTGGAGTACAACAAGGATGAGTGACCTTTATGGGAAGTCACCTTGAATTGCACCTCAAGTAAAAAACCGTGGGGGTCTTGGCCCAAAGTGGACAATATCTTGCTTGAAAAAAGGTTTGAGATGTTACAAGTGGTACTAGAGCCTCTCTGCGTCCCTCTTGATCGATGGTGGGGCAAATCTCAACGAAGGTCTTGAGTCCAGAGAGGAGGGGGGGGGGGGGGGGTGTATGTAACACCTTAGGCGAATCTCACATCGACAAAGAACGTGAGAGATACATGCTTCATAAGTAAGAGACCGACCTTAATTGACAAGACACGTTTTGGGGTGAAATGGAGGAGTTTTTGTGAGAACTCTGAAGTTAAACGTGCTTAGTGTGAAGTACAACAAGGATGGATGACCTTATGAGGAGTCACCTTCAATTGCACCCCAAGTCAAAAACCATGAGGGTCTTGGCCAAAAGCGGACAATATATTGTTTGGATAAAGGTTCGAGATATTACAGTCACCGTGATAACTTAATCAGAATAGCAAAGAGACCAACCCTGAGCACTCCCCTTTCTCGTTTATATTTGTTTCCCTCCTTGCTACTGAAAGAACTACGATTCTTTAGGTTTTCGAATAGATTTGAGAATTGGGATTTAGGGAGAACAGAATTGGGGATTTAGGGAGTTAGAAGAAGAACTTGGGGATCGAGGAGAAGAATGGTCAACGACCAAGGGATAGGTGACGGAAACTGAGAAGAAGAGAGATTAGGATTTTGAGAGAGATACTTTGCTAATATTTTTTTCATTTTTTTCTCCGACGTAAGACTCAAAGTATATATTTATAATAGAAAGATACCCAAAATCCTAAAATTAACCCTAACCCATTCGGCCCAAGACTTAGCCTAATTTCTCTAATGCTAATAATTATAATATATTGAACAACAGAAGTAATAGGGCGAACCCTAAACCCCTTTGTTTCTAACAATCCCCTCCTCTTAAAAGCGACCTTGTCCTCAAGGTTGCAGTGAACGCCAGGTCTACACTTCGATTCTTCTTCATGATTGTTTGGTGATTTCTTGCGCTTCCTCCGCGTCCAATTGCGCTCCGGTACTTGAAACGGATTTCTAGGGTCAGCAACTTCGACCTCTAACGACTCTACTCCCATGAAGTAATCCATATCATCGGGACTAGGCTTAACCGAGTCTGCATCCTCCCTCTCAAGGTCAACCCAATAAACCGAAGGCTTCACTGCTTTGTGATCTTCATCGCCCATGCAATTAGACAGCCTCCAATGCTTTTGAACAATCAAAACACCAATTTCACATTCTATGCATCTCATCATTGATCCAATAATACTCCATTTTTTCCCAGTAACTTTCCATGCGTGGATCTCCACTCTCTCTCTACCTTTCCCAATTGAAATTTGCTCTGCCTTCTCTCCTCTTCCAGCTCTCCTTTTCTCATGCCGGGGGCTGCCGCCGGCTCCTTTTAGGTGACCGGCGGTAGCCCAAAACTTTTTATTTTTCTGCTATTGTTTCCTTTTCTTGCTTTTGTGCTCGTGCTAGTGTATTGGGCAGTTTTCAATCGGATTTCCAGTCGTTCTGGCTTTCAGTTTTCTCTTTTCCAGTCGAGCTATGGCTCTTCTTTCAGATCTTGGTTCTTTTTTCTTGGGCTTGCTCGTCGTAGGAGCTGGAGTTTGCAACTTGGGAGCCTCTTCCAGATCTGGATAGTGGGTTTGTCCCCCGTTGGTGGCCTCATCTTCAAGGTGAAGCCATTCCCTTCTTTCCCTCTCCAACCTCCCTTGGTGTATGAATGGCTTGGTGAGCTGTCGGATGGTGGTGGGTTGGGTCTTCTCCGGTATTTGCGGTTGGGATTCGGTGTTTTCGTGGAGGTTTGTGGCTACCTTGGGAGCTTCTGCTCTTCTTCGAACCTGATGTCTCTGCCGCGGCCTCCTCTGCCTCTTCAGCTTGGAGCAATATGGTCATATCCTCTTCCACCGCCATGCAGTCTAGTTTCTAGATTCACTGTGATGGATGCCCTTGAGTTTTCCCCAGGAGGCGGCACATGGGGTGATGATGTTCAACTACCATGGATTTCGATATGATCGGACAAGCTGATTTTGGTTTTGTTTCACTTTGATTGGTTGTTTGCAAGAAAGTTTCTTGATGATCTGTTTTCGGTCAAGGGTTTTGCTCTTTCCAGGTGGTTGCTTGCAGACTGTGTTGTGTTCTTTGTTGCTGCATTTTGTCTTACACAGCTTTGTTTGTAACCGGATGCCTTGGGCTTCCTCTCGTTGGAACCAGATTGTTGGTTCGTTCTTTCTTTGTAACTGATCAATTTGAAGTGCAATAAAATCCCTCTTTGTAAAAAAAAAAAAACTTTCCATGCGTGCATTCCACAAATGAGGATGGGTATGAACCTTGATAACTAGTCAGTTTAACTATTGCCTCTCCAAGAACTTCACGCCCAGCTCCCATGGGAATGACCCTCGCAAAGCTTCCCCTTCTACTATCCCGCAACACCAGCCACGACCACCGCCGAGATCACCGTTGCAGTTCTCCTTTCCTTGTCGGGACTCGTGATGGCGCGTCCAGCTGCTGGTCAGCATCTCATTTGTGGTTGGCAACTCATCCGACATCGGCCATTCGCTCTTCGGTGCGCGTGGCGGCTCGTCGGTCTGGCCTTCTTCTTCGACATCAGATGGAGGTGGTACGGCTACTGCTTCTTCGTCGTCGACAGGAGGTGCGGTGGCTTGGGGAATGTTAATGTTGAGTATACCGTTTCTAGCCCCAACACGACATTACCTTTATGTCGTGGATTCCTCCAATTGCTTTTGGAAATAGACCCTGATCGTGCTCTGGTGGGCGATCGAGCTTTAAATTTATAAAGTCGAAGCACACTCTCTAATCAAACTCAATTAAGCCAAGTATAACATAGCTAGAGTTGTAGTAAAGTGGCTCAGTTGTATTCCAAGGGATCCCTAATTGTATTATTACTTCGCTCCGAACTACTATCTAATCGGGATGGAAGTTTGGTGAGAGGTTGTAGCTAAATTAACCTAATCCTAAGGCAAAATAAACAACCAACCAAGTGGTTGGGAGAACGCTAGAGATGAGTTGGTTTCCTAGGGTTGAATACTCATAGCTAGTAAGGTTGTAAAGTAGTGTTAATCGAATGTGGTGAGTGAGCTCTTTTCCGTAGGCTTTCGTGGTTATCCACACGCCTCCGAGTACGCCTCCCCTAAACCCATAATCCAGTCACCTCAATCTAGGCTATCGTATCTGGGGCATTAACCTTATGGCTCATTTCAATGGACCCTATCCACCGTCCACACCGAGGTTTCATCTCGGGTTTCATCTAGGAAGGCTACCTATAACAGGGGTTCGGTCGCCTCGACCACTATAGGCCCTCATCCACACATCTAACCTAAACTTGCCAGATGGCGCATACCGTCTAATCCTAGAACTCCATACCCAGCGCGATAGCATAAAGTAGGCTAAGAGAGAAGATTATGGCAAATTACCCAAGCGTCACCATTTAGGAGAGAGTGACATTACAATCAACTAGACAAACACATTCATTCATTCATAACCCAACATTCACAACCTACAACTAGGGTTCATCTACCCTAAACAACCACTAGAGATTCAAGTCATTAAAGATAAGAAGAAAATACAAACTAGAAGAGGGGAATGATGGAATCAAACTTCTTCTCCTTGCTTGCACCTTCTCCTTTCTCCATGGGTCGAATGGATCTTCAATGAAGCTCTCCCAAGGTGTTTCTCTCTCTAAAGCACCCCAAAACCCTAATTTTCTCACCCCCAAGGTGGCTCTCCTTTGAAAAGTGCAGCAATAGGGGTATTTATAGAAAGCTGATGGCGGCCAAGGCATCCAGGGCGTGACCCGATGGTCACGGCAGTGACTAGGGAGTGACCAGCTGAAACGTCTTCGAATCGTCCAAAATGACGCGTTTTGTCCCTTTTTAAGTTATGAGATCGTGGCCTCCTTCACGAGATCACAACCGCAATCTTTATCGCGACCAAAATGCACCATGACCGCGATCCAGGTGATGAAACTCTCTGCATTCTTCTTGGTTGCCCGCTGGAGATCGTGGCCACTGATCACGTCCACGATCACAAGCCGGACCATCGTCACGGCTAGGGGTGTTCAAATGGTTACCGTGGTAATAACCCAACCAATTAACCCTAAATTTCATTAACCATGAAATAAAATGTCTTGACCAAACCGTCCAAATTAACACAAACACCAAATTAACCAAATAACATAACATTACATGAAAACAATTATCCTGTTAATGAATAAAACATAATCATATGTTATTACTATCATAAACTATCATTATATATAAACCATCATTCATCATCTTTGCACCTAATATAGTTAGCTTACAACAAACTCTTTACATAAATATTAAATACATACCAATACCACTCATCAGAAAGTTAACACTCTCCAACAAAACACTTAAAGTATACATAGTTTGAGGTTGTTGTCATGGTATTGTACGTAATCCTAAAGTCTAGTAGCTGTCCAAAATGTTTTGGTTTAGTAAATAGGCAGGCCCATTTAATTTTTGACCCATAATGCTTTGGTTTGTTCTGCACATGGAAATAAAATAGGGAATCACAAAAGTTTGGTTTGGTTGCTTGCATGGAAGTATAAATAATTTTGTATATTAGGTGTATCATTAATTGGTTAATTGGTTTCATTGGTTAGCAGTGTTGAAACCAAACCAAACCACATAAACCAAATAAGCTAAATTGTTTAACCAAACCAAACCAATTATCCAAATTCACCGAATGCTACCAGTTAATATGGTTACCACAGTAACCAATCCGTTTGAACACCCCTAGTCACGGTCTGGTCAAGGGCAGTGACCTGTGGCATTGACCAGTGCCTTTTCTCACCTTTTTGCTCTTATGCTAATTGTGCCCGGATGAACTCCAATCGATTCCCGATCAAACCCAAATGAATATAAGACCTGGAGTTTCATCACAAACACTTGGAAAAGCATAAAATACCACAAATTGGGGTCGGTTACCCTATGAAAACCTTCATATCAAGAATACCTATGCCAAAAATGCATGTTTTGCAAATAAGAACGAAAATGAGCATAAATAACTCGATATGTGGCCTAGACACAATGATTTAGCATGCAAATACCTTTTGAATAGAAGCTAGATAACACCTATTTTAGGTGTTATCAAACTCCCCCGCACTTAGCCGTTGGCTTGTACCCAAGCAAACCTACCCAAACGTATGCAACTAAATAAACAAATCAATGGGAGATGCACGCTTCACTGCATAAAGAAGAGTAAACGGAGACGAGAAAATGTTACTTTCATCTCACCGTGCAAGCACAAACTCTCGGATGAGGACTACTACTTTAGGTTGAACATTCAAGGTATGCTCCGGGGGATTCTCAAACAGCAAATAAGCACATGAACTCTCGAAGGTGCTCTCTATTCTCTCTTTAGATTTAGGAGTTATCATTTATTGGTCTCCTTTTTTGACATTGACGCGCACTGCACCAAGCTTTTGCAATTCTTTTGCAAACAAGCATCTCTCCCTCATGACCAAGAGCGAATGAATCATAGCCTTCTCTTTTAAGGTCACATGTTGGGAAGTTGATGTGCGGATTCGTCTAAGCCCGAGCACCACTTCCCAGCGTGCACTCCACATTGGGTGGCCACACATGTTGGGTACAAATGAGAGCTATGAGGTCTCATGAATCGCTAAAAAGTACTTTGGACCTTGGCGTATGATTCCGTGAGGAGGAAAGATGCTTGGGGGATGGTAAGTAGTAAAAGATGGTCGGGACACGGAAAAGCTATCCGGTCCCCAAGCATATCCTCTAAGGGCACTCCGAATCTGTGATGATTGGTTGCCTCCACGTGAGAACCTCATTTTCAAAAGATTATTCTCTCTTTTCTTTCTTTTCTAATACGCACAAACTTGAAAAACCTTTGAGTTCACTAGACAAACAAAGAGAATCACGCACACATGTTCTTCCTAAAATAGAAAATATTATCAACTCACAAAAAAGGAAGAAGATAGTAAAATCCCTTATACATCGGAACTTTAATCATGCAACTATCCCCTAGCGAGCACAACACATCAATTATCTATCAATTCAAAGCACATTGAGTAGGGACAATGCAAAAGGGGCCAACTTGGAGACCTAAAATTTGAAAAAAATTACAAGGCGCCAAATGGTTGAAAAATGCTAAATCATCGTCCACAATCAATCTAAAAGCACACAATCTCTCGATAAAGCTTTTACACATTCATGAGGTAAGAGAGTATAATCGTTAACAACATTCCACACAAGCATTCATGCATAACCCCCCCCCCCCCCCCCCTCCCCTCCCAACACTTAAGGAACACATTGTCCTCAATGTGAGAAAGGTAAAAGGATAGGGAACGAAATTACCAAAATGCTTAGTCGATGTGATTGGGGGATCGAAGGGTAGGGTGGGTGGGTGGGTTAATCTCCTCCCAAAGTTGAGTAATCGCCTTTTGGACTCGGTCTCTCGACCTCGAGGTGACATTTCTGGTTGTTGTTTGTGTTATTGCTTATGGTGTAGTGGTGCTTTAAGGCTCGAATTGTTGTGTGGAGTTTCAAATGGTCCACTCTCTCCATTGATTGGAAGGTTGAAGTTTGTTGCGCTTCTGATGGCGGAGCATTAGAAATCTCTCCTCATCAAAGGATTAACCCTTATAAAGGTACATACACACAAGAACGATTCATACCCATCCATACCAAACACATTTTTATAAAAAATCAGAGAATGCATTGAACACTTCTCTTCATCCCTAGGATCCAATCTTATACACCCCCACACTTGATGGTTACTATGCAAAACAAGAGTTCAAAGTGGAAAACAATATCGAATGAGGTAGTTAACAATCTTGATCGATCGGTTCTATTGAAAACATGTCAATCTAGGGTTTTGAATGTCGTGGCCATGGGAAATAAACAACCTAAATGACTAAAGTAGGGGTATAGACCGATTGCTCAAAAATCATATTAAAGTGGTAAGATTTAGTGAGCAATGGGAACATACACCTTATAATAATCTATCAAGATTCTAAACTACCACTCAAACATGCTTTTAAGGGTCTAACATAAGCATTAAAGTTCATTTGGCATGCATCAAATCATTAAAAGCACAAATCATGTGGTTTAGGCATTTCATCGAGCACTTGGTGGGCGACAATCAAACATCTATAATAATGCAATTCATGCCTACCAAGGCCTCCAAACCACATATATTCATTCACAATCATGCAACACACAACAACATCTCATCATTTGCCCTTCACCTTAGTCCATTAGAACTCATTGTTAACTATGGCATGGTTGTTCACTACTATTTAAACTATAAACTAACCTAAAAACAAAATTCAAACATGCAAGTTCTTTATTGCAAGGTAAAGGGAAAAAAATGCAAATCGATGTTGGGTTGCCTCCCAACTAGCGTGTCTTTTAGGTCATTTCACCGGATCGTTGTCTTCAAGTATTCAGTCCAGCTCAAGACCTCCTTGAAGTTGAGGTTCTCGTCGACGAGGTTATGTCTCAAGTCCTGAGCTGTGGATGCTTCAAATGATGTGAATGACCCGTGGACTTGGTAAGAATTGTGTCTCCACCCACGAGACCTCTTTTTATTTTCTTCGTCTTTCTTCTCTTTGTCCCATACTATGTAATGCAATCTTAATTGACCATCCTTAAATCCACCAAGAGGGATTGTTGATGGTGTGGCCTTGGCTTGGCAAAGAGAAAGCGCAAAAGGATCATTCTCTAAGAGTGTATCAAGGTCGGGCGGAAAGCTTTGGTGGCACAAATAACTTGAAGAAGCTTCATCCACTTCGACCTTGTCCATTGATCGGACTTCGATTGCGTCTTCAACCTCCTCTCTTTCTTGTTCATTCATTTCTTACCCAAATTGAATATCAATCTCGTTCTCTTCCTCAAGTTCGTCTTCCGCCACTTCAAGGCTCTCTTGTAAATTCACTCTTTTTTTATCGGGAGCTATGATGTGTTTCCAAGCAAGTTCTTCACTAGATTGATGTTCGATGTCCTCTTGCTCGCCCACCGTGGAGTCTTCTTCCTCTTCCTCACTTTACTCTTCATCTTTATCGTCCAAGAGGAGTACTTGTTCGAGTCTCGAACGAATTCGTTCGAGCTCTTTTTGTGTGGCTTCCCAACTTTTGTCCAATTATCGTTGTTCATTGAGGAAATTTTGAAAGGAAGGGTTGGATGTCCCTATAATCTCCACCTTTTCCTCTTCGACCTTCTTCTCTTCTTTGACGGGTAAGGGTCGATTGTGAGCAAGTTGTGCACATACTTGCCCAACAACCTCTCATAGTCTCTCCGTTTTCCGGAGGGTCTCCTCCATGGTTGTCAAACCGGTTTCATGCCGGCCGGTTCAACCGGTACCGGTCAGCAAACCGGCTGGAAAGGGGCCGGTATTTAACTGTGGTAAAATCCGGTCGATACCGGTCAGACCCGGTCAAATCCGGAAATTCCGGCCGGTTAGACCAGAAACCGGGATTTAGTGGTACACACATTATATCCAAAAATAAACATCCTCCATAGGATTTGAACCAAGTACCTCATGTTCATTTAAGTTTTACTCACACACCAGTAGGCTACAAGCAATTTTGTTGTCTATATTAACCTTATATGTTATATATCTAATACTAAATTTTACACAAATCATTATAAACATTAATAAAATTCATTTAATAAAATTTTGTTTTTAAGCATCTAATTGTTTAGTATTAGTTATCAATTCTTGGCTATAAATTATTTTGTGTGAAATAATTCTTCTAATTTCTTTTTCATGATTAATTTATTTGGAATTGAGGATTTCCATTTTCCTCATGTATTTTATTAAAACAGGCATAACCAGCATGAATACTGGTTGTACCACGGTCAGACCATTCCACTTACAAAACCGGCACACCGGCATAAACCGGTTTGACAACCTTGGTCTCCTCTAATGCCCTTAGAAGAGATGAGTCAATAGGGGGTGGTTGTTGAAGATTCCACATTGGAGCTGGGACAGGTTACAGTGATTACTATAAAATAGTAATCACCATGGTTACTAAGGGAAAATTGGGTATGACAAAAAAATTATTAATTACCTATTTTAATAAATTACATTTTTTGAAGTTACAAAAAGATATTAATTACAATTTTCTCTCTTTCTCTCTCTTCCATAATCTCCAGCCAGATCTTTCTTTCTTTTTTCTCTCAATCTTTTCATTTTCCTTTCAATAAAAAATAATAACACTGCAAAAATAAAACAAGAACAAATATCAATCCGTTAGACAACCACTACCATTTCGGAAAACACCAATACCATTGCAAAAATAAATCAATACCAATCCGTTAGACAACCACTACCACTTTGAAAAGCACCAATACCATTGAAGAAATAAATCAATACCATTATGAAAAACAATATAATTACACTAAAAAAACAATACCATTGCATATTTAACTAATATTGTATTGATGATCACTATCAATACAGTAAAATCAATACAAAAAAACCAATACCATTACATAATCAATACCAATGCGAAAAATAATACCACTATGAAAAAATTAATACCAATATAAAAATTAGAGGTGTCAATCGGGCGGGTTCGGGCTGGGTTCATTCGGGTTGCGGGTTGGTTGGGTTGCGGGTCGATCGGGTTGCGGGGTTGGTCGTGTTCGGGTTCATCGGGTTTCGGGTCAATCGGGTTGCGGGCCAATCGGGTTACGGGTCAATCGGGTGCGGGTCACTCGGGTTGCGGGTCGGGCGGTTTGGGTTGCGGGTTTTACGGACCAGAACATCGCGTTACTTTTTAGTGATTACTAGTAAGTCGTAAATCAGTCACATGCTGCGAAACTACTGCACCACCACCGCCGCTGTTGGCATGAATGAAAGTAAATATTTATTGCACAGAGCTCGCTATCTCTTCTGCCGTGAACCTTCCCTCACTTTCAACCTATACCGCACCCACATAACACACACTAATCAGTAGTCCATAGAAATTGGCATAATGAACAAAACAAACATTAATAACCAACACCTTCACCTCCACGTCAGCCAAACAGGCAAGCAGAAAAAGTTCATTTATTTTCTAATGCCTACCTTTTCTCTCTACGATTGGATAGCCCAAAAAGGACCCGGGAAATGAAAAGAGTTTGGTGCCTGGTGGTGGTCATGAAATTTTAGAATTGGCAAAGGCCCGGGAAACGAAAAATTATTTGGCGGGTTTCATGGTTGTCACGCCGGCCGGCGTGCCACCGGTTGTACCGGGTTCAACCGATACCGGTCATAAAACCGGCGTGATACCACCGGTATGACCGGCATGATCGATATACGAATCTCTAAGTAAAATGACTTTATTTTAGAGAATTTAATTAATAAAATTTATTTTATGAGTATAAAAGTTAAATATTGATGCTATTTGTTGGATTCAAGTATAAATGCTTAGGTATTGACGTTAAATGTCATGTTTAAATATGAGTATTTATAATTTTATTTTTAATATTGACCGGCATGAACCGGCACAAACCGGTATGTGCCACCGGTTGAACCATTCCACTTGCTAAACCGGCATACTGGCATAAACCGGTTTGACAACCTTGGCGGGTTATCAAAATGAAACGGTTTTCTTAAATTTCTATTTTCTAGCTATTGGTGAGGGTATTATCTTCTCGTTCTATGATTTTATTTTAGATGGGATCTCGTTCTATGATTCACATGTAATAATAACTAGCGTGATACCTGGCCCGTTGGCCGGAGGAAATAAATAATGCGATCCTTATTTTTCTTATAGAATGTGATGTAATGAATCAATCAAGGTGAGTATTCCATTCACGATGGTGTGAAAAAGTCATTATCAATAGCGTTATGCCAACTTGAGAAGAAAACACATACTAATCTTATAAGAAATTAAGCCCAAAGACACAGATTCGAGGAAGCCAATTAATTTGCTAAGTCACGTGGGAGATAGTAATGACATCACAAATATATATAATTCATAAAGAAAGCACCCAATAGAGGTTCCACAAAGTATGACACAAACTACGTTCAAATAGTCATGTCCCGAACACTGGTCATTTCCAATGTACAACTTTAAAGGACCTAATATACATATAAGCTACTGAATCCAAATAACTATTGCAACCTATTCCTCATCACTTAACTTCCTCTTTAGCGACGTACGAACACCACCATCAAGACTTTCATCTCGTGCTTCTACATGGCCAATCGTAGTTGTGGTATCGATAATGGATTCTTCAGTCGACTGTTCTCCCACAACATCGATGGGTGAAGTTGAATTGATATTTTCCTTCATTAGAGTGCTGAGACAAAATTAAACCAATTAAATTTCTTAAAGAGAGTGAAGGCACATTTTGGGTCTAAGGTTTATTTGGTATTCTGTTTAGCACCAAGGCAAAAAAACCATGACTATGCATAGCAAGCACATTTGAGATTCTTCCATTCATAGCTAATCATCTTGTACCAATGCAAGAAGCTTATAATTGTAAGCACATACCTGGCCAGATTCAAAAGTTTTACTATGTAGCTGATGTACTCCTTTGGGTTCAACGATTTTCACAATACTAAATCCATGTGATGGATTTTTGAAAGCCTAGGAATTTAGTTTGACGTGAAACGTCACATCTACCCTTTCAAAGTTTTGGATAACAGCAGGTACCCCATTATGGTGTTGATCACTTGAAAGGTAAAGTTCTTGAGCTGACTTATCAAAAAATTTCCAGCCTGCGTGATCCAGAACAACAAAAAGTGCTTCACTCGAGGAGTCTATCACAGAGAGCTCAAGTCGAAACCTGTAATGGATAAGTAGTTGATATGGTAAATGTAAACTATTATACATTTTACTCAATGGATTTTTCGTAATATGACAAAACACAAAGTACTAAAAGAAATCGTAAAGCATACAAAATTCCCTAACCTTTTGACTCCATGAGCAGACCGTGCGTTACACTTCTCACAGTAGAAATGATCCACTCCTGCACGCAGTTTGGAGGTGCATTTTGTACAACCATCATAGCACCAGTTGTGCATGACTTCATAGACGTACCCCTTAATGGTAAACACCTTATTCTGAGATGACAAAAATGAACATGTTTTCTTTTTACTAATCAAGTATAAAACCAATTTGTGCATGGATACAACATGTGTATGGGGAAAAAACAACTTGCAGTACATCACCTCATTGGCAGAGTTGTTGAGTAGGCTAATCAAATCTTCTATGGAAATTAGTGGGGGGTCAACTTCTCGCTCAATGATGCGGGGAGCATTTAATTCACGATGCATTGTCACAAAAACTTGATAATTAGTATATGCATATGCCTATTGTTGAAGTTTGTTGTTGTTTTGTTATGTGTATGAGCAAACAAACTCAAGGGAAAATACCTTTGTTGAAAGGCTGCAACTTCAAGTAAATCTAAATTTCCATAAAGTTTGGTCGCAGTCGACGACGATAACTTAAGGTCTCCTCCTAAAAATGAATAGGAGGATTAAGAAGTTAGGCATACACATTACTACTATAATAGATACTGTAATTGGAAGATAGTGCAAATGGAATTACCATTGTACTTAGTCACAAAAACACACGGAATGACCAAAATGATTGGCTCGCTACCAGCTACCAAGATAATTTCATCCAACTGAGTGATTAGTCGTCCCGGAGTACTATGTCCACTACCACTCCCCTATGATTATGGTTATTAATCATAAGCCATTATAATAATAAGAGGAGTACTCAAGCAACATGATCTTAATTTCCTTGCGAGTAGACCTCCCTCTCAGATTAGTCGTAGTAATTGGAGGCAAACATTCCTTCAGCAAGCCAACAACATCTACATCATAGGATATGGAAGTTGAAAATTAATAAGTAAATAATTCAACTTTGATAACTATTGGACTCAAAATCGAACCAGCTTACCAAGCAAAATCATCCTGTTGTTCACGTTCTGTGGTATATCAGAATGTTGGATAAATCTGAAAAAGTGGCGAGGGATTGACCGTGTACTGTCTGTGGGGCGAATGGTTGTCCCTGGTTGAAACTCAATTACCAAGGGATTGTTAACAGGCCGATACTTTGTGTTCGAATCCAGCGGAACTTGCTTGTCACAAACAGAACAACAACTTCATCACCTCCATTACCAACTTTCATCCACACCTCAAACTTCAGCTTCACGGCAGACCAGGAGACATTGAAATCCTTCACTTGGGCATCAACAATATATGAAGTACCCCGCATTTGACACCAAAGACACTTTTCAATAACTTCAGAGTGATCAAACGTCCACTCTTTTTGGTCACACGAACTAAACAAATAGATAATTACCTGGTTATTGATGTCAGTCTTATAGATGTTCATTTCTGGAATGGAGCAGATGGTACTCATCCCTAGGGCTTCCTCCAAGGTATAGTCAATGGCCAATGGGACATTTTCTATACTGTTATACAATAGAACAGGAAACAGATAGAACCATAATTAGTGGAAGTTCCAATTTACTCATTCGCTAAGTTTTTTTCTAAAATAATGTAAACTTACTTATCCAGCAGAGGGTGGAGGTGAGGATAATGCAAGTTCCAGTATAACTTTGTTGCATTTGTTCCAACGCAAAACTCTTGACCTGGCATCAACTCATACACACATGGTGTCAATTAGGGGTGGGAAACAGTCCGGTCCAGTTTAAACCGAACCGGATTAACCCGGTTTTTTGAAACCGTTTAGACAAATACCCCAACTGGAGACGGGATTGGATGGCATCCGGTTTCAACCGTGACCGGACTGGGTCCGATCCGGTTTTAAACCGAAAACCGGGCTGGCATTAATCCCTTGTAGAAAAAGTTGCCGTTTGGAGAAAAATGAAGAAAAAAAACAATGAAATAGATAAGTCAGAAGAGGGATCTTTGCTTTACTTCTCAACCATCCCTATCTTTCTGACTTTCTCAATCTCTCTCTCTCTCTATTATTTCTCGATCTTTCTTCCTTATCCCTCTTCTCCTCCCTGAAATCTCTCCCCCATTGCATGCAAACCCAAGTCGTTGCCGAATCGAACGGTGGAGTGGCAGAGATCGTCACCATCATCAGCTATTGTCTTTGTTTGTGCCTTCTGCCTCCTCGCCGCCGTCGTCGTCGCGTGCAGGGGACTCGGAGAGCTCCTTGACTACTTCATCGTCGTCGTTGTCGCTTGCAAACACTTCGGCGAACTTCGGCGGCATTCGTCGCCCATTGTAAAGTGGGACGGATTAGGGAGATTGAGGAGGGATTTGGCTAGTTAGAGAGGGGGTTGAGGGAGGGCTGGAAGTGGTGTTATAGAACGTAGAGGGAGATTGACATGGTCAGAGAGAAGGGAAGGAATCGTTCGAGAGTAGATTGATGGAGGCGGTGGGATAGCTGCTGCAATTTTTAGGTTTGTGGCCAGGAGGAGATGCAATTTAGGGTTGGGATAGGGGTGTTTGCGGGCTGGGGTTCGCTGGCGGGCTGGGAGAATTGATGTAGTGGGCTTTAACAGGAAGGCTGGGCTGGGCTGGATTTATTATTTACTATCCGGTTTTAACCGGACTGGACCGGCCCAGTTTTTTATACCATCATAGTAACTGTAAATTGGATTGGGTTAATGGGTATCCGGTTTCCTGTTGCAACCGGAACGGTTTTAACTGGCCGGTTTCCGGTTTAACCGGAAAACCAGAACCGGATTCCCAGCCCTAGTGTCAATAAAACTAACTTTAAAAATATTAGGGAAAGTTCAAAGAAAAAGAATTGCTTACTACCATTGAAAGTATGAACTACCACCGAGGTGAGTTCATAGAAAAAGAATTGCATACGTGTGTTTTTATTTCGAGTGGCAGTACGCGATCGCTTAGTGGTGAGAATAGCACGCCGTCTATTTCGCGCGACTCTAACCAAGTTCGACTTAAGTGTTTCCAGTTGAGCCTGCATTGCCTCTAACTCTGCAATGAATCAGAACCACTCTTCCAATGACATTGTAATAAGGTGAGAAACATACCAAAGGATAATTGTCACTAAACAAACTTACCAGATCCGTACAGATTGGGATCCTTAGCGGCCGGAGGAGCAAACTCAAGGGGTAAGAAAATCGCACGACCTTTCCCTGAAAGAGATACATAGTAAAATTGCAACACATTGCAGATTCGGAACCTGAGAAAGCTAAACTCATAGAAATTTGTGCACCGATCAAGATATAATAAAGACCAGCACAGGTTTAATGTTTCTAACTATTTATGCAGGGGAGCTGGATTTATATCTCTAGAGAACCTATTTTTCTTCTCCAATTCCTTGTTCTTCAATGTTCCTATTTTATTCTTTACATTTACTTTCGTCGAATTGAAGGTATGTCAAGCAAACAGGTTGAATTCCGGAGCTTCGGATTACTTCTGGTGGGTTGGATAGAAGCATAAGAGGTTAGCGGATTTGTGTTAATAGAACAGTGTCACGCAAACTTAATTATTATGCACGCATTACTTTTCACAATCACACTTACATAGCAAGTGTATTCTGCAAAGTGAATCTAATTTATCAAATAACTCCAACTGGGAAAGCAAAATTGAAAGAGATCACCGATGAAGCAACTAATAAAGAGTAGCATTCCTATGAGCACCACCTCTCATATACTCGGCACAGGGTTAACGTTTCAAACATGTTCTGCAGGGGAGATGGATTTCTCTCCTTGGAGAACAGATTCTTCTTCGCCAATCTCATTTTCTGCCATTTTATTCTGTAACCGAGTTTGGGAAGGAGAAAAGAAAGAGATTGCTTACATGGTACATTTCTCGGTTCTTCTACAACGTCATTATGCAAAGACGATGACGACCCAATGTTGAAATCATCCCCAAGCATTATGATCACACTCAAAGAGACGGGGACGACCACTGATTAAAGGAATCAATTGTCGTACATATGCGTCTTCTCGAAGAACGTGGAATTTGCGGGATGATATGGGAACGAATTGGGGAGAGTGCGAGTACGGCCAGTGATACCGATAGCAGCAAGACGGAAGCGACCGTCGGCGGTGCGCAGGGAAAATTGGCACACTCAAAGAGACGGGGACTGATTGAAGGAATCAATCGTCGTACATATGTGCCTTCTCGCAGAACGTGGAATTGACGGGATGATATGGGAACGAATTGGGGAGAGGGCGAGTATGGCCAGTGATACCGGTAGCAGCAAGACGGAAGCGAACCGTTGCCGGTGCGCAGGGAAATTGGTTCAGTCCACGATCCTGATTGCTTTCTGCCATTCTCTTATAATTAATCTTATTATTCTAATTTTTTAGTTTTAGTTTGTGGATCAGAAGATGCAGGCGGAACCTAGTGGGCCTGAGTTCAAATAAAAACAACACACTTATGGGCTGGTTTATTTCATGTGTAGCGGAAGTTTTTAGGCCCAGCGTTGAGTGATGGTAAATTACCATTTTGGGGCACCGAAAATTGCTCTCTGACCAGCAATTTTGAAATCCTCAATAACCGCCCCCAACTCCACCATAATATATTTATAGATGAGGAAAATATGGATCTCGTTCTAGATGGGAAGAGAAGGCTAAAATACATGTAAATAAATTCTCGTGATTATAGCTATATAATCAATTACGGGAAATTTTACCGTGAATATTACTATATTAGTATACTTCTTAGTACGGGAAACACTACCGTGAATAAGATCCCGTGACTAAAAACTAGTTTTCCTGTAGTGCTTATATCCTAACCCATTAGACTAACCATATCCCTATACATCGACTCTATAGTCTATATACCCTAAACCCCTAATGGTTTGATTCATGAACATATGTTAATAAGAAAAGTTGATCTTATTAGTTATGATTTTGACTGTGGTCAAACCATTAATATCTTATACCCTAACCCATTATATACCCGTTACACTAACCATATACCCTATACATCGACTCTATAGTCTATCTACCCTAAACCCCTAATGGTTTGATTCATGAACATATGTTAATAAGATAAGTTGATCTTATTAGTTATGATTTTGACTAACCGTGGTCAAACCATTAATACCTTATACCCTAACCCATTATATACCCGTTACACTAACCATAAACCCTATACATCGACTCTATGGTCTATATACCCTAAACATCGACTCTATAGTCTATATACCCTAAACCTCTAATGGTTTGATTCATGAACATATGTTAATAATAAAATTTGATCTTATTAGTTATAAGTTATTATTTTGAGTTTTTGACTAATCGTGCCTAAATCATTAATATTTAATACCTTATTAGTTATAAGTTATTATTTTGAGTTTTTGACTAATCGTGCCTAAACCATTAATATTTAATACCTTATACCCTAACCCATTATATACCCTATACACCAACTAATATTTAATACCTTAATTTAAACGGCAACCAAAATATATACCCTATACACCAACTAATATTTAATACCTTAATTTAAACGGCAACCAAAAAAAAGTAGACAGTTAATAATAAAACAAAATCTTCACTAGGTATTGAAACACTAACCTCTATTTACTAATCACTAATTCACCAAACACCCATTAACCAACGCTGCTACCTCACAATTTGGTAATTTGTGTTTTATTTTAAGTTTTAAGATCCACACCCGAAACTCAAAACTAAATGCAAAACAAAATACAATTTTCAGCTCTTTGAGTCTTTGTCTCGTTTCATTTGCGATTTCGAGCCTGCTCCCAGAAAGAAGAAAGTTCAACCCTAAAATTCCAAAGAAAGAGCTCTAGCCGCCGCCTGCCGTACCCGACCCTCTCCGAGTCCTTTCATCTCCTTCGGCACTCGACATCTCCGTCGGCGCCGCTTCTTCTGTCGGCCGGCCCTCGAGTCCTTTCATCTCCTTCGGCACTCGACATCTCCGTCGGCGCCGCTTCTTTTGTGGAAACATGGTCCTTTCACGGCTGCGGCGGCGGCTATGGAGGGATCGAGAAGAAGGTCAATTCCATTTAAATAGCTCTGTTTCACAAGAGAAGGTCGTCGTCTAAATAGCTCCACCAACCCATCGAAATCTTTGACCTCCTCTGCTGTCAGGCCTTCGTCGCAGCGACGACTTCCTCGAAGGTAACTCAGATTTCCCCTGTTGTGCTCTCCAGTAAAGTAGACCGGTCCAACCGGCGCCTGCAAATTGAACCGGAAATGGAAAGAACACCTATGGTTAGCCAAAACCCAGAAACAGTTCTACTCCTAGAGAACAGGCAATGAACACTTGCGGTCGTCAAGCCAAATAGGGGGGAAAGTAGTTGCAAATTGCAATAGATTGGATTTGTAGTAAGTTCTTTCACTCACTCCTAATTGATCGTGCTTTTCTTGGTTGTAGTTAGCTGGCCAGTTTGCATAGCTTCTTTTGTAGAACCGGTGAGATCCCCATCTGGGCACCAGTATGTTCTCCGGATTTGGTAACTGTTAATAAATTAATTTGGTGTTCTGATTGTTTGTCTACGTTCTGCTGTTGTGAATTTGCAGACATGGATCCTAATAATTCGGGAAGTGGTGTTGGTAGTACTACTGGTTCTAGCCCTTCTTCACCCCCTAAAAAGAAGGCTAATTCTCGCCGCACATCGGAAGTGTGGGACGATGTAGAACTATTTAATGTCGTTGATGACGATGGAGTTCTTCTAGAGAAAGGAAAGTGCAACTTTTGTGGGAAGATATATAAGGCGGAGTCAAGGCTTGGCACATCTACTCTGAAGCGACATATTGCGGTATGTAAGAAACTCCACCAACCATCAGATTTAAAGAATGAGTCTACTGGTCAAAAATGCATAACTCAGGAAGGTTTTCGTGAGAAATTAGCTATGTGCACAATTTCACATGATTATGTTTTTAGATGTGTTGAACATAAAGGAAATAGAGATGTGCATAGCTATTTGAATAGTCAGGCTAAACCTATTTCAAGGAATACACATAAATCTGACATTGTGAAGATCCATGAAAGAATGAAGGAGGAGTTAAAGTCTAGTTTGCAAAAGATTTCTAGTCGTATTTGTTTGACTAGTGATATGTGGACTTCATTGACAACTAGAGGATTTATATGCTTGACGGCTCATTATGTTGATGATGAATGGAAACTGAATAGCATGCCATTGAGTTTTAGTCATCTTCCTCCTCCACATTCCTCTTATAAAGTGAAGACGACCATTTATCATATGCTCAGAGAATGAGGTATTGATAACAAGATATTCTCTATCACCTTGGATAATGCTAGCAATATGACTAACATGCAAAATGAATTGCGTGATCAGTTGAATGGACAAAATGGATTGTTGTGTGATGGCAAGTTCTTTCATATACGTTGTTGTGGGCACATATTGAATCTTATTGTCCAAGATGGATTGAAGGTGATAAAACATGGTATTAGATCTGTGAGAGAAAGTGTAAAATATGTAGAAGGATCTGAAGGAAGGAAGATTAAGTTCAAGGAATGTGTTGAGCAAAGTGGGATGAAACAAACAAGGTCTTTGTGGTTGGATGTGCCAACAAGATGGAATTCAACTTATAATATGCTTGAGAGGGCAAATCATTATCGTCAAGCATTTGTAAACTTAGCAAGGATGGATTTCGAGTATAATGAATGTCCATCATCTGAGGATTGGGAGAAGATAGAAGTGCTTATAAATTTCTTGAAGCCTTTTGATGAAATCACAAAGTTATTCTCTGGAACTAAGTACCCGACTAGTAATCTGTTTTTTGAGAATGTTTGGAAGATTCATCTTGAGTTGAGGCTTCTTTGTACAAGTCTAGATGATGATATACGTGCTATGGCAAATGCAATGATGTTGAAATTCTTGAAGTATTGGAAAGACTACAACTTGGTGCTTGCTTTTGGAGTTATTTTGGACCCTCGTTATAAGGTTGCTTTTGTGAAGTATTGCTATGAAAAGTTGGGTGGAGAATATGTTTCAAAAGTTGAGGATGTTGTGGATGATTTGGAGTTGCTTTTGAAAGAATATAAGAATCGATCGGCCACTTCAGCTACTCAAAGTGGTGTGTCTATGACTTCTCCAAGCGTTCCCTTAGACAATTACACTGCTGTAAGTATTTGTTTGTTGCTACATTAATGAATTATGTTATTGTGTTTTGGTCTTTGGTTAATTATTTGTTTTGTTTCATGTACATGCTAACTGTAAAAGAAATGATGAACATGCTTATGTGTTAATATCAATGATATCTATATTTATTGTTTGTAGGGGTTTTATGCATCCAATATCAACCACAATACGTCAACTAGTTCTGAGTTGCAATTGTATTTGGTTGATCCTTTGATACCTGCATTTGGGGACATTGATGGAGTCTCTAAGCTACTTCCTTTTGATGTCTTGCAATATTGGAAGGACTATCAATTTCGATTTCCTCACCTCTCTAAAATGGCAAAGGATGTACTTTCTATTCCAATTTCATCAGTTGCATCAGAGTCTTCTTTTAGTTTGGGAGGAAGAATATTAACAAAATGGAGAACTTCGATTTTGTCTGATACTCTTGAAGGTGTTGTGACAACTCGTAATTGGATACGAGGATACCAAATGGGTAAGAAAAAACAAATTTTTATATTTGTACTGAACAAACTATTCTCTTTTTCTTATTATTTTCTTTTCACTGATTAATTGTACATATGACGATGATGAAGATACGACTCGTGATGGAGAAGAAGTAAAGCTTCTAGAGTGATCGTCATTTGGAATGTCAATTTGTTTTTTGGACATGTTTTATTGATATTTGAGGTCTTGAGACAATATGAACTATTATGAATCATGTATTCTTGTTATGATCAGACTTTTGTGAACTATTATTAGTCTTTTTTATGATAGAATCATGATATTTGGATTTTAAATCTTATAATTATCTTATTATGCTAAATTAATATTTTATAATGTTATGTGCACTATTAGGTTGATGATGTATCTAAATCAATATTTGATGATGTTATATGCGTTAATAGGTTGATGATGTATATTATTATACTAAGTTAATAATTGATGATGTAATGATCAGACTTTAGTGAACCAGGATTTCAAATGTAAACTTATAGAGTTATAGTTTATCTTCATCGAATTCCTTCTATTATAGTCCGGTTGGTCGGGTTACGGGTTAGTCGGGTTGCGGGTTAATTGGGTTGCGGGTCGATCGGGTTGCGGGTTGGTCGGGTTGCGGGTCGATCGGGTTGCGGGTTGGTCAGGTTACGGGTTGGTCGGATTGCGGGTTGGTCGGGTTGTGGGTTGGTCGGGTTGCGGGTTGGGCGGGTTACGGGTTATTGACTTTTAGTCAAATCGGGTTGCGGGCGGGTTGCGGGTCGGGTTGATCGGGCGGGTTACTCGGGTCGGGTTATATTTTGACAGCTCTAATAAAAATACATACCATTATAAAACATTCAGATTTGGAATCCAGCCGAGATATTCTTCGTCTATCTCCTTTTGTGAGAGAGAGAGAGAGAGAGAGAGAGAGAGAGAGATTGTGAGAGGCGGGCGGCGATGGGAGGGAGGTGGGGAGAGTGGAGGGGAGGCGAGAGGATTGGGAAGAGGACGAGGTTAAACAGTTATGTTAGGGTTTGATATAATATATATAAATTTATTTTTTTAGAAGATAATAATTAGGTGTGTATTCTTTTATTTCTAAAATTACCCTCAATCTAATCTCTATCGTCTATTTAAAAATAGGGTGAAATAGAAGTAATTAAGGGTGTAGATGTTGAGTAACCATGATAACCCATTCCCATTGAAGCTCACTTCGGTATTTTGAATGAATTGTTCCACCAAAAGCTCCAATTGGATTTTGGGCTCTTATTGTGGAAGAAAGTTTTCGTGATATGATGACGAGGCTTGATAATCGGGAAAGCCTTCTTGATAACCATAGAAAGAGGTTGGTTCATCACACTCGGATCCTTGGCTAGACCCACTACTAGAAGCTTCAAGATAATACCAATTCGGCGGTTGGTGATCTCCCCACTCCTCGTTCCACCAATATGGATCCATACCTACACCAAAACACTATCTATATTCACAAAAACAAAAACAACCTATGAAAGCAAAAGTCTGAAAAGAAAAGGAAACAAAAGGAGAACAAACATTTAACACAAGATAACTAAGAGAAACATAACAAAAGAAAGAAGAATACGAGAAAGAAAATACGACATCACAAGCAAAAAACACGAGAAAAAGGCACCAAAAATTTGATGCTACACAAACACAAAACATGACAAAACAACATCAAACTTTGCACACAACAAATGATTAAATAGTCGGCTTTTCCTAATAACTTAAGACTCTCCGGCAATAGCGCCAAAAACTTGATCGTGCTCTGGTGCACGATCGAGCTTTAAATTTATAAAGTCGAAACACACTCTCTAATCAAACCTAACTAAGCCAAGTATAACCTAATTAGGATTGTAGTAAAGTGGCTCGGTTGTATTCCAAAGGATTCCTAATTGTATTATTACTTCACTCCGAACTACTATCCAATCAGGATGGAAGTTTGGTGAGAGGTTTTAGCTAAATTAACCTACTCCTAAGGAAAAATAATAACCAACCAAGTGGTTGGGATAACGCTAGAGATGAGATGGTTCCTAGGGTCGAATCCTCCTAGCTAAGGTTGTAAAGTAGGGTTGATCGAATGTGGTGAGTGAGCTCTTTTCCGTGGGCTTTCGTGGTTATCCACACGCCTCCCCTAAACCCATGTTTCAGTCACCTCGATCTAGGATATCATATATGAGGCATTAAGCTTATGGCCCATTTCAATGGACACTATCCACCATCCACACCGAGGTTTCATCCCGGGTTCCATCTAGGAAAGCTACCTATAGCAGGGGGTCGGTCGCCTCAACCACTATAGGCCCCCAGAGGGAAGTTTATTGCAAATTACCCAATCGTCATCATTTAGGAGAGAGTGACATTAAAATCAACTAGACAAACACATTCATTCATTCATAATCCAAACATTCACAACCTACAACTAGGATTCAACTACCCTAAACAACCACTAGATATTCAAGTCTTTAGAGAGAAGAAGAAAATACAAACTAGAAGAGGGGAATGATGGAATCAAGCTTCTTCTCCTTGCTTACACTGTAACATCCCGTATCTGGGTTAAACCTCACATCAAACCGGTTCGACGTTGGAACAAAGAACACCAACAATAGTTGAAATGAATTCTACCGGTTTGGAAGAACTACGAGTACTCGTCAATTAAAGACGTGAAAAATCGAGAGAATAAATATGGCATGAACGAATTATAATAAGGGCGAAAATATGAACTAGTGAGCTCAAATGTTGACAGATTCTGATGTGATAAAAAAATGTATTCACCACCAAGTTTCGAACAAGCAACCTAAAGGTACACAATCATCACCATTTACCAATTGGGCTGCACACTACTTGTGTGTAAGTCTCATAGTAAATATTATTACTTACTATTTGACGAGATCAAATTCTAAAGAAAGGAACGAAGTTCCCTGTACGTGGTCTCTGTCCACAAAGTGAAGAACCCATTATGGGTTAAAAGCAAATGGACAGCAGCATCTTTCCTATATATATGCAAATGCAAGGAAGGAAGAAGGCCACGTCCTCTATTCATTTTTTTTTTATAAACAAACCTTAATGACTCTCCATTTCATGAGCTGTGCATTAGAGATTGGATCCAAAATTTATTAACCAACCACCATAGACCATTCCATTAAATGATGTGTCTGTTGTTGTGTGTATATATATATATAGAATGGAAGTTCTTTCGACAACGGTAAGTCCCAACTAAAGGAAAGAATGAAATAGAGAGATCAGGAGAGTTTCTGGGTGTTCTTGGTTTGGGAGGTCACCATAAGGGTCTGGGGAGGTCCCCCCACGAAGCTAGAGGCGTCGTTGAAGCCTTGTCGGAGCCTCGTCGGAGTTTCGTCGGTATCCCGTGACGGCGACGACGTCAACTCCGACCTCAACCATTCTGTGAGTGGTTGGTACCGTTACGAAGAGGACGATCCCAGGAGCACGCACGTTTCGACGGAATCAATTTTCGACGTCGGACGAGGGAGAAACGAGCCTCGCAAGTTGGCCACGTAGAACTGTCAGTTTCTGAAAGTCAGGTACTGTTTCTGTCAAATCGAAAAGTTTGAGGACCTGGACGGAATTTTTCCATAGGAAGGGTCAACAACCCGTTTGACTGGAAAATTTTATTTACAGTACTTGGAATTTCGAGAACTGACAGATTTCGTATTTTGGCTGTATTTCGTTCGTTCGACGTCGAAACGATGAACCGTTTTCGCCTACAGGATCGTAAAGACGAGGAAAATATTATCAAGGATTATTGGAATTTTTACAAAATCTGTGCAGAGTTTATTTACGTCATAAATAAGGTGTGTGGACCCTGCGGTGAATAGGCGGTGTTTTACTACGTGCTATATGTTTAATATTGGAACATAGCTGAGGATTTAACGAAGATAAAATGAAGAATTTCGTTATTATGATTTGGATACTCCAGTAGAATTGGATGATTCTTAATCGAGTATTTGGAATTTACGATTTTGTAATTGATCCCTAGAATCGTGAAATTCCTTGGGATTTCGTTGTAATTATTTCAATAATTCATGACGTGATATAAGGCCATGAGTTATGTGAAATTACGCCTGTGATTGAATAATTACCCTAATACGATTACTTGGGATAATTGTTAAACCATAATCGGATTCGTGAAAATTTGAATAATGGACAGCTACCATGGGAGAATTCTGTCTAGGCTAGTGGTTTTTAATCGAGACCTTCGTGGTACTCGTCCACTTACCTGGGAATTCACCCGGTGAAATCTTTTGGGGAATATGGTTGTAAGAAGTGTACTACGAGTAGTGGCACTCATTCCTCTTCTCGGAGTTTTACCACGGTGGGTCCGCCTTTCAAATTACACGATGATTATCACCAATTAAATGGTTAACGAACCATGTACGAGGATTCAAACCATCCACCTTATACGTTGAATGTACGATAACGATAATGTTTGCGAATGAATTTCTACTCGATAATTGAATGGATGATTTGATTAATTTAGTATGCATGATATGTACAAATTACCCTATGGCATAGACTTGGTAATTACACCAAGATCGATTGAGATGGATGATTATTATATTGAGGTTATGATGAGAATGATGATTTTATATGATGTTCATATTAATCACATAGACTTAGAAAGGGCCTGCATTTACCCCCAACCATTTGATATCGTTACTGACGATCATTAGGATCGATGAGGCCAGTGGCCAGAGAGATATGATTGTGGTTTCTGATATAACCACTGATATTATGAGGCTCAAGCGGGGGTGGATGTATGGTGACCTTGGCGCCCAAATTAATAAAATGGAAATGCATTGCACTTGCATATTATTTGGATATTGGATGTTAGGTTGAGAATTATATTAGGTTGAGACTTCAACCTAGATGCCATGATTAGGTGGTTAATCAATTGATGTGGAAAACGTACCCATAGACTTCGCCGTGTAGGAGGGAACATTGCCACACCTCAGCTAAATTAGTTAGCTGACCCCCTCCCCTTTTGTGTTCAGATCCGCAGCAGAGGAACTGAGCTTGGACGTCGAAGCTGTGCAACTTCTACTCCATCATGAGGTAGCAGACGATTGGTCGGAGGAGAGTTTTTACCTATGTTTTGTGTTTTAAAACAAGTATCATAAACATGTATTATGTTGAGTTTGATTGAATTGAATTTGATCGACTGAGTTATTATGATTTATGGATTGTCCCAAACTATGTAAGATGGAGATTAGAGTTTCCACGAACTAGTGTTTGGATTTGATGTCATGAATTGGATGTTGTATGTTTAATAAACGAGATTGGATATTAATAAATGTTTAGTAAAAGAAAGATGTATATTTATTGAATGATGAGTTAATACGTAAATCCCGTTAGTATTTTCTGTTGTGCGGGTGAACTAGTGGTTCGACCCATGAGTTTTCGGGTGGGGTGTTACATGCACCTTCTTCTTTCTCCTTGGGTTGAATGGATCTTCAATGAAGCTCTCCCAAGGTGTTTCTCTCTCTAAAGCACTCAAAAATCCTAATTTTCGCACCCCAAGATGTCTCTCCTTTGAAAAGTGCAGCAAGAGGGGTATTTATAAAAAGATGATGGCAGTCAAGGCCTCCAGGACGTGACCCGATGATCACTATCGTGACCAGGGCATGACCAACTGAAACATCGCTGAATCGCATGAAACGACGTGTTTTGTCCCGTCTTTTAGTTCCAAGATCGTGGCCTCCTTCACGAGATCATGACCGCAATCTTTTGTCCCGTGCACGATCTTTATCGCGGCCAAAATGCACCATGACCGCGATCCAGGTGAGTAAACTCTTTGCCTTCTTCTTGGTCGCCTGTTGGAGATCGTGGCCACTGATCGCGGGCACGATCGCAGGCCGCGATCATCATCACGACCTGGTCAAAGGCAGTGACCTGTGGCCGTGACCAGTGCTTTTTCTCCCCTTTTTGCTCCTATGCTTCCCAATCGTGTCCGGATGAACTCCAATCGATTCCCGATCAATCCCAAATTGAATATAAGACCTGGAATTTCATAAAAAAACACGTGGTAAAGCATAAAATACCACAAATTGGGGTCGGTTCCCTTATGAAAACCTTCATATATCAAGAATACCTATGCCAAAATGCATGTTTTGCAAATAGGAACGAAAATGAGCATCAATAACTCGATATGTGGCCTAGACAGGATGATTTAGCATGCAAATGCCTTGAATCAGAAAAACTCGTTCGACGCCCGACTCATTATTTAACAAGCTGGATAGCGAGCCGACTCGTTAGAAACGAGCCGAGCTTGAGCTAGACCATGCTCAGCTTGATAAGCTCGTGAGCTAGCTTGAGTCGGTGGCTTTTTGAGCTAAGCTCGCGAGCTGGCTTGTTTTGAGCTTGTGAAATGATTAATTACTCATATGAACATGTACATTATCCTCTTAATATGAATGTGTATGGAATTTAGATGTTATTTATGGTTTCTAGTGTGCTTTTTATCATTTAATACTTATGTGTACACATTTTTCTGCAAGAATGATTTCAAATCGAGCTTATCTTGAGTTGGGCTTGTACTTAGCTTGACAATCTGTGTTATTAAGCATTTATCGAACTCTACCGAGTTGAGCTCGAGCTTGTTTTTTGAAATTCGAGCTCGACCTGAAAATTATATCAACGAACCGAGCTCAAATTAGGCAAAAACTAGACTCGGCTCGTTCGCTGCCCTATTCGTAACCCAATGGACACTCCCCCGTAAAGGTTAGCTCATCTGATGCTTTTTTTTCATAACCACGTGCTTGAACTCGAACCCGGGCACGTAGACGAATAACTTAACACAATCAGGATACTCCCTTCTGCGGACGTTTGGCTCAAGATCTTCGTATATGCGCTCGTCCCCGATTGAGAGTTGTGATGAACTCTTATTCGCAATCGAGCTATGATACCACTAAAATAACTATAATTCTTTAGGGTTTCGAATAGAATTAAATTGGGGATTTAGATGAAGAAATTGGGGATTGAGGAGAAGAATGGTCGACGCTCATGGGATAGGTGACGAAAATTGAGAGGAAAAGTGACACCCTCACGCATTTTACGCATTTCAACTGTGACACCTATATGGGTAAATTAAATTCGGATAGTAAAAATGTTATTAATACTATTTGCGGTTAAGAATTATGAAATTTCCTAAATTAGCTAAGCATAAATAAATCCATATGGTTTTTGATTCATTATTAGTGAGTACTAAATAATTATATCGTTGGAAACAAATAAATGCCTATTCAAACCCACTCCGATTCCACTAACCAAAAAATATGGAGGGGGTTTCTGGCCTTGTGTCCATGTCCTTTAATTTCCTCATTTAATTCCTTGTGCCACCTCCTCGGGAGCGGATCAGGTCAGTAACTCTATGGTCAGTAACCATGAGTAACTTGTCCACATCAGCATGACATCAGTAGCTTCTCTCTCCTGAAAAGTCTTTTATTTTTCCCCTTTAATCTTTAACGGACGATTTATCTCTCATTTTAAGTCAAAATTTAATTTTTTTGCACAAATAAATCAGATTCAATATGCTCTTCAAAATGATATACACTTTGATATATTTTTAGTACAAAAAAATTGAATAATTTTTTACTAGTCATTACCATATGGTATGCTCCAATTTAATATCATATGGTAAGAAAGCGTATCATGATGGTATGAACATATCAATATGGTAAGAAGGTTGAATACATGATAGTAGGAGTATATTAACTGTCATTTATGACTTTCATCATTGTTTACTACAAGTTACCACCCACATACCATAGTGGTAAAGTATGGTAATTTTTTATCCAGTATTTTTTTTTCACCCAGAAATTTATAGATACAATAGATCATGATGAACTCGTTCCTTCTGAGCAAACGTTTTAAAAAACGACTTAAAAACGAAGAAGTTACCATATGTTATGTAGTTGGTACAAAAATTTAATCGAAATATATTGAAAATTGATCTCATTTTGTAGAGCACAACAAACTCGTTCATCTATGCAAAAAAAATTGAAATCCGAGTTAGAACGAAGAAGATAAGAGTCAATTAAGAAAACTAGGGAAAATAAAATGTCTTTAATTGACAACCCTTAGATCGAATTTTCTGAACCCACTTAAATCTAAAGGTACAAATTTAGTTACTCATAGGTTAGTAACCATTGGTTACTGACCCTATCCTAAGCCCCACCTCCTCCTTCGCAAGCAAGACCCCATTCCCAATTCATTTCCAAGACCAACCATGTGGCCACTTTTACTTGTAGAGATTTAGTGTTATAAGAGGGAATAAGAATTGGCATGGATAACTATAAGGGTTAATACCTTAGTTTGGCCCGAATTATAGACAAACTTTCTACTTTGGCCCGTGGTATCGGAAATTGCTATTCTTGCCTAAACTATGTAGCATACTTTCTTATATGGCCCGGAGGCGGGTTTGACCGTCAAATTAGACGGTCAACTCGGTTGACCGTTAGTCAAAGTCCATCTCACTTGCCACGTCAGCTATCAAGGAATAAAAAATTATTATTTTTTGAATTTTTGAGTTTTGTTTACTTTCTAAAATTAAATAAAATAATTTGGGGAGCTTTTTTAATTATGTTTTTCGTTTATTAATTTTATCATTAGAAAGTAAAAAAAAATCAAAAATAATATTTTATTCCCTAATAGTTGATGTGGCAAGTGAGGTGGACCTTGACTAACGGTCAACTCAATTGACCGTCTAATTTGACGGTCAAACCCGCCTCCGGGCAAAATAAGAAAGTATGCTACATAGTTTAGGCCAGAATAGTAATTTCCGATACCACGGGCCAAAGTAGAAAGTTTGTCTATAGTTCGGGCCAAACTAAGATATTAACCCTAACTAGGATGCTCTTTAATATGATGACTTTAATATGATAGACTATGTGATATAAAACGGGATATCGGGTACATGAAACAAGAAGTAACATTTATAGGCAAGATCCCTTGCCTAGCATGAAAGTGTATGATTAGAATATGGAAATGGCATATAAGGCACATGAATGAGAAAGGTCAGAAGATGGTTAAAAGTATACTATCTGTATATGAAAGGCAAATTGATTGGCCTTAATGGCATATATGGAAATGTTATTGTATGGTCACTTAAATCAAAGATAAAGATTGCCTTGTTGTACACTCAACACAAAATATGGGAAAAGGGAGAACATGGTATGATGACACCGGACGGTGATTCGTTCCGCGGTGGTATGTGATATGATGAGACTAGGTTGGGTACGTCCCGCAGTAGTATAATGGCACCGGGCTGAGATACGTTCCGCGGTGATATGTTTTATTGGAACCAATGGTAATCCCTATTCCTATATTTTGGAAGAGTGTATGATTTGGCAAGCTAATGAAGTAAACCCACTAAATCAACCTTACCGTGATGTGATTGAATCCTTGTATAAGGATTTCCTATGATGAGGTTATGTGTTGACTTCCTCTGATGTGATATATGAATTGTGCATGTGGATGATATAGTTATGTGATAGTTTTCTATGATATTTGTTATACTTATATGATATGGGAGTGCACGATGAAATGAATGAATGTGTGTGTTATGGGATGAAATTCCGTGTATCATGATGTCTATGTGATGTGATATATGACATGTGTAGTGAGACCATGGCTGAATGTGATTATGTATTGGAGGTTGTGTTAATATGGCAAGTTATATGAATAAGTCATGAATGATAGGAAAATACTTCGGGGGCACAACATCACTCATTACTATTTTGGTATTGATGTTGGTATTAGTTTATTGTAACACCCCACCCTAAAATCATGGGTCGAACCAATGGTTCAACCACGCAGCGGAAATCACTCGGGGTTTACGCTTTCAAAATCTCGACTCAACTCACATCCACATCATTATCATATGTTTAAAATTCAACTAATCATAACAATTTACTAAAAATCGCTTTCTCAATTCATTAATCAATCTTCCTCAAAATCAGGATTCACATAACCCCAGACTATCAATCTCATCTACTCCATTCATACTCAACTCAAGTTAATGATCATACTTGACCAATGTAAACTATCATGCATGCTCAAAACCCGAATCGTAAAATAAGGGTTCTAGAATAAATCAATAGGTGAAAAACCTTTAAATCAAAATCCTCCATCGATCATTGTGCAGTGCCATAGTCATCCTCAATTTATCACACCTGTCACATCTAGAAAGAAAAATGGGTCAGCTACTAAGCTGAGTGTGTAGACCTGGCCTATACGGCAAAACTATTGTTAGCATGCCATCACATCATCACATCTTGTTGTTTAAAAACACATCATCAACAAATTATCATGCCACACGAAAATCTCATTAATCTCTAGATTTATCTCTAGGTCATCAATCCAAATTCATCTTTAACCCAATTCCTCATGGTATGACTTTCATTAATCAAGTCGTATATCGAAATAAAATAATAAACTTACCTCAACTCATGAATACATCATATCAATCGTTCATTCAAAGTCAACTCATCATTTAATCATCATGCATGTCAATCATTCATCAATAATCAAACCGCCATTTCGGCGCAACCATATCAATCTCTCAATCAATCATCAATCAAATGTCACTTTACGATTTCCTTCATGGAAATCATCAACATCATATATATCATATGCAATGAATGAAATGCAGACTCTCCATTTATTATTAATTTGCGCGCTAAGGTCACCATACGCCCACCCCGCTCGAGCTCATCATCTTAGTGGTTATAATGAAAACCACAATCTCATCAAATCTAGGATTATCATAAATCCTCTCATTAGGACCACATCCCAATCAATCTCATAGGGGTAGGCATAGGCCCTTCTATGTCTATGTGATTTAACATGATCAAACAATATCAATTTCTCTCTTCCATCATATCTCAATCGATCCAAGAAATCAACAGCGTCCCATTGATATTCCCAGTCCATACATATCTCACATCATCTATGCATACTTTGATGCATTGCATGATCTCAATATAATCAGCATCTTCTCAATGATATAAATAATTCATTATCTTCAATCAAACTTGACAAATCTACCAAGTACTCAATTTATCAATACCTAATTCACTCATCGTAATCATTTAACACATCAAATACAAATCGATCATGATAATATCTCATCCACATCATCATTAATCAAAGCATTCATCATATCAACATTGTCACAAAATATCTCAGTAATATTTATATTTACCAATCACATTTATACCAATCGATATTCTAATCACGTCATACTCATACACGTCAATCGTATCACTATCACTCAATATCCCTGTCATCATCATCATCATGCCATAATCATACATATCAATAATCAATATATATTTTATTCGTCATCAAATCATTTTATCATACGAACCATATAATAACAATAAAAATACATCAAATTATCCATATCGTTCTTTAACTAATTTCATCAACATAGCAACTAAACATATTACTATCAAAATCTTGTTTTCATGAATTCATATTAATAACTTGAAACCATTCTAAAAAGGACCATACCCAATATATAATTCTCCTGATTATCAAAAGTTATTTTGAAACGGTCTCCCTTAATAACACATCTCTCAATAATTATTTTGTAAAATACAATCTACATCATCGTTCCTCAAAATACATTAATAAGATTATCTTCAATATTTCAATTAAATACTCAATTAACCATTACTAAAAATTAGTCTTAAAATGTAACTTAACTTCAATCTTAATTAAAATAACTCGTGATAATCATCTTACCATCATATTCAGTTTATAATAATTTTTCCTTACATTGCCATTATTCTAAAATCGTAATATAATCTCTTTAATAACAAAATGACATAGAAATTGGTTTCACCCATCCAGAAATCCAACAAAGTTCATAAATTCTTTATTTTAATTGTTCTAACCATAATTCACTTCTCATATACTCATCCAATTTATTAATTCTCAATTTCACCCTTTTAACGTCATAACTTCAATTAATTCCTAAAACTCAATTATTACCAATAATATCATTCTCATGGTAAGATCTCATGGCTAAAAACCATTTCAAAACTCCTTAAATTTACTTTCCTCATTCTGATCTCAATAGACATTTTCAGAAAATATTCGGAGTTCACCATATACGTCAACAATTCGAATACAGGATTAATAATAATTATTACCATAAAAATCAGTTAACTTCATCAACAATTTCATCCAAGATTACAATCATGAATCAATCACAAATCCATCATAATCATTAATCATCAACTCAATCATGCGTATTTAGAAATAAACACGTAATTCCGGTTCCCTTTTACCGTAAGCCCACACACCTTATTTATGACGAAATCCGATTCTGTGAAAACCTCAGGAAATTCCAGATCTTGGTTTCAAAATATTCTCCTCATTCTCACGATCCTGTAGGTGAAAACGGTTTGTCGTTTGGACGTCAAACGTACGAATTATGAACGAAATGCGAATTCCGTTACTACTCAAAGTATCAGGGACTAAATATGAAGTTTACCAGTCAACTAAAAGTGTTGACCCGTATCTGTGGGAAAATTACAGAGAGGTCCTTTAACTTTTCGATTTACCAGAAATGATACCTGAACTTAACAATTTTTGTGCCTAACTTCCGTTGCTCATTTCTCCCTCGTCCGACGTCGAAACTCAATTTCGTCGAAACGTGCGTGCTCCTAGGATCTCCCTCTTCGCAACCATACCTACCTTTCAAAGTATGGCTGAATTTCATTTTTCTGATTTTTCCGGCGACCCACTAATGAACTCCAGCGAAGCTCCGACGAGACTTCTAACGACCTCCAAACTGAATTCTGACTCCGTGGATCGATTTATGACTTCCTCCCGAGCACAACCTAGTATTCAGAATCCTTAATTTTACTCTCTTCCTATTCACTCTCTTTCTCTCTTCACCATTGACGTGAGACAAAAACTGGGGAGCAAAGGATGGGATTTGGTTTTGGTGTCTCTCCGGGGAAAAGAAGCAGTGGATGCTGCCTATTTATGCCGCTGTTACCATGTGCTAGCTTGGCTTTTGGATTGAATCATAAGGTGGAAGATGACGGTATGGTGATGCTCATTATTATTGGACGAATTATAACGTGCTTTAATTTCATGATCCCATCCCCATCATCAAACAGTTGGCTCCCTTGAGCAAGGTAACATGATGATCATAAAGGCTGGCCACACAAAGGCTGGTGGGCAGGAATATAATTAATCGTCATTGATTCATCCCTTACCGATTTGGTTGTGTGTCACACCCAAATTGAGTACTGGTATTATTTTGTTTGGTTCGAGTTCTCGAATCTAATTATTGACAGATTTCAAGGATTATTCTATTATGGATCTGTCCCACCTTAAGTCTTCTCCTCCTCGATACGATCGTGTGGGCGCAATCGGCTCGTTGTTTCGATCCCAAACGAAGAAGTTGTGCCCAAATTAGCGTATGTACGTAGGTTATTTCAATAACAGAGTGCATACTTCAAAATGACATATCTCACTCGTTTGGAATCTAAATTTACTTCCGTAAAATTCTATGTGATCGTGGAAGAATTTTATAAATTGTGGAATCAAGATTTGTTCTCAATTTTTGATACATCATTCCAGAATATTCGTCATTTCATAAACCATTCGGTGTGGTCGCAATTTCTTCGAGTATGGTTGAAATTCTTGATTCCTCGTCAAACCGAATTGATTTATATATTGCCCGAGGTTTGGGATGTTACATTTATCATTTAATAATTGAGTGACATCTCATTCCTTCAATATTTTTCCCAGATCAATAGCTAAATGGGGAAAGGCGACGAGACGAAGCAAGTTTAAGCTTTTATGATGATGAGGTGGGCGACAGACTGAACTCTCCACATTGTTTTACTTAAGACATTTGAAGATGGGTTTTCCCCAAAATTTTGTTATGAGTTAAGAGTTTAACAATTTTGGTAAATAGCTGATGATATGCATATTATTTAAATGGTTTTAATTATGAAAAAGTATTAGGGTGTTACAAAAGAGATTAGAGTTTTGAGAGAGATACTTTGCTAATACTTTTTTCATTTTTTCTCCGACGTAAGAACCAAAATACATATTTATAATAAAAAGATACCCAAAACCCTAAAATTAATCCTAACCCATTCGATCCAACTTCGCCTAATTTCTCTACTGTTAATAATTATAATTATTAAACAACAGAAGTAATAGGGCCGAACCCTACACCCCTTTGTTTCTAACAGCTACTGAACAAACAACAAATGTCCCGTGAATTATTGAATTGTGGTGACGATCATGATAATATGGTGATGGTGATGATGACATATGAAGCAAAAATCTCTACCTGGCATGTTTAGTATTGTTGCTTGTTTTTGTTTTCTGTTGTGTTTTTAAGAATTGGAGAAACTAAGGAGAAAAAAACATGTTTAGTTTAGTTTTTATTTTTGTTGTGAATTAGATTTACACAACCAGGGCCAAATCAGAGAAACAACAATTTATTGCTTTGGATATGATTCTTAACCTTATTTCACACGGGTTTCCTAGTGGTTGAGCGTCTGTTTTCATTAAAGCAACCCCTCGTTCGAGTCCCACCTTAGGCACACAAATTATTTTTTTTTTACTCCCAAACCCTAGTCGGCCAAACAATCTCCTCTTTTATTTGCCCAAATCGCCGCCCAACAGCTCCCTTGCTCTCTCAACCTTCCTCTCCAGTCGGCCACTCCTTTCTCGTCGCCCTGCCGCCGGCTTCAATCTCCCACTCCGCTCATCCTTCTCCCCGACACAGGCTGCGCCCCCTTCTCCCCCGACAACCAACTCTCCTCTCCCCCAATAGAACCAACGCTCCCCTTTCAGAGAGAAGCAATCGAGTCAATTGAGGATCTACAACTTGGGGATTACTTCCCCTGTTCCAATGACCAAGATGGTTAGCATATTGGAGAAGCTTATGAAAGTGAAGGCGAAGAAGAAAGCTCAGCCGCCGCTACCAAAGCTCTACTTTTTCTCGACAACTTGTTCTTCAAAATAATTGCATTTATTAATTATTAAAATTTAAATGGCAGATAAGAAAGAAATTAAACAAAGCTAGTTATTATTTTTTGTTGTCAGATTTCATGATTTCTCAGATTTATCAACTAAACAGGTTTATATTTTCTGTTTTTTTCCTGTTGTGTTGTACATTTGTTTACATAACACCGGTGCAACCACAACAACAACAAAATGATACTAAACGGGATAGCGTTACAACCGCTCGTTCGGTTTTTGCTATTAAGCTGTTAAATTTATTTGAAAAATTGCAGAAAATTGGAAATTAAAATAAACAAAAAACGTTGGCCTCTCAAACTGAATCCTTATTTCCATTTCACAATTTCGAAGTAAAGAGATGAGCTCTTATTAAGAAATGTCCACTATTTATACTGATAACGTTTATTAGGTACCGGTTCTCTAACAGTTTTTAAACGGTCTAATGCCGGTAGGACCACTAAAGTGCGAGTCGTTCGCATTACCGGATCATGCTCTAGTTCGGTTCTGACAAGATTAACAACATTTAAGTGATCTTTGATGTGTATGACAAATTTGATTCATAATTCATAAATGTTATAGGATTCTATCCCTTCAAACTCGATTTGAACAAGAATAAGGTCACAAAGTGTATCAACAAGGTTTCTTTTTTCATATCAAGGATTCATTTGTTGTGAAGCAAAACAATTCATTTGTTGGGCAAAATATCAAATGTGAAGCAAAAATCGCCCGGTAAGGAAAATTGTCAAATAAATGAATTGTTTGATCCAACTAAGTACTCTCGGCGGATAACAATAATTGGGGGTTCTGATTCAGACTCGTTCGTTCGATTTCTTCACGCGTGGAAGAACTTATGAATGGAGCGGGTGATCCTTGTGATCTACACTCCGACACCTAAGTTAATATGAGATCTGTATGTGTGTGAATGTATAGAGATTACAGTTTAGAGAGAGACCTTGTGTGACCAAGTAAAGGAAGAGAGAAGGGTCCCTTACTTGGAGGGCTTGACCCTTTTTTTTACAGGAGTCTAGGATCCCGATGGATTTGAACTCAAGGTAAGATGTCTTTTAGTGGACTTGAACCTGTTGATAACATAATCATTTATCATATTAGCCAGATTAATACCATATCCTAACACGAATAATACAATTATTGTCGCATAAAACAAATTTAACGAACTTGTTTTCACAAATTTCTTTTTAGGTAGCAAAATGAAAGTGGGAGACGATCTCAGTGATCAAAGGTGTAATTTACTCAAATTCTCCACGCCATCACCTCATGACAAGTGCGACAAAATATGATTGGCTATGACTCCAACTGGTTGCTTGCTATTGGTCACTTGCACGATAATAAAATCATAATAACAAAGAAACAGATAAATCATTACTCCAAAGATGTAATTTACAGGCAGCAAATAGATTATTGTAAATTTGTAGCGGGGCTCCAAGATGTGGATTGCCAGTTCGCCAAATCCAATCCAACTGAATTTTTGCTTCCAATCTTCCCGCTGCTCTGCCCTTTCCTACTTCTGATCGACAACCCATTCATTCGACCCGGTGCTTTGGGCTCTGCCATCTTCCTTCGCCTCTCTCAGTATGCCGTCTCGGAGATCTGGGACGCCGGCGTTTGTCCTGTTGCTTCTTGTGATCTCCCTCTCCTTTTGCACATCAAGTTCCGAGCTTGATTCTCGGTGGGCAGCTAAGAAGCTGGAGATGCGAGACAAGGTCCGAGAGATGTAAGCAGTAGTAGTGTATCACGTCTTTCATTGTTCTCCTTCACCCCAATTTGAGGAGTTTTGGTCCTTCTGGAAATTTGAATTGTGGGTTTGGTGCATTTGAATCCAAATTAATGTTGAACAACTCTAGCTTCATTAGAAGGTCTACGCGAACTCTGTATTCAATTTGGGGACGAAGAAAGAAAGCAGATTTGTTAATATAGAACCAGTTGGATTTAATGGGTTGTGGTTTGCAGGTTCTATCATGCTTATGAAAACTACATGACCTACGCGTTTCCGGTGAGTCTATGTTGTTCTATTTTTCTATGTTGTAAATATATGCGGGGATGTTTCTGTTGATCAAGTTATTCATACGCTGAATGGAATGGCAGCATGATGAGCTGAAGCCTCTTACCAAGTCATACACAGACTCTCTAAGCGAGCTTGGGAATCTCAAGGTAATTTATGGATACTTGTTTTGATTCGTAAGCCATGTTTTTATGCTTTCTGCTTGGGCTCAGCTGAAGTCTAAGCATTTTCGCTATTTTGTTTGCAGCTTGAGCATTTGCCTACAGATTACAGTGGCTCGGCCCTTACTCTCATTGAGTCATTATCTAGGTGAGAACTTTACTGGATGACTGAGGCTGAAGGGTCTCTGTGTTGAAGTAGTTGTTAGTTGATACTGTTCTGTGTTTTGATGTAGTTAGTAGGCAGAGCAATCACGTCCTTCTTAACGAAAAAGCCTTGCCTTCTATTCCACAGCCTTGTTATAATGGGAAACAACACAGAATTTGAAAGGGCAGTTGGTTGGCTGTCGAAGAATTTGTCATTTGATGTTGATGCCAGGGTAAACCTTTTTGAGGTACTATTGGTCAATTTCTCTGTAAAAATTTAGCTGGCTTTGATATGATATCTGCATAGTGTAATTCTTGGTTTCTGTAGCCTTAATTCAGAATTAGGAGTTGCTGGATTATGTTTTAGCTTGTTGACTATCGTGTGCTCGTTTAATTCATATAGTGCAATATAAGAGTTCTCGGAGGGCTTGTTTCTGCTCATATTCTTGCATCTGACTCGAAGAATCGGTTGATTCAAGGTTCTTATGATAATGAATTGCTGGGTCTGGCTGAAGATTTGGGCCGGCGTTTCTTACCTGCATTTGATACACCAACTGGTTTGCCTTACGCCTGGGTCAACTTGAAGGTACTTCATGGAACAACTTTTGTATGAGTTACTAGGTTACTTTCAAGTCCAATAGTTTTATATATAGACAATATAAATCATTTTTGCCGCACTTGAAAAACAGAGCGTCTTTAGCTGTACCTTTTGCAAGTTATATGACCCTATAAACTAGTAGTTGTTGACTAGTAGCGAAGCAGTTGCATATCCTCATTTTCACATAGTGTTGACTTATGAGGATTAGGAAGTGAGAATATTTTTCTGCCTTTTTCCTTTTGTAAGAGGGATATATGACTCCGCAGCAATGCAAAATTCTGTGGACAGTATGGAGTCATGGAAGGTGAAACTACTGAAACTAGCACTTCAGGGTGTGGTGAGATTCATAACCATACAGTTCGCTTTGCTGCATTGTAGTTTTGGATTTGCATTCCTCTCAATAAATTCTTTTTCGTGGTTACAATCAGGTTCTCTCATACTTGAAATGGGAGCACTATCACGATTAACTGGGGACCCGAGATATGAATTTGCAGCTTTACGGGCTCTGAGGAAGTTGTGGAGTATGCGTAGTTCATTGAACTTATTCGGAACAACTCTAGATGTGATGACTGGAGAGTGGATTGAGCACTCTTCTGGGATTGGAGCTGGTATCTACTTTTTGGCCTTTCTTTATGAGATAATACTTGCTAGTAGCTCGTTTTCTTTTAATTCTCGGTAATTCATTCTCCATGAAAACATGTATGCTCTGAAATTATGTGCTGGAATAATTCTTATTTTGTGATTATGGACATTTTATTGCTTCAATCAGGGGTTGATTCTTTCTACGAGTATCTAGTCAAGGCTCATATTCTATTTGGAAAAGATGACTACTGGAGAATGTTCCAGTCAGCTTATCTAGCTGTGCAGAAATACTTCAGACATGGCTCATGGTACTCATTTTTTGGTCATGAAGTTCCCCATTCTGAACAATTCTATCTTTTAGATAATCCAAGATGATGAAATTAAATGCACTAGTTTCTCTTTCCTGGGTAGTGTGATTACTTCATTATATATAATCTCGACAACCGTAGAAGTGTTTGTAACATGAAGTAATTACTCTTACTTAGGTACCATGAAGCTGATATGAGGAGTGGAAGAGCAACTTATTGGCAGCTGACAAGCCTTCAAGCATTTTGGCCTGGTCTACAGGCAAGTTTTTCCTTGATTCAGCATCACTTTCCATGGTGCGAATTTGCATTTAAAAGAGGTGTCTGATTGTAATATTATTAATCAGGTTCTTGTGGGGGATGTCCGAGCTGCGAATTCCTCCCATCGAGAGTTCTTTTCTGTCTGGGAAAAGTATGGGGTGCTACCAGAAAGGTATTTGCCTCCATATCTGATAATATGTTGCATTAACCATTTAAACTACTGCTCCTGCTTAGTTGGGTCGACAAGACTTTCTACAGAACTGAGGAAACCTAATGAGATAATAATTTTCAGGTATTTGCTGGATTATCAGACTGTGCATCCTACAGAAAAGTATTATCCACTGCGTCCTGAATTGGCCGAGTCCACATTTTACTTATATCACGCGACTAAAGGTATTTTCGCTGTTCGACACCAAATTCTAGATTTAAACCTCTTATAATTTTCAGACCCTGATCTTAGCTTGGGGAAATGGATGAACCAATTATAAACTCGCTTTTGCATTAGGCTGCTTTATGTTTTTCTAATTTGCCCTTCAATCTTGGTGACGGCTATGGTCTCAGATCCTTTTTATATAGAGGTGGGCGAAGCAATTGTTAACTCTCTCAACTTCTACACTAAAGTTGAGGGAGGATTTGCTAGCATTCGAGATGTCACAACTATGCAAAGGGAAGATCACCAGCATAGTTTCTTTCTCGCAGAAACGTAAGACTTCTTTCCACCCTTCTTTAATTCTCCCAAGATTAGAGCTTTCATGGAAAAATATGATTGGCATGCTATATTCTATTTTCTGAATGAGACTAGCATTCTTATGGTTCCTCTCTTTTGTTCTGGCAGGTGCAAGTATCTGTATCTTCTGTTTGATGATTCGTTTTTAGCTGGTAGAAACTATGTGTTTACAACTGAGGGTCACCCTCTCCCAGTGCTAAGTGATTGGCATGATCGACTTCCAGAAGCCTACATCCCATCAAATTGGACCTATGTCAAGGTATTCGTTGCCTCTTTTAGGCTTTCACCATGAAGGTGTATATATGCGATCATCTCGACTTTTCTTGCATATAATCCACGAGTTATGCGCGAGTCATCTCTCTCATCACCATTTCTTTCTGTCTTTGAATCTGCACGAACAATTCATGAAAACAAAAGGAATCTGTTTTTGCAATAGCTGTTGAACAAAGTTCGTTCTTAACCGTGCAGAGTCGGATGTCAATGGAACGAGCAAGTGCGATGTCACTGCAAGTATGTCCTGCAACAAGCTTGAATCTGGGAGAAGGCCAGCAGGCAATCGAGAGCGTCTGCCACGTCGTTGATGCCCGCGGGGACCACCGGTGTCTGAGAGACGAGGAGTGTGGGGTCGATGCAACCTCCTGCAGAAGCAGATCGTGTAGCATTGCTGGATACTGTGGGTTGTGGCTGCTGGTATAGCGCACACACATCGATGAGATTAGATGACCGCCATATATACATACATTCTTTGAAGAACACTAACATGGTTAGCAGTTATTTAACAGGGAAACCACAGAGCTCAGAAAGCAATCAAAGAGCAATGAAATGGCATTTGTAGTAGAAGTGTTTAAAGGGATTATTGCTGGGCGCAGATATAGAAACAGAGAGGATGGATTCTTGTTTTCGCAAGTGGGGCGCATTAGTGAATCATTAGATATTATGAGGATGAGTTGGTTTTAGTTGATAGTTTAGGGACCAAAAATACAATACGCGTGATGTAACTATTTTAATTTTTAAATATTTTTGAAGTCTACAAAAGGGGAACAAAAGCAGAGTCGAGATTCGGAGAAAGGTGAAGCGTCTTTCTTCTTCCCCCCAGTCAGTGCTTCAGAAAACCCTAGTCGCCGAATTGCCGCTGATATCAGAGATCTACAATGGCCGGAGGCCGTCGTAAGAGGGAATCCGGTGCCGTTTCATCTGCAGCCCGCCGCCGCCTGAAAATCAAGAAGTGGAATGTCGTCCCGGCCGCCGACCGAGCGCCCATCAAGACGAGTAGTGGCGGCTTCTTCCCGGAAGAAATGGTGAATGAAATCTTGTTGAGGCTCCCCTCGGCTCCTGCATCGTCAGATTCCGCTGCGTCTGTAGATTCTGGAATATCCTTCTCTCGCGCCCAAGTTCCATTCACAACATCCTCTTCGGGCCGGGCGTTGATTCCACCGGAGACGACGAAACTGCTCAGGTTCTAGTCAAGGGCGCTGCCGACGACAATGGCGACGGCTACGCCACATCCCACTTCGTCTACTCTCTGCTCTCCTACAAGAGTCTGGAACCCATCACCCCAATCGGTAAAGACCCTGATTTGCCCTGTGTCCCCAATAAGGTTCGCTCTTATACCTTCCCCTGCGATGGAATTACATCTGATTTCGAATTAGACTTGTCAATTGTGGGTTGCTGTGATGGGATTGTTTGTATCGCCGATAAACTCTACTCCAATGCCTCCGACATTATCCTCTGGAATCCGGCAACTTCAGAGACCAAGATTTTGCCGCGTTCCCCCTTTAGCGGTGATCGGACTGGTCCTGACGGCCGTCTGTTTGAAGAGCTGATTGGTTTTGGGTTCGATTCGCAGACGAATGACTACAAGGTCATTAGGAGCATTAGCGCCGATTCGTTCGGTATTGATGATTTCGAGCCAGTTAGACCTGATCCATGGTCTGTTGTGGAGATGTACAGCTTGAGGAATGATTCGTGGAGGAGAATTGATGGCCAGTACTCGCCAGTCGTCTCGAATCCGGTTCGTTATCCCCATACGTACCGTGGGGAGATGCTTTACTGGTGGAAATCGGGTCGTGAAGACACACAGATGTTGTCATGGGACTTTGGGAAAGAAGTGTTTGATTGGATCAACTTCCCTAAGCCAACTGGTAAGTACGGATGGGCTGCTGATTCCTGCACTCTGCTGAAGGACTCCATCGTGGGTGTGTTTTCGGATTGCAGGGGCAACCGCTGCAGGGATCGCTGTTTCGAGATACGGGTGCTGCTGAAATTCGACCAATCTGTGCCTTGGACTTTGCTGTATAGTGTTTCCGACCTGGCTGGGGCGTATGAATTCCCTGCTATTTGGAGGGGGGGTTGTTACTTTGTGGATATTAAGCTTTTTGGGTGTTTTAGTTGTCAGAATGCAGGGTTGCTCGTCTTCGACCCGGAGACGGACTTGCTTCGTGGAGTTGGGACCGAGGACAAGGCCATGATCGAGATTGTCACATTTGTTCCATCCCAGATGTCGTTGTCCGGCTTCAAGATGGAAGATTGATGATATTTCGTGTCGTCGTTGTGATCGATTATGTGGCTTTTGGGAATGGAGGTGCATTGTTTTGTTTCACTTCAGCCATGTATGATCGTAGATAGGTGTTGCTTGTTTACGTTTAGGTGTTCCTTGTGCTTCTCTTGAAGTTGGGTAGTAGGTGGTAATTGAGTCATAGGTTGCTATAGTCCTAGCTCGTCTGGTTCGTGTATGGCTGTTAGGGTTCTGTTATTTTGGTAAAGCTCAAAATTGCAGTAGCTTCTTCTATCACATGTCTGCAATTTCAAGCTTATATATGCTTTGTACCTTCAACTATCGTGACATTTACAGCGTAATGTATGAAAGGAAGTCGGGTCAATTTGGTAGTTTGTTTAGTTTATGGAGGTTGCATAGCATCATCTTTGAGCAGGTGCGATATTTAATGGAGGCTGCATAGATTGGCCTGTGATTGGAAGTAAATGGGTATTCATGTTTAAAAATGATGAATTAGGATGAAATAACGCTAGACTAGTTGTTAAAGGATACAATCAAGAAGAAGGATTGACTATGAGGAGATCTTTCCTCCTGTAGTCATTCGTCTCCAATGTGCTTTTGCCCGTGCAAGGAAAATTGAAATGTTCCAAATGGACGTCAAAGGTGTGTTTCTGATGGATTTCTTAACAAGAAGTTTTTGAAGAACAACGTTCTTGTTTAGAAAATTATTTTTTTCATGATCATGTCTATTAGAGCTGAAAAATGTTTTATATGATGTCAAACAAGTTCCTAGAACTTGATAGGATTGTCTTGATATATTTCTTCTTGAACACGACTTCTGCAGAGCTTTCATAGATACTACTCTTTTTCCAAAACTTTCTGGGAATGATTTGTTGTCCGTATATATATTGGTGAAATAGTGTTGCAAAGCTGCATGCATGCAACGTAACTGTACTACGTACCGCAAAGCAGCCACCTCAACAATCAATTTCGGCATGCATGCCACCTAATCATTCACCAAGATCAAGAAATGACTAATCAGAATTAGAAACCAAAAAGGAATACCAAAATCACATCGGAAAACCCTAAATATATGTATAAATGAGACGCTAATCTTCGTTTTTATTGGTTCACGCATTCTCTCTCCCGCGCTCCATCAACAATTTTCAGTGCTTTCGTTTCCATATCGATTATCGCACACCACGATGAGCTACATCCCGGGCCTTCCGCCGGGCTTCCGGTTCGACCCAACCGACGACGCCCAGCTAATTCTCGACCACCTCTGCCCCAAACTCTGCCGCCAACCGAACCGGTTCCACTCAAACAACAACGTGGTGTTCGAAGCCGACCTCTACGACGACGACGAGAGGTGGAAGAACTGGTTCGACCTGACGGGCGAGTCGAGGCTCTACTTCTTCACCCGGCTCAAGAAGAAGAAGAAGGAGAAAGGGAAGCGCGTGGAAAGGAGCTTCGGGCAGAGCGTGTGGAAGTCGCAGAAGGATGACAAGATAAAGCTCGTGATCCCCGGCGAGGAGGAGATCGAGATCGGCACGAAAAGGTCCTTCTCGTACAAAGTGAAGGACGGCGGCGGCGGTGGGAGTAGTGGTAAAGAGAGTGAGAGTAACGGGTGGGTGATGCACGAGTTCAAGATCAATGGAGAGTTGGCTAAGTGTCTTGGTGTTTGTGGTGATGATTATGTTGTTTGCTGCGTAAGGAAGAAAGAAGAGGGGAAGAGTAATGGTGGTGAGTGGCCGGAGATCGAGCTGATTGATGCTTCCTCGTGGACTGCTGCGTAAGTCCAAGATGACGGACGAACGATCCATATATCAACGGTATAATTTATAGCTGAAAAGTAAAACTGCATCCCCCATTCAAAATTTTCTGCCCATAGAGTGATTTTAGGAAGCCGATGTGGCAGAGTGTTAAGCGGGAGAAAAAAAGAGTCCCCGCCTGATTTCAGAACAAAAAAACTGTCAACTGCCCACCTTTTCTCCTGTCAGGCCACGTTGTCATTTAATTTGTATTTATTTTTTTATTTCCCAGGAAGGAAATGGTCCACTACAGAAGCGTGCAAAACAACAAAACCCAGAGGCAAAGCTCCTTCCTTTTCCCCTTCCATAAGTTCCTTTGTTTTTTTCTACTGTTATTAAGAGAGAGAGAGAGAGGGAATCGCAATTCCAATCACATTACAGAGAGAGGGGGAAAGGTGAAAGGGAGAAGGAAGTCGATTGTGAGGTGCGAGCTCCCGCCTGTGAACTACTCCGCCGCCGTGGATTTGCGCCGCCCCGGCGGCGAGGTTGTGGAATGGAACTGGTGGCTTCTTCGAGGAGGGCGGCGAATCAGACGGTGGATGAGGAAAATTCCGATTCCTTCCCCGATTGGGGGAAAATGGTCTACGAGGCGATTCTGGATTGGAACACGGTGGTGGTGTTGGCGAAAGGGTTGAATCTGAAGCCACGTAGGGAAGTCGATCCGGCCGAATTCAGGTGCCATTTCTCGCTGAGCAACAATTTGACCAGAGAGGAGAGCTTCGTCTTCACCACCAAAGCCACCGCCGCGGCTCAGGAAGTGGTCCGCTGCTTGCATCCGGAAAAACAACACCGCGCTTGCCGAAGGAATCCGCGTCACCGTCAGCCGCGTCGAAGACTCCGCCGCCTCCCCTGCCTCGGCCTCCCCTGCAGCTCTGCCATCGGTGGCGAAAGTGTACAACCCGAAATCCCACGGAATGAGAGGGAAAGGGGAAGAGAAGTACGAGCTCTGCGCTTGCACGATGCTGTGGAATCAAGCGTCGGTTTTGAAGGAATGGGTGATGTACCACTCGTGGCTGGGAGTGGAGCGATGGTTCATCTACGACAACAACAGCGAAGACGGGCTACAAGACGTCGCCGACGAGCTCAACTCGCGGAATCACAATGTCTCCAGGCACGTCTGGCCGTGGATCAAAGCGCAGGAGGCAGGGTTCTCGCATTGTGCTCTGAGAGCAAAGTACGAGTGCAAGTGGGTCGGCTTCTTCAACGTCGACGAGTTCTTCTACTTCCCTCACTACAGTGGCCAAACCCCCTTGCCAGGGCAGAACTCGCTCCGTGCCATGGTCTCGAACTACACCGATTCGCCCACGATCGCGGAGGTGAGGACAATGTGCCACAGCTTCGTCCCATCGGGGCTGACAGAACCGCCGAAGCAAGGTGTGACGATAGGTTACACTTGCAGGCTGCAGGCTCCTGAAAGGCACAATTCCTTCGTCCGACCGGACCTTCTCGACATGACGCTGCTGAACATTGTGCATCACTTCAAGCTGAGGGAAGGGTACAAGTCGACGAACGTGGCGGAGGGGACGGCGGTGATCAACCACTACAAGTACAAGGTGTGGGACACTTTCAAGGCCAAGTTTTTCAGGAGGGTTTCGACCTATGTGACCAACTGGCAGGACGATCACATGTATTTGTGTTGACACATGTATTTGTGTTGTTTCATTTGTTGCATCGTATATATTTTAATTCCAGGTCATGTGAGGATCATGCTAGCCTAGACAGGGATGGTTCCGCCCATATATGATTATGGTACACCCGTCTTAATGGTCTATTTCGATGGCGAATAGGCAATGATGAGGGAGGTTTGCGGATTTTGACTTTTTTTATAAGCTATTGTTTTGGTTGGTTATACCTCAATGTTTTGTTTAATTATTTCTTGATTCCTTTGTTCTCTCTTTGGAGTTACTCACCTTAATTTAGTGGAATCTCTTGGCAATTTTCTGATAATTGACTTGCTGCTCTCAAATGCACAAATTTGCAGGATGGCTTATGGCAATGCACCAGATGCTGCTCAGCTCAGGTTTCGATTATATCTTCCACCCTGCTATCAAAGTTGACCCTTGGCTTCCGAGATATTGAAGTCTCCTCTTTATGGTTTGGCTTTATTTCTTTCTATTTCCTGGCATGGTCCTCCAATTCTTGATTGTGGGTTTTAGTTCTCAAAATCAGGACTTGCTTTTCTTGCCATGATATGGCTTCAATGCATGAACCGCTTCTTTTGGTTGAGTTTTTGTTAGTGGTTTAAACAATTAGCATATTTTCTAAATGTAGGGTAATTTGGTGGGGGAGACTAATCAATTCTACATTTTCAGATACATTAGCCTACTTTCAATATGCAGTGTTTGTATGTATGATTCGAGAGTAGGGGTCTATGATCCATATGTCGTCTTTCAGGCCTGCATTTTCGGCTGATATATGTTTATCACTCCAACGAATGAAGCCTTACAAATTTATGGGGGTTGATGCTTACCCCGGGTGAGTTAGTCGGTGCATTTATGTCCTCTCCTCCCTACTGCTTTATTAGCCGTTTGTCTCACTTTTAGTCGTTCTGCTCTAGAAGGTGAGCATTATATCATGTGTGATCTGATCAATTTCAATGTTTTTCATTCACGTGTTTCCTTATTACTAGCTCTATTCCCACACTTCGAAGCGATTAGTTTGAGCCTTCCAGTATATGATCCTATAAACTCATTTACAATTGAATTGTCAGTATAAGCTATTTTACTTGCATTATATAACGCTTTGGAGTTTGGGACATTTTATTCTTAAAGCTTTTCGTCATTTTTGCTATATGGTTTCAATTTTTTTATTTGGTTTAGATATTTATCCAGTTCAATCTGGCTTTCAAGTTGTACGAAATTAAGTTGGCTGAATCTATCACTTAAAAAAAAAGTTTGTTGAATCTATCTATTTTAGGAGTCAAAAGTTCTATCATCTACTTGAAAAAGAACTCTTAAGGCATGTGTCTATTTCTTTGTAATAACTTGGTTTGTTTTTCCTAATTATTTTCTCTGTCATTGTTGACATGGCCTGCAATTTCTCATTAACAAAAAGGACTATGCATGGTTTCCTACTCCAAACATGCTTTGTAGTGTCTTCCCATTTACCACCGCTTCGACATTGGTGAAACACAAAGCTCCTTTGCTATATCACCAACAAAGATGTTTCATTATTATCAAAACTACGCTGGTACGTGCCTAGACTAATTGTTCTTTATCAATGCCCAGTTAGTAACTTTGTTCTAATATGCCTCTTAATTTTCAACAACGACAAGTTTACAGTTTGTTCTCATTATGTTCAACTTATCTTCCACTATGCTTTCAGTATGCCTCCTTTCGTTGATGTTTTATATGTTCATATGACAAGAATCGTTACCTCATTTTCATCATTGATACAAGATCTCTTGAGTGATCTCTTGCTATTATTTCATAGTAGAACCTTTAAATATACCAAACCAATTTCAGTTACAGACAATCATGTCACCAATTTACCTGAGAAATTTTAATGGAAATCACTGGTTTTTCAGCCAAACACTTGCTGATTTTGGTTATTCCCCCGTTGTTACTATATTTGCAATTTAGACACCCAGTTGTAATCTTTGACGATTCCAACTTCGTGTGGATGCTAATTCCTCAATCATGACTTAGTAATGATGTAGTCTTTAACTGATAATTTACCCCTCTTTTGGGTACATATGCACCTATTTTTGTTCACAAATTTATTTTTAATTTCACAGCCAAGATAGTCAACTGGGGTCTGGGTGCATTTCCTAATTACAAATGCTTCCCATCACACCCAATGTTCCGCCACCGCCACCATCACTTCCAAGTTCCAACCATGGGCAAGATACAAAACTCAACATCTTCATTTCACCGGCCATGGCCAGATCAGAAACCAAATATGTTAAGAGTTAGATAGATAAATGATGGATGATGTGAGCGCTTGACCGAGAGCGGTGAATTGGTTGGGAAGTTGCCAAGTTTTTCGGCAATAAGGTGGTCAGCCACCCTGCCGATGAATCAGACCCCATAACGTAACATTTAATATAAATAGCCTTGATTCTGCTGATGTTTCTATTTTTAGAATGTGAATTGAAATGCTGCAGCAAAAGAAGGAGAAGGAAAGATCAATATTTTGGCGGGCTAGGGCTGGAACTGAAAGTTGCGATGAGTTTTGATGTGCAGATATATTTTCTATTACTGAAACTGCTAGCCTTAGATATTTGTGAAAGCTCTCTTTGAGAACTCAGAGTTGTCTGCTTTATTAATCTAATTTGGGCTCAAACAATTGTGCTAACCTATAGTTTTTATTGTCGGGCCTCATTCTCTTTTCACTGATAAATTGCCTAATAACAAAATTAAATTGACCTACAGTGACTTTTGTTTTCCAGGTTCTTTCACCGTGTGTGGTAGCGAATATGAAATATAACCGGTAGCATTTTGTTCTTTTTTATATTCACTTTAGAAATTTTACATGTTTTTTTTTTGGAATTCAAGAGGTATGGATCCGTACATCGATAATAACAAATCTTATAAAGAAAAACAATTTAAGCAATTTATATTGAATGTAAAAAAGTATAAAATTTTCTTCTAAAATATAAAAAAATATAGATACCAGTAACCTAGGATGGCCACATCACCAGAACTAATTACTTACTAATATAAAATTCAAAAGTAACACAAATATTATTTTCCCTTTATGAATAAACTATTTAAAAGACTGTAATTTTTTTGAAAATATGCAAATTGGTTAATACAAAACAACAAAATATAATACATAATTCATCCGACCAACGGGTCGGGTAAAAGCTAGTATTTTTATTAAAGAACGTACAGAGTTTTTATTTATTTATAAAAGAACGTACGGAGTTATTAGGGCAAGGTTTTTTGAAATTTTCTTGGTTAAATACACTTGTATATCCAAAACTTTCACAGTTATGCCAATAATATCCAAATTTCCCGAAATACCAATTATATCCAATTCCTTCACATTATTTAACGGTGTTTTTGGATATACAAGTGTATTTAACCAAAAATATATTGAGAAATTGATAGATTTGGCAAAGAACAACTTTAAAACATGAATATAAGTGGTATTCCCGAAAATTGGATATTATTGGCACAACCGTGAAAGTTTTGGATATACAAGTGCATTAAACCAATTTTCTTTAATTATATTTATACCATAAATATAAACTTTCACAATTATTCATAAATAAATGAAACGTTAAAGCTTTTTACAATGTTGTTGGTTTATTTTATCTACCAAAAATTAGTATATTCTTGTTTACTAGTTTGGGACCCGGCCAGTTGGCCGGTTGTATATTCTCAATGGTGTAGACATCGACAACAATTGTTCAAATCAAGATTGACTTTTATGGGTAGCCGCTCCATCATCTTTCTCATGAATTCATTTAGGGGTCGTTTGTAAGTTGTGATTGTTAGAGTTGTGTTTGTTGAATATATGTATTGTGCACAATACAATGTTGGGAAGTGCTAACAATGTATGCATTGTTTTAGGTAGGTCCCACCAACAATCACAAAAAATTATGCATTCTACAATCTCAACTAAAAGTTGAGATTGTTGGTTTTAGATTTGTGTCAACTTTTTCTTTCCATTTATATTCCCAATAGTTTTTGCCTTATTCTAAAAGTTGAGGGTAAATGTGACATTTCCCCATAAAAATAACTTTATGTAAATCAATGAACAACTTCTTTTAATAGTAACTCCATTCAGTATCCGAGAGCATACATGCATTTTGGAATTAATCATGAACACCAAATGGCAACCTATTACTCACTACAAGAAAAAGGACCTATGGCAAGGGTTAATTTCATCTCTAGCAAGGGCTTAAGCAACCCTTGGATGGACCCTTGGCAAAGCCGCCCCTGCTACATATAGCAAGGGTTATAGCAACGGTTATAGCAAGGGTTTAATCCCTTGCTACACGTCAGTAAAATTTAAGCCATAGATTCTAGTAGCAAGGGTTCAAACCCTTGGAAAATTCATTCCTACAACTAGCAAGGGTTCAAACCCTTGCTACATGTCTGTGTAAAATTATGTAAAGATACGCTAGTAGCATCGATTGTAACCCTTGAGAAATTTGTTGCTTAAATTAGCGAGGGTCAAAACCCTTGCTACACCTTCTTATAACAACTATGAGATGATGCTTGCAGGGGTTTAAACCCTTGCATAATTTGTGACTGCATGACAATATTTTGTGTAGAAACCCAAAAAGTAGCTAAATTTTTTGTTACTAAGCAAAAACAATAAAATTAGTGGCTCTAGTTTGGTTGCCAATAGCCTAGTCACTATATACAAATACGAATACAAGCTTGTTAATAAAATTCTTAACATAACGTATACCTTTCATATCTTGAATCATAACATGATACGAATCATCATCCAAAATGATGTTTACATGGCTAAATATTTATCACCATAAACATTCATACATAACTGACATAAACGAAGTAATAATAGCGCATTCGTGATATTCCAAGTACTTAAAAGAACCTGTTCGAAGCTACATGAATAGATCATATGATCCAAAATCCTTCATATAAGAAATTCACGACACATCTGATCAAGAAGCTTGAGAATCCAAAGACGGAGCTTGAGCACTGGAGGCACCTTGTTCATAAGATAAAAGAGATGTCAGGATTTACATATTAAAAAAACTACTTAGCCATACAAGCCAACACTAATTCAAGTACATATATAACAAGACGAGCATCGAGAAACAGAGCAATCCTTGACTACGTGCTTATGTCCTCTTCTCCCTACTTTTTTAAAGACACAGTAAACAGTACAGAAAGAAAGAAAACAAAGACAGATTTGTGGGATGTTTGGTTTCTTCTCCAAACAATGCTCAACTATTTTTGTGCTTCTACTAGACTTCTTATCCACCAAATTAAGCATGTAGGGACAACTAAACTGGCCAAAACCATGAAAAGAAGAAGACTTACTTTGATGTGAAGGGTGTCATATTCTATTGCCAAGACAACAATACATTAAATGAGAGTAGAAGAAGAGCAAGATAAAAGAGTAAACAGGGATAACTCTTGATTGTAGTAGAACAAAGAAAAGGTCATGTATGGTGATTAAATAGTTTACCTCTCCTATCCCAAAGATGAGCCTAGAAATCCACATTGTAGTGTCCACAGCTCCCTACCTATCAGAATCCAATACATCCTTTTGTTTTTCAACCAACACTCTGCACAAAAGCAAAATCGAGAAAAGGCAAAATTCCATACGTTCCAGTTCACTTCAGTCTGCCCGTTCATAATCAAGCTCGAAGTGAGCTTTCCTTTCCCATATTTATAATATTTTCGGTCCGACTGATACCCATAATGACCCATCCTAGCATGTCTTGCAACCCGAAATAACCCGAATGCTATGATCTGATCTAACTTGTTTGCCACTAAATGCATAAGATGATTTTTGGCTTCTAGCCTGTTTTGACATTCGTTCTATCGAGCAATCAATATTCAATAGTATGCATCATCACCATAAAATATTGTATTAATGGTTGAGAAGGGGTACCCACAACTAGAATTCTTGAAGCCTTCTTGGGGAGGGGTAGCAATGGTTGAGTCCCATTTTTCCCATTCTTCAACAGCACAAGTGATTTTCTCATTGCTTCCCTTTCCAAGTCTCGATGTGCCTGCATAAGGTACCCCGAAAGTTCATCCGGTAACATATTCTTGTTCAAAGTAATAATCTGGAAATGTAAGAACTCAGTCAAAGGAGTAGAGGGGGGGGGGGGGGGGGGGGGGGGGGGGGGGGGGAAACAGGTTCAATGATGGAAGAAAATTAAGCAAAAATCAAAGGTGCATGATATCATTAGGATTAGAGGTTAACCTTAAACTTAGGGTACCCTTGAGGAAGCCCATTACTAGCACAAGACAAAAACATACAGCAGCACCAGAGGATACATGGACCACACAAGACAAAAACAACAACCAGATAGAAATATGAGAAGTTATGTTTCTATTGAATTAGCACCATGTACTCATTCCATGCACACATGGAACACATACAACGATATCAAGCCATTACTCCCAATGATGTGAACCATACTAATAATATTTAAACTTATCACTCAAAATTTATCCCAGCAAATATATTTTGGATCTAGTGCTCCAAAACATTCCTTGGACTACCATTTACACTTCAGCTTCAAAACTATCTGGCATATCTTAACAAAAAGAAGGGGCATTGATATAGGATTACCGGCTAGCTAGTATATGATCATTGGTATTAGTTAGCTTATGAATAAACGATGGCTCAGCATAGATGTTCTACTCGGTGGAAACTATAGTCTTCAATCAAACTATACCCTATAAACATATATATGCATTCACTTAATCACAGAGAGACAAGGAACTAACCTGTGATTCCATTTTACAGCGCAGATTCAGCAGCTAGGTTGTCCATCGTTTATCATGGTTATTCAGTTTATATACCTGTTAATGATGAACTAAATCACAGTATAAGAGTCAAAATCTATATCAAAGTTTAGTACTATAACTATTCGATCAAATCAACTGAATCGTTTAGAATCATTTAGACAAGAGACATATTCAAAAGCGTAAGGAGATCGAATCTACTACAGATTCAAAATCTATATCAAAGTCCAGTACTACAATCCCTAAAATACTATACTGCATGCAGCCACTGCGACTACAATCCCAAGACAGTCGAAACTGTTACATATCGGAGAAAGTCGAATCTCTAACCTACAGAGTTTGCTAGTGCGAGAGAGAGAGAGAGAGAATCAGAGAATAACCTCTCAATTGGAGCGAGCGCGGAGGGAAACCGCGATCGAATTTCAGCTGGAGCGGTAGCGACTGCGGAGGGAGGCAGCGGAGGGGTGATGGGCGACGGTAGTCTGATGCTCTCTTTCAACCTCTCTCCAGCTCCGGTGGAATCACCAATACTCCGGCAAAATCAGCGATCAAACAAGTGCCAAAAAAATCGAGAAATAGAACAAGGGTTTTCTTGAATCGAGAAATGGAACAGGGGATGAAATTTGATTTAAGTCTTAGCAAGGGTTCTGGAACTCTTGGAAAGAAGCGTCGCTATTGAAAAATGTAAATGGAAAATAGTGTTTTTCTCGGACGGGCTGAAATTTGGTTTAAAAATTAGCAAGGATTATATAACTCTTATAAAGAAGCGTTGCTACAAAATATTCCGGAAAAATTAGCAAGGATTGTAGAACCCTTGCTATAAAACCCTTGGCACAAGTGCATTTTTTTGTAGTGACTATATGATACAACAAATGAAGATATATAATATTTATTTGCCTCACGGATGACAATAATATTGATTCTTCCTCATCAGCCACTATTCCAGCTTTCGACACACCAAATGAAATATTAATGAAACTCCTCAAATGTATTTTTTTTCATGTATTTAAAGTACTATCATTGACTTCCTCAAATCTCGGTCACATAAGGCTCTGATACTATGTCAAGAACCAGTTGATCCCAATAACTCGAGTTGTTGGGAGAAGTTCAATCGTGGATCATATACCACAACACTAACATGAGTACGTAGGATGGGAGACGCACCTTCTTTCTTGGACTACAAATGAATGAGTTGGAAATCCATGTGCTCAAATGTTATGCCTCAAGCAACAACTTCCTGACTATAGAATTGATCTATCAACTCTACAAAATGCTATGCAATAATTCAAATGTCATTAACATGAGGAAGAATCCATCATTAGCCACCTCGATATCTCCATAATTTAAGCCAATCATCTCCCTTAATGTTCTTTACTTCCCATCCCACAGTCTTCAAACGTGGATTCGCCATAATTCCCTTGCCCGGTTTTCACTATGCTCACTGTTTGCTATTTCTCCTTGCCTTAACATACCCAGATTTGCCTATTCAACCCGATACTTAACTTTTTTTTTTCCCGTTAAACGATCACTCTAAACTAGTGTCGCAACCGTCCCGTCCGGGGGTCCGAATGTCGTATCGTCGGCATTTTTAGGAGTCGCCATCGATCTTACTTGGAGTGGATCGAACACTCTTCGGATCGGCTCTAACCTTAGGGTCAGAACCGAGATCTGGTCTGCGAAAATGAAGTTCTGGGTTCGGGAGTACGGTTACGTGTGGGGAAGTTAAGCAACACCCCCACAACGCCCTAAATCGGTACTACTTAAGTCGATAAGTTTTTATGCGAGTTGGGTGTATTTTGGTAATAATTTTGTAATTTTAGGGTCCCACTGGACCATTTAACGATCTTCTCGTATTAGTTGTAATTAATTATACGCCCACTGACGTAAAAATTTAAAGATAAAGTTAGTTGATTAGTTGGACTCGAACCTTATCGGTTGGCTACGTACCCGTTAGACGGGATCAAAGTCCACGTAGTTCGTTGGGACTTTGAAAATTTAATTGTAGCTTTTACCACGTTCCACTGAACGTAATTCTCGTATCATATTTTTATTGTTAAAATTTAGATTGATTATTATTAGGATTTTAATTAGAAGGATGTATTTTGGTGTAATAGAAAAAGAAATGAGACAAACTTAATCCGCATTTCACATTTCGTATTAAGGATTGTAAAACAAATAAAACTGAATGGGATGGCAACATTAATGCATGATGGATTGGCAGCCTAACTGGCTAAAACGCCTGACCAGGCTCGCGTTTGAACCGGAGGACGTGGGTTCGAAACGCACTGGTGGAGAAATTTTTAATTTTCTCGTTTTGGTGCAGAGAAGGGGGAAGGGCATTCTAGTACTTTCACGAAAACGCGGTGGCATGGACGCGTAAATAGCCGGAACCCTAGGGGCATTTTGGTCATTTTAAAGCTAGAGGTATATATAGTCTCTTACAACACAAAAAATCAAACCCTATTCTAAATGATCTAGCGGCCGCCACTCTCATCCTCTCCCTCTCGTCCTCCGTCCAGAGAAAACCCTACACTCTCAAAAAATCAAAACAAACCCTACACTCTCTCCCCCCTCTTGGCCAGAGAAACCCGAACCCAACCTCCCTCAAGGCCGCCGCCGTCGCTCTCCTCTCGTCCCTCGTCTCTCTCTCTTGCTCAGAGAAAAGAAACCCAAACCCTAGCCTCGCTCAAGGCAGCCGCCGCCGCTCTCCCCTCTCGTCCCTCGATATGACGAAGATCGCTAAAAAAAATCGAGCGGGAGACCTTCGATCTAGGTAAGATCATTGCATGCAAGTTTGTTTTTTATTTCTGGGTTTTCGAGCGAGATTCTAACCTTTTTCTTGTTTTTCTTTCGGAGATCGATCCAAAACCGAGGAGGGGGCCTCGATTTGCATTCTAATAATCTCGATCTATCGCTTCTAGTTGGAACAGAGGTGACGAGGAGGAGGTTTTACCCTCTGGTAAGCCCCCTTTTACAATGCATGTCCATTTTTATTCGATTTAACGAATAATATTGGGATTTTGACTTGTTTGGCTTTCCTTTGTTTTATTTTTTTTGTTTCGGATCCCTGCCGAAGGAAGGGAAGGGAAGGCGGCGGTCGCCGGCGGCGCGGCCAGCGCCAGAGCCGACGGCGAGGGTTTTGTTTGGGGGTAAGTTATTTGTTTTATTTTTTTATTCTCGTTTTTTACCTATTATCATTTTTGGGGTTCTAACTCTCGATTTCCTAATTTTTTGCAGATCTTATTCAATTTGAAAGAAACTAGGTGATACCTCTTCTAAACCTAAAATGGGTGGTTTAATTATCGTTATGATTGTTTATAGAACTTTCTGGTGTTGTGAAAATAAATTTTGTTAGACCTCCTAGGTTTGTTTAGCCTTAATGTTTGGTTTTGGGTATGGTGGTGAACTTGCTTTATTAAAATTCGAAAATCTATAATGGTCCTAAAAGTAATACGACATCATAGCTACTGCTTATGACTATCAATTGGTTAAACAACTTGATTAAAAGGCTAATACTGATTAGTAACAAATGGGATTTTTAATGAGAGTGTTTTATTGTATTTAGCATACAAAATAATAATCAAATGAGAACTTCGTGATTACCAAATCTGGTAATTGAGTTAAAAGGGCACCCTTACAACCATCAAATGAGGTATTTTAAAATACTCTCTCAAAGATCTTGTTTGAATCCTATTTTTGTGTTTTGAGTAGATTGCTGGATTTTTGATATGTTGAAAGACTAAATGAAATAGCCTAGCTGATATTATTGCTAAGTTCAGCTAGCAACTTAGCAAGAATTATACTTGCTAGAAAAACTGAAAGCAATTTAAACTAATTCATTGTACGTTAGTGATAAAATGAAACTGTTTATTGTAGCATGTAACGGAAAAATGGCATAAAGAGGCATACATGTCACAAAGATCAGAATTTTGTAATACCCACTTCACATACAGACTTAAGCAACCTAACTATAGATTATGAATTTGGAAGCAATCATCATTTACAAACATGTTAAATGAATTTTCCTTCATGGATGTATAGATGACTAGATGCTCGTATGGTTGATGATGTGTAGAAAATACCAACCTGTGTTGTAAATTAGGTGGAGGTTGATGGCGATAGTTTGTTGCTATTTCTGACTCTCTGCCCCTTTTGGATCCTTATTGCTTCTGGTCTGCCTCTTTTGGTGCTTAGTGCTTTAATGTCTTTGTTTCCCTTTTGTGTGCTCTTTTTGTTCGTTCCTCTCTACCCCTGTTTGGGGGTAAAACAGCTCCTTATATATGGCTGCCTTTTACTGTTCATACCTGTGTGTTGGCTGCTCCTCCTTTGCTCTTGAAGTGGTAGCCTTAGCCACTTATGTTGATGGCAATTTGGGATTGGTCCTTGGAGGAGGTGGCCGAAATCTTCTTTTTTAGATTTGGCAGAGACTCTGCTGTTCTGCTGCTCTGCTACTCTGCTGCTCCTTTAGATAAGAATGATGGGTTTGGTTGACGGGGTTGACCAGAGTTGGCCGATTTGACCAGAGTGGACCTGGGCCGACCATACTGGATTGGGCCGAAATATGGGCCTGGGTTGAGTTTTATAGTTTGAGAATTGGGCTGCTGGTGTGGGTTTGTTTCTGATAGTTTTTTTTTTAATGTATAATTACTAAGTGTATCTTAAAGGTTATAAATTGTACTTTGTAATTACACATTTATTTATTTATGTTATTGCCTTCAGAATTAGATGATCATTGTATCTGTATGTAGTGCTCAAACATTCAATTGATTCTTCCAACCCAATTTGCTCACTTATCCAATTTCAAACCAAATCCAAACATCTAATCAATGCTTCCCAAACCATGGATTTGGGTCGTTAAAGCAAAATTACCAATCTTTCTATACCTTTTGACCAACTTTAGACCAATGAGACCAACTGAATACAATGACATTAGCATAGGTCGTGACAACATACTATTGTTATTCTAAATAAAGCGAATTCGGTAGCCATTAGCTACTGCTAATCCTACCTAGTACAAATATTCGAACCAAATACTATTGTTATTCTAAATAAAGCAAATTCGGTAGCCAATAGCTACTACTAATCCTACCTAGTACAAACATTCGAACCAAATAAAACGGACTTAAAAAAAATCGTTGGTACTTATTGATTTGCCATTGCTAATCTCAACCAACCTCGTCCAAATTTTTACTTGAGTTTTCTTTTTAAGTGGATATTCTTTTGAGTTTTGAGCAGGATGGTTGCTCCGGACAAAATGTGGTGTCTACAGTTGCCCCCCTTTGTATATCTCTTTGTATAAAGAGTTATACAAAGTTCTTATAAAGACACCACATTTTCTAAAAGTATCATGATGGTTGTGTTAGCGTCCTTGAAATAGGATGTGATTTGAGGATGATGTTAGGATAGTGAGTGATTTGGTGTGTTTGTATAAGATTTCCGACAGCGAGAACTTCTGTTTCTTTGATCATCTTTGCTGCTGATGGAAAATTTACTTTTTTATATAGCGTTTGCCGACGCGAGTAATTTTCTGATACTCACTATATTGTACTTCTTGATGCTCGACAGCGTCGACGGTTTCTTCTTATGCCCGTCAATCATCTTCTGCTATATTTCGTTAGCGCTTGCCAGCTCCGGTTAGGTATTTACTGGTAGGGGCGCTCGTTATCTCTTATGCGTTATTGAATGATAGAGGGGCTCGCCAGCTCCTATGAGGTATTGATTTGGTAGCGGTGCTCCTCAGCTCTCGTGAGGTATTGAATGGTAGGGGTGCTGCTCAGCTCCCGTGAGGTATTGAATGGTAGGGGTGCTGCTCAACTCCCGTGCGTTGTTGACTTGTAGAGGGGCTCGCCAGCTCCTATGAGGTATTAAATGGTTGGGGCGCTCCTCAGCTCCCATGCGTTGTTGACTGATAGAGGGGCTCGCCAGCTCCTATGAGGTATTAAATGGTTGGGGCGCTCCTCAGCTCCCATGCGTTGTTGACTGATAGAGGGGCTCGCCAGCTCCTGTGAGGTTTTGAATGGTTGGGGCGCTCCTCAGCTCCCATGCGTTGTTGACTTGTAGAGGGGCTCGCCAGCTCCTGTGAGGTTTTGAATGGTTGGGGCGCTCCTCAGCTCCCATGCGTTGTTGACTTGTAGAGGGGCTCGCCAGCTCCTATGAGGTTTTGATTGGTTGGGGCGCTCCTCAGCTCCCATGCGTTGTTAACTGATAGAGGGGCTCGCCAGCTCCTGTGAGGTTTTGAATGGTTGGGGCGCTCCTCAGCTCCCATGCGTTGTTGACTGATAGAGGGGCTCGCCAGCTCCTGTGAGGTTTTGAATAGTTGGGGCGCTCCTCAGCTCCCATGCGTTGTTGACTGATAGAGGGGCTCGCCAGCTCCTGTGCAGAGTGGGCGAAGGGTTTTTTTTCGGCTGCGGTAAGCATACTTGGGAATTTGGTTGCCCCCTCGCGGTATGCGGAGCGGGGTTAGGTTTTCTACATTGTCCGTGATAGTCGACGAACAAGTTTAGCAGGGGGTCTAATTTGCTTGTGATAGACGACAAAACAAATTGACTAGTTAGTTTCTAAATTTCCCGGAACAAGTTTAGCGGGGGGTCTAATTTGCTTGTGATAGACGACAAAACAAATTGACTAGTTAGTTTCTAAATTGCCCGTGATAGTCGACGGAACAAGTTTAGCAGGGGGTCCAATTTGTTCGTGATAGTCGACGAAACAAATTGACTAGGTAATTTTTGAATTGTCCGTGATAGTCGACGGAACAATTTAAAAAGATGGTCTAATTTGCTCGTGATAGTCGACGAAACAAATTGTCTAGGATTTCTAGATTGCCCGTGATAGTCGACGGAACAAACTTAGCAGGGATCCAATTTGTTCGTGATAGTCCACGAAACAAATTGACTAGGTAATTTTTGAATTGTCCGTGATAGTCGACGGAACAAGTCACAAAGATGGTCTAATTTGCTCGTGATAGTCGACGAAACAAATTGACTAGGTAGTTTTTGTAATGTCCGTGATAGTCGACGGAACACATCACAAAGATTATCTAATTTGCTCTTGATAGTCGACGAAACAAATTGACTAGGTAGTTTTTGTAATGTCTGTGATAGTCGACGGAACACGTCTATTAGAGGGCTCGCGATTGTTCGCCAGCACCGATATCGTATGTTCATGGTATTTGTTTAGGATGAACCTAAATGGATGTTATGCATTGCCATAATTGTATGTGAAATGCACTTTGTAGACTTGAAGAAGTTTTGTGTATGTAATTGTTGTATGTAGCACGATTTGACAGGCATTTGAAATCTAGTTAAATGCATGAGTTTTTGGGAATTGTAGTCAATGAATGCATGATCCATTTTAATATGTGATGTTTTCTTTTAAGGATTTTCAAAATGATTTTGAGAATGATTGTGTGATGTGTGGTGCTAATGAAGTCATGAATACTCATTGAAAAAAAATGATATAATGCATTTGGCAACTGTTATGAGAATATGTAATTTTGTTTGGTTTTTGTTTTGTGTTTTAACCCGGGGTTCCTTTAAATTGCTCATCCTCCAGGAATCGTCATTTCCTTTTGATCGACTCGATCCTTAGGTCATGTTTATGTTGGAGAGACTTTAAGCTTGCTCGCTTTAAACTTATCTTCGTGGTGATAGTTGTACGAGGGTATACTTTGTGGGGTGAGCAGGTGATGTATATTGCTTCATTCTTCTTGTCGGCCATGCTTGGACCTATATGTTTAACAGTTCTGATCTCTTTGTATGCGTGACATGTTGGTTCCTCCTCCTTCTAACCATAAAGTTGAAGGGTAGTAAGTTTGCTGGTTGGTTTAATGAGCTTTGATTGCTCCCAAACTCCTTGAGACTCTTTCATCGACTCGTGAGTAAAAAGTTGATTTCCGATTCTTGGATACTCAGGCTTCCCCTTCTTCCATGGTGCACCATTTTTGTCGTCGAAGATCTGTTACTCACTTTCTATTCTCCGGAACAAAGAGCGACTTTATCAATCTTAACTTAAGACGTATGCAAAAATGTTTGAAAATGTTCATTGTTAAAATTGCAAGCCATGTCAATCTGTTTGAAAATTTGATTTTCTTTTTAATAAGAGAAATATAAGCGAAGCCATGAGAATATCAGTAAGCGCTCGCTCTTACTCTTGCTTTTGATTTCGCTCGCTCTCACTCCCGCTTTGGATTTCGCTCATCACTCACTCCTATAGGTGATTCGAGTGTACGACACTTCAGCTACCATTAAGATTCTAGTCACTTTGCGACGTCTCATTTTATGTTGGTGGCCAACTGCGTTCCTTGTGCAGCAACGTGGAAGACCTTGATGTGATTGATTTAGGATACCTTCCTATGGCTTCGTTGTGGACGTTGGTTTCCCATGAAAGGGCCTTTTGTCCGATATGACTTTGATGGTAGGAGTCCTCTTGAAGTGTGGTTTATTCAGATGGGTGACAGATAAGTCAGATTTTGATATCAACCCTAAGGTTTCTTGTAGAGGGATTCTGGTTTTGCCCCCAATGTATGAGATTGACATGATGGGTTGAGAACCACTACTATCCCGGTCTTTTTTCGGCGAAGATTTGTTTGAAAATGTCGCCAGTCTTGGGCATATTTGAGGGAATGTGGTGTTTGGCTGGTTTTGCCCCCTGTCTTTGAGACTAGGGTTTCAAGGGTCATGGTTTTGAAGTTTTTGCGAATGTAATCTGGTTATGGACTTGTCAAGATTTTTGTTTGACCTCTAAATGTGGGTTGTGGTGGAGCTTCAGCTTCTGACTTGCTCTCAAAATGATGAGTATATGGGATGAAGTGATTTTGGCCGAAAAGGCTTTCTTATCATCAAAGTTTACTGCTTGAAGGTCCTTCTTGCCGTATCTTGAAATTGGTCGGGCAAGACTTTGGCATGGTGCAGAAAGTTGGTACTTCAAAAGCTAAATAGGGGCACCTAATTTGTAAGTCCCACAACATTTTTCTTCTTCTTTTTTCTTTTTTCCTTTTTGTTCTTTTTCCCTTCTTTTTTTTCGGTTTTTTTTTTTTGGTTTTTTTTGTTTGTTTTTTTTTCGTGTGGGACTTACTTGATTTTGTTATGCCCCCATCTATGCTTCTTTCTTCCTTGCTCTGTTATTTGTCTTCGGTGGGACGAGTAGTGAAAGGACGAGAGTCTGTTTTGATGATTGATCGTGTGGGTGTCGCTTCTCGTTAGCTAGGTTGAATTGGCTATTCTTTTTTGTAGAAGTGAGGATTTCGATGCCATGTGCTTGTTTGTATAGATGAGTGCTTCACTCAAGTGATTCTTGGGTTTTGATAAATGGGATCCCTGAACTTCCCGGTCTTCTTGTCACGAAATATTGTGAGAGATTCATGTCTGTAATGTTGTGTCCCTTGTACGTCGAGATTTGGATATTCGAGTTCATGTAAGCTGAGTCTCAATTTGTTGGCAAAAGTCAAATGTAGTGGTGACGAGATTCTACAAGTAGCATGATGTCGTATGCTCATTACACCTTTCTACTATTAGCTCACGTAATTTATGAACGCTAGTAGGGTGTTTGTTTCTTGATTTTAGTTGATCATGCACACCCTCAACACCAGTGGGTGCTCAAAATATTGACAGTGGCAGGGTGTTTATAATCACTCAACACCAGTGGGGTGTCCCAAATCTCAGCACCAGTGGGGTGCTCATAATTGCTTATCATGGCAGTCTCATGGCTTAACTTCGAAAATAAAGTCGGCTTTGGATGGCTTCCATTTTTTAGAAGATAAATCCGTTTTAAAAAAAAAAGGACCTGTAGTGGCATTCGTTATTTTGATAAAAAAAACCATTGATGGGAACTCTCAAATTAAGATTGATAATGGTCACGCAATGCTCCGAAAAGGTCGAAACGTGAAAGATCTTTTATTCATGATGACGAAAGCAAAAGTGATACATATTTTGTTATGGCAAATGATCTCGATATTTTATTTACTTTGGTAGACTCGACATCATCATAATCGAGTTTTGCCTTGTAGTACGCCCACTAATTCTCATGTGTTGGCAGTGAATCCCTGTTGACGTCTGGGCGTTTTTGGCTCTTCTTCGAACTTCAACCAACCAGCTTTTACCATCTCTTGAATCCTTATCTTCAGAGCGTTACAACTTTCCACAGAGTGCCCTTGGACTCCGGAATGGTAATCACATTGCTTATCGAACCTATACCATCTTGGATATGGAGGTCGTAGAGCCTCACCCGGAATAGGAGCGATTAGTCGTTCATGGAGTAACTGAGGGAAGAGTTCGGTATACGTGATTGGGATTGGATCAAATACCCTTTTTGCTTTCCTTGGCATAGTGACATCTCGGTTAACACCTTGTTGTGGTACCGGTAGTGGGATTTGATTTGCTGGTGTCGCGAAGTTCAGAGGTCGCAATATTGGTGTGGTTGTTGCAACATAAGAAAGAGCATGATTCTTTTGAAAGTGACACTTCCAGATATTCTCTTCTGCTTCCACCTGGGTTGACAGTAGTTTTCCTTTATTTCGTACCCTTTGGTTTGCCCTCTCATCCATTTCGTGATTCTCTAACTTCCCTTGTCCGATGCAGATCACACGTTCTTCAAGCGTTTCTGATCTTCGCGGATTGTCACATTTTGATTGTTCTGCATCATGCACATTCTTTGAGAGCAGGAGTGGAGTCTTATCATTTGACGTTACTTTGTTGTGCGGTTGGTATAAAATTTCTTCGCCAAATGGCGCATCTCCATTTTTCGCTTCCATTGTCCTCTCAATTTTTGACAGAATCCTCAAAATTGTGCTAACATCCTCTTTCACTTCTTCAAGCCCAATCACTCTTCTCTTGATGTCATTTAAATCCTTCTGAAATGCCTCCATGACAAACTGAGCCTCGGATCTTGTCGAGTACTTAAGGATTTGATTTTTCCTTGTGGAGGAGCAATTTTAAGAAAACCTGATTTTTCTTAACATTGTTAAATTTATTCTGTTCTTTATACGTATGCATGATGCTTATGCAAAAAATGCAATGATGCATGAATGCAAATACGATTTTGAGGGGTGTATATGTTTTGCAAAAATATTTGTGTGACCAATTTTGAATTATTGAATGAAAGTTTTAAGGGAAATATAAAGATATGGGTTTTTAAAAAAACCTTTCACGCTAGTTAAGTAAAAGACAGAACATAACATATCATATCAATAACAAACATGCATTTATATGATAGAAAGAATGTCATCCTAATTAGGTACACCTATGGCTTCGGGAGGCGTAATGACTTGGTTGTAGGGTGGCATTTGGGATTATTTTGGACTGTTTAGGGAGGCTTCTATCCTTACTATATGCTGGCAGAGGAATTTCTAGGGATTTGGCTCCCAAGTTGTATCTTGCTGTAGCCCTTTCAAACTGGCTGGATACCTCGAGATCATCCTCGGATCCGAGTTCAACTTGGTTAGAAAGTTTTGCGCGACTACCACTACTGTGGATATCACGGTACTCCTTTCAATTTTCTAAAGGGATAGCCCGGGCATAGAGCTTTTATGCATGAATGCAGAATTTAATTGCGAAAATATAATTGCGCAAATAATAGCGTAAACACCCAACACGTAATAGAAATTTAGAAAAACTTATCGAACTTAGTTATGTAGCTCGACTCTCGAATGTCCCCAGCGGAGTCGCCAACTGTCGCAACCGTCCCGTCCGGGGGGGTCCGAATGTCGTATCGTCGGCATTTTTAGGAGTCGCCATCGATCTTACTTGGAGTGGATCGAACACTCTTCGGATCGGCTCTAACCTTAGGGTCGGAACCGAGATCTGGTCTGCGAAAATGAAGTTCTGGGTTCGGGAGTACGGTTACGTGTGGGGAAGTTAAGCAACACCCCCACAACGCCCTAAATCGGTACTACTTAAGTCGATAAGTTTTTATGCGAGTTGGGTGTATTTTGGTAATAATTTTGTAATTTTAGGGTCCCACTGGACCATTTAACGATCTTCTCGTATTAGTTGTAATTAATTATACGCCCACTGACGTAAAAATTTAAAGATAAAGTTAGTTGATTAGTTGGACTCGAACCTTATCGGTTGGCTACGTACCCGTTAGACGGGATCAAAGTCCACGTAGTTCGTTGGGACTTTGAAAATTTAATTGTAGCTTTTACCACGTTCCACTGAACGTAATTCTCGTATCATATTTTTATTGTTAAAATTTAGATTGATTATTATTAGGATTTTAATTAGAAGGATGTATTTTGGTGTAATAGAAAAAGAAATGAGACAAACTTAATCCGCATTTCACATTTCGTATTAAGGATTGTAAAACAAATAAAACTGAATGGGATGGCAACATTAATGCATGATGGATTGGCAGCCAACCTGGCTAAAACGCCTGACCAGGCTCGCGTTTGAACCGGAGGACGTGGGTTCGAAACGCACTGGTGGAGAAATTTTTAATTTTCTCGTTTTGGTGCAGAGAAGGGGGAAGGGCATTCTAGTACTTTCACGAAAACGCGGTGGCATGGACGCGTAAATAGCCGGGAACCCTAGGGGCATTTTGGTCATTTTAAAGCTAGAGGTATATATAGTCTCTTACAACACAAAAAATCAAACCCTATTCTAAATGATCTAGCGGCCGCCACTCTCATCCTCTCCCTCTCGTCCTCCGTCCAGAGAAAACCCTACACTCTCAAAAAATCAAAACAAACCCTACACTCTCTCCCCCCTCTTGGCCAGAGAAACCCGAACCCAACCTCCCTCAAGGCCGCCGCCGTCGCTCTCCTCTCGTCCCTCGTCTCTCTCTCTTGCTCAGAGAAAAGAAACCCAAACCCTAGCCTCGCTCAAGGCAGCCGCCGCCGCTCTCCCCTCTCGTCCCTCGATATGACGAAGATCGCTAAAAAAAATCGAGCGGGAGACCTTCGATCTAGGTAAGATCATTGCATGCAAGTTTGTTTTTTATTTCTGGGTTTTCGAGCGAGATTCTAACCTTTTTCTTGTTTTTCTTTCGGAGATCGATCCAAAACCGAGGAGGGGGCCCCGATTTGCATTCTAATAATCTCGATCTATCGCTTCTAGTTGGAACAGAGGTGACGAGGAGGAGGTTTTACCCTCTGGTAAGCCCCCTTTTACAATGCATGTCCATTTTTATTCGATTTAACGAATAATATTGGGATTTTGACTTGTTTGGCTTTCCTTTGTTTTATTTTTTTTGTTTCGGATCCCTGCCGAAGGAAGGGAAGGGAAGGCGGCGGTCGCCGGCGGCGCGGCCAGCGCCAGAGCCGACGGCGAGGGTTTTGTTTGGGGGTAAGTTATTTGTTTTATTTTTTTATTCTCGTTTTTTACCTATTATCATTTTTGGGGTTCTAACTCTCGATTTCCTAATTTTTTGCAGATCTTATTCAATTTGAAAGAAACTAGGTGATACCTCTTCTAAACCTAAAATGGGTGGTTTAATTATCGTTATGATTGTTTATAGAACTTTCTGGTGTTGTGAAAATAAATTTTGTTAGACCTCCTAGGTTTGTTTAGCCTTAATGTTTGGTTTTGGGTATGGTGGTGAACTTGCTTTATTAAAATTCGAAAATCTATAATGGTCCTAAAAGTAATACGACATCATAGCTACTGCTTATGACTATCAATTGGTTAAACAACTTGATTAAAAGGCTAATACTGATTAGTAACAAATGGGATTTTTAATGAGAGTGTTTTATTGTATTTAGCATACAAAATAATAATCAAATGAGAACTTCGTGATTACCAAATCTGGTAATTGAGTTAAAAGGGCACCCTTACAACCATCAAATGAGGTATTTTAAAATACTCTCTCAAAGATCTTGTTTGAATCCTATTTTTGTGTTTTGAGTAGATTGCTGGATTTTTGATATGTTGAAAGACTAAATGAAATAGCCTAGCTGATATTATTGCTAAGTTCAGCTAGCAACTTAGCAAGAATTATACTTGCTAGAAAAACTGAAAGCAATTTAAACTAATTCATTGTACGTTAGTGATAAAATGAAACTGTTTATTGTAGCATGTAACGGAAAAATGGCATAAAGAGGCATACATGTCACAAAGATCAGAATTTTGTAATACCCACTTCACATACAGACTTAAGCAACCTAACTATAGATTATGAATTTGGAAGCAATCATCATTTACAAACATGTTAAATGAATTTTCCTTCATGGATGTATAGATGACTAGATGCTCGTATGGTTGATGATGTGTAGAAAATACCAACCTGTGTTGTAAATTAGGTGGAGGTTGATGGCGATAGTTTGTTGCTATTTCTGACTCTCTGCCCCTTTTGGATCCTTATTGCTTCTGGTCTGCCTCTTTTGGTGCTTAGTGCTTTAATGTCTTTGTTTCCCTTTTGTGTGCTCTTTTTGTTCGTTCCTCTCTACCCCTGTTTGGGGGTAAAACAGCTCCTTATATATGGCTGCCTTTTACTGTTCATACCTGTGTGTTGGCTGCTCCTCCTTTGCTCTTGAAGTGGTAGCCTTAGCCACTTATGTTGATGGCAATTTGGGATTGGTCCTTGGAGGAGGTGGCCGAAATCTTCTTTTTTAGATTTGGCAGAGACTCTGCTGTTCTGCTGCTCTGCTACTCTGCTGCTCCTTTAGATAAGAATGATGGGTTTGGTTGACGGGGTTGACCAGAGTTGGCCGATTTGACCAGAGTGGACCTGGGCCGACCATACTGGATTGGGCCGAAATATGGGCCTGGGTTGAGTTTTATAGTTTGAGAATTGGGCTGCTGGTGTGGGTTTGTTTCTGATAGTTTTTTTTTTAATGTATAATTACTAAGTGTATCTTAAAGGTTATAAATTGTACTTTGTAATTACACATTTATTTATTTATGTTATTGCCTTCAGAATTAGATGATCATTGTATCTGTATGTAGTGCTCAAACATTCAATTGATTCTTCCAACCCAATTTGCTCACTTATCCAATTTCAAACCAAATCCAAACATCTAATCAATGCTTCCCAAACCATGGATTTGGGTCGTTAAAGCAAAATTACCAATCTTTCTATACCTTTTGACCAACTTTAGACCAATGAGACCAACTGAATACAATGACATTAGCATAGGTCGTGACAACATACTATTGTTATTCTAAATAAAGCGAATTCGGTAGCCATTAGCTACTGCTAATCCTACCTAGTACAAATATTCGAACCAAATACTATTGTTATTCTAAATAAAGCAAATTCGGTAGCCAATAGCTACTACTAATCCTACCTAGTACAAACATTCGAACCAAATAAAACGGACTTAAAAAAAATCGTTGGTACTTATTGATTTGCCATTGCTAATCTCAACCAACCTCGTCCAAATTTTTACTTGAGTTTTCTTTTTAAGTGGATATTCTTTTGAGTTTTGAGCAGGATGGTTGCTCCGGACAAAATGTGGTGTCTACAGTTGCCCCCCTTTGTATATCTCTTTGTATAAAGAGTTATACAAAGTTCTTATAAAGACACCACATTTTCTAAAAGTATCATGATGGTTGTGTTAGCGTCCTTGAAATAGGATGTGATTTGAGGATGATGTTAGGATAGTGAGTGATTTGGTGTGTTTGTATAAGATTTCCGACAGCGAGAACTTCTGTTTCTTTGATCATCTTTGCTGCTGATGGAAAATTTACTTTTTTATATAGCGTTTGCCGACGCGAGTAATTTTCTGATACTCACTATATTGTACTTCTTGATGCTCGACAGCGTCGACGGTTTCTTCTTATGCCCGTCAATCATCTTCTGCTATATTTCGTTAGCGCTTGCCAGCTCCGGTTAGGTATTTACTGGTAGGGGCGCTCGTTATCTCTTATGCGTTATTGAATGATAGAGGGGCTCGCCAGCTCCTATGAGGTATTGATTTGGTAGCGGTGCTCCTCAGCTCTCGTGAGGTATTGAATGGTAGGGGTGCTGCTCAGCTCCCGTGAGGTATTGAATGGTAGGGGTGCTGCTCAACTCCCGTGCGTTGTTGACTTGTAGAGGGGCTCGCCAGCTCCTATGAGGTATTAAATGGTTGGGGCGCTCCTCAGCTCCCATGCGTTGTTGACTGATAGAGGGGCTCGCCAGCTCCTATGAGGTATTAAATGGTTGGGGCGCTCCTCAGCTCCCATGCGTTGTTGACTGATAGAGGGGCTCGCCAGCTCCTGTGAGGTTTTGAATGGTTGGGGCGCTCCTCAGCTCCCATGCGTTGTTGACTTGTAGAGGGGCTCGCCAGCTCCTGTGAGGTTTTGAATGGTTGGGGCGCTCCTCAGCTCCCATGCGTTGTTGACTTGTAGAGGGGCTCGCCAGCTCCTATGAGGTTTTGATTGGTTGGGGCGCTCCTCAGCTCCCATGCGTTGTTAACTGATAGAGGGGCTCGCCAGCTCCTGTGAGGTTTTGAATGGTTGGGGCGCTCCTCAGCTCCCATGCGTTGTTGACTGATAGAGGGGCTCGCCAGCTCCTGTGAGGTTTTGAATGGTTGGGGCGCTCCTCAGCTCCCATGCGTTGTTGACTGATAGAGGGGCTCGCCAGCTCCTGTGCAGAGTGGGCGAAGGGTTTTTTTTCGGCTGCGGTAAGCATACTTGGGAATTTGGTTGCCCCCTCGCGGTATGCGGAGCGGGGTTAGGTTTTCTACATTGTCCGTGATAGTCGACGAACAAGTTTAGCAGGGGGTCTAATTTGCTTGTGATAGACGACAAAACAAATTGACTAGTTAGTTTCTAAATTGCCCGGAACAAGTTTAGCGGGGGGTCTAATTTGCTTGTGATAGACGACAAAACAAATTGACTAGTTAGTTTCTAAATTGCCCGTGATAGTCGACGGAACAAGTTTAGCAGGGGGTCCAATTTGTTCGTGATAGTCGACGAAACAAATTGACTAGGTAATTTTTGAATTGTCCGTGATAGTCGACGGAACAATTTAAAAAGATGGTCTAATTTGCTCGTGATAGTCGACGAAACAAATTGTCTAGGATTTCTAGATTGCCCGTGATAGTCGACGGGACAAACTTAGCAGGGATCCAATTTGTTCGTGATAGTCCACGAAACAAATTGACTAGGTAATTTTTGAATTGTCCGTGATAGTCGACGGAACAAGTCACAAAGATGGTCTAATTTGCTCGTGATAGTCGACGAAACAAATTGACTAGGTAGTTTTTGTAATGTCCGTGATAGTCGACGGAACACATCACAAAGATTATCTAATTTGCTCTTGATAGTCGACGAAACAAATTGACTAGGTAGTTTTTGTAATGTCCGTGATAGTCGACGGAACACGTCTATTAGAGGGCTCGCGATTGTTCGCCAGCACCGATATCGTATGTTCATGGTATTTGTTTAGGATGAACCTAAATGGATGTTATGCATTGCCATAATTGAATGCACTTTGTAGACTTGAAGAAGTTTTGTGTATGTAATTGTTGTATGTAGCACGATTTGACAGGCATTTGAAATCTAGTTAAATGCATGAGTTTTTGGGAATTGTAGTCAATGAATGCATGATCCATTTTAATATGTGATGTTTTCTTTTAAGGATTTTCAAAATGATTTTGAGAATGATTGTGTGATGTGTGGTGCTAATGAAGTCATGAATACTCATTGAAAAAAAATGATATAATGCATTTGGCAACTGTTATGAGAATATGTAATTTTGTTTGGTTTTTGTTTTGTGTTTTAACCCGGGGTTCCTTTAAATTGCTCATCCTCCAGGAATCGTCATTTCCTTTTGATCGACTCGATCCTTAGGTCATGTTTATGTTGGAGAGACTTTAAGCTTGCTCGCTTTAAACTTATCTTCGTGGTGATAGTTGTACGAGGGTATACTTTGTGGGGTGAGCAGGTGATGTATATTGCTTCATTCTTCTTGTCGGCCATGCTTGGACCTATATGTTTAACAGTTCTGATCTCTTTGTATGCGTGACATGTTGGTTCCTCCTCCTTCTAACCATAAAGTTGAAGGGTAGTAAGTTTGCTGGTTGGTTTAATGAGCTTTGATTGCTCCCAAACTCCTTGAGACTCTTTCATCGACTCGTGAGTAAAAAGTTGATTTCCGATTCTTGGATACTCAGGCTTCCCCTTCTTCCATGGTGCACCATTTTTGTCGTCGAAGATCTGTTACTCACTTTCTATTCTCCGGAACAAAGAGCGACTTTATCAATCTTAACTTAAGACGTATGCAAAAATGTTTGAAAATGTTCATTGTTAAAATTGCAAGCCATGTCAATCTGTTTGAAAATTTGATTTTCTTTTTAATAAGAGAAATATAAGCGAAGCCATGAGAATATCAGTAAGCGCTCGCTCTTACTCTTGCTTTTGATTTCGCTCGCTCTCACTCCCGCTTTGGATTTCGCTCATCACTCACTCCTATAGGTGATTCGAGTGTACGACACTTCAGCTACCATTAAGATTCTAGTCACTTTGCGACGTCTCATTTTATGTTGGTGGCCAACTGCGTTCCTTGTGCAGCAACGTGGAAGACCTTGATGTGATTGATTTAGGATACCTTCCTATGGCTTCGTTGTGGACGTTGGTTTCCCATGAAAGGGCCTTTTGTCCGATATGACTTTGATGGTAGGAGTCCTCTTGAAGTGTGGTTTATTCAGATGGGTGACAGATAAGTCAGATTTTGATATCAACCCTAAGGTTTCTTGTAGAGGGATTCTGGTTTTGCCCCCAATGTATGAGATTGACATGATGGGTTGAGAACCACTACTATCCCGGTCTTTTTTCGGCGAAGATTTGTTTGAAAATGTCGCCAGTCTTGGGCATATTTGAGGGAATGTGGTGTTTGGCTGGTTTTGCCCCCTGTCTTTGAGACTAGGGTTTCAAGGGTCATGGTTTTGAAGTTTTTGCGAATGTAATCTGGTTATGGACTTGTCAAGATTTTTGTTTGACCTCTAAATGTGGGTTGTGGTGGAGCTTCAGCTTCTGACTTGCTCTCAAAATGATGAGTATATGGGATGAAGTGATTTTGGCCGAAAAGGCTTTCTTATCATCAAAGTTTACTGCTTGAAGGTCCTTCTTGCCGTATCTTGAAATTGGTCGGGCAAGACTTTGGCATGGTGCAGAAAGTTGGTACTTCAAAAGCTAAATAGGGGCACCTAATTTGTAAGTCCCACAACATTTTTCTTCTTCTTTTTTCTTTTTTCCTTTTTGTTCTTTTTCCCTTCTTTTTTTTCGGTTTTTTTTTTTTGGTTTTTTTTGTTTGTTTTTTTTTCGTGTGGGACTTACTTGATTTTGTTATGCCCCCATCTATGCTTCTTTCTTCCTTGCTCTGTTATTTGTCTTCGGTGGGACGAGTAGTGAAAGGACGAGAGTCTGTTTTGATGATTGATCGTGTGGGTGTCGCTTCTCGTTAGCTAGGTTGAATTGGCTATTCTTTTTTTTAGAAGTGAGGATTTCGATGCCATGTGCTTGTTTGTATAGATGAGTGCTTCACTCAAGTGATTCTTGGGTTTTGATAAATGGGATCCCTGAACTTCCCGGTCTTCTTGTCACGAAATATTGTGAGAGATTCATGTCTGTAATGTTGTGTCCCTTGTACGTCGAGATTTGGATATTCGAGTTCATGTAAGCTGAGTCTCAATTTGTTGGCAAAAGTCAAATGTAGTGGTGACGAGATTCTACAAGTAGCATGATGTCGTATGCTCATTACACCTTTCTACTATTAGCTCACGTAATTTATGAACGCTAGTAGGGTGTTTGTTTCTTGATTTTAGTTGATCATGCACACCCTCAACACCAGTGGGTGCTCAAAATATTGACAGTGGCAGGGTGTTTATAATCACTCAACACCAGTGGGGTGTCCCAAATCTCAGCACCAGTGGGGTGCTCATAATTGCTTATCATGGCAGTCTCATGGCTTAACTTCGAAAATAAAGTCGGCTTTGGATGGCTTCCATTTTTTAGAAGATAAATCCGTTTTAAAAAAAAAAGGACCTGTAGTGGCATTCGTTATTTTGATAAAAAAAACCATTGATGGGAACTCTCAAATTAAGATTGATAATGGTCACGCAATGCTCCGAAAAGGTCGAAACGTGAAAGATCTTTTATTCATGATGACGAAAGCAAAAGTGATACATATTTTGTTATGGCAAATGATCTCGATATTTTATTTACTTTGGTAGACTCGACATCATCATAATCGAGTTTTGCCTTGTAGTACGCCCACTAATTCTCATGTGTTGGCAGTGAATCCCTGTTGACGTCTGGGCGTTTTTGGCTCTTCTTCGAACTTCAACCAACCAGCTTTTACCATCTCTTGAATCCTTATCTTCAGAGCGTTACAACTTTCCACAGAGTGCCCTTGGACTCCGGAATGGTAATCACATTGCTTATCGAACCTATACCATCTTGGATATGGAGGTCGTAGAGCCTCACCCGGAATAGGAGCGATTAGTCGTTCATGGAGTAACTGAGGGAAGAGTTCGGTATACGTGATTGGGATTGGATCAAATACCCTTTTTGCTTTCCTTGGCATAGTGACATCTCGGTTAACACCTTGTTGTGGTACCGGTAGTGGGATTTGATTTGCTGGTGTCGCGAAGTTCAGAGGTCGCAATATTGGTGTGGTTGTTGCAACATAAGAAAGAGCATGATTCTTTTGAAAGTGACACTTCCAGATATTCTCTTCTGCTTCCACCTGGGTTGACAGTAGTTTTCCTTTATTTCGTACCCTTTGGTTTGCCCTCTCATCCATTTCGTGATTCTCTAACTTCCCTTGTCCGATGCAGATCACACGTTCTTCAAGCGTTTCTGATCTTCGCGGATTGTCACATTTTGATTGTTCTGCATCATGCACATTCTTTGAGAGCAGGAGTGGAGTCTTATCATTTGACGTTACTTTGTTGTGCGGTTGGTATAAAATTTCTTCGCCAAATGGCGCATCTCCATTTTTCGCTTCCATTGTCCTCTCAATTTTTGACAGAATCCTCAAAATTGTGCTAACATCCTCTTTCACTTCTTCAAGCCCAATCACTCTTCTCTTGATGTCATTTAAATCCTTCTGAAATGCCTCCATGACAAACTGAGCCTCGGATCTTGTCGAGTACTTAAGGATTTGATTTTTCCTTGTGGAGGAGCAATTTTAAGAAAACCTGATTTTTCTTAACATTGTTAAATTTATTCTGTTCTTTATACGTATGCATGATGCTTATGCAAAAAATGCAATGATGCATGAATGCAAATACGATTTTGAGGGGTGTATATGTTTTGCAAAAATATTTGTGTGACCAATTTTGAATTATTGAATGAAAGTTTTAAGGGAAATATAAAGATATGGGTTTTTAAAAAAACCTTTCACGCTAGTTAAGTAAAAGACAGAACATAACATATCATATCAATAACAAACATGCATTTATATGATAGAAAGAATGTCATCCTAATTAGGTACACCTATGGCTTCGGGAGGCGTAATGACTTGGTTGTAGGGTGGCATTTGGGATTATTTTGGACTGTTTAGGGAGGCTTCTATCCTTACTATATGCTGGCAGAGGAATTTCTAGGGATTTGGCTCCCAAGTTGTATCTTGCTGTAGCCCTTTCAAACTGGCTGGATACCTCGAGATCATCCTCGGATCCGAGTTCAACTTGGTTAGAAAGTTTTGCGCGACTACCACTACTGTGGATATCACGGTACTCCTTTCAATTTTCTAAAGGGATAGCCCGGGCATAGAGCTTTTATGCATGAATGCAGAATTTAATTGCGAAAATATAATTGCGCAAATAATAGCGTAAACACCCAACACGTAATAGAAATTTAGAAAAACTTATCGAACTTAGTTATGTAGCTCGACTCTCGAATGTCCCCAGCGGAGTCGCCAACTGTCGCAACCGTCCCGTCCGGGGGGGTCCGAATGTCGTATCGTCGGCATTTTTAGGAGTCGCCATCGATCTTACTTGGAGTGGATCGAACACTCTTCGGATCGGCTCTAACCTTAGGGTCGGAACCGAGATCTGGTCTGCGAAAATGAAGTTCTGGGTTCGGGAGTACGGTTACGTGTGGGGAAGTTAAGCAACACCCCCACAACGCCCTAAATCGGTACTACTTAAGTCGATAAGTTTTTATGCGAGTTGGGTGTATTTTGGTAATAATTTTGTAATTTTAGGGTCCCACTGGACCATTTAACGATCTTCTCGTATTAGTTGTAATTAATTATACGCCCACTGACGTAAAAATTTAAAGATAAAGTTAGTTGATTAGTTGGACTCGAACCTTATCGGTTGGCTACGTACCCGTTAGACGGGATCAAAGTCCACGTAGTTCGTTGGGACTTTGAAAATTTAATTGTAGCTTTTACCACGTTCCACTGAACGTAATTCTCGTATCATATTTTTATTGTTAAAATTTAGATTGATTATTATTAGGATTTTAATTAGAAGGATGTATTTTGGTGTAATAGAAAAAGAAATGAGACAAACTTAATCCGCATTTCACATTTCGTATTAAGGATTGTAAAACAAATAAAACTGAATGGGATGGCAACATTAATGCATGATGGATTGGCAGCCAACCTGGCTAAAACGCCTGACCAGGCTCGCGTTTGAACCGGAGGACGTGGGTTCGAAACGCACTGGTGGAGAAATTTTTAATTTTCTCGTTTTGGTGCAGAGAAGGGGGAAGGGCATTCTAGTACTTTCACGAAAACGCGGTGGCATGGACGCGTAAATAGCCGGGAACCCTAGGGGCATTTTGGTCATTTTAAAGCTAGAGGTATATATAGTCTCTTACAACACAAAAAATCAAACCCTATTCTAAATGATCTAGCGGCCGCCACTCTCATCCTCTCCCTCTCGTCCTCCGTCCAGAGAAAACCCTACACTCTCAAAAAATCAAAACAAACCCTACACTCTCTCCCCCCTCTTGGCCAGAGAAACCCGAACCCAACCTCCCTCAAGGCCGCCGCCGTCGCTCTCCTCTCGTCCCTCGTCTCTCTCTCTTGCTCAGAGAAAAGAAACCCAAACCCTAGCCTCGCTCAAGGCAGCCGCCGCCGCTCTCCCCTCTCGTCCCTCGATATGACGAAGATCGCTAAAAAAAATCGAGCGGGAGACCTTCGATCTAGGTAAGATCATTGCATGCAAGTTTGTTTTTTATTTCTGGGTTTTCGAGCGAGATTCTAACCTTTTTCTTGTTTTTCTTTCGGAGATCGATCCAAAACCGAGGAGGGGGCCCCGATTTGCATTCTAATAATCTCGATCTATCGCTTCTAGTTGGAACAGAGGTGACGAGGAGGAGGTTTTACCCTCTGGTAAGCCCCCTTTTACAATGCATGTCCATTTTTATTCGATTTAACGAATAATATTGGGATTTTGACTTGTTTGGCTTTCCTTTGTTTTATTTTTTTTGTTTCGGATCCCTGCCGAAGGAAGGGAAGGGAAGGCGGCGGTCGCCGGCGGCGCGGCCAGCGCCAGAGCCGACGGCGAGGGTTTTGTTTGGGGGTAAGTTATTTGTTTTATTTTTTTATTCTCGTTTTTTACCTATTATCATTTTTGGGGTTCTAACTCTCGATTTCCTAATTTTTTGCAGATCTTATTCAATTTGAAAGAAACTAGGTGATACCTCTTCTAAACCTAAAATGGGTGGTTTAATTATCGTTATGATTGTTTATAGAACTTTCTGGTGTTGTGAAAATAAATTTTGTTAGACCTCCTAGGTTTGTTTAGCCTTAATGTTTGGTTTTGGGTATGGTGGTGAACTTGCTTTATTAAAATTCGAAAATCTATAATGGTCCTAAAAGTAATACGACATCATAGCTACTGCTTATGACTATCAATTGGTTAAACAACTTGATTAAAAGGCTAATACTGATTAGTAACAAATGGGATTTTTAATGAGAGTGTTTTATTGTATTTAGCATACAAAATAATAATCAAATGAGAACTTCGTGATTACCAAATCTGGTAATTGAGTTAAAAGGGCACCCTTACAACCATCAAATGAGGTATTTTAAAATACTCTCTCAAAGATCTTGTTTGAATCCTATTTTTGTGTTTTGAGTAGATTGCTGGATTTTTGATATGTTGAAAGACTAAATGAAATAGCCTAGCTGATATTATTGCTAAGTTCAGCTAGCAACTTAGCAAGAATTATACTTGCTAGAAAAACTGAAAGCAATTTAAACTAATTCATTGTACGTTAGTGATAAAATGAAACTGTTTATTGTAGCATGTAACGGAAAAATGGCATAAAGAGGCATACATGTCACAAAGATCAGAATTTTGTAATACCCACTTCACATACAGACTTAAGCAACCTAACTATAGATTATGAATTTGGAAGCAATCATCATTTACAAACATGTTAAATGAATTTTCCTTCATGGATGTATAGATGACTAGATGCTCGTATGGTTGATGATGTGTAGAAAATACCAACCTGTGTTGTAAATTAGGTGGAGGTTGATGGCGATAGTTTGTTGCTATTTCTGACTCTCTGCCCCTTTTGGATCCTTATTGCTTCTGGTCTGCCTCTTTTGGTGCTTAGTGCTTTAATGTCTTTGTTTCCCTTTTGTGTGCTCTTTTTGTTCGTTCCTCTCTACCCCTGTTTGGGGGTAAAACAGCTCCTTATATATGGCTGCCTTTTACTGTTCATACCTGTGTGTTGGCTGCTCCTCCTTGCTCTTGAAGTGGTAGCCTTAGCCACTTATGTTGATGGCAATTTGGGATTGGTCCTTGGAGGAGGTGGCCGAAATCTTCTTTTTTAGATTTGGCAGAGACTCTGCTGTTCTGCTGCTCTGCTACTCTGCTGCTCCTTTAGATAAGAATGATGGGTTTGGTTGACGGGGTTGACCAGAGTTGGCCGATTTGACCAGAGTGGACCTGGGCCGACCATACTGGATTGGGCCGAAATATGGGCCTGGGTTGAGTTTTATAGTTTGAGAATTGGGCTGCTGGTGTGGGTTTGTTTCTGATAGTTTTTTTTTTAATGTATAATTACTAAGTGTATCTTAAAGGTTATAAATTGTACTTTGTAATTACACATTTATTTATTTATGTTATTGCCTTCAGAATTAGATGATCATTGTATCTGTATGTAGTGCTCAAACATTCAATTGATTCTTCCAACCCAATTTGCTCACTTATCCAATTTCAAACCAAATCCAAACATCTAATCAATGCTTCCCAAACCATGGATTTGGGTCGTTAAAGCAAAATTACCAATCTTTCTATACCTTTTGACCAACTTTAGACCAATGAGACCAACTGAATACAATGACATTAGCATAGGTCGTGACAACATACTATTGTTATTCTAAATAAAGCGAATTCGGTAGCCATTAGCTACTGCTAATCCTACCTAGTACAAATATTCGAACCAAATACTATTGTTATTCTAAATAAAGCAAATTCGGTAGCCAATAGCTACTACTAATCCTACCTAGTACAAACATTCGAACCAAATAAAACGGACTTAAAAAAAATCGTTGGTACTTATTGATTTGCCATTGCTAATCTCAACCAACCTCGTCCAAATTTTTACTTGAGTTTTCTTTTTAAGTGGATATTCTTTTGAGTTTTGAGCAGGATGGTTGCTCCGGACAAAATGTGGTGTCTACAACTAGATGTCTTGGTTCTCATGGACCGGGTCCACAAGGCTGATGGACGAAATTGCGAACTCGGCCCGCTACCACAACCACTTACGGTGTTGCAAAGCTGCATGCATGCATGCATGCAACGTAACTGTACTACGTACCCTAAAGCCACCCCTATAATATCAACAATCTATTTCGGCATGCCACCTCAGCATTCACCAAGATCCAAGAACCAAGATCAAGAAATGACCAATCAGAATTAGCAACCAAAAAGGAATACCAAAATCAAAACGGAAACCCCCCATAATATAAACGAGACGCTAATCTTCGTTTTTATTGGTTCACACATTCTCCCATCAACAATTTTCAGGGCTTTCGTTTCCATATCGATTATCGCACCACGATGAGCTACATCCCGGGCCTTCCGCCGGGCTTCCGGTTCGACCCAACCGACGACGCGCAGCTGATTCTCGACTACCTCTGTCCCAAAATCAGCCAAGACCCGAACCGGTTCCACCCAAACACCAACGTGGTGTTCGAAGCCGATCTCTACGACGACGAGGAGAGGTGGAAGCACTGGTTCGACCTGACGGGCGAGTCGAGGCTCTACTTCTTCACCCGGCTCAAGAGGAAGAAGAAGGAGAAGGGGAAGCGCGTGGAGCGGAGCTTCGGGCAGAGCGTGTGGAAGTCGCAGAAGGACGACAAGATCAGCCTCGTCCTCGTCCCCGGCGAGAAGGAGATCGAGATCGGCACCAAAAGGTCCTTCTCGTACAAAGTGAAGGACGACGACGGCGGCGCCGGCGGGAGTAGTAGTAATAGGGAAAGTGAGAGCAACGGGTGGGTGATGCACGAGTTCAAAATCAATGGAGAGTTGGCTAAGTGTCTTGGTGTTGATGGCGACGGTGGTGGTGAGGATTATGTTATTTGCTGCGTGAGGAAGAAGGAAGAGGGGAAGAGTAATGGCGGTGGCCAGTGGCCGGAGATCGAGCTGATTGATGCTTCGCCGTGGACTGCTGTCTAGGTCCAAGACGACGATTCGGATATTTCTGTTCGAGAACGGATAGAGTGAGTTAGGGCAAGATTTCTTGATTTTTTTTTTGGTAGAATTTTTGAATTTTTCTTTAATTATATGTAGAAGAAATATAAAATTTCGCAATTATTTCTAGATAAATGAAACGTTGAAAGCTTTTTACAATGTTGTTGTTTTATTTTATCTACAAAATATTAGTGTACGAAGGAAGAAAAAAATTAAAAAACCATATGATTAATTAGTGTATTTTTTTTATAAGGGTGATATAGGTTTGGTTTTTAATTAAGAGATTGGAACTTGGGTACTCTAAGATCAAGTCTAATGGTATTGCAAGATTAGTATATTCTTGTTTATTAATATTTTTATGTATTTGACATTACTTAATTAAAGTGTGGACAAATAATAAGTGATTGATTACTAATCATACATATATAATATTATATAACATTGTAGAAGAATGAAGAACACACAAATTTACGTGGTTCACTAACACCATGTGTGTTGGCTACATCTAAAAGAAAAGAAAAAAAAACACACGCGAGCAATTGTGATCACCTGACAAGTTATTGTATTTTTGTCATTGATGATGTTCAAAACTTCTTTTGACCCTTTCGAGCTTTTTCATCTTCTCCTATTGAGACTCTGGGAAAAAAAACAACAAAATTTCCACTTTACCACTCCATTGTTGTGGACGGTCTAATTAAGCATTGGCTTCTGCAATATAATTCTACTTAATCTCAAATTATTTTGTAACTTACTTCAACAACATAACCATCCTCATTGTCATTATTTGACGAGCGTGTTGAGTATTCTTCTATTATCTATAGTCCCTCGGGTTGCGCCACAAATTGTCTTGCCTAACCCTTTCTTTGTCAGGGTTAGAGGTACGTATATCATATATGTGTGTGTTTCATTGTATTTCCCGGGCGAGTTTGTGCTAAGGCAGACCTGGTAAATTAGGACTCTATCCAACCCAAAATCACAAGTAAAATTAGAATTAGATTGACATTTTTGTCACCCTAACCAGAATGATCCTAAAGCGTGTGACTGCATTTTTTTAGCGAGTTAGGGTGGGAGGGTCGGCTAGTCAACCCGCTCCCAACCATCCATCCAAAAACTTTCCTTCTTCCCCGCACAAGCTGTCAAGAGTAAGACTCCAAGTCAAAAACCAAACCAAAAGTGGGGAATGGGATGATTATTAATTTGCAATTGGAGGTTACAGTGGAATTTAAAATAAAAATATAATTAACTAAATTAAGACCAGGGGTGGGGAAAAGAAGGGAAAGGCTCATAGTGGAGCGGAGAAACGAGGAAAAAAAAGGAAAAAAGAAAAATGATGGAGGAACTTTGGAGATTTTTTCAATAATAGCACCTTTTAAAAAAAATTATAAAAATAGCATCCAGGCGAAAATATTTACACTACTAGCACCATTTTTTTATGGACCGCACCTCCAAGGTGCGTTTTATATGTAAACCGCACCCTCCAGGTGCGTTTTATGTATAAATTCACCTTGGAGGTGCGTTTTGCGCCACGTCAGACTGGGAACCGCACCTTCAAGGTGTGTTTCCCCGGGAGCGACCTTGGAAACCGCAGGATCCAGCTGCGATCCAGCGGCGGACCGCTTGCCACCTCAGCAATGCGCGCAATGAATCGCAGACTGCAGTGGCAGGGAGCGGTCAACCCTCGTGGAGCATAAACCGCGCCGGGAAGGTGCGGTTTTGACTGGGGCAAAATTACCAGACCGCCCTGGAGGGTGCGGTCTGATGGGTATAAATACCCCCTCCCCCCTCTCATTTTTTCACACCACAACCATGCTCCACTCTCTCTCTCTCTCTCTCTCTCTCTCTCTCTCTAGAATTAGCTCTCTAACCCCTCCCCTCTCTTCCCAAAAGCCTAGGAAATAGTGGTCTGTTGGTTGCGGCTAAGTTCGATCTGCCATCAGAAAACATTTCTTTGGTTTTTCCCTCAAAACCCGCCCGCCAAATTTCTGTCTGACGCCGAATCTCTGTCCGACTTTCGCGAGAAAATGGACGAGTGGTTCCAAGAAGAGGGAGTTTATTATGATGAATTTCAAGCGGTACGTAATCATTATTTTGGTCAAGCATCCAGCTCTTATAGAAGAAGAAAGGAGTCAATCACATACAAGTTGCCCTTTTGTTATAAGCTTTTTAATTAGTATATGTACTAACCTTGTTGTTATTCTCTCGTAGGTTGGGGATGACGTGAATATATACAACCAACGGTACTATTTGGATCAAGGGCCTATTGATGCGATCGACTTGTATGACCAACCCAACCATCGTTCAAGGGATGTTTGGAACGATCACCCGGTACATACAATTCTTCATCATTTATCTTTCTTTTATTTTGCTAATGTACTTAGTGGAATATAAAATAAATTTGAAATAATTTAATCGTATTGGTTGTTTTCAATAATTTAATCGAATACATAGCGGCACTTACTTCGAGTCTTTATAAAGAGATGCACGTCTAAGGAAATGGGGTTTTAAGCGATTATCATGATCCTCCCATTTCTTGGGAAAATCGGGTATTAAGAGATCTTCGGATCCCCCCTTTTTCTGTCAAAAAGGTTGCGTCTCTAAGAAGATGTATACCTCTTCTAAGAGTCTAACGAGTGTTGCATTGTATTCGATTAAATTATTTAAAACGATCAATACGATTAAATTACTTACCAAACAACCAATACGATTTATTTTTATGTGTACTTAAATGAATTTGTTAATTTCAAATGTTTGAATATGTATGTATCTCCTTAAATTATTATTCATTTTGAATGTTATTTGTGCAAATTAATTTAGTTTTTTTTTGTTTTATGGCTATATGTATATATCCTGGAAAAACCGCAAATTACTTAAATTTTGATTGTTTATAATATAATTATAATAGAATTATTTCTAAATTAAATCATTAATTTTAATTAATTTAGTTATAAGACTGAACTATTACTTATATATCATAAATCATTTTAATAATGGTTGAAATTAAATCATTAATTTTGATTTATTTAGTTATAATACTATACTATTACTTATATATCATAAATAATTTTAATAATGGTTGAAATTAAATCATTACTTTCAATTTATTTAGTTATAAGACTAAATTGTTACTAATATATCATAAATAACATTGAAATTTTTGCTAGGAGGCACAACAAATACTCCGCTATAGGGGTACGACCAATGTGTTCCCATGGAACCCAGTTATCTTGCCCTATCTCAAAAGGGCACGGTTGGAGTCGATTAGGCATTTTGTAGGCATAAAAGTCGATCGGCAACTCATTACCGCATTGGTTGAGAGATGGAGAAAGGAGACACATTGTTTCACACATCCGCGAAAGAGAGTGCACCATCACACTCAAGGACGTCGCCATCCTAACTCATCTGCCTATCGACGCCAAAGAGGTATGTGTGAGTGATCCCCCCCCCCCCCCCCGAGGATCGTGACGGTATGACCGGTTGGCAGTATTTCATCCATAGTGTTTTGGGGGTGAAAGTACCAACCAAGGGGAGCGTTGATACGACGGATCGCTTGCCATCATTGAGGAAAGGCCAAGTATCAATCAATTGGTTGACGAAGTATTTTAGGGACCATCACGATCCTGAAAAAGATGGGGTGCCCCTAACCGAGGAAAGTCCGGAGCTGTAGAAGGAAAGATATGCTCGTGTTTATCTCATGGGCATGATAGGAGGAGTGTTCTTCTCCAAAAAAATCGAGCAATTTAATTAGTTGTGGATGGCTTAGGATCCTCCATGGTAGTTGGGATGCGATGGGGGGAGTTGAGCTGGGCATACGCTTGCCTAGCTAATATCTACCACCACTTGTGCAACGCATCTCTCAAAGCTGTGAGGGAGGTTGGCGGCGCAATGTTCATCGTCCAGTTTTTGGCTTGGGAGCATCTGCCATCTGCCATGGATTGCACCTCTCCAGTGTCCCGACATGAATTTGGGTCCCGATCATCCCCTAAGACTCGAAGCTTATGGTTATAGTTAAATTTCTCATACCCCATCATGATTTTATAACACAATTTTCCATAATTTTTAGCTTATTTTAATGGAGTGTATTTTAATTATCGTCTTATTAATAAGGTGGGTTGGAGCCTCAACATGCGACAACCTTGCCCAACACAAGTTGGTAGAGTATCGGAGGAGGCTAGAGCGACTTTGGGAAGGAGAGGTAACTAGAAAACTTCTAAGTGCTATAACTTTTTTTCATGGAGTACATGTATTTTTCCAATCAGATTTAACTTAAGTTACTAATATTTTTTTGTAGATCAAATTCGATCCATACTCGGCGAACATCGTTCATTGGCATTTACAGAAATTCCCCTAGAATATCGGGCAATGGTGCACGAGGGTCCCTCTCCCCTGATACTTCTGGCATGAGCACTCACCAAGTTTTGTCCTGAAATTTACCAAAACTTCATGGCGATGGCTAGAGCGACTTTGGGAGAGAGACCCTCGTCTTATTATCGTCTTATTAATAAGGTGGGCTGGAGCCTCAACATGCGACAACCTTGCCCAACACAAGTTGGTAGAGTATCGGAGGAGGCTAGAGCGACTTTGGGAAGGAGAGGTAACTAGAAAACTTCTAAGTGCTATAACTTTTTTTCATGGAGTACATGTATTTTTCCAATCAGATTTAACTTAAGTTACTAATATTTTTTTGTAGATCAAATTCGATCCATACTCGGCGAACATCGTTCATTGGCATTTACAGCAATTCCCCGAGAATATCGGGCAATGGTGCACGAGGGTCCCTCTCCCCTGATACTTTTGGCATGAGCACTCACCAAGTTTTGTCCTGAAATTTACCAAATCTTCATGGCGATGGCCCCCGTGTCTACCATCCTCACGGTGTCCGGTCGTCACGCTAAACTCGCCAGTTGCCTGATTCATAACGGTTACACTGTGTAGACTACTCTTCCGATTGTCATGCTCTAGTAATTCTGTGACTTTATTGGCATGGACCTTTCCCTGTGCCTCGTTCGTCCTTACCCAGTGTAGTCGATTGACAAACCATCCATTCGTTTTCCAGAAAGTCATCTCCACAATGGCAGAGATTGGCAGCGCCCGAACACCCTTGTAGGCATAATTGATACTCTCTTATGAGTTCGTTGTGGCCACACCCCATCTTGTACCTCCGTCTTAATGAAATGTCCACATGGATAGGTCATGTCCATCCAGCCACTGTGCCCCTTCAGAGCATAACTCGCGCATCTTCTGCAACTTCTCCTGGAATTTTTTCTCATGGTATGCAACAGTTGAGGTAATCACAATTAAGTAATACGTTAGTAATAATTCGGCAATTTATTACAATTCGAACAACAATCAGGTACTCTCGTTAGACTCTTAGGAGAGGTTTACATCTCCTTAGAAATGCAGCCTTTTTGACAGAAAAAGGGGGATCCTAGGATCTCTTAATACCCGATTTCCCCATGAAATGGGAGGATCATGATAATCGCTTAAAACCCCATTTTCTTAGACGTGCATCTCTTTATAAAGAGTCTAACAAGTGTACCATTTATTTGATATAAGATATTGTTCTTCTCCAAAATTAAACAACCAACAGAGAGCTTGCCAATCCACCACAAATTATCAACAAGCTTCTTCTGCTTGAAATGATGGTTCCAGTTGCTCTTGAAGTGTCGTATGCACCACCTTTGGGACCACTTCCATGCTGGATCCAAACCTAAGATGGAAGCTCTAATCCCAGCGTGCCGATCAGAGAATATTGTCAGGTCCGTCCTCCTAGTGACGTGGAGCTGAATTTGCCGGAAAAACCATCCATAGCTATCAGTATTCTCTCCCTCAACAATGGCGAAGGCTAACGGAAAGACTTGTTTGTTTGCATCCGCCCCACTGCATTCAGTAGGGTGTCTTTGTACTTGCCGGTAAGGAATGTACCATCCACTTGGATTACAGGGACACAGAAGCCAAAACCATCAATAGATGGCTTGAATGCCAAAAAAGTCGTTTGAAATGGCGTTTGTTACCTGGCTCTGGCGGTTGTACCTCTTCATCTTGGTATCGAGGGGAGAAAACAGTGTCAGGGTTAGACGCCTCCAGTGCCAAAATCAACCTGGGAATGAATGCATATGATTCTTCCCAATCACCATATACCGCGGCCAGAGCTTTCTGCTTTCCATGCCACGCCTTCTTATAGTTAATCATATAACCATAACGACTTGCAATGTCAGTGATTATGACTTTCACCTTCAGGTCAGGATCTTGCTCAATTAGATGCTTGATAGCCACAGCAACCACCCTGGATTTCAACTGTCGATGGCCTTGGGATGTTATGGATGACACACATGTGTGTGTTCACCGCACGGGATATGACCTAATGGCCGTGTCTCTTGTTGTTCATGGCCCGGATCCTAACATTGCATCCCTCTTTATGATTACGACATCTGATTATGAGCCTTTTCGTGTTGGAATGAGTTGTGTGCCATTCAAAATGCCGAGTCATTGCTTCAGTATCAATGGCGTGCCGCACCTCCTTCTTCGAGCCAAATTGTTGGCCCTTCATAAACCTAGTGAGTGGACCCCATATTGGAACGTCCGGCGGTTCCAAGTCGCTGTCGACCATTCAATCTCCGTCTGGATTGTGATTGTAGTAGGGGACTGGTACACGGTCATGAACCACCTCATCATCATTATCTAAGTCTGACTCTGGTCCTGAATCATTGGCACCTTTAAGAGGTTCAGAGCTGTCTGCACTGACATTGTTCTCTCCTTCTTCATCAGAGGGGTCACTTACTGGTGCTGGCAGGGCATCTTCCATCTGATCCAGCTCATGAAAGGCACCTTCATCAGCTCCATAATGGTAGTTGTGAAAACTACCACTGCCTGATTGGAAGTTGTACTGGGGTTGGTTGGCATGGTCCGGTTAAACTTCTTCTTCATATGACGGGTAAGATTGATGATGACCTTCACCTTGCTCTTGGTACTGAAAATAGGAATGAGGATCATGGTAACTTTGGTAGGGATGATCTCCATATAATTCACCTCCACCATGGATACCAGATGTTTGACCGTCTCCAGAATGACCTCCAACACCTACGACCGTCTCGGTGTAAACGAACATCTCAGCTTTGGAAAGTTTGTTGGACCTCAAGAATTCGAGCATGGCATGTACCTCATCCTGAGTGGTTATGAGATATTCCTTGTGCCACAACGACCCGCCTTCTCTGTTTGGATATCGGTACACCATACGATCAACTCTTCTCGTGCCACCCATGCAAGTAACGTTAGTAAACATTTGATAGAGGTCTTCAAGCATCGGTCTGGTAGCGACCTTTATTTTCTGAAAATTGTCACCGACATAGGTGACCCCCTTTCCTCTCTCTTCGTGTAACCATTCCACTGTAACCCAAGCGTGAACTTTTGGAATGCCATCTGCAAAAAAAACAATAGTTCAACTAATATCATAAAAATCACAATTCACAATTCACAATAAAAAGTAATACAAAAAAAAACTTACGAGTTAACGTTAACCGCAAAAAACACTATAGAAATATGGAGCTACAATAGAAAATTGAAAAGGGAGAAGGAGAGGTGTGAAGAGAAAAAGATTTCCCGGCTGCCTTTTATAGGAAAAATCATCAATGGAAACCGCACCTTAGAGGTGCGTTTTTCATCTGCCATGCAGCCCCACGTCTGTGAATCTGCATGGCTGCTTGTCTGGTGTCGGAAAATAATTGACACACAAACCGCACTTGGGGGTGCGGTTTGTGTGGCAAAACCGCACCTTGGGGATGCGGTTTGGTTGGTGCAGTTTTGCTAGGTAAGCCCAAAACCGCACCTCGGTCAAGCGGTTTTTATAGGTCAGACCTGCAACCGCTTGGCCAAGATGCGGTTTGGTCCAGGATAATAAACCGCACCTTAGAGATGCGGTTTATATGTAAAATGCACCTTGGAGGGGCGGTTCAGAAAAAAGGGTGCTATTTTTGTAAATATTTTTGGCTGGATGCTATTTTTGTAATTTTTTTAAAAGGTTCTATTTTTGGAAAAATCCCGGAACTTTGGGTCACAAAAGGACAAAAAAAGGAGGGAATGAGTAACTTAGTTATGCTGCTCACTGGATAAAGTGTGAGTATCTACTCACACGGTGGATCTATTGTCCACGTGGGCGAGGGTAAGATGGCGCCGGGTTTGGGTTGAGGAAGGGTTTGCCGGTTTGGGTCGGCTGGTCGAGCCCACGGCTGACCAAGCCCATCGGGCCCAAAAACTGAAACCCACTTTCCCCATTTCAGTTTCTCTCGCCACTCTCCCCCACTTCGACTTCCCCTCTCTCCCCCACTTTCCTCCTCTCACGAAAACGACGAAGAAGCAAGCGAAGCGGCGGCGACGAAGGAAGCGTCGGCGAGGGACCAGCAAAGCGGCGGCGAGCGAAGCGGCGGCGAGCGAAGCGGCGGTGAGCGAAGCGGGATTAGGCGGCGAGCGAAGCGGGATTAGGCGGCGAGCGAAGCGGGATTGCGACGAAGGCGGGGCTTTCACAGCGGCGAAGATTTGGACTAAGGTAACTGTCTTTATACTTTGTTCATGGGTTTTCCTTTTATGGATTTGTCTTCATGGATATTCATTTTCGTTTGGATAGATTTGAGTTAGGGTTTCATGACTACGACTTGATCTGGGTTTTCCTTTTGTGGATTTGTCTTCATGGATATTCATTTTCGTTTGGATAGATTTGAGTTAGGGTTTCATGGCTACGATCGGGTTTTCCAATTGTGGATTTGTCTTTTGGGTTCGTGGGTGAAATATTTATTTTGTGGCAATTTATATGTCAGTGGATATGAGTTCGTTCTTCTGTGGATGTTATTTCTGGGTTTTGTGGATTTGCTTTGTGTTCCTTCTGATATTAGTTCTGTTAGGCAAGATATGCGTTCTGTTCCTTCTGGATATCCGTTGTTTATTGCTTGTGTTGTCGTTTGATGTATCTTGATATTGGTTTTGTTTGATCATTATATCAGTTATGACTTTCTTGGATAGTTGTTTGATAGGATCTGGGTATTGGTATGTGCAGAGATTTATCAATGGTAAGGACTAAAACAACCAAGAGGAAACAGCGACCGACTCCACGACAGCCACCACCACCGCCCCAGCCAGATGAAAATGAAGAAGAAGAAAATGTTGAAGTCGAAGAAGAAGGAGCTGCTAAAGAAGCTGCTGAAGTCGAATCAGGTGGAAGTGCAGAAGAAGATGCTGAAGCTGAAGTAGAAGGAGCTGAACAAGGAGCAACTCGAGGTCAAAGCAAGGCGAGGTACAGATTTCGGTGCACTCTAAATCTCTGCTACATGTTATAATCTGTTTTGTGTGCGTTCCGATATTATTTATTTTGATTCTGGATATCCATTGTGTATTGCTTGGATTGTTTCTTTGATATTTCTGGATATTGATTTTGGACCAGCATGATATCAGTTATGCCTTGCCTGGATAATTGTTTGATATATCTGGATAATTGTTTTTAATCAGCATGATATGGGTTCTGACTTGCCTGGATAATTGTTTGATATATCTGGATATTGGTTTTTTATCAGCATGATATCAGTTGTGACTTGGCTGGATAATTGTTTGATATACCTGGATATTGGTTTTTATGCAGCAGGATATCCGTTGTGACTTGGCTGGATAATTGTTTGATATATCTGGATATGTGTTATTAACCAGCATGATATATGTTAAGAGTTGTCTGGATAATTGTTTGATATATCTGGATATTTGTTCGTGCAGGGATAAGCTCACCGTGAAGAGACGACGACAAAATCCATCGCCGTCACCACCGCCACAGCTAGAGGAGGATGAGGAAGAAGAAGATGCTGAACTCGCAGCGCAAGTACGTGCACAGGCCCACGTTCCACAGGCCCACGTTCTAGGACAAGGCAAGCCATGGTACAGATTTCGGTGCCACACCAAATCTCTGCTAGATGTTATAAAATACTGGAAGGAAGAGCCAAGTTACTATGAAGCATGCAAGAAAGAGTTGGAGAAGGCTGGATTTGGAGGGCTATTTGAGCTTCGTCTGGCAAATGTTCCTAAGAAGTTGTTCGATTCCTTGATAGCACAGTTTGATGTGCAGACCCATTCATTCATTTTCGGTGAAGGGGATAACAAGAAGGTGCTTACCATCGAAGCTGAGGATGTTGCCCATGTATATGGGCTGCCTATTGGTGGTGCTGAGATTGATGTCGTCAAGTCTAACGACAAGATGCTTGAAATGTTCAAGGAGGAGCTCAACATGGAGTGTACTCGTAGTCGAAATGTAGAAGTTATGGATCTTAGAGAGGAAGCCTGTGGTGGTCCAAATGATGCACCGAAAAGGAGACCACCTATTTCAGCAGCGGTGAAGCAATTTTTGTTGCTGGCTCTTAGTTCAATGCTCGCCCCAAAGATGTCACGACTTTGTGATCTCGATTATGCAGAGTACATGGTTGTAAGGATGGAGGACATTGCCACTTTTAATTGGAGTGGTTTTGTTGCTCGTAATATGAAGTTTGAGTTGGGTCGGGTTAAGGAAAATGAAGCTGAAGCTAGGGCGCGTGGGAAACAGCAATGGCCTCTCGGAGATATCCACTTCTTAATGGTAACTTCTACTTTAATATTGTTGATATTTTTTATTTGATGGTTGATATTAGTTAACATCTAGGGATAATAGTTCATTTCATTCCTGATATCTGTTGTGAACGTTTTTTTGTAGATCCATTTGCTAGACTTCCTTAATGTGAGAGGGTTTGCCACCAAAACCATCCCGACCTGCAGCTATTGGTTCGATCCAAGGGTGGATAAGGTGTGCTCAAATATCCCCAAGGTAGCTGACAAATATATCATTGGTCCCATGTTGTTGTCAAGGGAAGAAGTGAGATCCCGCTTCCGTCCAGAGCGTGTCAGGAGGGATTGGGAATCAGGATCGAGCAGCTCGGCTCCTGCTACTGATTGGTGGGCGGATGTTGACTTGGAATCCCTTGAGGACGATGAGGTATGTAGATCTTCTCTTTGCATCTCAAAATCGTGGGTTAATAGACATGGATGCATGTAGCGAACTAAATTTGTTTTCAATATATGTGTAGCTTAAGGCATTGGAGTCATTGACTGAAAAAGTGATGGATGTATGGGAAACAAGGCGGGATAGTATCTAGAGAGTCGTCATTATGCGCCATCAAGGAAACAATTGAACTTTGCAATTCTCTTCTGTTTAAGTGGTTGTAATGTTATTGTTAGGATGTTATATTTGCCATGTTGGAATGGCTGAACAAAAGTTTGTTTACTTGTTAAGGATCTGTTACTTTTATGTATTGTTGGTTCTAGATACTATTTCTTTTCATGATTGCTTTGAACAAAAGTTTGTTTGCTGTATCGAATGATGAGATCCGAGTTTGAATATTACTTTGTTCTGTCTGGATAATAGTTGCACACTGTTTGGATATTATTCTTTCCTGTCTGGATAACAGGCGCCTCTTGTCAGGATATTACTCTATGTGGTCTGGATAACAGTTGTTAAATGTTTGGATATTACACTGTGCTTTATGGATAACAGGCGCCTCTTGTCTGGATATTACTCTGTAATAGTTGGATAACAGGCGCCTCGTGTTTTTTCAGCGACCAAAGCGAAGAAGGAAGAGGGGCCGATTGGCGAAATTGGTTCCCGTGACCAAAGGGGAAATGGAAAAGGAGGGATACGTGAAAGGCAAGAATATGTTCAGCCGCGTGTACTCTCGGAGAATACGTGAGAAGACTCAGGAGGAGCCTGAGGTGGTTCTGGAGCCAGATACAGTTGTCGAGCCTGAGGTGGATGTGGAGTTAGAGGCAGTAGTCGAGGGTGATGTTGAGGCCTCTGTTGTTAAGCCGAGTGCTGAGTTGGAGGTGGAGCCCGAGTCAATTGTCGAGCATGAGGTGGAGGTGCCTGTTGTTGAGTCGAGTACGATGTGGAGGTACCTATTGTTGATCCGGAGGTTCGCGAGGTGCCTGTTGTTGATTCGGAGGTTCGGGAGGAGCCTGTTGTTGATCCGGAGGTTCGGGAGGAGCCTGTTGTTGATCCGGAGGTTCGGGAGGTGCCTGCTGTTGATCCGGAGATTCAGCATTCGGAGTCCATTTTTGGTCAAGTGAATGTGGTGGAGATTGCTCTCCAGACCGCTGCTGCTGCTGAAGAGAGTATAGAGACATCCCCGACTACGGTAAATTTTGGAGGATACCAGTAGTGTCTGTTCTTCCTGGATGTTTGTTTCGTTTTCTGTGGATACTAGACTGTTCTTCCTGGATATTTGTTTCTGTTTCTTTCGAGACTAGCTTGGGCTTCCTGGATATATGTTTCTTTTTCTTTGGATACTAGCCTGGAAAGCCAGGATATTTGTTTTGTTTTCTATGGATATTAGTCTTTTAGTCCTGGATATTTCTTTCTTTTTCAATGGATATTAGTTTGTTCTCCCAGGATATTTGTTTCGTTTTCTTTGGATATTAGTCTATTATTCCTGGATATTTGTTTTTTGTTCTATGGATACTAGCTTAGGCTTCCTGGATATATGTTTCTATTTATTTGGATACTAGCCTGGAAAGCCAGGATATTTGTTTTGAATCTGTGGATATTTGTCTGTTGTTTTGCAGATACCTTCCGAGGATACTGCTACTGTGTTCGATCCTTCTACTGAGGTTCTGACGCAAGGAGAAGCAGCACCATCAGAGGGGGAGCTTATAGCAGCAGCATGCCAGAGGATGCTGGAGGATAGCGATGATGATATTCTCGTAAGTGAGAGGCCTATGACTCAGGAGGTGGCAGAGTTTATGCACTCTATTACACCAGAAGCATGGAAGGAAACTTTAAAAACTCCTGCATTCGAGAGGTCAAAACACCACCCAATCGACTCATTAGTGTACGTTTTGGCAAAGTCTCTGTCGACGAAACTCGACGCTACGGCACTGCAAGTGGTTGAGTTCATCTTCAGTACCACAGCTGAAGGTGAGTAAGTTGTCATGTTTCCTTCTTTAATCGCCAATTTCAATCTGTCAAATTCATGGCTACTAACCTGGTTTTTCATTTTTGTTTTACAGTCGCGACTATATCGTGGAAACTCCAAAGGGCAAGCTTACTCGTTGCCAAATTTTGTCATTGAAGCGTAAGGAGCTGGTAAAGAGAATTGTCTTCCCGTGGAGCTATGTAGTAAGTATTTATCTTCACTACTTAGATCATATTTATGTTGAAAATGTCTAATTTGATATTGTTGTCTCTTCTAAATAGCATTATGCCGTCACTAATGCTATAAAAAGCAACCCATGGACAAGGCGAGAGTCTCGGGGTATATTTCTATGCTCAAGAATAACCCATTGTTGAAACGAGAAAACTTGGAAAGATGTGATTATGTAAGTGTCTTCAATATTTGGATATGTTTTTGACTTTCCTTGATTTTGGTATCGGTTTATAGGATATTTTATTCTTCTTTATCGGAGATTATTCTGGGTTGTTGAGATATTAATATGGGTTGTTAGGATATTAGACAATAATTAACTCACTAAATGTATTGTGTTTCAGATCTTCTTTCCAATGTATCGAGATGATCATTACCGAGTGTATGTCGCTGACATGAAGAATAGGAAGACTTTCCTACTGGACAGCCAAAAGCCCAATGCCCGAGTGGCTAAGGAGGATCATGGACCAGTGGGGAAAGTGATTTTTGAGTATGTGACAGAGTTCTTCAAAGAGCAAGGGGTCGATTGTAAATTGGATGAGTGGGAATTCAGCATTGCTGACGTTCCTCAGCAATTTGGCAACCATGATTGCGGTGTATTCGCTTGCCTTTACATGGAGCTATGGGCGGGTCACCTTCCGGTGGAATGTAAAAACAGTTGGCAGAAGCCGGAACATGTGGAGGAACAGCGAACACGGATTGCAGCTAACCTCCTGTTATGGAACTATAACGGCCACAAGGATGCAATAATTCAAGAAGCAAAAGATTGGAGTATGCAGAAAGAGAAAAGGAAAGGGAAAAAGAAGAGAAATTGACATGTGATTCCTGGATAGTTTATAAAACTTAACTTAGGGTTGGTTCATATTTAGGAATGGATGATGGTTCATATTTAGGATGGAGGATATTTTGGTAGATATTGACATGTGATTCCAGGATACGTTTTTGTGGTGCAGTGGATATTTAACCACTTGTTATGGATACTTGTCTGGGCAAACTTGATATGTACTGTAACATGTACAGATATTAGTTTAGGCTTCCTAGATATTAGTATTAGCAGCAGCAAGTACAATAGTATCAATGATTACTTCTTTCACTATTCACATGTGACCTCTTTTGTTACTGTACTCATGTGATCTTTTTTGCTACTGCTGTACTAATGTTACCTTTTTTGCATTTGTCTATTTAAGACAAATCATACACAAACCCAAATTTCTTCACTATCCTCCACTCTCAATTTCTTCACTTCTCTTCCAAAGCAAAATCCATGTCTGGAGAGACTCCTAAACTAGAGCGCCGGTTTTTGGTGGATGAGTTCGAATATGATGGTGTTATACTATGTTACCATGGTTGGAGAGCTGCTAAACGACTTGTTGTTGATGGAGTCAACCCACCGAAGAGGTATTTCCGATGTCGGATGTACGAGTACGACAATGATAACGGGTGTGGGTTTCACATGGATTGGGACGAGGTAATGTTCCCCGGTTTTTCAGAGTCAGATGATGAAGACAACACCGAGGAGACCGTGAAGAAATGAAGGGTATCGTTCTGGGCTGTATTGATATTAGTCTGTGTGTTTCGGATATCTGTTTAGTTTTTTCAGATATCTGTCTGTGAACTTCTGATATTTGGTTAAATAAAGAAGGTATTTGTCTGGGCAGTATGGATATTTTTCTGTTCTTCTAGGAAATTAGTATACAAAAAGACAGATATTTATCCTGCTGCAAAACGTCAAACCTCCCTAAATATTATCCAACCCTAAATAGCATCCATCCCTACATATTATCCAAGCCTAAGTTCTTGCACATGTGGCTAGTGAAAGAAGTAATCATTGGTGCTATTGAACCTGCTTTTGATAATACTGATATCCACGAAGCATGGACTAATATCCACCCACACTTCTAATAAATATCCATATTGCCCAGAAAGTTATCTGTTACAAGTTGATTAATATCCACTTCATCACAAAAACGTATCCTGGAATCACATGTCAATATCAGATCACAATAGATCACACTCGACCCACCCAACATTATATTCATTACCATTGAGCAATAGTATCATCCAAATCACTAAGATGGTCATCCGGTTGAGTATTGTTGTCCGGCGTGACCGCTTCATTTGATGCCATTCCCTTCCTATAGACACGTTTCTTTCGACCGCGTTCCTTTTCATTCATAGACTGGTAACGTTCCTTACCGTTGCTCCTTGGATTACTCTTCTCCTTCAAAGTCAGCCCAGTTATCGGTATAGACCGTCCTACAATGTTACAAAATTTAGTAAATGCAATAATATTAAACTCCAACAATTTACAAATAATATTAGTGAGTACACTTACTGTCCTCGCTAGTTATAGTCTTTGACAATGCCTTGTTTGCCTCATTGCACACTTTCTTGAGTACTCCCATCCACTTATTGTAGTCTTTCTCCTCGGCCATCGACAATTTCTTTGCTAGTTGATTCAACATTGCAGTGGTTTCTCGGTACCGCATTGCTATACCGATTCTCGCATCATTCTCACTGTCAGCTGAAGGACCAACACAACCATCGACATCAACAACCACTTTCTTTCTCGCCTCCAACGTCCATCGCTCGAGTATGTAATGATCTGGAATACTTCTCATACTGGCTTCCCCAAAATCTCCAAGATGCCGCATCACTTTAATCATGTGGCGGCATAACACTCCGAAAGTTCTGAACATCCTGCATTCGCATACCAATGTCCTCGTAGAAATATCAACGAGAATGACACGCTCATCACTACGCTCACCATCCTCTATCATATATGTGAGGTAGCCAATCATGCCATCATCCCTAGTATCTGAGAGAGTCTCCATTATATAGGGTTCAGTTTTCAAATACTGCTTTTGTATCCGATTGAAGATGTTAGGAGTAAAGACCTTTGCCGCATGTTGTAGGATCGGGCTATCCTCCAACATAATATAAGGAACTGATTGTTACCCATTGTAGTCTGACTCAGTCTCCTTGCGACTTTTTTCAGCCAACAAACTACATTAACAAAGCACGAGAAAGAATTTATTGCCCAGACTAATATCCACTCAAACCAATACTAATATCCCAACTACACAAATTAATATAAGTACAATTGCATATAAATATCCGGACAATGCTGAAACATATCCAAAACTTAAATGGACTAATATCAAAGAAAGGCAAAGAAATATTCTGCATACCTGCTAAAGTGAATGAAAAACAAGTCCAAATCATGCTTCGGTTTCAAGAAAAGTCGCACTTGTGCATTGCATGACTCGCTGGCTTGCGTAGTCAACATCCCGGCTGTGAATTGATCTCTCAACCATAAGGAACACCATCGACGACGAAATTTCTTCAAATATTCCAACCATGGGTGACCGTCTGCAATTTCACTATTAGGGAAACAATCAGCAACCATTGTGCTCCAGGCCATGTCGAACTCTCTCTCACTGTCGATGTCGTAGAAAATATAAGAAAGATGAGTTTGGAACTTCTTCCAAAATGCCTTGTCCTTACGAAGATGCTTCTTCGCATTCATGAGGATGTGCCAAGTACAGAGGGCATGAAACACAGTAGGCCACTCCTTTCTAAGGGCAGCAGCCATGGTGGCGTCCTGATCAGTAAAAATAGTGACTGGGAGCTTCTTCTTCATGCTCCGACTAAAAGCTAAAAACAACCATTCAAAAGACGGTGTAGTCTCATCATACATCAAACAAGCACCAAACACACAAGTTTGACGATGGTGATTGAAACCTACAAACATCCCTGCACAAGACAACTATTAATGACAATGCATAACCGAACGAGTGTCGAAAAAACTTAAGGGAATTAGGAATTGATATTGTCCCAAAACATGTCAACAAATATCTGTAGAACCCAGACTAGTATCTCATAATGCCATACTAATATTCGTCCTATTACCAAAACATATCCTGTCAGGCCATGTCAATATCGGATCACAAGAGTCCACTCTTGAACCACCCAACACTCTATTCAAACATCCATGCTCCTGACAACTATTACTGACAATCCATAACCGAACGAGTGTCGAAAAAAATCAAGGCAATTAAGTGATTCACGTACCTAGTGGACGGAAGTATTTATTGGTTCGGAAGGTGGTATCAAAGGAGACCGAATCTCCAAAAAGCGCATAATCTTCACGCGTCCTACTGTCCGCCCAAAAAATATTAGCAATTTTCTCCTCGGAATCTACCTCTACAGCATAAAAGAAGCCAGGATGCTTTTCCTTTTGGTCCTCAAAGTAGTCAAGCAAATAAGTCGCTTCGCCACGAGCCATTTTCCTTTGCCTTTTACTGTTCAAGTGGTTCTTCTGATCGGATTTGGAAAATTTCAGATTTTGATAGCCACCAGCACAGTCAGCCAATAACTGATACGATGCACTAAGACTCATCCCGGCATCGCGATTAGCTTCGGCCATCTTTTTCTGAGCATCACTCATGCACTTGTTGGACTTGATAAGTTGTGTATGCTCGGTGGAGTGCAAATCATGATTGTGGCCTCCCACGAATTCATACACCACATATCCGTCTCTAGATTCATCCCATCGAAAACGAACACGGGCACTACATCCAACCCTAACTCGAGGCCTCTTTCTTTTAGGACGCTTTCTCTCCACAACTTTGTCTTCGGACTGTTTTTGTTTCTCCACATCTACTTCGCTAGTGGAAGTCCAACCTTGCTTATTACAAAAGTAATAAAGGTAGAAATAAATTATCTCCACCTCTCCATTAGAGTTCTTCATTTTTTTTTTTTTGGTGTTGAGCACCATTTCGAACACCAAAACCCTTTTCGTGAGCATAGCGTTTATAGAAAGCCAAACACTCTTCCTTAGTCCGATAAAATATGTTCTTCCTCGTTTCCTCATTTTCTAGGTCTGATGTCTTGTGAGCTGCGATTTAATTGTATGAGGCCATGTTAGTATCCACATTTAACTTGCCCAGACAATTACCCAACATGCCCACAATAGTATCAAATAGACGTCTAAATCATACCCATAAACAGACTGAATTCTTAGGCTTCGACAAGTATCCAACCTTTAATTACATTGTATCCTTTTGTTCCATAAACGTATCAGTAGCCTCCACCAAAATATCCAATATACCCAGAATAATATTTAACCTATCCCTAAACATATCCATGACACTCTAAAGAATATCCATACCCAAAAACCAAAAAAATATATCAAACCACTTTCATCACGTCCATATTAATATCCAACATGCCCAGGTAAATATCTTAGATAGTTTTGCAACGTATCCATGACAAAACAAAATAATATCCACACCCAAAAACCCAATGAAACAGGAGGTTACATCCAAAATAATATCAACACCATTAAACGACATTCAATGCACACAACAAACCTCAACAACACAAACATATCCTCCAATAATATATAGTAGAGTTTTGTGAACTTTTCTCCATTTCAAATTTCCTGCAACGAGAGTGAAAGTAGGAATGACATTTTTGTCTTTTACAATTAATTATTTATTTAATATAAAAAATATCAATATCTAGACTCGAACCCGGGTCTGTTCAAACAAAGATAGCAGTCATAACCAATTTTACTATATATATTTATTGTTCCTTTTTTAATACAAAACATACATGTATTTACACTGTGAAAAGCATAGGACTTTTCCATCATGATTAACAAGCGCACTAAGTCTACCGCATGTATTTTCATGGTGCTTAATACTTCAATTTTCATAGTAGAGTTTCAGGTAATATTATCCATTTTAAAATTCATGCTCTCTCCTTAATTTTCGCTAAAGGTAAATTGGTAATTGGCTAACATGGACGAAACTATTTTCTTTGCTAAGCGTTGTGTCCTTGCATTTCTCAATATAAATTTAATTTTGTGCTTAAACCTATAACTTTCAATTTCTTTTAAGTTTTGATGGTCCCCTCTTAGCTGAGTTGTTAGTATATAGTTGATTTAAACCTATAACTCTCAATTTCTTTTTGATTAGTGGCATATTGCCCGCAAAATGAGAGCATTGAACCATTTATGTAGGATTGTGAGATTTTAGATTCAGTTTCAAACTATCTATGGATCGTGTGTGAATTCCAATGAGCTTTTATATTCTATCTTTCTGAACAATCAACTAACTAATAACATTTTAACTGGGCTTAATTATCATTATGAAAATCAATGATACAATTTTATATTTTATATTCTCAAATGATGATGATATTTCTCTGAATGTTCGACCTATATATTCTTTTTTTATGTATCATCTCGATCGAAAGATTGTCAATAAAATTAAACAGGTTGATAGACTTTAACATAACATATAAAATATAAAAAATCAAATATAAATATTCCGGCCAACGGGCCGGGTTATAAGCTAGTATATAATAGAATCCACCTTCACTTTCTTCTTCTTCTTCTACAATGAAGTCACCCACACCATCTGAGTCTTCATCAACAAATTCATCTATTGTAGGATCGAGTTCTTCTTCTTCTACAATGAAGGCAACCACACCGTCCAACTCGCCGTCGTCGTCGAAAATCATCCTTTCTCCAGATGATCTGCTCGCCAGCAAGGAGAGGATCGCCGGAACTGATGCTCGCCGGAAAGGAGGTGGTTGAGCAGAAAATTAAAGGAAAAAAGGAGAGAGAGAGAGAGGGGTTAGAGAGTGAAAGTGGTGGTTGAGATTATTTAATGCCACCTTCCCTTTATGTTCAACAAATATCCAACTTTCCCCATTCCTTCTTCAGCAAAATCCCGCCCAAAATTGCTTCAGCAAAGCAAAATGGGCCGAAAATTAGTTTTATGTGCCTTCGGCCCATGGGCCCTCGGGGGGCGGCCCTTACTAGGCTGCAAGCCACCACCCCAAAATCTTCCTTCCTTTTTCAACTTCCCGCCCAAAACACTGCCCACCTCCCGCCCTAAAATTCGGGCCGCCCAAAAGTTCGGCTCGCCCAAAAAAAGGAAACGGCCCCCCTCCTCTCTCCTCGGCGGATATATGTGTCTGTGAGTATCTACTCACAGTTTATACTGTGAGCAATTTAACTTTTGCGGGAATGAGGGGGTGGTGAGGTCCACTCCTTTTTTCTGTTTTTTTTTTTTTGAGTTTTTGTATTTTCTATACCGTAGATGGCATCTAACGATCAGAATTAAATCTCAACTTCATATTTTTCAACAATTATATTTTTCAGTAGCCTTTTTTAATTAATGACTTCATATTTAAGTTATGGTCTTCAGAAAAATTATTATTGTTTCGTCATTGATGGCATCATATTTAATTAATGATGAAAAAATTATGTCCAAATTAAAAAAATATTATATCACAATGTTCGTCTTAATTAATTATTACTATGTAAAAAAATTGACCAATTATTTAAGTAAAGTGACAAAATCAAAATACTAAACTAATTTTTATCAAAAGCACTCCTCACACTTTCCCTCCCAACCATGGATCAGGAACCGGATCGTACCGGTCGGTTCAACCGGGAACCAGACAAAAAACAAAAAGATAGGCTGTTAGGGGGCTTTTCACCGTGTCGGCCGGTTTTCCGGGTTAACCGGCACAAAGCGAGAAACCACTCGGTTTTGTTCTAACCGGCGGTATCCTATATCCAATAAAAAATGTTATCGTTCTGAATATAAAAGAATCGCGTCCAAACAATGAACGCCCCAAATCAAAACCCTAGCTCTAATCAAACGAGTGCATCGCAGTAGGTTTTCATCGTTTCTTTCTTCCCCAGCTCTGCTCGACTCTGCCCCGCCCCGGCCCGCCCCTCCTCTTCTCTTCTCCTCTGGTGAGTGGCGACTGACGACCCGCGACCGAAGAGATCAACGTGGAGACCGGCGAAAGGTCTAGCCGGTCCATGCAAAGTCGTGTCGCCGCGTCGCCGTGCCGCCACTCCGCCACGCCGCTGATCCTCTTCTCTTCTCCTCTGGCGAGTGGAGAGTGGCGACTGGAGACCCACGAGGCCACGATTGGAGAGATCAATTAGGCACTGCCATTAATTTGGCTTTGAGCGCGGGGGTGGGGTGAGATTGAGTTTGGATCGGATGTTGTTTGGTGAGGATATGTGTGTGTGAGAGAGAGAGGGAGAGAGAGAGGAAGAACGGAAGATGGTAGATGGGGAAAGGGTGCACGGGGAGGATTAGTAACGATGGGAAAGTTTTTTATAAAAATAATCATTGTTTAAAATTTATTCTTTCTTCAATTAATTTGCTAACTACTTGTATTTATTCATTTATTATCCGGTATATTCCGATACATCCGGTATTACTCCGAGACGGTATCCTGATTTTGCGACACCATTTTTTGACAAAAATATATTTTATTATTACAAAAATGGTATTTACCGGTACGAAATGGTTGAACCAAGGTGGTACCACAAAATATCCTACCAGAAAGAAATCCGATATGATGTTCGGTACGATTTCTTTTACCATGCTCCCAACCCATTGTGGGTTTTCCCAACGCCAAACCCCAAAAACTCATTTTTCCCACCCTTCCCACCCAACCATTGTGGATGGTCTAATAATAGTAAAAGGAACAATATAATTAACCAAAATATCACAGGTTTATATTTCTATTTTGGTATATCCATGAATGGTTGAATTAGATATCATGTTTTTTTGCTTGGAATTTGTCAATACTAAGTGGTGTTTCTTTGTATGTTATTTACATTTCTTTTTATTTAACTACAAGAACTTGAAAATTTGTTCATTGAAATGCATTTGATAAAATAGCATCACAAATATATTTGGCAAAATACACTTGTGTAGCCAAAACTTTCACGTTTGTGCCACTTATAGCCATTTTCGTCCAATTCTTTAACGCTGTTAACGTTAAGTGTGACTGGGCAAACGGAGATGCTGACGTGGCAAAGTCTTACCTTCAATTTTGTTTGTAAATATACACGTGGATTTATGAAATGAAAAAAATATATTAAAATTTAAAAGCCCTCATTTGTACACTCCCAACTGCTCTGTCTTATCTCTTCCCACCACTCATCTCTTCGCCTTCAAAGCATGTCGTCGGATCCGTCCAACTCCGACCAAAATTATTCTCCGCTTCTCTCTCTAGATGAGGGTGTTACCCAATAGGGCTCGTTCGGAGAAGGAGGAGATGAGGTTAGGATTTTGGGAAGACGAAGAGAATCCACCGCCGCCCAAATCCCCCTTTCTCCGAAACACTCTCCGGCTCCAGCAACTCTCAAACCCTCTCCGCATGCAGCCGCCTCCAAAATCCTCTCCGCCAGACCTTTCCACCGCCCTCCGATTACAGCCTATCCACGCATCGACGTCATCGACAGATCGCAAATCTGGTCTCAATTAAAGGAAGAGAAAGTATGAGGGGTAACTGCTGGTTCTGGGTCTCGTTGCTTCCCTCAATATCCCTGCCAATGGAGCCTACTATAGCACTTTAGATCTCGTCCCGACGACGGGGGTTCCGGGATACCAATAGATCAAAACCCTAGCCTCTATCAATCCCCCAACCCACCAATAATCCATCTATCTCACTTCTCTGCCGCTTCGCCTCATCCCCTTCCCGAATCGATCAAGGCGGCGACGTCATCTATGGGGAGAGAGACTCCACGACGATGAGATCTGGTCTCACCGTCCAAAGTGTTGGAGCAGCCGCCGTCGTACCTGGAGTCAGTGTGCGTGTAAGCAAAGAGAGGAAGAGAAGGGGAAAGAAGAGGAAGAGAAGCGACAAGACCTTCTCAATTCTGGGATTCCACCTATGTCGTATGGGGAGCGGCGGTGGGGGAAGAAAATGATAAAGAAGAGGGAGAGGAGAAGGTGATGGTGGCGATAGTTACAATAGAGGTGATTTTTGGATTAGGGATTGTTTTGCTACTGCTCGAAGACTTCCCTACTTTTTGTTTTTTATTTATTTTTATTTTAGTTCCTTCGTTTGATTTTAATAATAAATTAAATTTTTATTGATATAACATGTAATTATTAAATAAATTTTAATTGTGACGTGTCACTTTCGACTTATTTGGCATTGACGTGTGCGCTGAGTTGGCGCTTAGTTAACAAATCGTCAAAGAAGTTGACAACGTTAGTGACACCGTTAAAGTATCTAATGGAAATGGCTATATCTAGCACGCAACATTTTTAAAAAGTGGCTATAAGTGGTATTTCGCCAAAAAAGGCTATAAGTGGCACAAACGTGAAAATTTTTGCTACACAAGTGTATTTTGCCAATATATTTTAACAACTTCTGTTTTTCCAACCAACTATTTGGTGTGTTCGTTTTTCGTTTATGAAAACACCTCGTAACCCAAAATTATCCGAGGCCAGACACAAAAGTTTTATTAGGTCGAGTCAAAATTCCACTCTCTAGTTTAAACTAACTCAAAATTATCCCACCCGCTATAATCTGTCACCCGACCCGAAATAACCCAACCTGTCACAATTGCCAGGTCTTGGTTACACGTACCGAGGCCCACAAGGCTGATGGGCGAACTTGCGAGCTCGGCCCGCGACCACAAACCAGTGATTTGCAAAGCTGCATGCATGCAACGTAATTGCACGTACCGCAAAAGCAGTCCCTATACAAAATATCAATCAATTTCGGTCTGCCACCTCAGCATTCACCAAGAACCAAGATCAAGAAATGATTAATCAGAATTAGAAACCAAAAAGGAATACCAAAATCACATCGGGAAAACCCCATAATAATATATATAAACGAGACGCTAATAATAGCTAATTACTTTCCGTTGGGTTCTCGTGCGTGCGTGCTTTCTCGTTTCTCGATAACCTCTTAATTTCACCTATGATCTTCCCGGGTCGGTTCCCACCGGGCACCCGATTCGACCCGACCGAAACCCAGCTCATCACCGACTACCTGTGGCCGAAAGCGTGCGATCCACGTGGATTCAAACCTGGCGCGGTCTTCGAGTGCGACCTCTACGACGACGACGAGAAGTGGAAGCACTGGTTCGACATAACCGGCGAGTCGCGGCTCTACTTCTTCACCCGGCTCAAGAAGAAGAAGAAGGAGGAGAAGGGGCAGCGCGTGGAGCGGAGTTTCGGGCAGAGCGTGTGGAGGTCGCAGAGGGACTACGACATACGCATCGATCCCGATGACAAGGAGAGCCTCGTCATCGGGAAGAAGCGGACGTTCTCGTACAAAGTGAAGACGGCGGCGGCGGCGGCGGAGGACGGCGGTGGTGGGAGTAGTAGGGAGAGTGAGAATAACGGGTGGGTGATGCACGAGTTCACGTTAGATGGGGATTTGGCTAAGAAGTTTGGTGGTGGTTGTGATTGTTATGTTATTTGTTGTGTAAGGAAGAAAGAAGAGAGGTCAGGCAGTAGTACTGGTGATGAGCGGCGGGAGATTGAACTGATTGATCCTTCCATGATTCAGATGAATTTCGGTCAATGATCCATTGTGCTTGCTTTGTTACGTATTCATCACTTTTTGTGTGTATCGGAGTATTCATCCTTTTGCATCTTCAATCTTTCGCAATTAACGTCTAAGGATTCAGTTTGATTTTGATGATAGTTAAATAGATGAATTGAAATCAATGTATGCATAATAATATATATGTATATATAAGAAAATCGGTGTATTATAGTTTGCATTGTTTGGTTTATGTGATAGTCATTGTGTTATTTAAATAAGTTATAATAATTTTTGGGTGAAATGTCATTTTTTTTCTTTGGTTGTAATATAAAAAAGCAAGACACATAAAAAGGTAGGGACAAAGTTGGAAGGAAAAAACACACAACAATCTCAACCAAACAATCTCGCCTAAAACTTGAGATTTAACTATCACTCATTTTGAGTGATAGTTTGTGTCACATCAAGCAAACAATGCATGTATTGTTTGTGCAGAAAATTCAAAAAAAAAACGATGTATTATGGACAATACATGTATTGTAACTATCTCAACCAAACAATCACTAAAACCAAACGACCCCTATATTTTGTTTCAACCTTCTCTTTCCTTCATTATTATTAGGCTACATCTAGGGATAGCAACGAATTAGGTTGAGATCGATTTTTCTATGTATCACATTCAAGTCACGTATTTAAAATTATAACCATTCTTATAATCAAAACGGTGCGGGATGTAATATGACATATAAAAAACCAACTCGTATGTGGTTCAGAAAAGAAACTCATCCACAACATTACCGAACAATTGTATATGAAAGTATTAAAACAGATAAAATACGTACGACCATATATAACGAAAAATTTACTAAGGTAGATATTACAAATTTATAATTTATATATACATTAAACAACTTGCATTATTGTTAGTGGAAATTAAATAGCTACAACCGGCTATTATGGCCGTTCACAAAATTAAATAGGAATTACCCCATGCGAGTGATGTGACCAATAATCCAAATAGAAGAGCAAGTGGTGCGTAATAATGATCCACCATGGATAGGTTGTGATTAGAGATGACAATTTCGATCTGATTCGATTTACTCTACCTATTTGGCCTGTTTTGGGGCGGGTTAGACCCTCCCTGTAGGCGGGGCGGGGCGGGCATGAGTATCTCTCATCAACCTGACCTGCCCTGACCCGCCCCATTCTCGGTCCGTTCTTGTCTAAATTACATATAATCTTAGTCAAATTACTTAGGATTCTCCTCTTATTACATTATATTTTAGCTATAATAAAGTTGTAATTAAGTGAAAACCTCAATTTCTTCAATAATTTAACTAGATTTTATCATATTATGATTTCTTTCTTGGTCTTTTAATGAAAATAACAAATATTTCTAATATTTTTTTACTTAAATTACATACCCATTGGATCGACCTGTCCCGACCCGCGCCCGCAATCAATTACCCGACCTCGACCTGACCTGCCATGGGACGGGTATGGGTATCGAGATTCCCGCCCCGGACCTGCCCATTGTCATTCCTAGTTGTGACTTGTGAGGAAAGCGGTCGTAAAGTGGTTCATAGACTAGCGATCTTTGTTAAATCGTTTCTTTAACTACTGATTTATATAAATTCCTTTCGACTTCAACGATATATCCTATATGTTCGTTTTTTACACCAGCAAACTACCCTATAGTTGGGAAAATATTTATGGAAGTACTATATAGTGAAAAATTTGTAGTGAAATTGTGGTATTGTGGAGAAAACCAAGTGCAAAGATACGATGGTTTGAAGTTATGATTAGCAGTGATTTGCTAGGCTCAGCCACGAACCACCCTCATATTGGGTTTTTTCGGTCGTTTCGGCCATTTCGGATGTAGTTCGCTCCAGTCAGTGGCGGACCCAGGAATTTTACGTAGAAGTGTCCCTTTTAAAAAATAAATTAAATAAAAATAACTATTAAATAATTAATAAAAATTAAATAATTCTTAAATAAGAAAATACCTGACTCGTACAACTTAAAAAAAGCCCACAATGTGTTTTCATATTCGAAAATAATTGTAGAATACACTTGGTGCCTACACTGTTCAAAAAAATTGTCTTTGTGTATCCTAATAGACAATCATTTACGAACTGATCACATATTCGATTTCTAAATTTGTTTTTTATATAATCCAAATCTGAAAAGACTCTTTCAACACTTGTTCGTACAACCATAAAATCAATACAAATTAAGGGTAGTTTGAAATTTGTTTAATTGTAGGTTTTGAAAATAATTAGCGATAGTGAATGACATTTTACTATTACACCGTGTTTAAAATCGAACAACAAATGAGTTGTAGGCTTGTAGCTTAATGGAAATAATGTTTACTAATAATAATAGTGTCCTAGGTTTGAATTACCCAAACGACCACTTATATTTCCAATTTTCCATACCTAAACTAGAAGATGAGAGTAGGATAATCATTTTTTTCAAATTTTTGGAGTGTCCCCGACTATCAATTATAATTTTTTTACCATACGTAATTTACCATCGAGAGTTGGATAATCGTTTTTCTAAAATTTAGGGATGTCCTGTAACACTCCCAAACATGCGTGGGTCCGCCCCTGACTCCAGTGTCAAGCAAACCACTATCTAGTTCACTTGACACGAGAACGAATTGCTCCAAACTGGAGTATTTGAGAGAATTAAAATGTGCTATTGTGGGGAATTTTTTTTTTCTTAACTAGGGCATTTTCAGATTTTGTCTATCACTTCTTAGTTCTTTCCAATTTTCCATGGCCTACATACATAAACAGCAATCCCATCTCACTGGTTAACGTCGAACCGTCTACGTGGCGTACTGGGCCTTGAGCCCTTGAGGAGTTAGATAGAAAGGGATGATATTGCAATATGAAAATAGTTGACGGCCTGAACAGCAAAAGTCCAAAACGTTTTTGCCTCGATTGCAAACCGTATCGGCTCTGACGGCTAGTTGCTCTTTTGTGAAAGCTTTTCTCTCTGCAGGAAGCGGCCAAGTTTTCCGATTTCCCAACTTCTGTTGCTGATCTGAAACATCCCCGGCGGAGATGGCTTTTTTCCTGAAGAACTCCTCGCTTTCTTCTCACTTCCGGTCGCGTTCTCAGGTGCCAATCTGTCATTTTTGTTTGTTTTTGTTCTGATTCCGTAATCTGAATTCGAGCTACCACTCACGCCTACTCTTTTTCTATCTCCTTTCCGGCCACCTTCTCGATCAAAGGAAGCGCTTTCAGTCCCTCGCCGTGGATTCCATATCGAGCTTGGCCAGCGAGAGAAAGCTGTGAGTCTGCCCTGCCTCTCCCTCTACCTGTCTCCGTCTATTCGATAAGATTTTCTCCCCTTGCCCCTCTCTTCGTGTGGATTTCTCCAATTAGGGTTCTAGGATTTCCTTTTGATGGGCATTTTTGGGTTAAGATTGTGGTTTAGGATTCTGTTGAATGTTGGGTTTTCTTGTTGGTGATGGTCATGTGATATGCAACCTTCATTGCTTGGTTATGTTGTGAATGGGTTCTCGTTTCTGGTTCACCGAATTTTGAGATTCTGTAGTAATTTGGTGACTTGATCATGATGCAGCTCTTGGCCGATGACCCGGCTATTCGTAGATTCAAATCACACAAGTCAGGCGTCTCGAAAATTAACAAAATTGGAGATTTTCTCACCGTTGTCGTTGTAGTCGGTAAGTAATTCTAGTGTATGTGCTTGAAGTGAAGAGAAAACGTTTGAACCAAGGTTGTGTCTATCTGCTGCTATTCATTGCCCGTTTTTCTTAATTCTTTGGGCTGACAGTTGGTATATGGAATCATTATGAACTGATAGTAACCTTTAACAGTGTCTTGAGCATGTTGCGGTTCATTGTTGACTAGGCCAGGAACTTGTGGTTTCTGAGTGGGACGCTGAGCCCGCAAACCTGTGCATGAGATCTACCATCCATTTGCCTGAATGATGAAACCTTATTGGATATTTCATGCAATTTAGTGTACATATAGTGATCAGTGTTGCCCTCTCATAACCTTGGTTGCCAAGATTTTACCAACCCAAGTAATGTACCCCAGAACAGGACTGCGAATCCTAGCATTCGGGAATAACCTTAACATACATCTAGCCATGGAGCAGTATTCATCCTTTCTGTCAGGCTGAGGGTCTCTACGCTTTCGTTGGTATCTACGATATGACCTATGGCCATGTTATCTGTGAAAACCTGTTACTGAACTACTAGGAAATTCCTCGCATTCAGTTTCTACCTGCTCTGCTCTCAATTGTGTCTTACCCTTTTTTCCATAGGGTGCTGCTATGAGATTTACGTGAAAGCAACGATGCGCGAAGAATCAAGGAAGCAGGCAGGTGAGAGTGCATAAGGTTGTGTGCAGAAGCCAACACATGAATCAGTGTCTTTATGGTTTTCATTTGGCAACAGAACAACCTGTTTGTAGGCTGTTGTGATGTTCTCAGACTCGGTGCCAATAGTTGCGGTTCATACTTCATAAGCAGATAATGGAATAAAAATTTTCAGGCATGGTAGATGGAGATAGACACTTGAGCATCCCTTTTTTGTTGGCTGGGATTCTGTACGTTGTTTGGCTCTCTTGTTTATGTCAAGGGACGCATTGAATTGATTGGTCGAGTTTTGCGCAATGTTCAAATGATTGGGATGTTAGGGAATCAGTTTGCAGAATCACTTTCTTAATTCCCAGGTCTCAGAAGGCTACAGACCATGCGGATTCTTGCCTAGCTCTGGCCAGGGTATAATGAACCCCTTCCCTTGTAGGAATGGCCGTCGTTTGCTAAGTCTAGCGAGACGAATTATATTCGATAACTTCTTAAAAGGTTGATTTCACGACCTGAATTGAAACGCTTGATGTTGAAGTCGTGCAGTGGACTCGAGCTTTATCGTGAAACAAGTGATAACGAAGAACCCGATCGGTTTGGTCTAGTTAGTCGAATTGAAATATGTTAAAAGAAAGAATTATATGCTTCGAAATCGTAAGCAAAACATCAATCTACTCACTAAACCGAGACCAATAACCAATGGTCAAACCCGATATGCATGAAAGTTACCTAAGCTAAACCAACAAAAATCCCGTTTCAAATGTCTTAACCGGTATAATCCAGTTTACCATGAGTTTTCTGTGGGATCTTGCTGAAAGTGGTTGGACCCGGTTGGTATTTTCTATGGGTATCTCTGGTCAGCTCGAAAACCAGTTAGGTATGGTTGGTTTGAATTGTAATTTGATTTCAATCTCTATCTACTGCTGCGCACCTAAAGAACATCATTAGGAGGAAAAATTCAAAAACAAACAGATGGCCCCTCCTCTCATTATTGCTACCGGCGATGGAGGGTTGCCACCGTAAAGTTCAACATCCGATTCCGACAGCTTGGATTTTTCTTTTCTTTCTTTTTCACCACCCTTTTCCTCCAAGTCATTCCACTCGCCAACCAAAAAAGTCTTTACCGACAACCCCAAAAAAAAAAAAAAAAAGTAGCTAAGCGAGTTTTTGCTTCCCATTCGTGAGCTGTAAAATTCTGACACACACACACACACTCTCTCTCACAGGCAGTGCTTTTTTCTGGAAAACCCTTTTAGCCTCTGCAATAATTTCAGAGGAAAGGGGGAAGATTCAGAGCTGAGGAGGATGGCGACGTTTGGAGGGACGACGGAGAAGTGTAAGGCTTGCGAGAAGACGGTGTACTTGGTGGATCAGCTTGCCGCCGACAATAAAGTCTATCACAAAGCTTGCTTCCGCTGCCACCATTGCAAAGGCACCCTCAAGGTACCTCAATCCACTCTGTTTCAATTCTTCAACCCATTCGGGGGGAAAAAAAAAAGATGCAAACTTGAAGCTTTTAAGTTGCCTTGCTAAAGTTGTGTGCTTTTTATCTGTACAAGTTGCTGTTGTTGATTGTTGGCTGGGATCTTGCTGTCTGGGGTTTTGGTTTACTAGTAGTGATCAGCTTCGGCTCTTTGTTTCTTTTCTGAGAACTCTGTTTTTCCTTTTCATGCTAAATTAAGTTGAAGAGGCAGAGGAGGACAGGTATCCTTTCCCTTAAGACTACTTTAATTGGTCTTGATCATGTCGATCTTTGGAGTCAGGTGATTGAGACAGATGAATCTGGTTTGTGTAGATCCTGGAGTTTTAATTGACGAATTAGATGGTGGGTAGTTAGCAGATCTTTGTCAATTTTTGAGTTTGTTGGCGATGATAGTTATAGTTATAGTTATAGGAACACTTGTGTCCCACTCCCACAAGCGATTGGAGGGTGGGGGAGCCTAAGGGCCAAGGGAAGTTAGGTGGATGCAAGATTCAAAATTAGGATAAAAAAGAGATGGGATGGACAAGATCTTAAGAGTTTCTTCATTGGTAGAAATTCAATGATGATATGCAATATCACTCCCCATTCAAATTCTGAAATTGATACATACAACTGTGAGGAAACTGGAAAGAAGAGAGGAAGTAATGAACTTCTAAATGTTTTTTGTATTTCTTTTCACCTCTGTATTAGATGGAGATGACGTCTAGTCAGGAATAAAACCCAAATCACTTGTTTGTGTTCTTCCTCCTTCATCTTTCATCTTTCATCTTTGGCTTCTGGTTCAAGATAAAGCATCATTCGAAATCTTGACTATATGTCGATGCCCTGAATTTGTCTCGGGCATCCTCTGTTTCTTGTAGTCACCATTTGCCTGGTAATTAGTCCATGTATACACATCTGTTTAGGTCTATGCCAATGCTTCATGAATAGAGACATCTAGCTTAATTTATAATAGAGGCGGCTGTTTCTGCTACTTCTTTTGACTATCAAGTCCTTCCGTTCTGTTGAGTTTCACTGTGATATAGGTCTCCATCTGAAATATTTTCCTCTTAAACATGATATTCTTGTCTGGTTCTGCAGCTGAGTAACTATTCCTCCTTTGAGGGTGTCTTGTATTGCAAGCCACACTTCGATCAGCTATTCAAGATGACTGGCAGTTTGGATAAAAGCTTCGAAGGTAGTATTAATTGTTCGGATCATTATTGCTTTTCAATCTTAATACTATTTCAAAGTTGAGATGGGCTTAATGTCCTTCTCCAATGACTGTTTAGGGACTCCAAAAACTGTTAGAGTGGAACGCTCTGCTCATCAGGTATCTGATTCCTCCCAAACTTTAAGCAAAAGCCGGTTTATTGGTGTAAAGTTTCCGGTCTCCAAAACCGATGAGTTCTGTCTTCAGGGAACTGATAGTTACTTTCTTTCTTCTCACGAACACAGAGCAGCAGCAAAATCTCAAGTATGTTTGCTGGTACACAAGACAAGTGTGTCGCTTGCAAGAAAACTGTTTATCCGCTTGAAAAGGTAATGCGTGGCTTAACACACAGACGTCCACTAGTGTAGAAATCACGAAAAGGACCAAAGCTTAAGACTACATATTCGGCCTTTTGATGTTATGTTGTTCTTCTTCTTCTCAGGTGGCAGTAGATGGCACATCATATCACAAGGCGTGCTTCAGGTGCACCCATGGCGGCTGTGTAATCAGTCCTTCAAACTATGTGGCCCACGAGCAGCGCCTCTATTGCAGACACCACCACACCCAGCTCTTCAAGGAGAAGGGCAACTTCAGCCAACTTAGCAAGCATGATAATGGCAAACCGCTGGCTGCAACAGATTCAGCTGCAGCATCTGAATGATAGATACTGTAAAGTTTTTATCGTTGCCCAAAAACAAGTCTCAAATGTCTGGTTTGCCTTTGGAATCCATACCGGACAAGAAGGGCGAAAAGTGAGGATGAACAGAAGTGTTGAAACTCGGTAATGCAGAAGAGTTCTTTTAATGGTGATATGCAGAATATGTTTATTTCCCTGTTTGTCTGCAGGATCTTGTTTTCTGAGTGTGAGGTGTTTCTGTGACTGTATGGATAGACCATTGGTTTATCCAGAAAGGTTTTTGGTTATTTGATTATCAAAAAATTCGGTCTGCTGCCAACTTTTTTGGTCTTCCTTGTCAAGTGTTGTGCTAAAAATGATGTTTGCTGCCAGCCACGACCATGATGTTTTTATTGTTGTGCATTAGCAGTCAGATCGCATACTTGAATTATCGCATCTGAGTTCTCTGAGTGCTGACTTATAGATCCGTCGAGGGAGGGAGGGAGTTTTCGCTTCGCACCAGCTCTGAACCCAAAAGCTTTAGCTTCCATTGTACTTGCCTCGCCAACTCCTCATGCCTTGGAATTGGAGCAAACCAACAAGAAACCCTAGGCTGGAACACCTGAAGGTGACAGACATCATGCCCCCCTTCTAGTTTAGAGAAGAAACTCTAGCTCTTCCCTTCTCAAATCGCAACGCAACAAAGCACTCATACTAACACGAGGAACCGGAATGAAGAAGACGATCTCTGGCTGATCTGGATGCAGAAAAGGTAGATAACAGCCATGAACTTCATAGTTACAGCACTTGTATGACTTGTGAGAGGGAAATAGACCACTTTGGTTTCGCAAGGAATGCAGAAAGTATCGACGGACGTGGGAGGCACATCGAGGCGGAAAGGATTGAACACGGCCAGCGATCTCCTGGTAGGCCACCCGTAGTCGTACGCTTCGTCTGAGATACTTCCAGAACAACTCCCCGTTGCAGGAAACTAAACTTTTTCGCTTCGATTCTAGCGTGACGATCACAGACGAGAGCATCCTTGGTCCATTCTCCAGAACTCAGTAACAGAACACGTCTAGCTTTATGGCGTTGTTTGGTTTTACGAACTTGATGGGAAAACTAGTATGAAAAAGCCTAAATCACTCGAATCTTCACATTTCGTAACACTTGTCTATGTGATTAACTAGTACATGGTTAGAGATATCATACTATCGGTGATATCGTAACTCGAGACAATTCCATCGCTACTAATAATCTTTGAGCACACTTAAAGCAGGTCAAAGAACATACTCTTCCTTGCAAGAGGAGCTTGACATAAATCTTATAGAGAGTACTCTCTATCGAAAATCCTCTCTCTCTCCTAGATTAAACGCAAGCAACTTCAATAGGATATAAACTTGATTTGTTGTCACAAATTGAGTTGAGTAGTGTAGAAAGAGCAAGCAAACAAGATGCACTAGTCTCAAAAGTGTACAAGTCACACTAGGTCAAGGCCTTTTCACTAGTACGTGTAGATTCCAATAAGTACAAGTTTACAAGACAGAAAAAAAAATCGAGTTAGGAAACCTATCTTAACTTGAGGAGCAAGTAAGAGCAGGGCAACAAGAAGCTAGAAAAACAACAAAACAAGTGAAGGAGTAATTAAAGTAAAACTTTATAATTTGACTTCGATTATTTTCGAAAATCCAAGTGTTTCTTCCAACTAAAACATATAAAACAAATAACTAAATGATATCGAATAACTAAACGAATTAGCTCGGTAAAATTTGTTACGTAATTCGCGAGATGTTACCCGAACAATTTTATGTCGGAGTTATCGGCTGATCAATTTGTCAACCTAGCCAAATGCACTTCTAACCAGCTTTCCAACCACAAAATCACAATTAAATGAGCTCAAGTTAAATTAAATATGTCATCTTTTCATTATGGAAATTGGAAACCATACCATGTTTTCAAAATGGACGAAGACAAGTAAGAAAAATCGGTTCCGAGGATAAGCCCAGGCCGGAAGAGATATGCAACAAAAGCCCAACCAGAAAGTCTCCAACAAAGACAAGCCCAAACCAAATCTCAGAGGAAATTCGGCCAAACAATTTCCGTCTTCTTTTCTAGTAACTAACCCGAAAACCCTATAATACTGTTTGCCGTCCCTTATTCGGATTCCCGCCTCCGTCTTCAAAGACTGAGGAGTTCTAGCAGAGAAGAAGAGCTGGTCAGCAGTGTTTCTTTCTTTCTTTCGTCGGAGAATCGGAAGCGAACTGCGGATCATTGCAGCAGAGGGGAGGGAAGAAGCGAGGAGAAAGACAAGAAGCCAATAACAGATTAGGCTGCTCACATCAATCTCATAGTCAAAGAGGGCCAGGTTTGATTCCCTCAACTCTTCCGTTTTGCTTTTTTCGCGGGGCCTCATTCTGAAAGGGCAGTGTATGTATGTGAGATTGTGTTCTTGGTGTTTCACGATGTTAATTTTCTGATTTTGGTAAAAGGTTGTGTATTTGATTTTTAGGGCTAGGGTTTCTTTTTGTTTTTGGTCGAATATGTACTTGTTAGATTAAAAATTGATGTTGTGGATTGTGCTGTCCATTTTGTCTAGTTCTCCGACTACTAATACCTAGAATCATAGCTTCATTTTCCCATGGTGTAGTCTTATGGAGTGACCTCTCTAAGAGTTTCCTTCTCTCTGCGAATTCAACAATGCATTGAACAAGTAGAATTACTTGGTGTCCTTGTAGAGCTAGGGATACGCATTATTTGGTTCTCCCTGAAAATGAAGACCTTTTCTTATGCTTGTAAGATACCCTATCTCTATATAAGAATTAAGATAGCTGAGAGGTGGTTCTTCGTCCCTCGAATTCCAGAATATTCCAGAATTTAAGCACTAGTTCTTGCATTTCTGACACTTATACTTTCCGAGCTGTAATGCATTGCAACTTCTCCGCGACTGGTATGGTTGTTCTTCCTCCACCATAAGTATCAGAATTCATAGTTTCCGGCAGTGTTTTCTTAATTGCTGTAATTTAGGAACTCTACAGCAACCCATGGACACCTGTCATTTTGTTTTCCCATGCATGTGATACTTGTATAGTTATTCAGGTAGGTATTCCTTTGAGAATGTTTGAACAATAGATCGTAACGTATGTTGACGCTGCTTCTTAATGTGTTTTTGGATGATTCAAGGCCTAAACTCAGCGACTTTCATTGTAGTAACTCCACTGGTGGTGACATCTGAGAATGGCTGACCTCCTTTATGATTGTTCTTTGGTTATGTTGGTTTTCTTTACTTTTAGGTGATTTGTTTGCATATACTTCGAAAGCTGGATGCAGTGCAACTGAATGCTCCCATATAGTTTGGTGCAAATGCTAGACATTGTAATTCTTCGTTGCTTGGTGTTTATTGCGCTATAATTTCGAATGTCTGACTTGCTGCTTTCCTGTTCCGTCCAAAAAGGGGAAGGGGTTCCCAAACTGCTGGATCAATAGCTTACTACTTCAGGCTTCGGTGGACCCCATTTGGCTATTTGTTCAATTGTTTGGGGTTCAACCTAGATGTGAAATAAACTTGTGTTAATTCCGTTTTAGACTGCTATGAGTGCATCTAAGAATAGCATGATTCTGTTGCTGGTTGCTCTTGTCTTGGATGTTTCTAGTGAACTTGGTTTGACCAACTGCCTTGTGTACATCTAGTTGTGTATATATACTAGAGATGACAGACACTCATATATCCCCTTTCCTTTCTTTGTGCAAGTGGGAAACAGGCTTATTGAGGAATTACTACAGCAGTCGAGTCTTCAGGGCAACAATGAAGGTCATAGAAGTGGATCGATGCCAGATACAGGAGTGGTACCCAAAGTTCAAGTCAGTCTCCATTCCAACCATCATTCACCAACTCCCACAATCTTTCATTGAGTACCTGCTGGACTCAGGAACCTTGCAACTTCCTCTATCCATATCAAACGAAGACGCTCTGCCAAACAGAGTCCACAACCCCATCGACGAACTAGACTATCAACTAAGAGAAGAATCCTCCGACAACGATGAAGAATCAGATCAATCTGCATCATCGCCCCCACCTTGTTTCCCAGACCTGGAACTCCAGATCAAGAATTCGATTGAAGCACTCGGAGGTGCAGTTCTTCCCAAGCTGAACTGGAGTTCACCCAAGGATGCAGCTTGGATAAGCTCGTCGAGAAACCTTCGCTGTACTTCATTCAGCGAGATAGCACTCTTACTCAAGTCGTCCGATTCCTTGGTCCACGATCTAAGCCACGCCTATGATTCGTGCTGTGACAGAAAAGAATTGACTGGGCCCTTGAGTTTCTACATTGCTCTCCGGAAATGGTACTCTTCGATTTTGCCAGAGAGGGAATTCCGGTGCTTTGTACGTGGTCAGCGGCTGGTGGGGATCTCGCAGCGTGAGGTCACAACATGCTATCCTTTGATTCTGGCAGAGAGGGGCGTGATTCAGGATCTGATTGTGGAGTTCTTCGAAGACCGGGTGAGGATGAAGTTTGAGTCGGATGATTACACGCTTGATGTGTATGTGACAAACGATGGGCGGGTTAAGATTTTGGATTTTAACCCATGGGCGGAGTTTACACTGCCTCTGCTGTTTACATGGGAGGAATTGGAAGGACTGAATGGGGATAAGGAGGAGGATGTGGAGTTGAGGGTTGTGGAGAGTCGGTGTGGGATTCGGCCTGGTTTGAAAACTGCTGTTCCACGAGAATTTTTGGAGGTTGGCCCGGGGAGTGGATGGGAGCAGGTGTTGAAGAAAGCATTTGAGGAGTCGCAGCAGGAAGGGGCATCAGATGACGATTGAGAGTTGTACTGTCAAATGTCTACCAGCTTGATAGGATTTGGGAATGTCATCTTTTCTAGTCACCAATGTGGTTGAAATAGTTACCTAGGTGAAGAGGGTAGCAGCCGAGAAACCCAGTAGAAAGTTGGAGTGTCTGTGTAAAATGACAACCTTGGCTTAATCTTTCTGAGTGATATAGAAAATTTGTCTTTTGTTGACATGATATGCTTTAGCAGCTCCGATTTCCTTCTCCAATAACTGCTTAGAGGCTCCAGAAACTGTTAGGAATGGAGTGGACCGGTCACCTCCTAAATTTTAACTGAAATCCGTTTTTCGGGTGTCTCCAACCAATGACTCATGTCTTCAGGTAACTAATAGTTTTTAGGAGTGCATAATAGTTTTCTTGCAGGTAGACCTAGCAATCGGGTTGAGTTGGATAATTTCGGGTTGTTGCCTTCGGTTACAGGTCGGGTCATGTTGAGTTGTCTAATTTCGGGTTAAATATTGACCCAACTCATTCGGTTTTGGGTCGGGTTATAGGTCATTTCGGGTTATGAGCGCTCTCATAAACAATATCAAACATGCTTCATATTTTCTTATAGAACACAAATTTTCACACATGCATGACAATAGTTTACTTAACACATGTCAATTAACATATTCTCAAATCCCTCCATGCTAATGAAATGAAATACAAATTGGGGAAATCATAAAAAAACAATCACAAGAGTAATACTACTACAAGAAACACATGATATTTGATTATACTTAAACTCCAAACATGTCATTCAAATACCTGTGAAGTTTTTGAAACATCTCACCAATTTATGTGTGTTTATCATTTTGATAGTGATAAATAAAATTGAACGGGTCTAACGGGTTGACCAGCTAACCCACCCAACTCAACCCAAAAAAATCACGGGTTATTGGGTTCGGGTCGGGTTGTAATTTACCAGGTCCACTTGCAGGTAACTGAGATTTTTTCCAGAAATACACTGTTTAAAAAAAAACTTCCAAAAATACCACCCAACCCCAAAAAATTCCAAAAATATCACCATTTTCCAAAAACTGCCACCCCACCCAGCGGTTTACCCAAAAATCGCGCGGTTTTCATGACCGCTTGCGGTCGGACCAGTTTGGTCCAAAACCTCTGCTCCCCCCTGCGGTTTGCTATATATTTTTTTTCCCGTAAAGCCCATAGTTGGTCCTGGCACAATTCGATTAGTTGCTTCATTGTGTTCAAGAAGTCCTAGGTTCAAAACACCATCATCACATATTAATTTTTTTATTTAGTAGAGATAAAAAAGAAGAAGCATATTGTGGTGGTTCAAACCCAGATAATAAACAATTAACTAAATTCAACACAACCTCTACACCACCATACAACTCTTTTGTTGAAACACTTTTACACAAGTTCATATTGACAAAGTTTCTCCTTGAACGCTAAAAATCATCAATAACTTTGGACGACCATAACTTTGTGCTCCAAAATCCAAACGTCGTGATTTTTTTTTTTTGATTCCGCATAACCTTTCAAGTACTGCAACTTTTATCATAGACATAATTCGGAATGTATGTGGATTTGAGAAAAGGGAATGTAAAGTTATTCCCAAAACCCCGTAGATCCAAAAATAATTCCAGTTTTGAAAATTTCTTCCTAGTAAAAGTTGTATTCCTTGAAAATTTATGCATAATAAAAAAAATTCATGACGTTCGGATTCCAGAGCACAAAGTTATGGACGGTCAAAGTATGGCAAAATCGAAAAAAGCCTGTTCAGGATAGCAAACGACGTTTTTGGGACAAAGGCGGGACCAAACCGCCTATAACTGTTTACATCTTGAGAGATCTCAAAAATTTATGCGGAATAAAAAAAATTGCTACGATCGGATACCCGAGCACAAAGTTACGTTCGTTTAAAGTTTCGACAGAGGTTAAGAGTTGATTGAAAAAAGAAAAAAAATTGGACCAAGCCGCAGGGGGAGCAGCAGTTTTGGACCAAACCGGTGCGACCACAGGCGGTCATGAAAATCGCCCCCACCCCAAGCGGTTTTCAATGAAAATCGCGCCCCCGGGTGCAATTTTTTGGAAAGGATGGTATTTTTAGAATTTTTTGGGGTTGAATGGTATTTTTGTAATTTGTTATTTTCTTTGTTTTTACATTGTTTAATGAATACTTATAAGTCAGCCTGCCTACATGTACCTTTTCAAGTGAAACACAAGTTTTTTCGCAAGCCACACGCTTGTTTTGTAATTTTTTTTAAACAGTTGTATTTCTGGAAAAAGTCCAGGTAACTAGTATGCAAAACAAGCGTGTTGCTTGCGAGAAAACTTTTGTTTCAGTTGAAAAGGTACATGTAGGCAGGCTGGCTGATAAGTATTCATTAAACAATGTAGAAACAAACAAAAGAACCATATTTTGATTTTTGGTGGTGTGTTGCTCTTCTTTCTCAGGTGGCAGTAGATGTCACATCTTATCACAAGAAGTAATCAAGACAGCAATTCAAACATATGCCAAATAGAGACTCCTAGGATACGAGGGTGGATCTGTTGATTAAGGATAATGTTGACAGGTTTCGAGTTTCAATCTGTTATATTATTCATTAGGTTTAGGTTGGGTTTGGGTTTAGATATTATCCAATTCATGGATACTCGCACACACTCATATGATCAATTTTTCCATGACATAAAGTTATTTCAATGGCAAAAGAAGATTTCTTTAGTATGGATGCCCTCATCCATATAAGCATATTCTTGTTTAGAGAATCGACCAATTCAATTAGTCCTAGGCTCCTCGCTAAAGATACGAACATGAAAGAGGAGGCTTACTTATTATATCCTTATGCCATTACACATCTCCATAATAACAATATATTAACAAGCATGTAAGGAGTGGCAATGTGATTGTGTTTTGGTTGCATTTGGAAGATAAGATTTTTCATTCTTGCCGTGCGTGTTATCGAAGAACGCACTGGCAAGGTAACAAAATTTGGAATACTGTGGTTGGTAAATGAGTAGATGGCTCGAAATTTTCAATTGTTATCCACTACTACTTTTTTTGTTTTGGAGAGTGAAACTAAGATGACAATGTTCAAGTTCTTAATGAGAAAGAAACTTTAAATTAATCATGTTGTTATTGATGTTTATCTTTAATGTTGAACAATTTGTATGAATTATTTATGGTTTGCTTGTATGTTCTAGATTGGTGTTTTTAGTATCGATAATTTGTATAGGCAGATTGATTTTAGACTTTTATTTTGACAAAAACTTATTATTGTGCATTTTTTTTACCACAGAACCCATGGGAATCCAAGAACTCGCGGATACCCAGCGGGTTGGGTTGAGTTTGAAAATCCAAAACATTGAGTTTTAACATGAAATTTTTTTATGGATAAAACCCACCCCGACCTATTGCCATCATAGTCCCAAAGCATACAAAGTATAATAGGAAAGTATACAAACTATAAAAACAAAGCATACAAACCATAAAATAAAATTGTACTCACGAATAATAAATGGTATACAAATCATATAATAAAAATATATAAATTAATATTACAATGTACAATTATATAATAAAAACATATGAACAAATAAGACAAACTATACAAATCAGATAATAAAAGTGTACAAACAAATAATAGATTGTATACAAACCAAAATATGAAAATATATAAACTAATAACAATTAACAGATGAATCAACAAGAATTATACAAACCCAATTATAAAATTATACAAATCAACAATAAAAAATATACAAACCAATGCATCAAACTCATTCACAAAAAAAACTATACAAACCATATAATAAAATTATAAATATTATAAAGAACCCACCGACCACCGTCCCCTTTTGCTTCTTTTTTTTACCAGCCATCATTTTTTTTGCATACCGTATTTATAATTTTTAATAGAAAAATATTATAAAGTACCCTCCCATAGTATACAAAGAACAAAAGAAAAGCATACACTATAAATACAAAGTATACAAACTATAAAATAAAAGTCTACGAGCTAATAATAAATGATATACAAATAAGATAATAAAATTGTACAAATCAAAATATGAAATGTACAAACTAATAACAGATGGTAGACAAATCAACAGAAAACATACAAACTCGATTATATAACTGAATTGCTATTCGTCGCCCTAAATTTTTTAAAAAATCGCCCTAAACCATATTGAATCGACATTTATACCCCTAGTTCCTATTTCCTAATCTACGTCCAGCCCATCTGCCGATTTCCGACCGCCGCTGTCGTTCCCCAAACCCACCATCGTTCCCAATTCCCATCCCCCAACCCACCGACCTGCTGCGATTCCCCCAACCACCGACTCGCTGCTGGTGTTGAGGAAGGAGAAATAAGAAACAGGAGGAAGAAGGTCCAAGCAAATAAATAAAACTCATTCCGCCGCTGCCTTTCCCCAACCCGCCGACCCGCCTGTTTCCCCCAGCAAGCTAACCCACTGCTATTTCCTCTTTTTCCCCAGTAATCCCAGTAGACGTTCATTTCCTTCATTTGGTAATAATGGTGGAACATTGATTGGTGAAACATGAAGCAAAATTTCATAATATATGTTTATTTGTTATTATTCTTTATAATTGTTGCCATAATAAAACCCAATTCAGATGTTAAGTCCGTTATGTGTTTAATTTAGGATTTAAGTATTTGAAATATTAAAAAAGGGTATTAGAGTAAATTTATCATAATTAGGGCAACAAATAAGAATTTTTAGGGCGATGAATAGCAACCCCCTTATATAAATATACGAACTTACCATAAAAAATAGGGTAAATTGCAAGGTTGGTCACTGAGATTGCTAAAAAGATTCATGTTTAGTCACTAAAAATATTTAATTCCATTCGTGGTCACTTAAATTAGTTAAACATTTCAAGTTTGGTCACTCTCCGTCCAACTCCATTAACTGTTGCTGATGTGGCGGTCAACTCTCATAGTTGACCGTTAAATGTATGATGTGACAATTAAAAAAATAAATTTAAATTATTTAAATTTTCCACATCAGTTCCAACTATTAAAAAATAAAAATAAACTTAAAAGCTCATGATCAGAGCTCCGCCGGATTTATCCCTTCACCATCGCCGTCGGACTTCTACTCCCACGAGTTCGCCGGCCTCCGGTTGTTAACCCACAACTTCCGCCGAACAACCATCCCGAGCCTTGCCGGCTCCCTCTCCCTCACCAACATGATGGTCTTCCTGTGGGTTTACGCCACAATTTGCCGGTACAGTGGGTTACCATTCAGGTTCCCGGGAGCAGATACACATGTGAACACTTCTGCGATATGTCTGATTCCAGGCTGTTGACAAAGCAATAGATTTGAGAAGCAACCACGGAGAGATATTTCTTACTGGCTTAGTGGGCTAAGGGAGATGAAGATCATACCTTGATGATGATGAGAAACATATTTCATCATCTTTGGTTTCACCTGCTTTTGCTACTTGTTTCTGTCTACCTATAAAAAGCTTTGATGAAACTATTTCCCTATCTCAATGTATCCCCCTACTATTGCCACTTCTTTGTTAACAATCTCTGATGAAAAGCTCTGATGGAAATGCATATCGAAACAATCTCTCTAAACCACCGACATGCTAGTGAACACACAATCTTAGCCAAAAGCTAGCAAGACCCATAGCCACGAGACGACGTCCGAAACTTTCGTGAACAATTTCATATCCTTGCAAGTGGTTATAGAGACACAACAGGTTTAACAAAATTGAAAAGTTTCCAACTAACTGAAAGACCAAGAACCCGGTTGATCCCCAAGCCGACTGTTAGCTGCCATCCATCGCGGTTGGCCAAAGAAGCTTTCATCCTGCAAATATGCTCGTCGTCAATCCAAAACGTTGCGCGGAACTTGCTTGCAAGCATACGCCGGCGAGAATCCTCATCCCAATGCGACGGATGGCTTCCTATGGTTTCCAGAAGCGAATCCTCTAGCTCTCTATTCTCCTCTATCAACGTTTTTTCGTGGCACGTAGGGGATTTCTCGATCAAGCTCAGGTCCTGGCCTCCGGATCTGGAAATCGAAGGCCACGATTTCACAAAATGGTTGAAAGCAAATCCGTCAGCCGCCACATGCCGAAACTCAAAACAGATGCAGACGCCGGAGCTCGGAAATAGAGTGACCTTCACGGAGAGAAGCGGGAATAAGGTTTCGCCCAGGGAGACCATCATGTTGGTGAGGAAGGGGGAGCCGGCGAGGCTCGGGATGGTTGTGCGGCGGAGGTCGGTGAACTAGTGGGAGAAGTCCACCGACGGTGGTGAAGGGATAAACCCAACGGGGTTTTGATGATAAGCTTTTAAGTTCTTTTTTATTTTTTAATAGTTGGACATGAAGTGATGTGGAAATTTTAAATAATTTAAATTTATTTTTTTAATTGTCACGTCATATATTTAACGGTCAACTAGGAGAGTTGACCGCCACATCAGCAAAAGTTAACGGAGTTGGACGGAGAGTGACCAAACTTGAAATGTTTAACTAATTTAAGTGATCACGAATGGAATTAAATATTTTTAGTGACTAAACATGAATCTTTTTAGTAGTCTCAGTGACCAATCTTGCAATTTACCCATAAAAAATACAAGCCAATGCAACAAAGTATACAAACCATATAATAAAATAAAAAATATATAACTAAGATAAGATAAGTATACAAACCAACAAAACAAACTATATAAACCAAATTATAAAATTATGTCATTAATGTATACAAATATTACGAAGTATACAAACCATATTATAAAAAATTGGACTTTGCTACGTTGACTTGCAAGTAGAGCTGAAAATTTGCATGTCCCGTCCATGTCCCTGTCTGACCCGTCCTTGAAGGGTTAAGATGTATAACCGTCCCGTCCCTGTCTCCTTCTTGACCCTGTCTGACCCTCAAGGGTTGGGACGGGACGGGTTAGTGGGTCGACCCTACTCAACACACTACTTTTTTACAAATTACGTTTTGGTACCCAGAATTATTTTTCTTACAATTTAGTACCTAATTTTTTTACAAGTAAGTCCATAAATTTTGATGGTAAAATTACATTTTGGTACCCCCAATTTTTTTATTTTTACAAATTAGTACCTAAACTTTTTAAACTTTACAAAAAGGTCCAATGAAGTATGAGATATTTGTTGTTGCTAAGGGTCACAGGGTCAAAACGTGACCCGTCCCTAAGTTGTCCCGACCCGTCCCGACCCTTACAAGGTCAACAAATGACCCGTCCCTAATCAGTCCCTGTAGACAAACTGACCCGTCCCGATCCTTAGGGACGGGACGGGTCAGTGGGTCTTCCGAGACAAGCTTTCACCCCTACTTGCAACTTGCAAGTCACCATAACTTGTACTTTTCGGTCGACCTATTACTAATTGCAGTCGACCTAATCTGGTCTTTCAGGTTTGTGAGCTCAACGACGCGGTTGACCCTTTACAGCAAATGGTCGACCTGTTTAGCAAACGAACAATATAAAAGGTCGACCCCATTATCTCAAAGGTCGACCATTTTGCTATCAAAAGGTCGACCTCGTAAATGAAAAGGTCGACCTCTGTTTCATTACCTTATCAACATCAAAGTCAGAATTATTTAGAAAAATAGTATACACAGTCGACCTGACAATTACGTGGTCGACCGCGTGCAAACCATATCCGTATTGGACAATTACATGGTCGACCGCGTGCAAACCGTATCTATAAATACGAATATATGTCACCTTCAACGTTACTGAAACTCCGAAATTGGTATTTTTACGGTTAGAATTTTGGTGAAGAAGAAGTCTGTTGTTGTTCTTCCTGTTCGAATTAGAGACGCTCGAACACTAACAAGTTTAGGTCGACCGATCATAGGTAACAATGTTTTCCTTGCTCTTTCTTTTAGTTCCTTCGTTTAATTTGAAGCTTGATTTGCTTTGATTTCATCTTGTAGTGTAAGAGTTTTGGGGAAGAAGAAGATCATTTGCGGTTACTCCTGTACGTGCTTCAAGAGGTCGACCACTTGAAAGGTGAGGTCAACCGAATTTAGCTATCGCCGTCGTCTTTTCTATTTTGTACTTTGCTCCGTTTAATTTTATCTTTTCTTTGCGTGCACAAGAACATGCGGTCGACCTTCTTTCAATCAGGTCGACCTCTGTTTGACAATTGCGAGAACCTGAATTAATGACTTCTGGCTTTGTTCATCAATTAGTAATATTCTGCTAGTTAGGCGACCACGGAAGAGCATAGGTCGACCTAATTGGTTTCAGGTCGATCTAATGATATTTTCGGTCGACCACGTCTCTGTTCTTAGTGTATTAGGTCGACCGCAGCTAGTAATAGGTTGACCGAAAATTGCAAGTTATGGTGACTTGCAAGGCACCATAGGCGCACCCGGGGTTGTATTACAAACGAATAAATACAAACCATAATATAAAGTATACAAACTAGGAAAAAAAAACTTTAAAAATTACAATGTTTTATAAATTAGTGATATAAACATTACGAATCTGATAGACAAATATTGACAAAGTAAAACGATAAACGTTATAAACTGAATTGATTAACATTACAAATAAGATTCAAAAACATTACAAACTATACTGACAAACAGCACAAACCGGCCAACGTCACCACTCTCTCCCTCTGGGCCAAGATCAGGTGACTAAGGAGGTCCCCTTAGTCATGTGACTAAGTGAATCTCAGCCCTTCAAGTTCATTTAAATCTGATGGTTGATATTAATCTACTTTAATGAAGGGTATTGTAATAATTGCAGGACTTTTTAAAATTTTAATTATTAAATAATTTATTATATTTCTTTACCACGTTCTCCCACCTCCATCGCCAAGAAATTTGCAGAGCCGAGTTCCCCTGTCGCCGGTCGGAATTTCCGGCAGGCGGCGTCCCATTTGAGCGGGCCGCCAATGGACTTGGACGTGGGGGATTTCCTCCTTTTTGCTGAGAGAGAGAGAGAGAGAGAGAGAGAGAGAGAGAGAGAGAGAGAGAGAGATTTTCCGGCCCGTTTCTGGGAATTCTCCCGCCGGCGGGAGGTAGACTTTTTGGTGGCCGGAAACTTTCCCGGCGTCTCCCGCCTCTCCCGGTCGTCGGCATATTCCAAAAATATTCTGCAACTTTAACGGAATGAACTTAGTATTAAACTTAAGTGGTACCGCGTGCACAAATAATAGAGTTCAGTGGTACCTGATGCCCTATTCAAACTTAAGTGGTATGTCTACCCTAATTCTCAAAATTAAGTCGCACGCGATGTATTTTACCCTCGTTTTGCTTGTGCGATTTGGGTGTTATATTTTACACCCAAATCAATTTTTTTTTTTTTTATAGGACCAAATCTAGGTCTATTAGTTGTGTTCCATGCGTTCTTTGTTCTGTTTTGGGTTCCCCCGTGTTGGGCTGGTCATGGTTGAATTGGGCTTTCCAATTCCAGGTGCTTGTTTCCTTTCCTTCCAGAGATGTATTTCCTGGTCCGGCTATGTATCGGATTCGGTTGACACGACAGGTCCTTGTATTTCTTACGATGAAAGCCGGCTTTGTCGAAGAGGAAAACCTACGAGTTGCAGATTTCTTCCGGTCCGGGCTTCTCCGTTGTAATCCCAGCCGCAGCCTACCAGCGAATCCTTCCTCCTCCCTCGCCGGCGTCATCTTGCTTCAATCTACGCCATGGCGATCGAAAACTGCATCTCGGATTGGGATCGGCCGCTGAACGACCTCCGTCGCCGTGCCGTAAAACGACCACGAATCAGCTCAAAAGCAGATCTTCCTCCCATGACGATGAAGAAACTTGGATTGGATCTCCTAGAAGATATTCTTATTGGCCTCCCCAATCCTAGATCAGCCTGTCGTTGTAAACTCGTCTGCAAGCAGTGGGTCTCCCTGATCTCCAGTCCTCGCTTCAACCGCCGCTTTGTTTCTCACCACCAGAGCATGAACCACCCACCTATTCCGGACGATCCCTCCGAGCTGCAATCTATCATCTTGAGCTTTCTCCCCCCCATGCCTTGTACGGTTCGAGACGATTTTAGAGTATTGGATTGCAACAAGGACTTGGTTTTGTGCGGGTCTTGGGATGCAGATCTCAGCATTTGTGACAGCGAAAGTGCCAGATCGTACTTGGTCTGCAATCCATTTACTAAGGAGTGGATTGCTCTTCCTTTAGCGCCGAGGAAGGATGTGTATTATTATGCACCGATGCCCAGGTTAGTTTGTGAACCCCGTATGTCCACTAAGCTTGATCTAGGAGATGGCGAAACATTTGTTTATTCCGAGTATCGCTTCCGGGTGGTTTGTATGTATCAAGTTGCTGAACCAAACACGGCCACAAAGCTAGACGTGTTTTGTTCGGAGTCTGGAGAATGGACCAAGGAAGCTCTTGTCTGTGATGATCAATTAAGAATTACATCAAGAAGTTTAGTTTCCTGCAATGGGGAGTTGTTTTGGCAGTATATTAAAGGGAAAAGGGAGTTTCCTATGTTCGTGGCTGTGTATAATCCTTTCCGCCCTGATATTCCTCCCAAGCCCATTGACATTTCTGCATTCCTTGTGAAGCCACGATGGTATATTTCCGGTTCACAAGGTGCGTTGCACATAATTGCTATAGAAAATGAAACGGTACCTGTTCATTTGACCATTTGGCGACTGGAAGAAGACCAGAAATCTTGGAGGAAACAATGTGAGGGGTTGGTGAACAAGTCATCAAAGTGTGGTAACTATGAAGTTCTGGCTTGTCTTACACCTTTTCTTCATCCAGATCAGCCGGAAATTGTCTTCTTCAATCGGGTGTTTCTAGGCTATAATAAAGCAATGTTGCGCTGCGATTTGAGAAGTGAAGAGGTAGAGTTCTTCGCTAAATTGAGGGGGTGGTATGATATCTGTCACTTTCAGGTGTTCCAGCCTAGGGTTCCTTGTTGGCCTACTCCAATTCCAAGGTATGAGAAGTTGCAAGGCATGCACGATGGAAGCTACAACTTTTGGGTTCAGAGCAGCAGCGAAGCAAAACTTCAATCCCTCCCCCCCTCCCTCAATATTTGGTAGCTGCTATTGCCTGTAAATTTCCCCCCCCCCCCCCCCCCCCTGCTTTTTCAAGTATGTTAAGTTTAGGAAGTTACCAGTGATAAAAGGAAAAAAAGTTTTCCTCGGGGAAAAATGACATGATACAACCTTTAATCCTTCAACAGGATGAAGATTGCAGTTTTGAGTGTGTTAACTAACTACTTCATGATCATGCAATACATATTAAGTAGCAAATACTTACATCTCTTGTTAACTGATTGCTTACCGACTTAATGTTTGGGGTTTGTTTTTTCTTTCAGCATGGATGATGTGAAGAACTCCGCCTATATCGAACATCACAATGCAGAGGCAACTCTGCACACGGTCGCAGAAATTATTCAGTGTAGGAAGAACAAAATCGGTGAGATTGTTTTAAGAGAGAGGCAGCAGCCTGGTTTTCCATTGGACAAGTGAAAGAACCCTCTTGTTAAGGATTCTAGGAACTGATTTTCGGCACCCGTAATTATTGTAACAATTAGGGATTTAGATGAGAATTGGGGATTAGGGATTGAAGAACAGAATTGGGGTTGAGATAGAAGAATGGCCGACGGCCTTTAGGGAAGAGAGGGACAAGATTTGAGAAGGATTAGAGATTAGGGTTTGAGAGATACTTTCTGTAATATTATTCTTGACTGATTATGACGTAAACCCAAAGTACATATATATAGGAAATACTGAAAAACCCTAACGAATAATCTAATTGGACTAAATCTCTACTAACCATAATAATAATTATCCTATTGATAATTAATAAGAGAAACCCCAATAAATGTATTTCTCTCAATCCATCCCCCTTGAGAACAACCTTGACCTCAAGGTTATAGTTGACTTCTACCTCCTTAACCTTCCGCTTTCTTCGTTTCCAATTGCGTTCCAACTCACGAATGAATTCTTCAACTCCAACGTTCTTCCACTCTTCTTGAATTTCGTGATACACGTCACATTTCCCATAAACGAACAATTCTTCTTCTTCCTTTTCAAAATCCACGAAATAAGAATCGGGAAATGGTTCTTCCTTGAGCCCATTCTCATAAACTGCCTCGAAAGCTTCAAGGAACCGCTCCCTCAATTTCGCAATGGGTTTGGTGGTGAAGATAAAATCAAGCTTTCCCCATTCCTCTCTTTCTTCACTTTTGGTTCGGCCCACATGAATTCGGAAGAAAGAATTATTGCTCAAGCCAATTTGAAGCTCTTCCCTCCTTCTTCTCCTTCCTCAGCGAGTAGAGGAATCCGCCGTCATGCTTCCTCTTCTTCAAATCCTTCGCAGGCGACACCTTCCTCATCCCATTCCTCATCAACTCGTCATTTCCCCGACGACATCGAGGAGATTCCGGACCCATGACAGCCGAAGCCTGCTCCATCTTCTTAGCCGTCGCCACCGTGAAGAGAGTCACTGCCGATCGCAACGCTCCTGGCGATATCCTCGACCCCGGCGAGTCTTCCCGACGGCGACTATCAAGGCCATCTCTCGGCCTTTGCATTTTCTTTCGGAATTTCCAGGAAAGGGCGCTCTTTGCAAAGATCCGGCGCCGTTCCTTCCTAGGGAATTTCCCTCCCGCCGCCCTGTTCCTTCTTTCCTCGTTCAACATGACAAACGTTGCCGCAACGATGTCGGTCTTGGCTGGTGCGTCGAAATCCTGGGTTAACAGCGGGGTCAACGGCGATGATGATGATGCTAGTATTGCATAGCCTTCGTCCTTGACTGGTGGGGAAACGACCAACGATGGTGGTGGTGTCTCAGGCAAAGCAACTGCTGTCGCAGCAGCTTTCTCGGCCTTCACCGCGGTGGTGGTTCCCCATCGCTCAAGCTCGATTGGAAACGCAGGTTGTTCCAACCAATCCTTGAAATCCAATTCTGCAGGTGCGGCCTTCGATAATGGTTGTGGGTCTTTCTTCATCGGCTTCTTCGACGCGGCGGCTGTGGCTTTGGGTAGAGCATCCCGCGCAATGTTCCCGGACAACGGCAAGGACGAGGTAACCTCGTTCTTCCACTCTGCTTCGAGCTTGGACTTCAACATCTTTGTGAGTTCGCTGATCGAGAGCTCTTCGAATCTTGACATGGTTCCGGTACGAGTGCCTGCAACCAGGCTCTGATACCACTGAAAGAACCCTCTTGTTAAGGATTCTAGGAACTGATCTTCGGCACCCGTAATTATTGTAACAATTAGGGATTTAGATGAGAATTGCGGATTAGGGATTGAAGAACAGAATTGGGGTTGAGATAGAAGAATGGCCGACGGCCTTTAGGGAAGAGAGGGACAAGATTTAAGAAGGATTAGAGATTAGGGTTTGAGAGATACTTTCTGTAATATTATTTTTGACTGATTATGACGTAAACCCAAAGTCCATATATATAGGAAATACTGGAAAACCCTAACGAATAACCTAATTGGACTAAATATCTACTAACCATAATAATAATTATCCTATTGATAATTAATAAGAGAAACCCCAATAAATGTATTTCTCTCAACAAGGAATTGGACGTACTAGAAGGTGATTTGGAAGATGTTGAAGCTGATATGGCAGCTATTGGCAAACAGAAAGAACTGAAGCGGGCGCCTCTGTGTGAATATTCGGCAGAGCTTCCTTATCCTCCAGGTAAAGTTTTGTAGAGTTTAATGTGTGTTGTTTAATAATTCTTGGACTAATGGATTCTGACTCTGTTCACCATCCTTCCCAGGCTCCATCAAAAGTGGCTTCTGGCGGAAGCTATCACGTGGGGGAGCGAGGCATATTCTGGGAGTCGCCGCACACCCTCTTGAACGCAAACGTAAAACCGCAGCTTCATTCCCCCATTTATCTATTTTCTAATGGCGCCTATAAATGCTTGGCTTAATGAGGATTACTTCAGTGGTTCAACATTAAGTTTTGTGTCATGTTGGGGGGTGCTCCCCTGTATTATTAGTTTGGTTTGATCTTGTGCCTGGTCTTTATTTTCTCTTGTGTTCGTCTCTGGGTTTGGCTCTGTTGCTTCTATGCTTGCATCTCTATAATGGGTTCTTCATGCTTGGTTGTTTGTTTTTGTGATTTTGCAGGGAGGGGATGGAGTGAGCACTGAGGAGCGGGCTGCATGCTGAGTTGGTCTTGGTGACCAAATTTTTCAAGACCATTCCTTGAGGTTGTTTCTTTGGATGTATTTCAAAATAAATGTAATTTGTACCAATAGATAGATTTTATTGTCTCCATGCTGTTTATAAGGAGATTGATGTACTTCCAGACGTATATTGTTTTGGTCAAAACTTAAACTTCTTGGTTGGAATATTGGATGTATTTATGAGGGGTGCGATTAATTTTTCACCCCTGATATTGATTTTTAAGGGAAATGGAGAGATCTAAGTCATGGACTCATGGTGAGGGAAAGTAGCCCAAATTGTTCTGTGACTTGTTACCAAAATTTGTTTTTGAGATCTAAGTCTTCTGTTTATGGACGGAGGGAAGCAGAAACAAGGTCTAACACAACTATAATTTTCAATATTATTTCGAGTGATTGAGGGTTTTTCGGCTGTCATTAAAAGGCAAAGAAGGACAACAAGCTGAAGGGCATTCAGATTAGAAGAAAAGCACCTATGATCTCCCATCTTCTATTTGCAGACGATAGTGTGGTTTTTGGAAGATCTACTCTTGGTGATTGTGACCAGCTAAAAAGGATCTTGAGTACCTATCCTAAAGAATCTGGCCAGTTGATCAACTTTAGCAAATCTGATATTTCATTCAGTAGAAATGTGCGAGTGAGCAGGAGACTGGAGATTTGTGGGATGTTGGGGATCAAGGATGTGGAAAAGCATGCTAAAAAGGATCTTGAGTACCTATCCTAAAGAATCTGGCCAGTTGATCAACTTTAGCAAATCTGATATTTCGGTCAGTAGAAATGTGCGAGTGAGCAGGAGACTGGAGATTTGTGGGATGTTGGGGATCAAGGAGGTGGAAAAGCATCCTAAGTACTTAGATCTCCCTAAGTTGGTGGGCAGATCTAAGAAAGTGTTGTTTGAAGAGATTAAAGAGAGGGTTCGGAAAAAGTTGAAGGATTGGAAGGGCAGAACTCTTTCTCAGGCAGACAAAGAAGTATTGATAAAAGTTGTGGCTCAAGCCCAATGTCTCTATCCTATGTCGGTGTTCTTGATTCCAGAAGGCACTCTTAAAGAAATTCAGCGGATGATATCCAACTTCTGGTGGGGACAAAAAGGAAAATAAACAAAAATTCATTGGATAAAACGGGAGGAGCTATGTGATGATAAAGAAGTTGGGGGAATGGGGTTTGGACACCTACGTGCTTTCAACTACGCTATGGTTGGTAAGTAGGTTTGGAGAATTATGGATAATCCGGATTCTTTGATGGCTAGGACCCTGAAAGCCAGATACTTCCCGAAAACAGACATCCTTAATGCCAAAGAGGGTTATAGACCTAGTTTTATCTGGAAGAGTATAATAGCTGCAAAAAAACAAGGTGAAAGAGGGATTCAGATGGAGAGTGGGGGATGGAAAATCAATCCGGGTTTGGGAGGACGCGTGGATCCCTCGAAAGATTTTCTATCATGCTGATCCACATCCTTTTCCTATGGACCAAAACGAAATGGTTTGCTCTCTGATCAATTAAGACAGGGGTGGATGGGACATGGATAAACTTCAGGAGAGGTTCTCTAGTAGTGACTGTGATCTTATATCCAGAATCCCAATCCGATTCCCTCTAACAAGGGACAGACGAATTTGGTTGGGTACTGATAATGGTGTCTATTCTGTTAAAACTACCTATTGCAGGATGAGGGAACAATATCAAGATCAGCTGGCTAGAGACTATTTCCCCTCGTCTGAGGACTCGGAATTCTGGAAACAACTATGGAAACTACATGTTCCGCCGAACGTGTGGATTTTTCTTTGGAAAGCTGGGAGAAATATCTTACCTGTGGTTTGCCACATGGAGGAGTGGATCGATGATGCAGACTGCCCTTTTTGCGGCCTCCCGGAGGATCAACTCCACGCTTTGCGAGAATGCAGTTGGATAAGGAGTAGGTGGAAGACATGGGAAGAGAAAGATATGTATGATATTGGAGAAGGGAAATCTTGCACTGAGTGGTTCAAATCAGTGGGGAAACAGTTCGATGAAGGAAAAATTCAACGGTTCTGTGTGATTATGTGGTACCTGTGGAAGGAACGATGCAATCAGCTTAACAATAACATCAAACTGGCTGAGGACGAGATCATACCCAGGGCTTTGACCTAGCTTCGCTCCTTCCTTGATGCTCACAGCGCTGTGGAGTTGACTTCCTCGACATGCATCAGGGATCCACCAGTTGATGGTTGGTGGCCGCCGCCTGAGGGAGAGTTCAAATTAAACTCTGATGCAGGTATCTTGAAGCCAACTGGAATTGGGTTGAGGTGTATCATTCGTGATTGGAGGGGGGCTTTCAAAGGGGCTTGTGCAATGAAGGAGAAGGGAGTGTGTAGGCCAGTTGAGGCTGAACGAAAGCAATAGTGATGGGGTTAAGAGAAGCTAATATAAGGGAGCTCAATCCTCTCATAGTGGAGTCGGATTGCCAGGTTCTGATTCGGAAATTGAGTAAGGATGGGGATACGACGGAGGTGGGGTTTTGGTGTGAGGAAATCTGGAGCTTGGCGGAGGTGAATGAGAGCATATCTGGGATTCCGGTGAAATGAAGCTTCGTTCCCCGCAAGAACAATAACACTGCTCATTGGCTGGCCCATTCGGTCGGTATGTGGTATCAACCTTTTGTTTGGGTGGATAACCCTCTGTTCTCTATCTTGTGTATGTTGGAGGCCGATCTAGGCCGGGCTGAGCCATCTGTAATGGATAACAGAAATTAATGAAATGAATGCAGATTCTAGTATAAAAAAAAGTAATTCGAGTGATTGATGAATCCATTTCATTTGTGAGATGATGAATCCAATTTAAGCAAAAAACATATTAAATTATGTTATAGTTCACGAAATTTCTACTTCATACGTGTCAAGAAAGGGCAAGGAGGAGATATGATGCTACCATTCCTTGGTGTTAGCACACTAGTAACACTTTTAATAAAGGTATTGTCGATGTCGGAGTTGTAATCAACATCGAGTTTTTCTGTAATGTGCATCGGAGTCGGTCGACGATCACCTTTAACCTCCAACTACTCTCGTGATGGAAGTTCTGGTTGTCTCTTGCAAAAAGGGTTCGTCAGTCGATCTCGGCGGTGATACTCTCTAACGCTCAAATTAGAGTATGATTTTGTCAAAGAGGAATATGACATCGAAAAGAAACATGAGCGAAGGGAGTTGAAGGTGAGTATCTTCGCTAATTATAGCGGGTGTTTCAAGTCTAAACATGAGAATTTTCTTATTACCTTAACAAAGAAACAATGTGGCATTTTATAACGGTCACCAGGTAATTATGAAGGGGGTATGTGTCTTCCTCTAGGAGCTAGGGGTGAAGAAGACATTTCATGAGAGTACGTGGCCAATTGTGCTGGGTGAACTGGGGTGACTAACCCCCAGAGTGACCCTAGTGTGACCGAGTGCCCTGGGGTGATTTTCCCCGGGGTGGCCGGAGTGACCACAGAGTGGCCAAGGTGAAACATGGTGATGGACCCTGGAGTGGTTGGAGTGAACCTGTGGTGAGCTGGTAGCCAAGGTGACCCGGAGTCATGGACCATGAGGGTCTGGAGTTGTCCCAGGGTGGCCAAGGTGACACGAGGTGATTGACATCGAGGGTGGCCAGAGTGACTCCAGTGTAGCAATGATGACCATATGGTGGTTGAGGTGACCTAGGGTGGCCAAGTTGACCCGAGGTTAAGGACTCAGGGGATGGCCGGAGATGCCCGTAGTGACCCCATATTATGGATCCCGAAGGTGGCCGGAGTGACCTCGGGGTGGTTGACTCACTCCTACTGTCACTCTAGAAATTGGCCAAGTGAAACCACTTCCTAAATCGTAGTATAGCGGGTTTGGGTTTTAATGTCAACCCGGGTCCTAGATGTGATGGCTACTCAGTGAATTCTTGTTATCTAGCAGAAAAACTTAAGTGCAGGTTCAAACAATCAAAGCAAGTTAAACGGTTGTTTTCAAGTCGAGAGAGGTCACCCGGATATGGTTCCCCCTAGACTGCAGTTAAGCCGGATTGCAATTACCAAGTTCAGCTTCTATGATAGTTATACTGCGGAAGGTTCTTAAACAGTCTGAAGTCTCGACTAAAGGTCTCCAGACCCTCTCAATCTGAGTCTCTAGCGGGTGACTAACCTCCATCGGAGTAAACAGATTGAGGCCCTAACGAACAAAACCTCCACTACCGAAGTAAATTCGGTACAGAATAGTGAATTGGTTCCTCGACTAAAGTCGCCAATTCACTACCTTCAATTAAGGGTGCTCTATCAACCTAGGCAGATATTCTCATTCTAGGTTAAAGCAGAAACAACAGGAATTTGATCAGGATTCATGCCATTCAATCATTCAAACCTCAATTGAATATAATCAAATCATAGAATCTGTACTTGGGTTCATACAATCAAACCTAACATACAAATCTAGGATTCTCCATACCCAGATGAATGAGAGAACTAGTCCATGGAGAAAGAAGCAAAAGCAGATTCAGATGCGGAAACCATACTGTGAAGGATGGGTTTCAGCTCCTGGTCGTCGATCGGCACTTCTCCAAGCTCAAGCCTGGCTCCAATGGTGATGAAGATCAAGTTAGGGAACTTGGGAACTCTTGTTCGTCGCTTTCTCTCTCTAGGAATCGCTCTGTCTCTCTAAAACTCGAATCCCCTTCTCTTTTGGCTGAAATCTGCCTAAAAGGGCATCACTGGGCAAAACACGGTCGAGGGCACGACCGTGTTCTGCTCCAGCCCGCCCGTGCCCTTGCCACGTGGTAAATACACGACAAGACTTTGGGGAAAACACGGGCGTGTTTGACGATGGACGACCGTGTTCTGGGTCAGTCCCGCCCGTATTTTGAGCTAGTGTTTGTCAGTCTTGGATCAAGCCTCGGCAGTAAAAACACGGTCCAGGAACACGACCGTGCTTTGATTTAGGCGTGCCCGTGTTTTGGCTCCAGCTCGACCGAATGACTTCCGAATGCCCCGAAACTCGTGCTTAGCCTTTCCTTCGACGTCGGGGACGTGAAATATGACAAAGTAGCACAACCCGGCGTAAAATAGGCCAAAAATACACGACTATGCCCCTCAAACGGATAAGAACTAGGGGTGCAAATATGTGCAATTACATCGTTATCAGTGGTCAAGGTGACCCCATATTTTTGGAAGTTATGATTCTTTAAATTGATGTATTTAATCAATGTATGTATTATTATTAGATGCATTGTTTCAATACATGAAATTAAAAAATACATAGTTTGGAGATTGAATGATTTTGGTGGTCCCTCAAAAAATAGGAAGAAAAAGTGAATTCACAATCCCTAAAACACAATCTCTACTAAAAGTTGAGATTGATAATCATTCATAATGAATGATTGTGGTGGTCCCATCTGCAGTTCAAATACAAGTATTCTGTTTCAGATTAAGGCAGAAAAAGACGAATTCTTCTGATTACATGTATTGGTTAAATATATCATATGAAATCTTAACTTCCAAACGACCCCTTGCTCTATCTGAAAAATAAAAACAGCTTATGTGTTTTTAGTTTATTGTGTTTGAGGCTTGTGTTCTTTTAGTACTCCTCTCTATTTTTCTTTTATTTCTTCAAGTTTCATTTACATCACTAATACACATATTTGATAAACATAATAAAACACAAGGCCAACTAACAAAAAATTCTTTCTTTACCTCCAAGATTTGGTGTCAATAGACTTATGATCAACTCATAATAATAGATATATTAATATTCGAATCCTATAATTAAATACGTAAATAAGCTCCAAATCAAGGTCCATGGTGACTTCGAGCATTAAACGGTGAACTCCGATCCTGAGAGATGGTTGCGACAAGGATCTCGAGATTCCTATGTCACTGTCAGTTATTCTTCATCCACTGCTATAATTTCCACCTCGCACACAGAGGAGAAAGGTCGATAAGCAGGATAGAGTTTGAGTGGAGACTTAAGGAGAGCTGGATATGGAGGCATTTTACAAGTACTAGGGCTGGGGTGCGAGACTGCATCGGATGCTGGATCTGGAGGATGTCCCAAAACCTTGTCAAACACTTTGTTTGCATCATAGAAGATTAATTAAATGAGTACGAAAGGGATTCATCCCACACTTTAAAGCACGACATCTTTTATAAACTAACTATATGGAATTCTTTAAGATAGGCATCGATTATAATAGGTTATACTATGATAATATCATCTAATATCATAAAGCAATGAAGCTCGTAAGAATAGGAATTTAAAGCTCACGAAAGTATAGGTTAGGTGAACAATCTATCGTAATCATGCAAGCATTGATTGACCATATTTCACATAACTACGCATAGGTACACGATTGAAACATTTGACACAAGTAAAAAAACATTCAATTCAAATCATCAATCCATTAGGCATCAAAATTCTGAGACATGCATCCATGGATTTGAAAATTTTAAGCATCGTATTTCAAGAAATTTTGACATGATATTTGCTAAAGTTCAACAATCCATAATTTTTTTTTTGAAACATTGAATCACAATAAGCATCCATAGAATCTCATTCTAAGCACACTAGCTATCATCAATGGATCATAAAAGAGTCAATTGTACTCATAAAGAGTCCAAAATTGCTATGCAAGAGTAAGAACTCTAACATGCAATTCTAAACATGAAATCCTCATTTGAAGTTCAATAATCATGATTCAAGATCCTAAATTCATCTAAAGATCATATGTACTTCCTTGGATTGAATAATCAAAGAAATGCAGAAAATATGAGGAAATAAGAGAGAGAATCGGGAGCCGCTAGGTGATGGTAGTGGGCGTTCGTTGAGGGTGGAGATGGTTTCTTGTAGGGGTGGGCATTCGGTCGGTTCGGTTTCGATGGAACCGAAATTATGAATACCGGGTCCCCGAATTCTCCCAAACCTCAAACCGAATTCGAACCGAATTATAATTCGGTTCGGTCGGTTTAAACCGAATTATAATTCGGTGTTGTTTGGTTTTTCATACAAAACCGAATTTGTGAAGCTACTTGTATTTTCTCACTTTTAAATTATTTTTCACCCCTAATATAAACAATAAATATCAATTATATGCATCATCAATGATACAACCAAACTTTTCAACACATAAGTCTTAAAACATTTCAAATATTTAAGTCTAAAAACAACTACAAACATAAAAATCCATCATTTGGAGCTTGCAATTATAATATTTCGTTTTTTTGGTCGGAAATTCGGTTCGGTTGAAAGAGCCTTGACTTCCGAACTATCCATATTTTCCTTCCGAATTCCGAACCGAATAGCATTAATTCGGTTTTGGTTCGGTTTAATTCAATTTCGGTTCGGTTCGGGTTTACCGAACCGTTTGCCCACTCCTAGTTTCTTGTAAATTTTTTCTTTATGCATCGTTGATTTGGTAGTGGTTATGTTGTAACCTAAATTTGAGGGTCTAATTTTGAGTTTCAGAGGTGGATTGGACGAATGGAAGATTGAGAATTTGGGATAAATTTTTGAGAAGGAGAGCAAATGAAGGGGTTGAATTTGGATGAGAGAGAAGGGAAGTGATAAACCGAGGTGAAGGATGACAGAAAAATGAGGGTTTTATAGAGATTTAGGAGCGGTGGTTGGCCCCGCCATGTGGCCATCCTTGTTGGGTTAACCCGGTTTTTGTTAGTATCCTGCATTCACTTGATTTGTATGAAAGTGATTTTTTTATACCAATTCTCTATCAAATCCTTCCATTCCAAGAAATTCTAAAAAAAAACTTCTTTGGAATGTGTCACCTATCCAAGTGATAAAAATTCGTAATAAGCATCATCCAATGATAAACTCAAACTTACAAACTAAAGAAATCAAAACAAAAAGATAAATATGATTTGCCTCATCAGTAACACTTTTCTTTAACGTCATTAAGTATGACGTTGGAAATGTGTTGCCTTCCATGGAGCACTCTTTCATTTATGCCTTCGAGCTAGACATATCTATGCTTCTTCAACTGGATGGACAATAAACCTCAAACGTCCATCCATCGCCCTATTTGTTTATATTCTCCTTGTTGGCTCAACTGGATGTGGATCGAATCCGTTTTGGCAATGAAAATATATGAAGTCTTGATATTCTTTCGATGTTTAAGGTTGGATGAGAGTTTTCTTTTGTAAAACTAGTCTCTTTTAGGTTGGGTTTGGATTTTGGATTACACAACCGTAGACCCGAGCAAACCCATTTCCCAACTATAAGTATGAGTGTTTTATACAAAAATAATTGTGTCTTATATAAGCATATTTGTGATTCGCCTAATTTATGCATTCTTCGGCTTAAATCTACACGTAGATTTAATATAGGCTATGATTCACGTAATCCTTTTTCCTGTATACAATTTTAAGATGATTCACATCATCCTTAATTCAATAACAACTTTTAGTGACTTTTTTTACTGATGCTAAAATAGGCTGACCAACCAGGCCGACAACTGACGTTGGAGATCCCTCCTGGTCAGAAACCGAGGATCAGGAAGCTACTGTCGGTGACGGAGAAATTTGTTTTATATGAAATGGACCTGTATTATTTCATAAATTGTTTGAAACATTACTGGAATCAATCAAAAGTTATGGAACCAGAAAAAGGGGGGGGGGGGGGGCTGTCATCCCAAAGTTTTGTTTCTTCCCACCCACACTAAGTGTGGGTCATGAGATGGGCGGCCTGGTTGCTCAACCGGCCCGAGAAGCCCACTCGAATTGAGCCCAGTTCCGAGAGACGATGGCACAGCTCTTCACACGTCACCCCCACTTCCGTCATCGTCATTTCCTCCCCACCCTCCACCTCAGGCCTGCTTTGAGAATATTTTTAGACGTTATGACACTCCTCCAAACATAGTTGGGGTTGTACCCCTCCTCGGCTTCCAGAACATCCCTATTAGGAATGTATTTTGCCTTAAAATCCTAGCCACAAGAGAATTTGTCTTCTGAATAATATTCCAAAGCTGCTTTCCCAGAAGGCCGAGATTGAATTCATGTAGACTCCTCAGTCCCAAACCACCTGACTCTTTGTTTTACACAACTCTTTCCATCCCACCCAATGACCCAATGAGTTCTATGCTCAGATTGTTGTTGTCCCCACCAGAAATTAGAGATTAGGCTCTGAATCTCATGAATAACAAAGATAGGAACTAGAAAAACTTACATGGCATAAGTCATTTGAGCCTGAGCAACTGCCTTTATAAGAACTTCTTTCCCTCAGAGTGATAATAGTAGACTTTTCCATAACTTGACTTTCATTCTGACCCTGTCCACAAGATAGCTAAACACATCTTTCTTTTGTCTACCCACCACGGCGGGAAGACCAAGATACTTAGAGTGATGATCAACTACCTTCATTCCCATGATAGCCCCTAGTTCTTGCCTCTTATTCTCCTTCACATTTGGTGTAAACGAGATCTCGGATTTGACAAGGTTAACCTGCTGACCCGTTTCTAACTCATAAAGATTAAGAATGGCTCGAACCCTTTCACACTCCTCCTTAGTAGCTTTAGAGAACAACACACTATCATCCGCAAACAACAGATGGTTTATAGATGGGGCTCCTCTTTTGAAAGTAATTCCTTCTATCGTCTTCTCTCTGCCTGCTTGGGTAAGTAAAACAGACAACCCTTCCACAATGAACAGGAACAGATAGGGAGAGATGGGATCTCCCTGTCTGAGTCCTCTAGAAGGAACGAAGGTTTCCATCTGATGACCGTTGACTAGGATTGAGTAGGAAACGGTGGTAACACCGTGCATAATCATCGCCACCCACTTCTCGTGAAATCCCAGTTTCCTCATCACAGCCTCTAAGAATCTCCATTCAACTCTGACATACACTTTAGAGCTATCAAGTTTGGCAACATATAGCCTTTTTCCCCTTTTGTTCTACCTTTCATCGAGTGGAAACACTCGAAGGCCACCATAACATTGTTCATGATGAGTCTGCCAGGGACATAAGCGCTTTGGAACTCTGAGATGACTGCATTAAGTACCTTCTTAAGCCTGTTTGCTAGTCCCTTGGACAATATTTTATAAAGGACTTTGCATAAACTTATAGGCCCAAAATCCACAGGAGATTCCACCTCCTTCTTCTTAGTTATTAGGGAAATTATAGTGTGATTGAGAGCTTGAGGGAAAGAACCTACTGCTTGATATTGTTGTAGCTCATGCATCACATCCCTGCCACTATATCCCAGTTCTTTTGATAAAAGGGATGTCATCCCATCAGCTCCAGGAGCTTTGTTAGGGCCCAATCTCTTCACATCTGCCCAAATCTCATCCTGAGTAAAAGGCTTGAGTAATTCCTCGTTCATCTCCTGAGAAACCTTGCAAGGAATAACATCCAAAATTTTGTTTGAGTGAGACATAGTACCTGCACAGAGAAGAAGCTTAAAGTGATTAGTTAGGCACTCCGACACAACCTCCTGCCATTCCTCCACCAGCTTTTTAATTGTATTTTTGTTCCTTCTGTCTGAGGCTTTTCGATGGAAGAAATTCGTATTCTTATCCCCCCCCCCCCCCCCTTCAACCAGCCCACCCGCGATCTCTATTTTCACTTTAGCTCTTCCTGCCTCAAAATCTCATTAAGTTCCATTTCGATACCTTTCCTTTGTAAGATCATAGCTGCATTAGTTCGTTGTTTGCTTAGTCTCTCCAACACCTTCTCTGCTTTCAATCTCCTGGTTCTGGCCAACCATAGATCCCAGTAAAACGCCACTGTAGCTTCCCATCAGTAACACAAGCATCAATGTGATTAGTAGATTTAGATTTCACCACAACCTGAATGAGATTTTCTCATCCTTATTCCTGCTTGACTTCCTCCCATTCGTGTTCCTTCTTTTTCGTTTCCATCAAGAAAACGATTTTGGGGTTTCACGGAGAAATTTTTTTTTTCCAAAATTTTTTTTTTCTTAGGGATGGAGCTATAATAGCTTCCACCCCTCCATAATCTTCAAAGTCACATATAAATAGTTCGGAGTTATACGAAAAAATGTGGTAAATATAAAAAATTAGTCGAACTAAATTATAGCATCTAAACGTGCCTAGTCCGCCGGAATAACGTTGCTACATCACTCGTCGGTCTTGTGTTCTTTACTCGAGGAAAGCGTAGTGTTGGGTTCTATACTCAGAGGGAAGCTTAATTCTATTTATCTAGTTTTGTTCTGCAAGTGGTTGAGTCTTGGATAGTAAGCAATTTTACATTATAATTTTTTTTATAGATAAGGGTGATATGAAAAAAGAACCCACATAATATTGAAAAATGAATTATTAAATTTTTAAATTATATTATTTCTATTTACATTGAACTTAATATGAAAATACTTTGTGTGATTATAATTAGTTTGCCGATTAGTGTATTTTAGTCTTTTACGGTAATATACTTGTAACAACTTTGGTCTCACCAATTGAAAATCTGGTCTCGCCACTTTTCTCACACGAATTCGTACTCCGATGAATCATTTTTTTTCTCCCGAGATCATTTAACAAATAAATTTTATGAAATACAAAAAGGAGAAAAAAAAACTTTTTCCTGAAAAGGATCCCACTATCAACTATCCATATATATTGTTAATTTTTTATATATATTTATTAATCTTGGGGCTTTGGTTTTCTTTTCCGAAATAAAAATGTATTAATCCACCCATCAATCATCATGTACTGTGAGAAAAATCTAGCTAAATATATATGAAATAAGATTTGATTTGAGGGAAAAGATTGTTTTTTAGCTAAAGGATACTGAGTACCCATATCTACTTGGGCTTCTTGATGATGAGAACTCCAGAATTGAAGGTTGAGGTCTTTGCTACACTTCTTGTGATTTTAAACAGCTTGGGGCCCATGAGGACCATGACCTGATACATCAGGTAGACTCCTTCGCAAATTTTAGGAACATTGATATTGTCAAATCTATTGTGCTTAACACAATTGATAGTGAAGCTGTGCAACTATTAATAGATGTCGTTGCTGTTTCTAAAGTTGCTGAAGAATATGAGTTTGAGTTGCCTTATGTAGTTGAACACTTGAATGCATTTGAAATTGAGATTGGGAGCCAGCTGGTAAGCCATGAAAATGTTATTGAGGAATTGAGCATCTTCGAAGATCCTTATAAGAGGATAGGTGAGAAGGAAGAAGGTGGAGGTAAAGATGTGGAGGCAGAGACACATCTAAATGTTCTGGTAGACGTGGAAAATGTTGTGGAACATGAACTGCCTATCTGTCCAGTCAAGGGGCGCTGAAAAGTATTTTGGGAAGAGAAAGACGAAGAAATCTTTGGAGATGCTGTTGGATAGGCTTGATAGAGCCACACCAGAGCAGATGGCAGCAGCTGGTATGGCTGAAGACCTTGTTAACCGAGTGATTCTAGTGAAGCACATGGCCGAAATGGTATTTTCTCTCATCCTTCTCATTTCTGATAATCGATTTTTGTTTCTGAGAATCATAATAGTACGCCACTTTCTTTGCGATTTCTGTTTTCGATAATCCTATGCGCAGCCCTTTTGATTGTCTCTTTAGTCGTCGAACTCATGAGATTTTGGTTTCTTTGTAGTTTTTCTTCATCTTTATTACCAATGGATGAACAAAAGACGAAGCTGGTCGAGGATGAATTGGAAACAGTGGAGAAACACTCTTTGTTAGCTAAAGATTTGTACGAAACTGATGCTGGTAAGAGTTTTCGGTTTCTTTTTTTACGTTATTAGCTCTCTTTTCTTAGTTATTTTTGTTAATACGGTGTTCTGATGAATAGTGACCGACTGCCAATTAGTAATTATGAATGCACTAGGGTATGTGGTCTTTCTTTGTTAGTTCGATCGATATGGTGCTCTAATTAATTTCTCCTCGTCTGCCTATTAGTTTCTATTGTCAGATATGTGTATGTGGTTATGTTGATTCAATTAGGATTATTGCTTGTTGTGAGAATGAGGAATTTGCTGCTGATTAATTTTACATTGTAACACTAACATTGTTATTTTATCAGTAATCAGCAAGCTCAGATCATCAGATCGGCTCAAACAATTTGCATTTGATACGCTATGGAACTTCAAGAGAATTCCTAAAGTTCATAGGTTCCTTGTGGATGTTGCTGCTAAAAAAACATTTTCCATTCAAAGCTTGGCAATGAAGGCCAGAGTTGAAAAAGGTGATTCTTTGGTTTCTCAAACAGAGACTCAAATGTTGTTGGAAGATCTTACATTCGTTAACTCTCACCTCCGTCTGCATGAAAGAAGATTTGATATGAAGGAAAAGATTGTTCTTGAGCTAAAGGATACAGAGTACCCATATCTACTTGGGCTTCTTCTTGATGATGAGAACTCCAGAATTGAAGGTGGAGGTCTTTGCTACACTTCTTGTGATTTTAAACAGCTTGGGGGCCATGAGGACCATGACCTGATACATCAGGTAGACTCCTTCGCAAATTTTAGGAACATTGATATTGTCAAATCTATTGTGCTTAACACAATTGATAGTGAAGCTGTGCAACTATTAATAGATGTCGTTGTTGTTTCTAAAGTTGCTGAAGAATATGAGTTTGAGTTGCCTTATGTAGTTGAACACTTGAATGCATTTAAAATTGAGATTGGGAGCCAGCTGGTAAGCCATGAAAATGTTATTGAGGAATTGAGCATCTTCGAATATCCTTATTAGAGGATAGGTGAGAAGGAAGAAAGTGGAGGTAAAGATGTGGAGGCAGAGACACATCTAAATGTTCCGGTAGACGTGGAAAATGTTGTAGAACATAAACTGCATATTTGTCCAGTCAAGGGGCGCTGAAAAGTATTTTGGGAAGACAAGGACGAAGAAATCTTTGGAGATGCTGTTGGATAGGCTTGATAGAGCCACACCAGAGCATATGGCAGCAGCTGGTATGGCTGAAGACCTTGTTAACCGAGTGATTCTAGTGAAGAACATGGCCGAAATGGTATTTGCTCTCATCTTTCTCATTTCTGAGCTTCATATCCTGCAGTGACTTCTGATAATCGATTTTTGTTTCTGAGAATCATAATAGTACGCCACTTTCTTTGCGATTTCTGTTTTCGATAATCCTATGCGCAGCCCTTTTGATTGTCTCTTTAGTCGTCGAACTCATGAGATTTTGGTTTCTTTGTAGTTTTTCTTCATCTTTATTACCAATGGATGAACAAAACACGAAGCTGGTCGAGGATGAATTGGAAACAGTGGAGAAACACTCTTTGTTAGCTAAAGATTTGTACGAAACTGATGCTGGTAAGAGTTTTCGGTTTCTTTTTTTACTCTATTAGCTCTCTTTTCTTTGTTATTTTTGTTAATACGGTGTTCTGATGAATAGTGACCAACTGCCAATTAGCAACTATGAATGCACTAGGGTATGTGGTCTTTCTTTGTTAGTTCGATCGATATGGTGCTCTAATTAATTTCTCCTCGTCTGCCTATTAGTTTCTATTGTCAGATATGTGTATGTGGTTATGCTGATTCAATTAGGATTATTACTTGTTGTGAGAATGAGGAATTTGCTGCTGATTAATTTTACATTGTAACACTAACATTGTTATTTTATCAGTAATCAGCAAGCTCAGATCATCAGATCAGCTCAAACAATTTGCATTTGATACGCAATGGAACTTCAAGAAAATTCCAAAAGTTCATAGGTTCCTTGTGGATGTTGCTGCTAAAAAAGCATTTTCCATTCAAAGCTTGGCAATGAAGGCCAGAGTTGAAAAGGGTGATTCTTTGGTTTCTCAAACAGAGACTCAAATGTTGTTGGAAGATCTTACATTCGTTAACTCTCACCTCCGTCTGCATGAAAGAAGATTTGATATGAGGGAAAAGATTGTTCTTGAGCTAAAGGATACAGAGTACCCATATCTACTTGGGCTTCTTCTTGATGATGAGAACTCCAGAATTGAAGATGGAGGTCTTTGCTACACTTCTTGTGATTTTAAACAGCTTGGGGGCCATGAGGACCATGACCTGATACATCAGGTAGACTCCTTCGCAAATTTTAGGAACATTGATATTGTCAAATCTATTGTGCTTAACACAATTGATAGTGAAGCTGTGCAACTATTAATAGATGTCGTTGCTGTTTCTAAAGTTGCTGAAGAATATGAGTTTGAGTTGCCTCATGTAGTTGAACACTTGAATGCATTTGAAATTTAGATTGGGAGCCAGCTGGTAAGCCATGAGGAATTGAGCATCTTCGAATATCCTTATTAGAGGATAGGTGAGAAGGAAGAAAGTGGAGGTAAAGATGTGGAGGCAGAGACACATCTAAATGTTCCGGTAGACGTGGAAAATGTTGTGGAACATAAACTGCCTATTTGTCCAGTCAAGGGGCGCTGAAAAGTATTTTGGGAAGACAAGGACGAAGAAATCTTTGGAGATGCTGTTGGATAGGCTTGATAGAGCCACACCAGAGCATATGGCAGCAGCTGGTATGGCTGAAGACCTTGTTAACCGAGTGATTCTAGTGAAGAACATGGCCGAAATGGTATTTGCTCTCATCTTTCTCATTTCTGAGCTTCATATCCTGCAGTGACTTCTGATAATCGATTTTTGTTTCTGAGAATCATAATAGTACGCCACTTTCTTTGCGATTTCTGTTTTCGATAATCATATGCGCAGCACTTTTGATTGTCTCTTTAGTCGTCGAAATCATGAGATTTTGGTTTCTTTGTAGTTTTTCTTCATCTTTATTACCAATGGATGAACAAAACACGAAGCTGGTCGAGGAAGAATTGGAAACAGTGGAGAAACACTCTTTGTTAGCTAAAGATTTGTACGAAACTGATGCTGGTAAGAGTTTTCGGTTTCTTTTTTTACTCTATTAGCTCTCTTTTCTTTGTTATTTTTGTTAATACGGTGTTCTGATGAATAGTGACCGACTGCCAATTAGCAACTATGAATGCACTAGGGTATGTGGTCTTTCTTTGTTAGTTCGATCGATAGGGTGCTCTAATTAATTTCTCCTCGTCTGCCTATTAGTTTCTATTGTCAGATATGTGTATGTGGTTATGCTGATTCAATTAGGATTATTACTTGTTGTGAGAATGAGGAATTTGCTGCTGATTAATTTTACATTGTAACACTACCATTGTTATTTTATCAGTAATCAGCAAGCTCAGATCATCAGATCGGCTCAAACAATTTGCATTTGATACGCTATGGAACTTCAAGAAGATTCCTAAAGTTCATAGGTTCCTTGTGGATGTTGCTGCTAAAAAAGCATTTTCCATTCAAAGCTTGGCAATGAAGGCCAGAGTTGAAAAGGGTGATTCTTTGGTTTCTCAAACAGAGACTCAAATGTTGTTGGAAGATCTTACATTCGTTAACTCTCACCTCCGTCTGCATGAAAGAAGATTTGATATGAGGGAAAAGATTGTTCTTGAGCTAAAGGATACAGAGTACCCATATCTACTTGGGCTTCTTCTTGATGATGAGAACTCCAGAATTGAAGGTGGAGGTCTTTGCTACACTTCTTGTGATTTTAAACAGCTTGGGGGCCATGAGGACCATGACCTAATACATCAGGTAGACTCCTTCGCAAATTTTAGGAACATTGATATTGTCAAATCTATTGTGCTTAACACAATTGATAGTGAAGCTGTGCAACTATTAATAGATGTCGTTGCTGTTTCTAAAGTTGCTGAAGAATATGAGTTTCAGTTGCCTTATGTAGTTGAACACTTGAATGCATTTGAAATTGAGATTGGGAGCCAGCTGGTAAGCCATGAAAATGTTATTGAGGAATTGAGCATCTTCGAATATCCTTATAAGAGGATAGGTGAGAAAGAAGAAGGTGGAGGTAAAGATGTGGAGGCAGAGACACATCTAAATGTTCCGGTAGACGTGGAAAATGTTGTGGAACATGAACTGCCTATCTGTCCAGTCAAGGGGCGCTGAAAAGTATTTTGGGAAGACAAGGACGAAGAAATCTTTGGAGATGCTGTTGGATAGGCTTGATAGAGCCACACCAGAGCAGATGGCAGCAGCTGGTATGGCTGAAGACCTTGTTAACCGAGTGATTCTAGTGAAGAACATGGCCGAAATGGTATTTGCTCTCATCCTTCTCATTTCTGAGCTTCATATCCTGCAGTGACTTCTGATAATCTATTTTTGTTTCTGAGAATCATAATAGTTCGCCACTTTCTTTGCGATTTCTGTTTTCGATAATCTTATGCGCAGCCCTTTTGATTGTCTCTTTAGTCGTCGAACTCATGAGATTTTGGTTTCTTTGTAGTTTTTCTTCATCTTTATTACCAATGGATGAACAAAACACGAAGCTGGTCGAGGATGAATTGGAAACAGTGGAGAAACACTCTTTGTTAGCTAAAGATTTGTACGAAACTGATGCTGGTAAGAGTTTTCGGTTTCTTTTTTTACTCTATTAGCTCTCTTTTCTTTGTTATATTTGTTAATACGGTGTTCTGATGAATAGTGACCGGCTGCCAATTAGCAACTATGAATGCACTAGGGTATGTGGTCTTTCTTTGTTAGTTCGATCGATATGGTGCTCTAATTAATTTCTCCTCATCTGCCTATTAGTTTCTATTGTCAGATATGTGTATGTGGTTATGCTGATTCAATTAGGATTATTACTTGTTGTGAGAATGAGGAATTTGCTGCTGATTAATTTTACATTGTAACACTAACATTGTTATTTTATCAGTAATCAGCAAGCTCAGATCATCAGATCGGCTCAAACAATTTGCATTTGATACGCTATGGAACTTCAAGAAGATTCCTAAAGTTCATAGGTTCCTTGTGGATGTTGCTGCTAAAAAAGCATTTTCCATTCAAAGCTTGGCAATGAAGGCCAGAGTTGAAAATGGTGATTCTTTGGTTTCTCAAACAGAGACTCAAATGTTGTTGGAAGATCTTACATTCGTTAACTCTCACCTCCGTCTGCATGAAAGAAGATTTGATATGATGGAAAAGATTGTTCTTGAGCTAAAGGATACAGAGTACCCATATCTACTTGGGCTTCTTCTTGATGATGAGAACTCCAGAATTGAAGGTGGAGGTCTTTGCTACACTTCTTGTGATTTTAAACAGCTTGGGGCCATGAGGACCATGACCTGATACATCAGGTAGACTCCTTCGCAAATTTTAGGAACATTGATATTGTCAAATCTATTGTGCTTAACAGAATTGATAGTCAAGCTGTGCAACTATTAATAGATGTCGTTGCTGTTTCTAAAGTTGCAGAAGAATATGAGTTTGAGTTGCCTTATGTAGTTGAACACTTGAATGCATTTGAAATTGAGATTGGGAGCCAGCTGGTAAGCCATGAAAATGTTATTGAGGAATTGAGCATCTTCGAATATCCTTATAAGAGGATAGTTGAGAAGGAAGCAGGTGGAGGTAAAGATGTGGAGGCAGAGACACATCTAAATGTTCCGGTAGACGTGGAAAATGTTGTGGAACATGAACTGCCTATCTGTCCAGTCAAGGGGCGCTGAAAAGTATTTTGGGAAGACAAGGACGAAGAAATCTTTGGAGATGCTGTTGGATAGTCTTGATAGAGCCACACCAGAGAAGATGGCAGCAGCTGGTATGGCTGAAGACCTTGTTAACCAAGTGATTCTAGTGAAGAACATGGCCGAAATGGTATTTGCTCTCATCTTTCTCATTTCTGAGCTTCATATCCTGCAGTGACTTCTGATAATCGATTTTTGTTTCTGAGAATCATAATAGTACGCCACTTTCTTTGCGATTTCTGTTTTCGATAATCCTATGCGCATCCCTTTTGATTGTCTCTTTAGTCGTCGAACTCATGAGATTTTGGTTTCTTTGTAGTTTTTCTTCATCTTTATTACCAATGGATGAACAAAACACGAAGCTGGTCGAGGATGAATTGGAAACAGTGGAGAAACACTCTTTGTTAGCTAAAGATTTGTACGAAACTGATGCTGGTAAGAGTTTTCGGTTTCTTTTTTTACTCTATTAACTCACTTTTCTTTGTTATTTTTGTTAATACGGTGTTCTGATGAATAGTGACCGACTGCCAATTAGCAACTATGAATGCACTAGGGTATGTGGTCTTTCTTTGTTAGTTCGATCGATATGGTGCTCTAATTAATTTCTCCTCGTCTGCCTATTAGTTTCTATTGTCAGATATGTGTATGTGGTTATGTTGATTCAATTAGGATTATTGCTTGTTGTGAGAATGAGGAATTTGCTGCTGATTAATTTTACATTGTAACACTAACATTGTTATTTTATCAGTAATCAGCAAGCTCAGATCATCAGATCGGCTCAAACAATTTGCATTTGATACGCTATGGAACTTCAAGAAGATTCCTAAAGTTCATAGGTTCCTTGTGGATGTTGCTGCTAAAAAAGCATTTTCCATTCAAAGCTTGGCAATGAAGGCCAGAGTTGAAAAGGGTGATTCTTTGGTTTCTCAAACAGAGACTCAAATGTTGTTGGAAGATCTTACATTCGTTAACTCTCACCTCCGTCTGCATGAAAGAAGATTTGATATGAGGGAAAAGATTGTTCTTGAGCTAAAGGATACAGAGTACCCATATCTACTTGGGCTTCTTCTTGATGATGAGAACTCCAGAATTGAAGGTGGATGTCTTTGCTACACTTCTTGTGATTTTAAACAGCTTGGGGGCCATGAGGACCATGACCTAATACATCAGGTAGATTCCTTCGCAAATTTTAGGAACATTGATATTGTCAAATCTATTATGCTTAACACAATTGATTGTGAAGCTGTGCAACTATTAATAGATGTCGTTGCTGTTTCTAAAGTTGCTGAAGAATATGAGTTTGAGTTGCCTTATGTAGTTGAACACTTGAATGCATTTGAAATTGAGATTGGGAGCCAGCTGGTAAGCCATGAGGAATTGAGCATCTTCGAATATCCTTATTAGAGGATAGGTGAGAAGGAAGAAAGTGGAGGTAAAGATGTGGAGGCAGAGACACATCTAAATGTTCCGGTAGACGTGGAAAATGTTGTGGAACATAAACTGCCTATTTGTCCAGTCAAGGGGCGCTGAAAAGTATTTTGGTAAGACAAGGACGAAGAAATCTTTGGAGATGCTGTTGGATAGGCTTGATAGAGCCACACCAGAGCAGATGGCAGCAGCTGGTATGGCTGAAGACTTTGTTAACCGAGTGATTCTAGTGAAGAACATGGCCGAAATGGTATTTGCTCTCATCCTTCTCATTTCTGAGCTTCATATCCTGTAGTGACTTCTGATAATCGATTTTTGTTTCTGAGAATCATAATAGTACGCCACTTTCTTTGCGATTTCTATTTTCGATAATCATATGCGCAGCACTTTTGATTGTCTCTTTAGTCGTCGAACTCATGAGATTTTGGTTTCTTTGTAGTTTTTCTTCATCTTTATTACCAATGGATGAACAAAACACGAAGCTGGTCGAGGAAGAATTGGAAACAGTGGAGAAACACTCTTTGTTAGCTAAAGATTTGTACGAAACTGATGCTGGTAAGAGTTTTCGGTTTCTTTTTTTACGCTATTAGCTCTCTTTTCTTTGTTATTTTTGTTAATACGGTGTTCTGATGAATAGTGACCAACTGCCAATTAGCAACTATGAATGCATTAGGGTATGTGGTCTTTCTTTGTTAGTTCGATCGATATGGTGCTCTAATTAATTTCTCCTCGTCTGCCTATTAGTTTCTATTGTCAGATATGTGTATGTGGTTATGCTGATTCAATTAGGATTATTACTTGTTGTGAGAATGAGGAATTTGCGGCTGATTAATTTTACATTGTAACACTAACATTGTTATTTTATCAGTAATCAGCAAGCTCAGATCATCAGATCGGCTCAAACAATTTGCATTTGATACGCTATGGAACTTCAAGAAGATTCCTAAAGTTCATAGGTTCCTTGTGGATGTTGCTGCTAAAAAAGCATTTTCCATTCAAAGCTTGGCAATGAAGGCCAGAGTTGAAAAGGGTGATTCTTTGGTTTCTCAAACAGAGACTCAAATGTTGTTGGAAGATCTTACATTCGTTAACTCTCACCTCCGTCTGCATGAAAGAAGATTTGATATGAGGGAAAAGATTGTTCTTTAGCTAAAGGATACAGAGTACCCATATCTACTTGGGCTTCTTCTTGATGATGAGAACTCCAGAATTGAAGGTGGAGGTCTTTGCTACACTTCTTGTGATTTTAAACATCTTGGGGGCCATGAGGACCATGACATGATACATCAGGTAGACTCCTTCGCAAATTTTAGGAACATTGATATTGTCAAATCTATTGTGCTTAACACAATTGATAGTGAAGCTGTGCAACTATTAATAGATGTCGTTGCTGTTTCTAAAGTTGCTGAAGTATATGAGTTTGAGTTGCCTTATGTAGTTTAACACTTGAATGCATTTGAAATTGAGATTGGGAGCCAGCTGGTAAGCCATGAAAATGTTATTGAGGAATTGAGCATCTTCGAATATCCTTATAAGAGGATAGGTGAGAAGGAAGAAGGTGGAGGTAAAGATGTGGAGGCAGAGACACATCTAAATGTTCCGGTAGACGTGGAAAATGTTGTGGAACATGAACTGCCTATCTGTCCAGTCAAGGGGCGCTGGACATTGGCCGATATTCAGACTTTTGTTGAAGGAATCGAGCCACACCAGAGCAGATAGCAGCAGCTGATATGGCTGAAGACCTTGTTAACCGAGTGATTCTAGTGAAGAACATGGGAGCTGATCAAACTTTGGATGGTTTGGCTGGTGTTGGAAACGAGAGGTGGACAGCTCAAGAAGTGACCAATTTCATTGATGGCTGTAATGATTTTGGCTCAGACAATATACACAAAATTCAAGAAGTGTATTTCAATGGTAAAAATGGCCAAACCTGGAGATCGCTGAAGGCCCTGAAGCGCAAGAGAAATCTTCTCAAAAGGCAAGGCTTGGTGGTGTAAAGAGATGGACTTCAAAGCTAAAGGCGGTATTATAAAGGCGGTTTACTGAATTCCCTATTACAAAATGTAGTTGTCTTTTTTTTCTGCAAACATATGGTTTTGTAAACCTCATTAGGGACAAGCAAAGTTTTGTAGGTATCCTGGAAAGTTGGTTGTCTGATACGATTTCGTAGGTCAAACGAAGATCAATGCTTTTCTGTTAAACGGATGGGATTTATTCGTTGATTTTGAATTGTAAAGGTAGAACTCTTCACCTCTTGTTAAGGCTAGAATACGATCATTATTTGCGTACAGCCTATGAAAGTTGAGGTGTATTCGTATATATGTTGATTAAAGCTCGATTAGCATTATTATGCTCGATAAACGGAATATAACTTTTGACTAACTGGAGCTTTATCATAGGCAAGTGTTGACACAGATACGGTTGAACCATTCATAATTCCAAACAGACCAGGGAACAAAATGGCTACTCCCAGCAGTAAGAAAGCGACACCAAGCAAGTTGATAACACATCTAGAATGGTTTGTCTCTTTTACTGGAGTGCAGCAATGTTTAAGTTGTTTAACTCCATGTTCATTTCAGAAGTTTAGAGTAGATTATAGGACATTGACACTGTTCCAAAATGAATGGTAAGGGAAATGCTTCACTACCACATCATTACTTGAGCGCGATAACAGGGCTGCAAAAAAATATTTTCCAAGAAGATAAGTGCCAAGAAAACAGGAAAATATCGATACATTTAATTTCTATAGCACATTTAAAATCCCATCATCACGAAGTGAGGAATTTTGGGAAATTAAAGTATATGCCTAAATAATGAGTTTTCAAGGAATACCACACCTTAAATCCTCATTTAATCCTCATTTATAGGGGCCAGATGGAACTTGTTCTCAATCATTTGAAGAGCTACAACTTATACTAAGAGTGAACATTTATTCAACTTACCTGTCAACTAGAGACGTAGTCAGAAATTTATATAAGGTAGGTCTAATATAAAAAAAAATTATAATATTGAAAATTTTATAAAATGCATTTATGGTGCAAATTATGAGGAATATTATTCTTAAGATGCTTGTCGAAAAATCATTTATGATTTCAACATCTTCTTATTCTGAAGTGTTTTTTCATGTTGTTTGCTTTCAATACTTGTAAGGCTAACTTAGAAAGAAAATGCCATTAAGTTTTGCATTTTTAGTTCAGTTACAAAATAAATTAATTGGAATTTAAATATAAATCACAAATTATTAATTTTACGTAAAGCTATTTAGAATAATAGAGAGATATTGTGTTTTATCCAAAATTACATACAAATTTTATTAGTGTTAATGTCTAACCTATTCAATATTCAAGAAAGTGACTTTATCCCAACCTATTCAATATTCCGGAAATGTCTAACCTATTATAGTTGTGTATCATTAATGTCCTGGCGATTTCGTTGACCGTTATTGATAACGGTTGACGAGACGGTAGTCAACTTGATGCTGACTTTTGTTGACATGGCAAAAATGTGACAACCACGTAAATGCCACATCATTAACAACTCATATTTTTAATTCCAAATTAAATTAAAAAAATCCCAATATTCGCCTCTCTCTCAAAGATTTTTCCAACCCAGAAATGAGAAAACCCAAATTTTGACGATCCGTGAGCCATGGAAGAGAATTCTGGCAATTAAGCCCAGAGCCCCCACTTTGGTTTTCTCGCTCCTCTTTTATTCCTTTTCCCTCTTTCCATAATTAGCACGAGCTCAGTTCAGTTCACCGGGAGATGAAATGGAGGAGAAACGGCCATCAATCGAATACACCAATTTTATAGTTTAGCGGGAGATGAAATGTTGGGATACATGTGATACTTTTTTATAGTTTAAATTTCCTGTTAGTATCACCCATTTTCTTACTACAGTTTTGGACCAAAATGGTGCAAATGACCTACATTCAACCTTAGTGTCTTATTGTCAAAAAAAAAAAAAATAAACCTTAGTGTCTCTGCCACTGCTGCGAACTCCACGACTGAGAGAACCGAAGGTGGTATGAAGCGATGAAAGCACCAGTAGACTGTTTATTCACAAATAGATTAATAACGTAAAAATATTTACAAATAAAAAACCAAAATGCTATGATAAAACTAAATGTCTCAACATCAGGCACAAGCCGGGTGGAAAGTTGTGCACTTTAGGGCTCTTTTGCTTGTTGGATTTGAAAACGATGGTTTTGAGTTTTGAAAACCTTTGGATTTATGATGGATTTGTTACAGTTTGTATTTGAAAGATAACATTGTTTGTTTAGTTGATTTTGATCATGGATTTAAAGGTTATTGTACCATGACTCACAAATCCTTGCATTCCATGATTAAATACCAAATGAAATGTGGTATTTGCAAATACGCGCGCGGGATCCACGAATTTGGAGCTAAACAAATGACCAAATCCATAGGCCACACGAATTTGTATACATCAACAAACAATATTTCTTTTGGCAAATACATAATATTTGGGATTTGAGTGTTACATATATCACCTAAATTCTTGCATATAAACAGTCATCATCAGCGCGGAGGTATATGTAGTGCAGAAGAGATTATTGGCCTCTTTAGACTTTAATATTTGATATGAAATTACAATGTGCGCAATTATATGCTGAGAAAATATTGAAAAGCCTGACCTGAATTCTAGAATAACCAGCATGAAAAAGGCATAATCAGAAGGCCGATCCCACAAACCCAACCCGAAGTGCAGATTCTACTACAAAAGCCCATAAGCAGGCCCAAGCTTTGTACATAGAGCTTACACGCAAGGCCGATATCACTCTGTCTCATTGGCATGAGAGAAACCTATGCTCTTTAACCCTTGTCGCATTTTTGGATTTTGGGTCAAATGAGCCATTAAAGCCTTTCTAGTTTCTACCTATATATGGTTTATTTTTTTGGTAGAAATATATGGTTTAAGTATGCGACAATTAGCTACTTAGCATAGTTAAACTTGCTTTTTTTTTTTCAATTTCCAATTAGGAAGCCTAAAATCAATCTTACTTTTTAGGGTATATACTTAAAATTAGTCAAACCCTCACTACAAGATTTGCCACATATAGCCACAAAATCACTGCCATAATTAATAAAATCGCAGCTAAAGCTAATTAATAGCTATGAAATCAATAGCTTTTCCACATTCTTTTTCATTAGCAAAACTTATTGAATTACTAATATTTAGCCAAATGTTAACTTTCGCTTATCAGTTTTGTTTGTAATTGGCAACATGACACTGACTCGAAAGAGACACGTGAAAGTCAACATTTTAACACTTTGGTATTTTAACTGAGAAAATAGTTACGGAATTATAATAGGTAACAGAAAATGACTAATATTCTTATGCATTATGAAAGATTTGACTAATTATTAGTAATTCATTCGGCTAATAAAAAGAATGTGGAAAAGATTGACTAATAATTAGTATTTGCTCGTACTTTTAAATTGGAAACCTATACATGCATTCACAAGCAACTAATCCAATAAAGTATAATTTCCCGTTAGGAAAAAAAAAAAAAAAGGAATTTTACATGAAGAATGGCAGAACTTGTCGAACTTTTGAAAATCTATGTTCGACTAAGTAATGAAAACTGACAAAATGAAATCCCGGAAGAAAGCTTTCCAAGCATTGATCCATCTTGAGGAATAAATGAAAATTAGCACAAGATTTTGATAATGCTTAGAAGCTTCAGTCTCCCTACCTACCATTACCAAAGTACCAACCTCATCACTTCCCCCTAATTTGCTCCAAATTTTTATTCTTATATAATTCACATTTGAACTCTGAACTTGGACTACTAGGTAATGTCGATCCAAATGAGAATCTGATGGGCCCATGGCCCAAACGAAAATAATTATTTGTTCTCACCTGCACCATTACATGGACTCTTGCTTATGAACTTACTCTAGCCACAGAACATTCTGCTGGTGCGTTTGGCTTCATGCTGGAATTATTGTCCTACAAGTGGTGCATTAACTAGTAATCCCACAACACTACAAAGAAAGGACACACAAGTGAGTTTACGTTGTTCGATCGAGTGTTTATGTCAGAAAATGTGGGTTGGGAGAAAACTAGAGACCAAAAACCGTATCTTTACAAGAAGCCTGGAAACACTCTGGGCTGTTGGTTTGTTTGTTTGGTGAGGTGATATGAGAAAGATGGGAGGGTTGTAGGGCAAAGTCAAAGTTTGCTAGCTTGCTTATTGGTATCGGCTTTTCTTCACAAGCTAACCTTAGGGAAAATGCATGTTGGTTCTATTAAATGCTTTTTATCAGGGTGTGGTGTGCTTGACAAATACTATAGCTTGCTCAAGAGGGAGGGGTGACCTACAAAGTAATGGCGTGTCCACATTTTTCTACTCAATTCCAAGTCTTTGAAAACGAGGTAAGACCTCAATGCTACCAACAAAGCATCGCAAGTCAATGTATAACAATGTGTTATTCAACATATAGATTTACAAGAAACTCTAAGGCATCGGGACTCCTTATACGAAAAGAGACTATTTTGAAATGACGAGGACATTGATTTAGAGTGGGGGAGGATGAGAATAGAAGATTATAACTTTTTTGAAGTTGTGATTGCTTTGTTGAGATTGTTGATTATATATGTATCGTTTTTCTGATTTTTTTTTTTTGCAGAAACAATACATGGATTGTTTTCTGTGATGTGACAGAAACTATTAATCAAGATGAGTGATTATTAAATTTCAACTTTAGTTGTGATTGTTGAGATTGTTGAGTTGAGAATGTTTTGTCTCGGCGTTTAGCTGATGTGACATACACAATCATACATACCAAACGTTGTATTCTACAATGCATCAAACTTCGACTATACATGTATAATATTATACATGCATTCACAACAATACATCTATTTAACAATCGCAACTTCCAAACGATCCTTAGTTTACTTGCTCTTGAAGCTGGTGTTGACTTTACATGGTGCAATTGCAAGCTGCGAAAGAGCATTTTCAACTTTGAAGATAATCAAGAATGAATTTGGGATTGGTTGAGTGAAAGAACAGTTTCAACTAGTAATTTCTATCTATTTTTTATTTATTTTTTTAAATTTTTTAATCAATTAATATTTTATTTTATCGGCGACACACCTTTCCAACAATTCTGGGTCTGTCACTGGATAGAAGGAACAATATTTAGTAACGATATGGGTAGGAGGGTTTTGTACTGCTCATACACATTTCAGCTCATGCTTCATTTCGGAATAAATAGCTTAATTTATATTTAATCATTCTTATTTTTACCAGAATTGAAATACACCTACGAAAGTGGGAAATATATATATATATATATAGTGGCGTCTTCGGTGCACTCACTTTTTTGGGTGCATTCAGTGCACTCGCTTCATAATCGTCATTTTAAACATGAGATTTATGTCAAAATGATGTCAATCATCACTTATGATGTGATGAACAATAACGCACATGAATTTGCACAAAAACCATGAAAGATTTGCTTTAATTTGAAGGATTTAGAGTTTAAAGATCTAAGTTTAGGGTTTACAGTTTGGGGTTTAGGGATAGAACTCAAAATTGGAGGTCTAGGGCTTAGAGTATTCCGCTAATTAGTTGGTATCATATGTTATATCATCATATTATACTAATTCTACAAATTAAAATTCCAAATCCGACTCCTTAAGACTAGTTTTTGAATTGGGTGCATTGAACGCACTCATTTTTTGAGTGCGCCGAAGTAGTCACTATATATATATATATATATTTTTTGTTATTTACATTGTCTTAACAAATTGCCCCGATAAAACATTAATAGCTTAATAACACTAAAAATTCGAACAACAATGATGATGATGGTGATAATCTATATATTTAATTTTTACGAGGAGTGATTGTGTATGACATGACACGAGGCGGGGTCGGTTAGCATGCTAACCCCCTTAGGGGTTGGAAAAATGACACCCCTAGTATATTAAATACAACTATAGAATTTAATACACACATTAAATACACATTAGGAATTAAATGTACCATATTAATTAGGAATTCTCTCACTATTAAATACACATTAGGAATTAAATACACACATTAAATACACATTAGGAATTCTCTCACTATATTTGATTTTTCCTTTTTCAGCAGTCTCCGACCGCCACACTTCTCCGGTGAAAATCCCATCGGCAGACTCCCTCCGACCACCTCCAAAAAATATACCACTGCACTGATACGGTGTACCACTGTACTGGTAGATATACCACTGCACTGGTGGCGATATCAGTGCACTGGTAGCAATGTCATATCTGAGTATCAGTGCAGTGGTACAAATACCAGTAAAGTGGTAATTAATGTGGTGTAATTAATGCTTACTTTGTATTTAATAACAGAACATTTTTTTTTTTTTTTTTTGATTGAGAGGAGGCAGAAGCCAGAGAACCAGTTACAGAGAGCTCAAAGGGGAGGAGCAGATCACCTTCCAACAGGAAGAAAACATACTCAAATGCTCCCAAGCAAATCCTATCACAAGCCAAAAACCAAAACCAGTAAAACAGTCACTCATTTGAACCATCTATAATCACTTGCCGAGGGAAGCTGATCCCAATCATGTCTTCACGTAGAAGTCTCTCTAAATCTGTTGGTAGTTCATCTAATTCATACGTACCGAAGGGATAGACGAGACTGTGCTTCGAGAGCCAGTCCGCGACTCTATTCCCTTCGCGATATGTATGAACCAAACGAACAATCCAACTCTGAGCAAGCATTCTCCGAATAGAGTCTAAAAGGGTGGCATGAGGATGTACCGGGTCTGATCTTTTATTGATGAGCTCTATTGCCAGTTTCGAATCTGTTTCAAGTATCAGAAATTGTATTCCCTTCCTCCAAGCTAGTTCGAGTCCTTGGTGGATGCCCCATAGCTCTGACAGAATGGCAGATCCGGTTCCTATCTTGCAAACAAAACCCGCTATCCAATCTCCTTCACTATCTCTGAGGACTCCTCCTGCAGTAATAATTCCTGAATTCCCCTGAGCGGCGCCATCCGTATTTAGCTTGCTCCAACCTGGTTGTGGTGGAGACCAACCTATTAACTGCTCTTCCCTTGCTGGCTTAGTCAGTGAATCTCTTGTTTCCATAGCCTTCTTCCAAGTACTTATCCAGTCTTTCGCCTTCGATACAATGTAGTTAATGAGAGTATAGTTGGATAATCTGATTGCTTTAAAGATATAATCATTCCGATGTTTCCAGATGTACCAACTAACCAAAGCAAAGAAGCTGGCCCACTCCCCTGTCTCTCCACTGTTCTCGTTGCTCTCCAGATTTGTCTTCAACCAGTCTTCCTGGTTAGCTGAAAAGAACTGTTGCTGCTGTGTTATTGGTACAATTTTTTCCCAAACTCTTCTGATCTTGCTGCAGTCTCTCAAGCAGTGTAAGTTAGTTTCTATTTCTGTACCGCACAAGGCGCACTTGTCTTCCGAGGTGAGATGCCTGAACTTTCTAATGCTGTTCGTAGTCAACCTTCCCTTCGCTGCTGTCCACATGAAAAGGCGAACTCGTTCTGGTACTTGGAGGTGCCAGATCTTGCGCCATTGGAATGAGCTGTGGTTGTTTTGCTGTTGTTCTTCCAGCTTGTATGCCGATGAGGTGTTGAAAACTCCATTAGCTGAAGCTTTCCAAAAGAGCTTGTCTTCAGTTGTCGATAATGGATCCAGTTTTACTGCTCTGATTTTGTTCAACACCTCTATAGGGAGGAGTTGGTTCAAATCCTCCATCTTCCAGCCTGAGGATTCTGTCCAGTAGTCTGCAACCTTCTTCTGTCATGTCTCCATCGGGATCTCTGTCGTAGCTTGGGCGAGTAAAGGTTCCTGCAAAACCCACGTATCCAACCAAAAATTAGTTTTTCTCCCATTCTTAACATTTTGAGCAGCTCCTTTTCGTAGGAGGTTTGCCGTTTGGGCAAAACTTTTCCAAGCATGAGAACTTCCCTTTGATTTTGCTAGCATCTGCAAATCTCTCTTGCCGCGCCCGTATTTCTTTCTCAAGACCTCGACCCATAAAGATTGATCGTCTGTTATGAGTTTCCATGCTCCCTTTGCCAACATGGCTTGATTGGTTCTTCTTGTAGGGCGGATTCCAAGACCTCCTTGATGCCGAGGTTGGGTTAAATGCTCCCACGCCACCGAGTGAAGCTTTGTCTTGTCTTCTTCTTCTCCCCAAATGAAACTTCTATTACACCTGTCTATCGATTTGCATACACCAACAGGAAGAAGTTCAGAAAACATGGGGTATATAGCAATGTTAGAAGTTACTGCTTTCACCATAGTAACTCTAGCTGCCATTGAGAGATGTCTTGTTTTCCACGCCGCTAGTTTGTTCTGAATTTTGAGCAGGAGTTCCTTGTAGCGGGCCTTGGTTATCCTGCCGTTTATTGCAGTGATTCCTAGATATCTTCCCAGGTCCGCCGTAAGGTTGATTCCTGCTCGGGAGCTAAGTCTGGCAGCTTTATCTCGTCGAACATTTGGTGAGACGAACATTGCCGACTTGCTATGATTAACCCGTTGTCCGGAGCTGCTGCAGAAGTCGTCAAGGCACCTCTTGATGATGTCGATTTGACTCCCTTCAGCTTCTGCAAATAAAACAAGGTCATCAGCGAAAAATAAATGGGACAACTTTGGACCATTTTTTGAGAGTTGTAATGGTTTCCAAAGTTTTGCCTCGACTGCTTGTTCAATTTTATGGGCCAATCTTTCCATGCAAAGAATAAAAAGGAAGGGTGATAGGGGATCTCCCTGTCTAACTCCTCTGGAGGGGATAATTGGATTCGAGAGTTGCCCGTTCCAGCTGATTCGCATCTTGTTTCTTTCCACACAAGTCATGATTCTGCTGATGAGAGAGCTGGCCAGCCCGACCTCCTTAAGCGTATCTCTGATAAAGTCCCACCGGAGTCTATCGTAGGCCTTTTCAAGGTCGATTTTTATAACCAAGCCTCCCTTCTTCCCTTTCCTCCTTCGGAGAGTGTGAAGGGTTTCTTGAAGAAGAAGTATGTTGTCATTTGCCTGCCTACCCTGAATGAAACCGCTCTGAGTGGGAGCAACGATTTTTGGCATCAAAGGCTTTAATCTATTGGTAATTGCCTTAGTAATTGCCTTGAGGGCGACATTATTCAGGCATATAGGTCTGAATTGAGCAGGAGACTCAGGCTGTTCCATTTTAGGGATAAGAACGATTGTCGAATCCAAAGTCTCTGTTGGAATCTCGCCTATTTCAAAGTAGCTTGAAGCCATATCCGCCAGGTTTTTCCCCACTATTGGCCAGAATTTTTGATAGAAGATGGCTTGGTAACCATCCGGACCTGGAGCTGAATAAGGTTTCATATCATGGATTGCTTTGTGGATGTCAGAAATATGGTAGGGACGATGTAAAGCCATGCTATCTTCTTGCTGCAGCCTGGGAAAAACGTTTTTGGGCATGAGGTCCTCATACTGATCCCCATCTTCCGTATAGAGAGTGGTGTAGAAATTCAGAACCATGTTGAGGAGAGATTCTTGATCATCTATCCAGTCTCCATTTGCATTCCTGAGAGCTAAAATTTTGTTTCTTCTTTTACGTCTAGTGGCTTGATGGTGGAAGTAGGATGTATTTTGTTCCCCCAGAGTCGCCCATTTCTCTTTGGCACGCTGAAACCAGACAATTTCTTCTTGTGCTAGTACCCAGTCAAGCTCTCCTTCCAGCTTAAGTTGAAGCTTCAACAGTCCAGGATTGAAGGAAACTGCTAACCGGTCTGTGATACCCTTCAATCTAGCCAACAATCTCCTTTTCTTCCTGTTAACAGAACCGAACACTTCTTTACTCCACTGCTGTAATTTAGGGGTAACTTCCTTCAAGGCTTGCTGTAGAGGTATTTCTTTATTCCAATTAGCAGCTAAAAAATCCTTGAATTTGTTGTCCGTCAACCACACAGCCTCAAACTTGAAATTATCCCGGTTTCCATAATCTGTGTTGTGTTGGTTGCCCACTGACGTTAGCAAGGGCAAGTGATCCGAGTGGAATTTGGGGAGATGTTGAACCGAAGAGTTGGGAAAAGTCGAATTCCAGGCCACATTGCATAGTGATCTATCTATTCGACTAGCTTTCCTGGTAGCCTGCGTTTCTCCCCTGTACCAGGTAAATCTAGGTCCGGAGTATCCTAGATCAATTAATTCAGCTTGATTTATCCACGAACAGAACCGCTGACATCTTCGTAGGGAAGCTGGAGAGTTGGCACCCAGCTTTTCTTCCGGTAGACAGTAGGCATTGAAGTCTCCCGTTACTAGCCACGGAATATTTGTATCTTTGCTAGTCTGAATGAGGTGATCCCACATTAAAGATTGAAACCGGTATTGGGGGCTGCCATATACACCGGTAAGAAGCCATTGTTGCTTACTCAGAGAATCAATTTTGACTGTGATATGTTGTTTGCTCGCATCAACCAAGTCAACCATGAATTTGGAGCTTTTCCATGCAATCCAAATACCACCTGTTCTCCCTTCTGCGTCTATTCTCAAGACTTCGTCAAAGCCCAGCTTGTTACAAACCGAGTCTGCCTTATCGCCACTAATTTGTGGCTCCAACAGAATCAACAAATCTGGTTTGTGTGTTTCACTGAGAAGTCTGATAGCCCGGATGAACTTCCTGCTACCTGCTCCACACACATTCCAAGAAAGTATTTTGAAATTAATATGAGTAGACATAGAAAACTGGATAAAAAAAAAGGAACAAAAGACAAAACTCAAAAAGCAGGGAAAGGGATCAAGAGGTGGTGGGGCTGGCGAGTTCTGTCGCCGCGAGTCCTTGGTCCTCCATTTGATTTTCGTTTGCCGTCGAGGGTGAAGAAGTCTCCGCCATGGGGACATCCTCTTGATTCGTTTGGGTCATTTGATGATTGTTCTTCATCTTACGCTGAGCTTGCGAGCAAAACTCTTCGATAGACTGCATCGTAATCGGACCGCTCACATGTTTGGCTTTCTGCGGTGTCTCTTGCTGTTTAGCACTTCTGATTTGGAGTGGCTTCTTGGCCGCCTTGACATTGATTCCTCTTGGTTTCTCTTGCTTTCCAGTTTCGTTTTTCTTCCTTTGGTAGTGTTGGCGGATAGAAGATATTGTAGTATTGGGGTTGGTGTTTTCTTTGCCTGGGAGAACCAGTTCTGGAACTGAGATAACTCGAATAGTAGTCCCTTGTTGACCCTGTGTTCTTTCGGTGACGGAAATCTGTTTGGAGCCCGATGTTGAAGGTTCTGATCCTAGTGTCATTGGGCTAGCCTCAATCTGTTGTGCTGGTCTGTTCTGTGTCGCCTCTCTCGTACCAATGGGCCTCCATTCTTTTAGAGGTTGGGCCTTTTTTGTACCGTTAAGTATGTCATCATCTTTTGGTATGTCTTGTTTCTGATTTGTAGAGCTTCCTTTTTTGTTGTGCAAGGTTTGTTCTGCTTTTCCTTTTTTCTCTCTGATTCCTTTTCCTGTTGGTTCTTCTCCCTTTCCTTTTGCAGACCCGTATCCCTTGCCAGAATCTGCTCGATTTTGACTTGGCTGTCCTCGATTTTGGTTGTTCACCTCATTCGCTTTCCTAATCTGTTTCCTTGATTTTCGCGTGACTTGCATCCAGGGCCCAAATCCCTCCGGCAGATCTTGTGAGCTCGTCGCCGGTGAAGCTAGTTTTCTAGAATCCGGCGAGGTCACCATAGTCGCGTGCTGGTTGATTTTAGGGCAGGAATCTTCTTGGTGCCCAATCTGCCCACACTCATAGCAGATAGTGGGGAGATTCTCGTACATGACCTGCTGCCAAAAGTTATCTAGCCAGATTTTTGTGGGCAATGGCTTCGTCATATCTAACTCGATAGCAATACGAGCAAATTTACCTCTTTCTAGTTTCTCAGTGTGATAGTCGAGTTTGATTGTGCGTCCGATGAGGTTTCCCAAAGCAAAGAGAATTTCTCTGTGATAAAAGTGCACTGGAAGCTCTGGCAATTGTACCCACGCTACCACTGATCTGTGAGGTTTGTCGGAGGTGCGGAAGGTTGGAGACCATTGATGAACAATCAAATAGTGATCCAGGATGACCCACGGTCCACCTGTGAGTGCCCTTAGATAGTCTTGGTCGTTTCCAAAAGTTGCTAAGAAAGTTTCGTTGTTAAGATCCATGACATCTAGAGATCCCACCGGTCTCCAGTTCCACCGCAATTGTGAAACAAGGTGCGAGTATGAGACTGACCTGCCTAGGAGTCGAACTATCAGTGTCTTTTTCCAAGGTTGACACAGCCGTTCCTTTAGCGCCGGGGAGATTTTCAAGGCTGGCGCTCCTTGGAACGTGGATGTCTCTAGGTCGTGGTCTCCAATGAAGGTCCATTGAGCCGTTCTGGATGGATTTGTTGAGGGTGTCCCCGCCAGCGCTGCTTTGAAATTCAGTATTGGAGGGCTGGAGATCTGAAGTTGCTGTTGATTCTTGGGTTGATCAGGAGGATCTGGCGGCCTGTCTGACGAAGTCAGTTCCTTCGCCGAAGAAGGTTCCTGAGCGACCGCGGTTGAGAGCATTTCAGATGAGTTCCTCACAAACCAGTCCCAGAGCCTTCATAACAGAACATTTATTATGTTTACTTTCATTAATACTTGTCAATAATTAATGAAAAATTGACCAATTAAAAGGTTAGTCAAAAAACCAACCCTTAAGGGGTTAGCATGCTAACCCGTTTCATAGGAGGCTATAGGGTTCCTCAACAAGTATCAAGAAATAAAAAGACGATGATTTACTAACATGCACATGATGATCATGATGACATATCTCATTTATTCTGAACTTCGAGGCGTGTTGGAATCAGAACCCTCAAGCTCGAATTTATCTTTCATTGGATACCAATAATACAATTACCAAGCGGGCGGGGTGGAATGCAAATCCGAAATTCCTCTGACGCTTTTCTTCTCACCCCCAGCGGCTTTTGTAAAGAAGAGAAATTGCACCTTTTGTGGCAGGCAGGCAGGCAGGCGTAGATTGAATTGAAGTGGGCAATGCAAGGCATTCAAAAGAAAGAGAATTATATAGCATGAATAATGGAACAGAGCCTGCAGATAAAGCTACTTATGAACAGAGAGAATAACAAAATAGAAACACGCGAGACCCACTCATCATTGCGTGCGTGCCTGTTTAGGCAGGGGAATTGAATCGAGCACCACTTTTGCCAAAAACGGAACTAAGAGAAAAGGCTGCAGCTACCTTACCTTACCTGCAAAACATGGCAGAACCGCAGTGCATCTCATATCATATGGGCGCCATTATCTTCCGCTGGCTGCGAGAGGTAGAGATGGAGCGCGGAGGTGGCGGGCAGACCAAACTTAGTGACCACTGCTTTTGGAGATTCAACCAAGGAGATAAACCAGCCGGTGAAGCCAGGATTTTGACATCAGCGGGGGGCCGAAAATCGAGTACACTAGATCGAGTCGAATAACTTCATAAACGCGGACAACAACGTCTGTAGTTTGCATAGTTGTTGATGACGGTAATTTTATGTTTAATGTAATTCTGAAGATCGTTAATAACACCAATCAACCCCAAAAGTCTCACTTTTCTATTTTTCCCTTGCATGCGTGTCATGACCCATGTGACCAATAGCAACAACAACCGTTGATATCAAAATACTCATACCAAACGTCTTGAATTGGATTGTAAAGTTTTTAACAGTCTATGTACCAATAGCAAGGTGAAAATATATAAACGTACCAAATATAAATTTTCCGCCAAATTTTCACGACCTATTTGTTATAAAAAAAATTTAGACACTTGTAAGAAAAAAAAAAATTGGATACGAAAATGCAATTTTTTAAACATCAATGTGTTGATTTGAGTCGACCCACTAATTCTGCCCGCCACCGACGTTAGAGGGTCAGAAAGGGTCACGAGGGAAACAGGAGAGGAACGACTCAGTTATATAAGTTGACTCTTGGGAGCGACTCTGGAAGGTCAAACCAATTTTCAGTCCTAACATAAACAACCTAAAACTCTTTACAAGAATAATCATGCATGGTGTTGTGTAACCTCTCAAAAAGAGTTTGACTCTCTAAAACATGTGTAGGAATTTTGTCCAAAATGTGAAAATTTCATGACAAGAAAAACTTCATAGCCTCCACACTAGTCTCCATTAGATCACGTATAAACGCAGAGACCAACTATTTAAAGTTGATTGAAATCTCAAAGCTCTGACAATATTCAAAATATCTTGATGTTTTTCTATAACTCTCCCATTTTGATCTTGCCACTCCACAAAACATCTTATACTTAATGCCATTGTAAAAATCTATGCGTGTGGAACTCCTTTCTTGATAACTTCTAATCACTTCCACTCTCTTCCCAAATCAGTTTTCATTAGATGAACACAAACAACTCATCTTTAGTCATCTCAATGGTAAGAAAGCAAAAAAATCACCATAAGATTGAACACTTTAAGGTCCCCAAATGTATGTGTTGATCAAATTAAAACTTTCTTTGTTGTGACTGGTATTGGAAGGAGAAGGAATTCTCATTTGTCTAACCTCATGACAATGACTCACAGTAAGAAACTTCACTAACTGGAATCTATACATACTTATTCTTTAGAAGTTTGGTTCTAAATTTAGAGACATGACACCTCGAGAAATATACTTGCCACTCCTAGCTTCTTCTTATCGACAAAAGGCGATATCGGCTAAATTGCAAGTTTGGTCACTCGAATTGCTACAAAATTTCACATTTGGTCACTCGAATTCGTTTATTCCATTCGTAGTCACTTAAATTAGTTGAACAGTCCAAGTTCGGTCACTCTCCGTTAACCTCCGTCAGACTCCGTTAGTGCCGTCAGTTAACTGCTGATGTGGCTAACAGAAATTCCTAGGCACCCAATTTTAACCCAAAAAAAAAACAAAAATTGACCCGCCACATCAGAAAAACATATCACCTCATATTAACACAACCCAACTCACCCAACCTAAAAAAAACCATTAACCCACCCAGAAATCGAACTTGTGATCCATTCAGCCTTCTTCTTCCTCTATACCCTGCTTCCGCCGCCTTCGGGGGATTCCCCTCGATCTCCCTGCTACAGCCCCCGCCGCCGGATCCAATAACCCCCAAACGTCGCCGCCAAGAGGAACAAGAGCCGCCTGCACAAATCACTGGCACGACTCCTTGAGGTTCCCTACACGGCCTCCGATTTCATCGATTGGGGCGACCACATGACTCCCACACTGTCCCCCAAGCGGGACATCTCCGGGCGGTGGCGCGAGCTCCACGAAATCGACGATTGGGAAGGCCTCCTCGACCCAATCGACCCAACCCTCCGCTGCGAGATCCTCAAGTACGGCGAGTTCGCCTCCGCGACCTACGACGCCTTCGACTTCGACCCAGAAACCTGGATCCGGCGGCGGGGGCTGCAGCAGGGAGATCGAGGGGAAATCCCTTCGACGGTGGCGGAAGCAGGGTATGGAGGAAGAAGAAGGGTAGATGGGTCACGGGTTCGATTTCTGGGTGGGTTAATGGTTTTTTTAGGTTGGGTGGGTTGGGTTGTGTTTATATGAGGTGGCATGTTTTTCTGACGTGGCGGGTAAATTTTTGTTTTTTCTTGGGTTAAAATTGGGTGGCTAGGCATTTCTGTTAGCCACATCAGCAGTTAACTGGTGGCACTAACGGAGTCTGACGGAGGTTAACGGAGAGTGACTGAACTTGGACTGTTCAACTAATTTAAGTGACTACGAATGGAATAAACGAATTCGAGTGACCAAACTTGTAATTTAGTCGGGCGATATCTTTTGGATCATTCGTGTTGTTTTGCAGTTATGCTATTGAAAAAGGCGAGGTGGCGAGAAAGAAGAGTACATTCAGGGGACGTACATTTGATAGACCGATTCAAAGTCAATGAACACATACGTTGGAAAAACGAGATGGAATTTACTTTAACGGACAAAAGAGTAAGAATTTTCCACAAGGAATATGCATGGAAGAAGAAAGGGAGAGATGGAGAATGTGATCCTTATCTAAGCTTTTCTTGCCATCCATCTTATCCATGTCCGTTACATCTTCTTTGTTTCATCCATCCGTTTTATTTGGCCCCCAAACAAACAAAACAAGAACCTACCAAAGACAAAAAGAAAATGGAATGAGACAATTCTAAGCCAAGGCTGGCTAGCTAGTGACGTTTTGCCTTTTCTTCAAGAAAGCCATTTTATCAACCGGCCGTTACTTAACGGTGCTGGACCATTGCACAGAAAGATGAAGGGCCCATCCCCCATTCCACCTTGTAACGTCTCAGTCTATCATCCAAAGCCAATCACATCCCACCACATCATACAACCGGTTCAATACCTACTCACCTCTCTATAATCAAACACAACCTCTCTCTAATGGTCATTAAACCCCCATAAATTAGATGATGACTCTTTGTCCATTTTGGTCCATATGTGATAATAACTAATAATTGGATTTCAATGTCTTCAATTTCAGGGAAATAAAAAAAAAAACAAAAATGATAACGGGCACAAGACTAATTGGGTATAATTGCCCCTGAGAGAGGTTGACTCGAGAACCTCCTCAAATAATTATGCAAACTTGAAACCGATGGACAACAAGATCTACCAGACGATTTTGTAGCCATTTTGGTTATAAGATTGATAGGGGTTTGAAAGTATGACTATACGAGCATATATTTTCCGATCATTTTATGTAGTTTCGACGGTTGAATTAAAAGAATATTATCATTTATGTAAAATAACTATATTACTGAATTTATTCACCGATTGAATATTGTATAAGGAGACAATTGAATGAGTATTTATCAACATATCTCCATGAAGCTATTGCCTTATCCGTAAAATTTTTTGTCTCATTAGATAACTTGTCCAACACATAAGTCACCCCTAAAAAATAACCAGTAATTTTAATTTTTTTACTAAATACCTCATTCGATGTAGCTAGCTCCATAAATCAAGTAAGTGAGTTTCTCGGGACGGGTTAGCATGCTAACCCCTTAAGGGGTTGGTTTTTTGACACCCCCTTTTAATTGGTCAATTTTTCATTAATTATTGACAAGTATTAATGAAAGTAAACATAATAAATGTTATGTTATTAAATACAAAGTAAACATTAAATACACCACATTAATTACCACTTTACTGGTATTTGTACCACTGCACTGGTATTTGTACCACTGCACCGATACTCATATATGACATTGCTACCAGTGCACTGATATCGCTACCAGTGCAGTGGTATATCTACCAGTACAGTGGTACAACGTATCAGTGCAGTGGTATATCTACCAGTACAATGGTACACCGTATCAGTGCGGTGATATATTTTTTGGAGGTGGTCGGAGGGAGTCTGCCGATGAGATTTTCACCGGAGAAGTGTGGCGGTCGGAGGAAGTCTGGTGGTCGGAGACTGCTGAAAAAGGAAAAATCAAATATAGTGAGAGAATTCCTAATGTGTATTTAATGTGTGTATTTAATTCCTAATGTGTATTTAATGGTGAGAGAATTCCTAATTAATATGGTACATTTAATTCCTAATGTGTATTTAATGTGTGTATTAAATTCTATAGTTGTATTTAATATACTAGGGGGTGTCATTTTTCCAACCCCTAAGGGGGTTAGCATGCTAACCGACCCCGAGTTTCTCCAATCACAAAGATATTACTCAGGAATCAAATAATAATTTTGAGTTTAACAGGTGTATTGCAACTTATAAAATTATTAGGTTACGCTACTTTGTGGGAACATAAGGATTATTCTCGAAAGAGGTGCACGTATTTTCATTACAAAACACGAAATTGAAACTCGACGGTCTAGCTACAATCGCAAATTGATTCTATGACTATAAGTATAAGAGAATGTGATGGCTTGGTAAGGAAATATTTTGAATGTTAAAAGTGAATGGCCAAAAGTTATGAGTTAATAATTGCACTAAGGATGGAGAATCATAAGAATTTAAGTGAAATGCCATATATCTTTGGCTAATGAGCCAAATATCATTGTCTTATCTTTAAATTAAACAACCAATGGTGCATTTATATAAGGAATTCTATGATACCCTTTATGAATTTAGGGTTACTGCATATCATTAACAAATCAATGTTAGCTAGACCATGAATTAATAAGAATTTAAGATACTATACCTTGACTGGAATGGCCAAACCATATGTTCCAATTCTCTAAACCGTAATGTGGTGCATATGGTATGTTGGATGTATCTCGGTAAATCAGAACCATTGTTCTTGTGTATATTTTGATTTTTGGATTTAACATTTGGAGAGTTAGTGTCTAGGATTTACTCATTTGAAACCATAAAAAAAACTTTTTGTACTCATTTGATTAAGGGGGTTTAAGATTCACTCATTCGAGACTCAGGATTTAAGGTATAAGGATCTAAGATTACACAGTGATCAAGTATCTTCAATAAGAAAATTGTCAGAACAGAAGCGTGGCAATCGATAATCCAAAACCTACACGAACGAACACAAATTTAACGTGGTTCACTCACACAATGTGTGCTAGCTAATCCACAGGCAGGGGAGAACAAATTTCACTAATTTGAGGAGAGTACAGGTTACAAACCAAATTCCAAACGGACAAACCAAACAAACTAACCTGACTGACCTTTCTACAGACTAGGGTGATGAAGAGTATTTATAGAACTCTTCTCCTAATCTCAAACAGAAAACCAAATACATTTTCCCAAACATACAAGGAAAAGGTCAAAACAAAACCCAATCCCAAACCCAAACAAAATAGGACCAAACACAAAACAAACCCAAATCAAATTCAAGTCATATTCTAACAATAACAATCCAAGTACCACATCGGTTATACAAGGGAAGGAACCCTTGTATATTAGTGTCCACCAATCTCATTAGTATGAGGCCTTTTGGGGAGGAAACCCAAAAGTAAAACCGTGCGGGCTTGGCCCAAAGCGGACAATATCGTACTAATGAGCAGCCCGGTTATAACAAGTGGTATCAGAGCCCGGTTCGGTGTGGGGCGGTGGACATAAGTTTGGTGGACCCTCATTCGGTGGCCTTGGGATTTGCGATCTGCGTCTGGTTTGGTGGATCCACGAGAGATCCACGGTTGCGCTATATCTGGTTTGGCAGATCAAGGGAGGTCTGCTCGCGTCTGGGAAAATCCTTGTACCGAGAAGCCCATCGATACAAGGTGTCTGGCTGATCAAGATAATCGCTGAGGTGAGGACACGATGTTCGTGGCCCTTGGCTTGGGGGGAGGATTGTAATGGGACAATCCAAGTACCACATCGGTTATACAAGGGAAGGAACCCTTGTATATTAGTGTCCACCAATCTCATTAGTACGAGGCCTTTTGGGGAGGACACCCAAAAGTGAAACCGTGCAGGCTTGGCCCAAAGCGGACAATATCGTACTAATGAGCAGCCCGATTATAACAAAAATCACTAAACGTTTTAAGCCAATTAACAACAATCATTGTTTTAGGGTTAAACTTAGCATTAAAAATGATAGATTGGTGCATATTATAAGATAACAAACTGGATATCTTGTTACCATGAACATTTCTAAAACCTAAATTAGAATAATTTAAACACAAATAAGATCAATTGATTAACACTAAATAATAACCCAAACTTCGATTTTGCAAGAGGATGAGCACAAAGCTAATAAACAAGAAACTAACAATAGGAGAAAAAAAGACACTGCGGGTGGTGGGCCTATAAAGACCCGGCCCCTAATTCTCCCCCTTTACTAGTTTACTTTCGCTTCCTTTCTTCCTATTTCCTTTCCGCCTCCTTCCTTCCTCTTCCACATTTCTCACAATCCAAACAAGCAGCAAATCGAGATAAAGAAGAAGAAGAAGAAAGGAATGGGGAATTGCCAAGCGGTTGACGCGGCGACGCTGGTGATTCAGCATCCCACCGGCAAAGTGGAGAAGCTCTACTGGCCCATTACCGCAGCCGAAGTAATGAAGACAAACCCCGGCCACTACGTCGCTCTCCTCCTCTCCACCACCCTCTACCCACCTAATTCCTCTGCCTCCGGCGCCAATGCTACTTCTACTAATACTACCAAATCCGCCGCCGGCAGCGGCGGGCCGGTGAGGCTGACGAGGATTAAGCTCCTCCGGCCCACGGACACCCTCACCCTCGGCCACGTCTACCGGCTCATCACCAATCAAGGTTTTTGATATTCTCGACCCCTGCGTATTCACCTGTTTCTTTGCTTTACATCGTTTCCCGATGCTGATTTTGGTGCTTAATACCCAAATCCGCAGAGGTGATGAAAGGATTGTTGGCGAAGAAGCAAGCGAAGCTCAATCAAAACAATCCCCAATCAGCTGAAGATCATCAATCGGCGTCCAAATCGGAGGACCGGAGAAAACAGAGCAGCTCTGTTTTGCCGGCGACGATATCTGAAACGGACGAATCCAGAAGACGGAGAAGAGCTCACGGCAGCAGCCACCCGGTAATTATATTGCAACCCATTATCTTAAAACCCAAAAAAAAAAAAGATCAAATCTTTTGGGCTAAAGATTGTTGCTTTTGCTTAATGCTTAGTTCAACCTCTCTCTCTCTCTCTGTCTCTGTTCCATTTCTGGGTTACGTTTTTCTAGTCTCTCCCACCAACTACTTCACATCATTATTCCTACCGGAGATTGATGAAATGTACGCTAATTCCATTCTCAGGTTACGAGAAACGAAAGGAACAGAGGGTCATCATCGTCATCATCATCATCATCATCATTGTCAGCAGGTGGAGCAGGGAGTGGGAGCGGGAGATCATCAAGAACATGGCAGCCATCACTGAACAGCATCTTGGAATCAGCTGGCAGCAGCAGCAGCAGCAGCATCTAATTTCATACTTCAATTATATTGTCTCCTCCTCTCTAGAGCTTAGTGATGATGCACTTTAGTGGGCAGTGGTTCTTCGTGCCGACACCAACATCACAGCATATGAAACCCAGCTGGCTCTGCCCAACCGTCCAATTCATCATCACCCCCTCAAAAACCTCAAGAATATAACGGCAATTTTTGCTTTTAATTAATCCCACCTTCCTGGATTTTGAGATACCGTTTCTTTTTTCTCTTTAAAGAAAAGGAACCGTACGGATACCTGTATAGCAAAGAAATTGAAAGAGGGAAAAGGGAGGAAAAACAGAGAGGATGAGAGTGCGTTGTCTTCGTCGTGGTGGTGGTGGTGACTGCCTAATAGGGTTTTTTCTTGTTTCTTCTCTCTTGTGAGATCGATGTAGTGAAATGAATAACATCCATTTGTAGTTTTATGGCGCTGTTCGTTGGAGAAATTTTATGAAATGAATAAGAAAAATGCCAGCCAGCCAGCAAGTTTTCTGACTCGAGATTTACAGTTTCTGTGAGCTGTGTGTGTCGACTCGCTCCAGGACTCAGATATCTCTCTCTGTGTGCTTTAATGTATTGTTATGTTTTTTGCTTGCAAACAGAGGTAAAATATTGGACGGGGGTAATCATTAATTAATATATAAGCATGCATTAATTACATATAATTATGCACCCACACATGTGAGGATTAGAATAATACCAGATTTGCAGTGTACTGCAATGCTGCAAACTTGTTTTTAATAACCCTAAACTGACTCAGCGCTTACTCTGAAAGTCACCTTGCAGTAAGGGGTGAATTCTCTCACATAACATTGTAAAAATAGGAAAAGCTGAATTAATGACGGTCGTGAATCGATTGTTATTAATAATTCGAATCAATGGAAAAAAGCGAGTGACAATGTAATGAATATATGTGAACTTTCATTTTTTGGAGGGAAGACATAAAATTTTGTATTTCGAATATCCTCCGAAAAGGTTGAACGCTCTTGCTCTCGATAATCGCGAGAGGCAAGCAGATGGATATATTTCATAGATTTTTACTAGTCACGGACCTGGTCAGTTGGCCGGATTCATTCGTCAATAGCGTAAACAACCGTAGTAATTTGTATGCGAGATACTCATTTATATGATACCATAAGAAAATCATTATTTTTCAAATTACCTGGAACCTTAATTTGGATCTGAGTTAAGAAAGGGGGAAAAAAGGAAGAGTTGAATATATATAATAGAGTTGGGTTGGATTCCCAATCGTACGTGTGCACTGAGAAGACATTGGAAGCCTAGAACTCCCCCTTAATTAAGATTATCTTTCTATTCCATTCCCCAGCTTTATTTTTTTCCTCATATATTTAAGAGAAGAAAGAAATTAATTGCAGGCCTTGGCAATGGAACAGTTTGGGACGTAGGAATAGCCTGGAAAACAAAGAAAGGAGAAGAGGAAAATTTTTCGAGTAAAGAGAATAGTTATGTAGATTGTACGTATCATAAAAATTTCATTCATCCTACATGTTTAATTATGCATATTTAGAATTCATATATATATGTGCTTGTTATTCGATACATGCTCCATTTCAGTCGGATTCAACTGTCCGACAGATCCATTCTTATCGAAATGACAAGTCTGTTATACTATATCTCATCGCCTATCAAAAATCACAAGTCTCTTATAATATAAATATACATAATAGATCGTTGTTAAAACTCTATCAGCCGGCCAGTTGGACTCGATTTGATCAAAATGGGCACCGTCTACGTATCGAAATGACAAGTTTTGTGAGATCGAGCATGATGATTAGTGATTATATTTAGTTCAAATAATGTTGACCTAGAGATGGAGAAAACTTGAACATGCGGCAGCCGAAATGATGGTTATGATTAGCATTAAAAGAAGCAATTGGTGGCAGAATCTTTGCTTTTCCCCCTCTTATTCATCATCATTCCACTAATTGCATTCCTCCCTATCTATTTTCTTCTTGAGTGTCACTACCTGGCCTCTTGGCCTGCAAGTAGAAATAAAGGAAGTAGTATTCACCTAAAAAAAGAAAAAAGGAACTAGTAGAGGCCCTTCTTTTCTTACTAGTGTCCTACATATACTAAGGATGGATAAGTAAGTTGGACAATGAATGACAATGTGTAGGTCCAGACCGTTTATCTTGATATTTATGTACGTCCAGTGATAGGTTTGTTCATTTATTTCATGGGACGTGGGTCGGGACAGGTCGACTTATATCAATATGTTGTTTAAAATAGAAATATTACAACTATTCATTTGTTTCATTAGTACCAAGAAAAAAATTATAATATGATAAATATAGTTAAATTATTCGAGACAATGAGATTCTCGCTTATTTACAACTTTAGTATAGCTAAAACATGAAGTAATAAATGTAAATCTTAAATAATTTGAGAAAAAATACATGTAAAATAGACAACATATAAATCGAATAAAATGAGTAAAATCAAAATTATCATAGCACAACTACCACCAACTCACTAACCATCCAACATTCTCCCCATAACTTAACGGCCATGGAAACCAGCTAGCTCGCTCGCTCATCATTGTACTCCAAATTTATTTTCATTAATTTCTCCCTCTTAATCTTTTTGAATTTGGGTTCACTACTTGGGATTATTGGCTTCACCTCCAAGAAGAGCTATCATCGTTGCTTAGATACTTATATGAACCTAAACTCAGAGTTACCGAACGCACAATAAATCAGTCATTAAGATAATGAAGGATAGATAACGTAAGAAAGTGGTTGAGATTCGGGACTAGTTGATTTATGACATAGTATCAGAACTGGTTTGATCTTGAGATCACGCGTGTTCAAGTACTCAAGACTTCCCAACATTAACATTTGTCTTGAAACACATGGTACGACAGGCCTGTGCCAACTTCGAGCCAATGAGTTGGTTTTTGTTCAATAAAGCCTATAAAAGAAATGATTAAGATTTACAAACATGAACCTCTCCCAAACAAGTGAAGTTATTGAAGCCAACCGATTCTCAACATATTAACACGTGAACATAGAAAGAATGTTTTTTGGAGAACCATGCACCTCCCTAGTCCCAAATCACAACCCCAACATACTTCTTATTGCCTTGCCCACCACCAACGTAGGTTTTGTCATAATGGAAGGTGATGAGGAATTTCTTTTGTCTCTTTGGGGGACCCTTTTCTCTCCCAATTTGTTGGCTCATCACCCAATTTATTAGTTTCTATTGAATGGTCCCCTAGAAAATGAAAGAAGGAATAGTGGGCATCGATACAAAAATTTGTCTCTACTAAGAGCCAGCCAGCCAGCCAGCAATTAATGATTGAAATGGATATCAGAATCGGATCCGCCAAAGAACATTAATATCGGGGAATGAGTTGTGGGAGCAATGTACATGGCTAGTAGGCCATAACCATTCATCCATCCTCCCATCCATTCATTCATCCATTAGTTTCCAAGAAGTACTATAGAATGCTTAATAATTTAATATTATTAATAATAAATTATTATGATGATGATATCAATAATGAACTTCATGTTTCATGAATTAATGGAGGAATGGTATTTAAGCTACTGAGGAAGATCTAATAATTGTTCATTATAATCAAGACTTATAGCCTAGAGTCGGAGGTACAAGAGTGGAGCTACCACTAGTTTAATAATTTGACTTAAGGTGGTATAATATGTTAATAAATTAGGTTGAGTTTTTTTATTGTCTTTTCTTTTATTATTTTTCAATGATGTCGGGTTACTGCTTCTCTTTATATTTATTTATTATCCAGATTTTATGTGATAGGAGAACTTGTTAAGAACCAATTGGTCTCAATAACTCAAGTTGTTGGAAGAAGTTGAACAATGAATCTTATACCACATACTAAGACACACTCTCAAACAAAATTGTTTTCATATGGGCTTGAAGTTTGCAGGCATCCAATATTCGAACAAAAGACTATTCTACAACAGAAGGCTCTGATATCATGTAAAGAATTAATTGGTCTCAATAAGTCGAGTTGTTGAGAGAGGTTCAATAATGAATCTTATATCACATTCTAACAGGACTATCACTTTTCGTGTGGGTTTGACCATGATCATTAACAATGTCCAAAAAATAAAAGTCGATTAAAGATCATATTTATGATCATCCGATCTTTGATTGGCTAACATTTTCAACTTTAGAAGTTGCACATGATTTAAAGATTTTTCATTCATTTTTTTTTTCTTCTTTCAAACATATAAATGTTAGGGACAAATGTTGCGAGCATGAAACATTTCATTCAAACTAGTGAGAACAACTTCCTGTAGAGAACTCGAATGATCATCCGTAATGATTGGATTTTAGTCTATTAACTTATTTCTCCATTGATGAATGTATAACTCTATAAGCCTCATATTTGAATATTTTGCTAGTAGTCAAAGTTGACCTTACCATCTGTTACAGATTCATCATCGATCAAAACTTTGTCAAAGTTGACCTTGCCAGCAAATTCCTCCTTATCATCGACCATACCAGCAGCTTCTTCCTTGTCAACATCTTCCCCATTCTCCTTTTCCTCAACATAAGGATGCAGAATCCTTCATTAAACCATCATATCCTGTACTGAAGGCAAGATTCATTTGTTGCATATGCATAACACCACCTGCAATATACAAGCTATACCTGCGGTCAAATCCACAAGGTACAAAAATTACCTAAGAAATCTTCGTATACTTGTGACAACATTCAACTGCGAATGCCTCCCCACTACTTCCTGGTTGAATATGAAAAACCAGAGTTAGAAGTTCGTTTAAAATATATAATAAAAATACAGTAGATTATAGATATATTATTGTATGTAAAATTGTGATAGAAGATAGCAGATTAAGCATAAGGGGAAAACATATCAGCTTAAAAATTGTTTAAGGAAGCCATCTAATAAAAATTATCACGAAAAAACTATTTAAATAATTCACACACATTCCTAAAAATCTGTAAATGAACGTGCAAGGAAATTTACCTATTCAATTTGTTAATTCATTAATTTATCAATTACAAGTGTTGTTTTGATTTGAAGATATAAAGGGTAATGTTGATCTATCTACATCTACACTACTTATAATACATTTTAAAGAGTTTGATTTGCTCCATTTCAAATTTTCTGCAACGAGAGTGAAAGTAGGAAGGGTATTTTCGTCTACACAATCAATTTTTTATTTCATATAAAATGATATCAATGCTAGGATTTGTACCATGGTCTCTTCCACCAAAGACAAGAATTGTAATCAATTAAACTAGACACATTTGTTGTACTTTATTAATACAAAACATAGAGGAAGTTAAAATTATGAAAAACAAAGTACTTTTCTATCACGGTTAGTTAGCCCGCTAAGTCTACTGTAAGTATTTTGTGGTGTTTGATACTTCTATTTTCATATTTTAATAATTAATTTAGAATTTTTTCTAACTTATAAATGAAGGATAATTTTAAAATCTCAACACAAATATCATTGGTTTGAATATTGCGCATTGAATTGAAGTGTTCAATGACGACATAAGAACACTGGTACCATACATTTCAAGAAATATAAACATGACAAACACCAATACCAATTATCTCGACAGTCTATGCTAAAATTCGAAATTGTTTAATCATTTAATTTGAATGATAGTTTAGTCAAATCAAACAAATAATTCACGATTGTGTATGAACAAAAATAAAAACATATTATTGTCTTATGAAAAATGTATTTATTTTAACAATCTAAAAAAAACAATCAAAACTTCCATACGACCCCTTATTTCAATAATGTAATTAATGAAATAATTTTTATCAGCATGATGCAATGTTCAAGCTAAGGTCCAAGTATTAATCACCGGTATAGTATTCATCATAGTTAACTATTTCAATATCCCAACTAACTATTAATGGTTACTTGCTTTCTCTTATAGAGTTTAATGTAGCACTCTCATGCCTAGCTATGCTCTAAGCATTTGTTTTCTTTTTCACAATATCATTTGCAGTTATTTATTAAATCAACTTTGTTTGTAGCTTTCAATTCCTAATTATTCACTTCTTCATACCAACTTATGGGAATGCTAAATGTATTTTTCATGTCTAATCTATTAAACATAAATGTTGCTTATCACTTAAATTCAATGCTATCCATGTTAGGTTTGAAATCACCAACATATTCTCCCAATTTCTCCAAAAAGCATAATATCTTGCGATTGATATCATAGTTTCGTTAGATAAAGTTCAATAAACTCAATCAATATTCGAACTCTTCGAAATAGCTATCTACATGCGAATATGAAGTACTAAGTAGCTAAAACTCTACTTGAGTTAGTACAATCTTTTGCGCTATCGATTCCAAATTCAATACATGATTATCTTATTACAATTTAGTCATACTAATTGTGCAGTAGGGGACATCTTATCAAAATCTTAAAGAAAGACTCGTTGATTGATCGTTTTCATGATGTAATCAATTATACCAAAATAAAAGTGATCAAATTTATAAGATGCACTCAAATTTTGCTATAATTATTGAGATTCAGCAGCACGTTAGGCGTACGGCGGTCATTGGGAATTTGTCTATCTCCTAGCTCGCCTAGACATGCTTAGACATTATAATAAAAATAGCAATTTTAATAATAATGAATAAAATAACGGTTCTAAAACACTTTCATACTTTAGTTCAAATGATTTAACAACAAACGAAATAACTCTCAAGTTTATAAATTATTTTCTTTTACCAAATGATATAATTAATTCATTCGTGAGCTGAAATAGCTAATTATAAGCACTTCAAATTTAAGTTAAAACTCTATATGATGCCATTGTTTGACGAAATGGGTTCTATAATAGAGTGGTTCTATCGAGAGAGATCTCTAAGAAACATGGCTTACTTTATTATTCCTTAGATGGATATAATATGTATCTTCATCGTTACTTTTACATTAGATTCAATGTAGTATACTTTTTCATTTAGATAGATTTTTTGATGATGTTCTGGGATGTAATATATCATTATATATGATGGTGTAGGATATTAATTCCTCTCATTTTAGGTTCAAATTGATGGATTTGCCCCTTTAACGTTCCCTTTTATTGGTTAATAATTTTAATGATATTTTTCACTTTGAAATATCGTGAGCGGAATCTATACACAACAATTTGTGTTTTTCCGCTTCCTCTTCTCTTGATTAGATATTGTGTCCATATTGATTCCAATATTGATTATCGAATCACTATTTTTTTGTTCTTTTTTCTTATGCAAGATATGATTTTATGTTTGATAATGTAGATTTATTTTTCAAGCATGTGGATGTTTGAGACTTTTCATTTGCTTCATGACATACATTTTACAATGGCTCCAAACTCGGATGGGTTTCTATTCAACACATAAATTTTTAATGATGTAAAATTTATGAAACTAAGATGCATATTAATAAACAATGTAAGGTCTCATCTTCCCTCTTAAACACTACATATCATTGTTTACTTGCCATTAAATCAAAGTCTTTCTAACTTGGGTAAGAGCTACAATGACTTTTATTAACTTTCACTACTCAGATATCACAAGTATTCAAATCATTATCAATTTTTCATACAATGACTTTTATTGTTGTGGATTTTCCCCAAAATGTTAGGTATGTTGCTTTTAGTTTTTGCCTTCTTTTCACTTTGATTTAGCTTTTTATGTGTGGCTCTATTTGTTGAACTTGTCGGCTCGACATCTGCATGCTTTGTTTCATTATATCATTGAATACACAAAAGTCAATGGAACCATGACTGTGTCAGTTAGTTTGTTTCTTTTTAAGGACACTCTAAACATATGCTTTGTTTCATTATATCATTGAATACACGAAAGTTAATGGAAAAGGCAAAAAAAATTATCGTATACTGAAGATTGATTATGTATATGTGATGTAAAATAACTCTTATCATTGTTCTTCTCATACATTTTTATATAGATATGACTTTGTTTTAAAATATGTATTTAAGTTAGTGTAGTTAGATGTTGTTTTTTATTTTTTAAACTTCATTAGTCAAATACATTAAATACTTTCCTATATTATTCATGGAGAACTTACCAAATTAAATAGTTACTTCAATCCCCAACAACACGAACCATAAAAAAATATATACCTCAATGTTTACTACACATACACATGAAAACCAAACTCTCTCGGCCAAGAGGCCGGGCCCTAATCTAGTTAAAAAAATAATAGTGGAAACTTATAATTGTATTTAATGAATTAAACTGAGTAACCGATTCTAATAAAAAATAATAGAATTATTTTTTAAAAAATTAAAAAGAGAAACGAAAACCTATAATAGTGGAAATCACGGGAAGGATTTTTAATGCTTACGTATATATATATATATATATTAAAGGAATTGAAAAAAAAACCATCTACGTAAGCATTATTTATATATATAGGCAGTTCTATGGTACCCATGGTGAAATCCAGGGTACAACATACCCTGAGTATGAAAACGCTATTCAGACCATGAATTGACTGATCTTTCGGACATAATACTATATTCTAACCCTTAAGTATCAAAATCTAGGTCTTAGTTCTCTAAATCTAATACTCTAAGATCAATTTAATTAGAATAATAATCGACGGTTATGAATCATCCAAATAAAGGCCAAAAATGAATGCACCATCTTAGGGTTTGGAGTTTATAATTTAGATAATTAGGAACTAGGGTTCACTCATTAAGGGTTAGGGTATAGTATCAGGTCCAAAAATCCTACTAATTCAAGGTCTATATAGCATTTCCATACTCAAGGTATGCGGTACCCTAGATTTCACCCGGGGTACCACAGAAGGGAATATATATATAGAGTAATGAAAAATAAAGATGCATCACACCATTTGGTATTTTAAATACCGGGTATTGTAGATAACAAGTCAAACACAATTTCTAGGCTCACTCGTTGTTCTTCGTCTCTCATTTCCTTGCTCTCAGTATTTTCAGGTTTACTCTCCGCTCTTCGTCTCTCATTCGCTTGCTCTAGTTCAAGATGGTCGCCTTAGGGTTCCATATCCATTCCAAAAGGATCCTCTCTCTGTAAACCAAACTCAAACTGAAAGAACAACACCGAATTAACGTGGTATCCTCAACGAGTATTGTTGAGACTAATCCACGGAGAGGACCAACCTCTCAGAGTCAATCGTATAAGCTTATGGAATTGAGTTCTTGAGATCAGCAGAGGCGGCTGTCAACACATATATACCTAGCCGCCCTAATCCAACTAAGGCTCTAAACGTAATTAAGCAAACTGTTACATAATTACATATTGCTACATAAACTTCTAACTTCTAACATCCTCCCTCAAATTGATGGTGCTTACGCAACATCAATTTGTATGCTAGAAACCAATGACGTGATGTAGCAACAGCCTTAGGAGATCAGCAGTCTGATCTTCAGAAGTGATGTACGATAATGCAAGACGCCCTTCCTCAACCAACTGACGAATGTAGTGAACATGAACTTCAATATGCTTCGAACGATCATGGGGAACTGGATTGGTGGCAATCTTAATAGCACTGGTATTATCTGCATAAAGACGCATAGGAGACGGACAAACCATTCCAAGCTCAGAAAGCAGGCGATGAAGCCAGACGAGTTCAGACGTGACTTCAGACATTGATCTGTATTCTGCCTCTGTCGATGATTTAGACACCCGTTCCTGCTTTTTGCACCGCCAAGAGATGAAAGAGGATCCAATTTTCACACACCAACCGGAGGTAGATCTGCGGGTATCCAAGTAGCCAGCAAAATCAGCATCGGCATATGCTTCAAGCACTGAATCTCCTTCAGCAGGATAGAATAGTCCCACATCCTGCATACCCCGTAGGTAACGCAGTATGCGCATAACAGCAACTAGGTGAGAAGAACGAGGAGCAGCCATGAATTGACTAACTACCTGTACAGCATAAGCAATATCCGGACGCGTGTGAGTCAAGTATATGAGGCTTCCTACTATACTGCGATATAGTGAACCATCATCCAACAGATCCCCATCATCATTGCAGAGCTTCATACTTTGTTCCATAGGTGTGGCACACGACTGGCAAGTGTCCATCTGAGCTGTCTCCAGTAAATCGACAATATATTTTTGTTGTGAAATGAATAGCCCCGCCTGAGAGCTATGAACTTCTAAGCCCAGAAAATACGACAAGTCACCAAGTTCCTTCAGATTAAAAGCATCTCGAAGAACCTGTGTAAGAGACTGAATTCCAAGAGTATCATCCCCACTAATGACCATGTCATCAACATAAATTAACAGCACAGTCAAACCGTGAGACGTCTGACGAAGAAACAAAGATGGATCACTGTCGCTCTGCTTCAAACCAGCCTGCAGAATAGTGTTATGGAATTTTTCAAACCATGCACGCGGAGCCTGTTTTAACCCATAAAGTGACCTACGCAAAAGACATACCTTAGACTTATCACCATTGTTGTAGCCAGGAGGACACTCCATATAAATGGTCTCTTTTAAGTCACCATGCAAGAAGGCATTTTTAACGTCCAACTGCTTCAACTCCCAGCCCTTCATGGCTGCAACTGCAAGAAGTGTCTGAACGGTCTGCATTTTTGCGACCGGGGCGAAAGTTTCACTATAATCAATGTCGAACTCCTGTCTGAAACCCTAAGCTACAACCCGTGCCTTAAACCGCTCAACTGACCCATCTGGGTGCATTTTGATAGCATACACCCATTTTGATCCAATAACCGGATGATCTTTTGGCCTAGGCACCACATCCCAAGTATAATTTGCTTCCAGAGCTTGTGTTTCAACTGCCATTGCTGCATCCCACTGAGCATGAGCGTGAGCTTGTTTGTAAGTAGCAGGAACAGGAATCGGAGTTGTGGAGAAAGCCACAAAATCGGACATGCGAGGCGGAGGTTGCCCCTTGGTGGCACGCAAGGAGCGACGAAGAGGAATGGGTTCAGCAAGGGTCACCGGAGAGGGAGAGTCTGTGATGGCCAAAGAGGATGAAGGGGAGGAATCAGAGGAGGCTGAGGATCCTGTGCTAGAGTAGCTCGACGAGGGAGTGTGAGGAGGAGCTGGTGACGATGAGGATGAATCAGAAGAGGAGAGGGAAAGCCCGATGTCCATCGACATAGACCCTCGCTCAGAATCTGAAGGGCCCTCATCAGGAGGAGCAGGAGGCGGATCAAAGAAAGCTAATTGCGGCCGAAGAAAGTCCAAGTCCTGACGATCGAGTCTATCCTGAACAGGGAATATGATAGATGCTCCAAAAATGCCACATGACAGGATATTCTAATCCTCCTGTTTACCACATCATAGCAAACATATCCTTTGTGTTTGTCACTGTATCCCACAAAGACACACTTGATAGCTTTGGGAGCAAGCTTATGACGCTCCCGTCTAGGGAGAAGTACATAGCAAACGCAGCCAAACACTCGAAGTGACGTATAATCTGGCTGACGCGAATAGAGAAGCTCATACGGACTGCGATGAGAAAGGATCGGGGTAGGTTGACGATTTATCAGATATACAATCGTATGAACCGCCTCAACCCAAAAACCAGAAGGGATACTGGACTGGAAAAGAATTGCCCGAGTCAACTCTAAAACATGTCGATGTTTACGCTCCACCAGACCATTCTGCTGCGAAACGCCAGGACATGATTGTTGCGGTAAAATTCCATGGTCTTTAAAGACTTCTTGTAGCGGTCCAGACGAGAATTCCCCACCTGGATCAGAGCAAAGAACTTTGATCACTTTCCCAAACTGTGTCCGGAACATTTGAATAAACTCCTTAGCCACAACAAGCAAGTCTAACTTCTGACGAAGAAAGTAAACCCAGGCAAAGCGCGTCGCATGATCGATAAACAAAGCAAAATATCGAAATCCCATGCGAGAGTTAACAGGAGAGGGCCCCCAAAGATCTGTGTGAACTAAGTCAAATGGATCTGAATAAACTGTAGTACTAGAACTGAAAGATTGTTGAGATAACTTAGCTTCCAAACAATGAGTGCAAGTACTGTCTGAATCAGAAACAAAAGTACCAGATAACAACTTATTCTTAAACATCTCAATCAATCTCGCAGAATGGGGATGACCCAAACGACGATGCCACAAATCCCAGTTTGAAAACTTAACAGAATAACCAACAGAAGTAGAAATGCCCTCCAAATCTCGATCCACCGTGGCTGGCTCCTTCTCCACACCAGCACGCACACCCACGTCGCCATTCAATCCATCATAGGCATCGAGAGTGTACACACGCCCCCGTCTAGTCCCTTGGCCTATCTCCTTCCCCGTTCTCCTGTCCTGCACGACGCAACCAGTAGAATCAAAGATAATACGACACCCATTCTCTGCTAACTGACCGACAGAGACAAGATTTGGCACTAAACGAGGCACATAAAGGGTGTCCGGAAGAGATAAACCAGGACCACAAGCAACTCCAATGCCTTGTGCTGGTAACCGAGTACCGTCAGCAACCTGTAATTGTATAGAACTAGAAGGCCGAAGTTGACTAAAGCAAGATCGAGAACTGGTCATATGATTAAAAGCTGCAGAGTCAAGGTGCCAAGTGGGAGAAGGGTGAGATGGCATACCCACAGTAAAAACAGATCCTAATGCCGAGGGGAGAGCATCCCGAACAACCTCTTGAAGCATCTGGCGAATAGCATCCTGAGTAAGAGGGAGCGCATTCGACTGAACAGGAGCAGCCGCATAGACCGGACCCGTAGTCGGACCTTTTGAAGTAGAGCCCGAAGAAGGACGTGCACGCCCTCGTTTAGCCAGGATAGGACACGCACCAATCTTATGGCCAGCTGCCTTGCAGTAGTTGCAAGCATTCCTCTTCGGACAATGAAGCTGAACATGACCCGGTTCTTTGCAATAATAACAAATAACCTCACCACTAGTGGTACGCTGAAAACGAGGACGCGCAGAACCAACAGCAAAGGCGGAAGCATCAAGGGAGGCCAAGATGCCTTACCAGCCACAAACGCAGCAGGAGAGGAATCCGCTGCCTGGAAATCTATCTTAGCCTGACTACGCAACCGAGATTCTTCACGAACAAGTTCACCCAGGACATCCTCCACCTTAGTAACATTGCGATGAAGAAGAGAAGCACGAATACCCTCATACTCTGGACGAAACTTCATGAGAAAATGCATGAGACGAGAGCTGGAGCGCTCACGAAGCACCTCAGCCGAGGCTGCAGAGGAGACCAAGGATGCAGTGAGCATGTCATGCTCAGTCCACAATGTGACAGCAGCCTGATAATACGCGCGAACATCTAAATCACCTTGATGCAACTTGGCTATATCAAGTTCAAGCTCGAACTTGCGAGACGCAGTGGTCTGAGAGTGCAGGTCGACAAGATGACGCCACATCGCGTGAGCAGTGGTGAACCCACGCAAGCTGAGAGCAATAGGAGGCTCAACCGACCCAAGAATAGCCGCCATAACCTGAGCATTCTGGACAGCCCAGTCATTCTTCTCTTTGTCCGACGCAGTGGCAGCGGGTTCAGGAAGAGACCCATCGAGGATGGGAAGAAGACGACGCCGCTGAACGACCACACAGAATTGAAATTCCCAAAGAGAATAATTTTTCCCATCAAAGCGAACTGAAATTCCATCAAGACGAGAAGCATCCATAATTGCAGCCGACAAGAAGAGATGCACAACCCAAATGAAGAACCCGCCAAGAGAAACCCACGAACAGAAGCAATAAAGCCAAACCAAAACCTCAAAAGTGAGCCTGACAAGCAACACAAGAAAAGCCAAATCCTGCCCCAAACCAGAGAAGCCAAAATCCAATAATAAGAAAAGCCACGATCCACCCCAAACTAGAGAAGCCAAAATCCAAATAATGGCCAAGTGAAAATCCCAAAGGTGGAAGACGGAACCGCAAAGCTGAAGTCGGCGCAGCCCTAGAAGCGACGACCAGAAACTCCACCAAAGACCAAAACAATCCAAGCCGAGAAATTAACCCAAAAAAAGAAACACGTGCAGACCTGGAACTAAGACTGCAGCGAGCTCTAACCTGAAGCCGAGAAAGCATATGTCGGCACCCCAAAACAGAAACCGGCAGCGCTAGAATTATACTCTGAACACCACGAGATCAATCCCCGAGGCTCTGATACCATGTAAACCAAACTCAAACTGAAAGAACAACACCGAATTAACGTGGTATCCTCAACGAGTATCGTTGAGACTAATCCACGGAGAGGACCAACCTCTCAGAGTCAATCGTATAAACTTATGGAATTGAGTTCTTGAGTTCAGCAGAGGCGGCTGTCAACACATATATACCTAGCCGCCCTAATCCAACTAAGGCTCTAAACGTAATTAAGCAAACTGCTACATAATTATATAGGGAGTTACTATTTGTCGCCCTAAAATTTTAAATTTTATCGCCCTAAATTACAAAATAGACACATTTGTCCCTACTCCCAATTTCTAACCTAACTTTAGATGAATAATCTCGCCGGCCACCACATGAGGGTTCACTGAAAATGCATACAGAGCTCTGTGAAATTATGAGCTAAAGAACTTCTGATTAATTGAAAGGAAATGGTCCTTCCAGACGAGAGAAGAAAACCCAGTTGCAAAATTGATTTATCAACACATGGAGGAACTTTTTTTTCTTCTGTTACTCCCTCTCCCTACTCACACCCAGATCGGTGAATCCCCCCACAACTTCGCCTACAATTCCACCTTCCAATTCCGATAACAAGAACCAAAAGCACCTCAAATTGGGACTCACAATCACGACCCTTCTTTCTTCTATGCATGCGTTATGATCTTAGGCTCAACTCAATCAATTTGTGATTAAATTAAGAAGTTTCGATTTGGGATTAAGGGTTTTTTCCTTTGAAGAAGAAGGAGAAAAGGAAGGCCACCGAAGCAGAGCGGTGATGCTGATCGTCAGGCGAGGTGAGCAGAGCAGAGGAGGCCACCGAAGTTGAGCGGCGCCGCTGATCGTCGGGCGAGGCGAGCAGGAGTAGAGGGAGGTGGCAGCTCGTCGGGGAAGACAGACGGAGAGGGAAGCTCTCTAACGCTGGGTGAACTTTAGGGCGATTTATTTTTGGGGGCAAAATCGTACATTCAATACAGTTTAGGGCGATTTATTTAAAAATTTAGGGCGTTAAATAGGAATCCAGATTACGTATTGCTACATAAACTTCTAACTTCTAACACTCTCTAGTGTGTCTCTCTGTTACTTACCATCCGATTGTAGTTTAGATCTAGCTTCTTCTTCAATCTTAAGTTTCCATCTCATCAATATCATTTGCTCGTTGATCTTCCCATCTTCGGTCTCCATTTCTGATTTTCCTAATCATCACTCATGTCATTCCCAACCAGTTGTAGAACAACACAATGAGCATAACACTTAACATCTTCTTCAATTATGGAGTACCTCACATCATCATTTGTATCCGCATACGGCAAATCGAGACACTTCGGTTCCAGGAAAAGGGAAAAAAAGGGTAAAGTATTCTTAGAGATTTTTATGATTTAAGGAAGAGTAGAGTATTATTGTACCGAAAAAAGAAGGATGAGGAGGAGGAGAATAAGGATTCTAGACGAGAAAGAAAGTAAAAGATTTATCGTCTTAGAAGACATAAGAGGATGAACCTCTACTTTTCTTTTTCTAGGTTAATTGTTTTAATATATATATATATGGTGGCTACTTCGGTGCACTCACTTTTTTGGGTGCATTCAGTGCACCCACCTCTAAAAGTGGTCATAATACATCAAATTTTGAAATTTAGTGGGTAGCATTAGTCTCATATGATGATATAACACAGAATCACAACTAATCAACCCATTACCCTAACCTATTAACATTCAATTTTGAATATAAACCCAAAATCCCAAATTGTAAACCCTGATCCAAACCCAAAATTCCTAAACCCTAAATCATTCAAATTAAAGTGAATCTTGAATGATTTTTGTACAAATTCATGTGGTTCTTGTTCATCATACTACAAGGGATGATTGACATCGTTTTCACATGAATCGTCTGCTCAGAATGACGATTATGAGGCGGGTGCATTGAATGCACCCAAAAAAGTGAGTGCACCGAAGACATAACCATATATATATATATAGTTCTAAATTATATTAGAATATGTTTTCGTTAACTCTAGTGGTAATTGTGACAGAAAATGGCTGTTAAATTGTATTTCAAAAGATTTGGTTGTTGCGATAAATAAAAGGTTTGACTATTAACTTATTTTTGTAGACACATTGAATTGCAACATCAACATCATTGTCCACGTCAGCATAATTTTCCACGTTAGAGTCAATTTACATTTGATTAGTTAGAAAGTTAACGGTTTGAGTATTCCATTATTTTTCAAAAGTTTGACTATTTTTTTTTTTACAATGAAATTTTTTTTCATTTATATTGTTTTAATCCTAGATTTTTTAGAGAGAAAATAATTTCTGGATTTTGATATCGACTTCAAAGCTAAAGGCAAGGTCTTATAGATTTTTGACAAGGGTAAATTGCAAGGTTGGTCACTGAAAGTGCCAAAAAATTCACGTTTGGTCACTAAAAGAATTTTATTCCGTTCGTAATCACTGAAAGTGGTTAACGTTTCACGTTTGGTCACTCTTTATTAGTTTTCATTAACACCGTTAGTGATTTGCTTACATGGCTAACAGAAGTGCCTAATCAGCAAATTTTAATATGCCACGTCACAAAATCCAACCCCCTATTTAACTCGCCACGTCATAAGAGCTGACCCGCCCACATCACCCCTACTACATAACCCAAACCCAATTCAACCCCCTCACTCAACCCGACCGTTTTTACATTGGCCGCCTCTTCAATGTCGTCCCTCTCATCCTCTATCCCCATCTCCGAGACTCGTCTCTCTCGCCCCCACCCGCACCGTCAACTCCTCCGCCATTACTTTCAACCTCACCAACAACGACCTCCATATCCCATCCGCCCTCCAGACCAGCAGCCTACCCTTGACCTCTGAATCCCCATGCAATGATAATTACCGTCGTTTGAGCGCCTTGTGGAACTTCACTAATTTACCACCGCGATTTCGGCTCCCCGTTCTCCCTCCTCCCCATTACAATAATTGACATCCTCTTCTCTGACAAATGGGCTGACCCTCCTTGCTCTCCATCCTCTCGATCAAAATAACCAGATTTATCTCTCAGCCGGATTGCGGCAACTAAAAAATTAGCCCACAACAATCAAACCGACAACTCTAAATTAGTTTAAACGGAGAGAAGCAATCGCTCTTCTGCTGAGCGAAAGAAAGAGAGAAAGAGAATCAGGGTTGCTGGGAGGGTTCAATCAGAGGCAGAGAGAGGTAGGACCTTTACCATTCCTTATATCGAAATTTTAATTGGAATCCCAACCATAGTAATTTCCTTTCCTTCTCTTCTGGTGATGAGCTGGAGAGGAAGAACCTTCCTGTATTTTCACTGCCATCATTATTCTTTTCTTCCTTCAAGTAGGTCATGACCGCGATGTCGTTCAATTACGGCTTGATGTTGGAAGATGGACATTTGGTTGAGAAGAAGTGGTGACGCCGTCGGTCGGCATTGCATAATATCCAACTGTGGGCTATCCATGGCTCATTTAAAGCTTCACAAAGAGAGAGAGAGAGAGAGAGAGAGAGAGAGAGAGAGAAGCAGAGAAAAGAGTTCGAAAGAGCTAGCGTAATTGAAGCTTCACACAGAGAGAGGCAGAGCTAGATAAAAGAGAGAGAGGGCGGGGTGGGGCATTGGTTTGGTTAGGATTAGGGTTCTGATATGGTGGATTGGATTTTGTGACGTGGCATATTAAAATTAGCTTATAAGGCACTTCTGTGAGCCATGTCAGCAAATCACTAACGGTGTTAACGGAGGTTAACGAAACGAAAGGAGAGTGACCAAACGTGAAACGTTAACCACTTTTAGTGATTACGAACGAAATAAAATTCTTTTAGTGACCAAACGTGAATTTTTTAGCACTTTTAGTGACCAACCTTGCAATTTATCCTTTTTGACAAAGAATGATTTCTGGATTTTGATATGATTCTTTTTTAGGTTACGCATATTGAGATTTGCTTTTGTTTTGAGAACTCCTGTAACACTTTAGGAAAATACCACATTGACAAAGCACGGGAGAGATCCATTGTTCATAAGTAGGAAACCGACCTTCTAACAAGACGCGTTTTGGGGTGAAATGGAAGTTAAACGTGCTCAGTGTGGAATACAACAAGGATGGGTGACCTTATTGGAAATCACATTGAATTGCACCCCAAGTCGAAATTCGTGCGGGTGTAGAGGCCCAAAGCAGACAGTATCTTGTCGGGAAAAAGGTTCGGGATGTTTCAAGTGGTATCAGAGCCTCTCTATGTCCCTCTTGAACGATAGTGGCGCAAACCTCAACGAGGATGTTGAGTCCCAAGGGGGGGGGGGGGGTATGTAACACCTTAGGCAAATCCCACATCGACAAAGCACGGGAGAGATCCATGGTTCATAAATAGGAAACCGACCTTAACTGACAAGACGCGTTTTGGGGTGAAATGGAGGAGTTCTTGTGAGAACTCCGAAGTTAAACGTGCTCAGTGTAGAGTACAATAAGTATGGGTGACCTTATGGGAAGTAACCTTGAATTGCACCCCAAATCGAAATCCGTACGTATGTAGTGGCCCAAAGCGGACAGTATCTTGTCGGGAAAAAGTTTTGAATATTACAACTCCTCTCCTATTACCAAAAGTATGGTTATTTTTAACATTCCTAAACCCATCAACAAATATTGTTGCCATGTGCTGCTGATCAATTTTTGTTACCCCAATTCCGCCGACTTCTTCTAAATGGTTTATTTCTTGTATTCCCGTTTAAGATTGCAATTATAGGCTTGTAGCCTTTTATTGAGAATTAAAATCTTGGTATAATTAGAATGTCTTCATGGATTATGATTTCTATGCATAAAGAATTGGCTCGGAGATTTACAAGGACGATTATGTCATTCAAATTATTAAACGGGACCGATTTTGTTCATATTCAAATGAAGAAAGTTGGTGAAAGAAGCAGTATTATTAGAAAACAGCATTTTTATATCAAATGCCAACATCTTCTTAATTTTCAGTTTAATATCTAAATTTTTTTATTAGTATTAGTTTATTACGAAGAATAATTGATTAGGATCCAAAATATGAAAGCATCTTTCATTTGCAGAAGAAGAATAATAGAAGCAGCTCTTGAATGGGTTCTTTCTTTTCTTGGCAACCTTTAATTTTTAAGACTGGTTTCTCATTTTCTTATTCACAGGTGATCAACACTGCACAGTAATTATTTAAGGAAAATAGTATATGTTACTGCTTTAATTAGTCATTTCCTACACTCATAATATGTTGCATTCTTCTTATCGATCAACGAACTTGTAGTTCAGGGATATTTTGACAATCGCACAACCTATTGGCAACGTGTGCAAGTGCTCATGCTAACCCGTAAATGTAAATGACAAACTGGTACCCTATCTTAGAATTGAAGATCTCATAACCTCAAATAGTGATGGCAATGGGCGAATTAGTAACTCAACCCTCGTACTTGTCCCGCATCAAACAGTGGTCAAGTTGGGTAATATCCACATGTGTACAAATTGGGCTGATCAATCCATTTCCACGAGTTATTTAAAGAAAATAAACATATACATTTAATTTTTATAATAAACAAAGAAAAACGCTTCATAATTGAAAAATAGAGATAATAGAATGAGTTAAATAAAAAAAAAAGTCTTGCATTTATTTCAAAACTTCACTTGGCACACAAAAAAACTTCACTGAGTGAAATACAAATTCGGAAAAGAAAACAGAAAAATACAAATCGATATTAACCCACATAACATATAACGAATCAAGAATGGAGCGAAATAGAATGAAGATAGTACCATGCCCCTCTTCAATATGAATCACATTGAATGATATATGATATCTAACAGGATGAATTCAAATTTTCATCTCTTATCTCAAACCCCATGAATTTCTGGATTGAGGGTCAAAACTTCCTTCAATTTCCTACCGAATTCGCACCGAAACTTTTTTGTGTTACAAAGAGTGGTTTTGTGTTTTCGAAAAGATATGCATGAATTGGGTTGTGGTCACATCACTAAGGACCAGAAACTTTCAAAATGCACCCACTAAAGTTGGTTGCCCGCCCTGTCACCATTCCAAAAACTTGTGGTTGGAAATCAAACTTTAGGGCTCCTTACTTGGCCTTCAACCCTTTACCAACCCGTTGCCCTGTCCCCAACCCAACCAATTCTGCAGGACTAGTCATCCTGTTGTTTGGGAGTGTGCCCTACAGAGTATGGAAACTGAATAGGGACCATTTATCCAATTTGGCCTCCAGCAGTCCCACTTGTGATCAGTTCCAGTCATTTTCTTTAAAGTTAGGAAGATTATAGATGTTCATGTTACGGTAAAATAGAAATAAGGAAAAGGGTACTTGGAAAGGAGACTCGGAACCTTCTTCATTGCTACTTCCCAGGAGTGAATTCCCTGGCCAGATTTACTTACAACCAAAAAAACAATGTTCTGCAACAAATGTTCTGCTGACTGAGGCAACCCAGTAAGTAAAAAGGAAATACAAACTATCTTATACTATTAATAATAATCATGCTATATAAACCGTGCAATCGATCGATTAACATTGACAGACAATAGGAAAGGAAGAACATTTTGACCATTCCATCCAAGGATCAGGGGCTATGAGAACCATGATGATACTTTTCATAAGTCAAAACCAACCAAAGTGCTTTTCTATCAAACGGATGGGAAGTATTTGTTGAGGTTGAAGGGCAATGAGTAGAACTCTTCACTCCTGGTGTCACTCTTGAACGACTTGAATTTGTCCCACCAGTGCTTCCCTCTGTCTTTCCTGATAGAACTGTCTTTCTTGTGCAGTGTGGTGTCCAGGAAGTACGCCACAACACCGGCAACAAAGGCTTCCGATGAGAATGGAACATTCACAATGTCGTTGAACTGTTGTAAAAAATAAGATAAGAGGAGAAAGTTAGGGTTTTTTTTTAATATCAGAGCTTACAGCATGACTTCACTTTTCACAAAGGTTTCCATGCATGCATTTCACTTACCCATCTAGCTCCAGTGTGAACTGGGCCATAGCCGTTGATTGCAGTGTACTCATTGAAGTATTGTGGCACGGACAAGCCAATGAAGATGGAGAAGCCTAGTATGAACTTGGTCCTGAAGCTGTTGAGATTGCAGAACTGAAGGAAGCTAAGACCTCCAGCACCTGTAAATTCACAATGGAGAGAATCAAAGTCATTAGGGTTATCTCTGTATGAGAATACTTGAAAGAGCTAAGACCTCAAAGTCGGAACATTTATCTTGTTTCACAAAATGCTGTACACATACCGACATAAGCAAAGAAGAGGCAGTACAAAGCGGCTATGATAGGTGCTGGGATTGAAGCAAAGACTGCTCCAAACTTTCCTGCACAATGAAGCAAAGGTCTCCCTTAACAAATGTGAAATAGCTTCAATCCAAAAAAGAAAGATAAACCGATCCTTCGAAGACATACCAAGGATGGAGAAGAAAATCATGAATCCAGCAGATATCTGGACAACCCTTCGGCTGCCAACTCTAGTTAATGCTAGAAGACCGGCATTCTCTCTGTATAGACTCGGTCAAATTAGTAAATGGAGGTGTAATCCTAAATATATGTAGAGTTTTCGACAAACTGGAGTATCATAGTCAAGGGCTTACACAGACACAGATGAACCATTCACAGTTCCAAACAGACCAGAGAACAAAATGGCTACTCCCTGCAACAAAAAAGTGACAAAGCAAGTTGATATCTCATCTTAAATGGCCTTTCTCTATTACTGAAATGCAGCAATGTTTAAGATATTTTAACTCAATATTCATTTCAAAAGTTTAGACTTTAGAGTAGCTATAAGGACATAGACACTGTTCCGATATGAATGTTAATGGACGTGCTCACTTCGGTAGCATACTTAAGTGCAATGGCAGTTCTGAAGGAATATTTTCTAAGAAGATAAGGGGCAGGAAAACCAACAAATATTGAACAATCCAGCATTTAATTTCTGCATTCTGCATTACAGTTCAGTGAGCATCACTCTATTCTGTCCCACTTCTCCCCCAGTCCCTTAGAGTGGAAGGGGGCTAGCGACAGGGAGGGCATGTCAACCACACCAATGGACACTGGTCTATCACCACTAAGTCAGGAAATATTGGGAAATTAAAAGGTCCCATGTATGCTCTGAGATTTCAAGGTAGCAGATACCACACCCAAAATCCTCCTTCACAGGGCTTGAGATAGAACTTGTTCCAAAACAGTTGAAGATGCACATCTAATATGATAGAGATCGTGCTACTAACGAATAGAAGTGAATAGTCTGTAAGGGCAGTTATTCCACTTACCTGCCAACCAACACCACGACTGAGTACCGAAGGTGGCATGGGAGTTGCACTAGCATACCTTGATACAGCGATGAAGGCACCAGTAGACTGTTTATTCACAAATGGATTATTAACATAAACTACTTACAAATAAAAAAAACAAAATGCTATGATAAAACTCAAGGCCTCAATATCAAACATCATGCAGGGTGGAAACTTGTGCACATCAGTTGCAGTTAAACAGAACCGCATAAGGAAACAGGTAACATACCTCTACAAGAGCAACAAAAGAAGCCATCATCATAGCAAAGGCTTCACCAGCATCAAAAGAGGGTGCTCCCCATTGGAAGGGATAAGGAACTCTTATCCTGCAGACCATCAATAAGAAAGAGTTTATGAACATATCCAAAAGAGACTTCAACCGACCATGCGTAAGCAAGCTCCAGGAACTGATTAAGATTCGACAATAGTATTGACTGGTCAGAGATCGTTCCATTGCGACAAACCAAACCAGTATGAAACAACTCAGCAAACAAATACAGGTAAAATTGTGTCAGACAGCTCATTCCAACAAATGAACACACATCCAGCTTCCCCTTCAAATCAGGACATTTATCCTACGAAGACACACGGAATGTATAGCATCAAACTCCAAATACTGCAACTAGTTTAGCATGGTCTGCGGACGATATTCACCCCAAAATGCCAAAACTTTATAGATCAACCAAGGAAGAGCACTGGGATTGTGCTAACACCCTCGCTACCATTCAAATTCACTATTATCTTCTAGCAGTACTAATGCAACCTTTGAAAGCTTTTGGACGTAAATTTGTGAGGTAAGTAGTTCTCTTCTGATACAGAGCGATTGGTGTTGATTAAAGATGCTGCAGAGATGACTGGGCAGTTGCAGACAACTAAAAGGGGATAAAACTTGAACAACACCATGCATGTGATGCAGAAACATTTTGCTTAAACTATTTCAGTTCAATGAAAGGCTGAAAGCTACTGCAGAGAGCCACTTCAAAGTTGAGAAAACTTGCCATGGCGCAGCATCAATCAATCCTGCACGGTCAGTGCGGCAAGTAACTTGTGTCTTTGGTGCTGCACCTTTATAAGCTCCGCCAACTGTTAGTAGGTGTGCATATATCCAGACAATTACTATTGCAAATATGACAGCAAACCGATCAAAGACATGTTTCCCTTTCTTTATCACGTGAGGCATATACTGTGAAATTCAAAAAACAGTATCAGCCAATTACTTCAACTAACAGACGCAAAAACAAACTCCAGGGGGGCTAAGATGCAAGGTGACAATTCAACTGAAACGAACCTGTGAAACGAACAGCAATATGACAAGCTCTGGTAGGCCAATCTCAACGCATTTGGCAACCTAAGCATTTAACGCAAGAAAAGCACTATTAATATTAAGATCAAATTGCTAAATGATAGGTCTCAGTGCACTAAATGTATCTGTCTCTGCATGTAAACCAACTTACCCCAGGAAAGCCAAGCTCATACAAGCCAAACCCAACGAGGCTAACCAATGGAACAGCAGAAAGTGGACTAAGGAACCTGAGAAAAGGAGCAACTATTAGGACCCACTCAAAATGAACTGCATAGTTCTGCCATTTTACCAAATCAAAATCCTAGAGAATTTATACCAAAATAAAAATGTGAAAGGTGACAGCAAGTGAGGAACAAACTGCAATCCAATTATGGGAGAAGACAAGCTCGACTTGACAACGATTCACTTTGATTGTAACTAATCCAGCTTCAAACTAACCTTGTCACATTTCGCCAGAGGCCACTGAATCCCAGAACAATCTGAAGAGTCGAAGCAACAATCATTGCACCTTGGATTGCACGCATAATCCGCTTGAATTTCTGCACAAATGCCAGACATATTGAATTTGAGTCAATGATCTTAAAGAAGAATCGCTGCAAACCATAATCCAGGGGCAACAAGAAGAGAAGGATGAATGGGAAAACCTCAACAGGGTCTAGATTGTCACTGAACCGCCCCGCAAGGATGATTGAGATTGTAGTTGGGACAAAGGTGTAAGAGCCTCCAATGACAGCAGGCAATCTGGTGCCGAACGTGCTCTGAAGCAATGTGTTCAAGCCAGAAACAAAGAGCAGTGTCTGAATCACTTGTGCCTTCTCTTTCTACAAAACCAAATGCAACTTCAGTCACAATATTATGACAGATAGGGCATAACCAAACAGGTCAATGCTGAATTGAATGCCTTTTCCCTTTCCTCAGGGGCTTACATTTCCACCTCCCATTTGAGGGACAAGGGCAGTTGGGATGAGAACAGTAGTCCCAAGCATCACAATGTAGTGCTGGAAACCAAGTAGGATAGCCTCGGCTGCATCAAAACCAACCACAAAGTTTCCAATCAGACATTCAAGTTCTTCTTCGTCAATTAAGATAAACGTGCTGGGGAAAAAAGAACAGTTGGTCCTTTCACACGCTACATAGACTTCAGTCAATGCACAATAGCAACCCAAACAACGGTTGCTAGCACTTACGCCATATCTATCCGACTGTGCTCCCGAACTAAGCATACAAACGCATAGAACTCGACGGAAAAAGAGAGACAAAATACCCAGGAGATTAATTAATTTCTAAAGTAGTAGAAGCTCATTTTTTTATCACCCGTCGCTTTATTATCTCGTTTCTTCAACTTTTATTAGTCATAGGAAACACCAGAATCTTCAGCACAGGCAGTGTGTGAGAACCCTTTAATCTTTGACGGAAACAGCACAGGCCCTTTCGAAAAGAAGAGCATATACCGCAAAAAGAGCTCGAAAAAGCTACTCCCTAACTTTTAAGGAGGCGGTAGACACTGGAATATCCAGAAGATAAAAAGGAAAGAAGAACCCAATTCACAGATACTGAAGAAAATCGCCCCAAAACAGACCAGATCCCACACCGACAACACAGTTTGCCAAATTTGGAAAGGAGCAGAAGAAAGTGAAAGGAGTCAAGAAGAGTGAACTCACGCCATGGAGGTGGGCTGGTAATGCAGTAGGAAATGTTGGGTAGCTGCTCTTTTGGTGGGTGTGGCTGTGGCTCATCTGCCTTCGCTCCGCCGCCACCTCCAGCCATAGCTTCAGTCTCTTTCTCTCTCTAGACGGAACTCAAAGCTGCAGAAGGGTAAAACCCTGATTAAAATGAAGGAATGAGCTAGGGGAATGTGAAGGATAAGGAGAAAGCGAAACAAGCACAACAACCCCAAAAATTCTAAGCAGAACCCAGATCCCACATCTGAGAAAAGAGCTCGCTGTAGGGAAAGGGGAAAGAGTAAATGGAGTGAGGTGACAAGAAACCAGAAGAAGAGGGAAAGGGGGGGGAGAAAAGGTTAAAGAGAGAGAAACAACAAACACCTCCTCTAATGCTCAATAATGGTGTGTGAGGACCCAGTAGCAAAAGTGTGAACAACCCACATGTAGTAGAAGCATCAGCAGTATGAAGGGTAGTATTTAGGCTCAACTGTGAATCTGTATATACCACCAACACCGAATAATTACAGAGGTAGGAGAAGATTGTGGAGAGAGAGAGAGAGAGAGATGAAGGACGGGTGGGCCGGGGAAGGAACAAAAGGGGAACAGAGTAATGGCGAGAAGAAAGACAAAAATTGAAAAGAGGGAACCTTTTTAGCAAGTAATCCTGACTGGCTGATTGCAAAAGGAGAACGAGAAGAAAAACAAATATACTTGAGAAACGGGGTTTGTTTGCTTTCCACTCCAATCAACTTTTTTTTCTAGTCAATAAACAAGATTATTGTACTAAGAAGAAATGAGCTCCCTTGCAAGAATTCATTTTTCCAGAGAAAGAAGAAAAGAGAGGAGAGCGTCATAATTTGAAAGCAAAAAGAGAAAGAAGAAAGGGGAAGAGCGTTTGTGTGTGGGGGAGGGAGGGAGGGAGGAGAAAGCAAAAGTCAATTGGGGGAATGAAATCAAGCAACATTAGCACTTCATGATTTTGTGTTTGATTTGTATGAATATAAGCCAAAATCCAATTGAGAGTTTCTTAACATGGAAAGGACTAACCAACTCTTTGTACCATTGTCTCTTTTACTTCTTCACTAATTATTGTTATCAGATCTCACACATATTTGATTATCATGCAATAGGAGAATTAGATAAAAAAGAGTTTCAAAAATTATATCGGATGAAATCATTGTTTCATGCATGATGGACCCAACAACCCTCACTAATTTGTGTTAGTCCTTGTCAACTCTCATTTTGTTACCGTGCAGAATGTGTCGCTCCCGAGAAGGTTGTCAAATGTAAACTCAATCGTCCCATAGGTTAACTCATTTGTATCGAGTCGCTCACGGTAAACATTCCAACATTTGACCATAATGGCAATGGCGTGTGATTTCTCATTTATAGAGTCTGTGTAATATGCACATACAAGAAGTACAACCAAGGATTATCGAACCGCACCGTCGACCTAACCGTAAAAACCGTTTATCATCATCAAGCCGATACGATATACACAATTAGCATGACGCTAACTTGTCCGGTACAGCTTTCGTCATAAATTTACAAATTATGAGTACAACTCACATTACCCAGTATCAGTATATGGAGTATGGACTCTTATGCTAACTTACATCCCAAAATAATGGTTTGGGATTGACGCGTAAAACCGGGGTCATTGCACAATACAGCTCAGACGAGAGAGTCAGCAGAGCCTAGATTTTTTTGACAAACCACCACAATTCCCTCCTTTCCCTTCCTTCTCCAACGCCAAAGATGGCTTCTTGGAAAAATAGGGTCATTTGTTTGTTACTTTGGACTTTGGAGGGCTAAAAAAAGGGAAGGAAAGGTATGGCCCTCCCATGTGGAGGAGAAAAAGCAGGTTCACAATATTGGACTAACTTGTGGTACTGCCCCTGTGTAGGGCTGTAGGCACATCATATCAGCCATTCAGCCCTATATTCTATATTCCACCACAAGTGTTCATTTCTTAACCCTTAGCTCGTTTGCTTCTAATAAGATTTTAGAAAATGAAGGTTTTGGGTTAATTGTATAATTGGTCACTGAGTTTACAAAAAAACATTAAAGTTTTGTCACTCGAAATATTTAAATTTATTGGTGGTACTTCAGTTTACTTAAACCATTCATATTTGGTCCAACTCCGTTAACTTTGACTGATATGGCAATCAACTCTCAAAGTTGACCGTTAACTTAGTGACGTGGCAATTAAGAAATAATAAATAAAATAAAATTTAATCCATTTTAATGTCCAACTCATTTTTACCATAAAATAATATTATAATTATCAAATTGAATTGCATGTAGAAAAATCGTCTCGCACTGCCTCCTCAATTACAAGGGTTTTCTTCGAATTGTTGGCCCTGTCGTATGAATGAATCCCTAAAATAAAAATCGGGGACTCCAATTTTGTTCTTTGTTTGGGTAAAATGTTGGTTTCTTTCTCAGGCACATCAAGTGGCTCACAAGTTGTGGATGCAATCCCGGCGGCCGATGGCTCTAGCGCTGCAGTCCCGAGTCTCTGACTTTTTTGCCGTCGACATTCACCCGGCGGCAAGGATCGGGAAGGAGGTTCTGTTCGACCACGCCACAGGAGTGGTCGTGGGCGAGACAACGGTGATCGGGAACAACGTGTCGATCCTGCACCACGTTACCCTCAGCACGGCGGGGATTGAGGAGAGGATCTGGATCCGATTCGCGACCCGACAGGGAGATCTGGTCTCACCGCTAGAAGTGCTGAAGCCGAAGGCGTCGTCGAAACCGGAGCCGGTGGTGAGGACGAGGAAGATGAGGGCGGAGAGAGCGAGGATGAGGCCGAGGCCGAGCCAGGACCTTGCTGTGGTGGTTTTGGAGGCGAGGAAATCTTGATTGAACTGGATGTACTTGACGGCGGAGAAGGCGAAGGAGAGGCCATGGGAGAGCTGGACGACGCGGACGACGGGGAGAGGGAGGTAGCGGTAGAGCAAGGACATGAGGCCGGTGGATCCCAGGATGTGGAGAGTGGCGGCAGTGGAGAGCCCGGCGGTGGCTATCTGAGAAGGGGTGAGGTGAGGGGTCGGAGACGGCGACGGCGTTGATGAATTACAAAATCAAAATTATAATATTTTTATTTTATTTATTTTGCGGTAAAAATGAGTTGAACATTAAAATAAATTAAATTTTATTTTATTTATTATTTCTTAATTGCCACATCACTAAGTTAACGGTCAATTTTGAGAGTTGACTGTCACATCAGCCAAAGTTAATGGAGTTGGACGGAGAGTGACCAAACGTGAACGATTTCAGTAAACTGAAGTACCATCAATGAATTTAAATATTTCCAGTGACCAAACTTGAACTTTTTTTGTAAAATATTGGATTTTATGAATGAAGGATTATGTGGTATTTTGTTACTTTGGATTTGTGTTGGATTTTAAAAAGTGCATGTTTGCTTGTTGGATTTCATATTGGATTTGTGTCCATGGGATTTATCAATTATGGGCTGAATTTATATTTGTATCCTTAATGATTTGTGTCTTTAATGTTCAATATAGGAAATATTGAAAAGAGACGAGGATAGACCCATCATTTACCATCATGGATTTTAGCCTCCCAGAAAATTTCAACTAAATAGGTGGGATTTTATAATTCATGGACCCCATGAATTTTGAATCCCACATACATGGGCCCACACACCATAATCCAACACCACTTTAACACCAAACATGGACTTTGTGCATAATCCCATAAGTGCAGGATTTTTATCCAAAATCCATGATGAAAATCCTACAAGCAAACAACCTCTTAATTGTGACACAGAGATCACAGTCAAAATTCCATTTTATTCACTCTTTTATACCAAAATAATAATGATTATAAGTTTTTTTAATCTAAAATCCCGATTTTTTTATCATATTGTTCGCTTTAGGTCTATTATGCTCGATTTTGTTTTTGAACGCATCACGATGATTTCTCGGATATCACTAATTTTTGCACTGCTCCACACTGAGCACGTTTAACTTCAAAGTTCTTACAAGAACTAATTCATTTCACTTCAAAATGTGTCTTGTCGATTAATGTTGAATGTTTCTTATGAATTATAGACCTCTCGTATTTTTCCAATATGATTGCACGAAATAAATGAATTCGCTTTTGATCTATAAAATTATATCGATTTTTATATCATTTGGATGGTGAAGTTGAATTCAATTATACCACAATGGTATATCACATAGTACATATTACCTAACACCATTTTTACTATCATATTTCCACCACTTTTTTTTACATCTTACCGCTATATTGTATTTTCCTACTATCATATAGAATTACTAACAATATCTGCTCCCATTATTAATGTTTATTATCACACCAACAAATAAGAACATAAAACAAAGGAATGCACACATGTCACAACTACTCTTTCACATATCAATGTGAGCACTTCTACTATGCTATAAAGTTTTAGTGCTTTAATGTACAACTTAAAGTTGTACCATAACGTTAAATGTATAAGTCCAGGTTGTACCATAAATGAATTTATGCTCTTATGTTATGGTACAACTTTATAACTTAAACTTGTACCATCAAATGAAAGTACATGTTTAAGTTGTATCATAAAACAATTTGACAAAAGAATATGAATGTTTTTTTTATCCTTTCTCGGCATTGTTATCCTACAATAAAATTATAAAAGTCCCACAGTTTATTGGGACCGGTTACTATGACAACACCCTTTGTGTTGTTATTGTAACAACACTAGTCTCCAACCAATAGGAAGCTAGGATTGTGATGACTTTTTATTAGATGAGTTGACCTAGTGTAAAATCAAAACAGGGGCATAATTGTCATTATGAAAAATATGTTTAAATAATAAAAAATAAAAAAAATATTTTTTTATTTTCTGCCCAAAAATTTGGTCGCCGGAATTCTGCCACCGGTCGCCGGTCACCGGAATATGCTTTTTTGTCGCTGGAATATGCTATTTGTCGCCGGAATATGCTTACCGGCGTCAGAATCTAGTTATCGGGGCCGGAATATGCCTATCGGCGTCGGAATCTGCTCACTGACGGTCACCGGAGTTCGGTCAACGAACTTCGTTGACCGGTCAACGACCACCGGATGTATGGTCTACATTGTGAGATTTATGGTTTGGTTTCTCATATTTTCGTATGCCTTTTGTGGTTTGCTTTATCGTGTTTGTGGTTTGCATTAAAAAGTTTCTGGTTTGCTTTATCGTGTTTGTGGTTTGCATTGAGAAGTTTCTGGTTTGCTTTAAAAAACTTTGTGGTTTGCATTGAGGGGTTTCTGGTTTGTTTTAATATATTTGTGGTCTGCATTAGGACGTTTATGGTTTGCTTTTTTGTGGTTTGATTTACTGTGTTTGTGGTTTGCATTAGGAGGTTTCTGGTGTGCTTCGCAAATGTTGTGGTTTGCTTTGTGAGGTTTGTGGTTTGTTTTAGGAGATTTGTGGTATGCATTCGGAGGTTTCTGGTTTGGATTAAGAAGTTTCTGGTGTGCTTTCGAAACTTTTGTGGTTTGCTTTGCGAGGTTTCTGGTTTGTTTTAATATATATGTGGTCTGCATTAGGACATTTTTTGTTTGCTTTACCGTGTTTGTGGTTTGCATTAGGGGGGTTTGTGGTGTGTTTTTCAAAATATTTATGGTTTGCTTTGTCGGGTTTCTGATATGTTTTAGCGAATTTGTGGTTTGCACTAGAAGGTTTCCGGTATGTTTTTTGTGGGTTGTTTTATTGCGTTTGTGGTTTACACTAGGGGGTTTTGGTGTTAGAAATATTTGTGATTTTGTTTATTATGTTTTTTGTTGGTTTTAGTGACTTGTGCTCTACATTAGGAAAATTATAAAATTGACTTGTACTCACAAATTGCAATTAAAAGTGAACTAAATTGGTTTATCGCAATGAAAATTAAAATGAGTAAAATTGCATTAATTGGCTTTTCAATTTCATTGACCCGAGATGCAATTCTTCAAATTTTCATATGGGATTTAGGCTCGACCATTTCATTTTCTTGGACAAAGCTCAAGCCCACCGGTTGGCCGCTACCCTACAGACAACCTTTCTCAAAGATTGGACCTTCCACCATCCTCGCCCTGCATCAAGTCCAAGAAGAAACCCTCACTGCCACCATTTCCTCCACAAAATCCGCCGCGCTAAAACCCTTCCTTTTTTCTCCCGACGATCGATCCAATCCCGGCGAATTGCGGGGAGGAAACCCCCGCCGAATTTTGAATTCCCAAGTCGGTTTATTTTTTGGCAGAAGAGATGCCGATATCGGATGCGGTGACGGCGAACCTGACACCGATCTACGTGGCGGGGATCGCAGGTGTCAAGCTCACGTCCGCCGCCGTCTCCTCCAGCAAGGCCAGCTCGCTCCTCGTCGAAGCCGACTGGCTCCTCACCTTCGGCTCCGTCATGTCCGAACACTACGACGCCGTCGAGGCCTCGGTCTTGTATGTTGACCTCGACGGAGGCGGCCAGCTGAAGGAGGTTGCGGCAGATCGGTTGTCTTCGTTCGGCGTCGTCTGGCCGGAGCTAACGTTCAGCATCGGCCTGAAGGCGACGACAAGGGACGGCGGGAGTAGTGTCTTGGGGGACGTGATTGATGGTACGATGGGTCGGTGTGATAACAGTTCAATTTTATTTATTATTTTTTGGTTAATTTACTCTTATACCCTTAATGAATTATGTTGTTAGTATAAGGGTGTTGTTATACTATCCGCACCCCAGTTTATTATGGCTAGACGGTATTTAGGGTATTTATATAATTAAAATAGAATATCTAGGTGTCAAAGTATTTTTGCGTAGCGACGCTAATTAAATATGGAGCGGTGATTCTTCCATCATTTTCCCTTTTGTCTTCTTGTTGTGTCAATCTTTAAAGAATTGAAGGCTTAATAAGTGACCCAATTAGATGTGTTAATCCGCGATAAGGTTAACCTTTTTTTAATGGCGAGATAAGGTTAACGTATATAAAACTTCTTGCCACTTTAGTTTCATGAATCTATTAGCTCATCTCATCATGCTTTCATTTGCAAGTTGCATTGCATGTAGGAGGAATGTAGGATACATATTTGATAGCTACTTGGCCCGGGTTCATCGAGTTGCTCAATATCTTGAGCACGAAGGTGAACTAATATTAGAATTGGGTCGATAGCGGTTATATTATAATCTCGTAGTGACTTGAACGAAAAAGATGAGGAAAATATAGTTTGTTATCCGAACTTTGAAATTGTGATTTAGTTGGTTCATTAGGCCAATAATACACGTCCGATGATTATTCGGATGCCGACAATTTGTCAAATACTCAATTACGATGGGAAAATCTCATCCTCCCACACATTCATATTAATACCAACTTCAGGTTTGATGTCTAATTATCAGTTTATCACCTCGCTCCTCGAAGCCATTTATTTGGTTCCAACTTTGATATGCAACTGACTCGCTGAAACATATTATGTGCGTCTTTTGGATAATGAAGTTAAAATGTGAGACTTCGGTTCGAATTCTCATGTATGTGGGATTTGGAAGAAAAAAACATAGCAACTGAAAAAGATACAGGATGCTCTGGGGTTTACCAATTTTCACATAATATCGGAAGTTCAACTCAAATATCAATTTTCGTGATGAATTTTACAATGCTATATAGCAATGATGCTATAGGTTTTTGTCTTTATGGCACAACTTGAAATTGTACATTTAACATTATGATACAACTTCAGATTGTACCTATACTTTTTGTACAAATTCTTTTATGGTAAACTTGTACCTTATGTGATGGAACAACTTCAAGTTGTAAAGTTGTATCATAACATAATGATACAAATTCCTTTATGGTACCATCTAAACTTATACATTTAATGTTATGGTACAACTACAAGTTGTATATTAAAGCACCAATGCTATATAGCATAGTAGAAGTGCTCCCATTTTCGTAGGTTAATTTCTGTATTATTTTATACAACTAAATAAAAAATAATAATTAATAATGCATGTAACATTTAGACCCAAATCCTTCATCCAAAGTCCCGATTATGGCCTTGAATACCATGACACCTTATCCTAATTTGATAATAAAATCGTCAAAGAAAAAAAAAACGAATGTCATTATACACTGAGAAGGACATCTGCCATAAATAATATTCCAATAACCTAAAACTCAGGTCACCCACTCACAAAAACCTGTAGTTTGATACGTGAAATGAGACATCTGTCCTTCATATTTATATATTTCAACTCTACATTGCATCCAAATGAGGTCATTATGATAGTTGAGCATATATGATTTATTAATACTAGCATTAAATTTTGTCTTTCCCTGGGAGTCCATGGAATAATTCATAGACCTGAAATTGATACTCAGCTAGCCAGACACATGCATAACATGAACACCGACAATCAATCTAGGTACATATGAATACTTGATTAATCAATTAACAGCAAACTTTCTTTTCTTATTAGGGTTATGAATAAGAGGACGCCCTCTTATTGGGCTTTAACCAGGATAATGAATTGGTTGGGCCTTGGGGGAGGTTTTGGGCTTTAGGTTATCATTCTTGGCACATCATCGATGACGTCGCGTGTTAGGAAGTGATGGTGCTTGGTCAAGAACAATAGCATCGGTTCATCAATGCTACGTTGTATCACTATGGAATGTGAGTCATGTGGTTCAGCCATTTAACAAACTTGTATACCCTTTCTTGTGTTCCAGTGTCCTTTGACCTTTTCATAGAACTTGTAATTTTTTTGTTCCCTGGATCTAATACATGTTGCTATATGTTACTTTTGAAAAGGAGGACAAAGAATTGGTAACCGATATATGTTACGATTAAAGTTAAATGAGATTTTCTCGTTTTATTATTATTGTCCTTGTGACAACATTATGCTTATTCGTACGTATTGTGCTTGTTTTGTCTACATATCATAAACATGACAAACAAATAGAAAGCGATAGTATGGTAATTGTGGACTTTAAGATCTAAATCTCAAACCCTTAAATCCATGATAAAAAAATCTCAACAAACAAAGGATTGTTACAAATCCATAATGCCTCAAATCCTTGATAAATCCTTGGGTTTTTAAATTACAAAACCCTCATTTTTAAATCCATAAAGCAAACGACCGCTTAGTTTTCTTGTTTGTGGAATTCACGTGAACCAGGAATGACAATGAGATAGGTCGGCACTGATATCTTAATACTCATACCAGCCTAGTGGTAGGTTGGGTAATTTATCATGAGACACGAGTCAGGGCAGGTAGACCCCTATGGATATGTAATTTAAAAGAAATTTTAAATTTTGTATATTAAAAAATTAAGAAACAAACTATAACATGATATATGTAGTTAAAATATTAGAGAAATTGAGGTTCTCACCTATTTATAACTTATTTTAGCTAAAATATGAGGTAATAAAATTAAAATAATAAGTAATTTGAGTAAAACGACATGTAACTTTGGCAAAAAAAATTGATCAAGAACAGTCGGGTCAGGTCAAGTTGAGAAGAGTACCCATACTCGCACCACTTACGTACCCATCTCAAAACTAATTAAACAAGTATAGTAAAATGGATAAAAACAAAATTGAGAATGTAACGAAGAAATTTCACTTGACAATTGCAAAGGGTTTCCCGTAACTACCTGAGCCCTGAGCTGAAGACCGCAGAAAGGAGAACAACCAATCAACAACAGCAATTTTCTATTAATTTCTTGTTTCCTCTATAAATCCTAGTTACAGAGCTCTTTTTTCATAAAAGATTCTCCATAGTTGATCGCATGTTTGTTTGAACATAAGCGAACATCTAAGTGCGTGATTTGATAAAATATAAAATATATGTTTTCAACTTTCCATTGATAGGGTTTTCATGTCATTTTGAGCATAATTGATCCCTCAATTGTTTTATTTTGGTCTAGGATTTTTTTTGTATTTAATATGGACATGTTTTAGGCAAGAAATGCGAGGTTTAGGAAATTTCGAGCAAATTGAGACAACAAGTGTAGGGAGAAGGTGAAGAAGGTCATGATGACATGAAAATGCTATTGCTGGCTGTAAAAACGCAGAAAACAAAAAAATACCAAGAAGGGGTTCAAAGGAACTGAGAGAATCCAAGTAAAAAATAGGTTGTTTGGATGGATCAATATAGAATTGATACAATTTGATCACTTGACTCATTTTATAAACAAGGCAATTAAAACGAGTTAATTCGAATTACTTGTGTTTGAGTCTAAGTGAGAGTAGGAGGGAGACTCGGATGAAAGGTGGGTGAGGAGAGTAAGCAACAGGGAAGTTAGGGCAGAGGAAATTCTTAGAGAGATAAAGTTCTTAGTAGGTAGAGTGAGAGAGTAAAAATGCGACCCCTCCACCCACCGGAGTATATGCCATATTTATAGGCTACATGGTGGTGGGTGAGTTATTTAATGTGACATGACTACTAGCATGTCAGGAGTTTATGCCACACCTCTACCTAGGACTAGAAGATTTGTCCATGATTATACCTAGGACTATGATGTGACCACTCTTCGGGGAATGCGTCGTCATTTTCATGGTTTATTGGTCTGGTCAAAGCTTGATTGAAACGTCGTCGTTCGGCGTCTGGGATCTTCGTCCGCGAGTGCGGGCTTCGCCGCGCCCGTGATCCTCACGCGGGTGTGGCCTTGGTTGCGATGGTACTAACGCGCCTGACTCTTCTGGGGCGGTGCCGAGATGCCCTTGCCGCGACTAGACCCGAGCCATACACCCAGCAACTTGTTACTACATCAGACAATTGAAATTGACTCAAAATGGATCAATTCAAAATACCTCAGGTAAATTGATCCATCCAAATTTTTTGTTGGCAAACGAGTTAATTTGGTACAATTACGTCAAACTGATCCGTTACAATTCCTCATCCAAACGACCCAAAAAAAAGCCTTCGATTCCTGGAGGATGGAGAGTGAGGGACAAAACTTAGAGAGAAGGAGAGCTTATTCAAAATTCCAAACTTGAACAAAGTTAGTTTTTCTTTTTGGCAAAAATACACTTTCATAGCCACAACATTTATGTTTGTGACAAATATAACCATAATTTTCGAAATACACGAAATTGCCATAATTTTGATAGTTGTTTGATGATGACTCGATATTTGCACATGTTTTCCCCTTTGTTTCTTGATTGTTTAAACTTGCATTATTGCTTCTTTGGACTATTTTACGCTAGCTTGTGTTCCTTTGTCACATTTCAGGTCCTAGCACATAAAGTGAAGCATAGCCGCAAGTTTCAAGTCAATCGGAGATCAATTGGCGACTCGGGGGAAGAAACTCGGGTATGACTTGAAGAAGAATGGATTTCTACCTCATTTTGTGACCATATAATCATGTAATCTTGTCATGAGAAGAAAGAGGACAAGACTACGAGCGTCTGAGATCAAACGGCACCTGATTTGGAGTCCGAACGAGGGAGAAACGAAGAATCAAAGATAGGGGAAAATTGGTTTCGGGCTTCTCTGAAAAACAGAAGGGGGCCCTATCGTTAACCAAAAATCCCCGGTCGTGAACCAAAATCCCAGGTCGTGACCCAAAAATCCCCGGTCGTGAACCAAAAAATCCCCGGTCGTGACCTAAAATACCCGACCGGGGATTTTTGGGTCACGACCGGGGATTTTGGTTCACGACCGGGGATTTTTGGTTCACGATAGGGCCCCTTCTGTTTCTCAGAGAAGCCCGAAACCAATTTTCCCCTATCTTTGATTCTTCGTTTCTCCCTCATTCGGACTCCAAATCAGGTGCCGTTTGATCCCAGACGCTCGTAGTCTCGTCCTCTTTCTTCTCATGACAAGATTACATGATTATATGGTCACAAAATGAGTTAGAAATCCATTCTTCAAGTCATACCCGAGTTTCTTCCCCCGAGTCGCCAATTGATCTCCGATTGACTTGAAACTTGCGGCTACGCTTCACTTTATGTGCTAGGACCTGAAATGTGATAAAGGAACACAACCTAGCATAAAATAGTCCAAAGAAGCAATAATGCAAGCTTAAACGATCAAGAAACAAAGGGGAAAACATGTGCAAATATCGAGTCATCAAATCCCCCTACACTTAACCGTTTGCTTGTCCCCAAGCAAACCTAACTCAAACCAATGCAGCTCTCCAGACCTCTATAGCAACATGCACCCTCGATCCTTGATAGAGGATTTTCTAGATCATTTAGCAGCTTACGAGGTCAACCGACGCACAAGTCATCTCATAGCTTCTTCGGCGAGAACGCTAGTCTCGAGTCGGCATCATGGCAAATAGTGATCAGAGGACAAATGAATCGTGGACGAAGAGACTCTCAAAAACAAAAGATCATGGACTCACATTTTTCAAGGTGCTCTTATTTTCTTTTTGAAGACGGTTGGAACCCCTTTTTTCCTTTTCTTTTGTTCTCTTTTTTTTTTCTTTCTTTTTCAAGGGTTCCAACCTGATTTTCAGAAAACGGGGCTCCCACCTAGCAAAGGTTTTGCGGGAACCCGGCTCTTACCGCCCATGCCGGGAGCGAATGTCTCGAGCCTCGTGAGGGGAAAAGGAATGTAAGAGGGCTGGAGGTAGTAGGTGGAAATTGGGAACGAATTCCCGTCTCCCCTTACACACTTTCGCCCTATTCGCACGAGAGACGTTATTTTAAAGCATATTATCGAGCACCTATTATTTCAAAACATGATACACGTGTCCATGACAGGTATAGAGTCCACAACACTACACAATTCAAGGGTCCTAAAATCACTAATTCACACAATCAACCAACACAATATGAAGAAGAAAGGAGACTTCTTAAATGCATCAACATCCTCCATAGTGCTACACTACCTCCCTAGGTTGCATATTACTATAAAGACTGTCAATTCAAAGCATACTGAGCAGGCAATTGCAAGGAACACGTACTTGGAGCCCTCAAATCGAAATTTGGACAATGGACTAAGCTCCAAGCACACAAACAACAAAACATTCACACGCATTCATAATCGAACATCCCGGCTCTTACCGGCCATGCCAGGAGCGGATGTCTCGAGCCTCGTGCGGGGGAAAGACATGTAAGGGGGCTGGAGGTAGTAGGTGGAAATTGGGAACGAATTCCCGTCTCCCCTTACACACTTCCGCCCTATTCGCACGGGAGATTATTTTAAAGCACATTTTCGAGCACCTGTTATTTTCAAAACATGATACAAGAGTCCATGACAGGTAGAGAATCCACAACACCACACAATTCAAGGGTCCTAAGACCACTAATTCACTCAATCAACCAACACAATATGAAGAAGCAATGAGACTTCTTAAATGCATCAACATCCTCCATAGTGCTACACTACCTCCCTAGGTTGCATATTACTATAAAGACTGTCAATTCAAAGCATACTGAGCAGGCAATTGCAAGGAACACGTACTTGGAGCCCTCAAATTTAAAATTTTTGACAGTGGACTAGGCTCCAAGCACACAAACAGATCTAATGCAGTCAAAAGATAAACATCCCCCAACACTTAAGATCGACATTGCCCTCAATGGAGAAGAGGGAAGGAAAAGGGGAACAATGTTACCGGTATGCACGGACTACAGGAGACTGGAAGCGGACCAGTCGGAGTGAAGCGGACTGGAGAGAGGACCAGTCAAGACAAGCGCAGCTAAAGGAAACCAAAGAGCTCAAACACAATATGTTAGGTCCAATGGTCAGCCCAATAATACATCATCCAAAACAAAAGAAAACAAACCAAAACCAAACCGGTTTACAATCCGACTCAAAACACAAGAAAGAAAGTCAAACCGTGGTGGGGTTGCCTCCCCACAAGCGCTTCTTTACCGTCTTTTAGCTGGACGCCCATGGTGGATACTCAGGGAGGTGAAGGAACAAGTGCCTCCAAGAGCGGATCCACGTCGCTCTTGAGGTACAGCTTCAGGTTGTGGCCATGCACCCGACGGATGCGACCACCATCATCGGTCAGCTCGACCTGGCCATCCGGCAAGATGCAAGCGAGGGAGTACCCGGACGGCCAGGGTGGTCGTGGTGCAGGAGGTGGGACCAGCTCATAGTGGTCTCCACCCTTCTTCCGTGCAGGCTTAGCAACCTGCTGCTTCGGCCGCCACTCCTCCTTGATCTTTTTGTTCGGAGGCGAGACTGGATGGAGTGGCGGCGAAGGAATAATAGGAGGGTCTTGCAAAATGAGAGGTGCAGAAGGATACACGACAGGCTCGTGTACCGGATCAGAAATGGCATGCACAGGTGTGACAACAATCATAGCACAGTGATCGAATTCAGTCACAGAAAAAATAGCCTGTTCATTCCCAGCACGCAGGATCAGTTTACCATCATGCACATCAATAAGTGCCTTGGCGGTGTGACACTCTAAAACACAACACCTAACAATGGCCAAGTGTAACCAATGAAAGGGACTGCAGTATAGTGGCACAAGTAATAAATATCGAATCCACGGGTCTCTAGAGTTACTATTACTCAGCTTCAGTTCATTATCTAGCAAACTAGATTAAGGATTGATTAACTAAACTACTCTACTAACTAAACTAAGTAAAACTACTAATTACAGTTTGGGAACTCACTTAGGTATGATTCCCCCTAGCTCCTCAATTAGGTCCAAGTTGTAATTCCTTTTGGTTGATTTACTGTTGATTAAACTGCGGAAGATCGGACAGTAGCTTGGAATTATTAAGCTGACCAAGCCCTCTCAGTCTAACTATCCGGCAGACGACTAGTCTTCACCGGGATAGAAAGTTGAAGCAATAAGCACAGAACTCCACTACTGGAATTGGATTCCAGTACAAAGCAGTAAACTGGCTAACTCTCGTATAGCCAATCTCCTACTACCGAATGATGAGACTCTAGCAACCTAATCAGATTCTATCTATCTCAGATTGCAGCAGGAATCAGGAAAAGTTGATCAGACTTCAATTGACTCAATAAACATACATCATTCGATTATAATCAAACAATATAGCATCCAAAACTTCATACAAGAAAGATCCTAACTCATGGAACTAGGGTTCCTCGAAACCTAAGTGAAGGGAAGTTACTCCATAGAGAAGAGAGAGACTGCAGAAATCTGATCTAGATCTTCAATCTCCATCTCCAAGCTTGATTCCCGAGCTCCAATGGCGAAGAAATCCTCCAAAATAGCTCCAAGAATGTTCCCAAGTCGCTCTCTCTCTCTCTAGGGTTCGTCCCTTGGGTGTTTGGGATCCAAAACCCAGCTCTCCCCCTTTCCTTTTGCTGAAAATCGGGGTTTAAACAGCAATTCCCGACTCACACGGCCAGGCCACACGGCCGTGTGGCTTTCCCAGCTGCCCGTGTGAAGGCTCGGTGATTTCCACACGGCCACATGGCCAGGTCACACGGCCGTGTGGGTTGTGCCCGTGTGGCTTGCTCAGCCTCTGTTTAATGCTTCGTTTCTCCCTTGTCCGGACTCCGAATCAGTCGCCGTTTGATCCCAGACGCTCGTAGTCTCGTCCTCTTTCTTTTCATGAAAAGCTTGCATGATTCTTTGTCCATAAAGTGAGGTAGAAATCCATTATTCTTCAGGTCATACCCGAGTTTCTTCTCCCGAATCGTCAATTGATCTCTGATTGACTTGAAACTTGCGCCTATGCTTCACTTTATGTGCTAGGACCTGAAATGTGACAAAGGAACACAACCTAGCGTAAAATAGGCCAAAGACACGATAATTCAAGCTCAAACAATCAAGAAACAAAGGGGAAAACATGTGCAAATACCGAGTCATCACGGTGGCAAGAAATGGTCTACCTAGAATCAAAGGCACATCCACATCCTCATGTATATCAAGAATAACAAAATCAACAGGATATGTGAATGCACCTACATTAACTAGCAGATCCTCTATAATCCCCCTAGGATGCACAATGGAACGATCAGCTAGCTAAATGCTCATCCTAGTAGGGCTAAGTTCACCTAGGTCTAGCTTTTTATACAACTTATATGGCATGACATTTATGCTAGCGCCTAGGTCCGCCAAGTACTTGCCTATATGCATGCTGCCAATAGTAAGAGGGATAGTAAAACTCCCTGGGTCCTGGCGCTTTTCGGGCAGCTTGTTCTGCAGGATAGCAGAACACTCCTCGCTCAGCAACACTGTCGAGAGATCCCCAAGTTTCTTCTTGTTAGTGAGGAGATCTTTCAAGAACTTCGCGTACTTGGGCATCTTCGACAGTGCCTCCACAAACGGTATGCTGATGTTGAGTTGCTTCAACATTGCCATAAAATTGGCAAACTCAGCCTCCAACTTGTCTTTGTGTAGGCGAGTGGGGAAGGGAAGCTGGGTACATGCTCCTTAACCACTGGTTGTGGCTTGGGAGCAGAGGCTTCCTTCTCCACCCGCACTGCTGCATCGTCGGCTGGAAGTGCTGAAGCAGGTAGTGGTTCCTCCTGCCTGGCCAGGACAGGATCAGCAGATATGGTCTTACCGCTCATGGTAAAAATGGCATCCAGCTGCTGATGCTGGTGAGGATCACGTGGATTCGGAATAGTGGTGGCAGGCAGAGTCCCCGGTGCCCTGGTAGTGTTTTGGCGGGCCAAGATACCCACCTGGTGCTGCAGATCTTGCAAAATGGCACCTTGGTTCCTCTGACCTGCCTCCAGTGAGGCTATGCTCTGGTCCAACCTCGTGATAGTTGCATGAGTGCTAGTCATGAATGAAGCTAGAATATTTTCCATCTTTGTCATCCGATCATCTGGGGCAGGAGCTACTGCTGGCTCGGCAAACTGACGCTGGGGCTGCTGGAATGGTTGCCCCTGCCTAGGCTGGTAGGGCCTCTGCTGTGGGAAACCAGCTGGTGCTGGGAAACCAGGTGGTTTAGTGGTGTTGCTGCTCCAAGCGAAATTTGGATGCTGGCGCCACCCCTCATTATATGTATTGCTGTACGGGTCGAGGCGCCGAGCATTGGCGATGAAGTCCAACTGCTCTTGGGGAGTAGTAGACTCCCTCATAGCCTGGCAGTCTTCCACTAAATGATTTGAGCTCTCACACCACTGACATTGAGCTACTGGAGGTGTAGCCAAACCTCGGCCCGGAATAAGACTGTTGGGCTGCTTCAATGTCTGCACTAACTCAGCTACCTGCTGCTCGAGCCCGGATCTGGTCTCCATGGCGTGCACACCATGGTCCCGGGCATGTCTGCCTCTGCTGCTCTGTCCCCAAGAATGATCTATGGCAGCCAAGGTATTGATCATCTGGTTCAGCTCGGGTGGAGTCTTAGTAAGAATATCCCCTCCTGGGCACAGAGACTCAATCACCCTCTGGCTATCCGGAGAGAGAGCACTGTAGAAGTTCCCCACTGTGAATGCATCACTGAAGCCATGATGGGGACACTGCCAGAAATATCCCATGTACCGCTCCCATGCATCACGAAGTGACTCATCTGGCTCTTGGCGGAAGTGAGTGATCTCCTGCTGGATCTCTGTAGTCTTCGATGCCGGATAGTACCTGTGCACGAATTTGTCAGCCAGATCGTCCCAAGAGGTGATGGACAATGGGGGCTGGGTCTCCAACCACCTCTTAGCATTCCCTGCCAGAGAATGGGGGAAAAGGTGAAGGCGGATTGCATCATCGGGGACACCATTCAGTTTGAGCCCGTTCGTCAGCTGCAGAAAACGGGAAAGATGTACCATGGCCTCCTCATCCTTCAAGCCATGGAACTGGATAGAGGATGTAATGAGCTGAATCCAGCATGGCTTGATCTCGAAGTTGTTTGCTGGAACAGGCGGGTAGAGGATGACCGGGCGGATGTCAGCAATCCGTGGAGTGTAGTAGTACTCCAAGGTGAGACCCGGCGGCGGGTGATGATGATGAACCCCATGATCCTGGGGTATGGGGTTGTTCCCCAAGACCTGATTCACCGGGGGAGCCTGCTGAGGATTCCCCTGGTGTTGATTGTACTCTCCGTCCATCCTGTACTCTTCCTCAGACGCTGCTTAGGTGGCCGTCTATGCGCTCTTCCGTAGCCAGTCTAGCTCGCTGTTGTCTCCTGAGTTGGCGGCAGGTGCGGTCAATCTCTGGATTCAACGGCAGTAAACCTCCCGACTGGCTACGGGTCATGCACTACCTGCACACACTCAAGCAAGCAAACCCGTGAAGGCACAAGTGGGACAAAGCAAACAAAAAGAAAAGAAAAGCTAAATTAACAGAAATCACTTTTCTTCAACAACCTAGCCGTTCCTCGGCAACGGCGCCAAAAACTTGACTCACTTCTACTGTCACTCTAGGAATTGGCCAAGTGAAACCACTTCCTAAAGCGTAGTATAGCGGGTTTGGGTTTTAATGTCAACCCGGGTCCTAGATTTGATGATTACTCAGTGAATTCTTGTTATCTAGCAATGAAACTTTAGTGCAGGTCTAAACTAACAAACAAGCAAAGCAACTAAACGGTTGTTTTCAGGTTAAGAGAGGTCACCCGGATATGGTTCCCCCTAGACTGCAGTTAAACCGGATTACAATTACCAAGTTCAGTTTCTATGATAGTTATACTGCGGAAGGTTCTTAAGTAGTCTGAAGTCTCGACTAAAGGTCTTCAGACCCTCTCAATCTGAGTCTCTAGCGGGCGACTAACCTCCACCGGAGTAAACAGATTGAGGCCCTAACAAACAAAACCTCCACTACCGAAGTAAATTCGGTACAGAATAGTGAGTTGGCTCCTCGACTAAAGTCACCACCTCCCTACCTTCAATCAAGGATGCTCTATCAACCTAGGCAGATATTCTCATTCTAGGTTAAAGCAGAAACAACAGGAATTTGATCAGGATTCAAGTCATTCAATCATTCAAACCTCAATCGAATATAATCAACTCATGAAATCAGTACTTGGGTTCATACAATCAGACCTAACATACAAATCTAGGGTTCTCCATACCCAGATGAATGGGAGAACTACTCCATAGAAAAAGAAGCAAAAACAGATTCAGACGCGGAAATCATACTGTGAAGAATGGATGTCTGCTCCTGGACGTTGATCAGCACTTCTCCAAGCTCAAGCCAAGCTCCAATGGTGAAGAAGATCAAGCTAGGGCACTTGGGAACTCTTGATCATCACTCTCTCACTCTAGGAATCGATCTCTCTCTCTCTAAAACTCGAACTCCCTGATTTTCAGCCTTCTTTTCCCTTAAAACAGCTGCCTGTCGCGATACCCGGTCGGGTATTTTGGGTCTCGACCGGGTATAGTTGAAACACACGTTTTGCCCACGGGAAAAATACCCGGTCTCATCCAATAATCCCCGGTCGGGGATTTTGTGCCTCCAGCCCGGGACCCTCTCTATTTCTCAGACGCCAAAACAGCAAATACCCGGCCTCATCAGAATAATACTCGGCCGGGTATTTTTGGTCATGGCCGGGTATTTCCTTCCTTCAGCACACTTCAAGCCTCACTTGCTCCTTTCGACCCGAATCTCGTTCCTTCGCCTCGATTCCTACGCCAGGTCCTGAAATACGACATAAACACACAACCTCGCGTGAAATCAGCTTAAAACTCGAGAGTCAACCTCTCAAACGGCTCAAGAATAGGGGTGAAAATATGTGTAATTATCGGTCTATCAAAACTCCCCCACACTTAACCGTTTGCTTGTCCCCAAGCAAACCTAACTCAAACCAATGCAACTCTCCAGACCTCTATAGCAACAAACAACCCAGATCGTAGGTAGAGGACTTCCTAGATCATTTAGCAGCTTACGAGGTCAACCGATGCACAAGTCATCTCATAGCTTCTTCGGCGAGAGCACTAGTATCGAGTCGACATCATGGCAAATAGTGACCAGAGGACAAATGAATCGTGGATGAAGAGATTCTCAAAAACAAAGGATCATGGACTCACATTTTTCAAGATGCTCTATTTTCTTCTTGAAGATGGTTGGAACCCCTTTTCTTTCTGTTTTGCTTGTTTTCTGTTATTTTTTTCCTTTTTTTTTCAAGGGTCCCAACCTGCTTTTCAGAAAATGGGGGCTCCCACCTAGCAGAGGTTTTGCGGGAGCCCGGCTCTTACCGGCCATGCCAGGAGCGGATGTCTCGAGCCTCGTGCGGGGAAAGACATGTAAGGGGGCTGGAGGTAGTAGGTGGAAATTGAGAACGAATTCCCGTCTCCCCTTACACACTTCCGCCCTATTCGCACGGGAGACATTATTTTAAAGCACATTTTCGAGCACCTGTTATTTTCAAAACATGATACAAGAGTCCATGACAGGTAGAGAATCCACAACACCACACAATTCAAGGGTCCTAAGATCACTAATTCACTCAATCATCCAACACAATATGAAGAAGCAATGAGCCGGTCGGGTATTTTAGGTCACGACTGGGGATTTTTTGGTTCACGACCGGGGATTTTTGGTCACGACCGGGGATTTTGGTTCACGACCGGGGATTTTTGGTTCACGATAGGGCCCCCTTCTGTTTCTCAGAGAAGCCCGAAACCAATTTTCCCCTATCTTTGATTCTTCGTTTCTCCCTCGTTCGGACTCCAAATCAGGTGCCGTTTGATCCCAGACGCTCGTAGTCTCGTCCTCTTTCTTCTCATGACAAGATTACATGATTATATGGTCACGAACTGAGGTAGAAATCCATTCTTCTTCAAGTCATACCCGAGTTTCTTCCCCCGAGTCGCCAATTGATCTCCGATTGACTTGAAACTTGCGGCTACGCTTCACTTTATGTGCTAGGACCTGAAATGTGACAAAGGAACACAACCTAGCGTAAAATAGTCCAAAGAAGCAATAATGCAAGCTTAAACGATCAAGAAACAAAGGGGAAACATGTGCAAATATCGAGTCATCATTTGACAAATTTAGCCATTCAGTTACAAACTTTAACGGTGTTAGAGATTTTATTAATTAGGTTAACGATACGCCGACTAGCATACCAATTGACGCACACATCAGTAATAACTCAGCTTCACTTGACACGTAGATGCCACCTCATAATTTACTTTTAAAATATTTTAGGTAAAATACACTTCAATAGCCACAACTTTCGCTTTTGTGACAATTATAGCCACAACTTTTGAAATACTAAAAATAACCAGAATTTTGATGGGTTTTTTTTACAAATCTAGCCATTTTCGCTACAAACTTTCGAAATATACAAAACAGTTGCGACCCTGTCCTCATTTCTTCTCAGGGCTTTGTTTGAGAGGGACTTGAATGAATCAGGCCAATAGATAGCAACGAATCGAGCTTCACCGAAAACAAGAACAACTGCACCCACAATGGTTTCGGGGAATTGGAGGGGAAACTACACTACGAGCCGCGACATCCTTCCTTCTCGACCCATCGTTCTATGTAGCCACCGGAGACACTGTCTCCTGTTTCACTGACGCCGTTGATGCCTTATTCTTTGTGACCATCATCAGCTTCTCCCAACAGCCTTCTTGCCCTCTTTCTTGTCTTTTTTGTGACTCCACCAATCGTTCGAGGCCTTCTCCTACAACCTAGAGATTGAGGATCTGAATCGGCAATTTGGAAACTAAAGCCTCCTTCTCCAGTCATATTGTTAACTTGACACCGTTAAAGGGATGAATGGAAGCGGATTTTTTAAGTACTTCGAAAGTTGTGGCTACAACTATCATTAATATGAAAGTTGTGGCTATAATTGTCACAAACGTGAAAGTTGTGGCTATGAAAGTGTATTTTGCTTTTTTTTGTTAATCCACGTGGATCACCAACTCATAATTTTCATAAGTCCATTCATATTGTTAAGTGATACCGTTAAAAGAGATGGACGAAAGTGGGTATTTTGTGTATTTCGAAAGTTGTGGCTATAATCGTTAAAAACGTAAAAGTCATGGCTATGACAGTGTGTTTTTTTTGTTTCTTTTTGTTTTTAACGATTGAACAAAGATAATTTTGTTACGACTTAATAGACCTACCGCCTACGTGACCATTATGCTACGTTTTGAAATTTGGGGCCGATTTGGTAACATTTGAGATAGTTCAGTGACTATTTGAGTAATTACCCCGGGAATAGATACCGACGTTGAGCCTCCTAAATTTCGCTAGTGCCCAGTGCCCAGTGCCCAGTGCCCACCAATGGAAAATTGATAAGTCCCGGCTTAAGAAATTTGAGAAATGGCGTCCACCAGCGTGTCAAGGCCCCAAATCCTCTCCCTTTACCGTTCTCTCCTCCGGACAGCTCGCCAGTTCACCGACTACAACATCCGCCAGTACTCCAGGCGCTGGGCGGTCGATGGGTTCCGGCAGAACGGGGGTTTAACTGACCCGTCTTCAATCTCCGCTGCATTCTCCGACGGGGAATCTCAGCTCGAAGTCGTCAAGAGACAGGCCGTCGTGTACTCGCTCTACGCGCCCGAGATCAGGAGCGTTATGGAGACCTACTTAGCAGGCAAGCGATCATGAAGACGAGTTCCGGTGTGCTTGTTTTCCTTTCTCTCAATTTCCACCCAAGCAGTAAGATTTAGGTTTTTGTAATTTTTTTTTCCATTATCATCTCAAATTTCTGATAGGATTTGGACTTGCTTTGTATCATAAGGTGATCTGGGTTTAAACTTTCACCCCGTTTGTTCTTCATTTTTTGCGCCTTCAGAGTTCATTCAGGCTTTGCAAGAGCAAAGCAAGAATAACTACAGATGTATGATTAGTTAGCCTAATCCAGTAGAGAATACACAGCAGGGCCGATTTTAAGCGTATGGTTTAGTTGTTGCATAGTTAATTTGGAAATGTTTCTGTTTCTAGTGTATTCTAGCTGTATATTGTAGCTTCATGAACGATCTTTGAGGGGGTGTTACTATGTTAGCAGATTTGCCTGTGAATATCCATGTTTTGTGGTATGGTTGGTATCTTCTACTTTTGGTGGAAGGAGATCAGATAATTGAGCTACAAGGTACTTGTCTTTATGTCATGGTGATGGTGTAGGCTGAATAGGAATCTCTCGTTCTTTTTACGCCAATCATGCTCTTAGAGTCCAGTTTCTCTCCTTGATTCCGACCTCAACCAAGTATTTAGCTCTTGTGTGGTCTTTCAGCTGCTTCCCAGGTTGATGTTTCTGGATATTCTAAGGACCGTCTTGACGGTTTTATGGTAGGTAGCTGGTGAGATAATTGATTTAGGGACAATATCAAACCGTTTCAGGTTCGTAGCGTTTGATTGCTCTCGGTTGTTTCTGATGATGAATCTGGAAATACCTGCCTAAATTCTCCCTTTTTATTCTCTTGGTCACTCCTTTTCCTTCCTCTCTTGATGTCATGCAATCCTCTACTTTTTCTCGCTGCCATCCTGCGCTTCTTATGAATTTCCATTAAGTGGAAGGATTTGCATCGTCATTCAACTAGCCAATTCATGAATCAGAGGCTTCAATGCTGGAGGATGAGAGCTTTTGTAGATGGGTTTGCTGTTATCAAAGGATTGATAGTATTCGAAGGCGAATTTGTAAGGCTGTGCATGGATGGGACATTGTGAAGTGGAATTGGGATTGGTTCACGTGGGACATTGCATAACTGGTGATTTGGTTCTAGCTCTTGATTTTTCTTGTGTTCTTCGATTTGTAGTTCGTTTTGCTACTTCGACTCGTTTGATTTCATGTCTTCCGGAAACAGGGTAAAGTACTAAAGTCGTCTATGCTGGCTTTTGATTTTCATTATAATGTTGATAGGTATTTAGGTAGTTGAAAATGAGGTCTGGGCTATGAGCCCATGACTACGAATGTTTTACATTTGTATGAATAGTGGCTAGATAAATCTTGATACATGGTGTTAGCAAGGGGGACGTTGGATGTCTTCTTTAATGATAGCAAGGAGAACCCTCTTTTACTGCTGCGAGATCTGAAACTTCTACAACCGTTGCTAGTCCTGCAATGCCTGTGTTTCTCCGTCCAAATTCCCCTGACTAGGAGGCAGTTGGAAAGCTTCTGATTCTGAACTGCGGTTGAAATGTTTGGATGATCTACACAAAGCTATGGTATGTCCTGAACATGCTTTTAACTCAATAGTCAATACCAGTAGCTTTAATCTCAGAACCTGAGATTTCCAGCTCCAGAGTGCTTTCCCAAGTAGGTCTTGGCTCCTTATCCTCAATTTTTCAATAGAACCATCCAATTGGTTATGCTTTGAGTTAAGAACTATTTGGTATTATACGACTACTGTTGCCCATAATTTGCCAACAGATAAGGAAAATTGGAATGACTTGTTTAAGTGTTCCAAAATTCTAACATCCCACTTTGTTGCATAGATTGGTTACCATTGCCCATTGCTGTCTTTCCTTCGGTTTTTAGTAGGGATTTATTTTTTTGCCCTTATCGGTTATCTGTTTGGATAAAGGTGCAGGATCTCTTAAATGTATAGTTATGCAATGTCGTGTCAACGAGCCTCGAATTTTGATCTTGTTTATATGGCAGTGACAGTGAAACTCATGCGAGGAACTCAAAGTGCCTCATCAAGCAAGTGCTCGCCAAGAGAGGAATTGTATTGCCAGCCCGATCCAAGCAAGTCTTGTGTGATGAGGAGAACGTTAAATGTTCTTGTATCGCGATTTAACTGCTGGAGCTTCCTTGCAGATTCATGAGGGTAAGTTAACATAGCTGGGTAGTCTGGCTGCTTGTTTCTTCCTACAGCAAGTTTACAGGGGGAAAGGGAGAATGACCAGCTCTCATCCCACTTCTGACGGCTCCTCAGGCATTCATTGGTTCGTCTGATCTTCTCAGCTTTGTTGAACTCCCACTGATCACTGGTATGGCGTCTGCATAAGCAAGTGCTTGCTGTCATTGGCAAGGGGAACACTCTCAGTCAACTTTTAGAAAAAAAAACTATACATCTGTTCATCATTGGCTTTCCAGTGGAGCCGCCCCAAAAAATGGCATGCGTAGAACTGTTGCAAAAGTTCTGCTGCTGCATGACTTGCATTATTCCGATATAATATGAGTAGCATGTTTTCTGCAAATGGCGAGTGGAGGGGCCAATGGCCACCACGATGTCATGATCAAAGATATGGGTATTATGATTTGATGAACTTTGTCTTTCCCCTTTCCCTGTCAATGTTCTTGAGCCGATCATCTCTTCTTTGGTGCTATGCCTTTTCAGGGCATGTGTCAATTTCTGCTATGACGACAAAAAGATAAGAGGAGATATGGGTCCCTGGCTTTAACTGCTCCAGCTTTCAATTCATCGATCTGGAAATGAAAGGGGAAGAGGGAGACAGGAATGACTGACTTTCCTGCCGAACTGACACTGAACCTTTGTTGGAAATAATAGCAAGACTTGTGGTAATAATACTGACAGTGAGACAACACCTGGAGAATACATCAATGATCAAACTACCCAATTTGTCATTCACTCCTTTTTTTTTTCTTTTCTTTCTAGCCCTCTCCAATGCGTTGACTGTACACGATTTTGATGACGTGACAGGTCTACTTGGCATGCTGACTTGACATTTTTTATGCGTTATTATTAGTTTAGTGATCAATTCTTTACAGGCACCATAATCTAGTGACCATTTGCGGATTAAACCAGTCGCTGAGCGAGACCAACCGTAGGAAAACGTCGTCGTTCCGGAAAATGCCTCCGCCTAATGTGATGAGGCAGACAATGCTCTTGACGTGCCTCTTCCCTATTGGCTCTCTCTGCCAACTCAGATGATCTAGCTGGCACCGTATGATTTGTCTCGAGCTGCCTGTTTGTTTGATCCGTTATTTATAACAAAAACAAAACGAAAAAGGGAAGCAAGTAAAACGCAGTCGCTGAGGCCGTTCATCGAAATACGGAGGCGCGTTGGACTGGTTATCCACGCGGCACCATGCGATTCGTTTGGCTCGCCAACTCAAATGGTCCGAGGTGGCACCGTATAATTTCTCTCGCCTACGAATTACGAACTTGCTTCCTCTCTTTCCCTTCTCTCTCCTTCTCTATCGTTTCTCCGTCCCTCCCATCTCCCCTTCTTCGCTTCTATCTCTCTCTTCGAAGTCTACAATTTGTTCCGCTGCCATCGCCGGGGGCCATCCGAATCGCCGTCAATTGGCCGGATCCGCGCTCGTGTTCGATTGATCAATTGCAGGAACGGGAAGCCTGAAGCTCGATTTCGGGTGGGGTTGACGAGGTAAAAATAAAAAAGCTAGGGTTTCGATTCCACTGCCGAATTGGTTGGGCCCTCGATTCGTCCCTTGGATTTAGGGTTTAGAAAAGTGGAGTGGAAGCGCTGGGGGTTGTCATAAAGGGCCGTGGTATTGATGGTACTCGAAGGTGAAAATGCAAGGCTATGCATGGACGGGAAGGTGAGGAGAGGAAAAGGGCTCGGCACATGTGGACAGATCCTACCCCTGCCAATTCGGTTGTAGAGGGTGATGTTTCTTCGTCTTCTCCGATTCCTAATTCGTTTTACAAGGTAGCCTTTCTTCCTCCTTCCCTTTTAGGAAGAAAAAAATTTTTGCTTTATTGTTCTTCCCCCAAATCGTGTTAATTTTCAGTTGGCGTCGACAATTCTAGAATAGTTCTCTGGGCCTTTCCAGGAGTGAGGATTTATGGATCATGAAATAGGGTTTGGAGATTCATGTGATTATTTGGTCACTGCTTGAGTCGGTGATACATAGTAAGCGCTTACAACGTCGTAATGGAATCCAGGTCCCATAAAATTGTCATTGGCGGGGGGTTTCAGCTGGCCATTTTGTGAGATATGTGGGTACGGAATAGGGATGTAGTGTGCTCTTGCCCTGTGGTATTAGGCTATTGAGGGATGCGGGCTCAGTTGTTTTTTTTAAAATTTCTCCCAGAATCCAGAAGCCCTGCCTTCTTGGTTCTTGGACAGTTGATGGCCTGCACTGAATCAAATTGGAACATGTTTTCTGATCGGTGCAGTTGTATACACAATTAGGGGATGTTTTGTTACAAAAGTTTGACTTTTCATATGAGCAATTTTTATTGTTGGGACAAGGAAAGGGATGAATTGTGGTGCTCAGCTGGGACTAATTGGGGAAAGTGATGAGCTACATCTGCTTATACTTGAAGTGCTGGCGTTTAAGAAAATTTATAGAGCATTACTTTTGTGCCGGTTTTCTTCCGGACTTAATCCCGAAGCAACATGTATTTCTGATAATCTGCAAGATCGATCCTATATTTCATATGCTGTTTCTGATTTCCTCTGCATTCTTCCACTGGTTTCCCATGTCAACTGCTCATAAATTAATCATATGACTGATTTTCTGACAGTTTCTTACTGTTTGTTATCCTTCTTTCCTTCAGGACGGGCGAAAAATCTCTGTTGGGGACTGTGCTCTTTTCAAACCGCCGGAGGAGTCTCCACCTTTCATTGGAATAATCCGTTGTGTGATTACCAGTAAAGATAATAACCCAACTCTAGGTGTGAATTGGCTTTATCGACCTTCTGAAATAAAGCTTGGCAAAAGCATCCTTTTGGACGCTGCGCCAAACGAAATATTTTACTCCTTTCACAAGGATGAAATATCTGCCGCATCGCTACTCCATCCGTGTAAAGTTTCCTTCCTTCCTAAAGGGGCTGAGCTTCCATCAGGGATTTCTTCATTTGTGTGCCACCGTGTTTACGACATTCGAAACAAGTGTTTATGGTGGTTAACTGATCAAGATTATATTGATGTGAGTGACAGCTTGCATTTCCTTACAATATCTTGTACCTTCGGTTAGTTATTGCTTTTCCAATTGTTGATTATCTCTTACGTACAGGAACATCAAGAAGAAGTAGATCAACTATTGTCTAAGACACGCTTAGAAATGCATGCAACAGTACAGTCCGGTGGGCACTCACCAAAGCCAATGAATGGTCCAAATGCAACATCACAGTCAAAACCTGGTTCAGATGGCGTGCAGAATAGTGGTTCCTCCTTTCCTTCTCAAGTTAAGGGGAAGAAAAGGGAGCGGGGAGAGCGTGGGGATCCAGGGCTAGAGCCTCTTAAACGAGAGCGTTCTACAAAACTTGACGATGGTGATTCTGCTAACTCAAGAGCGGAGAACACCTGGAAATCAGAGATTACTAAATTGAAAGATAAAGGTGGTCTTGTGGATTTTGATGCTGTTGAGAAACTGGTGCAGCTTATGTTACCCGACAGAAATGAGAAGAAGATAGATTTGGTTGGCCGGTCTATTATGGCTGGGATAGTAGCAGCAACAGATAAGTTTGATTGCCTTAATCGGTTTGTTCAACTGAGAGGGTTACCTGTATTTGATGAGTGGATACAGGAGGCCCATAAAGGAAAGATTGGCGATGGTAATAGTCCCAAGGATGGTGACAAATCAGTAGAAGAGTTTCTCTCTGTCTTACTTCGTGCTCTTGAAAAAATCCCTGTGGATCTCCACGCTTTACAAACATGTAACATTGGAAAGTCTGTCAATCAACTACGTTCGCACAAGAACACGGAAATTCAGAAGAAGGCAAAGAGTTTAGTTGACACTTGGAAAAAACGGGTGGAGGCTGAAATGGATGCAAAGTCTGGGTCAAACCAGGGTGTCACTTGGGCTACAAGATCACGCCTTCCGGATGCTTCCCATGGCGGGAGCAGACACGCTGGTGTAGTCTCTGAGGTGGCATTGAAGAGCTCTACTAATCAGCTTTCTGTTTTAAAAGCTGCGCCAGCTAAGCTTGTCCCTGGAGAGGCTATTCCTATGTCAGCGTCAGGATCTCCTGGGTCCAATAAATTAACTCCAGTGCCTGTGTCTGGGGTTGGTGTTGTTAAAGAAGGACAGGCTAGATATGGCAGCGGTGCTGGTGGGTCTGATGCTTCTCCAACCACGGCTAGAGATGAGAAGAGCAGCAGTTCTAGCCAGTCGCACAATAATAGTCAAACTGTATCTGGTGACCAAACAAAAACTGTTGGATTTTCTGGAAAGGAGGACACGAGGAGTTCTGGTTCTATGACACCTACTAGGGTTGCTAGTGGTTCTTCACGGCATCGTAAGTCGAGCAATGGCTTTCTGACCCAAGCTGGATCTGTTGCTCAGCGGGAAACTGGGACAAGTAGAAGCTCTCCTTTGCAAAGAAATCCAGCTTCTGAGAAGTTCCCACAAAATAGTTTGGCAAGTGATAAGGTGGCTGATCTCCCAACACCCGAGGCCACCAACCACAGATTTGTCGTTAAGATTCCTAACAGAGGCCGCAGTCCTGCCCAAAGTGCCAGTGGTGGATCGCTCGAAGATCCTTCAGTCGTGCACAACAGATCTTGCTCTCCTATTCTTTCGGAGAAGCAGGATCAGCTCGATCACAATTTGAAAGATAAGAACGATGCTTGCAATGCTAATGTCGGCTCAGATGTCAATACCGAGTCATGGCAGAGCAATGATTTCAAAGACGTGCTGACTGGGTCAGATGAAGCAGGTGGCTCTCCTACAACTGGTCCGGATGATGAAAACAGTAGAGCAGGTGAAGATACCAAGAAACTACCAGAAGTCTCCAAATCCACATCATTGCCGTCTAGCAACGAAAACAAGTCGGGAAAATTACATGATGCTTCATTTAGCTCCATGAATGCTTTGATTGAAAGTTGTGTCAAGTACTCTGATGCGAGTACATCTATGTCAGGAGCAGATGATGTTGGGATGAACCTGCTTGCTAGTGTTGCTGCTGGAGAAATGTCTAAACCTGATGTGGCTTTGCAGTGTGATCCACTTGGTGATTCAAGGGTACAGTCACATCCAGGTGATACTGTGATTCACGGTGTTCAGTCATGTGATAATGTTGGTGTTGTAACTGAGAAGAAAGACAGTGCTGTTAATACGTTAGAGACTAAGACAGATGGTCCTTCTCAAGAGAAAGATTCAACTTCCTGTGCTGTAGAGGCCCAGCAAACTGGAGAGACATGCAAGGAAAAGGAAGATAAAACTAATGCAACCTTAAGGGGACCTTTTAATGAGGTGCCTGCTGTGAACGGCGCAGACAAGAAATTGGGTGGTGGCAAAAATCCATGGAAAAAAGATCCCAGTTGTACAGTAAAAGCTGAAGCAACGTCTGATGATAAAGAAAAATCACTTGCCTCCTTTTCAGCCGAGACTAAGCTCAATATTGCTGCTGTAGAAGTCAAGGCTGGTGGAGTCCGAAGTTTGTCACCACATACTGCCTTTGATCCTGAGGGGGAGAACAAGAAAAATAGTAATGAGGTATTGAACTTTGGTGTACAAACAGATCAGAAACCACCTGCAGTAATGCGTTCTGATTCTGTTAAGAGAACTGACATTCAGGTGCTTAATCCTTCTGGTCAGGAAATGGCTTCCACCAAATGTCAGGAGGAAGTGAAAAAAGAAGAGGTTAATGAATCTACAGGTCGGAATCCCTCCCCTGACAACCCAAAAACTGATCAGCTTAGTAAGAAGGATGAGGATCAGGTGAAAACTGATACTGATGGGCCTAATGAGCAGGAAAGTGGTTCTCAGGATGAATCTGGTTTACAATCAGATCGGAGAATGGGGTGTAGAGGATCTAGGGAGAAAGGTACTGAAGCTGATGACACTGAGGAAAGTTGTTCAGCTGCAGCAGATGCTTCTTTAGCTGTTACTGGCAGCCAAGATAATGAAACAAAAATGGTATTTGATCTGAACGAGATGCTTAATGGCGACGATGGGAAGTACATTGAGCCATCCAATGTAAAAGTCGCAAGTGCTTCTTCTGCTTCTATTCCATTGATTAGTCCGTTGCCTTTACAAGCTTCTCTCTCTAGTAGTCTCCCTGCTTCAATTACTGTTGCCTCGGCTGCTAAAGGTCCTTTTGTTCCACCAGAGGATTTACTGAAGAGTAGAGGGGAACTTGGTTGGAGAGGATCAGCCGCAACAAGTGCATTTCGACCAGCTGAACCTAGAAAAACTGTTGATCCTAATGTAACTGGGACAACACCCAATGGTCCTTCTCCTGATTCTTCTTCTGCCAAACCTGGCCGTCCTCTCTTTGATTTTGACCTAAATGTGGCTGATGAAAGGGTACTTGAAGATTTGGCTTCTCGAGTTTCTGATCAGGCTATGAGCTCTGTCACTGGCCTTGCAAATAATCATCATGTTGTGGCATGTGATGAACCGGTGGTGGCTTCTGTATCCGTTCGAAGTTCTGGGGGACTTGATCTTGATTTGAATAAAATGGACGATGATGGTGATGTTGGCAATAATCACTTGACTAGCAACGGTCGTAGGCTGGACATTCATTTCCAGCCAACAGTCAAAACATCAGCAGCAGCAGGTCTTATCAGTGCTGCTGATGCAGGTACCCGTCGAGACTTTGACTTGAATAATGGACCTCTTGCCGAGGAAGTGGGAACTGTTGAGCCATCAACTTCATTTGTCCAGCAATTAAGGAATAATAGCATTGTGTCTCAGTCAGCAATTCCCGCCCCTCGAGTTAACTCTAAGGAACTGGGAAATTTTGCCTCTTGGTTTCCTCCTCAAGGGAATTATCCAGGTCTAGCAACAATTCAGCCCATGTTGCCTGATAGAGCAGGGGAACAACAGCCATTCTCAATAGTTGCACCTCAAAGGATGGTAGCTGCTCCTGCTGTCACTGTCGGCAATACATTTAGCCCTCCAGATGTCTATAGAGGACCAGTGTTGTCATCTTCTCCTGCTGTGCCCTTCCCGTCTCCTCCATTCCAGTACTCAGTCTTCCCATTTGGAAACAACTTCCCTCTAACTTCAGCTGCATTTTCGGGTGGTTCTACAGCATATGTCGACTCAGCATCAGGTGGAAGACTTTGTTTTCCTGCTGTGCCTTCACAGGTGTTGGCGCCTGGTGGTGGTGGTGTTCTCCCATCGCCCTATCATCCAAGGCCTTATGTTGTCAGCATTCCAGATGCGAGTAGTAGTATGTCCAGTGAAAGCAGCAGTAGAAAGTGGGGAGGAAGGCAGGGACTAGACTTAAATGCAGGGCCTTTGGGTGGTCCTGATACTGCAGAAGGGAGAGATGAAACAACATCATCATCACTTGCTGCCTCAAGGCAACAGCAGCTGTCTCTGGCCAACTCTCATCAAGCACTAATTGAGGAGCAGCAATCTAGGATTTACCACCAGGTGTCAGGTGGCGGCGTTCTGAAAAGGAAGGAACCAGATGGTGGATGGGATGGCTACAAGCATCATCCACCATGGCAATAGTGAGCGCAGGGTTGCTAGAGAAGTCAGTGAGGTGCTGTGAAATATTTGCTTTAATCTTCAGGCTGAAAGTTGTGTTTGTTGTCTGGTATTAGCTGCTGAATCTTGTTGCTTTGTTGTTTCCTCTTTTTTTAGTTGCAGCTCCCTGTTATCTGGGCCAGGTGGGTTCGAGAGATCACATTTTAAACTTTGAATCTCGAAGAAGGAAGATGGTGAGTCATGTGGTGTTGCAGTCTCCAACTCCAATCCTCCTGCTCCCGTGGTATCTGTTTGTCATAAAGGAATATGTCTTCCTGAGGTTTTTGGGGGTCAATGTGGGCTGTTAGTTTGGAATTTGTGCTGGGCAGCTGCGTTTCCTCCACTTGTAGATATTTTTTTTTAACTTCAGTCTGTGCATGCTGCCGCCCGGGCATTCCAACACTATTGTGGGTCCATGCAGGTTGAATCAAGAAAATTTATTGATACAGTTGGAATCCATGAGAACAATCCTTACCATTCTGGAAGAACAGGGGATGATGAATTGGTGGAACTGGTTTTAGACAGGGAGAGGACTTCTTGTATTTTGGTTTTTCTGAAGCTAAATTATCTCTCTTTGCTCTTGTTTTTTTTCTTTTATTTGCCCGTCGAGGATCACATATGAATAAGCAGAATGGTACGAGAATTGGTAGTGGAAATTCCTGCCGTGATCTTGTTGTACTTTAAAAACTGTTCTTGTGTTGCTGGACCTGGGGCTGTGACTGACCATCATTTTGCCTTTCGATTTCCCCATGAGAAAGATAGTTACTGCAGATGCTGCTCACAGAAAGTAATGTATACCCAGTTGACAATTCCCTATGAGATGCTGTTCTCATTTGTATGGTTTAATTGAGTTAGTGGTCTGAATCTGTTACTTACAAATTACAATGCTCTTCAGCTTCTTCTACTCTTTGATTGAAAGTGATGGACAATTCTTGTGTTACCGGTTTAACTAGTGAATGATGATTCGACAGTGAATACGTAACTGAGTTATGATTACGTTCAAGTGGTGTGATGGCAGGCGCACGATAAGAATAAAACCATACATAGTTCTACATACAAGGGCTGGTATGATTATACAGATTTGAAAGCAGAAGGATGAAGGATTAGTGTAGATCTAGGATCTCTGATATGTGCCATCTTACAAACCATCTGAAGCAAATGGAAAGAAAGAGCACAAGCAGAAGGAAAAGATACTCCATCCGTTGAAAGCTGGGAGGGATGCATTGCCAAAATGGTGAAAGGGGAAATCTTTGGAAGCTATCTATACGTGAGTTTGTTGTCGTCGTTGTGGCCGTGGTCAGAAAAGCTAAGTTCAAACCTCAAAGGCTGCGGGCAGAGACTTCATTTCAGGCAAACCAATTTCCTCCCACAAAGAACGTTCCTGCATAAGCAAAAGCTCCAATAGTCAGTAAACTGACTCCACCTATGCTGCAAAAACCTTTCTGAGTACAAGTAGAGGGAAACAATTTACTCACAAGAGGCATCCCCGACGCTGCTTCCTCTTCTTCTTCTTTGCATCTTTCACTTTTGTTGCTGGCTTGATCACTACTTTGATGGCAGCATCAAACACCGCCTTGACGTTCTGGTACCAAAATAAGCATAAGAAATTAGGTACCGCAACACCTAATGTTAAGAAGATGTGGCTCTTATTCCTGGGAAGATCAATGAAAGTATTACCTGCTGAGTTTTGGAGCTGCACTCAATGTAGTATGCCGCACCCACCAGCTTCCTGAGTTCCTCTCCCTGGTTACGGATGGGAAAGGAAGAGAGTGTTATTGGCTAAGAACAACGTTGGTCAACCAATGACAAAGAAACTCAGTCAATAGCTTGTGTAAAGATGCTGCACACCTGTTCAGTGGTAACAGGAACCAGCCCAGGGTGATCAGCCATATAGTGCTTATCGTTGCGAAGATCTACACATCAACAACTAATCAGACATCACTAGTATTACTAGGCCAAGGGTTGCAATCAGTTCCATCTCAGTTTCCTAGTATGATTGAAGTACTCCTCGCAGCAATACCGCTTTCATGCACATATAGTGACATAAATGACTCTGTGAAGGTCAAATGATTAACTATATGTCGTCATCATTTATGAACTTCAGGCTTGGCCAAACCCTTCAAAGAGAATTTGTCTCAAGACACCTGAGAATGCATCATCTGGGAGATGGCACACCTCAAATAGACCTAAGCAATCTATGTATCCAGTCCCATTTCTCAAGCATAAATGCATAATATGCTACACCGTACAGCAGTCTGAAATTGAACCCCTTCATTTGTTCATTTGAGCTGGAGCTCAAAAGCAGCCAAGATCAAGCAATGATAAAACCTAGGCTGGGTACCACACACATTTACCTTGGCTATCAACGTTAATCGTTTCCTAACTCAATGTCTAGTGGACTTAATTTGTTAAACTTTCCAATCTATGAAACTGGATTGCGAGGTTAGAGCCAACAGAACTGAAGATTCAGAATTTAAGCTGTCACTATGCCAATCTCAAGGTGAAGCCAGTAAAGTTCAGGGATCCGTTAAATGAACCAAAAGGTAATGCAGACTGTCTCAGCAATCAATTGCATCCATAAAGTCTAGAACTAATCTTCCTACCCTTCTGCTAAATTTGGGAACAGAAAACTGTGTATGTCTTAATGGCAGCAATCATAACATCTTACTCGAAGGGACTCTAACAAGAAGGATTAAATTTGCAGTAGATGGATGAAAATGCACTTACCTAATTTGGTACCAACCAGCACCAGTGGGATCCCAGGGGCATAATGCTGGAGCTCAGGAATCCACTAGAAAACACAACCACCATAACAGTCAGCTGGTTGCTAAAGCAACAACAAGGCCATAGATCCATGATGAGAACTATCACAGATCACACCTTCTTAAGTACATTCTCGTAACTGGCCCGGCTAACTAGCGAGAAAGCTAAGACAAAGACATCTGCACCTCTATAGCTCAATGGCCTTAGCCTGTTGTAATCTTCCTGACCTGTTGTTGGAGGGAATTCAAGAAAAAGGTTAAGAAAGAATCTTGGTTTTCGTAATCTGAGAAAGAACACAGTAAGTAATGGAGGACAAGAACAAAATCAAACACTACCAGCTGTATCCCAGAGGCCCAAGTTGACAGTGGTTCCTTCAACTACAACATTAGCGCTGAAATTGTCGAACACTGTGGGTATGTAATCCTGCCCAGCAAGCAAATCCAAAAAAACGTAAACTTTTTAACTGGAAATCTATATCTAATGCAAGCTCTTCATTTGGAAAGCAAGAAAGACGGCAAATTTGTCTGCAGGGAAAACGGAAAAGAGAAAGAACAGCAAGCAAGATAAAAAAAAAGGGCCAAAAGGGTAAAAGAGATTCAACAGTTTAAGACTCGAGGAAACCAAGTGAAGTTTCAAGTCCAAAGCCATAGGAATCAGCGTTGGTGGAGAAATCATACGGTAGGGAACTTGTTGCTGGTGTAGCAGATGAGCATACAGGTCTTGCCCACAGCTCCATCTCCAACTGTCACGCATTTGATGAACCTCGAAGCACTAGACGCCATTTGTGATGATACCGCAGCAGAAGAAAAGGGAAGAACAACAATCTGAAATTGCAGCAAAAAGGTAAAGCCTCACTCTCTTTTGCAGAGAGGAAGAACAAATAGAAAGTGGCTGTTTTGTGTTGCTGGGCTACGAATTTACTACAACCAACCAACCAGTTAGCTCTCTCTCTCTCTCTCTCTCTCTCTCTCTTGCTTCCTCCTTTGGTCTTCAACTCACATGATTCTCACTCATACAGTAATCACTGATCAGTAGGTAAGAGCCACTATTGCAGCCTGCCGCTGCTTTTGGGGGTTTGCAGGCTTTTCCTGAACCCAGATTGAAGAGAAATTTCCCAGAAAGGATTTTCCTTTCCTTGTGGGTTTGGGATTTTCGAGGAAAATATGTAGTAATGAATTAGACAGGCTTTTTGGACTACAGTGGAGAGGAGGTTTTAGCTTTAGGAGCAGCAAGCAGGCAGCCACAGCAAAAGCCAGCACAGCAACTGCAAGCAAAGCTTTTCCCACAAGAACGCCAACAAGGCTTTTTCTCTGCTCTCCCTAATCCCAAATTAAATCTTTTTGTTTTTGTCGATGAGGGAGCCTTACAACTTGGGATGATTATATTATTTAATGAAAACTAATTATAATATATTTTAACAAAGACATGATGATATATATTATGTATCACACTCTACAATTAATTAGGGTTGCTGTCTCAGTTAAACTAAATACTAAATGTTGAATAATCTTTTTTATTTCTTCATTAGATTGCTTTGGTGAGACTGAGATTATATAGAAACCCTAAGAAACAATGTAACCAACTAACTAATCATTCTTGTTTTAGGGAATGAGAGGACAATGATCACCTTAATATAGATTAGATGCTATAACTTAGTTGATAAGTCACTTCATGATTTATTGCAAGTCTCATTAAAGATCAAGCGTATAAGCATAAGCAAACTCGAATTAGGAAGCAATAAGAAACAACTAAAGTCTAACTATTGTTAGTTAAAGCATCCTCTTTTTTAATTTTATGGACTCACCAATCTTACTAGAAAATCCTGTGAGAAGCATATAATGTAACACATTAGGCAAATCTCATATTGACAAAGCACGGGAGGGATCCATGGTTCATAAGTAAGAAACCGACTGATAAGAGGCGTTTTTTTGGGGTGAAATGGATGAGTTCTTGTGAGAACTCTAAAATTAAACATTCTCAGCGTAAAGCACTGCAAGAATGAGTGATCTTATGAAAAGTCACATTGAATTGCACCACAAGTCAAATATCGTGAATGACAAGCTGCCAATTGGGCAAACAGTATGCCTTCTGCTTAAATTCGTTGCTGTATGTAATTGCCAAGGGGACATCAACATCGGAGTCCATAATATTGAATATTTACATATAAAAAAAATGTTGACATCTTGGAAAGAAATTGAAAAAGAAATGTGAAGAGGCAAAGTTAATTTCAAAGCAAGAAAAAAGGATATGGTGAGTAATAGAGGGGATGTAATAATTGAAGAAAAAAAATCCAAAAAGGGGTTACGGTTGGTTGAAGAGCATAAGTAAAGATGAAGCAAGATAGGCTAAATTATACATTTGGTCACTCAGATTATATAAATCTTTCACGTTTATCATTCAATTTTTTTTTATTCTTATTCATTGCTAACTTTACGAATCATTTCACCGTTAGTCACCTTTTCACGTTTACTATTCAAATTTTTCTTTTTTATTCATTACTAATCACCAATTTTCAAACTCTATTAGATTTATGATGACATGGCAAACGAAACTGCTAATACCGTTAGGTTTCAGATTCTACAAGTGGTCTCCAAAACCCACTTCTCCAAATCCCAATTCTGGGCTTAAAGAATGGACCTATAATGGAAAATTACAGAACGTAGTGGGCCTGACCCACTTCTCAAAATAATAAATGATTCTGGGCTTAAAGAATGACACAGGCCCGCTGCGAAGCGCGGCTCCAGGTCAAAATAAAGCTTCATTTACAGGTCCTTGACCAGGTCAAAAAATACAAGAGTCATTGACTTTTCCAAAGAATAACAAAAGGAAGAAACCAGATAGAGAGAATATGAATGAATGGAGGAAAGCCAAAAGAAAAACAAAACAGAAAAAAAAAAAAAAAAAAATTCCAAGTCAAAGGACGGTGCCTTCGTAAACGGTGGCCAATCGGAGCCTGAAAGAACGGACGGCCAGCTTCGCCCGCCGGGAAGCATACCTCTGGAGCTTCCTAATAGATCCAGACCTCGGAAGCGGCTTGGCCCGCGACGACGAATTGTTATCACCAACCGTAAGATTACTACTGCCGGCGCCGGCGAATTCATCATCGTGGCCGTCGAGGAGGAAGAACAGAGGAGCGATGCTGGACTTCTTCCGGCCGCCGGCCGAGGATCGGAGGAGGGCCTGGCTAGCCGTGACGGCCAAAGCGGCCATATCCGCAGCGGTGAGCCTGGAGCCGAGCTTCGAAGCCGGGAGCAGGAAGTAGAGCTGATTGGGGAGCAATAGCGCGTCGGAGCGCAAGGCCGGGATGGGTTCGTCGTAGGAAAGGAAATCGGAGTTGCAGAGGAAGGAATCGGATTCCACAACTTGGGAGACGGAGACCGGAGTCGGGTACTCGCGGAGATCCCCTTTGAGGGAGACGACTTTGGCCGTCGGCGGGGGAGAGGCAGAGGAAGAGGAGGATGAGAAACACGATCCCATTTGACGGCGGCCGGAATTAGATCGATTCGGAAATTGGGTTGAATGAATTTTGGGTAGAATCAATGAACAAATAAGGACAGAGATTTGAGTGGGAGGAGGAGGAGGAGGAGGAGACGGGTGACTTGAGGAGCGGGCAGCGGAATAATCTTGTGCTATATATAAAACAGAGGGAGAGGGTTAGCGGGAAAATTGAGTGGCCGGCGGCGGCGGCTGGTCTTTACCCATTGGTTTCGCGGATGCCTCCCTAATCAAATCAAAACCACCTTTGCTACCTCAGCAATGACGTGTGGTTTCGCGGATTCTGTAGCCTACAAAGAAAGTGAGCACAATCATATGCTGTTGGCTTGTTGCTAACAAAAGAAAGAAACAGTGTTGAAATGAAATAAATAGCAGCTGCTATACAATTGCTTGTTTTTTGTTTTTTGGTTTTGTTTTACAAAGGGCATTTGTGATTCATACTAGAAGTGAAGTGACAGGTTACAAGAGCGAGAGCTAAAACATCCAGGATATGAATCCAATCAGCTGGGAGCTGTTCCCTAGCACATGATCTCGCAACCCAATCGGTGTTAACATGAGTTTCTTGTTGAAATAATCAATTCGAATCAAAGGGTGAGAGGCAATGGCCTCCTTGATGAGTCCAATCTAAGCTGCCACCCGCCAAGGCCGACGAGCTCGTGGTCCAAAGATTGCCTTAACAAGACTCGGACAATCCGTTCTCACAAGACATGGGGCATTCAAACCTTTTGCCATCACAGTACCTTTAAGTAGAGCCTTCGACTTCAGCTTCTAGGGGAGAAAAACAATGCAGGGAATCAGCCTTCCCATTACAAACTTGACCATGGCTATTCGAAATCACAACGCCATATGCCGCCTTCTGAGTGTCGTGAATAAATGACCCATCACAGTGTATCTCAAAGTCATGAGTACTTGGCGGGGGTAAGGTTTGACCAGGGGGTGAGTTGAGCTGATTATGTGTAGATCGGACAATCGTTCTCAGTTTGGGGCAGTTCATCCATTTTAGGCGGGTGTCTCGAGCCTTTACAATTGTACTCGGCGGCCATGGAGATATGTTCCTGAAAATCTTCTCGTTTCGAGCCTTCCACGTCTGCCATAGAAGAGAGAGTGATCTTCTGTATCTTAATGATAGACAGAGAAGAGCAAAGAGCGAAGAGCCACTCCAAAATATCAGTCAGAGGAGGAGGGATGTAGATGTTTGGCCACTCCTGTGCCCATCCTTCCACAGCATGTGGGCATTGGAACAGGCAATGATGAAGAGACTCCCTCTGGTTGCTGCACAACGGGCACTCTCGAGGGGGAGGGGGGGGGGGGGGAGCAATGCCGTGAAAATAGACTATCCTTCGTTGCCAATGCACCTCTCGAGCATCGCCAAATAGAGAACTTCAATTTTGGTGGGATAGACACAGTGGCGGACCTAAGGTTAGTAAGGGTGTCTCGTCCGACACACCCTCGCTCGAGAATTTTGCGAAGAACCTACATATTTTTGGTACAAAATTTTTTACTTCGGGATAGCCGACATACCTTCAATGATTATAGCCGACACACCTTCATTATAGTCGAAGAATTTATTATCCTAATAAATCAATCTTAATCATAATCCTTATTAATTTTGTTTAAAATAACTCATAAATCATAATCCTATCACTTCCTATTTAAAAAAAAAAGACTCTCAGCCATACAATATATATGTGTGATTTGTGTTGGGTCTGGGCCTATAATTAAAAGAGAAAAAAAAAACCCACAGGCCAAATGGCCAATAGCCCAGGCGGACACTCTTTATCCTTTAGTTTACTTGCTGTTGAAGTTAGTGTTGACTTTACCTGTTTCAACTGCAAGCTGCAAAAGAGCATTTTCAGCTATGAATATAATCTAGAACGATCTTCGAAATCGGTTGAGTGTCCAATTTATGAATGATTATTTAGGTGTGTATATTGAAAAACATTTGCTTTGCATCATAAGTGATTAATGTATTTTAGAGACATTTCAATAGATGAAAAGTCGTCACGGTTCGTTGTAAACATGACATTGTGAACTTTATGAATTAATTTCTTTTAATTTCTACTTAATTTTTTTATTTAATTTAATTATCATTCGATTTTATCGGCGACACACCTCTCCGACAATCCCGGGTCCGCCACTGGATAGACATACTCCACAACCATTTCTATCTATCCTTTGTGGCCACCATCATGCGATCTTCTTCTGTCTGTTGAGCTCTTGTTGCATTGTGGAAGAGATGAAAAGCCGATCCGACCGAGAAGGAGCCATTAGTGGATGGTCTCCAATCCCAAAAATCCCTTTTACAAGCTAGTCCGATAGGGGTGCTGGTAACATGATGAATCTCTATTGGGCTGAGGAACTGCTAAAACAGGTCAACCTTCCATTCTCTTTCGACTTCTTTGATCCAGTTGGCGACTGGTGACTGGTTGTTGGTGTCAAGATGCTTGAGGTTCCCTGCCTCAATGAACATCCAAGGGTCTTGAAACATTTTAGTAGCCTGCCCATACCGATAACCCTGATGATCCCTCGTTCCATCCACTTCCTGGCCTCCCACAGACTGGACCAAATCCAAGAAGCCTTCCCTCATTTGCGAGCCTGCAGAAAATCAACTCGCGGAAAATAAAGAGCTTTTAGGACCCTAACCCACAAGGCATCAGGATTGGTGAGCATCCTCCAGGCTTGTTTTGCAAGCAAGGTGAGGTTGAACTCATGGAATGGTCTAAATCCCAACCCCCCTTCAGCTTTAGGGGCATAAAGAACCCGCCCTGCTCGCCAATGAATTATTCTCTTTGTTACTGATCCTGCCCAGAAGAAATTTTTGAGCATACTTCCATCTTCTTTGTTGTGCTTCTTGGGAGGAGAAAAAGGCACATAATGAAGTTCAAAATAGCTTGAAAAACAGCCTTCAGAAGAATTTCCTTGCCACCTGGGGATAACAGCAGGCTCTTCCAAGCTTCTCCTTGATTCTCTATACGCTGAATGAGGAATTGAAAAGTCTCCTTCTTCGATCGACCCCATTCTGTAGGCACCCTAAGATATTTAGAATGACAGTTGGTTTCCGAGGAACCAATAGTGTTAATGATAGTATCTCGGTCCTCACGAGGAACATTGTGGCTGAAGAAGATCGAAGACTTGTCCGATTGACTTCCTGCCCTGTGATAGCCATAGTCTTCTCCGCCTCTGCCACCGATGCTTCTCCAAAGATGATTGTGTCGCCGGAAAATAAGCAGTGGGTAAGAAGTGGACAGTTCTTGTTTAGCTTAAGTCCTCTGATTTCCTGCCTTTGAACAGATTTTTCCAACAAGAAGGAGAGGGCATTTGACATCAGAATAGATAAAAGAGGAGACAGTGGGTCTCCCTGACGGATTCCTCGAGTGGGCTGGAACATTGTAGACGGGTCCCCATTAATTAGAAAGCTGAAACTGACAGATTGATGCAAGCCTTGACCCATCCACACCAAACATCATTGAAGCCATAAGCTCGAAGGAGGTCAAGTAGGAAGTCCCATTCAACCAGATCATATGCTTTCTTCATATCTAACTTTAACATCATATCTCTTCTGTTCCCATTCTGTGCTTCTTTAAGTAGTTTAATACTTCGTGAACAATTATGATACTATCCTGAATTTGTCTACCCCCTGTGAACGCTGTTTGGAGTTCATTGACCAGACCCGGAAACCAAGGCTGCAGCCTGTTAGTCATGATTCTTGAAATGACCTTATACCGGAAATTGCAGCAGCTGATAGGGCGATATTGTCTAATGCTTTCCGGTACCTCAACTTTGAGAATGAGGGTGATGAAAGTATTATTCCGATCCTCTAGCATAGCCCCTGTCCGAAAGAACTCACGAATCTCATCACAGAAAGAATCCCCAATAACATTCCAATATTTTCGAAAGAACAATCCTGGGAACCCATCGGGTCCCGGAGCCTTGTTGGCCCCCCAGATCAAACACATCCTTCATGATCTCCACATTATCCACTGGGGCAGCAAGCGCTTCATTTGTGGTAATGCTGACAAGGGGTTGGAAATTAGCCAGAATAGATGATAGAACCTAATTTTAGGTTTTATCATAATATCATTAATTAATATTATTACGATTTATCTAGATATGGTAGTAGTTTTTGAGTCATATTAGGATAGTCTATTAGGTTTTCTAGTCTTTTGCTATATATATGTACTTTGGGTCTTTTGTTCGATTAAGCAAAGATTAATAGAAGAATTATCTTCCCAAACCCTAAGCTTTCCCTATCTCCTAATTTCTATTCTTCCCTAATCTAAGGCTTAGGCCGATTCTTATTCTTTTCTTCTTCTTCTTCCCCAAATTCTTAATCCCTATTCCTATCTTCTAATTCCCAATTCTGTTCTTCCCCAATTCTATCCTTAAATCCCTAAATTCCCAATCACCCCTCACAACCAATAGAACCCTAGAAATAGGTTTCTATCAATAGATCTATCAAGAGTGGGAAAAAATCCCACTGTACACACGTTCTTAAAAAAAATCCCCAAAATACATGAGTTATAAATTTTTTTTCCAAAGTACACATGTTTGAGCATCACCGTTTTAGACAAAAGCGGTGAAGGTCATCACCGCGTTTGACGAACACGGTGAATACTTCATTGTCTTAAACAAAAACGGTGAGATATTCACCGTTTCAAACTAAAACGGTTAAGTTTTCACCGCGTTAATTAACAACGGTGAACACATCACCGTTTTGGTCAAAAACGGTGAACCCATTCATCGTTGTTAAGTAACGCGGTGATCATTTCCCACGTTTCCCACCCCTGGTAGGTCAAAATTAGGTCGGAGCTACCACCTATTCACCGTTTGAGACAAACGCGGTGATGGTGTTCACCGTTTTCGACAAAAACGGTGAATAGTAGGCAGATTTTCCTATAAATAGCACACCACCAGCAGTTGTAAAAACATAACCACTCCCCTTTCTTCAAATTTCAGCAGCCAAAATCGAGCATAATACACAGAACAGAATTTTTTTGGTATGTTGAGACTTTTCGTATTATAGTCTAATTATGTTTTTAGTAGTTATAGTATGATTTAATTTTCGTATTATGTTGTTGTTAGTTAGTTGAACTTATGTTCGTTAGTTATAGTATGATTTAATTTTCGTATTATGTTGTTGTTAGTTAGTTGAATTTATTTTCGTTAGTTATGGTATGATTTAATATTAGTTGTACAATATGATTTTGGTTAATTTTACTGTCTTTAAGCTAATAGATACTTATTGTAAATTGTAGATATGGGTAAATTCAAGAAGTTTCATCTTACTATTCGGTGGAATGGAAGGGTGACAAACTCTGACATAGGCATTGATTATGAGGACGGCGAATCCATTATGCTGAAAATTGAATCCCGATTCAATTTTCAAGAACTCTGTGATCTTTGTGCAGAAAGGGTTTGTACGAGCGGACAGACGAGACTTGGCAAAATTACTTACCGGTATCCAGACATGAGTGCTGGCGGGGTCGTGTTCCAAGAAGTTGTCATAAACGATGATGACGCGGTTATGATGATGTTACAGTTCCTAAGCGATAACCAAGTCCGGCTTGCAGAGGTGTATGTTGAGACCGAGGCGGTCGGTGAATCTCATTCTCACCAGTATTCTTATGATGATGGTTTTGCAGGAGGGTACGAATGGGGTGGTAGTTCGAGCAACTACCAAGGCGGTGGTTATACAGGAGGTTACGGGGAGGGTGGTGGTTCAATCAACTACGGTGGATCGAGTAGTGCAGGATGGGACAAAGCCGCAACCACAGAGGATCGGTTAAGAGACTCGCATCCCTTGGGCCAACTTTGCCCCAACCTTCGAGCAAGTACACAGCTCCCGGTATACGCCCGCTAGCACGGCCGATCCCCAACTCTTCTCTCCAATTGCATCCCAGTCACCGGTGAGCAATGGCAACCATATGCCTTGAATCCACCGGTTGGACTTGTCGGGGAACAAAAATCCACCCACCAAACCGATGAGGTAGATGCGGGCGTAGCGCTCGACTTGTTCTTTCGGTGTCTCGTCATTGATTTCCACCTCTTGCTGGATGTGAGATACCAGCCACGGGACCGACACTTGCCCCGCATTCAACGGTGGATGCCCCCGTCCTTGATTTGGTGTGGTGGTCGGCATGTCGAAGCCCAAACGATCACGGATGAGCGGCCCCCGACATCCTCCGGGTTTGGTCGTGTTCCCAATGATGGCATCTCCAGATATAGGAAGCCTGGTGAGGATCGCCACGTCTTTGAGGGTGATCGTCATTTCCCCCTCCACAAGGTGGAATGTATGGGTTTCGGGACGCCATCGTTCCGCCATTGCCGTAAGCAGATCGTTGTCGATCTCGATCCGCAAGAAATGGCGCAACATTCCCAAACCGGTCCTCGCTATATAGGGCTCCAACCTTGGATGCCAAGCGGGCAAGTTATTGGTCCCTTTATGAACCACGGGAACAAGAGATTCCTAAAAGAAAATAGGAAAAACATCAATTTATTAGATTAAATAAAGCAAAATAAAACATTAGAAAATAATAAAATAAAGCAAGTCAGTTCATCAAATTACCGGATTGTTATCCCAAATGGCACGGGAGCGATGAGCTTCTTGATCGGTTAAGAGACTCGCATCCCTTGGGCCATAACGGATATACAATCGAGGATCGTATATCTCGGCACCCATCTATAAAAAAGTAATGAAATCAGAGATTGTTTTGATAAAAAAAAATCAAATTGTTTCGATTAAAAAAAATCATAAACCAAAAACCTACACGAAGAGCCTCTTCGTCCATTATTGGCGGAAGCCGGACAGAGGTTCGACGGGTTTAGATTTGTAAGGGACGGGAACTTAGCGGGACGGGGGCTTTAGGGTCAAACTCTAGTAATTCTTTCTGATGTGGAAGATCGAACTTAGCCGCAACCACAGAGCATACTTAGAACGAGACTAGAGCGGATAAATTGAGGGAGAAAGAAGTGAAATGTTTGTGGGGTGAGTTGAAAGTGAAAGGGGAAGGGGGTATTTATAGTTGGGGGAAGGGGGGAGGAGCTGATGCGCAGTAATTATGGGGAAGCATTCACCGCGTTTGATGAACGTGGTGAAGGCCTCGCATTCCCCAAAACCGGTTCCCCCGTCCACGTGGCGTGCTGTGAGGCGTCGGATCGTGGGAAGAAAACTACGATCCGCGCCTCACCGCATCTAACGGCCACGGTGAAAGCACACTGGCGCGGATCGCTGACGCAAACAAACACGGGGTATTCACCGTGTTTGTCTAACGCGGTGAATACCCCGTGTCTGCCACGTCAGCGACTTCACTGCAGCCTACAAAAACGGTGAAGTCCTCACCGTTTTTGATTAAAACGGTGAAGTTCTCACCGTTTTTGATTAAAACGGTGATGGCTTCACCGTTTCAGTTTTAAACGGTGATGCATTCACCGTTTTAGACTAAGACGGTGAAGGCATCACCGTTTTACTTTAAAACGGTGAAGTTTTCACCGTGTTTATTAAACGCAGTGATAACCTTCACCGCCTTTGTCTAAAACGGTGATGCTCAAACATGTGTACTTTTGGAAATTTTTTTATAACTTATGTATTTTGAGAATTTTTTTTAATAACTAGTGTACAGTGGGATTTTTTCCTCAAGAGTGCCCCTCTGCTTGTGAATAAATCCCTGTAGGAATTCAAAACATGATTACCCAACTCTTGATCCTCATAAATTCCTGCTTGTTGCTGTCGTGTTTGTGGTGTTCAAGTTGGGGTTCAACGTTTCATGTAGAGTTGGGCTGGGCTTCGGTTATTGTGTCATTCGTATTGTTTATTCTTCAAGCTAAGAACACAAACTGCTAATCCTCAATTTGCAAGTAACAAAGGAAGCTGTGGGAAGCAAGGGTTGGAGAAAGACCATGAAGTTGGAGCTGTTGCTAGCAGCAAAGAATTACACTTGGAAGCTAAAACACCAGTCATCTAAAGTGAAGGATAATGGAGGAAAATGGGAGTACAAGAAGAAGCTCATTAAGAAAGTTGTAAGGAGGAGTTTGCTACCCTTGGTCACTTGGCATGTCTGGCCGATTTGTCAATCAGATATCAAGAATGATTGTTTTGATTTGGGGCTAAGTGACAAAGGAGACAAGCATGATGTTCGGGATAATACGGAAGAAAATGAGGTGAGAAACCAGAGAAAACCAGTAGAGCTTGCTCAGTACTACCTAGATGGAGCTGACGAGGGTCAGATTTATGAACATCACTGGCTTCAGTGAATTTCCTTTGGACGATTTGCCGATGCTGCAGGTCTTAAGGTACTACTCCAGCTTGGAAGTTTCTTCAGAATATATCAGGTATGGACTATGGAGTCTATTTTGTAGAGGAATACTTGAGAACTAAAGTTAAGACGAGAAAGACCAGCATTGAAAAGATATCGAGAGTTTTCTATGTCAACATTGACCCTCAAAGAGTGTACCTTAGTAGTCCTCCCGATACAGAGTTCAAAGCCTCAAAGCAGGTTGTGGTTGAGTTTCGTGAACTTGGCAAGGTGATATACCTTATGAGAGCAGAAATACCTCAGGTTAGACAAGGTTTGATTATGGGTCCTAGAAGAAATGTGATTGAGCAAGAAGAGGAGATTGAAGTTGATGGCAACAGTGGATTTGCAACCCCAAGAGTTGGTGGTTGCAGGGGAGGAAAAGAAGCATGTGAAGGTCTTTGAGTGGCTTCAAGTGATGGATTTGATAAGTATGAGATATTGTGTAAACTTGTGTGCAGATGATCATAGCTTGGTTATCACAAGGCAAGGGGCAGATCTATTACTTGTAACTCTATGTAAGAAACGGGTGATGTTTCTGAACACTAATGTTGTCTTTGAGATGATAGAGTTGGTGAGAGGAAGGTGCATGCATGAAGGCTATCATAAGGGAACGTTTCTGGACTTCAAAGAGAGGCATAAGGTATCTGATGGAGATTCCAAGCTATGGAATTTGTTCTGGAAGGAAGACAGAGGTGAAGCATGTTAATGAGATTCCAAGCTATGGAATTTGTTCTAGAAGGAAGACAGAGGTGAAGCATGTTAATGAGATTCAACATGGAGATTCAGGCCCTTCAGCTTTCCAAGTGGAACACAAGTATGAAGCACAATTGAGGAGTGAACTGGAAACCAAGAAAATGAAGGTTGTAACGAAGGATCAAAGTGATGCTTCTACAAGTAGGAAGAATTTTACCACTAGGGGAGCAGCTAGTGCATCAAAGTTTTATGTATCATCACCAAAATCAAGCAAGATGAGTTTCTAGTTTGTTTCATCAGATGTTTTTGCAGAACATTCTAGTGAGAGCTGGGATGGCAAAGGGACATGCCTCAGTGGTAGTCCAGTGGTGGGAAATAAGATGTCCGGAGTTATACACATCAGGTGTAAGAATGTGGTTGTCAATCTTCAAAGGAAAGCTGAGAAAGGAGGCAAGAAAAATTTTCATCTCCTAACTGATCTATGGAAGAGGATTGAAACAGGCTGCATGAGTAATGCTGGAAATAATGTTATGGATTTAAGGCAGAACGAGCAGCGTGTCGATAAGTTCGACTACAATGGAGTTTGGAGCTTGTGTTTGATGTTCAATTCATGAAGTAAGATTGAAGTCTGCTGCTACCACTAAAGTTAGCTGCTGAAGGACTTGAGGAGTTGGAATATAGAACTTGGATTGAAGGATAAACTGAAATGTTAACACGACGTCAGTTTAGGGGAGGAAATGTTGAAATAAATAGCAGCTGCTATTGCTTGTTGCTGTCGTGATTGTGGTGTTCAAGTTGGGCTGGGTTTTGGTTATAGTGTCATTCGTATTGTTTATGTTTCTAGATAGGTTGTGTCAAGAGAGTTTGCTTAATCAGCTCTGTAGATAAGAGGGTTCTGTTACTGGGTTGCTGAGTTTTAGGGACGTGAGGATGAGGGCCGAGATAAGCGAGAGATTGATGAAGAAAGCTGTATATATATTTTCTGTTTTTCATTCAATAAAGCTTTGTCAGTTTGCGGCTATTTGGTTTCTTCAAAAACTTCATCTCTACTGGTAGTTACTGCACAAACAGTCAGTGCACCTTTCTCTGTTAGACGCAGATAATAAATTGGTGGACAAGTTCATTAGGTACAAGTTAATGTTCCCTCCTTCAATATGTCGATCCAAGTTCGAACAAGAACACATCGTCCACAGGTGATAAAATTTAATATCTGTAAGACCTGAGAGGTACATGATCCTATTGTTAGTTAAAGCATTCTCTATACATCCACATAGTTGTCTAGCAGACCTGCACTCACTGAAGAAGATGACTCCCCTGCTGTGAACGACGATGCTACACAATACTCACCTATGTGTTCCCTTGATGGCTTGTCTTCTCCTGATTGTGCCCATATCACCCCGTAGAAACCTGCTACAATCACCATTGCTCCAACAACGCTGCAAAAAGAAAGCCCCCGCCCCGGACAACAAAGTCATGTTAGTATGTTAACATGGAAGGATGCTGCTGATTGCTTCATTTTCAATGGTAAGTTTAAATTCGTAATTCTTGTACCTCCCTACGTGGAGGGTGTCGCCGAGGAAGAGGATCCCCAAGAAGGAGGCAATGGCAATGGATAAGGGCTTGAACATTGCCACAAACACTGGTCCTTTGATCTGGATGCACCATGACATCACCGAATATGAAGCAACATTCCCAAATACAGCCTGCAATGAAGCAAACCAACACAGAAGAGTTCTTTTCCTTCAATTCAACTGTTGATGGTATTGTCTAGAGAAGTCTTCTCGTTTGTATAATTAAAATTTAGCTTACAGAGTAGATGACAGAGAGCAGTTTGATGTCAGCCTGCAGCTTCCAGGCATTCGGGTCCTTCTCGGCTATCAAAGACACAAGTGCAGATTGAATGGTTCCAAAGAGGCAACAGTAGGCCACGATGGTTATGTTGGAATGGAACTCCTTGAGTACTGATGCCTGAATAAAGCTTGGAACTTTAGAAGTAATTTAAGTCTATGAATGCATTGCATTGAGCCATCAATGGTTTACACATTGTACCTGGAAGATGTTGAATATTGACATGGAGAGACAAGCCATTGCAATGAAAAGGCCTCCAATGACCCAAGAATCGGCTGTTATGGTGGGAAGGTCTGGGTTTGGGAGTGACTGAACTACATTTGAGGCCCAAATTGGAGGTCCTTTGTAGAAGATGACAATAAGTGCTCCAGAAATACATACAATTGTGGCCAGGATTTTGACTTGGCCCCTTAAGCTTCCCAAATTCAGCTTCTCCATCCTAGGAAAAACAATCAAGAGGGTTTGTAACAAAATCTATAATTTGAAAATTGAAATGCATCTGATATAGAGACAACGGGAAGGAGAAGAAAAAGGAACCTGAAGAGAACAGCGAGTAAGAAAGTGAAAGCTGGGATCAATTGGCTGAGAGCAGAGGCAAGCGTTGGAGAGCTGTAGCCAACTCCAGTAAACACACAATTCTGCATCACTGTCATCCTACGCCAACCAAAAACCCTCAACACTACTACCACCACCATAATAACCAAAATGAGCGAAAGAGAGGCTCTCTAGTTTCATTCATTCCTACCCAAAAAGACCCAGAAGGAAGAATTTCCAAATGAGAGGGTAAGTTATGATGGGTGCTGCGGTTTTCCTGCGAAGAAAGACGAAAAGACCCAATTGACGAGTTTCTTGAAGTGATAACAAGAAAGGAGCGGGGGGAAAGTGAGGTAGCTGAACCTGTTACAGTTGAGGAAAAGGGAAGAAGGAAACATGATGAGAGTGGCAAGGGCGTTGGAGTAGACCACAAACACGAAATGGCTCATCCCTTCGGACATGGCAGCTTTGCTGAGTGTGGTCATACCCACGTCCAGACATTCCACCGTCACCATCGCCGCAAATGGCAGTAACTCCATCAACCTCCATTGCATTCCCATTCCACCCTTCTCTCAGTCTCTCTGCTACCTGGACTGCTGGAGTGCGTCGGAGACATATCCAAGGAGTTATTGGCTACTCAGCGTCAATTATTGAGGATGATCTTTGGTGGGTAGTTGGTAATTACCAGCAGCAGCAGATTTTGGTGATATTTCGGGATACGGATGTGGGGTTTTGCCGTTTTGCTCACTGTTCACTGTACCCATCTACTTGCTTTGTTTGCCGCCTCCACCGCTACATTTTCAGATGAACACGTTAACAGAAATTCTCGTTTCTAAATGATACAATTGTGCTTAATTGACGATAACGGTGCTTAGTAAAATAAAAAAAAGGGTTTGTATATAAAACTTGGTGGTAGTTGCCGCGCCACGTATCGCTTTTCTTCTACTTCTCTTTTCCTCTTCGTTTTGCGCTCACCGTCACCGAGCTCTGTCTCTGCTTCTTGGAACCCAGCGTAAAGGGGGTGAAAATAACGTCGAAAGTTCGGAACTTGGCTGGAAAAATGGGCGCCGTAGAGCCCAGCTTGGATCAGCTCTTGGAGGAGAGGAAACGCATGAGGAATCCTCTCGTCCCCATTGGTGAGTTCGATCCCTTCCCCTTTCTTCGTTTACATTCCGATTCCGGCTTTGCCCCAAAAATTGTTATACTTCCTTTCAGCTCCAGTTTTTGGGATTGGCTGATTCCTATTTGATGTCGAACATTTGGGATGAGTTAGTTTCTACTCGCCGCCTGCCGGTCATGTTAGGGTTTCCTCTCCCGGTGAGCCGTGACCTGTTTTAGCTTTTAGGAAACAGAACGGGGAACTTTGGCCGCTTTGATAGGCTTCTCTTAAACTAGCGGGTATGGCGGTGAATGTGCTTTATGGGTTGGAAATTGAACCTCACTCGGCGCTTTTATATCTTTGTTTCTCACCAGATTGCTGATTCACTAATCCTTCTTTCGTTGTTGGTGAAGTTGAGATATTGGTGCTTATGCTATGTGATCTATATAAAGTAGGGAACTTTGTGGTAATTTTGTACTAGATTGAGAACTTCATTTGGTTAGCATCATCAGGTAGACAACGATATGGAAGATGATTAAGTTGTATGTCTCTGAGTGGATGGGGTTGGTGCAGGAATTGAGTTTTTCTTTATTTCTGAGAAGGATATAACAGTAGTTGCTGCCAGTCATATTATTCTGTTGAAGGATGATATTTGGTATAGAGAGTATCTTCTTGATTGTGAACCTAGTTCCTGGATTGATGTTGTACTGATACTAGAGCTCCAGGATGAGGCTAGGGGTATATATTTAAGTTGTATGTGTCTGCGTGGTTGCAGTTTGGTGTAGACATTGGTTATTGTTCCAAAGAAGGGTATATCAGTAGTTGCCAATCACATTATTCTGATGGAGTATGATAGTTTGGTTTAGGGAATTTCTTCTTGATTGCCTCTCGTTCCTGGATGATATTGTACTGATACAAGAGCTTCAGAATGAGGCTAAAGGTATATGCTTGGTATATGAGATTTCGAGGTTTGGGAGTAATGCTTTGATGGATCAAGAAGTTTCAGGCTGAAAGTATGCATACAACTGTAACTTGTGTAGTTTCAAGGTGGTCTGAAATCTGTCTTGCCAACTCTGAGAGTAGATAACAATTGAGCGGACATTTTAGCTGGAGAATCTGCATATTTTCTGCTTTTTAGCTGCATCATGAGTGTGCTTAACTAAACCAGTTGGGGAACCCCTACTTTCATTTTAGGGAGTGCAACAATCTTGAGATGTGAGAAATGTCGTTGTCAAGCAGTAGAGTTATAGTGCAGTTCTCCATGGTAATGTTTCAGTTCGTTCATTCCCTTGATCCTCCTAATCCTGGAACTTGGGAACCACTGAGACGACAATTACTGAAACTTGACTTTCCTATCATTTCAACGGTTGGAGCTGCATAAGAACAGTGATAGAAGCTGGTTTATGTTACTCAGAGAGGAGAATGTTGCTACGCGCCTACGCCAACATTATTTCTCTACTTTTCAGCTTCTATTCTTAATTTGTCAGTGGAGAGGTACTCAAGGATGTTGGTAGTAACAGGTTCTGGTGGCCTTGCATCCTGCAAACTTCAATTCAGTTGTTTGTATTGGTTTCTTTCCAGTTAAGCTATTCTTTATGTTTTTTATAGATAAGCTATTTTGTATTATTGCTCAGCCATGGCTGATTATCTGGGCTAACTGGCCTACAAGGTGGCATTCCGCGAAGGGAAATTAGGCTGATAGATGAGACTTGTGTGCTACTTCAAATACTTGTCACTACATTCATTGCAACATTACATATCGTCATTCGAGAAACTGGACCGCTAGACTTGGTGGGTTTGATTGATGTCCAACTGATGTTTGTGGGAACACTGTATTTGCAGGTGCATTCATGACAGCGGGAGTGCTAACAGCGGGGCTAGTAAGTTTCAGAAGAGGGAATTCACAGCTGGGACAGAAGTTGATGAGAGCTCGTGTGGTTGTTCAAGGAGCAACCGTTGCTCTAATGGTTGGGACTGCCGTATACTATGGACAGCACCCCTGGAACAAGAAGCCTGACTCATCTGTATAGAAGTTCATCAACAGAAGTTACACAAGCAGCCTACCGGAAAATAAGACAGAATGAATTACTTGCGCTGCCGCTCCCTTACCAATTTGTAGCTTTCCTATGAATTTCTGGTATCAAATGTTTCCTTAAATGGTTGAAAGTTTGGGCAGTTGTAACTAATATGTAGGCTGTAGCTACTGTATTTATTTTCTTTACCTAAGATAACATTTTGCGTTGAGGCTGAAATAAGGGGATTTCAGAAGTTCTTTCTGTGAAAGTAATACTCTTTTTCTTGTTAGTTTCAATTTATTAGAATGAACAGGGAAATTGTCTCCACAGTCTATCCTAATGCACTTGGCAGCAGATTTAGGTGCTTGGGTTTTTATCTGGTTGTGTGAGGGTGTTTGTTATTCTATTAAAGGCTCCAAATTTATCTTTGTTTAAGGAGGGTTTTCTCTCCATGTGGAAGGTTCTGTCTCTTGATGCTTCTTTCTTTTCTGGATCTCGCACCTGACCACCTGCATTGTTCGAATGACGACTTTCATGCATTTTGAACTTCTTAAGATGGTGGAATGTATGTAATATTGGACTATAAGCCCTCTTCCTTGCAGATCATGGTATTTGAATGCCTGAGTTTGTGACGTTATTATTTCGTGGTGTTTGAGCAATGCCTTTACTTTTGGCGACCTTGTGTCTTAGACATTGTAGTATTGTACTGGCTCGCTTGATAAGCTGGCTTCTTAAAGTTGGTTGTGTTATTCGGTCATCTAACTTATCCTGGATATACAACATTGTGTTGTCAGAAGGTCTGTCTCGTAGGGGCCTTGGTCTTGGGTCATCATCCTACCTCAGGAAGTGGGTATGTCTTCCTCTTCTTATGATGCCACACTGTTATTCTGTCTTTATAGTGATCACCTAATGATGTCTTACGCTTCAATGGTTGGCTAAAATGTCTTCTCCAAGTAAGAGGAAGGAGATGGATGTCATGAAACTGTAAGTTTCCTTTTGTACTTCTTGCTCAGCATTCAATCATCCTTTCTTCCAGCAATGTCTCTCTCTGATTCTCGTAGTGTTCAGATCATTGACAGAGTTTATTGTTAGACAATTTAGTGGTGATGTTGTGGTCCTCTGGGCGGTTTGATTTAATGCTTTCTTAGCTAATGTGTATATTAACCCTGTGTGATGTGCTTTGGCTTTTGAGATGGTAAATCAACAAGTGTAGAAGCTAGCAGGAGTGAGAACTCTAGTTATTAGTGAAACAATAGGATACTTGTCTGATTACCTCAGTGATTTTATGTTGGCTATGCTTAGCTTATCACTGCAGAATCTAGAGTGGATGCCCCTCATTTACAACCTGCTCAGTTTATTGTTGGGATCCATTCTCAAAGATGAGCTCTCTTATAGAGTTCCATACTAAATGCTGGATTTTGATTACCATCTCGTTTTCTCCCCATCTTACTTCCATTGTAATGAGTGATTAGATGCAGAGGAAATAACTAATGAGTGATCCAAACTTCCATACAAAGTTAGGATGCTGCAGAAGTGAAATTGGATAATGATGTTTATCTCTCCAGTTTTGCTCTCCATGTGTGATCTCGTAAATGGGGAATGTAAATGATGAGTGGTTATGTCTTCCATTTTGGATGATGAATCACTCAACAAAGAATTTATTTTTTAATGAGTTTAGTGTCGAGTTTCATGGCCCTAAAGAAAGTAAAGTTCTTTTTGCCTCTTCGTGCCATATCTTCACACCATTTTTAACATGTCTGTATTCAGTTGAGCTCTTAGTTACATGATGTTTATTTACTGTTCTATTAGGCTTGTTTCACATGTCCCTCTTTCTCTCCCCCCGTGTTACTCGCTTTATCATTGGGATCCATTCTCAGACTTAACTTCGGAATCGATATTGATGCAACACAGAAGCAATCTCATCAGTTTATTGTTGGGATCCATTCTCAATGTGAACCAACGTAATTTTCATTACTCTGTTTTGCTTATAAAATTCTGAAAATAGTCAACGAGCGAGGAACCATCTTGAGTAGGGTTAGTTCTTATAGTATAATCACTCTGTTTTTTGCTTATAAAACTCTTAGGGTAAAAAATGAAGAAGTCCGCGGAGGAAGGACTGTTACGAAACAAAGCGTCTTAACTGACATACAGTAAGACATAACATAAGGGTTTGTTTTCATTAGAACATCGTTTTCATCATTCTTTTTACCTCTTGCTCTGTTTCTTTCCAAGACTGCATATCTGATCCATATTATTATATCCATGGGGTTTAACTGTTCAAGTTGGCAGGTTGTGCATACATGGTTCCTATTTGGCGTATTTACATCCTGTCTTGTTTGGCACCAGGGATGTTGCTGTAGTCAATTCTGCATTTCGCCATTGTTAATGACTTCCTTTGGCTGTGTGCTTGGGATCCGAGAACGGCTGAATGTTTTGAAGGAGTTAAGGGCATCTTTCTTTTGGATTTTTGTACAGAACTATTCATCTGTCGAGAAAGCGACTCGATTTCTGGTAGCAATCAACGAAAGACGGCCGGGTGGGAAATGGTATTAATGAAGTGGATTTAGTAAACAATTGTAAAGTGTACTTCAGTTAAGACAGTTGTTGTTACAAGAGAAAGAGAATAGAAAATTGCAGTCGTCGATGCATATGTCATTGAAGGAAAAGATTGAGCTTTGTTTCTTTAGGATGTTCAACTTAATTAATCTCTGGATGGGATGCATTGTGCGATAATACGGTCAATATGCAAAATGAAGATAGTGACATTCTCTAATTTATTTACTGGTAGGAAGAGGGGAAAGTAATGTATTTTAGCTAGGGTTCGTACTACATCGCCATCGATTTTTTGGGTTAGTCATAAACGGAACCGGTTAAAGTATTTTTCTTGAATATTTTTATATATTTGTAGAAGGGATCAAGTGGGTGGTTAAACTATGGTTTGAGTTCCGTTCGCTTAGAAAAAATTGAGTCTTTGACTCTTTGTAGACGGGCGAGTGATGTGGGTGTGTCAATAGTTTCGCAAATCTCCAATCCGTAGAATGTGATGAATAGGCATTTCTAACATTCATTAAGGAGAGAGAAATTACACACAAATTAGTTGTTCAAGCAATAAATTTACCTATGGCCTAAAGACTAATTGGTGAAATGCTTTTGTGCAATCCAACCACATCCATCCGTGACCCGTCTGACCCAACCCGAAAAAGAATGTGGATAAGTAATGAGTCATATTTATGTGAACATGTTTGTATGCAAATGAGTTAATTTTGAGATCGAAACTCACCCAACAACCACCTCCTACTTATTCCGTCACATAAATCGATTTGCAACGAAAGGTTTCATTTTTTTTTTTGGTGGTGAAAACCGTTGGTACAAGCGAATCGGTTTGGTTCCGGTTAACCCCTTTACAGTAACGGTTCAGTTGCATGTAAGTGTGATATCATATGATTATCATCTTAACATTTATCCGGTTTGTAAACTTCGGCCAGTTAAGTTAACCAGACCAAACCGGTTTACTCGCCCTAATTTTAGCGCCAAAGTCCCAACTACCCAACAAGAGAAACGTCTGAAGAGGTCGTTAGACGTGATCTCCAATACTCCCGACTCATTCAAATCCTCTGCCACGGCAAAACAGAGAAGTCCACTTGCCCGGCCGGCCGGGCCTTCCCCTGTTCTTCCCATTTGGAAAATGATTTCGCCATTACCGACTAGCTCAAGCTAGCAAACAAAACAATTCCCCTCTTTTTGGCTGCTACCCAATTGTTCCGATTTCAATCGGCTCATCCACTTGGCGCTCAACAGTACTCCCGTCAGTGACAATCACCCTTCCAGCTATTTCTCCCTTCCGCCATTTCATACCCTTCCTTTCGGTAATATTAACCCTGAGGAAAACAAAAACAGAGCAACCACCAGAATTTCTTCAGGGGAAGAAGAAGACGATTAGAATGGATGGAATCTCCATCTGGGTACTCCTAATTTCAACTTCCCTCCTCATTCCAAGCTCAATTTCCGAATCGGAAGACGTCAGGACCTCTCTGATTCAGTTCATCACCAACCTCTCCAACGGCACTTTCCCGCCGAGCCCGAGCTCCGGCTGGAACTCAACTTCCGACCCTTGCACAGCCAATTGGACAGGGGTGGAATGCGACAAGCCGAATTCCCAAGTCAAGAAAATCATCCTCGATGGGTTTAATCTCACCGGGAATTTCGACTCTGCCTCACTCTGTTCTGCCCCTGCTCTGGCTGTCCTCAGCTTGAACGGGAACCTCATCGCCGGTTCTCTCCCGGACCAAATTGGAGACTGCCGGCGGCTCACTCATCTCTACCTCAACGGGAACCGGTTCTCCGGTCCGGTGCCTTCGACCGTCTCCAGGCTCAACAATCTGAAGAGGTTTGAGATTTCGAACAATGGCTTCGCCGGTCAGCTCCCTGACCTCACAAGGGTTTCGGGATTGATCGCTTTCGTGGTCGACGGGAATCAATTCACCGGCGGGATACCTTCGGGGTTCGATTTCACCAACCTGGAGAGATTCAATGTCTCTAACAACAACCTCAGCGGTCCAATTCCTGACGCGGATGGGAAATTCGACATCACCAGCTTCTCAGGAAATGCGGATCTCTGCGGGCCTCCGCTTCCAAACTCGTGCCCTGAATCTGAATCCCCGCCGCCGTCTCCGCCGCCGCCAGCGTCCTCATCAAAACGTGATAAAAACAGGACCCGCGATCAGATCCTGATATTCTCCGGCTACATTCTGCTGGGGCTGGTTGTGGTCTCCTTCATCGTTGCCAAAACAATCCGCAAGAAGAATCAGAAGAACAGAGTGAAGTCCGGCGGCCGCCGCGGCGGCGGGAGAAACAGAGAATCGTCTACTACCCGAGAGACGAGTGGTTCTGCTAGTACTAGTAAGAGCACTTCTAGCGAGGGGAAGTCGAAGGCGACGACGACGGCGGGGAACAGCAGGTCGGAGATGAGATCGGAGTACTCGATCACGTCGGCCGACAGTGGAGCTGCGGCTGCTTCGTTCGAGGTCCTGTCCAACCCTTTGGTAAAAGGGTTGAAGTTTAATGACCTGTTGAAAGCTCCGGCGGAGCTGCTCGGGAAAGGGAAGCACGGCAGTGTGTACAAGGTGGTTTTGGATAATGGGGCAGCGATCGCTGTGAAGAGGACAAAAGATTGGGGGATTTCGTGTGAGGATTTCAGTAGGAGGATTAAGAGGATTGATAAGGTGAAGCACCCCAGAGTTCTGAATCCATTGGCGTTTTACTGCTCGGATCAAGAGAAGCTTCTGGTTTATGAATATCAGCCCAATGCCAGCCTCTTCATGCTTCTCCATGGTAAGGGTTTTTCCAGCTTTCCTTCTATTCTCTTTGGTGGTAATGAACCAAAACACAGGAATCCAATCTATTTTTCAAATCCTCGAGAAGGCGTAATTCCGTGTATGCTTAGGCGCTAGGCGTGGATAAAACGTGTTGTTTAGAGACTTGGCATACAATTAGGCATTCAAACGCCTAGGTAGATTATTAGGCATTCAAATTCATATGTCTAGGTGTCGTTTAGGAGGTTAGGCGCAATTAATAAGAGCTAGGTGGTCTGACGATTAAAGATAAAAAAAATAATAAAAATGTCCCAAAACAATGTCATCCTTATGTTCGAATAATTCCTTCCAACGACCCGTCCTACACATATCTTCTTCCTCTATTGAAATATAAAAATTTAGGTCAACAGTGCTCGCTGAATTGCAACGACATCTTCCCTGCCCTCAAATCCAATGTCTGCCTAACGTCTTCTTTAACCTTGATATCAGGTAGTTGACTTATCACGAAATGAGGCGAAAGATTATGAAAACTTTAAACTCATGATTTCGCTCTCAATTGAGTGATTTGAAGAACATGATTGTAAATTGAAACTTCTCCGAACAAGTCGATTTATTGCGAGATGAAGTGGTTCCTTTGACTTATTTCTTTCTGAACAACAATGCAGGGGCACATAGCGGGCAAGTGCTAGACTGGGGGAGCAGGCTGGTGATAGCATCATGTGTAGCTGAGGCACTAGCATTCGTCCACAGGGAGCTTCAGGAAGATGGGATTGCTCATGGAAACCTGAAATCGACCAACATTCTGTTCAACAAAGAATTGGAGCCCTGCATCAGCGAGTATGGCTTGATGGTTGCAGAGAATCCTGATCAAGGGACGACGAAGAGTGGCAGCCAGCAGAAACCATATAGCAGCTTCAAGGTGGATGTTTACTGGTTCGGAGTGCTGCTGCTGGAGATGCTGACAGGAAAACTTGTGCAGAACAATGGCAACGATCTGGCGAAATGGGTTCACTCTGTGGTCAGAGAGGAATGGACCGTGGAGGTTTTCGACCGAGCTCTGACCTCGGAAGGCGCGAATGAAGAGAGGATGGTGAACTTGTTGCAGGTGGCGCTGAAGTGCATTACCCCTGCTGCAAATGAGAGGCCAAACATGGGGCAGATTGCAGGGCTGGTTCATGCTATTAGGGAGGAAGAAGACAGATCCATTATTGTCTCAGAGGGTTAAATTGCTTGAAGAATTCTTTTGTTCAAAACATTTTCTGACATGTTTACTATATACATTACTATCATTATTATAGAGGTTCTTTTGTTTTTCTTAAACCTGTACCAAAGCTTCATGAGGAATAATGAGATTTCAGAAGATCTTGGCAATGTGATGGTGTTAAGATCCAGTGGAATGAAAACTTGCAGTGACAAACAAAGGCTATATATGGTGCAATTTTATTGAATTTCGCCACTCAATTTTATTGAATTTCACCAATTGTCATGGGGAGGCTTATTATGAATGACTACATCTTACAATAACACAATACAGAGATTATGAAACTACAGCTCCTTTGGTTGAGCTGTGGAAGGAGGCGGTGCTTCGAGACGAATGTAATCGTACATCACCCCTGCAAACATGTAAGTTTGGGATCTGGCTTGTTTAAGGTAAATCGTGTTCTTTCCCTTCACAAATAAATTCGATGGGAGAGATCCACTGAAAAACCTATAAAATCCGTGATCTCCGTGTCTTGCAATTGCATTGTCATCTCCCCAAGTCCCTGTATCATAATGTTCCCTCCTCGCATTTATATTGTTTACATAAACCTGCAGAAAAAGAAAAAAAAAGTATAAATCTCAACAAACATATTTTTGTTTGTTTGGTAGAATCAACAAACATTTATAACGTTGAGTTCAAAATTATCACAAAGGCACAACTTTTTATCCCTTGATTGCATGAGATATTAAGCCAAGTTACCATAAATGGCATGACTATAATATCATATGTGAAGACGGGGAAATAAGGCGTACAAGTGTATTCGTCAATTCTGCGGCTGCCAGTGCTATGTGGATAGTGTAACTTCCAGTTGTGCATACTTCTGGAAGGTCAAAAATAATTTGCCAAGTTGTGGGATTCCAAACCTTTCCATCCGACCTAAGATTTTAAACAATGAATGCGACCCAAACATATTAGTCCAATCAGCATGTATCTAATTTCCCTTGGCAGAGATCATATAATAAAATGAGAATATTTGTCAAGAAAGAATATTTGAAACCTATAAAAGTGAGCAAAACACCAATCCTTGCTATAGTTGCTACGGCCGACTTCAAAAACAACATCCTCTTTAGGCCAATACACAGGATATCGATCCCACAATCCCCATTGCCTAAACCTGTCATATAATCATTTCAAATGAGAAAAATGTGTGAGAGATATAAATCATTTCAAATGAGAAAATGTTACTTACTTCTGATCTGGTTTATCTAGCCAGAACTTGTTTAGAGCCTTTGGATCTGGATTTGGGATAAAGAATTCTTTAGCCGACCGATTTGGAATGCCAAGTTCCCATACCGTAGGACCATTTCTTGGAGGCTTAAACATAACTTGGCCAAGGTTGATCTCATTCCCTACAGTTTGATTCATATTTGAATTGTTTAGTTGCTAATAATAGGTTATTTTCTTAATCACACCAAGTCGATTAGTAGGTGAACAAACGGCTAAAGACTTTTCTATGTATGTACAATACCTGGTTTAACAGTAATAAGCTGAGGATGTCTTAAACTGCCTACAATACCCGGAACAAAACCGTATAAATTGTAGTCTCCGGGCCTCACATTCTTAATACAAAAGTTTCCCTTCTCATCTGCTTCCGTCCAAAAGTTATAACCCTGCGGGTTTTTTTTTTCAAAATAATGTTACAACATAAGAATGATGTAAAAGGGTTGTGACATGTCAATCGAATTTTTTGTATAGAAACCAAAATTTATTGGTTAGAATAATTTGGATTCTATTATTTTGATTTAGTGTATCCCATAATTTGGATTCGAACCTTTGCTTCACTTTGCCATGCTTCATTAGTTGTGCCAGGCGCTGCCAAACCCACCATTGCTTTGCATGCCTCCTTTGGAGTCGGACTTAAGTATCTAAAATGTTAATGCAAATTATTACATTTTATTTAATATAATTATTACTTGAAAAAAAAAAGCGATAATAAATTAAAATTTGATAAGAAATATCTATAAGAAAGACAACAATAAGATTTTGGATATTCATACTTGTCGTCGACGAGTAATTGGCCAACAACACTTCCACGTTGGGCAGCTGGAGTATAATCTTTATGTTGAATAAAACAATATGGCCAAAGTTGTGTTTCTTTCTCCAACTACGTCAACACCATAAACATACATAAATTACACCCATGCATACACATATGTTAAATAAATCATTAAACTTTACTAGTGAACAACAAATTACCTGTGATTTGGCATCTTTCCAGAGACCTGCACGATCTTGTTCAGAGTTTACATAAGTGAAAAATGGTCCAAATACTTTATTCCACCCTTCTCCTTTTTTAAACACCATGTCAACATCATCTCCATAAACATGTTCGCCCGTGAAAACCTATGCGTAAAATGACCAACCATGTGGAAAACATATATCATCATATTGAAATATGAATATTCGTTGGAGAATCGTCGATAAAATTCTATGGGTTCTTACCATAACACAAGTTGGCCCGTTATGACAAGAAAGATCATATTTGAGGGGCCCACCATTCATGTATTCAGTGCTAGGTTGAATCAACCAAAATCCTATTTTGGACGTATCAGAGATCCAACCTTTGAGTTTTGAATCCTTCTGTTCTTGGATATATTCATACTTGTCATCCACCTGGCCTTTAAAAGCTGGATCAACGGGATTGGTCATGAGCACAGCTTCTCGAGGAGCTAGCGTCACACCATTTGCTCGATCCGCTTCTGTCGGCATGACCAATTGGATTTCGTCGGACACTGCCATATAGTTGAATCTAAACAAAAAGGTAAAAATATTTTTGTTAAGCGGGTAAGTTTAAGTTTTGCATTATCAAACCATCACTCCAACTCTTCAATATATACATTTATGAGTCAAAACTACGCATGAAGCTATTTATTTATTAGTGATTGTCTCAAATATATCAAATTAAAAATGGAATACTGTAATTTAGTTACTCATACTCATTTAGTCCATGGATTAGAATTTACATAGTAAACTAGAACTCACCGAGAGCTTAAGATATGTAGGGTTGGGAAATGAAAAAGACTTACAACTGTTTATTAGGCCTGAAAACGAATACATGTAGACTCATGTCCATGTCAGGCCAATCTTTCAGTCTCTCCACAGCGACGTAAGTATAAAATCCTGAATCTCCCTTTCGGACTATATATCTGAGATTTTTAATAACATAAATAGGAGTATCCACAATGAGAAATATGTCATCCCTTATTATTTTACCTATCCTATACTTAACAAAACTAATCATTTTCAACAAGTTACATTTACCTTATGTCAAAATTGAGCGGAACGACAGAATCTGTTAGCGATGGGTTCCATTCTGCACTGAAAGATACTTCCACTATATCTGGTTTCTCCGTGATGACAGCATACTTCGTTGCCTCCACTCTGTCATATATACAAATCATTAGAGATTAAGTATTGTATCAACTTCAAAATAAAACATTCAAAATGTGCCCAATGTTGGTTATCCCAACTAGCAACCTATATTATTGATTAATAAGCACATTTTTGTTGATATTTTTTAGGTGAAATTTCTGACAATGAAGTATCATAGTACATGATGATTAAGAGATTGTTATGTGATATAATTATTAATTACCTATGTAAACCCCCTGCCCCTGAACGTGGTGGAATCACATTATACGACACATCAAAGTACCTGAATCACATTATAAGAAACATCAAGTTCGTTTTATCACATAAATTATTACAAATTAGAATATGAGGGAAAAACTTTCACGTACGCTCCCCAAAGTTTAGGTTCATGGGAGTCCAGTAAGTTATCAGCTCCATGATATTTTAGCCCAACGATTCGTCCAATTGGACTTGCCAATGTCAGCTGTATAATTCCATTGTCGATCGTGACCTATATAATAACAAGATGAATGAAGATAAAGTTAATATATATTTCAAATATTTATTATGTTAAATAGAAGACCATGCACATAACCAAAAAGACGTTCGTGCTTCATTACATGTTTTGGATCACACGTAAGTTTCACCCCTCCAGAAGCATCAACACCTCCCCCTGGAACAGGCCTATATTGAAACACGACATTATGGCGTAAGTGAGACAATATTATGATAGAAAGGGCATACATAGACATGATCACATAAACTATAGATTTCTAACCCATCTGAGCGACCAAAAACTCCAGCAAGTTGTAACCCGATATTCAAGAGACATAATACCACATAAAATGGGCAAAATGATTCACTGTTTTTCATGTTCGAGTAGAAAAAGTGTTTAGGAGAGTATGGAGTATAGATGATTATGTATATATTTATATAACAATGAACATACGAAAAATAGAGCAACAAAGATCCGTTTTTTCGGGAAATTATTGACTGCTTCCGTTGTATGCTCCCTTCCAACTCAAATAATGGTTTTTCTCTAGCATAAAATACTATGTTATATTTAAAATTATATATTTTTTCTTCTCTCCAAAAAAAATTCTATAATTATATGCATAGTTATAAAAATGTAGAGTTTAAAATGTAAATGTCTTGTTATAAAAAAAAGTGTCCTATTTTGTAAAACCCCTCATCCAGAATTATCCATTTTGTTGGTGTTTAATCAGAGCTTTTTTCAAAGGAAAAATGCAGAAATAAAAGAAATGTTTAGTAACCATTTGTTGGTCTTAGACTAGCTAGATGTATGCAATTCACAATTTACACGGATCCTAAATACCCCATTTTCCCATAGATATTCCCAAAGGAAAGACTGAAAGAGCATATACATATTATAATAAACACGACCTTTGCAGGTTAAACCATCAATAAGAAAGGAAAAGACCTTTTCAGATCTGGACGATAACAGGACCTTGATGCCACGAAATGGGCAGTTCTATAATTACCTTTATTTAATAAGCATAATCCATAACTTAACTACTACTCTTTGCAGGGAGAAAGTCATGGATCGAGCTCATCGAAACTGAAGCAGAGTAGCGAACCTAAAGAGAAAACACCATAGCACTGCTTGGGTAACATCGCCAAAGTCACCTGCTAAAATAACAAACAAGGCCTAGCTAGACCATCCAATTTGCAGCACGTCCAAAGAGGCCAAACTATCCTGAAACAAGAACAAACAACATATTCCCGCAAAAGCAGACAAAAGGCCTAGAAGCAAAGCACCATAGCCCGTGATCCACCACCAGAAAGAGGTCACCTGGAAAAGGCATAACAAAAAGTCATCTGCAAAACTAAAAACACTGTAAAATGAAAAACCAAAATGACCCCAACTGGACATTTAAGGACTACAAAGAGGACCTTTCACAAGAACCGAAAGACCAATATATACATGACCTAATTAGAATAGTCACAAAAAGGAAAGAAGATGGTGTTGATCAACAAGACGTTGAACCATCGATAAGAGGGTTTGTCTTGCTACAAAATGTGCAACCCTATTGTGCTTGCGAGGTGCAAAATGAAATGAAACACGATGGAGAGATGAACTAAGAACAAGGACTTCCTGGAGTATGGCACCGTCCAAGACGTGTGGCGTGTCCTTCGTGTTGATCATTCAGATAATCACCTGTGCATCATCACAAAAAACCACCTGAGTAACCGAGTGAAAAAGACACCAACGAAGGTCGTCTCTAAGAGTCATGAGTTCAATAATGAAGGAGTCGGAAATATGAGCATAATAGTGGCCAAAAGCAAAGTCGATAGTATGCTAGAAGCCTACAAAACCAACAACACCGCCTTTTGAAGGCTTAATATCCCCTTCAAAATGAACCAATATAGAATTAAGAGGAATAACAGGAGAAGTGTAGTTGTTAGGACCAGCTGGAATCACACATTGTTGGAGCCCGTCGTCGTGCTGTTGGATTAGCTTGTGCAAGATCCCATTCAGCCACCTATGCATCAAATTGCCTTAACAACACACGAGGAAGGAATTGAACACCATCATAGGTAGCCGAACACTTGGAATTGAATACCATCATAGGCACCCCAAGCTGACTATATGCGTCAAATGTGACCGATTGGCCTTTGTCAAGTTCCATACAAAATCATTTCTAAAATTTTAACTTCTCGACTATGAGAGATACTTCCTAATGTAGTTGGTCCATTTCAAAATGGGTTTGTGAAAGGTTGTCTTATTTCAAATAGTGTTTTCGTAGGCCAGGAAGTTATGCAGTTTCTGAAAATGAAATTTGAAGGTCAAGAGAAGTGGATGACACTTAAATTGGATGTGGAAAAAGCCTTTGATTGGGCTGAGTGAGAATTTCTTTTTTCAATCATGAAGTCTTTTGGCTTTTGTGAACACTGATTGAGTTGGTTGTGGTCTTGTGTCTCTTCAGTCTCTTACTCGGTTCTCCTAAATGGTTCACCCCATGGATACTTTCGTCCGGAATGCGGACTTAGGCAAGGGGATCCTCTCTCCCCTCTTTTGTTTGCCTTGTATACTGAAGTGTTTTCCTATTTGCTTAATCATGCTATTAATTTCAATTTTCTTCATGGTATTAAGGTTCATCATCGGTGCCCTGTGATTTCTCACCTATTTTTTGCAGACGACTCATATATCTTCCTTTGAGCATCTGTTTCTGAATGTCATGGGTTGCTTCAGCTCCTTCATTCTTACCAGCAAGCCAGTGGCCGAAAAGTGAATCTACAAAAGTCCACAGTAACTTTCAGTGCCAATGTTTCTTCGGCTGAAGCTAGCGCTCTTGTTTTGTTGCTGGGAGTGACTACTAGGGGTCCAAATGATCGCTACTTGGGACTTCTGGATCGTGTTTCCAGATCCACGCATGCCACCTGTGTGTGTGTGTGTGTGTGTGCGTGTGTGTGTGTGTGTGTGTGTGTGTGTGTGTGTGTGTGTGTGTGTGTGTGTGTGTGTGTGTGTGTGTGTGTGTAAAAGATAGATTGGTGCAATACCTCCAGCAGCGGAATTCCAAGTCTATGACTTTGGCGGCCAAAGAAACGGTCCATAAGTCAGTTGCTTGTGCTACTCCCTTATATGCTATGTCTAGTTCCAGATTGATAATTTCCTTTTGTAAGCGTCTTAATAATTGTCTGTCCAAAATCTGGTGGCTGCAACAAGATCGTGACATTGATATGCGTAATATGTTGGTTTTCATGTCGAGCTCTTTGTCGGCCTAAGCTAGCTGGAGGTCTTGCTTTTAAAGATTTTGATAGTAACAATATAGCCCTCCTAGTGAAACAAGCTTGGAGGATTATTCAAAATTCGGATGGGCTTCTTGCTACTACATATAAAGGATGGAAGGACGCAATCTACTTGTTCAAGGGTTAAGATGGCTCATTGATTCCGGACCATGGTTCACATTACAAATGACATTTGGTTGCCTACGACTCCCCCCTCTCGGGCTCATATACTGCGTAATGTAACACTTCCATTTACACAGGTATTGCAGAAAGAAGAACTGACCTTAAATTGTATAGTAAATCATATTGGATTAGTCTATAATAGGATATTTTGTATTGTAATCATAATTCAATTGTTTTGTTAATGTATGGTTCAATTGTTTAATACTGATAAAATATTATTTTTTAAATAATAATATTTTGTGCTAAAAATCTGTACCCAAAAATGCTATCATATCGAAGATATATCAGAATTACACAAGATAACAATTAATTATTCAAATACTAACTGAACACGAGAAACGAAGGGCAAAAGAGACATAGTAAAATTCACAACTTCACCAATTAATCTTAAAATTAAGTTTGACTAAAACCAATTGCAAAGTGAAAATGTTACCTTTAATCCCAACTATCAGATAGAGCACTTGGTCTCTGTTTGTAGGAGATAGCTCAATGTCGTTTTAGAGGAGGAGAGAAAATGATCAAGTAACTGTTGATTAGGATTGTGTTGGAGAGGAAGGCTCTTATCTCACTATCCTCAAAAGTACTATTCTCCGATCCTCAAATCTCACTATACATGAAAGTACTATTCTTCTAATCGAAGAGACTACATTTTCATCCGTCTTTCCACAACTCCTCAATGCTGCAACAACTCCATTGTGTCATTGTGTTGAACTATCAATCAAACCTCGTAAAATGATGCCAAATTCGGTAGATGTTTCTTTGGTTGCTTCGATTATGGGGACGATGAACACTTGAATCTTGGCTTCCAGTTTCTATTTCTCAACTCTTACCTAGTTATTCTGATTCTTCTATTATTTGATTCGTAGAATGGGAAAGCATGCAATTTTTTTGTTGGATCGATCTGCCACTTGAGGAGAATACTAAGCGTGTTCTTTTTTTCTTAATTAAGAGGTCTGAGAGATGGAAAATATGAACACTCACGGCTCGTTTATGAAAGAACTCGTCAAAGGAATTTTTATTGTTGTTGAAGTTGCTTTGGCAAACATAGTGATGTCTTACATATTTGGGAACAATAGTGTTGTGTTATGTATCGATGAAGCAGTAGGAAAATGTACATGCATTATGATGTTGCTATCTTTCTTATGGTGTGTTATGTATCAAGAGAACTAAGTATGGTTAGTGAAGTGCTTATCTTGTGATTTATAATTGAGTGCGGTTAATGGTTAGTGATTCCAAGAAAATTTTGGTGGTCCACATATGACTCGGCAGTTGATGTGACCGTTCGTGTGACTGATCAATTATCATTTGGATACCTACCATTAAATACATTAACAAATTTGATAATAGAAATTTGACATACAGATTTTAGTAGCAATAAAAAGTACTTAGGTGACCACATAACAAAATCCTACACTTAAGGCTGACTCCAATGCATCCCCATAAATGGGGGGCTTCATAAATGGGAATTGGAGAGCTCCAATGCAACAACAAAAATAGGGAAAAGCGCCAAAAATAGAGGAGATATGCATTTGGGCCGCTATAATTGGAGGAGGAAATGCAAGATTCGACATTTATGGGGGAGAAGATTGGCTGCTAGACGGCACAACCGCCAGCGCTGGGTCGTCCAACGCCTTTACTTTTTTTTAATTGTTAGTTTTATGTTTAGGGGGAATTAATTAAGGGATGTTATATAATTAATTAAGAGGAAGGTGAATTAATGTTTGTATTTAGACTTATTTAGTTTGTATTTAATTTTTTAATTTATTTTATTTTCTAAGACGACTTAAATGGAATTCATTTTATTTAAAATTATGTTTATCATCTTGAAGTTGTGTGTAAACAAAAACTAAACGAACTAAGAATGGAAAATATATTATTGGAATGAAAATGAGTTCTTCAATTACAAAATAAATTGATCACAACTACAACTTTAATTGAATTACAAAGCAACCCAACATCGATACCAAGCAACAAACAGGACTAATTATTTCCATGCAAGTTCCAAATATGCTCGACTATGTCCTGACGAAGCCCATGATGTGTTGGTGCAGCATGAAGCCTATTATTCCTAGCCAAGTACTCAGTTAGGGTTGGAATATCTCTGTCGACATTAGTTGGTTGTTGGTCGTGGACCTCATAATCAAGACTATCTTCCATCTCATCGTCAGAATCAACCTGCCCATCCTTGATTATCATGTTGTGCAATATAATGCATGTCAACATTATATCATTAATTGTGGCAACATCCCAAGATCTCGTAGGGCCACAAACGATTGCCCATCTAGCTTGAAGAATTCCAAAGGGTCGCTCTACGTCTTTTTGATGTGCTTCTTGACATCGAGCAAATGGGGCTTCTTTGTTTGAGCTTGGATTGCTGAATGTGTTCCCTAAAGGAGATGCATGCTTCGAGGGCTGAGTATGAGCGAAAAAGGATGGAATTCCAAGAACAAAAATCAAAGTGTGACCAAGAAAAGTGGAAACTTGAGAAAAAAGAGAGGGAAGCAGCACTATTTCATGACAACCTTGATCTTCTTGAAAATGACTTGTCGAAGTTGACACCAAAAAAGAGGAAGTATTACAAAAATCACCAAAACATTCTTCTAGGGTATGGTCAAGATGATCCCAACTCTGTACCCAACTATTCATCCAACGCAAGTCAGACCGGAGGAGGAGATGGAAGTGAAGAAGGGGATGAAGATGGAGGAGGAGATTACGGGAGTTACTGTTCCCTTCTGGGCGACTATTGACATGTTATGTGTTTCATCTTTACCATTTCAAGTGTTGTGTGTTATTTTTCAGCTTTATCATTTTCAAGTGTTTTGTGTAATATTTAAGTTTTTATCATTAGCAAGTGTTGTGTGTAACCTCTGAGTTGTATAATTTGAATTTATGTCCATAAATTCTTCGTAAAAAAAAAATGGTCTCGAAATTTGGGAATGGTAGCATTGGAGCAAGGTTGTTAAACCCTTATCGAACCCCCGGTTGGACCCGGTCCAACCCCAGTCGAGCTTCAAAACGGCTTCCAGAAAGCCTCCCGCTCTGACCCCTAAAGAGGGAGGAGAAGAGAGCGGCAGAGAGGAAGAGAAACGAAGCAAGGAAAATGGTGGGTGGGTCATGGAGGTTAGATAGATTTATTTTGTGCAAAATAAGTTTTTAAGAGATATATGTAAAACATATTTTATTTCAGTCATTAAATCTAAATACTACCTTATTTGTATATATATTTAGAAAACGCTTAAAACGATTCAAATCGGCCATACCCCAATCAGACCATTAAACTTCAAACCCCTTACTTGACCGGTTTGACGATTTAAACCGGTTTGACAACCTTCCATTTGGAGTCGAATGGAAGAAAATCGGGACAATCCCAAATTTGGAGAATGAACGACCCCTTGGCCTAAGTGGCTGGTGCGATTAACCCCAAACGCTGCAGTGCACAGTCCACTTTTCCGCTCTGACGCTCTGTTTCCCTTTCTTCCTTCAATTTGGTCCACTCCCATTCCTACTCTCACTTCTCTCGCTGCTCCAGTCAGCTCCGAGTCCAAGCCACTGCGCTCCCTCCAGTCATACCATCGCTGCCGATTGCATGGGGGAGGTAGCGGTGGAAGTCGCACCGGCGGCGACAGAGACCTTCGAGAGGCCGACCGTCCGGGTCTCAAACATCCCTCTAACCGCCGTCGCCAAAGACCTCCAAACCTTCCTCGAGTCCCAACTCGGCCCGGACTCGGTCTTCGCCGTCGAAATCCTCACGGAGCGGAAGAACTGGAAGTCCCGGGGATTCGGCCGCGTCCAGTTCTCTTCCCTGCCGATCAAACGCAAGGCCGAATCCCTGTCCCGCGAGGGGAGCCTGGTTTTCAAATCCCGCGGCCTAGAAATCTCAGAGACCTACGACGACATTGTGCCCAGGCCCTTCGATGAGCGCAACAGAATAGAGAAGGGAACGCTGTACGCTGGTTTTATGAGGTCGGAGAGGGATTTGTGCACGTTGCAGTGCTGGGAAGGCGTGAGAGGATGGGTTTTGCCGGAGAAGCGGAGGGTCGAGTTCTGGGTTTCTGTTGAGGAAGAGTGTTATAAGCTGGTTTGGCCCTTCGAGGACATTTTGGAGACTTTTGGGTGTTGTTGGGGGGATGGTTGCAAAGTCACTGCACTTCTCTTGAAGGTATACCCTTTCTCCTTAGGGTTCCATTTTGCATGTGTTTAGGGTTTAAGGGCCTAGTTGAATGATATGATAGGTGGCAAGTTGAGCAATAGTTCTCCACATGATTGATGAATTAGGTTATGCAGTTTTTTTATTCAGTGATGAGACACTAGAAGAGCAATGTACAAACTGTCTCAACCTGCCAACTTATTTTGGTCAGAGTGCTTGATTGATCATTGCTTGCAATAAGATAGTTGTGAGAAAGCTGATTCCCGTGATGTTTATGGCCTTCGTTGGCCTCTTGCGACTCTGACTGCTGCTTATTATGAAGTTAAAATAGCCGCAAGCAGTCACCAGGCTCCACGCGTAATCACTAAAACAATGTGCATTCAAAGTCATAGCATAAAAGGCACATTTCCTTTCCGGCTGCATAAAACTCAGATTTGGCTAGTTTTTAGCATTGCAATAAAGCAGGGCACGTTTAGTCCTTGATGTGATCGATAAGGCTTTCTTGAAACAGACGGAACAGGAGTTTGGCACTTGGAGAAAGGATTTTTCCTAGAACATTATGTGATGTGGTGTAACTAGACCTTATTCCATCTCAATTTTACTCTGCATTAGGTGGCAGAGAGATGAATATGTGAATTCTGGTGAAGCACTGATTCCTGGTTCTAGAATAAGTAATAGCATTTTTGTCACAGGAAAACATATTTCTTGAATAAGCTGGTCTTAACACCTTTTTCTCTGTTGTATGTGGCCAACCTGGCATTTGAAGCACGAGAATTAAGTTGTGACAGTAAATACATTATGCCTAATTTTTCTGTTACTCTTTTTCTCCAAGTCTTTGTTTAGTCAGGTCATTTTTTATTTAAAACTTTTCTTTAACAACATTTTAATTTGGTTCATTGCTGCTTTACGTTTTAGCACCTTGCTAGCTTAAAAGGGTATACATTTGAATCTCCTGAATAATTTTCTATAATCACGTTTCGTCATCCATCTATGGTAGAGACGTGGAGTAAACTTTTCATAATACTATGTTCCCTTTATTCTTGTTCTTGGTGATTCTGCCACTGGACTTCATGCATTCAATTTGTGCTCCCTGGATTCTTACCTTATCAAAAGGGTTTTATATTTTCAGGTACAATTTGGTCCAAGAATATATAAAAAAGTTTCTGGTCCTGATGTTGCTTCGAGATTCAACCAGGATAGATATAACATCTGCATGGAAGACTACAACTTTGTTTGGGTACGTACAACTGACTTCTCTTCTGTGAAGTCAATTGGCTATTCGAATGCATTCTGTTTGGAAGCTGATGAGGAATCAGTTTCTGAAATCTTCAAGTGTCTTCCTTATTACGGGGGGCCTCTCAAAGATCTGACTTTGGAGGACTGGTTTGAATACTGTTATGCATCTGAAACAGTTCCATTGGTAAAAACAGATGCAAACATAGATTATGAGATCATTTTCCAGCTTAACTCTCTTGTTCATACTCAAAAGATAAGCATGGCAGCTGTAGATGCTAATCTTGTGAACATCCTCAGTGGTCAGACGATAGAGACTGCTACAAAGATTCTCGAAAAGTTGCACCAGCTGAATTCAATGTGCTACAATCCAGTGGACTTTGTGAAGACACAGTTAAGTGCTCCAAGCAGAAACCTTCAAGGACCTATGGCAGCATCTACGCGAAGCAGCTCCTCCACAAGCTATAAAAAGATAATGTGTTGTCACAGGGCTTTGATTACACCTTTAAAGATTTACTGCTTAGGACCTGAGCTTGAATCATCTAATTACGTGGTAAAACACTTTGCTAAGCATGCTGCAGACTTCATGAGAGTGACTTTTGTTGAGGAAGACTGGAGCAAGCTTCCCCCTCAGTCGATTTCCACAAGCTTCCAGCAAGATATATTTGCAGCTCCTGTTAGAACCAAACTATATGACAGGATATTAACTATACTTAAACACGGGTTTGTGATCGGAAAAAAGAAGTATGAATTTCTCGCATTCTCAGCAAGTCAACTGAGGTCGAATGCTGTTTGGATGTTTGCTTCTAATGAAGAATTGAAAGCAGAACATATTCGAGAATGGATGGGTTGCTTCAACAAGATCCGTAGTGTGTCAAAATGTGCTGCAAGGATGGGTCAACTATTCAGTGCTTCTTCACAAACTGTAGAGGTTCCTGCCCAAGAAGTCGAGATTATTCCAGATATCGAAATTACAACGGATGAAGATGTTACCTATTGTTTCTCGGATGGCATAGGCAAAATCTCTCTTCCTTTTGCTAGACAAGTTGCTGAAAAGTGTGGACTGAGTGAAACTCCGTCAGCATTTCAAATTCGATATGGTGGGTATAAAGGTGTGATTGCTGTCGACTGTAGTTCTTCCAGGAAACTGTCATTGAGGCCTAGCATGCTGAAATTTGAGTCGGACAACAGGATGCTTAATGTTACAAAGGGGAGTGACGCGATGCCTTGCTATTTGAATCGAGAGATCATTTCTCTCTTGTCTACCTTGGGTGTGAAGGATGAAGCATTTGAATCTTTGCAACTTGAACAGCTGCAACAAGTGGAGCAAATGCTCAGCAATCGAGATGCAGCTTTAGATGTGTTGGAAAATCTTGCTTGGGCTAATGCAAAGCATGTGTTGGTCAAAATGCTGCTTCAAGGTGGTTATGCGCCTAACCAGGAACCTTATTTATCAATGATGCTCCAATCTTATCATGAAAGTCTGCTGTCAGAGTTGAAAGGTAGGTGTAGGGTATTTGTCCCCAAGGGACGTGTCCTCATTGGATGTTTGGATGAGAGTGGCATCTTGGAATATGGCCAAGTTTATGTGCGTTTGAAAAGGACAAAAGCAGAGGAGCTACAATGTGGGGATCAGAGTTACTTCAGGAAGGTGGATGATAAGACATCTGTGTTGACAGGGAAGGTGGTCGTCACTAAAAATCCATGTTTGCATCCAGGTGATATCAGAGTGCTTGAGGCCGTGTATAGTGAGGTCTTGGAAGAGAAGGGTTTGTTCGACTGCATTCTATTTCCCCAGAAGGGACCAAGGTAAGCCTACACATGCCGTAGATTTGTTTTTGGTTATCTGTGTTCTGATATGAATAATCTTTCCTATGCACTTCTGCACTAGAGAATGAAGTGAAATAGTATCTTCTCGTTGTCTTAGTGATCAAGCCAATGGCTGATCGTCTTAATTCACAGAAACTATATCGTCAGTCAAGTCAACTCGATGGTTAAATCTGTTAGTTTGATAAGAAGCTCTCTCTCGTAGGCCACATCCAAATGAATGCTCGGGCGGTGACCTCGATGGTGACCTGTTCTTCATAAGTTGGGACAAAGACCTCATCCCACCTCAAGTAGTGCCTCCCATGGACTACCTCGGAGGAAGACCTCGAATCATGGATCACAAAGTCAGTTTAGAGGTAAACTCCTAGCTCACCCGCTTTGACAATTCCCATAAACAACCTCCCTTTTTCGTTTTTATCCCATGCCCTTTTATGCAAAATCTCAATACTCTGTCGAAACTCCACAGGAAATACACAAATTCTTCGTCGATTACATGGTGAACGACACGCTGGGTGCCATCTCCACCGCACATCTAGTCCTCGCCGACCGCGAACCAGAAAAAGCCTGTAGCTCAAAGTGCTTGGAGTTGGCTCAACTCCACTCCATGGCAGTCGACTTCGCGAAAACAGGAGCACCAGCCGCCATGCCCAGGTACCTAAAACCCAGAGAGTACCCTGACTTCATGGAGCGAACCGAGAAGCCAATGTACATCTCCACGGGAGTCCTCGGCAAGCTCTACCGAGCCACCCTCGAATCTTCCGCGCGAGCTGGGGTCACCTTCGTCTGGTCGAAGGAGGTCGCCGAAGCAGCTTACGACCTGGACCTTGAAGTGGAAGGCTTCCGGGACTTCCTGCCGCTAGCTGAGGCCCACAAGGACATGTACGTGGAGAAACTGAGCATGCTGATGAACTACTACGATGCGAAGCACGAGGACGAGATCATGACCGGGAATCTGCGCAGAAAGGCCGCGTATCTTCAGCGGGACAACCGGAGGTACGGCGAGACGAAGGATCGGATTCTCGTGGCGACGAAGAGCTTACAGATAGAAGCGAAAGAGTGGTTCGAGAATGGATGCAGCGTGAAGCAACGGCAGCAGCTGGCGTCTGCTTGGTACCACGTAACGTACCATCCGGATTATTTCGAAGAAGGCACGACGACGACGTGCTTGAGCTTTCCGTGGATCGTCGTCGACACTCTTCTTGGGATCAAATCTGCGAACCGTCGAGACATGTTGGTCGATCAGGAGACAACGACGACGGATTAACTGCACCTAGTTTCGTCGTGTCTAATCGAGCATCATCTTGCCGAGAGTGTGAGTGAGAAATCCTGAAGATATCAACGCGTGCTGTGCAGGTGACTTTTGCCATCACGAATGAAATGGTTTCGACGGTCATAGTCACAGGACTCTGTACTTAGTGCGAGCTCTACTCTTGCTAATGGAATCATTGAGGAATATAATGTTTGATTAAGATAAAACTTTATGTTACCAGCCGGTTGATTGGATAGGGATAATGATAACTAACTGCCGAGCTGTGCCCAACTTACCAAGTTGAATTAGCCAATGGATTGATCAAAGTGGAGGACCTAATTAGGTGGGTTAGGAGATGGATTAGTGCGTTAGGTAAAACTTGATTATAGCAATTGGAAGTGCAATTAAATTAAGTGGTTCATATTTTGGATGTTAGCCAGCACAGCTACGCCTTGCCTCCAACAGCAATGTGCTACAAAATCAATATCCAAAAGGGAATCTGTGGGGCGCCACCCTGCATTTAAGTTTTTATTGAGGGTAGTTTGGAGCCTTGCATTTTAAGAATTGGGTGTTCTAGTTAGGTAGGGGTGGGCAAACGGTTCGGTTTCGGAACCGAAACCGAATTAAACCGAACCGAAATCGAATTAATGCTATTTGGTTCGGAATTCGGAAGGAAAATATGGAGAGTTCGGAAATCAAGGCTCTTTCAACCGAACCGAATTTTCGAATTTCCGACCGAAAAACCGAAATACTATAATTGCAAGTTCCAAATGATGGATTTTTATGTTTGTAGTTGTTTTTAGACTTAAATATTTGAAATGTTTTAAGACTTATGTGTTGAAAAATTTGGTTTTATCATTGATGATGCATATAATTGATATTTATTGTTTATATTAGGGGTGAAAAATAATTTAAAAGTGAGAAAATACAAGTACCTTCACAAATTCGGTTTTGTGTGAAAAACCGAACCGAATTATAATTCGGTTTAAACCGACCGAACCGAATTATAACTCGCTTCGAATTCGGTTTGAGGTTTGGGAGAATTCGGGGACCCGGTATTCATAATTTCGGTTCGGTCGAAACCGAACCGACCGAATGCCCACCCCTATAGTTAGGGCTGCAAATGAGTTGATGTGAGTTTTGATATAGTTTGGACTCGATTTGTTTATTTAGATTCGATTTGTTAATATACGAGTCGAGTTTGAACTCAACTTGTTTACTAGATTGTTGATTTGATCTCGGCTCGTTAATAAGCTCACGAGCTCTATTGGAGTTGAGTTCTTCAATTAGCGCGCGAGATCGGCTCGAGCTAAGGTATCATATAATTTAGTTCATAATTTTTAATTGTTCATTATCATGTTATTTATTAGTAATTAGTATCTGAGCAATCTACAATACATAATTTTCCTTTCAAATTATAAATAAAATATATTTGATCACGTGCACAAATTCTTAAATATAATATGTGGTGAGTAGATATATAATCTAACAAACCTATGAATTATCAACAAGTCGATGAACTATATTGATTGATTCGCTCATACTTTGGTAGTTGATATGACTCACTACTATCAAACCAACTCATAGCTCTAAATGAGCTGGCTCAAGAGTTGAGGTCAATAAGCCGCCAAATAGAGTCAATTGTCAAACGAGACCAAACGACGAACCGCTCGTGAACGGATTGACTCATCTGCCACTCTAAGTACAGTATGCATTACTATGCTAAAGATTACAATAACTTATTGACAATCAAAAAGTTAATTAACTATAGACTACTAATCCTCTAAGCCTTTCCTAATCCTAGCGTACCAATTTATGAAGCTTTTGTGACCTTTGAGATCACTACAAGTCTACAGCACCTTTTCTACTTAAAAAATACCTGGGAAAAGAATACGACAAAGGCAGCTCGCTCAAACCAACGGCAACAGATGCCTTTTTTCTCAACCAATTAAGTCTCTCTCAGCTTTATCATCTCAAATCTTCCTTCATCTTCATTATCATTTTCATAAAAAAAAAACTGATGATAATTTATACGCACCAATCCAAATGTACCAACTTAAATATAGAAACGGGAACAATAAAAAAAAAATAAACAACCATATCAAATTGAATTCCTATTTTCTTTTTAAGGAAACGAATCAAAAAAAGCAAAAACATAAATTAAAGTTTCTCTATTGAATATTTATACTTACAAAATCACGAAAATTAAGATTAGAAAAGGAAAGAAAAATAAAGAAATTAAAGGACACGGAAACTACAGAGAAGGAATTGGCGCCGTCACGCTACGTCGCCGTCACCCCCAGCCCAAGTCAAAAAAACCCATCCCAATCCACTCAGGCTCCAGCTGTACCCGACCCGACTCCGACTGCGACGGAAACCAATTCCCCATCTCCCAGCGGCGCAATTTAGCAACCACCGCCGGCAGAGTCCAAATTTCCAAACTCCATTCACACGACGGCGGCCGACGATTCATCGATAACGCGAGCGTCCATGTTCAGCGGCTTACCGGAGACGGAAACCGAAGCGTAGCGCGAAGAGAAATCACGAAATCCACCACCACCGACGGGGTTGCCGTAATCGTCGTAGTCCTCGAAATCCATGTGCTGGCCCTCGTCGAAGTTCAAGGCGTAACTCAGGGGATCGTACTGAAACTTCCCGTGTCGGTTATTACTATTGTTGCCAATCGCGCCCTTTCGATTGAACCTGCGGATGAAGGTCTTCCACTTGGGACCGGCGACGATCTCGGACCACTCCCTGACCTTCTTGACGGCCTGGATCCCGCCGGCCAGCCAGGAATTCTCCCACCAAGGGGATGACGAAGGGGAGGCAGGGGAAGAGGAGGAGGAAGAGAAGGAACTGGATCGGCGGCGGGAGGGGAAGCAAGGGAAGGTGAAGCAGCAGCGGGAGTGGGAGAGGAGTGTGTTCTCCTCCGGGATGGAACAGGCGGCGACGGAATCGGATCTCCGTGCCGTTTCCGCGTCGGATTCTGGTGCTGGCGCGGCGCCCATGGGAGAATTGGAAATCGGGGAAACCCTAATCTGGAGGTAGAAAGAAAACAGAGTGGAGAGATGTTTGGTTGGGAGAGAGAGGGTGTGGGATAAATATGTGGGAGAGAGAGGGAGTTTTGTAACGGAAAGTTACCGGCAACCGGGGGTAGTGGGAGAAGTGAGAAGTGGCGCTGGCTGGCGGGTGAGATTTTCTCGTGAAGTTTTCGCGGGAGGGTATTTGGGTAATTGCAGAGGGGAAGGGAGGAGCCGTTGACGGGATGGACTGGTGACGTGGAATAGGGGAGTTGGGGTATCTATCTAGGCGCGGAGTTCTGGTGGGTCCGGAAGGTGAGCTGTCTGCCTTTTTTTGTAATAATAGGGATTTAGTTGTCCCGTAATTATCTAGTATTTTGATATCAGACTGATTAAAGTTGGTTCTAAAAATTACTAACCATCATCCTAACTTAATATGTAATTTATCAAATTGTCTATTTTGAATTTCAAAATCAAACACAAAACAAACAATCCCTCCCCTTCCATAAATCTAAAAAAATATAAATCAAAATCCAACAAATTATCTTATGGACCGAACCATAAATCGTAGTAAAAGAATATAAAATTATTGATATAAACCAAACAAATCCAAAAAAATTCCGAAACCCCTCAACCTAAGACTCTCTTCGGTTGAGCCATGGTGCAACCGAAGGTGATTTTCGGTTGGTCCATGGTACAACCGAAAATTGCCTTAGGTTGAGCCATGGTACAACCGAAAATTGGCTTCAGTTGAGGGGTTTTGGGTTTTTTTTGAAAAAAAAGTCGAATTTTTACCTCGTCGGAGTCGCTACTCATGATTCAGATGTATTCCCAACGATTACGACTCGAGAATGTCAACGATGAATTCGAGAGTGTGGGAAATTGAGTGTTTTTCATTTTTTTTAGTTAAAGTGATGTTTGTTTGCTAAAGATGACAAAAGGTTAAAAGTGTAACTTTGTTATTTTTTAGGACGATCAATAGTAATTTTAAGGACGACATTTATCAATTCTCTTTTTGATATTTTCACTCCAATTGATTCTTTGATTTGAGTCGGAAGAATCGAGATTCTGGTTCGACCTCAATCCAATTGAAGGTGGGTTACAATTTGGTCTGCCAAATATGGTTTTGGTTTGGTTTTAGGGCCAAACATAGTTTTGACCTTGCTTGACCATGGGCCAAACCGAAACAAAGTCTAGTTTACAACCCTTGCTCAAACGTGGTCAAACCTTGGTTCGCCCGGATTTTCAATCAAATGTCGCATGTGCTAACATCCCTCTTAACAGTAATCATGTTCTAACTTTTGGCCACGAAGTTAAAAATGTGTTAACTTGTCATGTTGGTAATAGGGAGCAAAATAGACTTCAATATTGACAGAAGAAGTAATATTACAAAATGGTGTTTGCAAGTATAGGGAGAGAGGCAACATCCACATCATACATATATACATTCAAATGGGATAAGGAGGAAGAGAGGAATTGTAACGTGCAAGGATGAAATGCAAATGTGATAGCAGCTCTGTTGTCTCTTTCGGCCTTACGAAGGAAGACTGAACTGGTAGATTTAGATTTTCGGCAAAGGAAGTGAAAGACAACTATGGAGAATCTATGAATGTTAAACAACAAGCATCCCAAATTGTTTTCTTCCCTAATAAACCTACCATACCATCCCAACTTCCACCAACACAAAAAAAACACATTGTCACTAGGGGTGTCAGTTCGGGTCGGGTTCGGTTACCCGAACCGAAACCCAAAAAACCCGAAAACCCGAAACCGAAAACCACTAAAACCGAACCCGATAAGGACTTGCGGGTTCCGATTATCCGAAACCCAAAAATTCCTTATCGGGTTCGGGTTCGGTTAAAGCAAAACCAAAACCCAAACGCCTAAAAATACGGGTTAGAGTTCTATTCATTGGAGGTTTTTAGCCGGAACCCGAAAAACCGATAAGCATAACCGAACCCGAAATCAAAAAACCCGAAACCCGAAACAAACCCGAACCTGAAAAACCGAAAATGTATATAATCGGGTCGATTTCAGGTAAACCCGAAAAACCAAACCCGAATGGACACCCCTAATTGTCACAATCTAACTACCTCATCATTCCAATGGAATATCCACTCCCCTCCTCTCCCAACCATGACTTTCCTTCCTTCATTGGCCAAGCCAAAGTCCAATCATTTCCTTAAAACAGTAGACTACACTCATTTCCAACCTGGAATTTTTGTCCCATCCAAGCTTTCCTTGGGTTGGTTGTCTCCCTAAGATTGGGTAACCCAAAGTTTCATCATGATGCCCCAGTTGACCTTTTTACAAGCTGCTTACCAAGCATGGAACTGGGAACCTGCTAGATAAGGAAGGAAACTAGCAGCCAACTCACATGACAGAGCTGGGATGGGAAGTCTAAGGTTGGTAATGGTGGCATGGTCCAGGAGTTGCACCAAGCACATTCCTGTAAAAAGAAACCACTGCACAGGGCACAACCTCTGGAGGAAGATGCAGAAATAAGCTTTGAAAATGAGCCAGCTGTGACATCCTTCATTTTCCAGGTAATATCAAGAGTAGATGAAGAGAACCTTCAGCATAGATCACAAGCTTTCGACTTAAGACTCTTCATTCATCAATTTGAATCTTTCTAGTTTTAATATTGGACCATCACAAAGACAGACATTTGACTCTAATGTCTACATCTCAATTCTACAGATCCAATGTTTTCAAAACATCGATGGGATGGGAAACCATGCCTGGAGAAAGATGTGTCTCTTTAAAAGTGCTTCTCCAGATTCCGGCAAAAGAAATAAATTAAAATAACAGAAGAACTGTCAAAGTCCTTGATCAGTGATAGAACCTAGACGAATGACGACTGTATGAGGATCTCAGTAACTCTAACAAGCAAATTTCAGGTATCTTATCATGTTGCACCAGAGTTTCCAAACAGATAGGAAGAATGATGCTAATGTGTCTCATAATGACTTCTTTCAAATCCAACGAAACTCCATTCCCATTCCAATTGTAAGATGCAATAGATGGGAAAGTCAGAAACCACACTTATGTACATAAGCAAGACAGACTATCTCAAGCAGAAACTATATTAGCAGCGCCCAATTTATGCAACCAAAGCAAGGATAGCCACAGTTCGAGAAACTAATCAAGCTCTTGAATACCGTTAGATTGGAACTCGCCTACTTACACCCACTTGAAGCAAACTCCTAGCAAGGATCAAGGCTGTCAACTTACAAGGCAGCTCTTCCAACATCACCACCACCACCACCATGAACTTTCAGAAACACCTTTCCAGCTTCATCCACCTTCCCCGAATCCAAAGCAATAGCAGCAAATATCGCCCGGAAAGCACCACAAACCACCGAAGGAGTTGATGAATCCGTCTTTGACGAAACCCTAATCACTTTGTGAATCCCCAAGCGCTTCCCATCAACAGCACACGAATTGTCGACGTTTGAGACTTTAGCAATCCGATCACTGAGAGTTTTCGAAGATATATCAATGTCGCCTCTGAGTGACTGGACAGCAACAGCCGTGTCGATGACATTGGCACCCAATATACTCAACGCATTGTTGTTCTCTAGGGAGTAGGAAGAGTGGGTCATCGCCAGGCGCAGCAGCCCAACCTTCTGGAAAGAGTAACTGCAAGGTGCAAGCACACAAATTTACAAAACAGAAAGAAAAGACCTTTTACAGTCATTCGCAAACAATACTGAACTGAAACAGGCTACGATAGTAGGAGATAAAGCAAGTGAAAAAAGCTAACAATGATTTTATCAGCAACCAAACGGAGTAGGTACGGAAAAGGAGTGAACTTTACCCAATTTGATTCTGCAGAGCTTCGAGACCCGATGCAAATGGCGATAATGAGAGCTGGATTCTACGGTCAACCGGTTCATGGGCAGCAGTTACCTGCTGAGGAAAAAGGTAAAAACCCCAGCTCACTGGTTTTGCGGTCTTATGGATTCTTTATTAGGGTTCAGTTACAATTTCGAGACTTTGTAGGAGTGAAAAGTAAAGGAACCTGTGAAGAAGAGAAGACAACCAGCGTGATGAATAGCGCGATGAAGAACAAGCATCGAGAAGCCATTGTTGGAGCCGGCGATCACTTCAGTCTCTTGCGGGCGTGGAAACTGGAGGCAGTGGGTTATTCTCGTGTGATCGCGTTGAAGTTTGAAGGAAGACGAAGGTAGTCAGAAGGCCGGTTCATGTCGGGCCGGGTCAGCGTGGGGCTATGGATGGCAACAAAACCCGAACCCACGGGTACCCACTCGACCCAACCCGGTCAACACGGGTAAAACTCGTGTTGACTGGTTTTGGGCCGGGTTCGGGTTTAAACCCGCTACACTATTCATCGGGTCGGGTTGGGTTTGGGTTTAGGTAAACCCGCCCCATGGGTACCCGCCCACACACATATAATTACTTTCCCGGTATATTTAATATTCTAAATAATATATCTTCCTTAAAGAACTGATATTCTTTATGTTTGTGGAGACATGTATAATTTGTTCTTTCTAATTGTTTAGAATGAAGTTGATATTATGAAGTGGAGAGTGAAGAAACTTAGTTGACGAGGAAGAAGCTTTCAATTAATCTTATTGTTTATGGATGTTTATCTTTAATTTTGAACAATTTGTATTGATCATTTGCGGTTTGCTTGTATGCTCTAGATTGGTGTTTTTGTATGATTTATTTGTATGAAAAAATTGATGTTAAACTTTTATTTTGAAAGAAACTTGTTGTAAATTTTTACCACAAAAACCCACGGGTACCCATGAACCCGCGGGTACTCATGAACCCGCGGATACCCAGCGGGTTGGGTTGGGTTTGAGTTTTTCAAACCCAACGGGTTTTACCCCGGGTTTTTTTTTGCGGATAAACCCATGGGTTTGGGTTTGACAAAACCCGCCCCAACCCGACCCATTGCCATCCCTACGTGAGGCTGACTTTCAGTTGGACAGAGAGGTCAGTATTTTCCGATTTTGTCCACTGATGAGCGGGCTAATGAGCCTTTCCTGAGTTTGGGCCCGAGTGTAATAGACCACAACCACATCCAAGGCTTTGAAGTTTCATTTGAAAAGTAGTGTTAGGGTTAATTTCAGTGTGGGTAAGCATACAATTCATCGAACCACATATTTATAGCGTGCATTGTCGAGTGAGATCTACAAAAGCCGATAATCAAGTAATTAGTCGTGTTTCAGATGCAGTCTAATCTTCCAAGTTCTTCGTCACGACATCGATAATGGACTGCTAAATATTGACGTATTAGCATAGAAAGCACACATTGCCCAGCTACAAAAGTTCTTAAAATGAAACTCCCATATGAGGAGGTTCTTCCAATCAAACTTTATTCAAAAGGGTATCCATTTTAGAGAGAGCTAGGGCTGACAAACGGTAATACGGTAACCGGTTTACCGTTTTACCGAACCGGTAACGGTCGGTAAACGATAAACCGATTACCGTCGGTATCGGTATTCGGTGGCGACGGTGAGGATCCAATTTACCGGATACGGGGTCGGTATTTACCGTCGGTAAATCGGTAAATACCGAATAAGGAAGGTGGAGCAGAAGTGGGCAAATATGAGAAAAACTAGTGAACCTACTACCACCAATTTGAATTACAAACAGAGGGACAGAAGCAAAAAGAAGAAGCAGGAGTAGTCCTATCTGGAACTACTTCAAAATAGTAGGGTATAAACAAAGACAACTTGAGGCGAGGAAACTGCGAGAATAACTATCTTATATGATCTTGAACATTCACATTACAGCTGAAATAGTAGGGAATAGATTCGAGAATGAAACAAACGAATGGGCAGAGGCAAAGTAATTACCAAACCCGTAGATCATAGGCTACTGATGATATCATAGGCTACTGATGGTGTTGCTATATCCAGCATAGTGTATTTTCTGCAGGTAATTCTCCATTCTTTAGAAGGATCCAATCACCAAATTTGTTCCCCCTTGCGGTAATTCGGTAATCGGTAAACCGGTTACAAACCGGTATCGGTAACGGTAAACAATTTTGGCCAGTTCGGTATACCGAAACCGGTAAATTCGGTAACCAATTTACCGTTTACCGACCGATTCCCACCCCTAGAGAGAGCCATTGTTGTAACAGATGCCAGGACTGAGAAATCAATACTCAAAAGACCAACACGTCTCAGATCACAATCTAAAGCAATCGCCAAACATAGCTCTAATGAAGAACTCTACTTAATTCGACTCCAACTAGAAACCTTGATCGTCAGAGCATTAAGAACACATGCTGCACCTATCGCATCTATCTCGAGAAGAACTAATCCATAGAAAAGATTGTGATGTCCAAGAGTTTTACTATTTTAGCTTAACCCTTTTACAACGATGCAACTAGACAGCTAGATACAGTTTCTTCTTGAATTCCCATGGCTCTTCGATCCCTTCATCTATCTTTAGTAAGTCTCACTATCAAGCTTAAGATACCATAGTCGACCTTACACTTTTACCTTCGCTTTCCCTTTGTCACTCACTCTTCCACAGTTCCTTGTCCGTGTATGATTTAGCTTTACTTTATTACTTAATAAAATAGCAGACGCCGGACGGGTCACATTCGCTTCCCCTGCCACTACCAAAAACAGAGCACAGCACTCTCTCTGCCTCCGGCCCTGTTAATTCCTTCAAACACTCGAACATGGCTTCTTCTTCCCCTGTTTCATCATCACTCAAAGCAAGCTTATCCGCAGCCGCCTCCGCGGCCGCAGCCATCATGGTGGCCCGTTCCGTGGCACAGGACTTCCTCCCTGACGAATTCCACGACTACCTAACCTTCTACATCCGCAAATTCCTCAGCCAATTCTCCTCCCAGCTCACCATGGTCGTCAACGAATTCGACGACCGGCTGGTCCCCAACCAAATCTACGACGCCGCCGAGACCTACCTCGCCAGCAGGATCAACCCGTCGACGAAGCGGCTCAACGTCAGCCAGCCCGACAAGGAGAACACGATTCAGATCAGGATGGAGAGGCACGAGGAGGTCACCGACGAGTTCGAGGGCGTGAAGTTCAATTGGATTCTGCGATCCAAAAAAATCCAGTCCCCACCGAGGAGGAGGCTCGGATCATCGCGCGATGACGACGACGATTTATTAATGCTCTCCCACGCTAAGTTTTTCGAGGTCAGTTTCCCCAAACAGCACCAGGAAATGGCGGTGAAATCCTACTTCCCCCACATCGTCAGGGAAGCCAGAGCGATGAAGCAGGAGAAGAGGACGCTCAAGATCTTCACCGTGGAGCCCGAGAATCTGTACGGGGACATCTCCGAAGTGTGGACGGGGGTAAATCTCGACCATCCGGCGACATTCGATACTCTGGCTCTCGATACAGAGCTCAAGAACAATATCCTGACGGACCTGGAGCGGTTCGTCAAGAGGAAGGACTACTACAAGAGAGTCGGGAAAGCGTGGAAAAGAGGCTACTTATTGTACGGCCCTCCCGGTACGGGCAAATCGAGCCTGATCGCGGCGATGGCGAACTACCTGAATTTCGACGTCTACGACCTCGAGCTGACCGAGCTGAGGGAGAATTCCGAGCTCAGGAAGCTGATCATTGCGACCGCGAACCAGTCGATTTTGGTGGTGGAGGACATCGACTGCACGGTCGATTTTCAGGATCGGTCCGCCGCCGCGGATAATTCGAATTCGAATTCGGGTCAGAGGCGGCACGTGACGCTGTCCGGGTTGCTGAATTTCATCGACGGGCTGTGGTCGAGCTGCGGCGACGAGCGGATCATAGTGTTCACGACGAATCACAAGGAGAAGCTGGATTCGGCGCTGCTGCGGCCCGGGAGGATGGATATGCACATCAATCTGTCTTACTGTACTCCTTGTGGGTTCAGGATTCTGGCTGAAAATTACCTTGGGGTGAAGGATCACGAGCTGTTCGATGAGATCGAGGGGCGGATTTCTGAGGCAGAGGTGACTCCGGCTGAAGTGGCGGAGCAGCTGATGAGGAATGATGATGATGATGGTGATTCGGTAGGTGTGCTTGCTAGGCTGATTGAGTTTCTGAAGTTGAAGAAGAAGGATGAAGAGAAAGGAGAAGTGGAAAGGAAGAGCGGAGAGAAGCAAGAGATTGGGGACAGTGGATCAAGCAGCGGCAGTGATGACGAAGACTGAATTCTTGATCAGAAGTTTTGTGTTCAATGTGGTTAAATTAGTAGTGGTTTGTAATTTGCCACTTGATATTCGTTGTAGAGGTTAGATTCATAATTATTTTTATATAAAGATTCATACTTTATTATTAGTTTGAGTTAATTTTTTAAATCATATCGTATTATTATTATTATGCATATGAAAGTTAATAAGTTATAACCTAAAAGTATTTAAAATTCAACTCGTGTATTTGTTGCATATGAACAAATAATTTGACATCTCAAAATTTGAGTCCTAAATAATATTTCAAATGTATTTGATGCATGTATTTGCACAATTTAATTTGAAATATTTACATTTGAAATACATTTATTCAAACCACATTGTTTGGATATTCATTTAAAACTCTTGAATATTTTTCTTTTTTGAATTTGGTGTTTTTTGGCCAAACTTTAATATTATCGGGAAATTATCTTTTTAGACCTAAATGTATTCTTTTCTTAAATTTTAGAATCTAAGCTTTAATATTTTACAAGCAAGTCCAAAATCACTAACCCCAAGGAAGAAAATCAGGTAATTCTGTTTTACCTCCCTCTTAAAAGAAGCGTCTTTGACTCTCTCGATCTCTCCCACTAGCAAAAATTCAGTAGTCTGACTCGCGGCAGCCAATCGTTCGACTCATTCAGCAACCGCCGATGAGCTGAATCGAGCGGCGGGTCGGACTCCGGGTGACGCCGCCGATCATGCCAGGACCCGGTGCTCACCTCATGTACGCCATGGCGTCCGGAGTGGGCCTAACAACCCTCACCGGCGGCCAATTCACTCCACACCACACCTTAACCTACACCATCAACGCCTTCTTCGGTCCGGACATCGGCTCTTTCTCCGACTGGCTTTCTTCCTTCTTCGCTTCATCCTCCTTTGTCTCCCGCCTCGCCGACTCTATCCACCACCCTCTTTATTACATCCTAATTTTGGGGATCCCCTTCTCCTTTTTCTACTCCTGGCTCTCCAATATCTTGCTCCGCCGCAAGCTCCTTGATTCCGCTTCTGGGGTGAGCAGTTTTAGCTTTTAAACTTCGATCCATGTTGTCAGTCGCTGTAATTAATTCGGGGATCTATGATTCTGCCGTTTTGGGGGGGTTTGGTGTTATTTGTGGTAATGGGTACAGGTGGGGTTTTTTGCTGGATCTGGCTGCTGCTGACTTCTACTACTTGCCTAATTGGGGGATGGGTTTTCAAGTTTACTGCAAAAAGCATTCATTTTTACTCGTTGAAGCACAATTTTTGCCAGTTGGTTGATGAATTTGGGGGATTTTAAATGTGGGTATTCATGAGGGATTTTGGTTGCTATGCAGGTTCCTCTGTCAAGGAAGCAATGCTTGTATTTGATATCTGCAGGATCTTTGTCACACTTTTTCTTAGACCACTTGTTCGAGGTCTGGAGATCACTCTTCTTCTCTGCTCAACTCCGTTTAGTCATAGCAAACCGTTTGTTGTTTGCGACATGATCGCATTGCGTTTCTGTGATTGAAATGTGTGGCAAGTGCAAGATGTTGATTGTTTGTTTCTATCCGTGGATATCGTAGGCATTAGAATTCAGTGTTTACCCTTTGTTGCTGGTCCGAAGTTTGCATGTTTTTCCTTCGCTAGCTAGCAACAGAAGTGCTTACTGTAACCCCTAGGTTCCCTTATGTGCTGCTGTACTGGAAAATGTTCAGGAAAATGGACATTCCTCGATGTACAGTTGGATATTAAGCACTGGATGGTGGGAAAATCGGGCACCAATCAATCCAGATGCTGTTCTTTTTACTGGATTTCTGTGCACTAGCCTAATCCTTGGGTTTGTTTATGTCAACAGGTATGCACCATTCTCTTCTACTGAAACTGTCCATGTTTCATTCCATTATACTAGCTGGTAGTCATTTGCAAATGCTTGGACTCTATTGCTTTTTGCATCTTCAGGGTGAAGCCTATGAAGTCCCTTAAAAACCAGACGTACCAGTCTTACCAACTTGTTGTGGGGATAGCTATCTGTTACTGCCTGTGGTGTGCTAGCCAGATTTACTGGGTGAAACCTCGCCGTCCGGCCATCGGTGAAGAGGCTGATCTCGGAGTCATTATCTTTCTGGCTGTCTATTTCTTCCTTCCGCATTTCTTCTGTTCTTTGTCCTTGAACCCAAGAGATCATCAATCTCAGCAACTTCCACTGTAATACAATTCACCCTTGTTCAAGATGTAGTAGTGTACCTTGGCTATGATAGGGGGGAAAGATACTATTTTCTCCATTTTTGGTAACTTTCCACATGTATCACAGCCTATACAATTATTATGACGACTTTGTATGTATCACAGCCTATACAATTATTATGACGACTTTGTATGTATCTTTAGGTACTTTAAATAAAACAACTAAACAAGCCAGCCTCATTGACATCGTCCAAGTATATTAGAGACAATAGCTCTCTCCGAATAATTATGCTTGGAAAGATCAAGATTCAAGAACTTCAAGAGGAATGGAAGTATGGGATCAAAAACAGTGGGAGCTAATGGGAGGCTAGGGTCGTTTGGAAGTTGCGATTGTTTTGTTGAGATTGTCATTATGCATGTATTGTTTACAATGCATTGTTTTTTGATTTTTAGCAGAAACAATACATGGATTGTTTCTGTGATGTGACAGAAACTATCACTCATTTTGAGTGATTGTTATATCTCAACTTTTAGTTGTGATTGTTGAGATAGTTGAGTTGAGATTGTTTTGTCTCAGCTTTTAGCTGATGCGACATACACAATCACACATACCAAACGTTGTATTCTACAATGCATCAAATTCGACAATACATGTATAATATTATACATGCATTCTCAACAATACATCTATTTAACAATCGCAACTTCCAAACGACCCCTAAATTTGTATGGGATAAAAAACAGAAAAGGGGTAATGAAACCAAAACAGTGGCAGTCGCGTCGTGCCTCCAAGAGTGTGCGCTGTGCTCACACCGTCAGACCTCACACCGTGGGCGTCTGACACTGCTTATCATATTTTCTGTTTTGTTTTAATATGTTTGTTGTGATGCTTTTTCAACCAACAAAATTCATTTCGATGGAAATTTCGTCCATTCTTTGCTCAATGTTTCGTAATACTATATAGTATTTAGTATTTGATATTTCATCGAATATGGTGTTAGATAGAGTAAGAAAGTGTGTATTGCGGGACTTACTTACTTATACTCTGAATTATTTAAATATCCATTTACTTTCCACTTATTTAAGAAATAAAACCAACCTTCTTTTCTAACCATGTGAAAACTTAAATTGGGGATTGACGTGTCGACAATGTAGCCGATGAATAAAAAGAAAAGCACCTTAGACTCATGGGAAGCTATGGAAGAGCCAATGACGACGAACACGAAGAAAGAAGGTGGAAATGGATTCGACGAGATATAACTAGAGAAAGTCTTTACCAAAGTTGGATAGAAAAAAAAAGGAAAAAATCTCAAAGTACACATGTTCTTAAAAAAAATTCCCAAAATACATTAGTTATAAAAAAAATTCCAAAACTACACATGTTTGAGCATCACCATTTTTGTCTAAAACGGTGAAGGTCATCACCGCGTTTGACAAACACGGTGAGTACTGTACCGTTTTAAACTAAAACGGTGAAGTATTCACCGTTTCAAACCAAAACGGTGAAGTTTTCACCGCGTTAATTAACAACGGTGAACACATCACCGTTTTGGTCAAAAACGGTGAAGCCTTCACCGTTGTTAACTAACGCGGTGATCATTTCCCACGTTTCCCACCCCTGGTAGGTCAAAATTAGGTCGCAGCTACCACCTATTCACCGTCTGAGACAAACGCGGTGATAGTGTTCACCGTTTTTGACAAAAACGGTGAATAGTAGCCAGATTTTCCTATAAATAGCACACCACCAGCAGTTGTAAAAACATAACCACTCCTCTTTCTTCAAATTTCAGCAGCCAAAATCGAGCATAATACACAGAACAGAAATTTTTCGGTATGTTGAGACTTTTCGTATTATGGTCTAATTATGTTTTTAGTAGTTATAGTATGATTTAATTTTCGTATTATGTTGTTGTTAGTTAGTTGAACTTATGTTCGTTAGTTATAGTATGATTTAATTTTCGTATTATGTTGTTGTTAGTTAGTTGAACTTATGTTCGTTAGTTATAGTATGATTTAATTTTCGTATTATGTTGTTGTTAGTTAGTTGAATTTATTTCCGTTAGTTATGGTATGATTTAATATTAGTTGTACAATATGATTTTGGTTAATTTTACTGTCTTTAAGCTAATAGATACTTATTGTAAATTGTAGATATGGGTAAATTCAAGAAGTTTCATCTTACTATTCGGTGGAATGGAAGGGTGACAAACTCTGACATAGGCATTGATTATGAGGACGGCGAATCCATTATGCTGAAAATTGAATCCCGATTCAATTTTCAAGAACTCTATGATCTTTGTGCAGAAAGGGTTTGTACGAGCGGACAGACGAGACTTGGCAAAATTACTTACCGGTATCCAGACATGAGTGCTGGCGGGGTCGTGTTCCAAGAAGTTGTCATAAACGATGATGACGCGGTTATGATGATGTTACAGTTCCTAAGCGATAACCAAGTCCGGCTTGCAGAGGTGTATGTTGAGACCGAGGCGCTCGGTGAATCTCATTCTCACCAGTATTCTTATGATGATGGTTTTGCAGGAGGGTACGAATGGGGTGGTAGTTCGAGCAACTACCAAGGCGGTGGTTATACAGGAGGTTACGGGGAGGGTGGTGGTTCAATCAACTACGGTGGATCGAGTAGTGCAGGATGGTTCCACCTCTTGCTGGATGTGAGATACCAGCCACGGGACCGACACTTGCCCCGCATTCAACGGTGGATGCCCCCGTCCTTGATTTGGTGTGGTGGTCGGCATGTCGAAGCCCAAACGATCACGGATGAGCGGCCCCCAACCTCCTCCGGGTTTGGTCGTGGAACCAATGATGGCATCTCCAGATATAGGAAGCCCGGTGAGGATCGCCACGTCTTTGAGGGTGATCGTCATTTCCCCCTCCGGAAGGTGGAATGTATGGGTTACGGGACGCCATCGTTCCGCCATTGCCGTAAGCAGCTCGTTGTCGATCTCGATCCGCAAGAAATGGCGCAACATTCCCAAACCGGTCCTCGCTATATAGGGCTCCAACCTTGGATGTCAAGCGGGCAAGTTATTGGTCCCTTTATGAACCACGGGAACAAGAGATTCCTAAAAAAAATAGGAAAAACATCAATTAATTAGATTAAATAAAGCAAAATAAAACATTAGAAAATAATAAAATAAAGCAAGTCAGTTCATCAAATTACCGGATTGTTATCCCAAATGGCACGGGAGCGATGCATTTCTTGATCGGTTAAGAGACTCGCATCCCTTGGGCCATAATGGATATACAATCGAGGATCGTATATCTCGGCCACCCATCTATAAAAAAGTAATATAATCAGAGATTGTTACGATAAAAAATAAATCAAATTGTTTCGATTAAAAAAAATCACAAACCAAAAACCTACACGAAGAGCCTCTTCGTCCATTATTGGCGGAAGCCGGACAGAGGTTCGACGGGTTTAGCTTTGTAAGGGACGGGAACTTAGCGGGACGGGGGCTTTAGGGTCAAACTCTAGTAATTCTTTCTGATGTGGAAGATCGGACTTAGCCGCAACCACAGAGCATACTTAGAACGAGACTAGAGCGGATAAATTGAGGGAGAAAGAAGTGAAATGTTTGTGGGGTGAGTTGAAAGTGAAAGGGGAAGGGGGTATTTATAGTTTGGGGGAAGGGGGGAGGAGCTGCTGCGCAGTTATTAGGGCTCCATTCACCGCGTTTGATGAACGCGGTGAACTCACCGCTTTAACCAAACGCGGTGAATGCAAAGGTGACGTGGCGTGCTGTGAGGCGTCGGATCGTGGGAAGAAAACCACGATCCGCGTCTCACCGCATCTAACGGCCACGGTGAAAGCACATTGGCGCGGATTGCTGACGCAAACAAACACGGGTTATTCACCGTGTTTGTCTAACGCGGTGAATACCCTGTGCTGTCCACGTCAGCAACTTCACCGCGGCCAACAAAAACGGTGAAGCCTTCACCGTTTTAGTTTAAAACGGTGAAGGCATCACCGTGTTAAATTAAAACGGTGAGTTATTCACCGTTTTTAACAAAAGCGGTGAACCCTTCACCGTTTTAGTTTAAAACGGTGAAGTACTCACCGTGTTTGTCAAACGCGGTGATGACCTTCACCGTTTTAGACAAAAACGGTGATGCTCAAACATGTGTAGTTTTGGAATTTTTTTATAACTAATGTATTTTGGGAATTTTTTTTAAAAACTAGTGTACTTTGGGATTTTTTCCAAAAAAAAAAGCAAGGATAATTTTGGGTTTATATAAAAATAGGGAGGACAATATAAGCATAAAAACGCAATACAACGTATTTTCACAAAACCTTTTATTTGAAGAATAATACATTTGTACTATTTGAAAAATAAGACACCCAAATTATTTTTTTCCAACAAACATAGCATTTCTACTCAAATCCAACATTATATTGGGAATGTGGCTAAATACCCCAATAGAAGATCCATTTCAAACCACCCTATATAGATCTAAATAAATAAATAATCAAGTTCTCCATACCTGGATCGTGAAATTAAAGAAAAACAATACATTTTGGTAATTTATGTTTACGAGGGATCGAGAAATTGAGCAGATCAGCAGACATATAATAGAAGTCAAAACTTTTTACCTTTGAGCGACAGGTTGTGGTGTCCGATTCCCCCTCAGTTGTAATCCCACTGTAGCGCCTTCCTTTTGGCTCAAGATAGGGTGCGCACTCATAATAACCAAATCTGGACCCTTCATTTAGAAAATCCAGATATAAGGATGGAGAATTAAAGACCATTTTTATTTTCCCTAACTTTCTTAATTGACCCATATCTTTTTCGTTTTAATTTGGATTTTAATTTTTTTTTTTGCACAGATGGAACGAGTTCATCGTGCTTTACAAAATGAGATCAATTTTCAACATTTTTTGAGAAAAAAAATTGTGGCCTCTCGGTACCAACTGCATACCATATGGTATCTTCTTCGTTTTTAATTCGTTTTTGAAAACGTTTGCACATCAGGGACAAGTTCATCATGATCTACTGGATCTACAAATTTCTGGGTGAACAAATTACAAGACAAAAAAATACCACACAATACCATACAATACCACCCTGGTACGGGGTGGTATCTTATGGAATACAATGTTAAAAATTGTAAATGACAATTAGTATACTCTACTATCATGTATTCAACCATCCTACAGTTTTGGTTTATGTCATACCACCATGGTACACTTTTCAAACCATAGGTATGCTCTTATTTCAATACCAGTCAATACCATATGGTATAGACTGGTAAAAAATGGCTCAATTTTTTTGTTCGAAAAATATATCAAAATGGATATCATTTTGAAGAGCACAATTAATCTGATCTAACTGTGCAAAAAAATTAAATTTTGACTTAAAACGAATGAGAAATCGTCCGTCAAAGATTAAGGAGAGAAAATTTAAAAGCTTTCCAGGAGAGAGAGAATGCTGATGTCATGCTGACGTGAGCGGGTTACTCATGGTTACTCACCATAAGGTTACACCTAATCCATTCCCCTTTCTTTTCTTGGCCTTGGCCTCCTTTTAATGAAAATAAAAATAAAAATAGAAGTCAAACTTTTTTTAATTGCATTTCTACCCAAAAAGAATTGTTTAATTGCATGCATACCAACTAGGGCTGCAAACGAGCCGTTACCCCAGCTTGAGCTCGGCTCGTTAATAAATGAGTCGAGCTCGAGCTCAACTCGTTTATTAACGAGCCGAGTCTAGTCGAGTTCGAGCTAGTTTGTTTACTAAAATCTTGACTTTTATTTGGTACTTCATTTTGTGTATCATGATACATATGATTTATTTTGTTACCTAATCTCATATTTTACTTTGTTAGTATCATATATCATTTAACTAATAAATTTTAACTACATCAAATAATGTATTTCATAGTATCGAAGCAAACTATGATACATAATTTCTTTTTAAAGTAGAAACTAAGATATATTTGTTCACATACTCAACGTGTAAGCTTTATATATAGTGAGATATATAATTTAACAACTATACGAATTAAAATAATAAGATATAGATTGATTCGTCCATAAGTCGGTAATCGAATTGGCTCCTAGCCACATGTTGAGACATATTATGAACTACAAACGAGCCAACTCACGAGTTTAGCTCAACAAGTCACCTAGTCGAGCTAGCTCGCGAGCTTCACAAGTTGAACAAAACTTAGCTCATGTTCGGCTCGTTTATTAACGAGCCAAGTTTCGAACAAGCTTTTTTCGATTCGAACGCCGAGCCGCTCGCGAGAAACTCAGACTTATTTGCAGCCCTAATACGGGACGAGATACGGTGACAACCCCTAAGGGGGTTGTCAGATTCACAACCCACTTCATAGCCCTTGGATACGCTCTCTCTCCTATCTCTTTTTTTTTTTAAATTAACGGTTAAACAAAAACCCTAACTCCTCCATCCTCCCTCTCTCTCTCCTCCCTCTCTCCCGTAGACATCACCATCTCTCCTCCCCCCTCTCTCCGCCGCCATGGATGAGATCTCATCCCCATCACAGCAGCTGCAGCAGCTTCCCATAACCACCACCACGAAGACAATCAAGGAGAAGCAGTTGTCCTCCCCCCGCCGGCAAGGAACCGGCCGCGCCGCTGTCCTCCCCCCCCCCCCCCCGGCGCCGCTTCCTCCCCCCGCGCCCTGCCGCGCCGCTGTCCTCCCCTGCCGCCACCATTTTTATGTTGCCGCCACCGCGAGGTCAAGACTCTTCCCTGCCTCCCTCTTTCCTCATCCCTATTTTTTTCCAGATCTGATAGTCTCTACCGGTACCAATACCACTGGTAGCGCTATTGGTACGCTACCACTACTCACTAGTACCAATACCAGTGGCTCCCCTATCATCTGGTACCACTATCATCTGTTTTTTTTTTTTTTTTTTGTGTTATTCGCTACTGGTACCGCTACCAATGCTAGTGGTAGCGCTACCAGTGCTAGTAGCGTTGTGTTATTCTCTACTGGTAGCGTACCACTAGTACTGGTACATTTTTTACTGGTACCGCTAGTACTGGTACATTTTTTAACGTACTGGTAGCGTACCACTAGCACTGGTATATTAATTACCAGTAGACTAATAGATTGGTACACTTTTTAACGCATTGGTACATTTTTTCAGGTTGCCGGAGGGAGTCTGCCGGAGAGAATTCGCCGGAGAAAAAGTTTGTCGGTCGATGCGGAGTGGCTGCTGAAAAAAGGAAGATAGAGAAATAGATAGAGATATTAATATATAGGATTTAAATTTCAGAAAAAAATTGTATTTAATATGGATTTTTAATTCCCAATATAATTAATAAAAAAAAGTAATTAATATATTCCTTTTTTCATACCGAAAATACCCTTGTTTGTGAATCTCACAACCCCTAATACCAACCATTGAAATTTGTACGTTACAAACATCAAAAGGAATATAATCGTCAACTGTCGAAAGGTATATAAAGGCATCAACCGCGAAACTTTCTCCGCCATAGAAAACCTCCTCTGTTCTTCACCCTCCTCTCCCCCTTCCTTTCTTCCCCATTCCTCTCCTGCAACCAGAAAGGAAGGAAAAAAGAAGAGGAGAAACGAAAATATTCAAATTCCCCTCCCCCTCCAAAAAAAAAAAAAAAAAGTGCATTATTTTTTCTTGGTGAACTGATGATCATATAGAACTAAAATCAATCAATGGATCGCCTCCACAGCCGCGCATTCGCGCCGTTCCCGCCATTCCCACCGTTCCAGCCGATCAACTTATCCAAGACCTTCGACCTCCGGCGGAAAGTGCCATGGTGGGATCACATCCTCGACCCAGGAAGCGATCTCGTCAACCGATGGAACCACATCTTCCTCGTCTCCTGCATCATCGCCCTCTTCGTCGACCCAATGTACTTCTACCTCCCCATGGTCGGCGGCCAGGCCTGCTTCACCATGGACGTCCCTCTCGGCATCTGGGTAACTCTCGCCCGCACCATCACCGACCTCTTCTTCATCCTGCACGTCTTCATGAAGTTCCGCACCGCCTTCGTCGCCCCCAGCTCTAGGGTTTTCGGCAGGGGAGAGCTCGTCATGGATCCCAGAGAAATCGCGATTCGGTACTTGAGGTCTTGGTCCTTCATCATCGACGTCACTGCCGCGCTCCCTCTCCCTCAGGTCTCCTGAATTTGAAAAAAAAAAAGAAGAGGAAATTAGGGTTCTAGTGATTTTGGGAATTAGAATGTGAAATTGATTCCCATTGTTTTGGTGGGTTTTGTGGGCAGCTTGTGATTTGGTTCATTATTCCAGCGGTGAAGAACACATCCGCTAGCCATGCTAACCACACAGTCTCGTTGATCGTCCTGATTCAATACATTCCGCGAATTATCATTATGTTTCCTCTGAATAGAAGGATTGTGAAGAGCACTGGAGTTGTAGCCAAGACTGCTTGGTCAGGGGCTGTTTATAATCTGCTCCTCTATGTTCTTGCTAGTCATGTAAGCAAACACCCCACTTTTGAATCAAATTTGGGGAAACACCAGAAGCTCCTTCCCTTGTGAATACGCATAGTTTGATAGCATTGTTGATTTCTTAATTAAGACGGTTGGCATTGTTGGGGTTAGTGCAGGTTCTAGGAGCAATATGGTACCTAGCGTCGATCCAGCGACAACGAACTTGCTGGGAGAGGCAATGTATTCTGGAGAGGAATGTAACACATTCCCCTTCCTGTAAACTCGAGTATCTCGACTGTGCAACCCAGCAGGATCGTGAGCGGCAGGCTTGGATGAGAATCACCCATCTCATCGCCAATTGTGATGCCTTTGATGACAAGAATGTCCAATTTGGCATGTTTAAAGATGCCTTCACCCATCATGTTGCTGAGGCTAATATCGTTCAGAAGTACTTCTACTGCCTTTGGTTTGGACTCAGAAACTTGAGGTGGGGTTGCCTTTCACTTCTTCTTTACTTGCCATTGTTCACCTCAACTTTCTCCATGTCACACATTCTCAACGTCTAATTTGCAGTTCATATGGACAAAGTTTGGCAACAAGCACTTATGAAGGCGAAACGATGTTCAGCATTAGCGTATGCATCGTGGGTCTCGTGCTGTTTGCGCATCTCATTGGAAATATGCAGGTGTGTATCCTAGCATATTTTCCCCATTTATGATTGAATCATTGCCGGTTTACTAATTTGGGAAAATTGTTGCAAAATTCTTTTGTCTGGAAGACGTATATGCAATCCACAACGGCGAGGCTGGAGGAATGGAGGATAAGGAGAAGGGATACAGAGGAATGGATGAGGCATCGCCAGCTACCTCCAGATCTACAAGAGAGAATTCGTCGATTTGTGCAGTATAAATGGTTAGCAACGCGTGGTGTGGATGAAGAATCCATCTTGAAGGCCCTCCCACTAGATATCAGACGTCGGATTCAACGGCATCTTTGCCTGGCTCTTGTTAGACGTGTAAGTTCATTCTTGTATTTCCAGCTTCCTAACTGGTCAACAATGGGACAGCGCTGGAGCTTGTTGGTACTTGGTAGGGATGACATTGTCTGGTCTGGTCTAGTCTAGAATCAGATTGAAATAGGTAGGATTCTGAGTATGTTGGTCGCTGTTGGCAAGTGGACTAGGTGTGATACAGTTACTAATCAACTTTTGAATCGAATTAAATGACATCGAAACATAATTCAATTCAGTTTTGATTCCAGAGATCACAGATTTAGTCTAGATAAAACCAGATGAATCGGATCAAATGCACCTTTGGTCAGATTCTCTTCCTCATTTTGCCATTGTTTTCGATATGGTCTTATGCCAATGCTTAATCATCCACGCACCTTACCAGAACCAGTGCGCACAACTACTTGATTGTTGGTTCATTCATTCACTCGTGACAGTTGAAAGAGTTGTCCTTTTGTTCTGACAGGTCCCTTTCTTCGCACAAATGGACGACCAGCTCCTCGACGCCATCTGCGAACGCCTGGTTTCCTCCCTAAACACCAAGGACACCTACATAGTACGAGAAGGCGACCCTGTCAACGAACTGCTCTTCATCATCAGGGGACAGTTAGAGAGCAGCACTACCAACGGTGGCAGGACGGGGTTCTACAACTCCATCAATCTCCGAGCTGGTGATTTCTGCGGCGAAGAGCTTCTTACGTGGGCTATAAACCCATCATCCTGCATGAACTTGCCCCTGTCGACACGAACAGTGAGGTGCTTGAGCGAGGTGGAGGCATTTGCACTCCGAGCCACCGACCTCAAATTCGTCGCCAAGCAGTTCAAACGACTGCACAGCAAGACGCTGCAGCACGCGTTTCGGTACTACTCTCATCAATGGCGGACTTGGGGGGCCTGCTTCATACAGGCGGCGTGGAAGAGGTTCAAAAGGAGGAAGCTGGCGATGGAGCTGGCGAAGCAAGAGAGCTTGTATTACTCGCAGTACTCGGACGGGGAAGGGTACTACAGCGACGAAGGAGGGAGCGGGAGTGGGAGTGGAAGTGGAAGGTCGTCGTCGGACGACGGAGGGGAGAAGGCTCAGCATCTTGGGGCTACATTGCTTGCTTCCAAGTTTGCAGCGAACACGAGAAAGGGAGTTAGCAGTCATCCTAAGTTGCCTGGTGATGACGTTTTGAAGATGCCCAAGTTGTTCAAGCCTCAAGAGCCTGATTTTAATGCATAAAGATATCTAGGCTTGTGAGGTTTGTATGTAACAAGAAGGGGTATTTGTAACATCGGTGGAGACATGTTTTGGTTAGGATGATGATCGCCATAGCTAGAGTTAGGAGAGGGATAGTGCTGAGAGTAGATATGTGTTTAGTGTAGAAAGTGGTGTATATTATGTGGTTAATACAAAATATTCAACGGCTAGCTTTCTCGCTATAACCTTCAGTATGATTTCGCAGTTCGCACGTTCCTACATTCATCTGGCAAAAACAAAAACAAGGCATGAAAAGAAGAGAAATAGAAAACGAGCACATGAGGTACGACAAAAAAAGGCATAAGTTTAAGGCGCCCTTTCTGTACTATCGCATAATGTTAAGGATAAGGCGAGTTGGCACTGGTACTACTCAAAGGAGGAGAAGACAAATGTAGATGGTGAAGAAAAGGACAGGGGATGGAAGACTGGAGAAGTTGAGTTTATTAATCACCATTCAGCTAGGTGACCAGAAAACAACAGAGTCGTTTTCTCTGGTTTATCAGCTCAGATTTAGATAGGAAGAGGAAGAAGAAGCACCCATTAAGAGATAGAGTAAAAAGAATTCGACTTTCTGGGGAGGGAGAGGGCAACAGGGAGCAAATGGCAAGTCGCAGGATTTCTTCCTTGCTTTCTCGCTCACTCTCTGCTTACTCTGCATCACCCTCCTCTGCTTCCCTACTTCTCTTCCATGGTAATAACTTCCCCCTTCAGCACTGCTTTCCAGATTCTCTTTTTCACTTTGTGGGTTCTTCTTGATTTTGTTTATCTGCATATAACTTAACCAAATCACTGATGAACTTGTGGGATGATCTGGGCAGGAAGAGTTATCCATGGCAGGGGAGAGGGAAGAACCATCCGTGGGTTCGGCACGAATGCTGCTGTCGAGGAATTGGTCACTCCCCCAGTTAAAATCAGCTACACCCAGCATCTAATCAACGGGCAGTTCGTTGATTCGGCTTCCGGTAATTGTTTCCCTCGATGGAACCCTAAATTGTTTGATTAAAAATCGATTCTTGATTATTGTCACCAAAATGGGGATCGATTCTGTTCTGGTGAAGATAACTCTGTAATCTGTATGCATGTATGTTGCAGGCAGAACATTTCCTGCATATGATCCTCGTACCGAGGAAGTGATCGCCCACGTTGCTGAAGCTGACGCTGAAGATGTAGATCGGGCTGTAAAAGCTGCCAGGAAAGCATTTGATGAAGGGCCATGGCCCAAGATGACCGCTTATGTATATTTCAACTATAGCTCATTATGTTCTTCTCTGACCACTCATCCAATGGAGTAATTGGGAGATTGATGCAAGTTACTTTTGGGTTGTTTCAGGAAAGGTCATTGATACTTCTGAGGTTTGCTGATTTAGTGGACAAGCATAGAGATGAACTTGCAGCTCTAGAGACATGGAACAATGGGAAGCCTTATGAACAAGCTGCCAAAGCGGAATTGCCATCGTTTGCTCGTCTGTTTCGTTACTATGCTGGTGCGGATCTAGATAATTGATTATGTTGCCATTGTGTTGTGGATTTTCTTGTCCTTGGTTGTTTTTTAGTTGATCTAGCTAATTGTTTCTCCTCTCATTCTCTCTATTTTCAGGTTGGGCAGACAAGATTCATGGGATGACAATGCCAGCAGACGGCCACCATCACGTTCAGACATTGCACGAACCAATCGGTGTTGCGGGACAGATCATTCCATGGAACTTCCCACTCATCATGTTTGCTTGGAAAGTTGGCCCTGCTTTGGCCTGTGGCAACACTATTGTTCTCAAAACCGCTGAACAGACACCTCTTACAGCTCTGTATGCTGGCAAGTTGTTCCAGGAGGTGAGAACGGTGAACAGATTCAGAAAACAAAAGAAAAACATTACTCTTTCCATTTCAGTATTTGATTTCAATGGATAGAGATTACATTACGGATTTACAGTGATCGTCTGTAACTTGCAGGCTGGTCTACCGCCGGGGGTGCTAAACATAGTTTCTGGGTATGGTCCAACAGCTGGCGCTGCCCTTGCTAGCCACATGGATGTTGATAAGGTAAATTAAATTTGATGTGATGCTTTGTAATGGTGCAGTGAATCCAAGTCATGTCTCTAGTTTGTGATGGTCCATTTTGTTCGGGGAGGGTTTCGCAGCTTGCTTTCACAGGATCAACCGAGACCGGCAAAGTTGTGCTCCGATTGGCAGCCAACAGCAACCTTAAGCCAGTGACACTAGAGCTTGGAGGGAAATCACCCTTCATAGTGTGTGAGGATGCTAATGTCGACAAGGCCGTGGAGCTTGCACATTTTGCCTTGTTCTTCAATCAGGTTCTTGTCTCTTTCGCCACTTAGAGAGAGTAATCTGTGTATATTATCCACAGTTCCACACATTGTTCACCACTCAATCATGGTTCCATTCTGGTTGTGCAGGGCCAGTGCTGCTGTGCTGGGTCCCGAACCTATGTCCATGAACGAGTGTACGACGAGTTTGTTGAGAAAGCAAAGGCTCGAGCCCTGAGACGTGTAGTTGGCGATCCATTCAGGAAGGGTGTTGAACAAGGCCCTCAGGTACCTTTAACATATAATTGGTTCTAGTGTGCATACTTTTCCCTTCCAATATTTAACACATGAACATACAATTCAAAACATCGTTCGATTTTGCTCAACGCTAGATCGATTCAGAGCAGTTTAAGAAGGTGCTGAGGTACATTAAGTCAGGTGTTGAGAGCGACGCTAAACTGGAATGCGGTGGTGATCGATTCGGCTCCAAAGGCTATTTCGTCCAACCCACTGTTTTCTCCAATGTTCAGGTCTCATGCCTACACAACTTCACCTCCATTTTAAGCTCCTACCTGATGCTTAAATCACACTAAAAACTAAAATACTGCTACTTTATAAAATAGGATGATATGTTGATAGCACAAGACGAGATCTTCGGCCCGGTTCAATCCATCCTCAAGTTCAAGTGAGTATTGTTGAATCTGTTCAATCCATCCTTAAGATGAAACAATCATGTAAGGGTTAGAACCGAGTCTTAATTATATAACTGTATTGTTTGGGGGCTAGGGACTTGAAGGAGGTGATTCAGAGGTCCAACACTACTCGATACGGGCTGGCTGCAGGAGTATTCACTCAGAACATCGACACGGCGAACACCCTGTCGAGGGGGCTGAGAGCAGGGACGGTGTGGGTGAACTGCTTCGACGTGTTCGACGCTGCCATCCCTTTCGGAGGGTACAAGATGAGTGGGATTGGGAGGGAGAAGGGCATCTACAGTCTCCACAACTACTTGCAAGTCAAGGCAGTCGTTACCCCTCTCAAGAATCCTGCTTGGCTGTAGGTTCCCGCAAAAAAAAAAAAAAAAAAGTGAATTGAACACAGCATATCTGGAAGCAAGTTGCTAGGTGACTGGGAACATCAAAGATTGATGTTCGGCTGTCCACCAGTGAAGATAGTAAGTGTGTGCTACTGCTGCAACCAGGATGAATATGTAAATCATGTTGTGTGGTTTTGTGAAATGCCAGAGACAGTAGCTAACCAAACAGGAGGGTTTTGTCCAAGTGGGCAAGTGGTTTCGACCCTGATTGTTTGAAAATGGAAAGCAAAGCACTAAATATAAACTAACAAATCGAATAAGACATACCAGCAAACCCACTTAAACACATGGCAAGGCAACAGATTAATCTCTGTAAGGTTGTTATTAAATAACTTTATGAGTGTGTTGATTCCTAGTTTATGTATTGTCCACTGCAGATTTTGACGTGTTGATCTTTCTCTCTCCAAGTAATGATATGGATAAAACAGTTAGAAGTAGAACCTCTACCCAGAACACCATTTAGTGAAGCTATCCTACAAAATCATAGAAAATCAACTTTAATAGAGACAGTAACAGAGTTTTACGTGCCATTTTATAGGCAGTTCAGTTGACAGTCCGCGAACCTACACTAAACAATATATAAAAGGAGAAATGATTCTACTAACGACACTCTCGAAACAGGGGAGGCACCCTACGAATCTTTACCACTTTGAGGCGAAACTGACGAATAACCTCGTAAGAATCACCTTCCATTATAAGACTAGGCAGACTTCTAGAGACCGCAAAGGAAATTACATTTCTAGCCGCTAGAAACTCTACAAGGTAGCAGGGGCGGAGCTAGGATTTAACGATCGGGGAGCCCGAAGTTTTCGTAAAACGTTATCGAAAAAGGCTAAAAAAATAGTTTTGTTTTATTAGAACCACAACAATAAATACATTAAGTTCAATATAAATAAAAATTATATAAATATAATAATATATTTTAATATTGTCATTGTATCGCGCGTTCTATTTGCATAACTAAAAATCAAATATATATAAATATTAGCATAAGAAAACAATTACTGTTTATATAGTCTAATAGTTACAATTGAAGAACTTAATTGATAGATTTGAAATTAAGAAATTTAAATCATGAATGAAGTTATTAAAGGGGAATAAAATTACAAATACTTCTCATGTATCTCGAACTGTCCTTAAAATTGAAGAATTTAATTGAAATTATTCTATTAAAGTTTATAATTAAATATAATTAAAAAAGTTAATATGGCTAAATCAATTTATTGAAGTGCTTAATTAATTGATTTCACTTAATGGATTCTCAAAATTGCTTAAGAAAAGGAGGGTAAACAGAAATAAGGAAAAAAAGTACAAGCTTGCTTCTCACAACCATCGAACCAGGGAACAGAAGCTAGTTTCGAAAAATAATCCCCTCAATTTCCGTTAGACTAAACCAAGCTCGTTGTCATTCTATTGCACGTCAAGATATTTAATCGTAACCTTTAGTTTATAGGTATAATACCGAACATTTTATACGTAACTTTCAAGATTCTCGGGGGGGCCGGGGCCTCCCCGAGGACTGCTGTAGCTCCGCCCCTGCAAGGTAGGGACCGGTCACTCCCTTGTGGTGGGAACCCAATGCCCGAATGACTTGCCCATATGATAGGCGAACCACAAGGCCAGACGAGCAACCAAAGGCGAAATCGGAGCTACATAGTGTCCAGGGGGCTCTCGTCCTCAGAACTTAAAAAAAAAGTATGAATGCTAGGGAATTATGAAAATTATGTAGTAACTGAAGTGGGTTTCATTAACAGGAAGCTTGTGCAATAACTTTAGGAGTGTGTTTGGATATAAAGATTTGTATTTAGTATTTGTGATTTTTAATTTTAAATATTACATCTATTGTTTGGATATTAGCTGGATATGGTATTTGAATTTGCCAATATATGGATGAATTTCAAGTACATATCTAGTATACCATTGGTTACTTTGAGATACATACCAAATAACATGGATAGGATACCATATAAATCGTGTATTGTTTTTCTTTTGATTTTATAATCCTTCCAGATTGGATAAGAAATTATCAGTACATCAACTAAAACAAAATAAAACGATTCACACGATAGAAAATGAGTGCAGAACATTAGTTCAATATTATCGTTCAAAACTCGACCCATTACGATTCATACACGTAACACTCTCCCAAATTACAAGTTGCATAAATTCCGGTGGTTCCATTGTCATCCTAGAATTTGTTTTTGGATAAGCAAATGTATAGCTTTCTGTTTTGTCACGTACACTATGTTTGGGAAGGGGTGCAAATGGAAGGGGGTGCAAGTTTGGAGGGGTAAACACAAGTTCCAAGGTGTTTACCCCCGTTTGGTTATCTTGTAACAGTAGGGGGGTGCAAAACGTGAGCGTAAATTCACTGTTTCGGCTTACCCCCCAAATTGGGGTGCAAGGAAAGGAAGGAAGGGAGGGGGAAGGAGGAGGAGGGGAATTATGAATTTTTAATTAGATTATAATTACATAATAATTAATATTATTAATTTTTTCTTATATCTATATTAGTGTAGAAGTTGTTTGGGGTTGACCGTTTGACTAAGAGAGCAAGTTTGTCAATGTTCGCCTCGTCAAATCGATATCTCTTAGTTGACCCGAATTTGCATTGAAAATTAGAGATAAGAAGCATTTGTTGAAAAGATAGAGAGGAACAGTTTAGTTAACTCGATTTACTTTAATAAGTAGTTAAAACTTACAGATTCGAACGTGTTTGACTAAGTTTGACCGTATTCAATTTAAAGTTAGGCACGAGAACCCCCTTAGGATGACCAGTTACGAGTTGGATTTCGAGTTTCGAGGTTGCTCGACCAATGATTATTATTGTTGTTATAAATAATTATATTTGAGCATTATTATATAATAATTATTTTTATTAAAATTATTTTTATTTATTATTTTTATTATTATATATTGAATTTTCATGTTATTATTTTGTGATAATATTTTATAAATTGGTAAATCTATTTTATAATAATATAATTACTTACTTTTTACTCTATTTGCACCCCCCTACTTTTTCATCCAAACAACAATTTACCCCTCCACTTACACCCTCCACCAAGTTGCACCCCCCAACAATTTACCCCTCAACTTGTACCCCCCTCGAACTTGCACTCCCTTGTTGCCAAACATAGTGGTAAGAACTATGCCAGAATGACAAGGCACACATAATCAAATCCCAAAAGTATTTGGATAAATAATATTTTGTTTGCATCTAAGGTCACACGTTAATACTTACACGCTTTTGATACAAGGAATCTAATATACTAGCATTTACTTGCGCGTAATTCTTGTCCACATGAAGGAGAAAGCCCACTTATGATTTTTTTTTTCCAGCATATTCTCTTTTAATTAATAAACCACAATAATTCAAAAATTATTTTTCTCACCTGGACCTGACTATTATAACCTTTGACTTCAACATCAAGCTTTCAACCGTGGACGTCCCCCTCCTCCCGAAGCAACAAGTCAGCCCCTGATTGGTCCACGCACCCCCTTGGGTCGGTTTGTAATGGGCCCACCGTTGCCTTTCCATGGGCCGCGAAATATCGCGTAAAAACCTGTCACTCCATCCACCAGTGAAGCCCATAAACACTATTTTACAACCCGAGATCCAAGAAGCTGCCTCGCCCCAATCCCTTCCCCCCACGTGTCCCGTTAACGTGTTGCCCGATATGCCGCCAAGTGTCGCCGTCAACCCGCCAACATTCCCAGTCCCTTATCTCTCGCCACGTGTCCCTCCCAATTTCCCTTTTAAATATCTGAGGGTGGGAGTTGGGAGTTTATTTTGCTACACTTAACTAACAAGCAGATATGATTCAGAGACAAAACCGGCCGACTGGCCGCCGCCGAATTCTCACCTCTCCGGCGGTCCATCCCTGCGAGAACATCTCCCAGGCTACTCTGCTGGCCTCGCTGATCCACCTCGCGGCGAAGATTTGCGAGCACGGGAAACAATTCGTGACACAGAGGAAGAATGCTCGCAGAGCGATTCGGAAAGTCGGGATTCTCCTCATGTTCTTGGAGGAGATCAGAGACTGCGAGCTGGTTTTCTCGGACTCTGTTTTCCTCTGCTTCTCCGAGCTCCACCTCGCCTTCCAGAAAATCCTCTTCCTGTTGGAAGATTTGGGGCGGGAAGACGCCACGCTGTGGGTTCTGATGAAGTCGGAATTCGTGGCAGGACAGTTCAGGATGCTGATCGGGTCAATCGCCACGGCTCTCGAGATCCTGCCGCTGGATACGATGGACATTTGCGGCGAGGTGAAGGAGTATGTTGAGCTGGTGGTGAAGCATGGGCGGAATGGGGAAATGGAGGTGGACCTAGATGAGGAATTGGTGGGGAAGCAGGTTGAATCGGTGTTGAATTGTTTTGATAGAGGAATCGAGCCCGATTTCGATTTCGTGAAGCGCATTCTCGATTTCGTCGGGATCAGGACGTGGAGTCACTGCAACGGTCAAATTGAATTCCTGGAGGAGCAAATTGAGCTTCGGAGCTCCGGTGGCGAGGGGGAACAACGAGAGGTGTCGTTCCTGAGTAGTTTGTTGGGAGTTTTGAGCTACTGCAGGGGAGTAATTTTCTTCCAAACTCTGGATTCTAATGCAGGGGAAGAAGAACAGAGTGAGACCGGAATCATTTCGGAGAAGCTCGCCTGCTTAAACCCAGAAGATTTCCGCTGCCCAATTTCGCTCGAGCTAATGACCGATCCCGTAACAGTATCCACCGGCCAGACATACGACCGATCGTCGATACAGAAGTGGCTGAAATCGGGAAACACTACGTGCCCCAAAACAGGGGAGCGGCTGCAGAGCAAAGAGCTTGTCCCGAATACAAATCTCCGCAACGTAATCCACCAATTCTGCATCGATCGCGGCATCTCCCTGTCGACAGCCACAACCCAAGGCGGCTCGAACATCGCCAGAACCATAAACCCAGGAAGCAATTCTGCAGCCGCGGCGATGAGATTCCTGTCCAGGTTTCTGGCAAGGAGGCTGGGTTTCGGAACGGAGGAGGAGAAGAACAAGGCGGCGTACGAGGTCCGATTGCTTTCCAAATCCAACATCTTCAACAGGGGGTGTTTGATTCAAGCAGGGGTAATTCTCCCCCTGCTAAACCTCCTGAATTCCTCTGCATCTCAAGAGAACGCCATTGCAGCCCTGTTGAAGCTCTCGAAGCACGCCGGCGGGAAGAGGGCAATCGTCGAGAACGATGGAATTCGATCGATTCTAGCCGTTCTGAAAAACGGGTCCAGCTCGGAGTCGAAGCAAATCGCGGCGGCGACGATTTTCTACCTGTCGTCGGTGAAAGGGTACAGAAAGCTGATCGGGGAAACTCCGGAAGCAATCCCAGGGCTGATTGAGCTGATCAGAAGCGGAACCCACTGCGGGAAGAAGAACGCCGTGGTGGCGCTCTTTGGGCTTCTAATGTACCAGGGGAACAGCCAGAGAGTGCTAAGAAACGGCGCCGTTCCAGTGCTAATCGACGTCGTTTCGAGTTCCGACAAGGAAGAGCTGGTGGCGGATTCGCTGGCGGTGCTGGCTTCCCTGGCGGAGACGGTGGAAGGGACGATCGAGCTCGTGAGGAATTCGGGTTTGCCTGTGGCGATTAAGGGTATGCAATCGATGCGGTCGGTGCGTGGTGGGAAAGAGCACTGCATCTCGATGTTGTGGTCTCTGTGCAAGAATGGCGGAGCGGAAGTGGTGGAGGCGTTGGCGGGGGAGCAATCGGTGATGGGTTCGCTGTATTCGGCGGCGACGGAAGGGAGTTCGTCGAGTGGGAGGGGAAAGGCGAGGGATTTGATCAAGGTTTTGCAGAGGTTCTGCGAGACGGGTGCTTTAGGGGATTTCTTGGATTCGGATGGTCCATGCGAAAGGCCTCAACTTCGTGAGTTGTGATTTTTGCAGGGATTGTGAAACCGTACCGAAGTTTATACCGGAAAAGTCAGTGGTATGGTATATTATATTAAAATTATGGTTTAATCGTAGGTTAGTGGTTTTTTACCGTTAAAGTCGTATATCGTTCTGGTACGAGTACCGACATTTCCGGCTCGACCGACTAGGTACAATAGGATTTGTTAAAACATTGAATTTTTGTAGCTTCTTGAATACAACCTTCAGTTCGTAGACCGAGTCTGGTACTTGTAAATAGTATAACCATTGTTAGGGAGGTCAAGTTTAGCTCCGTTTGGTTTTTGGTGACGGACGCTAAAATTTATTGTTTTAGGTTGGACCGGCTTTTGAAGTCGTATTTGTGAATACAGAAATCGAATACGTTGTGTTGTATGTTAATTTAGAATTGGATTTTTTGGTTTTTTTTCTAGAAATTTTAGTTTAATCAAAGGTTAGTGTGACTAACCAAAGTTAAAAGAAGTATTATGATTTGGGCTATATGTTATCTAGTGATATAGACAAGTTCAAGTCTAGAATTACAAATAAAATATGGTGAGCAACAAAGTGGCAAGTATAAAGTCCATCTAATAGGTAAAGGAACGATCTTCCATTTTTGGTACTCCTTATGCTAGAGCAACATCGTCGTTTTTGGTCAGATTCATCATGGCTATGCCAAGACTTAAGATATATGTTATCATGTGAAGTTCATCCCTATGAAAGTTCACATAGTGATCTTTCTAAACTTGTCTAACTATCATCATGGCTATGCCTAAGATTTAAGAATCTCTTGAAATTTTAGGATTACCATCAAATAACAAAGAACCGATAGCAATATGAATGTTTATGGTATTCAGATTTAAGCAGACTTTACCATGTTTCCTATATTTTTCAACCATTTATATCCTTTCATTTGTTAAAATTAATACACAAAAAACATTATCAATAAAAATAATACATAAAAAAGAATAAGAGAGAGCTAAACTGTTAACTAATTGAAGTTTAGGCATAATGTTGTCATAGCTTGGAAGTTCAGTGACTAAGATGTCATAATGTGCTAGTTGAAGTATTAAATTGTATTCAACCTCTCCTCTTCTCTCCCGATTTTTCCTTTTGGGTCGTAGAAACTAGAAAGAAGACTAGAAGTAGCCGTCTCTGAAGTTGAAGTGTCAAAGTTAGGGTTCCGCTCTCCATTCCTCTGCTAGGCTGCTTATCGATTATACGCTTCAGGTAAGATTCTTCTCTTCTTCTTTCCTCGCGCGATCTTCTCTGCTTCTATTGTATTTCATCAAACAGAGGAACGCAGTTCGTATTTTCAGTTGTTCTCCGATCTCGATTTAATCATTCTTCTCAATTTCGGGCATTCGCAGGAACTTTTTTCGCAATATTGGAATGGCGGCCGAGCAGAAGGCAGCTACCGAGGACGTAAAGATGGACCTGTTCGAGGACGATGATGAATTTGAGGAGTTCGAAATCGATCAAGGTAACACTCCTGTTCTCGTTTGGCTCTGTAGAGATTTAGGGTTTTTGCCTTTTGGTAATCCAGAGTTGACATAATCGTTGCAATGAACACTAAGTTATTCGAGACTAGGATTTTAGGGGTTTTGGTAATGCTAGTTAGTTCCCATATTGATGTGATCCCCTTTGTTGCATTCCTGCTGCACGATGTGATGATCTCAGTGCAAGAACTAATTGAGTAAGTTCTTCGTGGGTTGTTGCTGCTATCTGTTACATGAATAGAGTAGATGTAGAATTCTGGCTCATGGCCTTCAGCAACTAATGACTAGTAGAATTGCCTCTGAGATCTATTAGGATTTCAGATTTGTTAAGAGACTGCGCCAAGGGTATTCAAGACTAGGATTTAGGGTTTTTGGTAATGCTGCTTAGTTTCTATATTGATGATGATCCCCTTTGTTGCAATTCCTGCTGCACGATGTGATGAACTCTGTGCAAGAACTAAGTGAGTAAGTTCTTCATTGGCTGGTGCTGCTATCTCATACATGAATAGAATATAAGTACAATTCTGGTCATGGCCTTCTTCAACTATTGACTAGCTGAATTGTCTGTTGGAGCTATTAGGATTTCAGGTTTGTTAAGATACCATGCCAAGGATATACTAATGGTATTAAAGCTAAAAAATTGCATCCTCAATTCGAAATTTTTCGGCTATGCCTCCTCATAATTGTTTCCAACTGCAGAGTGGATTGAGAAGGATGAAGGGAAAGAGGTGACACAGCAGTGGGAGGATGATTGGGATGATGATGATGTCAATGACGACTTCTCACTACAGCTACGGAGGGAATTGGAGCAGAATGCCGAGAAGAAGTAAAGCTAATGACTCTGTATCTCAGATTTTATGTTCTGCAAATGATGGTATGAGCTAACAAGAGTCGATCCGTTTTGTGAACATGTCGCACTATGTTTGGATGGTGAGCTCTTTTGCTCATTAACATCTGCACTGATCTTTGTTTTCAATATGAACTTCCTCCCTCTGGTGTGTGATTCTGCCTTAAGATTCAGCTATCTGCACTGTCTCTGTCTTCTTGTGTCCATGGCCTTATCGAGATGGTAGGGCTTTCAATGGTGTTGCATTTAACTTTCGGTTTTCATGGTGAAGCCAAGATAGTGTCTGAAAATCGGAAAACCTATATACTGCCATTGAAATGAATTGCTCAGTCGATGTCTGAGTTATAGCTGTTTCAGATGAATCCCGTTTTGTGAATCAGGGTTGATAGTCATCGTAAGATCCATTTTCTGTTTGTGACTTGGATTGTCTCCTTGATCCAAAGAACAATTTTGTGATTGAACTATGTGGATTGGTTGTCCATACCTCCTGTCTTTTCAGCCTCACTCTGCATATTAGGTAATTGCAGTAACAAAGACAAAATCGTCTCTTTTTTCCTTGGCGCCATCACCATACCATCAAAGCATCTTTGACTTGTCAGCCCTGCCGACAGTGAGGCCAAGGCTTGATTTCAAAGCTTGCACCACGAAGTAATCCCATCTTTCTTCAAGGAGCCAACAACCATAGGAAAAGAGAAGTTAAATTTTCATTTGACTACGTATGGATTCAGGGGGAAAAGAAAGCAAAGAAAACTTTACATCCATCAACATGTTTTTTTTTTCACAGCATGAATTAAGCTCCCTCGCTATCCATCCCCAACAAGAACGCTGACTAGTTCCCCGGAATCAGAATCAGAAACAGGGGAGGCGGCGACGACGTCGACTCCGGTCCGGCAAATCGGGCAGACGGGCGTCTGGAGAAGCCATGAATCTATACACGGAGCATGAAAGCAGTGGCTGCAGTTGGGAAGCAGCCTGCAACTCTCCCCAACGACCAACTTCTCCAAGCAAACCACGCAGTACTCCACAACCGCGCTCGCGCTCCCGTCTCTGCCCTGTTTGTAGCTAAAACAGGGGATCCCGCTCTCCATCATCACATCCTCATTCAACACCTTCTCGATCCCTCCCCTGCCGCCGCCGCCGTGGCGGCGAAACCCATTTCCGTCATCGAATATGATGACGTTCTGATGATGATCTCCATGATCAGCAGCACCATCGTCACCGGCGAAAGCCCTGCTGACTATGCAGATGTGGATGAACACCAAAGCAGAGATTCCTCCCACCAACAGGACAACAGAGATGATTATCTCCATCACCATTATCTCTTCAGGCGAATTGAGCTAATTACTCTGTCTGCTTGGCATTGCATCGGGGAAGTGTTGTAATTAGCGGTGTGATTAGCTACTGCTACAATTTGTCTGTACATAAACGTGACATCATATATATATATATAAGAATATGACCCCAAAACAATTTGGATTAATAATGATGGTGTCAGCGTCTGTTGGGGATGGTTCGTGATTTGGAAAGATTCTCTTCAAGTTTTGAGATTTATTATTGTATTCTATGGTCTGAATCGTGGACCTGATCCTGCCTCATGTTACAAGCCTATGATCAACAGAAGATCATATTTTTAGGTATGGAAACCACTCCAGCATTATTATATGCTAGTTGATTGTTTGTTTTCTCGGTTTAGTGTCTCTATGGTTTGTTCAAAATAACTTCACAGTATACTACAAGTCTACAACATGTTGTGGAGTATGGATTTTTCAATTTATCGTAATGATGATATTGCGAGAATTGTTATCAGGATTATCAATAATGTGACATTTAAAATAGAAAAAATGACAATCAATAAGCAAAAGTAATCAGCCTCAAAGTTGATTTCTAGTAATCATATATTGAAGGTGAACTCTCATCAGCCTTCACACGGCTATATGTTGATGGCCAGTACTCGGGAAATGTGAGATGACCAAATTATAATCGAAAATAGAGGAGTAGATCCGGTCAGTAATTAGTGGTGGTGCATTACCCACTCTTCAGCGTAAAAATCTAACCAAATAAGTCCCATTGTTTTTATCTTGAAATTTTAAACTTTTATACCAAAGGGCAAAGAATCAACTTTTAGTTATACTAACAAAATGATGTCCACTTTGAAATATTTTTTATTTTATTATAAGGATGATATATGTTTACTTTTAATGATTTAGGCATTAGTTAAGGGATTTGAACTAGGCATTAGTTAAGGGATTTGAACCTGTAACCTCCAATTTTCAAGTGTAGTGGTAATATCAGTATTAAACCAAATCCTTGTTTACCACTTTGATATATCTTGCAACCCAAAATGATAACTTCATATCAATTATAATAATTAGGAAAAGGGAAGTCTACAAGATCCCCAAACAACTCTGAAATAAAATGAAAACACATCATTTTTATCATAGGATACCATGATAAATCATGCTTGGTACAAAAAAAATTACCATGGTGGTACAAAGTTACCATAATGGTAAGAGTGATGGTAGACGGTGATGTAATTGGTCCAAAAATAATATCAAAATATTATGGAACGAAAAAAACTGTTAGTGGAGACGATAATTGCCAGGTTGGTACTCAAGATTATAGGAAGTAGTAAGAATTTACCATAGTGGTCTGCTAGTTGTAGATGACAATAGAGTTCGTACAAAAATTTGTGTGCGAAATTTATAAAAGATGAATATTATTTTGTAGATAATAAAGAATTCATTTATCTGAAATTTTTTTTAAAGAATTTGTGTTAAGAGGAAGAAGAAAATCAGTGGCGTAGCCAGACATCGAGTCCACTGGGGTCCTTAAAATTTTACTAACATAAATGCTTGTGTACCTAATGAATTTTGAGTTAACCGGGGTCCTTGGTGAGCTAACATCATTGAGAGTATGGGGTCCTAAACTTGAATTATCGTACTAAAACCTATGTATTTAAAGGGTTTTGTTGCCCAATTATTTGCCAAGTGGGGTCCTAGGACCCTTCTCTTCCTTATCTCCCTCCGCCACTGGAAGAAATACAAGCCAATTGAAGAATTTATAAAAAGTACTATAATCTTAATTATTAGACCTATCCATACATATAAAAGGATGAAATTTAGTTATACACCCCATAGATACTGTCACAGACATAGACTTTCGAAGCCCGTGCGGCGTCTTGAGGTGCACTCATCTCTTAAGACCAACCTTTTCGCATACGCATGCCAACTGGTTTCGCCCTGCCTTGGGCTCATCAGGGAGGCGACAATAGCCTCCGACCAGTTGTGCCTTCTCTTGCAACGATCCCCTTCATAGCCACATCCTGGCTCGGCCAGAAACGATGCACAGGCAGACAACGCCTTATAGCTAATGTCACCTCCTTTACCCCTCTTATAGCAAGACAACCAGATGACAACGTTTTTCAGACGATCAACACGGTCACGACATTTCGAGTCATGACAATACCCAATACTATTGCATTTGATCCTTTGCCCGGGCAACAACCTCTCCATTTCCTGACCATATATAGCTTTAGTAATTACCCGAGCTTTATTTCGACTCATTTTACCTAAATCATTAGTTTTATTTCGAAACATTGAGCTCATTGAAATTTGCTTTAATGAAGTACCTAGCTCCTAGCTAACTTGAGTTCATTCAAATTGCTTTAATTCCGCTGGCATAGCAATGTTCCAATATTCATTATTAATAACTTCGCTTGAACGGGATTTCTGAGTAGTTTTGTTTGTATAACTCTTGTCTTCTTTTGATATAACTCGAAAAAAAAAAACGTCATCCTACGTTCTATGATAGATAGAAATGCATAGTCTAAAGCATATATAACTCACATAATTTTGGATTTAGCTCGGGTTAATAATTGAGTAGAGTGATCAGTGATCACCTATCAGCTGAGATGTTAATTAGGTGTCTATTTTGAATGTGAGGAGGTGCATGACTGCATGAATGATTTGATTCTGCATTATTCACTGTTGAAATAGAACGACTTTATTTCTTCCTCATTGCGTAAAAGATTTTTTGAGATTTTAGAGTTGTGATTTTTTATTGGTAATCAATCGGTAAGGAGATAAGTTATAAGCTTCATCCTCTTGACCCACATTCTCCTTAGGTAGATAATTGAACATACCATGGAGTTATTGGTTCTTCCACTTTGTGAGTTTGTTTGTTAAACTTGTTTCTGTTTTGTAGAATTCGATTTTCATCCAACTTTCCTAGGTGGTCTTTGGTATTTAAGACGAAGCGGTTGCATCCAAAAGGATAGAAGTAGGTTAGATTAGGTTTTTTCCTTTCCATATTTCATAATGTGTTTTTATTTAATTCACCTATGATTAAAAAAAATTGATTTTTTTTGTGTGTAATAAGATGTATTTAATTACAGCCTCTGCCCAAAAACCTTGAGATAGATTGAACTCGGATAACAATGTTCTTCATATCTCTCCAAACCTTGAGATAGATTGAACTCATGTAGCATGGTTCTTCATATCTCTCAAAGAGTTATATTTTTCCTTTTAACTACTCTTCTTTGTTGTTGAGTTCTGGGTGCAGAAAAGTTGCGATTAATACCTAATTCATCATCATAAATTTCTTCAAAGAGATGGCTGCCAAACTCGCCGTCGTGATCTCTGCTAACATTTACGACAGAGGGTTCTTTTTTCCTGCTCGAATGAAGGTCTTGAATTTATCAATTCCTCCAGACATCTCGATCATCTATAAGACAAACCCAATATTTTCCACAAATGGATCTCTCGGCTAACAAAAGAGAACAACTCCAAAAACGGAATTGACAAAAATGGAAAGGGTGGGAAAACTCACTGATCTAAAGAACAGAACATACACATCCTCTCCATGCATGCATGCATGATTAGTCAATTATTACCTACACGTACGTTACGTTGAAACTTGAAACTGAAGCGAGAAACCAGCTGCCAAGATCCAGAAAAATGGTCTCTCTGTTCCCTCCTTAATTAAAACCGTCACCTTCGGGAAAAAAGCAGCGACACACAATTCAGAGACAAGAACAAATAGAAGAGATCAGATCAAATCAGAACAGCAGCAAAACTAATGATCACCAGCCATTCTCGATAAATGCCCTAATTCCTCATCACCACTACCTCCATTCATTATTCCTTCCCTTTCTCTACATATAATTATCCCATCTAACGTTCCTCCATTCCAAACTAAAACTGTACTTAATCCCACTTCTTCATTAACTCTTCTTCTTCTTCTTCTTTGTTTCTTGATCCATATTGTTAACTCACTTTCTAACCATAATCTCGACCAGTTAGAAATCAAATCAGAGCCCCCGAAAAAGCCAAAAAAAAAAAAAAAAGCCAAAATGGTTGACACCATGTTCGTTCGTACTGTTGTCGGCATCATTGGTAAACCAATAATAACTCATTACTGATCATCTAATGTTCTTACAAAATTATACATGGTGAAAAAGGTAGAGAGAAATCAGTAACTATAATGATTCATTTATTATATTGTGCCACATTGCAGGAAATGTCATCTCCTTCTTCCTGTTTCTATCCCCACTGTAAGTCACTCGGATCTCGCTCCTCCCTAAAGTAAAAAAAAAAAAAAAGAAATAATTTTTCAACCTGTAGTATCGCGCGATGAGAGAACCAGTTCGTCCTCAATAACTCGACTTTTTTTTTGTTGCAGGCCGACGTTCGTTCAGATAATCAAACAGAAAGCGGTGCAGGATTTCAAGGCGGATCCGTACGTGATGACGCTGCTGAACTGCGCGATGTGGAGTTTGTACGGGATGCCGTTCGTAAAACCGGACAGCTTACTGGTTGTAACCATCAACGGGTTCGGTTTCTTCTTGGAGTTGATCTACGTGGCCATCTTCCTCATCTTCTCTCCCTGGGTTAAGCGAGTACGTTTATAACTGATGACCTGGCCTGCCTGCAATTACATAACAGTACTACATAATACTACTCGTACTACTGCTACGCATACTCCAAATGCCTGCATGTATTAATCATCAACATTAATTTGTCGAAAGAGAGTACTGATGATGTGATATGAGATGAAATAATAATGATGATGATGATGATGATGCAGAGGAAGCTGATCATAACGTTGCTGGTGGAAACAGCCTTCTTCATTGGAGTGTTGCTCATCACGTTGCTCGTCTTCCACGCTCCTCCGAAGAGGGCCATGTTCGTCGGCCTCCTCTGCATCATCTTCAACGTCATCATGTACGCTTCTCCCTTGACCGTCGTGGTACGTGAACATACAATAACGTAGTCCAGATTCATTGAATGCTTTTATGCAATGCAATAAAAATCGCATTTCAAAGTTTAAAAAAATTATGTTTTTTTTACTTTTCTAAATCACCGAAACGCTTTAATATAGGATATTGTTTTATACTGCATTTTTCTGGGAGGACAATTACTGTAGAATTTTTGCCATTGCTAACTAGTAGTATGAACTGGTGAGCAGAAAATGGTGATCAAGACGAAGAGCGTGAAGTACATGCCCTTCTTCCTTTCCCTAGCTGGGTTCTGCAATGGAATCGTTTGGACCATCTATGCGCTTCTCAAGTTCGACGTTAACATTCTGGTAAGCAGTAGCATACTGTGAACGACTTGAGTAGACACAAGGTGAAATAAGAAAATTGTTTTAACTTCATTCTGTGTAGATACCGAATGGTCTGGGATCGTTGTTCGCGTTGCTACAGTTGGTATTGTACGCGATCTACTACAGAACAACGAATTGGGACGACGACGACGACGATCAACCACCTCGTGGCGGCCATCAGGAGGAGTTCTCCGAGATTCAGCTCTCCAGTAAGGTTTAGGAGAAGTATTATATGCGCCAGCAAAACCAAATTCATAATAATGTGGGATCTTCTTCTTCTTCCTCCCCATTGGAGCATTTGTGTATTGTTTCAGCAATTCCCCATTGTGCATTTGTTTTCAGCATTTTGTTTGCTTTTGTTCAATTTGGAAAGGAGAAAAGAAAAAACAGGGGACATATAATACAAACAAGTTATGGAGAGTTGAAAAAGAAATTGCAGCAGAAAAAAAAAAAAAAAAACAGCATCATAATCGAGTTGGTTCGGATCAGAGAAGATTATATGCTATTAGTTTTTTGTTTTTGTTGTTGTAGTTAAGATGAGTTTTAGGGGGCTAGCTAACAAATAAAAAAAAGACACCAATGACTTCCATTGTACTGTTACTGTCACAATACAAACAGAAAATGCAGCATTATATTCAGCATTGTTTACTTTGTTAGTACTGTATTGCTTGTTTTGTTTTAATTTCTCTATTGACCATTGATTAATTAGATGCTTCCTTTGCGGCAGAGGTTAGGCTTTCCCCTTCCCCTTATTGATTTGGTCTTTATTATTTGATTAGATTTCAATTAGGGGTCGTTTGCTTCAAGGATTTTATAATGAGGGTTTTGTCATGGATTTGCTAATTAAAAACCTTGGGATTTATTAGGGATTTTGGGCATTATGGATTTGAGGAAATCCTTTGTTTGTTGAGCTATTTTATAATGGATTTGATGATTTTTCAGCTTGTCTCCAAATCCCAGGGTATGAGGTGGGATTTATAAAACCGTGGGGCCCATGAATTTGGAGCAAAAAAAAAAACCCCAAATCCATGTGGCCCACAAATTTATCTAAACATTTTTTGACAAAGCAAACAACGGATTGTGTGTAAATGCATGATGATTGGTTTTTTGGTACCAAATCCATGATGCAAATCCTTGAAGCAAACGACCCCTTAAATTCCGTTTTTCATTTTCCTTTGTTTTAAATTTTATTTGACTTCCAGTGATTGTTATCATTTTTAGTTTTTTTTTCTTCTGTTGTTCATATTACCAATTTACCTTCTTGCTTTCTTTATTATTGTAGGCCCGGCCTTTCTTCTTTTATTTTATTTTACTTTTTGTTTCACGTTAGTATTTTATTTTCTTTCATTATTTTTCTTGTTCAATTATTTTGGTCGAGCGCATCTTCAACTTGTGAGTCGTGACACAAAAACTAGTCTCGAGTTTACCTCTTCCATGGTGATTTAGTCATACCAAAGAATTCTCAAGACTGTCCACAGGCCCCATCGACTTCTAAGGTGATGGAACTCTTTCAATTGTTTTTGTTAAATCCTATTATGAACTTATCAATGTTTATATATCAAAATTACTTGTCCTTAGCGATACTACGAGATGGTATATTACTAATAATGTATTGATTGTCACATGTTGTGTGGATTCTCAACTGATCATCATGGATCCATCGAGGAAGTCTTCCCTTCCCGGAGCCGGAGCCATTTTCAGGGAAGTTTTTTTCTCTCTTCCTGTCCCCGTGTCAGTTTCGTGTATTTTCGCTCCTTGGAGCTTTCATAGAGCTGCCCACTTGTGACATAACAGGCTCTTTTATCGAGAGTCCAGTTGCATACGGGCTATCGTTCTTTATTATTATGTATTTTGTATCTTGTTGTCCGGCCATGCACTGGGGGCTTATCTTGGATAAAAAAAGGAAAAAAAAAAAGTGCTCATTTTTTTTCTTCTCAAGGATTTCCCTCGAAAGATTTCCATCCCACGAATACGAATGCTTGGCCATTTTTCGTATTCGTTTTCTAATTTGAATCGCTTTCGATCAAAAGAAAGTTCAGATCATTTTATGGTATTAGGCCAACATACACACATCTCGCTGAGCCACCACACAATGAAGTGACACATACAACAGAAAATCGTTCTTTGATTGTGACTTACAGAATCAAACAACTAAAACAGTATTTAATCAACTACAGGACTCAATCTCTGTTCAGTTCCAGGTACATAAACCACTAAACTTTTCCCATAATACTAAAGAGTTTAGCAGTGACCTAGGGACTCGGAGGGCATGCTACACAAATGAGTTCATCATCATATATATATATGGCAGGAAGAAGACATATCAGCCATACCCTCCTAAAAAAATGGCTACCCCAAACTAAGAAGAAAAGCAGGAGGAAGAGATTAGAGGAATGAAAAGCTTTACATGTAATAAAGTAAAGATCTACTGCATCTCCTCCTCAACCCCCCTAGTGTGTGTCCCCATAAATCAACCATTACCATGATCTTTACCATTTAGTACATACAGCAACAGCTTCATAAGCAGCGGGGAGGGATTCAAGGACCTCGGGTTCTGCGGAAGCAGAGGCAACCGCCTTGTTGGTCGGGGGGGATCATGCCACCGCCTTTTGTTGTGTCAACAGCCTCCAACAATGATACAACCTCGTCCATCTCAGGCCGCTTGTCAGGGTTGGCATCCCAACATCGCTTCATTATGTTTGCCAGAGCGCCCGGGCAACATCTTGGTATCTCGGGTCTCAGATTCTGCAGTACCAAACAAATATCAAAGTGTCAGCAGGTTGAATCTGCAGACTATGCAGCAGAGGGAGGATACAGAAACAAGAGTGAGCTTACCTGGCGGACAACAGCTGAGGTCACTTCCGAGAAACTAAGGTCAGGGTAGGGCATGTCGCAACAATAGATCTCCCATAAACATATACCAAAACTATACACGTCACATTTTCTGTTGTACGGATTTCCATTCAGAACCTGTCAAACCCAGCATACAAAAATAAGTTGCAGTGTACAAAAGTGTAAGAATACATGGTGTCATGAATCCTGTTAAGATATGAAAGGCCAATTGCATGGTTCCATACTAGACTATGACAAGTAAAAAAGATGAATGGTCAGACACCATGTATTCTCATATCACGGACACTTCCTAGGAATCAAACAGCCCCTTAAGCATCTTTGTAAATCATAGTATATATATGTACCTCAGGAGCCATATATCCGAGTGTCCCTGTCTCCCCAGTCATATCATTAGGGTTTGAAGCCTCGACACGAGCTACCCCGAAATCTGCAATCTTCACAGTGCGTGTCTTATCCAGTAACATGTTTTCCGTCTTCACATCTCTGTGAACTATCTTCTGTGAATGAAGGTAACTTAACCTACAAAAGTGTAATCAATTGGAAGGTCAGTATTTCAATGACTCGATTAGGGTACCGACTGGAAATAATTAATGAAGATGGTGTCTCATTTACCCTCTAGCCATATCAAGCGCCAGCTGGACAACTACTTTAAAAGCTAACTTCCGTCTGCGATTCTTTATAAGGTAAGATTTCAGTGCACCTCCAGGAAGATATTCCACAACAACACAGCATATGTTCTTAGGCATGTTAATTTGACCGTTCTCAGTTTGTATATGCAAGTCTGATGAGCCCATTGTTGCACCTATGAACTGGTTGATGGGCAGAAGAGAAAAAGAATTAGTACAAGTCCAGCACTACCTCCAGATCTCACTGTTATAAGCAACATAAGAGTTTTCGCTGGGGAAACCAAGACAGATAATCCAGTAAGTGGGAAGCCCACATGCCCTTTAAAATGCCACAGGACTAACCAAATGAAGAAATAGTAGAAGTTTGGGTATTCTACATTTATCCAATATAAGAGACAACAGGACGATGCCCTGATGGCCAGACAAGAAAATTAAGGTGGATACGGACAAGAATGGCATGACAAAAATGAACTATGCCAAAATTAGTAGAAAACAGAAGTTTCTGTTCTTCATCTCTAGGTTAGAGAATAAATAATTAAATATACTAGGATCATTAGCGCAGATGTAACAGATAGTAGACTTAACTTCTCATGCTCTTGAAAGAGTAAAATGTTTAGCATGCAACTTAGGCATGTCAAATTAAGGCCTTTGATGGGTAAAAGGAAGAACGGGAATTGGTCTCCTAAATTCAAAGCATATGCACTTCATTCCAAAGAAAAGAGAGGACAAAGATATAAGAAGTCCAGCAATGCAAAGAACACATCTTCTACTATCAAATTCCAAAAAGAGAAACCCCTCTAGCCCTAAAAATGGGGAAACCCCAAAATAGTAGGCTAAAATTTATTCAAGGTAACCTGTGAAAGTGAAGTCTTTCGGATACACGAGAAAAAAACCGAGAAATCTAATAAAAACATCTAAAAAGGAAGTGAATTGAATAGATTGAATGAGAAGCAACCCTAAGGTCTAGATACAAAAGTTTGTTGCCTCCAAAGGTGCCAAATGTACCATAAATGGCAGAAGTGCGGACAAAAAATCAAATCAAATATGCAAAGTCAAAAACCTATGTGACCTAGTGAAATGTTCCATGGATTTCAAAAGACCTTAAAGGCCAAGAACGGAAGGACAAATCTCTAATATGTAACAGGAAACAGCAAAGTACACACGGTGTACCTCAGCCCATTGCATAAATCCCATTCAATTGTTCGAGCAAGCTGAGACTGGTTGACTTCAGAATTAAAAATCTTAACAAGCCAGCCGCAACCTATCCCGTGACTATCTAGTTCTTCTTCCATATAAGCGGATAAATAGACAAACCAAGATTAAACATATGTACCTTAGTTACATTAGGATGATCAAGCTTGTGCCAAACAGCAACTTCTTGTGTGAAATCAGCTCTTAGTGAGGCAATCTCAGCTTCTGTCCTATGTCCCTCTTCACCCCAGTCAAGCAGCTTAACTGAGGGATTTAACAGAATGAAAGTCGCACTCAGTACAACAAAGAATCAGAAGATATACGGCAATAAGCTTACACTAGAGATGTTTACTCTCAGAACAAATGACCTAAGAAATTAACCTCTTGAAAGGACAGAAATTGTTCAACAAAGCTATCAGAACAATCGCAATTTCAAATTAGCAGCAAAATATACAGCAAAGTCCTTTCCTTTTCCCCCTTTCTCTCTGTGTGTCAGTATGTGTGAATGTCACATTAAGAAACAACAGCCTGGGATCACATGAAAGTTCGACAAATGATAACACCAACTCTCCCAAGTTTTTGGTTTAATGAACAACTTGAAAGGGGGATTCACGGGCTGATTCACGGGCTGCATCAGAACTACTCCTTCAAACAACCAAACCCACCAGTGTTACAAACCCATTATGAATTTCCAAATCTAAGTCAACCTTTTGCTCAAACTAGTAAAAGAAGCGTAGCAATGGGAAAGAAGGTTTCAGGATCACCGCCCTATCGAGCTGGACCAACAAATGGCTACAGAAACAAAATTGATAGTCTGACCAATCGCCCAGGTAACCTAAAAAACCATGCTCCCCACAGACCTAACTAATCACAGCAAAAATGAAGACGATAAGCAAATCAGAAGGAAGGATTGAAAGAAGGGAGCAAAAAACACAAAGGGTTACCGGCGACATCGAGGCCATCGTAGACACCACGGTGGACTGTCCCAAAGGTACCACGAGCAATGACACCCTTGATAACAAGGTTAGAAGGGTCGATCTCCCATTCCCGCCTGTCCTTAGTCAAGGCGGCGGTGGCGGCGGTAGCGGCGGCCATGGAAGTAGGTTTTGAAGCGTGAAGGGAAGTAGTAGTAGTTGGAACAGCAGCACCAGCAGCAGATGGAGGAAGATTGGAATCTTCAGATCGCTTGTTCTTGTCCATAGTCCAAACCCTACTGAGATGGCGCTCAAGTTGTTCGTCAAGGCTCTTGAGATCAATCTGATCCGCGCGGACAAACCCATCGTTGCCCTCCTTCATCTTGTCGTAAAAATTTGATCTTTTTCTTGTGGGTATCGCAGAAATCACAGGAGAGGAAGAAAGGAGATCAGGGAAGAGAACAAAGGTAGGGAGAGAAATGGGGATGAAATTAGGGATGGGCTCTCAGGAGGAGGAGGAGGAGAAATGGTGATGAAGAAGAGTACAGCTGCAGGAAGCCATGTGGGCACATGGAATTGTTGCCTCCCTTTCTTCCGCCCTCTTCGCCAACGTGGGCTGTGGCGCTGTTGGGGCTTGTGGCTGCGGCTTCTTCTGCTTGCTTCCCAGCGAGACGGTCTTTTTCGTTTTGTTGTTTTGTTTCTCTTCTGACTTACGATGCTGACCCACTCACTTTTCTGCTGTATTATATGTTTTCGTCCTTTCTCGGTCCTTCCCGTTCCACGGTTTTTTTTTGGTACAACTTCCACGGATTAATCAATTAGAAGATAATGGATTTTTGCTAAACCTGTTTTTATATAATTATATTGAGTTAACTTGCCACTTTGAAATGAGGTTTGTACTGAATACTCCGTTTAATACACGTATATGTACCCGTACGTATTTTATCCGTTTAAAACTTCCGTATCCGTATTATTGTCAAGCCGTTTCATTTTTGTCCGTTCATTTGATGGCTCCCGTATTAAACACGTATAAAACCCGTATAAACCGTTTAATATCCGTATTTAATGAATATAATTATTAACTTTACTATTATTAATATATTTATTTATTTTTAAAATAATTAATTTTTCTATATCTATGACAATTAACGTACTATTAAACATAACATTAGCATAGAGACGAAGTAAAATACCCGTCCGTATATTATACGTAACTTTCCCGTACCGTATTTTACTAACTATGCTATACAATAAAGAACAATGATGATTGAGATTAAGGAGGAGGTGATGTGTGTTTCTTTTATATATATATTTTATTTTGTTACAAAGCTCATTATTGAGATCTATTTGTTACGCCAATTCGATAATTATAATGTTATGAGGTTGTTGTGTACGATAATATTGATTTTATATGTGTATGGTGGACAAAATTATTTGGCTCGACTTATTTGTTAATTATAGAATACAAAAGTTAAAATATTGCATGCTTTGAATGTTAACTGATATGAAACTAGAACTAGGTTTGGAACGAGTTAACGAGATTTTGACCAATGACAGAAGGAAAAAAATAAGGATTTATTTCCAAATTGAGCTAGGTAATTACATAAGGGTGGGTTTGGTTGTGCATGTGTAAAATGATAGTATGATTAGATATATATTATTTGGAAAAAAAATGTTTAGTTCTGTTCAACTATGCTGAAAATCCTGAAACACATGCTAGAATAATTATGGGATCCAATTTCACATAGTGAGTTTCCTAATGCTTCATACACAGGCTGATTGAGATTAAGAAGAAGGCGCTAATCAATAATAAATTATCCGATCTTGAATCGATTTATTATTAAGTAAGTATGATTATCTGTAATCCGACTATTGTGCTAACAACCAAATTCGTGAGTATATACTCATAGGGCAAGGATTCAGCCACATCAACAAAGAAAATAAAATGGATTGTTGTAATATGTTGGCTTGGGGAAGGGCTTTATTTTCCCTTAAATGAAAGCATGAGCCGGCTAGCCAGTCAAGCCAAAGAGAAAGGACCACCAATAAAGGGGGAGAGCACCAATAACTTTTCACTTTTCACTTTCCATTTCAATTCTCTCTCTCTTGGTTGCCAAAAAAAAAATTCCCCATCCCCTCTCTCTAACTCAACCTCCGATTTTTGCTCTTCTTCTTCCCCAATTCAAAACCCTCCGGCAAATCATCTCCTTCTTCGTCATCGCCAATTCCACCACCATTTTCTTCTCCTACAAACTTTGATTCTCCATTCTCCCTTCTACTACTTCTTCTTTCTCTGTACTCTCTGTTTCACTTGTCGACGTCGTCTCCTCTTCGTCGTTAGTAATAAACGCCTCCTTCCTCCTTCTCGCCACTTCTCCCAAACCGTCTATTTTTGTCGCCACTCCCTCCACGAGTGAATAAGGGTTTATCCCTGCCGTTTGTTTAGTGTGAGATTTCTAGCCTTTGCTGTTCAGATTTAGGATTCTGGATTCTAGGGTCGGTGGTTACGATTTGTGAATGAATTTTTGGAAGGGGTTTTGATCTTTCGCCCGATCTTCTAGTTTGAAGTCTGGAGAAATTAGGGTTCCCGTGTCGCGATAGCTGAAAAGGTCTGAAATTTGGTTTGAATTGTTTTCGAATTTATGTAGGAGAAAGAATGAGATGGGATTTCTGGGTTTATGTTCTTTAAGTTGTTGACATGGTGAATCGCTAAAGGGACAGTAGGAGCTGGGGTTTTCACCTTCCTATTTTACCTTCGCTTTGCATTTGCACCTTCACTTCGGCTCCGCTTTCATCGCCACCAAAAGAAGAAGAGGAAGAACTTTGGAATGCTTTGGATTGGTTGGACTCCAAGGCCTATAATTGAAGCAGATGATGGAATCTCTAGCTATATGTTTTAAGTTTTAATGTAAGAGCTCAAAGGAACAAATCCTTCATCAGACTTGAGAAATATTCATATGGGTCATTTGTGTTGAATATGACTTGAGCAACCACTAAGTATGAGTTGAACCAATATATGAGTATGAGATGAGATTTGATATAAACTGTCGACTTGTATATTTGATGTGATTTAAGGCATTTTCATTTGCTTATTTACTGGAAATGACATTGACTATAAGTTCACCTAATATTGAATATGAGTTTAATTGTCATTTAGAATGAATTTAAGTTTATATAGTATTAAATATATTTTGAATTAACGAAGAATATGTGTTCACCTAGTATTGAATATAAGTTGATTGAATATGAGTTCAACTATCATTTAGAATGAATTTAAGTTTGCGTAGCATTAAATATAATTTGAATTGACAAAGAATATGTGTTTACCTAGTATTGAAAATAAGTTGATTTTATATGAGTTCAATTGTCATTGAAAATGAATTTAAGTTTATATAGTATTACAGATATTTTGAATTAACAAAGAATATGTAACACCTAGTGAGTATAGGTTGATCGAATATGAGTTCAACTGTCATTTAGAATGAATTTAACTTTACATCATATAAATATAATTTTACTTGACAAAGAATATGTGTTCACCTAGAATTGAATATGAGTTCAACTGTCATTTAGACTATGAGTATATGTGTATTCATTACATAGTCAACATATATTTTCATGGTATTGAAAATGATTTAAATTGACAAATTGAGTTTACCTAGTATTGAATATGATTTGAATTGCCAATGAATTTAAGATTACAAGGGATTGAATATGATTTAAATTGACAATGAATATGAGTTTAAGTAATACTAATAAAGAGTTTACTTGGTAGTAAATATGATTTGAGTTGAACTCATAATATCAACATATACATATATGAGGTGAATCCCCCCCCCCCCCCCCCCCCCCCCCCCCCCCCCGAAAAAATGCTCTCAGCAGCGAGTAAAGGTTTAGCGACTCCAGCGCCGGCCCTCCTCCCTTCTGACCGGCCACCGGACCTCTTGACCCCTCTGTTCTTGCCAATGTTTCTGGGGCTATGGAAAACACGGCTTCGTCCATTGGTTTGTCTGATATGGCTGTTGATGTTTCTACTTTGCCTGTGCAGGTCTCTCCGGCGGATGCGACACCAAAATAGGGGATTCAGGTTACTCCAATGGAGGCCACGGAAAGCCAGACGAACGGGGAGAAGCTAGTGCAGGCTTTCACCTATGCTAAGGCCGTAATGGGCTCGTCGAAACCAACGACTCCTCCTAATCAACTGGTTGTGTGGACTCCGGTGGGGGAGCATGATCTAATAACAGGGAGTCAAAATGGGGAGCCAACGTTGACAATTTTGGCGGAATTCAAATAGAAGATATGCGCGCCCTGGCAGCGCTCCTTGGTAATTCGGCTTCTTGGCCTGAGGATTGGCTTTGTTACTCTCTTTAATCGGCTTAAAAGCCTCTGGCAACCGACAATAAACATGGAGATCAAAGATCTGGACCATGACTGTTTTTTAGTCAAACTTGATAACGAACAAGACTGCTTCCGGGCTCTGACTGACGGGCCATGGGTGATTTTTGACCATTATTTGGTTGTTCAATAGTGGACTCCAAGTTTCAAGGCCTCCGACCCTCTCCCGAAGACCATGATTGTCTGGGTACAGCTTCCGGCTTTGAAGATTCACTTTTACCACAAAGAGGTGGTGACAACGCTAGGAAATTAGATTGGGCGGACGATCAAACTTGATTACCATACACTTACGCAACAGCGAGCGAAATTTGCCCGGTTAGCGATGGAGGTTGATCTATCGAAGCAATTGGTTCCCCGAATTTGGCTTGATGATGCCTGGCAAAAAGTGGAATATGAAAACCTCCCAGAGGTTTGCTTCGAGTGTGGAAAGATTGGGCATTGCTCTGACATGTGCCCGCTTCTCAGACCTGCCGCCTTGTTGCACACTGTATTGGCCGTCGGTGGGGAGCCGTCGGCCGGTTCGCCATCCTGCGAGGAAGACACCAACCCGGGTTTTGGGTCGTGGATGCTAGTTTCTAGGAAATCAAGGCAAAACACACGGGAGGGACAAGCGGAAAGGGAAACTCAAGCAGGATAGTGGATCGCAAATCGCGGTGCCAGGGCATAAACAGGGTAAGTGAGGTATAGGTGGGAAGGACGGAAGCCAGGTCTTACCTAATCAAGCTATCACCAACGGTCTCTTGCCTCAGAAGAGCCAAACACAAGCAAGGAAGGGTTTTAATGGGAAGAAGAACAACGACGAGGCAAAGAAAGGAAACGAAAAGAGTGGGAACGATGTTGGGGGAAAAGGGAAGGGGCTCCTGGGCCCAAGACCAGAGTTATCCGAGACCATCCTAAACAGGCCGAAGCCCAGATCATCGGTGGACGAGGCCGCTAAGCAATCCCTAGCTTCGCTACAACATGCAAATCACCCAGGCCGAGTTCAAAGAGAGAACAATGTACCGGTCCATCAAGAGCCCAAAGGACAGCATCCTCCGTTTCTTATTACCAAAACAATCACAGGCCCAAACGGCACCGTTATGCAGATAGTTGAAAATCCTCCACCGACAAAGGAAAATGCCGATCCAAATCTCAACTCTGTTCCTTCTCTCGCAGTTCGAACCAAAAGCAGCAAGATGAAAAGTTCCCAGAGCAAAAAATCATCCACTAAACTCAATACGGGGAAGCCTCTCCAGATCTGGTCGCCGGTTAAAGACAGGAAATCCAAATCCAAAGCTCGGGTGGCGACTTTAACATTGCAAGAGATCAGTGTCTGGACAGAAACAACTAAGAAAACTGCAGGGGAACTAGGGGGGAAGGTAACTGCTACCCAAGCCGATTGTGACTCCTTGACGGAGACTCACCCAGACCGCGGAGCCCCCCCCCCCCCCCCTGCCGGCGTAATTTATTACCGAGCTTCCACCGCGATGTTTGGTGACAGTCCCGGGTCTTCGGTTTCACCCTTGCCTTTAGTTTTGTCATTCAATTCCAGTATTAAAGTTCTTGCTTGGAATGTGGGTGGGTGCTGGGAGTAGGCCTTTCAGGCGGGCTCTGAAATTGGTAGTTCAGTCGCATCGACAGGATTTTGTGGTGCTTCTTGAGCCACATATTAGCGGGGATACGACAAACGGTGGATGTGATAAAATCAGGTTTCCGAACTCTATTCGCGTTGAAGCAGATAGGCGTTCATGTGGTATCTGGGTTTTCTGGGATGCTGGGGTTTTCTCGGTCAACCCTACTCAGCCTGTTTGCAGCATCTTTCGCTTCAAGTTAGTAGAGGCAGTGATCCAAGTTAGCTTTTAACTGCTGTGTATGCTTCCCCAAGGCAGGGAGATCAACGACACCTTTGGGAGAGGCTAGTGTCTCACAGAAAGAATATCGAAATTCCGTGGCTTTTGACTGGGGACTTCAATGCTATTTGTAAACTGGAAGAGAAGTCGGGGCCTCCAGCTCGCAATACGATGAGAAGGTGTCAACTGTTCACAAAAAAGGATGAATCTGGCAGAGCTCGTTGATCTTGGGTTCTCGGGCGCCAAGTTCACCTGGTCCAGAGGGGAGAATGGCCAGACGTACAAAGCTAGCCGGCTTGATAGGAGTCTCTGCAACATCCGCTGGAATACGGTGTTCCCCAACTCTTCGGTATTGCACCTTCCTTGCTATCAATCATATCATTGTCCCATTTTGACCTGTGTGGAGGCACAGCCGAGTAGGTAGCGGACCATGAAGTCATTCAAATTTGAAGCAGCCTGGTTGACGAATGAGAGCCTTCGATCGGTTGTAGCAGAGTCTTGGAATTCGTCTGCTTCTCTTGAGAATGCTCTCCAGGTTCTTGCTGCCAAGCTCGTAGAATGGAATGTGACTGTTTTTGGGAACATTAAACATAAAAAGAGGAGACTGTTGGCGAGACTCAAGGGTGTGGAAACGGGTTTGGCCAATAGCTTTTCTCCTGGTTTGGCTAAACTACATACAAAGCTAGCTGCAGAGTTGGATAAAGTTCTGGAACAGGAGGAGATCATCTGGTATCAACGGTCAAGGGACCAATGGGTTAAGTTTGGAGAAAGGAACACCAGTTACTTTCACCAGCAAGTAGCATCAGGAGACGTTTCAACAAAATTGAGGCTCTGATGGATGACAATGACTCGTGGGTAACTGAGTCGCATTCCCTAGCTCTGCTTGTGTTCACTTATTTCTCTAATATCTATTTGCAGGATAATTCCCCGTATGAAGACAGGATGCCGAATGAGTCTTTTCCTAGTCTGAGCCAATCAGAAACGGCAGCTTTATTCAGACCTTTTAGCATTCTAGACTTCCACAAGGCGATCTTCGATATGAAGCCATTCCAGGCCCCCGGCCCAGATGGCTTCCATGTGGGTTTCTATCAGCAGTTCTGGCAGGTAGTGGGGAAGTCTCTTTCGGATATGGCAATGTCTTTCTTCATGACAGGTACCCTCCCTGAAACTGTGACGGAATCTACCCTAGTGCTTATCCCAAAAGTGGACTCACCAGAGAGGGTGTCTCAGTTACTGCCCATATCTCTTAACAACATCTACCTCAGGAGTATCACCAAGGCCATGACGTCCAGACTGAAACCTCTCATGAGGAAATTGATCTCGCCCGGGCAGAGTAGCTTTATTCTAGGAAGGCAAACTACGGATAATATCATAGTGGTCCAGGAAATCCTTCACTCCTTTAGGAAGAAAAGAGGCAAGAAAGGGGACATGATCTTCAAGATTGATCTTGAGAAGGCCTATGATATGCTTAGATGGGATGTTCTGCGAGATTCTTTGAAGGAAGTGGGGCTTTCGAGCAGTTGGATCAGCTACATCATGTATTGTGTGGAGCATAATACGATGAGGATAAGATGGAATGGAGACCTCTCTCAACCGATCACTCCATCCCGCGGCATCCGTCAGGGAGACCCTCTCTCTCCCTACCTCTTTGTTTTATGTATGGAGCGGCTATCTCATAAAATTGACGAGGCGGTTAGTGAGGGAAAGTGGAAAGTTGTGCGGCTTACCAGTTCCGGTCCTCCTCTTACCCTTCTCTTTTTTGCAGACGATCTTCTTCTTTTTGCAGAGGCAGAGCGAAGGCAAATCTGGGTGATCCAGAAGTGTCTGGCGGACTTTTGCTACAGCTCCGGGCAACGAGTCAACTACAATAACTCCATCTTGTACGTTTCCCCGAATATCGCCTGACACAAAGCAGATTACCTGAGCCAGTGTGCGGGAATTCCAATGAAAGCTGCTCTGGGGAGATACCTCGGGATCCAGGCAATCCAGGAGAGGATCACTAAAGGAAGATATCAATCTCTCCTCCTCCGTATCCAGAAGAAGATGGCCCCCTGGAAGGCGAAACGCCTGTCGTTCGCGGCTCGTTTAACAGTGGCGAAATCAGTAATTGTCTCTCTCTCGGTCTATACTATGCATACTGAATTAATCGCAAGTGGTGTGTGCAGGAGTATTGATAAAATCAGCAGGGATTTCATCTGGAGGGAGGATGAGAATCACCCTAAATTTCACCTGGTGGCTTGGGAGAACATGAAGCGACCTAAAGCACAAGGAGGTGTGGGCCTTCGACCTACTCGTCAGGCTAACCTGGCAATGCTGGCTAAATCAGGATGGAGGCTGATGCAAAATGAAGGAAGTTTGTGGCAACAACTACTCCTCTCCAAGTATGGGGGTCAAAGAGTGGGCCTCGACATTTTGCGGAAAGTTCAGGGAAGTTCCTTCACCTGGAGCAGTTTCTCCAAAACTGCCGAGCTCCTTAAGAAAGGATGCGCGTGGAATATTAAAAATGGGGAATTGACTAAATTTTTGCTTGATCCGTGGATTTTGCAGGTCCCTCGGAAAGAGGTTGCGACTGGTGAGATTCCAGAGTCTTGGGAGCAAGCGGCAGTGGCTGATCTGGTTCGCGAGGATGGGAATTGGCGCACGGAGCTCTTCAACGGGCGACTCCCCCATGATATCTGCAACAAAATTATTATTACAGCGGTCGACACTCTCGCCCAAGAGGAAGACTCTTTATTCTGGTCGGCGGCAGTGGATGGGCGGTTCTCTACAAAGTCGGCCTATGAGCTGCTGTCGGTTCCTGACCTGTAGCCGAGGGATGAGATCTGGAAGGTGGTATGGGGTTTGCCAGTGCCGGAGAGGATTAGGTGTTTTATTTGGTTGGCTATTTAGGGCAAGATCGCAACCAATGTTCTCCGAGCTCAGAGGAAGGAAGCGGATTCACCTACGTGCTTGCGATGTACAGGGCAGCCTGAGACGGTTCTTCATATCCTGAGGGACTGCGCCCCAGCTCTCTTCTTCTGGTCCAGAATTGTGCTGCAGCAGAAGCAACATGAGTTCTTCAGTGCCCCTCACGGGAGTTGGTTCCGCAGCAATCTCTTGAGCATGGAGATTACCAGTTCAGGTATTAATTGGCCTGGTTTTTTCAGCATGGCATACTAGCTATTATCGAAAAACCGCACCACTATGGCGTTCAAAGGACCTAGCCCAGCGATGACCGCTCCCTCGCTCTTGCACTCCATTATGGTTAAGAGCAAGCTTTGGAATGATTCCTGGCATGCCCCACACCCCTTCTCCAACCACAAGAAGCAAGTGAATGCGCGGATTATGGCAGATATCGGATGGGCGCCTCCTGCAGAGGGTTGGGTTATGGTGAACACTGATGAGGCTTCTAATGGAAATCTGGGACCAGCCGGTGCTGGTGGGGTGGTTCGAGGCCCACTAGGTAACTGGTTGGGAGGTTTTGTGGCAGCCTGGCACGTATTGGCTCGACAACGGCCGTGCTGGCTGAGCTGCGGGCTATCTACTATGGTTTGGAGCTCACTTGGAAACTCGGTCATCGGGTGGTGAAGTTAGCTTCGGATTCTCAGCTTGCGATTCAACTGATTCAGGAACGTCATGATCCCATTCATCCCTATACGACCCTTCTGAACCTTATCCGCAGGAAAATCGGGCAAAATTGGTTGGTTAGCTTGACTCATACTTATCGCGAAGGGAATAGAGTCGCGGACTGGCTCTCGAAGCACAGTTTCGTCTATCCCTACGGGATGTATGAGTTGGTTGATCCACCTTTGGGAGTTGTCTCGCTGTTGTAGGATGATGTGATGGGTGTTACCTTTGAGCGCCGGGTTGTGGCGACCTCCCCCTCGACTAACTAGTCCATCTCTGTAACCTCTCTGTTTCTTGGCTTCGACCTCCCTTGGTATAAAAAAAAAACATATACATATATGAACTTATAATGAGATTAAGTTTACTTAGTATTAAATGAGTCGACCCAGTTGGTATTGAATATAGAGGGATTTTTCCAATAATAGCACCCTTTAAAAAATTACAAAAATAGCACCCAGCCCACAGAAAATACAAAAATAACACCATTATTTTAAAACTGCACCTCCAAGGTGCGTTTTATAAATAAACCGCACGGTCAAGGTGCATTTTATCTAGAAACTGCACGGTCAAGGTGCGGTCCGTGCCACGTCAGCCAGAAAACCGCATCATCAGCGTGCGGTTTTAATTCACAACGCAGCGGCCCCCAGGACCGTTGGATTAGGAGGCGATCCAACGGCAGACCGCACGCCAGCTCAGCGATCAGTGTAGTGGATTGAAGACCGCACCCTCTTGATGCGGTTTTGCACCTCGGATTCCGTGAACTGCACCCTCCATATACGGTTTTGGTAAGGGGAAATTTACTAAACCGCCCCTGTAGGGTGCGGTCTGAATAGTATAAATACCCCCCTCCCCACTAGGGATGGCAATGGGTCGGGTTTTACCAAACCCAAACCCATGGGTTTATCTGTGAAAAAAAACCCGGGGTAAAACCCACTGGGTTTGAAAAACTCAAACCCAACCCAATCCGCTGGGTATACGCGGGTTCATGGGTACCAACGGATTTTTGTCGTAAAAAATTTACAATAACAAGTTCCTATCAAAATTAAAGACAAATATGAATCTCTCAATACAAATTATCCATATATAAAACACAATTCTAGAAAATTCAAGCAAATCACAAATTAACTATACAAATTGTTCAACACCAATCTAGAAATTTCAAGAAAATTGAAGCAAATCACAAATTATCCATAAATAACATGATTAATTGAAAGCTTCTTCCTTTCAATTAAGTTTCTTCACTCTCCACTCGATAACATTAACTTCATTCTACACAATTAGAAAGAAAAAATTAGACATGTCTCCACAAACATAAATAAGATTAGTTGTTTAGAATATTAAATATATCGAGAAAATTAATTATATGGGTGTGGGCGGGTACCCATAGTTCGGGTTTACCAAAACCAAACCCAACCCAACCCGGTGAATAGTCACTACAAAAAAGACTGGCAGATGTTACCAGACGATTGGCGTCACAAAAGGCCTTTTCTCGTCACTAAAAGTTTTTCCTGAAGAAATACGGTCATTAGCGGATCGTGGGTCATAGTCCAAAAAAAATTGGCGTCATAAAAACTTTTTCTGTGAGGATAAATTATCCTCAAAACCCTATTTATTGTTGTTAGAAAAGAAATACCCTTGAGGAAAAAAGTTTGACGAAAAGTTTTTGTGAGAGAGGAAAAACTATTTCTAAGGAAATTATGTTGTCAGTATAAGTATTTGTGAGAATATTTTTTTGTAAGCGAAACTTTTTTTTAATAAGACTTTGGAATTTCTATCCCCAAAATACCCTTATGTGTTTATGTGATGACTTGTTTATTGTTAGAAAAGGTTGTATAATTAGGCAAAATCTTTTGTTCCCAAAATAGTGAAATACCCTTTTGTTATTTCTGACGAGCAAAAGTCCTCATGAATGGAGAACTCCTCATAAATGAAATTATTATTTCCAATGAAATTTTATGGTTGATAGTATTTGAAATTATTATTTATTTTGTAAATTATTGCTATATATTATTTGGGATGACCATTGGGTTGAAAATGAAATTTTAATTAATCAATTGAACGGTAATATGTAAAATAATTAAAATAAATTACACTATTATAATATTAAGAAAAAAGAATACTGCATAAATATGAGGCCTAGCCATAAAATATGTCTTACATGAAGTAAACGCACAAAATACAGCATAAATAAACACATAAATATGTTCTATTTGTTCTTAAACACAAAACATAACATGCTGCATAACCCCTACTGCTGAAGGAAGGGCCCAAATTGACCAACAACATCTTCACATGGAGTTGGTATCATCAGACTTGTCACCCTTCGAGCCAGAGTAATTAGAAGTGCTAGCATCATCATCTTCCTCGCCGTCCTCGTTCACTTCCTTGTTTTCAGCCTACATTACAAAGTTTCATAGATCGTTATTAAGTTGTTGGAAAAAAATTTCATAAACCATAAAAACCACCAGCATACTAGACACAAAACAAATCAACAAAAGAATAAGCTGTGGCGCATCTAAGTATCGGCAACAAGAACCAACCATCCACTGAATTCTAGACATAGTTTTTTACTTTTTTTATACCGAAAACAGAGGCGACGAACCTTATGTCATGGATTTCCAAGGGGAGGTTATGCCCCCGCTTTACCCCTTTGCTCGAATCTCTTCCCTTTCGCTTGGGTTGATTACCCACAGAAGATCTATGAGTCGACGATTGGCCGAGTGCTCCTAGTTGTTGTTGCTCTAGAGCAGGAGTAGCAGAGGCAGAGGCATCCTCCTCTTGTTGCGGTCGATCGGTAGCAGGAGTCGGCAAGCTCTTTTAGCTTCTTGTCGTCGCTGGATAGCAGGAGTGGGAGAGCTCCTTTCCTCTTCTTCCCTTCGCTCGGTACTCGGAGGCGAGGACCTCAGTTGTTGTTCTTGGTAGGGGTGGCTATACGGTCCGGTCCGGTTAAATTGGACCAAATTGATCCGGTCCCAGTCCGGTCTTTTCGGGAATATAAGGACCAAAGATTGGATTGGATACAATCCGGTTTTGACCCGGTCCGGTCCCAATTTTACCTTGACTTTAGGTGTTGGGGGTCTCTTATCCGGTCTTTATCCGGTTTTTTACCTCAAATCTAAGACCGAATATGAGATTGCATTGATTGCTATCCGGTCCCAGTCCGATTCCGATCCGAATTATATGGTCCGGTTTCGGGTAAAACCAAACAGTCCGGGACCAAATAGCCAGCCCTAGTTCTTGGACAGGAGGGGTCTTCCGTTTCTTCGGTCTGGCCATGGCGGAGCCAGCTCGGAATGGGAAAAGAGGGGTTTGGGTTTTGTAGAAAGGGATTGGTTATTGTGGAAAGGTTCTCTAACATAGTTAATTAAGGTGGTTTTGGGGATGGGAAGGCGGGATTTTCCCCGCTGATTTTGTTTTGGGAAATTGTTGGGGGACACGAAGAGTTGGAGCTGGAATTAGGAAGGTAGGATTTTTGCCCACCGATTAATAATTAAATTTTTTTTTGTTTGCTTTTTTTTTGGGAAATGATTGCCTCTTCTTGCCTTTCTGTTAACAAGCTAATTACAGTAATTTTTTATCTAGTCTCAATTGATCAACGCTTAAAGCTAATTGGCATGATTTTATATGGTAATATTTTATTGCTCTAAACAAATTGGGTATTACGGATAAGAGAAAAACGTGTACAGGGGTACAATGTTTTCCACCTGAATATTTTGTGATTTCTCCCTTTCTCTCTCTAAGCCTCCCTTTCTCTCTCTAAGCCGTTAGAGTCGTTGGCGGGCGTCTCTCGCCGGCGACCTGCCGGCGTGCGAGCTGTGTTCTGCCGGAAGTTTTCTTGCTCTTCCTACTGGCTTCGTGATGGCTTCTCCAGCGAAATCTTGGGCTGATCTGTTCGACATTGCCGAGGAGAATCGATTGGTTTATATCGAGCCGGAGATTGTGGATGGGGGATTGCGCATTCCGGAGGAACTCATTCAGGAAGGCGAAGCAAGGTGGAAACACAGTCTTGTAGGGCAATTTCTGCACTCCTCCCCTTCTGTGAAGCAACTTCAGAGTTGGGCGAATCGTCTATGGGGGAAATCGGGATGGATTAGGGTTTCCAGGTTGAGCGAGCAGCTGGTGGTTTTCCAGTTTCCGAACTCTGAGGTCGCTGATTGGGTCTTCACCAGTGGTCCTTGGCATTTCAACGATGACATGTGCTTCCTTCGTAAATGGTCTCCAGGTATTCGAGCAGTTGATTGCAGCTCTACTATCCCTATTTGGATCTGTTTTCAGGATATTCCAGTTGAATATGCTATGGGTAGAATCTTGACTCGAATGGCTAGCATGATTGGAAAACCACTCTGGTTTGATCAATCTACAAGGTTAGGCAAGCGAATGGGCTTCCCTAAGGTCTGTGTGGAAATGTCCATTGACTCCACTTTCCCAGACTCTATTAAGCTGGTGCCTGATAAGAAATCGACTTTTTCAGTAGCTCTCGAGTACTGTAACCGTCCTCTTGGGTGTCAGAAATGTAGAACTTTTGGTCATCAGTGTGCCGAGCTACAGGGAACAGAGGTAAATGGTTCTCCAAGTGAGAACTTGGTTCAGAGCTCTGATCCAGGGGTTGAGGAAGCTAGACAAGTGAGTGAAGGAAGTGCGGGGCAATTGATCTTGGACACCATACTTGCTTCTAAAGGAACAACCCAAGCATCTGCTGAGTCTGCTTGTCGTAACCTGAATATTGTTGTTGCCAATTTGGTGAAGTCTATTGAGCAGGGGGTTCTCTCAGAGTGGAAGAATGCTGAGTCTGTGTTGCCATTGGACAGGGAATTCCATTCTGCGATAGAGAGGCAATCTGAATCAAGGGTCATTACTCTTGTGGCAAATCGGTTTCAAAGTTTGCCTGCTGATGGTTCTGAAGTAGATAAAGTTGGTGGGGGTAGTCCAGTTCTTAGTAATATGGAGGACTTTCCTGTGTTGGAGTCAGTGGTATTGGATAAGGGCAAGCAGGGTAAGAGAGGGCCAGGGCGCCCTGCAAAACCTAAGAATAAGAAATGATAGTACTCGCTTGGAACATGAGGGATTTAATCACCCCGCCAAGCAGAAACAGATTTTAGAAATGGCAGCGCAACATAATGTTGACGTGTTTGGAGTAATTGAAACAAGAGTCAAAGAAGAAAATTCAAAAAAGATTACTAGTTCTACTTTTGGAAGGTGGGGATTTGCTCATAACTATGAGCACTCAGATCTTGGCCGTATATGGGTGTTCTGGAAGAAGGATTTTGATTTTGTAGTATTGGAGAGGTCTGATCAGTTTGTTCATGGTGAGGTTCGAGGTGAGACATCAGCTAAGGTAACGTTTGTCTATGGCTCAAATGATGAAGGGGCTAGATCCAGAATGTATCACCATCCTGCCCTCAAAACTGATGCTCTTCCATGGGTGATCTTGGGTGATTTTAATGCTGTAAAAAGCGTTTCAGAGGCTTCTAACAGCCCTAGCTATTATAATAGTATGGAATCTTTTGGTAAATGGATAGAAGATATGGGACTGGAGGATAGCAGATTTGAAGGCCCTTGGTTCTCCTGGACTAATAGGCAAGGAGGGAATCCCATTGCTCGAAGGATAGATAGGGTTTTAGTAAATGCAAGCTGGTTATCTACCTTTCCAAATTATGTGGTTAAGCTACTCCTTCCAGGGCTTTCTGATCACTGTGGCCTGCTTATTAATACTGATTCTCTCATAGCTTCTCTGCCCAAGCCATTCAAGTATTTCAAGAATTGGGAGTCGCACCCTCAGTATAAGCAACTAATAAGGGATGCTTGGGGCACAAGTTTTACTGGCACACCTATGTTTGTAATATATCAGAGGCTAAAGGAAGTTAAAAGAAGTCTGAGGCGGTTGAATAGAGCTTTTTACTCATAAGTTTCAGAGAGAGTAAAGGAGAAGAAAAAGCAGTTGGAGAATTTGCATCTGGCTTCTCTTTCCTATCCTTCTGCTACCAACTTCCAAGCTTTGAACGATTGTCAAGCAGCTCTCAATATTTTACTCCATGAGGAGGAATCATTTTATAGGCAAAAGTCAAGGATGCTATGGGTAAAGACTGGAGATCTCAACACATCTTTCTTTCATGACTCTGTCAAAGCCAGGCAATCCAGGATGACTATCACGAAATTAGTAGCTGAGGATGGGAAAGTGCTTACTGAGGTTCGGGACATGAGTAGGGAAGCAGTTTCTTTCTACACAGATTTGATGGGGACTAAGAACCAGGAAGTGAAGGCAGTATCCAGTGACTTGCTCGCTAAGCTGTTAGTTCATCACCTTCCTTTAGATCATGGGGACCTCTTGTGTGCTCCAATTTCCAGTGAGGAAGTAAAGATTGCAATGTTTTCGATGAATGGAGACAAATCCCCTGGACCTGATGGGTTTACAGCAGGGTTTTTCCAGCATAATTGGGAGATTGTGGGGGCTGATGTTTCGAGGGCTGTTTTGGACTTCTTCAGGACAGGGAAGCTTCTCACTGAGGTAAACTCAACCTATCTAGCTCTTATTCCTAAAGTGCTGAATGCTGAGTGCATTAAACAATTTAGACCTATTTCCTGCTGTAACATACTCTACAATTGCATTGCCAAGGTCCTAGATAATAGAGTAAAAGAGGTGCTTCATCTAGTTATAAGCCAGAACCAGTATGCTTTCATTAAGGGGAGACTGACCAGTGACAATGTGTTGCTTGCCCATGAGATGGTTAGACTCTATGGTAGAAAATCTGTATCCCCTAGATGTGCTTTGAAGGTTGACATAATGAAGGCGTTTGACAGTGTGGATTGGCTTTTTCTGGAAACAGTTATGGTAGAAAATCTGTATCCCCTAGATGTGCTTTGAAGGTTGACATAATGAAGGCGTTTGACAGTGTGGATTGGCTTTTTCTGGAAACAGTTATGGGTGCCATGGGTTTCCCTGGTCAGTTTATACATTGGATTAGAATTTGTCTACACAGTACTAAACTCAGTGTTAGCTTCAATGGAAGTCTTTGTGGTTACTTTTCTGCAAAAAAGGGACTGAGGCAAGGGGACCCTCTCTCCCCCTACCTCTTCACAATCTCCATGGAAGTCCTCTCTTGTATGTTGAACAGGGCATACATGCTTAGAACCCTTCCACCACATCCTCAAACACATAGGGTAGCTTTGTCCCACCTTTGTTTTGCAGATGATCTGCTGATTTTTACAAAAGGGACAAGCAAGGCAGTGGAGGTCACAAAGCAGATTCTTGATTTGTTTTATACTGTATCTGGATTGAAATGCAACCCAGCTAAGAGTAAGGTCTTCTGTGCTGGTGTAGATGCTGAAACTCAGGCACAAATCTCTTTGAGAACTGGTTTTGTAGTTGGGAAGCTTCCAGTTAGATACCTTGGAGTTCCTTTGGTTGCTGGAAAACTAAATTCTAATGACTGTGCTGCTTTAGTTGGGAGAATTACTGCTCGAATTAAGGGTTGGAAAGTCAGGACTCTCTCTTATGCTGGAAAATTGCAATTAGTCACAGCTGTCATCTCTAGCATAACACAGTATTGGATGGGAATTATTCATTTGCCAGTAAAGGTGATTAAACAGGTGGAAAAACTATGTTATGACTTCCTGTGGGATGCTGAAGAGGAGGGTAAAAGGGCAAAGGTATAATGGAAATATGTGGCTAGACCAAAGAAGGAGGGAGGATTAGGTTTCAAGGATTTGCGAAGCTGGAATACTGCTTGTCTTATCAGGCATCTTTGGGCTTTGGCATCGAATGCCTCTTCTTTGTGGGCTAACTGGATCCGTCAGTATCAGCTGTCGATCTGTGATCAACGAAAACGAATCCAATGGAATGGGATAGAGATTGACAAGCACAAAAGCTATATCTCATATCTATTAATTAATCCTCTATTTGGGACATCCCATTATCCATAAACTGTTCCTGGGCATGGAGGAAAGTCTTAAGGACAAGAAGCTGTGTTGAGCAGCACCTTTCAGTCAGGCATTCTGAGGTATTTTGGGATGGCAAATTCATGAGCAAGTATTCAGTGAAGAAAGTTTGGGACACTCTTCACCCAAGATATGACTCGGTCCCTTGGTATCAGCTGGTTTGGAAATCCTTTTAATTAATATCTAGTAAGCTATTCTAAGTAAAATACGGCACAAGAAGTATTAAATAGATAAAAATAAGTACAGGTTTTATATATGGATATTAATAGTGTTATATGGGTTTTATACTTGTTTAGAACGGATTCATAAGTTTTTGGACGACTATAATACGTACTGGTATTTACTAACTAACTATGCCTTTATGTAGCGTGTTAAAGGTTTAGGGTTTAGAGGAAGTTCTTAAGGTTCAGGGTTTTACACTTTAGAGTTTACGGTTCAGTGTTTTAGGGTTATAAAGTTTGTGGTTTTAGAGTTCAAGTTTGGTGTTAATAGAATGGAAAGTTTATAGGTAGCGAGCGTTAAAATTCAGGGTTTATGGCCCTCGAGCCCCCATCCGGGGAAGCATCCCCCCCCCCCCCCCCCTCCCCCCCAACCCCCTGAGCGGGGTGTTGCTCCTGGACCCCACTCGCTAATTCAGGGTAAAGTTTTTTATAGGTTCAAGGTAATGTTTTTTACATGTTTCAAGATTAGGGTTTATGGTTTAGTTTTTTACAGGATAGGGTTCAGTTTTTTTCTAGGTATAAGGATTCGGGGTTTAAGGTACACAAGTGGAGAAAGGGAATGTTCAGGATTTGGGGTTTAGGTTTCAGGTTTTAGGGTTTAGAGTTTAGTTAAAAAAAAGGGTAATGTCTATCACCGCCAAACACAAGTGGAGAAACCACCAATTGCATCGCCGTCGGATGCAAACCCAGAATCACCACCCATCGTTGTTGGTTGCAAAACCAGAACCACCAATTCTATCGTCGTTGAACACAAGTGGAGAAAGGGAATGTTTTGGGCTTCCTTCGTTTATTGCAGAGGAAGAAAGGGAATGAATTTGCAGAGAAGGCAGAGAGCTCTTTGTTGTTTATATATTTTTGTTAGGAATAAATACTCAACGAAACATGTATTTAACATAAAAGGTTACCAGTCTAATTGGTTAGGACTTTGTTTTGCGAACAAGAGATCCATGGTTCGAGTACATCCATATGACCTTTTGTTTAAGGTTATTTTCAATTTCATCTCTTAAAACTAAGAATTTGTTCATATGTAAAGAAATTTTTCCGACAAGCAAAATTTGTAAATAATGTTCTATATGTGACAACGTTGTTTGCATATTATTGACGACATATGAATTCTTCACAGAAAGTGTTTTCCTCACAAAGTTTTTCCAACGAAATAATCATTTGTAATACTATTTCCAACAACATTTTCTGATGAAAATTTTGTGTCCTCAAAAAATAATATTCATTATTTTTTCCCTCCTTTTCGGCGTAAAAAAACATATTATTTCTGACGCCTATTTCAATTTGGTCATAAATAATTTGTATTTGTGACAAAAGTTAAAATGTCCTTAGTAAAAGTTAGATGACGTTCCTCGTATTTGTTATTTTCACTTTTTAGTGACAAATGTTTTGGGCTTTATTGACGAGGATTGATGTTTGTCACAAATATTTTACGTTTTTATGAGAACGATAAATTTTTGTCACAAAAAAGTTTATTTCCAACCAAAAAATAGTGTCGTCAGAAGGATTCCGTCACTTCTGCCTGTCTTTTTTGTAGTGAGTGAACGTGTTTAAACCCAAACCCGTCAACACGAATTTTACCCGCGTTGACCGGGTTGGGTCGGGTGGGTACCCGTGGGTTCGGGTTTTGTTGCCATCCCTACTCCCCACCTCATTTTTTCACACCACGACCCATTATTCACTCTCTCCCTAAATTTATCTCTCTATCCATCCCCCTGCCCTCCCAAAAGCCTAGGAAATAGTGGTCTTTTGGTTGCGGCTAAGTCCGATCTGCCATCAGAAAATATTTCTTTGGTTTTTTCTTCAAAACCCGCCGAATATTTGTCCGACTTTCGCCGAATAAGTTTATTATGATGAATTTCAAGCGGTACGTACTCATTTTTTCAATTTTTTGTTTTTGTTATTTATTTTTGCCTAATCTATATACTAACCTTGTTTTTATTCTCTCGTAGGTTGGAGACGACGTGGATATATACAACCAACGGTATTATGTTGATCAAGGACCTAGTGATCCAACCGACTTGTACGACCAACCCAACCATCGCTCAAGGGATGTTTGGAACGATCACGAGGTACATACAATTCTTCATCATTTGTCTTTCATTTATTTTGCTAATGTACTTAGTGGAATATAAAATAAATTTGATCATTTTTAATCGTATTGGTTGTTTTCAATAATTTAATCGAATACATAGCGCCACTTACTTTGACTCTTTATAAAGAGATGCATGTCTAAGGAAATGAGATTTTAAGCGATTATCATGATTCTCCCATGGATACCAGATGTTTGACCGTCTCCAGAATGACCTCCAACGCCCACGACCGCCTCGGTGTAAACGAACATCTCGGCTTTGGAAAGATTATTGGACCTCAAGAATTCGAGCATGGCATCTACTTCCTTAGTGGTTATGAGATATTCATCATGCCACAATGACCCGCCTTCTCTGTTTGGATATCGGTACACCATACGATCAACTCTTCTCGTGCCATCCATGCAAGTAACGTTAGTACACATTTGATGGAGGTCTTCAAGCATCGGTCTGGTAGCGACCTTTATTTTTTGAAAATTGCCACCGACGTAGGTGACCCCCTTTCCAGCCTCTTCCGCGTAACCATTCCACCGCAACCCAAGCGAACTTTTGGAATGCCATCTGCAAAAAAACCGTAGTTCAGTTAATATCATAAAAATCACAAATCACAAATCACAATAAAAAGTAATACAAAATAAACTTACGAGTTAACGTTAATCGCAAAAACAATAAAGAAGTAGGGAGCCACAACAGAAAATTGAAAAGGGAGAAGGAGAGGTGTGAAGAGAAGAGGTTTCCCAGGGCTGCCTTTTTTGGCAAAATCATCACTGAAAATCGCATGGGGAGGGTGCGGTTTTCATCTGCCATGCAGCCCCACGTCTGTCAACTTGCATGGCAAGATGGTGAATGTCAGGAAAATGGGGACGACACACAAACCGCAGGGCAAAACCGCATGTTGAGGGTGCGGTTTGTGTTGGAGAAACAAAACTGCATCCTCAACGTGCGGTTTTGCTAGGTCAGCCAAAGAACTGCATGGCCTAGGTGCGGTTATGTTAGGCCAGACACATAACTGCATGGGCAAGATGCGGTTTTGGCCCAGAACCTCAAACCGCTCTCTCAGGAAGCGGTTTACATGTAAACCGCACCTTGGACGTGCGATTCGAATGTAAACCGCACCTTGGAGGTGCAGTTTTAAAATAAAGGTGCTATTTTCTGGAATTTCTGTGGGCTGGGTGCTATTTTTGTAATTTTTTTAATGGTGCTATTTCTGGAAAAATCCCGACTATAGATTAAAATTTGGAGAAATATGATAAATATGTATACTGAATATGAGTTAAATTCATATTCATCGTTAGTTCAAATAATATTTTGTATAAACTTAACTCATAGTCTTTGTCAATGAAACTTAAATATACCAATTGTCATATTCGATATTAGTTCACCTGATATTCATCTGGATGTTACCTCATATGATACCAGGTTAACTCATATTCATTTAGATGTTAACTTTTGTAAAATATCAGGTTAACTCATTTTCGGTGTCTACTCAACTCATATTCATTTAGATGTTACCTCATATAATACCAGCGTAACTCATATTCATATAGATGTTAACTCTTATAAATACCAGGTTAACTCATTTTCAGTGTCTACTCAACTCATATTCAATACCATGAATTCTCATATTTAGTGTCAATGGAACTTAAACATGACCCAGTGGAAGAAGAAAGCTCGATCTAGGCCAAAATGGAAAGAGAACTCCTCTGATTGGCCTCTGGCTTTGATTAATTGCGCCCATATCTGGGGGTTGCAAAGAGAACTTCTCCCTCCCTTTCAGGCCCCCTGAAAAAGCCGCTCTTCTCTACCATAACCTTTTTGTGCACGCAGAGATATCAACAGCGATGGACACGGGAATCGAGGATGGAGCTTGGATTCCGTCTCATATCCCCGACATAAACCCTAATTTCGAAGGATCTTAAGGCAAATTAGACGGAGCAGCGACATAAATGGATAATGAAGATGGAATTCTGTAAAGAACGACAGCCAGAAAAACATTCATAGCCAACTAATATTATTTTTCTCAGACGAGTTTAGAGAGGGCAAATCAATCGAAGAGTGTGGAGAGGGTTCTAGAGAGAGAAATGGAGGAGAAAGAAGAAGAAATAGAAGGGAGAATGGAGAATCAGAGTTTGTAGGAGAAGAAAATGACGGTGGAATTGGCGATGACGGAGAAGAAGAAGATTTGACGGAGGGTTTTGAATTGTGAAAGAAGAACAACAAAAATCGGAGGTTGAGTCATAGAGAGGGGAGGGGAATTTTTTTTTTTTTGGCAACCAAGAGAGAGAGAGAAATGAAATGGAAAGTGAAAATTTATTGGTGGTCTCCCATTATCATAAATGGTATCAAACCTATTTACTTTGTACAAAAAGGTACCAATCCTTTAATGTTGCACGTTTTGGTAAGACAAGTTTGAATGAATAACGAATTGGTCAATCCGTCCACTTCCGTCCAAAACTCTGTTATCTTTTGCCCAATCAGCATGACACGTTATTAAAAATATTAATAAAAATTCAGTTAATCATCGCAATACACAAATTATAAAAATGCTTTTCCGGAGCTCCTCGACGGCAACGGGGCAATGTTGCGTGGTGCCGACAATTGATGCCAGTCCACTGCGGCAACAGCTCACCCCAAACCCTAAGAGCGGTGCTAGGTTTTCTTCACCATTTCCAATTATTAATTAGAATTAGGTCGGCAACAGCATCCCTGGCGGAGGCGCCGACTGAAGGGAAGATTCCGAGGTGGTCGGGAGCCTCTATGGCGGCGCCAACGAGTAGGGAAATGATGGAACCGACCCAGATCGAGTGACGGCGAAGAAAAGAGTAGGGAGTTAGGTAGGCGAGTTTGAAAGATTAATTTCCGGCCACGCACAAAAACAGAGCTACTTCCATATGTCTTCTTCCAGTATCATGTCTTACAATCCTAACCTTTAATCTTGCAATTTCTATTCCATAAGTTTTGATTCTAAGTGTGGATTTTTTGTAATTCTTTCCAAATGGAGTTCCGTCACATTTCTTCACTTCAATCAAACCTTTTACCATCTCTGTAAAAAACAACAAATAAATAGGGGAAGCTGTTTTAAGAAAACAGAGGAGAATGGCTGATTAGAGGTTGAGAGGAGGAATCGCTCTCCCGCACGTCGGGATGATAAGAGATGGCTTCCAACAGTTGGCGCAGGCAAGGATGACTTTGCGACGGCAGAAGAATCGCGACCAATCTCTACAGTTCGGCCGGCGAAGAGGGTTATGACGAGAGGATTTGGGGTTTGGTGGCGGCGAGGAGGACTTGGCGAGGAGAACGTCTCCCACGATTTGCGAAGAGGATGATGCCGACGAGGAGGACTTGGCGACGGCGCCGAATCGCTCCCACGAGTGAGACGTTCTGTCTCCTAGGGCGCCTCCAACTCGCAATTTTGGGGATGAAGAATGACAAATTGAAGATATGATCTGGGTTTGTGATGGGTAAAGGATGGTTTCGACCGGTTGGAGTCTCGGGTTAAGTGGCCGACTAATCCATTTTTAATTATGATTTACAATGACGTGGCATGCTGATGTGGCGCTTTGGGACGGAGTTTTGGACGGAATTGGACGAATTGACCATTTCGTTATTCGCTCAAACCTTTCTTACCGAAACGTGCAAAATTAAAGGATTGTTACCATTTTGTACAAAGCTAATAGAATTGTGACCATTTATGATAACTATCCCCTTTATTGGTGGTCTCTCCCCTTTAGCTTGTCTGGCTAGCCAGCTCATACTTTCATTTAAGGGAAATAGAGCCTTTCTCCAAGCCAATATATTACAACCATCCATTTTATTTTATTTATTTTATTTTATTTTACGTGACCAAATCCTGACTCTATGAGTATATACTCACGAATGTGGCTGTTAGCACAATAGCCGGATTGGATTATCTGAATTAAGCATCACAGTTCAGCCCTATGATACCGCCCGTGGTTAGTTGAGCTGCTGGTTTGAGAATTGAGAGGCTATCTATGGGCTCTTTCTATTAGGTTTTGCTGAAGTTGATGGGCCTATGCTGGGAGGGCCTTTTTCTTGGGCCGAGTGGAGATCATGAAAACTAGTGATGTTATGTTGATCATATGATATAGAATACCATCTAAAGTTAAAACCAACTTAACCATGAGTTAGCAAGAGACTTTTCCTTTATATAGCTAACTATTTCGAGTAGGATATCTTTTGTATGGGTCTGGAGCGATAGTAGCGTCAGACTTTGAATCTAAATAAATGTTTAAATATATATATTCATATCCTATAAACAATCAATGAATTTTCTCGAATTTTGGTAAAATTATCCATAGGTGAATAATTATCATCTGTGGATAAGTTTATTTGAAGGAGCAGAAATAAAATGAAGTTCTTGTAAGAAAACTGTAATTGAGATAGAAATCCTCAAAGTAATAGTTTAAGGGTTTTTTTTCCTTCCAAATTTTAAGATAACAACTTTTAGAAAGATTCAAAATAACGAGTTTAAATGATCCAATTATTTATTAGATATGATAATTTTGTATTCAGTCCATCAATTCAATTCATCTGTCAAAATATCTAATTAATCTAGTTCATTTAATGAATATTTAATTGGATTTGCAAATTCATGAAATTTTTGAAAATTTATCGTTTCGTACCTATCTATTTTTTTCACATATATAGTTGTTGGGTTTAAATGCCTTGAATCATTTCCATCCAAAGTGTACGTCCAAATTCAAGGTACCCAAAAGCGTAAGTCCAAGTTCAAGGCATAAATATAAAAGTGTGCTGCATATGCCTATTCATATTTTCAAAAGCCAGTTAATTGTTTATTAGCCAATTGACCAAAGTGTCGTTGGTTAATTAGTTGGTCCCATGAAACTAATTAATACTTTTAATTAACCTACAAACAACAAGTCTCCCGCTGTCTTTCGAAGAATCAATGTCGCGTTTTGGAAGTCAGACCGTACTACGTATCCAACAACCTAATTAAATTCCTCTATAAATTTGGCCGACCATCGATCAGCCAATTATCATCAGCACCATTCCCTCTTCTTTGAACTGGCTTTTTTGCAGGCTACGAAATGGAGAAGATTGTCAACAGTGATCACGATGATGAACAGTGCAAGAAACAGCAGGTGGATAGGAAGACTGTGGAGAAGAACCGCAGGATTCTGATGAAAGGCTTGTGCTCCAACCTCGTTTCCCTCATTCCTCCCAATTACTTCCCACCCTCCCAGGTATTTAAATAAAATGTCTTTTATATATGTAATTTACGTTTCAACGTAAGGTTAATGTCGGGTACAAAGAGAGGGCCTTTCGAGCCACCAAATGGGCTACCCTATTATTACGCCGACCTACAAATTGAACACTAAACCTTGGGCGACTAGCAAAATGATACACAACTTCAGCAAGGATAGCACCCATCCAACTATCCCTAGTATCTGCCTGGTTGATTTTATCAATGATGACCTTAGCATCGTCCTCAAAACTAACCTACGTGATACCCCGATCCAGGCGCGCACCACCTAATAGCATCTCGGAGGACCATCAACTCCACAACCATAGAGTCATCGATGCCAGGGAATTGAAAACCGGCAGCCATTAGGATCTCCCAAGTCGGGTTCATAATAACAATGGGTGGGGGGATTGCAAAGTGTTATATTGTGAGAATTTTTTTTCATGGATTTTTTCCAACCTTAATTATGTACGTAGAAAAGAGGGTTTAACAAATAAAATCATCCCTTTGTTTAACGTGTGTTCATATATATATACCTTCAGTACGCGTTATCGCAACTGGAGCAACTGGATCAGGCGGCGGTTTACATCGGCCAACTGAGCCGGAGGATCGAGAAGCTCAAGAAGAAGAAGGAAGAAGCAGCGGCCGCGACGTCACCACCACCCGCCGGCGAGGGAATGCGTAGTGCTGGTTCGTTACCGTCGTGGAAGGTTGAGGTGAGGGATTTGGGGACGAGCATAGAGGTTTCGCTGATGACGAGCGGAGTGGAGAGGAACTACTTCATCATGTACGAAGCGATAAGCGTGGTCGAGCAAGAAGGCGCCGAAGTTGTCAGCGCCAGCTTCTCCGCCGTGGCCGACAAAATCTTCCTCACAATCCATGCTCGGGTACGTACGTTACGTAACGTAATCATTGCATGAATCGGCCTGTTATAATAATAGCACGATTGCATGTTTGTATGTGTAGTATTAATGTAGTCAAAATCGCGGATTAATTTTTTTTTACGATTTTATGCTTCTACATCACCGAAATGAGCACTTCTATTATGCTATATAGCATTGGTGCTTTAATGTACAACTCAAAGTTGTACCATAACATTAAATGTATAAGTTTAGGTTGTACCATAAAGCAATTTGTACCATTATGTTATGGTACAACTTTACAACTTGAAATTGTACCATCACATAAAGGTACAAGTTCAAGTTGTACCATAAAAGAATTTGTACAAAAAGTATAAGTACAATCTGAAGTTGTACCCATTGGCGGAGCTAGGTGAGGAGATGTGGGGTCCATGGACCCCACTTGGAAAATGAATATACATTAAAAATGGTGGATTTTTAAGGTGTGATTAGTAAATTTAGAACCACGGACCCCCTCTTCTCAAGACAATGATTTTACTATTGAGACAAATTGTGTACTTCATTTTGTTTGGACCCCACTAGATTATATCTCTGGCTACGCCAATGGTTGTACCATAACGTAAATGTACAATTTTAAGTTGTACCATAAAGGCAAAAACCTATAGCACCAATACTATATAGCATTGTAAAATTTCTCCACCGAAACGCATTCTACATATATAGAATCATGCTTTTTTTCCTCATTAATGTAGTTAGAATCGTGGTTTTTAAATCTTAACTAGTTTGCTGGTGTTGGATTTTGTTTGGTCAGGTGAAGATAACCAGAGTGGGTGTAGAGACTGCGAGGTTGTACAGGAGATTGAAGGAAATGGTTTATTAATTACTGGCATTTTCAATTTAAATAATGCTATGTGATATTTCGCACTCAGATATGTATCAAAAACGGGTGTTAACTTTTTACTTTGTAAATGTTGGAGAAATTAGATGGTACGTATCAGAGTAAACAAGTGATTTTATTAAACAAATATACTTGCATCAAAATTAAGCTTGATATACGGAGAAGTTTCCATGTTGGCACTTTATTTTTATGATCAAAATGAAAGAAAGCTGCTCTTTGTAGGATTAAGATCGTTAATGGCAAAACAATCATGAAATGCTGGGTGATTGATGAGATGATTATTTGATTGATTGATGAGATTGACGAAATTACATGAAAAATTATTAATCTGGATGTATGAATATAGATTACTATGTGTGATTAGGGATGGCAAATTATCCACCCATGGGTAATTATACTCAAACCCAAGTAGACTCATTGATAATGGGTTGGGTATGGGTGAAGTGCATATGGATTTGGGGGTTTATAATTGGGTTTGGGTTTGGGGCTTCCATAATCTAAATGGGTATGGGTTGGATATGGATATCCATTTACTTGAGGGTGTTTTAACTACACATGCAAAAAATGGACCTATTTGCAAAACTTGAAAAGTTTAGGTACCAAAATGTAAGACCAAAAAAATTTAGGTACCAAAACGTAATTTTCCATCGATATTTTGAGGACTTATATGCAAAAAAATTAAATTTAGGTACTAAATATGTATGTCTATTAAGTTTGGGTACCAAACTGTAATTTATATTTGGGCATGGGTACAAACCCAAATCCATTTGATATAAACCCAACTCAACCCAAAGAAAATGGGTATGGGTACAAACCCATCAAACTCTACCCATATCCATCTATTTGGATTTCATACTCAACCCAATTGGGTTGGATAGTAAGAAACCCATGGGTATGAGCAAAGTTGTCATCCCTATGTGTGATGATCTTTTCATAAGAACCAAGCCGAACTGATTAGTAAGATTGGTGATAGAACAACTAATCAATTATGATAGCGGCTCTTGACTTGTTTGCTTGCACAGTCATCACCAGACCGAACAGTTTTTAACGGTGGACATCCAACCGATATCGCTCTGATTTGACTTTTCTACTAGTTCACTATTTTAATAAAACAAACAAAATCTAAAAAGATCGATACTTTAATGTTAACTAAAGCCATCCAACTTTAATTGCTAATTTTATTTATGTTTCTTCGATTTTTGTTTGACAACATCGTTGTCGACTTTACGTGATCAACTATAAACTTTCACCAGAATTTTATAATTTGAAATTAATAAATTTTTTGTATAATTTATTTTTTGAGATGGAATGATTTGTTAGAACTTTTGCTTATTGATTAATATTGATCACAAATTGTCATGGATAGTGAAAAACTAATCTTAAATTTAGTGTATTATATATATATATATATATATATATTCCATTTTACCAAATGAACAATTGGATAAACGGTTAACCAACTCGCTTTTGTAACGGTTAATCACCAAACTTTATGTTGGGGGCATGAGAAGGCCCAGCAAGGGGACTCAGAAGACTAAACCCAATCTGAAGCATAAGCCCAATGGAAGGAGAATCTGACCCAATGGGGGCAAGAGGACAAACTTGAGAAGTGGGGCCGGATTCTGACACAAAGCGCATGAGGACAAAATAGCATAACGGTCGAAAATGTAAGGAGGGCGCAGCCTATATGAGGTCACGCGCCTCGGACCTCTAAACGTGGTGTCAGATGGTCGAGGCGTCTGGTAATTTGAAAGTACGGTGCATTTAATGAAGTGATGACGTGGGACGGATTTGGGGGGCAATGGTCGGCAAGGCTCCGAGTATAAATAGTGAAGTTTGCGAACCTCATTTAATTAGGTTGGGACTTCTCTCTCTAACCATCATAACTTCTCTCTCTAAAACTTTGGTTGTTGACTTGAGCCTTGGAGTGCTAACGGACCATCAAGATCCATTAGGCGCTTCGTGTGCAGGGTACTAAGTGTCTCGAGTAAACGAGAGAAGGATCCAGGGCGCATCAACGGAGTAATTAAGCAAGGAAGTTGGCTCAAACACTTCATACTACTCATATTTTTCCGGTTCAACCTTGCATTCAAATATGAAAATAGAGGTTTGAATGTTTGATTAGTTGATGAATACATAAAAACGAAACTATATATACGCGAATATTGTATATGCTTGTTCAGTAAATATTGGAAGAATTCCCAGAATACAGCAAAAATTATACATAATTCCCTGAATACATAAGTTTTATAAAATTTTCAGGATAGGGTTCGAGTTTATGGGACTCGAAGTTTCAAAGGGTTCGAGTTTATGGGACTCGAACTACTCACCAGTTCGACGATAAGAAACTCGAACTAAAAGCGGATCGACTTTTAAACACTCGATCAACAGTGGTTCGACTTTGGAGGACTCGAACAACTATGATCGATGACAAGGGACTCGATCTCAGTTGATCGAGTATGGAAAACTCGATCAAGTAAGATCAACATCTAAAACCTCGATGTAGTGCAACGACTTTAACGCACTCGATCTTAGTCTGCACTAGATCGAGGCCTTAAGACTCTAACTACTGGCCCACAGACATGCTTCAGGATAGGGTTGCAGGGATAAGATTTTTGTTGTCATAGATCGAGTTTTAGGGACTCGAACTAGTGTAGTTCGATTATACTAAACTCGAACTACTTGCTCAATCATTCTGTCCAGTCGCTTTCTATCCAACATGCGCCATAATAGGGCGCAGGGGGGGGGGGAATTATTGGTCGACATAGATCGAGTTTAATGAACTCGAACTAGTGTAGTTCGAGTGTATTGGACTCGAACCACTCCATCAGTTTACGATAAATAAAAGCCATCACTTAGCACTTTCTGGCAGCACTCTTCCTTTCTATCTTCTTTCTTCCAAACACAAACTGAAGCTGCTGGAGCACCATAGCTGAGCAAAGAAGAAAAATTTTGGAGGTAAGTTCTGCTTACTTTGTTTGAATGAGCATATTAGAATTTTAGATTAATTTAGTATTGTTTGTACTGTATGTAATGAGCTGCTTGTATAAACTGCAGAAGTGGGTAGAAAATTTCGAAAATTCGACTTAAAGATTCGGTGGAATGGTCGAATTACACACTTTCATGATAGTATTGACTACGAAGATGGTGAATCAAGTATTGTCCGGATTGAGAGCATATTTACTTGGCAAGAACTCAGTCATATTTGTGCTGAACGATGTTGCATAGCAGGGCGAAGAGTATGCAAGATGACTTACCGTATGCCGGTTTACAAGGATTATGCACTTGTATATGAAGGATCAGTTTTGTCTGACGATGATGACATTAATATGATGGTGAGATTTATTGCAGAGAACAGATTTCCAAGTGCTGAGGTGTATGTCGAAACAGAAGTTTTTGGCCAATATGGTGGCGGCAGTTATACCGAACACGGTGAAGGATCAGGAGGGTTTTCCGGTTCAGGAGATTTCAGAGTGCGGCATGATGCACCATGGCCAACATACGAGGATCGAACTGCAACTGGTCCATTGGTGGAACATGACGGACAGGAGTGGCCAGTATGGGGTGAAGAATGGGATTACATAAGGGCACCCAGACAGTCACCCAGACAAGCATCTACACCAGCATCTGGCATCAACAATGATCCATATATGGATAAACCAAGTCCTCCGTACACTAGCGAGGCAAGCGACATGGAAGATGAAGAGTTAGAATCAATGAGTAGTTCAGATGGTGAAGATCTGGAAGTTGATGAGGGGGAATTTGAGCCCCCCACACCTCACTACACGATGGTGCCACAACATCCTCTCTATGCTCACAACGACGATCCTGACCTCCCTCCTATACCAATATGGACTCCTGACTCTGGATTCGTGGTTGGCCAAACATTTGGAGGAAAGCCTCAGGTGGTCGATGCATTGAAAGAAACTGCTATGCGAAGAAGCTTTCAATATCGTGTCATCACTTCTGACACTAAACAAATTCATGTTCGTTGCGAGAACCATGGCGACGGATGCATGTGGCATGTTCCGGCGGCATATGTTAAAAGAAATGGGGCTTGGCTCATTCGTAAGACAGACAACAATCACACTTGTAGGTCGTCACTGATTTCTCTAGATCACCGACAATTGAGTGCAAGGAAGGTTGCACAAACAATCAAACATCTGATTGAGGCACAACCTGGGATCACCGTGAAGAGTGTCATCGCTGAAGTGAAGAATCGACATGGCTATACCATCGGTTACAAGAAAGCATGGCATGGGAAGCAAAAAGCTATGGCAGAGGTGTATGGTGATTGGGAAGAGTCATTTGCTAACATGCCTCGTTTGATTCTTGCAATGGAGGACAAGAATCATGGGTCTGTTTTTGTGCCTAGTACGAAGATTTCTATGGGGGTGCTAAACGCGTGTTTAAGCGACTATTTTGGGCATTCAAACCATGCATTGATGGTTTCACCCATTGTCTGCCAATAATCCAAGTTGATGGGACCTTTCCGACCGGCAAATACAAGGGCACTCTACTCGTTGCCACTAGTGTTGATGGCAGTATGCAACTTTTCCCCCTTGCTTTTGCTATAGTCGAATCGGAGAACAACTTAAGTTGGGCATGGTTTTTTTCCCAACTATACACTCGTGTCACTCAACGGAAGGACATTGCCATACTTTCTGATCGACACCATGGAATTGCACATGCTTTCTACGACCTGCCCGAGGAGCTAGGTGGAAGTGGCGCTGGTGCATACGAAATTTCAAAAGCAATTACGGGAAGCACTTTGGTAGAACTTATGGACAACGTGCAGTTTGGCACGCTGGTAAGAACAAATAAGATGTTGTGATTATATCAATTGGTTGAATGCGTATACTCCTTTACTAACCTTATTTTGCTTTATTGTAGCTATTGCTTTTCAGACTAGAAAGTTTGTAGACAAAATGAAGAGCATAAGGGAGGTCCACTCTGAAGGTGCAGATTGGCTAGAAACTCATCCTTATGAGAGGTGGACGTTACATCAAGACAAAGGGTATAGGTACGGAATAACAACAACGAATATGGGTGAGTGCCTCAATGGTTTGTATGTTGGTCTTCGTGCAATGCCTATCTCATCTATAGTCTTGCATACCTTCTTTCGTACGGTGACATGGTTCGTTGAACGCTACCAAGCAGCATATCAGATGTTGAATGCTGGAATCTAAAAATAAATCATAGGCTAAGACTAAGACAAATAATTTCAACAAATAAAAACTTATTCATAATCGTAAAAATAAATCATGGGGCTAAGACAAATAACTTCAACAAATAAATTAAAAATAAATAATCATAAGTTAGAATGTTACCTCGTTGAATTCTATATGGTCAAGATGTTGGCGGTACCCATCTAGAGAGGTGAAACTCGTGATAGCTCCAATCCATCTAGCACCATAAGCCCATTGTCGTAGTGGCTCATCGGGACCCCAACTGTTGGCAGGGCAGATCGGAGCGAAAGTAGGAAGGTGCTCCCAAACCCATAGTTGGAGGATGAACATGGGACCACCCGCTTGCTTTGTTTTCGGATCCGTACACTTGCACAACTCCGAATATATCATCGCCAAACAAGCAGATCCCCAACTTTTTCTCCCAATCTCATCCCAATCTTCCAAAAGAACTCGAAGCCACATACAATGCATATTTCCACCAGACTTGTTCGGAAACAAAAATCCTCCAACCAAACAAATAAGGTAGATGCGAGCATACCTCTCTATCTGAGCATCCGTGGCATCCTCCGGTAATTCCCCAGCGGTCCTCACTAGCCAAGGTATCAATAGCATAGACTTGTGTAGAGGTGGTACACGACGACCTTCTTCTGCTTCCTCTGGGATGATGATACCTAAACGCTCGCTTATAAATTGGCCCCAACCATTCAATGGTTTTGAAGAACTTTCTATTATTGCATCACCATCGATTGGAAGCTCTGTCAGCATGGCTACGTCCTTCAACGTAATCGTCATCTCTCCCTCTAGAAGGTGGAATGTGTGCGTTTCTTTTCTCCATCTTTCCACCATTGCCGTAAGAAGGTTGTTGTCCATCTCCATCCCCACAAACTTTCGCACCCTCAGCAATCGCGCTCTTTCAATGAAGGGCTCGATACGATCATCCCATTTAGGCAAGCGAGATAGCGACCGATGGGTGATTACGTCAAGTTGTTCCTGTAGAAAAAAAAACATTAATTATTATACAAAAAAATTAGAAGAATACTATCACATTAAAAAAAAAGTACATGAGGAAGTGCCTACCGGATCTGCCGCCCAAACACTTTCAGACCGATGGTAAGGTTGCTCATCCAACAAATCGGTTTCTCGCGGTCCACCTTGAATGTATAATCTAGGATCGTAAATACTCGGATCCATCTCGACAATTTTGAGTGATAGAAGTATCAAACTAAAGAAAAAAAATCTGATGCGGAAGATCGGGCTTAGCCGCAACCACAGAGCATATTTTTTTCTTCAAGAGTGGTGGGAGGAAGAGAGGAAGAAGAATGGAGTGGTGTGAGTTTTGGTGGAATATGAGGGGGGGTATTTATAGGTTCTGTGGGAGAGTGGATCGAGTTTACAAAACTCGAACTAGTGCATCGATTTTTGAGCACTCGATCCGCGTCAAAAGCAGTTCGTGGTTAGGCGCATCGAACGAACCAGATCGAGCTTAGGGTTATCGATCAACGGTTGATCGAGCCTGACATCAGCGATCCGCGTCAAATTGATCGATTAAAGGAAAATCGATCCACTACATCGAGTTTCACACACTCGATCCGCGTCATCCCTGCTTCGCGGGTTTGACAGTCGAACGACCTAGATCGAGTTTAGACCACTCGATCAACGGTGGGGCGCGCCTGACGTCATCGATCCGCGTCAATTGGATCGATTAGTGCTGACTCGATCCACTTACATCGAGTTTACCGCACTCGATCCGGGTCATCACTGCTTCGCTGGTTGAGCAATCGAACGACCCTGATCGCGTCCTGGTACATCGATCAATGGTGGAGCGCTGCCCAGCTCATCGATCCACTTCATGTAGTTCGAGTTTGCCATCCTCGATTCAAGTGGATCGTGTTTTCGGCAGTCGATCCGGTACTAGTTCGAGTTTTGTGAACTCGAACTGTGTCAAACTTTGGTAGTTTGGGAATTTTTTTAAAAGTTCTCTGGGAATTTTTTTTAATTATTACTGTATTTAGGGAATTGACCCGTAAATATTCCAGTGTGTACACATTGGTTTTTGTGTTAGAAAGGACGTACGGTTTTCAACAAGGATTGATGAAAGAAAGTCAACTAATTGGATCTCCAACGACGTTTGAACTTTGAAGTCTTCCTAATTAAAGTGGTCAGTAATTAACTGGCTAAATAGTGGTCAGTAATTAACTGGCTAAATTCCTTAGCCGCGTAACGGCCCAAAATTCTTGACGCCGATCCGAGTCAAACCCGTATAGACTTAACAGTCCAATGTAACATTATCGGCGGCCCATAAGTTACACATGTTTGCTTTTGTTTTAATTTACTACCGGGTATGAAAATTTTCAAATCCTACAGAAATAACGGGTATGTTCGTATAAGTTTTTCTACAAAGTGAACAAGATGTACGATATTTTTTTTGTATTAGTAGTAGGGTATTTGACGAGATGGCGGTAATGTGTTTTTTCGTTGAATCTGAGTCATTAAATGCACTTCATTATCTAATTACACAAATACAAGCACTACATAACCCACAATCACCTCTAAATCATGCTGGACAATAACTATTTGTTGCATATCACTCATAAACATAGTTAGTAAAATACGATACGGGAAAGTTACTTAAAAAATACATATGGGTATTATACTTTGTTTCTGAGTTAAAGTTGCGTTTAATAGTATGCCAATAGTTATGAATATATATAATTAATCATTTTAAAAATAAATAAATATATAAATAATAGTAAAGTTAACAACTTAATTCATAAAATAGGGATAATAGACGTGTTATACGGGTTTTATACGTGTTTAGTACGGGAGCCATCAAATGAACGGGAAAAAATAAAACGGCTTGACAATAATACAGATACGGAAGTTTTAAGCGGATAAAGTACGTACGTATACATATACGTGTATTAAACGGAGTATTTACTAACTATGCTCATTTTTTTTATATAGTAAAACCCGTTACTCTTTATTAATCAGCACTAATGGTTACATTGTCCATAGCTAGCTGATCAACAAGGAAAAACGGTAGATGATCAACCCAAACAATTGTCTCGTTCCATCTTGTCTTCGTGTGTGCCATAATATGGGCGGCTTCATTTCCTTCACCCGGTACAAATTGCCATCTCCCTTCACTGACTTGGGCGAGCTGTCTTCTAATACTCCTGCAGATGACTCCATTCTCATTTTGGATTCCTTCAGCACTGTCCAATTGATAAATTAGTGACAAGCAATCTGTTTCCAACACAACTCGTGTCCCATCGCATTTTCTGGCCTAGCCGAGCTCCCAATTCAGCCGCATACGCCTCAGCTGTGTCCGGCCTCATCTCACCGCGGACGTTCCTTGCTGCAGCAAGAATGAACTTCCCATCAGCTCCTCTGATAACTACTCCAAAACCTGTACCTCCATCCCGAAGAGTTCCTGCATCCGAATTGATTTTCACCTCCCCCAATTGTGGTTTCTTCCATCCACCCCGTTGAGCGGCACTATTATTTTCCACTTCCACCTGTACTTTTTGGTGAGCTCGGTAGTCCTTCAGGAAATTATATGCCCGACATACTATCTCATCTTCCGGAAGCTTTGTGCCATTAAAGAGATGCGCATTACGTTCCTTCCAAAGGGACCAAAGGAGTACACACCATTCTTCAACAACTGTCGTTTCCTTCGACTCCATCACTGTACGTAACCAGTCATAGCAGTCTGCGTTACCTTGACACAAGAACCAATCAATTAATCCTGACTTCCGCCAAAGCCTTGACACCCACGCGCATTCTCCGAACAGGTGGCCCTGGGTCTCCCTCAAATCGCAAAACGGGCATTTGTCGGTCCACTTCTCACTTTTGGTGCTAAGATGATCTCCTGTCGGCAGCGCGTTCCTTGCAAACCTCCAAACAAAATGCTTCACTTTGGGAGGGATGCGCATTTTCCATATACCCGACCAAACAGCCCCATCCCCCCTTGCATTAATATTGTTCTTCTTTTTAAACTCCTTCAGCCACCATCTGTACCCCTCTTTTACAGTATAATCACCTTTCTCACTTCCTGCCCAAATCAGTACATCTCTCTCACCTTGATCACGCAGTGGGATAGCAGCTATTGTCCTCGCCACTTCCGATGTAAAGCTCGCTTTCAATAGTGTATCATCCCAAACTCCCGTTTCAACATCAATAAGTTCGCTAACCATCGCATCAACTTCCAACCCTCGGGGAGCATCATCTATATAGTATGGCTCCGTAGTCCGTTGGGAGCCACTTATCCCCCCACACCCGAACATCCTGTCCATCACCAATCCGCCACCTGGTCCCATCCAGTAGCAAGCTCTGTGAGCTCATCAAGCTTCGCCATATGAAACTTGGTTGGTAACCCACCTTCGCATCCAGCACTGTCGTGTTTTTGTTGTACTTGGCCTTCATAATCCGAGCAATAAGTGTATTGGGACGTTGATACAGCCTCCACACCTGCTTTGCAAGCATTGCAGTGTTAAAGCCACGAAGATCTCGCAATCCCAATCCACCCTCCTCTTTTTCAGACACCAGCTCCTCCCTTCGGATCCAATGGACCCTGCGCTGCGAACCTCTTTGCCCCCAGTAAAAATTCGTTATCATGCTATGAATTTCATCCAATATACTCTCAGGGATTTTGAACACCGACATTGCATAAGTTAGCTGAGTTTGAGCCACTGCTTTGAACAGCGTTTCTCTTTCCGCAATCGACAAAGTCTTCTCCTTCCACCCTTTTAGCTTCGATCGCACCCTCTCTTTCATCCCTTGGAATATCTCCTTCTTCGACCTGCCCACTACCGTAGGGAGACCGAGATACTTATCGTGCTTTGGCACAATTTGCATCCCAAGAATTCCCCCCACAATCAGCCTTTGATGGGTCTTCACGTTCTCGCTGAAGGAAATCTCAGACTTCTGGAAATTCACCAACTGACCCGACTCCTTCTCATAATCCAGAAAAATGTTTTTCAGTTCTTGTGTCTCCTGTTCTGTCGACCTGCAAAAGAACACACTGTCGTCAGCAAAAAACAGATGGGTGACGGGAGGAGCACCCCTAGCAGGCTCGATACCCCGCAGCCTCCTCTCCTTCCCGGCTTTCTTTGTGGCCGCAGATAGCCCTTCCGCACAGATAAGGAATAGATAGGGAGAGAGGGGATCGCCTTGTCTGATTCCTCTGGTCGGTGTGAACCTCTCAGATTGGTGTCCGTTTATTAACACCGAGTATGTAACAGTGGTGACACACATCATTATCAGTTTCACCCATCTCTCCGAGAAACCCAACCGATACATCATGGACTCAAGGAAATGCCACTCCACCCGGTCATAGGCCTTAGCCATATCAATTTTCGCTGCACAATAAGTCACCCTGCTCTTCTTTTTCCTTTTCATAGTATGAAAACATTCAAACGCTGGCATGATACTATCTGTTATGACTCTGCCTGGAACAAAGGCACTTTGCTCCTCTGAAATCACCTGGTTCAGTAGCGGCTTCAGCCTGTTTGCCAAAACTTTGGAGACAAGCTTATACACGACGTTGCAGAGGCTTATCGGTCTAAACTCCTTTGGTGTGAGGGGGCTCTTTACCTTCGGAATTAAGGCAAGCAGAGTATGATTGAGTCCCATCGGCATCTCCCCCCGCTCGAGGATCTGGGTCACCATCTTCACCACATCATCTCCTACCACGCTCCAATTTCGGCGGAAGAAGAGAACTGAAAATTCATCCTCCCCTGGGGCTTTCCTCTGGCCCATCTACTTTAATGCGATAAAAATCTCGTCCCGATTGAACGGGAGGAGTAGCGCTTCATTCTGCCCGGGGCTAATAGAAGCAGTGACCATATCTAAATGGGGGTCTCTTGCGGAACCGGCCCAGCTTTGAACACCTTGTCAAAATACTAACTATGCTCATAAAACCCACTCTAGAACAAATAAGTGGGCCATTTTTTATGTCGACAAAACGCTAACTTCAATATTGGATGGTGGTCAGGCCAAAGCCCAGCTCCATTCGGCCCACCCGCAATAATTCTCGGTCAACCATCGGCTAGCCTGCCGCCGTGAACTGGCCGGATGGCTATACCTAACCAGGAATGCCACGGCGGACTAGGGGAGAGTTTTGGATTTAATCGTTGGTATGAAGCACAAAAATTTATCGTGTATTTGATCTCACAATCATGTCGGTTGTTTCTGACAAATTTTCTTAGAATAATAGATGATAAAAATTAATCCTAAGAGAAAATCAAATACCACCGCCGGTGCCGAATTTGGTTCTGGCGATGTTGATTTGATGCTTCGCGGTGGAAACTCTTCGGTGCCGTTTGATCGGATTCATCGCTGATTGTTGAAATCGACGAGACCGTCAAATATCCACCGGGCGGTGTTGATTTGATCGGTGCAACTGACTTCTAAAAACGATGACGATCGTCAAATATCCACCGCCGTGCGATGTTGATTTGATCGATGCACCTCTGAATGGTGAAATCACCTTGACCGTCAAATATCCACCGACGGGCGATGTTGATTTGAGCGATGCACCTCTGACTTCTAACCAACGTGACCGTTACTGCGGTTCGCACCTCTCCAAACTACGTTCGAACGAGGGTGTTTGAGTTTTTTGGGGAATCTACGTTAAAACTACTCCTATGGAGATTCCTGTGGAGAGCTCCGCGACTACGACTACTGCTACAACTATGGAGATCCTTCCTGGAAGGAGAGCTCCGTGAAGGAGCTATAGAGAAAAAAGGTAAAGTTTGACAGATGTGTTTCTGTGTTGATTTGGTTTCCTTTTCTCTCTCCTTGCTCTATTGCTTTTATTCGAAAGCATCTTCGTAGTCTTCATGCAACTCCGTGTCAACTGCTTCGTCGTCCGAAGAACTCCCAAGTGGCTCAACCGCTTTGTTCCTTAAACTGCTTCGCGTGAACTTTACGTGAGTTGTTTTCATGATCCCGCGATGTCGTTTCCTTTCCCAAACAGCTCCGTTTGTTTTTTCCTCGCGACACTGTTTTAATATTAATCGACTCCGCTTCCCGTCTCGCGGTGTCGTTGGCTCACTCGAGCTTGTTCTACACGAAACGACCTTGTCGTCTACTACTACGACATCGTTTGTGTTGCAATATCTCGCGACATTGTTTTTACTAAACACTGTCGTTTATTAGTACATTTATTAAATTATTAGTACAACAATACCATTGGGCCTACTTGCAGTACTGTTTTTAAATCCGCGGTGTCGTTTTACCCATCCGCGATGCCGCTTGTCGCGGTGCCGTTTTTAGCCAAACGACATTGTTTCCCAGTCTCGCGATGCTGTTGAGCTTTGAGGTTCGCGGCACCGTTTTATCTATTCGCGGCATTGCTTGACTCCAAACGGTGTTATTACTCTCTTCCTCCGACAAGGAAAAATAAAATAAAATAACATTCCTTGTCCAACAGCAACACATGTCCTGCGCATGACTCACACATGGTCTGCAACCAATGTCGTTTCAAGTACCGCGGTATCGCCGTGCCTCTTCGTGGTCTCGCTTAAATTCTCCGCGGTATTGCTCGACTCCAAACGACATCCTTGTCGATTTCCCGTTGCCAAACACCCTGATAACACCCTGTTTCATCCATTTTTTCGCTTCCCACAAGCTCGCCCAGATCCATGATGCTTTGCCTCCTTTCTTAGCGTTCAAGAAATCAGAATGTGGGAAGTATATGCTTTTCAGTACCTTTACCCACAGTGCATCAGGCCTACTTGGCCAGCAAGGCAAGGTTGAAGGTGTGGAAGGGGCGGAAGCCGAGTCCTCCCTCCTCTTTAGGGGCATACAGCACGTGAACTGCTCTCCAGTGGATGGTTTTCTTGGACATTGACCCACTCCAGAAGAAGTTCTTGAGCATGGAGTCCATTTTCTTTGTTGTTGATCTGGGGAGGAGGAAAAGGCACATAATGAAGGACGACATAGCTTGGAACACAGCCTTGAGGAGAACCTCTTTACCTTCTGGGGAGAGGAGAAGACTCTTCCAGGACTCCCCTCTAGCTTCCATGCGCTGTAGCAGGAACTGGAAGGTTTCCTTCTTGGATCGACCCCATTCTGTGGGGACTCCTAGATACTTGGAGTGGCATATATCTGCCGCAAAACCAGAGGTTTGGATGATAAGCTCTTGCTCATTGAGAGGGACATTGGCACTAAAGAACAGGGAAGACTTATCCCTGTTTACCTCTTGTCCTGTAATCGATCCATAATCATTGAGAAGACTCATAATGATTTATGTTTCATGCACTGACGCTTTGCCAAAGATGACAGTATCATCAGCGAACATGCAGTGCGTGAGAACTGGGCAGAGTCTGTTCAACTTGAGGCCTTTAATAATCTGTCTCTGAGCAGCCTTTTCGATCATGAAGGAGAGTGCATTGGACATAAGAATGAAGAGGAGCGGGGATAGGGGGTCACCCTGTTGGATTCCTCGCGATGGTTTGAATTCAGTCGAGGGATTTCCATTGAAGAGGAGCCTAAACTTCACTGTCGAGATACAAGCCCGAACCCATCCGCACCAGGTATCATTGAAGCCATAAGCTTTAAGGAACTCCCATTCCACCAAGTCGTAGGCCTTCCTCATGTCAAGCTTCATCATCATCTCCTTGCTCTTACTTGTCTTGTTTTTCTTGAAGTGGTTTAAGACTTCATGAACTATAACAATATTGTCTTGGATTTGTCTTCCTCCTGTGAAAGCAGATTGTAGTTCATTAACTAGGTCAGGCAGCCATGGTTGCAATGTGTTAGTCATTATCTTTGTAATAACTTTATATCGAAAGTTACAGCAGCTAATCGGTCTAAATTGACCAATCTTCTCACGATGTTCCACTTTGGCAATGAGAGTGAGGAAGGTATCATTCCAACCCTCAATCAAGATGCCTGTCCTGAAGAAATCAAGGATCTCTGCACAGAAGGTATCACCAAGGCAAGTCCAGAATGTTCTGTAAAAATGGCCTGGGAATCCATCAGGGCCTGACGCCTTGTTCGCCCCGAGCTGGAAAACTGCTCTCTGAATCTCATCATTAGTAACCTGGGCTGTCAGGGAGCCGTTGATATCCTCTGTGACCAGCATTGGGAACCCTATCAGTAGTGACTGGTCAAACCCCCCCCCCCCCCTTTGCTGTTGAAAAGTTCTCTGTAGAACTCATTGACGTGATCATCAAGTTCCTGAGGCTTGTCGATCCAGTTTCCATTAGCATCTTTTAGTTTAAGAATCTGGTTCCTGTGTCTTCTTTTTATTGTACTAGCGTGGAAGAAGCCAGTATTTTGATCGCCTTCTTGAAGCCAGTTGTTTCTTGACCTCTGTGCCCAAAAGGACTCTTCCGAACTCCACCATTATTCAAGTTCGCGTCGGAGATTGACCTCTTCCGTGATCAGTGCCCGATTCCTAACTGGGCCTTGAAGTTCCTGCAACCTTTGCCTAATTTCCTTTTCTCTCTTCATATTTGTGTACTTGTCAGACTTAGCCCATGCAAGAATATCCCTTTGGCAGTCTTTCAGGTTTTCTTGGACTGTGCCCCCATTAGCCCACCGGTCCAAGATGATATGGGTGCAGTCTTTACTATCCTTCCATCGTTTTTCAAAGCCAAATGGGGTGCTGGTTGGGGACTTTGAAGGATGAAGGTCTATCCTGATCGGGCAGTGATTGGATACGACAAATCCTCATGATAGACCCTTGCTTTTTCGAATGCCCTGAACCAGCTTGTTGTGCATAAGGCCCGATCGAGCCTTTCCCGGATCAAATCATTACCTTGATGATTATTGGTTCACGTAAAAACTTCCCCGGAGAAACCGAGATTGACCAAGCCATTTCTGTCGATGAAACTCTTAAACGGTATCACATTCTCATTCCTAAGGGGGCAGCGCCCCTGTTTCTCAAAAGGTAGTAGGGAAACATTGAGATCACCAACAACAAGCCACGACTCATCTTGTTCCACCCTCAAGATCGTAAGTCGATTCCAAAGGGATCTGCTCTCTACCACCGTGGTAGGGGCATGGACAAGGGTACAAAAAAACTTGGCTCCATTCTGGCAAACACTAATATCCATGAAGGATTTACAGCGGTCAAGAACACAAAAACTAATATCCATGAAGGATTTACAGCGGTCCATCAACATCGTCCTTCCACCACAAAGCTAAACCACTACCTTCACTAGTTGGGCTAACATACTCCGCGTGATCAAACCTCATTGCTCTCCTCTTAACCTCCATGAAGGAGTCCTCCTTTCTTGTTTCCATGAGGAAGAGAATTAAGGGGCCATATTGGCGGCACAGCCTGCCGCAATAACTCCTTGTAAGGGATTGGCCGAATCCCCTACAATTCCAACTCAATATTCCCATTCAATGTTTGGCGGCTTGAGGCTTGCCGTCGTCGCCCTCGGAGAGGAAGATTCTCCTTCTCCGGACTGGCTCCCATCTGCTGTGATGTCTATGAGACTCCTCCTTCTGGTTATATGTTTCCTTCTTTGATAAGTCCTTCTGTTTTCTCCTGGGGCAAAGGAAAGAGAGTCAAAAGAAAGGTTAGAAGTTGGGTCTTGCTGTGGTAGGGAGGTGAATGTAGTAGCTCTATTTTCTGGTTTCCTTTTCTTCTCGGGCCTCGGCCTTTCTTCCTCTGTTGGTAGGGCTGTCATTGGTTCAACTGTTGGAGTCAAACTTTGGGCTTGAGGAATGACAACAAGGGCCTGTTCGTTCATATTAACTGGACCTGGGGTCGGGTCAGTGAGAGCATACGTTGGGCTCGCTAGAGACAGGCTGAGGCCCATCTCGGTGAGGCCCATGCTCCTCTCTCTGTTTCTGTCTCCCTCCCTTAGGTCAAGCCCCTTATGCATTGCTCTCGCCGCGACTTCCATCTCCCTTTCCAGGAAAGTCGGTTGAGCAGATGAGGGACATGTGTCCCCTCTGTAAACCCACTCTGAGCTCTGACCTGCCATTGGTAAAGCTGCATACCCAGGCGGATTGGGCACTGACCCTGGTACTGGATGACCAATCAATGTCAGCAAGGATGATTCCCCTCTGGCTCCTCGGATTTGTTGCAGCCCTATTCCCGTGCTTATCAGGCGGCGCGTACTTGCCAGTTTTTCCCAAAAGGAGGCCGGTGGGGTGTTTGCCGGTGAGTCATGTCCTGCCTTGAGGGCATCCGTGTACACTTCTGATGGGTCGATGCAGAGGCCTCTTCTCCTGTGATCTTCTCTCTCGAGGCAGTTGTGTATCAGATGACCTAGCCTTCCGCAGAAATAGCAAAGGTCCATGATGCGTTCATACTTGAAACTTACCCAGATCGACCTTTCTCCAATCGGGTATTCAAAGCCGATAGGTATAGGATCGTCCAGGCTGGCCTCCACTTTGGCTCTAATGAATTTCAGCCATCCTCAGAACTCGAAGTTGGATTGGTCGATGCTGTGATATTGAGGGAAAATGAAGGAGGCCACTGCCTGGATTGCTTCTTCATCCTTCAAAGACTGGGGTAAATCGTGCATTTGGACCCAAAGGGTGACGGTGGATATGTCTTCTAGTTTGGCCTTCTGTTCGCCATCCCACTTCTTAAGAGAAACCAGAGTGTTACTCAGGTTCCAAGGTCTGGCTTCCCAGATTGCATCTCTCTGTTTTGCCGATTGGAAGGCATACACGAACAGGTTCTCCGCTTCCTTGGTTGCTTGGACTTCCCCGTAGGCTCTCCACTTATGCGCAGCTGCATTCTTCGCCTTTTGTAGGTTGATGCTAGAGTCTGTGATCCATCTTCCCAGCAGCATCGCCATCCCGCTGCCCCTGGCTCCCACCACGGTTGGTCTGACATTGAGCACAAGATGGCTCTTCTCTCCTCTTAGGCTCCTCGAGTGCATCTTCATAATGAGGGGGTTGGTGGTTTTCTCTTGGAAGTTGGAAGTGAGTTTTTCGGATGAAATCGAATACCAGAATGTTTCTGTTCTAGCTTTGGTGTGGGCAAGTTGAGGTGGTGGGATTGGAACAGCAGAGGTTCCCCTTTTATAGCCCGTTTCTCCCCTACTCAGGTGCTTTCCCTTTCCTCCCTCAGTAGTTAATGAGCTTTGCATTAATGGGGTTGACATCTGCCTTTTTCTGACCCTCCCCTTTGTCGGTTCACCTCTTAAAGACCATTTGAGGTTGAACCTGCACGCCTTAAATCGTTTCAGCCAGTTGCCATGGATCTTCTCTTGTACTTTTCGTGGGGTTTGCTCCCTGCAGATTTGGTCATTGTATTTACTCCTTCTTTTCCTTACTGTTGCAGCTCTTCTCTCCCGGTTGTATTTGTTGCAGGGTCTAATGATTGCCGACGCTTTTCCCCGTAACTTCTCTCCGGTGACCCTATGGGCATAAATGCTCTGTGGAGCTCTGGTCTCAGGGGGATTCTTCACCTGCCCTTCAGTAATTCTTGCTTCTCTAGCCTTTCGAGCTTTAATGCCCCCTGGGTCGTCTTTACTCCTTCCCCAACCCAGCTGTCCATCAGTCAATTTCAATTCAGGTGGCTTGGGCGGCAGATTAATGGGCTCCCTGGGTTTTCCTTCAGCATTGATCCCTCCCTTACTGGTCACAGGGGAGGTTGGGCAGGGGTCTTCATCAATATTATAGATCTCTGCATTAACCTCTTCACGATCTTTCGTGATCTTCTTGCTTTTATTGCAGCTATTGGATTGGGTGACACTGATGGCTCCGCAGGCGGCAGCTCTAGATGATCTCAGTGGGAGATCTGGAGAGGTTTTAGAGAGAGAGATTTTCTAGAGAGATGGCCATTGCCTCGTTAATAAATGAGGGGAAACCTTATTCTTTGGTGGTTGTGTTAGAGCAAAAGAAGGAAAGAAAGGGGACGTTGCTGCAAAATTGGATATAGCCAAAGCTTATGACCGAGTTGAATGGTCGTTCCTAGAAGCTATTATGCTAAATCTAGGCTTTGATGGACGATGGGTAAACCTGATTATGCAGTGTGTTACTACGGTTAGCTACTCGGCACTAATAAATGGTCACCAATCCCCAGTGATAAAACCAACCCGAGGATTGAGACAGGGAGATCCAATCTCCCCGTACCTATTCTTATTTTGTGCGGAAGGCTTGTCGGCTTTAACCAGGAAGGCGCTGGAGCAAGGAGAAATACATGGCATTCGTGTGAGCAAAAATGGCCCCGAACTAACCCATTTGTTTTTTGCAGATGACGGCATTTTCTTTGTTGAAAATACTCCAAAGGAGGCAGCAGCCCTAAAGAAGATTTTACAGCAGTATGAAGTGGAATCGGGCCAGCAAGTCAGCCTTGAGAAATCAGAACTATCCTTTAGTGGAAACACGAAAGAAGACCAGAGGAATCAAGTGGCGGCTATCCTTGGAATGAAACAAGTGGATCACCATGACAAATACCTCGGACTACCAACTGTTCCAGGGAGGTAAAAAAAGGCAGTGTTTAGCCAACTGATTGATAGAGTGAGAAAGAAGGTCATAATATGGAAGAGCAAGCTACTCTCTACTGCTGGAAAGGAAGTATTGATCAAGTCAGTGGCTCAGGCACAAGCAAACTATGCGATGTCTGTCTTTCTCATCCCACAAGGAGTGATCCATGAGATACAAAGCCTAATTACGGGGTTTTGGTGGGGAAGGAAACAAGAAGAAAGAAGAATACACTGGATGAGTTGGGAGAAGCTGTGTCGTCCAAAGCACGAAGGAGGAATGGCATTTAGGGATCTACATGGTTTTAATCTGGCGCTGCTGGGAAAACAGGTATGGAACCTACTCAAAAATCCTACCTCCCTTGTGGCAAAAGTCCTAAAGGCCAAGTATTACCCTTATTGCTCAATCCTAGAAGCTCAGGTTGGGAACAATCCGAGTTATATATGAAGATCTTTGATGGCAGCTCAAGGTTTGGTGAAAGAAGGTACAAGGTGGAGAATTCGTGATGGGAAACAAGCTCGAATATGGTGGGATCGATGGATTCCAGAGGGACCGGACTACAAAATTGAGACAAGGATGAATGGATTAAATTGGGATGCTAGGGTGGAGAGTCTGATAGATACTGAAAACAGAACATGGAAGAGCAACCTACTACATGCCCATTTTCAACCTACAGATCGTAAAAGAATCCTACAAATTCCATTACCAGTTCACCCTTTTGAAGATACAAGGGTATGGGGCCCGGAGAAACTGGGGCGGTACTCTGTGAAATCGGCCTACTACCTATGGAGATGTAAAAGAGAGAATGTAGAAGGGGAAAGGTACGTTCCCATTGATTGGAAGAGACTATGGCACCTACAAATACCCCCCAAAATCAGGGTCTTCATATGGAGATGGGGGAGCAACATTCTACCGACAGGTTCAAACTTGGCAAAACGAATTCCAGATGCGTATGATGGGTGCCCTTTTTGCGACTTAATCGAAACACAAGAACATATAACCCGGGATTGCGACTGGGCGGGCAGAGTCTGGCGCCCCAGTTCGTTGAGCAAGATCTTTAGTATGGGTGAGGGGAAGTCAAGTGAGGAATGGATTTGTGAAGTGATGGAAAAATCGACGGATGAGGAACTGGGATCGTTCGTAACAACACTCTGGTTCTTATGGAAGGAAAGAAATAATCACCTATTTAATAATGCAAAGCTAGAAGAATGGGAGATAATTGCAAGATCGGAACAGTATATGGAAGCTTACAAAGCAGTTCAGATGAAGAGCACGAACCTGGGGGCGAAAGTGGAGTACAAATGGGAGAAACCAAGAGAAGGCAACTTCAAAGTGAATGTCGATGCATCGATCTTGAAGGAAGGAGGCACGGGCTTTGGACTGGTGGTGCGAGATGATACAGGAGCTTTCCGAATGGCTGCAGCCCACCGGACAAGAACTGCATGGACGCCCGAACTAGCAGAAGCGAAGGCGATTTTTTGGGCAATGAATTTGTGCATCAATAACCATTACCGTCCTCTGCTGATTGAGTCAGATTGCCTAGTGGTGGTACGAAGGGTTATGGCGGAAGATCGAACGGAGATGGATATTGAGACAGTTTGCAAGGAGATCAGGCAGGTAATGGAGGAGGATGGCGAGATAGGGATTCGTTTTTGGAGAAGAAAAGGAAATGCGGCGGCTCACCTGATGGCCAGAGTAAGGAGTGGTTGGGAAGAATCGGAGATATGGTTAGACCGGCCACCGGTCTGTTTGTTAAACCAACTCATAGCTGATTGTAATAACCACTCTTTGATTTAATAAAATTCCAGGCCATTTTAAAAAAAAAAATGCCACGTGACAAAATATGGGAAAAAATGCATAAATATTGGGCTTCATTTTTCCTTTTTGGCTGCAGTACAGAATGCATTAATGATCATGCTTAGTTGGCCCGTCGTTGGCAAAGCCAAAGCTGCTAATTTACAGATTAAACTGTCCTTTAATCCTATTTTATATTATAATTTATCATTATATTACACAAAGAAAATATTATTCGAGATATGCGATCGATCCATCATCCACGTGATGTGATTCAGCGGATCGTCTCCACCAGAACCATGTCCCCATCAGATGGCCCACCTGGAAATCGGACCACCACTCTCATCGTCAGCATCGACGGGCGGCCCATCTCCAGGCCCAAACCCAAATGATTATCCTCCTAACCGAACCATTGAACCAACCAATCGTCCAGCACTTCCCAATAAGTAGTACATGCCCGCAAAAAACAAAATCATTCACTCTCACTGCTCAACTAGCTCCGGCGAGGGAAACTGCAGCCGGAATCACAAACAACAATGACGACTCTTACTCTTCCGTCGATAACCCTCCTACTCTTCCTACTTCCCCACTTGTTATCCGTCTCAGCAACTGCTCCGGCGTCACAGTCCCCCTCTGTCATCATCGTCGGAGCCGGAATGTCAGGTGCCGCCGCCGAACCCCAAAATCGGAAACCCTTTTCCCCACTTGCCATTTTTTTTCATTTTCCAAAGTAATGCGCTGACCCAGTTTGAATTTCCACGTTTTTCTTCCCGCCATTCAGGAATTTCGGCAGCGAAGACTCTTCACGATGCCGGGATGAAGGACATTCTAATCCTGGAAGCGACGTCGAAGGTCGGCGGGCGTATGAGGAAGGCGGAGATCGGCGGCAACACGGTGGAGCTCGGTGCCAACTGGTACCAAGGCGGCGGCCCTGTTCCCAATCCGGTCCTGGAAATCGCCAGCAAGTTGAATCTCAGATATACCGTCACTGACACGGGCAACATCACCGCCAATACCTACAAGCAACGGTAACCCTAACCAGTAGAACAAAAAGCTTCACTCCCCCAAATTCCCAAATCTCAGTTCTTGAAATTGCGAATCTTTTTATTGTAGAGGGGGATTGTACCCAAAGGAAATAGTTGAAGAAGCTCACAATGCATCGGTTGGGAGGACTAATTTCTGCAGCGACTTCAGTGAGACCCTGAATTCGGACGCGGTTGATGAGGATGATATCTCCATTTTGGCGGCTCACCGCTTGTTGGGAAAGTAAGGGTTTTGGGTGGTGCTTTTGGATGATAATGCAGTAGCCAGCAATAGTTAATGGGGTTATTTGTTTGTTTGATTGACTATGGTGGGTGTTTTGGGTTTCAGGCTTCCGGCGACTCCATTGGAAAGGGCGGTAGATTACTTGAACGATGAACTAGCAGATGGAGAGCCACCGCAAGTGACGAGCTTGAAGAACGTTTATCCCAGAAGGGAAGGTATTGACCACGGCCCTGTGGCTCACTTTGTGGCGGATCCCAGAGGCTACGAGGTTGTGCCTCAGTACCTTGGGAAGCAATTCCTTTCCTCGCTCACTAACGATCCCCGCCTTCAGTTTAACAAGGTAACATGTTAGATACGGTTGCTTAGTCATTGCTGCAGTGGAAGTGGAAGGACAATCGTTTGAATTGTTTGTGGCCCATATGCTATGAACCCCAAATTTGTATTGGCTAATCCACTGTTGATGATGATGTTTTCACCTGTCCATTCCATGTTTTTGAGAATTCGGTTGATAGTAAGTTTCTGAATTCCTTACACTGTTGCGACATTTAGCAATTTTGGATTGAAATGGTTTACAAGATCATTACTTTGGATGGGGGCTACGATTCTGTCTTTTTATTGTAAGTTTCACGTTGTATCAAATTGCTGTAAGTGGTCTACTCTGCAAATCTGAAACATGGGATTCTTTGTCTTTGCTATGCATGATTTTTCAGGTGGTGAGAGAAATCAGCTACACAGATAGTGGGGTGGAAGTCAAGACTGAAGATGGGTCGAGTTATCAAGCAAAGTTCGTCATTGTTTCTGCAAGCATCGGAGTGCTACAGAGTGACCTCATTGAATTCAAGCCAAAGCTGCCTGTGAGTTTTATTTTCTTCTAGATGGCTTTCTCCCATTTATGCTCGTTTTTTTTTTTTTTATCAGGCAACCTAATTAATGAATCAATCAATTTACGTGCTCCCTTTCCAGATGTGGAAGAGACTTGCGATAGCCGACTTCAGCATGGCAGTCTACTCAAAGATATTCCTGAAATTTCCTTACAAATTCTGGCCAACTGGGCCGGGAACGGAGTTCTCCCTCTACACCCATACCCAGCGTGGTTACTATCCAGTTTGGCAGGTACACGCTCGTCATAAACCACACTCACATTGGAAAAATGCTTTCATCACCAAGTTCGTACAACGAATGCTAATGGTGTCGGTTTTTGGTACTGTTACATACAGCATCTAGAGAACGAGTATCCAGGATCAAACATGCTGATGGTGACGGTAACATACAACGAGGCTAAGCGGATGGAGCAACTATCAGATGAAGAGATTCAGGCCGAGGCAATGGACGTGCTGAGAGACATGTTTGGCGAACACATCCCGGAGCCTGAGAGCATGCTGACGCACAGGTGGTGGTCGGACAGGTTCTTCAAGGGAAGCCATTCGAACTGGCCCCATGGCTATAGCCAAGAACGCCATAACAAACTCGGGGTGAGCTTTAGAAAAACCCTGAATTGACTAACCTTTCAGATAATGGAAATGTTGCGAATTCTGATGTCCTTTTCTCCCTACAATTGTGGGTTGTAAATGTAATGTACACAGGCTTCAGTTGGTCCCATTTACTTCACCGGCGAGCACATCCACAAGAACTACTTTGGGTGGGTTACAGGGGCTTATCTTGCAGGAATTGACACTGCCAAGGATTTGGTGAAGCAACTCGGCAAGGCTAATCGCGGTGTATCAGATGCTTAGTGCGCGATCAATGCGTTTGAGCGAGAGACTGGTTGGGAATGAATGCATGGCAATGGTTGACTTGTGTCGCTCTGGATAATAATGTTACATCACATCATTGGCTGACTGGGCGATTGGAAGCTGAGCATTTTTCAGTAAGGTTTGCGATTGCTTGCTATTGAGAGATTAGCCGTGCTTGTTGTTGTAAGTGTACGTGAACTTCCTGAGAAACCCTTTTCGAATAAGTGGATGTAATATCTAAGCCCTATCTGTATGTGGATTAGTGATATGGCTGGTGAACTTTTGCTGTGCAGGCTAGTAAGTTACCGTGTTTCTGAGAAACGTGTTTCGTTAATTACCGTGTTTGCTTCTCAAACAGGCTTGTAAATTTGGACGATAGTCTGGATTGATGGCGGTGGGGAAAGGCTCTGACACAAGTTGAGTATTCTAGTTTTATCTGAAGTTTGATGTATGCAATGGGTTATATTTAAGGCTGTCAAATTGATTTATAACATGTTTGGCTGACAAAATGTGGGATGCGTTATTTGGATGTAAGTGTTTTGCCAAATAACAGGTTTGAGACCAAATAACACAAAAAGTGTTGTTTGCCAAATACTTGAGAGGGGGCAGGTATTTGCCAAATAACAAGTTTGAGATCAAATATCACATACCAAATAACAGGTTTTATATTATGTTGTATTTGTGTGGTAATTGACCCCAAACAACAAGTTTGTCAAATACTCAATCCAAACGACCCCTTAAGTTATCGAAGAGGTCGAAATAATGAGGTTTTGTGGAGCTGGTGGAGAGAAGGGTTATTGTAGTAGTTGGAACTTGGAAGTGGGAGCCACCATTCAATAAAAGCATAGGGTTGAGTTACCGTGAAAGTATTGCCGGTAGTGGGTTTGATTTTGCCAGAAGATGCCCAACATTAATGGCCGCCAATGTAGGTAGCTAATGGTTTTCTTTTTTCTTTCACATTTTGTTTTACTTATTGTAATAATCAGCTGGAAATTATTAAAAATTATTTTATTATTTTTTAATTGCCATGTCACTCATTTAACGGTCAACTATAGGAGTTGATCGCCACATCAGCAAAACTTAACGAAGACTAACGGCAGTGACCAAACTTGAACTGTTAACCTAATTTAAGTGACTACGGATAGAATAAATTAATTCTAGTGGCTAACGTAAAATTTACTAGTAATTCAAGTGACCAAACTTGCAATTTAGCCAGTCCAATAAGAGGTTTGAGATTTATTGGTCTAATCGAGGTCTGATCGGTTTAAGGCGTTTATACTTTTTCTAAACATAAATATACAAATAAGGTAGTAATTTAACAATTTAATAACTGAAATGAAATTTATCTTACATGTCTCTATTAAAAACTTATTTGTCACAATATAAAACCTATCTAACCCCATGACCCACCCACCCACCATCTCCCTTCCTTCTTTCCCCCTCCTCCATTCCCTCTCTTTTCTTCTCCCACTTTAAGGGTCACACCGGGGGCTTTATGGAGACCATTTTGAAGCCAGACCTTGATCGGACAAGGTCCAATCGGGGCCCGATAGGGGTTTAACAACCTTTCCAGACCTGTTATTACATTATTGTATGCAAACTTTCTAGATTCACTCGGAATCATAATGTTGATCATTGTAGAGCTATAGGAAGAGGTTTTGGTTATTTAGAAAGAACCAAAGCTTTAGGACTCATCTATAGCAACTTCCCCGTTGTGTTAAAAGCATTTTCTGATACTAGTGGATAACAAGTACTAGTGATAATAAATGTGTATTACTCATTCCAGCATGGAAGCTGAATTCCTAGCCGTTGTGACGGCTAGAAAAAGACAATAGAGCTAAGAAACATGTTGCTAGATATAGAGTTGTGGCCACAATCGATACCAGCCATTTCTGTCTTTTGTGATAGCGATACCACTTTGTCTAGAGATTATAATAAGATTTACAATGGTAAGTACGGATACATTAGCCAAAAACATGATTATGTTAGATATCTGATTACTAATGGAATCATTTACTATTTGAATGTAAGATAATGCAACAATTTGACAGATATTCTTATCAAGGGATGACCAAGAGGCATGATCTATGAGACAACTCAAGGGATGAGATTGAGACCTTATGTATAGTTAAAGCAATGGAAACCTAATATTTTCATTAGGTATGCACTAATTCAGCATTCACTTCATCCTTATATAAAAAATATGGACTCCGTGGATAGGAACACTATCTCTTGAAAGAATGCCACTCATCATCTGTCCATGTATTTTCTCTTCCTTTAAACAATATGAATTTATGAGCTCAAGTTTCTCTTTGAATCGATGAGTATCACTACTTCTAAACGAAGAGGTTCAATGTGGTAGTAACAAGTTGCTCTAACTAATGTACTAATTTATTGTACGAGTAAATTAGTTGAAAAAAGGGTGAGTTATAGAACTCTTAATGACGTTCATTTAGAATGTCACATATGTGGGCATACATGGTGGTTGTGGTTTAGAGAAGAGACGAGTACGTGTGTGGCATCTCCTGTTTTAGCTTTGAGTCGTGACTCCTAGTCTTAAGCGTATCACTGATTTGCTATGAACTTTGAGTTGCTCACACTAGGTAAAAGTTCAAATAAAAAGATACCTTTTATGTATGCATTACTTTTTGACGAAGCATGTATTCTCAGCTCTTGTTGACTAATTGGGGGATTGTTAGACCATCCACAATGGGGTGGGGAAAGAAGGGAAGGCTCACAGTGGAGGGGGGGAAAGAGGGAAAAAAAGGGAAATGAGAAAAATGAGGGAGGAACTTTGGGTCACAAAAGAACAAAGGAAGGAGGGAAGGAGGGAGTGGTGCGGCCGGCGGCCCACTCCTTTTTGAGTTTTTTTCTTCTGTTTTCTCATTTTCTTTTGTTTTTGTTTTAAGTTACTGTATATGACATCTAACGATCAGAATTAAATCTCAACGTCAAAATTTTCAAATATTATATTTTTCAGTAGCCTTTTTTAATTAATGACTTCATATTTAAGTTATGGTCTTCAGAAAATTATTATTGTTTCGTCATTGATTATATCATATTTAATTAATGACAAAAATTATGTTCAAATTAAAAAAATTATATCACAATGTCCGTCTTAATTAATTATTACTAACTGTATAAAATAATTGATCAAATTATTTAAGTAAAGTGATAAAATCAACACTAAACTAATTTGATCAAAAAACACTTCTCCCATTTTTCCCTCTCAACCCATTGTGGGTTTTCCGACCCCCAAACCCAAAAAACTCATTTTTCCCACCCTTTCCACCCATTTTTTCCACTCAACCATTGTGGATGGTCTTAGAGTAGTCATAAGAGCGGAAATGCCAAATTGGTGGGAGAAGGAAAGTGCAGGTGGTTTATAAGTCTACTTTCTACTTTACTTATTGGATTCATAAAAAAAGTGGTTAATGGTTTTTATTGAGAAAAGTGTGTGCAATTTAATTAGATATATTTAATCGCACTACCCACTTAACACTTAGCGTTCTTCAATTGATTTTTGGCAGTTTGATTACTTAATTTTGGATTTCTAAAATTATATTATGAGTAATTGATTTTGGATAATTAATTAATATTGAATTTTTTGAAATGACACAACCCTTCAGAAGGGAACTGTCTTTTCACAATAAAAGTTTGATGGGTGCTGACTTCTTCCTAATGTTCATCTTCTTTTTCTCGTTTCATTATCAAAATACAAACACAACATCCTGTAAGATTGCTCCTTCCAGACTTTGATTGGAGGGACTCTAGGAAATGATTTACTCGATCCTACCAGTAAATTTTGTAGTAGGGGCAAATAACACCCTACAGAGAGGGATTCATTTACTCTTCAAAATATTTCTTTCATACCAATTTCTTGACAACGGTAGGGATGAAAATGGTTCGAAATGGACCAGATACTACTCAATCCGAATCCAAACCTGTTCTGACTTGGAAGCAGATTGGGTTGGACCCACCTATTAAGAAACAAGTCCAGTAAAATCCACCCCAATTCGACCTGGATCGGGTAAAACCCTACCGGAGAGGATGAGTTTGCCATCCATACGGGAGGGGGAGCGACTCAAAGGGGAGAAGTTCAGAGAGAGTAAGAGATAAGAACTTTGTGCCATCGTGGTCTTGAATCGAGTTTCAATAGTATTATAATGGTTGAATAGCAAAGTTGGAAAAACATATTTTGACTTCTTATTTTCTTTGAGAACCACTGATTGTACTTTAATCAGATAGGAGATCTACCCTTCACATTATTTAATAATTAGCGGTTGGAACGCTTTTTAGCTATTCATTTCTTACCAAAAAAACGTCGAGATCAAAATAGAATATTAACTCGAATAAAAACAGATATATTTATTCACAAAAAACTGATATTTTCTGGTGACCAAATCGGTTATGCTTTATTCTACCTATCCAAAATTATATGCTTTTGCATGCGGAACCATAATAATTTTTCCAATAAAAGGAAATATACACAAGAGTCCAACAAAGAACAACGAGGACCAATGTCCAAACGTGCCTGGAAAGAGAAAAATCGAGAAAGAGAGTGGACAGACAGACTGAGGCTAGTAGTTTTGTATTGGCTTAATTGCAAGTTTGGTCACTTGAATTACTAGTAAATTTTATGTTAGCCACTAGAATTACTTTATTCCATTCGTAGTCATTTAAGTTGGGTTAACAGTCCAAGTTTGGTCACTGACCGTTAGTCTCCGTTAACTTTTGCTGATGTGGCAGGCAACTCTCACTGTTGACTGTTAAGTAAGTGACGTGGCAATTAAAAAAATAAAAAAATTAATTTTATTTTTCACCTAATTATTATAAAAATTAAATGAAATATATTTATTTTTTATTTTTCATTTCCTTCTTTTCTCTGCAAACCCAAAAGAGAAGAAACCACTGTCCACCCTTTCGTCATCTTCTCCTTCATCTTATCATCATCCTAATTAACACACAGGAAGGAAGCTGAGAGCTTATTACAGAAACCCACATCACCAAATATTTACTAAGGGCGCCCAGCAGCAGGGTGTGGAAATAGTCGTCGGAGGAAGAGTAGAGGTTGCTGTTGTTTTCACCCTCGCACTCATGGAAGGATTGGAGTCCAGTTGTCGCCTCGTCTTCCCACACGGGCTCGGCCAGAAGCAGAGCCATCGGCTCCTCTAGCTCGATCGAAGATGGCATCGGAGGAATCGACTAGGTATTTGTTTCCGGATCGAAGGAGTCCTCGCTGGATTGGTTTCTGAATCGGCTAGGTATTTGTGCGACTCGTCGTCGGAATCGTACCTGGAGGTTGAGCTGGAATCTCGTCGCCGGAATCGTACTAGGTGGCGGCGGAGGAGTAGCCGCGTCGCATCACCACCACTTACCAGAAAAACGCTCTCTCCTCGACAGCTTTCAGAAGAAAAGAAGGAAAACCCAAACCATCTGCCGCCTAGGAAACAAAGAAATGAGGACGGAAATGGACATTGGTGGTGGTTCCCTTGCTGCAGACGACGACCTTCCACGCCTGTCCCGATATTGTGATGGGAAAAACCAACATCAATTCGATATTCAGAATCAGAGGCTTCCCTTTAAGAACTGTGCTCAAGTCTCTAGATGGTGTCGATTTTGGAGAGGGAGACGTGGTCGGAGCTGACGACCTCGACGGAGTAGAATCATCCTCCGTCCTTGCTGTTGCTTGTGACATTTTATTTATTTATTTTTTTTAATAACGAGGTGGAAATTATTAAAAATTAAATTTTATTATTTATTATTTTTTAATTGCCACGTCACTCACTTAACGGTCAACAGTGAGAGTTGATCGCTACATCAGCAAAAGTTAACGGAGACTAACAGCGAGTGATCAAACTTGGACTATTAACCCAATTTAAGTGACTACAGATGGAATAAAGTAATTCTAATGGCTAACGTAAAATTTACTAGTAATTCAAGTGACCAAACTTGCAATTTAGCCGTTTTGTATTTGTATACAAAAGAAACGAGAAGAAGGAACAAAGGAAGACAAAGTTAGCAGTCAGATATTTACATTAGTTTTTCACGTGGGGGAAAGCAAAGTAAAAGAACGAAAAAGAAAGCATGTCCAAAACAATGGGGCCTCTGGGCTTGCGAGCCCACACAGTCGATTATCATCACTAGCGAGCCCACTCTGCAATTATTATCTTTGGATGCTTTCATCGTTTAATCGTTTATTTGGAGCCCGTTCGACTTAATGATTTTGTTGAGATCAACTCGTAAATTGTCTCGTTTTATAATGATGAGATTTCTCATACATTGCTAGTCATTTATAGTTTTGTCAAATGTAATATCTCATGAGCCAACTCTGTTACCGATTTATGAGAAAATCGATCTATATTTTATGAGTTGGCTTGTTGGTAATTCATAGTTTTATTAAACTGCAAATCTCACCTCTCATATAATGTTTAAGATTTGAGTATATGAGCAAGTATGTCTCATATATGACATGAGATCAGTTTTAATCACATGTATCATATATATATATATATATATATATATATATATATATATATATATATGACGAGTCAAGTCATTAACAATCTTTGTTTCAGCATTAGTGTGATTTTTTTTTTGTATTTTTGAATTTGGTTCGGTTCATAATATCTACATATATGTATTCATAAGATAAATCTATACATAGGTGGATCTCGTCTGCAAATAAAATAAGTGTATGCTCGATAACTAGTTTCAAGATATTGAATTTTTTTAATTTACGATAACATTAGTTTAATATGATAATATAATATAGATTCACAACTAATTCATAAATTATCTTAAATAACCATCCTAGCACCAAACCATAAGTTCTAAACTCTAGACCTTAGTCCTAAATTTCTAAACTCTTTATTAATAAACTATTGCAATAATTTATGCATTTTCTTATCAATATCACATCCCAAATAATCAGTACTCTTATTTTGACATGAATTGTCTATTCAAAATAACTATTATAAAACGAAGTAGATAATATTGTCCCAAATAATATGTCGCTAAATATTCAATCCTTATAGAGCATACTCCACTTGCAAGAGAAAAAAGAGGAGCTGACCGTCAGAAATCGAGAGGGACTTCCTAAGCAAAGCTTTACCCAGAAAACTGACTGTTGTGCAATGCACAGAAAAATACAACTATATATGTTAGGCAACGATTTATAACTTTATTTTATTAAGATAAAAATATACCATACATTATGTGCCACTTCAAAGTTCAAATAGCTGTCATAGCCGACCGAATATGGAGAAATTATTTGCTTCAATGATTATTTTTTCCCAGAGCATTCTCATATATCTTAAAACTATCTTTTATTGTAGTTTTCCAACAATTTCTATATTATCCAAAAGTAGAGTTCAAACTTGAAAAATGGTTGGTTGACGATGTACACACGTGAAACAGATGGTGCAATAAGATTGAAGAAAACAAATGAAACATAAAATATAAATGTAAGAAAAAAAAGTATTATCTCTAGCTCTCCAGCCAGCTCTGGGTCCAGCTCTGGTGGTTAAAAATAATTTCTAGGAGATCCACATATCTATAATTCCAAAATTAATTGTATATGTTTTTCCTTTAATCATTTCAACAATAAATAAAGAAAATAGATATTTCCATTGCAGAAGCCCATTATTTCCATTTTAAGCCATTTTAATTTCATATGTAATTGCATTTATAGCAAGATTGCAAATATGTAATGAATCACCACATCAATATAATTGATTTTGCAATTGCAAAAATTCATGTCATGTTATCTTGCAATTTAAAATGAAAGACCAATTGGATGCTCTAACAACCACAAGATTCGAGCGGATTCTGATCAATAATATAACTGGTTATTGACTATAATTTTGTTCCAATTATATTTTTAACGAGTTATATCTCTTTTGTATTAATATGGGATTTATAAAGATTTGGTCAATAATAAGATTGATTGTAAATAAGATTATACTGTGGTGGTATGAAAGTAAACTATGGCGGTATCAATATATCATAGTGTAGAATCATTGTATATTTGATCGTAGGAATGTACTAGCCACCATCTACTATTCAATACCGGGACGATATATTTGGTCCTGATTTTTTTTTTTCTAGAAATTTGTAGATCTCAATATATTATGATGAATTCGTTCCCTTTGTGCAGATTTTTTCAAATTTTGAGTAAAAAATGACGATGATACATGGTGGTTAGGAATTTTATTTTTGAAGTAGCAAATCATTAAGAACACGAACGAGCCAAAACCCAAACGGAAATGTACAAGCAGATTACAACTGAATTTGAAAACCAAACCAACAGATCATTACAAACCAGGTCCAGAACCCAATAGTATCGAAGCAATCTATGATACGTAATTTCTTTTTAAAGTAGAAAATAAGATATATTTGCTCACATGCTCAACGTGTTAAACTTTATATATGGTGAGATAGATAATTTAACAACTATATGAATTAAAATCATAAGATATAGATTGATTCATCCATAAGTCGGTAATTGAGTTGGCTCTCTAGCCACATGTTGAGACATATCATGAGCTCTAAACGAGCCAGCTCACGAGTTTAGCTCAACAAGCCACCGAGTCGAGCTATTTCGCGAGCTTCACGGGTTGAACAAAACTTAGCTCATGTTCGGCTCGTTTATTAACGAGCCGAGTTTCGAACGGGCTTTTCTCGAGTAACGAACGCCGAGCCGCTTCACTCATTTGTATCCCTAATTACGAGTGATTCTTCCACCCACACCACCCTATCCCTTCCCATTTTCAACTAGTTCTGTACATGACCGCTTTTATCATGTACTTAAACACTCCATATTAAAAAAGAAATGCTACAATCTTTAGATCTTTATACATAAAAAAAGGAGTTGCTAAAAGTCGCCCTTAGAATTGCTAAAGATCGCCCTAAAAAAGTTTAAAGTTACACTTATAACCCCCTATCTTCTTTACCTTCCTTTTATCAAACAAACACCACTTGGACTAAAAAAACACTATCTAAGGAGAGAAAAATCCATCATCGTCATTTTGAAGCCGATATCGTCGGTAGGACGTCTGAATCATAGCCAAATTAATTTTTTTTATTATTAACATTTATTTAAACACAGAATTAAAAAAACAGAATTAAAAAAAAAACGGGTCAACCGCACTCATACCGCGGTCTGACCGACGGTCAACAGCGCGTTGACCGCGGTTTGAGTGCGGTCGTTTTTTTTTTTTAACCTTCTTCTTCTCCGGCGCCTGGTCGGCTGGGGGTGTCGAGGTCGGCTGGGGGTGTCTTTGCCGGCGATAGAGGAGGCCGACGACGGGAGGAGGGCTGGTCGTCTTCTCCGGCGACGGGATGGAGGTGGGTGGCGGCTTTTCCGTTCGCTTCTGCCGCCGACGACGGGAGGAGGTGTCCGCCGCAAATCCCCTGCGGCCTGTCCTTTCGCTTCTGCCGCCGACGACGGGAGGAGATGTCCGGTGGAGGAGGCTGGCCGTCTTCTCCGGCGACGGGATGGAGGTGGCTGGCGGTTCCTTTCGCTTCTGCCGCCGACGCGACGGGAGGAGCTGTCCGGTGGAGGTGCTACTACGGCAAGGAGTTGTGGGAAGAGGTAAGAGTCTGGTAGGGTTTATTAGGGGTTGTTTGTTTGTTTGAATTTTGAAATTTAAGTTAGGGGTATATAGGTAATTTAATATTTAAGTTAGGGCGATGAATAGCAATTTTAAGGGCGACGTTTAGCAATTCAGTAAAAAAAACATTAATTAGTAATTTAGTATGCATGTACGTGCTATGAATTATGATTAGCAATGAACTCCTTATACTTTTTTTTTTATAACGAGTAATTAACTTGTCGGTGATATTATTTTATCCTACCCCATGAATGCGTTGGATAACGTCATTTCATGCCCCAAGAGATCTATCATGATTCATTTACATAAATAAATAAATAAATAATTCGAATTTCAAAGGGTTAACGTCGTGATGCACGAGTTACCGCTTCACGGACACCAAAATTACTTACTGTTAGACTGTGGAAATAGACACCGTGTGCTTCCGTTTGCCTATAAAATGAGAGCTATGGAGAGCTTGAAACCTCACTCACCATTTCTCAAGCAGCAGGGGAACACCGAAAATGGCTGCTATGTCATTGATTCCCCTCTTTGTCACCCTTCTCTTCTCATCCACAGCAGCCGCCGCCCAATCACCCTCCGTTATCGTCGTCGGCGCTGGAATGTCAGGTGAACTGACAAAACCCCTTTAGAAAAATGACCGCATTCATTTCTCAAAGTACAGGGTACTCTGTTTTTTTTTTTCCAGCGAGCTAAACAATTTGACACGAACTAACCCCATTTTTTCCGAGCGATTCAGGAATCTCGGCGGCGAAGACACTCTACGAGGCGGGAATCAAGGACATCCTGATCCTTGAAGCCAGCTCGAGAATCGGCGGCAGGATGATGAAGGCCGACTTCAGCGGCTACACCGTTGAAATGGGTGCTAATTGGTTCTTCAGTGGCGGTCCTGTCGCTAACCCGGTCATCGATTTGGCGAAGAAAGTCGGCCTCAAATCTTACCCCAACGACTACTCCAACATCACCGGAAACACATACAAACAAGAGTAAATGAACCCAATTAACCCTCCAGATTTCTATCCTTGATTCAAATTAAGCAGTTTCGTTATTGATTTTGTTTGTGGGTGAAATGGAAAAACAGGGGAGGTTTGTACCCGAAGAAGGACGTGGAAAAGGTGGACGAGGTGGCCGTAGCACGGGACGAGTACTGCGCCAATTTCTCGAGAAAGTTGTCTGCCAACAAGAAGAAGGACGTCGATGTGTCGATTTTGGCCGGACAGCGGCTCCACGGAAGGTAATCATTGGAAAACCAAAACTAGAAAATTTTGTTTGCTTTTTCAATACCCTCTGGCGCTTGGAATAAAAAAAAAAACAGAGTATTTGAGGGAGTTTCCTGTTTTGGCAGGCCGCCGTTGACGCCCCTGGATATGGTCATAGATTTCTACCACAATGACTACGAAGATGCAGAGCCACCGAAAGTGACGAGCTTGAAGCACACTTACCCTCGTGGCGAGTTCGAGGAGCACGGCGAAGACCCACATTTCGTCACCGATCCGAGAGGGTTTGGAGTTCTGGTTCAGTATCTCGCCAGCCAGATTCTGAAGAAAGGAAGCCCTGTTCAGCTCAAGCTAAAAAAGGTCTGCAACAAACTGGAGTGAAATCTATTTTTGTCATCATACCAATCTTTCTCTAAACATAATTTATTGCGTGGAATCCATGTCTTTCAGGTGGTGAGGGAGATAGCTTACTCCAAAAATGGAGTCACGGTCAAAGCTGAAGATGGTTCGACTTACTCAGCAAATTACGTCGTTGTCTCCGCGAGTGTTGGTGTTCTCCAAAGCAACCTCATCCAGTTCAAGCCCAAGCTTCCGGTTGATAGACTTACTCTGTTTTGCTAAGCTTCATTTTTGTTTTCATCTCTTACACAATTAAACGTTTTTTCAGATGTGGAAAAGAATATCAATATCCGACATGTCGATGACGATATACACAAAGATATTCATGAAGTTTCCTTACAAGTTCTGGCCAAGTGGCGGACCTGGAACAGAGTTCTTCCTCTACACCCACGTCCAACGTGGATATTATCCACTCTGGCAGGTAACTAGTTAGATTTTTTTTTTTTAAACTTAAGCTTGAGTGAAATTAAAACAGATAATCAATTTTTTTTTTACACTTTCGTTTGTAGCATCTCGACAACGAGTTCCCAGGATCGAACATCCTGATGGTAACGGTGACCGCGGACGAATCACGAAGGGTGGAGCAGTTGTCGAATGAGGCCATACAAGCAGAGGCCATGGCTGTGCTGAAGAAGATTTTCGGGGACAAGATTCCAAATCCGGAGAACATACTGGTGCCGAGATGGGGATCCCATCGGTTTTTCAAAGGAAGCTATGCCAATTGGCCAGCTAACTACAACCAAGAAAAGCACGATCAATTAGGGGTGAGTGAAAGAACTTACTACAAAAATCCAATCTATTGCAATTTGCAACTACTCTTCCCCCCTAATTTGGCTTAACGACCACAGGTGTTCATTGGCTGTTCTCTAGGACTAGAACTATTTCTGGGTTTTGGCTGACCATAGGTGTTCTTTCTATTTCCGGTTTAATTTTGCAGGCACCAGTTGGTCCGGTCTACTTTACAGGAGAGCACAACAGCAATAAGTTCATTGGTTATGTGGATGGGGCTCACTTGGAAGGTGATTTCTTTACCTCCATTTCCATCTATTTGTTTTGTCTGTTAGTTCAGTCTTTCTCTCAATCTTATCTTATCTCTTTTGTCCATTTTTGTTCTGATAATTGGGGGGGTTTGGTTGTGGATTTTTTGATGTTTCTCTAGGTATTGCAACTGCCAACGATTTGATCAAGTGCATCAAGGGAGAGGGCTGCAAAGGCGACAAGAACATGAAGATGTAGAGAGATCATGGAGAGGGAATCAGGACGCCTTTGTTGAAAGTGTCGGTGGTGAATTATTAATAATGCAAGCTCTTGGGGAGATTGATGATGAAGTCAAGAACACTGATCGGCAGAGAGATTTGATGCTCTGCTCTTTGTCTACTTACGATGTGTAACTGGTCAGGGTTGTAATTTAGGGTGAATTGGTTGTGGGTTTGGCCTGCATTTGGCATATGGGTTTCTGCTTTTGCTTCAATAAAAATCATCCTTTGCACGTCTTATCGCGCAAAACGGAAAACTAGTCGCGCAAAACTACGAAGCTTCCATAGTTCCATTCTCATCCGGCGATGTGTACTTACTACGAAGTAAGCAATTGCTGATGAAGGACAACAACAATGTTAGTTTTGCGTGAAGAAGCTTTGGAGCCAATCAGAAACAGAGGGGACTCCGTATTGTCGTCGCTATCGATCACTAGGCGCCACTCGAGAGCAGTTCGTGTAGGAACGAGTGAGAGATTTTTAACGATTAGTGATGGTAATTTTGACATGGTTCGCGTGCAAATTCGATCCGTTCGATCAATTTGATGCTAGTATTACATGACCCACAATAGCGTGAGACGGGGGTGTGAGTATTGTTTTCGGCATGTCTCGTGTTCGCAACCCGTTCTATCACGATTTTCATTAATATCTACTTGTAGTCTTGTATATCTCCTTTTTTGACATCTCTAAAATCGTATTTGATTATTTTTAAATTTTAAACACTCTATCTTTCAACGGTTTGGACTCAATTATTCCTTCCATAATATTTCTCCTTCATTTATAAAGTGTTTTCTTTATTTCTTCTTGTAAGAGAGGTAAACATCGATGTCAATTTTTACAAATATCATATAAGAATGGGTCGAACCGGTCCGCCCCATACCGTGCGGGTATTACCCAACCCGAGGCCTGCTTAGTGCGGGGCGGGTTTGGATATTGAGTACCCTCGCTCGCCCCATTGCCATCACTACTTCCGACAAGTACGCCTCCGCAATATTATATGGGATTTAACCATAAACCAAACTACATAAAATAATACACTATATAAAAACAACCCACTTAAAAGATTATACATGTCATGGGCATAATAATGGTCATTATTGGGCTATAGGTGGATCCTTCCGGAGCATCTTGGCACAAAACCACAATATCATCTTTTTCTCTCTTTTCTTCTTCTTTTGCTTATTATGCTTTTCAAGATAGTTGATCACAAAAGGGTCACACTTGCTTGAAAGTATGAGGGATATCACTTTTTCCGGATGGCATGATTGATAAAAGATCCATCCATTGGTGGAATGGGTGATGGGGGCAAAAAATTATTGCTTAAAATTTGGAGAATTTTAGAATATATATCAGCAATGCTCCAACTTAAAATACTTTTCGGTGTCCGCTAGTAATTTCCCCCCTTTCTTCAAACTACACAAGTAATTCAAGTATATTAATAAATAATAAGTATAGACAAGATAATTAACTAAGAAATTAAATATATAATAGTTATCAGAACTTGACTAACCACATTACTTAGGCACTCAATTTTCATTGGTGTTGCGCTTGCTCTACTCGATGTCCCATTCCACACCTCAAATGGATAGATGGTGATCTTCCATCGAGAAATCAAGCCCCCGCCAATTCGTAAAATCCCCATACTTTAAAAGCATATATGACTCCAATGCACCTCCAAATTGCATTCATGGATTCATAGTAGCTGACAGAACCATCCTCTAAAATTTAAATCCAAGCCTTACACAAGAAATTTGATCTTTAGACTCATTTCCAATAAGGAGGGTAATTTGGGACCTGGAAGATAATTTTTTCAATTTTGTTTTCAAATTCCAAACAAGCATTGAAAATTGCCAGCTGCAAGAAGGGCTTTGACGCTTTGTTGCTCTTATTAGGGCTGGGAAATGGTGCGGTCTGGGACCATATCATATATACGGTCTATAGTCCAGATTGAGAGGCTGAATTATAGACCATAGACCAGACCACATACTATATGGTTTGGTCCAGACCACGCCTATGCGGTCTGGTGTGGTCCAGATAGACCACACTACATGAAAATCGAACAATTTGTTTAGTCAACCACACAAAAAATTGAACCAATAGGCAATAACCAAGAAAAATAATTGTTTTTTTGCTTTAAAACATTAATTCTAACATGCATTAATAATTTTGATACCCTAAATCTTAGTACATAACAAAGATACAAAGTAAAAGCATCCCAACTTGCACCATAACGTCATAAACATTAACATAATGTCATATGAAGCACAATTATCTTTACTCTCTGGTGAAATGTGGTCGTGAATGAAGGAGGGACGAGATTCTTAAAATTAAGGTGGAGACTTGGGTGTCGTTGTGGTAGTTGGTAGAGTGGTCAAATGGGCTATTAACACGTATTGATAAGTCGATTGGGGTCCACGGTTTGGTCCGGTAAACCGCAGTCTAGACGAGACTAGACCAAGAGATGAAAACATCAGATAATACAGACCATGAACCAGACCAGATCATACTTAACAGTCTACGGTCCGTATCAAACTGTGCCGTCCGATTTGGACCGTGGTTTTTCTAACGGTCTGGTCTATTCTTGCTACTTTACGGATTGCGGGGGTTGAATTTTCCAAGTTGTTTTGGACGTTTGTGGGTCAAATATGGGTCTCTAGAAATATTTTTTTTTCTAGTTTTTTGGAATTTTTAGGCTTGTCAGGTAGTTTTTTATATTTTTTCATCAAGCATTGGAGTTGGTCCTAGGCTTTCTACAAAGACAGCAACCGATATATATACAATCTCCATTTCCGGCGGCCAAAAAGAAGAGGATCAGACGATCAGTCAACGAAAGAATAAAAGCCCAACGGCAGAGGAAGAAGAAAAGCCAAAAGGCTGCTATCAAACTATACACTGGCCGGTGGTTTTGTTTGCCTATAAACTGAGAAACTATGGAGAGCCCGAAACTTTCACTCTTCATTTCTCAAGCAGCAGGGGAACAGTGAAGATGGCTGCTATGTCATTGATTTCCCTCTTTGTCACCCTTCTCTTCTCAGCAGCAACAGCCGCCCAATCACCCTCCGTCATCGTCGTCGGAGCCGGAATGTCAGGTAAACACCGCAGACAAAAAGCCCTATGAAAAAGATCGCATCCATTCGCGAAGTACACTTGCTCTGTTTTTCAGCACTCTGTTTTTCAGCGACCTAATTAACACGAATAAACCCATTTATTGAGCGTTTCAGGAATCTCGGCGGCGAAGACACTTTACGAGGCCGGAATCAAGGACATCCTGATCCTGGAAGCCAGCTCCAGAATCGGCGGCAGGATGTTGAAGGCCGACTTCAGCGGCTACACCGTCGAAATGGGTGCAAATTGGTACAACAGTGGAGGCCCCGTCGCTAACCCACTCGTTGATTTGGCCAAGAAAGTGAACCTCAAATCTTACATCAATGACTACTCCAACATCGCTGAAAACACCTACAAACAAGAGTAAATTATTCCCAACTCTCCGTATTTCTACTTCTCGTTCAAAACCCCTTTCAGAGCAAGTTCAATTGTTAATTTGTTTGTGGGTGAAATGAAAACAGGGGAGGGTTGTACCGGAAGAAAGATGTGGAAAAGGTAGACGAGGTGGCCACAGCACGGGACGAATACTGCTCGAATTTCTCGAAAATGTTGTCTAGCAACAAGAAGAAAGACATTGATGTATCAATTTTGGCAGGACAGCGGCTCTACGGAAGGTAATCATTGGAAAACCAAAATCAAACATTTGCTTCTTATTCATGTTTTGGCATTTATGAAAACAGAGTTTTGGGGTTTCCTGTTTTGGCAGGTCGCCATCGACGCCACTGGAAATGGTAATCGATTTTTTCCACAACGACTACGAAGATGCAGAGCCCCCGAGAGTGACAAGCTTGAAGCACACTTTCCCTCATGCCCAGTTCGAAGAGCATGGTGGCAATCCGCATTTCGTCACCGATCCAAGAGGGTTCGAGGTTCTAGTTCAGTATCTCGCCAGACAGATTGTAAAGAAAGGAAGAAGCTCCGTTCAATTGCAGCTGAAAAAGGTCTGAAACTAACTAGTAACTAGCGATTCATCTACTTGGTCACCATACCAATCTTTCCTAGGACACAATCAATGTTTTCAGGTGGTGAGGGAGATAGCTTACTCCAAGAGTGGAGTTACGGTCAGAACTGAAGATGGTTCGACTTACTCAGCAAATTATGTCATCGTCTCCGCGAGTCTTGGTGTTCTCCAAAGTGACCTTCTCAAATTCAAGCCCACGCTTCCGGTTGACCACTCTGTTTCAGTCTTTTCCTTTGATGAACTTCATTTTGGTTTCATTTTCATCCCCGTGTTGTAATTCATTTCTTGCACAACTACACGTTTTTTTTTTCAGATGCGGAAAAGAATGGCAATATCCGATTTTAGCATGACGATATACACAAAGATATTCATGAAGTTTCCCTACAAGTTCTGGCCAAGTGCTGGACCTAGAACAGAGTTTTTCCTCTACACCCACGTCCAACGTGGATATTATCCAGTGTGGCAGGTAACTAGCCAGAACTATTCTTGCCTTTAGATAAACTCCATAAGCAAAGTAGTATATGCTTTCATTTGCAGCATTTAGATAACGAGTATCCGGGATCGAACATTTTGATGGTAACGATCACCGCGGACGAGTCAAGAAGGGTGGAGCAGTTGTCCAATGAAGCCATACAAGCAGAGGCCATGGCTGTGCTAAAGAAGATGTTTGGGGACAAAATACCAAATCCGGAGAACATACTGGTGCCCAGATGGGGATTGCACCGGTTCTACAAGGGAAGCTATTCCAACTGGCCAGCTAACTACAACCAGGAAAAGCACGACCTGTTAGGGGTGAGTGAAAGAGCCCAGTAATTCACCCAACTAGAGTTTAGCCTAGTGATAATAGGATTAGTCTTGAACCTGGAGGTACCCGATTTGAATCCCGTCAGCGTTATATTGTTTCTGTTTTGTTTCGCAGGCACCTGTTGGTCCAGTCTACTTTACAGGAGAGCACAACAGCAATAAGTTCCTTGGTTACGTGGATGGAGCTTACTTGGAAGGTCTCATTTCCCATTTCCATATATTGTTGTTAGTTTAGTCTTCCTCGATCTTTCTCCTATCTATTTTGTCCATTTTTGTTTTGATAATTGGGGCTGTCTAGGTATTGCAACTGCCAACGATTTGATCAAGTGCATCAAAGGAAAAGGGTGCAAAGGCGACAAGAACATGGAGGTGTAAAGAGGTGCTGAGGGAATCAGGCTGCATTTCTTGCAATTGTGGGTAGTAATTCATGTTATAGCTCTCGGGGAGCTAGCTTAATGAAGTCAAAACTCTGATCACAGGAAGATTTTATGCTGCACTTTTCTTCAGTGGAAGCATGATGATGGTTTGTTTGGTGTAAAATATATACATTTAGTAAGGGCTAAATTGCAAGTTTGGTCACTTGAATTACTAGTAAAATTCACGTTTGCCACTAAAATTAATTTATTCCATCCGTAGTCACTTAAATTAGGTTAACAGTTCAAATTTGGTCACTGACCGTTAGTCTCTGTTAACTTTTGCTGATGTGGCGGTCAACTCTCACCGTTGACCGTTAAGTGAGTGACGTGGAAATTAAAAAATAAAAAATAATCTATTAACAATTTCCACGTCACTATAAAAATAAGTTAAAATAAATAAGAAATAATTAGCATCCTCCGCTCCTTCCCTAACCTCCGGCCAGCTCCACATATACGCACATCTCATATTTTCCCAAACACCATCAGATTATTCCTCCACTACGCCGCCGCCCACGCTTCACCAGTACCATCCACAACTCCCTCACCCACCCTTCTCCGCTGCCATAACTTGGGCCGTCCCATTAAAGACTTTTTAACCCTTCCATTTCCTTTCCTCCGGCCAAATCTAGCAGTCGTCGCCAACCACGGAACCAAACCCCTGCCGCCATGACCCAATACGAACGTCGTCGTCGACCCATGTGACCCAAACCCAATGCCCAACGACCCTATTTCGACTCCTCTGCTTGAGTCCCATGTTCTGTGGGCTGGCAGGGTGTGCGTATTCTATACGCTCTTGAAGATCGGTTTAGCTAGATCTAGGCGAACCCAATTGTCTCTGGTATAATTTCAATCGAGGGTTTATTTTTCTTTTTCTTGATTTTGATGTTCTTAGTTTGGGGCATAATTCAATGGGTTTCGGTTTAATTAGCTTAGAGTTGGATGGTGTGGAGCAGAGTGGTGGCGACGGGAGCGAAGTTGATATTGCCGGAGCTGGTAATTTGGGGTTCTCAATGCAGATTGAATCTATTCAAGGCAACCCAGGTTTATTGGGGATTTCATTTTTCATTCTCTTCATATTGGAAGGTAAGAAAGCTGAGAGCTCGTTTTTGGATCAGGGCGTTTGGTTCTGCGGTGGGCAACGATGACTAAGTTTCGTCGGAGGATCGGAAATGGAAGCATTCATCAATTTGTTCACCGCCGCGGTGTCGATTCCCTTTCTTCGCGGCGGTTTATCTTCTCCTCGATTAAGACCTTCGATTCCGTCATCGGCACACTTATGGTATGCGTTCTCCGGCGTATCTGGACCGTCGAATTTAGGGTTGTCTAGGAGATGCGCATTATGAAAACGATGGGCAGGGGGAGGTCGGAATCCGACAGAAACGTCGAGCTTATCGAGAGGGTATGAGAAGAGGGACTCTGTGTATGCTTCGTCTCCGAGAAAATCGGACGTCGGGAGATTTTTGGGGTCTTTTGTATATGTATGTGCGTAGATGTGGAGCTGGCCGGAGGTTAGCGAAGGAGTGGAGGATATAATTATTTTTTCTTTATTTTACCTTATTTTTATAGTGAAGTGGAAATTGTTAATAGAATAAATTTTATTTTTTATTTTTTTTAATTGCCACGTCACTCACTTAACAGTCAATGGTGAGAGTTGACCGCCACATCAGCAAAAGTTAACGGAGACTAACGGCCAGTGACCAAATTTGAACTGCTAACCTAATTTAAGTGACTACAGATGAAATAAATTAATTTTAGTGGCAAACGTGAATTTTACTAGTAATTCAAGTGACCAAACTTGCAATTTAGCCATTTAGTAAGTGTAGATATTTGATCATATACATTTTGTTTGTTAAACAAAGTTTTTGAATGACTCATTTTCATTTGTACTAGAGAAGCCTGCTCGCTGCGCTTCGCGTCAAGCGAGCGATATGAAAGATTGCATGTGATTGTAAGAGGGAATAAACTAACATGTATGGAACACAAACTCTAGAAATTGGAGGTCTAACTCTCATTCGATGAAAAAAGTAACAGGTAACAAAAATCAATCATGGTAAAAGATTCCACGAATAGGAACATCTAAGTAGCTGAATAAGAATTGAGGAAACAACATTTTGCAATAAATCGAAGCAAATAATAAAAAATGGACTCGCTGACCAATGAGTAAGTACCGATTGTGGAACAACAAACTTAAAAGTACACTTGAAAATCCTTTTTGGCTGTGGAACTTGATTTGAATTATTGAGACTTATTACTGTTGTTCTCTTGTAAGTACAACAAAAAGATAACTAATTATTCGTTTATTAAGTCCAACAAACAAAAAGATAAAGTTAGAATGCACCCTAAAGTTTCAACTAAGATAGAAAATAGTCGAGAAATAGACGACATGAAGAAGAAAAAAAGTCAACAAATCTAAAAGAAAAAAAGGAAGAACCTAGTATCTCATTTCATTGGTTCCGATGCCACTTTTGTACTTTTTGATTGGGACAGAGAGATTTCAATGTTAACTTCTATTAGACCTCGAGTGAGAGAAATGAGTAGAAATGCATGACCAAATACGAAATTCGGTCTCGAGCGATTTTATTGATTCCAATGCCACTTCGTGTGCTTTTTGATTGTGTGATATTTTATTGTTAACCTTCTATTCGACCTCAAGCGAGAGAGATGAGTAAAAATGCATAACCAAATACAAAGTCGGTCTATAGCTATTTCATTAGTTCCGATGCCTCTTTCGACTTTTGATTGAGGGTGAGTGATTCCATCATTAACTTTTTATTCAACATCGAGTTAGAGAGATTCGTAGAATGTATAACCAAGAACGAAAGTCGGTCTCGAGCTATTTCATTGGTTATGATGCCTCTTTCAACTTTCGATTGAAAGTGAGTGATTTCAACATCGAGTGAGAGAGATGAGTAAAATGTATAACCAAGTACAAAAGTCGATCTCGAGCGATTTCATCGATTTCAAGATATTAAGAATATAAAAACAAATACGAAAGTTAATCAGTTTTAGCACAAGAAACAATAATATAAAAGGAATAGATGGAGAGATTAAATAGGGAGAGATATTTAAACGAGAAGAAAAAGAAACCAATAAAAGGATGTCATATGTCTCTTTTGGAAGAATGACCTTAAAGTTAGGGTTATTTACCAAAAAATCATCTGAATGAATAGTAGAATCAAAACTATTATTTTTTATAATAGAATAATAATATTATCTCGCTCTTAGTTGTAATACGTTTCATTTTCTTGTTTGTTCTTATAATAACACAACAACGAAAATACAATACATTTTGTAACCAACATGTAATATATTATTTTTGCACGATATTTTTAAGTAACTTTCTTTCCCAATAGTAATGGTTACAAATGATGTCATTTTATAACCGAACATAACGTATATTTGAATTGGGTTTCAAAATAATAACGGCTCTTTTATGATAAATAATTGAAAAGTATTAATGAAAAATAGTTGGAATGCATTGTTTTGAAAATAATTAGATAGTATTGAGTTTGTGAAGAGAAAAAAGAGTTAGTATTTGAAACAAGTAAATGAAAAAAACAAGTAATTTGCAAATCATTGTCATCTTACCACTCTCATATACTCGGCAGTCCGCACTAATTCTGTCCCTTAGGCCTTAACTGCCTCTCGTCTGATAACTCTGACCCAATACGTTTAGGGGATAAGTTCAGGTCCTTAAGGAACTTAAGAATTATCTTAAGTTGTTCCTATTAGCTAATAACAATTGAAGTAGTTAATAGGGAGTTAGTGGTTAATATGAAGTTAGGGGTTTTAGGGTATTAATGGTTACTATAATTAATTAAGATAAATAAATAAATTTCACAACCAATGGCGCATGCCTTGCCTTCCCAAAATATCTTTGTTATTTTAGTATAGTATTATTTTCACTGAATACCATTCCGTAGCGAGCGTCGCCGATTTGGTCGAGACTCGAGAACACTCCTATTCCACCGCCGCAGTCCGACAACCTCAAGATCCAGCATGATCTTCGAGATACAAAACAACCCCGACGATGATAAGTTGCTGCTCTTCATCATGCAATTACACCTCAACTCCAATATCTTGCTATCGATCTCTGTCCTTGAGAGACTGGCCAAAGAGAAGAAAGGTAGGTTGATGAACTCCGTAGGGACGACGTGGTTACCTATTTCTATGTTGTCCATGGCAGTTCAAGCCACAACCTCACTTGTATATATGTTGTTTCCTCTTCCTATATTTATTGATTTATATGTTGTTGTGTATATCTCATGTTTCTATGTTTATCGATTTATATGTTGTTGTGCATGCGATGAGGTTTATGTTAAAAAAATGATGAAAAGTCGTTAATAATGTTATCATAAAGTATTTATAAGTATATTGAAATCGTTAACAATGATGTTACATATCAATGAAAATATTTCATAAACGTGGAGAACGACAATGTGAATCGATAACAATTGATAATTTTTTTTAATAATGTCACTGGAAGTCATGGTAAGAAGCCATGATTGACTAGTTATGAATACGACTTGAAAACGTAAATATTTAATAAAGATGTTGTAAATCAATGATAATATTACTAAAATCATTAATAACAATTTGAAATAACTTTAATAATTCCTCCTAAGTGTTGATGAAAGAAAATATAAAAAGTTAAAAATTGATCGTAGATCTTTGCAAACGGTTGAAGCCAATCATTGTTAACGTTTTTGTTTTGGTTTTGAACCAAATATGATACTTTTTTAACATTTTAAATGGTATTTGACACTTAACATTGAATATGGAATTTATTAATGATTTTGTGTTGGTTTTCAATGAAATTCAATTTTCTGATCAATGACTTGCTCATTCGTTATTAAAAAGTTTCCAATACCAGTATTAACGACTTGATGTCATTTTTTAATGTTGAAGTCTATCATTGTTAACGTTATTTGTTTTAGTTTGAACGAAATACACCATTCATATGATGTTTTGGATGATATTTTAATACTTAGTATTGAGTTCGAACATTACAAATGTTTTGTGCTTGTTTTCAACAAAGTACAATTTTGTTTCCAATTATTTGTTAGTGTCATTAACGGTTTGTTGTTGGGTGTGAATGTTGGTTTGCTTGACTAATGTTTTGCACCTCCATAAAATAATGTTTGTTTGAATCACAGTTACAATATCACAAAAGTGTTGAAGATTGTCAAAATAAGTGTGTGTTTTTATGATCTCTTAAAATGCCAATGGAAAATCATAAAATGTTAATAATGGCATTAAAAGCCATTGCAATTTCTAAGAGGGCATGACATGAAAATGTATCGTTAATAAAGATGTTGTTAATCAATGATAATTTTATTCAAACCGATAATGATGATGTGACATAAATTTAATAATTTCTTCATAAGAGTTGATGAAAAAAATACAAATCGTTAAAATTGATCTAAAAATGTTAACAATGACATCGTAAAGCATTGATAAGCATATTAAAATCGTTAATAATGATGTGATATATCAATAATAATCTATTTCATAAACGTTGATAATGTATTGCCCAATATTAATAACTAGTTTTTTACCCGGCCAGTTGGCCGGAGAAGTTCATTTTATTATTTATATTAGTTAACTTATCTACATGTTTGAATTTTTTGGAACTTGTATACATTTTCTGCTCTCGCTTCATAAGTGAATATGTGGTATGCCTATATCGAAAATTCTTAATATTTAATAGTTAGCAACTCGCTTGTGATGTTTTTATTCTCTGATCATAAATCATGTCGTAAAGATTTATCACGTCCCATTTAGGATCGTATATAAAAAACTTTTCACCAAGACGCTCAAATTTATTATCTTATACAACAAATATCAATTCATGATTCTCGAGTTTGTACAAACTCTCAGCCAATTAATCAGAGTTCAAAACATTGGAAAAAGATACTCGATTACTGGATAAATTATGTTTATCCCAATTGAAATTTGACACACATCGTATCCCTTATAATGATTAAATTCTCTTAACTTACTCATTTTTATTGTTGATGTTCATGAAGTTTTTGTATAACAACTTCTGACAATTTTTCTATCAAGATACAAATTATTATTATCTTACAATATATATCAATTGCTAATATTTTAAGTTTGGACTAACCCTCAACACTTGTCTTTTGTGTAGATGTTCGTTTAGAATCTGAATCCAAGGCATTCATATACACTATCGAAGGTTCTCATCTTAACATGTTTTGTAGCAAATTTTAAAAGTTCATACAAACATTGTGGCTTTTCACATGAATTTAAATTATTGGATGTATTATAGACACATCTATTCTTAATATCTAAACATATATATACTGAGAGTTTATTTTACTTTCAACACTAATTAATACCTTTGAACTCAACTCCTTGGGTGGAATATCATATCAATTTTTTTTGTTATTTCCAAATTTTGGTACGAAATCCCAGGCTCATAACTATATAGGCTTGTTACAATTTTCTTACTAAACTCATATTTATTAAATATTCTTCTTTTGACCCAATAGCTCGGTTTACACTATTATAACTATAATTTTTTTGTTATATATGTGAAGTAAAACATTAATGTTTATTTAGTACCTCATAATTTAGATTTTTCTTAACATGAAATGTGATGTTTAACGTACATCCTTAAGAGAGATTTCTCTAAATTTCACACATTTCATTTTTCAAGGGATCTCGTGTCTCATCCTAGAATATGACATCAAAGTTCATCAACTATTATACTCAAGTCATTTTGAAAACTTCAATTTATAATTTTTAACAATAACTAAGTTCAATAGAGCTTGCTCAATCAACATGACCTAGAGAAAATATTAGGAATGTGAACTTAGGATACATTATAAATACTGCACATGCGATTCATATGTTTTCACTTGATCAGAATGAATAAAAAGCTTTTTTAATAAATAACTATTATTTCTTGGTCAAGTTTTTTTCAGACCTTATCGACATAATATTCTTATTTTTGTGTGTTTGTTTACATTATTCGTTAAAATGTAAATTATTATTAAGTTTTAGTAAAAATGAGCAAAAATTTACATAGTAATCTTTAATCATATATAAATTTTGTTTAAAAAGTGTAATATATATGTCACTCTACATACATTAGTATACTGTTGCGTACATCGATATAATGAAAAAACAAAATGTGATATATGTCACTCTCCATCATGATTGTCACGTCGGTCGGCATGCCACCGGTTGAACAATTCAACCGGTACCGGTCATGATATCGACATGACACCATCGGTATGACCGGAATGATCGTTTTACGAATTTCTTAGTATAATACGTAGTTTTAGTGAATTTAAGTATGAGTACATGTAATTTTATTTGAAATATCATATTTTATTCAAATATCAATATGAATTGTACGTAAATTGTCTTCAAAAAATATGGTTTATATAGGATTAAATTCATTTTATATGAATAATTAAACCGGTTGTACCACTGGTAAAACATTCCACTTGCTAAACCGGTTTGATAATCTTTCTCTCCATATGTTATTTATAGATATAATGCAAAAACAAAAACAAAATAATTATTGGATAAAAGAGAATTAAATATTAAATGAAGAGAGAGGGACAACTCCATAAATAGGTCAATAATTATTTTTTCGGTAAAAAAAGTGTCCACCATGGCCACTTGAGATCTCTCCAAGTGCTTATGTGGCAAAAATTTTATTTTGAATTGCCATAATATTATGTATAGATAGATAGATATCATTGCCAGTCACAATGAAGAGCCAACTCCCATTTTTAATTTCGAATTTCCATTTTGAAGAGAGAGAGAGAGAGAGAAAAATCACATTTTACGTTACGAATTTTTATTTTTTAAAACCTAAAATATTAATTCTGAATTTTCTCTTTTAATGCATTTAATATTTGTTGATAATATCTTAATTGTCTTTTGACGATTAGATATATCCTTTTTCTCTTATTTTTATTGGCTGAAATAAACTTAAGAAACTCCTTAACTTGCACCATAACGTCATAAATATTAACATAATGTCATATGAAGACACAATTATCTCTACTCTCTGGTGAAATGTGTTCGTGAATGAAGGAGGGACGAGATTCTTAAAATTAAGGTATAAACTTGGGTGCCGTTGTAGTAGTTGGTAGAGTGGTCAAATGGGCTATTAACACGTATTGACAAGTCGATTGGGGTCCACGGTTTGGTCCGGTAAACCGCGGTCTAGACGAGACCAGACCAAGAGATGAAAACATCATATAATACAGACCATAAACCAGACCAGAACATACTTAACGGTCTACGGTCCGGACTAAACTGTGAGATCCAGTTTGGATCGTGGTTTTTCTAACGGTCTGGTCTACACCCGCTGCTTTACGGATTGCGGGGGTTGAATTTTCCAAGTTGTTTTGGACGTTTGTGGGTCAAATATGGGTCTCAAGAAATTCTTTTTCTAGCTCTTTGGAATTTTTAGGTTTGTCAGGTAGATTTTTATATTTTTTTCATCAAGCATTGGAGTTTCCTAGGCTTTCTACAAAGACAGCAACCGATATATATATACAATCTCCATCTTCGGCCAAAAAGAAGAGGATCAGACGATCAGTCAACGAAAGAATAAAAGCCCAACGGCAGAGGAAGAAGAAAAGCCAAAAGGCTGCTATCATACTATACACTGGCCGGTGGTTTTGTTTGCCTATAAACTGAGAAACTATGGAGAGCCCGAAACTTTCACTCTTCATTTCTCAAGCAGCAGGGGAACAGTGAAGATGGCTGCTATGTCATTGATTTCCCTCTTTGTCACCCTTCTCTTCTCAGCAGCAACAGCCGCCCAATCACCCTCCGTCATCGTCATCGGAGCCGGAATGTCAGGTAAACACCGCAGACAAAAAGCCCTATGAAAAAGATCGCATTCATTCGCGAAGTAAACTTGCTCTGTTTTTCAGCACTCTGTTTTTCAGCGACCTAATTAACACGAATAAACCCATTTATTGAGCATTCAGGAATCTCGGCGGCGAAGACACTTTACGAGGCCGGAATCAAGGACATCCTGATCCTGGAAGCCAGCTCCAGAATCGGCGGCAGGATGTTGAAGGCCGACTTCAGCGGCTACACCGTCGAAATGGGTGCGAATTGGTACAACAGTGGAGGCCCTGTCGCTAACCCACTTGTTGATTTGGCGAAGAAAGTGAATCTCAAATCTTACATTAATGACTACTCCAACATCGCTGAAAACACCTACAAACAAGAGTAAAAATTATTTCCAACTCTCCATATTTCTACTTCTGGTCCAAACCCCTTTCAAAGCAGTTCAATTGTTTGCTGAGTGAAATTAAAAACAGGGGAGGGTTGTACCCGAAGAAGGACGTGGAAAAGGTAGACGAGGTGGCCACAGCACGGGATGAGTACTGCTCGAATTTCTCCAGGAAGTTGTCTCGCAACAAGAAGAAAGACGTTGATGTGTCAATTTTGGCAAGCCAACGGCTCTACGGAAGGTATTCATTGGAAACCAAAACTACATATATTTGTTTGTTATTCATGTTCTGGCATTTAGGCAAAACAGAGTTTTGGGGTTTGCTGTTTTGGCAGGCCGCCGTTGACGCCACTGGAAATGGTAATTGATTTTTTCCATAACGACTACGAAGATGCAGAGCCCCCGAGAGTGACAAGCTTGAAGCACACTTACCCTCGTGCCCAATTCGAAGAGCATGGCGAATATCCACATTTCGTCATGGATCCAAGAGGGTTCGAGGTTGTGGTTCAGTATCTCGCCAGCCAGATTCTAAAGAAAGGAAGCCCCGTTCAACTGAAGCTCAAAAAGGTCCAAAAACTAACCAGTGCCACCATCTACTTTGTCATCGCGCCGTATCAATCAATCTTTCTCTGTTACACATTTCCTTTTGTGGAATCCATGGTTTTCAGGTGGTGAGGGAGATAGCTTACTCCAAGACTGGAGTCACGATCAAAACTGAAGATGGTTCGACTTACTCAGCAAATTATGTCATTGTCTCCGCAAGTGTTGGTGTCCTCCAAAGTGACCTCATCCAGTTCAAGCTCACGCTTCCGGTTTGATACCAATCTGTTTCTGTCTTTTCCTTTCCCGAACTTCATTTTGGTTGCGGTATTCATTTATTGCACTATTAAAACGTTTTTCAGATGTGGAAAAGAATGGCAATATCCGATTTTAGCATGACTATATACACCAAGATATTCATCAAGTTTCCTTATAAGTTCTGGCCAAGTGGTGAACCTGGAACAGAGATTTTCCTCTATACCCACATCCAACGTGGATATTATCCAGTGTGGCAGGTAACTAGCTAGGATCATTCATGCCTTTAATTTTTTTTTTTTACTTGAAATCTAATTGATAAGCGAAATAAGGATATGCTTTCGTTTGCAGCATCTGGATAACGAGTATCCGGGATCGAACATTTTGATGGTAACGGTGACCTCGGACGAGTCGAGAAGGGTGGAGCAGTTGTCCAATGCGGCCATACAAGCAGAGGCCATGGCTGTGCTAAAGAAGATGTTTGGGGACAAAATACCAAATCCGGAGAACATACTGGTGCCCAGATGGGGATTGCACCGGTTCTACAAGGGAAGCTATTCCAACTGGCCAGCTAACTACAACCAGGAAAAGCACGACCAGTTAGGGGTGAGTGAAAGAGCCCAGTAATTCACCCAACTAGAGTTTAGCTTAGTGATAATACGATTAGTCTTGAACCTGGAGGTACCTGATTTGAATCCCGTCAGTGTTATATTGTTTCTGTTTTGTTTCGCAGGCACCTGTTGGTCCAGTCTACTTTACAGGAGAGCACAACAGCAATAAGTTCCTTGGTTACGTGGATGGAGCTTACTTGGAAGGTCTCATTTCTCATTTCCATTAATTTAGTCTTTCTCTATCTTCTCTTATCTATTTTGTCCATTTTTGTTTTTGATAATTGGGGCTGTCTAGGTATTGCAACTGCCAACGATTTGATCAAGTGCATCAAAGGAAAAGGGTGCAAAGGCGACAAGAACATGGAGGTGTAAAGAGGTGCTGAGGGAATCATGCTGCATTTCTTGCAATTGTGGGTAGTAATTCATGTTATAGCTCTCGGGGAGCTAGCTTAATGAAGTCAAGAACTCTGATCACAGGAAGATTTTATGCTGCACTTTTCTTCAGTGGAAGCATGATGATGGTTTGTTTGGTGTAAAATATTTGATCAAATAAGTGTAGATATTTGATCATATACATTTTGTTTGTTAAACGAAGTTTTTGAATGACTCATTTTCATTTGTACTAGAGAAGCCTGCTAGCTACTCTTCGCGTCAAGCGAGCGATATGAAAGATTGCATGTGATTGTAAGAGAGAATAAAATAACATGTATGGAACACAAACTCTAGAAATTGGAGGCCTAACTCTCATTCGATGAAAAAAGTAATAGGTAACAAAAATCAATCATGATAAGAGATTCCACGAATAGGAACATCTAAGCAGCTGAATAAGAATTGAGGAAACAACATTTTGTAATAAATCGAAGCAAACAATAAAAAATGGACTCGCTAGCCAATGAGTAAGTACCGATTGTGGAACAACAAACTTAAAAGTATACTTAAAAAATCCTTTTTGGTTGTGGAACTTGATTTGAATTATTGAGACGTATTACTGTTGTTCTCTTGTAAGTACAACAAAAAGATAACTAATTATTCATTTATTAAGTCCAACAAACAAAAAGATAAAGTTAGAATGCATCCTAAATTTTCAACTAAGATAGAAAATAGAAGAGAAATAGACGATATGAAGAAAAAAAATCAACAAATGTAAAAGGAAAAAAAGGAAGAACCTAGTATCTCATTTCATTGGTTCCGATGCCACTTTTGTACTTTTTGATTGGGACAAAAAGATTTCAATGTTAACTTCTATTAGACCTCGAGTGAGAGAAATGAGTAGAAATGCATGATCAAATACGAAATTCGGTCTCGAGCGATTTTATTGATTCCAATGCCACTTCGTGTGCTTTTTGATTGTGTGATATTTTATTGTTAACCTTCTATTCGACCTCAAGCGAGAGAGATGAGTAAAAATGCATAACCAAATACAAAGTCGGTCTATAGCTATTTCATTAGTTCTGATGCCTCTTTCGACTTTTGATTGAGGGTGAGTGATTCCATCATTCTTTTTATTCAACATCGAGTTAGAGAGATTCGTAGAATGTATAACCATGAACGAAAGTCGGTCTCGAGCTATTTCATTGGTTATGATGTCTCTTTCAACTTTCGATTGAAAGTGAGTGATTTCAACATCGAGTGAGAGAGATGAGTAAAATGTATAACCAAGTACGAAAGTCGATCACGAGCGATCTCATCGATTTCAAGATATTAAGAATATAAAAACAAATACGAAAGTTAATCGGTTTTAGCACAAAAAACAATAATATAAAAGGAATAGATGGAGAGATTAAATAGGGAGATATATTTAAACGAGAAGAAAAAAAAACCAATAGTCGGTCTCGAGATAATTTTATGTAACTTTCTTCCCCAATAGTAACGTTTACAAATGATGTCATTTTATAACCGAACATAACGTATATTTGAATTGGGTTTCAAAATAATAACGGCTCTTTTATGATAAACAATTGAAAAGTATTAATGAAAAATAGTTGGAAAGCATTGTTTTGAAAATAATTAGATAGTATTGAGTTTGTGAAGAGAAAAAAGAGTTAGTATTTGAAACTAGTAACGAAAAAAAAAAAACAAGTAATTTGCAAATCATTGTCATCTTACCACTTTCATATACTCGGCAGTCGGCACTAATTCTATCCCTTAGGCCTTAACTGCCTCTCGTCTGATAACTCTGACCCAATACGTTTATGGGATATGTTCAGGTCCTTAAGGCAATAAACTTAAGAATTATCTTAAGTTGTTCCTATTGGCTAATAACAATTGAAGTAGTTAATAGGGAGTTAGTGGTTAATATGAAGTAAGGGGTATTTAGGGTATTAATAATTACTATAATTAATTAAGATAAATAAATAAATTTCACAACCAATGGCGCATGCCTCGCCTTCCCAAAATATCTTTGTTATTTTAGTATAGTATTATTTTCACTGAATACCATTCCGTAGTGACCGTTGCCGATTTGGTCGAGACTCGAGAACACTCCTATTCCACCGTCGCAGTCCGACAGCCTCAAGATCCAACATGATCTTCGAGATACAAAACAACCCCGACGATAATAAGTTGTTGCTCTTCATCATGCAATTACACCTCAACTCCAATATCTTGCTATCGATCTTGGTCCTTGAGAGACCGGCCAAAGAGAAGAAAGGTAGGTTGATGAATTCCGCAGGGACGACATGGGTAACTATTTCTATGTTGTCCATGGCAGTTCAAGCCACAACCTCACTTGTATATATGTTGTTTCCTCTTCCTATATTTATTGATGTATATGTTGTTGTGTATATCTCCTGTTTCTATGTTTATCGATTTATATGTTGTTTGTATGCGATGAGGTTTATGTTACAAAAAATGATAAAAAATTGTTAATAATGTTATCGTAAAGTATTTATAAGTATATTGAAATTGTTAACAATGATGTTACATATCAATGAAAAAAATATTTCATAAACGCGGAGAACGACAATGTGAATCGATAACAATTGATATTTTTTTTAATAATGTCACTAGAAGTCATGGTAAGAAGCCACGATTGACTAGTTATGAATACGACTTGAAAACGTAAATTGTTAATAAAGATGTTGTAAATCGATGATAATATTACTAAAATCATTAATAAGAATTTGACATAACTTTAATAATTCCTCTTAAGTGTTGATGAAGAAAATGTAAAAAGTTAAAAATTGATCGTAGATCTTTGCTAACGGTTAGTGGCAGATCCAGGAATTCTACGTAGGGGTGTCCTCTATAAAAATTAAATTAAATATTAGAATTAAATTAAATAATTATTTAATATGAAAATATCTAACTAATAAAAGTTTCATTAAGAGTTCAGCCGTGTTTCATCAAATGATGAAATGCATTCGGTGTTTATACTGCTCAACAAATATCTCTCGACATATCTTACTAGACAAGAATATCCCGTAATTGAGTTTAATCGTTAGGTTTTGAAAATAATTTGAGATAAGAATAACATTTTACTATTATATTTGGATCTAAAACACAATACAAATGAGTTGTAGCGTAATTGAAAATATATTAACTAATAGTGGCAGTGTCCCAAATTTAAATCACATAAACTACTACTTAAATATTATTTATACCAATACGCAAACTACTACGGGAGATTGGATAATCATTTTCCCAAATTTTAAAGGTGTCCCACTACCACTTAATTTTTTTTCCTCATACGCAAATTACTATCGTAGGTTGAATAATCGTGTTTCCAAATTTGAAAGGTGTCCCACTACCACTTAAACATTTTTTCTCATACGCAAATTACTATTACTATCGTAAGTTGAATAATCGTGTTTTCAAATTTTAGGGGTGTCCCATGCATGTATCCGCCACTGCTAACGGTTGAAGCCAATCATTGTTAACGTTTTTTTTTTTTTAACCAAATATGATATTTTTTTAATATTTTAAATGGTATTTGACACTTAACATTGAATATGGATTTTATTAATGATTTTGTGTTGGTTTTCAATGAAATTCAATTTTCTGATCAATGACTTGCTCATTAGTTATTAAAAGTTTCCAATACCAGTATTAACGACTTGATGTCATTTTTTAATGTTGAAGGCTATCATTGTTAACATTATTTGTTTTAGTTTTGAACGAAATACACCATTCATATGAATTTTTTGGATGATATTTTAATACTTAGTATTGAGTTCGAACATTATAAATGTTTTGTGCTTGTTTTCAACAAAGTACAATTTTGTTTCCAATGATTTGTTAGTGTCATTAACGGTTTGTTGTTGGGTGTGAATGTTGGTTTGCTTGACTAATGTTTTGCACCTCCATCAAATAATGTTTGTTTGAATCATAGTTACAATATCACAAAAGTGTTGAATATTGTCAAAATAAGTGTTGTGTTTTTATGATCTCTTAAAATGACAATGGAAAATCATAAAATGTTGATAATGCCATTAAAACTCATTGCAATTTCTAAGAGGGCATGACATGAAAATGTATCGTTAATAAAGATGTTGTTAATCAATGATAATTTTATTCAAATCGATAATGATGATGTGGCATAAATTTAATAATTTCTTCATAAGCGTTGATGATGAAAATACAAATCGTTAAAATTGATCTGAAAATGTTAATAATGACATCGTAAAGCTTTGATAAGCATATTAAAATCGTTAATAATGATGTGATATAACAATAATAATCTATTTCATAAACGTTGATAATGTATTGCCCAATGTTAATAATATCATTGCCAGTCACAATGAAGAGCCAACTCCCATTTTTAATTCGAATTTCCATTTTGAAGAGAGAGATAGAGAAAAATCACATTTTTAGTTACGAATTTTTATTTTTTAAAACCTAAAATATTAATTTTGAATTTCCTCTTTTAATACATTTAATATTTGTTGATAATATCTTAATTGTCCTTTTGACGGTTAGATATATCCTTTTTCTCCTATTTCTATTGGCCGAAATAAACTTAAGAAACTCCTCAAGTTTTTAACTTAAGGACCGTATCCAACCTGGTTAGGGAGTGCCAATTCATTTTTTGTTTTTCCTTATATTTACATATAAGCCCACAAACTCTCGGCCCAACATCCTAAACACATACTCTTACTTAAGGCCCATTATAGATTTCACCTTTTTTCGTGTTTTCACACCGAGCGGCAGCAACACTTGAAATTGGTGCACAAACCTGGTCGCCGGCCTCCTTTAATAGTTAATCGTGTTCTCACACCGGCGGCGCATCTCCTTCTTCACTTTCTCCCCGTCTCTCTCACCGAAAGCCCAATCCGCATAGTACACATGTCTCGAGTGGGGTGATATTTGGGAGGAAAAAATATGGTTTAATACACTTGTATATCCAAAACTTTCATGGTTGTACCAATAATATCCAAATTTCACGAAATACCACTTATATCCATGTTTTAAAATTGTTCTTTGTCAAATTTATCCATTTTCCAATATATTTTGGGTTAAATACACTTGTATATCCAAAAACACCGTTAAAGAATGTGAAAGAATTGGTAATAAGTGGTATTTCGGAAAATTTGGATATTATTGACACAACCGTGAAAGTTTTGGATATACAAGTGTATTTAACCAAAAAATATTTACATATATGCGTATCCAACACCTACAGGCTACAAGTAATATAAGAATATTTTTTTGGTCTAGTGGTATTACCATTAGACCATGCCCTTGTTCATAGCAATATAAGAATATTTTGTCACTACACCACTACTCATTACTTGTTTTGATAATTGACAAAAACATAATTAATTTATTTGTTCCATTCATGATACTATTATTCTACAACACCTTGTTTGATATTACCATGATGTTATGAGATTTCATGGATCGAATGGAATAGATGAATTATATCAAATAATGGTAGAAATAAAAGTGCATAAGTCATATCTGTCAGTTTATTTCTTTTTGAACCTAGTTTTGTTTCTACTAGTTGCAACTGTCTGTAAGTGTAGAATGAGCATTTTTAGCTTGAGCTGTATAAAGATCAAGTTTCGAAACCTAACAAGATTGTTTAGTGGGATACATTGAAAATGACCTACTTAATAGTGTATACAACGAATGTATCTTGCACATCTTTCAATATATGAAAATTTGTTGTAGTTGTTATGCAATCAATAATTTTATTAGTCGGTTATTTCTTTATCTATGAATGAATTATTTGAATATTATGAGTTTTAATTATATTAATATTTTGAAAAAGAGGACATGAATAGTTTCAAATCCCGACTCCGCCACTGGACTACCATCGTGTGTGTTCCTTTTGTGGTGCTAGCATGTGGTATTTGGAGAATGTTGCTTCTTCAACAGCTTTTGGATCATTGTTGTTTTCCCCACCGTTAAGTTAGAGATGCCGACCAAATACTCTTATTCATTCATTACATTGCATGACTTATATTAAAAAAAAATTTATCTAATTTTATGAAAAGAGTTTGGTCTAATGGTAATATCAACAGTTTTGAATTTATAGATTACAAATTCGAATAGTTTAAATAGTACCTAACCATAAAAAAGCAAACATATATCATGCTTATAAAAAGAAAATCTCATTTTAATAGGTAGTTAAAATGTAATGTCAGCAAAAAGGATGTAGTGGCACCAAATACTGCTCTTGTCCACATCCAGGGGCCTCGATCGCCATTAACAGAGACAAGCTAGAAACGAGTAAGTAGGGAATGAATGCCCTTTTTCCCATGCATGTCATTTAATGTGAACTGAAAGATGGCATTTGCCCAAGATTTGCTTCTATGATTACTTGGTGGATATATTTGATGTCACAATGTAGGGTTGTACAACTGTCTGGTCAATTTGATTGAGTCGACATTAGGATGGAACCGGCGTGTAAAAGCGAATGTAATACGATTTAGTAACACTATGTTCATAATTAACAAAAAAAAAAGTGGATCACATTATACCAAATGTACTTTTCATCTAGTTCTTAGTTTATTTTAACTTTTTGATATTATTCTATTTCGGTTCAGTCCGGTGATCAAATACAACGTTTTCACATCCTTGTAAGAACATATGGACAAGAAGGGACGGGGCGAGTAAAAATTGACTTAACTCCTTCCATTTTTCGTTGGCGAGATCGTGGTTGGAATTGATTTAACCAAAGTTGTCAATCGTGGGTCGACTCATAGATTGACCTATTTTGACCCTGACCCAATGAGAAAAATGGATCATACACATCAACCGGGTCGACCCACCGTAATGTTACCAGGTAGGGGGTCACACGATTTCGTTTTCCCTTTGGTTTGTGAAATATGTCTATTTTACGGTTTTCCTCTTCGCCTGACCCTATTTTTTTGGAATTCTAAGTTGAACATTTTAATATTAATGTTATATAAGTATGTGAATTTCACTAAATGTTGGATCCAAGTACGCCATATTATTTTTGTGTAATGTCATATGTTATTACTCACATGTTGGATGAGATTTGATATAATCTATAATTGTATCAACAATATAATTACTTTTTACATGTAACTGTGCTAAACCGGGCTAAACCGGTCGGCCCATTAACGCTCAACCCACTTCCTCGACCGTACCAACGGATTAGACCAGGTTGACAACCTTGGATTTAACAAATTTGGGGTGAAAAACTAATTGAGACGTATTATTTGAGAATTCTTCTGTGATTTATAATACAAACACACAATCGAGAAAAAAAAAAAAACAAAATTACAAGACAAAAAAGCATATTACGCGTATAACTCTCTACAAGATTCAACATCTATTGCCGGTTGTTATGATGGCGGTCAGGCGGAAACACTTCCCTGAAAGCTCCGGCGCCTCTCCATGGAACTGCGCCTCTCCATGGAACAGGACCTACTCGCTGAACGTAGCATCTCTACAGGAAGACTCGACGCATCCACATTTCTCTTCGCTTTCTTCGCCTGCACATATACGGTTTTCATTGAATAATCAAACATTAGGAAAATGAGATTGGGAAAAAAAATAATGAATTGAGACCAAAGAGGATGTTATGTAACAATTACTTCGTGCTCCCAGTTGGTCCCGATCGTCATGATCAACAGCGCACCGGCCTTCACCGTGCTCCCGGCAATAATCCCCAGCAAAAACCCCTGCTCGTTGTACACATACGCGCACGCGTTAATGTTTACAAAAGTCGTTGGATCGACAAACATCAACGTCTAGACCCATCGACATCGTACCCAAATTCGGTGCCAAATTCAAAACAACAACCAACTTAGTCAATCAAAATTCCTTAATATTTTGTCCTTTACCTTTCCTTGAAGATGGCCTAAGAAGGTAAAGCTGGCAGCAACCGGAATCCCGACAAGGTAATAGGAACCCAAGCTTATGTACGCAACTCTTTCCTGCCACCCGCATCCTCTGGCGCAACCTGAACGGCAGCCACCGCGTCAGTATCTCGTCACATTTCAACCGCCGGAAAATGAACCGTAATAAGTGAACTAACGTTGACGTGTGACGACGTGCTATACAAGTTCATTGATTTACTATATTTAGTCAACTACTAGTATTGTTTTAAGCTCAATTACCTGACAAGACGCCATGGATTCCATCGATGAAGTTGGATGCAGCGAGAATCGGAACGACACTAGCCAAGTATATGACCAATCGCCTGTCGTCGGTGTACAAGAATCCCAACACGTGGCGAGCCGCGGTGGCGATGGAGCTCGCCAGCAGCCCTTGGAAAACGACTAGGAATAGCACCACCCGTACGGCCAGCCTGGCTGCCTCTGGATTGCCGGCGCCCAGTTCCTTGGACACTCTGGTGCTTCATTGACAGAGACAGAGGAGTTGAAAGGAAAAAAGTTAATTACCCATTAATTAATTGACAGCAAATAACGACATTCGTAAGGTGATGATCGATTGCCCTGCAGCCTTGTAACTTAGCGCTTCCGTCACTATCAATCGGCTGAAGGTTACAAAGATTGATTGATTTACCTTATGGCGCTGCCAAGGCTCATGGGGATCCTGAACGCCATGGCGGATGTGTTGAGGCTGCACACAATGGACAACAACACTCAGCTTCAATTTCATAGTAGGTGGGTTTAGGGTTTTCGCCCCCTATTCGTGTATTCGTATGTTAAAATTTCACATCGTTAAAAATCGACCTTACTATGAGAATGGAGACTAACATCGCTAGTAATGAATATCGACGATGTTTGGAACAACATAAGTAGTTACTAGTGCATACCTAATCAACATCATAGAGGTCTCAAGTTGTGCATTTGGGAGGAGTCCAGCCAGTATGATGAAAACCTGATAAGACCAAAACTCCAAACTGTCCAAACATTCACAATCACGTCTTTCCAATTGCTCGAGTTATTGATGCGAACTGGTTGTAACGAATTAAAACTCACCACGTCATGAGCCCCGATGGCACCCCTAACCTCAGGAACGAAACTACGTCTCGAGCACACTCCAAGCTGAAACCGGTCCAGGTATCGTCACACCGGCCCGAGAACTTGATGTAGGCGGTAAGCATGACCGCGACCGTCGAGTACGTGACGCCGTTGGCGAGGCAGGCTCCCCTGTTCCCCATGTCGAGCCTGAAAATGAGCACCCAGCAGGACAGGGCGTGGACCACGCAGCCCACCGCGCTGCTCACCATCTGCGGCAGTGTGATGTTCTGCGTCTGCAGGAAGCGGTTCTGGCACTGGATGATCCCGAACGGAAAAATGCTCGGGATCAGCCAGGGCGCGGACTCACCCGCGAGCGTCGAGATCGCCTCGTTCTGCTTCAGGAACCTGAGGATCGGTCCCGTGAAGGACCACAGGACCGAGATCGGGATGCAGAGGATTGTGAACGTCAGCATTGCTCTCTGCGTGTGGATGCCGAGCATGTGGGGCTGTTTCGCTCCGTAGGCTCGCCCGCAGAGCGTCTCGAGTGCAGCCGCCATCCCTATCTGCAAGAAAAATTGATAGTCAATTTTTTTGGATTGTGCAGAACTCTCAGGGGAGTAAAAAACAGAGTTGTTCAGAGTTCAGAGTTCCGACCATGACGTTGTAACCGGTGAGGCCGGCGATCGAGGTTGTTAGGGAAGCGGAGGCGAGGTGGAGCGCGCCGAGGTGGCCGACGAAGATGACCGACGTGATTTGAAGGCTGAACTGCAGGAGACTGACGAAGAGCAAGGGGCCTGCCAGTTTCAGCAACTTGCGGAGCTCCTGCGTGATTTGTGGCAGGTTGTTGTCGTCGTTGCATTCTTGCTTTTCTTCTCGACAATGGTTCTGCAGGATTCCGGACGAGCAGGACTCTTCAGGTTGATTCATCGTTAGCAATTCCTCAGGAACAGAGCGAGTTGAAGAAGAAGAAGAAGAAGAAGAAGAAGAAGAAGAAGAAGTAGTTTCAGGAGATTATATAGACATGGAACTCTGATAACCCAATGGAGGACTGGATGATTCTGTAATGTAGAAGAGAGATGTTTCCAGAGGAGGGCCGATGGAAGATTATATTACATAGTAATAAATGTTCTTCTGACATATTGTGGTCTGTGGATCCGTTTTTATAATCTTTGATTGAAGGTATAGCAGTACCTTGATACAGGGGGAACATGTCTCGTCGAAAAGCCAGATTTTGGAATGACACGTGTGCAGTGCAATTGGGCTTAGGCAACTTGTTTGTGTGGCTGTTGATAATTTTGTCGTAGTATAAACTAGCTTTATACCCACGGCAAATTTTGATTGGTTATTATATTTTTCGTCCTAGTATTATAATTTTATTTATGATTCATTATGTTAAACTATTATACATTGAATTGTTAATCTCACTTACCAAATTTCATATATTGTTTCACATTTTTATATCTTTTCATTTATTTATGAAAAATTAATTTTATTAAATGAGCTCTCTGTAGTACTTTCTTTATTGATTTATAATTATGTATCGAATCCACCATTTAATATATAAACTAAGATATTATTAATTTTTTAGCACACAAAGTGACAAAGAAGTTAAAATTTTGAAGGACACAAAAGAAGAAGTTAAAATTTGCAAATATATTTCAATTAATAAAAAAAAAAGTGAAGAGCTTTCATTTTCTCACCCTTCTCGTACGTTGGAAGAATGAGAAACCACAAATATCGTGTAGTATCAGTTACTCGTGTAATTTTGGAAGAATGAGAAACCACATTGGCATCCACATTATCAATCTTCCGCTTATTCATTTAATTTACCTTGAAAATATTCTAGCAAAACGAACCACAAATAAAACTATTGTTTGTCACTAATTTATTAAAACTATGTTTTCAGTAAACTAAACTGCATATAATCATAATTTATATTTTGTAGATAGCTACATACCCCGCCAAAAGGATCATGTTTTTCTACCTAATAATAACATAAATGAATAGTAAAAGTTGTATACTTCAATATAACTCAAGTCATTATATCTTGCAGAGTAGGGGTTGGAAACGGATTAACCCGGTTTTTTACAACCGTTTTGGCCATATCAGCAACCGGGAATTGGATTGGATGGGGATCCGGTTTCAACCGTGACCGAATTGATCCGGTCCGGTTTTAACCAAAAAACCTAGGTTGTGCAGGTTCCCACCAAAACGCTGTCGTCTACAAATTAAAAAAAAAAAACAAAGTGTGGGACGCTCCGCTTCCCCTCCTCCTAGCCGCACAATTTTTATCTTCTCAATAGTCATCTTCTTTCAGTTTCTTCTCTTCTCCCTCCCCTCTAGCCCTCTTTTTTTACAAACGACGATGGCGGCGAGCCTTTCTCCTGTGAAGCCGATCAAGCAAGGCGTCCAACAACCTCTTCTCCTTCATGTTTACAGGTGATGACGAGCAGCAAGCAAGAGGCAGCGACGAGAAGACACAACGGAGAGCGGCAAGCAATACGTCGCCGATTGAAGGAAGTCCCAAGAGCGAGATCGAGATGGGGATTGAAGGAGGAGATAAGCGAAGAGGAAGGGCTTGACGATGCGATTCACCATCTCCTCCTCGTTTCTCCTCAACGAATCGGCCGGCGGCGAATCGGACAGGAAGGAGGCTATTGGCTGGCCACTCGACTTTTTCTCATCTTCGCCAAGCCTCCGCTGCAATTGGAAATGGAAGAGAGATCGAGGGAAAGACAGCCGCTGAGAAGAGGTGCTGCTTCTCGCAGAGGTGCGGCTGCGTGAGCCATAGCTGAGAAAGGGATTAGGGTTAGGAGGGCTTCTCTTGGGATTGGGCTTCGTGTTTTTGTTGGGCTGGGGATGTTTTTTATTTTTTGTTTAGGGCAGGCTTCATTTTACAGATCAATGGGCTGGTTTTGGGCTTATGAATTATGAATCCGGTTTTCCGGTTTTAACCGGATTGGACCGGGACAGTGGTCAGTACAACCGCAAATTGGATTGGGTTGCTTGGAATCCGGTTTCCGGTTACAACCGGAACGGTTTAAACTGCCCGGTTTCTGGTTTGACCGAAAACCGAGACTGGATTTCCAGCCCTATTGCAGAGCCCCCATTGTGTATCGAATTGATGCATCAATCCAAATAGTAGTTATTATGAAACAATCAGGCCAAAATCAAGCTTTAGTTAGGGATTTAATTAGGCAAAATTCACGCTAAGGAAACAAACCAATGTCATTACAAACGTCTAGAAATGGGGGAAAACATCGACATTTACTACCATTTTATTTCTTCTTCGCGCCCTTTATAAAATCCCAAATATGTTCCCTCCTTATAACCCCCTGTTACATACTATTTACTTGATCAGATCATCGTCATATAGCTAGCTAGTAGCATGTCACTCATGAACATAATAAACATAATGAACAACTCTCACAACTATGCTTTCCATCTTTACATCCAAGGAATCGAGTTGCAATAGGCCTCCAAGGAAAACGATCAATTATTCAACCAAAGGAGAGATACTCCAAGTCCAAGCAACGAACCCTTTGAATTATATGTTACATGTTTACATCAAAGTATACAGGATAACAGAGAACCATAAAACAACTACCTGAATAACGAAGAAGAAATACAACCATTGAATCGAAAGGAAAATTTACTATCCAGCCGCCGTAATCTGGAAGATATTAAGAAAAGAATGGGAAAAGACTATAACTCGGCCAGTCAACCGCTAGCAGTCAGATATCTCTAAGGAAGAAATATCAATTGCCCACTGCGGATCAGATCAAAAGGGAAGAGATGCTCCAAGTCCAAGCAACGAACCCTTTGAATTATATGTTACATGTTTACATCAAAGTATACAGGATAACAGAGAACCATAAAACAACTACCTGAATAACGAAGAAGAAATACAACCATTGAATCGTAAAGGGAAATTTACTATCCAGCCGCCGTAATCTGGAAGATATTAAGAAAAGAATGGGAAGAAGACTATAACTTGGCTAGTCAGCCGCTAGCAGTCAGATATCTCCGAGGAAGAAATATCAATTGCCCACTACGGATCAGATCAAAAGGGAAGAGGGAGAAATGATAGGTTGGACTTTTCTTCGTCAATAGGCAAAAATATGTTAGAGTTATTCAATTTTTTCCCAACAAATCAGTGCATCATGTAACTCCCGCCTCCTATTCTCCTACAAAGAGGGAAAAAAAAATCAATATGCCTTACCATTTCCTTTCCTATATCTATATACAAAAAAGTAGAGAAGACAAATTCTAGAAACTCAAAATTTAAGCAAATAAGAAGAGAGCTTTATTTGTTTTTGTGGGGCTTGATCTAGTTTCTTTATTATCAATGTTGTGTTTTATTTTCAATGTTGTATGAGAAAAGGAATAGGAACAAACCAAAATGTTGCATTCATTTTTATTAACTTAATTTAATTTTTATTTTTTTTTATAAAAATGTAATAACTCGTAGAAACATTGTGACATTTTACATGCATTTGAATTCTTAAAAGTATTGTAGACATATCTATTAATATCTAAGAATATGTATAATGATTTTATTTTAATTTTTAACCCTAATTAATACCTATGAACTCGGTTGATCGACTGAAATATGAAAACGAAAATTTTGTAGTTAGGATAACTCGATCTAAATACAAATTGCTTACTGTTACTAACCAAAAGATTTCCATTTTGAGACTTCGATATTGAAAAAGTTTTTGTTATTGCCAAAATTTGGTATGGAGTCACAGACTCACAACCATATAGGTGGGGTTGTTTGCTTTATGAATTTGTAGCTATCGTGAACTTTTTCCAACCATTGCTTGTTTCATGTATTTAGAGGCAACAAATATGTGGGTCTCATGTATATTAAGGTTCCAAATTTGTGGGCCCCACAGACTTGAAAATTTCACCTCTTTACATGGAAATTCATCATGGAATTTGCAGATTATTATTTATGACCAACCTACCCCTCATATTGCATTTCCCTTCTCATACTAATGAGGGTAATATATGTCATTTTCACTTCCAACATACAAATTCAATTAACCAAATGCATCATGAAATCTATGAAATGAAATATGGTATTTTCAAATACATAATGAACCAAAAACCTTCATATATCCATGCTTTTACAAAATCCAAGTTTTATTAAAACCTTCAGTTTTCAAATCCACGAAGCAAACTATCCCAATGTTTTCTTACAATTGTCTTACTAAACTCATCCTTATTAAAGATTCTTTATTTTAACACAATACCTCAATTCAGATTCTTGTAGCTACAAAAGTTTTTTGTTTAGACATCTCAACTAACACACTTATGTTTATTTATTGCCTCTATCCTCGAATTTAGATTTGTCTACCAAGTCATCAACTATTAAATAAATTTTTTCAACCCTTATTTGATCAATGCTAAGGTTAGTAGTTGATGAAACGTGATGTTTATCGTATATCCTCAACGAAGATTTTCTTAACCTTCACATGTGTTGTTTTTTAAGTGATGTTGTGTCTCGTCTTAGGTATGAAGTCAAAACTCGTCAAAAATCATACTTAAGTCATTTTGAAAACTTTGATGTAATAATGTTCGACAATAACTCCAAATCTGAAAAGAAATTACTTAGCATTCGACTTATGACTTCAATAGAGATTGTTCAATTAATATGATATAGAGTGAATATTTTTATATGAACCCTACGACAAATTATAAAGTATTGCACACGTGATTCCTCTTAATTTGAGAAACAGAAGATAGAACATGAATATATGTTTTCACTTAATCATGACGAATAAAAAGTTTTTTAACGAAAGAACTATTATTGCTTAGTCAAATTTATATTCAGACCTTTTACTATATAAAACTTGTTTTATTTGATAGAAATATATATTAGAAATAATTCAACCAAAAAAAACACATTAGAAATAAGAGAGTTGTTAATACAAAAAATATAAATTCATATATTTCATTTTCAAAGTCAATTGATAAAAATATTATTATATATGTGTGTACTTTTTTAATCATTTGTTTTCAATGTTTCTATTGCAATATTTTGTTTAATTGATACACATATTATTATATATGTGTACTTTTTTAAATTTTTGTCAAAATGTAACTTATTATTAAGTTTTGGTGAAAATGAATAGAAAAATTACTTGATAAAATTTAATCATATTTTTTTATTTAAACAAATTCGATATAGTCACTCTCTATTTCCATCTTTATATTTTTTTTTAATTGACAAAAATATTATACTTTTGTGTGTTTGATTACATTCTCATAAAAATGTAATTTATTATTAATTTTTAGTAAAAATGAGTAGAAATATTAAAAGAAGAGAGAGATAGCTCCATAAATAGATCAATAATGATTTTTTTGTTTGCAAAAAAAGTTGTCCACCTTGGCAACTTGTGAATTCTCCAAGTGCTTATGTGGCAAGAAGTTACTTTTGGTTACAGAGAAACCAGAGGATGTTCAAAAATTCTGGTACTACCGCCAAGATCATTGCTCGAAAATCAGTCAAGATGGTTGTGGTTTGGCTTACTGCTCATCACAAGATCGACAAGGAGCATGCGGTTGCTTGGCTTGCTGAGTTCTTATCCTAGTTTTAATGCCTTGATTGTCTGCTTTCTGGTGTACTTTCTGTTTGTCTGTTGATTGTTGTTGGTTTACAGCAGGGTCAGTTCGGTCTGATTTGCTGTTCTTTCTTTTGTTGATTGGCAGGAACGGTTCCCAGTCCGTTTAGCCATTTCTCCATTCTTCCTCTGTTTCATTTTATTTTCTGTCTTCTTCTTTTACTTGTCTTGCGGTCTGGTTTGCTTGGGATCCTGGTTCTTTCCTCTTGAACCATTTCCCGGGTTGTGCCTTCTTTCTGTTTTGCTTCTCATTAATAAAATCACCATTATCAAAAAAAAAAAGAAGTTACTTTTGAATTGCCATAATATATAGTATAGATAGATAGATAGATAGATAGATATAGATAGATAGATAGATAGATAGATGTATGTATAGGGATTTCCTACCGTAATTTGAAGTAAGGTGATTTGATTTTTTTACCTGTTATGGCAGGTTTCACAGGTCTCATTACGTAAAATACAATAGACCTTACGTAATGGTTACGTAACATATGGTAATCTTACGTAACAGTTGTAAAAGATTATTACGGAAGCCTTACGTAATAGAATGTGTATTTACGTATAATGGAACAAAATCCTCAAGACCAAGGCAATGGTAGCATATGGCACATGACAACATCTCGAAATAGAGTACTTTGGGATGGGAGGCAATTAATGAATAAATACACAGTGAAAATAGTTTGGGATTGTTTGAGAATTGAGACCAAGAGGAGTTAAAGTATCCTAGATAGAATACAAACCCTAAATATAATTAGCAAGTGGCAGCCTCGGATCATGTCACATGTATGCAATTAAACGAGTGTGCAATCACACTAATTCATGTAATTATTCCACCTAAATACATACTTTTAGAGTTACATCTAATTATTTATTAATTTACATAAGTAATCTACATATTTACACAAATTTACTTTAAAGTAATTGTCCACTAGTTTATGCAATTAATCTACACATTAACACAATTCTAGAGTTGATTTTTAATTATCCACTAATTTTACTACTTAATCTACACATATCTACTCAATTACTTGGATTCAATATAATCTTAAATTATTTAATACAATTTTTTTAATTTTTTAATCACAACAATATTATTTTAAACTAAAATAACTATATTATTATATTAATTACGACCATACTGGTTTGACCGGTCATAGTGTAATTGGCCAAAACCCCTGGAACGATTGGTTTTTGTCGTTTGGCCGACAAACGAGCCGAAAGAATCTAGCGCCACTGACCAATCAGGGTTGAAGGAACCTTTCTGCCCAACCATAATTTTTTGCCCTACCTGAGTGGAAATTGAAGTTGTATATTTTTTAGAATTTGTTGTTACTGTTCCCGGTGGTATCAAGATATCACTGTGGCGTGATATCTTATCGGTAGCTCCAGGAAAAAAATTTCACTTGAAATTTTTTAAGAATGAATATCTATTTCGCTCGCCGCTACTACGGGAATCGCTTTTGCTTTCTTTTCCTCTGGTTACTAATAAGATGTTTCAGTTCGCCAGGTTGTATGTACGGTTTTGTGGCGATGAATTTTGAAATTTTTTTTTATAAAAAAAGAAAGAAGATTTGGTGACAAATAATAATGGAGTTGGCTGCAAATCTTTTCACTTAAAATTTTTCCTTGTCGTTTCAAGAATGTACTTAGACAATGAAGCATTGTTGTTAACCACATACAAATAGATTCATTTACTTAGCTGATTAATGGGTGTAAGAAGAGAAAGGCATGGCGGTGGCGGACCTACTTCTCCACCACCAGCAATCTATCTATTCCCCTGATCCGATCCCACCAGCAGCAGCTTGGCAGCAAGCAGGAATCCTATCAGGTCATTTATAAGGTGAGCTGAGTGCAAAAGTTTCTCCAGAAGCAACGCCATTATTGGACTCTTCTGCTCTAGCAACTTAGCGTGACCATGTCGTCTAGCTTGTTGTCGAGGGAATTGATTAGTTGATTTCAGCTTGCAAATATTAGACAGGCCATATTAGACAGAAGACTATGATTTGGAACAGCTAAAGCACTAAATTGTACGGTTATGGGACAATTCAAGTACCACATCGGAAATACAAGGGAAGGAACCCTTGTATATTAGTGTCCACCAAACTCATTAGTACGAGGCTTTTTGGGGAGGACACAAAAGAGTAAAACCGTGCGGGCTTGGCCCAAAGCGAACAATATCGTACTAATAAGCTGCCCCACTTATGACTAGGGCTGTTAATGAGCCGAACTATTCGTGAGCGGCTCGGTCTCGAACTCGATAAAAGCTCGTTCGATTAAAAAAAGGTCGTGAAGCTCGTGAACTAACTCGATTAGGTGGCTCGTTTAATACAACTCATGAACTGTCTCGTTTTGAGCTTATGAGATGTCCCAACATTTTGACTAGAGAGCTAACTCGCCTACAGCTTATGAAAAAATCAATCTATATTTTATGAGTTGGTTTGTTAATGATGCATATAATTATTAAATTATATATATATCACCTCATATGGTGTTTAATACATTGAGTATATGTAAGCAAATACGTCTCATATATGACATAACATTAGGTAATCACTTGTATCACATATAACATAAATATTAGGGTATTTATATTATAAATTATCTTAGAGTTGAGCTCGAGCCAAACTTTCTATCTTAACGAGGTGTCAAGATTTAATAAATGAATTGGCTCGTGTTCGACTCGACTTGGCTCGTTAATAAACGAGTCGGGGTCGAGCTCGACTCGGCTCGGCTCATTAACAACCCTACTTATGACAAGTGGTATTAGAGCCTGGTGCGGATCCGGGGCGGGAACCCTCATTCGGCGACCTCGGGATTTGAGATCAGCCTTTGTCTGGCGAGTCAAAGATGATTCGCACATGTTTGGTGGATCCAGAGAGATCCACGTTTGGGTTTGGCGGATCAAAGAGAGTTCCGCATTTGGGAAGCAGATCAAAGAGAGTTCTGTGTCTGGTAAAGTCCTTGTACCGAGAAGCCCATCGATACAAGGCGTCTGGCGGATCAAGATAATCGATGAGGAGATGACACGAAGTTCGTGGTACTTGTCTTGAGGAGAGGATTGTTACGGGACAATCCAAGTACCCCATCGGAAATACAGGAGAAGGAACCCTTGTATATAAGTGTCCACCAAGCTCATTAGTACAAGGCCTATTGAGGAAGACACCCAAGAGTAAAACCTTGCGGGCTTAGCCCAAAACGAACAATATCGTACTAATGGCTACCCAGTTATGACATGGACAAATTTAGATATGTGAGCCACTTCATCTGTTTTTCGTCCTAATTTGAGGAAACCACTAATTTTAATTATTTTTGGTTCTTTGAAGTTTTAAACCAGTTTTTTTTAGTTCATAATTTTACAAGAAACCTTTTTTTTTTGTAAAATTTTTTACAAGAAATCAAGAAGAGTGTAAAACTCAAAGTTTAAGTCCAACCTGACTAACTTAGCCTCGCATACACACTCAAGTTAAATGCTTTGGCAGAGAATTTCAAGTTATTCAGGAAGAGTTGTTTCTAAAGAGAACGAATTTGAAGACATATTCTTCAGAGTGTAAATTCACACTTGGATTTGATGCCAGTTTTCAATACACTTTCAAATTCAAGAGGTTGAATAAAATTTGACAATATTGTAAATATTTTTTTTTCTATTTCATAAAAGCTCTTGACTAGTTCTTAATAGGAGCAAACTAATAATAATTTGGTATTAGATCCTTGGAAAAAAAAAACCTTTTTATCCCTTTTACAAACTCAAAGTTTGATACAGAGTTAGGTTAGGATTAATTTGTGAAGAAATAGATTAAGTTGACAGAAATATTTTTGAGTATGTACATTCAGTGACCAATGTTTATTTTGATCTACATAACCGAACTCAATGTCTAGTCGTCCCAAATCAGAATTTATAATCGTGATTTGTTATAATTGAGTGACCAATGTTTATTTTGACCTACATAACCAAACTCAATGTCTAGTTATCCCAAATCAGAGTTTATTGTCGTAATTTGTTATAATTGAGTATAGTGGTCATATCGATCCTTCTCCCGTCCACTCACTCTTCAGGTTCTTTAACCCTACTTTGTTGTTCCCCTTTCCTCTTCAGGACTCTGAAATTTCTCAGGTCTACTGATTGTATACCTCACAAACCTCACCTACCTAATTTTGACAATTACAATGTTAGGAAAGACAATTCATTTGTCCCTTCTTTTGCATAACAACTACAGGACTAGAATATACAATTCATTATCTTAGCTGACTCCCCAACATGATAGTTCAGCTTGCAAGTTTTGTCAAAAACCCAGTTTCCAAGTTTAGTTGCACTTCCCTCTTCCTATTTCCCCCTTCCACTCCTGTGTGTAATCGTTTTCCTCGATGAAGATGAGCAAGAAGCCTACAGAGAACCTTGTTCTTACTCTGCTCCTAACGGCGGTGGCAGCAGCTGCAGGTTCACACCGGGAATCAGTCATCGTCATCGGCGCTGGAATCTCAGGTTAATTAATTTATGTCACCCCTCTGCCTCTCTTCCCTTTTGCTTGTTACCCACGCAAGCTGCTGAACTTTCTGCGTGTGCATCAGGAATTTCTACCGCAAATGCGCTTTATGAAGCCGGGATCAGAGACATTCTGATCCTGGAAGGCAGCTCGAGGATCGGCGGGCGAATGATGAAGGCAGAGTTCGGCGGTTACACGGTCGAAATGGGCGCGAATTGGTTCTACACAGGAGGGCCTGTGCAGAACCCTTTAGCTTCTCTGGCCAACAAAACCAGGCTCAGAACTTCACTCAACGACGACTCGAACATCACGGCTAATGTCTACAGACAAGAGTACTGTTAATTTAGTAGTGCCCCTTCCATTCCCTCTCTCGTAGCAAGAAATTAAACCTTCTAAATGTCGAACTGACAGAGCACGTTTGGTGGGATTGAAAAAAAAAAAAAAAAAAACAGAGGAGGCTTGTACCCCAAGAAACTGGTGGATGAAGTTGAAATGGCTGCTTCTTCCACAGAGAGTTTCTGTGAAAGGCTTTCTGAAAAGTTAGCTGCCATGTCCAAAACAAAAGGCGTCGACATTGATGTGTCTGTTTTGGAAGCACAACGCCTATTTGGAAAGTAGGGTTTCTATAAGACTAACATTAAACATGATACAGTGTTACAGAGTGGTGTCCATGTTAACAATTTTCCTTCTCTTGGGGGGGCAGTCTTCCATCGACTCCATTGGAGATGGTGATAGACTACTACCACAACGACTATGAAGAAGCAGAGGCAACCACGGTTACGAGCTTGAAGCACACGTACCCTCGTCGCGAGTTCAAGGACCATGGCAAGCTGTCGAATTTCGTGTGTGACTCGAGAGGGTTCGAGGAATTGGTTCAGGGCCTAGCATGCCGGTTTTCGAACCGTAGCAGCCAGCACAAGATCTTGCCGAACAAGGTGTGTTAATTACATATGGGCATCCATACATCTTGTTGTATCAAAATTTATAATCCAAACCTTTTTTTTTCCAGGTTGTGAAGGAGATATTCTACTCAGAAAGAGGAGTCAGAGTGAAAATAGAGGACGGTTCTACGTATCGAGCTAAATATGTCGTTGTGTCTGTTAGCATTGGAGTGCTTCAGAGTAATCTCATTCGCTTCACTCCAACCTTACCGGTGAGTTCCACTACAAATTTTTCTCTTCCTAATCACAATTCCATATTTTATATGTTGGTTGATTGATTGATTGGTATGTATTTGTGAACAACCCTGTCAGATGTGGAAGATGAATGCGATATCGGAATTCGATATGTCAGTTTACACCAAGATTTTCCTTCAATTCCCTTACAAGTTTTGGCCGACTGGTCCTGGAACAGAGTTTTCTCTCTACGCCCACTCTCGTCGAGGATATTACCCGTTTTGGCAGGTAAACCACACTTCAACATCGGAATCCAACTAAACTACGTACTCCCAGGTGACCCTGCATCTTCCCCTGAAAGCAGTTGATCGATTGTTTCCATATGCAGCATCTCGAGAATGAATATCCGGGTTCAAACATACTATTCGTTACGATAACGTCGGAAGAGTCGACAAGGGTGGAGAAGTTATCGAACGAGGCAGTACAGAGAGAGGCTATGGACGTTCTAAGAAAGATGTACGGGGATCACATTCCGAACCCAGAACAAATATTGGTGCCTAGGTGGTCGATGGACAGGCTCTACAAGGGCAGCTACTCGAATTGGCCGAATGGTTACACCAAAGCTAAACATGACCAACTCAAGGTAACTTATTATTGTGTTAGTGCACATCATTTGTTTCATGAGTGATAACAATTTTTTATTTTATTTTCAACTCTGTTTAGGCAACAATAACATGTGTGAATAAACATTATGCACAGGCTCGTGTTGGTTCGGTTTATTTTACCGGGGAGCACACTAACAGTAGATATTTGGGATACGCGACTGGAGCTTACTTAGCAGGTTGGTTGCCTGATTGTCCTCTTTATACCCTTTAAAAATTCTATTATTTCACTATTTTATTTTTCTGTATGATTTTTTTTTTAATTTTAGCAATTATGAAATGATAAGTGGTTGATGATACAATGTGATTTAAATCTATTTGATCACGTGAAAAAATGACTGATTGATTAATGAAATTATGTATGTGAATAATTAGTAAGATGGTGCGAAAATATAGATTTTGTACGTAAATTGTGAGACGATACAAAATTGCACTAACATTTAAATTTCTTGCTTTTCCTTTTTGAATTCCGGGCTAGGTTCTTTTGTGAGCTTTGCTGTTTATTATGGCAGGAATTGAGGCAGCTAAAGATGTAATTGAATCCATGAAGGCAGAAGAAGGATTGAGATTGTCGCGCAAAATAATTAGAATCAGTTAGGCTGTGCTTTTATTGGTGTATTTAAAACTAAGTTTTAGTTGCGCTATCTTTTTTCATATTAATTGTGTTATATAATGGGGGCCATAGTGTGAGTTTATGCATTGGACACTTGTATTATTGCGTTGAGTATGCCCATCATTATGTTTGTATATGAATTGGGTGTTTGGCTTTACTATTTAGACATTGCAATCACTCGATTTTTATATTACGGTTTTGAAAATACTATTCAAATTCATAAAAAAAAACCAACACAAAAAAGCAACTATTCTACACTACCAAAATATTATACAACTAATTAGAATTTCAAACAAATAAATATTGGCAAAAATTATCAAAATGTATAGATATTGTTTGAATTTTAATGAAATATAGTTTGCTTCACCATATGTATAGTTTTTTTCACAAACATTTGCCAAAATAAGCTAAAGAAGTTATAAGCGAACACATCCGATATATCATTCTTCTAAAATTGTACAAAAGGAATAAAACTACGCGAAACAAAATCTATATTAAATCTACTTCTAAATTTTAAATCGAAGAAAGCATTAGGTTAAAGAGGCATCGAGAGAAAATATGACAAGATATTTTAATTTTCTCACAAATATGTTTATATGCTACACTTATGACAAAACCTATTTTTTGTATGCATTATTGTGTTTCTTGTATGTGTTCTTACATATTTGTGGTATTTTTTGTATGCATTCATCTTCCCCGTCACCATTGTCAAAATCAGACCACTAGAAAACACTTGGATGTTGGAATTTGTCGCCGGCCACAGTTTTTCAATTTCGGTGTCTGATCAATGAATTCCAGCATCTTCTGATGGCTTGTGACCAGGTTTTGGTGACCAGTAACCGGATTTCAGTGACTAAAAGGTGTAATCCATAAAATTAATATTACAGAATACAATTTGTAAAAGATCTTAGTATATTTTTCCTCTATTAATTTCTATACATAATCAACATATTTAACGCAAAAGTCTACCTAATTCTAACTTTTTAGTTGCCTATTATTATCGTCATAATAACACAGAGTGTTAGCAGCTATCCAGTAGGGATACACTCTGGTCATTTCATTCGCATAATCTATAATTCATTAGGTTAACTTGAAAGTGTTATCAAAACCTGAAATGCGTGGTATCTTAAAAAAGGTGAAGAAAATATTAATCAACATTACACATGAAATGCGTGGTATCTTAAAAAATGTATGAAAGATCAATCAAATGATTCATATAAGGAATATATTTATGTTTTCTTTTCTCCTAAAAGTACAATATTTATGGTCAAGAAAATAATATGACAGGAATAATTTAGATTATCACTCAAATTACTAAATTAGAGGGATTTTTGAGCAAAGTATATAGGTTGCTATAAAAATCATCAAAGTACGTTTGTTTTATTAGAAATTTTCGAACTACACCTGTTTCGACCAGATTGCTTGAGACTTAATGTTGATCGCTTCCGATAAATGTGATAAAGTATTGCACCCCGCAGAGGAAAGGAATCGATCTAGATATACTGTTGCATACTCTAGCAATCTAGCTCCAAAATCGGTAGCTCCAACAATTTTCACCTTACACGCAGTAGAACTTAAAACGGTTGTAACTTTGCGCTTGATTATCTGATCATTGCAAAGTTTTTGCATGCAATGATTTATCTAGATCGCTTCCCGCCCGCAGCGGCCAATGCTTCATCGTGTTGATCTAAAGTGATTTGGTTCAAACATGTGTAGTTTTGAGATTTTCTTATAATATTAGTCTATGTATTTAAGAGAATTCTTTATAGTACAGCTTGGTCATTTTGAAGAAAAAAAAATCAAGATTAAACCGTACACTAGTAGACTACACGCACAAGGAACGAAAAAATATTTGCTAAATTAGTAAACACCTGGCCTTTCTATTCCGTAGTTAGGCTTTAATAATAGTAACGATGAGATAGGAAAAACTTTGATCAAACAATTTCCCAACAACAATGTAATCAACTCGATTCCTCTCCATTGACTATTGAAACTGTGGTGGATTCATGCCCTTACTTCCCCGGCAATTCTCTTCTTTTCCTTGTCCTCACCGAATGAAGATCATTAGCCAGCAGAAAATGGCGACCCTCCTCGTCTCTGTTCTCCTTCTATCGGCGGCGACAACAGCAGCGTCAGCTAGTTCCCGGCGATCACCACCGTCCGTCATCGTCGTCCGCGCCGGAATGTCAGGAATTTCAGCCGCAAAGACCCTCTACGATGCCGGAATAACCTGTTAGTATCAAAACACTCTTATCACAAGACGTTTACGAAAACAAAGAGGAAAGCACGAGATACGATTTACGTGGTTTCCCCGATATCGGGACTATTCCACGGGAGAGCTAGAACTCTCTGAGCTTGAATCTTATTTTGTTTTGCTTGCCTGTTTACAACGTGATGCTGCCCTCTAAATAGATGCCGCCAGCCCTAGCTCTCCAAGACTCCTGCTAGGGCTAGACTCACGGCCACAACACCGCAACCAACCGAAACTCACTAATGGGCTATATACAATGGACTATATACAAAAGTATGGGCCTAATCCGCTAACAGCCTCCCCCAAATTGATGTTGGTCCCTAAGCATCAATTTGTCAGTAAGATAACAATGGCGAGAACGATGGAAAGGCTTAGTGAACAAATCAGCCAGCTGGTCTGTGGAGGGAACATGTCGAACCACAATGAAACCTTCAGCTACCAAGTCCCGTATATAATGAATGTGAATCTCAATATGTTTCGTGCGATCATGCAAAACCAGGTTAACGGCAATCTGAATCGCACTGGTGTTGTCGACGTGAAGAGTAATAGGTGACGGACAAGAAATCCCCAAGTCAGAGAGTAACTGCTGCATCCATACTAGCTCAGAAGCCATGTCTGACATTGCTCGATATTCCGCCTCGGTAGAAGTCTTGGATACTTTATCCTGCTTACGACACCGCTAGTTGATAAAAGTACCACCAAACCGAACACACCATCCTGTAGTCGAACGTCGAGAATCAACACAGCCGGCATAGTCAGAATCGGAGTATGCCCGCAAAATACAATCACCAGTAGACGGAAAAAACAACCCGACATCACGAGAACCCTGCAAGTAACGAAGTATCCTATGCACCGCGGCAAGGTGATCAACGCGCGGATCAGACATAAACTGACTCACCACATGAACTGCAAAGGAAATGTCTGGGCGAGTGTGTGTCAGGTATATCAAACTGCCAACAATATGACGATACTGCGACGGATTAACCAGGGGTACACCAGACTCACGGCCAAGATGAAGATTGACTTCCATGGGAGTAGAAACTAGAATGCAATCGGCAAACTGAGTGGATGATAAAAGGTCAGTGATATATTTCCTTTGACTTAGGAGAATCCCACGGGGAGATCGAGTGATTTCCAAGCCAAGAAAATAGGATAAAGACCCCAACTCCTTCAATGTGAATGATGCATGAAGACCTTTCTACAACCTCTGGATGCCAAGCACATCATCACCTGTGATGATCATGTCATTGACATAGAGAAGGAACAGAATACGACCCGCCGAAGTATACTGTAAAAAGAGTGAGGGATCATTTCTGCTCTGCTGAAACCCCAGAGCAATCACTGTCGACTGAAATTTCTCAAACCAGGCACGAGGTGCCTATTTGAGACCATAGAGAGAGCGTTGTAATAGGCAAACCTGATCATCACGACCAACCGTATAACCAGGAGGACGTTTCATATAAACAACCTCCTTTAAATCACCGTGAAGAAACACATTCTTCACATCAAGCTGAAAAAGAGGCCGATGTTTAAGCGCAGCCACGGCCAAGAGAGTCCGAACTGTTTGCATCTTTGCTACCGGGGCAAACGTTTCATCATAATCAAGGCCATATTCTTGCCCAATCCCCTGAACCACAAGACGTGCTCGCTTGCGCTCCAAAGTGCCATCCGCCTTCATTTTTAGGGCATAAACCCATCGATTACCCAAGATCGGAAACCCATCGATTACCCAAGATCGGAACTGACGGTGGAGGATGGTCCACTACCACCCACGTATGCTGTGCATGGAGGGCATCAAACTCCTCGTTCATCGCAACATTCCAGCCCGGATCATCCTTAGCCTGTTTATAAGAAGTCGGAATAGTGAGAGCATCCACATGATACGTAACAAAGTCATGATACCGAACTGGAAGCTGGCCTTGAGTAGACCGAAGAGATCGACGAGGAACCAGAGGCAAAAGAGTCGGAGACATGGAGTCCGATGAAGTGGACGAGCCCGACGAAGAACCCAGAGACGAGGACCCTGGAGATGAGGGGGGTAGAGCTGGCACCTAGGGACGATGGGGCAGGCAAATCGGGGGGGGGGGGGGGGGGGGAGCGTGTGGTCATCATCTGTGTCATCATCTTCGTCAAAAAGGGCAGCCGGGTCACCTCAGACGAAAACAACGGAGATTCCTCAGGGGGGCTAGAGAAAAACATAAGACGCTCAAAAAAGACAACGTCACAAGAGATACGAAGACGTTGGAGACTCGGGTCATAACATAAATATCCCTTGTGAATGTCACTATAGCCCAGGAAAACACAACGAGACGTCTTGGAATCTAGCTTGCTACGTTCCTTACGGGAAGAAGCACGAAACAAGTGCACCCAAAGACTCGGAGACGCGAGTAATCCGAATGCTTTTTGAACAAGGCATAATGAGGACTAAGCTGACCTAGAAGCGGAGTAATTTGGTAGTTAATTAACCGAACGGCTGTAGCTACAGCCTCATGCCAAAATCGAGTCGGAACACAAGAAGCAAGGAGCATAGCTCGAGTAAGTTCAACTACGTGACGATTCTTACGCTCTACGAGACCATTTTGTTGGGAGACACCGGGACAAGATTTCTGAGTTAAAATCCCCTGAGACCTAAACAAACTGGCTAACAGATTGGAGCTAAATCCCCCCCCAGGATCAGAACGAATGATACGCACAGTTTGACCGAATTGAGTTTGAATCATTTTCAAAAAATCAGTAGCAACAGAGAGAAGGTCTGATTTGAGACGAAGAAAGTAGACCCAGGTAAAACGAGTGGCATGATCTACGAATAAGGCAAAATACTTGTAACCATGACGAGAATCAGTGGGAGAAGGCCCCCAGAGATCAGTGTGAACGATGTGAAAAGGATCAAGTACAACTGTTTTACTGGAAGGGAAAGATCGACGAGTGGTTTTAGCTTCCATGCAGCTTGTGCACTGAAATTTACCAGAAGCAAAATCAACCTTTTTATTTCCAAAAAGCTGCTGTTTAAACATGGTTACAAGCCGACTCGAATGGGGGTGACCTAAACGCAAATGCCATAATTCAAACTCATTATTCGTCAAACTAGAAAAAAACAGGAGACGAAACCAAAGTTTGAGACTCAAGAGATGACTCCGACCCAGAGGAAAGAAAGCCCGACGATGATTGAGGTTGACCCGACAATGCTTCCAGTTGAAATACCCGACCAAGTTTACTCCCCCTTCCGATCTTCCTCCCCGTCTTCATGTTCTGAACAACACAACCCGAGGGTTCGAACACAACACGACAATTTTGCTCAGTTAATTGACCAACCAAAACAAGATTAGGAACAAGTTTCGGTACGCATAGAGTATTAGATAGATTACTTCGTGGTGCTACTATATCTCCCATATCACTAACAGCAAGTTTGTCCCCATTAGCAACTTGAATAGCACAAGATTTAGCAGGTTTAAGCTTCGTAAATTGATGCGTACTACCGGTCATATGATTAAAACATGCCGAGTCCAAAAGCCATGGAAGGGGTGACGTACCAGTGTTATGCAGCGAGGCAAAGGCGCTTGTGATAGCTGTCAGTAACGACCTTTGCAACACGGAATGGACCAGCTGTTCCACAGCTTCGGCAGTCATATATGGACTCGGAATGGCCTCAGCAACGGGAACTGGTTGGGCAGCAAAGGCACCACCAGTCGGTGTAGCAGCAGCGGCACGAGATGGACCAGACGAGCGGGGCTGAATGAGGCGGCAATCGGTGATAATATGCCCCTTCTTTTTTGCAATATATGCAGAAATTGCGTTGTCGACAAAACTTTTGATAATGGCCAGCAGTGCGACAATGATGACATATAATTTCAGACATGGGACGTTGAAATTGAGGGCGGCTTATTGCAAAAGCTTCATCACCACCAGATGGAGCTGAAGTGGAACGCTAATAACACAAAAACTCCTCCTTTCTTTGGTTAACTACAAAAAGGTCACTTTTTGTGATGTGACTCTACGAAACAGTGTTTTTAGAAATCTTCCTAATCAGCTTGATAAAGCGGGGTGAGTTTCTAACAAAATCCACACGTGACCCAATCTCTTGATCACAAAAGCGTGCACAACGCGTCCACGACACAAAATTCGTCAACATTGGATTCAACTCGATAGAGAGGAGCAAATTTGTAACAAAATCCACACTCGACCCAACTCATTAATTACAAAAGTGAATAAAAATTTATCCCCAACCCAAAAATGCAGCAACACCTGTACCAGGTCGAATTAGCTTAAACAAACATTAATTTGGGCTCCATTAAATTGTCATTAGATGTGAGTTCGGTTTAGGTACAATCCCAAAGCGACCAAAATTTTGTGAAAACTGGATTCAACTTCCTACGTCCGGATTTAGGTAACCAGTTCGTGGAGCGAGAGCGTGAAAGCGTCTATCATTTAAAAAAATTAAATCGAAAGCGTGAAGAGAGCGTCATTATTAAATCATGTTAATTGTTTTTTATATTTATATAATGCATTATATATAAACAATTTGAAATATGTTTACTAATTCTAAAATAGTATACATACCATACAAATAATATGAAGTTTTTAGCTTTAATTTTCCTAATAACATAACTCTAATACTTGATAAAAAAAATTCCAAGAAAAAGTAGAACACTCGCTTTTTCTTTTAGAAAAATTAAGTATTTCAATTTTTTTTTTACTTTCCCCTTATCCTTGCCATTCACCCACCGTCAAACTCACCAGTCATCACTTCCCCTCTCTCTCCTCCTCTCTCTAGTCTCTCTCCCCTCTTCTCTGATGTAAAACCAGAACAATCTAAATCTATCTCTTCTCCTTCCTTCATCAGTTGAGCCATGCAGCCGCTAGATAATCTTTTTTCTATCTCAAAGTTACTTCTCATAACAGATCAACTTCTAATTGGAAAACACTAGTTTGTAGGGGAAGAAGCACTGCATCGACGGCCATCGATTTTGTAGCATGAGGAGATAATGCGGTCGGTGGCAAGGAGGACAAGTGTTTCCTTTTGCTTTGTATTAACTAAGTTCATCGACAACAACTTGTATAAGGAAAACGAAGGACTGAATCAACGATTGTTGATTTGGCAGCGGCGACGATGGAACGACCAGCTCGAAGAAGACTTTTCCTTTTTATCTTCTATTAAAGCTCAATTCGTCAGGCGAGTCGCGAACTTCCTAATATAATCCGCGGTCTGATAAAGTGCAATACGCGAATTATTAACGCTTTACTATAACAGCGCGTTTTCACGCTCCAATCCGGGAGCGGCAAGCGTCAATCCACGAATTGGGTGACCTAAGTCCGGATTGATAAAAGGGAGTGAGCTTTTATCAAAATCCACGAATTGGGTGACCTAAGTCCGGATTGATAAAAGGGAGTGAGCTTTTATCAAAATCCACAATTCGTTGATTACAAAAGCGGTAAAACTTGTTCCTGACCCAAAATTGGTCAACACTGGATTCAAATCGATAAAGTGGGTCGAGTTTGTAACAACTATTCCCACCCGACCCAATTTGTTAACTTGTTAATTACAAAAGTGGGTAAAATTTGTTCTCCATCCAAAACTCGACAAAACCGGTATCGGGTCAAATTAGCTTGAACACACATGAATTTGGGTTCAACTGTCATAAGAGGCGGGTTCAATTTGGGTTTAGTCCCAAAGCGATCCAAAAATTGTGAACACACATGAATTATTTTGAACTCACATGAATTTCTCTTACCGGTGTCATACTACGGGCGAGTTTCTAACAAAATCCAACGCGACCAAATTCGTCGATCACAGAAGCGGGTAAAATGTGTTTTCGACCCAATTCGATGATTACAAAGGTGGATAAATTCATTCACGCATCCAAAAGTGTAAAGGGTAAAACTCGTCCTTGCCCCAAAATGCGTCAACATTGAGGTTAACTCGATAAAGCGCGGTTTTGGGTTCAACTGTCATAAGAGGCGGGTTCAATTTGGGTTCAATCTCAAAGCGATCCAAAATTTGTGAATACACATGAATTAACTTGCACACACATGAGTTTCTCTGACCGGTATTATAAAGCAAGGCTAGTTTCTAACAAAATCCACAAGCGACCCAATTCGTTTATCACAAAAGCGGGTAAAATGCGTTCTCACCCCCAAAAGTGTCAAGGGTAAAACTCGCCATCGACCTAAAATACGTCCACAATAGACTTAACTCGATAAAGCGAAGTGTGTTTTCGACAAAGTGCACACCTAACCCTATCCGTTAATTTTATAAGCGGGTAAATTTTGTTTTCGACCCAAACTCGGCAACAGCGGTACCGGGTCAAATTAGTTTGAGCAAACATGAATTTGTGTTCAACTACCATAAGAGGCGGGTTCAATTTTTGTTCAATCTCAAAGCGACCCAAAATTTGTGAACACACAGGAATTAGCTTGAACACACATAAATTTCTTTGTCCGGTTTGATAAAGCGAGCGAGTTTCTAACAAAATCCACACGCGACCCAATCTGTCGATCAATAAAGCAGGTAAAGTACGTTCTTCACCCAATTCGATGATTACAAAAGTGGATAAAATTCATTCACACCCCCAAAAGTGTCAAGGATAAAACCGTTCTCGATCAAAAATGCGTCAATATTGGATTTAACTCGATAAAGTGGGATTTTGGGTTCAACAATTATAAGGGGGGTTCAATTTGGGTTCAATCTCAAAGTGACCCAAAATTCATATGCATCGACTCTGGCTCAAATTAGTTTGAACACACATGAATTTGGGTTCAATAGTCATATAAGAGAAAATATTTAAAAGGTGGATGGACAAGTTGTAAAGGGGAGCTACTCGAATTGGCCAAATGGTTACACCACAGTAAAGCATGACCTACTCAGGGTAACTTAGGGCTTGTTTGGAGGATGTGATTTCAAGTGAATGATTTAATGAATACATGTAATGGTGAGATTGTGTCGTTTTTTTGGTTTAATTTAGTCCAGAATACATGTAATCTCTTTTTGTGGCCCCACCCACAATCATTCAAATTGAGTGATTTCTAATCTCAACCAAAAGTTGAGATTATAATAAGGGATTGTCTGTCCATTTTATTATTCCATTCTTATCCCTGGTAATTTTGCTTTATCCCATGACTACCCTCATCAACAACTCTCTCTCTCACTCACCTTTCTTTCGTGTAGTTTCCAGAAAAAGAAGCTCCTCCCCTGCTCCTGAGTTCGACAATATCTATCCCTAAAATTCTTCCTCCATCTCCAACAAAAAGCCATTATCATCGCCATCACGACGGACAAGGACCTAATTCTACACATCCCGCCCTTGGAAAATCCCTCGGAACTGAAGCAGAATCTCCTCAACTTCGTATTCTGCCGACAATTGAAGAAGCTAATTCGTACAGATTGCTTTTACTTTGTTAAAGTAATCGTGGGTATAAGCGGCCTAGCTCTGTGTTGGGTGCAGGTTAATCGTAAAGTAGTCTGTCATCATGGAGAATCATCGTTATAAACCAAATCCAAGGAGTTTCTCGATTATGAGTCGCCGCCGTGTGTGAGGTTGTTGTTGGCAGCGGGAGTACTGGAGCTGTTCTTCAAACCACGGTGGTTGAAGAAGCTCATTCGTTCGTTCATCGTTTGCGGAACGGAGAGGAATATCCCCAGTTCAGTCATGGCAAACCTTGCTCTACACATCTCGCCATTGGAAAATCCCCAGGAATCGAAGCAGAAGGCCGCAGCAACTGGTTCTGTCGTCAATTGAAGGAGCTCGTTCATTGGTTGTCTGCTTAATCAAACAGGTATATCCCTAGTTTCAATCAGTACCCATCTATTCTCGTTTGGGGAATTTCACATATGCTGAGCAAGTTTTCAGCAAACTGAAGGATAAGGACGGGGTTTCCTACAACTCTCTAATTTCTGGGCTAGCTCAACAAGGATTCAGTGATAGAAGGTAAGGTCATGGCAAGGTGCCCCAAGCAAAGGAAGAAGGCAGTCATAGCTGCGATTTCCATGTACTTGGAGCTTTTTTTCAATTTCATCAAGCTTGTTATCAATTATTATGACGCATTAGCATCTGAACGTGTGCAAAGAATAGAACATGTGTCTGCTTGGGAGACACCTATTGCTAGACAGTTAGCTAGAAAATCTTTCATGCGATGTATTGTTTCCCACGGCGACGTATCTTGCACTATGCTAGTTAGAATGAACTGTATGACGTTTCAGAAACTTTGTAAGCTTCTTAGGGATCGCGGAGGCCTTAGATGTACTTGGAACATCGAAATAGATGAGATGGTGGCCATCTTTCTTTACACCATAGCCCATAATGAGAAGAATCGTCAGCTGCAGGTCACCTTCCGTCGTTCAGGAGAAACCATATGTAGGGTCATCAAAACTGTTCTTCATTCGGTTTTGAAACTGCACTCTATATTACTTCGTAAACCCACGCCCGTTCTCGAGAATTCTGATGATCCGAAATGGAAGCACTTCAAGGTATAGGGTCTGTTACATGTGTGCATATGATGGTTCTGAAACTTGTAAACTTTTAACAATTGTTGATTTTTTTTATTTTATAGAATTGTCTTGGCGCACTTGATGGAACAATAGTCACTGTACGTGCAACAAAAGAGAATCAAGAAAGATATCGTACTCGAAAGGGAACGATTGGAATGAATGTTCTGGGAGTTGTTAATCAGAATTTGGAATTCATTTACTGTTTGGCGGGTTGGGAAGGGTCTGCTCATGATGGGAGGGTTTTGAGAGATGCCCTTATTAGGCCAAATGGTTTAAAAGTTCCTAAAGGTATGTTTCTGTCTTCTTTCCTCTATGTACTGTAGTTTTATAATGAAGGAGTTTTATTAATGTATCTTGATGATGACAGGTTTCTATTACTTATGTGATGCTGGCTACAGTAATTGTGAGGGGTTTTTGTCCCCTTTTCGAGGTCAACGTTATCACCTAAAAGATTGGGACGGGAGACGGCCAAGAACCCCTGAAGAAATGTTTAATATGAGACATTCAACAGCAAGAAATGGCGTAGAGAGAGCATTCGGCATACTGAAGATGCGATGGGCAATCTTAAGAGATACCACCTGGTTTTCAACAAAAATGGTAACAAAGATAATCAATGCATGTTGCTTGCTGCATAATTTCATACGTGGAGAGGTTGGTGCCGATGTGTTCGAAAGGTTGTATATTGACGAAGAGGAAGACGACGAAACAGACGTTGTGGACGAGGAGCTTATACTCCATATCCAACCCTCTGTAGAATGGTCAGAGTTTAGACAAAAGTTGGCTCAAGATCTGTGGGATGCTAGGAATTGGGCTACTAACTGATTAGGGGTAGTTGAGTTGGTAATGTTGGCCTTTTGTGTAGTTATGCTAAGAGAAGAACAATATTTTGCCTCTGTAATCCATGTTTGTTTTATTGAACTCATGTGAGGGGTTGGCATTTATGCGTTTGTTCATTCAAGCTATGTGTAAGAGCATTTATACTTCTGGAAATGTCAGAACAGTAGTTCTTTTCACTTTAATGCAAGGCAGGTTGTTGGTGCTTAGTTGTTGGCCAAAATTAATGCTTTAGTTCTTCAGTTCATTTTGTTCTATTTAACTGGTACTCCAACAGTCTGTAACATTGCAGGAGAAAAGGTTTGTTCCTTTAGTTCTTTTTGTTCTTTGTATATTCTGTAGACAGTTTCTTTGTCAGTTCTTTGTTCTATACTGCAGACAGTTCCTCTTGAAGCTTTTGCTGCAGTTCTTTGTTATTTCTGCAGACATATCTTTTTGCTGGTTTTCTTTGTTTATTCTGCAGACAAATCTGTTTGTTCCTTTTGCTGGTTTTCTTTGTTTATTCTGCAGACAAATCTGTTTGTTCCTTTTGCTGGTTTTCTTTGTTTATTCTGCAGAATGACTGCTGTTTGTTCCTTTAGCTGGTTTTCTTTATATATTTTGTTTATTTTGGTACTCTTGTAGTTCATTTTGTTCATTTAAAACAAATATGGAACGCCGAACCTAATCAACAAAACAAATTACCTGCTTTGGACTCCATTTAGGACAGCTGAAGAACTTTCTATTAGGATTACCAGGTGTATGCGATGTTTTGGTGATTGCAAGTGACCCACAATTACAAGTGATGGAAATCTCTTCCTCGTCGGCCCCAGGAAGTCGTCGGTTTCGTCCCAAGGAGCTCATTTGACCACAGCTATTGTGATTGTGCTTGCACGCGATGTTGGTCGGAAGGCTGCCGATTCCGTCGCAAGGAGTCTCTTGAACTGATTGTTTCGATTTTCACCAACTGCAAGTCTGCAATAAAAGGAAAACAAAGGAAATGGAGGAGCTTTTCGCAAGGAGTTTCCAGCAGTACTAGTTCTTCTCTTTTCACCAACTGCAATGAAGGACAAACAAAAGGAAACAAAAGGAATGGAGGAGAACGAATAAAAGTGAAGGGTAATTATGTATTCTAACATTGAAAAGTGCTTTGTTCTTTTTTCCAACCAAAAGTACTATTACTTCTTCCAAACAAAGTATTCTTCAAAATGATACATTGAGTCAATACATACATTTACAATACATGAATTGATCAAATACATCAATTAAGAGAATCATAACTTCCAAACAACCCCTTAATTATCGTGTGTAAATCCTTTGTAACTGTAATTTATGTCGAATATTTTTCTAGCACTAATAACACGTGTTCATGGGGGCATTTGATTTTGACATGCGACAGGCTCGTGTGGATTCGGTTTATTTTTACCGGAGAGCACACCAACAGTAAATATTTGGGTTACGTGAGTGGGGCTTACTTGGCAGGTAAATTAATTGGTTGCTTCTCTTCGCAACATTTTGTGTCTTGTTGTTTATTGCAGGAATTGATACTGCTAGAGATTTGATCAAATCAATCAAGGCTGAAGAAGGAGTGAGATTGTCTCTCGAAAAATACTGAAAGGGGTGGTGTTGATGTTAGATTTGAAAGATGTGTCAGAATTTATGAAATTGATTATACTGGTGGTGTGACGATTGTATTTGAATCCCAAAATTTGGTTGATTGCTTTTGGATTTCTTGATGAATTGTGATATTTTGATGCGAGGTGATATTAATACTAGAGATGACAATTTTAAATTTAATATGATCCGATCTATCAACCAAAATATCTAATTATTCTAATTCGTTTAAATCTAATTCAAATTCAATTGAATTGATAAATTGTTGGAAAATTATAGTTTAGTACTTACAATTTTTGTTTTTTAAAATTTCATACGTAAAATTTATTTTTTATGAAAAAATCCGGCCAGCTGAAAAAAAAAAATCCAACCAACGGTCTAAAAATTCCGGTCAACTCACTCGTAAATCTTTTATTTCCTTCCTTTACCCATTTATGATATGTATCATAAGATCTCTTATTTCCAAACTACAACTATTAGTTCTATATATATAGTACTACAAATGGGAGGATTTTGTATTATAACCTAAGTCTTATTTTATCGAAAAATTGATAAGACAAGATGTATGGAACAAAGGTAAAACCAATGATACACCTCATTCTTAACAAACAGCAATTACACACTCATAAAGTTCACTTTTTTTTTTTTGTTAGTTACATGGTTGTCAAACTAGTGGCGTGTCAACCGGTATAATCGGATTCAATCGGTATCGATTACAAAATCGGTTGGAATGCGTTCAGTATGACTGGTATTCGAACTCTAAGGCCCCGATTAGTATTGTTGCCTGTTTTTGTTTTCTGTTGTGTTTTTCAAGACTGGAGAAACCAAGAAAAAAAACATGTTTAGTTGGGTTTTTATTTTTTGTTGTGAATCAGATTTGCACAACATGGTCCAAATTTGAGAAACAACAATTTATTGCTTTGGATTTGATTCTTGTACATGTTTTACACGGGATTCCCGTTTGTTTTCATTAAAACAACCCTCAATTCGAATCCCAACTAAAGCAAAAAATTTCTCTTTTTCTTTTAACTCCCAAACCCACCTCCAAACCCGCCGCCCAACAGCTCCCTCCCTCTCTCAACTTCTTCCTCTCGAGACCCAGGCCGCCGATATCGTCCATCTCCCCTCGTCGTCGATTTCGCCCCTTTGCCCTCGCCGCCTCCCTTTCCCCTGTCGCCCGACCTCGCAACCCCTGCCGCCTCCTCCTCTCGATTCCCGTCGCCGACTTCGAATCCTTTCCCCCCGCCGCCGCCTCCTCTCTTTTCTGGTTTTTAATTCTAATAGTAGTAATTGAACGCGTTTTTGTTTTTTGTTGTCTGCTTTCATTATTTTTCAGATTATCAACTAAACAAGTTTGTGTTTTTTTTTTTTCCTGTTGTGGTTGTACATCTGTTTACACAACACCACTGCAACCACAACAGCAACAAATCGATACTAAATGGGGCCTAAGCAAAATGATGCCGTTTTGGTGAATTTGATTAATAATTTTTTTTATTTGTTTCTTGAATTTAAAAGTTAAAAGTTAATATTATTTGTTGGATTCAAATGTGAATAATTATATGTTTAGTTTTAGTAAAGTGCACGCCCTCATTGATTTCGCTAAACCGTTGCGGTCTCAGTTTTTGGCAGTTAGTGAAGAGCTTGGTAGCTTCTGGGTAAACCTCAAATATGAATTTCTGCCGACCTTCTGCTACCTCTGTGGCCGTGTGGGGCACTCGAAGCCAGAATGTGTTTTTGATCCTCCACCTGGTAAAGAACGCTTTGTCCCGCATATGTCTACAAGGAAACTTGGAAGGAAGATCTATATGGATGAGGATGAGTTCCCGAAGTTTCGCAACACCAGTAAATCGGTGTGGGTGAACAAGAATGTTCAAGTGAAGAAAGATGAGAGTGCTAAGAATGCTAGACCTCGTGAGATACGACATGTGGCTAGTGATTGCTCTGTTGAGCAGGTGGGTCATCAGCAGGAGATTCATGGCTATATGGAGCCGCAACCTCGGGTGCAGGAATCCAGACCTAAGCTGTTAGGGAATCGTGCTAGCCCTAAACGGGTTATTTTCAAAGCCTCACCTCGAGTGAAGATTGGTGGTGGGATTCATCCGCACCAAAAGAAACTGTCTCCCAGAGAGGCTGCACCTCTTCCCCGGAAGGGCTCCAAGGGTCGTCATCAGGTGGGAAAGCGTGCCAGAAAGGTGTCTTCCAATCGTCAGCAGCCAGAGGACCAGGTTGAGGTTGTTCTGGAACAGTCCCGGAGGCGAAGGCTGATCTTGCTGGAGGAATCAGAAGAAGAGGAGTTGGCTGGTTCGAAAGCCGCCCAATCTAGCCAGTCCCTGGAGAATCCTCGAATTCCCCCAAAGGGTACTTCTCATAATGGAAGTATGGTGCATCTGGCTCGCCCGCGACTGGCGTAGACTGCATGCGGGCTAACTCGAAGCAGGATGGGAGAACGACTCCGGCTGAGGATCTGCGAGAGTTGGAGGATGAGGAGGTTGTAGCCCCTCGAGTTTATGAGGGTCAGCAGCAGAACATGGATTCAGATGATGATAAGTCGAATGACGATCAACTCCCGTTTGAGATTAAGAGAAGATCACCAGGTGGGGTCTCCATGGAGACTCGTAAAGTCTTGACTGGGCGAGTCCACCAAGTGGTTGAGGCTTTTGAGGCTGGGTTGGTCTTTGAGAAAGAGGAGGATGTACCTATCAATGGGCCTCGCTCGAATCTCAATGAGTATGGGTCTAATCTCATGGACAGATCGGTGGAGACCAGGAAGCGTGTGCTCGATGAGTTGGATTGGGAGATGGGGGATCCCCCTACCCCGAAGAAGCAATTTGTGGAATCAACTGATATTCTGGAGAAGGTGGAGGAAGCCAGCCTTGAGTGGCCCCCAGTCGATAAATGAGGCTTCTGTCCTGGAATGTGAGAGGAATTGGGTCATCCCTCACTTTCCACACTGCTGTAGGGCTGGTTCATTATAATAAACCGGATCTTGTATTTTTTTCGGAAACGCGATCGAGCCGGCGTGTAGTGTCCCGTCGTATGCGGGGTTTAGGCTTTCCTCTTTCGCATTGTTTTTTTGTAGATGCAGTGGATGCATCGGGAGGTTTAGTAGTTGCTTGGTCCCCCGGGGTTGACACTTTGGTGTTTTGTCATTCAAATTTCTATATTTGTTCTCAAATTAATGAAGGAGATTTTTCTTATGTTGTGATCTTTGTTTATATTAGTTGTAATGTTGCTGTTCGAGCTTCCCAATTGGATCAATTGCGAAACGTTTGTGCGAGTATCATTCACCCTTATGTGATCATAGGCGATTTCAATGCTACTCTACATGAGAGTGAAAAAGATGGGGGGCGGTAGTGGAATGCTACCCAAGCCTTTAGTCTCCGCGAATTGATTCATGATCTGGGGCTCCACGACCCTGGTTACCAAGGAGATCGGTTTACTTGGACTAATAAACGCATGGGCGATGCTTGCATTCGTGCACGTCTGGATAAAGCGATAAGCTCTCAGTCTTGGATGGATACATACCCGGAGACTCTAGTCAAACACTTCACAGATCAGGGGTCAGACCATCGTGCTCTTCTCCTTGCTGATAAACCATATGTTCGTACTAGTCGACCGCTGTTTCATTTTGATGCCCGATGGGCGGATAATCCGGAGGTCAGGGCCATGGTCAACTATGTCTGGCAGGAGGAGGTCCAAGGCACCCCTATGTTTCGACTGTGGGAACGCCTAAAGAAACTCCGTCATCTGCTGTATGATTGGAGTAGGGCGGGCACGACTAATTCCCTGCGTAATATTAAGACGCTTCAGGCCGAAATTGATAGGATAAAATTGCTCCGCCCGGTGGATTGGGATGAGGTCAAGAAGCTGGAGATGGAGCTATCCCGCTAGTGGGAAGCAGAGGAGGTGTTCTGGCAACAGAAATCAAAGGTAAAATGGTTAAAGAAAGGAGATCATAATTCTGCCTACTTCCATACAGTCACAAGGGCTCGGCGGAAGAGGAACTTTGTTTCCGGACTTCGAAATGAGGAAGGGGAATAGGTCACTGAGGAGACCGGGAAGGCTACTATTGCCACAAATTTTTACCAGACCTTGTTTACTTAAGAATCTCAGGTCCCTAATATGGCCGAGAGGGTGGCGAGCCTGCCGATTGCCCATAGTGTTACTCCGCAAATGAATGCGCAGTTGACGGCGGAGGTTTTGCCGGGTGAGGTTAGGCAAACAGTCTTTGCGATGGGATCGAAGCAGGCTCCGGGGTCGGATGGTTTCACCGGGAAGTTCTTTAAAGCTTTTTGGGATATTGTGGGCACTTCGGTGGTTGAAGCAGTAATCTCCTTCTTTACCTCGAGTCGGATGTTGCGGAGTTTTAATCATACCTGGCTCACTTTGATCCCTAAGGTGGATTCGGTGGAAACAATCAGACAATTGCGTCCGGTCAGTCTCTGCCAGTTTGTTTACAAAGTGATTACCAAAATCATGGCTGAACGGCTGGCTAGCATGCTCCAGCAGATCGTTTCGGAGGGCCATAATGGCTTTATCAGGGATCGACAGATCATTGATAATATCCTTATAGGACATGAACTAATGCATTACCTGAAAATCAAAACGCAAGGGAAGAAGGTGTACATGGCTCTGAAGGTTGACATGGAAAAGGCCTATGATAGAGTCGAATGGCCTTTCTTGCTTGCAGTTTTGGATAAGATGGGTTTTAATGTTGTCTGGCAAGGATGGATACATGAATGTCTTTGGTCCTCCTCTTTCTCGATTCTAATGAATGGTACACCCTCGGGATATTTCACTGCCTCTAGGGGCCTTCGCCAGGGGGATCCGCTCTCTCCTCTTTTGTTTGTGCTCTGCACTGAGGGGTTTGCAGCTCTCCTCCGACAGGCGATCACGGAGAAACAGTTAGAGGGGGTGAAAGTAGCTCCTCGTGCTCCAAGAATCTCGCATCTGTTCTTCGCGGATGACTCTTATTTATTCTTGCGCGGTTCGCTGCAGGAGTGCGAGAACTTAATTGAGGTGTTGAATGAATATGAGGAGCTAAGTGGTCAACGCGTTAATTTGGAGAAATCGGCGGTGTGCTTTAGCAAAAATATTTCCACGCCAGATCAGGAGTTCTTGGCCACGATTCTAGGGGTTGGTGTGGTGGGAGTCCATGATAAATATCTGGGGCTTCCAACGCTGGTTGCCCGATCCAAAACAGCTACATTCAGATATTTGGAAGAAAAACTCCTAGAGCGGCTTCAGGGGTGGAAGCAAAGGACATTGTCGTGGGCTGCTAAGGAAACTTTAATCAAATCTATAGCGTTGGCTCTTCCACTTCATGTTATGTCATGTTTCCGGCTTCCCCTGGCTCTTTGTCGCCTTTTAGATAAGCATGTGGCCCATTTTTTGTGGGGTGCGGAGGACGGGAATCCCAAGATTAGATGGGTGTCCTGGCGTAACATGTGCAGCAGTAAGCATGATGGGGGATGGGATTTCGCCAGTTCGAACATTTCAATCAAGCTCTTTTGGCTAAGATTGGCTGGCGTATCCTTAATGAACCATCACTCTTATTGCTCAGGTGTATAAAGGCAAGTATTTCCCTCAAGGGTCTTTCCTAACTGCAACTGCTAGATATCGACGCTCTTGGGGGTGACAAAGTATTCTTCATGGGCGTCAGTTATTGTAAAGAGGTTTGAGATGGCAGGTTGGCAATGGTCAATCGGCCTCCCTTCTGCATTCTAACTGGATTCCTAGGTATCAGTCAGATCCCCCCAACCTATAATCCCCGGATCTTGCCTGAGGGGGGTGATCCCTTGGTGGCGGAGGTAATTAGTGAGGGGGGAGGGGGGGGGGGGTGGTCTGATGAAATGCTCAACCGATGGTTTGACCCGCCCACCTGCAAGGTTATTAAAGCTATTCCCCTCCCGCGTTGGGATGTGCCTGATAAACTTATCTGGCATTTTACGACTGACGGGGTCTTTTCGGTTAAGACGGCTTATCATTTGGCTGTCGATTTGGACAGGAGGAGGGGGGTGGCGGTCCTCAGTTAGCTGGATGGATAAGCCGAGTTGGATCAGAGTTTGGGAGGCTAAGATCCCTCCAAAGTTGAAGGTGTTTGTTTGGCAAATCCTTAATCGGGCTCTGCCGACTATGGAGGTGCTTATTGAGAAAAAGGTCCAGGTGCTTCCTCGGTGTCTAGTTTGTTGGGATGGCCCGGAGACAATGGAACACTTGTTCCTTTATTGTCCAGTGGCGCAAGCTCTCTGGGATTATTCTGGGTTGGAATACTTGGGAGAGGGTTTGCCTTGGCATACTTTTCCTTTGTTTCTCAAACGCCTGTTGGGCTTGATCCAGCAACCGTCTGTGGTTATGGCGGTTGTTGCCATCCTTTGGAGGATCTGGCGATCTCGTAATTGGGTGGTCTTTGAAGGCAAAAAATTTGGGATCCCAGCTCTCATACGCCAGTTTCACCAACAATATGAGGAATGGGTGGGTCTCCCAGCGGATCAGGCGCCTAGGGTTCAAACACCGATAATGCACTCTACAGCATAATTGGATGATTCCCATTATGTTTGTATGTGGGACGGGGCTACTAAGGGTGGGTCTCATTCGGCTGGTGGGATGGTTCTGTTTGACCCAACACGGACCCTCCTTCTGGCTAGAGGGGTCCAGTTTGCTCAAATGGATGATCCTGCAGTGGTGGAAATGCTTGTGCTTAGGGATGCTATTATTTGGTGTGTGGAGCAAGGTTTGTCGGAGGTCCGATTTGAGGGTGATGCGAAGGTGATAATTGACAAAATTAATCAGGCCGACACAAGAGATAGCCGGTTGGGTGCTGTTCTGGAAGAGATTGTTCATTATTTTCATGCTCAGCCTGGCTTTAGTGTGCGTTTTGTAGGTCGGGAGAACAATAGGGTAGCTCATTTGGTAGCTAGGAAAGCCCTCTCTTTGTATCCGACTATGAGTCGCTTCTTTGATTTTCAGACCTGGCTGGTTGGAATAGGTTAGGGTGGTTACTCAATTTTGAGTAATCACGGTGGCTACCAACATCTATACCATTCATTATCTTTATTTTATTATAATTTTAATTTAATGATTAAGATTAGCTAAGGGTAATTTAGGAAATGAAAAACATACCACACCTGATTACTGTATATATTTTACTCAAACCCTAATACCTAGCCGTCGTCTCCTCCCTTCTCTCCCTGTCACTCCCGCTCTCGATCAACCTCCGCCTCGTCGGCTCTGCCTTCCCGGCCGACTCCGACGCCTTCCTCGACGTCTCGCACTCCCCGCCAGGTATGTATCAAATGAGCGATCCAACTACACGACAGGTATGTTTATCTCTGCTACGCCTCTATTCTTGAATCCATAATGAAATTAAGGCTTGCTAGCTTTTCTTTGCTATGATTTATTTAACGTCTCGCACTCCACCGCACTCTCCGACGCCATCAAATCCGCCATCGCCTCCACCCCTTCCCCTCTCCGATCAACTTGGTATTGACTCTATTTGCAACCATCATCACGGCATTCATAGCTCCGCCTGCCGCCGGTTCTGGTATACCGGAGGTGAAGGCTTACCTCAATGGTAGTCATTTTTTTCCGTAGTCATTTTTTTTAAATGGTAGTCATTTCCCCCCGTAGTGGTAGTGTTATGGTCGTATTGGTATTGTTTTTGTCGCATTGGTATTATTTTTGTCGCATTGGTATTGATTTTGTTACATTGGTATTGATTTTGTTACATTGGTAGTGATTAAATCTGCAATGGTATTGATGTTTTCTGAAATGGTAGTGTTTTTATTTCTTGAATGGTATTGATGTTTTGTACAATGATAGTATTTTTTAATGGATTGGTATTGATTTATTGTTTTGTTGTTGCAGCAACGAAATCAAGGAAAGATTGAGAAAAAGAAGGAAGAGAGATCTGACTGAAAAATTGTGGAAGTGAGAGAGAGAGAATTGTATTTAATATATTTATGTAATTTCCTAAAATGTAATTTATTAAAAAAGATCATTAATAAATTTTTTGTTATACCCAATTTGCCCTTAGTAACCACGATGATTGTAACCTGTCCCCTTGCTGGTTTCCACGGTGTAATTATCTTCTGTTTTGATCAATATATGATATCTTTTGAAAAAAAAAAAAAAACTGACTAACTCCTATAGCTTTGCTACTAGCAAACTGAGCCGAAACCTTATTTTCCGACTTCCTTCCGGTGTCGCTAAGGAGTAAGCTCTGTTTTCTCCCAAATGTCTATGCCTAGCACGTGCTCGATGAAATGCCCCTGAGAAAGCATTCCACGCCGGCGACCGTCGATTTTCCTACCGAACCCACATCTCTGACCTTACACTGGAGCCTAGTCACTCTATTCATCCATGAATTCCTCAACAATCCCTGCTATTCGCTCTCTCCCCACCGGCGCGCTCCCTTCTTCCTTCACCACTCGGACTTTAGGGCAGGAAATTGTCAGCCATGATAAGAGAAGGTGGTGGCTCCGAGAACTGATCAAGCAGCTGCGCGAAGTGAGGGGTCGATCTTGGTATTGATGGCGTCGATGAACTTCTCCATATCAGCAGCTCGAACCCAGCTCGGATGGGATCACATTAGGTATCGTTCTCAAACGAATTTTGTTATTCCCTAAAGTGTCTGCAGTACTAAAAAGTCCGAGTGGTGATGAGAATCGAAGTATCTGCTGACTTGGAAAACCAGTTCCCTGCAGAAATTGATCATCGGATTGATGTGGCCATGACCCGGATATGGCAGAGCGGCAACATGGCATGAACTTCGTGTTTCTTCCATGATTGCTGGATATGGACATTCAAATTACAATGTCATATGACCATGTTGCAGGTTCCAAACGACAGACACATGATTGGCAAAAAAAGAAACGAGCACAAAAGTGCGCTTTTTTTTTTTTTTTTTTTTTTTGTGGTGCCGACTTTGTTAATTGTTTTGCAGAAGAGCCAAAGATACTGATTCAACTGCACAACAGGCACATCACATGTCCTAATTCAGATCATTTCAATAATCTCTCCACCAAGGGAAGAAAGTTCGTGTGTGTGACCTAACAAATGCACGTATTTGTAAGGTGAAAAAACGTGGTGGGCTCATTATGCTTCCAAATCCAAACACACATTTGAACATGGAGCAGCAGCTTATTCTGGTAACACTTCTTCTGATTCCTCTGCTGGTTTCAGCAGCAGAAACTCCTCCTCCCCCATCACCCTCCGCTGCCTCCGTTATCATTATTGGTGCTGGATTATCAGGTGATCTTCACCTAGCCATTTTTCGTAGTTTCGTTTCGTCGATTTTATGGTAACATATTAACATATCCCTCACCACCATCATCCCTTTGTTGTTTGAAGGAATGGTAGCAGCAAAGAAACTGAGTGACGCAGGTATCAGGGAGTTGCTGATCCTTGAAGCCACCCCAAAGATCGGCGGCAGGCTTCACAAGACTACATTTGGTGGGTATGCGATGGAGATGGGCGCGGCCTGGTTCTCCGAAGGAGGGCCTCAGCAGAGCCCCTTGGTCGACATTGCCAAATCCATCAAGCTCCGTACTCATACCACCGAGTTTTGGAACATTTCGTCCAACACCTACAAACAAGAGTAAACAATTAAGCCTCCAAATCTCATCAGTCATCACCCCAACCATGTTTCTTGGCTTCTCAACATGTTGAAGTTTCATGTTACAGCGGCGGATTGTACTCGAAATCAGAAGTCGAAGAAGCATTCGCAGCAGGCAAGGCCAGGGAACGGTTATGCGCGAATCTCTCTGCTGTACTGAATGCTGTCCCGGAACATGACCATGATATTTCTGTTCTTGGGGCGTACCACCTTCATAAAAAGTAAACAATCACTAATGTCACTTGCTTGTTTGTTCTTGTTAAAGATAGTAAAGATTATGTTGCTTGATTCACAAGTAAAATGGTACTGTGTATTTGTCTGGGTTTCGACCGTGTTTTTTTTTTCAGGGTCCCATCGACGCCTCTTGAAATGGTGGCGGACTACTACAACAACGACTATAAAGACGGCCAGGCGCCACAGATGACGAGCACGAAGCACAAGCATCCGAGGCACGAGCTCGTAGATCATGGTACCAACGTCTATTTCGTTAGTGACCCGAGAGGGTTCGAGATTATGGTTCATCATATTGCAGATCAGTTCTTGGACAAAAGAGATCCCAGGCTGAAGATTAATAAGGTAACCAAGAAAAAGAAATGGTCATCTATCTAATCATCCTATTCTGGCTGCTGATTAACATGGAGATATTGTGATCTCATTGTTTGTGACTCTGCGGTTCAGGTGGCTAGAGAGATTACATATTCTAAGAAAGGAGTGACTGTGATGACAGAGGACGGGTCGATTTTCCAGGCTAGATACGCCATTGTTTCAGTGAGCCTAGGAGTTCTCCAGAGCAACCTCATTTCCTTCAAGCCTGAGCTCCCAGTTAGGAATCCTGTTATTCATTCTTCCCTCCCCATCACCTGATACTGAATTAAGTGAAATTCTTACACCCACTCACCTGATTTGTCTGGATGCGTACGTGAAATCCAGATGTGGAAGAGATTGGCGATATCAGATTTCACAATGACTGGCTACACCAAGATATTCCTCAAGTTCCCTTTCTACTTTTGGCCTACTGACCCCGGATCCGAGATCTTCCTCTACGCACATGAGCAGCGTGGATACTACCCTATATGGAAGGTAGAAATTTTTACAACATTCTCTCAACTGAATAGATGTCCCTAGCTCATTGTTGCTGTTTCTTGTTGTAGCATCTGGAGAACCAGTACCCTGGATCCAACATACTCTACGTAACGGTGACGGGCGAGGAATCGATGAGGATCGAGAGGCAATCGGACGAAGCGACCCAGGAGGAGGCAATGAAAGTTCTGAGGAAGATGTTTGGGGATAAAATTCCTGAACCAGAGGCCATACTTGTCACCAGATGGTCGAGGAACAGGTTGGTGAAGGGGAGCTTTGCAAATTGGCCGCCCCGTTACACCAAAAAGGAGTTCCAATATTTAAAGGTCATTACTTAGTTCATCCTTTATTTTTTTCTGTCAAAATAGATTGAACAGTTAATGACTGGAACAATCGTGAACTGAGGTTGTTGGTATTGATGTTTACAATTCAGGACCCAGTTGGTCCAGTGTACTTTACAGGGGAGTACACCAATGAAAAGTACATGGGATTTGCCACTGGAGCTTATTTCTCAGGTAAATCCACTTCCAATCTCACTGCGTCTTTTTGGTTGATGAATATAATGGTGTAGATTGTAATGATTGCTGATCTTGGAGTGATCGATTGTTTCAGGTATAGAGACTGCAAACGATTTGATCAATTGCATCAAGAAATATGCGTGCAGAACTCACTCCAGAGGGACGATTGCTTAAAAATTAAAATAAATGTATCTTCATATGTTGTTTGAGCGATTGCTCGAAAAGTTTAGCCTAGAAAATAACTGGTTGATTAACTTGGGAAAAGTACACGAGAAGTTTAGCCAAGAAAATAACTGGTTGACTAACTTGGGAATGGTACACTATTCTTTTTTCAGGGATAATACTACACCTCTGAATATTTGGTAGTTGCTATGAAAGAATTGTGAAACTCTATCGGAAGTTGTACTGAAAAAAAAGTCAACGGTAAAATTCTATGTCATAATTATGATTCAACCATTTCAATTAGGACTGGCTATTTGGTCAGGGTTATTTGGTTTTACTCAAAACCAGACCGTATAACCCGGATCGACACCGGATCGGGACCGGATAGCAAACAATCCAATCCAATCTTCGGTCCTAGATTTGAGGTAAAAAACTGTTTGAGATCGGACCGAAAATCGAATAAAGACCGGATAAGAGAGCACAACACCCAAAATTTAACCTCCTCACCCTTTCAGGCTTAGGCCACTCAAATCCCCCCTCAGGCCACTCAAATCCCCACAATCTCAATCTAAAATCAAGACCAAATTCGAACCGGACCGGTTCAAGACCGGACTGTATCCAATCCAATCTTTGGTCCTTATATTCTCTAAAAGACCGGACTGAGACCGTATCAATTTAGGCCAATTTAACCGGACCGGACCGTATAGCCACACCTAATTTCAATGATACTCGAATTTCCGTCTATAGTACTGTTTGTAAAACTAAAACATTGGTTACTGCATGTATTAGATGGCTGTCAAATATTTGGTTTTTTACAAGGAGATACCCTAGCGCTCTGAGTTTCTCGGAGACGGCGACATCGTGATCGGCGAAAAACCCTAGCGCAACACCGGCTCATGCAGGGCGCCGGCCAAAGGGCCCAGCCCCCCGCACCGCGACCACCAGACCCTAACGGAGGGCAAAGGCAATCACCCGTGATGTCTTCTTCTCAAAATGGCCATGACGACAAGGAGGCTCAGCATCCCAAAAAGAAGGCAAAAACGTTCAAGAGAACCCGCTCTATGAACCAGCTCCGATGATGGAAGATACCACTACCGTGCAACAATCCAGAGAGACGACGAACGTTGTCGACAACCAAGCTGCGAGTCCGAGATCTGCTCCGCATTTAGCTTGGGGGACAGGGACGAAGAAGAAGCTGTTTAGTGACATACTAATAGAGGACTCATGGTACGTTGCAGACTCTGATTCTGAGGACGTGGGTATGGCAATGAAGGAGGATGATTTGGATGATGAGGTTCCTGAGAATGATGACCCGACCTGCCCTACCATCCCTTTCTCATCAATGGAAAAGCTACGTTACAGACGCAAATGGCGACCAGCCCTGATCGTTAAGGTTTTAGGGAAAACATTTCCGTTTCCCATCCTATCTCGGCGACTGGAATACCTATGGGCTAAATGTGGTAGCATTCAGATAACCAGTCTATCGGGGGTTTCTATGCAATTAGATTTGCAAGTCAGATCGATTATGAGCAAGCGCTCGTGGGCGGGCCATACATGATAGGTTAATACTACCTTACTGTACGACCATGGGGGAAAAACTTTGATCCTAAGACAGCTGAAGTTGCTAGAACTATGGTGTGGGCTAGGTTACCAGCCCTCCCAGTTGAATTTTTCAACGAAGAAGCGGTTGAGCGTATCGCTACCCGCATCGGAAAACCAATCAGGGTGGACCGTGCAATCAAAGAGTGTGCTATCGGTCGATTTGCAAGAGTCATCGTTGAGGTTGATCTAACAAAGCCTCTACTCTCGCAATACAAGATTGAAGGGAAAACTTATTACATTGAGTTTGAAGGGCTCCATACGATTTGTGGCAAATGTGGCCGATATGGCCACTCGAGCAAGACCTGCCCATCGCTCGCAAGGACACCATCCCCCATGGTAGAAGAACCCCAAGCTGTGAAAACTACGGAGACATCCAACCCACTATATGGTGACTGGATGATAGCTAAGTCCAAAGGAAAAAATAACAAGAAGCAGGGCAGCTCTGCGGAGAGAAATAAAAATCTCAAATCTCAGCCGGTTAACGAGTTTGTGGAAACTCCAGCAAAAAAGACTAGTTCGGGATCAAGGTTTGAAGGTTTAGAAGTGGAGGAAGCCAATGAAGCACTGGCGGGAGAAACTGAAGCACCAACCGACATTTCAAACGTCATGGATACACGAAAAGCACTGGATGAACAAGTCAGGACATATCCTCTGCCATCTCAAATGTTAGTGGACCCACCACAACAGACGGGACTTGTTGATGTCCCTATCAAGCAGGGGATGGCCCTGTCGACCAAATACCATAACGTCAAAGTGGTCTCTAGCACCGCCATGCATGCCAGCAAAGGTGATGTGATCCAAATCCGAAGAGAATCCTCGAACTCGGATTATATGACCAAAGTACGCAGCCTTCCTTCTTTTTAAAGATTTTTGAAGCTTTTCTTGAATAAGGAAATTAAGATAGATGCGGAATAAATCGGACAATCCCAACTCGTGACAAAGGGCAATTGGTATATTAAACCAGTCGGACATAATCAACTCGTGGAAAGGGGCAATTAATATAGGGTAGATGCTCGCCACAACTAGACACGTTCTCTAGTTGATAAGAGACACGTAGAATCTCCTGGAATCCTCGACAGAAGTCTTGCACAAAAGAACTCGTCCACAATGAACTAGAACTCAACTTTGATTAATAACTTGGATAATGGGTACCAAATTCGTAGCTCTTACATCCTCTATTTATAGAGGTCTCAAAAACATAAAACTAACATAAAAGGAATAGGAAAACAAATCCCAAACTAACGAGGAAACATTATACTACTTAAATAAGGACTCAAACTATTAATTAAACTCCTAGACTGCTAAAACAATAATAAAAACAATAAAACTCCAACTGTCACGTGCTGAATCTTCCGAGTCGCTGCGCGTCCATTCCTTTTCCATTTCTGGGACGGAATTGCATTCCTTTGCGTTAAACAACCAACCATTATTCCATGCTAATGCTTCACGTGAATAACCCACCATGTAATTCTCAATTTGATAATTGCCACTCCACCAAACTTCTTCCCAGAATAATTAATGATGAGCCATCCAATTCCATGTAATGAAACACGTCCCAGCCATGCAATTAACCCCACGTGGCCAGCTCCAAGATATTGGGTGAGTTTATCCATCAAGAACGATCCCGATTGATCCTTATATCGTATAATCTGAATCTTCATTTTTGGACCACGGGAATTAAATATCGTGCTAGTCGATATCACATCATTCCCTCTCTCTTGAAGAAGATTCGACCTCGAATCTTTGTAGAATCTCGATCCTTGATAAGCGCCACTCTTCTTGCTCTTCCAACAAAATTTTATTGTTGAGGATCGTATTATTCCCCCCTTCTTAAGAACAATTCGCCCACGAATTGCATAAACGCTATAATGATGAAAACTCTCCATGTAGCGCTGAATTTCTTGATGATTCTCCAGGCGGGCTGCCTCTTCTAACATTGCATCACCAATCACAAAATCAATATGAGAAACTTTGGGAACTATTGGTGAATGCTCCATAATTTCCAAGCATTCATCTCCGCCTTTAAATTTTGATTCCTCGATGTATTGTTTAACTTCTTGCGCACTCAAATCTGGAACTTCAACAAGAATATCTCCTTTTACTTCTTCTGCCTCTTCTTAGACTTTCTATTCTACTTCAAGTTTTGATTCTTCGCGAGATGAAATCAAAGCTTGTGAATCCTCTTCACAAGTGACTATAGTAAGACCATCAACAAGAACCTCTTCTTTCTCTTCCACGTCTTCTCTGACTTCCTCTTCTACTTTGGCTTGAAACTCTTTTTTCCTTCTTCAAATTTTGTTGCATATGAAATTGATCCTTATAGATTTCTTTGGCAGATAAAGGCTTTCATACAAACTTTTGACCTCTATGCGACAACTTGTACTTCTTGGTGACTTTATCTTGTTGTCCATTTCGATCAAACTGCCATGGTCTTCCAAGCAAAACATGAGCCTCTTCCATTGGCACCACATCACAAAGGACTTCATCTTTATATCTCCAATCTCAAACTTTAATATGGCTTGCTTGGTGACCTCAATTGATCCATCTTCATTAAGCCATTGAAGAGTGTAGGGTTTCGGATGTTGCAATGTGTTTAACCCCAATTTCTTCACTGAATATTCACTCACCAGATTAGTGCAACTCCCTCCATCAATCAAAACCGATAGTAGCTTACCATCCACTAAGCATCTCGTTTGAAATTTATTCTCCATTTGCTCAAGATCTTGCTTTGGATTTGGACTCCCTATCGTCAAATGAGCTTCAGGTTGGATTATTGTTGCTGGCGCATTATTCCCCTTTAATCCTTGAAGAATAACTTCTGTCATCTTAAACATTTGCTTCATCATCTCCATCGTTCGTTGATTTTGCTCCATTCTCTTTTTTCTGCTGCTAAGTGTGAACCGGTAATCTTCAAATCGCCGCTGAGTTTGAACCGGGCTCTTCAAATCACCACTGAGTTTGAACCAATAATCTTCAAATCGCCACTTAATTTGAACCGAGCTCCTGATACCACTTGATGTGATCCAAATCCGAAGAGAATCCTCGAACTCGGATTATATGACCAAAGTACGCAGTCTTCCTTCTTTTTAAGGATTTTCGAAGCTTTTCTTGAATACGAAAATAAAGATAGATGCAGAATCAATCGGACAATCCCAACTCGTGACAAAGGGCAATTGGTATATTAAACCAATCAGACAGAATCAACTCGTGGAAAGGGGCAATTGATATAGGGTAGATGCTAGCCACAACTAGACGCATTCTCTAGTTGATAAGAGACACGTACAATCTCCTGGAATCCTCGACAGAAGTCTTGCACAAAAGAACTCGTTCACAATGAACTAGAACTCAACTTTGATTAATAACTTGGATAATGTGTACCAAATTCGTAGCTCTTACATCCTCTATTTATAGAGGTCTCAAAAACATAAAACTAACCTAAAAAGAATAGGAAAAAAAATCCCAAACTAACTAGGAAACATTGTACTACTTAAATAAGGACTCAAACTATTAATTAAACTCCTAGACAGCTAAAACAATAATGAAAACAATAAAACTCCAACTGTCACGTGCTGGATCTTCCGAGTCACTGCGCGTCCATTCCTTTTCCATTTCTAGGACGAAATTGGATTCCTTTGCATTAAACAACCAACCATTATTCCATGCTAATGCTTCACGTGAATAACCCACCATGTAATTCTCAATTTGATAATTGCCACTCCACCAAACTTCTTCCCGGAATAATTAATGATGAGCCATCCAATTCCATGTAATGAAACACGTCCCAGCCATGCAATTAATCCCCACGTGGCCAGCTCCAAGATATTGGGTGGGTTTATCCATCAAGAACGATCCCAATTGATCCTTATATCGTATAATCTGAATCTTCATTTTTGGACTACGGGAATTAAATATCGTGCTAGTCGATATCGCATCAAAAGGTGTTGCGAAGAAAGGCCAACTAAAAGCCGTTGCAGACCAGAAAGTTTCGAAGAAGAATGGGAAGGGTACGACTCCATCGGAGAATATTTTGAATCAAACCGGCGTTGAGCCCGGAGGGAAAGAGAACAGAAAGGAACCAACTCAAGTCGGGGTGAAGCAGTCTATCACTACTTTGCTACCTGGTAATCATGACACGACCCCTATGGGGTATGGGGTCTTAGAACCCCAAGCATCGACTCTTGATTGTCAGCTCGGCTGACGGCGGGGTAAGTTTCACCTTCTAACACTTTCTCCATGTTAAGTGTTCTTGCGTTGAACTACAACGGGGCAGGTAAGGATGCGTTTTTATCTACTTTGGAGTCTTTCTACAGGCCTTCTAGGCCGGATATTCTAATTATTATCGAGCCCAAAATTAGTGGTGCCGCTGCAGAACAGGTCATTGCTAGAATGGGTTTCGATGGTGTTTTGGTGACGGAAGCCATTGGTTTTGCTGGTGGAATTTGGGTTCTCTGGCAAAAACATGATTTAAAAATCTCGCCCATCTCTGTGTGAGAACAAATGATCCATTTTCATTGTGAGAGAAGGGATGGTTCAAACCAGGCAGTTCTGATCTCTGCGTGCTATGGCAGCCCGACAGTGGCGCGACGGGCAGATTTATGGTCAGAGATCTATAGACTGGCTAGGAACATAAAGCTACCATGGCTTCTTGCTGGTGATTTCAACTCAATCCTACGGCCTAGAGATCGTACAGGGGGGACGATTATAATGAATCTCGCAGCAGGGCTTTCAGGAATTGTATTGATGGATGTGAATTGTTCGATGTGGGTTTCTCTGGGCCCCGTTTTACTTGGCGTCGAGGGCTACTTCAACAAAGACTCAAACACCCACCTTGAGAGAATTGGGTCGGATCACAAGCCCATTTTAATTCAAGCGGAGGGGGCTGCCAACAACAACAAAATTCCTCGACCTTATCACTTCCAAGTTTCTTGGCTTTTCATGAGGATTTTCACCGGGTCATGGAGGAGAATTGGAACCAATCTGGAAGTCTACCGACCTCAATGGGGAAACTAACCAGCGCTCTGCAGGTGTGGAATCGGAGGGTCTTTGGGCACATCCTACAATGAAAGAGGCGACTAGCGCGTCGACTACGACAAATCAAGATGGATAACGAGATGTCCCCCACCGAGGAGTCACACCGCGCCGAAGAGGAAACCCGTCGTGAGCTAGAATTAGCGCTATGGCAAGAGCAAGTTTTCTGGCTCCAAAAATCCAGAGCTACTTGGATAGTGGAAGAGGATCGCAACACAAGGTTCTTCCACCTGTCGACCCTTAAACGTCAGCGCTTCAATTGCATTTTGGGGTTGAAGAACAGTGAAGGCCATTGGATTTTTGATGAGACTAAATTGCGAGGTATGGTTGTATCCTTTTTCAAAACTCTCTACCATGCTGAATTGGGAGTTTCACCATGGCTGCCCAAGGGATTCACAGCCTTGTCTGCTTCTACCTATACTGGACTTGAGCGCCCCATAGCTAGAGATGAGATCATCCAAGCAATCAAAAGCATGGGGAACTTAAAAGCTCCGGGGAAGGATAGTTATCATCCGGTTGACCAAACACTTCGCCAAAGTTTTGTAAGCCACATTACATAATCCAATGGGTCGAAACTGGAGAAGGGATTCAGGAGCTTCTTTTTTGGGGATGAGGACAAGTAAGGTTTCATTTACCTGAGAAATTATTTCTGGTTCCCTGAAGCATTCCTCCACATATAATCAGTTTTGTACCTGGCAGGCACATATCAGACAATATAATCATCGTGCAAGAAGTAGTCCATTCCATGGGGGTGAAGAAGGGTAGGAAAGGGCAGATGCCTCTAAAGACCGACTTAACTAAAGCTTATGACAGATTGAGTTGGAATTTTGTCAAGGAGGTGATCACTGAGATAGGCCTGCCAACGAAGCTGATTGACGCTATTATGGCCTGTATTACCTCACCAACAATGCAGGTACTCTGGAATGGTCAGAATACTGAAGAGTTCAAACCATCTAGAGGTCTAAGGCAGGGATGTCCTTTGTCACCATATCTTTTCACTCTTTGTTTGGATAAGCTCAGTCACCTCATTCAAGAGTCCATCGATCAGGGGAAGTGGAAATCAATCCGCCTTAATCCTGGAGGACCACAACTTTCTCATGTTTTTTCCGCAGATAACCTTATTTTATTTTCCCAAGCAAGCGTTGATCAAGCTGTAGTGGTCATGGAGTGCCTCGAAACTTTCTGTCAAGCCTCTGGACAACTTGTCAGCAGGGAAAAATTGGTGGTATTTTTCTCAAAGAATACCAATCGAGCCATCAGTTCCAACACAACAAGCATACTGGGAATGGCAGCTACTCAGGACCTTGGAAGATATCTGGGTGTCCCAGTGTCGCACGGACGAGTCACGAAGGACACTTATCACTACATTCTGGACAGAATCAATTCTAAGCTTTCGGGTTGGAAAGCTAGGAATTTAACTCTTGCAGGAAGAGTCACCCTAGCCACATCAGTCTTATGCTCTCTTCCGACTTATGCTATGCTGACAACGCTCTTACCTATCTCTATATGCGATGAAGTTGACAAGCGAATCAGAGGATTAATTTGGAGATCCACCCCATAAGCGAGGAAACTTCATCTGGTTCATTGGGAGGGAGTCTGTAGGAAGAAAGAAGATGGCGGACTGGGACTTCGGAAAGCTCATGAGCTCAATTTAGCTTACCTCACAAAGTTGAACTGGCGCTTTCTAAAGAACCCGGAAGAGCTATGGGTTCAGGTCTTGCAATCAAAATATTTCAAAATGAGGGAGGCAACCTGAGGTTTAAAGCATCAATGAGACAATCCAACCTTTGGCGGGGGGATGCAGCGCGCATGGCCAGTGATGACGGCAGGTATGGAAATGGCCATCAAGGATGGTAAGTCTACTTCCTTCTTGACAGACCGATGGCTTGGAACTGGTGAATGTCTTGCTGACCATGTTTTACCTCACATTGATGAGCTGGAAGAGGACCAATGCATGGCAAGCTTCGCTCAATCAAGTGGGGAATGGGATTTGGAGAGGATGAGGAATTTTCTACCGGAAGAGATGGTGCTTCGCAATGCAGTTAAAAGCGCGATTCTACCTAAAAGCGGAAAAGGGGTAAAATCGAAAAGCGGCGAATCAAAGCATAAAAGCGTAAGTTTTTGATGCATCCTGTATAATAGTTAAAATAATGTTAAGTACGGCATAAATGTAAAATATGAGTTCACAGAGTTTAGATAAAAGAAAAAATACATGCAATTCATGTCTAAATTAGAACAAACTCATAACATCTTAATAATAAGGTCATAAACATAAATCGTAAGCCACAAACGAGTTAAGAATCCAAATTCTCACAAGCTGGTTTAAGTTTACATAATGACATATGAGTTTAATAATCCAAGTCCTCACAATCAAAGCCCACAAATGTTACAAAGGATAGAAGGAAAACTATAACAATTCATCGGCTTCCACATTTGCATCCAAATCATCATCATTATCATCATCACCACCATTGCCATCAACATCAAGTGGACTATTATATTCATGATCACCCTCATCTCTTCGAGCATCAACACCAATAGCATCATCACCACCTTCAATAGTATGACCACCTTCCTCACCACCAACCTCTAAATCTGTAGATTGTGGTTCTCCTTCTTCATTATCACTAGCACAAATCCATTCATTATCAGAATTTATATCCTCAAAGTCAATCTCAAGCCTTCTTGCTTTCTTGGCATTCCCGCCCACCAATTTGTTGTTGCACATAACATACACAAGATCATTCATCTTTTGTGCACGCAAATTGTTCTTTTTCTTAGTATGAATCTACAAGTAAAAGAGTTCACATCACCACATATTCACATGTAAAAAGAATGAATGATATGATGAAAAGAAAATAGAGGCAATTTATTACTTACCCTCTCAAATGCACTCCAATTACGCTCGCACCCAGAAGCAATACAAGTCAAACTCAACACTCGGAGAGCAAATTTTTGAAGCTCTGACACGGAAAAATTACAAACACAAAATCTCAACTTCTAAATCAAATCCTACACGGAAAAATTACAAACACAAAGACAGAATTATAGTTTATACCTGGAGGCTTGCTACGGGCGAGTGGGTGACGACCACCAGCTACAGCCGACGGCGAAGAGCACCGGCCGACGAGCTACGGGCGACGGATTAGTGCGGCGGCGGGCGACGAGGCGCTGAGGGGTAGCGGCGGGCCGACAGCTTGGCGACGGGAGGAGGCCGGGCGATTGGCGAAGGGTGGCGGCTGGGCGATTGTTGACAGGCGGCGGCCGATGACGAGAAGGGTGGAGTGGGAGAGCCCTGCGGCGCTGGAGGAGATAGATGGAGATGAATTAGGGTTCAGCCGAGCCCTTCTCTCTTTTGGCAGCCCGACTTTTTTTTTCAAAATAAAAACGACGTCGTTTTGGTGAGAGGAGACAGTTTTGCTCCTTTGCTTGGAATCGTACAAAAACGGTATAAAAACGTGTTTTTATCCGATTTTACCGATTTCAACGATTTTACCATGATTTTGACCGATTTTGAATAAAAAATGATTTTAATGGTGATTTGAAACGTTTTCCTACCCTAGAAACGTAAAATCGTACGATTTTACGCTTTAAAGCGCGATTTTGACTACACTGGTGCTTCGAATTGCTGGTGTCCAACAGGGCAATTGTGGATCCGCACAGCTTATGACATCGCTACCAGTTATGTGGCGAATCCCCAGCAGGGCAATTGGAAGCTTGTTTGGAAATGGCAGGGGCCTGCCAAAATTCGTTTCTTTCTCTGGCTTGCTACTAAAGGTAGGCTTCTGACCAACTCTGAAAGGCAACGTAGACACCTCTCCAGCTCGGATAAATGCATCAAATGTGAAGATCAACTCGAATTAGTGATACATTTTCTGAGGGATTGTGAACTAGCAAGGGAAGTTTGGTGCACCATTATTAAGCCGAAAAACCAGCCTATTTTCTTCGCCACCGATTGCAAAATGTGGCTACAGAATAACCTCAGCAACCTCGACTGCAGCCTGCGTTTTGGTGCAACCTGCTGGGCGCTTTGGAAGGCTCGCCATGAACTTGTTTTCGAGGGTAAGACAGCGACGAAGGATGGCTTCATGAGACGGATCAATGAATGGCTCGTGATTATCAAAAGTGCTATGGAAAAGGATCAGGCCCTGCACCACACCCCCGCCCCATCGCGGCAGGTTGCTGAGATAGCATGGATCCCCCCTCCACGACAATGGATCGCTATCAATTGTGATGGTTCGGTTCTGCAAAATTCAGGTGACGCTTCTGCAGGATGCTTACGCAGAGATCAGGTCGGTCGCTACTTGGGGGCTTTTGCCTGTAATTTGGGAATTTGTTCTATCACTGCAGCTGAGCTCCATGGAGCTGTTATGGGGCTCCAAGCGGCTTGGAATGAGGGATACTTCAACGTGCAGCTTCAACTTGACTCACAAGTTGCAGTCAAACTTCTCCAGGTAAAGGACTACAGAGACCCTGCTCAAGCGGGGGTGCTGAGCAAAGCACAAGAGCTGCTCTTGAAGCAATGGGACGTCGACATTCAACACATCTACAGGGAAGAAAATAAATGTACAGACTTTTTGGCCAATTTGGGGCATACCCTTGATATTGGACTCCACTGTATCCCAATCGATCATAGACGACTGAATCACTTGATTTTGCATGAAAAGCAGGGCCTTTCAGAGCCCAGGAATATTATAATAAACTGATAGGGGCGCTGCCTTCCTTCGATAAAAAAAAACTGGCTGTCAAAGCTGGCAGAATCCACCCAAATCAAAATTATTAATTGTTGAACCGTGTATCTTCTTGTACTCCTTTTCTTCTTTGAGGACCTTTTCTGTTATTTGCCTCTCTAACCTAATTGCCCTAGTGACGTTGTGGAAAGGGTATATTAGGAGGGTTTTGTAGCCGAGCACTCCATTGAGTGCAGCTCATATTCTGCAAACATAATAAGAGAAAACTGAGAGCTTCGGCTCTCCGTGGAGTAGTCTCGTTCTTACAGAACGGGGAAACCACGTAAATCGTTGTGTTGTGCTTCCGCTTTCTAGTAGATTTTACATGGTATCAGAGCAGGTCGTGATCTCACTCTGATTTAAGCGACTATGACAACTGGAGAAGATGGTGGCTCGGGTGGCAAGGCCGTCGTCACCGACGGTGATACTATTCCACTGACCTCGCCCCTCTATCTTCACCCATCAGAGAATCCAGGCCAATTATTTGGGAGTGATCTCTTGACAGATTCAAACTACGGTGAATGGATTAACGATATGACGGAAACCCTAATCGCTAAGAACAAACTGGTGTTTGTTGATGGTAGTTTTCCGCAATCCAAGGCAGGTCCAGGGGTTAGGGACGATGCATGGGGACGATGTGATGCTACTGTGAAAGGATGGCTGAAAACAGCTATGAGTAAGGAAGTTCGGAACAGTGTACGTGCGGCCAAAACCGCGAGAGATATTTGGGCTGATCTTCAGCAGCGATTCGGGAAGGGTTCTGCAGCAAGGGCATACGAACTCCGCAGAACAATTGGCTCGATGAGACAGGAGAAATAGTTCGTATCCGCTTTCTACACATACGAACTCCGCAGAACAATTGGCTCGATGAGACAGGAGAAACAGTCTGTATCCGCTTTCTACACCAAGCTCATAACCTACTGGGACGAGCTGCATTCGGTCACAATCAGTCCGCGATGTACTTGTGGAGCGTGCACATGTGATGTTGCTCGCCAGACGCGAGAGAAGGAAGAGACGGAGAGGCTGTTCGACTTTTTGCTGGGTTTGGACGACGCCTTCTCGGTGGTTCGTTCACAAATCTTGAGCATCAAGCCAACCCCATCACTCGCTGAAGCTTATTAGCTTGTCGCCGCTGAAGAACAGAAGCGTCACATCACCAGTGGGAGACGCCCGCCAGTCGAGACAGCCGCTTTCCAAACTCGTCGTGAGAAAGAACCCGACGATGAACCTGTCCGTTGCAGCCATTGCAACAAGAAGGGCCATACAAAGGAATCATGCTATAAGCTGATTGGGTACCCTAGTGACCAAGGCAAGAGTCGCTCTAGCGAACGGGGTAGCGAGGGAAGACGTGGCAAGCTGGATGGGAAGTCACAGCCGCGTGCTGCAGCTGTTGAGGCCGAAGAGAGCCCCATACCGGGACTGACGTCAGCACAGTTTGCGCAACTGAAGCAGCTACTTACACCTCCTGCTCCCCCGACATCAGAGCCTACTGCGCACATGGCTGGTAAATCTCCTGAACTTACTGAATGGGTTATTGATTCAGGTTGTAATGAGCATATCGTGCGTGATTCTCGTTGGTTAGACAAGTTGAATACGGGAGACTCATATTCGCCTGTTCGCATTCCGGATGGGTCAAGTGTACCAGTTTTGGGTATCGGGTCTGCACGTTTGAGCTCTCATCTTCGGCTGCAGCGAGTCCTTTTTGTTCCTAGTTTCAAGTGTAATTTATTGTCAGTGAGTCGTTTGACTAAGGATAATGCAGTGACTTTGTCCTTTGTGGCCGATCTTTGCATCATCCAGGACTCACGCTCCAAGACTACGATTGGACTGGGTCATCTTCGTGACGGACTTTATTATCTTCGGCGGTATGAGGAGCTTGAAGCTGGATTAAGCGATGGAGTTTCTGCTGGTTTCGCAGGTGCAGCTAGCAAGGTCTCCCCAGAGCAGTGGCATGCGAGATTGGGGCACCCATCCGTTGAAAAATTTCGGCTTTTGCATTCTTGTTTGTCTTTGTCGGATTTTGGATCTAAAACCCAGCATTGTGATGCTTGTATACGTGCAAAGCTCACCCGGGAACCTTTTGTTACACATTCGATTAAGACACATGCTTGTTTTGAACTCCTCCATATGGATATCTGGGGAGGTTATCGTACTCCAGCTTTGGATGGATCTCGCTATTTCTTAACAGTAGTGGATGATTTTAGTCGGGCAACATGGGTTTATTTGCTGAAGTTTAAATATGAGGTTGAGAGGTATGTTTGGTTTTTCTGTCAAATGATTCAAACGCAGTACAACGGGAAGGTTTGTCGTATACAGACTGACAACGGTTTAGAATTTCAAACCGCCGGCCTGCGTGAGTATTATGAAGAGACCGGTATCCTACTTCAGACCTCATGTGTAAACACTCCGCAGCAGAATGGAGTAGCGGAGAGAAAGCATCGCCACCTCCTTGAAACGGCTAGAGCACTTCGATTTCAGTCTGGTTTGCCTGTTCGTTTCTGGGGAGATTGTGTGTTGACTGCTACCTATCTCATCAATCGCTTACCTTCAAAAGTGCTTGGCAATCGGACACCCTTTGAGGTCCTTCTTGGTCGTGTTCCTCCCTATCATCACCTGCGGAGCTTTGGCTGTCTGGTTTACATCAAGGACACTAGCCCGGGTCTTGATAAGTTTGTTGAAAGGGGGAGACAAGGTGTGTTTGTGGGTTATCCAGCAGGTCAAAAGGGATACCGGGTATATGACTTCAAATCCCGAAAGATTGTTACATCCCGAGATGTCCATTTTGTTGAACACCATTTCCCCTATCGCACCCACGAAGCAGCTGGCTCGGCCGAACAGCCATCTCACATGGCCAGCTTTCCATGCTCGCCCACCATGGCGCATGATCTCCCTGAGACCGTTGTTTTTCCTCCTGGCAGCGGGGACGTGCATGCATTGCATGATGATGCAGACGAGGATTCGTCCCGTGCTGATGCTACTGAAGAGACGGAGCCGAATGCACCACCTCACCCGGATTTGTCACCTGACTCCACTGTTCCGGCGTTGCGTCGTGGCCTCCGTGAGCGACGCCCACCGCGGCATTTGGTGGACATTTATGATGTTGCACTGCCCGGTCAGTCCCCTGCTGCCTCTACTGTCTCTTACCCAATGTCCAATCAGGTGAGCTACCATCGTTTGGCACCACATCACAAGGCTTTCCTTGCCGCTATTGCCAAAGTTGAGGAGCCTCGCCACTTCTTGGACGCCATGAGGGATGCGCGCTGGCGTGAGGCAATGACCAAGGAGGTTCTTGCTCTTATCGCCAATGGCACCTGGGAGTTGACCTTTTTGCCGCCTGGTAAGAAGGCAATTGATGCAAAGTGGGTTTTCAAAGTGAAATACTTCCCCGATGGCTCCATTGAACGTTTTAAGGCACGTTTGGTTGCCAAAGGCTTCACTCAGCTAGAAGGTATCGACTTTCATGACACTTTTGCACCTGTTGCTAAAATTGTTACCGTTCGTGTTCTCATCGCGGTTGCTGTCAATCGTGGGTGGCCACTGCACTAGTTGGATGTTAATAATGCATTTCTACATGGGGATCTTGAGGAGGAAGTTTACATGAAACTCCCACCCGGATTTGGCAAGCCCGGTGATTCACGTGTTTATCGTCTCAAGAAATCCATTTATGGTTTGCGGCAGGCATCCCGCAATTGGTATCAGAAGTTCACCCTCGCCTTGTCTGAACTCGGTTTTCGTCCCTCCAAAGCAAATCACTCGCTACTTATATATCGCAAGGGGGAGTCCTTCGTTGCGGCTCTAATATATGTAGACGACGTGATATTGACAGGTACAGATCAGGCTTTTATCGCTAAAGTCAAGAGTTTTTTGGATGCAAAGTTCAGTATCAAAGACTTGGGTCCTCTGAAATATTTCCTCGGGATTGAAGTGGCTCGATCGTCCGATGGCGCAGTCTTGAGCCAAAGAAAATACACCTTGGACATACTCGATGATGCTGGTGTAGCTGCGTCACGACCGAGTACTTTTCCAATGGAGCAAATCACACCCTTACAAAACCGACAGAGGCAGTTGTTGATGATGTCAGCAGCTATAGACGATTGGTGGGGCGCCTCCTATACCTCACGGTAACCCGACCTGATATATCGTATGCTGTTAACATTTTGTCTCAGTTTGTTAATGCCCCAGGTCTGGAGCATGTCGCTGTAGCTATGAGAGTCCTTCGGTACCTGAAGAAATCGCCAGGGCAAGGATTGTTTTTCCCAGCTGATGGATCTCTCGAGCTCACTGCATATTGTGACGCCGATTGGGGAGGATGTCAGACGACTCGCAGGTCGACTACAGGATACTACATACAGCTGGGAGGTGCTCCAGTTTCATGGAGAACGAAGAAGCAAAAGGTGGTATCTCGATCGTCAGCTGAGGCGGAGTATCGGGCGATGGCCAGCACGGTCAGCGAGGTTGTTTGGTTGCGTTTTCTCCTTACTGAGCTTGGTGTACCGCAGCCATGCCCAACACCCCTGCACTGTGATAATCAGGCAGCCTTACACATAGCTGCCAATCCAGTTTTCCATGAACGCACGAAGCATGTGGAAATGGATTGCTACTTCGTGCGTGAGCGAGTGGTCTCCAAGGAGATAGCACCGGTGAAGATTGGTAGTTCTTTCCAGTTGGCGGACATCTTCACCAAAGCCTTGGACACGGATCAGTTTCAACGTCTTCTCTGCAAGCTTGGCATTCGAGACCTACATGCTGCAGCTTGAGGGGGAGTGTTGAACCGTGTATCTTCTTGTACTCCTTTTCTTCTTTGAGGACCTTTTCTGTTATTTGCCTCTCTAACCTAATTGCCCTAGTGACGTTGTGGAAAGGGTATATTAGGAGGGTTTTGTAGCCGAGCACTCCATTGAGTGCAGCTCATATTCTGCAAACATAATAAGAGAAAACTGAGAGCTTCGGCTCTCCGTGGAGTAGTCTCGTTCTTACAGAACGGGGAAACCACGTAAATCGTTGTGTTGTGCTTCCGCTTTCTAGTAGATTTTACATTAATTGGCCATCTTTCGCAACACCGCTTGGGCTTTTCCTCCATGGAAAATACACAAGAACGGGCCATTTATTGAGCTTTACTTTGTTTGCTCTTCCTAGGTGCCACTCAATCTAAGCCCATTTTCTCTGTTCGCCTTGCTATAATCTCAAAGCACAACTTCCTGGTTTTGCCGCGCCAAATATCAGTTGGTGACAATCTTGGAATCTGGAAGATATGATAATAGTGAAGGTCACTTTTTAGGTGTACAAACATTGCCTTGTAAATTGTAATCCTAAGAATGCCAAAAGGTAACATAGCCTAGTGGTGAAATCACTGGACCAATTGAGCTCTGGATGTGGGAGGTCCTGAGTTCGATTCCCAGTGGCGCCACTTGAGCGTTCCCGGCGGCACCCTTGGTATCGGAGGTGAAGCCTCCCCAATGTTTGTAGCAGAAAGCCCCGGTTAGTGTGCAGGTACCCCCAATGGTTTAGTAGGCCCCGTTGTCGCTCAAGCGGCACGTGGTGTAGAGGTTCCCTGGGTTATCAATAAATAAAAACAAAGTAATCCTAAGAATAACCGTGGGCAGGATAGGCGACAGGGGACAACACCTTTAGTGACCATTCGTCCATCAAATGGTCACTAATTATCATATTCCGCATTGTAGTTACATATTGCAACTATTAGGCAGTGGCGGATCTAGGGGGTGGCCACCCCTGGCCCCGGCCCAGCCCTCCTCTGGATCCGTAGTTAGTATAGTCCTTATGAATTTTTTGATTTTAGGTATTCGACTTAGTGTGATTTTATAATAAAATTGGTTATAACTAGAAAAATGATTCAGATGACCATATTCAAATCACTACTATAAATTTAGCCTTTAAATTTTAGCCCCAAAGATTATGTGTATAAAAAAAACACTGAAACCTAAAATTCTAAAAGTTTAAAACGTAAAAGACTAAAAGAAATATGAGGTTTGTTCCCTTGAAAACTTACTAGAGCAGTTGGTGGATGCAGGGATTGACACACAATGCCAATTGATTAGTCGATTGATTTGTCTAGTGTTGATGCTGCTCGTTTCAACATTTATTACGAAGAGAACCTTTTCAACAATCAAACATGTGAGAACTTATTTGCTCAACAAAATGAGCGATGAATTTCTCGCCGATTGCTCAAGTATTTTATTTGAAACAGTGTATACTATTGGTATGGATGTAGGCTCCATTATTGATGCATCACTAAATTAAAATACCGTCGTGTACAATTTACATTGGAAAAAACTATAATCATTATGTTTTTTTACTATTCAATTTTCTAATGAAACTCGGCCTAGTGCTCTTCTGTATTCTGGATCCGCCGCTGCTATTAGGGCAACTAGGCGCGACCATTTTTACGTGCAATAGAGACATAATATTATCACTATACGCTATTCACCATGACAAGAATGAGTTGTTTGGAATCAACATTTGTCATGTATAGTCAATTACAGACAAATATCAAATACCACAATACACGTTATGTGCTATGTGATATTTGTACAAAATATTATGTTTGAATTAATTATTACTAGTAGGTATTGCTTATGTTGCGTTTACACTCAATTTTTTTTATTTTACTAGCTAATTTGTCATTCTTATCTCCATCTCCCTCCTTTTCATTAATAAATGCATGTGTTTTAGCGAGACCTTATAATTGTCATTTTAGTCATGCGCTGCAAGTTAAAGTTTAACCAGTAATCGTAATTTTGGATTGGGTTAATACCCTAATTTGGTCCGAAGTTTAGCGTAAGTGACAGTTTTGGCTCCACTTTTTAAATAAGACATTTATGGCCCACTTTTGAAATTATTAGACAAATTTGGCCTATGGGATGGTTTGACTGTCAGAATTGACGGTCAACCATTTTTTTCTGTCACTGACTCAGCATTCGTCCGCTGACTAGACTTATCCACGTCATTTACAAATTAAATAAACAAAAGAAAAAACAAACAAACAAAATAATAAAAAAAAGAAAGCATTAGAGAGAGGGGTCACGAGGACCACTACCTCTTCCTCTTTCCCTTATCGTTTCAGTTCCCCTTTTCATTTCATCCATCGTTTCCCCTCCCCGAGTCGTTCCCAAGCGACCGGCGACGAGATTCCATTCCATCTCTCCTTCTTCTCAGTCTTCTCCCTCCTCTCTGCCCGACCAAACCCAATTACAATTTCAATCGTGACCCCGATTCCATTCCATCAATAGCTCGGCTGGCCGGCGAAAGAGAGAGATTTTGGATCGTCAAAGGAAGGTATTGATTGCCAGAGAATCAGCCTTGGGGTTTCGATTCGCCGAAAGCTAGAGCAGAACAAGAACTGGTGAGTTCGGTCTCCCTTGAATCAGCGTTGGGTTTCCAGTTTTCGACTCCCCTAGAGAAGAAAAGGTGACATGAACTGGAAGGGAAGATTCAGTTAAAAAGTGATAAAATTGAAGAAAAGGAAGCGAATGGCGACGCCGACAAAAGGCAGGTGAGAGGTGGCTTCCTTCCAGATCGAAGTTCAGATCTGAATGAAAGGCCAAGCTCGGTGCCGGCGAAAGAGAGAGATTTTGGTTCGTCAAAGGAAGTTATTAATTGCCAGAGAATCAACCTTGGGTTTTCGATTCGCCAATAGCTAGAGCAGAACAAGAACTGGTGAGTTCGGTCTCCCTTGAATCAGCGTTGGATTTCCAGCTTTCGATTCCCCTGGAGAAGAAAAGGCGACATGAACTGGTAGGGAAGATTCAGTTACAAAGTGAAAAAATTGAAGAAAAGGAAGCTAATGGCGACGCCGACAAAAGGCAGGGGAGAGGTCGCTTCCTTCCAGATCGAAGTTCAGATCTGAACGAAAGGCCAAGCTCGGTGGCGGCGCAAAATTTCAGAATAGGCGAATCTTGCCTCCTCTTCCTCAGAGAGAACGCGAACGTCGAGCCCGGTGGCAACGCAAAATGTTTCGATGAGCTTGGATCCGTTGCCAGCCTCCCAGACGGCTGAACTGGTGGCGCAGCGCGTTCGACGTGGATTTTGGCGTGTGGAAGGGAAGAGAATAAGAGGGGTTTTCTTTATTTGTTAAAAAAATGTAACTGAATCATAAAATTAAAATAATATATTATTTAATGATGTGGCATGCCACAACAGTGGGTGTTTGTTGAGTAACTGACGGAATAGTGTTGACCGTCAATACTAATGGTCAAATAAAATTTTGGGCCAAATTTGTCTAATAGTTTCAAAAGTAGGCCACAAATGTCTTATTTAAAAAGTAGGGCTAAAACTGTCACTTACGCTAAACTTCGGGCCAAATTAGGGTATTAACCCTTTTGGATTTAAAAGTTGCTTGGAATAGTTTGCAAATTAAACTAATCCAATGTGTGCTCATGCTTGGTTAACATATTTAAAACGTTAAAATTTTAAACATGTCATGCGTGTTTTGTTTGGGATCAAGTTGTAATTTGAATATGTTCATCTTACCCATTTTCCTAATTACACACAATTTTATTATAAAATAACATTAGGCCGAATGACTAAAATTAATAAACTCATAAAGGCTACACTAGCTCCAGATCCAGGGGAGGGTTGAGGCCGTGGCCCGGGGTGGCCACCCCCTAGATCCGCCACTGAGTGAGAAATGATAGAAACCTGACTATCTTTCGGTATTTTATGTCATAAACAGATTGATTATGTTTGATGGTGGTTTTGGAACAAGTTTTAGAGTGATTTTATATTTCGATTATAAATTATATTTAAAATTTTTAACAAAATGACATGTTTCATGTTTGAGAATTTTTTGAAAATATTAAAGTAGGTTTGATAATAAAAAAAAAGTAAATGGAAATATTTGATAAAAAATAATAACAAGGAAGTATATTATATCTATAATCTTTTAACTTTTCTTCCTCCATTTATTTATAGTTATTCAATGTATATATCATTACAAAAAACATTTCAATCTCTTGAGTAATTTAGCTTAATTTGTGCATATATCGTATTGTCCACTTTGTAAGGAAAGAGTTGTTTTCTCCACCATGGCACCATGCAATGACCAAAGAATTAATTTGTTGAATATTTTTTTCTTGAGATGCATACCCGACTAAACCGTTCTACTCATTTTTCGATCAAAAATACTTTACATGCTTCCAATTTGTTGTGAGACGGATATGAATATGAATTGCAAGTAACCATCTTCATGCATATACCTTTCATAATCTTCTGATTAAATAATTTACGTGCCTCTGCTGCTTCCAGGTATGATACTAATTTTTTATTTTTATTAATCAAACATAATTATCATTCCTTAATTTTGTAAATGATGAATCATTGCAGGTTGTCAGAGAAATCAAGTACTGTGAAAACAGAGTAAGGGTGAAAACAGAGGATGGCTGTGAGTGTCGAAGCTAAATACGCAATAGTCTCCGTTAGCCTTAGAGTTCTCCAGAGCAACTTGATTAAGTTCATCCCTAACCTACCTGTGAGTTTACAGTTCGTCGTCAGTGCAATTGACCCACCATTGTATTGATGACATCTAATTGCTTCCCTGTTTATGCATTACTTTATCAGGAATGGAAAAGGCGAGCGGTGAACGAATTCGACATGGGAGACTTCACCAAGATATTCATGAAATTCCTGCGCAAGTTCTGGCCGAGTGATCAATCCGACTTCACCAAGATATTCATAATTAACCTATGGCTATTTACAATATGATCATCTAACTATTTGCGAATTTACATTCTGGTCCTATATTCTAATAGACGTCGTATTTTTAGAGTAGTGAACCAACCCGCGGCAACTTCTATGTCTACTTTCTTGGCGCGCAAACTAACCATCTTCCAATTAAGCTTTGAACGGTATAGCATATGATTTGTAGCCATGATGCAACTCCTTCAAAAATCCTAGAGTTCCTCTCCCTCCATATCTCGACCAACAAAAATGCGTGCAACAGAATTCTCGTACACCATGCCCCTGCATTGTCCGGTTGCTCTTGAGGCCACCCTGAGATTGTTGTCGAGGTGTCCTATCGCACAATGTCGTTCATTCTCACGAAATTACCGATCAAGTTCCAAACATATTTCTTGCGAAAATACAGCTAAGAAAGATGTGGTTGATGTTTTCTTCCGCTTGAAAACACAGCTCACGCCTGCTAGGGGTCATCCACCCTCTCTTTTCTCTAGCGCATCATGACTCATGAGTAAGAATTCTTTCATCAAAGACAATCCACATGAAAAAGCAAATCTTCCGAGGGATCACCTTGTTGCCACACCATATGAGAGGGTATAGGTGGTGAGCATGAGAGGGGAGATTAGCGATTCCGGAGAACTTGTGGTCCAAGAAATTGCCAAACCTCGCCAAACCCACGGGGATCAACATGTTCCACATGAATGGTCACAAGTTAGTTATTCACTTGCCAACCCCATATTCATTGATTTTATATCAACCTTAACGTCCATCTACCACTATCCATGTCATAAACCAACTGACCCCAATAACTCGAGTTATTAGTGGATGTCCATGTATAGTACTTCGTTATTTTTTTACACACCCGACCTCTAACGAGAGCCAAACTCAGAGTCGGGTTGAAGTTTGCACAGACCCATCATACCATGTGATTTAAAGACTTAACGGGTAATATTGAGGGTCGTGAGAACTTCGATACGTGACCTCCAAGGACAAATTACCTTTGATATCACGTCATAAATCAACTTGTTCCAATAACTCGAGTTGTTGGGAACGGTGCATTTATTGTATTTAACCGCTTCCTTACAACCTAATTATACCTTTTTATTTTATTTTTTGAACTATAAATATCGTAGCTAAATAGACTCACTCTTGGAGACGCATTTCACAAAAATAATTTCCTTAGCTTAAACCCATGGCGTCAAAAGCAACTTCCCCCGCCGCCGAAGTCATCATCGTCGGAGCCGGGCTCTCAGGTTCGTAATATTATTAGACGTCGGTGTTAAATTTGAAACAAAATAGAAAGGGCGACTTAATAAACAACATTAATTAGTACCTTCCATGCTAGGGCTAGCAGCCGGGAAAACGCTACATGAGGCCGGAATTCGTGACATATTGATACTCGAAGCCGACTGCAAGATCGGCGGCCGGATTCGTACGGCGGAAGTCGGAGGCTACACGGTTGAAATGGGGGCTAATTGGCTCACCGGAGGCGGCGGCGCCCCGAAGTCAAGCCACCTCTTTGAAATCGCTAACCGCCACCTTAATCTCAAAATGCACTTCTCCGATTTCAGTTCCCTCTCCAACGTCTACAAACAAGAGTACGTAATTAATATCAAATATTAATGATCCAATACCATTAATTAATCTTAGGATACTCTTAGTTCTATATTTGCAAATGGGGTTATTTTTCTCCATTGTTATCGTAGTAGTATTATGTGAGTTGTAGAAATAAATTTATGTTCAAGACATTCTGCAACAAAATGAGAAAAAAGGAAATTTCCAAAAACTTAAAAGTGCAATTTCAAATAATTCATCCCTATTTTCGAGTATTTTGCATCAATTTGATACAATTAAGATTGCTTTTAAATACATCAAAACTGTCAACAAGAACGATTTCACTAAAATGAAGAGCCGGTGTGCTTTTATCAGGTATGTTGTGCTACAAAAGGAGAGAAGATAGGTTGTTAACTTTATAGAGGATAAGCACCATACTAACGGTAGTTTCAACAATTGGATATTGGATGACAAAACTAATCTTAAGGGCTAAAATTAAAATAGAGGCTATTTTAGATTAATTTAACTCCTACATGCACAAACTGAGTATGCACTTGAACTTTATCGTACAAATTCAATTTATACTAATACATTTTCACATAAATTCATTTATACTACAAATTAACGTTATGGTATAAATTGACATATACATTTTCGTACAAATTTTTTTTTTTTTTTTTCCTGTCTCTGCTGCATGCAGCGGTGGACTATACTCGAAGGAGGAGGTGGAAGAGGCGCTCGCAGCCGCCGAAGCCAGGGACGACTTGTGCACTCTATTATCAACCAACATTGTTTCCGACATATCGATTTCGAAAGCCCAGCAGATCGCCGATCGGTAAAGACTCCATGACTATCATGATTCTTGGATTGGATTGTCCACTTGATCTTCAGAAATTCCTGCATTGTTGTTCTGCAGGGTGCCGAAGACGGCGCTGGAGATGGTGATCGACTATTTTCAGAACGATTACGAGGAAGCGGACTCGCCGAGTGTGACGAGCCTGAAGCACACCCTCCCTCGCCACGAATTCCTCGACTTCGGCGGCAAAACTTACTTCGTCGCCGACCCAAGAGGGTTTCACAGCATTGTCCATTACATTGCTAAGCAGTTCTTGTCCCACTCCCACCACTACACTACTAGTGATGATGGTAATCACCTAACTTTCAATGACTCCAGGATCAAGCTTAATCAGGTATGATGCAGTTTCTTAGTGATCAAACTTTGATTACTATTCCTTAATTTTATAACGATGAATCAATTGCAGGTTGTCAGAGAAATCAAGTATTGTGAAAACAGAGTAAGAGTGAAAACAGAGGATGGTTGTGAGTATGAAGCTAAATGTGCAATTGTGTCTGTTAGCCTTGGTGTTCTTCAGAGCAACTTGATCAAGTTCATCCCTAATCTACCTGTGAGTTTAACATACAACACTCCTCCATTTCCCTTTTTGCCCATTCACTTGATTAGAGTGAAAATGCATCTGATAATTGACCCACCTCTGGTCTGCATAATTGATTAGAAGTGGAAAAGGCGAGCGGTGAGCGGATTCAACATGGGGAATTTCACCAAGATATTCCTGAAATTCCTAACCAAGTTCTGGCCATCGAACACGGCCGGATCCGAGTTCTTCCTCTACGCCCACGAAAACAGGGGATACTATCCCACATGGCAAAACCTGGAGAACGTGATGCCCGGATCCAACATTTTGCTCGTGACGGTGACTGGAGACGAATCGAAACGGATCGACAAGCTCGCCGACGAGACGATCCAGGAAGAAGCCATGGAAGTGCTGAGGAAGATGTTTGGATATGGGATTCCTGACCCTGAACAAATACTGGTGCCAAGATGGTTGTCGAATCGATTGTTTCGAGGGAGCTACTCGAACTGGCCCGTTGGTTATAAACAGAGCAACCACAAGCAATTGAAGGTCAGTTTTCTTCTTCTTCTTCTTTTTCTGCTACATTTGTATATGAATTCAGGATTGACATTTTTGTTTCAGGACCCAGTAGGTCCAATTTTCTTCACTGGGGAGCATACCAGTACCAAGTATCTGGGATTTGCTGATGGTGCCTATTGTGCAGGTCTCTGCAATTTTTTTGTTTATATAAATTGTTTATTAAAGCACTGTTTGAGGATTTATGTGACTATTTACTGATATAAGATACTTGAAAATCATGTAGGAGTGGATACTGCAAATGAGGTAGCCAAATGTGTTAGAGAGCATCAAACCAAGGGTAGAAAGAGTGAGCCCAGTGCCTTGCTCACAGATAAATAGAGTTCGCAATTTGTAATCTAATCAATTCAATTCATCAACTTAAATATCCAACTAATTCAATCCATTTGATTCAAATCAAACTGGATTAGATTCATGGACCGTTGTCAAATTACGATTTAGTATTTATGTTTTTATATTTTACAACTTGATGCCCAAAATTTATTTTTTATACGACAATATCATCGGAAAATTATGTTTTGGTACCTAATTTTTTTTTATTATGACGTTTTAGTACCTAAACTTTTCAAAATCTCCATATCGATCCAATATTTGGATGTCACATGGCACATGGATCCTTGATTCAATCCACCAATCCATTTGATCCAGTGGCGGACCCATAAATTTGTCATAGGGGTGTCCTCCTTTAAAAAATAAATTAAATTAAAAAATTCTTATATAAGAAAATACATGACTCGTACGATGTTAAAAAAATTTCACGATGTGTTTTCATATTCGAAAATAATTGTAGAATACACTTGGTGTCTACAGTGCTCAAAAAAATTTCTCTGTATATCTTACTAGACAATTATTCACGAACTTATCGCATATTTGATTCTTAAACTTGTTATTGATGCAACCCAAAGCCAAAAAGACTCTTTTTCTTTTTAGAAAAAAAGACTCTTTCAACACTTGTCTTACAACCATAAAATCAATACAATTATGAGTAGCTTGAAATTAGCTTAATTGTTAGGTTTTGAAAATAAATAGAGATAGGAAATGTCAATTTACTATTACACATTGTTTAAAATCGAACAATAAATTAGTTGTAGCCTAATGGAAATAATCTTTATTAATAGCAGTAGTGTCCTAGGTTTGAATTATCCAAACTACCACTTATATTCTCATACACAAAAAAAAAAAATTGAGAGTAGGATAATTATTTTTTCAAATCTCAGGAGTGTCCTTCACTCTCAATTATAATTTTTTGTTCGTATGTAAATTACAACTGGAGGTTGAATAATCGTTTCCCAAAGTTTAGGGGTGTCCCGGAACACTCCTAAACCCCCTTGGGCAGGGGCGGACACAGGGGGTTTTAGGGTTGTCCCCGGACACTCCTAAATTTTGGGAAAATGATTATCCAACCCCCGGTGGTAATTTACGTATAGACAAAAAAAATATATATAATTGATAGTGAGGGACACCCCTGAAATTTGAAAAATGATTATCCTACTGTCATTTGTGTATAAAAATATAAATGGTATGTTGGGTAATTCAAATCTAGAACACTATTATTATTAATAAACTTAATTTCCGTTGAGCTACAACTCATTTGTTGTTCGATTTTGAACAATGTGTAATAGTAAAAAGTCATTCCCTATCTCTAATTATTTCAATCTAAACTAATTTCAATCTACCCTTAATTTGTATTGATTTTATGATTGTACTTTAAGTGTTGAAGAGTCTTTCGGCTTTGGGTTACATCAAGAACAAGTTTACAAATTGAATATGTGATAAGTTCCTGAATGATTGTATAGTAGGGTATATAGAGAATTATTTTTAACACTATAAACACTAAGTGCATTCTACAATTATTTTCGAATATGAAAACACATCATGGACTTTTTTAACCTGTACGAGTAAGGTATTTTCATATTTACGATTTTATTTTTATTTCTATTTAATTTATTTTTAATATAGGACACCCTATGAAAAATTTATGGGTCCGCCACTGCCCTTGGGTCCACCCCTGATTTGATCCATGGATTAATCCATTTTCCACCTCTATACACAAATTATCAAATTTTCAGTGGTTAACAATCAAGTTCAAAGAAGAGTAAAAAAATTAAAAAAACCCATTTCTCTTATGGATCACAAATTTCATTGATGCGGAAACTAAACAAGAACAAATGACACGGTAACGATGACAACCAAGCACCCTTAATTTTGTTGGCCTATCCCAAAAGCATTGTTTTGGGCATGTGTATGTTTAGAGAGGGGAGGTTCATCGCCGGTCATGCATCCGTCGGAGCAAAGATCGGAACAATCCTCCTCCGTTCCTTTACAAGCAAACTTCATGCATTTGTTAAAACACGACCAGAAAGGATCCCCGCCGACGTCGTCATCAGCACGACATGAAGGTGACACGACAAGTAGTAGCAACGTAAGCACCGTTATGGCAGCAAATGTCTTCATTTTCACAAGTTAGACAAGGAAATGGTATGGTTGTAGGAAGAGACTATCATTTTGGCGATTTTTATAATCAAAATCCAAGGCAGGCAATGGGATTGTATTTGGTAGGATATTATTCGGCCTTTATTGTCGTAATTAAGATCATACCATATATTGAGATTGTAGAAATCTAATAATAATAATGTTTCAGGAACACATTTAATTACTTGGATATTGTTGTTGACTGTAATGGTAAAAACTAAAACAGAAAATAGACTGGCTTGGAATTTATCCCAATCTTCTCTCTATCCTTTTTCAACTTGTTATTATAACTAGTTAATTGGCCCGCGCTTTGCGGCGGGTACAATATGATTTTCTTAGTCTCGTCTATTATGATTTAATTCTTATATAAATTAATCTATTATGAGCAATATGAGAAGCCATACAATCTAGTTCTTTTTTTATATATTATCGATTTGTTTTATCTCAATTTTTTATTTATTACCCAGGAACTCAGCCCCACGTGCCACTTTGTGACAGAGGGTCCTACTAAACCTAGGAGCCACTTGCAATCAAATTCGATGTCAACGGGGCTTCGCCCCTAGCAGCCGTGTACCTCCGAGAACACCAACGGGGCTCGCTTGGATTTGAACCTGAGATCTGCAACTCCCAATCCTTCACGCGACAACTTTATCGTTAGACTATCTTACCTTTAGTGATTTGTTTGATCTCAATGTATGTATAATTAATGGTTCTTCTCATGATAAGCTTTTTGTTTTTTGCCAACTTTCCTTGCTAGCTATTAGTAAATATGAATTTTCGCCACTCATATTATATTAACTTTATTAATTGTATCACTCTCTTTTCAAAATAGGAAGTGATCTCACACCTTGTTGTCATTCCTAGCAATTTGCAAGACTAAACATTGACATTTTTAAAACTTAATTTGGATTCATTTTTGGCGTTTAGTAATTCTTTCATATTAAAAAAAAGGCAAAATACACCTCCATAGCCATAACTTTGCACTTTGTGACAATAATAGCCAATTTTTGAAAAATACACAGATATAGCCAAATTTTAATACTACATTTGACAAATTTAGCCATTTTTGTTATAAATGTTGACGGCGTTAGAGATGCCGTCAACTTCTGTCAATAATAAAATGGGGTGGCACTTCATCAGCTTCCACATCAACTCTCATTTGCCATATCATGCCACGTGTTCGCCATGTCAGATTAAAAAAATATTATTTCTAAAAAAATATTTTAGAGAATTATTAATTTCTTCCCCTGAACTGGGGATTTTCTGCATCTACATATCAACTTGTTTTTGAGCAATTTTTTCTTAACTCCACCACCAACGCAAAAAAGAACCCCAAGGCCCAAACCCTTTACCCATCAAACCCAAATAGGCGAAGAACAATCTAAAACCCAGAATCACATAGATAAAGAAGAATCCAAACACAGAAACCTACAACCCGATTTGACGAAGAAGAACTCATAACTCCAATGCCGATTCTTCGCCTTCATCCCCAATCGCAGAACTTGAAGAAGAAACCCAGAACTCCAATCGAAGATCTCCGACAATAGAAAGCGAAATAGACAGAGGTTTACCTTCTTCCCCAATCTGTTGAGCACTCCCGCTACTCAATCCTTGTTTTCTTCTCATCGCAAAATCAGGCAACGGTGACCGCGAGCCTTCATAAATGGTCCCCTAGAGAGAAGCAACTTGGGTTTATTGATGGTACCAGGAGAGAAACAAGCTGGAGTTGGAGACTCTGTTAGAGAGAAGCAACCTGGGTTTGTCGACGGCGGCGACTCCCTGGTTTAGAGAGGCGGCAGAGCATGACTAGATCTCGTTGGCGCAGATGAAGGAGAAGACCTGGAGGTGAAATGCGCGAATGAACAACGTCATTTTCATGGGAAGAGAGTTGAACGGAGTTGGGGATTTCGATGGGCAGTTCTCAATTCTGTGAACCTTAGGGATTCTCCGACAAAAATAAGGTCGATCAAAATTGGGGATTTTGAGGGCGGGGTCGAAATTGGCCAGGGAAGTAGTTGAACGAGATGAGTCGGGATCTGGATCTTCAATTGGTGGTGGTTTGGGGTTTGGCCGGAGAAAAGAAGGTTTTGGGATATTGTAGCTCTGTTGCTTGACGATGGAAGGGATCTGGGGAGAGAGGAAGACGAAGATGTTAGGTGGGGAGTTGTTTTTTATTTTTTTAGTTTTAGTCTAATTTTATTTTTCGTTTTTTAATTAATTCAACAAGGATTTTTTTCCATCTGGACAATTTTCGGTGAAAACATGCCACGTCAGTTAAATCTGTTAGTCCAGTCAGCATTCACATATAATCCGTTAAAGTTTTGGACGGATTGGCTATTTCTGTGTATTTTTCAAAAAGTGGCTATTGTTGACAAAAAGTGGATAGTTATGGCTATACAAATGTATTTTGCCTAAAAAAAATTGGTAGAATAAATTGTATGTTTTAGCAACTGTAATGGTGTGGATGTAGTTAGTCGTGATTTGAATAAACATGCATCAAGATATAACCCCAACTATTTCATGGACTTTACAAAGATAGGCATTGATTCAACAATTCCAAAATATTAAGGGTAAATGACAAAATGGGTCACTGACTTTACTAAAAAGTGTCATGTTTAGTCATTAGAAATAGGGTTAATTGCATGATTGGTCACTAAGATTACAAAAAACGTTCAAGTTTGGTCACTCGAAATATTTAAATCCATTGGTGGTATTTCAGTTTACTGAAACCGTTCACGTTTGGTCACTCTCCGTCCAACTCCGTTAACTTTTGCTGATGTGGCAGTCAACTCTCAAAGTTGACCGTTAACTTAGTGACGTGGCAACTAAAAAATAATTAAAATAAAAAAATAAATTTTTTATATTTTTCACTCCATTAAAAACGGACTATGCTGGAGATGTTGACACGAGGAGATCGATGACCGGAGATGTCTCCTGCATCCACTTCTTCAGCAACCTGAAATGAATACGCCACCATGTCCTTGAAGAACAAGTGTTATACCAATACTCCTAAATAACAAGACAAAGAACTATGTGAATGAATGATAATTTTACACCACAATCATTATTCAGAAACGAAAAGGGCAAAAACCAACCATCATCAACAACGGTACGTAGCTAGCTCTTGAGACAAGTACTCCTAAACCATCTCTCTTTAAATCTTGGCTGCAAACCATCACGGACGATAATTTCTCGTAAATTTTCGTCCTTCGGGATTATACGAGGAAGACAACCGTTGATCAAGATCACGACATCGATTAATGCAGTCGTCCATGCATATGTATGCTCCAGCTTCACAATGCCTCATGCAATGATAAAAGCACCTATAGAAAGGATTGTAAGCTTGACATGGATATGGTGGAGCAACAAACAACAACACAATTGCGATCGCAACGAACGACTTCCGTTGTGTAACTGATTGCTTCATGCTTGAGGTCGAATCACAGTGTCTGTGTTCTTCTCCCTATTCCTAATAAACTAGTTAGCTTCAGAGGTTGATGCCCTGTAATATGCAATTTTCGGTAATGCAGTTAATTAATCACGACATGTCTTTTTATAGTACTTACTTATAACCACATCAGATTAGCATGGTTATACGACATCTTTGTTTGTACTATCCGTACTTTTATCATTCATGATTGGTTGTTTGACCGACTTTTTCTAATCATTTCAGATGTTTGAAAATAAGATCAGGTTAATAAAAATTTCAAATATTTGACTAACCGGGTCCTACCTTTAGATGTTAGCGAATAATAGCCTAAATTTAGTTATTTATACCTTCTTTAATGGGTTAATTTCATCCATAATTTAGATGTAAGACTGGATAGTTCTTTTCTTTTTTCTCGACTTTTCAGGAAAACATTAGGTCTAAAACAAAGAATTGACCATTTTAGAAAGAGGAAACTGGAACAAAAGTCGACGACATTTTGAATTGTGCATGTAACCATCCAATTTTGTTGGATATTCTCTAAGAAATCGCATCTAAACTTCTCGAGTTTTGTTCTATAAAATATAAATAAAATCGAATGTTAGATGAAACCAACGGTCAAACTCATGACTCTAATAGATAGAGTTTGAATTGCAAACTTTTGTTATGGGACGAATATATATATAGGCTTCTATTGTTCTCATGGTAAATCTAGTTTAGCTTATATAATTAGTAGAAAATGTTTTATCATTAATAATATGAGAAGTAAAAGGTAAAGGGAAATACAAAGTCTTAAAGCAAAAATGCAATCCATTCTTCATAAGTTTAAACACAACCCATAGGTGTGATCAAAACCTGGAATATCCTCCTCCGTTCTCTCCCGCCGCCTCCGGCAGAATATCCACAACCCCAAAACCCAATTCCGCCCCATTCTCAGCCGCCGCGCCAATTGGGCAATCAGGATGACCCTCTCGCCGGTGGATCAGAAACAGGCTTCGTCCGACAGTTCGTCGGATTCCGATTCGGACAAAGGCAGCAACGACGTCGACATGACGAAGCTGGTCGATTTCCTCTACGAGGATCTCCCCCATCTCTTCGACGAGCGAGGAATCGATCGGACGGCGTACGACGATTATGTTCAGTTCCGGGACCCAATCACCCGCCACGACGACCTCGATGGGTATCTCATGAATATTGCGGCTCTCAAGCATCTGTTCCGCCCCAAGTTTCAGCTACGAGATAACTACGAGGTGGACACATAATCTTTGGGCGAACCAAATCCGCCAAACTTGCTATTCCCTTTTCCTAACCCCTGTTTTGCTGATCATAGTATCTTGCTTGACTGATCGTGTGTATATATATATTTTACCGTAAGCTGCTAGGTATGTTTCTTTCTTTCTTGTCTCGTTTTTGTTTTTCTCTTTGGGAATGCAGGGTCGGCGGATATGACTTCGATCAACTCAAGCTGCCCAAAAATATATGTTTTCCCTGTCCCGGTGTTGGATTATGATAGGTCGTGGTATCTTCAGATCTCCGCTGCTCAACGTGGGCCCTGCTACTAAGTTTTTGTGCTCTTCATTACCAGACACGATAATAGATTCAGCACCGGCGGACTCGCTGCCGTCTCCTCTCATTGCAACCATCATCCACCGGTATCAGGATTGCCTCCGATGACCTACGTTAATGCCGACAGGCCATTAATGCCAACGACGCTGAATTTGCGCTACCTCACCCGTATAAGGTAAATACGTGTAACGTAAGTTTCCAAAACAGAAACTTTTTGAATTAATTTAATTTCTTTTTGAATTATTTTAATTATTACCTTTTTTATTCTCCTTGCTAGTTATAATAGCTTTTATTATTCTCTTGATTTCATTTTTGTCCAGCTAACGTCCATTTCCTGTAACTTACGGTAACTTTTGAATAGTTGAGTCTTTCCTTTTTATCAGCTAGCAATTAACCGCACTCTTTATTGCCCCCTTTGTGGGTCAATTCAAATTAGAGAGGTTATCCCTCAATTATATGCCTTATTTTTTTATAATAATTAATTTAGGAACCCAATTAGCTGGCTCTCAGTCCTTTTTCGTCCAAGCGCTAATCGATCTATAATTTTAAACCATCATTATTTAGCAACTTTAAAGCGGATTAATTTGTTTCCCTTGTAATTTATGTTCGTTTCATTGATAGTGAGTGTATTGCACTTACAAGAGATGAATATTACCATTGTTGGTGTATTTCGATAAGGTCGACTTTGCCTTCTGGGCAAGATTTAATCTCTTGTGATAGAGATTTCTAGCACCATAGTTGTGCTTCTTTGATTGGTCATTTTGCAGGTGGTTATTTGGTATGAGAATAATTGAAGTAAAATAAGTTTCATCTATCTATCAGCTGATTGTTCGATTTTATTCGCTTTTATAAATTTATGAGAGTAATTAAGCATGCTCTATCCAATATTGCTAATGTCCTTTTCTTTTATTTGTTGTGGCTTTTTGGGGCAACTCGATACTGGTCATCCGGCATATTCCGTCAAAGGAAACTACACTCGCTGGCGGGACTATCTTGGAGATGTTGTTTTTTTTTATTTTAGTTTTTCTTCCGTCAGTGTCGTGTCTTTGCTCCTCGGAGCTTCTTCAGAGCTGCCCATGTAGTGGCTTATCTGGCTCTTTCATCGTAGTCCGGTTGCATACGGACTATCGTGCAATTTTTGAGCTAGTGTGTAATTGTGTCGAGTCTTTGTCCCATGCCCTTTGGGCTTGCCTTGGAAAAAAAAAACAAAAAAAAAAACAACCCATAGGATACCTAGCCTCTTCTTAATCTTTTGTTCTGTTTTAATGATGAAATTGTAAAATAAGACGATTTGACTCCATTACCGCAAATGACCGGGTTTAAGAAAGAGATCTGGTCGCTAGCCCTGGTAGCTTTTGATTGCTAGGAATTAATAGATTTTTAAGTTATTCTTAATGTATTCAATTAGATGTAGAGGTGGCAATTGGATCGGATTCGTGGATTCGCGGATTGGATTGGTGGATCCATGGATCAAATGGATTGGATCCAATGGATTGGTGGATTCATGGATTGGATCAAATGGATTGGTGGATTGATCTATGAATCCAAAATGACATCCAAGGCTTGGACCAAAATGTAAATTTTGAAAAGTTTAGGTACTAAAATGTCATAATGAAAAATTTTAGGTACCAAAATGTAATTTTCCAATGATATTTTTCGTATAAAAATATAAATTTTAGGTACCAAAATGTAAAATATAAAAAATATAAGTACCAAATTGTAATTTGCCATTTGGATCCATGGATTGATCCATGAATCCACCAATCCAATTGGATTTGGATCAAATGGATTGGATTTAAATGGATTGGATTAGGTGGATAATTTGGTGGATGGATTGGATTGGATTCATGGATTTGGATCATAATTGCCACCTCTAATTAGATGTATTCGTGTATTCTAATACCAGTCCATCTGCACTTCACCATTTTGAGAATAAAGTATTAAAAATCCCATGGGAATAAAATTTATTATTATTATTTTAATGTGTAAAAATAGGATGGTGTGACCCTCTGCAAAGAAGCAAATATATGTGCCAAAAAGAATCCCTATATTATATACTAGATATGTGCCCGGCCCTTGGCCGGGTTGATTGTTGTTGTTGTGCTGTTGTTCAGCTCTTTGGTGTGCAAAATAATTGGCTGCTTGTGTGTGTCAAATCTGGAAAGGCAAGAACTGAACAACGGCAAAATTGTTCAAGAGACTGTTATTTTCCATGTAATTTTTTGTGTAGAAAAGTTCATGATCTTTACGTTGCATTGTCTGGGCTTTATGAGTAAGAATGATATTGCATGGGTCATCTGAATATGAGAACCAAAATATTCTTGCACTCTTTGGAACTTATTGTTTCGGTTGCTATAATGTGTTGTAGTCTTGGCTTGTAGCATAGCATTGTTGTTTGGTGGGTCGAATGCAAGTTCGGGTTCCTTTTTCACCGACTTAAGCACAGTGATGTTGTGTCAGAGCCCTCACTCAGTGTAGATTTGGTATGGAGCTGCTCATACTGATCATGGCTTCAGTCTCTATTTCATTGTCCTATGAAATATGCATGATATCTGGCATTTAATTGCTGAAACAAATGTACATATCTAGCTTATAGTAAACAGCATAATGAAGGAGCGTCTATTCCTGGGTGAGAGATCTAATTGCCATGAAGTGATCAAAGAACCTTCCTCCATAGAAACCTACATAAGAAAAGAGATATTAAAAGAATATGGGAAATGAATGTTGGGATAAGAGCAAAGAACAACAAAGACAAACAGAGTTAAGAAACAATCATATCAGTGAAGCAACACAACATGTTTAAAACAGGGACAACAGTAAAACAAATGTAGAACTTGACAAAAGACATTCAACAAATAAATCAACACCAAAGGCTTGGCAAACTGGGTTCACATGGCTGCACTATTTTGGATGACTTCGCACTTCGCAGCATATTATAATTGGATTTATTCGTTATGGATTCACAACAACATGATGTATTTATCTGTGAAGATTTCAAAATTTCCCCACGATTCAACAATGATATCACAGTTACACAACCATCATCATCAAAATCTAATCGGAAACTTCCGTTTCTATAGTCAACATTATCGGTCTCCAAACAAAATTGTACACAACAATTATTACCTTGTGCTTGCCCGTGCTTTAGAGTTTGTCGAGTGAGTACGTTGGAATACTGCTTTAACTTCTTAGTGCTTACTCCTATCAACTTTTCAGGATGCGTCGTGATCGATTTGTACTCCTAATTTCGAGTATGTTGCATTAGGGTAGTTAGAGTTCAATACTCTATTGGCTTCAAATCAGAAAGCAAAAGGAAATCCAGAATAATGGAGAAAAAAGGTCCCGGCATAAAGATTCATGCAAGAAGAAGAATTTACCTTTAGGAATGAGCGGTCAGAGGCAGAGCAACGGATTGCAAATGCAAACTCAAACGTGTCTTTCAAATTGGGGGAAATTGGTGGGCATGGATAGGAATGAAATCTCCGTCGGTTTCTATAATAGCCATGCACGAGCGGAGAGAAACTGATTCAAGTCCCAAAATGCAATCGGAAGATCCAACGACTGGACTGGAGTTGTAAATACTCAATGGTGGACGGAAGATGTTGCAGATTTGGGGAGGGAAGGAAAGTACCGCTAACCGAGAGAAAGTAGAAACGACGGGCAGGAAAGCATATGACAGACTTGGGCAATGGTTAAGAAGGGGTATTTGGACAGCGTAGAAGGAATAGAGAAAGAGAAGGATTAAGAAAGAGATGAAAGTGTGTCTGACGTGGATACATTCCGCTTCTAGTAAGGAGTACGTGGCATGGGTTCAATTCTAAAAGCCCTTTAATATTTTTTAAGATAACTTTATATAAGTCGAAACACAAACATTTTTATTCTTGATTCATCTGCCCTCTAAGTAATTAGAGTATTAAGGTTTCAAAGTAATCATCTCAGACGACAAACAATCATCATCAATGCTTAAACTCGAGTAAACAATGATCAGAAGATTATCAATCCAGAGTACATTCTTACTATAAAAATACGTCCTTAAACAAGTCCTTAACGACAGGATTACATGAAAGTTCCATTTTTCTTTAGTATTACATGAAAGTTGCTGAAGTAGGTATACATCTTTGTAATTGGTTTATAGCTAGCTGGAAAAGAAAAAAAAAACACGAGGTCATTAAGTCAACAAGCTGATTATTGGAGTGAATTAACATTCTTCGTAGCAATTATAGATCTAGCAACAGACGAGACACCACCTCTTTTCTCTTCACAAAACCTTACCCAGGATCACAAACCGTGCTCACTCGAGTACGAACGTATCTTTCTTCTCGACGAAGAAGTAACAGAATCCAAAGCCGGCCGCCATCACCACGCAAAACAGAACAGAAGCACCGGTGATGCCGATCCAACCACACAGAGGCGCGAATGTCACAACCAGAACCGTCTCCGCCGCTCTGTTCAGCAAAACCGCAATGCTTGCCCCTTGTGCACGGAACCGGTAACCGAACGCCTCCGAGGTGATCGTCCAGGTGACGGTTCCTAGGCCAACCTCAAACGCCCCCATGATTCCCATCATCGCCAACAATGCGACGGTCTTGACAGCGTACTCGGCCAGATTCGATAACTCCGCGCTCGCTTGAATCGCTACCAATGGCAACCCGAAAAGCAAGTAGAACGCGCCGGTGGAGAGGCAACCGCTCAGCAGTAAGATCCGCCTACCAATCCGATCCACCAACCAGCTCGACAGGGAGGCGTAGAAGATCCTCACGGCGAGGATCATCAAGTTCGCTATGAACATTCCCGACCTCGAGAAATCCAGGACGACCAGAAGGCTCTCCATCTTAAACGCGCCGACCCCTGATGACTGTCGGAGGATGTGTATCCCCCCGACAATCATCAAGTTGCGCCGAATCGGTCCCTGCCCGATGAATTCCTTCCACAACAGCCGCACTTGTGTGGCAGGGGCGGTCCGCTGGTTTCTGTTGGTTCTTTGTCGTGGTATGTTTGCTTCGAGCCGCATCTGCCGGATGACATAGTCGATTTCACCTAGACCACGTTCGCTGTCCTTCATAATCTCGATGGCGTCTCCGATCAGACCTCGGTTCGCGATGAGCCAGTAAAGTGACTCTGGCAGGAGCAGCAGCAGCTCGAAGACGAACATCAGGGATAAGAAAGCCGGTAGTCCGTACGTCACTCTCTGAGCGACGTCCGAGGGGAAGTCGGCCGAGATCACATTGTTAAGGATGTAGCTGAACGTGATCCCCAAGTTGTACAACACCTGTTGATTGATACATTTCATTATCGAGCAATGTTACTGGTATTCAATTGTAACATGTAAATTGAGATATTTGACTGACCCTTAGCCAATTTATTAAGTAAATTTAAAATTTGTTTCACCTCGGTGAGGGCGGTGTAGAGGCCACGGTTCTTGGACGGAATCAGCTCGGCGATGAAGAGGGGCGCGACGGTGAGGCTAAAGCCGGTGGCTACCCCGGTCGCCACCTGTCCTACGACAAGAAGGCTGTAGGAAGATGTTGCGAGGACTTTCATCAGGTTACCCACCAGGAACATGACGCCACTAGCTGTCAACGTACGCTTGCGACCCAAGTAGTCGCAAGCGATTCCTGCCACGAGGGCGCCACCCATGGCCGCAATGTTTGCTGCAACTACTGCTAAGGTGAGCTGGTAGTCCGCAACGTGCAGGTTTCGGCGGAGCAGGTTCGCTACGAGTGGTGTGACGGAATCTGCAGAATTCATGTTCATTCAGAGAGAGGATGAGTGCCAACAAAATTAACTGATAAACAGAGGATGAGTGATAAAAAAAAATGCAATCTTTTGTGGCAGGGTAGATGGAAATGCTGTAATTTCAGGTCTGCATTCATTAGTTTTGGCTCTGAATTGTACCCTTTGTTGTTCAGGTACCGGGTCCTGAAGAATATGCAGCTCTGTGGAGTTTGTCCATGCAATGGTGGGTAAGTATTCTTATTCCTAGCTTACTTGGTAGTTTGGTTCTTCATATGTGAAAAATGGTTTCTTGCTTAACAAGCTACATTCAGCTAGTTGACTTGTAGTATTTTGTATGGGAGATATGATCTAGAGACTAACTGACTGTTAATCAATGTATGTATTGCTGGGTGAGGATCATTTAATATGCATACCAATCGATGCTCCTGGTGGTCTTGGATCGATTTCCTAGGGTTTAGAGACTTACGATATCGTTTAGTGTTGGGGAAATAAGTTGATGCTGCTGCACCTGATGACAGACTTCAGTAGAGAGACCAGAAAATTTGTATGTTCTGTTTTGGCTTGTTTTGGAGGGTCAATTCAGTACTAGTATACAAAGTGCTTAATCAGCTCCAGCTTTGTGTAGAATGTGGCTAAACCTCTCCATAAAACTCTTCCTACATAGTTCCTGTTTCCCTTCGTCAATCTCTTTTCAGCACCTATTGGAAATCACTTTGTCTGCTCAGGGAACCTACATGTTCAAACCTCAAAAGTATCTTCAAGCACTTTATGCAGAAACCTCATCAATTTCATGGGTATTCACTCAATCTTGCTGGTTCTTGTTTGATTTGATAAATTTGCTGGTTCTAATAACTTTCAACTGTTCAATAAACTTTAGTGTTTATTCTCCTAAATTGCTCTCAGGGGTTTCAATCTTCTTACTTCATTTCTGTTGTTTTACATGATGCAGGAGGGAAATTATGTTGATCTCAGAATCTACATGGCCATGGCTCGATTGATCGTTACCGGTAGTGGTCAGCCATTTTCCTTCATTGCTCTCAAGGGTTCAATCTTCCTATTTCATTTCTAAATCGAGTAACTAATGAATGCCAGTTCCTATGCTAATGCTGACGCTGCTCCGGCCGACTGTTGCTGTGGTAAGTAGAGAAAGAAACTACAGGAGAAAGAGGAGTCTGATGAGGTGAATTCCCTTTCCAGAGTCCTAATTGCTATGTTGTTCTCAGGTTTCCACCATAATTGGTGGGTATTGCTTAGCTTTTGAGAATGCACGTCAGAATCTGATGAACAATTAGCTGCACTGCTGTATAAAAGTTATAATGAAGAAAAGTTGTCTTACCGTAACCCACGAGGAAAAAGGAGAGGGGAATGACCATGGTCAGGATCTCGGTCCCCTTCATTGTCTTCCTTCCTTCCTTCCTTCTCGGCTTAGCTTCTTTTGGTTGAATGGTACTTTGCAGGGAAATGGCGGAGAAGCTTTATCTAGAGCAGTGGAAATATATAAGTTGGTATAACATAGATACGCAGAGGAAACTACTCCTCCTTGTGGTTTGACGTCGCATTCTGAGGGGGCGGCGATGACGCATTTTTTTGTTAGAGCTTCTGATATGTTGGGACTAATGCCGTTGCTTAATAGTGTTGAATTTGCTCTGTACGTGATTTGTGTGCACTTGTTGGATTTGCTCTCCATGACACGAGCTACTCAAAATAACGCAAGGCATGCGAAAGGAGGAGAGGATTTGAGTTTGACTGGTGGAAGAACGTTAAAATGTCTGGAGGATCCCGGATCAAAACGGTAATAGATATAGAACTAATAAACGTAAACTGTAAGGACGGTCACTGAGTTTGCTAAAAAAATTCACATTTTTACACACACAAAATTACGTTTGAATCATTAAAATAATTTTATTTCATTTCTGATCACTAAGATTTAGAGGTGGCAATTCTCAATCCAATTCACCAACCCATTAAAAATATCCACCTAATCCAATCCATTTAAATCCAATCCATTTGATCCAAATCCAATTGGATTGGTGGATTCATGGATCGATCCATGGATCCAAATTGCAAATTATGATTTGGTACTTATACTTTTTATATTTTACAGTTTGGTACCCAAAATGTAATTTTTTACTACAAAAATATCATTGGAAAATTACTTTTTGGTACATAAAATTGTTCCTTATGACATTTAGTACCTAAACTTCTCACATTTTACATATTGGTCCTTGGTTAAGGATGTCATTTGGATTCATGGATAATCCACCAATCCACTTGATCTAATCCTTGAATCCACTAATCCATTTGATCCATGGATCCACCAATCTATGGATCAATCCATTTGCCACCTCTACTAAGATTAGTCAAATATTTCAAATTTGGTCACTCTACATTACCAGCTTTCGTTAGTCTTCGTTAACGTTGTCGGTTTTTTTGTTGTCGTGTCTAACAGAAACATCTAGTCAATTTCTTTCAACCCGGAAAAAAATTATACCAGCTGTGTACCTCATCCCAACTAGTGACTTGACCAACTTAATTGGCCCACCAGGCCTAAAAAAAATCAACAAGTCACCATCTCCCTCTGTGCTCTGTCCGCGCAAATCTTCCCTCGCCAATCGCCATCCTCCCTACCAACGAACTCTTCCTGCTCCTCCTTGTCCACCTCTCCCCTTGCTGCCCCATCCATCGTTGAGGCTGAAAGGGTAATCCTCCTTCTCACCGGTCTGTTTGTGGCAGGGACCATATCTGACGAGCTCGAGTCAAGTTGGGGAGGAGTAGGGGTGGCTATTTGGTCTTAGCTTTTTTGTTTTACCGGATTCTCACCCTTTTAGGCCTCAGGCCACTCAAATCCCCACAAAATCAATCTAAAATAAAATTCGAATCGGGACCGGACCGGTTCAAAATCGGACTGAATCCAATCCAATATTTGGTCTTTATCTTCCCGAAAAGACCGGACTGGGACCGAATCAATTCGAGCTAATTTAATCTAGGGTTTTTTTGGCCACCACATGGGATCACCCTATTGTTCTGTCTACCTACAAACTAGACACTAAAATCTAAGTGGTCATCGAGGAGTATGCAAACTTCTTGAAAAATAGATCCGGCCTGCGCGTCCCTAGTGATCCTGGAATTTATCTTGTCAATCACCACCTTAGCATCACCAACGAAGCGAACGTCAGTAAGCCCCGCCCCCACACACCACCGTAGCGCGTCTCGAAAAACCATCAAATCTATCACCATTGGATCGACCAAAGCCTCGTAGGAAATTACTTTGGCCATCAGGACCCCACTTTTGTCGTCCCTAAGCACAAAGCCCACCGCACCATGAGACTCAGAACTTACCGCTCCGTCAAACAAACACACTATCCCTCCCGGCAAGACGGTTGGCACTTCTCCCTGAGCAGCCAAAGCATTAGGGGTCGCCCCTCCACTATGAGGGAGACTCGCTACCCATTCCTCAACTTGGAAGTGAAATTGTCGTACCACACATCCATCGTCCCCTGTACTCCTTCAAAAGCCACCAAATTTCTGGACTTCCAAATTCTCCAGAGGAGACAGAGGAGACGAGTAACCCTGTTTGGCGAAGAGTCACATTCCAAGAAACGACAAAAGAAAATAGCAAAACCACACCGGGCAAGGCCTCAAGGTCTGTCATCAATCCCGATGTCTCCCACAATGTCAACGCCACAGGGCAAGAGAAGAATAAGTGTTCAATAGTTTCTTCCGCCCCCCAGCAAATTGGACATCTTAGTAACACCTGAACCTTTTTCAGAATTAAAGCTTCCATAGTCGGCAGTGTGCTCTGCAGTAGCTGCTGTTTTGTGCTTGGAATGTACCAAGCGGTTAGGTGAGACTTCACGGCTTCGGGCAGTTTCCAATGGCGGCGAACGGTCTTCGAAACCTACAAGAAAGGTCCTCAGGGGGTTCCTGGGACCTCTTCCGATGCCTAAGTTAGAGAGAGGATTGAGAGAATTGTAAATAAGAGAGAGAATGGAGTAGTTGACGTTACCATAAATGTGATCTCTTGATAAGTATTTATACTAGTCTCGGCTCGGCCGAGTGCATTTAATACCTTGTCGGGCGGTCTAGGGCGCCTCTGGCTTTGCTAATGTTTCTTGTCGGGCTCCGCACCATGAAGCCAGAGTGTCGGGCGGCCCATGACCGCCATATTCTCAGAATGTCGGGCAGTCATGTTGCGCGAAGCGTCAAGACCGCCCTTCGCTATTATTCATGACTTGGGCTCTGCTTGCTCCTTTCATGGGCCTTTCGCCTTTATTGGGCTCACGGGTCGCGTGTCTTCTTTCTTGGCCCAACATTTGCCCCTTAGGCGTGGAAAGCTTTAGGTTTTCGCGTCTAATTGTCCTGTATTGCGATCATTGAGCTGGAGCAGACGTGATGCCCATGAAGCCTGGCCAAAGCGTCTTTTGACCGCGTTTCATATGATTGCCCGTTTGCCCCTAGTCATGGAGAGTTAAAGCGACGGGCGCCTAAGGGGTGATCCGGGGCGGTTTTCTGGCCGTGGTTTGTTGCCACGTGTCGTTTCTCGGGCGCAGAGCCCTGACACCCGGAGGCAAAACGTCACCTCTGAGCCTCGGGGCTGGAGATGTGTCGCTTCGGGATTTTGAACTTCCTTTTTTCGCTTTAAATGTATGGTGAGGGGTTTTTCCGCCAAAACTCTTCCTTGTTTTAGAAAACGATCGTCACCTTCCTCCCTCTTTTTCATGCGACTGCTCAGAGCTTTGTCGCCGCCGACCTCTATATATTCCGATCGACGAACCAGGTATGATTTTTGCCCTCTTCTCTTAACGGTGCTGGTTCTTTCTTGCTCTAGGTCGTTTCTTGACTGAGTTCCGCTTCTGTGAACGGTTCCCCTTTTCATTTTTGTGCATCGCGCCGCCCTCGGCGACTGGCGAATTCTCCCCCTTCGCAGATGTCAGGCGGAGCTCCACCCTCGTCGTCCGGCGTCGATGCAGGCGGTACTACTGCCCTTGGGAGTTCCCCCGCCGCGGACTCTCCTCCCGTGATTGTCCTGGAGAAGGAGCCGTCGAGCTCTGTCGTACCTTTGGCGGTTCACCCGATGGGGAAGAAGCCCATGAGTGCAGCCGCGACCGCTTTCACTTCCCAAGGTATGAACCGCTTTTCACCCATTCGGCACCCATCTGAGTGTGTGTGGGATTTTACTGGGCTAGACTTATACGTTGGAAATGGTTCTGAATTAGACGATTGTTTAGTCGGGGAATGTATCAACTTGGATAACTGTTGTGCTAACATGCGCCCTGTACCAGTTGGGGTTATGGCCACGTCTTCAGCTGTGGGGGATAATTTGTGTGAATTTGAGCGGGTAGGTTTAGATAGTATCTCATTGGAAGAGGATGTCGAGATAAGTAGTGATGTGGAGCGTTCGTAGGCGGCTCCTAGTACATCTTCCTCTTTGGAGATTTCGGAATCGGGGGAGCCCAGACCGCTTCTGGTGGCTATCCGAGATACGGTGTACACCGTTTTGCGCCACGAGGGTATGTGGGAAGGGGAGCAGATTCCCACTAGGGTGTTCGAGCAGGGACCGCAGAACTCGGGGGCGGTCTTTAAACCTGAGCAAGTGTTATACCGCTTAAAGTCGCTGCGTCTGCCCCCTGAATGGCAGTACGCGGCTCCGCTCTGGGTCTTGCCCCAGCGGTTGGATTCCGATTTTGGTAGAGCACATAAAAATCGGCTTGCGGTTCCCGCTTGACCACATCCTTACGAAGGTTTTGCATTGGCTTAACTACACTCTGGGGCGGCTTTCACCAACGATCGTTTTTCACTCGGTAATGTATCATTTGGCGTGTGACCGCATCAAGGAGGACCCATCTTTTGATGCTTTTACGATGATCTATAACATCAGGGATTCGACCAACTGTTGGTCGATCGGAAGGCGGGAGAATCTAGTGGGGTTTGTTACCGGGGCGCCTAAGTTGGACTCACCCTGGTATAGGGAGTATTTTTCGCAAAACCGTCTTGGCAATGGTATGCGGGTGACTCCGAGCCGCTTACGGGTTACGCGGTTGGGTCAAAGGATGACTGATGTGAGTCTAGCAAGTTTCCTCAGTCTGTGAGGGATCATGTAGACTGCATCGTGGATGCGGTTCAGTAGTGTGTTCAACCCAGCGGTTCCAACAGCGCCTATCAACTTGTTCATGGTTTTTACGGTTAGTAGTGTACTTTCTTGATTCCGATGCTTATCTTTCTCATGTGTTTTACTTATGCCTTCCCTTTCCAGGTATGAGGGAGCTAGCGGACGCAAACAGGCCGCGAAGAAAGAAGACGGTTAAGATCTCTCAAGGAGGTGGCACATCCTCATCTGCTGCGGCTACTCCAGCGGATCAGCCGACGGCTTCCCCCCTTCGGCTAGTCCCCGATCCGCCTAGTGCGGCTGGTGGTGGGCCGACCGTTGTACCGCGGGTAGCGGGCAAGAGGCTTCTGCCACGGGAGACCGCTGAGGTTGCGGCAAAACGCACCAAAGTTCGTGCTTCCCCCTCGAAGGCGGACGACAGACGTGAGAAGGGCGTGAAGCGGTCTGATAGGTCAAACCTTGTGGATATCCCTGCGTTGGCTACTACTGATACCGAGGCGGCTGAGCTTGCGTTTCACAGCATTAGCGATCAGCTGGTGATGCCCAACGAGTACACAGCCTCTTCTCAAGGAAGTAACTGCCGACTAGCCGGGACCGCTTCGCAACTCTTCTTCGGGGTTAGTTTTTGTTTGCTATCTCTTCGCCCTTGTTCGGAGTATGTGCCTTTGCTAATCGACTTTCACTCTGCATCGTAGGCCTAGATTGGGTTTTCCCAGATTATACTGATGAATGACCGCCTATCGAAGACCATGGATGACAACACAGTTGAGATAGCGAACCTCAAGAAAAGAGATTTGAGGAGCGGTTGGCGCAGAAGGATAAGGCCTTGCTGGATGAGAGGGAGGCAGCCAAGGTGATCTGCGAGGAGAGGGACCGCCTCCAAGATTTGCTACTGAAGTCCAAGGAGATTGAGAAGACCTTGTTGGAAGAGCAGGACGCATTGCGCAAGGAAGTGAATGAGCTAAGGTTGGAGAAGGCAGCTCTGCTGGTGACGCATGAGGCAGAGGTGACCGCAGCTCGAGCAGAAGCAGGGCCTGCCTATCTGAAGACTGCCGATTTTCTCGCCCAAGACAAGGCAAAGTACAAGGCCGTGGTTGGCAATGTGGTGGCCGCCATTCATCACCTGTTTCGCGAGGACTGTCCCGATATTGGTTGGGATGCGGACCGCGTGTGGGACGCGGTTACCCATTGGTCTGCCTCAGATGTGAATTCGGAGGCGGGTGAATCGGAAGAAGAAGAGGCAGGAGGCGAAGAGGAGGACGCTTCAGAGGGTGATGCGGTTAGCCAGGGCTCCCCGGGGATCTGAGACCGCTCTTTGGATATTCTCATGTTATTTCTCTCCAATGAGGAATGGCCCCTCCCATGTGGCGGCCAACTTGCCATGTTCATCCTTCCTTTGAAAGTCAAGCTTGAGGACCATGTCTCCTTCCACGAGAGGTCGCGGTTTCACGTTCTTGTTGTAAGAGGCCGCGACTTTGGCTTTTTCCCGCATGATGTGTTCCATGGCCGCGTCGCGCCTTGACTCTATCATGTCTAGTTGTGCTAACAGCTCTTTGTGATTGCGCTCTTGATTGTAGGCTTGAACGCGAAGGGAGGGCAAGCTCATCTCCTCTGGGGCAACCGCCTCGGAGCCATACGTTAAAGCAAAGGGAGTTTCGCCCGTGGCGATCTTGTGAGTGGTGCGATGTGCCCATAGAATGTGGGGAAGCTCGGTGGTCCATGCCCCTTTGGCTTCTCGGAGGCGCCTCTTCAAGCCTTGGAGAATCAGTTTGTTGGAAGCTTCTGCATGGCCATTGGTTTGTGGGTATGCTACCGAGGCCATAGTGCATATGATGCGGTTTCGAGCACAAAAGTTCTCAAACGGGCGGCAGTCAAACTGCGTCCCATGATCCGTGATGATCGAATGAGGGATGCCAAAACGGATCATGATATTGTTGAACACGAACTTCTGTACTCTTGCGCTCGTGATAGTTTCCAGCGGTTCGGCCTCAATTCACTTTGTGAAGTAGTCGACTGTGACCACCAAGTACTTCTTCCCCAGAGGTGCCGTGGGAAAGGGTCCCAAGAGATCGAGACCCCACCTAGCAAATGGCCATGGTCGCACCATGCTTTGTAGCTCAGAGCTCAGCTGGTGGTGTTTGGAGGCGTGAACTTGGCACGCGTGACATTTGAGGACGACGTCTGATGCGTCTTTTTTTATGATAGGCCAGTAGTAGCCTTGCAAAAGGACCGTTCTCTCGAGCGATCTGTGGTCGGCGTGTGTGGCACATGTTCCTTGGTGTATCGCTTTCAATGTCCATTTAGCCTCCGAGGCACTTCAAGTAGGCTCCCGAGAATGACCTTTTAAACAGCTAACCGTCCACCATCGAATACCGGGCCGCCTTTCGCTTAAGCGCTTTTCGTTCGACCGGGTGTTGTGGTGCGATGTCGTGCTGCAGATATTGGATCAAGAGGGTCCCCCAGTCGGCAACCTCTCCAATGCTCATGACTTCTTCCTGGGATTCGTTTTCTTTAGTGACGACGTGTCGGTCCCCTTCGAAGTCCATGGCGGTTGCAAGCTTTGAAAGCGCGTCTGCATGCTGATTATCTTCTCTTCGGACATTATCTTCTCTCCCGCACCCAAGTGGCCAATACCGCTAGTGTTTCATCCTAGATTTCGAACGCCTCGAGCACCTATTTGAAAACCAGGAGAGAGTCAGAGAATATATGCACGTCAGTTGCCCCTACGGTGGACAGCATTCGGATCCCATTGATCAGTGCCTCGTATTCGGCGACATTGTTGGTCTTAATCTCTTCAAACCTCAAAGAGACTTCATGTACTACCCCCTCGGGTGACTCGATGACGATCCCTGCCATTGAGGCGGTTTTTCCCGCTGCGGCGTCTATGAATAGACGCCACACTTGATTGCTCTCCTCCGAGGGTGCGGCTTCGAGAGAGAATCCCTCGGCGATGAAATCCGCCAGTACTTTCCCTTTGATGGCTAGCCTTGGGGCATACTCGATGTCATATTCGCTCAGTTCAATTGCCCACTTGGTTAGCCGGCCTGAGGCGTCCATGCCCCTCATGATACTTTTGAGAGGGAGGTGTGACAGCACCGTGATGGGGTGCTCTTGGAAGTACGGTCTTAATTTTCTGGCCGCGGAGGTCACAGCGAGAACCGCTTTCTCAATGGGCATGTACCTCGTTTTGGTGGGGAGGAGCGCCTTGCTCACGTAGTAAACGGGTCGGTCGGAGCCGTCATGCGCCCTTCGCACCAGGACGGAACTCACGGCTTGGTCAGAGACCGCTAGGTACAAGTAAAGTAGCTCTCCGCCGATGGGGGCGCTCAAGGCTGGTGGTCCGCGGGATCTGAGGTTCCGCTATACGTAGGGAGTCCCAGGGACGAGAAATTAGGCGGGACTGGAATCTTGAAGAGTTCCCGTGACAATGAGTTTTGGAGAACAGTGGGGCTCTTGTGCTTCCCATAGGTTGACCGCAAGTGTTCCTCCAAAAATCCAAGGTCCACGTCTTCTGCCTCTTGTCCCCCACCTTCTGTCCGAGCAGGGATATCGAGGACAAGGGCGGTCTTCTGCTTGTCTTTGCGAAGCTCCCCTTTTGAACCTTCTGCGGGGTCTTCTCTTGTCTTCAAAAGTTGGAGAATTTGGGAGAGGTTGTCTTGCATGTTTGCGACTTGCAAGCCTTGACTCTTGACTACCTCCTCGAGCTCTGATTCATCTTCAACCCTCGGCGAGAGGCCTCGAAGGGTGTTGTTTTCAGTCATCCCTTTGAGAGGGGTCTCGAAGTCGTCTCCCATTTTTCACCGCAACCAAGTCATGAGGCCCCACGGTGGGCGCCAAAATGTTTGTGCTTGGAATGTACCAAGCGGTTAGGTGAGACTTCACGGCCTCGGGCGGTTTCCAATGATGGCGAACGGTCTTCGAAACCTACAAGAAAGGTCCTCAGGGGGTTCCTGGGACCTCCTCCGATGCCTAAGTTAGAGAGAGGATTGAGAGAATTGTAAATAAGAGAGAGAATGGAGTAGTTGACGTTACCATAAATGTGATCTCTTGATGAGTATTTATACTAGTCTCGGCTCGGCCGAGTGCATTTAATACCTTGTCGGGCGGTCTAGGGCACCTCTGGCTTTGCTAACGTTTCTTGTCAGGCTCCGTACCATGAAGCCAGAGTGTCGGGTGGTCCATGACCGCCATATTCTCAGAATGTCGGGCAGTCATGTTGCGCGGAGCGTCAAGACCGCCCTTCATTATTATTCCTGACTTGGGCTCTGCTTGCTCCTTTCATGGGCCTTTGGCCTTTATTGGGCTCACGGGCCGCGTGTCTTCTTTCTTGGCCCAACAGCTGCCAAGTGAATAAGCGGAGTTTAGGCTGAACCACAAAGGCCCAGACCCGACTTCACGGTATACACCCATGAGGAGTCATGCCGCCAAACCCAGGTATCCATACTAGGGTTTGAGGAATATGTACCTCAAGTACATAATCTCCTCGGAAAAGATTGACACCAAACACTCACGGAACCAAGACCGAATATCTTGATCAATTAAGGAACACCCACACTCACCACCTATCGGTGATATCCCTGCACGCAAATCGGACAGTCTTGGAACGATCTTCGGAATCCAACCCACTGACATGATGGGAATGGATTTACCAAAACCCACCTGACAACCCAGCCCCTTCATCAGCAAACGAGTGCCATGCAGAATGCTCTGCCATGCCCACGAGGGTCGGGATCCTAGTTTAGCAGGGAGGACCGACCCCTTAGGGAAGTATTTCCCATGAAAAACTTGAGCCAATAAGGACTTCGGCTCATCCTGAATACGCTTGGTAACTTTAGCCAACAACGCCTGATTGAAATGTTCAAACCAGCGGAAACCCATCTCACCTTCATGGATGCTCCTACATAAGAGAGACCAGGACATCCAATGAACTCCCGGTCTACCAATCGACAATCTCCACCAGAAGCGGGCCATATGTTTATCCATTCACCGACAAAGAGTCACTGATAATTTGAAGCACGACATCCCATGTACTGGCAAACCCCCTGCTACTACTTTAAAAAGTGTTTCCTTAGCTGCCAAATAAATGGCGACATACATAAATAAATCAATAACAACACTCATTTTTTTATAGATTTGTTTTTAGTAACTATATATAAATGGGCCTAAGTTATGAGGCCCCAAATAGTTTGAGACTCTATGTTGGGGGTCTGACCAGCACAGTGCCTAGGTCGGGCTTTGTATATTGTATTTGTTTGTGTAGCTAGACTTGGTGTTTGTAATGGATTTGCAGTTTGTGTTAACCAATGAATGTTGAAAGACAAATGAATAGTGCAAACAATTTATTTCTCTAGATATGAATGGTTTGATTTATTTTAGGTGATATATTCACGTTTCTGTGGGATCAGATGAACTATAAATTTTACCTTGGGGATGAGAATTCCAGCTTCTTAAAGGAGTAAATTAGATTTTGAAAATTGAAGTTAATGATTAGTTGAAAGGATTTTTAGAGGTAGATTCGTTGGTATTGAGATGTGCATAGATATTATGATGTGATAATAAGAATTGAAATGAGAATCCACTTAAGGTCATTGATCAAAATCTAGATGGAATCATATGGCACAAATATCTTGATGATAATGTCAAAGGAGATGAACACGCGGAGAACGTGCAGTCCTGCCAAGGAGATGAACACGCAGAGCAGAGGTGGGCGAAGAAACTTGTTCCACACGATCTTTATTGGTGCCTGTTCATGATGGATGTGGTTGACTATGTGGTTGACTTCTGCTAGACTCCGCTGACTGCCCTGTAGTATGGTCTTGGCCTCGTCGATCTGACCACGCCTGACGATCAACGAAACCGAGGGCAAACAACAAGAAAGGGAACAGGGCAACCCCAAACAACAAATTTTTTGGCTACTGCTGGGGAAAGACCTCGAACATCTGGTATGTTGTGTAGCCCACCAGTATCCCCATGTTGAATGAGACCTACGTGTCTGCAATGTAGACAGGGACTAGGCTGAAACTGCTAATGGCCGCGAAAATTTCTCCGAAGACGGGAACTAAATTCAGCAGGTAACGAGCGATGTCCAAATTGCGAGCGAACAACCCCCATCTCATCAGCACAACCACGACGATATCTAAAAGAAATAAACGAGAAATTTACTGAGCGTAGAGGAACTAATTACAAAAATAGTCATATCAACTTGCAACTAGGAGACCATCCCGTTGGTGTGACTGGCATAGAAATGTGTTATATAACCCACCACATTTTCTTAAGTCTACATGTAATGCGTTATATAACCAAGTACATACCCTCTTCTTCATACGTGTAAATTAGTGGTAAACATATTTTTGGGATAAATGTGACATCATATTATCATTGTCAAAAGAGAAATAGAATAATTAGAGGGAATACATTCCTAAGAATACAAACACAGGTGGTCACTATAAAAACACTCTCAAGGTCACTCAGAGCATAGGAAAGAGATCATTCCTTCCAAGCAAGCTGGGGTAAGGATCATGGGTTATATAACCCATCAGTTCATACCCTATCCAATACACCTGGAAATTGTTGGTAAACTCAAACCATGTGATGGGTTATGTAACTCATCAACAACAAGTGGGGAGCTTTCTTTTTCGTTGATTCGGGTTGAGAAATCGGTTGAATCTTGGGGACGAAATTCTTCGAAGGAGGAAGGATTGTTACATTTTATGCATTGCCGTAGGATTCTTTAGGAAGTATCCAAGTTGGTCTAAAATTAGGAGAAGGTTTTATCTTAATTATTAGAGAAGCAGAGTGATTTCGTTTTTGTACTTGCCATTTATTCTTGTACTAAAGCTTGTTCTCGCTTACATGTTTGTTTCGTGGGCAAGCTGTTGTATTTGTTTGGCTCATCATTTTTCTTGGATCGGACTTCTTTCTTTTCAGGACTTTTAGGGGTCGTTTGGAAGTTGCGATTGTTTTGTTGAGATTGTCATTATGCATGTATTGTTTATAATGCATCGTTTTTTTAGCAGAAACAATACATGGATTGTTTCTATGATGTGACAGAAACTATCACTCATTTTGAGTGATTGTTATATCTAAATTTTTAGTTGTGATTGTTGAGATAGTTGAGTTGAGATTGTTTTGTCTCAGCTTTTAGTTGATGCGACATACACAATCACACATACCAAACGTTGTATTCTACAATGCATCAAATTCGACAATACATGTATAATATTATACATGCATTCTCAACAATACATCTATTTAACAATCGCAACTTCCAAACGAACCCTTAGTCCAAACTCTTAATCACATTCTTATTTTGTAATGAAATCAGATATTATATATAAAAATCCCTTGAAGTTTGAGTTATTTACAAAAGAACCACTTAATTAATAATAATATGAAAACCATGGGTTTTATCTACTAATGAGTTATGCATTTTCTAGTATGGATGAAAATTAATCATCTACAAAATATTATAAGCGTTTTCTTGAAAAGCAGTTCAGACTAACTTCAACCCGTAAAGTTAAATTTGGCTCCCCAAATAGCCAAATATGGCTTTTTAGCTCCCCAAATCCCATTTTCACTCCAACCCTACACAAAGTTAAATTTCGCTTCCCATCTCCCTTTTTTCAATTTATTACAATAAACCATACTTATTTGACCTCTAATTTTCATATTTCACTTTAATTATTCTATAGTTAGTTATTACTTTTGAAAAAAAATCGATGTATTTTTTTTTAAATTCCAAGACAAAATTTCAGAAAATTAGTCATTATTTTGTTACCGTTAACTTCGGGACCAATGAGAAAATACAAATTAAACATACAACAATTCATATCTTCTTTCAAACAATTAAACAAACAACATACACAATCAACCAATGACAAAATACCACACAAAAAAAGAAAAAAGAAAAACAACACAATCAACCAATGAGAAAATTCTACAGAAACAAATAAAAAATAAAGGAGGACCCGCCGCGGGTCCACCATTTTCTCTAGCCAAATTTGGCTTTTCCACTCTTTTGTGAGCTAAATTTGGCTCTCAATTCACCAATACTCATTTTTAGCTCCCTAAATAATGTGGGTTGGAGCACCAAAAAAGAACTAAAAATGGGTAATTTTACATCCATCTAGCCTTCCACGTCATCACATTATCTTTTCTCCCTGTCCCCTTTAAAATTCCTTCTCTCTTCTACACGACTACACGAGACTTTATTTGGGCTGAAAATTATAAGAAAACGTTAAAAGGCTTTCTCATCCATACTAAGGACCAACTCATATTAGAGCCCATCCACCTTCCATTACAACCCGAACAAATCAAACAAAAAACCCTACCAAAGTACCAATCGATACTATCTTTCACCACCAAATGACAAGCCTTATCTCAAGAACATAGCCACAAGAACATCTGCATCTCCATTCAAATAAATCAAATGCAAACCACCACTTCTTTTCGGTAATGCTTTTTTTTTTTGTAGTTTTTCCCTCGCCCAGTTCTCGGTTTTTTCTCCTAACGATGGTACAATTTTCCTCGGTTTTTTTTTTTCTTATGCACAAGTTTTATCTGTTTCCTGACTTTTCTGATTCTTCACGGTATATAGTGCTTTGTTTAGAGAAATGTGGATCATTTTAAGAATGGATTTTAAGTGTTTTTGTCAATGTGGGTGGTACTTTGCCATGAGACTAAATTATACTTTAGTGATGTCGACGAGACTAAAGTTTAATTAGTGTTAAAAAGGAATATATGTAGTGTATACATCCTAAGTTCCATAACCATGTAAAATTTTGCAATGTTGTAAGAGTTTGTAAATTTTAGTCAGGAAAATAAATTGATAAAGACTTATAATTGCAATGTTGTAGGAATTTGTAAATTTTAGTCATTAAAATAAACTCTCATTGAACTATCAAGACATCAACCTACATGAGTTAAAATTTGATAATTTAATCATTAAAATTTCAATATTTACTATATTAACTTGAGAATTGAACCAAGAGTTTTGATTATGATTAAAAGTTATTTGAATGTTTTATTTTAAAAACCTGTTTTGGTTGGATAGAGATTAAAAATTCTTTATTGAGCGCTGAGAATTTGTTTGAGAAATTAGTTTATACTGAGTCAATGTGTATACATTGGAGTCACAACGACAACTTTTCTTTAGAAAAATCAATTATAACAGCGTAATTTTTTTATAGCGAAATTGAAATAAATTAAACAGAGATATTTTGGTTAGTACAAATGATCCCGGCCAATAGGCCGGGGACAAAGCTAGTTATACTCTATGATATTTCCCCATGTTGTACTCATTGCAATTAGAGGTGTCAAACAGATTGGTGGACTAAATTGATGAATTCATGAATCCAATGACATCTAAACTTTGGGCCATCATAAAATTCTTGAAATTTTTTTTTTGCACTAACATATCATTATAAATGAATATGTATGAAAATTTAATTTTTGAAGAATATTTTCTATTACAAAATGAAAATATAAAATTTATAGGTATTAGATTGTAATTTGTTAAGAATATTTTCCCAATATACATACGCACGTAGGTAACAAAACCACAGTTTATTAGTTAATTGACAACCGTATTCAGTGGCGGACCCAGAAATTTTACATAGGGGTGTCCTCTTTTAAAAATTGAATTAAATAAATTAAATTATTAAATTATTAAAAAAAATAAAAAATTCTTATATAAGAAAATACCTGAATCGTACGAGTTAAAAAAAGTCCATGATGTGTTTTCATATTCGGAAATAATTGTAAAATACACTTGGTGTCTACACTGCTCAAAAAAATTGCCTTTGTATATCCTACTAGAATCATTCATGAACTGATCACATATTCGAGTTTTACACTTGTTCTTGATGTAACTCAAAGCTGAAAATACTCTTTCAACACTTGTCGTACAACAGTGTTTAAAATAATTTGTTTAATTGTTAGGTTTTGAAAATAATTAGAGATATGGAAAGACATTTTACTATTATATAGTGTTTAAAATCGAACAAAACATGAGTTGTAGTCTAAAGAAAATTATTTTTATTAATAATAATAGTGTATTGGGTTTGAATTACTCAAACTACAACTTATATTCACATACGCAAACTAAAGGATGAGAGTAGGATAATTATTTTTTCAAATTTCAGGGGTGTCCCCGACTATCAATTATAATTTTTTTGTCTATACGTAATTTACCACCGGGAGTTGGATCATTTTCCCAAATTTTAGGGGTGTCCCATGTGGGTCCGCCCCTGACCGTACCAATTAAATAGACAACATCACAAATTGACATGCATCAAGCACGCAGGAAGAAATAAACAAGAAAAAAAAATTAATAACATTTTCTACCCTTCTATTATTGTAAGTTAACAAACGTGTCCCTTTATTAAATTTTTGCATAAACATACATTTTTACTATTAAAACGTAAAATATAATCTTGTGTTTAATTTTTCGTTACATAGGTGTTAAGTGGGCTGGAAAATGACTTAATTGCCTCTCATTTGATAATAATTTAATTTTAATTAATTTTTGTCCCATACTAACTAAAGGGCTAATACCACTACAACACCCGAACTATCGACAAAATGTCACTTGTGTCCTATTTTATTCAATATTCCATTTATGTCCCGAACTATTTTTCCGTTAGTGTTGATTGATGTTGACCGTTAATATTCAATAGATTGCCAAGTCACTGCTGATGTGTCTGTCAACGTGGCTTTTGGGCACAAAATTTTATTTTTTAAAATTAAAATTTGAAAATAAAAAAAAATAAGAAAGGGAAAATACCTTCGGTTTCCCATCTTTCTCTCTCGTCTGGATCTTTCATCCTCAGTTTCTCACCGAGCCTTTCCCTCTCCGCCACCGAATCCGAGGAAATTGTTGCGCCGCGCAAGAGTAATCATCCATAACTCTGGTTCTCTTCCTCGATGAAACACCAGCTCCCTCTCCCAGGATGGCTTGCCGCCTCTCTCCCTCTCCAAAACCTCAATCTGAACCAAATCTCTTCGCAGGCTCCCAACTTCTTCCTCTTCTCTCACCCTCAACTCCATCAAAATTACAAAATTACAAATGGGAGAGATCTGATTCCAGGGAGGAGAATTAGGGGAGCCAACTAGTTATTCGAGTGCTGGCTGGCGACGACGTGTGAGAAATCCACGGCCAGTGAGAGTAAAAAGCCAGGTCGGGCTAGCCTTTGCGGGAAATCTAATAGGAGAGGAGGGGGCATCGAGAAAAAAAGCAAAAATACTCTCTTCTCTCTCTCTCTAGGCCGGTAGCGATTCCAGTTCGCCGACGGCCTTCCGGCGTCGCGCGAAGGCTCTGATCAGTGGTGGTTTTCTATCCCGACTGTCTTCTTTTTCTCGTCTGAACCTCCTTTTCTCCCTGAGCTTGAGATGTCCTCCATTGGTCAATCTTGGGCGGATTTATTCGGCATTGCTGAAGAAAATCGGCTGGTTTATATTGAACCAGAGATCGTGGATGGCGGATTGAGGATCCCGGAGGAGCTTGTTCAGGAAGGTGAAGCCCGCTGGAAGAATAGCCTCGTTGGTCAGTTTCTGCATACCTCTCCTTCTATGAAGCAGCTTCAGAGTTGGGCGAATAGACTTTGGGGGAAATCGGGCCTAGTTAGGGTTTCGCGATTCAGTGAGCAACTTTTTCTCTTCCAATTCCCGAATGCGAAAGCAGCGGATTGGGTCTTCACTAGTGGTCTGTGGCACTTCAATGATGATATGTGCTTTCTTCGGCAGTGGTCAGCGGGGATCAGAGCGGTTAATTGCGATTCCACCATTCCTATCTGGGTATGTTTTCAAGATCTCCCTGTGGAGTTTGCCACTGGTAGGATTTTGACTCGTATGGCTAGTATGCTGGGGCGACCTTTGTGGTTTGATCAGTAGACTAGACTGGGTAGAAGAATGGGATTTCCTAAGGTTTGTGTTGAAATGTCTATAGACTCAACTTTCCCAGAGACTTTGAAGTTGGCTCCTGACCGTAAGCCAGCTTTCTTGGTGAACTTGGAATATTGCAATAAGCCAATTGGTTGCCAGAAGTGCAAGGTGTTTGGGCATAAGTGTGAAGATGCAGGGGGTGAATTGGAAGAGGGTCAGGGATGTCAGGGGAATGCAGAGGTTGGGGAAGTGGAAGCTGTTACTGGCAGTGCAGGTAAGGTGATTTTGGATTCCATTCTTGCTTCAAGAGGTAAGGCTCAAGAATCTGCAGAATCAGGTTGTCAGATATTGAATCTAGCTGTAGCAAACCTGGTCAAATCCATTGAGCAGGGTGTGCTAACCGAATGGCAAAAATCTAGTGCCCTGGAGTTGCGTACTGATAGTGAGTTGCAGACATCTATGGTTGGGCAAACATGCTCTCCAACTACTGGGGAAGGGGGTCCTATCACTCCTGTAGCCAATAGATTTTAGAGTTTAGCTGGTGAATCTTTTTCAGTGGGTGAAATTGTAGTGAGTAGTCATGTTCTTAGTAATCTGGATGATTTCCCTGCACTGGAAGGAGGGGGGAAGGGTAAGGGCAAGCAAGGTAAGAAGGGGCCAGGTAGGCCTGCAAAACCAAAACCTAAAAAATGAAGATACTTGCTTGAAATATTAGGGGATTTAATCACCCCGCCAAGCAGAGTCAGATTTTGGAGGTAATTAGTAAAGAAAATGTAGATGTTTTTGGAGTCATTGAAACCAGGGTAAAGGAAGGGAAGTATAAAGAGATAGTGGATACAAAGTTTGACAGATGGGAGCATGCTCATAACTATGAGTACTCAGCTTTGGGTCGGTTGTGGATTTTTTGGAAAAAAGACTTGAATTTTACTATATTAGAGAAGTCTGAGCAGTTTATACATGGAGTGGTTAGAGGTGACAAGACTGTGAAGATTACCTTTGTGTATGGCTCAAATGATGAAGGCTCTCGAAGGAATATATTTCATCATCCTGTACTCAGGCCTGAGAACTTACCTTGGATTGTGTTAGGAGATTTCAATGCAATCCGAAATGTTAATGAAGCTTCGAATAACCCAGTTAGCTCACAAAGTATGATTGACTTTGATGAGTGGATAACTAGTATGGAATTGGAGGAAAGTTCATTTGAGGGGCCTTGGTTTTCTTGGACTAACAAACAGGAGGGGAATCCCATTGCCAGGAGAATAGATAGAGTCCTAGTAAATTCTAGTTGGCTAACTATGTTTCCCCACTATGCAGTTACCCTTCTCCCCTCTAGGCTTTCGGATCACTGTGGTTTACTTATGAACACAGACATCCATATCTCCTCTCTACCAAAGCCTTTTAAGTATTTTAGCTGCTGGGAAACTCACCCTCAATACAAACAGATTGTCAAAGGTGCCTGGAATACACAGTTCAGAGGTACTCCCATGTTTGTAGTGTGTCAGAAGCTGAGAGAGGTTAAAAGGCAGCTGAAAAGGCTAAATAGATCATCCTACTCAGAAATATCAGAAAGAGTTAGACTTGCAAGGTGTGAGGTGGAAGCCCTACAGATAGAAGCTCTCCTTCAACCATCTTCTGACTCTTTCCAAAGAGTCAATGAGTGTCAGTTCCTGCTTTCTAAACTGCTAAAGGAAGAAGAAATTTTCTACAGGCAAAAGTCTCGACTTCTCTGGGTCAAGACTGGGGATCTAAATACATCATTCTTCCATAACTATGTGAAGGCTCGTCAGGCTCGATCAACCATTAAAAAAGTCATCTCAGAAGAAGGGGAAATCCTAACTGATACAAAGGATATAAGTGAAGAAGCGGTTAGGTTCTACAAGAACTTGATGGGAACAAAAAAATCGTGATGTGCAGAAAGTAAATAGTGAACTGCTATCCCACATGTTGGTTCATTCTCTTAATCCTGAACAAGCAGAACCTCTTTGCTATCCAGTTACTAGAGAAGAAATAAGGATGGCTCTCTTTTCTATGAATGGAGAAAAATCTCCTGGACCAGATGGTTTCACAGTAGGGTTTTATCAGCATAACTGGGAGATTTTGGGTGATGATCTTACTGCTGCAATCATGGATTTCTTCAGGACAGGAAAGCTCCTATCTGAGGTAAACTCCACCTATCTGGCCCTAATTCCTAAAGTTCAGAATGTTGATTGTATGAAACAATTTAGGCTCATTTCCTGTTGCAACATTATATACAAATGTATAGCTAAGGTGCTTGCAAATAGACTGAAGGAAGTTCTACCTATTGTTATAAGCCAGAACCAGTCAGCTTTTATAAAGGGCAGACTAATTAGTGATAATGTTCTTCTGGCCCATGAAATGGTGAGACTGTATAATAGGAAATCCATTTCACCTAGATGTGTCCTCAAAGTAGATATGATGAAAGCCTTTGACAGTGTAGACTGGGTTTACCTAGAAACAGTTATGGAAGCTATGAGATTTCCTCCTCAGTTTATCAATTGGATAGGGGTTTGTCTGCAGAGTATAAAGCTTAGTGTTTGTTTTAATGGGGGACTATGTGGCTATTTTTCTGCTCAAAAAGGGTTGAGACAAGGGGACCCTCTTTCCCCCTATCTCTTCACCATAGCTATGGAGGTTCTGTCCTGCATGTTAAATAGAGCATATGCTGTAAAATCTCTCCCACCTCATCCACAAACACACAGAATTGGTCTCTCTCACCTATGTTTTGCTGATGACCTTCTGGTCTTCACAAAAGGGACTCCTGAGGCTGTGGGGAAAGCAAAGGATATCCTGAATGCTTTCTATACTATCTTTGGGTTAAAATGTAACCCTGCAAAAAGTGAAGTTTTCTGTGGTGGAGTTGATCTAAATGTTCAGGCTCTTATTTCCTCTAGTTCTGGGTTTGCTATTGGTCACCTTCCTGTGCGTTATCTAGGGATTCCTCTCATTGCAGGGAAATTGAGTAATGCAAACTGTTTAGCTTTGGTTGAAAGGATAACTGCTAGAATCAGGGGCTGGAAGGTGAAAACCCTATCTTATGTTAGCAAACTGCAGCTCGTTTCTGCTGTGATTTCTAGCATAACTCAGTATTGGAATGGAATCATTCAGCTTCCAGTTAAAGTGATTAGGATGATTGAGAAACACTGCTCTGATTTCTTATGGAGTGCAAAAGAAGATGGAAAGAAAGCTAAGGTCCACTGGGAGGTGGTAGCTAGACCTAAGAAGGAGGGGGGGATTAGGTTTCAAGGATCTAAGGAGTTGGAATATGGCTTGTTTAGTAAGGCACCTCTGGGCCATCTCCTCTAACTCCTCTTCTCTATGGGCAACTTGGGTAAGACACTATCAACTTACCTACACATCTATTTGGGAGATACCTCTTTCTACTCCATGCTCCTGGGCTTGGAGAAAAGTATTGAAAATAAGGCCAAAAGTTGCTCAACATCTCAGGATTCGATCGGCAGGAGTGTATTGGGATGATAGTGTGATGGAGAAATATTCAGTCAAAAAAGTTTGGGAGTCACTTTGAGTTCAGCATGAGAGAGTTCAGTGGTACTCGTTGGTCTGGAAATCTTTTGGTACTCCTAGAGATAAGCTCATAGTCTGGTTAATCATTCTAAACAGAATTTCCACTCTGTATAAGGTGCAAAGATGGAATGCTTCAGTAGTAAATGTCTGCCCTATGTGCTCCACTATGGCAGAGTCACGAGATCATCTCTATTTTGAATGTTCTTATTCTCAGCATGTTATCCAGGCTGTATTTGCAGGGAGAAATGTGGTGGGAGCTAGCTGGGATGAGTCGTTGACCATTGTTGTGACTCTCTTTCGGACAAACTGTCCTGATTTTGATCGAGACAGGCTTTTGTGAGTGATGGTGGTGGCTGAGATTTGGAGGGAAAGGTGCAGGAGGGTTATGGCTGGGGAGGGGCTGACAGGGCCTCAACTAATTGAGAAGTTGAAAGGGTTACTATTACTACTTAGAAATGGGTTCTCTCAGATAGAGCTTGCCATCTCAGAGGACCATATTAATAGTATAGAGTAGTCAGAATGTTTTTCTTTTTCTGGTTTTGTAACAAGTGGTAGTTCCCAGTCTCTGGATGTTGTAATTGATTGGTACCAGTTAGGGGGTTTTTCCTCTGAAGCCCCCTTTCTTGATGAATAAAACAACTTATTCATAAAATAAAAAAAACAGGTCGTGGCCGCCAAGATTTGGGGATTGTGGGACCATGGCGAAGACGAAGTTGGTGGAGAAGAATAGAGATGATTTTCCGCAGATGAATTTGAGAGAGCGAGGGAAGAAAGCGTGGCCAATCTGAAGGGCGGAGGCGTTGGTGAGTCGGAGAAGTCCGTTGGGCCATGGAAGATGTTATTGTCTGATTGCTGGGTGGAGATGGTGAAGGCAAGTGTGGATAATAGAACAAGGAAAGGGATGAGAGAAACAGAACTTTGGGGAACATATCTGTAACCACAAACGAAGATCTTTTAGGTGGAAGGGATTTCTTGATCCGAGAAAAATTTGGGTAACAGATGCAATGATTTTTTATTATTATTTTAACTCAATTTTTATTTAATTTGAATTAAAAAAATATGAGGTCAGTGACGTGGCATCTATGTGACAGTCACATTTTTTACCACGTCAACAAAAGTCAACTTCGCATTGACCACCGTTTGGTCAACCATTATCTTTAACGGTCAACGAAATTGACAGGATACAAATGACACAAAGTATCATAGTTGAGGACATGAATGGAATATTGAATAAAATAGGACACAAGTGGCATTTTGTCGATAGTTCAGGTGTTGTAGTGGTATTAGCCCTTAATTAAAATTAAAACAAAAGTGTCCTCCCCGCAACCTATATTCCCAGTTCCCACCATACACAATCAAAGAAAAGTAAATGTCACATTTGATCACTGATATTACTAAATCATGTCATGTTTAGTCACTAAAAATTTTTAATATCAATTTTGGTAACTCGAATTACTGAAACATGTCACAATTAGTCACTCGAATGACTGAAACAAGTCAAATTTAGTCACTCTCTTGTTAGTTTCCGTCCAACTTCATTATTTAGTCACTCGAATGACTGAAACAGGTCACATTTAGTCACTCTCCCATTAGTTCCGTCCAACTCCATTAATGAAGTTGAACGGAAGCTAACGAGAGAGTGACTAAATTTGACTTGTTTCAGTAATTCGAGTGACCAAAATTGATATTAAATTTTTCTAGTGACTAAACATGACACAATTTAGTAATCTCAGTGACCAAATGTGACATTTACCCATCAAAGAAAAGAAACATCACCAAATTAAAATTAAAACTTCTAAAAAATTAAAATTAAAACAAAAGTGTCTCAAGACGACCTCCCTTGCGGCGCCGTTTAGTCTTTTATAGATTTTTTTTAAATTTCTCTACTATATGCTATTTTATGGTGTGATTTGTTGTATTTCTAGTAGTCTTTTATGATATGGTTCATGATACTCATTATGCTCATAGAACAGATCAGTGCCACACGCATGTCCCTCCTAATTTTTAATAAGGACAAGCATGTTCCTCCTTTTATAAGTCTGCATAGTTTTAGTTAATCCTTTTGAAATAGAAAGTCATCAAAATGAAATTAAATATTCCTACCGATCGAAAACCAGTGTTATCATCATGCTAACAAACAGGGTGTTAACATCCTAACCTCTAGTCCTCTACCAATTATGATGAGCAGGGGTGTGCAACAGGTTGGTCTGTACCGAATCACATCAGCCCAATCGGATGTTTGGACTAGACCATACCGAACTAGATAGAATGTGGTCCGGTCTTTGGTCTCATTAAATTTATAAATATTCAAGAAAAATTATTCGAAATGAATTTTTGGACTAGACCAAACTATAGGAAATTAGGCCAAATATACTGTTAATTCAATTCTTGATTCTAAGATGATCACTTCTACTATGCTTGAAAGTATAACTTGAAGTTATATCATAACGTTAAAGGTGCAAATTGAAGTTGTACCATAAGAGATGTGAACCTTTATATTATGGTACAACTTCAACTTGTACGATATAAAGGTACAACTTTAGTTTGTGCCATAATGAAATTTGTACAAATGAGTGTAGGTACAACATCAGGTTGTATCATAAAGTTAAAGGTACAACTTCAAATTGTACTATGAAGACAAAAACTAAAGCATCAATGCTTTAAAGCATTGTAAAAAATTTCGTCTATAATATATTTCACCATTATACCGCACTTGTTGGATAAATTCCAATAGGCGGTTTAAAGCATTGGGTAAATTCCAACAGTCTTGTTGACTAGGATACGATTTGTCGACCACGAGAAGGAGGGCTTGGACTCTGGAATGCTACACGGATGAACGAGGCTTTCATGATAAAGATAGCCTGGCGGCTACTCGCCGAACCAAACAGCTTATGGGCAAGGGTTATTCGAGCAAAGTATTTGAAGGAAACGGAAGACGGGTGGCAGCCGCGGGTGCGAGGGAGAATCTCCAACCTTTGGCAGGGTGTTCTTCGAGTCCTTCATCTACTATCGCGGGCCATTATGTGGAACATTCAGAGTGGCGCTCAGACCCAATTTTGGACCAATAGGTGGCTGCAAGATGGGACAACGTTAGCTGATATAGCGAACCACTTTCCTCAGGAGGCGTTGTCTCTTACAGTTGCTGATTCGGTTCTGAACAGGGAATGGAACCTTGATTACATGCGAGCATTTCTTCTAGAGGAGGTTGTCCGGCAAATCAAACCGCATCAGCCATCACAAAATTTGGAGCCGGATATACCCATTTGGCGCCTGGCCCCGGATGGTGAATTCACCCTCAAGACCGCATACTCACTTACAAACGACGAAGAACAGCCGCATGGAACAAACCCGATATGGCGTGCATTCTGGCGCACGCCAGCGACTCAACGAGTACATGCATTCTTTTGGCTAGCTGCACATCAAAGATTGCTCACAAACAGCGAGAGGCAAAGACGTCATCTCACGGATACTACTACTTGTTCGGTTTGTGGTGCGGCTGACGAGACGACTCTACATGTAGTACGAGACTACTCCTTTACGCGCGCTGCTTGGGTTGAGTTTCTTGACGGGGATCTAGATGATATTTTCTTCCAAGAGGACCATGTTGGAAATGTATATGAATGTATATGAATAGCTTTGAAAGCTATAGAGTCTCTAGTGGAAAAACTACCACATTGGTAGTTTTACTTGGTGAAATGTGTATAAAGATAGGAGCCTCACTCCCAAGGGCATGCCCCTTGGGGTGACCCACTTTTGTGGGAGAGGGAGGACCTAATGGATCACCACACACGCGCGCGCACGCGCGCCGTCCGTCCATCCGACCGGCCGGTCGGTCGGTTGGTTGGTTGGTTGGTTGGTTGGTTCACTTGAGACTATATATATTTTTGGAGAAATTCCTAACGAAATTAATTATTTAATAATTAATTATTAATCTGTTATTCTGAGGTATATTCCTAAGGATAATCGACTAAAACGGAATATTCGAAGGATAATCCCTCCGGGTTTATCTTAACCGACGGTTTTAATTAAGGAAGTAATTATCTTCCTTAATTAGTCCGACTTATTCCCCAAGCAAGAGGGTATATTCCTAGGGGTTCGGCTCCTATAAATAGCCGCCTCCCCAGCCCCTCTAAACACATCACAACGAGCAGAAACACAATAGAGAGAGTGTTTAGAGAGCTTCGGTTTTCGCACAAAACCGCGAGTATTGAGAGGAGCTGTTTTATCCTGGAGACGACCGGTTGATAGTCTGCCGTGCGCATCGAAGGCAGTGCCGCGAACGTCTTAAAGAAAGCGACCTAGTCCGCGACTCAGCTCCAGATTCGGTAACCTCGTTCCTTTTGTTGTTCCGTTCCTAACAATTTTAAGACGTTCGGCTGCTGCTATGTCGACTGAACAGAACAACATGGCCGGATCTGGTGCTGTCGATATCAATCGACCCTTTCGCTTCGTTGGGGTCAACTTCCGTCGCTGGAGGCAAAAGATGGAGTTCTACCTGACAACCAAGAAGCTGGCCCACTGCCTCACCAGCATGCCTGTCGAGCTGCCGGAAGAAGCGACCGATGAGGAGAGGGCTGCTTCTGCCAGGGAAAGGGAGCATGACTTCCTGTGCAAGAACTACATCCTCAACGGCCTGGCAGACGATCTGTACGACTACTATGCGGACAGTAAGAACACCGCGATGATGATCTGGGATGCGCTTCAAAAGAAGTACGACACGGAGGAGGCTGGAGCTAAGAAGTATGCTGTCAGCCGCTACCTGCGCTACCAGATGGTGGATGACAAGTCCGTCAAAGTTCAGTCCCACGAACTTCAGAAAATAGCTCATGAGATCGTCTCTGAAGGTATGCCTCTGGACGATCAATTTCAAGTTGCTTGCATTATTGATAAGCTGCCCCCTTCGTGGAAAGAGTTTAAGAATATGCTTAGGCACAAAACCAAAGAATTTTCACTGGAAAGCTTGATTACTCGCCTAAGGATTGAGGAAGAGTCCCGCAAGCAGGATATGAAAGAAGAGGTGATGGTCGTCACTGCTAAACGACCCACCCCTAGAGCTCTTAAACCTAACCAGAAAGGATTTAAGAGTAAGAACCAGCAGGTCCGCCCCCACCAGAATGGTGCCTCTCGAGGTAACCAAAGGGTCATGGCCCAAACCTCTAAGAATGACCCACCGTTTATCTGCTATAACTGTGGAAAACCGGGTCATATGGCAAAGAAGTGCCGGAACAAGCAAAACCCTGCCGCTGCGGCCAGGGTTAACTTGACAGAAGAGGATTTGATAGCCATGATCACAGATATGATCGCTGAAGTTAACCTCACCGGTGACTCAGAAGGATGGTGGCTGGATACAGGTGCATCGAAGCATGTATGCAACAATCGTGCTATGTTCAAAACATACACAGAAGCACCTGCTGACAAGAAAGTATTGTTGGGGACTACCCACACTACTATGGTTGCTGGTTCTGGTGAAGTGGAGCTGAACTTCACCTCTGGGAAGAAGATGGTGCTCAAGGATGTGTTGCACACTCCAGAGATAAGGAAGAATCTTGTTTCGGGATATCTTCTTAATAAGGCTGGGTTTAATCAAACTATTGGGGCAGACTTGTATACCCTTACTAAGAATGGGAGTTTTGTGGGAAAGGGATATGCATGTAATGGGATGTTCAAGTTGAATGTCGAAATTAATAAGATGAATTCTTCAGTTTACATGGTGTGTGATTTGAATGTTTGGCATGCTCGTCTTTGTCATGTGAACACACGAATTGTGAAGAATTTAAGCAAGCTAGGGCATATCCCTAAACTCTCAATGAATGAATTTGATAAATGTGATTTCTGTAGCCAAGCTAAAATAACGAAAACGCCCCATAAATCTGTGAGTAGAGAATCAGAACCCTTAGATCTTATTCATTATGATATTTGTGAACTAGATGGGACGTTAACTAGGTCTGGCAAGAGATACTTTATCACTTTCATAGATGATTGCTCTGATTATTGCTTTGTTTATTTGATGAAAAACAAAAGTGAAGCCCTTTATATGTTCAAGGTATTTGTGGTTGAATTTGAAAATCAGTGCAATCGAAAGATAAAAAGACTTAGGAGTGATAGAGGATCAGAGTATGACTCTAATCCCTTCAAGGAATTCTATAGCTCACATGGTATCATTCATGAAACCACGGCACCATATTCACCAGAAATTAATGGTAAAGCTGAGCGGAAAAATAGGACGTTTACAGAATTAGTCGTGGCTATTATGCTCAATTCTGGAGCTGCTTCTTCTTGGTGGGGTGATATTTTGTTGACAGTTTGCTATGTGCTAAACCGTCTTCCAAAAACAAATAGAAAAGAATCACCCTATGAGATCTTGAAGAATAAGCCACCTAATCTGTCCTATTTAAGAACGTGGGGCTGTTTGGCCTACGTAAGAATTCCGGATCCTAAGAGGATTAAATTGGCTAGTCGAGCATATGAATGTGTCTTCGTTGGCTATGCGGCCAATAGTAAGGCATATAGATTCTATGATTTGAATGCTCGTACTATAATAGAATCCATTGATGCTGATTTCTTTGAGACACGATTTCCATTTAAAACAAGAAATAGTGGGGGTAATGTACTACCTACTATTAGAGATAACGGAACTAGTGGGGGTGTTGGTTCTGAGGATGAACTCAGAAGAAGTAAAAGAGCTAGAATCTCTAAAGATTTTGGTGATGACTTTACTACAGTATTCACCCTCGAAGATCCAAAAAGTTTGCAGGAAGCATTAACTTCCGTAGATGCAGATTTTTGGAATGAGGCTGTTATAGATGAAATGGAATCGTTAGAAGCTAATAAGACTTGGCATCTAACAGACTTACCTCCTGGCTGCAAAGTCTTAGGTAATAAATGGGTTCTAAAAACGAAACGGAAACCTGATGGTGCAATCAAAAGGTTCCGAGCTCGCCTAGTAGTTAAGGGCTACAGGCAGAGAGAGAATATAGATTTCTTCGATACCTATTCACCAGTATCTAGAATAACATCCATTCGTGTAATGATTGCTCTTGCTGCCTTGAACAATCTCGTGGTACACCAAATGGATGTTAAGACCGCTTTTTTGAACGGTGATCTAGATGAAGAAATCTATATGGAACAACCAGAAGGGTTTGTTATCCCCGAACATGCCTCGAAAGTCTGTAAGTTAGACAAATCATTATATGGTTTGAAACAGGCTCCAAAACAGTGGCATGAGAAGTTTGACACTCTCGTTCTCTCACATGGCTTTAAGGTGAATGAAAGTGACAAGTGTATTTACTGCAAGTCAGAAAATAACACTTGTACTATCATATGTTTGTATGTAGATGACATGTTGATATTTGGTACAAATATTCACGTGGTCAATGAAGCAAAAGCCATGTTAAAAGAGAGCTTTGAAGTGAAAGATCTGGGAGAAGCAAAGTTTATGCTTGGAATCCAGATAACTAGAACAGCAAATGGTTATTCTCTAGATCAATCTAGCTACATAGAGAAGATCTTGAAGAAATATAACTATTTCGACTGTAAACCTGCGTGTACTCCGTATGATGCTAGTGTAAAGCTATTTAAGAACACTGGAGACAGTGTAAGACAATCAGAATATGCTAGCATCATTGGCAGTCTCCGTTATGCTGCGGATTACACTCGACCAGACATTGCATATGTCGTGGGATTGCTTGGCAGGTTTAACAGCTGTCCTAGTAGAGAGCATTGGAATGCTATAGAGAGGGTCATGAGATACCTCAAGAGAACAGCAAACCTTGGTATACATTATCAAAGGTTTCCTGCTGTACTAGAAGGGTATAGTGATGCGGATTGGAATACCCTATCAGATGACTCCAAGGCAACCAGCGGGTATGTTTTTAACATCGCTGGTGGAGCTGTGTCTTGGAAGTCAAAGAAACAAACAATCATAGCTCAATCAACTATGGAATCAGAGATGATAGCACTAGCAACGGCTAGTGAAGAAGCAAGTTGGTTGAAAGGATTGTTGTCAGAGATTCCCCTATGGGAAAGACCGGTCCCTACGGTATTGATCCATTGTGATAGTACCGCAGCTATCGCTAAAGTTGAGAACCGGTTCTATAACGGAAAGAAACGACAGATTCGTCGTAAGCACAGTACTGTAAGAGAACTCCTAACGATAGGAGCAGTGAGGGTGGATCATATAAGATCCGAACAGAATCTAGCTGATCCTTTGACGAAAGGATTACCTAGAGAGAAAGTCCAGAATACCGCCAAGGGTATGGGACTTATGCCTACCGAACCACGGACTACAAGTGATGGTAACCCGACCCAATAGACTGGAGATCCCAAGAAATGGGTTCAATGGGTAATAACAAGTCATGAGTAGTATGCGAAAAGTTCATGCATAGTGAAGCATGAATCCCAAAGCAATGGAGGTTGAGTTAATAACTCTTAATGAGGTCTATACCCTATGTGGGGTGGAGTACTTTACTTTGGGGGTACTCTTGATAGACTCACCTATGTGAATGTGGGAGTGGGGCCGCTCCCTATGGAACTTTGGAGGCACAAAGTTGCTAGAGCGTTCACTAAACCAGGGTAACGTGCATGGCCATAAACGCACGTGCTATGAAGAGAACACAACTCAATGAAAAGATCTGGTGTGCTACACTGTCTGAGATAGGGTTCAAGACTACGAGTCACCCTTATGAAATCGGAAGTGTAACCACTACGCTAAGGTTCAAATCTTCGCGATACCTTAGCTTATGCCCGATCTTATGGAACTGTTGATGCTCAGAGATAGTTTCAAAACTATTCAAGTGGGGGATTGTTGGAAATGTATATGAATGTATATGAATAGCTTTGAAAGCTATAGAGTCTCTAGTGGAAAAACTACCACATTGGTAGTTTTACTTGGTGAAATGTGTATAAAGATAGGAGCCTCTCTCCCAAGGGCATGCCCCTTAGGGTGACCCACTTTTGTGGGAGAGGGAGGACCTAATGGACCACCACACACGCGCGCGCACGCGCGCCGTCCGTCCATCCGTCCGACCGGCCGGTCGGTCGGTTGGTTGGTTGGTTGGTTGGTTGGTTGGTTGGTTCACTTGAGACTATATATATTTTTGGAGAAATTCCGAACGAAATTAATTATTTATTAATTAATTATTAATCTGTTATTCTGAGGTATATTCCTAAGGATAATCGACTAAAACGGAATATTCGAAGGATAATCCCTCCGGGTTTATCTTAACCGACGGTTTTAATTAAGGAAGTAATTATCTTCCTGAATTAATCCGACTTATTCCCCAAGCAAGAGGGTATATTCCTAGGGGTTCGGCTCCTATAAATAGCCTCCTCCCCAGCCCCTCTAAACACATCACAACGAGCAGAAACACAATAGAGAGAGTGTTTAGAGAGCTTCGGTTTTCGCACAAAACCGCGAGTATTGAGAGAAGCTGTTTTATCCTGGAGACGACCGGTTGATAGTCTGCCGTGCGCATCGAAGGCAGTGCCGCGAACGTCTTAAAGAAAGCGACCTAGTCCGCGACTCAGCTCCAGATTCGGTAACCTCGTTCCTTTTGTTGTTCCGTTCCTAACAGACCAGACGAAGTGGATGTTGCATTACCTAACGGGAAGGAGCGCGGGAATTGACGCCACCAGGTTTGCCATTTTGTGTTGGATGCTGTGAAAAAATAGAAACCTACATGTGTTTGAAAAGAAACTTGAAATGCCGCCTAGCATATGTAGACGTGCGGTTGCTATTCAAAAGCATGTTGAGGAAGCTGTTGCCAAGACAGGAGTTATCCTCAGTTGCTCATGTCGGCTAGGACGTGGCACCCGTACTCAGCTTTGATACAAGAAGCTCGTCGACTTCTTGCTTTGGAGTGGGAGGTGGAGATTTATCATGTCTTTCGGGAGGGTAATGTTGTTGCTGATTACCTGGCGTCTTTAGGCCATGGCCTTCCGCCGAGTGATCACGACATCACTAATCCTTGTCCGATGCTTTCGTATTGGTTGTACTATAACTCTATGAGGGTTAGTTTGCCCCGTTTGGTTTCTGGCTTTCTGCTATTAATCCAGTGACCAAACTTGGAATTTACCCCGTAGTTATTATGAGGATGCCGCTTTACGGATTACCCTGTTCTCCTCTATCTACCTCCCATTTTACCGCCGTCAAGTCACGCTAGCCGCTCATACCGCCGTCAAGTCAGACGTCATCGTCTACCTCTTCTAGTCTTCTGAAAGCTTCTCCACTGCCCCCACCACCCAACTCCTCGCTCCCAACTAAAATAAAAGTTCCAATAAAAAGGAAAAAAGGGCTTCACTCGTTCTTTCCTTTTTTTTTCTTTGCAAATCGGTAATTCAGCTCTCTAACTCCTCGTTCTGGAACTCAACAATTGCCGCTGCTGCTTGCCTTTCAGATAAATGCAGCTTTCGTTTTGGATTTCCACTCTTTCCTCTCAGCTTAAGATGACGCTCTCCCTTCTGTAGCTGTTCTGGGTGTTCCCTTTCTTGCTTTCCCGATTATGGCTATCCGGGGAGTTGATTTCAAGTGGTAAAGTTCCCATCTTTCTTCTTCATCTTCTTACTTATGCTGTTCATAGTAGCGCGCTTGAAATTGGCGAGATTTTCTTTGTAGCAGCTTGTCTTACATTCAGAATTTGGGTTATTTCTCCAGGTACGATGGCTTCTTCTTGTCGATGCTGGCAACGAGCGTGTATCCTTGAATTCTGAATCGTTTTCTTTGTTTGTTTCTTGAGCTTCTTTGGGGGGTTCCAATTCGAATCTCTTAAGCTATTTTTGGAATTGGGGAATTGGGAATTGGGGGTTGTTCTTCCTAAATGGTTTCCCGCTGATAGAATAATTGTTGCCATCAACTGGAAGCGCTATCATTTCTGTACGCACCCTCTGCACATATGGATTGTGGTGAGTCTCTCTCTTTTCTCTTTCTCCATAGTCTTGTGGATCGGGTTGTTTTGAAAGCTCTGGTTTAGAGGTTGGGAAGCTTATTCCATCTCTGCTGCAACAGGTTGATTACACTACTGTGTTTGTATTTCGCCTGTTGATGTTCATAGATAATGGACTTGCTGCTGGAATGGGATTGTAAGTCTTATCGCACTTCATTCCCCCTTATCATTCAGTTTCTGTAATTATGTTATTCTTGCTATAGGCCCCTGAGTTCTCTTAGGAGGAGTTAGCGATTTTGTTTCTTGAGATGAGATATGTGAATAATTGGGTTGTATATGCTTGACTCACTCGCCACAAAACAACAATTTGCCTGTTATGATTCTAATTTAATAACATTGCCTTCAGTTGGTGCTTGTTCAAATCTTCCTTAAAGACTGTAATGTGCTAACTTGTTCCATCTTCTCCATTTGTCTTCCACATGATGGTAGGGATTTCGGACGGCAGCAGAGGCGTGCCCGTTTTCGTGGAAGAGTTGTCGTCATTTCAATCTTGTCTATGCTACTCTATCCATTTCTTTGGGCGTGGACTGTGATCGGAACACTTTGGTTCACAAGCGCAAGAAATTGTGTAAGCTCCCCCTAGAGCTTTTGACATTCTTTGAATCATCTTGATGGAGGTCATGTGGAATCTTATCTTATCTCATCTCATCTCATGCAGTTGCCAGAAGAAGGTCAGAAATGGGGTTTCCTTATTTGGTTGTTATTCAGCTACTGTGGACTTGTGTGCATTGCTTGCATGTGTCTTGGGAAGGTATCCACGCTTCTTAGTTTCTGAGTGTCATGATTTTGAGAATGAGTTGACTTGTTCTATATCACCTTTCTATCCCATCTATGCAGCTAAGCAGCATACCAAAGTGTTTCTCTATCTTTTCCTTTTTCCAATTTGCCCTATTTATTTATGTCTATGCTGCAATTTACTTCCATTGCAGTGGTTAACTAGAAGACAAGCACTGATTGCACGGGCACAAAATGGAGTTCCAGTTTCAGAATACAGGGTATTTGGTTTTGAGAATTTTGAGTTGCTGATCTTGTTCAGATCTTCTTGGTTGAGATTTTCTTAAAAGTATTTGAAGATGGTCCATTTATTCAGCCATCCACTTGCACTCTATCCCAGGTTCTGGTCGACATGATCGAGGTTCCCGATTGGGCATTTGAAGCTGCTGGTCAAGAAATGCGAGGCATGGGTCAAGATAATAATACTGCATACCACCCTGGACTTTATTTGACTCCTACTCAGGTGGCTGCTTCTGTTTTCACAATTCACTCTTCTCGTTGTAGCGTCCAATTAATATGGTTGTGGCCAGCTGATAGTTTTCATTTTACAGAGAGAAGCTGTGGAGGCACTGATTCAGGAGCTGCCAAAGTTCAGGCTAAAGGCTGTTCCAACAGATTGCAGCGAATGTCCAATCTGCCTAGAAGATTTTCACGTTGGGAATGAGGTTTAGCAACAATTTCCTTTGTCTAATGTCACAACTTGAAGCAGCAGGCTTCTTTATGTGCTTACTGACATAATGCTTGCAATGGTCCAGGTTCGTGGGTTGCCGTGTGCGCATAACTTCCATGTCGAGTGCATAGACGAGTGGCTGCGGCTGAACGTGAAATGTCCGAGGTGCAGGTGCTCGGTGTTCCCCAACCTCGACCTCAGCGCCTTGTCCAATATAGAGAGGGCTTCAACACCAACCACCGTCACTACTACCACACGTTACATGAGGTCACAACCTGCAAGCGAAAGCTACCGGTTGAGGCTACAGGGCTTCCTCAGGCCAGTCCGTAGTGGTGAGGTCAGAGCTCCCCCAACTGATGCAGCAACCAATAGTGCCGAAAGTGGTAACCTAGCTGTGGCAATCGAGCAACCTGGAACGAGTGAACCAGTGGGACATGTTCCTGTTAGTCACCGGATCCAAGATCATCAGTAGATGATCGGTTTGTGAATTGTCTCGACTTCTCAACTTCTGACCTTCTTCGCTCGAGAACCGGCTTGTGGGTTTGTCCATAAAACAGTGATGATCAGCGCTGTCCAACCAAGTGGACAGCCAAGTTCTTCCGTTTGTCAACTGCAGCCATGTTTGGCTTGATGTGGGAAACTTGCTTCATTTTGTCTGTCAGATCATCGTGAAGAGACAATAGGAACTGTGTTGTTAATGTAATGACTAGAAACTCTTACACTCTACAACTGTAATGATTCCGTACATGATAGACCCAGCGGCGGTTCAGTTGAAATGTGATTGAACTGTTTGCTTGTATGGATTGGAGTCTTTGGATTAAGGTAGGTAGAGATTAGAAAATGACTTGGGTGTTAAGTGTCTGGTTGTGCTTGAATGCATTTGAGAAGTGGGCCAAACTGCAAATGAGGTCATTTTGTAGTTTAATGGGTTATGAGGTGATGGTTTCATTGTTTAACCAACCATCAACTTATGGCCACCCATTGCTCACTTTGAAAGGTCACCAGCATTACTTAGAAATTTGGTAAAAAGCTTTTCCAGTTTAATACTGTGTTCTTGTCACCAAACAACAATTCATCTGCTCCTAGGCAAAAAGACAATTAGGGTTTACTTCTTTGTCCTCACCTGTCTCTTCATACGTGATGAATATGTGGATTATCCAAACTTTGCCGAGAGATGTTTAAGCTCTGTCACATGCTTAGTTACTTCCTGCTGATTTTCAAATCCAAGTGATTTATCTCTGGTCTATCTGTGTAGTTGCTAAATATGAAGGTGGGGGAATTCATTTAGAATCCGATATATCAAGTCTTTCATCGGCTTTTGATTTTTCGCAATTTCTTATAAATTCCTGGTAATTCCTATCAAATTTTCACTCTTTTGAGGATACAAGACACACAAAATGCATCGTCCACACACTACATTTGCAAACCTGGGGCAGCCATGGCCTCAATGATCGCCAATTCACCATCTCGGTTTGTGACACGACCCTTTGGTCCCTCATACTTCCATAATGTTGGCCCCTCTGTTCTGGCCTTGGCATTACATTCTTGGGTTTTGACTCATAGCTCGGTCCTCACTCCGCGGTTGAATCGTGTTACTAATATCAGGTCGAATTGTTTCCTAGCATCGTATGCCTCTTTTAGTGGCAACATACTCTCCTACCACTCTCATAGTGGCATATCTCATCCATTTTTAACACATTTCATTTGCTATTAGCATTCATCATCTCTTATTGATACATGATATTTCTCATAAGTCATTGTATCATTTTCGCATTAGGTATTTAGGTGTATAATCTCCAATAATTCTATCAAGTCGGTCCAACTCCTTCAACATAACTCTTGAGATTCTATACACTATTTCTCTTTTACTCTAATCGGTTCACTTGGTTTGATTTTTGTCGTCTAAAGCGAGCCGAGTGATAACTAGGCATGGAGATATTATGTTATTCCAAAAGCATTTAGGTAACTTGACAATGACATTCACAAAGAAGATCTGAGAGTATATTGCAATAACTTTTGGACCAAACATAATATCCAAATAAAGAACTTTCAGGACTAAACCATTTATTTCAGAAAAATATTGGAATCGTATAGTATGTTTGATTTCTTCATTTTTTTTAATTTGTCTGCAATGTAGTTTTTGGCTTTTTGCAAAGCTTATCTCCTTTTAAATAATAAAAATCTGCTAAAAGTGTAAAAACTAGAGCTACGTATTTTATTAGGAGATATCCGGCTGGGCCTGTGCTGTGTGTGCGCTGCTCCGCAATTTCTAATTTTCTTGCTGCAATTTTCGTTTTGCGATTACCATTTCATTGTTTAATCGTATTATCTTCTTTCTTTCTCTTCTTCGGCCTCACCTCCGGCGTTACAGCGAGGAAACAAATCCAGAGATGGCAGGGGCAAATCTCTGGTTGGCCGGCGGCCAAGCGGTCGCGACGGCGCCCCAATTGAAGCCCACCTTCTGTGGCCTTGACTCCTCGCCCAAAAAACCCATCAGCAACAGCTTCGGCTTCGTGGGGTGGAATAGTTTTCTCCATCACAGTAGCTCCAAGTCCAGAATCCGCAAGAATTTACGGAGTTGCCGATGTGGTGGCGATATTATTAGTAGCAGTTCCGCTGATGTGTGTTCATCTTCTTACTCGTCTCTGGACTGGGATTGGAATAGATGGGGCCGTCACTTCGCTGAGATCGAGCAAGCTGAGAGCTTTGCCTCTGTTCTCAAGGTAGTTTCCTCGTTCTTTTTTTCTCTCTGGTGCTTCTTTGGGCCGTTTTCTGGAATTGGGTTCGTGCGTTTGTCTTATTGGTCAGCCTAATGTGATTGCCGTATGCTGGGGTTCAGTTGACTCTGGTTGGAGATTGGAGTTTGTCATCCGTGTTGTAAATCCAAGGTTTCGAACAGGGTTGGAATTTTCTTGATTGTTCAAAGGATATGCTTGTGCATGTCTCTTTCTTATTTGAGTTATCTGAAGTCATGTTCTTACAGTTTCAACTGGAAGAAGCAATTGAAAAGGAAGAGTTCCAGGAAGCTTCAAAGTTGAAGAAGGCCATAGCTGAAGCTACTTCAATGGATAGTGTTGCTGAAATCATGTTTGAACTCAAGGTTTGAATTCCAGTCATGTCTACCCCTTTTGTGTAGTTTCCCCTCCTGCATTGGAACCTGTAATGTTCATCCTCTCTTGTGCTGTGTGCAGAACGCTATTGACGAAGAGCGATACCATGATGCTTCAAAATTATGTAAACACACTGGAAGTGGATTGGTATGTATCTGATACTAGTGTTCCTTACATGGTTTGTGAATATAAATTTCTTATTATAATCTGTCTGGATCTTTTGGCTTCGTGGAAAATTACATCAAACAGAAATATCCCCCCATAACTTGAGGAAATTTCTAAAACTTTATAGTGTTTTTTGGTTATTGGCTTTGGTTGACCATGGTGATCAATATGTTCAGGATATAGTTCATTTCATGTAATAAATGAACTTAACACTTTCATGACCTTTTAGGGGTATCTTTCTGAAATAAATTTTTTTCCTTTCGTTCTAACAGGTAGGTTGGTGGGTAGGTTATTCAACAGATTCCTCTGACCCCTTTGGAAGACTTGTTCGTATAACACCTGGCATGGGAAGATTCATCGCCAAGAGTTACACCCCAAGGTTTGCCCATCCCCTTGGTTCTTTGAAAAATCTATGAATGTTAAGTTGAAGGTTGTAAAAGTTGTTCATTGCTGCAGGCAGTTGGTCAATGCATCTTCTGGTACTCCATTGTTCGAGATATTTGTTGTCAAAGATCCAGATGAAAAATATGTGATGCAAGTGGGTAACTAGAGCTTTTTGAAGTTCAAAGCTTCCTTTTTGTTGATAATTTTCAAAGTTCACAGTTGCATCCATTTCAGTAAGTTAGTTTTGTGTTTGGTCAAATCTCCTTGACCTGCTTTGCACTTAAACCCGAGATAAAGCATCTCTGGAGACAGTTAACGAGATGTTCAATTGGGAAAACTTAAAGTGATGTTTATTATTTCTAGTGATATATGAATCTGTTTCTCATTATTCTGTGTTTGTCATATTTATTTTTTTTGGTAGAAGGTTTTTTAGTGGTCGTATTTGATAACAGGATGTCCTGATTTTCCAATAATTCCCAGGTAGTTTGTTTGCGAGCCAAAGCAAGTTCGAAGAATTCCACAACTTCCCCACCTAAATCTGTAAAACCCTCTACGGCTGAGGTGGAAAGTGTATCTGATGGAGATGTTGAGCAAAATGAGGTTAAAGAAGAGGCAACTGATGAAAAGGGTGTAAATATCGAGGGAGCTACTGAGGAAGGAATTAAAAGTGTGATAAATTTTCTTAAAGATAAAATTCCAGGGTTGAAAGTGAAGGTCATGAACGTTAATGTTACTGAAGAAGTGGCGGCGGAAGATGATGATGCTTTGAAGCAGTTGATTCAAAATGAGGATGAAAAGGCAGTGTCTAATGAAGATTCTGAAGACGAATCTGAGAAGTTAGAAGAGATTCAGTCGGATGGAGTTTCCTTAGTGAGTAGTAGTGAGTCCTCAGAGGATGGAAAAGATCTCGATATGAAACTTTTTATTGGTGGAGTGGTGCATAACAATGAGGATACCCCTACCAAGGATGATTATTCCCGCGTGCCGGCTGAGATCAAAGATGTCGAGAAAGATTCTTTCGTTCTACACATCCCTGAGAGAATCTTGGACTATGACAATGCAGACAGTAAGCCTTCCAAGTTGAAAGTGGCAGCAATTGCAGCTAAAGGTGTTTCTGAACTTATGCCTTCAGATATAGCGAAGGCATTTTGGGGCGCCGACAAAGTTTCTTCAAAGGTGAGTATAGCTATTCCACTTCACTCTATTCAATGTGATTAACAAGCTTCCCTGTTTCTCTCTCTGTTCTTCAATTATTGGCAAGGTTGATGTGTATGCACTCCCCTTCCTGGTCTCGTTTTCGTTCTTCAAGTGTGATCTCCATCATAATGAAGTGACCCACTTGCTTGATTACTTGCAATATTCTGATGTTTGAATTGTTTGTTATTACCTTAGGTTTCCAGGAATGTGCGTGAAATATTCAAACTTGCTGTTAGTCAGGCTCAAAAGCAGAGTAGATTGTCGGAATTCACAAACTTCTCCAGAATTACAAATACAAATGATCTAGATCCATTTGACGGTGAGTTAGTTAATTGATTTGCTTTCAGCCCTTTGATGGTGTAGCAATCAATGGCTCTTATCACCATTCTATTGTGTTTATGTATAGGCCTATATGTTGGTGCATTTGGTCCTTATGGAACAGAGGTAGTTCAGTTGAGGCGTAAATATGGTCGCTGGAATGATGGGAAAGGCTCCTCTGAATTAGAGTTCTTTGAGTATGTTGAGGCCGTGAAGCTGACTGGGGATCTTAATGTTCCTGCCGGCCAGGTTGCCATTTCTAATTTTTCATATTACTTCTTCACTCTAGTTAATTTCACGTCATTAATGCTAACCTATCAATACAACTGTAGGTTACATTTCGCGCCAAAATTGGCAAAGGGAGTCGCAATTCCAATCGTGGGATGTATCCCGACGAACTAGGAGTGGTAACTTTACTTGCTCTTTGATCGCTTTGTGATTTTCTTGTTCCTGTTTGGATCACAAGGATTTGTGTCTAATCTTGCCCTTGTTCTTAACTCCAGTTTGTTCACCTAGGCTACAAGTTTGATGCTTCCTGTACCTAATTAAAAGTAATGAAACAGACAAAGAAATGAATCATTTGTGAAACCAGTTAAATTGACTATTTCTTTTGAAATGCCCATTAATGACAATTGCACGTCTATTTTCATGCGATATATTATAGGCTGACAAGAATTTTTAGGTTTCAACCATCACACAGTGACAAACAAAGCAGTGCACAAATTGTTTCCCCCCTGCTTTGGCATGTCCGGCTCATTTGTTTATTTCCGTGTTTTCTTGGTGAGACTCAAGATTGAGTTGGACATGAGAATGGTGACAAAAACTGGCATACTCTTACTGGTGTTGCACATATATAATTGTTTATTTCCATGCATTCAGTTGTTTTCTAGCATGTATCCTGCAACACTAATGTTTTTTTTTTTTCTTGGCTTTCTTGAACTTGCCTAGATCGTAGATCCTAAAATTGGTTTACATCTTGTTTCCGGAACTGCTCTTGTCCAGGTTGCGAGTTATAAAGGCGAAGGAAGAATAGCAGAGTTCGGTTTCAAGAACCCGAGATGGGTTGAAGGGGAACTTCTCCAACTGAATGGCAAGGTGAGTGAATGCTAAACCGATAAAAGAATTCATGATGGTTCATTTCTTGCAAAACTGTGCTGTTGGTATGCACAAACCTCTCGCAGGCTTGTGTGTTCTGGTCAGCAAACTTAAATCCATATTCGTTCTTTTTCGTTTAGGGAATCGGTCCATATGTGAAAGGTGCAGATCTCGGATTCCTGTATGTAGTCCCAGAGCAGAGCTTCTTGGTGCTGTTCAACCGGTTGCGATTACCAGAATAAGCTCAAGAAAATGGATCATTTATCATCCCAGCAGAGAGTTTTTATTTTTGTAAGACAGAATGTATGCCACACCCCTCACTCTTCTACAAATAATGTGTATGTACCTATGCGATCCTTGGACGAGAGGAGGGCGGTTTTCCTTCCTTGCCCCACACACTTCTCTCAACTGCTTCCCTGATATTACTTACTCTCCACGTCTTCACTTGTCCATTGATTCTGATAGCAATCCGCGTCGAAACACGAAATGCTGAGAAAGGAGTGAGTTTAGAATGGCAACTTCTTGCTTCTTTTTGCAGGTTTTTGCTGTCCAGGAAAAATGCAAAGTGATGTGGAAGTTTGAAACTAGTGAAGGGGGAAAAGCTTAAAGGGAAGTATTTGGTGCCTTTCTTCTTCTTGCTCCCTTTATGAGTATATTCTTTCTGATCTCCATGATCATGGCAGCTTACCCGTCGGAGTGGAGATGGATTTCCATATCCAATTCTTTTCTTGTTCAGATTTCCTTACAGGTTAAGCACCTTAGTTGAATGCCAAAACGAGTGCTGTCCACAGCAAGTAAAAAAGTGCAGAGAAAAAAAAAGGGAGTCGGGGGAAAGTAGGGGATAGAATTTGTGCCTTTAGAGAAATCAAAGCAATCCCATTATACCAAGCTTACGCTAAAGCGAAGAACTTTTGCTTTTTTATCACCACCACCATCGCACCTTCGTATTTTATCTTTGCTTGTTTGCTTCTTTTTGTGTTTTTTCCCTTTTCCTATAATAATAAGCAAATGCTAAAGTGATATATCTGTGATTTCAGTCGACGACAGATTATCTAATTTAAGTTATAACAACGAAATATGTTCGTCAACAAAAAGGAGTCCAACCTCGATCATTAAGCATAAGAATGAAAACATATTATTGATTAAGTCGACTCACCAACTAAAACCCTTTCAACTTTATTCATTCATGAGAAAGCCAAAAAAAAGGGGGAGGAATTATTCAACTTTATGAGTGGCATCTCATACCAGCACAATTTTAGTGTGCAATATCTTACGTGGAACCTCAGTACCTCTCTCTCCCAAGTAAGGAGTCATCGTCCTCTGCAACAAAACCCACACATGCACCTCCAACTAGGAGTGAGAGTTTGGTATGCGGTTTGCGGATTATTCACAAACCACACCAATCCCCACAAGTAGTTGTTGATCACACCCACAATTTGTGGTAGTGGATTGAGTGTGGTTAGCAAAATTATAATTTTTGTGGTTAGTTATTAACCACTAATCACAATAATTAACCCACAAAATTCACCATAAGTATAACGAACTTTTTCTTTACCTTTAAGTCCATCATACTTATTTATTAATAATATTTTATAATAAAAGAAGCAAAGAAGAATTTCGTAGAAAACTAAAATTAACTCATTGTAAAAATAAAAACTTATAGACTATAGTGTGTTTCCAGCAGGATTAATTTGCATTTTGTAAAGAAGCTTTCATCTCTTTCTTCTCTCCCACATAAAAGTTGAATAGCAAATTTTATATAAGATATACATTCATGAACAAAACAACAATATATTACTATAATCTTGTTGTGAATAGAGAATTTGTTGGTGGCAGCCACAACTTCACGCCTATAATGATGAATTTTTACGAATAACCACCACCAACTCTCACCAAACCCAACCACAATGGATAGTGATTAACCTATTAACCACTGCGGTACGGTTTAGGGCTAACATAAAGTCATAAATACAACTTTATGGATGTGAGTAACAAGATAATGCAGGGCAGATAATCTAACCCACACCAATTTCCACCCCTAACTCCAACTCCGCACCTACTATGACCTGGCACTAGGGGTGATAGTCAGGTCGGTTAGCGGTTAATCGTTAACTGAAAATGCGGTTAGCGGTTACCCGCCAAACAAAAAATCATTACCGTTAGCCGACCCGCCAAGACTTATCAGTTAACCATTAACTGTCGATGCGGTTAGCGATTATTTTAGCGGTTAACCGCCTACTCGCCTGAAAGAGAGAGTAGTGGTATCTGATGACGCTTCGTTCCTCCTCCTCCTCCTCCCCCTGTCTCGTCGATTCGACTCCCCGCTGCACCTCCGTGGTTCCCCTGCCCGAGCTTTCGTCTCCATGACTTCCGAACTCTCTTGTGCCGCTTTCTTTGCCGTCATCGTCGATTGGAGCCCACCTTGCTATCACCAGACATCCATCTCCATCTGAAGTTGAGCTGCTCACCCACAGACGGACCCCACCTCGTGCAAATGGTTAGGATCGCGGTCGAAGGTAGCCTCCAAATTAAAGGAGGAAGCTGAAGCCGCTTCCGCTATTCTCCACCTCTATCGGCGATCTGGATATAGCGAATCCCCTGCTGTCCATCAGTCCCAGATTTTGAATGATCCAATTCCACAAGGAGGCAGAGATCGGTAGGAGTCAGAGAGTGAGGAGGCGTAGGAGACTGAGACCGCCGGAGTGATGAAGGCTTTGGCGGAAACTAATCCTCTTCCTTGTCGGTGTTCCCAATCGCGAAGAAGGGTTTGTGATGTAAAAGTGAGGCGAGATTTAGGTCAACTTTGCCTAAAATGTTAAAGAGAGGGTCGGGTCGGTGGTTTAATCGAGTTGGTTTAGGTTATCTAGTAGATATGATGTGGCGGATCGGATTATATGATGTGGCAGATTAAATTGGATGATTAGACATGTATGTTAGCCACGTCAGCAAAAAACTGACGTCGTTAACAGAGACTAACGGAAGTTAACGGAGAGTGACCAAACTTGGATTGTTTTACTAATTTTAGTGACTACGAACGAAATTAAATATTTCTAGTGACTACATATGAACCTTTTTAGTAATCTCAGTGACCAACCTTGCAATTTACCCTGAAAGATATCTTAGGACCAAGAACAAGACCAATAGTGCATTTCGTCCAAATGTAAATTTGGTCCATTTTTCAATATTTATAAAATTCATAGGGCCAAGAACCGGACCATATTATATTTGATTTGGTGTGGTCGGATCCAAACATCGATTCGGTCTGGTGTGAACCCAACACATTGCCCACCCCTACGTGCCACTCACTGATTGGCTCCTTTCAAGTCAGTGTACTTGTCCTTTCCCTAGTAGTACTAGTAGTCTAGTACGCTGACCCTCCAGTCCACCTGTATTCAAACTTGCCACGTGGATATCCGACTAGGCATTCAGGCCCCACCAAACCAAACCAGTAGTTAAAAACCTTATTCCCCCTCCATCATTTTCTCGCTCGCTCGCCAAACAGCCCCTTCCTTCCGCGCTTCTCTCCTCTTCATTCAATTCACATTCCCCCTTCTTCTTCTTCTTTATTCCCTCCTCTCTCTCTCTCTCTCTCTCTCTTCATTCAGTTTCTTTTCCAGAGCGAGTCAGAAACCTAGTCATGGATTCGAGACCGTCCAAATCGAAGCCCCGGGTCGACTTCCTCAACACCAGGAACATGAAGCGCTCCTCCTCTTCCAACTCGGACTCGCACCACGCCCAGCTCGACTCGCCCCACTCGCCGCTCCGATTCCACTCCCCGCTCCGCTCCGACCAGGGCGACCCGGCCGAGTCACCTCCCTACTCTTCCCCGATCAATTCGCCGGAGAAGCCGACCCCTCCCTCCGCCGCCGACAACTCCAAGGCCGTCGTCGCCTTCGACAAATTCACTCACTACACTCCGCCGCCGCCGCCTTCCTTCAACAATGCTGCGTCGGCGGGGAAGCAGCAGCCGGCTCCGCCGCCTCCGTTCCCTCCCATGGGAGCGACTCTGAACCGCGCGGTGAGAGAAGAGGCCGCGCCGTCGGTGAGGAAGGTAGGGCCGGAGGGCGGGAGATCGGGAGGAGACGCCGTCGGGTCCGTACTGCGCCGTTCGGGTAAGGAAGAGAAGGTTCGGCTCGCGGAGCTTTGTTTTCGGATTGCGGAGCTGGCTCTCTGCTTGATTTCGTTCTCGGTGATGGCGGCGGATAAGACTCAGGGTTGGAGTGGGGATTCGTTCGACCGCTACAAAGAGTATAGGTAAACTGCCTGCTGACGACTCTTGTTTCGCGAATTCGATTTGCTTCCTTTAGAATTGGATTGAATTGGAGCTATGTTTAATTGGGTGCTTGAATTTGAAGGTACTGTCTGTCTGTGAATGTGATTGGTTTCGCTTACTCTGCATTTCAAGCGTATGATCTCGGCTACCACATGGGTACTGGGAAGCATGTCCTTCGCCATCATCTTCGTTGGCACTTCAATTTCTTCATTGATCAGGCAAGTTCATTGTTTGTCTAGAACGTATTGCTACTTGCTGCTGGCATGAAATTTGAACTTATACCCTTCACATTGCCTATCAAGTTTAGATGGGTCATAGTAGGAGCATATCAGTTTACTCTACAGTTGGTTTGCTTGTAGTTTGAACTGTATTAAGTTCGATTTCTGGTTTGAACTTCTTGTGAGCCGAATTGCATAAACTTGGAGGTGTACAGTTCGTCCTAATAAATAGCTTATTCCCTAAATGCATCCAGATTTTTCTTTCTAGTTTCTTCCTTACATCCATGATTCCAACCGGGTAGTGAGCTCATATTGGCAAGATGTTTGCAGAAGGAGTCTAGTTAGTCTCGGTTTTGGGTCAGCGACGACTAGGCTGTCATTATCTGTAATCCGAGCATCTCTTATATCTGTAACTACTGCATTTCAAAGTTACCAGCGGATAGTTGGTCCATTTGTGCAGAACAGGGTAGTCCATTACTTGAGCATCATATCATACTAAACAAGTTGGTAATCCGTTTATGAAAGTTATTTGTGGCTTTTGTTGGACTAATAAATGGAAATGTCTATTGGGTTCTTGGTTTTACATCAACAGGCATTGGCTTACCTTCTGATCTCTGCATCGTCGTCAGCAGCCACACGAGTGGATGACTGGCAGTCGAACTGGGGCAAAGATGAATTCACAGAGATGGCAACCGCTTCGATCGCAATGTCGTTCCTCGCTTTCGGAGCATTTGCTGCCAGCTCCGTCGTCTCCGGTTACAACTTCTGCCACCGGGAATCCATCTGACAACACACACACACACCCCAGCGAATCTCACACGGCAAGAAACAAAATAAATGGTGGAGGCCAACAGATTGAGGAGAATGTCGAACTGCAATACAGTCATTTGTAAGTTGTACAGAGATACATATAGATTGTTCACTTGGGCCTAGCAATGGGCCCGCTGGCCTGTATTGTTGGAGAAACGAAAACCTGAAAACTATTTGTGCCTAGCAATGGACCCACTGGCCTGTGTTATGGACTTATGGTCCAGGGCCGTGTATTCTGATAGGGGTGAGTAGTACAGCAATGAGTTGGGCTGGGCTGGGCCCAGATGAGGAGTCCTTTTGCGAAGCCTTTTGTGTTTATGGTTCAAGATGTGTATGTAAAGAAAATACTGAGGATCAAATCAGTAGTTTGCCGAAATTTGGGGTATGTAATTGTAATAAACCCATAGAGAAGGGAGGGAAAGTCACGTGGGTGTCTTCCATCACCCATGTTCATGCAAAAGCCTGACTCCTAAAGGGCTGAAGCTACGTGACAAATATTCTTTATTTTATTTATAAAAAAAAAAAAAGGAAAAAGCAACTATCATCAATCAAGCACTCCCTATAGACAAAGAAATATGTCACAGGCAGCAGCGCTTTCGTTGTCGCGGTGTACAAATTTCCCATTTGCTGCTTCTTCTTCATCATCATTAATTAAATTAATTAGGTGTTTCTTAATTTATTGATTAGGATTTACGGAATCCGATTAACGTGACTTGAGTACGGACTAATGATGCCATTACGTACGATCAAGTTTGGCACTTAATTTATTCGTGAAAGTCTCTTTCAACTACTTATTCCTCTGTTTTTTATTCTCCTTCCCCTTTTTCTAAATTCAAATAAAATAAAAACAATGAATAATTGCAGTAGCTAGCTAGGGACATTATTCAGTTCTGTACGCCCGTCAAGACATGTGTGTATGTCTCTCTGTACCAAATATTTCCATATGTGAAGAAAATTCTCCAGGACTCATAATTATTTATATTATTATTATTTGGAGATTATAAAATCTTCTAGGGAGTCAAAAATGCAACGCGGTCGACCAATTAAGGTACTATCGAACCACTATCAAGATGATTCTACAGTAGCGGAAGTTATAGTTTGATTTCTAATTAAGAATTTGGAAAATCAATTATGCGTACTTCAAACAACAACAAAATTCTGTAATCAAAGCAAGAGAGATATCAGATATGCTATATATATATATATATATATATCACATCACCCAAATTGGCTACTTCAATTAAGATTTAAGAGAAACTTGATTTCTGGGGGGTTATCTACTTATCTTATTTTTAATCTAGATGATGGTTAGTTTTGTAACTAGGGTAGTTTGAAACACAAATATTATACATGCAGATTCCGTACTTTGTGATGTCACACGATGAATGACGTTGGTTACTCCCACGAGATAATTCTTACGAAATTAATTAAGTTATTAATGACGTCAATCACTAATACGACACGTTAATTTTGTCTTCTTCCGTCCAAATATTATGAGTTTGACGGCGGATTATCATGCGGCAGTTGAGAGATTTTTTTTCTTCTATTTATCTTACCACTACCATGAACTTACCACTAAGAAGTCTTATCATAGTGGTACAACTATGGTATGACAGTAGTAAGACTGTAAGATAAAGTCTTAGTTACTATCATTGTGAGAGATCAAGGTGCGACAACGGTAATGTAATATAAATTCTTAGCACGGAAAATCAGAATTGTATACAATTGAAGATCGAGCATATACTCAATGTCGGAACGAGCGATGATGATGAAATCAATATACGACCCATCAAGCAACGAAAACCAGGAGGAGTCGAGCTGTCGACGAGATTAATGGTTCATGATCAGAAGAAAAGCGCAGCCATTTGGTACAACAAAGAGGTAGGAGGAGCTGTGTTTAGGTTTGAATCATGCAAAGAGGAGCTGCAGCTGGGACACGAAAGCGAGAGGAGAGGAAGGAAACAAAAGAAACACATCGATCGATCGATCATTGCTAGCTTAGCTGGGTCGAATACGTAGGTGAAACCTCAAATCGATCGATCGCGTATGGCCAATTCAATTCGGGTACCCTAATATTGCCAAACCATCCATGTAACTAACTGAGCCATATGCCTGCCTCTAGTACTTAATTATGACAATGGAAGGGGAGGGTACCCTACGGGTACGTACGTAAAGGGCCTTGCCTTGCCTGCTAAGGGACACAGCCCCAAATGTCCCCTTCGTCCTCCATTTGCCAGCCCGCATACATCACACCCGCCCACCGCTGGCATTCGCCTGCCCGACCCGCCCCCTCTGTCTAGGGTGGGAAGTTCGGTATCGGTAATCCATGATATATATATATATATTAGCAAATACAGTATAGAATTTGTCGACACTTGGTAGTTGTGTTATTTCATGGGATTGAGATTGAAATTCAATTTTTTTAAGTGTTATTTGGTATTATGAAGTACGAGGCTGAAATCGGTAATTTGATATATATATATACACCGAATTACCGATTATACCGAAATATAAGGTAGTGTGTAGTACTTTATCGTTTCGTTCCCAACCAGGCTCCCACACTCATTGTCTACCAAACCCTCGACCGCCAAAAAATGACGACCACTTAATTATACATAGATCATTCCTACACCTACTTGACAACTCATAGGCAAGCTCGTTTTTCGTTACTTACAGTATGTTATAGTGTGTCGCTTAGCCATTTCATGTTCAGTTTGTTGTTTTGTTCGTGAATGCGCTTCTTATGCACACCACATTTCTCCGGTTTATTGTTTTTCATTTGAAACAACTATACCGAGATACTCGTACCGGTGTGGAGCGCGTGTATTCATGTCACTATTCCCGCGCGTGCCGTAGAGTTTCTGTTCAGATGCATAAAATAATAATAATTGGAGGGTTGGGTGGTGGTGGGAAAAAAGAAAAAAAAAGACGACCGACTGGCTGACTGACAGAGAGGGTGCGAGCGCGAGTGTTGATAATAATAAAGCTGCTGTTTCGTCGATAATGGGAGTGGGAGGAGAGAGAGAGATGGAGAGAGAAAGACCGTATACGGAAGAGGACCATCCCCATACGGCAGCCAGAAGTGCACAGCCCTCTCTCTCTCATCGCTTGGGCCGGGGCGGTGGGGGCCCGCCAACCACCACCACCTCCTCCTCCTAACTGTAACGCCGACAGCAGCACGCTCCGTCAGTCCGTCCGTCGCCGTCGTCTCTGCCCGGAATCTTTCTTTACTAATCACGCCGTCACCCGGTAATAACAACGCTCGATCACTAAACTCAGTAAATTATTAATTAATTATATAGACAGATGCTAAACTAAACCCACCCTTCTCAACTAATGAAATCCCCTTACTACCCCTCTAATACCTGGTTGGTGTTTTGAGACTATCTTTTATTGTGCGGTGGCCGGTGGTCAACTTGTACCGATGTTATCAGTTGACTGCTCTTGTTGTTCGAAATAACATATTTACTATTACGTAAGTTGTTATAAAATATGACTGATTTAATGAAATCTCAAAAACTTGTATCGAAAATACAAGAGCAACAGACGTTTACAATAATCTTAATATTAATACGAAAACTATATACATTGTAAGGAATATAACTTTCCAATATACCTAAGAATGTTAGATATTATAACATATATAATACTCATTCTCTAATGATAGTAGAATGGACAGGGTTGCACTAGGAATGACAATGGGCAGGTTTAGGGCGGGTATCTCGATATTCATACCCGTCCCGTGGCTGGTCGGGGTAATTTATTATGGGGCGAGGGTCAGGAGTCGGGATAGGTCGACCCAATGGGTATGTAATTTATGTGAAAAAACATTAAAAGTATTTGTTATGTCCATTAAAAGACCAAGAAAGAAATCATAATATGGTAAAATATAGTTAAATTATTGAAAAAATTGATTATAGATAAAATATGAGATAATAAGAGGAAAATCCTAAGATTACATATAATTTATGCAAGAACGGGCCGAGAAGGGGTCAGGGCAGGCCGGGTCGATGAGAGGTACCCATGCCCAGAGCCGTCCCATTATATTTGGAGGCCCTATTCGAAAATTTAACATGTGGCCCCTATTTTTTTCTCAATAAATTTATTAAAAATAAAATATATTAAATAATTATAAAGTACATAAGTTCAGAAAATTATTTCAAAATGAATAAAAAATCTCACTTCCTATGACCAAGAAACTAAGACCAAATTCTCACTCCTAGCAGGGAGGGAGAAAAGTAAATCCGGAGGGAAAAAAAATGGATGTAGAGCAAAAATTGAATGGAGAAATGAAAATAATATAAATTGATCGAGAGGTGGGTGCGGGTCTATCTAATGGATCGTGTAGGCCCTATTCCAAAATTGAGACATGATCCAAATTGACTTTTAACTATAATAAAACTAAAATGATTATAATACCATTATTTAAAATGTAATATCTTTCTTTATTGTTTGAATTAAAATTATCTATTATCTCTCTGATTTTTGTATTCTCCATGAGATCTTTTTCAATTGTTATTATAGCTAAAATTATCTATTAAATTCGTCATTATATTCATAATCTATCAATCATACACTAAAAAAACAACATGCAATATTCGATCGGTAACTAACGAATCTAAGTGGAGGCCCCTAATATTCGGAGGCCCTGTACCGGAGGGCGGGCCGGCACACCCTCTTGGCCGGCCCTGCCCATGCCCACCCCAAAACAGGCTAAACAAATCGGGTAAAACGGGTCAAAACGAAATTACCATCCTTAGGTTAGACTTGGATAATGGACACACTAGTGTATTTATAACATTTATTTTACCAGTACATACATCTAATCTAAATTAGCTTTATACCGCCTGTTGGACGGCAAATTTTGATTGGTTATTATATTTTTCGTCCTATTATTATAATTTTATTTATGATTCATTATGTTAAACTATTATACATTAAATTGTTAATCTCACTTACCAAATTTCATATATTGTTTTGACATTTTATATCTTTCATTTATTTATGAAAATTTAATTTTATTAAATGAGCTCTCTGTAGTACTTTCTTTATTGATTTATAATTATGTATCGAATCCACCATTTAAGATATAAACTAAGAGATTATTAATTTTTTTAGCACACAAAGTGACAAAGAAGTTAAAATTTTGAAGGACACAAAAGAAGAAGTTAAAATTTGCAAATATATTTCAATTAATAAAAAAAAGTGAAGAGCTTTCATTTTCTCACCCTTCTCGTACGTTGATATATGATAATAAAGAATATCGCGATCTAGATCCCACAAATATCGTGTAGTATCAGTTACTCGTGTAACTTTGGAAGAATGAGAAACCACATTGGCATCCACATTATCAATCTTCCGCTTATTCGTTTAATTTACCTTGAAAATATTCTAGCAAAACCAACCACAAATAAAACTATTGTTTGTCACTAATTTATTAAAACTATGTTTTCAGTAAACTAAACTGCATATAATCATAATTTATATTTTGTATTTTCAATGTTGTGTTTTATTTTCAATGTTGTATGGGAAAAGGAATAGGAACAAAGCAAAATGTTGCATTCATTTTTATTAACTTAATTTACTTATTATTTTTTTTATAAAATGTAATAACTCGTAGAAACATCGTGACATTTTACATGCATTTGAATTCTTGAAAGTATTGTAGACATATCTATTAATATCTAAGAATATGTATAATGATTTTATTTTAATTTTTAACCCTAATTAATACCTATGAACTCGGCTCATCGACTGAAATATGAAAACGAAATTTTGTGCCTAGGATAACTCGATCTAAATACAAATTGCTTATGTTACTAACCAAAAGATTTCCATTTTGAGACTTCGATATTGAAAAAGTTTTTGTTATTGCCAAAATTTGGTATGGAGTCACAGACTCACAACCATATAGGTGGGGTTGTTTGCTTGATGAATTTGGAGCTATCGTGAACTTTTTCCAACCATTGCTTGCTTCATGTATTTAGATGCAACAAATATGTGGGTCTCATGTATTTTAAGGTTCCAAATTTGTGGGCCACACAGACTTGAAAATTTCACCTCTTTAGATGGAAATTCATCATGGAATTTGCATATTATTATTTATGACCAACCTACCCTCATATTTCATTTCCCTTCTCATACCAATGAGGGTAATATATGTCATTTTCACTTCCAACATACAAATTCAATTAACCAAATGCATCATGAAATCTATGAAACTAAATATGGTATTTTCAAATACATAATGAACCAAAAACCTTCATATATCCATGCTTTTACAAAATCCAAGTTTTATTAAAACCTTCAGTTTTTCAAATCCACGAAGCAAACTATCCCAATGTTTTCTTACAATTGTCATACTAAACTCATCCTTATTAAAGATTCTTTATTTTAACACAATACCTCAATTCATATTATTGTAGCTACAAAAGTTTTTTTGTTTAGATATCTCAACTAACACACTTATGTCTATTTATTGTCTCTATCCTCGAATTTAGATTTGTCTACCAAGACATCAACTATTAAATAAAATTTTTCAACCCTTATTTGATCAATGCTAAGGTTAGTGGTTGATGAAACGTGATGTTTATCGTATATCCTCAACGAAGATTTTCTTAACCTTCACACGTGTTGTTTTTTAAGTGATGTTGTGTCTCATCTTAGGTATGAAGTCAAAACTCGTCAAAAATCATACTTAAGTCATTTTGAAAACTTTGATGTAATAATGTTCGACAATAACACCAAATCCGAAAAGAAATTATTTAGCATTCGACTTATAACTTCAATAGAGATTGTTCAATTAATATGATATAGAGTGAATATTTTTATATGAACCCTAGGAAAAATTATAAAGTATTGCACACCTGATTCCTCTTAATTTGAGAAACAGAAGATAGAACATGAATATATGTTTTCACTTAATCATGATGAATAAAAGGTTTTTTAAAGAAAGAACTATTATTGCTTAGTCAAATTTATATTCAGACCTTTTACTATATAAGACTTGTTTTATTTGATAGAAATATATATTATAAATAATTTGACCAAAAACAATACATTAGAAATAAGAGAGTTGTTAATACAAAAAATATAAATTCATATATTTCGTTTTCAAAGTCGATTGATAAAAATATTATTATATATGTGTACTTTTTTAATCATTTGTTTGCAATGTTTCTATTGTAATATTTTGTTTAATTGATACAAATATTATTATACATGTGTACTTTTTTAAATTTTTGTAAAAAATGTAACTTATTATTAAGTTTTGGTGAAAATGAGTAGAAAATTTACTTGATAAAATTTAATCATATATTTTTTATTTAAACAAATTCAATATAGTCACTCTTTATTTCCATTTTTATATTTTTTTAATTGACAAAAATATTATACTTTTGTGTGTTTGTTTACATTCTCATAAAAATGTAATTTATTACTAATTTTTACTAAAAATGAGTAGAAATATTAAAAGAAAAGAGAGATAACTCCATAAATAGATCAATAATGAATTTTTTGTTTGCAAAAAAAGTTGTCCACCTTTGCAACTTGTGAATTCTCCAAGTGCTTATGTGGCAAGAAGTTATGTTTGAATTGCCATAATATATAGTATAGATAGATATAGATAGATAGATAGATAGATAGATAGATAGATATAGATAGATAGATGACATATTATATTATTGACCTACATGAAATCGTATTTTAATTTGTTCAAATATTAGTGTAACTCCTACCTAGATTTCTAAATGCCTAATATTATGTATTCTCACTTACATAGAAACTTAAATACATTATTTTTATCCAAAATAATACATTAAAAAAAAAAACTACTATGGAAAAGCCTCTACTTGAAAAACAGTGACTAGAATTAGGAATGCCCATTTCAATTTTCAACCCGTCTCGCTGCATTCTTAATCCGCCCCTTTTGTAATTTTCTTCAATATCTATTTGCATTTCTTACATTTTCTGTCTTTTCAATAATATTTTCACATGTAACTTTGAATATGTGCAATAATTAATTTATTATTATTATTTAAACTCAATTACTCATTATATTATCACTTTTATTTGTTATAATCATAAAATAATTATTTTTTTACATTTATTTTTTCAAATAAGAATTAAGAATGGATCGACCCGTTCTCCGCGTACCCTCCCCACCCCTAATCAGAATACATGATTATCAAGAAAGCAAAGGAACATGAAATTATTTATGTTATTTTCTTTTGGTAGAGATTTTATCCCAGAAGATAAGATGATATAACAGATAAGCATTGCTTGCATTTGTTTATTCAACTCAAACTTTTGGTTTTTCGTCTCCTTCAAACTTCAATTGCAAGTGGTAATTGCATCATAAAAGCCTTACCAAAGTCCAAAAGATAGTTACACCATAAAGAAAGGGCATACCAGACGGAAGAACATGCAGTACTGAAAAGAAGCAGCTTCGGAATGTGGTTTACTAGAGTCTAGAGGGCATAATGGTAAAAGCCGTTAGAGGAGAGCAATGGAAGGAAGTGACATCACCAACGTTGTCAAATATTTTTTGTTTTTTTGTTTTTACAAATAGTATCAACTTTTATTCCACCAAACGAAAAAAGCATTCAACAACCATTACAATTTCAGAGGAGAACAGAAATTAGATCAAGAATATTAATCCAGTCTTCTGGTAGAATTGATTTAGCTTTTGATCTTGCTACCCAATCAGCTCTGACGTTCGAAGCCCTCGGAACCTCTTCCACTGAAATAGCTGGGTTAGTTCTAAGGAGATTGACCATTGTTCCAATCCATGCCGCACATCTCCAGGGCCATCGCTGATTTTGGTTCAGGGCCTTTACCAGCACCTGACAGTCAGATTGTACCGTACACACCGATCCATATTCTTGCGCTAATTTAATTCCTTCCAGAAGAGCCTTTGCTTCCGCTTCAATCGGGGTGGAACAAAGAAGATTTTCAGCTCTCCCATCACACACTTGTCCATGGTGGTTAACAACAACAACGCCATATGCCGCCGACTGGGGGTCGCTAAAAAACGACCCATCACATTGAATCACTATCGAGTGATTACTTGGCGGTTGATTCGTAGTACGATGGGATCCCCTGAGCTGAGTGGGACAATCAGAGCCTTGAGGTGGGGGCCTCGGGCAAGCGATCCATTCTGAAAGCTCCCTATAGGTTTGCAGACACACGTTTGGGGGCCAGGGTGCCCGATTCTTGAAGGTGCACTCGTTCCTTGCCTTCCAAATGTTCCAACACAATTAGATAATATGTATGAGGGAGATAACGTTGTCAAATACGTTACGCTGATATAGCAAGTGAAATTGATCTGATCAGAATACAATTGGTTTATGTCGAGTTTAACAAAATATGCAGAGAAGATAGAAAACTATTAATGCATATGAATTATGAATATATATAACCTATCTCAAGACAGTTTTCATATAGATATATATATCCTCATATTTAAATACAACATTTAATATCATTAATAAAATGATTATACTTAAATCTAACATCGATGCACATATTTTAAATAAAATATGTTACACACATAATGACAAATACTCACATTTCAGTACAACTTTTGTTAATTAAATCCACCAAAACATTGACGGTTTTAGAAAAAAAAAGAAAAAATCGGTTGGACCACTGATTTTTTAAATTTTAACCGATATTTATCGATTCTAACCTTATTAACCCGATTCTACCAATCGATCAACCACCGAGTTGACAACCATGGATTAGAGAGCGCTAACTTTTTACAAAAGGTTGGAATTCGTAACACATACTGATAGTGCCACCACCTCCCACATGAAAATAAATATAAACCAACGTGTCAGATTGGTGTACTTCTGGAGTATACTATACTCCAGGTATTTTCTAGTGAGATATCTCTACTTAGATCATAAATTAAATCGAGTTTGAGGTATGATAATATACTCTAACTTTTATTATCTCATACTCCGATTTTCTAAACTCGGACCCGAAACTCAAGTTAATGGAAAATAATAAATGATCGTTAACATTGATCGGAACTCATCAAAGTACATTTAACGATCATATCACCTGAAGTATACTATGCTCCCTTATGGAGTATATAAGTCATTACCATAAACCAATACATCCAAAAGAAAAGCAAAAGAAAAACAGAGCCATTAGAGAGCTGCTTAAGAAGGTAACGGGGAGGCAGAGATAGGCGACGGAGATTTGTCGGCTTAGGAAAGCAAGAAGAAAGAGGAAGAGAGGCGGTGGGAAGTAGGAAGAAGAAGTGAAAAAAAAGAGAGAAAGGGAAAGGGTAGTCACTGCCTGGGGAAGGGAAGAGACAAAGAGGAGTCGCCGTCAAAAAGAGAGAGAGAGACCCGCCTCCTTGCTATTTCCTTCTTCTTCCTCCTCTCTCAACTGGATCTTCCCCCCACCACCACCTTAATATATTGTTTTTCCAACACTCCTATCAAATCTCCATACTAATCATTCCTAGCTTTCTCTCTTTCTTTACCCCAAAATACACCCATTTCCAAAACACCTCCCTCTTCCCTCCATTGCAGCAGCACAAGCAAGAAGCTGAGCTATCTCTCTCTGCCTCTCATTCTCTTGTTTCTCTGCTTTTACTTGGGGGGAAAGAAAAAACCTTGTTTTTTTGTTGTTGTTCTTCTTCTCATGTGTGTCTTGTTTTAATTTCTTCTCTTTTTGTCTGATGGGTATGAGAATAAAGCTCCGGGGTTGAGATGTGCAGAATATCCACAAAGTGGGTTTGCTTCCTTGGGTTCAAAAGCGGCCAACTTTGGAGGGTTGCAAGCTTTTGCCTTGTTAGCTTCTCTTTTGGGCTCAAAGGGAAGTGGAATTTTTGAGTTCACATGGTTTTGAAATTTGATTGTGTTTTTGCTTCCACCTTCTTCTTATGCTGGCTTAAATTTAGCAGCAGAAGAAATGAGCATTTTTCAAAATGTAGTTGACTGAGAAGCAAAATTTCAAGCCTTCAACTAGTTGACTAGCTTCAGATTCAGCCTCAGAGCTTTTTTTTTTTACTGTGATAGTTGTGTTCTTGTTGCAAGAGCTTTTTTGGGGTTTTCCTGGAGATCAACAAACTTTGTCTATTTTTGACATTTTAGAGATTTTGGTGTGAAAGGAAGAGAACCCACCCCCAATGAAGAAATTCCACTGGTTCAAGCAAATCTCCAACAATAATATTAATAGTAACGCAGGATTGGGGAGGAGGCTTTCACTAGGAGAGTACAGGAGAGCAATCTCATGGTCCAAGTATCTAGTCTCATCTGGTGCTGAAATCAAAGGGGAAGGAGAGCAAGAATGGAGTGCTGATATGTCCCAATTGTTCATAGGCAACAAATTTGCTTCAGGGAGGCACAGCAGGATCTACAGAGGGATCTACAAGCAGAGAGATGTTGCTATCAAGCTCATTAGCCAGCCTCAGGAGGATGAAGATTTGGCTTCCTTTCTTGAGAAGCAGTTCTCTTCTGAAGTTGCCTTGCTCTTTCGCCTAACCCACCCCAATATCATCACTGTAAATATCTCTTCCCCTCTTTCCCCCCCTTTTTCTTCTTCTCATTTTTCTTTACTGTCACAGTTCACATCCCTTTTTTGTTTGCTACGGATTGTGGGAATCTGGTGGTCCAATTTTGGTATCATTTGGTGACTTTTGCCTTTGCTAATAAAAGGGTGGTGGTGTCAATTGCTGAGATGTGTTTAGGAGATTTTGGCTATCTATCAGTAATCAGCATTTTTTTTCAAACGGGTTGCTGTTAGCTGAGATAATGAAAGTTTTTGACTAAATGACATGTTTGGTCACGGATTTTCCCCCCTCCCAAATGGGTCGCTGTTAGCTAAGCTAATGAAAGATTTCATCTTTATTTGATTCTAACTAACCAGGATGCTCATTGCTCAGAATTTTTCCTTTTAAAATATATCATCTTGGGGAGGGAGAGTCTGGTTTTGTGGAACCATGTTGGTATGGAACATTTATTGAAGGGTTTGGGGATATATAGTATAATGTTGCCAATCTGTTTGTTGCTTTATGATTGCTGTCCCCCCATGTGCAAAGAGTTATTGCTCTTATTCTTCACCACCACCACCACCACCACTCTTGCTTCTGGTGAAGATAATAATCCTTAAAAATAAAGAAATTGGGAGAGAAGAATTGCATAGGCAACAATAATAAGGTGAAGGATCTGCAACAGGCATTTAAGATGGCTATGACAGTTCTAGCCACTCTTTGAATTCACCTTTACTTGTCATCACCAGTCTTCCACATGGCTCATGGTCATGGGTTTAACTGCATTTCCCATGTGCTGACCGTTGGTGTATTGTTTTTTTTGGTATCCCACCAATTGATGTTTGGGAATAGTTATGGTGATGCAGTGCATGGAGTTAACTCATTCATTTCATGTAGATGCTCTGCTTGGTGTCTTCTTGTATTTATGACTAGCAAGTTGCAGCAGATTTCTCTTTCTGTTTTCAGTTAGTTTCTGGTACCATTTTCCTGTAGGAGCTGGAATTGTGAGTGAAGTTACTGTTCTTTCAGTTGTAGTTTATGTTAGGGAGCTTATTAACATTAGGGTGATTAGCCTTCTGCTAAGTTCCACCACTGCGTGACGTAGTTTTCAATTATCTTGTTCATGGTTTTGTTTCTCCCTCAGCAACTTCTGTTTGACTTCACACATTCAGTTTGTTGCAGCATGTAAGAAGCCTCCAGTATTTTGTATCATCACCGAGTACTTGCCCGGAGGGTCACTGAAGAAGTACCTTCACCATCAGGAGCCACACTCGCTCCCGCTGAGCCTGGTCCTGAAGCTGGCAATGGACATTGCTCACGGAATGCAGTACCTTCACTCGCAAGGAATTCTTCACAGGGATCTCAAGTCGGAGAACCTGTTGCTTGACGAGGACATGTCTGTTAAAGTGGCCGATTTCGGGATCTCGTGCTTGGAATCACAGTGTGGTAGTGCCAAGGGGTTCACGGGGACGTATCGGTGGATGGCTCCCGAGATGATCAAGGAGAAACACCACACGAAGAAGGTCGACGTGTACAGTTTCGGGATCGTGCTGTGGGAGCTCTTGACTGCGTTGACTCCATTCGACAACATGACCCCTGAACAGGCGGCTTTTGCAGTTTGCCAAAAGGTATAACATTGAAAGAAGCTAACAAGCCAAGGCTCTCTTGCATCGCTAAACACATATCTGCGGTAGAGCATTGTGTACTAAGCTTATTGTTACACTACTAAAGTGTTGTGTTGCGTTTTGTTGGTTTGGTGCAGAATGCTAGACCACCGCTGCCTGTTACATGTCCGAGAGCACTTAGCCGGCTGATCAATCGATGTTGGTCGAGTAATCCGAGCAAGCGACCGCATTTCGACGAGATAGTTGCGATTTTGGAGAGATACTCGGAGTCCTTGAGTCGAGATCCTGATTTCTTCTCGAAGTACAAGCCAGGCCTTGAACATAGTAAGTTAGGACGCCTTGCGAATTGCATTGTAGCATCTCCCTGCACTTTTGCAAAAGCCTCCTCCTCATCCTCGTAGGAAGGAAGAACTCTATAAGAAGTCGTTTCTTTGCCCTCATTTATGGAATGCTAAGTGTACAAATATTCTTCTTCTTGTGGGCGGGCCTTGGTGTCTAGGAACATACTTTGGCCTTCTCTTTCTTAGGTTGATGTCATTAGCTTCTTCTGCACCAAAATTATATGGGGAATGAAGAGAGGTTCATCTGAATGCCCATTTTGTGGAGGAAGATTCAACGTTTAATAAGCTTATGCTCATTGGAAAAAATCTACTTCTCCCCGCTACCGTTTTGTCAAGAGAATTCAAGCCAATTATCACATTTTGAGAGAATTGAGCCCAATTCTCGAACCAAATAACTACATAACGATTCCTCAGGTTTTTCAGGGGGCATTTTTTGATTTTATAATCCTTTTCAATCTCATATTTAATATCATGTGCTTTGTATCTCTCTGTACAATCCTCGTCTCGCTAAAGGATAACTTTTACAATGTCAGAGCTGACATGTCTCACTGGCGAACACAATCACCAATAACCCTTGAGGATTGATAGGACCATAGGAAGAAGTGAATGACAGATGAATAAATTTCTGATGATGAAAAGATCGATGAGTCAGTTGAGTATTAAAAAAGTTAGTAGTATAACTCAACCCAAATAAGAAACAAAGACCATATTAAATTGAATATGGGCGAATAGAAAATTATGATTGCATCCACTACCGCATAGACATTAATAACAGTTTGAACAAGTACCACATAATTTCTAATGGTTAGAAATAAATTTGGAGCCTGCAGTTGTTCAAAGGAGCAGAAGCAGACAAATTAATGATATTAATAAGCTGTAACGAATGATGAAAGCATAACGACGGTTTGGCCGAGTGGTCTAAGGCGCCAGATTTAGGCTCTGGTCCGAAAGGGCGTGGGTTCAAATCCCACAGCCGTCAATTTTTTTTTCCACTTGAACTGAACGCCTCTAAGATTAGTGAATTTTGCACGTTTAGCATCCTCTGCTTCATTAGGTTCTTTTGTGGTACAGTAAATTGTTAGGCGTAGTAGATAAGCTATGAACCACAATGTACAAATCAAAGAACTTAATAACAGTGATCCTGAAGGAGATGAAGATCATAAAACCATGCCAACACTTCAGTTAATGACATAAAAACCAGGAGATGCATCTCTGTAGCCTTCTTTCTGACATAAAACCAGGAGATGCAAGGCGTCGGATGTTAGTGAGTGATATATGATACACGATTGAATATCTCGCAACAACTCGAGTTATTGGGAGCCAATTAGTTCTTGACATGGTATCAGAGCCTTTTTGTGGCCTAGAGGTCTTGTGTTCCGGTGACCCCATTTGTGAAGCACATGTATTCTCGTATTCAGATTGAACCCGAGTTATTGACAACAATTGGTTCTTGACATCGGATTTATTTTCCACAAGGGGCATGCAAGCATGGACCCAATCACCTCCTGCACTTCTACTTGCATCGCACCAACAATTCCTTATTTCAACTATTCCATTTTCCATCCACGCAAGAAGCATTTGGCTCTCTTTCTGGTGGAAAACGCAAGCAGCATTGATGGATGAATATCATCCCTCGTTAATTGCGATATATATTACTGCCCTCCTACACGGTAAAAAAAAAAAGACTAGAGACGGCTGTCGGCCGGCGAGGAGACAAGAAGAAGAAGTGAAGAACCATTAACTTCTCTTGCATATTGTGCTACTCTAGAGGGATGGGTGAAATTGGTGGTGACAGTTGCGACGATATTGCTGCTGGGAAAATCCCGGCCGGTTGGTTTGTTAATGTTCAGAAAGGATGGCCAGGTGCATGTGCACATTGATTCATATTCATTTTCAGCCACGAAGGTTTACTAGATACATCATTCCAATTTCCAATAATAAATTCCGCGCATGCAGGGGAAGCCCTCTGCTTCGAAGTGGAGAAGATTCTGTTTCAAGCCAAATCCAAGTACCAACAACACATTCTGGTTTTTCAGGTAACTAAAATTAATTACCACCATCCACCAACCTGGCTATAGCTACTATTGCCATTATAAACGCCATTTCTAAATTTCATCAATGGTGAAATGTACATATATATATATATATATAGTCAGCTTCGTATGGGAAGGTGGTAATGCTAGATGGGTCTCTCCAGCTGACTGAAAAGGACGAGTTTGCGTACCAAGAACTCATAACCCATCTTCCCCTCTGCTCCATCCCTAATCCCAAAAAGGTACATAGTGTGACATTCACATACATACATCATTAGCCAGCCAACACACACCGACACGCGCGTAGTAAATCTGTGTGTTCTTTACTTTTATAATCCGTTACTAATTATTAGGTGTTGCTGATTGGAGGGGGAGATGGTGGCATTCTTGCGGAAGCTTCTCGTCATTCCTCTTTGGAGAGGATTGACATCTGCGAAATAGATCACCTCGTCATTGATGTCAGTGCTACACTTTACTTTCACCGATATATATGTGTGTGTGGTCACTGAATCATTTCATTCTTCACATTAGTTACACTCTCTATTTTTGGGTAGGTTTACAAACGTTTCTTCCCCGAGATAGCCATCGGATACAATGACCGACGAGTTCGAGTGCATATGGGCGACGGTAAGATTAGAATCAATGGAATTGAAGTACATGCATGATGATGATCACCTGTATGTATGTCTCACGATAATTAGTGACGAACGTCGACTAGGAATCGAGTTCTTGAAAGCTGTTCCAGGAGGCACATATGACGCCATCATATTGGACGCCTTCACCAACATGGGTATGTACGCGAGGTTGCATACATATTTACGGGTTGTTCATTGTTTTTGAAAAAATAGCGCGATTGAAAAATTCAAAACTCGTGCTTTCACATCTCGAAATTATCAAAACGTTTTTTTATTTACGTAAAATCACACGCTTGTGAATGCATCGATTTTCGATGACGCATGCAGGGCCTAATGGAGATGTGGTAGAGAACGAATCCTTCTTAAGGACAGTAGCAAATGCTCTTAGGCCAGGCGGAGTAATGTGTTGCCCGGCAGACAGCTTGTGGAGCACCGGATTTTCGTTGCCAAATGTGGTCGCTAAATGCCGCAAAGTCTTCAAGGGCTCTGTCAGTTATGCTTGGAGCTCCGTCCCGTCATATTCCAGGTACCCAGATAATGTTAGACCAATAGTCATATTTTTGGCCACCAAAAAGTAAAAAGAAAGTCGTTACCAAAAACGTTTGAACAATAGTCTTATTTTTGGCGACCATTTTTCTGTTGTTGCAATTGCTATTATCGGTTTAACTGATGTTATGTTCAAAATTTATTCTTTCTATTTTTCCTTCCAATTAGTGGAATGATTGGGTATATGCTTTGCTCCAAGGAAGGGCCGTCGGTTGATTTCAAGCATCCGATCAATCCCTTAAATCCAGAGCATTTGGGTGTGGCTAAAGGGCCTCCAAGGTTCTACACCTCCGAGGTACTCATATTTTTTTTTTTTGTTGATGGTTGACTCCAAAGTTCTAACTTAGGGTATAACCAATGCAGTCAAAATCGCGATTTAAAACTTAAGAGCTTACGCTTTTACCTTTTTAGGTCACCAAAACGATTCTATGTAGAATCGTGATTTTCCCTTACAAATGTAGTCAAAATCTACGCTTTAAAACTTAAAGCTTACGATTTTACGCTTCTAGGTCACCCACCGCTTCTATGTAGAATCACGCTTTTGACTGCATTGGGTGTAACAGATGTTTGATTGTACTATTTGCACTTGACTAATCATGGACAAACATAAAAACTGCTGCTTTTGTCGCAGGTACATGCTGCTGCCTTCTGTTTGCCGTCTTTTGCCCATGGAAGGGCATAATATTCATAAGTACAAATAACTCAAGGACGTGCATCTCTCATTTTCAATTGTTTTCTTTTCTCAGATTATTTGTATGTCGTAGAATATAATATAGCAAATTTACAAGTAATTATAATTGACAATTACATTGTCATGACAAGTATAGATTGGCACCTGCAAAATAAGATGAATACTCTACTAATTACATTTGACAATTAAATCCAATACTTTTCTCCCTATTTTTTTTTTATTATGGCCATGTAAAAACTCGTTTGCTTGGGTAGTTGTGACAGTTGGAGCAGAGTGAACATAAGCATGTTACAGTAGTAAGGAATATACGAAATTCCTTGATGGATTCCCTTTGACCGAAGCAAAGCAAGACACGTTCTCCAGAAGAAATTTCGATAAAATCAAATGAATTCGTATATAGATTGAAACAATAGAATGAACGCGTGGTACAATCATCTTAGTGAAATATCCGATGAAAGAAAGATATAGATGATCTTATTTGTTCATGTGTTTTCCTTAAGGGATCATGTAGTGAGTTTGTTGTAATGTCAGCCTATGTTGACGACACAAACATCATTGGAACTCCCAAATTAAGAGCTTCCAAAAGTAGTTGATTGTTTGAAGAAAGAGTTTGAAATGAAAGATTTAGGAAAACGCAGTTATGTCTTGGATCACAAATTGAATATTTAATTTGAAGGATGGTACATGTGTGCATCAGGAAGGATATGTTGAAAAGCTCCTTAAGCGATTTTATATGGACAAATCACACATTTGAGTATCACAATGGTTGTAAGCTCACTTGATGTGAAAAGAGATCCATTTAGACCTCGAGAAAGCAATGAAGAACTAATCGGTCCGGAAGTATCATATCTTAGTGCGATAGGAACATTAATGTATCTAGTCAATCATACATGACCTCATATATCGTTTGTTGTGAATATATATGCATGATATAGCTCTTATCCCTCTAGAAGATATTGGAATGAAGTTAAACATTTACTCTGTTACCTTTCAAACTACAACAGATGGGCTTGTTCTATTTGGGTGCATCGAAGATGGATTTAGTGGGGGATATGCAGATGTAAGATATCTCTATGATCCCCACAATGGTAGATCACAAACATAATATTTGTTTACTTGTGTTGTACAGTCATTTCATGGCAATACACAAAATAAACTATAACAACCACATCATCTAGTCTTGCAGAAATACTAGCTATTCACGAGGCAAGTAGTCAATGTGTTTGTATAAGATCTATATAATTCAACACATCATCTATAATTGTGGGCTATCTTCGGGAAAAATTATCTCGATGATCATGTATGAAGATAATGCAATATTTATTGCTCAATTAAAGGAATGATACATTAAATGAGATAAAACAAAACATATCCCACCCCAGGCTATTTTTCCCTCATGATCTTCCAAATATTGGTGAAATAATTATTCATAATGTCATTTCAAGTGAGAATCTAGCAGATTTATTCACCAAGTTACTTTCGACGACTATCTTTGTAAAGTTTGTTCATAAAATTAAAGTTCGAAGACTAAAAATCCTGAACTATTTTGGTCGTGATGGCGAAAATATAGATTTAATTTTTTTAGTAAGGTGCTACTTAAGTTATTCGAATCTGAGACCTCTAGATTCCACACTAGTGGTAGTACCACTGAATCATGCTTTTGTTCGCTTCTTGTCCAATATTTTCTTGAATCAGTAGGGAGTGACAATTTGAGAATGATCAAACAAAATACAGGAAAACACACCTTCCATCACGGGAAGTCCCGTGACCAAAGACACAAATCCCGTGACAGCAAGGCCTGTGATTAAATATCTTTGTCACGGGACATCCTGTGACTATAAAGTTTTCATAACCGGAAAATATCGAAGGACAAATGATACATTTCATCACGATAAAAATCGTGACTAAGCATTAACCACAGAAATCCCATGACTAGAAGGTCAAATAGCAACAAGATTTCTCATGACGATTTTCTTAAGACCGTCAAAAGTTATGTGAAATCACAAAATGGTTAATTTGAGGCAACAAATGATCTTACTTGGAGACAAAAAGTAGGACATACCACTTTTGATTGTTTGCAGTTTCGAGGATCTCGAAAAGTTATGCAAAATCAGAAAATAATTCACGTTTATCTTATAATCGAGCACAAAGTTAATATCGTTTGATATTTTTTTTCGTATATAACAAATTGATGAGGTGTCAATCAATCTATCTCCAATCGATTTTGTTTGAAATGATATGTCTCAATGTAGTTGGGAATTTCTTAGAAAATTATTATATTCTGAGAATTTTTATAGTAACGTGCATACTTTTGGGGAAAATCCCAAAATCTGACCTGAAAATTGTGCTCTCTAATCAGTAGTCACAATATCAGGTCTTCAGTCGGACAGCTTTATTCGGATGCAACTACTTCCAAGACGCAGAGGAGACCACGCCATTTCTTTCCCAGGGCAAAAGAAACGTAACACCGTTCTTCCATCGGGCCAAGAAAATTGGTTGCCGCCGATCAGATGGCGACGACGGCTCTCCGGCGGTATGGTTCCCAACTGAAGAAAATGTGGGAAATAGCGGGTCCGGCCATGATCACCGAAATATCTCAGTTCTCCATCGCCCTCGTCACTTCAGCTTTCGTCGGCCACATCGGACCTCTGCAGCTCGCCGCCGCTTCCATCGTCCTCAACGTCCTCGAAGAGTTTGCCCTCGGATTCATGGTTGGTACTCATTCACCAGAAAAATTTTCAATTGCCCAGTTCTGATTTCGGGAAACCCCTAATCTTTTTAGTGATTTTGGTTTCTTTTCCGATCAATTGAAAAACCCAGTTGGGAATTGGGAGCGCATCGGAGACTCTATCGGGGCAAGCAGTGGGAGCGGAAAAGCTGTACATGCTGGGAATCTACATGCAAAGGTCATGGCTGCTCTCAATCGCCACAGCTCTGCTTCTAACTCCAATCTACGTCCTGGCGTCCCCAATTTTCCACACCCTACTTGGGCAGGAGAAGCAGATTTCGGAGCTCGCTGGGAGGTTCGCTGTATGGATGGTGCCGCAGCTGTTCTTCTTTGCCCTGAATTTCCCAATGCAGAAGTTTCTGCAGGCGCAGAGCAGGGTTTGGGTTTTGGCTGGGATTTCTAGCGCAGTACTTTCTGTTCATGTCTTGTTGAATTGGGTGTTTGTGTCGAAGCTCGGGTATGGGATTATAGGTGCAGCTGTTGTTGGTGATGTCTCCTGGTTCTTGTTGGTTGCGGCACAAGTTGTGTACATGGTGTGGAGCAGTTTCGATTCCTGGACCGGTTTCTCGACCAAGGCGTTCTCTTCTTTCCCGGCTTTCGCCAAGCTTTCTCTAGCTTCCGCTGTGCTATCATGGTTAGCTTCTTGTTCTGTTCTTGTTTGAGTATAGCTAGGTTGAATGTTGTGAACGATGAACTTGAATGTGGCAGCTTGGAGATATGGTACCCAACGATGGTGATTCTGATGGTGGGATGGTTAGAGAACCCTGAAATTGCAGTTGCTGCCTCTTCCATCTGGTAAACGAAACAAACAATCAAATCCCTAATCTATTCACAGCTTGAAGTTTGATGTTGATTGAGTAACTTGGGAAGAAAGTAATGTCTCTGTTTAATATTGGATGTGACAGCTTGAACTTTCAATACTGGGCATGGATCATTGCTGCAGGATTCAATGCTGCTGTCAGGTTAATTCATAGACTCCATTTTGGCTGATACTGATTAGTTAGTTGTTCTCCATATGGTTGGACTAATTTGATCGAAATCGATTTCTATGTAAGACCAGCGTCCGAGTGTCTAATGAACTGGGAGCTGGAAACCACGAAGCGGCTAAATTGTCAATCGCAGTGACGATCTGCACATCTACAGTGGTCGGAGTAACATTCTCGACAGTGGTGTTGGCCTCGAAGAACGAATTCCCCAAGCTCTTCTCTTCAGATTCTGATGTCATCAGAGAAGCAGGAAACTTGGCCTACTTCTCGGCGGCTGTGATCTTCCTCGACATTATCATGCCTGTACTCCATGGTACAGCTTTTTACCCATACGAACGAAGTCTCGCCTTTTCTTTCGAAGACTTTCCTGCCTGCAATTTTTTTTTACAGTCCATGGACGTTATTCTGTTCAGGCGTGGCAGTTGGCGCAGGGTGGCAAAGCCAGGTTGCAGTGGTTAACATCGTGTGTTACTACGTCGTGGGGCTTCCGTTGGCAGCCATGCTCGGGTACACATTCGAGTTCGGAGTAAAGGGTATATGGTCAGGGATGGTGGTTGGATGTGTGCTTCAGATGGCTTTCTTACTGTTCGTGATCCACACAACAAACTGGGAAACTGAAGTGAGTTTCTTTTGTTATGTGCATATGATTCTCTTTGGATTGAGAGGTAACTTGATAGAGGGTTAATGGAAACTTGTACCATATCACATGACGATCTGTGTTGCAGGCATCGAAGAGCGAGGCGCGAATGAAGGACTGGGGTGAGATTTCTGAGACTCAACCGATTGTTGGTGATACAGAGGAAAATGAATTGGAGGAGAGCAGCTTTGAAGGAAGACAGAGTTAAAACTTGGAGAATAGAATAATTTTTTTGGTTAATTCTTGTACAGGGGGCCGATCCAAGTATCCAACCGATGCAGTAGTCTTTTAGGGGTTTTTTTTTTTTTAAATATTTTCTCCAATATATTAGTGTCTCTTGAGAAGTGCAAGTAAGTAATTTGGTCGGATTAACATTGGACAAATTGAGAAATAAGATATTGATCAAATTGCAACGGGTTGGGTTCAGATATTCTCCAAGATATTGATAGTCTCATATTTGAATTTCTTAACTGAGACCTAATAATAAAAATAAATATATGCCGCCCTTATAAAAAAAAGTGTCTTAAGTTAATCTTGACCCTTAGATTAATCTAGTGGATTTAATAGGTTGTTAAGTGGTTAAGGATCCATTAAAAAAAAAAAAAGTGGTTTAGGATCAAGGTTGTCAAACCGGTTTATGCCAGTGTGCTGGTTTAGCAAGTGGAATGGTTCGACCGGTGATACATACCGGTTTGTGCCGGTTCATGCCGGTTAATATTACAAATAATTTAAAAATACTCATATTTAAACACGACATTTAACGTCAATACCTAAATATTTGTACTTGGATCCAACAAATAACATCAACATTTAACTTTTTAACACATAAAATAACTAATAAATTATTTTTTATCAATTAAATTCACTAAGATAAGGTCATTTTACTTGGAGATTCGTATATCGATCATACCGGTCATACCAGTGGTGTCATGTCGGTTTTATGACCGGTACAGGCTGAACTAGGTTCAACCAGTAGCACGCCGGCCAGCGGCCGGCATGACAACCATGTTAAGGATAATTAGGAAATTGAATTTATGTTTTAGATTAATAATGGGGGTGAATAAATTTAATTGGTAGGAATTAATGGATCGGGTATTAGTGACCGGAATTTTTACTGTAAACAATTAATAGGCAAATATTAAACAATTAAATATTAATATATTTAATGAAATGATTATCAACCTGTCATCCTTATACGTTGCTAGTTTTAATGTTGCTAGGCAAATATTAACGATTAAGAAATTATAAGTGAATTTGCATCAATATATAATAGTATTGAGAAAACATAAATTTTATACGTAAGTAATGGGGATGTCCAACTCTCGATCTCGAACAAGCTGACTTTGTCCCGATAAAAAATGGCGACAAAGTCACTCTACTACTCGGCAGACAGTACAAGGTCCAACTGAAGATGATGTAGGAAATAGCCGGTCCGGCGAAGATCAACAAAATACCTCAGTTCTCCATCTCCCTCGTCACTTCTCATCGGCCACATTGATCCTCTTCATCTCGCTGCCGCCTCCCTTTTTCTAACCTTCCTAGAAAAAGTTTGCTCTCGGTTTCATGGGTTGCCGCCTAATCATCCAGATTGAACTCAACTGCATCACTCGTCTATCGTCGAATCATCCCTCTTCTGTGATTCCGTGTGCTTGGTTTTTGCAGTTGGGTATTGGGAGTGCTTCCGATACCCTATCGGACCAAGCTGCTGCCACGGGAAAACTGCAGATACTGGCAATCTACCTACAGAAACTTGGCTACTCTCCCTGGCCACAGCTCTGCTTCTAACCCCATTTTACTTTCTGCATCAACCTCAGAACTGATCATTTTACGTCTGCTGGCCATCCGCCGTCTTGATAGTGACACAGCTTGGAGACATGGTATCCGGCAATGGTGGTTGTGATTTGTGGGGTGGCTAGAGGAGCATGAAATTGCAGTTGGCTGCAACTTCCGTATGGCAACAACAGACATCCAACAACAATCATCTTTCATATCCTGCTATTACTACGATCGATCCTGTTTCTAAAGTTCAATGTTGATGGAAGAACAGAAGAAAGTAATCACTCTCTTAGTATATTGCAGTTCATGCGACAGCAAATGGATTAGATAACACGCCACATCTACGTTGGAAAGGCTCGTACAATAACAAATCATGTTAGAACAAACGGTAGTTGCTCCTCCTACCTACACATTCTGCTTCGTTAAATAACACAGAAACATTGCCATGGGACGCTATAACGACAAGGTCGTGCATACATGGACAATCAAAGCTTTTGAGTATACTCCAAACTACAATTACGCTTTCAATTTGCTCTGTAACTACTGGCTATGGAGTCTTGCCAACCTGAAGAAGGCTTCTCCATGAACACGTCCATCTCCTGAAGTAGAGGATCAAAATGGTGATGCTATATGTTTGAGGTCTCCAATCATTCTGCAACAGGGGAATAGAAGTAAGATTAAGAAGCATGTACTAGGACGAGTACACATGGAAGGATGGTTAAGGAGAATCGTAACAAACATACACTGCTGAACCCTCTGTAGCAACTTCTCTGCCATAATTTTCTGTTGCACCTTAGTCAAAGACTCCGACTTCATGATAGCATTACCAACAACAATGACAATCGATGGAGAACCGGCATTGACCTGTGCATAAAAAAGTTGCACCTTAGTCAAATACCCGGTGCTTTACGATGAAGTAACTGAACCTTTAGCAAGAAGGTTGCCATAGAGACAGGCTCATATTTATGTCCAAACTGAGTCCCACAAATTTACACTAGTAACAAAAAGTATGCAGCAAAAGAACATTACCCAAACTCTGCCATTTAACCCAACTGCTATCTCAAAGGGGAGCTTCTTTCCAAGAGTTTCCAGGACTGGGCATGTTGGGGAACTTAATAACCTATAACGATTATGATGGTAAATAAGAAAATTGGAAGAGAAAAATCAATCATCATTTTGGCTGGAAACTGTAAGATTTATATTTTAGAAAGTTGAACATGAAGATATCTCACATCCTGGATAGACCTGTCGAACACTCAAACATTAAGCCTTCTTTGAGAGCTCCATATTGTGCTGCCTTCCCTGTGGCTGAGTATCAGAAACAATATACTTAGAAGAGTCAAACCAAACACAAATACAGTACATGAAAAGGGAAATGAAGGAATAAAAAATAAAGTGAAGAAGCTTTTCACTAACCATCAACACATGACAGCTCTGGGTTCATTCCAGGATTTGCCTTCACCACTCGAACATATATCAAAGTACCTGCCTGTGGAAAACAGAATTAGCCAAATACAGAGCAGTTAAGGAGTCCAAACATGATAAAGGAAAAACACTTTTTAATCAGAACCAGCGAATTATTCCAAAAGGTTTTGAATTTCTTACAGCAAGAACAATGAAAGCAAGGAAATAAACATCAATCTAGAACCACTGCATTTTGTCCAATCCTTAATTAGCTACATTCTTAGCACAAATCATGACTTGAACTTCAGCCAGATGTTCGAAGATTAAGATTTTTGAAGATTGAGGGCACTACTCTCGAACAGAAAATGCCCCTTGAAAATATTGACTGCACCTAAGTTGTAAACACAATGGAAACTATACCTCAAACCTGGGTATGTTCCTCCGAGTCCCTCCTTCAAATGCAAGCACGGGCAAAAATGCCACAGAAGGTCCTTTTATGTCCACAAGAAAGTTCTGCAAAACATGTTTGGAAAGTGAGCCCTATGAGTTTACCTATCCCCTGAGGATTTCATAAACAAAGGTTATTTGGCAAAATATGAAATCGGAAAAGAGAGTCTAGTGGCATCAACTTCTAATAGAAGATGATGAAAGGTTCTTACATCTGGTTTACAGTCCACCACTATTCCAAGTACAGAGTCCTCAGCGCAAGGCACATACTGCATGAGCAATAATATAAGTAGTCATTGTATAGACCATGGTACTAGCAACAAATCTAAATAGTTCCAGATAAAATTTTCACTTCCACTCTAAACGACGGTAGTAAAATGAACGCGAGAAACGAATCGAAGAAAAGAAGCTAAAGGATTCGAAGAAAAAAAGCTAAAGGATTATGAGACCACACCCACCCTTTTCTGAGAGCTTTCAACCCAATACTTATTTGGCTTTGAGAACCTCAGTATCCCAGCTTTGATAACTGATATTGCATCACAATCCTGCCAAATTTCGCCAACACATTCACCTTCCATCAGATTAAAAATAATATCATTCCTTTCCCATAAAGTAAAAAAATCCATATCACCCTTACAAAAAAATTACAGTGTTTCGACTTGTTAAGTTATTCCAGCAAAGACTTCAGCACCAACTCAAACCACTAAGATAAGCAGCACATTCGTATTTTACTCATGAAACAGAGAAACTGAGATTGCCCTACCTGGCGGAGGCCGCCGCCGAGCTTTATAGTCTGTTCAGCCATGGTAGAGAGATCAAGAATCACATCACCCGGAACCTAAATACCACAAAAGAAAGGTCTCCCAAATCAAACCTAGAAACACCCAAATCATATAGAACAGAAATCAAATGAACTCACCACTAATTGATCGACGAACTTCGCCGGCGAGCCGTTGGAGGGTTTGGTTTCCATTGAGCACTACGCTGGTGCTAGCTAAAGAGAGAGAATCGATAGGGAAAAGCGAAAGTGCGGAAAGGCGCTAACTTTATATTCCGCCTAATACACAACGTTTAGACGGTTTCGGTTTTTTCTCCCCGGGCCGGGTTAGATCCGAATTTAACCCGTCCGTTTTAGGGCATTGCAGCCAAGTCCTCTACTTTGAAGAGTCAACGATCAGGATGATTTCGGAATTCGGAGCTGCAAGTTTGAAGCTGAGGGGAGAAATATGAGTACTTTGAACTCCTTCCGGTCACAATGGCTACAGTTTCAAGGTTACCAAGCGGATCAACCATACCGGCCGGTGGCGCAATGCAGATACCTGGATCCTTGCAGCCCTAACCTTGTCCCTCTTAACACGAAATTGCATTCAGTTTCTGTGAAGAATCGCGATTCGTTGCGTATCTCCGGGAGCCCGCCTCAAGGTTCTGTTGGATTTAGGGGGAAAGAAGACGTATTGGTAGATGTTACCATGGCGAATAGCTTAATTAAGAATTACGCGGATGACGGGATGTTTGTCGATGCCATCAGAGTGTATCTGGATTTGCTTGAAAGTGGGTTCCCAGTTCAGGAGTTTCAGTTCTTCCCCTGTTTGATCAAGGCGTTTGGTGGGCTGGGTAGTGTTGAGAAAGGGGAGGAAATTCATGGGCATTTGTTGAAATTTGGATTCTTGGAGGATACTTATGTTAGTAATTCGCTGTTGGGGATGTATTGGAAATGTGGGGCGGTCGAGCATGCAGATAAAATGTTTGATGAAATGCCGCAACGGGATGCCATTTCCTGGAATACGATGATATCCGGGTTTTCTCGCTTAGGATACTACACGGAATCCTTGACTCTTCTCGCCAGAATGATTGGAGAGTATGGTGCTGTGTTCGAGAACAGGGTAGCTTGTCTTTCTGCTTTGTCATCGTGTGCTTCCACGCAATCCTTGACACACGGGAGAGCTATTCATGGATGCATTGTGAAGAACAAGTTTGATTCAGATGAATACTTGGTTAGTGGTTTGATTGATATGTATATGAAATGTGGGGACGTAAAGAATGCTGAACGTGTTCTCACTAGAATTCTTGACGACAATATTGTGAGAGGAAACAAAGTGATCTGGAATGTGATGATCACTGGATATGTTTCAAATGAATGTCCCTCTCTCGCATTGAGTTTATTCCTTGAAATGCTTGAATCTGGTATTGGTCCTGATTCCTCAACAGTGGTTGCTGTTTTAGTTTTGTGTTCTCAGTTGTTAGATATAGCACTTGGAAAGCAAATTCATGGACTTGTTTTTAGCCTTGCACTGGAAAACGATGTCAGAGTTCAAACCGCCCTCATCGAGATGTATTTCAATTGTTCATCCTCTGAAACTGGCTTGAAGATATTTAGGCAGTCTCCAAACAAGAATCTTATTATGTGGGGCTCTGTGATCTCAAACTGCGCTCAGAATGGCTATCCAAATGAGTCCTTTCAGTTGTTTGAAGACTTCATGATACTAAACGGCTTTCCAGATTTAGTCATCCTTTTGGCAGCATTGAGGGCTTGCTCATCCCTGGCATTGAAGCGTAGTGGGGTGGAACTCCATGGCATGGCAGTAAAACTGGGGTTGACATTGGATGCTTTTGTAGGTGGTGCACTGGTTGATCTCTATGGGAAATGCGGAGACATGAATTCAGCTGAAAAAGTCTTCGACGGATTAGCCACCAAGGATTTGGTGTCATGGAATGCTCTAATTTCTGGCTTTGCTCAAAATGAATATCCAGAGAAAGCTCTTAAGGCATTCCGTGATATGCAGAGTCAGCATTTGGAACCAAACTCTGTGACGGTTGCATGCATTCTGTCTGTCTGCATGCACCTTGCAGTTATGATCCTCTGCAAGCAGGTTCACTGCTATATACTGCGACATGGGTTTCTGATCAACAATATTCTCATCGGCAATTCCTTGATTAGTGCATATGCCAAATGTGGCAATATGAGTGACTCATTGACAATATTTAACCAAATGTCTGATAGAAATGAGGTGACGTGGAATTCTATCATACTGGGTTTTGGGATGCATGGAAGAAGACAGGAAATGTTTCAGATGTTCGAAAGAATGAAAGAGACAACAGAGGTAAAGGCTGACCATGCTACTTTCACTGCTCTCCTCTCTGCCTGCAGCCATGGAGGAGAAGTTGCAATGGGGTGGAAGTACTTCAACAGCATGACTCAGGACTATAACCTGGAGCCTAGAGTTGAGCATTACACTTGCATGGTTGATCTTTTAGGTCGAGCTGGAAATCTTAATCAGGCATATGATCTAATCAAGGAAATGCCTTGTTCACCAGATGATCGAATTTGGGGTTCGCTTCTTGGATCTTGTAAAAATCATGGCAATGTTGGGTTAGCAAGAGTTGTGGCAAGTCACATCTTTGAGCTTGATCCTACAAGTATTGGATACCGAACACTGCTTTCTAATCTGTACGAAGAATCTGGGAGATGGAATGAAGTTAGTCAGGTGAGAACAGAGATTAGAGATACAGGAGTTAGAAAACAGCCCGGGTGCAGCTGGATAGAAGTTGATAATAACATTCATACGTTTACGGCTGCTGATTGCTCCCACCCTCTGTGTGAGGAGATCTATGCTACTCTTGAGAGTTTGAGTGTAGAGATCAAAGAGGAAGGGTATGTTCCTCTTTCACAATCAACAGCTGTAGGTTCTCATACGAAGGATTGAGATGTTTTGCTAATATTAGGTGCTAGGATATGGGCTGTTGTCATCAAACGTCACTAGCTAGTGGCTTCTACTTGTGAGGGCAGCAGATTGGATTTAGAGGCAGATCTTGGAACTTTTGTAATTGAACAAAGCCTGGTCAACAAACTAGATGTAAGTGTGTTTATGCCATTAACTGCAATCTCTGGTTCTCGCTCGGTCTTTTTCTCTTTAAGTGACTATTTACCCTTTTCAACTTTATTCCAATTTTCAGGCAAACTTATGTGGGAATGGAATGAAAACAATCTGCTGAGAATGCAACAATTGAAGCTTTCATCCCGGATCCAAATACGCTAAAGGTCGGTGGTCTTATCTGGGGAGGGAGATAGATGAAATGCAGTACACATAAGAGCAAGTGTTTGTATTACATGACTTTCTTATCACTGAATCCTACATTGCTTGGATAAGTAAGTAGGTATGGTGCTTGGATAATGTTTTGGACTATGATACACCGACAAAGTTGGCAAACTGTTTTATGTCATGTTGAAAAAACTTAAACTCGTACCAACCACTTGCAGTGCGTGGCTGCTAGATATTCACAACGAGAATCGAGGGCCAAGGTTAGCCATTATCGTGAAGCTTACCAAAGGACGGGAACTTCTAGCTGCTTTTGGTACGTACCTCTAATCTAACTTTCGAAACGCATGACCTCTGTCGAAAAACGTGACAGGAAAATCTATCTCGTGGTTCAGCATGGTCGGTGTAGCCTGGATTCGTATGATGCTGAACAATTGCAGCAGATGTAAAGGTCTGTTCTGTTGATTATTCTGATCTGTTTGTTCCCATGTGCTTTGGCGAAGGTTATTATTGCAAGTACTCTGGACAGCAACAATGGATGGCATGCAGCCTGGCAGCAAACCTCTAAAGACATGGAGGGCAAAGCTGCCCACAACAAAAGAGGAGCTTGAAGAAGGCATCCAACCTGTTTCAGGACACTAAAGTTATCTTCAGAATTTGTTGCAGTACTGGCAGCCCCCACCCACGCTCCACCAATAAATGCCTTTTCTTTTTTCCCAGCAGAAGAGAAAGGCTGTCAAAGATGGTGTCTTTAAATAACTACTCAACCTACCCTTTCTCCAGAGGGTGGCCCCAAAGATCTACTCTTCGGTCCCAAACTAATATGCACCGCCACTTTCCTTACAAGTTCATTGGGGTTCAGTTGGCCGCCATTGTTAGGACAACTGATGATCATAACTGAAGCACCCCCTACAGCCCATTGAGTGAAAGCTCAGTTTTTGTAATGTGAAGGGAAAGTAAAGCAAAGCTGAGAGGCTGCCGACATCTTTGTAAATTCTTGTACTCTGTTCATCACTTGGCTTAACTTTACAGGTAAGAGAATGTTCAGTATATAAAGATTGGCCAATTGATTCCCGACCAAGTGTCCTTTTGAGGTGGAATCAGATGTAATTTCACCAATCAAGTTAGTTTAAACTATTGAAGAAATCATTATGCAATAGGCAATAGAACATTTACTTCATTGAAGAATCAAAATGAGTACATGTAATCACTTTAACTTTAGATCCAGATTTACATCAAATAATTTATACAGCAAGCAATTTAACTTATACAAAAGAGGAATCAACCCTTGATAAGTAACAAAAGAAGGCTAAAGGGTAGAAAAACCAGATAAGAGACATTAAAAAAATAACAGATCCCAAAATCCAAACCATTTCTTCACTTCTTTTCAATCACTTTTCCTTCTTACATATTACATCCTATAGCTTTTGAAATCTCGTGTGCAGATCTTTTCTTTCTGTATATGACAAACCCACATTACACTACTGTAATCACATCTTTGTTTGTTGTATTGTGAGAAGAAGTGTTTGCAGCATTGTTATCAAGAAGGTTCTCCAGAGACCTCGCTTTCCGGGTCCGAACTCTCCCTGCTTCCTTCAGCAACTCTCCCAACCTCTTCTTCTCATCAGCCACATCTGGATTCGCTGTCCCGAGCTTATCCTCCCGCACTTGCACAACGTACTCCAAGATCTTGATCGCGTCTTCCAGCCTGTCACAAAGTTATAACATAAAACCTAAGCAAGTCATTGGACCAAACGGAAATAACATTGGTGTGCATGTGAAAACCAAACACATTGTCATACCTCCCCATGGCATCATAGGTGCCAGCAAGATTGCTGTAGACACCAAGAGTGTCAGGATGCTCAGGTCCGCATTCATGTTCCAAAACATCCTTAGCTTCCTCGAAAAGTTCTACAGCTTCGTTTATAGCAAACCGCTGAACACAAGCAAGACCCATCTGGTTCAGGGCAATCCCAAAGAAGGCCGACTTCCTCTCTCCGCTAGCCCTCAATTTGGCAACTGCACTCTTAAACGAATCGTATGATTCGGAGTAATTCCCCATCATGTAGTAGATCACTCCCATTTGAGCCTCAATTCCAGCCATCGTGCTCTGTTGGCCGGGAGCATCACTGTAAATCTTTAATGCTTTCTCCAGCAGTTTGATCGCCTGCTCGAGCTCGTTCATCGACTCATAAATGGCAGAAATGTCGGTCAAACCGGTCGCAATCTCCTCGGGAGGGATCCCTGGGGCAGGCTTCTCGTAAATACGTAAAGCATTCTCGCAGTATGATCTTGCTTCCTTCAGCTTCCCAGTCTTATTATACAAATCAGCCAATCTCACGAAAACCGACCCAACAGCAGGATGATTCTCTCCCTTCTTAGTCTTCAACGAAGTGAGAGCCTTCTGATATGCAAAGATTGCCTCATCATATCGAGTCAACGACAAGTAGGCATCGCCAATGCTGCAATCAACCCCAGCCACCTCCCCTTCCTGACCATTAGCCACCATTGCCATGCTGGCCAACACGAGATGCTCAAGAGCCGACTCATGATCTCCTTTCGTCTCACAGATCAGTCCCATCAGCCTTCGATCAGCTGCTTCCTCAAGGGAAGCTGGAGCTCCATTCTCCCGGTGAATGTCGAGCGCCAGCTGACATAGCTTCTGCGCCTCGTCAAACTGCAATGCCTGAACATGGGCCTCAGCTAAGTACCTGCAAGTTTCCCCAACTCGAGGATCATTCTCGCCCAGAACTTGCTTCTGGATGTCGAGCCCGGTGGAATAACACTTTGTGGAGTTCTCCAGCTGGCCCAGCATTGCATAAGTGTCACCCAATTGCATGTAACCGGCAAACTTGGCGAGAGCGTGTTCTTCTTGGTGGCCCTTTGTGATGGCTGGAATAATGTCGATGGACTGTTCGAGAAGTGGGATAGCTTCGTTGTACTGTCCCGTGCTGCAGTAGATTGCAGCTGCAACATGGAGCGACATGACCAATTCCAAGCTAGGTTTGCCATTGGTGCAGGCTTCGAATGCTTTGACGGATCTAAGTGCTAAATCGAGTGCCTTCTGGGGGTTGTAGTTACTATTGTCCCCCGAAGAGACCAAATCCTTTGCTTGTTTCAGAAGAAACCGCCCAAGATCCGGATTATTATCCTGACCCGAATCAGAAGGTCCCTTGCTGGCGACGCCTACAGACTTATTCCTCTTCCTTAAAGCCATAGCAGGTACTGTTTTCTTCTTCTTCCCACTCTTTTTCTCCATCGGTGGTCTATCTAGAAGAGGTTTCTCCTTAGGGCTCAATGGTGACTCGAATGCCAAGTTACTAGTAGGGTTCTTGGAATCGCTAGATGAAACAGACTTCTTCTCAACTTCAGCAGATGAAGTCTCCTTATGAGGTGAAGAGTTATCTAACTCAGGTAGTTTAGTATTTACCTCTTCTTCTTCCTCCTCTTCTTCCATAATCTCGATCTCCTTCATCTCGCCCCCTACCAGATGGCGCAACTCCGAATCAATCCTGGATTCATCACCATCGGATCCGAAGCTGCGCCTGGAAGGTGATTGATCCGAGCTCTGCATATCACATACATTCTCATATAGCTGCTCAATTGAGGTATCAACTACCCTCTCATCATGAGCACCATCAATGACACTATCATGTGCAGCATTATTACCCTCTTCATGGACAGTGCTATCTACTATGCCTGTGGTGTGAGGGCTGGATCTACCACCACTGTTTGTAGGAGACTGGTTTGAAACTGGGGCTTCCTTGCCTGGAGCAAAGCTTCCATTCATTTCAGTGGCTACTACTTCAGCTTCTTCCTTAGCTCCTTCCATCACAATTCCAGGCATCTCAAATCACACTCTCCTTCCTAATAATGAGCAAATGCACACCAAGAAAGAAACCATTTCAGTTGAGGGAAAGCATTGTTGACAGCAGACTGCAGATCCAATCCAAAAGGAATGCATACCAAAATCCTGGGAAAAGGTCAAAACTAGGAAAGAACAAGCAGAAGTTACCAAAATAGCAAACAACGGAGTTCAACTAGATCACTTGCTTTATCGAAACAACAAAAGCTAATTACTTTTTATCCGTTGAGCTCATTTAATCATGCAATTGAAACTTTACCATGTTCGTCCACCAACCAAACAACGACACTCAAAGAAAAAGCACAGCAAACTGGATCCTTACTCCATAATCATTCAAATGGAGGAAGACCCATACATTAAATCGGCCGGCCACCACCAACTCCGCAGAAAATTAAATTGAAACCCCCCCAAAGCGCTGGAGCTAATATAACCTTGACCCAGAAATGGAAACAGAAAAGAAAGCATAACGAAATGAAGAGACCATAAGAAATGGGAAAGAGGGATTCAGAAAGAATACCTTAAGAACCAGCAACCGCCATGGGAGAAGGACGAAAGAAGAAGAAATAAGATCCCCAAAATAGTTGACAGATAAACAAGAGGAGAGATGACGAGATGGTCAGCTCATGCGAAAGAGGCACCAAAAAGTTGCAGGCTTTCCATTCTTTTTTTAGAGTGGAGAAAACGGTAGACAACAAGGAGGGTTTGGAGATGGATAAAACAGAAGATGAAAGGGAAAAAGGAGGGTTTCCCTCTTGTCTGTAAACACAGAAAAGACTGACGCGAGGAAGAAGATAAAAAGAATGCGGGAAGACAGCACAGAGCAGCACAGCAGGGATATTGAATTGAAGAGGTCAATTAACTAAAATACAATGGCCAGGAAAATGGGTAATCAATTTTTCTCCGAATAATATGAAGGGAAGAAAATGAAATGAAGAGAAGGGCAAACTAGTTTTTATTGCAGCAGAGCAGAGGTGGAATGTCAGAGAAGGATAGGTTGGAGAATGACATAATAATAAGAAGAAGAAGAATAAGAAAAAGGAAAAGGAAAAGAAAGCGACTTGTTTTTTCTTTTGTTGTTGGTCTTTGGCAAATGGCAATTCCAGCGCGGGAGGAAGGAGAAGAAGAAGAAGAAGCCGACGCGCGACCTTGCAACCGCAACTGCCGATTTGCTTTCTGTCCGTTTTCCGTTCCCCTTTCTTTTTCTTTTCTACCCTTTTCCCCCCTTTTTGGTCTTACATATTAATTCTCTTGTAATTAATTTAAAATAGTTATTAATCGATCCATATGCTAATAATTAATTAAATGTTTATCGTATCTTTCTAATATTTCACGTTCGCACGGCAACTTATCAGATTTTTAGGTATTCATTGTACTAATTTAGTTTAATAGATAAAAAATATGTATTCACGTATGTTTTAGTTTATATATTCGCGTATGTATTTTTTTGTAGATGGTCGAAATTTACGTTTTAAATTACTTGCGCCTCTATATTCATTAATCATGCATTTTATATAATTCATTCAATATAAGATGACTCTATTACCATAAATAGTACTAAAAATTAAAAAAATCATACAATATTTTAAAACTGCATCGACTCTTAAAAACTACTAGTTGCAATTAGAGAACATCAGATGAGCACCAAAGATTTTGAGTACAACGAAGAAAGTTCAAGATGAACTTTTTCTAAACTTCAACGCAGTCAAACTTGGTCATTAGTAGCTTTGATAAAATTGGAAAATTATAAGCTTCATAACATTTCATGAAAACATAATCAGACGTCAACACGACAAATTTCTTTTTTTATGTCAATAAAAATTATTATTTTCAACAAAAGTTCAATTATAGCATCCATCTTTTAACAATAAGGAATTGATTTATACATTGTTGTTGAGGATATATAGGGGTTTTAAAATGGTAGATTTATATGGTGGAACGTAGGGTTTCCATTTGGACCATGGGTCATTTTCACCTAACAAAAATGGTTTTACCTTAAACTATATATTCAAGTTTGGAGATCTAAGGTGGCCACCACAATGTCGAAGAAGAATATTTCGGTTTAACCAAACACACTACAAGCAATAAGACTACCACAATTGACCAAACACACAAAGGTTGTGAGCACAAACAAAAGGTTATTCTAATTAACCACCAACACTTGCAAGACCCACCCATCGAGCAGGAACGAACGTCGGCCTTAGTGATCTATACGAGTTAATTCATAGGGTTTCATCGCCATCCACTTCTCTTGTGCATTGGCACCCTACATATGCCCTTATACGTATATTCATAGTGAGAGTTGAAGACTATGTGTCCGATTCATATATTGGTGAATGGTGATGGTACAACTGTACAAGTTGGTATTGTGTGGTACATATTTAGTGTGATGGAACGGTGTACAGTGCGTCGAAAAAGACTATCATTGTTAAGAGCACGAAAAAATATTGATCGATAAATTTAAATAGATAGGAGATGTGTAACACTTGTTGGAAAGCAAAGCAAATTAGTTCTTTTGCTAAAAATAATTATTTGAGTTTCATTCGTGTGTGCAGTTAAAGGAAAATTTAGGATACAACTTACAAATTCCATTGAACCGTCTTTAGTCATCATTGCTTTTAGCATATATTTCTAGGCAAACGCTAGCATACGTATGATCTATGATATTAATGTGTGTTCATATCTATTATTTGTATTTTGATATATTTGGACGAATTAGAATAGTAGGGTTAATATTTTTTAAATTCGATGAATTTACTGATTTATGGTAGAGAGTTAGGGATTGAGGTTCACCAGTAAAAGTTAATGTATAGTATCATGCCTGAATTCTGATTAATTCATCACCTAAACAGCAAAACTCGATTGAACCACGATAGAGTTATCTTACGCCAACATACACTACCCTAAACCATATATTTTTTCTTTTGTATTAAGGGTGTGTTCTTGCAAAGATATTCCGGTGAAGTGGCATTAAAAATGGAGGGGAATAAAGAAGAAGAAAATGCAAAGAGAACATGGACAGGTAGTGGTGTGATGGAAAGATCATTGCCACTTCTTGAATATATATTAGATATGCTGTCGGTGGATTAATTATCACTAATTTGACTGTTAATTTTGTTATTTATTAGTCACCGTATTAACATTCGACAATGGAATTCCTCGCATCCATTATCTTTCCTCTCCCCACAATTTCCAAACGTGTTTTATGAAGTTTCGGTTCTGGTTTAATTAATTCTGTATTTTTCTATATTTTTTTTATTTTGTATTCAATATTTTTCAATTAATTATATATATAAACAAATCATATTAATTGTAATTTTCAAAATGACATCAACTTTGATTGAAAGAGAAGAAAAGAGATATCTATCTATCTATCTTCTATATCTATCTATCTTCTATCTATCTATATCTATCTATCTATACTTAATATTATGGTTATTCAAAAGTAACTTCTTGCCACATAAGCACTTGGTGAATTCACAAGATACCAAGGTGGACAATTTTTTAACAAACAAAAATTTATTTATTAATTTATTTATGGAGTTATCTCTCTCTTCTTTTAATACTTCTACTCATTTTTACTAAAACTTAAAATAAAGTACATTTTTTGTGACACATTTAAACAAACAAACACACACACATAAGTAATAATCTTTTCTTCAATAAAACAAACTATAAAAATAAAAATAGAGAGTGACAGTTTGGCCCAAAATATCTTATTAAATCTCATTAAGTAAATTTTCTATTCATTTTCACTAAAAATTTATAATAAGTTACATTTTGATGGAAAAAAACAAACACACATATGAATAATAATAATTTTACAATTAAACAAAATTTAAGCGATGGGCTAGGAGAAAATGAGTGTTTGACAATCAATCGTTTTTGAAAAATGAACTACATGACTATATATTTTTTGTTATCAAACACTCACTTCTTCCCAATGAATATACTTATAAAATAAAACAAGTATAATTTATATAGAAAAAGGTCTTAAGATAAATTTGACATAGCAATAATTGTTATTTTTTTAAAACACTTCTTATTCATTCCGTTTAAATAAAAAACATATTAATTATGAATACAACCTTTTAATTTATCTCTACCATTTTCCAATTTTGATTGTCTCTCTAGAAATAAAATCCAACATTGAAAATAAGAAATTAGATAGAGAAGGAAATGGTAATGCATATGAAGTTTTTTTTTCTTTGTAGGAGAATAGGAGGAGGGAGGTACAAGAGGAAACGATTAGATGGAAATTTTTTCAGCAGTTGTAACATATTTTTGCCTGTTGATAAAAGCAGTTCATCCTATCATTACGAAGACGAGGTGAACCAGTGGCGTAGTTAGGATTTCATCTAAAGTGGGTCCACTTAGAAGAAAAATACACATGGTAAAATAATTTTTGTTAACTTTGCGAATCACTCATGACATATCTTATATTGGAAAATTTTGGTTAAGTAAAATAGATTAGCAGTCGAAAGTATCAAGAATATTACTTTATATACCAAACAATTATTAATGATTTAGTTAGTCGTTCTGTTTCGTATGATGTTCTTTATAAAAAACCATTAGTATCTATAACTCGAGTTGTCAAGAGATATTTAATAATAAATCTTACACCAAACAATAATTCATGATTTGGTTAGTCATTCGCTTACAAATGATGTTATTTGTCAAGAATCTTTTTGAATCAATAAATTGAGTTGTTGGAAGAGGTTCAATAATATATCTTATACTATTTACTAGCACGCTTCCTCATATAAGAAAGTAAACTTATAGAAAAATGAAGTTTGCACAAATTTGTATATCGTGTACTTAACAAATGAGGTCGCCAAAATTTCGAACAAAAAATCTTTCGATCAACTATTCTCAATTAAATACCCCTAATTTTCTATATAAATTAACTATTGTACCTAATTGAACAATTTTCCTTCCGAGTCAGGGTGGGTCCCGGGACCCACCCTGTTATACTCTCCCTCCGCCACTGAGGTGAACCAAACCGAGGATTGTCGACTGCTCCCTCTTCCTCCTTGATCTGAAGCTCGCAACTGCTCACTCTTTTTTCCATTATTTTCTTAATTTCTTCCAAATTAAAACTGTTGGATGGTAAATTTCCCTACTTGATGAGCGAATGTATTTATTCTTCGTTTTCACGGAGTTATTTTATGTTCTCTATTACATCATATACTTTTATGTAAATAGGTAATATATGATTAGAAAGGATAATTGGTTGGACTTAGAGCATATGTCCTTTGGTTGAATAATTGATTTTTGGCTTAATTGCAAGTTTGGTCACTCGAATTGCTACAAAATTTCACGTTGGCCACTCAAATTAATTTATTCCATTTATAGTCACTTAAATTAGGTTAACAGTCCAAGTTTGGTCACTGGCCGTTAGTCTCCGTTAACTTTTGCTGATGTGGCGGTCAACTCTTGTAGTTGACCGTTAAATGCATGATGTGGCAATTAAAAAATTAAAAAATTTAAAAATTAAAATTTCCACCTCAACTACGGCGGTTACCTTCCGACGTTTCCGCACGGAGGAAGAAGAAGTCGCTCCCGTCGAGGGTGGCGCCTTTCTCGACCCCGAGGCGGCTGCCGTACCCTTCGTCGGAAACGGGGTCGTTTGCGTACTGCTGCTTGGAGTCGAGGGGGAGGTCGAAGAACTCCCTCCAAATCTCCTGGATGTTCCTCATCAGATCCACGTCGACACCGTGGTTGACCACCTGGAAGAATCCCCAGTCCTTGCACGCCGACGACAGCCGCCGCAGCGTCTCTGACCTCACGGATGGGTCGTGGGAGAAGGCCCCTGCTATGAAATTAGGTCATGGCAGAGAACTAAAAATGAAAAAATAAGTCAATTGCCACTTCCCTAGCAAGCTGTATTAAAAGAGTAATACCTGCATAATATACCCACGTCCCTCAGGCCGCAGCACATTAATCATTCGATGTACCTTGTGGCAATCATTAGTGCTGAGGAAAGAACTTCCTGATCCATTATTCTTGTTGACTTCCTGCAATTTTCCTCCCTTTGTTTTATTCCTTTTCATAGCAGGGGAAATGATCCCAAGAACATGCATCCAAAGAGAAGTAGTTGATAGAACAACACATTGCAGCTGCAAAACTCCAGGCTTTGTGCTGTCTACAGTTCAGAACAGAAGAGATCTGGCCACCAACAATGCCAAAAATGAGCACCCGGGAGACAAAATCATAGAACCAGAAAGGCAATAACATCAACTTCATTCATTAAGCAAAAGAAGAAACTGAATCATAAAGATAACCCCAACAATCACTTTCTGCATGTGGGTATCTGACTTCACCATCTCGGCATAATAGTCCGGAGGCCTCAGAAAGGGAAGGCCCATAGTTTCAAACTTCTCCAAGGCCCTCATTGCCCCTTCCCTGTATTCTCCTGACCCATGTACCCATTCGACAACGGCGCCCTCTTCTTCCAGCAAGACGCGCTCTCATAAGTCACCGCATCGCACAAGCAATCGCTCAAACAGAGCTCCCGACACATATCCTCCGAGATCGACTGATAATACTCGTAATCCCCTGCGGGAAGATTGTATTAACCATTTCCACCAAATCGAACTGTCCATCCTCCTCTCCCGCCGAAGAAGAACAGTCCTGCGGCGCGAAAGTCTTCACCTTATTCGACGGAGCTGGGCGAGATCGGGAACAGGGGAGGGCAAAAGGGGGAATGAGGATCGAGCTCCGGGAGGCGCCCAGCCGGAACGCCACCTCTCCGGCAGTGGCTTCTTCTTCTGCCCCGCTCAACCAGAGCGCGGAAGCGCAGTATTTTCTCCTCCGACGCGGAAACGTCGGAAGGTAACCGCCGCAGTTGAGGTGGAAATTTTAATTTTTAAAATTTTTAATTGCCACATCATGCATTTAACGGTCAACTATAAGAGTTGACCGCCACATCAGCAAAAATTAACGGAGACTAACGGCAGTGATCAAATTTGAACTGTTAACCTAATTTAAGTGACTTAAATGGAATAAATTAATTTGAGTGGCAAACGTGAAATTTTGTAGCAATTCGAGTGACCAAACTTGCAATTAAGCCATTGATTTTTACTTAAATGCCTTTTGCAACCCGATTCTTTAGATGTTGAAATGGAAAGTGGAGTTGTGAGGGTTTTTCATTATATTCCTTATGTTCATGATTGACATGCTACTAGCTAGCTATAAGATGATGATCTGGTTAATAATTAGTAGGTAGCAATGAGATTATAAGTAGAAGGGAACATAATTGGGGGTTTTATAAAAGTCGTGAAGAAGAAAGAAAATTACTGTGGTTGTTCCTCGGTTGTGTATTTTGATGTTTTTTCAATTTCTACACGTTTGCAATGATATTTGTTTGTTTCATTAGGGTGAATTTCTCCTCATTAAATCCTTAACTAAAGCTTGATTTTGACATGATTATTTTCTTACCAACTACTATTTTGATTGGTGCATAGATTCAGTTCACAAATTAGGAATCTGTAAGATAGAATGAGTTGAGTTGTATTGAAGTATGCTCCTTTCATTATTTGTCTATGTTGTTATTAGGTAAAAAAGCACTATTTTTTCCTTTAGGAGATATGCAGCTCTCTATAAATTATATTTTTTTTTGTCAAAAGATATCATATATTAATCCAAACAAAAGATAGTTACATCCTGGAAAGCAGCCAGGCCTTGAAATCAAACGAGCGATTCACACTCGGGTACAAAGAGAGGGCTTTTCTAGCTACCAAATGAGCTACCCTATTGTTCTCCCGACCTACAAACCGCACACTAAACCCCGGATGGGCACCACAATAACGACAAATCTCTTTCACGACTGCCCCCAATCGACTGTCGCTCGTGTCGGCTTGATTAATCTTATCAATAATAACCTTCGCATCACCCTCGAACCGAACTTCGGACAAGCCACACTGTAAACACCAAATGATAGCCTCCCGCATCACAAGCAACTCCACCATCATTGGCTCGTCAATTTGCGCAAATTGCACACCTTTAGCCCGAAGGAGCGTCCATCCCGGATCAAAAAGAACCATCCCACCAGCCGAGTGTGACCCCCTCCTAGTGGCCCCATCCCACATGCAAATCAGGCGAGAATCATCCACATGGGTCCCTGACCGAACCACCGGGCCAGAAATCCTTAGTGGCTGGTCAATCGGCAGGCCCACCCATTCCTCGTATTGCTGGTGAAATTGGCGCATTAGAGCCGTAATCCCAAACTGCTTGCCTTCAAAGACTACCCAGTTGCGCGAACGACAGATCCGCCAGAGGATGGCAACCACAGCCATCAACAGGGATGGATCATGGACCAGGGCGAGCATCCGCTTAAGAAACAACGGAAACGTGTGCCGAGGCAAACCCTCCCCAAGATAATCCAACCCCGAGTAATCCCAGAGAGCCCTCGCAACCGGGCAGTACAGAAAAATTGTGTTTATATGAAGTTTAGTTCGTTGAAAATATTGTTTTAATAAATTAGTGACAACTGATAATTCTGTTTGTGGTTGGTTTTGCTAGAACATTGACAAGATAAATTAATTGAGTATCCATAAGACTGATGGATGTGGATGCTAATGTATTTCATCATTATTCCAGAATTGCAGGTGTAACTGATAATACACGATATTCGTGAGATCTGGAACGGAATATTCTCTATTATTATATACCAACATAGGAGAAGGGAAAGAAAATGAAAAGCTCTTTACTTATTTTTTTTATTAATTGAATCCTATTATCTTATCCTTACTTCTTCGTTTTTTTACCTTACATTTTTTAACTTCTTTATCACTTTTTTGAGTTCGATACAAAATTTTAAATCAATAAAGAACGGTCTACAAAGAGCTCAGTTAATACAATTAATTTTTCACAAATAAAAAAGGTATAGAAGTATGAAACATTACCTAAATAAGATAAGCGAGATTTACAATTTCATGTATATTAAATCAACAAATACTATAACGAATTTTAAAATAATCAAATGTAATGTACCGCTCAACGGGCGGGTAAAAAACTAGTATTTGTATATCATAGTGGAATTTTTTTTGTTGAACATAAGATTATATCATGATAGTAATGGAAGTGTAACATAATGGTATAAATAATCGTATATGATAGTATAAATATATCGTAATGTACAATGACTGTCTAAATATATGATAGTAAAAATATATTAATCAAAGTTCAATATGGTACCAGGCAGGCGTTTTAAGAGATCATAACAATTTTACAACACTTTTTTACATAAACTCAATTTCAATAATTAATTCATGATTTAACTTACCTCAACTACAAGTAAAATATGTCATGATTATCTATAATGAAACAAACACAAGCTTATAGCAATTAGAATCACAGCTCCATAGAAAATTTGGAACACCAGGTTCACATAAATATGACATCAACAACAAGAGAGAAAGGGGAACGGGAGAGAACGTTAAACTCTGTGAATGAATGAGTAGTGCAGATGATCATAAGCTGACTGGAAGACAGGGAGAGGGTTGTCCGAAGAAGAAGAAAATCACCAAAACAACGCAGAAATTCTCCAGTGCCATTTTTCAGATGAGTAACGAGAAGAACTAAGGACAATTGCAGTTGTGAGCCCTTCCAGCATAGCTTTTAGCTTCTGCTTCCAATGGAGTTGCACAACAAATTTCCCAGCTTTCCCATCTGTCACTTGTCCATGGTTATTAGTTATTAATAACGACAATGCCAAATGTCGTCTCCTGAGAATCAGTTAAAGAACGATCCATCACAGTGAATCTCAGGAGCGAGATTGCCTGGCGGCGGAGCAGGTTGAAGGTGGGTATCCGTGAGCTCAAGGGACAAATTAAGATGAGCTGAATGCTGAAGGCAAGTAGACCATTGATCGAGGACCAACATGGCATTAGAGCATGTCGAGGGCAGCCACGAATTGCTGCCTCGTAAGACCTTCCCGTAACGATTCACAGACAGGACATATTTGATGAAGAAGAGCAGTGAGGTCTAAAGAGTCTGTCTCTAGTTGCAAGAGCCCCATTAGCACATCTCCAAACAAAAAACTTATAGAACACGAAAACGGTAAGCGACCACGACATGAGCTTTCATATGAGAATCAAATTACTGACTACACAATTAGTAGAAGAGGCAACCAAATAGGACTAATCACAATTTTCTTCCCGATGATGAACAACTAGTTTTATTCATCACAAGGAAAGGAGAAAACTCCAGCACAAAATGAGTTTACAGCTTGTGAACCAAGTCTGAATGTAACATTATACCAACCTATACACCAAACACAAAATAAAGGGATTTGTTCTGCAATCACAATAACAACAATGCTGATGATAACTAGATAATTCCACATAACACATGCAGATTCTTCCAAGAAGATCAGATATGATTGTGTTTTGTAATCACTTTTACACCACCTGTTCGAACAAGTTCAGACCTGATGAAACACTAATCACTTTGTACATCAGTTATTTATGTACAACCAGACTTCTAGACCAAGTCCAGTTGGTGGGCACAGTCAACAGTCATTTACAGTTTTTCTGCTCTAAGAAAGTTCACAACAAGCAATAGGAAAAGATGGAAACAAACCAGTAATGGAGCAATGACCATCAACAGATCCTCCGCAGCAGTTCTCTTCGAGCGAATTCCAAATCCATGGGCAAAGCCGAGCGGCACAGGGGACATGTGTGGTGGAAACGCAGCCACTTCACGAGACAATCGTGATGGAACACGTGGCAACACGGCAGCCGCTTCACCGCCCCGGGCGATCCGGCCAGGTCCTGCAAGCAAATCGCGCATCCGCGCTCCTCCGATCGAAATTCCCCCGCCTCCGCCGCCACCGTCTCCAAACTCTCGATTGCGGACTCCGAAGCAGGGACTCGGAGCCCGCTCGACGACAGCGCCTCGACGTCCGCCTCGAATTTCACATCGACCGGCGGCGACGAACTCGAATCGCGCTCGCCGCAGGGGAGAACCGGATGCGGAGACGAAATCACGACGTTCACCGCCACCGGAAGCTCCGGCCGGAAGATGAAGCGCGAATCCCTAGGCACGCTCTCCACAATCACTCGAGCGATCCCTTCCACGATGTCCTTCGGCAATTCGAGCCTCGATTCCTCCACCAGCCGATTCACGAACTCCGTCGCGCGCTCCAATTGAGTGGACGATTGGCGCGTACGCGGTGGCTTCTGATTTTCGTCGTCCGGTTCCTCCGACGGCGATCTGGGGGGAAGGATTTTCTCGAGAGGCAGGCGCGAGAACCAGGTGCGGCGGTTGACGAGGCAGTGATCCAGCGGCGCCGGTACTAAATTGAGCACGTCGAAGACGACGATCAACGAAACTGAGGAAGCGGAAGGAGGCGGCGGAGGTAGTGGCGTGACCGGCGACGGCGGCTGATCGTCTTCCGGCTGGATGTCGGAGCGGATGAGACCGTTCTCGTCTTCGAGAACGGGATAGGCTTTGTAGGCGTATCCGAAGCAGTTCTCCAGTGATTCGATCAATCGGGGATCGAAATATTCGAAGAAATCCGTCGACGCCATTGATGCTGTGTATTCTGATTTCACTGCTTCCTCCTCTGCTCTCTCTACAATCTACATCGACAACGGGTGAGAAATAGCGAAACTGTGTTCGTTTCTGCTACTTTCGAATCAGAGAGCACGATTTAATCTTTTCTACACTGGAAGCCCGTGGGCCGTTAGTGGGCTTCTGGCCCGGCCCTAATATTTTTTTGGCATTGATCCCCTATTTTTTTTATTTTATATATGAATGGTGCAGGAAATTGGTATCCGTGGATAATGGGCCTTTTCGTGGCCATAAGCGCTGGCATTTGACGGATGGAAGTCTAACAACCTTCCCCATCGTCATCACGGCTCTCTCATTCCGCCATTGCCACCGTTACGTTCCCCACAGTAGCAGAGAAGCGCAGGATAGTCAGTCCTCCTCGGGATGAGAAAAAACTTCCGTTAGCATTCCCACCGATTAGTTGATAAATCATCACCTCCCTCAATCGTTATTGTTTTGCGAACCTCCTGCCTCGCTCGCCCTTGGTTGGTAAGTTGCGCTTGCTGCTTCATCTTCTTCATGTCCTTTCTTTCAGCTCGTTGCTTGAATGAATTATGAGTACCTGAACGGCTCAGTTCCTGAATCCAGTCAACGGAGGTTTGAGTAATGGCGACTGAGTCCTCGTCTCCTGCCAATCCTCCCGCCGCCGGTGGAACTCCTCAGAATTCAGGTGCACTACCTCTCCGCTTATTTCTTGATCAGTATTCTTGACATCTTCCATAATTGAACTCCTGGGAGCGTGAATGTTCCATTTAGCGTTCTTCTATCTTTGGCGTCTTGATTAGGATTGCTTAGTCTAGTCCAACAACGCTGACGGTTTCTGAGCCGTATGTTATGTGACATTACCATTTGATCGATGGGAGTATTGATCGTAGATATTGAACCTGGAGTCGGATTTGAGATTGGTATGGAACGTCCGTCTTCTGATTGCTACGACGAGATATTCTAGCTGGAAATTCGTTTGTTCTGTAGTTGTCCGTGAAGCTTATTAGCTCGTTTGATTGAGGGAAGGATCGGTGGCAGATATTGGACCTGAAATTGGAGTTGAGACGTACATGGAATCTGCTTCTTCTGGTGGCTACAATTAGATGTTTCAGCTAGGACTTTAACTTGTCTGTTGTCTGTGATTGCTGTTGAAGCTTCTAAGCTCATTTTACAGTGTTGATAGTAATCAGAGGGTATGAATCCCGTTTTCTGCAGCTGTTACAAGGCTAACTATTGCTATCATAGACAGAATGTAAGTTTGTCGAATCGTAGAATTTGGCTGTGAGTTTTCGCGGTTGTTTTAAAGGAAAATTTTTATTTGGTCTTTGAAACAGCCTACATTAGGCTTATAGGGTGCAAAGAGGAAGGAAGTGATTAAATTAGCATATGAGAGTCTGAATTGCTTGTAGTTGTAACATGTGGGGTTTGTGTTTACGATGTGAAGCCATGAAGGTTAATGTTTTTCTTGTTGCTCTTTCAAACTTCAGCTGCTGAAGCTGTGCAACCAGCAAATGGAGATAAGCAAGATGCCGCTCCACAAAATCCGAAGTCTGTCTTTGTGAATTCGGAACCAATACGAGAAGACCAAGTACAAAATGCCATAAAATTTCTTTCTCACCCGAAAGTTAGGGATTCTCCAATTTTCCACAGAAGAAATTTTCTTGAGAAGAAGGGGCTAACTAAGGAAGAGATAGATGAAGCTTTTCGGCGTGTACCAGTAAATGATTAAATAATTTCGTTATTGTATTTCCCACCATGCATCTGTTCATTGTTCAGTGTATACATTTACCCCCCGAGTGATGTATAAGTTGACTCTTCACTTTCTCCTGATATTTGTCTTCAAAATTTGCAGGATCCGTCCCCAAGTGCTCAGCCAACTGCTACCAATCAGGGTAAAGTCTTGTGGTATTAAAAGGAGATGTTAGTTTGTTGTGGAAAAAACATTTCTCTGATTTCACGGAGGTTGGTCATGTATTCTTGGATTATTCATGTTTTTGTTTATTCATGTCGGAAGCAGCAGGACAGGGAGTAACAACATCAACCATTCAGCCAGCAGCTGATGCTCAAACCCCGCTGCCAATGACAACTGTTCCTAGTGGTGGGAGTCCCTCGATGGTCGCCTTGGCTCGGTCTCGATTTCACTGGTACCATGCTGTTGTTGCTGTTGGATTGCTCACAGCCTCTGGTGTTGGAACGGCTATTTGGGTTAAGGTACCATAACATATTCTGATCTCTAGTGCACAATTGGGACAGTTCTAGTGCTTAGCACACAGTTCCTGTCACTATATTTGATGCTGGATTTTGATTTTTTTTTTTCCCATTGCAGCACTAACTTATCACCCTCTAGACTCCATATGTGTAATTTAAATGATTTTAAGAAGCTAATTGACAACTTATATGTTCTCTCAGAAGTCCATGATTCCCCGGCTAAAATCTTGGATACGGTGGGTGGTTCTGGAAGAGAAACATGGTGATGGGGACATAACAAATATAAAACCATCTTTGGCTGAAGAAGCTGCAGCAGCGGCAAAATCAGCTGCAGCTGCTGCGACTGATGTGGCAAAAGCAAGCCAGGAAATGATGATCTCAAGACGTGAAGGTAGGAAATATCCGTAGTGTGAGTTTATTTCCTTATAATAATGCTTCTGGACTCCTATTGATAAGCTATTTTATCTTCTTATTGTTAAACTAGTCTTCTGGCATTTTCAGAGAAAGTAAACATGGAGAAGTTCATGGAGTTGTTACAAATGCAAGTGACTGAAATTAGGTCAATGGGCAATGCCATACAACAACTGGAAGGTGATAATATGTTTGCTTCTTTAAGAAAGTAAATTCGTTAGCTTTTGCTGTATGCTTTTTCTTAGGTGGTCCTCAGGAGTTCCTAGAGTCACACATCACAAGGATTTTATAGATCCAATGACATTAGTTAAGATGGAATTTTATTTAGTGACGAGGTTGCTAAGCTTTGAGCTTGATGTTTCAATTTATTTGCATCATATTGCGTTACAAGCTAGATAGTTAATTTGCTTCAGTTGCTGTGGAGAATTGGTTGAAGCTCATACCTTTATCTAAAGAATCATCCTTCTAATTCCTTGAGCTAGGCCTTGGTGGGACAAATAATAAGTGGATTGTAAAAGGTAGCAGATGCTGGTTCAACTCTTTTCCCTCCAGCAATAAACAGATTTCCCCCTCTGAAACTCTTGCGAGATTTCTCAGAGCATGGGTAGCTCATTCACATTCTTGTGCATTTTATGTTTCAGGCCATAGTTAAATAGTGTGCCTTGACTAAGTATTAGGCAGGGCATGGGCTCCTGCATGATTAGTCTGTCTGCACTCAGTCTTACCTTTGCATGACCTGGTTTGCATCAGTTTGTAATCAGGCGATTGTTTATGCAAATATTGACATCTCAATTGTCAATTGTTCCTTCACTAGTTTATCTCATTCCAACTTTAATTGATTGGAGCACTGGAGCCTTAATAGTCAGAATACTCATTTCAACGAGTTTTTTTCTTCTTCCATTCCTTCTCTTATATATACTCTTTATAATTATGGTCATTAGGGAGAAGTGACAAAATTGAAAGAACTCATCGGGTCGAACATGGAGGGTACAATGGTTCAATTGCAAACCTTAAGGTATCCAGGCTATAATATTTGATTCATAATTGTCCTGGCATGAAAAACATTTGGGCTATAACTCGGGTTCAAGCTGTAACATTTTCTTGTCTTTGTATTTTCTTGCCAGCCAACATATCCAATGGGAAACAAACCAGAGATTGATTCACGCTCAGGTTCTTATACTTGCAAACTAATGGTTCATTTTTGTTCCATTTCCCCTCTTCACTTGGTAATTTGCGTGTTGTATTTTCTATATTTTATGAACAGCAAGGTCTTCCTCACCACCAACTTCTGCAGATCAATCTGCCCCACCTTATCTCAATTCATACATGGAGGTAAGAAATACAACTTTGAAACTGTTAGTTGTTACTTTGGGACAAGATGAACCATAGTATAGAATATAAAGTACTATAATGCCATTGCTATCTAAGTATCTAGTATGTTAACTGCAAATCTCTAGGTACTGTACTTCACTTCCATTGCTCTGACTTACTGCTTAGCACTGGGCCAGTCCACTATTTAATCCACTTGTTTTATGATTGAATTCTATCACCTTAACTTTGACGAAAATTGATGAGTAACTACCGTACGTGATTGGCTTTTTCTGATTTAGGTGGAAACCATTGCCTTTGAACTCAAAGCTTGATGATGCCCTAACCTTCTGTTGATTTTGTGTTTGCAATGATATCTGTGATACATCTCCTTCCCCATTGATGCTCCAGTCAGCAACATGTTGATTTTCACCTTCCAAAAGCAATTGAAAAAAAAAAAATTTGATGTGTTCATGTAACAAAGAGTTGAGCTGGCAAAAAAAAAGTTGCGTTGTTATGTTGCAGATAATGACAATGGTTCGGTTCAAAGGGGAGAGAACCTCCAAACATCAGAGTATACTGCATATAGTTTACCATTTCAGGTAGTTTGCTGTATTGCATGTTTACGGTATTTGCTTGTTTTGTACTCTTACAGGATATGAATGATCAACCCCCCTATGCTAGCCAGCAAATTTCAAATCCTCGCTCGGCTCCCAGGTCTAAGGTATGTATGTGCTATTGAAAACTTGATGCCATAACATCACGATGTAAGATTCAGTAGTCAGGAAATCTCGCATTTTCTAACTTAAATGTTTGAGTAAGATTCCGTCGTCAGGAAATCTAGCCTTTTCTAACTTAAACGTTTACCAATTGCTTATTCTGAGCAGCCTTGGGATGGTGGTTATCAAGCCACAACCACCTCAAGAGGAGGAGGATTTGGTTCTTCACTGAATGGGGACAGAGGTTCAGATTTCGGTGCACAGAACAACGGAGTGAGCTATCAGGTGGACGCCCAGAATACCGTGCCTTGGTGGCAGAAGAAGAACCCGAGAATCACTGAGCTTGACTACGTCGAACCCAAGCCAGGGTCCAACACCGTTGCACAGACCAACGAGCAGCCACCAATTCAGCGGACATGGGTGCCTCCTCAGCCTCCGCCAGTTGTAATGCCTGAAGCAGCAGAAGCCATTCGGCGACCAAAATCCAAGAAAGAGGCCGCAGAGCCTGTTACCAATCAAGAAACGAGCGGAGGGGGATCATCATCAACTGCTGCTGTTGCTGAGGTCACGGACGAGTTGCAGAGGATAACCAAGATATCCGAGTCTGGAGGGGAAGTAGAGGAGACGACGGCGCACAGCGGAGGACAAGAAACGAACGGAGGATTGAAGTTGAGCGAGATTGAGGAAGAACCCGTACAGAGCTATTGAAAGAGGAAATGAGTGAACTGATGTGGAAGAAGCTGCACTGGAAATCTATTTGTATACACCCTGAGCTGGAGTTGTAGAACAACAGTAGGTGTCTTTTTTTAGCTCTAGGGGAACGAATAAGAAATATGTTTGTCAGCACTTGCTAAAGGGAGCTTCTGCTCTGAGTATGGATTTAAATAACTCTACTTTGGTACGTAATTGTGGGTGTCAGTTTCATGTTCTTTTGGTATGATGGATGTTGATACATGTTTCCACCAAGAAGGCCAGCCAAATGAAATTTCTTTAATTTGGAAGGTGGGAAAATGTCACTAATAATAGTCAGCTGGGCTGTGAGTAGTGGGATGGACACTAGCTACAATGATCAATTTGGTTAAGCAAATTGAAATACAAAATTAAGAAAGAACGATTTTTAGAAGTTGAAGTCAAACTAAAGAAATCGTAAAATCAATTGCATATGTTGAAGTTCTTCATTTGTGCAATTGAAATCAGATAAATAATATTGTACCTACGTCCATGCAATTCACTTGATTTGAATACTACTATGGAAAAAAAAAAAATCAAATCAGTATACAACAGTAGTATAGCATAAATATGAATTAACATAGACTAAAATAGATCGTCGAAATTTAAAGATAATATTAAAAAAATGTCTTATCCTATAGTCTAATCCGTTTGTCTATCTGCCATGCATTATTCATAATCAGGTGCAAACGAAAGTCACTCATAAGGAAATGAAGTTTGCACATGACCGAATATCATGTGCTTTAACAAATGAGAATCGTCGGAATTCAAACACAAGACCTCTCAACCAACAAAATATTTTCATATCGACAATTACTCCTAATTAATGACTTGCAAATTATTAGGAGATGTTGAATAATTGAACCTAAGAGACTGGTAGTTACTCCAACAACAACGCTTAGACCTTAGCCTTGAATAAATGACCCAAGAAAACGATGAGACAGGGCAGAAAGAATGAATAACAGTCCAAGTTTGAGCAGAGGAAGGATCTTCAAATTTGCAGCAGCCAAAGATACTCCTCGATCGCTCCCACCTAACCCTCTCGATCACTTTAACTTTGACTGTGGATTAAAAATTAATTAATCATATCACCTAATCGAAAATCACACCCTTTTTTGGACTGATGACTAATTAGCAGCATACCACTTCTGACCGCTGCTGGCTGGTTGGCCCGCCGGCTGCCGCTGCCTCCCTTCTTATCTCCTTAATCTTATTATTATTATACTTGATTATTTGTGGATCTTAATCATAATCTTAGTATATGCATATTATTTCTTTTGTTCGTATCCATTCTCGTTCTTGCCGTCGCCATTTGTCGCCTGGCTGGCTTACTCTCTACGTAGATGCCATTAATATGTTTTGAGAATAACGATTTTCGTATCTTTCCTAATATTTTATCACCATTTGCATAATTGCATTATATCATGAAACTCAGGCATTGAGGGATGGTTTAAAATGCGCACACCCACATGAATAATATGCACATGATTTCATTTTGACTGGCGTCTGCAGTTGGCCATTCTTGACTCTTGTTTCTGAGTGGAAATAATAGGATATAATGCTGTTCAAACTTCAATGTGAGCTAATAATTCTACCAAAAACTATAGTACTTTATGTTTTAGGTTGACAAGATAGAGGAGGAGGAGGAAACCAAGAATTGGAAGAGCTTAAATCGGTTTACCTATTGTTATATGCTTATTCACAAATCGAAAGTAAAATTTTGGATTGTTCAGATATATCCAAATAAATCTATCATGTTTGGTCTGAAATAATATTCACCACGAGATCCAGTACGAGTAGAGCGCTCTCTTCTAAACATGCTTATCGAATTCGCGCGACACATAACTAAAAAAGAAATCCTAAAGGCAGTGCGTGGACTGGCAAGGTATCCGCCACTTTTTTAGTTTGCATTTGTGGATATATAGCTTGAGCAAACTGTAGCCGAGATAGTCAGAGAATCGTTGCTTGTACAGTTGGCCGTCATGATGTGTAGCTCGATATGTTTTGAAGAACAACATAAATCAACAATAGTGGAAAAGGGTATTTATAGAGGTTTCTATTGATATTTACTACTACTTAAATGGTTCTTGTATCTTTTTTTTCACAATGAAACCTTAATATGGTCGGAATCCTGCTCCAACACTGATAAGATTTTTACAAGCCGGTCCGCTGTTTGGTATAAGTGAGATCATATTTTTCATCTAACCATGATTCCAGCACTATTACTGATCAATGATAGAGATTAACTTGCTAGACTCCAAGTCACTTCTCTCTGAAGTTTAACAAAGTCACACACTTCATTTCATTTAAACGATGCTATTGGCATATTGCTTAAACAATGGTTGTATGATTGAATGATTCAATTCGCTAATTTATTTGGTACAAACGTTGATACGATCTCACAAACTATAAAAAGTTATGTATGTGACGAACAAGGGCTTGGTTTAGTGGTAATACCACTAGCCTAGAACATGGAGGTCCCAGGTTCAAGTTTTTTAAGTAGTACCTTAATCCCAAAAAATAAACTTATATCACACTTATATATAAAAAAATTATGTATGTGAATTTACACAAACGATTATGAGTACCTAGATATTAGATATAAAAAAACAGATGATTAAGTTTAATCAACTACTTGTGTTTGGAACTACTCAAAATGTGGGATTAACTGCCGGTTAGAGCTTCATTTTTATTCAATTTATTGATTCCTCATTTCTCATAGTTCATTGGGATGATCAAAGTACCCACACAAAGAGGAGGAAGATGCCACTCCACAAAAACTCCACCAGCCAGCCATGAGCCAACCACCACCTACAACGACTAAGTAAATTGGAATATCAAAATCAAACAAATTAGAAATCCTTAATTTGGGAGCATTTGATTACAAGAAAGCTAATGAAGGAATCCTCGAGAGTGACCAAGTTTTCAATTTAATCACTAAAATTTACTTTTTTATTCAATCTACTTTCATTATGAACATATTTATAATCGGATGCGATAAGATGGTTCTTCTTTAGGATTGGCTTATAAAACTTCTGGCACGGCGGAACACTCGACGCTAGAGTAATCTATGCCATATTTACTGAAAAAAACTCGAACGTTCTTCAACAAAAGAGTACATGTACCCGAAACCGACATAGATGGGTAGAGAATATCAATATGAGTGCTACATGAAGAGCATAAGCCAGATGAAGAAACGAGAAGTTAGGCAAGTTGTTGGGTTTCACCCGATTCGACCCACAAGTTGTACTTCTTGCCTAACTTCTTGTCGTATGAAATTTTTTTTCTTTTCTTTTGGGAGGATACTCCGAATAGTGGGTACCTCGTAGGATCTTGACCCGCCTACCGGAGTCTTGTATGGATATGCAAAAAGGGGTGTGTAAGAACATCATATTGTTCATTGTTATATAGTAAAACATGGTTCGAAAAGTCAGTACAAATCGAACATAATCAAATGACACACATGATGATCTATAATGTCTTAACATTAATCGCTACTTTATTATTTCCAAAATTTTATCCTTAAATTTGGGTTAGTGATATTTGATAAATATAATCTTTTTTATGCTACTCTCCATAAATTATCGATGTTGTTGTGATATTTGTCTTTAATTATTTTATGACGGGAAGCTGTTATATATAGGATCCAAATGAGTATTATTGTGAAACAATAAAGCATGTAATAAGCCGTATTTTTGGAACCATACCATAGCGACGGTCTGATCCTAAAATACCTATCAATAGGTGTTTTTTAGCGATACAAAACAATTGAATCGCAATTTTAGTTTTAGCTTTTCGAGTACAATTTCACAATACAACCTCTTATCAATATTTAATGTTTTCCCTTAAATTATGAAGTAAATTATTATGAATATTTTTTTTTTTTTTTTGCGAAAAATTATTATGAATATTAAAACGCCTTCTTCTGTAAGAAAGATTCGCCGATACTAATCATCTAAAAGATAACAGCTCTCAACGATACCGTTTTGTCCGTATCCCTCCCAGCCCAACACTTGTCCTCATGCAACGATGGAAATGGTACACAAAGACGGCCAGACGAGACGGGCAATTCCCAATTTCCGCCTCTCTTTCTCCCTCATCACCACTTTCCTTCCGCCCTCACACTCTGTTAACTGACTAAGCAAAGCAGCCGAATGCCTTGAAAATGATTTTAATTTCAGTATTACAACAAATATTATTCTACCCGACCCACACCATCCCCCGGCAGCCACACAATCGCTCACATTATATTTAAATTTCCTTCCATTACCACTTCCCAAGCTCTGTTCTTAGCTCTGAGATAGTTTGTTCCCCCGCTCAAACTCCCCTTCTTTTCCTGCAAAAAATCGCTTCTTCTGCCGGGGTTTCTGAGCTGGGAATTCAGGGTTATCAAAAGGGTCGCTCTTCAATTCGTCGACTATGGCTCTCAATTTGTTGTCTCCTCCTGATGTAAAGTCCGTTTCTTTCTTGGATTCCACCAAATCGTTCCACACCCACGCCTTATCCAAGCTCCCAGGTTTGTTTGTTCCTTTCTTTCTTTCTTCTTTCTGGGTGTCCTTTTTTGGGGCTGCCTTTTGAGATTTTGAGTGTCTTTCTGGAAGGAAGTTGTTTGTATTGTACCAGTTCCTGCAGCTTTTTTTGCATGGTTTGAAATCCATGTATTGATTCTAGTTTTGGTTATTGTGTGAATTTTTTTCAGGTGGGTTCAGTTTGAAGAGAAAGGAGAATGGTGGGAGAGGAATCCAATGTTCAGTTCACCAGTCCCAGCCTCCTCCAGCTTGGCCTGGAACGGCTCTTCCTGAGCCAGGCCGCAAGACTTGGGATGGTCCCAAACCGATCTCCATCGTTGGTTCCACTGGCTCCATTGGCACCCAGGTAATCCCATTTCCTTGAATTAGTTTGTCCTTCCTTTCTGAGAAATTTATGATCATTATTGGAAACGCTGATCAAGGTAGGATGAGTTTAGAGGGTGCTACGTAGACAGGACTTGAGAACCTTTGAGTTATGCTAATTGTTGAGTTTGTTGAATAAGTGAAGGGTTATCTCATACCACCAAGCTAATTTGTTCTTTAATTTTTTTCCTTTTGCAGACATTGGATATAGTGGCAGAAAACCCTGATAAATTTAGAGTTGTGGCCCTGGCAGCTGGTTCAAATGTCACACTCCTGGCCGAACAGGTAATCCATCTAGTTCCCTGTCAGTTTATCATATTGTCAAGAATTGATTCATGTAGTTTTCCTTAAATGGTTATACTGATTTCGGGCTAAATGTCTTGGTCCTACATATGTTTGTTTATATAGATAAAACAATTCAAGCCCCAATTGGTTTCTGTGAGAGACGAGTCATTGGTTGAAGAGTTAAAGGAGGCTTTGGCTGGTCTTGATGTAAAACCTGAGATCATCCCTGGGGAGCAAGGTATTATCGAGGTAAGTTTCTCTGTTCAATTCAGTTTCTTGCTGTCTGTTTGGCTGAAAGCTTTGATCACTCCTAATTGTCTCCTGCGATTCACTTTTTCAGGTTGCTCGCCACCCAGATGCTGTTAGTGTTGTGACAGGAATAGTGGGATGTGCTGGTCTCAAGGTATTTCAATTGATTAACTAGTTGTCTCTAATCCATTTGACCTGGATTTTTATGACTGTCTCTTAAGATATAGGACTGGTTAAATAAATGAACAACAAGCCTTTTGAACATGTGTTCTGTACCATGTTTCTTTTAATGTTGTTTGTTTCACCTATTAAAATGTTTTTTTTTTTTCCAGCATTCATTTCTCAACCACTCAACCTGCTCTTTTTGTTTTCAATTTTCAGCCTACAGTGGCTGCAATTGAAGCTGGGAAAGACATAGCCTTGGCCAACAAGGAGACCTTAATTGCTGGAGGCCCTTTTGTCCTTCCCCTTGCTCACAAGCACAATGTCAAAATTCTACCTGCTGATTCTGAGCATTCTGCGATATTTCAGGTACATAAGATTATCTGGTTATGTATGGATCAACTTTCATTTTGAATCTGATTCCTCTACCCATGTGTCGTCAACTTTGGCTTTGGTTTGTTATCTTAGTTCTTTCATGTGTAACTGAAGAAAGAGATGCTTTCTACTGCAGTGTATTCAGGGCCTGCCGGAAGGGGCACTCCGACGGATTATTCTCACTGCTTCTGGTGGTGCTTTCAGGTGTGAAATTGTAATTAGATACTGATTAATAAGTTGTGGAAATCATGAAAATTTCTTGATTCTTAAGAAACTTCATGAAGTTTTCTTTAGTTACTCTTTCCTGGTACGATATGTTCCTTTATTTGAGTTTGATCATTCTCTGGGAAACTTAATTCTCTTTCAAACCTGCTTAAGACTAGAATTCTGAACCCTATTGTGTTTGCCCATGAACGAATTTGTTATCAAGCTTTGTCCTTGCTGATCTTTTTCAATGGATCGTTGGCAGGGATCTCCCTGTTGAGAAATTGAAGGATGTTCAGGTTGCTGATGCCTTGAAGCACCCAAACTGGAGTATGGGAAAGAAGATCACTGTGGACTCTGCTACCCTCTTCAATAAGGTACCCTTGCATTCCTTTTTCCCGATGAATAAGCTTCGTGTTCATCATTTAGAATATGGATGTTCCATCTCATGCTGTTTGTTCTCGGCTTTCGCAGGGACTTGAGGTGATTGAAGCCCATTATCTATTCGGAGCTGAGTATGATGATATCGACATCGTCATCCACCCACAGTCGATTATACATTCGATGATTGAAACTCAGGTCTTGCTTTGCTTCCTAAACATAAACTCTTCTACCTCTCTTACTGCATACTCATTCTTACCCTTCTCTCTCGATTATTTCATTACAGGATTCTTCTGTGCTTGCACAACTAGGGTGGCCTGATATGCGCATTCCAATTCTCTACACAATGTCCTGGCCTGAGAGAATCTACTGTTCCGAAGTAACTTGGCCTCGCCTTGATCTTTGCAAGTGAGTAAACAACCTCTGGCTTAGCATCTTCAGAATTTTGGTTTAAAACTAAGATTTTCGGCGGCTAACCTGGGAATAATGCAGGCTGGGTTCACTGACATTCAAAGCTCCCGACAACGTGAAGTACCCATCCATGAATCTTGCTTATTCAGCTGGACGAGCTGGAGGTACCATGACAGGTGTCCTGAGTGCTGCCAATGAGAAAGCTGTAGAGTTGTTCATTGATGAGAAGTACGCCTGCTTTCCTTTTCTGTTCTTCACCCTTACAGTATCAAACAACTGCCTCATGAACCCAGAACTAACAAATATTGGCCTTTTTCCCAGGATTAGGTATCTGGATATCTTCAAGGTTGTGGAGTTGACGTGCGCCAAGCATCAGGAGGAGTTAGTGACATCACCATCACTGGAGGAGATCATACATTACGACTTGTGGGCAAGGGATTATGCTGCTAGTCTGCAACAGTCTTCTGGGTTGACTCCAGTTCTTGTGTGATGCTTTTGCTGGTTGATTTCCTGAGGGTGCCATTGGCGGATCGTGAAGGTGTTTCTTTCCTTTTTTCCTTGCCAGAAGCTTGGCAACGGTGCACTGTGGAAGGGAGGGTAGGCAGCTGTGTTATGTAGAGTAGAAGAAGGGCTTGGGATGCATTACCGTTTCTGTATTTTGTTTTTGGCATAACATGCATCCTCTGAAACAATGGGGAAGCTTGAATGTAACATTCTGATTTCTGATTATCAAATGGAAAGGGGGGGAAAAGATTTGGAGCTCGCAAATGTAAAGAAAAATTTACAATTGAGAATCAACATGCCATATGCCATTTGTACGGCACGGATCCTGTTAGAGTGAAAAGCCCATTACTCATGTGCGCTCAGGGGGCCTTCCTATGAGCTAGCTCAGGCCCAGATTTAGTATATACACTGCACACTGATCCACAATACATTACAAACACACATTATCAGCCTTTTACTCTATACACATATATATGGTTCAGGTTAGCATTTAGAAAACGCTAACCATTTCATACCCCTAGTGAGTTTCGCGATTTAGACCATTAAATTAACCGAAGTTTGAGTGCTTTTCTGTGTGCTGTAGTTTTGAATTGTTCGGTGGAGTACTTGCAGTTGAAACAGGGAGTTGAGTTGCAGGGGAAATCATGGTGTTTCTTGTTTTCTTTCAATCTTGGTTTTATACTTTTGTATAGTTTTGCCTTTCTGCCTTGATGTGCATTTGTTTCTCTCAACTTATTAAGCTTTCCCATGAGAGGAATTGGTGTTAGACGATGCATCTTCTACAATTTACAATTGTGCTACTTAGTTCAACTCAATATATAGTGTGATGCAATGATGAACTGTGTTTCAGCACATGAAACTGTAGTCATCATGACTTATGAGGAGATAAATATTCTTGTACTCCTATTCGGGGATTTTTTCTAGAAATATCATCATTAAAAAAATTATAAAAATATCATCCAACCCTGAAAAATTCCATAAATATCATCATTCTCTGAAAACCGCCACATAGGAAAGCCGTTTGTTGATGAACCGCTTGTTACACAAACGGTTTGTATTTTCAACAAAAACGCGTCATTCAGGGGCGGTTCCATGGCTTCCTAAGACAAAGACCGCTCTTTAAGGCTGTGGTTCTTTGTTGGCAATGGAAACCGCCTGGTGGGGCCGCGGTTTGTATGTAGTACCCATCTCCCTGACAGCCGACATGTCAGCATGCAGGGGGGTTGCAGGCGTGGGGCTGCATGGCAGATGAAAACCGCACCCTCACCTAGGGGTTTTCAGTGGTCATTTTGCCTATAAAAGGCAGCCCCGGAAACCTCAGCTCTTCACCCCTTTTCTTATTCTTCTTCAAATTTATGTTGTGCGCCCTGCTGTTTTTGAGTTTTTGCGATTAACGTTACTTCGTAAGTTTATTTTGTATTACTTTTTATTGTGATTTGTGATTTTTATGGTATTAATTTAGTTACGATTTTATTGCAGATGATATTCCAAATGTTCACGCTTGGGTTACAGTGGAAAAGTTATACGGAAGAGATCGAAAAGAGGGAACGTTACGTCAGTGATAATTTTCATAAAGTGAAGGTCACTACGAGACCGAAAATTGAAGAGCTCCGTCAAATGTGTAACGAGGTTACTTGCATGGATGGCACGAGAAGAGTTGATCGTATAGTGTATCGATATCCAAACAGACAAGGCAGGTCGTTGTGGCATGAGGAATTCATCATAACCACTTAGGAGGAAGTAGATGTCATGATCGAATTTTTGATTGCCAATAACACTAAACAAACCCAACGGTTTCCTTTTCCCAACACACAAAATGCGCCTTTAAAGAGCGGTTATCACGTCCAGATGCTGATCAGTGAGCTGGCAGGCGGTCTCCCGTCAGATTGCGCCCTTATCCAACGGTTCCGGCGACCACCGTGTGGAGGCGCGGTTTATCGGCTGCCCTAATGGAAACCGCACCTTCCGCATGCGGTTCTCCTTTGAACCGCCCCTTCCCCATATGGTTTTCCAAGAATGGTGGTATTTATGGAATTTTTACGGGTTCGATGGTATTTTCGTAATTTTTAATGGTGACATTTTTGGAAAAATCTCCCTATCCGGGATGTTTCCATTAGAATCAAGTGGTTCAGTACGTTTAATCCAATCTTCTTAGCCTCACTAGTGAACCTTCTACTTTTGGGATATTTGGGCATCACCGAGGCCGTCGAACGCTGTGAACATGTTCACCGCGTCCGACGACCACAATGATGCCCAAACATGTGTAGATAGAGAAATTTTTATAAACCGTGTGTATTTTGAGAATTTTTTTTTTTTAACACGAAAAAACCCTCTACTTCTACATATTTTTTCCTGCACTTTCTGCAGTTGCTACATTATTATGGGTGGCTTTTCAGAAGAAGATTCTCACTCATGACACTCTAAAAAGTAGAGGATGGTCTCATTCCCTAGATGTGCGTTGTGCCTAGAAGATGAGGAAGATGTTAACCATTTACTTCATACCTTTCAAATCAGAAAAGTATGGTCCTCACTGACAGATTTGTGAAGCTTGATGGCGTTGTTGGCATAGATGCAGTGGCAACTTGAGAATTTTCGAAGGAAAAGTTATTAAGCAGCACTAGAGTCATCTGTTACAGAATCGAAAGCATGATATCGCCGACTGGGTAACAAAGTGCAAAGAAATTGAATCGAGGCATTACATATACTTGGATCAAAGCATGAAAAGAAGCCTACTACAAGCTAACTTCACATGGTAATACAACTGAGAGTGGAGAACCTGTACAACAATGATGTTGCAGCCAGCAGGGGCGTAGTCATGATTTTGCCGAGGGTGGGTCCATTCGGAAAAAACATACACACGATAAAATAGTTTTGTTAGTTTTTTTAAATCATTCATGATATAATTTAGTATTTTAAATTTTTTTGCTAAATTAATTATATTTCGAAACTGTCAAGAATATCACTCTCTATGTATTAAACAATTATTCATGATTTAGTTACACATTTGCTTCTGAAAGGTGTTCTTTGTCAAGACCGTTTAGTATCAATAATTCGAGTTGTTGGAAAATATCTAATAATGGATCTTATACTATTTAGTATTTACTAACACTACTCTGATAATGAAAACCAACTTATATGTGCTTAAATTTTTTCGCAAATTCGAATATCATATGCTTAGCAAATGGGGTTGTCAAAATTCAAACACACGATCTCTTGCTCAACCATTCTCAATAAGAAGTTCCCTAAATTTTATTCTCAATTAACTATACATCATACTAATCTACCCAATGTCGTCATTAGGATTCACCAGTTATACTCTCCATACCCCTTATTGGAATAAAATTATTTTTAAAAGATTGGCTATGATTTGGTGAATATGTATTGTTGATATTGAATAAGTACATATTTAATTTTAGGCGGATCATAACTTATAAATCCACACCCGATCCAATTCGTAAATTACAGAAGCGGGTAAAATTTCTTCCTGGCCTAAAATTCGGCATAACTTATAAATCATTATAAATTTTTTGAATATGCCAATAAACAACTTATAAATCATACATCAAATATTTAAAAGTTCAACCACTTATATGTATTATTTTTCATATTTAATTTATCGTTTTTCCTCCCGATCCAGGACCCACCCTCTAACCTTCTCCCTCCGGCCTGGCAGCAGTGCGTGGTTGAAACTTATGCAGGAATGCTGCTGCAGTAATCAATATTTGGTTGAACCCATGATGGTGTTGAATATACACATTTTAGCATGCATGTCCAGGATGGAGGAGGTTGAACAGATAAGTTTAGAGGGAGAAATATCACTAAAAAACACACAAACACTAACTATCAGTAAAGTGTTATTTATGACACGAATTATTCTAAATGACAATAATATTTTGAATTATGGGCATGTCTTGTGATTTGTGTCCTTTGCTGATTGTTAATATAATCGTTCGTTCAAACGACAGTGAATTCATATTTTGCTACATTTAACGTGGCTCAACATAATTATTGCGGAGTCAGCATATAGGATTTTTATACCCTAACATCATCTAAATCACAGGCCAGGAGCACTGGAGTTAGAATTTTAACTATCTGCGGATTAGATTCCACTTAATATTATTATCACCATAAAAAGCTAAAAAATACTAATAAGATGACATGTCGATTGCCTGATTGTGTTATTATATTATTTTTGGTTGATTATATTTTTACCGTTTTTACTACATGAAGAACATGATATTTCTTTTTAATCAATAAGATGGCATGTCAATGCCTGACTGAACTCTTCATTGATTACCAACAGTCATATAATTAACCGAGTCTAAATATCATGTTAAAATTATCATATATCGAATAGTTAAACGACACAAAAATGCAACGCAGCTGATTAGTTGTCGTTCTGTATCCTAAACCATAATTCGAGAAGTTTACAGACCACAAATGTCAGCTGCGGAATCTTAACCCAACGAAGATAACTTGTGGGACACGTATAATGATAATAATCCTTGTAAAGACAATTACGGGCAGAGAGCCCAGTTGGTTGGCTGACATTTCTTCTTCAGGAAACGTGAGCACCAATCAATAAATGGCCAAATAAATAAATTAATTAATTAATAAGTGGGAAAGAAAGTGAAAGGCAATTAGGGACACTTGGGCTGTTATGAGTGGGCTAAAATATGAGTGTTGGTTACTTAATTGGATAAGCATGGGGAATCACTGGTCGTCGAAGAATCTCTAAAATCGTTCCAAAATTATTAATTTATTGATAAGCTGCCAAGCTTATAACACTATATCAGCAGGCTTAAAATAAGTACGATGGATATCCACGGATTAACAAAGAAGAAGAAGAAGAGATGCGTATAAAAGGACGGGAAAATGGCGAGGAATTCTTAATTTCTTAATTTTTCGTTGATAAATTTTTACTACAAAATTCATAAAGTACTAACTACAAGATTGTTCAGACATATCATAAAATTTTTACCAAACTAAACCACAAATTCCTGCGAATATACTAGATACCTTATAAAGCTTATCGTAAGTTTCTTAAAACAAACCGCAAATTCTCTGGAGCATGCTAGAAAACTGATAAAACTGATCACAAGTTTCATGAAAAATAGACTATAAATCTCATAAAACATACCTGAAATTAACCTCAGCCCACGACATATTTCTTAAAACATACAAGAAACATCGATTTTTTTTTATTGAGAATGACAAGTAATGAAGAGATTTAATGGTGAAATCAATTTTTTATAATGGTAAACTATTTTTTTTACAAGTTACAGGCTGGGTTTTTTTACATAGAGAGAGAAAATTGGAGGTGGGATTTTTTTTACAGGGAGTGGAGTAAGTACCATGTACAGTAATTATCATAATACCCCTGATAATTATATTAAGGTAATACTAGTTCATAAAGATATTAGTATCCTATCCGATCCCATATAACCACATTACAATATTATTAGGAAACTTGTGATTCTAGTTTCTTATTTTTGTAGAAAAACAAAATATATATTTAACGCAATAATTGGTGGTAGTGATGCTATCATAGAAATGTCTAGAAACAATAAAAGAGAGAAAAAAAAAACCCCAAATAATTATGGATGGAAGAAGGAGGAGAATGGGAAAGGGAAGGAACCAGAAGAAGCATCTGCACTTTGTATATTTGTGGTACCCAAGTTTGTTTTTCTTTTGTTCTGTTTTTGCCAGAGGCAGAAAATTGCACTAAACAGAAAGGAGAAAATCAGGAACTATGTTCACCACCCAACCTAATATTTTAGAGTCAATAATTTTGATATTGGGTAATTATTTTACTTAACTATTATAAAATGTCATTGTGAATCGCTTACGTAGGGAATATTAACCTTGTATTATGAAAGACTTTACATAATACCTTCAATTTAACTGCTACGTAAGAAACAATTGTCGTTATGGAATGCCGACGCAATGAATTTGTATTCTACGTAATAGTTCTAGAATAGTGTTACACCTAAAACTTTCGTAATAGATGTTCTTTTTACTTAATGAGCATTAACACCGAGTTTTACGTAAAGTGCAAAGACACAACGTTTTTTTTTACAACTTGATTAATTTTGATTCATACACAGTTGTGGTACAAGCTCAGCCTGCTACAGTAAAGGTGAGATCAAATCGATAATATGAATCCACTGAGTGGGGAGAGCTCGTCTTGCAGTTTCTTTAGCAACCTAATCTGCACATTTGTCGCTTCTTCTCGGAATAAAAGTCCCTCTAAATATGATCATCCGGTAAAAGAATACGACTCGTGCAATGAATCCACACCTTCACTTGTCATGGCCAAGCACACGTCTACTCCAACTCAGTAGGGTATTTGTGATGATTTAGTACGCACCATTCTATAATTATTATGTAAGATTCATTACAAGTATTACTTAATTTTTACGTAATAAATATTATATTTTACATACCTTATAAAAAATTTCAACTTATAATAACTTAGAAAACGTGTGATGTTGAAGTTTGGTAACTTGTTTTGAGAGTGCCCAATTTTCACTATCATCCAACAAAATGAAGACAACACTGTGAAAAGCCCTCCAAAACAACTGAAACCAGGAGAGATCCTTTCATGGCGGCTTCTGATCATCGATCTATCTTCTTATCACAAATAATTTTCTTCTCTTCTCTTTTATCATCGTCAAAATAAAACTCTTTCCACAAATATTATTATGCATCCTCCTTGCCACAATAATTAACTTCTGTCTCTGTCTGTCTATTATATTTTTGTGGCAGAATAACACAATCTTCACGACTCTGCCTCTCGTCTCTATATATTTGGGTCGAAATCGTCACTTGATCGACATTACCAGCCAGATTCTTATTCTCTAACACTACTCCAAGATTTTGTTCATAATTAGCTCTGAGCTTCAAAAGCTGGTTTTGTGGACTACAAATATGGCTCTCAATTTGCTGTCTCCTGATGTGAAGTCCATTTCCTTCTTGGATTCCACCAAAGCTTTCCAATCCCACACCATATCCAAGCTTCCAGGTTCTTTTCTTCCATTTTTTACTAGTAGAATTTTTTTTTATCACATCATGTGACCAAAAAATGTTAAACCCTTATGTCACATCTTAATTGTATATCGGATATAAGAGTCAACGGGTAAAGTGTTAAAATTCTTAATACGAAGATTGGTAACATAGTGTAATTTTCCGTTATCTAGTCAAGTTGAAGTTAGATATAATTATGGACTTTTTTGTAAGACTATGGAAGTTTTATCTACTAAAATGTTAAAAAAATTGCACATACTAATTAATCTACAATTTTTTAACAACCTTTTGTAAACCATTGATCATTTATACTAAATTCAATATAAAAATGTTTATGATCTAAAATATAACCCCCAGAGTTTAGTCCATTTAGACCAGAGGTAAATTGGATTGGTGGATTAGTGCGAGACTCGTTACCTCTAACTTGGTCAACTCAACTCTTTGTTATTGGTTGGTTCTTGTGTATAAAATTTCCAGGTGGGTTCAATTTGAAGAAAAAGGAGAGTGGTGGGAGAAAGATCCAATGTTCGGTTCAACAGTCGCAACCTTCTCCTTCATCGGCTTGGCCTGGAACGGCTATACCAGAACCAGACCGTAAGACTTGGGATGGTCCCAAACCGATCTCGATTCTTGGTTCCACCGGTTCGATTGGAACCCAGGTTAATTTGAAAACCTTGGGCTCCATTTGTATTTAATAATCATTGACTTTGTAGAATCTTAATAAATTTTTTCTTTGTTTTAGACATTGGGTATAGTAGCAGAACATGCAGATAAATTCAAAGTCGTTGGGCTGGCGGCGGGTTCAAATGTCACACTCCTTGCTGATCAGGTTATCCAATCCCTTTCTCTTTGCAGATTATCTTCCTATGAGTTTATTTTTTACGGACTGTTTGAAGTTCGTTATTTTGAAATAGTTGGATTGTGAAAATGTCGAATTTCATTTGGAAGAGGATGACGAAAGAAATGGAATTGAAGTAGTTTCAGAGAAGGAATATTGAAAATGGATAGTTTTTGTTTTCATTTTAGTCGACAGAAATAACGAAACTTATATCATTTTCAGAGAATTAATTGAGATGAAGAAATTTGATGTTAATAGATTCGAGAATTCCTTCCATCTGTTTTAGAATCATATTTTGTCTATTCAGACAGAGAAATTATTGGAATTTTCACATGATAGAATTTAAATCCAAGTCAATTCGGTTATATACAAAAAATTTATGAGATAAATAAATATCTCTGACATGGAATTTGTATAGGTGAGAAGATTCAAACCCCAATTGGTTTCTATTAGAGATGAGTCATTATTTGGCGAGTTGAAGGAGGCTTTGGCTGATCTTGAAGAAAAACCTGAGATCATCTGTGGAGAGCAAGGAGCCGTCGAGGTAAAAATTCTCTATTCAATTCCTTTTTAAACTATTTGGGTGAAAACATTTATTACTATAATTGGTAACTTTGAAACTTGGTAACAAAATGGGCACCTCTAGAAAATTCCAACTAAAATTTTTGTCTAATTTGCAACATTAACGTAATAAGTTATCCGTAGAATTAAAATTATCAAAACTCAATTAACTAAGCACCGTGAATCAATGCAAGAGACTTATAGTCGCCGACGATTCATACCTTACAAGAAAAGAAAGTCATACCAGATCACTTATCATATATGGAATTTTTTTTTCAACTCGTGTATATCTTACCTATTTAAACTTCGGTGTATCTTTAATAACGGATCGAAGAAAGATGACACTACCCTTGAGATTCATTTCTCAGGTTGCTCGCCACCCAGATGCTGCTACCGTGGTCACAGGGATAGTAGGATGTGCTGGTCTCCAGGTATATTTCCATTTCATTGCTTACTTCTTTCTCTAAAACCATTTGACCTTAGATTATTACAATGGCCATTTTCATTCAAGCAAAAAGCCCTGATGTTGTTCAAACTTCTTCACACAGCCTACAGTGGCAGCCATAGAAGCAGGGAAAGAGATAGCCTTGGCCAACAAGGAGACCTTAATTGCTGGAGGCCCTTTCATCGTCCCACTTGCTCACAAGCACAACGTCAAAATCCTGCCTGCTGATTCTGAGCATTCTGCCATCTTTCAGGTATAGAGAAGATTTGGTTTTTTGTATGGATCAATTTCCCATTTTTCGCAACGAATCATGTAACGAAAACCCGATTGTTCTGCTCCAGTGTATTCAAGGCCTGCCAGAAGGTGCACTGCGGCGCATTATTCTGACAGCTTCTGGTGGTGCTTTCAGGTGTGTGGAAAAAATTGTAACTTTATTAAGCTACTGCACTTTGCAATGGAGATGACTCTCCTTGATCTCACTTTCTGGCCTTTCTTTCTTGGGCAGAGATCTGCCTGTTGAGAAATTGAAGGATGTCAAAGTTGCTGATGCGTTGAAGCATCCTAACTATAGTCTGGGGAAGAAGATCACTGTTGATTCTGCTACCCTCTTCAATAAGGTGCTCCCCTTTTCTTATTCTGTAAACGAGCATCGTGTTCTTCTGATCTAACTTTGTTTTTGGGATTTTCTCACAGGGACTTGAGGTGATCGAAGGCCATTACTTGTTCGGAGCTGATTACGATAACATTGAGATCGTGATTCATCCACAATCGATTATACATTCCCTTATTGAAACACAGGTCTTACTTGCTTCTCAAACTGCTTGTGTCTGTCTTGCTTCTTGCTGATTTCTCCTTCTCACCGCTATTTCTTGATCATTTGATTGCAGGATTCATCTGTTATTGCTCAACTAGGGTGGCCTGATATGCGCATCCCACTTCTCTACACTCTGTCCTGGCCTGAAAGGGTTTACTGCTCCGAAGTAACTTGGGAACGTCTCGACCTCTGCAAGTAAGTAACTTTCCACACAAAAAATTTGGTTAAAAGTTTGCTGCTGGTGTTCATAACTGCAACATATTCCTTCATTGGTGATAATGCAGGATTGGTACAATGACATTCAAAGCTCCAGACTATGTGAAGTATCCATCCATGGATCTTTGTTATGCAGCTGGACGAGCTGGTGGTACCATGACAGGCGTCCTGAGTGCTGCTAATGAGAAAGCTGTAGAGTTGTTCATTGATGAGAAGTATGCCTCAACTACAGATATGCTTCATGAACTCAAAGTTAACAAATGTTCTGCAAACTGCGACTCATTCTCTTTTGTTTTGGTTTTTTTTGCTGCTTCTTCCAGAATTAGCTATCTGGATATCTTCAAGGTTGTGGAGTTGACATGCGCGAAGCATCGGGAGGAGTTGGTGGCATCACCATCTCTGGATGAGATCATACATTATGACTTGTGGGCAAGAGATTATGCTGCTAGTCTGCAACAGTCTCCTACTTCAACTCCAGTTCTTGTGTGATGCTGCTGCGGTTGATGATGATCCCACTGCTTTTATAAACTAGAAATATGGAGCTCGCACTTGTAAAAAAAAAAATAACATAGAAACCGCATGGCATTTGCTCGTCACTCTGTCACTTTCATGGACTCTCTTCTTCACCACCATAAGAGGGCTGAGGAATGTGGAGATGGGTAGTAAACAAACAATAGAGACAAATACGATATTGGGATTTTCATACACTACCTAGCGGCAAATGCGGAACAATGCATTTAACAATCCATCTCAATCCAATTCAACAACAATCCATCTGTTTGGACCGATAACCATTTCGTCAAATGCATAATTCAAAACAAACCTATCACAGCAGAGAGAGATATGAAATTCCAAGAAAACACTACCCTATTCTCCTCTGAAAATATTGACCTTGAACTTCATCGACTTTCTGAAACCATCTTCCTTGGTCGCAATAAGCTTGAAAACACAAACGTCTCCCTCATCCAAAGAATTCTCTGCTGCAAATGCTCTCCATCCACCACCCAGGGATATGTAATCATTCCCTTTCTGTACTTCTCTATTCAAGGTCACCGGCCAGTGACTGCCTTGAACCCACAACTCTACTTCACAGATATCTTCCTCGACATTGCTTGCAAACCCAGTTGGCATTCTCTGCACAAGAAAATATGGTTCACAGGCTGATGCTTTTTCTCTCCACAAAATATAGATTATGAAAACAAACAGTCCTTTAACAACCAACCCACCACTTTGCAATTGCGAGAGACTGGCAGATGACCAGGTGCAACAGTCACTTCGAAGGAAGGATTTCCTGCAGTAAACGGAACAGCAGTTTCTGATGAACTACCAAAGATGGTGGGCTGCCTGCCACTCTTTGTTCTTAGCTTAGAAGAGTGCATATTTGTCCTTGAAACTCCTTTTTCGGGAAGCCCTGCAGAAAGGGTTCTTCTCCATACCCCACCATTTCCACCCGCTGACGACCCGCTTCCTAGAAAAGGTTTTGGCCTCCCAATCACCCTCTTAAACTTCCCAGCTGTGCAACCTGAGTGGGGAAAACCTACAATGTATTAGATCAAACACCCCTGCAAAGGATCCAACATTCTGAAAGCGAGAAAAAGATCAAATCATCATAACCTTCAACATCACCCTGGCTACTCTCACTAGGAAGATCTTCTTCTTGCCCTCCAGATTCACTACTAACATCAGCTTCGGACGGAGGGTAGCTGATCTCGGAGGCACTGGGATCAAATACAAACACACGGAAACTACTACGACCAAGATATTCAAACATCAGGAAGTAACCCGTCGAGTTAACACAGTGAAAGTCAGCAAATTGTCGCCAGCCCTGGCTGAACCAAAGCTTGTCGCCGCTTCCAGAGAGCCGGATGGGCCATTCTGCGCCATTGGGGAGCTCGAAAACTACCCTGTTCGAGAGACCATCACCGTACTCCTTGGCGAACAACTTCGGAACCGCCTTGTTTTGTGCGTTGAAAGAGGTAATTCGTTGAGACAATTCGTCAAACAGAAAGCGGGCAAAACTCATTTTGCTTCGAACTGTGAAAGAAACTTACCAGCTGCCGGTCCCGGACCATTCCAGGCATGATGAGCTGGGAAAATCGTGGCCTTGTGGCCGTGCGCCTCTTGCTGTGAGCTCCTCCGGCCATTTTTTTTCACCTCCAAAAATGGCTGTTGAATTAATGAAGCGCTTTTGTGGTGGTGTTGATGAAGACGAGCGAGTGGTGGGTAGATGGCAATGATAAATGCCGCCCTGAGAACAAAAATGGGTGGAAGGTTGCCTTGGGGGAAAGCAAGAGGGAGGCAGAAGGTGACCGACCATTGGGCATTCCTCTGTATCCCTTTCCCTTCAGTTTCATATCTTCTCTCAGTTCCTTTCCTTGTAGCCCAGAGGATTTCTTACCATTTCCAGCTCTTGTTGCATCCATCCGTACAGCCGAATCAGACCCAAGCGTTGGAAGGAGGAAACGCTTGATAGATATCATATTACTGTACAGTCTACTCTGACAGGACGTTTTAGGGATTGCATTGGAGAACAAAAAGCTTCGAGCCAGAGGGGAAAGAAGAAGAGAAAGAGAAGACGAAGTTAAAGAATGCAGGAACCAAACGAAACAGATTTCTCTTCGTTCCTTTCTGTAACTTAATTGATTGGGCCGGGCCGGAGAGCAAGGGCTGGATCTGTAAACAAGGCCAACTCAATCAAGGATTGGGGGATTAGGCCCACTATTAACATCTGTCTCCAAAGTCGTAGTCTAGGGACTAGGATTGTACTAGCCAAGTGAAACCATTGCATTTATTTTATAAAAAAAAAACATTGCATTAGGGTAGGGATGGCAAAAATATCCGTAACCGTGGATATCCACCCGAATCCGACCTAATCGGGTAGGATAAAATCCGAACCCGAAGCATTTTTCGTGAATATTGCGGGTAATCGGTGGGCATGGTTATCTCACTATCCAACCCGAACTCACCCGATTATACACATCCATATGTATTTTTTTTCTAGAAATGATCATTATTTTTCCCTAGAATTTTTTATATTTAGCATATAAATATAATATTTTCATGAAATTATGTTGTTTAATTAATTTTCGTCATTCTAGTGAATTATTGTCGTACTTTTCCTCTTACGTAATGTGAGTATACGTGTGAATGTTAACATATTGGTTTGAATTATAAGGAGAAATTATTACCCATGGATAACCGTGGATACCCGAAACCCGAACGGGTATGGGCATGGTTTTGATTTTCTACCATAGGGTAAAACCCGAACTACATTGGGTAGGGTAACGGATATGCACTATCCGCCCCCGACCCGACCTATTGCCATCCCTAATTTAGGGTTAAAAATCGGTACAATATGGCTATTTCGATATCAAATAGTAAATTCCAAATACTAAATAGTGTGCTAAATTCAATTTGAATCTCAATCATAAAATAAATTCACTATTTCACTCTCAATTCCTAATATTTTGTTCAGTATTATATATCAATTACTAAATTAATTCTCTTCAAACTTACAAATCAAATATACAAAAGTAAATACTTCTACTCTGCCAACAGCTTCATAAACCATTCTCAAAATATATGAAAACAAACAATGGTGCAACACTCGTACAAAAGGGAGGGGGCAACCAGAAACTAGAAAAATGAGGAAAAAACACTAGTGCAACATTCAACGTGAACATCCAAAAGTTTGTACTTGAATCCAATAGGTAACATCAACATCTAAATGTTCATACTTTAATCCAAAAAAATCTTTGTTTTTGTTAATTAATCCACCAAAACAACTGTCATTTTGTTTAGTGACCGAAATTGACCATGTCGGTCATGACACTCCTTTTCGATTTGACCTCTTTTATAGACCACTTCCTACCAATAGTCTTCAAGCCGATTTTTGTTCATTACAATCAAATTCTACTATTTTTGACCGACATACCAGTAATTTGACAACCATAGAATAATGCGTTGTGGATACACAATATCAAATTATAGTCACTTCCCATTTAGTTTCATGGACAATTTTTGAGATACAAAATCTGCCTGAAATCCTCCACCATGATCACTGTATCCCCAATATTCTTCCTTTGTCAAATTACCATCTCAATATCAGATGACACCATCATGACCAGAATGTGACTTCACTTAGTACAGTCCCTTCCATTTACAATATTTTATATATGTTACCCTCACCGAAATTGTCTCACTTGATGAGGACAAAATCAAAGATTGACAGATGATCATCTACATTTCGATTTTAATATCCAATTATCCTCAGTGTTTTGTATATCATACATCAAAAGTAACTTGATTGTTGGTTGTATTTCTTTGTACTTCGACGAATTAAAATCGTCGATAGTAATATACTCCAAATTCAGGGCATGAGGTTTATTGTTAGAAGTTAGTGCATAGTAACATACTCAAAACTTTGGCGAACAAGGGCTTGTTCTAGTGTTAATACCACTAGTCTTGAACTTGAAGATCTTAAGTTCGAATTTTTTTAATAACTCCTCAATATAAACTTTGTTAGATTTAGAGTCTAGATAGAGATATCGTACTAGGAGTAGTACAAGTATATGTATAGTCCAGAAATAGAGCATTCTCACAATATACCGTTAACCACCAAATAAAGCACATTGCATTCCAGCATATAATCATAATTAAATAATATTCTCTGCAGAAAAAAAGTGGCAGCGGGAAAGCGAAAGAAAGAACGGAATGGAAACCTCCAGGAACTAACTACGCAATCAATCTCTCGAATCCAAAGATGCCTGATTTTCTCTCTAGCTAAATCATCATTAGATGATGATTGACACCTAATTAGCTTTTCCAAGCCTTTTTCTTCTTCTTCTTCTTCTAGCTATTGTATTGTATCCAAACTTTAAGAGGATAGATGCAAAACCCAACAAATTGTTCATTTGCATGCAATTACGAATTCCCACATTCCAATTGTTTACATTTGTACAAGGTTGTCAAACCGCGGGTCGACCCGGACCCGGACGAGCTAGTGGGTCATGGGTCAATGGGTCACCCGTTTTAGCCCGGTTTAGCCCGGAAATATGAAAAGAGTCAATATATTCTATTTATATCATGAATCCAACATACGGTTGCGATGATTCATTGCCGGATGCCATTCTCAAAACCTGAATATCACAAAATTGTATTAAACTATAGTTATACGAAAGAAAAAAAACCAATCTAAAATTCTTCTTCCACATCAACAATCCCTAACTAACAAATAACAATTCATTAATTTAACTTCTCCACATATCTAATTCGCGTTACCACCTGCCAAAAGGTTCCAAACATTCATCAATTAATAAAATCAACCAAACCCTTACATTCATGAAAAAAAAAACCAAACCCTTACCAATCAGAGTTCGAATATCAAACAGAGGGAGGAGGTCGAGCTGAGGCAGAGGAAACTTGATGGCGGCCAAGCTCGAGCTGGAGATGGCGACGAGACCGACCCGACCTGAGGCAGAGGAAACTTGATGGCGGCCAAACTCGAGGTTTCGAGTGGTCGAAGGCAGATGGCGGCGCTCAAACTCAGATTGGTCGGAGGACAGAGCTCGAGCGGCTGTGGGAACGGAGCGGGAGCTAGTTGCCGCCGACGAAGAGGAACACGGCCCGGCGATGGCGATCGAGCGGCGCCTGTGGGGTGTGGGGCAGGGCTACGCCGCGGGTTGGAGAGGAGAGGTCGTGCGATGAAGGAATGGTAGGGTTTTTTATTTCAGACCCTGCCCTCCGCCTTCTCCCGGCCAAAACGTCGCCGCGCCAGTCTAAAACGCAGCGTAAGGAGACGAACCAAGTGACCCGCTCTGGACGGGCGAACCGCCCGGGTTAGCCGGGTTTGACCGGGTTTTCCCGGGTTTGACCAGATCCGGGCTGACTGTTCAAAGGGTTGCATTGGCCCGTTTTTTGGGGCGGGTCCGGGTCAATCCGGGTTGACCCGCGGGTCGACCCGCTGGTTGACAACCTTGCATTTGTATCAAACAACTTTGAGATATCGAGCAAATTCCTTCTTGTAGGCCGAGTGCTTAGCATTTCTAGGGAGGTAGAATTTCAAAACTGGAAAAACATCTTTCAATACTTACGATAGATTCAGAGGATTTCTTCCCATTTCCAGCTCTTGTTGTATCCATCCGTACAGAAGAGTAGAAAAGTAGTTTTGGAAGGAGGAAACGCTTTGTAGAGATTACTCTGACAGTCTGACGAGATGTTGTAGGGATTTGACTTTTGAGAACCAAGAAGAAGAGAAGACGGAGGAATTAAACTAAACAGCTCTCTATTTTACTTGGTTACTTTCTTTACTTAATTGATTGGGCCGGATTGGACCGAGTCACATAACTTGCAAAGGCTGGCTGGATCTGTAAACAAGGCCAACTCACTCAAGGATTGAGGGACTAGGCCCACTCTTAAGTCTTCACTTCTGTCTCAAAAGTTGCAGTCTTGCCGTCTAGGGACTAGATTGTATTGCTATCGATATCAAACAAGTTTGGAACCCCGCCGTTGGCCGGTTGGGTCCCATTTAATTATTTTTTATAATAAAAAATTATCCACTTTGAGCCAAAAAAAAAAAAAAAACCACTATCCATCTATACTGCTTAATTAGGGGCTTGATATTTGCTGCCAAACAAATTGCTATTTGCCGCAAAAAAAAAGTATATATGTACATCTTTGGTTAAGGAGTTTCACAATCTACAACATATCCAACTTTCAGAAAACGTATTGAATCATAAAAAATCGACGCTCGCCGGAAAATCATCGGGAAAGCCCATCCTCGACGTAAACTGCGGACATGCATCCATGAATCATCACTAAGCATGTGCGTCATTTTTTTGTAGTTTGAACAATTTTTCCGACGATTTGCAACGAACAGAAGGTGGGCCGAAATTTTCCGGCAGCCGGAACCTGGCCTGGCCGGAAAATACTTTCGGCTCGGCAGCGTTCCGGCCGTAATTTTTTTTCGGCCCGCTGTGTTTTTCGCCGGGAAACTGGAAAACTTGCCGGAAAAAGTAAACTTACTTGTTTTCCGACGATTGAGGGCGACAGGAGGTTGGCTGGCGACGGAGGCACTAGGCTCGTCAACAGAAGTTTTTGTTGGAATGAGTCAAATGTTAATTGGTATCCGAATTTATAGAATGCTTGGAAGGGAAAATTCAAATTTTGAATTCAAATTTTTTCCTTTTTTTAGTTGGTGGCAAATAGGAATTTGGTTGGCGACAAATAGCCGTTCACATTAATTATCATCATACTTCAACTATTTTGTGTACATTTTTCAAAATATACTTGTGATGTTTCATGTAGCCAACTATAAGTTTATGTAATAAATAATTTTATGTTTTATGAGAGATTAACTTGTATGTATCAGGCAATTTATCAATTATACACTCAATAATTTTTGAATAATGTTTAGTCATTGACGTATGAAATACACGTTTCAAAGTGAAGACATTAAACTTTCAATAAAACAAATTAATTTTTGGCAAAATTTATAACATACTATTGTTAAAAAATTTCAATATTGGGCATCAATCTCATGATAGTTTGTCTATTATCTAAGTTTGACTCATTCCCACAATGAAGTTTTACCAAAAAAATTCTCATGTTGAAATTGTGATAATATAAAGTCTCGATGCATTGTATGTATGTAGAGGTGGCAATTTTCAATCCAATCCACCAATCCAATACACCAACCCATTAAAAATATCCACCTAATCCAATCCATTTAAATCCAATCCATTTGATCCAAATCCAATTGGATTGGTGGATTCATGGATTGATCCATGGCTCCAAATGGCAAATTACGGTTTGGTACCTATACTTTTTTATATTTTACAGTTTGGTACCAAAAATTAAATTTTTATACGAAAAATATCATTGGAAAATTACGTTTTGTTACCTAAAAATTTTCATTATGACATTTTAGTACCTAAACTTTTCACATTTTACATATTGGTCATTGGTTGAGGATGTCATTTGGATTCATGGATAATCTACCAATCCACTTGATCCAATCCATGAATCCACCAATCTACTTGATCCATGGATCCACCAATCCATGAATCAATCCATTTGCCACCTCTATATGTATGCGAAGATTCATGAACTAAACACACTGAAAAATCATCTTCCACACAATATAGATCAATTTATAAAGTGCGATATTTGAGCTAAGGTTCAACTAAGAATTCTTGAAAAAATAGTACCAAGTGTATTTTCACCAATGTTTTAGAAACCCACCGCACTACACGGTTGGAGCGAAAATATTGAATATCAGACTCTAAATAATAGGTGATTCTAAACGGCATAAAACAACAATTGAATCACAGTCAAACCATAATTTTTATACAAAATATCTTATTACCGACATTTTGTTTAAGAAAATTACTGACTTATTTTTGTATAACCTCCAATACAATTTCACAATTATTAATTTTAACCAGCCAAACAAAATACAACGAGAAAATTCTCGAGAACTTGCAAATTGGACAAACACGTGTCTTTTAAAAAATAAAGCACGTACTTACCAAATAAAATAAAGGATGTGAAAGAAAATAATAAAATATATAAAAATTGGCCGCTGCTGTTTGCAAATGCGGAAAAAGAAAAAATAAAAGGAAATTCCGCAAGATGCGGTGAAGAGTTTTGGGAGAAAACGCTTTATAGTATTTAGAGAGAGAAGAGAAGATAGAAATATTTTTATATACTAACTAGTGTCTTAAATTCAATCTTAATCTTAATTTTAATCCCAATCCTAAAATAAATTCGACATCTCAATCTCAATCTCTAATATTTTGTTCAGTATCAGACTATCAGTATATACCAAATATCAAATACCAAATTTGTTTTCTTCAAAACTACTAATCAAATATGCAAAATCAAATACTTATACCGTGCCAGTATCTTTCACAAACTATTCTCAAAATATATAAAAACAAATAATGGTGCAACACTCGTGCAAAACATGGAGGAAAAATTCTCAAGTATAATAACAAGAACTAGGAAAATAGAGGGAAAAAACACTCGTGCAACATTTAACTTCAACATTCAAACGGGAGTGCTGGAATATAACAGGTAACATCAACATCTAAATATTAATACTTTAATCCAAAAAATTCTTTCTTTTTTTGTTAGTTAATTTTACCAAAATAACAGCATTTTTTTAGTGATCATAAATTGACCGTGCTGGTCGTGTCACTCTTTTTTCGATTTGAACTTTTTTTATAGTTTTAACCAATACTTCATACCAACCATCTTTCGTCTTTTACTGTGCTTCATAGAATAATGCGTTATAGATACACAATTAAATCAAACATCAAACAATCAAATCGGTGATAGAACCGTTTATGCGCTATAATGTAAAATACATATATAATACACTAATACAAAGTATTCAAACTATCTCACAAAAGACATCATAATTTTTTTTATTAAATTCAAGTCAATAATAAGAGTGACAATCCGTAATGAACCAAATAAATCCGACAAGGAGACTGGTAAATGAAAAAAAGGAAGCATAAATAAAATTACATTATTGAAGTTAGATGGTTTTAGTTTACGTTAAAGTACGTTTTTACTTAATTTTGTATGATTAAAATAGCGAACCAGCGAATCACATAAACCGTGGTGGTTCATCTGATTTTATGTCAAACCGTGAAAAATAAAGCATAAAATGGATTTCACCTTACAATTGCATTCTTGCTTCTCCTACCATAACTTTGCAATTAGGTAACCACAATAGTGCAGAGAAGCGGTACATAATCGTACACAACTACTATGATTACTAACTCTCGCCCGACTACTATATAATTCACGGATTAGAGACATCATGCTACTCCCACCCAACACTTCCAGCCCTTCCCAGTTGCTTATCTGTTAGCTTATGAATTATTGCATGTATTCTTTCTTTCGTTGCTCTTTTACTTTCACCTGCAAGTCCTTATTCAAACACGGTTGATATGTTACTAAATTTAGTTTGTTTTTCCTACTCACTCTGCAAGTCCTTATTCAAACACTGTTGATATTTTGCTAGATTTAGCTTCTTTTTCCTACTCACTACCCAATTGCACTTGCCTCTATACTAACATGTTATTATGTATTGGTGGTAGAAATATATCTTTTTAGTTCACGTATATTCATGATTGTGGAAGGATTAAATTATATTTAAGTTCTACAATTCTTCCATCTTGACTTCTATATTTACTTTCCATATTTCACTACCAATATAATATCCATGGTTATATATGTCAAGTTTCTTATTTTAGAATGAGCTAATCTATGTTTCTTTAATCACACACTCATGCATCAAAATTGAGCTTATTACCTATTTTGTGAGTTACTATGATATCCATTGTGAAACAAAAATATTGTTTCACTATTGTTTTAATTAGAGGTTAGTCAATATACAATTCAGGCTGATATTCGATCTCACAACTTAAAAGAGAAGTTGGATTCTTCAATGTCAGGTATCGAGGAAGAGGCTGCCAATCAATCCCAAGATGAAAATTATTATTTGCCTCGATATGATAGTTATTGACTCAAACTGTAAACTAACAACAACCACGCGAATTCAACTCCATGATTAAATTTTGAAAATTTATTAATATTCCTACTTTTTTCTTCATGATAATGATATTTGGGGTGCAAATTCCTAAAGGAAAAATCAAGGACTTTGGTCTCCTATTTTGTGACCAGAGAGTTTACACTATCAAGACTCTATAGCCAATACGACAATGGGAGATTACATGACAATTTTAAACAAATTGATCATCAAGTTTGAATCAAATACATAAGTTGAAGCATGCGATGATATTCTAGCTATACCATCTTACAAATTTTATTTCATCTATCAAGATGAGAGTGACAAGAAGTGCAACCAAAGAAACTTTCTTTCGGGTTCGATTACTATTCTCAATTCAAATTACTTTAATCTAATGTGTATACCGCCAAAAAAATTAATTGACTTTTAAAATTTTCATTCCATGTATGTTGTTTGCCAGTTTATTCAATATTTGGGTTTATTGACATCTAACACTCACTGGAAAAATTACCAGCAAGGAGGTTCCAACTAAAACTTCCCGAGTATGTAATTCTTTTTTTTCAGTTTAAAATAATATACATTACGTTAACTCTAATCGCAAATCTAATGTACCATTTGGATGTAGGGGATTTGTTGTCAAGGTAACTCTCTTGGTAGGATAGTTACCCAATTAAATGTTATCCTTTCAAATGCGGGAAACCTCCATCTCTCCCTCTCATCTTGGTCATTACATCATTTTATGTCATTCCATAGAAGGGTAAGTAAACATCTTTATTATTTTGTCATTAGTAATCAAACCATTTGCAAAAAAAAATATGACATTCAATTAAATGATCGTTAAATTTGAAAGCGAGAAAACCTTCTCCTCATCTAGAGCGATTTTACTGGTGAAGAATCCAAGAATTCCAAAATTCAGTAATTTTGTGCCAAGGTGAAATTCAAGAGAATTTAATCACCGGATTTCGTTTCACGTTATAAGTTGAAGTTTCAAATAGAAAAAGGGATTACTTATCATTTTTTGTAAAGAAGTGAAAAGCACGAACGCACCTCAACAACTAATTTCGACAAAACACTGTAAACGCTAAATCAATTAAAAATGAATGATGAAGAAGTGGTAGTATCAATTTCGATTTAATGACCCATTAACTATCAAATGTTAACATTTTATAAAATGTGTAGGAAAATATCTTCTATGTTAAAAACAAAGTTATCAAAGTTAAAGAATGGTGGTGTTATGATGGATGTGAAATCTGTCCACAAAAGTATAAGTTTGTACCTTTTTTTATGTCATTGCTAACATTATACTTATTCAGGATCCAACTTCGAGTTGTGGACAAAACCACTGAGGCTAACTTTGTAGTTATGGATCGAGTGGGAGATAGATTTTTTTTGGAATGCTGATTTTTTGGAGTATTTTTACCACCTGCTCATCTCCTACAAGTTGAGGGAATGACCCCCAAACCATATCGTACAGGAAAACCTCGAAAATATTCGGGAAGCTGCTTACCATAGACTCATCTCACCAATCAAAACCTACTCCACATATTTTGGAAAAAATCATGAGAAGAAGTAAATAAAATCGTACATTCTGTTTTGACACTTTATATTGTAGTTCGATATCAAGCTCACATAATACATCGTTAATCAACAAGTGAGTACATGATTTATAGGATAGCGAAGGATCGGAAGAGTACAACGCATATAGTATTTTTGACTAAGTCGAGGTAAATTATACTTGCATGAAAATAATGATCAATATTAATTACAAATTTATGATATTCTCTATTCGGTTTGGAGTATATTCGGACCATTCACCCTCTAATTATTATTTAACCAACCTGCTTACCATGTATACTTTTAACATGTTGATTTTTTTTCATGCAGTTAATTGCGTTTATCGTCCTATAAATAAATTGCTATCGACAGTATACCATGTGTAAATTATACTTAGTTATGTAAGCAAGTAGATAGCTCTTCAATATTTATAACATGCACTTCATAGTTTTACTGTTTAACTTCGACAAATTCATTTAATTCTATAACTTAAAATTCCAGATGAACTTTCATTTATTACCCACTAGCATGCATGCAATTTTATACCTGGTTGTATTATCAACTGTATACGTCTTTAATTTTTATATCATATGCACAAATATATGCCTTCAATTTCTAACATGCACAAGTGACACTTATAGTTTTATTCTTTAATCTATAGGCAAATGCAGGTCGTTTATAACATAAAACTCTAGCGGAACTTTGCTTCCTTTCACGGAACTATCGCTTCCTTTCACAGAACTTTGCTTCCTTTCACGGAATTTATTTATGAGAAAGGGTGGTATTTTTTGAATTTTTTTTTGGTAGTATTTCTGGAAAATTTTCTCCGTTCATACTAACATGCAAGCAATTGTATCCGGCTACAATTTTAACTCCAATATATTTTAAACACCTACGGTTCTATATAATCACACCATATGTTGTGCCTTTGAATGTTGATGATCTTAATTCATAATACTAATACAAGATAACAATAATGAGACTACTAATGGTGGATGCACTAAATCCAGTGCTAGAGATGACGATGATCTTGAGAAGAAAAAAATATTGTTCATGACAAAGATACAAGTACCAGTGATGAGGAGAAAGAACAAATCTTTGATATAAAACTTGGATGAGGTAAATTCTACTCCAGCAAAAAGATTATTGGTATTTGTAAATAGTTTTCATCAAATTTTTATGCTCATTAAAATGCAGAAAAAAAACAAGAAAGAGAATATTGAAATGTAAGAGAAGAAAGAAGAGGAAATTGACAAAGGAGATAAATATATCACTAATGGAGATAAAGACAAAATATTGGTGCAGATGATGATACTACCCATGATGGTGGAAGTGCAAACAAGTCAAAAAGAAAATGTGGAGTAATCTCTAATAACTTGGAGTAAATTAAAGGGTGATTTTAACATGTCTTTAGGAGTCGGTTATGGTTTTCTTTCCTTAAAAAGATTTTAATCGATGAGTCAGTTTCAATGTCGAAAAACACTATACCAATAGTATTTTTCGACATATCTAACATATTGATCGTTTTGAATTGTTGAAATACTTTATTAATTTGGATTCACTTATACCAATAAATTTGAATGTTTCGAATATTTGAATAATTTAGATTTTCTTATACTATCAAAAATCGCATATCTAACATACAATTTGATAATGTTGTTTATGCAGTTAGCGACTGAATCAGATCAACTAGCCGGGGCCGTGACTAGTATCAAATTACAATCACTTCCCATTTAGCTTCATGAATAATGTTTCAGAAACAAAATCTGAATGAAAATCCTCCACCACGATCACTGTACCCCCCAAAATATTCCTCGTTTGTCAAATTACCATCTTGAACTCTTTCAAGACCCCCAGGCTCTCCTCGGTATCAGATGGCAGTATGACACCATAATGACCTGAATGTGACTTCACTAAATACTGTCCCTTCCATTTTACAATATTATATATAAAATGTTACCCTCACAGAATCTGTCTCACTCGACGAGGACAAAATCAAAGATTGACGGACGATCATCTACATTAACACCGGCTTCCAATCATATATTAACACTTTGCGATTTTAATATCCAATAATCCTATTTTTATATCATATTCCAAGTGATATGATTGTTAGATGTATTTTGTTGTATTTCAGTAAAGTAAAATCGTTGATAGTAGCATACCCCAAACTTCTAGAAGTTAGTGTATAGTAATGTGCTCCAAACTTTGGTGAACAAGGACTTGTTCTAGTCATAATACCATTAGTCTTGAATTTAAAGGTCTCTAAATTCAAATATCTTCAGTAACACCTAACTATAAAAATCAAACCATCTCGCCCTTATAAATAAATAAAAATATAGAATTTGTTGAGATCGCTAAGCAGAAACGACAAGACACAGATTTTACGTGGTTTCCCCGAGTATCGGAACTAGTCCACGGGAGAGATCAACTCTCCAGTTTTTTCTTATTCTTGTTATTCAAGCATGGCCGGCGGCCTTACAAGTGATTTATGCCCTTTGTTACAATCTGCTAGGGCAGCCAAAGAGGAATTCCACTTAGTACACGGAACTACTAAGTCTCCTATGAGAATAGTTTGTGACTTGGTGACCACGTTAGCCTCGGCAGCAGCCTTGGCAGCTCGTGAGTGGGCCTGGCCCAATACTCCCCCGCAAGCTGGGACGTGAAGGTTACGAACGCGCAGTTTGGAAAGGAGAAAATGAAACCACTCAGCACCCAGGCCTTTAGTCGGCTAACTGAAAATGAGAACCGATCTTCAAAGGATTAATGTCACCAGACTGGACTCGCTCTCGTACAAAGTAGCAATCCATTTCGACGTGCTTAGTGCGTTCATGGAAGACAGGATTCGCTGCAATGTGGAGAGCAGCCTGATTGTCACAGTACAGTGGTGTCGGGCCCTGTTGAGGAGCTCCAAGTTCCTGCAACAACCACTGCAGCCAAATGATCTCACTGACCGTGCTTGCCATGGCATGATATTCAGTTTCGGCAGAGGAGCGAGCAACGACACGCTGCTTCTTCGTACGCCAAGAAATGGGGGCACCACCGAGAGTAACAACATAACCAATAGTGGATCGACGGGTGGATTCAGCATCACAATAACCAATGAGCTCGAGGGAGCTAGCAGTGGGGAAGAAAAGACCATGTCCTGGGGCATTCTTCAAATAACGTAAAATCCTTTGTGCCGCATCCATGTAGGCCTGAGTGGGTGCATGAACGAACTGGCTGAGGATATTGACCCCATGTGTGATATCAGGCCGCGTCACAGTTAAGTAGAGAAGACGTCCCACCAGCCGACGATAAGCAGCATGGTCAGGGTAGTCTGCTGGTGCGGGACGTGTGAGATGATGATTTTGCTCCACTGGGAAGGCACTGGGTCGGCAACCAAGGACGCATGCGTCAGCCAGGATGTCAAGAACATACTTCCTTTGACTGAGAACCATACCTTCAGGAGCACGAGCTACTTCAATACCGAGAAAGTAGCGCAAAGAGCCGAAATCCTTGATACTGAACCGCTGATGGAGAAAGGCCTTGACTCGATTGATAAACTCAAGGCCAGTACCTGCGAGGATCATATCATCAACGTAAATGAGAGCCACGACATGGGTACTCCCCCGGCGAAAAACAAACAAAGAGTGGTCTGCGGGAGAAGGGCGAAACTGGAGCTCGCAGAGGGCCGCTGTGAACTTATGATACCAGCTGCGAGAAGCCTGACGCAGACCATAAAGGGACTTGTTCAACTTACAAACGTGAGTCTCCCCCGGAGCTGCAAAAATCCTCGAGGGATCCGCATATATACTTCCTCATCCAAATCACCATGGAGAAAGGCGTTGTTCACATCCAATTGATGAATAAACCAACCTTTGCTGACAGCAACAGCTAATAGACACCGAACAGTGACCAATTTAGCAACAGGTGCAAAAGTGTCATGAAAATCAACCCCTTCAACCTGTGTATATCCTTTGGCAACCAACCGCGCTTTGTAACGCTCGATCGTTTCATCAGGCCGAAATTTTATCTTATAAACCCACTTGCAACCAATGACCCGTTTTCCGGGAGGCAAAACAACAAGAGTCCAAGTACCATTTTGTTCAAGTGTATGGACCTCGGCAGACATGGCCCTACGGCCTCGAAAAAATTTCGCGGTTCGGTGTACTGACCAACTGCAGCCACAAAAGCACGATATTCAGGAGTAAAATTATCATAGGAAACATGAGCTGATAAGGAGTAGCGAACAGAATTAATGTCACTTCCCGTATAATAAAGGTCCAAGTGCTTGGGCCGCACAGGAATGCGGTCACTCCGTCGGACAACAACAGGAGGAGGCGAGACAGTTGGAGGGCTTGGTTCGGTCAAAGAGGGAGAACCAGCCGAGGAGTGGCCTCGTCCGCCGGGGAGTGGGCCGCGTCCGAGTGGGCCGGACTACTGGCCGAGCCAAATTGGCCGGGACTTGGCCCAGTGACAGGTGACGGGCCGGATCCAAGGCCCGCGGGTGATGGGGCGCGTGGAGTGGAAACTTCCCTTGGTCCAGAACTCCCCAAGGGCGCTGTGGCCTCGGGTGCAAGATCGGGAACCCCGGCGTTGGTAGCAGGGGGTGTGAGTACCAGCTCATCTTCGACTGAGTAATTAGGCCGCTCAAAAACAGACCCCGGGACCCAATGAAATTGCTTCGAGCTACCCTCCTGAAAAGGGAAAACAGATTCATGAAAGACTACATCGCGACTAACAATCATGCGACGAGTAGTGAGATCATATGCCCGATAGCCCTTCTGACTAGCAGCATATCCCATGAAGACACATGCACGCCCGCGTTCATCAAATTTTCCAACTCGAGCATGAGTATCCTTACAGTAAACAAGGCATCCAAAAACGCGGAGGTGAGCATACGAAGCGGATTTCCCAAACCCAATCTCATAAGGTGTGCGTCTAGTAGCACGAGTAGGTAACCGATTAAGTAGATAAGCCGCAGTAAGAACACATTCGCCCCAAAACCGAATTGGTAGGGAGGCTTGAAATCTCAAGGCGCGTGCTGTCTCCAAGATATGACGATGTTTTCGTTCTACCAAACCATTCTGCTGTGGTGTATCAGTACAAGAAGTCTGCAGCAAAATTCCTTCCTGTTCATAGAAGGCTTGTAAGATCGTCGTCAAGAATTCAGGCCCATTATCTGTCTGAATCTTCTTAACCTGTTTCCCAAACTGAGTTCGCACAAGATTACATAAAAGTTGCACATATCGGCCAACCTCTGACTTAAAACGAAGCAGATAAATCCAAATACCACGACCGTAGTCGTCGACAATAGTCAGAAAATAATGCGCCCCACTATAAGAAGGAGTGGGATAACCACCCCAAATATCCATGTGCAACATCTCAAAACAATAACTGGTTCGAATGCCACTAAGAGAAAAAGGTGTCCGAACTTGTTTGGCTCTAGAACAAGAATGACAAACTTCAAGATCCGACTCGACTGAAAATTCAAGATTTGAACTAAGCTTGTGTAAGACAGATGTGGAAGGATGGCCCAAACGAGCATGCCAGAGTGTGCTCTGAACTCTTTGACTATTGACGGCATGAACCTGTGTGCTACGACATCCAAATAGCTTCAGAAAATATAAGCCATCACGAATCTCCCCCTTCCCAATCACGTTCTTGGAGTGTAAGTCCTGTATAACGCAGAAATCACCAAGAAATATCAACGCCACATTGTGCTCCCGACACAAGCGGCTGACAGACAATAAGTTGCAGCGAAACTCTGGAACATGTAAAACTCGACCCAGAACAAATCCATTAGGGAGCTTGACAGAACCTATGCGCTGAACGGGAATACTGGCCCCATTCGGGATTCGAACAGGCTGCCTAGGAACATCATGATCATATGTAGCAAAAAGAGAACTATCCATGGCTATATGTTCGTTGCAACCCGAGTCAGTTAGCCACTCGGATTGATTGGAGAAAGAGTACGTACCCTCCATATGACTGGAAGGGTCGGCTGCCCCTGGTGCCATTCCACCCAAGAATTGTCTTAATTGTTCAAGTTGCTGCGCAGTGAAGCTTGAAAGGGGTCTCGTGCCAATTTCAGTTTGGGCAACCTTAGGTTCACGAACCTGTCCCTTTCCTTTTCCATTATCGCGCGCCTCCCGTGGTCGGTGGCGTTCACTTTGTCTTTCACCAGGCCTATCACGTGGCGAATAGCTTATAATTTCATAACAGGTCTCTTTGAGATGGCCTGTTTTGAGACAATGGGAGCAGACCATCTTTTCTCTTTCGCCTCGATCTCGTCCACCACGATTTCTCGTCCCAGCTTGTGCAGCCTCCTGTTGCTGCGAAGCAAAAGCAGCTGCTTCAGTAACCGGCTTTCGCTGTTGCGTCAACGTTCATTGCTGCTCATCGTTGAAAACTATGCGGAAGGCCTCAGGTAAAGTGGGAGGCGTGGACATCGCACGTATTTGACTGCGAACCGTGGCAAACGACTCGTCGAGGCCAAGGAGAAAATCAAGTAAGCGCAAGCTTTCGTTTTGATCACGGCTACGGCGGCCACACGAACATATCGGTGGCGGCAATATGGACTGTGTTTCCTCCCAAACCCGCCGCAAGTTTGTGTAAAACGCAGAGACAGATTGTTTCTCTTGCTGCAAGAGACTAACATGACGGCGTAACTCGTAAGCACGAGTTAAGTTACCTTTGCTGAGCCTATCGCGAAGGTCTTCCCATATTTCTTGTGATGTTTTGGCATGCATCACACTGCTACGGAGCTCCGGGTCCATGGTTGTCCGCAACCATCCCTTCACCAGGGCGTCGCAACGGATCCATGCGAGAGATTGCGGTGAATTTCCTTCCGGTCGAGGGAGAGTCTCATCGACAAAACCAAGCTTGTTCTTGGTAACTAGGGCATCAGTCATCTCCAAAACACACTCGCCGTAGTTCGACGGGGTTAGCAAGCTGCTGACATGCAGATGATTTGTGCTATCTGATTGGTGAATGAAGAGAGGGCTCGTGACGTCAACATCGCCACCATTCGTGCCCTTGCCACCGCCACTAGTGCTGGATGAGAACGGCATGGTTGGGCTCGTTTCTTCTCCGACCATGACTAAAGAGATGAACCATGCTCTAATACCATATAGAATTTGTTGAGATCGCTAAGCAGAAACGACAAGACACAGATTTTACGTGGTTTCCCCGAGTATCAAGACTAGTCCACGGGAGAGATCAACTCTCCAGTTTTTTTCTTATTCTTGTTATTCAAGCATGGCCGGCGGCCTTACAAGTGATTTATGCCCTTTGTTACAATCTGCTAGGGCAGTCAAAGAGGAATTCCACTTAGTACATGAAACTACTAAGTCTCCTATGAGAATAGTTTGTGACTTGGTGACCACATTAGCCTCGGCAGCAGCCTTTGCAGCTCGTGAGTGGGCCTGGCCCAATAAAAAACATACTCCAAACTTTGTTCAATTGAGAATCTAGATATATAGAAATTTCTTACCGAGAATATAAATATAGTATAGTCCACAAATATAATAGTCTGAGCAATATTTAGTTAACCACCAAATAAATCACATTGCATTCCAGCAGATAAGCATAATTAAATAATCTTCTCTGCAGGAATGGCAGCGGGAAAGCGAAAGAACCGAATATAGAGGAAACCTCCAGGAACTAACTAGGCAATCAATCTCTCTAATCCAAAGATGCCAGCTTTTCTTTCTAGCTAAATCATCTTTAGATGATGATTGATACCTAATTAATTAGCTTTTCTAAGCCTCTTTTTCTTCATCTAGCTATTTTATTGTATCCAAACTTGTACGAGGAGGCTAGATAGCCCCATAGCCACATACCATGCATGTATATTGTATCGATGCAAAACCCTAGCTACAATTGTTCATTTGCATGCAATTATGAACTCCCACATTTCAGTTGTTTATATTTTGTAACAAACAACTTTGAGCTATGGAACAGATTCCTTTCTATAGGTCGAGAGCTTCCCATTTATTCTAGGGAGAGAGATTTCAAAACTGAAAAACACTTTTCAAACTCGCGCAACTAAATCTGATAAGCAAAAATATCAATAAATCTGATAAATTTAGTTTTTTGTTCACCACAATCTAAACTAATTCATCGATTCCTTTTAATTCAAGGAGCAACTCATCATTTTGACAAAATGACAATAATTTTCAAAGTGTTGTGAAAGAGATGAGTCAGAAATGTGACCATACTCGTTAGCATAAAATCGAGGAAGGCGTATGAGCTTCTTCTTGTCAAAAACTGCAAACTCATTATTCATATTAATACAAGTCATACTCGTCAACAACTTAGAATTCCCCATATAAGGGGTATGTAGTTCAGCTCTTGCATTAGCATACCAAAAACCAAGTAAAACAATTCAACTTGATAGTGATGCAAGCTTTGTCAATATCAGAATCCTGGGTGATTGTGAATTTAGTTTTTAGGGTTTGAATATATTATATTATTTTTTTTTTGGAAAAATTGGATTTAATTATACTTTGTTTTAGATTATAATTACATTTTTGTTTTAAATATAACAATATTTATTTGGTAGTATAATGACTAACATTCTCTCTAATAATTACAAATTATGAGTTCGAATCACAAAAACTGTCACATTTTATCTTCCCCTCCCCAAATTCAAACTACTTCCATAAGATCGATAATTTCTCCCAAATTTTAGGGTATCTCGAGCACTTTTAAACGACGATAGATCTGCTCCTACTCTAAATTCAGAGTACTACTAGAGACTCAATTTTTTTATTTTTTCCCAAATTTCAGAGATGTCGCCCGACACTCTAGATCACCTTAGCTCCGCCCTGAGTGGGAGTAAGTGGACAGATTAACCTGCAAAGAGAGCCTTTCTATTTTTGGAACAGTACTGGGTGTGGAATTTTCAGTGCTATGTGGTAGCTAGCCACGATAATGGGTGCCGCGAATGGGGGCTGGGAAAATGTACAAGCAGCAAATTGTCTGCCATTTGGAGCAACACATTTTGGTGGGTTTAATTTCTAGGGCACAACAGGGACCCAGCAAGCAGCAGTTTCACAGCTACCTAATATCCCGATGAATAGACGACATCCAACGACGAATCCAGATATATACCCACATTCACTGGTCAAAAATACAACTCGATTCTTAGCCGCAGGTGATTTCTTGATGGGTGTTTAATTATGGGTTTTTGTTTTGTCAATTGGGTGATCATATTGGGCATTACTAAGTAAGTTCGTCGTCTTGATCAATTCTACCAATGAGGATTTTCTAACTTTCGGATTGTTGGTGGTGGAGGGGAGCGGATAGCGTGACAACTCTTAAGGGGTTGTCAATCTGGCTTCCCTCCTCGTTGCCGTCCGTTTCCCTTCTTCATCCAACAGTCAGGATTACAGGAAGGGCTTTTTAGTAAGCACCTAATTCTAATAATTTAAATTGAAACGTAAATACATGGAGAGAATCTGGGAACGTGATTGGGGGACGTGATTTGGGAGCGGAAGAGACGGTGTGGACTGGGACTCTTTCCCTCCCAATTATGGCTTCTCCCTCAGCAAACCAGACCCTTCATCTAGCTACGGAAAATACCAACGACACGACGGCCGCCATAGCCATACGACTACATGAGCAACGACGACGACAGTGAGTGGGGGAGCCGAACCTACGTGAATATTTGGATTCGAACTGAACGTCCCACTGACAATCAACGACGAGGATATATACGACTGTGTAGCTGAGCAAACGAACCCAACGTAGAATGGCGATGATGTGTGCATGGTGGACGTTGACGAAGTTCTTGACGTGGAGGAGACGGTGAACGAAGATCATCCTGAACGGTACAAAAACACAGAGAACGGGGTTGATGTCGACGACGGCGTGGACGGCAACAATGGCGGTAGGGTTTACCTGTGGCGTTACGACTTCTGTTGCAGTTGTACCATTTTACTATTGGTACAAATATTGTTTTGTGAAAATGTACTAGTAGTTATGATTCAAGTTAGCTAGTGGTAGTATTATTGTAGTGGTAGGCTCCTAATGGTAGTCATCTATTGGTACATTTTTAGTGGTAGTAACGTAGTCATCTAGTGGTACTCCCTTAGTGGTAGTCATTTAGTAGTAGTTAGTGGTACTTCCCTAGTGGTACAGGGATACTGGTGGGAGGTTAAATTGTTCGATTTGCTAATGCATATGTTCTTTAAATACAGGTTTGTTGTCATCCATCGTCTCATCCGATAGTTCAACGTGGAATCACTGCCGCCATTGTTTGATTTGTTAATTTATCTGTTTTGGTATTAGACTGAGTAATGGTTACTAGTAGCATGATTTTGGTACCAATAAAATGTTACTTGTACCAAACCAATGTTACCAGTACCAAAATCATGGTACTATTGACCAAATTAATGTTACTTAGAGCTCATAATGCAAATAAACATTCACTGGTTGAACTAGTAGAATTAATTCCGATAACGACTTACTATTGTGAATTAGAAATGGATACTAGTACAATGGTTGGGAATCGATCTTACTAATGCTACCAGTAGCACTGTTTTGGTGTCGGTCTTACTAATGCTACCAGTGTCATGATTTTGATACCAGTAACATTGATTTGGTACGAGTATCATTATTTTGGTACCAGTAACTTTTAATTGGTACCAGTGACATTGCTTTGGTAGCAGTACAACTAAAAAGGTACCAATGAAGATTTATCTCTAAAACCAGAAGTGCACAAAGTATGTAGTTAAAAATCACTAGGGAGAAAATACTGGATTTTCACAATCAAACATGAAACCAATTGTGTCAACGTAAGAAACATTACTTTGTCCAATATCAAATTAAAGACAACAAACCCCCAAAAAACTAGTAAAAGTTAGTTGCCCCCCATCCTCCATTGTTGTCAACATCGTCCATAGTGAAGGTAAGCTGCCCTCATCCTCCATAGTTATCGACTTTGTCTCCTCATCGAATAGTCTGGTAATCCAACACGGCAATGTGATGTCAAACCATTTCATCTTCAAATCGAGCACTCAACCTAGCCCGAGCTTCGTGATAAGCGCCTTCCTCTCATTTGAAATGCAAGCCTCCCCAATCTCAATGATTGAAGTCGGACTGCACTTCTTCTCCAAGGAGATTGGATTTGGCTGTACAGTCTGTTGCTTCTTCTTCTTGATGAGACATTTTGGTACCTCATTGCGTGGCCGTTTGCTACTAGGCCCAACACCAGATCACCAGAGTCCCCAAAGCGGACTGCTACCTGCTGAGAAACATAACCAGCAATGTCGAATGTTACTGATACAAAACTACCACTACCACTAACAATAAACAATGTTACTGGTACCAAACAAAGCTATGGGTACCAGTCCCACAACTACCACTGGTACGATTCTTAAGTACTACTAGCAATGTAAAATATTACTGATAAAATAATACTACTAACAATCAAGAATGTTACTGGTATCAGTCAAAGTTGTGGGTACCAGTACCACAACTACCACACCACTGTTACGATTCTTAACTACTTCTAGCAATGTAGAAGGGTACTGGTAAAATACTACTACTATCAAGCAAAATGTTATTGGTACCAATCAAAGTTGTTGGTACCAGTACCGCAACTACCACTACCAGTGGTACGATTCTTAAGACTACCAGTGGATCATATCAACACCAAACAATCACGTCAAACCAAAAACACAGGCCTGCATGTGGCTTATTCCAACATAGCAGCCGGAAAAACCAGTAATGTAAAGAAACCTCACCGTCGATTGTCTTCACGGGCGCAGAAAGGAACGACGGCGGAAGGAGGTTCGCCTACGCACTTAACAAGAAAGAGATAAAAACTAGGTTAGCTAACTAGAATTTAATATCAAAAGACGAAGTGGGGAGGAGCAAAAGTGCCGATGAATCAGGCCGGAAAAGCAATCAACGGAGACGAATCGGGCCTGAACTACATCTGCCCCAAACAACAAAGTCTTCGCACTCAACACCAGCCGTCAAAAAACGATCGGAGATGGTGGAAGGGAGTCTTTGGGAGAAGATGGAGGAAAAAGGTTTTTGGGGGCGCACCAATCAGAGACGGTGGAAGGGGATTTTTTGGGAGAAGATGGAGGAAAGGATTTATGAGAGAAGGCGGCGAGACGAAAGGTTCGGTGGGGAGGGTGGCTAATTTCTCTCCCCCGATTTCTTTGCCTTTTCAAAAAACAGGCTTATGTCAGTGAACTAGGGGGATCTCAATCCAATGTGGAACCTCTCTTTTTTGCCCCTGCCCATCTTCACCCGTTGGATGGAGGACTAGAAGGACGGACGACAACGGGGGGGAAGCGAAATTGATAACCCCCTTAGGGGTTGTCACGGTAGTCGGCCCCTGGTGGAGAAAATATTGGTTAAATTATATGTTTGGTCACTCAAATTACATAAATTTTTCACGTTTACCACCCGAATTACTTTTCTTTCATATTCGCCACTAACTTTACGATTAGTTTCACCGTTGGTCACCGGCCGTTAGTCTCCGTCAGACTCCGTTAACTCCGTTAGTTTTTTTATGACGTGGCAAACAAAATTGCTGACTGGACCGTTAAATTAATGACATGTAAATAAAAAATTAAAAAATAATTATTATATGGTGGGTATTTTCCACTTCTTTGCCCCAAAATGGGAGTCTCATTTTGCGGTCTCCGCATAGTTCTTCTGCCGCTGCAACATCATCTCCGGCGGGGCGAGACTAGGTTTTTGGATTTGCTAATTAGGGATCTTGCTACCACAAAGTAATGAAGCATCGATTGTGATGAATCGTAACCCACAATTCAAGAGTTTTGCTTGTAACTCACAAGCGAGAGAAAGACGTTTGTGTCTATAAACCTTTGATTTATTTGATTGATACGAACTAATGTAGAACTGACATATTTATATAAGAAATAAACCTAATACGTAAACCTAATACTACCCGAACTTCTATTCCTACTCGACAACACCTCTCCTTGCTACCCACAAGAAACCCAACACTAGTGGTGACAAACGGTAAGTCGGTAAACGGTTTACCGTTTTACCGAACCGGTAACCGGCGGTATCGGTAGCCGAGGGTCAAATGGGGAAGCTCGGTTTACCGGTCCCAGTATCGGTAAATACCGACGGTAATTCGGTAATAGCGATACCGGACCAGTTAAGGCATTAACTAATAACATATACTTCATTATTCACAAATATTACATACATGAATGGAAGTAAGTAAGTATAGGCCTCACAAATATTATAAATAAGAGTTAATAATAATTTATTAATTACAAAAATGAAGAAAAAACTGAGATAAATCAAAATATTACAACATCACTCCATTGCCCAGAAATTCGGTTCGGTAATTTTACGGTAAACCGAACCGAAAAACCGTGAGCAACTACTCTTTACGGTAAGTCGGTAAAGCCGGTTTGTAACCGTTTACCGGTTACAAACCAGTATCCGTAATCGATTCTCAATTACCGACACTCGGTATACCGAAAACCGGTAAAGTCGGTAACCGGTTTACCGGTTACCGACCGAATACCACCCCTACCAACACTACCCTCTACCCCTAAAGCCCAATACGAAAATCTACTCATCAGATTGATTCACGAAATGCTGGTGAAGAGCGACAGCGGCGGCCCGGACGCCGGTAGCCACCAATAAGAAGGAGGCAGCAGGCAGCTGGTGAAGAACTTCTATTCCTACTCGACGACACCTCTCCTTTTAGTTGTCGACGACCTTGACAAAGACGGCATCTCCTGGAGTGTAGGTAACGATTGGGGTTGAAGACGGTGGCGACCACTGGAGTTGGCCCGCCAGGGGGAGGAATTGGGCAAGCGTTTGGGGGAGAGACTGCTTCAATTTGGGGAGAAGTAGGGATTAGAAGGAATGGAGAGAGCTTGGGATGTCAGGGTGGGTTTGTAGAGTTAGATTTATTTGACCGACAATAATCTGAACCAGGTGGTGTCGAGATAGGTTAGTAGGAGGGTGAACTGTGTGGTGGTTCCCGTTGAGTCAGCGATCGGAACTACCTTGCCGTCGGTGTTAATTTTTATTTTTTATTTTCTTAAATCTTAGAAATTATCATAATCGTATTAAGAAAAAAAGTCATCCAAATGATAATATTGATTTAGGATTTTAAGGGGTCGTTTGGAAGTTGAAATTGTAAAATAGATGCTTTGTTGTGAATGCATGTATAATATTATATACGTATTGTCGGATCAGATGCATTGTGTACGTCACATAAGCTAACAGCTGAGACAAAACAATCTCAACTCAACTATCTCAACAATCACAACTACAAGTTAAGACAAAACAATCTCAACTCAACTATTTCAAAAATCACAACTAAAAGTTGAGATATAACAATCACTCATTTTGAGTAATAGATTCTCTCACATCACAGATGTAATCCATGTATTGTTTCTACTAAAAATAAAAAAATGATGCATTCTAAACAATACATGTATAGTAACAATCTCAACAAAACAATCGCAACTTTCAAACGACCCCTTAATTGAAATGGAAAAAATCTATCAAATATAATGTCATCTCCTAAAATAAATCAAAACTCAACAAGGCCAAGAATACCCACTAAGCAAAGCAGAAGAACAATTATTTCACACTACCTCATTTTCCCCCCTCTTTTAAATGTGTCCTCTCGCTCTCTCTTATGCCCCGTTCACTTGCCATTTTGTTTTCTGTTTTCTGGTGTGACAAAAAAAAAACAAATGGTAACAAATGTGCTCACTTGCAATTTCATCGTTGGAAAAACAATGGGGAATAAAAGAGGCAGTTGGGCGGAAACAATAAAAGATCGTTTGCTGGAAAATGAGGGACGGATTTTCCCCCGTTGCCCAATAGGTTACGCCCACATTCCCTCTAATGAGCCTAGCGTTCGAATCCCTCGGCCACTTCCCCCCCCCCCCCTTTGTTCACTTAGACCAACGGTGTCGTTTTGCTAACCCCAGCTCCCATCTTTCATCTCCCAACCTCCCCCAAACTCGACCTCCCCATCGAACGAAGCTGCCACAATCTGCCTCTTCTTCCTCTAGTGGAGGGAGAGAAGATCGATCCAGCGAGCTCCTTCTCCAATCGGCGAAGCTCTAGCCGGCGAGCTCCTTCTCCATTCGGCGAACGATGGGTTTGCTTTGAGATGCCAGCAGGTATATATTACCCTTCCAGCGGTAAGTTACTCATTCTCAAGGGATTAGATCCTCGAGGTCATAACAATAGAGGTGTGGATTAGGCTAGATGAGACGGTGATATCTACACTTGCCTAGTAGGTCCTCGATAATCCTCTTTGTTTTTCCGTTTGTTCTTCCATCTCTCTTTATCTCTCTGAGCTTTGTATCTCACCACTCTCCCCCTTTCCCTTCCTCTTTCTTCCCACAGCCTAGAATCGATAGAAACCTAGAAACATCCCAATTACTTCTCGAATTTTGCGTTCGAAATGCTTCTGCTCCATTCACAGTCGATAGTATGAATCAGAGGACCTGAAACCTGGAGAACAGATGTCCGCTTATTCCTCTCAAATGACACATTTCTCCATAAAATATGAGTTCACCAATATAGACTGTGTGGTGTTCGCACTTGTGCGCGAACTCTTAAAGTTTAAATATGGTGCGATCCATGAAGCATTCATGCTTGTATAGGACTGATCCATATACATTGTCTTCATGGTATGCTCTAACTGTGTCATGCTAGCTCGACCATGTGTCTGAGTATAGTTATATGCATTCTAATAATTAAGTTTTTACCTATTCGCAACACCAAGATAAAAAAAAGTCATAAATGCACCCAGTATTTGATTTTGACTACCTGATAAAATACTACATTTGAACCAATTACCACCGATGCCACAAATAATAAGTATCTCTAAATCATACATAAAATATTTCAAACATCACATATTAAAATTAAATTAATCATTATAAAGAGTAAAAATTGTATAATGAGGTTAATTATAACTCATTTATATGTTAATGCTCTTAAATTGATCAACACATCCAAAAATGGCTAAATGAACATCACATTAAACCCAATATCGTCTCATTATTGTCGGGTCCATTCATGCCAAATTAGCAAGAGGTTAATGTTTAGAAATTAACCAGGCTAAAATTTTAGAGAACCAGTCACATATCGTTTATACAAAATATTATTGTTTCGTAGTAGTTCTAAAAATTTATATTAATTTAAAGAATTCTACATATATTTTGCATATTCAATACTGCAATTCGATATGCAATATTTCAAGCATTGAAATTTGTGTTGCAATTTTAAGATTACCTGTCATTTTATAGATTATAAAAAAATTATAAATCATGTATTAAATTTGATTTTCAGAAGACTTAATAGGCTAGCTAACCGTGATGGAAAATTCCTCTGCTCTTCAAATCATCGCTAAGTGTATGTTTACTATTCAGGAAGATAAACCAAATTATTATATCTTGTAGAAAGTGATTAATTGTAAAATCGAAATTCAAGTAACATTGATTCAAACATTTAATATTAATTTGTATGTGTGGTACAGTTTAGATAAACTACATGTGTGTAGCCAAAACATGGATCTTCGTGACATATATAGTAATTTTTTTATGACAAATCTACACATAACATAAAGATAAATTTGGCGCTATGACAAAAAAGAGGTTCGTAGAATCACTCTCAGGCCACGAAATTTAAAAGGAGACTCATTTTTCAATTTTATTATTATATTATGTGTAGATTTGGGGGGGGGGGGGGGGGAATGCTATACTCGTTACAAAGATCCATGTTTTGGTTACACTTCTGTATTTTGTCTAAACTAAACTAAAATACACATACAATTTAATATTAATGTTTGAATCAATGTTACTTGAGTTTCGATTTCAGAACTAATGTCTTTCTATAAAATATAAATAACTTAAGATAAACTATAAATATAGAAGGCCAAATTCACTTGCATAGCCAAAACTTTGACGGTTGTGACAAATATAGCCACTTTTGGCGAAATACCAGAAATAGCCAGGATTTTGAAAGTCCGATGACAAATATAGCCATTTCCGTTAAATAGTTTGACGGCGTCAATGACACCGTTAGTCTATTTAACGGACAGATGATGTGGCTGCCACCTCACCTTGTGTTTCCTTCCCACCTCAGCATCTATTGACATGTGGGATGCCACGTCATCCTTAATGGGTAAAAAAAAAATGTGTTATTTGTTTCATTTCCCCAATTCAAACCCATTTAGGGTTTCTGCTCTTCTCGACGAACCTCCTTTCCGCCGATTGAAGCAGCAGCAGCACTCGTGGACGACTTTCCCCGCTCCGCCGCACTCGTGGACGACTTCCCCCGCTCCGCCGCACTCGAGTCGACGACTTCCCCCTTTCCGCCGCACTCGCACTCGAACGTCGACCCAGCATCGAACGAAGACCACCCCGCCGCCTCCCTTTCCTTTCGCGTCGACCCAGCCTCGAACGAAGACCACCCCGCCGCCTCCCTTTCCTTTCGCTAACGACGGCCCCCGCGACGACCCCTTCCTCGTCTTCACTGTTTCTCGCCATCCACGACCGCCGGAGATCGGCGAAGACCCCTTCTCCTACGTCATGTCTCACCGGGGTGGATCATCTTCCAGAAGCGAGAACAGCATTGGGGTAGTCTGTTGCTACCACAATCTTCCTGCTGTGACTAATAGAGCCGGTACTGAGTCCAACTCAGGAAGGAGATTCTACGGATGCAAGTTTTGGATGGTAAAGGAGGTTGGCAGAATCTTCATTTTCCAGTTGTGTATGTTTGAGAGTTGTGACCATACACTCTGTTGATGCAGGTACCAAAAAAGAACTGCAATTTTTTTAGGTGGGTGGATGGGGCGGTGGATGAAGGCGATGCCTCGAACTCTGGCATAGACAGTACAATTCTTAATCTACAAGAGAATTTACGGTTGGCTGAGGCTAAGGCAGAGAGAAGGAAGAAGGAGAGAAAAATTGTCGTCCAAGAGCTGAGGAAGGTTAACAATGATGTTCGTGTCATTCGACATATGTTCGCCGTTGTTATTTTTTTGAATGTAGCGTTACTTGCCGTAGTGTTGGCCAATCGCAGCAGTATGATTTAGGAAGATTTGTTCTAAGTTAGTGTTATGTATTGTTATGACAAGTAATGTGTTTCTCGCAAGCTATGCAGTGTTTATGAATTGAATTGGCAAGATAGTGTTATGAATTTGGCATGACTGTTTAGTGTTAGTGTTATGTATTGAATTGGCAAACCTTAACATTCATAACCTGATGCATCTGTTTAACAAGGCAGGACTTAACAACCAAAGGAGATACCATAACTTACATCCATTGTTTTCCATCCTAACATCCATCTACTAACATTCATAAATTCCATTACATCCAAAGTTTGTCATCCTAACATCCAGCTACTAAAACTAATCCGAAAGGTGGACAAGGTGGACATAGACCATGAGTCACATAACAAAAAAAGTTCCACCGAGTGCATCCATAACACGCATTGTTTCCAAAAATGTGACTCATGGTGACTTTGGCATCTAAGGTTGTGTCGGAGGCGGCTGGCTTCCTTGAGCATCCATCTCAGTTGGCTGAGTACCTCCAGCAGGACGACCCCGTGATCCATTCAACTGAAACAGATTATGAAGTTAGCAAAATCTCACAACAATGGGGTACCAACCATCATTCCAACGAAAGAGCATAACTCAATCTTACCCTCACGTATTGGTTCCCAGTTGCCTCACTTACATACACCCCTATCCCTCTTGTGGCAATTCGCATCTCACGCTCAATCGTCCTTCGATCTCCCACATTCAACACAACATCCTAGAATTAAAATGACCACACATTATTCCACACAACATTCAAATTATCTAACATTCAAATTATCCTAACATTCGTTATTTTTTTATTACCTGTATTCCATTTCCTCGGTTGAGGGGGCAGGTTCTCGCATTATGGGTCGCTGATTGACACTTAGAGCAATGAAGAACTCGCTTCCTCCTTGTGTCGGGGACAGTTGGGGCAGCAGCACTGTTTCCAGCTGGAACAGTAGGGCCAGCAGTATTGTTTCCTCCACGAGTAGCCCTTCTTGGTGCTGTTCGAGCACTTCTTGCTTCATTCCGAGTGTTAGCCTGAAAAGTAGAATGGCCCAATGTTAGTAAGAAATAAATTAATTGTAAAATATTACATTTTCCAATGAAACTGATGCATACCTGAATCTCAGCTGCTGTAGCTTTACAGCCCCTCGAGTTATGCCCCTCAGCACCACATTTCTTGCAATGTATGATACTCCCCCTTCTAGTTACCTCCTCGCCAACTCCATTACGCTGAGGTCTCGTTTCCAACTCGTGAGCAGCCCTTCGTCGCTTCTTCTTAGGCCTTCCCGGCATGGGTCTTTGCTTCGGAGGATGAACTGGAAGACCAATAGCATCTGGCCAAGCCTGCCTACCATCTAAGCAAGGGATGCCAATCTTGTAGCCTAACTCGACATGGTAGGCCTTGTAACAAGGATGTACATAATCGTCCACCTCCTTCCTCATATGTGAAATTGTCGAGACAGCATGGCAACAAGGCAGCCCACTCAATTGCCAGTATCCACATGTACAGCTCCTATCATTTAGGTCCACTATGTAGCCATTCTCACCCATCTTCACTTCACACTTATCCGCCAATGTCTGCCTAGCAATGCACAACCTAGCCAATTCCTTTACTTTCTCAACCCTCTTCCTAATTCTAGGGCACAGCATATCCGGGCTGTCCATCAACATGTTATACTTAATTACGAACCTATCCATCATGTAACACCTAATACCCTCTAGCATGTCGATTATTCTCAAGCCTCTATACTTCACAATTGTCCCATTAAACGTCTCACAGATATTGCTTTCAACACTATCACACTGTGACATTGTCGACATGAATGCTCGGCAAAAGGAACGGGGTTCGGCAGCCATGAAATCAGTAAAGGGTGTGGATCCAAGTTCGGTACCTTCAATTGTCTCCATTTCCTTGGTGGCCTTCTTCCAATCATTCTCATTGCAAGCATAAACTGCCTTCCAGAACAGCTCACGAACCCGGTCAGTTTTGTTCTTTGCCTTCCAATTCGCATAAACATGGCGGGCACACTTGCGATGTTCTGCATCGGGTAACAACTCATGGGTAGCTTCAATCAGACCCTACAAGTACAAAGAAAACAGTTATGGAGCTGTAGCAAGTTAAACAAATTATGAAGTAAGTAAACAAAAAAGGGAGCAAGTTGTTATGAGTCTAACCTTTTGTTGGTCCGATATGATTGTCCAGCCCCTACCATCTGTTAAAGCCAGCTCTTGAGAGAGAATGTTGACAAACCACCTCCAAGAGTTTGCATTCTCTCCCTCCACGACTGCCCAGGCGATTGGGAACATCTGATTATTTCCATCCTTCCCAACCGCTGCAAGAATCATGCCCTTTACCTCCCCCTTCAAGAAACAACCGTCTAAACCGATAATTGGCCGGCAAGCGAGAAGAAAACCGTCTCGGATGTTTGAGAACATTACAAACATCCTTTGAAAGTAGACCTTTTCTTGTGTGGGATGCGGTTCAACCTCTAGCTCGAACCGGCCTAACCTGTCTCGTTTCTTCAGCTCACCCAAGTATGACCGTAGCCTCGTGTACTCATCTTTCAAAGAGCCACTAAGGAGTCGAATGGCTACCACTTTCGCCCTGTAACATGTCCTTCTTTTAACTTCGATATTGTGCTTCAGTTTCACTTCAGCCATGATCTGCTCTGGGGCCCATTCAGGATTGATCCTGAACCTCTCTAGCATGTCCATCGCAATCCACTTCGCCGTAACTTGATTCACCCGAAGCTGTCTTGAACATGAATGTGGCAGCCCTACCTTTCTTACCATAAAAGTCTGGTTCTTCCTAAACCAGCTTGCATACACCTTCCATTTACAGCTCTCGTTCTTACACTTCACTTCCCTCCTCGTAGGGTTAACCCTTGTCCACCTCAAACCTGCCCCATTTGCTACAGAATGCTTCACCACCGCAGTCTTAAACTGGTCAGGATCCTTGAATCTCATGCGAGCCACAAACTCGAACTTACCCTCACAATGAGGATCGTAGTGTGGTGCGTTGTCGAACACATCAGCACTAGCCTCATCAGATATGTTACCTCGCACGTGGTCAGACTCCTCGGAAAGTCTGTAGCTCGAATGATTACTTGTCTGCTTACGTGCTTGCTCAGTTGGTGACACTTCCTCAGTTTCAGAATCTTCTATTTCCTCTTCATTCACATCAAGGTTGTCAACCCCAGCTTCTTCAACCTCTTCCTCATCAGATTCCACCTCTTCAAACTCGTCCAACTGCTCCACCTCCTCCCCATGACCATCAGCCCTCATTCTCACCTTTCTCTTCCGCATTTCTCCATATGCCCGAAGGTTGTTCCTTGCCTCATGGTACTCATCGTCGGATGTGTCAGCATCATCGGAGTCGTAAACATGGATCATTGGTCGAGCCACAGAAGCAGCAACTGTTCCTTCGTCTGCTGATAGGTAATCAGCAGAATTCACTACCTCATTTGGGTCATTCTCTTCCATTGAACTCACCATCTGTTACAAGGAAAACACATTCAAATACTATTTTAATCACAATTACTATTATAATCACAATGTTAATGCATTTTAAATCAGTAAAGCACAAAGGAATCATCACCAACAAACATTATTCTATCCTAGGGTTTTCCAAAGGCAATGACGATTCTGCCCAGTAGCTTTCCAGTTGCTTACCTTCGAATTCAAGGGCAAACTCGAGAAGTGTAGAATTCCAGTGGTCCCGAGGAAACCCCTTTGTGTCGCTTTCTGTCTTTAATACCAGGTACGCACTATAAAAGGAAGAAGCAAACCAAAATTTACAACAATGCAGTTGAAATTCATCTCATCTGAGCTCAGTGAAGTTGTCTCGACACTTACCAGTCGACCGAAAGAAAGAAGCCCAGAAATCGCCCTTGTTCGAAAATCAACAATCTTCAAGATTAGGGTTTTTAGGGTTCGGGAAATTTTTGCCTGTCTTCTCGATTCCCCCTCACCAACAGCGAATCGCGATGCCAGAACGTGGAGAGGATCTATGAAAAACCGCGCGGCATGGCCGATTCCATGGAAGGAGGCTCGGGAAGATTTTTGGGTTCGGGAAGGAAGCTCGGGAAGATTTTAGGGTTCGGGAAAGGAGGAAGGGGGTTTTGCTTCTCGTGGGTTGTTCGTGGTTCGGAAAGGCTCTCGTCGTCGTCGACGACTACCGCCGCCGATCTGGAGAAGGGGGAGCGTCGTGCTTCGTTCGTCGGAGAAGAGGGATTTCTCTGGAATATCGACTCGGGGAAAGGGAAGGGAAAAATGGTGACGATAGAAAGTGACTGAGGAGTAAAACTTCTCATTTACCGTTGCGACTTTTTTTTCCACGTGGAATTCACTTGTTCGGCGATAAAAGCCACGTCGGTTGGTCCGTTTGTCCAGTCAGCCCGTTAACTTACACTGTCAAACAATTGGACGGAAGTGGCTATTTCTGGTATTTCGCCAAAAGTGGCTATATTTGGCAAAACCGTCAAAGTTTTGGCTATACAGGTGCATTTGGCCAATATAGAAACATCATCACTAAACTTCAATGATAACATTTTTAATATATAAAGATGAAGTGAGTGCAATGACAAAAATGACCTTACTAGAATCACTTTCGGATCACGAAATTTGAAGTGAGATAATTTTAACCCATATTTACCCTTTTATGCATCTTGTAGATTTACATTTCAATTAATCAGACATCTGCAGTTAGAGGACATCAACTCGCCTATGATTGAAACAAGAACAATTTTATGAAGTTTATAAAAAAGATAATCGGACAATCAATAAACAATGATCTCCGGAGCTGAGACCTTAATATATATCGTCATCCATAATTAAATTACTATATGGAACGACGGTACAGAAAGAAATGACATTCTAAAGAGTAGATCATGAAGACATTTATATATGGATCATTTAACGCTACAGTGTGATAGACATCTCGTATGTTCGTCAAATAACGCCCAACACAGGACATTGGTAAGCCAAAATCACAGTTGCTTCGACAAAGATTCTACCTGTGTTTAATGAGTACTCTCAATATAATATGATGATATGACATAGAATCATAACAAATCAATTTATTACCCTAATCCCTTAATCTTTAATTTTGAATCTCAACCCAAAATCCCAAATTGTAAACCTAAACCCTAACCCTAAATTCCTAAATCCTTCGAATTAAAGTAAACTTTGAATGAATTTTTTTCAAATTCATGTGCACCCACTTTTAAAGTAAAATTCATGGTGGCGTATTCGGTGCACCCACTTTTTCGGGTGCACTCAATGCACCCGCCTCATAATCGTCATTCTGACCATGCGATTCATGTCAAAACGGTATCAATTGTTGATTATGATATTATGAACAAGAAGCACATGAATTTGAAAAAAATTCATTCAAATTTTACTTTAATTCGAAGGATTTAGGATTTATGAATTTAGGGTTAGGGTTTAGGTTTACAATTTGGGATTTTGAGTTGGGATTCAAAATTGAAGGTTAAGGGGTTAGGGTAATGGATTGTTATGATTCTATGTCATATCATCATATTATATTGAGAGTACTAATTAAAGTTCAAAATTTGATGTCTTATGGACGCTTTTAGAGTTGGATGCACTGAGTGCATCCAAAAAAGTGAGTACACCGAAGTAGTCACCTTCATATATATATATATATATATATTATTTTTTGTGTTCCTAATTATATATATATATTATTTTTTGTGTTCCTAATTATCTCTTTCTCCCTTTAAAAGAGTTCTTGGTGTACGCCTAATCCATGAATCCATCTACATTACAAAGAACAATGTGATTGTGGAAACATACATAAATTTAAGTCCAAGGATTCCACAGGTGAACCCACCGCCCACCACCTGTTGAGCGGCGAATTGAAAGACCAGAGACTATTCCAAAACAAAAGGCTTTGCCATATGAATACGCCAACCAAATTTTGGTACAAGAAGAGTCGACAAAACTATTATTATATAGGCATTAAAATACACCTCAGAAAAAAGGTAGTTTTTGTAGTTATATATTTAGGGCATATTCTGGCCTTCTAGCACCTACTAATTAATTAAATCTATATTTGATAGCTTAAATGTCTGCACTTTCAAACTCACAAGCCATCCAATTAATTGTATTTTTCCATGTAACACGCTGATCATTATTTAAACAAGTCTAATCCGCTAGCTAATTATCTATTGGATTAATCCCTGTCGTCTGATAAGAGTTATGGGTTCCGGCTTCTTGTTGCTTAAACTCATTAATTAATAATTAATCGCCTCGTCTTGTTTTTTCTTACATTGGAAGCGCATACTTTGAAACTCGCCTGGTTGCTTCTTTGCCTTCCAATATGGTGGACAACGTCAAACCATCCAATCTACATATCAACAACAATTAATATTGAATAGTATCGCTTTCCGACTTGGTAACTTGCCATAAGAGTTCAAATCGTATTGGAACAAGATTTGTAGAGAGCTCGTAGGATTTTTCAGCTAACTAGAATTCCTCATCTTGTTTGGGATAATGACTCCTAACGAGATTAGGATTCCAAGTCCAACGAGGAAAAAAAGTAGTTCGATCTAGGCCGATCAATAAGGATATATACCTTACCTAGCTACGATTCAGAACTCACATTTGTAACGATTCATAATCCTATTAGGACAATGATTTGAAATGGCATTGGGGTTCCCTATTTGTTGAAGGACCCAAGTTTTTTTTTTTCCGGATTATGAAAAGAATCAATAAACATCTTTAATCTCCCATTTCCAACTCTATTATATCTCTATCCTTCGACTTCACGCCTTTTCGCACAATTTTTCTCTATTTCTTCTTCTCAAACCCCCTAATTTTATCCTTTCTTTGTCATAGCCCCACTGAACTATGAATAGTTCTCGATGGAGGCTGCATTCCAAGATGATTTGAGGTGTATGGCAGAGCTGAACAAGGTGAACTCATAGTGGAAGAAAGAGCTTGTCGCATTGAAGAGTGTGTTTGACGACATATTGGTTTACCGTAAGAATTGGGAACAACATGTAGTACAACTGAAGGGTGTGTTGGACATCTTGCAGTGATAACGATAACCTAACAATACGATGATTCAAATCCTTACGTGTATATTTCTTAAAAACACCCAAATTTTTTGTCTTATCGTCAACTATCTTTGATGTAATCGTCAATTCCAACTAGCATAGCCTTGTTTTAAACAAGGTCTTGAACATTTGTAAGTTCGAAGAAGATGATGGTAGGTGATTGCTTGAACATCAAGTATTCTTTTTTCTTTATTAATTTTGGTTCTCCAATTCTGGTGGATCGAGTGTAGTGTAATGATAAGCTTAAGCTTTCATGGAGAAGCCCAAATAAATACAAAATCCCTAATGACGACAGGCGTAAAGAAAAAGGAAAAGGCTTCTCTCAAGTTCTTTTACCAATCAATTTGTCGTCACATAAATCATTGTTTCCATGAATGACAAATCTCCATAAGGAAGAAACTTCAATTAACTATTTTCTTACAGAAAGATAATAATAAAAAAAAGACAAACTTTTTTTTAAATCTTTATTGCACAAATCGACTACCTAAACAATAAAAATTTGTAAGCTAACCAACAACTAGCGTTTCAAATGAGCCGAGTTCGAGCTAGCTTGCTTAATAAAATTTTGACTCGTATTTTATATATTCATTTTGTATCTCATACATGATACATGTGATTAATATCAAGATTAAAATAATAATAATAAAAGTTAATTTTCAATATTAAGTAATCTCATTCTATACTTCGTGGTATCAAACAATTTAGTTAATAAATTTTAACTAGTGAAATTATATTATTTCATAGTATCGAAAAAATTTATGACAAATAATTTATTTTTAAAATTAAATAAGACATATTTGCTCGCATAATCTACGTGTTAAACTTCATGAGGGTGAGATATATAATTTAACGATCCTATAAATTATCAAAATCAAACTCGTATAGATCAATTCGCTCATAAATCGGTAATCGATTTGGCTCTCTAACCATAATGTTGAGAGTTGAGACATCTTATGAGCACTAAACGAGCCAACTCACGAGTTGAGCTGAACAAGCCACCGAGTCGAGCTAGCTCGTGAGCTGCGCGAGCTGCAGAAGGCTAAGCTCAAGCTCGGCTCATTAGCAAACGAGCCGAGTTTCGAACGAGCTTTTCTCAAATCGAGTGTCGAGCCGCTCGCGAGCAGCTCGGGTCATTCGCAGCCCTACCAACAACTAAAGACTCGCTAAACTGTACCGTTTAGCTCCATCATGGTTTGACAACCATGGAATAGACAGACAGAGAATCATGATTGCGTTCTGTCACTTCACTTCCCAGTTAGCTTCATGGAAAATGTTTCATAAATGAAATCCTCCTTTGTTAAATTATCATCTCAATCTCATCAAGACTAGATTATTCCTCTCCTCGACATCAGATGACACCATCATGACCTGAATGTGACTTCACTAAGTACAGTCCCTTCTATTTACAATATTATTATATAATAAGTTAACCTCGCAAAATTTGTCTCACTCGATGAGGACAAAATGAAAGATTGATTTGACGGATGATCATCTACATTTACGCCGGCTTCTAATCATATTATTAACACTTTGCGATTTTAATATCCAATAATCCTCATGTTTTGTATACCATACTTAAATTAATATGATTGTTAGATGTATTTCGTTGCACTTCGATGAATTAGAATCGTCGATAGTAACATACTCCAAATTTGGAGAATGAGGTTTATATATTAGGAGTTAGCGTATAGTAATATACTCCAAACTTTGGCCAATAATGGCTCGTTCTAGGGATACTACCAATAGTCTTTAACCTTTTTTTTTTGTTTGCCCAAAAATCACTTGAATTAACGAGAAAACAACAAGATACAAAAATGTCACATGGCCGAAAATAGCCAACAGTCTTGAACTTGAAGGTCCCAAATTCAAATACTTTCAGTAACACCTTTCTATAAATTTTATTAAATTTAGAGTCTAGATAGAGATATCTTACTAACCGTAACCAATATCTATATAGTCTAGAGATAGAGCATTCTCACAATACATAGTTAACCACCAAATAAAGCACATTGCATTCCAGCAGATAATCATAATAATTAAATAATCTTCTCTGCAGAAAAAAGTGGCAGCGGGAAAGCGAAAGGACCGAATAATTGGAAACCTCCAGGAACTAACCAGGCAATCAATCTTTCCAATCCAAAGATGGCTGATTTTCTTTCTAGCTAAATCATCTTTAGATGATGATTGATAGCTAATTAATTAGCTTTTCTAAGCCTCTTTTTCTTCATCTAGCTATTGTATTGTGTCCAAACTTGTAAGAGGAGGCTAGATAGCCCCACAGCCACATACCATGCATGTATATTGTATCGATGCAAAACCCTAGCTACAATTTTTCATTTGCATGCAATTTCCGAAATTCCCACACTTCAATTGTTTACATTTGTATCAAACAACTTTGAGATATCGAACAAATTCCTTTCTAGAGGTCGACAGCTTCCCATTGCGGCTAGTTAAAGTAGGGGCACTATTCAAACTTTTATTTAGCTAGGAGTGTTCTCTCTTTTGCAATTGTCTATTCAATTTTGAAGCTTGTTTTTTGTGTAGTCCAAAACTAATGAATATTTTCAACACTCGCTGTGGCAACATAAATGGCAAAACTCAACACAAGTTTGAGAAGCAAACATATCACTAAATATGATAGATTCGGTTTTGTATTCACCACAATCTAACCTAATTCATCAATTCCTTTTAATCCAAGGAATAAATCATAATATTTGACAAACTAGCAATAATTTTCAAAGTGTCGCAGAAGAAATGAGCCAGAAATGTGACCAAACTCATTACGATCAAATCAAGTAAGCCTTGAGGAATTTTACAATGCTATATAGTATTGGTGATATAGGTTTTTGTTTTTATGCTACAACTTGAAATTGTACATTTAACGTTATGGTACAACTTTAGATTATACCTATACTGTTTGTACAAACTCTTTTATGGTACAACTTGAACTTGTACCTTTATGTGATGGTACAACTTCAAGTTGTAAAGTTGTACCATAACATAATGGTATAAATTCTTTTATGGTACAATCTAAACTTATACATTTCATGTTATGGTACAACTTTATGCTGTACATTAAAGCACCAATACTATATAACATAATATAAATGCTCAACAAACCTTATTAGCTTCTCCTTGTCAAAAGCAACCAACTCATTAACCGAGCTAAGACAAGTCATGTATTCACCTCATGAAATTGCCATGTAGTTCAACTCTTTGCATTAGCATATCAATAACCAAGTAAAACAAATTCAACTTGATAGTAATGAAAGCTTTGTCAATATCAGAAGCGTGGAAGATTTTGAATTTAGTTTTTAGGATTTGAATATATATATATATATTGGAAACTGGGTTTAATCAGACTTTGTTTTAGATTATCATTACATTTATGTTTTAAATATAACAACAATATTTTCGTAGTGTAATATATAACATTATCTCTAATAATTTCAATTCACAAGTTCGAATCTCAAAGACTGTCACATTTTTCTTTTTCCTCCAAATTCAAATAGCTTCCTAAACAACCATGAATCCACCCTAATTCTAAACTCAAACTAGCGTCGAGAACTCAATAATTTCTCTCCAAATTTTAGAGTCTTCGCCAGACGCTCAAAATCACCATAGCTCCTCTCCCTGATTGGAAGTAAGTGGGACAGATTAACCTGCAAGGAAAGCCTTTCTATTTTTAGAACAGTGGGTGTGGAATTTTCAGTGGTATGTGGTTGCTAGCTACAATAATGGTGCCGCGACTGCGGGGCTGGAAATGTACAACAAGCAAATTGTCTGCCATTTGGAGCAACACACTTTCTAGCTACCTAATATCCCGATGAATAGACGACATCCAACCACGAATCCAGATATATACCCACATTCACTGGTCAAAAACATAACTCGATTCGTAGCCGCAGGTGATTTCTTGATGGTAGGGCTGGCTATTTGGTCCGGGTTATTTGGTTTTATCCGAAATCGGACCGTATAACCCGGACCGAGACTGGACCGGGACCGGATAGTAAACAATCCAATCCAATCTTTGGGCTTAGATTTGAGGTAAAAAACCGTTTGAGACCGGATAAAAAACTGGATAAAGACCGGATAAGAGAGCTCAACATCCATAACTTAAGGGTAATTAGCATAAACGGTCACAAACTTTTGCACTTAGTACAAAACTTAACCAATTCCTTAACCTTTCAGGCCTTAAGCCACTCAAATCCCCACAAGCTCAATATAAAATCAAGACCGAATTGGGACCGGATCGGGTAAAGACCGGACCGAATCAAAACCGGACTGTATCCAATCCAATCTTTGGTCCTTATATTTTCGAAAAAACCGGACTGGACCGAATCAATTTAGGCCAATTTAATCGGAATGGACCGTATAGCCACCCTACTTGATGGGTGTTTGTGGGTTTTTTGTCTTGTCAATTGGGTGATCATAATGGGCATTACTAAGTAAGTTCGTCGCCTTGATCAATTCTATTCTACCAACGAGGCTTTTCTAACTTTTGGATTGTTGGTGGTGGAGAAAATTATTGGACTCTGCTTGTCGGGAAGGAAACTGCGTCCAAGCAACGGCGGATTCAGGATAGAGTAAAGCATTGGGCGACAATTAGAAAAAGAGGCGGAGAGGATTGGGCTGTAACCCGATAAACACCAAAACAAATACCGAAATCAAAAATTTACAAAGATATACTAGCTATAGATCCAGAGGAGGGTTGGACCGTAGCCCGGGGGCGACCCCTCCTAGATCTGCCGCTGCGTCCAGGTTGAAAAATATTTAGTTCGAGTGGTTGGGGAAGCTCGAGTATGCATAGTCGCGACTTGTTATATCATTTCGTTAAATATGCCTCTGCTCAAATGAAAATTAATCGGTTGGGTCATACTCTGCGATTAAATTGACTATTGGTACTTTGATGATCGTGATGACAACAAGTACTTTAATGATTGTGATGCCAACAAGAATGACATATGTGAGTATGCGTATGATACCATTGCCTTACAAATAACTTACTAAATACGGTCGTTTGGATGAGGTGTTGTATAACGAGTTAATATAAAAGTGGAATTTCTCACAAAATGAGAATGTGGTATTTGTGAGTTGTTTCACAATAACTATCGAGGTATTGACAATAACTCATTAATGAGTTATTTCAAATTAACTCAAGTACAAATAACTCATCACCAAATTTAGTAGACAAACGGGTTATTTGCACCCAAATAACTCATTTTGAGTTATTTGGGTGCAAATAACTCATATGAATTACTCATCCAAACATCTAAAGGTCGTTTGGATGAGTTGTTGTATAACGAGTTAATATAAAAGTGGAATTCCTCACAAAATGAGAATGTGGTATTTGTGAGTTATTTCACAATAACTACCCCTAAGAGGTATTGACAATAAACTCATTAATGAGTTATTTCAAATTAACTCAAGGACAAATAAATCATCACCAACTTTTCTAGACAAACGGGTTATTGCACCAAAATAACTCAAAATGAGTTATTTGGGTGCAAATAACTCATACGAATAACTCATCCAAACGACTCCCTAAATTAATCAAATAAGGTTAAATGCAGTTAGAGGAGCTGAACTTGCTAGCCTAAGATTGTAACATGAACAATCTTCAAGGTACATAAAAACGATAATCGTACGTACAACCAATTAGCAATAATCTCCAGAGTTGAGACCTTAATATAATTCGCCATCTACAAATCATAAATTAAAACCCGAAACTACGGTATGAAAAGAAACGACATTCCAAAGACTAGACCATGGCATTTATGGAGAATTTATCTAGAGCAAGATCGACTTCTCGTATATGTTCGACAAGTAACGTCCAATGGAACATTGGTAAGCCAAAATCACAATGGCTTATACTAGGATTCTACAATCGTTGATGTTATAAACGCGCTGTTACGGATCGGGAAATGCCGGAATCGATAAAGCAAGAATACGAAAGCGCGAATCGAAAAACACAGACACACGATTTACGTGGTTCACTAACACGATGTGTGTTAGCTACGTCCACGGGCGAGAGAGAGTCAGTTTCACTATATCGAGGAGATTACAGAGGAGTATGAGAAGTAGCGAGACCCCGATTACCAATCGTAGCGGCTGATAGTCCGATTCAAGTCACATCAACAATCGTCGAAACTAGCATGAATTAATAAAAGTCGTTGTGATTCATATTAACAACAATCTCCAAGGATTCTACAGGTGAACCCACCGCCCACCACTTGTTGAGCGGCGAATTGAAAGACCAGAGAGACTATTATTCCAAAACAAAAGGCTTTGCAATATGAATACGCCAACCAAATTTTGGTACAAGAAGAGTCGACAAACTATTGTTATATATGTGAACTATAATACACCCGGATCGAAAAGGTAGTTTTTGTAGTTATATAATTAGGGCATATTTTGGCCTTCTAGTGCCTACTAATTAAAAATCTATATTTGATATAAGCTTGAATGTCTGCACTTTCAAACTCACAAGCCATCCAATTAATTTTATTTTATTTTTCCATGCCAACACGCTTATCATTATTTAAATTAAACACTAATAAACAAGTCTAATCCGCTAGCTGATTATCGGACAAGTTTAGAATTAGATTATATGCTCCCGGCTTCTTGTTGCTTAACTCATTAATAATTAATCACCTCGTCTTGTTTTTTCCTACATTGGAAGCGCATACTTTGAAACTCGTTTGTTGCTTCTTCACCACCTTCCAATATGGTGGACAACGTCAAAGTTCAAACCATCCAATCTTATTGGAACAAGATTTGTAGTTCATATGATTTTTCAGACTCCTAATCGGATTAGGATTCCAAAACCCAGCAAGGAAAACGTAGTCCTACGCCGGTCAATTAGGATACCTTACTCAGCTAGGATTTAGATATCACATTCTCGTAACGGTTCAGATCTTGGTGTGTATATATTTTTTTTTAAAACAACACAAGTTTTGTGTTTTTTTCATCAATTCTATCTGATGTAATCGTCAACTCGAACTAGCCGTATTTTAAACAAGGTGTGAACATTTGTAAGCTCGAAGAAGATGATGGTAGGTGATTGCTTGAACATCAAGTATTTCATTTTTCTTTATTGATTTTGATCCTCCAATTCTGGTGGATCGAGTGGAATTTAATGATAAGCTTTCAAGGAGAAGCCCAAATAAATTCACCAACTTGAATGTGTAGCAAAAGAATACAAAATCCCAAATGACGACAGGCGTAAAGGAAAAGGCTTCTCTCAAGTTCTTTACCAATCAATTTGTCGTCACATAAATCATTGTTTCCATGAATCACAATTCACAAATCACCACAAGGAAGAAACTTCATTTAACTATTTTCTTTCGGAAGATAAAAGGACAAACTTTTTTTTTTTTTTTTTTATCTTTATTGCACAATGCAAACGTAAGATTGTTGATCCACTCTTAATTACCTCTTTTATGCTAAGGAATCAGCAACCACTATAAAATTGATTGCCCACTGAGTGATATAAACAAATAATTAAATTAGTTAGTGCTCAGAATAAATGAATTTGGGGTTGATTGGATGATACAATTGGACCCAATTGTTTTAAAAATGAAACAATTCAATCAAATACCTTCGTTTGGCAACATAAAATGTGAATGTAACAATTGGAACTATATAATTTGGATTGCCTCGTTTTGCATCATTTCAAATTGATAGGGGATGGGATAAGCATTGTGAAATGATATGTTTTTGTCAGGTAATTGTGAAATGAGGCAAATGAGAGGTAGTTGGATCAAATTGTCTCATTCACACATCCATCATCCAAACGACCGTTTGATTATTATGGATGAGGTGATTTGAACATCATCTATTTATGCATCCACAATATTGTGATCAATGTTGTGACGATTATGATGCATACAAAGCAAAAGAAAAAAGTGATTATATTGTTCCGTATGCTTTACAATCATATAATTATTGACAGTCGGAATGAAGAAAAACAGAGTTGAAGAATGTGTAATTCCGCGTACGTCTAGGCACACCTAGGTGCTAGCTAGACAACAACAAAATGCCCCACCTGGACCCTAGACAGACCATTAGGCATTCAAACGCCTAGGCGTCGCCTAACTCTGCCTAGTCACTGCTTAGGAGGAGTTAAGTGTGATTGCTAGAGGTCTAGCAAGTAAAGATAAAATAATAAATAAATGTATTAAAATGTCCTAAAATGATGTCATCCTTATGTTCGCCTAGTTCCTCCCAACCACGTGTCATTCACATGCCTCTTTCCTCAATTGAAATTTAAAAAAATTAGGCCAACGAAGCTCTTCGAAATGCCTCGTTTGGTTGGGGGAGGAAAAGTACAACGTTTTGATATAAGACCATTTGAGTTTGCCTCTCTATATATATGAGAATTTAACTCGTCGAAAGTGTAGGTGTCAATTCGAACACATATTTTTTCTAAAGTGAATCAACTAACTAACCTATAATCTCTAGTTTTTTAATAACCTCATTCAAGTGGTAATAGATTAAACAATAGACATGTATTTTTATTTTTAAGCATTTCATCTAGTATTTACTATTTACACAAACAAGGGAATGGGGGGAGGAAAAAAAAGTCCCATTACATATTTACTTTCCAACACGCCAATGAATAAACACATAATATACGTTTTTTTCTCTTTCTCGTACCCCTAATTGATAAGATTTGAAAAAGAAAGAGACAACAGAAAAAAAAAATAAAGGGAAAATAATTAAGAAAAGCGGATAGATGGAGCGCTCAAAACGGGTGAAGATTCCGGCTCACGCCGCTGATGTTGGAGAAGAGCCCCGCCGCGTCCTGCCGGTACGGCCGCCGCCGTTGCTCTCCTTCTTTCTTCACATACCGTTTCTGTTTCTCTCCTCCCTCTTTCAATTCCTTCACTCCGCCCTTAATCTTATCTCCACCGCCGGCCGCCGCCGCCGCCTTCTTGGGAGCCAGGAACACGAACGAGTCCTTACCGTCGCTGTGGCTCCGGTAAAGCAGGTCCCTGAACTTCCACCTCCTGGAATCGTTCCCGGTGGACTTGCTCTTCTTGCGAATCTCCGGCGCCGACTCCTCCTCCTCTTTGCGACCTCCGCCGCCGCCGCCGGCGCCCCCCTTTTTAGGGTTCCACACGCAGTACGTCCCCTCTGGCAGGCCCTCCAATTCCTCCGACGAATCCGTATCGCTACCGTCGCCACCCTCCTCTTGTTTGAACAGCTTCTTCAGCTGCGGGCGCCGCCCGCAGACAGGCTTCGCTGGCGGCGGCGGCGGCGGGGTTTTGGAGTCGAAATTGGAGTCGAAGGGATGGAAATCTGGATGGTTCAGGAGCAAATCGGTGTTGAATAGCGGGTAGAGCGGCCTGATCTGGCCGTTGTAGAAGATCTCGTCGGCCGAAATTGGGGAAGCAACCGCCTCCCTGCCCACGACCGCGAATTCAAACTCCCCTTCTTCCTCTTCCTCCTCCTCCTCCTCGTCGCTGCTGCTCTGTCCATGACGCGGCGTCGTTTCAGCTTCGTCGTGGTGGGGCTCTGGCTCCTCCCATGAGTAAAAATCGAGGGCAGAGTCGTCGCCGTCGCCAAGGGAGAGCTCCTGGACGACGCGGACGGCGATCTCGGCGAGGGTTTCGTCGGAGGAGGTGGAGTACGAATTGAAGCTGGGCGAAATCGGGGAGAAGCCGACGGCCGAGGTGGGTTGATGCATCTGGATTCCCCGTCTGTAGAAAAAAAGCTGCAGAATTCGAATTATTGAGGTTACAGGGTGGAAAAATAGAATTGGGTATCTGTGTTTCCAGGTGAGAAAGGAGACAGATTGAGAGAAATGGTGGTTAGTTGAGATTTTTGGGAGCGGCTGGCGGAAAAGATGGGTTCTGGGCGTTCTGCTCTCTGTATATATGGTGGGGGAAAGGGAAGGAGGTGAAGCGGCAGAGAAAGAAGTGAATGAGATGTGAAAATGAAGGATGTGGAAGGAAGGAAAATAAATATATAAATAAAAGCGAAAATAGAGAAAAGTGGGAAAACAGGAAAGGGAGATAAAGAAGGGGAAAAGTGGTGAGTGGGGAGACATCCTTCTCCTTCCTTTCCTTTCAATCCCATTTCCAACGCGTTTTCCTTTCTATTGTTGCTAATGGAGGCAGGAGCGGGGTTAGTGGGTAAAATTGTTTAGGCGAGTTTTTTTGGGGTTAGTTTAGTTAATTAGTGGTAGTGATCAATGGAGTGGAGTGAGAACTCAATATCATATTCGCGTTGGACTAAGTACGGGTCAGGTTGAGTAATATTCATATAGGTATAAGACGGAGTGGGGCGGAGCGGGCAGGTCGGAAGCAATATCCATGTCTCATCCAACACTATTGTGTGTCAGGGTAATACTCGCCTCAAACAGGTCGGGTCACACAAGTCAGTGTAGAAATCGCCATCATCGACTAGTAGGATTATAATGTGAAGCTCCCTATATTTGAATTAGCTCAAGTTGTTATTAGGACCATATTTCGAGAAAAAAATTTCCATCTTCAGCACTTCTTGGGGGTATGATACCTAAACAAATTTTGCAATCCTACTTATGTTAAATTGCTAATTTCATAATCCACTTACAAAAATTGCATATGCATTTAAATATACATATTATACCTACATTAATACTACTCACTTGCACTTCACTTCCATCTCCTTATTTGTAGGTAGAGGCGGCAATTTTGTATACAATCCACGAATCCATTTTAATTCATCCACTTAAATATCAAACTAATCGAACCCACTTAAGTTCAATACATTTGATCCAAATCTAATTGGATTAATGGATTGTTGCAAATCACATTTTGGTAAATATATATATTATGTATTTTACAATTTGGTACCTAAAACTTACTTTTTTTTAATGAAAAACATCATTATAAAATTACATTTTTTGGTACCTACAATTTTTTATTATGCCATTTTAGTACATAAACATTTCAAACTTTACATATTGGTTCAATATTTAGATGTCACTTAAATCTATGATATAATCCACCCATTCATTTTATACCATCTATGATTTGTGGGAGCAAAACTCATCTCTCCTCCTGGTGTGTGGTGAGGAAAGTTTGCATTTGCAAGTCATGCATTCTATTGCTAGTTTGAAATCGAAAACATAACCTTGTGGTTATTTACGTCTGTAAATCAATTCCACCAACAACTTCAGGTGTGGATTAATCTACCAAGGGATCGGGTTCATCAGATAGCTCGTCCCCCTGCCCATATTTTAACACCAGGGGGAGCTGACATGAAAATCTATATGTGGGATGGGGCTGTGCGAATTGGGTCGCATGCGGTAGGGGATGGTTATCCTCAATTTTGATAGAGCGGTCATCCTAGCAAAGGGGATTCAATTTCTGAGCCTTGTGGATCCAATGATGGTTGAAGCCCTGGTCCTCCGGGAGGCGATCGTTTGGTGCTTGGCAAATGGATTCACGGGTATGAGGTTTGAAGATGATGCCCAGGTGATAATTGAGAAGATCCACCGGAAGGATGTTCGGGATAATCGAGTAGAGGCAATCTTGGAGGAGATAGTCAACTCTTTAGCTTCAAACATGGGTTTTACTGTACGATTTGTAGGTCGACGAAACAATATGGTAGCTCATTTGGTAGCTAGGCAAGCCCTGTCTTTGTTCTCTTCTCCATGTCGATCTTTTGATTTTCAGATCTAGTTGAATTCCAGGATGTAATGATCTGTTTGGTTCAATCTATATATGATTATCTTTTGTAAAAAAAAAAATCAATGCTTTGCCTAATTTGCCGACAGCCTTTACAATTTGTTGATATTTTGTTGGGTTAAAGGCTTCTAGCATAATTGGGGGTATTTCTTGTCTACTTGTACTTTCATATTCTCACCATAAATCATTCGAACGAAACGCATTAAGAAAGTGGATGGTGGTTTAATTTCTTTACGTCGGTTATTTAATTAGCTGAATGTTGCAATCTATATTTTGCATTGAATTTATAGAAAGTATAAAATAAAACAGTTCTTCCAACAAGCAGTTCCCTCTCCCCTCACTGCCTTCGGCATCCAAGACCGCCATTTACAATTTCAGGCTTTACGTATCCCGATTTAGAGAAAAATCTCAAAATACACATTTTTTTAAAAAAACAATCCCAAAATACACACATTTTATGAAAATTTTCCAAAATACACATGTTTGGGCATCATGTGGTAGTCAACCACAGTAAATGCATTTATCGCGGCAGACGAAAACGACGAATGCATCACCGCGGTTGACAGCCGCCAAATAGCTTGTCCAGCTAAATTACACCAAAGGTCACTCGGTTTATAACAAAATTTTACGTTTGTCACAACAACAACAACAAAATCATATGTTAGTTTTGATAGTTGAATTGATGACATTGCGAATATACATATTCGCCGGAGACATAGTGTAGCTATGCCCCTGATTCAGGCAAATATCATTCTTGTTTGGGATGGAATTTTCACTCGTACGAAGAAAAAAAATTATGTCGCCACGAAATTACAGGGCTAATTAATAATAATTATATCTCTGTAATCAAACCTTGGAAGAAGAAGAAGCTTCGGTTAGCGCCAACTTCTCGAAACAAACATATATATATATATATATGATGATGGCTGGTGTACGTCAGGCGTATAGTATACGTCAGGTGATTATATATATATATATATATAGGTGACTACTTCGGTGCACCCACAAAAATGAGTGCGTTCAATGCACCCAACTCAAAAACTAGTCTTAAGGTGTCGGATTTTGAATTTTAATTTGTAGAATTAGTGTAATATGATGATATAACATATGATAACAACTAATTAGCGGATTACCCTAAGCTATAGACCTCCAATTTTGAGTTATATCCCTAAATCCCAAATTATAAACCCTAACCCTAACCCCAAATCTCTAAACTATAAATCCTTCAAATTAAAGTAAATCTTTAGTGGTTTTTGTGCAAATTCATGTGCGTTATTGTTCATCACATCATAAGTGATGATTGACATCATTTTGACATAAATCGCATGTTTAAAATAACGATTATGAAGCGAGTGCACTGAATGCACCCAAAAAAGTGAGTGCACTGAAGACGCCACCATATATATATATATATATATATATATATATATATATATGATATTAATGTATATGTATATCCATACTCAAGAAGCTTTCTTCACCGCTGCGATGATTACTAGTAAACTTGATGAGTTAGGCTTAGGCACGCGGCAAAACCTAAGCGCGCATTGCAGAATTTTCTTGGTCAGCTCCGACTTTTCCTGCAAGAAGCTAATAAGTGATCCCTCATTTAGTCAGTCGGGTCGGTCTTCGTCCTTCCTATTTGTTTGGGCCTGGAAGCGGGAAAATTCGTTGGCAGGGTAGAGTAGATACGTATTTATATATGGACAGGTGGCAGCTCAGTACTGGCAGGAAGAGTACGTACGTATGATCATTGATCAGGCAGGTAGGTAGGGATGACAACAAAACCCGAACTCACAGGTATCCTAATCCGACCCAACTCGATCAACGCGGGTAAAACCGTATTGACGGGTTTCGGGCCGGGTTTGGGTTTAGCGATACCCCCGATTTATGGATGTCCGCCAACACTTATTCCGTCGCCTACTCTCTCCAAACTCTACCTTAATTCTAAATTTTCCTCAATCTCATTTACAGTTTGTAGGGATAATTTGTGATTTATTTGAATTTTATAGAAGGGTGTTTTATGTATGGATAATTTGTATGGAGTAATTGATGTTTGACTTTTATTTTGCTAGGAACTTGTTATAGTAAATTTTATACCACAAAAGTCCATGGATATCCATGAACCTACAGGTACCCAGCGGTAGGGCTGCAAATGAGCCAAGCTACTCGCGAGCAACTCGAGGTTCGAATCGGGAAAAACTCGTTCGAAACTCGATTCGTTTACTGACGAGCCAAGCTTGAGCCTAGCTATGTTCAGCTCGACTCGGTGGCTTGTTGAGTTCAACTCGTGAGTTGGCTCATTTAGAGCTCATGAGATGTCTCAACATTGTGGTTTGAGGGTCAACTTGATCACTGACTTATGGACTAATCAATCTAATTTGGACTTTCATAATTCATAGGATTGTTAAATTATATATCTCACTTCATGTGAAGTTTAACATGTTGAACATGTAAGAAAATATGCCTTATTTTTAATTCTATAAAGAAATTATGTACAAAATTGTTTCGATACTATGAAATAATATGATTTGAACTAGTTAAAATTTATTAACTAAATAATATGACACTTAAAAATTATAATATAAGATTAATTAATGTTGAACATTTGATTATTTTTTTATCGCTACATCAATCACATGTACCATACCCGACATACAAAATGAATGTATTAAATACGATCTAAGAATTTAGTAAACAAGCCTAGCTCGAACTCGACTCGACTCGACTCGTTAATAAATGGCTCGGGCTCGAGCTCAGCTCATTTGTTAACGAGTCAAACTCAAGCTGGGGTAAAACTCGGCTCAACTCGGCTCATTTGCAGCCCTACCCAGCGGATTGAGTAGGGTTTGAGTTTTCCAAACCCATTAAATTTTACTCCGGATTTTTTTTACGAATAAACCCATAAATTTGGGTTTGGATTTGACAAAACCCGACCCAAACCCATTGCTATTTCAGGCTTCACATAATCACATGTATTTGGCTTTTGTGCGACGATAAATTAATTAATAATATATATTTTCTTTCGTTTTCCCTCCAGAAAAGCACTTACGGTAATATTTATATATATATAGGAGGAAGTAAATATTGGAAGAAGAATGGAAAGGTCAGTCTGTGTACTTGCAGAGTCACATAAATGCCATGCATATATATGCTTTCGGTCTTTGGGATGATTGGATTGGATTGGCGGTCACTTTCTCTTCTGGAAGTTTTGTGTTTCTTATGGAATCGCTTTCTCTTCTAGATTGCCAAGATCCAATTTTCGCAAATCTTGTTTAAATATGGCGGACGTGGTCGAAGCGAAGAAAAGAAGATTACGGTTCGGAACGGGAAGAGATTAAAAAAATAAAAATAAAAATCATTAAAATCGACCTTTCAGTTATAAAACAAAATTGCACACATTGTTTTTATAACTAAAAAAAAAAAGTGCACACATATTCATAAAAAAAATCAATCATCCTGAATGTATGTTGCTCCTGGTAGGACTGCAAAGTGCAAATCCGGCCAGATAAGCTGAGTTTTTTATTTAATTTTAACTCGTTAATAAATGAGGCGAGCTCGATTCTCGGCTTATTTGTTAACATATTGATTTGTGTTTGACTCGATCTCTCACAAGCTTTACTTGAACTCGCACCTCATCGATTAGCTCGCGATAGAGCACCTCGAGCTAAGGTACCATATCATTTAGTTCGATCATGTTATTTAATGATAATTAGTATATATGAGCAATTTATGGTTCGTAATTTCTTTTATAAATTATAAATGAGATGTATCTGATCACGTGCTCAAATTCTTAAGCATCATTTAAGCATCATATATGGTGAGACGATATACAATCTAACAAACCTATAAATCATCAACAACGCAATGATCATGAGCTGTTAACCGATTCACTCATTAAGTTTCCTATTGAGGTGGCTTGCTAGTCATGCATACTGTCAAACTAGCTCACGAGTTGAACTCTACAAGCCATCGGGATCGAGCTGGCTCACAAGGCTTAAGCTCAAACTCGACTTGCTAGTAAACGAGCTGCTGCATATTAAACGTAAAAATTTTCCAGACTCGAGAACATCAGACCACGTCTCGTAAGCAGTTCGACTCATTTCCAGCCCTACTCGGCGCGGACAATCGAAACTAAATCTAATAAGAGAACTAGCTAGCTAGTATGTGAAACCTTTAATCAATGGATGGACGCTATAGATTGCCGACGAGGGAGGGTTCGATCTTGGATTTGAATGTACTCGATCCGATATCTATAGCCATCGTAATTAATTGAAGCAAATAAATGTTTAAAAGCAACACAAATTAATAAAGCTCCAGCATGCAATCATTCACAACCAGTGAATCAGCCCAGCCCAGTCTTTTTCTCCCTGAAGGGCGGTGACGGCCGGTGGAGATCGACCGCCGTTCCCTTTCACGCTCCGTCGCTGTAACGGTTGGTTGGGAGGGACCGACTAATTAACAACAATATTATTGAGGGAGATTAATTAGTTACGTAGGTTACATAATTGTAATTATATGCATAACGTAGAGGGCAGAGCCCATCCCATGATATTTGGAGACCCTGTTCGAAAATTTAACATGTGGTCCCTAATTTCATTCTCAATAAATTTATTAAATAATTATAAAGTACATAAGTTCAGAAAATGATTTCAAAATGAATAAACAATCTCACTTCTTGTTTGACCAAGAAACCAAGACTAAATTCTCACTCCTAGCATGAAGGGAGAAAAGTAAATATGGAGGGAACAGAAGATGGATATAGAACAAAAATTGAATGGAGAAATGAAAATAATATAAATTGATCGAGAGGTGGGTGCGGGTCTATCTAATGGATCGTGTAGGCCCTATTCTAAAATTGAAACATTATCCAAATTAACTTTTAACTATAATAAAACTAAAATGATTATAATACCATTATTCAAAATGTAATATCTTTCTTTATTGTTTAAATTAAAATTATCTATTATCTCTCTGATTTTCGTATTCTCCATGAGATCCTTTTAAATTGTTATTATAGCTAAAATTATCTATTAAATTCGTCATCATATTCATAATCTATCAATCATACACTAAAAAAACAACCTGCAATATTCGATCGGTAACTAACGAATCTGAGTAGAGGCTCCTAATATTCAGAGGCCATGTGCCGGAGGGCGAGTCGGTACTTGGCCGGCCCTGGTAGAGGGTGCAACGTAACAATCGAAATTAAGTTCTAACCGGATAATTATATGGTAATTGGTTCGAATTGAACACGTTTACCACAGGGATTGGATGTCCTTGTATTTAATTAAGGTTTATGCTTAAAGATTTGAACGTCATCATTAGATTATATAATAGAATTTTATATAAGATGTTGGCACTTTTTAGGTTATCAAATTTAGAATTGCACTTTTCTCTGATAAAAGTAATCAAAATCTATGCTTTAAAGTCTAAAAGTTTACATTTTTACGTTTCTAGGTATCCAAAATGCTTCTATGTAGAATCGCGATTTTGACTGCATCGATCCCATGCACTACTATTCATTTCAAATTAATGTCAATCGTTCATAATTCGCTCTCCCATTATTTTTTTTATGGATCATATATCATTCTTTTGACTTAGATTATTTATTTATTTATTTTGTGTATGAAAAATGGATAAACTTCGCTATATAAAATGTTATATATTTCGTATATTTTGGAACTAAAAAAAAGTCATATGCTTGTATTATTGGACCTTGTTGTCCGTTTTATTTTGTTTTGGGTTTATATTGTAATCCTAACAGAGGGATTGCGATCATCTTCCCTATCATATAGTGAAACTTCGACATGAGAGCTCTGCTCTCCGTGGATTAGCCCGATTTTCGGGAATATCACGTAAATTGTGTGTCGTTTATCTTTCCACATTTCAATTTTTCTGCACGTATCATACCTTACGATCCACTTCGAAATCCATGCAACGGTCCCCTACCACACTTACTTCAACCCATACGACCCTGTGTAAAAGAGAAAAAAATTGTTCTCAAAATATTGTCAAAATATATATATATATATATGGGGAGTTCTACGGTACCCATGGTGAAATCCGAGGTACCGCATACCTTGAGTAAGAAAACGCTATCCAGAACTTGAATTGACTGATCTTTCGAACATGATACAACACTCTAACCCTTAAAGATCAAAATCTAGGTCTTAATTCTCCAAATCTTATACCCCAAGATCAATTTAATTAAAAATTATAATCGACGGTTATGATTCGTCCAAATATAGGCAAAAAAATCAATGCACCATCTTAGGGTTTATAGTTTATGATTTAGATAATTAAGACCTAGGGTTCACTCATTAAGGGTTAGGGTATAGTATCATGCCCAAAAATCCTGCTAATTCGAGGTCTAGATAGTGTTTTCATACTCAAGGTATGTGGTACCCCGGATTTCACCCGGGGTACCGTAGAAGGCACCATATATATATATATGTATATATATATATGTCTTTCACTCTTTCAATAACGGTGAAATCGCTCACATAGATGATATTAATGTAGAGAGAAAGTGAGAAACAAATGGGGTCAGTCTCTCAGTCACGGCAAAAAGGATATGTCCAGTGACGGCTACAGGCGAGGCACCAATTGAATCGGCGGCGGAATCTGGAAAATGTGGCCGGTGATGTGAAGCGGGCGTGACCACGATCACACGTAATCAGTTGCAGCTGCTCCGGGCCAAACACGTGTCATGACTGGATTGGCTCCATCCATTAGCCAAGCCCCGTTGATTTGCCTGGCTGTTGTGGTTGTAAACAGATGTACAACCACAATAGGAAAAAAAAAAACAGAAAACACAGACCTATTTAGTTGATAAATCTGAAAAATCATAAAAGCTGACAACAAAAAATAAAAGCGCGTTTAGTTACTACTATAGAAATCATGAAAACTGACAAAAATCATGCAGGCGGCGGCGGCCGGTAAGTGGGGAGGGTCGGAGGTTGCGACGAGGGAGACAGGGGAAAGGGAGGCGGCTGGGTGAAAAGGACGAAGAGGAGAGGGAGGGAGCTGTTGGGCGTATAGGGTTTGGGAGAAAATGAGAGGATAAAGGGTGGGTTTGGGAGTTAAAAAAAAAGATGAAATTTTTTGTGTAGGTGGGGTTCGAATTGAGGGTTGGTTTAATAAAAACAGACCCTCAACCAGTAGGAAATCCATGTAAAACATGTACAAGAATCAGATCCAAAGCAACAAATTGTTGTTTCTCTAATTTGAATTCTGTTGTGCAAACCTGATTCATAACAAAAAATAGAAATCCAACTAAACATGTTTTTTTTTTTTTTTTTGGTTTCTCCAATTTTTAAAAACATAACAGAAAACAAAAACAAGCAGCAATACTAAACGGGCCTAAAGGTGGTTTTTGGATTGTTTTGTGAGATTCGTTACCATGTTTACACAAAAATATTCATTTAAAATGAATCATTATTTAATTTGGGAGTATTGGCGAAGGAATGGAGCCAAGCCAAACGATTGGTAATCAAAACAAAGCCTAATTGGTTTCAATTCAACAAGCTCCCCAAATTGATGAGGATTTCCCGTTGTCAATTTGCTAGTAAGGTAAAAGGGACGACTAGCTGAAAAGCTCTTGGTCAAAAGGTCGACGATACGATGCTCGGAAGCAATATACATAATACGAACAATATCATCCTGAAATAAGTCTCAGTTGTAGTGGATTGTATCTTGATATGCTCAGTATGGTCATGAAGCACGACATTAGTTAAAATCCGAATAGCACTTGTATGTCAACATACAACTGCATAGAAATATCACAAACCAGCGCTGAATTTTTAAGTACCTGGGGAATTCACTCAAACTCAGACGTAACATTGGACATAGCGCGATATTCAGTCTTAGTTGAAGATTTAGAAACACAATCATATTTGTTGCATCGCCACAAAATATACTCCTCTCCCAGAAATGCAAACCAATCTTTAGTGGATAGATGAGTATCAACACAACTGGAGTAGTCTGTATCAGAGAATTCCTGTAAACATGGCAATGAATAGAGATAATTGATAAAAACATGGCAATGATTAGAGATAAAATCTTCCTAATGCATATATTAGTTAATTAAGTCTCTTAGGCAAAGCTTAACTATACTTGACATTACAAATCCAACCAAACCTTGATTAGTTGACTTCCACCAATTAAAAATGCTAACTTCACAATATTTTCAACTACTTGTGTTCTTCTCCCATCTCTCTCTTTGGCTTTCCCACTAAACAGACTTATTCACCAATAAACAATCATTCGCCTAATTATTGTTGAGCTTTGCTTAAGAGCCGAAACTAATCTATCTGTACTACAAAGATTTCAGACCTCTAATCATTGCCACGTTTATTTTCCGTGAACGTGAGAATATGAATGCGCCGATGATAATTAGTGGTGAAATCTTGGTAATTATTCTTATATATCCACAACCCTTCTTCCATGTTATGGATGCATTACTTGATAGCTCTCAAACTTCAATTCCTTTTCGGCTTTTACAATGATATTTTATGCAACCATTATGATATTAGCTAGAAGTTATATCATGATCTTCCTATGTTTCATATGGTGGTTTAAATGATATAATGAAGCAAAAGAATCGTGTGAATTCCTTTTTATTTTTAAGAAGAAAAATAGAAAATCTAAAAACTTTGAGTGCAAGTGATCGCATGACTTTGACTTCTTCAATAAGCTAGCATTGTACATACTGTGAGTTACACTAAGATTCTAAAGACACCTACAAATGCACTAACAAATTTATTTTCCTTCTTTTGATAACTTTAATGAATTCGATTTAATTTCAAACAACAAATGGATTCCACACAACGTCAACTTCAAGAAATGTGACTTAGTAAGTGTTTCCTTCTCATTTCTGGTATGTATCCTATAATAACTGGTATGCATGGTTTCATTTCTTTTTTTTTTTTATAATGGCGATTGATGCATTAAAAAGACCACAAACAAGAAAGTTTAATACAGACGGATCAAGAGAAAAAATCCGGCAAAGAACAAGAAAAAAAAACCTGCGAAGGGGCCAGGCCGCCCCAACAGCGGTAAACAGAAGGAAACAAAGGAACAACAAACTATAGACCGGGAGGAATCACAATGTTGCCGAGGAAGGAGAAGAAGAGGCCGCGTCCATACGAGAGTCACTCCGGTTCTGCAGAGGGCACAGAATATGCATCAGAGACAACCACTCGGCGCTCTGCGAGTCACTTAGAGTGCCCGTCACTCTCACCCAGCTTAGTAAAGTCCTGCAAATCTTATGAAAAACCACCTGCCACCCACACATTTTATCAAGGAAGCTTCTGTTGTTCCTTTCCTTCCAAAGCTCCCAGGCAAAGGCGTGCAGGATACACGCCGCCAAGGAACTCATCCAGGGGAGCTGACTGCGAGGAGACCAGCAGCGGATAATAGAAGCAAAGCAGTCGGGGAAAGGTCCCAGGAAACCAATCAACTGCTGGAGGAGGCACCAGATACTGTTGCTGTACTGGCATTGACAGAGGAGATGGTTGGTGCTTTCTTCAGCCTCTTCGCAAAGGACACATCTGCTCGCAAGGAACCAGCCTCTTCTCTTCAAATTTTCATGAGTCAAAATGCGTCTGTGCATGATCAACCACAGAAACGCATTCACCTTAGACGGAACGTGCTGTTGCCACACCACCTTGAACGGAAAATTGTCGAGGCCCTCCATTCTATCATGAATCAAGGTACGATACATGGAATTCACCGAAAAACCATCACTGGAGTTCCAAATCAGCTTGGCCGGACCTGCATTAATCAAATCATGGGGTAAAAGAAATAAAAAGTTCAAGAGATCATTCCTCTCACGATCAGCCCCACCCCTTAGAGAGTACATTAAAGGAAAATCCCACACCACACGCTCATTATCAAAGGATATGTGATCAGACACCCAAGCATCACGGTTTGAGGATGTAGCCACAACCCTAGGATAGGAATCTTTCAGCATCTTCCTCGAGATCCAGCAGTCATTCCAAAGAGACACCCAAGCCCCACCACCCGGGCTAACAGAAGCAAACTTCCAAAACATATTTTCTTCCTTCATAATGCATCTCCAAATTGAGCAACCAATCGGACCTTCGCCATTCCCAGCCCTCCATTCGGAAGAAGATCGAGGATACTTGACATCGATAAGATTACGCCACCAAGAAGATGGTTCCAAGGCATATTTCCAAAACCATTTAGACAGCAAGACAGAGTTCATACAGCTGAGATCAAGGATACCCAAACCGCCTCTTTCCTTGGTCGATTTGCACACATCCCATCGTACAAGATGATATTTGCTTTTATCTTGGACACCTGCCCAAATGAACCTGCATTCCAATCTCTCCATCTTCTGAATCATGGTTTTAGGGGCTTTTAACAGGGACAATAAATATAAAGGCTGACTTGTAAGGCTGCTTTTACAAAGGACAATCCGGCCACCTAGCAATAGAAATTTCCCCCTCCAACCTTCTAGTCTCGACTGAAATCTGGATAGCACCTTGTTCCAAATCGCTGAGGAATTTGGACTAGCTCCGAGGGGGAACCAAGATAGATAGTAGGCAGAAAATTCCAACCGCACCCAAAAATTCTCGCAAAGACATCCGGATTTCCAACATTGCCAACAGGGAACATCAGACTCTTCTCCACATTAATTCGTAATCCGGCCACAAATTGAAAGCACACAAGAGTTGATAGGAGGTTCAGAACCTGGTCCTCATTCGCATCACAAAATATGATGGTGTCGTCGGCATACATAAGGTGAGTCACCTCTCCCTCTTCAGATGCTTCATTCATAAAGAACCCAGAGATCAAACCCTCTGATCTCAAAGTTTCCAACATGACAGAGAGGACATCCATCACCAGCAGAAAGAGAAAGGGAGACATGGGATCCCCTTGGCGAAGGCCCTTCCTGATATTGAAAAAACCAGCAGCTTCCCCGTTAACAAGAACAGAGTTCTGGTATGCACTCACTATTGTTTTTTTTTAATTTGCGATGGTTCTTTCCAAATCTCCATACGAATCACTATAGGACCTAGGTTGTGAATTTGAAGGATCGAAAGTTTCAAAAATATTTGGACAATGTCTACCTCTATGACCTTAAGAGAAAAACACCAAGGAGCTACATATAGGATCGCCAAGTAAGCGTTGCATACATCAATATTTGTCGAGAAGAACAATGGGAAGTCCCATAAGTGGTAAGGCATAAATGTGGTACGACATGCGGCGTGATTATGATGAACTGGACAGAGTGTTAGGAAGGAAAAATGGAGAAGTTCATGTTCAACCGGAGGAAACCATCTGCAATCAATAAAAGGAGGGATCACATCCTTCTGACGTGGCTGCAGAATTATACTTGAAGAGCTGAAGGAATAGGTTTGAAGTATTATGCATAAAGTTTGAAGTAGGTCGGGTTTGGAATGCAAGAGAATGATAATCTTAGGGCCTGTTCACTTCTCATTCCGTTTTCTGTGATTTTGGCAACGGAAAACGAAATATGGAGAAATGGAAATTGCCATTTTCTGAAAAACGATTCCTGAAAACCTGATACTGAAAACCTGTTTAGCTAGGATTTTTGTGAAACCGGAAATTGTAAACTGAAAATGAAAACCTGTTTAGTTGGTTACTATACCTGGAAATGAGAATTTGCCAAATTTCCTGACACTAGTACATAATCCAGTATCAAATAAGTAGAAGTACAATCACAAATGTCAAAGGAGTCCAGCTTGGAAGTCATCCCACTACTTGTCCGCTATTCCGCAACGTCGAATTTCCATTTGTCGTGTTCGGCTTGAACTCATATGATACTCCTCTCTTTCCAGAACTCCTTGCACTCCATTAACTCCCTCCTCCATATAATAATTCTGATATTCTTCAAATAGGACATCTTCACAAGAGTGAATCCTAATGAAGTTATGTAGAGCACATGTAGCAATAACAATTTGTGCTTGTTTCTTTAGTGAAAAAGAAGGCATATGTTTCAGAATTGGGAACCTGGCCTTCAAAACTCCAAAGCAACGTTCGATGACATTGCGTAGGGATGAGTGATAATAGTTGAATAGTTGTTTACGAGTTTTAGGTCCACCACCTCGATTTATTTCTTGAAAATGAGTAGGCTCCTTTGTTCGATATGGTGCTAGGAACCCATGCATGTTCGCAAATTCGGAGTCAACAACATAATACTTACCTACATTGTATATAGCAAGTCAATTAGTATATAATTACATGAGATTTATTTATGTACAAACAATAATAAGTACCTCGTGGTGGCATCGGGAACTTGTTATCTGGATTTGAAACTGTTTCACTGAGAATTCTAGCATCATTTGCCGTGCCTTCCCATCCAGCCACCACAAAAGTAAAAAGCATATCGAAGGAGCATACACACACCACATTTTTAGTTGTTGTCGCCTTGCGTCCTCGATATGGAATTTGTTCAGTAGTAGGAACAGATGCATCAATATGCACTCCATCTATAGCTCCAATGCAATCTTATGTAATCACAAAAGTGGACATGATCAACAAACATGTGTAAATATTGTACAACTATGGAGTAAGTATTTATTTACCTTGAAATATGGATAATGTCTAGAACCAACAACTTTGTCAGGGACGTTATCAAAATTTGGTGGAACAATAATCTTGTTTGCAAGCTTGACCACAACTTTCAATACTTTGTCAAAGTACTTTGAGATGGTGGCTGTTGAATGTTGAAACCTTTCGGCAATATCGCGAAAGTCATTAGCGTGACCTATAGTCTTGAGGAAGATGGCAACTTGTTCTTCAATTGTGACTCAAGTATTAACCCATTTTATAAGTTTTGTGGCATGGTTTGTCATATCTAGCCTAAATTTTTTGGCAAATACAATATAATATCCATAACTATTATGGATCGGGGATTTATATTTTCAACTATCAATATACAAATTAATATCCATAAATATAGTTGCGGGTCAAGATATGGCTAACAGTCTGTTACCACCGTTAAATTTGTAACGGAGACTGCCATGTCAGCATCCATATTGGCGTCCACATCAGCAAATAATTAAATATATAATTTTTATTTTTAAATTAAAAAAAATTTAAAAATTAAAGTTGAAAAACAAACTCAACCACTCTCCCCTCTTTTTCCCCTTATCTTCCTCCGCCCTCCCCTGTCTCCCTCTTCTTCTTCTTCCCCTATCTTCCTCCACCGTCCCCTGGCTTCCTCCGCCCTCCCCTATCTCCCTCTTTTTCTTCCCCTATCTTACTCCACCGTCACCTAGCTTCCCCCGTCCTACCCAGCCTCTGTCGTCTCTCAACTCCTCATTAATCGGGACTAGCCGTCCCTCCGCCGTGGCAGCACCACTCGTCGTCCACTGCATCCACCGCTCCTACGACTCCGTCAACTGCCCCGCTGGCGTCGTCCGCAGCAGATCCGACTGGCAGAGCTCATGCGTCATCCTCTCCAGCAAAGTCGCCACTCAGGACCAGCCAAGATCTGGAAGAGAAAATGGACTCGATTTCATAGATTCGGTCGACGGTCACAAGACTATTGACCTGGATTTGGTCCCGACCTACGGTACTGCGACTGCCGTCGACTGCAGAAGGCGTTGACTATCACCGACCTCGCTCCAGCTCCGGTGCACAGAGCGCAGCTCCGAGTCGCATACCGGGGAGTCCCCGGTGCGTACTCCGAGGCAGTGGTGGCTTCTTGTCGACGATGAGCTCTCCAGACCTGGATCTAAGATTGGGGATTTGGATTGACGATGGGGGGTTTGTTTCGTTACTTTCGATGGGTGAAAGAAGAGGGATTGGGGTTTTTGGTAGGGGGGACTCAGGCAATGGCATTCTCGCCGCCACGCCTGCAGGACGGTGAGTGGATCCTCGTAGGCGACTTCGTGTCTTTGCAGACGAAGGGGGAGATGGACAGATGAGAGAAGGGGTTGAAGATAAGAATTGGGTGAATGGATGTGAGAGGAGGGGAGGGGTAATATTTGTTTTATTTTTTACGTTTTATGTTATTATTTACTTAATCAATTCCCTTTATGTTATTATTTACTTAATCAATTCCACGGGGATGCCACGTTCTCAATTCCACCTTAGTTTTTTTTGCTAGGTCAGCATTGCAGAAAGACCTACTAACGGGGTATTAACGAACAATTAACGATTGAATATTAATTTGTATATTGATGGTTGAGGATATAAATCCCCGATCCATAATAGTTATGGATATTATATTGTATTTGCCCTAAATTTTTTATATGCTACATAATACTTGCAGTCAACTTTATGCGTATTTTCTTCAACAAACTTGTGCAACACCTCCCCACATTGATCGAGAAGGACTAGTAGTGGCGTCTCTTTCTCCAGACTCGTAACAAGAGCCAAACTGTTGAACCGCTGGAAACTCGCGAGTCGCGACGGTATTGAATATGCGGAGAAATGAGCTGCTATCAAATATCCCAATGTAATCGAAACTTCCCATCCACCTTCAGGCTCTAAAGTCAGCTCCCATCTCCATGTTGTAGGGAGCATAGCATTAGCAGCCATAATGCCCATGTTCCACACATTGATTTGTTTATAGCAACTATCCTGCTTCCTTGCGCTGGAATAGGGACAATTGCAATCGCTGATGTTCCAAGCAAGCTCAATCAGTAGCCAGTAGGCCACCTAACCTACCAGAATTTGGCAGTTTGGCTGCAGTACAACTCTCGAAATTGAGGTTGTCATAGGAGATTTCAACACCACCATGACGATTACATCAATTTGGTCAATTTTTCCAATCCTCAAAGTACGCAATATCTCTTGCATAAGAAAACACAATGACGGCTTCTGAAGGAGCACCAACCGTTCATCGAAGATCGAGAAAGATACCAGACCAAAATGTGGGAATGTGGGAGCAAGCACCAGGGGAAGTGCAAGCAGAGTAGGAGCAAGGCTTTCCAAAGGGCTTGAACCATAGCAAACACATTGTAAGTTGAGCATCAAACCACTCTAACAACCTGTGAACTAGGAACAATCACCATGGCCGCAATGAAACATAGCATAGTCACTCAGAAAGAGCCAACGAAAGGGAAAAAAAATGCCTACTCAAATGAGGAGGATAACCATGAGAAGAGAAGAAATGAAAATGCCAACCCAAAATAGCCTTTACTATACACTCACCCTGTGTATTTGAGAACAAAAGAACTCCCCAGTCGTAGCAGTTCGATGGCTAGTTGGTGTGGCTCGAGATTTTCCATCAAAACATGCTACAAGTGCAAAATTTCAGCTATGTACAACGAGGGAGTTCTTTTTCTGTTAGTTTCCTGTATTTACAACCAAGCTCCCCAGCCTGGAAACATTTGGCACAGGCGCTCTGGATCAATCGCGTCTTGAATTAGTTGCTGAACCTGAAAACAGCCCCAAAACTAAAACTGAGCATCTACGCAGGGGAAAATGGCGCATTCTCCATCCGCAGAGTCCTAAAAGTGAGCTTATTGTACCTGTCCATTCACACTTCTCAATTCCCCTTCTTCGTACCCATCTAGCTTTTGCTTCACCCTCAACAGCGCCCGAGTCGCATCCTTGTTCCCCTCACTTTCTTCTTCCGAGTCTTCCAAGCTAGTCTCAAGATCTTCATCAGTTTCCTATACACAATGAGTAAGAGAAGGTTAGCTCTACCCAGTTGAATACACCTTCAAAGTCCAGTTTCAGACACACTTACTTTCTGGCGCTGCAAAGCTTTCAGAGGAGACAAAGCCCACTTATACAAAGGGTCATGGATAAACACCTACAACAAGAACAAAATCTCAACGTTTTTTGGAGAGTTTTACAAGAGGTTGCAGTCAAAATTTTCACTTTACTTAAAAAATAATATACTTCGATAATGGTCAGTAATGCTTCTTTGTTCGTCCGCATCACTGACAGAGTTTCTTCACAACATCTTCTGAAAACACCTTCAACTCCCGTAACACCCATGCCATCGATCACATCTCTTGTAAGCCTGAATGGAACCTGCCAGAGTACAATTTCGGTCAACAGCTCGAGTTCAAGGATATCTATGCCAAAACAAATCAATATAAGCCAGCAATAAGAGAGACAAACACAAGGGATAAATAAGGGCAAACCCGTTCAGGTGTTTTCAGCATTAGCCCTTGTTCAAAAGCAACTCCAAGATCTATGTGTACTACTTCTGCTGTAGCCTGATCAATCAAGATATTCATAGAATGCCGGTCACCCAGGCCAACAATGTAACCGACCTGAAAAATTAACTAACCATCAGCAATTGAATTGATACTTAATATTGCATCACCACAGAAAAATACTGTTCAGTAAAGTATGTGGGGCAATTTCATTGTGAAAACACATAGCAGAGTCTCTCGGCTGAATTTACATAAACTGGTTCAGTTCACTAAGACAGAAAATATGTGCCGGGTTCCATGTTAAGGAAATTACAAAAGCTAACCATTGAACTTGTAGCAACACTCCTAGTGTAAGCAAGTCTCTTGTCAAACCAGTCAGCTGGCTGCAGAAACCTCTCCAAAAAGAAGTGATGCATAACAGGCCTGCATAAGGGATGCGCCAAATTTCAGGTGGAGAGTGCAATTGATAAACTGAAATTCACATAATGGAAGATAAGCGAACCTGAAGTTCTCACAAACTTCCTGGAATCCATTACGTTTATCCTTTTCCTGTCAAAAGGTTGCTATGAATTCATGAGAGCTCTAATGGAATAATGCTACGAAAATAGATATTGCCTTACAAATGAGTAAAGATCCCATTTTTCTTTCTCCAGTTGTAACGACACATGTTCTGAAACGAAAATGCTAAATGGTCTTTCACAAGAGCTCCACCATGGAAATGAAAGGACTAATCCTTCATGGTTATCTAAGAAATCAGCAGTTGAATAACTTTACAACCTAACCAAACAATACTATTCCGATCTATATGCTTATACTTCAAAATTAAAGGACTAGTAAATCCAAATCCATTCAAAGCTTAGCAGTACCAAATGAAAAAAGGAGCATCCTACAGACACCTTCAGAAGTACAGTTACTGTTCAGCATGTGGCCTCTGACTTTTCGAACCTTCTAATCATAATGGGACAAGTGACTTACATTTGCCATGTGCTCTCGGCATTTGAGAAATGACCAGTCCCCAAATCCATAACGACCATGGGCACCACCATTTCTTGTGCTGAAGACAACACATAAGCTAGCATTATAAGAAAAACTGGTGGTTTACCAGGGCAATAACAATGCAATGCACCAACTAACCTTCCTATAAGATATTCTCCAACAGGCAGTGTGCCATTAACCCATTCAAGCACCCCCGCACTTGGAGTGAAAGGAACAACCTAGTTTTGGGAAGATGGAGGTAGAAATGATTGTCTTCGTGAAACAATATTACCCAACGAACAAAGCACATTTGGGGAAAAGGATAGCAACATAGATGGTCACATGCATTATTCTGACAGAAGAACCCCAAAAAAAGGACACATTTCTAGACATGATACCTTATACGTGCGAACACCCAATCTTCTTTTCCATGTGTCCCTATTATTTTGTAAGAAAGTATTCACCAGACCAAAAAATTGTTCCATTACCTGAAATAATCAATCATAAGAGACCAAGTCACCGGCATGCACATATGCTTCAAGAATTGGACGGCAATATGGCATCCCAACATCCAAGCACCTAAATGGCGGAATAGTCTTGAAATGATATAAATATTTGAGCAATAATAGTAGCAGTTATTGCAAGAAGCAGAGGGCTGTATTTTAGCATGCTCAGTATTGTACTAGGATCCGAGTACAGCAGGGAAGAAATATGATCACCTTCAAAAAGTACATAGTAGAAGTCAAATGAAACTACTGTGTATGCTTACCGCATCTTGTCTTAGGTCGTCATTTCCAGATTTGGCAAGCTGTTTATACCTTTTACCATCAGAACCTACACACTCAACAACTTTTGGAGCATTGATGCCATTCATTATCCTGAAAATTTGAAAATGCAATAAGTAATTATGCCTTGGTAGGTTACACACAGGAAAAAGACTAAAAACAAAAGGGAAGAGAGAAACGACAGAATTTGTGAACTTGCAATTTTCTGAGCATCACATACATTACTGAATCTGCTAGTCCTTTGAAGTATGGAAATGAACCTTCGGGGTATTGGCAATTGTGTTCAACTGGAATATTAGCTGTCACCACAGGCACCTGAAGAACCCAAATGCTATAGTTCTGAGGCAAGAAATTGTTGGACCAATATTTCTACCACAAAAAATGAGAGACCACTTACAAGTTCAAGTTGACGAACACTGCGAATATCTCTTGGAAGGGGTAGTCTTTTATTGGTATCCTGAAAGAACAAGCAAAACATCTAGCAATTAGGATGTTGTTGCTACTTCACTAGATTTTGACCTTCGTATATTTGAAGAACAGATTCTGCCTCGACTTTCCAGTTGGAAAAAGACGCATTATTGTGGAACATGAGGATACCTCTCTCCTTGTTTCGAGCTCAGCAAGTTTGATATAGATGTCTACCATTTGTTTCATCTACACAATGCAACCATGATAGTCATCATTAAGGAACTACAATGGACACTGAACAGTGAACAACTAAAAATAAAATCAATTACACAATTTACCTGTCTAATAATTCCACCATGATATGATAGTAACTCCTCGAGAAGATTCTTTGCCGCAAGTATTTTATCCACATCAACCACAAAAGAATTTCTATTCCGCTGTTTATCCTTGATGCGGTCCCCATTTGCCAAAGCTAGAAGCTACAAATAAAACAAGAAAGGGAAGTTAAGGAACAAGCACTGAAGTGTCTTAATCTGTATTTAGGCGCAGTTCAAACACCAGCTCGGAAGCCATCAGACAACTTGTCAGGCTAAATACCTGGAAAATCGTGTGATACGGATGGTCTATGGCCATTTTCTTCACTAGAGAAACCAGAGCAGACTGCACCATCACAGATAGAAGAAGAAAACTTAAAAAATAGTAAATAATAAACAGACCACTACCCTAGAAATCTCTTAGCACCTTCTAGAAAAACATTACTCTCAGCAACCTGAAAGCCATGAGGCCCTATACTGTCCTTTGAGCTGCCCATTCTTGAAGCAATTTGATAGACCAGCGGAATGAATTTATAGGATTGGACCTGCAAAGTTCGTCTTCATGTTAAACAGTAGATAAAAATGCATACTGTGATCGCTCTAGACTATAAAGTGAAATTAGGTATCTGAACCACGTGTCTGATTTTTACCTCGTGAATTGTCTGTCGCATATTGCTGATTACTTTTTCTCGAGAAGACAGACTGAACCATAGGGAGATGAGACGAAACACCTGGAAACAAATATGCAGAGACCAATGAAATTTGTGTTGGTAAACATAGAGCAAGCCTAAACAAACATTTTCACAGCTATATATTTAATAATCCATAAGTACTATTAAATATTTAACAGATGATGTGTTTTAATAGTACATACCACTCGAACATCATATTTATCACCTATGACCAAACAACGTTGATATCCTTCCAATGCTAAGCTGAGAAAATTGTCTCTGTCATCCTGAGCGAATTGGAAAGAAGTTATTAAACTACTTTGTTGAAACGACCTTGCACAGAATCAGTAGGGCAAGTGTCGTGAAATTATGTTAGCATACAAAACATGCATTATTGTGCATAGAATAAATAGCACACCAGACATTATATTTACATAAATTAGTAGCTATTGGAAAAGGAAATTATTGGAAGTTGTCATCCTATCAATTAAAGATGCAGAAGAAAGAAGCAGTCACATGACTCACATCCCGCTACTCGAGGCGATCAACAACAAGTGATACCTGAAGTTTTTCAGCTTCTTCTTTGTCCATTGAAAGTTGCTTCTGCAACTCCTGTATTTTCAATTGATAATCTACCTTTTCTCCCTAATGATACAAAAGATAACCGGAAAACAGGTGTCAAAGACAGTATGAGTATTTTCAATAAAATTTTTGGAAGAACAGAATTAGATCAAGGATTCTCACCTTTGCAGAACATTTTAGCCGTCTCACAAGGGCCTCCAACTCACAAGTCTGCGTAATAATGCTTAATTCAGATTAGCTGAAAGGGTTCGTATGAGTTTTCATCACGCCCACTTCCCTCCACTATATATGTGTGGAAGATATACTGTCTATACCTTGTGTTTCCGCAATCTCATCGCAGCTTGCCATTCACTAGAAGTTAGCCTTTCCTCATAAGATCTAAATAGTGCATCAGCATAGTGGGCAAGATGAAAATGAGCCTGGCTTCGCTTTCCAACAGAATTCTTGTTAGTGAAGGTCTGATCCTCAGCTAGTGAAACTGCAGGCTTCAAATATTTCTCCAAAATAGTTCTTGAACTGTATTTTCGGGCGGACATTTTGAAAAGAGAAACATTAGCAAGTATGATAAAAGGAGAAAGAAGGGAGAACTGAACATTCTCAAGCTCATATTTGGGCTTACCTGCTAGATCTAGTTTCTGCCAGCCACTTCCCTACCAAGCGATACACGTTGGAGGCTTCTTCGTCTGAATGATAATTTTCTGAGACATACTTTGCAAGGCTTATAGCCATTTCATGCCGACCCTGGGCACGAAGCAACTTTGCTTCTTCAAGCTGCAACATATTAGACCATAGCAAAATCTTTAACATTGTTTTATTAAACAAGCCAGCGAACACTTAATATTACAGCAGTATCTTTTCAATTTATTTGGCACAACTAAGCAAGAACAAGTTGAACATTCAGGAATCAAATCCATATTATAACTCGGGTTCTTAACGTATATAACAGGTAGGGGTTTCAGGTGTTTAATTTCAACACAACAAAAACACAAGCGCCTAGAAGATTAATATATTGAAAACTGTGATATGTATGAAGGTTACGAACTAGATTTTTATTAGAGATTGCCATCAATAAATGAAGTAGAAACTGTACACACAAGGGTACAATTAGAGCGATGTTCATGCAGACTTTGTACACTATACAGAAGCCCAAGAATCAATCAGGTATATCAGAAACCTTTCAAGGGAAATTAAATCCGACAAATACGGGCCATATGCAACTCATCCTGATACACGAAACTCCACAAGCAAAATTAGCTTTACCATGATTACCAAGTGCATTTATCATATTCCCACTACTTTAACAAATGCAGGCTTAAAGAGGAAAATGCTTGTGCCTGCGGTATAGTTGTCAAAAAAACAGCATGGATGTTCTAAAATGTGTTAAGGAGAAGAAAGAGGTATACCCTCCCAAGCCAATAGAGAGACGAAGATGGTTCTCCAGTTTTGTCCCAAAAAGATTTTAGATCATGCAATGCAGCAGCTGCCTGAGAAAACCTGGAGCCCTGTCAACAAAGAACATCAGTTAGTGGACTGAAATCTGTGATCGAAAAAACACTAAAGTTGCCATTATTACATTACCTTGCGAAGAGTTGAAGCAGAATGCAATAGATGCTGCATTGAGCTTTCTTTACATTTCAGGACCTGAAGCAGAATTCGCCTGAATGCTATGAATGGTTCAATTAGATTCATATGCAGTTGTGTCTGTTCCAAAGTAGAGCTCCAGTCTTTATTCAACTGAGATAGCTACAAGTATAAATGTATCTGAAATCAGCCAACCACGATAACCTCTATTTGAATTGAATCCCTATTACTGACACAAAGGTACTCACACAACTACGGGATAACTGAATAAAAGCCTTCATGGAAAGGCAGAACAATTAGTCTCTGCGCAAAATACTATAAAACCCTGAGACGTGTCTGAGAAAAATGAGAGAGGATTGGAACTATGCATAATACAGGATACCAAAAAATGAGAAAAATGAGGAGAGGATTGTAAGCTTTAGATTTGTAACCACGTCAGTTCTAGGAATCCTTGCATTATGAACTAATTAGATAGGTTGCCACTTTCTAGTAAAACAACGACCCAGTAATAATTGCAAGCCAGGTTTTGCCAACTAACATAAGTCAGCAAGAACTACATCTACAGATAATCTATACACATCAAAATCAGCCTGCAAGACAATGATAGCGTTATAAAGTGGAACTATGTTCTTCTATAATAGTGCAACGATTCCATATGCTGAATGTAAGTTACGGTTCAGCTTGAACATCCAAAAGTTAAGTAATTTCAAGGTAATGCTGATCACTACATCCATACCTGTTCCATGGTAGGGATTACAGGTTCCAGACACCTTTGTACCGGGTAGGTTTCAGCCCTTTCACTATATGACATCCAACGTATATCCCATCCCATGCCTAGATGATACAGAATCTGCACAAGCAATCAACCAATAATGGATGAAGAAAAGCAGTACAGGTAACAAACAAAAATAAACTTCGCAACTCACAGCCTGACAACCCTACATACTACATGCAGCTAATCAGAAGAATTAAGGAAATGACCTATATTGACACAACAAAAACTTCGAGTGACAATGAACCTTTCTCAATGAAGTTATGAGAGTGAAATGGGCACTTGAATGCTATACAAAAAAAGGTGCAGTCAGAGCTAGAGGCTAAACATGGTAACAGAATCCATATTATCTGCATGAACCCCACAGTTAAGCAAGAACCACGCAAGTTTATATATTCCTTTCCACAGAAACCATCAGCTTTAATACTACAGCTTAGAACTGAGCTCAAATGCCCAAAATCAATTGATGTAGCTGACTACACGTATTGTTGTTCTAACAGCCACACTGCATTATTCATAAAAGAAAAAACAGCTACACTGGCATAGAATAGGGTGTGATTACTAGCCATCAATGAGAAGCACCAAAAGACAAAATTGACATCCAAATATGAAAACATTCTGATACAGATACAAAAAAAGATTACTCATACTTATTAGAATCATCCAACAATAACAATCAACAAGCAAATAAAAATCAGAAATCCACTATGAAGCATTATAAGCATCACCCAAGTAAATCTGGTGTTGCCTATCTACTTAAATATACAACGTTGCTGAGAAGTAATGTAGGTTGGTAATTTAAGGTACCTGAAGTTTAATGATGGTCGAGAAGATGTACCGAGTGCTCTCTTCACTGGCACAATACACCAAACATAAAAGCTCCTAGGAACAAGATAAGAGGCCATGAGAAGGTGGTGCCTGACATTGGGCCACAGGAGAAGAAGAGGGGGGGGGGGTTGGTGGGAGGGAACTTAATCAAACTAACCTGCTTTGATACTTCCAATTTTTTTCGAAATTCACCAAAATCTCCTTCTTGGAATGCCCTCAAGCAGCTAGATACTCCAACATGAGAGAGTGAACAAGAAAAAAAAGTTCATCGTCCAACGCAAAGAAACGCAGAAGCTTATCCCTTATGAAAACATGAAGAACATAATATGCAAAATACATTTCGGATCTTGTTTCACAATTTGTTCAAGCAGGCAGTACCTAACTAAATTTGATAGATTAACGAGTAAACATATTTCATTCACAACTTATTTAAGCATGCACACCCCATTGGGGGGGGACATGAATACAAAGATCAAACTGCATGGCAAAGAGTATTAATTGACTCTAATTTTTTTTTATTAATTGACTCTAATTAACTCTCTCACTATTGGAACTTCAATTACTCTTGTTTTGACAAGACTAAAACATGAACCACATGCAATATTTTTCCCAGTTAACCAATCTTCATCAAGCTGGCTTAAAACACATAAGGGTAGGCAAATCATTCTTAAGTATACTTTACAAGAAGTCCATTTACTGCTGATCAGAGTTGGAATAACTGAAATAGTTAACAAGGAAGCAACTCAAAACAGTTACAAGCAGTGTTGAATAGCACGATAATAGCAAAAATATTAAGAAAAATGTACCTGTGCAAATTTTGATGGAAGTTATCATTTTTGACAAGCTGATAAGAAGCTGAATTTGGTGCAAGCGACAGGAAAGAGAAGTCCCAATTTCCAGCCCTCCAAGCAGCTTCATACTTTGGACAAATAAACATAACACAGCCAAGTTCAGAAGAGCAGAGTTGACTGAATACTCTAACGATGTGCATCAAATAAATTTCAACCTGCAATTCAGTGAATTCCAAATCATGCTGCAGCTGGTCCTTTCGAGAAGTCAAACCCTGGCAGTAAATGTCTAAGACATGTGTACAGCCCATTTGCTGCAGTGATCTAATCAACCCTTTATAAGGCTTCCTCTGGCTCATCTCATCATGAGTTGCAGGAAGGGCAGAATGGCCGGCCGATTGGGTATTCATCATCAAGGCTATACTGGAACTTACATCTGCTTGAAGAATGGCATTCGAACGCACTTGCAGGTCATAATATTCAAGGGCCTTGCTCCAGTTCCCCTCATGCTCAAAGGTAACAACTTGAGAGGCCAACTACCATATCAAGGCCATAACAAAAAAGAATGATACAGTGAGATGTCAAGTTGAAAAACTTCCTAGAACAACTCTCAGAAACTGAAACATCATACAAGCTTGAAAGCAGTTAGCTCCAGGTCTCTGCCTACCAATTTACTAAATCCATCGAGCATTCTACTTTAAAGCAAACCTATTAACAAAAATGTGAAAACTGGAACCAGCAATTGTTGCATACTATTTCCATTACTACGGCTGCAGCCCAAGAACTTCCAAATTTTTTTACCAACTTCTCCTTTTCGGTAGTGGCAATTAACTTGGTTACATCGCATGACAGATTATCAGGCATTCATAGGTACATAGATCGGTGGAACGGCAGAAGACATGGACTTTCAACCATATTATGTATCTCCTTGGTCTGCTTCCGCAATCTTTCCAGTCCGGCTTCATTTTTGTGGAGGCAGCATTCAAACATTAGAACATATATATGAAATTTGTTATTGCCAGCTGCAGTGTTTTTTATTTAATTTATATTTATATGAACCTTGAACTGCAATCTAAATACACAATGTGGCTAAAAATTTCCACCTAAAAGATCAACATAAGGTATGGTAATCCTGAATAGTTCCTCAAACCAGCAACTGCGAGAACAAAGACAATATACCTTGTGGGACTGGATGGTTCCGTAGAGACTGTCTGGTTCATTTATTTGAGTGAGAGCTGATATAAGTACTTCGATGTGATCTGACAACTGTTAGGACAAACAAAGAGAGGTCAAAATAATCATTTCTTCTAAATGCCACCAAAGACACACAGGATACTGAAGCATAAATGAGGACGAAAATTCCAGCTTGAATATCAACTAAAAGAAACCAACAATGCAAGAAAGTTTGTCTAAATTCAGACCCATGATTATCCTATAAATTCGCTACATAGAAAGTAATAATACTATTAGAAAACAGTAACACTACTAATAAACTGCAGATGCATATTCAAAATATATCGCCACGCATGCAGTCAAGGATTAGTCAGCTTCAACATATTGAAAAATGATACAATAAATAAAGATCTTCAAAGCTACTGATCTCCCTATATTCAAGGGGGGAAAATAGACCGTGTTCACGACTTACCACCTCAACATGAGAAAAATCTGCAGCTCCTAAGGTAAGGCCTCCATAATGCTCTTTACACCAATGTTCAACATACATTATCGAAGTGAAATACGAACCAGAAAGCTTCAAACGAGACAAGATAAAGTGACACTTCTTCAGTATTTGCACAAAGCATATAAAAAGAATGAGGAAGAAGATAAAGAACAAAAGAAAGAATTAATGTATTATATAAGACTCACCACTGCTGCCTTTGCAACAAGAAGATAATCAACGCTCAACCAGTAAACCTGCAAAAAGTAAAATAAAAAACACACAGTGAATCGAACTGACAAATGGTTAACCTGGAATACTACATCATAAAGTTTTTAACTCCATTCTTCTGAACTCCGAGTTGTGTATGCTCGCCAACCATTTCATGTCCATCGTCTGATTTAAATCTTTCGGATTCTCGAGAGCCTGAGTTGTACTTGTTCTTAAATGATTTTTTTCCTTTTTTGCACATATCTTGGATATATTCAATTTCAACCATTAATAAAATAGAAACTAAATTCGTGGAACAAAAACAGGTCCTAACTCATGAGACAAGTAATGATACGGATGAGCAAGACAAATAGGCAATAGCTTAGGCAGCTTAGAGGAACTCCTGAGGTCAAGCAAATTTAAGCCTAAATCATGTATTGGTAGCCTATTATCTTATTAGATGACAAGAAACCGTGCTCAATACGGATGCCCAATTCGAACAGACCTGTCCACCTAACCTGTCTTGATCTTTTTGGGGGCGGGACGGGACATGGGTACTCCTGGCACCCTGGTCGCGCTGTTATCCACCAGCTCTGTCTAATTTCTATATATTGATTCCAAATTACTCTTATTTTAACATCTGTTAAATCATACTTTAGTCTAGTGTAGATAGTATTAAGAAAGAGTCTCCATTAATCACGTCATGGTCTCAATTTTTATTTAGAAAGTGTTGCTTCAGGTTTTCTTATGAAAAAACTGATATGTTTGATCTTTTAAGACGCATACACAAATGGCAAGACCTGTCTTGACCAGTGCCCCGAGCCTAACTACCTGACCTAGCCAGCATCTAACATGGGCGGTAATCTATGGGCGTTGAGGCACCTGCCTCGTCCTGGACCCATTGTCATTCCTAGCGCTCAAGCACTTCCAACACAGATTCTGATAGTTTAAGAACATAACGGAAAAGGAAGCTGTCCGCATTTCAAGTTGCAGTCCATGCATTCGTCAGGGTTGTAACAGAATTGAACGAGAGAAGCCAAAAATAAAAAGAATGTGAATCCACATACCTTATCCCATAGAAATGTTGATGTGGTGGGTACACTTGAACTACCAAGGGATTCCCTAGTCTTTCCAGATGCAGAACGTGATTTGGAACCATGACTAGAAGGCCTAGAATACTGAAAAGCACAGGAAAAGGTAAACAGAGGATGCATGTTAATACAAGGCCAACATAGATCGAACACATGAAATTCATTAGATATTTCAAGTATATCCTGCTCTTATTCTTTTGCTAATATTCTAATAAAATCATTCCAGATGCAAGTCTATTCATGTACTTGCCTTGGAAGCTTCTCGTTTTGATTGTTCGAGTGAAGACCTTTCCAGTACATGACACAAGCGAAGTTCATTAAGGGCATTCAACAAGACTTGGATTGATTTTACCAGCATATTTGATTCTGTAAATATATGCCGTTGGACCTGCAAGTTAACCCAACAGGGACTAAATACTTCAGCAAGATCATGCAGACGGCTATGTAGAGTGAGAAGCAGCAGCATTAACAAAAACAGCCATGATATTCAAGGCTCGAGAGAAATAACCAAAGCACTGAGCACATAATAACTGCTACATATCCCAGAAGCACAGTTTATAGTATTAACTAGAACCAAACGAGACAACAATAAGGAAGGAAAACAGAAGTTATAAACCATGCCAGCATATTACGCAGTTACACAGATTTTGCATGCAATGTGCAGAGCTAAAGCTTCCCAAAGAATTTACCTGCTGAGTTATCAACTTCTGAAGATCAACATCTAGATCTTTTCTTCCAGCTATATCTACAATCGCAATTGGAAACAGGAGCTCAGCAACCTCGGCTTTGTGCAAGACAATTCCCTGGCATAATCTGAACAACGCAACGTACGAGAAGGACAGTCAGCAAATAAACATACTGGCTGAAAAAAGGTTCCAGAAACAAACAAATGTATCTTGGAAGTGCTTAATTGAGTCATCAGAACCATTGTGAAATATTGTACACGTAAATTAAGGGAAATAAGAACATGACAAAATAAAACAGAGTATTTAACAATGTTTTGGAAATAGGAGCTTATATGTTTCAAAAATGTCTGTAAGTATCACACATAGTATATATGTCAGGGAAGTGTTTGCTAACAATGATATGAACATTCAAACAAAACCTTAAGATGGTGTCATTGCAGAACCCAAGCATTGAGTACACCACTGGGCAAATCCATGCCTCAAAGGTTTTACGGCTTGTGTTCCATAAAGTAGAATCCTGAAGTGGAACTGCTTCAACTGAGATTGAAGAGAACTACAGTGAGAACTTAATTAATCCTAATAAGATCTGATATCCACGTCAGGAACTTGATAGAAGTTTACCTTTAAATTTCTTATCCAAATCCGTCAAGAATTTCTCCACCACTTTGGTGTCTACACCCTTAGAGTGGATCTACAAGAAATTTTTTGATATGTTAACGTATATGCTGATCGATGTACGCATATATAGAACATAAGAAGAAATAGTACAGTCGGACACAGACTCGCGCAAGGCTCAAAAGTGGAGTGCTGACTTATATTGCTAGAGAGTCCTCAGACTCGTGAGGAATTTAGCTGTCATGATTTTATCGTTAACTGAGCACAGTCCTTCTGTTTCCCGCCTATACATGACATTTAAATGTCGGCTGATAGCTGATCCCTACAGTCTTCCAGATTCTCTAACCTAAGAGTAGTTCCTAACATCAAAAGTCTCCACCCAGTAGCAAAATATCGACAAACATGGTCAATAAAATGAAAAGACAACCTACCAACCTAGGTTTTCAATCTCCAATGCTAAAAAGGAAATTCCCCATAAAACACAATTACCACCTGCCACCAGAAAAGGAAAGACTGTTTATAGGGAAGGAAGAGGTATACCTCAATGAGAGACCTCTCATAAGAATCAAATGAATGTACAGCTCTGTGACCCTTTTCAGTAGAAAGAATTCCCTGTTTTGAGAGGGGGATACATGAGCCACTTGAAATATTGTATACATTTCATTCACATGAGAGCAGCCATAAACCACCTCAAAAACATATTCAGCTCGTTACTAAATTACAAAGAGCGCTCACTGAGAGCATTACACAGTCAATTCAGCAGGCATATCATAATGCAGACATGTACCAAGAAATATACAAGTCAACCTGCTACTTTATACCATCGTTGACATATTCCACACCAAATTTTGTGGGGTACAAAGTTTGACCAAGAATCATTTTTATAGCTAATCCAAGGCATTCAGTCAAAACATACCATCCAAGCATAAACATTTTTAGTCAACTAGCATCAGCTTCAAAAGAAAATACATTCCCCTGCAAGCTTTTCTGAGAGGTCTGTGTGCCACACATGAAAGCAAACATGCAGGCAAAGAAGCAACACACTTAGGTGGAAATCTCACCTAGAGGTGAATTAATTCTATCTTACCTGAAGAGCTTGTGATGCCATATCAACTATTCGAACAGAATCATCCATCAGATACTTCTTCAAGAGCCTAAGAAGTTCTACCAGAAGGTCTTCGGATATTCCAAAACTTATTTCAGTACCAGTGTCTGAAGTGCTTTGCTGCACTCTCCTATGATTGAACTCTCTAGCAGGACGGAAAACAACATTGTGTGGCTCCCCAACCCCAAGCTATAGTCACAATTCAGTGCATCATTGTTATTTCAGGTGGACTACACTTGGAGAAGGAAAAAACAAAAGAAAGGTGAATAAATACACCAGTAATTATACCCGAGACACAAAGTCAGAGACCAAAGGTCTGATGCTGCCGGCATCATCCAAACCACATATACGAACTAGGGTCCAGATTGCACAACGGATTTCTGGATCATGATTCCAATGTGCATCCTCTATCACATCTTTGTCACTTCCTTTCACCTGATAATTTTCCCCTAGGAGTACTTTCTTGTGCAGTGCTTGGACACTAGAACATAAATTGAAACATGGATTAACATCTAGAGACATCATATATGTTCACAATTTTGGAAGACTGTCAACTATAGTTTCTTAAAGACGGCATATAAATTAACAGTTTGACTGATTCTTCAGTAGAAAGCGGCTTCAGCCTCTAAAAATGCAAGCATACTTGTGCCAAGTAACACAGGTGAACATCAACAATTAGAACTAAACTAGCAAAGAAAATGTTTGATCTTTTAGGGAAGTACCTTGACAATAGTAATCTTGGAGGCAAGTAACAATATCGGCTAGCAAACTGAAAATACAAATACTACAGGAATTAACGAGTGAGACAGACCAAATACCGATTATCTATTCTGTACAGCACATTTTTCATATGTCGTATTTTAGAAGTGCATTTGCAACACCATATGGGCATACTAACAACACAGGCATGGATAAGAGACCGCAGTAAATACTTTGATATACCATACTTTCAATAGGTGATCTCTGGGAGAGTATGTCTGGCATAACACTTTATGGAACCCTCGCATCTCATTGAAGAAATCCATCTCAGGGAATGGCTCCAACTCCTATAATAGACTAACAGAATAACTAAGCACAAAGTAAAAAGTAGAAAAGCCTTTTTTACCATAAAAGAAGGCCCAGAAGTAAATACTAAGCACCAATTTGGTGTTCAGCTTTTACTGTAGAAATCAAAGGGATACATACCCTAATATAATCATGAAGAGACAGGTCAGAGCTGACAACCAGTTGACGGAGCAAAGGAAGAACGGGAGATAATGTGGGGCCAGAAGGACCTTCAACTGTGACAGAATGCCTGCAGCATTCCACCAATTTTGATACCAAAAACTACAATGAAAACAACACAAATATTAGAAGACAATAGTCTAGCAATCTAAACATGAGATGCCCTGTCAAAGAGCATCACCTGAAGTTGATCGCCTAGAGCATTAAAAACGTCTTTAGACGGGTTTTCATCAAAAGTCTTCAGTACAGAAGTCATTATACGGCAACTTTGATTTTCTAGAGCTTTGAGACCAATAATCTGTCCAATCAAATTGAGAATGTAGCTGCGAATTCGAAATAGAAAGTAAGAGACCATGTATTGGCAACCTGATACTGAAAAGAGATACTACTAAAACCAGGCAACCAGCTAGTTAGATGATCAAGAAAGTAGCAACCAAAATAGAAAAAAACACAAAGAATTTGTCTTCTCTGCGAATGTACACAGGTTCCAAACAATAGAGATGGAGGAAAAAGTATAGTGAGACAACACAGGCAGTGCTACTGCATGAAATGCTTAAAGCGTCAGGAAACTAACAAATAAATACCATAAAGAATATAATATGCAATCAGTTCAGTATGATACACAAGTCCAGGCACCAAACAAAGCAGACTTACTTGGCTGTGCCTGAGATAGCAACTCGATGACCAAGAACATCAATGAGCACTTCAAGTCCAGCCAACCTGTGACACCTATGCCTCGGATGGACAGCTGCTTCTATTTTGTAATGTATTTCCAATATGAACTGGCAAAACATAACAGCAAGATGTCAGATGGAGAAAAAAATGTTCTGGGGTAACTTGAGAAGAAAATTAATCTTTCCAAAATGCCAGTCACCATGAAAACTCTATCAGGACGAAAAATGTTGATCTTATCAAGAACAGCACCACTAGCAGGCTGATCATCACTGCATCAGGCAAGACATACACATCCGTTAAGGAGATTCAAAGACGAACATGGATAAAAATATGACTCAGATGAAGAATGTACATTTCCAGAAAACCATCCACTACAGTCCGAATTGCCTGTGCTATTGTCTCTTTGGAAAAGAAAGGAACTGTAGGCTCTGATGCACAAGAAACAAGGGACAGCATATGGCCAACAATAGATACCTAGAAAGCAAGTAACAAAGACACAAATTAGAGAGAGAACAATGGAGCCAGTTCATCAATACACAAAACTAGAAAAAGTAAACATCCATTTTAAGTATACTGCATTTCCCAGAAGAAGTCATATCAAGTACAAGTTTCGATAATCAGCAATATTTCCTGGATTCACCTCATGACTCTGGTATATCTTGAAAAATTAACCATAGGACAGACAGATTCAATTTTGAACGCACGTCAAAACATGCTGATAGACATATTGTTAGATCTCCCGACAGTTTAATCAATTGCTAAAACACAAAATGCAGCTAATACTTTCCAAAAAGAACTTAACAATGATGGTTCAGTTTATGATGACCAGAGGACATATAAATATCTATCATTGCATTTGGCTCTGCTGGATATACTTCGCATCAGAGAAATTCAACATAGACCATGAATTCCTATCCGGAAGCAAGCTTACAATAAGACAGTCTGATCAGTGAAAGCTTCTGCTATTAAGCAACAAGTTTATTGTAAAAATAAATAAAACATAATAAGAGAAGAATAAAAAGGTAGCTAAAGCAAAATAAGAGCAGAATGAAGAAGAAAAAACATCTAAGCCACTAGTTATGACTCTAATCTGTCAGAAATCATATCTTAAACACAGGAGTGAAATAAACAAGCCAAGGAGCAGACAAGGACCTAAAAAAGCCAAACACTAACATCAAGCATCAATGATGCTCAGTACATAGACATGAATCATTATGAAAGTAGTTTAAAATGAACACCTGATCGCACCCTTGTGTAACGCAATAGCACAAAAGAAACATATAAGCCAATAGTTATGACTCTAATCTGTCAGGAATCATATCTTAAACACAGGAGTGAAATAAACAAGCCAAGGAGCAGACAAGGACCTAAAACAGCCGCACACTAACATCAAGCATTAATGATGCTCAGTACATAGACATGAATCATTATGAAAGTAGTTTGAAATGAACACCTGATCACACCATTGTGTAACACAATAGCACACAAGAACTCATAGGATAAATTTTTTCCAGAAACTTTAGGTAGACAGTCCATACCATGTGTTTCTTTATGAGCTTGTCTCGTTCATTCTCAGATAACTCAGCAAGTTGCAAAATAGACTTCTCAAGCACAAAAGTTCCCCTTTCCCATCCAGGCATCTTACTGCAATGCAATGCCATACTAACTGAAAATATTGGCACAAAGTGACTCTTAACTAGAGCTGCCAATGGTTGACCTGAGACCTGCAATCAGGAACGCGCATGCCTTCAACAAAACCGACAATTAGAACAGATAACAAAATAAAATATCAAATACAAGGCTCATACTTTAGCTAGCCAGTTAAGATTGGTCATGTCCTTCTCCAATAGTAAAGCTGGAAGCAGCCAATTGCAAGAGTATTGTATAAAATAACTAGGCTCCACATCTGATACAAAAAGTTGCCTTATCTGCAAAAATAATAGTATCACCATCATAGAATCAGATAATAGAAAGCTCGAATATGAGTCTAGCAAGAACAACCCATGTTTAACCGAACATGTCCCTGGCAGTCATACAAAAGAAGTAGAAGTTCAACAAACGTAAAAATCTCTGTAAAACAATAGTCCAGCAAACAGGACTTATCAACCAGATCATGCAGTGACGAGAAACAATTGAAATATGAAAGATCGCAAATAACCGTCATGATACCTCAAGGAGTGAAACTAAATTAACATCACAAGCAACCCAGCTGAAGAGAATTGCACCCATCAGTTCCTCCAAATACTGCAAAAGGGGATGGTGAGGAGTGGAGAAATGATGATCATAGAACAAAGGATAAACATCCATTAACTGTTGAAACATAACCAGCACTCTGAAGATCCAGGAAATACGACAGATCTTTATACTCGTTCGCAAACTACTAATTATGCTGACAAGGAAACAAATGAAATAGGGACATAATGTGAACCTTGAATCTAGTTGTATACTGTAGATGCTTTGACAGGTTATTGAGCACCTCAATGACCAACTCCCTGAAGTAAAATATGTATTGGTCACAACACACAGTGCTTCCACATAACCAAGTACAACACAAAAGGAATCATGTTACCTGTGACAAGGCTCGAAGGCAGAAATAGCACATAACATGAAAACTGCCTGCATGCCATAAATAAGAAAACGATAAAAGAGCAAAATTGTTGTGTTTATTCCCCAGCAGCTTAAGTTCAAAATATGAAACAGAACTCTATATAGATAACAGAACCAAATTAGTAGGTACAGTTACCTTTGACTCTACTTTCTCGCTATGTAAAGCAAGATGCATAAGAGTAATAATTACAGTTTCCAGAGCTGGGAGAGACTGTGGACCAGTAGACATGACCTGCTTTGCTTTGACGAGTTTTCCTTTCAACGGGAGCACTATAACAACACCGAAGTTTGAACTATAAAACCATCATGGAGTTAATTGTTAGTTTTCCAAAAAGATGTCAACTGATTCCTTCACTGAGATTGAGATGAATCTGGCAAACAAAACTAAATACAACAAATTACCAACATGTTAGACATTGCTGGCAGTTTCTACCATTTAGTTTTGTGGGGAATCTACTCTTTCAGTGAAACACTCAAGCTAACAGCATATTAAGATTTGTTGACCAACCTGAGACAGCGTAGAAGATATCAATTTTATCCTTCCATTTCTTTCTAAAAGTAATAAATTTATTCTTCTAATTATGAAATATAACCATTAAAATTCCAAAGCTCGGAGATTGCAGGAACATTTTTGTAGCAAGGGGAAAAAGGCAAGAACAAAAATTGTACAGTAAGAAACTGGTTAACCAGGCTAAGAAGCTGGTGAACTATTAGAAACCTACCAGATGTCCTCAAAAAGTTCTTCATGACCATCCCATGTTTGGAATAGAACGCCAACCCTTTGGCCCAAAGAATACCGGACTCTGTAATCAGGATCTCGGACCAACAACAACAACCTCTCAATCATTGTCTGCAACATCATGAAGGGAAAAGTCAAAAAGAAGGCCAAAGAAAAAGCAAGACACATGACATTTTATACGTTGCTTAGGGGTTGTTTGGAAGTTGTGATTCTTCAAATTGATGTATTGGGACAATTAGTGTATTATAATTTGATGGATTGAATCAATTGATGTATTAGGTAAATCTCTTGTTTGGAGGTTTAGATTGTGTTTCTGTTCCAAAGGTAAAAAAGTTAGTATTGAGTGATTGTGAAGAATCTCAACAAAAAGTAGAGATTGTAAATCACTCAATATTGAGTGATTGTGGTGGGGCCTTGAAAAAGTAAATGCATGTATTCTAGTTCTATATAAACCAAAAAAAACGACTTAATCTCACAAATACATGAATTAGATCAATACATCATTTGAAATCACAACTTCCAAACGACCCCTTAAGATCCCCAGGGAACAGTACTTACCTGACCAATTAGAGGGTCCAACAACACAAAATCACAAATGCAATCAACTAGCTTTGCACGCCCCACCCAATCAATAACACCGAATTCTGCAACTTTGTTCACCAGATCTCCCAAATGCACCAAACTCTACATATTAACAACCAATTAATATCAAGCAATAAAAGAGGCTTGACTAAAAGTATACAATAATACAACATCGTGATCAAGATAATATGCCAGTTCAAAATCCATTCAACAGCTAATCAAACAAGAAAGCTATTTTGATGCTATTTGCTTCCAGAAAAGAATGAAAGAAAAAAGCATCACAAACAGTACAAGGGAGAACTAAGGGTTAGTTTGGTTTCTAGAATTGTTTTAATGAGCTTGTTACAATACTTGCATTCTTTAGAATACATAATTTTTATGCACACGCAATACATGTATTGTTTGCTTGATGTGACGAAACAATCATTCAAAATGAATAATTTTACAATCTCAACTTTTAACTGAGATTATTGGGATTGTTCAGTTGAGATTGTTGTCTCTCTTTTGTTCAACTTTAACCTTTAAAAGAACCTTTGCATTGAAATGAAGGGTACAAGTGACATTTCAGTTAAGGTGACTTTCATTTTTAAATATTGAAAACACACTCAAAAATACTAAACATGGTAATCTACAATGCAGCAAATTCATCAGTACATGTATAATATAATACATCTATTGATCACAATACATCAATTTAGAAATGGAGACCCCTAAGAGACCAAAAACAAACTATGAGGTCCAAACAGAGTACATGAGCATAACAATATTCTTCTAGAATGGTAATACACGGCATGCCAATACATGTCAGCCTGAAGTATATTTAAAGCAACTAAATCACAATGGGTAATTAGATTCGCATGCAAAGCAAGATGACGCAAAGGAAAAAACTTTGGCAAAAACAAATAGTCATGGTCTCAGTTGATGGAACAATAAGGGGGGAAAAGATCAGATAGCAGAACTCAGAGATCAATCATGCGTCAGAAAAAATTTCAGCAAGAGAGATGAGAGACGCCAACAATATATGTGGCCATTGATCATTCAAAATGATGAACCATTGCTGCTTATGATTTGGTGTGCAGATGTATAAATTGAGAATAGAGCCTTATAGATATATAAAAAGCAGACTATTAAATATCCATCACCAAAATAAAAACTAGTACATAAATGGAGGTTACCGATTCGGATTCTCTTATCAGAGTTGGATCGTCATTTTGACCAGCATCTGACGAAGATATCTTACTTAACAATTGATGAGCAGCAACCAATATAAACTTGCAATCAAGCCTGAGATTCACCCGTTTGTCAAGCAAGTCATTCATTATTTTGACCTGCATATACAAGTGGAAAGTAAAAGAAATCATATAGAAATGTTACCTGACACAATATTTACAACTGACATAAAAAAAAAATCAAAAACCTTTTACAGCTCAAACTATTCACAAGTTCAATCAAAAGTTTACCAAGCCTGTAATTTTTGCAGGAGAAGACCAATCTGGGTTCTGACAAAGATGGTAAAGGATCTTCTCACCCACCTGAACAAAGCATGCAGGAAACGAAATCAGGGTTATTAGGAGAAGAAGAACAAGAAGACCAATCAAGCAAGTGTAAAAAAACAACTTATTTAACTTTACCTTTGGATCAGATTCTCTTGCCAAAATTTCAAACAATATATCCCATGTCAAATCTTGCAAAACCGGGGAAAAATTCGCCATAAGAGATATCATGCTCGACTTCCAGTTGACAATAGAAAAGGATGGTGTAGAACCAACTGTCCCACTTACTGTTGACATATCCACATCTTTCATATCCCCGCTGACATCTAACTCCATGTCCATAATCCTACTTTTATCACCAGTGAGTGATTTAGGCATTTGTAAGTCGTTGTCAGATACACAAATATCAGGTGGTATCAACTGACCACCAGGACTTGTGCCACAATCAGAGTATCGCTCATACAATTTAGCCAGGCTGCGTAGGACTTTCTCCACTGACTGAACTATCATATTATAGACTGTAGAATCTAGACAACCACCACGTCCTTTGGCAAAGATGGGACAGCAAACAAAGCTTGTAAGTGCATCCAGAAGAGTGCTCTTTGCAACCTTCTCCGCACCAATGTCAAAGCATCCAAGAGACTGAAAGTCAGCACCATCTTCAATTGCACTAGCGCCATGATTCAGCAATTCTGCCACAAAATGTCCTGATTCAGAAATGAAAGAGGAGACTTCTCCCCTGGAAAAAAAACAAGATGAACAAGGTAGATTCGACATAAGATTTCCACACAAGCTTGAAAGAATTCAAATATGGTGGAATGATGGAGAACATGAGAAACCATGATACACAAACTACAATCTTATTAGCGCTTGAAATAAGTGCGCTGATCACTTCCGGTGGACCAGATCATGTAATTAGATCAATAATGAGCCACAGAAAATGTGATGAAAGCACATGTTCGATTGAAGTGATAGGAAGGTACCTAGCTACTAATGATCCATGTACCAAATTGCATACTACAGCACATATGAAGAACACATCAGTAAGAGGCATCCTTTTAGCCTCCTTATCTGTCATAGCCCTAAGAATATGTGCTTCCGTCTCGTCCAATAGTGAATCCCTCAATTTGTAGGGAAGACGCACACCATGGTGCAGCTCCGGCAAGGAAACCTGGGGGGCAAACCAGTTGAATCAATTTGTCAAATTTTCATGCACTGAGCCAAATATAGTAGTCACAGAAGCAAAGTGTAAATGACCTTGGTTTTGGAATCATAAATCTCGGAAAGAACTTCAACAAAGCATTCAAAGAACTCACGCGGTCTTCTAAATTCTTGCCCATCTAGCTGTAAGGATGATTAAGCAGCAATTAAGAATGAATTCAACAAAACTAACCTCGTAAATTTTTAGTATCAGCACATACCTTAGCCCAACCATCTGATACCTCTAAATCCTTCATAGAAGAATTTAATGGGAAAAGCGCCCGGTAATAGGGCATGAACGAAGCATAGCCAGCACAAAGAGCATAAGCAGCTGACGGTATTAAGAGGACTGCGTGCTCATTCAGAGTAGAAGATTCCTATACACAAACACAATTCTCTAATAATAAGGAAGAATCATGTTTTCCTTAAAGCAGAGATAAAGCAAATACAGATAATAAAAAAAGGTATTACGAATTTCCAAGTCATGAATAAAGAGGCACGACTATACAGTACTTCTAGAGCATATTACACAAACCGCAGTCCTAAAATCCTAACTATTAAAAAGCAATAATTAAAGAGTACAAAGCTCAGAAAACAACTAGAGCCTTTTAGGCAAACAGAAGCCTCCTTCTGCCAGGGAAAAGTAATAGAACCCTATTTACAGGAGACATGTTTTTCTGAATCCAAAAACAGCCATTGTACAAGTTAGACGTGGAAGAAAAGAAAAGCGCAAAAAGTGGGAACTTGCATTACAACATCAAAGAGCTCCCACAAGTTCAAGCAAGTTTCTTCCATGCTGCATGTAGGATGTGCTGCAGCAGGAAACTAAGAATCAAATGATCTAGGAACACCCAGGTATCAATGTGTTCTGGAATAGGAAAATAGCTATTGTGAACCGGAAAACAAGCATTCTGGACCACTAAAAGCAACTGGAAAACAGACAGATATGATCTAGAAGACTACGGCATCCCTGAGAACCTTAACCAGGATGTTATAGACAATCTAATTTAAGATTCTTAGAAGCATCTTGCATGTCCTTGCTCGTCAGTGCTCAAACGATATAGCACAAGTATTATATTCTTAATCGAAAGAGGAAAACAGAGAAGAACACACAGGAATGAATAACAATAATACGAGATAAGAATCGAAACCATTGGAGTCAATAAGACCTTAAACTTCAGATTGCCGAGAACAGCTCTTAAGAGATTCCTCCTCAGATGTATGGTATCCATTAGGTTCCCCTGAACAAAAACATAATCAGATGATAGGTAACTTTAAAAATTCATCTGCAGAGAAAATATCAGGAAGGACTACTTACCTGCCAACCTTTGTGTGAAAAATAGCAAGCAGCAAAATACAAAAAGGCCCTGGATTAAGATAGGAAATAAACATCTAGGATGAGAGGAGTCCATATAACATGTTCACAAATACTCAGAAAAGTTAACTTTCTCAAGAACATAGCTAAGCTCTTGCAATCCTCAATAGAAGGGAGGAGGAAGGAAACTACGACAAAAATCAAACAAAGAATACTACGGGATGAAGATTTGATAACCAAGAATTATAGAACAAATACAAGGTTTGTAGCGAGTAGAATGTAGGCCAAAGCTACCACAATGAATCAGAAACACCAAGCCTGTCTCTACTGCCGACAACTCCAAACAGGAACTGGTTCCAGCTAACAGCACCCTGAAGTCTGACCAATTTACCTTCAAAGATTCCCAAACTTGGGAGCAACATGACTCCCAAGTAATGTCCAACAGGATGATATAAACACAAACGCCATAACGAACAACTTAAAAACATGTTCAGCATACTTCTACAGGGGAAAGGGAAAGAAACCCCTTAACAGGAAATCATGTGCCGCAGACAGGAGAAAGGAAATCCAAAATGGTTCTGAAACATTATAGCCACAACCTAACTTCAAAAACACGAACAAATTCTCTCCTAATTGCATAAACCAACATGAAGCTGCAATGGAACAGATCGAACCCTATTTTCTCAAGTTCCCTCGTAATGTGATTCCTATCACGGAGTCCCTAGTCCACCAACTATCAAACACTAATGTGAGGATATACTTACATGGATGGTGTCCGCTTAAACAACTTCAGGTCCCATACATCTTGATGTACGAGACACATGCTTGTAATTTCCTAGATAACAAAACAGACAAAAGGTTCCAAGTTTACAACCATTTAGAAGGTGTCAACAGTCTATAAACCCAACGAGTCTTACAGAGTTACAGTGCAGATTCCACCACTCACCCTTGATATGATGTTTCCCAGTAGAATTAAAGCAGCATCAACCTGAAGGAGAGTGAAAAGGAAATAAACATGCAATTCATCGACATGGTAGTCCAAATCTCGAGACCACCCATAACATCTTGACATTTTCTGGTTTGCTCTCCAACGTATAATTTAATTCGATACAAAATCAAAGATATAGAGCATTGATAAATGCTTATTTCAGGACATAATTTGCTTATATTTCACAACATTTATAGGTAGCTGTCAAAAGAGTATCACTCTTTACTTGATTCAGCTAGTATGACTACATTGGTCACTGGAAGTACTACTTTAAAGACAAAACAAACATTACACTATAAACATCTGCTTACTAGAAGCACAAAGCTGATGCTGTGTACTAGGTAAATGTACACAGCTGTAACAGATTAAATAAAGAAACTGTTCACCTAATGGAGCACGGTGATGTAACAGATAATTCGCAGTATATATGTGATAGCTATCACTTAGGCACCCATTCCAAACAACATAATATACAACCCCAGTCAAGTTAACATTAATAAATGATTCGATCTAACCTAAATGTTGTAATCCACAGTTCGACAAATTCACAAAACCAAATTACTGCGGCAGTTATATGATACAATAAATAAATAAAAATGCACCTTTGTGAGGATAAGTAATTCGGACACCTATGAACAATCATTTCTTGTTAATCGACTATGACCAAAAAGTCAATTATCATAGCCAGCAAAATCCTACATCGACACTAAAGCACGCAAATGAGAATATGGTACGAAATAGACACTGTATTGCACTTACAACAGAAGTTTGAGTACTGAATACTGGCAACCCCTGCATCACGAGGTTCCATATTATTTGCCAACCATTGTCCACCTAAAGAATTGGCACCCAGTAAGTGATTGCAAGATGGCTCCAAACATCAACTTGTGAGGAGATAACTACTTAATTGCTCATTTCAACCAAGATTTACAAACGTAAGGATAAGCAAATGGAACGAAACATAATACTGTGTTTGTACATTTCAAGAATTGTGCTTTTGAGAATCAACAGAAAAAGAAAAGGCATCTTACCATTTTGTCGCCTATGAACATGCTTACAGCTTATATCTAGTAATGGGTGTGTCGAGTAACCAAATCTAAAGATACATCCTAACCTATAAGCTAGAAATGTCGCACATCAGACCAAGCACCCAAAGAGGTTGACCTGAATCACTCCAACGAGGGTAATTATTATAAAGGGTAAAACTGACATGGACTTGTATCTATGGAGCTCAAGGAGACAACTTAGATGAAGTTCCAACTTATTTTATCAAGCAGTCACGTGGTACAGACATCATAATAGTACAGCAGCAGCAGTCATGGCAACAATTGTCTCGTGTTTTTTCACCCTTCTTTTGGCTTTGTAAGGAGGGGTGAGTGGTGAGGAAGACTACCTTTTCTGAGATGAAGGAAGATCTTGAGGAGATCTCCGGTTGCGTAGTATGCAGCAAAACACTAGACAGGTCTTGCAAACTCCTTCAAGTACAAAAGGGAGCAAACCCAACCATGAATAATACAACTCTTTCAGAATGCATATCATGATTTTTAAAAAGCGCCAGAAACACATCTGGATGAAGCCTGAAGCAGTAATCATGCCTTATAAAAATAGCATTGGTGTGCATGCTAAAGGAAACTAGAGCAGCGTACCTTAAAGTCCACAGCAAACCATCATAGGCATGCCCCATATTTGCATCACTCAGAATTCTACAACATAAAAGATATTCCACCAATGAAAGGCATAAAAAGTTCTCTGGTACAATACTGATGACGGGAAACTTATTTTGAGAAGAAGAAAAAAAGCCTGCATATTAGAAATAGGTGGATATTCATAACATTCTCAATGATAACCCAATGTCTGGCCAGGCCAATGACAAATGAAAAGTCTTCACACCATTTTAGTCACTTTTAATCAAGAACAACATACAGCAGACAAAATGTACAAGAAATCTAGAACAAAAGAAAAATAGGATCAGTCAGCTAACTACACAAGTACATAAAAATATTACCTATCAAAGTTCAAGGAGATTCCTTCAAACCAAAGAATGAAAAGATCTTCACTCATTCGAGTGCAGTAGTTACGACTGAGATGGCAAAAAACAGCATGCCTGAAATTTGGCAAAAACAGGCAAACATCAGGACTAAAGTTGGATGACTTACCAGAATTTACCATATTGAAGAATAAAGAAAAGAGACACCAAGTTCCATTAAGAGACCACTCATGATAACAAAGTTAAAAGACACAGTTGTAGAGATTTCTTAAGTGCGACACCCAACCAAGTTACCAGATTTAAACAATTATAGACAATCAATGCATGCAGGTGGATCCTGAACCTACTTCATCATTAGCTTTAAAAGAAGTAAAACAGTACATAGCATGTCAATAAAAGATCTGCTCTGGTCGTTGCCTTCACATCATATCAGCAGAAACCCAACACCTCATTCGCAAGAAACTGTAAGCTAAGCAGACATTTTCGAGAACTCCTCGTACAAGCCCCAAGAGCAACATTTGTAACATAGCACGCCTATTCCTGCTAGTACTTAAATATGGACACATTCAAGTGGGATAATTACACAAGGTCCAGGTTCCAACATTGTCAGAAGTACACAATAGGTAAACAGGCAAAAGGATAATAGCAACAAATCATAATAACTCCTTTATGGCATCAGTGGGCTGATACTTACCATAACCATTTGCCCTTTGCGAGGGCTTCCTTTACTATTACAGATATGTGCTCCCTCTTTACACGCTTTTCAGATGAAGGAACTTTCATCGGACTTGCACAAGCCTAAGATTGATACCGCAGACATTTGTTAGGTCAAACAATAATATTTAAATTTAGGTATTTCCATCTATGTTCATCCATCTCGTCTAAACGTATTGCTCTTATAAAAGCTTAAATCACCATAATAGTACAAACTTGCAATAGCACAAAAGAGCTGTCCAAGGCCAAGTCCCATGACACCATGGGTTGAGTACAAGGTGGAGTGTTAATCAAAGAAGTAAATGAACAAAGTAAATCCTTAATGAGTACCCGATATAAGACCAAGGATGAAAGTTCCACCAAGCAATACTGTGAAACACTTAGCGCTCCACATTTGTCATCCTTCATTGTCTCTGCCCTAAGCTCGTATAGATGAAAATTATAAGAAGATCATGATTACTTGAAAAGCGTGCATGACAGCAAATTCACTTCGCTTTTTCAATAGATAAATAAAGACAGAAAGAAAGAAGCAATCACTTCACTCACCATGGAACACCGACATTCGGTAGACTACCTTGATCTAATTCTTTGCATATCACATCCAGCAGTTCTTCTACCAAAGAACTTCCTTCAATATTACCCCTAGTAAGGTTTAGCTGCAACCTAGCATACAACATTAGAGCATCCTGCAATCACAAATGCAAATAAATGTTTAAAAAGAAACAATTAAGCATATAATTATAGATGGATAAGAAGAAAAAAGGATCCATAAGTAGGGCACTATAGCAGCAAAACTGTAACGGCAGCCAAGAACCTTGAGGCCGCGGTCCCGTGTAGTAAGCCAACAACGAAATACAAAGTTTCGGACAGCATCATGGATCTCTAAGCATTCATGGCTCAAATTAGGGCCACCATTTAACAGGTAAACATTGACACACTCCATAAGCTTACGTGAAATCTTACTCTCCTCCCTGCTCAAGTTGCAACAAGGTGAAATGCCTTCATCAGACAAGACAATCAAAAAAGTGAATAAGAAAGAGAGGAGGGAAGCGTATTTCATGAAACTATTTATATACCTTACACAGGAAAATATCTGAACAAACCCCTTTGCAATTTCCACTCTAACATCTTCTCCCAAATCAGCCGGAGGATTTTCCAGAAGGGAATGCAAAGTCAGAACGCAGCGGAAGACCTCCTCTCTTGGAACACAGTGACTATCATTTTGTTCACTTAAAGTTGTTTCCACGCTCTCAAGGTAGAAATGGATCAGATCTGAGAAATTTAGAGTTGGGTATGTTATTAAAAAATTGAAGCCACTGGGAAGTGACATAAGAATAAAATGAACTCCAAATATAGGACTTACTAGTATAGACTTTTTTCCTCAAGTGAAAACGATAGTCTCCAATACTCAAAAGAAGACGAAGAATAATGCCATATTCCGACTGAAAGCTTGGGACGCTGCTCAGGACATCCCACAGGTGATTAAAGAGGGGTTTTACAACAGGTAACAGAACTGGCATCTTGCCTGGAAGCAGCAGAATGTGAATCCAAAATAGATTGGTAAACAATTTGGATAACGCAAACAAACTAAACTGATATGCTGATAAACAGCAGCATATAATGTTAGTTCCTATGGCGATACATTCAATCTCTTCGGGTAGAATTAATAGAGAAACCATAACACTAGGAATGCAAACCTGAGAATTTAACATCTTCAGCTCGCTGAACCACAACACGCAGTGTTTTTGCAAAAGCTGACTTCGGCAACCGCTTTTTGCTGGATGATATTTCTGACGACACGCACTGGATAAGCAATGTAATAAGATACGGCCATGTTTCAGCTGCAGGAACCATTTACAGTTCAATCCTTCAACATGGACAATCAGCCAATGAAACAACCAACTACTGCAGCCCACATTCTACTAGTACGAAGGATTTGTGTATCTTACCATGAGGAATTTTATCAGGATTAAGCTTCATGGAGTTCTGCGAAAGGTAACTGCAGAATCTTACCGATCTTTCACCTTCCAGCCATGTATTTAACAATTTTAACCCATCCTACACCCGGAAAAAAAGAATTTGAGCATCAAAATTCTGGGAAATGATATCATAGAAATTGCAGAAATGAAAATGAACAACAGAGTACTCAAAGCTCCAATTCATGCCTGCTCTTGCCCAGTGACCAGAAGGTATTTCAAAAATGCTCAGTCCTAATTCAACGCAGTAAAACTAAGCTGGAGTATAAAACAAACTGTATATGACTGAGTCATGACTTGTTAATGGCAACTTAATTTTGATCGCCAACTATTGCTATCTACAAATGCAATCATTTCCTCCAATTATTATCAATCAAACAAACAATCCCCCCGGCAATGAAGAGAAACAAAGTGACAATCATCCCAACTGAAAATTCCGGCGGTGTTCAAGGGAACTAAAGGGACGTTATCGACCAGTTATCATCGCTGCTAAACCTAGGCATTCACTTGCTAAAGAAAGAGAACCAAACACGAAGCATAAGCAAAATGTAGAATCCGAAAGAAGCAGTGGAGAAAGAGTGGGCTTCTGCTTACTTCCCGCGCTTTGGCTTTATCGGAGGAGAGCTTGGAGACGATCTCCTGAACGTCTCTTGAAGTGACCATCGCTGCCGCCAAGAACGCGGCGACTGCTTCAGAGACGTCAGAAGAGCTAACGCGGAGAGCGCAAATCGGGCGGGAGAGGAAGGGGATGACGGAGGGGAAGGAGATGGGGCCGGGGCAGGGCAGGGAGCACAAAGTTGAGGTTTTGGTCGTCTGGGTTTAGTGGGCTAGTTAGTAGCAGTAGGACTTGAGTCCATGGCCATGGGTGTCAAACTGTCAATTGTCAATTGTCAAACGGTGCTACAACCGGTTCAATTGGTACCAGATACAAACCGGCTGAAATTTCCCGGTAAGAAGTTGAGGTGGTAGAAAGGTTTTCAACTGGTTTATACTTTATACCACTAGCTTATAACCCGACACGTTGGTTAGAATATTCATATTTGATTATTTCTATTTTTATGTTACGTTTAAATCTATCAACCCGTTTAATTTTATTGGCAATCCTTCGATCGAGAAGATACATATAGAAAGGATATAAAGATCGAACATTTGAAGAAATATAAAATGTATCATCGATCTCATTTTCATAATGATAATTAAGTCCCCGGTAAAATGCTATTGGTTAGTTGATTATCAAGAAAGATAGAGTATAAAATCTCACTGAAATTCCCTCACGAACCATAGATAGTTTGAAACTAAATCTTAAACCTTACAATCCTACATAAAGGTTCAATGATTTCATTTTAGGAACAATATTCCACTAATAAAAAAACAGAGAGTTGTTGATTCAAGTCAACTATATGCTAACAACTCAGCTAAGAGGGGGCCATCACAACTTGAGAGCAAACGCTAAATTAGGGTTACCTTCAATATACTAATAGACTCGATCAAAGTAATAAGGAACAAAATTAGACATTCCTTCTCTATCAGTTCTAGTAGGTTGAATAAAGAATCGACCGACCTACTTCATTAAATCAATCGATGATTCCTCGTTTTAATATATAATTAGGTCGTCATAGCTTCAAAAACCATAAACCTAAAGATCCAATAGCCACCACTGTCCGTTGTACAATAAAAATTTTATCCACTATATCTTCAATCTCAAGGCGTATGTTTCAACCAAAAATTCAATTTTTAATCCTCCTTCGGCACCTCAATTTATTGAACTCCATTATATTCGCCATTGATTGATATCGGAGTTGAAATCTTTTACTTGCCCAGTTTAAATTCGCAAGAATAAAATCATAGTGCCAAGAGACCGGAAGATTGATTTTCAAAGGCGGCCTTGTACTGTGAAGTGAAGGGGTGCAAACTATTGCACCGTGGAGGGAATTTCAGAGGTCGTTATAAAGAGATAAAAACAAAGATAAAAAAGTATAAATTGAAAATGCAAGGACACAACCCGTAGTAATAGAATTAATTGCTTCCATGTTGGCCAATTACCAATTTACCTTCAGTGAAAATTAAGGAGAAAGCAGTGATTTTAGAATTGAGAAACTACATGAAACTCTGCTATGAAAATTGAAGTATCAATCACCATAAAAATACATAAGGTACACTTAGTGGGCTTGCTAATCATGATGAAAAAGTCCTCTGATTTTCAAAGTGTCACTCCGTGTATGTTTTGTGTTAAAAAATATACAAAAATTTTGTTTAGTGTAATTGGTTGCGATTGTAGTCTTTATTTGAAAAGAGTCGGGTTCAAATCCTAATATTGACATTTTTTATATGAAATAAATAATTAATTATAAAGACAAAACTGTCCTTCCTACTTTCACTCTCGTTGCATGAAATTTGAAATAGAGAAAAGTAGACAAAACTCTACTATATATTATTGGAGGAGGATTGTACCAGTTAGCGAGTGAAATGGTTCGACCAATGGTACAATCACTTTGTTTCGGTTCATATTAGTTTACCAAAATATATAAATATATAAAAATGTAACAAATAATTATTATCAAATGAATTTAATCATATATAAACCATTTTACTTTAAAAAAAATATTTGAGAGACAATTACGATATTTCAAATAAGATAACAAATACAACATTTAACATCAATATCTAAACGTTAATACTTGAATCCAACAAATAACATCAACATTTAACTTCTAAACTCATAAAGTAAATGATAAATTAAGTTTTTATTGATTATGTTCACTTAAATGACGTCATTTTGCTTAAAGGTCGCAAATTGATTAGTGGTGTTCACGCCGGTTTCATGACCAATGCCGGTGGAACTTGATTCAACAGTCTGGCATGCCACTGGCGTGACAACATTGAGTGATAGTCAAAATTGACGATATCTTTTATGACAACATAAAATCGAAAAATAACGGTCTGACCAATATGACCAATTCTCAAGCACAAACAAAATGACTTGGTTTTGCTTCATTTAATTAACAAAAAATATGCATTTAAATACGATGAATTATCATTTTGTTTGTAATATTATATTTTATTTAAATATAATTATCCTTTACTTTATTTGTAATATTATATTTTATTTCAGTATGAATGTAGTTTGTAAAAAATATTGTTTTGAGATAAATTATATATATAGCTAAGGGCCTCGTGCTTCTTGTCGTCGGATTCCTCAGCTGATAATAAAAAAAATAAGGATAACTTATCCTTCAGTCTCCAGGTTTCAGTCCAACGGCTCTTTTGACTCCAACAACTATTCTATTCAAAATTCTCTATAGATAGAGACCAATTCTTCACTTATAGTTGCATCAACCTCCCCAATTTTCTCTCCTTCACTTCATAAACACATTTCTCTTCTTATCATCAAACAAAAGAACTACTCTTTTTCACAAACTCTTGATCGTGACTCAAAATAATCGCTCTCCAAATTGTAAGGAAGATGGAGATAAAGTTATGCAAGGTTTGGATTCAATTTTCAAATGATGATTCCGCCAGTCACTATCAATCCACATCCAAGTTTTGGAAGTGAGTTGGAGTCGTGTTTGTTGCTAAAGGATTTAAGATTTCACTTGTCGACACAGGCTTGGCTGTTTGGGGGAAGACCATCCAACATCAATGTGGGGCGTGGAATGCGGCATCGAGAAGAGAAAATGTTACACCAATGAGCGGGGAGAACCTAAGTGATGTGGTCAATGAAGTTCTTACAATTTTTTGTTGTGTGTTAATTGTTTCTATTATCATATGTCGTTTGTACATATTTGTACAATCCAATTAATTGTCTAGGTTGATTGAACGGCAAAAAATTTTGTAGCGGACACCGGGAAAAAGTTCAAGCTTATGCATTGTTGGAGTATACTCCACTGTTGTCCAAATTTATGCAACAATTTAATGCATATGTGGCTCCCATCCCACTTATGGGTGGATCTCCATCCGGCATGCCATCTGGATAAAGTGATAGTGTCAATTTCAAGCAAACACATCTCCTTTTGTTTCAATTTTCTATAAGGTTAGAAGAAGAAGAAGAAGAACGCTATATTCTTCCACATAAAGTTGGGATTAAAATATTGGCCAATTTGGTGGAAATTCAAACATGCATGCAAGATTAGCAATAGCAAGAGAGGAACGTGAACGTGCAAGAGATTTGAGGGAAAATGACAAGCATGAGATGAAGGTAATGAGTATGGATCTTTATGAATCGAGTCCTTGAACTAGAGCTTAGTTTCAAAGGAAGAAGGATGAGATTTTGGCTTTGTACAAAACCACTCCAAGTTCGTATAATCATTCATCAATACAACTTAACAATTCATTCTTCTAAAATATTTCATTGTCGGCATAAACACAAGTCAATAAGAATTAGCCATTTATTACAATCATATGTAGAATGGACTAAAACTATACTTCAATATTATTAAATCACACATAATTATCTAATCTCAATTAGTTTCATTGTAATTCTTCTAAGATATTTCATAATGACTATAAATACAAATCAATAAGAATTAGTCATTTATTACAATCACATAATTAATTATAAATTTTGGTTTAAGGGGGAACCATGACTTTTATTTATTTGCGAGGGGTTGAGGCTCATTGAGTATCTCGGATATCAGATACTACTAAAAAACAATCTCTATCCCAAATTCAAAAAATTAACTCAATAATCGACAATATCAAATAATTACAAATCCATTTTGGTATTTTGTATATTCCAAATACTAATACTTCTACCACCCCTAGCTACTAATAGTAATTTAGATATTACAATCCTTGAGGTTGGTCACTAACTTTCCAAGTAATGGTTAATTACTAATAAACTTAAATCACTACTCGTTAAGTGTAGATAAAATTAATATGGGCACGATTACATTAACTATGTGTTCTCCTTCCTTAATCATATATACTATGCATAGTAATTTTCTATTACCCCTAACCAACCACTGCCCAAGTAACATTCATTATTAATGAATTAAAGTAGCTAAATTAGTCTCACCACTATTTAGACTACCTCGCAAGAGAACTTCATATTCTACTTCATTATTCATTAGTATGTTTTGTTCTCACCAAATCAGTTATTGTATGTTCGTTGTCCAAGTTTCAAGGTCATTAATATTACATATAGAAGTTTACACGTGCACAAATACTTATCACCTAACTGTATGTTAAGTATCATTAGCTTCGATTAATAGGGATTTGACGACCAACAATGTTTGGTTTTGTGTGTTCCAAATACTAATACTAAACTACCACCCCTAGCTACTAATGGTATTTAGATATTGCAATCCTTGAGGTCGGTCACTGACTTTCAACTAGTTTTGTGCCCGCCCGATGGACGGCGAGTGTCATTTGTTTGTACCTTTTCTTTTATTGTTTGTCATTTTTTCAATGGTATCGGGTTCCTACTTTTCATATTTATTTATTATTGTTATCTATTATATGTGTTTCATCTAATATGAGGGCGCTACATTTAATCCAGATTTTAATCATGCTCAACAATAATGTCAAACAACGTTGTAATTTCATCACCCCTTGGAAAATAGTATTCATGACCATCTGATCTTTGATTGACCTACAATTTTTAACTTCATAAGTTGTACATGGTTTAAGCGAGCGTCTTTCACCTTACCATACTCCTATCAAGTTTTGCTATTTAGACCATGAATTAAAGGAGTTTGAGACATGATACTATACCAAAGGCTCTAATGGGGAACCTCAGTTTCTAATTCTCTAATTCAGATTGTACGATTCATTTAATGCAAAAATAATAACTAATATTCTTATTTGTGAAAATATATTAAAGTACAACTAATAGGCGTAAAAGAAGGTGTATATTACACCTCGAGTTTACGCTAGTCTTTGCCACCATTATATTAAGGTTAAGGTTGTCAACCCGCGGGTCGACCTAGATTAGCCCGGACCCGGCCAAAAAAACGGGTCATACCAACCCATTTTCATTTCAGCCCGGAAATAGTCAAACTCGGTCAAACCCGGGTTGGCCTGACCGTTTAGCCCGTTAGAGCGGGTCAGCGGGTTGCTCTTCCTGAGCCTCGTTTTGGCCGTTGCGTCGCCATTTCTGTGGATTGCGCGGAGAGCAAACGAGGAGGGAAGCGGCGCCGTTCTGCTTGGTGTTGGCCTGCTAGACAAAGCGAGAAGGAGAAGCAGGGGTCTGGTCGTCTGGAAACCAAAACCCTACAAACATACATCGCATTCCATTTCCAGCAGCGCAATCGTCTCCTTCTCCCACAGCCGATCGATATCGCCACGCCAGGGTTCTTCGGAGGCGCGCTCCGGGTCGCCGGCGGAGAGAATCATCTTCGCAGGTCGGCCACCATCGTTCCGTCTCCCCTCCCTTCAGCTCGGCCGCCTCTGCTCGGCCTTCGCCTCTGCTCAGCCTCCGCCTGTGCCTCCACCCTTCTCATTGTCGGTCACCAATTCCTTCGCCGACGGAGACCATCTTCTCATTGTCTTTTCTTTTCCATTATTGCGACCCGAGCCTCTCCATTACCTTTAGTTCCCTGAGTCATAGTCATTTGGTAAGGTTTTGGGACTTGGTTCCAATAAATGTAACGAAAGATATATGTGATGTTTTGTTTTAGAATTTAGATGTTTTAGATAAGTTTGATTCCCATTGTTTGATGTTTAAGATGTTAGGAAGAAGTTGCATTGTTAGTAATTTGGAATTTTTTATGTTATTTAAGTGTGTTGGAGTTGAAGTAGTGTTGCATTTTTTATGTTGGATTCAGGATAAGTATAATATAATTACATTTTCCATATTTCTGGGCTAAACCGGGTTAAAACGGGTGACCCATTGACCCATGACCCACTAGCTCGTCCGGGTCTGGGTTGACCCGTGGTTTGACAACCTTGAGTACAACCAACCTATTTTGCTATGCTTCTATATTGCCTTCAACATTCTATAAATGATATCAAAATCAAATGTTAATTATAGAGACACTTTGTCTTCGCTTCACATTATCATCCAATATTAAATGTGTGACTGTAACTAACTGGAATTGTGTGATAACTTAATACAAACGAAAAGGCGCCCAGTTGTGCAATCAGTACAGTAGATGGATTTTCCGGACATCGGTCAGGGTATGATCTCGTGTTGGTTTTATAGGACACCGGTCCGAGTATGTCTTGTGCGGGTATACAGGACATGAGTAAGGGTATATGATCCAGTAGTAGATTTACAGGACACCAGTCTAGTTACGATCCACGATGGTATACATGACATCTACTGTACTACTCGGGGAGTGTATTATTTGGAAAATTAAGAAGTAAAAAGCACTGAATTAACATAATCATGCATGTGATTGAGTCTTTGTATAAAGATTACTTATGATGTGGTGAAGTGATGACTTCTTATGATGTAATATACGAAATGTGCATGTCGATGATGATGGTTATGTGAAGGTTTTCTATGGTGTTCTATAATGATTTACCATGAGAAGGTGCGATGTTTCCCTATGTTGGTGAATATGATCTTCAAAAAGAAATTACACTTTAATTAATCACCTAAAACATTTATGGATAAAAAAAGAAATCGGTAGCCAGAACAAAGCCTCTGACCTCATCACAGATAATATATAGCTTCGCTCATCTTGAACACCTTCTCGTAGTTGGTTCTGAACCAATCCCATTTTGTTCTTCACTCGACCAAGAAAGCTTATATCGTCTACGAATTCATGTCATGTGCTCACGAATTCGAGCAAAACCTGCCTTAAGCGTCATATCTGCAAAAGCGGGTACCTATTGCGATGAAACCCTAGGTCGATTAGTTTTTGGTTCTCCATATGCTTTTCGAGTAAATTACAATATAATAGTGCACCATCCTTTCGAGCTATACTCTTAAGGTAACAGATTTGACGAAGAATTGTTCATGGAAGAATATTTAATGACGTACAAAAAATGAAAATGGAAAGAAATACGAATAGCGTAAAAGAAAAGACAATGATATTAGTTTAATATGCAAGAAATGTCAAATTCAATCATATATATATATATATATATATATATATATATATATATATGGCGAGTTCTACGGTACCCTGGGTGAAATCCGGGGTACCGCATACCTTGAGTATGAAAACACTATCTAGACCTTGAATTGACCGATCTTTCGAACATGATACTATAATCTAACACTTAAAGATCAAAATCTAGGCCTTAATTCTCTAAATCTTATACCCCAAGATCAATTTAATTAGAAACAATAATCGACGGTTATGATTCGTCCAAATATAGGCACAAAAATCAATGCACCATCTTAGAATTTATAGTTTATGATTTGGATAATTAGGACCTAGGGTTCACTTATTAAGGGTTAGGGTATAGTACCATGCCCAAAAATCCTACTAATTTGAGGTCTAGATAGCATTTTCATACTCAACGTATGCTGTACCCCGAATTTTACCCGGGGTACCGTAGAAGGCACCATATATATGTATATATATGTACATTGGTCACGGACATATTTAAGCCATATAACCATAATTCAGTTTTGAAAAAGATACAAATTTTTTGTGAGCATTGGTGATATTCTTAAATACTTGAAATTGTCGTGTATCATTTAGCATATAACTGAACTATGTCGATATATTTCATTAATATTAAATTATAGTAACATGTGAATAAGTTATTATGAGTTATCACTGTGTTTTTACTTAGCAAATCAGTTTTACTTCATGCTATTATCTCTTAATATTCTAGTAAGCACACAAAAAATTTGTTATTTGTCTAGTACATCTCAATAAAAGCGTATTGGTTCGGATATTTATAGTATCTATTTCCTAACAAATTGCAACATAATTGTATTGGTTCACATATTTATAGTAGTTCGTACAAACAAAATGATAAATTCTTCATGTTCTAGAATACAATAGAAGATCATTCTTTTCTTTTCAAATTTTCAATTTTCAAAGGAAATCACATGTCAAATTATGTAAAAGTTTAGAATTGTGTACTGTACCAACTAAATTGATCCTTTTTGGATTTTTTTAATTAGTTTTAAAAAATTATAAACAATTATGAAACATATTATAAACTAAAAATTAAATATATTTTATTTTTAGCTGTTAATGATTTATATCACGGCTAAAAAATAGAATACAAATTTTTTATCCGTGATAGTTTTGTTGTGTAATGTACAGAAGTCAACCATTAAATAAAAATAAAATATTATGTGTTGTACATTTTTTATAACATAAGTATTATTTGTTGTGATTAATTGCATCAAAGAGATTTTATTCTTTTGGTTAAACAACTGAAATGTTTACAGTTTGAGCTCATAGTTTGCATGATTAAATCTTAGCTATGCTGATTGATATACATGTTTTGTTGTGATTAGTAACATCAAAATTGCTTTATCCAGTTGGTTGAACACTTGAAATGATAATAGTTTGACCTCATAGGTCATAAGTTCAAATCTTGGTCATGATGATTCATATACATGTTTATTTAGTTTTATTTTAATGTAATTAATATCTTTAAAATGTTAAATGGTATAAATGACGACCATAATATAAGTTAAGAATAAATGATTAATTACTAATCAACTTAAATCACTACTCATTAAGTAATGTATGGATAGAGCTAATGTGCAAATGGACATGGTTATACGAAATAACTATGTGTTCTCATTCCTTAATAATATTTACTATGTCTAGTAAATTTCAATTACCCCTAACCAACCACTATCCAAGTAACATTCCTCATTAATGAATTAAAGTAGCCAAATTAGTCTGACCACTATTTAGACCACCTCGTAGGTAGGGTTGGCAAGAATATTCATAATTGTGGATATCCCCCCGAATCTGACCTAATCGGGTAGACTCACTATCTAGCCCGAACCCGCCCGATTATAAACATGCATATGTATTTTTTTATAAAAATAATCATTATTTTCTCTAACTTTTTTATAATTAGCATATAAATATAACAGTTTCATGAAATTGTGTTGTTTTCATTGATTTTCTTCATTCTAGTGAATTATTGTCGTATTTTTCCTCTTATGTAATGTGAGAAAACGTGTGAATGTTAACATATTGGTTTGATTTGTAAAGAGAACTTCACATTCTACTTCATTTATCGTTAGTAAGTTTTGTTCTCACCAAATCAGTTATTGTATGTTCGTTCTCCAAGTTTAAAGGTCATTAATATTACATATAGAAGTTAACACGTGCACAAAGACTTAGCACCTAACTGTATGTTAAGTATCATTAGCTTCGATTAATAGGGATTTGACGACCAACAATGTTTGATTTTGTTATTATAGATTTTGTAATGTTTGTCCAGAAGTTTGAGAAAATTATTTAATCTAAAATTATATTTGTATCGCAAAGGTTCACGATTATTGAAAAATTTATTTTGTTCTCTAATAACACCAACATTCATTTAAATGAAAAGTGCTATTCACTTCTAATTAACGTATATATTTTTTTAAGTCAACCGTTGCGAAGTGCGAACCAATTAACTACTTATATTTTGTGAAAGTGTTTAGCCTATTCTGAGGAATTCATGAAATTATGAATTCATATCAATCATCAGGGGCGGACGCACGGGGCTTTAGGGGTGTCCCGGGACACCCCTAAAATTTGGGAAAACGATTATTCAACCCACGGTGGTAATTTATGTATGGATAAAAAGAATATAATTGATAGTGATTAGTGAGGGACACCCTGAAATTTGAAAAAAATGATTATTTTACTGTCTTTTTTTTTTAAATTTTTGTATGGGAATATAAGTGGTAGGTTGGGTAATTAAAATGTAGAGCACTATTATTATTAATACACTTAATTTGCATTAAACTACAACTCATTTGTTGTTCGATTTTGAACACTGCATTCCCTATCTCTAATTATTTTCAAAACCTAGCAATTAAATTAATTTCAACCTACCCTTAATTTGTATTGATTTTATAGTTGTATGACAAGTGTTGAAAGAGTCTTTCAGCTTTGGGTTACATAAGTCATCAAGAACAAGTTTACAAATTGAATATGTGATAAGTTCGTGAATGATTGTCTAGTAGGGTATATAGAGACAATTTTTTTAACATTGTAGAGACAAAGTGTATTCTACAATTATTTCAGAATATGAAAACACATAATGGACTTAACCTGTATGAGCAGCGGCAGATCTAGGGCTGGGCCAACCCGGGCCACGGCCCAGCCCTCCTCCGGATTCAGAGCTAGTATAGTGCTTATAAGTTTTTCGATTTTAGATATTTGGCCCAGTGCTATTTAAAAATCGGCTTAGTGTTATTTGATAATAGGATTTTGTGTAACTAGGAAAATGGTCTAGATGAACAATTGAACATATCCAAACGACTACACTAAATTTAGCGTAGAAAATCTAGCACGGATTATTTTTATTTGAAAAAAAAACAATAAAATTCAAAAGTCTATAACGTAAAAGACTAAGTATAAAGTTTCATTGAAATAAAAAAAAATCTCTATCGACTAAAGCAAGAACAAGAATAAGAGACGACCGGATCCGAAATGGATTCCTCCGCCAGTTCGTCGACCGCTGGTTTTCTTTTCCAAATTAGCATTGTAATGAATGAAAATTAATAAATTATATTTATTATATATATTTTTTGTTTATGGCATCCAATATTCCATTCAAATGCGGCCTAGTGTTGTACTATATCCTGGATCCGCCGATGTGTATGAGTAATGTATTTTCTTATTTACATTTTATTTTTATTAATTATTTAATTTGTATTTGTATTTTTATTAAATTTAATTTAATTTTAAAAGAGGATAACCCTATAAAAAATTACTGAGTCTGCCACTGTCAATCATGATCTGTTTAGATCACAGATTAAATAACTACAGCCCAAAGCCATGATCAAAGTACGTTTCTGGTCACTTGTAAAGGAAAAGTGCAGTCTTCTCAGCAGGGGGCCACAGTACTACTGCTCCCCCAATTTTTCAATTCCTCATCCGGCCCTGAAAGAAGTACAAAAGCAACAAAGAATGATCGAAAGCCCAAAAAAAGAAGGAAAGACAAGAGATTCGTCCTCATTTGTCGTTAATTCCAACACAAACCATTCTTAATTTTCGACAGCACTACTACAGATCGTCCTCGAGATTACAACACAATAACCCTACAGCTACATAGCTTTGAATTTCGAACGTCTTCTCACAATCCACCAGTACCCTCAGGCCTCAACGACACATGCAACTCACGATCAAAAAGACGAATGAAAAATTAATTAATAAAGACAGAAAGTCATGCAGAGAGAGAGATAATTCAGTCGTAGTTTTGGTGCTCCAACAAACATTCCCCATTCACACCTATATATAATTAGCTAGCTAGCTTTCCCACACACTATCTCCGCCGCCTCGAAACCTGCCAAAGCACAGTCGGATCTGACTGATCATCGAACCTTCCACGTCATCAGCACAGGACCATTTCATCATATCATAACCCTCCTCCCTTTCTCTTTTTTTCCACCCCGATCTCAAAGCAACTAATTAAAGCAGTACTACTACTTGATCCAGATATAATTAGTTAAACTAAACGGCCGGTAAGCGAGATTCTGCATGTGTGCTTAATTAACGTGCATGTTTGCATTACAAGAGAGGATTGGTGGTGGCGGCGGCGGTGGAGGAGGAGCCGCCGCCGTTATAACCATTCATCACGAGATGATGAGGAAGATGGTGACGATTCACGGCGTTACTACTGTTAGCATGAACACTAGTGATACTACTACTACCGCCGTTATTGTTCCAAGCCCCGTTGAGATACCCGAACCCAGTAGTAGGAGTTTCCTCATGATGATGAAGGTGGTGGTCTTGCTGCCAGCTGTCAAGTGATAAAAGCTTGGCCGTCGTCGGCTTCACATCGTCGTCACGAATCTCCACGTTGTTGTTGTGGTGGTGGTGGTCGTGGTCGTAAGGCAGCATCAACCTCTGGCAAGTCTCCATGAAACTACTCATCCCAGCAGCAGCAGCCACCGCGGTGGCGTAGTTATCATTGTCAGAAGGTTCACCGGTACCGTAGCTCATCATGCCATGGAAATTACCACCAAGCCCTCCCAACCCCAGATTCTGATGATCATTATTGGTAACAATATCAGCAGCAGCACCGTTCCCCATGAAATCACAGTTGTTGGCCGTAGCAGCATTCCTGCCGACGATGGCCTCCAGCTTGCTCTCCAGGAAGTCAATCGGCTCCATCATCACATCATTGTTGTTGTTGTTGTTGTTCATCATGAGACCAATAGTGCCGCCACCAGCCATGTTGCTGCTGCTGCCGCCGAGCAGCAAGGAGTTGAAGTGGTGGTTGTTATGATGATGATGATGATTCATGATGAGGTCATGGTGATGCAGCAGGTGGTGTGACGACGAGGAGGAAGGCGAGGACGTGGCCGATGACGAGTTTGAATAATGCTTGTTCTTGCCGCCGGATGACGAGGGTTTCTTGGACTTGCGGCAGCCGCCGCCGACGGGGATGTTGCGGAGGGTGCCGCCTTTGGTCCAGTAGCGGCGGCAGGTCTTGCAGAAGTATCGGGGCTGGGTGAGGCTGTAGTTGTTGTAGTAGCAGAACTTGGTGTGCGTCGACTCGCACCGGGGGCATTTCAGGGACTGGTCGTGCGGCGGCCTCAGCCGCCGCTCCATCATGGCGGCCGGCCTCGAGCAGGCGGCCGCCAGCATCATGTCCCCTCCTCCTCCTCCGCCGCTTGATGGGGATAAGGACGACGAGGAGTCCATTATGATTCCCGACTCGTCCTCCATCGTGCCCGCCTGGACCTATATAATTTGTTGTAACACGTATAATATATTACAGATTCATTCATCCATCATATTACAAAATGTTTCGTACGTAGAATGAATGAATGAAGTACCTGCTGGAGCCAGTCAGCGGAATCTATGCAAACTTGCAGAGAAGTAAGCCCCATGATAATTGATTCTTTGAGGTCGAGTTGGAAAACCCAGGAAGTAGATCGAGGGATTGGATATGAAAGAAGCAACTGAGTTGGATCCTGGATGAGTATACTAGAACGTAGTCAGATGAAGCTAGCAGACAGAGAAGCGTGGAGAAGAAGGAAGGACAGAGGGGGAGGGAAATGGCAGATATAGAGGAGAAGGGAAAGAAGAGTGTTTGGTGTTGTGTGAAGGAAAGGAAGAGGGCGGGCGGGGGACGTGAATAAGAAGGCATGGAAAAGGTAGCCCACCGCTACTCTTAACACCGTACCAGCAGTTCGATCGAAGAAACCGCCTATCAAAAGTGAAATTTGATAGAAAAATTTAGCGGTATGAAAATTTTGAACCACAACTTCAGTATAAAATATTATATAAGTCACTACAAACCACAAAACCCTCATCCCGCCGCATGCCACTCAGCAGCTGCCAGCTTGTCGCGTACAGCTATTCTTTGAGATAATATAATTAACAGAATACAACATGTAATTTTATTTTTTTGGTATATTAGTCGGTTAATTATCAAACAATTCTAATTGGCTGGTCGAATTTCAAAGCATGCACGCTGGGAAATCCAGATCTTTGTCGTATCCAAAGCATGCACGCTTTCAGAATTAAATTGTCAGTTAATACGGTGTAAAAATCACGGTGTTCAAACGTAAATTTTCTGCCAATAATATTAATTAAATCTGATAGAAAACGGAAGAAAATACGGACAAATGAAATTTCAACAGACAAAAAAAATATAAACTGGGGCGGGAGACTACGGACTGCGGAGGTGGGTCCGGGATGTACTGGGTTTATATTCACAGTCGGTGAGGTGTTTGGTGGGCTTTACAACATTCGGTGGGCCCCCACTATGTCTGTCCCGAGGATGCCATCCGGGGCCCACTACTAATTAGAATGGGAAACGAGATTTTGGATTGGAATCGACGGTGGAGATGTGAGCGTGGTTGGTGAGATTGGGAAAAACGCCGAACCGTCAGATTTCTCCTTGGACGTCATAGAATCGCCGCGAGGTCGGCGTCAGCTCAAAAGGAGAGGGACTCGGGGAGGAAGGAGACAAGTGTGAAGTGTGAAGTGTGAAGTGTGAACTGTGGAACAGTGGAAGTGTATATACTTTGATAGCCAATTCTGTTATGGTAAAATCACCAAATAGGGGTTGTCGCAAATGAGTCGTATCGAGTCGAATTTTGAACTGATCCGGGAAACGAGTTCAGCTGGAGCTCGACTAGTTAATAAGCTCACGAGATCTACTCGATCAAGCTTTTGTTGCTCGTCAATTAGCTCGCATGCTTGGCTCGAGCTCATATTCGTATTATTTAGTATTGTTCATAATGCAACGTTATATAAAGTAATTAGTGTCTACACAATCTATAATACATAATTTAGAATTATAAATAAGACATATTTACTCAAAATACTCATAGGGTCATTTGGATGGAACATTCTCAAAATGAGGCAATTTGGGACAAAAGTCTCATTTTAGAAAATGAGCTAATTGTATGAGGAAATGTTTACATAATTGTCTTGTTTGGCTTGTGATTTGGCATGAGACAATTGTGATGATGCATTTTATGAAAATACATATTTGCCCTCATACTTTTGTCCTTCTCCATCTTGGAAAAATTAAGAAAGAAAAAAAAATAGTAAATAAAGGGGTTAGATTGGGAAAAGTGACCCACAAAATGGTGTAATGTAGATTACCTCCCTCCCACCCAAGTAATTGTGATTGACCCATAATGAAGCAATTTCAATTATCTCATGTCCAATTGCCTCATTCCTACATTTTGCAGCCAAATGGGATTTTGGCCCAACTCTCTCATTTTGAGTCAATTGGAGCACATTGACTCATCACTTTCATCCATCCAAACGACCCCTATATAATATTAAACATAACTTGTAGCAAGATATATAATAATCTAACATATTTATAAATTATCAACAAGTTAACTCATAAATTATAGAATGATTTTACCGTAATCAGTTATTTGAACGGTCATGTTAGCCACACTGTCTGTAAGTCACAGCTTACGAGCTCAAAACGAACCAACTTACGTGCTCAAACGTGAGCCAGCTGATCATGAGCTGAGTTCAACTAGCTACAGCGAGTCGAGCGGGTTCATATATAATCCTTGTGAGCGGAACAAGACATAACTCATACCGAACTTATTTACTAACGCGAGTCAAGTGTTGAACGAGATTTTCTCGAGTCGAACAATCAAACCGCTCGTGAAATTCGATTAGCCAAACTTTGTGGTGGAGGGGTTTAAAAACTTAGTAGGGCGGTTTTCGATAAAGAGGCAAGAAGGCATATCGAAAGAGCACTCAAACTTTGCGGGACCAAACAACATCCCCCACCACCGCCACCACAATTCAAAGACTAGGACAGGACAGGACTGCACTTCCTCCAAGCATCCTCTTCCCACAAGCAAAGGATCGATTCCTCCTGCTCCCACAAACAAACTGCCTCCCCGCTTCTATTTCTGGCACTATTTCTTCCCCTCCCCCCTTTTTCCTTCAATCATCACACCATTCTTGGTGGGGACTACTTGTGTAGTTTCTTTACTAGCCTAGAAAAGAAACATCCTATGTGTTAAACTAATTGAGCTTGATTCAAATCATAATTTAGGGCCACAAATCCCAATGAGTTCACGTTGATCTCAATAATCCAACCAGTCATCGACACATCATTTTGCTGTTGATCTATCAGTCCAAAATCTGAACTAGGTTTAGCAACATGAAGAGAGTGATTGTTGACTTCAAGATAGGAATTCGAAGCGGGTGACGTGAATGATCGAACATACTTGCAACCAGATATGTTGTGTTTATGTGGAAGTGGAGAGAGAGAGAGAGAGAGAGAGAGAGAGGGAGGGAGAGAGAGAGAGAGAGAGAGAGTACATAGTATCAAGAGTAAGAATGATTAAAACAAGAGTGAGAGTGTTGGAAACGACCTCTGGGCGATCTTATCGTAGAGAACAAAATAAAATAAAATAAAAACGATATATGTATTGTAGATAAGGATGCTTAGTAATAATAATACTTCATCGAGTATACCAACATTGAGTTAGTTTTATAATTATACATTTATGTAAACATTAATATAGAGTAAACGTTAATTATACATTCATGATTGTTTTATTGTCGCATGTTTTCGATATTTGCAATGACAAAAATGAATATGAGCCAACTAGTTTAAATACTGCATTGACTTATTTTAATATAGAGATTACATGTTCTGAGTATGTTCAATAGCATCTAATAATAATAAAATAAACTTATGTCATCGTTATTAAAAAAAAAATACCACTTTGATGTTTACAGAAACTTCTAACCATTGATGACGATGACAAGTTAAATTAAATGGATATAATACCATAACCCCAAGATGACAATCATGATGATTCTTTGAGTTTCTTTATTGGGGGTTCAAAATTGATTTGAGGTTTGATGCTTGCAGTGAGGAATTCAAACGAGATGCTCTCCCCCTTGGCGGGGGCAGCTTTCCTTAAACATGTAACATGTTGATTGGAAGCCAATTACCAGAGATAGAGAGAATTAGCTTTAATTTCCATGCATTTGGGTTGCAACTTTATATTATATACGTTGTTTCAAATGTAATAAAGAAGAAATATACTAAAGTAATCCTGTAATTTATGTGCCAATTACCCAATGCTCCATATTGACTCCTTTCTGTTTTTTTTTTCCAAGTAATATAAAAAAAAAGTTAAATCCTCTACCCAAAATCCCAAAAAGACAATTAGTGGAGCCACCCTACAAAATCGAAGGACGCTATCTCTAAAGGGGACAGCAGCAGGGCTTGTCTTGCCACTCTATGGGCAGCCCAGTTGCCCATATTGACTCCTTTCTGTTGGAAATAGAGAAAACTTATCGATCTCAATCAATTACCATTTTCGCTAATCACTTATAAAAGATAGATAAATCACAATTGTCAATAATTAAAAATGAAAGTGAGGAGAATCCTGAAATACTAAATTCATCGTTTTTCACGATATGTAATTTTATCACAAAATAGTAATGTAATATATTAAGTCATCTTACATCCACATTTCGGGACGAATCAAACAAAGACAAAGTTTGTTAAGAGTTTAAAAGCATTATAGTTTTTGTTCAAAATAAAGGTTCTTTCAAATGTTAATTAATCTGAGATAATACACATATACAAAAAAGATGAAATCAAAAGACCAAAACGGCAGGATCAGATGAATAAAGTGCACTTCTTCCATGCACCTTTTGTCAAGCACACTTCTCCTTCCCAGGACTGAGGGCCATGTATGTAGGCAATGACCAAAACAAAATCATTACACAACTTATGGAACTTCAATGAGCCAATGCAATCATCACATTGTGATCATCATAACATCATTTGTTTAAGAAGAAGAAGAAGAAGAAGAAGAAAAGCTGGAGTAAACTCTGGCTTATTCTCCAATCATTGTGGCGTGGTAAAAAAAATTACTCTTTGATCTGTAAAAGCAAGCTAGTTTAGTTTGTTAGTTCACTAAAGGTGTGGTTAAATTTCACTCAATACCTAATTATTATGATTAAAAACCTTGACATTAGACATTTTGATTATATTGCGCTAGAGTAATCATGATCATAGTTCAACCACGGGTACGTACCTAGTCGTCATTTTTATAAAATAAAATTACAAGGTATGCAATGTGTGTTACGATTAGAGTTAACCCATTTCTCATCACATATTCTTCAAGTTATAAATCCAAAATTCTTCCGGATTCTCATTGTTCTGCATGCATATATTTTCCTGAATAATATTATTAGCTTGAGTTTTTCAATTATAAAAGCAATGACCATGTAATTAACAAGCCATAGAATCCAAGAAGCTTTGTTATAATCCATCGTGATTGGAAAGTATCAAAAGAGGATGGGGAAAAAGGGGTTAAGAAAAAAAGGGGACGATGATGGTGGTAAAGAAGGAAGAGGAAAAAGGGTGTAAATTTACTGAAAACAATGGCCATAACCCTAGGCTATAAATAAAGCATTAAAAAAGGAGAACGAAGGGATCTAAGTACAATACTAATCGCAGTTTTCATGTGAATGCAACTTTTTTTTTTCTCTCCTTCAAATGTTGCTTTTTTAATCTCTCTAAATAAAGCCAAAAGATGGGGAGAGGAGAGGGAATAAAGCTAGTCTTTACCATTGTATAATGTATACTGTATACACACATATAAATATGCATATATAGATCACCAGATCTCATTGGCTAAGAGGAGACAAGTTCATGAGCTTAATTGTCAATCCTACACACATAATCATATATGGTAGTGCTTGTTCATCAGCTAAAAATCTACAAGAAAATGTACAATTGATTTGATAGACCATTAACTTAATATCACATTGATTAATTTGGATGACTGGTTGTAATTTATAAGGGCAACTTAACCATATTAATTAAATTGATCTAAGTTGGGATTAAGTGATAGAGTTTTGGGATACCCATATTGTCATGCGAGGTACCTTAATTAGTGTATACTGCATTGTTGCTGACCCATTAGGTATGACATCATCTGAGAGGGATCGATGTGCGTATACCTCGTCCCAACCTAAACATGACATCATCCTACGGGGGCAAACATGATGCCATCCCAAGGAGGGTTAGTGTAGACTAGGTCGACGCCATCAAGCATGCCTCGTCGCCTACGTACCCCTCAAGTACCCATCAGGAATGACATCGTGAAAGAGGGGCTAGCGTGGGTATCCACTTGTTAGGATCCTGCAAGCATGATATCACCCTAACGAGCCATCTATCAACCCCAAGCATCAAGGTGTCAAGTATGAAATAATCTGAGGGGTTAGACACATACACTACCAAATAGTAAAGCATGATAGGTTACATGGGTGTGCCTACCCAACAAGCCCATCGAGGCTCTAAGTGTCAGCCTGCACACCCTCACATTTGGTAACACCTAGGTGTCAAGTATAATGTTAAGGAGGGATAGTGCACACACCTCCTCCGATGTTCCAAACCCTCACATACCCCATTGCATACCCCCACATCGTCCAATCCCTAAAGCTTGACATCATCCTAAAGGGATTGGTGCACGCAAGTGTCAAGCATAAAGTCATGCAAGGGGTCAACATGGATATCACTAAGGAATAGAACATCAAGTTACTTGGGGTTAATGGGTCATGAGGCGGTGACTATAGTCGACATGACGACCCCCTAAGCATGTTACTCCTCACTTGTCAAGCATGACAAACTATCTAGGTGTCAGGCATGAGACATCCAACTAAGTAGTCATCATGTCGTATCTCATGATCAAGCATGCAAGACTCGCATACCTAGCAGGCAAGAGACAAAGTGGTCGAGCAAAATATTTTATTGGCACAAAGAAGCTACCTATCAAGCGAAGTCATCAAGCTATCAAGGTATCCAGTGGTTTGCATGTAAGCAAGAGGGGTTAGAGAAACAAGTTACGTCAAGCACCAGAATATTTAGAGGATCAGTTACCAAGGCAGTTACACTTGATGGCTACAAATATAAGAAATAAAGACGAAGCAAAGGTTCTCAAAACCAACACTTTGACACACATGTGAAGTTTTATATATCTTTTCTTTACAAATTACTCATAGGTAGGTTTTGGAACTTTCACCGAACCTCCATAGGAGTAGAGTCAATTACTGTAGCTTGTTCTAAAAAACCCATAAAAACATTAAATGCCCTCATTCGAACATTATTTAGAGAGGTATGAACCGTATTGTTGTCATTTGTTCAATAAGTCAAAGATAACATATACCTACTTCTCTAATCCCGTCACTCATTTCGTGAGACAAAAAGACAAAAAGGGAAAAGTATTAATTTCTTGAGAAGGTTGATTAAAGTTTACCAATGACAAAATAGGTATTTATATGTGTAATCACATAATTCAACATTCCACAACATGGTCAAGATAATGGAATCTATTTTGTGCGTAAGATAATGGGACATTGATCTTGGCCAGGTAGCTATAGCTAGCTGAATGGTGAATTGGTGATGGAGATTTCCTGTCCCCCACCCCCCAAATCTCTATATATGGCGTTCTGTCGTCTTGGCTTTGAAATTCTGAGGATAGTGACAGTCATGTGGAGAAATATGCTTTGTTTAAAAAAGTGCTTAATTCACCAACACGAAATCTTTTAATTCTTGGTCAAGCCACCGGCCGCGAGCGCGCATGCAATTTCCAAATGTCCATATTCTACTACCTTATTTGCTGCATGCAGTTAGTGGCAGCATTTGGCCGCATTTCCATCTCTACAAGGAAGGCGCAAAATTTCAAACAGATTTGGTTTGTGCATAATCCAATCTACTTTCAGATAAAAAGTTAATATAATTCAATCTCGTATTAATCAATGTCGCAGCATGTTCAAAGTTATGACGACTGACGAGGTTCGACATCAGGATTTGATTAGACCTCTCCATCACAGAAGACTCCGATATCATGTCAAGAACTAGTTGATATCCCAATAACTGGAGTTGTTGAGAGAATCCGAGAGGTACAATCATGATAAGACCACTCTCTTTCCACCTAGCTAGGTTTAAATTTTGAATCTATCGAACATGCAAGAAGAATACAATTCATGCATGCTAGCTGGCTAGCTGCAGACATGCAACAGATACAAAGATTCATTGGGGAAGCTTCAAACTGAGAATCTAATTCGATTGCGGGGCTGGCTTGCTCATGATTTCATCCATCATCAGCTTGCTAGCTAGATCAGCAGATTCTGGCGTGGCGTCTTTCTTGGTTACGATGAGAAAAAAACGAACCCAAAAAAGGGGAAAAGAAAGGAACATTTAAAAGTGGTTTTGTCTCTGATGATGATCAAGTGATCGATCTAAGTTCTGCCTCGTAAACAGAGCAGTCAATTATCTCTCTGGCTCTCTGAAATTTGGTCCAGAGCCAAGGTGTCGCCGCATTCTCTGATCTACCAGGAAAAAAAGCTCACCAAAACATATGAAGGGTCATGATTAGACCCAACAGCTTCGCCTTCCTTTCATATTTAAATTTTCAGCCACAATTTACCAAAATTGCCTCCACAGAAGTTAGCATTCATGGATATGATTATGATATGACACTTACGCACAAGATCCTTATTCACTTCTTCTTGATTCTAGTTACCCCTATTATTTTTGCCATTTAGATATTCAATGAATAGCATTTAGATTGAAACAACATTATTGGAGCCAACGTCTATTAGCCGCCAACTAAAAAAAATTCAAATTTTGAATTTTCCCTTCTTTTCATTATATAAATTCGGATACCATTAACATTTGACTCATTCCAACAAAAACTTCTGTCGTCGAGCACAGTGCCTTCGTCGCCGACACCGTTCCGTCGCCGTCCAACCTCCCGTCGCCCTCAATCGTCGGAAAACAAGTAAGTTTAATTTTCCGGCAAGAAACACGGCGGGCCGGAAAAAAATTACGGCCGGGACGCCGCCGAGTCGAAAGATTTTTTTTGCCCGGCAGCGTCACGGCCACAAATTTTTTTTCGGCCGATCGTCGAACATGCCGGCCAATATTTTTCCAGCTGCGTGTTCGTCGGCCGGCCGAAAAAATTTTGCGGCCGGGGCGCCGCTGGGCCGAAAGAGATTTTCGACCGGCTCCCCGCCTGGTCGAAAAAATCTTTTGGGTTGGCGACGCACCGGCCGCAAAAAATTTTCGACCCCACGACGCACCGGCCAAAAAAAATTTCGGCCCAGCGACGCACCGGCCACAGATTTTTTCCGGCCCGACCGGATTTTGCAAGCAATTTAATTTAATTTTATATGTTAGTTAATTAATTAGTCAATAAAAAATTACCTAATTAGTTAATAGAAATGAGCAATTAGTGTTAATATTTATTTAAATTTGTGTATGAATGTTTTTTTTTGGTAATAAGTGTATGAATGTTTAATTACTTAGATTAGTTAATAGAAAATTAATTAATTAATGATTGATTTAACAATCAATGTTAATATTCAGTACATTAGTTAATAGAAATTAGCAATTGGGGCATCTCTTGTTTGTCTCGCTGCTTCAGGACCTCTTTCATCCACCTCAACAGTAAGACGCCTAAAGTGTTGTCGTTGAAGCTCAATTTCATCACTGACTTGTTGTTGACCTGGGGGTTTTTATAATCCAAAGTCCGCCAGAATACATGCAACTCTTGAGCATAGAATTGACGTCCTTCTTCCTTAGCTTGAACAACCTGACAAGCACCTTGAGCCCATGTGTCATCTGAAAATGACACGCACAACTGTCCTTCAACTCTGCCGCCCCATCTAACATCAGTTTGATTGCCTCACAACTAACGACCCTCCTAAAAAACGTGCACGGAGCCCCAATTGCCCTACTCATATTGTGTTTCAGTGACTTGTGCAGTTCATTCACCACTTCCAGAAACTGATGTTCCATGTAGTTGTGGTTCTTCGCAAAACAAGTGTCAATCGCTCCTCTACCAGACACAAGGAAAGTCTTGAATGAAGAGTGAGATGACTCAACTCTATTCGAGCTCGTGTTACCAAGATGAAACACATGGTTCGTGTAGCACTTTGCCCACATTGTCTGATGAGGCAACCACTCACCTCGCACGTAGTCGACCATTTTTATGTTCTTTTCTGTCCAGACCCTCTCAAACTCATTAATCTTTTGAAGAAAACCCTCTTGAGTCCAACTCCATGCAACTTTGTCGAAATATTTTTCCATACCGCTTGTGCTACCTCTCTTTTTGCAATTCCACCCAGTAATTGCTCAAACATCTTCTTCACACAGTTGTTGACGTGCCATAAACATAGTAGGTGGACAGTATGTGGGAGAGGGAAGACCACAGGAACAGAAGCAAGCATACCACCTTCTTTGTCTGTCACAATGACATTCGGAACCGTATCACCGAGCAACCCTTTAATACATCGCAGCAACCACTCATATATTTCCTTTGTTTCCTGCTTAATAATTACACATGCAATGTTGAAATTCTTCTTGACTGGAGTAACCCCAATAATCTCAACCCATGGCCAGCCGTACCTGTTCGTCTTGTAGGTCGAGTCGATGAGGATGACGTATGGCTATGCATGCAACATCTGAATGGACGTCGGGTGCGCAAAAAATAGATTAGTGAGCACATTATTAGCGTCCTTTTGCAAACAGATATGGTACCCACGTTGTTCAGCTCCGTGAAGCGCAAACTGTATCGCATCCATTTCACTCATATCATCCAATCTTGTCTTGTAATTTCTGTTGTACATCTGTTTGATATCATGATGCATACCCCCTTCAGTATTGAGTGTCGTCTTCTGCTGATTTGGTCTCACCCCCGCCTTCCTCATTAATCTTAACCTCTCTTTTTCAACCTCACTAAACTGTTTGTTGTGTTGGTGATGTTCTGGATACAACACTTTTTCATGGTTGTGAAACCCTCTATTAGCTCCGGTTACACGACTTGTCACTCCTACTATGACCCTATGTGTTTGGACCATTCCCTTGCCATACTTCCTTAATACATATCCGAAACTGGCAATCAATACCCTTCGAACTAATATTCCCACGCGTCTCCTTCGTAGGGTCTGGTTTATAAGACTTAACGATCCTATTGTTTCTGTCGCAAAACATACAGAGGGCAGTAACAGGATGTAGTGCTGTAGTATTCGGTTTCCATGCTCCTCTAATAATAAAGAACCCACACTCCCGAGCGATTGCTTTTCCAACTAACTTAGCTAACTCCACACTTGCATAATGGATCACATTCTCAAATTCATGTATGTAATCATGATCGGTCGGTAACCACTCTGACATTTTTCCTACTATTACAATATAACATATCAATATTCCTGTGAACCTAAACGCTAATTTCAAGTCTTAACCGCTAAATTCAACCCCTAAACTCTAAATTCAATTCTAAATTTAATACTTACACGCTAAATTCAACTCCTAAACTCTAAATTCAAGTCTTAAACACTAAATTCAACTCCTAAACTCTAAATTCAACTCTTAAATGCTAAATTCAACTCCTAAACTCTAAATTCAATCCCTAAAATCAATTTTTTCCGAAAAATTCCAACACAGACTGTGGGCCGAAAATTTCCGGCGGCCGGAACCAGGCAGGGCCGACGGAAATCGATGGGCGGAGCCGGGCTGAACCGAAAACATTTTGTGGCTCAGCCTGGCTCCGGCCACAAATTTCCGTCGGCCCGGCGTGGTTCCGGCCGCCGAAATTTTTTGGCCCACCGTCTGTTTGTTTGAAATCGTCGGAAAAAATGTTCGAAACTACAAAAAATTGACGCACCTGCTTAGTGATGATTCATGGATGCGTGTCCGCAGTTTACGTCGAGGATCGACTTTCTCGATGATTTTCCGACGACTTTTCCGGTTAGCGATGATTTTTTCTGATTCAATACGTTTTCTGAAAGTTGGATATGTTGGAGATTGTGAAACTCCTTAACCAAAGATGTCCATTTTTTTTTTGTTGGCGACAAATAGCAATTTAGTTGACGGCAAATAGCAAGCCCCTTATTGAAAGGTTCATATCAAAATGTCTTCATAGTAGAGGATGAAACTAAGGGCAATAAAGGTTACAACAAAATCCTCGTGATATTCATTTTTGTGGACACCAGTTTGAATCCAATGAACAAATGTTCTTGAAAGCCTAACTAGGGATGGCAAAAATATCTGTAACCGTGGATACCGCCCGAATCCGACCTACTCGGGTAGGGTAAACCCGAACTTGAAGGACTTTTAATAGATATGGGTAAAACCCGAACCCGAATATTGTGGGTAATGTGTGGGCATGATTTTCTCACTATCCAACCCGAACCCGTCCGATTGTACACATGCAAATGTTTTTGTCTAGAAAATCATTAATTTTCTCTAGCATATTTTTTATTTAGCATATAAATATAGCATTTTTATGCAATTGGTTGTTTTACTTAATTCTCTTCATTCTAGTGAATTATTGTCGTGCTTTTCCTCTTATGTAATGTGAGAATACGTGTGAATGTTAACATATTGGTTTGAGTTATAACTAAAATTTATTACCCATGGATATCCGTGGATATCCGAAACCCGAACGGGTATGGGCATGGTTTTAATTTTCTACCCATGTCTTTAGTGGGTATGAGTATCGGTAAAACCCGAACTGCTTTGGGTAGTAGGGATGGCAATGGGTCGGGTTGGGTCGGGTTTTGCCAAACCCAAACCCATGGGTTTGAAAAACTCAAACCCAACCCAACCCGCTGGGTATCCGCGGGTTCATGGGTACACACGGGTTTTTTTTCGTAAAAATTTTACAATAACAAATTTCTATCAAAATTAAAGTCAAATATCAATATCTCAATACACATTATCCATATATAAAACACCATTCTAGAAAATTCAAGCAAATCACAAATTAACTATACAAATTGTTCAACACCAATCTAGAAAACTCAAGAAAATTGAAGCAAACTCACAAATTATCTATAAATAACATGATTAATTGAAAATTTTTTCCTTTCAATTAAGTTTCTTCACACTCCACTCGATAACATCAACTTCATTTTACACAATTAGAAAGAAAAAATTAGACATGTCTCCACAAACATAAATAAAACAAGTTGTTTAGAATATTAAATATATCGAGAAAATTAATATGGGTGTGGGCGGGTACCCATAGGCCGGGTTTACCTAAACCCAAACCCAATCCAACCCGGTGAATAGTGAACGGGTTTAAACCCAAACCCGGTCCAAAACCCGTCAACACGGATTTTACCCGCGTTGACCGGGTTAAATCGGGTGGGTACCCATGGGTTCGGATTTTGTTGCCATCCCTATTAGGTAGGGTAACGGATATGCACTATCCGCGCCCAACACGACCCGTTGCCATTTCTAAGCCCAACACCCTCATGGTCATGACCATAAAAAGAATGCACCAATCAACAGAATTAAAGGTCTTTATCAAATCGACCTTGATTATGTGTCAGAAAGAGATAGTTTCTATGTGAATTGCTCACTGCAGTGGCAGAACTAGAAACCTGAATAGGGACTAAAAATTTTACAACTGAGAATTTGAACCATCTATTATTATTATATATAAACGCAAGGATCAGTTACTGTTGCATAATAATTTGCATTTTCATACTCCAAATTTAATTAAATCACAACTTAGTTACTATAATGTACATTTTATATTTTGATACTCCAAATTTAATGTTAATGTAAAATCATTGAACAATTATATTTTGGCATCTAAATTATATTATATGTAAACGTAAAGTTCAATTTGCATTTTGATACCCCAAATTTAATTAAATCACAACTTAGTCACTATAATATACATTTTATATTTTGATACCCCAAAATTAATTTTAATGTAAAATCATTGAACAATTATGTTTTGGTATCTATATTATATGAGATTTTCGTACCTACACGTTTTTAAATTTACATATTGGTCCAATGTTTAGATTACACTTGAATCCAATCCACCATAACATAATTTGTTTGTGCAATACAAGATGTTGTCCTTTTGAATCAATCCACCATAACATATTTAGTTTGTACAATACAAGAGGTATCACTCAACTGTAGGAGATTCGACTATTTTATACTTGCTCATTACGTGAAACATTAAATAAATGATAAAAGAAAGACGACTCTAAAATATTGCAAGAGTGAATTTATAAACTCATTTAGTACATTTACGGGGTACTAAATAAACTTCTACTAACTGCATGTAACAAAATATGCGACATCTAAAAGCAAGTATCAATAAATCGCTATCGTGAAAAGGGTTGACTATTGTATTGACGACCAACTAAAAGAATTGGTCAAAACATTTCCATTATCTACTTCCTTTTCGTTTCATTTTTCACTCGCCTTCCATAACCCTTTCTTTATTTCTTTCTTTGCCTTCTTCGTCTAACCCTAATTAGAATACTATTTTTATGTATTTTAATATCAAGTATGAATGAGTCCATACACGACTCACCAATAGTTTAGAGAATTAATAATTGAACCATGAACCACTAAATTTTTTTAGTTCAATGTCGAGTCCAATTAAAAATAAATATATATGATTATTACTTATTAGAAAGTCTTCATTTTCCACTATGCGTTTTGAGGGCGTGAAATTTAAGCGAGTTCCTATTTGTATTCCTTTTGCTTCTCTCTAGAGTTTTTCTTTTTCACCCTGGCTAAAATTTTCAACAATTATATATACATGAAATGTTGGCTAGGTATCTATACATATCAAATAAATAGTTTTCCTTTTTCTATAAAAAGGTAAATAATTATTATCTTAAATACATCACCATAAAAGGAATTAAGCCTCAAAATTACAGTTCGATACCTAAACTTAATAGATCTTTAGATTTATAACCTAATTTTTTGACATATAAGTCCTCAAAATATTGATGGAACATTATATTTTAGTACCTAAAATTTTTGTGTATTACATTTTGGTACATAAACTTTTGAAGTTCTACAAATAGGTCTAATTTTTGTATGTGTAGTTAAAACACCCTCGAATAAATGGGTATCCATACCCAACTCATACACATTGAGATTATGGATGTAAATATTCATACCTACACAAAATCATCTACAAACTTTCAAACCCATATATACTTTACCCATGCGCTACCCATAATCAATGGGTCTACTTAGGTTTTAGTAAATATCATTTACTAGCCAAAATTTAAAAAAAAAATTGGATGTTGACCGCCATATATTTCCTTTCAGTCAATATCATATTGTCACGTCAATATTATTAACAAAACTGCTAACAAAAAATTAATTTTAGCCTAATAATACTAACAAAACACCATAACGGGGCACGTAATACATGTCCATATGCCATCTCTGCCCCGCGACAAGGCGCGGTATCATAACCTAGTAACTATTAAAAGGGAAGGGGTTAGAATCTTACCAACTAATCTATTTTTCATATTTTATACACTATTACATGTAAATATATCTTAATCTGAAAGTTTTGCGCCATTATCGTATTACCCATAACACATCACCCTTGATAATAGTTCAGTATCATCCATTGCTCGTGAAACCAGTGGCAGAAAACCAACAGTTGAGGATGTTTTACTTGTTAAGTGACTAAAGCATAATTTGATTTCTATAAGTCAATTGTGCAGCAATGGTAATTGAGTTGTTGATCAAAAGTATATATTTGTTGCTGATCAATTGTCATGTATTTAATATAATGATATCAATGAGACATGTCTTGTGTTTTTATAAGGTTTGCCTCGGGAGCGAAGCCAGGATTTTTGCATCGGGGGGGCCAAAATCGAATAATTGTACGCATTTCTTTACTTCGTAAAAATGAGCAAAAGTGATATATATATTTTTTATGAATTGGTTTACTCTTTATATCATAAAAAATGAGTCAAAATTGTTGGCAACAACCCTGCCAAACTAAGCACTACAATCAAAGTTCTAAACGCACTGAACTCACTATTTGCAAACCAAAGGAAACCTAAACTTAGGACCAAGAGACAAAGCTAACAAGACCAAAAACTAGTCAAATTTTCTTCCGGGAACAAAACTGCAATATCCTACTTAATGCGTTCAATCATCTCCTTATGTTTTTTCTTGACACCTCCATGCTTCAGCTGACATCTTTCACGTCATATAGTACTGACTATTGGCCTGCAAACTGCCCTAGCAACCTGGTTTCTCACCTGCTTTCCTTTGAACTAAACAGAAGCCCACTGCAGTTCAGCATCCCAATCATCAGTTGGAATTTTGGAAAAGCTTTGGCCAATAACCCTGCAAACAATTCCTTAAACACACAACATTCACTAAACAGGTGAGCTCTTGTCTCTAAAGGGCAAGAACAGAACACACAAGAAAGGGGCCCTCTGCCTCCTCAGTTTGCAACCTTATCACTGGTTGTGATATAATTATTGACAACCAACCAAGTAAGGAATTTATCCCTTGGGGGAGATGGACCTTTCCAGATTAAGGGGCACCAGAGAACAGGTGCTTCTTGCGGCCTGAAAGACTCACAAACCAGTTTGATACTATACTTCTTCATTACCTTACCATTTCACATAACCTCACCATTCACCATAGACACCTGTTGGGCAATCCTATCTCTGCTTTTCAACAATTTTAATCAAATCCAAGAACCAGTTTTGGATTGAAATGTCCAAAAGTCTTGGTTCTTAAGCCTGTATTCCCTAAGCCATGCCACCCAAAGAGATCCCTCCTGCAAAAGGATTAGCCAAATGTGTCTAATCACACAAGAGAAATTCCAGCTCACTAGGTCTCTTATTCCCAATCCACATTCCCTCTTAGGGAGTGCTAAATAATGCCAGGCTGCAGCAGCCCTTTTTTCCCCCATCACATACTCCCCATAGGAAATCCCTACAGAGCTTCTCAATCTCCTTTATAACCCTTTTTGGAAAAATAAACACTGTCATCCAGAACTATGTTAAGCTTGCAAGCACAGAAATCACCAACTGTAACCTCCCTGCATAGCTAAGAAACTTTGTTTTCCAACTATGAATTCTACCAGTTACTTTATCTAACAGAGGTTTACATGCCTTGATTGAAAGCTTGCCAGGAATGAGAGGCAATCCCAAATATCTGATTGGAAGAGATCCTAGTTTATACCTGCCCTCTGAGCCATCTATTTTTGCCATTCTACAGGAATTCCACCACATAATAATTCACATTTCTCAAGATTTGACTTTAGACCATAAATTCTCCTAAACTCCCCCAACACTCTCTGAATACATTGAATACCATGATTTGAACCATCAGAAAATAGAAGCAAATCATCTGCAAAAATTAAATGGGTCAAACCCAGCCTCTTGCACATAGGATGGAAAGACATTTTTCCCTCTCTAACTACCTTGGACATTAAGCACGATAGGATTTCCATAGATATGACAAACATATAAGGAGACAGTGGATCCCCTTGTCTTAAGCCTTTTTTAGCTGAGAAATACCCCACTATACCACCATTAAACCCCACACTCAACTTAGGGGTAGTAACACACATAACAATCCACCTCACAAATAGATAAGGGAAATTCATTGCTTTTAACATAGTGATTAAAAAATCCCAGTCCACCGAGTCAAAGGCCTTCATAATATCAACTTTAACAATGCTTCTTTGAGAGATATCATTTCTATTATACTTCTGGACCAGTTCATGAGCTAATAAGATGTTATCACCAATTACTCGCCCTTTAATGAATGCAGTTTGATTATGACTTATAAGGGAAGGCAATATTGTGCTAAGCCTAGCAACAAGAATTTTTGCCACACACTTGTAAAGTGTGTTACAACAGGAAATGGGCCTAAACAACTTCATCTCCTCAGGTTTCTGAACCTTAGGTATTAATGCTAAGAGTGTAGAATTTGTACCTGAAGGAAAAGAACAACTAAGTAGACAGTGTTGCACAACAGAAATAATGTCAGGACCAACAATATGCCATGCTGTTTGGAAAAAACATGCTGGGAATCCATCAAGCCCCAGGCTTTTATCCCCTTTGAATCCAAACAGGTTGTTCTTTACTTCATCTTTCGATACAAGCCTAATTAAAGCAGCTTGCTGCTCCTCATCAACTTTAAATTGCAGGAGGTCTTGCATTTCCTCAATACTACTCGCCTCAACCTGTGAGTCCTTCTGCCCCAGCAACCTTTTATAGAATAACTAAGCAATCTTGCACATGCTATCTGTATCTGTTACTCGAACACCCTCATCATTTATCAAAGATCTTATCATGTTTCTTTTATTTCTGATTTTTACTGACCTATGGAAATACCCGGAATTTGAGTCTCCCACCTTCAACCAAACTTCCCTAGATTTCTGCCTTAAAAAGGATTCTTCAGCTTCCCTTAATGTTTTGACATCTGCATTTAACCGAGCCTCTTCCTGGAATGTTTCAGCTGAGGGACTTTTGAAAAGCACTGGCCTGAGCAACAATCAACTCCCGCTCCTTGAGCTTTACCCTCTCATGAAGATAAGAATATTCACTTCTATTAAAATGCTTGAGCAACCCTTTTAATATTTTGAGTTTCCTACTTACTCGCTCCATAGGTGAACCTACAACCTCAGAGCTCCAAGCCTCCTTCACAAGATCCCGGTACCTCTCATTTTTCATCCACAATTTAAAAAACTTAAAAGGTTTAGGGAGAGATTTTATAGAACTATCAGTGTTAACAAACACTGGACAATGATCAGATACTGCAAGATTCAAAATATCCACTGTGCTAGAACCAAAAACATCCAACCATTTATAGTTTATAAAAGGCTCTATCCATTATCCTCGCAATTGGATTTCCAGACTGCTTATTGATCCATGTGAACCATGATCCAGAAGACTTATGCTCTACAATCTCAATGTCAAACTGCCATTTCCTGAAATCCACCATACTAGAGCTAACTCCAGGAGAGTTAGAGGCCTCACTCACATCCCCTATAGCATTGAAATCCCCCAATATAACCCAAGGTTCAGATTGAACTTGAACAACCCCCAGATTACTATAAAGAACTCTTCTCTCTGCTTCCTCATTAGAGGCATAAACCACAATAACAAAGAAAGGCAAACCAGAACAAACCATGACATGAATGAACTGATTAATACTATGAAGGACCCTCATCTGCACATCAGATCTCCAAACCAGCCCAATTTTACTCAATCCAGCAGCATTGCCCACAATTCTCTTCTCCCATCCTGGAAAACTCTTATTCACTAGTTCTTCAGCTTTATCAACCTTAACTCTTGGTTCTAATAATGCAATAATATCTATACTATGTTTATTTACTAATAGCTGCGCAACTTTATTCTTATCCGGGTCCTTAAATCCCCAAGTATTCCATGATATGAACTTCATTTACGCTTACCTCCCCTACCCCCTCTCTTAGAAATAGGGGTAGTAGGTGTCTTCTTTCTCTGACTCACAGTGATCCATGGATTCTGAGTATCAGGGGGTTCCGCTAAATGAGCTTGTCTCTCCCTGAGTTTGGTGAAGCATTCTCCAAAGCTATTTGCTGTGGAATAGGATAACTACCCCCAACTGTCGATCCCTTCACAACATCAACAAATCTCACAACCTGGTCCCTAGAATCACCTTCAGTATTAACCAAAGAGCAAGAAGTTTGCCCTTCCTCCACTGAAACCTCCAAGATCTCATTCTCAACCTCCGTTTCAGCAGTAACCTTCTCTTTGCCTTTACTTATAGCTTCCAACCCAGGTGGAACAACTTCAGACTGACCTACCTCAACACCAACAGATTTGGTTTTAGGCACCCACTTCTTGTCACATTTTCACTTCTATTGCAGTCATGACCATAAACCTCACATTTAGAACAGACCTGAGGCTTATTCAGATATTCAATCCCAATATCAAAAAATGGATCATCATCTGGGTACAACCTAATCTTAGTTGGAAAACCACAATCAGCCGCAAGATTAACACAAACCTTAGCAAACTCCAATTGATGGCCCTTTCTTGTAGTTTGATCCATCCAGACCGACGGACCAATAGTGCTTGCAACCCATTCAAGCCCTTCAAACGTATGATACTCCAGAGGTATCCCCCAAATTATGACCCCATATCGGTAAATCCTCAATCACAGGGGCAACCAGCTGGACCCTGGTGCTCAGTTCCTGAAGAAGATCCGATTCCCATGATAGTGCCACGACCCCGATTTGAAAACCCACTGACTTGTCCCTGCAGATGGAAACTGAAACACAAGCAAGCGCGGTCCAAATCTCGACACCGTCAACGGGCCATCTCCGCCCCATAGACCATTCGCCCACTGCTGGAGAAGCCCCAATTTAGGAAGAGCCCCCACGAACTGCCCGATCAGATAATCCTTCCACCTTTCCTCACCTCTCTTTGTCACTTCGCGAGGCAGACGATATCCATCATGAATCTTTTTCGGAAGGCAGAAGCGCATCCTGTTGGCAGGAGCAACATCAAACAGAGAAGTCCAAGACACCGCCTCCCCAATCGGATCTGTGACCGACGGAGAGGCCGCCATGGCAAATTTATGTTATTTTTACATTTCAAAATGCATATTTGCTAATAAAACTAGATTTTGAATGAATCAAAATAAAGTAAGATATCTAGCAGTACAAATAATAAATACTAAACGAAACGAGATTCAAATTTAAAATTGAATACTAAGATTTTTTCAGAATTTTCTCTAATATACATTAGATATTATATGAAAATTCTCTCTTTTAATTTTTAGAAGGCAAAAATAGAGTGAAATAATAAATCTTTAATGCAAGTTCTCTTAAAATTTGTTGAATGGTAAGAGTGAAAACTAAAACGTAAAAATGAGAAAGAAAATGCCTCGATCAGGGATTGAACCTACTTCCCTTTGTTTAAGGGAAACACAACCTTTATCACTAGGCTACGATCAAATTATGATTGGTGGGGGGGGGGGGGGGGGGCATGGCCCCCCAAGCCCTAAGCTGCCTCCGCCCCTGGTTTGTCTATTTAAGTTATTTGTGGTGTTTCTAGAATGTGTTTTTTGTGTATGCTTCATGATGTTTGTGGTGAGGGCGAGATGCATAATAAAAGAGCAATGTCACACATAGAAAGAGGGAGGGGTATTGGAGGTGGCATTTTGGCCTTGTCGTGGAGGTTTCCAGAGGGAGCAGATGGACAGCTAGTGTTTCAGAAGCCTCAACATGCTTTGGCCCGGTTTGTGCCCTATTGGATGACAACCCACTTATTTTTCGGGCCTTTTTGTTTTGGTTTTGATATTGACTGTCTAGCTCCGCCTAATTACACCTATGTGTGGTCGAACTGCGGGGCCATGTTCCAAATTTCTAACTTGCTGCGAAACCATTAGGTGAGGCATTTTGACTTTGCCTAGCGCCTAGGCACGCCTAAGCGTAAGTTTGAGCCTGCCTTTTTGGACCAATTATTTTAAAGTAATTGATGAATTATCTCAAGTAATGCTGAAGAAAAAAGTGCACCAGTCATATCTGTAAGTTTATTTGCTTATGAAACTAGTTTTGACTATAGCCGTTGCAACTGCAAGTGTAGAATGAACATTTTTCCAGCTTTGAGCTACAGTAAGAACAAACTTTGAAGTTGAATCGACGACCAGTTTGCTAATAATTGTGTAGTTTGATATATTGGAAAATTACTCACTTAAGAGTGTAAACTACAAATATATTTTGCATTTCTTTTAGAATATGAAAATGAGCCGTGATTGTTGATAAAAATAATGATTGTATCAATTAGAAACAATGCACATACCTTATTTGCTATAAAAAAATGAATATCCTCCAATAATATATAGTAGAGTTTTGTCTACTTTTTTCTATTTCAAATTTCCCGCAACGAGAGTGAAAGTAGGAAGGACATTTTTGTCTTTACAATTAATTATTTATTCCATATAAAAAATGTCAATATGAGGATTTGAACATAGGTCTCTTTAAACAAAGACAACAATCGCAACCAATTACAATAAACAAATTCTTTGTATCTTTTCTAACACAAAACATACATGAAGTGACACTCTGAAAATCAGAGGACTTGTTCATCATGATTAGCAAGCCCACTAAGTTTACCGTATATATTTTTATGGTGCTTGATACTGCAATTTTCATAGCAGAGTTTCATGTAGTTTCTCAATTCTAAAATCACTGCTCTCTCCTTATTTTTCGCTTAAGGTAAATTGGTAATTGGCCAACATGGAAGAAACTAATTCCATTACTACGTGTTGTATCATTGCATTTTTCAATTTATATTTAAATTTGTACTTTTTTTTATCCTTTTCTTATCGCTTTCTAACTTCCTCTGAAATTCCCTCCATCGTGCAATAGTTTGAGCCCCTTTCACTTCACAATACAAGACCGCCTTTGAAAATCAATCTTCCGGTCTCTTGGCACTACGATTTTATTCTTGGGGATTTAAAATGGGCAATTACAAGGTTTTAAGTCCGATATCAATCCATGGCGAATAGAATGGAGTTCAATAAATGGAGGTGCAGAAGGAGGATTAAAAATTGAATTTTTGGTTGAAACATACACCTCTTGAGATTGAAGATAAAGTGTATAAAAAATTTATGCTACAACAGAGTATGGTGGCTATTGGATCTTTAGGTTTATGGTTTTTGAAGCTATCGTAACCTAATTCTATCTTAAAACGAGGAATCATCGATTTATTTACTAAAGTAGGTCGGTCGATTCTTTATTCAACTTACTGGAACTGATAGAGAAGGAGTGTCTAGTTTTGTTCCTTATTACTTTGATCGAGTCTATTAGTATATTGGAGGTAACTCTAGTTTTGGTGTTTGCTCTCAAGTTGTGATGGTCTTCGCTTAGGTGAGTTATTAGCATATAGCTGACTTTAAAACAACAACTCTCAATTTTTTTTTGATTACTGACATATTATTCCTAAAAGGAGAGCATTGAACCTTTATGAAGGATTGCAAGGTTTAAAATTTAGTTTCAAACTATCTATGGTTCGTGGGGGAATTTCAATGAGCTTTTATACTCTATATTTCTTGACAATCAACTAACCAATACACTTTACCAGAGACTTAATTATCATTATGAAAATGAGATCAATGATACATTTTTATATTTCTCCAAATGTTATTTCTTTATATATCATCTCGATCGAAAGATTGTCAATAAAATTAAACAGATTGATAGACTTAAAGGTACGTAACATGATAATATAAATAATCAAATATGAATATTCCAGCCAACGAGCCGAATTATAAGCTAATTCTAAAAAATACAAATATAATAACAATATGAAAAACAATTGCAACTTCCAAAACAATCAAAACTTCCAAATCACGTTTAAGAAATTTATTAAATTTTGGGTTATAGGTATAATATGCTCCTCTACTATGACGTTTTATCAAACATGCCCCTCTACTATTTTTTACATCAAACATGCCCTTGTACTTTGTAAAAATTATCAAGCATGCCCTTTTGTTAAAATTTTCATTTAAAAATCGTTAATCAAGACTGAACTTTATTTTGGGCGACACAAATGTCTAAAGTATCCCTAATAATTTCACATTACATTTTTTTTTGGTTCTTTGTATATCCAAATAATTCAAATAATTTCACTTTGAAGAGACCAAGAGAAATAAAACGGGGGACAAAACTTACATTTTCCCTCTTATTTGTTGATGTCGAGTCGTCTAAATCTCGGTTCAACCATGATTGACGGTTTTTTCAATGGAAATTTTATCGTAAGGGCATGTTTGATAATTTTTTCAAAATACATAAGTATGTTTGATGCAAAAAATAATAAATGAGCATGTTTGATAAAACGTGTTATAGGGACATATTATACCTATAACCCTTAAATTTTCGAGAGGAACCAATCCGTGAACCTGCAATTTGACTGACACTATCAGAGCTGAATCCTGAATGAATATCCCGCCAATCGCCCTCACTATTGTAAGTTGCAACCAATTCGTTCTCTACGGCTTCCACCCAAAAGCATATCTCTTCCGTTTTCCACTTCAATCATCCTTCGCCTTCCTGTTTCTCTTGCTTACCCACTTCATCATCGATCTTTTCAATCGCTTTGTGCTTCTGAATTCAGCTTCAACGGGGTTTTCACCGTGTCTGGTATGTGTTTCCTTTACTCCAGCTTTATAAGCTTGCCGCTTTAATTACTGCTGTGTTTGTTTGTTCCAGGTACTGACTCTATTGCAGTTCAAAACGAAATTGCCATTCTCCTATCTGGGCTCCCAATTTTGAAGTTGGGAACCGGTAAGATGGACGCATTTGCGCATTGAAGATTCCGTTTGTCTCCCCATGTTCCCATTTGTGTTGTTAATGGGTAAAAGCTAAAAACGACAAGTGAACAACCAAGCCCTTCTTTGCTGACTCCCAAAGCGTAGGTTGGTCAGGCAACAATAGTTGGTGAGGCTTAGGTTGATTAATGACCGGTTTTAAAGAGGACCCAGTTCTTGGAACTAACGACATGATAGTAAACAAGGAAGGGTCTGGAACTGAGACTGGCAGTAGCAGCAGGCCCCCTGTGGTGGATAAAGCGAGAGAGGAAGGTCAAAGTGGAAGAGACATGGCTGGGAATTCCATTCACCGTTCTGGTTCAAGGCCCCAGCTTGACCTTAGCAAGGCTGCAATCCAGGGCAATTTTGAGGAGAGGGATCCCACAATTCTGCTGCCTAACCAATCTGATGATATTTCTCACTTGGCTCTTGATATTGGAGGTTAGCCATTTTCCTCTCACTAAACTTGTTGGGTTGTGACTCGGTACTTCTGCTTCTCTGATTAGTCTAGGGTGGTTATTGATGCGTCCCTCCCATATCTTTTGTTCATGATCTGTCCTGTTGCATTTAGGGGTCTTGAATTCTCCATTATTAATCTGTCAGGCTATCTGATCTAGTTGTTGAGGCTGCTCTTTTCCTTCTCCATTGTAGCATAGCTATTCCGTTCTAGTCTCCGGAAAGTGTGATTCGTGGCGTGCCTTTTACTTGGACATGCTCATGTAGCCTGGATAGCTTACTGCAAAGTATGATAAAATGTTCAATGCAATTAGAATCACAAAGTTATGTGCATGATTTATTTGCAGGATCTCTAATTAAACTTGTATATTTCTCAAGACGTGAAGATCGATCAAATAATGACAAGAGAACAAAAACACTCCAGGAAAAACTAGGGATTTCAAATGGTAGTAGGAGAAGCTTCCCTGTTCTTGGTGGAAGGCTACACTTTGTGAAGTTCGAGACGGCCAAGATTAATGAGTGCTTGGAGTTCATCTCTTCCAAACAGCTCCATTGTGGTGGTATTTAAATTTGTGGTCGCTGCTTGGTTGTCCTCTTCAGTTGATTCCTAGCAACTTTGCTTACCTTCCTATGTTACTTATGTTCTTATGCCAGCCCTTCCATTTTCCTGCAACTTCTCTGAACAGGAGTAGATGTATGTAATGGACTTCTTGGAGCTGCAGCCAACAACAATGCTGTAATCAAGGTGATATTTTGGGTTTATCTTATGTTTTGAACACAACCATAGACTACTTTAAAGCTTTTATGTATATGTTTCTTAAGAAAACTAATTACTAGCTATAAGAAAAAATGGTCAAGAATCACAAAATTTGGCTGTCTGATGTATGGAACAATAGCTTATAAAGCAGTATAAACATACAGTAAAGTAGTATGCAGCTGAAGACTAATTTCCGACTTTTTGTGTTGATTTGAAAAGTACTAAGCTTGGTCAAGTATTGCCTAGCTATTCATAAAAAATAAAAAACGTATTGCCTAGCCTGGAGCTGTGAGTTTTCATGCAGGTATTTCACAGCAATTGGCAACTCTGATTTTCCCAATTAGTTAATTGCCGGCTTCCTGTGCTCATTCCTGCTTCTGGAAGTATTGAATTTCCCCACTTTATGTGTCTGATATTTCATGTTTCTAAAGGGATGAAGCAACTGCTTGTTATGCATGATTTTACTTTGGTTTGCCAACATTATATTGTTTTGCTTCCTTACATGGTTTAGCAAGTTTCAGTAGTAACAAGTGAATATTTGTACAGGCCACAGGTGGCGGGGCATACAAGTTTGCCGATCTCTTCAAGGAAAGACTTGGGGTTAGTCTTGACAAGGAAGATGAAATGGATTGCCTTGTGGCAGGAGCAAACTTTTTGCTTAAGGTGGGAATTTGATACTAATTTCACTACTTCTGTTAATTCCAATTTTTAAACAGTAGGGTTATAATCTATTCACTTATAGGTTCACCTCGGGACCATAAAGCGGTTTGGGATTTCTCTATTTATTGATATTGTAGTATGCTTATCATTTGATTGAGAAACTTGAACCAGCTTCACAAAAACATAATTAAAAAAACACCAGAGTCAGCATTTTACTTTTAGCTCTGCTCTCAACGATTTTAGTTCAATCATTACAGAGACGGAATATACTTTGAGCATGTCATTATTCTTGCTTGGTTGTCTGTCAGCATATTTGAAAAATTCATTCATGTCATAATTTTCTAATTTATGTACTTTTGGTTTTCAAACTTCAACATGGTTTCTTATGTGTCTGATCTGAACTTTGCGTAGGCTATTCGTCATGAAGCTTTCACCCACATGGAAGGTCAGAAAGAGTTTGTCCAGATGGATGACAACGATCTGTTTCCCTATCTTCTAGTAAACATTGGTTCTGGTGTTAGCATGATCAAGGTAACCTACTGTTTTCCTAACGAGCTTCTCGGCTTGAGTGATTCTATAATTTATTATTGAAGAGGATCAGATTGTACCATTTGTACATGCAGGTTGACGGAGATGGGAAGTTTGAGCGTATTAGTGGTACAAACGTTGGTGGCGGTACATATTGGGGACTGGGGAAACTCTTGACCAAGTGCAAGAGGTTACTGACTCTCCTTGCGTGAGTCATACTACGTGATTCACTCTGTTATCTGTTTTGATATATGTTGTTGCAGTTTTGACGAATTGCTGGAGCTGAGTCAACGGGGAGATAATAGGACAATTGACATGCTCGTTGGTGACATTTATGGTGGCACGGATTATAATAAGGTATTGCTTAGATATTGATGGTCTTGTACCCTGTTTCTGTAATCAGTGTGAATAACAATCTACTTTTAGGGCTTGCTGCTTTAATTGTTGTATGATGCTCAGATTGTATCATCAGCGAAGTTGTTTTCTTAGGATTTATTCTACATGTTTCTTTCATATGGATATAGAAGAGTAGTCTCAGACCATGTTGGCAGAGTTAAACATTCAAGAGCTTTTTTAAGGATCTAGTAAAATAGCATAATTTATGTATTGTTCTAATATGCGCATTCCCTATAATTGTAGATTGGTCTCTCGGCGTCAACTATCGCGTCTAGTTTCGGGAAGGCCATTTCTGATCAGAAGGAACTAGAAGATTACAGCCCTGAAGATATTTCTTTGTCCCTTTTACGAATGATTTCGTACAATATCGGGCAGGTAACAAAGCTGATGTCTGTTTATTGGAATACATGATTCTAAAGTTGAGTATAGTTTAACACCGTAACTGCATTGATCATTGCGTTTACATTTTGAAACTTGACATTCCTTGTTTTTTGGATTATTGCATCCTGAGTATATTCTTACTTTGTCCCTCACTAGCTACTCTTTCTTACTGCTTCAGCAGATATGCTTGGTCATGCTGGCTCTGAGTTTGTGTTCTGCTTTGCAGATTGCATATTTGAATGCCCTCCGTTTTGGAATTAAGAGAATCTTTTTTGGTGGTTTCTTCATAAGAGGTCATGCTTATACCATGGATACAATTTCTTTTGCTGTTCATTTCTGGTGAGTATTTTGGAAGTTTTTACACTTTGAGTGAAGGGCTTGCTTGAGTTGAAGAGAGGCTAATATTATAACCTTAAGCAGCGTTTGTTTTGCATTTTCTTTTTCCGAATATAACTAGAATGATATTAGCAATGTAATGCCTAATATGTAGGTCTAAAGGGGAGATGCAAGCTATGTTTCTGCGGCATGAAGGGTTTCTAGGAGCCTTAGGTGCATTTATGAGCTACGAGAAGCATGGTCTGGATGACTTGATGGTTCATCAGTTGGTTGAAAGATTCCCCATGGGAGCACCGTACACCGGTGGAAAGATTCATGGGCCCCCACTGGGTGATTTGAATGAAAAGGTAAGTGAACTTATGGGTTACAGAACAAGAGATGCAGTGCTACCTCATTGAGTCTATGTAGTTGGATCTAGTTGTTGTGTTAGCTTTAGCAATATCATTGATTTAACATGCTGGTAAAACTGTCTGTGTCCAGTGCTTCATACATGTTTGTTAGTTATATCATGAAATTTCAGATAGGAACATAGCATCCATCTCTTGAAATCACCACCATGCCTTCTCATATGTCATTCTTTGTATAACTATGTGAAAAGTGTGACCATGCTCCTTAAAGAATACAATTGAAAGTGATGATTAGACTTGTTGTATTGGCATTTGATGGGGAGGGTGTTTCCATTTCATCTATGTTGAAATAAAAGTGCACAGCATTTGTCTAGCCCAGTCTGCTTTAGAATAGAGGTTAGTAGTGGAAATTTGTACCTCTGAGATGGTATCAATGATTCCTGTTGGCAGACACATGCTTTTCTCTTATTGTGCCCGGTTATTCGGCATATATTTATGTGGTGATAAGTGAGGCTCACCACTAATGTATGATGGTATCTTTCTGGCCCCAGAGTGGCCAAAGATAAAGGTGCACAAAGTAATTCCACTATATTGATTCTGTGCCGCCTTCCATTTTGTAAGTACTTATGGCACGTACTAGGGAATACATTCTTCAAAGAGAAAGCACGTAGTGAAATGAGAATAGTGGAGTTGGAACCTTTAGATGCCCAGGAGAACACTGTTATCTTCAATTAAGCAATAGGTATATTTGATGCAAAGAAAAGCTCTTCATGAACTACCTTCATGGAGTTGGCATCTCAGGTTTGCTGTGTATCAGAGCCTGCTATATAGCCTATTAAGCGTTGGCAACCCCTGTAAAACTTTTACGCTTCTCTGATAAAAAAGAAAAAGTTGCCTTCACTTGCCTGAGAGGAAAGCGAGCTTCCATGGCACTAAGTCTGGGTTAGATTTCGTTTCTTGTTTCCCATGGTGTAATACCTATGAGCAAATGTCCCTTCCAGAAACTATGTGGATTTCAGAAGTGTTCCCGAAGGAATTAAAAGGGGAACTAATCTAGCCGGGTGCTACATGTTCAGTTTGATGATGACTTCGAAAGAATGTTTGTTTCCTTTGGGATAGAACCTGAGGTTGCTTCCTGTCAAGTACTAGATTCTCATTTTTTAAAAGTTATGCCATGTTTGATGAACTTGGTGTGAAAACCCATTTGTCCTTGTCTCAGGCAACAAAAGTGTGCTTAGGTTTGTGGCACAAGCAAAATACAAGTCCCTGTTATTCCTTGAAAGTCAATTTAGGGCTTCGGATTTGATAAGGTTTATGATCTTACTGTTTACCAAAATGCAGATTTCTTGGATGGAAAAGTTTGTGCTAAAGGGTACTGAGATAACTGCACCTGTGCCAATGGCTCCTTCAGGAACTACTGGCCTTGGTGGCTTTGAGGTTCCTTCCTCAAAAGGGGCTACACTACGATCTGATGCAAGTGCTCTTAATATTGGTGTTCTCCATCTTGAACCGACTTTGGAGGTGTTTCCACTGTTAGCAGACCTGAAAACGTATGCAGAAGCCGACACACTCGCTTGGAATCTCAAAACACTAAAAATATTGTTGTATAATTTTACATTGGGTGCAGCTAAATGTCACTTGACTTCTGTAATAGTTCAAAAAATTTTCTCCCATGAGTTTTTTACTGTTAACTGGCTAACATCACTTCTACCTTTTGTGGTGATAAATGGAATCCGATTAAACAAACTAAGTGGCATTCTCATAGATTTATGTAAAGGAAATATCTCTTGTTCTTTATATCTATGCATTTCCTGACTGCTGAATTCCATGCCATCAGGTATGAGCCCAACACAATCGACCTCTCTGATCACAATGAGTTGGAGTAAGTAATTTCTGGAACTCTCACAGCCTATACACATGAATCTTTTATTGAAACAACTTTCCTATCGAACTTTATGTGTCTGTGGTTTGAAGTTTTATTTACTAGCCTTACATGAATGTAGGTACTGGTTCACTGTCCTGTCCGACCATATGCCTGACCTTGTTGACAAGGTAATAAGGTCTTCTTGAAGATAAATTTATGTTTTTTATAGTATAAGTGCAATAGGTAAAACTAACTCTGTTCAGAATGACGTTTGCTATGGGTGATAGTCTTAGGTTCTTCTGTATCCTCAGTTAAGTCTCATAATTACAGAAAGTCTAGTTGAAATCCTTATTTGAAGCTTCTAGCATGAGTCTAATGACTTCAATGGAATGGGTTTAAATGCATAACACAAGAATTTTAAATTGTTGAAGCTTACGCTTAAGTTCTTCTTTCAAGAGATGGAAGAAAAAAACCCCAGAATTCTCCCTCCCCCAAGCAGCCCCTCTAGTCAACAATTTATCAGCTAAGTTTGACTAGGTAAGGGGCGGATTATTCATTTAAGTTCGAGTACATATAGGAGAGGTACAGTTGCTTGTCATTCTCACTGCATGATGGTATCCAACCTGTACCCATCACATTTCATATATTATTTAGTCTCAGATTACTAATTAGACTATATTAATACATATTTTGATAGTTTCCCTACTTAATTAACAGTATTTAGCCAATGAACTTTGTTCCATGATGACTGTGATTAATTACATACATCTTGATGGGAACCTGTTACTTGCTCTCTACCCAGCCTGGTTGTTGCCTTTGATTCTTATATGACTTGCTGAAGAATGAATTGTTTATTGATTTGTAGATTGTAAGGGTCTTTTTTACAATAACAAATATCATCCCTTGTTTTTCTGATTTTATGAGTTCAATATTCTAGGCAGTAGCAAGTGAAGGAGGGACCGACGATGCTAAAAGAAGGGGTGATGCTTTTGCTCGTGCATTTTCGGCTCACTTGGCGAGGTATATTCATAGCACCTATTGGGCTTGTGTAGTCACTCTAGGGCTTGAGTAATTTGGCTCAAAATCAGAGTTCCATTGCCTTATCTCTGGACAACTTTATCTTTTCCAGTTTTCCTTTTGTGCTGCTAACGCATTCGCTGCTTGTTGTACATCCACCTTTATAGTAAGGTAGCACACAGGCTGGTATTAGAGTAATATCCAGCATTACATATTTCGCGCACAAGTTTTTTGTTAATCATGTAAAAATGAGCCCATGTCTGTCATTGAACAACATCAGGTGTTAGCTTGTTGGATATTGAAGTCTGCTATCCGATAGATCGTTTCTAGAGCAGTGGAGAGAATAGCCCTTGCGAACAATGTCTTTTCTCACTTCCGTACATCAATTCCCAGCACTCTTTCTATTGATAAAACAGAAACATTTCTTGGCACTCTTTGTAGGTTGATGGAGGAGCCCGCAGCATATGGAAAGTTAGGATTGGCCAATCTGTTGGAGCTCAGAGAAGAGTGCCTGAGAGAGTTCCATTTTGTTGATGTCTACAGAAGCATCAAGCAGAGGTTGTTCATTTAATCTTGAACTATCCTTAGATAATGATTTCAATAAGACAGTGATGCTTTTCACTCTCTCCTACCTAGGATTTGCTTATGCCATGTAACTTGTTTACAAGCGAAAAGATATCTTTGAACATGCAGTAAGATACTTGCATTCTGCTTAACTGTACATAGGGTTCAGATCAACTGAGATGTAGCTGAATTGAATATCCTGCGCCGTAGAAAACTTTTGCTCTTTCCTTTCTGAAAAAAGAGCAAAAGCAGCAGCAATGATGTTTGAAGACTTCGACAATGATGGTCAAAATAGGCATAGAAACGGCGCGTTAATTATATTTCCCTTTGGTAGCTTTGCTTCTGGATCACAACAACAATAAAACTGTCTTGTATCATTTGTCTAACAAAGCGACTGAATGTCGCAGGGAAAATGAGGCGTCACTTGCTGTGTTACCTGACCTGTTAATGGAGCTTGATAGTATGTCAGAGGTACACATTTTAATCCAGTGCTTAGTCATATGGAGCGAGTTGAAAACTTTCTGTTACCCAGGAACTGTTTAACAAGCTTACTCAACCCTTCTCCTTTTTACAGGAGACAAGATTGCTTACCTTAATTGAAGGAGTTCTAGCTGCTAATATATTTGACTGGGGATCTCGTGCTTGCGTGGAACTCTACCATAAAGGCACAATAATTGAAATCTACAGAATGAGTCGCAATAAAATGCAAAGGCCGTGGCGGGTTAGTCAAGAAAAGGGTTTTTGTTTGTTTGTTACATTGCAAACGCTTGCCATAAAGTCGTATTGTTTTGGGCTTCATTTCTTAGGTGGATGATTTTGATCTCTTCAAAGAGAGAATGTTGGGTTCTGGAGATAAGAAGCCTCCACCACACAAGAGAGCTCTACTCTTCGTGGACAATTCAGGTGCCGACATTGTTCTGGGAATGCTTCCACTGGCGAGGGAACTCCTTCGCCGTGGGACTGAGGTAAATTTCTTCTTTATATATATATATGATTCAAAGCCATATGGGGGAAATGATTGTTGCTAGTGAAGAACACGTACACACTTTGTGATTTGTTGCAATTGCTCGATCATGCACTGTCTGAAGTTTTGACAAATTTAAGCTCAAATTGTGCACTTTCCTTCTTCGCGATTCTGTCCCTTCCCCAGCTTTGGTTGCAATGTAACAAAACGAAACTGGAAATGGCATCATTTGCAGGTTGTCTTGGTTGCAAACTCTCTTCCTGCTCTGAATGATGTAACTGCTATGGAAGTTCCAGAGATTGTTGCCGAGGCAGCAAAGGTTAACTATTTTATTTTTGTATTTTGTTTAGCTGTTCAGTAGTCAGTCTATCAAAAAGGATGTTTGCTACTGTTACAGCACTGTGACATTCTTAGAAGAGCTGCTGAAGCCGGAGGGCTACTTGTGGATGCAATGATCACCAACTCTGATGGTTCCAAAGAGAACTCGTCACCAGTCCCACTAATAGTTGTTGCGAATGGCTGTGGAAGTCCATGCATTGACTTGAGGCAGGTCAGCTCTGAGCTTGCTGCTGCTGCAATGGAGGCTGATCTGGTAATGGTGCCTGAGTGCAAAGTAAAAGTGTGCGTTTGATTGTATTCATAATAGCCAGAGTCACTCACGACATAATTTAACTGCATTTTGCAGATCATCTTGGAAGGAATGGGTAGATCTCTTCACACCAACTTCAATGCTCGGTTCAGATGTGACGCTTTGAAGGTACTATTTTGCATTACCCAACTGGTGGTTTTTTATTTTCCATCTCCCACACTTTCTGAGAATGTTCATAATTTTGCAGCTCGCGATGGTAAAGAACCAAAGGTTGGCTGAGAAACTGATTCAAGGAAACATATACGACTGTGTGTGCAGATACGAACCAGCAAATTGAGAGCCTTTTTCTCGAGTTCTCACGTCAGTGGGAAAGTGCCAACCTTGTAACCTTCACGATCCCATTGATATTCTCTGAGTCATTCAAGAACAAAACTAGGGTGCTAGAACTAGACCATTGGTTCTCAGTGTGTAATAAAGAGAGAATAGGAACTGCAACAAGCAAACCAGTAGCTTGCCTTTTTTTTTTGGTTTCCCATTTCTCCCTACTTTTGACATGTTCCCGTTGGGTATGTACATAATTATACTACCAGTTTGAGGTCAGCTTCTCCCATCAGCGCTTATAAGTTATAACCAGGTCTTTTCAAGAAATGCCCTTCAGCAAATCCCCAAATGCTTTGGGAAATTGTAGTACAAGTGGAGTTTGTAAGGTGCAAGTCTCTTATCAACAATCAATAGAAGAAAAATGAATTCCATATCACAGTAGGGCGTTTGGTCTAGTGGTATGATTCTCGCTTTGGGTGCGAGAGGTCCCGAGTTCGATTCTCGGAACGCCCCTTTTATCTATATATTTTCATTTTCCCAGCACGCGACATTGCCATTCTGCAGAATTTATGATTACCTTTTGAACTTGAGTTTAACTCTTACTCTTTCCTCCGAAGCTGCCGAGATAATAACCAGGTGGTTCCTGGTTTGTAATACTGTTTCTGTTGAATTTCAATTTCAACTATCCTAAGTCCAAGACACAGCAAACAATAATCAACGGCAGGAAATGATGCAATGACCTTGTACCAAGTGTTGATGTTACCATTAAAAACGAGTTTCTACGTAGAAACGTTTTGGTGATCTAGAAGCGTAAAATCGTAAGTTTTAAAGCGAGTTTTTAACTACATAAGTTATAAAAATGGAGATTTTGCGTAGAAGCATTTTAGTGACCTAGAAACGTAAAATCGTAAGTTTTTTAAGTTTAAAGCGTGATTTTGACTACGTTGGATGTTACTGTGTTACCTTAAGTTAGATAATAAATAAAATCCTTCAAATAAAAAGCTGAGATGTTAAACTCGAATCAGTATGACATTTGACACTCAATTGGAAATATAATCGAAGTAAAGAAATATACATTCAATAAGAAATACAATCCATCACCTATAAAAATTGTGAATATTCAATGGGTAAAGAACGATATAATAATTTTTTGATGGTCAAAACTTTCATTAAGGTCAATCAAAGGTAGCATCCATAGCCATAACATCAGCAATGTAACTTTGGAGTACAATTTGTTATGGATAGTTTCATAAGTATCATTAGGAAAGATAGCAAGCATATGAGCTATGCGATTAGAGTCTCTTGTAAGTGAAAGATGGAGTATAGTAACAAAAGAATCATGTTGACAATTCTAATGAATTCATACACATTGATTACATTCTCATATGCATATGTAGATCAAATATTTTCATTTGGCATCCTATCATAATCGTCTAGATACATAATGAATTTAATAACTGTCAACTCAACATCTGATATATGTGATTGTGCATGTCGCATCAACTAAAAACTTATGTATAATAATCTCAGTGTACACAAACAATATATTGTGTATGAAAAAAAAAATTCTAAACAATACAATTACAACAACAATCCACACAAACGTCACAATTTCCAAATCCTCCATATTTTTCTTTATCTGAAGAGCTCATTGGCAGAAAAAGCTGTAATTTTTATATATTAATAATAATGCTAAAAAGGGAGAGACATTTATTAAAAAAAAAAAGGGGGGGATCAAATAGAAAATCTTTAAAAACGGGGAAGGGAACAAATCAACAAACAAACAAAGCATCTGAACATGAAAGTGGAAGCCGAGGAGAGGGACTGAGGGAGACCTCTCTTCTTGCAGTTGGAGCTGGCTCTTCTTTCCTTTCCTTTCCATCTCTTTCTCTTTGTCTTTCCTTTTCCGAGTTAATTGTTTCCCTCTTCCCGCATCTCTTGCCTCATCTCTCTCCAGTTATTTTTCACTCTCTCTTCCCCTTGTTTTCAGTGTGTAGGTGGTTTTCTAGCTTGATTTTCTCTTCCCATTTCCCTCTTTGTGCCTCGTTAATTCTTCACCTGGATTTTCTACCCTCAAAAGAGTTCCACCTGAGCACTGACTCCTGTGTGGTCTTGGATCATGTCTGCTGCATCAATGTGAAGCCTTCTTTCTGGGATCGCACAACCATACAATAAATTTCTTTCTCACAGGTTAGTATCTTTGTATAATTTCCTTGTAAATAGTAATGGGTCAAGTACGTTTTGCGGTGTGTGTTTTGGATTGGATTATTCATGTTAATTAGATGATAAAGCAATGTCCTTTATCTCTTCCTGGTTTCCATTTTTCTTATCGCCCCTTGTTTCGGAGCAGGTGTTAGGTGGGACATTAGATTTGTGTTGTGAGAGCTCTGTAGTTACTGCATGGAGAATGCTAAAACCCCTGATAAAACCCTAGAGGCCGAGAACCCAGATGGGAAAACCCTGAAAGCTGGAAACTTTAAGACCATGGAGTTGTTGGGCCAAGCTACTGGCTCTTGTCCTGAGAAATGCGGTGCTGTGGAGTCTCAGTCTGAGGCGCTGCCAGAAGGAAATGGTGAAAAATTGATTGTAGGAAATGGTGTCTGTGAAGGAGAGGAATTTGAAAGTGGTGATCTGACCTCCGTGGTTGTTCCCCAAGTGGTTAATGGTGGTCATGCTCTTGAAGTTGAAAAGGTCTCATCTTTAAGAGATTGCGCTGATGGGGAATTTGAGAGTGAGGAGCATTTGAGGGATAGAGTTTTGCAGAAGGAGGATGATTCTCTGGCCATTGATGGAGTGGATACAGGTAGCAATGTGAATGTTTCAGGCAATAACATATCACTGTATGTGGAGCTTCCTGTCCCTCTTGATCAAACTGGTTACCCCAAAGATATGAATTGTGTTGGTTCGACCAAGGATTTGGCAAAGAAAGAGTGTGAAGAAGAGCCAATTGAGCGGTTCTGTGTAGGGGATGTAGTGTGGGTTAGAACGAAAAACCAGTCTTGGAGGCCAGGAAAGATTTGTGGCGACTCTAATGCAACGATTTGTTCTAAAGAAGGTCAGCGGATCAACTGCCATGTAGTTCAGTATTTTGGGGCTAGCCATGTCACTTGGTGCCCACCATCTGACCTAAGGCATTTCCATGACAATTTTGATAAAATGGTAGAGGGAAACAAGGGTAGAAACTTAACTGGAGCAGTAGAGAAAGCCATGGATGAGTATGTGAAATGTTTGAAGTCGGAGATCAACAGTTCTTGCATGGTCAAGCAAGAAGATGGTGGTAGCGGCAAGGAATGCAAGCATTTACAAGAGTTCAGATTTAGTGAATCAGTGACAAAGTTTGAGCCAATGATATTTCTTTCTCGGGTCAAACAACTTGCAGTGGCTGTTAGCAAACCTTCTATGCTTGAGTTGGCACTTGCTAAAATTCGGGTGGAAGCCTTCTCTTGTTTCAGAGGACACTTGCAGGTACACCTTGATGAACTGTGGGAGCAGAGTCCAAAGAAGAGAAATGGTGGCAAGACTGGGTCAATTACAACAAAAGTCAATGGGAATGCTCTAGTTGGAGATCAAAACTCAACTCAGATTCAAGGGACAAGTGCTGGTCTTAAGGAAACTTTGGGACAAAGTGGCCAGGAATCAAGATCAAGGAAAAGAAAGCGTAACCAGTTCTTTGAAATAAACTTCAGGAGGGAAGATCTCGGTGAAGATTTGCCGACCTCTCCTTCTACGAAGGAGGCTGGAAACTTGGGTTCTCCATCAACAGCGGATAATCAGAGTTCTGACATGAGAGAAAGGAAGAGGAGCAAGTATTTATCATATCCGTATGTCAACCTGGAACATAAAAACAATAGGCCAGATGAAAAGGAAAAACCCAAGGTTCCAGAAATGGAAGTTATGAGAGGTGTTTCAAGTGAGGATGTTGTTGGGCTAAGTGGAGCTTCTTCTATATCTTCTAGCAAAAGATTCCAAAAGCAGTGGTTCGAGAATTTCATCAAAGACACAAGTATATCAAGCAAGCCAGAGTTTCTGGGTGCATCGGTCTCCAATTTGTTGTCTGAGCTATCTTGTGCTTCTGTAGATTGTTTGTATCAAAGCAAGAGCAAGAACTTTGCCATAGTAGAGTGGTTCTTTTCTAGGTTCAGAATATCAGCGTTTCATGACGAGTCCATTTATGAGATGCATTGCAAGAACACCACTGGGGATAATGCTGCTGAGATTCAGACACCCCCTGGAAAGGTTGCTGAAGAGACAAGTCAGACTTTGCCACCTAAGCAGGCGTGGAAGAAGATGAATGAATCTGAAAATTCAGCTATTACTAATGTCGAAGTTGCTACAAATGGCATGGCAGCAGATACTAACTGTTGCGTAGTCATTCTTCCCTCATCAGATAAAGGGCTTGTACACAATAATGGAAGTGAGGAGCAAGGAACATTTATGTTAAGGCAGGAGATTGACCAAATCTCCAACATACCTGACCTAAACAGCAATGGTGGTGTTGTACCGAATTTGTTGTCTTTAAGTCCACAGGCTGTGACAAAGATACAGGAGAAAGCAACATTGCCAGTTGTGAATGGAAATGTTTCAGAAGCTGGAACATTGTCAGAATGTTTGCAGGGTAGAGGCCCGTTTTCTCCAAGTCACCTTCCTGGAGAAGGTAAGGTGACATGTTCCCCTACTAGCATTTCGGACACAAACGGTAAGTTAATAAGTTTTGGGTCATCCACGTGGGATCCGCCGCTCACCAGCTGTGATACTGTCAAAGTAGAAGGTAAGCTTGTTCCTAAGAAAAGAAAGAGGGAGGAGACCCCAGTTTCAGAACAGGTTATTTCTGCTGCTGCTGGAATTTCTGATTTAAATGGGGGACTTAATGCTGAAAATGGGACATCCGCAAATCTTGGGGTGAAGAGGGGAAGAGGAAGAGGAAGAGGAAGAGGAGGTAATCCAGGGAGACCAACAAAGAAATATGCCCCCAGCGTACCATTTGAAAAATACAGCAGGAAATGGTTTCATGGAGAACCTCCAAAAGAGCCAGAATCACGGCCTTTGCATAACCCTGGTGCTCCGCCACAAGTCTTCTTCCCAAAGGCTGCTGATGGTGATAAGTCATTCAGGAGCAGCCTAGAGAAGGGTAATAATCCTTTTGGCGGAGCCCCTGTGAGTTCCCAGCTTCTTCCTATTGCAGTTTCCCCAACATCTCATTCCAAGGGAGAGTTGAACACCACGGGAATGCCAGCAGCCCCTAAAGCTGCAGTTGCACCTCCCATCGACGTCATAAGGCAAAATCTGGCGATGATGACATCAATGCTGCAGAAATCGGGAGATGGTCTTTCACCTGAGATGAGGAGCAAGTTGGAGAATGAGATAAACTCTCTTATGAAGAAAGTCAGCTCCATGCCCAAATCTTCCTCCACCTCCTCTTAAACGAGAATGATGTAGAAATGCAGATCCAACCAATTCTGTATGTAACCTCGTTTAGGCTGTTCATTAGGTAGCCGTAGGAACAATAAGCTCTCTCTAGGCAGTTTTCAGTATGTAATGTGGATTGAGAGGAAGCTGGCTTAGTTTTACTCTATGCTCTGTTGTTTTCTCCTCGCTAAGAGGATGGTTTAGAGCAATGAACAAGTGATAAGCATTTATGATGGTAGTCATCTTATAATCTTATGCCTCTGCTGAACTTTGTTTTCACTTTTGGCAGAGTGTTTCTATGATCCTTCCTATCATGGGCGTTCATTGTATGAAATAAACCGCGCACTCAAATCGTAAAGTAAAACCTCCGAGTCCCAGTGGAAATCAATCAAACAAAAACTTTCTAATATCGATCCAGTTGGAGCTACTTCAAAAATACAGCATTGGTGTCCCATTTTTGCATCTGCTAGTTATTCAACTCATCTTTCTGGCAATTCGATACCAATCTAACAAGAACAGAAGAAAGATCGGAAAAGCCAAACGAAAGTGTAAAGAAAACAACTGCTCAAAGCTTAATCACTCCATGACAGCAGACCCACCAGCAGCTTTAATCTTCTCTATGATGCTATTGGCTTCATCTTTGGTGACTCCTTGTTTTAGCAAAACGGGCACCTTCTCAACCAACTCTTTGGCCTCTTTCAATCCCAAGTTGGTAAAAGCTCTGACTTCCTTTATCACCTTAATCTTAGCAGCTGCATCAAACTTCTCAAGCTTCACATCGAATGCTGTCTTCTCCTTCTTCTCCTCGACCTTCGCAGCTCCTGCACCAGCCCCTCCTCCTGCTGCTGATCCCAACTCCATTCCTTCGGTAGAGATCGTCTCGAGCTTCGGATGGCTCAGCTTGAGCCCCAGAGCAGGTCCAATTTGGCGTCGCTCCTCGGGTGGCAACGCTGCAATTTGCTCTGCAAGCTGAACAATCTTCTCTGATGGAGGAGGCCGGGGACCATACGGATCATAGAAATCTGGGTACTTGTACTTCGTGGGCTTGACCGAAGGTTCTCTAGGAACGAAGTCGTGCTGGAAACACCTAACCTGCAAGAACCCATTAGCTTCAAAGCGGAGACTTGCACGGGAATGAACCGCTGCTCTTCTCGCAATCACAATTAGCTTCATGGCTCTGGTGAATCTAAGAGCAGGCAATCAATGATTCCTTCACAGGTTGTATTACTTCACCGGAGAACTCCCCTAGACGAAGCAGAGGGTAAGAAAACTCAAATTAGTAAAAGCCTTGTACCCGCATCATGGAACTGTAAGGGAAGTATGTCGGGGAACTGAAAAAATGATGCTACTGTGTGAAAATCTACTGAATTCGGTCATCTGGCATAAGAGATCATATCATTCATTCTTCATTTTCTCAACACTATATCTGATGGTTGTCTATCGGCTAACGGTAGCGCATCCCAATCATGCAGGAATTGTACAATGAACAATCAGAACTAAAAAACCCTAGTGCAAACGTAGTTCGACTTGAAATCAATTAATCGAAGAGGGAAAGCAGGGAGGACATTGCATTACCTCTCGTAGAGGGGGCGAAGACGCGTCAGAGGAGGATGGCGATTGAGAGAAGCCGACGAACGAGAGTGGCGGCGAGGGCGAGCCGGAGAGAGGAAGACGGCGGAGTGGGGGGACCGGCGGCGAGAGATTGCAGGGAGGGTATTGAGGGGAGGGGACGGCAGGTAAGTCGGAGCGGGGAAATGCCCTGGCTGGGTTTTTGTTGTCAAATACAAAATTGTCTTGTCAGTCCCTGGATAGGAGTTTTGTGAGAAATTACCGTATAGCTCCCAAATTTTTTACTTTGTACATGTTGGCCAGCTTATAAGCTATTCAAGTTTTGTTTCATATTTTCAGTGTTGTCAAACCGGTGACCTTGGTTACTTGGTTTGGAACTTAGGATTAGTAAAATGTTTAGGGTTTAGTGGTTGACGGGCAAAAACCCTCTTAGAAAACCGTTTCACTTGCAATTCCAAGAATATCCTATGTTTCACTGTATGTCAATACCAATTATTAGTTCACTATAATCAAAATAAAGTCACTAACAACGGAAAGAGTTCGACGTGAAAGTGATAAGAATTTAGTTAGTGAGTTTCGAAGAGCATTAGAATTAGTGATTTGAGATAGAGTTGTTGTTCAGTTGGGACTAAAAGGAGAAAGAGAAGAGAGGAAGAAAAATAATTATTAATGTAAATTGAGTGAGCGACACTTTTCAGGAGAAAAATTAGGGCACAGTCATCATATTTAAAAGGCAGGGTCGGAAATGCTCTTTACATCTTTCGACTCGACTTTTATGATCATATTAAATCGTATTGAAGAATCATTCCGTTCCACGCGCATGAAACTTTCAGATCTGTATCCAGGCTTCATTAACATTCAACGTCTAATGTTTCACATATATGTCACGACCCTCAAATCTCAAATGAAAGGGTTCCACCAGGAAAGGGGAAAAAAAGTCTCCATTGAAGACAAATATGCAAGCTCCGCATCCTCGATTCATACATTTCAAACACCATTAGATTGTGTGTGTCTATCAAGTTATGCGCTATACCACAATCAACTTGATACAAGGAAAACAAAACCCATCAGTCATAACATCAAGGGTACTTTCTAGGGGAGCAAAGTAACAAAAACAAGGACACCCGATTACACGAAGGTTAACCTCGACATAAGGCACCAGAGAGCTAAAACATAGCTAACATTTCCACAACTCATCACTGAGCAGCAGCCTATCTCTTTACATCACTCGCAAGCCCTTTTATTATTTCGCCTACCATGGACCGAGAAGGGTTCTCGCTCTAGCAGGAAATACTTCTGGTGATCACATGGTCATTATACACATCTTCAAGCTTTAGCAGCTTCCTGCAGAGGTGCATCAGCTGCTTCAGTACCGTTCGATTTTGCACGCTTTGCTTGGTAATCCTTGACAGCCGCCTTGATGGCATCCTCTGCTAGCATGCTGCAGTGGAGCTTAACAGGCGGCAGGGAAAGATGCTTGGCAATTTGACTGCAGTTAGAGAATTTGACACATCAATACCATGTCTCCTACACCTCTTCCATGCAAGTATTGCAATGTAATGGATGAGAGAAATCCACACGATTCCCTCGCCCTTGATGCGGTGGTACTTCCATTACATGCAACCATCCATACATACACATACAAGCAATCCTTTGTAATTTAAAGCATGAGGGAGCAAGGATGCTATTTATACTCTAGGAACCATAATACAGCAGCCTCCTGCAACTAAACATTCAAAATCTGTCTGAGCAAGAACCAAAAATACAGGCCTACTGCATCCACATAAGTTCAAAGCATTCCATACAATCACATCGCTGATTCAAGGACATACACAGCAATGGACCTGAAACCTGAATTCCAAATCAGACAAAAACCTAATCTTTGTGCCAACATGAGAACAGACGCAGAGTTCTTCCCCAAAAAAACACATAATAGGATGACCTCAAGAAACATTGACTGGAGACATGATATGAATCACAGCAGTTCAGATAGGGAACTTAAAACCCAGAAGGATTACATTTCACAAGCAAATATTAAAAGGCGCAATGGATTCATATGAAAGGGAATTCAAAAGAAAGTGATAATCTGGCCACACCGACACCTTAAGTTGAGGAGCATATGAGACAGTTCATCACCTATGGCACGACCTAACAGAGCTATTTTGATTATATGAAGCTCCCCAGTTTGATTTGGGGCAGGCTCTCCAAGCGCTCGACAGGATGAGTTAAAGGTTATTTCGTCATCTCCTAATTTCTAGCCATGATCAACATTCATAAAATAAAGCACCCAAAACCTCCTTCAAACTCGAAATCCCTACACTTCGTTCCCAGAATCTAACATGATTTTCCCTTCCCACAACCCTGCCAACGAAAGCCATAACCTCACACAGCCTAGCATATCCAATGAGCAAGGAACCCATCAACAGAACGATGCAAATTGGCAACCGTTTCAGAAAGGAGCATAAATCAAATCATTCAATTCACTGAAAGATAAAACGAAAGGGCGATCCACTTACGTATTCTTGATGGTCAAAACTTCCTCCATCTGCTTTCCCTTCACCCACTCAGAGGCTGAAACAGCGATCCAAATAAACATCACAAAATCAGAACCACGGGGGTTGCCCCTCAAAAGATACCATAAATCAACTTAATCAATATCAACAACCACCGCACAAGACCAATTAAACGAATTAATAGAAAACCCCTTCCGTCGAACACCTTACCTACAGAAGACGACGCGATTGCGGAGCCACAGCCGAAGGTCTTGAATCGAGCATCCACGATCTCTCCCGTCTTCTCATCGACCCTAATCTGCAGCTTCATCACGTCGCCGCAGGCCGGCGCCCCGACCAGCCCGGTGCCGACGGCGGGATCGTTCTTGTCGAAGGAACCGACGTTGCGAGGGTTGTTGAAGTGGTCTATCACGTTCTCGTGATAGAATCGGGTAGCCACAGGGCGAGACGACGACGCCGACGCCGCTGCACGGCCCAAAAACTTGTTCGCCGCTAGCCTCAACATCGTTTTCCGCCGGTAGAGATTGGAAAATTTCCGATTTGAATATGGAGGAGGATGGATGGAGGTTTTGCTTCTTTTGGGTTGTGTTTGTAAGGGCTACGGCTGTTTGGATCGTATGGCGGTGGATGACGGAGAGGGACACGTGGAGGGAAGAGATGGTCCTAGAGGCTTTGAGAATATCTGACAAGTGGAGGAAGGATTGTGCTTTTTTCCGGGATTATTGGATGAGGACGGAGCACGTTGAAAGAGGGCTACCGCCATTACTTTGCATTGGGCTCGGGCTAGGTTATGTGCCTGTTGAATCTTATATGGGCTGGCTAAATTTTGGGCTCGAGCATTAGAGCAAAATGGGCCCAATTTGTTAATAACGCGCGTTTGAGAAGGTGGATCAAGTTCATACTAGCCCAAACGGAATAAACTTGTTGGTTCGCGCCCATTGCCAAAGTAGGGATGGCAATGGGCGGGTTTTCCTAGGGGTGTTCAAACGGTGTGGTTACCATGGTAACCGTTTTAACCAGTACTATTTGGATAATTTGATTTGGTTAATTTGGATAATTGGTTTGGTTTGGTTTGGTTAAAGTTCTTAGCTTGTTTGGTTTAGGTGGTTTGGTTTGGTTTCAGACACTCCTAACCAGCCAAACCAAATTAACCAGATAAATAATTAGTCGTATATCTAATATATACACATACTTAATACTTTGAATAACCACTCAAGTGTTAAACATTCATCCCTTTCAAACTCCTAAAATATAAAGCTTGATATTGTTCATATAATGTATATTTGTATATGTAGAGTGTAGACCACAACATATGAACGCCTAGTTTAGATAAATCTCATACATTATGTTGGATGAAAACTTGAAAGCAAGGTCCTTTTCAGCCTATGAAAATTGCTAAAAGACTAAGTCAATTCAAACAAACACAACAATTCATTAACCCAAACCATTGTGATAAATTTTTGTTAGGTGAATACTTCTATACTAACCGTAAGATAATTGTCTTAGTTGCATGTATTTATGTTAAGGGTCAACTATAACTATGTGTTGATTGTTATGTTTTATTCATTATATAAATTGTGAATTGATAAATTAACCGAAAACTTTCTCACTTAATGATAATGTGATTTTATATTGGTTAATCTGGTTAACCAATTAACCAAACCGATTAAACTCTAGTTTGGTTAATTTGGTTGTTGTATTAGTTTGGACGGTTTGGTTATGATATTCTATTCCATGGTTAATGAAATTTAGCCTTATTTGGTTTGGTAATAACCATGGTAACCATTTGAACACCCCTAGGTTTGCCTAAACCATCCCCATTCCCGCTTTCAAATATCCAAACCCATACCCGACCCATACCCATGCGGGGGAAGATTTTGCAAACCCATCCCCATACCCGTGGATTTCGGGTACCCATGGGTAATACCCGCCCCGTACATCCAACATTATAATACATAAAATTTTACATGTAAATGTTCAATTATAACATTAAAGGCACATATTATATCATGAAGTCGAGAAAGTGACAATAATTCTTAATATGGTTCAAAGCATTTTATCCTAAAATTTCCCTTAATCCATAAAATAGAGTACTACAATGTAATCCAAATCATTATTTATCTGACTCTAATACATATACTAGGCAATAATGAACTAATATAATCTTGCTAACACGAGGGAAAAGTGAAAGAGTGAAGAGAGAGTTGGGGAAAATGAATTAGGTTTTGATTTGGGTGACCACTCAATTGCATTTCTACTAATTATTTTTTTTATTTACCCTCACTATCATTGATAGATTACTATTTCATCCATGTATTTTTTATATGTGAACAAATATTCTTGGTGGGGCGCGCGGGTATGGATATGGGTATGGGGCGGGGGAGGCTAAAACCATACCCGCCTCGTACCCATCAAACATTTTGCGGGTTTTACCCATACCCGCTCCATACCCAGTCAAAGCGGGGATTCTCCGCGTTGACTGGGTCGGGGGCGATCGGATACCCGTGGGCATGGGTTTGATTGCCATCCCTACGCCTAAGTGGGCATGGTTATTTGGTATGAAACAGTTGAACCACAATTGTATCATAAAATACCATAGGACTAACTTTTTCAGTAGAACCTGCGATACGGTTTAACAATCATTAATTAGGAGTGAGCCTGGACATTCTTAAAATTTGGGGAAATGTTTATCAATCTTCTTAATTGTAATTTCAGATTTACAAAAGAAATTTACTCGATTTGTCATGCGAATCTTTAAAAAGAAAACATATTTTTGTTTCAACTATTCACATCCAATCTTCATGAAGAGATACTATCTCAACCCCCTCTTATCCTCCCCTCTTCCTTAATCGTATGTTCGAGTGACTCCTCCCGGCCTCTAATTAGAAGATGGAAGTATTTGGTAGTGAACATAAAACTGTTTTATCCTCTAATCGATAAATCTTTCCATATAGATTGTACTCTTATGAGTCAGAGGTGGACAATTACGTACCGATTTCAACTTCAACAACTACATACGTGAAAAATTTAAATCAATCGAATTAACGTTTTATCTAATAACATAAGACGATCGATGATATCTGAATGATATTGTTGGGCATGTGACTCGGATCTCACCACACTGAGGAAACACCAAGGATGCTCACGCCAAGGCAAAGCGCGCGAGTCGCGCCGGAATCATGCGCGCAGGTAGAGGCCACCCTCTTGGAGGCGCGCGCACCAAGGATGCTCACGCCAAGGCAAAGCGCGCGAGTCACTCCGAAGTCGAGCGCCCGAGCCGCGCCGGTAGAGACCACCCCCGTGGAGACGCGCGTAAACACCCAACGACGGCGCATTGCATAGCCGTGGGCCCTCACCGAGTATCCGTAGAAGCGGTGCCGCGTCACCCAACGGGCCGTCACCATCATAGTCCTAGGTATAGTCTTGCCTCTGTCAGGGGTAGTCACATCAGGGTCCTAAAAGTATGGCCTAAATCCCTGATGTGTCAGTGGTCACATCATTGTATCCACTTGTAATCCAACCACTCACCCACCACCATGTAGCCTATAAATATGGCATTTACTCCGGTGGGTGAGGGGATCGAATTTTTCAGACTCTATCTCTAAGATCATTACTTTCTCTCACTAAACACACCCTCTCTTCGAGCTCTATCCTCCTTCTCATTTGTCTCAAAGTTCTGGTTCAACCAAGCCGTTCATTCTTCTCGACCCATTCTAGTGAACCTCACTCCTATACTCAGTTAGGTTCAAACAGATATAATATAGTTATCCGCAACGAACAACTAGCATATTGTGGGTAGCTGGTACGTGATGGATCGATTGTCATTGGCTCATTGCAAATCGATCATTGTCATCAAAGCTGACGGGGAAGGGGGAAAAAAACACGAAATTTAAGGAAATCCAGAGATGGGAATGAATCATCGTTTATCCTTTGACACCACGATCGAGCAAAGGCCCTTTAGCTACCTTTACATGGCGAATGACGATCGACGGAAAACCAGCAAAGGTGGCATGATTTGATTTCTGCCTTTCTGGATATTCAATATTGGCCGGCGGGCGCACCTTTTTTTTTTTTTTTTTTTTTTTATAACTAAGATGAAGATGAATTACCTCATGCGTCTATATATATATTGAAGTAGTCGACGACAAAGAACCGACTTGCGGCTGTTTAAGCGTCATCTGGATTGGGTGGTTGCAAGTTTATTTGTCAAAGAGTTAGTGATGGATGTTGATCGGAATACATATAGATGTCATCTCAAAACCACCCAATACCCATATGGGAAAAAATAACGTAACCCATATGAGGTTGTGGTTAAGGTACCAAGTTTTGTATGAATTCATGGTTGCCTACGTATGTTAGAGAGTGCAGTATAAGATACAACTCAACTTTCTCCCAACAATTCGAGTTATTGGAACCAACTGGTTTATATATGACATGGTATCAGAGCTGGTTTGAACAAGTGGACGCGTGTGTTCGAATGTTCACGACCCCCAATATTAACGGTTGTCTTCAAGCACATGAGTCGGGTTTTTGTTTGAGGGGACGTGTTAGAGAGTGGTATAAGATCCCGCATAACTTTTTTCTCCCATCAACTCGAGTTATTGAAACCGACGTGTTAGAGAGTGGTGCAAAAGATTCCATATAACTTTTTTCTCCCAACAACTCGACCAAACGGGTTTATGACAACGTAGAATTCAATAACCCAATTCTATGTTGATTTAGGAAGAAAAAAAGATTTAAACGGTCTATATAATTAAGGGTAAGAAAGAAGTTAAACGAATTTTCAGGTGACAAGTAAGAACTTTTTTAATAGTTTATGAGAGGACAACTCTCACATATTTTGCGAACGAGGTCGTGATCGAGTGGTTGTATCACTTACTTTCAACCTGGAGCACTCGGATTCTAATAGCAGAAGGAAACAAAATGGTACAAAACATAACAAGAGTCTCGATCTCCACTGCAGCTGGCTAGCTTACGTACAAGCTAGGTAACTATTCTGGCATGCATGTTTAACGGTGTTGGCCGATCGGTCCAAAAATCCAAACAATAATTTCTATGCACATTTCCAAGGTCCACTGCCCTTTCACTTCAATATCCCCATGGCATCTTTCGTATTCACTGTTACAGTGCTGTACGTTTTGGGGTACGTACCTTTCTCTTAATCTTAATTTGTATGGTGACGAGTGACGACACTGGACTTCCATTTTGGCATGCTCTGTTCTCAAAGCATATTTGATGGAGATCCCAAAAGAACTGAATGGTTAAAGCTCGTCCTAAATATTACTAACTATCGTCCAAACTTAATACGTAATTTATCGAATTGTCCACTTTAAATTTCAAAATCAAACACAAAAAAAAAATCGGATTTTTACCTCGTCGGAGTCGCTACTCATGATTCGGACGTATTCTCGACGATTACGACTCGAGAATGTCAACGATGAATTTGAGAGTATGAGAAATTGAGTGTTTTTCAATTTTTTAGTCAAAGTGATGTTTGTTTGCTAAAGATGCCAAAAGATTAAAAATATAACTTTGTTATTTTTTAGGACGATCAATAGTAATTTTAAGTACGACCTTTATCAATTCCCCAAAAGAATAGAGAAATGGCACGCGCACTTAATGAAGTTGTTATCATGCTCTTAGGTTGTTGTCGGTTTCTTGTTGTGTCGATTGATGTAACGATAAGCTTTAGGATTGACTAGTTGATACCTTCACACATTTGATTTTGACTCCAGGGATCGTATAGGTTGGGTGCAATTTCAAGTTATGTAACTTGAATAGATCTAAGCAACTAAAATAGGTTAAGGTTTCTCTAAGAAGTTCTTGAGGAAGCTAGAGAAGATATGTTCTGATTTTTTATGGCATGGGGACGATACAGGTAGAGCAAAAGTGTCTTGGGACAGACTAGCGTGTCCACGGAAAGAGGGTGGCTTGGGTGTGCGTGACCTCATATCTTGGAACAGAGCATGTACTGCCAGGATGCTCTGGCTCCTTCTGATGCATTCGGGCGCACTTTGGATTGCTTGGATGTATGCGTACAGATGCAGGGGGGGGATCTCTGGAGTATGAGAGTTGTTGCTTCTAGCTCCTGGGCTTGGAGACGCATTTTGAAGGTCAGGTCTGTCTTCCAACCTTTGATGGGTCTGCAGAATGGAGTTGGGACATGGATAGGTACGAAAATGATTTCCTATTATGTTCGTGAAGTCTGGAACTCCTTAAGGCCTGCCAACAATAGAGTCAGTTGGTTTAAGCTATTGTGGGGAAGGAACCATGTCCCACGATGGAGTTTTATTGCTTGGATTATAATGAAAGATGCCATGGTTACGAGGGCAAAGTTGCTAAGATGGGGAAGAGTTAAAGATGATATGTGTGGTTTATGTGGGATGGCTAGTGAGACGCGTGAGCACCTTTTCTTTGACTGTATCTTCTCTAGGTGGTTATTGGGTAAAGTGGGTTTGCAATTTGGTAGTATTTCTAGGGATGGTTGAGTTGCAGAAGCCACTGCACTAGCTGTTGGCAACAGTCCATGGAGGCGAGTGCTAGTCTTGATTTGGTGTTCTTTGACCACTTTCATCTGGCAGGAGAAGTGTCGAAGAGACCATGGAGAAAATCCGAGAAGTGCTGAAGTTGTATATGGTTTGTGGTTGTCTGATATTCGTTTTGTTGTAGGAGGGTGTCCCGAGTTATTGGATGATTGTGTGAGGCTTGGTTTTATAACACTGTGAGTTTACAGGGGTAGTGAAATTGTAGTATATGTAGTGGAGGGATTATCCAGAGTAGTTCTGCATGGAATTCTCTGTTTCGTTGTATCAGCAGTGGCCCTGTTCACTTGTCGTTTTTATTTGGTAATAAAAGGGGGAACTGATTCAACAAAAAAAAAGGTTAAGGTCATTTTAAGCCCATAATTAAGATAAAAATCAGTGTTTGTGAAATCGTACCGTATCAGTGGTATTATTCATCCCTCTCATTGTCATTGACCTTCACTCAAGGAAGTATTTTACTATTCAATGCTTAATATCCCCTAAGAGTGGCGGTCCGACCGAAAAATGTTAGTGAGTGCAGTGGCGGACCCAGGAATTACATCAAGGGTATTCAACGATGAAATAAATCACCAAGAATTGTCAAATAACCTTGAGTTCAAATACTACCATCGCGAAAACAAAATTTTACAAAAGGAATTTTGGTCAAAAAATGGAAACAGGGTTTGTCAATTGACAAGCCTTGGGCTAACCTAGGTCCGCCACTGAGTGAGTGGTATATGATCCACGATTGAACCTCTTCCAAGTCCCAACAACCCGAGTTATTGGGAATAACTGGTTCTTGACATGGTATCCGAGTCTGGTTTGTCCTTGAGGTCACGTGTTCAAGTCCTCACGACCTCCAATATTAACCGTTGTCTTCAAGCACATGGTATGGCGGGCCTGTGCAACCTTCAAGCTCATGAGTCGGCTTTCGTTTGAGGGGGCGTGTAAGAGATTGATATAAGATCCATAATAACCTTCTCCCAACAAGTCGAGTTATTGCGATCAACTGGTTCTTGACACGGTATCAGAGCCTGCTGTAGCCGAAAGGTCTTGTGTTCGAATCCTGGTGACCCATTTGTGAATCACATGTATTCTCGTCGAATCCTGATGACCCATTTGTGAAGCACATGTATTCTCGTATTCAGATATGTACAAACGAAAGCACTTATGAGTTGACTGACATACCCCGACTGTTCCAATATACAAACTCAGCGCTACGAGCCTACGACCAGGGGCGGAGGCAGAGGGTTAAAGGGTGGGTCCCGGTACCCACCCTAACTTGGGATGGAAAATGGTCAATTAAGTATAATAGTTAATCGAGTATGAAAAATAACACGTATATAAATGAAAATGGTTAACCTTTCAAATATTTGATGTATGCTTTATAAGTTGTGCATTGTCATATTCAATATTTTTATAACGAGCTATGTACAAATATAATGGTGCATATGATCTGTCTAAAATTAAAGATGTATTTATTCAATATCTACAACAAATTTTCACCAAATTATGGCTAATTTGTAAAAATAATTTTATTTCAGTAAGGGGTAGGGAAAGTGTAGCCGGTGGTTCCTATAAGGACGAAAATGAGTTAATTAGTACAAAGTTAATTGAGAATGAAATTTAGGGCACTTCTAATTAATAATGGGCGACCGATATCTTATTTGTTTTAATCTTTGTAACCATATTTGTTAAGCACATGATATTCAAATTTACAGAAACTTTAAGCACGTATAAGTTGGTTTTCGTTAGCAGGAAAGTGTTAGTAAATACTAAATCGTATAAGATTCATTATTAGATCTTTCCCACCAACTCGAGTTATTGATACTAAGCGATCTCGACGAAGAACAACATTCAGAAGTAAATGTCTAACTAAATCATAAATAATTTTTATGATACACATATAGTGATATTTTCGATAGTTTTAACTTATATTCAATCTATCAAATTTTTGTAAATACAAAATTATATCTTGATGATGTAAAAAAGTTAACAAATAATTTTATCGTATATATTTTTTCTAAATACACCCACCCTCAACAAAATCCTGACTACGCCCCAGCCTACTACGCAAATAGCATGTTGAAGTTGTCAAGTGGAAAAAGTACCACTGCCCATGGCTAGCATGCTTAGGCTCTCCATAAAATATATAACGATAATTATTAACTCTGCAAAACCTAACAATTTGACCTAACATCTATACCTTCATCGGTTGGTTAGGATTATTCTTATTATCTTTTTTGTCTGTCCCTTTTGGGGCTGAATTGTCCCGTCTGCTTATTGGCTGGCAACATTGATAGATAGATTAGATAGAAATGAGCTTCTTTTTCCCTCCACCCAACCAACAACTTACAAAAGTGACTCCAAATTTTGGAGCCTTTTGCCTCTCATGAATATTCGATCCTTTCATTCCTTTGTGAGAGAGTGATCTAAGTTTATAATTGTGTTGGCGACTATTAATGATTTTTCTAACGATTGGAATTTTTGCATTCCTAATTTAAGAGCGTGAATTAGATGCATAACCATTGATCTGTATAATTTTGTATAATTGTTTTTACATTTATAATTTTTTTTGCCCAAAACAAGAAGAATACATGGATTGACAAATTGTCTTTCTGGATTAAGTCGAGCAATACCTTAATGCTAATTATGATTAAGGATATAAGCTCTTATTGTTCTTCTGTCCAAAAAAGAAATTAAGAACAGCAACTGAAAGAGAAACAATAACAAGAAGAAAAAATTTAGGAAGGATGATCTCATCATGTTCACTACCCAGGCAGCATAACCCTTTATTAGATTCCCACTTACTGTTTTGTCATCTTTTAACCAATTTATTTACTTAGATTTATTATTTGTTATTAAAGTGAGGTCCAATAGAACTGAGGGGTGTAGCATATTTTTTTTTTGTTAATGATGATATATATTAAATAATTAGAAACAAAAAACAGGGCAGTACAGCAACAGGACTACAACTGCCGCCAGATCCGTGCGCTGCTGCAACCGGACCTAAAGGTACAGGGAACAAAACAAAAACAAACACAAAACAATCCCCAACCCCGGTCACCAAGAGCCGAGCGTCAAGCAGCAGAGGAGATCAAAAGGAAGCAGAAGCAAATAAATCCTCCCTGACTAACGAACCAGAACTACATCACACGTCCATATATCAGTGAAGGGATATGAACATCAGAGTGAGAGGCGAACTCAACATCCGAACAGGGACCTGGAGAAAACTGCCATCTGCAGAGCTTGGTCATGGAACAAGAGTCACGATCTGTTGCGGATTGTCAGGAAACAGTCTGGTCCTCATTTCTTTGATCCACCTTTCCGCGATCTCTTTGTCGACCTTTCTTGCTGCCGTTAGCCACCAAAAAATCATGTAACCAATCTTCATCACTATTGAGGGAACGTTGCACTCCTGGTCATTGAAAACTCTGTTGTTTCTTTCGAGCCAAACACACCAACAAAATGCATGTAGTACTACTTTTGAACACCATTGGGCTGGATTCGCCGGATTCCTGCGCGGCCAAAGTCTGATTCTCTCCGAGATGTCAAGCCCCGCCACAGCACTTCCTTCAATTTTAACGAAGCACTTCACCCCTCCCCAGACCTGCCTTGAAAACGCACATGTGATGAACAGATGGTTGGGCGACTCTTCATCGCCTTTGCACAGAACACACCTGTTCGGGATGTGGAGACCTTTCTTCTTCAAGTTGTCGATGGTGAGAATTTTTTTGTGGTAGACCAGCCATAGGAAGATGCAAATCTTATTCGGTACGCTGCTTTGCCAAATCACTTTTGAGGGGAACTCTGGAGTTTCCACCGTTCTCGCAGCGGCTAAGTGGTCAAACGCCGAGTGCACGCTGAATCCATTTGTAGGAGACGGGATCCATCTTGGTCTTTCAGGACCTGCAAAAAAAGTTTGAAAGGGGATAGAATGAAGTAAATCAAACAACCTCACCCGCTCACTTTCAGCCCCACCCCGAAGTGAATAAATCAATGGAATGTCCCATTGACAATTTCCCTCAGACAAAGACAGGTAATCAGCAATGGTGGAGTTCGGTGATTTGGCAGCGGCAAAGACTCTCGGGTATTCTTCCGCCAATCGGATGCCCTCGATCCAGGTATCAAACCAGAACGAAGTCCAGTACCCTTGACCATGTTCGATACACGTTAATTCCCAAAAAAGAGGCTGCAGTTTCGCGATCCTGCCCCAAACGCTACCCCCAACACTCCCCGATACCTTTCCCGAGAACCATTCTGACTGCTCATTAGGGAACTTAGCAACTATCATTTCCCTCCACCACGATCCTCTTTCAGTCGCAAATCTCCAATGCCATTTGAGTAGAAGAGCTCGATTATTCAGCTCCAAGTCTCGTATGCCCAAGCCTCCCTTGTTCTTTGCAGTTTTGCAAAGCTCCCAAGAGACAAGATGAAGCTTCTCCCTTCCCGTGTACCGGACCAAAGAAAGTCTCTTTCTATCTTCTCTAAAGAGTTGATGACGTTCTTGGGGATTAAGAACAAGGAACTGATGTAGTTACTCAGAGTTCCAAGCACCGCATTGATAAGCACGACTCTTCCTCCCAACGATAGAAATTTTCCTTTCCAGCCCTCTAATCTTGCTTGAGTCTTGATCACGACGTTGTTCCAGTGTGTATTCGGAGGAGACTGATATCCGAGAGGCAGACCCAAGTACGTGGTGGGCAAGAAAGCCCAATCACAACCAAAGATTTCCACCAGTCTTTCAATATTTGTTACCTCGCCCACCGGAAATATTCTCGATTTCGCAAGGTTTATTTGCAGACCGGTGATTGCTTGGAAACAGATTAGAGCAGCCAGCAGATTACGGACCTCGGCTTCGGATGCTTCACAAAATAAAATGGCATCATCCGCATAGAGTAAGTGAGTTACCTCTCCGACGTTTCTTTCTTCGTTGATACAGAATCCCGTAACCATCCCTTCTTTCTTTATTTCACATAGAATGAACGAGAGAATATCCATACCAATGTTAAAGAGGAAGGGTGAGAGGGGTGTAGCATATTAGGTATATTTGTCAATCATCATATCATAAAATTATTGAAAATAAGGTTATCTTTACCATTGGGAAAGTCCTCAGAAAACAAAAGAAGAAGAATTAAGCACCATTATCTTTTGGAGGTTTGTAAGTGAGAGATCTTGGATTATGATGACACTTAGCCAAATTATACTTTAGAAGTTTGTATATTACTAGAAAAATTGTCCTAATGATAATCACTTGAAGTCAATTTACAATCCTTGAAATCTTGTTCTATTTTAAAATGGAGGTGGTTTTTATATGACCCTTTGACTCTTGAGATCTTAACCACGTATAATTTTATATCTAAATTTTAATTTCATTGATATGATGATCACCATTCATTAAAAATCACTTGAAATTCTAGTCTAACTACAATTCCTAATCTGATAACAATTTTTTTTTTAAACCTAACTAGTAACCAGGATTCCTAATCTCAGTGGATATAAGCCGTCGAAATAACTTTAGGGGTCGTTTGGATGGAACATTTCCAAATTGAGGCAATTTGGATCAAATGTTCCATTTTAGAAAATGAGACAATTGTGTGAGATATTTGTACATAATTGACTTGTTTGGGTTATTATTTGATACGAGACAATGAGGTTGAGACATTTTCTGAAAATACATTTTTACCCTCATTCTTTTATCCTTTTTCTTCATCTTCCTCTCTCACTCTTTCTTGCTGGAAGTCCATGAATTTCCAGAACTAAAAGATTGACAGGCTTGAGCACGAATTATGGTGTTGAAATTGAAAAGCCCATGGCTTGGTACCAAAATCCCCTTTGCCGAGAACACAGAGGAAGAAAGCAAGAAATGGATTCAACAATAAATCCCTCTCTCTCTAATTTGGTCATTCGGTCATTGTCATTGCCCTGTAACTAAGAAATAGCATACCAACGATGTGGCCGACGATCGAACCTTCTCCGAACCTTTCTTCCACGTCCTCCGACGATAGATTCCGATCTCGCTCAAGATAGAAGCTCTTCGTCTCCTATTAATGCTCCCTTGATCTCTAGGCTCTAGCCATCTGGAACTATTTTATACCCAAAACTAGTTGGGGGAGGAAGAGAGAGAGAGAGAGAGAGAGAGAGAGAGAGAGAGAGAAGAGAGGTCTCGGTGGTCTCTACAGGGGGAGAGTGGGAGAGGGGAAAGAAAATAAAAAAGGATAAAGGAAAGGGGCAGCTTTGGAAAAAGTAAACATAAAACGAGGCAATTGAGAAAACCTCCCCCATACCCAAGTATTTTCAATTGTCTCATAATGGAGCAATCTACAATTCCCCATGTACAATTGATTCATTCCTTTTTTTTGGTAGCCAAATGAGACAATTTGTGTCAAATTGCTCCATAAGAAAGATCCATCCAAACGACCCCTTAGTGATTTTTTGTCTCACAAAAAATCTTACATGGGGAAGTATACCTGTCATACTAGAAAATAACTTGGCATATGGACTATTTCATGAGCAGTTCTTAAACAACTCTCCTTTTTGTGATCCATGCATCTCTTAATCTATCACAAGGTCATAAGCAACAAGTCAACAAATCAGTTTTTAGGTACACATCATTGCTCTCAAGCGGAAAACAATTGTACTTTGTGATAATGTTGTGTATAATTGTATATGTTTCTACTCATCTCATATGTCATAATATGATCCAGGTTATGGAGGATTTATGTTTGTTTGATGTGATACAATACGAATATGTGATATCTTGATCTTAGAGAATTCTACCTAGAGAAAGTGACAATGATATTTGTGATCATCTAGATTGAGCAACACCATATACTTATAATATTTTATATATGCCTTTACATCAAAGGACCACAAGAATATTACCCAATATTACTCATGATTAAGGAAATTTTCACACTATATGATCCTTTCACACTCACTTCCATATCCCAGATACGATGCAATTATGACCCACAAAACATGCTCAATTATTTCTCTTCGGAAGATGGTAAAAAAGATTAAACCATCTTTCGTGTTTCTGTCCGAGACCAAGAAGAAAAGGTCTTACATGGAAACTAAGAGAAAGAGTATGATATTTGCTGGAAACTCCTATGTTTGTCCAATTGATCGAGCAGGTGGCCTTGCTCTGTGGTGGGTTGAGGGTATTTCCTGCAAAATTCTGAATAGTGATCAATTTTTTATTGATGTTTAGTTGAGGGGATGATGGTTTTTACATTACTTTTGTTCATGCTCCCTCTGATCCGAATCGGCGTAGGGACTTTTGGGATCAGATTAGTAGCCTTCGCAGTAGCTTCGATGATAAGTGGGTTGTCATAGGAGATATGAATGTGATTTTGTTCCCGGAGGAAAAATTGGGTGGAGGCCCTCCAAGGAACGAATCTGTAATCCCTTTTAAGAATTTTGTTGATGACAATGCTTTAATGGACCTTGATTTTAAAGGTTACCCCTTTACTTGGAAGGATAACCGTGAGGGCCAGCGAAGAGTGGAGGAGAGGCTTGATAGAGCTTTATGCTCTGCATTATGGAGATCAAAGTTCAGAAACGCCCTTGTCTTCCACGAATTACCTATCGAGTCGGATCATTGGCCATTAAGACTAGAGATGAATGGGACTAAAGTAAGATCAAATCCTCCATTCCATTTTGACTCAAGATGGCTTAATCAAGAAGAGTGTCATAATATAGTGAATCGTAACTGGGATAATGGAGGGATGTGTCATGATAGACTGTTGAATTGTGAGAAGGAATTAAAAGAATGGGCCAGAGAAGTTTACTGGGACCGCTACAAGAGAGCTGCGGATATTCAGGCAAGATTAGAGGAAATTCTCATAATGGATAGGTCAGTTGATATTGTTCAAGAAGAGAAAAGTTTGATGACCGAACTTGCTGCCATTTGGAAAGATGAAGAACTGTTTTGGTATCAACAATCTGGAATAAATTGGCTACGGGAAGGGGACCACAACACGAGTTTTTTCCACTCGTCGGCGACTCATAGAAAGCAGAGAAATAAGATTGTTGAACTTAAGGATGATAATGGGAACATCTTTTCTCACCCTGAGGAACTTGCTTCTCATGTCACCAATTATTACAAATCTCTGTTTACTCGGGTTGATAGGGTTATTGATACTGATATTCTACAAGGCTTCCCAAAAGTTGTTTCAGAGGAAATGAATAGGGAATTATGTGAGATTCCATCTCATGAGGAGATCAAAGTAGCAGTCTTTGATCTTGGACCAACGAAATCGCCAGGGCCGGATGGCTTTGCAGGCATGTTTTTTAGACGCTTCTGGCCTAAGATAGGAACTAAATTTTGTCAGGAAGTTCAAGACTTCTTTCATTCTTCTAGCATGCCTCAAGGCTGGAACAGTACTCATATTGCCCTTATTCCCAAGAATCAAGCTCCTCAAATGGTAAGCCAATTTCGACCGATTAGCTGTTGTACCTTCAGATACAAGGTCATATCCAAAATCATGTCAACTCGTTTGAAGAAGTGGATACCTGGGTTGGTCTCGGAGATGCAAGCTGCCTTTACCAGTGATAGGCTTATTCAGGAAAACATCATCATTGTCCATGAGATGCTACACAATTTTAAGAACCGAAGACATGGGGATTGGGACATGATGGTTAAATTGGATATGCGTAAAGCATACGACTTAGTCGATTGGGAATGCCTTGATTCAATTCTACAAGCCTATGGGTTCTGTGATATTTGGCGAGGGTGGATAAATGAGTGTATACGGACTGTGAACTTCTCTATACTCTTGAATGGAAGCCCCACTGAATATTTTCATCCTACGAGAGGAATCCGCCAAGGGGATCCAATATCACCATTCCTCTTCATCTTACTCTCAAACGCTCTCTCTTTTCTGATCGATAAAGGTGTTGAGCGAGGTGAAATAAGGGGGATAAAGCTTAATCAAGAATGTACAAGGATTTCTCATTGCCTATTTGCAGATGACACTGTCATCTTTGGAAAGGCAAGAGTTTGTGAAGCTATCCATATTCTGAAAATTTTACAAAATTATGGAGAAGTGACAGGGCAGGAGATCAATGCAAGTAAATCATCTATCTTTTTCAGCCGTAACACTCCTGAAGGAATTAAAGCCCTTGTGACGGCTAGGTTTGGTTTCCCTCCTTCTATATGCCACGAAAAATATTTGGGAGTACCCTTTGAATGGGGTAAGTCGAAGAATGAAACCTTCAACTTCCTCATCGAGCGAATGGAAAAGAAAGGTGAGTCTTGGAAGAGTCTTCTTCTTTCCCCGGGTGGAAAAGAAGTCCTCCTTAAAGCAGTCATTCAGGCGATTCCAGAGTACATTATGAGTGTGCTCCTTCTTCCTTTATCTCTCACTAACAAGATGGACTCGATTTTACGCCGTTTCTTTTGGTCCGGATCTATAAAAAAGAAATCGATTCATTGGTGTGATGCGAAGATTCTGGAGAAACCAAAAGAAGAAGGGGGCTTGGGATTTCGCAATTTTCACATGTTTAACTTGGCTCTCATCGGCAAACAAGTTTGGAGAATTTTGGAAAATCCTGATGCTTTGTGGGTTCAACTTCTAAAAGGTATTTATTTCCATAATGGAGATTTCTTCGCGGCAACTAAAGGAAGATGTGGATCATGGATTTGGAATGGGATTTGTGAAACAAAATAAATGCTGAAATTGGGATTGATCAAGGTGATAATGTCAGGGGAAGGAACTAGATTCAACAGTGATCCTTGGATACCATCAATACCAACGTTCTCATTGAATCACCTTGGACCGAATAATTCTAGAGTGAACGAATGGATTTTAGACAATGATCGTGTCTGGAATATGGAGGCGATTCGAGAGAGTGTTCCACCTGAAGTTGCTGATGCTATTGGTAGAGTACCAATAGGACCAACGTGTGGAAGAGATGTTTGGGCTTGGAGATTCACATAGACGGGAGCTTATAGTGTTAAGTCAACTTATCATTCTCTTCGTCAGGCTCGCGATCAGAATGCGGATCATCCTCCTGGGAATCAAAACCGACCAAACCAAAAGGATTGGAAATGGCTATGGTCTCTGTCTCTCCCACCAAAAATCAGATTTTTTGTGTGGAAATGTGCAAAAGACGCCATAGCATCTCGAGCAAGGCTTTTCACACGACAATTCTCTCCTAGTCCCACCTGCCCCATCTGTGACAATCAGGAAGAATCTATTTCTCATTGTCTTTTTTTCTGTCCTCATGCTAGAGCCACTTGGATAGAAAATGGTTTACATCATTTTATTCCAACATCTGACTTCCATTTTCCACTGTGGTTTTTCCACTTGCAGGATTTTGTTCCTGAGGGTACTATTAGGAAGATAGCTTTTTGCCTCTGGAATATCTGGATATCTAGGAATGGATTTGTGTTTGAAGACAAGGTTATTTCCCCAACTACTACAGCAACGATGGTTGAACGTGACCTGACGAAATGGGAAGAATCCCGAAATCATACCAACAATTCAGCAAATGGTCACTTCACTTCCTTGCAAACTCAGCCTAGGGGATCCCGTTCAGACCCCTCACCACCGCCAGGACCTTTCCAAAAGATTGTGCATTGTGATGGATCCTTCGTATCGGAATCACAATTGGCGGCTTATGGGATTGCTATTGCAAATTCTCATGGTCAGGTGTTTGATGGCAAGGCTGAGACCTTCTATTGTTCTGTTCCAATTCAAGCGGAAGCTTTGGCCCTTCTCAATGCGGTTAGGATGGCAGCTCTTGATCCCGTTCGTACTAGCATTCGCTGTGACTGCCAAATCCTTACGTTGGCACTCAAACAACACCCGTCCTTGTGGCCTTAGCAATGTCGGGCGACGATTGCACTGATTATTCCAATCCTTCTTGCTGCTCCGTGGATTGACGTTTCCTTTTCTCCTCGTCGACATAATGCTCTGGCTGATTGGGTTGCTAACAATGCCCGCTTGGGTTTGTTACCAATGGATTGGATTGTAATCGCTAACCTGCTGTATCCATTGTTGTAACCTCTTTGCCTTCATTTGGGTTGGTAATGGAATAAGAGAGTCCCACTTTGTTTCAAAAAAAAAAGAAGTATATAACAAATCAATGATACCCTCACTGGTAGCGAACAACAGGAATCACATACAAAAGTTCACAATAAGTATGCCAATCCACCTGAAGATCTCGACTTTAGTCCCACCAGAGAAGCAAAATTTGATAGAAATTGAATGAAATAACCAACTTTTCTTATGTTCCTCTCATGTTTCTGTAACTAATCGCGAAATGAAAATGTAAGAAAATTAGACAATTCAAAGACTTTCTATGCTAATTATCCAAAATAACAGTATGTCATTAACTCGTAACTGAATGAATTCTTGCAAATCGATATTCACTTCACTGATCACATCATAGAAATATTTGGGTCACAAATGTTATCTTTTGATGCAAGTTTATCTCACCTTATGTCAGCTAATCATTGATCCAATATTTGAAATAGTAAGACGATAATCTTGAAGTGAGTAATTCAAATGGCATAGATTTCTGAATATATCTATCTTCTTATAATATAAAAAAGTAGTGCACTATCACTTGAAGAACATTCTCCCCGAAAAAGTTAATCTGCTAACTTGAAGATTTGTTAGCATATACTAACTGATATCCAAAAAAACATGAACTAGTATCCAAGTACTAAAGTATCTAGAGAGTACAGACTAGTATTTAAGGTTTGCTAACTGATATCGAGTTATCCACCATGAATCAACTATTATCTCAAATTCACAAACTAATATCTAGACAACACATAATAGTATTCATACAACACATAATTAGTATCAAGATAACACATAAGAGTACTCATATTGAATACTAGTTGGTATGATTGTGGATATTAGTTGATAAAATCAGCATACTTGGATACTAGTTCATACATTTTGGATATTAGTTAGTATATACTAACAACTTATGCCGTTAGAAGAATAACCCTATTGCATTCTCCCACTCATATTCTTGCAAGAACAAACCTTCAAATTGTAGAGCTCCTTTTTATCACAAAAGAACTAGCGTGGGCCCCGGCCAGTTGGCCGGAGGTGAGGTATGAAATTTGATAATGTAATGGGGTGTATAGCTTATTGTTGTATAGTTTTTTTGGGAAACACGTGATAAAAATAGTGAATTTTAGCAGTCTAGAGACATTAATGATACAACAAATCAAAAATCGGCCTTATGAACCAAAATCAAGTACCTGTTACCTTGTGAAACAATATTGTTTCCAGTAATATGATGAGGTGGAGTAAGTTTTATAGAAACCGAATTCCAGAAAATCGAATAAAAAATCGCCTATCCCGACGGTTTTCAGGAAATGAGCATCTCACAATCGTTGCTAGCTTTTACTCGGCCGTTGGCTGATTAATTTAGTTTATAAAACTTTCATACATTTTGGATATTAATTAGTATATACTAACAACTTATGCCGTTAGCAGAATAACCCTATTGCATTCTCCCACTCATATTTTTGCAAGAACAAACCTTCAAATAGTAGAGCTCCTTTTTATCACAAAAGAATTAAGCAAACCGTTAATATATTGCTTTCACGCCCCCCTCTTTCTCTCACTTCGGTTGTTTATGCATAGTGAAGAAGAACGACCCCCTGGGTAAAGCCGTAAAGAGGTGACAGGAACACCTCTATTTATGCTTGCTCACCAAACACTAACTTCTCATCCTTCACGCCAAAACTCCTTCTCTGCCCTGCAAAGAGCCTCTCTCTCTCTTCCCCTGCGTTACCCCATCGTTCCTAATTCGGCCTTACCCCCATTTCCCATTTTAGCATAAGCTCACACTCCTTTTCGTCTGCCTGTCTTTGCAACTCTTCTTCTGCTGTTTCTCTACTTCCCATCTCAGGTCATTTTACGTACCCGAACTCTCTTTGCTCTTTTCTCCCATATATGTAAACTCCGCTTCTTCTGGTCTTCTAAGTGTTTGTGTTTTTGCGTCAAAGAGGGTGTTCTCTTCTGAATAATGTAATCTCGATTAAAGTTGCTCTCTTTTGTTTCTTTTCTCTCCTGGGTTAATGCCCACTTGCTTCATAGTGCTTTGAATCCGCTTGTCCTGCTGATTTCAAATCATGGGCTGTCGTTAAATCTTCCCGGTTTAGCCCCCCTCTACAAATTGTGGCTTCTTTTTGGTTCATGCCCATTTGGTGTAAATAGTTCAGAAAGTCTGCAAAATGCTGGTTCTGATTATGGTGGTTCGTTAAGTTTGGCTGTTCTGTTGTCTTCCTAAGCTTCATTACTTTTGAAGTTTAACAAAAGGCCTTTTTAGTTGTTTGAAATTCTGACATGTAAATCCTTAATCTCTCAAAGCTGCTTTGTTCTTCAGTCTTTGATAGACGGAAAGTCTTTCCTAATGGTGAAGTGAAAAAAATTAGGTGCTCAATGGATCTCAATCTCATTGAAGTCAACCGCTAGTAACAGACAGAGCAAATGGAGAACATCTGTTCTTTCCGTTAGTTCAGACTGTTCTGTCTTATCATGGTTTCAGTGCGCTAAAATCTTCTTGCTTTTTTCCTTGTTTAACTGAAAGTGATTTGATCACTGCTAATCGATTCTTTTGTTCTTCACAGTGGACATACTTTTAAACATTCATTTCTTTATATACGCATATCAACTGTAAGATCTTCTAGAATTTTAAACTATACACATACAGGATTCCACACAAATAATCATGGGTCGTTTTTATGATTACCTCCCTCTTAAGACCCTGACCTTCGTTCTTGTTGTCCTTTCGCCCATGGCTTCATGTTGATCTTCTTCTTTATGCAAATTTAGTTTCTTTATTGGCCTCTCGAGTCCTAGTCTTGGTTGAGTCTGGTTCATCTTTGTTGGGCATAGAGATCGTGGGGACAAAAAGGCATTGCATATTTCCTTGTGATCAAACCTTGAGTTTCAATGGAGGAGACATTTGTTCCATTCCGTGGTATAAAAAATGACCTCAATGGAAGGCTTTTGTGCTACAAACAAGATTGGATGGGCGGTCTCCGTGCTGGTATAAGGTGAACTTTCAGAAGGTCGATTCATTTGAGGGACATTATTCATGTGAAATTTCAGGATGCTAGTAAATCTTTAGTTCAGAAGTACTGTTAGAAATGTTGCTCATTGTCTTGTTTCATTCAGGATCCTCGCTCCAACAACTTACATTTTCTTCGCTTCAGCGATACCGGTCATATCTTTTGGAGAGCAGCTTGAAAGAAATACAGGTATACCCTCATTGCTATATTGGCTACTAGTTTTCCAGTTATTGGTCATCTCCCTAACAAAAAAAAACTCTGCTTTGATATACCAGAAGGAGCTTTGACTGCAGTGCAAACTTTGGCATCAACAGCACTTTGTGGCTTAATTCACTCAATCATCGGGGGACAGCCATTGCTCATACTTGGAGTAGCTGAGCCAACAGTTTTAATGTACACATTCATGTTCAACTTTGCTAAGGACCGGAAGGATTTGGGGCCAAACCTTTTCTTAGCCTGGACAGGATGGTATAACTGAATCAATCCATTTCCACTTTTCTGCGGAAAATGGTGGTTTATTGACTATTGTTCTTGCTGTAATGGAGTTCTCCGTTTTCACTTGCATTGGCTCTTAGGGTCTGCATGTGGACTGCTCTCCTGCTTTTCTTGTTGGCGGTATTGGGCGCTTGTTCTATAATCAACAGATTTACTAGGGTTGCTGGTGAATTATTTGGTCTACTTATTGCAATGCTCTTTATGCAGCAGGCCATAAGAGTAAGTATTTCTTGCTGAGTCAGATGACTTTCTCCAATGATAAAATGAAGTGTTCTACACAATAAAGAAGTTAGTAGTTGGTACCAATTGTAGCACCATTCAAATTGTGAACTTGATCCTGCAGGGAGTTGTTGAAGAGTTTGGCTTACCTGAGAGAGAAAACCCTCGTGAAACTGCACTGCAGCCTGCTTGGCGTTTTGGGAATGGAATGTTTGCTTTGGTCCTATCTTTTGGTCTTCTTCTGACTGCACTAAAGAGTCGTAAAGCCAGGTCATGGCGCTATGGAACAGGTACACGTACTAAATTCTATTGAGCCTTTTAACAAAACGCAATGTTATGGATAATGGTGTTGTTCTTGATATCTAATTGAGGTTTTTTGTCTATTCGTTATCTTTATTGAAAGTCAGAGAAGCTTCAAAATGCATCTAATCTCTTTTGTAACGTAAAGGTTTAACTTCTTTCCGATCTTTCTTTGAAGGCTGGTTGAGAGGACTTATTGCAGATTATGGAGTTCCAATCTTGGTTGTTGTATGGACTGGCCTATCTTACATACCAGTTAGAGATGTTCCAGTAGGAATCCCTAGGCGTCTCTTCAGTCCAAATCCATGGTCTCCTGGTGCATATTCTAATTGGACAGTTATCAAGGTGAACTTTAGCACTGATGTCATAGAGCTCGACTCTGCAAAGCTTCTCAATGCCATACAAGTTTTTCATACTTTGCTTTGCTCTTGGCAGGAAATGATGCATGTGCCACCCTTGTATATCGTTGGAGCTTTCATTCCTGCAACCATGATTGCAGTGCTGTACTACTTTGATCACAGTGTTGCTTCTCAGCTTGCTCAACAGGAGGAGTTCAATTTGAAGAAACCAGCTTCCTATCATTATGACCTCCTTCTTTTGGGAGTTTTGGTACAACCTTATTCCTCTAAGATATACGAATTCTTCCTCCCAATGCAACTCGTAGATCAGAAGAATGTAATGTTTGTCGGATTTTTACTTGATCAGGTCATAATATGTGGACTACTTGGCATCCCACCTTCAAATGGTGTTATCCCACAGTCTCCAATGCATACTAAGAGTCTGGCTACCCTGAAACAGCAGGTAATGCTCAGGTTGCAGTATACTGAATTTACTAATCAAATGGTCCCTACATCCTCTTCGTTCAGGATGACATTCATTTGCTCTTGTTCACAGCTTTTGAGGAACAAGCTCGTGTCAACAGCTCGGGAAAGCATCCGGAAAAACTCAAACCTCGGTCAGTTATATCAGAACATGCAGGAGGCATACAATGGGATGCAGACTCCATTGGTCTATCAACAACCATCTGGCCTGGTACCTTTTTACCTTTGTAGGACATATATCATCTTTCCTTATTTTTTTTGCTCCTGGCTTGACTTCGCTGCTGCTGACAGGGATTGAAAGAGCTGAAAGAATCCACCATCCAATTGTCTTCAAGCACTGGCTACATTGATGCTCCAGTTGACGAGACTGTCTTTGATGTTAACAAAGATGTTGATGATCTCTTGCCCGTCGAGGTCAAGGAACAACGCCTGAGCAACTTGCTTCAAGCTCTAATGGTTGGCACATGTGTTGCTGCCATGCCTCTCCTTAAAAAGATCCCAACTTCAGTCCTTTGGGGATACTTTGCTTTTATGGCCATCGAGAGCTTGCCTGGAAACCAATTCTGGGAGAGAATCTTGTTGCTCTTCACTGCTCCCAGCCGTAGATACAAGTGAGTTACCTCATGTTCATGTTTCATCATCCTCCTTTGCTGCCCATATCTGGTCAATCCTGACTGTCATTTAACCTGCCACAGGGTGCTGGAGGACAGTCATGCAACCTTCATCGAAACAGTGCCGTTCAAGACAATTGCTGGGTTCACCTTGTTCCAGACAGCCTATCTACTTGTATGCTTTGGGTTGACGTGGATCCCCATTGCTGGAGTCCTTTTCCCACTCCTCATCATGCTTTTAGTCCCTGTGCGTCAGTATCTACTGCCCAAGTTCTTCAAAGGAGCCCACCTCCAGGATTTGGATGCTGCTGACTATGAAGAAGCTCCTGCCGTCTCCTACAACATGGCATTTGAGGTCAGTGTTGTTTCTCTCTACTCTATGCTCACTTATAGGAATATATATGGCAAAGGCCTTAACATGATGATGATGAGTTCATGTGATCCAGGAACAACATGGTCAAACTAGAACGCCTGAAATCGACAGTGGGGAAGTTCTGGATGAGATGATCACAAGGAGTCGAGGTGAGTTCCGACGCACACAGAGTCCCAAGCTGACTAGTTCAACTCCAGGATCGTTGGAGGATATCAAGCCTGCATTTAGCCCGGGGTTGTCACAGAGACGACACAGCCCACGTGTCGTCGAGCTGAAGTCAGAATGGAGCCCGAGGCATGGAGGGAAGGGTGTTGAAGTGAAGAGAACTCCAAGCCCCGGGCCAGGGCCAGGACCATCTAGCCTTGGTCAGGGCACCCCTGGTTCATCCGTTTAACTGATCAAGAGCTCGAGAGGTCTTTTCCTTTCTGTAATGTGTATCGACTAAGTTCGGTGTGTGCTTGTTTATCTAATTGGTTCCAAGCTTTAAGTTGAATTCCATTCCATGAGTGTCTGTCTTTCAGTGTTGTTGTTAGGTTATGTCTTAGTTGTAAGTTTGTGGGCAGAGGGCACACATTCATGAATGAATGGATGCATGCATATCATAACAGCTCTGTATGGAGCAAGTTGGTTACTCTGGGATTATGGCACTAACTAGCAAGCATGGTTTAGAGAGTGGGAAATCTACTTTAACCAACTTGAGAGATTCAAATCTGATGGGTTTTAGCAAGTGGCTTATCTTGATGCTTAGTGGGGAACAAGCAAACAAGCAATTCATTCATTAAAGAGGTTTAGGCTCCTGATCGAAATCTTGTCACGATTTTGTTGAAGCTTCCTCATTTAGTAGGTTTAGATTTATGACATCAAAACAGCATATCCTTTTAATCTCACCATTCAGATATCTTGACCAACTGAAAAGGTTAGTTGATATGAATTATGATCAACTAACCACACTGGTCACAATTTTTTACTATGGATAATTATCAACCACTAATCACAAAATTTTCTAATGATACATAAAATTTCGTATATTAACATATAATCGAAAAGACCAATTCTCATTATTGTCAATACAATTGGTTCAATATGGAATTAGTTTGGTTTTGAAACATAGGACAATGCGATATGATCAAGTAGGGAACTTCCAAAATAGAAAGATACTTGAGTTGAACTCTGCTCACCATGTTTTACCAAATCGGATTTACTTTGCTATCTGTATGCTAAAAGATTAAACACATCAGGAGTTGTGACTCCAATTTCTTCCAACCATGACAGTATGTCATGGGACGATATGCCAATGAGGGCCTTCAAATCCAGCAGCAAACCAACCAAGCGATCGATCCTCTTGAGGAAAAATAGATACAAGCCTCCTCAAAGCTACAAGCACAGATATTGGAAAGCTTTCTCGGGGTCTTCCCCTTCAATTTCAGAATGGTGAGGGAAATCCAATGGCATTTCTGCAGGAGATAGCCACGCTTCACTGAACACGTTTACTACTTCCTCGAACACCACTGCATTTCCTTCCGGTGTCAGGTGTAGACCATCACTGCAGAATGAAACTCAGGTTGGTTAGTGTCCCTCAATCAAGATGGAACATCTTGATTCCATTTGCAAAACAAAATGGTGGGTTGAAGGGTAACTGTGTAACTAATATTATAACCTCAGGTATTTTTGCTGCCAGCCATCAGTTTCCTGCATCTTGGACCATAAATTAATGGACCACACACCCAGTTCCTTGGCCAAATCCACACATTGCCAAGCATAAACTCCAGCCATGTCATTTGTCCTCTCGGGGAATTCCATAGCTTTCTCACCATATACTGATCTGGACATGTGAGATTACATGTCATTTAGAACAGATCACAACACCACTGTTAACCTAGAAATAAGAGAGGACCTACAAATCTGTCTCTTAGATGATATGAGGATATATAGGCAGAGCCATTCATGGGTTACTCCATGCAAAAAAGGGAAACAAACACTTGTTGGGACATCTGAAGGAGACTAGTAAGGAAACAGTCTCCAGCACCTACTATTCTAGGAGACATGATCGCTTAGCAAATAAACTACTAGCAGTGATCTCAAAGAGTGAATATAAAACTCAGAGATCATCAAATGGAACGGCAAGAGGGGAGGATTGTCTAGCATGTAAAGACATATCTAGTGTATGCCTTCAAGAGCAAAAGGAGACAATTTTATTTATAATCTTGGTTTCTGTTTAACTTGGTTTCTAGAATCCTACGTGTCCAATGTCTCTACAATTCTATGGACCTAAGAGGTGAACTAACATCCACTGAAAGGGAAAATCATAATGAGAACCTGCCTGTAAACATAGGATGGAAGGAGGAAATAACGTACTTGGCATATGCTTTACGCCCTGGCTCATCTACTGGTGGTGGAGTAATAAGCACGACCAGCATGGCAGGTGAAGATTCCTGCACATAAAATTTCCATCTGTTGGGGGGGTGGGGGAAACTCTCTGCATTCACTGGTAGCAGTATGTAATCGAACTTCGTTTAACTGATTCATTAGTACACATTGCATGGTTACCAATAAATAAGCAGAGAGAATAAGAACTAAGTACCAGATAAGGGTTGCTTTGTGCCATCCAACTTCACAGAAGAGAAACAAAGCCAATGTGTAAACGTCCAACTGCTATCATGGATGACTAATGAAGCCAATCACTTAAGTTTGAAGGATAACAGTTCCAGTAGACTGTAATTGCAATGGTGATGCAAATCCCTACTAGCTTCTCTATGCAGATAGGGTCAATTTCAGGACTAGAAAGTTGTTTCTGCAAGATAAGTGAAAATTTTGTTCGAGAACTATTGGAAGCTACCCTTACTCTAGGAGATCACATAGTTTCTCGTTGTTTATAGTGATCGATCTATTCCATGCTAAATTAACAATGGTCGCCAATGTCAATGAGACAAGATCCGACATAGTGCAGTTTCAGATCTGGTTAGGGTAATCAGATCAGAAGAGTTATACCTTAAACAAGAAAAAATAAGGCACAAAGCTCGCAAGTAGCAACACTGCATGATCCCTAGTTAATTCGTCTTGAGAACAGAACAAAGGAACTGGTTTTTGGCTAGTAACTTGTGAACTTTATCATAGGATATTATATATACCCAACAGCTAATCTTACTTTGCACTACAGTTCAAATTCCCGAAGATCTACAATCTTGGAAACTGAAAGCACCAGAATTTAAGAAAGAAAGAAAACCAACCTTCAAATGCTTGACAATCTTCCTGAGGTTCTCCTTATATTCATCCAAGGGAACATGTTGCTTTTCGCTAGTTCTGCCAAACAGAGCCGCATCATTAGCCCCAAAGAAGACAGTGGCCGCAACAGGAGGAGCCTTTCTCAAATCCTACCCCCCATCTCAAACAAAACGAAACAAGAAAAGCCAATCAGAAACAGACACCCACCCAGGATTTGCCGAAACCCCAATCACCCATTAAGAAAAGATGGAGAAATTACAAGAGGGAAGAGGTGATGCAGCAAAAACAAAGCCCATCTGGTGTTGTACCCGCCATAGCCACGATTGAAGACATCAGCCTGCAAGCGTTAGATCAATGGGCGTAATCAGAAACCCAAACACAAGGAAACAGGAATGGGGAAAAAACTCAGCTAGGGTTTACCTTGCGAGAGTAAGTGTCGGCGAGGGAAGCACCCCAGCCGCCTGATCTGAAAGACTGCTCCGTGATTGAATCGCCAAACAGCACGATCTGCGGCCTCATTGTGTCCAGCCTGCAATTCTGTTCTCTTCTGATTGGGGCGGTAGAGTAGCAAACAGACGTTGGTGCGTGCTCCTCCTGTTTGGTACATGGTATCGCAGGCAGCCTCGGTCAGCCAGGCGAACGTAAATGCTCCAAATTGTGACGCAGCGGCTGTCGACGTTCGCCCAATGCCATGTGAAAATGTTGAGTTATGCCATCATCTTCGTGGATAGCAAATTCATTCGTCTTCCTGCTTTTGTTTGAAGTTTTCTACTACGCAAATGATCAAAACAAGAAACATTTCACGGGAGAGCGTTCATGCATAGCAAATTAGCAATTAACGCCTATAATTGACCATATATAGTGTTTTTATGATTCGACATTGATTTCTTGTTTTAAAACTCACACTCGAGTTTTGTATTATGGTATTTGTTGGTTTGAAGTTTGAACTAGTATTGATTTGTTTTAAAGGTTAGTGTTTTTTTATATGATTGGGTACAGTTGTGTTATTTTTGTAATGGTATTGATTTATTTAAAGTGGTATTCGTACGTTTGGACAGGTACTGGTTCATTTCAACAGTATTTGTTCATCAAAACGGGGTAAAATACCTCGCGTACCACTTAAGTTTGAGAACCGGGTCAGACATACCACTTAAGTTTGAATAGGGCGTCGGGTACCATTAAAGTCGCAAAAATGTGTATCCGTCTAGTTTTTCATCCAACCCAAAATTTTAATTACTTTTTGGTACCCAAAACTTTTGAAAACATCCAAAACTATATTTCAACAAGTTTTTATCAAATATAGAAATTAAAAAAAATTCTAAACATAATATTACTAAAATGACTAATCAAAATTGACAATAAAATAGATAAATTAGTAAAAATAATAAATAAATATCAAGAAGAAGAATAAATATATAGAATATAATAATAAATATTTAAAATCAATATTAGAAGATCTATTTAAATTGCTAATCCAATTAGAAGTACTATTAAAAATAGTTAAAATAGAACCAAGTCGATCATAAATACATCAAGACCAAAGAAGGATAAATGGAATCGAGTCAGAAAGAATTAAACATATTCCAATAGTTGAAGAAAATTTAGAACGAAAAGAGAACGGAAGTAACCAAAATTCTAGTAATAAAATCTACAACATTCCGTAACAAATCTAGAAAAGAAAATACCACTATAGAAAGAGAATTATAATTAGTAAATTTAATTAATATGGAACATCTAAAATATAATATTAGAAAATTACGAGGATATTTAACATAGAAAGTTATACAACACCAGAATGATGTACGAGAATTAAATATAACATCCTCAGATGATTTATATCGATATATAATTCATAGTATATATTTGCTTCAGCAAATTATTCGATTATTATAACATATAATGGTAATTGAAAATACTTATAATGATAATTGATACTACATTTCCTATTAAAAAATTGGTTTGGTATCAAAGTCTTCAAAAGAGGATTCCAACTAAATAGAATTCATAGGATATATTTGCTTTAGAGAATAATTCAATTATTAGAAAATATAATGATAATTGAAAATACTTATAATGATAGTTGATTCTAAATTTTCTATTCAAAAATTAATTTGGTATCAAGTCTTCAAAAGAGAATACCAACTAAATAATAAAAATTGATGTTTTTTATAAGTCAAAATGATTTTTTACAATAAGAAAAGTAGAAGGACCAATTAAGAAATTTAGAAAACAAAATATTCCAAGAATATTCTGTTAACTTTAACGGTCTGCACCTAACATTAAACTTAAGTGGTATCGGGTGCACAAATAATAGAGTTCAGTGGTATCCGACGCCCTATTCAAACTTAAGTGGTATGTCTGCCCCAATTCTCAAATTTAAGTGGTACCCAAGGTATTTTACCCTCAAAACGGAGACAAAAGAATTGAGAAGAAGAAGACAGAGAGGTGGTCGAAGAAGCAGAAGTGATAGAGAGTGAAAGAAGGGGATTTGGGAGAGAGTAATGTAATTAATAGGTATTTGTAACTTCCTTAAATGTAATTTACTAGAAAAGTTTAGGGGTCGTTTGTAAGTTGCAATTTTTCAAATATGTGTATTTGATGAATACATGTTTTGTAAATACAAAGATTGTAAGAATTATATGATTGAAAAAATGTCTTGTTTGTATTCATTCAAAATTTTTAAAGAAAAGAAAGAATCACTTCATGAGCTAAAAGTGGAACAAATTAAGGGGTCGTTTGGAAGTTGCGATTGTTTTGTTGAGATTGTCATTATGCATGTATTGTTTACAATGCATCATTTTTTTTTTGTTTTTTTAGTAGAAACAATACATGGATTGTTTCTATGATGTGACAGAAACTATCACTCATTTTGAGTGATTGTTATATCTCAACTTTTAGTTGTGATTGTTGAGATAGTTGAGATGAGATTGTTTTGTCTAAGTTTTTAGCTGATGCGACATACACAACCACACATGCCAAACGTTGTATTCTACAATGCATCAAATTCGACAATACATGTATAATATTATACATGCATTCTCAACAATACATCTATTTAACAATCGCAACTTCCAAACGACCCCTAAAGCCCACAATCGCAAAGGAAGAATCTCACATTTTGTTGAGATTTAAAATGAGTGATTGTGGGTGATATGTGATTTGAGAGCTCACCTCAAATGCATGTATTGAATAAAGTTTTGGAACAAAAAAAACGATGGATTCTCCAGAATACATGAATTCAAAGAATCATTTATTTAGAATCATAACTTCCAAACGACCCTAATTAATAAAGATTTATTTTTCATACTCACTTTGTCATTGGTTATCATAGTGACCACCACTACAGAAAAATACGGGATGGATACCATCACTTCCCTCAAAGGGTTGTGAGTTTCACAACCAAAGACAATTTGAGTAGCCCAAAAAAGAATATTATTAATTACTTTTCTTTTGTATTAATTACATTTTGGAAATTTAAAACCCATATTAAATACATTGATTTATTTGTAAATTTAAATCCTACCAAAAATACATTTCTCTCTCTTCCTATCTCTCTCTTCCTTTTCCACCATCCACTCCACTCCGACCGGCTTACTTTCCGACCGACAAACTTTCTCCAGCGAAATCCTTGAATCAGACTCGGTTCGGCCACCTGCAAGAAATTACCACTCCGTTAGTGCGCTAGTGGTATGATTTTCGTTTAGTGGTAGCGCTACCAGTGATAGTGGTACGCTACCACTGATAGTGGTACCACTAACCACTGGTACGGTACCAGATGGAAATCACTATCACTAGAGACTAACGCCCACAAAAAAAACAGATATGAAATCCGAAAATTACAAATCTGAAAAAAAGGATGAGGAAAAGGGGAGGTTGTGACCTTGCAACGGGGACCTCGTGGCGGTGGTGGTGGGAGGCGGAGGAAGGGGGAGACGGAGGGCACGATAGGGGGTGGAGGGGACGCCGAGAGCTGCGTAGGGGGCAGCGGCGGTGGTGTGAGTGGGCGGAGGAGATGAGGAGAGGGAAGGGGGCAGTGGCGACGACAGGAGGAGAGGATGGTGGTGGCGGCAGAACGATGAGAGTAGGATGAATCTGTTAGGGTTAGAGGAATAGAGAGGAGAGGAATATGTAGAGTTACTAGGGGAGAGAAATCTTGTGATTATTTTTTCGTCCAAAAATACCCTTTGATTAATCTCCTTCCATTCAAAAAAAGGAGTGATAATGAATCTAATGACTAGAAGGTGGGTAGCGTATCTCACAACCCTTAAAAGGGAAGTGACGGTATCTCACCAGTGGCGGAGCCACTTGTTGGGGAGAGGAGTCCTAGGACCCCAGTTGGAAAAAAATGGGGCAACCAAATCCTTTGGATACGTAGGGTTTTGTATAATCTTTCAAATATAGGACCCCATACTCTCGTTGATGTTAGCTCATCTAAGGACAACAATCAACTCAAAGTTCATAACATACACAAACTTTAGTTCTTTGAAAATTTTAAGGACCCCAGTCAACTCAAAGTCTGGCTACGCCACTGTATCTCACCCCGTGAAATACTATATATAACTCAATTAAATGACATGTTTGATCAGCTAGTTCATTAATTTGTTTCATGTTTGTTATTAATTCTTTTTATTGCATTGGTTTTACTCATTTTGCATTTAAGTTGCACTAATGATCGTCCTCCCGCTCCATCAACGAGGGTATCGCCACCGTTTTGAGGTGAACTGCAATTTAATTTTGGAGTAAACTCTAGTAATTTAGTCTCACAATAAATCAGTCACCACCATGTCAGCACACTCTCTCTTTATGTTGAGTTAAGCACACCTCGTTGTTTCGAGGGTGAATCCTATGTGCATCCATACTTTCTTTAGCTAGTAATATATCTATGCTAAGGTCGGACTCGTGAGTTATCACTCTTACTTGCTTACATCAATCATCGTACATGGCATGACAAGAAATCACGCATACATGTGATTTGTATCAATAGTCAATGCATGGCATGACGAGAAGTCATGTTTGCATTGTTGCAAATGTAAATAGATGATTGCTCTAGGTATGGCAAAACCTTGCGCCTAATAAATCACTGGATCACCAAAATAAGAGATTACTCGAGTTCTTTCACCGAGTATGCTAATCAAGATATACAAGTTTAACAACTTTCTTGTGACATATCAACTAATCGTGAGCAAGTTAGTTCAATTACCCATGTCGCATGTCAAAATATCACGAGCATGAATATATCCCAAGAAGAATGAAGTAGGCTGAATCAAAGAGTGAACAAGTTAGTTCAAATTCGTCACTCTGTTGTCGTATATCTATGTTAAGTTCGGATTTGTGATTTATCACTCTTGCTTGCTTACATTAGTCATTGCATATGGCATGACGAGAAATCGCGCATACATGTAATTTGTATCAAATGTTCAATGCATGGCGTGAAAAGAAATCGTGGTTGCATTGTTGTAAATGTAAATCAACAATTGCTCTAGCTATGACGAGACCTTATGCCTAGGAAATCCCCGGATCACCAAAACAAAGAGACTAGTCGGAGTTCTTTCACCGAGTATGCTACTCGCGATATACAAGCTTAACAACTTTTTTGCGACATATCAACGAATCATGCACAAGTTAGTTCAATTACCCCCTGTCGCATGTCGAAACCTCACGAGCATGAATATATCCCAAGAATATTGAAGTAGGCTGAATCAAAGAGTGAAGAAGTTAGCTCAAATACGTCACTCTGTCGTCGTATACGTGCCATAGTACACCACAACTCATGATCGGGTTCGACATTTCCATCCCCTTTGAACGGACGGGAAAGCCAGCGCGAAAGAAGAACTCAACAAAGATAGTCGCATTTTCGTCTTCGCCACCCTCAAAGCTGTTCCAGTTAAAGCCATCTTCATACCACATTATCAGCAGGCGGTTCCCATCTCCTCCGGCATGGTCATCCACCGCTGCTTCCAACTCACACCTGCTGACGATATCTTCCCTGCCGCCACCGTTGCGGATAGAGCAGTCCACGTGGTACTTCCCGGGAAGTGTATGCCCGCGGTAGGCGCCGGCGGAAGCTATATTGACAAGGCAGGAGAAGTCGAGGAGAGCCCAGTAAATTAGGCCCTTCAGCCTCCAAGTCTGCCGCAGCTCCACCAACACCGAAGATCTCATTGCTTCCCCCATAGCACCTTCTGCTGGAAGTATAATAGTTGGCTTCTGGGGAACTCTCAAATGACATTCTTCAACATCACGGGTAAACTGGTCCAATGAAAAAAATGGAGCAACAAACAGTAAGAAAAACAACGTGGACTGAATTGTACGGAGATAACGAACCAAAAATACGAGATAGCGAGCGAGAGAGACAGATACCTTAGCTACAAGCTCCCTGAAAGAGTTTGGATCGAGCTCGGGACAGTTGCCAAAGCTCCACTTACCAGTGCAGAGGTTGTGTTTCTCTATGCACGACACTGTCCGAAGCGACCTGCACCCATGTGCATTCAGATGTTCCAAGGATGAAGGGAGCTCAGGTAACTGAGTCAGTAGAATGCAGTTTGACAAGTCGAGCCAAACCAATTTGCACAGCTTGTGGATGGTGTTTGGAAGGGTTGTGAGACTTGTACAACACGCAAGTCCCAAGTGCCACAAGTGTATCAGATCTCCGATGGAGGACGGAAGCTCTGTAATTCCTGAATTCCGCAGATCAAGCTCTCCCAAGTGTGTCAGATTACATATGCTGTCAGGAAGAGTTGACAGATTGCTGCAACCAGTTAAACGAACGCTCAACAAAGCTCCCATAGGTTCCATGATATCTGGGAACTCCTTTAGCTGGCTGCACCCACTTAGATCGATTCTTTCAAGCGATTTCAAGTCACAGAAGCCATTCGAGAGACAAAGTAGATGGCGGTTATCTGTACAGGTCAATTCCTTCAACCCGTAAAGAAACTCAACTTCGATCGGTCCATGGATCAAGGTTCCACTCAAGCTCAAGGCTTTGACGCTTGGGATGACTGGAAATTCTGTCATGTCTGGGCAATTGTCGCAATAAAGCTCCACAATTTGGGAGTGGCAGAAAAAATCGGGAATCTTTTGGGTTGCTGTCCCAGTTATGTCTAAATTTTTCAGATTTGGTAACATCTGGGAGCCAATTTCTTCTCTGCAACGACCCACCAGGTCAGTCAGATTCAGACTTGTACAATACCTTAGAAGGAGGACTTCCAGCCTGGGAAGATAGAAAATTGACAGGGGAAGCTCAACTAAGCTTTCACAGTACTCCAAATCGATCCACTCAAGTTTCTTCGCCGTGGAAAAACTAGGCAACTTGCTCAGGTGTTGGGATTCCCTTAAATTAAGGTACTTCAAATTTCCCAGATCCTACAAATCAATGTAAATAACTGCAAGGTCAACAATGTACGTGAAAGATATCAAGTATTTTGCTCATTTCCCAGAAAAGATAGAAGAAAAACAATAGAGACAATCCATACTGTCACTGCAAATTTACTTACTACATTATGTGCCCCTTCCCATAGTTGCTCAATGTTACTATGGCGCAAATCAAGTGAAACAAGATTCTGAGGAGAGAATTTAGATCCGAACCATCTTGAAGGGAAGAAATCCCAGTAAAGGCACCTCAACGTTTCTGGCAAACATTCCAGCCCATCCTCGGGAAGTACCAGTTCTGGCAGAGCATCATAATTGTAAATTGCTAGTATCCTAAGATTTTCCAAGTTCCGAAAAGCATCAGAGTCCACACATATTTCGCCAGCCTCATACTGCATTTCACATAAATTCCAAACGATGACTTCGACAGATTCACTCCCCTGTTTAACACAAACAATTACCAAACTGATTAACAAGCTTAACAATAAGTGTCAAGAGCCTCACCCATCTTGGGATGATAAGTTGTTTTCACACTTGCCTTCTTCTGGATGAGCAAATTATATATATCTTTAGCTTCCCACAACCTAGAACGTTTTCCAACACTTCGCTCTTCATTGACGATGTTGCGACCCAGATCTTGAAGCAATCTGTGCATTTGTATTCCAAGAGAATCACCAATACTTAAAAGAGACTTATCCGCGAGCTTAGTAACGAGGTTACAAGACCCACCATATTCTGCATAACATCCATCTAATACTTTCTCCTCAAATTTCCCCAACATATCATATGTACTACCCCATGGGTCGTAGACACAGGCAATATCAAGGTACGCACTTTTCTCCACTTCGTTTAAACCATCATAACTCCTCCTCAAGACAACATTCTTGATGTCTTCATCGGGTCTGTTTCGCAAGATCTTCAATTCACAGTCCCAAAACTCCTTGTTTCGACCATACAAATTTGAGCCTAGAACTTTAAGAGCTAACGGGTTGCCACTTGCATAGGTTATAGCTAGATTGGAGGCCCATAAATATCCAGGTGGTGGATGATCTTCCTTGAAGGCATGTAAGCAGAAAAGTTGAAGAGATTCATTCTCATCCAAAGGATTAACTTCATATATTTGATGACACACGTTCTTAAGGAACTGCTTGTTCCTACTAGTTAAAACAATTCTACTCCCGGGTCCAAATAAATCACAATATCGTCTATCAAATAGATCCCCCAACTGCTTAATGTTGTCCACGTCGTCGATGACAATGAGAGCCTTTATCCGGCGGAGGCGGTTGAGCTTGAAACTAGCAGGTATGCTATACCCATTCTCGTTTGGCAACAACCTCGAGAACAATTCATTTTGCAGACCATCAAACAACTGTGGTAACCTACTTAGGTGGTCCGCAAAATTACTGACAAAACACGAAGCTTCAAATTGACTAGAGAATCCGTCGTATATAGCTTTCGCAAGAGTCGTCTTCCCGATGCCACCCATTCCACACAGTCCTATCGTCCAGTTAGCTTCCGTCTCAATGCACAATGACAACCCAATTGCTCTCATGCTTTTCTCTACTCCTACCAAACCATATGTAGCATTTGATGGCAGCATCATTTGACTGTGCATCCTCTCAACCACAGCTTTTGAGATTTCCTTGATTAGATCAGTTTCAGGCCTGTCAAATGCAATTACTTGAACCTTTTTCATTGGCAGGTAACCTTCACTAAAAATGTCTCGGAAATGGATTCAATGGGGCTTCAATAACTACAATTCTTAGTAAGAGGCAATAGGGTTTCATAGCTCAAACAAATCTCATAAGGGTTCTTCTAAGTTTTCACAGGATTAGGGGCTAAACCTGGTGATCCGTGAGTCGAACCCGGAAATGTTGGCCGCTTCCCGGAGCGCCGCCCTCCAGCCCTGGACTTTCTCCGCCGGCAGATTTCGGTACCGTCGAGCGAAGCCATCCGCATAGCTCCCTGTTTGATTTCGGACCTGGGAGGGATCCGTCCCGCCGTAAAACACCGGGATCACCTTCCGCCCGTACCGTCGGCTGCAGTCGAGGATCTTGACGAGCTCCTCCAAGCACCATCTGGAGTTGGCGTAATTGGGGGAGAAAATCACCAAGTAAACCGTGGATCTCTCGATTGCTTCCACCAGAGACGCAGAGATCTGCTCTCCTCTTCCCAAATCCCTGTCGTCTTTGTAGGCGCAGACCTTCTTGTTGTCGCTTCAGATGAGAGTAGAGATGGCTCAGGAAGGCGTCTCGAACATCCTCCCCTCTGAAACTGATGAAGACGTCGTACTTGGGCAGGAGAGTGAGAGGAAACGGATTTTTGCCGGTTTTGGGCTCAACGGAAGCAGACGCCGCCGGAGAAGAAGTGGTGGCGGACGAAGGAGGAGTTGCGAAGAGACGGCGGCGGAGTTTGGTCTGGATCCACCGGGGAAGAAGAAGGCGGGATAAGAGGATTATGTGGAGTAAAAAGAGGAAAAGGTGAAGAAACAGAGTCGACATTTTTTGTTTTGTTTATTTAGAGTCGGCAACTCGGCATTAGCACGAGGTCGATGATTTATTTTATCTCAGAGTTTTGGCCCCCAGGCCTCGTTTCTTCCATTTCCATGGCAGCTGCGACTGCGAGAGCACCTCTGCTTTTAGTGCCCGCTGTAGCTTTTTGTTATCAGATGAGCACATTCACACCACTTTTCCCTTCCGTCGCATTTTGGTGAGCATCTCTGTCTTCTCTTTCCGAACTGACGTATTTCGCCTATTTTGAGTTACTGTTCATTTGACGCATGAGGTTGACGATGATGTGAACTTCACATTTTTAGCTTAGGTAACTGGACTAGCAAATATTATAGAAAGAGTTTTGTTATGGTTAATCAGACATTTAAAATGATTTAGTTATCGTTTTATATTCATTTAAATATGGCGTTACTTGACGACAGCCAAATCATAATCGAATTAGAACCGTACATATTTGTTGGTTCGACTTTGTTGTAAAATTGAGCTAGTTTGACAGTGATGTATTTTTTTGCAAAAGCAATTTTTGGTTGCAGATTCGACCGTGGTTGCGCCTTTGGATGGAAATTTTAGCAGAATAACGTGTTTAATAATTTTCTAAAGTACAGGGGTATGTTTGATGTAAAAAATAGTAGGGGGACATGTATGATAAAAATTCAGAGTAGAGAGGTATATTTTACCTAATGGTTTTTCATCCAAACACTGAAGTCTCAACGAAATTTTTTAAGTGAATTTCTAAAATATCACTGAAAGTTTCACTTAAACTTTTTTATTTTATTTTATTTTGTGTAGCCCTGTACCCCTAATAATTCCACTTTAATAAAATTCAGAGAAATAAATGAACATTTTCCCTATTATTTTGCCGAGGACATTTAAACCATGGTTTGACCGTAGTTGACGATTTTTGGATGAAAATTTTAACATAATGGTTTGATAATTTTTTCAAAGTACAGGGGGCATGTTTGATAAAAAAATAGTAGAGTGACATGTTTGATAAAAATGCATAATAGAGTTGCATATTATACTTATAACCTTATGTAAGAATCAAACAGCGTTTGTAAAAGGAAGATTATTGGAGAAAATATACTATTAGCTCATGAGCTAGTTAGTAAATATTCTCAGCAGAACATTTCTCCCCGCTGTGCTTTAAAGATTGATCTAATGAAGGCGTTCGATTCAGTAGATTGGACCTTCATTAGTCAAGTTCTGAAGGGAATGGGATTTCCTGAGAGATTTGTTACCTGGACCAGAATGTGTGTGGAGACCCCCATGTTGAGTGTGAGTTTCAATGGGGGGGCTAGTGGGTTATTTTCCTTCAAAAAAAGGTTTCAACAAGGGGATCCCTTGTCCCCATATCTGTTTTCTATTGCCATGGAGATTTTTACCTGTTTGATTGACAAATCTGCCTCTGGGGGGTTGTTTCCTTATCATCCAATGTGTAAAGGTGTCCAGTTGACACATTTGTGCTTTGCTGATGACCTGTTGGTCTTCTCTAATGGTTCAAATTCTGGGTTGTTTGAGTTGCAAAGAATTTTGGCTCAGTTTAAGAAGCTCTCAGGTCTGAAATCCAATCCTAGCAAATGTGAAATCTTCTTTGGGGGAATTGATAAAGATGAGAGAAAAGTGAGGGCTTCTAGATTTGGCTACCAGCTTGGGGAATTCCCAGTTCGTTATCTAGGAGTTCCACTGATTTCTGGGAAGTTAAGTGTTGCTGCCTGCAGACCTCTTATTGATAAGCTCCTTGCTCGTGTTAAGAGTTGGCAAGCAAAATCAATTTCCTATGCAGGAAGAATTGAGCTTGTGGGAGCTGTTTTATACAGTATAACACAGTTTTGGATGTCTATCTTTTTGCTCCCTAAGTCTCTTATTAAAGAAGTTGAGAAGATTTGCAGCCATTTTGTCTGGGGAGTTGGCAGTGGTATGAAGTTGAGGGCAAATGTTGCTTGGCAGAAGTTGGCTTACCCTAAGAAAGAGGGAGGACTGGGGTTCAGGGACATGTACAGTTGGAATCGGGCATGTATGATTCGACACATTTGGTTAATACTACTTCAAGAAGGTTCTATTTGGGTTGCTTGGGTTATTCGTTACAAACTGAAAGGTAGAGACCTCTGGTCTTATACCTGCACATCAGCCTCCTGGAACTGGAAGAAACTCTTGAAGTTGAGAAGTAAAGTGGAATCACTGATATCAGTTCGTAGTGGTGCTCTCTTGATTGATAATACTATTATGCCTCGCTATTCAATTAGGAAGATATGGAAACTGATTAGACCTTGTCAACAAAGAGTGCCATGGTGGACAATCTTGTGGAAGGGAGTTACCATTCCCAGAAACAGAATTATCACATGGCTGCTTATCAGGGGAAGCATAAATACTAAAAGGAAGATGTTGAAATGGGGTTTTTCAGGAGACGTGTCATGTTGTTTGTGTAAGATAGGGATAGATGATAGGGATCACCTGTATGTTCAGTGTATGTTCTCGAGGCAGATGTTTGCTGCTCTTTTTTGCAGATACTTGCAGATGCCTATGGTGCGTAACTGGGACGAGTTGATGGCTTTCTTGATTAGGAAGCTTGGTGGATCGACTGAAGCTGCTGAATCTGGACGTGCAATCTAGCAGGCCTGGGTGAGCCATTTATGGAGGGAGAGATGTAGGAGACTGTATACAGGAGAAGCAAAAGAGTTCCAGGTCCTGTTGAAGATTATTCAGGGGGAATTGAGTGTGTATTGGGTTTGCAGAGGGTCTCTGATTTTTGGTCAGTTAGTCTGCCTTAGAGTCTCGGTTCTTATAGGTTTTGTTCTTCTATGTTAATCTTTGTTTCGTTGTTATATCCTAGTTAGCAGGGAAGTTGCTAGAAACCCATTTTTGATGAATGAAGATCCCACCAATACATCAAAAAAAAATAATGATCACTCTTAGACAAAATACACCTGCATGTTTATGATTGGACGCATTCTGGTTAGATAGTGATAAAATCATGTCTATTCACTATCGTGATATTCGGGTTCGGGCGTTATTCATACCTACTGATAATTCTTCAAATTCAAGTTTTTCATTAATTAGGTCGCATTCGTACAAATATCCACAATTATAGATATTTTTGTCACCCCTACTCATTTCCCACGGACAAAGCAAAATTATGTTGAAAGTTTGTAAACGTCCATGTCAATGTCTTTCCATTAACAAAGAAATAGCAACAGTATAAGAATAATTATTATTATTATCATCATCATCATATGTCTAGAAGAAAGAACGATATCGAGAGGAGACGTTAATTACTTGACCTTCATTAATCACAAAATTTAGAAGGAGAGCTCATAACTTAATGAATTATATTAAACATGGCTTTTAATTGTCTTTTAATCTAACCTTTGTCATTATGGTGTTTATTCAAACCATTTTTTTTTGTTTTAAACCTTTAACCCTTTTGACATCAATGCAAAAACTAAGAAATTAATATATAAAACAAGCCCCTAATTACTACTACATAGTCAGTTTGCAATAAATATCGGTTTCTAAATGCTATGACACCTAAATACTCATTTACACCTGGAATTCCTTTCTTCCTTTTAATTTTCCTTTTGAAAAATAAAATATCTCCTACGACAAATAAAACATTGAGAACAATTAACACCCAACTAGATTTAAGGTTCTTAATTTGATTATAATTAATTTTGGTAGAAATACAACATTAGCCAACGAAAAACTGCCACGTGGAGGGGTCAATACATGTCGGATGATACCTGAGAAGGACATGATTCTGCCCCCTCATAGGATGAACAAGGAAACTAATCTTTGACTCCCTCGTTGACCATTGAATTTTCCAAATTGACCCATTTAAATGTGAGTAATTACTGTACTAACATTTTACAAAAATGCCCCTCCTCTCTAATACCTCACTAAAACGCATTCGGGCAAGTGCTAAACAATCGAAAAAGAACCTCAACCATCCGATCACAGACACAATCAACGATCGAGATTGACCACGATAATAAATGTGGTTTCTTTTTCGAACCCCATCCAGAAAATTCACTATTAAGACGAGCACAATGAAAAAGATAAACATTAAGCTTAGCTACTAGCTCTCTCCTCCCTCTTGCTCTTTTTACCCCTCTCAATAAAACCTTCCATAAGAAAATTTATACCATTCCTTTACAGTTTCCTTGCTGATTTCATTTCCAAAAACCAAAAACATTCCTCTTCAATTCTTCCTTTCAAACAATGGATTATGAAAATCACAATTTGAGGGACCAAGATTTTGTCTCCCCTTCCTCCCAACAACCACCACCAACAATGTTCTTCTCTGAAAACTACATCACCTCCCACCACCACCAAGATGATGAATTTCACTATGAGCCACCGCCAATACTGCCGCCGCCGCCGTCATCATCATCAAAAGGATTCCTTGAGGAATTCCACAACCTTGATGAAGAGGAAGACCAAGACCAGGTGTTTGGAGTAGTCCACAACGGTTGCAATTTCGATTCCTCTGGTTTTGATGCTTTCCCTTACGGTTCCTCTTCATCAAACATGGATTTTTATGAGTATGAGTGCAAGCCCTTTGTTGATCATCATATCAATAGTGACACTAATTTCCATGGTGTCACCATCCCTCATCGAAATAATTATAATCACCATGTGACGATTGCTGAGATGATGGGATCATCATCATCATGTACTAATAACAACAATCAGATGGTGAATGTGGATGGAGCACAAGAGATGAAGCCTTTGTTTTCAATCCCCGACGAACTCTCGTCGTCTTCTTGCTTTAATCTCGACAATGGTGGAACTTATCATCATCAGAACGAGATAGCGGGCTACGGATACAAGAGCAGAATGAGTAGAAGCAATGCTGTCACTACCCATTTGACGAATCGGGTTAGCAATCGAGCTTTGGGACTGCCTCCGACTGCTAAGAAGACATGGAAAGGCAGGAAGAAGAATAACGTTGTCAAGGGTCAATGGACCGTCGATGAGGACAGGTAATAACGAATAACACACAACAATAACAAAAAAAAAAACCAACATTAGATTCAATTGATTTATCAGGTAATGCTCTGTTTTTTTTGTCAATTGGTTGTGTTTCCTTATTGCTCTGTTTACTCAGGTTGTTAGTTCAGCTAGTGGAACAATTTGGGATCAGAAAATGGTCACACATTGCTCAAATGCTACCTGGTAGAATCGGGAAGCAGTGTCGAGAGAGATGGCACAATCATCTCCGGCCTGATATCAAGGTAACGGAAATTAATCATCATTCTCCTCTGTGCGCGAATCGAAAACGCGCTTAGAGATAGTATATCATCATCACTCCGTGGAACAGGGGTGGTGTTGACCAGTACTTTCTTCCTACTATACCTTTTGTGTATTTTGATTGATCAGAAAGATACGTGGACCGAAGAGGAGGACAGAGTTTTGATACGATCGCACGGGGAGATCGGTAACAAATGGGCGGAGATCGCGAAGAGGCTCCCCGGGAGAACAGAGAACTCGATCAAGAACCACTGGAACGCGACCAAGAGAAGGCAGTACTCGAAGCGAAAATGTCGCTCCAAGTACCCGCGCGGATCGATTCTGCAGGACTACATCAAGAGCTTGAATTTGGACAATTCGAGTAACCTTCACGGCAGGAGATCAACGTCCAAGAAGAAGAACAACAACAATCATCAGGAGAATGGCCCTTGTGGCAATAATAATCAACAGCACCAGCAGCAGCAGGAAAGCAGCTTGGATGAGGACTTGTATGAAAATGATAGATTGGTACCCAATTTCGACTTCAGTAACGAAGAGGTCCCTGATTTTGGATTCGATGACAAGATTTTCCAGGACGGGTGCAACATCGATTCGCTGCTCGACGGGCTGCCTCCCTGTGCGCCGTTGTTGTCGGTCGACGGGAAGAGCTTCGACGACGAGCCGGAAGTGCCGGCGAAGGAGGATGCAGCGGCGGCGGCGGCGCTGGACTTTGAGGTGAAAAAGGAGCTCGACTTGGTAGAGATGATGCTGGTGTCGCAGAAGAAAGGATTCTGACAAATTTCGTAGCCCCGTCGTAATAATATAATATACTCAAAAGGGAAATTAATGGTAACAAAATATTGCATAATATGGGATGGTGACATAAGAACTTTGGGTGTAGAAGAAGAACATTAGTTATCTTCAAGTACTCCAACTTATTTTTGCCAATTCTTTTGGCAATTTTTGCTCTCTTTTTGGATGGGAATTAGATATAGATATAGATATCTATATTCATATCCATATAAATACAGGAATGTATGGACATTATATTGTAGTAGAGAAGGAGATTTTACCCATTAAAGATGTAGGAATAAAAAGGGTGTCTTTGATTATATACTATGTATACTTCTTTTTAATTTATGTGAGTGTATCAAAATCACTTCTTTATTATTTTCTTGGTGATTGATGGCTCCAAATCTCACACTAGGGTTTTTGCCATTTTATGTTTGTAATTATCTAAAGGAATCTACACACATTTTTTACTCATTTAGTTATTTTCTCAAAATGACTTATTAGTGATACAATATAGACCAAACGATAATCTTCTCCTTTAAAGCGATTTCTTATTTTAACCGTTACTTGTATTTCAATCAACTATATTTTTGTTATATCGACATTAAGAAGAAATATTTTTTATTTAATTAGGATCACAAAACATTATGCAACTTGGAGTCTATTATGTTAAAAATATCACATCAAGAAATATATTTGCTAGATAACCTGGTATTTAATTTATCTAACTTAATTTTATTATATTCATCATTTCTATCTCGTAACAATAAATAAATCATTCATAATCGAGATGTTATCATTTCGAATTAACCCGCATTATCTTATAAGTTCTGGCCCATTCTGCATAGGTACAACACATCCCATTCCATGCTGAAATTTACCGAGTATATATGCTACTTCAAACTCTTATATGAACTAATGTGGTTTTAATTTAGTGCTTTCACATCATTCGAGTTCGTGATACCGTGATTCTCTTCCTTTTTTATTTAGGTACTCTCATTTTATTTTCCATATAGAAATCAAGATGTTATTACACGATTATTATCGCATCTAAAAATGAATCAGCCAGCTGCCTCGATTCATACCCCATATAGATATTTACCCAATTTGGTGTACGTCTGATGCACGAGTATTGAGTTACCTATTTCGCCCCGCCTATTCACATTTCCAATTGTAAGTAAATCTCGTACTAAGAAGTTGACAGGTTGAGATAATTGCGAGTCGACGCTTTCGTATTTTATGAATTGGAGTTGACCTTTTTCATTCTAGATAAAAATATGTTTTATTGAATCCGTTTTAACCAGAACCTAATTAATGGGATTTTTAAGGTACTTGTTGCACCCCGGTAGTGGAAACTGAAGCTGATGAGGTGAATGTTACGGGTTTGGAGTCAGTAAATGTGGTCTCCTGAAGTAAAGGCAATCGGTAAATTACACAAAGGAAGAATTAATTGGTTTTGCAATTTAAACTCACATAATCTGTAATCTAATTATCACTGTGATCTTTAATTTCTGACAACCCAAAGCCACCCTTAGAATTCTATAGTAATTAATTATCAATTCTGGGTCTGAAACTTCCCATCCGTCCTGCAATTTTGATTACTGTTTGGATTATATATGTTTAGTTCAAGCAAGGAAGGTCATCATTTGTGTTAGGATTGATTTTACGAATATGATTAAGTTAATTAGTTCACCAAGGATTGAAGTTTGCACAGGGTCATAGAAGGAAAAAAAAATTACGTTGTTATGTTGAAGAGTTTGTCTTGATGATTCTTGTCGAATCTACTATATAAGAAAATATCTTTAAAATTAAGAATTATCTTGTGTTATTTTGACTTGGACATATGAGTAGGTATCTAGATGCACTAATTATTTCAACTAAAAGAGCAAAAAAGATAAACTAAGTGATTAATTAAGATTGCAGTCGTTAAGTTATGGCGCTTATGCTCAATATACATTAGTGTGATGTATATGCCTAAAGTATTCAAAGTTGGTTAGGCCACAATATAATTTGGTTACACTTGATACCTTGTATGTTAGACTTGAGAAATGAAAAGGATATGACAACATAGGTGAGAATTGATCACTCACACAATCGATTTGCCTCCAATCTAGCCCGAATGTGATGAGATAACTCAACTGAATAAATGTTGGCCATGCTTGTACTCTATACAGGACTTGCATAGAGTTACAAGCTAGGTGGGATATGTTTATTCCAGGAGAGTTATGTATCATCACATAATTACTTGATTTTAAAGTTGCGTTGATCATGCTTCTAATCAAAATGGGACGCGATATGGGATTTGATAATGTGCTCTTCCCAATGCACAATGCCTATGTGTTTCAAGGTATGAGTTTTGTTGGGGGACATATAGTGAGTGGCCCAAGCAAGGAACTAAGAAGTAGGCTTGGGCCCGGAGTGTGGGCCTGGGCCGAGAAAAGGGCTAAAGGCCATGGCCCAGGTGGTGGAACCGGGTCTGAAACAGGGTGCATAACGACAAAAGGGGAAGTAACGGCCAGGGACGTACGGAGGGGACAAGAGGTGGGGCCATGCGCCTTCGGGGTCAAGATTGGTGTCAGAATGGCAGGGCGTCTGGGGAAAGGAAGGTACAGTGCATTTAATGAGGTGATGACGTGGGGCGGATTTGGGGGGCACTGGTCGGCCCTACCCCGAGTATAAATAGTGAAGTGGGTGGAGCTCATTTACTCAGGTTCCAACTTCTCTCTAAACTTACATGGTACTTCTCTCTCTAGAAAGATCGACTTGACTTGGGCGTCGGAGTGCTAACGAACCCCAGCCAAGGGGTTCGCTGGGCGCCGTGGTGTGCAGGTGACGGACGTGAAGCCAAGGCGCAGAGGGAGCCCTAAGAGCGAGGGAGCTATCCGAGGCGGGGGGAGTACGTGGCACAAACAATTGGCGCGCCAGGAAGGGGACTATAGCCTTGGCAAAGCGGCACAAGTATGGAGGAGGCATCGGAGACAGCGGACGAGAGGAGCCACGCCCCAAACGAGGCTGGTTCGGAAGGAGCACCTCATGCCTCTGAGGAGGCGCAATGGGAGGAAGATGAGGCGCAGGTGATGGGTCAGTCGGAGGGCGACACGCTGACCAAGGAACACTTGATCAGCATCATAGAGGAGCAGGCTAAGGCGCTTGAAGCTCTGAGGAAGGAAGTGGAAGTCCTGAGGAAGGGAGGGGACGTCGCGCCTCCCTGCGGCGGAAGGAAGAGGGACATGGACGAGGAAGAAGACGGAATGACAAGCGCGTTAAGGTGTACGGAGGACGCGGGCCACCAAATTCGGCGTGAGGCGCCAGACCTCGAGGAGCGCAATGCATGGGCGCCAAGGCGCCTGGGGCGTCTGTGGGGAGTGAGGCAGCCTTTGGCGCGAAGTGTTCTAGCAGAGCAGGCCAACTCGGTCATACCGGCGCTTCCCAGTTACGACGGTACATCCGACCCGGAGGATCACCTGAACAATTACTTCACCAAGATGCAACTGTACAACAGCTCGGATGCCACGCTCTGCCGCGCCTTCCCATCGACCTTTGTCGGCGTGGTGCTGGACTGGTATCACCAGATTGAAGAAGGGAGGATCGACAGCTTTGAACAATTCGCGGCCATGTTTCTCTCAAAGTTTGCCAGCCGGAAGCGTCGGAGCCTAACGATCAGCGCGTTGTTCAAGGTCCGGCAGAGAAAAGGCGAGGCGCTCCGGGACTTCTACGAGCGATGGATGTCAGTTGCGATGGCAGTCAAGGATGTTAAGCCACCGGTCCTGGGGTGTTGCTTGGACGAGTGCACCAACAGCGAAGAACTTTGTCGAGCGCTTTCGAAGCGCGACGTGGTGTCCACGGAAGACTTGGATCGCCGGGTGCAGAAGGTCATAATGTTGGAGGAGACGTTGGCCGCAAGGAGATTGGAGCAAAGAGAGACGCGCCCTGACGAGGCGGAAGCAGCCCGGACGCCCCGACCGACTCCTGCCATGCAAGGCGCGCAGGGCTACCCCCAGAAGGCTCGCCGGCCCGAGCCTTCACGCTTTCCCCCCAGGAGCGCCACAAACTTCACCGAACTCAACGATACTCTGAGGAACGTGCTGCAATACGCGAGAGACAAATGATATCACCTTCGCTGGCCGGGTCCCATGCGGGGGCGCCCAAATGAGCAAAACTTGGATAGGTTCTGCGAGTTCCACCGTGAGAGGGGGCATCACACGGCCGACTGTTACCAACTTAAGTCGGAGATCCAGGGGCTAGTGGACAGGGGGATGTTGAACGAATTCGTAAAGAAGGTGGAGGAAAAGGCGCAGCGGACCTTCATGGCGCAGGAGGAGAGGGCGGCGACACCTCAGAGGGGCGAGAGCGAAGAGGAATCTGGGCGTGTCCGTAAGGAGGCGCCGGAGGAGGGCGGAAAACTGCCGCCTCCCCCCTTTGATGTCGAGCCAGAAACCAACCCCGCCCGGGTGTGGTTGACAATTGAGGCTATCTCTGGTGCGATCGATCTGAGGCAGAAGTTGGAGGAAAGCAGGCGGCTGAAGTCGGCCACTGCCAGTGCACGCGCAGTCGTGCGAATTCATTTCAACGAAACACCTGAGGAGGCGTGTCTGGTTCCATCGGTGGAAGCGCTGGAGATCCGGGGAGTGGTGGCTGGATGCGAGGTGAAGAGAATGCTGGTAGACACGGGAAGCTCGATGGACGTACTGTTCCAGTCTACCTTCGAGAAGATGCAGTTATCTCCGAGCATCGTGAGGCCGGCGGATACGGTCCTGGTCGGATCTCCGGGGTCCCAGCGCGAGTCGTGGGGCGAGTGCGCCTGCCTGTTACGCTGGGGGAAGAAGAGCACAGGGTCACGCACACCGTCGACTTTGGCATCGTGGACTGTCCCTCCAACTACAATGCCATTTTGGGGCGCCCACTTTTGGCCCTATTCAACGGGGTGGCGTCGTCGTGTCACCAGGTCCTGAAGTTCGTCACCCCTAAGGGGGTAGGAGTGTTAAGGGGCGAGGCGTCGCAGGAGGCCTGCCTCGTCAAGAGAATGAGGATGTACAACATAGATGTGCGGCCCGAGGACTTACCAAGAGCGGAGGCGGCGGACGCCGAGATTCAAGTACCCCTGGATGACGAGCGCCCCGAGAGGTGTGTGCGCATTTCTGCCCATACGAGCGGAGAGGCGGTCGAATCACTAATAGAATTGCTGAAGGAGTTCGCAGACCTGTTTGCTTGGAACGCCCGCGAGATGCCCGGGGTGAGTCCGGAAGTGGAGGTACATCGCTTGTCGGTGGAGAAGGGCGTGCGCCCTGTGCAACAGAAAAGGCGGCCATTGTCAGAGGAGAAGGAAGAGGCGCTGCGGAGGGAAGTGAGGAAGTTGCTCGATGCCGGATTCGTGGAGGATGCCAAATATACAACATGGCTGTCCAATGTGGTGCTGGTCCCGAAGGCACTGGGCGATTGGAGGATGTGTGTCGACTATACAAGCTTGAACTGAGTGTGCCCATCCGATACATATCCGATGCCCCGCATCGACCAGCTGGTGGACGCGACTGCCTACCATGAGGCACTGAGCTTCTTAGATATGTTTTCCGGCTACCACCAAATCCTCATGTGCGAGGAGGATAGGGAGAAGACCACGTTCATGACCTCCTTTGGCAATTTCCGTTACAAAGTTATGTCCTTCGGGTTGAAGAACGCGGGGGCTACCTACCAATGCATGGTGAACACGGTGTTCCAAAGGCAAATTGGGAGGAACGTAGAGGCATATGTGGATGACCTGGTAGTCAAGAGTAAGAGAAGGGAGGATCACTTAAAGGACCTGCGCGAGACATTCGAGACCATGCGCTCTCATTCCCTTCGCCTCAACCCCCTCAAGTGCGTTTTTGGCGCGGAGGCGGGCAAGTTTCTAGGCTTCATGATCACGAAGAGGGGAATCGAAGCCAATCCGAAGCAGGTGGAGGCAATCAGGCGCCTTGAGCCTCCAAGGACGCCTAAGGAGGTACAGAGTTTGAATGGGCGCCTGGCGGCGCTAGGGCGATTCATACCCCGGTCAGCTGATAAAGGCGCCCCCTTCTTTAGAGTCCTAAGCGCGGAACTCGTTTCGAGAGCGGGGGCAGATGGAGAAGAGCGTCCTGTATACTACGTGAGTAAGGTGATGACGGGTCCCGAGACGCGGTATGCGCCCATAGAGAAGGCGGCCTTGGCCGTAGTAGCCGCAGCATAGAAACTGCGCCCGTACTTCCAGGCGCACCCTGTGGTGGTGCTCACGAACCTGCCTTTGAGAAGCACGCTAGGATCCATGGACGTGGCGGGGCGCATGGTAAAGTGGGCAGTACAGCTGAGCGAATATGACATCAAATACGCGCCCCGCCCGGCAATTAAGGCGCAAGTTTTGGCTGACTAAAGGGGAAGAAAAGAGCAAAACCTGGCAGGTCTACGTCGACGGAGCGGCCAGCCGTGTCGGAGCAGGGGCAGGAATAGTGGTCATCAATCCCACGGGCGCTATGCATGAGCTGGCGCTCCGGTTCTCTTCACTAAAGACCAACGCGGCGGAATACGAAACCGTGATAGCAGGATTAAGCACAGCGCGGGAGCTGGGGGCGCGAAGGGTTCAGGTCCGCTCCGACTTAGCCTTGGTGATAAACCAGCTGAACGGCGTGTTTGAGGTGAAGGAGGAGTCGTTAAACGTGCACCGGAACAAAAGGATAGAGGGGATGCGTGCTTGGTTCGCGCAAGTGGAGTTCACGCATGTCCCACGAGAGGAGAATGCCCACGCGGACGCTCTGTCAAAACTAGCCACGGCTACCGACTTCGAGAACGAGAGGCACGTCATTGTCACGAAAGAGCACCCGTCAGAGGAACAAATGGTGGGAGTGGTCGGAGAGCAGGATTGTGAGGAGAAAGGGTGGATGACCCCAATTAAGGCATATCTAATCCATGGAGTGGTCCCCGAGGACGCAAGGCAGGCATGGCAGGTAAGACGCAAGGCGGCTCGTTGCGTAATGATCGACGGACAGCTGTACAAACGGTCGCATTCGGGGGTCTACCTGAGGTGCCTCACGGAGGCGGAAGGATCACAGGCAATAGCAGAGGTGCACCAAGGCGCCTGCGGCATGCACGCCGGCGCACGAAGTCTCGAGAAAGTGCTGCTGCGCCAGGGTTATTACTGGCCCTCAATCAGAAAAGACGCCAAGGAACACGTAGAGAGCTATCACCAGTGCCAGATCCATTCCCACGACATCCACGTGCCGCAGGCCCCCATGAAGGGTAATGTAGGCGCATGGCCGTTCGCGCATTGGGGATGGATCTGCTTGGGCCCTTCCCTAAGGCGCCCGGGCAGATGAAGTACCTCATTGTGGCGGTCGACTACTTCTCAAAGTGGGTGGAAGCGGAGCCCTTAGCGTCCATCACCCAGGCTCAGGTCAGGAAGTTTACGACCAAGAATATCTTCTCGCGGTTTGGGCTGCCCGAATCAATCATCGCTGACCATGGTAAGCAGTTCGACTGCCGTCAGTTCATCGAATTCTGTGACGAAAGCGGAGTAATCCTCCGCTTCTCGTCAGTGGCTTACCCTCAAGCCAACGGGCAAGCTAAGTCGGCTAACAAGAGCATCTTACATAGGCTCCATACGCGATTGTTGGAGGCCAAAAGGAGATGGGTGGAAGAGCTCCCGGGAGTGCTCTGGGTGCATAGGACGACGCACAAGGTTGCAACAGGAGAGGCGCCTTTTGCGCTAACCTACGGTAGTGAGGCGATCATCCCGGTGGAGATGCGCTTCCCGACGCACCGTATGGCAAACTATGAGGAGCCGGCAAACAGTGAGGAGCGTATGCATGACCTCGATATGCTGGAGGAGCGTCGGGACATTGCTTCCGTACGACTCGAGGCCATGAAGCAGCAGGTGGCCAAATACTATAACCGCAAGATGCGCCCTCATCAGATACGCCAGGGCAGTATGGTGCTACGCCGAGACTTCCGGCCGGAGCCATGTGAGGGAAACCTCGCTCTCAAGTGGAAAGGTCCGTACCGTGTTCGGGAGGTGATAGGACCAGCCACGTTCAAGCTGGAGCGCATTGGGGGGAAGGCCATCAAACGAACATGGAACGCGCAGAATCTCAAGGTGTACCATGGGACCGAAGGGAGAGAAGCCGCCGAGTAGCGCGATGGTAGCAAGGGGAAAGGCGCCTGCATTTTGGCTGGTAGTGGAAAGTCCGTAGGTTAGATGTAAGGGGAATTATAATTACTGCAAGCGCGTCGCTCCACGCGCCGGGAAAGAATATCGTAAAGCGCCCTCCCTTTTGCGCCATAGGGTCATAGCAATGTATTGTAAAGCGCCCTACTTCGCGCCTTAATAGAATGACAACATTGGTAGTAAAGCGCCCTACTTTCGCGCCTTAATATCGGTATAGCGTTGTTGGTAAAGCGCCCTACTTTTGCGCCCTCGGAATTACATTCGTCTTAGGCATAAAGCGCCCAATACAGTGCGCCCATATGATTGGTCTCGTAAAGCGCCCAAACACTATGCGCCTTGGGAATGTCCCACTCGAATTCGTGGCTAGCAATGCTTAACATAAGGCGCCAAAGAGAGGCGTATGCAGAAAGCAAAGTAAGATGGATCGAAAAACTTGACAAGGTTCGTTGCATTGATGAAAACGGTTACATTCGGGATAAGTTAAGTAAAATGGCTAAACTACGGTTCACTCCTCCTCACTCTGAACTGTCCCCTCCGGCGTCCCCTGCTGATTGGGGGAGCGCCCCTCTCCATCACCGGCGCCTTCATCACCGCCTGCGCTCTCTTCCTCCTGCTCCTCTTCCTCTCCGTCGCCCCCTTCACCCTCCTCATCAGGCGGGGGGACGTCCAAACCTACAATCGGCTCCAGATCACTAGCCGTTGTCCATGAACTTGAGGATGTGCATGATCATGGCCATGGGGTCGAACTCCACCTCGGGTACATCCTTGTTGAACTTATCCCGAAGGATCTTCACTGTGTCGATCACGGTGTCCGCTTGGAGGTGTTTCCCCGCCGCCGACTTGGGATAGTCGGAGAGTTCTTTCTCAAGACGTGCCGCCTCAGCAAGGGCCGCCTTCAAGTCTTTCTTGCACTGCTCATGAGCCCTGCAAGCCCTCTTCAAGGCGTCCGAGGACTTCCGAGCATCCGCGTAGTACTTGTCGCGCTCTTCAGTGAGTGTCGCTTGCCTATCGCGCAGCGCCTTATCTACCTCGGCCGCCTCAGCTCGCGTGGAGGCGGCATGCGCGTCATAGCGCTTTCTGCATTCCTCCTCAACGGAGGCCTTAATCCTTGCACGCTCCGCCTCGAGTTCGGTGGAGAGCTTAGACGCCCAAGCTTGGGCCTACTTCTGCGCTTCGTCCCACGCCTTGCTCAGCGCGTCATGCGCCTCGCGGGCAGCAGCCAACTCGTTTTGAAGGCACTCCGCGGCGCCCTCTGAGGCCGAGCTCTCCTTGGCCATGCGATCAAATTCACGCGCAGTGGATTCGATCAGCATCATCATCTAGCACATGCACAAAAGTAACTAAGTTAGACTCAGAGGCGGTAAATACTTTGAGGAGAAAGGAAGGAAGCCGGTCAGACAGGCGCCTTACCTGCACGTTGAGGTTGGCCATCGTGCGAAGGGGGCGGTTGGAGTTGAGGTGATCGGGGCGCTCAATCACGGCAGCATGGGACAGCATCATATGCATGGAGGCGCCCGGATCTTTGGCCGCCCTGACAGGTACACCCACAGCGACCTTCTCCAATGGGCGGGACGGCGGCTGAAGGTAGGGAGGTATGACCTTCCCTGTGTGCTTTCCAATGCTGGGCATAACCAGGCTGGCTGGCACGCCCGAAGCTATCACGTTGTCCAGCTTGGCCTTCTTCGCGGCCGAGAGAAGCGGCTCGGCAGGCCTCTTCTCCGACGCCTGGGTTTGGGAGGCAGAAGGAGGAGTTTGGGACGTGGCGCCCTGGCTACGGGGTGAGGCGCCCTGGCTGGGATGAGAACGGGAGGCGCCCTGACTTTGGTGTTCAGGGGAGGCGTCCCGCTCCCCGTCAAGATCGATGGGAGAGTTGTTGGATGGCTTGGGTGCTTCATTCGTGGCGGGAGATCCCGCGCCCCCGGAAGGCGCTGGGCGGTTAGCAATAACTCTCAGCCGCACCTGCTTCCTCGGAGCAGGCTGAGACGGCCCAGCAGGCGCCTTGCTGGTCTGTCCGCACTTCCGAGGCGCCTTTGGCGGGATGAGATGAATCTTCGAACGTATAAGGTCCGAGATGTTCGTGAACACGGTGCCTGCGATAAATGACAAAAACACATGTCAGACAAGGCGCATGAAAGATGGAAAGGCGCGAAGTTGAGACTTAGGAAACTACCATCATCATAGAACTCCGCTAAATAGCGAGCATAGGCGTCATCTTTCCCAAGATTTATTGGCACCGACGCAAGGCGCCGCGCCATATCTTCCTCTGCCTTGTTCAAGGGAGGGTGTTGATTGAAATCAGTCTCGTCCCCAAAGGACCACCGTGTCAGAGGGGCGGCGCCACTCTCAAAGAAAGGCGTGTCTCGAGGGCGGACGAAGAAAGAACTCTCAAACCACGAGCGCCCCATTTTCTTGCCCTTGCTTATGAAATGGTACCCCAGTTTTGGGCGCCTTTGTAGGCTGAAGCAATTCGGGCTTCTAATCATGGTAAAGAAGTGTTGGAAAAGCTTGAAGGAGGGTAGGATATTGTGTTGGCGGCACTTAAGGCGGAAGAGGACGGTGTATAGGATGATAACTGGCGACAGACGCCCAAGGGAGCACCGGGCTAGATGCAGCACGCCCTCCAGGATGGGGTCGATGGGGAACCTGAGACCGAAGCGTGCGTACTCTTGGTACACACCGATCCAACCTTCGCCGCAAACCCCCACGCGCGCGATAGGTGAGGGATGCGCGTACCTCCAGTCGGCGGGCATCTGCGCCGCTCGAATTAGGGAAGTGAAGCGGGAATATAAGATTTTGGAGACGTGCGGCGGCCCGGCGTCTTCCTCGGACATTCGGTCGATGTCCGTGGGCATATACCCAGGCGGCCACATGTTGCCCCACTGGCTTATCCCAAACTCGCGAGGCGCGCCGGTGCCTAAGTAAGAAGAAAAGGAGGAGGTCAAGAGGGGCGCTCATGAGGAAGGAGGCTAGAATGAAAGGAGACGCTCAAAACACGAGGAGGAAGGAACTTGGGAGATGAGGGGGATAAGCGATTCTACTTACGGAATAGCCAGTGTAAGGCGTAACGCGCACGAAACTTAAAAAGCGCATAAAGAGGGGAAAGGCGTGTAGGTACCTGGAGCAGCGGCAGATGTAGCTGAAGGCGCTGCGTTGGAGGGCGGGGCGTTCGCAGGCTCCGCGTTGGCAGGCGCCACATTTTGAGGCGCGACATGGGGAGGCGCAACATCTGTAGGCGCCGTCTTGGGAGACCCTGGCTGGTTTGAGGAGGACATGAGGTGAACAAGGGTGATTAGCGAGATTTGCGAAGAGAGGTAAGGCGCCTAGCACAAGTGGCCGAGGAATGTGGCCGAGGGATGCGAGGAACACTGGAGGGCAGAGCAGCGAGAGCTTAGAGAGAGAAAGTAGAGAGAAGGGGAAATCTGACAAAGTGAGGAAGGAAGAGATGGTGGGGGGCAATTTATAGGCGAAGAAGAGAGAGAGAGAGCGGAGTAGGGGAACCGTACCGTCGCCTAGGCTGAGGCGAATTCAAAATTCAAAAGTTTGAAATCGCTTTAGCCTGGGGGGAGGGGGGAATGGACCGGTGATCGAGGCGGGAGCCCAACGGTCGGCCCACAAAGAGCGTAGAATTTTTTAAGAAAGAAAGGAGGAGAGAAGAACGCGTTAGTTGGCAGGATGGGGGAAAGAACCTAAAGCGTACCATGAAAGGAGGAGCGTCGGCAGGGCGCGCGCTCTGGAAAGATCCAGGGAGCCAAAGAAGGAGCCAAAGAGGGCGTAATGAAACAGGTAGGCGTCACGGAAAACGACTGGGTTAGTTAAGCCCCCACCTCGCGGTAGGCGCCTAACTGGCGGGCAATTGTTGGGGGACATATAGTGAGTGGCCCAAGCAAGGAACTAAGAAGTAGGCTTGGGCCCGGAGTGTGGGCCTGGGCCGAGAAAAGGGCTAAAGGCCATGGCCCAGGTGGTGGAACCGGGTCTGAAACAGGGCGCATAATGACAAAAGGGGAAGTAACGGGCAGGGACGTACGGAGGGGACAAGAGGTGGGGCCATGCGCCTTCAGGGTCAAGATTGGTGTCAGAATGGCAGGGCGCCTGGGGAAAGGAAGGTACAGTGCATTTAATGAGGTGATGACGTGGGGCGGATTTGGGGGGCACTGGTCGGCCCTACCCCGAGTATAAATAGTGAAGTGGGTGGAGCTCATTTACTCAGGTTCCAACTTCTCTCTAAACTTACATGGTACTTCTCTCTCTAGAAAGATCGACCTGACTTGGGCGTCGGAGTGCTAACGAACCCCAGCCAAGGGGCTCGCTGGGCGCCATGGTGTGCAGGTGACGGACGTGAAGCCAAGGCACAGAGGGAGCCCTAAGAGCGAGGGAGCTATCCGAGGCGGGGGGAGTACGTGGCACAAACAAGTTCTAAAGTAGTACTTTGGCCTCCTATGACATGGATGACATATGCTCCATGAGCGAAATTCAAATCCAACTGAATTAAGTGGGAGAATTTCGAGGAAGTAACTCATTTGGATGGAATCCCGCTATATGCATACTAGCTTATAACCCGGCCCGTTGGCCGGAATGTTCATATTTAATTATTTATAATTTTATGTTAAGTTTAAGTTTATCAACCTATTTAATTTTTTTTTACAATCTTTCGATCGAGATGATACATAAAGAAATAATATATAGGTTGAACACTCAAAGAAATACCATCATCTTTTAAGAATATAAAATATAAAAATGTATCATTGATTTCATTTTCATAACGATAATATTATATTGGTTAGTTGATTGTCAAGAAAGATAGAATATAAAAGTTCATTGGAATTACCACACGACCCATATATAGTTTGAAACTGAATCTAAAACCTCACAATCCTACATAAAGGCTTCAATGCTCTCCTTTTAGGAACAACGTGCCACTAATAAAAAAGAAAATGAGAGTTGTTGGTTCAAGTCAACTATATACTACAAACTAAGCTAAGAGGGAACCATCAAAATTTGAGAGCAAACGACAAAATTAGGGTTATCTCCAATATACTAATAGACTTGATCAAAGTCATAAGACACAAAATTAGACACTCCTTTTCTATTAGTTTCAATAGGTTGAATAAAGAATTGACCTAATTCAGTAAATCAATCAATGATTTCTCGTTTAAGATAGAAATAGGTTGTGGTAGCTGCAAAAACCATAAACCTAAAGAGCCAATAGCCACCACTCTCCGTTGAACGACCAAAATTTTATCCACTCTATCTTTAATCTCAAGAGGCATATGTTTCAACCAAACAACTTCATTTCCTCGGGACACTTGTAATAAGTTCGCTAAAACCAACACTCATCTCCAATTCCATCAATATGTTCATCTCCCCCTTGTCTACCTTCACCTGCTTTAGTCCACTTCCATGCCCTTCAATAACCTCTCCATTTTCATTATTATCCTCATTATCTCCCACTTCTCTCTCTTTAACTGCTCCAGTTTCCCTTCCATGTCTTTCAACACCCACCTCAATTCATTCACTACCCTCTCCAACTCCCTCTTCTCTGCCTTCACCTGCTGCAATGGAACTTTACCTACTACCAAATCCAAACACAACTTCTTCCCCCCACCATTTCCATTCTCAAACTCAATTCCAACTCTTCTACTCCAAGTTTAAATTCATAACTACTTGATTGAACTCCATTCTATTCGCTATGGATTGATATCGGATTTGAAATTTTCTATTTGCCTAGCTTAAATCCCAAAAATAAATCTGTCATACCAAGAGAAACCGGAAGATTAATTTTCAAACGCGTCCTTGTACTGGGAAGTGAAAGACCCAAATTATTGCACGATGAAGGGACTTTCGGAGGAAGTTATAAAGAGATAAGAACAAAGACAAAAAAGCACAAAATTTAAATTTAAATTGAAAAATGCAATGACACAACACATAGTAAAGGAAATAGTTTCTTTTAGCCAAATTCACCTAAGCGAAAATTAAAGAGAGCATGAATTTTAAAATGGATAAAATTACATGAAACTCTACTATGGAAATTGAAGTATTAAGCACCATAAAAATATATATGGTAGACTTAGTGGGCTTGTTGATCATGATGTAAAAGTCATTAACTTTCCAGAGTTTAACTTAGTGTATGTTTTGTATCAAATAGAAACAACAAATTCGTTTGGTGTAGTTGGTTATGATTGTTGTCTTTGTTTGAAGAGACCCAGGTTCAAATCTTGATATTGATATTTTTATTTGAAATAAATAATTAATTGTAAAGACGAAAATGTCCTTCCTACTTTCACTCTCGTTACAGGAAATTTAAAATGGAGAAAATTACACAAAACTCTACCATATATTAATGGAGGATGCTCATGTCATGCAAGTTATCATTTTATTGTGTTGACCCACGGAAGATAATTAAGATGCATCACTCGTTGATTTGATTTTGTGAGTTTCTTAGTTAAAAATTGCCTTCATTTGAGGTTTCCCTTGATATCCATTGCCTAGGGTTCTAGGATTTGGATCCTAATTATTGCTTGAATGGTATACCAATGTGATCGGAAAGACTAAGAATATTCACGATAAATGGTATGGATGATTCCATTTGGCCAGTCGCGACTTCAATATCATGTACGGAAATGTCATACAGACTCATAAAAGTTAGGGCTTAATTGCAAGTTTGGTCACTCGAATTGCTATAAAATTTCACGTTTGCCATTCAAATTAATTTATTCCATTTATAGTCACTCGAATTAGTTGAACAGTTCAAGTTCGGTCACTCTCCGTTAACCTCCGTTAACTTTGACTGACGTGGCAGTCAACTCTGACCGTTGACCGTTAAATGTGTGACGTGGCAAATAAAAAATAATTAAAAAATAAAAATTAAATTTTTAGAAATTACACATCATTATAAAAAAAATTATAAGAAAAAAAGAAATTCTACACAGCGACCAAGTCCTCCACCTCATCTTCTGCGTACCGCTGAGAACGAGAAGGGTGAGTTCCGCCATGAGGGGTGGGAAGGGATTGCGACTCTATTGCTGGTCCATGCTGTCTTGGTGATCGTCGTCTTTGACTGTTGGGCGAGGGAGTGGATCAAGGAGGAGTCGGCAAAGGACAAGTTCAAGTGGCTGGAGCATTGGGGGTTCCGATCGATCATCCAGATTCTTGCGGTGGCGGCGGCGGTGGGCCTCAACGATTTCGTCATCAAGAACCAGCTTCCTGCTGGATTCTTGCTCCTGCTCACAGTTTATGCATTTTCTTCGTCCATGCTCCTTGGGCTCCCAGCCAAGCTGGAGCTGTCAATAATGTGGATCGGGTAAGTTGCTTGCAGATCTTTCCTTCCTTCTGTTTGGATGTTTAGAATCCGATGAATGATCTGTCAGAATTAGCTAGGCGAACCTTAGCTTAGGGATGATGCATTGTGTATGAAATTGAATGCTCTGTTTTCCTTGCATTTGCGATTGGGTTGATTGGCGAATCGTTGGGTTAATTTTGTTCTTTGCCGCACAGCTCGACGGCCATACTCGCTTGGTCCAAGACGCCATGGAACCCGTCTGCCAGGAATGAAGCACTTAAAATTTCTGCTGCACTGATCTGTCTTCTTGTGCTCGGAAATTTCCTCGGCGCCTTCAAGCCGTCTCCACCGCCACCTGCAGATGATCTGGAAATTGGTCACAACGACGACGACGACCAGCCGCCTCAGAATCCCAACCGTCCCTATCAGGCCGACGACCAGCCGCCTCAGAATCCCAACCGTCCCAATCAGGCCGTAAACAAGCGCGAAGGCAGACGCGAAGAGAAAGCAAGAAAAAGGCATAAATCGTGGTCTGGTTTTGGCTCTGAGTTTTGAGGAACGAAGAATTCTGATTTGTCACTTTGAGTTTTGAGGAACGAAGAATTCTGATTTGTCGCTTTGAGTTTTGCGGAACGAAGGATATTGGGTCTGAGATCGGGGTGTGTTTGTATCCGTTTTCCTGGGTTTATTGTATTGAAACGTATGCATTTTCCTTATTGTCATTTTGATGGTGCCAATTTCCTGCCATTCGGCGGCCGCCGGAATCAATGGGGGAGCTGAGAAGAACGGTAATTTCTTTTTTTCATTTTTTATAATTTTTTTTATAATGATGTGTAATTTCTAAAAATTTAATTTTTACTTTTTAATAATTTTTTATTTGCCACGTCACACATTTAACGGTCAACGGTCAGAGTTGACTGCCACGTCGGTCAAAGTTAACGGAGGTTAACGGAGAGTGACCGAACGTGAACTGTTCAACTAATTCAAGTGACTATAAATGGAATAAATTAATTTGAGTGGCAAACGTAAAATTTTATAGCAATTCGAGTGACCAAACTTGCAATTAAGCCTAAAAGTTAGGTTCTTGTTTGTAGAAGTCCATGTTGATATAAGGGTTAATACCTTAGTTTGGCCCGAACTATACACATACTTTCTACTTTGGCTCGTGGTATTAAAAATGGTTATTCTGGCCTGAACTATGTAGCTAACTTCCTCATTTGGCCGGGAGGCGGGTTTGACCAATGTACACCTCACCTGCCACGTCAGCTTTGAGGACATAAAAAATTATTTTTTTTTCTGAATTTTGTTTTCTTTCGATTAATAAAATTAAAAAATTAATTAAAAAACGAAAAAAATAATAAAAACCTCCAAATTATCCTTGCCCCACTTCCCTTATCCTCCCGCATTGCCTTCATCGGGAAATAAATCCCTCCCCCTTTTAGGATCACTCTGCGGCGGGGAGTAAGCTGAGTGGCCTGATAAACCATTCCCATAAGACCAATCATCAAAACCACCGCCGTCGTCAAGGGCATCCCTGATAGAAGAATAAGAAAATAGCCAAACAAACACAAACTCATATCTAATTAGCAAAATCCCAGTCAGAATCCAATGCTGAAACTTCGAAACAAACACAAAAAGATTCGAAATTTATGAACCCACCTGATTGATTGAACTTGGAAGTGCTCAATGTTGTCTCTGGAACCCAATGAGCGCGGTCGTGGAGGTCTCTGAACCCTTCTTCTTCTTCGTCGTGAGATTGTGAAGATTTCGATCGAAGCTGGGAGGCGAGCCAAGGAAGCGACGGAGACGGCGGGGGAGCACCAGGGATCTTGTGAGAAGCAGTACTACTACGAGCTTGATTGCTTCTTCTTTTGCTCTGTTGATTGCGCACAAGTTTGATCTTCTGTATATATCTCATGTGGAGGGGCTGTGGAAGTTTTGTCGGTAATGTTTAGCTGCTGCTAGCCGTTTTCTTCCTCGTGCTAGTTGGTTGATTGTGGGTATGTTGCCATGGCTTCCTTCCCCCGCTCCTTTTGAGCTCGTTGTATGAATCAGATATTCCTTTATAAACAAGGGAAGTGGGGCTGGGATAATTTGGGGGTTTTTTCATTTTTTTTTTTTTTGTTCTTTTAATTATTTTTTTAGATTTATTATTTTTATTTATCGAGAGAAAACAAAATTCATAAATAAATAAAAAATCATGTCCATAAAACTGACATGGCAGGTGAGGTGTACATTGACTAACGGTCAACAGGTTTGACCGTCTAATTTGATGGTCAAACCCGCCTCCAGGCCAAATGAGGAAGTTTGCTACATAGTTCATGCCAGAATAGCAATGTCCAATACCACGGGCCAAAATAGAAAGTATGTGTGTAGTTCGGGCCAAACTAAGGTATTAACCCTTGATATAAATATACGTATCAACATAGGGGATTGAACATATGCAAACTATCAAGTGCATCAACAATGTCGTAGGGAAAACCAAGAAGACATATAATTCTAGATGTCTTTATGATGTAGAAAGGACATGGTGTCTTGAGTGACATCATAAGAGTCCAATACTGGTTGTTTGGTGATCACCATGAATTTTCTTACAAAACTAAGAAGGCATAGAAAGAACGTTCATGTGAGACCTAATAATTTCGAAAAGAAAGCAACTCAATTACCGTATAGATCGTACAAAGATCGCACTACCTACTTGCAAGTGTATCTTTAGTTTCATGCCTTGAATTCTTTGCTTGTTTGTTTGTGTTTATTTTTTGGATGTTTAATGGTTGGCATGAAGTATACATTAGTGGGAGTGGGAGTTGTTTGGAAGTTTATAAAGTATAAGGCCTGTAAAAACCAATTTGAAGCACTAGATGTTGGGATTTAATATTTATAAAGTATTTATTAAATCCATTTGACACACTAGGTGGGGGGGGGGGGGGAAATATGGGTGGGCAACGGGACGGGATATCCATCCCGTTTTAAATGGGTACCCAGTCTTATTTGAAGACAAAAGTCCATCTCATATCCCAAACCCATATGGGAAACGGGTACTCATTACCCGTACGAGACGGATAACGGGTACCCATACTGCCCATAAATACCCAAAGTTTAAACCACTAAAATTTTAACAAAAGTTTAAACTTAACTTGTATTTGCTTAACAATCACAAGACACAAAATACATCCCAATCACAAATACTTGGTTTGCAAATTACACATTCGTGAACAATCACAACACATAGAAGTAAATCATTCCAAGCACCAAATTATCAAAAAAGAAGTTTCATTCAACACAACCAAATGGGAGGCATGCTGCTACTTTCTGCAAGCTGCTGCTACTACATTTCTGCCTTCTACACAGTGGCGGATCCAGGGGGTGGCCACCCCGGGCCCCGGCCCAGCCCTCCTCTGGATCCATAGTTAGTATAGGCCTTATGAATTTTTCGATTTTAGATATTCGGGTCGTTGTTATTTTAAAATAAGATTGGGTATAATTAGAAAAATAATTCAGATGAACATATTCAAATTCACTACTCTAAATTTAGCTTATAAATTCTAACCCCAAAGGTTATTCGTCTAAAAAAAATAATGAAACCTAAAAATTCAAAAAGTTTAAAACGTAAAAGACTAAAACATATATGAGGTTTGTTACCTTGGAAAATTTACTAGAGCAGCTGGTGGATATAGAGATGGATACACAATGCAAATTGATTAGTAGATTGATTTGTCTAGTGTTGATGCTCCTCGTTTCAACAGCTAATACGAATAGAACCTTTTCAACAACGAAACATGTGAAAATTGATTTGCGCAACAAAATGAGCGATGGATTTCTAGTCGATTGCTCAAGTATTTTATTTGAAATAGTGTATACTATTGGTATGGACGTAGACTCTATTATTAATGCATTCGCTAAATTAAAATACCGTCGTGTACAATTTACATTGTAAAAAAATTATAATCATTATATTTTTTTTACTATTCTATTTTTCTAATAAAATGAAGCCTAGTGCACTTCTGTGTTCTGGATCCGCCGCTGCTTCTACAGACTGCTATTGCTAATGTCGTTCTCCCTTCTGCAGGCTGCTGCTATTCTCCCTTCTGCAGTTGCAACTGTCCTTCACTTGTTGCTGTCCTGCAAAGAAGAATAATTAGGAGCAATATTGGGATGATCCAAGTTCCTTAATTAAGTACACAATGATCCCAGACTGTAAATGGACACCCGTTGCCTCATTTCAAACACATCCCAACTCTCTCTACGAATTCACCAAACATGTCAGTGAAAGGGTAAGGGCCCAAATGGAATTGAAATTGAAAGGGTAAGGGCCGAAATGACCAATGGATTTTGAATTGGGTTGGGCTAAATTAAATTTCTGCATTTGTATTGAATGGGTATAACAGGTACCCATATTACCTAAACGGGTATTCGCGGGTAACCTGCGGGTACCCATATTAGGAATGCACAATCCAAAGTCCCATCCGTTTATAATATTACGGGTAATATGTGTACCCGTAACCCTTAAAAAAAGGAACGGGTATGGGTATACCCAAATACTCGTTTCTCGTTGCCCACCTCTAGAAAAAAATATTTTGCATGGAAACTACGCATGAATCAGGACCTTTTACCGGCCAGATTCAAGGACAAGAACCAATAGACACAAAACAACGCCTGTGCAGTGGTCCAATAACACCAAACGTACAACTTGCCAAAGAAATTTGCCAACCGAGATATTTCCCCTACTCAAATTTGCGCTAACCAGGTTGTGTACAATTATTCTCAGTAAAAACCCTAACCCAGCTAAGCCACCTCCACATCACAATATCCTCGTCCTCAAAATGGGGGATCAAACACCAAAAAAAAAAAAAAAAAAAAAAAAAAAAACAGAGCAAGAAAAACACACATACACAACCTAACCCTGAAGTTCCTCGCTTGGTCTGAAACAGTTGCGTTCCTTCGAATGCAAGAAAACATATAACAATGGCGCTATCAACGAACGAACGAAAGAAACCCCAATTCCGCAAAAACAAAATTTATCCACAACACGTTTTCAAGCTTCCTTTGGCTTTGGCTTTGGCTTAATGCTCTTCACTCTCGAGTATAGGAACACTCCAACTAAAGCTATCCCGGTGCCTGCAAGCAGAGCGCAACATCGTTTGTGAATACGAGGAAATGGACGAGATGGGAAATTCTTGAAAACACAGGTGTGTAGTTACCTAGAGAATTGACAGGTGAAACAGGTGTCTGGAAGAATATAACAGAGCTCACAATGACCACCACTCGCTTCACACAGTTGCCGACTGAGTGGGTTACAGGTGATACCCTCTGCAATATCATATAGGAAACCTGCAGATATATTTGAACGAAGGGCAAGTTAAGCGGAAAAGTGGAACAACTCGTACAGTCATACTAGCAACAGAAGAAAAAAATAGCAATATTAGGAAGATAAAGAGCAGCTAAGAATATATCGAGACCAACGGGAACCATCATGAAGAAAACCAAAGGGCTCTCACCTGCTGATAGGCATGGAAACATAGAGCAGCAAGAAGTGACCTAGTGCACACTTGTTTAACGTTTAATCCCTGTTGTGCAACAAAAGGGTAATTTTTTGTTTTGTTAAGAAAACGAGCATATTTGTGTCAATGTGCAGAAATCTAAAGCTTTCTATAGGGAAACATACAGCGGATTGGAGGGCAGCTGGAGTGAACTTGACACCTTCCATAAAGAGAGCCACAGGAGCCAGCAAAATAAATGACATAATTGTTATGATTGAGAAGAGGGTGATGTTGTCCATAGAATCCTGTAAACAAGCAACATAGGAATGCATCAAAGCACATCCCAAAGACAAACAATAGGACATATTACATATACGAGCAAGAGATATCTTCACTGGAATATAGGCAGTAGTAAATGAGGGGGGAAAGTACCTCTTTCTTCACCATGACTTTTTTGCTCAGGACATTACGAGATTGATTGGTCACATTGGAAGCCATTGCAGTCCAAAAACCAGCCCTATATATATCAAACAACACAATAGATAGACAAATCATATTCCATAACACAAATCGTCCCTTCGAGAGGGAAAGAAGCCGCTGCCAAGAAATAACTATAAAGAGAAATGCTTCAAGTAAACAGGGATCCAAAAATAGTAAAATCTGCAGTACAGCCAGTACTTACCAATTGAATGAGGCTTCAGTCATAGATGCCAGTGCCACTCCGCCAACAATTGGTAAAAGAGAAGAAACCACCCAAAGACTAGGAAACTGTACAAGCAGAAGCACAGTGTCAAGAATCGTTTTAGCATAAAAATTGGAACAAAAGAGATACCACCTACTAAATTCTTGTTGTTTAATACATTGCTTTCATTAAAGGGTATCCATCAGGTTTCGTGGTTTGAGTAAAACGAAACAAAATTAGGATACAAGACATACCTCACCAAGGAACATTGCAGAGAGAAGAACCGAGAAGAATGGCTCCATAGCTTTGATAGTGTGAGTGAACGAAACGGCCACTTTCCCAAGACTCATGTTAGTGAAGAGATTACCAAGCGTGTGTACAACCGCAAGAGGCACGATTGCAGCAAGCTGTTCCAAGTAAAAGCTATCTCATCAAAACCTCACAAACTCAAAGCATTCAGTCCAGTGCGCCATACATCGGCACCAAAAGAAAGCATCCAAATTTCAAAGAGTACCTGAGCGCCACTAATTTTTGGCCTCTTGTAGAGGTTGAAAGTCCACATGAAAGTAACAAGAGCAGTACCCATAGCAAACTGGATCGCGGTAATCGTTACGGGATAAGGGAAGACTTTCAAGACCTGCACAATGCATAGAATCACAAATCAGAACAACTTTAGAGAATGTAACATCCAAGTCAAGAAAGAATTGGATTCTTCGTCTAACTATAAACAATATTAAATCCCTTGACTAACTTCACTGCACACGAATTGGCTTGGCTTGCTAAGGGATTCTTTATACCTACACTAAACAAATTCGCCCCATTACAAAATCATCCTTCACCAACCACCATTTCGGTCAGGTGGTATAAACATTTCGCCGCAAATTCCAATTCCCATATTGACAACAATCACTCTCAAGCATTTCCACAACCAATAAAAGAAACTGATATATCCTAAAACAAGATTCAAAGCTGAAGGGAACACAGACAGACGAATCAAAACCAAAACGGGACCTGCTTGTTGTAGATGTTGAAGTAGATGTTGAACAGGTACCAAAGCCCAAACAACGATCCGAGCACCAAAGTCTTGGTGAAGCTAGAGGACTTGTCTTCCTCACCGGCGGCCTCAGCAGTAGCCTTCACCTCGAACCGTTCCGCCCTCTTCTCAAGCGGAGGCAGAGGGTTCCATGGCCTGAGTTGGAGCTTGGAGGAGGCAGGGGAGCCGAGGGACCAGGACCGGCGGGGGAAAACGACATTGCTGGAGGAAGCAGCGCCGAGATCGTTCCGGCCGGTAGCTCGAATTGGGTTGAAGCGGAAGCCCAACCTAGGGTTGTTGGTGGGCGGGGAAGTCCGGAGCGGACGGAGGAAGGAAGGGGAGGTGGTGAAGGCGGCGCTCTGCATTTCTTCCCCGGTGATTGAAGGAAGCGAAGAGCTGAAGAGGGGAGGAGTGAAAGGAAGGCGGTAGCTGGGAGTTTGGGAGAGATGTTTGAAGAAAGGGCGTTGAGAAGTCCGTCGAAGTTTGGTGTAACAGTCCGCCGTGGCCACTGGAATTTTTGGGCTTTTGGCAAGGAAGGGTCCGTTTGGTTAGGAATTTAAGAAAAGGAGGCGGATATTTCGGAGCAACTTTCTTTATTTAAAATGTGGCATTTTGTCTCTAGTAATTTTGGGTACAATTTTCTTTTTCTAGGATTAGCTGCGACTATACTCCCAGTAGTAGAGATGACAATTTCGACCTGACTCGTTTTATCCATTTGCTTGGCTTGTTTTGGGCGAATTCGATTCGCCCGTAGGCAGGGCGGGACGGGAATGGTTACTCTCATCGACCCAACCTGCCCTGACCCGCCCCATTCTCGACCCATTATTGGCTAAATTACATGTAATCTTAATCAAATTACTTAGAAATTTTCTTTTATTACATTATAATTTAGCTATAATAAAGTTGTAAATTAGTGAAAACCTCACTCTAATAATTTAACTTGTTTTGTTTTCTTGGTCTTATAATAAAAATAACGAATATTTCTAATGTTATTCATATAAATTACATACTCATTGGGTCGACCTACCCCGACTCACAACCTGTGATAAATTACTCGACCTGCCACGAGACGGGTCTGAGTACCAAAAAAACTCGCGCCGGACCAGCCCATTGCCAATCCTACCCAGCTGTGTGGAGTGAGCCAGTAAGTGGGTTGGCCATTATTATTTTCTATTTTCATGGCTAAGAGAAAAAAGGAAAGGATTCCGTGGAAATTAAAAGACACAAACTTCAACTAGATTCTCCTTATGGTCCATCGATATGCATTCAAAAAAATATGTTCAAAGAAATAAAGGGATTAAAAAAAAAAAAAGAGTAAGAAGAGGCAAAATTGAAGTTTAGATGTTGGGATGGAACGAGGACAAAATGTGTCTTGTTGTCTAGGTGGTGGGTGCTAGCACAAGTTTGGTGAGATGGGACTTGTAAGATACATAGATGTGTCCATGCACCTAAACGGAAGGAGCCAAAATACATGGCTGCCTTCTCTTCCCTCTTGAAGATGCTTTAATGCCCCCATGGTTAGGGGTGAAAATTCCTTGCAAATAATTTTAATTCCAATCATCACAATCTCAATCCCAAATCCCAAAATATTTTGGTACGGTATCTGCATCTTCTAAACAATAGTGAATTCATTATGATATTCAGTATATTCTCAAATACAGCTACAACACCTCTCAACAAAGAAATGTTGTTTCAAGCACATAGAGATTGTGTTCATTGTACCGTTTGTACGGCCATGGATGCCAGGTAGTTTACACAAGTGAAACACATACAACTTCCCAGAAGTCCTCCTTACCAAGAACTGTGGAGAATTATACATACATATGTTACAACGGTTGCTATGCGCTTTCTTCCCTTGATTACTACCGAGAAACTGGAGAGATCACCCCCCCGAAACAACGGCACAAGGAACTCACGAGTCGGGATTCGACCCTTCAATTTGACGATGCAAACTTGGTGATGAACAACAAACATGCTGATATTCGCTTCCATAAATCACAGCCTCGCATTTCATACAATATCACTTTCTTCCCCCATCGTTGATAGAGAAAATGGCGCGATAGCCACATTGAAGGACGGTGACCCTACTTGGTCTATATGCTTCATCTCAAAGTCACCTTCCTGCAATTGCATACCAACAAACACAAAGACGGGCATATAGCCATGAACACACCTCTGCGCATTAGTGCTTTCTGAGTTCACTACTAGTCTCAACTAAGGCATAGTTCATTTGCTTCCCAATCTAGGCACTGAGCTCAAGATTGTATTGAAAATAACAGCACAACTTCTGTAAACTAGAAGGAGAAGGGAAACCCAGAAGGGGCTTACCATACGACCATTTGGGGTTGATAGCGGGCAGGCAGAAGAGTATTCAAATCCCGTCTTGGGAAGTATTACCGGCTGCTCACCAATTACCCCGATTCCCCTGCAAAACATTGACAGGTGGTGAGTCGGAAGCCTTACTACACAAAGAAGCGATAGATAGGCAAAAAAATGCTGGTGACACAGAAATGTGATATCCAACGCAACTCACCAAACATTCTCAGTCTTGGCGTTTGCATCGGTGATGATCCAATGCCTTCTGAGAAGTTGAACTGGACGGTCCGAGTTATTAGTGATTCTTATTCTGTATGCAAAGAAGTACTGCCCCTTCAATGGCTGACTACGAGTCTCAATGTACACACTCCTAACTTGAACTCTTATCCCCTGCAATATACGCAGACAAAGACCCAGATTACAGCAGGCCTTTTTCTCTCCCCATTTAGTTTCTGTGGAATTGCATGATCACAAAGCTCGCATACCAGGGTGGTGGTATCGCTTGAACATTTCAAGAGAGAATGCGGGGCAAGTTGGTTAAGCTCATCACGGTACTTAGTTGCATCCTACCCGCCATCATAACCCAAAAATGGCAACTGATTAACCATCTAAATCAAGGGTGGGAACGAAAGATACAAATGCAACTAGCACCATTAACTTGCTCAATCTCATTCGAGTAAAACCAGCGGTGAATTAGAGTCAAAACCCTACAGAACCACGATGAAATAGTAATTGAATCAAAAGAGGTTACCTCGAAACGTTCTTCCTGGATTGCGTCCTTCAATTGCTGACGGAGCCGAAGAAGCGGCTCCTCTTCCTCGAAGATTTTCAAAGAATCGCGGATTCTCGCAGCCTCCTTGTAGTCCTTCATTAAAGCACCAAAAAAAAAAATTTGAGGGATGAGAAAGGAAAGGGAAATTCTAAAAGAAGAGGGGGAAAAGAATGAAAATACCTCTGCTTGTGCGGCAACCACCATCTGCTGCTTGAGCATAGCGTAAGTCTCACTCCGCGACAGGGAAGATTTCGTTGAAGATCCGGCCGCCTCCGAACTCGAAGAAGAAGACGACGAGCTCGTTTCTCCTCCGCCGCCGCCGCCATTGCTATCACGCTCGGCGGAGCATGCCACAATGCGACAGCTCCGGGCACCGGCTGAAAACCCTAAGCTCAGCGATTGCGGCCTTCTCTCCAATTCAGAGCTCCGAACGGGGAAACAACTCCTCCTCGCCCTCGCGCCGCCGACCCCAAAATCAGCACACAATTTGAGATTCACCGCATTCATCCCGTTAGCCCTCCGCCCCCCCGTTCACCGGCGATCGGGATTCTGATGAACTCAAAACCAATGATTATTAAATAAATAGCGGCGGGATCTGCGGCCGCGCGCGAGGGAACTCGACTATTTTTGGGCGTGGGATAAATCTTAAAACTGAAAACAGAAACAAAGGGATTTCTCATTTCAGTAATTCAGTTTCAGGGATTTTCCAATTACCCGGAATAACCTTGGGGTACGCGGTGGAGGAGTGAAACTCACGGGGAAAGAGGAAGGGCAGAAAGGTAACTTACGGCCTGAAGTTCTGGAAAATGGATAGGGAAGATTCGATTTCCCGCGGAGGAGGAGATGCTGAATGAAGCCATAGAGATATTTTGCTGCGTTTTCTTTTCATGGATAAATCGAGAGAAGCGTGTCCTCTTATTGTTCGTTGAGAATCAAGGGGCTCAAAGCCTATAATGTGTGGATCGAGAAAGCCCAATCTTTCCCTCCTTGTTCTAGCTCAAAGGCCCAATCGCTGCTGATTGTTGGCCATCTAATGCCATGGGCCAACGCTGGCACAGCCCACAGGGTTGATATCGTTTTGATTGCCTCTTGGTCTCTACTCTCTATTGAAGTGTTATTTGTAAATATAGTTGTAGCAAGGGACTTATTTGTATATATGAAACAATATGTGGACTGGACGAAAAGAATGCACACGCCTAGTGGTTAGGGTTGTGCATGGCCGAGCTATATATCCCTACATTAGGGTTTATGGCCGATTGATCAATAAGAAATACGGAGAACGTTAACCACCGTGGAGTAAAGTCTCTCTAAGAGGCCGAACCACGCTAAATCTCGTTTCTTGTCTTTGCTCTTTTGATATGCTGATTTGATTGTTTAACATGGTATTAGAGCCTCTCGTGGTTCTTCGTGTTTGCTCGTGACTATCGATTCGTGCTGCTCTCGTGATCGGTGCTGTTATTTGGGTCGTTATTTGCTTCGTGCTGGTCTTGGGATTTTCTTCTGTTGTGGCGGCGCTCAGGTGGTTTGATTCTTGGACTATTCTTCTATTGTTTGGACTTCTCCCTACTGCTTCTATTTGTTTTGGCGCTGGTTGTTCTTTGTGGTCAATATGGATCAGGCTAAGGATCTTGTTTCCTCTCGCTTGAATGGCCGGAATTTCCCGCTCTGGGAATTCCAATTTCGGGTCTTTGTTGAAGGGAAGAGATTGTTCCCGTATTTGGATGGCTCGGCCAAGAAGCCTCTTGCGTCGGCCGATGACAAGGAGCAGGCTGACTGGGCGGCTAATAATGCCCAGGTCATTAGTTGGTTGTCGGCTGCTGTTGAACCAAATATAGCTCTTGGATTACGTTCTTTTGCTACCGCTCATGAAATGTGGACGCATATATTTGCCCTTCATTCGCAGCAGAGTGCGTCGTGTCAATTTGAAGTCTCGAATGCTTTGGCCTTGTTGCATCAGGGCGACAAAGATATACGTACGTACTATCAGGAAGCTCTGCACCTGTGGACTGAGGAGGATATGCTGTCAGCTGCTTTGCTCAAAGGGGCTGTTCTGCAGGCGATGATGGCTGAACGACAACGCACCCAGTTAATGAATTTCATAATGAAGCTTCACCCGGATTTTGAACCAATACGGGCCTCTCTTCTGCATCGGAATGTGACCTCTATGGATGAAGTTTTGGCTGAACTGCTTAGGGAGGAGATCAGGCTTCACAACCAAGCTCAACTGGACAGGTCATCCTCTACTCCTGAGACTGTGTTTGCTGTTGGCCGGTCTGGAAAACCACAGTTTCAACGTCCTATTCCTCCTCATGTGGAATGTCACTACTGTCGCGAAAAGGGCCATGTTCAGATTCATTGTAGGCGTCGTAACTATTGCAACTACTGTAAAACCTCCGGACACATTGTTTTGGACTGTCCATCCTTGGCTCGGCGTGGTAAGTCTACTGGTTCTAGTCCCCCTGCCCCTAGCCATGGTCCCACTCCTCTTCCTGCTTTTGGCGTTCAGCTGCCATCGGTTTTTGGTAGTTCCACGTCGGTGCCCACCCCTCCGCCTCTGCCCTCGGGAGTTCTTGGAGCTGCGCCAGCTGCGTCACCTCCTCTTTTGACGTCTGAAGCCTTGGAACAAATGGTACAAGCTACGTTGCAGAAGGTTCTCCCTGGGGCCCTTCATTCCGTGTTCTCCGTTCACTCCAATGCGTCAGGTAAATCCTCTTTATGGCATTTAGACTCCGCGGCATATAATCATATGTCAGGTGATCGTGATGGCTTCATGCAGTTGCGTCCTAGTCCGAGTATTGAGTTACAGGTTGCTAACGGTGCTTGTCTCCCAGTTAGAGCTATTGGTACAGTTGAATAGTCTCCTATTACTCTCTCGGACACCCTATATGTTCCAGGCTTGGTGCCTAATCTCGTTTCTGTAGGACAACTCACTGATAATGGGTGCCGTGTGGTTTTTGATTCGGCTGGCTGTCTGGTGCAGGATCGGAGAACAGGGAAGATAGTGGGTAGTGGTCGGAAGTCTGGAAGAACGTTTCACCTGGACTCGTTGCAGGCGTTGCGTTCGAAGACACTTGGTGTTGCTGGCTGTTCGTCGTCTTTGGAGAGTAGTAGTAGTCATTGTTGGCCTTCTTGTTCGAGTAGTTCGGGTTTGGATTTAAATGTTTATTCTGTTAAACCATCGGATTGGGACCTTCGGCATTGTCGTTTGGGTCACCCCCATACTGGTCGTTTGCAGACTATGTTTCGGAACAAATTACTTCCCGGTTGTCTGACTAGTAGTTCCATTCCTACTCTTCCATGTGTCAGTTGCATTGAGGCTAAGACAATTCAAACATCTTTTGGTACTAGTGAGATTGTTTATTCTGAACCTTTTGAACTTGTTCATACTGATCTCTGGGGTCCTTCGCCGGTTACTTCGCGACTTGGGTTCAAGTATTTTGCTCTCTTCATTGATCATGCTACTCGTTACTGTTGGGTTTTCTTTCTGAAACAAAAGTCGGAATTGCGCCAGGTTGCCTTTGAATTTGTTCAAATGGTCCGCACTCAATTTGACAGAACAGTTGAGATTGTTCGTTCAGATCCTGGGGGGAAGTTCACCTCGAATCCTCTATTGGCGTTCTATCGGGAGAATGGTATTATGTCCCAACAATCGTGTCCGGGCATATCGCAGCAAAATGGCTTAGTGGAGCGTAAGCATCGACATGTCCTCGATCTCACTCGTGCTCTTCTTATTCATTCCAAAGTGCCACCCGGATTCTGGGTCAAAGCTGTGCATACTGTCATCTATTTGATTAACAGATAGGTTACTTCTGTGCTGGGCCAGGAATCCCCTTATTTCCGATTGTTTGGCAAACATCCGAACTACAGTTGGCTCAAGGTTTTTGGCTGTACTTGCTACGTGTTACTACCTAAAAAGGAACGCCATAAACTTGCGCCGAAAGTTGCAAAATGTGTTTTCGTCGGATATAGTGAGAAGTCAAAGGGATATATGTGCTACGATACAGTTTCTCGACGGATGCGGCTCTCTTGTAATGTAGTTTTCGTGGAACAGGTTCTACACTATCGGGAGATGCAAACTACTAATGTAGCGGATTTTGACTTTCTGAATGCTCTTCCGTTGAGTACTCTCTTAGACATCTCGAGCTCCACTCCTTCCTCTTTTGCGCCTGACCATCCTGTTTCTTCTTCGACGAGTTCGTCGGCTGCTTCTTTGAGCAGTGGATCGAGCATTGGCTTGGACTCCCCTGGGAGCTTGACTTCCTCATCCTCTTCATCGGGTCCTCATTCTCCTTCCACTCATGTCTCGAGTTCCTCCTCAGCTTCTAGTTCCTCGAGCTCCTCCCCCTCCGCCTCGAGTTCTTCTGCTGGTCCCGATGTTGACGAGGGCGTGGTGATTCGTAGGCAGTCTTCTCGCATCAACTTTGGGAAACCTCCCCAGCGCCATGGTGACTTTATTGCTTTCTCCGTTGATCCTTCCTCTATTCCTATTCCCTCCTCCTATTTGCAAGCTTGTCAAGATGAGCGGTGGAACGCAGCTATGCGGGAAGAAGTCTCAGCCTTGGAAGCTCAGCAAACGTGGGACGTCGTTCCTCGTCCGCTTGATCAAGCCGTGGTGGGCAGTAGGTGGGTGTATAACATCAAGTTACACTCGGATGGATCCCTTGAACGTTTTAAAGCCCGCGTCGTCGCTCAAGGGTTTCGTCAGCAATTTGGCATTGATTATGATGAAACGTTCGCTCCTGTCGCCAAAATGCAAACAGTTCGGACGATTCTTGCTGTTGCAGCTCTTCGTCAATGGCCCTTGACGCAGTTGGATGTGAAAAATGCATTTCTGCATGGTGATTTGAAGGAAACCATTTATATGGAACTTCCTCCTGGCTATGGTACAGGTGATCGGTCTCTGGTTTGTAAGTTAAATCGATCTCTGTATGGCCTGAAGCAGGCACCACAGGCATGGTTTGAAAAGTTCCATCACACTATAGTTCAGGCTGGTTTTGACCAGAGCGAGAATGATCCTTCTTTGTTTATTCGACGTACGGTGCAGGGGATTGTGGTTCTTCTCCTCTATGTGGATGACATGATTGTTACGGGTAGTGATCAAGACGGAATTCGTGAGCTTACTCAGGTTTTGCACACTGCTTTCAAGTTGAAAGAGTTGGGTAATTTGTCTTACTTCCTAGGATTGGAAATTCAGCGCTCGTCACATGGACTCTTTGTTTGTCAACATTAGTATATCTTGGATTTACTTCAGGAAGCTGAATTTGCTGATTGTAACCCGACATCGACTCCCATGGAACAACATCTAAAATTGTCGGCTCAGACTGGTAGCCCATTGGCGGCCTCTGAATGTACCCGATATAGGAGCATAGTTGGCAGTCTTATCTACTTGACTTCTACTCGACCAGATCTGTCTTATGCTGTTCAAATCGTCAGTCAATTTATGTCTTCTCCCAGGACTCTTCACATGAATGCAGTTCATCGGATTCTTCGGTATCTCAAGGGTACTTCGCAGGTTGGATTGTTTTTCCCTTCTACTGGTTCTACGTCGTCGATCGCTTTTGCAGATGCGAATTATGCGGGATGCCTGAATACTCGTCGATCCACTTCTGGATGGTGTGTTAAGCTGGGGTCGTTGATCATCTCGTGGCGGTGCAAGAAGCAGGATCGTGTTGCCAAGTCTTCTACAGAGGCTGAGTACCGGTCAATGTCGGATGTGAGTTCTGAGCTGGTTTGCTCCATAGACTGCTTGCCGAGTTGCAGGTTGAATGTGAGCTACCTGTTCGCCTTTTTGCTGACAATGTTAGTGCTATACAGATTTCTATGAACCCCGTGCTTCATGAGCGTACTAAGCACATCGAGGTTCATGTTCATTATTTACGGCAACTAGTCTCAGATGGGTGGCTTCAACTACAGTATTTGACAACAGAAGAGCAACCAGCAGACTTACTTACAAAGGCGGTCTCTACTAGTCGGCATTGGTTTCTTTCACACAAACTGATGTTGCGCCAGGCACCATCAGTTTGAGGGGGGGGGGGGGGTATTGAAGTGTTATTTGTAAATATAGTTGTAGCAAGGGACTTATTTGTATATATGAAACAATATGTGGACTGGACGAAAAGAATGCACACGCCTAGTGGTTATAGTTGTGCATGGCCGAGCTATATATCCCTACATTAGGGTTTATGGCCGATTGATCAATAAGAAATACGGAGAACGTTAGCCACCGTGGAGTAAAGTCTCTCTAAGAGGCCGAACCACGTTAAATCTCGTGTTCTTGTCTTTGCTCTTTTGATATGCTGATTTGATTGTTTAACACTCTCTAGGAATAATGACGAGTAAACTTGTATCCCGACTCACCCCCAATTTGTAGGATTGAAAATTGTTCTGACTTGTTGTTGTCCCGTCCCTGATCTTGTCTGACTTGTCTCTGAAGAGACAAGATGTATAACTAACCCGTCTCATCCCTGTCTCCTTCTTGATCCTGTCTGCTCAAGGGATGGGATGGGACGGGTCGGGTCAGTGGGTGACCCTAATCTACGCACTACTTTGTTTACAAATTACATTTTGGTACCCAAAATTAGTTTTACTTCAATTTAGTACCTAAAATTTATTTTTTTACAAATAAGTCCTAAAATTTTGATGGTAAAAATACATTCTGGTACCCAAAACTTCTTATTTTTGCAATTTAGTACCTAAACTTTTAAAACTTTTACAAAGAGGTCCAATATGGTATGAGATATTTGTTGTTGCTAAGGGTCACAGGGCAGTGGCGGATTCAGGGGGTGGCCACCCCGAGACACGGCCCAGCCCTCCTCTGGATCCGGAACTAGTATAACCCTTATGCGTTTATCGATTTTAGTCATTCAGCCCAGTGTTATTTTATAATAAAATTGTGTGTAATTAGGAAAATGGTAAGATAAACATATTCAAATCATAACTCTAAATTTAGTCTAGAAATTCTAGCTCAAATGAGTCTCGTCTAAAGAAAAACAAACAATAAAACCTAAAAGTCTAAACGTCTAAACGTAAAAGGCTAAAAGAAATATGAGATTTATTCACTTGAAAAATCACTATAACAGGTGGTGAGAATAGGGATGGATACACAATACAAATTGATTAGTCGATTGATTTGTCTAGTGTTGACATTGTCCGTTTCAACAGCTACTATGGAGAGAACCTTTTCAACAATGGAACAGGTGAAAAATGATTTGCGCAACAAAATTAGCAATGAATTTCTCACCTATTGATTAACTATTTTATTTGAAAAAGAGTAGTATTCGATTAGTATGGATGTAGACTCATTTATTAATGAATTCACTATATTAAAAGATAGACGTATGTACAGTTGATATTGTAAAAAAAATTACCATTTTTTTGTGATATCTAATTTTCAAATGAAATGCGGCCCAATGCTTTACTATGTCCTGGATCCGCCGCTGTCACAAGGTCAAAAGGTGACCCGTCCCTAAGTTGACCCGACCCGTCCCGACCGTCTAGGGTCAAAAGCTAATCCTTCCCTAAACTGACCCTATAGACAAACTGATCCGTCCCGACCCTCAAGGACGGGACGAGTCTGTGGGTTTTTAGGGTCACACTTACACCCCTACCAATTTGTAAACCGCCTTGGCTTGTGTTTCATGATGGGTTAACATTTCTTGACCCAAGTGTTAGCTACTGACGCACACCAGCCTATATGAACGTTTTGCTCTCTCTGGTCATCTACTTAGCGACACATCTTTTATCATTCACAAACACCAGCATTTTATAGGGCATTCTCCATTATTCTTTATAATTAGCCTAAATTTGAGTTTTATTGAACGGTAATAAAGAAATTTAATATAATATGTTATTTGAAATTAAAAAGTAGTATTATACCTAGCTCTTACTCAAGTAATTTTTTGTTTGTGAAAAATATATTTTTACGTGATTGATTTTAGTGGGATAGGAAACATGATAATAAAAACATACTAAATATAGTGGTAAAATGGTACACTATACCAATGACTCGTTTAAAAATTTTTAAACGAACTCTACATTTACAATTATCTGCACAGGGGCGGACCTAGGCACAAGGGAGGTGTGTCATCTGACACACCTCCGCCCGAAAATTTTGTGAAATACCCCTAATTCGTCAGTACTAAAATTTTGATCTCGGGATTTCCGACACACCTCTGATCATTGTATCCGACACAACTCCATTGTGTTTATGGAAATTTATTGTCATAAGTTATCAAAATATATAAATATAAGTTCAGGCTAGCGTACGTCCGACCACCGCACGCCAATTGGGTTTTGCTATTTAGATAAATAATTAACCGGACTTTGAGGCATGATCCTATATCCTAACCTCTAATGGGTGAACCCCAATCCCTAATTTTCTAACCCAAACTGCAAAATTTGGTCAATCTTAAAATGAAACTCAACAATCATTTCGACGAATCAGAATCATTGATTTTCATTTTTCAAGATTAAATGAATCTTATTTTAGGTTAGTGCATTGGGGATTGCGGTTCACACATTGGGAGTTAGAGTATAATATTATTGTTTATAAATGATTGTTAAGTTGTGTATATTGAAAAACATTTGCTTTGCAGCATAAGTGATGAATGTATTTTAGAGACATTTAAGCATATGAAAAGTCGTCGTGATTCGTTGTAAAATGACATTGTGAACTTCATAAATTAATTTCTTTTAATTTCTACTTAATTTTTATTTAATTATTATTCTATATTAGCGGCGACACACCTCTCCAACAATCCTAGGTCCGCCACTTTCTGCACTTCTCAAATGTCTATATACTAACAATGACCCATTTTGTAGATGAATCATACAAATAAACCGAGAAGACAAATAGACATGGTCCATGAAATCGTACCGGAAAATTTAGTGGTAGGGTATTTTATGGCAAAATCGTGATTTAATCGTAGTTCAACCGTTAGTATCGTTAAATACCGCCTATCGATTTAGTATGCAATACTTGTATTTTGTGGTTGAACCACCGGTACGATACGATTTCATGAACCATGCAAATAGAGCAGCAGTTGTATAAAGGTTATTCCCAACTCAACTCGGTGACGAATTTAATTTGTCTACACATAATATAATACACCGGAGGGAAAAACGGGAGCCCCATTTCAAATTTCCTGCAACGAGAGTGAAAGTAGGAAGGACATTTTGGTCTTCACAATTATTTTTTTTATTCATTAAAAAGACACGTACTGGGATTCGAACCATGTCCATTTTAAAGAAAAGCAAGGAACATAACCAATCACACTAAGTACATTTGTTGCATCCTTTTAAATCAAAAACATATAATAGCAGGGAGGAAAAACCCCTTCCCCCATTTCAAATTCCCTGCTCCATGAGCGTTTGTAGGAAGGGTAGAATCGGTAGTGTTAATTTTTTTCTCTTTCCTCTGTGGAACGGGCCAACTTACCGTACACATGCGGATTTAAACGGGTTCAGGAGTGTCAATTTTTTTCTTTAACCCCTTGTATTTCTCCGTGGTGATAAAATATATATGAAAAGGCAAAAAAAATACTTCTTTTTATGCTAAAAATAAAAAAAAATTAACAATAAACTAATGCATGGTATCTAAAGGGCTAACCACTAACCATAAAATAAAAGAGTTGAATGGGCCTGACCTACACCGGATTTGGCCATCAAGTAAAACAAATGAACATCATTGGTTTGACATTTTAAAACAAGCTATTTTCTCTAGCATAATATATATTATTATATTATTTTATATTTTAGTGGCTAAAATATAATGTAGTTTAAAGTTATTCAATGGTTCAATCTCGACCAACCCAATTAGTCCAATTTTTATCATTTCAAATATATATTATATAATTATTTGATATCATAATGATAAAATTATAGTGTATTTTATAGGGAATCGTTTGGTATTTGTTAGTAAAAAACTAAACAGAAAGATCTATTTGGTTATTTTAAACATTAAAACGATCCTAAACATTTTCAGTTTCTTTTGAATTTCTATGGTTTTATTCCCGAATAAGTGATGTGCAAATGGCGAATTGCAGTCATCTATTTTCTTTCACTATTTTTTATTTTCAAATAGAAAGTTTAAAAGTAACGAATAATTAGAATTTTGCATGGGTCGGTCGAACAGGCTGAATTTTAAGTTTTAGCCCGTTTTGATCAAGTCTAATTTATAATCACATGGTTCCCTGATACCCGATAAAAATCTCAATCCAAACCAGTTTGGCAGGTGAGTCCGTGTTTACCACCATTCTCTAGGAATACGACAACGGCGGTTCCTATCCCAAATCGTGTTGTTCGTTCTTGATTTCCTTAGATTTTATCATAGCCTGACAAAAACCAGAAAGCACAATGACGACAAGATGAAAGTTTTATAAATCAAATTAATGGTGTTCTCTTTCTGATCTCATGTAATTATATAATGAAGTTGAAGTTTTTCGATGCTATTCAATTTCATTGGTATGTTTTTAATGGTCTAACTTCATGGTTGTACCAACTTTTGATGTACTGTTTATGTTCCAATATATTCACTTTGGTATGATTATTAGGGATATGCTAGGCGGTACTCACCATTAGACCAATTTAGCTTAATGGTTGAATCTACGGGTTATCCCAATAATTCAATATTCGGCTCAGCTCCTCCGACCAACGGGTCGGGTTACAAGCTAGTTAAAATCTATAGCTTAAGGGACTGGGTTTGTTAGTCATCCACTAATCCGCCAATCCTGGGTAATTTATAGTAAACCGTCACACGGCACGGGAAAGAGAGATTAGGGTTCAAGCAAGTCGAGTCAACAGGTCAAAGTGTAGGGTCCAGGAGAGATTTTGCCACCTGGGGCCCGGTTTCCAAGGCCCGTTAAAAAGCTAACATCATCATATTTCATGATCAGCTGCGGCCGCGGATGATTGGGTCTCAAATCCATGGTTGATTGAATCATGAACAGTGGCTTCTTGATTGATCGACGGTTGAGATGGGCCGACAAGGGCCCACAGCTTGCTTGATAAGCTAGGATTCACTGTACCCCACAATCCCAGCTGATTCACTCTTGTACAGGCAGCCGACTTGATCTCTCTGCAAGTCTGAAACCCTAACCAACCGTTAAAACACAGAATCCATTTTCTTCTCCTCCACGAAACCCCGAGGAAGTAGAAAATTTTGGTTTCCACTTTCTTGCCCATAAACCTATTCGGGGGTTGTGCGGAGAGTGATTTGGTTTAGGCTTTAGGGTATCCTCACTAGTTATAATTTGGAGATTTCATGTTCGAATCCCTACGTGCGCCTGTCCACTTTATATGACCTCCCTTTAGTAGCATGCACCATCTATGCGGAACAAGGGATATGTGTTCGAGTTTGCATGAATGATGTTTCTTGTCTCCTACATAGAGCTTTCTCTCTCACGAATAGAAAGTCTTTTGACCAACATCGTGTTTGTATGGGTTTTTTTTGTTTGTTTGTTGTTGGACGGTGTAGTTTGATACAAGTTCGATGTGATCGTCTACAGTTGGTCAAGTATTGTTACTATTATGTCTTGTCCGTGTGTGAAGGATTATGAATCTATCAATCTAATAGATAGGAGATACATAATTCATTGTTGAGTACGTGTTTGTATATATAAAAAAAGCAATCTTTCACTAAAAACTATTCATAGTTGTTTTTCCAAGCTTTTAGCTGAAATTGAAGAACTATGTTAATTCGGATAATTTTATTGAATTAAGCTTTAGGAACTGGTAACAATTTGAATGTAACAAACCGGAATATGCCAATTGTCTGGCTGGATAGGTCACTTATGATTCTGATCGACCAGCTTCAACGGAAGTGTGTAACTACAGTTTTGGAGCAACGAAGCTTTAGTAGGTTTGCATAAAAGAAACCGAAACCGGATAAATTGCCAAACCAGCCCTTATTAAAGGTGTGTCATAGACTCATAGGCCATAGCACCAAGATAGTGAAGTGAATTGTGGGTCAAAATTTACCAAAGAGAAAAAAAGGGTAAGTCATACATATTCACATACTCGTACGTTCCAAGACAAGACCACTAGTCACAAGACCAGAGGAGACCAACACAGAACACAATCTCCAAACAAACAATTGTCCTTTCCCTGTGTCCTGTGCTGTCTCTGTTCTGTTCACAGTATCCCAAAAACTGTAACAGTGAAATGTCCCTTTCACCCCGCTGCCTCTTCCCTTTCCCTCTCTTTCTCTCTTCCCAAACACACTTCTTTCGCTTTGCAAATTGAAGATCTGTCGTCCTTCCTATACAAATGGCAAAAAGGGTCGCCCTCGCAAGGCTTCATTTTAAATAGGAAAGACGGAAAAAAGCTGCTCCGAAGAAGAATCAAATACGCTTCCTTCTCCCGATTGCATGTTCAGAATTCCCATACACTTAAAAATAACAGAGACGAAAAAGGCTGCTCCAAAGAAGACTCTAAATGCTGAATTTTAAACTAATAAAGAGATAACCAGAAGAAGAAGAAGAGAAGAAGGGAAGTCTTCTGCCCAAAGAACATTGCCCTTTGTACTTCCCTTCCTTTCCATCCCCAGCTCTCTGTTTTGTTTTCTTCTTCTTCTTCTTATCTGAAAACAGAGCATAGAAGCAAAGCATAAACTGCTTGGCAGGACTCTAGAGGCTGTCTCACTCTTTCTTTCTCTTATTGCTTGCCCTTGTAAGCATCTAACCCTTTCCTTTCCTCACAATTCTCCTCCTTCTCCACCCATTTTCTCTGTTTTCATACCAACATACCATTTGCATGCATATATACATGCCATTTTCAACACAAAAACGAAAAGTTCAAATCTTTCCCTCAAATTGAAACAACCCACCCACCTAAAGTAGTTTCCAAGCCTCTTCCTCTCTCTCTCACACACACCCTTCCCCATAATATTTAATCAAACTTCCATTGAATCCCCTTTTCCTCTCACCCTCCCCTGCTTTTGCCTGAGTTCCCAGTTATGCAGCTGCATTGGGATTTGATTATGCTCAACTTTACCTTTCCCTCTTCCAGATTTTGATTTCCACCCACCTTTTTAGTGTTTTCTGGTCTTGTTTGAATAGAACCCATCTCCTCTTCGAGCTCAGCATTCATTTTAGAACAAAAACGAAAAGAGATTTGACAAAAAGAGATCACCATCATGAGCTTGCTAGCAGGATCAACGGAGGACACGTGGCACCCGGTGATGTCCGGGGACACAACCTTGGCCAGCTACTGGCTCAACTGGAGGTTCTCCCTCTGTGCGGTGTTGGTTCTGGTGTCCATGAACGTTGCATTGGTGTTGATATGGAGAAAAGAGCAACCTCCAAACAGGATTGAAACAGAGCAAGAAGGAGGAGAAGGAAGGAGTAATAAAGGGGAAGCTTTTGTCTATGATGATCAAGCTTGGATGCCGTCGTTGAAAGGAGTTCATCCAGCTTGGCTTCTTGCTTTCAGGCTCTGTGCATTCTTGGTCCTCTTGCTTCTCCTCATCGTCTCTGTTCTCGTCGATGGCAACACCATTTTTTACTACTATACCCAGTCAGTCACTAATCTCTATCTTTATTCACTCTTCCCTCAATAAAAACTCTGCCTTTTCTGTCTCTTCTTGTTATTTTTCTGATGGATGGTTCTTGGGTTTTGTGGAAACAGGTGGACATTTACTCTGGTCACCCTCTATTTTGCTGTGAGTTTTCCCCTGCATTTGCTTTCTGGGTTTCTCAAATCAACTAAAGTTTGTAACTTTACCATTAATGACGGTTTTTGTGTGTAGATGGGGAGCTTGATTTCGGTGGGTGGATGTTACAAGTATCACATAAGAGCAAGTGGGGATAGAGTCGGTAATGCAGAGTTAGATGCAGAACATGGTTCAATGAAAGGCTCGAATTCCTCCTACCTTGAGCTGCATCGGCAGCCTGCTGGGAAATGGGTTTATGCATTTCAGATCATTTTCCAGGTACCAACCCAAACAATTTCCTCTGTTTCTTCGTTTGTCTGTTGAGGGTTTTGATCTTTTCTTGGATTGTTTCTTAAGGAAGCTTCGTTTTGTTTATGTTTTTTTTTTCTGCCATTGGAAATAGATCAATGCTGGAGCTGTGATGCTGACTGATTGTGTGTTTTGGTTCGTTATTGTACCGTTTCTTGCAATCAAAGATTACCATCTCAATGCTGTAAGCATTTCCCAACCCCCCTCTGTTTCCCCTGCTTTCTGCGTGCTTTAACTTATTTTGTTTGGTATTTGTTTGAGTCTAATTCTGGTTTTATTTTGGTGGGCTCATTGTTTTGATGTGACAGTTGATAGTAAGCATGCATTCAATGAATGCCATCTTCCTGCTTGGAGACACTGCCATGAATTGCTTGGTGAGCTTGTAACTGCTTTACTGTACTGTTTTCTGTCTTCTGTTCATATCTCATTATCTTCTCTTTTGGTGCAGCCATTTCCATTTTTCAGGATAGCATATTTCATCATGTGGACAATCATTTATGTGCTGTTTCAGTGGATTCTCCACGCTTCTGTCAAAATATGGTAATACCTTCAACTATCTTTGCTTCTTTTTCGCGCTTTATCGGCTTTAGAATCTCGTCCCCACTCGTGTTACATCGTATGAACAATCAACAATGTGTGTCAACTTGCAGGTGGCCATATCCGTTCCTCGATATTTCATCTCCCTTTGTTCCCTTATGGTAAACAAGCATTCTTCATCCTTCCACCACTTTTGATCCATTCAGAAATTTCTGCAGATAGTCTAATGCCATCATGTCTTGTGACGATCACAGGTACTTCGCTGTGGCGGTGATGCACATCCCTTGCTATGGAGTGTTTGCTTTTGTTGTGAAGCTGAAGAACACATTGTTCACCAGATGGTTCCGCGATTCTTACCGAGGCCTGAGGTAGCTAGCGTTGAAAGATAGGCTGTAGAGACAGTAGGGGAAGAAACTAAAGAGAAGCAAGGTATACAATGAGACTAAAGTTGCAACTCTAAAGAAGCCACCAACAGTAATTCAAGATCCAGTTGAGTTCTTTTTTTGGGGATGATTGGAGGAAGCAAGGAGAGCAAAGGAAAGGAAAAGGAAAGGGAAACAACAACATATACTTTTATTCTTATTCGATTGGTAATGAATGTATAGCAAATGTAGGGAACATATTGAACAAAAGCAGCAAGGTAAATTAAATTGCAGAGAAGATATGGTGGCAAAAGGGTTTGAAAACTAAAGACAGATATTCTTTCTTCCTTGTTTTATTTTTTTTGCTCCTTTATCAGTTTGATTCTCCTGAGTTATAAGGGAAGGATCTAATACCATTCTGGATACAAGTTTGATGGGTCTGCACATTTTGGACCCCATCAGAATATTTTGCATGCAGATAACGCAATATCAGATTCCTGAGAAGGAAATGAAGATAAGACTACTCATTGTCTGAGTTGAGACAATTCAGTCGGCGAGATTATGTCGTTGGATCCAGTGTTCTGCGATTTCACTCGATTTGTAAACTTATGCGTTTTGATAGTATTGTAAATAGTTATAGTGCGCGTATTTGTGAATCACGAGCTATTGAATCAAACAGAGTGAACCATGTGCTATGCATTTCTTGTCTAGGTGGGTTTTGTATGAAAATGGCAAGATGAAAATGACATGGGAATCAGTTTGTAGGAAAGAACCAATGGCTTCGCCAAATCAAAAGCGTAGCCAAAGGGCCACACAATGATATTCTATAGTTAATTAGGAAAGTACAGGTCAAGAAACACCAGATGTCATCTTTTGCAGCACTTTTCAAGTGCAAGATTTTGAGATGGGAAAGCTTAATAATCTCATCCTCCTCCCACAATTAATCTAATCCGATGCTTTCAATATTTGGATCACCCACCGACAGATTCTTTTTCAGTCATGTCTCGCCTTTTAGGTTCTTGAGATAACTTATTATAAGTTTCAGCTGTTCAGTTGTGAGAATCTCCTGGCGGCGACGATCATCTCATACTTCGCACTCGATGTTCGAATTAATTCAAACACGAATAATTTTTTAGAAGACATCTTGTGAGATCATCACTTGCATATTTGTTGATTGATCTTCAGGAGTTTGATGTGAAATTTGTAGAATAATTTCTAATAACACAATACTCTCTTCAATCTTCACCACCTGGTTCCAGGACTCCTACAGCAGTGGCCTCAGCTAGCTTGTTGCCCATCTCCATTAACCCGAGAAGAATCAATTCCGAACTTGTTAATGGCTAAATGATCGATGACGACTTCCTTTCGTAATAACGTACCCCAAGCAAAGTCGAACTGCGTGCTGCCTCCTTGAAAGAGAGACGTCCCGAACCACTAGCTCATAGGGGCATATTTGCCCTACTTTGAGCATGCTAAGTTCGTATTGTACTAGTATGAAAACAGGGCAGACTGCAGAGTGCAAAGAAAGAAACGAACTGACAGACACTCTCTCTTTTCTTTCTTCTCTTTCGGATGCATACCATTGTTAGGAAAAGTTAAACAAAAGCAGCAAGCAAAATTGCAGGCGACATGGCAGAAAGGGATTTGAAGATCTTCCTTCTTCTTTATCAGTTTCCATTTTTTCCCCCTCCAAATTTCATTCTTCTGAACAAGGATCTGATGCCTTTCAAAACTGAGTTTGATAGTTTACATTTCGTATCTAATTGTTCCTTTTATTTTCTAATGGCGACAGAAAAGACAAGTGGAAAATCTTAACAAAGAATGCACCCAGAAAGTTTGGATTTCAAAAATAAAATGGAGTTCTTTCAACCAGCCTGTTCTTTTTTTTTTTTTTTGCTTACTTTGATAGATGGTTACTTGGAGTTCAATCAGCTGATGATGCCTTAAAGGTTGTCAAGAAGTGCTGAAGTAGGCAAAGAACCCATCGGGATCACAGGGTCACTGTCCTTGCGATCACTCGCCTTGTGTGCCTTTCCCCTTGAGAACAGTCCAGAGAGTAACCGAGCAGTTGAACCGGATGTTGATCTTCCCAGCGATCTGTTATGGACCTGTGGTTGGATTGATCTACTAGCCAGAATCACAGCATCAGTGCCTCCCAGGCGTGCTCCACAAGAACAGGTTGGAAGCTTTCTGAAGCAGGATCTATGGAACACCAAGTTACAGGAGGAGCACCTCTCAATCTCAGATTCCTGGTTTCATTTCATCGACAGAAAACATGTCCGAATTAGAGATGGAAGTTACTACACTAACGAAGACGGTTGAAATCTGGACACTTGTAAGCCACTCGCATAGTGAAAAAGAACTATTAGCTCAGCAAACATTTACTGCAGTACAGTATTTTGTCTAATAAAATCGGCACTATCATTCGTAAAAAAAAAAAAAAAAAAAAAAAAAAAGCGGCACTATCATGGGTGATTTCAGGTATCTATCACTATCAAACAAAAACTTGATGTTATCTGCTTTCAGTAGCACAAACTTCCCTACAAGCATATCCATTAATATGGTTGATAAAAAAAACCATAAAATAAGTACTCGTAAGACTGTAAACCTGGAAGGGAAAAATGAGTGAAGATGTGTCATCGCAAGCTTGACGACCACCACAAGGGATTCCCACATCACAGCATACAAGGCATTGCTCTGTTATATGCTCGCGGATTTTGGAGGACATTGTTTCAACCATCACAGGGAGGGCTGCATCAAAGTATAAACACATTAAGAGGGATGGAGAAAGAAAGACAGCATGAGATAATTAGGATGGTTACACAAAATGAAGAAAGACAGCTGAGGGGAAAACTTCCAAGTTACGAAGGAAACATCAGTAAGAGAGAGTAAAACATGAATGAGGAAGGCAAATTACGGCTACAACCAGACTGCTGAACGAATTTTGATGTCATTAAAGAGGGAACGTACAGTGATAGATTCGACACTCAGATGAAGGGTTGGGAGATCAGATAAACAAAGATCAAACTATTAATGTTCAAACTGCTTCCACCTGTCCTGGGAAGAAGAATTGTTCTATAACGTTTGAGGCTGTCAACAGCATTCCTCAAATGGAGAGGATAAATAGGTCCTTGGAGAGAATTGCAAAAAGATATCTCATATTTCAAACACAGATGCACAATGCATATCAAACATACATAATATTTAAGCATGCATATTAGATGAAAACCTGCAAAAGCTCCTTTGGAGAGATCAATGAGATCTCTTAGTGCAAAAAAGTCATTGCTTTCAAGAAGATATCTTCGAGAACCAAGTCCCTTGTTTATGGTCCTGCGGAATGGGCAGCGAAGAAAAGGAAGCATGCTTCCTATTCTCTTCCTGACACTCATAACATGGCGCAAGACCGGTACCTTGGAGGACAGGAAAGGATTAACGGCACTGACACAGAGCATTGGCTGCAAACAGATCAGTGAACTCAGAATGATGAACCAATAAATTTGAAGTATGAGCAGTAGATCCATAGAACATATGATCTAGAAAATCTTGAACTAAAAATCTTTCTGCAACTGTATCACAAGCTCTAGGCAGATTCTAATATTCTGCAGTTAACACTAACCAATGTCCACTTTCCTACTGACATATCACAATTTTCACATTTGCTAAAAAGTAAATAATCATATCTTTCACGCCCTCAGAGCCCAGCTTCAATATCTAACGAGACATGGATACATATGGATACGCATACCCAAGAGAAAAGGTGAATATCAATTTACCTGATCGTGTATGGAATCCAGGAAGGACTTAGCCATCTGAGAGACTGGATATTCGGTGAACTCCCAATAATGAAGTACTCGTGCTGGCAAAACTGCAGTGTCGTTTGTATGGCAAGAAGAACAAAATAATCGACCAGTGTATTCACATACCCTAGGCTTTCTCCAGCCAAGGGTCTGGGCAAAATCACGAATAAGTGTTTTACCGACATCAAAATGCTTGTGGCATCCAGCGCAAGTATCATACTGTGCTTCTAACAACTGTTTCATAGATTTCTGAGGCCGAATTTCAACAACCAGTGATATTGTTTTCCCAAAACTGGCTAGACTTCCTGAAGTTTCCCCACCATTCCAAATTGTACAACCAGTTGCTTGTGTTTCCGACACAGGAGAACTAGGCAAGGAATCGTGAGGACACAAAAACCAAAACAATGCACTGGGAGGACTAGAAAAGAGCCCAGGCTGTAGAATTGAATGCAAACACTCCTGAATTAGAGCACTTCTCTCAGAAACAACATCTGGAGAGGCACTGCCAAACAATTTTGTGGGTTCCTTCCCCACAGATGACCAGGGCAAAGGTAGAGACCAGCCTTGATAAGCAGATAATGATTTGAGCTGACGGTGCAGTGTCAGAAAATCTCGGTATCTACGTTCAACCTCCCATTGATCTGTACCACTCCACACCCTTATAATATAAACTGTGTACTCTTTGACCCCGACCAATCTTTCACTGAATGAGACATCTCCTCTCTTTTGCTTTGCACCTATCACATCAGCTCCATGAATTCTCTGCAACTGCTTGGTTAATGAGTAAGTATCAACTGATCCAGAAGTTGAGGCAGTTCTTCCACCATCTCTTTGTGGCAAACTTAGTTGTGAGTGAAAACTGTAGTTACCCTGGAGGAACTTCGGCCTTGTAGATTCATGGGAATCAAGAAGGATTTCTTCCATCTCATTGACAATCTCATCATAAAATTCATTGAGCTCAAGGTTTCCTGTCTGGCAGAGTAGTCAGCACAAAAAGGATGAGCAATATATGCTCAGTTACTAACTCAGAAAGTATCTGACTTACACACATTAATGTAGCTCAAATTCACAAACACCATATGTTGATAAAATCTAATCACATTAGCTAATAGCTAGTGATACTCTTGAGATATGTTATGATATTCTTCGTAAAATAGCTAGTGATTATTCAGTGCAAGGGATGTACAAATTCAAAGGCTTAGTTATTTTTCAATCTCTAGATTGAAGGATAATAGTAATACTAGCACTTGAAATCCATAAGCAACAAAAGGATTAAGACTGACCTCAATCTTCATTCGATGATAATCGGAGGTAACTGTCAAGTCTGAAGTGACTTTGGATGTTTCACCACTGTTATCCTGAACTGCTGAATGAGTGGAGGTCCATTCATGATCTTCAAAGTAAGGTGTCCCAGAATATTTAGAATGATGAGTGAGGGGAGGATCAACTTTTACTTCGACACTCTTCGTCTCTAGATTTTGTGAGACTTTGTGATCACTCATAAAACCGATGTTCCCCCTACTCATATATTGGGATTCCATTTGCTTGTCAGAACTTAAACTCTCCGATTGTAGCCCTGCAAAAACTTTTCCATCTAGTGGATCAAGCTCCAGCTCATGCAAATCACTTATTGAACTGTCCTTAAAAAGCTCGGCTGTGACGTTAGTAACCCCATTTTTATAAGGAAGACTGTGATCCCTAACATCCTCTTGGTCTAGTCCACAAATGCTTGAAAGATCAGATGCAACAGATGATGAGCTTCTATGATCCTTGGACAGTCCATCAGTTACTTTGAGCTGGCAACTGGCTACAGAAATATCTCTCACCCCTTCCAATTGCTCTGGTTCAGACTTCTGAAGACATATAGGAGCCAGAGAACAGCCACCAATATCTTCATCAGATCCAAAACCTGCAATTCGTTTACTGCAAGTGAGAGCCTCTGTCACAAGTCCACCCACCTCAGTTGGACCAGCAACCGCTACCCCAGTCATGGGCATGGAACTAAGAAACATTCTTTGAGCTCCTAATTCTTGTCCATGCCGCTCCTGAAATTCATCCAGGGTAAGAGAAGCTAGATTACCACCAGCGATTTCTGGCTCAAAATCATCCCAATCATCTGAACCAAAAGCTACAGACGAATTGATGAGCAATGGATTCTCGCTGTCTACTGTTACGTCCTTGCTATATTGTACTTTTCCCTGGACGTACAAATTCTTCCTATTCTCATCATCTGAACCACAGCCATACATGGAATCATCCTCATCATCAGAATCCCCATCGCCCTCCCCTTCTAACCCTACGTTCTCTTTGTAAGACTTTAAATGCATCTCCGACTCCAACCCACTTAAGAAACCATCATTTCCCCCCTCACTCACCATCTTCCCAAGCGCATCATCACTACCAGCCTCACCATTACCCTCATGAACACCATCTTGCCAACCTTCCAGTTTTCCAGTCAGTCCACTAGTCTCTCCAAGCACCCTTCCACCACCATGAAATCCCACACCACGGCCATCATCCCCCACATCAACCGCTCCCCTTTTCAAACAATCAACACCAGAATCCGACAGCTTCCGTCCTTCCACATCCCTATCAATCCCCCCTCCCAAACTAAAATTCTCCAAACTCCTGAGAGAACCAAACTCAGACTCCAGATAATCGTTGGCCGGTCCAAGCGAGCTACACATACTGGGTGTCCCCATCACCGAGTTTGCACTACAATACCTCTCGAACTCCGACTCCCCACACGACGAGTACTCCGACAACGAACCCGGCGACAGATCACCCGCTTCCGACTTCGCCGGGGACAAATTTAACGGATCATGAGAGCCAGTTGTTCCCAACGGGACGCACCCGCCTCCAGGCACCTCACCGTTAGTCATCGCAGTCCGTCTCCCCAGTCTTTTAAACTTGAAATCGGAAAAATTGAATCGAATTCAGGAGGAAAAACGCTCTTAACAAACTAATCAAAGATCCAATCGGATCAAAAGACGAACCTCCTAAAAAACAACCAAGAATCGGATGCGGAAGACAAATTAGGGATCCATGGAAGTTTGATTCGATTCAGTCAGCCACCGTCCACAGGCGTCGGGCGGAAACAGAGAGATGACAGACGGAAAGAAGATCAGAGGCGTGAGGATTCGGGAAAATGTTTTTTCGATTGAATTTTCGTCGGAGTAGGAATTTTGTTTGTTTGTTTGTTCTCTTTCTGTTCGTTTTTGGTGGTGGCCTGATGTCCGCCCTTGACGGCGACGTTTTAAGATTTACGATAAGATAAATTGACAATTAAGTTTGGATAATTGCAAATTGGTCCTTCTTTTCTACCTAATTTCCGGTTTGGCTCGCAGCTCTTTAAAAATTAAAACGGCTATACGTTAACAGTTTAAACCTCTCCCCCCGAATCTTAAACCCTAATCACAGAGCTACACTCTTGCCGCCATGGGAAGACCTAGCGAAGCAGCAGGGATGGAAGCGCTGCACCGGCTGAAATCGACTGAACCTCTGCAATGGCTGGCGCCGTCGGCAGCGCTCTCGGATTCAGCACGGGCGGCCTCTCAGCACCTGTTCGCGTCTCTCAGGCCTCACGTGCGGAAATCGCCGTTCGATGAACTGTTGGTCGATAATTTTGACGCCGAGCAAATCTGGCAGCAGATAGACCTGCTGACGCAGCCACTGGTTCGTAGCATCCGACGACGGGTCAAGCACTGGGAAAAGAATCCCACGGAGATTGAGAATTTGCTCCCAGAGGTTGCTGATGGAGGTAGGAAGGTTGCTCAGGGGAAGAAAATGGGAGAGATTGATGACGATGATGATGAAGGTGGTGATATGGACATGGATGATGATGATGATGATGACGATGATGATGAGGAGATGGATGTTGATAATGATGGAGAGCAGGATGGTGGGAAAGACGAAGGGGATGAAAGTGAAGAAGAGGAGGAAGAGAAAAGTGGAGGGATAGAAGACAAGTTTTTGAAGATAAAGGAATTGCAGGAGCATTTGGAGGATGAAGAAGCTCGGCATTATGGATTGGATGCAAAGAATAAGAAGAGTAAGAAGAAAAGTGGAAGCAAGAAATTGGAGGATGAAGATGATGACAGTGAAGAGGGTGAAGAAGACAAGGAGGAAGATGATGACGAGGATGAAGAGGTAAAGGGTTTTCCCAATCTTCTTTTTCCCTTCATTTATTTGGACCAAGCTTCAAGCTTTTTCTTTATGCTCCCACTTTGTTCCCTCTTCTGATTCTGGAATTCTGTTTTATGCAGGTCGATCTCTTTGCCGGAGGAGACGATGAGGATGAAGAGGACGAGATGGGAAACGCCAGGTCTGCAAACTTTTTTTAGCTATTTGAATATGGTGTAGTTCTCTTTAGGCATTTAAGTCAATTGATTTCTCTCCCTGGCACAAGTGAAGTGCAAAGTTTCATCTTTAAGAGTTTGACGCAGTACCATGAAGTTTGTTTTGTTATTTTAACTTCCTTGTGATTGATTCTAGCTATTATTCAATGGGAAACATGAATTCTACCTTTGAGAACTTGAACTAGTGCATTGCTTTGCTTGTGCTAAATTTTGCCTCTCATGCTTCCTAATGTTCAGATATGAAGACTTCTTTGGCAAAAAGAAAGGAGGCTCAGAACCGAAGCCCAGATTTAAAGATGAGTTGGGGGAAGATTCAAGCTCAGGTGAGGAGGAAAAGGAGGAAGAATTAAGCTCAGATGATGAAGAAGAAGAAGAAGAAGATGATGATGAGAATGAGAATGTGAATAAGGTTGATTGTTTATATATTCTCACCTTGCTGTGCAAGTATTATGATGAACTGTGTTTTTTTCTCCCTACTGTGTCTGGTTTATCCTATTTATGTTAGTTTCAGAATAACATACATGTATAAAAACAAATGCTTACATGGTTAAATTTTGTACTGCAGAAACCGAAATTCCTTTCTACCCATGAAAAAGAAGTTCAGAAAATCAAATCTGAGATAGAGAAAATGGAGAAAGCAAATCTGGATCCAAAAACCTGGACCATGCAGGGAGAGGTAACTTCAAATTTGTTGTGATGCAATTTCAGGGAATCACTCCTTTACTTTTTGGCTTTAACAGTCAATTTGCTTAGCTCTAAACTATGTGATGATGGCATTAACAACAGGTAACAGCCGCAAACAGGCCCAAGAACAGTGCACTAGAAGTTGATTTAGATTTTGAGCATAATGTTAGGCCTGTCCCTGTAATCACTGAGGAGGTCACTCAATCACTTGAGGAGATTATTAAGAAAAGGATCATTGAGGTATGAATTATTTCGTACATTTTTTCTGATAGATCTTTCTTTTGGATTGTTTATTAAACTTATGTTTAAATGAAGTGTTTTCTTCTAGTTGCATTGTTTAATAGCCTATTGCAAATATCAGAAAGACTGATCTTCTGTAGCATACTGATCTGGCCTATATATTAAAAGCACTTAAACCCTAGTGGCCAAAAACCTATTTGGTTAATGCATAAGCCAATCCTGCTATACACCTGGCTTTGCCGAGCATAATAGATGTGTTATTGAGTTTCTGCTCTACACTTGGCTTTTGAAATTGGATGTAAATGCTACAACTCTGTGTAATGTTGTGTCAACTTGCTTTAGAACCATCCTGTGCTCACAAGTAGTTTGGTATTATGTTACAGGGACAATTTGATGACATTAAAAGGGCTCCTGGTTTACCCTCCAAAGCACCAAGAGAATTGAAACCAGTGGTAAGGATGTATTTTCTTTATCTCGTAACCTTGTTGTCCTTTTCACTTTACCATTCTTCATAACTGAAATTAACAATAATTTCATTTCCCAAAAACTGCAGGATGAAAATAAGAGCAACAAGGGTCTTGCTGAAGTTTATGAGGTTTGTCCAGCACAGATATAATTATTTTTGCTTTCTAATCTATTAGCTGGATGTCAGTTAGATTGGATTTTGGCTGTTTTTAACATTCCTTCTGCTTGTGGCTCAACTGTTTCGTCTAATTTTTCCAGGAGGAATTTGTACAGCAGACAGATCCAGCTGCTGCTCCATTATCTTTCTCGGACGAACAGAAAAAGGAGGTAAATAACCTGTGTTTCGGTATTTTTTTTATCTCTCATTATGGCATCTTTTCATTTCGCATATCATCAATGTACACTATCTGGCCAATGTTGTTAACTCGATTTCTTTCTCCAACCTTGAAAACCTTATGGCAGGCAAGCACCTTGTTCAAGAAGCTCTGCTTGAAGTTGGATGCACTTTCTCACTTCCATTTCGCCCCAAAACCTGTATGGTTTTCTTGTCCTCGATATGCCTCCCTAATATTGATTTTCTGTATGATTTCCCCTTGTTTGCTGGTTTCATCAATTTCTTGTTGTTTGGCATGAATAGATTATAGAGGACATGTCCATCCAATCAAATGTCCCGGCTCTTGCCATGGAAGAGGTAAAAAGGAAGGCTTTTTCCCTGCTTTCCCCAGACTCGTGGATGATCTCAGTCCTTTTCTGATAAAGTTATTGTCTTCCTTGAATAGATTGCCCCAGTTGCAGTTTCAGATGCTGCTATGCTGGCTCCTGAGGAAGTCTTTTCAGGAAAAGGGAACGTTAAAGCAGAAGTAGAGCTTACACAAACAGAAAGAAAGAGAAGGAGAGCCAAAAAGAAGCGAAAGTTTAAGGGTAAGTGTCTGTTAAACCAGGAATGTGCTTTTTTATACCGTTCAGATGTGTTCTGGTGTACCATCTTCGAGCAGTATATACTGTATAGTATCTCTTTTCAAGCAAGTCAATGACTTATCTAACTGAACTGTAAAAAAAAATCCATGTTACAGCTGTGGAAACAAAAAAGATGGCAAGTAAAAAGGCGAGAGAAGACGAGCTGCGAAAGCAGAAAGAAGGTACATTTTTGGTTGTTCAAGTAACTCATTTGTGCTGTCAGATTAACGTGATGCTTAACCAGAAGCTCTGAATCTCGAGTTCAATTCAGCTGCAGGGAATGGAGAAGAACAATAACTTCTTTACTGAGTGTATGGCGCTGTTCCGTTCATTTCGGCGAACTTTCAGAAGCTCATCCCAGCATCGTTTCCAGCTGAATTCACCATGTGGAAGCAGTGAACGAAACAAAAATACCCGTGGAGGGAGGGGGACTGCTGAAGCATCAACTCAAGGGCGCTCTCTATTGATATGAAGCTGCAGAAACCGATCTCTGGGATATAATCGATAGAAAGAGGAAAATTTTGATATGTAATTTAGTGTATGAAATGTCAGGGCTGATTATATAGTTCTTGGCTCTCTCATTGCGTCGACTTTTCCACCCTTCTTTCCTTCCAAGTTATAGTGTGGTTTCAATGGATACATTGAAACTTTTTGACTCAAGTATTGAAACTTGAAAGGGCTAAGCTGATCATTCTGAGACGTTTGACGCGATCGGATAGACCGTAATCTAGAGAACTAGTAATTGCTTTGTATGCATTTTTGGTGAAGGTTTTGGAAACTTGAATATGCTTGACATGTGACAATTTAATACAGGTTACACATTTCATGAACTATAACATTCTGGGAAATTCGTACTTGGTAGTTTGGTAACGCAAACTACGATCGAAAATTGTTATAGCCATCATCGCAAGTGGTCACGTAAATCGTAATAAGGCTACTTTCTGTAATGATCATCACTGCACAAGTGGAGATGACAAAAAGGGTTTCAAGAGTGACTGTACAACAACCAAAACCTTTATACTAAGCGATTTAAAGAAGTCCTGCAAACTAACTAGACAGGAACCCTCACAGTTTTATCAAGCAATTTATTCTGAATCTCGAACCCCAATAACACGGGAACAGGAGAACGTTGTCGTTGAGTAAACCTCTTAAGACGTTCCTCCTTTCGTTGCTCGGTAGTTAGATTCAGAACACCAGTTTTTCCCTGTCCTAGCCCCTCACTCACCTATGTAGCTCCTTCAAACAGCAGATTTCAGTCGTCCCTCCGTCTCACCTTTTCACTCTTGCTTCAAGCCTCTCGATTGCAGCTCCAACACCACCACCACCACCGCCAGCAGCACCCCCTCTGGTCGAATTGCCACCATCCTCATTTGCCTTCTCCACCAGCTTCATTTGGACCCAACCTGCACATTATTCATGGTTAAAACTCTCTTCACCTGAACCAACCCTCTACCTTACGTACGGTTCTTCAGTTTGCCGAAAACTAAGAATTGATTACTTCAAACCGGACATCGAATGAATAGGAGATAGGTATGAGAAGTACCTAGAGGGAAACATACTACTGCACCAAGAACCGATCCAAGTAGCACATTCCTCGCACGCCACCTAAGAGATCCAGGCACTGTATAACGACAGCCAAATCTGAATGTCAGTCAGCAGCCTAAGATGCATCTTCGATAACAAGTTCATCAAATCAATTATACTCCACGGTAAAGCTCTGCAGGACCTAAAACGAAGAATGCGAAACAAAAATGAAACAATGCGTCGAAAGAAGCATTACAGATCAGCCCAAATGTAGCAGCAGTGACTGAACCAGCTCCAACAACATTGTACACATCGTGCACTCCACCCCGGTGCTCGGCCATCAGATTCTGCAGTCCACAGAAGGCGGCAGTGAACATGCCGAGTCGCACCCCACCAACCAGGGCGCCACGACTGACCTTAACGAACCGCCTCTCCATCGCGTCTCTCATCAAGTTGTACTGCTTGGCCTTGTTCGGCGTGCTGCCTAGCTTCAGCATCACGTCTGCATCTATGCTCTGCCCAATGCCACAACAAACACACTCTAGTTCTCTGGCTTTAAAGGGAAAGCGGAAAAAAGCACAGCAAAGAACTTACAGCCGATGCAGAAGCTTCTTTAGTACCTCCATATATCATCCCTGTGAAAAATCCGATGATACTTGCTGTGCTCCACGACACCGTCCCGGCCAATTTTCCAGAGTTCTGATCGAGACTCCAAGACAAAGAACATGAACATCAAACAGATTGGGGATAATGAAATGGGAAGTTCTTAAAACCTAAAGTCGAGGACCCAAATCAAAGAGCAATTAGACAAATTAATTGGAGCATGACCCGATATATAAGGAAGGAAGGGGAAGGGAAATCTCACCCATGGCTTCTCGTGTTCGGCCGTGTTCGAGGCCTCCATTGATACGAAGGAGTGAGACTAATAGATGCAATTCAATCCCTCCCGCTTTGACGGAAATTTTAGGAACTTCGCTCCGGCTGGCCGAAAAATCAAACGGGAACTAGCTCAGTAGCTTGTATTCGGCGCCGACTGAAGTATCTCAGTCGGTTAGTATGCATTCCTTCCTCCTACTGCTGCTCCCTGGCAGGATGCCGTATAACTTTACAGTGTTCAAATAGAAAAAATCCCCGAAAACACTAATTAGTAAAAAAGTTATAGGTATAATAGGCTTCTCTACTATGAGTCTATGACGTTTTATTAAACATATCCCTCTACTAATTTTTACATCAAACATGCCCCTGTGCTTTGTAAAAATGATCAAACATGCCATTTTATTAAAATTTTCATCCAAAAACTGTTAACCAAAGCCAAACTTTAGTTTGGGCTACACAAATGACTAAAATATCCCTAATAAATTCACTTTAGAATTTTTTTGGTTATTTTGTATAATCAAATCGTTCAAATAATTTCACTTTGAAAAGACCTAAGGAAATAAAACAGAGGATAAAACTAGCATTTTCCCTCCCATTTGAAGATGTTGGGTCGTCTAAATCTCAATTCAACCATGATTGACGATTTTTTCAATGGAAATTTTAACAGAAAGGCATGTTTGATAATTTTTTCAAAGTACATGGGCATATTTGATGTAAAAAATAGTAGATGGGCATGTTTGATAAAACATCATAGTAGAGGGGCATATTATACCTATAACCCTAAAAAAAATTCCCAAAATACAGTACTTATGAAAATATTTTCCAAAATGCAGCAGTTTGGGCATTATCGCTGCGGACCAAGACAGTGAATTGCATCACGGTTGTTGACAAAAACGGTGAAGGGTTCATCGTTTTTGACAAAGGGTTCATCGTTTTTGACAAAGGCGGGGAAACTATCACCGCCTTTGTTTAAAACGGTGAACCCTTCACCATTGTCGTCCAAAACGATGAACCCTTCACCGCTGTCGTCCAAAATGGGGATTTTTCCCACGTTTTACAACCCTGGTAGGTTGGAAGTTAGGTAACAGCGACCTAGCATTCACCGTCTTGGTCAAAAGCGGTGATGGTTCACCGCTATTGTCAAGCGCGGTGATTAGGCCCCAAAATTCCTATAAACACCCAGCCCTCAGATCACATAGACAACCACTTAAATATTTAAATTTACCCATACACAAACTACTATTGGGGGATCATAATCATTTTTCTAAATTTTAGCTACCACTTAAATATTTTTTTACCGATATGCAAACTATTATCGGGGGTTGAATAATTCTGTTCCTGAGACACCCCTAGAACCCATGGATCCGCCAGACCGCCACTGCCCAAACCTGTGTGACCATTTTGATTAATTAACCCTCATTCTAACTCCTAACTTCACTGGTGACATTATCACCATCATAAAAAAAGTACGAAGTTTGCTTATTAATTGAAGATTTATTTATCTTTATTCCATGGATACTCACAAATAATTGATGGGATTGAATGCTTTTTTATTTGATTTGTATTCTTAAATGTATCTTTAATTTTTATGCTATGGTAGATTATATGATTGACAATAAATTATGGAATTTTTTTTGAGAAATGACTATGATAAGTGTAATTTTAAGAATGAAATTTTATTTCAAATCGACTGAAAGTGAAGTAGGTAATGAGTTAAATTTAAATAATTTGTGTAATTTAAGACGAATAATAATTTTTAAAGATTAGCTTACAAAGTGGGTGTTTGTCTTACTTTTTTGGCACACACTATGATAACCTACATGCATTGAAGTATTTAACCATTTTTTTTTTATCAATCGCCAACCCAAAAAATTTTAGTTACTATAAGTCATTTGGTTAGTGCTTACAATTATTTTGTAGAAACATGAAGAAGTTATTGAAAATAAACTCCTTTGGCAAATGAAAATTCTCACGGTGGGAGAAGTTATCATTGGAGAAGGTAGTTGATATGGGGTTCGGGAACTCGATTAAACCATAGGAAAAAAATATGAGTTTACTTAAAAGATAATTATCTTGCCCTATTCATGCCAATTATTTTCCACTTTCTTCATATAATGGAAAAATTAACCCATTAAATTATTTGGTTATAAATAGTAGTTCAAAATAGATAATTACAGAAGATCGAGCAATCAAACATGGTAGTTGACAAATAGTGGAAATAGAAGGGTAGTACAATTGATTCATAAAAAAAAGGTAGTAGAATTGATATATTTTTAATCCAAAAATAATCTACCTTTTTTGTTTAAGAATCGCAGATGATTTATGTTTTGATTCTATAAAAAAAATTCAATATTTTGCATCATCTTGGAGTAGTTTTATATATTTTTCTTTATCTAATTTCATTAAATTTCCGTTAATATTTCTCTTTCCTAGTATTTTTCCTTTACTTTTATTATCCTCACCGTAATTAAAGCAATTATCTCTCCCCGTAATCTCTATATATACATCGCCCATTAATTAGTAACAGAATTTGTTTTGGGTAATCTCTCTCCCTCATTATTTTTAGGAAGAGAATCCATTTCCGTGACTCGAAGCACAAATAAAAATAATACATAAATAAAACGCCCATACGAATTGTGCGGATTAGAGAACAACGACTGACTAATTAATGTGGCAGAATTTTTTTTTTTTTTTTTTTTGACATTGCATTATATTCAACGCGGCAAAATCGCTTCCTCATCCACCGCCGCAACTATTTAATTGTTCAAGAAGAGTAATTAAGGAAGCAAAATTAACAAATGGATGAATATTACTGTCACGTGCCGGCGTCTATTCCAATCATCTTGGAAGTGCTCGTGATTCTGTTGCCGGCGGTGGGGTTGTACTTGACCCTCTGCTGGCCGCAAACGTCGGGCCCGGGAGTCATCGTAGGCGAGATTCTCAAGTTGGAGGCCGCCGGCGGCGGGGCGCGAGATGATCGGTGCCCCATTTGCTTGCAAGAGTTCAAGGGAGGAGATGAGTGTGTGGATCTGACGGTGTGCCGCCATTTTTATCACAAGCGATGCATCGACGCGTGGCTCGGTAAAAACTGTATCTGCCCTCTCTGTCGAGCCTCTGTTTGCCGCCGGCCAGCCTCGTCGTCGTCAACGACTGCTGCAACACCGGCGGCAGCTTAATTCTACCCATTAAGAAAATGAACCTTTTGTAAGTATCTTCAGTTATGACATACTGCAATAACTTTGATACAATATTTGAGTTGATTAATTACATGGAGGCAATGATGATTGACTTGTAACTCTCTACACATAATCTCCTCCAATACTATATACTAGAGTTTTGTCTACTTTTCTCTATTTCAAATTTTCTGTGAAACGAGAGTGAGAGTAGGAAAGACATTTTTGTTTAATTAATTATTTATTCCATACAATATCAGGATTTGAACTCGATCGGGTCTTTTCAAACAATCGCAACCAATTACACTATACACGAACTGAGGCCCCGGAAATCAGAGGACTTTTTCATCATGATTAGCAAGTCCACTAACTCTACCGTATGTATTTTAGTGGTGCTTGATACTGCAATTTTCATGTAGTGTCTCAATTCTAAAATCACTGCTCCCTCCTTAATTTTTCGATAAAGGTAAATTGGTAATTGGCCAACATGGAAGAAACTAATTCTATTACTACGTGTTATGTCATTGCTTTTTTCAATTTATATTTATATTCATATTTGTAATCCGAAATTCCCTCCTTCGTGTTATAGTTTGCGCTCCTTTCACTTTATAGTACAAGGCTGCCTTTGAAAATCAATCTTCCAGTCTCTTGGCACTACGATTTTATTCCTGCGGATTTAAACTTGGCAAGTAAAAGATTTCAACTCCAATATCAATCCATGACAAATAGAATAGAGTTCAATAAATGGAGGTGTAGAAGGAGAATTAAAATTGAATTTTTGGTTGAAACTTACACACCTCTTGAGATTGAAGATTGAGTGGATAAAATTTTTATTGTACAACGGAGAGTGGTGGCTATTGGATCTTTAGGTTTATGCTTTTTGAAGCTATCGCAACCTACTTCTATCTTAAAACGACGAATCATTGATAGATTTACTGAAGTAGGTCGGTCGATTATTTATTCAAACTACTAGAACTTATAGAGAAGAGTGTCTAATTTTCTTTCTTATTACTTTGATCGAGTCTATTAGCATATTGGAGATAACTCTAATTTTGGCGTTTGCTCTCAAGTTGTGATGATCCCCTCTTAGCTGAGTTGTTAGCATATAGTTGACTTGAATCAACAACTCTTCATTTATTTTTGATTAGTGGCATATTATTCCTAAAAGGAGAGCATTGAACCTTTATGTAGGATTGTGAGGTTTAAGATTTAGTTTCAAACTATCTATGGTTCAAGAGAGAATTTCAGTGAGCTTTTATACTCTATCTTTCTTGACAATCAACTAACCAACAACATTTTACCGGAGACTTAATTATCATTATGAAAATGAGTTCAATTATACATTTTAATATTTCTCCAAATGTTCAATCTATATATTCTCTCTTTATGTATCATCTCGATCGAAGAATTGTCAATCAAATTAAACGGATTGATAGACTTAAACGTGACATGAAAATATAATTAATCAAATATGAATTTTCCGGCCAACAAGCCAGGTTATGAGCTAGTCTACAATATATAGATAGTTGTATATTTTTCCAAATGTTCGATCTATATATTCTCTCTTTATGTATTATCTCGATCGAAGAATTGTCAATCAAATTAAACGGGTTGATAGACTTAAACGTAACATGAAAATATAATTAATAAAATATGAATTTTCCGGCCAACAAGCCTGAGCTAGTATACAATATATAGGTAGCTGTATATTTTTTCTGCAACCCCATTCAAATTTTCATGCAACCAAAGTGAAAGTAGGAAGAGTATTTTTTGTCTTCACAGTGATCTATTTGTTTCTCATTTATTCCTTAAAAAAGAAACACATACTAGGATTTGAACCGTGGTCATTTTTAAAAAAGAAACACATACTAGGATTTGAACCGTGGTCATTTTCAATAATGACAAGAATCTTAACCAATCAAGCTACATATATTAGATGTACCATTTTAAATAAAAAACATACATGAAACTAACATTAAAAAATAACAGAACTTTTCAACGGTTAGCTAAGGTCACTAAATCTTCGTTCGGTACTTATTGGTATTTTTATACTTTAATTTTTATATTTTATTATCTTAATAATACTTTGATACTTAATTTAAATTTCTATTTATCTTATAATTTTCTATCTATCTTATAAGGTCACTAAAGTTCTATTTATCATTGGTTCAATATTACATATCGAATTTGTATAAGCGATGTTGAACTCTTGCATTAGTATTACTTTATAGAACTACCGTGAGACAATTATATCCATATCTTGCTGCAAACAATATGGGGATGAGTTCTTTGGACGTTTTAGCTAGGCTAACCGTTAACTTCTAAACATCTACCTAATATGATAGACATGATTGGATTCAACAATCATTAAACGAGGTTGAGTTTAATAAGTTGGTTTATTTCCTCTTTTTTTATGTATTAAATTGAATTGTAGAGCAAAGACATGTCTACATATACACTCTACACAATATATACTATTGGCATAATAAAATTTGTCGTCTCATTTCAAATTTCATACAATGAGAGCAAAAGTATGAATGACATTTTTGTCTTCGCCATTATTTATCTTTATTTTGTATAGAAAATAGACAAGTATTGGGATTTGAACTAATGTATCTTCAAACACAAACAACAAGAGTCATGACCATGATTGTCAATTCGAGTATGACTCTACTGGTCAAACCAATTCTACCTAAACCTGAGTATCTCAGCGGGTGCCGAAGGCCCAGTTGGTTGTCTACTCGGGCTCGGTCAAAGTCGAGTTTATCTATCTCAACGGGAAATCCGACCGAGTTAACCAACTGATTCGAGCAACAGGCCACTTCAAAATGATGTTGTTTTCAACAATTCATATATGTAGCCATGCTGTCATATCATCACAGGCTAAATTGATAGGTGATATTTAGCAATATGAAACGATTGAACCACAGTGAAATAATGACTTCAGTATAAAATACTTTACTAACAACTTTTTCTATATGATTTTACAATCCTTTGGTTCAAATAATTCTTTTAGACTGACGGAAACAAAAGTTTTAAGGCACATTTTGAATTATCTATTGCAAAAAGCATAAGTCAGTTAGCGATAATGAGAATATGCGATCTCATGCAACCCAAAAGACATTTTGCAACTTATATCTTTCTAAAATAAATGTATGCTACTCATACCGTTGCTCATTCATCAACTTAATGAGTAACATATATTTCATGTAATATTATTTTTATACGTTTTTATTTATAGAATTATTTCATGAAAAAATATTTGTTGCATGAAAATGACTACATTGTTGCTAGGCGTGTCTGCGATCTGAGAATAATTTGGGAAGTCCGTACAAAACACATTGTCCAACTAACAGTTAGCGACAACATGGCATCATGTCCTATATATTTCAAATCAAGCAACTTGAGATTCATTACCAACAGTGTGGTAAAGAACATACTAAACTCTATGAGACATTTTCTTTCATCCTAAATATTGATTATTTATGTATTATGAGAAATAACTCTAATATTCAACTATATGGTTTAATTAAGTAATGAATGACAATTAGTTATATTTATTTTTTTCATTCAATAATTATATGTAATGATTATATTATATTATATTTTTTTCTCTTTTCACGGAGGTCTAAACACATTATGCATAGTTGGATCACTTTCAAAAATGTTATGTGCATATAGAAAATAATCATTTCATTCATTTCAAATCATCTGTTAACTCCATTATTATATACCAAATTACTCGACAAAATTCTTCTGGCCAGCGGGCCGGGTCATGTGCTAGTTACTTAATAACACCAAAACATATTTATGGAACTAACTTTAATTTCGGTCAACGGGACAGGTAATAAGCTAGTATTTTCAGTACTTCATATTCGATAATCAATATAATTGAAAGGAAAATCAATAAACGCTTCAGGAAACATTAACTTTTACACAACACAAACGACAATTTGTAGCACAAAATTATAAGATCAAAATGAATTTTAGGAACAAACTTATGTGCTTGTCTATAAAGTACAAGATGACTTGGATAGTGGTGACATACAAATGAGTTTGTTTAGTGTAAATACTCAAGCAATCTTGCATGTCCAAACTAATATTGAAGCTCGAAATAAAATGAATTGAAAAGAGAAAAAAGTCCATTTGTCCTTAAATGTACTACCACAGACATTAATAATAGTTTGAACATGTGTAAGTAGCATAGAATTTCTAAAGAAATTTGAAACTTCAGTTTGTTTAAAGGAGCGGAAGCAGACAAATTGCGCAGTGGTATAAAATATTTTATGAACAAATAACGCTTACTGACGGTTTGGCCGAGTGGTCTAAGTCGCCAGATTTAGGTGCTGGTCCGAAAAGGCCTTTAATTATTAACTAGCTTTGAAAGAACATGTAATTTTTTATTGTGTATGATGTATAATGAGGCTTTATTAAATAATAAATTTTCTGAACCAAATGAGTAGAGTCCCGCCGTTTGCGTGGGTTAGGGTTTGAGTCTTCTTGTTTTTTTTTTGTTGATGCAGTTGAAGCATCTGGTGGGTTAGTTGTCGCTTGGGCCCCCGAAGTTTCTGCTTCGGTGTTTTTTCATTCGGACTTCTATGTTTGTGTTCAAGTTAATGAAATAGATTTTTCGTATGTGGTGATCTTTGTTTACATTAGTTGTAATGTAGCTCGCCGAGCTGCCCAGCTGGACCAGCTCCAGGATATTTGTGGGGGTATACACGTCCCCTATGTTATTATAGGTGATTTTAATACGACTCTCCATGAGAGTGAGAAGGATGGGGGAAATCAATGGAATGCCACGCAAGCGCTTAGCCTTCGTAACTTTGTCCAGCATTTGGGCCTTCTCGATCCTGGGTTCCAGGGGGATCAATTCACCTGGACTAATAAACGAATGGGGGCGGCCTGTGTTAGGGAGCGGCTGGATAGAGCACTTTGCTCGCAATCATGGCTGGATCATTTTCCTGATACCTTGGTCAAGCACTTTACGGATCAGGGATCGGACCATCGGGCGCTCCTCCTCTCGGATAAACCCTATGTGCGAAGTTGTCGTCCGCTTTTCCTTTTTGATGCGCGTTGGGCGGATAATCCTGAGGTGAAGGCCATGGTTTCTTATGTTTGGAAGGAAGATGTCCAAGGCACTCCAATGTTTGGCCTTTGGGAGCGCCTTAAGAAGCTGCGTCTTTTGTTATATGATTGGAGTAGAGCTGGAACCACTAATTCCCTGCGAAATATCAGAACTCTCCAGAGCGAAATTGAGCGGCTTAAACTTATTCACCCTATTGATTGGGATGCGATCCGTTGCCTAGAAGTTGAATTGACTAGACAATGGGAGGCGGAAGAAGTTTGCTGGCAGCAAAAATCCAGAGTTCACTGGTTGAAGAAGGGAGACAAAAACACGTCGTACTTCCATACGGTGACTAGGGCGCGTCGTAAACGGAATTTTGTGGCAGGTTTAAGAGATGAGGCTGGCGAGTGGATTATTGATGAGAAAGGTAAGGCTGATATTGCTACCAATTTCTATGGCCAGCTTTTCACTTCTGAGAACCAGGTTCTTAATATGGGGGAGTGGGTTGATGTTCTACCTATCGCTCGTAGTGTTACCCCGGAAATGAATGCTGGCCTGACGGCTGCTGTCCTCCCGGAAGAGGTTCGTAAAACTGTTTTTGCGATGGGTTCTAAGCAAGCCCCTGGCTCTGATGGGTTCACGGGCAAGTTCTTTAAGGCCTTTTGGGGTATTGTGGGGGAGTCAGTGGTAGACGCCGTCTGCTCGTTTTTTACGACGAGTAGGATGCTCCGTGGCTTCAATCACACCTGGCTCACTTTGGTCCCCAAGGTGGATAATGTGAAGTCTATGAGGCAGTTGCGTTCGATCAGTTTATGCCAATTTGTGTATAAAATTATAACCAACATCATGGCTGAACGGCTATCGGGCCTCCTACCTCATGTTGTCTCAGCAGGCCAAATTGCTTTCTTTCGGGATCGCCAAATTGTCGAGAATATCCTCCTGGGACATGAGTTAATGCATTACTTGAAAATCAAAAAGCAAGGTAAGAAGGGGTACATGGCTCTTAAGGTTGACATGGAAAAGTCCTATGACAGAGTTGAATGGCCGTTTCTTCTTGCGATTTTGAACAAGATGGGTTTTAACTCAGTTTGGCAGGGTTGGGTACTTGAATGCCTTCGGTCCTCGTCGTTCTCGGTGCTAATGAATGGTACTCCGTCTGGGTTCTTCAGACCTTCGCGGGGATTACGGCAATGAGATCCTTTATCCCCTCTTCTTTTTGTGCTCTGCACAGAGGGGTTCGCTGCTCTCCTGTGTAAGGCGATTGTGGATAAGCGTCTGGCAGGGGTTAAGGTGGCTCCGCGTGCTCCCCGAATCTCGCATTTATTCTTTGCCGATGATTCTTATCTGTTCTTGTGGGGCACTCTTTAGGAATGTGAGAATTTGATCACGATATTGAACGAATACGAGGAACTGAGTGGGCAGCGCGTCAATTTGGCGAAGTCGGCGGTTTGCTTTAGCAAGAATATTGCTCAGCCAGACCAGGAATTCTTAGCTACGATTCTGGGAGTTGGAGAAGTTGGGTGCAGGATAAATATCTGGGGCTCCCCACTTTGATTGCTCGTTCTAAATTGGAGACGTTCCGTTGTCTGGAGGAGAAACTGTTAGAGAGGCTTCAGGGGTGGAAACGGAGGACTTTGTCATGGGCTGCGAAGGAAACACTAATTAAATCCATTGCCTTAGCTCTCCCGTTGCATGTAATATCTTGTTTCAAGCTGCCTCTCTCGTTGTGTTGCCTATTGGACAAGCATGTTGCTCGCTTTTGGTGGGGGGATGAGGAGGGACACTCGAGGATCAGATGGATGGCCTGGCGAGACATGTGTCGTAGTAAACATGAGGGGGGAATGGGCTTCCGCCGGTTTGAGAATTTCAATCAAGCTTTCTTAGCCAAGATTGGCTGGCGTATATTGGAGGAGCCCCAGTCTCTTTTAGCCCAAGTCTATAAGGGTAAGTACTTCCCATTTGAGCACTTCCTCAATGCTAAGGCTAGGTCGCGCCCATCTTGGGGTTGGCAAAGCATCTTGTATGGGCGGAATTTGTTGGAAATGGGCCTTAGATGGCAGATTGGAAATGGGCAATCGGAGTCTCTGCTTCGGTCCCCATGGATTCCTCAGCTGCAGCTTGATCCTCCGCGATATAATCCGATGGTTCTACCGGAGGGGGGTGATCCTGTGGTGGCCGATGTAATTTGTCAGGGGGAGGGGCGTTGGTGTGATCTCAAACTCAGTCAGTGGTTTGATCCACCTACTTGCCGTATTATAAAAACTATTCCCCTACCCCGGCAGAATCTTGAGGATAAACTGATTTGGCACAATACTCGGGATGGGATGTTTTCGGTCAAGTCAGCCTACCATCTGGCCGTCTCCCTTGATAAGAGAAAGGGGCGGTGGAAGGCGTCGGCTAGTTGGATGGATAGATCCAGTTGGATTCGTTTGTGGGAGGCGAATATTCCCCCGAAGCTGAAGGTCTTTGTTTGGCAAATTTTGAATCGAATCCTCCCCACCACTGAGGCCCTTATAGATCGTAAGGTCCCTATCCTTCCTCGGTGTCCTGTCTGTTGGGGTGGCCCGGAAACCATGGAGCATCTGTTTCTGGATTGTCCTGTTGCGCGTGTGCTTTGGGGTTATGCGGGGCTCGAATACTTAGGGGAGGGGTTGCCTCGGCATACTTTCCCTCTGTTTCTTAAGCGTTTGCTGCCCTTAATTCAGCAGCCGACGCTCCTCATGGCAGTTGTCTCGGTCCTTTGGCGCATCTGGAGGTCTAGAAATTGGGTGGTGTTTGAAGGAAAGCAGTTTGGATTCCCCGCTTTGATGAGACAGTTTTCCCAGCAGTATGAGGAATGGGTGGGGTTGCCGGCGGATGCGCCCTCCATGCCTTCCCCCCGATGAGCTCTCCACCAGGTGTGTTGGGCCAGGCTGCTGGGGTTGTTTGTCTGTGGGATGGGGCTACCAGGAAGGGATCACATTCAGCAGGTGGTATGGTTCTTCGGTCTCCGTCTGGGGGTGTGCTTATGGCTAAAGGGATCCAGTTCCCGGGGATTGATGACCCAACCATGGTGGAGCTGCTTGTGCTCCGGGAGGCTATCGCTTGGTGTTTAGGCCAGGGCTTCACGGGGATGAGGTTTGAAGGGGATGCCAAGGTCATTATTGATAAAACCAACTGTAAGGATGCTAGTGATAGCCGGATGGGTGCTGTTTTGGAAGAAGTTTTACAATAATTTTGTAGCAACCCTGGGCTTAGTGTGCGATTTGTAGGTCGGCGTAGTAATAGGGTAGCCCATTTGGTGGCTAGAAAAGCCCCCTCTTTGTACCCGACTACGAGTCGTTTCTTTGATTTTCGAGCCTGGCTGGGGTCCAGGATTTAACTATCTATGTTTTGGTATCAATATATGATTATCTTTTGTCAAAAAAAAAAAACAATTGAGTAATTTCCGTCACAAAAAAGTTAAATATAGTCCTCAAAATTCTTACTCTGTCTTAAGACTCTTAACAAATCAGAACCCAAAATTCAATATCGAAAGATAACAATGAAAAGAAACATGCAACTCAATTTCCAGTGCAATCGAAACTTGAAAGAAATAGAGGAAGGTACGTCCAATTTTGAATACGACCTAGATGAAAGTCTAGTGGGCGTGTCATGTTGGCTTGCAACGTAAAATCAGGTTATAAAATTGAAATGAACATGAACAGAGTTTTCATTATTGGTTAAATTAGAGTTATCACTGTTCTAACCAATTCATCAACAAATTTCGCAATTGAAAGAAGAAAAAAAAAACATATTCCAGGGTATCAATTCCTAAATATACAATCAAATCACACTTTAATTTACTTATCACCATAAAAAATTACAACAAATTTCATTTTGGGTTCCTATACTATTGCTTCACCTTCACCCGCTTCATTATTTTCACCAGTAACAAACGCCATCAACTACTCCACTATCTAGCCCATAAACATTTTATTTCTTCTCAATATTGTAACTAAATCTCCATCACCGACTCTTACCTTCTTTATTAAAAAAAAAATTAAAATGAAAAATAAGAAGTAAAATACTATGGAGTTTACTAAATCTTACATGGAAAAGGTTATTACAATTTAAGATTGCTAATGACCTTTATAAAGAGATTATAAATAATATATGAAGTTTCTTAATATTCGTATATATTATAAATATTGCATTCTAAAGTCAAAAAGACTCTTATTGATATTACTATAGTTGAATTAGGAGGACTATTATTATATTGTTTACCGTGGTGTTTATTGATGTTTTTTATTATAAAGTATAAGGACCTTTTTTTTTATCATAACAGTTGGCCGGATACGTTTTATCATGATACAAACAACAATAGTAATTTTTTGAAACAAAATACATTTTCATTTTAGTTTATAAAAGAGTAATTTTTAAATATTGCACAAATAAAAACACATGGATCATAAATTGAAAATGGATCATAAATTTTTCTGACATCCTAACTGATTCATCAACTAAGTCTTGTAAGAGAATCAACTCCAAAAAATTCTTCCAAATCACACTCCAATTAGAAATTACTACATATTTTGTTTTGGATTTCGCAATTGCTTCATCATTATCATTATTATCCTCACCAATACCGGTTTCTTCCTTCCTCTTCTACATTTCAATGAAAGCAAATATATGATATTTGCTCTTTCTCACTAATAATTGTCCCTCCTTTATTCTCCACAACATCTTATCTCTATCACAGAATGTACAACCTTGATCATTATTAGAAGATTATTCCTTCTTCCCCTAAATTTAATTTCATTGCAATCAAGAACTTAATTGTATTATATTTACAAAAATATGAAACACCATTTTTTTATCAAATTAGAAAGAAAACATCTTCCTAAATTTTTGTTCATACTATCTTACTTATTGCTACATATCACATGCACAAATAAACGTTCATCTAAATGAATCACTAAAACCTTTTAAAGTTAATTTGAATGTGATTGCAAGTTTTTTTTTGCTTACAACCAGAGTTACCAAACAAAAAGTTTATATTTTCACGCGGGCATGTCTATGATGATTTGGCCAAACTCCAAATAAAATATAATGAGAGTCTAGCAAAAAACTTTGATCGATAAGGTTGATTAAAATAGTGCTAGTATGTGATATGCTTTGTGTGAGTCGATCACATTTCTCATCATTAGATTGACGGTCTCAGGGAAACATGTTTATACAAATAAAATTCATAGCAATGGATTTTATATGAGATAAGGTCTGTTGGGATATCAAATGGTAGACATTGCAGTTGATTACATCCACCAATTGGGCGTGTAGATTGACCTGTTTAAGCTAGGTATCACCTTTACTGATTTTGTTATCAACTATAAAGATCTACTTGACGAACTATATGTAAGTTTTACTTAGAGTTTAGATAAAGTCATTGTAGCAAATTCTTTTAGATTGTCATAGTAATAGTAATATGTAAAAATAAAATGCTAGAAACATTATTTTTGTTGACCAACGACAAACCACATATAAGGTTTACTTAGTTTAGATTTAATTGCTATAACAATTTTTTTATTACCATATTAATAGTAATAAGTATGTAAAGAAAAATGCTAGAAACAAATTATAAAAAAAAGTTTAACCTTCCTCAACGAATAACTCAAAATGAGTGATTATAAAATAAACAATTTTTTTAATAAGATGGAAAGACACCTTTAGCCTTCCATGAGATAAGGTGGAGGCTCCAATTTTTGTTTTAACCCACTTATCATGCTGAATCTCTATATATTAGTGTGTAGAAGAGATGTAGAAGTCAAAACTTATTTACATGGCGTAAAAGCTACGAAAGATTCTTACTGATTTGTTTTTTAATAACGAGAATGAAAAAATAAAAATATGACATTCTCATGACCGGAAATTCTGAATGTAGCATATTCTCACGAAGAAACTCTATAAATTAGTGGTAGGAAGGATTTGAAAAAAAAAATATTTATCTTCCTAATATTTAGAGAACCGGTTGTGAATTTGTTCTTTTTTCCCCCCTCACTTCATAAAAATAGCCATAGAATGCTAGTATTCATTTTCCATGAATTTTTGTTAACGACCAACCCATTGTTTAGGTCTATTTGTTATGACTTTGTCATGATAAATACTTAAAAGGAGAAGAATCCTTCAAGAGAGTTTTCATTCACAGCTACCATTGGTGGCAACATTAGAGAACAGTCTATCGTAATTCTCCCAAGATGGACAGAAACCAGGAGAATAGTGTCCGTAAGTAGAGCATCTATTAGCTAGCTTTCTATTTGGATTACTTTCTCATGCATCTTTATTCTTTAATTTAAAGTCCGATTGATGCTTGATTGTCAACCTTATGTTTGACATTCGATGCATTTAAGTTTCATTCATCTTGCCAAAATGTCACATAGCGGGGATTGGTGAAACCCTCGGCTGGGCGGTCGATCCGGACATGGCAGGTCATGAGTTCGACTTCGAACCCGTCTCGAGGCTCATTCATTCTTGGTGTTCGCGCTTCGCCATCGATCTAAGCGGTGTGTGTGGAGATGTTCATGGGTTATAAAAGAAAATTCATTCATCTTGCGTTGATTGCTGCTTAAATATGTTATCTATTTGTGAAAAATTTATTTGATTTAGGAAATTAATCAAACTGGACACCGCGATATCTTACGTAATTACTATTTTTTTTTTCAGGAATCTTAGGAGTTCCCTTCCTTTTATGGGTGCTACTATCTGTATTAAGTTGGCCCCCTTTGTTAGTATGTCCCATCAAATCAATAATGTTACTTGTCCCTTTATTTAGGGAACATAAGATCATTGCTCAAGTTATACTAGCCATTGTTTTCGGCTGCCTAGCACTCATGGTAACTTTCGCGGTGTATCAACTCGGCAAAGATATCGGTGCCGGCGAGTACAAGCTTGGGCGTCCCGGAAAACTTGTTGACATGATTACCTGTTTTTATATATCTTATGTTGCTATGATCAATGTCGAGGTCGATTTCGGTGAAATGGGATTCGCAACGCTGAGCACGATAGGCTTCATCACGCAGTTCCACTGCTTTATAAAGTTAAGATGGAGACTTTTGGACTACAATTTGGCCGATCTGGTAATAGATTCTATGGTGAATGCGTGCATATGTGGCCTACAGGTGATTGGTGGGACTGTGAAAATAGTCGGTACGGCGATATTTTGCGCCTTCTGTTTTTGGTACAAGTATTCCACGTATTTGAGGTTTGTAGAAACATATGAAGAAAGAGATTTTGTTCTGCGACACTATTCTTCTGGTTGAATAAAACGATTTACTTGTATATCTTCCCAATATCTAGAGAATTCGTTTGTCAAGTAGTTTGGTCAACTGTTTCATTGCAGAAAAATTTATACAAACATGTGTGTTGACAAAAGCTACGTAGTAGCAAACTAAACAAAGTTTCACAAGCAAATACATTGATGAGAACCAATATTCTCTCACGGCTGTTATCAAAGAAAGTTAAATGATCTCCTCTAATAATTTGCATCCTCTTATCCATTTTGATAAACTAGACTATACTAATGTAGAAATTAGCAGGTAAAATTAATTTATATAATTTATTGTGGTTGGATTGTAACAATTTGGTAATTTTTCCATCCAGCAAATTTTTATTTTCATTTCCATTTTGGTAATTATAATTTTATGATTTATTTCTTTGATTAAAATGTAGGGTTTAAGGTCGGCGAGCTGAGAGCCAGGCGGCGTCTGCTTAAGGTGAACTGCGACGATCACAGTATATCTCTCGCCGGCAATGGTGGCTCGGGGAACTTGACCAGAGCTCCCAAGCGCTGCCACGTTTACTCTTAAGAGTAGGGTTGTCCATTTGGTTTTGTTTTTTCGGTTTTACCCGAAACTAAACCTATTGGAAAGGTGATGGTTTCAGTATTTTGGTTTTAAACCATTTAGAAACTTAATGGTTTTTGTTTGGTTAAAATCAGAAAACCAATAAAAACCAATAAGAAATCAATACTGAACGAAACGCTTTAGACCCCTTTCGACGAAACGCTCACGCACCTCTCTTCTTTTCGTGCAATGCGTAGGCGTAGGTTGGAGTGCAATAAAAACCTTAGAGCTAGCTATTAACTTATGAGCCGGCCATCTCCGTAGCAAAGTGGATGACAATCTGAAGTTCTGAACCAACTGCTGAAAAATGCTTCCTAAATTACCCAAACAATTAGAAAATGCAACCATCACAAATCGATAGCAATGGGTAACCTAGCTACACGTTCCATTCTTTACACACTTGGGACTTTATAGCTTTTGGATATGCTCTCTCTCCTGTCTCTTTTTTCCTTTTTAAATTAACGGTTAAGATTAAAGGAAGGGTATTTTTGGAAGGGTAAAAATTTACCACACCCAATCATTCACCCTACCATATAAAAAGAAAAAAAACCCTAACTCCTCCGTCCTCTCTCTCTCTCTCTCTCTCTCTCTCTCTCTCCTCCCTCTCTCCAGTAGCCATCATCGTCTCTCCTCCCTCTCTCTCGCAGAGCCCTCCGCCGCCACAGCCCTCCACCGCCGGCGTCGGCGCCCCTGTCTCCTGCAGCCGCCTGTCGAGCCTTCCACCGTCGTCGTCTCCGCCATCCTCTGCCTCCCTCCACACCCTGTTGTTGCAAATCTCTCCCGCCGGCCCGTCGCAACGTCCGCCTCCCACACCGCGGCACAATCATCCGCTCCCCGTCGGAGCCCTCTCGCCGCCCTTCGTCCCCCACCACTGCGCCGTCGCGAGTTCACCCTCTTCCCCTACCTCTCTCTCCCGTCACCGACTCCCCTTTTCTAGATCTGGTTTTTTAGTGGTACCATTTTTCTTCTGGTAGCGTACCAGTGATAGTGGTATCTACCACTACCATAAGGTAGCTGGTAGTGGTAGCATACCACTATCATCTGGTACCACTGTCATCTGTTTTTTTGTGTTATTCTCTACTGGTACCGCTACCAATGCTAGTGGTACCGCTACCAGTGCTAGTGGTACGATACAATATGGTAGTGGTAGCGCTGTACTGGTAGCGTACCACATGTACTGGTACATTTTTTAACTCACTGGTAGCGTACCACTAGCACTGGTATATTAATTACCAGTAGACTAATGGATTGGTACACTTTTTAAAGCACTTGTACATTTTTTCAGGTTGCCGGAGAGAGTCTGACGGAGAGAATTCGCCGGAGAAAAAGTCTGTCCGTCGATGGGAGTGGCCGCTGGAGAAAGGAAGAGAGAGATAGATAGAGATATTAATGTATAGGATTTAAATTTCAAAAAACTTGTATTTAGTATGGGTTTTTAATTCTCAATATAATTAATACACAAAAGGTAATTAATATATTCCTTTTTTCATACCCAAAATACCCTTGGTTGTGAATCTAAGGGTCGTCATCGTATCCCGTCCCTTGGAACTGGAAATAAGAAGATAGAGAAATAAATAAAACAGAATTTCTATCATTAAGGAACCCTCGATCACCATAGCCTACCAGTTCGAAACTTACGGTCTTGGGATTGAGAATGAAAAGGTAAGTAGCCAATGAGCTTCCTCCCCAAGCCAGATAGTAGTAAAATCAACCGCCATAAGCGACAGATTGATCATACAAAAGGAATTACAATTCAATGAGTTGGATGAAAGGAAAATCACACTTCATTGAGAGTGAGTGCACACATGGGAAGGAAGGCTAGGGCACGAGAAGGAAAAAAAAAACAGAAGCTAGTGTTACATTTCAATTAATGGGGAAGCAAATGGCACCTGGACTCTCACTTTCCTTCCTCCGGGTAAAAAGGTTATCAAGTGTAAATGGGTCTTCAAGATCAAGTTCAACCCTGATGGGTCTATTGAGCGCTACAAGGCTCGTCTCGTTGCGAAAGGCTTCACCCAGGTCAAAGGCATTGATTACCATGACACTTTCGTCCCAGTAGCCAAGCTCGTCATTGTTCGCTGTGTCATTGCTGTTGCTGCCACTCGCGGATGGCATCTTCACCAACTGGATGTCAACAACGCATTTCTTCATGGTGACCTCGAGGAAGAAGTTTACATGGAAATTCCTCAAGGCTTTGCCCGTCCGGGTGACACCCGTGTCTGCCGCCTTCACAAGTCCATCTATGGTCTTCGTCAGGCTTCCCGCAACTAGTATCATAAATTTTCGGTTGCCTTACTTTCCCTTCATTTTCGGCAGAGCAGAGCAGATCATTCACTCTTCATCTACCAGAAGGGCTCGGTGTTCATCGTGGCTCTCATCTATGTTGATGATGTTATTCTCACCGGCAATGATCTCCCATTCATTCAACATGTTAAGGATTTCCTTCATGCTAAGTTCACCATCAAAGATCTCGGTCCTCTCAAATATTTTTTGGGAATTGAGGTTGCTCGCTCCTCTCGTGGGGTCGTACTGAACCAACGCAAGAAAGTACATGATATCTTAGCCGATTCTGGGCTTGAGGGGGCGCGTCCTAGCTCCTCCCCGATTGAGCAGAACCACCAGTTAGGTCGTACGGAGTCTCCACCGTTTTCTGATCCTGGTTCTTATCGACGATTAGTTGGGCGCCTGCACTATCTCACCGTTACTAGCCCCGACATCACCTACACTGTCAACCTCCTCAGCTAGGGCGTCAATTCTCATACTCAGGCCCATTTTGATGCTGCTCAGCGGGTGTTACGCTACCTAAATCAATCTCCCGGTTACGGTCTCTTCTTTCCTGCCACGAGTAATATCCGTCTAGTTGCCTACTGCGACGCCGACTGGGCTGGTTGTCCTTTGACTAGACGATCTACCACAGGGTATTTCATTCGGCTTGGTGCGGCCCCTATCTCTTGGCGCGCCAAGAGAACAGACAGTGGTTGCCCGCTCTTCTGCTGAGGCTGAGTACCGATCCATGGCTAGCACTGTTAGCGAGGTTCTCTGGCTCCGTTGGTTGCTCACTGATCTTGGTGTTCCTTCTGCTGGTCCTACTCCTCTTTTCTGTGACAATCAGGCTGCCCTTCATATTGCAGCCAATCCGGTTTTCCACGAGCGTACCAAACATGTGGAAATGGATTGTCACTTCGTCCGCGAGCGTGTCTAGTCGTCTGAGATTACTCCGCTCAAGATCCCTACCGCACAGCAGCCTGCCGACATTTTCACAAAAGGATTGGGGGTCGATCAATTTGCATATCTCGTTTCCAAGCTTGGCATGGTTGATATCCACGCCTCCGCTTGAGGGGGCGTGTTACATTTCAATTAATGGGGGATCGACTTGTAATTTTCCCCATTAATTTCTCTTCCTTGTGCACGTAGGGTTTATGCAGCAACTTGTATATATATGTTGAATAAGTGCTGCTGCCGTCAAGTTCTGTAACCTAGAAAGAAAATCAATAAAACCTAAAGCCGAGAGTCTTAACTCTCTGTGGATTAGTCCCGTTCATATCGAACGGGGATACCACGTAAAATCGTGTGTTCGTGTTCTAGTTTTGTCAATTTCAACAGCTAAAAGACTGTCGATATAACCTCCGCCCGAACAACTGTGAAGTGGGCATTGACACTAATGCCCTTACCGAAAGTTACGGGGAGAAGAGGGATTTTGAAATGGGAAAAAGTACACCAAAGTGTACAATATATTAATGGGGATGTGTTGATTCGGTCATGATTAACGATCTTTGGATGAAAACTTTAACAAAAGGATATGTTTGATAATTTTTTCAAATTACATGAGCTTGTTTGCACCAAAATAGCAGTTCATACTTGAATTCAATATATGGTGAAAATTAAAACACACTCATATAACATCAACATTCAAATTACATTTGACAATTCCTAAACATAGACATGTAGAAAATATATAAAAAAATGAAGGGAATTGATTAATGTGGGGAGATAAAAGGATAAACTACCAACAATCACATCCATTCCTCTCTAGAGATTTTAAGATACAAAGTAGAAAGTTTGGGCACCCCATACTCTCAACCATCAAACTCGCTATCTTTATGAAGAGGGATTTCGAGTTATAGACTAACAGCAGAGCCACTACTTATCTTGATGATAAGGTTTTTAAATTGAGGTCGTAATGGAAACCAATTGATGTAAATATGGAGAGATTGGGCAGAAGAATCAATTGTTGTAGAAGAGAAGAGAAGACTATGGATGAAGAAACGCATAGTTTAACTTCTATTGTTATTGGGTAGCTAGAAGAACGGACAGAAGGCCCAAATTCTGCAGTTATTGGGCCCTTCAGTGACCCAGGCGAGTAAAATTCATGTGAGATGGACAACTTGCAGTGTCCATTACCTCATAGCATTACAAGCTTCTCCATAACTTTCTCTGGCTTCTTGTATTGCTGAAAGGAAGGAAGAGCTTCTTTCCACATTGTCAAATTTCTCCAGTAAAGAAAAGCTCACACAACGACCTTTTCAATTAAGCCCTTACCATAACTGTTGCGAGAAGAGGGCAGACATACAGAAACTATAAGAAAGAGAAAGGGTTAAAGACACATTTGGTCACTGAGATTACAAAATCGGGACATGTTTAGTCACTAGAAAAAATTAATATCAAATTTGGTCACTACAATTACTAAAACTGGACACATTTAGTCACTCGCCGTTAGTCTCCGTCCAACTCCGTTAATGAAGTCCGTTAAGTGATGATGTGGCAAACAGAATTGCTTAATCAGCCGGATATAACCCAACAAAAATAAAACCGACCCGCCACGTCATTAAAACCAACCCAACCCAACCCATGACCCAACCCCACCAAACCCTTCTTCCTCCTTCCTCTCACCTCCTTCTTTCCCCAAAACCACCGCCGCTCTCCTCCTTCCTCCCACCACCTTCCAACCCACCCAGAAAACCAAAAAAACCCCTTTCCCACTTCTCACCTTCTCCAACATCGAAACCAATGTAGAGCTGCTGCAGCGAGGTTAAGTTCCCCAGCTCCGGAGGAATAGTCCTGACCAGCTCGTTACCGGAGACAGCTAGGTATTGGATGAACTCCCACCTCCCGTACTCCAACAGGATTTTCCCGGCGAAGAAGTTGCCTCCGAGGTGTAAGTGGAGGAGATTGGGCATTTCGGTAACGGTCAACGGCAAGTCGCCGGTCATATTGTTGTTGTACAGGTCGAGAACCTGGAGATTCTTGAGCTGGGCGAGCTGGCTGGGGAAAGTGCAATCGAAGACATTGTTGGAGAGATTGAGGAGGCGGAGGCCCGAAACGGCGGAGAGCTGGGGCAGGATAGGGCCGGAGAACTGATTGTCGGCGAGAGAGAGGTTCTGGAGGTAGCGGAGGTGGGCGACGTCCGGCGAGAGGGTACCGGAGAGGCCGAGGTCGAGGGAGGTCACGTGACGGCGGGAGAAGTCTCACGTGACTCCGGGCCAAGTACAGACGGCGGCAGAAGAGTTCCAGGCGGTGAGTACGGAATCTGGGTCGTCGGTTACGGTGGCTTTTAGGGAGAGGAGAGCTTGGGATTCGAACAATACCCGCGCGGAGGAAGTAGAGATATGGAGGTGGAAGAGGAGGAGGAGGTAGAAGAAGAGGTAATGAAGCCTCATTTTGCCTAATTGAGGCGGAGGTGGGGGTGGTGGAGATTGGTTTCGATGTTGGAGAAGGTGAGAAGTGGGAAAGGGGTTTTTTGGTTTTCTGGGTGGGTTGGAAGGTGGTGGGAGGAAGGAGGAGAGCGGCGGTGGTTTTGGGGAAAGAAGGAGGTGAGAGGAAGGAGGAAGAAGGGTTGGGTTGGGTTGGGTCATGGGTTGGTTTTAATGACGTGGCGGGTTATAATGACGTGGCGGGTCGGGTTTTATTTTTGTTGGGTTATATCCGGCTGATTAGGCAATTCTGTTTGCCACATCATCACTTAACGGACTTCATTAACGGAGTTGGACGGAGACTAACAGCGAGTGACTAAATGTGTCCAGTTTTAGTAATTGTAGTGACCAAATTTGATATTAATTTTTTCTAGTGACTAAGCATGTCCCGATTTTGTAATCTCAGTGACCAAATGTGTCTTTAACCCGAAAGAGAAACGAGGAGGTGCTTGCCTCAGCCTCAACCTGAAGGAAACTTGTTTTGTCACTTTGAAGTATGTACATTTGATACCACAGAAGCATCACCAATTTGCTGTAAATCAACCATCCCAGCCTCCTCCAATCCAATTTGTGGATTACTTCCTACTGAAGCATTTGCAACCAGTACAGGGATGTCATCCATTCAGATGAAACCAGCTGCGGCAAATATGCTATAATCAATGTCTCAAAGGTAATCACTACTACAAAATGCAGGAATGGCATTTCAAAAGTAACACATATAAATACATATTCTACCAGCTAATTTTCCTCTAGCAATGATTCCCCAAAGAAGATAACAATTGTGGTTGCTCCTCCAACTTGAACCGCCAAAGCCAAATTCACATTCTGCTCCTTCCTGTAAGAGAAACGACCATTCATTTCATTCAACTGCTATCAAGGTGCTAGAGCCATAATTAGCTGGTACTGACAGGACAATTGATACTTCGCAGTACAGTACATTTACACACGGCCATGAACTGGATAATGAATAAGGCCATGGATGATGAGGGTGGCAAGTAAGCCTACAACCATTGAGTGAAATTCCTTTTTTTTTTCCAAAGGTATCCCACATAATGGGAAAACAGCAAGATACGAAATATAAGTACAAGACCTTTTCAGGTCAATTCACAAAAGATAAATAAGGAAAAAGCGTCGAACGATCCAAAGACAAAAGGGTTTTTTTTGCCACGATATGGACATCCCTAAGATACCTACGCATTGACCAGATCCATGTCTTTGCTTCAACCTTTTCAGGTTAGAAGTAATGGACCAATCTACTGTGGTTGTCAAGTGACCGCAATGCAGCATATCCCTCAACGTCTCCAAAGTTTGAGGAAAGTCCATCTGCTCCCTGGAAAACAAACAAAGCAAAAAGCCCCAACTAGGCCCAGCCAATTAGTTGAGTACGTACGGATAAAAAAATTCCTCCAAGCCCACAAGGCTTAAGGCTTAAGGCCCAACGCAATATCTCATTTCGAATTGGTATACGGCCAGGCGAACGCCCTTCACTCCACGTCTCCACCACCTCTGCAATTCTTTCCACCAAAGAGTAAAAAATAAATTATAAAAATCAAGCGAAAATAGCCAAATTAAAGTAAAAATTAATAAGCAGATAAGGAAAAGAAAGGGAAGAGTTATCCTCTCCACAACTGAGGCGCCTAGAGACTATCTGATGGCCTCCCAACCGCCTAACTGCCACCATCGCCGACTTTATTCCGGAAGAAGAAACTGGATGATCGACGCTAACCGTTTGTTGCTGCTAAATCTGACGGTGATAGTCCAGCAAGAATGCTGACGAGTCCAGTGTCGGTAAGCATCCTGCATCCACCACCACCTCCTCCACCCGCTGCCGCCGGGGCTACTGAGTGAAATTCCTTACCACTACAATTTAACACAGTTAACTCAGAAATTCAAGTTGCAAGCAAATAATACTCGCACGCTGCACGCACGCTTTGACAAAATGACTTGTTGAGTATCTTTAGCCTGTAATTTTCAGCAAAAATCATGATATGCTAGCCAGACAATGAAGCTTCTGCCAGTGACTTGGTACTGTCAGTAGAGGTGGCAATTGGATCGGATTCGTGGATTGGATTGGTGGATCCATGGATGGATTGGTGGATTATGGATTGGATCAAATGGATTGGTGGATTGATCCATGAATCCAAATGACATCCAAGGCTTGGACCAAAATGTAAATTTTGAGAAGTTTACGTACTAAAATGTCATAATGAAAAATTTTAGGTACCAAAATGTAATTTTCCAATGATTTTTTTCGTATAAAAATATAAATTTTAGGTATCAAAATGTAAAATATAAAAAATATAGGTACCAAATTGTAATTTGCCATTTGGATCCATGGATTGATCCATGAATCCACCAATCCAATTGGATTTGGATCAAATGGATTGGATTTAAATGGATTGGATTAAGTGGATAATTTGGTGGATGGATTGGATTGGATTCATGGATTTGGATCCTAATTGCCACCTCTAACTGTCAGTAAATTCACCATGTGTATATCATCCACAGAGACAAAAATTACACCAGGATCTCTAGAATTACCAACATACTTTCCACCTCCATGGATAATAGCTCAACCAAAATGATGGGCTCTAATGTGAAAGATACTGAGCACAAATGCAGCTCCATTAACTCAGAATGGTACCCTGGGCTTCCCAGGAACAGGAGAAGATAGAAGCAAAATCCCAAGTACAACGAATCACTGTTGACCAATCTGTAGCAACCTCAATTTTAAGAATGAAGCCCATCATAGATGGCAATGCTGTAAAAACTCTGAGAAAAACCAACACCAAATTGATTAGTGGAAGATCTATTCATTTACCATTGCATCCAGGTATATTTGTAGAACTAGGTTAGGTTAATGAATGAATTGAGGAAGCCCGAGAAGCCAGACTTGATATCAGAGCTCTGAGTCTCACTCACTTGAGGCATAGGGCTCTGAGAAGATAGCCAATCAGATATGCTCAAAGCTAAGCTAAGCGACTTCTTCTAGTGTAAGCTCAATTTTGCCAAAGACTTATGGAATCAACTGCAGTTCCATGTAGAATATGCATGCCACAAAACCATTAGGAAAACTTACTAGAAAACAATAGCTAAAGATCATTCCATACGAGGATCTACACATGTTGTTAGAAGTCTCTCGACAATTGAAATCTCATGAGACATTAAAGCTTATATGACAACTAATACCAAAATGCAAACATAAAGGCCACTGATCAGATATGTAAAAGGACAATACTCAAAGCTAATAGTGGTCCCAGCTTGTTGACATCCATATTTCGCCCTCTTCTCCCTCCGCCTTCACCTCTGTTGACACCCCTGCTTCGCCCTCTTCTCCCTCCTCCTTCACCTCCGTTGACACCCCTTCTTCGCCCTCTTCTCCATCCTCCTTCACCTCTTCAACTGCCAGGGAAAGAATAGGCTGGGGTTGAGGTTTATATATCACGATCTGCCACTCTCTTTGTTTTCTTAATTCTGATAGCCAGGGGGCTTGAGGAATCTGACGGTATATCAAGTCAAGGTTGATAGAAAGTGGTTGATTGACCAATATTAGTTTTCCCTCGTTATTGATTTCGTTGTTTAATTCCTTTGAGGACTCTCCCCCTTTCTTCTGCCTTTGTTCTTTTTCCGATAAATCTGTTCTTTCTTTCTCAAGATGTAATCGTTACGGACGGCGCTTAAGTTGTACTTCAACTTCTTCTTATTCTTCATCGTCCTCGACGTAGGCTGTATTATTTCCCCATTCCTTCTGTCTTTGTTCTTCTGGAAACTCTACTATTTCTGTGAACTCATTGGCTGCAGAAGTAGATGTCACTGATGTTGTTTCCATTACTATCCCCCATTCCTTCTCTTCTGCATCTTTTGCTTCTTTCAGAAAACCACCTAGAGTCCTTGACCCATACACCGCTCCACGTACACTTGACGCTTCATTACCATTTAGAGTTTGGTTCTCAACATCCTCCTTCACCTTTGTTGACACCCCTGCTTCGCCCGCTTCTCCCCATGCTTCGCCCTCTGCTCCATCCTCCTTCACCTCTTCATCTGCCATGGAAAGAATAGGTTGGGGTTGAGGTGTATATACCACGATCTGCCACTCTATTTGTTTTCTTAATTCCGATAGCCAGGGGGCTTGAGGAATCTGACGGTATATCAAGTCCAGGTAGATAGAAAGTTGCGGATTGACTAATATTAGTTTTCACTCGTTACTGATTCGTTGTTTGATTCTTTAGAGGACTCTCCCCTTTCCTTCTGCCTTTGTTCTTCTTCCGATAAGTCTGTTCTTTCTTTCTCGAGATGTAATCGTTTCGGACGGCGCTTAAGTTGTACTTCAACTTCTTCTTCGTCATCCACGACGTAGGCAGTATTGTTTCCCCATTCCTTCTATCTTTTTTCTTTTGGAAACTCTGTTATTTTTGTGAACTCATTGGCTGCAGAAGTAGATGTCGCTGATGTTTTTTCCAATACTTTCCCTCATTCCTTCTCTTCTGCATCTTTTGCTTCTTTCAGAAAATCACCTAGAGTCCATTAACAATGCATCGCTCCACGTACACCTGACGCTTCATTACCATTTAGAGTCCGGTTAACAACATCCTCCTTCACCTTTGTTGACACCCCTGCTTTGCCCTCTTCTCCCTCCTCCTTCACCTCTGTTGACACAATTGTTTCGCCCTCTACTCCGTCCTCCTTCACCTCTTCATCTGCCAAGGAAAGAATAGGCTAGGGTTGAGGTTTATAAACCACGATCTGCCACTCTCTTTGTTTTCTTAATTCTGATAGCCAGGGGGCTTGAGGAATCTAACGGTATATCAAGTCCAGGTTGATAGAAAGTTGTTGACTGACTAATATTAGTTTTCACTCGTTACTGATTCGCTGTTTGATTCCTTTGAGGACTCTCCCCCTTCCTTCTGCCTTTGTTCTTCTTCCGATAAGTCTGTTCTTTCTTTCTCTAGATGTAATCGTTTCGGACGACGCTTAAGTTGTACTTCAACTTATTCTTCTTCTTCGTCATCCACGACGTAGGTTTTATTGTTTCCCCATTCCTTCTATCTTTTTTCTTTTGGAAACTCTGTTATTTTTGTGAACTCATTGGCTGCAGAAATAGATGTAGCTAATGTTTTTTCCATTACTTTCTCTCATTCATTCTCTTCTGCATCTTTTACTTCTTTCAGAAAATCACCTAGAGTCCTTGAACAATACACCGCTCCACGTACACCTGACGCTTCATTACCATTTAGAGTCCGGTTAACAACATCCTCCTTCACCTTTGTTGACACCCCTGCTTCGCCCTCTTCTCCCTCCTCCTTCACCTCTGTTGACACAATTGCTTCGCCCTCTTCTCCATCCTCCTTCACCTCTTCATTTGCCATGGAAAGAATAGGTTGGGGTTGAGGTTTATATACCACGATCTGCCACTCTATTTGTTTTTTTAATTCTGATAGCCAGGGGGCTTGAGGAATCTAACGGTATATCAAGTCCAGGTTGATAGAAAGTGGATGATTGACCAATATTGGTTTTTCCTTGTTACTGATTTCGCTGTTTGATTCCTTCGAGGACTCTGTCCCTTTCTTCTGCCTTTGTTCTTCTTTCGATAAATTTTTTCTTTCTTTCTCAAGATATAATCGTTTCGGACGACGCTTAAGTTGTACTTCAACTTCTTCTTCTTCGTCGTCCTCGACGTAGCCTGTATTGTTTCCCCATTCCTTCTATCCTTGTTTTTCTGGAAACTCTGTAATTTCTGTGAACTCATTGGCTACAGAAGTAGATGTCGCTGATGTTGTTTCGATTACTTAACCCCATTCTTTCTCTTATACATCTCTTGCTTATTTCATAAAATCACCTAGAGTCCTTGAACCATGCACTGCTTCACGTACACCTGACGTGTCGGTAGATTCATTAGCTGCAGAAATAGATGTCACAGATGTTGTTTCCATTACTTTTCCCCCATTCCTTCTCTACTGCATCTTTTGCTTCTTTCAAAAAATTACCTAGAGTTCATGACCCATGCACCACTCCACGTACACTTGACGCTTCATTACCATTTAGAGTCTGGTTCTCAACATCCTCCTTCACCTCTGTTGACACCCCTGCTTCGCCCTCTTCTCCATCCTCCTTCACCTCTGTTGAAACCTCTGCTTCACCCTCTGCTTCATCCTCCTTCACCTCTTCATCTGCCAGGGAAAGAATAGGCTGGGGTTGAGGTTTATAAACCAAGATCTTCTACTCTCTTCAGTTTCTTAATTCTGATAGCCAGGGGGCTTGAGGAATCTAACGGTATATCAAGTCCAGGTTGATAGAAAGTGGCTGATTGACCAATATTAGTTTTTACTCGTTACTGATTTCGCTATTTGATTCCTTTGAGGACTCTCCCCTTCTTTCTGTCTTTGTTCTTTTTCCGATAAATCCGTTCTTTTTTTCTCGAGATGTAATCGTTTCGGACGGCGCTAAGTTGTACTTCAAATTCTTCTTCTTCGTCATCCTCGACGTAGGCTGTATTGTTTCCGCATTCCTTCTGTCTTTGTTCTTTTGAAAACTCTGTTATTTTTGTGAACTCATTGGCTTCAGAAGTAGATGTCGCTAATTTTTTTTCATTACTTTCCCTCATTCCTTCTCTTCTGCATCTTTTGCTTCTTTCAGAAAATCCCCTAGAGTCCTTGAACCATGAACCGCTCCACGTACACCTCACGCTTCATTACCCTTTAGAGCCCGGTTAACAACATCCTCCTTCACCTGTGTTGACACCCCTGCTTCGCCCTCTTCTCCATCCTCCTTCACCTCTGTTGACACCCCTGCTTCGCCCTCTTCTCCATCCTCCTTCACCTCTTCATCTGCCATGGAAAGAATAGATTGGGGTTGAGGTGTATATACCACGATCTGCCACTCTATTTGTTTTCTTAATTCGGATAGCTAGGAGGCTTGAGGAATCTGTCGGTATATCAAGTCCAGGTTGATAGAAAGTAGCTGATTGACCAATATTAGTTTTCCCTCGCTACTGATTTCGCTGTTTGATTCCTTTGAGGACTCTCCCCCTTACTTCTGCCTTTGTTCTTCTTTCGATAAATCTGTTCTTTCTTTCTCGAATTCGGACGACGCTTAAGTTGTACTTCAACTTCTTCTTCTTCTTCTTCGTCCTCGACGTAGGCTTTATTGTTTCCCCATTCCTTCTATCTTTGTTTTTCTGGAAACTCTGTTATTTCTGTGAACTCATTGGCTGCAGAAGTAGATGTCGCTGATGTTGTTTCCATTACTTTACCACATTCCTTCTCCTTTGCATCTCTTGCTTCTTTAAGAAAATCACCTATAGTCCTTGAACCATGCACCGCTCCACGTACACCTGACGTGTCGGTAGACTCATTAGCTGCAGAAGTAGATATCACCGATGTTGTTTCCATGACTTTCCCCTCATTCCTTCTCTTCTGCATCTTTTGCTTCTTTCAGAAAATCACCTAGAGTCCTTGATCCATGCACCGCTCCACGTACACCCGACGCTTCATTACCATTTAGAGTCTGGTTCTCAACATCCTCCTTCACCTCTGTTGACACCCCTCCTTCGCCCTCTTCACCCTCCTCCTTCACCTCTGTTGACACCCCTGCTTCGCCCTCTTCTCCATCCTCCTTCACCTCTTCATCTGCCAGGGAAAGAATAGGCTGGAGTTGAGGTTTATATACCACGATCTGCCACTCTATTTGTTTTCTTAATTCTGATAGCCAGGGGGTTTGAGGAATCTGTCGGTATATCAAGTCCAGGTTGATAGAAAGTAGCTGATTGACCAATATTAGTTTTCCCTCGCTACTGATTTCGCTGTTTGATTCCTTTGAGGACTCTCCCCCTTACTTCTGCCTTTGTTCTTCTTTCGATAAATCTGTTCTTTCTTTCTCGAGATGTAATCGTTTCGGACGACGCTTAAGTTGTACTTCAACTTCTTCTTCTTCTTCTTCGTCCTCGACGTAGGCTTTATTGTTTCCCCATTCCTTCTATCTTTGTTTTTCTGGAAACTCTGTTATTTCTGTGAACTCATTGGCTGCAGAAGTAGATGTCGCTGATGTTGTTTCCATTACTTTCCCACATTCCTTATCTTCTGCATCTCTTGCTTCTTTCAGAAAATCACCTAGAGTCCTTGAACAATGCACCGCTCCACGTACACCTGACGTGTCGGTAGACTCATTAGCTGTAGAAGTAGATGTCACTGATATTGTTTCCATTACTTTCCCCCATTCCTTCTCTTCTGCATCTTTTGCTTCTTTCAGAAAATCACCTAGAGTCATTGACCCACGCACCGTTCCACATACACCTGACGCTTCATTACCATTTAGAGTCTGGTTCTCAATATTCTTCCTCACCTCTGTTGACACCCCTGCTTCGCCCATTCTACCTCCTCCTTCACCTCTGTTGATACCCCTGCTTCGCCCTCTTCTCCATCCTCCTTCACCTTTTCATCTGCCAAGGAAAGAATAGGTTGGGGTTGAGGTTTATATACCACGATCTGCCACTCTCTTTGTTTTCTTAATTCTGATAGCCAGGGGGCTTGAGGAATCTGACGGTATATCAAGTCTAGGTTGATAGAAAGTGGCTGATTGACCAATATTAGTTTTCCCTCGTTACTGATTTCGCTGTTTGATTCCTTTAAGGACTCTCCCCCTTCCTTCTGCCTTTGTTCTTCTTCCTATAAATTTGTTCTTTCATTCTCGAGATTTAATCGTTTCGGTCGATGCTTAAGTTGTACTTCTTCTTCTTCTTCCTTATCCTCGATGTAGGTTTTATTGTTTCCCCATTCTTTCTGGCTTTGTTCTTCTGGAAACTCTGTTTTTTTCTATGAACTCATTGGCTACAGAAGTAGATGTCACTGATGTTGTTTCCATTACTTTCCCCCATTCCTTCTCTTCTGCATCTCTTGCTTCTTTCAGAAAATCACCTGGAGTCCTTGACCCATGCACCGCTCCACGTACACCTGACGCTTCATTACCATTTAGAGTCTGGTTCTCAACATCCTCCTTCACCTCTGTTGACATCCCTGCTTCGCCCTCTTCTCCTTCCTCCTTCACCTCTGTTGACACCCCTACTTTGCCCTCTTCTCCATCCTCCTTCACCTCTTCATCTGCCAGGGAAATATTAGGCTGGGGTTGAGGTTTATATACCACGATCTGCCACTCTCTTTGTTTTCTTAATTCTGATAGCCAGGGGGCTTGAGGAATCTGACGGTATATCAAGTCCAGATTGATAGAAAGTGGCTGATTGACCAATATTAGTTTTCCCTTGTTACTGATTTCGCTGTTTGATTCCTTCGAGGACTCTCCCCCTTTCTTCTGCCTTTGTTCTTCTTCCGATAAATCTGTTCTTTCTTTCTCAAGATGTAATCATTTCGGACTAGTAATGGCAATGGGGCAGGGCGGGGCGAGTACCTCAATTCTCATGCCCCGCCCCACCCTACTACGGGTCAGGGCGGGTAAAACCCGCGCGGGTATGGGACGGAGCAGGTCGACCCACTCTTACATGTTGTTCAAAAAAAATACAAGTAAACTTTACTTTTTACAATAAAACGTAGGGGAAAACACTTTAAAAATGAAAAATATTGATAATAGAATGGATAATGAGTCTAACAAGTTGAAAGATCGACTCTAACTAGTTGATGAAAAGTCAAAATAGAAGAAATATGTATAGATATTGTAAGAAATTGAGATAAAATGAGTCTAGAACGGGGCGGGGGGGAGGGCAGGTCGGAAGTCGATACCCGTGCCCCGCCCCACGCTACTGCGGGTCGGGTAATACCCACCCCATCGCGGGTCAGGTCGGGTAATACCAGCGGGGCGGGTTGAAATTGCCATCACTATTTCGGACGGCGCTTAAGTTGTACTTCAACTTCTTCTTCTTCGTCGTCCTCGGCGTAGGCTGTATTGTTTCCCCATTCTTTCTGTCTTTGTTCTTCTGGAAACTCTGTTATTTATGTGAACTCGTTGGCTGTAGAAGTAGATGTTACTGATGTTGTTTCCATTACTTTCCTCCATTCCTTCTTTTCTGCATCTCTTGCTTCTTTCATAAAATCACCAGTCCTTGACCCATGCACCGCTCCACGTACACCTGGCGCTTCATTACCGGTTAGAATCTGGTTCTCAACATCATGCCGTTCTTGAGCCGCCCTAGCTTCCCTTTCTCTTTCTTCCTCTTCTAATTCCTCCTTGGCTTGCTCTTTCTTCATACTATCGAACCACATCATTAAACCAAGAGCTAGCAGCACCAAAGCTGTATACCCCCACGTTTTCAATGAATTCAAATGTGCAAGTAGGTCTTTGATTTTGGAAAATCTTCAAAGGCTAACTGTAACCGCATTGAAAACATATAGGCAATCAAGACAAAGTAAGCATATGGCCAAATTTTCATCACAAAACATGATAAAAGTCAATGAGGCAAACGACAGTTGTATTTAGAAAGCTGTAAAACAGTATATATACCCAACTCGGACTCTATCTCAACACTAAATTCGTCCACACACAACTACCAGCTCACTCACGTTCCTGCGACACCACTAGCTTAAACGGCAGAATTAATTAACCACAACTCAAAACCCAAAATGGCCAACTCTCACTAGAACTCACGTGATCACTCATGTGATTACTTATTCAACAATGCCTCCCCTAAACTGAAGTGTTTCGAACTTCAGTTTAATCTGCAACAACAACAGTAGCTGCAATTTCAGAAATTTCAGCAGTCAGCTCACTCACTCTAGGCTTCCATCCCAACTCTTCAAATGCATCCAACTTGACAGCCTTTTCAAGATATCAACCACCTTATTTTAAGCCCCATGAAGCTCAAGTTGCACAAATCTTTACTTATCCGAGCTCCTTAGAAATCGAAGATTTGCATTCATACATCCGCTTTCTCCATTCAAAACATGGTTGTGAATTTCTATTTCTCCCCTCACACCAGCCTTCCATTTCAACTCGTCTAGAACTCTTTGAAGCCAAAAGCTCTGAGTAGTACAGTCAAAGTCTCCCACAAGTTCACCCTCAACTGCAATCAATGTGATTGCTTGTTGTTTCTTGAGAAAATATGATACAACCCCTGATATTAAAGACTCACAACATGCTTTAAATTCCTCAAACACAACTTTAATATAGCCATAGCCAGTCTTCATCACGTCAAAACCAGCTCCAAAGTAAGTTATTGAATTCTTGATGCAAGCAACACAACAACTGCAAAACCAACTTTTAGACTGACCAAACAAACTGTAAGCCAAGCATAATAATTGTCCTTTTGGCCTCCTTCATACTGAATACTAGAGCCCAGGATACTTTTGAACGCTGTCTTGACCACCAACACATGAACACTGATTTGACCATACAATTTAGTAATGGTTGATCTATCCAAGTACATGCTAAGAATATAAAGCAAGATACCAGCCATCTGCTTGAATTCTGTAGCGTTCCCCAACCTAGCTCCGAAAACCATGTTGTACCTCTTCTTTTCTTCCCCTGCAACCCCAGAATCTTGTGGTTGCTTCACTTCAGTATTTTTCTTGACACCTACCCCTTTAGCTCCTAAAACAGGATAAATGTGCTGCCACTTTATGCTGGTCACATTTATCCTGGTTTGGATGCCAATGAATTCACATCATGAATCCCAAGCACATTAGTCTCCACTGCAACTGCTTCTTCATTTTGAGACAACATTGCACTAAATTGAGGTGCATATACTTCCCCACGAGTTAATTCTTCTGCATATAGACAGGTAAGACAATTGTCCTCAGTTTTTGACAACTGAGGAGGTTGGTCTTGCTCCATATTCTTTCGTGTCAGTACCCAACTACTAACAACTTCCTTCTTCTAAGCTAGCATGTTCTTATTTTCGTCCCCTGCAACCACAAGGATTTGTGGCTGCTTTGCATAAACATTCATCATCAGTTCACTATATAAACTGAAACTCTTAACATACTGTAATTCCATATTTATTGCTTCCATCCCTCTCTCTTCTTTCCCACCTTGTTCAAGATACCAAGAACCTCCATCTTCTCCCATCATACCACCAGACATCACCATTACATTATACCATCAAATCATTTAGCTTCTTTGTTTCAACTGCTGACAACTCCTCTCCTTGTCCTTGTTCCCTGAATCCATCACTCACCACTTGCCAATACTCCTTTGACCGAAGAAGGTTCTCCATGATAAGACTCCACTGCTCAAAGTCTCTATCAAATTTCAGTATGCACACTTTTGCAAAACTACTAGACTCGCTCATTTTATTTCTCACACTCACAATTCTCTGTTTACACTCACCCGATGTGTTTCCCCCTCTTGCAGATCCGTTCCAGTACACTCGTGCTTCCCACCCAAAGATCTAACTCTGTTCTGCAAATTTACTCTTACTCACACTCACACAGCCATGCACACTTAACTAAGTTTGGTTACAGCTTGCAAAGAGCTTTTATACCACAATGATAAAACTCAATGACGTAAACTTACAGTTTTATTTAGAAAGCTGTAAAACAGTATATATACACAACTCGGACTCTATCTCTATCTAACAAACTAAAACAGCAAAGCTACCGAGGCTTGAAAGGAAAGCATTAAACCAAAAGTAGCGGGTAAAAAATGAAAACTTACCAGAACCAAGTGAAAGCAAATCCGAAATGGTGTTTGGATTGATAGCTTTGAACCACCACTAACGAGTAGAAGTTAACGTATCAACTAATATAGCCAATATCGCTAGAGCAATGAAAACAGGAACTAGGAAAATCCAGTGGAAGTCAAGGACAATGTCCATGCAACTCGTGCAAAGGTTGAGGGTGGGAAGGATCGTACAAACAAGCAATGCAGCCCAAAACATACAGGTAACTAGAGGTTTTTGGGATTTAGGTATGGAAGTCTGAGTCTGAAATAGATAAAGACCCACAATATCTCATAAGATACCAATAGCCATCCAAAGCCACCTGTTCAGAAGAACGAACCTGACTATGTGGTATGCCTTCCCGCTCCTAGACATGCTTTGTTGACCTAGTTGCTTTTTGAGCAACCTCAACCCAGGCAGCCAATCCTCTACTTTGGGTATCCAATCCAGCATTATGGAGTAGTAAACACCAGAATCTGCAGCATTTCCTTTGGATTGATTCGGAGATCTTGTCAAGTGAAGCTGGAGGTTTTTGATGGGGTCTAAAGGTGTGTTGGTTTGCTCCTATGATTGCTGGTCTGTTCCTGTTGTGATTTGCGTCTTCAGGAAGAAGCGTTGGTCTGAACGGCAAGATGAAGCTTTTGCTAGAATCACTTTCAGCTTGGAGCTTTCATAATGGAGGTGTTTGATGGGGTCTAAAGGTGTGCTGGTTTGCTCCGATGATTGCTGGCTTGTTCCTGTCTGGCTCTGCGTCTTCGGGAAGTAGCGTTGGTCTGAACTGCAGGATGAAGCTTTTGCTAGAATCACTTTCAGTCTGGAGCCTTCATAATCCAATCTCTGTTTGCTGCTGCGGCCTTGGACCTATGCAGCTTTTTTTGTTTCTTGCATTTGCCGTTTGCTCTGTTTTCTTGCTTTGTTTCGAGTAGGGTATAGAGTATAAACTTTGAGTAGGGTTCTGCCGTTCTGGCTTTGTGAGGTTGGATATTTGGATCGACGAGCTCTGCTTTAATTTTCCTTTCTTTTTATGTTTTTCTTCCATTTTGTTCTCCATGGACCATTGGTCCTTTCCCTGTCCGGCTATCTTTCCTTTGTCTTACTCTTACTCGACTTTCCCGTTGTCTTAATTGTTTTTCTTCCATTTTGTTCTCCATGGACCATTGGTCCTTTCCCTGTCCGGCTATCTTTCCTTTGTCTTACTCTTACTCGACTTTCCCGTTGTCTTAATTGTTTATTAGTTGACATTTTATTTTGGTTGACATTCTGTTGACTATAATTTATGTTAGAACCAAGGATTGAAATATCATACCGGAGGTTGAACCAGAAAAGTCGGTGATATGGTATTTTATACTAAATTGTCGTTTAACCGTACTTCAATCGCTTCATACCACTAAATACCGACTGCCCGGTTAGTCTCCGGTAAGAGATTTTTCTGGTTGACCCGCCGTTACGATACGATATTTCAATCACTGGACTTAGAACAGATTGAGATAATCGACAATGTATGAAACTAAAAAAACACATATTTAAGTGATTTACTAATACAATGTGTGTTAGCTACATTCACAAGCAGTGAGATTCATGTGACTTCTAGTCGATGACAGATAATCCGATTCAATTCAAATTATCAATTTATATATGGGACGTTTGGAATGCATGTTGTGTAATGTGGTATTTGTAATAATAAACCAAATACTAATAAGAAGAAACACACATGTATAGTCTAACCTTAAGCCTATATGACAATGGTAGATTTAATAATGACATATAATCTACTAAATTTGACACATCTTTTGACATTGATGATTGGACCAATAGACTATGATGATGTGGCATTAACACACAAAGATTTGATCTAGTAATAATACTACTAGTCTTGAACTTGAAAATCTCGAGTTCAAATCTCTTAAATAGTACCTAAATAACAAAAATGTAAAACTATATCACTCTTAGTCTTATAAAAAAGATGTGGCATTATTAAGGACAACTTGTCATATTATATGGGGTGGGGTTTTTAAAATTATTTTTTATTATAAAAAAATAACATTTTAAGTTGATGTGGCATGTCACATGGTTTTACCTATAAGGCTATGACTCATAATTAACATGAAATTCACGTGTGATGACGTGTACATCTATTTCAGCTAGGTGGTAATAGTGTTAAAATTTGTAACGAAAATGATTAAATTTCCAGACAAATGTTTTAAAATTGGCTAGATTTTTCATTATGAAATGTTTTGGCTATAACTATCATAAGTATGATACTTTATCATTTCATTTGTAATGTCTTGTTTTATTTAAATATGAATGTGTATGAGATTTGTTGGATTCAACTATAAACACCTTATGCTCATCTTGTGCATTATTATTTGTATGATTGTCGGATTCAAAACCGGGGGAGATAGCAAGAAGATGTTGAGTTGTGTCAATAAGGCGAGCAACTGGTTGCAACTTATACGTAATATTGTGTACATTATTAGATGAATTGTTAATTCGTGCCAAATTGTGATACATTTCTATATTTATAGTTGAATTACTAGTTCACAAAGTAGTGGTAAAAAGTAAAATTTCTTTGTATATGTTGGATTTGTTTTTAATGAAAATTTTGGATTATAATATAGAAATATAATTAGACAATGGTAACAAGGTAATTTACATTTCATATCCACAAATCTAATCAAACAAAATCCATAATCAAATCCAACAAGCAAACAATAGACTTGTTCAAATCCATAATGCCACCAAATCCATCATATATTCATGGTTTTTCAAAACTCGGATTTTACCAAAGCCCGTATTTTTCAAATCCATTAAACAAACAACCCGTAAAGGTTTGGCTATACAAATGTACCAGCTTTTAACTCGGTCCGGTGGCCGGATCACTTTAAGTTACTGACTTGTGGAACGGAAGAGAGAGCTAGAACAACAGAATATCTATTTTCGGATAATTGTATATTCAAAACGTTAATAAAGTGAAATAACAGTAAAAAAAAACTAAAGAATATGAATTTATACAGAAGTAGGAGTTACTTCCTTCCAATCCATTTCTCCTGGCTTCCACTGCCCTACTCTCCTGAGATCTCTCCCCAGTTCTTCATCCTCTCCTCACTTTTCGAAGCCTGCACTTATACTAATCCTTGTTAAATACATTCCATGACATTCTCAAATCGAACTGCAACGAATCCTCAGGGTTGCAGCAACAAAAAAAAGCAACTAGCAAAAAGCGCAACTCACTTCCTTTTCCCAATTCGTCCTGTAAATAACAAACAACAGGAAGGCCATCTGCAGCACATAGCCAGCCACCATCCCTGACCATATCCCCTTAACCCCGAGCTCGAATCCGAAACCGAGCACAGCCGTCAATGGGAGTCCCACCACGTAGTAACACACGACGTTAACCACCGCGACCTGGACCTGCCACCCTGCTCCGACCGCCACCCCTGTCGCCCCACAGAAACAAGTCTGGTAGATTACATTGCAACATACTACTTTATAGTTTAACAAGCTGCTAGGTTGGCAGTACCATGGAGCACTGGGATGATGATGTCGAGGAATATCGCGGCAGCAGAGAAGTACGCGAGATTCGCTGCTTCGTGGATGACTTGAGGGTCCGAAGAGAAGAGCTTCGGGACCTGGTTCTTAGCTGCCACCACCACTGCCGAGAATGTCAGGCCGAGTACCGTTGCTGTCACGATCGTCACCACGACCGACAGTTTGGCTGCTTCGTGGTTCCCTGCTCCTAGCTCGTTCGACACTCGAATGCTACAAATTGGCGAAAATCGATTCATTCGCGTCGAATTAGCATCAATTTGAAGACTGGTTGATTACTGTTTATGTAAATTGATATCACTCACCTTACAGCGGTATTGAATCCTGCAGCAATGATCCATGACCAGTACTGAATGTTCAAGCTGCACGCAACAAAATCGTTTCTACTTTGATGAACATAGAGTACTAATCTTGAGATCAAGGGAATTGATTGGTTACCAAATGGAAGCAGCGCCAACTGCAATTTCAGGGTTCTTTAACCACCCCACCATCACAATCACCACTGTTGGGTACCATATCTCCAAGCTGTTCAACACCAGAATCGTACAAAAATGGATCAGAAGCGCGTTTTTGCCTGTTTTTTACCGTTTTTGTCACAATACGTGTTTGTGTTTTAAAACGCGATTTTGACTACAGTAATCCATACCCAATTTCCCGATTTGAGCATTCCATCGTACAAAACCAGAAAAAGGGAAGGAAGAACAAACAAGCCACAGAACCTCACCACGATAAAACGGCAGAAGCAAGGGAGAGCCTGGCAAAACCAGGAAAAGACGAGAAAGCTTGAACAGAGAAACCGTTCCACGACTCGAAACTGCCAAACGCCACGTACCCTGCTTGGGCGACGACGAGCAAAAACCACGAAACGTCGCCGGCGACAGCCGCCCCGACGACACCAAACCCTAGCCTGGAAACGAAACCCCAGCTGAGCACGACGTGAATCAGCAGCACCGAGCTCGAAATCGCCGCCAGAACCCACACTCTGCTCTGCGCCTGCAGAAACTTCTGCAGCGGGAAGTTCATCGCGAAAAAGAACAGCTGCGGCAGCATCCACATCGAGAATCTCCCGGCGAGCTCCGAGATCTTTGCGTCCTGCCGCAGCAGCTTGTGGAAGATCGGCGCCGCCAGGGCGTAAAAGGGGGCAAGAAGCAGAGCCGTCGCCATCGAAAGCAGCCACGACCTCTGCATGTAGATGCCCAGCAGGTGGAGCTTCTCTGCCCCCACGGCTTGCCCCGATAGCGTCTCCGTCGCGCTACCGATGCCCAACTGATGGAAATGAGAGTTGGTTAATTTAATTACCAATTTAATCAAACTGTGAACTTGAATTGAATCGGTAGAGGAAAACAGAGGACCATGAAACCGAGAGCGAATTCTTCGAGGACGTTGAGGACGATGGAGACGGCGGCGAGCTCCAATGGGCCGATGTGGCCCACGAAGGCAGAAGTGACGAGGGCGATGGAGAATTGGGAGACTTCGATTACCATGGCCGGGCCTGCTAGCTCCCACATTCTCTTCAGCTGCGTCCAGTAGCGGTGGAATTGGGTTGTAGACATTGTGGAATGTTGGGCGCGATGGATGGAGGCAGGGGAATTTCTTGATGGAAAGAGGGAGTGGCAGAGTGGTGTTTTGTAGGTCTTCTTTTCGTGTTCTCAACTACTTGCTCACCTGAACTTGAACTGTCATATTGCTTCTTTAATGGCGGATTTTGTTTCTGGTAAGGATCAGGGGAGTGCGACTGATTACTTAATAGAGCGTTTGTTACTTGCTGCAATTGGTTTCTTTCCAGAATTTGTTACATGGCGCCATCACACTTCGAAAGTTGCCAGCCAATTTGCAACTTTTTTTACTTTGCATGAACCATCAATGAATTGCGTAAAAGAATGATTTACAGTCGTAAGTAAGAGTTAAGTTTCAAATTGAAGAAAGACTGATCTGAGGAATTGATTGTCTGCATTCCCTGTTGAACTTTCACGCTCTTGTTTATCAAGAAAGAAAGACAGGAACGTTCATCATTTTGCTGCAAAGATGGCTTCTAAATCTTTGTACAAGCGGTTTGGTCTGGATTTGAAATCAGCAGAGGATTGCTGAGACGAGCTCTCGCTCTTCTTGCTGCCCCAAAACCCACTCCACTTGGTCCTACTGCTGGAAGGATCCGTCGGAACGCTTGCACCTCTTCCACCTGTGCTGCTTCCTTCTCTCGTAAAACTCGCCTTTGCCATTTCTCTCAGCTGTCTCATCCACGGTTTGTCCACCATTGGAGTCCCCGAGCTTCCCGAATTCTTGTTCCTTTCAGCAGAAGACGAACCAGCCATTTCCCCTCCGCCTGTCTCTCTGTCTTTCTTCGGTAGCTTGGAGAGCAAGCTAGTGCACATCTTCTTGGTGCCCAAGAAAGCCAGCAACCCAACTGCTGCCATCTTCAACCCTGTGGAGAACGACTTCAATGCAGGGTCCAGATTTTTCGTCTGTCTGTACAGTGCATACCATTCATTTGCCGTATGAGCCAAGAAACCTGTCAAGAACACCACAACCATGAAGATCCCCACTCGGGTTTCGTTTCTCGTCGACAAAGGTTCCATCTTGGACAGAATCAAACACGTGGCGAAATTCAGGACTTGGCAGGAAAGGGAGATGATCTCGACTAGCTGCACTTTCTTCTTGATGAATGGCTTCTTCAGAACCACAAAGAAGAGCTGGAAAGCAGTGATGGATAGTAAGACAGTGCTCGGAGTTTTGGAAGACCAGGTATTGGCATATGAACCAGCGACGAACCCTAGGGTGACTCTTTTGATGGATTCGAGCAATGTGTAGTAAATCCTGAGGATTCCAAAGAGTTTCTGAATGAAGGGAGCTTCTGCATCTTCTGTCTCGTCATCTGATGCAATGATTCTGTCCCTGTACTTGTTGCTGGCAACTCCTATCTGGGAAAGCATGTACTTTGGCGGGCCTCTGAGATCTTCGAACAATGGGCCGAGCTTCGTCAGCTGGGCTGAGTTGATGGGTTGATCTTTCCATGTCCATTGGCCTCTCTTCCCTGGGCCTAATGTGACACGAACCAGCTCCTGATACCAGTGGAAGATCTGCCCTACTTGATGGACTTCCTTGTACTGGAGTAACTTCCCTAAAGTGATCCCAATTGAGAGGAATAATAGCAAGGCTAGAAGCGACATGCCAACTGCTGAAAGCAGCAGACTTCCGACTATAGTGCCTGAGACTGTTTTACCTGTAAATCATAAAAAGCAAGAGCAAGAACATCAGCAGAAACTTCCATACATTTACATAAAAGTTTATGCGAAAACAACACTTTAGTAGCTCAACAATTTGTTGGATTGGGGATGAATAGTTGTTTAGGAAGTCAAATTATTAGCCAACTCATTTTCAATTTAGTAGTTAAGTAATTATGCAACCTATAACATACCTTTCACCAACACTGCAGATGCCTTACAGATGCCAGGCAATAAGAGAATGAGAAGAAATATTTCGAATCTTGGAAATACCAATGCTCCATTGCTGCTGGGCTTTTGAGATTCTTCTTCTCTCTTCTTGTACTTGAGGATCAGGATAGCTATGGCATGCAGCAGTATTAGACCACCACAGATTACTGCTAACCAGAACATGGTTCTGTGAAAATCTTTCCACCCATTGGAACGCTGTGTTTCCATGATATAATCTGCTTCTGGCTTCATGTCTTGGCTCTGCACATCACAAGTGATCATCTCTTTAACATGAGAGCATTGATCATTTGATTTACTAAGTAAAATGGAGCCAGACGAGTTGAAATACCTCGAAGAAGAATTTGTACTCAATTGGAGTAAGAGGCAAGCCATATACCGAAGCAGCCATGCTCAATCTTTCCTTTCCCTTATGCATTTGCTTGGGAATTTCTGGGTTGTGGAATCTAGAAATGGTAGAAGAATGCGGAACTACAGCAGATGAATTTGGGAGTAGAGTTGCTGAGTGAATACCCCTGGTTTCCCAAGGGAGTGTGAAGTATGGAATACTCCACTGTAAGCCTCTCGAGACTTCATAATATTCGACTGGGAGAGTGACAGCCAACCACCTAGATAGTGCGAAGATCTGAACGTAGCATGCAATTCTCTGTTGATAGGCAAAAAGGCAGATCTTTAGAGCTATTGGAAGCAGTAAAATTGTAGTTGCGATAAGCATAGGCTACGTACGAAAAGACTCCGTGTTGGCTCGGATGTCAGGAGGGGTGATGGCCTTGAAAATGCTCCAATGGCCTGAAGGCTTGCTGTTGACAGAGTAAGCAGTCCAGCAACTAGACATGTAGCAATGAAGCAAGCAGCTGCAAATGTGGATACTATGCACGAGATTCTAGGTACGGAATCTGTGAAGAAACTAGAGCATGTGAGCTACAAGAAGCGCAATTATATCCTTAATACATCTTATCTCGAGCGTTTGCAACACAAGAAATAGTTTTAAAAAAAAAAGAAAAAGAAGAAGAATTCTTACAGTGTCTCACTTGTAGAACATTGGATGGGAGATTCTTGTTTCCAGCAATATCAGAAGTGATGTTGCCAGGAACACTAACTGATACTGTGTCACCATCAGCTTGTACCTCTGTAATGTAGCTGCTCCTACTTAATTCATGGAAGCTGGAATTCAATGGAAGAAATCAATGTTAGAAATGGTGAAATAGTCAATTTTATTTTGCTAGTATGAGGTAACTGTGAGGGTAAGCTTGCCTCTGCAAATGCCCTCCAGAGATTGACAGAAGGGAAGAGTTGAAACCAAATACCGGTTTCATGAATTTTATAGACACCAGAAGGTTGTGCTCCCTCGTCCTTGTGTTGGATGTTGTGCTTAGCCTCACCGCAGGCTTCTCAGAATCTGATGCATTTATGGTAAAAGTTGTTTCTGACAAAAGCTGGAAGTAGTAGTGATGCAAGAAGGAAAAGCTTAGAGCTGGTACCATAAAGGAAGGTGGCTGGTGCAATAGGAGAGACGGGAGTCCCTGGTCTGCTTATAATCGAGTCCGAATGCATTGCAACTGTAACAATAGAAATGGCAGAAACATTTACAACCTGAAAGGGGAAAAAGAAGACATAAGATGAAGCACAGTACAACAAAAGTAGAGAATTGAATAATAAAAGGTTGTCCATCTGCATTTGCTACCTCGAAACCAAATCTACGGTTGCCAAGGCTTTCTCCACCTAATGGACGGAGTGAGCCTCCACTTGCATTAAGAGAATTCAGAACTTCAGTTGATGAATTGAGGATAGGCTCGGAGAAGTAGAGATACAACTTGAGGTTATCATAGTTGTTAGTTGCTTGAACGGTCCTAGTTTCGCCTTGGTGTTGAAGTAACCTTTCAGGAATTCGAGTCCTCATATCAACGAACACACTCCTCCAATCTTCATTAGCAAAAAATTCAACCGAGAGGAAATCAGAACTGATAAAAGTTAGATAATAGAAAATGAACATGATCCTTTAACTCACCAAAATGGAGAAAGTAACTAGAATTCTGTGTTCTGGTAAACATGTTTCCAGCATTATCGGAACAGAAGTTCTTGTTCATTACCAAGACAACTCGACCATATACAACACTACGCGATAAGGTCACCATTAGAGAATACTTGAGGTTTGGTTCAAGAACAGCAAAGGAAGATGGGATCACTTGGCCAGCACCATAGACTAGTAGCTGTAACAGTAAGATAAAAAGACTTAAAGTAGCACTAGAATAACTAGTCTGCAAATAGTTATGTGCATCTAAGTTACAATACAGAGTTTGAAAAAGGATTAATCGGAGAAAAGAATTGCATCTGGATACCTTACAGCCTTCATTATATGCATCTAAGGTACAGTACAAAGTTTGAAATTACCGAGATGTTGACTAAAGTTCAAACAAATAGCACTACTCACATCGCAAGAGTCCACTGATGCACATCGAAAACCTGCTCCTCCGGTGCAGGGCTCAGTGAAAGTAATATTTACAGACACGTTTAAGGAATTTGTGAAAGATGATGAAGTGGCAATGGAAGCACTTGGAGGGATAGTGTCTGCAGAGAATAAGGAGAATGAACCCAGGTTAATCTACGGTTTCTTCAGAAGCTCAATCTTGAAATTGGTTCATACCAGATACCACAACATGCATCATTCAATGGAGGAAATTGGCTGAGAAGTGAAAGGACATTCAAGTCTTGTACACTCAAAAGAAAAGAACTTGGAGAAGGAAGCGATTGGTTTACCAACAGTCCAGTTGTAGTCAGCACAGACAACTGAAGAGCTTCCATCACTGCTACAGACTTCAAACCCATGATTGCCATCCTCCAGCCCTGCATAGTAAACCTTCCTGGATCCACAATCTGTTGGTTTGCCACCATCTAGCTGTAAGTGACAACAAATTGAGAGCCAGCCAGCAAATGCATGATTCATTTTTCTCTTATTTTATTTCCAGAAAAGGGATGGTGATTTCTTTAACTTTTAAGAATTGAAGTTACGAGAGCAGAAACTACCAACTTCCATCAGCTGAAGGGGGAAAAAACTTACCCTGCAACTGAAAGTACAGTTAACACAAGCAGCACTCTCATCCTCACCCAAAAAGGCTTGCAACTCAAATGTAGCTCTACTCAAGTGAGAAAACTGACGTGGAGCCTTCAATAACTTGAGAGACAAATCAGCAGCATGACAACAGAGAAGAGCTCTACACCCCAAAATCGAGAGCAACCAAATCGCCCAGGAAAGCTTGAGCAAACTCATTTCAGGTGAGGAAAGGACCCCCAAAATTGAAGTCTCAAAGCCTACAACTTCAACCCAGTGGCACCCATTTTCTGGGTAACTCGGCCTATTTAGTGGCGCCAATGTGTGGAATCCAAAAGGAGTCTGGAAATGGGTAAGGCAGAATGTGGCCAAGAAGTAATGGAAGGAATGAATGAATATTACAAATTTGGAATTTTATGATTGATATATAGAAAGAAAAGAAAAAAAGATTCAGTCTTTTCTTCTTCTTCTTCTTCTTCTTTTTTTTTTTTTTTTTTTGGCTCAGGATAGTGCATGTGAGACTCAAGAGCAGTACAAGTGTAATTTTTGTGAAGATAAGAAGATGAGAAAGAAGTGAGAAGGGAGATTCTTCGTGAGAAAGACAGACAGTGAAAGCAGCAGCAGTAAGTGGCAGTCACAAGTGTTTCTTGTCAGCAAGTGAAGAAGGCTGGAGGACTTTTGGGTTTGAAACCAATAGCAATAAGCATCCCCTGCTTCACAAATTACTTTTGTAGCAGTAGGAATTGAAAAGCTGGGCTCCTTTTGTAACATTGAAAGGGACAGAGAGAGCCCCACACTGCTTTGGTTTTTCTACCAATTCTTCAAAAATGGCCACAGTAATCATGGAGAGGGTTTCCAGGACATTGTGTAGTGTCCTGCAATGTAAATGTGTAGTAGTTGAGGCCAGTCCCCCCCTGAGTTTATGAACTTTTCAATGTCCTTGATTGTTCCTTTGCAATTGCATGTAGTGAAGGGAACATTAATGGAAGAACTTTACTGCATCTGGTAAAAACAAACTTTATTGTGCTGTACGATACAATTTTTCCTGTAGCAGAGACCAAAGGCTCAACCGTCCACAACCATGGAAGCAAATTGATCAAATAAACTAGAAAACAGAGCACAACAAGTTCAACGATACAAGCCAAGTAGCGAAAACCTGTTCCTGAGTTGGAAAACATATACAAAGCCCGACCTCATCCCCTGTTTCGAGGATTTCTGTCTGAGATCAAGAGCATATGCCAAAGATCAGGTATTTAATGGCATATAAAAAGAAGAACAGGGAATCCCATCCAAAACAATTGTTTTGTTGCAGATGATAATGATACATTGGCCTCATAAAGTACACTGATAAAGCACCCGCAGAAGCAGGCAATTGATGAGTGAATTCAGGAAGTGTGCTCACAAGAAGCATTTTCAAAAGCATGCTGAAAGTCACTTGTTAAACAATGGTATTTTGAGGAATCCATGCCCGCACAAGCTTGTCATAAAAGGAGCAGGTTGCAACTGCAGCGCTCATTCCTCTGCCTTCCCCACAAAGGCCACCTCTCTGCCAATCAGCACCATAAGCCAGCGACTTGTGCTTATCATACGTCTCAATTATCTCACTTCCCCCATCATTGATCTTAACAATAGCAAATCCATTATGCATACATGCTGCTAATGCAACATCTGCAACAAATGGATGGTACTTAACTCTCCAAACTCCTCCCCCTAAGCGCAGGGAGACTTGGTTCACCGGTTTTGAGATCGATCTGACATCCCATACTCGGAGATGCTCGTCATAACTCCCCGTCAGCAATGCATTGGGGTCAGTGGGACTCTTTGCAATGCAACAAACGCCCATCTTATGAACCTTGGAGTTCTGGAATACCGAATTGGAAGAAGGGTCATCCCTCAAATCCCAGCAACTGAATTTGCAGTCATCCGACCCAGTATATACCAAATGAGGCTGGTGAATATCGAAGGAAGCAGTCCACAACTCGAAGGCATGTGCTTGCCACTCTTGAGCTACTGCCAGTTGGGATTCTGAGATTGAAACTACTGAGACAGAGCCATCTGAAAGCCCCAGCGAAATGGAAGTGGCTGATGGATTCCAATCCAAGCAGAGACACATAGAGGAAGAGCTAATCTTTTGACTTGCTACCTCTTCCAGTGAGTAAACTGCATTCACAAATCATAACCATATGGTACGCATTCGTTACACTTCATTACGCTACAAGGCACAAGCTGTAACTTTTTACTACTAGGCATTTACCTTTTGGTGCATCTGAGGAGCTCTGCAGGCCATGAATTCTCAAGTAACCATCAGCGTCAGCTTGCCCAAGAAGCGGGCTCGCACTCCCACCAACCGGGCTCCACTTAACATCGAATATCCCAGCAGTTTCAACTTGGTGAACCAGCTCAAACTGGCCCTCTTGAGCATCGACCAGAAAGAGTGAAATGCTGCCCATTCGAGTAGGCTGATCACCTTCCTGCAAGTTGTAAGTAGCCGCCGCTAGAACGTGGTGGTAGGGCTGGTGCGGACAGAACTCCACTGCATCGGCGTTGCCGTCCAAATAGCAGTGGCCCACTTCCATACTTGAATAGAAAAAAAAAAGATGCCGAGAGCTTGTGGAGGAGACTATAGCTAGTTTAGAGTGATTTAGACTGGATGAGGCATTTCGTCGAACAGCTTGCGGACACCAAAGTTAGGGCAAGCCCGTGAGTTCGAGACCGTCGGTATAGATAAAAGGGGGTTCTCCTCCTCCTGTTGAAGGTATGACAGTCGATTGAGGGGAGGCTCAGGGGGAACAAAATTGAGAGAAAGAAAGCGCGGGCTGGAGGGGAGAGAATGACGGTTTCGTTTTTGTTAGCCGAAATCGTGAATGTTTCACTGCGTCTGCGTGTGTTATTCAGGAATCAGGATTGTCTGATTGAGCAGCAAGCAACACAACAGGCCGCCGAATTCGAGGGATTTACGTTTCCGAAAATCAAACGTTTCGCACGAAGAAACGCATAATTCTAGTTTGGTCCCCCCCCCCCCTTCTTTTTCAGTTTGATCACCAATGCTATATGTATCACCTATATGGCCCTAATATATTTATTTATGATGATTGGGATCAAACCCTCTTCATTACACATATAGATGTACTTCGACGAGTTTATCTATTAGAGATTAGAGTATAAGAGTTTAAAGTTAGAGAAATGAGTTATTTGTATCATCTTCTTTTATTTCTTATATTTCAAGATGTTAAACCTATAACAATTTTTTTTTTGTTTACTTTCTATAATTATGAACTAAACCCAAATTTTGTTGGGGAAGACCTTACGATGTAGCGATCAAATTTTTGTAATTTAATGCAAATTTTTTTGAATTTCTTGTTCATATTGTGTATTGATTCTTAATACTTGGTGTTAACAAGTAATATGCATATTGAAATCGGGTCAGATCTGGTGCTTAAGCCTAAAAACTTAAGCATATGCTTAAAGCTTTCCTATTGGCTAAAATAATTTTAGTTTGTTTATGGTAGGTTATTAGTTAGGTAGTTAGTAAGGGTAAACTAGGTATTAAGGGGAAAAATAATAGTTAATAGAAAGAGAAAATAAAAACCTAACATATTTTTTCCATATCCAGCCGTCCGCGAAAAGTGACCAGATCACTCCGCTGCCATCCCTCCATTATTCCATCCTCCACCTCCTCCGCCATCCCTGCCGCCGCAGAGACCCCTTTCCTCCACCAAATGCATCATCGAACGACACCGTCGTCCCCTCGTCGAACCCGGCCCCAGCCGCCGCCGACAGCGAGTAATTCATCACCTCCTAAAACAAAACCGACACCAGCATCCCGACAACACAAAGTGTCACCCTTCACGCCGCCATCCTGACGGAGCCCACGTCCTGCGAACGTTCAGCATTTATTATTTACGTATTATAACAATGGTTATGCATTGCGTTATTGATACGTCGCTAAAGTGTTGATAATTATAGTGCATGATATTGATAATAACTCATAGTATTTTGTTGACGGGTGTATTAAGAAAAGTTAATAACAGGTGATTATTAACATTTTCAATGATTTTTTATGTTGCTAATATTGTAAATAATAGTTTAACATTAATACTAATAATTTGTTTTGTTAAATGTTAATGATGCATCCCAGAAACATTGATAAGAGAACATAAGATTGTTAGCAATGAACTCTTAATCTTTGAATTATTGGTAAATGTTAAATTTATATGATTTACGAAAAAAAACACGACGATATACCATTAACAATATTTTCATAAGTAAATAATTATTAATGTAGCATTAATAATGATTTTGTATTTTGTTAATGATACATCTCATTAGCATTGATAATATTGTATCAGATTGTTAACGTTGAGCCTAAAAATGTTAATATTTAAAATTTTCATTATTGTTAATGCTAATAACAATTACATTACATCAAGGTTGATAACATTACATTATATCGTTAACAATGAGTATAAAATCATAAACAAACAACAACAAAATTATTTATGAGAAGATGATAATGCTTTTGTATAACATTGATAATTCAAGCAGAAAAGTTGGTAACATTACCTTTGATTGATAACAATAATAAAAACATATAATACACTATATCAACGAGTTTATAAACCTCACATGCAAATTGGAAAACATTAACATTTTTTTTCTCTATAATTAGCAATTACATTAATATAAAAAATATTGATCTTGCATATTGACGGGGACTGATATTCTTCACCATCTGCGACTTTGACATTTGCTACATAATGGATATGTGATTTGACCTATTGCAATTATTGCCCTCAACTTATGGCTGCTCGATCTTGGGCTTGTTTCCAGGTAGAACAGTCTTACGTGACGTGTTCATGTCATGCCGTCAAACTACACAAAGAAAGATGCACAACAAATTTGTGAAAATTACATAATCGATCAACTAGATTTTATGTAACAATAACCATGTAATAAACTATGCTTGTAAGTTGATAGAGATGCAACAAAACGTTAATAACGTAACAAAAAATTATTGCTTACGAAATTGAAAATTGATAATAGTCAAACCACTAGCATGAATGATGAATCGATGCAATATTAAGTGTCAAGTACCATCAATTTCTTTAAAGAACTGTTGGTTTCCATTCAAACAAAAATAAATAAACATTAAAAAGGATTTGCTTAATTTCTTTAGCGATAGCAAACCGTTAATAATGCTATTGTAAATCCTTAATATCTTATATGTGTTTCGTTGATGATGTAAGAATACTTGTTACTAATACTTGATTCCCCATTAATTGTCAATAAACACAAAAATATTGATAACGAGGTTGTATCCAGTTGATAATTAATAGTGATTGGCTTCAAGTTTATATATTCTAGAACTTTAACACACCCTTCAAATTAGCTAATAAACATAGATAAAATTGTTACTAATGTCTGATTTAGTCAAACATGATTTAAAATTGTTAATAATGAACGAGATTGATAATAAAACTGTCAATAATTACAAAAAAGGCATATAAATATATTGATAATGATTATATAGTGGTCGGAAATAAAAACATGACTTAATCACATACATGCATAAGCCGCTTACCATTCGACCATAACAAAATTGATAGTTCCAATCAAAATCGTTAACAATTAAATGGGGATTTATTAATAACTCAAATATCGTAATCACGCGGATGGACAGAAAACTATTACTAGTTTGATGACGTTGAAACTATTGTAAGACAAGTACATATCAAAATCGTTAACAATTAAATGGAGATTTATTAATAGCACAAGAACATACCTACCCGTGGGCCGGTGATGACCGTTGCTGGCATCGTAAAAAAAAACCCATTGAAACCAAAAACAAAAACAAAACAGTAACATACCTTCACGCCGGCGATGACGGGTCCTAGCTGCGTAAGAAGAAAAAAGAACAATGAAGACCGGCGAAGACAAGGTTCAACGATGACAAACGACCAAGGTCAAAGTAAAAAGGCCGCCATGCCATCTTTCCGTGCGGCGGGTACCCGAAACCACAAGTCAACTCCGACATCTTTTTCCCGGTGATTATAATAAACAAGAAACGTGCAATCGTAAGTAAGACGACAACCAAAGGGTTTGCAGCTTTTTCCCGACAAGGATTACCTATCATTTGTGTTGGAGGAAAGAGGAACGCCGGTGGCAATAAGGAAGGAGACGACGGTGGCTGGCTGCGCTGGCCGTGGCCGGAAGTGGTCTCGTCGAACGCGGCTGGGAAGAAGACGAATTTAAAAAATAAAAACCTAACCAGCAGCTCTATGGTTGGTTTTAGGGTTTACGTTAAGTTTTTATTTAATTATGAAAATATGTTAAATTTTAAATAAATAAAATACACAATTTACCTCAATACCCTTAACCAATTATCAACTAATAACTACTAATTAACCACCCAATCTACTAACAACCAATAGGATTAGTTTAAGCATATGCTTAAACTTTTGGGCTTAAGCACAGGAACCCATGCCTATTGAAATGTTGTTCTTGTTAAGACACAGAGAAGATATTTATAATAGAACACTCCTGCATACATCATAACATTCAATTGAGCACGAGAGTGGAAAGCGGGAGTCATTTGATTATTAGGGGGATTATCTGACTTCAACCTATGTCATTAATTAATTGATTGTACAAGAGTAAACAATTAATTGACTAGTTAGTGCGTAATGATTCTTAAAGAAAATGATAATACTTTCATGATAAATTTGGTCATTTGTTTTGGAATTATCTGATTAATAAACGGCTTGAATGAGATAATTAGATAATAAATTGTGATCGTCTATCCCCAAAGCTTCTTCCCATAGTTTTTTCTCAATTTATATTCACAATTTGATTATTTACATGTATTTTCTACAAAATAACTTATGTTTCTTTTATGATCCAAGATTTTAATCTATTAAATCTAGAGTTATATAAATCCTCGAGGGATGATAATTTCACTTTCATTGTATTACTCTATCAATAATTGCATACACATTTTATCGTACCAACGATGTTATTATTGAATGACTCATCATAAGGACGTGACATCAATAAGTCCAATGTGACGCCTACTCTCTAGCCATATAACAAGATACTAAATTAAATCTTTAGAGGGCACCATGTCAGGGTTCAAAAAGACATAATTTAGCATGTGCAAAGACGCGTCTAGGCACTATGTGACAACAAAACATCTCACCTAAATCATAGTTAGCAACTAAGGCATTCATAACATCTAAACGGTGCCTAGTTGTGAATAAACGGCTTGAGACACAATTAGACAATTGGAGGCGTGCTTAAACTCAACTGATGGACAAAGAAAAGGAGATAAAATATTGTAATTGTCTTTCCAAAATGACACCATCTCAAACTACCCTCAATAAATGTCTTTATTCCTTCTTATCACTCCCTCCATTTGGAATAAGAATCACCAATTTTAATCATTTGAATGTAAAATGTAAATACAAAATGTTGTAAAACTTATTATTTCTACTAAAAATTGTTATTTTCACTTCAAACGTCTAAAACACCACCTAAGTATACTATCTGCTAGACAGAACTCCAACACCTACCCTACACCTGGAGTCTTCTTGAGCATCCCTCAAGGGCAAACTTTACACCAGAAGGAAACCCCGACATGAATTGCCCCATCAAATGAACAAACCATACCATTTTCACCCAAGCGCCTAATCCTATTCCTTTATGAACTAAAAAAAAACCCCTCCAATCTTGCGCACTTGTATTATACTAAAACTATGTTCATTATTGAAAAGGAAAAGTAGTAGTGTAGTCACTGCACATCACAGGTTTGGAACTAGCTACTTAATTAATTAGGATACATAAAAAAAAATTAAGTCTAAAGTAGGCAAGACTATATCTCTACATCTAGAGCATCTTACTTCATATAAAGCTAGGCAAGGGCAACCTCTACCAGTTCTGTGTGTATGGATTTACCGACTTGATAAGTTGCATTGTTTCTCTGGGTCACAAGTTTGGCCGAAACTAGGTTTCTGTGTATTTTGATAAGGAAAAATAACTATAAAAAAATAGATAACATACAGGGACGATATGAGGCATCCATGTGTCTATGAGCACGTTCTTACAAATGTGTTGTGACATTTTAGCGAAATCAGTAAGAAAGAAATTTCAACTAAATCGTTGTGGACCCAAACGATCTTGTCGCTTTGATGACTCTAGCACGAGTCGAGGTAGAGTGTATAATTCTTGGTTATACATTTGTGAATAACCAGATATGCGGTTCTTTGGTTTTAGTGGGGTCATATGTAAGAGATGAGATTAATTAAACTTTTTATTTTCTCTACTTTTTTAATTGGCTTGTATCTTTTTTGTTTTAATTTTAATATTTTTATATAAGATGGAACGGATTCATTGTGATCATTAAAACTATCTCCATTTTTTATACCACTATGTAGCACCTTTGATTTTAACTCCTTTTTTTTCACAAATGAAAATGAACAAATTCATTGTGATCTATAAAATCTAATATATATCTACAAAGAATTATGACCAAATATATCACCCAATACGAAACATCGATAAAAAGTAGTTAGTATATTCATACTAAATATATATATATTCATTCGACACTATAATATATCCATACCACCATAATCTAATCTAATCTAATCTATGTTACAATCAAGATATACAATGGTCATATTAATTTAATTTTTTTTACTGGTAATAATTTTAATAGATAAAAAAAGTTATGGGCAATGCACTAAACTCTCAGCTTCCGTCCTTTAATCTTCGCTAGCTTGGACCCTAGTTTCGAGTTTTTCATTCGGTCGGTCCCAGTTTTGAGCTGGGCCTTGGCCCGCAAATTCTCAGTAGGTACAATCCTCGTCCAGAGGTCAAAGATACTTTTTTTTAGATCCTCTTTTTGGGTAGAAAAGGTTGGAAAATGTTGAAAAATATTGTAGCACTTCAAACAAATTCTACATTCACAAAAGCAATAAAGAAATCCAGGATTTACTGAAAACCATCCAATATTAACCGATAAGATGCATTTTTTAGAGAGAGATATGAATTCTTGTAAAATTTTTGAAGTTAAACACATTCAATATGAAACAGCATAAAAATAACCTCTCGAGAGGTAATCACAATACACTCGAAAATAAAACCGTACGGGATAAACTCAAAACGAATAATATCTTTTATTAGAAAAGATCGGAATGTTACAAATACAATTACCTCAAGATTCCGTTTGTTGGCCTTTGGTTTTGTTTAATTAATAACTTATGGGTAGATTGAGTAAGTGGGACAAACAAACTTATCACTAGAGAAGGGATAAATGTGTTATAATTTGGTCTAATTAATATTCTTTGGGCAGGAGAATGAATATATATATATATATGTTATGAATTGGTGGGAGAATCGCAATTAAAGTAGGGTTTTGATCACGTTTCTCCACCCTAATTCGGCCGCTTAGTTAGTTTTGGTTAAGTATATATGGATGTCGTCGTATTCCTTTTTCCCGTTATCATCTTAGAATTTCCACGAGTGAGTGCATGTTGCTTTCACGACCAGAGCCGTCAAATATATGCATTATACCTTTTATGGAGTAAAATAAACGTTCTGGCATAAATAACAAACCACTATCAATTTCCATAGTTGACTTGGTATCATTGAACTACTAGGTATCACTATCAAATACATGTTTACTTTCCCCTCCCATTTTGCTTTGGTTAGGTCGTGGGTCCAACTGTGGTTGACGATATTTGTCACGGAATGACAAGTTTGAGAACATGATTATATTAGAGGGACAAATTTGACGTGAATCGTAACAGGAGTGCAAGTTTGAGAGGAGGGGGGACCCGTAATAGAGTGACAGCTTATACTAGTAACGCTGGTTTTAACTTGATCTGACTTTATGGAAATATATGAACTGTTAGTCATATTTTGGTTAGCTTTAATGGCTATGACCTATGAGACTTGTAATATGTGGATTTGGTAATCCATAGATTCAGGTAAGGAATAAGGACGACTATGAATGGACTGAATCGTATTAGGGACTAAACCAATAGAACCATCAAAACATTTATAATAACCATTCGGTTCGTTTGTTTGGATGGTTATTGATTGACTAAACGATTTCTAACAGTTTGACACGATACTGGATAAACTACTTTGGTTTAACAGGTCCACTGATTCACTATCTTAATCACAGAAAATGAAAGAAAAAAACTAAGATCATCGAACTTGAGGTACTAATTTTATTTCGCTACCTTTTTTCAGACCTTATTGTCGGTTTTATGTGGTATACTATGGATTGCAACCTTAGTCACTAACTTGAAATTAATATTAAAAAATTTTGTGATTTCTTTTATGAGATATATAGTATAAATAATTAGTTGCAGTTTTGGTGATGGATGATACAGAGTTGAAATTATTTATGGTTAGTGATCAATCTAATTCAAAATGAGTGCATTATATATGTCTTTTTGTTATAACGAATGAACGATTCCATCAATAATTCTATAAGGCTTAGTCGTTCAACTATTAACAACTAGCTTTTCAAACTCAACATCCGACCCGATTATGAATACTGAGAAAAAAACACCACCTTTGTAACCACTTTAGGGCTTGTTTGCTTGATGGGTTTGGTAAAAGATTTGGATGAGGAATTCTAATGGATCAATCTGACACAATTGTCTCGTTATGAGTCAATTGTGCTAGATTGATCCGTTTGGCAGCAGAAAATTTGGATGAAGCAATTTGAGCTGGGGAATTCTGAATTGACTCATTTTGAGCCAATTACAATTTTCTGGGGTGGGGGCAGGTAATCTGAATTGACTCGTTTTAAATGATTCGTTTTGTAAAATGAAACAATTGGTCAAATTGTCTCGTTCTACAATTGATCCATCCAAACGACCCATTAATGATGGATTTGGGTCCATGATAGAATTTGTCCAAAATCCATTATTTGTTTCAAGTATTTAGAGGTAACAAATCGGTGGTACCCATGGACTTTGAGGGTCCAAATTCCTGGGCCCACTAACTTGAAAATCACACCTCTTTAGATGAGAATTGATCATGGACTTTGAAGTGCATCATTTTTTACCAACCTATCCCTCATATTTTTTTTTTCTCTTCTTATATCATTGAGGCAATAAAAGGTAAATTATATTTCATATATACAAATTTAATTAAAAAAATCCATAATGAAATCCATGAAACAAACAATGATTTTTTTTTCAAATTCATAATGAACCCAAAACCCTCACATATCCATGAGTTTTGAAAATCAAAATACACTTCCATAGACACAACTCTCACGTTTGTGACAGATATAGCCACAACTTTCGAAATACATGTAATAGCCAGAATTTTGATAGTTGTTTGAAAAATCTAGTCATTTCAGTTACAAACTTTAACGGTGTTAGATTAGAGATTTTGTTAGTGAGATTAACAACATGCTGACTAGGATGCCAAATTGACGCACACGTCAGCGACGACTCAGCCCCACTTGCCACGTCAGCGACGACTCAGCCTCACTTGCCACGTCATAATTTTCTTTAAAAATATTTTAGGCAAGTTTAGGGGGTAATAGAGTGACAGTTTATACTAGTAACGCTAGTTTTAACTTGATCTGACTTTATGGAAATATATGAACTGTTAGTCATATTTTGGTTAGCTTTAATGGCTATGACCTATGTGACTTGTAATATGTGAATTTGGTAATCCATAGATTCAGGTAAGGAGTCAGGACGACTATGAATGGACCGAACCGTATTAGGGACTAAACCAATGGAACCATCAAAACATTTATAATAACAGTTTGGTTCGTTTGTTTGGATGGTTATTGATTGACTAAACGGTTTCTAACAGTTTGACACGATACTGGATAAACTACTTTGGTTTAACCGGTCCACTGATTCACTATCTTAATCACAGAAAATGAAAGAAAAAACTTTAACGTAAACTAAGATCATCGAACTTGAAGTACTAATTTTATCTGGCTACTTTTGTTCAGACCTTATTGTCGGTTTTATGTGGTCTACTATGGATTGCAACCTTAGTCGCTAACTTGAAATAAATATTAAAGAAATTTGTGATTTCTTTTATGAGATATTTGTTACAGCTTTTGGTGATGGATGGTACAGAGTTGAAATTATTTATGGTTAGTGATAAATCTAAAATGAGTGCATTATATATGTATTTTTGTTATAACGAATGAACGATTCCATCAATAATTCTATAAGGGTTAGTCGTTCAACTATTAACCACTAGCTTTTCAAACTCAACATCCTACTCGATTATGAATACGAGGAAAAAATACCACCTTTGGAACCACTTTTGGGCTTGTTTGCGCTTGATGGATTTGGTAAAATATTTGATGATGGATTTGGGTTCATGATAAAATTTGTCCAAAATCCATTATTTGCTTCAAGTATTTAGAGGTAAAAAATCCGTGGTACACATGGACTTTGAGGGTCCAAATCCGTGGGCCCACTAACTTGAAAATCACACATCTTTAGATGAGAATTGATCATGGACTTTGAAGTGCATCATTTTTTTACCAACCTATCCCTCATATTTTCTTTCTCTTCTTATATCATTGAGGACAATAAAAGGTAAATTATATTTCATATATACAAATTTAATTAACAAAATCCATAATGAAATCAATGAAACAAACAATGATTTTTTTTTCAAATTCATAATGAACCCAAAACCCTCATATATCCATAAGTTTTGAAAGGCAAAATACACTTCCATAGCCACAACTTTCACGTTTGTGACAGATATAACCACAACTTTCGAAATACACGTAATAGCCAGAATTTTGATAGTTGTTTGAAAAATCTAGTCATTTCAGTTACAAACTTTAACGGTGTTAGATTAGAGATTTCGTTAGTGAGATTAACAGCATGCTGACTAGGATGCCAAATTGACGCACACGTTAGTGACGGCTTAGCCTCACTTGCCACGTCATAATTTTCTTTAAAAATATTTTAGGCAAAATACACTTCCATAGCCACAACTTTCACATTTGTGACAGTGATAGCCACAACTTTTGAAATACAAGAAATGACCAGAATTTTGATGTTTTTTTTTTCCGACAAATCTAGTCATTTATGTTACAAACTTTTGAAATACATGAAATAGTCGCGACCTTGTCCTCGATTTCTTCTCAGGGCTATGTTTGAGAGGGAATGCAACGAATCGGGCCAATTGATACTGATGAATCGAGCTTCACCGGAAACAAGAACAGCTGCACCCGCAACGATTTCGAGGTGAAAATACACTACGAGCCGCTACGTCCTTCCTTACCGACCCATCGTTTTTTGTCTCCACCGGAGACACTGTCTCCTCTTTCACCGTCGCTTCCGATGCCTTCTTCTTCGCGGTCGTCGTCAGCATCTTCCCAATAGCCATTTTTCCTTCTTTCTCACTGTTTTTTTTTTGTGACTCTGCCAAGCGTTCGAGGCCTTCTCCTTCAATCTAGCGATTGAGGATCCGAATCATCAATTCGGGAAATAAGGCCTCATTCTCCAGTCATACTGTTAAGTAACACCTTTAAAAAGATGAGCGAAAGTTGATATTTTGTGAATCTCAAAAGGTGAAAGTTGTGGCTATAGAAGTGTATTTTGATTTTCCTTTGTTAATCCACGTGGATCGCCAACTCAACATTTCCGTCAATCCAGTCATACTGTTAAGTGACACCATTAAAGGGATAGACGGAAGGAATTATTTTGTGTGTTTCGAAAGTTGCGACTATAACCGTCACAAACATAAAAATTGTGGCCATAAAATTGTATTTTGCATTCTCAAAACCCAAATTATACCAAAACCTTAATTTTTCAAAAAACCCCTCAGCATAAAGTACTTTTGGCTTTTGCTATGGTAGAGGGAGAGAAACTGCTTTTTCTATATAAAAACCAATCGTCTGTTTGCCATTCAGTATCTCAGTACTACCAGGCACCGACTCTCTCCCTCTCTCTTCTCCCCGGCCTCCATATACACAAAACACACATTATACACGTCTGCTGCAAACCTCTCTCCTTCCTTCTTCTCCAGCTCAATTTCCACTTCTTCTCATCATCTCACCACCATGGACGCACCCTACTGCCTCTACACAACTACCAGCGCCGCCGCCGCCACCACCAAAGCTTCCTCTAACGACGACGACTACTGCTACTCCCTCCAACTCCCCGCCGATATGGCGGCACTGCTTTCTAATTACAATCGGGTTGACAATCATCAGCTTAATATAAATCACGATGATGATCATGACGACAGTAACAATTACTACTACAACTACGGTTACGCCGATCCCGGTCACTTTTCCCCTCCCGGTGGGACCGGAGCGATTCCCTCACCGCCGCCGTCGTCGTGGGAGGCGGCAAGTGGCGGGGGCGGCCAGGTTACGTTTTGCCCGTCCGAAGGCGGTGGCTCCTCGGTGTCGGATGCGGCATCGGCGGCGGAGGAAGAGGGCGGTGGGATGATGATGATGAGGGCGAGAATCGCTGCCCACCCGCTCTACCCTAAGTTGCTTCAGGCTTACATTGATTGCCACAAGGTGGGTATAATTACTCGCTAAAGTGTCTCCGTCTGTTAGTTCTGTGGCGTGCCCTCCATGTGTATGATGAAATGTGGAAGTGAAATAATCTGTGAGATGAAGTAGTATTCGTCAAAAAAGGGATTCAGCTGCTTTCTTTGTCAGCAGCAGTAGTACTACTGTTTTGAGGCCTCGGCCGTTTTACTCCCGGAGAAAAGGAAGCCTCTCTCTCTCTCCTTCTTTCTTTCTTTCTTTCACTGCTTTTTACCCTGTTTCGAAACTCTCTCCCGGCTTTTATGGTGAGCAAGGGGAAGTGGGGTTTTTGGTGTTTGTCTTGGAAATTGCAGCCGCTTTAAATAAAATCCAGCCTTCGATCTCTCTTTCTTTGATGATATTAGAGATGCACATTAATTTTGAGTCCGACTTAATCCTATATATATATATGGTTATGGTTGGTTTTGCAGGTTGGAGCTCCAGCTGAGATGTCCTCTATTCTGGATGAGATGATGAGGCAACAAAGCAGTATCATCAGTGCTGATGTCTCCCAGCAGACCCAGATGTCGTCTTCTACCTCTCGCTTGGGCGCAGATCCTGAGCTTGACGACTTCATGGTCTCTAGGCTTTTCTCCTCACTTTTTCTTAATTAGGGCGCAAACCCTAGTCTACCAAACAGTATTTATAACTAATAAATACGTTTGTGTGTGTGTGGGGCAGGAGAGTTACTACGAGGTATTGGTGAAGTATAAATGGGAGATGTGGAGGCCGTTTGACGAAGCCACGGCTTTCCTGACAGACATTCAATCTCAATTTCATGCTCTCTGCGGCCCTCCTCCAGCTTTCACTACGCCACCACCACTACATCCTCCAGGTATATATATATGTTGATGAAACCACATGGCTTTGAACTTGGAATTCCATTATTTCTTCAACCCTTTCTTTACTTGTGGGTTGTCTCCATCTCTTAACATGAAAGATTTAAGATACAATAGCGAAATCGTTATACTATGCGGTTGCAAAGCGTACGAACCTGATTATCGATACATAGTTCGTCCAGTCGGCGACATGACCGATTGTTTTGGTGTGGCATCACGAGACATGGGTCATTGGATGAGGAGCTTAGAAACAGAAGGACCTAGGAGCAAATTTAGGTGGACAAACCCACATGACCAATGGTAGTGGTACTACTACCTACATTACAATTTACAACCTAATATTCATTTGTTTTCCTTTTTTTTTTCTTTCTTGAGAAAATTTGTTTTCCTTTTCCCCCTTGTTCTCCTTTCATTTTTCAATGTGGTGAACTGGTGATAAGTTGTGTGTTGAGTTGGACGAATGGGATTAAACTAATGTCTTGCACTTGACTACCTGAGAATCATTTGCACATTAATAAAGAAATCATCGGGAAGAGTTGCGGGGCAGGCGCAGTTCCAACTGTATAAACTAAACCAGCCAATGAATCTTCGTATCATGTCAGGGTGCAAGTACAAGCTTGCAGACTTTCTTTTGGTAGCTTTTTTGGGTTAAAGTGGAGTGTTGGAGAACACTTAGCTCGTGTTCAGATCGATGTTTGTCCGGTCCATGCCTTCTCTCTCCTCTTTATAATGTTAGATTAACTTTAACACGCCTGATCATCAGTACTGTTCATGATGATCTTCTTCTGCTTTTGAGGCTGGCTTGCTCGATCTTGATTAGAGTTTAAAAAGAAGCAATTGCTTTACAATTGTTATCATGCAGAAAGGCTGCAAGATTTGGCAGAAATAGTAAGTTGACATTTATATATAGAGGCCAGACGTACAATTGTGACTAGTTTCTTTGGGGTTGGGGGGGCTGTGGGTTTTGTCTGGGAATAAAAGCTTTTTAAGGATGTGGGTTTGATTGGGCGATAGATATAGTTAAAAATTAGTGTTGTTATGTTTGTGGCATGCGCAAGGTTAAAGCTGTAGTGAGTGACCAGGTTTTGCAATCCTTTTCAGAGAACTGCCTGGAGAGATTAGTTTGCTTTGCATGCTCCTTTTCAGAGATTGCTTTTTAGTTTAGATAGATAACCACCTGCACCTGGTTGTGCACAACCCATTTACTTCCATATGGTTGATCAGGTGCTTATTTAGGGAAGAAATTAACTTCATACACCAAGTTTGAGCAGGCATTGTGTTTTTAGGGTTTTAGTAATTAAGAAAGCCACACTGCAAACTTTAGATGGCAAATATGATATAGTTAGGTAGCTTTGATAACAAGTTACCAGGTAATGTAGTGGTAGTAGCTTCAAGGACATCTGATGGTCAGGTCAGGTCAGGTCTTGCACCTAACGTATTGGCATTTTGCAGCTTCAAGAATTGTGTGTGTCGTCATCTTCTTTGTTAAGCTTATATTGGTTCCATAGGTGACTGCTGAAACTGCAGTACACCTCTACTTGTAGATCCAAATCAAATGACCACTCAACTAAGTAGTGAAGAGTGAAATATCCAGGAGTTATAATCTCTCTCCTGCTTTTAGATTGATGGGTTCATTCATCAGCAGTAAAAAAGTGTCCCATAGTGGCCGGGTTTGCTTAAAACGCCGGCTTCCAGCATCATCTATCCGTCATATATATCATCAGTATAGTGGAGGTCATATATATCATCAGTATAGTGGAGAAGTAGCTAAAAAGTTGATTGATTGGTCGAATCCATTGCATGCAGCTGCTCTGATAGATAAAGCAAGGTAGGTAGCTAGTTTGGTTGCTTGATCCCAAGTATTTTCTTGTCATCCCTTTCTACCTTTACCTCTAGCCCTAGCTCTAGCTAGCTGCTATTTATGAGATTGAGATCTCCCACTGCCAACAAATCCCTCTTTAACAAGCTTTCTTAACCCTATATATAGCTCACCACAGCTCAAACGTCAGACCACCGTACTGACCAGACCTGACCTGACCAAACCCATAACCCATTTCTCTCTTTTTATTCTTTGGGCAAACTGTCATTAGCCAATCTAGCTTTTAGTTGCCAGTCACTGCCCACTGGTTCGGTCGGTCTACTGCTACTGTCAATGCATGGGTTGTGGTGTTTACTGAGCCGCTTTTGTTTCGGCTTTTCCAATGCCATCCCAGAGGACAGTGCGTGCCTTGCGGGCTTCCCCTTCCTCTCTGTACTCTGACTGGGATACGACTTAACCCTACTACATTTATATTCATTTTCTATATGCCTAAGATTTCAACAACTAATAATATTCCACTGGGCCAATCCCTCCACTCTCTTTTTCTGTGTGTGTTTGATGTGTTGAATCCTTTTGCACTTTTGCTAAAACAGATCAGCAGAAGGTTGTAATCAACAACAACGGTAACATGAATGGTGGTGGTGGCTCGGGCTCTTCCGACGAGGACATGAGCAGCGGAGAAGCTGATCACTTGGGATCATCATCATCAGCAGGCCGCAACGACATCCGCGGCCAGCGCCTGATGATATCGGAAGAGGACCGGGAGCTGAAGGACAGGCTGATGCACAAGTACGGCGGGTACTTGAGCAGCCTGAAGCAGGAGTTCTCCAAGAAGAAGAAGAAAGGGAAGCTCCCCAAAGAAGGCCGCCTCATCCTTCTCAACTGGTGGAACCTGCACTACAAATGGCCCTACCCCACGGTAAATTAAATTAATTAATCTATAATATTCGTACGTGTACGACAAATGATATTATTATTAAATCATTTATATCTGAACACGTAGGAAGCGGACAAGGTGGCGCTGGCGGAGTCGACGGGGCTGGACCAGAAGCAGATAAACAACTGGTTCATCAACCAGCGGAAGCGGCACTGGAAACCCACTGACAACATGCAATCCTCCGTCATCGACTCCCTCTACTCCTCTGATGATCCTCCGTTCTTCATCTCCGACTACCATCATTAACCAAAAAAAAATCCTTGCTACTTTTAACGTAACGAGACGAGCATTCACTAATCCTCTCTCTACTTATGTACCATGTCCACATTTATCCGATTACAGTGGATGATTGATGATTAAATTAACCCGCCACATCATCGTTGTTGTATGATTTCGGACAGCTTTAATTTGTGTCTTTCACTAAATAAAGAAAGAGTACTAGTGATTTGGTTCGCGTGTTTCGGAAGGAGTAGTACGTAACTTTTTTTTTTCTCCATATGTTGCACGATACTGACAACGGCTTGGCGAGCTCATTGTTATGGGAAAAAATAGTCTACGCGATTCTTGCTTTCGGTGTTATATTTGTCTTGTCTCTGAATTTCATATAGTGTACGCGGAACAAAATGCTCATAATTGATTACTCAATTGTCTACCATGGTATCAAATTTGATGGGTTTTTAAACGGTATCTATGAGATTTGGCAAGTTCCCTTGTGCTACTTGTAGTTGGTGTATAAAAATTTGACGTAGTTTGAATTCATGTCAGAGTTTGTAGTGTACTATGATCAACTATAAAATGATAACTTTAAGCTTGTTTCCTTTGGATACTCAGCCTATTGGTCTTCTACAAAATGTAGACATAGTTTGAATTCATGCCTTTGTACCATGATCTCACATATGATATATGTCTAAATGGTATCTCTTAGATACGGTTTGTTTCCTTGTGACACTCGCTATTGAACTCATGTCTAATTTTGCACGAGATTTTTACAAAGAGTACAAAGTGATGAACATTTTTTTTTTTTTTTGCATGATATTATCATGGTTAACGAACAAAATGCATATTGTACACCAATGGAAAAAACTCGAAAAAACACATGTAATTTTACACATATCTTTGAAGGGTTCAAACTCTCCTTAGTATTTTTATTTCTCATAATTAGACATCTCGACAGCAATGGCTTGCTATTATATTGGTGGAAGATGGGATATAGCAATAGACTAAAGCAAAAATTATTTCACGAGCAATGCAGCTGTTTAATAGGCTAAATAAGTAAATATGCACAAACCTTAAGATTGCTACTAATATAATTATAAAAAAAGGGATTGCTATTCGTCGCCCTAAATATTCTTATTCGTCGCCCTAATTATATTAAATTTACTCTAATGCCCATAATTATCCTTCAAATTAATAGGGACGGAAGGGTTTAAGCTGCCGTCGGCCAAAAGAATAACCGTCGTCCATTACCAGAAAGCGAAAGTAGAGGCGAAGCCTTATTCCTTTCATCTGCTCGTCAAACACTAAATAAATCACACTATTTGATTATGTTTACAAGGATCAACAATATTTATTAAAAAAAAAAGAAACCAATTCAAAATCGCCTACACACCAACGTCGGCTATCTCCGGGAGGAAGCCAACCAAAAAGTAAAAATTGTTTTGCTGTGCTGCGTCTTCTTCTTCCTTTTGGCGGCGGATCAAGGGGTCGCCGTCCTCCTGGTCGACAGCAACGACAAATAGCAGCGGTGGCGGGCAACAACCTTTCTTCTTTGTCCTCCTTTCTCCTTCTTCTCGACAGCAACAACTAGAATAGAGAGCGGCAAGGAGTGAATCCAACAGCAGGACAGTGCGACGGGAGCAGTGATTGGGTCGGCGGCGGAGAGCAGTTTTGGGCGAACGGCGGCTTTGTGGTTGGGGACGATGGTTTAGGTTTGAAGTTAGGGGTATATGTGTCAATTTAGTATGGTTTAGGGCGATTTTTTATTTATTTTAGGGCGAAAAATGGCTAAATTAAGTGTTTGGTCACTCATTTTATCAATTCTCTCACATTTGCCATAAAAATTTCCATATCCTTATTACGCACTCGCTTTAAATCTTGTTTTTTGTTGCTCACTGTTCATCCAATTAAGTTCATTCTACGTGAAAGTCAACTGTGACCATTGATCGTTAAATTGATACCATGATAATTAACAAATAAAAAATTATTAGTTTAAAATTTCCACCTTCATTAGCCGTTTGGGAAAGTGCCAAGTGCAAACAAATAATCCCCAAGTCAATTTGACATTAACAAAGAAAAATAATTTGGATGATAAATGTGACATTTTAACAAAATGAGTGACTAAACGTCTAATTTAGCCATTTTCCGGCACAGTAAATTCGGGAGCGACCGGATAAGGCTGGCACCGCCACCACCAAAGCTTACAGTTACAGCGACAGCTGATGTGAAGCTTGCAGCCAGCCAGGCAGCCACGCCATCCCCTAGACGAAGAACAACAAGAAAGAATCAGAATCTCTCAAATTTCACAACCCAATTTCTCAATTCCCCTTTCCGGCTTTCCCCCTTCTCTGTCTTCTTCCACGCCTTTCCCCGTCCGTGATTCGGCGATTCCCCCCGGAAATTCCGATTACAGCAAAGCCAGAACTCCCCCCGGCCAGCTGGGACTGCAAAGCAGCAGCATATGAAGATGACGACGACGACTAGCCGAAACCTCTAACGCCTAAACGAAGCAGCGCCATGAGTTCCAGCTCCCCGGATTCTTCACTTTCCGCTCCTCTCCACTGGAACTTCTCGCAGGTCTTCGGCGAGAAAGCTCCCGGCGAAGACGTCCAGAACAGTTAGCTTCCCCTCTCTCTATCTCTCTATCTCTCTTTGACGGTGTGCGTTTGCTTGGATTTGTCGATCGGAGTTTCTTCGTTTTCGTGAATGTTCAGCTCCCGTCTGCAGGTGACCTAATATCTGCTATCGAATTCGACAAGAGCGGCCGTCACCTCGCCGTTGGAGATCGCGGCGGCCGTGTGATAATCTTCGAGAGCAAGGAGGCGGAGGAGACGAATGTAAGTATGAAATGGTGTTGTTTTCCCATTTGAATGATGCAGAAGCACTTCTGAATCGGGTTGAATTGAGCTCTTTTCTCTGTAATTAGGAGCAACGTTCTCGAATCGAATTGGAGGCGGTAGATTTTAGTTCCAAGGCACATCGCCGGCCTATTTATCAGTACAAGGCTGAATTTCAGAGTCATGAACCGGAGGTGTGGTGATTGTTTGTCACAGCTACTCTCAGTTGTTGTTGTGTGTTTCTGGATTCTTCCTCGATTAATGCTTTTTTTTTTGTGTGTGGTGCCGATGTTGTTTCTGCTGGCTTGTATAGTTTGACTACTTGAAAAGCTTGGAGATTGAAGAGAAGATCAATAGAGTAAGGTGGTGTATGACGCATGGTGGATCGATGTTTCTGCTTTCTGCAAATGATAAGACGGTTAAACTTTGGAAGGTACGAGTTGAAGTTGTTGGTGCTTGTTCTTCTTTGCTGGCATTAGTCGTGGGTGTTTCCTTACATCTTGTAACCTGAGGTGTGAAGTGCTTCATTCGATGGTTGTTGTCTCTAGCTCAAGGAACATAAGGTGAAGCAAGTAAAAGAAACGGACCATAGTTCAGCTGTGCATTCAGAGAATGGTCTTTTGGCTGAAGCGAGTTACATAAGCTTGCAAGGAAAACCAACTGTTCCTAACGGCCATGATATGGAATGGACAACAAATGCAGTTAAGAACATTTCCCCAGTTCAAGAAGCGCAAGCCAAGGTAAAAGTCTTGCACTTTTAGTTGAAATCCTTTGAAGTTTGTTCAATACACGTTCTTTCTGGATAAGTGTTTTGTTTACTCTGCTTCTTGTGTAATTAGATTTCTTCGCTCGAAGATTCTGTCCGTGCAAGTTGCCGAAAGGTTTATGCTCATGCACATGATTTCAATATCAATTCAGTTTCAAACAATAGGTAAATATTTACTTGCCATCATGTTCTTGTGCTGAATGTGCAATTCAATACTGGTCACTCATCACTTTTGTCATGCTAGGCGAATCTTGAGTTGACTGCGTCTTCGGCGCATAACATTCTGGATCTCTTTCCTCTGCTTCTAAGATGTTCATCATTTCCATGCAGTGATGGTGAGACCTTTATTTCTGCAGATGACCTTAGAATAAACTTATGGAACCTTGATGTCAAAGATCAGTGTTTCAATATCATTGACATAAAGCCGTCAAACATGGAAGATCTTACTGGTAATCCTGTAGTGAATTGTTACTGACAAGTCTCTTGCTTTTTCTTTCCCTGACCAACTTCCTCAGCTACTTACCCTCTTTCCTGTAGACCCTTTATTTTTATAATGATGGAGCAAGAATGACTAATATCCAGGGCATTGTTTTATTGGTGCGATGATTGGAACAACAAATTAAGATGGATGCTTGTGCTTGTAGAGAATGTTGTTCCATCTGCGGTGTAGTTTATATACCATGTCACAGCTGTAACTATGCACGAGTTACTGTGCCCTAATTTTATCTTGGCCTTATGTTCAGAGGTTATAACATCAGCAGAGTTCCATCCAAGTCATTGTAATCTGCTGGCATACAGTAGCTCGAGAGGTTTTATTCATCTAATTGACATGCGGCAATCAGCATTATGTGATAAAAGCGCAACAATGTGAGAGTAGTTCATGCTTCAAGTGCACTGTTAACTCCTTCCGATCTTATTTTACACCTGTTACAAATCATCTCAAAACAGTGAGAATGACGCCTTTTTTATTTTTGCCAGATTACAGGAAACTGAGCATCAACCAGGGTCTAAGTCATTCTTTACAGAGATTATAGCCTCTATTTCAGATATCAAGTTTGTAAATGATGGACAGTGCATCTTAAGTCGTGATTTTATGAACTTAAAGGTTGTCGATCCTAATTCTCACTAATTGTGCAGCTCTATTATTTGTATTGTTGAAGGGTTTTGTGATATGATGATGAGTTTGTCTTGTACAAGGAAATGTTGGTCTCATGATTTCTGTGCCTGATCTAGTTCCTTTACATGTCAGGAGGGCCCTCTTTTTATTTATTTTAGCTCTTCTCCTCTTGTCCCCTTTGTCAGTTTAAGGAAAGGTTCTGCACATGATTTTCTTCTGTGATGGGCATTCCTTTCTTTTGGTAAATCCTATATATTGTCTGCTCAAGTTACAGAGCCCAACCTATTTGTCGTGCTAGAATGAGTGGAACTGCATTTGAAATGGAGCATTCAACCTGTGGGGTTTTTTCTTCTTCTTTTGTCTCTGGCGTCTTGAAAGCTTTTGATGTAAGTTGATTCCTGTTCTTTTATTGGTTCAGCTATGGGACATTCGAAAGGACTCTATGCCAGTGAAGGTATTCAAGGTTCATGAGCACCTACGCCCTAAGGTAAGGCTGTTCCCTTATGAAGATAAAACTCTGTAGCTGATGTAACTGATGATGGTTCTTATAGTTGTTTCTCGAAAGTCGTTGTGCCCTTTGTAATTTCAGGAGTTATACACTTTAAGTTGTTCAGTGCTTGAATTTTCCCCTTTATGTTTTCCTAGAAGTTGATCCATGATATATTGCCTCTTCACTCGTTGATTTACCATGTTTCCTGCAGTTGTGTGAGTTGTACAATAATGATTCAATATTTGATAAATTTGAATGCTGCGTCAATGGAAGTGGTTCACATTTTGCAACTGGATCTTACAGGTTTCACCACACACTTCGAACTCTCCTGGGCACGCATTTAACTACATAGTCCCTGCTTAAACGTTTTGCATCCCTAATTCAATGACAGTTCTCTTCTTTTATGTACACAGCAACCTTTTACATGTATTCTCGAACGGTGATTCGACTGAAGAGCACATGACAGTAGAGGCTGGCAAAAACCCAAGCAGGTTGGCTCCCCTCCCCTCCCCTCCCTTCTCCTAACTACATGCTGAAAGCCCAAATCCTACCACCTGAATCATTCCTCTCAACGATCATGTTTGATGATCGTGTGTTCTATAGTGACTAACACTTTGGGCAAATGTCTTCAACTAACGGAGTGTACTGTTCTTCGAAAAATCAGGAAGCCAGCCGTCCATTCTGCATCAAGGCCTCGAAGGTCATCCTTGAGCAACCTAACGCGTGGATTTTACCGGCAAGGTTGGGGTTCTGAAAATCCTTCTTTTTTTTTTCTGCATGCTCTCACCTCACATTGTGTTCCATATGCACTGATATGATTTCTGTTTGCCACCCAGGGAATTCCAATTCGGGTGCAAGCAGTCATGAATTTGCATGTGATCTGAGCTCCAAGTTGCTTCATCTGGCATGGAACCCTACCAGTAACTTGATTGCCTGTTCCGCTGGAAGTAGCTTGTTCATGTATTATGCTTAACCAGGTTACCACCACATTACTGCTGATTGATTAAATAAAGGAAATTCCACTGAAAAGTATAAGCAAAAGAGAAAGGAATTTTCAGTTTGTCCGTAAGAACGAATGGTTTTGAGATGAATTGATACAAAGGTATCATTTGGTTCACATAGTAGTTATTCTATTTTTCCCTAGATTTGTAGTTCAAAGGTACTAAAATGGTAGCAGTAAGCAGACTGACATCATAGTTGATCAGCAAAACTTCAGCGAGCGCTACAATGTTCTTCCTTATTTTATTTGTATGGAATGGTTGAGATTTCGTTCCTGAAATGAGATATAGATATGAGCGACACCTTTAGCCAATTAGGCAGAGGAGAAAACCTTTGAGTCACTAAAAGCTAGTAGGGATGTAAGTTAGGTTTTGGGTTTGCAGTTTTAATTGAAATCGAAGCGATTACATGCCCTTAATGTTTTCACTAGCACCGGGCCCGCCTCGTTGGGCGGGTAAGCTACTCACAATCGTATTATTTGATAAAAATTGAAATATAAATCCAATTGATAATAGTTCATTGTTTTGATAACTTTGGTAATAAAATCGTGTTTGTACCAAAGTTTAGCCAAAAAAATGTGTTATTAATACCTAAGAAAATTTTATCTAAAAATTGTTGAAAGGAAGTGTTTATGGGAGAAGCTGAAATTAAACTATCCATGCGGATAGAGCAACTTAATGTTTATTATGAAGATGAATTAAAAGAATTGATTTGTAATTTTACAAATAATAATAATAATATTAAATGAGATGAACGTAAAAAAATGTGTTGAAAAAATGTTATATGAGATGAACGTAAAAAAAAGTAATTGGAAATAAATAATTGACCATCAATTCAACAGTCTGATTGATTTCCAGCCAACAAAAGAATGAGCGAATACTGGGCCACCAAATTGAATGGCAGGGAAGTGGAACCAAAGCCAAAACTTGTATCCGTCCTTCACCAACAATCGATCGACTTCCTTCTGGTTTCTAATACTATCTCAGATTCTCAATAGTTCCACTTCATTTTCCCCGGGTTCTCCAGGGATTACTTCTAAACCTATCTCTTCATCCTCACCAATCTGAGAATCCCTAGCACCATGCCCGGCCTGTTGGCTGGGGAGTTTGATTATTATGTATGTTGTATGTGTTGTAACAACTTATAATGTGTAAATAGTGAAGATTATTATGCATTTTTTATGTGTTGTTACTACTTATAATGCGTGTAAATAGCAAAGATATAGAACTGATAGCGATATACATGTTTACAAATAAAGCGTTTATAATTGATCTGTGATATAGTCCAACATATCAATGAAAATGTTTTCCAATATGTATCATATTTGTTGATCACGACATAGATTATAGATATGAAATTGCATGATTTGAAAGGGCACGTTGCGGATTGATAGCCAAAAACGAATTACCTAAAATGACAGGTAAATTGCCCAAATTACCCTTCCGTGAAACCCTCACATGCCCGGAAATTCAAATTCATGGAAATCCAACCCATGTTTTGCCTTTATATATTATGTAGAAATACAAATAACTTAAGATAAAATATAAATATAGAAGCATCATCACCAAACATATTTTTAGAGTTTAATCAAAGAAACAACAATAAATAAAATGTAGCCTAGTTGTTTCGTCATTTAAGTGACCAAGGTTCGAACTCCAATGATAACATTTTTTATATATAAATATGAATTGGGTGCAATGACAAAAATGATCTTTCTAAAATCAATCTTAGGCCACGAAATTTGAAATGGGAGAAAACCTTTGAGTCACTAAAAGCTAGTAGGGGTGTTGGTTAGGTTTTGGGTTTGCAGTTTTAATTGAAATCGAATCGATTACATGCCCTTAATGTTTTCATGAGCGGTTAGAAATTCATAATGCGATAAACGGTTTCGGTTTCACTTAAAATCGAAAATCAATGAAGGAACTGATAACAGGTCTATTGTCTTGCTAGTGATTCGATTTCTTCTCTCGGTTTATCCAAATAGAAACCGAACAGTTAAAGGGCTTACCGATTTCCAGAAATTGAAAACCTAAGCCTCTAGATGCAAATTTTGGTTCCCAATTTTTCATCTTAACAGTTTGATTAACCGAATCGACAACCATAATAGCTAGAATGAGCATGTGGATGGTTCACCAGCAGTTTAATGACCTACATGCAAATAGTTGTTTCGTCATTTAAGTGACCAAGGTTCGAACTCCAATGATAACATTTTTTATATATAAATATGAATTGGGTGCAATGACAAAAATGATCTTTCTAAAATCAATCTTAGGCCACGAAATTTGAAATGGGAGAAAACCTTTGAGTCACTAAAAGCTAGTAGGGGTGTTGGTTAGGTTTTGGGTTTGCAGTTTTAATTGAAATCGAATCGATTACATGCCCTTAATGTTTTCATGAGCGGTTAGAAATTCATAATGCGATAAACGGTTTCGGTTTCACTTAAAATCGAAAATCAATGAAGGAACTGATAACAGGTCTATTGTCTTGCTAGTGATTCGATTTCTTCTCTCGGTTTATCCAAATAGAAACCGAACAGTTAAAGGGCTTACCGATTTCCAGAAATTGAAAACCTAAGCCTCTAGATGCAAATTTTGGTTCCCAATTTTTCATCTTAACAGTTTGATTAACCGAATCGACAACCATAATAGCTAGAATGAGCATGTGGATGGTTCACCAGCAGTTTAATGACCTACATGCAAATAGTTGTTTCGTCATTTAAGTGACCAAGGTTCGAACTCCAATGATAACATTTTTTATATATAAATATGAATTGGGTGCAATGACAAAAATGATCTTTCTAAAATCAATCTTAGGCCACGAAATTTGAAATGGGAGAAAACCTTTGAGTCACTAAAAGCTAGTAGGGGTGTTGGTTAGGTTTTGGGTTTGCAGTTTTAATTGAAATCGAATCGATTACATGCCCTTAATGTTTTCATGAGCGGTTAGAAATTCATAATGCGATAAACGGTTTCGGTTTCACTTAAAATCGAAAATCAATGAAGGAACTGATAACAGGTCTATTGTCTCGCTAGTGGTTCGATTTCTTCTCTCGGTTTATCCAAATAGAAACCGAACAGTTAAAGGGCTTACCGATTTCCAGAAATTGAAAACCTAAGCCTCTAGATGCAAATTTTGGTTCCCAATTTTTCATCTTAACAGTTTGATTAACCGAATCGACAACCATAATAGCTAGAATGAGCATGTGGATGGTTCACCAGCGGTTTAATGACCTACATGCAAATAAGTCGAATTGTCGTAGGGTGAATGATTGATGTGGGTGGATTGTGGGGTAGTAAATCTCCTACCCGTATATATTAGGGTGGATGGTGGGTGAATCTCGAGTAACTTGAATGACCTGCACCTCAGTTTTCAAATGAAAAAAATGTTTATTTTTTATACTATCAATTGGATAATTAATTATCTATCTAATTGCAGCGAGGAATGACAATGAAGCAGGTCGGGGTATCTTAATACTCATGCACGTCCCGTTGCAAGTTGAGTAATTTATCATGTGTCACGGATCATGATAGGTCGACCCATATGGGTATGTAATTTAAAGGGAAACACAAGAAATCTTCATATTTTATTAAACAATCGAGAAACAAATTATAGCATGATAAATATAATTAAATTATTTGATAAATTGATATTTTCACATATTTATAATTTTATTAGAGCTAAAATATAAGGCAATAAAAGCAAAATCCTATGTAATTTGAGTAAAATTACATGCAATTTAGGCAAAAATGGATCGAGAATGGATGGCTCATGACAAGTCACGTCGAAGAGAGTACACATCCCTAATTGTGACAAACAAATAATATAATGGAAGTATTATTATTGGTTAATATTGTTCATTGGATATTGAGATGCCTATTACAAACAATTAATTTTATCAAAATTGAAAAGAAAACATCATATTTTTCTATAATTAGTTGATGAAGTAATGAAAGATTGATACATCTGCCAAAGAAGTGAAATTCATATGTGTTAAAGGACTTGGTCTCTAGGCATTTGTAAATTGTAACTAGGGTAAAATACCTCGGGTAGCACTTAAGTTTGAGAATTGGGGTAGACATACCACTTAAGCTTGAATAGGGCGTCGGGTACCACTGAACTCTATTATATGTGCACCCTGTACCACTTAAGTTTACTGTTATGTGCATTGTGTTAAAGTTGACAGAATATTCTTAGAATATTCCGTTTTCTAAATTTCAATATTTGTCCTTCTACTTTTCTTATTGTAAAAAATCATTTGGACTTATGGAAAACATAATTTTTTATTGTTTAATTAGAATCCTCTTTTGAATACTTGATAGAAAATCAATAATTCAATATAAAATTTAGAATCAATTATTATTATAAGTATTTTTAATCATCATTATATGTTCATGTAAATTATAATTGAATAATTTTCTCAAGCAAATATATTTTATGAATTCTATCTCGATATAAATAATCTGAGAATGTTATATTTAGTTCTCTTACATCAGAATGATGTTGTGTAATTTTCCATGTTGAATTTTCTTTTAATTCTCTAATATTATATTTGTAGATGTTTCATATTAGTTAAATTTAGTAATTCTAATTCTCTTCCTATAATCATATTTTATTTTCTATATTTTTTTACTGAATGTTGTAGCTTTTATAATTCATCTATTACTTGGTTACTTTCCGTCTCTTTTTGTTCTAAATGTTTTTTTAATTACTGGAATATATTTTTATTCCTTATGATTGTGTTCTATTTATCTTTCTTTGGTTTTGATGTATTGATGATCGATTATGTTCTATTTTAACTATTTCTAATGGTGCTTCTAATTGAATTAGGGTGTTTAAATGGATATTCTAATATTAATTTTAAATATTTATTATTATATTCTAGTGTACTTATTATTTTTCTTATGTTCATTTAATATTTGTACTAATTTATCTATTTTATGAAAAATTTCGATTAGCCATTTTAGTAATAATATGTTTAGAAGGTTTTCTAATTTTTATATTAGATAAAAATTGTTGAAATATAGTTTTGAATGTTTTTAAAAATTTTGGGTACAAAAAAGTAATTAAAAGCTTGTGTTGGATGAAAAGTTGACGGATGCACATTTTGTTGACTTTAATGGTATCCGACGCCCTATTCAAAATTAAGTGGTATGTCTATCCCAATTCTCAAACTTAAGTGGTACCTGAGGTATTTTAACCTCTATATTATGAAAATTTTTGATTAGCCATTTTAGTAATAATATGTTTAGAAGGTTTTCTAATTTTTATATTAGATAAAACTTGTTGAAATATAGTTTTGAATGTTTTCAAAATTTTTGGGTACCCAAAAGTAATTAAAAGTTTGGGTTGGATGGAAAAGTTGACGGATGCACATTTTGCTGACTTTAATGGTACTCGACGCCCTATTCAAAATTAAGTGGTATGTCTACCCCAATTCTCAAACTTAAATGGTACCCGAGGTATTTTACCCATTGTAACTACAGGCTTTTTTCTCTCTCACAACAAATGCTTCATTAAGGGGTCGTTTGGATGTGGAAATTTTAAAACGTTGAAATTTGTCTGAATTTCCATGTTTTACAAAACCAAGGAATTGACTTGTGGAAATTGAAAAAAAAAATTCACGTTTGAATAGGGTTTAGTTTTGTGGGAATTGATGGTATGGAATTTGAAAAAAGAAGTAAGAAAACGTGGTAATGTCAAATTACTAGGGGGAGGTGTAGTATTCTCAATTACCATGAATGTGGTAATTGAAGCCAATTTCCATACAATTTTTGCTCTCCCAAACGTGGATTTTTAACCCAATTATTGCATTATGTAATAATTGGGTCCAATTACTTCATTAATAAGCCAGTGAGTTAGTATGAACAAATGCTTGATTTAATGACAATACCACAAACCTACAACCTGATGTTTCAGGTTCGAATACCTTAAATAGTACTTTAATGACAAAAAGTGAAAACCTATATCACCCTTTAAAAAGTGAGTGAGTTAGTTTGAGGTTGAAACTCATCCGACCGACCCAATTCCCACCATACTAATAGCAGAAGAAGAGGTAGGCTATATTGACATGCGTCGGTCTACTGCAGGTGACATGTCGTTGTGTCATCTCCTAGAGATGCAAGAAACATGATAATTAAGGTCTCCACTCCTCCACCAAAGCAGAATTTTGACCGGTGTCTTATATGAGTTCTGAACTGAAATGGTTACATTGCATACTGCACGATTTAGGGGGTCACTTGTCCGTCACCTATGGATCTCCATGTTGGCAATACTAGTGCTATTCATATAGCAGTTAATCTGGTGGTTGGTGATCGTAACAAGCACATTAAAGTTCAAATTCACTACATTCACAATCCGTCCTCCACCCACCCAATTTTTAATGGGTCACCTATTGTAGAACTCACATCCGCCCATTTAAATCACGCACAACACTATGAGTAGATCAATTGCGAGTGAAATTCATGTGCTTAGCCATCCAATACTCACCCACCCTTACCCATTGATCAAGGATACTACATAAATCCTTCTGTGTTATCATCGGTTTTGTTCTCATCTGTTTTCAATTTCCAAGTCGGCCGGCTGGATGTATAACTGTTGATGCAAGCTAGCTAGAATTTAACTACTGGTTGGTAGATAGTGGGACAACAAAAATGGTTGGCAAACTGGAATGAGAGGTGCCATAATTTGACGCGTCAGGCCAAGCTGCGAAGGAGACAACATTTATTTCTGGGTAGGTAATGTTATGTTACGACTTCCCTTTGTATATATATGCTATGTATTGAGAATGTAGCATGAATTGGAAGTCTTTTCATATAATCGTGATGACGCGTGAGAGGCTCACATCGTTGGAAACTTGAAACAAAAAAAACAAAAAAAAAAAAAACTAAAGGAAACTAAATATGCTAGGGTTTATTCTTTTTCGATAAATAAAACGCAAGGGTTAAGTACGTATTTATAGGACGCATCCCATAAACCCTTTTCCCTCCAAACAAGGAAAGCTAATCACAATCCGACTCCTAATTGACTACTACCTAAACAGGGATAATAATAACTCGATAAACTAAAGTAATATCCCAAAATAAACATAATAATAATTATGATGAAAAGGGGTCCAGAGGCTCGGCTGCATAAACGCATCACGTGATAATACATATAAGAAAAATGAACGATGATCGACAACTAATCAAACTATCGACAAGAGAAATGGGATTCTTTGAATAGTACATGATGAATTATAGTAGGGAGAGTCATCATTTTGAGATCATCTTGATCATATAATTATGAAATTAAATGAGTTTCTTTGACTTGAAGAGATTAAGTTCTAGATAAATGGTAGTAATCTAGTGCTTGTGGAATCGGTTACTCTACTTATCACTTTATTGGTTGATACTAATGTTGTGAGAATCGAATTGAAGCACGAACCAATATAGCAAGTGATTCAAGTTTTAATGGTTCAATCGGTTAGAGACCGTTAAAAATTCGTTAATGAACCAATACCTTACAAACAATAATATTATAAGAATATGCTTAAATTCAAAGAGTAGATTCCACTTAAACAAGAATACCAAGCGATTTATTATATAACCTAATCTGCCAACTTTGTTAACCAAACTAATAAAGAAAATTACAAAACATTAAGACCTTTAACAATTCCCCAAGCATATGGGAACCGGGTAAAATATCTCGGGTATCATTTAAGTTTGAGATTTTTTTTTAGGGATTTAAGTTTGAGAATTTGAATAGACATACCACTTAAGTTTGAATAGGGCGCCGTGTATCATTAAAGTCCACAAAAAGTGCATCCGTTAGTTTTCCATCCAACCCAAACTTTTAATTACCTTTTGATACCCAAAACTTATGAAAACATCAAAAGTTATATTTCAACAAGTATTATCTAATATAAAAATTAGAAAACCTTCTAAACATAGTACTACTAGAATGACTAATGAAGTTTTTTCAATATAATAGATAAATTAGTAAAAAAATATAAACGAACATCAAGAAAGAATAATAATATACTAAAAGATAATAAAAAAATTAAAATTAATATTAGAATATCTATTTAAAACCCTAATTTAATTAAGGGTTATAGGTATAATATGCCCCTCTACTATGACGTTTTATCAAACATGCCCCTCTACTATTTTTTACATCAAACATGCCCCTGTACTTTGAAAAATTATCAAACATGCCCTTATGTTAAAAATTTCATTGAAAAAATCGTCAATCATGGTTGAACCGAGATTTAGACGACCCGACATCGGCAAATGGGAGAGAAAATGTCAGTTTTATCTACCGTTGTATTTCTCTGGGTGTCTTCAAAGTGAAATTATTTGAATTATTTGGCTATACAAAAGACAAAAAAAAATTAAAAGTGAAATTATTAGGGATATTTTAGACAGTGCACTAGTGGTATCGATTTTAGTCTGGTGGTACGCTACTAGTGGTAAGTGGTACGGTACCATTGGTAATGGTACACTACCACTACCACTAGTGCTCTACTAGTTAAAAATCAGTACTACCAGAGAATAACATAAAAAAAAAGATTTGGAATCTGAAAAATCTCAAATCTGGAAAAAATATATCAAGTGATGATGAAAGGAGAAGGTAGGGGAGAGGTCGTTACCTCGCGGCGGCAGCGACAGACCGACAGTGAATGAGAGCGGCAGGAGAGAGATGGCAGCGACAAAGAGTGGAGGGAGGCAAAAGGTCGTGGGATGGTGGAGGGCGCAACGATGGTGGGGGCTGGAGGGAGGTGGAGGGTGCAGCGGGGGCTGGAGGGAGGCGGAGGGTCGTAGGGTGGCTGCGGAGGCGTCGTCATTGTTGGTGGCAGCGGGAGGTGGAGACGACGCTGACGCCGACATGGAAGTAGGGATGCCAATTTTAACCTGATCCGTTTACCTGACCTGTTTGACCTGTTTTGGGGCTCCACCTCTCATCGACCCGACCTGCCCTGACCCGACTCATTCTCGATCCGTTTTTGCCTAAAATTACATGTAATCTTAATCAAATTACTTAGAATCATCCTTTTATTACATCAAAGATAATCACAATGCTTGAAAGATATTGATGACTGAAATGGTGAAGCAATAAAATCTAAAATATAGGTGTGTAACACATGTTACTTGAAATACTTAAAATATAAAAAATCACACCATTCATAACTCTCCACGTTGGATTCTGGGAAAACTCATCTGATACTCGAAAGTAATGCGAGTTGAATTTTTTTCTGATAAAATTGATTGTAGTTTGGTTGGATACCCATGATAATGAGTTATTCTTATCCCTACTATTATACATATGACACTAGTTTTTGGATAATGATAAAAAGAATTAGTCACTTGAAACAAGTCGAGTCATCACTTTCTGTTAGAAATACGCTCAGCCAAAGCGAGCTTGGTTTGTCGAGAGCCTTATACGAGGTTTCTAAACCAAATCACAAGTACCATAATTAAAATAATTATTTTTTATTTGATTTGGTTGTATTGAACTATTTAAAGTTTTGCAATATTTTCATAGACCAGGAAACCGGATCGTACCGGCCGGTTCAACCGGAAATTGGACCAAAAGCGGTACGGTGGGCTGTTTGTGCTGATTTTACCGTGCCGGCCGGTTTTTTCGGTTTGACCGGTTGAACCGGCCGGTACGATCCGATTTCCTGGTCTATGATTCAGCTTCATTTCTACGTATTCTCGTCCAATATGTGGAAAATAATTAAAAGCGAATATTATTTTGCTATTTTTCTATGTTGAAAATGGGTCACCGTGGTTGTATAATGCTCTATTTGGTTCTTTTTTTGATGGATTATATTTTTTATACTGTCGCATTTCATTTCTCTATCAATAGTGAAAAACGGTATTTACCGGTACAAAACGGTTGAACCATGGTCGTACCACAAAATACCATACCAGAAAGAAATCCGATATGATGTCCGGTACGGTTTCCTTTACCATGAATATTTTTGGGAATAAGAAAGAACAATACTTGAATCTCTAATTCCCAAATTCCCTTTTCTTCCTCTGTAAAATTTGATGATGCAAAAGGAAACGAACACTGTACACAAGAGTTTTACGTGGTATCCCTGTTCGATGTGAACATGATTAATCTACGGTGAGCTCGTAAGAGCTCACGACTTATTTGTTATTAGGATTACATCTTGACGGCTTATTATCACACAAGTCGATAGCTAAGCTTATATAGAGAAAGACTTAGGGTTAAAACCCTAATCCAACGAATCAGACGAGGCGCAACAAGACCCAATACTAACACGGTTTAAGTAACCGCAACATCCTCTCGATTCCTCTTCTCAATTATGTTGATTCTTCTTCTCTTACCACACAAAATTACGAAGTTTCTACTCCAATTCTGTTGATTCTTCTTCTGTCGAGGGGTAGTTCTTAAAGACCAAGAGCAACAAAAATCGATGGAAAGTAGTGTTCAGTTTTTTTTTTTGTTGCAAAGTCAGTGTTGAAAAGATAGTCACAATGAGGAAGAAAGAAAAGAGCGGGAGTCGACCAATAGTCGAACTCCCGATGAGAGGGCGTGCCACATGATGAGAAGCCCTATTGAGTTGACGAGAAACAAAACCGTAAGAAACTATGCTAAATGAGGAAGCTAAACTCCGAGCGTCCTCCAATATAGCTCCTCTCCGATCATGATGCATATCACCTCCAACCATCCGTTGGATCAAGAGTTGAGAGTCACCATGAAATTTAACAGGAAGAAAGGAATGGGTTAGACACCACTGTAAAGCATCACGTAAAACTAAACATTCCATAATAAACGGATCTTGAATCCCATCATAATATTTTTCAAATGAAAATAGAACATTACCTGTCACTTGGAAGCCTACAAAGCCGATACTTCCTCCTTGACCACGCTTGACCGCACCATCAAACCATACATTGATTATGCCTGAGGGAGATATGCATGTAGCCGGGGTGATGCTAACACCGGTTGTGGCAGTAGGTAATTGAAGATTACTACCGGCTACCTCCACTCATCTACTTATCGTTGATACTGCCGAAATAATGCATGTGGGAGAATGTGATCATGAACGGCCCAACATCGTCCCTTCCAAATTCTCCAAAGAATGAAAACAATGTTAGCTAGATCACTTTTAGAAAGGTTCATGGAAAAGAAAAGATGTGGCCAGGCCTCGTCGGGAGCCATTCCACCAAGAATATTACTCATGCCTTCAAGGTGTGCCAATTTCCAAAGTCCTCGAGCTATGCTGCAGGTAAAGAAAAGGTGGGAAAAAGATTCTGGATCCCTGGAGAAAATAGGACATATTGTGTTAGGAACAAGGGTTTTAGTGAATAACACTATCTACAGAGACAAAAATCCACGGACGACTCTCCAAAAGAAGAACTTCAGTTTGGGCGGCACGATAATGCTCCAAAGGAGTTTCCAGAATCGAGTGTCAAAAGGTAGAACCACCGGGGGATGTCGAAGGTTGAATTCAGAAGACAGAAGATGATATCTTGACTTAACAGTGTAAATACTGGAAGGAGAGTAATGCCATACCAAACGATAAGTCGAGTAAGAAAGAGAGGGGGGGGGGGGGGATTGGACAAAATGAGGTCAACACTCTATTGAATAAACAGAGTGGTTAATAGATCCTTCTTCAAAGCATTAGAAACATGAAAAATGAGATCCAAGACAAAAGGAGGGCAGCCACTCAAACCTGGTTGTAACATAGGGGAAGAAGGAGGTGACGAAGGAAGCCAGTTATCCTGTATAGTTTGGATCCGAGATCAATCTACAACCTGCCATCATAGCCCCTGAGGAATAGGCCTCTCCCTTTCAAGATGTCTTGCCATGCCCACGAAGGTCGGAGCCTGCTGTAGCATCAAGAAATAGTCGATGAGGATGGTACCGAGCTTGATAGATCCGGGCTAGATAGCTGGATGGATTCCAGAGGATGCACCACGCCTGCTTAGCTAGCAAAGCAAAATTAAAACGATTAAAATCCCGAAAACTAATTCTCCTTCAAACTTACTCTGACAGATAGCACTCAAAGATATCCAGTGGATGCCATTCTTCTTGTCTTGCCCTGCCCACCAAAACTTAGACAACTGACTGTTACATTTGCGACAAGGGAAAATATCAAAAAATTATTTGGGACCCACGAGGAAAACTATAATTAGGTGACCAAATTCGATTTCTTCTTTCGTGGCAGGCTAGCAGCACAATAGCTAGCGATCATCTCAGAAGGAAAACGTCATTGTCGATTGGACTGTGAAATAAAGAAGTGTTTTGACTGCATAATTAACCATTTTCCTTGAAAAGAAATATGCAAAAACGTGTTTTTGTGCACTTTTCATAGTTTTTAATACTTTTGACTTTGAATGTTTTTGCACACTACATGCTTTGAAACTTATGAGTGTTTATGAAACTGAAGAGTAAAAACGTACGTTATTGCGCTTTCATACGCGGCTTTATACCAAACTAATTGTAATGGTTGTATTTTGAGTTCTAGTCATTGTTTTGGTAAGTGTAGTACTTAGTGTTTGTAGTTGTAAGACCTTCTATGGCTAGATGTCCATGCTAGCTGACTCGTTCTAACTACAACATCCCAATCGACGGTCAAGTTTAACCGTCGATCGGGTGTAGCATAGGGTAAGTAAGCAATAAGAATTTATCGTACCATGGGGATCTAGGTTTACCCTACTTCAGGTTCAGGGTTCGTTATCTAGCCAACCTAGGATGGTGATTAGAAGAATTAAACTAACTAACTTAGCTAACCACTAACCGAGCTATTTACAAGGTTGGGAGCTCTCTTGGGTTGAATCGTCCTAGGTCCGTTCTTTGATCGATGTTGGGTATCCTCCTAGCTCGATCGACTCAAATACACTACCATTTGGAGATGGAATCCCTCGGGAATGACCCAAAACGGCGAATCGATGGATGGGTAGTGCTCTATTCAACCTAGGGTTTCGTATAATTCTAGGCGACCGATCGAATCAACTCCCCCGGGGACTACCCGAACAATCTATGATAGGAGTGACCCGAAGACGCCAAGGAAGGGGCTCTAAGGGGATTATCCCACTCCTAGGTCAAAAGCTCAAAGCATGAAAATGGAAACCACACTCATGCCACTCATGAAAACATCCATCAATTAAGTAAAATCATCAAACAAACATGTAATGTGTCACATACATCAACATAAAACCCAAATCTAGACCTAGGGTTCTTAACCCAAGAGAAGAGGGTGAGTTTCTAGAGAGAGAGATGAGAGATTACAAAGAAACCTCTAGATCTTCATCTTCTTCTTCTGGACTTGATTCCTAGCTTCCAAACTTGATCAATGCCTTCAATTAAGCTCCAAGACCACTCCCTCTCTCACTAGAACTCTCCTTTGGTGTTTTGGGTTGAAACCCTAGAGAAAGAAAGTGTTCCTTCTCCAAAAACCAGCTCCTTTTTCTCTCTCCCCGCTGCTGCCTTCATATTTGCCCGAAAGTGACTAGTTCACGGCCTTGAACACCTAAACGCGTTCGTGAACTTAGTGTCGTCTCCAAAACGCACCGCTTCACTCTCCTAGATTCACGGTTTGTGCTCAAAGTTCACGGTCTTGGTGACCGTGAACTTAGTCGGCGCTAGTAACATCAGAATTTGCCCTAGACACCTCGTTGTTCACGGTTTGCGGATCCAGTTCAAGGTCTTAGAGGCCATGAACTCCAATGACAGACCGTAAAATGCAATTGATTCTTGGATGCCCGCGCTTCACTGTTACGGGGCAATTGTCACGGTCTAGCGATCGTGACAATTGCGTCCAAACAGTGACTTTGGACTTTTCTTCTGTCTTTTTGCGCTTTTCGACCTCCAATTGTCCCAAAATTAATCCTCGACCCTTCCACGCATGCTAGGACCCGAAATGTATCAAAACAAGCACAACCTAGCGTGAAATATGTCGAGCTACGATGAAATGCAAAGGCAAACGATCAATATATGAGGGAAAAAATATGTACAATTGGACCCGAATCACTAGCCAATGATATTCCATCACAACCTCTAAGGGGTTGTCATTTTCACAACCTACCTTCTAGCCATAATATCCATTAACTTTCCTCCCTTTTTTAAATTGATAGACAAGATCGCATGAAGGGTAATTTTGGAACAAAAATAATGCCACATGTGATCTCTCCCTATTATTTATTCATTTCTCACAAGTAACAACCCCCCTCCTCACGTCCTCTCCCCCAACTCTCCTCTCTCTTCCCTCCCACACAAAACCCTAGCCGCCTTCCCTTCCTCCATCCCTCCCTTCCGCCGTTGTCCTCACGCTGCTAATTCCTCCCTTCTCCCTCCTCATCTCCTCCTCATCATTGTGTTCCCTTCCCGCCGAATCTCCTCCCGACCACGACGAGGTCGCCTGTTGTTTTCCAATCTCGCGTCGTCGACGTCATCCATTGACACAGTCATCGCCTCTATCCCGCCAGTTGCCATCCTCTCTCCCGTCGCCCTCCTCCACTGACGTCGTCGTCGCCTCTCTTGGTGTGCGTCCCTCCGTCACTACTCTTTCTCCCCTCCCCTTTGCTTTTTTAGAATTGTGATATTTTTATTTTCAAATCTGATTTTTTTTGTTTATCTCGAGTGATAGTTTTTTCGTCTAGTGGTAGCGTTATCGATGGAGTGGTAGCACTACCGCTCCATCTGGTAACGTTTACCACTGCACTGATAACACTACCAGATGTAGTTGTAAATGTTTTAACGCAATGGTAATGTTACCAGATGAGAGTGGTACATTTTTGAACGCATTGACTATTTTTGCAAGTTGTCGGAGGGAGTCTGACGGTTCCCGTAGAAACTATGTTAGTTGGATTTAAACTCTTTATTGTAGGAAGAGAGATAAAGAGAGAAATGTATTTATTATATGATTTAAACTAAAAAAACAATGCATTGAATATGAGTTTTTTAATTTCCAAAGTATAATAAATACAAGAAATAATTACTTAAATTCTTTTAAGATGTAACCAAATTGCCATTGGTTGTCAGTGAGAGGATTTTGTCTCATTTTTCATTTTCTCTCCTCTCCAGCCTAGTAGCCTATGCCTTGCTCGTGAAGTAGCTGTTCTGCGTGATACCAACGTCGAAGAACGGGACGAGAGAAACTAGAAATCAGCGGCAGCGGCCGGCCATTCTCCTCCGTTTGCCGTCATTCGAGAGTTCACTGATGTCTCTTTCCCCTGAAGCAATCTGCAGCCACACCTTCAAGTTTTCGTGCATTTCCTGGAGTTGGGAATCAGCTTCAAACCTGAAATTGGAAAACCGAAATTCAGCTCGCCGCCTGCTTCAGACAGGTCAGTGCTTCTCCGTTATTTGTTTCCGTTCAAATGGTGCTGCTGCCCCGAACTTTACCTACTCAGAGAGTTGATCAGCTCTTACCGCTCGTTACGACTGAACCCGACGACCCCTTGGGGTCTGCTTTTACCTGAATTTTGATCTTCTGATGATCGGTCTCATTGGCTGTCAATGGTGTCATCGTTAGCATCGCATGCAGCATTGGCTCGCTCGGTTGGATTGTATTTCAATTTTCTTCTTCCTCTTCATTCTCCTTTTCCCTACTGGACTGTGTTATTGGAAAAAAATTTCACCAAGGTGTGGGAAGGCGGAGATGGAGCTGCATGCTGTCATAACTAGTAGCTTCTTTGTTGTTCAATCTTTTCTGCGTTGATGACAATTTTGAGAAGGTGGGTGGGCTTCAGTGGGTGTTCTTCCGGACTGGGAGGTTGTGTTGGGTTAGATTTTGTATGTTCTCATGAATCTAATACCCCTGTTGCTGGTCCTTCACTTCTTAGTGCTTCAGGTGTTTTTTGTTCTTGCTAATTTGGGGCTTTTGCTATAGATGATATTGTTAGGATCATAGGTTGCAAGGGCGTGTCGCAGTGCGGTTCAACCTGTGTAGAAAGATGCTAATGATTCTGATTTCTTCATGCTGGCTTGCCTTTTGAGTCCTTCCTTTGCCATCTTTGGTTCTTGCCTTTAGAAATGTGTTGGGTTTATTTAGTTATTGTATTGTATGTGAAGCTAGATTAATTCTGATTTATGCACTTGTGCAGTGAAGCTGTTAAGTAGGGATGGCGAGCATGATAGCTGTTAACTTGGAGCCAGATCGTCTGAGGGTTGGATCTCGGGGAAGTATTAACCGGATGGTTGAACAAGTACAACAGGAGAAGTACACGAGCCAATATGCAGGAAATGACGTGTTTGAGGATAATAGAAGCCGAAATACCTCAAATGCTGCCCAAACTGGGTCTACTTTGTTGGAGCAGGGACAGTCTGCAGTGGATGATGCTCGAGTTTCATCTACCTCTGCCTTGCCTTCAGCACCAATTTGTCGGCAGTTTTGGAAGGCTGGGAACTATAGTGATGCACATGGCTCCAGAGTCAATCTTCAGAGTATGCTGCAAAAATACTTATATTACATGATCAAGGCCATTGAACACTAGGTTTTTACTCCTTAATTGCTGCCAGAAAGCTATTCCCTGCACTTATGTAAAACCATTGATGAGTGATGCATTTCTGATTTGTGCCTTTTTCCTAGCAACTGGAGGCTGCCTTTTGCGGTTTCCTTTAATGTTGAGTTACAGAGTGATATATTCATTAAGCAGCTACATTCCATTGTCACCCTAATCTTTCTAGCTGACGTTCTTTCAATCTGTTGGATGCTAGGTGGAAAAACCTACCTTCATGTTCACCCTATGTTTCTTCATTCAAACGCCACTTCGCATACGTGGGCATTTGGTGGTATGTATGGTTGAAGCAGTTTTTCAATCACTTTTCGTTGCTTTTGTGTTAGTTTACCAATTTGTCTGTATCTAACTTTCCTCTATATGACCACTTTCAGCAATTGCGGAATTGCTTGACAATGCCATTGACGAGGTAATATTTTCACCCTAATTACTTAGTTAAAAACATGTTTGACCTTTTTAGTTGTGACCTTGTTTTAGTCACAAGTCATTTATAGTTCAGCATAAACTGAACACGTGCATTAAGATGATTGACTAGCTTTCATAAGATTGTCTTTGTTAGTGTTGTGGTATATGATCCACGATTGAACCTCTCCCAACAACTCGAGTTATTGGGAGCAACTGGTTCTTTACATGGTATCAGAGCCTTCTGTGACCGAGAGGTCTTGTGTTCGATTCCCGGTGACCCCCATTTGTTAAGCACATGGTATTCTTGTCTTCAGACCTGTGCAAATTTCAAGCCCTTGTGAGTGGCTTTCATTTGAGGGGGCGTGTTAGTGTTGTGGTATATGATCCACGATTGAACCTCTCTCATCAAGTCGAGTTATTGGGAGCAACTGGTTCTTTACAGTCTTGCTATACTTTACGAAAGACATTGTGAACTATAGTCTATACTTAAAAACCACAATTGTCTCAAGGATGTGGTTTAGTAATTGAACTTGTGATGCATAGCGTTTTGGAATAGGTTGAAAGGTTAAAATATTAGATCATTTTTCATCTTCTCAATGAAATTCATAGGAAAGCTCCTTGGCTTATACATGCTTCATGGTTGAACTACCTAAACCTTGCTATGCTGATACTTTTAGATGGCTGAGCTGCTGCCAGTAGGCCTGTGGGTACACTAATTGCTAGTAACTTTATTTTTTGGATAACTGTGAATTGAATTTATTAATAGTAGAAGAGGGCTAGTAACTGTTTCGAGCAGCCGAGTATTTGGCGAGAACTGCTCAATAATAATGTGGACTTCCTAGCTGCTTTAATCTTTCCTTTTATTGGATAGATCCAAAACGGGGCCACTTTTGTCATGGTAGACAAAATCTCAAATCCAAGAGATGGAAGTTCAGCATTGTTAATCCAAGGTACTCCTTGTCTTTCTTAATGGCGCATACTCCTTCATGTTCATGTGCTCTTTCCTGTCTTTCTTAATGAAAATATTTTGTGGATGATGAACGTTTCTTACTTCTTTTCAATGACTTGGTATCCCTGGAAACTAGATGATGGTGGGGGAATGGACCCTGAAGCAATCCGGCAATGCATCAGTTTTGGGTTCTCTGATAAAAAATCTTCAGAAGCTATTGGACAATGTATGCATTTTAAATGACAATTCTATGTATCTCGGAAAGTTTCCTTTGTATCTTTTAGTTATTGCTGTTGAATGCGGTGTTGCAGATGGTAATGGCTTTAAAACCAGCAGCATGAGGCTTGGAGCTGATGTTATTGTCTTTACTCGCCATATGGAAGAAAGGTTAGACCAAATCATTGAAAGCACATTACAACTTGTGTTATGCATAGGAGTAATCAACTAATCAAGTTAGGATCTAGTTTGGTAGAGTACCTTTTTCCAATTAGAATCTGTTGTCAACATTCTAGCTGTAGTGAGGCAAAAGGGCCACTAAATGATACCTCTAAAAGATCTGGTGGTGATAGATATTAGTATTTATCCTTTCACTTTGAGGAGCACCTTTAGAATTGTATATTCCATGAAATCAAATGGATAAGTTTTCCGTAGCTGGCATGCAATATGGAAGTTGTTTATCTTGAAGGGTTCTCTGATATGGATTCATGATAAGCTTCTGAATTTCACTTACAATTCTTCTTTGTACAGTGATACTAGCCACTTTTTGGCAATTTGTTTTGGTCAAATAATGTACAAAGCAAGTACGGGTGGCCCCATAATTGTGCTTTATTATGTTGTAATAGACTGTAGTTGTGTGCCAAAAAAAATTGTGTTGTCTGGTATTCATCGTTAGACCCATCTAATCTTTTTATTCCATGCGTTCTATACAGGTCTGCGACTCAAAGTATTGGTCTCCTCTCATATTCATTTTTGATGCGGATGGGTCATGACCGAATAATAGTTCCAATGGTGAGTGCCAGCATCATACTTGAGATACGTTAGTCTACTTGCTTCTTCCTACTTTATGTTAGGAACTGTATCATGTGGATAAGGTGTTTATGGTGCTTAAATATGTGAGTGGGTGACATATATTGTTCTGCTAGATGGGGCACGCCACCCTTCAGGTTCCACTTAGAAATTTGACCAGCGAGCAATCTTTTCTCTGAAAATTTTACTTTGTATCTCTTGTTATGCAGGTGGATTATGAGTTCAATACAGATATTGGGAAGTTCGGAATTTCTAGGCGGCATACCAATGAGTCTTTCCAGGCTAATCTTTCATTACTTTTGCAATGGTCTCCATATTCAAGCGAAACAGAGCTGTTGAAGCAGGTGAATCTCATTTTTAAGAACTTACTACTAAATTACATTGGAGATTTTGTTGGCAGTTCAATATCTATATCATCTCACACCTCGTTTGGGTGCCCAGTAGGGGAACTATATAAATCTATTATCTGATGGAAGGCATGAAGTTTGGTCTCTAGTGAGGGAATTTGAAAATTTGAACAGAGTGCAGCCTTCGAAACCTCTCTTCTCAAATTTTGTGAATGCCTACGCTATAGCTCTTCTTTTACAATCATCGAGTGATCAGCCACTTTCATTCTCACACTCTAAATTTAGTAACCAAACATTATTCGTTGCAGTTTGATGATGTTGGATTACATGGGACAAAAGTTGTGATCTATAACCTGTGGTACAATGATGATGGCAACTTGGAGTTAGACTTTAATAAAGATCCTCAGGTTTGCCTTTGTTGCTTTCTCCCAATGAATTGAAGCTTCTTAGGCTGTGTACAAAACTGATATTGCTAGAAGTGGTTTTTGTGTTAGCATCATTCACTTTTTCATTTTAATGAAATGGCAGTTCAAGCTTTTTGGGAACTTCAGACAACTATTAATAACTAGTCAAAGTGATCACAAAGTGAATGGTCGAAGAAAGGATGTGTCATAAATGGGAAGTCACTGCAAGTATTTCTTAAGCATATTTGAAAAGGTCCTGAACGAAACAATACAATGCATTTATGGAGCTTATTTAGAAAGTATGCATGGCTTGTAATTCGATTATAGTCTTGAACATTTTCTCCTGTTTCTTGTTATTCTTGAGTTTTCCTAGAACATAGCGGCCTATTGTGTACTTGTCCTATATCCATAAGGCAACAGGAGAATGATGAAGTCAGTCCCTTTTCCTTAATTCTTGCTTCTCCATCAAACTTTAATATGTCTTGACCTCTTGCAGTACTAGGCATTTATTTCATCCTTAAACCTTAATCTGATAGAAAATTTTCCACATACAGAAAAAAAAAAATCAATAAAAACTTATGTAAATGCAACAGACATGCAGCTGTTCGCTTTTAATATTATCATCACTTGAATGACCGCGGGAGATCAGTAAATCCAGAATTTCCATAACTATGAGGTTATAAGAGAACCTTCCAGGCTTAAATTGTTGTTTGGTGTTACATTTTAGGACATTTGTATTGAAGGAGATACAAGAAAGGTAGAATCGCTTCCTGCTTGGAGGACAGTAAAGGAACAGCACATTGCCAATCGCTTACATTACTCTCTACGTGTAAGTTAATTGTGAAACACACTCCTTGCATTTACCATGTGAGTTTTTTAATCTATCTAATTTGCTTCGTAGGCATATATGTCCATATTGTACCTGCGAATTCCTGAAACTTTCTGTATTAAATTGCGTGGCCAAGTTGTTATGCCCCATAATCTTGCTGATGACCTCAAGTTTCCAGAATATATCTTGTATAAACCTCAGGCTGGGGGGTTAAGAGAGGTATGCTATCTTTTCTATTCGTGCTTATTTTCTCAAGTCTTGGCTCTTATTATTCCCACCCATGTGTCTCTAGATTGGAGATGCCTGTTCGGGGCCATTTTAGACAACCTCTACTTTGCAGTTAAAAATCTAAGTGATACCACAAATATCTGATGGGTTGCACTTTGTCATGCTATTTCTAATCTTTTAGTTCAGATTGTTGTGGTTGTTTCATTGTTTAAATTGTGATTTTACTATGCTTCCTATTAGATATGTTTTCGTGTGGTGAAGAGTTGTAGTAGGGACTGATTTTGGAACTATTCATTAGACAGAAGTCTAAATTTCTGATCGTTGAACACTGGAACTTGTTTAAATCATATACCTTTATCTAGTACGATGAAGAAGGTGGTTTGCCTATGTGCATCACAATAAATGAAGCTGTGATGCATATGTCTGTTTTTCATGGCTTGTATTTGCACCTTGTTTCATTTGTTATTTGCTGCCCACTACACTGCAAAGCATAGCTACCATATAGTGATGGAGTTTGTATTCCTCTTAATTCACTTTCTAGGTTAACGTGATAACTACAATTGGGTTTGTGAAAGATGCTCCACATGTCAATATCCATGGCTTCAATATTTATCACAAGAACCGTCTAATAAAGGTAAATTTATCCATTCATTGTAATCTATTGCTCGACTTCTTATAAAACCTCACAAAACCTCTCTAACCTCATCTCTCTAGAAATCTAAATAAATCCAACTCCCAGCCCATTTGTTGATGAAGTTTCTGTGCAGTGTTCTGTTGGCACTGGTTAGGAGTGTTCGGAACCCTACGCCCACTGTTTTAGCATCTCTGCATTTGACATGAATAAAATGGTAGTTAGAGAGCTATCACTCTGACTTCCTTAGGGGAACTGTCTCTAGGCAAGCCACTCAGTTGTGTTCTCCTAGGTCCACACATGAAAAATATAACGATATATATGTTTTTAACCGGGTCTGATTTTTTCATCATGGTACACATTCTTTAAGTTTAGAATATGAGATTAACACGCGTATTTTTAGTGCTACCTTTGTGTCACCATGTCTCTGACGTGTAAACATGCCTTTTGTAGCCTTTTATGCAGGCTATGAATCTTACTAGCACTAGGAGCAGAGGAGTCGTAGGTGAGGAGTCTGTCGGAGCATCTCCTTTCCGACTTTCTCAGTGTATTTGATTGGCGCTAGTAATGATAGACAACAAAAGTGACATTTTTATTGATTGTGTAGGTATTCTAGAAGCAAACTATATCCAACCAACTCATAGTAAACAGGACTTCGAGAGAACTTCCATTTTCCAAAAGCTTGAAGTTCGATTGAAGGAGATGGCATGGGAATACTGGTAACATTCATTTAATATTGCAACCTATTTCATTTAAATTTTGGAACAGAGTAGCCATGTGAAGTATATGATGCAAATTTACATGGCTGCGTAAATAATGGGGTATTCTGAAGTTTTAACAATTGGAATGCTATTGAGCCCAAAAACTGCATAAGTGAACATCAGAAGGTATTTTGTGAACTAATGAGAAGATGAACTGGAAGGCAGGATAGACATGCTCCACTTGTTTCAACTTCCAAGTGGTTTGCATGAAAAGTGTGTTGCTACCATAATAATTTTGAATATGCACTTTAGTGGCATCTGACTCTTTGCTGTAGGTTTATGAAGAACTCTTCCCAGCACGGAAGAAATTTTTTACCTTGCTGTTTGTTGTGCTCAATGATGTTCCAAGTTTATGTTAGAAAGATCTGCGTGGTTGGATCTCTTCGTACTGCTACATTTCTCTCTCTGCAAGAAACATGTGGATTTTATCCTTTGAGTAGTAGTTTCTTTTACTATGCATCCACTTAGTTGATGTAGTTTGGCAGGGACTATCATTGTGGGCTAATAGGATACCATGTAACAAAGAAGGTTAGAGCAGTGAGCTCTCCATCTGATCCTCCTGCCATGTCAAATCAAACCTTCCCTACTGTTGGCACCGAACAGGCAGCTTCTCCTGGTAAATAACATGAATAATAAGCTTTTGTGGTTTGGTAGGAAATTAAGAAGGTTTATGATACGATACAACGTTGTCTCTCTATCAGGGTTAGGCGTTAAAAGGAAGGAGCATAGCAATTCAGTTACACCCGACGCTGTTAGAAAGCTGCCAAGACTTGGGGAAGGTGTAGCAGTTACTTCAGCATCCAGTTCTAGCAGACATATCTCTGTAAGAATGCATCTACATACTGATACAATATTGTACTTGTTTTCTGTTACCCTATGAGGGGTGTGAGTGTGTCACCCCATTGATACACACATTATGCCAAATGGTTATAGCTTTTTCATGCTTCCTTGCAATTTTGAAATCTCTGGAGCTTTCTTTAGTCTCCCTTGAGTGTTTGTGTACCTTTCCGCATGGTATTTGTTTAATATGAATGAGTTGTCGAGTGCATGAATTGATTATACTATTCTGCCCTTAAAACCTCATGTTTTATTCTGAATTGAAAGCAAGTGTTAATTTCCCCCTATTTTCTCATTTACGGTGATTTCCTGGAGCAGCAGCAGCAGCAAAATGCGGTTGCAGTTTTGATGCAAGACAACCAAAAACTCAGAGCAGAGTAAGCATCACTCACTGGTCACTACATTGCAATGCTACTAGCTTACCGGTTTGTTTGACATGGTTTAGATTCCGTTTGTCACCCATATCCACACTTTATTTGAGTATAGATCCACTTCTTGATATTTATGATTGCACTTTGAAAGACCAAGGAAGCCACGAGTTTTTCTTAATACTTCATTGTACTCAACTTTTGTGTGTGTTTCGTTATCCTTTTTCCAGCTTATTTGAATACGAGATGCGGAAGGAAGAGCTCAATCTACAGGTAGTTGATACAAAAGCAATATCAGCAGTTTCTTCTGTAGTATAGATTGGTACAGGATCGGTTTTTATCTTTCATGAATTTGTAATGTCCAGAGACTCTCGTATTAAATGATAAACAGATAAGACTTTTGGTGATGCAGGTGATAAAGCTTACTAGGGAACTGGAAGAAGAAAATGCTGAATACGATCGGCTTATGGCAGAGCTGACCTTATTGGATGACATGAAGCTGGAGAATCAGAGAGTAAATATCGTCATGTGATGATGTACCTATCAAATCATCACCTCTGATTCTTTCATTTTGTAGAAATGGTAGCAGTATCTTAAAGCTTAGTTGCACAGAAGTTGGTCGGGGGCTGGGCAGGGCAGCCATTTTTGGGGTTTAGGGAGGAGATTGTGTAGTAATCCCTTCTTTTATCAGTCTCTTTTGTTTGTAAAGCCTTCTGGGAAGTGTTTGAAGCTCATGTTCAATCTAAGTTATGACTTCTTATCTAAGATACAGATGCCCATCTTTGAAGAACTGAGATGGAAGGAAGTTTACCTTTTAACTGCAAGGTCAAACTTTTGGGGAAAGGTGTTATGTTTTTGTTGTTGTTGTTAATGTGATACAGTTCCAGCTAGATAAGAGTATCTAAAACTACAGTAAAACCCTCACCAAGAGACCCTCGACCGGGAAGTGTGAGGTCTTGCGTTCGACTGTTCGATCCATCTCGAGGGCAGTTTTGGTGTTCCAGGAGGTATCAAAAGGTTATATTAGTAGAGGGCTCAAGTAGGTGAACCCTTAGGTCTGATCTCGTTTTGCCATCTCTCAAGCGGTATGTGTGTTCCTACTTCCTAGGTTATAAAAAATTTGACTAACCATTACTTAAGTTTTTGTTTCGACATCAAAATTGATAGCAATATTTAATGGTATGAAACGATTTAACTACGATTAAACCACAATTTCATTTCGATTGACAAATACTCTATCGCTAAATTTTCCATAAGAGTATCAATTTTCAACCTCAAATCCAAATAACATCAATTTAATAATCCGAACAATTTAAATCCAAGCATTGCTAGTCACAATTCTCGTTAAATAGGGTCTCAAACCCCTAAACAGATCCGATTTCGGGATTCCACATTTCTCAACAGTTCTCGCTTACCGCTACTGCTGTTTTCAGTGGGCGGGTTCTCGGTTGCCACCTTCCATCTTCCACTACCGGGAGACGAACAACAATCCCTAAACCAACGATTCCCGGATCTTAGTCCTAAATCCATAGCTCCTCCTCCTACTGGAACCAGCCATGGCTTTCGAGAAGATCAAGGTCACAAACCCCATCGTCGAGATAGACGGTGAGATCTTCTTCTCATCCTGTTTGATCGTCATGCGATCGTTTCCTCTGTTTGTTTCATTTTCTTTGATCTATTTGTTTGTGTTGAATTGTGTTCGTGAGTTTGATCAGCTGAAATGTTTTTTCCTAATTTGTGATGTGCGAACCGGGTCCTGAGAGATTGAGAACGAGACTCGGTGTTTTATTGTCAGTACTGTCATACTGAGAAACGGGAATGACTAAGGCATTAACCAAGGGGATTCTTATCCTAGATGCGCTATCTAGTAATGGGAATTTCTTTTATTCGTTATGTGGTGGACATATGTGAAGGACATTCCATGTGATGAAAGTCTGCATTCGGTACGCAGTGTAATTGGTCCTTGATTTCTGTTTGATATCGTATTCAAATGGGGTCACTGATCCAGTTGACAGATCTTTGTGAGGGTTGCGTCAAATCTTCATTTCCTTTTCTGTTCAGTGACTGTGACTACTATGCTCCAGATATAAAATTCTTGGTGGGGTTATAGTAAAATTCTTGAGATTCAGTGGAATGAGGTGAAGCTTCTGTATATTCTCATAGTACACATGCCTCCGATTTGGGTTTTTCGCATACAAAGATTTTCATGGCATATGTCGATTTTTGTGTAAACACTTGGTAGTCTGTACTCTGTAGAAGCGAATTTTTCATGGTTTTGTTGATCTTAATGTTATCCTAATCATGTAGAAGAAAATGTTCTTCCAACATTTTTTCATGGTTTGACTTTTTCTCTTTCTTCTTTGATTTCTCAGTTTTGTTTCTGGTACCTGCTAGTGGGTCCTGATGCTGCTTTATTGGGACCTGGCTACTGGTTCTTGTTATTTGTTGGTCACGTTTTCATCATTATAAAATAAATTTTCATGGTTTTGCATTTTGCCAAATTGATTCTATGCACTGAAATGTTACATGTTGGTTGCAATTTGGTCGCTCCAATTGATGTGTAATGAATGAGTGATTCACTTGCATGTTTTTTTTTTTTCTTTAACAGGAGATGAAATGACTCGAATTATCTGGAAGTCAATTAAGGATAAGGTACTTAAGAACATTTGTTCTGGTCATTCAGGAAGAAATTCCTTATCATTCTCAACACAATGCATTATGTTTTGCTACCTTTGAACTCTTGGTTTTGATTCCTTGTCCAGCTTATTCTTCCCTTTGTGGAATTGGACATTAAGTACTTTGACCTTGGCCTTCCACATCGTGATGCAACTGATGATAAGGTTACAGTCGAGAGTGCCGAGGCTACTCTCAAGTAAGTTTTCCTGCATAGTTTTTATGAAGTATCTCTTATATGAAAATTTGTATCAGAGATCAAGATCTTTATTAGTCTTGCTTAAATATTCTGTCTATTTTTCATTCCTTTCCTTTGTTTGCAGTTTGAATAAAAAATTCCAAATTAAACCACTAGTTCTTCTTATGTGCATTTTATATCCTCTGTTTAGTCTGGATGTATTACTACCATTCTTGTGCAAGTGGGCTAGGTTGATCATGGATAAGGTTTCTAATGTCTATTGGTACCCTGATACTAACAATGTCAAAACTAAGCATTAAAATGAATGAAGGTACTTATATGCAGTGGTACAAGAGCTTTCTATGGGCTACCTTCCAGCCTTGCTGCTTGTCTTTGTGTTGTGGATTGGATAATATCACATTGGTCATCTTCCTGTTATTGGACTTATAAAGGGATGGCAATGGGTCGGGGGCGGATAGTGCATATCCGTTACCCTACCCAAAGTAGTTCGGGTTTTACCCATACCCATACCCACATAAGAAACGGGTAGAAAATTCAAACCATGCCCATACCCGTTCGGGTTTCGGATATCCACGGTTATCCATGGATAGTAATTTCTCTTTATAACTCCAACTAATATGTTAACATTCACACATATATTCACAATGCACAAAGGAAACATACGATGATAAATCACTAGAATGAAGAAAATTAATTAAAACAATAAAATTTCATGAAAATATTATATTTGTATGCTAAATATAAAATATGTTAAAGAAAAATAATAATTATTTGTAGACAAAATATATATGCATATGTATAATCGGGCGGGTTCGGGTTGGATAATAAGAAAATCATGCCCACCCATTACCCGCAATATTCGGGTTCGGGTTTTACCCGTACCCACTAAAAGTTCTTCGGGTTCGGATTTTACCCTACCCTATTAGGTCGGATTCGGGTAGATATCCACGGTTACGGATATTTTTGCCATCCCTACTTATGACTTTTTGTGTTTCTCTTATTAAGTTTGTGTTGGCTGAATTCTTCTCTCCCCTTTATTAGGTATAATGTTGCAATCAAGTGTGCAACTATTACACCTGGTATGCTTCCATATGGCTGGAAAGAATGATCTGCTCGTCATAAACATCTGTTCACTCCTACTGCACTTGTGGATTCTTTAATTGGAGAAGGATTATAACTTGACTTATGATTGGCAGACGAAGATCGAGTCAAGGAATACAGTTTGAAAAGCATGTGGAGGAGCCCAAATGGGACAATCAGGAACATTTTGAATGGTACCTGTTCTCCTACTTTCTCTGATACTTGCATTCGTGTAGTCAGTGACTTTCATATTTTAGAATGTGGTCGGGACGTAGGGTTGTTCCAACAGTTAGTTTGGTTGTGATTGAACCAATTAAGCATTGGAATTAATAAACAATTAAACATAATAATTAAACAAACCAAGCAAATTTACACCAAACACTAATTACCGTGTCCAAATCTAAATTAGTTCAGTTAATTAGCTACCCATTATAATGCAATTTTTATGGGTAACATTGTCTATAGGCCAGACAGAACCACTTAAGCTAAATTAGCTAAAAATATTTTACCAAACAAATTAACTAGATCCTATTGGTTAAATACTTAAAATGTTTACAGTTATACCTGTTCTGTTGAGCTCCTCTAATATGTGGTATATGCGTTTGGTTTTAGGTACTGTATTCAGAGAACCAATTATATGTAAAAACGTCCCTCGGCTAATTCCAGGTACTTCCTTTTATTCTCTCTAGATATTTATCATTTTTGTGCCAATCCTGTGGAGTTTGACTAACCTGTTTCTGCTGCTGACATGCGAAAGGTTGGACTAAGCCTATCTGCATTGGTAGGCATGCTTTTGGTGATCAATACAGAGCAACAGATTCTGTTATTAAGGGGCCTGGCAAACTCAAATTGGTGTTTGGTATATTCTTGTCCTTGCCGTTTCATACTATTGTGTTGAATTAATTCATTCTTTTCCGCATAGCTTACTTCCGGTTCTTCTTCAACAAGAATGTAGGAGCTTAAAGAGGTGTATTAACTCATTTATGAGCAGCTTTGCAACTTTTTTTTACAGAATAACCCTTTGCATTATGTTGAGATCATTGCTTTCTGTTTTTCCTTTATCCATGAATACTTAAGTAACTTGTCCAAAATGCTCCAGTTCCAGAAGGCGAAGGTGAGAATCAAGATATAGAAGTCTACAATTTCACAGGTGCTGGTGGGGTAGCTTTGTCCATGTACAACACTGATGAGGTACATGTGTCTTTTGAGTTCCTTAAGTTTATTTTTACTAAGGTGAAATGCTGTACTCTTAACATACCATGGAATGCAGTCAATCCGTGCATTTGCTGAGGCTTCTATGACCACTGCTTATGAGAAGAAGTGGCCGCTTTATCTTAGCACAAAAAATACAATTCTCAAGAAGTATGATGGAAGGTATGTTCCTTCAATCACTTCTTATCATCTGGAGAGTGTATTGGTCATTGTACGGTTTACCCTTCATTTCTTCAGGTTATTACTTGAACTCATTTTTGTTTTTTTCAATGAAGATTCAAGGACATATTCCAAGAAGTATATGAAGCCAGCTGGAAGACCAAGTACGAGGCTGCGGGTATATGGTGAGTAGTGCGACTTATAAAACTTTTGGTTCCGAGTATAATCTATCTTCGTTCGCTTGATACTTAAATCTACTTGAAATGCTTGGACTTGTAGGTATGAACATCGGCTCATTGATGATATGGTAGCCTATGCCCTTAAGAGTGAAGGGGGCTATGTATGGGCTTGCAAGAATTATGATGGAGATGTGCAGAGCGATATGTTAGCCCAAGGCATGTAAAACCTACCTATCTGATGTCTCTATTTGACCAACTTAAGAAATGATTAAGCTTCAGTCAAGCTAAGGAGTTTGGATTCTCTTGTTGAATCTTTGTGCTGATTGCTTGGTTTTGCTTGTGCTCCATTAATTAGGAGAATCTTATATAAACTTTTCGGTTGGTTCTGCAGGTTTTGGATCTCTTGGATTGATGACTTCGGTGCTGGTATGTTGACATTCTTGATCATCTTAAACAAGACAGTCCTGTTCAGTTTCTTAAACCTTTGTTGTGTTTACGGTTCTGTTTTCCCCGCCACACCCCTCTTATCCATTAACGGGATTCATTACTATTGTTTTCAGGTGTGCCCAGATGGGAAGACTATAGAGGCAGAGGCAGCACATGGTACAGTCACTCGCCATTACAGGGTTCACCAGAAAGGTGGTGAAACCAGCACAAACAGCATTGCGTCCATCTTTGCTTGGACAAGAGGACTTGCACACAGGTTTGATACCACCCACCCTGTTGGATTTCATTATGTTCCGACTTCATCAATATCAATCACAAGGAATTTGCTGCTGGAAGAAGTTAAGTAGCTCTCAGTTAAAAAGATCTAACTGACATAATCAAACGTTTGTGGCTTTGGCAGGGCAAAGTTGGACGACAATGCTCAACTCCTGGATTTCACCCAGAAGCTGGAGGCAGCATGCATCGGCGCAGTAGAGTCGGGCAAGATGACCAAAGATCTCGCGCTGATTATTCATGGATCCAAGTGAGTACCAAAACCAGCAGCAGTTTGACTTTGTTCTCACCTTCCAGGCTCGATGCTTGCTTCGGTAAAAATAACACTTTGATCCTTGTGGTTGGATTGTATATAGGTTGAGCAGGGACACCTATCTTAACACGGAAGAGTTCATCGACGCTGTTGCTGCTGAGTTGAAGGCTAAGCTCTCTGCATGATCTTGAATGCCAATTGCAGGAGATTTGCTTAAACAAATAAAGGGTATGGGAGATCAATTGGACTTGCGATCTGGGTTAGGTTTTTTTCCCTCAATTGAGTTACTAAAGGTTGAATGTCTTTTTATCGTTAACACAACCCACTGCACATTCTGTTGTTTTTCTTTCCTGCTTGGTGGATGGATTCACCCAATTTCAGAGGTTAATGGGCAGTTCATTTCGATCAAAACTATGCCAAAAGATATCGCGACCAATGCAGTCAAAAGCGTTTAAGCGTGAAAAAGTTAGTTTTTAAAGCGCGATTCTGAATTTTGACAACACACCCAAGTGTAGGCCACAGTCATATTAATGCTAATCCGAAACATGAGTTCACCACAGCGTCGAAAGAAATCGGCTGATCGCGTTGGTTTAAAGTCCTACATACTCGAATATTATCATCCACACCAAAACATTGAACAAATTGCCATACCACATATTACTAATCATTGCACAAAAACCATTCACCAAATCAAAATTCTAATTCAACACACAAACCTCAAAAGTTAACCTAGAATTCTCCAAACCAAAAACATACTAATAATACTGCTATTATACTATCACCACTACCACAAAATAGGAAGCTTTCACTCAAACGCCCACTGGTTCTCCCTGCGCACCTCCTCTTCCTCCTCCGGCGTATAGTCATTCTTGATGTTGAAAATCGCCCTGATCTCCTCCGGCGTCTTCCCTTTCATCATGTTCGCCACAGTCTGGCAGGTCAGATCCAGCAGCTCCTTAATATTCAGGTAGTTAGCAGCCAGAATTAGGTCGAACAGGGTGTTCTGATCGACCTTCACGAAATCCTCGTCCCAGCTCTTCAGCCCGTCGCCCGCCGCCGCCGAGGCGCCGTATCCGTCGGGTTTGGGAGCGTCGTGGTGCTTCTTGCAGTACTCGATCACCTTGGCCAGGATCCCGCCGGTGACGTTGGGGAGAGGGATGGCGTTGTCGGCGCAGTCGTCCTCGATCATGTGCTTGATCGTCTGGGACATCATCGCCACCGCCTCCTCCACTTCGAACGACTCGCCGTCGCTGCTCTTCAGGGTGATGACCTTCTTCTCCGCCGCGGCGGCCGCCTCCGTCGACATTGTGGCGATTGATGATTCTCTCCGTTGATTGATTTCTCTCTTCGGTGTGTGTATTTCTTTGCCGCGAGAGATTTGCAGAGTCGATTGGGGTTTGTGAATCGGCTTTGGCAGGGCGTGGGCTTTTTATATTAGAAAAGAATTGAAGAGGCAGGGTTTTTTTCATTGGCCGCATCGGGAAAGGAAACGGGAAGGCTGCAAGAGTGCAGAACGGAAAAGGATTAGTACTTTCTAGAAGCCTAGCACAAGGGAGATTTTCCCGCTTCCGCATAGGAAAACGAAACGACGTAATATCCCCCCTCCCCCCGTTATTAAAACGACTTAATATTTCTATTATAATAAGACTTTTTTTTTATGATGCATGATTTAAACCAAAATTAAAAGTATGACTCGGAAATATATATGGTACACTTACAAAAATGAGTGCGTTCAATGTACCCAATTCTAAAATTAGTCTTAAGGTGTCGAACTTTGAATTTTAATTGGTATAATTGGGGGGTATGTGATTACTTGGTATTAGTAATCACCGTGGTTACTAAGGATAGAAATGATATTTTAATTTTATTATAATCATAATTATCATATTAATTACGTGATAATAAGGGAGAGATAATTATGAAAAGTAATTGATAATTATGAAAAGTAATTATTAGAGCAATTAAACCATCGTAAGCGTTTGTGAGGTTTGGATTGGTAGTGTTAATCACTTTGTATGGCTGCATTGGTAGATCTGCATTGGTAGTTGTCTTAAATCTGTACAGATTGTATTGGTACAAATTTAATATTGGATTGATTCTGGTGGTATGAATTGGATTGGTATTGGTATTGTAATTATCGTTATTGAAATGGTATTGATTTTGCCTTATTGTGCAACGTATTGTTGTGTCTGATTAGTTTGGTATGCATTTCAGTCATTGCAAACATACCAATGAACACACAAAAAGTCCAATGAACACTACCATTGCATAAAACTGGAACACTACCATTGCAAACATACCAATGAACACTACCATTCCACGCCAAGCTATACATGTGAGAAGATAACTACCAAAACAATATATCACTACCAATGCATCAAATCTCGCCAATAGCCGACTCAGAATCCGGAGGAGGTGAAATCAACCTTGCGGGTGCGCCGTCTTCACCATACAGAGAAACAAACAGTCGCCGTCGCGGGAAATGATACAGAGCCATCGAACCCCTCGCCGATTCACCATCCGAGAAACAAACAGTCGTCGACCCGGAGAGAAAGACAACGGCGCTGTCGGCTGCACGGGGTCGTCGTCGACTGCACGGAGTCATCATTGTGGGCTGCACAGAGGCATCGTCGTCGGATGCACGAAGTTGGCAGCGGCGGCGGCTGCACGGAGTAGGCGGCGACGGCTGCACGAAGTCGATCAACGGAGCTATACATAATCATCCTTCTTCCTGACCTCGATGGAAGCTTGCGGCTGCGGCGGGTTTGATTGGAGGGAGGATAGAAGTAGGGTTTGGGTAGAATATATATAATAATCTGGTGTGGTCTCTTTTTTTGTTTCCGAAATTACCTTGGAACAATCTTAACCGGTAGATTAAAAAAAAAAAGAAAAAAAAATGGTGGATACGGATGTAGCCATGGTGGTTATTAGAATTTCAGTTACCACCCTAACGCATTCCGTATAATTGGTGTAATATGATGATATAACATAGGACCCCAACTAATTAATGCATTACCCTAAGCCCTAGACCTCCAATTTTGAATTATACTCCTAAATCCCAAATTGTAGCCCTAACCCTAACCCTAAATCTCTAAACTACCAAATTGTAAACCCTAACCTTCAAATTAAAGTAAATCTTGAATGGTTTTTGTGCGAATTCATGTGCTTTATTGTTCATCACATCATAAGTGATGATTGACATTAGTTTTACATGATTCGCATGTTTAAAATGACGGTTATGAGACGAGTGCACTGAATGCACCCAAAAAAGTGAGTGCACCAAAGACGTCACCATATATATATATATATATATATATATAGCCCTCTACAGTACCCCAGGTGAAATCCGGGGTACCGCATACCTTGAGTACGAAAATGCTATCTAGATCTCGAATTAGCAGGATTTTTGGGCATGATACTATACCCTAACCCATAATGAGTGAACCATATATCCTAATTATCTAAATCATCAACTATAAACCCTAAGACGGTGCATTGATTTTTTTGCCTATATTAGGACGAATCATAACCGTCGATTATTGTTTCTAATCAAATTGATCTTGGGGTATAAGATTTACAGAATTAAGACCTAGATTTTGATCTTTAAGGGTTAGAGTATAGTATCGTGTCCGAAAGATCAGTCAATTCAAGTTCTGGATAGCGTTTTATTACTCAAGGTATGTGGTACCCCGGATTTCACCCTGGGTACCGTAGAACTCCCCATATATATACATATACATATATATATATATGTATGTATATATGGGCAGTTCTACGGTGCCCAGGGCAAAATCCGGGGTACGGGTAACCGGGGGCAAGGAAAATTACCAAAAGCATCACGAAGCGTTTATGCTTTATTAATTGGACTTCAACCTAACTGTACCCGGTTTAATGATATCGATTAAGAGGTTAAACCCTATGGATACGACCCGCCGCCCTAACCAATTTCCAGTCTCCCTTCTACGATCCCTCATTCGCCTTGGAGGGTCCCCTCTAAGTTCGAAGTTCGATCATAAGCTGCCTATCAAATCTGAAATCTCCAACAAAATCATCGTTTCGAAACCCAAATCCTTTTATTATTTGATCCACATTCGATTTAGCTCCCTATCCAATCTCAAATCCCCAACATCATCATGTTTCATACGCCAAATCTATGTATCCACATTCGAAGAGAAGATCCCCATCCAATATGAAATCCTCACATAATCATCATTTTGAACCCCAAATCCTTTTATCCACAAATCGACGTTTTGTTCATCGCCATTTTATTTCCGTGCGGAATTTACTCGCCTATCTCTTTCTAACACGATTACGGCGACCATGTCTATTATTGTGTTCATCAAACTTTTCGTTTTCAAAAGAACCCTTGAAAGAGGTTTGCTAACCCTAGGGTTCATGTCGCTAGTGCTTTGTCATCTTGTCTTAGCGTTATTGTCATTTTCTCGAAACTTCTATCACTCGGTGAAATTAAGGTTTCCTGATATGCAGTGTTCGTCTCGCCCAGAGGATTGAGGAAGGAGACGAAGAAGACCTAATTTGATTCGAATCAGATGGAGAGGTCTCCTTAATTTGTGTTTATGTATTAACGGTGCGTTTAGGACTAATTCTAGTTGGACTGGGTCTGATCATTGATTTTTGCAGGCTTTTAAATAACATTCAGACATGGGCTTGTACATGGACCCATGACACCTAGTTTGTTGATAATAGATACTGAGTTCCGGATTGTCATTAGGTTGGGCCTTTGATAATTCTCTATCTCAGTGGCGATTCTTTGTTTTACTTATTTTCATCTGCTTCTGCTTCTAAAATCCTGATCATTCATTGAGTTCACGCAATTTAAACATAATTCTGTGTTCCATCTTTTTTGGGATTTGGTAAATGCTAGCGTGTCTCTTTACACATTTAGCGGTACGAGGTAAACTACAATCCGCCCAATTTAACTCTTCATTAATTGAGATCCCATTCCACTCTCTCACCGATTTCCCCTCTTTATGCAATGCACTCGTACATAACAAACCTCTTGTAGACTAATTAGAGGCTTGTGGTTAGATACTGAGTGAGGATATTTTTTTAATTTATGTTTTGAAACGAAAGTTAGAATTTCACTTTTGAAGTACCTATGTACTTTAGTTGGGCAAGTATTTTCAAAATGTAAAATTTTATCAGCGTATAGGTATACGATTTTTGTATAAGGTGTTGATGTTAAAGGAAATGGTTACTGACTGCTTAGGGTATTAGGTTGTTGATGGTATAGAGTATATGGTATATGGGTAGGTTATAAGGTGTTGATGGTTTAGAGCATATGGTATCGATTGGTTAAAGGGTGAGGGTAGGTGTTGTCTTATTTTTTCTCGATTTTATATTTTCTTTATATCTGCTTATAAATGCTGATCATGCCTTATTACTAAAAAAACGTAGACATAATTATTGTAGCGTGACACATTTATCAGTACTTAGACATAATTCTTTATATCTGCTTATAAATGCTGATCATTTATTGTTTGATTTGAACCTGCGTGTTTTTGCTCCGAATGATTTTGTAGTGGCGTGGTAAAGACAATCCGTCCAATTTAACTCTTCATTAATTCCCCATTTTCTTTTCTTTTTTGGTAGAATAATTACCCCTTTTCCACTCTCTCAGTCCCCGCCGAAGTTGAAACAATCCCCTGTGATATATTTATCGTTCATTTTAACCCTTCACTTAATAAGAAAGCGAAATTATGCAAAATGGTCATCAATGTGATGTAGCTTAATTGGTTAATTGTCCGTTATTTGCTTAGTCAATAAAGTAGAGGTTTGTGGTTCGATACTTAGTGAGTATCAATTTTTAATTTATGTTTTGAAAAGCAAGTTATAATTTTAATTTATAAGCGTATAGGTATACGATATTGTATAAGGTGTTGATGGTTTAGAGTACATGGTATTGGGTTAGTGTATTGATCATCTCCATCCCTAAAATACGATATTGTATAAGGTGTTGATGGTTTAGAGTATATGGTATTGGGTTAGTGTATTGATCATCTTCATCCCTAAAATTGAACAAAAATTTCTAAACGAGGTCCCTACCGCCACATCATCAATTTTAGCAATTCATCACTTATCAATTTCTATTCATCTACATCCCTAAATTATGCTAGCAATTGCCAAGGTGGGTTCCATTTTATATTTCAAAGGAAACACTTATTATACATTGAAAGTTGGGGATGGAGCATGGATTACGAAACCGTACCGGACATCAAACCGGAATCGTATTTGGCATGGTAAATCGTGGTACAACCATGGTTCAACCGTTTCCTACCGGTAAATACCGTTTTTGAAATAAAAAAAATTATTTTTTTGTTAAAAAACCGTACCGGCAAAATTAGGGTACCATACCGGGAAAATACCGGAATAAAACCGGATTATACCGCCTCCCAACTTAGGTAACCAGAGCGTGAAGCGAGAGCGGGAGCGGGAGCAAGAGGGAGAGCGTCAGAGCGCCAATCTATTAAGAATTCAAATTTGAGAGCGTGAACAAAACGTCAATATTTTATTATTCTTAATTATTATTATATAAATATAATTTAAGGAAATACTATTTTGGTATTTTACTATTTTCTAAATCCTCAATTCCTTACCCATCTTTGACAAAAAAAAAAAGGGTAAATACAATTTAATATCCAAACATTTTATTTTAACCAATATAATAGCCAAACCTTTTCGAAAACAATCTAATATCCAAATCGTCAACTTTCTGTCTGTTTGACCATTAGTTGACACTTCAAAAAAGTTTGAAGTACGACACTTCATCAATATCCATCGATATCTTCTCCGAAAAACACCCAACATATCGTAGTTCCAAACCCGAGAAGTCCATGACTCCACCATGATGGTATAGAATATCTAAATATTCAGTCATCTGCAATGCTAAAACAAAAAACAAAGTTGTATTGTGACAATTTCACCTAAACAAAGCTTTTTTGAAGTGTAAACTAACGGTCAAACGAACGTAAGTTTACACTATTTGGATATTTGATTGTTTTTGAAAAGGTTTGGTTATTATATTGTTTAAAATGAAAGGTTTGGATATTAAATTGTATTTACCCAAAAAAAATCACCATTACTTATGCGTTTCTTTCTTCTCTAGTCTGTGACAGCTGTCTACCTTCCATTCTATTCCAATCGAGTTTTTTTTTTTTTTTTTTACTTTCCCTTCTTCACTTTTCCTTTATGTTTCACTCTCCTTTGCACTTCGTATTCCTTCCCCACCAACTATTCCAGAGCTTTCTTCAATGGTGGATTTGCCCAACTCAACAAAAATCACCCTCTCTTCATTAATTAAGCTGAGAATCCAGCATCCCTGCTCACCTCCTCCGTCCTCACGGTTCCAATTTCAATTTATGGCGTCGCTCAACGATATGATTTTGGCGGAGATGGAAGGGAATAATGGCAGGAGGCGGAGAAGGGATTGCATTTGATTTGAGATGGCAACACAGCCGCCAACGGGGACGAAATTCAAAGCGTCCTTGAACCACTGGCCGACTTGCTGGTAGCGCCACCGCGGCAGAGGCGGTCTTCCTCGACCATCGTGTGCACGAGATCATCGTCGTTTGTGACGGAGATTATGGCGTCGAGATCTTCTTCATCTTCTCACCTCCTCTCCTCTGTGATTTCTCCATAGGCCTGTCTATGGGAGCGACCAGCGAGGCTTCAAGAAGAATCGGCTGACGGTCAACGGTCGGAAAAGACGAATGACGAACAACAGGGGAGAAGGAATTGAAGAACCGCCGGCTGAATCAAAACCGGCCGGTATTTCGCGAAAGGTCGGTTCAATGGAAAATACCGGCCGACACTCTTATTTCTCGGAATATCAGCTACCGTATCGGGACTTGCCCGGTTTCCGGTTTTCCCGGTTCTACCGGCCGGTGCGGCACGGTAAAGCAGTCCTTGGGATGGAGATAGAAGAAGGTGTTGTTGGTATACAGTATAAGGTCTTGAAGGTTATGGTATAAGGGAGGAGCAAGGTGTTGATGGTTTAAAGTATATATGTTATTGATTGGTTACGGTATAAGCCTATAAGGTGTTGTTATTGTTGTAGAGTATATGGTATTGATTGGTTCGTGTATTAGGGTTTGGTTTAGGGTTTAGGGTTTAGGGTTTAGGGTTATGATTCAAGCTAGAATAACATAAACCAGATCAATAGAGTAATGTTGGTAAACGAAAAAGTTGGTTAATCTACAAATTCAGACTATTTATAAAAGCACATCCCCATTTCCCACCGTCAATTCCTAAACTTTTCCCTTAATCCGATGGTGAAATACCTTCGATCCTTGTCGCGTGCGTGTCACCCAATCAGATATTGCCGAATTCGGAAAGTCGCTTTTGCCCATAACCAATGCTGGCGTTACCAAGGCCGAGGCAGTGGTAGGGAGTGTAATTTTCAGTAAATGTGAAGGGAGGGAAAGTAAAAGTAATTACGAGTCAATCTTTAAATTCGTTAATGAGTGAAGGAGAGACCGTGCTCCGAAACCCGAGTGGCACTCATCTCCTGCTGTTGTTCGTTCCTCCTCCTCTCAATCCCTGAAAAGAACCCTTTCTTCCATCTTCTCAATATGAAACTCCGAAAATCAACCCCATCCGCCTCTTCGTCCTCCTATCCCATGCTTTATTTTCGGGTGCAGTGGTACAACTAAATCCTTCGTTGTATTGTTTCTCCTTTGCTCTCCATGCAGGGTCTTTGTTAGAGGCAGGGAGGGGAGCAATGACAATAAGTCGCCGTCTGAATATCGCCAAAAGAATCATCACATGTTGTTACGATTCCATAATAGGTGTTGTGGAACCCTACTTCATGTGGTGGTTCTTTTGTGCGACATTGACGCGTACTTGTTGATCATGCTCCCAAAATCAACCCCATCCGCCTCTTCGTCCTCCTATCCCATGCTTTATTTTCGGGTGCAGTGGTAATGATGAGACTGCGTATTATTTTAGATCTCATTTCCTTTCATTATGTCATTGTTAGATCATGACTGTTAAACTAAATCCTTCGTTGTATTGTTTCTCCTTTTCTCTCCATGCAGGGTCTTTGTTAGAGGCAGGGAGGGGAGCAATGACAATAAGTAGCCGTCTGAATATCGCCGAAAGAATCATCACATGTTGTTACGATTCCATAATAGGTGTTGTGGAACCCTACTTCATGTGGTGATTCTTTTGGGCGACATTGACGCGTACTTGTTGATCATGCTCCCAAAATGTATACAAGATGGGAAAGTTGCCATATGTATAATAGGATAAAATAGGGAGGGAAAGTACAGCTTTTTGTTTTTGTTGGACTATATGTAACATTTGTTTATATTTGTATACTGTTTTGTTATTTTTTCTTCTGCTTCTCTCTTCGCTTCCATGGCGGCTTCCAAAAGTGTTTGAGATCTTCTAAATCTGCGAGGGATCCTCCACTCCCAATAAAAATACTGTACTTTGTACTATTAGCGTTTGAGATCTTATAAATCTGCAGGGGATCCTACACTCCCAATAAAAATATTGTACTTTGTACTATTAGCGTTTGAGATCTTCTAAATCTGCAGGGGATCCTACACTCCCAATAAAAATAGTGTACTTTATTTGTTGACTACTGACTCCATTTTTAGAAGTCTTTACGATTGGGCCAACCGGATTTTTTGCCGGATTTCGAACTCTGCTCCTCTGTCGCCACATGCTCTACCCATTTAATGAGTGCTCAAAATTAGTGCAAAAAATACGATATAATAATTGAATAAAAAAAACTAGAGTGCTTAAAAATTGCCTTCAACTGACCATTAATGAGTACATAAATTAAACGACACCGCAAGAGCCAACAGTCTTCTTATATACCAAACGACTCGGCATAGGAGGACTTCCAGTTTCAGTTCAAGTTTCCAACACCGAGCAAATATATGGTCCCAATTGCCACTTCAGCAACTTTAACTATACATCAATTGTGACCGTGGGTCCTACTTAATTTTCAATGCAATTCAATATTAATTGGTGAGTGTGTTATATTAATTTGAGTTTTCTCTCAAGTTGTTTTTTGTTGTTGTGTTATTCGAATTATGTAAAGTATTATGATTGGAATTGTATATATGTGTGTGCTGCATGAAAATTTGCAACTGCATGAGAAAACATTCATCATATGCAAATTTGCAACTTTTGTAATTGATCCCACATCAATGCAACTCACCATCCCACTTTCACTCCCTTGCCACATCAGGTTGCAATTCTCAAGAATTGCACCATTGGAGATGGTCTAAATAAGCAAGGTGTTGATGGTTTAGAGTATATATGTATTGATTGGTTAGGGTATAAGCCTATAAGACCATCCACAATGGTGGTTAGGGTATAAGCCTATAAGCCTAGTTAAGGTGTTGGTATTGTTGTAGAGTATATGGTATTGATTGGTTCGTGTATTAGGGTTTGGTTTAGGGTTTAGGGTTATGATTCAAGTTAGAATAACATAAACCAGATCAATAGAGTAATGTTGGTAAACGAAAAAGTTGGTTAATCTAAAAATAAGCAATGGGATGGATTGGTTCGGGTATAGGCCTATAAGGTGTTATTGTTGTAGAGTATATGGTATTGATTGGTTCGGGTTTAGGGTTCAGGGTTTAGGGTTCAGGGTTCAGGTTTAGGGTTTAGGGTTACAATTACATGTACCAAATCAGTAGATTAATTTTGGTAAACGAAAAAGTTGGTTAATCTACAAAGCCAGTCTAAAAGCACATCCCCATCTCCGGCCGTCAATTCCTAAACTTTTCCTTTAATCCGATGGTGAAAGAGCTTCAATCCTAACCGCGGCGTGTCACCCAATCAGATATCGCCGTTTTCGGAAAGTCGCATTTGCCCCTAACCAGTGATGACGTTACCAAGGCCGAGGCAGCGGTAGGGAGTGTGATTTTCAGTAAATGGGAAGGGCTGGAAAGGCAAAGTAAATTTATGAGCTCATTTATAAATTCTTTAATCAGAGAGGGAGAGACCATGCTCCGAAACCCGAGAGGCACTCATCTCCTGCTGTTGTTCGTTCCTTCACTCAATCCCTGAAAAGACCCCTTTCTCCCATCTTCTCAACCCCGAAAATCAACCCCATCCGCCTCTTCCATGCTTTATTATCGGGTGCAGTGGTAATGATGAGACTGCTTATTATTTTAGATCTCATTTCCTTTCATTATGTCATTGTTAGATCATCACTGTTAAACTAAATCCTTCGTTGTATTGTTTCTCCTTTGCTCTCCATGCAGGGTCTTTGTTAGAGGCAGGGAGGAGAGCAATGACAATAAGTCGCCGTCTGAATATAGCCGGAAGAATCATCATATGTTGTTACGATTCCATAATAGGTGTTGTGGAACCCTACGTCATATGATGGTTCTTTTGTGCGATATTGACGCGTACTTGTTGATCATGCTCCGAAAATCAACCCCATCCGCCTCTTCGTCCTCCTATCCCATGCTTTATTTTCGGGTGCAGTGGTAATGATGAGACTGCGTATTATTTTAGATCTCATTTCCTTTCATTATGTCATTGTTAGATCATGACTGTTAAACTAAATCCTTCGTTGTATTGTTTCTCCTTTGCTCTCCATGCAGGGTCTTTGTTAGAGGCAGGGAGGGGAGCAATGACAATAAGTCGCCGTCTGAATATAGCCGGAAGAATCATCATATGTTGTTACGATTCCATAATAGGTGTTGTGGAACCCTACGTCATATGATGGTTTTTCTGGGCTACATTGACGCGTACTTGTTGATCATGCTCCGAAAATATATACAAGAGGGGAAAGTTGCCATATGTATAGTATAAAAGTGGGAGGAGGGAAAGTACAGCTTTTTGTTTTTCAAGATTTGTACTTTTAGTGTTTGAGATCTTAATAATATATCAATAAAAATACTGTAGTTTATTTCTTGATTACTGCCTCCATTTTCATAAGTCCTCTATCGGGGCATGCTCTTGTCATTTCACGCCCAAATTACATTTCATAATTTTAGTAGCCAAAATTAAGTAACTTTATAAACAAGTAAAAAATCCGATTTAATAATTCAATAAAAAAACGAGTGAGAAAAATAATTTAACTGAAATGTTGTACATGATTTATTTAGGGAGCAACATCCATATCGAATTCAATCAAATCCATCCGAACTAAATAAAATGACACCGTAGAAGGCAGTAGTCTTCTTATAAACCAAAGAGACACAATGACACATAAATAAAACTACACACAATTAAAACGACACCGCAGACGGCAACAGTCTTCTTATAATTCAAACGACGCCGCTTCAAGCTGATACTGGCAGTCTTCACATAGTCCATTAGTCCTAATCCGAATAGGATAAGGACGTCCATCTTCACTTCAAGTTTTCAACAATCCTTAGGTTGCTACTTCTTGTAACAGGCCTCTTCTGCAAAATCGATAACGACGATTTTAGACGTACACAAATATTGGATGCAGCTGCATTGTGTAGACACGAACAATTATATCTTATTCTTACCCTAGGTTGCTCGTAATCGTCGTCATTGTCATTTTCATCATCGTCATTTTCATCATCGGATGCCCCAGACCCAGTACACGTTCTTGCATTATGATTGGTAGAACCGCACTTACTGCAATGCTTTTGCCTTCTCTTCTGTACTGTTTCCGACTGATCTTGAGTGGTGGGAGGATCAACATCGGTGTCATCGCCACCGCCACCTTCTTCCGAAACACCATCATTCGGGGCATCACCGTTTGAGGTTGGCTTCACATAGCCAACAGGATGTGGGCATCGGGTCCTATAGTGGCGCCATTCACCGCAATTGCTACACTGTCGTGGTTCTCCTTTCTTCCTTTTAGATTTTTTAGCCCCCAAACCTTTAGCTTTGACCTGTAATGGATCCAACAAAATTTCATTCGCCTTCGGTCTATTAATGCCGGGTATGTCCACGTTGCCAGTGTCCACCATGTCCAACTTTTCACATAATGCCTGAATTCCCTCACGAGCAATCTTGAAGCAATCACTAGATTTTGCCCCTTTTAACATGAGTTGTAAGCTGTGTTGTTGAATACTACCATACCTGATTGACACAATATTTTATACAAAGTGAGTAAAATTAATGTTCACCTAGCTTCGAACCAATATAAAAAAAAAATTAAAAGTGATAGTCATGGCAAACCTTAATGCGAAAAGTTGAGATTCATCTATTATGTCTGCTTCCTCCAAGCTCTCTAGTGTCTTCGGCTTCTTTGACCATCTTCGACGTACTAGGCCTTCAGGAAGTTCCAGTATGCTCTCTTCTTTCAGTACAAAAATCATATGACGGCATGGTATTCCCATATAATTGTAGTGATTACAACTACACTCCATTGCAAAGGGTTCAACTGCGTACGTGACTTGAAAAACCTTATCCATGCCAGACACCTTAACCTTGTACACACGCTCAATTTCCGATCGCTCTGTCTCCAACCTTATGCAATATGCCGACTTTTCAACCTCGTCTGTGAATAAGAAGAATGCGGTCTTTGTGAAAACCGCCGCTCCACTCTTCTGAAGTGAGACTAAGACATTGCTTGTGATGGTTCGTTCTCGATGAATGGATTCAAAATCAGCATGACGCTCATTCTCCCTCATATCCCTAGTCCAACGATCAAAGTGAATAAAGAACTCAAGGAGATTTTTATCCTTCTCGATATAATTGGCAAGTTGAGAGTTCAGTCCTTCACATCTTGATGTTGTACTCAAGCCTGCGAAGAACTTCGAACGCAAATATGCATACCCCCATTCATGTCTTTGGTCAAATAAATTGGAGACCCAATTGTTGTGCTGAAGGGAGCATTCCTCAACCACTGTTTTCCACTTTTCTTCGAATTCTGAAGGTTCCCAGTCAGCTGACACAAAATGCTTCCATCGGGGCAAAAAAGTAGGATGATTCTTCACATTTCTGGTTATAGTCTTGTCTATATGCTAGGAACATAGACGATGTGTTGCATCGGGAAATACTTTCTGAATAGCATTACGCATTGCTCTATCCCCATCTGTAATAACAGTCTTGGGATCTACACCGCCTAGCCTTCTCTTCAAAGCTCCCAACACCCAAATATAATTGTCCTCTCTCTCGTTAGCCAAGAAAGCACATGCAAATACGCAAGTTTGCGAATGGTGGTTGACACCTAAAAAAGTTCAAACAAAGTTAGATTATGCAAACTTCTAGGGTTATTTTAGCATGCTCGGGATAATTCTATGTGTGAAGGAAAAGTACCTGAAAAAATCACGAGAGGCATCTGGTAAATATTCCTTTTGTAAGTAGCATCGAATGACAGTAATTATCCAAAGCATGCATAATCAGCAACATAAATACTATCAGCCCAGAAAATGTTAATAAGCCGGTCGTCGTCATCCTTCTTTAGTTCAATAACGAAATGCTCGTCCGCGCTGCATTTAGCTTGCAGGTAGGCTAGGGCTGTTGCGGCATCACCTTCACTGATTTGTTCTTTCCTCTCTTTGTCCACATAATTATATGCATCTTTCCTCGTGTACCCCAAATTGTCGTAGCCTCCTGCTTCTGATACGGCCAGATTCACAATTTGAGAAGTTTTCATACCTGCAGCTCTTCTAAAATTTATCGCTGCTTTGACTGCATCACTCATACGACGTTTCCCTTTCATGTAGTGTCTATATTCTCTGGGGATCGTTTCATGTGTGTGTACATCATCAAACTGGTGCACATACCACTTCCCATCGACATTGTCTTGTTTAACACGCATCTTGGCTCTGCAGTTAAATATGGTCTCCCCTCTTGCTTCTCTCTTTCGTTCTGTGCTCTTCACGCGCCTCTTTCCCTCGCCAGAGCATACATAGTCACGCCATATCATAACTTTGTTCTTATCACGACCAATGTCTGATTTTCTGATGTCGAAGCCTTTGACTAACCCGTCGTCCATGTAGAAATCATAGGCTTCTTCTGTATCATCGAACTTCATTTTTTTAATATCTTCAGGCTGTAGAAATATGAGATCGGCGACATTATCATCCTGGGTGGTGTCACTGGCTCCGGCACCAGCGTTTTCTTGGACTTCCTCCGACGTCAATGCTAGGACTTCCTCCGACGTCATTGTCACTGGTGAGTCTGCCGCCGACGTCATTGTCACTGCTGGAAATTTTGGGGAACCAAGGACGTAGATTACAAGACCCTACTGGGAATGACAGCCGAATTAATGCTTCAATGGGCCACTTAATAATTATCCCCATTAATAACACGATTTGTGATATCTTATATTTTTGGTAGGAACGAGTTGAACTTTCTGTTCTTTATCTTAGTGATTTCTTTACCATTTTCACAAATAACGAAAATATTTAAAATGAAAAAACTTTCTTAGTAAAGCCAAACGCCATCTGACTCTAGCTGTGTACTACTACGTGTATGGGGAAGGATCAAATATTAATATGAGCGAATATTTACTAAAAGCACTCAATTCTTTATTCGATCGAAAAAGGTATATTTTTAATTTTAGGTTTAATGACTACCCATGTTTATCCCAAGTTAATGTACCTTAGACTAAACCCTAACTATTTTTCCGCGGGAAAAATATGGCGCCACAATTTATCCTAACCTTGTATATATAATTAACCTTCATCGGTAGAGCAGTGGTTCCATATCCTTCTTTGCCGCGATTTTGAGTACAGAGTAAAGCTTAGATTAGAGGCACAACATGGAAAATAAGAGAATTACTCGCTCTTCGTCCAAGCTTGTGGTATGTATAATAACTCTTTTTACCATTGAAATTCATTCTAGTTAATTTATTAATCGCAGGTTCACTGTCATTGTAGGAGACAGCCGAATTTGTGACTCCAACAAAGAAACCAAGGATACCCAAATGTGTAAGCACTCCACCCACTCCTGCTTCAGTCATCGTTTTTATTTCGGACAATGAATCTGACTCCGAGGTCACACCAAAGAAGCCAAATGGAAAAAGTATTTGTCTACCTTCTGTTGACAAGGTAATAAAGGTATCATGTTTGCCATTGAAGTGTTCTTTGCCGTTATTCCGTCATAACGAATGCATTTCCACTCGTGTTTATTTGTGGCCCCTATTCCAGGTTGTTTTGAAGTTTAAGCTACCTACCGCTATGGAATACGATGATGAGCAAATCCAGCTTGCTCACTATATATTTTTAGCCCATCTGCCACCTGACGAAGTATTGGTCAAAATCTCTAACAACTCTTGTACGAGGAAGTCATTGTGGTCCTTAAGCCCTCGCTCATTCGTAGATGCTGAAGTAATCAACGGAACTCCAAATTTTTGTTTTGTTTGTCCACTATCAATGCTTTCTACGTAGAATTATTTTATAACAACTCGATAGTATCATGAAGTGTTTTTTGTCCATGTTATATTAGGTTATAACAGCGATGGCCTGCCACTTGACTCTAGAAGAGTTGTGGACAAATTCCAAGGACGGAAAAGGAGTGTGCTATCTGCCTGCTGAACTACAGGTTGTGGTCCGATTATACTTAATGACAATTTCCTCGCACCAAAAAAATTACAACACATGTGTTTTTAACGTGAATCATATTGTGTTGACAAAATTTCAATTGTGCAACTACCACATGGGCAGGAACTAGTGATTTCATGTGGAATAACACCCAAGATGGCATTAGACCTATACCAATCAAAATTCCTTAGTCGAACCAGTATGGTGAACAAGGTAAACTGTTCGTCTTAATAAGTATTACATGGTTTGCAGTTTATTTTTTTAATACGTGTTGACAATTTCCGCATATGTAGGTGTGTGTTCTGATGAGAGATAATGCCCATTGATACTTGGCTGTCATTAAGTTGGACAAGGAAGAAGTCCATATCTTGGATCCACAACCAAATGAAGACCGCAATTCCTTTCGACTACAATCTGTTCAAACAATGGTAAATTTGTGACATTGTGCCGTTATAACGCAAAAAAATGTAAATAACTCTTTCTAAGTACAAACGTTTCTTAATTTATACAGATGAGCTTTATGCAAGCCTTGTGGAAGATTCTCTATCGTGAACAAGGATTGTCGCCACCAAGGATTGCGGAGTTTGCGTACCCAACTCCTTCAAAGGATCAAGAACAACTTAATCGGTAAGTATGCCCATTTTTTTGTGATATTAAACGACGACTTATCAACTTGGTTCTTATCACGCAATGCTTTTATTTTATGTAGGTCTGACAGTGGAGTCTGGGTATGCATGTGGATGTTTGGCGCAAGCTGGGACTCCTCTTATATTTGGGTAAAGACAATTCTAATTCGCATATTAGAAAACCACAATTGATTGTTATTTTTGAATCATGCGGTAAGCACCATGTTTGTTGATGTTGATAGCCATGCACTCAAGTGAGGAGGATGCAGATCGCTTTGTACCTTGTTCGAGAGCCCATGAACTACATAAGGCATATGGTGCTCACGGAAGCAAGAAGAGTTGCACCTCAAGTTGAAGCTGCAGTGGAAGAGTACAAGAAAACCCATGAAAAGAGGAAAAAGGAAAGAGAAGAGCACAAGGAAACCCAGTCAACGAGCCCAAGAACAACCTGATTTTGCGTTTTAGTTTCCAAGATGATGGACAACAGTTATGTTTTTTTTTTTCTCAGGATGATGGACAACCGTTTTTTAATTTGGTTCGGTGAATGCTTATTATTTTTGGTTTTTATATTTGGTTTTTGGTTTCGTGAATGCTTTTTATATTTGGTTTTTGATTTGGTTTGGTGAATGGTTTTAATATTTGGTTTTTGGTTTGGTTTTTGGTTTGGTGAATGCTTTGTATATTTGGTTTTTGGTATTGTGAATGCTTGCTATATTTGGTTTTTGGTATTGTGAATGCTTTCTATATTTGGTTTGGTTTGGTTTGTTTTTTCGTGGAAATGGCAAAGGGACTTCGCCAAAATTCCAGCTTCCAACTTGTGAGTGAGGTTGCTTCTGTTCAAGGCTTCAAGCCATTGTATCTTGTAGAGAGGTTTAATTGGGATCATGTATAGTTAAACTGATTGGCTCCCAATCGTATAATTAAATTTGCATTCATGTATAGGTAACCCAAAAGGTAAAACTGATTGGCTCCCAATCGTATAATTAAATTTGCATTCATGTATAGGTAACCCAAAAGGTAAAACTGATTGGCTCCCAATCAGTATAAATAATGACCAAACCCAGTACAAGGCAGATAGAAAATTCTTATGTAATTAATTTAATGTTCCTAGGATATGGAAAAGCTTCCATGTAAAGGATTGAAAGTAGTGATTTACATTGATGATGAGAGTGGCTTAAGTACCAACTCTTGAACAGATTGAAGCTACAAAGTAGGAGCCACTAACCCACTAACTAAAACTTATGACGTTACTAACTAATAATAATAAAATTAATTATTTACAGAAATTGAATTTATGCACAGCCCTTATCATTCCATTCCTTGAATTTCCACCAACGATGTTTTCACTCCCCTTTTAGTCAGAGAATTCATTGTAGTAATAAATACAATAAAAAGGCATACATAATTAATGGATTCTTTATTGTGTATAATTAAAAGGATATTTTACTATAAACGAAGCATGATAGATCCACAGGGGGATAAAAGAAGCATGAGTCTTGACGAAAAAGGGGAAAAAAATCACCATAGATAAAAAATCATTATAATCAACCTAATTGGAACTGCTTAGAACAAAAGCGGATTAAAATCTCCCCCAATGAAATTCATTTGCAATTTCATAGGTAGTCCCTACTTCCACTTCTATAATTTTGAGAAAACATTGCAATTTCATCAATAGTCCCCACTCGTGGGCCAATTTCAATTGCAACCAAATTTGCACCCTTGCAATAGCTTCTCACATCATAGCAAGTGTAGGATGCAATTGCACCTCCTTGCTTAGGGATGACCATTACTGCATCTCGTCACCTGTCTTAGGGAAATTAGCCATGGCAAATTCACAAAATACTGCATGCATAGAAAAATATTTGTCTGGATAATTAAAAAGTTGGGAGACTTTCCTAGTCAGATGATGTACTGGCTCCCCTCAGTACCTGACAGTTTTGAGTGTTGGAGAAAAAGACTGGAAAAAAAAAACAACGAAGCCTTACAGTAAACTTCTTAACAAAACACATCCAATGCTGGCCCCTTCACTGCTCCACCCCGCCCTGCATCAATCGACTCTCATGTAAGCCGAGGACGTTTGCTTGAGGATGCCTCAGGGGTCTCTTCATGCTCCGTATGCCGAAGGTCATAAAAAGTATTGGTCACTTCGACGATACGGTAGACTGGCAAATAGGCGGAATGGTCCTCCCTAGCATAAACCCCCATATCCATCCCAACCCTTCCAAGAAAGGTGGTCAAGAAGGTGGCATATGGAAAGGCAGTGTACCAGTTTACCCCTCTAGGAGCAGCCTCAACCATGTTCATGCACATGAGAGATGCGAGGTTAAGAGGAACACCTCTTTGAGCTTGCACAAGGATAAACAGGTCAAGTTTACGAATTATCGAATGACCACTGTACCTTGGCATGAAGCAGTTGACGATCATCCAATGGAGGAATCGAAGAGGATCTGGGAGGAAAGAAGCCTGGATGCGCCCATTCGTCAGTCTCGCCAGTTCAACTTCGAACTCAAAATCGTACAGCCGAAGATCGCTTCTGCTATCAATGTGGTGTCCTGCGGCGGGGAGATCGAGGATCTCAGCAAACTGATGAGGCTGGAAGCAGGCTCTATAACCCAGGAAGACCGACACGAGATGAGAATCGGAGGGACCAGACAGCTCTAAATTGTGGTAGAACTTCCTCACCACATGCGGGCAGTAACTGGTGCTTCCTCGACTCCGGAGATCAAAGAACTTTTCCCAGCCAAGATTTTTAATTAACTGCTTCACTTCTCGAGGGAAAGGGGACAGGTGGATGAACTCATACTCGGCCATAATAGATGTCTTGCTCGTGAATGAAAGATAGTCCGCGAGACTTGGGGTGGATCGGCAGTCGTCGTTTGATAGAGTTAGTATGCCCATATCCGCAAACGATTTGCCTTTGTTTGCCATGGAGTCAGAGGAAGAAGGAATGAGGGAAGGTGAAGATGGAGGAAAGAGAGATTGTAGGTGTAAGAAAAAGTGATCGTGGGGGTTGAGTGTGGAGACGTGTGATGGAGACGGTTGAGTCTGGAATGTCAAGAGTTAGAAGATTTGGGAAGATATGTAGTAATGATGTTAACTCGTGTAGGTTAAACTAGGGTAACTAAAGCTAGTTAAACTAGGGTTGGCGCTGATACCGCAGGAGAAAACTAATGGGCTCGCACGTTCCAGGCCCACTTTTGAATATTGCATGGGTCATGTACAAGCCCACGTTTGAATGTTATTTAAAAGCCTGCAAAAATCAATGATCAGACCCATTCCAACTAGAATTAGTCCTAAACGTACCGTTAATACATAAACACAAACTAAGGAGACCTCTCCATCCGATTCGAATCAAATTATGTGTTCTTCATCTTCTTCCTCAATCCTCTGGGCGAGACGAACACTACATATCAGGAAACCTAAATTCACCGAGAGATATAAGGCTCGAGAAAATCACAATAACGCTAAGACAAGATGACAAAGCAATAGGGACATGAACCCTAGGGTTAGCAAACCTCTTTCAAGGGTTCTTTTGCAAATGATAAGTTCGATGAACACAATAATAGACATGGTCGCCGTAATCGTGTTAGAAAGAGATAGGCGAGGGGAAATACAATGGCGAAGAAGAAACAAGACAAAATTTTTTTGGGAAATTCAATCTACGTCGAATGTGGATGGGGAGCTTCTCTTGGAACTGTGAAGGGGCGTCCCTCCAAGACGAGAGAGGGATCGTGTAATTGGTTAGGGAGACTGGAAATTGGTTTGGGCGGCAGTGGGTCTACCCAATTGGGTTTGGGTCTTAATCCATTTAATTTAATCGGGGCAGTTAGTTGGACTAGGATGAAAACAAACTTAACGCGGAGGAGGCTTTTTGTAATTTGTTTAGTTATTTAGTGGCGCAGTTAGGTTTAACAAACGTGAGCCGTGGAGATTGAAAACGAACGGTTAAGATCGGCCAAGGTACCCGTACCCGGCTTTTGCCCTGGGCACCGTAGAAGTCACCATATATATATATATATGGTGCCTTCTACGGTACCCCGGGTGAAATCCGGGGTACCGCATACCTTGAGTATGAAAACACTATCTAGACCATGAATTAGCATGATTTTTGGGCATGATACTATACCCTAACCCTTAATGAGTGAACCCTAGGTCCTAATTATCTAAATCATAAACTATAAAGATTTTAATCTTTATGGGTTAGAGTATAGTTTAATGTCCGAAAGATCAGTCAATTCAAGTTCTAGATAGCGTTTTCTTACTTAAGGTATGCGGTACCCCGGATTTCACCCGGGGTACCGTAGAACTCCCCATATATATATATATATATGTGGTAATAACTGGTGTACGTCAAGCATATAGTATACAACAGGTGATCCAACCGTTAGATGTACTTAGATGAGCTCCGGCCGATCTCACGATCAATTTTTATTTTTCATTAAATCAAACTTCGGGTTGGGGTTTAGAAAATCGGTGCCTGGGGTTTATCCATTAGAGGTTATGATATAGTATCATACCCCAAACTCAATTTATGTGTTAATGGCGAAATCAATTATAATTACAATTACAAAGAGGGGAGACAAGAAACGCCGCCCAACAAAAAAACAAAACAGAAAAGAAACAAACAAGAGAGCAAAGGCAAACGCGCCCTGCCGAGAACAAAGTCAAGAGGGCGAGCAGGGGGAAATCGCATCAGAGTTCCAACTCAAGAAAACCACCCAACATACCCAGCAAAAATCCAACTCAAGAAGGAAGGGAAGAAAAGAAGAAGAGAACCCCAAACCGAACACCAGAGCCTCATCAAATACCCTCAAAAACTCAAGGATGCAAGGTCTGGTCGCTGAGAGGAGCTCTTGTTGGCAAAAGACGCAGCTTTACAGTTCTCATCCAACCTTCTGTAATGGTCCTTTCCACCTTCTCATTGGCGCTTAACCAGTCAGCAATGGAGCGACCAATTCTATAACACACTATGTTGCTTTCTTCCTCCTCATCTATGAAGATTCTTCTGTTCCTTTCGAGCCACACCCTCAAGAATAGAGCGTGAAGAAATATTCTTGAGCACCACTGTTCAGGGCATCGTGGATCCTGCAGCTGCCACCTTCGGAATTGCCCATCCCTAGGGATGGCAACTTTGCCCATACCCATGGGTTTCTTACTATCCAACCCAATTGGGTTGGGTATGAAATCCAAATAGATGGATATGGGTAGAGTTTGATGGGTTTGTACCCATACCCATTTACTTTGGATTGAGTTTGGTTTATATCAAATGGATTTGGGTTTGTACCCATGCCCAAATACAAATTACAGTTTGATACCCAAACTTAATAGACATGCATATTTAGTACCTAAAATTAATTTTTTTGCATATAAGTCCTCAAAATATCGATGGAAAATTACGTTTTGGTACCTAAATTTTTTTGGTCTTACATTTTGGTACCTAAACTTTTCAAGTTTTGCAAATAGGTCCAATTTTTGCATGTGTAGTTAAAACACCCTCAAGTAAATGGATATCCATATCCAACCCATACCCATTTAGATTATGGAAGCCCCAAACCCAAACCCAAACCCATCTATAAACCCCCAAATCCATATGCACTTCACCCATACCCAACACATTATCAATGGGTCTACTTGGGTTTGGGTATAATTACCCATGGGTGGGTAATTTGCCATCCCTACCCATCCCCTCTTCCGCAAAAGGTCTTGAGTTAGTATTCTCTTCCAGAAGACGATCCACATGAAAACACAAACTTTATGTGGAACAACTTGCTGCCAAATGGTCCGAGCAGGAAAATCAGCATCTCTTGAGACCCGCTCAGCAACCAGCTTCTCATACATCGACTGCACCTGAAAGCCAACGTTTGGGGACGGCTCCCAAGTTATTCTCGAAGGGCCTGCAACAAACGAAGTGAAGGGTATGCTTTGCAGTAAATTTAGTAAGCTAATTCTCTCCCTCTCAACCCCTCCCCTCAAGGTGTATTTAAGAGGTAAATCCCAAGAAAAATTTCCCTTCCCAACTTGCAGCACATCAGCAACTCGACAGCTTGGTGACACGGCAGCGGCGAATACCCTTGGAAAGGCTTCAGCGAGAGCAGGAAGACCCTGAATCCAAACATCGTACCATAGAGAAGTCCACGCTCCTTCCCCAGATTCCACCCTTGCAAACCGCCAGAACTCTTTCCCTGTTTTCATGATTTGTGACCACGGGCTGCATCCCGTCGAGCCTTTGTGATCCCCTGGCCTCCATTCCGATGCATCGTGAGGGTATTTAGTGCTTATCAGCTCCCTCCATCATTCATTCCTTTCCTGGCAAATCTCCACAGCCATTTAACCAAAAGAGAGACATTATGAGATCCCAAATCAGCAATTCCCAGACCACCGAGCTTCTTTGGCACCTTATAAGTCTCCCAAGCCACCAAATGCATTTTCTTCTCCTGACTCGACCCTGACCATATGAATTCCTTCTGTATTCTTTCCATCTTTGCAATTATGTTGGCTGGCGCTTTAAATAGGGAACATAGATATAAAGGTTGGCTGGCAAGAACTGCGTTGCAGAGGGTGATTCTCCCCCCTAAGGACAAGTATTTGCCTTGCCAACCTTCTAGTTTCCTTTGCATCTTCAAAAGAACGGGCTCCCAAATTGAAGTCGAGGTAGGATGCGCCCCAAGAGGCAGCCCGAGATAGACCGTATGAAGAAAATTCCAATCGCACCCCAGGATCCCAGCAAGTCGATCAATGTTCTCTACTTCACCCACAGGGTACATCAAACTCTTGCTAAGGTTGATTTTGAGTCCCATGATGCATTCGAAACAGATCAAGGCAGCCATCACATTAAAAACCTCGTTCTCAGTAGCGTCACAAAATATAATAGTATCATCTGCATATAATAAGTGAGAAATCTGACATCGTTGGACACTTTCATCGAAGAAGAAACTTGTGATTAGACCCGCATCCAGCCTCCTCTGAATTATACGAGATAGAATATCCATAACAAGGCTGAACAAGAATGGGGATGACGGATCCCCTTGTTTAAGACCCCTTTCCATTTTGAAAAGCCATTCGACTCTCCATTAACGAGGATCGAAAGTCTTGTTGAGGAAACTAACCCCGAAATCCATTTTTTCAGCTTTGCATTCGTCCCCATGTTGTCCAAAATTCTGAACAAACAATCCCAGCTTACAGAGTCGAAAGCCTTTTCTATATCCAGCTTGAGGATGATTCCTGGTTTTCTGCTCCTCTTTCTACTGTCAATTGCCTCATTCGCTAACAAGCTGGCTTCATGGATTTGCTTCTTTTTCCTTCCTGCGAACTGGAACTTTGAGACAGCCTTTTCTGTAACCAGGTGCAACCTCACCAAGACGACCTTCGAAATTATCTTATTTAAACTACCAATGAGACTGATTGGCCAAAAGTCTTTAATCTCTTCCACTGCCTCTTTCTTGGGGATCAAGCAAACAAAAGAATGAGCTACTGCATGAGGGAGCACTCCAGATAAGTAAAACTCATCAAGAGCCTTCATGATATCTTGCTTGATGATGTGCCTGGACTTCTTAAAGAAAGAAAGCGTAAAGTCATACGGGCCGGGAGCTTTATCACCATTACAAGAGCGTATTGCATCCCAAACCTCTGTTTCTGTGAATGGCGTTGTAAGCTGGTAACTCTCTTAAACACTAATTATCCCCAGTTTGAAATCAGCCGGGAAAGGTCTGCTCTTGCCTTTCTCAATAAATCTTTCACGGAAATGGTTGACAAAGGCCTCTTTCAACTTACCTGTATCCTCCACCAATCTTCCTTCAATCATCAGACTCCTAACACAATTTCTTCTGCTATGGTTCACTGCCATGCGATGGAAAAAGCCTGAATTTTTATCCCCCACTCTGATCCATAGCGCACGAGATTTCTGTCTCCATGAAATTTCCTCCATCAAGAGCGTTTTATCTAGTTCACATTTCAATCTGCTTCTTACAATATTAAGAACATCAATAATAGGGCCCTGTTCCTCCACCCTGTCAATTACCTTAATTCTTGCGAGCAAATCAGCCACCTTCGAATCAGTCTTTCCAAAGAACTCCACATTCCACTCCTTGATGAGATGCTTAGCATTCCTTAAGCGCTGGCTACATCTGAACAAATGCCCTGAACCATTTACCGGGATACTCCACCATCCAACCAGCTTTTGAAGAAAGGTTTGCTCTTCCAACCACATATTTTCAAATTTCCACGGCCGATTGGAGTACTCACGATCACCCTATTGAAGGACAATCGGGTTGTGATCTGATTCCACTCTTTCTAAGGCAATTAGCGGTCCAGGTGATAAAACCTCCTCGACGTATAGTATACGCCTGACGTACGTCAGTCTCACCCATAAATAAATATATATATATATATATATATATTAAATTTAACAGATTATAGCTCTTTTGTTTAAATTGGAATTCAATTTTTTCATAAAAAATAATATTAATTCTCTTCTTCAAAATGACGTTAACTTTGATATATTTTGAAACCAACAAATTGGGACATATATTATAGGATAATGTCTATTTTTTATCCAAACCTTTTTTAGATTCTTTTATATTATCCAAACCTATGGAAATACTAAGAATTAGCCAAGTGTTAACTTACAGTTAGCAATTTTGTTAGTAATATTGACTTGGCTACATGATACTGACTTGGAAGAGACTCATGAAGGTCAACATTCCAAAATTTTAATATTTTAACTGAGAAAAGAGTTACAAAATTATTAATGATAAAGTAAAAATGTCTAATATTTTGATGCATTATGAAAGGTTTGGATAATTAGTAGAATTTTAATAGGTTTCTATAATATAAAAGAATCTGAGAAAGGTTTGGATAAAATATAGACATTACCCACTTATATTATCAGTATATACCATGATAGTAACATGGTAAAGGAAACCGTACCGGACATCAAACCGGATTCCTTTCTGGTAGGGTATTTTGTGGTACGACCGTGGTTCAACCGTTTCATACCGGTAAATACCGTTTTTGTAATAATCATTAAAACACATGCCTAAAATGCAATGAGTAAGGAATTTGATGACTGGTGTATAATTCAATTTTGAGTACCATATAGTAATTGACCTTTAATATATATATATATATATTAGTATAAAAATCCTAAACCTAAATCACTATCACAGACAACACGTGAGCCCCCATCTTCTCCCTTTCTTTTCCACCGCCCCTCTGTCTTTCCATCAATCACCAGAAAATTAATCTCCTTTCTCTCTGGGTTGGGAGAGCTTTGTAGCTAAAAGCTTTAGCCTTCCAAATAAACCCAGATCTCAACTTCTTTTCTATTACAACTGTGAATTCCAAACACTTCCAATCAGGTCGGTGGTGACTTGTAGGCCGAGCGACAATCTTGGTTTCTTCCCGGGGAGAGGACTCTCCACTTCTTCGTTTTCTACTACTCCGTCGATCCTCCGGAAGGTTTCTGAACCACGCTGCCGCCGCCGATGGCCAATCCCAGATCAGGGCTGGCCGGCAGATTCAAATCGAAGTCAAATCCAAACCCACCACCGCCGCGGCTTTGACTCTGACTCTGGCTCTGGCTCTTCGCCGCCGCCCCTGTCCCGATGGTGCTCTCCGACGACTCGCGTGCAGCCCCGCCGCCACCGCCGTTGTTGTTGTCTTTGAGGGTGCCTTCATAGTGGCAGCCCCGCCGGTCTGATTTAAACCGGACGGTATACCGGTTCATGCCGGTTAAGCCGATTAAACCGGCCGGCGCGATAGAAAGGTGGCTGGTAGGGTATCGTTTCGCTGTTGGTCGGATTCCCGGTTTTACCGGTTGAACCGGCCGGTACGATCCGGTTTCCTTTACCATGGATAGTAATGCTTGGTAGTACATAAATTTATATTATAGTGATATAAAAGGGGTAAATGCCACATTTGGTCACTAAGATTACTAAATCATGTCATATTTAGTCACTAGAAAAATTTAATATCATTTTTGGTCACTCGAATTACTGAAACATGTCACATTTAGTCACTCTCTCATTAGTTTCCGTCCAACTCCATTAATGAAATTGGACGGAAACTAAAAGGAGAGTGACTAAATGTGACATGTTTCAGTAATTCGAGTGACTAAATGTGACATGTTTCAGTAATTCGAGTGATCGGAGTTTGACGGAGGCTAACGAGAGAGTGACTAAATGTGACATGTTTCAGTAATTCGAGTGACAAAAAATGATACTAAATTTTTCTAGTGACTAAACATGACACGATTTAGTAATCTCAATGAACAAATGTGACATTTACCCGATATAAAAGTATATCATGATGGTATGAATTTATCATAAGGTTAAACAACTGAATACATGATAATTGGACTATGATAACCATCATTTACCCTTTTGCCAGCACCTGTCACTAGTTACCACCTTATATAAGCGTAATATATTTGGTCATACATTGTTTTCAAAAAATTATAAATCATAATTGATCACGAAGAACACGTTGGTTCCGTGCAAAAATTTTAAGGTTCGAGTTACAAGAATGAAGGTGATACAAAGTGGAAGTGGATGGTAATGAGTGGTAAGAAAATTTTCCTCTCGAAATATAACAAAAATGGATATTATTTCGTAGATCACATTGACCTCGTTCCCTTTTTGCAATATTTTTTTAATTTGGATTAAAGCAACGAAGTAAGGGTGTCGAGCCAGTTTAACTCGTTAGTCCGGTTGAGCAAGTGGGTTGATAGTTAATGGTTCTATCCTTTTAGTCCGATTTAGCTCGAATATATGGGGGGAAAAATCATCATATTGTCGATATATTTTATATTATAAGGGGAGTTCTACTGTACCCAGGGCGAAATCCGGGGTAACGCATATCTTGAGTAAAAAATGTTATCCATAACTTAAATTGACTGATTTTTCGGACATGATACTACACTCTAACCCTTAAAGATCAAAATCTAGGTCTTAATTCTCTAAATTGTATACCCCAAGATCAATTTAATTAGAAACAATAATCGACGGTTATGATTCGTCTAAATATAGGCAAAAAAAAAAAAACAATGCACCATCTTCGGGTTTATAGTTTATGATTTAGATAATTAGGACCTAGGGTTCACTCATTAACAATTAGGCTATAGTATCATGCCCAAAAATCCTGCTAATTCGAGGTCTAAATAGTGTTTTCATGCTCAAGGTATGCGGTACCCCAGATTTCACCCATGATACCGTAGAAGGCACCTTATTATAAATATATATTAAATCTGAATGACTAATAATAATAAGTATAATAATAAGACTAGTTAGGAAATTATTTTGGGTTTAATTATTTTGAGGAGTAAGTAACGGTGGCCGTGGCGCTTCTGGATTAGGAATCTGCTAGGGCTGGCCTCGACGGCCAAATTCGCGGGTTATATATTTTTGGTTTCGACATTAGCCCAATCGACCAGTAAATAAACCTACAACTTGCGCTGTTCTTTACCTTCTTCTTTTTACTAGCGATTAGTTTTTACTTCTTACTTTTCCCTTTAACTGAACCCATTTATTCATGAGTAGCGGGAAAACATATTTGCAGGCGTGGAGGCAGCCATTGCCAAACCAGTCGTTTATTATGCTTCTATATGTTTCGAAAAACGTTTGTACATATCATCATTCATGTTTATGCAAAAGACTTCCATCCGCGTGCGACACCTCGTTGGTTACATACTAATGAGGGATTTGGGCAGAGCGGCCATATTTTTGCATATATCAATTTGAGAATTCGAATGCACTAAAGAGTTTAAAGAGCTTATCTGATACAGTCTGTTGTTTTGATCTTTGATTAGCGACCGGCTTATTGTATATTTGTGCACAAATCTTTCAAAGTTTTTTAACATCTCAAATTTTTAACTGTGGTGGGTTTTTTTTTTCTTCTTCTGATAACTTTCTATTGGACCACAAATTTGCTAAGAAGGAGTTTGTGATTTTTGAACCTAGCAGATAGGTGGCTCTAAACTCTTGACCTAATTTCCTGTGTGGCTGTCACTTTTTTTTTTCTTTCTCCAGCGGGTCCAAATCTAGCCCAATCCTCCCCCGAGTTCGGAAATTCAATGGGCCTGCATATTCATAACCAACAGGGCCCTGAAAGTGGGAAGAGAATAAATAAATAAATATGAAAGCAGAGAAATAAAATAGTTAAAACCAATATACAAGATTTAAGAAGTAAATTATAAAAGCTTGTAGGTCAGTAGAAAGTGATCAGTCAGAAAATTTTCTTGGCAACGCGGTGAAAATTCTAAATCGAGACCAATTAGATGGGGAATTTTGTAATTCAACTTGAAACCCCAAGAAAGCACATATATCCTACTTCGTATTAATAGTTAGTGAGAGTTTCCTGAAAATTCAATAGATTAATTAAGACGAAAAAATGAGATAAATTCCATCTACACCTCGTTGTGAGACTTGATATTGTTGTTTTTTTATGTTTTGCCTCCAAGATAGAAAGAAAAAGAATGCATAGGTTTATAAGGTAGGGGGAGAAATGATTCAAGCAAAGTGTTCACTCAAGCATATAGGGTCAGAATATGGTTTATGACAATCTCGATTGGATTAATGATTGATATTGAAATTACAGTAGCAACAACATTGATGTAGCCACCAGCCGGTACATCTTTACTAGATGTCGTATGAATATAAATAGAAATTATCAATGACTTAGCCGGAATTTTCGCAAAAATCATACCCATAACATTCAACTCGAAAAAATTACCACATGGCATGCCAGCCTACTAGGGTTCATTCTAGGACTCATTAGAAAGCCCTAATCGACGTTGGTTAAGGCCATCTAATGCGTATCTAGAGTAGTGAACATATTATATTTACTCTAGAACATTACGCCGTTAGCGCATCTAGTGTAGTGGTATCATAGTACCCTCCCACGGTACTGACTGGGGTTCGATTCCCCGGATGCGCATTCCAATTATTTTTATTCCCCATTAACATTTTCAATGTGCTGCGACGCCGGAGATCGGAGCCGAAATCGCCGGCAAAATTGAACCTCAAATGGACCTGCTTGCTCAACTCTTTTTCCAGATGGCCGAATAGAGTTGCAATAGCTGATTTCAGTATGGCAGAGTCTACTTTCTTCAAATTCCCTCACAAGTTTTGGCCAACTGGGGCTGCAACTGAGACCTTCCTTCCTTTACGGCTTACGCCCATATTCAACGTGGTTGAGGGTTCATAAGTTCATAATCACTAATTAAGGGTTCAACTCATCCAAACCACGAGGGAGATTAGTTCATAAGGGATGTAGATACAAAAAGAATAATGAGTGATGATCTCCATGATTGATTGCTTCATTGATAATAGACTTCTCCGGGGTTGAACCGCAGGAAAATCTTTTCCCCCTTCTAACTCGTATTTTAGGTTTTAAGTCAAAACTGGTTGAAGTCCCCCTTCTAAAACCCTGAAATATGCTTAAATGGTAGAGAACACGACCGTACGTGTTTGCAGTCGGTTTCGAACTCCAGGAATGGGCACACCTTGGGGCACAACCGTGTTATGGGCCATGTTGGGCTAGTAAATTTGACCCCGAAGACGTCTAAAAAAACTCTAGGAGCATCCCAAACTCAATTTATCTATTCATTAGTGCATTTCTTATCCAAATATCGCAAAATTAAGTTCTAATGGCTTGAAACACACTAAAACAACAAATCAAGCATAAAGCTGGCAAAACATAGGAATATGGCTAAAATGGTCAAACAAGAGACATTAAAAAGGATATGAAAATATGTATAAAATAGTGTGTTATCAGTTACATCTTTGTAAACGATGAGAGCTTCGATTGAGCAATCATTAACACCATCCACTCCATCCCTTGATCATACCACAATTTATCTCTTCGGCGACGCGTATAAGGTCTTGTGTCTCTCTCCCTGAAACTTCTCTTTCTCTCTCTTCATGTTTTGAATTTGGATGATGATGATCAAAGTCTCGGGTTGTTGATGTGCCTTGGAAGGAAATGGAGTGGTGTTTGACCAAAATAACTTTAATAATTTTGCTAGCATAGTGCTCCACACTACAAAACTCATTTTAGCAGTGAATGTTGGGGTTGTTCCTATGAATCACGAATCATTCTTGTACTTTGTTGGTGTGAGATTTGCCTAATGCGTTACATTACACTCCCTTTCGGGACTCAAAGTTCTCGTTGAGGTTTACCGTACCATCATTGAAGAGAGACAAGAAGAGACTCTCGTACCACTTATAATATTTCAACCCTCATCTTACCAAAATATTGTTTGTTTTAGGTGTACCATCACACAATTTTGTTTTTGGCGTACATCATGATAACTATCCAAAACATGTAGATAACACTGATAACATGACCAAATTAGGCCAAAAATGAAGCAATTTTTTTTTAAAAAAAAGTGAAATAATTTAACAGTCACAGTGTGAGTAACCAAACTTGCAATTTATCTATACCACTTTTTAATGAAACAAATTGACAATCGCTTTTTAACTTCCGTCAGAAAATAGCTTTCTAATAAGACACCCAACTAATCTAAATCCAGCCCACCCCAATCTCTTAACCCCAAGAAGAATTGGGCTTGGGAAATTGGGCCCCGACTCCTAGACCCAATAAAACTTGAACCCACAGCTTCTTTCCAAATATTCCAAACGTCTCATGAACAGCGCCGAGAATTGCAGAGAGAACTGATCAAAAAAACGATCATCAGAATTCAGAGCAGTATCTTTCACTGAACCAGTTGGCTCAATTTCCAGAACTGATCATCACCACCTTTCCTTCCCCTCATTTCTCTCCTCTGCTCTCTTCCCGCTCCACCGCCGCCGTCCACGGTGGAGGATATCGCGACTTCCCTCCAGTGACACCACATTCTCACCATTATATACACCATCACCAAGCATATCACCGTCGACGAGAAAACAATCACAGCAATTATCCCCACCACTGCAGCATTCGACATCCCCTTCTTTCCCCCTGATTTCAAACACACCTCCATCGGCCGGCCACACAGCCCCTCCGGCGAGTTCCCCTGAAACGAACTGACGGGGAAACCGGAGAACGTCTCGGGAATTCGCCCTCGAAGGTCGTTGTTCGACAGGTTCAGCCTGTGGAGGCTGGTGAGCTTGGCGAGCGAGCTGGGTATCTTACCCTGGAGATGGTTGCACGAAAAATTCAGCCTCTCCAGCTTAATTAGGTTTCCGAGGGAGGTCGGGATTTCGCCGGAGAAGGAGTTGTGGCTGAGATCTAGTATCACTTGCAGCTCGGTAAGTTTCCCTATCTCGTCTGGAATCGAACCGGTGAGTGAGTTTTCGGAAACCCTGAGCTCGAACAGCTTCCTGCAGTTTTCGATCGTTTTAGGGATAGTGCCTGAAATGTTGTTTCGCTGGAGATTGAGGACGTTGAGAGAAGTGAGATTGCCGAGCTCCTCTGGAATTGAACCCGTGAGGGTGTTTCCGTGGAGAGAGAGCTTGAGTAGGTTTGAGCAGTTGCCGAGGGATTTTGGTATGTCGCCGTGGAGGTTGTTGGATGAGAGATCGAGCTCTCCGAGTTCTTCCAAGGTGCCCAGCCAGGAAGGCATTATCCCTGTGAGCTGGTTATTGCTCAGCAGGAAATGTTGAAGCTTTTTGAACCTTGAGAATTGAGCTTCACTCAGTTCGCCTGTGAGATTGTTGAAGGATAAATCGAGGAACTGGAGATTGGTGAGCTGGCCAAATTCAGGAGGGATGGTTCCAGTGAGATGGTTGTGTGCCAGGCGAAGACGGGTCAGGTTTATTGACGAGGCTAGCATTGAAGGGATTGGTCCTGAGAAGCTATTGTTGGTTAAGTCCAAGGCAGAAAGAGAGCTTGATCCCAAGAGAGGAGAGATGCTGCCATTGAACCTGTTGTGGCAGAAGTTTATGATCTGGAGGTTTTTCAATTGGGAAAGAGATGAAGGGAGAGGACCCTGAAAGGAGTTATTGTAAAGAGTTACTTTGAAGAGCTTCGAAAGGAATCTGAACGTTGGTGGCAAAGTTCCTGAAAGTTTGTTATCTGCCAATGCCAATATCTCCAGGCTTCTGCAGTACCCCAAACTTGGTGGGATTGGACCTGACAAGCCATTCTGCCTCAGTTGAAGCATAACGAGATTCTTCAGCTTGCCGATAGTCTCAGGAATGGGACCAGTGAAATGGTTACCGAAGAAATCGATATCTGTCAGCTTTGTGCAGTTCGTCAGCTCCCTTGGGATCTGTCCTGAAATCTGGTTGTCATAGAGATAAATGTTGGTTAACTGATGAAGTCTCCCGATTTCTGGTGGAAGATTCCCTCTGATTGCATTGTCAAACATGTAGAGATTCTCCAACTGGGTTAAGTTTCCAATTTCTGAAGGTATCTGTCCACTGAAGCTGTTGTTCTGCAGAAAAAGATCGGTGAGGTTCTGCAGCTTTCCAATGGCGGAAGGAAGATCTCCATCATAGTTGTTTTCTGAGAGGTCTAGTTGTTGGAGGGAGAGACAATTCAGTATCTCCAAAGGGAAGGTACCGGAGAGATAATTTTGAGCGAGGAAGAGCTTTTGGAGCTTCGACTGACTGCTGCTGCAGAAATTGCTAGGAATGACACTGCTGCCTTTCAAGTCATTACCTGAAAGAACCAAAGCTTCAAGATTGTGCAGCTGGCTACTTAGCAGTGTTATGCTTCCTGAAAGCCTGTTGAATGATAAGTCAACCCACTGGAGTTGACCCAACTGGTTGAGCTCAGCTGGAATCGAACCATTCAGTCGGTTCCCTAACAAGTTGAGGTGCTGCAAGCTAGAGAGATGGCTTAAATCAGCAGGAATTGAACCCGAGAGGCTGTTGTTTGCCAAGTTGAGTATTTCCAGCGATGGAAGGCTCCCTAGTGAAGCTGGGATGGTTCCTTCAAGCCTGTTGTTTGATGCCACGAAAGTCTGAAGGTTTTTGCAGCCATGAATTTCTTCTGGGATGGGACCTTGGAGTTGATTCTCTTCCAGGAAAAGAGATTCCATTTGCTTCAGATTCCCAAGCTCTTTCGGAATACTCCCGTTTAGCTGGCAGTAGCCCAAGCCCAGGACTCTCAACTCGGTTAACTCACCGATTCTCGGCGTGATCACCCCAGTTAACATGTTGTTTCCGATTCTCAAAACCTGCAGCTTCTTCAGACGGGAAATCTCTTGAGGAATTTCACCAGAGAGGTAGTTGGAGTGGAGGAGGAGTGCTGTTAGACTCTGAAGCTTTCCTATCTCGACAGGGATCGAGCCGTTCAGGAAATTTGATGACAAATCGAGCGTTTCTAGTGAAGTTAGATTCCAAAGCTCCGCCGAGATGGAACCTGATAATCCGGAGTCTGATAGATTCAGGGCTATAACTTGGGTTTGATCTTCTGAACACTCGACTCCATTCCACCTGCAGAAGTGAGATTCTGGAGACCAACTGTGGAGAACTCCCGTGGGATCAACCAATTCTGACTTGACTCTCAGTAGCTCGAGGGAGGGTGTTGAAGCTGCTGCTGCAACAGCATGGATTACTGACATAAACAGAATGATTAGCGCGATTTGGATGGTACCCATATCGAGTTTCATAAGAAAGATGGTATCTTTGGCTTCAAATGTGACTCATTGTCTTCTTCCCTGTGCTTGGGAAAAGGAAGAGAGGGAACAAGAAGAAATGGGATGACAAAGGAAGGAAGGAATGAGATTGAGAGAATACGAGGTTTTGGATGTACTGGAAAAATGACACGAGTTGGTTTATATAGTTCAGTTGAAGGAGGGCCTGCATAAATCATTATCAGTGGAGAAAAGTTGAATATGGATAAATCAGTAGTTGTTGGAATCTTTCTTTTCTTTTTTCATTCTCAGTTTCTGCTGAAAAGGCTGGCCACCTTTTTCTCTGCAGGGAATTATGGGAGTTGGGATCAGAATGTTTAGCAGATAAGATAAAAGTTATGGGAATTGTGTTGGATGGATACTCAACCTAAAGGTGACTTCTCTCTCTCTCTCTCTCTCTCTCTCTCTCTCTCTCTCTCTCTCTCTCTCTCTCTCTAGCCATTGTATGGTACAAGAAGAGATTGCCCCATTTCATTAGCATACCTTCGCATTGAGTGGGGGTTCTCATGTTCACATTAACTAACAGACAGTTTTTATGCAGATAGAGAGAGGGACAATTAGGGTTCATCCAAATGATTAAGTAGAGCTTTGACTTCAGACAAGATTCAGATAGTTACACCAAACCTAAAGTCAACCTGATAACATTGATAAATAGGCACAAACCCATTATGTAAAGAAAGAACCAGAAGAAAGTTGAAATTTTTAGTAAAACAGAAGAGTCAAGCTAGAGGTAACCCAAAATTTCTTTGATGGACCAGCTACTAGCCAGGTTCATTCTACCTTGTGTCTTAATGGCTACAAGTGGATGGGTGCTACAGTTGCTTTGCGGCTAATGGCTTTGTTTTCATGATGCTCTTGTGCACTAACTATTTGGGGGCTGGCTTTCATGTATCCAAATTTCAAATGCAAATCAATAGAGTATTTATATTAAAATTGTGATTTACTTCAACCGATTTTCTATCTCTAAAACCTCCTACAAATTTAGGTCCAATTCTCTGTATTTCCAATCTGACTGGCCAATACGATGGGTTTCTTCAACACAATCATGTGGGAGGTTGAGTTGATAAAATGGGCATTACCCAATTCCCCAAATCTTTCAGAAAGTTGGTATCTTGGCTTTCAAATCAATGTCACTTACCACCACCTAATACCAAATTTAATAGGGGAAGAAGACACAAAGAGAGCAAGAAGAACAAACTTGGGGATGATGGTAAATAACTTCTAACACCATGTGAGGTTTGGTAGTACAGAGACATTCCAAGGACAAAACTTGATGATAATTTGAGATTAATATAAGGGAAAGAGAATTCATTTTCTCTAAGCCCCATCTTGATAACATACTGATATGAGATGATTCTCCTGGAGAAGGAACCAAACACAAAATGACAAGACAACTTCACCTCCTCCCTGATGGAAAAAAGTTGAAGGAAACCATAAACAAATGTGGAAAGTGTTTCAGCATAGAATTCAGTGGGGGATGGTGGCATCTGGCATGGCATGGGTTCCTTTCACTTCATTGTCACCCACCTTTGCTTAGGATCTCAGGATGTCTCAAGGATAAATGTTTCCATCAAGAGCAATCACCCAGACAAAGGAAGACAAAAGTGGATATATCAGCATGCACCATTTGTTCCTGTCAAAATGTGCTCTCCCAGACACTTTACTAGCCTTTACTGGTGTGGCACAAAGCAGGGTTAGGGATGACAATTTCAACCTAATCCGTTCTATATGACCTGTTTGGTTTGTTTTGGGGCGGGATGGGGTGACTGGTGAGTGGACAATGTCTCTAACCTCATCCGTTCTCAATTGTTATTGTTTAAATTATTATATAATTTTACACAAATTACTTAGTATTTTATTTATTTATTACCTCAAATTTTAATTACAATACGGTTGTAAATAGATACCGGGGGTGGGTAAGGATACCGAGATACTGCCCCGACCCGCCGCATTGTCATTACTAAGCAGAACGAGTATGACACGACTAAGGTAGAGTGATTTTGTTCTAAAAGTCGACTCGTTCTAACATGTGATCCAAAAATAATAATGGAAAAACCATGATTTTGTATTAAAATAATGGAAAAACACTTACGAAATTAAATAGGGAGAGACTGAATAACACGACTGAAACTAAATTATTTGAGATACAGAGACCTATAAGCAAACATAGAGAGAATTCACTTAAAGATACGTTAGGTCCAAAATATCATATTACTAATGAGTAAATTGAAAAACTGTACCGTATCAGTGGTTTGACGAGAAAAATCTCCGATCAGTTAGCGGTAACATGAAACGCGTGAATCACAATTTCAGAATAAAATATTCTCATTAACGTTTTCAGTACAAATTTCGATACGATTTATTGCTAATTAGCCCTTCAAGCAAGGGCTTGAAACTTCTCTCCCACTTGCATTTGTTGAGATGTTAAGTCAATAACATCACCATTATTCTCTACTCGGATTCTTTCTGCAGAATTTGATTGACAAGAACGTTCATATACCAACTTGCAACTCTACTTTTTCCTATCTACCCATTATGTTATTACCAGACGTGTATTACAAGAAAAGCACAAATTTGAGGAGAAAGGAGACAAATTTCACAGGCGACAGAGGGCCAAAGCTAAGAGCTGCCAAGCAATCAAAAGCTCAACTCACAGGACAAAACAGCAATGAATTAAGAAAAGGGTAGTTATCAAAATAGGCAGATATATAATTAGGGTTAGGGATTGGACTACCATGCTCAATAATTTGACCATTTCATTCCAAAAGTCTCAGTAAAAGGGAACATTCCAAAGGAGAAGGTACATAATTGAAGTGCAAGCAAGGTGATGAAATCAATGCAAACTTTCAATAAATATTCTTTGCATGGGGAGGAAAGGATAAAGCATCTCAGAATAGAATATAGAAATATTGACCCACCCACACATAATCTCCATTTTAGCTTACATTATATAGACCAGAATGTCAATATTTCAACCCTCAGGAATCAGTTTCCTTGCCTGGGAAGTCATCAGTTTACCTTGGATAGAAACATGGATATTGGACACCCACAGTTACTCTGTGACCGGATTGAATAAAAGAGATTTAGGAATTTGAGAGAAAATAGGGTTTAGGATAGAAGGGAACATAATTGGGGATTAGGGTTTGAGAATTGAACTGGGAAAAAACCTGAAAAGTGGTTGGCGAATGAGATGAGATTTCAAAAGATAGCGAGATTAAGGCGTGGAGATACTTTTCTCATTATTATGCTTAATAATCGTAAAGGAATAATATTTATAGGAAATACCCTAAATTCTAATCCTAAACCGAGACATAGCGAATAACTTAATAAACCAGTAATTAAATCCTAGTAATACAAAATCTCAACATTTATCCCTAATAACAAATATTTATAACAATATTAACCATAGGCCCATAGCAAGTTTCTATCAACATCATCATGTCCCCACCTTTCTACATAACAACTAAATTCCAACCCCCATCAAGGTGAAGAGAAAATAGATGTGAGCAGATGAACATTCTCAAGCATGTAGGCAAAAAAGGTGGTAGCCTTTTTGGTTGAGGATATTGTGGCCAAAATACAGGGTTGAAGATGAGGGAAATGGTCCATACATGCTACCAATAGCTGTTGACTTCTGTAATGCCTTCAACCAGAAAGTCACTCTTATTTCTATTCCAAGCATCTCTAGCTATAGATGGCTTCTCAGAAAAAAGAAATCACGAACTTGTACGGAAGATGAAGAACGAACGAATAATTGTTTGGTTTACAAACTTGTCGCGGTGTATGTGTCATCCTAACAAAAGATCAGAAACAGGAAGCAGTAGCCCAATACAGCAGAAAGAGCATGTCTGCATCAGCATGAACTCATCCTGGTGTCATCTTTTACTAAAAAGTTTAAAGCTTTACTTCCAGCTGGGTTATCAAAATTGTCAACGTTAATACCATGACATAGGAGAGTTAGATGGGGCAACTGCATTGAATCAGTGGAATCATAAGACCAAATGAAGAACGCAGGTTGCCAGCTGACGTTGTTCTGCCATCAGGGTGCCACCTTTCGCACGTCTGATGGGAAAAACCTCATGAGGAAGCTTGACAGAGACCAAATGCAGATGACTCCAAGGAATTGCAGAACATTCAAAAGTGTCCCAAGGGAGCTGCTTATCTCCAAGTTATGTGTGGTCATCTCGGCCGCTTTCACTGTGTATGAGAGAGCAGTCACCAGTTGGGCCGCCCTATTCAGTTGATGCAGTCGATAAAGCTGACAATAAGAAGGATATATGGTTACTAGCCAAACGGACTGAAGTTCCACTAAGTGACAGACAAGTATGTGACAATGCAGCTGCTCAAAGACAACAGAAGTCCTAAAAATGGAGCACCAGAAATTGGCGCAGCTATCCTTACCTGAAAAATTATAGGAATCACTGGCCAGGAAGGCGACTTTCGAGATCTAGCATACTGTTCGAATGCAAACTGGACAACAATGCCAACTAAATATGGTGCGAGAGTGGCAGAAGCAGCAGGACCAGTCCACGGCCAGACCAAACCCATGGTCACCATAGGAACTATAAGACTCAGAACCAACGTAGCAACAGAGGATATTCTGTGGGCCAGCTGAGGAGGAGAGACTGTGGTTTGATTGCTTGGATGGGATTCTGATTCATCATCAGGCCTTCTCACACGGTCAATCAGCAGAAGGAAAACAGCGACACCGCAGTAGAAGATCGCTTCTGTGAAAAACAGTATGAGGAAATCTGCAAATAAAGGGGGAAAAAACATTCTTTTCATGAGACCTTGAAACAGTAAACAAGGGAACTAGGAAAGAGAAAGAAGTCAACTTTGTGCAACTAATGGTGAGTTAAACCTTCATGAAGAAGGAATGAGAACTGCCAATAAGTACTGGCCTTTATCTCTGAGGAATATATTTCAATACGCCACTAAACTAGGCTATAATTTCTGAGCAAAAACATTGTTTCCTCCATAAAATTCTCTAGCTACCATCCTCTAAATAACCAGAGTATCACTCTTCAAGTTAATGACCAATATCATCTATCAAATTTAGACCTTATCAGAAGGTACTGTGCTTCTCATTTCCTATTTCACCTTAGTCAGATTGTATGGAATAAAATAGCATACTGGGAAATTGACATAAAGAACAAATGATATCCAACATCCATGCAACTAAACAATTAAATTAATCCTAAGAACATCACTTAAACACTAAGCAAATAAAAATTCTTTCATCCAGGCATCTCATCCTCCATGGTATCCAAAGATGGAACCAACAGAAATGGCCACGCTCCTTTTACTTTTCAATGGAAGCAAACTGAAAAAGCGAATTATTAGATCACCTCATCAACAGAAACGAGTATACCTGTGAGCAAAGAGTCCTCGAATATTATGGAGAGTACTCTGCGCAAATAGATAGAAGGGAAAATGAACGAAGCCACAAGGACAGCTGGACCAAGGAACCACAATAGGCTGCTCTGATTGTTTTGTGTAGAGCTAGAGGCAGAAACCGCAGCTTTTGGTTTATATTGATGTCCATTAAATGAAACAAGACCCGGTTTTCCACCAGTTCCCTGAACATCACTGAATGAAGTGCTGGGGATGGATTTGGATTCTGGATTAGAAAGAGAGTGTTCTTGATCGGTCACTTCAGGTTTAACCTCACCATACTCTGACTGCTCTTGTGAAGTTGCAGAGAGCCTACTTCGGGTCCTCTTGACATTTCTGTCATTTTGCAGCCAGTAACTGAGAAAGGTTCTCGAGCTAACTGTTTGTAAGAAACAGGACAACAATTAGAAGATGCTCAGAAATACATAAATGAATTCATCACTGTGCAAAATCATCAAGAAGAAAAAAAAATTCACCATCGTACATTGAAATTTAATAGGCCTAAAATTAATATCTTTGGACAGACTAACTAAAACCAGGTTATTGCTTCAATAGTCAAATACCAAGCATACACAATTACACACTACTGAACACAAGTTCCAAAAATGCTACCACGTAAAGCCTCACATAGTCACATAGAAGAGTTTGACATATTCAACAATGGCAGTCGTCATTGAAATTCACCTGTAGCATTTCGATACTTCCGAGTTCCAAAGTGCAAGCTACCACATGGTTCGGCTCCTGAGCTTAGCTGGACAAGAAAACACAAGTGTGAGATAAAATACTGGAAAACGTTTTTGAAGCACCTCATATAGATGATATTGAACATCATTAGGCATACTGGAGGTACACAGCAAATTGGACTGATAATAACCAATCAGAACCAGAAACAAGCGACACTCCACTGATCCTTCAGAGTTCAGACATCGATTCTGCTAGGAAAGACGTGATTAGCGCCAATCAGTTTTTCAGACCCAGAAACAAGCGACACTCTACTGATCCTTAACAATGACAGCTGATTCACAATGTACATTTGCTAACTCCACGAATTGCCAAATACTTGTAACCACAGAGGGCTTCATTGAAGTAAGAAACCTCGAGTAAACTAAGTTAGTTCGAATGATTAAGGAGTCAAAGATACCAAGGGTGAACACCGCCAAGAAACCAATTTCACCATCCAAACACAAACAGCAGGCCGCTTTAACAAAATGACCCAGCAAAATTCATTAGTATTGATATTAGAGGACAAGAGAAAGGGAAAACCTTGGAGATTCCGCTTAGCTTGAGAGGAGAAGAAAGCGACGAAGCGTCACAAGATACTGAAAAGGAACCAGCTTTAACAGCCATTTACACCAAAGTTTTCTAAACTATGTGTTGCAACGATGAGTCGCCGCCGCCTAAGTCGGAGACTTTAAACTAAAGAACGTCCACACCCATTAAGCCAGGAAGAGCCATTAGATATTTCTCGTCGGAATTGACGGATTCAGTGAAACTAAGGAATTGGATTTTGGAGTTCTTCCGCCACGACGACGCTGACCAAGCGAAGTGAAATACAAGACTTGGGAAGAAAAGAAACCAGCGGCCCCGTTAGTCGATTTCTTGTTTCTATCATATAAATAGGTGCTCTCGTTAGGGTCAGGCAGGCTAGGTGATATTGGGTTACTACTTACTCGGTTAGCGGGTACGCTGATAAGCTAATCGATAACCGGTAGTTAACGATCTATCTGAAATGATTTATGATGTAATCGAATAGTTGTTTAACTCTTATCAAAAACTAAATTAATATAAATATTTATATTTCTCTTCCTAAAATTAATCATGTCCGTTCCAAATTGTCAGAACAGAAGCGTGCAATCGATAATCTAAACCAGCACGAATGAACACAAATTTAACGTGGTTTACTAATACAATGTGTGCTAGCTAATCCACGGGCAGGGGGAACAAATTTCACTGATTTGAGGAGAGTATAGGTTACAAACCAAATTCCAAACGGACAAACCAAACAAATTAAGCTGACTGACCTTACTACAGACTAGGGTGATGAAGAGTATTTATAGAACTCTTCTCCTAATCCCAAACAGAAAACCAAACACATTTTCTCAAACATACAAAGTCAAACAAAGCCCAAACACAAACTCAAACAAAATAGACCCAAAACACAAAACAAACCCAAATCAAATTCAAGTCATATTCTAACAATCTCCACCTTGACTTGAATTCTCTCTCAAATACCAAATGTACCAGATACAACCAAAGTTGTCAGATGTACCTGATGCAACCAAAGTTGCCAGATGTACCCAGACGCGATACATATCGCCAAATTTACCCAGATGCTATCGTAATCGCCAGATATCTAGATGTGATCGAAATCACCAAACCCAAACGCGATGCAAATCGCCAAACTCAAATTCAACCAAAATTTTCAGACACCAAACTCTTCAAATCTCTGAATTTGCCAGAACCTCCCCTGCCTTCAAATGGCCCTAGGGCGGTTAACAAATCAAAACATGCAGCAAGTTCAACACATGTTGTAACTTGCCATCTAGAACTAGCTTGGTGTTATTTCCGTCCATAACACCAATATCAAATTTACCTTTAACTCCAAACATGCAACTCCAAACTGACTTCTCAATCTTTATACTGATAACAGCCATTCTTACTATCAAACAAACTCCAACCAAACCTCTCACCAAACAAACAAACAAGACCAAATCCGAATCTCCACCAAAAGCAAATAATGGCCACTGCCAACCCAAAATCCAACAAAAGCTTCAGCTGCTTGCTTCCCGGTGGGTGCGGCAGAATTTTGATGATTATCACAATAAATCCACCTCCAAACAGACCACCACAATTAACCAAACGGAGAAATTTAATTGTGCAACGAGACAAAAACTTAATTGTGCCACGATCACACGAAGCGTTCTTGGATGTTCTTGCCTGCGGTCTCCGGATTGGAATTGCAAGGTTTGCAATTTTACCCCCTCGCAGTCAGATATGTAACCAGAAGCTCCGGTTCAAAATAGTACGCAATTCCTTGAAACTCAACCAAGCTCTGATACCACTTGTCAGAACAGAAGCGTGCAATCGATAATCCAAACTAGCACGAACGAACACAAATTTAACGTGGTTCACTAACACAATGTGTGCTAGCTAATCCACGGGCAGGGGGGAACAAATTTCACTGATTTGAGGAGAGTACAGGTTACAAACCAAATTCCAAACGGACAAACCAAACAAACTAACCTGACTGACCTTACTACAGACTAGGGTGATGAAGAGTATTTATAGAACTCTTCTCATAATCCCAAACAGAAAACCAAACACCTTTTCCCAAACATACAAGGAAAAGGTCAAACAAAACCCAAACAAAATAGATCCAAAACACAAAACAAACCCAAATCAAATTCAAGTCATATTCTAACACAAATATTCTCGAACTTCGAGCAAACAATCTCCTCTCTGCTCGACCCTCTTCTTCTTTTCTCAATTTCCTCCCAATAGAACCCTAAAATTAAAAGAGGCAAATAGCACCATCGATTTTATGATTGAAATGTGAGCATCAAGATTGGATTGAGAAGATCATATGACTCATGGTAAAGGTAGTATAGCAAAAATCGCGTCCCAATTTCTTGAATCAATGACTTTCCACACATATATTGCACTCATCACGCTTCTCCTTCCTCTCTTTCTTCTCTTGGTTTCAATAAAAACAACAACTCACCAAACAAACCAAAATCAATGATAAAAATATGAAATAGAACATACATGGGGGAATCTAAAAAGGGTACAATTTTTTTTAAAAGGGACATTTTGTTGGTTTAGTTATAAATTAAATATATTGTCTAATTTTGTTGAATCACTTGCTAACTGTTGTTGGTTAACCGACATAATAATAATAGCTTACTAGTATAAATGATACGGTTAACGGTAAGCAAAAATTACTTAATGGTTAACCAATAACCAAACAAACGATTACATTTATAAGTGAACCTACTAACATGCGTTGGTTGGCCGTTTAATGTATGGTCGACACCATGTTCAAATCTTTTTAACTATAATAAAATGAAAAACCATCATAGCATCGTTATGTAAAAGGTAATACCTTTCTAGCATCATTTGAAAAAAAAATATATACAAAAGCTCTTTGATTTTCGTGTTCTAAAGGGGGTTATTTTCAATTTTCATTAGAACTAATCCATCAAAACTTTTTAGTCATTTTAAAACACAAATAGGACTTCAACAATCAATATACATGCCTCGTGTATATATGTATATGATTCATGCTAGGGCATACACTATCCTTACCATATGCCAAAAAATTTTGTTATTTAAACAATGAATTAACCGGTGTTACAATAACCTCTAACGGTTAACCTCATATCCCAATTCCCTAAACTCAAACAATAAATTGAATTTAATAAAAATAATAGTTGACAATTTTGATGAGTTGAAATGTGTTAATTTAACCGTGGTTGTGTTTTTTGAATATATCATGCTAGTTTCTTATTCATACTAATTTACACATATTTGAGTTTTTTATACTTGATCTTGGTTGTTCTCATTTGTCATATTTAAAGTCCTAGAGCATGATGTGGTGAAGGTTGGAACCAAGTTTCGAGACATTTGAAGACAAAAAAAGCAAAAGCGAGCCAAAAACTAACTCTCACCACAATAAACATGGAAGTTAATAGTAACCTAAATGAAAGTAAATAATATCATCGCTCGTCTTTCAATAATAGCATTTGAAGGAATGCCAAAATATTCTTTTTGCAGATGGGTCAACTTGGCCTATGAAAGTACAACATACAGCTGATAATAGAGCAGATCTCGCACAGACAAATTCTCAGCTGATAGCAAGTCACCACTTAATAGAAACAAGGTGGGGGGAAAAAGAATAATAATGGCTATTCAATCATAAGCCAAAATGGTGTCGAAACTTTGTTCCATGCCCTCATGGAACCCTCAAAAGAACATGCTACAACACAAGGGATTAACCAAGGCAGATGGATGAATCACCAATCTAAAGGTCACTCTTCGCCAGCCCTCCCTGTATTCCAAAGATCTCTCTCATTGAACCTCATCATGTTCTGCCGGAAATCCAACTTCGCGAACTTCATCCTTCTACAACATTGAAACTACCCAACATCATATGAGATTTGCCCTCTTCAGAAACCTAATTGTTCTGCAGTAGTAGGGCCATATAGATTCCACAAAGTCAAGGTACTTCTCAGTCAGCCACTCCTTGAATACCATCATCCTTTGCCTCCCCATTTCTTTATGGTCCGAGTTCTTTATTGTCACAATTGGTTGTATGAAACGAGCACCGATTTCTTCTTTGAGCTTCCCACCTGCAATGTAGCTCCATGCCACTTGATAGTAAGTAGGTAAATTCTTCACTATGTTGACGGTCTGTCGAAAGGTGAAGACGTAAAGTGCCCAGAGACCCTGTAGCAGCTTGACATAGAGAGCAGCGACGAGGGGACCCAAAATCCACAAAGGAGTCAATTCCTTTGATACTTCAACTCCATATATAGCAGTAATGCCAAGATACAACGGAATACTGCAAATACAGGAAACCCAGTTGGTACATTGCCAAATCAAAAGCTAGCTGAATTGAGAAGTGACCATCTTTGTAATGCAACTCACAGGAGGCAATAAAACCCTAACATTATTGACAAGGACAAAGCACAAGCTCCAAAGTGTCGTGACCATCAAAAGGGTCTTTCAGTATGAATTGCACCAATCCCATAGAATCAAACAAAGCCTCATTCCTAATTGCTACAATTTAAATCCCTGCCCTCGTCTATGGATCTACCGAGCCTGTAACTTGATAAAATTTCTAGACAAAGTTTTCCTTCTTTTTCACAGATGATAAAAAGAAAACCATCCTAAATTGCAATAGATGGTTTAATTACATTAATCAGAAATAGCTCTTGCCTGAAATAATATATAATCCATTTCCAGAACAAATTTAGCATTTGACTTCACCTAGAAGCTGAGATGAGGCATATCAGATGCATCATCTTGTTTGAAATGCATATATATCTAAAAAGTATTGTGCAAAAAATGAAGAGTTAGTTACCGAAAAAATTATGTGTTTGAACTACATGCACTCTCAAATCACAGGTTCCAAACAACTCCTAAATACTAGAAAAGTTATACTTGTCACCATTGTCCAAATAATTCATTTCGATCCCTTTAATCACCCAATGGTAATGAAAAACTTATACTGATATAAATTCAGGTGAGCATGTTCTAATTCAAAACCACATATTCAGTAGTCGTACCAAATCCCTAATTATGCACACCAATCTCCAGTTCAATTTTACCGAACAATCACTGAATAGCAGTAAATAAAGACAGATACTAGCAGAAGTAATATACTCACAATAGCAGTATCGGTATTTTTATTGTTGCATCCAGCTGCCAAAAGTGATGGAAACCCCGGGATAGAAAACTACGTCTCTGCGTCTCCTGAGTAATACTTTGAGTTTGAGCTACTTCTTCCCTTTGACCTGGTCCCTCTAAGATACCATCAGCCACCTGACTAGACGAATGTGACCGCAGCAGGTTTAACCATTTCTTGAATAAATTATTAATAGCAGGAGATCCTCCAACTCCTTCATTTGGTTCAGGCGTATATGAAACTGGAACACTTTGAGCCTTCGGAAGCTCTCTGAGGCTCTCTCCACTATCATCTGAGACATATGAAATTTTGACAGAATTTTTTGAACCCTTGGACCAGCTTGATCTGCCCCCTGCATCATCGTTCTTTGCACTACCTTGAAAGGACGAAACTCGCAGCAGTTTTGTTTTGAGCCCATGAACACCAATCCCTACACTGTGAAAACTATTCTGCTCAGCATTATGTTGTAAAATTTTACAAGACCGACTCTCAAAACAGCAGATTGAGCAAGCTACATAGGAAGGAAAAGTGGTCCAACTAGTAAGCCATGATTACCTTGAATGAAGATAACACTTTGCTGAGAAACGCCTATCTAATCTCCCAACCATGTGAAGTGACATGACATGTTGTTTTAATTTGACACCTCTGCTCCATGATGAAGGCCTTGAGGGAAATGCTACATATGAACCCTGGTAGAGAAGAAAAGGGCAAAACCGGACATGTGAGACTTGAAATCAAGACTTACAAAAGACATACATTCAACAACCTAATGAAGATGCAAGGTAGACATCTAAAAACAAAAAGCAGGCAAACCTTTGGTTGATTGAAGTAGGACAAAGTAAGAGCATAGTAGGTATCAAAATTGACTACAACCGGAAACCCACTATGAAGATATTTAGAAACATAAAGTTCAGACCCTATGAACTACGGGTATATAAATTTTGTTTTGACTTACCCGCATTTGATGCGTCGCCAAAGCCATTCTGCTCCGGTTTTAAGCACCAACACATCTATCCAATGGAGCCTAAGGAAACAAAGAAAACTGCTAGATAAGCAATCAAAGATAACAGACAGAAGCAAAGCAACTTCAGCATGAAAGAAGAGAACAAGTAGTAAAATCCTTATCAAAGAACCGCTCTTCAATCTACGGGACTCTCATAAACCAATAAGATAACAACAACAGACAGCTCCCAGGTTATTGTTCACTTTCGCCAATCAGAGAGAGGCTAACTCTCGGTCAACCTTATCCACACCAAAGCATAAGCGAAAGTCAAACGCATTACCAGAATCTCTATACAAAAAACAAACTGCCCAAATGAAAAGACACCCACTTTTCTCTTCTATCTACCACCAGAATTAGTTCCCCGAAATCACAAGCAAACCCAACCTATCCACAACCCATCAGGCGAAACCCTAGCCCCGAAGCAAACACCTAGAACAAAATTAGGACACAAATTGCAGCATGAGATTGAGATGGAGAGAAACCTTGGCCGCGCGAGCTCATGACCCAGCAGGAATCCCCTCAGGGGAAGCCAAAGACGGCGGGAGAGTCTTCTTTTCTTAGCCCAGGTGGATTATATACGCCGGAGAGGAAGAAGAACACGAGAAGGATGGTAATGGTGAAAGGAAAGCGGCTTGCTTAATAGAGGGTTCGGGTTCAACAGAGGTAAGGGGGAATTGAATTTCCGATAAGAAGAGTGGATAAAAGGATATGACTACGAATGAAAATGAAGGGGGAAGGACCGCTGTGAATCTTGTTGTTGGAATTTATTTAGGGTTTTTGGAATCGGAAAAGAAAAAAGCAATTGAAAGTTAATTTTCCGGCTGAAAGGAACCCTGGCAGAAATTGTTTTCCATCTGGATAATATTAGACAAAAAAGAAAGGAAACAGACAAACAGAAACCGAGTCTGAGTGGGTGACTACAGAAGGACGCGAGAGAGACGGTTTGTGTGCGAGGCGGCGGCTCGGCCATGCCTTGCCTTGTCTCGAAGACTCGAACGGGTTCTCTATCACTTTTAATGACTCTCGTATTAAACACTTGTAATATTCGTATATAATGGCGGAGGTAGGACCTTTAGGCCTTGTCTCGAGACATGAGTAAATTTTGGTGGAACAAAAATACATCATATATATTTATATTAGCGATGGAACACAACACGTAATAGGTAGTATTAGAGTACTTTGTCACTACAACACAACTCATTACTTGTCCAAAATTGACATAAAATTAATTTATTGTACAATAAACGACATTCCAATTGCAATAAAGAACTAATCGGGTCTCTTTTCTCCTTATGCATATTCGATCTTTCCCCAACTATCCTGAAATTTTTTAGCGACAACAACAATCCCACTAGTTTTGATCTACCAATTACAACTGCAAGTGTAAAAAGAGCATTTTTCAGCTTTGAGTTATATTAAGAACAAGTTTCCAAGTCGATTTGGCGACCAGTTTGCTAATACTTGTTTAGTAAGATGCATTGAAAGAGACTTATATAATAGTGTAGACAACGAATGTTTTTGCACTTCTTTCACTATATGAAATTCCTTAGTAGTTGTTTCTGAAAAGTATGATAGTATAATCGGTTATTTTTAATTTATGAATGAATTATTTGGATATAATTAGGTTTTATTAAATAATTCTTTTATTAGATCTTATATATTTAAGTTATGAAAAGAGGATATGGATGGTTTAAAATGTTGCCTCCGCCCTTATTCGTATAATATGTTTAATACTAATAAAATAATTATTTTATATATATATATTATGACTATGAACGTATCATTTACTAAAGATGAACTAGAATTGGAACTTACAAGCCTTGCTCAACTGTAGTTCAGTCGACCTTGTCAAAGTGTGTAACCCATTTGAGTGTTTGTTTGTTATAATTTTGAAATTAGATTATTTTCACGGGAGAATGGTAGGTAAAACATCATAAACTTGTTCAATTGAATTTGTGAGACGCTTAAAAATATTTCCGGCCTAGGGGTGATAGTTTGGTTTCGAGGTTTCGATCTTAAGCAAAACCAAATCGATACAACAATCTAATCGATTTCTCTTAATAGGCAAAAGCCGCTAACTCTTCACAATTTCAGTAAAACTAAAAAGCCACTTAATAAAACCGATAAAAACCAATGTTTTGAAGGGACAAATGACAACACACGTTCAATTTCCAGGTTCCAGTTCATTCTATCCGAAACAGTTGAGAGCTTTTCAATTTTCGATTTGAAAACCGATAAGCCCTCAACATTTCATTTTAGGTTTTGGGCAATTGTTTAATTCAGATTTCGGTCACTAATGATTTTTCAGTTTAGTTAACCAAACTGAACCAAATCAAACCACTACTCCAACCTTTACCCACCAAAGCCAATCCTCCTCAACTCGTCAAGTCTCTTCCCCCTAAGTTCAACAAGTTGAGTTCATTATAAGCAACTGGCACTACTTCATGGGCTACAAATTATAAAGCCAGAAGCCCAGAGAGAGATTAAAGTGGAAGTGCCACCAAAGGCTCTTCATTCTACTTTCATTCCTTCCAAAAGGGAGGTTCCTTTTTCATAACAGACAGCAAAGAAAACTGAAACTGAGAACTACTGCCGCTCAAAACCACTGGGGTTCCAAACAGCAAGCTTGCTGCCATTCAAATTACTTTGGTTCAAATCTCATCCACCAACAAGACAGACGGGGAATAAAAGAAATATGCAATCAAAGGAAGGCATCAACCAACTTCCACAATCTCCACCATCTCTCCTTCAGCCGAATATGTTCTCTTTTTGCTCCAAATCCTGGTTAACTCATCATGGCATCATCAGTGAAAGTAATTAAGCTAAGCTGTACCTACAGCTCAACCCTACAACCAAACTCCAGTCACCTGCAAGCGTGGAGAAGGACGAGCCAATCTGCAAACCCGCAACGCAAAGCAGACACTCCTCAGAGAGAAAACCCATGTCACATCATAACCATCTCTAATCATTATTAGTCTCTAATACCCTAAAACTGCCACCTCGACGTCCATGAAACTCGCCCCCACCACGTCTAGTGTGATTCGGAGCCCTTTCCCTAAACCTTGAGCCTGAAGAAGCATGAAATCCATCTTTGGAAGAAGGCTCAAAGTTACTTCCCTTGCTTTTATTTTGTTGCCCAACTGGTTGGTACTCGTAATGAGAACTTTGCCTCGTCGGCCTTTCCCTGTTTGCTGCTGGTACATTATGTTGCCTGTTGTTATCTCTTGCAGTTCCACTCCATTCCTCACGAGCCTCGCGATGATCATTGTTGAACTGGTTTCCACCGCCTCTCCTGTATCCTGAAGAGGGACAGTTTTGGTCGTAAGCTGCTGGCTCCACAGGGCTAGTAGAGTTGTTATGTCCTTTGTGAGAGGTCACCTTCCTCTCCCTCCTACCACCCTCTTTATCAGAAGGATACACTTCAGTTGTCCTTCCAGTAGCTACTTCCTTATCTTTAGGTGGTGGTACAGACACCCCCACAGCAGTCGAACTTGGACCCCTTTTATTTGCCCTGCTACTTGCTTCTGCAGCAACATTCTGACCATCATTATTATTAGGCTTCTTTGCCCGTTGACCAGTACCAGAAGTTGACTGGGACTTGGGCTGCCAAGACTGTGTATGAGCCTTTTCATTGTCCCCGCCGATTTGTGTCTCCACACTGTCGGGATTGTGTCCTACTCTAGTTTGCCCCTTCTGTGGCTGCCGTCTTCCCCTGGCAGTAGCTGTCTGATCCTTAAAACTAGAGACTGGCATTGGTGCATTAGGCTCTTCAGGCATTGTCCAACCATCTGTCCATTCATCAGTTGGTTCTGACAGCTGCTCTTTCACTGAACTTGTTGCGTCTGATCTGTTCTGAGGTTCCTGCTGACTCTCGGTTGACTTCTGAAAACTAGGATTTGAGGTTGAAGTTTGTGATTCAGCTGAAGAACGTTGGTGCCATGATGACCCCTGTACCTTCCCAGGCTTAATCTGTCTGGAGCTCTCCCCATTCCTGGTGGCTTCAGCAATGGAACCAAACTGGAGGGTGACAGTGGTTTGTGAACTTACAGGCCCCAAAGGAATTGATAAACTGCCAACAACAGTCTCGTGTGCAGACATCTGGACAACGACAGGAGAAGAAGCCACAGGATGGTTAGCATTTCCTTGCTGGGCCATCTCTTTGGCTACTGGCTTTGGAACATATCTTTCCATTTCTGCCCTTTTGTTCTTTGTAGGAGTATTATGCACCTGCTGGTCGCCACTTTTTACAGGAGGTAGACTAGCAGCAACTTTCTTATCCCCTTCATCAGTAGCAACTTCAGATTTATTATTATGTGACCGCACTGGAGCCCAGATGACAGTATCACTTCCATGGAATTTATTATCCATCGTTTTATTATTGGCCTGTGGATTCCTTGACATCCTTCGAGACGGTTGAGGTTTCCACTGGTTACTACTAGACTTGACCTGGATATCTTCATTTGGTGATGTAGGATGTTGGTCCATATGCTGCTGACTGTTTCCTCCTCTGCGACCAGAGACCAGCTGAACTGATCTAGGAGCTGCAACGGAGGACTCTGGAGTTTTAGGTTTGACACATTCGTCTGAAACTTCCAACGCAGTTGTATCTTTGGAGACAGCCAATGCTGGTGAAACCGCAGTAGAAGGTGCTGCATCCTCCACTTTTTGCTTGTTCCTTGTACTCCTGTTTTTTCTCCTAGGATGTGCTGCTGAAGACTCAGCTGTTGCACTTGGGCTGACAGGCAAAGCAGTCCCATGAGCAATAGCCTGAAGAGGGGCAGAAGGATCAGGCATTGCACCAGTATTATGACTTTTTGATGCATCAGTTGCGGTCAAGGAGACCTCGTCACCAGAAGTCTTCTCCAAATAACTGTTCTGCTTCTGCCTGTAGTTCATGTGCTTCTGTTTTGAATCCCCAGTTTCATCATGCTCCTGTCTGACATTATTAATGACATTTTCACCACCAGATTCCTGGCACCGTGATTTTGATGGCTCATGCATCACAAAAGGAGCTTCGCTGGAATTCTTCTTGGACTCTTGTGACAGTACTTCATTAGATGAACGGGTAGTTATCTCAACTCTATTTGTGATTCCTTCATTAGTAGGTACCACTGCAACCGAGTTGGAAGCCACAACAGTATTAGCTGTAGACGCGTTGACAGTTACAGGTGGTTGTGCAGAGTTCAGCAACTCCACTTGCTCATTGAGCAAAGTAGTACTAGATAAAGTTTCAAGCTTCTGAGAAGAACCTTCTCCCGCAGGCATTCGCCTGTTCAGCTCTTCTAGTTTGGCAAGAGCCTTCGCCTTCTGTTCTCTAGTTCGCTCTTCTTCTTCCTTCTCTCTCTGTTTGAGTCTCTGACGAGCTAGCTCTCTCATCATAGCTCGCTGATAAGTAAACCAAACAATGAGCACAAGGCTACATATTAAGAACAATGCAAAGAAAGTAAAACATAAACAGACAAATACAACAAGCAAGACTACCTGAGCCTGGGTATCAGTTGGCTCAGATGCTTGTAGCATTGACTCCCCATCATTGCCTTGATGTGAGACAGACTTCTCAGTGACCTCAACAGATGCACAGTCTTGGATGTGCCCAACAGAACTTCCATGTACAATTGAAACATCATCATTCGATTCGGTAACTTGAGTCATTCGCCTCCAACTATCAGTATCTTGAGTATTAGATCTTCTATTATCACGATAAATCGTTCTAATATGGATGCCCTGAGTAGACCTGTAAACCTGTATATTAGTTCTCTTTTTCCTAAACTGGGTAGTAGAAACGTTTAAAGTCAGAGAGTCACAAACTCACCTTGTTATACCCATTCCACCACTTTTAACTGTCAAGTCGAGACTCTTATCTCTTCCAGAACTCTGATCATCAAAGGAGCCGGGGTTGACAGACCCATCACATACTGGTTTTTCCAGAGGAATGACAGCTTCATTTACAGGATGATGATTGTTCCTGATACTGTCAGATTTTGGCCTATTCTTCTGCTCATCTCTACTACTCACAGATTTGGCATCTTGCCTTCCATCAGCAGCCCGAGCCTTAGCATTGAGACCTTCAATTTTTTTAATAAGACTGGGGTCTCTAGAGCATGACACTGATTCAGAAAAGGAAGCTCCGTGTTCCCCATGATCTGATATCTGATCAAGACCCATATCAGATGGATTTGACTTCCCACAATTTTCAGTGCCTTTCAATCTGACAGAAGAAGCACCAACTTTGTGGTCAACAGTGACAGAATCTCTCCCAGAAAGCACTCTTTTTGTTTCAACACCATTGTCTCTCTTGATCTGGTCTGTTCTCCTGCCATTCTCCAAAGCTGACTTTCTTGGGTGGTCTCCCTTCCCAGGATGTACCACATTGGCTGTTCTGTTATCATCCCACTTCTGCTCCCCAGCTTTTCCATCCCACCCTTCACGCTGCCTCAGAAGAACTTTATGTGGCCCTTGAGCATCATGAGGATGATGACCAGATTCCAGTTGTTCTGAAACAAATCCTTTACCAGTACTAGAGCCATACCCACTGGATCTTCCATGGGAATTACCAAATTCATGAGCATTTTGATTTGGATATCTGTTATATGCACCAGGACCCACAGGCATTCCAATGTAAGGAATGTCTCGTTCACTAGCATTGTTGTTGTATGCCATGGGAGGACCGTAATAACCCTCGTAAGGAACCGGTGCTGGATAAAACCCAGGTCTAATTGGCATGCCGGGACGAATATAAGCATCATGCATGGGAGGTGGTCTGAACACATCTCCATGTTGTGGGTGAGGACCTCTTGGACCACCTGATGGCTGTGGGGGAACCGGCTGTGCATTTGCCATGGCGCCTGGGAGAATCTGAGGCCGGTAATAAGGAAATGCCTCCATAGCGAATCCACCAGGTCCAACTGGGGCCCCAAATGGTGGACCACCTGGAGGACCCCTATACCAACCACCACCACCAGGATGATTATTCAAGGGATGGCCATGCCAAGCATCGAAATGTTGAGGGATAGTAGAATTAGGATATGAATGAGGATCAGCATGCCATTGCTCAACATTGGGCCTAACTCCCTCTCTCTCATAAAAGGAACTCTCTCTTCTCCAAGCATTTGTATTGTCGCTCTTCACATCTGCACTTCCAGAATCCACGGCTGAAAAGGAAATCAACCAGTAAAATTCATGCAACCAACATTAGAATATGGCAGCCAAATCAGTTATAGCCAAGAATACAGAAGAAAAAAGTCGAGTGCAAAACACAAACCTACAGCATCAGCTGTCCTCTCTTTCACAGATTCTCCATCAGAAGGCGAGTCATGAGGAAAAACATGCTCTGCATTTAAGCAGTTCATAAACAAATAAAAAAAAGAACAAGATATGAAAGTTTATCCACTGCATAAGGAATCAAACATACATGCATCAACAAACATAGAATCAACAGTAGGCCATCAACTTGTATCCATCGAAATCAATAATACTTCTTAACACTTCAGCCAACCAGCACAGAAATCCAGATAAATAACAGCACATGATGCAAAGGGGGAAAAACTTGTTAATCCAACAGTCTTCCCTAAAAGAAGAGAGATTTTCATTGGCCTGATAGTCAATATAGCATATAACAGAGTTATAGATGATGTTCTTATCTAAATGAAGATAACTTTAGACGAGGTCAGAACCGTATGCATATCTGCAAACACAGTACGATAGCACAATCCTAAGTGTTGCGGGAACTCAACAGTAATCTAGCATAAGAACATGAGCCACTGCTGCTCAAGCTCAAACAATATTTAAGGAGGAAAACCTGCTGTATCTGTGTTATTTGTAGAATTTTCCTTTTCAGAGCCAAGAGTTGGGAAATCGCCAGAAGTAAGCGAGAAGCTATCCTTTTTAGACTGTGCCACCCCCTGCATTTGCAAAGGAAACAACAAAATGAACAGATTTTATGAGAAAAATATGTCAAGCAAAAGAATGAAAGATGACAACAGAAAACAATTCGGTATATAAATTCATTTACAACATATATTTTCATGGACAATGTTCTATTTGCAAATACGCATCATGTTGGCTACTTTAATGAGCATGCTTCTATCAGCCCTCTCATCAGCACAAAGTTGTGATTAATTTTCAAAACACCCAGACTTCTTGGCTTTAGAAAGGGAGCTAGACTATATGCCCATTGTCCCCCCATCTCCAGATACTTTTAGGATGCGTAAGCAAGAATTTCAGAACGCATTAGAGTTCAGGTGCAAGCCCTTATCAGCTATAGGCAGCTAGTTTCAACATGCAAAGGTGAAGAGCAAGTTTTGACCTTTTACAGCAGAACAACTACCCTAATTATGAATCAATACTGATTGACCTTTGCATGCACTGGTATATCTCCGATGAGCACCCCAAACAAATGCCAACAAACAAAACCAAGCACATTTACAAATGAAAGGCAGAGCAGGCTAAATAGGACACCACTCTGTATGAAACCTATAATATCAGTGTGAGGATGAAGAACACCAGAATATCAAATCGAAAAATGGAACTGGATAAGAATTAAGCATAAGAAAAGTCTCCAGTTATATATAGTGAGCCAGAAATATTACTGTTTTCCTTGTCAGGTGCCAAAGGCATCCGATATCAATCTCCATGCTATTATGCAGGCAGAGAGACAGAGAAAAATAGAGTAAAAATACTTATGCTGTGCATTTATCATGATGAAAACAAGATGGACAAACCATTGACTGATTAAGTCAAGAAAGCCATACCAGTTTTTCAGCAGTCCCAAGAGCACCCCAAGCTACCGAGTTATCAGATAAAGGTTCTGCAAACCGAGATAACTGAGAGCTACCAGGTCTTGTATCAGCACTACGAGGACGGGATGCAGTGATCGCTGTCTGATTCGATGTCAATGGACCTGAGGCTGATGATGGCCTAGAGCTAGAACTCCACACATTAGCTATGGGTTCATGGCCTCTATCGCTACCCGCGGTTGATGGTCTTGTGCCGCCACCAGATGAAGGACGGCCATTAAGATAGCTAGGGGAACCAGTACCACCATCAGATGGAGACAGAGTAGACGAACCCCATGCATTTGATGAGGATGAAGACGATCTACTGCCCCAGCTATGGGTCCCCCTACCAAGTGTCAAAAACATTACAGTTTAATGAGGACAAAGCATGATTACAAAATTATTTGGCAAACAAGTGCGAGGATCCCGATTATATATTTATTTATTGCTAGAAAAGAAGATAAGAGAAACAGAAGAGAAGGTCATACAAGATAGAAGACTGCTAGATAAGATCTACTCACTTGGGAACAATTTCCACATTTGGGTCGAGACCATGATTTTCCAACCTTCAAACATGAGTGGAAACATGAATTTGGAAGGAAAACAATTTCAAGTTGCTCATTAGAATGAGATATAGCAAGGATCATAGAAAACACCTTTGACTGGGCAAGTTAATTGGCTTTGGTACAGCAACTTTCCCTAAAACAGTCATGCCACCTCTTCTGGCAGACCACCTACAACCAAGCACACAAAGTTAATCATTAATCGGGCAACCAAACATATATTAACGTAAAAAATAACAGAAATGATTCATAATAATATATGCATGTCCATGAACCTATACATGCACTTATACGCTCGTATATGTAATAGCTAATAAACCAAAGGCAAATGGATAAAGGTGAACCAGTACCTTCGTTCTCCCGTCAACGCACTGGATGCCATATTTAATTTGCCGTAGCAAGGTCATCCAAAAACACTAAAGATACCTACACAACAATGAGACACACAAATATTGCATGAAACTCTAACTATCATGATTCGTGAATATATTCTCCAAAAGATGGCTTAAGAGTTGAAACCTGACGGTCTTTCAAAAAAAGGAGATTAACAAATAAGAACAGAGGCACTACTCAGAGTATAAATTTGCGCACCACAGTATCAAGAAGCAGTATACAAGACTGAAAATCAAATAAGCACAGAGTGTCCAAATTACACCAAACAATCAAAGCAATTTTTATGTAGTGAGCCTGCATAAAGAAGCAATCTTTCCTAAAAGGGAAAACCCAAAATCGAAATTAAGGACCAAGTATCCATGCTTCAGCAAGAGACACAGACAATTCGCATAATGACTTAGGTGACACAGGGGAGCGAGGGAATATATTATCCATTGCAGAACACCCAATCTAAAGGCAGCCTCACTAGTTACCGATACCGCAGTATGCATCTTTTTATAACCCTAAAGGCCTATTTTCTCACATTCCAACCCCGCCACAAACTTCCTAAGAGGAGAAGCCCTTCTCCAGCTTTACAAGTCCAACTTGCCTTTCGTGGCACCGAGTCTGAAACAAGCTACTCCCAACCACTTTCCACATCATTTGTGGAAAGTAGAAGCAAAACAGTGTCACGTCGAATGGTGGAGTACAAAAACGGGATCACATTTGACGCTAGGCCTAACACTTTCCGCCAAAAGCACAACAAGCAAAACCCAGTAAACAATCACTCATCGGAAACTACAGCAAGCAACCATCAAAACAAAAGTTCAAACGCAGTGATTAAGTTTCAAGTTGCAATCCAATTCAAGAATCTAGCACGTAACAATCTCTCCAATTATCTCTTCCTTCTTTCCTCTCCTACCCACTACGTCGAATTCTCTTTACTGTAACCACACACACAGACCAATCGATATGCAAGGTTGCCGAAATTAAAGAAGGAGCCGAGCGAAGGCGGAGGCACTTGCCTGAGGTTAACAGGAGTCCTTCTCCCCTCTGTCGGGGAAATCTGTCTTTCCGTTCCAAAGCTTTGGCGGGGTTGATACGGTATTCAGAAACCCTAGAGTTTGGGAAGAGCGAGCGAGGATGGGTTCGTGGAGAGAAAGAACGATACAAGAGAAGGGGGAGTGCTCTCAGCGGTGTTCGGAAGATCGTAGGAGAGCAACAAGAGGCAGAGGGAGAGATCCGAGGAGGATGAAAAGCTACGGTTAATATGGAAAGGGAGAGAAGGGGGTCGCTTTTTCGTATACGAGATCGAAGAAGGAAGTAGAGGGAAAGAGAGAACGGACACGGGGATGGGAGAGAAAGGAAGAGAGAGAGGGAAGGAGGATGAGAGCTGAGGAAGACAGACGTTTGCTTAGGATTGCAATTGAATCCCGGGACCCATGGTATCCAATTAGCAATTAGGGATGATAATCAGTTGGTGTTTCTTGGTCAAACCGAAAACCAATTTGAATTTAGCGATTATTCACCGAAATCGAAGATCGATAGCTTGTCCTCGATGGTGGTGTCGATGGGTTGTTTTGGAAATTTATGTTAACCGGCATTCGCAAGTGGCTAACCGATATAAACTTGGTGCACCGAGTAACTGCCCCCCGCTCCTTTTTCCCTAATCCCCCTCCCATCCCAAGTCCCAACCCCTCCATGGCTCTCTAGAAGAAGAATCTTTGTTGCCCCTCCATCTTCAATCGCAACCCATCCGCCATCGAGATCCAGCGAATGAAGGTCAAGAAGGAGAAGGGGTCGTTGTAGCAGTGAAGATCGATCGTTGTTCGTCATCGCCATCTCGTCCTTCTTCATTCTCGGAGGTCGATGAGAACTGGAAAGAGTCGAAGTGATCCCAGTCGCCGCCCCTTCTTCATCCTCCATATCCAAGGCCTGGCAGTCGTAGCAGTAGGTCGATTTGATCAATCCTCTTTCGCCGTAGGCAGTCACAGCAGGTCGATCCTCGGTCGTCGTCGTCGTCCCCTGCCTTCTTCCTCGTTGTCGCCGCCTTCTATCTAACCATACAAAATATAAAAGAGTGTGTACATCAACATCTAAAAGAGTGTGTACAATACTCTCTATAACAAAAACGGTAACGAAACGAACAAGTGTTTGGCTTAGTGGTAATGCCACTAACCTAGAACATGGAGGTTTCAGGTTCGAATCCTTTAAATCAATGCTGTCAAAGCCGAGTCGGAGTATGACTCGGTAACGTGAACGGCTCGGTCATTAGTGGTCCAGCCGGCATTAGACCGTTTAAAAACCGTTTGAGAACCGGTACATTATAAACAATATAATATCATAGTAGAACACACATAAAGTAATAATTCAATGATTTAATGAGTAAAAATGATAATTACAGGTACCATTTAATAATTCTACACAACATATATATACATCAACTAAAAAAACCCTAACCTAATCCTAAGCGACAACGCCGCTTCCCCACCCATCACTCTCCTTCCTTCCGCTTCCCCATCCCCCTCCCTCTCTCCTTCCTCCTCTCCCACCGCCGCACCTATTTTCATTTTTCAGCCACTATAGCCTTCTGCAATTCCTCAAAAATCCATCACCTCATCCTTTCATAACCCGTAAATGCTCTTCCTCGTCCCAATCCGCGAAATGGCCCGGATTCAATCCAAGCCTCTGATGAGACAGGGCAGCTTAGCGGGGAGCTGCTTGCGACGGTGGCGACGGGATGAAAGCGCCGGGAGCAGGGAGCTGCTTGCGACGGTGGCGACGGGATGGAAGCGCCGGGAGCGGGGAGCTGCTTGCTACAACAAGGACTGGCGATGGCGATGCGATGGCGACTGGGGATGGCGATGCCATCGGGAAGCGCCGATGCCGGGACAAGAGGTGTTGACGGCCGATTCCACGATTGGCCTTTTCTATTTTTTTTTATGGTAAATCAAACGATCGAACCGTGCGACCGGCTCGAGCGGTTAACCGCTTCGGCCGCTCGTCGGCCGCTGTATAAAACCGTGGCGGTTAAATAGCTGATCCGAGCCGGTTTTATGGCCGGGTGGCGGCTTTGGCGGTCCGGCCGGCCAGCTCGGTTCGGCTTTGACAGCACTGCTTTAAATAGTACCTTAATAACAAAAAAAATAAACCTATATCACCCTTATAAAAAAAACAAAAACTGTAAAGAAAACCAACATACACTCTACCAACCCAAGTCCAAATCATCAAATGGGCCAAGTCGCTGGCGAGCAACTCGGCGTTCGGATTGAAAAAAACTTGTTCGACACTTGACTCATTATTTAACAAGCCGACTCACGAGCCAACTCGATAGTAAACGAACCAAGTTTGAGCTAGACCATGCTCAGCTTAATAAACTTGTGAGCTAGATTGACTCGGTGGCTTGTTGAGCTAAGCTCGCGAGCTGGCTTGTTCAGAAATTGTGGACTGATTAATAACTCTTTTGAACATGAATGTGTATGGATATAAGTTGTTGTTTTTAGTTTCTAGTAATATTTTTATAGTTTAAATTCTTATGTTTACATTTTTCAGCAAAAATGATTCAAATCGAGCTCATCTTGAGTCGAGCTTGTACTCAACTTGACAAACTGTGTTAATGAGAATTTACCGAGCTCTACCGAGTCGAGCTCGAGTTGGGTTATTTTTATTCAAGTCAAGCTCGAGCTCAATTTGGATTATCAAAATTCGAGTTTGAGTTGAACTCGAACTAAAAAATTTATAAACAAGTCGAGTTCAAACTAAGAAAAAACTCGACTCGGCTCGTTTGCAGCTTAGGATTTGTTCCTCTAAAATCAAATGACTATTTTATGAGCATCCTATAACGCTTCCTTTTTCCTTTTTGTGGCACGACAACCTTGACCAACCCGCCAGATACCCACCCGAAACCCGCCCAGATGATGAGCCTTTTACCAACCATCGTGGGTAAAGGGCGGACCGGGCACATGAAATCCATGAGTAACGGGCAACCGGTAGCGATGGTTCTCGTGGTATCCACCCATCCCCCAAAACGACGTCGTTTTGGACGCTCACTATATGAACTAAATGAAGGTTAAAAAAACTCTAATCCTCATTTCCTCTCGTTTGTGGCGGCCGACTGCTCCCATTCCCTCTCCAATCTTCCACATCTTCCCCTCCTCCCTCTTCTCATCGCCATTCTTCAGTCACTCCTCTCCTCTTCTGTCCTCCTCTTCTTCCCCTCCTCCCACCGCTCTAGCAACCCCGAAATTGCGCTCACATCTCCATTTGCATTGGATACTGATTCCCCATATATCGATGAAGCCAAAGTTTCGGCATTTGTTTCTCTTAAGTCTTAGCTTCTGCTTCTGCTTCTTGTTTGATAACACCATTGTTCGATTTGGGGGGCAAAAATCCTAGACTCAATTGAAGGATTTTCCCTTTTCTTGTGTTCATAATCCGTGAGGATCTGTGGGTTACCCAAATCCGTTTGCTAACAGTGACGACAAAACATAATCCCCCTTTTAACCTTGGGAGACTGAGAGATCCGTCGGCCTTAACGGACGGAAATAAAGAGGTAGATACTCATTCCCGATCCACCCTGATGTCGTCCCTATCCTTTTGTAACTTCGAAAAATAACAGTGAATGATCTGATTGGCCTTTATGAGCATAAATCTAGATTATGATGAACATTTCAAAAAAAAATTGGCCAAATTTATATTTTGGATTAAAGTTAGGCACAAGTTTAAGTTTTAATAAAAAAAACACAACATTAATGGATCATTTGGATGCAGGATTAGGGTGTGGGATTTTAATTAAAATCACTCATTTGGAAAGCAATTATATAATAAGAGATTTTAAATAGTAGAGATTTCAGAAACCCACAATTGTGGGATTATGAAATAGCTGATGGTCATCAGCTATTTTAAAATCTCACAATATTTGGGCATTTTGTTCCATAAATGCCCATGCTCTTTTTGTGTTAATCCTACTTTACCCTCCTCATTCTATTAACCTATCCATCAACCCATTTGCCTGTCGTCACTCTCAACAGAAGAAAGGAAGCTCAACGAGCGTGTGGGCATCTGAAGCGACGATCGAGTAGCAGAGACGTTGGGTCTGCTAGGTCAAGTCTTTTCAGGTTAGTTGCTCTTCTCTGGGTTACAATATGGATATTTAGGGTTCTGTTCTTGGGTTTTTGCGTGATGTGGGCTTCTTCTCCCATCTGTTTGTACTGTTGGTTTGTGGGTTACCTGCGTAGAACCATATCCTCGTCGGAGCCATGTTGGGACGGGAAAGTAACGGGATACACCCAGTGGTGGATGCATGTTGGCTTTGGAGATGGCGGATGAAGAACGGCGCCCTACCGACGATGAACCTGTGACCGACGAACGGCGGCAGCTGCTGTCCTCCAGAGCGCAGCGAATGAAAGGATCGACAATGACGAGAAGAAACCCTAGTTGTTGTCGAGGAAGAAGAAATAGCAGCAGTGAACGGCCAAATTTGGGCCCTTGTACAAATAAATAGGAAAGGTTAATTATGTAATCTTGCATAATCATTTTATAAATGTCACATATGTTCCCAAACGTGTGATTTGCCTAAAATTCCACACAAATTCCACAAATTAAAAATCTGAGTTTTTAAACCAGTAATTTAAGCCAAAATCCCATAAATTAAAAACCTGGATCCAAATGACCCAAGTGCAAAATTTGGATCCCCGACCCCGATCCAAGTAGCAGTCTGCTGCCCTGGTTGGATCCCCATGGCGACCGACTTCACAAATCACTGGTTTGATCGCATTTCTCCTATAGAAATTAGCCTCCTAGGTCCTAGTCCTAGCAAACAGACAAGCATAGAAATTAGTAGTGAAAACAGGTATGCCGGTCTCCTCCATTTCATCGCGCACTCGGATCTTACTCCCAAACCCACCTGTGCCGAGAGTTTTCTCCAGGCGAATCTCAAATCTGGTCCCTTCCTTTGATATTGATTGAGAAATTTAGCGAGAAAGTTAAAAGAACCGAGGAATCAAGAAGGGCAATGGAGAAAAGCAGCGAACTTCGTGAGAAATTCGGTAGGGCTATCGCTCCCACTCTGAGAATTTAGCTATGGAAGTGGAACCCATCTCTCCCTCGAAATTTAAGCTCTCAATCTGGAGTCCCGCCCGGGTTCTGCGAATATGTACGATTGCTTCACTGGTTCTGCTGTTATTGGTCGGTGTTTATTATGCACTGCAACTTGGAGAAGTGCATTTCCATGGCGAAAGCGGGCATCATCACACGGTTGTTTTGGATTGTGGAAGCACCGGAACAAGAGTGAGCGTGTACAAGTGGGAAGCAAATCGTTCGAAGGACTCGGGTTTGCCTGTTTTGGTGAATTCTTACCCTGAATTTGAGCATTCAGCTCGCAGTTCCACTCTGAAAAGAACATTTGCCTGTAAGTATCACTGTTTTCAGACCGAGCCAGGTTTGGATAGCTTTCTTGGCAATTCTTCAGGAGTGAAATTAGCACTGGAACCCTTGATTCGATTGGCGGAAAGGTGGGTGCCTCGTGAAAGACACGAGGAGACTCCAATTTTTGTTCTGGCAACTGCTGGTTTGAGAAGGTTGAAGGGTGAAGATGCGAGGCGGGTTTTGGATGATGTGGTAGGTGTTGTGAAGGAACATTCTTTTGTTTATAGGAAGAACTGGGTGAGAGTTTTGAGTGGGAAAGAAGAAGCTTACTATGGTTGGGTGGCTTTGAATTATCGGATGGGGAGGCTAGGAAATTCCTCAATAGAGCCTACCTTGGGACTTCTCGACTTAGGAGGTTCCTCATTGCAGGTTGTGACTGAAGTTGATGGCACTGATGCTCATCGAGCTGATGAGCACTTGATGAGATCAAAAGTTGGGTTAGTAGAACACTGGATATTAGCATATTCATTACCGTCTTTTGGGTTGAATGAGGCATTTGACAGGACAATTTCTATGCTTCCTGTTGATCGAACTGCTGGTGATGCCGTCAAAATAAAGCATCCTTGTCTGAGTAGTGAATTTGACAAAATGAACGCGAGGCATCAGATGATGAAAACTGAGCACTCTTATGTAGTTGGAGACCCTGACTGGAAGAGGTGTAAAGCTGTTGCAAGGGCTGCAGCGATCAACGTCAGTAGTTTTGATTGGCCAACCTCGATGATGGTTGGGAGTTATTGCAAAGAGAAGTTCTCTTTCAACAACAGTAAGTTCAATTCAGCTCTCCTATCATTCTTGGTTTCCAATGAGCATCTGTTTATGTGTTGTAGTTTCATGTGTGAAAACTGAAAAAAGTTATATGGTTATCCGAAAGACAGGTAGATTAGTTATTAGCATCACATTCTCTTAGCCTAAAGGTCGAAGTACTTTCTCAATGCTTGATCTTGCGTAGCCACAGCATTCAGTCATATCCACACCTGCAAGTTAAGTTCACCTTGGGATATATGCAATCTTTACCTTGCAATGGTGGAAATATGCAATCTTTGTTTGTGGTTGCTGATTCTGATCCTTTCGGTTTCCTGTCAGTAACCATTTGAGAATTGAAAATGATTGTTCATGTATGCACATCATTTCACTTAATTAACCAGAAAATCAATCTTCATAAACAGTTTATAGAAGAATCTATGAGCCTAATTCGGCATATTTTCCAACAAAATGCTCTCAAAATGTGTTTTCCCTCGTCGGTTTCTTCTTAGACAGCACCATTAACTCATTTCCTTTCTTTTCCTCAGCAGGCAGCAACATTCCCAACCTGGCATCTGGTTCCCACAAAACCCGGCACTTTCATGCACTATCCGGGTTCTTTGCAGTTCACAACATCTTAAAGCTGGAAGCAAGAGCAAACTTTACCAAGATTTGGGAGACAGCCGGGAAGCTATGTTCTTCCCAACAGTTGTCGACCGAGTTGAGCAGCATGTTCGGGAACAAGAAGTATGGTAGCCAGTACTGTTTCAGCCTGCCTTATATGGTGTCGCTCATACAGGACTTGCTGTGTCTTCGCGACGAACAGATAGCATTCGGCCCTGGAGATCTGTCCTGGACACTTGGAGCTGCATTGGTTGAAGGAGAAGACTATCACCTCGGGCAACAAAGCAGTACTACTACAAGAGAAGGAAAAGAAGACATTGGTTTCTCGAGAAGCATGGATTACTACATTCACTCCCCAGTTTTTGTGTTCCTGTTGCTTCTGTTTCTTTTGATTGTTGTTTACTACAGCCAGATCAAGCTGCCTATGCTGGGGAGGAAGAAGGCTGCTGCTACTCTTTCTCTTGGCCCGTCGTTGCCATCTTACATCTATCCGAAACAACGGCCTAACTGATTCTTTCAATTCGTTTAGGTTAAAGGTTGGTAGTTTAGTTAGGTGATTTAGGTACGGGAGAACTATCACCTTGCTCAGGAAACCTACTATTCGCTTGCAATTCGGTATCATATTTTCTACTGAATTCAGGGGTTTGAGGTAAAATTTAGAGAGATTGTATGATTTTACACCTTCTTACTTGTTTTGCTAAAATCGCTATGAACTGGCATAAACCAGTTGTACTATCGGTTGCATCATATCGCTTGCCAAACTAACATAACAATATATACTAGAACGGAAGCCCGCGCTACACAGCGGGAGGTGAATTTAGTAATTTAGAACTATAGCTTGTGAGGAGGCTGAACGACAACGCAATTATTGTGAGCCTAAATTAGAACAAAGTGGAAAGCTATTACAAAAAAAAAAAAAAAAACAATGTGGAAAGCAAAGATTCAAAACTCGACAAAGGCTTTGATGTTTTGAAGGGATGGAAAAGGCACAACACTAATAAAATTTAAAATTCCCACTAATGGTGATAATTTATAATCAATGGTTCGATCTAAGTTTGTGAGCATTAAGAAAAAAATGGGTTTTGTTTGGAAGGGATGCCAATCCAAGTATCCCAATGCAGCATCACCCACCCGAGCCACTTTAGTACACCACTGAATAAAAGATCAAATGACAAATTAAATCATTATCATCAATGTACATCATAAACAAAGAATCAAAAAATTTAATATCAATCAAGTTCCCCAAAGGGCAATTGAAACAACCATAATAAGCTCGAGAAGAAGGTAGCCTGACAATCTTACAAATACCTGTCGGGTCGGATAAAATTCGTTAACACCGGGTTCAATTCGCTTTAAACGGTTCCACATGAGGTCAAATGGAATGAGATCGATAAGCTCGTACAACTCGCTGGCAACCCAAAATTCGTAAAACCGGTGTAAACTCACATAAACAGGTTCAACCTAATGTCGTTGTGCCGCTCGAAAATAATACCATAAAAATGTTGTGAACCCCGAGCTCAACTCGCTTAACAATAAAAAGAAAGCAAAATGACGAAAGTTTAAAATGATAGCAAAGGCAAGTAGGGAAAGTTTTTAAAAAAGTCACACTGACCCAACCCGGCAATTACAAAAGCATGTAAAACAAAACATGTAAACTCATTCTCAGCCCAAAATTTGTTAACACTGAGTTCGACTCGCGCTAACTGGATCGAATACCCATTGATTTAAGCGCGCAAAACTCGTTGTCGAGCCAAAATTCGTCAACACCGGGTTCAACTCGCTTTAACTGGGTCAAAGAACGATGATAAAACCTAGCATAAAACCCAAAATATTTTCAAGGCCGGCACAATGAAAAATTTGTCAACACTGGGTTCAACTCGCTTTAACCGGCTCGACATTAGGTCGAATGGAATTGACATCGATTTAATCACCGACAACCCAACATCTGTAAAAGCGCGTAAACTCGCTTTAACCGGGTCGATTTAGGTCGAACACCCATTGATTTGGGATCAAATCGGGTTCAATTGTCATAAGTTTATTAATCGAAACCTAAAAAAAATCCTCCGTGGTTAGAAACAAATTCGCAACATCGGGTTTAACTCGCTTTAACGGGATCGAGAAAATGATTTTAAAACATGACATAAACCCAAAACCATAAACCCAAAACATTTGCAAGGTCGGCACAAGGAAATTTTTTGCAAGGAAAGAACAATCAAACCTGGGTCGAATAGAATTCGTTAACATCGGGTTCAACTCGCTTTAACCGGCTCGACATTAGATAAAATACAAAATTATTTAAGCGGGTTCAAGTAGGCTAAATATCCATTGATTTGGATTCAATTTAAACTCAATTGTCATAAAAGAATTAATTAGAACCTTAATGCACAAAAACCCCTCCAGACTTTGGTTAATTACAAATGGCCATTCTTGTGATGGGACACTATGCAATATTAATCTTCTACTTGTTCTTTTATAGAGATAAAATAATAATAATAATAATAATTATCATTATTAGTTTGACAATTTTGCTACGTATAGGGCTAAGTAACAATCCAGTTCATACGGAACTAAATCATACCAAATTGATATTTGGATCGAATTGAGTCGAAATAAATATATTTCAATTCGATTTTGGTCTTATGAGTTATTTTAAGTATGAAAAAAAATTAGGACCAAAATTAAGTTTGGGCCAGATAAAATCTAAGCAAATATGGTCCTCATTTTCCTTTGTTTTTGGTGCCTTTTCTTTTAAGTTTTACCCCTTCCAAATAAATCGAGAGTTACTATTCGTCGCCCTAAATTTTTAAATTTCGTCGCCCTAAACCATACAATTTTACAAAACAACCCTTCATTTAATTTTATGGTTCAACCACCTAGAATTAATGCTCCAACCATCTAACCCAACCCATTTAACTCTTTCTTCCAACACAAAACAGAAATATCAAACCAAAAATTAAAACCAAACCACACAACAACAAAATCCAACTACAATCTTCTACATTGATAAATTTTCGCCGGATTCTGACGAGTTTGCCGGAGGTAGAGAAGTAGTCGGTCTCGATCGTCATAACATGCAGGGACTCGGACTAAAGGTAAGATTTCGTTTGCAATTTTTTTTTCTTCTGGAAAACAAGTCGAGCATGTTGAAAATCTGCCTCGACCGGTGGTCAAACATGTTGAAACCATGCGTCAGCCATGGAACGGACGCGTTGTCAACCTGCCCGTTCCATCCTCCAGGAATGCTCGCAACATGCTCGTCCTCCTGTCTCGGCATGTTTTCAACATGCTCGACTCACGGTTCTTTCTTGTTTTTAACATGCCCGTCCCTTGGTCTGGTCTAGTTTTGAACATGCTCGAGTTAATTTTGTGATGTCATGGACCTTTTTTAATGAAAATTCACATAAATTATAATATTTATGTTCATTAAGTTTCGTTGTTAATTGTGTTTATTAGGAAGGAGGATAAAAATCTTGTGCCACCATCATTTACTAACAAGGAAACTATTATGGGTGATTCGGTAAGTAGTTATTTTTTATAATTTAATTATCGTAACATAATTGTTGCACAAGTAAATGTTTTTACCTTGTATTTCTTGTAGGGTGGATCCGGAGTTAATGAGGGTGACAATGTTGATTGCACATCATTGTTTCTAAGTGATGTTTATGATGCCCATGATCAAGCTTGTAAAGCGGCAAAGGAGATTGCCATGAGTAATAGTTTTTCCTTGATAGTGGCATCAGTCAAGAGAAACGTTGGAGAAGGCAATCCGCGGATCTATATGGATTGCAACCATGGTAGTAGGAGCAACTCATATACGTCTGATCCCGCAAAGACAACACGGAGCAAATCTACAACAGGCAAGTTAGATTGTCGTTTCCGAGTGGTGGTGCAATCCGTAAAAATAGATGGCAATTGTAAGTGGAGAATTCATGGGATTAAGTCGAGGGGATTTCACAGTCACAGATTGGAGGTTTACTCTGAGGGAAGCAGACAAAAGAATGCTCTTTCGCAGGTGGAAAAAATGAATATTAAGGAGTTGGAGGTAACACATACTCAGGCGAAAGATATCAGAAGTTTGCTCAATATGAAGTACGATGCTCATCACAACATGACTCAGATTTATAATGAGACAGCAAAAATTAGGCGTGAGTGATTGGGTGGGTTGAAACCTATGCGGTGGACATTGATAGAAGCTCAACGTCTTGGCTACTTTATTGAGTGTGAATTTGATGATCAACGTCGTGTTACTAGACTCTTCCTATGCCATCCTGAGTCGATTCGGATGTTGTTGGCATGGTATTTTGTTGTTTTGATAGACTCGACGTACAAGACTAACAAGTATAAGCAGCCACTGGTTCAGTTGATTGGTGTTAGTCTGGTGAAGAAGAACTTCAACATTGGGTTCGCATTGATTTACTGGGGCTCATTGGGTCCGACTAGTTCTCGACAATGTCGATGGGGTGACACCAATGCCATATTTTAGTCCACAATGGACTCATTTTTGGAATATGAGCACAATTCCGCATTGAGATGAGTTATACCAACAGGAGCAGGAATTGTATGCCATGTGTGGATTTAGGTGCAATTATCAAGGATTGACATTTTGTGTTAAAATGTATGTGGTTTTAGGTGGAATTAATCAATGATTTTGTGTTCAAATTTATGTGGATTTAGTTGAAATTAATCAATTGTGTTCACAATTATTGTTGCTGAAAAAATAGACTAGGCGGGTTGAAAACCTGCCTGCACCACGGACCAAACATTTTACCTACCCATCTTCACCGTGGGTTGAGCATGTTGCACACCCACCTGACGGATGGTGCAGGAATATACCCTTCCAACACAGGCCGTGGACAAAGCATGTTGTGAACCCGCCTTCCTGGAGGTGAGGGCATATATCCTACCCGCCCTCCTGGAGGTCGAGCCATATTTTCTACCCTTCTAACCGCTGGTTGAGCCATATTCCCTACCCGCCCGATGGTGCAAGTAATTTTGTGTGATCATTAAAAATTGTTGTTTGTTGTGTTTTTGTTAGATATATAAGTAGTGGTTAAAAATTTTAATTAGTAAATAAACACTCAAACATAACACATCCAAATGTACCTTAAGAAATATTCAACATCAATCTTAAGAAATATTCAACATCAATCTTAAGAAATATCCAACATCAAAACATAAAATATCCAACATCCAAATGTGATGCCTGGTATCGGCTGGGAAACATGGCTATGAGGGGGAGGATCCACTGCTGCTTGACGACGCGAAAGCTTCTCCTGACGCTCCTCCTCACGAAGTCTATCTGACTCCTCCTGACGTTTTTTCCGCTCAGATACTGTAACGTTGCGTCCGAGAACCCTCGATTTTTCCTTGCCCCTTCTTTCGCTCATTGTTGCCTGCTATCAAGAAAATAAAATTATTTATTTTCAGAATTGTAATTGACAACCATACATCTTTTAACTATACATAATAATTATTTACAACCATAAAATTTATGAATTCCAATACAAATTATATTGTCAAATACTAATTATATTAATCATCACAAACCCTCGTACTAATTCTTACCCTTTCTTTCGCTTATTTTACCAACTATCAAGAAAATAAAATTAATTCTTCTTAGTATTGCAATTAACAATCCTATATTCATTAACTATTTATAATCATTATTAACAATCAACAACTTTTTCAATTCAAACACTACTTATATTGTCAAATGTTAATTAACATCCTCTCATCACACAACAACGCAACAAACAGATTCTTTTCTTCCTTCCCATTATAAAATGTCATATATTGATTATAATTCACCATTCAAATTTATATATTATTAATTAAAATGAACATTCTAATCATTAACATTTGCATTTTAATTGAAAAAAAAATCAAAACGGGTCGGGCGGGTCGGAAAACGGGTCGGACCAGGGTTCGGGCGGGTCGGAAAACGGGTCGGACCAGGATCAGGGCGGGTCGGAAAACAGGTCGGACTAGGGTCAGGGCGGGTCGGAGACCGGATCGGACCAGGGTCGGGGCAGGTGGGCTACCTGGCTCCGCCGAATCCGCGCAGGCGCCTTGCCTGCGTCTACCCCCGGCCAAATCGATCGCCCTACTTGCCTCTAGCCACTGGCGACGGTTTTCAACCCGTATAGTCGGCGCAACTCAACCAAAATAGAAGGGAGGGAGAGAGAGATTTACCTCCGGCGGGTCTGAGCAGCGTTGCGGCAGCGGGTCTGCGGTGGCGGCAGCGGGTTGAAAAGAGAAGGGTTGCGGCAGCGGGTCTTGGTGGCGGCAGCGGGTTGGAGGCTTCTCCTCGGCGACAGTCACATGCGGAGGTGAGTTTGGTTGACGGCGATAGTTTAGGGCGGCGGCGGAGCTCTGGGCGGCGGCTCTGGTTGACGGCGGGTCTTGGTGGTAGATGGCGATAGTTTAGGGCAGCGGCGGGTCTTGGTGGTTGAGATTGTGTTTTGTTGATTTGGGGGAGAACAGGGTAAGGGAACGGCAGGGAAGGGTTGGGTGGGTGCATTTAGGGTTTAGGTTAAATGAGGGGTAAAATCGTCCATGTATGTAAGTTTAGGGCTATAAATTCAAAAACTTAGGGCTATAAATAAGAATTCAGAATAAATCCCATCCCTTTCCTTCTCGCCTGCAGATTGCAGTCTCTCCTTCCTCGAACACCCTTCAAACGCAGCGGCGGCGGCATTAGACCCAAATCTTCACGCATCGGCCGAATAATCACCAGCTACATTCTCACACAATCTTCTCGCCCGTCCCAAATCCCCATTTCAGCTCAGCCTCCCAGTTTCGGCATACGAACCGCCGGCTCCACGCTTCTATCCCCCTCCGCCGATTGCCAATCACTGAAGAATGAATAAGGGAGGAGCAGGCGGCGCCGGAGGGGCGGGAAGCGGCACGACGGCTGCGGCCGCGGCAGCTGCGGCACAGAAGCAGAAAGCGTTGATGCAGAGGTTGGAAACCGATATTGCCAACATCGTCGACAATTTCACCCACCTCGTCAACGTTGCCAGGGTATAAAGTTTGCCACTTTCGCTCTCCCCTTCTTCTATTTCGAATTGGAGAGTAGGTTTCTTCGTTTCTCATTCGAGATTCTTCTGCATCTGGTTGGAAAATTTACTGATCCGCTGACTGTTTTGAACTCAATTTCGCGGTTGCTGCTTATAAATTGTAGGTCAATGAACCCCCGGTGAGGAACACGCAGGAAGCGTTCATGATGGAAATGCGTGCCTCCAGAATGGTAAGATTGCCTTCTCCAAGACCAATATATGAAATTTGTAGGTTTTTGGCAGAGGAACATTGTTGGGGTCTGTAGTTTGTGTGACCCTTTTCTGGATTTCAATGGTATTAGGAGGCAGACCCTAGCAGCTCCAGGAACTGTTGGACTTCGAACTAGTTGAAACTTTCGACACTTCGAAAAGGGTTCTTACTTCACTTCTCAGGGTTGTCACTGGTTGGGATGAAAGGGCAGAAGGAACTGACTGCTACATACTTGAATGTTGAGCAGTTCTCCTTGTGTTGAACATAGCTAGAAGTTGTGAGATTTTATAAGTTTAGCACTCTACTATTTGTGGCCATGGAGCTTGTTTGAGGTAGAAGTTTTTGTGATTTTGCTCTTCCCGGCAGCCCCTAGAACTTTTCGCTCGATTCGATCCCATTTCCAGTTAATTGTTTTCAACCATAGAATTTCTGATAGTTCACTTTCTCCAGATTTCTGCACTCCTTTGTTGGCAGCTGACAGCTGATTATGCCTGCTTCTCTGTAATACAGGTTCAGGCAGCCGATTCGCTACTTAAGTTAGTATCCGAGTTAAAACAGTCTGCCATTTTCTCTGGGTTTGCATCTCTCAATGATCACGTCGACCAACGAATAGCTGAATTCAACCAACAGGCAGAGAAAACTGATGACATGTTAGCCAGAATTGCAGAGGAGGCTGCTGCTAGTCTCAAGGAGCTCGAATCTCATTACTACTCTTCCTCACAGAGAACAAATCAAAACTTGGAGCCTTGAAACTAAGGGTAGCTAGCTCTTCAAACTACTGTAACCATGCTGAAACTTTTTTATGCTAGGATCTCTAGATTTTGCTGTTTAGATTCTGTATATGTGTGTGTAATCACCATTTGGCAATGCACAATGAAAAATTCTCACTGTTTAGATTGCTGTTTACGGCTTTCTTATCTAATGAGATCCACATGATCTCAACTCAGCAACACATAATCATTTTCTTGAGACATCGCATCGTTTGGATTTGGATGACGTATCAGAAGGAGGAATTGCTTGGCGGGAAAAATAAGACATGATTGAATGTTAGAATCCAGCATTTTGAGAATCGTTTCTAGGTCATCAAAACGCTTTTTCCTTATTAATGTAGTCAAAATATGCGCTTTAAAGCTAAAAAGCTTACGCTTTTACGCCTTTTGATCACCAAAATACTTCTGCATAGCGCGTTTTGACTACTTTGATTTTAAGGATCCATCATTCAACAACTATCACTGCGGCCGGGTTCGACCGGGTGAGGGTTTGGGCCAGATCCGCAGCTGGAGATAAAAACGGTTCGTTTGATCCGCAACCCAAACAGCCTTTTTCATAATCTACGGTTCCGCCGCGCGAGTCCGACTTTCTTCATCCTCCGGCGAGCGAAAGGAAAGAAAGGCAAACGACTTCGCCGCCTCGCAGCCGGCGCTATGCAGCTAAACACCGCCAGCTTCAGCTGGTCAGTCTGGGTCTCCTCACCACCGGCCACCCTTTCGACGGGAAACCTCACGGAAGCGAGAGCTGACTCTGGAACCCCGTTTATCACCACCGTCCAATGCTCGAAACGAAACACCCAATTGGTTCGTACGGGGCTCCAGAAGCCAATCAAGAAGACTTTATCCAACATTCTGAGGACCGAGGCCGCCATAAAAGCAATAGAGCAAAAGGCCAACTCCAACAAGCACAACACACTCTGGCCCAAGGCTGTTTTGGACGCTCTTGACGACGCAATTAGCGACGACAGCTGGGAGTCTGCTCTTAAGGTAGTGTTGGAGGTTCTATACTAAAGTATCTCCATTTTGGTCTGTATTTCTTTTCTTCTTCTTTCTGGTAGCAAGTCCTTCAGTAGCTTTTTTTGGGTGACTTCAGAAATGAAGGCGGCTGCTCATTTTTTGTAGATTCTAGGGCTGCTGCGAAAGCAGCAGTGGTACGAACCCAGAAGTCGAATCTACTCTAGATTGATGATGATGCTGGGAAGATGTCGGCAGCCAGAGCAGGCTAGCTTGCTGTTTGAGATGATGCGCTGTGATGGGATGAAACCTACCATAGATGTCTATACAGGTCTTGTTAGTGCATATGGTCAGAGTGGCCGTTTTCAAGAGGCCTTTTCAATCATCGATGAGATGAAATCCGCCTCTGACTGCAAACCAGATGTATATACTTACTCAATTCTGTTAAATAGTTGCACTAAGATCCATAGATTTGATCTTATTAGGAGAATTCTTGATGAGATGTCCTACTTGGGGATTGAAGCCAGCACCGTAACGTTTAATACGATCGTTGATGGGTATGGTAAGGCTGGAATGTTTGTTGAGATGGAGAATTCTTTGGCAGAAATGCTTGAAAATGGCTGCTCAGTTCCAGATGTTTTCACCTTAAATTCTGTTGTTGGGGCGTATGGTGGAAGTGGCCAGATTGAGGAGATGGAGAAGAAGTACGCTGAGTTTCAGTTAATGGGTATAAGTCCAGACATCAAGACGTTTAATATATTGATCCAGTCGTATGGGAAAGCAGGGATGCACAAGAAGATGATATCTGTTTTGAAGTTTATGAAGAAGAGGTTCTTTAGTCCAACAATTGTGACACATAACGTTATCCTTGAGACTTATGGAAAGGGTGGTTATATTTATGAGATGGATCAATATTTCAAGAATATGAAGCATCAAGGCGTAAAGCCTAACAGTATCACCTATTGTTCTCTTGTCAGTGCTTACAGCAAAGCTGGGGATATGATGAAGGTTGATTCGATTTTGAGGCAGGTGGAGAATTCTGATGTACTTCTCGATACCCCTTTCTTTAATAGTGTCATCAGTGCGTATGGTCGTGCTGGAGAACTGGACAAGATGGAAGAGTTGTTTTCTGCTATGGAAGAGAAAAACTGCAAGGCTGATTTCATTACTTATGCTACCATGATCCAGGCCTACAATGATCAAGGAATGACAGAAGCTGCAGAAAATTTGGAGAAGAAGATGCTAGCAGCCAGGAAAAATTCAGGTATTTGGTGGTGTCTATTGCACAGCTGTTTCTAGTAGGCCAGGGTCTTTCTTTGCAGTAGACCGTATCTAGCTTCTTTCCTATTCTTGTCTACACTAGCTTATGTTTGAGATATGTGTGGCTACAAACTTGGCTCAATAATAAACTATAGAAACCTCAAATAGTCAGTTAACTTGTTACAAGTCCAAAATTGTCGAGTCCTGATCTATATCGTCTGCATTTAGATGACTGTTTTATATCTGGATCATGTTTTGTCAGGTTCAAAGCTTCTTAAGGAATACAATAAGAGTTATTGAAAAGACTTGTATTTTATGGAAACAGCTTCACAACTCACAAGAGTACCTTGTCAATGATTATCTAACCGCTAAACCAGGTAATTGATACCTTTTTATTTTTCTCTACCTGTTATGTCCCTTGTAGTGTCTTCACTGAGTAGATTCCTGCACTGTGCTCTTTCCATATTTCCTCCAGTGTGATTCTTAGTTATACAGTTTCTTGTTGACGTCTGATTGACAGAATTCTATACCATTGCGACATTTGGGAAGTTTCCCTTGGATGCAGCTGCATGTGTATCAGTGATGCTCGATGAAGAACAGTAATAGGTTGATATATATGAGACAGAGCTTGAGCTGTGAGAACACTTGAATGTTGAGCAGTTCTTCCTGTACTGAACATAGCTAGAAGCTGCGAGAATTCGGGATAAGATATGGTAAGCAGCTGGTTCATTACAACCACGTGGACCATAAACTAGCTGAATTCAACCAACAGGCAGAGAAGACCGATAACATGTTGGCCAGAAGAATAGCAGAGGCTGCAGATAGTCTCAAGGAGCTCGTACCGCAATACTACTCTTCGTCAGAGATACAGAACAAATACAAAACTCAGGGCCTTGAACTCACTGTTGGTGTTGAACTACTGTACCAAGTTGCAACTCTTTTATATTAGGATCTCAACATTTTGCTGTTTGGATTTTGTATATGTTCAATCGCAACTTGGTAACGCAAAATGAGAAGTTCCTCTCTTTCCACTATCTATTGTCTCTCTTGCTAAATCTTATGGCTTTTTACCTAATAAGATGCACATGGTCATGATGATCTCAGCTCAACAGCATTCTTGACATCGTCTTGAGTCGTCATGCCGATGATGGATTCAAAGGAGAGATTGTCCCACAATTCACTTATTAGTATTGCTTATTTAGATCAGTCCAAACTACAACACAATTCAGCATTCCTTGGAAATCCATCTACTTCACACTTCACAAGTCACGTATTTTGTAACAATCCATCCATTTCGACAATCCAGCATTCATATGACTTCTCGCTACTCGGAGTCGGATTGCCTGGGACACAGATACAGTAACCAGACAACTACATAGCATGTACATACATGGAACAACAGACCAGGTAACTTAGAAGTATTCCTCCTTCAGTAAGCTGCTATACCACTGGAACCGCAGGCATCATCATCATCACCACCACCAGAACTCTTCACATCAGCCCAGACTTCATTAACCCGACCAATGAAATGAAACGGGGAGTCATACTGTGCAATGGAGTAAGCATAATCAGTAGTTCCGTCGTTCGGAAGAGCCCAGGGAGACCTGCTCAAGCTGACGGCCAGCTTCTGAGCTTCTTTCACGATGTTGTCATCCTTTGCATACCCAGAGAACTTCCTGACAGCCACGCAGTGAGCATCCCATTGATAAGGCTCCAGTTTCAGTTCAGGGAGAGGCGTTGGCGGGTCGTCCTGGAACTTAACCGGTAAGTAGAATCGAACCGAGTAGGAGGACGAGTGGAACGGACCGGACCCTGGAACTATGCTGGTCACTACTGGTGCTGTCATTGGAATCCTGGAATTGTTCAGATTGGCTCCTTGAATGAACTGGAACAGCCTGCAGAATATAAGATTGATGGAACTCAGTAATTATCTGTGCTTTTTACTTCCAATCGATTGAAATCCCAAGATCACGGCATGCCTATATGGAAGAATCGAGCATTGAACTTTAAAACTACTTATACAGAAGCAATGGAACAAAAAAGGGTTTTGACCAATCTTGCAGAAAGGAAGGTTCTTTATCGAATCCTTGATCAGTGGAGGAAAGCAACGAGTAGATTTGATCGAAATGGTGGCTGGGTGGGGGGTTTTTGTACCTGTGAAAGCCGAGCAAAGTGGCCTTCTGGAATGAAAGTTGGTTGATTTGGGCGGCCATCCATGTCGATCTTCTGTACAGTCTGATCTCGAAATCCGATTCCTTGTGAACTACTGAGAACTGGGGCGACTCGATTGCGGCGGATAAACCCACCAAGGAGAGTAAACTCAAGGCTAATACGATCGACAGTCTCGGATTCTCCATTTCTCTTTTACCGACTTTCTCTGCCTTCCCAAAGCGAAGGATGGAAGGGTATCGGGACTCGGGAGTGTGGAGAAGACGAGAAGATACTGGTAACTTATAAACTAGGAAACAAATTGGGCCGGCTGACAAAAAGAGAAGAGGCAGCCCAAATACATACGGACATGCGTATTTTTCTGGTTATGTGGGCTTGAATCCAGTAGGGGGAAAATAGTCAGCACAACTAGAGGTGACAATTGGATTGGATTGGTGGATTGGATTTGTGGATCCATGGATCAAATGGATTGGATCAAACGGATTGGTGGATTCATGGATTGAATCAAATGGATTGGTGGATTGATCCATGAATCCAAATGACATCCAAGGCTTGGACAAAAATGTAAAATTTGAAAAGTTTTGGTACTAAAATGTCATAATGAAAAATTTTAGATACCAAAATATAATTTTCCAATGGTATTTTTTGTATAAAAACATAAATTTTAGGTACCGAAATATAAAATATAAAAAATATAGGTACCAAATCATAATTTGCTATTTGGATCCATGGATTGATCCATGAATCCACCAATCCAATTGGATTTGGATCAAATGGATTGGATTTAAATGGATTGGATTAGGTGGATAATTTGGTGGATGGATTGGATTGGATTCATGGATTTGGATTCTAATTGACACCTCTAAGCACAACTCTAACGTTTTTGCACCCAAGAAATTAAACAAGGAAATTATGGCGGATGGGGATTTGTGTTATGAAAAAAATGACTGAGGGGAAAAAATGATATTTTTACATAAATTATGGACGACAAATAGTAAACATTCGAGCAGCAAATAACAACCCTCAAAGTAAAAGGTGATGCTAAACCTAACCAGAACCCAAATGCTAAAGTGTCTTCAAAGGTGAACTTCTAAAAGTGGTTTTTTTGGCAATTTTAGCTCGGATCACCCTTTCTTTTAACACCTAAAATGTTTACGATACATAGTCATGGCCAATTGGGCATGATAGATGGTGTGTAAAATTAGTCTGTGAGCTGTTTGACTCCCTAGGCGAGGGCCAAGTGTTCCCTTGTGAGTAGTGCCAATATTTCATCTGGCTAACACAAATTCACCGCAATCACCGCAAGTAAAAGTCTACATGTTTTTGTTCGAGATCCTGACGATGTCTAACATTTACCCTTTACCTCGATCGCAATTTAAGGTGGTGTTCGAATTCCCTGTGTAGTTTCAGACGATTGGAAGTTATATATTGGTTTAATTTGTGGTCGGGGAGGTGTTAATCATTGCCACAATATGGGATAGCACACATAAAAGACAGTCTAGACACATAGCTGAACCCTTTGAACCGGGAGCATACTCTTATTCAAGAATGACATTGTACAGAAGGCTGATGCATGAAGAATAAGGGACACAATATCTTGTAACTCAATCCATCTCTTAGCCGAAATCGACACACTCACGTACGTTAGAATAAGCCTCTGATATACCATGCGAGTTATCGCTACTCACTGTTTCATGAGTAGTGCCGGAAGCATGGAACGAAACAGTTTCGATCGTCAAGAAATCCGCCACTCCAGTACCCTTTTGAATCGTATTCTGAAGATCTCTTGTTGGCTGAACTAAGTCTCACCCTTTCACAGCTAATACCAACCCCCGGGATAAGTGTAGTTGTGTAAAGACGTAAGCAATGCAACTCTAATTTTTGAAGATGGTCGGCACAGTTTCTTCTGTGAAATACTCCTTCCGCACCGTCTCTACCGAGCAGAATCTCACCTTCACAAACACCAAAACGAACAGGAGAAATGAACTACCGAGCAGTACAAGACGGATCATAAACATGCATTTTCTTTATGCATAATCAACAAACTGGTTTTGTAAGTTTTTTTAAAATCTAGCATTCTGGTTTGAAGCATTGAGATTTGAGTCATACCAGTGAAGCATAAGATTTTAGCAGTGGCTTCGCCAGCTGCCAAACTGGCTGAAACACAAAGGGAGCTTCAACGAAGAGGACTTCACCAAGCCGCTTTGGATAATAGTAGTAGAACACATCAAACTGCAGAAATGAAAAGACAGTAGGAGTGTGAGTGTCAACAAAGAATTGCCTTCATTGATAGAAGAAAGCATGCTTTTCAGTTTAATGATGTTCATCACTGAAATCTAATTATCCCCAGTGAAGATTCCTGAGGTTTATTTGATGAGAAATAAAGCTACCATGACAACAATTGGATCGTTCTTCCCATTTTCAAGGATCTACACCAGCAGAATTGAATTTCTTTTCCCCCCAATTGTCAACCGAGACTTATTCACGAAACTTACCAGAAAAGTTAGGAACTTCAAATCTGCATTTGCAGGACCGAAGTTTCTGAGGTCTACAATTCCCAGTATGTCATCTTTGCCTGGTGGTAGCATCCTCAGTGCCTTCTCAATCAAGAAAGCACACAACTTCTGATCGTCTTCAGGATCATGCACCTGTGTCATCGGTCATTTTGTCACCGGTTAACGATTACAAGAACCTAAGCTACAGCCAACAGAACACGGGCAGAATGAAAGTAACTAAAACAAGCCAGTCAAGCAGGGAAACAGGCAACCGAAAAGCTTATGATAAAAAGAACATAAACAAGCCAGTCTGTCGACCGGAACTGGAAGAGATGCAGAATACATCAAGATACCATTTATCACTGAGATTCCCAACTAGCAATCATCAAGGGGCTTCCTCATTGATAATGCAATAATCTCAACAGAAAATGGGATAGTTCAAGTTGCAGGACTTACACCAGGGAAGTGATTAGAAGCCACAACTAGAAGCACTGGCCTGCCATTGACATCAAAAGAGTCGTGCACATAAGATTTCCCCGTTTCTGCTACACGTTTCACTTTCTCCTCGGTCAACTCAGACATCCCAAATTCTTGCCTCCATTTCTAATCAAAGCTTGTAGAAAGGAAAAGCTCGAGACCCCTAAATAGCCAAACCGGCCATCTATATTCGCAATCTCAATCGGGATACTGAAACTTCAAAATTCAATGCCGCAGTAGTTTTTAACAGAGAGAAGGATACAATTGCTTTGGTCAATTTCCCAACGGCTTCATCGACGGAGAACCTCCGGTCTTTCAGAAACCAGAGAATCATCTCTTCATCGTCTCTTCCATATTTTCCGAGGGGGAGGCTCCGGTAATCCTTCGCGAGCTTCTCCTTAACTTCTAAGACAAGCTGCAGCATAATTTTTTTTTTTAACAAACCTAAACGAATCGCCCCCCCTGCCTTCAGAGAAACTGAGGAGAAAAGTCGAAGAGCTAGTAGTTTAATGGCGTAACCTTTCTCGATTGACCGGATTCAGGAATACTGCTCCGAACCGAGAATCTGAAGCTCCGAGAGGCCGATTTGGTGAAACTAACGGCGGAGATTAGCGGCTGGCGGTAGCCGTGAGGACACATCCGAAGCGCCATTTCTCAGGGGGAGTGGAAGATTTGGTGGTGGCGATTTTGGATTTGCAGCAAGCTGTGGTTCGGTGTTCACCAGCATCGAGCTTCACTATTTTTCACAGAACCTGTTGTTCGTTTTCCCGGGAAAATGACGCATTTGATCCTTTTCTTGGTTTCTTCTGTTGGAGTACTGGAAAAGGTTAGCGATTAGATGACTATAATTTAACGGTGAGGGTTTGTCATTTGTGGATTAGGTGATGGAAGTTGGTGCGGTTGCTGACTTCTCGTGTGATGATGGGCCAATTTGGGCCGGGGATGAAATGGTTAGATGCTGTATTGGGCCTAGATGAAAGAAATGGCGGACGTTAGTTGGCATGGGCCGAGCGGGCCTTTCAGCCCATCGAGCACCTAAATTCTTTATCATATATTTTAGCATTTTGTTTTGAAGGAAAGGTGAGCTGAGAGATAGATTAGGGATGACAATTTCGACCTGACCCGTTTTACCTGATCTGTTTGGCCTGTTTTGGGGCGGGTCCGACTTGCCCTGACCCTCTCCATTCTCGACCCGTTCTTGCCTAAATTACAAGTAATCTTAGTCAAATTACTCAGGATTTTCCTTTTATTACATCAAATTTTATCTATAATAAAGTTGTAAATTAGTGAAAACCTCAATTTCTTCAATAATTTAACTACATTTATCATAATATTGTTTGTTTTCTTGGTCTTATAATAAAAATAACATTTATTTCTAATGTTTTTCATATAAATTGCATACCCTTTGGGTCGACCTGCCCCGACCCGCGACCTGTGATAAATTACCCTACCTGGACCCGACCTGCCACGGGACGGGTCTAGGTACCAAGAAACCCGCCCCGGACCTGCCCCATTATCATTCCTAAGATAGATGCTGACAGTGGTGGTGGAGGGTGGAGGATCCAATTCTAGTTCACTTTGCTTTTGTGTTATAGGAATCTCCAGAGACAAAAACTACTTTCAGACATTGTTATAGCCTGTGATTGCGCATATTCTTAATGAATTGAGAAGATATTAGATAAGTATCATATCTTCAAAATGTGCTGAAACAAGCTACCCTTCAGCGTCACAGTGGGATTGATTTTCCTACAGCAGCAGCAATTTTCGGTATGATGTACAATTCAACGAACACCACTTCAGTTAACCAGAAAACGTGTGACCCATTTCTAAGGTAATATCGAATGAAACCAAGAGTAGAAATTACTCAAAGTAGCCATCCCTTGTTTCAGAAGGTTTCCCCCAAAATCTTGTTAGCTTTCTCTTGAAAATAGCAACCACTTAACTCAGGCCACCATTGATAGGTTTTCCTCTTTTTCTTTGTTCCAGCTTTTGGTTCAGATAGATTGTTGAAAGGGAAATTTGCAGCAGAGGAAGGAAACCTTATCCCCCACATAGCTAGACTCCATAACTTTGATATATACATCTGTATCAGATGAACCATCTCCATCTCCATCTCCACCAGCAACCATGAAGTTCAAGTGGGCATGAAAGCAAGCAGTGATTAAAACTTTAAAAGGGTATGTCTCATTTCATACCCACTTTGAGGAAAAACCCCATTTCTGGGAATGTAACAAACTGACTGAGCTGTGGTTGGTGGCTGTCTGGTGGGGGTAGAAAGTGGGAAAATGGGGGCACTTTCTTTCCTTTACCTGCAGGCTGCATCATCAATGCCTCTCAACTATTTCTGCAGCCTGGCAGCTGGTAGCTATTGGGGTGGATTATTGTAAATGTAGACACAGTGTCACAATCCAATTTCCAGGATTAGTTATAAGAAAAAGGGTTTCTGGTGTATTATTAGTGTTGATCACTTTCAGGAATGAATCTCTTTTATAGTATTGTTTCCTATTCTTTACAGGGTTTTCTGAATTTCAAGAAAAGCATGGCAATGGTGGCAGCCTTTTTCTTGGTGGGGTTGGAAACTTGGAATCCATTCTCTCTGTAGACCCAAACTTTAACCAAGAGCCAAGCATGCCCTCTCCCACTCACCACATACCCTTATTTCTCTATATTCCTTCCTGCTCCTGCCAGTAATATTCTTGTTCATATTAAAGGAGTGAGTGAGTGAGTGAAAAATGTGCTGAACTCGGATTCGTGATGTTAGTCGGGTGAATTTAACCGTTAAAACCAGTTTGATTACGATTCTATCGACGCAACCAGTATTAATTCGCGAATCTCGTTGCCGAAGTTTTATTTGTTTATTATGTACAACTGGTTGCAGAGCTAGTAGTGTTGTGGAAAGAAGAGAGAACCCAGGTGCTACTGTCTGTCTGCTGGAGAAAGTGGGAAGCATCATACCCCAAGAGCCCTAAAAAGGCCACCCAGCCTTCAAAATGGCCCTAATAAAGCCCCATACTTTTTCTCTGCTATGCTCCCCACACATTTTCAAAAGGTTATGACCATACCTTACTCTTATTAACTCATAGTTTGTAGTAAAAATTTTTTTCCTGGATTCCTTTTTTCTTTTACTGCATTGTTCCATGTTCCTCAATTCCTTCACTTTTTTTGTATAGTTAACAATGTTGCTCAAGTTTTTACTGTTTACTGTAGCCTTGGAATGGTCATATTTAGGCTGTAATGAGACAAATATACCTATATGAGGCACACTTTCTTCTGTCATTGTCTCCATTATCCCATAGTGTTTCTTCTTTTGGTTCTATGGGTTCACTGAACTTGGAGAATTTTACTTTTGGGCTTAGCCCTAAAATGCTATCATTATCAGCGTCCATGCACAGGGTATTCTTTTGATCTTTTTATGTTCTTCTCTTTGTTTGAAGGTAAAGTAATTGCAGAAATAGAAACCCAGAAGACCAGAAATCTGTTTGGCTATCCTCTTATTAGGGTAGGGTATAAATTTATTAAGTATCGTGCTTGCACCTACTCAATCGTTCGATTTGTGGTCAGACGATTATGGTGCATACGGAACATAAGAAAAATATGCAGAGTATTTTCGTGCAGCACACATCCGATTGTTGATCGGAGAATTGAAGAGGCATAAACACGTAATTATCCCCGCCTATTTGCAAACAAAGTTGGGATTGGTTTTTTGTGGGACAGTGAGGAGGAGCATGGTGGTCAATTTTCTGTAGCCATCAGAGGGGTAAATTTACTCCCTGCCATGTTGCATTGGGCTGTGGTGATGGGAGATGGTGACATTGGTTATAAATCAAAGGTCGTATATCATGAACTGTATTTGCAGGATGCACCTAGGTCCCATGTTGACAACAATCATGGCCAAGTAATTAATGCGATTGGGGGGTTCCAATTCGACTTTTGATCGAGGATTGCGATACCGTATTGGAGGTTGTGTCAGAAAAATTATCGAAACCGTGATTTAATCGTTTCATATCATTAAAAACTGTCTACCGATAGAGTATTTTTTTTTACGGTTGAATCACCGGTACGATATATCGTTTCAGCGGGTGACATTGTACTGCAAGAGTTGGATGGGTGATGATGAAGAGAGGACCATTGTTATACAGATCCAGTATGAACGTTAATTAATGCATGCAGCTGCGAAGGTGTCCTGTTCTGTAAAATTTTTTGATTTTGGGGGATCAGGGATAGACCAATCTTAATCACAGTACCTTGCACCTGCAACCCAGCCAACTAACTCTAACAGCAAGTGTTAAATGTTAATGTTACCTATGATTAACACTCTCTCCCAAATTAATGTTGAGACAATATATACCAATATCGACTGGAAGTCGTAGCTTTCGTCAAGATAACCGTTGTATGATCTTTTGTCGATAGATACAGAGTTGTATTGTTCCCGTTTTGTTACCAATTGACAAATATAGTGCACATGAACTTGTATATGTTTAGTATGATTATGTAGAACTGAGTTTATTGCTATGTGTATATATAACACCCGCATTACCCCCAAAAATCCTCATAGGAAGTCGGCAATACACAATTCATGAAGCAAATGTTTGAAGCCAAACCATTTATGAGGCCACCTCGGACATCGATCTATAATCTGCCTTGATAGATTATTTGGAAACTCGATCATGCTCGCGCGCAACACCTCCAAGGAACAAAAGAGCCACCAAAACGAGCACACCAACCTAGCATGAATCTTCTCGTATATAGACAACGAGCATAGGCAACGCAAATGTATCTAACACTAGCTGTCTAGCTCCCTCCCACGGGAAAGACAAGACCAACAGCCTTGGTATGTTGAAAGTAACGCAACAAACTATGAACAACATCAAGATGACTAATATGAGCAACGCCCATAAACTGACTGAGTATCTGAACAACATAACGATATCCATACGACTGTACGAGCGTGAGTGAGAAAAACGAGACTTCTCGCGATGCTGCCTCCATAAAATGGTTGCTCCACTAACAACGCACCACTCTGACTGTTTGAACTTCAAGTTTTGCTCCATTCGTGTAGCACAAGGTTTATAGTCTTGATAGTGAGCAAAAATCAACAAGTAGGATATACACAAAGGAAATGTGGGGATTGCATATAAATTATTATTAGACATTATTAATGACAATTATGCAGCCGTAAATTTGTCTTGGAGAGCAACAAGAATGAGAGGGAAGCACATGGTTAATTATTTAATGTGCTAAATCCTATCAAAAGAAACTCAATTTACAGTAGGGTCTAACATGAAATCATGAGACTGACTGTTCACCATTAGCTACACTCCCACTCAATGTTTGTGCTAGTAAATTGTATAAGATCCATTATTGAACGTCTCTCAATAATTCAAGTTATGATTCTAAGGGGTCGTTTGCTTCATGGATTTGCATCAAGGATTTGGTACAAAAAACCAAACCATCAAGGATTTGGTCACAATCCTTTGTTTGCTTGGCCAAAATTTTTGGAGACAAATCCGTGGGGCCACGGATTTGGATTTTATTTTGGTTCCAAATCCGTGGGCCCCACGGATTTACAAATCTCACATGATAACTTGGGATTAGGGTAATGTTTGAAAAACCAAGCTGTAAAATGATACCTATATCCCTATTAATTTTTATTATTCCAAGTTTATCCTCTTTCTATTATATTTCTCTATTGTCGATTTTGTTTCCCCATAAATACGGAGCACCTCTTCCTTCTCGTAATGGAACTCATCAAGATTGTATTGTTGGACAATCACGTAATCATGGAATGTAGAATTTTATTTAGGCGCGACATCGCAATGATTTATATAATTTTAGAGGATAGTATCTAATTTGAAAGAATTGTAATATTGAGTGCCATATTGATGATGTGAGTTCAATCTCGGCATCTTATCTTGCATCACTCTCCTAAAAATCTTCTAAATTACGACCAAATGGACACAAATTATCTCAACCGCTACTACCACGACTTGAGCAAAGTATTTTTCTTAATTTAATGAGATTTACATAGTAATTATTGTTTAAAGAGACATCAGCCGATAATTATTGATATGTTTCTTTTAAACATCCCGCTACAAAGCGCGAACCAACCAACTAGTATAATATAAAAGGGTAATAAGGTAAATTAGTTTCTTAAGTTACAAATCTCAATTCCTTAAATCCATGACCAAAACAACTCAATAAACGAAGAATTGTTTCAAATCCATAATGCACCAAATCCCCAATAAATCCTTGGGTTTTTAAATTCAACACCAAGGACAAATCCTAATTTTTTGTTGACAAAGAAAATCATTCGAAAACTGAACAACTAACTAAATTATGAATATTTATTTGGTATACAAAGACTGATACTTTTTTTTTATATTTTTGACTACTATTGTATTTTTACCGAGTTTTTCAAATATAAAATTATCTCATTGATGATTGCAAATTCAAGAAAAATTATTTTATCATGTTTAATTTTTCACCTTAGACGAAATCATGACCATGTCTGATTCTAAGCACTGCTTTAATCATTCTTTGCTATCAAATTAGCATTCTAAAGCAGAAGAGAATATCATTGTTAGAGAACAATTTAAGTCAAAAAAGAGAGCCAAAAGCTGGTGTAGTTTATCATCATGAGTGTCTCTTAAACATTATGATGATCCATTTTGGCCCATTCCTCCCCAAAGTTTACTAAATTTCACGATGCAAAGTTTGCCTCCACATCGTGCTGGTCTCTGCACTTTTTTGGATGAGGGTCTTCCCTTTTCTAGGCTACGTTCCCTTAAAGCACGATAACTAGTAATCATGTTCAACTTGCAAACAATGGCAAAATCCCAAAAGCTGAAATTTCGTTATGATTGTTGCCAACTCATGGATGAAATCAGCCTGACGTACATCACAACATTCATCTTGTTAAGACGAACATGGTGTACCATTCTCGTTAGTAAGACGGACATCAACAATATCCCGGATAACTCTGTCTAATGTAACTCGCAATTCTTTGTTTTCACGTTGTAACTTCGCAACCTGTAATGTCATATGATGTTACCATTCCGTGTTTCCATCTCATGGATGTCTTGGACCTCAAGGCTTAAAAGCCATGATTTCTCTTTCTTTTTTTTTTACTGTTGGTTAAAAACTCAAGAGATTTCCTTAATGGTATATAGTCATCAAACAAGATCCTTACAGAAGTGAAAATTGTGAAGAGAGACAGGAATGGAATTTTATGCAGAAACACACAAGCCAAGTTTGACTCCTTTTTGGTTTCCGGACAAAATTGAAAATCCTTTGCCAAGTTCAACCCCTAAAAATGTAAAGAGAAAGAAGAGGACAAAGAAAATTATATTGCTACCCACCTATCTACTTACAAGAAAGCAAATATGATGATGTGTGATTCCCTTTCTTTCATCACCTTCTTCATATACCCCTAGAGAATATAGCAGACTGATATATTTGGAATATCACACTAATGTAGACATGTAGTAACCTTTATCCTAATACGAAAACTATCATAGGTTGAAGTTTGCACAGATCTGAATACCATATGTTTAACAAACGGGATTATCGAAATTTAAATAAAAGACCTCCCAATCAGATAACGCTCTAATACCATGTCAAAAAACAATTATCCATAACTCTCACTCTCCCGTGTCATTGTTGAAGTTTAAGCCCAACCTTGAACAAGAATCCCAACTCTAATAGAAAAACAGAGGAAATTACTCTGTTTTTTTCTTTCTCTCCAAACTGACCACCACAGCAAACAAAAAAGAAAAAGAAAGGGTACAGCTCTGCCCATCTGGGTCCTATTTTAATATGCTCCTCTCCAGTTAATGCTCCCCCATCTCCCCCAACCTTTTTCTTTTGTGCATTTGTGTGTGTGCTCTCTCTGTCAGATTTCAAAACCCATGAGAGAGACCACCAGAATCTCTGTTACACAAAACCCAGAGTATTTTACAAGAAACAGAGTGTTTTGAGTAGAACAGCCAACTGCTGAACAAAGAAATAAACAAAAACAAAACCCCAGAAGAAGAAAAAAACAACAGCTGGTTGGGTTGGTTGCTTGCTTCTATAGTTTCTTATTCGAGGTGGGTAATTGAAGCCTTGAAGTTGCAGATTTAGTTTTGTCTTTCCTTGAATGGTGGTGAGAGTGTGCTCCAATTTTGGATTGACATGAAGAAGAGAGATGAAACAGAAGCAGTAGCAGCAGAAGAAGATGGCTCAATATTTCCACGGAGAAGAAGACAACGGAAAACCCACCATCTTCTTCTTCTTCTTCGTCTTCCTCTGCTGATCTCACAACAGGACAGCGCCTTTCCTCTACACCAACCTACTACATTAGCCTCTGCGATACAAACAATACACAAACAACCACATTCTTATTCTTCAAAAATGGCCGTTTCTCCTTCTAATCTTGCTCTTTCTGTATCTCTATCCCACATTTTTGTTGCCTTTCTCCTTGTCTCCCTCTGTTGCTCCATATCCCCTGTCTTGTCGAATTCCTCTGCCAATGAAACCCAGACTTTCATGCCAAAGAAAGAGTTTCTCAAGCTCAAGAGGGTCAATGATTATCTCAAGAAGATCAACAAGCCTGCTGTCAAGACAATTCAGGTTCTTTTCCCTTTCCCCTTCCCTCCTTCTCCCTTTGATGTCCTTCATGACTTTCTAAACCCGATTTGGGGTTGGGTTTTTGATACAGAGCCCCGACGGAGATGTGTTCGACTGCGTCTTATCGCATCTTCAACCAGCATTCGATCATCCCCTGCTCAAAGGACACAAACCATTGGTTCGTCGATTCACAGATTCTTCTCTCCCGAGAAAAAGCCCATTTCTTGAACAAAGTTTGTGCCTTTGTTTCTCTCCAGGATCCACCAGAGAGGCCGAAGGGCAACGAGACAGCAGAAACAGGGGAAATAGCAGAGAGCTTCCAGCAATGGCACGATTCAGGGGAATCCTGCCCTGAAGGCACTGTTCCAATCCGACGAACTACAGAGAAAGACGTTCTCAGAGCAAATAAGCTCAGGCGATTCGGGAAGAAACCCATCAGACATCTCAGGAGAGATTCATCAGGAAACGGCCACGAGGTTCGCTGCTAGCAATTGCTTTATCACTTCAGCAATGAAAGATACAATCTTTTCTCTCTCTTCTTGTTTCTGGGTTTTAGTTTCAATGTCGGCACTAACTACTACCACTACTACTCCAGCATGCTGTGGTGTTTGTGAACGGAGATCAATACTACGGAGCAAAGGCGAACATCAACGTATGGGCGCCAAAGGTCACCGATCCTTACGAGTTCAGCTTGTCGCAAATTTGGGTCATCTCTGGCTCTTTTGAGAACGATCTCAACACCATTGAAGCTGGTTGGCAGGCAAGTTATATCCCTAAACCGAGTTTTGCATCAGCTTAATTATTGAATGGGGGAAAAAAGAAGCTCACTTTGTGCGTTTGTAAATTACTCTGTTTTGGTGGGTTTTGCAGGTGAGCCCTGAATTGTATGGTGACAGCTACCCAAGATTCTTCACTTATTGGACAGTGAGTAGTCTAATTTTAGATCTGTTTATCTTGTTTGGGTAAGGAATCAATGATTAGGGAACAATTAAACACTGCAATTAACCGCGGCGCGAATCGAATCGACAGACGGATGCGTATCAGGCAACAGGATGCTACAACTTGCTCTGTTCCGGGTTCATCCAGACCAACAACAAGATTGCCATTGGAGCTGCAATATCCCCCAGGTCGTCCTACAGGGGAAGACAGTTTGATATCGGCCTAATGGTCTGGAAGGTACATCATACACAAACGTACCGCTTAACCCTCTTAATACGCAACAACTTACTCGTACCGTATTTTACTAACCGACCGAAAAACTCCGAATTAAATGCCAGGATCCGAAGCACGGGCACTGGTGGCTGGAGTTCGGGTCGGGTCTCCTGGTGGGATACTGGCCGGATTTCCTGTTCAGTCACCTGAGGAGCCACGCGAGCATGGTCCAGTTCGGCGGCGAGATCGTGAACTCGAGGTCGACCGGCGGAGCCCATACTTACACGCAGATGGGGAGCGGGCATTTCGCCGACGAAGGGTTTGGGAAGTCGTCGTATTTCAGGAACTTGCAGACGGTGGATTGGGATAACAATTTGCTGCCTCTGAATAACCTGCATTTGCTGGCTGATCATTCTAATTGTTATGATATAAGGCAGGGGAGGAATGGCGTTTGGGGGACTTATTTTTACTATGGAGGTCCAGGAAGGAATATCCGGTGCCCTTAGTTTACAAAAAAAAGTGGCTTTTTTTGTTGTTGTTATTTATTTGTATGATCATTGTGTTAATTTTTTACTATCTAATAATTAGGGTTGGCTTGGGCTTTTTTTATTTACTATCTGAAGGGGCTCCTCCATTTTTCTTTCTGTGTGTAAGAGGCTGGTAGTATTGTGCATAATTTTGAGAATACATGATGTGAATGGAATCGATTGGTGTCTTTCTCACTTTTGAGTATGGGTGAATTAAAATCTACCATTTGATCCATCCAATTCATTCCGTACTTACTTAATCGAGACTAAATAAAATTTTATGGATAGGTGAGAATGTAAAACCGAAGTTGTTTGATGTTGAGTTACAGTTTATGAAATTCGAAACAAAATCAAATATGTTCGAGAATTTCTTATTTATCCACCTTGAATGTTTAGAAGCAATCACTCTCTACTCAACCTAATCAATCAACTTTCTTACAAAGTTCACAAAAGCCAAATATTCCTGCTGATAATTTCATCACAGATGACCGGTGGTACCGAAACCTTTTTGAACAGTTATTCTACATCCAACCGTTGACACTATGATTTATAACAAAATCAAATTGTTATAAGCCCTTGTTCGGATAATTACCAAGACACGATTTAACTACTACCAATAATAAAAAAAACAGTGTCTGTGAAACCGTAACGTACCGGCGATCCAACTGGAAATTCTCCTATCGAAACCTAAAATCGTAGGCGGTTTTAGCAGCATGAAATGGTACAATCCTAGTTAAACTATGGTTTCAAGATAAAATTATTTCCTACTGACTTTTCCGATACAACCACGGACAGGGTTTCGCAATCCTTGATAAAAGGATGTGTTGATAACATTTGGAGCATGAAAATGCCTAATTTCGGGGACCCTTATTATTTTTTTTAGTTATGGGAAATTGAGACTCAGCATGTGGGAAGGGATAGTTTAAGAGAGGGGTGGGTTTGAAAATTAGGGTTGGCCACTGAACCTTCTCTGTTATGTATATATCTTAATTAGGATCCCAGTTGAGAACCCCACAAATGGAGAATCTCAGTTGCTTGGTTTGTTGCTATTTTATAATAGTGAAGTTCAAGATTGGGAAGAAGAAAAGAATATTGCTTCCAAGAGAGTCAAACCCCCCAATATGTCTTCAGGCTTCCAGCCAAGCCAACCAACCCTCATTAATCATATTATCCAACAAAGCTTTTGTCCTTTTCCCAACATGCAACTATTTTTATTTATTTATATATTAATTATCAAGATTCAACAAAATAGTAAGACACGGACGCGGACGCGGACGTTCTAATTTTTGCTTAGGGCTTAATTTTTCATAAGTTCATAGAATTATAGTTCAATGGTCACAAAGTTATCGAGCTATTGAAAAGATTAAGATAGAAGATTAAATTTGTATACGTTGTTGATTTCCACATTTGATATTGATTGTCTTGCTCCATTCGATTAATGTCTAGGTGCAGCTTTACTGAATCGATGTGTTCTTATTATCTAACTCGTTATGATACTCCTGAATGAAGCGTTCTGGTGTTGTCTAGCACATAAGCTATGTCTAGACGTAAGTTCAATCACACCTTCTGAAACCTTAGTCACTCGGAGAATTGCAATTACAGTCCTTTTTTTGACAAATTTGTTTTAGGTTACTTTTTGGTATGGTATATTGGTCATGTCCTGCTACCAAAACCCTGACTGGGAAGTGGGAAAAGGTCATCACCAAGTTCCACTGGCAATCAGCTAATGACCAATTCTTGTGCAGTACATTTGAGAGGAGAGGGGAGTCTTCAAAAGGCCAATTCAACTGAGAAAAGGAGGCACGAAAAGATGGCCTGAAGAGTGGAAAAAAGGAACCAACTTTGTGGGACTATTGCAAGCAAAGCAACGCGTAGAGATGCAAAGAAAAAGCTGAACCAGTTTCATCATGTTCAGATGTTCCTCCTTTTGGGGATTGGCTTTTTCGACCGAAATCCCAATCGAATTCGAATCGAGAGAAGTAGTTTCGAACAAGCAGAAATAACGAATAGCGTTGAGGCTTATTCTAACTAGTAGATGCAAAGAAAATGATGAAATCAAGCTTTCTGCTGTTTGGTTCCATTAATAAACAGACCCAACTTGCTGATAAAATGAAGCTCTGTTAAACTCAGTCTTGAGAACTATAAACCACTTTTCAGAGACCAAAGTCTATGAATTTGAAAGAAAAAAAAAACGTTGGTAACAAATACAAGAGAACCATAGTCCAGAATTTCATTAATGTAAGCTTTGTGTTCATCAGAACCAGGAGTTCGTTGATCGTGTATCGTCACGTATGTCTTACCCACATCTAAGCACAGCTTGAGAAACTCCAATTATGAAATTGACCCTCTGTACATATGGAGAAGATCCGAAATTATGAACTAACATAAAGGACAAGAACATGATGGCATGGACTCCAGAAGGCTGAATGAAACATAGAGCCAGGAGTAAATAGACCTACTTCAAATATTCTGGACGACTAAATTGACTTGGGAGGAAAAAGTAGATGACTTCATAGATTCTTCTTCAAAAACTCAGTCAGTGTAGGATCCAAGAGTTGGGTTTACCTGTGTGAGCTGCAAGGTTGTGCTGGCAGAGACCTTCAAAGTAGGATCCAATATGTTATGAAAACTGTTCTTCAAGTTCCTGGGTCAAATCTCAAATGCATAGAGTAACCATGGTAAAATAGCCAAGACAACAAGCAATTGCCCTAACTACTTATAGCAAGTATTAATTGCTGCCATCCACAGGGAGTGAGCTTCATAAAATGTGGCATCAATTGACAAAACAAAAGTGATTCACATGCCTGTCAAATGCAAGATGAACTTTGGTAGACTTGGGGAGAGGAAAAAAACCATTGCTTCCTTCCTTGTATGATCTGACAACATCGGCACGAAAAGGAGTCCAAGCTCCGGCAACCGCAATTGCTAGTTATAGATAGTTTTCTCTGTTACAAAGTTACAGATCAGACAATGAAGGAACAGAATCATACAGACTGGGACCTTGGTTGCTGCAGGAAGATATTCTCATGGAGATTTTCTCATGGCTACCAGTGAAAACCCTATTCCAATTGAAGTCCGTTTGCAGAAATTGGAACGCCATCATCAAAAGCCCCATACTGGCTTCCATGCACTTTAACCAACTACACCAACAAAAGCTCCTCGGCTCGCGACGCCTTCAAGAACCCTGATAGTCTACGAGGATCAACAGGGTCTGGGTAACAAAAAGGTCATCCAGGTGTCTCCTAGTAATGGCGATGTGAAGAAAGTCCGGTATATGGAAAGTCCAAATGCAGGTAATCTCCGGACCCTGCAATGGCATATTCTTGTTGGTGAATCCTCAGGATAGCTATGATCCTCTGCACTTACCTTATGGAATCCAGCAACTGGACAATTTAGGGAAGTTGCAGGGCCGCCTCCAATCAGCCCCAGCAGGGAAGGAAAATTCTCCCTCCATAGCTATGGGTTTGGCATGGATAAAGGTGGAGCCGCCTCCAACTCGAGTTATTGGGATCAACTGGTTTTTGACATATCAGAGTATAGAACCGAAAGGTCATGTGTTTGAATCTCCACGACCCCCAATATTAATCGTTGTCTTTCAAGCACATGGTATGGTGGGCATGTGCAAACTTCAAGCCCATGAGTTGGCTTTCGTTTGAGGGGGCATGTTAGAGAGTGATGTTTGTTTGAGGGGGCGTGTTAGAGAGTGGTATAAGATCCAAGCACATATTTTATGTTATAAAGTAAAATTTTTTTATTAACCATTTACAGAAATATTTCAAAATTAATGGTGTACATTAAACTCAGCTTAAAAGCTTATTTTCAGCTTTTTGAATCCCGCCCCCCTGTTTGATTGGCAGAAGGTTCCTGCCGTTTGGTTTCATTAACAAAAAGACCAACTTTCTGACAGAATGAAGTTTTGAGTTAAAACTCAGCCTTCTGAACTATCAACCCAAACTTGTGGCAGAAAAAGTCTATGAATTTGACAAAAACTTTGGTACTAACTATATGAGAACCGTAGTCCAGAATTTCATCAATGAAAGCTTCGTGTTCGTAAGAACTACGACTTGGTTGATCATGTATCATCCCATATGTCTTGCCCACGTCGATGCACAGCTTGAGAAATTCTGGATCTTCCAAGGTGTCCTTCAAATTAATTGAAAATCCTGGATATCCTGCAAGACCATCCATGGATTCCTCCACTTTCACCACAATCCTCCGAATGGCGGACAGATTGAAGGTGAAATGTTGAGTCAGTTGGGATGAACTTGAGACGGATGATGTTTTAGAGTCTGTGTATCGATGGAACACTTGAGTCAGGTTGGCCAAGAACAGCCGCAACAGGAAAATAGAGAAGTCAACAAAATTCATGCCTGCAAGGAAAAGGGTAAATGAATTGGCTTTTGCAAGACTAAATTGACTTAGAGACGAGCATCTGACTTCGTAGATTCTTCTTCAAGGAATCACTCAGTAGGTTCCTAGACTTGGGTATACCTGTGTTAGCAGCAAGGTTGCGCTGGCAGAGACCTTCGAAGTCATCAGAGATATCCCGAATGTCTTCTATGTACTCTTGTGCCTCTTTGTAGTCTCTTAAAAGAAGATCAAACTGAGATTTACAGAGCATATATTAGAAGTGTTTTGCAGCATAGAGTTTTGTTGTCATGTAATGATAAAGCCACTCAGCTGTATTGATGTGTTAGACTTACCACCCAAGAAAGATTATGTCCGTTGAACCAATTATGGTTTATTGATATTGTATCTTCCTGAAATATTAGATATACAAGTTACACAGGAGAAGGACCTATTCATATATGAACACGGAAACAAACTACATACCGTCATTTGAAAAACCACACAAGGTAATTAATATAAGATCTAAGCTTTTGCAGATGCTCTAAACAGAAAGCTGGTGTGCAATTAATTGTTACCAGGTTGTGAACTTGATGATACCATCCACTAGGCACAAAGATGATCTCATCTTGTTCTTGTGTACATGCCAACCAAACACCCTAGAGACATGACAGGAACACGACCATTAATTATTCATTCGTAAGAAAAGGACACATACAGCCATGAAAGGAAGGCTGCACAAGGAAGTTGGCGAACCGACATGCAATGTACCTTCTTAAATTCAGGATATTTTTCTTCATCAACTTCATCCAATATGTTATATACAGTGTTCTTCAAGTTCCTGGGTTGAACATAAAGGAATACTTAGAAACTCCATTGACTATCGTGACTACACAGAGCAAACTATATACTGAAAGTTCAGGAAGGCAGAATATGCAACAAGCATGCTTCCTAGAGCAACTCAACTACTGCCATCCGCAGAAAATGAAAAGAATGCCTCCCACAACTAATATAACCTTTAAAAAAAGTTTGGTATGTTATCAAGAGACAAGATGTACTTCACATGCCTGTCAAATGCAAGATGACTTTGAGATGGGGAGAGGAAAAACCATTTCTTCCTTCCACAAACATTTGCTGACCAACTATATGACCTGAAAACATCGGCATGGAAAGGAGTCCAAGATCCTGCAACCCCAATTGCTAGTTATAGATGGTTTTTCTCAGCTACAGATCACACATTTCAAGAATGGAATCAGGTATCATCTGCTAGGAAAAGAGAACTCACAAAACACAATACGACTAACATCAAACCTTTGGCTCCCATGTATACGAAACGATAGTCGGAGCAACTTATTTCATTGCTCTCTCGATACGTATCAGGATCGTTATGCATACGATAGTGGTCGAGATACAGGTTGAGCCAATCGTCACAAAAGAACAGCAGCGTTTTGTATGGTACGTAATCTGGGTACTCCTGAGAATCAAAAGACCACCAGAGACCATAAATGAAAACACCATATCACAGGAAAACTATTCAAATGAAGCGGCATTACCTTAACGAAATGCCAGTCCTTCAAGTACAGCACAGACTGGCCTGAACCCACGGTGCTCGACCCACCAGCACCATTCTGGTTAACCCATTGGTCAATGAACTGCGCGACAGTCATTTCAATTCTCTTCTGATCGGTAAATTCTCTAGTGCCGCAATCCGCAACCTAAAAAACCAAAACGCCCAGCAAAAACGACAAAGGGAATTAAGAAACTAAGCCATAGTGTAGGAACTAGAAGAGAGGGAAGTCAGCAAAAGCTAAAAAAAACACCTGAACTGTTGATTCGGCGAAGTGGGTGGAGAAGAATTTGAGGTTGGGACGGCCATCTTCGGTGACCCAGTTTTTGCAAGCTATCCAATCGTCCATGAGACCAGTCAACACCACCGGAAAGTTCTTGGCCAAATATTTCTCCGCGAACTCGTTGTAGCTCAGTTGGTTGCCGTCCACCTTCTCTATTTCTCCTCCGATTTGCAAACCCATCGTTGATTCCTCGCACCAGAAAGCTTCCATCCCTGCCTAACATTTCATATCTGAAAAGGTGATTGGCGGCAGCTATGAAGATTGAAGAACCGAGTGATCGCCGTTGGTGTCATGGTGTGGGCTTAAAATAACCGCATTTTTACTTCCACGGGCCTCTGGTAAAGGGAATTGCAATTGGGCCCAAGTACCGCCATTCTTCTGTACAAAATAAAATAGTCACAAAATTTTAGCTTTGCATATTTCGGTGACACAAACTTTAAAACTGGTAACAAATTTCTAACAAATTCCACCTGAACTACTGCCCGCTAAAATCGTCACTAATCATGAGACGGTTCTAGGTGTTCACATATGTTGGCCACCTTTTAGTGACGGTAGAAACCGAAGACATTGTATGATCCATTCAAGGGTATGTATTCAGTTTAGTTGATGCAGTGATGAACTGACGATTGAGCAGATTTTTTTCGCCTCCTTACTTGTATCCGGTACGGTGATAGGTCCGTCTGCAATTGCAAATGTAAGCAATGTGTTTGAATATGAGTAAATTTGCGCAGATAACTGATAAAAATTACTCGGAAATATAATTTCCATTTTTTATGAATTATCTTCGCAAATATAAGAGTTCGTGACATAATTGAGTGGTCTTATTTTTAAATCTTGGCGATCTTCATCCGTTTAGTTAATCACACGATATCCGTACATCGTATCTGTGCAAACTTCACGCCTACATGCTACATGAGTGATTTTCGTTTGAGGGAGGTGTTAGTAAAATGACATATATATATATTATTAATTATTAAACCTCTCTCAACAACTTGAATTGTTATGAGCAACCAGTTGTTGACGATCCGCAAATACGCTACGAATCAGTGGTGATGATGATGAGGCGTGCAGATGTCGTAAAGCTCGTACCTCAAACAACACGTCTTGAGCATCACATTACCTCCGGCTCTGCCGGGGCAGGATTCTTTTCGTAAATATACAAGTAGTCCAACGACCTCTTCTATTATGTTAAGCAGATGATATTCAGACTTGTGCAAACTTTTAAGTCTATATGAGTGGCTTTTTGTTCGATGGGAATGTGTGTCGCAACTCGAATTGTCCCTAACAAACCGGTCCTTTGAGGGCCCGTAAATACATACAGAATCAATGGTGATGATGAGGAGTGCAGATGTCGTAAAGCTCATACCTCAAACAGCACGTCTTGAGCATCACATTACCTCCGGCTCTGCCGGGGCAGGATTCTTCCAGGGCCCGGACGGCGGTCCAGTAGCAGCTCTTGCAAGTGTCGGAATCGCCGTCGCAGTCGAAATGGATGTAGATTTTGGGACCGAAGATCAAGTCCGCGTTACCGTGGTGGCAACCGATGCTGGTGCCATTGTCGAAGAAATATCCACCGTAGTAGAAAAGCAAGTTGCTCTGAGCTTTCTCCGGTCTCGGCAGCTTCAGCATCTGGTGGTTGCACAGCCCGGGCTTGCCCCTTGCTGCTTGACATACTACATCGTGAATGGAGCTTGTTACACCACAACAAGACATTACCAGAAGCACCACTAAGAAAAATGTCACGGCCGACCCTTTCATCACTAGTTACTCTTCAATCTCTTCTTCAGCTTGTTCTTGCAGGGGAGGTGTTTGATGAAAGGTCTGAATGAGAATTGCGTATCGTGTGTGATTTGTATGTGTGGAATTGACCGTTGGGCCTTTTTCTTTTTTTCTGCCGGCGCGGCGCTGAAATCCCATGAGATTCGAAATTGTCAGAAAATATGCGGTGGAGAGTTTTGGCCGGCCAGAGTTCTTTCAGTCGTCCCATTCCCATACTCCATGCTACTGGATTTTTTCAGAAATAGCACATTTTAAAAAAAATTTACAAAAATAGCATCCAGCCGAAAAAAATTACACTAATAGCACCATTTTTTATGGACCGCACCTTAGAGGTGCGTTTTATATATAAATTGCACCCTCAGAGTGCGTTTTATATTAAACCGCACCTCTAAAGTGCGGTTTATAATTCTGGACCAAAACCGCATCTTGGTCAAGCGGTTTCAGGTCTGACCTACAGAAACCGCGTGGCCAAGGTGCGGTTTTGACCTGACCTAGCAAAACCGCACTTTGGAGATGCGGTTTTGGTCAATTAATTTCCGACATGCATGCAGAATAATAGACGTGGGTCTGCATGTCAGACGAAAACCGCACCTCTAAGGTGCAGTTTTCATCAGTGATTTTACCTATAAAAGACTTCCCGGAAAACCACTTCTCTTCACACCTCTTCTTCTCCCTTTTCAATTTTCTGTTGTAGCTCTATATTTCTTTAGTAGTTTTGCGATTAACGTTAACTCGTAAGTTTATTTTGTATTACTTTTTATTGTTATTTTTTATTTATGATTTTTATGATATTAACTGAACTACGGTTTTTTTGCATATGGCATTCCAAAAGTTCACGCTTGGCTTACGGTGGAATGGTTACACGGAAGAGACCGGAAAGGGGGTCACCTACGTCGGTGGCAATTTTCAGAAGATAAAGGTCGCTACCAGACCGCTGCTTGAAGACCTCCATCAAATGTGCACCAACGTTACTTGCATGGATGGCACGAGAAGAATTTATCGTATGGTGTACCGATATCCAAACAGAGAAAGTGGGTCATTGTGGCATGAGGAATATCTCATAACCACTCAGGATGAGGTAGATGTCATGCTCGAATTCATGAGGTCCAACAATCTTTCCAAAGCCGAGATGTTCGTTTACACCGAGCCGGTCGTAGGCGTTGGAGGTCATTCTGGACACGGTCAAACATCTGGTATCCGTGGTGGAGGTGAATTATATGGCGATCATCCCTACCAAAGTTACTATGATCCTCATTCATATTTTCAGTACCAAGAGCAAGGTGAAGGTCATCATCAATCTTTCCCGTCATATGAAGAAGAAGTTCAACCGGACCTCCCCAACCAACCTCAGTACAACTTCCACTCAGGCAGCGATAGTTTTCACAACTACCATTATGGAGTTGATGAAGGTGCCTTTCATGAGCTGGATCAGATGGAGGATGCCCTGCCAGCACCAGTCAGTGACCCTTCCGATGAAGAAGGAGATAACAACGTCAGTGCAGACAGCTCCGACCCTCTTGAAGGTGCTGATGATTCAGGACCAGAGTTAGACTCAGCTAATGATGATGAGGTGGCTCGTGACCGTGTACCAGTCCCCTACTACAATCACATTCCAGAGGACAATTGGATGATCGACAGCGACATGGAGCCGCCAGAGGTCCCAATATGGGGTCCACTCACTGGGTTTATGAAGGGCCAATAATTTGGCTCGAAGAAGGAGGTGCGACACGCCATTGAGACAGAAGCAATGACTCGGCATTTTGAATGACACACAACTCATTCCAACACTAAAAGGCTCATAGTCAGATGTCGTAATCATCACGAGGGGTGCAATGTTAGGATTCGAGCCATCAACAGCAAGAGACACGACCACTGGGTCATATCCCGTGCGGTGAACACACACATGTGTGTCATCCATAACTTCCCAAAGCCATCGACAGTTGAAATCCGGGGTGGTTGCTGCGGCTATCAAGCATCTAATTGAGCAAGATCCGGACCTGAAGGTGAAAGCCATAATCGCTGACATTGCAAGTCGTTATGGTTATATGATTAACTATAAGAAGGCGTGGCATGGAAAGCAGAAAGCTCTGGTCGCCGTCTTTGGTGATTGGGAAGAATCATATGCATTTCTTCCCAGGTTAATTTTGGCATTGGAGGCGTCTAACCCTGGCACGGTTTTCTCCCCTCGATACCAAGATGAAAAGATACAACCCCAGAGCCAGGTAACAAGCGCCATTTCAGACGACTTTTTTGGGCATTCAAGCCATCTATTGATGGTTTTGGCTTCTGTGTCCCTGTGATCCAAGTGGATGGTACATTCCTTACCGGCAAGTACAAGGGCACTCTCCTGATTGCCAGTGGGGCGGATGCAAACATACAAGTATTTCCTTTAGCCTTCGCCATCGTTGAGGGAGAGAATCCTGATAGCTATGGATGGTTTTTCCTGCAAATTCAGCTCCACGTCACTAGGAGGACGAACCTGACAATAATCTCTGATCGGCACGCTGGCATTAGAGCTGCCATCTTAGGTTTAGATCCAGCCTGGAAGTGGTCCCAAAGTTGGTGCATACGACACTTCAAGAGCAACTGGAACCATCATTTCAAGCGGAAGAATCTTGCTGATAATTTGTGGTGGATTGGTAAGTTCTCTATTAGCCGTATAATTTTGTCAGCTAACAATATCTTGTAATCAGGAGAGTGGTGCACTTTTTAGACTCTTTCTAAAGTGACGCATGCCTAAGGAAATGGGGTTTTAAGCGATTATCATGATCCTCTCCTGGGAAAATTGGGTTTTAAGCGATCTTCGGATCCCCCTTTTGTTGTCAAACAGGCTGTGTTTCTAAGTAGATGTATACCTCTCCTAAGAGTCTAACGAGAGTACCTCCGGGTTTTTCGAACTGTACTAAACTGCCGAAAATTGACTAACGTACTACTTTTCTGTGTCTTCCTCAGTGGTTGCCTACCAAGTAATTGAGACTTGGTGTTTCCTCATTGGTGGCAAGCGATCGGTCGCATCAACGCACCCCTTCACTGGTACTTTCACTCTCAAAAAACTGTGGATGAAATGAACCCAACCGGGCATATCGTCACAATCCTCGGGGGGATGATCACTCACGCACACCGGTTTGCCATCAATGGGCAGATGGGTTAGGATGGCGACATCCTTTAGTGTGATGGTGGCATCTCTTTCTCTAAAGTTGAAACAATGGGTCTCCTTTCTCCATCTCTCAACTAATGCGGTGATGAGTTGGCGATCAACTTTGATGCTGTTAAAATGCCTAATCGGGTCCAACCATGCCCTTTTTAGAAAGAGCAAGATAGCTGGGTGGAATGGGAGCACATTGGTCGTACCCCTGTAGCGGAGTATTGTTTGTGCCTCCTAGCGAAAATTTACACGTTAATTATTAAATATTAGTAAGGGTTTTTTCCTTATAACTAAATTAATTAAATTAAATTATTTAACTTCAAGCAGAATTTTATTATCATAAAAAGACATTTCATATAATTAACATAATAACATTCTAAATCAATAATAATTTAAAGAGATACATACATATTATCATAAAACAAACATCCTAAATTATTTAACATAATAACATTCTAAATGAATAATAATTTAAAGAGATACATACATATTATCGTAAAACAAACATACTAAATTAACTAAAATAAATGACATTGTCAATGAATAATAATTTAAAGAGAAACATACATATTCAAATGTTTGAAATTAATAAAATTCATTTTGTACACATCAAAATAAATCGTATTGGTTGTTTGGTAAATAATTTAATCGTATTGGTTGTTTTAAATAATTTAATCGAATACAAGCAACACTCGTTAGACTCTTAGAAGAGGTATACATCTTCTTAGAAACGCAGTCTTTTTGACAGAAAAAGGGGGGATCCGAGGATCTCTTAATACCCGATTTTACCAGGGAATGGGAGGATATGATAATCGCTTAAAACCCCATTTTCTTAGACGTGCATCTCTTTATAAAGAGTCGAAGTAAGTGGCGCTATGTATTTGATTAAATTATTGAAAACAACCAACACGATTAAAAATTCAACATAAATTTATTTTATATTCCACTAAATACATTAACAAAATAAAAAAAGGACAAATGGTAAAGAATTGTATGTACCGGGTGATCGTTCCAAACATCCCTTGACCGATGGTTGGGTTGGTCGTACAAGTCGGTTGGATCCAACGGTCCTTGCTCGAGATAATACCGTTGGTTGTATATATCCACGTTCTCCCCAACCTACGAGAAAATAACAACGAGGTTAGTACATAGATTAATTAAAAAGCTTATAACAACAACAAAAATTAAACCAGAATAATGAGTACGTACCGCTTGAAATTCATCAACATAAACTCCCTCTCCTTGCCACCAATCGGCCATTTTTCGGGAAATTCGGACAGGGATTCGGCTCGGCGGGTTTTGAGGAAAAAACCTAAGAAATGTTTTATGATGGCAGATCAGACTTAGCCGCAACCAACAGACCACTATTTCCTAGGCTTTTGGGAGGGGAGGGTTTAGAGAGATAATTCTAGAGAGAGAGTGGAGAATGGTTGTGGTGTGAAAAAATGAGAGAGGGGATGGGGTATTTATACTATTTCAGACTGCACCCTTCAGGGGCGGTCTGGTAATTTTGCCATAGCAGAAACCGCTCCCTCCCGATGCGGTCTCCGCGTCCCGAGGCGCTGACCGCTCCCTCCCGTTGCGCTCCGCGATCCACGCTCCAAAACCGCTCCTCCTCGCTGCGTTCTTCGATCCACGGAGCGGATCGCTGACGTGGCGTTGCTCTTGCCCGCTGGATCGCCACCCAATCCTGCGGTTTGCAAGGCCGCTGCCACCCAACACTAGGGGTGTACATGGGTCGGGTGGTCCAGGTTTAGGCATTTTAATCACCCGATCCATGCACTACGGTTTGGGAAATATTAAACCCAAACCCATCCAAAAAAATCTAAACCTTACGGTTTGTTTCTAATTGGGTTGGGTCGGGTTGGCGATATTTTTAAGTAAAAACCCAACCCAACACAAAATATGTAATTATTCTACATCATAAAAATATTTTATAACAAATTAAAAATTCAAACGAATAAACCGAGGTGAAAGGTATCAAAATTCACAAATATTGTTTGAATTTTAATAAAACTTGATTTACTTCAACTTATGTCTAGTTTTTTTCACGACATTTGTTGAAATAGGCTAAAAAGGTTACAAATGAACGCATCCATAATATGATATTCTTTTAAAATTGTACACAAGAAAAAAGTTTTACATGAATCATGGCTATATTAAATATATGTCTAAACTTTAAGTTGAAGAATGCATTAGATTAGTGAGACTTTAAGAGAAAAACATGGTGAAATATCTTAATTTTCTCATAAGTATGACTATATACGACATAAATATTTTTTTGGATACGAACTCATACCAACAATTGGAACACTGGTTGGGTCGGGTTCTACGGGTTGTGTAATCCAAAATCCAAACCCAATCCAAAAGAGGCGGGTTGTACAAAAGAAAACCCTCACCCAACCCAAAACCTTCGATTTAGCGATAAATACGGATGGGTTGGGTCGGGTTGGACGGGTGGGTCGGTTTGCGGGTGTGTTTGTTCACCCCTACCCAACACAGACCGCTCCGTGGAGGTGCGGTTCCGGCGCAAAACGCACCTTAAAGGTGCGGTTTATGTATAAATCGCACCCTAAGGATGCGTTTTATATATATAACGCATCTCTAAGGTGCAGTCCATAAAAAAGAGTGCAATTAGTGTAAATTTTTTCGGTTGAGTGCTATTTTTGTAATTTTTTTTTAAATAGTGCTATTATTGGAAAAATCCCCTGCTACGATGTAAGAAATATAAATAATTGAGGGAAGATGGAGGAGAGAATTAGGGTTACAGATTGAAAACTGAAGGAAAATTGGGAGATTTGGAGAAGAAATTGAGGAGGAACAAGATATAGATAGGGCATTAGAGGTTTCAATAGTTCTTGATAAATGGCTATAAGCTCAATCTATTCTGGCCAACATTCTAACGCTCTTTCTACACCCTGTGAGAACCGAAGTGGGAGGAATAACCCCCAATGCATGTTTACAGTACTTTCAAATCACGACCTCTCCATATCATGTTGATCCGCACCGCTGCGACGCTATCGAAAAAGATGAATGAAACCACCACAGACTGAGTGAACAGCATCCAGCAAGTTCCCTAATCGTGTACCATGCCACTTCTAATAAAAGAGTAGAGATCCACTTCTCCATTCCTACTTATATCCTGCACCAACGTCCGCATGCGTTAAACAAGGTCAGAAGCGTCATAACGGTTTAAGAGCACATCGCTATACATTGCGATTGATTTGCAGCCAAACAAGCAAAGATATGCTGCATCTCGCATCTGATAACGATTTCATGATCAATTAGAAGTAACGTTTCAATTGCATATAGAACAGCTCGACCCACAACTTCCTATTAAATGGACTTCATGACTGGTGGGCATGGCATGCATATGTGGTAAAAAAATACTCTGGAGGATTTGTTTACACGCCACAACAATTAGAAAGACATCAGGTGCAAAAAAAGGAAAAAGCTACCTGATAATTTCTCAATGCAACTGAGAACCATTCTCTATGATAGCTTCCAAGTTCCATCCTCTGAATATAAGAAGAAAAATAATTAGCTCCTCATATGCTGAGTATTAATTTGCTCCTTGGAGAAAATAAATGATCGATATGGGTACATACCTCTCGGAAGCTTCTCCCTTCAGCTCGTCTATCTGACTCTGAACAGTAGCACATGCTGCTTGAATTTCAATATTTTTCAAGGTAAGCTCTTTCCACTGTGTCGACAGAGCATTCAGCTCATATGCAGTGGTTTCCTGTCATTTAATGGAAAAAGGTCATCTAGTCTGTTTAAAAGTTCAAGAACTCTACTGAATTAGTTACAGCCTTACAGGAGGCTGTAATGAAGTCTTGGTAAATCACCTGGTGGTACTTCCTCTCACGGTTTACTGCTTCAATCTTTTCATTGTGTTCCTGAGCCAGTTTCTGCATCCTGAAACCAGTGACACAGTATTGACAGTAAAAATGAGATATTGATTCCGTAAAGGGTAAGATTATAGTTCAGCAATACTTCGATTCCCAACGACGAGACCTGAAGAGAGAATATGCAGAGATCTCTACTTGGTTAATAATCAGCATAAGCGTCACTGCTGAGCTACCTATAGCTTTCCATTTATAAAGGACTTCTGTTTCTTTGGTTTCTACCGCGCACCCCAACCAACCCAAGTAAGAACACAAATAGAAACAAAAGAAACCTATTGATTTATGACGGGGAAAAGAACAAGCCAACAGATGTGAAAAATACAGCCCAAAGGAACAGCTATAAAATTTTCCTTTCTTTCATCATACCAACGAGTATATAAGTGCAATGCAAATGGCACATAAAGATGCAAAGGGTGCCTTCAACGATCGATGCAATGCTATAAGCTTGAATGCAAGAGGTGAAATTCAACCTTGAGCAAGAAAAAGGATGAATTTCACATCTAAGACAGAGACATAAGAGAATGAAGAGAAAAAGGAAAGAAGAGAACAACAGTATTGAATATATCCAATGTATACCTTGCTAACATTCCTTCGAGTTGCCGGTTGTTTTGTACCCATACATCAGGACCATACCTTGACATCAAGTCCAAATTCTCCAGCCTGAAAACCAACTCGATAGTAAGTACAAAGAATTAAATGCTCGATTTGACAAAGTGAGTCACTTCCAGCACAGACCAGGAAAATGTAATTAAATACAATTACTAACAGACAAAAAGTAAATAGATCCTAAGAAGATAATTCAGATGCTTTCTAGCTCAAATACTTTACCCTGTATATCTATCATCTGACATTCCAAAGGGCTGCAAAGCAATTTATGGAAACAGTCACACACCTAAGGACTTGATGCTGAAGCAAGCGTTGTGCTCTCTGAAGTGACTGCTTCCAGGCAGTTTCATCATTCACCTTATTTGCAGAAGGCTGATCCAAATGGGCATACCGTGAAAAATCAATAGCAACTGGAGGCTTCCCTGCTCTCACACGGTCATGTTCTTTGGCAAGCATGGGATAGTTCTGTATCAAAATTTCAATATGAGAAACACGCCATTACTCATTCTGCAGATAAAATCTAGTTCAGCTCACCAAGGAACAAACGGTATATCCTGTTGAACACCATACACTTTTGGACAGTAGGGGATAATGTATTCCTTATAACAAGATCCTAAATCACGCCATTAGCCCATTACTTGAAAACCAACCATCACTAGGACAAACCATCACGAATGAGAAACAACGATAGCAAAAGGTGGTTTTTTTAACCTAACTAAAGAACGTCAGAACACCCCCTAAAGCACATGAAACCCCAATCCAAGTCCATCAGGAGCACTTCTACCGCACCATTGTACAAATTATAGCCCTTCTTTCGTCAATCAACGACAATAAATGGCACTTGGCGGAAAGGAAATTGCTTTCTCGGAGGCTAACCTCGAAACTGAAGCGAGGTAGGGGAGGCAAGTCCTTCAAGAAGTCTGCGGGTTTCTTGGAGCTCCTTCGCATTTCTTCCTCCACCAGGCGGTCTACCTCTGCCTTGATCGAAGGATTTCCATAGTCGTCGTCGATGTAGGGCAACGCGTCGATAAATTCAGCATTGGAAGCGCTTGACCAGGGACGAGAGGCATCTGGAGCGGCCTCCAGCATTAAGATATCCCCATTGTTCTGGCTGCCCTGAGCTGTCGCCATTGTAGTAATTCACCGGCGGGAGGGAACGAGACTTATAACTTCGCAATTTAGACTATCGAACTCCAGCTCGGAGTCGGAAGTCCTGGGATGAAAGATGGCCAGGCTTGAATGTTTGATGTCCGTCGAGCTTGGGCGCGGCAGATTGTGAAGCTAGGGTTTTCAATTTCGCTGCTTATTTGGTCACTTGTGAGTTGTGAGCTGTGGCCAAAATCGGGGGGTAAATTTACATGATTAGTGCCCAAACTTCTATACCATTATCAAATCCACCACTCAATTTCTTTTATAAGCCTCTTACTACAACAATTGTTCTTTTTTTTTTTTTATACCGAGACATATGAATGTACACCACATTTTAGTACGGGGTATTTTGTAACTATTTGAATCGCCATAGAAAGATGATAATAATATAAATTGCCTCATTTTCTATACAACATGGCAATTGTCCCAAAATTCTCATCTAATCGACGCGTAAATATTGAAGTCATCTTGGTAATATAAAAAACAAAATAATGAAGTAGAGTCAATGAGCAAATCAGGCCACTTAAAGTTAAACAAACTTTCAAAGAACTTTTACGTAATCAAACAAATTAGTCAAATTAATCAAATCATGATTGATCAAATGCATTTGGTTGATGTACTGTTATGGTATATGACAAATCACTTGCGTATGAGTACGTTAATGATGTCATGTAGTTTTTTCTTCAAAATATATAAAGGGGATATCGTTTATAGATAAGAGTCTAAATGAAGTATATATAAGTCATTTAACATTAATTGTTAAGTCACCAAAAAAAATTGTGAAGGGAAAATGAAGAACATAGAGCATGATATGGAGCACTCTGATATGAGTGGAAAATTGATTTTTATTTATTTTAATATTAATTAAGAAGAGCCTAACTTATTCTCTATAAGAGCATTTTTGGACTTGAGGAAAACATATTAAAACTCTATTGATGATTGTAAGCACTAAGCAATAAAACATCTAAAATCTAAATGACAACAAGATTATTGAGAGGATGTCAAGATTGTGAATAATTAATTATTATAATTAAGCATATTATTAAACTCAACAAGAACGCTAAAAAGAAAACCATTACCAATTCCATTTCCCTTCCACCTTGGAATTTCTGTGTTCCAAGTATTCATTTTCTGTATTCTTCAAATACTGGAAACCCAAAACCTACATACTTCCGTAATACAAACCCATTTACATTTCATGCTGCTGCCTGAAGAAGAACAAAAGAACAAATGCTGGAACAAAAACCAGAATGAATTTTGTTGTAGTGTGATGGTGTTACAAGCCAAGCCATCATGTCTACTCTATCTAGGGCTGCGGCGGTGTATTGGCATACAAGAGAGTGAAGAAAAGCTCAACCTCTGGGGATTTCTGGATTATCTGGATATAACGATTCTCGCTTGGCTCCTTGAGCAGCGATGAACCCACCTGGGCGACTCGAGGCAGGAGTTTCACCAGCGGCAGCCCTGATGTTAAAGTACCCTCGGTGGTCTGCGTTTCCAAGTCTTCCACCAGTGCATCAATCAGTTCTTTCAGAGATACCTCCACGACCTTGCCAAACTCCGGGCTGCCAAAGAAGAACACCGTGATTTATTGTCTACCATCATGGGTGTATTTGTTTGAGCTTTTGCTATTAAAAAATTTCTTTCCTATGCAACTTAAATGATGAAACAAACCTCAGTATTACTTCTCGTGTCTCCATCATAAGATGGTCAAACTTTGTAAGATCAGTGGGAAACATGTCCCCGCCGCTAGAGACCATCATTGCCTGTTTGTGCAACCTACTGTCCTCAGGCATTAAGTAATCTACCCATCTGCAGGGACTCCCCGTGCTTATGAATTTGTCAGTTATCTGCATGACAGTTTCACGAAGTGCTGTTGTGTCAAAGGAGTCCTTCAATTGTTTCCTGCATGGATGGAAATAGAAGTTGAGAAAACCTTCATGAAAAAAATTGATTTTAAGACCAACATTCTCATGAGTTAAGAACTTGCATCACTCACAATTGTACCGTACGTTTCAAATCCGAGTAAAGTGACAAAATGTGATCCAACGGAATATAAGGTAGAGTTCTAGAAACCCAAGTAAGCAGATTATTTGGTCATACAAGCACATTGCGCATAAGTGAGGAGCCTTACCCCTTTAAAACCTCTGTCACTGCTGTTTGGATATCATTAGCCAAAACAAGCAAGCCAGAATGAGGGAGATAATCGGAGGCAGCTAAAAAATTTTGCTGGTCATCTCTGTCTATGAGATCAGAATCCTCCTACACAAGGGAATACGACAGATTACTACTACCACTTTGATAAAGGCATTAAACAGTTTACCTGCAAGGAGAAAACCCTTGAGGAACATAGCACATGCAATTCAAGTATGTAAAAAGTCGGCGCCAATACCCTGAACTGTAATCAAGAATATAACCCAGGGGAACTAAGTGAAAACAAATCTGATCCTCATTTGTCGCTAAGGGAAAAGGACAGACATAAGTGGTTCTAAAGTAGAAACTTATATAATTCGATAAGACAATAACCTTAACAGTTAAACTACATTCTACAGTATCATGGGTTCAAACTTGAGTATGACAGGTATGGCATCTTTAGATGACACTAAAAAAGATGGGCAAGATCGATTGTGAAGAGTTCAGAACCAATGTCAGTTCCTCAATATTCCTCAATGATAATTCCATGAGCCACTTGTCGAAAAACATACAGTTTCACTTTTTCAATCGTCTCCACCACTTCTGTTTTATTTGTCTTCCTTTTTGTGGAGGCAGGTCCGGATGGACCCTCAGCATCCCAGTGAACCCAATTCCAAACGTTTTGGAAGAATACCATGGTTACGCTACCATTAAAGTCAGTAGTGCTCATCCAACGTTACAATGTGAGTTAAAACCATGCAATTTTCCTAAAGAAAGAAACTATAGCACCACAGTGAGCTCTATTCCACACAATTTGGAAAGGTTATCTGACTATTAAAGTCACAAGTGTACATTCAACATTACGGCGCCAATTAAAACCATGCAAAGTTTTCTAAAGGAAACTTTTCCCAATTCTTGCTCTAGCCATATGGTCTAAACCTAGTACGCGAAGGAAAAATTTCTGAGACAGAAACCTCTTGCAAGCGAACTGCTTAGCCAAATTCACATTTAGTATAGATATTCCTGCTAATTGCTTGCTTACTATTTAGGTAGTTCACACAGCAAAACAAAAAAGTGGGAGAGAAAGGAAAACACGTGACTCGCGTTAAAATGCAGAACATCATATGTTAAAGTGCAGCTAAAAATCAAATTGTCTGGGAGAAATAGATAAGCTGTTTTATTTATGAATGAGCAATTTCATTTCAGAAAAACCGGATTATTGCATACTTTCAATACCACAACTGTGGTAATTGTCGAACTGCCAATTAACCATGTAAGAAATCCAAGGAGGATAATTGCCACGGACCCTAAATCAAACAAAGACTTCAATTCCATGATCCCAATCCTGATACAAGGGATACTAACAAACCATCCGACTGTGATGAAGAGAGACTCCAAATTCAAAATATTATCCATGTATCAGAGTTCTGAGGTCCTACCAAAAGTTCATACTTACTCACCCTAACCAGAGTTGAATGCTTCCTTTCGTCAAACCTTTTCTCCCTTCTAAACTCCCTAACATAGGAAATAATTTCTTCTTAAAAACTACTTAACAAGCAACAATGTTCACTCGAGAAATTCTAATTATGTATGCAACAATGTACAGTATTCTTACTTCTCTCGATGCATGAAAATTATAGTAAGAACATTCATTCTGAAGGAACTATGAAACTATATCTAATAAACAACATGTGTCAGCTGAACAAACAAGATATATAAGCAAAGACAACACCTGACTCGCCTAGCCTTTTAATAACATATATATATGTGCTCAGTTCAACTATGGGGCCACAGCGCAAAAATGCAGATACTACAGGCACATAATTCTGAGGAAAAGACAGGCTAAGAGAGGCAACTAATGGCAATTTAGATGAGAAATTGGGATGTTTTCTCTTTAAACTATGTCACCCTTTCATTGAATTTAAGTTTGAATGTGCTTTCTAACAAAATAACACAGAATCAACTAGACAGTACGAAGATATAAGTGGGAAAAAAGAGTCAAATGTACCGGGTCTTACCGACATAAAAGAGTTCTCCAGACCACGTGCTATGTCAATATATAAATGTCTTCCAAGAATATTGACTTGAACTCTAATATACAAGCAAAGTAATGTCACTGCCCACAGTGATGTCACCATCCTTGTGAAACCTGAAGAACCAACAAGGAGACATCCATCATAAACATGTGTGCTAACCAACAATGGAACAAGTAGACACGGCACTCATAATCTTCCAAGCACAACAAACATAAGAAACAAAATCTTCCAGGCACATACTTATGATTTTTAGCTTGTCCCATAGCTCAAGTTTCTCTGCCGTTGTCAGAGCAGTAGTCTGACCTTTCCCTTTTTGTAAGGCCTCCGTGATAAACGAATGGTCCAACTCTTCTGCTATCCGACTATTCAAATAACTAATAGAATGGGGCAGTGTTGCAGTATCAGCTATCCTCTGTATGTTCTCGAAGTGAGCTTGCATCCTGTTAACCAAAAAACACTAAAACCAGTCAAAATATAGTACAAAAGAAACCAGCTTTCCAGCTCCCAACCACATATGGGAACTGAAAAGAGACACACAAAAAGCAGAGTTCTTTCTCGTAACTGGGCCTTAACGAGTTCATCCTTCTCTAGCTCAGCAGCAAGATGTCTCTCCAGATCAGCGAGCTGCTTTTTGTATGTATTATACACTTTGTACAAGCAATAACCGGTTCCTACAACACCAGCAGAAACAAGAATCTTCCTCTTATGCCTTCTCCAAAAATCCCTGCAATGCCACAATCCCGGACAACCCAATTGTCTTCAGAGAACTTCATGCAACAATCAGAGAATTGAACATGAAACGTAAGAACAATGGAGAGATAGTTGCAGTAAAATCATCTGCTTTAGAAATCCAAAAGACCCATGAGGCAATAGTCTGTATTCATAACATTCACCCATTGCACAGAGAAAAACTGACCAGCACGAATTACCAGATATTGGATGATTGATTTATCAAATTTCCACAGCAAAGACAGCAAACAAGCACAGGTCAATGTGGGGAAGAGAATAGCAAACCTTAGAGAAAGCATTGTTCAGCAGCTTCGTTTTTTATGCGACTCGGCAGCCCAAACTGCTGCCAGCAAGCTCTAGCTAGCACCAGTTGTATCCAGCATATCCAACACAACTGTTGAGTATGTAAAATACGCTGTCCCGAGCTGATCGGCGAAGGAAAAGATTGGACTGAGAGAAGAAGCGGGTGAATTGGAGGAGAAAAAGAGAACTGAGGAGAGGAAGCGAAAGATTGAAGAAGAACAAGGGCAAGAAGAACAGAGAGATAGAGGGTTTTGTTTTGGGAAAAGGAATGTAGAGAGAGAAAGAGATTGAGAAACCGGGGGCACATTTGCAAGAAACAAGCCGCCAAACAACGATTTGGCCCTCAAACTTTTCTAGATTTATCATTTCAGTACTTATATTTTATTTAACAACCGAAGATTGAATCATTTAGAATAACTTACCACTAACCGCAACCGGTGAGTAATGAACATGAAATTCTTTTGAGAGGTGAGAAAGAAAACAGCATGGATGAATAGAGTGTTGGGTGGTGATTTTTGACGTCGATGAGCTCGACCCATTTTGCGAACGACGAGAAATAGTTTTGATAAGCACTAAGAAAATTAGATGTCATTATCCCCCAAGAAAAATGATGGTGACTAGTTGTGATAAGCGCTGAAAATGATGATAGTTTGAGTGCTAAACAAAATCAACATTCTTTCCATTTATCGAGGCACTAACTTTTTCCATATTTCCTATCATAAAATCTTGTATGTTTATTTATTTCCTGACAAGTTTCCTATCTCACTATGATTTGGATGATGAAAGGTCTTCCATAAACTTATATTTGACTATACATGAGCTCTCGGAGTTTGGAGACTCGACTCAAATGAGTTGGTTAATTAAGGTCTCTACAATGGCACAATTGAGTTTGATATTTCGAGTTCGAATTTCAACCTCATATTTAACCGTTTAAGGAATGTTCATATGCGATAATAATGTAATCTACGAACAAATTACTTGACGTGACAAATTACAATCAAAATTGGGTGATTGATTTGTCAATCATACAAACTTCGGTAACCGTTTACTTCTTCAACCTTTCCTTTGGCCATGGGCCGTGTGATCGGGCCGCCGGCAGCCTCTTAGCTAACCCGTACCCGCTCGCGGCCAAAACGGTGTATTGGATTCGGGTCGGGTCCTAAAACCCCTAATTTGCCGATTTTCCTTCAGTCTTCAGAGCTGCGATTCAGCAACCACAGAGAGACTCCAAGGAGAGCTGCTGAACCCAGAAGTGGCTCTTGCCGAAGTAACTTTTCGATTCCGATCATGGGGAAAGTAAACTACAAGAAAATGAAGGGTTCCCAGAACCTTCGGCAGAGGCTTCTGCTATCGACGCTCTCCGGCACTCCTATTCTCGTCGAAGACATTCGCGCCGACGACAAATTCCCCGGCCTCCGCCCCCATGAAATCTCCCTTCTCCGCCTCTTTGACCGAGTCACCGATGATTGCGTCGTCGAAATCAATGATACCGGTAAGTCCTACTTCTTAGTTTCTTACTCGAAGTTACAGAATCTAGTGTTAGTGTCAACTGTTACTGGGTTTTGGAGTTTTGATGGATTAAGGATGTTCTGGGTTTGTAGGCTAAGCTTACTATTCTTTGCAAAGCTTCAAGCTTTATCAGAGGAGGACTAGTAATGATGATAATTTTTTTCTGGCTCGTTATGATATTCTGTTCCTGCTCAGGTATCCTAATAGTCTCATGACTATGTTGGTTATACGTATGTTTGATGAACTTATACTTTACAGGTACGAAGTTCAAGTACAAGCCTGGTGTGGTTATGGGGGGAAGGCGTGTTGCTCATGACTGTGGTGTGAGTCGAGCAATTGGATATTTTCTGGAACCTTTGATTGTTCTCGGATTGTTTGGCAAGAAGCCGCTTGAGATAAGGCTCAAAGGTACGAGCTTTTGAGCTATTTTTACTCTTAGGCACATTCTTCATAGGTGCATTCTACAACCTGCTATAACTAAACTTATGAAAGAAATCAAGGGGTCTGATTGTTTGTTTTAGAGTCACAATGTAATGTCGTGGGTTACCTAGCTTTTGTGCAGCTCGGTATATGATGATAGCTTCTTGGTTTGTATTTATCACGGAACAAGAATACATGGCAATTGATTTTTCTTCACGGCCTCGGTCGAAATTTGTCACCTGACTCAGTCATTTCCAGGGATTACGAATGACTCGAAGGATCCGTGCGTAGACACATTCCGCTCGACTACCCTGCCAATATTAAAGCGATTTGGGGTTCCTTCTGAAGGACTGGATCTTAAAATAGAGAGTCGTGGAGTTCCACCATTGGGTGGAGGAGAAGTTGTTCTGTCAGTCCCTATTGTTCAAGCCCTGTCGGTGAGACTCTAAATCTATTGGAGACGTTACTAATAGTCTCGACCTCCTCGTTTTATATACATTTCCTTGCAATACAGGCTGTCACTTGGATTGATGAGGGAATGGTCAAAAGGATTCGAGGGTGGACTTTCTCCGCCAAAGTATCTTCTCAATTCGAGATCCAAATGATCCATGCTGCCCGTGGTATCTTCAATAATCTGCTTCCTGATGTTCATATATTCACCGATCACAAAGCAGGCTTACAGGCTGGAAAGTGAGTTTCTTGTTTATGGTTCACTCTTTGTCTGGTTTTTCTAGCAGAAACTGGTTGGTTTGACATGAGAGTACTCTAAAATGACAGTTCTCCTGGCTATGGAATCTCCTTGGTTGCCGAAACCAATGCTGGCTGCTGCATCTCGGCTGATACTACGATTTCTTATGCACGGGGAGATGATGTTGGCGACATGGAAGATGAGAAGAAAGAGTTGAAGCCTCCACAGGATGTCGGTGAAGACATGGCTTCCGCTCTGCTTGAAGAGATCGAGCTAGGTGGAGTGGTGGACTCCTCACACCAGGTCCGTGTATTTCCGCCCTAGGATCAATATTTTCAGAAGACCAATCTAAGAATTATCATCATAATTTCGTTTCTTCTTTGGCTGCAGGGTTTGGTGTTTCTTCTTTGCGCTCTATGCCCTCCCGACATATCCAAGGTCCGGGTGGGGAAGTTGATGCCATATGGAGTCGAAACGTTGAGGCAGATCAAAGACTTTCTGGGCGTCGAATTCAATATTAAAATGGACACAACAACAAAGACAGTTATACTGAAATGTATGGGGTGTGGGTTGAAGAACCTTTCGAGAAAGAGTTCATAATTAGTGACTTTGCCTTTCTCTATAGGGCGTTGGCTTTGCATCATAGACTTCCCAGGTGCTTCCAGAGTATTAATGTGTCAGTAAACAGAAAACTATGACGAGGCAAATTTTGATAGCTACGATGTACTATAGCATTGTTCAGATCTTCATTCAATCAGGCAACTTCATTCCGATTGTGGACCGAATTGACATTCGGCGTTTACTGAACACGTTTTTGGTTCTAAATCACAGGTCCGATACCAAATCGAACCATTTCCAAGGTCAGATCAGTGGTACCTAGACTAACTATCAAGCATACAATTCAAGATATAGGCAGTGGAGCAAACTAGTTATGTTTACTAATAAATTGGTGGCAGCACAGAGTCAAAGTCAAAACACAAAAGGGAAGGCATAGTTGAAGCAGGAAGTGGAAGGAAGACTGCAAATTCGTTTCTGAAGAGAAATTTACAGTGCCTTCTGCACTGATAAATACAAAATGTACACTGCCAGTACCACAGTTCAATGCCTTTCTCTGTGCACTGCAAAATCGAATTGCTCTCCTGGAGATGCACTTCCTTACTTCAATCCAACGCATACTCTTCAGCTTTACCCTCTCCAGTCTCCAGTCCCCCATTCCCAAAGAATTTTCCAGGCAAATAGTACCAAGAATCCAATGTACAGTACAAAATCTGCAAGAATATTTAGCTTTTGACTCCAAAATCAGCCCGGATTGCAGTCAGTCTGGGAACTATCAGAACCTGCCAAAATTCAAATATGTTCTGTCAAAACCCACATTTCCATGAAATTTCATCGTCCCCAAAACTGACAATACAAACAGAAGTTCCGTAGAAAACTAAGTACGTTAAATACGCACAGAAGTTCCGTTTTCTTTTATTTTCGCAGAACAGAAATTACCGCTAATGAAATGATGATCACATTTTAAATAATCAGGAAAGATCCTATCACAACTAAACAGAACTATTTTGACTTGCATACCAGTATTACAGTCAGTGACACCAGCAAAACCGTCTGGTCAGATGTGCCAAAATAATCTCCAATGCCTGAAATTCAAGAAAGCAAATATGGTAAATATTAAAAGGAATAAACAATTAGAGACATACAAACAGCTGCCACAGCATAGTTTGGCAGCCACTCTCCAAATTACTAGCATGAGGAGAGATTCCTTGGATTTAGACCTTGACCAAAGAATTTTGTAGTAATTCTCACAACCAGTATGAACTACACATCATGCAAGCAGAGGCATGTCCATTTCAATAATTTCCTCACTATTTTCCTACTTCAAGACTGAACAGTTTGATATCAGAAAGGCATTTCCAAAACTTTCCTGACTATCTACATGAAATACCCACTTAAGGCTTTCACAGTTACCAAACAGCAGCATTAAAGAAAAGTAAACATTTATACCCTATCAGCTTTTCGACTGACTTATCGCCGATGAGAATCTTTGGCGATGAATTTGAACTCTATCCTCCGGAAAAAATATCTCAATTCTCGAACTGAAATCTATCAGAAAAATCTTCTCAGTGAAATTCATCCAGGAACAAGAAAGCTCACATACTTCATCAACAGATTGAGATTTTTATCCATCTCCTTGTAACACTTTCATTAAACTTAGAATGGACTCCCATTTGTATGCTCTATGACCTGCTTATGACTTAACTTAGTCTATAGCCACTCTTTGGGGCTTGCTTATACCTGTTAGGTTGCTATGCTTGCGAAACAACAATTGCAATTCTGATTCCGATTCAACTACGGAAGGGCATTAAACCTTCTACAAGAGGAATGATGAACAAATCACAACACTGGGAACTTACAGAAGTTGCTGCAGTTCAGGTATCCTATCACAAAACTGAAATTCATCATCGTCGGTCATGACTTACCCAACAGCAGTATGAAAAACATCTCCAAGTATCCAAAAGGGACATAAAATGAAATGCAAAGCAAGTAGTACCATCAAAAGTCAAGCATATGCAACTAGAAATACAAAAATCCACCCATGGTCTTTGATCCTATCACTCATAAATACAAGTCAGCACATTTAGCTAGATGATTGGATTCATTAACAGTGATACAACAGTGAAAAGGTAAAGCAATTAGGAAACGAAATACTTTCAAGGCAGAATCAAAATAGAATGCAGAGGACTGAACCTTTCAAAAAGACTTATCCTTTACGTTCATTTCTCCTGCGTCTCAAAAGCATTTTGAATACTCTCAATAATCTTCTTCTCAGCATCCAAAAACATATGCATTCGCTTATTCTCCATCTCCATTCTCATCTTTTCCATTTCCTTCACCATCTCTATCTTCTTCTTCTCCACTCCCAACATCTTCCCAGCAAATGCCCTCATTTCCTCTGCCAATGCCAATGCGGCCGCGCCTCTTCCATTCTCTTCCCTTTCCTTCACTCCTTCTCTCTTTCTCTTCTTCCACCCCATCTCTTTCAAACTCCCTGAATCACTCCCACCAAAACCATTACTAGAACTCGGCTGCCGAATTATGTAATTGATACTCCTTGACCTACTTCTATACCCAGATTCCTCCTCTTCTTCTTCCTCCTCTTCATCCTCCTCTTCCTCCTCCTCCTCTCCCTCCTCTTCCACACCGTAATCATAACCCTCTTCTCCATTAAACCCATCGCCAATCGGCAATGGCGGCAATCCCCTTTCCAAGGCCTCCATCAACCGAAAGTAAGGCCAGGAACACACACCCCCAAGGGAAGCGCGGCGTTTCTCCTCCCTGTAACGCTTCCGGAGCTTGTCCATTTTGTGGCGGCACTGCGTGGAGGATTTCACCGGCTGGTAGCCGTTGTGGCCGCAGCGAGAGACCACAGCGGCGGCGACCTCTTCCCACTGCCCGGCCTTGAGCTGGCCGCGCTTCAAGGCGTACCATTTCTCCTGATACGCCTGGATCAGGTGGACTGTTTGCTGGTGGGTCCAGGGGACCGGCTGCGGTTTCTTGCCGGCGCTGGGCGCCGGCGAATATGGAGTCGACGAAGGTTGGTGGAGCGGAGAGGAGGAGGAAGGGGATGGAGTGGACATTTGGCGGTGGGTGGAAGGGGAAGCGGAGTTAGGGTTAGGGTTTATGGCGGAATTTGCCAGTGGAGAATTATGGTGGTGGTGGTGGCGCCTTGCGGCGGAGGATGGTGGTGGTGGTGATTGTGGATGAGGGGTTAGGCAAAGGCTGTGGATCTCAGCTAAGTGGGCTTTCATTACGGGCCTGTAAAGCATAGCCCAGTCAGAACTTACAAGCTCATCCATTTTGCAGGCCCAGTAACTTCGTCATCGTCATCGTCTGGTTTCATTCCAGTCTCCTCTGGATCTAAACGAGAGCTTCGGAGTCGAGGGTCTGATTTCATTCTATCTCCAGTTTGCGCCATTGCTATCAGGATCGTAAATGACGGCGAGAGCTATAATGAACCTCCGGAGCATTCTAATTGCCTCCGCCGTCTTCCGGCTGGTTCTGATTCTGTACGGGGAGTGGCAGGACGCCCACATGGAAGTTCGATACACCGACGTCGATTACCTCGTCTTCTCCGATGCAGCTTCGTTAATGGCTTCTGGGTCTTCTCCTTACAAGAGAACAACTTACCGCTACTCCCCTTTGCTCGCTTTTCTTCTGATTCCCAACTCTTTTCTGCACCGCGCATGGGGGAAATTCATCTTCTCTGCTTCAGGTGTGAAAAAAGTTTCCGAATTTGATCCAGTTTTGAATCGCAGCTAACATTTCATGTTTAGGGTTTAGGGAGATAGTTATCAAGTTGGAATCTTTAAAAAGTTCTCGATTTCCCCTCTTGAAGAGTAGCTGACTGGCGTTCAATTGACCTTGTTCTCTTTGCTGTTTATTGGTACGATTATTGAATGGGTATCTTGAAATGTTGCCTGCAGATCTTCTAGTTGGCTACTTCATATACAAGATTTTGAAGCAACGTAAAGTGGCTGAGGATCTATGCTTATACTCAGTAATGGTATGGCTCCTCAATCCATTTACCTTCACCATTGGAACCCGTGGCAACTGTGAGCCCATTGTTTGTGCCATGATTTTGTGGATCCTTATCTGTCTGATGAATGGTATATTTTCCTACTTCTGTATTCCTGTCTTCACATTAGAATTGAATAATCATTTTGCCAATCAGAGTTGTGTTCTTGACAATGTGTCTCTACACTCTGTTGAGGCTGTTTTAATCTCATCAATATTTTTGCTCAGCTGTAGTTGTAAACAGAGAAATTTTATGTTTCATCACCTGTTTGTTGTAGTAAATTATCCGAGTTACGGAAGTTTCTTCTAGTTATCGTCATGTTCTTGCTTGATATAAAGCAAAACTGACTTAAGTTTGTTTCTCTAGTTACAAAGCTACTAACTAGATTCTTATGGTGTCTTAGATATCTTGTAGCATATGTGATTCGGCATTTAGGTTTAACCTACATTTCAGTTATAGTGCTTGGTAGCGCAGGACAAGGCAGTGAAATTCTTGTTGGTGTTCGTTTTGCTGCATCTAAATTCGATTATGTTCTTCCACTGTACAGGTAAAATAATCCAAGCAGCAGTTTGGTATGGACTTGTAGTTCATTTCAGAATCTATCCCATAATCTATGCCCTGCCAATCATTGTGGTTCTTGATCCACGTTACGTCCAACTTGGAAAGAAGCCTCTCCTTGTGAACTGGAAATCGAACACCCAAAAGCCATCATCTCAAAGCAGCGAGGAAGCATCTACCCGATACAACCTATGGACAGCAGCAAAATCCATGTTTTCCAGAGAGCGAATACTGTTCGGCCTAGTCTCCGGAGGCATCTTCTTCCTATGCACCGGCCTTTTCTTCCATCTATACAAATGGGAGTTCTTGAACGAAGCACTGTTGTACCATCTCACTCGTGCAGACCCAAGGCACAACTTCTCCATCTACTTCTACCACATATATCTCCACTATGGCCACCAGCTTTCCCTGGTGGAAAAGCTCATCTCTTTCTTGCCTCAGTCGATGGTGCAACTAGTTCTCATATCAAGCTTTGCCCAAGACCTCCCGTTCTGCTTCTTCCTGCAGACGGTGGCCTTTGTCGCGTTCAACAAGGTAATCACGGCACAGTATTTCGTCTGGTTCTTTTGCCTGCTGCCTTTAATCTTGCCGTGGAGCGACATGAAGCTGAGATGGGAAGGGTTGAGCTGTGTCGGGTTGTGGATGGGAGCTCAATTGCACTGGCTGTTGTGGGGTTACTTGCTCGAGTTCAGAGGCCAGAACGTATTTCTTCAGCTCTGGATGGCGAGCTTGGTTTTCCTTTTGGCGAATGCTGCCGTTATGGCTGTGTTCATTCGACGACAGGGGTGTTCTCCGATCTTCTTGCAGATGAAGGTGAGAGATGCCAAGGGTGGAGTCAAGTCTGAATGAACAGAAAGAGATGATGCTTTATAATGGTCATGTTTTGCCTTGCAATATTTCCACCCTCAAAGTTGTGAACTTTTGGACTGTTTGTCCAACGTGTAAACCAGCAATTTCACTCTTCCAGATGTCTTCTTCCTGTTCAATCCACATCATCAGTCACTTCCATAATTGTCCAATTAAGAGACTACGAGGCTGCTGATGTGGCTATATGCTGGTAAAATATCACCATCAGCTGCCCACGTCAGCTCCACCGCCTCCATAAACGACAGAAGAGAAACAAAGGGATGATGAAATGGATATGCTTCTGTTGCCGGCCCAATCATATGCAGTAAATTCCAAATGCTTAGATCATCTGCAATCCACTTTTGAATTCTTGTATCAGAGAATGCAGTCACAGATTGCTGACGCAGATGATGATCTTATGGCAATCAAACTGAAATAACACTAAAATATATATGAGCACAATTTCCACGCGAAGCTTATTAATGGCGGCTGGCAAGACCAAATCTAACGAACAATCTGCCAGGATCTGCTAGTTAAATGTCTTTTTCTGTATGGGTTTTTTGGGCAGAGTCATATCCGCCGACGGGCAGTAGCATTCATAGCAGCTGAGATTGTGATAAGCAAAAGGAACCATAGTCGAAGGCAAAGCCAGAGAAACCAAAAACAGAATCTTCAGCGTATCTAATGTCTTATCTAGCAATTATCTGCTAACTGTGATAATTTGTCCCGTCTGGTAGATAGCTTGACTGCAGAATCGTACGTATTAAGTTGTTTGTCGCGCGATCAAGCAAAGATTAGCCAAGCGTATCACCAACCAACCATCGATAAGATTTGCATGTGGGCCTAACTAATTAGCACTGGGTCGAAAGAGGCTAAGAGAGTCAGAAGCAAGCACGTCTCGTTTGCTATTACTAGCTCCTGAGCTAGAGGAGGGTTGGGCTTTGGCCTGGGGAGGCCCTCTCCTAAATCCACAACTGGGTAGTTGAAGGTTAGTAAGCAGACATTGAACCAGGTTCGACCATAGCTGACCATCTTATAGGAGTTTGCGCAAGGTCGATTCATCAGCTTTAAAACCAAATTCTTCCAGATAAAATCACAATTTGGTCGGCTTCAGCGCTTTGACAGACCAACCGAGTCAGCCAAACTCTTTCTACCTCTGCTCTCCCCGCAAACACTTCCTCTCTCTAACAACTTTCGACCGCACAATTTCAAGTTGTCTCGACCTCGACCGCTCGAACGTAACGTCGACTCACTTGCTTGACAGAGTACAAGGTCGGGGATATCATTATGACAGCCCTCATATACAGTCAAGCGCCAACGAACATCGCCCTCGTTGTTTAAGAAAATACAACATACAAAACTTTATAATAATAAAAAACTTCTAAGAGAGAAATTGGAGGAGGATTGAGTTTCCCATTGGCATATCATGATGATAATGAATGATCAAGGGAACTTTGGATGGGTGGGTAGCAGCCAAGGGGAAAAAAGGAAGTGAAGTGTGAAATTGATGTTTGTCGTCTGTTGGCATGATATGTGTGGACAGAATGAATGAGTATGCACAGCACTATCTTACAGCATCCAACAATGGGAGAACAATGCAATGAACAGAGTAAGTGAATAACAACACATCATTCTGTTTAACCTAACGAGAGAGGGGGAAAAAAGTCAAGATTGTCATGCCTCTAAGGAGAAGCTTACCACTTTGACAAATCTCTTGCAATTATAGCACAGAGGATTTTGCTGCAAAAACCCTAATGGGCAGAGTCTTGTCGATCGGCTTTCTTTCGGGCACCTTCATTTTGGTAGTGTAATGGTGACTAATGCAAGAAGTACGTTTCTGGTTTGGCATCTGGTCGACATATGTGTTTGGTTTGGAAACAAGCACCATTGTGTGGGTGAAAACTCATGATGGGTAATTTTTTGTGGTGGCAAGCCAACTATTTACCAAATGGTTAAAAACCTTGAATTAAACGGTATGATTCGACCTGATGTCGCGAATGTAAGGGTGGACGTCGATCAATTCGGACTAGAACGGATCCAATTAAGATTAGACCGAAATAAGATTGAAGGAAAAATTAACAACCAGAACCGGAGCATGTTTGGTTTATTTAATTTGATTCGACTAGGACTTGTCCAAATTCAACTTCGGTCCACTTTTTCTTCATACTTAATGTAATTCGTGGGGTCGAAACTGAATCGAAATATATTTGATCCAATATGCTTCGGTCCGAATATTAATTGGTGCAATTTATTCTGGTATAGACCGGATTGTTACCCGCTATAGTTGTATGCAACATGCACAACATTTAGGTTTTCGGTTTAATGGCAGGTAGCAGTCATTAATGTAACCAACACAACAAAAGTTGTTCTTTCTTATGTAGATACGATATATGTATACAGATTTATCAGCAATCACGAAATTATGCTCGGTTAGAAGATTTGTCCTCTTGTTCTCTAATTCCTTTTTATACAACCTAAAAGGCTAAAACTAATAAAGTCAAACTTACCATATATCCATATATATATAAAAAAAAAAATTAACAAGAACATTCTTGTCACTCAAACCAACAATATTGTATGTTAATAAAGGGTCAAAGTCAATTTATATGGAGTCTAGACCAAGTTACTATAATTGAACCAAGATAAACATATTTAATTGTCTCGGATTATTAATAAAATTATGCATTATTGAGACGTTTCATTGAATTTAAACAAAATTTCTGTCCTAATCACAATTAGTTCGATCTCTATTGAAAGCCTCCATATCCAAACCAAATCTATATCCAATTAAGCTACATATTGATGAGAAGCCGACAATAAAGATACAAAATTAATTGATTATAAAACACTGTAAATTATTACTTGTATTTGACAATTATAATATAGGTCATTGTCATCATTACTCCATTCTAGCCGTAGCCGTAGAAGCAGAGGTGTGGTGGCGGCGGCGGCGGGGGCGGTGACCGGTGATGATTCTGGTGGTGGAGCCACAAGTAGAGCAGGTGCGACATCCCATAATTCTACTCTTTACCTTTCCTATTGCAATTTGAGATTATGAGATTCTAGTTTTGAATTCGGTTAGGGTTTTTGGCTCGGTAAAGTTCCAAATAAGAGTGCTTTTTTTTTTTACACCAACGAGGCAAAAATTGATATAAAGATGCGTGCATGGTAAAAATCAGTTCGTTCAATGACGCAATTTGTTGGAAAGTTTAAATACAAGTCTCATATCTCTTTTTTACATTTCTTCATCAAACAAAAATCGATTCACGGGCCTCTACACAGATGATCCATCACTAGAGATGGCCATTGGATTTATGTACGGGTGGATTGATCCATAAATTTTTTGCCTAAAAAATAAATTTTATGTACCAAAATGTATAATACAAAAGGTATAGGTACTAAGCTGTAATTTATCAACATCTATGAATCCAATCCATGAAATCACCAATTCAATTGGATTTGGATCAAATAGATTGGTTTAGTTGAATATTTTAGTGGATGGATTGGATTGAATTTCATGCATTTAGATACTAATTATCACCTCTTGCTTAGGGATGGCAATGGGTAGGGTCGGGTGCGGATTTACCCTATACCAACTCCTAATCCGCCGGGTAGAGCCTTCTAAAATACCCGACCAAATAACCACCGGGTATGAAAACTATATAACCATACCCTACCCACCGGGTAACCACGGGTATTCGGGTAACCATGGGTACGAATCCTAAACTATGAACTTATACACATATATGCACATACATACTGTTGTCCATTAAAAATTCTCAATACTTGGTGTGTACGAATATGATTGGCCGATTGGGTGAGTGTTGCTTTGTGAGGTTAGTAGTATTGAATGATTTGTAGTTAATATGCTAAATTGTGGATGATTATATATGTTTCGAACGGACAGCAAGATCCAAAGGGTGGACCAACAAGATCTCTTCTTCATCAATAATATTATTTGTAGAAAGAAAGGAAGGCCATGAAATCACTAATTAACCAAACTTCAAATTAAAACAAAAAGTAAAAGGGGACTGAAATGAAAAGATCATCCTAGACGATCATGGCGATCGACCGATCCATCTCCTACGTACAAATCCACCGTTACTATGTACTGCTTCTGTAACTTGGATAGTGGGGAAACTATATATATGGTTCAGGTTAACGTACGTCTAGAGTACGTTAACTAATCTTCTAGTATGTCAATCATATTTTGCTATTTAAACCATGAATTAATTTGGAGTATGAGATATATATGATACTATATTCTAATCTCGTATCGTATGGATGAATCTCGGTCACATAATCTTATCACTTTTTGTGTTGGTTTAACATATACATAAACATGATAACCTCAAACCAAATATTTAAGGTGGATCATTCTTGAAACGTTGACGCTAAACTTAAACTCGAATCCTAGCCTGAACACAAACTCAAACTGGGACCTTGAAACTGACTTGAAGTGTGGACTTCCAGTTTCAATAAGCACATCTAAGTATCTATGGAGTGGTGAGTGTAATGTGCATGGAGTATGGATCCACCTTCAATGATATTTGTAATGCCTAAAAAACCAAAAAAAATTTATATAACATTTCATTTGATTGAGTAGAACTTACTCCTTTCCTGGTACATTGATAATAGCAGAAATATATGATTATTCTACAAGCAAAGGTTGTCTGTCTGCAGGTATAAAACAAGAACACCTTCATGCGTTTCTGTGGAAGGAATCTTTCGCTATTTACCACAAATATTGTTATTTTTTTTTTCTATCAAAATTACCACAAAAATTAAAAAGGTTTAATCATGATTTTTGTTTTACCACACACCAAGAAATAGTAGCAAACCCAAAAAAAAAAAAAACATATCCCTTTCATGTGTCCCCAACTAGGGCTATGTATGTATCCTTTTTATGCCTCATCTCTCATCACACAAAGTTTTTTTTTTTTTTTGTCCCAAACATTTTATCTTTTACTTTTTATTGCTTTCTAAAATTATTTATCTTCTCAACACATACCTCGTATCTATTTTTCGAGTTTTATACCTGAAAGATTATACATTTTGTTATCTCTACGTACAATATTCTGATACTTGTTTGCATGTACTACATTGACTTTATGCTCACCTTGACTTCTTTTAATTTAATCTTTGATTGTAACCCATTAAATTTCTATGACATGCCTCTTTGTTTTTTGATCGCACGTGCACTGTATAACAATGAACCGCAATAAATAAGATTGGACAAAAACTTTATTCAAGATATATAAGAGACGTTGTTCACGCGAACCCTCTCTAATACAAGATCTTTACATACGGAGAGATTCGAGAGACTTTATACAACCCAAATACTACTCTATGGAACGGATCTCTACACCTGTGTAGTCTTAATAATTGAGATATCGGATTCATTTGATAAACGACCTTACGATCAGATGCATCCTTACACCAAATTTCCCCTCTGTTCATACCATTCATTTCAAAGAACACACAAATGTAAATTTGAGTTAAAATAACGAACCCTTATACCAGCTTTTTGGATAGAATATCCACTCCCACTAGGGCTATAATAAAAAGTTTTCTTTAATCCTTTACTAAAACATCTTTTTTTTTTTATCCTTCTACCACAACTTTTTTTTTGTGCCTTTAAATTATGAAGTTTGGAATGTTTACTTGACCATGTGAAACTTTAGAACACTTTGGCAATTACTTACCCACCCATGTGACAAATGGGCTTTCTAAACCCTATAACAATTCATATTTTTTTTTTAACATCGTTAAGCCATCACATGCTTGTTTGTATAATATAATCAAGTTGATACGAGCCCTTTTCCTCATTATTAAAGAATAAATCACCCCATAGATTAAACAAAACATTAGACCTAAGCAAGCTAAGGTATATTATCATCAAAGTACGGAGAGCAAGAAAAGAATGGAAAGTTGCAGGAAACAGAGAATTTGCAGAAGGAATAACGTAAAGAGAATGTCGTGTAAAGACTAAAGACAACAAAGATCAAGAACAAACATTTAATTTAATTATTATCATCAATTAATTATTATTATTAAGGGTAATTTAATATATTTTTTTGTTTGTTGGGTAGTCTTGTTAAATGCATTAGACTCCAATGAGTGTTTAAGGGCACAAAAACCATGGCAGCAGCAGAAGCAAGGTGGGTGCAAAAACTAGTGTATTTTGGTCTCTTGGAGCTTTATCAGTGGAATTCATCAATGGAGGTCTGAAACTATTGAGAAACGCCAATGCCAATGCGGTAGCTAGGAAGAGTTTGAGGGACTCCATTGATTTTCGATTCTCTATATGTATAATATATTATTCTCTAGGGTAGAAAATGGGGAACAATGGAAGTTTTATGGGCTCAAAAATGGTTGGGATGTGTTCATATTCCTTTTTCACCCCAGAATACTATCTATCCTCAATCAAGTGCAAGGGAGACCTATATGGTTTACATAAATATTCACTAAATTTTGGAGCCACGAACAATTCGTTTTTTACTGAAAGGTAGTTGTTTGTGCAAAACCTACAGGTCGACATGTAGATCACATAGGTTGTCATGTCGAACTTTCATGTACAATCACGGGGCTCGTTGCCTTTAAATCACTCTCCATGATGGTGGCTTCAGGTTTGAATATATCCTTAGCTCTAGTCGGTCGACCTCTCTATGACGAGGTTGACTAGTTCCAGCTGACCTTTTTATCGTTACGTTTTTGTGTGGTATTGTAGCAATTGAATGTTTCTCCTAAGGTAAGTGTGCCATCTAGCCGATCGTTTACTGGAAGCGGTCTAGCATGTTCTCCAAATCACGATGACTTGTAAGTCGTCACAGACATATCATCGACATGGTCATATATATACTATATTGTCACTAATTTTTTTTTTTTAAAAAGGGAGTATAGTTTGATCATGTATCTTCTATAATCAAGTGCAGGTTCAACTTTAGACAATAACGAGATATATCTAGAGGTTGTTTGACAAGCATGAAATGAGGAATTCATGTATTTGACTCATGTATTTTGTAGAAGAAGTTGTGAATTCATGTAAACATAAAATAATTGTTTGACTTGCATTTATTAATGGTGGCACCCACATAAATTGGCTTGAAATTGAATTTTATAGTGAGTTGATTGGGTTTGTGAAATAGATTGAAATTGTTACCTCTAATTCTAGCACAAACAATCCTTCTCAGTTTGACTCAATCCATATATGGATTTAGTTATATTTTCGAGTTTGATTTAATTACGGACGAATGTGTATGATAAATTAAAATAAAAAACAAATATTAATTTTTTAACAGGAATTTCATCGATTTGATTCAATCTGATCAATTTTTAATACGATCCGTTTCGTTATACAAAGTAGTCTTAGGAATCGGGTCATCAACCGCTCAATTTCTTGTCAAGAAAGGATGGGATTAAGACTCCTAAACAAAGTCACTTGTGTGTGTTTTCCTTGCTGGAATATCCAATCAATAAAAAAAGTAGCATTCATAAGAAATTAACAGTGAGTCAAATATATAGTTGATGATGATTTGTCCTTCAAATTTTTTTTTTCATCCTTCACTTTCTATGAGTCATCATGGACACTCATTCATCCCATCATTCCTTGCCTCCATTGAACAATAATATTGCTCCATTTTTCCATCATCCCCCTTGTTTGAACCCTCCACGTCATCATTCTTTTCCATGTATATACTCAATCAACCTTTTTTTTTTCGAAAATGTGTATTACTTAGAGATCGTTTGATGGCGGGATTTGAAATGAGGGTTTTGGCTATAACGTTGTGACCATACTATGAGCAGTTCAACACTGTGTCAAATTCTCTTGAACACGAGACATATAATCGTTGTCGTAATAACTTAAACACGGCAAATCCACTAGAAAATGTCTCATATATAACAACTACATACACTAATTAATCGATGCCCAAAGAGCAGCACTCGATTTTTCGTTCTCACCGCTCTATCAACACAATATCTGGCAAATGCTGAAAACCAAGAGAGGAAAATTTACATCATGAAATTGAAACACGAAAACTCTCGTAACAGAAAAAGACTTCACAGATCAAAAGGGCGCGTAAGGAATGGATCTCTTAGCCATAAATGTTTGCATATCAACAACTAAACTTAAGAAATTCTGATCTTTCTGTAAGACTTTGCCATATCCAGGAACTTCATAAAACTTTGGTTTAGAGCCTGATTTAAGCATTTTGAATATATGATTATGGTCAGTCATTATCATAAATTTGTGACGAAAAACCCCCAACATCTTTCAAATGGCTTCTGTTAATCAAGGCAAGCTGGTGCTGGACCAAGGTCAGAACGGTCATTTCCAATATATGACGTCAGCAGGACAGCAACTCGCACTAGCAAGGAAAACAACAAACCACCTACTAAAAACCCCAGCCAGTTTCCCCATCACACAGTGGCATCTCACCGTAATTTCCTCCCAACTCCAGCCCCTATTTTCCAAACTTAACCTTGCCCCACATTTCTAAATTAAATTATTAAATTAACTTTTAATTTACTGTTAAAAAATATTAATTTGATTTTTGTTTTAATTTTGGGGGTCTGCGTTTGTCGTCTCCTGCTTTTATCGTCTGTGGCGCACTTTCACTTTAAAAGTAAAAAAAAAAAAAAAAAATCACTTCTCTTCTCTCTTTCATTCTCGCCCTCTCTTTCACTCACCATCTCTGCATCAAAAGGAGAAAGACAGAATATTTAGCATTTAGCAGCCAGGGAGAGCTCTCAAGCTGAGCGAAAGAGAGAAACAAAGAAAGCGAAAGGAACCCACAACAATCCTCAAATTCCCCTCTCCCCCAACCTCTTCTTCTCTGCTTCCCAACCTCCTCCAGCTCTCTTATTAGCTGATTTCAGGAACCCGAAATTTTTCACGAGTGAGTGAAAAGAAATGGAGCAGATTAAGGCCACCTTCAAGCAGGAAGCTTGTGGGATAATTTAGGGCTGGCTCTGTTTTTTTTTTCAGTTCAAGTTTCTCTAGTAGCCCGCTTCCGAAAGGCTGTTCTGCTTTGTGGTTGTTGTTCGGATTTCTACTTGCTTTTTCTTCCGTTATCTGATGGGTTGCGAGAGAAAGATCGTACGGAACTTGGATCCAGAGAGGAAAAGGAGCGGTGGGCTCAGGACTAAGCAGGCGGGAAGAGGGTCGTGTCGCGGTAGTTAGCCGCTAGGAGGAAGAAGAAGAGGCAAGGGGAATGCTGAAAGTTCGTCTCTTTTTATTCTGGCAAAGTAAATTGTTTACTCTAGCTGCTGGTGGTGGTGTTATCCGATTTAGAGGTTGATAGCTGCTCTGTTTTTTGGGGAGGAAAGTAATTCTGCGAGATAGTTTTTTGAGCTGCCATGGGGGTTTTGTTGAGAGAAGTATTGAGGCTGCTCTGCGGCGTCAATCACTGGTCTTATGCTGTGTTTTGGAAGATTGGCATCCAGAATTCTAAGTAAGTTGTGTTGCTCTGTAAGTTGGTCTCTTTCTGATTTTTCATTCTGCAGGTTTGTTTCATCTGGTTTGTTTGGTTGCTAGGAAAATGGAGGAATAGGGAATAGTAAAGTCAAAAAGTTGGAAGAAGGCAGCTTTTTTTTTAGTTTTGTAATGATAACAAGAGCTCTCTTTCTTACTTGCTGTTCATTCAACTTGGATAGGCTAATCAGATTGTAGTTTTGATTAAACTGTGATCTATTTGGGCTCTGTTTAGAATCTTTCCAATTTTCTGCTTGGTAGCCGAGAAGATAAGGTAGGTATTATGCGGGTTTGTTAAATCTTGTTGCGTTCCTAATCCTTTTTGGTACTTCGATATGGTTATTAATTAAGTTTAATGGCTGGCTCTACCGCCCATATAGTGGAGGGGGATCACAGAACCTCAAAAGTATTAGCTATGCTTGCCTTTATCTTTTCATATGCTTTCTTAGCCACCAAACTAAGATCTGATTCACATAACAAGGATTCACCTCTTTGACAGGTTGCACAAAAGACTGTAGCTTTAGGTTATTATAATATGTAGAACTAAAACCTCTTCTTTGGCTCTCTCGGGGAGGAAGAAAATACTAATAATTTTCTCTCTTGTCAAGTAGCTCAATTTTTCTGCCACTCCTGGGTTGATTGCCTGTCTTTAAGAGATGGTTTCTAAGTTTCATTTGGCTACTGTTGTCTTTATCAAATTTCCTCTCCTTCTACTTCACCAGATATGTTCCTTTTTTTTTTTCTGCCTTTGCCCTTTGGAACTTTGTGTTATGGCTTTATTCTCTTTTGGCTTTAAGAATCTTAATGTGGAAAAGTGGATTTGGTTTTAACTTTGACCTGACTGACCCCTCCTCCTTGTTTAGATTGATTTCCTGTTGCTAGATCCACCTCCCACTCTGTGCTTTATTCTATTCTCTCTATTTTCCCCTTGTTTCTATGTGCTGTTTCTGTAGTTTCATCCGCTCCTGCATATAAGTTACTCTCTGTCTCTTCCTTAGTTCTGTAAGAAAATGTAGTCATGGTTCTCAGTCCTGCTCCCAATTTGCAGGTTGTTAATATGGGAAGATTCGTACCACGACTCTGCATCGTCTTCTTCTCACAAGCCTGTCTCTTCCTTTGGAGAATGGGAAGGTTTCCGTGGTACTGATGCCCAGTCCTCAATGCTGGGGCTTCAAGCTGGGGTTAATGGTGTGGATTCGCTTGTAAACAAAATGATGATGGATAATCAGGTTATCATAGTGGGAGAAGGGTATGCCTAAGTTTTTCTTCTTATTCTTGTCTCCATCCGCATTCCCCTTATATATACTATACACTTAGATGAAATTTTAATCAATATGTGCGGTATTTCACTTTATGGTGATCAGAATTGTGGGGCGAGCTGCATTTACCGGCAACCATGATTGGATTCTTTCTAACAATTATACAGGACACTCTCATCCTCCGCAGGTAATATTAAGTCACTGTTGCTGCTGTTCCTTTAATCATGAATTCACCAGAATAAAGATGGTGCATTTAATCTACGTGGATGTCTCTATGTTGTATATATGGTTGTGCTAAGGCCAAATGTCTAGTAGTCGAGATGTACCTCTTTTTAATTATGTGTCTCCTTGCAGGTTGTTAATGAGATTCGCCACCAGTTTTCTGCTGGAATGCAGGTCTTGATAATTTTCAGTTTGTTTCGCTCTTTCCTTTTCCTGGCAATTTGTGGTGTTTATTTTTCTTAAGAGACTCCTTTTCTTGTCTGCAGACTATTGCAGTTATTCCCATATGTCCCCATGGTGTAGTGCAGCTTGGTTCTTCATTGACGGTAAGACTTATTTCTTATTTATTGTACTATATAACACGATAAAAGATCTTTAGCCATTCTGGTTTGTCTATATTGCAAGTTCAATGTAGGTTGTGTCTCATGTGGGTACGTTTTTTTTCTTCAGATTTCAGAAAACTCGGGATTTGTGAATAATGTAAAGAGTTTGATCCTGGAACTAGGATGCATACCTGGAGCACTGCTGTCTGATAACCATGAAGAAAAAGACTTGACTGAAAGAATTGGGATACCTATTTCTTTCAGACAGCCCATTTCCCCACATTTCTCGAAGGTCCCAACTCCCACTTCTTTGCTGAGTGAAACTTTTAAGCTGCAAAACTTCAAATCATCGCACTCTTCAAAAGTTCCCTCTCATCCCCAGATTGGACATTGCCAGGATAATTTAAAGTCTCCTGCTGCTTCCATAATTTGTGGGCCAAATCTAACTGATGGAGTAGCTCAAGTGATTCCCCCAATTCATGAACCATCGCTAAACCACTGCCGCACATCAAATTTCAGCTCCGTGACTGGATTTCATCATCCTACCACTGGTCATTCTGATGCCAGCAACACTGTTTTATCATTACCGGAACAGCAGGTAGTGCTAGAATCTTGTGGCCCCTCTCATTTTGGAAATACAAAGAATGCAACTGACAGCTTTTCTATGATGAGAATAAAGGGGAATGTAAATCATTATTCTATTGGAGTACATGGGAATGTACAAACTTCAACTCCTTGTTTGCCCACCGATTCATCAAATATGGGGAGGCTTGCCTCAAGAAGGGTGGTGGATCAACCAAGTAATGGTGGCAGTGGTATGCTTGGAGATGATTCTAATTGCAGATTCAACTCATCCACCAATTTTAATCATGGTGACATTACATCACAAGCAACAATGCAGAAGATGGATAGAGATCTGTTTCAAGCCTTGAACTTGCAGTCAATCCAACTAACTGGGCATCAAAGTGGAAGTCAAAGTACAATTACAGTGAACAACGAATTTACCAATTCATTTGCTGCTCTATATCCGTCTGGAGACGACTTGTATGACATCTTGGGGGTGGATTTCAGAAACAAGCTATTGGGTGGCAAGTTGAATAATGTGATCACAGATGGGTCTCATCAAAAGTCTGAAACTATGGTTGAAGATAAGAAAGGTTCTGATTTCTACAGCACTACCTTACCTGCAACGGGTACTAGTGACCATCTTTTGGAAGCTGTGGTATCTAGGGCCCACTCTAGCACGAAGCAGAACTCGGATGACAGCAATTCAAGTAGAACGACTGTGACCAAGGCAAGCAGTCCTTCTGTTCCTAGTGCGCATCATACGTATGGCCTGGTTAGCGTGCCTGACCCGGTGAAAAGGGAAACTTTTGACCTTCCAGGAAGAGGTAGAACAACAACGGATGACGTGGGAAGTTGTTCTCAGACGACTTCATTTTATGGATCTCAGCTGAGTTCACTTGGTAGCCATAATGGGAGGCGGGACAATAGTATATCAACATCTGGATTTCCCAAGAAGAATGAAGAATCAAGCAACAAACCTAACCGTAAGCGGCTGAAGCCTGGAGAAAATCCTAGGCCTAGGCCCAAGGATCGCCAAATGATCCAAGATCGTGTGAAGGAGTTGCGCGACATTGTACCAAATGGAGGAAAGGTAATTAGTTTCCTTGTTATTATTATCCTTATGTAATTTTTATTTATTTATTTATTTCCTAACGTCGAAGGTTGACACTTTTCTTTGGATGATAATGTGATTTGTTAACAGTGTAGCATTGATGCTCTTCTTGAACGCACCATTAAGCATATGCTTTTCCTGCAAAGTGTTACCAAGCATGCCGACAAGCTCAAGCATACTGCGGAGTCAAAGGTAATCTGTTGCTTGTAAGGCAACTAACTTGGAATGTATCCCTGACAATTAGGCGGAAGTTAATTTGTTATGTTGTTGATTCAAACAAGCAGTTTATTAGAAAAGACGGCGGAGTACTCTTGAAGGATAATTTTGAGGGAGGGGCAACATGGGCATTTGAAGTTGGGTCGCAGTCTATGGTGTGTCCTATTGTTGTCGAGGATTTGAATCTTCCCCGTCAGATGCTTATTGAGGTAAATTGCTGATTTGGACTTCACGCTTGTAGGTTTGCAGCGATTTTCTGTTATATGGCTGTTCTAATTATCTTACATCTCTTCCAATGGCAGATGCTTTGTGAAGAGCGAGGTTTCTTTCTGGAAATAGCTGAAATGATTAGAGGCATGGGGCTGACAATTTTGAAAGGTATCATGGAGGCTCGCAATGATAAGATATGGGCTCACTTCGTGGTGGAGGTAACTCTTTTGGAATTCTACTAGTTCATTTCACAAGCTGTTGGAGTTATTTGTTCCGAAGTTGCTAAAAGAGAACTCGATGTGTGCACGCAGGCAAACAGGGATGTGACGAGGATGGAAATCTTCATGTCACTTGTTCATCACCTGCAGCAAACCACAAAGGGCAGCAGCACATTATCAGCAAATGCCGTGGAGAGCAGCAGCAATATGATGGCTCAGCAGCATGGTTTCACCCAGGCTGCTGCTTCCATCCCTGCAACTGGTGGGCTGATTAGTTTACAGTGAAGAAACTGGCCCCCGCAAAAGTAGTCTTTCTGCAGTGCCGGGGAATCGTTAAGAGCAAGCGCTGGTCTTCGCTTGCCATGACTAGCAGGACTTCCGGTCCAAAGCTCTCTTGCTCTCTCTCACGACGGTGTACATTTTGCTTGCTAACCTTCATGGCAGATGCCTATAGGGATCAAACTGCTGCAGCTGATCGATGACTCAATCCTATTAGCAAAGGACCATGTTTTTGTGACAATGTAGAAGTGAAGGATGCAGAATTCTGATTTTAGATTGTTGATCTTCATGGCTAATCCTTCTGTAAGCTGGTTTGTTAGAAAGTGTGAGAAATGTATGACATAGGGTGGTGGGGTTTAATGAAGTGAAGTCATGTTTGCCAGGGACTTGCCCTCTTTTCGTTCTCTTGGTTTTCATTGTAAGTTCATTATTAGGGATGAGCTGTGAGATTCTTGCTAACCCACTGAATCCTGGTTTCTTAATCTGTTGAACTCTCAATGTAGCATGTATGCTAGCATGATTGCATTTGCCTATTTGGCTTAGCTGAGGTGATTATCAGTGGGTCTTTGTACAGTAAAAAGTGAGTTGATATGAGAAGATGAACAATGAGTCTCGTGTGAAATCAGGGTATCTAGCAAGAAGCTTTTCTGCATTCACTGTCGACATTGATAACTATGCAATTTGCAACGTGTGATCACACAAGGTGATAGGGCTCTATTTCCATGGAGTAAGGTTCAACATAGTGTTTGTAAAATCAAATCGTATCGGTCGTTCAACTTAGAAAACTTTCTATTGGAGTCTAAATCGATAGATAAGATATAAAACGTTTGATTCACATTTTTAAACCACGATGCTTCAACCCCATAGTTGGTCAAGGCAGAAGTAGCAGCTTGCGTGGAGTCCTCTTACAGAAGGGTGGGTACAGTTTTCAAACTGATGGGCAGAGCACCTTGTAGCCCTTGTTGTGTTTGCTCGATTTCCAGCATTAGGGTAAATATCACATTTGGTCACTGAAATTATTAAATCGTGTCATGTTTAGTCATTAGAAGAATTTAAAATCAATTTTGGTCACCCGAATTACTAAAACAAGTCACATTTAGTCACTCTCCCGTTAGTTTCCGTCCAACTTCAATAATGGAGTTTGACGGAAACTAACGGGAGAGTGACTAAATGTGACTTGTTTCAGTAATTCGAGTGACCGGAGTTGGACAGAGGATCACGGGAGAGTGACTAAATGTGACTTGTTTCAGTAATTCGAGTGACCGGAGTTGGACAGAGGATCACGGGAGAGTGACTAAATGTGACATGTTTCAGTAATTTGAGTGACCAAAATTAATATTAAAATTTTCTAGTAACTAAACATGACACGATTTAGTAATCTAACTAACCAAAGTCCAAATATGGCATTTACCCTATTATTTACATACTGTTTGGTATAAATGAATTCCATAAGTTTTGAGAAATTCATTTTGAAATGAAATCTTTTCGTGTTTGGTATCCGAAAGAATTCATTTTCAATTCTAAATTTTGAATTCTACGGAATTAGAACTAGTTATAGCAATTCCGAGGAATTGAGATGGAATTTCCAAATGAATTCCACAAGTATTTATTATTTTTAATAGAATGATATAATTATCCTATTTTATGAACTAAATTACTTATAGATATGACATACCAAACATAGGAATTCATTTGACAATGAATTCTACACCGCAATTTATTGTATTTCTAAAAATTTGAATATGACATACCAAACACAAGATTTCATTTAAAATGAATTCTACACGATAATTCATTTTACAATGAAATGAATTCTTGATTCATTTGATACCAAATAGTGTGTAAAATAAATTATCTTTCCCCCCTTAGAAGGTGGAACATGCTAACCATCATTATCATCATCGGTGGAATATTCACTTAAATTAATTCAGTTTACGTGGAACTGAAGTCAGCATAGAACACTAACCTAACATTTTGCAGATGATTCATTCTCTTCAAAATAATATTATATTTCATTTACACATGTGCAGTTAGATTTAAAAAAAGAACTAACTTTTCAAAGAAACAATTTATATAAATAATGTTGATTAGTTGGGAATGATACTGGCATACTGAATCATAAAACCAATGGATTTTAAGGTCCAGGATGCCTCAAAAGCATACATTAAGGTTCTGAATCCAACAATTTAAACCCAATAGTAGGGTTGTGAGCTCCTATAATATGGGTTTAAATTAACAATTAATATTAAATATTATAAAAAATTAAAATAAAAAACAAACATTATGACAAGAATCAATAGAAGAAAGTCTGTTGATAAATTTCATACCATTCCGCTATAGTATCAACCTTGACAATCAAAATCATATGGCAAAAACAAAATAACTCCTGGTCCATCAACTTCTCTACAATCACTTCTCTCCTTGAACTCGACTCTAATCAGTTTAGTGCACTACAAAACCAGCTCAGGTAAACAAAGGGAATGCAACAAAATTTTCCGACGAATCCCCGACTCAGTAAGCCACCACCTGCAGCAATATTCACCATCCAACCAGTAGAAGCTTCAGAAGAGCCATGCGGATGTAGAGGCCATTCTTCGCTTGTCTGAAATACGCAGCTCTAGGATCCGAATCGACATCCACAGTTATCTACATTCCAAACACACGCAAAAGAGATCAATCATCAAGCATTAAAAAGGGGGTCGCTTCATTATGACCAACAAGTTATCACCAGTGGTCAAATCATTTGCATTACCTCGTCAAGCCGGGGGAGAGGGTGCATGACAACAGCATGCTTCTGCATCACATTCAGCACATCACTATCCACGATGTACTTCCCACGAGCCTCTTCATACAGATCGGTTCTCTCTCCAAACCTTTCTTTCTGAATTCGAGTTTGATACACGACGTCACATTTAGATGCAACATCGATTAAGTCGCCGCTCTCTTCCCATTGTACCCCCTCGGATGTCAGATAATCCTTTATGTCGTCCTGAGTAAGGTTTTTTGGGTGGAAACAACACAAATCCAGAGATCAATGATTTTACCTATATGTTGTGAAGTATTACCAAATCCATTTCATGTTCAGTGACATCACTGTTACCTTCATCTTCACCACCTCAGGGGAGACAAAATAGATCTTCACATTTTCATATTTTGCAAGTAAATATGCAAGTGACCGAACTGTCCTTCCATTAGCTAGATCTCCCACAAGTGCCACTTTGATGCCATCCAATTTGCCGATCTCTCTGTCGATTGTATAGACATCCAAAAGGGCCTGTGTAGTAGAGACAAAGCTTCAGACTTAATCAAGCAAGAAGTTTTGCAAGTATGAATTTTAGTGGTTTCCATAGTAACTTAAAGCAAATCCTTAAGTATGCAATATAATAAGATTTTCTACCATCGAATACACCTCACGTAGGATAGTCGTGAAGCAACACTCTGTCAAATTATACATAGAGTAAGCATGACAACATCATGGCCAGCATGCCATCTGAGTATCTGTATAATCTGTTTCTTTTAGGCCTTTATATGTATATTCTATTAAACATGTCTCTGCTGAGTAAATCACACACAAGGATTTTCCCATGTGAATGAAACAATAAGAGCACACATATGCTAAAAACCTGGGTAGGATGTTGTCCAGGACCATCCCCTGCATTAATGACCGGAATGCTAGCTGTTGCCGCTGCTCTCCTCGTAGCACCACTTTCAAAATGACGCAGCACAATGATATCTGAATACCCTTCAACCGTTCTAATCGTATCTGAAAAGATCAAACTCCCACCATAAGTTATCATCAACGCTACAAAAACTCAGTTAAATAATGAACCTACATTGAAATGGTTACCTTCAAGTGTCTCCCCCTTGGCAGCCGAAGAAAACTCCCTGGCATTCTCGGTCGTCAAAACTTCCCCGCCGAGCCTCTTCATTGCAGATTCAAAAGACAGCCGAGTACGAGTAGAAGGCTCGTAAAAAAGGGTAGCCATGAGATACCCCTTGAGCATATGGCTTCCAGGTGTATTCTTCTCAATCTTTTCCATCTCCTTAGCAACCTCAAATATAGCATTGAGAGTATCTCTATCAAACTGCTGCGCCTCGATCACATCATCGAGATGGAACTTCTTCCCTAATGTGAATAAAGGACTGGCCTTTGTCCTGACTGCACTGCAGCAGCGAGCTGGACTTCTCGTCGAGGAGAGGCTACCAGCCTCCATGGAATGTCTTAGCCTGGATGGCATAGAAAGTGACTTTGCACTTCCACACACTGATTGCTTAGCATTATAGCACTTTGTGGATTCAGGACCGAGTCCACCATCGCGCAACAAGCAGGATGACAAGGAAGATGATGTAGCAGCCATTGGTGGGTAGTCGAAGAACAGCAGAATGTAACCTGTAAAGAATCATACATAATTATTTACACTTATACCTGAAAGATCATCAAATCAGTGACGAATCATAGCTCTCAAACACTTCCCTCAAAAGAACAGAATCTAGGATTCAATTTCGCCAGACGTGATAAAAATCTCCACCACCAAAACCTCTAAACGGTATTTCAAAACAACCTACTGAAGGAGATTCCGCAAATCAGAAAGTTGGGTTATACCTATCGGTAAAGCTCCTTCCGCGAATTGAAGAAGTGGATGTAGAGATAGACAGCTAGGAGGAACGAGCGAGCAAGAGCAGCCGGAGGATTTTGGCAAAGCGCGGGGAACTGTGATTGCGGCTGAGAAGGCGGAGTGATAACAGAGTGAAGCAAAATGGCGATTGAGATTTTGGGCGAAGGTGAAGGCGGCTAGGGTGGACGCAGGCGGCTGATTGTTGGGGCTCTGGTGGCGGAGGTGGCGGAGGCGGCGGGCGGCCCAGTGAGGAATTTTGTGGTGCGACTGGAGACTGACGAAGAGAGGAGTTTCCTAGTACTACTAAGCCAAAGCGGTGAGCGGCACGCCACCACGTCCAGCTGTTGCATTTTATTTTTTACCCAACATTTTCACCTATGATAACTGATAAGGGTAAATATTTGAGATATTATTACCATGTTTAGTGAGTATATATTTGAAAAATAACAACGATAATATATATATTTGAAAATTTAGCTGACATCTCACACACAAAAAATCTGCTAGTATGAGTAAGTGCGAGCCTCTATTTTTTTTTTATAATGACACATAGATGGATTAAGTATGTCTACCGTAGGTGTCGTACTTGTACTGTCTATTGTCGTTACAACTTACAAACTAGAATATATAAGTAGGAAGTGACGAAAATAAAAAAATTTGGGAAAACTCGTTCATCTTTAAATGGGCCAAACCTTACATATACCATACATGAATAAGGAGCGGACATAATCTGCATGAAGTTATCATTAAAATAAGCATAATTTGCATGAAAGTTGCATATAAATTGAAGTGTAAATGATGATATGTATATGGTCTTCTTCTTTTCTTGCAGGATTGTTTTATCCTCTTTGTTTGTTTTATTTTTTTGAGATATTGGAGGGAATTAAAACAGAGATATGAGTGTTCCGTAAAGGAATCAAGCAAAAGCTCGTTGTCAGACAGAGATAGGGGGAAAGAATGCACAAGGGAAGAGAGCAAAGCAGCGGACTAGATAAAGGGAGTTGTTGTGTGTTGTAAATTGTATGTAGTCGCCGCCATTTTTGTAGTTTTAGTTGGGGAAGAGAAATATGATGGTCAGAGGGGGGTACATGCTCCTACTTGGCACCATAACATTGCGCTTAAGAATGTTTCTTCCGTTTTCCCGCTCCCCTGCAATGGCTCCCTGCCTTTCCTTCTTTGATTTCCCTTTCTTTCTTCCACCCCCTTTTTTGCACTTCCCTCTTTTGTTCTATAGGAATAGGTTTCATGCTGCCTAACAAGATTTCTTCTTCAGTTTGAATCTTGAATAGTAATATATGCAGTTCCAATTCGGTTTACGATTTTGCAACCGAAGCTATCGCGAATTAATTCTAAATGGCATCGTGAGGACTTTTAATGTGCCTGATGTGACTGTAGGAAATGATTTAATTCAGGGCTGAAGTGCCACATAATTGTTGATGTTGTAGTCAAGAAGACGTTATGCGTAAGGTAGTTGTTGTGGTCTCACCTAGCTTGCCTAAAAGTGTGCCTAGGTGTTGGAGGAGAAATAACTATTTGTACTAAATGATGAATGAAATAACAATTTTAACACTTTCACACTTGAGTACAAAAGACTAATAACATAGTTAAATCATAGCTCACTCGCTCACAAAAGTTCTCGAACTATTGATATAGATATTAGTTTGTAGATATTGCTAATTTCACTTTGGTTATGTCTAGCTCCATCTAATTATTCCTAGGAGACACCTAGATGTTGCCTTAGGCAGTCGACGATTAACCAATATATGATTTGCTACGGAACTCTTAGCGAGACATTTTAGTGTTGCTTAGCCTCACCCACACAATTAGTCTCAGTCCCACACTTCTTGGCCTTCTTGGATGACATCTAGATCGAGCACCAGTGAGGCAGTGACTTCGTATCCATGTCGCCTAGACGAGTCTAAGCATAGGTGAGTTTTTAAACTACACTTTCCAACGGTAGTTGTTCAGCAAACTAGAGCAATAACACTACAACAAATTTGGCCTATTATGACAATTTTTTTTTCCTATTTTTGAGTGGTCATAATAGGGTATGTAATATGACACAACGCGATGTTGTCCTATTAGTATTAGGTGTGTCAACGTTGAGTTTTGTCATTACAGTTTGTCATAGTAGGTTGGTACTGTGACAAATATCTTATGTCACAAAAAATGTTGTCAAAATAGGAGTCTCAAATCGGGATGTAAGAGACTCAAAAGTGACAAAGTTAATCATCAAAATAGCGTTCGTCATATTATACCATCTTGTTGTCATAATAGATATTATTATTCCCACGACGAGCTGGCAAAATGCAGGTTTGTCATAATATATTGATTTTGCTTTTTATTATGTAAAATTAGGTTGTCATAATAACTATTAATATACTTTTCGTTTTAGCGGGTGAAAATTAGAGTTTGGTGGGGGGCTTTTCTTTGGTGGACGACTTTTTCAGTGTTGGGAAATTTCCTTCTCCTTCCCTTTTTGTTCCTTCATCCTTCAAGAAACCCTAGCCGCCTTCTATCCCTCATTTCCCCCCTCCCCTTTTTGTTCTCTCTCTCGTTCTCTGGTGAACAAAAAGGAAGAAGGAAATGAAACCTTCTTCTATTCCATCTCCTCTTCTGCTCGATCCTTCTTCTTCCTTATCTCAGCACTTATCGCAGCGTTAAATGGAGATCGACGACGCAAACAGAGTCTGGGGTTGAGAATAACGCGGCGCCTTTCCGAGCTACTACGATGCCTTCTCCTTTGTCTCCTCACAACTTCATTACCAAAGGGAACACCACCAACACGGCATCAGCAGCCATAATATCACCGCTGTTGAAGGATCTACTCCTCACCCTCCCTATTCGGTCCTTCCTTTGCGAGAGAGCTACTCCCGATGGGCGCCGCCTCAAGCTCGGTCCCGTTTCCATGATCTACTTCCCTTATAAGTTTCTGATTCCTCTATCTCACTCTTCACTGAGCTAGGTTTTCGGAACTTATTTTCTCGTAGGATCTGTTGGTAAGTTTGTTGCTCTCTGAGAATGACTGAAATTGCTGACTTCTGCATCAACAACGACCGCTATATGTTTCTAAATTTCGTTTGTTTGGTATTTATGGTTTGCAACTGAAAAAGTTGAAAAATGACTACTCTTTGTCGCGGTGAGCATGTGAAATCGTGGGTTAAGTCTCGAGGAATGAGTTCCTTTCTTCAAGTGGTTCTATTCTCTCCTCAGGTAAAGCCACGGAGATGAATTTCAGTGTCATCCATTAGGGAATTTGGTTGAAGGTCCTTTAGATGATTATGTATGTTAGAATCTAGCTTATTGAATATCATATAAGTTGCTATTTCTCAAGGGAATAATTTGTCATTCTGGAACTAGTTGTCGAATTAATTTATGGGTCTTGTTTTGTTTAAGCACGCTGCTCGGTTACATCCAAACAGAAAGCTATTGGGGGGAGTGAGAGAAGATAGTAGCGGCAGAAGATGAAGGTTAGTTTCCTCTTAAACACATACACTTTGCTGATCAAGATTCTCACTGTCTCTCTCTATCACTTTTTGCGATTCCCTGTTGTGTGGGTTATTCGAATCCTGATTCTCCTTCCTTTTACTGGGGTCGTGGGTTTGGCTATAATTCACAACTCACTTCCTTTACACAAATTGACCACCCTTTTAACCAAAACAAGGAAAAGGTTATTATGATTCCTTCCTTGGAAATAATTCATTTGTTTTCAGAGATCTGCCTCACGTATGATCTGAGAATTATTGGGGTAGCTAGCAAGCTTTAAATGATTGGTTAATTATTGTGTTAACTGCAGAAGGTGATGCTGAAATTGAATTTGAATGACGACAAGGACAAACAAAAGGCACTCATAACGGTGTCAACTTTATCAGGTACGCAGTCCTAATCTCTTACTAAAATTGAACCAACCCATTGTTGGAAGAAAAGCCAGTCAAATGGCGATATGAAGACAAGAGAAAAAAATGATCAAATCTGCAAGACTGGAAGATCATGCAGAGCAGGAGGATCGGGAAGGTTTTTAATTTGGAGAAGAAAGTTTCCACGATTATAATCAAACAGACATCTCATTCAAGAGTCAAAAGAGGAAGCTTTTCGAATTGAATGAATTCCCAATACTTGGAGCTAACGGCTACCACCGAAGCTATTTAAAAAGAGCGGCCAAACACAAAAGAAGAAACTTTTTGCAAAAATCAATACTAACGGAGAGCAAAGAAACCTGCTAGTAGTGTTGATTAGAAAAGAGTCTCAAATACTGTATTTCGGGGAGAATCAGTGATTGAGAGAGAGCGCTGGACTGGGTTGTAGCTGGATAGCTGGGATAAGTTCACAGTGGGTAGAACGTCGATCATCTAATTTGAGTTGATCGACGGTTAGACGTTGTATTCCTTTGGACCTGAAACTCTCATACACATAGTGGATCGTCGGACATCACACCATAGTGATCATCCGACCGTGGACTAGTCGGCAAAGCGAATTTGCTTGCCGGAAACCACGTAAAAACTGAGCGTGTCTCTTTAAATTTAAGTTTATCACTTTGCTCTGTTTTTCTGTAAGGTCTGCAGGGTATCTAGCATAGAAGCATGGACAAAGGAGGAAGACGAAGTTGCAAAACGATTGTGTTTCGACATTACCCTGCACTCGCTACCTTAAGTCAAAACGACAACCTCGTTTGAGCGGGCTTTCAGTGCAAACCAAGGACCAAAGCATAACTGCCTGTCCACTCAAGCCCAAAACCAGAGCCCATTATTCAAACCCTGCTCTTTGTTTAATTTGACTTCATTTTCAATCAAATTGTTTTTTATCATTCTCCATTTCTGTTTTTCCAATTCCGTTTCACAAATCAAATTAGGGTTTCACTCTGGTTGTGTTTTCAGGAGAAACTACAAACTCTAGTGATCGCAGTGAAAGAATCTCGCGCTCGATTCCATCAACACGTGGTATCAGAGCCCGGCTCACGAAGATCAAGGATTAACAACCTACGGGAGGATTCAACATGGGTTCGAGCACTGGGAACAATGCGCCGCTATATCTTGCAGATGGGTTTTCACAGAACAGACCATCGTGATTTGAAGGTGTGAACTATGGCTACTGGAAGAATCGCATGGAGTTGTTCGTGGGTTTGACTTATCCGAAATTCTGGGCTAGAGTCATCAAGGGCCCTCACGAGCTTAAGGGTGATCAAGAAAAATGGTCAGACGAAGACTTGGAAAAGTTTCAACAAAATTGCAAAGCAACCAACCTGATGTACTGCGCACTTGGTCCTGAGGAATACCACAAGGTAGCCGGATGTAAGACTGCGAAGGAAATCTGGGATAAACTTCAAGTCACCTACGAAGGTACCTCTCAGGTTAAGACTTCACGAATCAACTCCTTGAAGCATCAATTCGAATTGTTCAAAATGGAAGAAGGAGAGTCGATTCGTCAAATGTATGAACGATTCACAAATATAGTGAATAGTCTGGAAAATCTCGGGAAATCCTATGAGAGTGGATATCTTGTGAGGAAGATACTCTGGAGCCTACCTGAAAAGTGGACTCCCAAGGTGACAGCTATCGGGGAAGCAAAAGATTTGGAAAGACTACCTATCGATGAGCTAATTGGCTCCCTGGCAACTCACAAAGACAAACTAAACAAATCAGGAGTGGAAAAGGAGATCAATGATAAAGGAAAAATGGGAATCGCCTTTAAAGCGGCTATTTCGAGTGATGAGCCTGAAGAACTCAACAACTTAGAAGACGAAGAACTTGCCCTTCTCAGCAAGCAAATCAGCAGGATGCTCAAGGGACGGCAAGAAAGACGACGTGTAGACTTTGGATCAAAGAGCAAAGAACCCGAAAAGAATGAAGGAGGGAACAAGTTTAGACTATTCCCTAGAGGAAGAAATGATCAAAGCCAAATGGTCAAGGGGGTAAATGCAACCGGATGCTTCAAACGTGGCAGATCCGGTCACATCAAGGCAGAGTGTCCACAACTAAGGAAGGAACGAGCACTTGCAGCAACTTGGAGTTGCAGTGAAGATGAAGGTGACGACGATGAGGAAGTAACGATCCACAGATCATACATGGCCATAGCAGATGTGGAAAATGATGATACACCCTCGACCTTCAGCCTTGAGCAAGTAAGTATAACTCAAACTAATGACTCAGTCGAATTTAAACACTGTGCTGATAATGACGTACTCGAAGAGATAATCAAAGAAATACAGATAGAGTTTGAAAATGTCAAGAATAAGTATTCCAAGTTAAAACGTGAGAATGAGAAAAATCTAAAAGAAGTAGATGAACTAAGAAATAAACTTAACACCAGTGAACAACATCATTTGTAATAATAAACCTAATCTGACAAAACATAGGTCTAATATGACAAAAATTTATCGTCAAAATAGGCCAAATTTGTTGTAGTGTAAGTACCATGTGATTGGGTTTGGAGATTATTAGGAATTTATCAAATATTTTTTTTACATAAACCCTAATTAGGGGTGAGCATTGGGTGGCTAAACCCATAAAACCACCCGCAATCGACCCACCCATTACCATGTGGGTGGTTCCTATGAGTCGGTGTGGGTTGTCAAATAGGTGACTCGCAAAAGATTGGGTGGGTGCGGATGGACTATGGTTGACCCACGACCCACCCAACTTTTTAACCTCAAACCATCAAAGTTCTTACATATAGCTTTAAGAAAAATGAAACCTTAAAGTCACAACAAATTTCTCTCAATTTCGATCAAATAATTGTGTTGTAAGGTGTACTTAGTCAATTGAAGATACACTTAAGCATGACTAATGATCAAATGAAAGAAAAAGACAATTGCTTCTCCAAAATGACAGCATCGCAAACTACCTCCAATTCGTTCCTTCATTCTTTTCATTAATTTAGAATCATAATTTAGGATTACAGTTGTCTTCCCTCTTCTGTTGACTACTCCTCTCACGTCCTCTATCTCTCTTGATGCCAAGCTTCTTCCTAATTTTATATTCTATTCTTCTAATCTTAATCCTCTGACTCCTTTTGTTTTTATCCTAAAGCTCCTTTCTAAATTTTATTGTCATGCATTAAATATACAATGAATAGAGATAAAAGCATTTCGAATTGACATAATTAGGTCATTCTTATGGTTCCAAAAGTTCAGGTAGGGGTGTTAAAATGGATTGTTACCATCCTTGGTGTGAATACTTACTTAGTTCAACTAGCATTTAACGTGGATCAAATATGTCTCCTGCAGGTGTCATACACGTACGTTCTACTGTCGTCACAAGCTAGAATATATAAATAGGAAGCGTAAATAACAACGAAAAATAAAAAAATTGGGCAACTTGTCCTGTATGAAAGTTAGTTCAATGTCGAGTAATGGGGTATAAATTAGCGACCATACATCGACAATTAACCCACTCTTGCCCTCCTGACCGCTATGCAGTGCAGTGCCGTCCAAGACACCTACTTAGCTTCCATTCTTAAAAATATGTTTAATAATTTCTCTAAAATATAAAGTATGTTGAAAATAAAATAAAAACTTTATTTAATAAAAATCCATGGTATAAATTCGTATTATACCCTTTTACTTCACACTCCTATTCTCTTTTGTTCCAAACTTCCGATGATGAATACTAAATGTGTAGACCAGATTGCCAAGTGCCAACTCACCAAAGAATGTCGGTCTGGATTTGGAACGTTGGTTGTGGTTGCGGTCGGACCGAATTGAACCAAGGGAAAAACGACTATAGGATGTACACCGAACTGCTTTTCATTTTGGATCCAAAATCGAAAGAAATTGTGAAGCACTTCTCAAGCTTAGCCAACCATACTTCTAGTTCTAACCTCATTAAATTCATCCACGTGCTACAGTAATAGTTGGGGGATTTGTTAGTTGTAGGCTGTAACGCCATGGCCATGCATCTTTCCATTCCTCCAATTGACTTTTTTATTCACGATTTTTTTTTATAATGGTGATAGCATAAAATTACTAAAACAAAAAACAAGAGAGATTTCTGTACAAAGAAGGGGATCAGCAGGATTGAGCCCACAAGAGATAAACAAGAGAGATCCAATCCAGCTCTCTCCCTGTGTGTTTTCGATTTTCCCATGAACCACGATCCATTCCATGGCACTTCTGGCTGCTCTTTTTTGCAACTGAAATTGCAGACGAAGCATTCTCTTCGAAAACCCTTTGATTTCTTTCCTTCCAAACTAGCCACCACATCGAGTGCAATTCACCATATTCTTATACAGGGATCTCACCGAAAACCTGCCATTAGAATCAGGATTCCATACAATTCTACAAGGGTTGTAAACATTATTAGTAAGACTAATGTTTTCAAGAAACTCCATAAGCTCCTCTCTCTCTCTCTCTGCACCCCCCTTAAATTAATTCTCAAAGGAATAGACCAACTCACCTTATCAGGGCCATTAAGGAATGCAGCGTCGGTTAAGCTCGCATCAGGGACAGCGGCGGCAACAGCAACACGAGGGAACGATTTAGACAGAATCGTCCTTGGCGTCCAGCAGTCATGCTAGAATGAAATTGACGACCCATTTCCAGGATCTAGACTGGCAAAGTTTCAAAACAGGTCGTACTCCTTAGAGATGTTTGCCCAAACAGATTGAGAGAATCTATGTCTCGCTCTCTCGGTCTGCCACACTGAGTCGGGATGTTGATACTTGATAGCGATTAACTGATGCCACCAGCTGTCTCTTTCAATTGCATATCTCCACAACCATTTGGATAACATCGCGTCATTAAAAGCTTTTAAGTCATGGATACCAAGTCCACCCTTTTTCTTCTCACATTTGCAAAGATTCCAGTCCACCAAGGCCATTTTCTTATACTCTCCCTTACCATTCCACATAAACCTCTTCTGCACTTTTTCCATATCCTTAGTAATAGATGCAGGTGCCTTAAACAGCGAGAACACATAGGTCGGCATATTGGAAAGAACTTCTTTGCACAGCACTAGTCTTGCCCCCGACGACAGAAGCTTGCTCCCCCACCCATTCAATTTATTCTGAAATTTGTGAAGCAAAGAATCCCCCAAATCCTTGGGTCGTTTGGCTTGGCTTCGAGCGGGAAACCCAGGTATTTGAGAGGTTCGCTAATCCACTTACAACCAAATATAGCAACGAAGAAACTGGGGTCGGCCACATCTCCAATTGTGTACATCACAGATTTGTCGAGATTGATTCTCAAACCAGTAACAGATTGAAAACACGCTATTGTAGTCAAAACGTTCGGGATCCGATCATGATGGGCATCACAAAAAATAAGAGTGTCGTCGGCAAAAAGAAGATGAGTTACCTCGCCGCTTTTGGTTTCTTCATTAATGTAAAAACCCTCGAATTTCCTTGCTTCCCTGGCGGACCTCAGCATCCAAGACAGAATGTCCATAATCAGCACAAACAAACCGGGAGACAAGGGGTCTCCTTGTCGAAGTCCTTTAGAAGCTTTAAAATAGCCCTCGGCTTCCCCATTCACAAGCACAAACACTATCGGAGAACACATTGTGCCTTTAATTCAGCTGATCCATTTGTCGGGAAAACCTAAAGCCTTGAGACTTTTAAACATACACTCCCAGTTCACATTATCGAAGGCCTTTTCGATATCAAGTTTGAGCAATAGGCCAGGTTTCCTACTCCTTCTTCGGCTGTCGACAACTTCACGAATCTTATCCATAACTTTTTGTTAGCATTACTAACAACGCAGCGGTGGATCCATGATAGAAAAAAGCACTGAGCCACATTTGAAAAGAGGTCGAAAGTGTTGGTCCGTAACCCCAATAAACACTGAAAGGTATACCTAAAATCGAAAATTTACAAGTGGTATACTAGCTCTGGATCTGGAGAGGGCTGGGCCGTGATCCTGGGGCGGCCCCCTAGATCCGCCACTGTAACAACGAATCGACTCAATACGTTAGAAAGAATTTAAAAATGAAGGGGGAAAACAACATTTATTCACACTATTATCAAAAAATAACTTTATGTTTTGAGTAACATTTAAATGAATTTCTATTCTCTAATAGTATCATTTATGATTTATACTTCTTTATTCCCTTTTTTTGTTTCTTTCATCGGTTTTCCGTTTCCATTTTTATCAAAATCCTGGAAAACTCAGTTCATCAAATTAGAAGACTTAGAATGACCAAATTAGCCCTCCGCAATTTACTCTCATGGCTACCTTTTTTGAATGGTGGAAATCTCAACCTTTAAAACGTACCAGTAATCAGCCCGCGCTCTGCGGCGGGATAAGTTTGACCCATAAAGTTTTATGGATTATGAAACATCACCCTGAGTATCATCATTGTTTAATAACTTCTGTCAAATCAAGGAAACATAAGGCAGTGCATAATAACCTTGTAAAGTCCAAAAGTTGTCGCAAACCTAAAATCAAATTTGGACATTATTTTCATTCTACTAAAGCGGGAGAATAGAAATCTAGTCTAGGAAAACAGAAGTGGATAGGATGCATCAGAAAGTCTTTTAGTCATTGATATCGATGATCATTTGTCCATTCTAACCGGATTAAAGCTATACGATAGACATTTGTGATACAGTAATTCAATATATATAAATCAAAGTGCCAAAAATATCTTCAACTCGTGAACCTAGCCATATTAAAGCTATATGATAGATATTTTTGATTCGGCAATTCAATGTTTATATATCAAACTGCTAGAAATATGCTATTCCTAACAAAACAAAAATAATAAAAACATATAGCAATACATAAGTAACATAAAAATACCAGAGTAGCTAGGGAAAAACAAACAGATTTTTTTACAGAAAACAGAGAAACATGTCTTGAATAGATAACATAAATAATTATAAATAAGCCGGCCTGACAAACTAAGTTCCGAGTAGAACAGTTTTTAATCACACGAAGGCATTAGGGTTCCAGATTGAAGCAATTCGAATAGTAGGAGGATTTTCTGAACCCAGGAGCAATAAAAGCTTCTGCCACAAATGGCACATAACACCTGTCTTCAATGCACTTATATCCTTCTTCGTAGGTTAAACTGAAAAGTTCCTCAGGTGAAACACAAACCAAGCCCAACACAGCTTCATGATCAAAGATAACATCAACATATTCGCCCTCACACTCACATGTTGCATGTAATTCATATCGTACCCTGAATTAAACAATGAAAGGAACGTTTTGATTTTCCTTAAACGCAATGGACAACAGATTATTAGCAAAACATAAAATTGAATCATACCTTGGAAAACCTGAACTTGATTTAAAGACTTCTGGACCGTACGTAAATCTTGTCATTTCCAGCATACAACGATAGAGAGTCTGAAGGAAGGAATTTTTGTTTAATAGGTTAAAGATATGACTATGTATTTGGGATATGTGTTCTCCAACACAATTAGAACATACAATATTATACATATACCTGGTAGGCCTGTGAATGGAACATTATATCATCCTTTAGCTGCCTGAGTGTTCTTTTGGGAGGAAGAAGACCACGAAGATGACCAATAGAGCAGTGAGAAGTGCTATTGATGTAAGTCACTGGCATCCGATCACCTATGAACCTAAAGAACAAAAAGAATGTATGTATTGTTTTTCTAACATCCAATAGAGTAGATTTGTCAATATATAGACATAGAATTCAAATATAATAATACCTATTCATTATTTTTTCATAATGGTGATTGTAAGAAGCAATGATCAGACGACTCCCAGGTGAAGATTGGAATTACATATGCATCTCCAGTGCTATCTGTAACTGGCAACCTTGTAACAACAGTAATTGTGGTAATGAGAGGAAGCCGAGATTCAGATTCCCCTGCAAACTCCAAATACTTTGTAACCCCAGATCCAGAGTAGTACACTGTCGCCCTGTCCCCTCTATACAAAATAACAAAAGATCAGTTAATCCCACATAAAAGTCTAACGAACAAAAGTCAACACAAGAATACGCAAGAAACCTGCAGTCTTCTATGATGAGCTCAAACCTAAAGACAGCATCACTTGAAACCTCTGCAATTGTTAGATGAACAACGCAACCTGTAACATCTGCAATCGAAATTCATAGTAAGCAACTAATCATGAACAAATTTTGTGAAAACAGCTTCTGAGGACAATACCTCCATAATTCACAACTGTTTCTGCCTCTATTGGAACAGCCGAGAATGAAGTTTTCAGAAAAGTATTGATAGGAAACTTGGGATAAGTCGGATTGTCAGGCACGCAAAATATGATCTGTTCACTCTTAAGGCAAAGCGAACTTCAGCGGGAACAACACGCCTGTTTTCCCTCGCAGGTTTAACATGAAAACCATCGAGAACATGTAAATCGCCTACTATCAACTTATGTTGCATTTCTTGAATGTCATCTTCCTCAATACAGGCCTCTAGCATATGTTCCTGTTAAATGTGATTTAGTGCATTACCACAATCAAACATAAACAATAAATATTACATTATATAGACGAATGACAGACCTCTTTGTCTAGACACAGCACATGCATTGTTCTTCTATGCCCTTGAGAGTCATCACTATACTCAATCCATACATTTAGAACTCGAACGATCATAATATCAGTATAAGCACCAAGACGGAGGCCACGAAACACCATGCATGTGAAAATTGGGTCTGTAATAAACAAAAGACAAAGAAAAACACCTAAACTTAACACTTCGGCAGTGTTCATTCATAAACCAACAAATAGAAACTTGAAACAGAAAGCAACAGAGTCTATACCTCGTGGAAGAGTTGGAAGTTTGAAGTCACGAGGCATTATACAACGATGGCTGATATAAAAAGACAATAGAAGATAAAAAATTGGTTCAAGTGCAAAGAAACAAAGACATAATGCAAAAGAAAAAACTATCGGTGATCATACCCCATGAATATACAACTATCTCTGATCTGGAAGTTGCGAAGCACTGTAGCTTCTGGGGAAAGGAGTTCAGAGAACAGGGGATGTTGAAAAGGCAGAATTAGAACTGAAATGAAAAGGCGGTGGAAGTTGGTCCCCAAAACGATTTCTTACTACCATTATAAAATCGTATATTGGAGATTAAGTGGGCCATAAATTGTTCCCCAAATGGACCGAACCATTGTAAAATGGGCTTCCAAAAAACTTTAGAAATTTAATATAAGCATCAAGCCATTTCTTATTCGGGCTAAGTATGAGAACACTGGGCCAATTCATATATCTATTTACATCATAAAAGAGGGCCCATTATTTAGCCTTAGTCTAAATCTACGCTTCCACGTCAACACACCGAGAAATACAGTAATTGTCGTTTTCCAATAGCGACTCTCTATGAAACAGAATAACTCCTGATTTCCTATTCTAAAATTCAAACCCTCTAAAAAAATAACAACATTTCACAAAAAAATTTGCTAACCGATTCCTCAATTTTCTCCTTCTTTACTTAAAAAATCTATACAATAAAAAGGGAAAAAAGTAAGAGCGTATGAGGTGAGAACGGGAACTGTGGGCAAATGATAATAACAATTTGCATAGTTATATATAATTATCAATGTAAACATCAATCACATGTAATTAAAAAGTAAGAGCGAATGAGATGAAGCAATTTGCATAGTTATATTTCCCGCTAGTATCCTTGCCCGCGCTCCGCGTCGGGATTGGAATTATACTTGAGTTTATCTAAAGAAAATAAAATAAATTGTATTTTATTGTTATAAAAAAGTATATGACTCAGTTTCCATAACAATATCGTGAAGAAACGATCATACAATTTGCATATCCTCATCTGATGAGCATTATCATATCTAATTAGGTGTTCAAATAGTATATTAGAAGAATCGTTTTTTGTAATTTTGGGTCTCCGAATCTATTTCAAAATCAAATTTGTCAAAATTTATATTCGTTAGCCCAAGATTTATATGGGCCTGGCAAATAAATGGAACGACATCCAATACGTCGTTCTGCGAACAAACATGTTTTGCATTCTCTTCTTCATTTTTGTGGATCCACTGTCGTCTGCGTCGGGAGATGCAAAATATGAGTTTACTTATACGACCAATCTTTACTATAGATTGAAAACAAATCAATTGTATTGTACTGTATGATTTACAAATCTATAAGTTTTTAAAAATAGAAAGTGGTTCTCTTTTAAATATAAAAAAATAAATTAACTAATTAAGAACCAATGACAAAACATAACCATATATAATCTTTCAACTTTGTCATCGAGAACACATGTAGAACCAAATTGATCTCAATATTATAAGAAAAAGAAACGCCATCATTTGAACTTCAACATTATGCAAGGTTGCATATAAAAAAAATACAGGAATGGGGATGTTGCTTTGAGGACTAATGAATTTGGTGTTACGATTGAAATGGAAATGGAGAACAATCACGAAAATCAAAACAACATACACCAAAGGTTCTGGTGGTCTAAATATTTGGCCATCTGAGCAGCACAACGATCACTTTGGGAACCTTATACTATGGTAAATTCAAAAATGGTTAACATAATGCACACAACTTAGGTTGATAACTGAAGTATACAAATAATAGCAAATGCATCTATAAGTGAAAATTCACAAGTTTAAATGTAGTGATGACAGCCCCTATAAGGTAACTGGATATAGACCTTGCATTCAGCCTGTGAACAACAATAAGATAGCTTAATAAGAACTTAATCAAACCCATGAACTATAGGCTGATTCAACCTTCACACCATCTGCCAACTAATGTTGAATCAATGAATTGACTATTGTAACTAAATTCTCAATTCTTACTCCACAATTAATCTTAGGAAAGTTTGAATCACCGTCCATATTCACAAACGACTTGGCAACATTAACAAAAAGGACTTATGTTTACCCCCCACTGAACAATACCGCCACATGATAAACCACTACAAAACCTGCAGCAGACATAACCATCCGCAGATCATGACCTCTGTGAAAGCAATCATGTGAAATAGTAATCACTCCTTCCTAGCAGTAGATCGCAGGTGCTAAACAGCCATTCCCCTGTTATTGTTTTTATGCTGGACTCCTACTCTGGCCACTTTGAAACTCGTCTCAGAGAACTCTTAAGCTGGAACAACTTTTCCTTGTCCTGATCTGCTTGTTCATGGTCGTGAAAAACACAACTGCAAGAATTAGTAAGCAAAGCCATAAAATAGGGGATGTTGACAACAAACGGAACAAAATCAACAACCTCCATAAGATGAGAAAAAATGATACATTCTCAAATACCCTCTATATCATTCATCTCACGAAGAGCAGAACATCAGGGGCAACAACAATCAGAAAATATCGCCCTTGATGAAATACTATGGGGCCAATGCACGCCTCTTTGACAATTAGAGAAAGAAAGAGAGAACTAACTCTCAAAGAAAAGTGAAGCAAAAAAGTTTAGCAAAGACGCAGAAACATAACCATCGGACGTTGATCTCCTCTAAATCGTCTCGCAACTGTCATATGACCATTCTGTCTCCTGATCAATCTCAAACCCAAGGATAAAAACATAGAATAGTCAGTCAAATAAACTGAAAGTGCCAACGGAACTTGAGACATAGAGATTAGGAGCAAGTTGAGAGGCGAATCATTATACGTCAAAAATGGAGTGATAGAGAGGGAAAAGGTATATAAAAAAGTGAGTGGAGACCCTTGAATCCTTCAAGTTCTCAACGCAAACTCCAGAGTCAGCAAATATGGTTTCCCTCCTGTTGGTGACTTCGCAAATCTGAGGAGAGTTAACAAAATAAGACAGATTGATCAGTGTAGAAGAGTGATGGTTATGGGAATATCTACGACGGCGGTGGGATGCAACCTTATAGTTTCCTCGTTGGATCTGCGGACACCCTTGAATCCGCTCCTTAGTTTCCCACCGTAAACGCCATCGGCGACGATGGAAATCCCAATACCTCCTTGCTCCGATGTCGGGATCAACTCATGTCTTTTGGAGGGACTTGATCGTTGCTTCCAAGAACGAATCTGAAACCGAGAATGGAGAATGAAATTGATTAGAGTTTGGTGCAAAGGAAACAGATGAAATAAATTTTTCGGAGGCAGAAAGAGGGTGCTCTTAAGACTATCAGAGCTAGATACCAGAGTTTCTTGGGACTATTGAGAAACACCGCCGCAGGGACGGTGGAGGCCCTCCGGTGTCTGGTCGCACTGGCGAAGATCCGGAAAGAGAGTGAAAGAGAAGAAGAATAATGGTCACCGACACGATCTCGACGATCCCCATCCCGTCAGTCACCTGCAAATCATCAAAAACTAAACATTTGGCTGGTTGCTGCCTTGGTGGAAGCAGAGGCGACGGAGGAGGCGATGGTGGAGCGGTGATGACGACAGCCGTGGAGGTGGAGAAGGCGACAGAGGAGGTGGCGATGATGGAGGCCGCCATTTTTAGAGATTGAAGAGAGAGAGGAGAAAGAAAGGAGAGAGATAAAGGCAGTTGTTGAGGCGGTGGAGATGGTAAAGGCGGCGGCGACGGAGGAGGTGGCGATGTTAGAGCGGTGATGACAACAGTCGTGGAGGTGGAGGAGGCGGAGGCGACAGAGGAGGTGGTGATGGTGGAGGCGGCCATTTTTAGAGATTGAAGAGAGAAAGGAGAAAGAAAGGAGAGAGAAACTGAGATGAAAAAATGGGGGATGAATGTGTACAGATGGAATGAAGCACTTAATAAATTAGTCTCTCACTCCCCCTACAAAGCAGAGCTCTTCTCCCAACGAAACTATATGGCAGAAATTGGGAGATAGGTAGCCTATATGGTGGGAAAATGGTCACCAAACTTCGTTGCGAAGGATCACAATAATCAAGAAACCCCTCTGCCTTTTCTGCTTTCTTTCTCATCATCTACCCCCTCACAGTGGTGAAGTTCTCAAGAATTCTTGGGCAGAGGGAATCACATGCCTTTTGAAGGAGGGAAGGATCGAGAGAGATAAAGAAAGCTAAGGGAAAATGAGCGTGCAGCTGAGGGCAACGCGGCACACACAACAACGACGGCGAGACCCAGACGCAGGTAGCCAACCAATCAGCAAAGGCGGCTGGTCCCAATCGCAGAGGACGCACCAATGGCAGGAAGGTGTGTATAGCTTATTGTTGTATAGTTTTTTATGGGAAACACGTGATAAAAATAGTGAATTTTAGCAGGAAAGAGACATGAATGATGCAACGAATCAAAAATCGGCCTTATGAACCAAAATCAAGTACCTGTTACCTTGTGAAACAATATTGTTTCTGATAATATGATGAGGTGGGTAAGTTTTATAGAAACCGAATTTCAGAAAATCGAATAAAAAATCGCCTATCCCGTCGGTTTTCGGGAAATGAGCATCTCACAATCGTTGCTAGCTTTTACTCGGCCCGTTGGCCGATTAATTTGCTTTATAACCCTTTCATCTTGTCGTCATTGTGTTTTCCGATTTTTGTCAGGCTATGATAAAATCTAAGGAAATCAAGAACGAATAACACGATTTAAGGCTATGATCAAATTAGAAGACTTAGAATGACCAAATTAGCCCTCCGCAATTTACTCTCATGGCTACCTTTTTTGAATGGTGGAAATCTCAACCTTTAAAACGTATTATTATTAGTTGTGTTGATTGATTTTGACAGATTGTAAAGATAAACATTATGTTAGGTTGAACCAACCGACTCAACCACAACATGATCACAACCGGTCTAACCGATTGGTTGCCTCCTAGTTTTTAGAAGAAATTGAGAAAACGAAAAAAATATCTCTCCGTCACTGCTACTCATTACAGCGCATGGAGTGGAGTCGGAGGCGGCAACCAACAATAGCAATCCAAGGAACCGAGGATGGGCCACCGTACTAAAAATGGGGGATGTAATTTGACCCACCAACCGAAATCTCGTCCTAAGCAGACAAAAGGAGAAGGATCGAACAGAAGTTAGTCCATTAAGCTAGAGACAGAGAGAAAGAGAGAGAGAGAGAGAGAGAGAGAGAGAGAGAGAGGAGGAGGAAGAGCAGTAGAGCACAGAAGAAGAGTGACAATCATCAATGCAAAAAAAAAATGGAGCTCTCAAGAAAAGCTCTCACTTTCCCCTCCTTCTCCCAACCCCCTCGTTATCGTAATCGGTTTCTTCAATCCAAACCCATGAAAATTTAGGACCAAAATTGATCTTCTTTTCGGCCCGCGAATTCCTCCGTCTTCGCTCGCCGCTTCAGTTTCTGTTCACATTTGCGTGTAAATCCCACTCTCCCTGTCTCTACAACTGGAATTCGCTTTCCATGCCGCCCAGTTCCCAAAGTTTCAGTCTTTTCCCTTAATACTGAGCTACATTGTGAACCCAGGGGAAGAAAAAGGGGACAAAAGTATAATTTGATTGTCGGCGATGGCGGAAAGTGGGGATGTGAGCCGACTGAGAGTTGGGTTGCTGTTGATTCTGTGTTTCCTGAGACGGGTTCACGCCGTTACGGATCCTAACGACTTCAAAGTGCTGATGGATTTCAAGAAGGGGCTGAAAAACCCAGAGCTTCTCCGGTGGCCGGAGAACGGCGGCGACGATGACCCGTGTGGCCCGCCGTTGTGGCCCCACGTGTTCTGCGCCGACGGGAGGGTGACTCAGATTCAGGTCCAGAATATGAGCCTCGTGGGTTCACTGCCGGAGAATTTCAACCAGCTCACCAAGCTTTACAATTTGGGCCTCCAGAGGAACGATTTCGCCGGCAAGCTGCCCACTTTCAGAGGTTTATCCGAATTGCAATACGCCTTTTTGGATTTCAATCATTTCGACGCGATTCCTTTTGATTTCTTCGATGGGTTAGCCAGCATTCGAGTTCTCTCCTTGGATAACAACCCTTTGAACCGCACCGCCGGTTGGTCTTTCCCGGCTGCCTTGGAAGGTTCCAGTCAGCTGACCAATCTGTCCATTTCCAATTGCAGCTTGGTCGGGACATTGCCTGATTTCATAGGGAAAATGCCGCTTCTGAACTCTCTGAGGCTTTCTTACAACCAGTTGGTAGGCGAAATCCCTGCGAGTTTCGGGCAGTCTTCGATGACGGTTCTGTGGCTGAATAACCAGGAGGGAGGGGGGTTGAGTGGTACATTGGATGTTGTTAGTGAAATGACTTCATTGACAGAACTCTGGCTTCAGGGGAATTCTATCAGTGGGAGGATTCCTGATGGTATTGGAGCTCTTGTACTGCTGAAAAGGCTCAATCTCAATGGAAACAAGCTAGCTGGTGTGATTCCTCAGGGATTGGCTGATCTTGAGCTTGAAAACCTGGACTTGAACAACAATCACTTCATGGGTCCAATCCCAAAGTTCAAGGCAAGCAAGGTTAGTTATGATTCCAATTCATTTTGTCAATCTAAACCAGGGCTTTCATGTGCCGAGGATGTCAATGTGCTGTTAGATTTCGTTGCTGATTTGAATTATCCTGTGAGCATTACTTCTGAATGGAGTGGCAATGATCCATGTGGAGTGCCATGGCCTGGGTTGAACTGTGATGCTAACTCAAAAGTCTCTGTGATCAACTTGCCTAGACGGAATCTAACTGGTACTCTCAGCCCTTCTCTAGCTAAGCTCACTTCATTGCTTCATGTCAATCTACAAGGAAACAATATAACCGGTTCGATTCCAGAAAATTTCACTAGTTTGGAGGCCTTAAGAGTGCTGGATGTTAGTGGCAACAATCTAAGTCCTCCATTACCCAAATTCCATGATGGTGTTAAGCTTGTCATCGATGGAAACCCTCTTCTGGTCAATAAAGGTCCGCCCCTTTCCTCTCCTATTGGCACTCCACTTCCTCCAAGTTCACAAGCTACTCCACCAGGGAGGAAGCCAATTATAAGGTCACCACCATCGTCTTCTAGTATGCCATCTTCAGCCAATTCAACTGTCCAAGTGAAGGAAAGATCGAACGGGAACAAACTGGTTATCATAGCTGGCAGCGTGGCAGGTTCAGTATTGATTCTCTTGGTGATTGGTTTGTGTCTATATTTAAGCTGTATGAAGAGGAAGAAAGCATCAGGGACTTTGAGCTTGTTTGTGGTTCACCCTAGGGATCCATCTGACCCTGAACGCAATTTGAAAATTGCAGTCGCAAGTAACTATACTGGGAGATTGTCCAACACTTCACTGAGTAGCGGTACAACTGAGGGCTCTCGTATGATGGACTCTGGAGGCATGGTGTTATCAGTCCAAGTTCTTAAGAAGGTGACCAATGACTTTGACCCAGAGAATGAGCTTGGCCACGGAGGATTTGGAACTGTCTACAAAGGTCAACTAGAAGATGGGACAATGATAGCTGTCAAGAGAATGGAGGCTGGTGTGATCAACAGCAAAGCCCATGGTGAGTTTGAAGCTGAGATAGCTGTTCTTTCTAAAGCTCGCCATCGCCACTTAGTCTCGCTTTTGGGGTACGCTATCGGAGGATGTGAGAGGCTACTTGTCTATGAGTATATGTCTCAAGGTGCTCTGAGTAGACATCTTTTCCAATGGAAGAAGTTTAACTTGGACCCTCTTTCTTGGACGAGAAGACTGAGCATTGCGCTTGATGTTGCTAGAGGAATGGAGTACCTTCATAGCATGGCTAGGGAGACGTTTATTCACCGAGATCTCAAGTCGTCCAACATTCTTCTGGGGGAGGATTTTCGCGCCAAGGTCTCGGATTTTGGGTTGGTGAAGCTTGCTCGGAATGGACATGATTCTGTTGCTACTAAGCTCGCCGGAACATTTGGATATCTTGCACCTGAATATGCTGGTAAGTGTTGCTCTTAACTATGGGGATGTAGTTGTTAAAATAACACGGGACTCAAAATACTTTGACATGATTAACTGGGTTACTTGACTGACAAGCTATTGTTGTAATGTTCTCTATATGCAAGGAACTTATATTTTCTTCTCCTTCCTAGTAGACTGACAACTCTGCTGTTGCAGTAACTGGAAAGATCACGACGAAATCCGACGTCTTCAGCTACGGAGTGGTGCTGATGGAGCTCCTGACAGGGCTAACCGCGCTGAACGAAGAGCGTGCTGAGGAAACCCGGTACCTGCCAGACTGGTTTCGGCACATCAGATCAGACCGAGACAAGATGATGAACGCCATCGACCCATCGCTTGAGAAGACCGAAGAAACAATCGAGAGCATCGCGATCGTGGTCGAGCTGGCAGGCCACTGCACCGCGAGAGAGCCCAGCCAGAGGCCCGACATGAGTCACGCGGTGAACGTTCTTGCACCGCTCGTGGAGAAGTGGAAGCCAACCGAGGACATCTCTCAGAACTTTGCCGGGATGGATCTCCATGCTCCCTTAATGCAGATACTGAAAGTCTGGCATGATAAAGGCACGACGAGCTCTTCGGAAGAAGCTTCTTCGACTTCGGTGAGCTACTGTGGTGATAGCAAGAGCAGCCACTCTGCTGGCGCGACCTGGTGTCCTGACTCCTTCAATTCTGGTAATTGTCGATAAGTCATTGTATGTGCTTCAGTTTGTGCTATGATCCTGTCAATGTCTCGTTGTATCGGATATATCACCAGGTTTTGAGATGTGGAGAATGCGACATTTTGGTTTTATGGCGTTGGTGGACGGTGGTGGATGTAGATAGATAGAGACTAGACATGCCCGTTTGTTGTTGATTTCATATTAGTTTTGTTTTCGTTGGTTGAGTTGGCTAGTTTACTTTCATAACAAGTTCCTTGAAGGTTGTGATCGAATTCGACTTGTTTTCTCTTTGTTTATCTAATGTGATGCTTTCGCTGTATGCTGCACTTGATCTATACACAACCGACTGGACTCAACCCGAGATTTGCTCTCGTCGAAGCGATGCAATGTTTGGTTAATGTACTTGGAAAGTTCATTTATGTCATATCTACTACAAGGAACACGTTCGTGGCTAATCATTTTGCCTACTGATGATCCATTTTAGAGTTGACGTTCATTTCATTGGCAGTCTCGACTCAAGTGCTATGTTATTCGACGTTCTCCCAAATTTTAGATTCGACGGTGCGACTCAATCCTCGTACAATTGGGTATTGGTGTTGCGATTTAATTGGAGAGTAGGTGTCACAATCAAATCAATCTCCATCCATGGGACAAAAGTTTGGCGTATGGTTCATAATGTTTTAGTTAGACAAGTGAAGAAATATGAAAGAGAGGGCTTGCCATGTGCAGCTCTGCAGTGTGTCCTATAAATTGCAGTGCCACTCTTCTTTCCGTTAAGCTGTTGCTATCAAATGTGAGCCAGCCCTAGCAGCAAAAGATTATGTGGCTGTTATGGTGCTTCTTTTGGTGGAAAAAATCTAATTTGTCCTTGAGTAATTGAGTACTACAAAGGGAGTAAAAGAACAACATTTCAGTCAATCTATATGCTGATATGATCCTTCACAAGATATTTTGTTGGTACAGTAAAATTTGATCCAGAGCATTGGCTATAATGCAATTATGGAAACATGTCCTTTTGGATTATTCAATTTAGGGGTGGCTTTCACATTTTGTCATCATGTTAAATCGATTAAGGTTTTGACTAGAGTGTATAATAATGTACATTGTACGTTCAGTTACGTGATATGGAATAACAACAATAGTTCAATATATTTCCAACAAATTCCAAATTCATATATTCCCTAATCTCTTCTTTCTCGTCTAAATGATTTCCTCTTCTCATTCTCAAGCTCTTCTTGTCATTCTCAATTCCTTTAAATCTCTCAAATTTCCCTCAGATTCGTATCAATCTCGGGTGCCAAGATCTGTGCATCAATCACTGACAAACTGTGATCCAATAGCAAATAAATATAGGTGCGTTAAGAAATTACTACAAATAACCGTAAGTGAAATCATTTCAACAAGTTTATCATCTTAGTTATCCTCAACAATGTTTATATTCGTATGTGAAGTTAAACAAACTTTACCAATGAATCGAGTACTCATTTTTCTTGTACGTGCACCACTTGTTGTATAATCCATCAATATGATCTCTTTAAGGGCAAGTGGATTCCGATTCCAAAGTGAGGAATTATTCTTCTGATGGTCAATTCAGCAGCAGAAGAAAGAAAACAACGACACGAAATTCTTTTTCAGAGGCTGTGTCCGGCTCAGAAAGTAGATTTGACCAAACGAGAAACTTCATCATCAATGCCTTTCGTGATTGCCTCCCACCGTATGTAACTTTGGATTTTTGTTAGAAAAGTTTAAATGGAAACGACATACGTAACAATCCAATACATATCTACTCGACTACTCGTAATAGAATCCAATCATCAGAAGAAAGAAAAACATTTACTCATTGCAAAATTTGAATGTGATTCGGTTAACCCAGAACATATGAAAAACCGATTGATTTAAATTTCCGACTAATTTTCTTCTTTTGTAGCTTCCAAAAATACCCTTTTTTATCTTCCACCGTTAGATGAGATATAGGGCTGATGATCGGGTGAAGGTGAACCCTAACCTCCCGCCGCCGCGTCCACACTCGATAATTTGGTCATCCGTCTCTGTTTTCTTCTTCTGAAAACGGTCTTTTGAAACAAATGGCGCTTCCCGCCCTTTCTTCAACTACCCAACTCACACTCCGTCAGCAGCCGCTGCCGCCACCGGACATCAAACCGCCGCACCAATTCCGAACTCGAAATCCTTCAAAATCGAACCTTTCCATCAAACAAATCTCCTATCAGCACCCCACAGTTTCATGGACCTCTTCCATCTCCCGCCTCTGCCGTGCCGGCCAACTCGCCCAAGCCGCCGCGCGCTCTTCACCCAAATGCGCCGCCCCGCCGTCGAACCCAATCACGTCATTTTCACAATCCTCCTCTCCACCTGCGCCGATTTTCCGGCGGAAGGCAGGCAGGTCCTTCGGTCCCATGATCCACTCCTGCGTGCGAAAATTGGGGCTGGATCGGCACCACTTGATGGTCGGAACGGCGCTGGTCAAAATGTACGGCAAATGCGGCGAGGTGTAGCTTGCACGGGGTTGCTTCGATGATCTGGAGGTGAAGAATTCGGTTTCCTGGAACACGTTGATTGATGGGCACATGAGGAATGACGAGATGGATGTTGCGGTGCAGCTGTTCGATGAAATGCCTCAAAGGGATGCAGTTTCCTGGAGACTGCTGATCGATGGGTTTTGTTAAAAAAGGTTGCTTTGAGCAAGCACTAGAGTCGTTCAGAGATATGCAGGTCTCCCAAAGCCGAACCTGACAACGTGACTATTATCTCGGCTCTTGCCGCTTGTGCTAACGCGGGAGCCGATTGTGGATTCATCGCTACTATGTCTTGAAACAAGAATTCAGAGACAATTCACTGATTGACATGTACGCTCGATGCGGAGGTGTGGAACTAGCTCGCCAGGTGTTCGACAAAAAATGCCCAACAGAACATTGGTCTCGTTTAATTCATTGCTCGTTGGTCTAGCAGCAAACGGGTTTGCCGAGGAAGCTTTGCAGTACTTCAAACTGATGCAGGAACAAGGGTTCGAGCCAGATGGAGTCAGTTTCACTGGCGCTCTCACCGCCAGCAGCCATGTCGGTTTCATCGAAGAAGGACAGAAGTACTTCAACCTCATGACAAAAAAGAGTGCGGAATCTTCCCCAGGATCGAGCACTATGGATGCATGGTGGACCTTTACAGCCGAGCAGGGAACTTGGAAGCTGCAATCAAAGTAATCGAAACCACGCCCATGAACCCGAACGAAGTCATATTGGGATCCCTTCTCACAGCCTGCAGAGCTCACGAAGACACCGCAATAGCCGAGAGGGTAATGAACCGTGTGGTTTTTCTGATCTCTCCAACTTTTGACTTTTCATTTTTACTAGTTCAGAAAAGAAGAAAGAGATGAATGATAATGTAAATAGTTAATATATTATACCATTTCTTACGTCTGCATTACAATTTCAACAGGCAACAGAAGAAGCAATTGCTACAACAAAATTAACCCCAAAACAGGGGGGGGGGGGGGGGGGGGGGGGGGGGGGACAGAGGAAGGATACGTAGATGCATGGAAATACAGTTCAAAACCGGCCCCCAAAACTGAAGGGAGTTAGCATTATCTGAAGCCACTAGCTACAAAAGCCTCTCCTACTCTGCATTAACAAAGATCAAGGGGAAGAAGGTCTGGGCTTCTTGGGGCTTCCACCGTTATGGTGCAAAGGGTCTGGTCCTGATGGAACTGACCTCAGCTCCTCCTGATCTCCACCCTTGGCTCCTCCAGCAGCATTTCCATGGATCAACCCTTTGTTATCAGAACCCTTCACTGCAGAAAGCAGTACCTGAAACGCACGGTTGTAAGAAATCAATAAGAGTAATAAAACAGGGGGAGGGAAGAAGAAAAGAAGAAAGAAACGTAGAACACAGAGAAGCAGACCTTCCTCGTACGGGCTGCAGGGGAAGCTGCAGACGGTGGTAAGACTGAAGCTTCATCGTGGGAGGCTGTGACAAGTGACGAGAAGACCATAAACAGGAATGCTGTGGCAATGAGTATGCAGCAAGGGGGGAGCTTATTCATGGAGTTAATACGAGACGCCATTGCTAATCAAGATCTCTTCAGGGGAGGAAGATGAGTAGAAGTTGGAGTTGTATGAGTTCTGTAAACAGGAGAACACCGCTCTATTTATACCATCAAGCTGGGCAGTGTGGAAGGAGAGAGGGAGAGAGATAAAATTCAGTAGTGGAAGCAAATGATTGAACAGAGCAGCCGTTTTAAGCGAAACAGAGGAAAACAGAGCAGGGGATCTTCTCTGCTTGTTATTATTCTACTGTATAATAGTGTCAGACGGAGGAGGAAAAGCACCTGAGGGGTGCGCGGTTCTTGATTGGAGCCAAGGGATGGGATGATGGATGGAGGCGATGGCCACAGGCAACGTCAATGGCGTCATTGCCACCCCCCACTGCCGCTTTGCTATTTGCTTGCTTGCTGTCCTTCTTCTCTATCAATCAATCTTCAGCTCGTTTCATCATTGGAGGGAGGGAGGGAAGAAGATGGACTTGAATGAGGTGGCACGGGTAATCAATCCAACTATGGTGCTCACAGTGCGGCTACGAGAATATATGCTCACAATATCACCGCATAGATCCAATGATCGTGGAGCGTCTGACGCTCGATCCAGACAATTATGCGTCTCTGTGGTCACGTTCTCACAGATTTGGTTGTGAGCACCCATAGGCCATAGCCGGATTATCCCACAATCATGCGTCCCTGTGAGCACGTTCTCACAGATTTGGCTATGAGCACCAAAGCCAGGTTGAGACCAGGACAATGAGTTTGTTTTTGTGGGGGTGCAATAACCTATGTACGATGAAACTCTTAACGACAAACATGTTATAATTAGGAAACGAGATGTGCTTGGTAGTTGGTACGAAACATATGAGTGGGTGACAGTGAAAAATGCCACCAACCTACATGGCTACATCTGATATTCTTTACTTGTAAACTTCAAAGTTCTAATACGAAACATGGTGCTTGACTTTAGGCTGCTAAAGGTGTGACGCCATTAGTTGCCAAAAAAGCAGCTATTAGAAAGAAATGTCGTTCAGTTTCCGTTATCCTTGCGGATTCCCCTTTTTCTGGTGTTCTGACTAGAAAGAAAGAGATCTGATGACTGTGACTAGGGATTTTGCCTTTTCTCCCTTTCTCTTCTCATTTGTAATGATGCTCTCCATTTACTACTTAATGATCACATAAACATAAAAAAAAAAACGTTCAATTCCAATGTGAATTCAATCGTAAATTCGGGTGAGCAACCCTACAAAGAACACATCATACAACAACTTAGCGAAGCTCGAATCTATAGCACATAACATTGCATCACATCCCCCCACACAAACCACCAACGCCGAACCTTAAATACAGGAAGAACAAGAAAACATTATGGAAGACGCGTACAAATACAACACGATCACGCCAAGTGATTCAGTACACACAGTGATGCTTCAATGGTCTACAACATTAGGGTCTAGCCCCATCGCCTTTCTGGTTTTCCCCACAAACAAGTCTTTGGATTTGATCAAGCCTGGAAGAATGCCACTAACTGTTATAAATGGGAACTGTGCCACAGCGTCCCTTCTGCCCAGTGAAACGATTGCCAAGTCTGATCCTGGCTTGTAAGTGCTCAATCTGCACGGCTTTCCTCCGCTTAAAGTTTCCTTGAGGTTTTTCGCAACAACTGTAGCATGGTTTTGCGCCAGGTACCCTTGTTTAAGCTCCTGCGAGTCGATTTTGCAGCGGTTTCGTCAGTAAAGAAACCTATTAAACTGATAAGAGCCAAAGTAGGGGGATGTCAACTTACAGGAATGTCGGTGATATCTCCGATCGCAAAGACATTATCTCTGCCCTTGACCTTCAAGTACTCATCAACCATCAGCCTTCCCTTAGCATCCAAGTGACTCTTCAACACGGTATCCTTGAGCCATGACGAGGCCAGTGGTTTCCCAGTGCACAAGAAATGGCAATCTGCTTGGATAGTTTCCCCGGATGAGGTATGATACGTTTTGCTGCCGTCGTCATCTGAGACATTGTCTAGATCGACTCTCTGCTCCAGCTTCACTTCAACCTTCCTTGATTGCAGCCATTTCAATGCCTTGTCTCCAGCCTTTGGCCCAATAAACTCCAGCAGCCTTGAACCGTTATGAGCAAGTGTCACCTGCTTTTCGGGGTAATCCACAGCGATTTCTCCAGCAAGTTCAACGCCAGTAGGACCCCCTCCAACAATCAAAATGGAACTAGCTGACTTGATCTTCTCATTGTCTGCACATACAAAGTACTAGCATAAACACACACAAACTGAAACAGCATTGGAGGAAAACATATGTTCGACTTAAGCTCACTGCTTGCGATGCATCATCTAGAAATATCAATCCTGCCCTCAGTTCAGTTCTATTACTAGCCCTAACATGGATTAGAAAGCAAGGCAAGGGATAAAGCGACGAGATTCCGTGTTTGTTGTGGTTTACCTGAATGGTATTGAGCAAGCCTTTCCTTCCTAGTCTTAGGAACAGGGTCCCTGTGGCCAGTTGCAACAACAAGATAGTCATAGCCAACCGCTTCGCCCTCTTCCGTTATGACTTCTTTCTCGGTGATATTGATAGCATTGGACGTTACGACGCGCCCATTCGTGAAGTAGTCTCGATGCTTGATCACTGCTCTCTCTGCAAACGAAGGCTCGACCATACTCCTCAAGTTTGCCCATGTGATCTCGAAATAGTCCTTCCTGTTGGAAACCATTGATACAGTTCAATATCATCCCCAAAAAAATACAATAGCCTATCAAAGCGCAAAAAGGGCTCCCAGCATCGCGCCACATTCATGAGAACAAGTAGAAAAGTAAGTCACTTTCCTCTCACAAATTCCCCTGGTAAGTTAGGGTTTAAGGAAAGTGTTCCATTCCGATTCGATTTCTCCCAACAGGAGGAGACATTAAAAGTTCAAGTTCCCCTAAATCCACCATCGCCCTAACATGCAGTTGACTAGAAATGCTTCATATTCAGGACCAAAATTCGAGAATGCGAAATGCAGAGCAATTAGAGAAAGAAGAGAGCAACCCAAAAACTGGGTCATCTTCAAAGACTCCTCCATTCATCAATCAACAGGTCAAGGAATCATAAACCCACAGAAAAATTGAATCACACTCTAAATAACCCAGTGCAATTATGAAGCAAAAAGGAAAGAGCGCTACGGGTCAATGAGGGTAACGTCGGCAGTGAATTGGGCTGATTTGGCGAGCATTGAACCAGCAACGCCTCCTCCAACGACCACCAGCCGTCGTCCAGTTCCCGACGACGAACCATTCTGCTCCGCCATGATTTCCGGTCAGACGATGGGGAATGAAAATGAAAGATTGAGGAAGGTTTGGAGGGTTTTAGAAGCAGTGGAGGTATAGCTTGGCGAGGAAGGCGAAATGAGAAACCAAGGAATCTAGAAAAGGGAGAAGCTGGGTTTTTGATGATTCGTGGGGTTTATTGGGTTTCGGATAAATTCCTGGGACTCCAGGAGCTACCACCATTTTATAGCGCTCCTCTTTGAGTCTTGATCTTGAAACCGAAGCAGCTGGGCTGGCTTGGCTTGTTGCCGCGTTGTCAAGTCAAATTACTCATTCGCCATTAGAATTTGCAGGCTGGCAAAACTAGTCATCAAGCAAATAAATAAGGACAGGTTTGGATATTAGATTTAGAGGAGAAGCGGCAAAAAAAGAATGGATTAGATCCGTAGTTGCGATTAAATTGTGCGATCGATCGGGTTGACTCTGGAAGTTCGATGACCAAATTGTTATTCTCTTTCTTTTGGGATCTGGGGTTCAATTTTATATTTCAAACAAACTATCCTTCTGCCCCAAAGAACCAGCTCAGGACTTACGTCAATCTGGGGCAGAGGTGACGGCAGGAAGGAGGGAAAGCATATACGGGGAGTTCGGCCCCGGAAAGTTGGGCCGGATGGATTAGGACTCAGAAACTAAGCCCAATCTCCATAAGTGGAGAGGTAGACTTGTTTATGGCCCAAGTTTGACTATGATTCCTTGGGCCGAATCGGATACGCGCTCGCTCGTCGCTGATTTGCCTGGCTGGCTTTAGCAGCTTGTGTCTGCATGTTATTGTACGCAATAATGGGAAAGAAGATACGGGGGAGCATGGAGCGTGACAAGCACGTGGCAGTTGGCAGAGAGAGAGAGAGATGTGTATTTAGTTGTTTACCTATTTGGATTTCTCGTGCTTTGGCTGCTTTGGTCGCTGCTGTGCTGCCTGTTGGCCTTTGCAGTTTTGCATCTATTATATCATGCATGCACTTAATCATTGGTAACCTTCACACCATTTTGGTCAACTCGATCTCTCTTTGTGGATACTAAGGTTGTGTACTAAGGTAGTTGTGGATCGAGTAGAACCTTCGCTTGATTCTAAAGCTGCAGAGAGAGATATGGGCATGTGGAGCAAATGTAACATATTTTGATATGATATTAGGGGGATTTAGAAGGGAATCAGGGGCGGACCTAGCTAGTAACCTCGAAAATTTTGTGAAGTACCTATATATTTTTGGTACACATTTTTCTAATTCGGAACTTCCGACACGCCTTAAATAATAGTGATCGACACACCTTCATTATACGAGAATGATTTTCTTGTTATAAAGTTATTTATCTTAATAAGTAATAAACAATAATAAGTAAAATCAAATAAGTATGTTTGTTTTAAAGTAACTCACACCAGTGCACCACAACCAAACAATGAAAAAAAAATAAACATTACCCTATCCTTTGAAACTCACAGTTTCCACTCCTTGATCATTACCCTTACCCCTTTTTAGTTTCTAATTACCGAGACCCTATGCCGCATCCCCCTTTCTTTGATCCTTTAACACTCTGTTCTAGAAAGAAGGAAAAAGAGGGGAAGGGAAAAGAGCGATGGAAAGTTGGAGAACCAAGACATTTTCCCTAGTTTTCGAAGAGACCTACAGTACGAGAGGGAGAGAAAATGGATGGAATAGTTACTGTGTAAGCCTCTCCCCCCAAATTGGAGAGAAAATGGCTTGGTGGTGCACTTTCTGACATTTGCCCACTATTTCTTTCTTTTCGTGTTTATCTTTTTTTTTCTTGTTAGGACTTAGAAATAAAAGCAAACAGGTATATAGACTATAATTAGGAAGTTCATTATTCTCTTTTATGATGTATTTCTTTCATATTTTTTACGTGATGTATTTAAAAGGTGATATACTTTCTTCTTATGATATATTATTATAGTTGGTGGATGAATAGTAAGCAAAATTAGTAACAAAATTAATAACCCAATTAATCTCCTCAATGTTGTATGTTTATGTTTTTAGTTATTAAAGTTCAATCATTTTTAAATAATTGATGTGGTCAAATCAAGATTTTAGAACAAAATACCCTATCACTAATTTTTACGATACAATCTATTTATAATAAAGTCTATTTACTAAGTAGAATATTAACATACAATCAAATTAACATACAATCATAATTAGAATATTAACATATAATCAAATTATTTTATAATAAAGTCTCTAATTCATAAGTAGAATATTAACATACAATCAAATTATTTTACTATTACATAACCAATTAAATAACATATTAATCACACTTTCCAATACACACTTTACTTCCCACTTTCCTTCATAAAACAACATTTTCCTCCCAATTCCCTTCACCTCCAAATCTCCCCTCCCCTCTTAATTTTCTTTCACCTCCCCTCCTTTTCCTCTCTTCCTTCGGAAACATAGTGTAATTTTACTTGCTTTTGAAGTTGGTGTTGACCTTAACTATTGCAATTGTAAGCTGTGAAAGAGGAACTGTACTTCATTTACAAGTGGTGTTAGTGTCTCTTTTGGATGATGGTGTGGCAAATTACAACGTGAAGTTGAGTTACTAATGTATATATATATACATACATATTAGACAAATTTTATATCAACAAAGCACGAGAAAGATTCGTCATATTTAATAAATCAACATTTATTAATTGACAAGACACGTTTTGCAATTAATTGACATTAATAAAAGTTGATTTCTTAAACATGATGAATCTCTCTCGTGCTTTGTCGATGTGAGATTTGTCTGATATATATAGAACTTTGAAGTTAAACATGCTCACTATGGAGCAATTCAAGGATGAGTGACTTTCGGAGAAGTCACCTTGATATGCACTCCACGGCAAAAATTCGTGCGGGTCTATGTTCAAGAAGGACAATATCTTTGACCAAAAAAGGTTCGAGATGTTATAAATACAATTATATCCTTTCTATTTTATGTTTTAATGAGGTTTCAATGATGGTTTGTCATATGGGGATTTTTGGTGCAGTTTGCTCGAAAGGGGTATACGGATATCATGGAAGATTATGAAGGTGGTTGTGGTGTTTTGGCTGATTTGACTGTAAGGAAGTGGTTAAGCACCATACACGGGTCTGTATAAGATCCAGCATAACCATCTCCCAACAACTCGAGTTATTAGGACCAACTGGTTCATGACATTGTATCAGAGCTGGTTTGTCCTTGAGGTCGCGTGTTCAAGTCCTCATGACCCCCAATATTAACCGTTGTCTTTCAAGCACATGGTAGGGCCGGGCTTGTGCAAACTTCAAGCCCATGAGTCGGCTTTCGTTTGAGGGGGTGTGTAAGGAAGTGATTAAGCACCATACACGGACCTATATATGATCCAGCAAGATGCAAGATCTCAGATTATTTTCCTTATGGAGTTGCTAGCTCATCGTGTTGTGGTTTGGAGGGGATAACATTCATGGTCTTTGTGGGTGGGACAGTCGCTTGTGAAATGGTGCGGTGGTAGATGGAATTTTGGTTCTTAGGGAATTTGCATGGTTTGAAGCCTATTTTATTGGTGATGAATAGTTGTAACAAAATTGCCCATATAGTAACAAGAAAGTTACTTCTATGATTCTACAAAAAAAAGTTATTTTTATATTTACTTTTTTTATATCGCTTGACTGTGGTTTTTGTTTGTTTTTCGTGATGCGACTTTCTTACCAATAATTTTTTAAAAAAAATGGATCAAGCACTAATTATCTTTATGTGATGGAAATGGTATTGTAATTTTCAAAGGACTCTAGCTAGTAAGTAGTAAGTATCACTCTTGGACCTCATGCCCTAAGCTACCTAGGGACACTGTTTTACCCTCATGTCAGCCCATCAACACCCTGAACCAGATTTCACCACCGCCGAGTAACCCCGTGTGGGAGATTCACTGTGATGGATCATTTTTAAATGATTCCCAGAAGGCGGCATATGGCGTTATTGTTATTGATGACCATGGAGATATCTGCGACGGGAGGGCAGACACGCTTGTTTGTTCCTCATCTTTGGAAGTGGAAGCAAAAGCTCTCTTGGAAGCTCTATTGTTGGCGTGCAACCGAGCAGTTCAATGTTGGATCCGGTCCGACTGTCTTCCCTTGGTTCTGGCCCTTTCAGCTCCGCCAGAGTCTTGGCCTTGGAGAATCGCTGCATGGTTGGGGATCATGGCTAACATCCTTCTCAAGAACCCTCTAATTAGGGATGACAACAAAACCCAAACCCACGGGTACCCACCCGACCCAACCCGGTCAACGCGGGTAAAATTTGTGTTGACGGGTTTTGGGTCGGGTTTGGGTTTAAACCCGTTCACTATTCACCGGGTTGGGTTGGGTTTGGGTTTAGGTAAACCCGATCCGTGGGTACCCGCCCACACCCATATAATTAATTTTCTCGGCATATTTAATATCCTAAACAACTAATCTTATTTATGTTTGTGGAGACATGCCTAATTTTTTCTTTCTAGTTATGTAGTATGAAGTTGATGTTATCGAGTGGAGAGTGAAAAATTTAATTGAAAGGAAGAAACTTTCAATTAATCATGTTATTTATGGATAATTTGTGATTTGCTTCAATTTTCTTGAGTTTTCTAGATTGTTGTTGAAACAATTTGTATAGTTAATTTGTGATTTGCTTGAATTTTCTAGAATAGTGTTTCATATATGGATAATTTGTATTGGGAGATTGATATTTGACTTTAATTTTGATAGGAATTTGTTAGTAAATTTTTTACGACAAAAACCCGTGGGTACCCATGAACCCGTGGATACCCAGCGGGTTGGGTTTGAGTTTTTCAAACCCAGTGGGTTTTACCCCGGGTTTTTTTCACGGATAAACCCATTAATTTGGGTTTGGGTTTGGCAAAACCCGACCCATTGCCATCCCTAACTCTAATCAAGGTTTCTTTTTTTCCAAGGAAGTTCAATGCGCGAGCGGGTTGGGTGGCACAAACGCTTACGCGGGATGAGCTCCCTCGGGACTGGATTGTTATCCTAAATCTCATTTCCCCCCTCCTTGTTGTTTTCTGAGACTCTTATAACCACTTCTTTTGGTAATGAATGAACGTTCTTTCGGTAAAAAAAAGTATTAACTATCACTCACAATCATCACAAAGCACCATCTCAAATCAAGTAATCATCAATGGATTAATAAATAATAAATCCCACCATGATATCTCTCATACATTTCAGGATCAGGATCAGGAGCATCAAATTGAGCAAAGCAAAGCACGAGGAAAATACAATAATATTAACCCAACCCTCCAACTTGTAAAGCAAGCCTGTTGTTTGTAGCTGTACGAACCCCAAGTCCCAACCCCAATTGCCTGTGTGTCGGCGGTGCGTCGCAGTAGAAACCCAATTGCCAATTTCCCCTTTTTGACTCTTCCATTTTCATCTGTTCGTCGTCTTCGTAGTTCTTACTCCACTCCGTCTCCGCACCTAAAAACCTCTCTCACTCACTCTCACTGACACCACCATCACTGCTTAATTCATTATTCATCATCAATCCAATCATTCATTACCATCACTCTTTGTTCGGTCGCTCCCCCTAACCATCTTTCTCTCTGGTTAGCTCACCCAATCTCGAACCCACGGACAGCAAAGAGAGGGAAAAAACAAAGAAAGGCGAGAACTTTCCTTGTCAACCAAACTTCCCCAACTTACCCTTCTCTCCTTTTCAGCCACCGGACAACAACAACAATCATTGTTACAAATTCCCAATTCGTGTTGAAGCCCAGTGCGGCGACGCCGGCGATTGGGTGCACCGGGGGGTTTTTTTTTCCTGCTTTGTTGTCTCCCCCGACATTGTTGGGGGACGGAGGAAGAGCCGCCGTCGTTATTGGGAGATTCTCGAATTTGGTTGTTTGTTTACTCAGGGAGATACAGTGATGTAACGAATTCTTCAGATTGATCTTCTGGCCGTTTCCGTTTCTTCTGCGGAGTTGGGGAAAGTGGGTGAGAGATGGAGTCTCGGATGGATCAGTATGAGATTATGGAGCAGATCGGCCGTGGCGCCTTTGGCGCTGCTATTCTAGTCAATCATAAAGCTGAGAAGAAGAAGTATGACCCTCTTTTTGTCTCTGCCTCTGTGTTGTTCTGTTTGGGAGATTTGCATTTGTTAATTTGATTTCGGAGCTTTAATTTTGCAGGTATGTGTTGAAGAAGATCCGGCTTGCTCGTCAGACGGAGCGATGCCGTAGATCTGCTCACCAGGAAGTATGTTTCCTTCTCCTGCTCTGTCAGTCAAGTATGTATGTTTTAGTTGACTAAGCGCTGCTGCTATTGCTAAAATCTTATGATATGTTTGACATTTCTGTAATGCAGATGGCGCTCATTGCACGAATTCAGCACCCTTACATTGTGGAATACAAGGAAGCCTGGGTCGAGAAGGTTGGTATCACAATTCGATTCGGTTTCTTCTGTTTAGTATCACTGGCGGCTGAATATGAATGTTGCCACTTGCGTATATGTAGGGTTGCTATGTATGTATTGTCACTGGATACTGTGAAGGTGGAGACATGTAAGTGTTATGTTATGCATTCAAGTAATTTAGAGTCGAATCTAGCCTGCCTCGCTAGTTTAATTACTAATCTATGCATTTGGTTGATTCGGAGTAGGGCTGAATTGATGAAGAAGAACAATGGTGTTACTTTTCCTGAGGAGGTAGTTTTTTATTTGATTTCCAGTTTGATTGATGTTTGCGGCTGGCATTGCATAGTAGGCTAAGTTATTTGAGTACGACTGACGGCCATTGTTGGATGCAGAAACTTTGCAAGTGGTTCACGCAACTGCTCTTGGCTGTTGAGTATCTTCATTCTAATTATGTCCTCCACCGTGACTTGAAAGTATGTGGAGTAGAGTTTTGATTTCTGATTCTGAGGTTTTGTATAAAGTTTAAAGATGGTGACTTTAGTGATGAAAGCGTTCTTTTTTTCCCCGCAGTGCTCAAATATCTTTCTGACTAAAGATCAGGATGTCCGCCTCGGTAATTCTGTTTTGATTAATGTTTGGTTATGTATTGTGTGCATTGTTGCTGTGGTCCTTTTACTTTTGCTGATTTTTTTTTTTTTGGTTGAATTCAGGGGATTTCGGACTTGCTAAAACTTTGAAGCAAGATGACTTGGCTTCATCGGTATGTTTAAGCTCCCAACTTTTCCTTTTTATTTCCCTATTACTTTCTTGTGCCAGCATAGAATCTTGTAGATGACTACAAAATATCACGCTGGATTGTATTGTTCCGACATTGAGTACTTCATCTGTTGCGCAAAGCATGCCATTTGATTGGAATGCATCAGGCCATTTAACCTTTTTCTTGAACTTGATTGTTTCTCATACTTTGATGAATTCATTTCCCCCTGGAATTGCTTGTGTAGTGTGTGATACCGATACGGCAAAGATAATCTGACTGTTTTTTTATTTCCCAAGTAATATGTGCGCATGTCTGCGTTTGTGTGCAGGTGGTTGGAACTCCCAATTACATGTGTCCTGAACTACTTGCAGACATTCCATATGGTTTCAAATCAGATATTTGGTCTTTAGGTATGGTGCTTCCAAGGTCTTGAATTTTTTTCGTGATTGTGAAATTATGTTACCTCTTTCTTAATATGGGTTTGTTAATGACCAGGATGCTGTGTATATGAGATGGCTGCTCATCGCCCTGCTTTCAAAGCTTTTGTAAGATTTCCTTTATCCCAGATATGAAAGCCATTGCGTTAGAAAGTTAGCTGCAATATCTTAGAACTTCGAAGCATTTTCTAATCCATCGATTTATCCGTAAATTAATCCCTTCTGTAATTGTCCTCTTGCAGGATATGGCAGGATTGATAAGCAAGATAAATCGTTCTTCAATTGGTCCTTTGCCACCTTGCTATTCTCCATCCTTGTACGTTCTCTTATAGTATTGGTATTTTCTTTTTCCGTATCATGCGGCAGAAACTTTATAAGTCTCATACTAGATTATCTCTGTGAATTTCCTAAAAGAACTGAAAAAAGAAAAATTTGATGGAGCAACTGCATAATTTACAAGTCCTATCTTTCTCTCATTTTTATGGATGGCTAGCCCGGTGATCTCTGGAATATTAGTTATGATCAACACTTAACTCTTTAGCGATGATTTGGGACTTACAGTTGATACATTGATCACAGGAAAGCACTTATTAAATGCATGTTGAGGAAAAATCCTGAGCATCGTCCTAGTGTAAGCATACCTCTCAATTTCTTTCCCGCTATGTAAGTTTTATTCCCGTTTCCTCCTTAACAATCCGAGTACCTTTTTCCTTTCAGGCAGCTCAGGTCCTAAAGCATCCATACTTGCAGCCTTATGTGGAGCAGTGCCGATCTTCTTTCAGTCTTCCAACTTGCTCTCTCGAGAAGCCTCCTTCAGCTGGTCGTGGTTCAAGGAGAAGCATGGCTGAAAGCCATAGCAGCAACAGCTCTAGTAGTGATAGAGATAGTTACCTCTCAAGCGAGAGAAACATCTCAACTATGGGAGAGAATAAAGGTACTGATACAGATCTGGCATCAGTTGATGATGATAATGACACTGAACAGACTACGCCAAGCGAAGGAGATAGCAATCATACAGTTCATAGCGACAAAGTCAATGAACGGACAGTGATGAAGGTCAACCATTATGACGATGGGGCCAATGTTGAGTCCAAGCAGCAGCCTAAGACTATTAAGAGTATTATGATGGCATTGAAAGAAGGCAAGACTAGGGAAAATGGTTCTCCACTGAGAGGGGCTCGTACGAAAGCTACAGGCATAGCAACAACACCAAGAAATACCACAGAATCAGTGTCGAAAATTCCAAGACCCTATGCTGTTGCTCCGAGTTTGAAGCCTAACGCAATTGATGCTTCACCTATTGCTCAGGCAAAGTTGACATTCGATTCTGTTAAGCGGATTCCAGCATCAACCCCTTCAAAACATCAGGTAGAATAGTATTTTCCAGTCGGTTTATTTGGTAGTTGGTATTCTGATCTCTTTAACGTTTAAACTGCTCACACATTTAATCACCTCCTCAATAGCAGTTAACAATAATTGGTTCATCGCCGAAGACTAAGCCCAGACACGATGGCATCCCGCCATCTGTCCCCGCAAAGCTTTCTGATGATGGACTTGCTGCAAAGTCTAGGCAGAGAACCCCGCCTTCCAACATAGTTCGACGGTGTCCATTCCCTGCACGGACAAGACAAGTTGGAAATGACTCCCTAACTGAGACTACTGCCACGACTAAGTCCCCCGAACTTGCTTCTCACGAAGTTCCCGATGGGCAGTTCATGCATTCTACTAAGGAGCTCAAGCAAGAGACGTTTCACAAATCTCCTGTTGAAGTTTCAAAAGTGACACAAACTGAGACTACTGTCACGACTAACTCCCCCGAACTTGCTTCTCGTGAGGTTCCAGGCGGGCAGTTCATGCATTTTACTAAGGAGCTTAAGCAAGAGACGTCTAACAAATCTCCCGTTGGAGTTTCAAAAGTGACTCAAACTGATAGCAGTAATTCTGTGTCGTCTGCAGTTTCAGTTGAAGCAGCTGAACTTTATGATGATGCAACAACTTCATTTGATGACATGCAGACACCTCCAAATCATGTGATAGAAAGAAGGCCAGGAACTTCAGATCTTCCAGCACTAAGAGTCTCATCTCCATCCTCTTTCCACTCTGATGCTTCCGAAAATTTATCAAATGAAAATCCTGGATATTCTCCTGGATCTGCAATCTGCTCAGTTAAACCTTCTAACAGAGCAGATGCCAATGCCAATTCTTCCACTGGTGCTGGTAACATGATGTCAAGTGCAGCACTCCATTTATCAATTCCAGTTACTGAAGAAGTGACAATTCGTAAGGAGGCTATCCCTGAAAGTCAGCCTAGTAGCAGTAGACCTGAAACGTCACTTGGATCAAATGTTACTTCTCCATGTAGAGGTGATGACAAGTTTACGGTGACAGAACTTCTATCAGTTGCAGAGGCTACTACTTCAGCTCTCTCACCAATTTCGGCCGCTCAAAACTATTTCCAATCAGAAAAAGGAACAACCATCTTTCAAAATCCACCAGTGGAAAAGGGTTCTGCTGCTGGCTGTCCTCCTTTCGACGATGTCATACATGTCATACGCCACAGTAGTTTCCGTGTTGGGAACGAGCAGCCAGTCATGGAAGCTGTTGAGATGGGAGTTCAAAATATGGACGTCGGGAAACTCTTGAATGTTATGAGAGATGAACTGGATATGCGAAATGTGGGGGCTCCAGTGACACTTAAATCGGCAGGAGGCTCAGAAGCCGCAAGCTTGAAATCTAGCCTGTCTACTGATGATTCCAGCTTCAAGGAAATGGATATGAAAGCTGCACCCTCAGCCATGAAATCTGATACTTCTGAACTGGCAAAACCTACCTCGCCTGTCAAAGAAGAAGTGGCTCCGTCGCCCACTACTGCACCCAAGGAAATCTTGGACGTGAAGTCATTTAGGCAGCGAGCTGATGCACTTGAAGGGCTTTTGGAATTGTCTGCTGACTTGCTGCAGCAGAACAGGCTGGAGGAACTGGCAATCGTTCTCAAGCCGTTTGGGAAAGATAAGGTCTCGCCAAGGGAGACAGCGATATGGTTGGCGAAGAGCCTGAAAGGGATGATGATCGACGACAGTGGCCGGAGTTCATGACTCTCTCTGCAGTTTAGCCTGCTCCTTTTTTCTTCTTTCTGTTCTACTTGGTAATGATATTTGTCCAGCCACTTTTTTTGGCAAATCCAAAGTTCAATTGATTTTTTTGGGTGGGGAGAACAGATAGGCTCTTTTGATCAGCTTGTTCTTCTTTTTGTTGTAATTCTTCTTCTCTTTGCATTTTGTATGTACATAGTGAATTATACCAGATTGCATAACTGCATCGTTGTTGCCAAATGTATGGATGAAAGTGGGTATTTGGAACTGTGAATTGGGTCAATACAATATAACGAAATAATGTCATTCATACCAAAAAAAAAAAAAAAAAAAAGTTTGGATCTTTGTTTGTAGCTTTCATCAGTTTCAATTGCAGTGCCTTGTTCAAGCTCCAGATTCACGTTAAACCCGAACTCTTCCCCTGCCTTTTGGATAGGGATGACAATGGGGCGGGTTTGCTTAAACCATCCCCATCCCCGCTTTCAAATATTCAAATCCATACCCGCCTCATACCCATGTGAGGAAGATTTTGTAAACCCATCCTCATACCCGTGGGCTTCGGTACCCATTGGTAATACCCGCTCCGTACATCCAACATTATAATACATAAAATTTTATATGTAAATTTTCAATTATAGCATTAAAAGCACCTATTATATCATGAAGTCGAGAAAGTGACAATAATTCTTAATATGGTTCAAAGCATTTTATCCTAAAATTTCCCTTAATCCATAAAATAGAGTACTACAATGTAATCCAAATTATTATTTATCTGACTCTAATACATATACTAAGCAATAATGAACTAATATAATCTTGCCGAGACGAGGGAAAAGTGAAAGAGTGAAGAGAGAGTTGAGGAAAATAAATTAGATTTTGATTTGCGTGACCATTCAATTGCATTTTTACTTATTATTATTTTTATTTACCCTCACTATCATTGATAGATTACTATTTCATTCATGTATTTTTTATATGTGAACAAATATTCTTGGTGGGGCGGGTATGGGTATGGGGCAGACGAGGCTAAAACCATACCCGCCCCGTACCCATCAAACATTTTGCGGGTTTTACCCATACCCGCCCCATACCCAGTCAAAACGGGGATTCCCCGTGTTGACTGGGTTGGAGACGGTCGGATACCCGTGGGCATGGGTTTGAATCCCTACTTTTGGATAGTGGCCACTTTGTTCTCCTTTACTCTCATATTCTCGTGCTTCCCCACCGCAATGTAATCAATCAAAGCCCAATAAGCAATCAGACACCAAACTCTCTTCAGCGAAATGAGGCCCAACCTGGGGAATTGCCCGGCCCAAACTAGGCCCAGTCGCTAAGCCGCTCCTCAACAGTCAACATGTAGACAAATTGCGAAATTCCTTTTTCAGATTTCTTTCATATCAGCCCATCGGAGACGGAGAGTCTCCTTCCGTTGTCGTCTCTCCGCGGAGAACGAAGAAAATCCGAAGCCGAAAGATCGCTCGTCTTCCTCCTGTGTTGCAGAAGAGTCGGACAAACAGCTTCCGCCGCCGGCGCGATCTCAATTGAACCCGAGATCCATGGTAATGTCTCTTCCTCCAGTTCAATTTGGTCGCTCTTCTCTTCTCCTGGTTGTCATCGACGGTCCCTCTCCTTTTTCTCGCCCGCGGTTTCTCTCCTGATCAGAGGAATTCACGCATCCATATCCTCGATTGATAGTGTGCCTACATGAGTTTCTTTGACTGGCTTCCGGAATTAGGTTTAGTTAAGTTCCAAAGAATTCAACTCAGCTCGATAACGTGTGTCCTCGAGTTTGTTCTGTTGAGGCTGAATTGGGCTGCAACATTGTGGTTTGTTATTTACCGAGCTCCTGAAGCTCTGTGTTGATGTAGCTTTCGCAAAGCGTTGATTGGGTCTAGTTACAGATTGATTTAAACCTCTGCCTTTTTGATTGTTGGTGTAGGTTCTCCTACAGCCCGACCCTTTTCTTAATGAACTCACCAGCATGTTTGAGCACAGCACCGAGAAAGGCTCGGTTTGGGTCACTCTCAAACGATGTAAGTCTCATCCACGCTGGCTTATGGCGGTGTAGAGTTTGAATGTTTGTTGATGGTTTTGGAATCCATTGAAGGGTGTTGAACTGGTATGCTTGTTGTTTCTCGTGACTTGAAGCATCCTTGAAGTCTAAGGTACAAAGGAATAAGATGAAAACTGCTGGTGAACCTCTTGACTACAGGTGCCTCATCCGTGCAACCAATGGCAAGAAGACAATCTCTACTTCCGTAAGAAACTTCCTTCCATGAACCATTACTTCAATTTGTGCAGTTATCATTGCAACTGTTTAGCTTGGTTGACCAGGCAGTCAACTGCTGTCTGCTGAAACGGCATTGGTCCATCACAATCTCAATCTTTGGTGGTTTACCATTTTAGGTGGAAGCCAATAGATTCATAGTAACTTCGGCATTACAGCTGGATTTCATCTTGCTTTGCTTCTATACTGTGTTGTATTGGATCTGTGTAACTTCAGATGCGTCACATACTCATCAGCATAAGTTATTCGGTGCTTAGATTTCTAGACATTGTGTCTGGTTTGTTTTTATCAGTAAGGAGCTATAACAAGCTTGACTCTGTTGTCTGTTCGTCCCTTGTCTGAAATATGATGTCATAGTTGATCTAGTTCCTGACAAGGCTTAGTCCGAAATTCTTGTGCACATACGTCAGATGTCTGAGTTGTGAATATATACACGATAGGTTCTTGAACCTGCCTACCAAACAACTAGCTCTAGCTGAACGTGTAGTCTGTTTTAGAATGGATTAGAGAGATTATGAGGCCATATCAATATCTTGCCAGTAAGAACGATCTCTGTCCCCGGTGCCACAAATTAATCGAAAATATCTGCTGAGAACTAACCAGGGGAGCATGCATTTAGTTCGTATGTGATTAAATACGCACCTCGTGTTTACTTGACCATGTTCTTTCTTTGGTGATTGTGCAGGTTGGGGCGAAGGATCACCAGAAGTTCCAAGCATCTTATGCAACAATCCTCAAAGCTCACATGACAGCTCTGAAGAAGAGGGAAAGGAAGGACAAGAAGAAGGCTGCAGATGCAACAACGAACAAGAAAGACGGGGAGAGCTCGAAAAACAGAAAACCTAAGAAGGTCTGATGATGCTTTTGCTTGTTAGGAAAGAAAACATGCAGTTTGCTTTTAACTTTCTTCGTTTCACAAAGGACAGAGGGGTTAATTGGAACTTAACTTTGCGGGAACAAGTAGAGAATTGTCCATTTTGTTTTGGCGCAATGCAGATTGCTGCCAGGTTTTGGATACCCTTGGTAATTGTCCATTTTGTCCTCACGGCCAGTCCAATTCCTTACCGGAGACTGAATCCACTCCGGCCACTGAAAATCCTCTCTTTTATTAACTTCCCTCCCCCCAATTTTCCGATCACACTCCACATCTTCCAATCTTCGGTTTCGCCCAGCTGTTTCTCAATGTCTCAATCCATCGCCATCACCATCGCCGACGGATACAAAATCCAGCAACCTCACAACGGCAAATCACAACCCCGGCGGCGCAGCTGCTGCAAATCCACCTTCTTCATCATCTTCGCCGTCGCCCTAATCTGCGCCGTACCCGCCGTCACTAGCTTCCTTATCTACCTCCAGCCGTCCCTCCCCACCGTCGCCATGACCTCCTCCGCCGTCACCGTCAAAAACATCTCTGCCAACAGCCTAGCCACCGTCAAAAACGTCTCCGCCGGCAGCCTCCTCACCGCCGCCTGGGAAGTCAGCTTCTCCATCACCAATGCCAACGATGACGGATTCCTCTACCACCGCCTCATCGCCTACGCCGCCGCCGCTGACGACGGCGTCCGCATAGCCAACGTTACCCTCCCGCCGTTCCGTCAGGCCGGACGCAGCGCCGCCACCCTGTCCGCCTCATTCCCATCGCTGAACTTCGTGGTGGACGACGACTGCGGGGCGGCCAACCGGACGATCCTGAAGCCGTGTGGGCCCGTGCCGCTGAGGCTGGAGCTGGAGGCCGCGGCGGTTTACGAGCGGCGGATGACGTGGCCGAGGAAGGGGAACGTGGTCGAGGTGGCATGCGACCCAACGGAGGTGACGTTCCGACCGAACGATACGAGAATGGAGCTGGGTCCGTCGAGCTGCCGCGCCGACGGGGAGTGGCGGCGGTTGGTGGTGAAGTGCTGGGCCGTATTCCGAACCTACATCTTCTTCGTCGTCGTGTGTGTTGTGATTTTGGGGTGTGTGCATTAGGCGCGCGGTTTGGGTTTCTCTTTTTCTAAAGGGGAATTTTTTTCTTTGATATTTTTTCCCCTATTAATTTTGTTTTGAGGCTAATTTTGATAGTAGCATGCACTAGTAGGGAGTAGAGCATAAATTCGTCTGTAGATGTGATCATGTGAAATGATTGTAAAAACGTGTCGAAAAGGTGTTTTATACTGAAATTGTGATTTAATTATTGTTCAATCATATCATATTATTAAATTATAGTTTAATTATGGAGAAATTTCATCAAATCGTAAGCATCTCTACAATAATCTAGGGGTAGAAAGGACCTTACATGCTAATCAACAATAATCCAGATTTGTACTCTTCATTATTATAAATTCTTCCTAGTGTGAGAACCAAATTGTAATTTTTTCATATTGTTAATTCGCACAAAATATAGAGATTTTTTTAATTATAAACGAGAAATATATCAGTCGAGAGAGAATAAGGGAGATATATCGGAATTTAGCTATTATCCTGATATTGGATTATCAGCGAGTGTCAATGTCGTTGGATTAGTGTTTTCCAAATTTGTGAACACATGAGAACAGTCCAGTAGTGATAACTTAAGTTAAAAACCACGCCCTGATTAACATAACTAGCTATTTATATGACTCGCTTGTCAGATTAATTTCATTTTAATTGTTATTATTTTATATTAATCTATTCATTTTTATTTTAAAATATATATGAGGTCTACTAAATAATTTATTAATTATTTGAAATTAATATTTGTGCTAATTATTGATTGTAATATTAATGATAATTAGTTCATAAGTAATTTTTAGCGACGGAAGCATAATGCGTCCCAAAGGTAAACTTTTGGCGACGGAAATGAACTTCGTTGCAGATTTTCTCCTTTTGTCTTTAGCCACCGCCCACCTAAGGCTTTGGGCGCAAGGAAAGAGGAAGGAGGGAGGACGGAGGAGAGTGTATTTGGAGAACCTACTCGATGAAGACAAGCTAAACTAGGAACGGTTGATCACGGCATATATAAGGTTTACGAATCAATCAACTATGATACTTCAATTGTAATTAAAAATTTGTTACCATGATGGCTAATAGCATCCCTCACACACATTCATTGTTCATTTCTTGAGCGCCCGTTTATTCAGTGAGTATACGTAATTGATCGGGGTGCAAATTCGTTCGTGAACCACGCTACGATCGAATGTTGGTATATAGACCATAGGAGTACATTCTCATTTGTCGATTCATTTATTAAAACTATGTCTCTGAAAGATGTATTGGAAAGTAATATTGTCTGTGAAAAATGGCTTGAGATTGCATTGAGATCTCGGAGCCTAATTATACACATATAGAGGAGAGTTTGTAGCAACTAACACACACACGTTCCACAGAAGATAGGAACGGTAGAGAGTGGGTAAAAAATAAAAGAATAAAGGAAAAGAAAATTCTTTTATGCACTATCTCTAACACGCCCCGCAAGACGGAGGAGGTATCAACGACCCCGAACTTGGACCGTAAGAGCATAAACCGGGTGGATGGAAGTGGTTTGGTGAGAGCATCTGCAAGCTGCTGGGTAGTGGGGGCATAAATAACACATCGTTGACCAGCATGGACCAACTGACGAACAAAGTGATAGTCCAAGGCTAGGTGCTTCATGCGAGAGTGGAAGACAGGATTGACGGAGAAGTAAGTGGCCCCAAGGTTGTCGGAGTAGAGAATCGGGCGGGATGGTAAGGGATGGCGAAGCTCAAGAAGAAGGTTATGATCCACTCCAATTTCGCTATAGCATGAGCAATTGTCTGATATTCGACCTCAGTGCTAGAACGTGCCACTGTGCGCTGCTTTTGAGACGGTCAGGAGATGCGAGTAGAGCCGAGGTACACCAAATACCCAGAAGTAGAGGATCGATCATCAAGATTTCCTGCCCAGTCGGAGTCAGCAAAAGCATGGGGAGAGAGAGGACCAAAAGACCGAGCAATGGATAGGCCATAAGTGAGAGTCCCGGAAGCATAACGGAGCAAATGCTTGACACACTGCCAATGGTGCGTTGTTGGGGGCATGCATATATTGAGATAGTTTATTGACGGAAAAGGAAATGTCAGGACGAGTATAAACCAGATACTGAAGAGCGCAAGGGCCAAACGATAGCGCGTAACATCGGTGGGAGAACTGCCATCACGCAAGGTGAGAGTAGTGGAGGCAGGGAGAGGCGTGTCAACGGGCTTCATGTCAGTCAGGTGAAACCGATGCAAGATATCAACTATGTACTTATGTTGGGAAAGAACGAAACCCGAGGTGGTGGGGATGACCTCAATGCCGAGAAAATAGCTGACAGCACCAAGAGCCTTGAGGGAAAACCGCAAAGAGAGAGCAGCCTGAAAGGCGGCGAGAACTGCAGAATCATTCCCAGTGAGCAGGAGATTATCAACATAGACCAAAAAATAGACTAGCGTATGCCCATGAGAATAAACAAAGAGAGAAGCATCAGAGTGCGTCCTCTTGAATCCGAACTCAAGAAGAAAATCCGTCAAAGCAGAGTACCAGGCCCGTGGAGCCTAACGAATACCATAAATGGCGCGTAGGAGACGACAAACATGAGTAAGACGATCAGGATCAACAAAGTCGGGTGGCTGGGCCATATAAACTTCCCCGCGTAAGGGAGCCTGCAAGAAAGCGTTATTAACATCGAATTGAGCAATTGGCCAATTGTGACACAGGGCGAATGCGAAGACAGTCCGGACGGTAACAGACTTGACAACCGAACTGAATGTATCAGTAAAGTCGTGGCCGGGAACCCTTTGGCACCATCAGAATTATGCTTAACACGAAATACCCAGCGGTTACCAAAAACATTATAGTGAGGAAGACGAGGGACTAAGTTCCAAGTACCATTGGCCAGAAGAGCATTATTTTCAGCTGAAAGAGCATGCCGCCATTCCGGATATTTCATAGCCTCCTTGACAGAAACAGGACGGAGAGGAGGCGGCCCAGCTGGTAAGTGGGTGTGAAATAGCCGCTTGGGCTTGAAAATGCCATCTTGAGCCCGCATGCGCATGGAGTGAGTGCGAAGAGGAGGTGGCGGTGGGCCGGGGCGAGGCAGAAGCCCAGTGGGAGGAGTAACAGGCGCCGAGGTGGACGGATGGACAGAGGAAGGCCCATGTTGAGAAGAATCTTGCTGGGGAGCTGCTGAACTTTGCTTGCTCTGATACCATGAAAGATGTATTGAAAAATAATATTGTTTGTGAAAAATGGCCTGAGATTGCATTGAGATCTCGGAGCCTAATTATACACATATAGAGGAGAGTTTGTAGCAACTAACACACATTCCATAAAGATAGGAACGGTAGAGAGTGGGTAAAAAATAAAAGAATAAAGGAAAAGAAAATTCTTTTATGCACTAACTCTAACAGTCTCATCATTAAGATTAGGAAATTCGGCTCAACCTCAATTATAAGATAATTTATAAATTAAATACCATAATATTTATATGTTATATACATACTGTTTGGTATAAATGAATTCCATAAGTTTTGAGGAATTCATTTTGAAATGAAACATTTTTGTGTTTGGTATTTAAAAGAATTTATTTTCAATTCTAAATTTTGAATTCTATGGAATTGGAACTAATTATAGCAATTCCGAGGAATTGAGATGGAATTTGCAAATGAATTCCACAAGTATGTACTAATTATAATAGAATGATATAGTTATCCTCTTTTATTAACTAAGTTGCTTATACATATGACACACCAAACACAGGAATTCATTTGACAATGAATTGTACACGACAATTCATTTTATTTCTAAAGATTTGAATATGACATACCAAACACAAGATTTCATTTCATAATGAAATTTATACGGTAATTCATTTTACAATAAAATGAATTCTCGATTCATTTGGTACCAAAGGGTCTGTTATATAAGATCAATACATGTGATTAACTAATCTCATGAGACATGTTTGCTTATCTACTCAAATTCTTTAAACATCATAATTCATATGAATGAGATATACGATTTAATAAACCTATGAATGACCAACAAGGCAACTCATAATATAAAGATAAATTTTCTCATTAGCCGGCACTCGATCGAGTTGGTTTGCTAGTTACAATTAACGTTGAGATATTTCACGAGCTCAAAACGATGATAGTTCACGCGACTTGATCAACTCAACAAGCCACATAATCAAGTTGGCTCACGAATCTCACTCGAGCTGAATACAAGACTCGGCTTCAAACTCTTGGCTCTTTAGTAAACGAGTCGTGAGTTTTTCCTTGAATCGAACGAGGTTTTCTCGAGTCGTGAGTTGTACGTTCCATCTCTTCATGACTTGTGCATTAATTCATGATTAGGTTGTCGGATAGGTGAGCAAGATCAGTACGTAAAACCAAACCGAAATTTTGGACACTCCTCCAATGCAATATACATCGTCGAATTAAGAGGCATCCTCATATGGGAATTCTTGTTACATGGTTGTGTCATAGGCTATTAGCTAGGTCGACGCGGAGATATGGAAAACGACAGCCTGATCCCAAAGGACATGGAGATGAAAATGGCAGGCCGATGATGCCCATAATCCCTAGCTAGTAGCTACTTTCCTAGTAACTCACCATATCTCACGAAGCCCTAGTGATAAACCCTCCCCCCAAATGAAGCAATTTTCCTTGCACCATCATTCCAAACACTATTCTCCATTCTAATCGATCCTCCATTCGCTCTCAGTACGTCTCCCCACTTCTCCATCTCGAGAGATAGAAATGTATTATCGCAACGTTTGCGAGGGGTCGTTCGAGACCTCCAAGGGCATCGAAACCCACCACAACGACATGCATGAAGAGGTTTCCCCACAAATGTTCAACCTGCCACCAGTCGTTCGAGACGGAAGCTGAGTTCACCACTCACCATATGCGGAACCAGGGACGCAAGACTCACGAGAAGGAGCCAACAGCGTAGAAGAAGAAGAAGAAGAAGAAGAAGAAGAAGAAGAAGCTGATGGGTAACGAAGGAGGAGTTCTGTTAGTACTGGTCATGCATTGTTTCCCTCATTAGCTAGAATAGCTAATTCTTTTAATAATTTTGGTCCCTTTTAACTAAAACACATAAAAAAAAACTCATTTAATTATATAACAAGAAACAAAATATTTTTAGTTTTTGTCACCTTCTTTCTTTCACTCGTTTGATAGAAGTTATATTCTTTAGCTACATAAAAAAGATCTTATTTAGTTATATAACACTAGAACACCACTAATTTGCTCTCTTGTCACCTTCTTTTTTTTACTATGCTAAAGGCTTATCAACAAAATCGATTAATCCCAAAAGGAATCCATACCAACAATTCTTGTAGCATTATTCATGAAAAGATAAATACATAGATTTTGATAAATACATAGATTTTGATTCTTTTTACAAAAATTGATTACAAAGAATCCAATAAGAGGGCTATTTCAAACTCCCATTTTTCTGACTTATAGTGGAGATATCTAGCCGACATTGTGATTTGTGAGCTCTATGGAGTTTGTATAACATCGGTGAATCTAGTACAAAAACTTTTGGTACAAGTGTTATTTAAGAAATAGCTCATGCAAAGTATCGAAATAAAATATTTATTCTTTATTCTTTATTTTTTTCAATAGAGACCTATAATTCATACTTTTAGCATGTGGTTTAGCCTGTTAATCACCTCCTTAAGGTAAACATTGATTTCACTACTATTGTGGAGGGCAATTTACTTATTTAAACAAGTTACATTATCTCTCTAACTACTTAAACAATCTAACTTCATAATTGGAGTGGGCGAAGAAGGTTCTAATCCTCCTCCCTTTTTACAGGTTAGAACTTCAACTAAAGAACTGGAGGTCGTTCTACAAAATAAAATAAAAAGGAACTAGGGGCCACTCTACAACCCCCATTTAGTCTCTTTTTATCTTAACATTTTACTCCACTTAGTTGAAATAATATCAGATATTAGGTTAAGTACAATTAACAAAACTTGGGTGACACTAACTACTTTAACCAAATTCTGAAATTTTTAGGGATGTGCTGACAAGTAATTTATTTATAAAACCATGATCAAGACTTAGAGAATTTTCACAATATTATTGTTATGACCATAGAAAGCACTTGATTAAAAATACATATCCATCATGAATGTAAAATAATAAAATTTATCTAAAAATAAATCTAAATATTCCGGTCAACAAATCTAAGCTAGTTTTATTAGTAGTCTTATTGTTTTGTCATTTTCTTTATGGGTTTTCTTCTGTTATTTATTTATTTATTTATTTTATGAATGTATTCTTCTGTTTTAAAGTCAAGGTGTGTCCCGCAAAAGCACTAGGATCGGATGGGATGCCTGCATTTTTTTTCCATAAGAACTGGGTGACAGTAGATATAGTATGTCTTGAGCTGCAAAGAAATCTGATTACAGGCATAGTATCCCCTACTCTAAACAACGTACACTCTTAGTTCTTATACCTAAGACAAAGAAGTCAGCTTTCCCTACAGAGTTTGGACCAATTGCTCTGTGTAAGGTGCTTTATAAAATCTTATTAAGGTGTTAGCCAATAGGCTAAAGAGAGTTCTGGATGAGGTGACTGCGAAGACATAGAGTGCATTTGTATTAGGGAGAAACATTACAGACAACATAATGGTTGCATTCGAGTGTATGCGTGCGATGAAGAATAAAAAAGAGGGGGAAAATGGTTATGTTGTTGCTAAACTGGATATTTCAAAAGCATACGACAGGGTAGAGTGGATTTTTTTGTTGTTAACTCAATTCTTTTATGCTTTCATGAACTTGGATTGAGAGTATGTCGATTTGACAAGAGCACCATTCTGGAAATCATTGTTCAGCTCTTTGAAACTTAGAATACAGATGTCATTATGGGATGTAGATGATGTTACCTATATATGACTAATTTATTGACTTAACTATACATTGTCAAATTTGAACGAGGGAATGCAATCGACATGAAGACTAAAGTGGCAATGGCAAGGAGATATATTGGAGGTCCCTTATAAGAACATTTTTCCTGAAGCATGTTGGAGTTGAGGAGAGTTAACGAAGGCTTACTGAGCACCAGCGACAAGTGAAGCTTTATGGAGAAATCGAAAAAGTATTGAAACTTGGATTTTGTTGTTATTGCAAACTTGGATTGTGTTTATCATGCTACGAGAGAAATTTTATAAGATGGATTCTTGGGCCTCTTATGATTGGAGTTACAGAACATTGGTTCTCGGAACTTTGCAAATTTTCCATATTATATTGAAGAGAGGACAACTAAAGTATGTTATATGATGATGGTGAGTGCATTAGTGAGCCATGAGTTTGGACCAATCTAGAGATGGTGGCTGAAGGGATGAAGAGCATAAACTCAGAATTGCAGTCTAACATGTTGATTTATGCTGAACTTTTGGCCTACACTCAGGATATTAGACTGTTAAGTCACGAAAAAGATGGGGAAGAAGCATAGGAAAAGGAACAAATGTTTATGAGAATATTTTCTTATACGATTGAATGTATTGAAAGTATGAATGCTGTTTAACTTCTTACCTCCTTTTTAGTTCGACCTTGATTCTAAATCCACTTATAGTAACTTTCGAATATCGTTTTACTTTTGTTGAGTGAACGACCTATTGTCCGAATGAATGTCGTATTAGTTGTTCAACAAAAGTGGGAGGAACTTGATGATGTTGTTCCACAGGTATTATAGTAGTACTATTGACAAATTAATGTACAAGAAATAATATAGATACAACCTATAATTCTGATGAAAAATTTAATTTCCTATTAACACGATATTTTGATAAACATAATTAGAACTTTTCGTTCGCCGCGAATCGCAAGCGAGCCGGTCCTTCCGGTTCCGACTTCCGGACTCGATACTCTTTAAAATCACACCAGCGAACAGATAGCAAATTCCAGTAAATTCGAACCAACTCGGACTCTCTCTCCCCTTCCCGCTTCTACCGGATTCCTCTCTCCGCAGCCGGCAAGCCACTTCCCCCATTTCCACCTCACCGCCGGCGATTCACAGCCATGGAACCCGCAACCGGCTACCCAGTCCCTCCCAACCAACAGCGCCCCAACGGCTATCCTCCTCCTCCAACCGGCACCTCCTACCCCTACCAACCTCCGCCGCAGCAGCCTTCCAATCCCTACTACTACAACCCTAGCAACGGCCAGGGCCCCGTCTACACCCCGGCCCGCCCCACCCTCTACCGCCGATTAATCACCATCTTCATCGCCGTCACCGTCGTCTTCTTCGCCGTGCTCTTCATAAGCTGGATCGTGATCCGCCCCCGCATCCCCGAGTTCCGCCTCACTTCCTTCACCCTCTCCGGATTCAATTCCTCCAGCCACCAGCTCTCCGGCACCTGGGCCGCGCGACTCGAGGTCTACAACCCGAACAAGAAGATGGACATCGAGTACGAAGCGATTCAGGCCTCCGTTTTCTACCAGGAGGTGCTCCTGGCCGAGAATCGGCTCCAGCCGTTCCTTCAGGTGCACAGGAATCTGACGGTGATGGAGACGCAGTTCTCGATCGTCAACACTTTCGTCGATCAGGCGGTGACCGACGCGGTCGACGAGGAGAGGAAGCACGGCTCCGTGGGTTTCGATTTGGAGCTGGTGGCTGGTGTAGGGTTTAAGGTTGGCGAGCTGAGGGCCAGGCGGCGTCTGCTTAATGTGAGCTGCGACGATCTCGATGTGCGTCTCGACGGCAATGGTGGCTCGGGGAACTTGACCGGACCTCCCAAGCGCTGCGACGTTTACTCTTCAGAGTAAGAATTTGAAGATCTCTTTTCTTGCTATTCTGGTTTGTCTAGTGTGTGATCTTCATGAAGAGAAGATTTTGAGGTTGGGGTAGATGTACATGAAATCTGTTAGGGCTTTTTGAGTATTGTTACAGTAGATTTCATTAGTTGTGACGAGATTATCATTTGGTTTCTTTCATTGCCAATGGCGGGGTTGGCGTTCCATGAAATGTTCAATTCTTTTTGCCCGATTGATCTCTTTCCATTGCCTGGCGTATGTGCTGAAGATAAATGTCAAAGACCTAGTTCATGAGGCATTTCAGAGTAAAAGATTGGCTACTCCTTCGATGTCTTTAGTCTTTGCCTTATGCTTTGATTATCTATTTGTTGATGTTTTACCGAGTTTGGTCAAAGATTATGCAATCCTATCATCCTATGGTTCAATGGTGTTGATGTGCGGTTTATCAATAGTCCGAAGCTTGTAGTGTCTCCACATGCTTGAGTTATATTTGCTTGGCAGTTGATGGGTGCACCCAATTTCTCAGCAATCATATAGTTTGAGGTTGATGCGTTATGAAGTCTGCGTTAACCGAACTAGTGATTGAGTGGATTGGTACAAGCCTTTGGCATTAATGGTCAGAAATGTAGAATCAGGGTTTGTGCTAAATTAGGGAGTTCGTGCGCAGAAGAAGTAGTCAGAGGTTCATTCTGATTGTCAAATCTTGTTAGATATATTGAAAGTAACTAATATGGAGAAAGGGGCGCTTTACTTGTGTGGTAGAGAATGAAAGCATTTGTGTAGGATAATCTTGTTATGAGCTATGCTGGTTGTAGTTTTGATTAACTTGGCCTAGTATCAATTTGCTGGATTGATTCAGCTATTCACGAGCCACCTGATTCCCATTAGGAAAACACGCTCTGTCACATTGAGAAAACTTATGGGCATAGCTGATGGGTAGTGGTGATTGGTGCATCTAGTTTTTAGATTAATTCAGCTGATACAGACAGATGGTATTCCAGTCTTTCAATTGTGTTCTTTCATGTCCCTACTAACCTCGAGGACTTCAAAGTTGGTCAATCTACAAGGCACGATGCGATCTGGCTTTCGAGTTGGTGTGATCAAATGCATGTTCCTTAGCAAAAAGGTTAGCATACTCTTGCCTGTTCTTTGCATCCTGGATGCTGATGTCATAGCTATTGATTTTCTTGTTTCCCATAGTTGAATGAATAACCAATCGAACTGACAGGTAGGCTGCTTTTTGTAGTTCAATGGAGTATATTGCGCGCCTTAAGTTCTGATTCTGGGATCTGTATGACACCAATTAGAAGGGTGTCTGCAGCCTGGATATGTTAAGTTCATGTGTTTTTGGCAGAGAAAGGAAAGAAGCGGGAATTGCATTTCTGAAAGGTGGTGAAAATCTCAGTCACAATTGAGCCAAGTGCACGTTTGACTTGCCAGCCTACCATTTAAATGGAGACCAAGATACAGAAACTCAGAAGCTACTGCTTGCTGCTGCTGCTGCCTGTGAATCGGCAACCATGTACTGTGCATCACCTCCAGCTACTCGTCCACAGAAGAGCAGAGGTTGGCCAACGTCGTGATGGTCGTTGATGCAATCGACGTTGGAGTTGATCCCCAGCAGAAACTTGCAGGAGTGAGAGGATGTTTCCCGTCCTCGAATGCACATAAGCATGGTTGTTCACGAGAAATCTCTGTTTGCCTGTGGCCATGCTATGTATCATCCCCGCCATTAGTGTTTTCTCTGTTCCATTGCTTCACTAGCGTATGATCAATCGGAGACGAGCAGCTTAGAGGAGGCAGATCTCCGAGTCCCCGGCAAAATCATGAAGTTGACTCTTGAATGTGTTGATACCTCGAGTTTTGTTGTCATCCCTATTTGAATTAGGCTAGGCTGATACGGGTTAATCATACATGTTTTACCCATTGTATCTTGATAGTTTCTGAGTCGTTTGGTATGAAAACACTATATTTGTCATATATGCATGGTCCAAATTATGCTCGTGTATTGGAATTTAAACTTTAGGGCAAAAGAAATATACTTTACCTAAGAATGTGCAACGGTTTGGTTTGGACCAAACTAATGAGAACTATGATCCAATAGTGAAAGAAATGACTAAGATCAGACCAACATTGTATTTGGTCCGTTTTGGCCAAGTCCAAATGTCACTTCGATCCATTTTTTTCCCAATATTTATAATATTCATAGGATCACAGACTCGACCATGTTGTATTTGATTCAGCAAGATCCGATCCAAACATCAATTTGGCCCGGTACGATTCGGTATGAACCAACCCGTTGCACACGCCGTACATACTACAATTCATTTATAAATTTGAAATGCTTGTAAACATATTTTGGTTCAACAGTTCAACTTAAGATAAAGTCGAAAATGTACACAAACATCACTTGCATAAATATTGATTAGAGATTTTCCCTCCTCCCCATATTGTTTTTTGGGAGTTGCTAAAGGCCGCCCTTAAAATTGCTAAATGTCACCCTAAAAAACATCAAAGTTACAAATTTAACCTTTTAGTTTCTTTACTCTTCCTTTAGCAAACAAACACCACTTAGTAAAGAAAATAAAACATTATTCAAAAGAGAGAATCCATCATCGTCATTCTGGAGTTGGAATCGTCGATATGATGTCTGGATCATGACTAGCGACTCTGAATCGGTAAAGTTCACTCAAAAAATTGGAAAAAAAACAAAAAAGGGAATCGTAGCTCATTTGTGGTTGCACCATGGGCCAATCGCAGCTCACTTGCGGTTGGTCCATGGTGCAACCGCAAATGAGCTGCGGTTGGTCCATGGTGCAACCGCAGCTCACTTGCGGTTCCACCATGGGCCAACCGCATCTCACTTGCGGTTGCACCATGGACCAACCGTAACTTGCCTTAGGTTGAGCGTTTTTTTGGAAATTTTGTTAGAGAATGGACGACGACGACGGTGGGAAAGACGCCGACGAACTGGTGCTTCGAGAGGGATTCGCGAAGAAGACATATGAGGGGTTCAGTTTGAGGGGTTAGGGATTGTTTGGTTTGTTTAAATTTTGAAATTTTATTGGAGGTATATAAGTCATTTATCATTAGAGTCAGGGCGACCGTTAACAATTTTAAAGGCGACATTTAGCGATTCAGTTGTTTTTTCATGTATGCTTTCAAAAGGTCCCGCTAACACTGACCAGAAAAAAAGAACAAAAACTATCAAGTTTCAAAAACTAAATAATATAATGTTGTGTAAATTCATTTTTTTTTTTTTTGAATCTTTGTAATTCTATCTTCTTAATCCCGTTTCAAGTGTAATAAACAGATAAACTTCACCCCCCAAAAAATCACATAATATCTTCTCAAAGCATGCTGATTGTAGGCTGTAGACTAGGCCACTCGAAGGCCTCTAGCAAGCTTACCCAAGCTTTGGAACTCGTAGTTGCCAGTTGCCACCGCCATTAACCTTCCGGAGCTCTGTCTCCCCTCTCTCTTTCCATATATCCCTTTTCCTTATCACTCTGTCTTCCAGTGTCTTTCCATCTTCCCACTCTCAATCTTTCTTCGCAAGAAGATTCAGCCGTTTAAAGAGAGAGAGATCATGAGGTAGAGAGCAGCAAGCCAACTAAGAACCAAGAAGCGAGAGCAGAACTCCTGACAGAGAAATGGGCGTCCCTTCGTTTTACAGATGGCTAGTGGGAAGATACCCAAACATAGTCGTCAAAGCCCTGCCGCCACCAGATCAAGAAATCGCACCCACCAGCAGCAATCTGCTTCTCCCAAACCCAAATGGGTTCGAGTTCGAAAATCTCTATCTCGACATGAATGGAATCATCCACCCTTGCTTCCACCCCGAAGACCCTTCCAACGTGACCAATCCTTGTTTCATCCGGATTTCTTAAAACAGAGTGCTCTGTTTTTTTCCCCTCCTCTGTTTTTGGCTTCATTTTCTCATATCCTCTGTTTTTTTCTTATGTAGCCGATTCAGCCGACAACGTTTGATCAAGTCTACAACGCCGTGTTCGACTACATCGATCACTTGTTCAGCATCGTGCGGCCGAGGAAGCTCCTGTTCATGGCTGTGGATGGAGTCGGCCCGCGGGCCAAGATGAATCAGCAGCGGGCCAGACGGTATCGATCAGCCAAAGATAACGAGATTGCGGTTCGTAGTAATCGAAAAGTTTGAATCTTTTCCCCCCCCTGGTTCAGTAATGATTCAATGTAGCATAACGTTATGATTGCAGGAAGAGGAGGAAGAGTGTTTGAGAAAGCAATTCGAGACGGAAGGCAAACAGATTCTTCCGAAAACGGAGTCCGAATTGTCGGACTCCAACATCATAACCCCGGGGACGGAGTTCATGTTCGAGCTGTCGAAGAAGCTGCAGCATTATGTGAATTTGAGAATGGAGACTAGTCCTGGATGGAAGGATATCAAGGTTGTGCTTTCCGACGCAAGTGTTCCGGGGGAAGGGGAGCATAAGATCATGTCGTTCATTCGGGAGCAGCGTTGCATGCCTGATTACAACCCGAATACCCGCCATTGCCTCTATGGCCTGGTATTTGAAACTCAGAAGACCAATAATCCCAATCACATTTGTTCATGTTGCTGTGCTACCTTGTGATTTGATGATGATTTATGTTGAAAACAGGATGCTGACTTGATCATTCTGGCTCTGGCTACACACGAAGTGCACTTCTCGATACTACGAGAGGTGATTCGTTGATTCATTGTCTTGTTGATGTTTCGGATTGTTTGTTTGTTGTTATTATTATTCGTCTAGAAGACCGATCTCTTGTGCAGAATGTGGCTGTGCAAGAAGAGCAACCAGTGTGTTTTTCTGCTTTGATGAGTAGCCTTTCAACGGTGGAGACGAAATCATTCAAGTCGAGAGGATGGTTCAAGGATGTGAAAGTTGAACAAGAGAAGCCATTAGCTAAAAAGCCTGCATCTTCTGTCAGGAAGACATATCAGGTTATGATTCTTATATTGTTTGACGTGTTTAGCAAGCTACCATGTGCTTATGGTCCTTGTAGACTTTAATTAGGTATCCATCTGCTAACTCTCTTCAGTTTCTCATTTTGCAGTTCCTACACGTTTGGATTCTCAGGCAGTACCTGGAGATTGACATGAGAATCTCTGATCCTCCGGAGAAGTTTGAGTTCGATGTAGACCGTGCCATTGATGATTTCGTGTTCATATGCTCCTTTGGGGGGAATGATTTTCTTCCCCGCATGCCTACCCTGGAGATTCATGAGGTATTGGTCCATTCATTATGAGAGAGTACTGGTTTTAGTTTAAAACCCCAATCGTAAAAATGTTAAACAGTTTATTCTGATGACATTTTCCAGGGTGCTCTTGATCTTTTGATGACTGTTTATAAGGAACATTTCAAAAGTATTGGAGGGTACTTGGTGGACATGGAAAAGGTAACTCTGAGACTGTGAAGCATTGTAGTAAGCTTCATTACATTGTGGCTAACGATGTCTAAACTATTTGGAGAACAGGTACAAGAGACCAAAAATGTGTTTATAAAGCTTAAGAGAGTAGAGAAGTTCATCTTGGAGGTTGGGAAGTACGAGGACAAAATTTTCAAGAAAAGATCTGAACTTCGAGATCGAAAGATGAGGCAGGTTGCTGCTTATGTAGCTGTTGTGAGTTCCCACCAAAACCTTCTTGATGAGAATCTTGTTAGCCAAGTAATTTACCCTTTTTCCTATGAAGTCGCTTCTATTTGTATATTCTCCGTCTTTAACTTGCAATCTCCAGGAAAACGAGGACGGGAATACAGACTCGTCACTGGAGATAGCGAAGGATCCAAGCTCTTCTTCCATTGGAAGTCTGCCGGTTTCTGAAGATCAAGTAACCTAGTTCTAGAAAGTTGACATGGCGTGTTAATGCTTTGTGGAGTACTGCAGTTTGCCTTCTCTACTTGCTAAGTTTGCCCAAATTTGTGTGGCAGATATTGAAGAACACAAGGGAGTTCAAGGAAAGATTAAGGTCTTGCCTTAGGAAGAAAGCTGATAATTTCAGAAACGGTGATTTGGTGAACGACAAGGTACCTATAATTGATAATAAGGTTTCCATACTTTTCTTGTGCATGAAGTAAGTGACCATACTCTGTCCTGGAAAAACTTCTGTAGGTGAATTTTGGTGCTGATGGATGGAAAAAGAGATACTATCAAGAGAAATTTTCTGCCGAAACCCCAAGTGAGATCGAAGTTACAAGGAAAGACGCTGTATGTATTATCTATAAACATGTTCCATGTCGATCAATATCCTTTACTTCGTCACAAAAATATGATCTTCTTGACTGCAGCCTAACTGCTTTGTTCTACTTCTGAAGGTCCAGAAGTATACAGAAGGGCTGCTGTGGGTTCTGCAATACTACTATTGTAGAGTCCCTTCGTGGAATTGGTAATGCTCGTTTGATCGACATGGAATCTGCCTCTGAAATGAAAAATAAGCCAAAGTGGAAAGCTGAAACCGAAACTTGAAAACTTCATTTCAGGTACTACCCATACCATTACGGACCGTTTGCATCTGACCTCAAGGGACTGTCACAAGTAAAGGTGAAGTTCCACAAGGGATCACCATTCAAACCCTTTGAGCAGCTCATGGCTGTCTTACCACCGCGAAGGTATATTGAATTGATGCTCGTATAGTTTCTTAAGACTCGCAGAAACTAACTAAAATGAGATTTCATATGTAGTTCAACTGCACTTCCCAAAGCATATCGGAATCTGATGACAGATGAGAAGTCCAACATCATCAGTTTATTCCCAACTGATTTTGCAGTAGACATGCAGGGAAAGCGGTTTTCCTGGCAGGTTTGTTAGTGTCTATTTGCTTGTTACAATTATTTTGCAAAGAATCTAATTTGTGAAAGCTGAAAATGTGTCGATCATTATTCTTTGGAAGGGGATATGCAAGCTTCCTTTTGTCGATGAACGATTGCTATTAGCAGAGCTCCATAAAGTTGACAAGGATCTCCAAGGTCATGAAACCGAAAGAAACAAACAGAAAACTGATAGATTGTTCATTAGAAGAAGCGGTTTGCCTGAAGATCAGCTGGCCTCATTTGTTTCGACCATGGAGAAAGGAATCTTCAGCAAGATGGACATTGCATCATGGTCAGTCCACTTAGTTTTGATCCACATATGATGCAAGTCTTAATTATTTAGTTAAAGTTTGTAAGTTCCTCTGATTGTCTTTTGACTTTTGCTGCAGTGGAATTGGTGGATTTGTTTCCCTGGACCAAGAGATTTGGAGCAGCATTATTGACAGGACTGTCTTGTAAGCACCTTTTATCCATAAACAACAACGAAAGAGACGGCTTAAAGATACCTTGACATGACAGTATCTTCATTTGTTGTTCTCTTCCTAGATGTCTTTTGCTCGAGTCGACCAAGGAAATCAAACATATTCCTCGTCCTCTCGCAGGAACATCATTTCCAGACAAGGTACTCAGAAAACTGTTTCCAGTGTAAAAATGAGAAAAGGTATAATACCCTCTTGCTGTCTGCATAATTCAAGCAAGATGTTCTTTTTTCTGGCAATGTGCAGACCATAACTGAAGCTGACATCGTAGCCGCGCAGTTATGGCATGAAATCCCTGTCTCCAGATACACTACCAACCACAGGTTCATCTCTTTCTGCCATGTCAATTGTCATAAGCCATAACCGGTACTTCACTGATCTGACGAGTTCATTTTTTTCTCTCCCACAGAAACAGAAACTGGAGCAGAAGCAGCAACGTAGGAGAACCACACAATGACAATGCACTGAGCTCAAAAACTTCCTTTAGGAGTAATGCCAATGCAGTTCGATTTACGGCTAACCCTTCTCCAAGACCGATCCTCAAGCCAGCTGGACCATCCAGCACAGGTTTCAGCAATGGCAGAGGAAGAGGGAGGATCAGCTCTCTTCAGCCAGATCAGGTTTCAGCACAACCAAAGTTGCAAGATGGTGAAAGCAGCATAGCTTCAGGCCACAGAAGAACTACAATCCGACCAACCCATGGAAGCAGCAGCCATGGCAGTTGAATAGCAATAATAATGATCATTTAAGGTATCAACAGGAGACTGGAAGTCAGGTTTCAGCACAACCAAAGTTGCACGAGGGTGAAGGCAGCAGCTATAGATTCAGGCCACAGAACTACAACCCGACCAACCCATGGAAGCAGCAGCCATGGCAGTTGAATAGCACTAGTAAAGATCATTTAAGGTATCAACAGGTGACTGGAAGAGGGCAATGGAGCTCCACATCATCATCATCATCAGCTGGCAATGATCACTACCCATCTCTTGCACAAAGGTATGGAAGAGTTGTTGGCAATAGTAACAATGGCCCACGTGGGTCTTCTTCTGCAACTAGGTGGAGGGCAAGAGAGCAGTCCTCATAACTAGCTGGGGGAATCACCTTCTGCAGGAAGAAAAAAAAAAGTGTCAGTACCGTTGGGGCAGTGTTCTGATATATAATTGCTCCCCTTTTTTGCAAACAAGTTATGAATATTTTGATGGAGCAATGAGCTCTTGCGTGAGTTGCGTCCCTTTTGGCCCCAACCTTGATACAACGGTGGGAAAGTGAAAAAAATATTAAGACTGAATATGTGTCTAGTATGGATACTTGGTGCAAGTGAAATAGAATGAAGGGTTAATGATGCTTGGTGCAAGTGAAATAGAATGAAGGGTTAATGATGCCAATGTAGAGCAAACAAAAAAGCATATAATTTTGATGAATATGGTAGATCAAACATAGGTAACTCAGTTTTAAATTGTGCTCCAACTCCTATCTCAAAAGAACGAACTCTTTAAAAATCTTGAATTCTTCTATGATACAAAAAATTTGAATTTTCTGATAGTTAAGCATGGTTGTCATGTCGACTTCCTGCCGGTCTGTTCAATCGAGAACAACCGGTATCGATCATAAAACTGGATGAAAAAGATTTTCAGTAATTTGCACACATGACCTCCGAAAATAAGCACCCTTTATTGAATATTAACTAAATACTTCATATTCACTGGTTTCAATTATACATCAATAGCCTACAAGAAACTTTAATTCGTTATACATATTAACTTTATATATAATATAACTAATGCTATATGGTATATAATTTTTTTTTATATAGGAACCTGGTAGAAATTTTATTGCTTAACCGTCCGCTAGGTTACAATAGCCTCCAACAGCCGTAGTAAAGATAAGGGTGGCATCTCCTCCCAACAGATGGGCCGTGGCCCTAAGCTCCGCACTGAGTCCCCCTTCTTCTGTCAGCGAGTCCACGTCATCCTTGAGCTTTGAGATGGCCTTCAAGCAGTCTGATTCGATTTCCACCACCAAAAATCCCTTCATTTCCACCACTTCCAGAGCGAAACCGATGGCCTCGCGCTCGACAATTTCCAGTCGCCACTGCCGCCAATCTCGACGAACCGCCAGTGAGCAGGAAAAAACCATTCCAGTCCCGCACAAAAATCCCAGCTCCAGCCCCTTCTCCCTCAAAAACGGCCGCATCGACATTTATTTTCATCGTTCCCGCCGAAGGCTTCTTCCAGTTAGGGGTGTAAGTTTGACCCTAAAAAACCACTGACCCGTCCCGATCCGTCCCGTCCCTGAGTGTCGGGACGGGTCAGTTTGTCTATAGGGTCAGTTTAGGGACGAGTCAGCTTTTGACCCTATAAGGGTTGGGACGGGTCACTTTTGACCCTGTGACCCTTAGCAACAACAAATATCTCATACCACATCAGACCTCTTTGTAAAAGTTTAAAAAGTTTAGGTACTAAAATGCAAAAATAAAAAAATTTGGGTACCAAAATGTAATTTTACTATCAAAATGTAAGGACTTATTTGTAAAAAAATAAACTTTAGGTACTAAATTGTAAGAAAAAATAATTTTGGGTACCAAAACGTAATTTGTAAGAAGGTTGTGTGTAGATTAGGGTCGACCCACTCACCCGACCCTTCCCATACCTTGAGGGTCAGACAGAGTCAAGAAGGAGACAGGGACGGGACGGGTCAGTTATACATCTTGACCCTTCATGGACGAATCAGACCGGGTCAGGGACGGGTTAGGGCAATTTTCAGCCCTACTTCTAGTGCACAGGTACGACTGCTCTTCTCTCCTCCTTCTGTCTGGCCGATAGGAATTCCTCATGATAGGATAGAGCTTTCCCCACAATTTCCCACTCTTTCGTCTTCTTCTTGTTGAACAAATGATTGTTTCGTTCATTCCAAAGATTCCACAGAATCATCGTGAATTTAGCTAGGTGTTCCTCTTCAATTTCCTCTAATACCTCGCAGAACCATGATGTGCACGAGAGATTTCCCCGGTTTTCAAAGATTAGCCTAAATTCAGTAGGATCCCAAACTCGTCTTGCCCACGCACACTCCACAAAGATATGTTCCTGGGTTTCTTCGAGATTGCAGAACGGGCATTCCACCGCCGCATCCTTCTTCCTCTTTTCTATATTCTTCCCCGTCGGTAGAATGTTCTGTAGGAATCGCCAAAGAAACATTCTTACCTTTGGTGGAACCGGTAGTTTCCAGACTTTTCTCCAATTCATCGGGTCATAAATTTTCCCTTGATCTGATTCCATTCCCTCCAGCTTCAGCCTCTGCCTCCAAGCCCAATAGGCCAATACCCAGACTTTGTTGTGTTGTGACCTCTTCTCTCAAAGTTCCATAACTGCTTATCCGGTTGAGGTGTTCTTGGGAGAGGAATTGTCTTGATTCTTGCCCTATCAGTTGGGTTAAAGTGTTGATGCAACACATTTTATCGCCATTGTTGGGTTGTGTGATCAATGAGGGATGAAACTCGAGCTTGGGCTCCTAGGCTAGTTACTGGTGAGACTATCAGGTAGCCATCTTCCTCAGCATTTGGTACCCATTTGGTATATAAATTGATTGTAAACATTAATGAAATTCATTTTATACACATTTATATTTTATCTAACTATAAATTATTTACTATTAGTTAGCAATTGTTTACTATTAGTTACCAATTTTTAACTATAAATTATTTTATGTGAATTAACTTTTTTTAATTGTTTCTTCCTAACTAATTTATTTAGTATTTGATAATTTTCACTTTTCTCGTATATTTTATTAAAATTGATATTAGCATCGATTGTATTATGATAAAAACCATTCCACCTGTCAAATCGGTCCACCGGGCCAGCACCAACCAGAAGAAGTTGGATTCCAAACAATGCCTAGTAGACAAAGTGTCTTACTTCGGGGCAGACGCAGTCGGATCCAATGCAGTCAAAAGCGCGATTCTACCTAGAAGCGGAAAATGGGTAAAATAGTAAAGCGTAGAATCAAAGCGTAAAAGCGTAAGTTTTTTACGCATACTGAAAAATAAATAAAATTCTATTAAGTTGGACATATGTTATGCAAAATATGAATGCATGGAATTTAGATAAGTTAATAAATGCTTGCTATTCATGCCTAAAGTAGAACAACTTATAGCATCTTAATAATAAGTACGTAAACTTAAATTTTAACAATAAGCCACTTATCTCTCTATGCTAATGAATTTGGGAAAAGTCTAGCTGGTGAATTAGATTACTCTATTGGAGTGGAGAATGCATCAAAGTACCTGATGTATATCTTTTAATCTCAAATGTATGATATGTTGGTGATTTACTTTTAAAATATACTTTTTATAATTAATTTCATGAAAATAATACTCATTTAGTGAACTAAAAGTCTAAAAGCGTAAAAACATAAAGCGTTTTGATGAACTAGAAGCGTAAAACCGTAAGCTTTTAAGCTTTAAAGCGCAATTTAGTCCGATTTCATACACTTAAGTTTTTATATGGAAACGAAAGCGTTTTGTTGACCTAAAAACGTAAAATCGTAAGTTTTTAAGTTTTAAAGCACAATTTTGACTGCATTGGTCGGATCCTAGTCAACCCGCCAAGAAACCCTACCGTCCAAACAGCTCATTTCGCGGCATTTTTGCTTCTTACCGATTCATCGGAGAAGAAAGCGGCAAAGCACAGACAATACAAAGCAAGCATCAGTCTCCCAACCGTCGGCGGCTTCATCGTGCCATAAATACATTCTCAGTTTCCACGGGTCTGGAAACCCGGTCCACCTGTTTAATCCCGTCACCGATTTTGGGAGGGAATCGCGTTTCAAAAACTGGAGTTTCGCCGGCACTTCTCCAGTGCCAAAAACAACACTTCCACATTCCGGCGGCGGCGCTGTCGGTCTCAGCTTCGAAAAGTATCAGTAGCGGAAGTCTGAAATTCGGAAATGGCGGCGGCTGGTGCGTTTGGAGTGACGCCGCACAAAGTCGCGGTCTGCGTTCTGCTCCAGATGTACTCACCGCCGGCTCAGGCCGAGCCTCTTTTCTCGGTGTCGCAGCACAATCACCTTGGCCTCTACTTGTTAGCTATCACTAAGGTCTCTCTCTTTCACTCCCAGAGCTTCCACTAGGTTCTTTCTCTGTATTTCCCTGCTGGTTTTTTGAGCTTGGAGCGAGCTGTTTATTGAAATTTCCGAGCATCAATTAATTTGCAGTCCCACGGCGATTTTCTGGAGCCGAAACTGGCCGATCTTCTGACTCAATTGAAGGACATTAGCGGTTCCTTGGGTGATTGGTTGATTGAACATTTAACGAGTAGGCTCTCATCTCTGTCTTCACCGGATGATTTGGCCGTTCTCTTCAGTGAATTTCGAGGTTTGATTCTCATTTGCCTTGTTTTCTTTGGTTTCTTCGGTCACTACTGTGAATTGATTGATTCTCTTTCTTCCGGACACTACTCCTGGACTTACTTGGAAAGACTGTCTTCATTCAGGGATACTTGGGGGAACTGAATCTGCTGTTATTGAAGATAATCAAGTTGTTTTGGACCCAAACAGCTACCTCGGGATGTTTGTGCGTCGTTGTGTACTTGCTTTTAACCTCTTATCGTTCGAGGTATCCTGCGTATTGTCCTATTATGTCAATCACTCTTTTCATCATATGCCTTGGCTTTGTTCTTCTCATTGCAATACGAGCTCCTGGCAGTGTATAATCTTCAAATTTTCTAGCCATCTATGTTGTTGGTCACAAGTGGTGCTGCAAGTCCCAGCATACTTTTTAGCTTGGCTTTTACTTGGGAAATGTAGAATGAGAAATAAAATAGTGAAGACAAGAGGCTGCAATTGTTTGAACATATATGATTTCCTATGTCATTGAAGTTGTATTTGCTTGTTGCTAGTGGTTCTGATCCATTCTCTGTTACTTGGGTCCGAATGTTGACATGAAGAATCTCCTATATCTTACAACGCATCAAGTTATTATTTGTGGAAACTGCTTCATTGCAACTGCTTGATCGGGAATTCGGTTATTAAGCATTTTGTTATCATGTTAGAGAACATGGTGACTAGGAATACTTAGATTTTCGACTAGTGATAGTCAGCATGTTAAATAATACTATCAGTCAGGATTGTATTTATTGAATTAATAATACGTTCCTAACGTGGAAACTATAATGCAAAGATTAGATAGTGAAACCAATCATGTGTGCTGCTGCTATTATGTTAGCTAAACTCGCATGCATTTTACTTCCTTTTAATCTTTCTTTGATCTTGAGTTTCAAGGAAATTGAATCCTGTGATGCTGCTAAATAGTACATCTCTGTCATTTCTGAATGCAATTCAGGGCGTCTGCCACCTTTTGACAAATATAGGAAATTACTGCAAAGAAGCCCTCTCAAGTTGCCTCCCCTATCAGTTGCATGGTTTAGATGATTCTGTTAATGACTTGGAGACACCATCGGCATACGAGAACATGGACTTGGAAAATTTTGTCTTTCAGAAAGTAACAGAAGAAATTGTAGCAAACAAGCAGGCCAGTCAACGGAACTCTTTTCACCTGCATACATCCAAAGCACTTTCTGGACTGGTTGAAGGTATGCCCAGTTTTTTAGAAATTGCATCTGGATGAATTCGTGAGTTGTTACTCCACAGTCTTTGCCGTCAAAAGAAGGATATCCATTAGTGTTATTGATACTCGACGCTGCGTAGTGTATTAGTTTTTTGGCAGAGCGTGTTTTCCTTGTGCTTGGATAAAAGACTATTGTAAAGAATTGTGTTTCTGATGCAACATGGTAAAGTTTCAGCCTTATGGTGGTTGTTTAAGCTTTCTAAATTAATAAGCAGGATTAATGAATGCACAGATGTTGAGATTGTTGCTGGTTCACTATACAATCGCGCTGGCAATAGTGGAGAAACATGTTTTAGCTCAGATACCATCGCAAGTGGAACAAGAGGTGCTGATACTTCTGGGAACATGTTCCTGAGAACAACAAGCCAACTGCAAGGCTTCTTCATGGAACAGGCAGATGCAATTGAGAAGTAACTTCATGTTTGTTTGTTTTCACTTGTTTCCTGGAGTTTTTTTTTACGTCACGTGTCTTCTTCAAATGAGCATATGCACCTTGTTGCAGGCATGGTTGTTCGTTCCCATTAAATGGCTTTGAAGTTATCTTAAACCGCATTAAAAATTTGGCTCCTGAGCTACACCGTGTAAGTCAACCAGAACTCAGATTCAATTCTACGGCATTGATTATTTGTTAATTAAAGTTATTTGAGGTTCTGATGCACTGCAAATGATGGTGGTGGTTGGGGGGTGGTATAAACAAATGTCTTGTTTTAGTACCCAAGTAGTTGCTGCTTGCATTTTCAACGGTTTTGGTCTTTCTGTTTCCACTGTCATTCCTTCAGCTGCTATGTTTTCGTCCAGGTGCACTTCTTACATTACTTGACTTGCCTTTATCATGATGATTATTTTGGTGCTCTGGAGAACCTCCGACGCTTTTTTGATTACAGGTAACTAATAGCTTCATCCCTATCATTATGCTCGTCATGTAAAAGTTTGATCGGCATTACCCCTGTGCCATAGGAGCTTGAAGTTAGTTTTCTTTTACTGCATGTTAAAATTAGTAATTGATTTGCTTCTCGATGTTATTCTTTTTCTTTAAGGTAATGGTATGACTGGATGGTTGGTCACACTGAGAACCACCGGAGGTTCTTGGCTTGTTAAAAGGAAAACGAAGAAAAGGAAAATGACAAGTGATTCGAGGATAAGAGTGGATAGGGAATATAAAAGTTTGCTTAATGGTGGTATTATGGAGTCGGATATATCAGTACTTATAACTGGATACTAGTTAGTATACAGAAGTCAACACCTGGCTTATTGTTGAAGATGAACATTTACTTCATGCTGAACTCAATGGCAACTTCTCTTTGATAATCTTATATCTAAGCTTAGATATTTTTCTCCTGGCTTTGGTGGAAAAATTGAGTTTTCTGCTTGTGTCACAAAGTGTAGGAATTGGTGGATTTGATATCACACCTGTACCATCACGATCCAAAGGATTTGAGAGATACGAGACAGGACTGTTGTGTTTGGGAATGCTGCAGTTCCACTTTGGGCATCCAAAACAAGCTTTGGAGGTATGCATGGAAATATTACTTGTCTGATTTGGCATTTATTTGTCCTGCTAATTTCTGCACAAAACTATAGAATTTGGCAGATACATGTGCCCAGCTGGCCAGTGGTTTTGACTAGAGCTTTATGATTCACAGTTGTATAGTTGTATGACAAACTGACTTGGTGGTACAAGCAGTGGATGCTTGCTTTTGTTTTTAAAGTATTATTTGTGTAATCCTAGTCCTCAACTGTTCTTAAATCCTGGAAACCCATATTCCGAAAAGTAGTTATCGAAATTATTTGCGGCAAAATAGTATGCCTCAACCTGTTCTTAGTCCCTGTGGATTATATGGTAATTTGATCTTGGGACTTACCTTGGTCAGTCAGTCGAACTAAGTCCATGTTTTTTTCTTTCTTGTATATATGTTGCCCTCTTGTTTTTTTTACAGTACTTGTTCTGAATCACACATTTACTTTCAGGTTCTTACTGAAGCAGTCCGTGTTTCTCAACAGGTAAGATGCTTCTATTTTATTTTATGTTGAAACGAAATGGAAAATATCATGGCAGGGAAGTTTTGAATATGTCAATGAGCATATAACTACAAGGTTGATGGTGATTTGTTTTAGAACTGGTGGACAGCTTAATACACAGTTACACAACGCCAGTTCTTCGAGTTTTTGCATTAAAGGACTGTTTAAAGCAACTCATCGTTATTGTCACAAAAGTTACTGGAATGCATGTATTTGAAAGAAGATGAATGCTTAGAGTACATGGAATGGAATTAATGTATTTTCAAATTCTAACTCTGTAGAGATTTGATCTATTGGTTCCCCCCACCCATTTTTATTAAACAACACCCCCACCTTCCCAATAAAAGAAATCCAGAAAGTGGTAGTTTACCCAAAACATGAGTATCACCCAAAATATTTCAAACCCGCTTTCAATCAGACTGTGCATCCTTCCAATCAGGTCATTATGTATGCTCATTACATTCTTTCATGTATTATTAAAGTGCATGCATTATTAGAATTTCAGGTTCCAGGTAAGCCCTCAACTCCTGCTGCTTGTTACCCTTCCACTGCATATTAAATATTTGTGCTGATGCTTGATAATCCTCTTCCTGTGCAGCAAAGTAATGATAGTTGTCTTGCATACACTTTGGCCACTATCTGCACCTTATCTTCTGAAATGGGTAGCTCCAGTACCAGTGGGCTACTTGGAACATCATATTCACATACAGCTACCATTGGCACATCATTGTATTTCAAGCAACAATTATTTGTTCTCTTGAGAGAGGCTCTTAAAAGAGCGGAAAGTTTGAGCTTGAAAAGGCTGATCGCTTCTAATCATCTGGCAATGGCAAAGTTTGACTTAATGGTAATAATATTTAATCTCTCTTCCATGCCTTGGTCTCTTTTGTTGGACCTCATTTTCAGGCTAGGGTCATATGCATCTACTTCTCTGTAAATTGTCAATTTTCTGATTAGTTGTTTAATTAGTGCATTTATACAATTATGTGCAGAATGTTCAACGACCCCTACTATCATTTGGTCCCAAAGCATCCATAAAGCTTCGAACATGTCCAATCACGGTTTGTAAGGTATGTGGTTGTAGTTACTGCTGTTTCACCAAATGACAAGCATCCTGTTTCTATCGATCCTATATTTTCTTGTCTTGCAGGAATTGAGATCATGCTTGCATTTGGTTAGTGAATATGCCTCTGAAAGCCCTACAATGACAATTGAAGGTGCTTTTAGAGTTCTAATGCCTTTCAGTTCTGTGCTCAACCAAGTTCAATTCCCAGATCGGTTTTGCAATTAGTAGGTTCTTCATACTTGGTTCGTGCGACAGCTTGGGAGATATATGGAAGGTGATTCTTTTCGAAGGATTTTGATAGAATTTGCTTTCTTTTTTCTACTGTCAGAGCCAAGTGCGGCTGGCCTCCCTTAACTATTGAAAGTCATGCTGCTCCTACCCCCCATTTTCTTTTTCAACAAAGGATCAAAATAGTATATGGTTTATATGTTCAGTTTTTTTTGGTACATCCTGCTGTGAACTTTCAAGTCTTGGATTTATCTTGCTTGATCACTCTAAACTTGTATCTCTGTGAACAGTGCCACCCTTGCTCGAGTGAACTCGTTGGTTTTTGCAACATGTTATCTTGATGCTTCAAGGTAACTGTTATGGTAAAATTATATAGCCTCCTTAATTTATGCATTCATCTCATGGCTGTATTTTGATCCTTTGTTGAACTTGGTTTGCTGCAAAGTTTGTCAGATGCAGCATTGGTGCATGCAAAGCTGATCCAGCACTTAGCAACGTTTCAAGGATATAGAGGTTGGAATTCTGGAATCTCTCATTTGCAGTGCTCTATTATTTGTAAGATCATTACCATTTAATCTCAATTCACGGAATTGTAACATGAATTTTCTTAATCCAGATGCTTTCTCTGCTCTCAAAGTAGCCGAGGAGAAGTTCTTATCCATCTCAAGGCCAGTAATTTTGCTTCTTAAACTGCAGCTGCTCCATGAACGTGCTTTGCATAGGTGATGCTACTAATAGGCTCTACCTTTTGTTCGTATTTATATCCTTCGAGACTTGTTGTAAACTTCAAGCTGTTTAACTAACTGTACAGAGGAAATCTGAAGCTAGCATTACAACTGTGCAATGAGCTTGGAGTATTAGCATCACCTTTCAACGGTGTTGATAATCAGCTGAAAATTGAAGCAAGTATGCGCCATGCACGGACATTGCTTGCGGCCAAACAGTATAGACAGGTTAGCATGCTATGTTCAACAAAACTTCAAGTCAAATGGCAATCAAAATGATATCCATCGACTCAGAATATATCCTCTCACCTTTATCTGTCCTGAAGCTGCTGAACTTGATTGGCTGTGAGCTCTAATGTTAAACATTAACATGATTCGTTGGTTGCATGTGCGTGAAAACTCGGATTGTTTGCTCCTCATTGTCTGAACCAAGACGGAATCATATGCCTATCCTGTACTGGTCTGTCTTATATGTTTGATGTAATTTCATGCAGGCATCAGAAGTTGCTCAGTCTATCTTCTGCTTGTGCTACCAATTCAACATGCAGGTGGAGAATGCTAGTGTTCTTCTTCTGCTAGCGGAGATTCACAAGGTAGAATCATAGTTCACCAAATGTATATTGACTAATGCGACTGGCTTGGAACCAAGTAAAGAGCGTGTGCTCCCCAAAACTGTTCCGCATTTGATTATAACATTTGCTTGCTGTTAAGTGCAAATTGCTGTGTTTTAGAGAAATGGCGGCCAGTTTATAAAACATCCTTCAAAAAGTCCATTTTGAGACATGACAATGGTTTTTCAGTTGATCTCCCCAGCCATCTTATGAGCTGATTCGATGTGATGTGACATCAAGCCTTTACTTTTGTTGTTGGCAGAAATCAGGAAATGCTGTTTTAGGCCTTCCATATGCACTTGCAAGCCTCTCATTTTGTCAGTCATTTAACTTGGATCTCCTAGAAGCATCAGCCAAAGTAACATTGGCAGAGTTGTGGCTGTCACTGGGAACAAACCATGCAAAAAGGGCTTTAACTCTGCTACACGGAGCCTTTCCAATGGTCCTAGGTCATGGCGGCCTGGAGCTCCGTGCTAGGGCTCGCCTTATCGAAGCACAATGCTATTTATGTGACCCAAGCTATTCAGGTTTCCTTCCCCTATCCCTCTTGGAGTCGTGACCTGATCTTCGTTTTCATAATTTTGGCGGGAGAATTAGTGGACAAAGATTACGACTTTATGAGTGTGTTACTTTGTTTGAACTAAAAACATGAGCTAAAACAAACCCACCCTGTTGCAAGTTGTTGATATGCTGCGATTTTCCTTGATCTAAATAGCTGGCTAATTACTCTTTCAGTGGTCGAGGAGTCTGAGATCGTGCTGGATGCTCTGAAGCAGGCTTCCGATGAATTTGAATTCTTGGAGGTAGGTGGTTCTCCTAGCACCAATCTATCAACAAATGTTCCGGTTGAGTAGATGGTACGATACGAGTCATGTTGTGGAGGTTTTATCCATAGCCAAAGAATCCTTGTGTCCTACAGATTAGGTTGTTCATGCCATACATTCCTAATTTCAGTTTTTGACTAATGGCCACCATTTGTTTAAACACAGTACCACGAAATGGCAGCGGAAGCTTTCTACTTGATGGCGCTGGTTTACGACAAACTGGGACAGCCGGACGAAAGAGAAGAAGCTTCAGATTCATTCAAGAAACACATACTGGCTCTTGAGAATCCTCACGAGGAAGAAGAAAAAGAAGATGATGAACCGGTATTGGCAATGCTTGTAGAGTAGAGAAAAAACCAACTGTTAGAAGTTCTCGACCACGCGTCGGAGTTTAGATTAGATCTCGATGAACGACGCCTGTAAGTACGCACCAACTTTTCAACTATCAATTTTTTCTTTCTGGTTACGAATTTTCACCATCAATCTAATTACACATTTGGCAAGAGATCAACAACTGCTCTGAAACAAAGACAGCAGAGATGGTGACTACAACAACACGAAGAGAAGAAAATTATGGAACAACAAAAGGGTCCATTTGCAACCCACCACTACTTACAACTCTACTCAGAAAGAATTTCCATCAAATCTAATTCGTCCTCAAGAAAGCATCAACCCTGGTGTTCACTCCCCCCTTCAAGAACTTCATACAGATCGGCGGCTTCACACCGACCAACGCCAGTATCGAGCTCGGCAGCGTCCATATCCCATCCCCACAGATCAGCCCCGACGCAACAGCCGGCCCGAACGCATCCGCCTTCTCCTTGTTTACCTTCCCCCACACGAACAATATCAAGCTCCCAACACACATGTCGATGGCGAAGTACCCGCCGAGGTAGAACGGTATCGCCATCGCCATGGGCAGCGGTATGAACTTGGCCCACCTCGGGCCGACCAAGTCCCTAACTCCATTGACGAGAATTGCAGCGGAGAAGAAGATGCAGCAGAGCATCAGGCAGTTCTTCGGCAGAGCAGAGAAGCCTTCCACTCCAAGCAACGACATGTTGCGGTAGACGAGCGCGTATGGGGCCGGATACTCGGACCCGGGCTGGCCCAAATCGTCGAAGGCCTTGTAGAACAGCCAGAAGACGCATGGGCCGATCACGCAGCCCATCGCGGTCCCGATTACCTGGCTGATGAACATGGAGCGTGGGGAGGCCAGAGTCATGTATCCGGTCTTGAAGTCCTGCATCAGGTCGGAAGCTGTGGAGACGATGTTCATCATGACGCCGCAGGCGGCCAGACCGGCGAGGACTCCGCCGTGAGACGCGCCGACCCACGCGCCGATGGTGAAGATGGCGAGCTTGCCGTAGGTGGAGGCTAAAGACCAGTCGGTGAGACCGGTGCCGTACGCGTTGCAGAATGCGAGGACTGGTGCGATGATGTAGATGACGACGATGTGGTACCAATGGAGCTGGTGGAAGATGTGGGGGACGAGGACGGCGGAGACTACGGCGATGGAGATGTAGCCGCCGGCGGCGATCCAGACTGGGATTTGGTCCTTGAGGAAGAGCTCGGTGCGTCTCTGTTCGTCGTAGGTGAGTGGTGGGGGAAGGGTGGTCGGGGATGTCGAGTTGCCGCTGCCGCCGCCGGCGCCGGCGACTGGGAGGACGGTGGTGATGGATGGGTCTTTACGTGAGAACTGGTTGTATAAGCCTTGTATGGTTCGGCCGAAGACTTTGATGAAGTTGTAGACGCCGTCGCCGAGGATCATGGCTATGGCGATGAATATCTGAGAGGGAAAGAGTGAAAATTTTTCGGGTTAGATGGGATTATGTTAAAGGATGAACATTCAATTGAGGATTATTAGTTACCTTGTAACCTTGCAGGCCGGAAAGACTGCTTGGTGGGAGGTCAGCAGGGTACCAGTTACCTCTCTGGTTGTTAATCATAGGCCACATGAGACCCCAGGATACAACTGCTCCAAGTAGCAGAGATATGTTGACTAGGTATGGACAGATCATTCCCACACCAACGTAAGTTGCAGAGAAATCAAAGAAGAATCTGCATTTGCAGTGATGATGATCACGAACCCGAGATTGAAACGACGCGAAAGGACACACTTGGGAAGAGAGGGAAGAGGTGGGTTCTTACTTGTGTTCATAGGCCTGGAGACCGAAAGTAGGGAAATTCACGAATCCACAGCCATCCCCTGCAGTGAAGAACCATTGGAAGAAGCCCCACAGGAAGCTGAAGGAGAAGAATTTCCCCAGTGCTCTCACTTGCTTCCTGCATTGGGAGGACATGTGCTAGTTAGTGAGACTGAGACCCGACTGCTCGTTAGATCGAAAATCAGATAAGCAAGAACAGGGAGGAAAAAGAGTGTAGAAGGTACTCACTTGGCTAGCTTAGCACCCTGAGGAGTATGGAAACTATTGATAAGATGAGCAGTTGCAGTGCCACTTGGATATGTCAACTTGAAGTCTACCACCATAATCTGAATCATTAACGCAAAAACTATAAAGTTAAGTAAAGAGCCCAAGTTCTGTTCTACTGTAAATCTGTAACCCTGGCCTTTCCAATTAGAGAAGTATGATGGATCTGTCAAGAGAATGGCGAGAACGTAAGATATACAGTGCCTTTCTGTTAAGATTGTATAGCAATGATGATAGCATATAGACCAAAATCGAGTCTATTTCCAGATCAGGTCATGATTGCTTTGTTAGAGCTACTTTGGATTCATCAGAAATTTTCTAGGCTTATGTGGTGAGGACAACCGAAGGTATCTCATCAGAATTCAACTTTGAAATAGACTTGAAACCGAAGAACCATATTTGATCAATGGAAAAGGTACCTTTCTGAGAGGAACCACAGAGAAGAGGCCAAGAAAGCTGACTACAAAAAGGAACGAAATCATCCATCCCAGTGACGGGTCCTTGATATTCTGCGCACTGTTTGCTTCTTTGGATTGCTTGGCAACGATATCACTCATCCCAAATAGATAACTTCCAAAACCACCTGCATCAGCCATAACAGAACTCTCAAGAACACAAAATCGAACCCCCCCAACTGACAGTGACAACAGTAATCAGAACCAAATCAGAGTTCCACCAAAATTTCGCCTCTCATTTCCAGAAACTCAGTTGACTTCAACAAGCAACATCGATTTCCTAGCAGGTTTCTTCACTAGAGATTCGATTTCATTGTCAATTCACCACTACTTCCCCGCCGGTTGATGCTACCGCCTGACCCGAACAATTTCCCGGCAAATGTTGCAATCTTACCGAAACGGAAACTGAACTCAATTGCAGCAAACGAAAAGCAGATTCGAGAAAATGACACAAAGAGGACCCCTAATTTTGCTTCAACAACCAATTCAATCGCCATTTTCACTTCCGAAGAAAGCAATTAACTCAAAACAGGAAAAAAACGAAGGGAGGAGCGGTTACCGCTGAATGCGATTCCGGAAGTCGCGACGACGCAGGTCTGAATGACGGTGTTCTCCTGGCGAGTGAACGGCTGTTTGAGCATGCCGGCCTTCTGGATCAGCTTGGTCCAGGTCTTGACGAAGAAGAACCCGAGCAATCCGGCGGAGACGTTGAGCGACGGGATGATGCCGGTGGTGAGGTTGAGCTTCATGACTATGAAGGTGAACAAAACCCCTAGGATGAAGCTGACGACGAACGCCCTGACCGTGAGCTGCTTCTGCCATGGCGGCACCTCCTTCGCCTCGAAGATCTTCTCCACCGAATCCAGCTCCAGTTCCATGGAAGACGACATCGTCTTGCCGAACTTGTTCCGCCTCATCCTCGTCTTCTCCTCCACTTCGTCGGCGTAGTAGCTTTCCTCTTCCCGGCCGCCGCCGTCGCCGAAGTTTCTCTCGGTCGCCATTTTTGGGAGTGGGAGAGCAAATTGCCGGAGCCTGTGCTTTTTATATCGCCGGCTCCCCCTTCTTTTTAATGTGAATTGGGGTAGGGGCATTTACCGTAAAGACGCAGAAATGTGGAGGATTCGGATGGAGAGGGTGATAAAAAGGGGGTGAGGTTCGTAATTTTCCATGGATTTAGGAGCGGGAAAATGGATAAATAGAGCAATTAATTAATGAATTATTGGCGGCCTCGAGATGCGGGCCCAAGGCCCGATTTCTACGGGTCAACCGTCAATCCTTGTTTTTAAAATTACGAAAATAGACAGGGCACTGGCTAGAGTGTGGATAGTGATGGCAATGGGATGGGATGGGGCGGGGCAAGTACCTCAATTCCCATTTCTCGCTCTACGCTACTACAAGTCGGGGCGGGTAAAATTCGCACGGGTACGGGACGGGACGGGTCGACCCACTCTTACATGTTGTTAAAAAAAAATACAAGTAAATTTTACTTTTTACAACAAAACGTAGGAAAAACACTTTAAGAATGAAAAATATTGATAATAGAATGGATAATTGAGCCTAACAAGTTGAAAGATCGACTCTAACTAGTTGAAGAAAAGTCAAAATAGGAGAAATATGTATAGATATTGTAAGAAATTGAGATAAATGAGTCTAGAACGGGACGGGGCAGGGCGGGTCGGAAATAGATACCCATGCCCCGCCCCACGCTACTGCAGGTCGGATAATACCCGCCCCATCGCAAGTCAGATCGAGTAATACCCGCGGGACGGGTTCAAATTGCCATCACAAAGTGTGGACATATGTAAATTTGTCTCCAGAAAGCCCGCCAGCCTTTTCCGCTTTGATTGACTTGTGAAGTGGCATTTTGGATAATTTGGCCTTTTTGCTGTTTTGCCAGCCATTACTATTGACTAAAAATGATGGGCTCATAGCACGTGTAATTGTATGTGTCCAATGCAAATCCGGGCCAGTTACGTTAATGGTCAACTTTGATGAATTAAATTGCGCTTAAAGTTTGAAATAATTAACATAATTGCTTTTACGTCAATCTCGATCAAATATTTGTTGAAACCATCCAAATTAAAAGTGGATTGACAAAAACTAGTTATTAAGAAGATTGCATAGGGCCTGATTAGCTAAAGTCACGTAGTGCTTCCTCCACTCTTTGATAGCTTATTCGAGATACGTATACGCGTCATTTTTCTTACTATCGATTTAGTGAAGTTTGTTTAGTATTGAAGATAATTTAGATGAAAAAATAACTTGATCGACGATCACGAAAAGAATTAATATCGTTGTATTAGCTATTCTAGATTTAAGTAGTGGCTGCGAAGTTGAGTGACGTTATTTGAGATGGGCGATAATTGGCTGCTTACTGTGTTGCAGCGCATGGCTGCTACCCATTGACGTGCCAGCATACAATTGGTTCATAGAATTAACATTTAATTATTAAACTTAATAATAAGGACGGGAGACGGAACGGACGGAATCCTTTTTCTTGGACGGAGAAGCAACCAAACGGTGCTATGTCTTTAACTTTTATTCCATTATTATATTCTATTATATATTTCTTTTATTAATTGGAAAAAGACATATAATAAAATTAAACACAGAGGTCCTGCCTCTTTTGTACATGCATTCCAGCCTAATATTATATACCTCCATGTCTCATTTTGTCTTCAACCTCACGGTCAATACTTTTCACCTTCTTTATGTACTATTAGAAGCATATTAAATTGTACCATATATGCCCAATATATTTTGTTTACAAATAATTTTATATAGATATAATCTAAAATTTAGAGAACATACTATCAAATGCATTCAGTATAGTAGAATACCACAAAGGCCAAAGCATCCATCCCAAACAAATTGTACCAAAAAACAAAAGTACGAAATTCATCCCCTAAATGCCAAAAATAAATCATATGAAAATAATCTCTTCAGACATAATAATAATCTTACTAAGGTATCAAGAAAAAATAAACATTATCAGTGTTCAGGATCGTATATGTGTGGATTTGATATGTCCTGCAAAAAATAAGATAAGAATGATATTAGTCTTGAAATTTTCAATAAAATCAAAATAAATAAATAAATAATAAAATTGAATTCATACCTGTAACAATTGTGTGAATGATATATTGCTTACACAAGGTGTAGATTCCAAGTTTTCTCCAGCTGAACTAATAATTGATCTTTTAAATTGATCATTGTTCATCACCTAAAATCAACCAATTGTTAAGATATTATTCATATGATATTTTCACTTATCTCATTATAAAAACACTATCATATTTCTTTGAAATATAAAACAGACAAAGAAAAACCTGATTATTCTGTATTTGCACTTCAATACTGCTTTCTACTTGCCGAGAAGAACTAGCTTTCACCTTCTTACCCTGTATAATAAATAATATATAGTGAATAACTAATATAAATAAATATTATAATAGTTTTATATTATAAAAACAAACAAGGGAGGGGCAGAACCTTTGATTTTGATTGAACTTTGTGACTTTTTTGTCGCTCTAATGCACCTCTAATTCTTCCTTTTGGTCGTCCAATAGTAGCTTTTGATTTAACTCCTGCTACAGTTGGATACTCTTCTTCATTATTAGAACATAATATCTCATTAGAAGTTCCACCATTTGAGCACTTCTTCATTTCCTGCAAATCCTTCAGCAAATTTGAAAAAACTTCACTTGCATGCTCATACATTCTGTCGCTCTCAGCTGCCAGTGCAGATATCTCTCGAAAATTATAATGCATATTGAAGTAACGCTTCCCTGTGAGTTTCTCAGAACTTCCCTGCACTCGAACTGAACTTCTCAAATCCCCATCTTTTGCATCCTTTGTCCACCTCTTTGATATATATTGCTGTGGGATGTGCTTTATATTTTTCTTGTCAATAACTTTCAAAGCATGAGCACATAAAATCCCCACAAACTCAAACTTCATGCAACTACATTCAACTGCTTGTGATGAAGACTCAAACCATACACGATGCCCTGCACCTCTACCATCATATTTCACTTTATATTCCACCCGACCTTCAGTTTTGCTGATCTTATCAATCGTACAATCCCAAAATTTCAGATATTCTTCTTCAAACAACTTAAAGACTTTAGGAGTGTACACTTCTGATGCATGCCTCAACATCTCAACGTCAGCTTTTAACACAGGGCGGGTGTCCCTCATTTTGAACTCTGCAAGCAACTCTTGGTACCTTCTATCTTCTACCAACTTGTTATAATGGTAAAAAAAAGTAACCATATTGTGCTTCGGCTTCAGATACTTTTTTAGCACACTGTTAATTGATTCACTACGCTGTGTACTTTTCATATCAGCAGTAAACATATGACGTCCATAAACCATAGCCCACTTTTCTTTTATTGAAAATATACCTTGCAACCATTCATTGTTCAGCAGACCATACTTGTTAAGCATATCATCCCAACCTTTAAGCCATTCATCTTCATCTTCACCATCATATATACATGAACTAAAATCACTAGAGAATTGGTCGGATCCGTGAAACACATGGCTCAAGTGCTTAGCAGCATTTTGATAAATATGCCAAACACATAAACGATGATGAGTTTCAGTAAATACCTCTTCGATTGCTTTGGCCATTGCAGCTGATTGATCTGTCAAAATAGTCTTAGGTTGCTTTCCATCCATTGCACCCAAAAACGCTTCAAACAACCACTTGAAGGAAGTGATTGTTTCATCATAGAGTAATGCTGCCCCAAAAATTACTGTTTGCTTCAGATGATTGACTCCAACAAATGGAGCAAATGGTCGACCATATTCATTAGTTCTATAAGTGGTATCAAAGCATAGAACATCTCCAAAGTACTTGTAGTCAATGATTGACCTACCATCAACCCAGAACATATTCATGATAAAATCATCATCATCAAGTTGCACCGAATAAAAAAATGATGGATCGGCTGATTGTGCTTTACTAAAATAATCCATAATTGCCGGACCATCTCCCTTTATCATTGTAGCCTTTCTTTGGGTAGCAATATAGTTTCTATAGTCTGAATCTAGAAACCCGTTGTTTTCACGACCTCCATTCTGAATTGCTAGTAAATCAATAGTTGCTTTGATTGGTAACCCAGCTCTCTCAGCATCATCTGCAATAGCCTTCTGAGCATAACTTATCTTCCTGTTGGATCTCAACATGTGCTTCATGGGAGTGGGAGCAAGTTCATGGTTATGATCTCCTTCAAAAGAAACAACCTCTAGCAAGCCATCATTTTTTAGTTGGCATGTCATATGTGCCAAACATCCAATTCTTGAAATTGGTCGCTCAAAAGCCACATGCTCACGCCTTTTATCAAACCCTTTTTCACCTTCTTTAGAACAGCAAAATATTCTTCTCTTCACTTGCCCGACTTGATTTCGCTTTATATTGTCCTTCCTTACACTGAAACCAATACTGTGGGCATATGCTTTATAAAATTCATAAGCACTTTCATCACTATCGAACTTCATACCTATACATGGCACTTCAACTTTTTCCGCAAAACTCATATGTGTTCCTCTTTACAAGAAATACAAGTTTCACAAAGAAAACCTGCATACACAAACAACAAAATAAAAATTTTAATTAATATTAACCTAATGAAAAGCTTTTCCTTTCATATATGTTGGTTGTGTACCGTAAAACAAAACCAGTTCATATTAATGCAAAACCATCATATTTAATTAGACTAGTTTTAGATGAACTCCTAGCATCCATATCTTACCTTTTCGACTTGATTTGGAGGTCTCCGAAAGCTAGCGTCGAAGGCAGTCAAAGTAGTAGTAGAGATTATTTTATCAAACTGTCTTCCAGTTGCGGGCGTTGGAGGAGTTGAACGCAATTGCACAATGGATACTAGAGCTAGGAAGAAGCCGGCAGTGAGAAGAAAAGATGCCGTCGTCGGCGCTGATTTGATATCTGAGTACGCAATAAAACCTAAAGAGGCTGCACCTCTGTGTTTAATTTTATTATATGTCTTTTTCCAATTAATAAAAGAAATATATAATAGAATATAATAATGGAATAAAAGTTAAAGACACAGCACCGTTTGGTTGCTTCTCCGTCCAAGAAAAAGGATTCCGTCCGTTCCGTCTCCCGTCCTTGTTATTAAGTTCAATAATTAAATGTTAATTCTATGAACCAATTGTATGCTGGCACGTCAATGGGTAGCAGCCATGCGCTGCAACCCAGTAAGCAGCCAATTATCGCCCATTTGAGATTGATGCGTGCAAAAAAAAAAAAAAAATACTATAGATTGCTAGGCACGGCTGCTTTGCTGTATGGAATATGGACTAGTGGGGTGGTTTGAAAATTGAAATTGGGAGCTTTTATGATTAATAATGGATTAATTGGGAGTTTTTACATATATATATTCCATTTTTATTGGGCAGTTGGGTTGTTGGAATTGATATTACGGGTCTGAATCAGATCGTGACCTCACTTTTGTTTATTCTTCAATACATATGCCAATCCAGAAGTAGATCAACTCAATCATTCATGCTAGTTTGAGTTTCTACGTTTTATATATGAAATCGGGGTAATGTCTATTTTTTATCCAAAAAAATTTCAGGTTCTTTTATATTATCCAAATTTATTGAAATACTAAGAATTATTCAAATGCTAACTTTCAGTTAGCAATTTTGTTAGTAATATTGACTTGTCAACATGATATTTACTTAAAAGAGACACATGAAGGTCAACATTGCTAAATTAAATGGGTCGTTTGGATGAGGAATTGTAACGGATCAATTTGACATAATTGTCTCGTTTTAACACAATTGTACCAAATTGCCTCGTTTGCCAGCAAAAAATTTGGATGGATCAATCTGCCTGAGGTATTTTGAATTGATCCGTTTTGAGTCAATTTCAATTACCTGGGGTGGGGGCAGGTAATTCGAATTGACTCGTTTTAATTGTCTCGTTTATAAAACGAGACAATTGATCAAATTGACTCATTTCTAAATTGATCCATCCAAACGACAAGGTAAAAATTGACTCGTTTCAATTACCTCGTTTTTAACTAAGAAAAGAGTTACAAAATTATTAACGATGACATAAAAATGGCTAATATATATTTTGATGCATTACGAAAGATTTGGCTAATTAATAGTATTTTATTAGGTTTGAATAATATAAAAGATTTTAAAAAAAAGTTTGGATAAAAAATAAACATTACCCATGAAATCAAATTGTAATATAACATTATAACTAAATCGACTTTATCATATCTTCGATTACAATATTAAATTTTTTTCGAGCCACTAATTCTGCTGCTATTTTCCTTTTCAACTATTTTTTTTGTTTTGTTATTGTTTTTCCATGAGGCATCATCGTCACATCATAACCTTTGAACCTTACTAGTTACTACTCCTCTTCCTTTTATTTTAATTCCTTAGGTTAATAAACTATTAAAAGATTCCTGTTATACAAATTGAACAAGCTAATGATTCTTGCTTTGTTTCGACTTCAAAATCCCGATTCTGAAGGTGGAAGGAATCAAATACCGAACAAAATTACGGCTGGTCAAGAACCCACTGCAAGCCTCAATTTTCAGATTTTCATACACTTCAAAGAAAATGGGTTAAGTTCTTATATATTTTCCTACACAGGCGAGATTTTTATAGTTTCTCACCGAACTACATAACAGCATACTTAAGGAAAATTAAAATAACTTAGAAATTTATTATTGGTTTTGAAAATTAGAGTCTGAATCTCATGATTTTCCATTAATATGAGGATTTCAACTCTTTTAATTGTTTAAAATAGAGTATGACAAATTTTGTTTAGTAACTGTGATTTTAGTGATGGTAATGAGGCAGGAGGGAATAAGTGGCGGAGGGAGAGTGTAGCGGGGTGGGTCCCTGGTTCGGAAGTAAAATGGTTAAATTAGGTACAAGTTTTCACACGGAAAATTGGTGTGTGTTTTATTGAGAATAGTTGATCGAAATGTTTTGATGTTTGAATTTTGACGACCTCATTTCTTAAGCACACTGTATTTAGATTTGTGCAAACTTCAATTTTTCGTTTAAGCTGAATTTCTTACGAGGGAGCATGCTAGTAAATGATATAAAGTATGCTAAACGATTCTTAACAAAGAACATTTGAAAGCTAATGACTAACTAAACCATAAATTATTGACAACGAACACCTTTCGAAACAAAATGACTAACTAAATCATTAATAATTGTTTGGTACATATATTGATATTCTTGATGTTTATGACTGCTAGTGTATTTCAATTTTTCATAATATTCAACCACCTTAGACGAAATCCTGGCTACGCCACGGGGTGGAGTGAGTACCTCAATAACGATACCCGCCTCGTACCAAGCGCGAGTTAGGTCGCATAATACCCGCGTATGTATGGGTCAGGGCTGTTATAAAACGCGCTGCTACGGATCGGGAAATCGCAGGAATCGACAAAGCAAGAATACGAAAGCGATAATCGAAATCACAGACACACGATTTACGTGGTTCACTAACACGATGTGTGTTAGCTACGTCCACGGGCGAGAGAGAGTCAGTTTCACTATATTGAGGAGATTACAGATTACAGAGGAGTATGAGAAGTATTTATAGTACTTCTCCATGTGGGTCTAAACCTAATCCAATCTGGCAAAGGAAACGGTTACAGACCAGGCCCAGAACCCGAACCCAAATAACAGCGAGACCCCCGATTACCAGTCGTAGCGGCTGATAGTCCGATTCAAGTCACATCAACAAATCTCCACCTTGACTTGAATCCTCTTCCTCTGAAATCTCTGATGTACTCTGCTCCTTCTATCTCTCTCCCGCCATCAATGCCCCGCAGGGCGGAGTCACCCACTCAAGACATTCAGCAAGTTCAAGCAGTGTTGGAACTTGCCATGTGGAACCGGCTTCGTGAACATATCAGCAGGATTATCCGCGGTGCCAACCTTCTTCACCTTAATCCTCTTCTCTGTCCTCAAGAAATGATACCTCACGTCGATGTGCTTAGTCCTCTCATGGTGGACTTGATCCTTGGCCAAACATATTGCACTCAAACTGTCGCAATACACCACTGCCTGATCATGATGTAGACCCAGATCACCAACCAGTCCCTTCAGCCATATTCCCTCCTTAGCAGCTTCTGTCAACGCCATATACTCTGCCTCAGTAGTAGACAATGTCACCGCCGACTGCAAAGTTGCCTTCCAGCTCACTACAGAACTCCCAAGAGTGAATACATAACCGGTCATCGATCTCCTCGTGTCAACATCTCCAGCATAGTCCGAGTCAGAATACCCAGACACCAAGCACTCTGTATCACTTCCGAAGCTAATCCCCACATCAGGTGTACCCTTAAGGTACCGAAAGATCCTCTTCACAGCCTGCCAATGCTCCTTCCCAGGTTGTATCATAAACCTGCTGACAACACTAACAGCATGTGCAAGATCAGGTCTAGTGCATACCATAGCGTACATCAAGCTACCTACTGCACTAGCATATGGGACTCTCGACATGTACTCCTTCTCAGCCTCTGACTGCGGTGCATAAGCTGAGGATAGATGAACATTTGATGCACTAGGAGTATTTAAGGGCTTTGCTGAAAACATGCCAAACCTCGACAATATCTTCTGGATGTAGCTCTTCTGTGACAAGAAAAGCTTCTTCTTCGACCTGTCCCTGTAAATCTCCATACCCAAAATCTTCTGAGCAGCTCCCAAATCCTTCATCTCAAACTCAGCACTAAGAAGCCCCTTTAACTTCTGGATATCAGACTTTGACCTCGCAGCTATGAGCATATCATCCACATACAGAACCAGATAGATCATCGAACCATCCTCCACCTTGTTGTGATACACACAACAATCATATGGACTTCTGCTATAGCCCAGCTCAAGCATGTAACTGTCAAATCTCTTGTACCACTACCTCGGAGACTGCTTAAGTCCATACAAGGACTTCTTCAGCTTACAAACATAGTCTTCTTTTCCCGGAACCTCGAATCCTTCTGGCTGAGTCATGTAAATTTCTTCCTCCAACTCTCTATGTAGGAAAGCTGTCTTCACGTCTAGCTGCTCGAGCTCCAAGTCATAATGTGCCACTATTGCTAGTAGCACTCTGATCGAAGTATGTCTGACCACTGGTGAGAAAATCTCATTGTAGTCAACTCCTTCCCTCTACGAGAAGCCTCGTGCAACCACCCGAGCTTTAAATTTCATGCCCTCTTTAGAAGTGATTCCTTCCTTCTTCTTGTAGATCCACTTGTTTGTAACAATCTTCCTTCCCTGTGGTCGTTTGACTAGCTCCCAAGTCTGATTCCTGCCATGGGATTCCATCTCATCTCCCATTGCGGCAAGCCACTAATCAGCTTCGCCACCCGAAACGGTTTCTCTATAGGATCGTGGCTCTCCTGCATCCACTTCTTCAGCAACCTGAAATGAATACACCACCATGTCCTCGAAACCATACCTCTGTGGAGGTACTCCTGCAGTCGCTCTCTTCGGTCTACCAGAAGCCATAGACTGTTGAGCTCGTGCACTGGACTCTGAAGTTTCTGGCTCTGCAGAGACATCCTCATCATGTTGATCTTCTCCACCTTGGTGCTCAAACTCACTCTCATTGAGAGTTTGCAGCTCCACCTGCTTATCAACATTCCTGCTACCTTCAACAACAGTAACCTTCAACATGGGGTTAAACATAGACTTCTCATCAAATATCACATTTCTACTAAGTATAACTCGATGTGACCAGACTCGAAATCCCTTAACTCCATCTCCGTAACCCACAAATACACCCTTCTTTGCCCTTGGGTTCAGTTTACCCTCATCCACATGATAATAAACAGGACACCCAAAAACTTTCAGTGAAGAGTAATCAGCAGGCTTACCATACCACACCTCATAAGGAGTCTTCAACTCAATACCTGTGTGAGGTCCACGGTTGATAAGGAAGCATGCCATGTTCACTGCTTCTGCCCAGAATCTTCTCTCTAGTCCAGCATTAGAGAGCATGCACCGTGCTCTCTCCAACAATGTCTGGTTCATCCTTTATGCAACGCCATTCTGCTGGGGTGTATCTCTCACAGTCCGATGACGGGCAATCCCTTCATCCTTGCAGAATTCGTTGAACTCAGAACTACAGAACTCTAGACCATTGTGCGTTCGCAGCTTCTTGATCTTCTTCCCGGTCTGATTCTCCACCAATGTCTTCCACTGCTTGAACTTCGTGAAAGCCTCACTTTTCTGCTTCATCATGAAAATCCAAGTAAATCTCGAATAATCATCAATAATAGACAGAAAATACCTGCTGCCTCCAATGGATTCAACTCGTGAAGGACCCCAACAGTCGGAGTGGAGGTAATCTAGTATCCCCTTTGTCCGGTGGATACCCTTCTTGGGAAACTTGCTGCGATGTAGCTTCCCAAACACACAATGCTCGCAGAATTCCAAATTCTGCATCTTGTGCCCGCAAAGAAGATCCCTCTTCGACAGAGCTTGCATCCCCCGTTCACTCATATGCCACAGTCTCATGTGCCAGAGAGTGGTCATATCTTCCTGATGAACCTGAGATGATGCAACTGCAGCAGAACCAGACAACACAGACCCTTGTAATGCATACAAGGTCCCACGCTTCACGCCCTTCAGTACCTTCCTCGAACCTTTGCAGACATACACAACTCCACCTTTTCCTTTGAAACTGAAACCCTTGCTGTCGAGTAGACTCAAGGAGATCAGGTTCTTTGTCATTCGTGGAACATGCCTGACATCATTCACGGTACAGAACGAACCATCATGTGTCCGAACCTTTATGGACCTGATTCCAACAACCTTGCAGACAGCTCCATTAGCCATGACCACGTTACCACCATCTATCTGCTCGTAGGTTGTGAAGCAATCCCTGTTCGGAGACATATGGTATGAGGCTGCAGTATCCAGAAACCACACATCCCCACGATGTGCCTTCTCATCTACAGCCAAGGCGAGATCGTCTTCAGAACTGTTGTCCGCTTCTGCCACGGCAACAAAACCTTGTTTCTTCTGTTGCCCTCTTCTCTTGGGACAGTTGTACTTCCAATGCCTCACTTCCTTACAGTTGTGACAAGCATCACCTGGCTGTGGACCGGGACCCTTGGAATTCTTGTTCGAATTCCCTTTACCAGATTTCTTCTTTCCCTTTCCACCTGTAACAGCCAAACCCGATGCCTCACCACCTGTACCAGATCCAGACGCCTTATGCCTGATCTCTCTCGTATGAAGAGCAGACCTGACATCCTCCAACAACACGCTTTCTTTACCAGCAATAAAAAGAATCAACAAAATTCTCATATGAACTCGGCAAAGAAACCAGCAGGATTAGGGCAGCATCCTCGTCATCAACTTGAACATCTATATTACGCAGATCCAGCAAAATAGAGTTAAGCTGTTCGAGATGTTCCCTCAAAGGCGTACCTTCTTGCATCCTCAAGCTGAACAACCGTTGCTTGAGATGCAGCTTGTTGGTTAGAGACTTAGTCCTGTACAGACTCTCTAGTTTCAACCACAAGCCCGCGACAGTCTTCTCAGCAGCGACTTCAATGATGACGTCATCAGACAACGATAGCATGATGGTCGAGTGGGCCTTCTCCTCCAGGGTGTTCCACTCATCGTCATCGACCGCTGCCTTCTTCTGTTTCGCAGACAGCGAGCCCCACAGGCCTTGCTGTTTTAATAAAGCCTGCATCTTGATTTGCCATATAGCGAAGCTGTTCTTCCCCGTGAACTTTTCGATCTTCATGTACACCGACGTCATTCTTTTGAATCAAAAACCCTAGCCTGATTTCCAGCCGCGGCTCTGATACCACTTGTTATAAAACGCGCTGCTACGGATCGGGAAATCGCAGGAATCGACAAAGCAAGAATACGAAAGCGATAATCGAAAACACAGACACACGATTTACGTGGTTCACTAACACGATGTGTATTAGCTACGTCCACGGGCGAGAGAGAGTCAGTTTCACTATATTGAGGAGATTACAGATTACAGAGGAGTATGAGAAGTATTTATAGTACTTCTCCATGTGGGTCTAAACCTAATCCAATCTGGCAAAGGAAACGGTTACAGACCAGGCCCAGAACCCGATTACCAGTCGTAGCGGCTGATAGTCCGATTCAAGTCACATCAACAAGGGCAATTCGACCCGTTCTTATATGTACTGAAACAAATATTTATTTTTAACGATAAAAATGAAGGGAAATTAGTTAATAAATTGAAAATAGATATAATAGGTAGACTAACTGAGTGAAGTTAGTTGAAAAATGATGTGTTGCACTTCTCTAAACTATCATTGGGTGAAAATATGATTTAGATTAGTAAAAATAGGAGAAATGTAGTTAAATATTGAGACAAATCTAGTAAGAATGGGTCTGGACAGAGCGGGTAATACGCCCCTGAGGGGTGTATGTTATCAAAGTCACGCAACTAAGGATCGATTGAGCTTGAATCAAGAACGAAGTGTCCTTAATACGAACTTGGATAAAACGAAACCAAAACTGCAATTCCTCACCTGGGGAAAGGCTCGATTGGTATAATGATAGATGCCCGACCACGATTGAAGTGACTATTCAATCGATACAAGAGCTCCCGAGCTTGGAATCCACCAAACTCAACACAAGTCGCAACTTGCACAAAAACCAAAAGGTTCTCAATTCGATTAATCAAAGTATGAATTTTTACAACGAAATAGAAGGCTATTTATAGCCAAGAAAACCTAATACAAACCTATATGAACAAGGAAACAAATAAAGAAAAATTCTACCCTAAAAAGGACACAAAATTCGAACCCAAACTTTCTTTCTTGAAGCACAAGTAAGCTGCCAGCAAACAGTCCAAAAACAGCTTTTGTACTAACTTCGCGCATTTTGTTTTTAGGCCTTCCAGAACTCCAATCTTTCATCCAATTCCTTCCCTTGATAGATAAACATACCTATTTGCATGTTGTAGAAGCCTTTGGACTTGAATCTCTTCCATGCTCCTCGAATTGACCTCCAAAGTAGGCTTCATGAACACAGATTTATACTTGGACAGATTCTGGCAGTTTTCCTGTTTTGAGATAGCAACTTTGAGGCCTTGGAAAAGAACCTTAATGAATTTGTCTGGATCCAAAAACCATTCCAACTTGAAGAGGGATACTTTATCTTCAAAACAAACCCTTAACCTCCAATTTTCGGTGAGCCAATTGTGAGAACCAAGCCTCTTCCCGTATGTTGAAGTTGCACGACAATCCCTTTCCATCATATCTTTTTATTTTTGTGTTCTTGAGAAAATCCAAGAAAAAACCCTAAAAAGTTAGAGCTGCGTATTCTCATTCGTGAGCGAGTTCGGATTCCCGAATTCCGCTTACATCAGCGGGGCCGAGCGAAAGTAGTACCATGCTCCGCCCCTCGGGTCATGTATTACCCTTCCCATTACGGGTCAGGTCGGGTAATACCTGACGGGGCGGGTTCACATTGTCATCACTATAGTAGATGAGTTCCATAAAAAAAATATTTAATTATTTTTTATTTTCTCATTTTTATATTTAATAAATTTAATTTATCGTTTTTATAAGGTAAATCATTCAACTTTTGTTTACTTTGATTATAAATAATATACTATCATTTCAAACAATATACTATCATTAAGATTTCTGATTCATAACTTATGAAAATTTTCAAGCTAAACATATTTTTATTTTTCAAATTTTATTCCTCTTGAAACAATTACGTTTTTTTTTTAATTTGTTTTCGATTACCAAATAAAGCAAATGAAGTAAGAGATGGAATATTCAACTATTTTCCACGATCATAGCCTCATAGGTTTCTAGTCAAACTTGGTCCACGCCAAAAAAAGTTAAAAAAAAAACTCCAAGAAGATATCCTAAAATCCCACGATGAATCAATGCTAATGACATGTGCTCCATGTGTTATGAATAATGCTGAAACCCCAGTGTCGTAACTTCAGAGCAGCGAACACCGTTATATATTACTTACCATTCAATCGCTACACTTAAGTAAATTCTTGTCAGTGTATACCAATTAATACATCACGATCACTTATAAATTATAAGTACTTAACTCCTCTATTTCGATCATCTCTCTACCACTCAACCTTTGATTTTACACATTACGATTATCCAAATTTCGATTCCTCCGCGCTCCTCTCAAATTGATCGATCGCGAATATATATTACCATGAAGGGCAGCCTAGCAACTCTCAACACTATTGTGTTCTTCCTAATTTCATTACAGAGCATTATTACTACTACTTGTTACTGTCGTGGTACCACTGTTGCATCGATGCTAATTTACAATAAAAGTAACATTTTCGACGTCACAAGCTATGGCGCTGTTGGAGATGGCAAAACGGAAGCATCTCAGGTACCATTCGATAAAATTGTAACGATACAGATCGAGGATACCATGTTTTTTTTTTGTCTTTGTGACCGCGGGATATTTTGTAACCTATTGCGACGGAAAATCGTTCCGTCGCTAAAAGGAGAAGTGATTAATTCATTTCCGTGGGCTCGTGTTGATTTCGTTTTATGTTATATGATAAAAGGGTTTCTTGAAAGCATGGGCCGACGTTTGTGGCAAGGAGAATGCGATTCCGACGCTATTAATACCAGCTAATCAGACGTTCCTCTTGAACCCAGTTGTATTCAACGGTCGCAATTGCAAGTCGAATGCCATTCATGTCCAGGTAATTAATCATCAAGAAAATTCTTAGCTCCAACCTTGATAGATCTATTTTTTCTTCCAAACCCTAAGTACGACCAGCTGCGGCAAAAGGAAGGAATTATTGTATTAATGTTGTTGATATGAAGTTGCAAGGTACGATTCTGGCGCCGGACAACGTCGAAGCATGGGATGATAAAAGGGGAGGGAACTGGCTTCGCTTCTCGGATGTCTTCGGTTTGATCATCGACGGCGGCGGCAGGATTGACGGGCGCGGCGAGATCTGGTGGCGGCTTTTCAGAGTAAGCGATTAATATATACTAGCTTATAATCCGGCCCTTTGGCCGGAATGCTCATATTTGATTATTTGTATTTTTATGTTATTTTTAAGTCTATTAACCTGCTTAATCTTATTGATAATCATTCGATCGAGATGATACATAAAGAAATAATATATAGGTCGGACATTCGGAGAAATATCATAATCATTTAAGAATATAAAATATAAAAATGTATCATTGACCCCATTTTCATAATGCTAATTAAGTCCCTGTTAAAATGCTATTGGTTAGTTATTTTTTACAGTCAAGAAATATAGAGTATAAAAGCTCACTGAAATTCTCACACGACCCATAGATAGTTTGAAACTAAATCTTAAACCTCACAATCCTATATAAAGGGTTCAATGCTCTCCTTTTAGAAACAATATGTCACTAATCAAAAAGAAATGGAGAGTTGTTGATTCAAGTCATCTATATACTAAAAAATCAGCTAAGGGGGGACCATCACAACTTGAGAGCAAATGAAAAAATCAGGGTTATCTCCAATATACGAATAGACTCGATCAAAGTAATAAGGTGCAAAATTAGACACTCCTTATCTATTAGTTCCTGTAGGTTGAATAAAGAAGCGACCTATTTCAAACAATCAATCAATGATTCCTCGTTTTAAGATAGAAATAGGTTGTGACAGTTGCAAAAACCATAAACCTAAAGATCCAATAGCCATCACTCTCCGTTGTACAACCAAATTTCTATCTCAAGAGGCATATATTAAACCAAAAATTCAATTTCTAATCCTCCTTCTACAACTCCAATTATTGATGAACTCCATTCTATTCGCCATGGATTGATATCGGAGTTGAAATCTTCTACTCGCCCAGCTTAAAATCTCCAACAATAAAACCGTAGTGCCAAGAGATACCTGAAGATTGATTTTTAATGACAGTCTTGTATTGGGAAGTGAAAGGCGCAAACTATTGCACGATGGATGAAATTTCGGAGGAAGTTAGAAAGAGAAAAGAACAAAGATAAAAAAGCACAAAATTTAAATTTAAATTGAAAAATGCAAGGATACAACACGTAGTTACATAATTAGTTTCTTCCATGTTAGCCAATTACCCATTTACCTTTAGTAAAAATTAAGGAGAGAGCGGGTATTTAAAATTGAGAAAATTACATGAAACTCTACTATGAAATAGAAGTATCAAGCTCGATAAAAATACATACGGTAGACTTTGTAAGCTTGCTAATTATGATGAAAAAGTCCTCTGATTTTCAGAGATTAACTTTGTCTATGTTTTGTATCAAAAGGGATGCAATAAATTTGTTTAGTGTAACTGGTTGTGATTGTTATCCTTGTTTAAAGAGACTCGGGTTCAAATCTTGATATTGCTATTTTTATATGAAATAAATAATAAATGTGTAAAGACAAAAATGACCTTCCTATTTTCACTCTCGTTGCAGGAAATTTGAAATGGAGAAAAGTACACAAAACTCTACCATATATTAATGGAGGATATATATATAATATTTGAAATAAAAAAGTGTTAACCAACGTTTAACTTACTCTAATGACTCGAGTTGTTCGAAAATGACCAATAGTTGCTGGTTTCGGTTTGTATAGGTTGAACATATCATTCCTTATGCTAAACCATTAGCGTTTTAGTTTGTACATGTTGAACATATCATCCCTTGTACCAAACCAATGTTATTTGGATTAATTCATGTGGATTAGACCCACATGGGTGTAATTGGGTCCAAATGATTGTATACATACAAAATAATATAAAGCATTTCATTAACTACTTTCAACCCAATTATACACTTTTAATGTACGCGTTTTCACCTTTCTATTTGTTACATAACAAAAGATGAGGAAAAAAATGTCTTATAATTGGGTACTCATGTCCTTTTGTACTTCGAATACTATGAACTCAATTTAGACCCAAACTAAAAAGTTGGATACGGATATGTCTCAAAAAGTGAAATTACTCAAACTTGATTTGATCCATAATAAATTGAATTTGGGCAACCCAAATATTAAGTCATTTTTGACATCCCTAGTCGTGCGTAAGGATAAAAGGCCATGACCTCTCAATTGAAAACCCTAATACTATATTAGCAAACAAATCATTTATTGTCAATAACTCGAGTAGTAAGGAAGAGTTTGTTAGGGTTTTTTTTTTAACCTCTCTTACAAACAGTACATTACATTAGCTTATAAAGAATTTGAACTTGAATACATTGCAGGAGAACGATAAATTCGAGCGACCCAGAGTAAGGATACTCAACTCTCTAAGCTTCTCTTCCATCTCTCTGAATAGCACTTTTTTTCTTCTCTCTTTCATTTTAATTTGATTCGTCCGTGCATGCATGCAGGCGCTGTTGTTCCACAACTGCAGCAACCTGCAGCTCAGCGGAGTGCACCACGTGAACAGCCAGAAGAACCACATCAGCTTGAACGGCTGCAACAATGTCCAGCTCTCCCATCTCACCATCACCGGACCGGAGGACAGCCCCAACACCGACGGCGTCGACGTCTGTTACTCCACCAACGTCCAAATCCGCAGCTCTTTCATTGCAACAGGTTCTAGCTTGTTCACTCATTCAACTCATCATAAATCTCTGGTACCACACACCTGATCGGTACCATGGCAAGAACCGGTTGATCTCAATGACTCGAGTTGTTTAGAGAGGTTCAACAATAAATCTTATACCATTTTCCTAACATGAATTTGTTCCGATTCAGGCGACGACTGCATCGCGATCAATGGGTTCTCGTCGTTCATCAACATCTCCGAGATCGCCTGTGGGCCTGGACACGGGATCAGCGTCGGAAGCCTGGGCAAAGGTGGAGCTTACGAGACGGTGGAGGAGGTCCACGTCAGAAACTGCACTTTCTACCGAACCCGGAACGGTGCTCGAATCAAGACTTGGCAGGTGCGTTGTGTAAAGAAGTGGTTAAGTTTTTTGTACATGAACCTTTCTCAACAACTCGATCGTGTCACGAGTCAGTTGATCCCAATAAATCAAGTTGTTGAGAGGGGTTCAATTATAGATAATATATCTATTTACTAAAACACACCCTCAAATGAAAGCGGACTCATACGGGCTTGAAATTTGTACAGGTTCGGATACCATGTGCTTAACAGAACATATGAAGGGTCATTGGGAATAGAACATATATAAGACATCTCAGTCACAGAAGACACTCTGATATCACATCAAGAACCAGTCGATTCCAATAACTCGAGTTGTTGGGAGATGTTTCATATATAATGGATCATTTACCATTTACTAACACCAATAACTCGAGTTGTTGTGACTAGTTGGTTCATAACATGAAATCAGAGTTGATTTGTTTTTTTAGGTCACTTGTTAAAGTACTCACGAGTTGGTGCAAAACTATGCAATTGAGTGCATGTGGTTTAATTTGTTGCCATGTGGCAGGGTGGAAGGGGCTATGCAAGGAAGATAAGCTACGAGGACATCATACTGATAGACACCAGGAACCCAATCATAATCACCCACGAGTACATGAACCATCACTTACTTCCTGCAGATCCCACGGCGGCGCCGCCGCCGCCGTCATCATCCGACGTGGAAATCAGGGACGTTTGGTTCCGGCGAGTGAACGGGACTTCATCTGTTGGGAGGGCGATCAACTTCGACTGCGGTGGCGCTGCAGGGTGTACGGGAGTTCACCTTGAGGACGTCCACATTGTATCCTCTCCTACTGTGATTCCTCCCGTAGAAGCAGTGTTTGCAGAGTGCAATAACGCCCATGGAGATTCGGTTTCCACCACCCCCCCCGTCGGCTGCCTGTTACCTTGAATTCTTGATTCAAATCGAGTTAATTGGTGGTTAAAATTAGTCATACTGTAGAATGTGAGTGCTGAGTTTGGTAGGGTTTTGAAGTTCAGTGGCTATTTTGTAACTACAGGCAAAGTTTAGTGATCGTTTCGGATATTAATGGAGGAAACGGCCACAGACTGTCACCCTATACTGAATTGCTATTCGTTGCCCTAAAATTTAAATTATTTCGCCCTAAAATGTACTAAATTGACATTTATACCCCTATACCCAATTTCAATCCGTAATCCCTAACTCGGACCAATTGTCCGACCACCGTTCCCCCAACCCGTCGCCGCTCCCATTCCCCCACCCTACCGACTTGCTGTTCACCCGTCCGACGATTTGCTGCTGAGGAAGGAGAAAGAAGGAGGAAGAAGGTCTGCTGTTTGGTCTCCCGCTGTCATTCCCCAATCGCCCGCCTACCCGCTGCAGCTGTTTCTTTTCTTTTTTTTAATTCCGGCGGACAGGTTTAAAACTCGAAAGGTTCTACGGACCGGAAAGAAGAAAGATGACAAACAAATAGCAGAGCCTTCGGCGCTAAAACCACTGATAATCCCCTATTTTCATATATATATATATATGGTGGCCACTTCGGTGCACCCACTTTTTTGGATGCACTGAACGCACCCACTTTTTTGTTTAATCTCAACCGTTGAACACATCTAACGGTTACAATAATTTGATTTATTTATATTTAATTATTAACTAATCAACTATTTTATATTTATTAAAACAATTTATACTTAATTGTAATTGCAACTAAACCCCTAAAACTAACCCCTTCTCTTCGTCGTTTCTTCTCTCCTCTTATGGGAAGCCTCTTGTTCCTCTCACCCATACATTTCACTTTCCCATACCCAAAAAGCTAAAAAAACAGAGACCATTTAATTTAATCCCTCACAGTAAAAGAGAGAACAGAAAACAAATAAATCCTTCCTTCCTCTGTACTTGTTCTTCCTCCTTCCTCTGCTCCCTGTTCCTGTTCTCTTTCTTCTTCTCGATATCTCCTTCTTATCCTCTAATTCTCCTTCTCATTCTCCAATTCCAATCTCAACTCCGATGCTTGCTTCATCAATTCGCCGGGAAACATGGAATTGGCGGGCATGCAAGGAGGAACCGCGACGAAGACTCGGTCGAATCCGACGGGGAAGTTGCCGGAAGGATTAGCCACAGAAATAGGTCCGGAGACCGACGAGCTGGCGGGGGTGGTGGGGGAAGAGTTGTGATCGTGAAAGGAAGATCCATCTCCGACCTTGACCCAATATCCGACCCTGACTCCCCTTCAATGTAATCCAGCGTTTCCCCAACCTGCCCCCTTCAATCAAACCATCGGCCACCAACCAGCAACAGATCTAGATTCTGGGTGGAGACGACAAACCCAGTTGTCGTTCGTATCCTCTAATTCTCCTTCTGATTCTCCAATTCCAATCTCAACTCCGATGCTTGCTTCAACATGGAATTGGCGGCATGCAAGGAGGAACGGCGACGAAGACTCGGCGCAGATCTAGATTCTGGGCGGAGACAACAAACCCAGCTGTCGTTCGTATCGAAGTTTGGGGAGAAGAGCTCAAGGTTGATAGTCGAGGAAGGGGATTCAAGAGGCAGAATCTGGAGATGGGAGGTCGAAATCCCTCCTCCTCCTAATCAAATCTGGTGAAGCCACCGATCATGGGAGGAAGGTCCTGTTTATTGAATTGAATTAATCCTTGGTTTTTATTGTGTAGGGGTTGCAGGCCACGGACCTGATGGAGGAGCGAAGGATGTTGAACGGCGTGGAGGCGACTAAAGGGGATTGGAACGAAAGGGGTGCCGCCGGCGGTGGGAGTTGGGGGAAAGCAGCAGATGGGGTGGTACCGATGGAGGGAGAAGTTGGGGATATGTTGGATTCGGAGCAGGGTGAGTGGTGCCAGACTCTCCGTAAACCAAAATCGAGCTGGAACGGAGCAGAGCAAGGATCGATCGAGTATTTGTTTCCCCGGCGATTCTCAATCTCCGTCCGACTCCGACTCAGCGACTCCGAGAAGCTCGGCCCGTTTGTTTTATTGGGCTTTCCCGGGAACCAACGTCTACCAACTGTCCAGAAGCTGGAGTCGGAGTGCAAGCCAACGTTCGGCTGTTGTGGAGTTATTCCCCTGCGCGGCTTTGCCTGGAACAGGGTAGCAATCAGTTTGTGCAAAGGAGAAGGTTTTTTTTTTTTTTTTTTTACGGAACAAAGGAGAAGGTTTCAAACGCTGCGTTTATGCTTTGTATAATACATAAAACTTAATGAAACCAGGTCGTAAATCTCCTACCCTCAATTCTGTTGCGGCGATTAACTGGGATGACCCAGTCGCCGACACCACCAATTCCGCGATTGATCGAGTGTGTTTGCCGTCGACGCAGAATTGGGACTGAATCTCACCTGGCATTCGAATTCATTTCTACTTGTTGCTTCTTCACGTATCCGGGATCGGGAGTCGTCAAAGGTAAGAAACGCACCTTGCGATTTTCCTTCCGGTGTGTGTGAACTGCTCCTGGAATTTTGTTCTTGATTTCCCTCTGATTTAGTGATTTTGAGCATGGGGCTTTGTTGATGTATGGGCAATGGTACTGTCTCTTCCTCTATCTATTTTAGGGTATTTTTAGTCTCAAAGGAGTAAGCATAGCCCTCGTTGGCTTTGTGATTCGTTCGATTTACCCTCATTCGGACAAAATGTATCCACGTTTTGTGATGGTTGACCGTTGAGATCTCGATGGTGTTGGAAGAGGAGCCCTATTTGTGATTGACCTATGGGGTTATATAACCAAACATGTATGGGTATTTGTACCCAATTTGAGGCTCTCAAATCTCAATATGATCTTAGATTTGACTAGGAATGGTTGGCAATGCATGTCTCTATTGGCCAACAAACGTCCTCTTCACCATAAGCCAAAAACATCCAACCCCACCCACAGGAAAGGTTAGGAGGGAAGATAGACTTTTAAAATCTGTAGGAACAGCAGGTTTCTATGCATTTATGATGGATTGGGTGCTCTCCTAACTTTACCTTTCCTTTTGTCTGCAGCTTCGTTTAGGTGTCGTGCTCTGTTCTTCTGTCTGTCTTGCTCCCCTGTTTTCTTTTTGAGTGCCAAATGGCCACCATACTTGATGGTTCTCTGCTTTTCCAAATGGCCACCATACTTCGTGTTTCTCTCTTTTCGTTTATTTTTGGAATTATGAAGTATTGAAGTTGCTGATTGCACAGAAATTATTTTGTTTTTGGCTGTAAAATAGGGCCATTCTCATATAGGTTTTTCCTTTCACATTGGCAAAGCTGTGAAATTGGACCTCCGAAAAGATGCATTGTATTTGTGTATTCCGCTCTTTGGTTTGTATTGTGTTGTTCGTGTATTTAGTTATACCTGCTTGTTTGCTTGAATTTAATATAAAACTATCTATCTCAAAAGACTGGAGCCACTGTAATACCTGCCTAAATTTGTTGACGGGTCGTGAAAATTTACTATACACATTTTTTAAATTTGATTGGTGCGCCAAATTCTTGATTAATTGGTACCACTTTTGTTTTGTAATTATGCCATCTTTTTCAAATTGTATGGACCAATTTGATTATCCATCTAAATCGTACATCAAGTTGTATGTGCACCATCACATGTGTGGACAATCATGACCAGTGTGTATGAATGTCGACCGAAAGATACATTGATGCAACTCGAGTGGCTCAACCCCATAATCTATCCAATGATGTCTCTCTTTCTATAGCATTCATTCTGTCAAATGTAATACAAATCTAACTAACCTCCTTTATAGGACACCCATGCTCGAAATAAAAAAGTTTGCATTGTAGTTACAACTTATCTAAACCAACAGTTTGGAGATTATCCAAGTACCAACGACGAGATTTAGTGACAATAAAGGTCACTTTCGCTGTGACGTCTTTATTGTTATGTCCACCCATATTGATAACAACTCACTGAACCATGTTGGTAGCGTGCACCATGACCAATGTTGAAACAATGCTAGTATCAGGCAGTGACATTTAGCGAATGAAGCAGTATTGTGCATGTGGTAATGATAGTCTTTTGTACCTGAATCGAGGGTTCCTCTTTTATGAGTAATGGGGAAGAGGATTGAAACATGCAACTTAATGACTCCACTCATACAAGGATGGATTGTGTTGAACATAGAAAAGGTGGGATGGGCACTTGGTCAGCTCTAGTATCAACGCCGCCGCTTTAAGAACGCTTAATGAACCCGTCAATGGATGACCTACTTAGTCACCGTCAATCTTGGCCTAAATGATGTACTCATTGTTTCATACTCAAAATCTATCACTTGATCTTCATATGAGTTAAATTAGCTTGATTACTTGTGGTCTACTTTCATTCCATGTTTCACGAAGAACAATCCAAACGTTAATTGTCGAGAGAAGTTTAAGGGTGAAATGAAGGAGGTTTTGTAAGAACTTTGATGTTCAATCTGAGGGACGATCCATTTGGACCTCCTTTACTAAATACTAAACAAGTTAGTCGAGTAAGCTCGAGAATGTGATGTGAGAAAACATGAAGAAACATGGTTCGTGTTTTTAAACAGGATGACTGATTTCGAGTTGGTTGATTACGGGTATACTATCGAATCTATCCCAGAAATACCGATCGATTTATGGTCTTATCGTGTTACGCTCTTTCATACAAAATAGCTTACATTGGGATTACTTTTTCCGATTTTGTGCCTCGCTAACATGATAATTATGGAATCCATCGTACATACTATTTCAGTACCATAAATGATACTTTTAAAATTGAACAACAAAATACTTGTAGTCTTATGAAAGATATGTGTAGTTGACAACAGTCATAAAATTGAATTACATATGCTACCACTTTTTTTTTTTTCCTTCACGCAATCTATTAACCAAGGTTGGATAACTGTTTCCAAATTTCAGAACCGAATGATTCATACCACAATCAACTAATATTACGAATTAAAGTTTAAATCTAAGGTCATAAGAGATCGTTATTTTTACAGGTGGCAAGCGGCCAACTAGTGGTACTGGTTTAAGTTGTTTACTTGGGTGATGGTTGATCTTGTTACGAGGTTCAAGTCTACGATGAAACACCTTTTTTGATGATTTGGCTCGATATTATTAAAATCAAAACAGGTTGTCACTGGCACAAGTGGTGGGCTACTATTCTAGTGGTTTAAATCCCTGGCTATGTTAACGATTAATTAACAATCGTGGTACGAACCTGACGAGGTGGGTTCTAATTTTTTCATACATACATTCTTTTTGGCGAAACTCAAGCCTTTATACGTGCGGGCTTCACTTACAAAAAGAAACCCCACTAGCCAAGCAGGATCACGAAGCCCATTAACATAATTACATGGGTCAGCCGATAACTTTTCGATCAAACATACCCTTTGCCCTTCTTCAACCTCATTATACTTTTGTTCTTTCGTTCCTAAACGATGTTTCCAGCATATGTACTACCTAAAATTAATGCAATTGTCGCCTGTGTACCGCCCTTGACCCAATCTCCACAAAAAACAGTTTGTGTTCACGATCGAACTTCAATTCTCGACCACCCCACGAACAGACGAAACGCAACACAAATCCGGCTAGTCGCCTCCAGGCCGTTCAACCTCCTTCGCTCGTCCATCCGCTTCGTGGCCTGCAACCCCTACAAAATAAAAACAACGGAGTAATTCAATTCAATAAACAGGACCTTCCTCCCTTGATCGGCGGCTTCGCCAGATTTGATTAGGAGGAGGAGAGATTTCGAGCTCCCATCTCCAGATTCTGCCTCCTGAATCCCCCTCCTCGACTATCAACCTTGTGCTCTTCAGTCTTCTCTCCAAACTTCGATACGGCGGTAGCTGGGTTTGTCGTCTCTATCCAGAATCTAGATCTACGCCGTTGGTTTTGTCCTCCTCGAAAGATGCTCTGTTGCTGGTTGGTGGCCGATGGTTTGATTGAAGGGGGCAGGTTGGGAAAACGCTAGATTACATTGAAGGGGAGTCAGGGTCGGATATTGGGTCAAGGTCGGAGATGGATCTTCCTTTCACGATCACAACTCTTCCCCCACCACCCCCGCCAGCTCGTCGGTCTCCGGACCTATTTCTGTGGCTAATCCTTCCGGCAACTTCCCCGTCGGATTCGACCGAGTCTTCGTCGCGGTTCCTCCTTGCATGCCCGCCAATTCCATGTTTCCCGGCGAATTGATGAAGCAAGCATCGGAGTTGAGATTGGAATTGGAGAATGAGAAGGAGAATTAGAGGATAAGAAGGAGATATCGAGAAGAAGAAAGAGAACGGGAACAGGGAGCAGAGGAAGGAGGAAGAACAAGTCCAGAGGAAGGAAGGATTTATTTGTTTTCTGTTCTCTCTTTTGCTGTGAGGGATTAAATTAAGTGGTCTCTGTTGGGTGAGAGGAACAAGATGGTTCGGATAAAAGGAGAGAAGAATCGGGGAAGACAGTTAAAGTCAGGGGCCTAGTTGCAATTACAATTAAGTATAAATTGTTTTAATAAATATAATATAGTTGATTAGTTAATAATTAATTATAAATAAATGAAATTATTGTAACCGTTAGATGTGTTAAACGGTTGAGATTAAACAAAAAAGTGGGTGCGTTCAGTGCACCCAAAAAAGTGGGTGCACCGAATACGTCACCATATATATATATATATATATATATATATAAAGTAGAGTAACGAGAAGAGCATAGTAGAATCAGAATGAAGAAATGGAGTAGAACGAACAGTCGAGCACAAGTTCGTGGGTCGATGGAGGATTGAAGCTCCATGTAGCAGACATCGGAGCTGCAAGTCAAATTCGGATCTCCGATCAATTTGCTTAATTAGTTGCTAAAAATGGAGATACTGGGTAATTTGCTTAATTAGTTGCTAAAAATGGAGATACTGGGTAATTTGTTAATTTAACTTTTGGACATTTCATTTCTCTAAAAAAAACTTTTGGACATTTCATTTTGTTATTTGGTATAGTAGTATGCGTTCATTTTAGTATTTATATATGTTTTGAAAAGAAAGACTAAATTAAGGATATTTAAGTCATTTTGATAGATATTAGGGCGACAAATAAGAAGTTTTAGGGCGACGAATAGCAATCCCCACTCTATATGCTAGTGGGGTGACAATTTCTAATTCAATCCATCAATTCATCATCCACTTAAATATCCAATTAATCCAATTTATTTGTTTCAAATCCAATTGGATTGCTGGATTCATGAATTGAGTTCTTCGATCTTTGTTAAATTATACTTTAGTACCTATATTTTTATACAAAAAATATTATTGGAAAATTATGTTTTGCTACCTAAAGGTTTTTATTGGAAAATTACGTTCCGTGGCATCGGGAATGACTATGGCCTCGGGTGATGAAGGTCGTTGGAGCAGCAGATTCATTAATTATTTCACTAATTCATCTATTTGACTATCCATCCCCGATCCGACCCGTTGTCATCCTCAATTTTTTTGATAAGGGCGATATAATTTTTTTTTGTGATTAAGATACTATTTAATGGATTAGAACCTGAGACCTCCAGATTCTAGGCTAGGCCAAGCTCTTGTTTGTTGTCATCCTCAATTTTAGAAGATTGCAATAAGTTATCGCAAAGGGTCCTCCGGGCTTGGGGGTCATTGCTTATTGTGATCGTTTTTGATGAACTTGAGATGATGTACCATCACTCGTGCGGTGTCATGAACGTGTTTAGAGACGAGTAGGATTGCTCTCAATAGACCATCGGCAATGCGAACGTCATCCACTCGTTCAAGGAGCTTCTGAGTCGAGCAGGAAGGGTTCGATTCAACATATCTATAGAGAAACTAATTTTTTTTAGCTGACTGCTTAGCTCATTAGGATCACCCTGTTCTACCCCGGTACTTTTTCTAGCTATTTGCAGTTCAGATGATATTGCACATTGACTTTTGTAGATTCTATTGATGACTTTGTCATTCGTTCTATTCATTAATTAGAGGTAATGGAGCGATGCACACTTTGTTCATAAGGACGGGTTTTCATGGCATACCCTAAGAGGCCTTTTGTAAAGGATGTTTGTTCATAAGAACGGGTTTCCAAAAGCAGCAAGGGCAGCTCGATATGCCTGGGGAAGCTATGGAGAGGTGAACATCCAGCCCACAGAAACTGCAAACCTATTCATATTCACATTTAACAACATGGAGACAAGGGATAAAGTCTGGAGGGATAGGCCATGGAGCTTATCCAACACGCTCACTGGGATCGAAAAGTATAGTGGGCGAGGGAAACCAGAAGACATACCAATCGAGAAGGTTTCAATGTGGGTGCAGATCCATGGCTTGCATCAGAATCAAAGGAACGTGCAGAATATGGAGGCCATTGGCTCCTCCTATTTCCTGGAACTCCTTGATCTGGACAGAGCCAGCCTTGACTTTGCTGGTTACAGGAGGTTTCTGAGAATTTTGGTGGAGGTTGACCTCAGGGAACCAGTCCCAATAAGGAGATTACATTCAAGTACGAAAGGCTAGTGGAATTATGCTACTTCTGCGGCAGGATAGGGCACAACTGGCCCACTTGCTGGAGGATGAATGAAGAGAGGAAGAAGAACGGAGTTGCTCACCTGTCAAAAATCTACAACTCCTCACTCAAAGCTGGAATTGACTCTCCCCACAGATGCAACTCGGCCAACTTCAGAAATGGAGAAGAGAGCAGAGGATATCACAGCTCTATGGGGGAAACAGAAGGGTCGAGGTCGGGAGAGGGATACCGAAGGCGAGAGGAAGGAACAGGAGACTCGGCGGAGGAGATTGGAAGCCAAATGGAGATGAACCACCGTGTTCCCCCAGGGTTCACGATCCAGAGAATCGAAAAGCAGCAGTCGGAAAGGGAGATGCAGGCAAAGCATGGAAGACTGAAGGGGAGGTTCAGGGTCGAAATGGGGGCAAGGAATCTGGGGATCGACATGGACCGAGCGACGGCGGAATTGGAATGGGGCTTGAGGTTGGAGGAGGGCGGCGATCTCCGTCGACAAACAGAAGAGGTGGGGACAAACCTTACACTTGGGCCGAGTCAACAGGAGGCGCCAGGGCTTCTCCTTAGCGAAGTGGGCCAGACCACCCAGGCCCAATACCATCATATGGAGGAAGCCTTAGAAGAAGAAGCAGGCCGCCAGATGAAGAAAAGAAAGGGGACGAGCCAAGGGAGTGGGAGTAGGCCCAGGTCTGAGAATTTTGAAGTGGCGGGTTTTAATTTAAGCCCAGAAGGGGCAGTGTTTATTGGAGGGTCTGGAGGGAAGAATAGGAAAAAGAAGATACATAGGCCAAAACATCACCAAGGGGGTGACCCAAGGGGAAAATAGTCCGATCAAGTCCCAACAGAAGAAGGAGGAGATACAAGGGCAGCGGTGGTTCGCCAGAAGCCACCTCAACTGGAATGAGTATAGTAAGTTGGAATTGTAGGGGATTTGGCTCATCCCTTACAAGAAGTTATGCAAAGCGAATGTGTCGTCGCTTGGGCCCCTCGATCGTTTTTCTTATGGAAACAAGCAAGAACGAGGAGTTTATGGAAGAACAAAGGCGAGGTCTAAAATGTTTCCCCAATAGAGAGTATGTTGAACCGGTTAACTCTTCTAGGGGCTTTGCCTTATGGTGGAAAGCGGGTATTAGTATTGAAATTCTAAGTAGCGATAGCTATTTTATGGATGTTAGTATTGATATGGGTAGGAAGTTTTTTTGTACTTTTGTTCATGCACCCTCTACAGCTATGAGTCGACGGGGTTTTTGGGAGCACCTGAGCTCTCTTCGGAGTAGTAGGGATGATGTTTGGGTTATTGTAGGGGATTTCAATGCCGCTATCTTTGAGAATGAGAAAGAAGGGAGATGTCCCCTTAGGTATGAGAATGTGGAACCGTTTAAGAGGTTCATCTTCCACGATGCTCTAATTGACTTGGATGGATAAAGAGGCTTTCTGGAATCAATGCTCAAGGGTGAAATGGCTCCAAAAAGGTGATCAAAACAATTCTTTCTTTCACGCTAGCACTATTCAAAGGAAGCATAGGAACAAAATTCTGAGACTTAAAGATGATGGAGGGAACTGGATTGAAGATGAGAATAGGCTCAGAGGTCTTTCTGAGGTCTCTTTTAAGGATTTCTTTAGAGCTAGAAACCCAATCCAGGACAACCACCTATTGGATCGATTTCCAACAAAAGTGACAAATGAGATGAATGAGGATCTACGTGCCCCGGTAACCAATGAGGATATTAGAAAAGCGGTTTTTTCTTTGGGTGCTAGGAAAGCCCCAGGACCGGATGGATTTTTGGCGAGGTTCTACCGGAGATATTGGGATATTATTGGGGAAACCCTATGTAGAGAAGTTACAGAGTTCTTTGAGACAGCGCTTTTGCCGGAGGGATGGAATGATACTCATATTGTTATGGTACCTAAAGTTGACAACCCGGAAAGAATCAGTCAGTTCCGCCCTATTAGTTGCTGTAACTTTAGATATAAAATCATATCGAAGATTATGGCTACCCGCCTCAAAAAATGGACACCTGATTTGGTCTCGGAGCTCCAAACGGCATTTACTGGGGGTAGACTGATACAAGACAATATCATCATTGTGCACGAGGCACTCCACCATTTCAAAAACCACAAACGGGGGAGTAGAAGAGATATGATGTTGAAGCTGGATATGAAGAAGGCGTATGACATGGTCGACTGGGAATGTCTGGAAACCCTTCTGATGAAGTATGGGTTTGATAACAAGTGGTGCAACTGGGTTTGTACGTGTATCCGATCTGTCAGATTCTCTATTCTTTTCAATGGGGAAGCAACAGAGTTCTTCACACCCTCCCGAGGCATCAGACAAGGAGACCCGCTTTCACCATTCTTGTTTATTCTCATGTCTAATGCCCTTACGTTCTTGATTGATAAGGCCGTGGCCGAAGACCAGCTTAAGGGGATTAAATTGAACGCCAGATGCCCTGTTCTCACCCATTGTCTTTTCGCTGATGATACGGTTATCTTTGGAAAGGAAAACCTCCAAGAAGCGCAGAAAATCCTGGATCTGATAGGGGAGTATGGAGCAATCACAGGACAAGAAGTGAATATCAGCAAGTCTTCTGTTTTCTTCAGTGCTAATGTCCCGGCAGTGGACAAAGCTGATATCATTGCCCACATTGGATTTGCTTCATCAAACTGTCACTCAAAATATCTGGGGGTCCCAACGGAGTGGGGTAGATCAAAGAAAGAAACCTTCACCTTCCTTATCCAAAGGATGGAAAAGATGGGGGAAGCTTGGAAGAGTCTCTTGCTCTCCCATGGAGGAAAAGAAGTCCTTCTCAAAGCCGTCATCCAAGCTATTCCATCCTTCATCATGTATCTGTTCCATCTTCCGGTCTCACTTACCAAGAAAATTGACTCCCTTCTCAGTAACTTCTTCTGGTCGGGATCTATGCAAAATAGTAGCCTTCACTGGTGTAGGAAAGAGATCCTATGCTCTTCTAAATCAGAAGGGGGATTGGGATTTCGGAGCTTCAAGGATTTTAACATGGCCCTTTAGGCTAAGCAGGCGTGGCGAATTCTTACGTGCCCTGAGTCCCTGTGGAGTCGTCTTCTTAAGGGGCTTTATTTCCCTAGAAATGATTTCCTCCAAGCAAAAAAAGGGAGCAGACCCTCTTGGATTTGGGCAAGCCTCTGGGAAGCAAAGAAAGTAATAAATCTGGGAGCGGTCCGGGTTATTGGCTCGAGAGAGGACACTTGGCTGGACCAGGATCCATGGATTCCATCTCTGCAAAATTTTACACTAAAAAGCGGCCCCCAAAATTATGTAAAGGTGAAAGAGTGGATTGATCCAGGAGATAGAAGCTGGAACTTGGATTTCATCCAGGGCCAGGTCTCCAACATGGAAATGGAAGCAATTCTGAGGATTCCCATTGAAGAAGAAGATGCTGAGGATTTTTGGGCATGGAATTTTACTAAAGAAGGAAGCTTCTCAGTGAAATCAGCATACCATGCGACCCATCAAAATGTCAACAATACCCATCCCAATGGGAATGCCGAGAAATGGAAATGGATTTGGAGTCTGCATATACCTCCAAAGCTCAAATTTTTTATCTGGAGATGCTCAAAGAATGGGTTGGCAACAAAAGAGAGACTTCTCAGTCGAAAGTGTGCTCAAAACTCGACTTGTCAAGTTTGCCAGAACCCGATTGAGTCCCTTTTCCACTGCATCTTCTATTGCCCTCATGCAAATGCAGCGTGGAATGCTATCTTCCCTTCCCTCCCCTTACCTCCCCAGGGGACCTCCTTCTTGGACTGGTTATGCTCCCTTAAAGATGCATTGTCGCCAAACTCCCTGATTCATTTAGTTTTCCTTTGCTGGAACATATGGAAGGCGAGAAATGAGTGTTGTTTTAAGAATACTGTCCCATGGCCCCCGAATGTGCGTCTGCAAGCCTATAAAGAGCTCTTAGAATGGAGTTCTTGTCCGAGGCCCCCTACACACATGCCATCCTCTTCTACCCAGCTCAGGGGCTCCCAGTCTCATACAAATCCACCGCCAAGTAATCATTCTTTGGTGATTCACTGTGATGGGTCGTTCATAAGCGACTCCCAGCAGGCGGCATATGGGGTTGTTGTTGTTAACCACCATGGACAAGTATGTGATGGGCGAGCTGAGGCTCTTCTTTGTTCCACCCCGATTGAAGCAGAAACGAAGGCTCTTCTTGAAGGAGTGAAATTAGCACAAGAATATGGTTCCGAATGTCTGGTCTAGTCTGACTGCCAAGTGTTAGTGAGAGCGTTGTCCAAAATCGAGCAAATTGGCCATTGAGGTGTGCGGCCTGGATGGGCTCTATTGTCACGATACTCAGGACAAACCCTCTCATCAAGGTTCAAGAGGTTTCAAGAGCTCTAAATGTCAGAGCTTATTGGGTTGCGCGTTCGAAGGCTCGAGAGTCCCTTTCTGACGACTGGATTAATATTCTTGATCTAATTTCTGATCTTCTTTAAGAATGTAACCTATTTCCGTTTTTTTCGATTGGTGGAATAAAAGTTGATTTACCTTGTAAAAAAAGTAAGGATGCGATCACATCACATCGATTATTAGAAAGGACAGAGAGCTTTCAGACAATGTATTTATTTATTTGCTGAAAATAATTTAATGATATAGTTAAGTGATTGATGTTTAATGACTTCATCGTAACGCAAGAATCCAATTTGAAAGATGCCCGTTTTGTGTGTGTACGCTGATGACAAAGCTAAGAGCAGGTGAGGAAGCAAATTAACTTTAAACATATGAACCAGTCATGATATTGTAAGTTGTAAACAATCACCTTGATTTCTCTCAATTATAGTGGTTGTTCGGTTGGTCATGAATATACTTCATTTTAGGGTGGCTATACGGTTCGGTCCGGTTAAATTGGACCAAATTGATTCGGTCTCAGTCCGGTCTTTTCGGGAATATAAGGACCAAAGATTGGATTGGATACAGTCCGGTCTTGATCCGGTCCGGTCCCAATTTTATCTTGATTTTAGGTGTTGGGGGTCTCTTATCCGGTCTTTATCCGGTTTTTTACCTCAAATCTAAGCCCGAATATGAGATTGCATTGTTTGCTATCCGGTCACAGTCCGGTCCCGGTCCGGGTTATACGGTCCGGTTTCGGGTAAAATCAAACAGTCTGGGACCAAATTGCCAGCCCTACTTCATTTAGATTCAATCAATAACTCGAAATTCACCGATCTACAGATGAATTGACGGATTTGCATATTTATTTGTTACACAACAATCATGAAATCTTACAAAACAATAGTTTGAAATTCACCACCCTCATCCATATAGGATCAACATAGCACATGGTAAAACATAAAACATAGTGTGGAGAAATGAGCAAGAAAGAAAAAGATGGAAAATAGCGAAGCACATTGAGAGCTAAGAAGCGCAAAAAAGAAAGAGGAAACTACTCTTAAGATGTGGTCTATAACTATATATATTCGAGCCTAACTATAGAGAAATCAAGATCGTTCTCCCTAGTAGCATATCAAAAGGTAGTAAGAAGAAACCATGACATCATTTTGAGGCCCAACTCAATGCTGACTAGATGCCTTCTCCACTACTTTTTGCAAAGGCGAGGTGTTTTACTTCTGATTTGCGCCTACGAGCTTAAGCGAGTGCCTAGGCGTGCCTTTTAAAACCATTTTTTTTTATCAATAGACGGAGGAATCATACATCGGGGTTAGGTGGCATATATATAATTAATAAAAAATGACCAAACACAGACTTGGACAAGAGGTTCAATCGGGTATTTACCTGCTGATTTTTTCGCTGTCCTCCAATTCAAATTCAAAAAACCTACCAAGCCCTCTGTTCTTCTGCACAGCCTGATTTCCGCTGCCGTCGATGGCGTCGTCATCTTCCCAAGCAGCCACGGCTTCTTCTTCCGCTGATGCGTCTTCGTCCTCTCCGTACACCGGGCCATGGGAGTACGACGTGTTCCTGTGTTTCAGAGGCGGCGATGTTCGGCACCATTTTATGAGCCACCTGAAGAAAGTGTTAGCAAAGCTAAATAAATCGCAAACTTAACGAGATGAACACACAGATTTAACGTGGTATCCCTGGAATGCCAGGACTAATCCACGGGAGAGTCTAGCTCTCCAATAAGAAAATCGTACTATCTTGCTTGCCGTTCTCAGTCGAGTACAAAGAGACTAAATAAGGTTTGTAACCCTAGCATGCCTGCCTAAGTCTGCATGGGTCGGATTTGCATGGGTTTGGGCCAATCATAAACACAAATTACCGTGGCCCAATACACGACCCATGTTACACTAACAGCCTCCCCCAAATTGATGCCGGGAACGAAGCATCAATTTGCTTGAGAGGTACCAATGCCGACTACTGGTAAAAGGTTTAGTGAAAATATCCGCAATCTGTTCTTCCGTCTTGAGGTACCGAAGCTGGACAGAACCTTCTCGTACGAGATCACGGACATAGTGAACATGTAACTCTATGTGCTTCGTGCGATCATGGAGTACCGGATTAGTCGCAATCTGTATGGCACTCGTGTTGTCCACGAAGACGACAAGAGTCAAAGAACAGGTGACCCCAAGATCCCCCAGTAACCGATGTATCCAAACAAGTTCCGAACATACATCCGACATAGCCCTGTACTCCGCCTCCGTAGACGACTTAGACACCTTATCCTGTTTCTTGCAGCGCCAGGAAATGAAAGAACCAGCAAACTGAACACACCATCCAGTAGTCGATCGACGGGTGTCACTACAACCTGCAAAATCAGAATCGGAGAAAGCACGAAGGTCAAGAGAACCTGATGATGGAAAGCACATACCAACATCTAGTGTGCCCTTGAGGTACCGCAGGATCCGGTGGGCTGCTGCCAAATGATCACGATGGGGGGCCGCCATAAACTGGCTAACCATCTGCACAGCATAGGAGATATCGGGTCTGGTGGCTGCTAAGTATATGAGACTCCCCACCAGACTACGATATCGGGATCTATCTCCATCAGGTAAAGGGTCCCCCGAATCCCGTCGAAGCTTCAGATTCAACTCCATTGGTGTACTGACCGGATGACAATCTTCAAAGTTATGATCACTTAATAAATCCCCAATGTACTTCTTTTGGCCAATGAAAAGACCGTGATCAGTTCGAGTGATCTCAAGCCCAAGGAAGTACGACAATTCTCCCAAATCTTTTAATCGAAACGCCTCGTGAAGACCTCTTTTAAGAGCAGCAATCCCACGAGCGTCATCACCTGTGACCACCATATCATCAACATACAGCAGAAGAACAACAATCCCTGCTGCAGTAGTCTGAGTAAAAAGTGAGGGATCACTCAAGCTTTGTCGCATCCCCAGTTTCTGAACAGTAGTCTGAAATTTCTCAAACCAAGCTCGCGGAGCCTGTTTGAGTCCATACAATGATCGATGAAGAAGACAAACCTGACCTGGTAAACCAACGGTGTAGCCGGGAGGCTTCTCCAGATACACAAACTCTTTTAAATCACCGTGCAGGAACGCATTCTTAACATCAAGCTGGTACAACGGCCAGCGACGAACAGAAGCCACCGACAGGAGAGTCCGAACCGTAGCCATTTTGGCCACTGGAGCAAACTTTTCGTCAAAATCAATACCTTGTTCCTGCGTATATCCTTGCGCTACAATCCGGGCACGATGTCGTTCAATCTCACCTGCGGGAGTCATCTTTAGAGCATACAACCACCGAGAACCAATAACGGGAACCTCAGGAGGAGGCCGATCCACTACCGTCCACGTATGATTTGCATGCACAGCATCGATCTCTGTTTTCATTGCAGCCTCCCACAACGGATTACCCTTCGCCTGTTTATAACTAGTAGGGACTACAAACGCATCAACTCCATATGCAAAATAGTCATTGAAGCGGGGTGGCGGCTGACCTTGATTTATGCGATGAGACCGTCGTGGGTTAGCTGGGAGTGGCGTTTGTGGTGGAGAGTCACCATCTGTTGCCGCGGATGATGCATGCAAGGAGTGGGACGTCCCTGCATGGGGGGATGAAGTAGGCGTTGTGGACGATGATGCTGTAGGGGTTGAGGAGGAAGATGATTCCAAAGGCAAGCTAGAGGACAAACTTGGAGTGCTCTCGTCCTGTGTGGGAGGCGCATTCGGCAGGGGAGAGTGCGGGTCTTCAGCAAGGGGCAGCAAACCATCATCGAGCACATGATCATCATCATCAAAGCTAGGTAAGGCTGACGTTGGATAGAACAAATGGGGGTCAGACTCGACAGAAGGAAAGAACTTAACATTTTCAAAGAACACAACAGTAGCTGCTATCCGCACACGTTGTAGGACGGGATCAAAACAAATGTACCCTTTGTGAACATCGCTGTACCCAAGGAACGCACACCTAGCCGTTTTAGTAGTCAACTTAGTGCGTTCCTTCCGGGGCATAAGAACAAAGCACAAGCACCCAAACACCCGGAGACGTGAGTAATCGGGATGACGAGAATACAAAGCAAAAAATGGGCTAACATTTTGAAGAACTGAGGTGATTTGATAATTTATGAGACGAACGGCCGTAGCAACAGCTTCAGGCCAGAACCGAGAGGGGACCTGAGACTCAAGAATAAGGGCACGGGTTAGGTCAAGCACATGTCTGTTCTTACGTTCAACTAAACCATTCTGCTGTGACACTCCAGGACAAGATTTCTGACACAAAGTGCCAAGGGATCGATACAAAGCTAGCAACGGGTTCGAACTAAACTCACCACCCGGGTCAGACCGAATAATTTTGACAGGTTTATTAAACTGAGTTTGCACCATTTTCAAAAACTCTTCTGCAATGGCCTTAAGATCGGACTTTAGGCGCAGAAAATAAACCCATGTGAATCGAGTGGCATGGTCAATAAAAAGGGCAAAGTAACGAAACCCATGTCGAGAAAGAACAGTCGACGGGCCCCATAGATCAGAATGCACAATGTGAAATGGTTCAGAAATCACTGTCGAACTAGAAGGAAATGATATACTGATAGTTTTAGCTTCAACACAACTGGTGCAATTATGTTTAGATGACGAAGAAACATTGTGCTTGCCTAACAAAGATTGACGAAACATTTGTAACAAACGACCAGAATTAGGGTGACCCAAACGCGAATGCCACAAATCCCAAACATTATTTGACTCACTAGGAATACTTGAAAAACTAGACACCAAAGGACTACTGACAGGCCTACTAATGGAGGAAATGGGAGAGACCGATGATGATGATGGACTGATGAGCTCGTCTAACTGGAATAACCGCCCCTGCTTACTCCCTCTGCCGATTTGCCTCCCCGTCTTCAGGTCCTGCACAACACATCCAGACGGTGCGAACGTAACAGAGCAACCATGATCAGTAAGTTGACCCACTGAAACGAGGTTAGGCACTAATTTGGGGACATGTAACGTATTAGGTAAATCAATCTTAGGTTGTTTGACACGCCCCATGCCGCGAACTTCCAAATTCTCACCATTAGCAACTCTTAAATTCATATGACGCACCGGATTAATACTCAAAAACTCAGCAGAATTTTGCGTCATATGATTATAGCAAGCCGAATCCAAGAGCCATGGTGATGATTTCGTACCTGATACCTGCATGGCCGCGAAGGCGGAATTGAGAGCATTAGGCAGCGACTTTTGAAGGGCCGCATTGACTAGCTCTTCGATCTTGGCAGCGGAGAACCCAGCACCATTCCCGTCAGCCAGCTGCGTGGAATACGCTGATCGATCATGGCGGCGATTATCTGATCGCGGCTGCTCTTGAATTCCCTCCGAAGCAGACACTTCAGCATGTTTCCCGTGATGCTTAACAAAAAGACGACAATCAAGTATGATATGTCCTCCTTTCTTGCAGTACACACACAGGTTACGTTTACGGCAATATTTTTGAAGGTGACCCTTCTCTTTGCAATAATGGCAGTGTAACTCAGCTATTGGAATGCGTCGATGAAACTGCGGTCGGCCTACGGCGAACGCCGTATCTTCTCCAACAGCAGCTACAAGGGCCGTTTCATTATCTCCTGGGCGGAGGTCCAGCTTAGCCTGCGTCCGGAGTCGGGTTTCTTCCCGTATTAAATCTCCAAAGACGCCATCCATTGACAGCTCCCCTCGATGTATAATGGCGGAACGGATCGGCTCAAACTCTGGCCTCAATCGCATCAGGAAGTGGAGCAGCCTAGCGTGTTGCCGATCCGCGATCACAATGGCGGAAGTTGCAGCAGGGCGAAGAGTGGTGGTGAGCAAATCCTCCTCCGTCCAGAGTTCTTGAGCTGCTGTTAGGTACGCCGTGACATCTCGATCTCCCTGTTCCAGTTTATCTAAAGCCACTTGAACTTCAAATTGGCGGGCGGCACTAGCGGTGGAATACGTTGCCGCCAGTTGTTTCCACATGTCATGGGCTGTCTTATGCATACGAAGACTTAAACATATATTAGGGTCAACCGAATCCAATATCCACGATCTTACACGAGCATCGTTCATAGTCCAGCGCGCAATCTGTTCGGCGGTGGCCGTGGAGTCTGGTTTCGGGTCAGTTCCATCCAGGACCCCGGCGAGTCCCTTCCCTTCAACACGAACACGGAATTGAAATTCCCACAGCATGTAGTTCTTCGGGTTTAGCCGAATTGACAATCTCTCAGAATCGGATGCCGAAAGCTCTGATACCATGTTAGCAAAGCTAAATAAATCGCAAACTTAACGAGATGAACACACAGATTTAACGTGGTATCCCTGGAATGCCAGGACTAATCCACGGGAGAGTCTAGCTCTCCAATAAGAAAATCGTACTATCTTGCTTGCCGTTCTCAGTCGAGTACAAAGAGACTAAATAAGGTTTGTAACCCTAGCATGCCTGCCTAAGTCTGCATGGGTCGGATTTGCATGGGTTTGGGCCAATCATAAACACAAATTACCGTGGCCCAATACACGACCCATGTTACACTAACAGAAAGCTCTGCTCGACCAGAAAGTCAGGATCTTCGTCGACACCATGCTCGAAGTAACGGCGGACATCGATGAGCTCATCTCCAAGCTCAGGAGGACCGCGATTTCGATCGTGATTATCTCCAGGAACTTCGCAGACTCGTCCTGGTGCCTGGAAGAGGTGGCCACCATTGACCAACTCGTACGTTGAAGAAAAAGGACACAAGGCGATGCCGATTTTCTACGACGTCGGCTGAACCACCGTGGCCGGCGACTGGCAGTACCGTTGCTGGGATCCTTTGCTGGTCGCCTTTCGCTGCCTCACCGGCCATACCAGCCCCGGACTGTGAGTATGAACTTAATATTATTGCCCCCCTTAGCTTGGGTTAATTATTATTGATGGTGTGAAGTTTGATTCCAATAATTCGAGTTGTTGAGAGATGTTTGATGATGGATTATATATGGAAGGTTCTGTCGTACTCTTATTCTTAAAGATTAAACTCTTAGTCTTAATTCTATAGATCTCATACACGAAGATCAATTTGATTATAAACAAAAATCGACGGTTATAATTCGTCAAAACATATGCAACAAATTACATGTAACATTCTGAGGTTTAAAGTATATGATTTAGATAAGCAAAGGGGCAGCTGGAGAGCTTCGGCAAGCTTGATGAGTAGAGCTAGTTGGATTCGTCTGTGGGAGGCGAATACCTCCCCCCCGGCAAATCTTTCACCGTATTCTTCCCACTGCAGAGGCTCTCGTTGCGAAAAAGGCTACTGTCCTCTGCATGTGTCTAGTCTGTTGGGCGGAGGAGGAGGCTATGGAGCATTTGTTCCTAGATTGTCCGGTGGCTCAGGCTATGTGGGATTATAAGGGGATGGAGTATCTGGGATAGGGTTTGCCTCGTCATACCTTCCCTCTGTTCCTAAAATGGTTGATGGCTCTCATTAACCAACCTACTGTGTTCCTCGGGGTCGTCATAGTCCTTTGGCGAATTTGGCAATCTCGGAACTGGGTGGTCTTTGAGGGTAAAAGGTTTGGAATCCCGACATTGTTGCGGGAGTTCTCCCAGCAGTATGACGAGTGGACGATTGCTGGTGGATGTGGGTCCTCGTCCTGCCATCCCTAAGGTGCACCAGTTGAGTCCCACTGGGGTTGATTTGGTTGTTTGTATGTGGGATGGTGCTACTAAGAGGGGTTCACACTCGGCAGGGGGATGGTGGTTATGAATCAGGCCCGGGATGTCCTTTTTGTTAAGGGTGTGCAATTCCCGGTGATTGATGATCCCATGGTGGTGGAATTACTCGCTCTACGTGAAGCGGTTTTGTGGTGCATCGGTCATGGTTTCACCGACATGAGGTTTGAAGGGGATTCTAAGGTGGTTATTGATAAGATCCTGCGGGCGGACACCAATGATAGTCGCATGGGGGCGATTCTTGAGGAGATTGTTGAGTATTTTGCCATCTCTTCAGGGTTTAGTGTTCGATTTGTAGGTCAGCGTAGCAATAGGGTAGCCCATTTGGTGGCTCGTAAAGCCCTCTCTTTGTACCCGACTACGAGTCGTTTATTTGATTTTCAGATCTGGCTGGACTCCAGAATGTAACTATCTCTTTGTTTCAATCAATATATGATTATCTTTTGTCAAAAAAAAAAAAACTGTTTAATGATATTAGCTGATCCTTTGTCTTTGTTGGTGTTTCTATTTGCAGCAGCCACGGCTTGAGCGTCTGACGTTGCTCAGCCTCACCTACTGCGGAAACTAGTTGTTGTCCCAAATCTGTGGAAATGTTTGCATCTCGAGCACCTTGTACTCCGTGGATGCAAGGCTCTGGTTGAGCTACCTGTAAGCATTCAATCGCTTCTCAACTTGGTAAGGCTGGATGCTAGGAATTGTGAAAATCTGGAGCGGCCCCCCGCCATGCTCAACTCAACGGTCCTCAAGCAACTTCTGTTGTCCAATTGCCCCAATCTCACGATTTGTCCCGAGGTAATCAATTCAGAATGCTTGCTGGCATTGGATTTAGATGGAACACCCATCAATGCCCTGCCAAATGCAGTTTACAAAGTCAAGCAGGGTGGCATGGTAAGTCTCTCCGGCCCCAACATCACCAGCTTCCCTCTAAATTTGACGAGGTTAGAGCTGCTCCGTCTGCGCGATACTGGTATAGAAGAGATAAAGTGGGAGCAAGGATTTGATGATGATGATGATGATGATGATGATGATGATGATGATGATGCCGAGATTCGATCGACTGCATTTGGTCCACAACTCCCACCTCAAGACTCTGCCAAAGACCATCTGGAAGATGGTCTCTGCTGAACTTATCATTGAGCGTTGCCCGTTGATTGAATGCTTACCAGAGATCTCAGATCCTTCGCCTTTAACGCAGCTTCGTATTGCTGGTTGTGCAAGCATCACCGATATTTCGTCCTGCATCTCGAGCATGAAATCTTTGGCTACTCTTGTTCTTTCTGACATTGGTATCAGGTCCCTGCCTTCCAGTATCCAGGACCTGGACCAGCTCTCTTATCTCGACCTGTCTTACTGCGCTAGCCTCGAGTCCATCCCCGACACAATCCATCGACTCGCCAAGCTGTCCGAATTGTTGTTGGTGCGATGCAAGAGCATTCGGTCTCTGCCACAACTCCCGCCCAATCTTAACATCTTGACGACAAACAATTGCGAATCGTTCAACATCCCGAGCATGCAATTTCAGCACTTGAGGCTCGATGATTGCCCCAAGCTGAACCCGACCACACTCGATAACATCGTGGCCAATTTCTCTCGACAGGCCTCGTCTCAAGACTCGCAGGTTAGAAGGGGGTGTAGTGTGTAGTCTTTAATTAACCACACCTCTTTTTTTTTTTTTGTCTAGCTAGCTAATTGTACTACTAATCGCGTTCGAACGTCGTTGGTTTGATTTGATTTGATCTGTTGCGATTGCAAATCTCGTTCTGTAGGTTGGTTTTCACTATTCAGGAAGTGAGGTTCTAGGGTGGTTTGGTCCACCAAGCGTGGAAGGAGGAGAGTGTGACTGTGTGAAGCTGGAGCTACCTACAGCAGCGGACTGGCCGGAACTGAGAGGAGTCGCATTCGGCGTTGTGTATTCGCTGGACAAGCCTTGTGGTTACATGTCGATCTCGTGCAGTGGCTCCATAGAAGGCGAGGTAGGTCACGCAATGGAATTCTTTCAACTGGCAGTTCCACGTTCTCGATGTCTCGGATCGCGTTTATCTCTGGTCTAGTCACAGATTAGGCGACTCTGTGATGACGAGTAAAACTGAAGAAGCTGCTGCTTGGTATATGAGATTTGCTGGTCTCACTGTTTCGTTCCGATTTTCCGCAGTTCAACTGGGTCCAAAACTGGTAGAAATGGATTTTGTTAGATCTCTCGTAGTTTGCATCGGAATTTGAAACTTATAGGCTTGTTTTGTGTGATTGATCATGGACCGATTTCTCGTTATGGTGCCTTAAGTTATGACGATAGTCGTGATCATCACCTGGGAAAGGCGGTTTGCATGTGTTCATTTTACGAAATTTTCAATTGTAATGTCTTCAATTGTCATTAGCACCTATCCAACTTCAGATGATGGGTAGAGTTAATGGTGTTAACGCTTATCTAACTTTGAACTGAGGATCCTAATAGATAAAACGTTACATGCACACCTATTTGGCGTCATTATGCTCATGTTTTGTCTCACGGTAGTGTATATTGAATTATTGATCTTTTTCGCCCTGGAGGATGTCTACATTTGTCGTTAAGTGAGAAGACATATCCACACCTTGGGTGTCTCCCTTGATACTTAAAAGCAAACGAACTTTCTTATTCGAACATTCTTCGTTTCAAATGACCCGGCTGCATCAAGTAGTCATACTAGCAACCAATGCTTCTCCTCCCCGTTAATGGCATTGTTGTAAAGAGACGTGTTGTTGTTTGTATTTGCCGTCAAATTAGGAGGTGAAGACCTCTAATATTTCTCGAAATTGCAATACAGTGAATGATTACTTAGCTTATAAAGATAATTTGGTTAATAATTTAAACCTCTCATGTTTTCAATATTAGTAATCCTTATCTTTATTACTGGACTATTGTTTCCCGCGAAAACCATATACCATCGTCGGTGCCATATTCGTTTCTGGGGGTGTTGATTTGATTGTTTCGCGGTGGAAGAAGATCCTAAAGTATTATTTCATATAGGGGTGGGCAACGGGAAACGGGTATTTGGGTACACCCATACCCGTCCCGTTTTTTGAGGGTTACGGGTACCCATATTACCCGTAAAATTATTAACGGACGGGACTTGGGACTGTACATTTCCACAATGGGTACCCGCGGGCCGCGGGTTACCCGCAAATACCCGTTTGGGTAATATGGGTACCCGTTTTACCCATTCAAAAATTACACAGGCCCAGGCCCATCTTCCTTCCGGCCCATGCGCGCAGCCCAGCCACAGAACCCTTTCTTCGGCCATTCGCGCAGCGCTCTAGCCTGATTCCCAAACCCTTCCCAAAATCCTCCAGACTAGCCGACCAGTCCTCCTCTCGACCTCTCCTCGACAGCAACGACATGCAGGCGCACCGCCACCCCTTAGCCAGTGCCCAGTAGCCCCCAACAGCCATCCTCACGCAGTCACCGTTATTGACTCGCTGTAGCAGTCACCGTTCCAATTCCAATCGCCGTATCCCTCAGGTTTAATTTTTCTTTCCCTTTCTTAATCTAAGTTATGATTGAGTAAATGGGTTATGTGTCACTGATTGTTGGGATTTTGCAGGACAAAGCTGGATGTGAGAGAGAATTGGCTATTCAATTTGGATGTGTTAGGATCATTCCTTCCGTGCAGAGGAGTCGAACGATGACAGCTCACCTCTCCAATTTCAATCGCCGAAATACCTCAGGTGATGACTTATGACTCTATGATGCGAAAGTTCATAAATGAAGGAGAACTAGATTGAACCTCTATACTTTGATTTGTTTCGGTTTTTCCATGGTGTTTGTATTTTGATTTTTGGGTGACATTTGCTATATTTTTCTGCCCTGCTTTCCCCTTGACTGTGTTGTTATTATGTAGAACACTTGGTGAATTTTTGTGCCCTGCTTCTCCCTTTAATTTGTTGATAATGGAACTGCTGATTTGCAGCAGGCGGTAGCAGCTTGAACAGCAGCAGCTCGATGGTGGGCAGCAGAATAGCAGCAGCTTGCCTCCCCAGTTCGAATTGTTGAATGGAGCTTTTTATTTTAAGCAGAACAGTAGCAACCAACAGCTCTTTTTAGTTGTTATGGGTGTTGGAATGTTTATTTCTATGCGTTGTGATTGTTCATGAATGTGTAGTTTACAAACCGAGTTTTTGTGATTGGGAATTTGGAATGGATTTTGTGATTGTTAAGCAAGTACAAATTAAGTTCAAACTTTTGTTAAAAAAATTTTGATTCAAACTTTTGGTATTTATGGGTAATATGGGTACCCGTTATCCGTCCCATACGGATAATGGGTCCCCGTTTATTCAAACAGGTTAGGACATGAAATGGATTTGATCTCCAAACGGGATTGGTTAACTGTTTCAATTGGAATATTGGATCCAATTGTTAAAATCCATTAGTTGGGTGCTCTTACTTTAATATGCATTCTTAGGAGGGACGTATTTGTATAATCCCTTCCCTCCACATCTATATCCGAAGTCCGAACCAAATTCCCTCCCTTCGTCCCCCCACTTTCCCTCGTTTTCTGCTCTTCGTTTACCTTCATCCCTCCCGCTTTTTTCCCTTTTCTTTTCCATTTTCCTCGCTTCCAAACACCCGTTTCCCTAACCGGCCAGATCTCCACGACTCCACCGGATTCCAACTCCAATTCCCCACAATTCCAGTTCCCGCCATCGCTAACTGAACAATTTCCCCAAATCTCCTCCAACTTTGCCGGTCCTCTTCACTTCGTCGAGCACCACGGATGTCGAATTCCGAGCCTCCTACTGGTCCCGGAGCGACGCCGCCGCCGCCGAATCAACAGCGGCAGAGCACTCCCTCCACCGCCGTCTCGTCCCCGTCCTTTAATGTGCCGAAACGTCAGCTGGCCTTCTCTTCCGTGAAGCCGCCGTTCTCGTCTCCTGGCGACTATCATCGATTCACTACTGACCCTCGCCGCGCCGCTGATCAGGAGCCCGAGGGGATCGTCGTCAAATCGCCTGTAACTTATTCTTCTTCTTCTACTTGATTGCTTTTGTAATTCCACGAGTTCTTGATGTGTGTCCCCCGACGGCTTGTTTATGTGTTTTTAACGCTATTCTTCTCGATGGCGGGAGATCTGCTCCTTTTTTGGAATTCCTGCAATTGGTCAGTGAATTCGGGCTTTGTTCGAGGAGAACTTCCCTAGTTGCTTAGTGGTAGTTCTGTACTAAGTAAGGAGGCTATTTTGGAGCTTTATGAGTTAAGTTTAAGAGATTGAGTTAGCGCGATTCAATGGTGATGGCAGTAATTGTTGCTTACTGAACTACTGAAGTGACTTGAAGGAATGGAACCAGAACTTATGAGAATAGTTAAGGCAATGAAACTCCTATTATTGGGATAGTATGCTTCCGGTATTGTAAAGCTATTGAAAAATGGTTTGGAATTCTTCTCAAGATCGCTTCTGGTTTAGTTAAGATGGTACTTTGATGTCTTATGACAAAGTCGAGTGGTATGGAAAGATTGCTGTGCGTTAGCCATGTTTAATTCTCTCTTACTCTGACCTTAGCATAGCAAGTAGATTTATATCGATTTTGTTTACGAGTTTCTCTAGATTCTGAATATGAAATATCTATGTGCTTGCGGCTGTAGAGACTTTTGCATGAGAAGGTGGGGTTGCTTCAGTCTCTTATGTTCTTCCATGACTGGGAAAGCTGTTTGCATGCTGGGTACCTTGCTGAAATCGCTCAGATGCATTGAGTGGCACTTATAGGGGACATGACCTTTGGTTCTCAATGGATCCACTTTTTGTTCATAGTGATGGACCTGTGAACTGTTGTGTCAAGTGCTTATGGGATGTTCTTTCTCTGTAATGGTGTTCTCATTTTTCTGTATCTGCTGTCTTGTGTATTTCATCAGCCATTAAAACAGACGGGTGATACAGCAGCACACGAAACTGAGTCTAGCGACTGGAATATTACTTCTGCATACACTGAAGTTGCAAACACTCCCATTCGCACACCCTTGTCAGGTAAAGGTGGAAAAGCTCCTAAGGCTTCCAAGGGTTCAAGGAGCACTAAATCTGCACAGCAGAATGCCAATGCAAATATTGGTGAGTGAATAACCTCATGGTATCTTGGCAATTTGATCCAACAGTGGTTATGAGCATTAGGATCTATTACACAATTATTAATGCTCTGGATCCGTCCAGCTACTGAAGGAGGTGTTCCTCTTTGTGGTCTTACAGGTTCACCTGGCAATAATCTTACTCCAACTGGTCCTTGCCGTTACGACAGCTCTCTTGGTAACTTTCAGTACATCTGCCCATAATAGTTAGCTTCTACGACTCCTGATATCGCTAACTAACCTCCCTCCAAAAAATGATAAATTCTAGGTCTCTTAACTAAGAAATTCATCAATTTGTTCAAACATGCTGAAGATGGGATTCTCGATCTCAATAAAGCTGCTGACACTTTAGAGGTAATAATTTATTTTCTCACTGGTTGGACACTATTATTGAATTTGTGTATTAAAGTTTTCCATTACTGCAGGTTCAAAAAAGACGCATATATGACATAACAAATGTGCTGGAAGGAATTGGTATGATAGAAAAGAAGCTCAAGAACAGAATTCAATGGAAGTAAGGACCTCGACTCCTTGAGTGTCTTGCTCTATTCTCTCCTTATCCAGTTTCCAACCTATCTTCCGTCTCTGATCTTTTTTGTATTTTTTACACTGGAATGCAATCATGTTTTTCCATTATCGCAGGGGACTTGATGTCACACGCCCAGGAGAGACAGATGAGAGTGCGACTAGTTTGCAGGTGCGTAATGACCATTCCGTTGTCTGTGAACTAGTCGATAACTTTGGATATTAAAGAATTTATGTAACTAATGATTACAAATTGGATGAATATGCTTTCTGGCATGGAGTCAGTTGGGTTTAGCTGTTCTTTTATTTTTCTTCTACTAAGTAGCCGTCAAAGAGGGCCATGATTTCTACTTTGTGCTAGTTGCACCTAGATGGTTTGAAGCTTGTTGGATAATGTGCATGTTTTGCTGCCAATTTGTAGAACTTAGATTCTTTCATCTTGCTCAATCAATTGTTTTCTTAAGCAGGCAGAAGTTGAAAATCTCACAATTGAGGAACGCAACTTCGATGAGCGGATAAGGTTTTTTCATTGTCTTTTCAACAGTTTAATTTGTTTAGTTTCTGCTGCAACGTCTTGACATCTCTGATGGTTAGAAAACTTCTGTCAGGGAAATGCAAGAGAGGTTGACAGCCCTCAGTGAGGATGGCAACAATCAAAGGTATTCATATATCTTCCCCGGTTTCTATGTGTTTTGAAGCATATTGCATGATTTCAATTTGTTTTTGCCTTTTATTGGTTTCAGGTTTCTTTTTGTCACCGAGGATGATATCAAGACCTTACCTTGCTTCCAGGTTAGGAAGATTTGCATGAGTATTTTACGAGTTTCCAAGTCAATTCTCCATCAAGTCTTGTTCTTGTTTCAATATGCTGCTGCTTTTGGCAGAATGAAACACTAATAGCTATCAAAGCTCCACATGGTACTACATTGGAAGTTCCTGATCCTGACGAGGTAAATTGCTCAAGTACTTTAGAGAAAGATGTCTGTTTTGCTTCTGCAGAATTCTTCTTCAAAATCATCTCCTTTCTTCTACCACAGGCTGTTGACCATGCTCAGAGAAGATACAGGATCGTGGTCAGAAGTACAATGGGCCCAGTAGATGTCTATCTTGTCAGGTAACCCTTGCTTCGCAGCCTTCTATTGTTCCTGACAGTCAAATCGACATTCATAACTTGTGTGAGTCGCCTACTTCTGGGTTTGAATGTATGTATCAGCAAATTTGAAGAGAAGTTTGAGGAGATCCAGGGAGTTGAACCCCCAGCTCCTAGCCTTCCATCTACCTCTGGCGTAAACGATAATCCCGCGACTAGCACAGTGGTTAAAGAGGAGAGCAGTGAAGGAAAGGAGATTGCAGGAATGGAGGAGGGACATGATGTTCTTAACTCTGAACAGGATTTTTTCAGTGGCATCATGAAGATTGTTCCTAGTGATGCTGATGTGAGTATAGCAAATTTTATTGCAGAAGGAACTAAACTTCCGTTGATTTATTAGGGGTAGAGATTGACGTTTCTTGCTTTGCTATTTGGTTATGCAGAGTGATGCAGATTACTGGCTTTTGTCGGACGCCGGTGTTAGCATCACAGACATATGGCGAACTGATCGTATCCTTTATAATAACTAGAATTTCTTACCTTCAGTCTACATAAACTTATACTCTAGCAACTGCTATCATGCTTTAGGCTCATGAAATTATGTTAAATCCTTCACTCACGAGTAGCCGGGCTTGAATGGAACGAGCTTGGTGGACTCCATGATGACTATGGCATTTCAGGTATCAGCAGCAGCATGCCAGCAAATCCTCAAACTCCTCCTCCTTCCAATCCAACCACAGAACCGCCACCTTCTGCTGCAAACGCCACACCACGGTGAAACTATGTCACTCTGCTCCTAGATATCACATCACTGTAAAGAGAAGAAACTGCTGCAGAACGCGCCCAGTGGCAGCCTGTGTTCAATGTACAGCGGAAGGAAGCAAAAATGTCTGTGAATTGATTCATGTCTAGTTAGCTAATAAGGAGATGGCTCCTTTCCACTCTGTGTACATTCCTTGATCCGTAGCCTGCACCTTGTATTCCTATTCCCCCGTCGTATTGTCTGCTTAGTTAAATCTCATAATCGTGTCAAGATTTATAGATGCAAGAGCTACTAGATGTAAGATACCGTCATCTGTAGAGCAGCTGGATTCCGGATCATGTAAATTTGTATCTCAATACAGAGCATTATGTACTGTTACATCAGATGTTTTGTTCTACTTTTCTGCTTCTTTTTGGTCAGCCTTCTTCCCAATCCAGCCGGCGACGATCGGAGTAAGCGCCACTGTCGGAGGGAACCTGATCGGAGATGCAGCTTTGTGTGCAGCATAAGCCAAGGCAAAGGCCCCAACTTTCTCTCCCGTGGCATCCGTGGAAATCCCCACCTGCAGAAAAAGTAAGCAAGGTGAGTAGAGGTTTATTAAGCTAAAGCAATTTAGGGTTTTTTGGGTTATGAAAATTTTGAAACCTTCTGCAGCAGAGCTTGAACGTCGACGCCGGCGTTGACGAGAGCGTAGCAGAGGGAGAAGGAGATGATGGAGAGGGTTATCGATGTGGCCAAGTAAGCTCCGCCATATTTGGTAAGCAGTTCTTTAGCTTGGTCTCCCTTTGATTTCTCCTGCGCGCCACCATCTACAGTTTTTTTCTCATCCTTGGAGCTGAATATATTCCACAGTCCCGCTTCGAGGCCGTACTTCTGTGTAATTTCTTCTGGGGAGGAAGGTGGAGGAGGTGGGGTTTTGAGTTCAGCTTTTTCTCGGGTAGCTCGGATTCTGAATCGGGTAGAGATGGATTTGGGAGGTATTAGAGAAGCTGTGGTGGTGCAGTTTATGGTGCCGAAGAGAGTCGAAGATGCAGCAGAGGTTTGCAGAGCTGCTGACATTGTCGCAACTGAAGAAAGGTTAGCTTCTTTTTACTCCCCGATATATAATAGATAAGTGTTCCAGCTTACATAACGGATTTTTGCATTCCCCCCTTTGGGCTGTGTTCTTATGTTGGAGATGGTAAAAGTGCAGTGAATGGTGGCCAGATTGTGTTCAGAAGTTTGGTTAAGTGAGGCTTCTTAGGAGTTAGGAGTAGTAACTTCTTGTGTGGGTTATAGAAGCCCACTCACTCGCATTAGCCGGTTTCTTTATGGACCGGATATGGGGCGTCCGGCCCACTTGGTTTACTAGAAGTGCAGGAGTCTAGGAGAGATTCACTTGGTTTCATTTGGCCTGTTAGTGCATTAGTGGAACTGTGGAAGAGAGGAGAACAAGAAACATAGACACAGTCATACAGATAGCAAGAAGCCAAGAAGAAAGATTATTAGGGATGACAATTTCGACCTGACCCGTTTTATCTGACATGTTTGGTCTGTTTTGGGACGGGCATGGGTACTCTCATCGATCCGACCTGCTCTGACCCACCCTATTCTCAATCCGTCAACACCCTATTCTCAATCCGTTAACTACATTTATCATAATATTGTTTGTTTCCTTGGTCTTGTAATACAAAGAACGCATATTTCTAATGTTTTTCATATAAATTGCATATTCATTGGGTCGACATGCCCCGACCCATAACCCGTGATAAATTACCCGACTTGGATCCGAGGCGGGTCTAGGTACCAAGAAACCCGCGCCGGACCTGCCCAGTGCCATTCCTAAGATTGATATGCTCGCGTGTCTTTCTTGGCCGGCGTTCTCATATCATATATATTGCCACCGTTTCGTTGGTTTTTTTGTTTGTTGTTGTTCGCTAGGCGGATGCGGCCATCTTCAATTATTATCAGTAAATCACTCTTTACGTTACTTATGAATCCAACATGCATGAGGACATGTGATATTAGTTATACATGGACAACAGTCCTATAACAAAAGTCGTGGAATCTGATATTATTGTATGATAAGCGTCTTTGGGTACAGGCTAACATCAAGGCGTTTGTAGTCCAACGGTTAGGATAATTGCCTTCCAAGCAATAGACCCGGGTTCGACTCCCGGCAGACGCATTTTGTTTTCTATTTTTTTATCAATCGGCTAAATCTGGCCTCTGTGGAAAGAAGTGATCTATCAATCGGCTAATCGGCTAAATCTGGCCTCTGTGGAAAGAAGTGATCTATCAATCGACTAATAAGGCGTTATCTGGCCTCTGTGGAAAGAAGTGATCTATCAATCGGCTAATCGGCTAAATCTGGCCTCTGTGGAAAGAAGTGATCTATCAATCGACTAATAAGGCGTTATCTGGCCTCTGTGGAAAGAAGTGATCTATCAATCGGCTAATCGGCTAAATCTGGCCTCTGTGGAAAGAAGTGATCTATCAATCGACTAATAAGGCGTTTAATGACAGTTCCATCGATCACTTTATTGTGAAAGACCATATTGGCCCGTTCGGCCATAAGTACCTCCATATTCGGCTGAGTGGGATTTGACAATGGATTTGAGTCAATCGACTAATAAGGCGTTTAATGGCAGTCCCATCTATCACTTTATTGTGAAAGACCAGATTGGCCGGTTCGGCCATAAGTACCTCCATATTCGGCTGAGTGGGATTTGACAATGGATTTGAGTCAATGCTTGGAAAACTTCCTTTTCTCGATCTTGATTCGCATAGAAATTCGGGAATTTAAGAACTATGGTCCTAGCCGAACTGAGGAGATCTGAATTCACACCGGTCTGCTAGAATTACTGGGGAAAAAAACAGTTTTATCAGTTTCGGCAGACGCATTTTGTTTTCTATTTTTTTATCATGGGCTAAATCTGGCCTCTGTGGAAAGAAGTGATCTATCAATCGGCTAATAAGGCGTTTAATGGCAGTCCCATCTATCACTTTATTGTGAAAGACCAGATTGGCCCGTTCGGCCATAAGTACCTCCATATTCGGCTGAGTGGGGTTTGACAATGGATTTGAGTCAATGATTGGAAAACTTCCTTTTCTTGATCTTGATTCGCATAGAAATTCGGGAATTTAAGAACTATGGTCCTAGCCGAACTGAGGAGATCTGAATTCACACAGGTCTGCTAGAATTACTGGGGAAAAAAAAACAGTTTTATCAGTTTCACTGGGAATGTACAGTGTACACAGTATTCCAGTTGGTAACTTCTCTTATCTACACACCACCAAGTTGATTGTCCGCGCGTACGGGGATTTTTTAGGGATTCGATGACCCAGATGATGTTGGAGAATGGGATTTACAGCCGGAGCGGGCTGGAAGAGCTGCTGAAGCGACTCCTGAAGCTCAATTCCCCCCTGTTACCATGCCGTCATCATCGTTGAGAATAATTCAGGAGGGCAGATGAGGGTATTGTATCTGATGGACTTATTGGCCAAAAAAAAAGGATAAAGATAGGTCGAGGGATCTTATTAAGTTTGCTTTCTGTAATGAGGCAGCACTAGTATAAGTATTACACGCAGGGAGATGGCAATTAGGAGCTGCAAACACACCAACTAAAGCTGTAAAACACAACAAACAGACAGACAGACAGACAGACAGACAGAGAGGATGCCTGGAACATGAACAATTTGGAAGAAGTTTTGCAGATTGTTCAGTCAACAGAGACTGGCTGCATGTTCTCAGCTTCTTTCCTCAGCTCTTGGAACAGCACCGACGACAAGTACCTCTCCCCGAAGCTTGCATGGATCGTCTGATCATAACACACAGGAAACAGACTTCTCATCAGTAGATTGATAGGGTGGAGAATTCTTTCTTCTATATATGTTTTTTTTTTTTTTTCACAAGCAAGCGTTCTTACCACAATAAGCTTCCCCTTGTTCTCTGGCAGCTGTGCCAGTTTAAGTGCCGCCACTGTATTAGCTCCAGATGAGATGCCGACCTGCAACAGATTTTTTATCAAAATCACAAGTTGGGGGGAGGAAGTAAATGTTTTGATAAAATTGACACAAGCCATTCATTCATTACCATGAGCCCCTCCTCCACGGCCAGTCTCCTAGCCATGTTCACTGCATCTTCGCTGCTAACCTGAAACCAAAGTTGGTGCATTCATGAGGATTGGACCTCTGAAAGGTTAACATTTAGTTTCCTTAATTATCTGTGACAGTCCTATGTTACCTCAATAACCTTCTCCATCACGTCCATGTCCAATATATCAGGTTTGAACCCTACTCCATTTCCCGTAATCTGGTGAGGACCTATTTTCAATGACCACAAAAATGAAAAACCATCAGGAACAGACAGGAGCTTCTTCCAATTCACGAGTGAGAATATTTCTTCTTCTCTATACGACTATACCTGGTTTGCCACCATTCAGAATGTTGCTTTCTGCAGGCTCAACTCCATAAATCTGCCATGAAAACCCCAACCATAATCACTGCACTCATTTCATAGCAAAAAAGGTGACCAGTAGACTGAGTGTATAGAGTACCTTGACATTAGGGTTCTGTGATTTCAGATACTGTCCAACACCAGAGACAGTCCCTCCGCTGCCAATGCCCATCACAAAGATGTCCACTTGTCCCAGTGTGTCTTCCCAAATTTCAGGACCCGTGGTGTCAAAATGGATCTGTTTCCCCACCACCCATCTCATTTATGTCAGACATTGATCCAACAAATAAAAGCAAGATATGTGCAAAAGCGAGCTTGTATAGCGACCTTAGTGTTGGCAGGATTGGAGAATTGTTGAAGCATGAATGCATCTGGAGTAGACTCCAAAAGATCATACGCCTTCTTCACTGTTCCCCCCATTCCTTTAGTTGGATCGGTAAGAATGAGCTCGGCTCCAAATGCTCTCATACATACCCTTCTCTCCATGCTTGTGTAAGACGGCATGGTCAGAACCATCTTGTACCCTTTCATTGCTGCCATGAACGCCATGCTGATGCCCATGTTTCCAGAAGTTGGCTCTATCAGGGTAGTCTGTTGCAAAGCCAGACACATATATATGCAATGACATAAGTCCGAGTTTCTCTACGTACTTCAAAAGAAGAGAAAGGCAGCAATCACAAAAAGTAGCCATCTCTGGAATCCGAACTAACTAACCTTTCCTGGAGAAATCAAGTTTTTAGCTTCTGCATCTGCAAACATTGAGAATGCTGGTCTGTACAACATAAAGAATAACAAGAGAAAAAGTGGGTTTTTGGTCGACCTCCATCACAAAAGGTCTACTATTTCATGGAGGATACATGGGGGGAAATTGTATTATGTAAACCTGTCCTTAACGCTAGATGTTGGCTGAAACATTTCTTGCTTGGCAGCAATGTAAGCTCCACAACCTTCAGTCACTTGGTTGAGGAACACAAGGGGAGTTCTCCCAATAAGCTGAAAAATTCAGTAAACCACCTTCTATTTTAGATACAAATTTAATAGACTTATTTTCACAGAAATGTATCAGATTGTGTTGTTTAATAAAAGTTCCGAGCCTTAGAAATTCAGCAATGAGATGTTTGTTAGCAGTTGGCCGCTAAATCACTGAACGAACTCTGATATAAGTGGTTCATTGATTTAACTTTTGAATAGAAAATACTGAAATTTTAAAAATTATTACTGGATGCAGAAACATGAAAAATCAACAGTCCTTATTTTGTTTTCTCCCCCTCTATTTCCTCTTCATTGTGATTCCCACCCAGTTCTTTCATCAACTCTTTTTCTTCATCTTTCTTCATTTCCAGTTTTGTCTTCTCCTCTCAATCCTAGCTAGTTTATTATATGAACAATTCTATAGGCAACTCAATATTGATTTTATCTCCATTTTGAAGATAAGGATTTCCAAGTGAAATAAAACTACTTACCAATTGAAAAATTGGGGAAAAGGATGAAAAACACAAGGAGGATAAATATTAGGATTAATACTTAATTCCCTATTCTGCCCAAACTTTCAATAATCACAAATAGTCAAATATGACCAAATTCTCAACATAATGGACAACATTAGCCTGATTTTTAGGCTGATCGTCAATATAAGTGGTATTTCAGGAAATTTGGATATTATTGGCACAATCGTAAAAGTTTTGGATATACAAGTGTATTAAACGAAATATTATTTCAATATATTGGTGTGGCTGCGGAGCCACTAAATCCAGATAAAAAAAATGAGGCTTTTCTCTCAACTCTGTCTCTGTGTACATCTGAATTCCTTTTATGCCATATTTCCAAATTTGTTTTTGCTAAAAAAAACCACTTTGTTGTCGCTTTATTTACACTTTCATCATTTTTGGCAAGTTGCTTACCTTGATAGCTAAAAATCATCCTAATAAAAATCATTTTTATTGGACCCAATATAAATATTAAATAGACTTTCATGTGTGGAGATCGACGCAGCACCACACTACAACTTTAGAAAAAGAAAGGATATTCACATCACATCTCTCGTATCCAAAAAAAATATAGATTAAGAAATCGTTTGGACCAAGAAAAATCTGAGTGATGAAAATAAATTAACAGATTTTACTGTCTGAATAAACAAAATTTACGTATCCAAATGCAAAATTCACTGTCTGAATTCTTCACTACAGGTATTTACAGTATCGAATTGAAGGCAAATTAGCTGCTGCAATCAAAATCGAAGAGCTCCGGCCAGCTGCTGCAAAGAGAGATAGCGCGCGCGAGCGAGAGGAAGAGGAAGAAAGCAATACCTTGGAAGCGTCGGGTTTGATTTGAGTGCCGGGGAGATGTTTGGGCAGATCTCTGAGCCTCTGGGCGAAGGAAGAAGAGGAGGGGGAACCGGCGGCCGCCTCCGTCGACATCTTCTCCACGCTCCGGAGCAGCTGCGGCTGGTACTGGTGAGCCGATCGTCTCCCTAGGAAGCTCCTCAAAGCGGCCGCCATTGATGGAGGGAAGAGGAGCGGCTAAGCTGCTCTGTTTGTTTGGGGGAAAGGAAAAATGCAGAGAAGATTGTGTGAGAGAGTGACTGATGAGTGAGTGTGGACGCCCCTCTTTAAATAAATTCAGCTTTTCGATTTTTCAAAAGTTTCTTCCAGAAAAAAAAAAAAAAAAAAAAGAGGAAAATCTGATTTTACCATTCCACCCTTCCTTCAATAATTTTACCGGTGCTAAAAGCCTTGAAGACAGTGTACATGGATCCAAAACGTTTGATTGCTAAAGGATTTGGTTAGTTGATTGAACCCACCAAGAAAACGAAATGGCATATTGGTGTTGTTTTCAGCCGATCAGAACTTAATGCTCAAATTGTTTAAATAATACCCTGATTAGCACGGTGATGTTTTAATATATCGCCCACTAAGCAATCGGGTTGTTTAACGTTGTCAACTTGTCATCGATCTTTCTTTCAAAAGGAAATTTGAGGGTGCAAGTTGGTTAGATAGTACGTAATTTGATGTGCAATATATCACACTAGCTGAAAGAGTTATTGTCGCTGTGACTGTGAGGGAGATAAATCTGTACAATAACACTCTACATCAACATTACTGATGGACGACCCAAAATTTTGACCATCATTGGTTGCTTGATGTATTGGTTAATTTTATTCCACCAAGCGATAAATATTCACTTCCCACCACTTATATGTGTTTATGAGAAATATATAAGGTAAGTTTTGTTCTTCTTTCTTCTATAATTTATTTGTTTGCTACTTTTTATTTACACTCGCTTGCACTTAATTTGATCGGTTGGTGGTGATTTGATTTTTTTACACCCAACCATTCATTGCACATTGGGTGGTTGGAAGATAAATATATTTTTATATTCTTCACACGTCATTCACGCCAAAAGCAGGAGGCAGCTTTAAATAGGACGCTTATTTATACTTTCTCGGCAGTTCATTTCAAATTGAGTGTGTGGGGGAGTTAAATTTGTACAATAACACTCTACATTAACATTGTCTTAAAAAAGAGCTGCCCACCTCGTGGTAAAAAAGACTCTTTTATTGGGAGTCTGGTCGCATATGAACTATCAGTCTTTATTATTATGTCTTATAATTTCGTTGTTCGGTCATGCCGTGTGAGCTTATTTTGGATAAATTTAAAAAAAAACTATCTTGAAAAAATTATAGTTTAGTTTGGTACTAGTTGTTACTGTTAGAACGGAACGATAAAATGACAATGCGAAATAAGTAAAGAAAACGTAGCTTTAAGTGATTTCCTAACATGATGTATGTTACCTAATTCACGCACACGAAAATTTACAGAGGTTGAGAAGACATATATAAAAACAGCTTCTCCTGATAACCTAACCCCTAATTCAACATGAAAAGAAAAATGTTACAACAAGCCGGGGGGAAAAAAAACAAATGTGTATATAAACTCATACACCATGAAGATAATCTGACTTCAAGTGATAACTATCGTAGTAGACTAGTAGTGTTACTGCTACAAACGAGACGAGTTAGAAGAACCAGTAAATATCTCTACGAAGTCTTCAACTATGTAGCACCAGTTTTCCTTTGTGTTCATCTTCAAGTACCATATTATAACAACTCTGCTACCTCTTCCGTCGACCAATCTAGCTCTAACGCCTCCACCATTTCCACCACCATGCAGTTCGGGACAGGAAGCTTGGTCGCCTCGAGTATCGACCTTGTGGCGCCTGCAATCTCGAACACTAGCCTTTCCCACGATCTCGAGTAGTCGTGAAAGCAATGATCTGCAAGAAACTTGGGCTAGCTCTTGATGCAGAATCTGTTAGTAAAAGGTATATGATCCACGATTAAACCTCTCTCAACAATTCGAGTTATTGGGACCAACTGGGTCTTGATATGATATCAGAGCCTTCTGTGACCTTGAGGCCTCCTGTTTGAATCCCGATGACCCCCATCTGTTTCTGTTAAGCACATGGTGTTTGGACCTGTGCCCATGCAAACTCCAAGCACTCGAGTTATTGGTACTACCAACTGGTTCTTGACATAATATCATATTCATAGTCGTAGAAGGAGATGGTTTGGCAAATTAAATGGTTCATGAAGTACTTTTGAGTGGCAAAGTGTGTCAACACTAGGGTGGACTTTTTTTTTAAGTCTGAAAATCAATTTGGTCGAGCTTGTCCATGAAAGGCAGCTGAAAGATTTTTTATATAGGTGTATTGTAGGTAATGTATGTTTCCGTCAAGTGATTAGGGCAGCAATGTTATTTATTTGCTTGTACGAAAAGGACTCTTGATTTAGACAAGTTAGAGGGTGATTGAATTGGCATGAATTCATGTTAGTTCGTAAGTATGATAATGTGGTAAAAGAGTATCTTCTCTATCAACATAATGGAGGATGTTGACCCCATACGTTTAATACTATTTGAATCTTATGAATATTTGTCAACTTTGTAAGAGTCATGTTATTCAGATATTTTTAATAAAGCCTATTTAAATTTGACAGGGGGCCAAGTTTTTTCACCACAAAACAAATGATCTGATCTTTTCAAAAGCATATCAAATGAATCAATTCAATTCAAGTCGGAATTAATCAATCAATTAAACTGTGTGTATATATATTTATCAAAAGGCCTCTAGCCCATACAACACCCCCGCATGCTTTTCCGGCCCATCCTTAACAAAGAACACATCCCTCATCTTCTGAAACGCGTGCCAAGTCAGCAAGCTATCCGACCCGGCCTGGTGACACTTCCCCACGGCCCGGCCCACCTCCAGCGTCCGCGCCACCCGGTCCAGCCCACCATACAAGCTATCACAGAACCTCATCATATGCTTCACGTCATAAACCCGCCGCCCAAAAAACACCCGCAAAAGGCCCAAGAACTCCTCCAGCCCGCCGGGCAGCGACCTCCGGGTCAGGATCTTGACCAGGTACCCGAAATCGTACGCGCTGTGGAACGTCACCCAGCTGACCGACTCATTACAGACCAAACCGGACGCCATCATCAGCTCGGCGAACCGACCCGAGTCAACTCCTTCGGCCCTGTTCCTCGCGAAATCGATCCCCTGCCGCCTCAGCAGCTCGATGGAGTCCGGCGCGTGGGAGTCGCGATCCACGTCGAAGTCCCTGAAATTGAACTCCCAGATGAACCTCTGCGCCGCTCCGGTGCCCAGATCCGGCAGGTTGCCGTCGGAGTCGGAGAGGGTGAGGCCGACCTGGATGAGATTGAGCGCGTCCACGTTGGATTTCAGGAGCTTGTAGTGGTCGGAGGGGTTTCGGTGGCGGTAGGAGGAGTGGTTGTTGTTGAACGGCTTGAAGACGACGCCCGGGAACTCGGTGTCCATGGAGATGAAAGGGAACTCGTCGATTGCGGCGCGGATGAGGTCGAATTCGGATTCCAGGTTGGAGGCCCAGACTTCCCTGATGACGATCGGCGGCGGCGACGGAGGAGGAGGAGTGGTGGAGAGCTTGGTCATTGCGGCGGTATGGGAAATGATTTGAGGCTGAGAATTGGGAGTGCGGTGGTGGAGGAATTGGGGGGAATTAGGGTTTTATATTAGAGGGGAAGAGTGGGAGGTTGCTTGGAAAGAGGGGGAAGAATGGGGGCGTGGGGGGAAAGCGGGGAAATGGTGGGGAGTTTTTTTTAATTATTAGTTGTTAATAGAATAGTAATAGTAATGATATAATTAATTATTAATTATTGGGAGGGGGAGTGGAATTTGATTCAATGGATGGAGTTTCAATTTCAACGCGCTGGGGAATTTGACTGGGGAAAGGGTCGTGGTGGCGGCTGCAGTCGCCTAGTCGTAACGGATGGGGCAAATTAAATCAAAGACCAGTGTGAGTTAGGAAATATATATGTACCCGCACATGTATGAATACAAGTGGGAGAAAGAAACAAAATGGTTTGTGTAGTACATTTTGTACAAGGAGTTCTGGTAGGATGAGGAGTAGTGAGTTTTCTTCTTAGTTTGTCTAATCAACTCATGGACACTAATGTGAATTATGTTGTTTCTACCCAAAAAAAATGTTGTTATTATTTCATCGCAGAAACCCCGGCAATAACCTCTGTAGTTTCATCCCCTCCCTACGAAGGCCAGCACAACCATCCCTCCCTTCCACCCTCCGCCGCCGCCGCAATGTTTTTCCAGTACTCAACTAGGCCTACCAAAGCTCGCTGCTGCTAGGGAGGAAACAGGACAAGCCGAAGTGCCACACCATCTTCGTCAAAAGGGTCCTTGAGCTCTCGATCTCATTGCCACTACTGATGCAGTTGCAGTGATGATCCGCGAGCATGGAGGTCCTCTTCTAGTCTCCAAACGTTTAACGCCGATGGGCCAGTTTAATTTGGACGAGATCTAAAGATGCCGTTTTGGCTTTTGAGGTGATTTATTCCCTTTGATTACGACGTATATCGTCGGATTGTTCCTCTGCGAACTTTGGAACGGCGGGGATGCCTTGGTTGCAGGGTTGTTGCCGGTTGGAGTTCCTCTGCTCATCTGTTCCTTCATTTTCTTTATGAAACCAATGCATTCGGACCGTGGCTTCAAAAGGTCTCTCAGAAAGTCTTCTTTTATAGACTACCTCTACCAACGTTGCTAGTTGGGACGAACCCTCGTCGATCGAAAGGCTCTGTCCTTTCAAGTTCTCATGGTTGGAGTTCACCGAGGGTGGCAGACGGGATGCAGTTGATGTGGTCGGAGCCAGCTCCGGTGGCTTTCGCTGCCTTTGGCCATTTCAAACGATGACATCAATGATTGTTTTGATGAAATTAATCAACAAATTAATGGTGGGTTTAATTCTCCTTACTGCCACCAATTAAACTTTCCGTTAGTTTTTTAGACTTTATAAGAGCTTTTATTGTGGTTTCTCTTTTATTGCTTGTTAGCCTAACCCTTTGTATTGTGGGATACGATGTGGTTTTAATTTTTAAACAAGTGGTTTTTGGAAGCATCAATCGGATGAAACCCTTCGTGGAGATGGAGAAGTCTACTCTTTGGAAGAGACCTGCTCCTACAGGGACTAAGATTGCAAATAGACGATGGGCAAAGAACTCGGACATTCATTGATAACTGGGTTCCGGGGGATAAACCCTTAACCCCGAGTACCCGACCCCATACTCATAATGGATCACCTATGGTATCTTATTTCATAAAAGAAGGCCAAGGGGAATGAGACGTACCAAAACTCCAGACTTGCTTTGAACCTCAATATGTTGATCTCATCAGGAGAATTCCTCTTCCTCATTACTCACAACAAGACATTAGAGTGTGCACTATTCCAAGGATGAAAAATACACAGTCAAATCGGCTTATCACTCAGCTCTGGAAATAACATTGGCATCAAGCCGAAACCGATAGTACATATCATCGACCCTCCTATTTGGAAAAAAATACTTGGAATATCCAAGTCCCGCCTAAGCTCAAATTCTTCATATGCAATGCCTCAAAGTCATACTTCCCACAGTAGCGACCCTTCAAACTCGTTGAGTAAACTGCCTTAACCGATGCCCTGTCTACTGGAGACATCGAGAAAGCATTGAACATTTATTCTTCAGATGCCCCCTAGCCATCAGATTGTGGACTTTAGTGGGATTGAGCAACTTTATTGAGACCGCCCAGACTGTTAACTTTAATCTATGGTGGCGACATGTCATGGTCTCTGAGACCTCCCCATTCCACATTCTCCAATGCGTCTGTTAACTTTGGAGAATCTGGAAGTTTAGTAATAAAGTGACCTTCGAATTTTTCCAACCTCATGTCCGTTCCCTAGCCAGACATTTCTACAACCAGGTCCTCGAAGTCTCCAATCTTCTCCTTCCTCCTCCATCCCGCATATCTCTACTCCCAATCCATCCTGCCACCACTTGGGTCCCTCCGCCAGAAGACTTTGTGAAGTTCAACTTCGACGCTGCTATTTGTGCTACCGGGTGTTCGTCTAGGCTTGCTTTCCGTGGGTCAGACCGGGCATGTGGTGTTGGCGTTCGGGCTGCAGCATCAATGAATAGTCAATCCTTACCTGGCAGAGCTTCTAGCCTTTAGAGACGCTTTCTCCATCGTAGCCTCAAGATCCTTGACCCGCGTGATAGTCGATGGTGATTCCGAAGTGGTCGTCAACCAAGTCCGTCAAGACGTCATAGAAGTCTCGATTGATGGTCCGGTGTAACGAGAGTGTCATCAGATCCTTAGCTTTTTGTCTGTTTGTATAGAGTTTAGGGCGGTACCTAGGTCCGCCAACAGTGTTGTCCATAGAGTGGCGAGTACAACACTGCTTTTGTCTCGTTTAGAGCTAGAATCTTTTGATTTTTTGGGGTGGCTTCTTTAGAGTCTTTTAGGGGTCTTGGGTAGAATTGTAAGTTTAACTATTTTCCTTCATTGATATCACTCAGAAATAAAAAAAAGTTAAGAGTCACTTTTTTTTGTTGCGGGAATGAAAGGGTTGAAAAGGTATATATGAGAAGGACCGAGGAGAGGTACTAGCTGCTATAGTACGAGGGATGGTCGTTTTCAATCCGATCAAATTCAATTATAAACAAATCGCAGGGTTCTAAACTTTTTAGGATGAGTTTGAATTTAGTATTTTCAAAACTGTAATGTATGAGTCGAGTGATTAAAATAATCAAATCCAAACCAACCGAACCATGTACACTCTAATACTAATGCAACATATGGAGTTAAAACAATTTCGTAATTACTAATCTTTCTTCTCTCTCTAAATCTTTTTCTTTGGTTTTTTATTTGCTCTTCCTGTTGGCTGTTTGTTGGGGAGAGTGGGTAGGGTTGGGTTCTACAAGTTGGTTCACCTGGACACATGAGCTGCTGGGATCTTTCTAGACCATTTTCAATGTACCTGGGCTTTTGTCAGTTTCTCCTCCTTTCATTTTTCACATAAAAATTAAATAAAGTCCAATGCATCATCTTTAGCCTCTGAAATAAGTTCATCAACCATTTTCAGTACTTGACTATAGAGAGTTAAAATTACATGTAGTTTATGAGAAACTAGTAATCGATTTGAGGGTTCGAATCAGTGGCAGATTTAGGCGTGACCTCTCTAGTTACAGCGCCCAGCCTCCTTCTGACCTAAAACTACAGTATAACAAATGAAATGTGCTTGTTTCCACTTCTTTCTATCTTCTTCGACCCGATATGAATCTGTATCTAATTTTCTATTTAAATATGGCTTAATACTCTTATACTCTACTTATATCTTGAACCGTCGCGCTTAGTATACGAGACTAACATGGCAAAAAGACGACAGAACATATTTTGTTGGGTTCAATTGTTGAGGTTAATATGAGTGCAAGCTGCAGCAGCACCCTATACTAACACGTGGAAATAATGCGTCTATGCCAGCCTATTACACAATATATTATTTTTATAGATTCCACCTCAATTAGGGAATTGGGCAGTGTGGTTGCGCTGTTAAGTAAAAGCATGCAGTTGCTGGAATATAATAGTATAAGAAAAGTCGTAACAGGAAATAGCGTTCACTGGTCTTTGGTTTGGTGGTTATAAACTTATAGGCCAAGTGGAATGTTCAACGAAATCATCAATCAAAATATCCACTTGCTTAAGTAAATATATAAATAAAGCGATATTGAATTTTAACCGAAGCAATCAAAACAAATGAACCAAACATGCTGGATTTGATTCTGGTTTTTCATTTTTCTTATATTTTTTTATCCGATCATATCTCAATTCGATCCGAGTCGGTACGAAATGGATTCCCGGGCTCAGAAGATCACACATTATTCTTCCTCAAAATTGACAAGTCATAGTTTTTCACTAGCTAGCTACTACATTTCACTTTGGAGAGTTGATGGTGGCGTGGCGGGGCAAAGGAAGTTTTTGAACCAGTACGCGGAAGCCTTGAGATACCTCTTCAAATTGTCGTTAAAATCCACGTAAGTCATCCCAAAACGCACCGTGTAACCGCCATTCCACTCGAAGTCATCAAAGAAGCACCACATGTAGTAACCCTTTACGTTGGCCCCGCCCCTACAACAATACAAACCAACACCACACCAGGTTGTCAAACCGGCTTGTGCCAGTATGCTGGTTTAGCAAGTGGAATGGTTCGATTGGTGGTACATACCGGTTTGTACCAGTTCATGCCGGTTAATATTACAAAGAATTTACAAATACTCATATTTAAGCACGGCATTTAACGTCAATACCTAAATATTTGTACTTGAATCCAACAAATAACATCAACATTTAACTTTTTAACACATAAAATAAATAATAAATTACTTTTTATCAAATAAATTCACTAATATAAGATCATTTTGCTTACAGATTCGTATATCGATCATGCCGGTTATACCGGTGGTGTCATACCGATTTTATGACCGGTACAGGTTGAATCAGGTTCAACCAGTGTCACGCCGGCTGGCGGCATGACAACCATGCAAACCACACCACTCGTTGTTTAACGTTGCGGGCAATATTATTGATTAACGATTAATCCATTAACTTAAAATCATTAGAGACAAATAGAGTATATATACTCACTTAACCGCACTCAACAAAGATTGAAGATGGTCATTGTGGTACTTTATTCTGAGAGTATCATTGAGCGCCATTTCCAACGACAATGAGCTTTGGTCAGCCATTCCTGCGTATAATTAAACACACCCGCAAAAAAGAGTGGATTATGCAATAATAAATAAAATTAAAAAGGCCAACACGGATGATTTAGTTAACTTAACTGTGATAATTACTAGTCATTACAATCTTACCATTCTCAGTGATATAAACCGGTAGATTATTGTACTTGTTCTTGATATGGAGCAAAAGCTTCTTGAATCCCTTTGGACATATGAACAGCCAATCTACAGCAGTCTGCATCCATAATTAACATATGAATTAAACATAAGAACATAAATTAGGCTACTATATAATAAGTAACCAAAAATCAATTGAATATTATATGCGACATACCGGAGTGCCTATTGGGACGCCGTCCTTTTCAGCTGCATAAATATATATGATACATCATCAGTGGAACATGAATTTCAGAAATATATATATAACAAAATAAATGACAAAAATTGATCTGTGGCGACAGTATACGCGGTAAAGAGTTGTATAAAATACATAATAATCTTCCATCGACGACTCGAGTTATTGGTTTTTGACATATACGTACTGGATTGAATGGCACGACTATCCGTAGAATAGCTAGGATTGGTCGCCGCGAAAATTCGAGTCGTCGGGGGCGCGTCCTCGGCATAATACATGGTGTAGTAATTCACCCCCAAGAAATCAATGGACCCTTTCACCATGTCAGCTTGTTCCTCAGTGAACCTCGGGAGCCGGTCCCCCACGAGGGACCGCATGCTCTCGGGGTACTCCCCGTTCGCGATCGGGTGGGCGAACCACCCGAACATGAAGTCCAGTGCCCTCCGAGCCGCCATTTGGCTCGAGGGCAGGGTGCGGTACTTGGGTTCGAACCAATGGGTGGTCGTCGTGATCCCGATCTCTCCCTTTTGTTTCTGCTTGTATTTCTTCCGGTACAGTTTCACAATCTTTGCGTGGCTCAGCAGGAAGTGGTGGCCCGCCACGTACGGCTCGATGGACGAGTCGCCGCAGGGGACGGCGCAGCCGGTGGTGGTCCCCATCCATTGGGAGCACCGGCCGGGTGCGAACGAGCCGAAGTCGTACGCTCGCATGGCGTACATGTTCGGCTCGTTGATGGTCACCCATTTCTTCACCCTGTCTCCGAATGTCTCGAAGCAGAAGTCCGCGTATGCCACGAAATCGTCCCTATAGGGCACATCAGTAATTAATTAGTTACAAACTACGTAATTAATTTTGAAGCCTGATGATTGATAATTGACTTACACGAATCTAGGGCTTAGAGGGCCACCGTATTCATCCTCCAGAGCTTGGGGTGGGTCGAAGTGGAGGAGCGTGACAAATGGTTTTATACCTAAAAATTAATCAATAATGTAATAGATTAATATCCCAGTATTAAATAATCATCGATACTATAATTAAGTATTTATCTTTGTAGAATACAACTCACCGTTGGAGAGAAGTTCGTTGATAAGGTCGTTGTAGAACTTGACGCCAAGTTGGTTCACTCCTCCGGTGAGCTTGCCGTCTGAAGATATAAGTACGTGAACTTAATTTAGTTCATAGATTACTAAACGGTAAGTGAAAAAAAATAAGAATTCTTAATAATAATTAGGGCTTGTGATTAAGGAGTGATATGTTGGGACGTTATTAAGTAATAATTATACTTGGGAAGATTCGGGTCCAGGAGATGGAAAATCTGAAGGAGTCCAAACCAATGGTCTTCATCAGTTGAATGTCCTCCTGCATATTCATGCATGCATTAAGCTCATCAATTAATATAATTAATTACACTTTACCAAAAAAAAAAAAAGAGATCAATACAATTAAGTTTGGATTTTGGAAGAGTATAAATATACGTATGTATTTATTGTAGGGTACGTACCTTGAATCTGTGGTAGAAATCGTCGGCTATGTCTCCAGTACTACCATTCATTATCTTCTCTGTTGTATTATTATTATATATAATAATAAAAAAAATTAGTATGTACACGCGTCATCTAGTCGATCTAGTCCAAAATGGAATACCTGAATTCTGTTTCATCGTTTTGGGAAATATATTTGAACACAAGTGACGACTGCCGACATTAAATATTTGAGACAAATAATGCATGCTATCATATACAAAAAAAAAAAAAAAAAAAACTCCCACCAATGATGAACTCACACAACACACCCGAACGTTACAACCAGCATCAATCAGATCGAATCGATTCATTTTAAAAAAACCAGTTCGTTATACCGTAACCAAAATTGAATATCGCGAGTCATATATCGTACTACTACGTATATTTGCACTTTCTCAAAGGAAAATCCAGTATTAATTAAGGTTGATGATGGGTACTTTAATGGATAAGTAAAGGGAGCGGGAGCGGGAGGACAAACCTGGATGTTCTGTAACAAATTTATCCCACACATTTGGTCCCTTCCCGTACGTAGAAAATAATGCTGCTCCTTCAGACTGCAAATCAAGCGCGCACAATTATAAGCAAAATGAAATAATAATAATAATCATCGATCGATCGATGAAAATTCATCACCTGGTAAGCAGCAGTGCCAGCTCCAAATACAAAGCCACCGGGAAAGCTGCTTCGACTCAAATCCTTCGCCGGCTGCCCATTCCTTATCTCTCCGGCGGCGGTGCAATCGCCGGAGATAGTCGACGAGATCGTGGCCGACAAGACGCTGCAGTAGTAGAACAAGAACAGAATCCAGTACTGATCGGTAACCATACCCATGAAATGAACCATTATTCCGTTTACAACAAGACTTTGCAAGTTGCATGTATATATATATATATATAAATATATGTATGGCGTTGTATGGGCCTGCTGATGTGAGTGCCTAGACTCACTGCATGCGGTTCAACTTTCCTCGCAAATAGTGTAATCTGGAAGTACGTAGTTGGTCAATTGAAGCGAGCGAATTTTGGTTGTATTATTGGGCTAGAGACGGAATATATTCTATGTTGGTATTCGACTATATATTGAATTTGTTAAATTTGGTGAAGCAACTTTTGATAATTGATTTATTTGATAACTGATTGAAGGCTTAAATCTGATACAAAAGTTCCATATTCTATTTATATAGAAATTAAGGACATAGCATGGGTGTGCTGGAGCAGTATGGGTGACATACGTCATATATGTGATAGCCAGCTGTGGTGAGCTGGAATCTAATGACTTCCAACAGAATTGGAGACAGTGTATATCAGGGCGGACTTAGGGCAAAGGGAGGGGGTCCACCGTCCGGAAATTTTGTGAATGACCTCTATTTTTTCGGTACAAAATTTTTTAATTTGGAACTTTCGACACCGCTCTAATAATTATAAGCGACACACTTTAATTATACGACAATAGTTTTAATGTTATAAAGTTATTCATCATAATCCAATTTAACTTGTCGATTTGTAGTTAATAGGTGAATTGCGTATATTTATGGGAGATGGTGGTTTGATTTTGGTTAATTTGATAGAACTAGAGAAAAAAAATGCTAATGCAATTACTTTAGGCATACTTTGTGTTTTTTTTTTCTAAAATAGCCGATTGGTAGCAAACTAATTTATTTTAACTTAATTTGATTTTAGACATAGGTCGATTCTCTTTAGTTGAGTGACTAATTTATGAATGATTATGTAGTTGTGTATATCGAAAAAGGTTTGATTTGCAACATAAACACTGGATGTATTTTTTTTTAAAAAAATCTCAGGATATGAAAAATCGTCATAATTCGTAATAAACATGACGTTGTGAACTTAAGAATGAATTTCCAGTAATTTATATTAAATTTATATTTAATTATTATAATTTTTTATCGGCAACACGCCCTTTTCAATAATCCTGGGTCCGTCACTGGTGTATATTATATTGGCCCGGTACAAAATTACTACCGCATTCAATCACCCATCGAGATCTAATTTGCATAAGTGTGATTTTGATGATGTCAGTTTAAGTAATAACATCTTGTGTGATTATTGACATACTAATCGGGCACTTTCAACGAACTCATAACAACATACCATATGATTAGAATATCGCAAGATCACGGTTTAAATCTAAAAAAGAAGCTACTTAATTACTCTCGTTGTTATACTAACCATCATTCCGTCCATTTGAAGACATCCGCTAAAATTAGTACAATACAATCCTTTGCCACAAACCTTTGACACTAAAAGTTTGAACAGAAGTGCTTCGCGCATAAATCCCCACCATTTCTTTATTTTTCATAAAGCCGGCCGCCACCCATTTGGCCACTTTTGTTCCTTTGCACTATATATTTCATTTCTCTTCATAAGCCAATTGGCCTTATCCATCTAAGATCTAACTAGGGCTGCAAATGAGCCGAGTCGAGTTTTACCCTAATTTGAGTTCGGCTCGTTAATAATCGAGTCGAGCTCGAGCTCAGCTTGTTTATTAACGAGCAGAGTCGAGCTGGAACTAGCTTGTTTATTAAAATCTTAAATTTTATTTGGTACTTCATTTTGTATATCATTATACATATGATTTATTTTGTTAGCAAATCTCATATTATACTTTGTTGGTATCATATTCATTTAGTTAATAAATTTTAACGGCTCCAAATCATGTTATTTCATAGTATCGAAGCAATCTATGATGCATAATTTCTTTTTAAAGTAGAAAATAAGATATATTTGCTCACATACTCAACGTGTTAAACTTTATATATGGTGAGATATATAATTTAATAACCATATATGAATTAAAATCATAAGATATAGATTGATTCATCCATAAGTTGGTGATCGAGTTGGCTCTCTAGCCACATGTTAAGACATATCATGTTATTCATGAGCTCTAAACGAGCCAGTTCACAAGTTTAGCTCAACAAGCCACCGAGTCGAGCTAGCTCGCGAGCTTCACGAGCTAAACAAAGGTGAGCTCCTGTTCGGCTCGTTTATTAACGAGTCGAGTTTCGAACGAGCTTTTTTCGAGTCGAACGCCGAGCCGCTCACGAGCAGCTCGGCTCATTTGCAGCCCTAAATCTAACCATGTAGTCTTACTGCTACTACAGTCTACAAGGGTGAAAGAAAGTAAAACAATTAGCCAAAGGTAAAGAAAGAGGAAAGTAAGGTCATTGGCCAAAGGGATCGATAACATGACTTAGAGATCCATTTGATAAATAGACTGGTATGAAAAAAAAGAGAGATAGAGAGTTATTGTAGGCGGTATTTCATTATTTCATTGTGATTGTGAAAATATTTTCCCTGTGGAATTGGGATTGTTGTCGGCGAGAGTCAATTCTATGAACAAGGTGAAAAGTATCGTATCAACAGTATAATTTATAGCAGAAAAGTAAAACTGCAACCCCCATTCAAAATTTCCTGCTCATAGAGTGATTTTAGGAAGCTGATGTGGCAGAGTGTTAAGCGGAAAAAAAAGAGTCCCGCCTGATTTCAGAACCAAAAAACTCTCCACTACCCACTTTTTTCTCCGTCCAGGCCCACGTTCTCATTTAATTTGTATAAAAAACTCTCCACTACCCACTTTTTTCTCCTTCCAGGCCCACGTTCTCATTTAATTTGTATTAATTTGTATTTTTTATTTCCGATTTCCCTTCCTTCCACTCTTTCACCTCATTCGAATAAGTTTCTTGGCCTTCAGAAAACCAAACCTTGACTCAATCATCTGGTTCTTTTATGTGCTTGCATCTACCTTTGATTTCCGTTCTCTAAGCGTTAGATCGGTATTGGTTTTGCCGTAAGTTATTCTTCCTCTTTCAGATTTCTATTTGTTGTTGTCGCTGCTTTTAAGTTTTAGGGATTCGGGTTCTGGTTTTTTTTTCAGGGATTCGGTTGCAAAGATTCATCTCCCTTACCTTTGGTTCATTCCATTTTCTTTATTCTCTCTTACCTTACTCGCTTCATTCTGTTGATTGGATTCTCTAGAGATCAAAAGGGGATTTTTGATTTTTCCCTTTCTCTTGAAAGTAACAAAGCTGCTTACTTTAAATTCCACTTCGCTTAGACTGTCTTCCAGAGAGCAGCCGATTGCCGATTTTGAGCTGAGTTTTTCCGGGCCGCAGAGAAAGAAGAGGAAAGAAAGAGACGTTCGGCGGCGGCAGCCAGGTACTTCGTCCGGGTCGTTTTCCGGGTCAGTAAACCGAAGGGCCGGCTATAAACTACCGCTGGCCTGGCGGGGGAAAAGGAAAGCGTAAACCATAAGGCCTCGGGGATCCATTTCTCTCGCCAGCCCATACTTCAGAGGCCCAGCCTACTTGAGTCCAGACCCAGCCCATCGCCGACGAAATTTGGCGCGCCGTCCCTCACCCGCCACCACGTATGAGACATAATCAATTTACTTTCTGATGTTAACTCTGTTGCAGGTAAATGTCAAAATCCAACTTGATCAGTAAGGTTTTCTCTCATATGTTTCTAGGTTAATTAATCTAATGGGACTGGCTATGATCTGATAATGTACTTTCAGCTCTAATCACTAAAGAAGTATAAAGTAGGCGGTATTGATAAGCATGCTCCACTGGTTAGTGTATTGGTTCTACCAGGCTTTTTTCCCGTTATTACATAAGATCATTGGACAGTTTTATCTCACTCCATTAGTTTGTTTTATTGTTCTTCAACTTCATTTGCATTGTATTTGTATTGTGACATTAGAGTTGGAATCCATTTGTGCTAAAAGTACAAAGCGTAAACTGCATAATTGAAAGAAGGGATAAGCTTGGTATAGTTAGAAGAACTAGAATTGGTAAGCACTTATAGTGCTTTTCTTATTGCCAGCTTGCTTCTTTTTCAAACTTCTCTTTGGATATGGTTTTTATGGATGCCTTTGAATTATATTTGTGTTGGCCATTACATTGTTGTCCTTCTCGCTCTTCCTTTGCATCCCCAAGCTTGGAAGCCATTCTGTTATATGTGTTTTGTTCATCAATTTAAATTATGCCTTATATAGTTATATTTTTCTTCGACTGTTATGTTTGTGTGGTGTGTTGTATGTGTCATTAACTCGCACAAACTTATAATTGGTGAGGAGTTCAACTTCTGTTGTAACAATTAATTAATTTATATGAATGGCAGCTGAAAAATTTACTGGAACGGGTGCATCATTTACCACGACCTCTATTTCAGATTGCATCAGGTTATTGGAGAATTTAATATGGATAGTGCAAATGTCATCCCATCTGCCCAACCACAGATTTATCGATCGTCTGTACCATGTGAGTGTCATGGTTTAGCACGCAACTGCTTCAATGCAAACTGACATTAATATTTTCCCTTGAATCTCATTTGTTTAGGGAAACGTCGAGCAGTGTTTATTCATCCTGAAGATCAGTACCAACGCTGTGTTTTATCTGCTGAAGAGGAAGAAGCATTTGAGAGAGGTGTGTTATCTGTGTTTTAATTTTTCTAATTAGTTCATCTATTCAATGAGTAATACATGGTTTTATATTTAAATTCTGCAGAAGAAGCTGCCTTACAATTCCAATTCTCTCAACTTCGGCGAATACTATCCCAAGTCGCCCGTAAGAGAAGACATCATATTTTGAAACAGAAGGTTCATAGGAGGAGGGGCTTGCCTTTTGAACACCAAGGTTGTTGTTTGCTAAATTTTGTAGCAAGTCTTACAAATTAGACTATTCTAGATTGTTGAATCTTTATTTATTTCTTTAATATTGTATGTGTTTTGGTGTTGTTCATAGTTTTGGAGCCGGAGTTTAGATTTCTATTATAAAAGCAAAGTCGATTACTTCGACGTATTCATCTGCATAGAAAGAGACGTGGCCGAAGTTTCTTTCCTACAGAAGTCAATCAAAGTATGTGGATTCTAATGGCCACTATTATACATGAAATGGTTCATCTCTATTTTGGTTTAGTTTTTGTACATTGGATATATGTTTTTGTGTTCTGGTCAACATATTTTGTTTCCTATTTTGGTTTTAGAACATATAATGTACCCATTTATGTCATGCATATAATTTAGTGATGTACGCTTCATGTCACCTTATGCAAATAGTGGATTGTTTTTAGATGTTGATGTGTCAACGACAAATTTGTGTGTTATGAACAAACTTTGGTGTTTCCTGAAATTTGACTTATTCTTACTTAAAATGAGCGCTATACCAATCTATCTTGCCTTGAGAACATTTATTTTAATAATTGTGTTTACTGTAGCGCGCCTAAATCGGCTTCACAGTTTCTCAATCTCATTCAATTTATGAATTACTGTGACAAAAATTTATTAATATTACTTATATATTTCACTAGGTCTTCCGTTGGTTGAATTTTTTGATATTGGTCCACCTTCATGTACGTGTCAACATTGTGGAGCAGTTATGTGGCGGTTCGAGAGTACTTTATCTACACGGAATGATGTGTTGTCTGCATTTCCTTTATGTTGCAAACATGGTAAAGTGAAATTGCCTCCCCGCAGAGATGTGCCCGAATTTCTTTAAACTCTACTTGAAGGGGATACACCATTAGCGCGTCACTTTCGTACTAACATCAGAGCCTATAATGGGGTTTTTTGCTTTATTTCTCTTGGAGGTAAAGTCAATCACTCTATTAATGATGGTCGTGGAGTTTATGTATATTCAATCGGTGGTCAGATTTATCATCGAATAGGATGTTTGGTTCCTGGTGATGGGGATAGTCCGAAATTTGCACAGCTTTACATTCACGATTCAGATAACGAGGTGTAGAATCGTATGGACTTTTACTCCACTGATCCTGCCAAGAATCCGTTGCGCCAGTGTATTGTTGAAGGCCTCCAGCATATGTTTGATGACAATAATATCCTGGTACGTACATTTCGTTCTGCGCGAGATAGGATACAAAACTCTGGTGTCCAGGAGCTTCAACTGAAACTATTGGCTAAGCGTGAAATTAATAGTAGAGAATATGATTTGCCCTCTGCGAATGAGATTGCAGCATTGATTGTAGATGAAACAGGAGAGCAATCATTTTCTCCAGATATAATTGTTCAACAGAAGGGTTCAGAAATGGAAAGGATTAGCGTATACCATCCAAGTCTGATGGCATTACAATATCCAATTTTATTCCCATATGGCGAGGATGGGTGGCATCCCTGCATTAGCTATAGTCACAGTAGCTCTAATATCAGTGTTGGAGATAAAATGATAACCCAGTGTGATTTCTATGCATATCGTCTTCAAACCCGTCTCCAGGAGTCGAATTCTCTGTTATTATCTGGTAAATTGTTTCAACAACATATGGTGAATGCATTTGCGTTAATTGAGGCTGAACGCTTAGACTGGATGCGTACCCATCAGTCGAAGCTAAGAGGACACTACTACAAGGATTTGTTGAATTCTTATTTGCGAGGGGATAGTGATATCAAGCTTTCTGGGAAGCCAGTTATTTTAGCTGCCTCACACACTGGTAGTCCAAGATACAAGTATGAGAATTTTCAGGATGCGATGGCTATTTGCAAGTGGATTGGTTATCCTGATTTGTTTATAACATTCACTTGCAATTCTAACTGGCCAGAGATACAGTTAATGGTTGATTTGATTAGAAGGTACAGTGGCAAAGATCCTGACCGGGCTGACATCACCGCCAGAGTTTTCAAAATCAAGCTTGATGAGTTTATGTTAGAGATTCGCGAGAAACAAATATTTGGGAAAATCAATGCATGTATGTGTGCTTATTCATTCGTTATTTATCTATTAATGTTCATCCATTACTCTCTTACCTCATTGAACTAATATTCCTTTTCCACTATTTGCATCTTGCTGTACAGATGTCAAAGCAATTGAATGGCAAAAGCGGGGTCTCCCTCATGCACACATATTGCTTTTTTTGGCCTCGGAGAATAAATTCCATGGTCCTGCGGCTATTGATTCCATAATATGTGCTGAAATTCCGGATCTTGATCTTGATCCTGAACTGTATGCAGTTGTCACAAGTTCAATGATGCATGGCCCGTGTGGTACAGTACGTCCTAATAATGTGTGCATGAAGAATGGGAAATGTAGTAAGCATTACCCCAAGGAATACTCTTCTCAAACAACTATTGATGAAACTGGGTTTGCTAAATATCGTCGGCGGAACAATGGTAGAGTTTTCAACTGTGGCGGCGTTGATCTGGATAATCGATGGGTTGTACCCTACAATCGATATTTGTTACTACGATTTGGAGCGCATATCAATATTGAATATTGTAAAAAGACAAGGTATGGCTGAAGTAAATCGTATTTATCTATATGACGTTGTTGTTTCCTTTATTATATTACCAAACTCAGATTCTTAATGACAGGCTATATGTATATTTATATGCTACACTCATTATTAACTTTATGCATGCATATGAATTATGATTTAATTTCCAAAGATGAATAAAAACCAAACCAATATTTGTGCGATTTCTCTTTTTTTTAGTTATTTTATAAACCCAGTGTTATCTTATTGGTGTGACTTCTTGCCGCAACTCTGTAATTTTTGTAATATTTTTTGGTGTGTTTTCCTTCATTTTTTTTGCCCCTTGGATAAGCTATTGTGATCCATTTGTTGCCTTTTGTTCTCTGTACTTTGATTTCTTATTTAATACAAGTCACATTTAAGAAAAAATGTAATACAACTTTTTCCTACTTCCCTATCTAACATCTGCAACTTGGTTTTATTTGATGTTTCTATAGGGCTGTGAAATATTTGTTTAAGTACATCAACAAACCCGAGGATTGTGCAATGGTCACTGTAGCTGCACAACAAACAGCTTCGGCTATGGATGGTCGGAATCGTGGAACTATGGTTGTGCAAATCGATGAGATAAAGGCATTCATGGATGCCCGTTACATCACATCGGGAGAAGCATGTTGGAGAATTTTTAGGTTTGATATATACACTCACTCTCCAACAGTACTGCGTATGTCCTGTCATTTGCCTGGTGAGAATACAGTGTATTCAAATGTTGATTCTAACGTGGAGGAAGCGGTTGAGTCTAGCAGTTCCCAAACCTCAATGTTGTTAGCATGGATGGATCTCAATCTTCAGTCAATGGATGCACGGAAATATACCTTTGCGGAGATGCCACAATATTATGTATGGAATAAAAAATACAAGAAGTGGCAGCAGCGCAAAAAAGGTACCTGCATTGCTAGATTATATTACTGCTACCCATCCGCAAAGGAGCGATACTATTTGCGAATGCTATTGCATGTTGTTAGGGGTTGTTGTTCTTATGATGATATTAGAACAGTGAATGGGGTGGTATATGAAACATTCCAAAAAACATGTTATGCTCGGGGATTGTTATCAGGAGATTCTGAATGGAATGATTGTGTCCAAGAAGCTTCGCACTGGGCTTCTGGTTATAAACTTAGAAAACTTTTTGTCACAATTCTTATTCATTGTCAGGTGGCTGATGTGACTTCTTTTTGGTTAAAGAATTGGGAATTACTAAGTGAAGGCATTTTGCATTCACGACGTAGAGAGCTGAATTTACCCCAGTTGAATTTGTCGAAGGATGAAATTAAGGAGTTGTGCCTTATTCATATTGACAAATTGATGGAGAGATTTTCGAAGTCATTAGCATATTTCCCTGGGTTGCCTGTTCCCGATCAGTGTTTGCGTTCACATACGGTAAACAGGCTGATAGATATGGAGATGAATTATGGACCCGATGACTTAGACTGTTCTGAGGATCGACATAGTAGACCGTTGAATGGAGAACAACAAATCGCTTACGATATGGTATTACATTCTGTTTATACCAATGAGGGTAAATGCTTTTTTGTGGATGGATTTGGGGGTACTGGTAAGACATTTCTGTGGCGAGCAATTTGTGAGAAATTAAGATTTGAGAAGAGGATAGTATTATGTGTTGCTTCATCTGGTATTGCTGCACTGCTCATGGTCGGTGGAAGAACTGCACACTCAAGATTTCACATTCCCCTGGATTGTGATACAAAATCAATTTGCAATATTGAGCAAGGTTCTGAGGTAGCTGAATTGATTCTCAATGCTTCACTTATTATCTGGGATGAGGCACCGATGGCTCATAAACACAACATAGAGGCCCTAGATAGGACATTGAGGGATATTTTCCGAGTTAAGCATGTTGATTCTGAGTTGAAGCCTTTTGGAGGTATGACTATTGTGTTTGGAGGTGATTTCCGACAGACGTTACCTATCATCACGAAGGGTACACGGACTGAAATTGTTAATTCTTCCATAAAGAGATCTTATTTGTGGCGGTCTATGACAGTATTGAAGCTAACCGAGAACATGCGATTAAAATTGCCTCATTCTGAAGCATCGGCCAGGTTAGCAATCTCAAATTTTAGCAAATGGCTTTTGGAAATTGGTGATGGTAAAAATAGTAATATTTTTGGAGAATCAATTATCCTGATACCTCTACACATTTGTGTTCCCCGTCGCAGTGATCCAATTCCTGATATTGTTGCTGAAATATATGGCCAGTTACTCTCCACTGAAAATATGTCAACCTATTTGGTTGAGCGAGCTATCTTAGCCCCTCATAATGACACTGTTGCGGCCATTAACAATTATGTATTGGGTCTATTTCCTGGTGAAGAAGTTTCTTATTTTAGTTCGGATTCGCTAGAGATTGATGCCAAGAATCAGCATGTTGAAGAAGGGGACTACACAGTTGAATTCTTGAACTCTTTAAAGATTGGGAATTTTCCGGAACATGAGTTGAAATTGAAGTTGGGGTGCCCTATTATTCTGCTTCGAAATCTGGATCAGAGTACTGGGCTTTGCAATGGAACTCGGATGATCGTTAAGAGATTAGGTAAGTGGTTTATTGAGGTCCAAATTTTGACCGGGACACATGTTGGTGATACAGTTTTCTTACCACGCCTAAGTCTATCGGTCCACTACAAGAGCTTAAATTTCACTCTGGTTCGAAGGCAATATCCAATTGCACTGTCATATGCAATGACAATTAACAAGAGTCAAGGTCAAACATTAAATCACGTTGGCATCTGCTTGCAAAGACAAGTATTTTCTCATGGACAGTTGTATGTTGCTATGTCTCGAGTTACGTCGGAAAGGGGACTCAAGATTCTTAGCTGTGACTCTCAAGGTAAACCGGTGAAGACTATGCAGAACATTGTGTTCACTGAGATTTTTGAGTAGTGGTTTATTGATGTATTATGTTTTATTCGATTTGAGGACTAAGACTGTCAAATTTATCGGGTCGTTACAATTTGAATCTTGAGTTCTCAATTTGTCCAAATTATTTTCCTGTTTTTAACAGCCAATTATATGAAATGTGATTTATGCACACTACTTTATATTTAATTGTACCTCAATTTACTCTACCGAAGGGTATGCGAGTGTGACCGTTATATTGCAATACGAAGAAGAACTTCCATAGTCGCAACTGAACTAAACTAAATTAACACCACAACCCAGCCTACAAAACAACCCAAGCATGGTTCAGTTAAATAAAATATAGTTAGAGAGGGAATGCCCAGCCGGATTTGTTGAAACTAAATGGCCAACCTATTCCCATAAAAAAAAAGGCCAACCTACACTACCTTGGGCGGATCCTTCTCCACTCCCCCACCTCCTCTACTGCCCAGTATCCGATTTTTTTGGATCTTCTATGAGGTGAAGGCTGCCGCATTCCAAGCCATTATTTCTTTATTAAATACATTCATTATGATTTTCATTTCATGTTAATTAGTGGTGGTGTGGGCCGGGCCGGCCGGGTTGGCGCATCAAATAATAATTAGCAACTTTGAGAGGCAATTTTGGACAAGAATTGTTGACACAGTCGCAATTAGCAATGTTGTTAAAACGGAACCGGACATCGATCCGGATTAGTAAAGGGTTCAAGGTTTATCAAATAACCGGTGGTTAATCGATATTAAAAACCGATCATAAACCGGTGTTGACTTACTTGGTAGACTTAACAATTATTTTTTTTTTACAATTATTGTTTCACTTATTAGAGATAAAAGAATAAAGTGAGAATTATTAAAACTGAAAAAGCATAATTTGGGCGGCTGCTAGGTCTTTTTTGGGAAAAGTGAACTGATTTTTCTTCTCTTTATATTTTATTCTGTACTTACCTTCTTTTGTTTTTGAATTTTTAATTGCAACAAAATAAAAGGAAGGCGCATGTTTGATTTTAAGAAGGTGGGTCGTTCTCCTCAAAAAAAAAAAAAAAAAAAAGGTGGGTCGTGAGTTTCGTGACACACCCGCCTCTTGAACTCTAAATGGCCAACCTTCTCCACTCCCCCACGAGGCCACAAATCCTTCTCCACTCCCCCACTATCCCACTTTCCACACACACACGTACTCCACTGCATGCGGCCAAGTAAATCACGTGTGTAGAATCACTTTCTCTCCTTTATATAATGGAGATACCACTTTCTCTCATGTTACAATTTCCGTTTACTACTTCCCATACAAAAAACTTCGGTTCCATTGACCGTGCGAATTGCATTCAATATGGCGGGCCTGCCTCAATTCAATCAGTAAGTACTGCTCATGCATCCAACAAATACTACATCATGTAATTTCGATTCTTTTTCACTACTTAATGCCAAAACTTACAGTCCAATATATAGGCTTCCCCATGGTTTTATTGCCAATCTGCAATATGATGATGCTCTTGAAATTTGTGAGCGTGCCGACACCATCGATCTCATTATGTTGCAAGTGGATGTCGAAAATCAGGTAACTAAACAAATAAATTTCTTTTTAATGGTACGCCTTTTGTGGCATGCTGCATTTTGTCGATTTGCTTTGACAATATTCGTTTCTGTGTTTACATCAGGGCACCTCTTTTTTGTTATCCGGACATGTAACGAATTTGACGACGTCCTGGTCCCCTGCATCCAGAATCCATTTCGTCCACCTCACAATTGAGGACGAATTCATTGGTGTTGACATCGTCTTCCCGTCATCACAGTTACGAACGATTGTTGAATCTGTATTCAGTCATGCAGATGTTGTCAATGCTGACTATATGGCCCTTCTGAACATGCTTGGAGAACAGACATTTGAAGTCATGGTCACAGTCGGTCCCTGGAACGATGCATTTGGTTATTGTGAACTTGTGTTGGTGAAATTATTTTTGCCTTTGTTGAATTGAGTACCATGTCATGAACAATGAGACAATGTATTGAGTTTTCTTATTTTGGACTTGCATGTTATTTGTCGTAATACTCAACTAGATTAGATTTGTGATTAGTAAAATTTCATGTAAGTATTTTTATTGTGATTAGCTAATCTTCAAATGTATTTCTAACTTATTATGAATGTTCATTCATATTACATGTTCGTCTTCAACGAATTGCAAAATTGCAACAATCTTATGATAATATAAAACAAGACTCATTTCTCGACACTATCATTATAGATATTGTAACTCCATTTCCTTAAACAAATGCGGCCAACGGGCCGGGCTATAGGCTAGTTGATTTTTCAATCGCTTGAAAGGAAAAGAGAGATAATTGCGGCAATGGTAAAATGCCTGGTCTATGCATTATTCATTTTTCAATGTACAAAAACAAAAGAGGCAACTGAACTTAGGGCTGGCGGACGGTTTTCCGGTTAGCGGCTAACTGGTCGGTTTCAACCGAACCGACCGGTTTTCGGCTAGCCGAAAAATTGACGAAGAAGAGGGCGGTCGGTTGGCGGTAGAGGAAATCATGGGTCCGGTTAGCCGAGTAACCGAAGCCGGTTAACCGTGACTAACCGGCCAACCGACCCACAACCGAAAATATAAAAAAGATTTCTGACTTTCTGTGACCCTTCGACTCTTCCCAACTCCTTCGACCCTTCTCTCTTTCTTCCTTCGACCCTTCTCTCTTCTTCTCTCTTTCTTCCTACAACAGATCCGACCCTCACCCTCTTTCTTCTCTCTTTCTTCCTCTGCATGGAGGCCAGGTCGCCGCGCCCGTCGTCAGTCGCCGCGCCCGTCGCCGCGGCAGCGCCGCGCCCCGCGCCTGTCGCCGCGGCAGCGCCGCTGTTCTCGTCACCGTCAACGGGGAGGCAGAGGGCAGAACGAGAGAGGTGAGGGTAGGTAGGAGGGAGGCGATTTCGGGGAGGCAAAGGAAGAGATAGGTTTTTGTTTTTGAGTTTTTCTCTGGGAAAGGAAGAAGAATTTTCGGGAGAGAGAGTAGGGAGAGAGATTCGAGAGAGAGTAGGGGGAGAGAGAGGGCCGAGGGGTAAGTATGTGGTGCAGAATTTTCGGGTTTTAAATTTTTTTTTTTTTTAGAAAAGGTAATTTCCGGTTGGCCGGCTAATCGAGGCTAAAACCGAAACCGACAGGCCGATTGGCCGGCTAACCGTGACACTCTCACTTTCGGTGATCGGCAGGTGTGCAGGGTGGCTCGATTTAACCGATAACCGGAATTTCAGTTTTCGGTTAAACCGAAACCGACCGACTGCCACCCCTAACTGAACTAGAAGAAATTCAAGCAAGAACAGACAACTCAGCTGCAAGATCATACATGCACAACCCCATACCGAAAACACATAGGAAATGGAGGAGAAGATTAAAACGCTCTTTCGTCATCTTAGCTAATAGAAAGAATGATTATGTAAAAAGAGAGCACTTCTACTATGCTATATAGCATTGGTGCTTTAATGTACAACTTGAAGTTGTACCATAACATTAAATGTATAAGTTTAGATTGTACCATAAAGGAATTTGTATCATTATGTTATGATACAACTTTACAACTTGAAGTTGTACCATCACATAAGGTACAAGTTTAAGTTGTACCATAAAAGAATTTGTACAAAAAGTATAGGTACAATTTGAAGTTGTACCATAACGTTAAAGGTACAATTTCAAGTTGTACCATCAAGGCAAAAACCTATAGCACCAATGCTATATAGTATTGTAAAATTCCTCGTAAAAAGAAACAAGAGGAAAGTTAAAATAATCCTTATTATATATTATTATCATTATACTTAAAACTCTTTGATAAATGATAACATTTGAATTATCTTTTCTTACATTTAAGTATTTTTCTTTCCACATTGGTTTATTACATGGTAATAGGTATGTTCTTTTTTTATTAATCACATACCCGACTACGAAGTGCTGATAATATATGGTAATAAAGAAATGCGTGTTGTTCTGGGTAGTTGTTTGTTTTGCGTAAATACTAAATATGGAATATGTGACGGCAATCGGAACACAAATATGCATGTGAACTGCTGATAAGTAGGCATTAATAACATAATTAAGTTGCACGTTTTTTTATTATATAAATTCCATTTTATTTATTTAAGTTTAAATAGCCTTTCCTGAAGAACAGTAGAATGTTCTGGGCCTGATCATGGGCTTTTAATTTGGCCACCGGCCACGTCAAAGTCTATATGTGCGCTTGGTTTTGGGCCTGGCAGCATAGGGATCCAGTAGCCTGTTCAACGGATATCTTGACATTGCCACTAATGGGAGTAGTTTGGTCGAATAAATTCGCAGTAATTCTGCTAGATCAAATCCTTATTCACCCGCCAACAAATATTTGAATGCAAATTAACTCTCTTAACGAGAACAATGCTCTAAAGTCTAAATTATTCACTTTATGTAAATTATATACTTACTGCGTGAAACTCGTCATAACGATGAACGATATGGTAAATACAAAACTCTCAAAAAATGCTGATGCGCTCTAAATTATTCAAATTAGTACTTATGCCAGTTGTGTGTGTGTGATTTGAAATGTCATTATTAAGTAGAAGCATAAATTCTGCAGACCCCACTGGCGGCTACTAAAGGAAGAAACCATCATGATTCATGGCACAATTCCAAGGCAGAGGGAGAGGTATTAATGACGAAACCAGCTACTAGCTAACTAGCTTCTTTCTTTCGTGGAGAATTTAGTTTCCTTTTTCCGTAACCAAAATGGCTCTGAATATTCAGGCCAGGGGGACTTAAATCTTGATTAGCACATATACTTACTACTGGTATTAAAGCTGGTGGCACGGGTTCGGTTAGCATGCTAACCCGGGGTGAGATAGCATGACTATCCCTAAAGGGGTTGGAAAAATGACATCCCATATTAATTATAGGCTTTTAAGGTAATTGAGTTGTGTTGCATTTAATAATATGTCTGAATTAAAAATCCATATTAATTACTTTCCTTTTTTCAGTGCAATGGTAGTTCAAAAAAATGAATGTAAGTAATATGAGTTTAGTGTACAGGTGCAATGATAGTTGTATCAGCGCAATCGTACTTCAAAAAAAGGAATGTAATTAATATGAGTTTTATTTCTCAATTATTATAAAATGCAACACGAATTTAATACCATAATTAACTATAATTAAAATGAGGTGTCATTTTTCTAACCCCATAGACGGGTTAGCAAGCTAACCGATCCCTGTGGATACTAGGAATGGCAATGGGGCAGGTCCGGGGCGGGTTTCTTAGCACCCAGACCCGCCCCGTGACAGGCCGAGTCCAAGTCGGGTAGTTTATCACAGGTCGCGGGTCGGGGCAGGTCAACTCAATGGGTATGCAATTTGTATGAAAAACATTAAAAATACTCGTTATTTTTATTATAAGACCAAGAAAACAAACAATATTATGATAAATATAGTTAAATTATTAGAGAAATTGAGGTTTTCACTAATTTACAACTTTATTAGTAATTTGACTAAGATTACATGTAATTTAGGCAAGAACGGGTCGGGGATGGGGCGGGTCAAGGCAGGTCGGATCGATGAAAATATCCATGCCCACCCCACACCCCAAAACAGGCCAAACATATCGGATAAAATGAGACAGGTCGAAAATGTCATCCCTAGTGGATACTATACTTTACTCGAAGTGTGGTCTGCATCGTTGGTTGGGTTAATAATGCCCATTCACTCTTGGTGGGTAATTAGCTAAAAGCTAGCCTAGTTTTTTTTTCTTCTCTTGATAGATCATGTGAGCTGAATAAATTGCAGGCTAATTCCATATCGGTAATTAATAATGACGGCTGCTGGGGTTGATTGATTAACTTCGTGGCGGTGGGAGGAAGAAAAGTTTTAAGTTGGTTCAACTACTGCTGCTGCCCTACCCTGTGAAATGGTTGAATTTTACATGCATTCATGTTGAAGTGGATGGTTTGAGCTGGACGTGAATCGATCTGCTTGGCCACTCTACCTAATCTATGAATCCCATGCCAGAATATAATGGCTGATGAATGTGTTGGTTTTCTGTTCAACGTCACAGGGGAAGAACACACTATTGGGTTGGGTTGTATCTCCATTAATCCAGCGACCAGCAACACTAAGTGTCCGTACGTATGCTTCTTGCTGGTGGTGGGGAGAAGATAGAGTGCTAACCACTTAGTTAGCACCATAGTAACTATCATTTAAACCGTTCATTTTATTTTAGATCTAATGACTCTAAATATAGAAAGAGCATAGTAGGAATTGAATAACCAAAAATTAGAAAGAAAATTTTATTTATTATTTTGTAAATGAAGCGGATTTTGTGGGATTGCCGTCGACGGTTATTATTTTTTGTTTTAGAAGTTCCTTCTCATAAATTCAGAACCGCTACTAATCTCCATCATCTAACAAGAAAAACACTACGAGGTCGTTTGGATGGGTTAATTGTCAATGTGGTATTGTAGAGTCAAATAACTCATTTATTGTTCATGTGGTATTTCAGTGATAATTAAAATAAAGTATCTCGTTTGGTTGAACCATGCAAATGTGGTATTTGGTAAAAGCAGAGTGATAAAACGAGTTATTTGAAATAACTTGTACCCATGTGTTATTTCGAAATAACTCGTTTTATCACTCTGTTATTTCGAAATAACTCGTTTATCACATCTGCTTTTACCAAATAACTCATTTCAGTAAAACGCTGCCAAACGAGTTATTTGCGTCCAAATAACTCATTGTGAGTCATTCGAACCCAAATAACTCATACAAATACTCTATCCAAACGACCCTGTTTGAACCATCTAGCTCCGGTATGAACAATGATATTTGTTGGTGTGGGGTTGACTCACGATCCGTTCGTCTGATCTCGTCGGGAGGGAAGGAACCTGTGAAAGAGCCGGGGTTGCCCCCCGGATTAAGCTCCGACGATCAAGTCAGCGTATGTTTGAGGAGAGAGTTGAGAGAATAGATAGAGAGAGTAGTGTAGAGAGATAGTAGAAAGTGGAAAGTGAGGGGAGAGGAAAAGTCCCCCTCTTTGGAGGGCTTCAAGCCCTTATATACCTGTAGCGGGTACCGAGTGTTGCCATCGCCGATTGTGTGCTCCCCTACTCAGTCTGTGCACGAAGTATTTAGTAACACCCCCAACAGACCCCTACTAAACTTGAGAATAATTAAATACAAAAAATATTAAACACTACTAACCTTGAGAATCACTAACCAAGAAATACTACTAATCATGAGAATCACTAACAAAGAAACACAACTACTCTTAATAATCACTAGCTGATTTATGTTTCATCACATCAAAGCATTTAAGAGTGGTAGCAGAACATTTTACAAATTGCATTCAAAAGTCCCCTCGCATCTTTGATTGTTATCTAGTTGAATATGGTGTGTTTTCATTTCATTAAACTCTACTCGTTTTAAATTTTCATTATTTTCACGATTCTATTGTCACTCTATGTTTCCTTTTTTTCTTCTTTCAAAAACACTAATTATGTGTAGTTGGCTATTTTAGTTGGATTAGGGTAAGTTTGATCAAGCCTCTAACACGATTTTAATTTCCCGCCCAAACAAAGCACTTTCATTGTTGAGAAGCAGATATGTGTGATGTTTTTAATGACTCAATCTCATTGACACGTTTTTATTATGTTTTGCACCTGATATATTTACCCAATGATTCGTTTCGCTTCTTTTAAAGGAAAGTGACAAATTAGCTATATAGTAGTGATGTTACCACGGATAAAAAGTTTTTATTATCATTTCGGCCAGTGACCAATATTTAATATAATTCTATGTACATATGATATAAATGCCTAGGTTGAGCGTGATTTGATCCACAATCTGGCTAATTCAATATTAGACAGGAATAGAAAAATATATTTGTTGACCCTATGATTCTATCCAATTCAGTATTATTTTTCAATTATATTCGCTTTTTTCCATTTATTTTTAAGAGACTCTATGACATTAATTAAACCCAAACCAAATAAGGATTCAATTCAACCCCACCGGTAACAGTACATAAAAAAAAATGTGCGCAAAATTACAGGAAACTAAATATCTATCGACAAAATGGGGGAATAAATATTCAATGGCAAAGAGGGAAAATAAAATATAAAATAGAAAGAAAAAAAAAACAGCCGGCGACGGGTTTTGAGAGAGGGGTCTCAGTTGCGGATTCCGGCGGCGGCGGGATTTTGTTGTCGTCGGTTGAGGAAATCATGGAGCAGAACCGAGCTCTTGCACTTGGGACACTTGGGCTCCACCTCCGACAGCATGACGTACATCAGGCACCTCGGACACCCCACCACCATCATCCGCGCCGCCGCCGCCGCCGGAGCTGTCGCCGTCGTCATCCCTTCCTCCTCCGACACGCACGAGCTCTCCCAAGAAGAGCACATCGACTCCGCCGCCGTGGCCGACTCCTCGTCGTCGTTTGGCGGGGGAGACAGGTTCAGCCTCAAATCCAGCTGCTGACAGCTGGCACTTCGGTTACTACGCCGCCGCCCCATCATCCTACCTGAACAACAAATCATACATTAAAATTATAAAAATAAAAAGGAAAACTCAAAATTAAAAGATGGAAAAGAAAAAAAACATAAACAGAAAACACATGTCATGTCTATAGCCGACGGAAGAAACCTGGTCGGGTGAAGGATAACGGCGTGTGGTCGGAGAGTGTGGCCGGCGGCGGAGGGAATATGCTGAATTTTGTATTGGGAAGTTGGGTCGGTGGAATATGGATAACGGTGGTGGGTTGGTTTAGGTATATATATATAGGCTGAGGGAAAATTTGGGTTAGATGAATGCAGTTGAGAAATTTGGTTTGGTGTAATATCTGATAGTTATGGATCGCGATGGCAATAATTAATAAGATTAGGGGGTAAAAGGAGAAAAAGGGGTGGTGAGGGATTTCTTATTAATGATGGTGAAGTTAATTAATATAGGGAAGAGAAATATAGTTGGAGATTTAATACTCGAAACCATATCCACCTCTGTGCATTTTTTAGGGTTGTGTTGTGTCTGGTATAATGTCGTACTTAGATCTAACATATAGTGAAAATTCACACACACTTATATGGAATTAATATTCAAATGGTCAACTAAGGATTCCAAAGATTGAGTTAGGTGAAAAGAAAAATCGGAAAATAGGCGCATTATCAAAGAAGAAAAAAATGACAAAATTTGACCTCCAACCCGATACCTTGTAGCGGTCGACCCGGCGGGTGCGTGCTGCCCGTTTTTTTTTACCGGGTCAGGGTCAAAGTGGGTTGACAACCTTGCTCGAGACTGATCACCGTATTAGTTAATGAACCAAAAAAAGATACTCGATCCTGCCGTCACACACACGAAAATCGGATGAAACCACGCCCCACAAAACTCTGTGTAATGAGTCAATTGTAAGAAAAATGAAAGGAAGAAATTAAGAGGGTTGTTTAGCTAACTAGCCAAATCAAATTCAAAAGTCATTTATTACAAGGATTGAATGTTGACTGCATGCAAACGGTTGAGAGGCAGATATTGCCCAATTTATGTGTCTCTACATATGTAGTTGGCTTTAGTCTTAACTAAATCATGTGAAAGCTCAACACCAATGTTCCTCCTAATATTGGTTATCATCATCATATGGTTCATTTCATCTGAGTTCATTAATGGAAGAAGGTTCGTCGTCGTCCTAAATCAGAGATCCAAAGCTCAAAACCAGTAGCCAACAACATTTCTTTCTCATATCACCCCTCGCAAGATGATCCAAAACCACACAATGTGAATATTGAAACACTCGTCCATCTCATACTTGAGCGCGCTTTAGACATCGAGAAGAGACGGCATATCCTATCTCTAAGAACAACTTTTTTTTTTACATTTGAGACTTAACAGAACAAATGCAGCAGTACAAGATTTACAGCTTCTCAAGATGGAACAGTCAGCTAACTAAAAGAAGAGATGATTAGCTCAAATGAGGGGCTTCACCCTGTCCAATGGTGATCCAACACGCTGGGTGCTGTGAAACACATCATCGAAGAACATGGTAGAAGGGAACTAATGGTATCATTAGTATTACAAACAACAGCTTAATCCTCTAGAAACTGCTGTCTTTCGAGTTCGATAACATGTTCGGTCAAACTATTTGCAGTTGCAGTCGACGTTTCGTTGTTGCACTTGCATTCTGATAGTTGCTTCCTAAGGTCCCGAACCAGCTCGTTCAGCTTGTGAATGTTCTTCTCTTGTGAAAGGATAATCTGCGAGAAAAGATGTTCACAGTTATTACTTGAGTGAAAGAGGATCTGGCTTCACCAGGTTTCATGTCAAAAGTATAATCCTTTCATTTCATTGTCTATGGTTCAGAACCATGTTATTAGAAGGAAGAACATGTCCATTATTCAGTACTATAGTTCAGAACCATGTTATTAGAAGGAAGAACATGTCCATTATTCAGTACTATAGTTCAGAACCATGTTAAGGAGCATATGTGAGTGAGAACAAATCTAAATTTTAGCGAAGAACATATTGCGGATTAATTCCAAACTGACAAGTTGTGAGGATTACACCGCAGATCAGAATAAGCAACTGAAATACAAGCATTACTCAAGTTCTTCAAAGAAGGGACAATACAAGACGAGCTGACACAAGTTCTAAGGTTTCCAACAGTTAAGCTATACCATGGAATACAAGTATACAACTAACTAAAGACAATGGTCAAGGCAGGCACCACCATGGTTACCATAATCTTAATCACTTGTAGTTATTATTATCTTTCATCAAGTTAACCACATCTTATATATTCAGTTATAAAGACAGAACGCTGTCTCAAGACAATGTACGGAAGTTAATCCCAGAGTAACTAAAGCAAGTTCGGTTCGGATAAGCCTAACTTCAGCCAATGATACCCTGATGCTAAAATTAGCAGGAGAGTCGCTATATACAAACACCTAGGAGTGACTCTTGATACACTATATTTGCACATAACTTTGCAGTGCTCATGAAACTTCTCCGATTTTTTAGTCCCAAAAGTAAGAGTATTGGTCCGAATCAGCATTCTAATCTACTAAACTGAGGCACAACAAAGTCATTAGCTAAAGATGCAGATCTCTCTTCTCCACGCAAATAAAATCCTACCAAACATCATGTATGAGGCCCAGAAAAATGGGATTTATGCAAATGATCTTGCCAAATCACAAAATGTTCACGCCAGTTACAAATGCAAGTTGGATTAGATTCTGCAGAAATCTTTCTGCAACAGGGGACCAGCTCAATAGGTTCTCAAACACAAGATTAATGCATCGAAATAATCACATAAAATGTCCACCAATAGCTCAGAAGGGAAAGTCCAAAACATTTTTTCTACAGAAGCTCATGTATGTGCTTTAACTGTGCTTAATAGTAAAGAAAAACCAGTCTAAGCTGAAGAGAACCACTGACAGTAAGTCATCAGAAACATTGCCCTAACGCTTCTAGTTATTATCTAGCTATATTATCTGCTAAGTGCTAACCAGGCAACAGAAGGTTGGCCATGGAACTAGAAATCACCTGCCCTTTAGACATACTATCCCTTTGAGCCAAACACGAAGAAGTAAAAGATGAAAACAAGTGGATCTAACTTAACAAATCCCTGAAGCATTATGTATGCACAATAGTGATACAAAGGATTGCACAACAAATACCTTCTCCTTGACAGCTTCTTCCCTCTTTGATAGTTGTTGCTGTCTAGATGTTATCCCAGGAGTTGGGTCAATATCATTTACAAGTTGTTGTCTCCATTCAAACTGGGAGGTGATTATGAATATAAGCAGCAGAAAGACAAGTAGCATAGGCCTTGACATCGCAACAGGAGAGAGCTGGGAGTTCTCTTACAATACCTGCTCAACGACCAGATCATTAGTACACTCTATACACCATAGCCAAATCCAGAAATGAAAAGCAAAGGAAAGACCAAGCAGCACTACCCACTTGAACGTTTAGTTTACTCTATAAGATATGCTTGCATTCCAATATGAACTTCGACTTCAACAAATACCACCTCCCAAGCCCCAAAGAACCAAGTTCGTCTAACAAAACCAATGAGCCCTAGCTTTCCCTTTGGATAAAAAGTTCCCAACTTCAGCCAGTTCAGTTCACTATCTAATTCTAACCTAGCATATAGCAGTCACTAAAACAAAGAAATTCGCTTCCACTTCATTCAATTTCCGCAATTTCTTCCGCCCCGCATGAAAATCGAAAACCAAATTCGAGAAAACAGAACATTCAGGAATCCAAATCGAAGCACGGGGGAGGAGAGAAGGAACTTACAGATCGAAGAAGAGAAGAGAACCCCAAATTCATGGTCGGGGAAAAGATGCTTTCTTTCACTGTCTCGAGCCCGGAGAAGAAGGGTAGTTGGAGATGGAAAGCGGGGGGAAAAACTAACAAAAGCAGAAAGCTGGAAGCAACGCGCGACCCTGCTTCTTAGGGAAAGCCTACTCCTTTTTGGCTGTAGACTTAGATTACGATTAATCGATTTGGTGGCGGGAGTAAAGTGAAGTGTTTAGGAACAGGGAGTTGACAAAGAGATAGAGAAGGAGAGCTTAATCACAGAGCGGTAATGGCGGAAACTAGATTCGTTTAGGGACAGGAAAGACGGAGAAAACCGCGTTGCTTCGCTCCGTTGGTTGGTTGGTGGTGTGGGACTGTCGTTATGTTTCTGTTAATTCGCTCTTTTTCGTTTCGTTATGGCGGCAGCTCTTTTTACTTTCTTAATAACTAAATACTTAACCTCTGCTAAATTGCCATTTCTTCCACATGAATGATCAAATAAGTCAAAATCAGAATTAAGCATAAGGCAAATAGCTACAATACAATATAGACCGCAACAACTTGATTATATTGATTGATCGGCTAATAGTATAACAAAATCCATCTAAAAAATTGACGATACTACATTTCCGTAATTTCGAGATAATTAATGAGTTGAAATTTTTTGATAAATGATAAATCTTTTTACACTCTCAATGAGACATTTCTTCTAATTCATTAAACAATTTCCAACTGACCTAAAAAATCACACATTAGTTTTACTTCAGACATCTAACACAACAATGTAAAAATATGAAGGTAACTTCACGCGTTACGTCGTAACGTTCGAATTTTCGTGACGTCACAACTTGTCATTCCTCCTCAATAGACCAACTGAATGCACAAAACCCACTATTTAAAAAATCTAATGTTACAACAACCCAAGGTCAATGCTTGTACTCAATGGGAGCATTATCCTAAAACAAAATGGCCGTTGACTTTGTCATCCAATGGAATCTCCATCTTCCACATAAGAAAAACTAAAGTCAGCAGTCAGCACTGATAAACCCCGAAAGAAGCTAAAAATAATCTATGGTAAAAAGAAACGAAATGGAACTACAAGAGAACAATAAATAATCTGAACAACCAACTCTCACCATAACCATGAATGAACTTCTTTCTTTTCCCCTATGTATATCCCACCCACACCTTCCTAGTTTTTCTCTCAGCCTACTAAATCCCTAACATTTGTAAAAGAGAAACAATTCTGAGATAACAAAAAATTAATCTGAGTTTGAACAGACAAGGTCAGTCACGATGCTTGAGCACCAATGCTGAAACTCTCTTCAAGCATTCACAAGCCTTGGTTAGATCAGCCTCCGTATGGCCAGCCGAAACGAACAATCTGATCCCCACGGGCAACCGGCACTTGTCAAGCACAGATCTTTTGGAGGTCACTACGAACACCGAGTCTTCCTTCAGAGCCTGCATAATGAGATGAGGAAGGATCAGCGATCAAAAACAGAAATTCGGTCCGTACACACTCCCATCGCACAAGCAGCAGCAACGTGTAAAAGCTGGGTGATTGGAAAATGGAAACCAAGTTATCTTACACGTTCGGCAATTTCTTCGAGGAGTTCCATGTCGCCTTTTATCGATCCTGTGGATTGCTCCAGTTTAAGGAAAACAATTGGTGATTCTGGACTGCTTGTCACGGTGAGGCCTTGTATGCCGGACAACCCTGCAGTTGTGGAAAGAGAACTTATATACAAAATCTAGCCACCAAAAACAGTTTCATCTTCACAGTTATTCTTAGAAGGAATGTTCACACATCCACATTAATTCAACTTTTTCTAAAACCTTTCCAAGCACAATTTTCATTCACTTCTACTAGTACTAAAGCTTAAACAAAATACACCCAATACCAACTTATAAGGAGGCAATAAGTGAAAATATGATCAGAACTTACCCTTCAACAGTAAAGAAATGTTCTTTTTCAGCTTTACTATCAGCCCAGGATTCTCCTCAATCATATCAATAGCAGTAATAGCTGCACTAGCGAGATATGGGGGCAACGATGCAGAGAAGACATAGCCAGAGCTGCTCAATCGCTGATTCAGAAGAGAAACTGTTAGTTTTATAAACTAGAAAGAGACCCCAGGCCATAGAATCATCATCCAAGTCTATAATTAGTTCGAAATTTAGATTTTGGAATATATGCCATACTTGGTGATCAACCACTCTACTACTGCCAGTACAGAATCCTCCTTCGGTTGCTAAAGCATGCCCCATTGCAGCAGTTACTATATCTATCTTTTCAACCTACAAGGCAGGAGCAAAAAATGAGAGAGTTTAAGGAAGAAACATAAAAGGACGAACAGTTTTTTTCTTTATTCGGTAAACTACAGATGGAGATTATGGCATACCGGAACCCCACAGTATTCAGTAAGACCTCTTCCAGACTGGCCAAGCACACCAAATGAGTTGCTCTCATCCAAAAACACACGGAACCGGTATTTCTCCTTCAGCTTGATGATCTCATCCAAAGGAGCTATTTGACCAGAATTCTACATTTTCAAGATCAGAACAAGTAAAGCTTGGAAACACCTTTTGTCGTTGAGAACCATAGGGAAAGAAGAAAAAATATTACTGCTGGAATACCAGCACAATCAATAGTTATGTAGGCACACAACACAAGTAAATGATCTTCGCAGCATGAGACAAACAAAAACAAGAAAAATATGAAAAGGAAATTAAACAGCCAAACATTCAACAGATATTGCCAAGAAAGATCAGAACAAAAATGTAACACAATACATATATCTCCCTTTGTTCTTTTTCAAAACTCACAAGCTATAAACTAGTAAGATAACTAGAAACATATTAACTAAAGCATGTTGTCCAGTGACACTATGAGACAAGATGTAAGAGCCCATCAGGAATCACAGAAGAAAAGTACCTGGTACACAGATTCAACAACTATGTAGCGCCGCAACTTCTTGACACGTTTATTATCTGCAGTAATTTTTTCTAATGTGTCGTGCAGAGACTTCATATCATTGTGCTTGAAATACACAATGGTGCTTCTTGACAAATGAAGTCCATTTTGTATTCCCCAGTGGACACCTTCATCCCTATAAGTAGGCAAGAGTCTCAAAAACTTTCATAATGAGTACATAAATCACTAACAAATCAGACTTAATACCTAAGATCAACCTTTAAATGTCAGGTCCTAAAACGGCAATGTCTTGAACAAGTATTAACTTGATGCATGAAAACATAGATAACAAGTAACGTTTGAGTGACTGCCTAAATCATAGCCCGTCCATTATTAGCAATTAACTTCGGCGGAAAATAACTAATAAAAGTTGGAAGATGTGTACGACAAGAGGTTTGGTGTTGAAATTTAGAACTGAGAATCCTTGTAGCTGGGTAAAACATGAACAAACTAGAAGGATTTTAGCTCTAAATTTCAGCACCAAACCTCTTCTCATACGCATCTTACTACTGTAGTATAATTTTCCAGTGAACTTAACTGCTAATAAATAAAAAGAGTTAAACATTGCTGATACTCACACAACAATGACGTCGCCCTTCTTTGCAAAACATGGAATTGCACTGAACATGGTGGAAAGGCCATATGAATATAGAATTGAGTCTGGTGTTCCCAAGAATTTTGATATCCGGCTTTCACAATCGAGGTGGACATCTAGAAGAAGAAAATCTATTAGACCACAAGCAACGCCAATATATGCTATCAGAGATATGCTCACTTAAGTCTTACCAATGGTCCCGTAGAAACCACGAGGACCACAAGAACCGACTCCATACTTTTCCAGTGCAGCAGTGCACGACTCCTGCATTAAAAGTTTGCTGTTAGCATTGTGTTTATACAAGAATCGTTCAAAAGAAAATGAATTCGCGATAGTAACAGATTTTCTAACCTGAACTTTCTCATGTCCTACTAAACCCAGATAATTAGCAGTGGCAAAATTTACAACTTCTTTCCCATTGATCATAACATGTGGGCCTGCAGCACTGTATCAAACGACACTAGTGAGCAAGGATGGTATTTGCAGAAAAAGAGGAGAGGGGGGGGGGGGGGGGGGGGGGGGGGGGGTAAGAATGGTGCATGTGAACCATTATCTGCAGTTCTGCATACTTGTATTATTATAATCAGCTAATCACTTACAATATCTATGCAATGCATACGTTAGGTTATAATCCTAGGAAAAGTCATATTTCAGAGAAGACAACATACCAGATATCATGTTAGACACATAATTTAACAGGTGACCAAACTGGATAGATAGCCCCTTTGTAAGGCACAACCTAGTTTCAACAATAACTTTCCTTCTGACTATAAAATGATATATCGGGGATGCACCTTCTGTTTCGGTAAGGAAATTATTTGTATCACCTAATCAGGAGATGAGTGGGGTTCATTCTTCAATATGTATACATAAAGTATATTCCTAAAGATACTGCCACAATATTGATCTATTAAATCATAGCAAAGCCATGAGCAGTCTTCAATAACATGATACAGGAGATAGTATATTGAAAGGTTAAGAAACGATAAAGATCATCAGAAGAGTAATTCTGAAAGGAGTCAACAGATCTGCAAAGACAAAAAGTACACTAACCTTTCCAGCACTGGTGGCTGGTATTCCATCTCCTTAGTAATGGAAGGAATCAGGGGCTCCGGAACCCAATCGTCGCACAATTCATCTATTTCCTGAACAAAACTACATTATGTTAGCAATCCCATATAATTCTCTTATATTTTGACGAGTATAAAATGCCATCCTTGATATTGCATCTTCTGCAGGTTAAAGAGAAATTTAGTTCGAAATTACAACTCCATCTTAAATTGAATGAAACGAAAAGCAAAGAGCCACAACAACAGTAACCTTTTTCGTCAAAGGCCGTTTAGGTGGCTTGTAACTTTTCTGGGAGAGCAGGAAAAGGATCACAACTAGTAAAAGTCCTTCAACAAAATAATGACCTGCACCAGGAAAAGAAACCAAACATCACATATGAATTCCACAACATAACTAGCATGGATCTGCAAGAGATAAAGAGAAAAAGGAAAAGGAAAGAACAATCACCTCCAATATGGACTCCAAAAACAACTGCTCGAGCAGAAGGAGCATCCAAAGCCTGTGTTACCCAATTTACAGTACTATTCAACATGTTCAAGCCATACGAGGCCATTGTACTGATCTGCAATTCAAACCAAATGTGATTACTTGAGCATTCCCTATATGACGCAATAGTCATAGTTTGCAACAATCATATGAGGCATGAGCTTTGGAAGGCGAGCTGACATACTCAGGGCACCACCATATCATAAATCATCACAACTCAAAACCAAGTCACGACATGCATATGGATCTACCATCAAAATTAGCTAATTTTACAAAAACCAAAAATGGAAGCAAAAGAGCAGCAGTGGGGAAGAAGAGGGCACGGAGCTGATGAACGAATTGAACACCAATCAGAAAAATGTAAGATGTCCATGATACAAAATTCTCATAACTGAATCCTGAATCGATAAGGAAAGAAAGTAGGGGTCCTGAAAAGTATGCTTCTTCGCAACTAAATACTCAGCTTATATCACTTCCAAAACAAGAAGGAATGAGAAATTGGGCAGAAATCTGGAAAAAACCCCAGTTTCCAGGAATGGAAAGAGATGTCATATTGATTAGCACAGGTAGTTTTCAACTCCGTGCTAAAAGAAGGGATGTAATCAGAAACTTTGGGTACCCATCACCACACAAAATCAACTTAAACAACAGAGCTCCGCTTCCAGATTGATCAACACAAACAGTTGCTGGATCTCATAATAAGCAGGGGAAATCAGGCCATCAATTCACACCCAAATCTGCTCACATATGCACTGAAGCTAGATTGGGCATTGAGGCCAGAGAAGAATTACCCACCGCCAGGAACGGCCAATCAAAGTGGCCGCGATGCTTGGCCGCTCTCAATCAGCTCCGTCCTTCTCCCCTTTCGATCTGCAACCGAACTCGCTCCCCCGAAGCTTCTATTTGTATAAGCAAATCCCTTTCCAAGCTCAGCTCTCTTCCCTCCGACAAGCAGTAACGCCCAACGGAGTTCGACAAGAAAGCCGCCGACTCCGCGGAACCTCAATTTCAATCCCGCCCTTCTCTCTTACTACCAAAGATCGCCGGAGCGTAATAGAAGCGTGCCGCAGTGGCGCCGGTTGCAGCCGCCGACAGAAGAAGACTAAACCCTGCTCCGGCGGAGTCCTCCTTGCAATCGATCTCCTCCAGCTGCTTCCCGCGGATCCCAGAATCGGCTTTCTCCACTTATGAATATGATACGCTTTCTCTCTCTCTCTCTCTCTCTCTCTCTCTCTCTCTCCTCCACGGGATTCAAAATTCCGAACTTGGGATGGAAATTCAGAACCAGACCGTCAAACTTAGATTTATTACAAATTCACCATCAAACTTCTGAAAACTTGTCAAACTCGCCTTCCCTGTGGATGATTTTCGGTAACTTGAGAGGCGGGCGACATGACGACGAGTCACACGAGTCCCTGAGCCGGCATTTCACATCGAATTTTATTGTTCTTCTGAATTTTGGTGAGACTAAGACGTGAGATCAACGTAAGATTTCTTTTACATCTAATTACACCAGACTATAAAACGCAACTAGAAATGACGTAGACCTCTCAACCATCCTCTATAAACGGACAGACAAAAAAAAAAGCCATACATACACAATACTAAAGACGGTAACACCTTCTACCCTTCACAACCCGACCTGCTATTTACACCATCGTCGCCATTGTTGCAGTAGCTGCTTTCAGGTACCTGACCTGAAGGACAACGACGGCAGATGGGCAACCTTCCTGATCTTCCCCGAAACCTTATCATGCCCAAACAGAGACCCGAACAACGTCAGCAACACAGCCACAACCAGCACCGTCGCCACGAACAGCGTCGCCACACCTTTCCCGCGCTTCTTCTTCACGAACATCACCAGCCCAACCGCGCAGCTCGGCACCTTCTTCTTCTCCCTCTTTTTCTCTTCGTCTTCCCTTTCATTCTCTTTCGCTTCTTCCTCTAATTCTCTCACCGCAGCAGCCACATTCCCAACCCTTCTCCGGCTCTCCAGCTTCACCCTCCGGTTCGCCGTCCCCTGCTGCTGCTGCTGCTGCACAACCCACAGCGGCGCGAACCCCTGCATTGTGGCAGCTGCAGAAACCGACACCGCCGGAGCAGCTAGCCCGTCGTCGTCGAGGCTGACGATGTCGTCCTTGAGAATGTCGGCGTAGAAATCGTCCACGTGGTTCTTCGAGAACCCGACCCCCCTGCACGATTCCTCCAGCATTTTCAGCTCGAACGGATCGTGGCGAGCCATACGGCTCGAGGACTCGGCACCGCCGCCGCCGGGCTGCTCGATCGAGTAGGAGTCGGAGCTGCTGTCCGTAGTCTTCTTCGAGCTCTCCGCCCCATTATTCTCCATGGCGGTTCCATTCCCATTGTTGTTGTTGTTGTTGCCGGAGATCACGCCGTCGCAGATACCGTGATGTCCCCTGAAATCCATGTTCTTCCTCAGTCGGCACACGACCAGAGAATCCTGCAAATTCTGTTTTTTTTCCCCACCACATTAAAAAAACCTCATCTAGAATTTGAATAAAACAGAGGTATCGAGAGCGACGAAAGAACAGGGGAAGGAATGAAACGAGAGAAGGTTGAAGAGGATGGATTACATGGGCGCCGGAGTACGTGCAGTACTCGTGCATGATCCACTCGGTGCGCTCGCCTCTGGGGGCGCGGCCGATGTGGAAGACGAGGGTGCGCTTTGTGCCGATGACGGCGGAGCCCGATCGGACGCTGCGCTCCTTGCCGGTGGCTTTCCAGTAGCCGAGCTGCGTCGCCCTCTTGCTCTGGGAGCCATTGGGATACTTCCGGCCTCGAGACGAGAAGAAGAACCACTCCGTCTCCGATTGGACTATCGATTTGGCTGTTCAGGAAAAAAAAGACAAAATAATAATATAACAATAAATAAATAAAAGGAATGATTCGTCATCGGGGTAATTGTTTTGGCTGGCGTGGCAGAGCTGGATGGCCTGAGGTCACTCCACGTGGTGGTAAGTGGTGGCACGTGTCGTGCTTGCATTCAACCACATCGATTCCAAAAGGCTACGTGTCACTTTAGCGAGGGAGAAAAGGTGGAGGCCAAGCATTGGCCGTTTGATTGCATTCATTTGAATTGACTTCAAACATTAATAACAACAACTGTAATTATCCGATGAATTTTCCAGAACAATTACAAAAAATGCATTAACACCTTTTAACACCATTTTTTCCCCATAAATTACGCAAATTTCCAGTTGAGAGAAAATTAATAATTATCAGTTGAAGATCATAATAACGATTATTGAAGCTAATGTTGAAGAGGTCGTATTAACACTTTCCAAGTGGTAAACAGTGAAGCTATTATTAGCATTTAAAAATGGATAGTTGTTGGGAATGGACAAAGCGAAGGTCGGAAGAGAGAAAAGAAACCTGGCAAGTCCCATGGCTCGTGCCGACAGATCTCCACCTGAGGAATCACCTCCACGCATTTCTCGTCGCCGTCGACCTTCTTCCTCAGGTAGTAAGAGATGAGCTCGGCGTCCGTCGGCGAGAATCTGAACCCGGGGAACATCGACGACGCCTCGATCGACATCTGCGTCTCCCTCGACATCCCGCCGCCGCTACTCGACGCCATGTCTACCCTTTCTTTTTCCTTCTTCCGTTGAGTGCTTTTTTTTTTCTTTTCTTTCAGGGGTTTGCTTTGTGTTCCTGAGAAAGCCTAGCTAGAAAGGAAAGCAAAGGATATGATAAAAAGGTTTATGTTTTACGTGTACTCTTCTCGCCGGCAAAAGCCAGCCAACCGCTTTTTGTTGGCTTAGACCAAAAAAAAAAAAAAAACAGAGAGGGATTGAGATGGGATATTGGGCCTGGACTGGACCGTGTGGGTGGGAGCCGTCTGCTTGGGCCGGTGAGTTTGTAGCCTCTCTGACAAAGTATTACGTAACGTTCCTGCTTTCACGCCACGTGTCCACTGGCTTCACTTGACGTGGAATCCACCTCAGCCTCGATTCAATCCACAGCCCGTCCACCTCATCAGCAACCACGACAGCCATGTGACTTCTGCATTATCCCATTCTCTGGTTCTCGCCGGCGACTTCCACAACCAATAAGAAGCCAGTGAGAGAGTAACTACAAAAGAAGCTTCTCTGTAAAGGTACGTTTCAGGGTTGCATTGCCAGGGCCTGGACAAGGTCTGCAAGATACTTCTCGCCGGCTGCGTACTGTCTTTTCTTCTCCTCGATCGCCAGTGCCGCCAGAGCTTTGTCCTGCAATTTGTCTCAAAGATCAGATTTTTTTACACCACGGCAGTAAATGGATCCAAACGTCTGCACTGATTGTTTTTTTTTTTTCTTTTTTGGTTTTACCGCGGGCAAGTCCTGGTAACTCCTCAGTGTATCCAAGATGGGTTTGGTCTCCTTCTCGAGCTCCTTTCTGCGCTCTCCTAATTCCACCAGCACCCTGTGGTTGATCTCCGGCGTGTATCCTACACGGTTCAGAAGCGCCTGCCAGAAAACGGCCGACGACGACGGTTAGGAAACATTTATCCAGCAGCCAGGAAAACAAAAACAACACTCCCTGCTAAAACCTGACAATCACAATGGTAACTCAATAAAGACAACGGAAAGATCATGTCTTGGTTTCCTAGTAGTAAGCAACCCGTCTTTACAATGGGGAATAAAAAGCAATCAGCCAATCGGCAGGTGTCATCACTGTCTGCAGATGCAGTGAAGCACCGCACATCAAATAACGTAACAGACAAGTTGGGAAAGGAAAAAATTAACCAATCGATCTACGTAGCCTTTGGAACTCGTTATGAGAGTGGTTCACTTTCCCCGGGGCTACTGTTTCTTTTGTTATCATCACAGTGAACATCGGAACAAATTTCCTAAACCACCGCAAGAACACCTCCAATAGGACCACTGTCCACTGCTATCAAACACCTCTATCATGTTGATGCCATAAGGAATCTTCCCTACAGACCAGAGACTCGATAGACAAAAACAGTCGCCAGCACTTCAAACAAAATGCAGTTGGCAGTGGATCTTTCCAATCTTAAAGTTAAACCTTCCCACAGTTTGCAATGGGCAGGATCATCTCCGCAAACTGGTCTCAACAAGAGCAGGGCAGGAGCCATCTCTCTTTATGTCCCTACAAGTTGGCTACAACAACTATCTTTTCAATTCAGCTCATCTTATCTCTGGAGGTAGGAAATACCTAACTGACCCCCTCGTAACAATGAGAAATGTGACCACCATATAACTATCTTCTTCATCAATCCACATTATAGAAACAATATCCTAGAGCTCATTAGAAGAACACATTACGTAAAAACAATCCTAAAAGCACGAGGAGTGTCAGATCAACAGGATGGTACGGAACTCTAGTTTTAGCAAAGAGAAATATGTCTTAGGAAGTGGAACCGATTCCAATACTTGCTATCTATACATGTACTCGGTGTTCATTAACAATGTTCCGTTACAGTACTTGGCTAATTACCTATTGCCATGGACATATTCAACACCATAAATAATTGGTAAGGAACCGAGAGGAAGCTCCAGCTTAGATTCAAAATATGCAGGCCTAGTAGTTGATGTTTTCCTAAAACCGGGACTGGACAACTAATAATGGTGAAATTAAGCAAAGAAGGTGAATACTGACTTTTGTGTTAGTTCCTGAACCATTACTACAATAGCTGCAAATGATAATAAACTCCTCAGCTGCGGAGATGCAAGTCACAGTCACACTGAGCCTGGCACTAATGTCACCTTTATATTGGGATAATGTATCTCTAAACAGCAAACTGTAAGGTGATTCTGACAATTAATTTAAATGAATACTAACCTTGTAATTGGAATGCTGTTGAAAATACTGTCGCTCTTTTGAAGCCATTACAGCCAAATTGGTCTTCCAACTATCCATCTGAGCCTCACAAGGGGCAACATCATCCTCGAGCTGTGCAAGGGTTCTACCAGAAATACCAAATGAACAACAGCAAACACAATCAATCCGTGAACCAGAGCTCTGAAGTAGCAAACAAGATGAAAAGATTTGTAGTTGAACTGCAAGGCATACCTTTTTAAGTACGTAAGCCTCGCAATCGCCTTTCGTGTGTACTCCAGCAGAACTTTGGAATCGCTCCGAACTTTAGCCCTCTTTTCCTCTACACCAGTCTTTCTCAAGGAAATGTCAGCAGCTGCTACTAAAAAACTGCAGAATTTCTCACATTTCAGCTTCATATCCAAAAAGAGAACCTGAAAATAAACCCCATCGAACTACTGAAACAAGCTAACCCCTACCTGCTTAGTTCAGTGTCTCTAATGTTCAACAAGTTCGCCACATTTGCAAGAACTTGAGCCGAACCCACCACATTGGAAGGCAAACTCTCTTGTGCTAGTCCAACATGCTCCAATATCTCTCTAATCCTCGCAGCTAAAGCAATAAAATTTTCACCAAACCATAGTCGGATCACACGTATCAATCCAAATAATGGTCGAGAACCCTAATCATACCTTGTGCACGGTACTCGGCGGCTTTCTGGCGGAAATCGGCGGCCACGATGTTCGCCGCCTTGGTCTTTGCCTGAGAGACGGTGGCTAGGTCGTGGAAATGAGCGATGGTGCGAGGTGTGCACTCGAAATCCGGAACTTCTTTACCGATCGCCTCGAATTGAGATGCGAGCCACGCCTTAACTTCCCCCATTCTTGCTGCGTCCGCGCCGCTCTTAGACTCGGAAACCAGGGAATCGCCCATTGAAATTACTTCGCTTATTCTATTTGCTTACCGGTGTTTGACGAATGCCTTGCCGCCCGGAATCGGGCATGGAGATCTTCTGATTGGCCGGCGGAATGTGCAGATCGATCTGAAATTCAACTTCGCGGAGTTGCAAACTAAAAGCCAAAAGGGATTTCATTTGAATTTGATGCACTTTTTTTTACTTTTAATTCCCCCCCCCCCCCCCCCCCCCCCCCCCATATTTTCTCTTTACGTTATCGAACACGTGGCAATTTTCTTTTTTCAGCCAATTGGCCACCTAAAATCAACAAAGGGCTTGTTCCAAAAAAAAAAAAAATCAACAAAGGGCTAGTTTGGCCCTGCTCTAACTTTTGCAAAAGCAGTTTCTGAAGTGAGTTTTTAGGTTAAAACTCTTTGTATTGTAATATGGCGAAGTTTTATTAAATGAAATAAGTTCAACATAAATACAAGATCTCCAGCTCGTGAATCCGGCCTCCCTCAACTCCATCATCTTGTAAACTAGCTAACTAGCTACCAAACTAAGCTTGAAAGTTGTTGATCAGTTCAACACACGAACTGGACTCTACTGACACAAGATAAACTAAAAAGGACTAAAACTGACAAATACCCAAACGACACAACGTTGGTTTATTTGAAGCTTCAAACTCTTCGCGTCTTTGATTCCTTCGAGCCACTGCTTCTGCCTTCGATCTTCATGCTCCAATTCAGATTCCAACATTTCCTCCCCTGAACTGGAGCCTCCTTCCACTTCACTTCCCAGCGTCATCAAACATATCAACATCACACATTCCCAGCTTGCTTCTCATCAACTCGAATATCTCTTGCTTCACTAGTTTCGTCATAATATCAGCAACTTGATCATATGTCCCACAGTGCTCCAATTCCACCACTCCTTCTTTTGATAAGTCCCTTAAGAAGTGAAATCGAACATCTATATGTTTGTTTCTCCCATGAAACACAGGATTTTTGGACAACATGATGGCAGAGTTGTTGTCACACATAATCCTCGTACTCCCCTTCACACAAGTGCTAAAATATATCCCTTCCAAGATCCTTCTCAGCCACACACATTGAGTAGCATAGAATGATGCATCAACAAACTCTGCTTTTGTTTTGGAAAGGGTAACAACAGGTTGTTTCGTTGATGGACAATATATAACTCCATCAGCTAAGAAGAAGGCACAACCACTCGTGCTCTTTTTGTCATCAATGTCCCCTGCATAGTCACTATTTGTCTACCCCAGAAGGCCTTCTGCTTCACTCATTCGTTTGTACTAGATTCCATAACTCACAATGCCCTTTAGTTATCTAAGTACCCTCTTTGCAACAAGTAGATGCTACCTTGTTAGGGACTCCATATACCTGCTGAGAAGGCACAAAACAAACATGATATTAGACCTTGTGGCATACAGCAAGCTCCCTATGAGCTGCTTGTACTCAGTGGCATCAACTTGAATTCTATCTCCTGCCTTAGACATTTTCAGACCAGGTGCAATATGATTTCTCACAAAGTTGCAGTTAGACAGCTGAAACCTTTCTAGCAGATCTTTAATATACTTCTGCTGGCAAATAAATATCCCAGCATCATTCTGTAGCACCTCTACTCCCAGAAAATACCTCATCTTCCCCAAGTTTGACATATCAAACTTTAATTCCATTGATCTCTTAAATTGTGCCACCATTTCAGAGTTGTTACTTGTGTACAAGACATCATCAACATATAGACTTACAATCAATATACTGCTTCCAGCTCTCTTGATGAAGAGTGTGTGTTCATAAGTACACCTCTCGAATCGTGATTCCAGAAAGTAAGCTTCGATCTTGTTGTACCAAACCCTGAGGGCTTGCTTCAAGCCATAGAGTGCCTTCTGCAGTTTATAAACCTTTTTTTCCTCCCCAGCGACCACAAAGCCAGGTTATTGCTCAATGTAAACATCTTCAGCCAACTCCCCATGTAAGAAGGCACTCTTTACATCTAATTGATACACTGGCAATCCATGGGACGCAGCAAAGGCTAGGATGATTCTGATTGTGTCCCATCGAGCAACTGGGGCAAAAACTTCAATGTAATCAACTCAGAATTTCAGAGAGTAACCTTTTGCCACCAGGCACCAGCCTAGCTTTTAGGTTTGCCAATGCAACCATCCTCCCTTAGTTTAGTCTTGTAGATCCATTTGATGCCAATTGGTACAACTCCTGGAGGTAGATCAAGAAGTACCCAAATTTGATTCTTTTCAATAGCTCCAAACTCAAGATTCATGGCTGCTCTCCACCTTGAATCTTTTACAGCTTGCTCATAGGTTTGTGTCATCAGAGACTACAACCAGAGCAAACAATTCAGCATCTGCAAAACTGCAGTCATAATCATCAAGATACATTGGTGTTTGAGGCTCATCTTCATTGTTGTCAGACTCAGCTTCTGTGTTGGTGGTTAGTGGTGTCTGTGGACTGTTGAGTTGTTCTGCAGATGAAGTATTTGACTCTTCGGTCCCATCTTCTGCCTTAGCATCTAAGTCTTCTCATACATCATCACTTCCTTCGCAAATCAGTTGAGTCAATACAGGTTGTATCTCTCTATTCCAGCTCCAGCCTTGGCTTTCATCAAATATAACATTCCTGCTCACTACCATTTTCTTGGTGTTGGGATTATATAGTCTGAAAGCTTTAGACTTAGTAGATACATCCAAGAAATGGCACTGAGTGTTCTTGGGATCTAGTTTCTTCCTCCTTTCATCTGGAACATGCACACAAGCTAAGCAACTAAAGATTCTGAATAAGAAACTAATGTAGGACTACCAGTCCACAATTCCTGAGGGGTCCTCCCCTGATTTGTAGCTGTTGACCTCTTGTTGAGAATGTGAGCGACCCAATTCACCGCTTTAGGCCAAAAACGAGAGGGAACCTTGGTGTCTTGTAGCATACATCTCACCATGTTCATAATTGTCATGTTCTTCCTCTCTGTTACCCCATTCTGCTGGGGAGTAAGAGCAACTGTAAGCTATCTTTGAATTCCTACCTCATCACATAGTTCTTTGAATTCATTTAACATGAATTCTCCACTTCGATCAGTTCTAAGCCCCATTATAGGGAGGCTTGTATCCTTTTCTAATTGAGCTTTAAACTTCTTGACCAAGCTCAAAATTTCAGACTTTGTAGTCAGGAAATAAACCCACAATTTCCTACTAAAATCATCTGCAAGGTGAAAATGTACCTCTCGCTCCCACTGGAAACATGTGTAATGGGGCCACAAAGGTTAGCAATGATCAGCTGGAGCTTTTTGGTTGCGCTCCATTGACTCTTCCTAGGAAATGGCAGCCTATGTTGTTTGCCAGTTAAACAGGTAGAGCATACTCCAACCTCTTGCATTGCTGGTAAACCTTGAACAAGTTCTTTCTTCTTTAGCATCTGCAAGCTTCGCATATTAAGATGTCCATACCTCCTGTGCCACAGTTTTAGAGATGATTATGCTGATTTCTCAGCATGCAGATATTGAGTGGTTGAACTTTTGTTGTTCTCTGCCCCTACTTCAGCATGAATCACAAACATTCTATTAGATTTCATCTCAGTTTGAACCACGAAACCTCTTTCCTCATGAAAGATCTTGCAACAACCATCCTTGATCAGAAAAGCCAACCCTTTCTCCTGCCATTGTCCGACACTCAAGAGGTTTGATTTTAAACTGGGAACATACAATACCTCTTGAATGAGTATAGGAAGCTTGTTGATCAGCAACCTCACAGTACCATTTCCAGCCACATCCAGCTTGGTGTCGTTGCCTAGCCTCACATTGCAGTTGAAATCTTTGTTCATTTAAACAAACCACTTCTTATTTTCACTCATATGATTGCTGCAACCCCAGTCAAGGAACCACCAGTCTTCATCTTTCTCAGTTTGTGATTCTGCTATTAAAGCCATTAGACATTTAATGCTCTTCTGACTGGTATCTTCTTCAACAATTGCCATCAATAGCATGTCATCCTGCAAGTCTCCCATTGTCTTGTCTTGCATACAATTAGAGTAATGTGCTTGATAAGAACTATATCATACTGGACACTCATTTCTGTAGTGTCCTAGCTTGTGGCACTTGTAGCACTCCACATCGTCCTTGTTTCAGCATCTACCACCGTGTCCTCTACCTCTTCCCTGATAAACTCCTCTTCCTGATCCTATTCCACCTTGTCCAGCAAAGTCATGAGTAACTCAGAGGTCTTGGTCATTTTCTATGGATTGCCTCCTGGTGAACTTCTGTTCATGAACAGTCAAGGAACTCTGGAGAGCATCAACAGTCAATAGTTCAATGTCTTTGGACTCCTCTATAGAGCAGACCACGTTATTGAATCTTTCAGTCAATGTTCTTAGAATTTTCTCCACTATCTTCCCATCTGATATCTCCTCCCCACAGTTCCTCATGTCATTTGCCACAATCATCACTCTGCCAAAGTAAGTTGCTACAGTCTCCACTTCCTTCATTTCCAACACTCAAATGATCTTCTCAGAGCCTGCAGTTGTGCCTTCTAGACTCTTGCAGACCCTGGATATTTCAGCTTCATGGAATCCCAAAGCTCATTGGCAGTAGACTTCTTGGTGATTATTTTTATCAATGGAATTGAACAAATCATTTTTAGCTTTTAGGTCTTTGAATCTCAACTCACTCACGATTTTGGAGTCACCAGCAGACAACTCTTCTCCTATAGCAGGTTCCTTGAAACCTTCTTCCACCACTGTCTAGTATTCCTTGGAATGTAGGAGATTCTCCATGAGTAAGCTCCAATGATCAAAGTCTCTATCGAATATGGGAAGACCAATCTGACCAAATCTACCTGAGTCACTCATCTTTCTCTAGTCTCTCACCATGTTTATCATACGTACCTTACACAATATCTCTTGTGTTTCCCACAGCTCAACTCTCTATTGAAAACTGGATATCTCTCACACTTCACTTGAAAGTTTGCTTGAAAGCCTTTAGTTACAGCTTGCAAAGCTCTGATACCAAATGAAAACTCTTTGTATTACAATTTGACGAAGTTTTATTGAATGAAATAAGTTCAACATAAATACAAGATCCTCAGCCTGTGAATCCAACCTCCCTCAACTCCATCATTCTATAAAGTAGCTAACTAACTACCAAACTCAGCTTGAAAGCTACTAATCAGTTCAACACACGAACTGGACTCGACTGACACAAGATAAACTAAAAAGGACTAAAACTGAAAAAAATACCAAAATGACACAATGTTGGTTTATTTGAAAATTCAAAATCTTCGTGCCTTTGATTCATTCGCGCCACTGCTTCTGCCTTCGATCTTCATGCTCCAATTCAGATTCCAACACAAGGTGTTCTTGGCGATGGGAGTGATAGAGAGGGACGGATACACGCTTTACTGCTCGGTTCTGTTCTTCGATGCCCAAGGTCATTACTTGGGGAAGCATAGGAAGATGATGCCAACGTCTGTTGAGCGAATAGTTTGGGGTTTTGGAGATGGATCGACCATTCCTGTTTTCGATACCCCCGGGGAAGATAGGTGCCACCATTTGCTGGGAAAATTGAATGCCCCTTCTAAGGCCTGTCATGCATGGGAAGGTGAAAACTTTTTCTTTCTTGAACAAATAGTTATAGCAACAATTTTTGGTGCAATCGTTGCTTGATACTTCTTAAACACTTATTGCAGGTATTGAAATCTAGTGTACACCTACAGCTGATTCGAGGCAACTTGGCCAGCATCAATTACTCACATTGCTCTCGAGTGCGGATGACAATTGCCTTGTTTATAAAACGAGACAATTGATCAAATTGACTCATTTATAAATTGATCCATCCAAACGATCCCAAGAGAATTGGGACGAAAGGGATGAACTCCTGCTCTTACTAGGTCGACGACTCTCACTTCCATTTATTACCCAAATTATGAAACTTAACCACAAGAAAACAATAATTAACTCCTAAACAATAATCTAAATACTAATTGAACAATAGAAACAATAATAAAGACAATAATAATATCAAAGATACTAATTGAACAATTGAAAACGAAGCGCCAATCCTCTAACTTCGTCCTCATAGAGCCGGAGAGAGACTATCACCTCCCCCGCCGCCGGTGAACGGGTTCAATGTAAGCACAGAGCTCGTCGGCTGGCCTGAAGAATTTATCTTGAACAAATCCTTACAGTCGGCAACTTGGCAAACCGTCTGAAGGGTAAACAAACCGAGTAGTACAACAACAGCAACAACCGTCAGAATTGTCCAGCTGTACTGCAAGCATTTCTTCCCCGCCGCCTTCAGCTTAACCTTCAGAACCCCATTGTAGTAACCATTGACGCCGGCCACGGTCTCCGACACTCTCTTGTCCTTGGCCTCCCCGGATTTACCCACCTCTTTAAACAGAGCCATGACGGCCATTTCTTCCTTCTTTTCAAACCGAATCACCCCGGCGTCGGCAAGCACCGTCAGGTCTTCCGCCGTCGGGACAAGCGAGTGAATTAGCTCGCAGTACCCAGCGAGGATAGGGGATTCGGGTCTGGCCACCGACTCGTAGGCGATTAGGTTCCTGAGAACGGTCCCGGTGGTCTGAGCATCTCGCCAGGTGAGCTCTGTCAGGTTCAGGGCATTTCCGGCGGGTTGGAAACCGATGTCCCTGACCGTTGTCACTGCATTGAAATGGACTCCGGCGCTCTTGAGCTTGGTCGCCGAAGGAATCAGCGATTTGTCTTCTTCCAGGAGCTGCATCAGGTGGTCGGAGATTCCGAATATCTCGACCAGCTGGATGACAAATGTCACCGGAAGGGTTATGTACTTGACGAACTGCTGATTCCCCTTCCCCACAGCCTGCCATAGCTTAGAGATCGCCGAGGGCAAGGCTGGAAATACGTTCGCTCCGTCGCATACTATAGGAGGTCGCCGACGTGGGATTCCCATAAGCAAGATGAGGTGGTAGAGGAGATCCAGTAGGTGGCGCGGCTCGATTATTTCGCTTATCCGATCAGGATAAGCATCGCGAGCTGGAAATGGCGACATCTTAACGCAGAATTGAACCAATTCGCTGTGAGGGAACGGGTCAGAGGATTCAAGCCGAATGGAGATCCTTTCCGCCATCTCATCTTCCAAGCTCAGAATCTCATCGAGAACGAAAATTGGGATCTGATTCTCGAGCTTCACCGCATCTCGGAAAACAGAGCTCTGAATCTTGGCCGTCTCCGCCGGGTCCAGCAGCACGCGGCTGTGGACTGAACCGGAAGAAGAAGAGTTGGAATTGAAGATATTGCCGTTGCAGGTGAGCAGCTCCAGCAGGAAGAGTCCATCAATGCACATAATCCAGGCCAGAACGTGGTCACTGACGGTTAACTGCCTGGCATAACAGGCCCGAATTTCAGGGGCCAGAGCTTCCAGTGATTTGACGATGCGGTTGAAAGAGACGAGCCCCAGATTCTTTTGAGCTCGTTTTGCTGCGCCGAGCTTGAACGTCTCCATCAGCATGAGGCCGTTGAGGAAGTGGTGGAGAGGGCCGATGGCGATAAGCTGTGGGGCGAACGATTCGGGTTTGGCAGAGGAGTACTGGTCGGGAACAGGGAAAATGCAGGACGAGATGGGGACATTGTGGTCGAGGTCTAGCGTGAGGTGAGTTTGGATTTGGATCAGCCAGTTGCCCTGTTTGGTGGGTTCTCTGGCTGCTGTCACCGTCGCCGGACGAGCGTTGGAGGTCGGCTCTCTTCTCCTCCGGAGCTCCAGTTCCAGGCTGCGGTTTGGGATGCGGTTGGGGAGATTTCCCTCATTTCGGTCGAGTTTTTGGTTTCTGATTGCGGGCGAGAATTGATGGCGGCAATAACAGAGCTTTTTTATAGTGGGTACCTAGGGATCGGTTAGCTTGACTACCCCTAAAGGGGTAGTGATTTTTGACACCCCTTTATGATTGGCCAATTTTATTTCCAATCATTGGCAAGTATTAATTAAACTGGTTTTTTATTTTTTTTAATCTTGTAATTTGGGGTCTCTCACCACATTGGAAAAGAGAAAGAATCTGGGGAAATACGAAATCACCCCCATTAATTACATAATTAATTTCTCTCACTGGTACATTAATTACACGTACCACTCCACTAGTACACGTACCACTCCACTGGTGCGAGCAATCCACAAGGTAGGTTAGAGTGAGAACAATACCAGTGCAATGATATTTTTCAGAACAATGATAAACAATAACGGAGCAACAATGCAGTACCACTTCAATGATACAAATACCACTCCACTGGTACACGTACCACTCCACTGGTACACGTACCACTCCACTGGTGCGAGCAATCCACAAGGTAGGTCAGAGGCGATCCCAGGATGGCGGCAGCTGGAGATAGGAGGAGACTCGAGGGGAACAGAGGGACGGGAGAGGGTCGGCGGAACGGAGGTTGTGGACCGCCGGAGGGAGGCTTTGCTGGACTGAGAAGACGTCGGGAGAGGGTTTCCGGCCGGCGAAGGCGATCCCACCGTCGGCGAGCAACTCGATGGTTTCCGGCCACCATCGATTTCTGCAGAGGAGAGGGCCACCGTCAAGTTCTGCAGAGGAGAGAAATGGGTGCTATTTTTTCGGGAGGGAATATGAGGAATATAGGAGCTGAAAAGGCACTTTCCTCCTCCAACGTTTTTCTCCTTCCCCATTCATAATTATTATCACAATTAAGGCTTTCCCAATTTACAAGATTACAATAAATAAAATAAAAAGCAACTTTCATTAATACAACTTACCAAATGATTAAATGGATAAGTGACCAATCAAAAGGAGGGTGTCGAAAATCACTACCCCTTTAGGGGTTAGCATAGTATCCTGGCCCTGGGTACCTAAGAATTTTACATAGTGTTGTGCCTTTCAAAAATTAAATCGAAATTTCTAATAAATTGCTAAACAATAAAATATCCAACTACTATATGTTATAACAAAATTACATGATGTGTTATCTTATTTTGAATAAAATTTGTAAATTATACTTGTTGCTGTCCAAAAAATTCCGTTCAGTATATCCTACTAGACAATTATTCACGAACCTATAGCATATTCTATCATGAAACTTGCCCTTGATGTAATCCTAAGCTAAAAAGGCTCTTTCAAGTTTCAACATTTGGAGTTGTCACCGGTAAAATCAATACAACTTTGAGGAGCCAATAAACCCAATGGATATGATAGATTCAATTTTGTCTCCATCTTCAACTAAGCTAATTCATCAATTTTTTTTAGTCGACAAAATAACTCATCATGTTCAACACAATGATAATAATTTTTGAATTCCCGTAGAAGAAAAGAATCAACAAGGTGACCTAACACTATGATAAAAATCGTGTGTTAGAGTACCGTGGGAATAAAGGATAGTTTGTTGGTTTAGTTTTAGGCTTTGGAAAAATTGGGGATAAAAGCTACACGTTTATAGTAACATTTATAAAAATTACAACAACAAAATAAGTGTACGTAGTCAAATGGAAAAAAAATGTTCACTGACAATGAAAATGTTATAGATTCGAATCACATGTACAATCAGTTTTTCATTTTTCCTCATACTTAATCTACTACTATAGATTCATTAATTCTTCTTTCAAATTTGAGAGGTATCGAGGGACACCCTAGCCTCCACTCGGATCCGCCCCTGTCTAGATCTGTGTATACACGTTCTTCATAGGGGTGGAGGATTGGTCAGTTTGGTTATAACCGATAAAGGATCGGTTATCTGTCAACCGAACCACCTCCCAACCCTACCGACCACCGATCAAAAGAGGGCTTAAGCCCTCAGTTATCTCGATTTTCGGTTAATCGATCGAACAACCCCCAAGATCAAAACCATATCACCCAGCCTTCGAAAACCGACCAAGTTTCGATTATCTCAATTATCGGTTAGTGAATAACCGGTCATTTTTTGTAGTAACCCTTCGGTTAACCGCTAACTGCTAACCGATTGTCCAACCCTGGTTCTTCATTCCCCCACAACAATGTACGTACAACGTTGGGAGGTGTAGTCATGACAAAATAATTCATTATGGTGGCTACCAATTTATTTTGTCACGTAAAATCCAATCCATATTATATATTGGACTTTGAGTGAGTTTTCTCGGAACATGATTTTTTTTAAAAGTATCTCTCGGAACACAACAAAGAGGATAATGGATTTGGTGTAATTTTAGTATTCACATTTAACTCATTTGAACATGTGTTATAACTAGGGCTGCAAATGAGTCGAGTTTTAGCCGAGTTTAAGCTTGACTCGTTAATAATCGAGTCGAGCTCATTTACTAACGAGTCGAGTCGAGGTCGAGCTAGATTTGTTTACAAGAATCTTGATTCATGTTTGATGCGTTCATTTTGTATGTTATGTATGATACATGTGATAGATATCAAGTTGAAAAAAATAATAGTCAAACGTTCAATATTAACTAATTTCATTTTCTACTATGTTAGTATCAAACCATTTAGTTAATAAATATTTTGTCCAAATCATGTAATTTTGTAGTATTGAATCAATCTATGCTACATAATTTCTTTTCATAATTAAAAGACACATTTGCTCACATGCTTAACATCTTAAGCATCATATAGAGTGAAATATATTTAACAAACCTATGAATTATCAAAATTCAAATCATAAGATACACATCAATTCACTGATAAGTTGCTAGACAGGTTGCCTCTCTAGCCCCACAATATTAAGACATCTTATGAGCTCTAAACGAGCCAACTCACAAGTTGCGCTCAACAAGCCACCGAGTCGAGCTAGCTCATGAGCTGAGTAAGACTTAGCTCAAGCTCGTTTTATTTGCGAACGAGCTGAGTTTCGAACGAGTTTTTCTCGAGCTGCTCACGAGTAGCTCGACTCATTTGCAGCCATAGCCATAACTATGTTCTAGGGTTACTCACTTAAGCATTTTCGTCATTAATATCTCTAAAAACCCCAATTTACATTGACAGTCTAAGAAATATCTTAATTATATTAAGTCCTTTATATATGATTGTTTAAGGATGGTACGTGTGCGTTTTCGGTTTTCCACAAATCGCATACTTGTTTGTTTTTTTATGTCATATTACATCTCCACAAAGTTTAAGCTATGTGGATGGTTGCCATGTTAAAGCCATAGTTTATGATATTTATGAAAACTGGCTCCACCCAACCCCCCATTGTCATCCGTAGGTGTAAGGTGGGTGTTGGACGTTAGGGACCTCGTTTAGCGTCTAGCTCCTTTATGCGTCACCTAAGTATGTCTAAACGTTAGAAACAAAAATATCCATTTGTACTACATGATGAATAAAAATAACAAGATGCAATACTTTCACCCTTTATTACAAATGATTAATAACGTATCTAACATTTAGTAATAAGAAAGTTAGTTTACAAGTTTACAATAAGATCTCAATAGCTCTCAATGTTCTTCGGCTATTGAAAATATTTGATATAGAAAATTTAGTTTCTGTCATCCCCCTCTCCTCTGGATATTGTTGCCTGAGACATTTTAGTGTGATTTATAGTATTGGTGCTATAAAACGTTTACAACCATTAGATCATGTTCAAAATATATCAGCCATTAGATCTTATTTAGATTATTAATATATTGTTTTATTTGTTTATGGTCAACCGGTACAACCGGTTGTATGTGAAAAAAGTTCGAAACCCATTCTCTTATCCTTCTCCTCTCCGAGCAGATCTGAGACCCTCTTCTCACCGCCGACATCCATTCTTGCTGTCACCGGAAATGCAGTTACCGACTCCAACTCCAGAGGCAGCGAATCTCTTCCTTTGATCTCGCATCGTCTCTCTACTCTTTGACCATCCCGTACAAAAAATCGGAGCGTTTTTTTTATTATGATCGGAGCCCTCTGCCTACGGCGACGAGGTTCTTACCTCGAGCAGCTACTCCCGTCCTAGCCCCGATCTGGTCCCGCTTACGGATTTCAGGCCGGCGGGGGCATGCCTGCCGGTGATTCTGAGTACGGATCCAGATATGGTGGGAGGACTGAGATCGGTGGCGGAGGCGAATATGGCAGGAGGATTGAGATCGAGTACGGATTTGGCAGCGATGGCGGCGGGAGGACAGAGACTGAATACAGATCTGGTGCCGGCGGATAAAGCGGGAGGACAAAGGGTAAATACGGACCTGGCAGCGGCGGATATGGTCGAAGAACCGAATATGAGCATGGATTGGGTTACGGGCGTAAGTAGGAGTTCGAGTATGGTGGATCGGGCTATGGGCATAAACAGGAATCTGAATATGGATCAGAATAAGGCCGGCAGCCGGAATCTGAATATGGTGCGTGGAATGCTCTTCTGCACTCATTCATTGAATTGATGTTCTTGTTTTGTCGAGCTTTTTTTTTGGGTATATAGTGATCGTTGTTGGTGATCTTCAATTTTCTGTTGTTCTTTGATTTCAGTTCAGCTCGATTCGCTCCATCTAGAAGCAAGGACGGAGTTCGCGTACCGCGGCGCCGGCGCCGAAAGAGGGTATAATTTTTGCGCCTGCTCTGTTCTGTGACTCGTAAGGGACGGATTGGCGTTGAGATTTGGTCGTATATTTTAGGTTTCCTTCCGATTTCAGAGCTCTAGAAGGGTTGGTGTTTCTTGAGTAGCTCTGCTTCGAGGGCATCCATAACTTGGATTTATACATGGCTTTCTCGTTGTAGCCTTGTTCCGTGTCTGTTCTTCTCTCTTCTCGCCAAGCATAAGCTAGCATTCTCCTGTTTATGTATGTTCTCCTATTGATTGTTGAATGCTAAGTTGTTACCCTTTACTGCTGTTGTGCTAAGTTGTACCTTCAACTATTGTTGGTAGATGATCCTATGCTTAGATAGTCCTCCATGGCTGTTCAGGGCAGAGACCAACCAAAGCCAGTCTTCCATGTCTACTATAGCTTCTGTAGGCTTGCATCAGATTGTTGATTTCTAGGTCGATACAATTTGTTGACATGTAGGTAGATTGCATTAAGCACCCTGAATTGGGTATTGGGGGAATAACTGATTTTTAGGTCGATACAATTGATTAATGTATTGTTGGATTCACTGGGTTGTGGGTGGTGAAAATGTGGATTTTAATTGTCTCTAAACTTCATTTTGTTGGTTGTTTTTAGTTGGATTTTTAGTGTTGAGTTGTTAACCATAAAACCAATACTATGGAATGACTTTTTTCCTTTGTGGTATTTTATCATATATGAACATGCTGCTTAGTTTCTTTTATCTGAACTATCGTCATATCCCTGCTACAGGTTTGGTCATCTAGTTGATCTTTATGCCTGGAATCCGCATTGCAGATATCTCGACGGTATGGGTCCGTCAGGTAAGTATGTAGCTACCTGTTGCTCTCTTGCTGACAGACACATTTACAATGTGAGCAAAATGAAAGGCCCATCTGCTTAGTGAAACTTAGAAAGTGGAATAAGGCACTAACTTGAATCTAGTTGATTAAAAAAGGCTTATCCAATCAGGATTGAACAAAATGAAAATATGTGCTTGTTTTCCTGTTCGGGCAGTTAGCTGTAGGTTAATGTCTCCGAGTTCTTACACTCTTTTAAAAGGATAAACGAATTCATAAGTTGAATTTTGCTGTGTGAAATGGAAGTAATATGTGTTTTTTCTTTTTACTTTTTAAAGCTGTGAAAGTCCACAGTTTCATTGTGGTTGCATCTAGTTGAACTTGATTTGCTCCATCTCTGGTTGTATATTAACTTGCTTTTTGTTCTGTTTGACATGCACCAGTGCACAGAACAACTGGAAAGGGTCTTGGTGGCATAGTAGTCTAGATGTACACTCTGGTAATTTGTTGTATCTTACTGTCCTGGAAATTATTTGTAGACAAGGTTTTGCTACTTGAAACTATTGACTACATTTGCATGTTTTTAGACGACTCAGCGCTCTACTAATCATATTCATCAGGTACCTGCTGTTTATTTGGACAGGTTTGGATTCTTGGTTGGTCAATGTAGTAGAATGTGCCATTATGCTGTGAGTTCAGATGAAGCATTTCATACTGTCAAAGGGTTGATTGAAGACTTGACCTTGCGAGTGAAGACAATAAGTGAAAAAACAACCAGCAAAACAAATAATGCTACTACGGATGCTAGAGTGAACTCCTCTCAGTTTATTAAGGACCCCCCATCCAGTTCGAAGTAAAGGGAATGTGAAGCAACCTCAAGTGAAAAGACGGTTGTGCAAGTATTGTAGGCGTCCTAAACATACAATCAGAAATTGCCCGCTGAAAAGAATGGCTGAAGCAGGTGCAGGTGATAGTCATTTTACGCAACAAGAACACAACTTCGAGTCCACAGGAGCAGGTGAAAGCAACTTTCATGTGGAGACTCAAGAATCTGTTCTACTTCCCAAACGATCCAAGCACAACCTGTAATGCTCGTGTCTAGCTTCAAAGAACATTATGACTCATCTTTTCATAAGCTTGTAGTTTTCAAAAACAGTATGTTGTGTTTCTTACACCATTATAATAAGTACGGGGGTTAGTTCTACAGGTGAATGTATCTCACAGCCAATTCTGGAAATCTCATGGCCATGAGCTCGCCCCGTGGATGCAAAAATACAGGTATCAGTTTTTCAGGGATTTTCACGGATTGGATGCAACAATATCACGCCCGTGAAAGAAGTCGTGTTTTTGGATTTGAAATTCTGGAAATATCACGGCCGTGAGAGAGGCCGTGGATGTAAAAATGCAGTTCTCAGTTTCCCATGGATTTTCACGGGTTGGGTTCGACAATATTACGACCGTGAGATGAGCCGTGTTTATGGATTTGAAATGTTGGATTTCTCACGGCTCATCTGTAACTTCTCACGGGCGTGAGATTCACCCGTGCAATTTTCACATTGCTCGGTCACACCCAGGATGCCTCACGGCTTGTAATTAAACTCTCATGGGCGTGAGAATAAGCTGTGATATGGAAACCACTCCGATTTTCTCAGGGGATAGTTCAACAGGTGAAAGTCTCCTACTGGAAATCTGACACCTCATACTGGTAAAATGCTCAAGTGAAATGCTCAAGTGAGATGTAAAAAGTAGTGTTTCATTCCTCAGGTAAATCTCACTGCCGTGAGATGTCCCGTGAGATGTAAAGAGCAGTTCTCACTATACCAGGAAATTTCACGGCTACTACTTGACATTCTCACGCCCGTCAAAATCTCACGTGAAATTGAAACACACAACTGCCACTCAAATGTTCTCACAGCTCATTCAGGTAAAATAACGGTTGTGGAATTAAGATGTACCTACACTTTCTAAAGTTATACCTTTACACTAAACTTAAAGTTGTACCTACACTTTCCCAAAAATTTTCTATGATACAATTCACAATTGTACCTATACACTATGGTACAACTTAATGTTGTACCTACACTTTCTAACAAATCCTCAATGGTACAACTCAAAATTGTACCTATACTATGGTACAACTTTAAATTGTACCTACACTTTCTAACAAATCCCTCTATGGTACAAGTCAAACTTGTACCTATACTATGGTACAACTTTAAGTTGTACCTACACTTTCTAACAAATCTTTCTTTGGTACAACTCAAAATTGTACCGATACTAATAGTACAACCTTAAATTGTACCTACACTTTCTCAAAAAATTTCTATGGTACAACTCAAACTTGTACCTATACCATGATACAACTTTGAGTTGTACCTACACTTTCTAACAAATCCTCTATGGTACAACTCAAAATTGTACCTATACTAATGGTACAACCATAAGTTGTACCTACACTTTCTCAAAATTCGTCTATGGTACAACCCAAACTTGTACCTATACTATGGTACAAATTTATGTTGTACCTACACTTTCTAACAAATCCCTCTATGGTACAACTCAAAATTGTACAGATACTATTGGTACAACTTTAAGTTGTACCTACACTTTCTAATAAATCCCTTTATGGTACAACTCAAAATTGTACCTATACTAATGCTACAACTTTTAGTTGTACCTACACTTTCTCAAAATCCTTCTATGGTACAACCCAAACGTGTACCTATACCATGGTACAACTTTAAGTTGTACCTACACTTTCTAAAAATCCTTTTATGGTACAACCCAAACTTGTACCTATACCATGGTACAACTTTAAGTTGTACCTACACTTTTTAACAAATCCCTTTATGGTACAACTAAAAATTGTACCTATACTAATAGTACAACCTTAAGTTGTACCTACACTTTATCAAAAAAAAATTATGGTACAACCCAAACTTGTACCTATACCATGGTACAACTTTAAGTTGTACCTACACTTTCTAACAAATCCCTTTATGGTACAACTCAAAATTGTACCTATACTAATGGTACAACTTTTAGTTGTACCTACACTTTCTCAAAATCCTTCTATGGTACAACCCAAAATTGTACCAATACCATGGTACAACTTTAAGTTGTACCTACACTTTCTAAAAATCCTTCTATGGTACAACCCAAACTTGTACCTATACCATGGTACAACTTTAAGTTGTACCTACACTTTTTAACAAATCCTTTTATGGTACAACTAAAAATTGTACCTATACTAATGGTACAACCTTAAGTTGTACCTACACTTTCTCAAAATTCTTTTATGGTACAACCCAAACTTGTACCTATACCATGGTAGGAAAAAATCCCACTGTACACACGTTCTTAAAAAAAATTCCCAAAATACATGAGTTATAAAAAAATTTCCCAAAGTACACATGTTTGAGCATCACCGTTTAAGACAAAAGCGGTGAAGGTCATCACCGCGTTTGACGAACACGGTGAATACTTCATCATCTTAAACAAAAACGGTGAAGTATTCACCGTTTCAAACTAAAACGGTTAAGTTTTCACCGCGTTAATTAACAACGGTGAAGACATCACCGTTTTGGTCAAAAACGGTGAACCCATTCATCGTTGTTAAGTAACGCGGTGATCATTTCCCACGTTTCCCACCCCTGGTAGGTCAAAATTAGGTCGCAGCTACCACCTATTCACCGTTTGAGACAAACGCGGTGATGGTGTTCACTGTTTTCGACAAAAACGGTGAATAGTAGGCAGATTTTCCTATAAATTGCACACCACCAGCAGTTGTAAAAACATAACCACTCCCCTTTCTTCAAATTTCAGCAGCCAAAATCGAGCATAATACACAGAACAGAAATTTTTCGGTATGTTGAGACTTTTCGTATTATAGTCTAATTATGTTTTTAGTAGTTATAGTATGATTTAATTTTCATATTATGTTGTTGTTAGTTAGTTGAACTTATGTTCGTTAGTTATAGTATGATTTAATTTTCGTATTATGTTGTTGTTAGTTAGTTGAATTTATTTTCGTTAGTTATGGTATGATTTAATATTAGTTGTACAATATGATTTTGGTTAATTTTACTGTCTCTAAGCTAATAGATACTTATTGTAAATTGTAGATATGGGTAAATTCAAGAAGTTTCATCTTACTATTCGGTGGAATGGAAGGGTGACACCCTCTGACATAGGCATTGATTATGAGGACGGCGAATCCATTATGCTGAAAATTGAATCCCGATTCAATTTTCAAGAACTCTGTGATCTTTGTGCAGAAAGGGTTTGTACGAGCGGACAGACGAGACTTGGAAAAATTACTTACCGGTATCCAGACATGAGTGCTGGCGGGGTCGTGTTCCAAGAAGTTGTCATAAACGATGATGACGCGGTTATGATGATGATACAGTTCCTAAGCGATAACCAAGTCCGGCTTGCAGAGGTGTATGTTGAGACCGAGGCGGTCGGTGAATCTCATTCTCACCAGTATTCTAAGATGATGCATCTCAACCACTTCACGTGGATATGGATCCCATATAACCTATATTCATTCAAAAATTCGGAATTAATGACCATTTACATTGACAAAATTTAACTTGTTCAAATATGGACAAAACATGATTACCTGATTCCACCATGGTTTATCTAACTCAGAACGATAAAACAATAACGAATGCTCAGGTTGATGGTCATTCGTATTTGCTCCTATCCACCTTGTAAGTAAAAGTACGGAATCAATTTAGTTGAAATATAGCTAAGCATATAATAAATTAAATTGGTCTAAGTACGTAATAAATAAAATTTAAATCTAGCTAAGCATGCAATCAAAATTAAATTGGGCTAAGTACGGAATAAATTCAATTTAAATCTAGCTAAGCATGCAATCAAAATTAAATTGGGCTAAGTACGAAATAAACTTACTTGACACCGTAGGGGAGATTTTGCAGAAAGTTGAGTTCATCATCGTTTCTCCGGTATGGACGTGGGTCGAGAGGTGCGAACATCGGGAGATGCTCCCATACCCACAGTTGCAGGATGAACATCGCAGCACCAGCTTGCTTTGCCCCAACCTTCGAGCAAGTACACAGCTCCTGGTATACGCCCGCTAGCACGGCCGATCCCCAACTCTTCTCTCCAATTGCATCCCAGTCACCAGTGAGCAATGGCAACCATATGCCTTGAATCCACCGGTTGGACTTGTCGGGGAACAAAAATCCACCCACCATGAGGTAGATGCGGGCGTAGCGCTCGACTTGTTCTTCCGGTGTCTCGTCATTGATTTCCACCTCTTGCTGGATGTGAGATACCAGCCACGGGACCGACACTTGCCCCGCATTCAACGGTGGATGCCCCCGTCCTTGAATTGGTGTGGTGGTCGGCATGTCGAAGCCCAAACGATCACGTATGAGCGGCCCCCAACCTCCTTCGGGTTTGGTCGTGGAACCAATGATTGCATCTCCAGAAATAGGAAGCCCGGTGAGGATCGCCACGTCTTTGAGGGTGATCGTCATTTCCCCCTCCGGAAGGTGGAATGTATGGGTTTCGGGACGCCATCGTTCCGCCATTGCCGTAAGCAGATCGTTGTCGATCTCGATCCGCAAGAAATGGCGCAACATTCCCAAACCGGTCCTCGCTATATAGGGCTCCAACCTTGGATGCCAAGCGGGCAAGTTATTGGTCCCTTTATGAACCACGGGAACAAGAGATTCCTAAAAAAAATAGGAAAAACATCAATTTATTAGATTAAATAAAGCAAAATAAAACATTAGAAAATAATAAAATAAAGCAAGTCAGTTCATCAAATTACCGGATTGTTATCCCAAATGGCACGGGAGTGATGAGCTTCTTGATCGGTTAAGAGACTCGCATCCCTTGGGCCATAATGGATATACAATCGAGGATCGTATATCTCGGCACCCATCTATAAAAAAGTAATGAAATCAGAGATTGTTTTGATAAAAAAAAAAATCATAAACCAAAAACCTACACGAAGAGCCTCTTCGTCCATTATTGGCGGAAGCCGGACAGAGGTTCGACGGGTTTAGGTTTGTAAGGGACGGGAACTTAGCGGGACGGGGGCTTTAGGGTCAAACTCTAGTAATTCTTTCTGATGTGGAAGATCAGACTTAGCCGCAACCACAGAGCATACTTAGAACGAGACTAGAGCGGATAAATTGGGGGAGAAAGAAGTGAAATGTTTGTGGTGTGAGTTGAAAGTGAAAGGGGAAGGGTTATTTATAGTTGGGGGATCTGCCGAGAATTGAATTCTCCCAGCCTTCACCGCGTCCGTCAGAAACGGTGAAGGCACCGCGTTTCTCGAACACGGTGATGAGGCGCGGATCGAGCGACATGGCTCAGCGTGAGGCGTCGGATCTGAAAAGAAAACCACGATCCGCGCCTCACCGCATCCAACGGACACGGTGAACGCGCCAGCGACGCGGATCGCTGACGCAAACAAACACGGGTATTCACCGTGTTTGTCTAACGCGGTGAATACCCCGCGTTAGTCCACGTCAGCGCCTTCACCGTGGAAGTCTAAAACGGTGAAGGCTTCACCGTTTTTGTTTAAAACGGTGAGGTATTCACCGTTTTTTACTAACGCGGTGAACCCTTCACCGTTTTAGTTTGAAACGGTGAATACGTCACCGTTTTAGTTTAAAACGGTGAAGTATTCACCGTCTTGGTCAAAAGCGGTGATGACCTTCACCGCTTTTGTCTAAAACGGTGATGCTCAAACATGTGTACTTTTGGAATTTTTTTTATAACTTATGTATTTTGGGAATTTTTTTTAAGAACTAGTGTACTTTGGGATTTTTTCCTACCATGGTACAACTTTAAGTTGTACCTACACTTTCTAACAAATCCCTTTATGGTAAAACTCAAAATTGTACCTATACTAATGGTACAACTTTAAGTTGTACCTACACTTTCTAAAAATCCTTCTATGGTACAACCCAAACTTGTTCCTATACCATGGTACAACTTTAAGTTGTATCTACACTTTCTAACAAATCCCTTTATGGTACAACTAAAAATTGTACCAATACTAATGGTACAACCTAAGGTTGTACCTACACTTTCTCAAAATTCTTTTATGGTACAACCCAAACTTGTACCTATACCATGGTACAACTTTAAGTTGTACCTACACTTTCTAATAAATCCCTTTATGGTACAACTCAAAATTGTACCTATACTAATGGTACAACTTTAAGTTGTACCTACACTTTGTGAAACAAATTCTTCAATGGTACAGCTGAAACTTGTACCTATACGATATGGTACAACTCTAATTTGTACCTACACTTGTATACATTGATTCATTATTTACAAGATTGCCATTAATAATGTGGGACCAGTCATTTAGTGGGTTTACCTCCTCAACAGGTCATCTTTTGTTTTTGTTTTTTATAGCATGAGTGCTATAGAGCACACTAGAAGGGCTCATTGTTGCCTACCTCTATATAGTTATGCTTAAGGAACATAATAAGTGTTATCTTAGTCTATCGACGTGCTCCCAATACCTATTCACTGTGAAATTCCTAAGCAAGACACTCTGAAGTTGTCTTACAGCTATACATATTCAAATGTAAGTTTAAATCGCACATTTTCGAACTACGTTACCAAACAACTAATTATAGTAGTCTTATAGTACAGAAGTTTTAAGATCGGATCTATAAACAGTTGACTGACCCCGGCTAGTCCGGGTCCATCCACGATCTTCGACGGGATCAAGTCTTTCTTTTTTCTTTGGGAATGAATGAACTTATGAGCAATAGAAACTTAGTTTTTTGCTCTTTTTTTTTAAAAAAAAAATATTGCACTAGCTAGATCTGTGTTCAGACTACTGATTATAGTAGTCTTATAGTACAGTACTATGAAGCTTTAAGATCAGATCCATGATCAGTTGAAGTCTGACTTACCCGACTAGTGGATGCTAATGGATCCATCCACTAGCTACCTACCTGATTCCTCGTACCTGGCGTCCATTGCTCCCAGTTGACTTCGATTGGGATCGAGTCATTGTTTATTCTTTCAGGCTGTTAAATTCTTCTGGGTTCTTATTGTTGGGATCGGTCGTGTGGTTTACATGGAAACTGCATCATGAGGAAGCGGTTTTATTTTCTGGGCCAAAGCCGCAGCTTCGAGGAGCGGTTATTAGGCTGACCTAACAGAACCGCGTCTTGATCATGCGGTTCGTAGGCTAACCTAGCAGAACCGCATGTTGAGGCTGCGGTTATGTTTCTCCAATACAAACCGCATTCTCAACATGCGGTTTTGCCCCTTGCCAACGCACAAACCACACCCCCCCCCCTGCGGTTTGTGTGTCGTCCCCATTTTCCCGACATCCAGCATGTTGGCCATGCAGGTTTACAGACGTGGGGCTGCATGGTAGATGAAAACCGCCCTTCCCCCTGCGGTTTTCAGTGATTGGTTGTTTTAAATAATTTAATTGAATACAATGCAACACTCGTTAGACTCTTAGAAGAGGTATACATCTTCTTAGAAACACAACCTTTTTGACAGAAAAAGGGGGGATCCGAGGATCGCTTAAACCCGATTTTCCCAAGGAATAGGAGGATCATGGTAATCGCTTAAAATCCCATTTCCTTAGGCATGCATCTCTTTATAAAGAGTCTAAGTAAGTGGCGCTATGTATTCGATTAAATTATTAAAAACAACCAATATTATTAAAAATGATCAAATTTATTTTATATTCCACTAACGTTAGCAAAATAAAAGAAAGACAAATGATGAAGAATTGTATGTACCTCGTGATCGTTCCAAACATTCCTTTGAACGATGGTTGGGTTGGTCGTACAACATAGTTGGATCACTAGGTCCTTGATCAACATAATATAGTTGGTTGTATATATCCATGTCGTCCCCAACCTACGAGCGAATAACAACAAGGTTAGTACATAGATTAATTAAAAAGGTTATAACAACAAGAAAATTTTGGTAAAATGAGTACGTACCGCTTGAAATTCATCATAATAAAATCCCTCTTCTTGGAATCACTTGTCCATTTTTTCGCGAAAGTCGGACAGAGATTCGGCGGGTTTTGAAGGAAAAACCAAAGAAATGTATTCTGATGGAAGATCGGACTTAGCCGCAACCAACAGACCACTATTTCCTAGCCTTTTGGGAGGGGAGAGGGATGGATAGAGAGATAATTTTAGAGAGATAGAGAAGAATGGGTTGTGGTGTTAAAAATGGAGAGGGGTGTGGGGTATTTATAGCCTTCAGACCGCACCCTCCAGGGGCGGTTTAGTAATTTTATCCTTACCAAAACCGCGTCTAGAGGGAGCGGTTCACAGATCCCGAGGCGTAAACCATTCCACGAGCTAGCGGTCTTTGATCCCTGACGCGGATAGCTGCCCTGGCGTGCGATTGGCTGTTAGATCGCCGCCTAATCCAACGATCCTGGGGACCGTTGCGTCGTGCATGATGACCGTTTCTATGTAAACCGCACCTCGCCCGTGCGATTTTGAAAAAAGGTGCTATTTTTGGAATTTGTGGGTTGGGTGCTATTTTTGTAATTTTTTTAAATCTCTGGAAAAATCCCCTTATTGTTTCGGTTCTTCTGTGATCAGTGGTTTCGTTCTGGCCAAGTAGAAAGGAATTGAGAATGGCGTCAGATCCGAAGAAAGTTTATGGATTCAAGGAGGTTTCAAGCCACAACGGGACCAAAGATTGCTGGTGTTACGAGAATCAAGCCATCGTAACTATTGGGCCTCAATATGGACTTGTGTGTATTATTATTTAGTATTTTAATTATTCATTGTCTTAAATAGTAGTTTCCTTGTCTAAGTATAGTTTGGTTATTGTTAGTTAATTCCTTATAGGAGTTAGTAGAAGTCATGTTCTAGATAGGAGAATGTAGAGGCTTCTATGCCTATAAATATGTACGTTGTCTTTCGTTTAATAATATGAGAAGATTGGAACCCAAGTTGCTTAGTAGTTTAGGAGAGGTTTAACTTCTTGATAAGTGGTATTGGTATGTATTTAATATTTATGTTAAGGGTTTGTTGTAAGCTAACTATATTAGTTGTAGAAATGATGAATGATGTATTAACTCGAATGATGATGATAATCATGGATGGTTAGTCTTATTATTATTGCTTATATATAATGATAGTTTATGATAGTAATAACATATGGTTATGTTTTATTCATTAACAAGATAATTGTTTTTATGTAATGTAATGTTATTTGGTTAATCTGATTATGCGATTAACCAAACCAATTAAACTTTGGTTTGGTTAATTTGGTTTTCGTGTTAATTTGGACGGTTTAGTTAAGACATTTTATTCTATCGTTAATGAAATTTAAACTTAATTGGTTTGGTTATTACCACGGTAACCATTTGAACACCCCTAGTGTGTGTGAGTGTTTTAGATTGAGATTCTAATCCAACATATAAACAATGACCACGGATTGAGGTTTAGTCTAAACTTCAAGAATTAACAATTGATACATATTGTATAATATACTAAATTTAAGTGTCTTGATAAAAAAAATAACATCCAAAACGGAATGAGTCGAGATTAGAGAATTTAATCATCATGAGGACTACAGTGTTTGTCGAGTTTCAATATAGATGAATAAATTGATCCCATAATGAAGTATCGTTACAACATTGGTCGAGAGTTCGTCCAAACTCGAGGATCATGAATGTGTATTGGATTTCCAAATGACCTAAAATCACAATCCCTTTTGGGGGCTAAATACCTCTGATCACAACCATAGGTGCCAAAGAAGAATGAAAAGAAGCCCAAAAAAGAAAATAACCTCTGATACGATGAACAGAATAAAACCATATTGAGTTATGATCCTGTCATCCCTACCCTTTTATTCTCCATAAAGGGGGTTGGGGGAGAGGATAAGAAATAAATAGCAGGATCTTAGGATTTTCCTCTTTATATATTACAAATCGAACGATAGACAACCCCAATGGTTGTCAGACGTTATGGGGGTAAAACCGAGATCTTTATCCCGGGAATGGGGGATAAGCAAGTAGCAATTTTAATATGAAAACGTTATCCAAACTTTGAATTGACTGATCTTTCGGACATGATACTATACTCCAAGAGATCAAAATCTAGGTTTTAATTCTCTAAATCTTATATCCCAAGATCAATATAATTAGAAACAATGATCGAAGGTTATGATTCGTCCAAATATAGGCAAAAAAATGAATGCACCATTTTAGGGTTTATAGTTTATGATTTAGACAATTAGGATCTAGGATTCACTCATTAAGGGTTAGGGTATATTATCCGACCCAAAAATCCTGCTAATTCGAGGTCTAGATAGCTTTTTCATACTCAAGGTATGCGGTACCCCAAATCTCACCCAGGGTACCCTAGAAGCCGCCCAATATCAAGGTATACTATACTTTTGATTTTACTCAAGATACGATAGAAGATAGGTATGACGAAGTATGCCCATAAATTAGAGGTTAGAGAATTAGGGACTGGAGTTCACCTATTAGAGGTTAGAGTATAGTATCATGACCCAAAAAACTCTGGTTAATTCGGGGTCTAAATAGTATAATTCAATGAGCATATGGTAATACGCAAGAGTATGGCATACTCCTTACGCACGCTAGCTTGAACTATATATGTGTGTTGGGGGGGGGGGGGGAATTCAGGTTGGCGTACGCTAAATATTAGTGTTTTGGTTGATAAATTTTGACATAAGTTCTAAATGGGACGTGACAGTGACATCATTTATGATTAGAAAACCGAAGCATCACAAGTGAGTATGCTAAATATTGGAAATTTTCAATATAGACATGCTACAAACTCTGTTATGAATCAAGAACACAAAATATTTGGAAAATCCAAAATGATTTAAACATAAAAATATGTTAATTAATATAAATTATAAAATAAACCTCTCCGGCCAACGGGTCGAGTAAAAAGCTAGTTTAAATAGTGATTCATACTTGTATATGTAGCTCAGAAAGTAGAACACGTGGCATACGAATAGATCTATGCATTTTTTTTTCTTTTTTATCGATTTTGTATATTTAATTGGGCTGATATCTTATTTTGGCATGAACTATGACCATATAATCAACTTTGGCTTGTGGTTTCAGAAATTAACATCTTGGCCTCAACTATGCAATATATAGACTCAATTGGCGGGACACATGGTTTGACCGTCAATTTGGACGGTCAACACGCCATGTCATTGCCTTGTCAGCCTAAAAATCATTAAAAAAATTCAAATTATTTTAAATATTATTTTTTATTTTCCAGCTCATTATTATTCATCTGCCCCTTTCGTGTCAGGAAAAAATCCAAAACTACCACTGTTTTAAAAAAAATTACAAAAATACCACCCATTCCCAAGAATTTCCAAATCTACCACTGTTTTTTAAAAACCGCTCCACTCAGGGGCGGTTATAACAGAAACCGCCCACCCAGGCAACGGTTTACCATAGAACCGCCTGGTCGACAAGCAGTTTGCCTATTTTGGAAAAAACGCTCTTCAAAAGAGCGGTTTTCATGGCTGCCCTACCACCAACCGCTTCCTCTGGGAGAGGTTACGTGTCGGCATGGTAAAACGCTCCACAGGGAAGCGGTTTACCATGTCGACACATAAATCGCTCCCCCCTCCAACGGTTTGTGCCTCGTCACCCGACATCCGACATGTCGGCATGCAGGAGTGCAGGAGGTTGCAGGGGGTGGGGGCTGCATGACAGACTAAAACCACTCCCCCCTGCGGTTTGTAGTGTAAAATTTGCCTATAAAAAGCCGATCCAGAAAACTCAAAATCTTCACTCCACTCCTCCTTCTTCTTCAAATTTCAGTTGTTCACCTTTAAATTATTCAGATTTTGCGATTAACGTTAATTCGTAAGTTTGTTTTGTATTACTTTTCATTGTCATTTGTGATTTTAATGTTAGTAACTTAATTACAGTTTTATTGCAGATGGCATTCCAAAGGTTCACACGTGGGTTGTGGTGGAATGGTTACACGGAAGAGGCAGAAAAGGATGTAAGTTACGTGGGTGGCGATTTTTATAAAATGAAGGTTCGTACGAGACCGATGCTTAAAGAGCTCCATCAAATGTGCACTGAGGTTACCTGCATGGATGGCACTAGAAGAGTTGATCGTGTGGTGTATCGATATCCAAACATACATGGCGAGTCGCTGTGGAATGAGGAATTCCTCATTACCACTCAGGAGGACGTTGATGCCATGGTCCAATTTTTGACCACCAATAAAATTAAACAAGCGGAGATGTTCGTTTACACCAACGCGGTCGAAGGCGGTGTAGGTCATTCTGGAGATGGCCAAACATCTGGTATCCACGGTGGGAGTGTATTATACGAAGATCATCCCACCAAGAGTACCAAGACTCGAGGCGGAGGCAGGAGTATCATGATGAAAAAAGGGGGGATCCGAGGATCGTTTAGAACCCGATTTTCCCAGGTGATGGGAGGATCATGATGATCGCTTAAGACCCCATTTCCTTAGACATGCATTTCTTTATAAAGAGTCTAAATAAGTGTTGTATTGTACTGATTTAAATTATTGAAAATAATCAATACGATTAACAATTAAGTAATGTATTGTATAAATTAGCAAAATAAAAATTACAAGTGATGATAAATAATATGTACCTTGTGGTCGTTCCAAACATCTCTTGAACGATGATTGTACTGATCGTATAAAATAGTCGGATCAATCGGTCCTTGATCAACATAATATCGTTGATTATATATATCAACATCCGGCCCAACCTACGATAGCATAACAACAACATAAATCAATTAGTATATAAATTAAATAAGCCATTATAGCAGGTTCCTTGAAACCTTCTTCCACCACTGTCCAGTATTACTTGGAACGCAGGAGATTCTCAATGAGTACACGAGCTGGATCGACTGACACAAGATAAACTAAAAAGGACTAAAACTGACAAATACCAAAACGACATAATGTTGATTTATTTGAAACTTCAAAATCTTCGTGCCAGATTCCAACACAAGGTGTTCTTGGTGATGGGAGTGATAGAGAGGGATGGATACACGCTTTACTGATCGGTTTTGTTCTTCGATTCCCAAGGTTATTACTTGGGGAAGCATAAGAAGAAGATGCCAACGTCTGTCGAGCGAATAGTTTGGGGGTTTGGAGATGGATCGACCATTCCTGTTTCCGATACTCCCGGGGAAGATAGGTGTCGCCATTTGCTGGGAAAATCGAATGCCCCTTCTAAGGACTGTCATGCATGGGGAAGGTGAAAGCTTTTTCTTTCTTTCTTTCTTGAACAAATAGCTATACCAACAATTTTTGGTGCAATCGTTGCTTGAGTACTTGTTAAACACTTGTTGCAGGTATTGAAATCTACTGTACACCGACAGCTGATTCGAGGCAACTTGGCCAGCATCGATGACTCACATTGCTCTCGAGGGCGGATGTTTCGTGTTGTCTGCAAACAAATTCTGTCGGCCTGGAGATTACCCTCCCGCATCTGAGTATGTTTGTTTGCAGAGATAGAGGAAGAGCTTGATCCGAATTCTGTTGTCTGTGCTGGAGGCAGTCTCATTGTATCTTCTATGGGCACTGTTTTAGCTGAACCCAACCAGGATCTGATACCATTTGTCACGTGGATTTCTCCAGTTAGAACTTTCACGTAACGTACATCATAGTAATTGAATGATAAACGTAAAGAAATAGAGTTAGAACGAAGAGAATTGGGACGAAAGGGATAAACTCCTGCTCCTACTAGGTCGACGACTCTCACTTCATTTATTACCCAAATTATGAAACTTAACCACAAGAAAACAATAATTAACTCCAAAACAATAATCCAAATACTAATTGAACAATAGAAACAATAATAAAGACAATAATAATATCAAAGATACGCAAGCCCAGATCAAACCCCAATTCTTACGATGACTTGATTCTCGTACCAAAGTTCTCCCCAAACTGCAAACTAGAAGACAATTTCGAGCTGGGCCAAAGGGTAATATCCGCCAAGGAAGGAATTGAAAACGAAGCGCCAATTCTTTAACTTCGTCCTCATAGAGCCGGAGAGAGACTATCACCTCCCCCGCCGCCGGTGAACCGGTTCAACGTAAGCACAGAGCTTGTCGGCTGGCCTGAAGAACTTATCTTGAACAAATCCTTACAGTCGGCAACTTGGCAAACCGTCTGAAGGGTAAACAAACCGAGTAGTACAACAACAGCAACAACCGTCAGAATTGTCCAGCTGTACTGCAAGCATTTCTTCCCCGTCGCCTTCAGCTTAACCTTGAGAATCCCATTGTAGTAACCATTGACGCCGGCCACGGTCTCCGACACTCTCTTGTCCTTGGCCTCCCCGGATTTACCCACCTCTTTAAACAGAGCCATGACGGCCATCTCTTCCTTCTTTTCAAACCGAATTACCCCGGCGTCGGCAAGCACCGTCAGGTCTTCCGTCGTCCGGACAAGCGAGTGAATTAGCTCGCAGTACCCAGCGAGGATTGGGGATTCGGGTCTGGCCACCGACTCGTAGGCGATTAGGTTCCTGAGAACGGTCCCGGTGGTCTGAGCATCTCGCCAGGTGAGCTCTGTCAGGTTCAGGGCATTTCCGGCGGGTTGGAAACCGATGTCCCTGACAGTTGTCACTGCATTGAAATGGACCCCGGCGCTCTTGAGCTTGGTCGCCGAAGGGATCAGCGATTTGTCTTCTTCCAGGAGCTGCTTCAGGTGGTCGGAGATTCCGAATATCTCGACCAGCTGGATGACAAATGTCACCGGAAGGGTTATGTACTTGACGAACTGCTGATTCCCCTTCCCCACAGCCGATCGCCGAGGGCAAGCCTGGAAATAAGTTCCCTCCGTCGCATACTATAGGAGGTCGCCGACGTGGGATTCCCATAAGCAAGATGAGGTGGTAGAGGAGATCCAGTAGGTGGCGCGGCTCGATTATTTCGCTTATCCGATCAGGATAAGCATCGCGAGCTGGAAATGGCGACATCTTAACGCAGAATTGAACCAATTCGCTGTGAGGGAACGGGTCAGAGGATTCAAGCCGAATGGAGATCCCTTCCGCCATCTCATCTTCCAAGCTCAGAATCTCATCGAGAACGAAAATTGGGATCTGATTCTCGAGCTTCACCGCATCTCGGAAAACAGAGCTCTGAATCTTGGCCGTCTCCGACGAGTCCAGCAGCACGCGACTGCGGACTGAACCGGAAGAAGAAGAAGAAGAGCTGGAGTTGAAGATACTGCCGTTGCAGGTGAGCAGCTCCAGCAGGAAGAGTCCATCAATGCACATAATCCAGGCCAGAACGTGGTCACTGACGGTTAACTGCCTGGCGTAACAGGCCCGAATTTCGGGGGCCAGAGCTTCCAGTGATTTGACGATGCGGTTGAAAGAGGCGAGCCCCAGATTCTTTTGAGCTCGTTTCGCTGCGCCGAGCTTGAACGTCTCCATCAGCATGAGGCCGTTGAGGAAGTGGTGGAGAGGGCCGATGGCGATAAGCTGTGGGGCGAACGATTCGGGTTTGGCAGAGGAGTACTGGTCGGGAACAGGGAAAATGCAGGACGAGATGGGGACGATGTGGTCGAGGTCTAGCGTGAGATGGCTTTGGATTTGGATCAGCCAGTTGCCTTGTTTGGTGGATTCTCTGGCTGCCGGAGGAGGTGTTGGAGTTGGAGGTTGGCTTTCATCGTCGCCGGATCCCCAGTTGGAACAGGGTTCGGATTGGGAGATTTCCCTCATTTCTGTTTGCAGTTTGTGGTAGTTAATTTTGTTCGCCGGCGAGAATGAATGAATTGATCGCGGCAAGAACAGAGCTTTTTTAAAAGAAAAGATAAAAACTGGATCTCTGTATCCTGATTAGAGTATTCTTTTTAGTACATACAGTACGATGAAGCCTTAAGATCCGATCTATGATCATTTGAAGTTGACTTCAACGGGATCGAGTAATTCTTTATTCTTCAATTGGATGGGACTTCCCGTTGGGATATTTTTTATGGGTCCTTATTTGTTTCGGTGTTTCTGTGATCAAGTGGTTTCGTTCTGGCCAAGTCGAAAGGGATTGAAAATGGCGTCATATCCAAACAAGGTTTATGGATTCGAGGAGGTTTCAAGGCACAACAGGGACAAAGACTGCTGGCTGGTTATCTCCGGCAAGGTCAGCTCTCTATGTTCATCTTAAAAAAACCTGTTGTCTTTGTATTTTGAATTTTCATCATTGATGCTCTGTTTCTCACCGCCCCTTTAGCTTAATTGCTTAGAATGCTCTGTTTCTCAAACTTCAGGTCTATGATGTGTCCTCATTCATGGAAGACCATCCTGGAGGAGAAGAAGTTTTCCTGTCAGCAACTGGTAAGTCGCCAATCCCCACACTGCAATTTCTCCATGAAGTAGAACAGCCATAAGAAGACGAGGATGCTTGTTTTTTTTTTTTTTTTGGCAGGGAAAGACGCGACGAAGGATTTTGAGGATGTGGGGCACAGCGGTGTGGCCATGGAGATGATGGACGGATACTGCATCGGCGAGATAGATGCAACCACAGTTCCTGTAAAACGGAATTATGTGTTGTGGTTCGTTTTCGCTGCCGTCAATTGTTGCAGCTCCGCCATAGCCAATGGTGCGGGTAGCAAGAACTAGCAGAGGAAAGATGGAGCCGACGAAGAACCAGCAACGTTTTACCGCATACTATCTTCTTCTTCTTCTTCTCTACTATCCATTAAGTTTGCTTCTCTTCTCTGTACTGCTAAACAGCTTTTGCAGTGCATCGTTGATGTTCTGAGTTGTGGACTTGTGGCTTATTGTTTTGATGCTTACTGTTTTATACATCATGCTAAATTGCTAATTATCGCTCTAACTCATAACAAAAGCAGCGTAACACATCCTATTATGAAAACATTCAAACTTTATGAAATGAATCGGGTGGAGATGATACATCATAATTCTAATATGTGTAACTTAAAGAACATAGTCATTAGCTAATGGATCAACGGGGCTTCTAACATACACAATTACATTAGTGACGAGTGATGTAAATCATGCGGTAAAGCTCTCGCTTAACTCTCTTGAGGTGCTAGGATGATCTATAACGCACAATATCCGCGGCAAGTGACTTAAATGGCGGAGAGCTCCGCATCCAAAATTATGTATATTGAAAATCTACAATCTTTGTCCATATGAATAGATCTATGTATAGCCAACACTGGCAATGTAAATTTAAATAGTGATTCATACTTGTATATGTAGCTCAGACAACAGGACATGCGACATACGAATAGATCTATGCATTTTTTCCCCTTTTTATCAATTTTGTATATTTAATTGGGTTAATACCTTATTTTGTCCCGAACTATGATCATATAATCAACTTTTGCTCGTGGTTTCAGAAATTAACATCTTGACCTCAACTATGCAACATATAGACTCAATTGAACCGACACGTGGTTTGACCGTCAATTGAGATGGTCAACACGCCATGTCATTGCCTTGTCATCCTAAAAATCCTTAAAAAAAATTCAAATTATTTTAAATATTATTTTTTGGGTAATTTGAAAATGATAAATAATAGAAATTAGGAAAATAATTTGAATTTGAATTTTTTAATGATTTTTAGATTTACGAGGCAATGACATGGCGTGTTGACTAACGGTCAAACCATGTGTCGGGCCAATTGAGTCTATATGTTGCATAGTTCAGACCAAGATGATAATTTTTGAAACCACGTGCAAAAGTTGATTATATGGTTATAGTTCGAGCCAAAATAAAATATTAACCCTATTTAATTTTCTCTTACGTTATCGAACAAGTGGCATTTTTCATTTTTGCAGCCAATTGGGCAATTGGCTACCTAACAAAATCAACGGCTAAATTACAAGTTTGGTCACTTGAATTACTAGTAAAGTTTGCGTTAGCCACTAGAATTACTTTATTCCATATGTAGTCACTTAAATTAGGTTAACAATTCAAGTTTGGTCACTGGTCGTTAGTCTCGGTAAACTTTTGCTTATGTGGCGGTCAACTTTTATAGTTGACCGTTAAATGAGTGACGTGATGATTAAAAAATAATAAAATAAAATTATTTTTTATTTTCCAGCTCATTATTATTCATCTGCCCCTCCCGTGTCACTAGCGGCTCCATAATAATTCTGATAATTATTATCGACTCCAGCGGCGACGGAAGTCCCAAGAGATCAAAATAATCAGACAATCTCCGAGAGAGGAACTGGGGACCTAACCCAAAGGAAGTAGTGTTGAGCATCGCGGATCGAACCTTCGGCATGGAGGAGGTGACGGTGGCGAAGGATGTGCTGGATCCGGCGGCAATGCCGCGACCATAGGTGGCGAGCCCGCGAACTCTCCTCGTCACAATGTGGACGAATTCGAAGCTAATCCTATTGCTCTTCCAATCTCCGATTTCCTTCTCTTTGTGGAGGAGAACAAAATTTTTTAGGGTTTAACCAGAATGGGTTTTACAGATGGATCGAGATTCAAATTTCCAATTCAGACACGATGCGTCGATGAGATCCTTGTTGAATCCAATGGAATGCAAACTGACAACTTTTGTTATTGATCAAACGAGAATATATACACACGACGGTTGTGCCTAGACAGTTTGGCATCAATCCACTTTCCCATGATCTCACAGCTACCACTACTCTTAACTGATTCAAACCCAGCAGACTCAACCTACGAACAGGATCAGACTGTCTACAAACTAAACAAAAGGACTAACACACAAATTAACCAACACGACACAGTATTGACAACATGACACAGTCTTGCCAATACGACACAGTACTAATTCAAACTCAGCTAGTCTTCGCGCCAAGAACCTCTGCTGCACTTAGAACTTCAGCACCAATCCAGATTCAGTATCTTCAACATCCTCCCCTGAACTGAAACATCTCACAAGTTTCAGTTCAATGTCAATTCAGCACCATCATGAACTCCAAGGTGACTTCGCAGGAGCATAAAAGAGTCCAACTTGAGTGGCTTAGTCATAATATCAGCTACTTGATCAATGGTTCCACAATGATGCAGTTCGACCACTCCTTCTCTTGCAAGCTCCCTTAGAAAGTGAAATCGAACATCTATGTGCTTACTCCTACCATGTAGCACTGGATTCTTTGAAAGTTTAATAGTCGAGCTATTATCACACATAATTCTTGTTGCCCCCTTTACACATTCCCTCCAATTCATCTGCTCAAGAATCCTTCGAAGCCACACACACTGGGAAGCACAATATGAGGCAGCCACAAACTCAGCTTCTGTGGTTGACAAGGTCACCACTGGCTGCTTCTTTGAAGACCACGAGATGGCACCTCCTGCAAGAAAAAATACATAGCCACTAGTACTTTTTCTGTCATCAAGATCACCTGCATAGTCGCTGTCTGTGTACCCTAGCAGATGATCTTGTTCATTAAGTCTCTTGTACCAGATTCCATGCCCTGCTGTCCCTTTTAAATGCCTCAGAATTCTTTTGACTGCAAGCAGGTGCTGCCTTGTGGGAGACTCCATGAATCTGCTCAAAAGACAGACTGAGTACATAATGTCTGGTCTGGTTACAGTAACATAAAGCAGGCTTCCTATCAATTGCTTATATTCTGTAGGATTCACAAGAATGCCATCTCCAGCCTTGGTGAATTTTGTTCCAACAGTCATAGGATTATGCACAGAATTGCACTCTGCTAGCTTAAACTTCTCTAGTATATCATTCACATATTTCTTTTGATGTATAAAATTCCACCAGCAGCCTGCGTTACTTCAACCCCCAAAAAATATTTCATCCTTCCAAGATCAGACATCTCAAACTCCAACTTTATGGACCTTTTGAACTCCTCTAGCATAGCTGCACTGGTACTTGCATACATTAAGTCATCCACATAGAGTGAGACCATTAGCACATCAGCACCAGTCTCTGTTAAACCATGATGAGCAGCCAAAGCCAAAAAAGTTCTGATGGTGTCCCATCTAGCCACTGGTGCAAAAACTTCTGTGTAATCCACCCCATACTGTTGAGCATACCCTTTTGCCACTAGCCTTGCTTTAAATTTGTCTATAGAACCATCTTCTCTCAGTTTGGTTCTAAACACCCACTTAACTCCAATTGGAGTCACTCCTGCTGGTTTGTCAACTAGCATCCAAGTATTATTCTTGATTATACTGTGGATTTCTGCCTTCATTGCTTCTCTCCACTTTTCCTCCAATACTGCCTGCTCAAAGGTTTGAGGATCATCAGATACTGCCACCATTGCCAGCCAATCAGTACCAGCATAGGTGCATTCATAGACATCCAAATAACCAGGAGGCTTCCTATTTCGAGTTCCAAGCCCTCCCCAGTTGGTTGCAGATCTGATGCAGTGCTTATTTCTTCCTCTGCAGTGTGAGGTGTTTGTACTGAGGTTGAGGCAGTGGAGCTAGCAGGAGTCTGAGGACTTTCAAGTTCTGCAGGTGCTTCAATTTCAGCAACAGGAGACTCCAAATCATGATTTTCTTCTTCTACATCTGAATCATAGTACAAATCATCACTGCCATCCCAAATCAGTTTGGTTAACTCAGGTTCAGCTTCTGAATTTCCAGGACAACCCTCTTCTTCATCAAACACTACATCCCTACTAACAACCACTTTCTTTGTAACAGTGTTATAAAGCTTGTAAGCTTTAGATTCTTTGGAAATGCCAAGAAATTGACATTTAACACTCTTATCATCAAGTTTCCTCCTCTGATGGTCATGAACATGAGCATAAACTGTACAGCCAAAGATCCTCAAGTGGTCCACAGAAGGAGGTTTCCCTGTCCACAGCTCCTGGGGAGTTTTCCATTCATTTGCTGAAGTTGGACTTCGATTAAGGACATGAGTGGCCCATTCCACAGCTTCAGGCCAGAAAAGTGAAGTCACTTTGGTGTCTGCCAGATAGCATCTAACCATGTTCATTATAGTCCTGTTCTTCCTCTCAGCAATGCCATTTTGCTGAGGAGTTAAAGCAGCTGTGAGCTGCCTCCTGATTCCATTCTCTTCACATACTTGTCTAAACTCAGTCCACATGAATTCACCTCCCCTGTCTGTTCTAAGACATGTAATGAACTTGCCAGTTTCCTTTTCAACTTGAGTTTTGAATTTCTTGAACCAAGTAAGAGCTTCAGATTTTAGCAACCAGAAAGTAAACCCAAAGTTTTCTACTGTAATCATCAGTAATGGTCAGTATATACTTCTTACCACCATTTGAAGCTGGAGTGATTGGCCCACACAAGTCAGCATGAAGCAACTGGAGAGGTTGAGTTGCTCTCCATGCCCCTTTCTTTGGAAACTTACTTCTGCTTTGCTTTCCTATCATGCATGTACCACAGATTCCCAATTCTCCATTCAGCCTGGGAAGACCTTGAACAAGTCCCTTTTTATGCATTAGCAGTAATCCTTTCTCACTCAAGTGTCCAAACCTTCTATGCCAAAGATTCAATGTTGAGTTCCTGGCATTAGTAGTCTGCAAACACATAGAATCAGATTTTTGCTTGTCCTTCAAGCACTCTGCATGTACCACAAACAATCGATTGGTTTTCATGACTGTCTGCAGCAACCGCCCTTTTGTTTCCTGAAAAATTTTGCAGATGCCATTCTTAATCTCAAAACTGAGATTCTTTTCTTGCAATTGACCTACACTGAGCAAGTTAGTGTTTAAGCCAGGCACAAAGAACACATTCTGTATCACTAGGGAAGTTTGATCCACTAACAGCTTAACACTTCCCTTTCCTTGAACCTCAAGCTTGCTGCCATTTCCTAGCTTTACAGTGCTGTTGAAGCTAGTATCAAGTTGGATGAACCATTTCTGATTACCACTCATGTGATTACTACATCCAGAGTCCAAAAACCACCAATCCTCAGTCTGGTTTTTCTGATTTGACTCCAGAAAAGCCATTAACCCTTGTTCTTCTGTCTCCTTGGGCAACTCTGTGATGCTATCCTCAACCACAGCCATAAGCAATACATCCTCTTTCATGTCTGGATGGGAAGTTGGTTGAGCAACATTAGAGAAATGAGCTTGATTCTGATAATGTTGATAATTACCTTGCTGAGAATAGTTCCACTCAGGGCATTCCCAGATGAAATGACCCATTTTGTGACACTTGAAGCACTCAACCATGTCTCGGCTCCATGCTCTACCTCTTCCTCTACCTCTTCCTTGATAGCCACCTCTGCCTTGTCCTTTTCCCCCTCTGCCACCAATGTCATAGCTGACCTTCAAAGCCTGATCACTTTCAGTCGATTGTTTAGTCAGTTTTTGCTCATGAACAAGCAAAGAACTCTGCAGAGAGTCAACAGACAGAGTTTCGATGTCTTTTGATTCTTCTATGGAGCAGACAATGTAGTTGTATCTTTCTGTAAGAGTCCTCAGGATCTTCTCTACTATCTTCTCATCTGTCATCATCTCACCACAGTTTCTCATTCCATTTGCCACGACCATGACTCTTCCAAAGTAGTCATTCACAGACTCTCCTTCCTTCATCTCGAGAATCTCAAAGTTCCTCCTCAAAGCCTGCAACTGAGACTTTTGTACCCTTGCATTACCTTGACACTTGGTTTGCATAGAAATCCACAGATCTCGTGCAGTAGTCTTGTTTGTAATTGTTTTCAGGATGCTTTTGTCGATAGAACTAAAAAGATAGTTCTTCGCCTTCAAATCCTTCAATCGATTTTCATCCTAGACCTTCTGCTGTGAGGCAGAAAGCACTTCTTCTGCTGCAGGCTCCTTGAAACCATCCTTCACCACTGTCCAATACTCCTTGGACCTTAGCAGATTCTCCATAACTAAACTCCAATGCTCGTAATCCCCATCGAATTTGGGGATACCAACCTGAGCAAAACCACTGTTATCACTCATGATTGCACTCACCAGTCCCAGTTCTTTACTTCTCTCACAATCTCTCGTGTTTCCCAACCCAGAAGTAACTGCTGTTTTCCACACAAGTTTCTCGGTTACAGTTTGCCACAGAGCTCTGATACCACTATGTTGAATCCAATGGAATGCAAACTGACAACTTTTGTTATTGATCAAACGAGAATATATACACACGACAGTTGTGCCTAGACAGTTTGGCATCAATCCACTTTCCCATGATCTCACAGCTACCACTACTCTTAACTGATTCAAACCCAGCAGACTCAACCTACGAACAGGACCAGGCTGTCTACAAACTAAACAAAAGGACTAACACACAAATTAATCAACACGACACAGTATTGACAACATGACACAGTCTTGCCAATACGACACAGTACTAATTCAAACTCAGCTAGTCTTCGCGCCAAGAACCTCTGCTGCACTTAGAACTTCAGCACCAATCCAGATTCAGTATCTTCAACAATCCTCAGATTTCTCCGGGGAAGGTCGGAGGTAATTGGGCCCTGCCATTTCCAATTACGACGTTGCCGCTTCCCAAGCATTAGACCTGACCCGATAACACTCCTCATTATTGTAGTCTTGTCGATTCCAACCTTGATAATGTCACCAATTCGAGGTCGGACTTCTCGTTTTCTCGGCGCAATCCCGAATCCTGTCCGGCAGCTCCTGCCGCCAAAGTTGAAAATAAAAATAAAATAAGCGAATAACCAAGAAGTCGGGGAGATTGAAGGATTCATGCGACGGAATCGAAGGAGGAGGATGGTGGGTAGTAGAATTGCAATGTCGGTGAAGTTAGCGGCAAAGACGATGAGGACGATGGAAGGATTTATGCGCCGGTGAAAAATAATAATTAAAGGAATTATGATTTTTTTAATTTATAATAATTAGTTGGAAAATAAAAAATAATTTATTTTTTTATTTTTAGTTTTTTAATTGTCGCATCACTCATTTAACGGTCAACTATAAGGGTCGACTGCCACATCAACAAAAGTGAATGGAGACTAACGGCCACTGACCAAGATTGAACCGTTAACCTAGTTTAACGGGTGACTATGAATGAAATAAAGTAATTCTAGTGGCTAACGTGAACTAACCTAGTAATTCGAGCGACGAAAATCAACAAAAGAATCCAAACAAAAAATTCCCATCACAGTCTTGCTATCGACTGCCACCGCCGGCACAATCTACGATGTCCCTTGTAGCCACAGCTCCCCCCTCCGACGGCCCCATCATCGCCGAAGTCGATATGGGTGTCGATTCCTCCGCTCCGGTCGTCAGAGCCACCGTTGTACAGGCTTGCACAGTCTTCTACGACACTTCCGCCACTCTCGGTAAGCCCTCTTTTGTTACTCTCTCGCTCTCTGCTTCATCTCGATTGAGTTGGAAAATTAGGGGGCGAGGAACTAAGAATTGGGTTGCTCGCCGGACTTGGGTTTTGCTTGCCTCGGCTTGATTTGGTTCAAATAGACGATGATTGATGGGTTGTTTGGTGTGTTATGGATTTTTCCATATTAGAGAAGGCTGAAAGACTGCTAGCTGAAGCAGCTGGGTATGGCTCTCAGCTGGTTGTGTTTCCAGAAGCGTTCGTCGGCGGCTACCCTAGGGGTTCCAATTTCGGGGCTGCCATTGGGAATCGAACACCAAAGGGCAGGGAAGAGTTCCGCAAGTATCATGCTGCAGCCATTGATGTACCTGGTGAGTGATAGAGGCCTATAAGAGGGAATTTCATTTGATCTCTTATATGACTTAGGATTGATGATGAGTTTGTGGTGTTGATTCAGGTCCGGAAGTAGACCGATTGGCCGCCATGGCTGGGAAGTACAAGGTGTTCTTGGTGATGGGAGTGATAGAGAGGGATGGATACACGCTCTACTGCTCGGTTCTGTTCTTCGATGCGCAAGGTCATTACTTGGGGAAGCATAGGAAGATGATGCCAACGTCAGTTGAGCGAATCATCTGGGGGTTTGGAGATGGATCGACCATTCCTGTTTTCGATACCCCCGTGGGGAAGATAGGTGCTGCCATTTGCTGGGAAAACCGAATGCCCCTCCTAAGGACTGCCATGTATGGGAAAGGTGAAAGCTTTTTCTTTCTTTCTTTCTTGAACAAACAGCCATATGAACACTTTTTGGTGCAATCGTTGCTTGATTCTTCTTAACCACTGGTTGCAGGTATTGAAATCTACTGTGCACCTACAGCTGATTCCAGGCCAACTTGGCCAGCATCGATGACTCACATTGCTCTCGAGGGTGGTTGTTTCGTGTTGTCTGCAAACCAATTCTGTCGGCGCAGAGATTACCCTCCTGCTCCCGAGTATGTGTTTGCAGAGATAGAGGAAGAGCTTGGCCCGGATTCTGTTGTGTGTGCAGGAGGCAGTCTCATTATATCTCCAATGGGGACTGTTTTAGCTGGACCCAATTACGAAGGAGAGGCACTGATATCTGCTGATTTAGGTATCTCTATCTCATTGTTCATCTTTCAGCTCATAGTGTCGCCCATGGATGCCCTCCACTTTTCATACTTCAATTAACCATTATGCTCTTGGTTGACCAGATCTTGGAGAAATTGCAAGAGCAAAGTTTGATTTTGATGTGGTGGGGCATTACGCGAGGCCTGAAGTTTTGAGCTTGACCGTGACGGACAATCCAGTCAGTGCCGTTTCATACACTGCATCATCAGCTGCTGTAAAAATTGACTGCTCTCAGACGAAGTAAAAGTCTGTTCCCAGATCATCAGCTGTTTGATTGGATGGAGAAGGAAGCCAAGCTATCTCACGTTTTGGCTGTCAAATGTATGATAAAAATTAGGGGACTTGCTTGTATGTTAATAGCTTCGTGTTGTACCATGAATCTGTTATGAGAAACTTCTCTTGTCGATTCAATGTAGAGGACAGTTAAGCTTAAAGTCAGCTGCTTTCGTAATCTGCGTTTTTAGACTTCATTAGTGATGGAAGGAGCAAAGAAATATGGTTTAGTGCTTAATGCGGCAATGCCTATTGACTACCCACTCGGGAGAATAGTCAATTTCGCGAAAATGGTAGAAAAAGGAAAAGACAAACATAGCATATATTTGGGAGAAGAGGGAGACAAACTGCGAATTCAGATAAGCTGGTAAAAAACTACAGTTGGAAATGGAAATGCAAGCTAAGTCCACCATCAGAGATACCGTGCGCGCCACCGTGGTTCAGGCGTCGACGGTCATGTTCGACACTCCGGCCACTCTTGGTTTGTTTACTCTATGCTTCTTCCTTCTCATCGCATTACGAATTTCCACATGAAACAGTGAAACCAAGACTGGCGTCTCTGCAACCGTCCATTGCAGATAAGGCTGACAGACTACTAGCCGAGGCGGCGGCAAACGGTTCCCAGCTAGTTGTCTTCCCTGAAGCTTTCGTCGGCGGGTATCTTCGAGGCTCCACTTCCGGCTCCACCATCGGCAACCGAACTCCACAAGGCAGAGACGAGTTCCGCAAATACCACGCTTCAGCGATCCCTATACCAGGTAGTGCGATCTACATTTCGTCCAACACTTTTGAATCAATGTGCGATCTGGGTCATCCACATAACCCTTGGTTTTTGCTGAATTCAGGTCCTGAAGTGGACCAATTGGCGGCAATGGCGGGGAAGTACAAAGTTTACTTGGTAATGGGCGTGATAGAGAGGGATGGTTACACGCTTTACTGCACGGTGGTGTTTTTCGATTTACAGGGTGGTTATTTGGGGAAGCACAGGAAGCTGATGCCGACTTCAGTGGAGAGGATAGTGTGGGGATATGGAGATGGGTCGACGATGCCGGTTTTCGATACTCCGTTGGGGAAACTTGGTGCTGTCATCTGTTGGGAGAACAGAATGCCCCTTCTCAGAACTGCAATGTACTCCAAAGGTTTGTTGTTTCCTTTGTTTAACTTGGGGAGTTTCTGAGGCTCGCTCAACCAATTGCAGATGATGATTTCCAGCTAGAGAAATGGATTTATCTTGAATTGTCTTATGATTGATTGATGAGCTACTATGGGTTGATAACAATTTTGCTACTTGGTGTTTAGGAATTGAGATATATTGTGCACCTACTGCCGACGACTGGGATTCATGGCAAGCAACAATGGCACACATTGCAGTCGAGGGCGGCTGTTTCGTACTGTCGGCGAACCAATTCTGTCGAAGGAAAGACTACCCGCCTTCTCCGGAGTATCTATTTACCGGGATGGAAGAAGAACTGGAGCCAGATTCTGTTGTGTGCAAGGGTGGGAGTGTTATCATATCACCTTCAGGAACTGTTCTTGCTGGGCCTAATTACTCTGGAGAGGCATTGATCTCTGCTGATCTCGGTAATGTACACAACGAGTTGGCTCTTTCTCGTTGGAATCTTGGGGATTGTGATGATAGTTTTTTGCTCATTGAAATACTGATACAAAAGCTGTTGATTGTCTGCAGACCTTGCAGAGATTGCTAGGGTGAAATTCGACTTCGATGTGGTGGGGCATTATGCAAGGCCGGACGTTTTCAGCTTGATTGTTAAGGACCATCCGATGAACCCAGTTACCTTCATGTCCTCGACTGGTGCGGAATCAGAGAAGCCTGTAGCTGGTGGTTCTGGAAGGTAAGAGTAGCAGGGATTGCAGGATGACTTCTGTCCAGAGGTTACAATGTTTCTAAGCACTCAGTATCTGCAAGCTTGACTTATGGGAACAAGTATTTTTCAGTTGCAATAGATACTCTACTAAATATTTCCCGTCATCTTGTCAATGGAAGAACTTGACATATGTGGGAGGAGGAGTAATTCTCTCACTCCCTTAATTCATTATCTTCTGACTCTTCATTACTCTTAACACATTTACTGCCATTCTATAACGAAAGTGCTTGCCTGTTAGGGATGGCAATAAAACCTATGGCCTGTGGGTATCCGATCGCCTCTGACCCAGTCAACGCGGGGAATCCCCGCTTTGACCGGATATGGGGCAGGTATGGGTAAAACCCGCAAAAAGTTTGATGGGTATGGGGCGGGTATGGTTTTGACCTCCCCGCCCCATACCCATACCCGCCCCACCAAGAGAATTTCTTCACATATAAAAAAATATGTGGATTAAATTGTAATCTATCAATGGTGATAAGGATAACTCAAGAAAATAAATAGTAGAAATGCAATTGAGTGACCATTTTAATCAAAATCTAATTCATTTTCCTCAATTCTCCTTTCACTTTTCCCCTTGTCTACAAGATTATGATAGTTAATTATTACTTAGTAGATGTATAAGAGTTAGAAGATAATAATTTGAAAAATATTATACTCTATATTATGTATTAATGGATGTTTTAGGATCATATACTTTGAACCGTATTAAGAAAATGATCGTGTTTTGTTGACTTCATGATATAATAGGTTCGTTTGGAGTAATAACTAAAACTTTTCTTGTAAATTTTAGGTATAATAATGTTGGATGTATGGGTACGGGTATTACCCATGGGTACCCGAAACCCACGGGTATGGGGATGGGTTTGCAAAACATTTCCCCGCATGAGTATGGGCGGGTATGGATTTAGGTATTTGAAGATGGGGATGGAAATGGTTTAGACAAACCTGTCCCATTGTCATCCCTACTGCGTGCCTGATTGATTATGTGAATGAAGCACATCAAATCAAAGACACAAGATTTGATTTATTAATGTCCATACATTCATTACCATATACATAAAACATAGTAGCCACAACATAATGAATATTTTAAATTATGTCAAGTCATAAAACTTAATCAAAATGGTTCCATGGTCTAGTGGTCAGGACATTGGACTCTGAATCCAGTAACCCGAGTTCAAATCTCGGTGGAACCTTTGCTTTTCTACGTTTTTTTCCCCAGTAATGAAATTCTGAAAAGAACGGCCCATGGGCTCGTGGCCCAAATTGAGAGTGGTTTTGGTGGGTTAACCAAAACTGAGAAGTGACGGGTGGAGGAGCAGGGAAGTGGGCCAGCTCGGTCCCAATTTTGACGGGCCTCTTCGATCGCCGGAGCGCTCGACGGCGCCAGCCATCCGATCAGCCCGAAACCTATAACGCTCAGATCCCCTCGAAAAGCTTACTGCTATCCCCAAAATTCACAGCAAACCACAAGACTAATCTTAGTTTACCAAACAACTTCATAAAAATTTAAAGGGTTCGGAAAATGTTCAAATGAATACATATATACCACATGAACTTGCCACCTATCCACTTCAATTGGAGTTATTTGTGAGTTGATCAATGTCAAATCGCGGATTAACCATCACATATACATTGCCTATACTACTTACTATTCCGCTCTTTTGTAGGTTTGATTGTTGGGTGGAAGCTTCTACTTGTATGTTGTAACAGCACAAACCCTGGGCAGGGAAGGGCAGGTCTGACCTCTACTGAGCTTCAAGTCAAGTTTTGGCAGCAAATTGTGAAGAAGTTTGATTCGTCCTACCCCGTTGACCAGGCCAGTGTAGAATGAATCTTGGACCGGTCAGTTCCAGGCCTAGCTAGTCTACGGGCATGCAGTCGAGTCCACTACCAGTGGGCCCAGAAATACGCGTGCAAGTCCAGCCCAACTCCTTCGCTACACAGTACACACACGATCGTGGACTGACCAAAACGCTATTTCAGTACTTCCATTTGAATTTTTCTTTTATCTAAATTTGCTTTATGTTCATTTTCTTTTGCTGTATAATTTTCTCTTGTACAACTCTTGGGGGCTCTCTGAACCTCATTTGGTGTTGAATAAAAGGTTGCACTTGCATCCATTTACCCAAAAAAAATCGTGAAAATAATTTATGACAATGGAGTTTTGAAATATTTTCGGCATTCAAAATTCTGTCTCTGTTACTTTTTTTTTCCAGTAGGGGCATATTAGCCATAATAATTTCTTAAGTCTTGCACAAAAGATATGATGCTTTTTATTTTATTTTTTACTCCGCACACAATACGGTTTGCAACTTTCGGTTTGGTACGGTTCAAAGCAAACCAGGATAAAACCATACAATCATTACATTGATTTTGTTTGGTTCGGTCTGAATACCAATTCGATCCAAATTCTCTTCAATATTCACAAAAATCCAAACAATGTAACCCATTCTTATTTCGTAACGTAACCAAGTTTCGTAAAAAAAAAAAAAAACACTAAAATTTGATGAAGCTTCCTCTCCCAAGTTTGAAATACCCGTTTAACCAATCCAAAAAAAAAAGCAAGAATTGCATCTCTCGCAAACACAGAATGAATAGACTACAGCAAGTTGCACAAATTTGGTCCAAACCCCTTAAATACAAAAGGATAAATAATCAAAGCGTGTATATATCATTAATGAAATGATGATGCAAAATGCTATTAATACAAAGATCTCCGGGCAACCAAAATCTGCAGAAACAGGGGAAGGAAGGCGGGGCAATGTGCCACAGCACAACTTTCGTGGCTTTGGCTTGCGGGAAGTGCAGGTCAGAAAGCTCCATCGCTGGTGAGTCGGGGAGCAATCAGATCAAATTAGACCACCCAAATCACAATCAAATCAATCACATAAATTATAATTGCCATGCCCACACAATTTGGCATCATGCAATAAAGTGCCCGAGCCCCATTTAGCTACCGATTAGTGACCATCAAAGTTTCTTATGGGTTAAGATAGGAACGGTGTGGGGTTGGGTCGATCAGGTCTAAAACCAGACAAAATTTAAGAATTACGACATTAAATTAAAAGAAATAGAAGGGATTACAATGATGAATCGTACCAAATGTATGTTTGGTTCGACTTGACCTTGTTCAGTTTTATTGTTAGGGCTAGTATGGAGAAAAGGACCGATGTAACTCCCTTTACCATTGCCTTGGTGTTAACAAACTGCGCAACATTCGGATTTCTGCATGTGGATCCTAATGAGGGATCTACCTCTCGGCTAGTTTGCTTAGCAGATGGTGCAGTAGTCTCAACATATTTTCATGCGACAGCAAGGTCTGGTGGTTCAGAGGACGAGTCAGGGGGATGATGTTGTTTGCTCAAGAGGATTTCATTATGAAGGTTTGACATATTCATTTTTGATCAAAATGATGTCTTTTCTGGGATGCAAGTGGTGCTCTCTAAAGGGGTTTAGTTGTGGTTGCTTTCCAAGGGGATGCGAAGGTAGTGATAAACAAGATTGCTGCTAAGTAATTCCAGATGCACTAGGAGGGGTTATCCTTTGAGAAGATAAGCAATGGAAGAGGAGGTATCAAGCGTTCTCAATACATTACGGTTGATAGACAACACAATCGGATGACTCATTTTAGTGATTAGAAAGGTCCTATTATTATCCATACTAGTGTGTTAACTGTTGGATTTTAATTTCGTTCTTGGCGATGAGTGTCATATCATATGAACATTGTATCTTTATTTCCTTGTTAATAATACAAAGTAATTGATGTGCTGGAGAGGAAAACTTCCCTTTTTCATATATGTATATTCTACACACAAGATTAATTAAACCAAAACTAACTGTAAAATGTGTAGTTACTAATCGACCCCTAATTCTCCTCCATTAGCTCACATCAAAAGAAAGGCGAAAAACGTCAAGAAAAAAGCGACCCCAGTGACAAGGCAGAGCGTGTCCAGCACTTTCTCCCTCCTCTCCACGCGCCGCTTCCACTCCCTCTTCCGCTCCAAAAACCTCTCGTACTCCGCCTTCCCTTCCTCCCTCGTCCCCTTCCGCCGCCGCCGCTCCCCTTCCATCGCCCCACGCAAAATCCCCAAACTGCCCCTCCCGCTCAAACTCCTCCCTTCCATATCCTCCATCCCCAAATAGATCTCCCGCACGTGCACCTCCCCTCCTTCCTCCCCGCCGCACGTGACCACCACCCCCAACTCCACCTCCTCCGCCCCCTCCACCACCGTCGAGAATTTCAATTGAACCTCCCCCGTCAGCCAGTGGTGCCGCACCGACACCGCCACGCCGCTCGACACGTTCGCCGACCGCCGCGTAACCGGATCGATCACGATCCAGCTCACCCTCAGCTCCTCCTCCAGCCGCTTCAGCCACGCGCCGTCCTTCCCTCTCCCCGAGGAGTAATCCCTAATCCCCGTCGAAACCACCTCCTTCGCCTCCAGCAGCTCGATTCGAAACGGCGCCGTATTGAACCACTCCGTCGTCGTATCAGTCTCCGCGACCTTCGAAAAAATCGGGGTTTCTCCGTAGTAGATGTCGACGGCGGAGATGATCCGTCCCGCGGTTTCCAGATCCGGATTAGGGGTGGAGAGGCGGTGGTGGTGGTGGACGGCGGGGAAGGAGTCGGAGAAGAAGGATCGGTGGCCGTGCTTGAATTTCGGGATTAAGGAAGCTAGGTCGGGGTGAGCGACGGAGGGCCACGTGGCGGCGCAGATGTTCCGCCATAGGTCGGAGGAGGAGGATGAGGAGATCAAGGAGCGGAGGTCGGGGGATGTGGAAGCGAGGGCGGCGAGGGTGGGGCCGTCGAGGCGGTTGAGGATGTGGGACCGGAGGATGTCCGGGTGGACGGTGGAGATCGTCGCCGGTGAGGCTGAGGAATTTGATGACGACGAAGAATCTTCGGATTGTAGAGCATCCATTGTTGTGTTGTTTTGTTGGAATTTTGAATTTGGGGGAAATTGGGGGAGGAGAGGGGTTTTATTTATATAGGAAGGAAGGAAGGCGCGGAAATGGGAAACGGGAGGCCAGTTGGGATAGGCGAGTGGGAAGTCGTCAAAGTCAACAAAATTTTGCTATCGTTTTTTTCTTTGTGTTTATTTTTGTTGTTGATTTGTCGTTTTCTTTGTTGCGCTTTTGAGAAGTCAAAGAGTGGCAAGTTGGGTTGATTTTTAGCTTCTTTATTTATTTTATTTCCTTAGATTCCCATATAACAACGTGCCATGCCATGTAGACTAGTGCTTCCACGAATAGCCAACAAACGGGTACTAGGAGCAATATTTATATGAAGATAAGCGGCACATGCAACGGTGATTTGTGAATATCCGATAAACTAATGTGAACGAAAGATTTTAGTGTGCAAGCTCGTTGATGATCGTTATACAAAATTTGATTTTAATAGCAATAACACGTATGTACCGGCAAAAAAATACCTTATCGTATCGTATTAATTATTTTAGTCACAATTATTATCGCGATGATAATTACATTATTAATAGGGGAGCGTGTTATTTCTGACGCAGAAGAAGAAAATGGCCATACCATCAACGGTTTAGACGTCAAAACTCAAAGCCGTGTGGTTCACTTTGGAGCTCCCCAACTCTTTTTTTTTTCTTGGGTTTATTGTTGACCGAAACCTTCCCCCATCTGCTTGGAGTGACCTTTGCGGTGATTGATTGGGCATACCTTTTTACGCACGGGATAGGTTTGGATGTTACGAGACAATATTTATCGTAGCGTGATCACAACAAAATACTAATAATATTTTGGATTTGGTTTGGGCTGCCGGCTCGACCACGGAACGGTAACCGAACCGGATCTCGTAACATTTGGAATAGTCAGTAAGATTCTTGTACAGGCCAGGGTGTGAAACCATCTGGAATAGTCAAATATCCTGTAGATTAATTCATGGATTGAGATGTCGTGCCGTGCCGTCCGGTAGGACCGGGAAAACCGGCAACCGGAGCAAATCCGGAACGACACATTACAATTTCAACTTTTGGCGTACCGGCCGGTATTTGATGTCAAACCGGCGTTTCGCGAAATACCGTCCGGTATTGATACAACCGCCGATTTTTTCGCTGTGGAGGACAGCAACCGTACTCACCGCTATCCGCCAGCCTTCTCCCATCCAATCCTTCGTCGAAGTTCGTCTATCCACCAGCCTACCGATGGAAAAAAGGCCTGCCATTCTCTGTTCTGCCTCGCATCATGATGGAAAACTTTCAGTCCCGTCCACTTTGAATTTGCCTTGCAAGTGGCAAGTCGGCGCTCGCGTCAGAGTCAGCGCACTCGGGAGAGTTGCAGCAGAGTGGGGAGTAAGATGAAGAAGAGGACGTGTTGAAGATTGGGTGGTTTGCTGGTATCAATCGACGCAGGAGTCGTATGGGAGCCAATTGAAATGGATTGGAAGCTCCTGTAAACAAACGATTGGAAGCAGATGGATAATTTTGGTGGAAGGGTCAAGGTTTTGTAGATTTGAAATTGATAGAATAAATTAACTGGATTCCTATTTAACGTCCTAACTTTTTTAAAAATGTCGTCCTAAATTAACAAAACAGACGAATTTACCCTCACCTGCCCTAAATCCCTAAAACAGAGCTTTCCGCTGCCCTGTCGACGCCGTCCGCCCCGGATCTAAGTAATTGAAGCGCACATTATTTCACTGCGGCTCCTGAAGTTAGTTCAGGATAATTGAAAGAAACATTATTTCTTTAGACTTAATTCCGATTTGGTGTTCTTTAAATGGTTTGGTTTGCCTTTTAGTTGCAGTAAGTTGTGATATCATCAGATGTTAAGTTGGATGATAGCTTGTTTCTCTTATGTCAATGCAGAGGCCATTTCCAGAGTATCCAGGCTGTTGGTCACTTCTTCATCCTTCTAATCTGGAACCTTGTGAGATCGATCTCTGCATTTGTATTGAAAGCAGAGGACCGGAAAGCTTTATCTCTGCTCACCAGCCGCCGGCCTGCCCACCTCTCCTGCTCGTCAGATGGGTTGAAATCCCGTTAGAGGCGAGGTCGGCGGCAACTCTCTTATCCTCCCGTTTTCTTCCTCATCCCGACGGATATGGTCGACGACAAGAGGGGTTCCTTCTTCGGACGTCGATTAGGCGCTAGAGGTTGGTGATGACGATGACGACTGGGCACTTCTTCTTCTTTGTCCTTCCCATCAAGCTCGCAGCGGCGACGGGAGCAAAATCTGGTTTTGGATGACCGACAACAATTGTATCGCCCTAGGATATCAATATATTCTACTCCAAATACCAAACCAAATCAAATACCGGAAGGTTAGGGGTAATTTGATACTGCTACTGTCCAGATCATCATGGCTATTCCTCTGTCGATTTTTCCTGTGGCTGACCGCTTGATTTGGCATTATGAAGTTTCAGGTGAATATTCTGTGAAATCTGGTTATCGTTTAGCTGCGGCTGAGTACATTGCTGATTTTTCCACGATTCCATCGTCCTTTGACTCCCGCTCTTGGAAGTTTCTTTGGTCACTTCCTGTTCCCCCAAAGCTTAAATTTTTTCTTTGGCGCGTGGTACAAGGGTTTCTCCCTGTTTGAGATGTGCTTCGTGATAAGGAATTGATAGCTGATGATGATATTGAGGCTTACGCTTGTCCTGTCTGTGGTGGTGAGGCAGAGACTTTTGCTCATTGTTTTTTGGATTATCGGATTGCTTTGGAGTTGTGGGATTTGTTGGGGTTCAATCATATTCTTGCTCAAATTCGCTTGTGCCATGTTGCGATTGGTTGGCGTAGGTTATTTTTTGATGCAGGTTTATCCAAAGTAGAGATTTCATGGTTGGTTTTTCTGTACTGGAGGCTCTGGAAGTCCAGATGTTCGGCTACTTATGATGGTATTCAGTACCTCTCTCATGTTTTATTACGACATTATTACTCTTAGGTTGCTGAATGGGAGCTAGCACAGGCTCATCTGGAGAGATCTTTGCCTCGCTGTTCCCCTGTTTCTAGTGGGGTTTTACCTCGTGATCGCCCCCCTCCTTCCATACCTCCTGGTTCAGTGTTGGTTCACTTTGATGGTGCCACCAAATCTTTGGTCGGATGTGCCATTGGTTTTGTTGGCTTTGCAGAGGCTAATAACTCTATATTTGCTTGGGGGCGTTTTATTCCGAATATTGATGACCCATTTCTCGCAGAGCTCCTGGCCCTTCGCGACTCCTTACGTTGGTGCATGGCTCATTCGATCACTAATGTTTTGTTTTGTGGGGATGCGCAGGTGATCGTTCGGATGATTAATGCGAAGGACTCGGCGCACGCGGTGGGCGGAGCTCTCCTGCAAGAGATTCAGGTGTTGCGGGCTTCTTTCCTTCGTGCAACATTCCATTTCGCTCTCCGTAGGTATAATAGGGCTGCCCATGTCGTGGCAAGACAAGCCCTTGGAGCGATGGTGCAGACACTTGTCGACCATCGTGTTTTATTTATTTAATTTTCCTAGCCTGATCTTAGGAGGCCTTGTATTTTGTCGTATCTTTACTGCTTCCCTCTCGGGATAACTTTGGAAAAAAAAAAAAAAATTGCCAACCGGCCAAATTGGAAACTTGTCTGTTGATTAACACTTGAGCGACCGGCCAGCTTTTGAGCATACGAAAGGAGTGCATTAATTGTCATACTTAAATAATCATCCTTGTTATTTAAAATTGATTTTTGAAGTATCCCGAGTTTGATTCTCCTGATCTCCTCTAAATCTTCAGTACTCTGTTAGTCTGTTTCCGCAGTATAGTATATTATATTCGACTGCTCGGCTCGTGACGTTTTAGCGCAGACACGTAACTATATTTCCACGAACGTATCTTTGGCTGGCCAGCTATTATTTAAGGATTTTTCAAAACTAAGTGATGTCGTCAAGAGTTGTACTGACTGGAATATAAATAACCGAGTCCCGGCCGGCGCTACTTAGGGCTGTTCAAACGGATTGGTTACTGTGGTAACCATATTAATCCAATTATCCGATTATATAATGATAGTTTATGATAGTAATAACATATGGTTATGTTTTATTCATTAACATGATAATTATTTTCATGTAATGTTATGTTATTTGGTTAATCCAATTATCCGATTAACCAAACCAATTACACTTTGGTTTGTTTAATTTGGTTTTTATGTTAATTTGGACGGTTTGGTTAAGACATTTTATTCCATAGTTAATAAAATTTAAGCTTAATTGATTTGGTTATTACCACGATAACCATTTGAACACCCCTAGCTAGCTAGCGCTACTTACTCCCGGAGGTTCCCCGGCCTATAAATCCATTAGGCTGGGCTGGGCCGGGTCCAGGTTCGGTGCATGTCCTGCACCATTTTTATAACCAGTGTATTCTGTCCATTTGAACTCAATTTTTAAATATTTTCCACAAAAGGATGGGAATTGAGGTGTATAAGATTATACTCATTTTCATTTATTTTGTGGAAATAAATTTCTTCTCATTTTACATCCTTTATTTATAACATTGTGTTACGATGAACGCCGAGAATGATTAATTCGATTTAAAATGTATGAGGTGTAATATGTTAACTGTTAAGCTAGGATTAGTACACATAGTAGTTATGCATCGGGGTTATCTCAGCCCCTAGTCTGGCCCAGGATAGACCCAACTGGTGGCCCGGCTCGACCAGACCCGAAACACGTTTTTCACGATGCGAGTTGCGGCCCAATTAATATATACGGATACCCGCGCCAACTTTGCGGATCGTCATGACTCCGTTTGCCCGGTTTCCCTGCTTTTCGAATTAACTCCACGAGTTTCATTTGGAATCACGATCGAAGAGAGATGTGATTTTAAAATTCCCGCCATCACAAGCATGTGTGCAGTGCTGCAGAGTGTGCTCCATTATTCTCTTTTCACTCCATGGCACATGCAACAAGTTCATTGAAGCTTCTCTGGTTGCACTTCATCATTCTCATAGTTTGGATTCAATGTTAAAGCAGTAGTACTAATAATTTCTTTTTGGTGATCGTTTGGTTGCGAATTGTTACAAAACGTTTGTATTGTTCACAATGTATTATTTGGTTTCGGATTGTTAAATCGATTTATTGTGATCAATACACGTATTACATTATACATATATTGTTGAAACTTGATGCATTGTAGATTACAACGTCTGGTATTATGTAATTGTTAAGACTCCAATGGATGAAATGCTTTTTACGAGTAACTTCGGTGAAATAAAAGCCCATATGTGACTAACCCCAATTGATGTTAAGACTCTTTCCCTCTTGATGTACTAATTTCAACAGCTTAGACAACAACACCTTACCCTTTTTTTTGCCCCCTCCCCACCCCATAAATGGAGAAACCCTTTGTTGTTGATGAATCAAGGCACACCAGACTGCTCCAACCGCTACAAATGCCAGAAGCTAAGCCACTTGGTATAACCTAGGCCGGCAAAAATGTCAAACTTTGGGGTCACACACCAATTAATAATGACGTTAAGTCGAAAAATGATGATTTATAGATTTTAGAGTCCAACCTCTCGTGATGAATAATAGCTAAGTCAGCCTCATCTACATATATATGCACCATTTTGTCAACTCCCCTTTTATGGACGTATTCCTTAATTAAGACTGTTTTAAGCACTCAAAATGAAAATGACAAACGATATAACGCCAAGTCGAGATCACGATTTATTATAACTAACTACTTTTGAAAGATTCAATCTTTGCAAATCCCTCCTATCATATGCTTTTCACTATATTAGTTTGTTTTAACTAGTGATGGCAATTTCAACCCACCCCGCGGGTATTACCTGACCTAACCCGCGATGGGGCGGGTATTACCCGACCCGCAGTAGCGTGGGGCGGGGCATGAGTATCTACTTCCGACCCGCCTTGTCTCTTCCCGCCCCGTTCTAAAATCATTTATCTCAATTTCTTACAATATCTATACATATTTCTCCTATTTTGACTTTTTTTCAACTAGTTAGAGTCGATCTTTCAACTTGTTAGGCTCAATTATCCATTCTATCATCAATATTTTGACTCATTTATCTCAATTTCTTACAATATCTATACATATTTATCTTATTTTGACTTTTCTTCAACTAGTTAGAGTCGATCTTTCAACTTGTTAGGCTCAATTATCCATTCTATTATCAATATTTTTCATTCTTAAAGTGTTTTTCCCTACGTTTTATTGTAAAAAGTAAAATTTACTTGTATTTTTTTGAACAACATGTAAGAGTGGGTCGACCCGCCCCGCCCCGTACCCGCGCGAGTTTTACCCGCCCGGACCCGTAGTAGCATGGGACGGGGCATGGGAATTGAGGTACCCGCCCGCGCGCCCCATTGCCATCACTAGTTTTAACACGAGCAAAAGTATTTGTGATGTGTCGGTTTATCTAGATCCGTTGTTAATGGTGTTGTGATGTGCTCTACACGATTGGTAACGTATAAGCTTCGTCCATCTGTTTTATGTTTTGGACTAATCTATTTGGGAATGGATCAGGTCAGTAACCTTATGGTGAGTAACCATGAGTAACCCGTCCACATCAACATGACATCAGCATCCTCTCTCTCCTGGAAAGCCTTTAATTTCCCCCTTTTTAATCTTTGATGGACGATTTCTCACTCATTTTAAGTCGAAATTTAATTTTTTTTTTGCACAGTTAGATCAGATTAATTGTGCTCTTCAAAATGATATCCACTTTAATATATTTTTCGAACAAAAAAAATTGAGCCATTTTTTACCAGTCTATACCATATGGTATTGACTAGTATTGAAATAAAAGCATACCTAAGGTTTGAAAAACGTACCATGGTGGTATGAACAAACCAAGACTGTAGGATGGTTCAATACATGATAGTAGAAGTATATTAATTGTCATTTACGACTTTTAACATTGTATACCACACAATACCACCCCGTACCAGGGTGGTATTGTATGGTATTGTGTGGTATTTTTTGGTCCGGTAATTTGTTCACCCAGAAATTTGTAGATCCAATAGATCATGATGAACTCGTCCCTTCTGTGCAAACGTTTTCAAAAACGAATTAAAAACGAAGAAGATACCATACAATACCACCCCGTACCATGGTGGTATTGTGTGGTATTTTTTGGTCCTGTAATTTGTTCACCCAGAAATTTGTAGGTTCAATAGATCATGATGAACTCGTCCTTTCTGTGCAAACTTTTTCAAAAACGAATTAAAAACGAAGAAGATACCATATGGTATGCAGTTGGTACCGAGAGGCCATAATTTTTTTTCTCAAAAAATATTGAAAATTGATCTCATTTTGTAGAGCACGATGAACTCGTTCCATCTGTGCAAAAAAAATTAAAATCCGAGTAAAAATGAAAAAGAAATGAGTCAATTAAGAAAGCTAGAAAAAATAAAAATGGTCTTTAATTCTTCTTCCTTAGGTCTGAATTTTCTAAATAAAAGGTCCTAATTTGGTTATTGATTGGTGCATAACCCATAGTTATGCACCTATCTTGAGCCAATCTATTTAGGGCTCAAGATAGGGTGCATAACCATGGGTTATGCATCCATCAATAACCAAATATGGACCCTTCATTTAGAAAATCCAGATCTAAGGATGGAAAATTAAGGACTATTTTTATGTTTCCTAGCTTTCTTAATCGGCTCATATCTTTTTCGTTTTAACTCGGATTTTAATTTTTTTTGCACAGATGGAACGAGTTCATCGTGCTCTACCAAATGAGAAAAATTTTCAATATTTTTTTAGAAAAACAAATTCTGGCCTCTCGGTACCAACTGCATACCATATGGTATCTTCTTCGTTTTTAATTCATTTTTTGAAAAAGTTTGCACAGAAGGGACGAGTTTATCATGATCTATTGGATCTACAAATTTCTGGGTGAACAAATTACAGGACCAAAAAATACCACACAATACCATACAATACCACCCTGGTACGGGGTGGTATTGTATGGTATCTTCTTCGTTTTTAATTCGTTTTTGAAAACCTTTGCACAGAAGGGACGAGTTCATCATGATCTATTGGATCTAAAAATTTATGGGTGAACAAATTACAGGACAAAAAAATACCACACAATACCATACAATACCACCCTGGTACGGGGTGGTATCTTGTGGTATACAATGTTAAAAGTCGTAAATGACAATTAATATATTTCTACTATCATGTATTCAACCATCCTACAGTCTTGGTTTGTTCATCCCACCATGGTACTTTTTTCAAAATATAGGTATGCTTTTATTTCAATACCAGTTAATACCATATGTTATAGACTGGTAAAAAATGACTCAATTTTTTTTGTTCGAAAAATATATTAAAGTGGATATCATTTTGAAGAGTACAATTAATCTGATCTAACTGTGCAAAAAAAATTAAATTTCGACTTAAAATGAGTGAGAAATCGTCCGTCAAATATTAAAGAGGGGAAAATTAAAGGCTTTCCAGGAGAGAGAGGATGCTGATGTCATGCTGATGTGGGCTGGTTACTCATGGTTACTCACCATAAGGTTACTGACCTGATCCATTCCCTCTATTTAGGGTTTGCGAGAAGGGTTTCCACTTTTCTTGCTAAACCTTTTCTACTCTCGGCGCCTGCGGTTCTCGTTTGGAAAACATGGTCAGTACTGCTGACAGACAGGAAAGAAACTCTCTCCATCGCCATTTAAATTGGCAGCAAAAAAGTGTACACTCTTTCCAACTTGGCTAGAACTAATCATATTCCCAGTTGCTAATACTTTTTGCAACCAACAATGATTCAAGTCAACTACAATCACATTCACTTGTGTGCTGGTTGTGACGCGATTAGAGTCCATTCCCAGCCGGCAGTTCTACTGTTTCGTTACGTTCGTTGTCTGTTAAACCCGTCATAGATCACCTTTCTGCTCTACAAATCGCAGGTGCCAAGATCTGTTGTTCATCAGTAGTAAACACGCCGATTGATATTCGGATTACATGCGAAGCGATACTTATTCAGTTCCATTACGGACTAATTTCACCTCGTATGTAGGAAGGCTCGAGGGATGGTGACAGAACGAAGCACTTCAGCTTGCAACAGCAGGTCGGCCCTAAGAACGTTGAAATCTGACTTTCATGTATAGCTTGGTGATCAAGTCACAAGCAGCAAAAAAGAAATGATAAGCTAATAATACACAATCCTGAAATGCCCTCAAGCTCGCTTCTGATCAAACCGCCGTTAAAGAAGAACACAAAATCTGTTGTGGATCAACACAACGAGCACTGAATCTACAGTCGTGCAGAACTAATTTTTTTGGGATTTACATGTCTCAGCTTCTCAACAGGATGAACAGCTACTTCCAGAAGTGCACTCTATCTGCTTCAAGTCTCCTGGGTTTCAACTAGAATCTCAAGTCTGTTGCGTCAACATCTGAGTTAGATTTTCTGATCCAATAAGAGCTCGAAAACTTATCAAGCCAATCTTGTTGAGAGCAGCAGCATGATTATTCATCACCCCATATCGACGGCCCACCTAGCCCGATCTCGACCTCTGCAGACAACTGGGCGATGAGATTTGGATCACGGTTTTTGTTCCTGTTATTCTTTGTCGAGGTTGTAACGAAGCTAGCTAAAGATCGGTCGACTATTTTATCCTCACGAAGATGTTCTGACCTTTCCACAGCGCCATTGGCAAAGAAGTCTGCAAATGACGTTTCAGCACTGTCAATAATATCAAGTTCCTTCCTTGCTTCCTTCACCTTTGATTTCTTCTTCGCCGTTGTATCATCCTCGACAGGAGCCTCTTTTCTATTTAGTTTCTCTTCCTTACTTTTCTTTCCTTTTTCCTTCAAGGGGTTCTTTTCTACATCACGATCATTATTATCATTGTTCTCTCCCTGTTGTACCTTTTCCCTCTTCCGTTTCTTGTCACCTTCAGTCTCAGCTGTTTCCGGATAACTCTCAGTAGCATTATCAAGCTCGCCGCTTTCTTTTTGCTCCTTAGTTGGAAAATGCAACATGTCCTCGAATCTATTATCAGTCTTCCCACCATTCTTGGATTTGTCAATTGGTTTAGAATTGAAGATTTGCAAGTTTGGCAATAGCTTCTTCATCTACAGTAATAACAATCAATCAAGGTGAAACAGAGGAAACCGGGGGAAGTTACTGTGAACAAGTGCAAATTGAGACGAAAAAAGAAAATACCTTCTTCAGTAGCTTATCCTTGTCAGCAATAGGATTTCCTTGCAAATTGAGGTTTCTCAGATCGACCAATGAGCTCAGGATCTGCAGTTGTTAAAAGTCGACAGAAATTAGGATTCCAAACAAATGCTGCACTAACCTGTTAGTAAAACAAGAAACTAAGTTTCAAGCAATATAACAGACCTTCAGATCTGACCATCTCGTGATGGAATTATTCCCAATGTCCAAATTCTGTAGTTTTTTGTTATACGCCAACTCGCTTGGAAGAGTCTGAATAATTCAGAGAGGTGAATGAAAAGTGAAATAGCAATTCAATGAGCAGACCTTACAACTGAACCTGAACTAAAGGAACTCACATTAATTTCATTGTGAGAAAGTCTAAGTTCTTTGAGCTCACTGCAAGCCTTAAGGGAAGAACCAATGTTCTGAAGTTGGCAATGTGACATAGAAAGCTGCACATGAGAAAATAGATCTTTGTTTTAACAACTTCTTCCAGTAGCAGCAGATTACAGAATTTCAAACAGACAGTAAATGACTAGGGAAATGGTTACCTTTGTTAGGGATTTTGCCTTTGTCAGGGATTGACCAATTTCACGGACCGGGTTCCTAGAAAGCACTGCACAAGGATTCAAAAGGCCAGAATGATGAGCGAGTTTCTGACAATTTCCCTTTAATCTGTTCTATATGGATCCACATTTAAGACTTCGAGCTGATCTATGCACTGAAAATTAAAGGCATAATGGCAAGTTCCTCAAATAATGTTAACAAAGTAATATAACTTGTGGTAGCGATTCCTCAAATAATCTTCTGCAAGTAAAGCAAAGAACCAAGTAAAATCAAGAACATATGGAGTGTCATCTACAAAGTTTCCTTGCTAAGTGAATTCGATATTCAGTCATTCGTGGAAGCTTTTACCACGGGTTCTCCCATTAACATTCTATTGAGTGACTTCCTTTTCCTCCCACCATCCCTTCATGAGGGAGGGAGATAGGAGAAGGGTGTGGGGCAGCAGCGGTAGAAAAATCAGTAACATTGGGAAGACGTCAAACTTAGCCTAAAAGGTAAAGAACTGCTTTCATGGTGTAATCAAATAGCCGAGTCTTTTTCGTTCTTATGTAGTTTGTCAGAAGTGACTAACCTACAAATCAGCATGGAACAAGCAAAAGAACAAACTACATAATATTGACGAAGTATAAAAGTGCTAAGGGAACACCATACCAAGAGTATTCAACTCTTTCAATTCATCCAGCTTACAAACCGAAACAATATCATTATCTGCAAAATCCAATCAAAGTCAGAAGCCGAGAGGTACACATCGATAAAACAACAAAAAGGGAATCTTCATCACAACAGCAAACAGAAGCTCACCATTTAGGATTAATGCTCTCAAGCTCACGACAGATTTGACCTCATCTATCGACTTAAGCTTGTTTTTTCCAGCATTTAGAACCTGATCATTCACAACCCATTCAATGATTAACCATCCTAACAAAAGACTAAACAACCCAGTAACCAAAATCCTCAAAGATCACAGATTTCAGCAAATGCAAAACAAGTTCGATAACAAAAACTCACGGTGAGATTAGGAAGCGCTTCGATTCCTTTCAAGCTCTGCAGCTTGTTTTGCACAACTGACAACCACTTCAAGTTGACACACGAATTCAATCCCTATTACCAAATAACCAGAAATAATCAACCAGATTACCTAATAACTTGCAAGCAGGCAGGCGGGGAAACATTGAGAGAGTAAATGAGGGGTGGGAGCTACCTCAAGCGAAGTAAGACTGTTGAAAGCAAGGTCGAGCCTTTCCAGGTTCTTGAATTCACTGAGGCAAGAAACCTGCAATAACAATTTGGAAAGTTTAATTTAAGAATTGAAGAAGGGAACGGAGGAGAGACGGAAGGAAGGAAAGGGTATTTATACATCAGAAAGAGCTTTGTGGGTGAGGGTGAGAGACGTGACGGAGGCCGGGTCGGAAGTTCGTTGATCCTTCAACACCTGGTCTCTGCTCAGGCGAACCATGGCGGCGAAAGATACAAAAGCTTTGCAACTGCAACGGGAAACGAATCCTCGACGGTCGGCAACGTTTTGTGACCTTCGTTGAGCTTTGCCGTTCAGCGGCTGCGGCGGACTAGTGGTTGATTACCTTGAAAGCGCGACGAAACAAATTGGAACAGAAATGGGCTGCTAGGCCCACTAACCTACAGCCCCAAGGGCCCAACATTAACATGAAGCCTGATTGGCTCATGCAGCAGCAATGGTCCAAAAGTTAAAACCTATTGCTACAGTGCTTTTTGGGCTGGGCATGCAGGCGGATCACCCATGGGTTTTGGCCAACCCATCTGTATTTGACCCAAATTTCGTTATGTGGGTGAGTGCGCGAGTGACCTGCTCAACTCAATAGCAAAAAGAACAAAGTCGTTGTCCATGGAGAGGGGAGAGTGGAGACGTTAGAAAGGAAAGTAGGCTACTTCTGAAGATTGAACCTCAAAGCCAACCTTCCAAATCGTAATCCCCCTCTTCTTCCCTTTATTTTTCCTCTGATTCTTGTGCCTAGATCACCTCTGTTTCCTCCGTTGAATCATTTTCCTTAGTACTCTGCACTTGACAATCATCTCCATCTGTAGAAAACACCTCCATAATAGAATTTTTACCCAATTTCAAAACTAAATCGACATTTTTTCCCTTCATATTCCATCTTCTTGTTTCCGCCCGGTAACTCTCTCCACCGATTATCATCTAAAGTCGACTCATTTATATTATATACATTGTGATGTGAGTGAACCCGCAAACCCACCCGCATCATCCACCATCCTCCTGACCCAACCCGAGACTAAATATGGGTGGATAATGGGTTAAAAATTATCAATCCAATTAAGTGGGGATGAGTGCGTTTTATAGTCAAAATCCACCCGACCCACCCAATACCCACCCTTACTTTCTACGATATTTCTCGTCTGACATAATTTTGCTCCACAATAGCATTGTATAAGTGTACTTGCCAGCTTACTAACAGTCTAACACGGATGTTTCTACAGGTAGCTAGCGTTACATTCGATTTGCTATTGCTTCTAGTCGTGGGTTCATACTTGATAGTCTCTTCGGGTTCCTTGTCATCACAACCAGGGTATGTCGACCAATTTATAATTTCAGTCATTGATATTATGTGCTCTTCTAATTTCTGCCTTCGTACTCTTCTTCAATCCACCCTATAAAAGACCAACTGCCACGGGACGGGTACGGGTATCGAGATACCCGCCCCGGACCTGGCTCATTGCTATTCTTAGAGACGCCCATGGCTGTAAACAATCGAACCGATTCTCAACCTTGGCGACTAATGAAAAACAATGAGTAACGAAATGTTGTTACTTACTACCTTCCCGTATGTGCTTCTTATCAATGCCTTATGGGCTTCATCCTTGGGGTAAAAAAACGTAATGCACCCTTGAGGTCACTTATTCGTTGTAAAGCTGCATGCATGCAGTGGACGTCTTTTCAAGTACTACCGGCGGACTTGAGATATAATCAGGGAATCAAAGGGAGATCACTAGCTTGCTTTCACAAAAGAACGAGCTTTTGGTCCTGAAGAACAGCTGGTGTAATCTACGATGATAGCCGGACCGTCGAATGAAAAGTAGAGTAGGTGAATCGGACGGTGTAAAGTGAGTTTTACAGAACGCAGAACACCTGACAAATCTTTTGCTTTGTTCGTATCGGGCGGCTGATATTCGTCTCGTCCCATAGCCTACCCAAGGATGTGATTTCCCCCCAAAAATAGACGAATTACCATCCCTTATTAGTGTATGGACTACTATCTTTCGAGTACAGGTTTAGGTTTGGTCTTAATGGAAAGATAAAATGGAGCACCTAGCAAACGTATTTTCACCAAGATTGTCAAACCGGTTTATACTGTTGTGCCGGTTTGGCAAGTGGAATGGTACGACCGGTAGTATAATCAGTTTGTGCCGGTTCATGCCGGTTTAAAAAAAATGTGAAAACAATTAATATCCAATGTATTTGATCATATATAAAACATATTTGTGGACAATTTAGTTACAATCCAACAAATATCATCAACTTAAACTATTACATTCATAAAATGAATAATAAATTAATTTTTTTATTCATTAAATTCATTAAAATAATGTCATTTTACTTATAATGTGTAAGTCGATCATACCGGTCATACCAGTGGTGTCATGCCGATTTCATGACCAGCACAGGTTGAACCGAGTGGCAAGCCACCGACATGACAATCATGATCTTCATAGACCAAGAACTGCGTGATCGCCCCTTTCAATTTTAGGGTGCTTGTATCTAAATATGTTTTTTTTATTATTTTTGTTGGCTAACACGTGTTCATGAATGGGTTCGCCGCAGCTTTGTCACCGGCTCTATCCTCTCCCGTGGATAGCATATTAGCATTACTCCTTGGCTTCATTCTAAGGTGTCATTTTCCGGTCCGCTGTCACACTGGATCTCTTTCGCTTCAAAATCTTTATGATGCCCTATTTTTCTTACCTACCACATAACACATCAGCACAATTATTGACCAAAATACATAATGGAAACCCTTCTTTTAAGAGACTAGAAGAGATTACAAAGATCCAATGGGTAGGATACTATGCCTACCATTAAAGGAGTTGATTTTTTGACATCCCATTCTCAATTGGTAGACATAATAAATGTTCTGTTATTAAATACAAAATAAGCATTAAATATACCATATTAATTACTTTTTTTTTTAAATCTAAACATATACAAAATACAATTCTCTCTCTCATCTTTGATCTTTCTCGCTCCTATCTCTGATTCTTCCTTTCCCAGCAGCCTCCGACCACCAAGTTTCCTCCGACCACCACACTTCGCCGGTAAAATCCCGCCGACAGACTCTCTCCGGTCACTTGCGAAAATATACCACTACACTGATATGTTGTACCACTGCACTGATACTCAGATATGACAATGGTACCAGTGCACTGATATCGCTACCAGTGCAGTGGTACAACGAATCAGTGCAGTGATATTTTTTTGCAGGTGGTCGGAGGGAGTCTGCCGATGAGATATTCACCGGAGAAGTGTGGCAGTCGGAGGAAGCCTGGTGGTCGGAGGCTGCTGAAAAAGGAAAAATCAGATATAGGGAGAGAGAATGTATTTAGTGTAGGTTTTCATTTGAAAAAAAAAACAAATAATTAATATGGTGCATTTAATTCATAATGTGTATTTAATGTGTGTATTAAATTCTATAATTGTATTTAATACACAGGGGTGTCATATTTCCAACCCCTCAAAGAGGTTAGCATGCTAACCGATCCCAAATCCAAGCAACAAGTTATGCACATAATTACAGACAAGGCTTCACGGTAGAGAGAACAAGATTAGATTAACATATATATATATATATATAATGGAAAATTTATCTGATTACGGAAGTTCGCAAAAGCCTACTATTCATGTGTTTTAATCAACTTTTAGTATTGAGTGTTTCGGAGATTCAACATATACAACTACCTAATCAAATCATTTCCGATACTATGCCAAAAATCAGTTGATGTCAATAATTCGAGTTGTTAGGATAAGACTAATTATGAATCATATATCACTCTCTTACGTGGATAATGTCAAGAACTAGTTATTAACACACCCTCTCAAACGAAAGCCACCATATACGGGCTTGAAGTTTGCACAGGTCCGGACAGAACACCATGTGCTTAACAGAAACAGATGGGGTTATCGGGATTCGAACAAAAGACGACCTCTCGATCACATAAACCTCTGATACTATGTCAAGAACCAGTCGATCCCAATAATTCGAGTTATTGAGAGAGGTTCATATACCATTTTATTAACAGATAACATAAAAAAATATATGTGACAAGGGGAGCGGTTTGGCTATATATATAGCAAGTGGCAGAGAACGATTTGCATAGTTCTGGTCACTGCTGCTTTGCCCCAAAAAGAAGAGGAGGAAGAGAAGAGATGGCCGTCGCCGCACCTAAAAGCGCTCCTGACCGGCGAACTATGGATTATGACCCAACTGTGTGGGGTGACTTCTTCCTGACCCACGTCCCCCAAACTGATGAGGTAACCTTAATTAATGTATAAGAAGCCATGATGAATTAGCTAGCTAGGTTTAATTAGCTGCTGAACGTATGTGTTAATTATTGTTGCTAATTAGTGATGACATGTATATATGTGTAGGTGGTGAAGGCTTGGGAGGAACAGATCGAAGTGCTGAAGCCAGATGTAAAAAGGAGGTTATCAGCTCCCATAGACCATTTAGCAGAAAGGCTGAATCTCATCGATGTAGTCGAGCGACTAGGCCTTGACTATCATTTCGAGGAAGAAATCGACCATATCATGCGACAGGTTCATCAAAACAACCATGGTTGCAACAATATTGATGAGGACGACGAACTCAACACCGTCGCACTTCGTTTTAGACTGTTGAGGCAACACGGCTACAAAGCCCCAAGTGGTACGTTGTTTCTTGTCTAATAACATATATATCGATCGGTCAATCACTAAAATTTGGTGACATGTTATATGCAGATGTGTTCAACAAGTTCAAGACGGAAGGAGGGGTGTTCAAGGAAGAGCTAGTGAATGACTTCGAAGGGATGTTGAACTTGTATGAAGCTGGATACATGAGGATCAAAGGAGAGTGTGTATTGGACGAAGCTATTGAGTTCACAAGGTCACATCTTACTGCAAAAGCTGTCGAGTTGGAGTCCCCTCTCGCAGACCGAGTCACTCGTGCTCTGAAAAGGCCCCTTCGCAAGGTCATGGCTAAGTGCGAGCACCTGTTTTTCATCTCGTTTTACGAGAAGCTCGCGAGCCACGATCCAGCCCTCCTCAGGTTGGCCAAGTTGAGCTTCAATCTGTTGCAGAATTTGTACCAGACCGAGCTGCGAACTCTGACCGAGTAAGTTAACCTGTGTAATAATAATAATGCATTAAGTTATTGTAATCTTCTCTTAACCTTATGAATGGATGATTTCAGGTGGTGGCTGAAGTTGGATACTCCAACAAAGCTGCCCTATGCAAGAGACAAGCTGGTGGAGAGTTATTTATGGGCTTTAGGAGGAATGTGGGAGCCCAAGTATTCCGTAACCAGACCGATCGTTGCCAAAATGACTCAATTCGGTACGCTAATGGATGACACATTCGATAACCAGGGTAACATCGAGGAACTCGAGCTGTTCACTGCTGCCATGGCTAGGTATGTCTACATTGTATTTTACATAATCAAATCTTACCCTTCTGATCATTGGTAATAAATATTAATGAGAGGAAGGGAGGGCATCATGGTCGGATAATTTATCACACGACGACCTAGACTCGATGAAGAGTTGGGATTGGTTGAATTAATTAATGCAGGTGGGATAATAGCATGGAAGGTATGAAACCCTACATGATGGTCATCTTCGAGGGAGTCGCAGGTATATATGGTGAAATCGCGTCAAACACTACCAAGGAAAGAGGGCTTTGGTATTTGGACTACGGGAAAAAAGCGGTAACTATATATGCTTAGATTTTCTAGCTGTTTTTTGTTTTGTTAATATGAGGTATAACATACATTATTGAACTTTTCCCAACAACTCGAGTTATTGGATTCAATTGGTTATTGAAATGGTATAAGAGCCTTCTGTAATCGAGAGATCATGACCCTCATTTTTTTAAACACATGGTATTCGAACCTGTGCAAACTTCAAGCACTTATAAGTCGCTTTCGATTGAGGGGGCGTGTTACAACTCGAGTTATTTGGACCAACTCGTTCTTGACAATTTTCATGCTCCATGTATATGGTGCAGGTTGGTAATGCAGTAAAGTTGTACTTGGAAGAAGAAAAACGGACCGACAAAGACTACGTGGCTACGGTGGAGGAGTATCGGCAGCTTTCATCTTTAACCACTTGTTACGAATGGATAGCTTACTCCGCTCTCTGTGGATTGGGCGACGACTTGGTTTCGAAGGACGCCTTCGAATGGCTGCTCTCCGAACCTGCCATGCTGATCGCGGCAACGGAGCAATGTCGTCTCCAGGATGACATTGCCGACCACTTGGTGCACGACTCGACCGACCCTTCGAATCACGACTTATCGATGTCGATGCTGAAAGAGGACGAGATAGAACAGAAGGCTACGTTGGTGGAATGTTACATGAAACAGTATGGCGTGTCGCAACAAGAGGCGACGAAGGCGGTGGCTGATTTCGTTGAGGAGGATTGGATGATTATGAATGGAGAGTTGTTGAACCCGCCGCCGAATGTGCCCGTACAGATTCTTACGGTGCTTCTCCGATTCGCCAAGAACATGGATACGCTCTACAAGGACTTTGATGGCTACACGCACTCTGGCACCAACACCAAGGATATGATCACCGCTCTTATTGTTACCCCCATGGTCATTTAGGTGAAATGAACATCCCCTCTCGATATATCGCGTAAAATAACGAAAAAAGCAACGAGGATCATCGATTTATGTCGTGGATTAAGGTTTCGGTTACATCAAATCTTTTTTTTCTCTCTTCCCCTTCGCTCACTCTCTCTCGATCATGAAGTTTGTTGTGTGCCGGTGTGCTTTTTAACTTTCATTCGCTTTGTTGTACCTGCAGTGTGTTTTTCATAGTTTCTCGGCAGAGTCTTTTTTATGAAAAATGAAATGTTTGGCTCCAGTTTTCTAAGATGAATTTTTCTTATTATGGAAAATTTAGTTTGCATCTCATCAATCTGGCTAGTGAACTCTCGGTCTAAATGCATAGATATCTAAAACACAAAATATGTACCGAACATAGGATCCCACACAGTCACACATAAGTTAAATGAAAACAATGTGGACAAAAGATCGTGTCAAAACATAGTATTTCCAAAACGAGACTGGACATCGAACTGAATTAGCAAAAGATTCAGGGTTTACAAATCATTTAGAAACTAGTAACTTACAATTTGTATAAAAGAAAAGGATTCATGATAGTTCTTAAAATTGATGATACTAATCTAAAAATTCTACATCTCATGCATCCACATATTCAAGAGCATAACCAATATTTATAATATCAAATTCTTAATCACACATACAAATTCCATATTCATATTCGAATGAGAGTTGCTGAGCCTGGTAACGCGGGCTTGTGACCCAACTGGGAGCATTAAGGTGTTGTTACCCCATGGTCATTTAGGTGAAATGTTGGAATCGTCTACAATAATGAAAAGACGATAAGGGTCGGCAATTAAAATCGTGGATTAGGGTTTAGTCTTGATCATGAAGTTTGTTGTGTGTTGGTGTGCTTTTGGACTTTTCGTTCGCTTTGTTTGACAAGTGTGTTCTTCATAGCATCTCTGCGGATATCTTTTTATGACAAATGAAATGTTTCGCTCCTAGTTATTGAGATGGATTTTTCCTTATTATGGAAAATTTAGTTTGCAGCTTGTAAATCTTGCTATTGAGTCTTCGGGATCCCGACACGATCCAAGTACCCGGATATCTAAAATACAAAATACGTATCGAATATCGCATCATCACACATAAGTTAATTGAAAACAAGTGGACAAAAGATCATGTCAAAACTACTACTTATAATAGTGTTTTTAGAATTGGATTGGACATCAAACTGAATTAGTAAAAGATTCAAGGTTTACAAATCAATTAGGCAAAATACAACGGTATATCCACAACTATCAGGTTTGTGACAAATATATCCATAACTATCGAAATACACGAAATATCCATTCCCGTCCACTCCGTTAACTCCGTCAGTTAACTTGATGACTGGACAGACGGTGGAATCTTAGTTGGCGTGCTTCTGACCCCACTAAATGACGTGGATTAAAAGAGAAAAAAAGATTAGGCAAAATACAGTTGTATATCCACAACTATCAGGTTTGTGACAAATATATCCACAACTATTGAAATACACGAAATATCCAAAAATCGGAAGTTGTGTAACAAATCTATCCACTTTCATCTGAAACTATAACGGCATGTCAGACGACGTTAAATAGACTAACGAAATGTTGAATCAATGTCATCTCACCTGCCATAAGCCAAAAAGCAACCAAACTTTACACCGTTACCTGTTAGACCTTGATGTTGTAGTCTTCTCTGCTGGCGATTTGGTTAGATTCAAACTTGGTATCACCATGGCACCGACTGCATGGAAGCCGTCGGAGTAAAAGGGAGGCAATGGTTGGGGATTGTGGTTGGAATCAAAACCTAGGCTTGGGATAGGGTTATTTGGGGGTGGAGGCGTCGATCGGAGGAGGATCAGTGGTTATCGGGCGTGTTTCTAGGTTGGATTTTTAGTCTCGTTGTATGTGGTTTTTAGGGTTTTTAATTTTTTTTCTCTTTTAATCCACGTCATTCGGTGGGGTCAGAAACACGTCAACTAAGCATCCACCGTTTGTCCAGTCATCAAGTTAACTGACAGAGTTAACGGAGTGGACGGAAATGGATATATTTATCACAAACCTGATAGTGGTGGATATATTTGTCACAAACATGATAGTTGTGGATATACAGTTGTATTTTGCCTTTATTCAACTAGCCTATTTGGTATCTACGTGTAAAGTTTGGTTGCTTTTTGGCTTATGTGCCAGGTGAGCTGGCATCGATTCAGCATTCCGTTAGTCAATTTAACGCCGTCTGACACGCCGCTATAGTTTAAGACGGAAGTGGATAGATTTGTCACAAACCTGATAGTTGTGGATATACAGCTGTATTTTGCCAATCAATTATTTACAATTTGTACAAATGGATATATTATGAATTCATGGTAGTTATTAAAATTAATTAATACCGGTCTATAAATCCTACATCTCAATTCTCAATTTCTCATCTACATATTCAAGAGCACAAGTGCACAACCAATATTCTTAATCACATATACAATTTCCATATTCATATTGGAATGAGAGTTGTTTGAGTCCCGATATTAAGATTGAAGACAGGATTAATATGGAAACCAACAGAGAAATAACACGACAAATCAGTATAATTACTTGGTTAACTTATCTGGTGACAATTATCCCTACTATATCTGGCATTTTTATATATTTTCGAGCATTTTGGCTTTTACTGGAAAGTGGAATGTTTACTTGTGCACTTCTGCGACACTATATTCGCTTAATTTTGTCGCAGCTTATTATTCGCAAGCATGTGATTAACACATGTTTCCCTGACATGTGCAAACTTTTTTGAACAGATGAGTTTTCCCATTATTAATTCATGGAACAGAGACAAAGAGCAGGTGAGCTGCAGGTACTTGATTAACTTACCTAACTATTAATTTAATATTTTGGGCTATAATAATCATTATTTACCATGGTTAATGATGTCGATGCTGAAAGAGGACGAGATAGAACAGAAGGCTACACTTGTGGAATGTTACATGAAGCAATAGAGCGTGTCACAGCAAGAGGCGACGAAGGCAGTGGCTGATTTCGTTGAAGAGGATTGGATGATTATAAATGGAGAGTTAGTTGAACCCGCCGCCGAATGTGCCCGTAGAAATTCTTACGGTGCTTCTCCGATTTGCCAAGAACATGGATACGCTCTACAAGGACTTTGATGGCTACACGTACTCTCGCGTAAAATAACGAAAAAAACAACGAGGATCATCGATTTATGTCATGGATTAGGGTTTCGGTTACTTCAAATCTTTTTTTTTCTCTTCCCCTTCGCTCACTCTCTCTCGATCATGAAGTTTGTTGTGTGCCGGTGTGCATTTTAACTTTCGTTCGCTTTGTTGTAACTGCAGTGTGTTTTTCATAGTTTCTCGGCAGAGTCTTTTTATGAAAAATGAATGTTTGGCTCCTGTTTTCTAAGATGAATTTTTCTTCACTACATAAAGGGACTCATTACCGACGTCACGTAGAAATAAATCGATTTGCGTTAAAAATGACCTTTTCGACGACATACGGTCGTCAGAAATTGTCCCATCGCTAATACTATGATACTGACAAGTCGTCAGAAAAATATTATTATCGACGTCAAAAGGTCATCGATAATAAAAATTAAGACGTCGAAAAAGAAATTACTCATGACGGCTAAGTTGATGAAGTTTTTATCGACAACTTATTTATTTATTATCGACGAACTGTATGCGTAAGAAATAAATTATTTCTAACTAGCCATCAGAAATACTATTTATGTCGACGTCATCAACACATCGGAAACAAATATTTTTAACGAAAAAATTGAGGACAATGATTTTTTTATACGTTATACATACATTTGTGAGGTTCTTACGGCGTAAAAAATATAATATTTTCAACGTGTCGTCAAAAAAATCATTTGTATTGACGCGAACAAAGTATCATCATAACTGCACTTTTTTCCAAGTGTCGTTAGAGAAATTATTTATTGTCAATAATTTGATTTTCCGACGTCACCTTTATATGTTCTGACGCATTCTACATTATTATTACTATTATGTTATTTTCATCATTATTTTCATCACATACTAATACGAAAAACCCCAGCTTATTATGGAAAATTTAGTTTGCATCTCATCAATCTGGCTAGTGAATTCTTGGTCTAAATGCATAGATATCTAAAACACAAAATATGTATCGAACATAGGATCCCACACAGTCACACATAAGTTAAATGAAAACAATGTGGACAAAAGATCGTGTCAAAACATAGTATTTCCAAAACGAGACTGAACATCGAAATGAATTAGCAAAAGATTCAGGGTTTACAAATCATTTAGAAACTAGTAACTTACTATAAAAGAAAAGGATTCATGATAGTTCTTGAAATTGATGATACTAATCTAAAAATTCTACATCTCATGCATCCACATATTCAAGAGCATAACCAATATTTATAATCTCAAATTCTTAATCACACATACAAATTCCATATTCATATTCGAATGAGAGTTGCTGAGCCTGGTAACGCGGGCTTGTGACCCAAGTGGGAGCATTAAGGTGTTGGAACATTGCGCTGACTGAAGAGGTTGGGCCTTGTGTAGTTGAACCCTGACCTGTCCATTCCAAGCCCGGAGCAGGAGTTCTGCTTCCTCGTCGAAAGGCTTGAGGATGCCGTTCTGGCAGATCCCGTTGGACCTCGTTGGTCGTCTAAACTGATATTCGAATGAGAGTTGTTTGAGTCACAATATTAAGATTGGGAATAAAACTAATTTTCCTAATTAAAATAATAAAATTTTGAAAACGGGACTAATAAGGAAACCAACAGAGAAATAAAACGACAAATCAGTATAGCTTACTTGGTTAACTTATCTGGTGATAATTATCCCTACTATATAAGGTATCTTTGTATATTTTCAAACATTTTGGTTTTTACGGGACTGATTATTTGTCCACTTCTGCGACACTACGGGGTCGTTTGGAAGTTGCGATTGTTTTGTTGAGATTGTCATTATACATGTATTGTTTACAATGCATCGTTTTTTAGTTTTTTTAGCAGAAACAATACATGGATTGTTTCTGTGATGTGACAGAAACTATCACTCATTTTGAGTGATTGTTATATCTCAACTTTTAGTTGTGATTGTTGAGATAGTTGAGTTGAGATTGTTTTGTCTCAGTTTTTAGCTGATGCGACATACACAATCACACATACCAAACGTTGTATTCTACAATGCATCAAATTCGACAATACATGTATAATATTATACATGCATTTTTAACAATACATCTATTTAACAATCACAACTTCCAAACGACCCTACATTCGCTTTTGTCGCAGTTTATTATTCGCGTCATTAACACGTGTTTCCCTGACCTTACCCTCGTAGATAATTGGTTGCTTTTCGGCTGGTGGGCTCCACAATTTTGAACCTCAACACTCTTTAAGCCCTTCCACTCAAATCATATCTAAAATGAGAAATTTTACTATGCTATATAATATTGGTGCTATAGGGTTTTGCCTTTATGGTACAACTTAAAATTGTACAACTACGTTATGGTACAATTTCAGATTGTACCTATACTTTTTGTACAAATTCTTTTATGGTACAACTTGAACTTGTACCTTTATGTGATGGTACAACTTCAAGTTATAAAGTTGTACCATAACATAATGGTACAAATTGCTTTATGGTACAACCTAAACTTATACATTTAATGTTATGGTACAACTTTAAGTTGTACATTAAAGCACCAATACTATATAGCGTAGTAGAAGTTCTCATCTAAAATATGTCCGAAAAATTTCTTTTATCAACTTTTTAGCCCCTTGGCTCGCTGGAGACATTTTTAGATGCTAAAAGGGTAAAATATCAATTTATCATTTTGCTAGCGGTCTGCCTAACTATCACAAAGGTTAAACGTTGGACTATACAAATATATTTCACCAAAATAAAATTACAACAACTAATAAGAACATAATTGACTATTGATATATTATCTTACCACTTTTTAATGTTAATTTCTCTCTACAAATGTACATACCAGTATTCAGAAGATGAATCATAAAAAAATAACTATTCAGCTGATATAACCTACTTCAGTTAGGGGTAGCTGGCTCCTCGTCTCTGTCTACAGCCAAATACCATTACTTAACTTCAATTATTGGTTTGAGGAAGCAGTGGCGGATCCAAGAGGCCACCCCGGGCCACGGCCCAGCCCTACTCTGTATCCGCAGCTAGTATAGCCCTTATAAGTTTATTGATTTTAGTCATTTGGCCCAGTGTTATTTTATAATAAGATTGTGTGTAATTAGGAAAATGGGTCATATGAACATATTCAAATCACAACTCTAAATTTAGCCTAAAAATTCAAGCTCCAATGATTCTTGTCTAAAGGAAAACAAACAATCAAACCGAAATAGGGATGAACACACAATACAAATTGATTAGTAGATTGATTTGTCTAATGTTGACATTGGCCGTTTCAACAGCTACTATGGAGAGAACCTTTTAAATAATGAAAAATGTGAAAAAAGATCTGCGCAACAAAATGATCGATGAATTTCTTGCAGATTGGTTAAGTATTTTATTTGAAAGAGAGTAATATACTATTGGTATGGATGTATACTCCATTATTGATTATTCACTATATTAAAAGATCGACGTGTACAATTGATATCATATTTTTTTTTACGATATCTAATTTTTTAATGAAATGTGGCCCAGTGCTTTATTATATTTTGGATCCGCCGCTGTGAGGAAAGATTATTTCTTTAATTGTCCTTGTTTTGCCAGAAGATACAGGCAAAAGACATAATATAGCTGATATCATATAACCCACTTTCTACAATTGTTCATCTCTCTTGTCTTCTTGGACTGGTATATTGTTTTTCATTCAATCACACTCCGTAGCAGTAGTGCAGTTATATAATTATGTAAGCAAACTACATTTTCAAGTCATTTAGACAGTAAACGGTTGTTTCACACTTAATTAAAAATGGCTGGTGAAGATTTTGGAACCGAAGAGAGATGCAATGACGTCTCAACGGACAGTGACTAACAATGAAGGTGAAGCCATGGTGCAATGCTAAAAATATTCATGCATATCCCGCGAAATGTGAATCTATTGTCCTAAAGTGAAAAAAGAAAAACCAAATTAAAATAATATTGACTCAGAATTCAAATTAATTTTTTCATTTCAAATCTCCCACAACAAATTATAATCGAAACTAAATATCCATAGAAAATGAGCATCTAGGAAGAAGAGCCCATATACAGATAATGAAGAACCATAATAATATGTTGAACCTCATTTTATTCATGTAACAAGTAAGCGCGTACTTAAAATCTTCTTTTATAAATTGTTTTCCTCAGCTATCTCATCCGTATCCATTGTAAATCACTAAATTTGTCAATAAAATACTCTTGTTGTGTCGAAGTAAGACAATTTCTTTTATTATTATTGCTCTATTTTTCTCTAGAAATTGTGACCCATTTTATATTCTTGGACGGTTGATTTGTTCATTCATTTGCAAAACCTTCCTAGGCGTAGAGAACATGTGCATCCAGTATTGTGATATCTTACTAAGCACATAGGCTAGCAATAAGCCATGTTATCTTAGCATAACCATGAAATGATCAATTGTTCGACGACGACTCATTCGTGTCGTGCTTTTATTTATAAGGTTTTGGTAATTTGCAGCACAACGAGCAAAGAGGACATGTGCTCCAATCCGAGTCACTGAATGCTTAGAGATCAAGAGAAGAATGAGAAGGAAATAACAAATCAATATCCAGTGTTTCTTGATGTATATGAGAATGCGAGTGACAACTTTCTGATGAGTGATAGTAGGAGGGCACATGGATTAGCTGACTTGTTGATTTGCAAAGCTTAAATCAAGACAAGTTATGGTTAAGTATGTGAGCTTACCAATTAATAAGCTTCTTTAAGCAATGACATCAACAAGATCAATATCATCTTCAACCTGTAAGTGAGTTTTGTAATCCATTGGAGTGGTGACTTGTTTGACACCAAATATTTCCTCTGTGAGAGATGGATTCCCTTTGGACTACAAGCAACCCTTTGGACTACAAGCAACTTCGAGTCAAAGGAAATACTTGAGGTTACCAAGATCCTTAATGATGAAGGTATGATGAAGGGATGACCTTAAATGCGAGCTATCTTTACCAGATGATCTCCACCAACTATCATGTCATTAACATAAATAAGAGTTATTGTGAAAGATGTGCGAGTAACTCTAGTGAAGAGTGAATGATCAACCATACTATGCATATATCCTTCTTTAATCAGACTGTCTGAAAGTTCTGAAAAACATTGTCGAGAAGCATGCTTTAGTCAATATAGTGCCTTGTTGATTTTGCACACATCATTGGGATGGGAGGACTGACAACACTTGGAGGAAGCTTCATATAAACAACTTTGTTGAGTTCACCATATAGGAATGCATTGTTAATGTCCAACTGATGAAAATGTCAATTTCTTATTGAAGCAACTAGCTGTTAAAAACAACCTCTCATTGTAATAATTTTGACCATGAGAGCAAATGTGTCCGAATAGTCGATTCCCTCTCTATGTGTGTATCCCTTGACCCGAAGTATGACTCGAAGGACGATGAGAAAGAAAATAGTTGTTGTACTAATTGGCTGAAGAACATGCTAGTTAATCAGGGAAAGAAATGCCACAAGTTATTGGTACAAATGATTTAATGGCCATAAAGTACGATTACACTGTTTTAGGGTGACAGCGAATCGGAATGAGATGCAGATCATTTTTCCTTGTCACGGTAATGCCAAAACGTTCAGACATGTCGAGATCTTGAGGCTTGATTCCGTTCGGGAGTTTCCAATCAAAATGATAAAGCAGATTGGCAAGCATAATTTTGGCAAAAGTCATGCCGAAGAGGATCCCCGGACACATTCTTCTCCCCGCGCCAAATGGGATGTACTCAAAACATGTTCCCTTGTAGTCGCTGGCTTCCGGACGATCGAGAAATCTTTCCGGACAAAACTCTTGAGGTTCGGCCCAGTGACGAGAATCTTGGCCGATAGCCAGCACATTGATATAGACCCTTGTTTTTTTGGGTATGTCGTATCCCGCAATCACAACCCTTTCCTGGCATTCTAAAGGAACTAACAGAGGGGCGGGAGGGTGTAGCCTTAGAGTTTCTCTCAAAATTGATTTGAGATAGTTTAGCTCGGCAAACCCTGCCTCGTCTACTGTTCCTTTCCCATCGAAAACTCGTCTCACCTCTTTGTTTGCTTTCTCTAAGATATGCGGATGTCTCATCAGTTCTGACATAGCCCATGACACGGTCGTAGCTGTTATTTCACCGCCACCAAGAATCATGTCCTGCGCGGGCATTCATAAAAAAAAAATGTGTATAAGTTTTCATAAAGAAATTAAATTCTATGGTACTCGGGGACGAACAGTAACAGTAACGCCACATACTAACATGCTCTTTCAAACCCAAGTCACTTATATAGAATTGAAGTTTCATTAACTGGTCGGAATTCAAACAGAAAAACCTCTCGCGGCCACAAAATTAAGACTATAATACCATGTCAAGCACCGCCAGTTGGTCGATCTCCCAATAAATCGAGTTGTTAATTAGCTCAAAGGTTGATCTTATATATACAATTAACTTTCTATCGAAGACATATATACTTACCATGATGACAGCTTTAATCTCGACATTAGTGAAAGGGAATCCGAGTTCTGGATTCTCTCTGTACTTCAAAAGCACGTCGACAAGATCTTCCGCAGCCTCAACAACGTCGTGATCTTGTTGAGCTCCTCCTGCCCTTGCTATATGCTCATCGACTATAGCTTGCAGGATGGCATCTGCTTCTTGGTGAATCTTGTGTGCCCGTCTCTCGGCTCCGATTAGTCGGCGTAGGAATTTGCTGGACGGAAATACGCTCCCCACATCAAATCCTCCAAACGCCTCTGTTATGTCGTGCAACACTGGTAAGAAGGCTTCCTCTTGCTTCTGCAGCTTCCCAAAAGCCGCCCTTGAAATGATGGTGATCCCCACCGACATCAGCATGCGGCTAATGTTTAAAACAACCTGCAAAAAAATATAGTTAGTAAAATACGGTAGCGAGCGCGCGAGTAAGTTTTGCATTTTATACCTACTAAGCTAGTAGAACTTTAACATTCATTACAATTTACAAGTGCCTCTTGTCTACCAATGACTAGCACTGGCATTATCATAAATAGTAATCCATTAATCGTACACCACAAATACAACCAATACAGTATACGATGAAATTAACTAACAAACCCAGTTGGAGGCCTCCTTAATATTCAGAAGGGCCTCCCAGTCCTAGGACACCCCTAAAATTTGGGAAAACGATTATCCAACCCTAGGTAGTAGTTTTGTATGGATAAAAAAAAAATTATTGGTAATCCGGGACACCCTTAAATTTTGAAAAAATGATTATCCTGTCCTTGGTAGTAGTTTGCGCATGATATTATAAATATATAAGTAGTACTCTGTGTTATTAAAACCTAGGACACTACTATTATTGAACATATTCTCTAGGTTGCAACTCATTTGTTGTTCTAATTTAAACACTATGTAATAGTAAAACACTATTCTTTATTCCCAAATATTTTAAAAACCTAAGAATTAAACTCATTCGAGCTATCCTTAATTTGAATTGATTTTATAGGTATACTGCAAGAATTGAAAGAGTCTTTCAAGTTTGAGTTACATCAAGAACAAAGTTAGAAATCGAATATGCGATCAGTTCGTGAATTATTGTCTAATATGATATATTTTCACTAGTAGGATATTTTCTGATTTATGAATTATTAAATTTAAATTTTACTTAAATTTAATTTTTGCAAGAGGATATCCTTATAAAGAATTCCTGGATCCGCCACTGGTCCCAAGTCCCAACACATCTTATTGGCCACCCACGTTTAATATGAGAGTCAGCCATCAAATGGGCGGAGAAAAATAAAACGATTTGATAATAGTACGGAAATAGAGAATCTAACCTAACCTGTACAAGATACGTAACTACATCCATCCTTACATTCACGCATATTAAAACGGAGTATTTACTGAATGTCACCTACCTGTTGTTGCAGCTGTATGGAGGTGACCAACTTGGCCATCTCGTCCTGCATAACTGGCCGGAAAAAAGCAACCCGTTTGGCATTCAGCAGACCCAGAGTGCAAACCTTCCTCACGTGCCGCCAGTACTCGCCGTAGGGCGCGAACGAAACGTTCCGGCCGCCGTACGACAGGATCCTGGCGATGGGGAACATGGGCCTGGAGGCGAAGTTGAGGTCGTGGGTTTTGCGGAACTCGCTGGCGAGCTCAGGGGAAGAGACGATGACGTTGGAGGTTTCCCCGAGCTGGAGGTGCATGATTGGGCCGTGCTTCTTTGCCAGGTCCATCAGTCGGCGGTGCGGTTGCTGCGGCCCAACCATCTGGTGCAGATTTCCGATTATGGGCAGCTTCCATGGCCCCGGAGGTAGTGGGCCAGACGACGACGCCGGCGGCTTCTTTGACCTTTTCAGACTTTTAAGTGCAGTGAGGAATATGGTGGTTAGGAAGACGATGACCAGGATGGTGTTGAAGAAGGGGATGATCATATGCTGCACATCCATTATCGAACCTTTCTTTCTCCCTCTTTTTGATACCAATTTGAATTATGGCATCACTTGATGCAGGTTCTGCTCCTATATATAAAAGTCAAGAGTTTCAATCGGCAGACGGTTCAACCGAGAAAATCTTATGCCAGAATTTAAACTGATGGTAGAAGGTTTTTAACGGTAAGTAATGGTTGAATCACGATTTCAATATAAAATATCTTACCCCTAAATGTTGTAATGGATTGGGAGATCGAAATGCAAGAAAATAAAAATTATACATATTTACGTGGCTCACTAACATGATGTGTGTTATAGCTAATTCACTGGCAGGATAGACCAGATTCACTATACTTGAGAAGAACAGATTACAAAAATTGAGAATGAGTATATATATCTATGACGTACGACCAAACCCTATTACAGACCAGATCCAATACAATAAAACAAATATTTATAAACTCATATATCGTGGCTTTCATTCGCCGGCAGATAATATGAGTTTACATGATAGCAACGCTAAATTGAGAACAAAAATTGAGAATGTGTATATATATTTCGTTGGCGAAACTCGCGTGTTCAATGCGCACTGTTTTCAAGTAAGCACAAACACAAAGTCAGCAAAATCGTCAAATATCCGCCGCCGAATGTCGGCGTCGTTGATTTGATCGATTATACAGAAATCAAGACGACCGTCAAATATCCACCACCGATGTCGGCGATGTTGATTTGATCGATACACCTTTGACTTCTAATCAAACGATTGTGGGTTTGAGTCCCACCAGGTGTGCCAATTTGTTTCGTTGGCGAAACTCGCGTGTTCAATGCGCACTGTTTTCAAGTTAGCACAAACACAAAGTTAGCAAAATCGTCAAATATCCGCCGCCGTTGATTTGATCGATTATACAGAAATCAAGACGACCGTCAAATATCCACCACCGATGTCGGCGATTTTGATTTGATCGATACACCTTTGACTTCTAATCAAACAACCGTTATTCGGTTCACCACCTATCCAAACTACGTTCGAACGAGGGTGTTCGGCGAATAACCAGAAAATCGAACCAGGAGTGTTCTAAGTTACGTTACCTCTACTCCTATGGAGGTTCCTCTGGAGAGCTCCGCAACTACGACTACAAGCTAAGATCTACAACTCTGCAAAGGAGGTCTTTGACAGAGCGGTTCTACAAAACTACGGAGAAAAAGTGATAATTCTGCGACGGTGCAGTTTGTGATTTGATTTTGCCGTCTCGAGCTTCTCTCTCTTCCCAATCTTTATACTTTGCGCTTCTCCCCGTCGTAGTAACTGCCTTGGCGCCTTTGTCTCCCACGTCTTCATTCCTGTCAACCGTGCAGGTAACTTCCTCCTTGTTGCGTGATAATCACGTGCCCTCAAAACCGCTCTTGCTTTGCAGAAACTTGGCGAAACGACTTACAACCTTGTCCATGTAACGATGACGTTTCACCAATACCACGACATCACCTTTCACCAACGATGCCGTTTTATAATCCAACTCAACTGCCTCGACCCGGTTTAACCAACGACATTGTTAGTCCATCAAACAACGTCGTTCTATACTCTTGCGCCGTCGTTGGGCTTGGCGGGCTGCCTTTGGCCGAACTCTTACCACTACCGCGGTGTCGTTTTACTTTTCCGCGACATCGCTTTTCATTAAACGACACCGTCTAAAATAATCATAAAATACTAATTAATTAAACCAGCCCTCATTGTTAACTCGCCGTCAAACTTTCACTCCTCGGCGTCGTTCTTAGTTAAACAACATCGTTTCCTTGTCCCGCGATGTTGTTGAACTTTTGAGCTTCGCGACACTGTTTTAATTTTAAACACTGTCGTTTTAACTGTTGCGACATCGTTTGGCCTACTCGCGGCACTGCTTTATAATCCGCGGTGTCGTTTCTTTCCTCTTGCGGCATCGTTTTCAACTAAACGACACCGTCCCAAACAGTCATTAAAATATTAATTGATCAATCCGGCCATCATAAGTCAAATACGCGTGTTGACCAACGACATCATTAGCGCCAAAACGGCTCCGTTTGCTTTTCCTTTCGCGACATTGTTTGTTATTTTAAACACTGACGTTTGCTAGTACAACGACACCGTTGAGCCTACTCGCGACACTGTTTTGAACTTAAACGCCACCGCTGATATAGCCGAGACAAATTCCATGGAACCACCGCCAATCGGCGCTCGCATTGGACTATGCGAATTTTGGTTTAATTAATCGGTACCGCTTACCAGGCTCTCGCGGCATCGTTTTTAAATCCGCGGTACCGTTTTAATTATCCGCGGTACCGCTTGTCTCCATGTGGTGCCGGTTTTCCCCTTTCCCGACACCTACACTAAAACGCGCGGCCCCTTTTATTTTCCGGCGGTGTCGTTTTCTGTGTCGCGGTACCGCTAAGCTTCCTTGCGGTACCGCTTTTCTGTTTCGCGGTATCGTTTTAACTCTCCGCGACACCGCTCGACTCCACGCGGTATCGCTTCTCCCCTTCCGACAAGGAATAAATAAAATAAAATACTCCTTTTCCAACACCAATGCTACACACGCGGCCCACCTCTTGTTTTCCGGCAAACAGTGTCGTTTCCAGTGTCGCGGTACCGCTGAGCTTCCTTGCGGTACCGTTTTTTATTTCGCGGTATCGTTTTAACTCTTCGCGATGCCGCTTGTCTCTATGCGACACTGTTTTTTACCTGCAATATCAAATTAAATGCCGAGACTAATTACTGCGGCATTTAATTCCGGCCAACTTAATTTTAGGTGTCAACAATATATATCTATGACAGACACCGAACTCTATTACAGACCAAATCCAATACAATAAAACAAATATGTATAAACTCATATATCGTGACTTTCGGCAGATAATATGATTTTACATTATAGCAACCATCGATCAACTGGTGGTCCAAGTGGTAACAATATAAGACCATTATCTATGAAAAAAAAAAACAATATAAGGTTTTTAAATAGCATTGCTTCTTGGCTTGATTCTGGGGTCATCGTCCGGGCACACGTCATAGCTAGTAGCCTAGTACATCTCTTTTGATAGCTTCAAAATCTCTATGCCTCACTTTCCGGGTTAATTAACCATATTATCAGCACAATTATTGACCTAATAACTTCAAAATTAATGAAAGTTATAAGCAACAATAATAGAGAGATAATCCTACGTCACAGCACTCGTATTTTTATTTTTTTATTCTACCGTGGTTATTCCTTTCTAGTATAGTTAGTAAAATATGGTACGTGTAAGTACCGTAAAAAATATGACATGTATTTTACTTTGTTGGGGTGTGCATGTTGTAACCACCTAGTCGTCTGAGTTGGTGCAGGTTGTGTCTAAGCTGGTCTTGGCTATTGATCGTTCTGAGATGGTTCTAAGGACAGGATATCAGCAGGTAATGCGTTGCCAGTGGTGTGAGAGCTCTCACCATACTGTAGAAGACTGTCAGGCGATGAGGGAGTCAACTATACCCCATGAGCAGTTGGACTTCATCGGCAATGCTAGGTGTTTCGACCCCTACAACAACACCTATAACGAGGGGTGGCGCCAACATCCCAACTTCTCCTGGAGTGGAAATAATCCCAAGTCACCAGCCTCCCAAGGACCTCCAGGCTTCTAGAGACCACCCTACCAGCCCAGGCAGGGGCAATTGCAGCAACATCAACAACCTATCTATCCGCCCAGACAGGGGCAAGTTCCTCCTCAGTCACAGATGAGGCCATTTCAGCAGTCAGGTGCAGCTAGGGGTGTCATTTCGGTTTCCGCATAGCGGCTAACCAGTCGGTCTAACCGGTAACCGCCGGTTAGCGGCTAACCAAAAACCGAAGGAAAGCTGGCTCGGTCGGTGGGCGGTAAGTGGTTCTGGGCGGACGGTTAGCCGAGTAACCGAAGCCGGTTAACCGGCTAACCGGCGCTAACCGACCGTCCTATACGACGTCGTTTTGGCAAGTGAGAAACGACCTAACCCTAGCCACTCGGGTCAATCGTGGACAGCCGCCAGACCCATTTGCCCTCTCGTTTTCCTTTCTCCTCCTCATCTTCTCCGACCTTTCGAAGCAGCTCCACTGACCAGAGTCGCCATCGTCGTCGGCCAGAGCACAGCCGCCGCCAGCACGCCATCGCCGGCCGCGCCTCTAGTCGTCGGCCGCGCCTCCAGTCGTCGGCCGCGCCTCCAGTCGCCGTGCTAGTCACCAATCGCCGCCAGCCCGCCGCCAGTCACGAATCGCCGCCAGCCCGCTGCCAGTCTCCAATCGCGCCGCCAGTCACCAATCGCCGCCGCCAGTTACCAATCCGTCGCCGCCAGCCCGCCACCACCCTCCAATCGCCGCCACCCTCTACTCCGCCACCCGCCAGAGTCCAGAACAGCAGGGTTTCGACCAAAACAAGAAAAAAAATTCCAGAACAGAACAGAACAGCAGAGAGAAGAAAGTGATAATGTAAGATTGAATAATTGATGTTGTGGATGAGATTTTCCGCTGCCAGTCCCCTTCTATTTCGGTTGCGACGGGTTAACCGAGCATTAACCAAAACCGCCCGGTCGGTTTTACGGATAACCGATGGCCAGGGTCGGTCGGCGATAAGGGCTGACCTGGTCTCGGTTTAAACGAAAACCGAGAAATCGGTTTTCGGTTAAACCGAAACCGACCGGTTGACAGCCCTAGGTGCAGCTCCCGCAGTCCCATTACAGAGCGATCCGATGGCCGATTTACGAGATCTGGTGGGTTCTCTAGCCACTTGTAGTGCTAATAAGTTCACAAACATCGAGCAGTTCATGGAGAAATCCTCAAGTAAATTTATGGAGCTTGAAGCTGGCCAAAAGAACACACAGGATGTAAGCGGCTTTATCTCCATAATCTATTCAATACAGTTACTTTCGCTCCTTTTAATGCGCTGACAAATCTTGAATCACTCGCTGGCTTACCAATTTTGACTGGTTGCGTGGCTCTGCCCATCCATCACATTTTCACCTCCAGATCCGACGCCATTTCCCCAACCACCACCATTAATCAAGCCACGTCATCAAAAATTGACGGAGTTAATGAAATCTGACGGAGACTTACAGTCGGTTACTAACGGTTAATTGATTCGTAAAGTTAGTGACGAACAAGAAAGAAAAGTAATTCGAATGGCAAGCGTGAAAGATTTGTATAATTTAAGTGACCAATAATATAATTTACCCTACTTGAAAATGTAGTTTTCCTACATTATTGTACAAGTGCACTACCTACTACGGATTGTGATTTAATGAAAAACAATCCACCCGTCCATGAGGACAAGAAAAGGATCACAATTTCTCTATACGTAGAGCAGGAGAGATCGACAATGATAGAAAGCGGGTTATATCATATGGCGAGACAAGCTATATTTAGAACATTCAATTAGTACCACTAGAATAATCCACAAATTTTTTTTATTATAAAAATTGCTGTTTCTAGAATGAATGAGCAGTATCTTTGATATTTGATTAGGCATATGAAATTCGGAAGCTTGTTCTTTTAAAACTTATATATAACAATCAATATAGCTTATTATACAAAATTGATGAGAAATAAATGAAAATGTACGTAGTTTATATAATTCATTTTATTAACTTGTAGGTCTAGTTTTCACATACTATTCGGAGGTTAAAAAATTTATCAACATTTTAGAGAGAATCCTTGACCCTCTTACTATAACCAAATACCATTATTTGACTTCAATTATTGGTTTGAGGGAGGATTATTTCTATATAATTGTCCTTGTCTTGAAAGGAGATTTAGGCAAAAGACATAATAGCTGATATTACCCACTTTCTGTTATTGTTGATCTCTTGTGTCTTCTTAGACGGGTGTCACGCTCACGCTTAGCTAAAAATGGCGGGTGAAGATTTTGGTGCCCAAAAGATCTCCAATTGGCGTCTCACCGGACAATGACCTACAATGATGCCAAGGTGCAATGCGAAAAACATTCATGCATGCATGCGTCGCCATCGTACTATTGCTATATCATGATATTACCACTCACAGTAGTATGATATAATAGTGATATCATGTTGATATTACGTTTTATATTTGAAAAAAATTATTTCATGACAATATATCATTGTCATATCGTAATATTATCACTATGATATAATGATAATACAATGATATGATGTTAGTATAGGGTATTATGTTTAACGAAATAATTTGATGGCATCATATTTAATGTCTTATCATGATAATATCACTATAATAGTGGAAATATCAAGATATGATAGCGATATAATGTGCATTTAGTATGATCATAGTGATAAGACCATGATATGACATATATGATAGTGACAATACTACAATCAACACGTGTATTGAAAATCAAATATTTTTCTTGCTTAAAACATAACGAAATGAATATCATTGTGTAGACCTTAATTAATGCATCATTTCTATGCAAATCTTCTTTTTAAATTATGAATTAAAACGAATGAGATATGACCTGATTAAGAAAAAATTGATGATTAAAAAAAGCAACATTAATTTGACGACTAGTAGAAAGAGCTTCTATCTCTCATCTGCGATCATAATAAGCTGTCAGCCAAATCTGAACGGTCAGAGATTACATTTTGTAAGGGACGGGTTAGCATGCTAACCCCTTAAGGGGTTGGTTTTTTGACACCCCCCTTTTAATTGGTCAATTTTTCATTAATTATTGACAAGTATTAATGAAAGTAAACATAATAAATGTTTTGTTATTAAATACAAAGTAAGCATTAAATACACCACATTAATTACTTGTTTTTTAAAAAAATCTAAACATATACAAAATACAATTCTCTCTCTCATCTTTGATCTTTCTCACTCCTATCTCTGATTCTTCCTTTCCGAGCAGCCTCCGACCACCAAGTTTCCTCCGACCACCACACTTCGCCGGTAAAATCTGCCGACAAACTCTCTCCGGTCACATGCAAAAATATACCACTGCACTGATATGTTGTACCACTTTACTGGTATATGTACCGCTGCACTGATACTCAGATATGACATTGCTACCAATGCACTGATATCACTACCAGTGCAGTGGTATATCTACCAGTACAGTGGTACAACGTATCAGTGTAGTGGTATATTTTTTGGAGGTGGTCGGAGGGAGTCCGCCGATGGGATTTTCACCAGAGAAGTGTGGCGGTCGGAGGAAGTCTGGTGGTCGGAGACTGCTGAAAAAGAAAAAATCAAATATAGTGAGAGAAAATGTATTTAGTGTAGGTTTTAATTTGAAAAAAAAAACAAATAATTAATATGGTGCATTTAATTCCTAATTGTTTTACTTAACTTCAACTATTGATTTAAACGGAGGATTATTTCTATAATTGTTGATCTATCTTGCTCTACATATAGAAAAAAATTGTGATCCTTTTCTTGTCCTCTTGGACGGGTGGATAGTTTTTCATTCAATCACAATCCGTAGTATATAGGTAGTGCAGTTATACACAATAATGTAGGAAACTACATTTTCAAGTAGTCATTTAGTCAGTAATTGTGGTGTCACAGCTTAATTAAAAATGGCGGGTGAAGATTTTGGAGCCCAAGAGATCTCCAATGACGTCTCGCCGGACAGTGACCAAGAATGAAGCCAAGTATTTCTACACTTACTACTTGGTCTCTCAGATTTGTTGATAAGTGGTGGGAAGGGTGTTACAAGTTGCTGTCTGGTGAGGGTTAATGGTCCGACCATTTTAGCTCGATTTATCTCGGATATATGAAAAAGTCATTATAGTGTTCATACATTTATAAATTATATCAAATCCCATCTAAGATTTGAGTAATAACTTATAACATTACACCCAAATTTGGATTAGGCGAAAAGCAAAATTGGAAAATAGGCGCATTTCGCAAATCAAAGAAGAAGAAAAAATGACACAATTTAACCTCCAACACGATACCTTGCAGCAGTTGACCCGGCGGGTGTGTGTAACCCAATTTTCTCACCAGATTAGAGTCAAAGTAGGTCAACCGGCAGATCGACCCCGCGAGTTGACAACCTTGGTAACAGTACCACTCCACGGATGGAGCGGCGGGTGGAATTTGTTGCTTCATATAACACTCTACTGATATAGTAACATTGTTATATTGCTTAATGTAGCACTGTCCGGACGAAGAAACACGGTCGTGTTGTTTCATATAGCACTCAACGGCCGAAGCGACTATGGTCATGCTGCTCCATTGTTTCGTTGGCGAAACTCGCGTGTTCAATGCGCACTGTTTTCAAGTAAGCACAAACACAAAGTCAGCAAAAACCGTCAAATATCCGCCGCCGAATGTCGGCGACGTTGATTTGACCGATTAAAACAGAAATCAGGACGACCGTCAAATATCCACCACCGGCGACGACGATGTTGATTTGATCGATACACCTTTGACTTCTAATCAAACAACCGTTATTCGGTTCACCACCTCTCCAAACTACGTTCGAACGAGGGTGTTCGACGAATAACCAGAAATCGAACCAGGAGTGTTCTAAGTTACGTTACCTCTACTCCTATGGAGGTTCCTCTGGAGAGCTCCGCAACTACGACTACGAGCTACGATCTACGACTCTGCAAAGGAGGTCTTTGACAGAGCAGTTCTACGAACTAGAGAGAGAAAAAAAAGATAAATTCTGCGACGATGCAGTTGTAATTGATTTTGCCGTCCCGAGCTTCTCTCTCTTCCCAATCTTTATACTTCGCGCTTCTCCCCGTCGTAGTAACTGCCTTGGCGCCTTTGTCTCCCACGTCTTCATTCCTGTCAACCGTGCAGGTAACTTCCTCCTTGTTGCGTGATAATCACGTGCCCTCGAAACCGCTCTTGCTTTGCAGAAATTGGCGAAACGACTTACAACCTTATCCATGTAACGATGACGTTTCACCAATACCACGACATCGCCTTTCACCTACCGATGTCGTTTTATAATCCAACTCAACTGCCCCGACCCGGTTTAACCAACGACATTGTTAGTCCATCAAACAACGTCGTTCTATACTCTTGCGCCGTCGTTGGGCTTGGCGGGCTGCCTTTGGCCGAACTCTTACCACTACCGCGGTGTCGTTTTACTTTTCCGCGGCATCGCTTTTCAACTAAACGACACCGTCCCAAACAGTCATTAAAATATTAATTGATTAATCCGGCCATCACAAGTCAAATACGCGTGTTGACCAACGACATCATTAGCGCCAAAACGGCTCCGTTTGCTTTTCCTTTCGCGACATTGTTTGTTATTTTAAACACTGTCGTTTGCTAGTACAACGGCACCGTTGGGCCTACTCGCGGCACTGTTTTGAACTTAAACGACACCGCTGATATAGTCGAGACAAATTCCATGGAACCACCGCCAATCGGCGCTCGCATTGGACTATGCGAATTTTGGTTTAATTAATCGGTACCGCTTACGAGGCTCTCGCGACATCGTTTTCAAATCTGCGGTACCGTTTTAATTCTCCGCGGTACCGCTTGTCTCCATGCGGTGCCGGTTTTCCCCTTCCGACAAGGAATAAAGATAATAATTAATAATAATAATCAAAACTCCTTCCCCAACACCAATACCAAACACGCGGCCCACATCTTGCTTCCCGGTAAACGGTGTCGTTTCCAATGTCGCGGTTCCCCTGAGCCTCCTTGCGGCACCGTTTTAACTCTCCGCGGTGCCGCTTGTCTCCATGCGGTACCGCTTCTCCCCTTCCCACAAGGAATAAAAATAAAATAATAATAATAATAATAATAATAATAATAATAACTCCTTTTCCAACACCAATACTACGCGCGCGGCCCCATCCTGTTTTCTGATAAACATTGTCGTTTCCACTGTCGCGGTACCGGTGAGCTTCCTTGCGGTACCGTTTTTCTATTTCGCGGTACCGTTTTAACTCTCCACGACGCCGCTAAACTCCAAACGACACCGTTTTTTACCCGCGGTATCGAATTAAATGCCGAGACTAATTAATGCGGCATTTAATTTAGGCCAAATTAATTTTAGGTGTCAACATCCATATAACATTCCACGGCCGAACCGGCATGTTCTTGCTGCTTCATGTAGCATTCCTCTTTGTAGCACCCACTGCAAAATTTGCACAAAGGAGCTGGTAAACCATACATATTAAGATTGACTCCTTAGTGTGCATAGGACAACAGTAGCATTACCTTGAATGAATATTAAGATTCAAGTTGGCTAACTTGAGGAGTAATAGCTTAGTTTGATACAAGTTCTGCAAGATATTAAGATTCAAGTTGGCTAATTTGAAAAGGGCTTTATCGTGGCCCTTGAGCTTTTCATTGATGAAAATAAGTTGCTCCAGCTTCTCCACGATTTTCTGGAGAGGCCTTTTTTGGAGCAAGAGTGGCTTGCTCGATGTTGTTGTGGAAATTGTTCACATATACTATTTTCTTGCAACACAAACAAACACATAAGATTAAGAAAACATGCAAAGACACATGCAAGCGTCCTAGCCGATAGAATTCACTATCTCTCCTTAAAGAATCTTATTCCCCTCTAGTACCCAAAATTATGGAATGATTCATCCCTCCCATAATAGAATGGACGTACCTTTTTCGGCGTAGCGGTACCTCAAACCCCGGAACCCATCGATCGCAGCGAACCGGCGAGAACCATACTTGACTCGATTTTCTCTTTGAAAAGAATGTACGTAGAAAAACTAGTTTTGGATTTTAGCAGAGTTTTTGGTACCTGAAAAACGTGTGTTTCTCGTCATCAAAACTAGAGGGGATATGGTACTATGCATAGAAAATGAAGGGGTGCGTACAAAGGCACTACAAAAAGTTGGTCATTAGTGATGAAATTCAGCGACGACAGTTTAAATTCATCACTAAAGTGACTTTTAGTGACAAATTTTTTTACTGTCATCGGTAATGTTTCGTCAAATAGTTGTGTATTTGTGACAAATATACAACCCATCGGTAAAGACAAGAACACTCGTCACTAAAGCATTTTTTTGGAGGGAAAAAATGGTGCCACCATTAATTGTGATGAATAAAATATAGTCGTCAATAATATTTCATTAGCTCAAAAGCATATCTTAAGGTTTGCTTCAATGGTTTAGCTTGCTATAGATTTATAAACTTTTTTGTGCACATGTGCATGAGTTTTATATTGTTAGATCTATCTTGTAAAGGTCTGATCCTTATATTTTATCTTTTAGGCGTGTTAGCAACCAAGCTGGAGGAGTGATGCGACAAAAGAGACTTGAACAATGGCGTGTTTGGGATAGACAACTTCAAACACTACCTTTGCTTACTGGGCCAGGACACCGGTACAAAACCTTGAACGATAACTTCAAACTACTTTACCGGGGACGTCACTGAAGATGCTTGGGACGGCGGAAAAGGTCTGGATCTAGGAGAAGAGGTCGGGAGAAAAGCTTTTGCCTGGAATTGAGAGAGGGCTCGATTTAGTAGATATGGATGTCTTTGAAGGTTGAAGATGACCGATGATATAGAGCCTTTAACAGATAATCGATTTGCGAGAGGGCGGCAACGTTAGCCGAACTTCCATCCCATCTAGCGTATCACGATAACAGTGGCCCATCTTTGTTTCCTGGGCGGAGATGTCGACGGAAACTCCTCAAATGGCAGCGGCAGATTCAAACCACGTTGTCAATCTGGGGACATTGCTGAGGATGATCGGCGACGGCGGCAAGGATTTGGATCTGGGAGAAGACGTCGGGAGCTAGGTGTTGCGAGGAGTTGGGAAAAGGGGTTTTGATTTTAGAGCTAGGGATTTTTTCTAGGGGTGGCAGTCGGTCGGTTTTGATTTAACCGAAAACCAAAAACCCGATTATCGGTTAAATCGAGCCACTCCCTATAGCTGTCGACCACCGACCGTGAGAGAGGTCACGGTTAGCCGGCCAACCAATCGGTCGGTTTCGGTTTTAGGCTCGATTAGCCGGCCAACCGAAAAACTACATTTTCTATAAAAAAAAAAAAATAAAATAAAATTATGCATCACTCATCTCAATCCTTATCTCCTCATCTCTCCTTCCTTCCTCCACCATTTCACTCACGACCACCAAACCACTTCTTCTTCTCTCCTTCCTTCCTCCACCAGTACTCCAAGGCTCGTCGGCCGGCGGCGCAAAGTCTTCCGGCAACAGTTGCGGCAGGTTTGCTCCTCCTCGTGGAAGGAAGGAGACTTACAGTCGGTTACTAACGGTTAGTCGGCCAATTGGATGCAGAAGGGTCACAGATAGGATGGCAATGGGGCGGGTTTCCTCCTCGTGGAAGGAAGGACAATTATAGAAATAAATCAAATAATCCTCCATTGAACCAACAATTGAAGTACGTACCGCGCATGCACTCAAGATAGAGCGATTGAATGAAAAACAATCCTTTATTTGTGCTTGAAGTTTGCCTAGGTATCAGAAACAATGTGTTCAACTGAATATATGAGTGAACTGAAGAGAGTGAAGATCTCTCTATCACAGAAGACTCTAATACAATGTCATGAACCAGTTGGTTTCAATAACTCGAATTGTTGTGAGAATTTCAACTGAGGATCTTATACCATTTACTAACAATTATTATTTTGATCTCTTGGAGATTTGCCCAGCTAAGAAGGCGGTTTGCTGGTGATTTAATTTTGATGAAATAGATCTCACCGTATCATAAATAAATAAATAATTTGAATTATAAAAAAAAACTAGTGACGTTGTAAATCAGAAACGTAATCTATTAGCTTAGTTTGGCCCTACTGTAGCTTTTGCAGAAGCAGCTTCTGGCTGGAGCTTTTAGATAAGTACTTTTCAAAAAAAGCAGTTGAGTGTTTGGTTGTAAAACTATTAGAAGTGCTTTTTAATGAGAGGTTGTGTAAAATGAATATAAAGGACTTATAATATAAAATATGAATAAAAACTCTGAACAATAAAAAGTAGTCAAAATGGATCTTGTTAGATTTCTTTTATATTAAATAATATGATTTTATAATTTATTTTATTTTTAAAATGATATAAATGAGGAAAAATTATATTTTATGAAATAAAATTAAAATATGGTAAAGATAATCTTGTATTTTCAAAACAGATTTTTGCAGAAGCTCCAAATCGGAGCTTCTGCTTTTATGTTATACAAAAGCACTTTTCAGCTTTTCAAAAGTCGAGCTTTTAAAGGTGTTTGACCCTGCTTCGACTTTTGAAGTCAAAAACCACTTCTAAAAATCGGGCCAAACATGGATTATGTTTTGCCTAAATTTCCTAGCGCAAGTGTAATTGGTTTTTAGCATTTAATACGTTCCTCTAAGAAGACAAAGACGATCAACTGCTTCTTTGGCAATACAACGTGCGACAATAATAGAAGGATTAATATAGAAGGATTAATAGTATTTTATAGACAGAAGGGAGGAGTTACCCATAATTAAAGATGTAGTTTTGTGTAGTTGTCCCAAAATTTATGAAGTAGGTTTTATTAATAGTGGACATATAGTTTATGTTGTAGGTCAAGCGAATTTTTTTTTAACTAATTATCTTTTAGGCGCGATTAATAGCTGGGCAGGAAGAAATCATCCCGTATAGTTCTGGGTGATTGATCTAGGCATGCTAAACGATTAATCTACATGGAAAACGCCATATTGGCGCCTAGGCACTCGAACACGCGTTTTCACTCTAGTGGGCGACGCCCAGAACAACTAATGGGGGGGGGGGGGGTAAAAATCACAAATCTTATCCTATTTCTTATTTCCATTCGAGCAGGCGCTCCCCCTCATCGACCAGCAGCGAGATCCCTCCTCATGGTTGGCGCGCGACTTGAGATGTTTGAGATTGTGGAAAAGGGTTGTATGTGTACGTATATACGGTATATGAATGGATGAATAATGATATGACGACTTGGGTTTTTGTGGAATATAACTTATCTATCATATTTTTTTTTCAACGTTTAATCTCGCCTAGGAAACGACTAATCAGTCTGGACGCTGGGCGGTGCCTCCTTGCCTAGATAGCGCCTAACATCTTCTTGAACATTGATTTTTATATGGTGCCTTCTACGGTACCCCGGGTGAAATCCGGGGTACCGCATGCCTTGAGTTTGAAATGCTATCTATACTTCGAATTAGCAGGATTTTTGGGCATGATACAATACCCTAACTCTTAATGACTGAACACTAGGTCCTAATTATCTAAATCAGAAACTATAAACCCTAAGATGGTGCATTGATTTTTTGCCTATATTTGGACGAATCACAACCGTCGATTATTGTTTCTAATTAAATTGATCTTAGGGTATATGATTTAGATAATTAGGACCTAGATTTGTGGACAATGACCCATCCGACAACCACCCTAATTTTATGGGCCACAAACACTTATTAATCGAGTTATAATTTTAGAGATTGGAGTTCATCTAACAGAGGTTATGATATAGTATCATGCTCCAAACTTCAGTAAATTCGTTGTTTAAATAGTAAAACTCGACGAGAATAAGATAGTGTGAACGTAAATATATATATAGATTATTATTATAGGGATCTCCTACAGTAACTTGAGTATAATTTTAAGTTAGGTAACGTGCATAGATCTAAACCGTTAAAATTGACAAAAATTATTTTAACCCATTGATTAAAGAAATAAAAAATAAGTATAAAAATAAATGGCAACATGGGTTGCCGGTCACCACATTCCTAAGTTACCTTTGTTATTTTTTTCTTTCCTTTTTCACATTTAGTTGTCTTTCCATATTTTAACCTTTCCTTTTTTAATTCTTATTGAATTAGAAGCGTTACGTAAGGCTTCCGTAATAACTTAGCTCTTTACGTAACACGACGTTAATACTCATTACGTAAAGAGACCTTCTATTACGTAAGGCTTCCGTAATGACTTAGCACTTTACGTAACGCAAAGTTAATACTCATTACGTAAAAAGACCCTCCATTACGTAAATGTTACGGAACGATAGTTATTTCTTACGTAACAGTTAAATCGGTAGCGTAACGTAAGGCTTCCGGAATGACTTAGCATTTTACGTAACGCGAGGTTAATACTCATTATGTAAAGACACATTCTATTACGTAAGGCTTCCGTAATGATCTTTTACAACAGTTACATAAGATTATCATATGTTACGTAACCATTACGTAATGCCTATTATATTTTACGTAATACGACCTGTGAAACCTACCGTAGCAGATAAAAAAATTCAAGTTACCTTACTTCAAGTTACAGTAGGAAATCCCATTATTATATTAAGGGGTAGTGGTAAGTGGTTTAATTTTGCTATATATAGAAGCGGGATGCTTTCTTGCAGAGCCCAAACGTGGTAGTGGTTGGTTCTAGCCCAAAGAAGAAAGAAAAAAAAGAGCAAGAGATTAGGTTATATATGGCTGCTACTAAAAGCGCCCATCCATGGAAGAATTACCACCCAACTGTGTGGGGAGACTTCTTCATAACCCAAGTCGTCCCTGCAACTGATGAGGTAAACCATTGTATTTACTCCTATTATAACCTAGAGTGATTAATTAATTGGAAGTAAACAATTGATCTTAATTATATGCGCTTTCTGAATCGAAAACTCATCGTATATATATATGTGCGGTCAATGGCGCAGTCAGGAGTTTTTGTTTGGTAGATTCTAAATTCTTAGTAAAATAAGCATCGTCATGGTACGTACAGGTGGTGAACGGCTGGAATGAAGAAATTGAAGTCTTGAAGTCGAATATAAAGAAGAAGCTATCATATCCATTAATCAAACATGTGCTGGAAAGGTTGAGGCTCGTCGACGCGGCGCAGCGATTAGGCGTTGGTTATCACTTTGAGAAAGAAATAGAACAAGTTCTCCAACAAGTTTATGATGAAAATAAAAACATTTACAACATTCATGACGATAACGATCTCAACACTGTTGCACTTCGTTTCAGACTGCTGAGGCAACACGGTTATAATACGTCATGTGGTTCGTAGCTTGATTAATTAAGGTTTCAGGTTATTACTATTATTAATTTATTATCATTGATCGATGACTCCATCTTTTGTCTCCAGTAAACAATACCCACTTTTCTTTCCGCCATGTAATTAGTTTCCTCTCGACCAGCTTAGCTCGTGAGTCGTGATATTACTGACATATCTATGCAGATGTGTTCAACAAGTTCAAAACTGGAGAAGGGTTCAAGAAAGAGTTAACGGACGACATTGAAGGCATGTTGAATCTATATGAAGCTGCGTACTTGAGGACACGGGAAGAAAGCATATTAGGCGAAGCTATCGAGTTCACCACTGCACACCTAAGAGCCAAAGTTGCAGAGATGGAAACCCACGTTGCTGAAAGAGTCACCCGTGCTCTGGAAAGGCCTCTTCTCAAAGTCGTGGAAAGGGTTGAACACCTGTACTTCACCTCTTCTGCCTATGTACATCTCGAGGGCCACGATCCAGTCCTCCTCAAGCTGGCCAAGTTGAACTTCAATGTGTTGCAGCACTTGTATCAGGATGAACTGCGCCCACTCACTGAGTAATTAAGCTAGACCAATCGGTTTCAATAACTCGAGTTGTTGGGAGAGATCCATATATGATTCTTAACTACTTTCTTGCACATCCTACAAATGAAAGTCAACTTAGGGGTTTGAAGTTTGGAAAGGCTCCTCATACCATGTGGTTTAAGACAACGGCGGCCAAACACATGTATAGACTATGTCTGTTTGGCCCGTCTTTTAGAAATGATTTTCTTCTTCAAACACTAAAGTTGGGCCAAACACATCTATAAGCTCAGCTTTTTAAAATTCTGAAGAAGTACTTTTTGTAACATAAAAGCAGAAGCTCGGAGCTTCTGGAAAAAAAAAAACTATTTTAGAACTACAAGATTGTTCTTACCCTATTAAATTTTTTTTTCCTGAAAACGTAATTTTCTTTCATTCATCTTATTTAAAAAAAAAATAAATTAGAAACTAATATATGTCATACAAAATGAAATCTAACAAGGTTTATTTTGATTATTTTTTAATTTGTTTCTAAATTATATTTATATTAGAAATCATTTTTAGTATTTTTTTACGTGAATTCTTATATTAAAAAAGAACTTCTAATAACTTTTCAACAAAACCGGTTTTTGAAAAATATTTTTCTATAAGTTTCAGCAAAACATTCTGACCTTATGATACAGGTGGTGGATTAAGCTGGATACACCAGCGAAGCTGCCTTATGCTCGAGACAAGCTCGTGGAGACCTACTTCTGGGCTTTAGGAGGATGCTATTGGGAGCCCAAACACTCCCTAGCCATACACTTCGCTACCAAAATCACTCTCATCGGAACTCTACTGGATGACACATACGATATTCACGGTACCATTGAAGATCTCGACCTATTCACTGCTGCCATCGAAAGGTACGTATAGATTATATACGACAAAGACTAGCGTACACCTGAGGTATAATATAATATACGCGCTATATAGTTGATATGATCGTGCGGATTGATATTTACATACAGGTGGGATACGAGCGCGAAAGGGCTGAAAGATTATATGATCGTCCTTCTCGACGCACTGGTTGGCATTCATGACGAAATCGAGGCAGTCACTTGCAAAGAAGGAAGGCCATGGTGTTTGGACTACATGAAAAGAGGGGTATTATTATACATCAAATCATGTTGTTCTTATAAAATGAAATGGATGAAACAGCTACGGTTATTAATACCCTTTAATCACGATCCTTTCTTTGATTTTGTACATCTTGTAGCTCAGTAATGTAGCAAGGTTGTACATGGAAGAAGAAAGGGTTTCCCAGTCCAACAAAGGTTTTGTGCCGACGCTAGAGGAGTACAGGCATCTTTCTTCCTTGACCACTTGTTTCGAATGGATAGCTTTCTCCGTCCTCTGCGGATTGGGCGAATCGGTTCCGAGGAGTAACTTCGAATGGTTAGCTTCTTCGCCCGAAATTTTAATCGCTTCGACCGACATATGTCGCCTCCAAGATGACCTTGCCGACAACATGGTATGTATCCTATATGTTCCGTTTAATACATGTGTATATATAAGAGTGAGCGAGTCCGTTACCAATCTTTATTAGCTAGTGAATAAGTGTGCACATATGTGTATGGGGCCTGGTACGTAAAATCTTTTTTTGTGCACGTGCGGATGCAGAAAGAGCGAGAACTGGAATATTTCGCGTCGTCTGTGGAATGTTACATGAAGCAGTACCGCGTGTCGAGACAGGAGGCGGTGGATGGATTGAAGGAGATTGTGGAAGAGGACTGGATGATAATGAACGAGGAGTTGTTGACGAATGTACCTTCTCATATTTGTAAACAACTTCCTCTGGTGTTCCTTAATCTTGTGCGATTTATGGATACAATCTACAAGGATTTTGATGGCTACACACACTCCAGCACCAGGACCAAGGATATTCTCATGGCTCTTCTTGTTACTCCCATGGCCGTGTAATTTCCTTTGAAATGTTTTTGTACCTTGTGTATCCCGTTTCGTTTCGTTTCATTGGTTTATTTCAGCTGGGTTCGAGTCAAAACAATAACGAATAAATGTAATGCTCTGGTTAAATCTTTTATCCACTTTGAATAAGTTATCTTTTTAATTCAAATGTCGCGTTCGTGATCTTCTATTTTTAGCAAGTTGGATATATATGGCAAATTATCGAGGCTGACTGCTGACTGCTGATGACGAAATATCATCAATACTCAATAGGAGTAGTGAGATGTTATTGTCGGCGGCTGCAATAAGATCTTTTAAAATCATTGTAAACTAACTATTTAATTAAATAACTCACATTATAATTTAGAGAAATGTCATCTTCCAGAGACACCCAATGATTCAGGAAAATGTCCCGAAAATAAATCATATATATATGGTGGCGTATTCGGTACACCCACTTTTTCGGGTGCACCCGCCTCATAATTGTTATTATGACCATGCGATTCATGTGAAAACGGTATCAATTGTTGCTTATGATATTATGAACAAGAAGCACATGGATTTTAAAAAAATTCATTCAAAATTTACTTTAATTCGAAGGATTTAGGATTTAGGGAATTAGGGTTAGGGTTTAGGTTTACAGTTTGGGATTTTGGGTTGGGATTCAAAATTTAAGGTTAAGGGGTTATGGTAATGGATTGATTTGTTATGATTATATGTCATATTATCATATTATATTGAGAGTACTAATTAAAGTTTAAAATTTGATGTATTATAGACGCTTTTGTACACCCAAAAAAGTGAGTGCACCGAAGTAGCCACCATATATATATCATGCTAACAGGATACTGTTGTCAAAAACCTTTCAATTTCACAAGAGATCATAATGCTAAACTCATTAACTAAACGGATCTCTCACAAGTCACCAGTTAGAGCACAACAGCCACCACGCTCTTAGTTCTAATTTTGCCATCTCTCTAGTCATCATTCATCAGTTAGAGCACAATCCCACCTACTAGGAATAACCCAACAATAAATTGTCCCCCTCCTTCGGCCCAAACTCGGACTCATCGCGATATTTCAAACTTTTTTTTACAAAAGATAATCACATATTGATCCAGAAAAACAGATAGTTACACCCTGTAATGCAGTCAGGTCTGAAAATCAAAATAACGACACGTAGTCGGATACAAAGAAAGGGTCTTTCGAGCCACTAAATTGGCTACCCTATTGCTACGCTGACATACAAATCACACACTAACCCTGGATAATTGGCAAAGTACCGAACAACTTCTTCAAGAATAGCACCCATCCGACTGTCGCTAGTATCCGCATGGATGATCTTCTCAATAATCACATTCGCATCACCCTCAAACCGCATTTTCGTGAAACCATGAGTAATGCACCAAACGAGAGCTTCACGAAGAATGAGTAATTCCACCACCATTGGATCCTCAATCAACATGAACTGCATCTCATTGGTATAAAGGACCTCCCGCACGTGATTAAGGATCAATGCAGTTAAAATCGCGTTTCAAAACTTAAAAACTTACGATTTTACCTTTTCGGGTCACCAAAACGCTTCTACGTAGAATCATGATTTTTTCTTACAAATGTAGTCAAAATCTATGCTTTAAAACTTAAAAGCTTACGGTTTTACGCTTCTAGGTCACCCAACCGCTTCTAGGTAGAATCGCGCTTTTGACTGCATTGTTAAGGATAATGATCCCTCTAGGCGAGTGAGAGCCCCTCCTGGTTGCACCATCCCACATACAAACACCATAACTTGTCTCTGCAGGACTCAATTACTGCACCTGTGGGGCAGGAGGATGGGGAACTTGTTCCATCGGCAAATTGACCCACTCCTCGTATTGCTGGTTAAGTTGGAGCATCAAGGCAGGGATCCCGAACTATTTACCCTAAAAAACCACCCAGTTTTGAGACCGCCAAATTCACCAAAGTACCATGACAACTTTCAGGAATAACGATGGTTAGCGAATGATTGTCATCAACTTCTTGAGGAACAGAGGGAAGGTATGACGAGGCAACCCTTGGCCAAGATATTCCAATCCCGAATAGTCCCATAGAGCCCTTGCTACCGGACAGTCAAGGAACAAATGCTCCATAGTTTCCTCCTCAGCCCAGCATACCGGACATCTAGGAAGCACAAGAATCTTTTTCCCAATGAGAGCTTCCGGAGTTGGCAGAATATGGTTAAATATTTTTCAGACAAAAACTTTCATCTTGGGTGAGATATTTGCCTCCCATAGACGAATCCAGCTGCTCTATCCAACCAACTCACCAAGGATCGCCAACGGCCCCTCTGTTTATCCAAAAGAACTGCAAAGTGGTATGCGGATTTAACAATGAAAACCCCCTCAGTTGTGGCATGCCAGATCAGCTTATCCTCAATATTTTCCCTCGTAAGGGGAATAGTCTTTACTACCTGACAAGTGGGGGGTCAAACCACTGACTAACCTTGGTCTCACACCAATGCCCCTCCTCCTGGCATATAACCTCACAACCCTTGGATCACCCCCCCTCTGGCAGTACCTAAGGAATATACATCGGATGACCAGGGTGCAACCTAGGAATCCAATTAAAATGGAGGAGCGAAGCAGTGCGGCCATTACCAATATTCCCTCGTAAGCCCATGTCCAATAACTGATGGCCATAGAGGATACTCTGCCAACCCCAAGATGGACGAGAGCGAGCCATAGCACAAAGGAAGTCCCTGTAGGGAAATACTTCCCTTTATAGACCTAGGCTAATAGAGAGTGAGGTTCATGAAGAATGCACCATCCAATTTTGGCTAGCAGAGCTTGATTAAAGTGCTCAAACCTCCTAAACCCCATTCCTCCTTCATGCTTACTCTGGCACATTGTTCGCCAGGATACCTAATTAATCCTTTGATGGCCCTCCTCCACACCCCACCAGAACCTGGCCACATGTTTTTCCAGGATACGGCACATGGAGAGCGGTAGTTTGAAACATGACATAATATGTAACGGCAAAGCTAAAGCAATTGATTTAATTAAAGTCTCTTTAGCCGCCCAAGACAAAGTCCTTTGCTTCCAACCTTGGAGGCGTTCCAGCAGCTTAGCCTCCAAATATCAGAACATAGCCATTTTTTATCGAGCAATCGGAGTGGACAACCCCAGGTGTTTGTCATGAACCCCTACCGCCCCCCACTCTCAGGCCGAGCCAAAAACTCTTGGTCTGGGAGCGCAATATTCTTGCTAAAGCAGACTACCGACTTCCCCAAATTAACCCGTTGGCCACTCAGTTCCTAATATTCATTCAACACCTCCACCAAATCCTCACATTCCTGTAGGGAATCACGCATAAATAGGTAAGAATCATTTGGAAAAAATAGGTGGGTAATCTGGGGAGCACGAGGGGCTACTTTCACTCCTTCCAGCTTTCCTGCTGTGATTGCTTTACTGAGGAGAGCCGCAAACCCCTCTGAGCAGATCACAAACAAGAGAGGGGAAAGAGGATCCCCTTGCCTTAACCCCCTGGAGGGTGAGAAGAAACCAAACGAAGTGCCATTCATGAGGACCGAGAAGGAAGAGGATTGAAGACATTCATGTATCCAACCTCTCCAAACAGAGTTAAAGCCTTTTCCAAAACCGCTAACAGAAAGGACCATTCAACTCTATCATAGGCCTTTTCCATGTCAACCTTCAGAGTCATGTATCCTTTCTTACCACGAGTTTTGATTTTCAGGTAATGCATGAACGCATGTCCAAGAGGACAGGTTTTGTTGTTCATATGTCAAGGGCTGGTAAGGTTTTGCGCGTTGTATCGAATTAAAATATTATCCACAATTTGCCTTTCAAGGATGAAAGCATTCTGTCCTTCTGAGATGATCTGAGGCAGGAGACCCGTTAGCCTTTCTGCCATGTTCTTAGTGTTGATCTTGTACACAAATTGACATAGGCTGATTGGGCGCAATTGCATGATGGACTCCACATTATCCACCTTCGGAATTAATGTTAATCACGTGTGATTAAAACTCCAGAGCATCCGACTTGTTCTGAAGAAAGACATATTGACTCAGTTACCGAGGGACCAACAATATCCCAAAAGGACTTGAAAATTTTTCCGGTGAACCCATTTGATCTCGGAGCTTGTTTTGAGCCCATGGAGAAGACTGTAGTCCATATCTCACTAGGCAAAACTTCCATCATAAGAATGGCATTCATTTATTAGCCAATTTTTTTTATTTTAAAAAATTGGATGTTGACCGCCATATATCTCTTCTTGATCAATTTCATAATGTCAAGTCAATATTACTTACAAAAATGCTAACAAAACATTAATTTTAGACTAATAATACTAACAAAACATCATAACGGATCACATAATACATGCACATATGCCATCTTCCCCGCGTCAAGGCGCGACATCGCCACCTAGTAAAATAGTACGATCGAATCTATGGAAGCATTGGTTTATACATTCCTCTTAGTCTCGACTCTAGGAATAATTTTTTTCGCTATCTTTTTTCGAGAAACGACTTTTTCTATTTTTTTATTTAAAACTCTTCTTTTTAAATTATAAACAAATAATAAGCAGCTTCCGCGGATACCTTCGTTGGGGTCCCAGACTAAACAGAGTCATTTTATTTCTACCGAGCTAGAACAAGAAGCCAATGTCTATAGTAAACCAAAGTCATCGTTTAATACTTATTTTGCTTCAATCTTCCTATCATTATCTCCTAAGCCCCGGTCTAACCTTAAAGGATTTTCCTGCTTATAATAAAGGGGCTTCATTTCGTTCATACCAAGCCCGCTAGAAAGGGCTTAAACTTAGAGCAGACAATCACTTATTCACAAACCTCGTGTGGGGCGAATAGTTTTCATTGGGGTTCATATCTTCATATATATATATTTGAAAGCCTGTCTTGGCGACTCACTCCCAACGGGGAGTTAACCCTGAAGTGCTATATGCCTTGACCGATGAGGAAGAAGACCCAGGAGTCTCCCATCCAATTTGCGGCGCTGTTTGGAGGACCCCAGCTACGCAGCACACGCAATGGAGCCGTAGACAGTCAAGTGAAATCCAATACACGAAATACACGAAATAATTTGATCTGTGAGGGTGGGATGGGAATAATTATCTCTCTCTCGACCGGAAAAGACAAATCGAAAAAACAAATTAAAAAGTTCAAAGCAAAGAACTGCAAGCTAAGGGTTACGTTGCGTGACCTCCTTCACTCTGTTAATTTTTTCTTGGTCCCGTGAGAAGCAAGCTGACTCCGTCGATTCTCACCGGAAATCCACCACCATATCATCAGCGTTAAGGGTCTTTGCGCCAGCCGACTATGACCACCAATATCTCGACTCTCAAGCTTCTAGTCAATCGAATCACCACCGCTTGGAATCCCGAACCCCGACTTTCCCGTTGTCTCCCCTGTTCATCGCCAACATCATCTCTAACGCAGCAATCCACCCCCAACAATCCCTGACCAGCCATGATCACTCAGATCTCCAACGCCTCAGTCCATATCACCACCGTCATCAGCCATGTTGCTGGTGCACAATCTTCACCAACATCGTCTCTGTCAAGCCAATCCACCATCAAAGTAGCTGTTGTCGTCGATCGGCCATCACCACCCAGATCTCGAATCCCCGACAGTCGATTTCACCACTGTCATCCACCCAGTTGTCGCTGCCGATCCTCCCATCAAAAGGTGCAGAGTGTTAGATTTGAGATTTGTACAGTTGAAGAAAAGTGATTTGAGAATGAAAATAATGGATATTCAATAGGGAAGATGTTAGATTTAGTATTCATGGTTGTAGTTGAACTTAAGGTAGAATATCAAGCTAATATAATGTAACGACTTTAATTAATTAAGTCGAATTGCACCTGATCCACCACAGGACACGTATGAATATAAAGTTACTAGCCCATTACCATTCCTATCCCACATTATCAAATTATTCAATGTCCATTGTCATGATGAGACAATGTTCAACTATAAGGGTAAACATAAAGATGGAAGGTTTTTAATGATTTCTAAGTTTGACAGAGGATGTGATCAAATAGTGTATTTTTGGAATACACGTTTAGAAATCACCTATGTGAGTGTGAAGTGGAGCACTTCAAGGAGAATAAAAGAAGGCCAGTTCTCTAAGCACTCATGAGACTAGGTGACGTTCATGGCTAAAATGACAAAACAATGAGAACCAGTGAACAGATAAGAGTTAGGTGTGTGACATATGTTGTCTTAGTATACAAGCAAAACCGGCGGTTCAAAGATATCACATCTACCAATTGGTAAGTATACTTGATATATGTTCACTAACGAAGGTTCAAAGGGAAACCTACCTATTCCGATGCAACTAATTCTTAGTCGTGAATCACACGATTTTTTGCATAATTTTTAAAGTACAACATTCTCCATTCATGTGGGGGATTGTTGGGATTTTTAATGGTGTGAATGGAAATAAAAGGGGAAAGATCCAAGAGAATCTCTTGAAGTATCATGTTGGTAAGCTATGGGAAGGCATGGCAGCGAATCCGGTCGATTTGATGTAATATGTTGGTAATCGGTAATATTGGTTAGTGTAACCAACCGAACCAAACTGAGTTGAACCAAATCAAACCGAACCAAAGTGGCGGTTGGAATAATCAAACCGGTCCAACTACCATGGGTCGAACCGATGCAATGGTTCATTATTTTAAAACAAACCAATGTGTTGGTTGGGGTTTAACCACTCATACGAAGAGTTGCTTTCTTTGTACGCACCCCTTCATTTTCTATACATAGCACCATACCCCCTCTAGTTTTGATGACGAGAAACACACGTTTTCCAGGTACCAAAAACTCTGCTAAAATCCAAAATTCGTTTTTCTACATTCTTTTCAAAGAGAAAATCGAGTCAAGTATGGTTCTCGCCGGTTCGCTGCGCTCGATGGGTTCTGGGGTTTGAGGTACCGCTACGCCGAAAAAAGTACGTCCTTTCTATCCCGGGAGGAATCATTCCATAACCTTGGGTACTAGAGGGGAATAAGATTCTTTAAGGAGAGATAGTGAATTCTATCGGCTAGGACGCTTGCATGTGTCTTTGCATGTTTTCTTAATCTTATTTGTTTGCTTGTGTTGCAAGAAAATAGTATATGTGAACAATTTCCACAACAGCATCGAGCAAGCCACTCTTGCTCCAAAAAAGGCCTCTCCACAAAATCGTGGAGAAGCTGGAGCAACTTATTTTCATCAATGAAAAGCTCAAGGGCCACGATCAAGCCCTTTTCAAATTAGCCAACTTGAATCTTAATATCTTGCAGAACTTGTATCAAACTAAGCTATTACTCCTCAAGTTAGCCAACTTGAATCTTAATATTCATTCAAGGTAATGCTACCGTTGTCCTCTGCACACTAAGGAGTCAATCTTAATATGTATGGTTTACCAGCTCCTTTATGCAAATTTTGCAGTGGGTGCTACAAAGAGGAATGCTACATGAAGCAGCAAGAACATGCCGGTTCGGCCGTGGAATGCTATATGGAGCAGCATGACCATGGTCGCTTCGGCCGTTGAGTGCTATATGAAACAACCCGACCGTGTTTCTTCGTCCGGACAGTGCTACATTAAGCAATATAACGATGTTACTATATCAGTAGAATGTTATATGAAGCAACAAATTCCACCCCCCACTCCATCGGTGGAGTGGTACTGTTATCAAGGTTGTCAACCCGCGGGGTCGATCTGCCGGTTGACCCACTTTGACTCTAATCTGGTGAGAAAATTGGGTTGCACTCACCCGCCGGGTCAACTGATGCTAGGTATCGAGTTGGGGGTCAAATTGTGTAATTTTTTCTTCTTCTTTGGTTTGTGAAATGCGCCTATTTTCCAATTTTGCTTTTCGCCTAACCCAAATTTTGGTGTAATGTTATAAGTTATTACTCAAATGTTAGATGAGATTTGGTATAATATTATAAATGTATGAACACTATAATGACTTTTTCATATATCCAAGATAAATCGAGCTAAAATGGTCGGACCATTAACCCTCACCAGACATCAACTTGTAACACCCTTCCCACCACTTATCAACAAATCTGAGAGACCAAGTAGTAAGTGTAGAAATACTTGGCTTCATTCTTGGTCACTGTCCGGCGAGACGTCATTGGAGATCTCTTGGGCTCCAAAATCTTCAACCGCCATTTTTAATTAAGCTGTGACACCACAATTACTGACTAAATGACTACTTGAAAATGTAGTTTCCTACATTATTGTTTATAACTGCACTACCTATATACTACGGATTGTGATTGAATGAAAAACTATCCACCCGTCCAAGAGGACAAAGAAAAGGATCACAATTTTTTTCTATATGTAGAGCAAGAGAGATCAACAATTATAGAAATAATACTCCGTTAAATCAATAGTTGAAGTTAAGTAAAACAGTGAATAGGGTACAAAACTCGTATTGCCTTACAAAATGTAATCTCTGACCGTTCAGATTTGTCTCATCTAATGGTAAGAAAATACACTGATAAGTAACGGAGTCAAAAGGGCAGCATGGTAATTTACATATTTTCAGTTTGGCCGACAGCTCATTACGATCGCAGATGAGAGATAGAAGCTCTTTCTACTAGTTGTCAAAAGGGCAGCATGGTAATTTACATATTTTCAGTTTGTTAAACATAATACCCTATACTAACATCATATCATTGTATTATCATTATATCATAGTGATAATATTACGATATGACAATGATATGATGTCAGGAAATAAATTTTTTTCAAACATAAAACGTAATATCAACATGATATCACTATTATATCATACTACTGTGAGTGGTAATATCATGATATAGCAATAGTACGATGGCGACGAATGCATGCATGAATGTTTTTCGCATTGCACCTTGGCATCATTGTAGGTCATTGTCCGGTGAGACGCCAATTGGAGATCTTTTGGGCACCAAAATCTTCACCCGCCATTTTTAGCTAAGCGTGAGCGTGACACCCGTCTAAGAAGACACAAGAGATCAACAATAACAGAAAGTGGGTAATATCAGCTATTATGTCTTTTGCCTAAATCTCCTCGCAAGACAAGGACAATTATATAGAAATAATCCTCCCTCAAACCAATAATTGAAGTCAAGTAATGGTATTTGGTTATAGTAAGAGGGTCAAGGATTCTCTCTAAAATGTTGATAAATTTTTTAACCTCCGAATAGTATGTGAAAACTAGACCTACAAGTTTATAAAATGAATTATATAAACTACGTACATTTTCATTTATTTCTCATCAATTTTGTTCAATAAACTATATTGATTGTTATATATAAGTTTTAAAAGAACAAGCTTCCGAACTTCATATGCCTAATCAAATATCAAAGATACTGCTCATTCTACAAGTTGTTATTGCAAACGTTGAAAGACAATTTCTATTTTTGAGTTAAGCTAACAAATAATATTAGAATTGCATAGTATTCAATTTTCCAATTACTGTCTAGTGGGCTACATAAATAAAGACTTGCTTAAAAGTGTAGATAATGAAATTCCCAAAATTAATCTCTTAAATGGCAAAAATATAGAAGATAAACGTTAATTGGAAAAGAATAATAAAGTACGATGGTGTGACATATACATGGAACAAAAATATCTCGAGATATCATAATTTAATTGGAAAAAATAAGAACACAAATTACCAGGCAATCACAGTGTAGATGACGACATACATTACACCAAATTCAAAACAGCAACTTTTATAATAATAAAAAAATTGTGGATTATTCTAGTGGTACTAATTGAATGTACTAAATATACATTCTACTTTAAACTTAAGCCATAATAAATTAGGGCTTGGATTAGACTACAAAACTATATTGGATGGTTGAGATGGAGAGTGAAGTGATCTAATGGTCAACTTTCTAGAGGGTAAGTAGGGAAATGAGGAGTTTGGGAAGAGGAAGCTAACCAGAGTTTTGGGATAGCTGATCGGATTTTGGGGGGCAAGCATTGATTCCCAAACAAATGATAGAACACTTTTCAAATCTCCAATGAAAATTCAACAGATAATAGTTCATTCGTTTTACGTTGGATTTCAAAAAAAAAAAAACATATAAATATCATATTTTTGCTCTACAAGATGATATTCATTTTGATATTTTTTTAATAATTTTTTTTCCAGGTCATCATACCACTGTCATATCACGATAGTATCACGTACAGTGGTATGATATCATGGTATGGTGTTAGTGTGATTAGGGCCGGAAGTAGGGGTGGAAATCGGAACCTAAATCCCGAATACCGAATTACACTCTAAAGTCAATCTCAATCCCTAAATAATTTCGGTATCCCAATCCCAAACCCCTAATATTTTGGTATCCCAATTGGTATTGCGGTATCTCAATCGGTATTATCGAATACGAAATTAATTACCTTTGTAATTAATAATTAAATATATCAATTAAATTTGATTGTTTAATTTAGGGCAAAGAGACTAAGCAAATAGTCTTGAGTTAGCCTAGAGCTATGGTATGGATAAACACAATGGAGGAGATGTGGCATCTCAAATTATTGTCATTGGTAATATTTAATTTGAGGAATTGGAGGCTGAGAGACGACTAATAATAGTGTTGGTATTATGAAAATAAAAAAAGATTAGATGATAGATGAGAGTGACTTCAACTGGAAAGTCAAAATTGAGTTAGCTGTGGGCTTCTAAGTTGTGAAAAGTGAGGAATGGCTAAAGGTTGTGTGCTATATTTAATTAATTTTAATTTATTTTATTTCTCGGTATTTCGTTATATACTAATCTCAATCTCGTAATCCCGAATACCGAATAGCACTCCAAGATTATCGATATTTCTTTATAGGTATAACTATATGGATTTAAATAGATTCAAATTGTGAGTTCGACCCAAATAAATGTTTTTATGCTCTAGCTCTCTCCCCATTCCATAATTAGTAAATTAAATTAATCCGGAAAACGGGCCGGGTCCAAGCTAGTTAAGTTTAGGTAGCAGCAATGGAGCATCTACCAAATTATATAGTTTGCGTTACTTTTTTTGTTTTACTTTACTTTTAGATTTAGCTGCTCTATTATTTATTAGAAGATAAGTGATCATTTGGGACAGTAATTTTGAAGTTTTAAAAGCATAATTCTAAATGAATAAAGTCTAGCAGTGGATACAAAACTTAGTAGAGCACTCTGCCACATTACATTAAAAAATTAGATAATGTAAAAGAAGTATAATAATAGTGTTCATTACAATGTCAATGGTACATGACGATCTTTTAACTTAGCAAAGTCATCAATCATGGAGTCGTCATCAATACCAATAGCATACCCTCTTTCAAATAAAAATAGCTAAACAATCAACAAGAATATCATCGCTCATTTTATTGCGCAAATAAGTTTTCACATGTTTCATTGCTCAATAGGTTCTCCCCGTAGTAGTCGTTGAAACGTTCACGGTCAACACTAGACGAATCAACCGACTAATCAATTTGTATTGTGTGTTCATCAATGTTTCAACCAGCTTCTATAGTACTTTCGGAAGGGAAGAAACCTCATATTTTTAAGTCTTTACGTTTTTTACCTTTATGTTTCATTGTTTTATTATTTCAAAGGAAAATCATTTGGGATAGAATTTCTAGCCACTAATTTGAATATGTTCATATGAACTATTTTTCTAATTGAACAAAATTTTATTATCAAATAATATTGAACCGAATACCTGAAACCAAAAAATTCCTAATTATCATACTATCTCTAAATTAAGATGAGGGTTAGGACGCGACCCGAGGTGACGACCACCAGATCCGCCACTGATAAAGTCTAGCAAAAATAAAGAAATCACTCTAGCGGATTGGTATACATTAAAAAGAGAAAATGAACAAAATCATAATAGGTATTACGGGTACCCATATTATTAACTATTGTATTTGTATTGGGAATAAATCTTAATGGGTATTACAGGTATCCTTATTATCCAAACGGGTGTTAGCGGATAATCCCGTGGATACCCAATATTAAAAAATATTAATCCCAAGTCTTATATCATAATAAATATTATGATATTTGGATTAGGGGTGGCTATTTGGACCGGGACCGGATTAAAAACCGGAAACCGGAACGTATAACCCGGACCGAGACCGGATCAGGACCGGATAGTAAACAATCCAATCCAATCTTTGGGCTTAGATTTGAGGTAAAAAACCGGATAAAGACCGGATATGAGAGCTCAACACCCAAAACTTAAGGGTAATTTGCATAAACGGTCACAAACCTTTGCACTTAGTACAAAACTTAACCAACTCCTCACCCTTTAAGGCCTTAGGCCACTCAAATCCTACAATCTCAATGTAAAATCAAGACCGAATTGGGACCGGACCGGATCAAAACCGGATCAGATCAAGACCAGACTGTATCCAATCCAATCTTCGGTCCTTATATTTTCAAAAAGACCGGACTGGACCGGATCAATTTGGGCCAATTTAACCGGACCGGACCGTATAGCCACCCCTAATTTGGATACCCGTAACTCTCAGAAAACGGAACGGATATGTGTATTCTCAAATACCGGTTTGTCGTTACTCAGGAATCTCAATTCAACGTGTGACTTTGTGACAACGGGTCTTACTAAATATGGGGGCTACCTGCTATCAAATTCGACACTAATGGGGCTTCGCCCCTAGCAGCATTGTACCCCGGGAATACCAACGAGCCTCGCTTGAATTCGAACCTAGGATCTGCAACTCCCAAACCTTCATTGTCGCGATAGTTTTACCGTTAGACTATCTTACTTTTGGTTATATATTTTCTTACGTACTGGCATATATAAGCACAAATATTGGCTAAATATATGACAAATGCAGAGTACTATTTAATATTTATACACTAATGAAAACTGTTTTTTTTACTGTAATAGTGACAACTGCTTTTAAAAGACAAGAATAGTACAGATATTTGTACTACAAGTACTGCACATATAATTACATATATATTGTTCTCATCCCAATCACAATCTCAAGGTTCTTTAAAGTAGGGGTGGCAGATCGGTTGTCGGTTATCGGATAACCGCCGGTTACAACCGATAACCGGAAACCGATTCTTAAGCAACGCGGTCGAACGGGTTCAAGCTAAACGGTATCCTTGATGACGCAATCCGCCTTCACCTCTTCCCCCATCTCTGGAGGGGCATGCTAAGAGATGGTTGGAGACCCAACCCACATTGTCCATCACTTCTTGGGACGATCTGGCCGACAAGTTCGTGCACAGGTACTATCCAGCATCGAAGACCACAAAGATCCAGCGGGAGATCACTCACTTCCGCCAAGAGCCTAGACCTCCAATTTTGAGTTCTATCCGTAAACCCCAAATTATAAACCCTAATACTAATCCTAAATCTCTAAACTCTAATCCTTCAAATTAAAGTAAATTTTTAATAGTTTTTTGTGCAAATTCATGTGCATTATTGTTCATCAAATATAAGTGATGATTGAGATATTTTGCACATGTCAGGGAAACATGTGTTAATCACATGCTTGCGAATGATAAGCTGCGACAAAATTAAGCGAATATATTGTCGCAGAAGTGGACAAGTAAACATTCCAGTAAAAGCCAAAATGCTCGAAAATATATAAAGATGCCATATATAGTAGGGATAATTATCACCAGATAAGTTAACCAAGTAATTGGATGATATTTACTAATTTGTACTAATTTGTCGTGTTATTCTCTGTTGGTTTCTATATGAATCCTGTCTTCAATCTTAATATCGGGACTCAAACAACTCCCATTCGAATATGAAAATGGAAATTGTATATGTGATTAAGAGTATTGGTTGTGCACTTGTGCTCTTGAATATGTAGATGAGATGTAGGATTTATAGACCGGTATTAATTAATTTTAATAACTACCATGAATTCATAATGTATCCATTTCTACAAATTGTAAGGCCTCGTTTAGTATCGATTTGTTGTTGTTGTGGTTGCAGTGGTGTTGTGTAAACAGATGTACAACCACAACAGGAAAAAAATAGAAAACACAAACCTGTTTAGTTGATAATCTGAAAAATAATGAAAGAAGACAACAAGAAACAAAAACGCGTCCAGTTACTACTATTAGAACTAAAAACCAGAAAAGAGAGGAGGCGGCGATGGGGGGAAAGGATTCGCAGTCGGCGGCGGGGAATCTAGAGGAGGTGGCGGGAGGAAAGGGAGGCGACGGGAATCGAGAGGAGGAGGCGACAGGGGAAAAGGCAGGCGGCGGGGGGAAAGGATTCGAAGTCGGTAGCGGGGGAAAGGGAGACGACGGGAATCGAGAGGAGGAGGCGGCAGAGGTTGCGAGGTCGGGCGACAGGGTAAAGGGAGGCGGCGGGGCAAAGGGACGAAATCGGCGGCAAGGGGGGAGATGGACGATATCGGTGGCCTGGGTCTCGAGAGGGAGGGAGCTGTTGGGCGGCGGGTTTGGGAGAAGATGAGGGTTGGGTTGGCCGACTAGGGTTTGGAGGTGGGTTTGTGAGTTAAAAAAAAAAGATTTTTTTTGCTTTAGGTGGGATTCGAATTGAGGGTTGTTTTAATGAAAACAAACGGGAATCCTGTGTAAAACATGTAGAAGAATCAAATCCAAAGCAATAAATTGTTGTTTCTCAAATTTGGGCCCTGTTGTGCAAATCTGATTCACAACAAAAAATAGAAACCCAACTAAATATGTTTTTTTTTCTTGGTTTCTCCAATCTTGAAAAACACAACAGAAAACAAAAACAGGCAACAATACTAAACTGGACCTAAGTAATTGATTTGTAAACCTTGAATCTTTTACTAATTCGGTTTGATGTCCAATCCAATTCTGACAACACTATTATAAGTAGTAGTTTTGACATGATCTTTTGTCCACTTGTTTTCAATCAACTTATGTGTGATGATCCGATGTTCGATACGTATTTTGTATTTTAGATATCCAGGTATTTGGATCGTGTCGGGATCCGGAAAACTTAATAGCAAAATAAAAGCTGCAAAATAAATTTTCCATAATAAAAAAAAATCCATCTCAGAAACTAGGAGCGAAACATTATTTCATTTGTCATAAAAAGATATCCGCGTAGATGCTATGAAGAACACACTGGTCAAACAAAGCGAACAAAAAGTCCAAAACACACCAAAATAAAACAAACTTCATGATTAAGACTAAACCCTAATCCACGATATTAATTGATGTGACCCTTATCGTGTTTTCATTATTGTAGACGATCGATTCGAACATTTCATGAAATGACCATGGGAGTAACAATAAGAATCGTGATTGTATCCTTTGCGTTTGTGTCACAGTGCGTGTAGCCATCATAGTCCTTGTAGAGCGTATCCATGTTCTTGGCAAAACGGAGAAGCACCATAAGAAGTTGTATGGGTACATTCGGCGGTGGGTTCAACAGCTCCTCGTTCATTATCATCCAGTCCTCTTCAATGAAATCATCCATGGCCTTAGTCGCCTCTTGTTGTGAGACATCGTACTGCTTCATGTAACATTCCACAAGTGTAGCCTTCTTTTCTTTCTCATCCTCTGTCATCATCGACATCGATAAGTCGTGATCCGAAGGGTCGGTCAAGTAGTGCACCATGTTGTCAGCAATGTCATCCTGGAGACGACACTGGTCGGTTGCAGGGATCAGCATGGCTGGTTTGGAGAGCAGACACTCGAAGGCGTCCTTCGAAACCAAATCTTTGCACAATCCACAGAGGGCGGAGTAAGCTATCCATTCGTAACAAGTCGTTAAGGATGAAACCTGTCGATATTCCTCCACCGTCGCCACATAGTCTTTGTCGGTCCGTTTTTCTTCCTCCAAGTACAACCTTACTACATTGCCAACATGCAGCATACAACGCAAACGTACGTTATTGGATTTTATTGATCGTACGTAGTGGTAAATAGGTAGAAATTAATATATGTATTTATAGTTAATTAATTACCGCCCGTTTCCCATAGTCCAAATACCAAAGCCCTCTTTTTTTTGGGGAAAGAAAGACGTCAAGCGTCTAACTCATTAACATAATCGAACGATCATAGGCAACGCCCATTACATTGTGCAACAACCATCACCCAAGTTCTGGGTCACACACATTGAAGCAATGGTGCCAAAATGAACAGAATGACCCCTATTTGCTAAGAAATCAACAGCAAAATTTGCTTCCCTAAATACATGGTTGATTCTAACATCCCAATCTCTATTAAGCAAAACATGGAATTGCCTAGCAAGAATGCCATGGTGATGGTCATCATCAGTGCAATTTTTGATGATCTCGATTGCGGTAGTGGAGTCCATATTCAGTTGGACTTTCTTGAAACCTCTCTCCCAAGCAATCTGTAACCTTTCAGCCGCGCCTTTAAGTTCATCCCCTGTGAGTGTGCAGCTGCCCAGATTACAAGTGAAGGCATCCAAGCACCTCCCAAAGTGATCCCTCAAGAGGCTTCCTCCTGCAGCATATCCTGGCGGAGTGATGACAGATCCATCGGCTTGAAGCTGAACCCAACCGACCTCAGGTGGTTGCCAGGTGAACTGATCAGTTCTAGAATGCCTGCTTGGTCTGCATCCTTCTTCTTCGTCCCTTTTTTGAGCTTGCTTAATGATGTTAAGTCCAGGTTCATTGAAAGTTCTTCCTTCCATCACTTCCTCGTTACTTTGCTTCCACAGGTTCCAGCATATGACTCCAAAATCGGCTCCCTTTTCATCATGGAGAAGATTAGAGAGAAGCCACTCCTGGAACGGTTTGTTAGCATCAGTTCTTATCAGCTTGCAACAAAATGTTTCCCACAATTTTTTTTTCCTTCTCGCATCCCCTCAAAATATGCTGAATCGATTCTTCACAGTCTCTGCAGTGGATGCAGTTGCTATTGGTGGTGATGTTCCTTCTTGCACGTTCCTTGTTGGTGAAGACTCTGCTGTGGAGAACAAGCCACAGGAAGTGCTTGATTCTATTAGGGCCTTTCCACCTCCACAGCGCTTTCCAATTGCCCTCCTCAGCATCTTCTTCTTCCTCCAGGTTAGCAGCAAGGTTGTAAGAAGACTTGAGCCTGAATCTTCCATCCCGCTCCAATCCCCAGATAATCTTATCATCCCCCAGTTCTGCATTTGGTTTCTCCATTCTTGCAATTAGCAAGAGGATGTCATCAGGGAGCAGGATTTTAAGCTTTTCCCAATTCCACTCACCTCCTTCAGTAACCCAGTGAGACACAGGAGACTCCTTTTCCTCTTCTGTGATTTCTTTGATCAAGTTGTCCTCCAGGATCAGTCCATTCTCGATCCAAGGGTGTCTCCAAAAGCTTTTTCTCTCCCCATTCATAATACTCCAACAAGAAGCTTCTTTCATCATAGGCATAACTTTCACCACAGCTTTCCAAAGACTAGAGTGGTTAGTCTTCTTCATAGCAACAATGTTCCCATCCCTATGCTTGTAATACTTCCCCTGTAGCACCTGAACCCAAAAATCAGATTCTTTGTTAAGCAATTGCCAAGCAAGTTTAATCATGTAAGCTTTGTTTAAACATCGAGCTGATCTAAGTCCAAGTCCCCCTTATTTCTTTGGCATGCAAATCTTATCCCAGGAGACCAGATGAGGTTTCCTTTTGCCATCCACGGATCCCCAAACAAAGCTCCTAATTCTCCTATCAATATCATCACAAACAGACATGGGAATGGAAGTTGTTTGCATAGCATACGTGGGAATAGCATTGAGAACATATTGAGCAAGAGTAACTCTCCCTGCCAGAGAGAGAGTCCTAGCTTTCCATGAGGTGAGCTTTTGGTCAATTCTTTATAAAATGTATCTATAGGTACCCTTAGTGAGTCTACCATGGATCACAGGCACTCCAAGGTATCTATCAAGGTCCTTGGTTTCTTGGATACCAAGATAGCTACAAATGTTCTGTCTATCATTTTGCTTGACATTCTTGGAGAAAAAGGTTCTAGACTTCTCTTTACTGACCAATTCACCCGAGGCAGCACAAAAAGACTCAAGACATTTCATGATAATGCAAGCATTAGACAAATTGGCTTGAGAGAACAACACCAGGTCATCAACAAAGAAAAGGTGAGACATAGCAGGACCACCAGGGGAAAGACACACAGGTTTCCAGTGACCATCATTCACATCTTTCAATATGCAGTGGCTTAACCTTTCAATGCACAAAGTAAAAAGATAAGGTGAGAGGGGACATCCCTGTCTTAATCCTCTTGAGGGGTAGAAGGTGTTAGTCTCTCCCCCATTTCACAAGACCTGGAAGGAGGTGGTGGTCACACAGGCCATGATCAATCTGATGCAGTCATGAGGGAGGTGAGCAGCTTTGAGCGTTTCCTCAAAGAACTGCCAACTAATTCTGTCATAGGCTTTAGTAAGGTCAATTTTAAGGAGCATGATCCCTTTCTTGCCAGCCTTTCTAGACATATAATGGACAGTCTCCTGCAAAATAATAATATTGTCAGTAATATGGCGGTTTGGTACAAAGCTAGACTGGTTAGGGTGAACCACCTGTGGCATGAGCATCTTCAGGTTATTGGCAATGCACTTAGCCACCACCTCGTACCCCACATTACATAGAGTAATTGGTCTAAAGTGGTTCATTGAGGAAGGAGACTCCACTTTGGGGATAAGAGCCAATAAGGTTTCATTAATGCTTCTAATGTTGCTGGGGTTACTGAAGCAACTCCTGATGAATGAGGAGAAATCCAGTCCCACAACATCCCAACATTTCTGGTAGAACAGGGCGTGGAACTCATCTTTACCAGCTACCTTTAGTCCACTCATTTCCATAATGACAGCTTTAACTTCTTCAATGTTGGGAATCTTTCCAATTCTTAACGGAATTTCATTCCATTATTGTCGAATTCCCCACTTTCCAATCTGTTTCCAGTAATTCATTCCGTTGGACGGAATAACGAAGAATGACTAAATATGACCTATTTTAGTAATTCGAGTGACCAGATTTGATATTAATTTTTTTTAGTGACTAAACATGACACAATTTAGTAACAATGACCAAATGTGGCATTAACCCTTCATATATATGACTAAGATTATCAAGTAAACAGGAAAGTATATGAACTACATGTAAATACAATTTATAGAAACTATAGAATAAAAGTGTGCAAATCAATAATAGGTTGTATACAAATAAGAATACAAAAGTATACAAATCATATCATGACAAATATAAAAATTAATATTATAAAATATAAAAAAACATATCATGAAAATATACAAACTAATTAAACAAACTATACAAATCAGATAATAAAAGCGCACAAACCAAAGTATATAATCCAGACAATTAAAGTATACGTCCAACAACACAGAGTATACAAACCAGATTACATAAGTAAAAATATTACAAAATATACAAACCATATCGTAAAAGACATCTTTAAAGAGGCTATGAAATGAACACGCTGATACAACAAAGCAAATGAAAGTCCAAAGGCACACTCACAGACACAAAAAAACTTCATGATCAAGAGAGAGGGAGCATAGGGGAAAAAAAGATGCAAAGTAGAACGACGTGGGACCGATCGTCGGAGTAAAACTAAACCCTAATCCACGATACTAATCGTGTTTTCATTATTTTAGGCTATACGATCGAAAGTTGACGTTAAATTTCACCTAAATGTCTGGGAGTAACAATAAGAGCCGTGATCATATCCTTGGTGTTGGTGCCAGAGTGCGTGTAGCCATCATAGTCCTTGTAGAGCGTATCCATGTTCTTGGCGAAACGGAGAAGCACTGTAAGAATCTGCACGGGCACATTCGGCGGTGGGTTCAACATCTCCTCGTTCATAATCATCCAGTCCTCTTCTATGAAATCAGCCACGGCCTTTGCTGCCTCTTGTTGCGACACGTCGTACTGCTTCATGTAACATTCGAGCAGGGTAGCCTTCTGTTCTTTCTCATCCCCTTTCAGCAGCGACATCGATAAGTCGTGGTCGGAAGGGTCGCCGACGGAGTCGTGCACCAAGTGGTCGGCAATGTCATCCTGGAGGCGACACTGGTCGGTTGCGGCAATCAACATCGTTGGTTCGGAGAGCAGCCATTCGAAGGCGTCCTTCGAAACCAAGTCGTCGCCGAATCCACAGAACGCAGAATAAGTTATCCATTCGTAACAAGTGGTCAAGGACGAAACCTGTCGATATTCCTCCACAGTCGCCACGTAGTCTTTGTCGGTCCGTTTTTCTTCTTCCAAGTACAACCTTACCGCATTACCAACCTACAATCACAAAGGTTATTTGATTTTATTGTATGTAGTGAAATTAAACTAGGTAGCTAGAAAATATATTAATTAGTTACCTCCCGTTTCCCGTAGTCCAAATACCAAACCCCTCTTTCCTTGGTAGTGTGTGACACGATTTCAGCATAAATCTCTGCGATCCCCTCGAAAAGGACCATCATGTAGGGTTTCAGACCTTCCATGCTACTATCCCACCTGCATTAATTAATTAATTAATTAATTCAACCCAATTATCCAATATGACAGTCTTGTGATCAATTTTCGATTCCTTAATTAATTAATGATCATATATAATTAAGGGACAGATTGACGATATACAATTAATGTAGACATACCCAGCCATGGCAGCAGTGAAGAGCTCGAGTTCCTCGATGCAACCCTGGTTATCGAATGTGTCGTCCATTAGGGTACCGAATTGAGTAACTTTGGTAACCAACTGTCTGGCTACGGAATACTTGGGCTCCCACAGTCCTCCTAAAGCCCATAAATAGCTCTCCACCAACTTGTCTCTCGCATAGGGCAGGTTTGCAGGAGTATCCAACTCCAGCCACCACCTGAATCATTATACAGTGCTCTCCAAAAGTTAGGTTTAGGATATATTGTATCAGAGCTGGTTTGTTTTTTAGATTACGTGTGCGATTTCTCGCGTCTCTCAATATTATTCGTTGTCTTAAAGCACCTGGTATGGCGGGTCTATGCAAAATTCTAGTTTATAAGTTGGCTTTCATTTGAGGTGCGTGCATGAGGAAGTGGTTAAATACCATGAACCTCTTCCAGCAACGTAACTCGAATTATATAGGGACCAGTTGAGTTATGACGACATGACAGGTTAACTTAACTTACTTGGTGAGAGTTCGCAGCTCTGTCTGGTACAGATTCTGCAGCACGTTGAAGCTCAACTTGGCCAGTTTGAGGAGGGTTGGATCGTGGCTCACGAGCTTCTCGTAAAACGAGATGAAAAACAGGTGCTCGCACTTAGCCATGACCTTGCGAAGGGGCCTTTTCAGAGCACGGGTGACTCGGTCTGCGAGAGGGGACTCCAACTCGGCAGCTTTTGCTGTAAGATGTGACCTTGTGAACTCAATAGCTTCGTCCAATACACCCTCTCCTTTGATCCTCAGGTATCCAGCTTCATACAAGTTCAACATCCCTTCGAAGTCATTCACTAGATCTTCCTTGAACACCCCTCCTTCCGTCTTGAACTTGTTGAACACATCTGCATATAACATGTCACCAAATGTTAGTGATTGACCGATCGATATATATGTTATTAGACAAGAAACAATGTACCACTTGGGGCTTTGTAGCCGTGTTGCCTCAACAGTCTAAAACGAAGTGCGACGGTGTTGAGTTCGTCGTCCTCATCAATATTGTTGCAACCATGGTTGTTTTGATGAACCTGTCGCATGATATGGTCGATTTCTTCCTCGAAATGATAGTCAAGGCCTAGTCGCTCGACTACATCGATGAGATTCAGCCTTTCTGCTAAATGGTCTATGGGAGCTGATAACCTCCTTTTCACATCTGGCTTCAGCACTTCGATCTGTTCCTCCCAAGCCTTCACCACCTACACATATATACATGTCATCACTAATTAGCAACAATAATTAACACATACGTTCAGCAGCTAATTAAACCTAGCTAGCTAATTCATCATGGCTTCTTATACATTAATTAAGGTTACCTCATCAGTTTGGGGGACGTGGGTCAGGAAGAAGTCACCCCACACAGTTGGGTCATAATCCATAGTTCGCCGGTTTTTAGGTGCGGCGGCGGCGGCGGCGGCGGCCATCTCTTCTCTTTCTCGGTCCTTTTGGAGCAAACCAGAAATGGTAAAGGGTATTCAGATCAATATACGTACTCTGTTTCTTTAGCAAAAGTTTTGGTTATGCAATGCAAGTCTTTCTCTGCCACGTACTGGCTATATATATAGCCAAACCGCTACCCTTGTCACATATATATTTTTATGTTTCCTTTCTTAATTATTCTCAGCAGTACACCACTTGGTAATAAGTTTAAGATTTTTCATTATACGTGTTAATGAGTTAATCTAATAATGGTATACTAGAAAATTGGAGCCGGGTTCTCGAAAAAAATCAAACAATTAGCTCTGAAAGATTGTATTATCGATCGCTGAATCGAGGTGAACGTATTAAGTGATTTGAGAATAATCATGTATTAACTTGAGACTGATGTAATTAGTACCCTGATTATATTAACTTCTCAATCTCCTTATACTTTAGAAAATTGTTTAGGACGTTTTAGTAAGTAGTTGGATTCACAGTTATACAACATGACATTAAATTGAGTAGTTGAATATATGCAAATATAGCATGGTATTTTCTAAATAATTATTGGTTCTGTCATCCACACTTGATAAATAATTTCACTCATGATCCTTTGATAGCTTATTTTTCTGCCCTCTAGTTTTTTATAATAGTTTTAGTAGCACAATATGAATTGCATACTAATGTGGTGTTTAATCTTTGTCAATATCTAATAAACATGTTTGATTACAACATTCAACTATACACACATGAGGTGTATGTAGGGGTCGTTTGGAAGTTACGATTGTTTTGTTGAGATTGTCATTATGCATGTATTGTTTAAAATGCATCGTTTTTTTGTTTTATTTGCAGAAACAATACATGGATTGTTTATGTGATGTGACAGAAACTATCACTCATTTTGAGTGATTGTTATATCTCAACTTTTAGTTGTGATTGTTGAGATAGTTGAGTTGAGATTGTTTAGTCTCAGCTTTTAGCTGATGCGACATACACAATTACACATACCAAATGTTGTATTCTACAATGCATCAAATTCGACAATACATGTATAATATTATACATGCATTCTCAACAATACATCTATTTAACAATCAAAAATTCCAAACGTACCAGTAGTGTTCAGAGGATTAATATACGTTCACCTAGCTAAGTATGATGACCGCTTCATATTCTTATTCTTCAAAACTAAATACATCATTTGACATTTTTTTCTTTATCGAATATATAAAAACAACAGGTGACATCTTCTTATTGCAAACACAAACATTTCTAACACATGCACACATGAAATATGAAAAGAATAAATTGGGTACCCAGCCACTGTAGGACTGAAAATTGTATTGACCCGTCCCTGAACCTCTCCCCACCCGCCTCTGAAGGGTTAAAATATATAACTGACCCGCCCGCCCCTGTTTTCTTCTTGATCCAGTCTGACCCTTTAGGGTCGGGGCGGGTCGTGAGTGTCGTGTCAGTTGGTCGGTACTAATAAACCCACAAATTTTTGACAAATTAGATTTGGTACCCAAATTTATTTTTTATTACATTTTAGTACCTAAAATTTATTATTTATAAATAAGTCCATAAATTTTTATGGAAAATTACTTTTTGATACCATTTTTTTACAATTTAGCACTTAAACTTTGAGCTGATACCACTACAACACCCGAACTATTGCAAAAATGTCATTTGTGTCCTATTTTATTCAATATTCCATCCATGTCCCGAAATATCGGACTTTTGTGACTTTTGTATCCTGACTATTTTGTTGACCGTTAAAGATAACGTTTGACCAACGATGGTCAAAGCAATATTGACTTTTTTGAATGTGGCAAAAATTAAACTGCCACGTAGATGCCGTATCATTGCCACATCAGATTATTTTTTATTAAAATCATTGTCACGTCAGTAGGTATTTAGGGTCAAACTTAAGCCCCTACCAGCCAGAGCTCGGGACAAATAAAAATTTCCTTTGATATTTCTTTGCATGTGTGATTTTAGAGGAGGATTTCCAGCTCCATGACAGAGCTAGAGAGAAAGGGAGTTGGGTTCTACAATTTCCATGTTTCTGATTCTTAATTTATCAAAGTATTGGAATGGAAGAATACTCAATTTATTCGAAGACCCAATATTCATCCTCTTTTAACCGAAAACATAGCCGACTGTGTTCTACGTGTTTATTTCCATCACTCCTAGTTGATTCTAGAAAGGAAGAACCTGGCCGGCCTCCAAGAAACCGTTGAAGGGGGTAAAACGGGGATGACGAAGAGGGAAACAAAATCAGGAAAAAGCGAACAGAAGGAAAACTGATGCATATAAAACATATGGTGGACCCGCACACATGCTACTGAACCCTAATGCAAACTGGCGCTTTATATTTTTTATATATATATATATATATATATATATATATTAATAATGATTCACAATAGAACATTTTCTAACAACTTGAATTATTAAGATCAATTGATTTTTGACATGATATTGAAGTCTTCTATGATCAAAATATCTTCTATTTGAATCTCGACCGATGACCCCCTTAACTTTTGTTAAGCTCATGGTATCTGAACCACAAAGTCTTTTTGTTCATAATTATGTGCAGAAGTTGTTGATTAGATCCCTGTAATATAATGATAGACACTTAGTTATTCGGATTTGTGTTTTGGATTTGATTGTTAAGAATTGTTTATGTGGGTTTGATTTGTTAGTTTGGGATAAGTGGGACTAATAAGTTAGGGTAGTGATAGGTAATTGTGTTTTAGTACTTAAACTATGATGCTACGTAGAAATGGACAAGCAAGGTTAAACCTATCAAAACCCTAATCTCCACTCTCTCTTTTCCTCTCTCTCAGCCGAACCTCCCTTTCTTTTCCCTCCCTTGGTTGCCGAGCAGCATCTGCTCTCTCCTCCCTCAATCTCCAAAATCTCTTCTTTCCACTCACCTCAATTCTAGTTCTCAGAGTCTGAAAGCCTAAATCGGTTTGCAATCTGACAAGTTGTTTATTGAAGAGGAGAAGAATTTAAATACAAGGAGCTTCGCCACAGAAATCGGCCAAGAAACAACTACTCTCCTAAGAATCTGCAACTACTAACCAAACAAAGCTAAAGATCAGCACTCTGGTTGCTTGATCTGTTGATCGCAACGGACACTGACCAAACTGACACAACTAAAGAAAACAGGTGCTTAAACAAGAACAAACCAAACGACGTAGTTCCACTCAACTTCAGTCTGAATAAACCAAACGATGTAGTTCCACTAAACCTCAGTCTTCCCAACTGGCCGCTTCAATCCTTCTCCGCTAGGGATTCAGATTCCTTCTTCTTCTAGCTTCCAAACCGAGTCCAACAGATCCTCCCCTGAACTGAAGCAGGTTTGTTTGCTTTAGTTCACTTCCTTGCTTGCAGCTTCGAACACTGACAGATCCACCATTCCCAGTTCTGTTCTCAGCAGTTGATAGGTCTCAGTCTTGAGCCCCTTCGTCATGATATCTGCAATCTGCTCATGGGTTCTGCAGTGCTCCAGCTCCACAACTCCCTCAGCAGCCAGCTCCCTGAGAAAGTGAAATCGAATGTCGATGTGTTTGCTTCTGCCATGAAGCACAGGATTCTTGGAAAGCTTGATGGCAGAGCTATTGTCACACATAATCTTCGTGGCTCCAGTGACACTTTCCTTCCATCCAATCTGCTCCAGTATCCTTCTCATCCACACACATTGAGCTGCACAGAATGAGGCAGCTACAAATTCGGCTTCTGTGGTTGACAAGGTAACCACTGGTTGCTTCTTGGACGCCCATGACACCACTCCACCTGCAAGGAAAATAGTGTAACCACTAGTGCTCTTCTTGTCATCAACATCACCTGCATAATCACTATCAGTGAAACCAAGCAAGTAAGCCTCTTCACTTCTTCTCTTGTACCAGACTCCCAAACTCAAAGTTCCTTTGAGGTATCGAAGTACCCTCTTGGCAGCCAACATATGTTGTCTAGTAGGGTTTTCCATATACCTGCTAAGAAGACAAACCGCATACATAAGATCAGGCCTGGTTGCTGTGGCATACAGCAGGCTGCCAATCAGCCTTTTGTACTCAGTAGGATTGACTGTGAAACCATCTCCAGCTCTAGTCATCTTTGTTCCTGGTGCTAGAGGATTCAATACAGAGTTGCAGGCTTCCAATTTGAACTTGCTCAGTACATCTTTAATGTACTTTTGCTGGCAAATAAAGATCCCAGCATCATTCTGAATAACTTCCACTCCCAGAAAGAACCTCATTTTCCCGAGATCAGTCATCTCAAACTCTGCCTTCATGGAGGATTTGAATTCATTCATCAGCCTGGAACTGTTTACTGTGTATAGCAAATCATCCACATACAGGCTTACAACTAAAATCTCCTCCCCCTCTTTCCTAATGAACAGTGTATGTTCATATGGACTTCTTTCAAATCCAGACTTCAGGAAATGAGTTTCAATCCTGTTGTACCAAGCCCTTGGGGCTTGTTTCAAGCCATACAAGGCTTTGTTCAGTTTATACACTTTAGCTTCCTCCCCAGCACCCACAAACCCTTGTGGCTGCTCCACATAGATGTCCTCTTCAAGCTCCCCATATAAAAATGCACTTTTCACATCTAATTGATAAACTTCAAAGCCATGAAATGCTGCAAAAGCTAACAGAATCCTTATAGTATCCCATCTAGCAACAGGAGCAAATACCTCATTGTAGTCTATTCCTTGCTTTTGAGTGAATCCCTTCACTACCAGTCTGGCTTTGTATTTATCAACTGTTCCATCTTCCTTATACTTTGTTCTGAATATCCATTTGAGGCCAATTGGAACTACTCCTTCTGGAAGCTGTGTAGACTCCATGTCTGGTTCTTTAATATGGAGGCCATCTCCTCATTCATTGCTTTTCTCCACTTAGGATCAGCTTTTGCCTCTTCAAAAGTGATAGGATCATCTGACACAGCTACCATAGCCCTCCATTCTGTATCAGCAAATCCACAGTCATAGATTGATAAATAACCAGGAGGATGTCTTACTCGAGGTCCTAGTTCTGTGGCAGGCAGGCCAAGAACATCTGTTGGAGAGCCAGAGCCTTCTTCTTCCTCATCTTCCTGGTTTGTGCTTGGAGTGACTTGTACAGGACTTGCTGGTGGTGACTGATTTGTTGCAGGGTTGCTGTTTGATCCTTCAGTAGGATCTTCTTCTTCTTCACTGTCTGAATCAAGCCAGTCATCATCACTCCCTTCCCAGTGTATCTGTGTGTGTGCTGGTTGAGTTTCAGTCTCCCAATCCCAGCCTTTTTGCTCATCAAATACCACGTCCCTGCTTATTATCACCTTCTTAGTAGTTGGATTGAACAACTTGTATGCTTTGGACTCCACAGAGATACCCAGGAATTGGCATCTCACACTTTTGTTGTCCAGCTTCTTTCTCTTCTGGTCTGGTACATGGACATAGGCCACACATCCAAACACCCTTAAGTGTGAGACTAATGGAGGATGCCCTGTCCAAAGCTCTTGAGCTGTTCTCCCTTGATTAGCTGCAGTGGGACTCCTGTTGAGTACATGAGTAGCCCAAGCTACTGTTTCTGGCCAAAAAGATGCAGGAACCTTGCAATCCTTCAATACACATCTTACCATGTTCATCACAGTCCTGTTCTTCCTTTCAGCTACCCCATTTTGCTGAGGTGTAAGAGCAGCAGTAAGCTGTCTTTTTATCCCAGCTGCATCACACAATTCTTTAAACTCTTGTAGCATAAACACTCCTCCCCTGTCTGTTCTCAAACACAGAATGCTGTTTCCAGTTTCCTTTTCTATATAACTCTTAAACTTCTTGAAGTGTTCCAGGGTATCAGATTTGGCTGGCATAAAGTATATCCAGAGCTTTCTACTAAAATCATCAGTTAAGGTCAGGATATACCTCTTGCCACCATTAGAAGTTGGAGTTATAGGTCCACACAAATCAGCATGAAGAAGCTGGAGTTTTTGTGTAGCTCTCCAATTGCTCTTCTTAGGGAAAGGAAGCCTGTGCTGCTTCCCCATCATACAAGTCTGGCAAATTCCAGTTTCCCCTTTTAGACTAGGCAGATCCTGAACCAGTTGCTTCTTTTGAACCTCCAGCAGTCCTTGAACACTAATATGTCCAAATCTTCTATGCCACAACTCCAGGGAGTCTTCCTTTGACTGATCCACCTGCAAGCACTGGCCCTCTCTTCCTTTTCTTGCTTCAGCTTGTAGAACAAACATTCGGTTGGATTTCATTTCTGTTTGCAACACCATACCCCTTTCTTCATGAAACAGTTTGCACATTCCTCCTTTAATGAGAAAAGAAAGCCCTTTTTCTTGTAGCGGGCCCACGCTTAACAAGTTAGATTTGAGTTCAGGCACAAAGAACACCTCCTGCACCAGAAAAGTTTGCTGATTGACCAGCAACTTGACAGTTCCTCTTCCCACAACATGCAACCTGGAATCATTACCAAGTCTCACAGTGCAATTGAACTTGGTATCTAGTTCAGTGAACCAGCTCCTGTCACCACTCATATGATTTGAGCAGCTAGAGTCCAGAAACCACTAGGTTTCATTATTGTGAAGCACTTCTTTGGAGTTCTGCTCAGCATCCAGGTAAGCCATAAGCAGCATGTCATCTTTTAGATCTCCCTGACTTCTTCCTTGATAGCTAGCATAGTAGGATTGCTGATTTGTTGCCCACTCTGGGCACTCATACTTGTAGTGTCCCAATCTGTGGCATTTGAAGCATTCCACAGATTCCTTGTTCCAACCTCTTCCTCTTCCTCCTCTTCCTCGACCTCTTCCTTGATAACTCCTGCCTCCATAGCCTTTGCCATCAGCTCTTCCAGCATACTCATGTGATGCCTTTAGAGCCTGATCTTCTTCACCAGCATTCTTCCTTTGAAACTTTTGCTCATGCACAATTAAGGAACTTTGGAGAGCATCAACAGTCAAGGTTTCTATGTCCTTTGACTCCTCAATTGAGCAGACCACAAAGTTGAACTTTTCAGTCAAAGTTCGAAGAATCTTCTCAACAATGTTCACATCAGTCAAATTTTCCCCACAATTTCTCCTAGAATTTGCTATAACCATTACTCTACTGAAATACTCAGTTATAGTTTCACCTTCTTTCATTTCCAGCAGCTCAAAACTTCTTCTTAGCCCTTGTAACTGAGCTTTCTGCACCCTTGCACTTCCCTGGTACTTGATCCTCATGGATTCCCACAGTTCCTTAGCAGTCCTCTTGTTTGTGATGGTTTTCAGGATCACCTTATCAATGGAGCTGAAAAGATAGTTTTTGGCTTTCAGATCCTTGAGCTTGAGTTCTTCGAGCCTTTTGGATTGCGCCTCAGATAGAACTTCCCCATTGGTAGGCTCCTTGAAACCCTCACTTACCACCTCCCAGTATTCTTTCGATCGAAGGAGATTTTCCATCAACAAGCTCCAGTGATCAAAATCTCCATCGAATCTGGGTATGCACACCTGTGCATAGCTGCTGCTTCCTTCACTCATATTTCTCACACACCCAAATTTTGTTCTTGATTCCTCACGTTAATCTCTCGTGTTTCCCAAATACCCACTCTGCAATTGTTTACAGATCTCACTCACTCTCTGGTTACAGCTTGCAGATCGGCTCTGATACCACAATGAAAGCCTAAATCGGTTTGCAATCTGACAAGTTGTTTATTGAAGAGGAGAAAAATTTAAATACAAGGAGCTTGGCCACAGAAATCGGCCAAGAAACAACTACTCTCCTAAGAATCTGCAACTACTAACCAAACAAAGCTAAAGATCAGCACTCTGGTTGCTTGATCTGTTGATCGCAACGGACACTGACCAAACCAAACGACGTAGTTCCTTTCAACTTCAGTCTGAATAAACCAAACAACGTAGTTCCACTAAACCTCAGTCTTCCCAACTGGCCGCTTCAATCCTTCTCCGCTAGGGATTCGGATTCCTTCTTCTTCTAGCTTCCAAACCGAGTCCAACAGAGTCATCATCTCGTTGACCCCGAATCCCTAATCCCTAGATAGAACTCGGGTCAGCGGGTTCTATCATATAATCTTGTCTTTTAAAGCAGTAGTTTTCGATTAGTACTTTATTAGTCTATAAATTATATTGGATTCTGCATTGGTCATCATCGTGCCACGTATATATACAAATTAAGTTTAAAGGTATTTAGGCAATAATTGTGCTGATATATATGGTTTGTTAAGGAAATGGTCCATCATGAAGATTTTGAACCAAAAGAGATCTAGGATGACAATTGTGTTGGGACTTTTAGGGATGAGGGTACACGTACGATAGGTCGAGACCGGGTGACTAGGATTGTGATAGAGTCGTGAACAACGTTCACTTTCCGTAAAGAATATTTCCACCCTCAACAAGCCTAGGGTTACAGGAAATTTCTTCGTAGTATAAAATTATCATCACTTTAGAATCTAGGCTTAAGAAACTAAAGCATACTTAGAAGTTTAATAGGAAGAAGAATCTGTTTTGATGTCTCCTCCCACCAGCCGATTCCATCTATTTATAGATACCAATGCCAAGCATCACCTCGGTTTACATCTAACCGCCCAACTCCTGAAACATTGTATAGTTTCATGGTATCCGGTTAATTTGCAACGTGCAATTATTTGGAGAAGAAGTGTCTTTTCCCATTTGGCCAAGGCACATATTCTTTCTACCAAACAAAACTGAACGTCCAGGTGGTGATAAGGAGGAGGTTCCATGTAGCCAAGGGACGTAAATGTTCATTCATTTCAAAGCCAAGGAAAAACTACCATACCAAACAATGGACGTATAAGTTATCCATTTCAAATTCATGGTAGTTTTGTCCATTAACTTAAAAATAACAACACGTTGCTTTCATGCCATTAATTTTAAATTATGAAACGTTGCTTTCCTGGCTAACTGCCATGCCAAAGCTTTGCCATGCAACATGTGATAACATTTGTTCAAACCGGTCTAGTTAGTCCGGGTGAATCAAATTCCCAACAAATTGACCGGACAATGACCTTAGAATGCTATCCACGTTTGAACAGGTGTGCCCTTCAATAAAAATAAATAACTTATTCAATACATATAAATTCTTAATTCTTAAAGTTCATAATTTCTTTTTAATACCAATTTATGATAACTTTTTATATTGAAAAAGTTTTATTCAATACATTCATTGCTGATACTATGAACAATGGCGTAGTCAGAAATTCATCCAAGGTAGGTCAAACGTGGAAAAATATATATAAAGTATGTTCAGGATGTGTGCATGTTCAAAAAAATTTCTAAAATACATTCATCGTGCAAATTATGATAGATGTTAAGATACCACAACGAAATCATTCATGATTCCACAACTCGTCTTATTCTGGAGTGTTTATTTACTTTGCTTATTGTAGCAAGTGTTCTTTCAACAATTGCATTGACACAAGAGAGTCTTGATTTGTTCTAATATGTTGGTGGCTTGTTTTGTCCAACATTTTATAATAAAAAAAGTGAAAGAAATGGCCACACCGTGTTTTGTGTAACATCCCGACTAAATGAATCAAGATACACTGAATAAAAAAGAAAAGTAAAAATTTGAATCATAATCGCAAGTTTACTTGGATTCTATACGTCAGTTTACGTGCCTACGGAGTGTGGCCAATTTTTGGAACTTGTTTCTCCCATTTCCCATGTGTTTGCGAAGTAGGCCGTCAAAATCGTGATTTAGCTTAAAAAACTTATGTTTTTATACGCTTTTAGATTACGAAAACACTTCTACACATAATCTCACATTTTCCTTACAATTGTAGTTAAAATCGATGCTTTAAAGTTAAAAACTTACGATTTTACGCCTCTAAATCACCAAAATACTTCTACATAAAATTACGCTTTTGATTATGGCCAAGTGGCCGCCAGCCACACCCCTATATATACAAATTAAGTTTAAAGGGATTTAGACAATAATTGTGCTGGTATATATGGTTTGTTGAGGAAATAGTCCAACATGAAGATTTTGAAGGAAAAGAGATATAGGATGACAATTGACCGGACAATGACCTTAGAATGAAGCCAAGGAGTAATGCTATCCACTTTTGAACAGGTGTGTCGCTCAATAAAAGTTTTATACTAATCTTAATCCAACTCACAAAACACACCATAATTATCCCCCTAACCCAATAATAACTAAAATATACCCCACATTGGCTTTCAGTAGCCGAATTCCCCGGGAGCAAATGTGGTGAGTAACCATGAGTTCCCCGTCCACATCAATATGACATTAGCATCTCTCCTGGAAAGTCTTTTATCTTTTTCCCTTTAATCTTTAACGAACAATTTTTTTTTTCGTTTTAAGTCAAAATTTAAATTTGTTTGCACAGATAAATCAGATTAAATGTGCTCTTCAAAATGATATCCAGTTTGATATATTTTTGGAACAAAAAAAATTGAGTCTTTTTTTACTAGTCTATACCATATGGTATTGACTGGTATTGAAATAAGGTCATACCTATGGTTTGAAAAGCGTACCATGGTGGTATGAGCAAACCAAGACTGTAGGATGGTTGAATACATGATAGTAGAAATATATTAACTGTCATTTACGACTTTTAACATTGTATACCACAAGATACCACCTCGTACCAGGGTGGTATTGTGTGGTATTGTTTGGTCCTGTAATTTGTTCATCCAGAAATTTGTAGATCCAATAGATCATGATGAACTCGTTCCTTCTGCACAAACCTTTTCAAAAACAAATTAAAAACGAAGAAGATGCCATATGGTACGCAGTGGGTACCGAGAGGCAAGAAAAAAAATTCTCAAAAAATATTGAAAATGGATATCATTTTGTAGAGCACAACAAACCCGTTCCATCTATGCAAAAAAAAATTGAAATCCGAGTTAAAACGAAAAACATGAGTCGATTAAGAAATATAGGAAAACTAAAAACGACATTTAATTCTCCATCCTTAGATCTAGATTTTTTAAAAGAAGAGTCGAGATTTAGTTATTGATGCACTCTATCTTGAGCCGAATTCCCCCTATACTAATCTTCCCTTTGGCGCTTAAACTACATCAACACCTCTTCCTCTTGTTATTCGTGTTTTAATCATTTCTTACTATTAAAAATCATCTACCACTTTAAACTCTGGTGTAAGATTTTTCCAGGTCCAACCGTCTACCGATTTAAACTCTTGACTTAGTATCAGTGTTATTAAAGCCAAGCTGAGCTGCTCGGCCCGACCGGTAAAACCGCCCCCCGGTCACAAAATCTGCTCGAAATAGTCTAAAAGCCGCTCCGATTTTATGTAGCGGTTGACGAGCAGCCGAGACGGTTAACCGCTCGAGCTGCTCGTCCGGTTTTTGCCATTCAGCCATTAAATTTAATTAAAAAATTGCAAAAAATTAAAAATTGAAATAAACCAAAAAACATCGGGCTCTCAAACTGAATCCTTATTTCCACTTCACAATTTCGAAGGAAAGAGACGAGCAATGATTAAGAAATGTCCACTATTTATATTGATAACGTTTATTCGGTACCAGTTCTCTTAACGATTTTTAAACGGTCTAATGTCGGTTGAACCACTAAAGTGCGAAGCGTTCACATTATCAGGTCATACTCCGGTTCGGTTCTGACAACATTGTTTAATATATATAAGAGCAGAACCACCCGTATGCCATCAATCAAATTAGAGTATCAAAACACAGCCGCCCGCATGCCATCAATCTAATCAAATTAGAGTATCAAAACAGAGAGAAAGAAAGGTAAAGAAGGTTGTCAATTTTCACGACAATGGATCTGCAACATATCATCTATTTCTTCAACACCATCCTCGTCATCATCTTCCTAACCGCCACATTCCTCACTGCACTAAAAAATCTGAATAGGTCAAAGAAGTCGTCGCCCTCGCCGTCGTCGTCCGGCCCGTTACCTCCAGGCCCATGGAAACTGCCCATAATCGGAAATCTGCACCAGATGGTTGGGCCCCAGCCACCGCACCGCCGGCTAATGGACCTGGCAAAGAAACACGGCCCAATCATGCACCTTCAGCTCGGGGAAACCTCCAACGTCTTCGTCTCTTCCCCTGAGCTCGCCAAGGAGTTCCTCAAAACCCACGACCTGAACTTCGCCTCCAGGCCCATGTTCCCCACCGCCAGGATCCTGTCATACGACGGCCGGAGCGTCTCGTTCGCGCCGCACGGCGAGTACTGGCGGCAGATGAGGAAGGTTTGTGCTCTCGGGCTGCTGAATCCCAAACGGGTTGCCCTTTTCCGGCCGGTCATGGACGACGAGATCGGCAAGATGGTCAGCTCCATACAGCTGCAGCAGCAGGTCGAATAATATTTCGTTTAATACGCGTATAAATAAAGTATGGATGGAACTGGAAGTACATATATTGAATTTGAAAATTTTGGGATATAAGTATAATATGTCTTTATATTAAGCAGTCTTTTTATTATCAAACATGTCACTGATCTTATATATTTTCTACATCAGAGATATTCCTCTATTTTAGTGAATCTGGTCGTTGTTTCTGTATCTCAATACTCCTAATCATTTCATTTTTAATGAGAATTAGAGAAATAAATAGAGGGTTAAATTTACGTTTCTCGTTTACTGAGGTTGGGTTGTCTGAAGCATGATTGACAATTATTTTTATGAAAATTTGAACATAAATTTTCCAAAGTACAGGGGTATTTTTGATGTATAAAATAATAGAAGGGCAATGTTTGGAAAAAAAAAACGGCATAATAGGGGGGATTATTATACTTCTAAGCCTTAAAACTTTTGTTTACGTACAATTATCAGACCATTTCATTTTTCTCCGTCCATTTGATGACTCCTGTATTAAATACGTATCAAACTTGTAGAACACGTTTAACATTCGTATCTGACAACTTATTAATTTGAACATTATTCATACATTTATTCATTTTTTTGAAATAATTACTTTTTATCATTAGCTTAAAGATAAAGTAAAATATCCATACATATTTCATACACAGTAACTTACTAACTTATCTGTACCGTATTTTACTAACTATATATGCAACAGGCTGTTATAAACGTGAGCCGAATGCTCGGCTCCATGGGGAACGCCGTCGTTTCGAGGGCAGCTTTTGGGAAGCTGCAAAAGCAAGAGGAAGCCTTCTTACCAGTCTTGCACGAACTGGCAGAGGCGTTTGGAGGATTTGATGTGGGGAGCGTATTTCCGTCCAGCAAGTTACTCCGCCGACTCACCGGAGCCGAGAGACGGGCACAGAGGATTCACCAAGAAGCAGATGCCATCCTCCAAGCTATCGTCGATGAGCATATAGCAAGGATAGGAGCTCAAGATCATGACGAAGATCTTGTCGATGTGCTTTTGAAGTACAAAGAGAATCAAGGACTCGGATTCCCATTCACCAATGTCGAGATTAAAGCCGTCATCACGGTAAGTATAGTATGTACGTGGTATAAAATTCATAATCGAACATCTCTCTCAACAGTTCAGTTCATTGGAACCAGCTCGTTCTTGATATTGTATTATAACCTTTTTTTTTGTGGGTGCAGGATATTATTATGGGTGGCAGTGAGACCTCGGTTACGATCGTGGCATGGGCCATGTCAGAGCTGATGAGAAATCCTCAAGTCTTGGAAAAGGCAAACAAAGAGGTGAGACGAGTTTTCGATGGAAAAGGAAAGATAGACGAGGCGGGACTTGCTGAGCTGAACTATCTCAAATCGGTCCTGAAAGAAACGCTGAGGCTGCACCCGCCCGCCCCTCTGTTAGCTCCTACAGAGTGTCGAGAAAGGGTTGTGATTGCCGGATACGACATACCCGAAAAAACGAGGGTATATGTCAATGTGCTGGCGATCGGCCAGGATCCTCATTATTGGGCCGAACCTCAAAAGTTCCATCCGGAAAGGTTTCTCGACCGTCCCGATGTCAGCGACTGCAACGGAACATGTTTTGAATTTATCCCGTTTGGCGCGGGGAGGAGAATGTGTCCCGGCATCCTCTTCGGCATGACTTTCGCCGAACTCCTGTTGGCCAATTTGCTCTATCATTTTGATTGGCGACTCCCGAATGAAACCAACCCTCGAGACCTGGACATGTCTGAATGTTTTGGCATTAGCGTGAGAAGGAAAACTGATCTGTATCTCATTCCGATTCCCTGCAACCCTAAAACCGTGTAGTCGTACTTTATGGTCATTAAATCATTTGTACCGATAACTTGTGGAATCTCTTTCCCTGATTAACTAGCATGTTCTTCAGAGTTGCTCACATATTCACATGCTTGCGAATCTGAAGAAAAAAAAACAAGGAATATCATGTGGCAGAGGTGGACAAATAAGGATATAAGGAGACCCTATTAACTTACTAGAATAGTAAGTAATAACATTCTAGTAAACCCAAAATGCTTGAATATAGAATTGTATATGTGATTAAGATTTTTTAGATCATGAATATTATTGATTATACACTTGAATATATAGATGCGACGTATACTTTTTTTTTATTAGTATGAATTTTCATAACTATCATGAATTTACAAAATTTGCAAGTACAAATCATAACTAAATGATTTTATAAACGATTTTCTACCGATTAACCAGCGATAAACTTTGAACCCCCTTTCTAATTGGCTTCAATGTCCAGTCGGGTCGTTCGAACCACAGTTTGACTGTAGTTAACAATTTTTGGGTATAAGTTTTATCAGAAACGCATGTTTGATGTCAAAAATTAGTAAAGTGGCATGATTTATAGAAATGCATAACAGAGGGGCATAGCGCCCATATTATACATATAACCCAAAATAAATCTATGTCAACGTTCTCCGCGCTTTTGAGTGAAAGTCCATCGATGGTTTTGAGTAGTGATTGAACATTATTTAATATGAGTATTTCATTATTTCTGTGGATGTATTAATGCCTATATTTGATTTGTTTTGCTTGATTACTAATGATTCTGCTTAATGAGGTGTCGTCTCATCAAGCACCCTATTTTTTTCTTAGTAGATATCCTTTGTCCTATTGTATAATAACTTATGGAGAAGCGATGTAAAATGGTTTGGTCTATTGTATAATAAATTGAATTAAAATATGAATTATGCCCTAATGGGATAAGATTCCTGGTAACTAATGTAAGGTCTTTGTCCGTGCACTCGTCATAGTAGATATCCTTTGCTTCAAAATCTTCATTATTATTGGTCATCTTATTAATTAAACATATCTGCACAATTAGTGACTAAATGTGTCAGCTTTGTTTTTGGATTGCTCCTTGTTTTGGTTGTAACTTGTAAGGTCATTGTTAGATCTGTCTGCTACGGTGTGATGAACAATTATTTTATAATTTATATGCATAAAAGAGAAGCAACAAATTGTATAAAAAAAAAAGAAAAAGAGAGAGAAGCAACAATAATAGAAAGATAATCCGGCGTCATTACCGATAATTGAAAGTGTCTAATGGTATTTGACTCTAATTATCAGGTTAAAATTTATTTTGCTAGCACCTAACATTTTAAGAAATGGAAAAAGAAGTATGGAAAATACACACTAAATATCTCAATTTATGGGGTCCGTTTGGAGAATAGGATATTTAGTGCATGGATTTAATGTATTCGTAGATTTTGTAGAAAGTTGTATATTTTTTATTGCTTTATGTATTATAGATAGTAGCTTTAGAGATTTCAAATATCTTAGATCTACGGATATTAAATCTCTCATAATCAAAGAGATTCTATATCTTGATTCTTGATAATTTTCTCTCCTACTTTTTCTCATTCTTTTATTTATTTATCACATTAAATATATTTATCTACAAACTTTTTAATATTTCTCGAATCATTTAAAATTAGTTCGAGGGCCCAGATCCAAGTTGGCGTTCACAGGCCTGTCGTCTTCAAATTAATGTCAGTTATCATCCCGCCTTAGAGAGCTCGGTAGAGCATAAAAGAGGAGTTGCAAAACAGAGTTCCTGCAAACAAGAAGCAAAGTAAGAGAAACAACGAACTACAAATTATGAGTAAGAGCACAAATTTGTTTTGTTAATCGAGTTGGGCTTGTTGCTTTAAGTTTTGACTCAAAGGTGTCCATCCCTATTTGACCTAATTTCCTAACTTTTTTTTTTATTTGATGATTCTAACTACAAGTCGAGTACCTCAACTCAAACCCTTTACAGAACTAGAGCAAAAAGTAGCTCACTTCTCTCACTTGGTCAAGTTAACTACTTTAGGGGTCGTTTGCTTGTTGGATTTTATAAAATGAGAAATTTGGGTAAAACCTTGGATTTTGAGAGTAAAGGATTATGTTGGATTTTGTTATTTTAGATTTGTGTTGGATTTTAGAAATAACATGTTTGCTTGTTGGATTTCAAAATGGATTATAGTATAATGGATTTATGAGTTGCATGATGAATTTACCATCATATCTTTATTCATATCATTAATAAAGTATTTTTATTTTGTAGTTAAGGATACTTTGGCCATTTTATCATTAGTGGAGTCCATTGATTTTGGCTTCTCTCAAAATTCTAGCTCATAACGTGAGATTTTATAATCCGTGGGGTCCATTGATTTTGAGCCAAAAATAATCCCACATCTATGGGCCCCACAAATTAACGCCAACCTCATTTTATTCAACAAACATGGATTTAAGACATAATCCATCATACGTGGGATTTTGAGACAAAATCCCTTATCAAAATTCTACAAGCAAACCAGCTCTTAGTCTCTCTTCCATAAAGATAGAAGCAACTCATCTGTTCAAAAAAAAAAAAAATGTTCCACAAAGATTATGTCAGAAATAGCAACTGTGACAAAAAGAGGACAAGGATGCCCTATTAATTAGGGCTGGCTATTTGGTCCGGACTGCTTGGTTTTATCATAAACCGGATCGTATAGCCCAGACCGGGAGCGGATAACAAACAATCCAATCTCATATTCGGGGTTAGATTTGAGGTAAAAAAAAATCCAGATAAGAGACCCCCAACACCTAAAATCAAGATCAAATTAGGACCGGACCGGGTAAAGACCGGACCAAATCAAGACTGGATTGTATCCAATCCAATCTTTGGTTCTTATATTCCCGAAAAGACCGGACTGTGACCGAATAAGTTTGGTCCAGTTTAACCTGATCAGACCGTATAGCCACCCCTACTGTTAACTTACGATGTATACAATCAGGGGTGGAACTAGCTTATGGCTCGGGGGCCACGAGAATTTTGAAAGTTACACATAAATTCAATATGATCTTTGCGAATTACGTATTACTTAAGGATGTTGTGAATAAATAAATGACATTTGCCAAAATAGAAACGTAAAGTAGAGTTGGTCTAGCGGAAGTTGTAGTGCAATAATGCCGACCAAGCTCGGGCATGAAACCCAGTGAGAGCAACTTTATTTTTTTAGTTTCCAGTCTTACTTAGATACAAACTTAGTCGCATAGTCTGTGACTTTTATATTTGATTTTTTGAAATCTGTGAATTACTATATTAATTAAATTCTTTAGCTTTTCATTTCCAAATTTTAACTATTATTTTTGCCATATAATAAGTAAATTTTATATTGAACATTTCTTTTACCGTTGTGAAAATTGTTAAAAACATATTGCATATTGAAATGTATTATTGATTTTTGTTGGCAATTAACTCATTTGTAGTTAAATAATATGATAAATTTTTATTTTAGCATTAATTCCTACTTTGAATGAATCTAATTATCTCAAATAATAATTTGATTTTCTTATTATTGGTAATTATTTTTGTGCTTTTATGGCTTTTTCGATGATACGAGGGGAAAAAAAACCCAGCCCCTGATACTCAAATCCTGGCTCCATCCCTGTATACAATAATAATTTTAAGCGAAACCATTAACCATGGTAAATAATGATTATTATAACCCAAAATATTAAACGAATAGTTAGGTAAGTTAATCAAGTACCTGCAGCTCACCTGCTCTTTGTCTCTGTTCCATGAATTAATAATGGGAAAACTCATCTGTTCAAAAAAGTTTGCAACATGTCAGGGAAACATGTGTTAATCACATGCTTGCGAATGATAAGCTGCGACAAAATTAAGCGAATATAGTGTCGCAGAAGTGGACAAGTAAACATTCCAGTAAAAGCCAAAATGCTCGAAAATATATAAAGATGCCATATATAGTAGGGATAATTATCACCAGATAAGTTAACCAAGTAATTATACTAATTCGTCGTGTTATTCTCTGTTGGTTTCTATATTAATCCTGTCTTCAATCTTAATATCGGAACTCAAACAACTCCCATTCGAATATGAATATGGAAATTGTATATGTGATTAAGAATATTGGTTGTGCACTAGTGCTCTTAAATATGTAGATGAGATGTAGGATTTATAGACCGGTATTAATTAATTTTAATAACTACCATGAATTCATAATGTATCCATTTCTACAAATTGTAAGTAATTGATTTGTAAACCTTGAATCTTTTACTAATTCGGTTTGATGTCCAATCCAATTCTAACAACACTAGTATAAGTAGTAGTTTTGACCTGATCTTTTGTCCACTTGTTTTCAATCAACTTATGTGTGATGATCTGATGTTCGATACGTATTTTGTATTTTAGATATCCAGGTATTTGGATCGTGTCGGGATCCGGAAAACTCAATAGCAAGATTTACCAGCTGCAAACTAAATTTTCCATAATAAGAAAAAATCCATCTCAGAAACTAGGAGCGAAACATTATTTCATTTGTCATAAAAAGATATCCGCAGAGATGCTATGAAGAACACACTGGTCAAACAAAGCGAACAAAAAGTCCAAAAGCACACCAAAATAAAACAAACTTCATGATCAAGACTAAACCCTAATCCACGATATTAATTGACGTGACCCTTATCGTGTTTTCATTATTATAGACGATCGATTCGAACATTTCATGAAATGACCATGAGAGTAACAATAAGAGCCGTGATCATATCCTTGGTGTTGGTGTCACAGTGCGTGTAGCCATCATAGTCCTTGTAGAGCGTATCCATGTTCTTGGCAAAATGGAGAAGCACCATAAGAAGTTGTATGGGTACATTCGGCGGTGGGTTCAACAGCTCCTCGTTCATTATCATCCAGTCCTCTTCAATGAAATCATCCACTGCCTTGGCTGCCTCTTGTTGTGAGACGTCGTACTGCTTCATGTAACATTCCACAAGTGTAGCCTTCTTTTCTTTCTCATCCTCTTTCAACATCGACATCGATAAGTTGTGATCCGAAGGGTCGGTCAAGTAGTGCACCATGTTGTTAGCAATGTCATCCTGGAGACGACACTAGTCGGTTGCAGCGATCAGCATGGTCGGTTTGGAGAGCAGCCACTCGAAGGCGTCCTTCGAAACCAAATCGTCGCCCAATCCACAGAGGGCGGAGTAAGCTTTCCATTCGTAACAAGTCGTTAAGGATGAAACCTGTCGATATTCCTCCACCGTCGCCACATAGTCTTTGTTGGTCAGTTTTTCTTCCTCCTAAGTACAACCTTACTACATTGCCAACCTGCAACATACAACGCAAATGTACGTTATTGGATTCTATTAATCGTACGTAGTGGTAAATAGGTAGAAAATTAATATATGTATATATAGTTAATTAATTACCGCCCGTTTCCCAGTCCAAATACCAAAGCCCTCTTCTTTTTTTTTTTGTTGAAAGAAAGACCTCAAGCGTCTAACTCATTAACATAATCAAACGATCATAGGCAACGCCCATTACATCGTGTAACAACCATCTCCCAAGTTCCGGGTCGCACACATTGAAGCGATGATGCCAAAATGAACAGAATGACCCCTATTTGCTAAGAAATCAGCAGCAAAATTTGCTTCCCTAAATACATGGTTGATTCTAACATCCCAATCTCTATTAAGCAAAACATGGAATTGCCTAGCAAGAATGCCATGGCGATGGTCATCATCATTGCAATTTTTGATGATCTCGATTGTGGCAGTGGAGTCCATATTCAGTTGGACTTTCCTGAAACCTCTCTCCCAAGCAATTTGTAACCCTTCAGCTGCTCCTTTAAGTTCAGCCCCTGTGATTGTGCAGCTGCCCAGATTACAAGTGAAGGCATCCAAGAACCTCCCAAAGTGATCCTTCAAAAGGCCTCCTCATGCAGCATTTCCTGGCGGAGTGATGACAGATCCACGGCTTGAAGCTTAATCCAATCGACCTCAGGTGGCTTCCAGGTGAACTGATCAGTTCTGGAATGCCTACTTGGTCTGCATCCTTCCTCTTCATCCCTTTTTTGAGCTTGCTTAATGATGTTAAGTCCAGCTTCATTGAAAGTTCTTCCTTCCATCACTTCCTCGTTCCTTTGCTTCCACAGGTTCCAGCATATGACTCCGAAATCGACTCCCTTTTCATCATGGAGAAGATTAGAGAGAAGCCACTCCTAGAACGATTTGTTAGCATCAGTTGTTGTCAGCTTGCAGCGAAATGTTTCCCACAAATTTTTTGCCTTCTCGCATCCCCTGAAAATATGCTCAATTGATTCTTCACAGTCTTTGCAGTGGTTGCAGTTGCTATTAGTGGTGATGTTCCTTCTTGCACGTTCCTTGTTGGTGAAGACTCTGCCGTGGAGAACAAGCCACAGGAAGTGCTTGATTCTATTAGGGCCTTTCCACCTCCACAGCGCTTTCCAATTGCCCTCCTCAGCATCTTCTTCTTCCTCCAGGTTAGCAGCAAAGTTGTAAGCAGACTTGAGTCTGAATCTTCCATCCCACTCCAATCCCCATATCATCTTATCATCCCCCGGTTCTGCATTTGGTTTCTCCATTCCTGTAATTAGCAAGAGGATGTCATCAGGGAGGAGGATTTTAAGCCTTTCCCAATTCCACTCAACTCCTTCCGTAACCCAGTGAGACACAAGAGACTCCTTTCCTCTTTTGTGATTTCTTTGATCAAGTAGTCCTCTAGGATTAGTCCATTCTCGATCCAAGGGTGTCTCCAGAATCTTGTTGTCTCCCCATTCCTAATACTCCAGCAAGAAGCTTCTTTCATCATAGGCATAACTTTCACCACAGCTTTCCAAAGACTAGAGTGGTTAGTCTTCTTCATAGCAATAATGTTCCCATCCCTATGCTTGTAATACTTCCCCTGTAGCACCTGAACCCAAAGATCAGATTCTTTGTTAAACAATTGCCAAGCAAGTTTAATCATGTAAACTTTGTTTAAACAGCGAGCTGATCTAAGTCCAAGTCCCCCTTATTTCTTTGGCATGCAAATCTTATCCCAGGAGACCAGATGAGGTTTCCTTTTGCCATCCATGGATCCCCAAATAAAGCTCCTAATTCTCCTATCAATATCATCACAAACAGACATGGGAATGGAGGTTGCTTGCATAGCATACGTGGGAATAGCATTGAGAACAGATTGATCAAGAGTAACTCTCCCTGCTAGAGAGAGTCCTAGCTTTCCATGAGGTGAGCTTTTGGTCAATTTTTTCTAAAATGTATCTATAGGTACCCTTAGTGAGTCTACCATGGATCACAGGCACTCCAAGGTATCTAACAAGGTCCTTGGTTTCTTGGATACCAAGATAGATACAAATGTTATGTCTATCATTTTGCTTGACATTCTTGGAGAAAAAGGTTCTAGACTTCTCTTTACTGACCAATTCACCAGAGGCAGCACAAAAAGACTCAAGACATTTCATGATAATGCAAGCATTTGACAAACTGGCTTGAGAGAACAACACCAGGTCATCAACAAAGAAAAGGTGAGACAGAGCAGGACCACCAGGGGAAAGACACACAGGTTTCGAGTGACCATCATTCACATCTTTCAGTATGCAGTGGCTTAACCTTTCAATGCACAAAGTAAAAAGATAAGGTCAGAGGGGACATCCCTGTCTTAATCCTCTTGAGGGGTAGAAGGTGTTAGTCTCTCCCCCATTCCACAAGACCTGGAAGGAGGTGGTGGTCACACAGGCCATGATCAATCTGATGCAGTCATGAGGGAGGTGAGCAGCTTTGAGCGTTTCCTCAAGGAATTGCCAACTAATTCTGTCATAGGCTTTAGCAATGTCAATTTTAAGGAGCATGATCCCTTTCTTTCCAGCCTTCCTAGACATAGAATGGACAGTCTGCTGCAAAATAATAATATTGTCAGTAATATGGCGGTTTGGTACAAAGCTGGACTGGTTAGGGTGAACCAGCTGTGTCATGAACATCTTCAGGTTATTGGCAATGCACTTAGCCACCACCTTGTACCCCACATTACATAGACTAATTGTTCTAAAGTGGTTCATTGAGGAAGGAGACTCCACTTTGGAGATAAGAGCCAACAAGGTTTCATTAATGCTTCTAATGTTGCTGGGGTTACTGAAGCAACTCCTGATGAATGAGGAGAAATCCAGTCCCACAACATCCCAACATTTCTGGTAGAACAGGGCGTGGAACCCATCTTTACCAGGTGCCTTTAGTCCACTCATTTTCATAATGACAGCTTTAACTTCTTCAATGTTGGGAATCTTTCCAATTCTTCTCAGGCAGGACTCATCAACATGGGGGAAAGAGGCAGGAAGCTGGATCCAGTTGCTAGGGGCTTCACTTGTGAACAGATGGACAAAGTGGCCCTTTGCCATGGCTTGGAGAGTGTCAGGATCATCAATCAAGTTACCATCCCCATTCTGAAGTCTGATGATCTTGTTCCTTTTTCTTCTACTTAAGGTGCAATTGTGGAAATAACGAGTGTTGAGGTCCCCCTTCACAGTCCACTTGACCCTTGGTTTTTGCCTCCACAACATCTCTTCCTGCCACAAGGTACCCTCTAACTCTTCTCTTCTTTCCCTTTCTTTTTCAAGGGATCTTCTTGATGGCTTCCTTTCATTCACCATTTCCAATGATTTCAAGGTTCTGAGCAGGTCATTCTTCCTTCTAAAGATGTTACCAAAGACCTCCTTGTTCCATTTAATCAGGTTATCAGAAAGGCCTTTCATTGCTGGAAGGAATCCTCCTCTTGGCCTCTAGCTCTCTTTCACAAATGGTTGGAACTCCTTGTGATCAAGCCAGGCAGAAAGGAACTGGAATCTTCTCTCCAACCATCTTGAGCCTTTATTCACTGAAGTGGTCATAAGGATCGGCCTATGATCTGACTTCAGCTTAGGCAAGTGGAAGACAGTGGACTCAGGGAATGCCTGTTGCCATTCCAGGTTGCACAAATATCTGTCCAGCCTTTCTTTGATACCTGTGCCACTCGTGAACCAGGTGAATCTTGGTCCAGTAAACCCCATATCAATCAAACTGCATTCATCAATGCACTCATTAAAAGCTCTAGCCTTTACGAAATTGAAAGGAGCTCCCCCTTGTTTCTCTTAGGGCTTGGAGATGGAGTTGAAATCTCAAGTGAGAAGCCAGGGAAGGGTTACACTACAATCAATGATCTTCAGATTATTCCAAAGATCTCTTCTCTCATGTTCGTTTGGGTTAGCATAGACAACTGTGAGGTGGTAAATGCTTCTGCCCCCAGTTGTGCATTTCATATGAATGAATTGCTTTTGGCAATCAAGGAGTTCCAGAGTCAGGTTATTCCTTTTCCAAAGCACCCAGATCCCGCCACTAAATCTCACTGTATCAGAGACTTCCCAAGCATAAAATCCCATTGATTTGATGACTTTCTCTGCCTTTCTACCACTAATACGAGGTTCCAGAATGCAAACAACATAAGGGCTGTAACTAGCCTTATACTGATAGATAGTAGGGAGAAACTTAGGGTGCAAGGCCCCCCTACAATTCCAGGAAAGTACCTTAACCATGTGAGGTTTAAGAAATTTGTCGACGGCCAAAGCCGTCTTTTGAACCTCTGGATGACTCACATTTGTAGTATGCATTGGTTCATTGGCATTTTCTGGCCCTTGTTCCTTGTCTTCTTTCTTGGGATTAAAGTCAATTCTTCTAGGTTCCCCCTCTCCAAAACCTTGACCTTTAAGTAACCCTTTCATGTGCTGCCTGTCCTCCTTTCCTTCTGCAGGTTTCTTCATTTTGGGTTGATGTCCAGTCTTGGCTTCCGTAGTAACTCCCTTACTAGAACCAGCTTTCCCTGTAACTTCAGAAGAGTGGCGGCTTGAAGGGATGCTCTGCTTAGTACCAATAGCAGAGTGTTTACACCTGAGTTGTGTGTGTCTTTCTCTGCTCCTTGCTTAGCACTATGGTTGTACATTGTTTTGGCAGGGCTTAACTCATAATCCTTTCCTTGCTTGGACAAGACAGATTAGGCCTTCTGGTTTTCCTTGCGGGCTGTCACCTTGTTGTTGGGTTTATCCTTTATCCACAGCCCCATCTTGTTTCCCAGCACTTTGTTTCCCCTTCTTCCTGCTTTGTTTCTTTGGTTGCTTCTACATTCTGATTCTCTGCTTGGTTTTCCTGCCTTTGATCAGTCTCCATCTCTGTTTCAACCTGGCTTTCACTCAGGTTTACATTTCCTCCTTCTTCAGTTGATATATTCTTCGTGGCCAGTGCATTGAAACGAGATCCAGAGGCTTTATCAAGTGTCTCCTTAGCCTCCTCATCACCCTTAACATTTACTTTCTTTGCTCGCTGCTGATTCCTTTTTCTTTTTAGACGAGTTGCAAGCATCCATGGTCCAAAATCTTCCAGGATCTCTAGGCGGATTGTTGGGCTGGATTGCGGCGATGCAGTCTCTCTTGTACTATCCTCCTGGTTTTGGTTCAGCAAGCCTTTCTTCAGTGGGAAATTCTTTGGGAGGTGTCCATAGTGGCCACAATCAAAACACACAGTGTGTAATCCCTCATACTCGATTCTTCGTACCCTTCTCTTAATCATGTACTTGGAAACAAGTCTTTTTCGCAGATCCACCTCCACACAGATCCGAGCGTAGTTTCCTTTGAATCCATTCGTTGTGTTATAGGCGACAGGAAGGCGAGGGAGTCTTACCCAGACAGCTGTCCTATTGATCGTATCGAAATCAGGATCAAAATCGAGTCTCCACTGTTCAGAGACGATATAATGGTCATCAATCGTCCAAGGACCACCATAGAGTGAGCATGATCCAACTGAGAATCAAAAGTGGCTTGGAAGTAGCCGTTTCCGATGTCGCCCAATATCATTCCCCTGGTCTTCGCCCAAAGCCTCGTGATCCATCTGTTGCAAATTTTGGCATTCGTTCTTTTTTTATTCTGATTGTTGGGCAATCAAGGTCATCTTCAACATCTTCCGTATCCGATTCATCTGACATCAGATCATCTCCTTCGGGGACATTGAGAGGTGAGCTATTCCCCAAGAAGGAATCCCTGTAGCTGGCTTTCCCTGTTGTTGGATCTTGGTCTTTCTTGGTCGGAGAGGTAGGGTGTTCCTCCTCTGCCTCATCTGTGCATTTCATCAATTCGCCCACCGCTCTTGCTGTGACAGCAGCAATTTCCATCTCAATCTGGCCAGAGAATCCCGTGCTCGTGCACGCCTTTGCCTTTTTGCTTGGCTGCACCGGAAAACAGACGGTGATCCATCTAGCGGCTTCAGACATTGGTCTTCCCCCGCCGGGGGGGGCTTGACCCGCAACGGTCATTTTTTTCAAAACCAGGGGAGAGGGGAGAGCAAACCTCTCTCTAACTTTTTGTTATCTCACTAGAGCCCTCTTTCCTTCCTAGTGTTTGACTCAATTTCGGCATAAATCCCTGCGATGCCCGAGAAAAGGACCATCATGTAGTGTTTCAATTTTTCCCTGCTACAATCCCACCTGTATTGATTCAACCAATCCAATTACAACACTACAACAAAAGTATAAATTTCTTCATCGCAAATTCTCTAGGCGACTCGGTATAGGCGACAGACAGACGAAAATATCCGTTTTTGCAATAAAGCGTCGCGAAAAGTACTGTTTTTGTAGTGCGAAAGTCTTGCATGATGGTTAACCATATAATTTAGACATACCTAGCAATGGCAGCAGTGAACAGCTCGAGTTCGTCGATGCTACCCTGGTTATCGAATGTGTCATCTGTCGCAACCGTCCCGTCCGGGGGGTCCGTATGTCGTCGCGTCGGCGTTTTTTTGGGAGTCGCCATCGATCTTAGTTGGAGTGGATCGAACACTCTTCAAATCGGCTCTAACCTTAGTGTCAGAACCGAGGCATGGTCTGCGAAAATAAAGTTCTGGGTTCGGGAGTACGGTTACGTGTGGGGAAGTTAAGCAACACCCCCACAACGCCCTAAATCGGTACTACTTAAGTCGATAAGTTTTATACGAGTTGGGTGTATTTTAGTAATAATTTGTAATTTTAGGGGTCCCACTGGACCATTTAATGATTTAATCATATTAGTTGTAATTTAATTATACGCCCACTGACGTAAAGATTTAGAGATAAAGTTAGTTGATTAATTGGACTCGAACCTTATTGGTTGCCTACGTACCCGTTAGACGGGATCAAAGTCCACGTAGTTCGCTAGGACTTTGAATATTTTAAGTAAAGTTATTACCACATTCCACTGATCGTGGTTCTCGTATCAAAATTTATTGTTAGTAAAATTTAGGTTGGTATTATGAAATTATAAAAAGATAATGTAATAATTTCAATTATTAAGAGGAGTTTTGATGTATTAGAAAAGAAACGAGATATACTTAATCCGCAATTCTACATTTCGTATTAAGGATTTTAAATGAATAAAACTATACGGGATTATAATATTGACGCATGAGGGCCAGCAGCCCAACTGGCTAAAACGCCAGACCAAATTCGCGTTTAACCGAGAGAACAAGGGTTCGAAACGCGCTAACTACAAATTTTTTGTTTATCGCGTTTTAGAGCAGAGAAGGGGAAAGGGTATTGTGGTAATTACCCAAAAACGCGGTGGCACGGCCGCGTTAATATTTGGAAACCCTAAGGGCATTTTTGTCATTTAAAATTAGGGGGTATATATTCATCTCTTAGGTCGAAAAAAATCAAACCCTATCTATTCAGAGCTAGCGGCCGCCGCTCAACCTCTCTCCTCTCATTTTTTGTCCGCCGTTCTCTCCTCTCTCTAACTCTCGCCTCTCTTCTTCACTCTCAGAGAAAAAAAAGGAAACCCTAGCCAACCTCACCCTCCGCCTCTCTCTCACCCTCGCCTTTCTCCCTCTCGTCCTCATCTTCTCCAGAGAAACCTAGCCGCCGCCCTCATCCCTCTCTTCTCCACAGACCGAAACCCTAGCCTCCTCTCTCCAAAACCGTCGCTATCTACTCTTACCCCCTCAATCCGCCATCGCTCTCGTGTCTGACTGGGAATCCTAATCGACGGTGAAGGGGGAAATCGATCAAGGTAAAAACTCGACATGCATGTTTCTTTTCTTTGGACTTTTGTTTTTTTTATGGGATTCTGACCTTTCCTTTTTCTCTTTGAATCGAGGGTTTCTGGGTTTTGGTTTCGGTGAGGAGGAAGAAAAAGGCAGAAGATGAGGAAAGACTCCTCTTTGGAATCAGGCAAAAGGATGACTATTACCTCCCTATTTCGATCGGAAATAGACGAACTAGGTAAGATTCTTGACATGCAAAATCTTTTCAATTCGTTTTAGGTGATTTATTTGGGATTCGACTAATATTTATTTCATTTTCTTGTGTTTTGGATGTGGTCGGCGGCGAGATCCTGCCGATGACGATCTTCGTCTCCAAAAAAAAAAAAGAAAGGTAGGACTTCGGCTCCTTAATATATGTTAATCTATCATTTTTATTATCAACAAAAATAATTAATTTAGTTCGTTCTTTTTTGTAGGTTTGAGAAATAAATCCAGATCTGGGTAAGGCTCTTCTAACTTCGGTTTTGGTATGACTAGGGAGGTTAAACTGAAAAAATAAAAATGGAAAGGATTGTGTGCGGTTTAGATTTAGCCTACAGATCTGTGGTTCGAAAATATGTTGTATGTGCGTTTGATGATCTCGAATGTTTTCATGCTTGGTGGTTTGATGGATAATTTTAGAAGTAACTCGTGGGATGCTAGATTTTTCTAAAAATGACAAAGAAAAGAAAAAAAAATGAATTTTCTATAACTGGGAAGTAATTAATATGCTCTAAAATAGATAATTTTGGCAACTAAAAATCACTGCCTCTGCTTGTGACTTTGCCAAAGTGGAGTTCGAAATATGAAATATAATTATGTAGGGTGATCCTATTGGATCCAGATCACACCTATCATAACCCCCAATATACGAAAGAGAAAAAGGTTTTGGTTCTTTAAAGTTTGTCTACTTTACTTTCTACTGTTAGTTGTTATAGTCAGTATTCTAATCAATCGACAAAACTTAAATAAGAAATTGATGTAAAAGCATGGAGGCGCTTAATTGAACTCATCTTAATCCGAAAAGAAATTACATGAGTGAACTTGGTATGAATAAATAGAGCGCTTGAATGAAAAGGGGTTTGCACGAAGTAAATCGTTTTAATATGAGTAGGCAAGTTGATGGACGATTACAACGATAGAGTAAAAGCGATGCTAGATGAGATGAAATAAATCGCGAATCATGGAAGTAGAGTTAAAAGCACCAACCTTGTTGGGATTTCTGCTCGAAGAACACTTCGTTGATTGCTGCTCCCCTGAGATTTCTTGACTGAGTTTGCTGTTGTAATGAAGAAATCAGTGTGTTTAGAAATTTCTCATTCTGTCTTTTTTTCGTCCCCCCAAATCAAGAGCTGAAGAGCTCTACTTATAGCTAAATCAAACCGCCACTTGTCACTATTTGATTCGTCCAATTTTTTTTAATATGACTTTGAAGAGTGTGCCTGGTCGGTTGTAGATAGGATTTGGTTAGACCAAACTGGTCTGGGTCGGATTGTTGGGCTGGTCTCTGGATCGAACCAGTTGGCCGAGTTGGGCCTGTCGGGTTTGGGCCGAGTTGGGCCTGATCTGATTTATGTTTGGGCTTGAAAAGAAACTGGCTTTATACTTCTTGGACTTGAACTACTTTGGTTTGGGCTTAAATTGTGGACCTGGTGTATGGGTTTGAGAACTGACTAGTTCTTCTCTTCTGTTGCAGGTCCACGGTTTATAAAGGAGTGGTCTTTTAATTGCATATATTTAATTACTATCTTTCCTTTGTTATCTATGTAATTCCCGATCAAATGTATCATGGAAGAAATAAAATGGCGAAGTATGTTTTTTGTATTTATTGATTTGTTCTTTTCTTCTATGCATTGTAAACCAATGCTCAAATTCAAACCCAAACCTAAAGCGTATTAAGCTTCAAAATAGTACTTATCCTCGTGTCCATTCGAATTGATTCTTGGATTGTATATGAGCGGGGTTCATATTGACTTGCTACTGCTAGTCTTAACCAAATTATTTCAAACTTCCTTCCCCAAATATCATTGTGATGCTACAATTAGTTGTTTATGTATATATATAACTAGCATGAATGTTCCGGACAAAATGTGGTGTCTACAGTTGCCCCCCTTTGTATATCTCTTTGTATAAAGAGTTATACAAAGTTTCTATAAAGACACCACATTTTGAAAAGTGAAACCCTCAAAAGTAGAATTTGAGCTGATCTTTGGTAATAGTGTTAAGATGATGGTAGCCAAATTGTATAAGAAAATGGCAGTGATGAAATCAAACCGGCCATTCGGTAACAACTAACAACGATATACTCACGTTTTTCATGATAGAAACAAATCGATCGATTTTGAAACATGTTAGCGATGAAATCAAGCTAACCATTTTGTAACAATGACATAATCAGGTCGTCTGTGACAGAAATTTTGACGAACATCGGAATAAGTGCTAGCGATAAAATCAAGCTAACAGTGTTCCAGCAACGATGTACTCAAGTTGTCCATGGTAGAAATCAAACTAATCAATGGTAGAATGACAGCGATAGCGTCAAGCTAATCATTTTATAAGGACGATGTACTCAAATTGTTTTTGACAAAAATCAAATCAAACAATGAGGAAGATGTTAGTGATAAAGATCAAACTAACAATTTTGCAAGGGACATTGTACTCAAATTGCTCGCGATAGGAATCGAATCAAGCGATGAGAAGATGTTAGTGATAAATATCAAACTAACAATTTCGTAAGGAGATTTACTCAAATTGTCTATGATAGAAATCAAATAGCACAATGAGGAAAGTGTTAGCGATAAAGATCAAGCTAACGATTTGGTAAATGATATTGTACTCAAATTGTCTATGATGGAAATCAAATAGAACAATGAGGACTATGTTAGCGATAAAGATCAAGCTAACGATTTGGTAAAGGATATTGTACTCAAATTGTCTATGGTGGAAATCAAATAGAACAGTGAGGAAAGCGTTAGCGATAAAGATCAAGCTAACGATTTTATAAATGATATTGTACTCAAATTGTCTATGATAGAAATCAAATAGAACAATGAGGAAAGCGTTAGCGATAAAGATCAAGCTAACGATTTTGTAAATGATATTGTACTCAAATTGTCTATGATAGAAATCAAATAGAACAATGAGGAAAGCGTTAGCGATAAAGATCAAACTAACAATTTTGTGAAGGATATTGTATTCAAATTGTCTATGATAGAAATCAAATAGAACAATGAGATAATGCTAGTGATAAAGATCAAACTAACAATTTTGGAGATGATATTGTACTCAAATTGTCTATGATAGAAATCAAATAGAACAATGAGGAAAACGTCAGCGATAAACATCAAGCTAACGATTTGGTAAAGGATATTGTACTCAAATTGTCTATGATAGAAATCAAATAGAACAATGAGGAAAGCGTTAGCGATAAAGATCAAGCTAACGATTTTGTAAATGATATTGTACTCAAATTGTCTATGATAGAAATCAAATAGAACAATGAGGAAAGCGTTAGCGATAAAGATCAAGCTAACGATTTTGTAAATGATATTGTACTCAAATTGTCTATGATAGAAATCAAATAGAACAATGAGGAAAGCGTTAGCGATAAAGATCAAACTAACAATTTTGTGAAGGATATTGTATTCAAATTGTCTATGATAGAAATCAAATAGAACAATGAGATAATGCTAGTGATAAAGATCAAACTAACAATTTTGGAGATGATATTGTACTCAAATTGTCTATGATAGAAATCAAATAGAACAATGAGGAAAACGTCAGCGATAAACATCAAGCTAACGATTTGGTAAAGGATATTGTACTCAAATTGTCTATGATAGAAATCAAATAGAACAATGAGAAAAGCGTTAGCGATAAAGATCAAGCTAACATTTGGTAAATGCGTAGTGGTATTTCGCATAACAAGGTTTTCATGGACATTTAGAAAGATATTTTAGAAATTTTAGGAAGTGATCGTGATGCATAGCAAGTCACCTTGACGTATGATGATGTTATGCAGTGGGTATTGAAATAATTATGTATGATGTCATGCTGGTGAAGTCATGAATGTTGAGTGAAAATGACAAAACGATGATATTTACAATTGGTAAGCAAATATGTTGTTTTGTTTTTGCTTTGATTTTTATTTTGTGTTTTAACCTGGGGTCCTTTAAATTGCTCATCCTCCAGGAATCGTCATTTCCTTTCGATTGACTCGATCCTTAGGTCATGCTTTATGTTGGAGTGACTTTGAACTCGTTGTCCTTTAAATTGCTCATCCTCCAGGAATCGTCATTTCCTTTCGATTGACTCGATCCTTAGGTCATGCTTTATGTTGGAGTGACTTTGAACTCGTTGTCTTGAATTTATTTTTTTGGTAGTAGTTGTGCGATGATATGCTTTGTATTGTGAAGTCATGATGTATGCTGCTTCATCCTTCTTCTCGGCCAGGTATGGGCCACATGTTTCAGAGTCATATAATTCTCAGTCAGTGCGGTATAATAGGACTTCTTTCTTTCTATGCATTTGAAGCATAATCGATTGGCTGGTTGGCTTGATGAGATCTGAATGTTTTCAGACTCCTTGAGATTTTTCCATCAACTTATGCGTGAAAAGCTGATTAATCCGATTCTCGGGTATTCAGACTTCCCCTTCTTCCATGATGCACCAATTTTGCCCCCGAAGATCTGTTACTCACTTTCTATTCTCCGGAACAAAGAGTGACTATATCAATCTTTACTTAAGACGAAAGCAAAAATGTTTGAAAAAAAAGTTTATTAGAGAATTAAAATTGAAAGCCATGTCAAGACTTTGCTTTTGAGAAGTGTGTACAAACTGGAGAAAACCGTTTTTGTGTGATAGTTGTCACGTTGCCAAATTTGGTTTTCTTTTTAATAAGAGAAGTGGAAACCAAGACATGAGAATATCAGTAAGCCCTCGCTCTTACTCTTGCTTTTGATTTTACTCGCTCTCACTCCCGCTCTGGATTTCGTTCATCACTCATTCCTATAGGTGATTTGAGTGTACGACACTTCAGCTACCATTAAGATTCTAGTCACCTTGAGACGTCGCCTATATGTTGTGACCAACTGTGTTCCTTGTGAAGATTTAACTCAAATATGGAAACCCTTGGCATGAATGATTTAGGAGGCCTCCATATGGCTTCATCGCAGACATTTTTAGTCTCCCATGAAAGAGGCTTTTGTCCGATATGACTTTGAGGATACGAGTCTCCTTGTTCTTGAGGTGTAGTTTGACAATATCTGTATAAAGCTTCTTGAGAGGGACTTTGGATTTGCCCCCAATGTATGGGATTGACTTGATGGATTAAGAACCACTTATTATCTGGATCTTTTTGCTGACAAAGTCTTGTTCGACAATACTGGTGGATTTTCTCAGAATGTATTCTCAGCTGGATTTGCCCCCCAGTATTTTTCACTAGCCGAGGCTGTGATTTTCGTGAATGCAATCTGGCTTGAGACTTGTCGATGTCCTTGTTTGGCCTCTAAATGTTGAATGTTGTGGATTTTCAGCTTCTGGCTTTCTCTCAAAATGATGAGTACTTTGGATGATAGGTTTTGGCTAGAACGGCTTTTTTATCATCACAGTTTACTGTTTGAAGGTCCTTCTTGTCGTATTTGAGATTGATCGGGCAAGACTTTGGCTTGGTGCAGGTATTTGGTACTTCAAATGCTAAACCGGGGGCACCCAGATTGTAAGTCCCACGACATTTTGTTTGTTTTTCTTTTGTCTTTGTTTTTTGTTTTTTTGTGTGTGGGACTTACTTGACTCTGTCATGCCCCCATATAAGTTTCACATTTTCCCTGATCTAGCAATTTCAATTGGTAGGACGATTATCGAAAGGTAGAGTGTCTTCTTGATGATTGATGATGTGAGTGCCACTTCTCAATAACTAGTGGGTATTTTTGGTAAAAGTGGGGGTGCGGACGCCGTTTGCTTGCCAGTATTGCGCAAATACCTCACAATTAGACTTTGACGTGTGAGTTTAATGGACGCTTTCCGCTTATAAGGATGTAAGCTCCTGAATCGAGGACATGACTACTTCCTGCGTGTGAATCCTTTGCATGATAAATTATGTCCTTGATCTTCCTCGATATTCTAGTCAAGAGACTCTGTGAGGATTTAGTTGCTATGATAGTAATGTTAGGCTCCCCGTGCATCGGGATTTGGCTATTTGACTTCACGCAAACTAAACCTCAATTTGTTGGCAAAAGTCTACTACAATGGTGACGAGTTTCTACAAATAGCATGATGTCGTATACTCATCACACCCTTTGACTATTAGCTCACATAATTCATGGACACCAGTAGGGTGTTCACCTCTCGATTTTAGCAAAACAAGTACACTCGTAACACCAGTGGGTGTTCAAAATTAGGACAGTGGCATGGTGTTGATAATCTCTTGACACCAGTGGGGTGTCCCAAATCTCAGCACCAGTGGGGTGCTCACATTTTCTTGGCATGACAATCTCATGGCTTAGCTTGAAAATAAAACTGGATTTTGATGGCTTTCATTTTCGTAGAGGATAAATCTGTTTTAAAGAAACTCGGAAGTGGCATTCGTTATTTTGATAAAACATTGATGCAAACTCTTAAATTAAGATTGATACCATTCACACAATGCTCCAAAGAGGTCGAAACGCGAGAGACCTTTTATTTATGATGATAAAAACAAAAGTGATACATATTTTGCTATGGCAAATTATCTCGATATTTTATTTACTAGATAGGATCAACATCATCCTTAAATCGAGCTTTGCCTTGTAGTATGTCTACTAATTCCCATGAGTTGGCAGTGGGTTATTGTTGACATCCGGACGCTTTGGCTCATCATCGAACTTTAACCAGCCAGTATTCATCATTTGTTGGACCTTGATCTTGAGCGATCTGCAATCCTCAGTTGAGTGTCCTGCTACTCCCGAGTGGTAAGCACAATGCTGGTCGTTTTGTACCAATTTGGATAAGGAGGTTTCATAGGTTCACATGGTATTGGGGAGATTAGGTTACCTTGAATTAGCTGAGGAAAAAGTTCAGTGTATGTGATAGGGATAGGATCGATTTGGATGGGTTTCCTGAACCTCTCATAATTATTCTGGTTTTGGTTATTAGGTGGTGGTGCGACTCGTGTCGGGCTCTGGATGGCTCGTTGAGTAGGAAAAGTTGGACGTTGGTTAATTATTGCAGCACTTGCAACACATGGATGGGCTTGATTGGCTGAGGTTGATGATCCCACCTTCTTCCTCTAGATGATTCTGTTTGAGCATAATGGACATCTGCTTCTCCTCTTCGGGCTTGGTGTGGTTTCTTGGAGGCTTCTGGAGTTTCCATCCGACCTTGCTTCAAACCCTTTTCTATTCGCTCTCCGATTACAAGCAGATCCGCAAAGTTGGTTGTCGTAATTCCGACCATGTTGTTGTAGTATGGAGCCCTTAGTGTTCCGAAGAAGATTGACACCATCTCCTTTTCTGACAGAGGAGGTTGAACGTCTGCAGCTTTCTCTCTCCACCTTTGAGCATATTCCCTGAAAGATTCTTTTTCATTCTTTTCCATATTCCTCAGATCTTCTCGGTCTGGAGCCAGATCCTGGTTATGCTTGTAGTGCCTCATGAATGCATCAGCGAGGTCTTGCCATCTTCTCACTTTTGTTTTCTCTAGTTGCATATACCATCGTAGGGCAGAACTACTCAGGCTGTTTTGGAAGCAATGTACCATTAGCCTTTCATCTCGGATATGGTTGGCCATTTTGTTACAGTACATGACCAGATGGCTTTTTGGGCAAGTGGTGCCATTGTATCTTTCAAATTCTGGCATTTGAAATTTGTGAGGAATCACGACATCTGGGACTAGACATAGTTTTGATGCATCCATAGGCTCGTACGACTCAACTCCTTCTATGCTTCTTATTCGTTCATTCATGTGTTCTAATTTTTCTTCTAGCATAGCTTCGATTTTATGTTCCTCTTGCTTCTCGGGTTCTCCGGATTTGTCATGCTTTGATGATCCAATATCACCTTTATCGCCTGTGTTCTTCGAAGGTATGAGGATGAATTTACTACCTGAGACGTTTCCTTGAGGTTGCTCATAGTGATCGTCGTCGTCAAATATGATTTCTTCCTCGTTCGTTGCAACCTCCTTTCCTTTTCTTGACAATATGCTCAATATTGTGTTGAGCTGGCCTTTCATCTCATCGAAGCCCGTTAGTTTCTCATCGAACCCCACTAGCTTCTCGTCAAACCCGGTCAGCTTTCCTTTGATGTCGTTCAACTCTTTTTGAAATGCCTCCATGACGACCGCGAGCTTGGATCTAGTTAAGTACTTAAAGTCTTGATTTTTTCCTTGTGGACGAGCAATTTTAAGGAACCCTGACCAATTACTTTTATTAAATTGACTTGAAAGAACCATGGAGAGTATGTATGATGCTTATGCGATGCACAGATGCACGTGCATTTTGAAAATGTTTTCATAATTTATTTTAAATGCATAAATGAAAACACAAAAAGAGAATGATGCTTATGAGTTTATTTTTTTCAAAGAAGAAAAGAGAATTCACATTGTTCTCACAAATAAATATATTGCACTTGGGAGAACATACTATAAGTTATCACGTTAGAAAACACACATATATAGATAATAAAAATATAACCCTATTTGGGAAAACCTAGGGCTTTCAGAGGGCATAATGACGTGGTGCTAGGGTTGTCTCAGGATTATTTTGGACGGTTTAGGGAGGCCTCTATGCTTACTATATGCTGGCAGAGGGATTCCTAGGGATTTGGCTCCCAAGTTGTATCCTGCCACAGCCCTTACGAACTGGCTGGATACCTCAAGATCAACCTCGGATCTGAGTTCAACTTGGTTGGAAAGTTTTGCGTGCTTTCCACTACTGTGAAAGTCACGGTACTCCTTTTCCGTTTCTAATAGGATAGCTCGGGTATAGAGCTTTTATGCATGAATGCAGAATTAAATTGCGAAAATATAATTGCGCAAATAAGAAAGTAAACACCCAACATTTGATAGGAAAATAGAAAACTTATCGAACTTAATTATGTAGCTCGACTCTCGAACTCCCCAGCGGAGTCGCCAACTGTCGCAACCGTCCCGTCCGGGGGGTCCGTATGTCGTCGCGTCGGCGTTTTTTTGGGAGTCGCCATCGATCTTAGTTGGAGTGGATCGAACACTCTTCAAATCGGCTCTAACCTTAGTGTCAGAACCGAGGCATGGTCTGCGAAAATAAAGTTCTGGGTTCGGGAGTACGGTTACGTGTGGGGAAGTTAAGCAACACCCCCACAACGCCCTAAATCGGTACTACTTAAGTCGATAAGTTTTATACGAGTTGGGTGTATTTTAGTAATAATTTGTAATTTTAGGGGTCCCACTGGACCATTTAATGATTTAATCATATTAGTTGTAATTTAATTATACGCCCACTGACGTAAAGATTTAGAGATAAAGTTAGTTGATTAATTGGACTCGAACCTTATTGGTTGCCTACGTACCCGTTAGACGGGATCAAAGTCCACGTAGTTCGCTAGGACTTTGAATATTTTAAGTAAAGTTATTACCACATTCCACTGATCGTGGTTCTCGTATCAAAATTTATTGTTAGTAAAATTTAGGTTGGTATTATGAAATTATAAAAAGATAATGTAATAATTTCAATTATTAAGAGGAGTTTTGATGTATTAGAAAAGAAACGAGATATACTTAATCCGCAATTCTACATTTCGTATTAAGGATTTTAAATGAATAAAACTATACGGGATTATAATATTGACGCATGAGGGCCAGCAGCCCAACTGGCTAAAACGCCAGACCAAATTCGCGTTTAACCGAGAGAACAAGGGTTCGAAACGCGCTAACTACAAATTTTTTGTTTATCGCGTTTTAGAGCAGAGAAGGGGAAAGGGTATTGTGGTAATTACCCAAAAACGCGGTGGCACGGCCGCGTTAATATTTGGAAACCCTAAGGGCATTTTTGTCATTTAAAATTAGGGGGTATATATTCATCTCTTAGGTCGAAAAAAATCAAACCCTATCTATTCAGAGCTAGCGGCCGCCGCTCAACCTCTCTCCTCTCATTTTTTGTCCGCCGTTCTCTCCTCTCTCTAACTCTCGCCTCTCTTCTTCACTCTCAGAGAAAAAAAAGGAAACCCTAGCCAACCTCACCCTCCGCCTCTCTCTCACCCTCGCCTTTCTCCCTCTCGTCCTCATCTTCTCCAGAGAAACCTAGCCGCCGCCCTCATCCCTCTCTTCTCCACAGACCGAAACCCTAGCCTCCTCTCTCCAAAACCGTCGCTATCTACTCTTACCCCCTCAATCCGCCATCGCTCTCGTGTCTGACTGGGAATCCTAATCGACGGTGAAGGGGGAAATCGATCAAGGTAAAAACTCGACATGCATGTTTCTTTTCTTTGGACTTTTGTTTTTTTTATGGGATTCTGACCTTTCCTTTTTCTCTTTGAATCGAGGGTTTCTGGGTTTTGGTTTCGGTGAGGAGGAAGAAAAAGGAAGAAGATGAGGAAAGACTCCTCTTTGGAATCAGGCAAAAGGATGACTATTACCTCCCTATTTCGATCGGAAATAGACGAACTAGGTAAGATTCTTGACATGCAAAATCTTTTCAATTCGTTTTAGGTGATTTATTTGGGATTCGACTAATATTTATTTCATTTTCTTGTGTTTTGGATGTGGTCGGCGGCGAGATCCTGCCGATGACGATCTTCGTCTCCAAAAAAAAAAAAAAAGGTAGGACTTCGGCTCCTTAATATATGTTAATCTATCATTTTTATTATCAACAAAAATAATTAATTTAGTTCGTTCTTTTTTGTAGGTTTGAGAAATAAATCCAGATCTGGGTAAGGCTCTTCTAACTTCGGTTTTGGTATGACTAGGGAGGTTAAACTGAAAAAATAAAAATGGAAAGGATTGTGTGCGGTTTAGATTTAGCCTACAGATCTGTGGTTCGAAAATATGTTGTATGTGCGTTTGATGATCTCGAATGTTTTCATGCTTGGTGGTTTGATGGATAATTTTAGAAGTAACTCGTGGGATGCTAGATTTTTCTAAAAATGACAAAGAAAAGAAAAAAAAATGAATTTTCTATAACTGGGAAGTAATTAATATGCTCTAAAATAGATAATTTTGGCAACTAAAAATCACTGCCTCTGCTTGTGACTTTGCCAAAGTGGAGTTCGAAATATGAAATATAATTATGTAGGGTGATCCTATTGGATCCAGATCACACCTATCATAACCCCCAATATACGAAAGAGAAAAAGGTTTTGGTTCTTTAAAGTTTGTCTACTTTACTTTCTACTGTTAGTTGTTATAGTCAGTATTCTAATCAATCGACAAAACTTAAATAAGAAATTGATGTAAAAGCATGGAGGCGCTTAATTGAACTCATCTTAATCCGAAAAGAAATTACATGAGTGAACTTGGTATGAATAAATAGAGCGCTTGAATGAAAAGGGGTTTGCACGAAGTAAATCGTTTTAATATGAGTAGGCAAGTTGATGGACGATTACAACGATAGAGTAAAAGCGATGCTAGATGAGATGAAATAAATCGCGAATCATGGAAGTAGAGTTAAAAGCACCAACCTTGTTGGGATTTCTGCTCGAAGAACACTTCGTTGATTGCTGCTCCCCTGAGATTTCTTGACTGAGTTTGCTGTTGTAATGAAGAAATCAGTGTGTTTAGAAATTTCTCATTCTGTCTTTTTTTCGTCCCCCCAAATCAAGAGCTGAAGAGCTCTACTTATAGCTAAATCAAACCGCCACTTGTCACTATTTGATTCGTCCAATTTTTTTTAATATGACTTTGAAGAGTGTGCCTGGTCGGTTGTAGATAGGATTTGGTTAGACCAAACTGGTCTGGGTCGGATTGTTGGGCTGGTCTCTGGATCGAACCAGTTGGCCGAGTTGGGCCTGTCGGGTTTGGGCCGAGTTGGGCCTGATCTGATTTATGTTTGGGCTTGAAAAGAAACTGGCTTTATACTTCTTGGACTTGAACTACTTTGGTTTGGGCTTAAATTGTGGACCTGGTGTATGGGTTTGAGAACTGACTAGTTCTTCTCTTCTGTTGCAGGTCCACGGTTTATAAAGGAGTGGTCTTTTAATTGCATATATTTAATTACTATCTTTCCTTTGTTATCTATGTAATTCCCGATCAAATGTATCATGGAAGAAATAAAATGGCGAAGTATGTTTTTTGTATTTATTGATTTGTTCTTTTCTTCTATGCATTGTAAACCAATGCTCAAATTCAAACCCAAACCTAAAGCGTATTAAGCTTCAAAATAGTACTTATCCTCGTGTCCATTCGAATTGATTCTTGGATTGTATATGAGCGGGGTTCATATTGACTTGCTACTGCTAGTCTTAACCAAATTATTTCAAACTTCCTTCCCCAAATATCATTGTGATGCTACAATTAGTTGTTTATGTATATATATAACTAGCATGAATGTTCCGGACAAAATGTGGTGTCTACATCATCCATTAGCGTGCCGAATTGAGTCATTTTGGCAGCCAACTGTCTGGCTACAGAATACTTGGGCTCCCACGGTCCTCCCAAAGCCCATAAATAGCGCTCCACCAGCTTGTCTCTTGCATAGGGCAGGTTCGTTGGAGTATCCAACTTCAGCCACCACCTGAAATCATCCATTCATAAGGTAATTGAAGAGAAGATACATAGTCCGAATAATAAATTAATACGTTGTTACAAGTGAACTTACTTGGTGAGAGTTCGCAGCTCGGTCTGGTACAAATTATGCAGCACGTTGAAGCTCAACTTGGCCAGTCTGAGGAGGGCTAGGTCGTGGCTCGCGAGCTTCTCGTAAAACGAGATGAAAAACAGGTGCTCACACTTATCTGTTACCTTCCGAAGCGGTCTTTTCAAAGCACGAGCGATTCGGCCTGCGAGAGGGGACTCTAACTCGGCAGCTTTTGCAGTCAGATGTGACTTTGTGAACTCAATAGCTTCGTTCAATACACCCTCCCCTTTGATCCTTAGATATCCAGCTTCATACAAGTTCAACATCCCTTCTATGTCATTCACCATCTCTTCCTTGAACCCTCCTCCATTCGTCTTGAACTTGTAGAATACATCTTCATATTTAACATGTCACCAAATGTTAGTGATTGACCGATCGATATATGTTACTAACAGACAAGCAACAATAACAGTGGTTTAGAAGTTGTGTGTGTACGTACCACTTGGGGCATTGTAACTGTGTTGCCTTAGCAGTCTGAAATGGAGCGCCACAGTGTTGAGATCATCGTCAGTATCGTCAATATTGTTGTTTTGATGAACCAGCTGTCGCATGACATGGTCGATTTTTTCTTCAAAATGATAGTCGAGGCCGAGTCGCTCAACTACATCGATGAGATTCGGCCTTTCTGCTAAATGGTCTATCGGAGCTGATAATCTCCTCTTCACATCTGGCTTCAGCACTTCGATTTGTTCCTCCCAAGCCTTCACCACCTACATATATGTATACATGTCACTAATTAGCAACATTGATTAATTAACACATACGTTCAGCAGCTAATTAAACCTAGCTAGCTAATTCATCATGGCTTCTTATACATTAATTAAGGTTACCTCAACAGTTTGGGGGACGTGGGTCAGGAAGAAGTCACCCCACACAGTTGGGTCATAATCCATAGTTCGCCGGTCAGAAGCGCTTTTGAGTGCGGCGGCGACGACGGCGGTGGCGGCCATCTCTTCTCTTCCTCCTCTTCTTTTTGGGGCAAAGCAGCAGTGACCAGAACTATGCAAATCGTTCTCTGCCACTTGCTATATATATAGCCAAACCGCTCCCCTTGTCACATATATTTTTTTTATGTTATCTGTCAATAAAATGGTACATGAACCTCTCCCAATAACTCGAATTATTGGGATCAACTGGTTCTTGACATGGTATCAGAGGTTTATGTGATCGAGAGGTCGTCTTTTGTTCGAATCCCGATAACCCCATCTGTTTCTGTTAAGCACATGGTGTTCTGTCCGGACCTGTGCAAACTTCAAGCCCGTATATGGTGGCTTTCGTTTGAGAGAGTGTGTTAATAACTGGTTCTTGACATTATCCACGTAAGAGAGTGATATATGATTCATAATTAGTCTTATCCTAACAACTCGAATTATTGACATCAACAGATTTTTGGCATAGTATCGGAAATGATTTGATTAGGTAGTTGTATATGTTGGGACAGGTTACGGTGATTACTACAAAGTAGTAATCACCGTGGTTACAAAGGGTAAATTGGGTATGGAAAAATAAATTATATTAATTAATTTTTTAATAAATTACATTTTAGGTAGTTACAAAAATCTATTAATTAAAATTCTCTCTTTCTCTCACTTCCGTTATTGGAATCAACTGGTTCTTGACATGGTTTCAGAGCTTTCTGTGATCGAGAGGTCATCTTTTGTTCGAATCCCGATAACCCCATATGTTTCTGTTAAGCACATGCAGTGGCGAATCCATGAGTGGCCACCCTGGGCCACGGCCCAGCCCTCCTCTGAATCCGGAGCTAGTATAGTCCTTATGATTTTATCGATTTTAGTCATTCGGCCCAGTATTATTTTATAATAAAATTATGTGCAAATAGAAAAATGGGTCAGATGAACATATTCAAATCACAATTCTAAATTTATCCTGAAAATTCTAGCTCCAATGATTCTCGTCTAAAGAAAAACAAACAATGAAACATAATATTCTAAAAGTCTAAAACGTAAAAGACCAAAAGAAATACGAGGCTTGTTCCCTTGAAAAATTACTAAAGTAGGTAGTGGAAATAGAGATTGACACACAATACAAATTGATTAATCGATTGATTTGTCTAGTGTTGACATTGCTCGTTTCAACAACTATTATGGAGAGCTTTTCAACAATAATATAGGTGAAAAATTATTGCGTAACAAAATGAGCGATGAATTTTTCGTTGATTGGTTAACTATTTTATCTGAAAGAAAATATGTTATTGGTATGGATGTAGACTCCATTATTGATGAATTCACTACATTAAATTTTAATAGATCGACGTGTACAATTGATAATGTAAAAAAAACATTGATTTTTTTTACAATATCTAATTTTCTAATGAAATGCGGCCCAGTGCTCTACCGTGTCCTGGATCCGCCACTGAGCACATGGTGTCCTGTCCGGACTTGTGCAAACTTCACGTCCGTATATGGTGGCTTTCGTTTGAGAGGGTGTGTTAATAAAACTACCAATGAAGATTTTGAAGCAAAGGATATCTACTATGACTCGAGTGCACACAGCCATAAACAACGATCTTACAATCAAGCCAAGGAGCAGTGCCAAAAGATGGCTGGCTCATTTGTAGCAGGTATTATGATGATAATATATATAGTAACCAATAACACCCTAAATAATAGCACACTAGTTATCAGGAATCTTATCTCATCAGGATATAATTCATACTTTAATCCAACTTATCATACAATTGATCAAGGATTAGAGGAGATGGATGTTGAATGATTGCTTCGTGTTGTGGATGTTTGTTATATGTGTATGGATCGAGGATGGGTGGTCTCTACTTGTGTCATGACACATAAGCTCCTTCGTGGTTTAGATATGGAAGGAACTAAAGGGTCGTTTGAAAAATATGAGTTTAAATCTATAGATTGTCAACAATCTAAAGATTCTAACTCTTCGGATTTGGTAAGCCTTAAGCATACCAAATCTTCTTTTTACGGATGTGAAGGTGTCACCATTACGCCATCGTACATTTTCTTTTGACCAGTCGTCGCATATTCACAGCCTGAAAGGAGGGCATATGTGGATATCTTCATATGAACCCTGTAATAGCAACCCGGTATGGGGTGGCCAATCGAGCCAGGGGTGCGGACTAGGGTTTTGATGCCACCCATCCCATAGAGGTTGTTCCCCTTTATGGAAGATAACCACTTGGTAGAAGAGCTAGACTGCATGGTAGAAGCGGTAGACCGATATTTTGACAAGTGCTCGATCGATTAGTGAAAGAGGTAGATCGTTTTCTCCAAATCAAGGTGACTTGCAAGTCATCATGGCAAAGTCCTTAATTTTGAGGTACTTGTGAGATATCTCCGATGACATTAATACAGTGAAACCACATTTATTTCTTCAATATTTTAATTAATTTGTTATTTAAAAATAAGATTATATATAAGGAAGTTCTATATTTTCGAGAAATCCGCCAAACAAACAAAAGCAGATGAGCCAAACAAACTAATTGGCTGAAGAACATCCTAATTAATCAGGGCAAGAAATTGCACATGTTATTGGTGCAGATGATTTAATGGCCATAAGGCATAAAGTACAACTACACGGTTTTAGGTTGGTAGGGAATCGGAATGAGATACAAATCATTTTTCCTTCTCACGGTAAGGCCAAAACATTCCGACATGTCGAGGTCTTGAGGGTTGGTTTCATTTGGGAGTTGCCAATCAAAATGATAGAGCAAATTAGCAAGCAGAAGTTCGGTAAAATTTAAGCCGAAGAGGATACCCGGACACATTCTTCTTCCTTCACCAAATGGGATGAATTCAAAACATGTTCTCTTGTAATCGCTGGCATCAAGACGATCGAGAAACCTTTCCGGAGAAAACTGCTCTGGTTCAGCCCAGTAACAAGGATCTTGGCCGATTGCGAGCACATTGATATAGACCCTTGTTTTTTCGGGTATGTCGTATCCAGCTATCACAACCCTTTCCTGGCATTCCCTAGGAGCTAACAAAGGGGCAGGAGGGTGCAGTCTCAGAGTTTCTTTCACAACCGACTTGAGATAGTTTAACTCAGCAAGTCCTGCCTCGTCCACTGTTCCTTTTCCATCGAAAACTTGCCTCGCCTCTTTGTTTGCTTTTTCCAAGATATGTGGATGCCTCATCAGTTCGGACATAGCCCATGCCACGGTCGTAGTTGCTGTCTCACTGCCACCAAGAGTGATGTCCTGCGCGTTCAATAAAAAAAAAACAACTATGCATAAATTTTATCGTTTCCATAAAGAGAAGTACTCTATGAATTCAAAACATGTTCTTTTGTAAAAGACACATATGCGCATGTACCAGAAATCAGCTGGTTCCAGTTACTCGAGTTGGTAGAATAGGTTCAGTAATGAATCTTATACCACACACATGCGTACTTGTACTTACCGAGATGACCGCCTTAATCTCGACATTAGTGAAAGGGAACCCAAGTCCTTGATTCTCTTTGTACTTCAAAAGCACGTCAACAAGATCTTCAGCTGCCTCATCAACATCATGACCTTGAGCTTCTATCCTTGCTATATGCTCATCGACTATAGCTTGGAGGATGGCATCTGCTTCATTGTGAATCCTCTGTGCCCGTCTCTCGGCTCCGGTGAGTCGGCGGAGTAACTTGCTGGACGGAAATATGCTCCCCACATCAAATCCTCCATACGCCTCTGCCATCTCCATGAAGACGGGTAAGAAGGCTTCCTCTTGCTTTTGCAGCTTCCCAAAAGCTGCCCTTGAAACGACAGCGTTCCCCAGCGAGATGAGCATTCGGCTAACGTTTGTAGCAACCTGTTGCATATTTTAAAATAAGGGCATGTTGATGATTTTCGTAAAGTAGAACATGTTTTGACAAAATTGCGTAATAAAGAGGTATATATATATATATTATACTTATAATCCAAATTTTAAATACATAAAAATAGTAGTATGTACGTTTATATATACGCGTATTAAATAGAATATATATAGTAACTATGACCTGCTGCTGCAGCTGTATGGAGGCGACCAACTTGCCGATCTCGTCCTCCATGACTGGCCGGAAAAAGGCAACTCGTTTGGGATTCAGCAGCCCGAGAGCGCAAACCTTCCTCATCTGGCGCCAGTACTCACCGTGGGGCGCGAACGAAATGCTCCGGCCGGCGTAGGAAAGGATCCCGGCGATGGGGAAGATGGGCCTGGAGGCGAAGTTGAGGTCGTGGGTTTTGAGGAACTCCTTGGCGAGCTCGGGGGAAGAGACGAAGACGTTGGAGGTTTCCCCGAGCTGAAGGTGCATTATTGGGCCGTGTTTCTTTGCCAGGTTCATTAGCCGGCGGTGCGGCTGCTGGGGCCCAACCATCTGGTGCAGATTTCCTATTATGGGCAGCTTCCATGGGCCTGGAGGTAATGGGACGGACGACAACGGCGATGATGACTTCTTTGACCTTTTCAGACTTTTGAGTGCAGCGATGAGGAATATGGTTAGGAAGACGATGACGAGGAAGGTGTTGAAGAAAGAGATGATTAGATGCTGCAGTTCCATTATCGGCACCATCGACGACCTTCTCAATCTCTCTCTCTCTCTCTCTCTCTCTCTCTCTCTCTCTCTCTCTCTCTCTCTCTCTCTCTCTCTCTCTCTCTCTCTCTCTCTTTTGATACTCCTAATATGCATTGATGGCTTGATGTGGTAACAATATAAGGTTTTTAAACATCATTGCTCCTTGGCTTTATTCTGGGGTCATCGTCCGGGCACTCGTCAATGTCGTCATAGCTAATAGATCTGGTTTGCTAGCTTGAAAATCTCCATGCCTCATTTTCCTAATTAATCAACCATATCAGCACCATTATCGCCCTGATTGATTTAAAATTAATGTAAGCTATAAGCGACATTAATAATAATAATAATAGAGAGATAATCCTACGTCATAAACTAATAGTTGAAATCAATTATAATAAATGGAAATACAATTCCACTACTTCTATTTCGATTTTGATTTTCAATTCTTGTGTTTGGTATATATATATAGTTATAGTTATGTCTTCGGTGCACTCACTTTTTTGGGTGCATTCAATGCACCCGCCTCATAATCGTCATTCTGAGCAGACGATTCATGTGAAAACAATGTCAATCATCCTTTGTAGTATGATGAACAAGAACCACATGAATTTGTACAAAAATCATTCAAGATTCACTTTAATTTGAATGATTTAGGGTTTAGGACTTTAGGGTTAGGGTTTACAATTTGGGATTTTATGTTTAGATTCAAAATTGAATGTTAATAGGTTAGGGTAATGGGTTGATTAGTTGTGATTTTGTGTTATATCATCATATGAGACTAATGCTACCCATTAAATTTCAAAATTTGATGTATTATGACTACTTTTAGAGGTGGGTGCACTGAATGCACCCAAAAAAGTGAGTGCACCGAAGTAGCCACCATATATATATATATATATATGGATACCACAACTTTCACCAAGTTTTAAGTACAAACATGAACCTCTTCCAAAAAATCGAGTTATTGGGACCAATTGGTTTATGACACGGCATTAGAGATGCGTTGTCTTTGAGGTCACGTGTTCATGTGCTCACGATCCTCAATACTAATTGTTGTCTTAAAGTACATGATATGAAGAGATCTATACAAATTTCAAACTCATGAATTGACTGTAGATTTGTCCCCCATTGTCGTGGTTATTCCCTTCTAGTGTTTTTTTTTTTTTTACAGACTATGACAGAAATCTGTACAAATTTCAAAGCCAGAAAAGTACTTGATCTATTTTGAAGTCACATGACTTATAAACACAAATTAAGAAAGTTATAGGATTAAATGCAATGATTAATATATATAAGTAAGAGATTTTTTAAAAATAAGAATTTAAAAATTGAAGAAGTTACTTGAACTACTTTCAAAGCACTTGACATGTAATTACAAACTATGAAAGTAATTGCCTTCGGTTACATCACATTAAAGCTTATTGTCGAAAAAAAAAATTATAACAAGTTTAAAAACGTAAAATTTTACCTTCGGCCATGCTCGAACCTAGGTTAATTAGAGAAACATGCAATGTCATTTCCGCTAGACTACCTTCGGATTCATGTTCTATAGATGTACGCGACATATATTTATTAAACAACCTTCATTTTATACGTAATTTACCCTAAATTCGATAATTTTATACATGATTTCAAAATTCTCGAGGGGGCCGGGGCCCGGGGCCCGAAGACCCACCTAGCTCCGCCCCTGCATTAGACAAACCCAATATGTCAAATGTTATTAGCATTGCACCTTTCTGGCTTTTCATTGTAGGTCACGGTTCCGTGAGACGTCATTGTAGATCTATTCGGCTCCAAAATCTTCACCCGCCATTTTTCTATTAAGCGTGACACCACAATTATTATTGACTAAATCACTTGAAAATGTAGTTTTCCATACATTTGTATATATATACTACCTACTACGGATTGTGATAGAATGAAAAACGGTACATTATTGTATATATAACTGCACAACCTACTACATTTTATTGTATATATAACAAAGGATCGCCATTTTTTTTTTCTATACACAGAGTTTCAGAGATCAACATTAACAGAAAGTGGGTTATATCAGCTATTATGTCTTTTGCAATTTGCCTAAACCTCGGCTTAGGATAGGGTCAATAACCATTGGTTACTGACATATGAGTAATTAAATCTGGACCTTTAGATCTAAATGGATACAGAAAATTCATATCTAAGGGCTGTCAATTAAAGGCATTTTATTTTCCCTAGTTTTCTTAATTGGCTCTTATCTTCTGCGTTCTAATTCGGATTTCAAATTTTTTTTTTTGTACAGATGGAACGAGTTCGTTGTGCTCTACAAAATGAGATCACTTTTCAATATATTTCGAGAAACTTTTTTTTACCAACTACATACCATATGATAACTTCTTCATTTTTAAGTCGTTTTTGAAACGTTTGCTCCAAAGGAACGAGTTCATCATGATCTATTGGATCTATAAATTTCTGGGTGAAAAAAATACTGGATAAAAAATTACCATACTTTACCACTATGGTATGTGGGTGGTAACTTGTGGTAACTTGTAGTAAACAATGATGACAGTCGTAAATGATAGTTAGTATACTCCTACTATCATGTATTCAACTTTCTTACCATATTGGTATGTTCATACCATCATGGTACGCTTTCTTACCATATGGTATTAAATAGGAGCATACCATATGGTAATGACTGATAAAAAATTATTCAATTTTTTGTACTAAAAATATATCAAAGTGGATATCATTTTAAAGAGCACATTTAATCTGATTTATCTGTGCAAAAAATTTTTTGACTTAAAACAAGAGAGAAATCGTTCGTTAAAGATTAAAGGGGAATAGATAAAAGACTTTCCAGGAGAGAGAGGATACTGATGTCATGCTGATGTGGAGAGGTTACTCATGGTTACTGAACATAGGGTTACTGACCTGATCCGTTCCCCTAAACCTCCTCGCAAGACAAGGACAGTTATAAAAATAATCTTTCGTCAAATCAATAATAGAAAGTGGGGTTATGATATACTTTTGGAAAATAAAGTTCTCTGATTATTTGCATCTATTTGTTCACTCAATGACATTTCTATCTACTAAATCACTAGAAAATGGTTGTGTATGGGATTACTATTGCTAATTATCATGGTAAGATGTTAGACGGAAAGGTATAGACTTTCTTTTGTTCCTATCTGATTCAAGCGGAAGCGTTTACAATTCTCAATGCAGTTCAGTTTGCGGCCCAAGATATCTGTCCTACTCAGGTGGATGCTTCAGAGCAACCATCTCAGCAAGTAGTCAACAACATGACCCAACTTGAGACACCACATGGGGGAGGTCTGCAGGCATCAGAGGGATTGAGAGTGGAAACAGCCTGGTGACCGTTCCAGTCGTGCAGGTGGGAACATATGTTGCCTTTTACGCAAAGCCTGTGAATGGTAACAAGGTAATGGCGGCCAAGGTTGCTGGGCCTGCTCAAAAAATGGGTAAGCCGAGTAAAGAAGAGGGCCAACGTAAACCGAACTCCTCAACCAAATCCAAGCAGCCGGGGGGAAGACAAGCAAAGCAGGGGCGGCAGGCTCAGAATCCACAGGCTCTAGACAATACAACCTTGAATAAGACGCGACCCTAAATTTGCCAGTTTATAGTGGTGCGACGACTACCAGTCGCCAACCAGTAAAGCGAACGCAGCAGGGGCTCCTCAAAGTCGATCTAGGAGGGCAGGCCCTTCGTGAATGTCATCCACCAGAAGGTGCTCTGTCCCATACAGAGCCCTGCTAGTAACGTCGTCCTAGGGAAGTCCTTTTCCTTTCTACATATTTTTTATGTTAAGTATATTAGCTTGGAATTGCCATGGGGCAGGTAGTGATTCTTTTCTAGCTTATATGTCTTCGTTTTGTAGATCGTCTAGACCAGACTTGGTTTTCATAGTGAACCTCGTATTAGTGGTGATATTGCGCGTGGTGTGATTGATCGTACCGCTTTTGATGGCCTGCTGGGTGTTGACGCTGTTGGTTTTACAGGATGCATTCTGGTACTTTGGCATAAAACTGATCTGGACGTAACCCAGCTGTCTGCCTCAGCTAAGATGATCCACATGAGTTGTGGGAGCAGGTCAGTGAGGCGGTGGTTGTCTCGGCAATCTATGCCAGCCCAAACGCAGCTAGACGTTAGGAGCTGTGGGAGGAGATTCAGGGAGTGTGTCGGAACACTAACCAATCCTGGCTACTGGCAGGCGACTTTAATTCCATTTTGGGACCGGATGATCGGAAGAGAGGAGTTCCTTACCAAGAAGCTCGAACCCGGGCTTTCAGGAATTGCCTTGATGACTGTGGCCTCCTCGATGTGGGATTTTCGGGACCCCGATTTACTTGGAAGCGAGGAGGGTTATATCAACTACTGGATCGAGCAGTATCTAACCGACGATGGCTGACAAATTATCCCAAAACAACGGTTTGGCATCTTGAGAGGATTGATTCAGATCATCAACCAATTCTTATCCAAACCGAGGCAGCGGAGAGATCAAGTCGCGGGAACCGACCTTTTCAGTTCCTAGCACCGTGGATAGTGCTGGTGCATGAAGATTTCGAACATGTACTGCATGATAGCTGACGGGGGGGATGCGGTCCTACTGGAAGCCCTTGCAGGACTTTCCACTGAATTGCAACAATGGAATAGATTGGTGTTCGGACACATACAGGAGAGGAAGCGGAGGCTAATCGCACAGCTTAGGAAGCTTGAGGTTAAAAATGAGCAGCTAGCGAGTCAAGAATCCTTGGAAAGGGAGAACACAGTGCGACGAGAACTGGAAGACACTTTATGGCAGGTGCAGTTATTGTGGTTCCAAAAATCGAGAGTACTGTGGATTAATGAAGGAGATCACAATACCCGTTTCTTCCACCTCTCAACTCTCAAGCGTAGACGGTTCAACAAGATTTTGGCTCTACACGATGACTCGGGGGAATGGATCCAGGACGAGGAAGCTCTGCAGAGATTGGTGATAGAGTTCTTTCATATGCTCTATAAAGCGGACACGGACATTGCTCAGGAGTTGCCAGGGGGATTTCCGTGCATTGAGGTTAGTTATGCTCTGAAGAGCATGGGAGCTTGGAGCGGGATATCATCGGCGAGGAGGTTAGTTATGCTCTGAAGAGCATGGGAGATTTCAAAGCACCGGGAAAGGATGGATTTCAACCTCTCTTCTTCAAGAAGTGTTGGGGAACGGTGGGAGAGGCTCTTGTTGGGTTTGTTTCCAGGTGTTTCAAGGAGGCGTGTTTGATCCGAACTGTAAATGAGACACTCCTTGTTCTTATCCCGAAGCGCGAGAGCCCTGACTCGATGAAGATGTTCTGGCCCATAAGCCTTTGCAATGTTGCCTACAAGACCCTTCCAAAGTGTATAGTGCAAAGGGTCCAACCTCTAATGAGGGAGCTGGTGCATCCGTCCTAGACTAGCTTCGTCCTGAGCATACATGTTTCGAGCAACATTGTCATAGTTCAAGAGGTGGTACACTCCATGGGACAAAATAAGGGAAGGAAGGGGCAGATGGTCCTCAAAATTGACCTAGCAAAAGCCTATGACAGACTCAGCTGGCAGTTTATCAAGGAAACTCTGGTGGAGGCAAGCTTTCCATCTCATTTTATTGAAGTGATTATGGAGTGTGTAACCTCTATGTCTATGCAGGTACTTTGGAATGGGAGCTGCACGGATTCTTTTAGTCCTTCTAGAGGACTCCGGCAGGGGTGCCTGCTCTCGCCTTACCTATTCACACTCTGCATGGAGAGACTGAGCCATATAATTCAGGGAGCGGTGAAAGAAGGAAGATGGAAGTCGGTACGGACCTCACCAGAAGGACTGACGCTCTCTCATGTCTTCTTTGCAGATGACCTGGTCTTATTCGCAGAAGCTAGCGAGGAACGGGGACAGGTTGTCATGGATTGCCTGGATCGGTTCAGTCTAGCTTCCGGACAACAAGTTAGCAAGGAGAAATCGTCCGTCTTGTTCTCGGCGAACGTCACGAGGCAGCGGAGTACTATTATCGCCAGCCAGATGGGTATCCCGATGACACATGATCTTGGTCGATACTTGGGGGTCCCGGTGCTACACGGTCGGGTAACAAACACAAACTTATAAATATATTCTGGACCATCTTGACAATAAACTTGCAGGATGGAAGGCCTCCAGCCTATCGCTTGCAGGGCGGACTACCTTGGCAAAATCAGTGCCTAGCTCACTCCCCACTTATGTGATGCAGACCACCATTGTCCCCATCTCAATCTGTGACGAGATAGACCGTCGGGTTCGTAGGTTCATTTGGGGCTCCTCGACAGACGGCAGAAAAGTCCATCTTGTCCACAGGGATGGTGTTTGCCAGACAAAGAGTGATGGAGGCCTCGGTTTCAGAAAGGCTCATGAGCTCAACCTAAGCTAGTTTGGAATTTAATTAAAAAATCCGGATGAGTTGTGGGTGCAGGTTTTACAGGCTAAATACTTCAAGACCGTTAACGGTGCCATGGTTGCGAAATCGATGGCTCGAGCATCAAATTTGCGGCTGGGAATTAGGAAGGTGTGGCCGTTGATGGAGGCGGGTATGATGATGAGCCTAAAGGATGGAACAACTACGAATTTTTGGATGGATCAGTGGGTAGCACCAGGAGTTCGGCTTATCGACCACTTGTTGGAAGGCAGCCCACCGATTGCACCTAATACCCCTGTCGTTGCTTTTGCTGACCGATGTATGTGGAATCTCACCTCCCTTGTTGATTATTTGCCCGATGATATTCTCTCCCTAGTTGCAGGGACCCAGCCATCGATTAATGATGCGGGTGAAGATCGGCCTATTTGGGGGGCGGAGGTGAATGGACAATTTAGCGTCTGGTATGCTCACAACCTGGCATCGAGTTATGTAGAGGGCGAGACGATGGTGGACTGGAAGACGGTGTGGAGCTAGAAAGGACCGAAGATGGTCCTCCATTTCTTGTGGCTGGCGATGCCGGACAGGCTGCTCACCAACAGTGAATGCGGACGACGAAAGTTTACTACGATGACCCACTGCGGAGCGTGCAACACTGAACTAGAGACAGTCATGCATGTGTTGCGGGACTGCAACTTTTCCAGGTTAACTTGGATGCAAACTATCCCTCCTACTAACTACCACCGATTTTTTGGAGCTACTTTACAGGATTGGATCGAGTACAACCTTAAAAATGAGCACACTGGCCTTGATTTTGGCCTTACCTGTTGGTCTCTTTGGAAGACGAGAAATGATCGAGACTTTGCAATCAAGATCACCACGACTGAAGCTTTTTTGCAGCGCGTCCAGGTATGGATAACTGTCGTGAGGCAAGCCTTGGACAATGATAGGCTACTCCACAAGCCTAATCCGCTCGATAGGACGGAGGTGGAGATTTATTGGAAGCCACCACCTCCAGAGTAGGTTACCCTCAACACGGATGGCTCCGTTCACAATAGCACAGGTCATGCCGCAGTTGGTGGCCTGATTCGAGATCACAATGGAAAATGTCTTCGGGCATTTGCTATGAACCTGGGATGTTGCTCTATCACCCAGGCAGAGTTGAGGGGCGTTGTAGAAGGGCTTCAGTTAGCCTGGGATGCTGGTTTCAGACATGTTAGGCTGGACCTCGACTCCGAATGTGTTTATCAGCTGCTTCGGAGTGCCGATTTCAGCGAGCATCACCATGCAGCCATACTGGATAGAGCTTATGAGCTACTCCACAGACAATGGGATGTGACTATCTTCCATATATTCAGAGAAGGTAATAAGTGTTCCGATTATCTTGCTAGTTGTGGGCATTCAGTTCCCCTGGGACTACACATGTTTTCGCTTTCCGATTTCCTTTGTAATTTGATATTGTACGATATCAGGGGCTCTCCGAACCCCGGGTGGTTTTGGATGAAAGGTAGGGTGTGTTTGCATCCATTTAATAAAAAAAGTACTTTGAAGAAGGCCCCGGATCTCTAACCTTGGCAATGTCAGGCGACTTTGGCATGTACCATTTTACTCCTCCATGAAGCCCCTTGGATCAAGGTGGATTTTATTCAGAGGCGACTTAATGGTTTGACTTATTGGGTGGCTCGGAATGCTCGTGGTAATACCACTAGATGACTGACTTTTCTTACTTGAAGTTGTATTAGAGTATTAATGCACTTGATATAGCATATAGTTTTCTTGGAAGGATGAGTTAACGTGCAAACCCTCTTGGCCCAAGTCTGGGGTTGTCAAATTTTTTTGACAACCCCTCTATACCAAAGATAATTTGGTTATTGAATTCTTTTTTTATCAATTACACCTTAGGAAATTAAAAACTCAATTTTAATTGCATAACTTTTTTTACTTTAAATCCTACATTTATTACATTTATCTACCGATTGATTTGATATTAGATGAACGGCCGTACTATGATCGTCCGGGTGACATGTCCCCCGCGCTATACACAAGAATGAATTGTTATGCGGTCGGTAAACTATTTCTGCAGGCAGCCTATCAAATCAGATCACGTATTTTTGAATATGTCGTTTCGTCATGTACATGTATTCGGTCTTCAATTTGGATGTTCCTGCTCGTGCTCGGAGAGAGAATGGGCACGACTCCCCCTCTTCCCGTTCTACAGTCCAAAACACGCCAGTCATTCTAAGTTCTGGAGTTTTTCTTTCCTCTATCTCATTTTTCGTTTTCCTGCGGATTCTTTTCTTTCTATTGATAGAATTCCTTTGATCATATTCCTCCAACAGACTTCCTTCGGCCACCTAACAAAAAATGAAGCACCCACAACTACCCATTGAGTTTATTGGGGTTTCTCTTCCAAAACTGAGTGAATATTTTAGTGAACTTTTGGCGGATGCACCCGCTGAAAAAAATTCAAGAACTCAGGTTTCGTAGAAGAATACGACAATGTGTAGCAACCCAAAGTTTACTCTTGGTATAATTAAGAGAAAGGTCTCACTTTAAAATCTTTCATATTACAGTCTTAAGGAATAAAATACTGATAGGAAGTAAAACGAAGAACGTAAAAGGCTCTCGCAATGAAGATTTTTGCGTTTGTTACTTTCCCCCCTTCTTCAGGCGATGCCATCACATAGCACTGGAATCAAACGAAGAGCATTTTTCCTTTTCAACGACGACCCAAAGCTTTCAGTCATATCTAGACCTTCTTGTGCCATTTCCGTTGGAATCCTCCAGTCGAAGTGAAACAATAAACTCGCTAGAGTGAGCTTGACAATCGCAAGTGAAAAGGACATTCCGGGACACATCCTCCTTCCAGCACCAAATGGTATGAACTGAAAGTCAGTCCCCTTATAGTCAACGGAATCGTTCACGAATCTCTCGGGGTAGAATTTCTCCGGTTCGGTCCAATAACGAGAATCTCGATTGATTGCCCATGCATTCACAATGACTTTGGTGTTGATTGGGATATCATATGCACCGAGTTCCACCTTCTCTCTATTCTCTCTTGGAAGAAGTAGAGGGACCGGAGCGTGCAATCTTAAACCTTCCGAGATAACCATATCCAAGTACTTCAATCGATGAAGCCCCGCTTCGTCGACATTATTCCCGCAGTCACCGAATACCTGCCTGACCTCTTCTTGGGCTCTTTTCTGTACCAGAGGATTCAATACCATTTCGGACATGATCCACTCCAACGCCGTCGCTGATGTCTCAATGCCAGCTAGAAACAGTTCCTACCAATTATTTTTTTTTAAAAATTGCACATGTGAGACCAAAATCGAAGTGACAATTGCTGTTTTGTTCATGGATAGATGCATTTGGTAAATGTTATTTGTATACTTACTAAAGTGACTCCTTTGATGACTCCGTTGGTAATGGGTATCCCAAGATCCTGGTTTTCTTGAAAATTCAGAAGGACATCAATCAGATCCTCCTTTTCACCATCATCGATTAATCCCGCCCTTCTTCTCCTCGATTTATGCTCCTCGATGATCCGGTCCAGTATCGAATGCGACGCGTCTCGCATCCTATCGAGCCTTGCTCTGTACCCGGTCAGAGCAGGGAGCGATTCGAACGAAGGATATAGATCGGAGATCTTGAAACCCGCAATCACATCCGATATGTTATCGACAACCATCATGAAAGCATCGTTGAGCTCCGGGGCCTTGCCGAACGCCGCCCTCGACGTGACCGCGCTCGTCACCGCCGAGAGCATCGAGGTGAGATCCACAGCCTCCCCTGCCTCTGCCGACAGAGACAGAGCACTAACGAGATTCGACACCTCCTCTTCCCTTATGCGGCGGAAAGACTGAACCCGCTTGACGCTGAAGAGCTCGAGGACTCCGATCTTGCGCATCTGTCGCCAGTACTCGCCGTAGGGCGCGAAAGCGATGTCCTTGCAGCCGTCGAAGAGTATGTTCGGTGCCAGCAGAGGAGGCCTCGAAGCGAAAGCCAAGTCATGGGTTTTCATCACTTGTTGCGCTGCTTCAGGGGTTGAGATCACGATGTAGGAGAGCTCCCCGAGCTGGAGGCGCATCACGTCGGGGCCGTATTTGTGGGCTAGCTCCCTGAGCCGGCGGTGGGGCTGCTGGTGGCCGACGAGCTGGTGGATGTTTCCGATGATGGGGAGCCGCCATGGCCCCGGCGGCAGGTTTGGACGACCGGCGGGTTTCGAATTGTTTCGGATGAAGAGTAAGGCGACTGTGAGAATGGTTGCGAGTGTGAGGAGGCAGGGGAGATTGTTGAATGGTTCGACGGAGGAGATAGAGATCATGTTTTTGGCGCGGAGGAATTCCATGGTGAAAGAGTGAAACTAGCTGTGGGTACGACATATAATTAACGGGTAAATTCGTGGTTTGGCCACTGAGTTTACTAAAGTTTACTAAAAAGTATCATGTTTAGTCACTATAAATATTTAATTCCAATAAATATTTAATTTTAATGTTGGTCACTCTCCGATAGAGGTGTTCAAATGGTTGTTATGGTTATTACCAAACTAAATAAGGCTGAATTTCATTAACCATGGAATACAACATCATAACCAAACCGTCCAAACTAATACAACAACCAAATTAACCAAACTAAAGTTTAATCGGTTTGGTTAATTGGTTAACCAGATTAACCAATATAAAATCACATTGTCATTAAGTGAGAAAATTTTCGATTAATTTATCAATTCACAATTTATATAATGAATAAAACATATTAATCAACACATAGTTATAGTTGATCCTTAACATAAATACATGCAACTAAGATAATTATCTTACGATTAGTATAGAAGTATTCACCTAACAAAATTTTATCACAATGGTATGGGTTAATGAATTGTTGTGTTTGTTTGAATTGACTTAGTCTTTTAGCAATTTTCATAGGCTGAAAAGGACCTTGTTTTCAAGTTTTCATCCAACATAATGTATGAGATTTATCTAAATTAGGTGTCGTATGTTGTGGTCTACACTCTACATATACAAATATACATTATAGGAACAATATCAAGCTTTATATTTTATGAGTCTAAAAGGGATGAATATGTTTAACTCTTGAGTCTTGAGTGGTTGTTCAAAGTATTAAGTATGTGTATATATTAGATATATGGCTAATTATTTATCTGGTTAATTTGGTTTGGCTGGTTAGAAGTGTCTGAAACCAAACCAAACCACCTAAACCAAACAAGCTAAGAACTTCAACCAAACCAAACCAAACCAATTATCCAAATTAACCAAACCAAATTATCCAAATAGTACTGGTTAAAACGGTTACCATGGTAACCACACTATTTGAACACCCCTACTCTCCGACGAACTGTTTGTCTAATTTTAGTGACCAAACATGGATTATTTGACTAATTCGAGTGATCAAACAAGGACTGTTTAACTAATTCGAGTGACCATGCATGGACTTTTTGACTAAGTCAGGTGACCAACATTAAAATAAAATATTTATAGTGACTAAACATAACACTTTTTAGTAAACCTAGTGACCAAATATGAACTTTACCCTATTATTAACCACTGCAATTAGAAAGGAATAACAAATGTCAACTGCAACGGCGGACAAATCCACTAGCTAGTTCCAAAATGCTTGAAGGAGGATGCCTGTAAATTAATCCACTGATGACGAAGATACATGATAATTTTTTAGTTTTAAATAAAACCTATTGCAATCGTAGTTATATGCTTGACAGAGAGATACAGCCAGCCACACAGAAGAATCGAAAATATCTAATTAGAGTAGTTTGGAAATTGAGTCGCTCTCATTCTTTTTAAGGCTAAACATGTCATTTGCTATAAAAAAATAGAATTTTTCAACGTTGCGCGGTTACCAAACAATGAAACTTTTTAAAAAAAATTCCAATAATCCAAAGAATTGAAATTTTTAGAGCAAGCAGCAAAGGCAAATGAAGGGTACAGGATCTTACTGATTTGGTTACAGGACTAATTATCTAGCCTTAGCTGCTAAAACTGCATCAAGACCTCCATTCTCCTTTTGTAAGCTCTATACATTATAAAGCAATTGGGTCATTAATTGTGACGTAGGAGTATCTCTCTATTATTGTTGCTTATAACTTTCATTAATTTTAAAGTGATTGGGTCAATAATTGTGCTGATAATATGGTTAAATAACTAGGAGAATGAGGCATGGATATTTTGAAGAGATCTACTAGCTATGACGAGTGCCCGGACGACGATAATAAAGCCAAGGGACTAAGGGAGCAATTCTATTTTAAATACCTTATATTTTTACCACTTGGACCACCAATTGGTCTGGTCGTTTGTTCCTGGAGGTTAGATGGGGAAAAAATCCAAGATAGAGCGAACAAATAAACCGATCGGAATTCAGATCGAGAACTTCGAATCGGAGTTCAATCATACGAAGATGAGATTTTGAAGAGGACAGAGGCGGTGATGAAATTTAGTGGAGGTGAATTGGGTAGCTAGGTTGTATTAGAGATTGCATCGGCGGTAGAGAAGTTTGTCAGAACGTTGTATTTCTTTCACAATTAGCTGGAGGGAAGAGCGCGAAAGATAACGACGAGCTCTGGGTTGTCGTGGTCGTTTGTTTAGATGGAGAAAAACTAAGACAGAGAGCTTTCCGTTTGTTTGGCCAGCGGATGATTAGGCCATTTCTTGGTCGATCAATATGAAGCGAGTGAGTTTAAATCATGCCACTCTGGCTCCAAAACGCCTCTCCACAAAATCGCGGAGAAGCTGCGAGCAACTTTCTTTTCATCAATGAAAAGCTCAAGGGCCGCGCGATCAAGCCCTTTTCAAGCTAGCCAACTTGAATCTTAACATCCTGCAGAACGAGAAATTTTACAATGCTATATAGTATTGGTGCTATAGGTTTTTGCCTTTATGGTACAATTTAAAATTGTACATTTACGTTATGGTACAACTTCAGATTGTACCTATACTTTTTGTACAAATTCTTTTATGGTACAACTTGAACTTGTACCTTTATGTGAAGGTACAACTTCTAGTTGTAAAGTTGTACCATAACATAATGGTACAAATTGCTTTATGGTACAACCTAAACTTATACATTTAATGTTATGGTACAACTTTGAGTTGTACATTAAAGCACTAATGCTATATAGCATAGTAGAAGTGCTCCCTGCAGAACTTGTACCAAACTAAGCTATTACTTAGCCAACTTGAATCTTAATATTCATTCAAGGTAATGCTACCGCGCGTTGTCCTATGCACAATAGTAAGGAGTCAATTTTTAATATTCTCTTAGTGAATTGGGATAATTCCCTAAATATTCTCTTTTTAATATTCGTTTAGGGGTAACAAATGACGTTTTCTCGGGGCAAAGGTATGGAAATTTTTTTTTTATATATAGGGAATTCCTGCCAAAAGAGCAATATTTTTCCACACGAGAAATTTTTGGATGGCTATCTTCCGAGAAAACGTCATTTGCTACCCATAAACAAGCAAATTTCTGAATTTGTCAAACTTTGGAGGATCATAACTTTGTGCTCCGCAATCCGAACGTCGCAAAGTTTTTTTTTTATTTTGCATAATTTTTTGAGTACTACAACATTTACTAGGAATAAATTCTCAAAATAGGAATATTTTTAAATATAAGGGGTTTTGGAGTAAATTTATCTTTAATTTTCACAATTTCACATATATTCTGAAAATATTTCTATTATAAAAGTTGTAGTCCTCGAAAAGTTATGCGAAATGAAAAAAAAGTTTGTTGCGATCGGATAACCGAGCACAAAGTTAAGGTTGTTGGAAATTTCAAAGGAGTGGTTCGAGTTCACTGAACTCAAACCACTTCAGCCCCACATGGTTCGAGACTTCTATAATCAATCTACGACTAGATCGAGTCTCCTACACTTGAAACGGTTAGTAGTTCGAGTTTCTCAAACTCGAACCACTTCAAACTTAGGTATTTTGGTAATTTTTTTTATAAGTGTGGTAGTTTAGGAATTTGTTTTTACTTTTATGTGTATTTATGGAATTATTCCTAGTGAATTGAATATGTAATGCTTACCAGCTCTCTTCTGTGTAATTAAATTGCGTGCAGTTGGTGCTACAAAGAGGATCATGTTGCACGAGCGGTGGAATTAATGCTACATGAAGCAGCATGAACATGCCCGCTCGGCCGTGGAATGCTATATGGAGAGGCATGACCGTACGTGTTGCTTCGACCGTACAGTGCGACATGAAGAAGCATGATCGTGCATAGGCTTCACTAGTTCAATGCTACATGAAACAATACCACGATGTCACTTCGTAAGTAGAGTGTTATATATATGAAGCAACAATACCACCGCGCGGCCGGCTCCAGCCGTGGAGTGGTACTGTTGCGTCTAAGGTTGTCAATGCGCGGATCGATGATAGCAACTCGTTGCTATCGGGTTAGGGTTTTGCTCGTAACTCACAAGCGAGAGAACGACGTAGAGTGTCGAAAGACTTTTTAGGTTTATTATTGATTGATTAATCGAAATAATGCCGTAGTTACAATATATAGATAACCAAATCTAATACGTAACCCTAACAATACCCAAACTCGGCCACTCTCCTATCCCAACACATAAACGGAGACTTAGCTCCCAATGACTACTCTAAACACTAATTAACCCAACAATAACCTAAACCCAATACCCACACAACCATAATACGTAACAAAGAAAACACCCAAGCCTACCTATCGAACGAGTTGCTATAAGCGGATCGATCCGTCGGTTGATCTATTTTGACTCTGACCCGATGAGAAGGTATCGGGTCAATCGCTGCAAGGTATCGGGTTGAAGGTCAAATTGTGTCTTTTTGTTTCTTTGGTTTGCGAAATGTGCCTATTTTCCTGTTTTTTTCTCCCACCTAATCCAATCTTTGGAATTCTAAGTTGAACATTTGAATGTTAATGTTATGTAAGTGTGTGTGAATTCTCACTATATTTTGGATTTAGGTACGATATGTTATTTTGGTGTAATATTATAGGTTGTTACTCAAATGTTAGATGAGATTTGATGTAATTTATAAATATATGAACAATATAATGACTTTTTTCATATATACAGGCTAAAGTGATCGGACCATTAACCCCCAACCCCTTTGCTCAACCAGTGCCCACTTGCATCCACCAGCATCACTCTCACTTCATGTTTCCAGCAAATGATGGGCCCAGGTTACGGCTTTTGCCCAAGTAATTGTGTTTAAAACGAACAGAATCCACATTTTTTCACTCCACTTCTACTCGCAACCTAGCTAAAAACTCTAAACTTCCCATTTTCAAACGATGAATCGCAGCTACAGAAATAGTAATCGGTTAGCTTTGCTTCAAGAAACGTAATTCTCTTCGAATTGAGACTGCATGGAGAACCAATTTGCTTATAGTTTACTCAACTTGCATGAATGTCATTAGCATTGCACCTTTGGCTTCATTATACGTAGCGTATCCGGTGAGACGTCATTGGAGATCTCTTCGGCCCCGGCCAAAATCTTCACCCGCCATTTTTAATTAAGCGTGACACCACAATTATTACTGACCAAATCTCGTGGCAAGACAAGAGATCGAGATCAACAATAATAGAAAGTGGGTTATATCAGTTATTATAGCTTTTGCCTACCTCGCAAGACAAGGACAATTATAGAAACAATCCTCCGTTAGACCAATAATTGAGGTCAAGTAGTGCTATTCGGCTGTTGGCTGTAGACTGAGAGGTGAGAGGTTGGGTTATGGTGATTACTGATTACCAAGGGCAAATTGAGTATGAAAAATAATATTTAGTAATCATTATGGTTACTAAAGATAAATTGGGTATGAAAAATAATATTTATTAGTTTATTTTTTTTAATAAATTATATTTTAGAAAGTTACATAAATATAGATTAAATTACAAGTTTGGTCATTTGAATTACTAGGGATCAAGTTCACGTTAGTCACTAAAATTACTTTATTCCATCCGTAGTCACTTAAATTAGTTCAACAGTTCAAGTTTAGTCACTTTCCGTTAACTTTGCCTGTATTTGACTGTTAAATGTGTGAAGTGAGAATTTAAAAAAAATAGAATAATAAAATTTCCACCTCGATAATACATTGACGTATGTGTTTTACTTTATTACTAATCTCTATAAGAAAATAAAGGCCCCTAGGAGATTCCTCACCGTCGCCAACAACATGAGGCTGTGCGCCTCTTCCTTGTCCGTTAAAACAGCCGCTGACTCGCCGGACCGCCCACCGTCGATTTGGGGAACTCCAGCCCCTCAGATAAGACGGGGACTTGATTGTTAGTTTGGGGGAATAATAATGAGTTTGGTTTGAGCATATGGGAAGCGATCGAGGAAGGGAAGGAATGACAATAATCAATTTTAGTCACAGCGGATTATGATGTTTGATTTATAAGTTGTGTATTGACATGTTCAATATTTTTATACCGAGCTATGTACATATGTTAATGGTGTATATGATCGCCTAAAATTAAAGATGTACTTATTCAATATCTACAACAGAGTTCCACCAAATCATAGCTACTTTGTAAAATTATTTTATTTCAATCAGTTGTAGGTAGAGTACTGTAACGTGGCTCCTAAGGACGAAAAAGAGTAAATGAGTATAATAGTTAATTGAGAATGATTGATGGGAGATCATGTGTTTGAATCTTGACGACCCCATTTGTTAAGAACATGATATTCAGATTTGCGGAAACTTTAAGCATTTATAAGTTGGTTTTCATTAGCGGGGAAGTGTTAGTAAATATTAAATAGTATAAGATCCATAATTAAATCTTTTCCAACAACTAGAGTTATTGATAATAAACGGTCTTGGCAAAGAACATCGTTCCAAAGCAAATGTCTAAGTTATGAATAATTGTTCGACATATATAGAGAATAATTTGAAAAGCTAACAAAATTATTTTATCGTATGTAATTTTTTTAAAAATGGACCCACCCTTGATAAAATCCTGGCTATGCCCTTGAGAGTGACCAAACTTGAATTGTTAAACTAATTTAAGTTACTACAGATGATATAAAGTAATTCTAGTGGCTAACGTGAACTTTACTAGTATTTCAAGTGACCAAAGTAGCCCATAAATATATTAACTATAATTTTTTCTCTTTCTCTCACTTTCACAATGTTCAATCAAATCTCTCTTTTTTTTTAATCTTTTCATTGATTTCGTTCGGCCAATGAATTGAAATGAGCTATAACTAGCTTACATTTTTTATTGGTTCTGCCATCCCCAATAATATATAGTACAAATCTGTGTACTTTTCTCTATTTCAAATTTCCTGCAACGAGAGTGAAAATAGGAAGGACATTTTTGTCTTTACAATTAATTATTTATCTCACATTAAAAATATCAACATCAGGATTTAAACCCGGGTCTCTTCAAACAAAGACAACAATCACAACCATTTACACTGAACAAATTTGTTGTGTCATTTTGAATACAAAATATACACGAAATTCAACTTTCCGAAAATCATAGGACTTTCCATCATGATTAGCAAGCCCACTAAGTATACCGTATGTATTCATATGGTGCTTGATACTTCAATTTTCATAGTAGAGTTTCATGTAATTTTCACAATTTTAAAATTCTTTCTCTCTCCTTAATTTTTGCTAAAGGTAAATTGGTAATTGGCTAACATGGAAAAAACTAATTTGTCACTAAGTGTTGTGTCCTTGCATTTTTCAATTTAAATTTTGTGATTTTTATCTTTGTTTTTATCTCTTTCTAACTTCCTCGAAAATTTCCTCCATCGTACAATAGTTTGTGCCCCTTTCACTTCCTAGTACAAGGCCGCCTTTGAAAATCGATCATCCGGTATCTCTTGGCACGCGGTTTTATTGTTGGGGATTTAAGTTGGGCAAGTAAAAGAGTTTAATCAATAATGGAGTTGCAGAAGGAGGATTCGAAATTGAATTTTTGGTTGAAACATATGTCTCTTGAGATAAAAATTTGATTGTACAACGAAGAGTGGTGGCTATTGGATCTTTATGTTTATGGTTTTTACATCTATCACAACCTATTTCTATCTTAAAACGATGAATCATTGATTGATTTATTGAAGTAGGTCGATTCTTTATTCAACCTACTGGAATTGATAGACAAGGAGTGTGTAATTTTGTGCATTATTACTTTGATTGAGTCTATTAGATAACCCTATTTTGTCGTTTGCTCTCAAGTTTTGATGGTCCCCTCTTAGCTGAGTTGTTAGTATATAGTTGACTTGAATCAACAACTCTCCATTTCTTTTTTATTAGTGGCATATTATTCATTAATGGAGCGCATTAAACCCTTATGTAAGATTGTGAGGTGATTTAGTTTCAAACTATCTAATGGTCGTGTGGAATTTCACTGAGCTTTTATACCCTCTTTCTTGACAATCAACTAACCAATAGTATTTTAACGAGGGCTTAATTATTATTATGAAAATGGATTAATGATACATTTTATATTTATATTCTTAAATGATGATGGTATTTCTCCAAATGTTAGACCTATATATTCTTTCTTTGTGTATCATCTCGATCGAAGGATTGTCAATAAAATTAAACCGGTTGGCTTAAACATAACATAAAAATATAAATAATCAAATAAGAACATTCCGGCCAATGGACCGGGTTATAAGCTAGTTGCTTATGTTGCCGTCATTGATCAAGTATGTACGTGGAAGATGTTGCAGTCATTGGTCAGGCATGCATAACTAGCTTTAATTTGTTATTGATTCTGCCATTGCTTATGTTTTTTTTTTTACAAAAGATAATCATATATATAGATTGAAACACAGATAATTACATCCTGGAGGACAGCCAGATCTGAAAATCAAAAGAGCGACTTGCAGTCGAAAACAAGGACAGGGCTTTCCTAGCTACTACATGAGCTACCCTATTGTTACGCCGACCTACAAATCGCAGACTGAACCCCGGATTCAAACCAAGCAAATGAATAACTTCTTCAAGAATAGCTCCCACTTGGTTATCCCGAGTATCACGCCGCAGAATCTTCTCAATCACCACTTTGGCATCACCTTCAAATCTCATCTCCATAAAACCAAGGCCCCTGACCCAAGACACGCCCTCTCGAAGAGTAAGCAACTCTGCCACCATTGGATCATCTAAGCCTTCAAACTGGACTCCTTGAGCCAAAAGGATTTCCCTAGCAGGGGTCAAGATAACCATCCCCCTGCAGAGTGCGATTCACTTTTGGTAGCCCCATCCCACACACAGACAGCCACACCCATACCCTCAAGGAAAAGGGATGGGACTGCACCCCCAGGGATGATGGCTGAATCGTTTTTAGGCAGAGAAGTCCATTCCCAAACCTGTTGCTCATATTGCCGTAGCAGGGACTGAAACGCAAACTGCTTTCCCTCAAACACCACCTAGTTCCGAGATCGCCAAATCCGCCAGAGGACCGAGACAATGACCATAACAACTGGTGGTTGACGAATCCTAGCCAACAGGGTTTTTAGGAAAAGAGGGAAATTACATCTTGGCAATCCTTCCCCAAGGTGTTGCAGGCCGGTCATATCCCAGAGGGCACGGGCCACTGAACAATCCCGAAACAAATGTTCCAAAGTTTCAGATTCAGCCCAACACACCGGACATCTAGGGAGGACGTCAACCTCTTTCTCAATCAAAGCCTCAGTAGTAGGCAATAGACGGTTGAGGATTTGCCAGACGAAGATCTTTAGCTTAACTATATCGATTGCCATCTATAAGTTAGAAAAACAAGCTTCCGAATTCCATATGCCTAATCAAATATGAAGATAGTGCTCATTCTACAAGTTATTATTGCAACGTTGAAACACCATTATTTATTTTTGAGTTATCCTAGAAAATAATTGCATAGTTATCAATTTGCCAATTACTGTCTAGTGGGTACATAAATAAAGACTTGCTTCAAAAGGTAGATAATGAAATTCCCCTAAGTTAATATTTTAAATGGAAAAAATATAGAAGATAAATTTTAATTGGAAAAGAATAATAAAGTACGATGGTGTGACATATACATGGAACAAAAATAGCTAGAGATATCATAATCTAATTGGAAAACATAAGAACACAAATTACTAGACAATCATAGTGTAGATGACGACAAACATTACACCTAATTCATTCTAGAAACAGCATCTTTTATTAATAAAAAAAAGTTTGATTATTGTAGTATTAATTGAATGTTCAAAAATATACATTCTACTTTAAAGTTAAGCCATAATAAATTTGAGATTGGATTAGGCTACAAAACCCTATAGTTTAGTAGGGGTAAGGAGGGAAATGAAGAGTTTGGGAGAGGGCTAACCAGATTTTTGGGGCAGTTGATCGGATTTAGGGGGCAGGCACGGATTTTCAGGCGAATGCTAATGCATTTTTCAAATCTTCAAAGAAAATCAATGCACCATAGCTTATTTGTTTTACGTTGGATTTAAAAAAAAATTGAATAGAAATATCATATTTTTGTGCTCTACAAGATAATATTCGTTTTGATATTTTTTTTAGGATAAACAAATTTCAGGTCATCGTACAACTCTAATATCACGATATTATTACTTACAGTGGCATGATATCATGGTGGTGTGATAGTAGTATAATGTTGGCATGATAGTGATATGATGTTGGTATGAGATCTTATGATTGACAAAATAATTTGATGATAACATCATATCACATTATCACTGTCATATACCACAGTGATAATACATAATATGATAGTGATATGTTGTTGCTAATTGGTATGAGATATTATGTTTGACAAAACAAAATGGATATTATTGTGAAAATCTTAATGAATGCGTTCTTTCTAGGCTAATATCTATTTTTTATCCCAGCCCTTTTCAAATTCTTTTATATTATCCAAACCTATTAAAATGCTATTAATTAGTCAAATATTTCGTAATGCATCAAAATATTAGCCATTTTTACGTTATCGTTAATAATTTTGTAACTCTTTTCTTAGTTAAAATACTAAAATTTTGGAATGATGATCTTCATGTGTCTCTTCCAAGTCAGTATCATATTGGCAAATCAATATTACTAACAAAATTGCTAACTGGAAGTTAACATTTGGCTAATTCTTAGTATTTCGATAGGTTTGGCTAATTCTTAGTATTTCAATAGTCATTACCCTTCTTTCTATGCAATTTTTAAAATTTTTTATTTAAAATAAAGAAAATAGGTGACATCAACTGAATCGACAATTACCAATATAACCCTCTTGAAAATGGGAAAAATCCCACTGTACACACGTTCTTAAAAAAAATTCCCAAAATACATGAGTTATAAAAAAATTCCCCAAAGTACACATGTTTGAGCATCACCGTTTTAGACAAAAGCGGTGAAGGGCATCACCGTGTTTGTCAAAAACGGTGAATACTTCATCGTCTTAAACAAAAACGGTGAAGTATTCACCGTTTCAAACTAAACCGGTTAAGTTTTCACCGCGTTAATTAACAACGGTGAACACATCACCGTTTTGGTCAAAAACGGTGAACCCATTCATCGTTGTTAACTAACGCGGTGATCATTTCCCACGTTTCCCACCCCTGGTAGGTCAAAATTAGGTCGCAGCTACCACCTATTCACCGTTTGAGACAAAAACGGTGATTGTGTTCACCGTTTTCGACAAAAACGGTGAATAGTAGGCAGATTTTCCTATAAATTGCACACCACCAGCAGTTGTAAAAACATAACCACTCCCCTTTCTTCAAATTTCAGCAGCCAAAATCGAGCATAATACACAGAACAGAAATTTTTCGGTATGTTGAGACTTTTCGTATTATAGTCTAATTATGTTTTTAGTATATATAGTATGATTTAATTTTCGTATTATGTTGTTGTTAGTTAGTTGAACTTATGTTCGTTAGTTATAGTATGATTTAATTTTCGTATTATGTTGTTGTTAGTTAGTTGAATTTATTTTCGTTAGTTATGGTATGATTTAATATTAGTTGTACAATATGATTTTGGTTAATTTTACTGTCTTTAAGCTAATAGATATTTATTGTAAATTGTAGATATGGGTAAATTCAAGAAGTTTCATCTTACTATTCGGTGGAATGGAAGGGTGACAAACTCTGACATAGGCATTGATTATGAGGACGGCGAATCCATTATGCTGAAAATTGATTCCCGATTCAATTTTCAAGAACTCTGTGATCTTTGTGCAGAAAGGGTTTGTACGAGCGGACAGACGAGACTTGGCAAAATTACTTACCGGTATCTAGACATGAGTGCTGGCGGGGTCGTGTTCCAAGAAGTTGTCATAAACGATGATGACGTGGTTATGATGATGTTACAGTTCCTAAGCGATAACCAAGTCCGGCTTGCAGAGGTGTATGTTGAGACCGAGGCGGTCGGTGAATCTCATTCTCACCAGTATTCTTATGATGATGGTTTTGCAGGAGGGTACGAATGGGGTGGTAGTTCGAGCAACTACGAAGGAGGTGGTTATACAGGAGGTTATGGAGAGGGTGGTAGTTCAATCAACTACGGTGGATCGAGTAGTGCAGGATGGGACAAATACTCGCAACCTCCTAAACCAGCCCCATTTGTTGAGGCCGATGGTGTTCAATGGCCTGCTTGGGGGCCAGAGTGGTATGGAATCGAGAATACCATTCGATCAGGGCGTACTTCACATGAGCGAGAGGACGATGTTGGTGATCGTGGTCATGTTGATCCTTCTAGCCCGAGCTATCCATTCGAGTCCAGCGACGAGGATACTGAGGAAGATTTGATATCAGTGAGCGAGGAGGAGGAAGATACTGATGATAACGATGATGAGGCGGCATTTCGTGAGGCACCCACGCCATATTACACACAGGTTCCAACTCAATTTTTACATAGTCAGAATGATCCCCCCGACTTTGTCCCTATGCCAGTGTACAATCCGACGGCCAATTTGGAGGTGGGTATGGCGTTCACATCGAAAGACGCTGTGCAGGATGCTTTTACAGAAGAGGCGTTGAGGCGCAATTTCGAGTGGAAGGTAAAATATTCTGACAGTAAACAACTACATGTCATATGCAAGCATGATGCAGAGGGTTGTACGTGGCAACTGCGGGCTGCAAATATGAAGAGAAAGGGTGCTTGGGTGATTCGCACAGCTGAGACGATCCACACATGCTCCTCTTCTATACTTTCCCAAGATCACAGGCAACTAAAAGCAAAGAAGGTTGGGAGAACTATTAAGCACCTTATAGAAGCACAACCAGATATCAAGGTGAAAGCTATCATGGCAGAGGTGAAGGATCGACATTCTTACACGATAAGGTACAAAAAAGCATGGCATGGTAAGCAGAAAGCCATGGCTGAGGTGTATGGTGATTGGGAGGATTCGTATGCTTTACTCCCTAGACTTATGGGAGCAATGGAGGAGTCCAATCCTGGGACTGTTTTCGTCCCAGTATACAACAATGTATACACTGAGAATCAAGTTCGAGTACAGGATAAGCTGATGTTCCATCGTCTTTTTTGGGCTTTTAAACCATGAATTGACGGTTTTGGGTTCTGCATACCGGTTATTCAGGTATTTTACCAACTAGTTCCGGTTTTAAATGTTGTATTCTTTGCTGTTAAGTATATTTCATACTAATTATATTCTAAATTTTTATTCAGGTTGACGGAACTTTCCTTACTGGGAAGTACAGAGGATGTCTTCTAATTGCCACTGGCGTTGATGGAAACAGGCGGATTTTCCCGCTTGCATTTGCATTAGTGGAAGGGGAGAACAGCTTAAGTTGGGCTTGGTTCTTTGACCAACTGCACGAACACATGACACAGCGGGAAGATATTACGATTATATTCGATCGACATGCGGGGATAAGGAATGCTGTTGGTGGTTTTCCCGACGAGTGGGGGTGGAGATGGAGATGGTGTATTCGACACTGGCTCGCCAATTTCCAACACAAATTTGGGAAGAAGAAAGACATCAAAAATCTACTTTGGAATGCAGGTACTAATGTTGTACTTATGCGATATAAGTTTGTGTTTATTAAGCTGATAAGCTGATGTTATTCATCATGTATTGACCAGTTAGTCTTTTGTTCACCTTTTAGCGGTTGCACATCAACCAAAAAAGTACGAGCAGATCATGAAAACGATCCGTCAGACCCACCGAGCTGGAGCAGTATGGGCTGAAGGTCAAGAGTTGCCCATGTGGACGTTCCATATGGACAACGGGGCCAGATGGGGCATTGCAACTACCAACCATGGAGAAAGTATAAATAATGTGTACAAGGGTCTTCGAGCGATGCCTATTTCTGTCATCGTGGAAATGTCTTATTGGAAGGTCAACGAGTGGCGAGTTGCTCGGCTACAGCTAGCTATAGGGAGGGAGTTGCAAGGTCATTCAGTAGCACATGACGTATTCGCTCAAATGCAGAAGAACGATGAAAAATCAAGTAAGCATAAGGTTGTTCTTTTTAACCGCAGTGAAGGAATATTCGCTGTCGAAACAGGTATATGGGGTGGAGGGAGACGTGGTCACAATCGTCAAACGGTCAAATTGCACTACGAATTAGGGGAGTGTTCTTGTCAAAAGTATCAGAACGAAAGGATACCCTGTTCACATGCAATGGCGGTTGCTAAGTCAATAACCATGAACAGAAACAGCCTGGTGAGTCCTTACTACACTGAACAAGCGATACGAAACTCATATAATGCAGCTTTGAGCCCCATCCCAGATGAAGCGTATTGGCCTATATACGCTGGAAAGTTGATTATCCCACCGTTGCACCTAAAACGCACCAAAGGCCGTCCTAGAGTTGAAAGGATACACAATGAGATGGATCAAGTTGAACGGACGAGAAGGGGACCGAAGCGATGCTCTAAGTGCAGACAACCTGGTCACGACAAGAGGCGTTGCCCAGGACAACTATCAACTTAATTTGCATTTACTTGTATTCTGCTACTAAATTGATCGCTTGTTTAAATTTTCATTACCGTTTGCATTTGAAGTCCAAGTATTTTGTTAACTCTAAAATGTTTTCCTTGTCGTTACGATCGCGCTGCCGCAAACGGCTCGTTATTTCGACCTCAAACGAATAAGATACGCGCGTTTTAGTTTTTAGTACGCAAAAGTTACTTTAACGATACGATCGCGCTTTGACGTCACTTATCTCACTCGTTTGGACTCGGAATTGGGATCTGTAAAATTCTATGCGATTGTGGTTGATTTTCCCAACTTTTTTGTGTTGAGGGAAGATACTGATTATTGATAAAATGATCCAGAAAATTCATTCGACAACTTAAGTGCGTAGGATAGTTTTTAGACAATGCAAACTCAAATAACAACACCTAAAAAGCACCAAAACAACATGGATAGATCACTACTGCAGGATAAAACGATAAATTCACTCATTTGCTTCATTTTGGCCCCCATCTCCACCTCTTCCTCCTCGTCCTCCACGACGTCCTCGACCCCTTCTTCCCCCCTCCGCCGCTGCTTCTTGGCGGGCTCGCTCAACGGCTGGTCGCGGATTTCTCTTGACCCGAGCCCCAACTGGGGTTACATATGGCGGTGGTGGTGGCTGAGATGGAGCGGTAGCTTGGCGAATGATCGGAGGTTGCGGAGTTTGTTGTTGCGGGGTCTGATACATCGAACTCTGTTGCTGATGTTGGAATTGAGAGAACCCATGAGAGAAAGTGTCCCACTCCTGAGATGCTCCACGACTCGATGACCCTCCACCGGCTTCCGCTGTAGGTGCCCACTGGTACTCGAACGGTTCAGGGATCTCGGTTTCTTGAGTTGTACGCACCTCATCGAACGTAGGCAGAGGCCTGCGTTTGCTCCTTCGTGGGGGCTCAACCGGGGGCACAATGGCTGCATCATCACGGAATAAGGGTCATGCCGGGGCAGGAACGGGAGGATAGGCCACGACATCCCTCCTTTGCTCTCTGGTGCAACTCAGGAGGTTATTCATAAGTCGGGTCAACCAAGTAGTCTTCCGCTCATCCATGGTTGGAGCACTTTCGAGAGTGTACTTCGCGTGTTCCAAACCATCAACCTAAGGAAAGCACAAAATATATCAAATTAACTAAACCTTAAAATAAATATATTTTAGAATGAGGGAGATTAGGATGACTTACCACCGAACCCATCACAGCACCTTGCTTTGACACCCATCTCAGGGTGAACTTCCAATACCACTGCATGTACCCATCGTGGTAGCCCATTGGTCTCGTCTCCGGCATCCCTTGCACCACCCATTGGGATCGATTCTCCCAGATGTTGATGTAGAATCCATGCTTTAGCGTCCAGTTTGCATTGTTTCGGAGGTCCATAGCATGTAGCTCCCTGAAACCTGCTGGCGGGTCTTGTGGAATTGGTTGCTCCACCGGTTGGACTTGTCGGGGAACAAAAATCCACCCACCAAACCGATGAGGTAGATGCGGGCGTAGCGCTCGACTTGTTCTTCCGGTGTCTCGTCATTGATTTCCACCTCTTGCTGGATGTGAGATACCAGCCACGGGACCGACACTTGCCCCGCATTCAACGGTGGATGCCCCCGTCCTTGATTTGGTGTGGTGGTCGGCAACATTCCCGTAAGCAGATCGTTGTCGATCTCGATCCGCAAGAAATGGCGCAACATTCCCAAACCGGTCCTCGCTATATAGGGCTCCAACCTTGGATGCCAAGCGGGCAAGTTATTGGTCCCTTTATGAACCACGGGAACAAGAGATTCCTAAAAAAAATAGGAAAAACATCAATTTATTAGATTAAATAAAGCAAAATAAAACATTAGAAAATAATAAAATAAAGCAAGTCAGTTCATCAAATTACCGGATTGTTATCCCAAATGGCACGGGAGCGATGAGCTTGTTGATCGGTTAAGAGACTCGCATCCCTTGGGCCATAATGGATATACAATCGAGGATCGTATATCTCGGCACCCATCTATAAAAAAGTAATGAAATCAGAGATTGTTTTGATAAAAAAAAATCAAATTGTTTCGATTAAAAAAATCATAAACCAAAAACCTACACGAAGAGCCTCTTCGTCCATTATTGGCGGAAGCCGGACAGAGGTTCGACGGGTTTAGGTTTGTAAGGGACGGGAACTTAGCGGGACGGGGGCTTTAGGGTCAAACTCTAGTAATTCTTTCTGATGTGGAAGATCGGACTTAGCCGCAACCACAGAGCATACTTAGAACGAGACTAGAGCGGATAAATTGAGGGAGAAAGAAGTGAAATGTTTGTGGGGTGAGTTGAAAGTGAAAGGGGAAGGGGGTATTTATAGTTGGGGGAAGGGGGGAGGAGCTGATGCGCAGTAATTTTAGGGAAGCATTCACCGCGTTTGATGAACGCGGTGAAGGCCTTGCATTCCCCAAAAACGGTTCCCCCGTCCACGTGGCGTGCTGTGAGGCGTCGGATCGTGGGAAGAAAACCACGATCCGCGTATCACTGCATCTAACGGCCACGGTAAAAGCACACTGGCGCGGATCGCTGACGCAAACAAACACGGGGTATTCACCGTGTTTGTCTAACGCGGTGAATACCCGTGTCTGCCACGTCAGCGTCTTCACCGCGGCCCACTAAAACGGTGAAGTCCTCACCGTTTTTGATTAAAACGGTGATGCCTTCACCGTTTTAGTTTAAAACGGTGATGCATTCACCGTTTTAGACTAAGACGGTGAAGGCATCACCGTTTTACTTTAAAACGGTGAAATCTTCACCGTGTTTATTAAACGCGGTGATAACCTTCACCGCTTTTGTCTAAAACGGTGATGCTCAAACATGTGTACTTTTGGAAATTTTTTTATAACTTATGTATTTTGGGAATTTTTTTTAATAACTAGTGTACAGTGGAATTTTTTCCCTTGAAAATAGCTACAGATTAGTTTGGATAAGATTTTATACTTATCTTTCCCTAAATTAGCAGAGGCATATCGCTATCCTGGAGGATTTTGGAAGTAATAGAATTGTCCACCAGTGCGGCAGAAGATCCTCTGATTCTCTTTTGTTGCACGCACGTGATGATGCCACGTATTTCCCTGACATGCATGCATGGGCCTATTGATAAAACGCCAGCTGCTTGATTAAACCATAATCCATGTGATGAGCTGATATATAATATATTCCTGATCAGCTCAGTGCAGATCGAAATACCTAACCCTAATACAAACGGTTATCCTTAATCACGTGTTCAAGTCCTCACAATTCATAATACAAACCATTATCTTAATTAAAGTCGATGAGTTGATTTTCGTTTAAGAAAGCGTGTATAAAAGTAGTTACGTATCATATATGGATCTCTCCCAATCACTGGAATTATTGGGACCATTGGGTTTATGATAGTGGGTGATGGAAAGAGTGATACCATACGTACCATTATGAGTGGGTTGGATCGATAGGTGATGTTGGGATTGACTGTTTTAGTATGTCAAAATTCATTTTTAATATTAATAAAATTATGTTCCATAAAGTATTACAATAAAATAATTGAATATCAAAATCTACAAAATTTAGAGAAAATCAATAACCATTAATTATAGTTTGATGTATAATTTAACATCAATCACTTAAGTTTGGTATGATGATATAACATAGGATCACAACTAATCAATCGATTACGTATCCTAACCCCTAAACCTTTGAGTTAGAACACTAATCCTGAATCTCAAATTTATAAACCCCTAAGTCCCTCAACTCTAAACGTTCAAATTAAAGTAAATTGTCACCGATTTTTGTGCAAATCTATGTGTTTTCTTGTCCATTATATCATAAACGATGATCAAAATGACGCACATAAAAAACTGGAGGGCACTGAAAACAAAACTATATGTATGCATTATTGGGAGTGTTTTAATTTTGCTATATATAGCGGGAGCTTGCACAGAGAGCCAAAACGTGGTAGTGGTACACGGTAGCTAAAAAGAAGAGTGTTTTTTATTTTCTGCCTATTGGTTGGTTTTAGCCCAAATTAGAAAGAGAGAAAAAGAATCAAGAAATCAAGTTACATATGGCTATTCCAGAATCTGAAAGCGCCCATCCATGGAAGAATTACCACCCAACTGTGTGGGGAGACTTCTTCATAACCCAAGTCGTCCCTGCAACTGATGAGGTAAACCATTGTATTTACTCCTATTATAAGCTAGAGTGATTAATTGGAAGTAAACAATTGATCTTAATTATATGCGCTTTCTGAATCGAAAACTCATCATGTGTTGTTAGTTAGTGACGTAGTCAGGATTATTTTTTTGTCAAGTGGTTTTGAAATTTTAAAAAAAAACATTGATGTGGTACGTACAGGTAGTGAAAGGCTGGAATGAAGAAATTGAAGTCTCGAAGCCGAATATAAAGAAGAAACTATCAGATCCAATTAGTAATGTGCTGGAAAGGTTGAGACTCGTCGACGCGGTGGAGCGATTAGGCGTTGGTTATCACTTTGAGAAAGAAATAGAGCAAATCCTCGAACAAGTGTGTGGAGACAAAAATATCTGGAGCGATGATGACTATAACGACCTTAACACCGTTGCACTCCGTTTCAGGCTGCTGAGGCAACACGGCTATAAAGCATCATGTGGTATGTAGCTTTTGATTAATATATGTGTAGCAAAATTGATTAGATCAATGTGTTGCATAATTATTCAAATTATTATCATTGATGAATGATGACTCCATCGTTTGTCCATTACACAGATTCGTTTTTAGACAACTATACCCGGCCACTTATCTTTCTGTCATGTAGTTGGGTTTTTTTTTTTTAACAAAGGTAGAATTCCATTCATTTCAACGGTGATTGTAGTACAAGCTAATCTTATTACAACATAGGATAAATGATGTCAAGAACTTGAATCCACTCCTGGTGAAGTGACCCTTTTGCAGCTTCTTTTGCAACCCAGTCCGCACATTTGTTCTCCTTTCTTGGACAAAAAGCAATCTTGATCTCACCATTTGCATGGAGGATTTGCCTCATCCATTGAATCCACACCCTAACTTGCCAAGGTCCATCTTTGCATGTAGTTGGTTTACTGTCAACCAGCTTATCGTGATATACTAATATATTATCTGCTACAAAAAAAATCATGCATATCATCAGAATATTTTAAAGCGTATTGGAGGACAGATCGGAAAATTCAATGGTAGGGTGTTTGTACTAAAATAGTAGTTCAACTGTTTTATATTTTTAAAATCGTTTACCGTTTTAAAGTCCGGTACCCGGTATTCGCAATCCAGGCGAGCGGTAGAGTCGATTTCTAAAAAATTTATTTTAAGCAAAATTTATTTTAAGCAAAATTTATTTTATGTTATGAAAATCGATCAATCGATCTCTAATGTGCGTCAACTGCCATATTTGCAGATGTGTTCAACAAGTTCAGAACGGAAGAAGGGTTCAAGAAAGAGTTAACGGACGACATTGAAGGCATGTTGAATCTATATGAAGCTGCGTACTTGAGGACACGGGAAGAAAGCATATTAGGAGAAGCTATTGAGTTCACCACTGCACACCTAAGAGCAAAAGTTGCAGAGATGGAAACCCACGTTGCTGAAAGAGTCACCCGCGCTCTGGAAAGGCCTCTTCTCAAAGTCGCGCCAATTGTTGAACACCTGTTTTTCATCTCTTCCGCCTATGAACATATCCCGGGCCATGACCCAGTACTCCTCAGGCTCGCCAAGCTGAACTTCAACGTGTTGCAGCAGATGTATCAGGCCGAACTGCACCCCATCACCGAGTAAGGTTACGTTGAAACTGGGTCAGACCCAGTCCTTACCCTAGAATTATTATAGAACAATACTCGATTTTATAGGGTCAAGCTACAAACCTGTTGACCCGGTCCGACCCTATATATTTCCCCTTGACTCAGTCTGACTTGCTTGAGTCTGGTTGGAACGGGCCGGATCGAGTCAGCTGAATTTTAACAAAAATGATATTTTGAAAATCACTTTTGGGTATCTATTTTATTTATTCTTCCTAAAACTTAGTACCTAAATTTTATTCTTTTTACAAAATGGTCCAGAAATTTTGGAGGAAATGATGTTTTTAATTAGTACCTTTTATATTTTTTATGTTGTATTACAATACCTTAACTTTTGAAACTTTTACAAACATGTCGACTATGTTAGTAGTATATATGAGTAATTCCATACCACTAGTCGTTGTTATGGATCACGGGATCAAAAATCACCCGACCCTGCTCAATCCTTTACAATGACAAAAGATGACTCGTCCTAGAAGTGGCAAATGGATTGATCCATGGATTGGTGGATCAAATGGGTTGGATTCAATGGATTGGTGGATTGGTGGATTATTCATGAATCCAAATGACATTCTCAACCAAGGACCAATATGTAAAATGTGAAAAGTTTAGGTACTAAAATGTCATAATGAAACATTTTAGATACCAAACGTAATTTTCCAATGACATTTTTCGTATAAAAATTAAATTTTGGGTACCAAAATGTAAAATATGAAAGTATAGGTACCAAACCGTAATTTGTCATTTGGATCGATGGATCAACCCATGAATCCACCAATCCAATTGGATTTGGATCAAATGGAATGGATTTAAATGGATTGAATTAGGTGGCTATTTTTAATGTGTTGGTGGATTGGATTGGTGGATTGAATTGAAAATTGTCACCTCTACTCGTCCCTAATCCATATACCGACCATGTAGGCGCAAACGGATACAGTCCAAACCTTGTCGGCTTAGGGGATATATATCTAGGGCTATGCTTTCAACCCTATAGCACTAAGAATAACAAACGGTAATAATTAATAACATTCTGGCCGGATTTGTCTTTGTTAATCAACAATCTTATGATATAGGTGGTGGATTAAGCTGGATTCACCAACGAAGCTGCCTTATGCTCGAGACAAGCTCGTGGAGACCTACTTCTGGGGATTAGGATTGTATTGGGAGCCCAAACACTACCTGGCCAGATACTTCGCTACCAAAATCACTCTCATCGGGACGCTAGTGGACGACACATTCGATATTCATGGGACCGTTGAAGGTCGACACCGATGCGATTGAAAGGTATTATACATCTAATACGACAAAATTATTTTAATTTGCTCACAAATATGCTATTTTTATGCTACACAATGACGTTTTGAACCCGAATCCCTTAGTATGGAGCATTTTCTTTTCCAAGTGAAATCCCCTAGTATATGAAAGAGTGAAAAAGTACTTTCGTTGTTGTGGAATAAGAAGCCTTCGTATCTTAATGCATGTATTTAATTTATTCGGAGCTATTAGAGCGGGATCCACTTTTTGGGGAATATGAGTCGAAGCAATAACAAGAATATTTCTAGTGTTGTAACACGAGTTGGGTCGGGTATCTACGGGTTGCATAACTCGAAACCCGCACCCAACCCAACAAATACAGGTTGATCGGTTCAAGTTGAACGAGCCGGGTTACGGTTTAATTTTGTTCAGCCCTGCTGCTACATAACAGGTGGGATACAACCGCGAAAGGGCTGAAAGATTACATGATTGTCCTTTTCGACGCACTGGTTGGCGTTCATGAGGAAATCGAGGCTGTCACTTCCAAAGAAGGAAGGCCATGGGTTTTGGACTACATGAAACGAGGGGTACTACTATATCAAATCGTGTTGGTTCTTAATTCTTATAAAATGAAATGGATGAACTAGCTAGGGTTTATACCCTTTTAATTCCTCCATTTCTTGATTCTGCATCTTGCAGATCAGTAATGTCGCAAGGTTATACCTGGAAGAAGAAAGGAGGTCCCAATCCTACAAAGGTTTTGTGCCCACACTAGATGAATACAGGCAGCTTTCTTGCGTGACCACTTGTTTCGAATGGATAGTCTACGCCACCATCTGCGGCTTGGGTGACTCGGTCTCGAAGAGCGACTTCGAATGGTTAGCTTCCTCGCCCGAAATGTTGATCATTTCGAGCGATATATGTCGCTTTCAGGACGACCTTGCCGACAACATGGTACGTACTCACGTGATACGCGACTCCGTTTAATACATGTGTACTCTTACTTAAAAAAAGAATTTGTGCTTCAAATGCAGAAAGAGCCGGACACCGCACATTTTGCATCATCACTGGAATGTTACATGAAGCAATACGACGCGTCGAGACAGGAGGCGATAGATGGACTGAACAAGCTGATTGATGAGGACTGGATGATTATGAACGAGGAGTTGTTGCTGAACATTCCTTCTCACGTTTGTAAACGAGTTCCTATTGTGATCCTTAATCTGGTGCGCTTTATGGATACAAACTACAAGGATTATGATGGCTACACTCACTCCAGCACCAGGACCAAGGATATTCTGATTGCTCTTCTTCTTACACCCATGGTCGTGTAATTTTTCCTCGAAATGTTTTGTGCTTGTGTATCCGTTTTGTGCCGTGTGCTTTTGGATTTATACCGTGAATCCGTTTCGTTTTATCAGTTTCTTTCCGTTGGTTTCGAGTCAAAAACAATAATGAATATATATATAATGCTTTGGTTTTATCAGCATTGAATAAGTTATCTTTCTACTTTAAATGTCGCGTTCGTGATCTTCCCCATTCGTTTTAGTAAGTTGGATAGTGTTGTTAAATATTTCGAATATTATGGTTCTGCCACTAATAATCTCTTTACTCCAAATATCATGGTCGTGAATCGTGATCTTCCTCCTTTTTAGTAAGTTGGAGTAGTTTGAAAAATAAATCTCAATCTTCGAGCTAATTAATCTTTATTTGTAGGAGTACATAAGATTTAATTTTTGACTTTTCACACACATATGTATGGCAAATTATTGAGGTGACTGCTGACAAAATATCATCAATACTCAATAGGAATAGTTAGATGTTATTGTCGGCGGCTGCAATAAAATTGTTCAAAATGATTGTGAACTTATTATTTAATTCAATAACTCAAATTATAAATTTAGAGAAATTTAGTCCTCCATAGACATCCCATAATTCGTGAAATGTCCGGAAAATAAATCATCAATACACAAAATATGATGAACCGTAACTCACCATTCTAGATAGCATTTTGCTTGTAACTCACAAGCGGGCTGTAAAATACTAAAACCTGTTTTGTTTAATTTGTTATTTTATTGATTCTTTCCGAACTAATATGTCGAAGAAAACCTGATACCTAACCTAGCTATAGCCGAAAACCTATTACTAACCAAGTCGACACGGCAACACTCAAAAGAAGAAGAATCCTAATTAGACTCTAATTCTCTAACGAGACTCGTATTAATCCCATTCGCCCAAAAAAATTCTTAGCTCCAATCTTGATTGAACGTAGAAGGTTCAGCCTGTCACATGTCAGTTTCTTATTAGTGAGTTCATTTTCTTTTTTATATTTTAATTCTTGATTTATTTAGTATAATTAAGAACATTAAATATTAAGAAAAAAGAAAGATGAGTATACCAATAATAAATTGACATGTGGCAGATTGTAATTTTTGCGTCCAACCAAGGTTGGACCTAAGAATTTTCCGCCGGCCATGTACTAATTAATCCTACCTACTAGGAATAACCCAACAATAGATTGTAACTTTCAACCCCTATTTGAATGATGGAAATATGGAATATATAATAGTTATGTAGATGACAGGCAAGGCCTTTCGGCCCATTTGATATGTACAGAGTACATGTACAACCCATTTTTGAACGGTCCTATCTCAATTTTCGTAGACGATATGGCACACACATAGTTTGGCGTTTTGCTAGGAGTGCTTTCCACTTGCATTGATTAGAAAGGTTCAAATTCTGCCAATGTCACATAGCCTAGAAATCCTTAGTGGAAGCTCATTTCGGGAAGTGGCAGATCTTATCGAGGCCCATTATGGTGTTTCCCGAGGTATTTAATGTGATCTTCATGTAGGACCTGAAGTGCTCATTGCTCAACCAAGTGAACCTCTAGGTTTGGTCTCGCTCTGTCATTGCTTAACTGGTGTGTGGGGGGATGTTCCTGGGTAATACGAAAATATTCAAATTCTCAACTCAACCTATTTAAAGCATTCAGTATGGAAATTGATATCGTGCAATTATTTCCTCGAATATTTGCTTTATTATTTTGACTGGAAGTTCCCGAACCGAATCAAACTCCAAGATTATGGCATGTCTGAAGATTTTGGGATTGCCGAAAAAATTCAACAAAATAAGGTAAAGTAAAGATCACACAATATTTACGTGGTTCTCTAGCGCAATGTGTGTTAGCTACGTGCATGGACAGAAGAGAGCAGTTTCACTATACTTGAGTGGATACATATTCCAAAATTGAGAAGGCATATAATAGTACCTTCTCCAGACGACCTAACATAATCTAGCCTGTAAAAGAAAAGATTATAAATCAAACTCTCGTGACTTCCAGTCAATGACAAATAATGTAGCAATGAATGGATGAAGGGTAGTGGGGATTGAATACTTCCCAAGTAGTAATCCTTCCTAGTACAACAAGCCAAGCTAACACAGTGTATCTGGGAATACAATACTTTCCCCATACCAGCTTAGTCCAGCATACTTTATCCCTTTGAGGTCTCAAAGTGTCCCAAACACGTCATAACAACAACCGTATGTCCAGTCATCATCCACCACCACGAACATCACTGCATAGTTCAAACCTCGAAGGTTTCGCCCGTGAAATTAGCAGCGGGGACACATTTGATTTCGAAATTGCTACCCTAGCTAGCTAGTTTTAAATCGTACTTACCAATCGTGTAACATGAACGTGGTTTACTCCTGGCTACGAATGAATAGTGGAGCACGTGCAGATGCAGGCTGGGTGCACCAACGAGAACACAGTAGCTAGCGTGGATCTCCATATGCTTTGAACTAAAGTCTAAACTAAACGGGGGGTTAATTGCACCATCTACCACTTAACTTAACTATTTGTTGCACGTTAACCACCTAAGTAATTTACGTTGCAACTAAACCATTTACGTTACCTTCCTGTTGCAACTAAACCATTTCCGTCCACTAAACTAACGGTAGGTTCCAAACGATAATTTTCCATGCCACGCGGGCTGCCACATCAACTCCTGCCACATCATTTCCGTCCACTAAATATAGCATGTTTATTATTCTTCTATTCCCAAAAACTTCCCCCAAAAAACCCTTCCAGACCCGTTTATTATTCTTCTTTTCCTCAAAACCTTCCCCCAAAAAACCCTTCCAAAATCGCCAACCACCCTAACCAGAGACGTAAATCTCTTCCTTTCTTCTTGTTCTAACTCCAATCCTCTTCTATTCTATTCTCTTCTCTACTCCAACGCAAAAGTTCGTCCTCCATTCTCCAATCTTCTTCTCTTCTGCATTTTCATCTCTTGTTTACAGCACTTGAATGGCATCAGCAGCAACTCCATTGTGTCGTTGCGCAAAACCAGCGATTCCCCGTACCTCATGGACCGATAACAAATTGCAGTTGGAAAATGGCAGGAGAAGAGCAAATTGCAGCTGGAAAATGGCAGGAGAAGAAAAACCCAGCAACCTTTAATTGCAAAACTCACCATATATCGGAATTTGGTCAGTTTCCCCTACTTCCCTAATGCTTGGACGCATTTTTAAAACTCAAACAACAAGAAAAAGAAAACACGAGCTTGGAGTGGTTTAATCTGCATTTTTCACCCATTGATCAGCCGACAATGAAGATGAAAAACATAGTCGAAAAACAGAGCAACCCGAGAAGTCAGAATTCACTCACCTATTGCTCCATCAATCGACAACGAAGAAGAAGAAGAACATAGCCAAAGAAAGCTTCGTCTGTCGTTTCGATTCCCTGCCAATAAGAAGCAATGAACCAGAGGAAGAACCATATAATTACAATTGCGACAACCTGCGTAAGATAACAAACAGAGTATTGCGGCAGAGGGTAGAGATAACTTACCGTAACAACTTGAGCCAATCTTTCTTCCTTCTTGTGGTGATAGTCTCACCAAGTAAGAGTTTGATGTTTTTGTTGTTGTTATGTGCAGGGAAGGGCGTCGACGTTTCAGCTCCTGCCTCCTGGAATGAACTTTGAAAGCTGCTGTAAACCTGCTCCTATTGCTAATTGCAGGAATTGTTTGGGTTTTGTGGGCCCAAATATATGGTGGCTCACATGTGACTCACCCTACAGGAGCCGACGTGGCAGCACGCGTGGCATGGAAAATTACCGTTTGGCACCTACCGTTAGTTCAGTGGACGAAAATGGTTTAATTGCAACAGGAAGGTAACGTAAATGGTTTAGTTGCAACGTAAATTACTTAGGTGGTTAACGTGCAACAAATAGTTAAGTTAAGTGGTAGATGGTGCAATTAACCCACTAAACGGGCAACCAAGATTTGCTTGTGTGGCGAGCGAAGATTGTGAGCTTTAATTAATCAATCAATGAAGAGGAGATTTATATTCTATGTAGTAACGGGAACTCGGTAAGCGTGCACTCGATAATGCAAGGAACAAAACAAGACACTAGTATAGTGCGGTTCACGAGAATAATATTGTGCTTAGGGATAGGGTAGGGTAGGGTGCGGGTTTACCCTATACCAACTCCTAACCCGCCGGGTAGAGCCTTCTAAAATATTCGACCAAATAACCACCAGGTATGAAAATGAGATAACCATACCTTACCCACTGGGTAACCACGGGTATTCGGGTAACCATGGGTACAAATCTTAAAATATGAACTTATGCACATATATGCACATACATACTGTTGTCTATTAAAAATTCTCAATACTTGTAACTGTTCTAGCTTCAACAACCCACACAAATAAAAACAACAAACACATAATAATTGTTCTTGCTTCTACAATCCACACAAACAAAAACACAATCCATCATATTTGGTCTAGCTTAAACAATCCACTCATAAACAAAAACAGCAAAGACAATATTAGAACCAGACCACATCAAATGCTCACTGCTTAACTTATGCTTCATGACATCCATCAAGGCATCATTAGTAGAACAATTATCCAAGGTAATCATAGATACCTTTGTGTCAATATCCCAAGAAAGTAAAGTTTCAAGAAGAGCCTGAGTAATCACCTCACTTGTGTGTGGGCAAGGAAAATCGACTGCTGGGTAGGGTTAGGGCTAGGGAAATTGACCCTTTGGTTAGAGAGGCAGGTATAACAGGGCGGGTATTATCAATTACCATACTCGTACCCTACCCTTTATTTTGAAACCGGGTATTACCTGTATCCGCCCCTTACCCGTCAAAGCGTGTAATTACCCTCGTTGACCGGTTACGATCGGGTAGGGTACCCATGGTTACGGGTTGGATTGACATCCCTAATTGTGCTAGCTAATCAATGGGTAGGGGTCTAGGGGAGCACAATATTGTGGTCATCGGAGGAGACTAAGAGAAGAGAAAATCACTGCTTTCTCATAATGCTAGTAAAAATCGAATAGACCTTAAGAAGAAAATATATCGGATTAGAGATCTATTCCAAATTGAAATTTCATTTATAGTGTAATAAATTAAGTTGAGACAGTAGATGAGTTATAATGTAGATGTAGTTATAGTAGAACACTATTTAACAATCTGGATTTTCGAATTGAGAGAGATATTGAGAGAGATCAAGAATTCTCACTATTTCTTAGATTCATGGACCCAATTCAATTTAGTGGGATCTTTCATTCACATTTTTTTCCAAAGTGGTGGGTTCAATCCTTGACATAAGTACATAAGGTTCTATAATTTTTCCTTAAAATTTACTTGTGTCCCCTAACAATGGCTAACGATGCTGTCTCGACCTATGAATATTCTACGGTGGTGTATTCAGTGTAGGGATGGCAATGGGTCGGGTTGGGTTGGGTTTTGCCAAACCCAAACCCATGGGTTTATCCGTAAAAAAAAATCCGGGGTAAAACCCACTGTGTTTGGAAAACTTAAATCCAACCCAACCCGCTGAGTATCTGCGGGTTCATGGGTACCCATGGGTTTTTGTGGTAAAAAATTTACAATAATAAGTTCCTATTAAAATATAATTCAAACATCAATTTCTCCATACAAACTATCTATACTTAAAACATCATTCTGGAAAATTCAAACATATCACAATCACACTAAATAAAATCATACGAAAAAAGTGTAGTGAGAGTTAGATTGGAGAAAATTAGAATTAGGGTAGAGTTTGGGGAGAGTAGGGCGACGAAATAAGTGTGGGCGGGTATCCATGGGTCGGGTACCCCTAAACCCAAACCCAACCCGGTGAATAGTGTATGGGTTTAAACCCAAACCAACCCAAAACCCGTCAACGCGGGTTTTACCCGGGTTGGGTCGGGCAGGGTACCCGTGGATTTGGGTTTTGTTGCCATCCCTAATTAAGTGCACCCATTTTTCAGGTGTATTCAATGCACTCGTCTTATAATCGTCATTCCGAGCATGTGATTCATATCAAAATGGTATCAATCCTTACTTATGATATTATGAACAAGAAACACATGAATTTGCAAAAATTTCAATCAAGAGTTATTTTAATTTGAAGAATTTAGGATTTAGGGTTAGGGTTTAGGTTTACCCATTCAAGAGTTATTTTAATTTGAAGAATTTAGGATTCAAGAGTTTCCTATATTGGACTCAGGATAAGTATAATATAATAAAGATTTTCATATTTCCGGGCTAAAACGGGTGACCCATTGAACCATGACCCACAAGCTCTACCGGGTCCGGATTGACCCGTGGGTTGACAACCTTGGTAGGGGAGCACAATATTGTGGTCATCGGAGGAAACGAAGAGAAGAGAAAATCACTGCTTTCTCATAATGCTAGTAAAAATCGAATAGACCTTAAGAAGAAAATATATGGGATTAGAGATCTATTCCAAATTGAAATTTCATTTATAAATTAAGTTGAGACAGTAGATGAGTTATAATGTAGATATAGTTATAGTAGAACACTATTTAACAATCTTAAAGTGGTGGGTTCAATCCTTGACATAAGTACATAAGGTTATATAATTTTTCCTTAAAATTTACTTGTGTCCTCTAACAATGGCGAACCATGCTGTCTCGACCTATGAATATTCTACGGTGGCGTATTTAGTTAGGGATGGCAATGGGTCGGTTGGATCGGGTTTTGCCAAACCCTAACCCATGGGTTTATCCGTAAAAAACCTCGAGGTAAAACCCACTGGGTTTGGAAAACTCAAATCCAACCCAACCCGCTGAGTATCCGGGGGTTCATGAGTACCCATGGATTTTTGTGGTAAAAAATTTACAATAACAAGTTCCTATCAAAATATAATTCAAACATCAATTTCCCCATACAAACTATCTATACTTAAAACACCATTCTGGAAAATTCAAACATATCACAATTACACTAAATAAAATCACACGAAAAAAGTGTAGTGAGAGTTAGATTGGAGAAAATTAGAATTAGGGTAGGGTTTGGGGAGAGTAGGGCGACGAAATAAGTGTGGGCGGGTATCCATGGGTCAGGTACCCCTAAACCCAAACCCAACCCGGTGAATAGTGTATGGGTTTAAACCCAAACCAACCCAAAACCCGTCAACACGGGTTTTACCGGTGTTTGGTCGGGTAGGGTACCCGTGGATTCAAGTTTTTTTGCCATCCCTAATTCAGTGCACCCATTTTTCAGGTGTATTCAATGCACTCGTCTTATAATCGTCATTCCAAGCATGCGATTCATATCAAAATGGTATCAATCCTTACTTATGATATTATGAACAAGTAACACATGAATTTGCAAAAAATTCATTCAAGAGTTATTTTAATTTGAAGAATTTAGGATTTAGGGTTAGGGTTTAGGTTTACCCATTCAAGAGTTATTTTAATTTGAAGAATTTAGGATTCAAGAGTTTCCGATATTGGACTCAGGATAAGTATAATATAATAACGATTTTCATATTTTCGGGCTAAAACGGGTGACCCATTAACCCATGACCCACAAGCTCTACTGGGTCCGGGTTGACCCGTGGGTTGACAACCTTGGTAGGGGAGTACAATATTGTGGTCATCGGAGGAGACGAAGAGAAGAGAAAATCACATGTTTCTCATAATGCTAGTAAAAATCGAATAGACCTTAAGAAGAAAATATATCGGATTAGAGATCTATTCCAAATTGAAATTTCATTTATAGTGTAATAAATTAAGTTGAGACAGTAGATGAGTTATAATGTAGATGTAGTTATAGTAGAACACTATTAACAATCTTAAAGTGGTGGGTTCAATCCTTGACATAAGTACATAAGGTTATATAATTTTTTCCTTAAAATTTATTTGTGTCCTCTAACAATGGCTAACCATGTTGTCTCGACCTATGAATATTCTACGGTGGCGTATTCAGTGTAGGATTGGCAATGGGTCGGGTTGGGTTGGGTTTTGCCAAATCCAAACACATGGGTTTATCCGTCAAAAAACCTCGGGGTAAAACCCACTGGGTTTGGAAAACTCAAATCCAACCCAACCCGCTGAGTATCCCCGGGTTCATGGGTACCCATGGGTTTTTGTGGTAAAAAATTTACAATAACAAGTTCCTATCAAAATATAATTCAAACATCATTTCCCCATACAAACTATCTATACTTAAAACACCATTCTGGAAAATTCAAACATATCACAATTACACTAAATAAAATCACACGAAAAAAGTGTAGTGAGAGTTAGATTGGAGAAAATTAGAATTAGGGTAGGGTTTGGGGAGAGTAGGGCGACGAAATAAGTGTGGGCGGGTATCCATGGGTCGGGTACCCCTAAACCCAAACCCAACACGGTGAATAGTGTATGGGTTTAAACCCAAACCAACCCAAAACCCGTCAACACGGGTTTTACCCGGGTTGGGTCGGGTAGAGTACCCGTGGATTCGGGTTTTGTTGCCATCCCTAATTCAGTGCACCCATTTTTCAGGTGTATTCAATGCACTCGTCTTATAATCGTCATTTCGAACATGCGATTCATATCAAAATGGTATCAATCCTTACTTATGATATTATGAACAAGAAACACATGAATTTGCAAAAAATTCATTGAAGAGTTATTTTAATTTGAAGAATTTAGGATTTAGGGTTAGGGTTTAGGTTTACAATTTAGGATTTTGGGTTGGGATTCAAAATTAGTGGTTAAGGGGTTAGGGTAATGGATTGATTAGGTGTAATTCTTTGTTATATCATCATATTAAACTAATACTACTAGTCAATGTTCAAAATTCAAAATTCGATGTTTTTTAACTAGTTTAGAGTTGGGTGTATTGAATGCACCAAAAAATTGAGTGCACCGAAATAGCCATATATATTGTTATTACGTGGTTCACTAACACGATGTGTGTTAGCTACGTCCACGGGCAAGAGAGCGTCAGTTTCACTATATCGAGAAGATTACAGATTATAGAGAAGATGAGAAATATTTATACTTTTTTATGTGGATCTAAACCTAAATAGTCCAAACAAACCCTCATTTAGCAAAACCCCGTAACTTCCGGTGGTCACCCAAATAGTCCATTCAAGCCACATCAACATTTATACATGCGGCAATTACTAATTTTTGCACTTGTGTCACGTGGATCGTAACAGAGCCAAATAGGATAGATTTCCCCACTCGGTATGAATATCACAATACTCACACACGTTCTCATTCCTATCCACCACGCCGAGATGAGCAAATAGTAGTTGAATGGAGGGATAGAATTTGTTAACAACACATAAAGTTGGAAGGTTATCTTACCAAAAAAAAAGTTAGAAGGTTATTAATGAAGTTACCACTGTAATTAGTACAGTCGGTCAAATTATTAATAGCACACTAGTAAATATGATATTCTTACTATAGTACTACGTGGACATAACCCTATCCCTATGTACATGTTCCTAGGGCCACAAGGCTGGCGTGATAAAGTTGAAAGGTTTGTCCCTAACACATGTACATTGAGTGAGTAATCATGATTAAAGTTGAAAGCTTTAGTAGTGTGAGTAATCATGATTAAAATTGAGAGTTTAAACTAAGAAGGTTAATTTGTGTTTAGAGTACGACAAAAAAGGTGTTTGATGGGCATTAAAGAAACCTTTCTCCCCTCCCAACAACTCAAATTGAATTCACGTTGCCACCATCGCGTATAAAAAGCAAGCTTCGTCATTCCATTTTATTCATCCCATCTTTTCTATCTTTTCACTTGTTCAGTTTGCTATTTTTCTTTGTTCAGTTTCCAGAGAAGTTCTCTGATAGTAAATTGAGTGATTAGTAGAGGATCATATGTCAAATATGCTTTATTTTGAGAGAAATATGTGTTTATAAAGTATGGGATATTGAGGTTGTTATTTTCCTAAGGAATACAGAGTGCATCCACTATTCTGTTCATTTTTAACAAGTCAAATTGATACTTATGTACTATTAGAGGGATTCGAACCTGATGGATGTTATAATTCCCGCTTTCTCTAATCTATATTTCTGCCTTCTCTAACTTGCAAATTCGCAGTGGAAGAAATCTCCAAGCTTTTGCTCCACTGGAGCACTAGATCACTGGTAATAAAGATTGAACTGCTTCAATTTTCCATGTCATTTATCTGTTTTTTTTATTATGTATATTGTCATTGTGAGAATTCACTCAGTAAATGATAAATCATGCGGATGCCATCTCTCTTATGTTCCTAAGAAAAGAATTATTACTCTTCCCACGGTTTGTTTCACTCATTAGTTCTATATATTTTTACAGATGTATTCAACTAGGTACTCAAATCAGAAGGACAACAAAGATATGATAAATCAATACGAATTTGAATATCTCAAATGAAGCGAGTGAGTTCACCACCAAATCCTGGCCAAGTTTCAAAGCTAGCACCGAGCAACTTCTTTTCATCAATGGAAAGCTCAAGGGCCGCGATCAAAGCCGGTTTTCAAGCTAGCCAACTTGAATCTTAACATCCTGCAGAACTTGTATCAAACTAAGCTATCACTCCTCAAGTTAGCCGACTTGAATCTTAACATTCATTCAAGGTATGCTATCATTATCAATCTCATCATCACTGAAATGATGTTAGCATACAAAGCAATAATATGTTCGTCCTATGCACATTAGGGAGTCAGATTCTGAACATTCCCCTCAGTGAACTGCATATGTTTGCTTACCAGCCCTCTTTTGTGGTAAATTGCAGTTGGTGCTACAGAGAGGTTCATGTTCCACGAGCGGTGGAATGTTACAAGAAGCAGCATGACCATGCCGGTTCAGCCGTGGAATGCTATATGGAGCAGCATGACCATGCCGGTTCGGCCGTGGAATGCTATATGGAGCAGCATGACCATGGCCGCTTCGGCCGTCGAGTGCTATATGAAGCAGCATGATCGTGTTGCTTCGACCGTACAGTGCTACACGAAGAGGCATGATCATGCAGGCTTCAGCAGTTCAGTGCTACATGAAGCAATACGACGATGTTACTTCATCAGTAGAGTGTTATATGAAGCAACAATTCCAGTAACATCAGTAAAGAGTTATACGAAGCAACAATTCCACCCGTGGAAAGGTACTGTTACGCGCAGCAGCGTGGCCATCCTGCTGCATAGGTAGAATGTTACATGACGTATCGACATTCGAAACAGCAGATAATCAATGCATGGAATAGTATCATAGAGGACGATTGAATTCACATTGACGAATGAGGAGTTTATGAATACTTTCAAGCTATATAACAAAGCATTATAGCATACCATATAGCAATTTGTAACATTCTTTCCCCCACTTCTCAACATTTCTGAGAGACCAAGTAGTAAGTGTAGATATACTTGTTTTGTACACCAACCTTATTTTCGGTCGTTTGGCCATTATAAAATAGTCCCGAAGAAAAGCTCCAAGTCATCATGTATGTGTTCTTCACGCTTAACATTGTCATATATTAAAGAATATTGAATATGGGGGGTGCTCTATTATCTTATACGGGTTTAGCAAGCAGGCTGCTACCTGTTTAGACCATATCGTATCTCGATTTAATACGATTAATGCCTGATTATAACCAAATAGCAGTCAGATAACCTATGGCCCTGGTGCTGAATGCAACAAACAAACATCAATGAAGCTGCTTATGGTTTTAATTCATGAATGCAGCTCTCGGGAAAGAGTTTCAGCAAAATGCAGTCGACATTCAAAAAAGGAACACCATTATTCAGTGCTCACTTCAATGAGACTAATGAAGACCAGAGCTCTAGAAGAGCTCAAATGAAACCACTCGAGGAGTTGCCCTAAGTATGTAACTACACTAAAAAACCAACATTAACTGCCATACACATATTGGAAGGTTCTGAAAATAAACATACCTGCACATCAACCTCAGCGTCTTCTAACTTGATTACTATCATTATCTTCTACAATTTCCTGTTATGGGCCAATTGAAACATACACATTCTGCAATCTTCACTAGCACTTGTCTTTGTTACCAGCAAGCGCTTGATTAGTTCTTCTCTGCTGTTACTAAAGCTTTCATCTCCCCAGTTGGAAACCCCTTCTTTTTGTTATGGTCTAAACCCTATGCCTCTTTAGCGCTCCATTATTCCACCCAGCAAAGCATTTCTCAATTTCCTGCATCGAATTAAGCAGATATCTATACTTCTCGTCATCTCCACAAGCAACATTTGCTAATTCCTTGAATCTCTTCTCCAACCTCTCGAATCTCTCCATTTCAGGAGTGAAAACTTCCCCTGCATAACCCACTCTAATGTTTGAAAGACCCCTGCGTATATCTTTTCTCCACTTCTTCATAATGTACTGGTCATGTATAACTTCAACGCCGCTTCTCAGCAAAACCCGAAAAATATGGCTGCACAAGATTCCCTCGAACTCAAACATCCGGCAATTGCAAGAAGCCTCCCCACTTACGTCATCATGTACGACTCTGAACTTCTTATTCTTTAACCCACCATAACCAACACGAATCCTATCATCGACAATATAAGCCGTCTTACCCCCCTCAACTGATGCAACCTCCTCGAAACAATATATTGTATTTGTTAATTGCTCTTGCACCAATCTGAAAATTGAATTCGTGTATATTTTTTGAAATTGCTCCTCGAACGCTAGTTTTGTAGCACATTGAATGGGTACCACACAACTGCTATAATCCGCAGCCATCTCTTTCTCGATGTTAACCTTCAAGACAACCTGATAGAGCTCTAAGAACTGCTTCAAGGATGTATTTGAGTTCAAAGACTCATCAAAGTATGAAATCCTACTCTCACTCCTTTGAGAAAACAGCCATCCAGACCAAAAAGTATCAATCACAAAAGCTGGAACCCATTTTTCAGCAGATAGATACAGTTCTTCTACCCATTCATTGTCTTCCAACTTAAACTCGTTCACCATGTTCTTCCATGATCCTTGAAACTCTGCTATGCTCAAAGACTGATATACACAATTTTTCATCACCACGCACAACTCATCATACCGGCTGTGGCAGCCAAACTTTTCCGGGAGCTTTTCCAGAATATACTGTATGCACCAGCGATGTCTAGCATTAGGGAATACATTTGTGATTGCCTTTCCAATGCTTTGAAATTGATCAGTTACAATGCCAGTTGGAGGAGACTCCATGCACTCCAACCAAGTTCTAAAGAGCCATTCAAAAGTTTCGGTATCACCATCACTGATAAGAGCACAACCAAGTAAAATGGAATGACCATGATGGTTCAGGCCAACAAATGGGACAACAGGCACATGATACTTGTTCGTAAAATATGTAGTGTCAACTGTGATCACGTCCCCGAATTCTGCATAAGCAGCTCTACTTCTAGCATCAACCCACAACACACTTCTCAACCTTCCATCATAGTCCAAATCATAAGCGTAAAAGAACTCTTTACTCTGCTTTTGCATACTATTGAACAAGTTTGACATAGCATTAGCATTCCCCTCTAGCCACAAGTTCCTTTCTTCTCCCACATACCTCCTAGAATTCGGCTGCCCCATAGTTCGATACCCCTTCTCTGCAATAGTATGCACGTCAACAGAATCATCAAGCTGATGAAGACTTTGGACCCTAAGACTCGAGTTTCTATGTTGCTGAAGAAGCCATGACCTACAAGGTGCCATGTCGTGGTTATGTTGATCATTAACTTTGCTGATCTTCCACCTTCCATCTCCTCCCTTTGAGCAATAAATTCTAGCTCCACAGTTCACTCTACGGCTTGGTTTTGGTTTCAATTTCTCCGAAGGTTTCCTTGCCCTATGACAACAGAATCTACAATATACAATCTCTCCTTTCTTGTTTTTGGTAGTTCCATCCTTGTTAACAGCAAACCCTTTTTCCACCGCATAGTTCTGATATAACATGAATATTTCTTCAGCCGAGGAGTAGGAAGTACCTGCAACAGGTACCCACTTGTATCCACCAGCATCACTCTCACTTCGTCTGTCAGCTAATTCCACAGAGCAAGGAGTCGTCCCGCTACCATTTTTCACACCTCCGATTTCTTCCTGCCGTAAAACACCAGCACTGTCCTCGGTAATGCAGTAGACGTTATCGGAGCATTCAGTCCTTGGGCTTCCTTCTATCACTACAGACTCGAACTTCATCTTTATCTATCTTATTCCACTTCAGTTCACATTGCCCCTAAAAATATGTCGCAAAATCGGTCCTGAAAAGCTAATCTACTAAGCTATCCAGCAAATGATGCTGCCGATCTGCCGAAATTTCGTTCCTAAATGAGCAGACATGAGTCCGCATTTTCACTTCCCTCCTACTCTGCAACCTAAAAACTCTAAATTGCTCAATTCCAAAGCACGAACGAAAAATAGTCGCAGGTACAGAAACAGGAATCTGTTACCTTGCTTCAAGAAACGTAATTCTCTTCGGATTCAGAATGCTCAGAGGACCAATCTGCTTCACTCAGATAACCAAAAAAGCTTAAGTGGCAGTGATGCTCTCTCCCGAGACTTGGAATAGCGTATTTTACCATTTTCTGGGAATAGCGTATTTTACCATTTTCCGTCCGGCGGGCCATAAATTAAAATGGAATTGGACCATGTTAAGCCCTAGGCGGCGAGGCCTACTCTGCAGCCCACTGGCGGTTGGCCCATATTATGAACTGATAATTTAATGCCGAGAATGGAACTCGTTTTTTTTTTTTTTTTTACTGGAAATTTATTTTAGTTACTAGCCATCATTCATGGTTGAGACCTGAGATTCTGATTAGAGGTGGCAATTTCAATCCAATCCACCAATCCAATTCATCAATCCATTAAAAATATTCGCTTAATTCAATCCATTTAAATCCAATCCATTTTATCCAAATCCAATTGAATTGGTGGATTCATGGATTGGATCCATGGATCATTGGCAAATTACGGTTTAGTACCTATAATTTTTATTTTTTACATTTTGGTACCTAAAATTTAATTTTTATATGAAAAATATCATTGAAAAATTACGTTTTGGTACCTAAAAATTTTCATTATGACATTTTAGTACCTAAACTTTTTACATTTTACATATTGGTCCTTGGTTGAGGATATCATTTGGATTCATGGATAATCCACCAATCCACTTGATCCAATCCATAAATTCATCAATCCATTAGATCCAATCCATTTTATCCATGGATCCACCAATCCAATCCACCAATCCAATCCATTTGCCATCTCTAATTCTGATACAAAATTTAAAAATATGTAAAATATAATAACTTAATTTTAATTATTCATTGAGAAGACAGTATTTGATGGCACATACTATAAGGTTCATGGACATAAATCAAGGGGTTTCAGAGCGAAGAAAAAAGAAATCATCTTTCATGGCGGACGACATATTAATTTCTCCAATTTGGATTCTTTGGGGGTTGATTCTGCAGGAGAAACTCATTTCGATGTTGGTTATCCAGTTACAGAAGCGACCCCACAGGCTTTCGCTTTCACGTCTCTCTAAAATTGCAGTCATGGTTAAAATCTTGGTTTATTTAATCGTCAGGGACTCCCAAGCACATTATTCTATTTACATAGAAATCATAGAAATAGGTCTTTCTGGGTACATGGGAATTGACTGTTTCATTTAGTAGCGAACGAAGAAGCAGCTAAGATCGCCGACGAGACGCCGAGATGTTGGGATATGCCGTAATGTGGAGATATGCATGGACGAGATTTAGATTTGAAATGGAAAACTGAATAGGCTTCTTTCTAGAAAGTAAGAAAAAACTCGTTTATTTCAGTTCTTATTAGGTTAGACAAGAAGGCGAGAATAACCTGAATCCGAATTCGAAGCTATAGCTCTTGCTAAAGCAGAGTTATTTTTAGGTTAATAGGGGACGATTTTCATGCCTCCTTCCTCTCCTTTACAGTTATACACATTAGCTTTTATTTCTGAAATTTGCAGTTAGCAAAGTGGACATGTTGCATCATTCGTCGAATGCACATGAAACAATATCAGCATGTGGCTTCATCATTCGAGTGTTACATGAAGCAACACAAACAATTTGCTTCATCGGTCCAGTGCTAAATGAAGCTACTAACATAATTGTACTGCTGCAGCGGAGTGCTACTAACACTTTGTATTTGCGGCGAGAGGCAATCGATGCATTAAGCGAGTATCATTGGGGACAATTGGGTGAACAAGAAGCTTACGAAGAAGCTAATGAACTCGTCCCCTTTCAATACATGCGAAGAAACTCTGTATTCTGCTACCAGATAGCAACTTCTAGTTCACACCACTTCGCAACGCTTCTGAAACCCTCCAAGTCGTCATGTATATGAGTTTAGCAGGAAGATTGTCAATTCATCTCAATAATTCGAGTTGTTAGAATAACAATAAATATCTAATTTCCGCCTGTTTCCGTTTACGCCCTAAGATAATGGACGCCTTAGGTACACCTTAATCAGACAAACAAAGACCAGCAAACAACAGGGAGCATCGAACAAAACAATCCGGGCATTTTCCCTCCAAGCACTACAGTCAACTATCAAATAGAAGGATAAAAAAGAATGATATACAGGTTGGAAGGTTATATGCACCCCAGATCACCGGGGAAAGAACTCGAAATGCACATTCGATAAAAACACAGTCAAGCCAACGAAAGCATTCACCGTCTCCTCCTGATTACTCAAGAACTGTGTGCATTCAGCAGAGCTCGATAGACCATGTCGATGAATTGATTGTCCTGCTAATACACAGCCCCTGTGCTTGTCAGACACATGATCGAAGAATAGTGCCAGCAATATAAACAAAATCACAATAATCACGAAAACAAAATACAGAGATATAAATCGCCAAGCAAAATCTGTATAAAACAGATCCTAAGCTGGTATGAGACTGACCTGGACAAGGACAAGCAGTGCATCCCGGACTTTGTCTTTGCTGATTACCGGCCCATAATTTGTTCCCGGAACAGAAGCTGGAGTGAGAGAGGGAGGTGGAGTGGGCGGTGGGAAAGGTTGGAGTAATGGAGCACCATAAGGACGCTGTAGACTAGCTTTGGCATTGAGTGGAGCAGTAGGAACAGATGAAGGAGCAGCAGGAGGCACAATCGTCCGTGAAGAAGAGGATCGTGAGAGAGGGGGGCGAATGAAGAGAGAAGGGTTTACAAGATTAGTGGCGGTTTGATTGTTGCTGGCAGCAATTTCAGGGGAGGCATCAAGTAGTGGCATTAAAGGACTAGATGCTGGTAGTGGAGATGGTGTCTGCATGATCGGCGACGACGATGACGAGACAACAGAGGTGGGATGAGCAGGTATAGGGACAAGGGCAGGAGACTGGTAAGGTTGTCCGGTAGCCACTGCATTTGAGGCATTCCCGATGTTCGTAGCTGTCTGCAACCATACAAGCATGATCCGCATGTTCAGCACTTACAGATGATACAGTCTTTTTTTTTAGAAGAACTTACAGATGATGCAACACCAAAGTTTTAGCAACTTCCACTATCTCGTAAAGAGACAATACTTAAGCTGTTTAGACTATTAAAATGCAAAATAATTTAGTCCTAGTAAAGACTGTTGATTTAGAGACAGATAGCAAGGACATACCAAACTCGCATATTTTTGTAAGTAGCAGGACATAACAATGTAAGAGAATTTCACGAGTAGTATAAGAGATGTAGAGAATAATTTCTCACACTAAAGAAGTTGATGAACACAGGATCATCAGGTACATCAGCAACGCCTGAGACTGCAGTAGATGACGGCTCCAAGGGACCATCCATAACTGCCATAGTTGGTACTGCTTCCAGTTCTTCATATTCACTACAAATAGTTACGTGACCCCATTAGACATTCTTGAATCCTTTAACTAACATGAAATATTTGAAAAGCAGATAACAGTTCAATAGGCTATCAGGGAACTTGACCAAGCTAGCACGTCCAGTAAATACAAGTTATGCTAATGGACAAGTTCGAAGATCCTTCTCCGGACAAATCTTACCAATCACAGATAACATGTATGATTATTGAAAGAGATACCAGCCTAATGCTGTATAGACAATCATTACAATACCAAGAAGATTTGCCAGAAAGAAATATCATCTCTAATTATGGATAACAAATTCAGTTATCACCTCTTAGTTGAAGGATCCATTGACCTTGGAGGAACCTTGGCATATGCACTTAGTATCCTGAAGAGGTCAAAGGCATATAGGGGTTAGTAACTTGCACATAGAGTCATTACCTTGACAAACGTGCCCTATAATCCACTGCATTACCAAGTCTCATAAGCTTAATACATGTCAATAAGCATTCAGGTTTCAGGATATTGCATGGAAAGGGTGTACAAAATGGAAAGAATAAGCATGCAAAATCTGAAAATTCATCAGAAGAGCAGGAAACAACAGGAGAATCGGTACTTCCGCTGATCAACTACAAGGTCAAACAAAGGTGACAAAGAGTAATGCAAGTATCATGCTACCTGCTAAACAGACTAGCAACCTCTTCACATTCTTGAGAATTGTAGAACCAAATTCCATTAACTTCCTGGGAAGCATTTTGATACAAGAGAAATGGAACCTGAATCTCAAACTCAAAATCCCCCAAGAGATTCTCCACCAAGTTATCTGCTTGAAAGAACAAAAATAAGCCTCCCATAATCCATTGTCAACGTACTTCGAAAAACCACAGAGCTACCCAACAAAGTATCAAATTGCCATGGCTTTGCAAACCCTTGCTTAAAAATTGATATCAACGTTATCCATTGATCTAGTGCAATTGGCATGCAATCTAGTGTTCTACATGAAATGAACACACAATCATCCCCGGTAAGTAATCATTTACCACACTAAACCGCGTCTTCTGTTGCTCTATCTACACAATGAAAGGGAATGAAGATAGCATGAGCTATGATAAAACTAACCTGTATTGCGCCGATTCATCACAATAAACTGAAACCGCGGCTGCGCATTTCTGCAAGCAAGAACCACCAGCGAACCAACAAAAACGATGGTAACGTAAAGGAAATTCGTTAACATACACAGCATAAGCAGGCATCAAAGATTAAATCCCAATTCTGTTTAGCAGGTATCATTATCAAATTGTGTACAACGGACTCACCTCTTGACAACGAACAGAGACCCTTCGACATCCTTCCGACTCTGCACACATATCCATCACCCACAACCATTGAAACAAGTAACGTAAGCTATCAAAGAGCTAAGAAATCAGAGGATGGGAAAGCAGAAAGACAGCAGGAACGGGGGAAAGGAACAGAGAGAGAGAGAGGAGAGAACGGACCCACTGGCTAAGCTCGACGTTGAGCTCGTAGAAAGTGACGTGAGCGGCAGTGATGAGGATTTCTTCAACGAAAGGGTCAATTCGTTGTAGGACTATTAGATTGAGGAGCTTGGTGCTCTGCTGGTCCAGATTCGGCATCAGTTTCCCGTTCTGCGACATGATTTTCCTTCGCGCCATTTTCCCCTTGGCCTTAAATCCAAAAAACCCCTAGGGGGTCGGAGATGACCCACGAGAGGAAGGAAGCGGAGGGGAAATGGCGATGACGGGGATGAGAAGGAAGATGAAAGTGAAGAGGTTGGATTAGGAATTAGGATACGAAACGGCAGAGTATGGTGTGGACTATGCCAGTGTGTGGAGGGTAGGAATGGCAATGGGCAGGTCCGGGGCGGGTTTTTTGGTATTTACACTCGCTCCGTGGCAGGTTGTGTCCAGATCGGATAATTGATCACTGGTCGCAGGTCGTGGTAGGTCGACCTAATGAGAGCGGATCCGGTGACTAAGGGGGAGTGCTTAGTCACTTGACTAAGCCCCTCCCAGCCCTTAGATCTGGACACATCAATCTGATGGTTAAAAAGTGGGAAGGGCTATTTAATTAATGACAGGGGTAGTTTGGGTATTATGGAAAATTACGAAGTATACAAACCGGACTTAGAATCAGTACAAACCATACAAACATACGAACAGTACAAACTAGAGCGACAAAACATACAAACAGATTTACAAACATTACAAACGTATGAACTGTACAAACAATACAAACTAGACCGACAAACAATACAAACCATACAAAAAGAAAAAACACCTGGGTTGACTTTGGAGGCTCCATCCCTATATAGAGAGGCTCCTTCCCAAAGTCAACCCGGGTGTTTTTTAGACATACATACAGTACGAACACATACAAACAGATTTACAAACATTACAAACGTATGAACTGTACAAACAATACAAACTAGACCGACAAACAATACAAACCATACAAAAAGAAAAAACACCTGGGTTGACTTTGGAGGCTCCATCCCTATATAGAGAGGCTCCTTCCCAAAGTCAACCCGGGTGTTTTTTAGACATACATACAGTACGAACATGGTGGACAAAAATGACAAACTATACCGACAATCCATACGAACTGAAAAAACACCCGGGTTGACTTTGGAGGCTCCATCCCTATATAGAGGGGCTCCTTCCCAAAGTCAACCCGGGTGTTTTTTAGACATACAAACAGTACGAACATGGTGGACAAAAATGACAAACTATACCGACAATCCATACGAACTGAAAAAACACTCGGGTTGACTTTGGAGGCTCCATCCCTATATAGAGGGGCTCCTTCCCAAAGTCAACCCGGGTGTTTTTTAGACATAAAAAACATTACAAACATGGTTGACAAAAATGATAAACACGATACACAAAAATAACAAAGTTTACAAACATTACAAAAAAAACCGACAAACATTACAAAATAACAAAGCGTACAAACATTACAAAAAAAACCGACAAACATTACAAAATAACAAAGCGTACAAACATTACAAAATAAACGACAAACAATACAAAGCATACTAACAGTACAAAATCTCTCTCTCTCTCTCTCTCTCTCTCTCGGCCCAACATATTTTTATTTTTATTTTAATGATTAAATAAATAACTTGTATAATTACTACAATGTCCTTTATTAAAATGGATTAATCTGAACCATTGGATTTTAATGAGGTGGAAGGGCTGAGATTGACTTAGTCATGTGACTAAGGCCCCCCCCTCTTAGTCACCTGATCCTAGCCCCGACCTAATGGGTATGCAATTTATATGAAAACATTAGAAATATTCGTTGTTTTTATTATAAGACTAAGAAAACAAACAATATTATGACAATTGTAGTTAATTTATTGGAGAAATTGAGGTTTTTACTAATTTACAACTTTATTATAGCTAAAATATGAAGCAATAAAAGGAAAATTCTAAGTAATTTGACTAAGATTATATGTAATTTAGACAAGAATGGGTCGAGAATGGGGGCGGGTCACGGCAGGTCGGGTCGATGAGACTACCCATGTCTGCCCCGTCCCGCCTACGGGGCAGGTCGGACCCGCCCCAAAACAGGTCAAACAGGTCGGGTAAAACGGGTCAGTTCGAAATTGCCATCCCTAGTGGAGGGGATTGGTATAAACGGATCAGGTCAGTAACCTTATGGTGAGTAACCATGAGTAACCCGTCCACATTAGCATGACATCAGCATAATTCTTTCTCGAAAGCCTTTAATTTTCCCCTCCTTAATCTTTGACGGACGATTTATCACTCGTTTTCAGTCGAAATTTAGTTTTTTTTGCACAGTTAGATCAGATTAAATGTGCTCTTCAAAATGATATCCACTTTGATATATTTTTTAACAAAAAAATTGAGCCATTTTTTACCACTCTATACCATATGGTATTGACTGGTATTGAAATAAGAGCATACTTATGGTTTGAAAAGCGTATCATGGTGGTATGAACAAACAAAGAATGTATGATGATTGATACATGATAGTAGAAGTATAGTAACTAGTCATTTACGATTTTTAACATTGTGTATCACAAGATACCACCCCGTACCAGGGTGGTATTGTGTGGTATTTTTTGTTAGTCGAAAATATCAAGAACATCACTCTGCATATATACCAAACAATCATTGATTTAGTTAGTCGTAGTGTTTCAAATGGTGTTCTTTGTTAAGAACCGTTAGTGTCAATACCTCGAGTTGTTGATAAAGGTTTAATAATAAATCTCATACCAACCAATAATTCATGATTTACCTGGTCGTTCGCTTTCGAATGATCTTAAAAAAAGTATTTAGTAACAATAAATCGAGTTGTTGGAAGATTTCAATAATATATTATACCATTTACTAGTACCATGCTCCCTTATAAGAAAGTCAACTTATACGAAATTGATGTTTGCACATATCTGTATACCGTATGCGTAAGAAATGAGGTCGCCAAGATTCAAACACAACAATTAACTATCGTACCTAATTTAACCATTTTGCCCCGAACTAGGGTGGGTCCCGGGACCCACCTTGTTACCCTCTCCCTCCGCCACTGGCCTCCATATAATATAAAGAGGTTCTGCTTCAACACCACCTCAGTTAATCTTTTCCTGGCTTCTGCGCATAATGAGGGGGGATTTATTGATCATTTGCTAGCTTAAAACACTTTAATTATTAATTAAAAGCAAATCCGAACTCCGACCAAAAAAAGGACATCCCTTTTTAATTTAGAGATTCTTTGGTCATATCGTGGACTTAAAACACTCAACTTATTAATTAAAAACAAATGCGGACTCCAACTAAAAAAATATATCCCTTAATTTAGGCTTGGCAATGGGTCGGATACGGGGCGGGTACCCCATATCCGTTGCCCGCTATATATGCCCGCGGGTAAAACCCGGATCCGCCCCATTAACCTTAATGGGCACAAACTTTGGACCAAGCCCAAGACCACACGGGTATCGGTGAACCCGCGGGTCAATTGTTACCCGTGACCTGTCCATAAATATAAGGCAACCAATTTCAATTCATTCCCTAAGCATTACAAGAATTTCTGAAAAACAAGTTCTTATAACATTCAACAAGAAATTATGAACTGCAAACCCAGAAACCTTACTCAAAATCAACAATCCGACCATAAATAAACCCAAAAATAACAATCACTCAAACCCAGAATTGAAACCCACAGTGTAAAAAAAATCCCAGCTAACAAACAACCATGAACTGCAGTCTGCAAACCCAGGAACCTGACTCAAAATCAACAATCTGACCATAAATAAACCCAAAAATAACAATCACTCAAACCCAGAATTGAAACCCACAGAGTGTACAAAAATCCCAGCTAACAAACTTCTGAAATAACACTTCGAGTCTGAAAGATTGAAACACAAAAAACAAAAACAGAAGCCATTCTGAAGAGCAACAATCAGTGTTGAATCTTCACTCCTAAGTCTCTCTTTCTCGTCCTTGCATCTTCTTTCAATGAGATTAAGATTTCCTGAATTCCAACAACATTTACAACTTCAGATTACTATGTTCTACAAGGCTTTAGTAAAATTTCAGCAGTAGCAAAGCTTTAACAGTAAAAAAAGAAACAGAACACACTTACAGACACCAATAGCTAGTCGAGCAGGTTGACTGCAGCAACCTCATCTTCATCTCCTTCTAGCTCCTTTTGCATTCCAACTCCATCTGAAACATAAACAGTCTGTTTAGTAAAATTCCTAGGAGAACTGAATAAACAAATTACAACAAGAGAAGTTTATTACATGTGCTCTCTTCCACCGTGGCATCATCCATTGCCTTAGCAGAGAAAACTCCCTCCAATGCTTTCAATTCAGCAGCAGACACTAGGAGCAATAGCAACATTCAAGTAAACAGTTTAATTAGCGAGAAAATGAAACAATAGCAAAGTAAACATAATTCATAATTGAACTAAAAAAAATTCACCTTTGCTATCATCCTGAATCCAAGTCCTTAATATCATCATCGCTTCTATTGTTGCAGGATCAAGTCTGCTCCGATGGGGATCAAGAAGCCTCCCACCAGAACTGAAGGCAGACTCAGATGCCACACTAGTAACAGGTACAACAAGTAAATCCCTTGCAATCTCTTGCAAAATGGGATACTTGGCACCGTTGAATTTCCACCAACCCAACACATCAAAATCTGGTGTTCTAGGATGAACATCCTCAGCTAGATAATGATCTAACTCGGTGGTTACTGCAGAAATTTTGGTTTTCTTTCTTTGGCTAACATACAGATCAAAATCCAGATCTGTAGCCGAAGAAGAAGGATGAACAGCAGAAGATGCAGAAGTGTTTTTGGTGGCTTTTCTTTGATACTCAACAACCAATTCGGCCATAACTGATCTGACCCTTTCACTCACTAGATCAGTATTAGTGATACCGAATTTTCCAGCATAGTAATCAACCAGATCCAATTTATACCGTGGATCCAATACAACAGCAACAGCCAACAGTAAATGAATATCATCCCAATACTTCACAAACTTATTCCACATATTCACAGCCATAGAAACAATCAGCAGATTAGGATCACTTAACCATTCCATCAACTTTAACCTCAAATCACACACTTTAGCAAAAAACTGATTCGCTGTTGGGTAGTTTGAACCAGAAAAAATTAAAGTGATGTCCTTGAACACATCAAGCTTGTCAACCAAAACAGTAGCAAAGTCCCACTGCTCGTTGGTAGGCAGAGAATTATATTGAGGCTCTCTTATTTTCAGTATAGAGAACACTTCCTTATACGGGATAGCACAAGAAAGCATCTCGTAGGTGGAATTCCAACGAGTGGGACAATCCAATACCAACTTCTTAGAAACAGATAATTTGAGTTGTTGGGCAGTTGCATGGAAAAACTCCACTCTCCTGGGAGTGCAGGTCCAAAAGACCACACTCTCCCTTATTTTTTCAATACCATCTTTCAATACATCGAGTCCATCCCTCACAATCAGATTAAGGATGTGAGCAGAGCACCTCATATGAAGAAGTGTGCCATCCCTAATTAGATTCGATAACACTAGCCTTTGTTTAATTAGATTTATCATGGAATCATTGGTAGTACAATTGTCAAGAGTAATGGTTGACAATGTACTATCAATGTTCCAAGATCGGAGGCATTGAGCTAGCTTTGCAGCCATCCTCTCACTAGTGTGGGGGGCAGGGAAATATCCAAACATAAGCAGATGGTTTCGCAACTTCCAAAAGTTGTCTATATAATGGGCAGTGACAGCCATGTAAGATCTTTTTTGGTTTGTGGCAGTCCACATGTCAGTTGTGACAGCTATACGACCTCGATTTTCATTAAGGACCTTCTGAATCTTAGCCCTCTCTAAACCATATATAGTAACTATATCCTTCTTTATGGTATTTCGGGTTGGAACTTTGAAGAGAGGATTCAAGGTGCAACAAAACCTTTTGAAATAAAGGTGGTCCACAATAGAAAGGGGATACTCATGCACCAAGATCATGGTGCAGAGCTCCTTTCTAGAAACCTCACTACTAAACTGATTCGTACTCAGATCGGCTGTTCCCTTGGCACTATAGTCAGCCCCAAGGACCTTTTGACTACCATCATGAATTTTTTTATGAACACAACGGTTCCTATGAGTCCTAAGATGGGAGGTACCATTACTCGATTTTCCAGCCAAAATCTTCTTACAATAGTTGCATTTTGCTTTCAAAACCCCATTAATTATCAGTCTGGTGAAGTGAGGCCACACATCAGACTTTAAGCACCTACTAGCACCTAAGGGATTTTGGGGAAGAGCATCTTCAGTAAGGTTTTCAGAATTACCAGGTTGGTTTCCATTGTTATTCTGAATTGGTGCATTCTCAACTTGTTCAGGTTCCATCTGGGTAAGAAACAGAAATAAAAGAAACGTTTCAAAATGAATTCCAATGTCGTTCTAATGAATCAAAATTCAATGATTAGACCATTAGAGATTAGATAAAAAAGAAGAATGATGAACCAAAGTCTATTCTGTAATGTTGATTGGATCCTCTCACAATCTGGATTCGATCAACATTACAGAAGATCATGGTTAAACAGTTTGATGATTGAATCAAGTCTATTCTGTAATGATAATTTAGATAGTTTTACTGTTTTGGGATTAGATAATTTGGGTGCATTTACTGCATTAGATAATTTAGAGTTTATACTTTATATAGTTTTAGGATTAACCAAGTATATTATGTAATGATGATTAAATCCTCTCACAAACTGGATAAACCATTACATAGACTACTTACTAACTTACAACAAAGTGATAATTAGTTGTAATTTGGATTCATTAGATGATTTAGAGTTTACATTTGGGTTCATTAGCAGAAACAGATTTATGAATTAGCAGAAACAAAGTGAACATTAACATTACAGTCTCTTGAACTTAGGTACAATAAAATCACATTGACCATTACCTTTAACCATAACATAAACTACTTGCAACAGTGACATTTTCCAAGAACAGAATCACACTAACCATTAACATTTAGCAGACACATTTAGTTCTTAGTTTTAATGGTGATCAGTAGTATACGATGGTTACTTCAAAGGTGATTAGTCTACAATTATCTAATGCATGCACCAAAAACAGACATCAACAACCAGGAACAGACATCAACAACCAAGAACCATCAAACAAGGAATGGCGATTTACCTCGGCAGAAAGCAGTGGAAGAACCAGTTGCGAGATGCGACTCCCGAATAGCAAGCTACAAAAGCAAAAGATGAAATTTAGATAATTAGGGATTTATTGATTTTGTCGAACTAAGCATGCACCAACATCAATTAATGAAACTAACTAATGTCTAACAAACTTACTGAGAACGCAACAAAGTAGGGTTCCGAAATCTGGAAGGCTAAGGTTTCTGGATTTTGGGTTCGATGAACTGCATGTGAACAAAATGTCGAAGTTAGTCACCTATTTATAAGTCTAAGAGCAAAACTGGAATAAGGTAATAAAGAACTAAATACTTATCTCGATCTGGGAAAGAAATCCTTTGCATGCACGATTCAGAGAAGATTTCTGTCGATTGAGACATTTTCGGAGTTTGGAGGGTTGATTTACAGTAAGATGTAGTGTTATGGATGATGGGATCGTCGATTTGCGAGGGAGAATAGTCGGGAAGAAGGAGAAGTCGGCGGAATCGAAGGGATTTGGGGAGGAAATCGGCGATATCGCCTCGGATGGGTTGAGAGGAAATCGGGGATACAAGGTCGGCGGAAGATGAAAATGGACTGTCCACAAACCCTAACCCCAAAAATGAGGCATTATATATGCGCAGCAAACGACGTCATTTGCTATCGGTGCGGATACGGGCCGGGGATCCCAGAATCCGTGCCCAGCCCATCACCGCGTACGACGAGTCGCGGGTTTGCCCGCAACCGCGAATCTGACCGGCCTCGCGGGTTTAAGCCCAATGCAGGCGGGCGGGCCCCGGCGGATATCCAAAGTCCGCGGGCCCATTGCCAAGCCTACCTTAATTACCGAAAAAATATATATCATTTTAATTAACATGTTATGTTTTTTTTTATAATGAATTAACATGTTATGTTATATATGAGCTTATTTACGATACTTCAAAGTATTGGTATTTGCATATACCATTTGAATTTGCGTCATAATGGTAAAAGTATAAGTTTAGTTTGTATCATTAAGTAATTTGTATATATATATGCATATGTGCAAATAGTACCATAACATTAAATGTACACTTTCAGATTGTATCGTAAATGAATTTGTATGAAAAGATTTAGGTACAAATTAAATTTGTACCACAACATCAATTGAGACAACCAATGGTATGAAACATTGTAAAAGTCCTCTATATATATTTGTTAAAACTGTTATTAGTAGTCGTGTTTTATTAAATAACACGCTTTAAAACCGAATAGGCAATCAGTTTATAAATGATTGTTTAGTAGGATATTAAATATAAATAAGGAATAAAATTTGTAAAATATAAATGGGTGATAGTTGAAATAAAAAAAATGATAATTTAATATATACAAAACTAAAATATTTAGTAATAATTTGGAAGTTATAGTTGCTTTTTAGAATTGTTACAATACATACATTGTTTAGAATGTGACTACTTCGGTGCACTCACAAAAATGAGTGTGTTCAATGCACCTAACTCAAAAACTAGTCTTAATGTGTCGGATTTTGAATTTTAATTTGTAGAATTAGTGTAATATGATTATATAACATATGATAACAACTAATTAGCGAATTACCCTAAGCCCAAGACCTCCAATTTTGAGTTTTATCTCTAAATCCCAAATTATAAACCCTAACCCTCACCCTAAATCTCTAAACTCTAAATCCTTCGAATTAAAGTAAATCTATAATGGTTTTGTCCAAATTCATATGCGTTATTGTTCATCACATCATAAATGATGGTTGACATCATTTTGACATAAATTGCATGTTTAAAATGACGGTTATGAAGCGAGTACACTGAATGCACCCAAAAAAGTGAGTGCACCGAAAACGCCACCTTATTTATAATACATTATTTCGCCACCTTGTTTATAATACATTATTTCCCCCCATTTTTTTCATATAAGTTCATAAATTCTTTACTAAATTATTGAACAATCTCAGCTGAGATAGTTAAACCTTTTCACAGTGATTATTGATGTCGGGACATGGCTAGTTGAGGTAAAATAATGTCGATCCCCAGTTGAAATGGTTGCAGCTTCTTACTAGCTCAGACTATGAACTGGATTTTGTTGAAATGACAGGATCCGAGCAGTGAATTTGGCTATCGAGTTCTGGGAGATTGCTATGCTTTTGGCCAACACCCTGGATGCCGCCAAGCGCATATGTGACTTTACTTGAAGAGACCTTGTCCATATGTTTATACAGAAAAGGCGCCATGAACATGCAACAAATGGCACAGGAGCACGTTGCATTGTCGATTCGACAATAAGAGCATAAATTTTTATTGATTAGATTCTCAGCAAACATCTTTCAGATCTTTGACAAGCTTCGGCTAGAGAAAATGGACCAAGCCTCTCTTTGTTTCTAACATTACAGGGTAAATAGCGTGGTAAAGCATGAAACCATCGAATAGATTAGCGACCAATTCTCTCCAACTGCTTGATTGAATTGCTTGGGGGTGGCAGTGGTAAGTAACGGCAAAGGCGAAGTGGGGAAAATAGAGACGGGTCACTCAGTTGCCTTGCCTTTGCGCCTGCTGCTACTGTCAGTTTCCAAGAGGTAACAGACCATGGAATCGACATCATCCCCAAATATGCTGTAAGCTTCAATTGCTTGTAGATAGCTGAACCCCATTGACAGCACCATTTGCATGCTACTGCTGAGTCCCCCACCATCAGGGGGAGCGGGGTCTCGGGCCCCTTCAGCCTTTGTCTCGCTCCCGGAAGACCCTGTTACAATCCAGACTGAAAGGTTATCCAGATTCGTATATAACTTCCGGCAACTGATAGTAGAAGAGCGAATATGGAGAAGAGTAAGATGGCAGTTCGGAGCAGGAGTTCTGTTAACTTACAAGCTCCAGAGGATGATGGTTCTGCGCCCGAGGATGATGATTCTTTACGGCCAACTTGCAGTTTCCACTTGTCATTGGCAATATACTCGGCTCGAGAAGCTTCCATCACCATACGTTCCATCTCCTTCTCAGTAAGCTCAAGATCAGAGTAAAACCGCCCTTCAGCTACAAGTGCCTGCCAGTAAATAATACGTTAGAGACAGGGAAAAGCAATTGGTCGGAGTAAAAGCCAAATCAAGTCCCATAACAACTTGTTACATCATATGCTAAAGGGTTACATTATCAATCTGCTGGTCCTGCTGAGCCTTGATAGCAGCTTTGACTTGATCCTTGTCCACATTTCTCTGCCGTATCAAACAAGTTACCAAAAAGTGTTAGAAGGTATGTAACTCTTTAAAAATCCACTTGAAGGGATAGGTACCACAGAAACTAGGGAACATACCCCTCGAAGAGAGCCAAAACCAAGTCCAGCACCAACAGTCAATCGCCGTGGATCAACAAGAGAGTTGTAATGGTTGCCATGATGATAACTCAGCCGTACGGGTGGCGTGTCAGTGTTGTAGTTGCCATGAAATATATTGATAGGCTCTGCATAACAAATTTAGTTAACAATCAGCATACACGATTGAAGAGAAAAGAATTTGGAAAATCCACCAGTTCATTTTGTGCAGACATGTACCCGTGCTATACGAATAGATATGGATTGGACGATTATACATTTCTGACATTGCTTGAATCTCCACGTTATTACCATAAACCTGTTATCAACAAGATTAAAAAGTAGACTATGTACTAAGCAAAAGAAATTAATGGGATGCAGTCTACATTTAATTGTACTTTACAAGTTGCTAATGAATAGAAGCACTAACAGAGAATGTACCTTGTCTCTTCTCTTCCTCTTACAGTATGAGGAAAACCCTTCTGTAATAAATTGAGAAAAGTGGTCCCTCTCTCGTTCCTACATCAAAATCAAAAACCACCATAAGGGTATAGCCAAAAACGATACCCAGGTTCAGAGCAGGAGGCACAGACTTCTAGCAGCCACCAATTCGCATGAAATTTCACCCAATACAACACCAGAAGAACACAGTCTACTTATCTAACTCTTATCTCAACGTTACTCAACAATGACGTGCCACAAAACAATCAATATAGACAACAAATTTGATGGACAAGTCAGAAAAAGGAGATACTCTTACCATATAGTCAATGCACATTTGCCTAACTAAATCATACGCTTCCGAATCCCCATATACTTGATCAGCCACAGCACGAAAAAGACAATTTCCATCCTCCAACATTCTTTTGACTTCTAATCCTTTAGATCTCCTGATGTCGATCTCAAATTGGCGCTCCCTTTCCTGGATCGGTAATGATATTCAATATTCGACTAGTAAATCTACTATAAAAATGGAGCAGCTAAGCAGTATCATTAAGGGATGTCATCATGTTGTAAAAACAACATACAAGAACATGACTACAGGAAGCCATAAGAGCTACCATAGTGGACACATGCTAACAATAGATTGACCGAACTCATGGAAGTTCAAGATGGACCGTAAAACTGGGATAGAATAACCTAGATAGATCACCAAAGTGTACAGATTCAATGAGGGGTTGTATAAGATTGGTTTTTTTGTTTCCCGGAGGAGATACTTAACACTTTCAGACGATGATACCTTTTGGCAAATTGCCAAAAGGTTTAGATGGTTGCCTTAAATTTAACATAAAGGAAAGATGGTTTATCATCATCAAAATCTAGCTTTCAATCCAAACCTAATGATCAAGATAAGACATACGAACTGCTGAAGGTACACCAAAACAGCCATCAACACACTGATGATCTACCAACAACAATAGCACATGTAACGTGAATCACTTTCTGAAACTACAATACTAAAGTGGATGAATCACAGAATGCAGTGTCTTATTTCTGAAACACAAGCAGACATGATTTACCCCACTTAGCTATTTTAGAGCTCTCAGAAACTTACCAAATCACCGTAGGAGGAAGCCAAACATGGATTTTGCTCATCAGCACTATTATACCCCTCATTTTCCACGTGAGACCTCGGAGACGATGGCCTAGATCCAGTTGGTGAACTCCTGGCAGAAACAACTGGCCAAGCATGTGCCCTTCTCGATGATCCAGTTCGAACAGCATCAGGACTCCCAGATAAGCATCTCCTTGTATTATTGTTTGCTGTTGACAGTTTGGGAGGTGGGACAGGTGGAGGAGGTGGTTGACTACGTACAGCAATCGCAGGTGAAAGAACACTACTTGAACTTTCGCCCTCTACCTCAGACCTTCCAATTGCCATCTCTTCTCCTTTTATTGTGTCTCCACACCCTAGAATATCATCACTGAGTGCTCCCCCACAATCACCAGCATCGTCACTCAAACATTTATTTCTCTCACCATATTCACATTCTGGAAGATCGTCATTCTTCACTGCTTTATTTTCACTAATTCCACATTGCTCCTGGGAGATTTCACCTACACAAATCTGCTCCTGCACCTCATCAATTATTTCCTCATCTTTCGCAGCCGGAAGAACTTGGTTGGTAGTAGCAGTAGCCTGGGTTTCAGGACGAGCAGCCGATGAAGACCCTGCTCTGCTCTGGTTTGAAGAAGAAGAAGAAGAAGAAGAAGAAGAAGAAGAAGAAGAAGAAGAGCTACTGCCTCGCTGGACCAAAATCCGAGTCATCTCGCTTGTGAAATTATATTATTTGAAGTACTTATTCAAGTTCAGGGACCGTCTTCACTACTCTCCCAGATGAACAAAACTTAGAGGCATAAAAAGATACCAGCTGACATGTGTTTATCGCGTGTTCTAGCCTTGGGCGCAGTGATCCCTATTCCTTGGCAGAAGGATTTCTTCCAACAAAGTGTGTTAAGCTCCTCGCCGCAAACGAAGGATCTCTGCATTCCCCTGACAATTCTCATGAGACCCCAAACGTCCAACGGAAAGCAATTATAACCTTCTCTACGTAGTTTAAATTTAAACCCTGAGTACTGAATCCCAAACTACACCCTTCAATGGTTCAAGCTGCAACCAAGAGAACCCAGTCCAAGAAAATCAACAAACATTCTCTATTGAAACACCAAACTCTGGAAAGATTCATTCTTTTTCAAGATCAAGCCATGCTTAATTCACCACAATAACTTAAGTGACACCCGAAACTAAAAATCAACGGAAGAACGGAAGGTAAAAAAAGAACCAGAGAAATGAGACAAGCTGCTCATCATGGACAAAGCGACAGCAGAAACCATCCAAAAATAATTTAACTCCAACATTTATTGCACAATCAGACCAAAGAACCCCAGAGATAATCATGTTTATTGACTTAATCAGACAGAAAAGAAGACTGTAATCAACCAAAAGGAAGCGGAAAAAACACTGATTGAAAGGTAAAATTCTCACCTTTTAACCGACCAGCTTACTTAAGAACAAAACCCACAATTAACTAACTTAACCGAAACTCACCCCACACTCACAAGAAACAAAAGGACACCAAAAAATCCCACTTTCTTCAGTATCGCCTCTCATCCCCCACCAATTTCTCAGAAACCAAACAGACCCCATAATCGAATCTACCAATATATAACACAAACAAGCTGATCAGACATCCTAACGAGGAGCTAGAAACCCGAAGCATTGCACGGCACTGGTGCGGAAAATTCCAAAGATGATGAAACTCAGAACAGCGACGAAAATAGAAAGAAGCCCCCGAGTTGACTCAGGCCGAGCCAAGAGACTGACCTGAAAGACGAGCACCGTCAAGGGAAAAAGCGCTCTTTCTTCTTCGTCGTCCTCGTCGTCGGGATCTGTGGGAAAAGGCCAACGCCTCACCGATTGGCGATATATATAGAAACAGAGAGGGGAAATTTGAGTTCGGTTTTTTTATTTATTTATTTATTTAGGGTTTCTCTGGAGAGAACGATGAGAAGAATAAGAAGACGAAGAAAACGGGAAAGGGGGAAATTAAAAATACAAAAAGCATGAAAGGAGAAAATAAAAATAAAAAAAGACTTGGCGGAAAAGGAGGGGGAAAAAAGGAATTAAAAAAATTGAATAGATAATTGGCACGAAACAATCAATAATAAAATAAATTAAAAATGGGAGGCTTTGCCGTGGTGACGTGGACTCTACCATCGCTTGCAGACGTCTGGGAGCCGGGAGTTCCACAGTCGTACACGTGGCGAGTTCACTTTTTGCTGTCTTATGTAGTAAGTAGTAACATAAGTGGAACAAAACAAAGCTAAGCTAGACAAAAATCTTTTATTTTTCTATTCAAACTTTAAAAAAATAATTACTTGTATATAAATGAAAAATTGAATTAATGTGTCGACGAAGGCGGGGGGTGATTTGTTGGTATTAATTTGTACTGATATATATCATCTTTGAAGTTAGTAAAATTTTAAATGAGTAAATCGATAGGTTTCGATCCAATTAATAGAAGTATCATTCACAACAACTATATGTAGTAGCATCTATATGACATGAGATCTTCGTCCAAAGCTAGCTTTTTTATATACATGTTTTAGCATAACATCTTTTGACACCAAATAATAATCACGAGCATATAAGAAAAAATGAAACTGATTGAGAATCAATACAATTGAAGCCGTAAATCAATCTAAAGAACTATTCCTAAACTTTCTTTTGCAAATTAAAAAATAGATCATGTAAAATTCTCGTCAAATTCACGATCCCCATTCCCCACCTAATTTCGTAATGTAACTCCCGAGCATGGTTGTCATGCCGGTGGCATGCCACCTGGTTGAACCTGGTTTAACTTGTGCCGGTCATGAAACCAGCATGACACCACCGGTATAGCCGGTATGATCGACTTACGCATTCTAAGTAAAATGACATCATTTTAATGAATTTAATGAATAAAAAAATTAATTTATTATTCCTTGTAACTAAATTGTCCACAAATATGTTTTATATATGTTTAAATGCGTTAAATATTAATTTTTTCACATTTTTTAAACCGGCATGAACCAGCACAAACTGGTTATACCACCGGTCGTACCATTTCACTTGCTAAACTGGCACAACGGTATAAACCGGTTTGACAACCTTGCTCCCAAGAGTAAAAAACAGGTTACCGATAGGATTAAAAATGGGAAAAGCAAGTTGCTTTGTGGGCCAAAAAAAATTCGGCCCCTCAATTCTCTTCCTTATGGAGACGAAGAAAGATGAATCATTCTTGGAAGACAAGAGGAGAGGAATGAGGTTTGACCATGGAGAATATGTTTGTCCAGAAAACGAAGGTAGTGGTTTAGCGGTTTGGTGGAAAGATGATGTTGAAGTGTGTGTGATTGATAGGTATAAGTCCTTTATGGACATTAGCGTTAGTCAGAATGGAGTGGTTTTCTTTTGTACCTTAGTCCATGCTCCTGCCACGGCGGTGGAGAGAAGGACTTTTTGGGATCGACTTTCGAGCCTGAGGGAGACTCAAGACGAGTCATGGCTCATTGTTGGCGATTTGAATGTGGCCATGTTCCCCCATGAAAAGCAGGGGCGTTGTCCCCTAAGAAATGAAAATGTAATCCCGTTCAAAAGTTTTATCGACAGCAATGTTCTCATTGATCTTGGCTTCTCGGGGGAGGCTTTCATCTGGACCAACAACCAGCAGGGGGGGATTTGATCAGGGAAAGGCTTGATCGTGCTCTATGTACCTCTAGCTGGCTCAGAACCTTTGAGAAAGCAAGAGTCGTCCATGAAGACTTTGTGAACTCGGATCATTGCCCGATCAGAGTGGATCTCCACCACTACAAACCAGTTACCTGCACTCCGTTTCGCTTTGATAAGCGATGGAAGGAAAATGAGGAGTGCAAGCGGATTGTCAGTGACCGATGGGGCACCGGAGGTCCAGTTCAGGGGATCTTGAGTGATTGCCAAAGAAACATCATGGCCTGGGCAAAAATGGACAGAACGCAGAAACTGAAAAGAGAAAAGGAATTGAGACAAAGATTACAAGAGCTTCAGGGTCCGATAAGGACCCAGGATATTATTGAGGAAGAAAGTTTTCTGCTTTGGGAACTTGACAAGTGGTGGACCTCAGAAGAATCCTTCTGGGCTCAGAGATCAAGAAATGGTTGGCTCCAAGAAGGAGACCAGAACACTGGATTCTTCCATGCATCTACAATTCGAAGAAAACACAGGAACAGAATTCTGAAGCTAAGAGATGCGCTTGGGAACTGGTTGGATAAACCAGATGAGTTGGATCATCACGTCAACGACTTCTATCGACATCTGTTTGAGAGTAGAAGAGGGAGCTTTGACCATTCACTGTTAACGGGGTTCCCTGCGCTGGTCACTGATGAGATCAACAATACCCTCACTGCTCAAATCACAAAGGAGGAAGTTCGCAAGGCTGTTTTCCAGTTGGGGGCAAACAAGGCCCCGGGCCCTGATGGGTTCCCAGGCCACTTTTTTCGGACCTACTGGTCATGCATTGAGGATATCTTCTGCAAAGAGATCTTCGATTTTTTCAGGACAGGGATTATGACAGAGGGCTGGAATGATACCTTCATCACTCTCATTCCTAAAGTGGACCATCCCGAGATGATTGGCCAGTTTAGACCAATAAGCTGCTGCAATTTCCGTTATAAAGTCATTACGAAGATTATGACCATTAGACTACAACCATGGCTGCCAAATCTGGTGAATGAACTTCAAGCTGCTTTTACAGGGGGAAGACAAATCCAAGATAACATTGTTATTGTCCATGAAGTCTTGAACCAGTTTAAGAAGAACAAGAAGAAGAAAAAGAAAGAAATGATGCTGAAACTTGATATGAAGAAGGCGTACGATCTGGTGGAATGGGACTTCCTCATAAACCTTCTCAAGGCTTATGGTTTCAATGATACATGGTGCGGATGGGTGCAAGCATGCATCTCCACAGTGAAGTTCAGACTCCTGTTCAATGGAGCCCCTTCGACTGATTTTACTCCTTCACGAGGCATCCGGCAGGGGGATCCATTGTCCCCGCTCCTCTTCATCCTGATGTCCAACTCTCTGTCATTCATGATAGAAAAGGCTGCACAAAGACAATTTATTAAGGGCATCAAATTGAACAGAGAATGCCCTATTCTTACTCACTGCCTGTTCGCGGATGATACCGTCATCTTTGGAGAAGCATCAGTTAGGGAGGCTGACAACATCCTCAGCATTATCCATGACTACGGATCGATCACTGGACAGGAGGTCAATAGAGAAAAGTCATCCATGTTCCTCAGCATTATCCATGACTATGTACCTCTAGCTGTCTTCTGTAGTAAGTAGTAACATAAGTGGAACAACACAAAGCTAAGCTAGACAGAAATCTTTTATTTTTCTATTCAAACTTTAAAAAAAAAATTACTTGTATATAAATGAAAAATTGAATTAATGTGTCGAAGGCGGGGGGTGATTTGTTGGTATTAATTTGTACTTATATATATATATCATCTTTGAAGTAGTAAAATTTTAAATGAGTAAATCGATAGGTTTCGATCCAATAAATAAAAGTATCATTCACAACAACTATATGTAGTAGCATCTACATGACATGTGATCTTCGTCCAAAGCTAGCTTTTTTATATATATGTTTTAGCAGAACATCTTTTGACACCAAATAATAATCACGAGCATATAAGAAAAATGAAACTGATTGAGAATCAATGCAATTGAAGCCGTAAATCAATCTATAGAACGATTCCTAAACTTTATTTTGCAAATATAAAAATAGATCATGTAAAATTCTCTCGTCAAATTCACGATCCTCATTCCACACCTAATTTCTTAATGTAACTCCCGAGAGTAAAAACAGGCTACAGGTGAGCGCTACTACTATGCTATATAGTATTGGTGCTTTAATGTACAATTTGAAGTTGTGTCATAACATTAAATGTATAAATTTAGGTTGTACCATAAAGGAATTTGTATCATTATGTTATGGTACAACTTTACAACTTGAAGTTGTACCATCACATAAATGTACAAGTTTAAGTTGTACCATAAAAGAATTTGTACAAAAAATATAGGTACAATCTGAAGTTATACCATAACGTTAAAAGTACAATTTCAAGTTGTACCATAAAGACAAAAACTTATAGCACCAATACTATATAGTATTGTAAAATTCATCGGTTTAAAATGGAAAAGCAAGTTGTTTTGTGGGCCAAGAAAACTACTCCATAGATTTGATAGGGCAATGGCAGGCCAGGACATTAGCTGTTTGTTTGCTACTCGCTTGTCAGGCTTCCCATCATGGATCCGGGCCCATGTTAGATTCTTCACGTCAAGAGTAACTCCGACACGACACGCTTCATCTATGTTTTTGTCCTTTTCCTCGCCGTTGCCATGCCGTTCTTCCAAATTCCGGCGACATGAACCGGTAGATTGTCTACATTGTTGTACAAGAGAGTTCCTATCGGAGCCTTTCCTCAGGAGAGGTTTTGAAAGTGTTCATGATCTTGCATTAATGACAAGTAGAGAGCAATACTTGCCTCCGATGACCTCCCAAGGCGGTAATTATCTCGTTGACGGACACAAACGTGCCAGCGAAAGTCCCGAAAAACAGTTTGTATCTCACCATCTCCTTGACTGCTAGAGCAATGGCTCTCTCTCCGTAAATTCCCTAAATACGGACTGTTCCTCGGGAGACACGTCAGCAAAAGAAAGATTGCCGTTATTGGACAACGGCTGCAGCAGAGGAAAAGGAGACTAGAGTTGCAGACACAGAATCGGAAAATCGCTGGAAAATTACTGTTAAAACCGTATAGTTGCTGAGTTGGCGGCACAAAGGTAAAAGGAACGCTACGTGCACCGCCGGCCGACGGTATATGCCGGAAAAAAAAAATTGCACTTCACAGCTATTCACTTTTTTCTTATTAGATCTCAAGTACACTCTGAACATTTGAAGCCTCTCTTCCTTAGTTACAAAGCCGAGCTATCATGGAGCTATAATAGTCTTTGATCATTGTACACACAAAATCTTACGACATGAAAGCCTGAAACCCTCCTTCCCTCTTTCTCTTCCAAGGGCAGAAGAATGAATTTGATCTGTGTCTGTGAATGAGGTTCTCGTTACGACAATTACGTGTTGTGTATGAAGGTATGGAGAAACGGACCTAATGTTGAACACCGAAAACCCAGTTCAGGAATTTGCTTACAACAACAGCATTTGGACAAAAGCTTCCTACGGGCGCAATGTGAGATCACGTTGAGCGAGAGCTTCAACTACTCGACGTGCAGCTTCGGCTGTGTCGTTCAGGGGAGGGTAGCTCCAGCTTTCCGAGATCTGAAACCACGCACAGAAGTAAGAAACATGTCATGGAGGTATTTCAACGAATGTAGTATATACAAGATGGGGGGAATTTTCAATTTGTAGAGACTAAAAACAAAAGGTGATTGAGAAGGCTAAGGAGACACAAGATCATATGGGGGGCTAGAAATGCTACAAACTGAAAATAGGGCCATCAAACGAAATATTATGAATCCGGTTCATTCGATTGGCTAACCCTGTCGGTGTCTCCAGGTGATCTAATAACCATTTTCTCAAGTTCATTAAATTGACTGTTTGCTTACATCCTCAGAGCCAGTGAATGGTCGAACCACGCCTCGCTCTTTCAAGGATTTGTGGAACTCTGACAACTTCCATGTGCAACGCTCGGCTCCCATAACATAGACAGGTTTCCTGCAAGAAATAGTTTGCACATGTTAATCATATATCATATATCAATAAATACAATCCTGAGAAACCAACATGTGAACATCGCTGATGATTAGAAAACGTTTCTCATGCATACCCAGTGGTGCAAGCCTCGCTGACCATGCTGACTGAATCTGCTGTAACCACAAATGCATCTGCCCAAGCCAAATGCCCCATGTACGGATTTGGCTCTGATGTAGTAGCAAGAATCAGGATTAATAGGATGGTCTCAGGGTTGATAACTTGATATCAGCTTTTAACTTAAAATGACCGCAACATACCTTCACCATCCCAGATGTAAACCTTGGGGTTCTGTGCGAATTCTTTGACTATTACAGAAGACACCTGTGTGAGTTAGAGAGTAAAAAATGAATGCATGTTATGGACTTGTCATTATATATGCTCAAATTCACAATGATTACTGAATACGCAGGCCTTTTACCTTTAGAGGCGTTTTCTCCGAAAAGGATATTCTCACACTGCCGCAGGTAGCAAGAACACTAAGAAGAAAGTCACTCAACTGCTTTGCAAGATCAGCTCCATAGCGACAATATCCTTGAGAGAATTTCAAAGCGAAGCATACAAACATGTTCAAGACATCAGTAGGAGCGACAACTAAGTGCAAAATAACTAATTGTATACACTATTAATTCGAAAACTCCCAGCACAGAAGCTTATTTCAGTTATAGGTTCCTATGATTCTATAAACTCTCATGATTACCTGCTATTCATTTGGAAGAAGATCAGCCCCATCATTTTATGTGCAAGTATCTTTCAGATCAAATTCAGGACAGCTTATATCTAAAGTATATTCGCATTGAAATCTATTCATGTATTCACCTCCTACACAAACCCATAAAAAAGAAAGAGACACAAAGAAAATGAATGGGAATCGACTTACTTGCAGGTCCTCCAACATTAACCACTAGCAATGGCTTCGGCAGAGGGGCAAGTTCATCATGCCAAGCACTAGCTGCACTGCGGAGCGTGGAAAAATCAATTTGATGCAAAGCTCCTGTTGTCAGTACCTAATTTTATAGTCCATAATGTAAGCCACAATTTTTGGACAGAAAAGAGTAAAAAGCCAACAACTGTCAAAACCTAAACCAACTCCACAGGGGAGATTTCCACTAACAATATCTTACCACATGCTCATCTGGAGGCTCCTGCGGAGTTATCCATCTCAACATAAAATTTGGGACCTGCTTCTGTCCTTCAGGAGTCAGAACATAATAATCATGACGTGGGGTAATCACCAAGTCAAATCTATTAAGATGTGACCTAGGATGTTGAATCTGTGCAAGAACACAAAAGGGAAAACAAGGTCAGAAGGTTATGAACAACCAACAGAAAAGATACTTTAAGAACTGCATCTCTAGAAAAGATCAAGTGTGGTGGTGCTACTGATTGTAAGAATAACCCCACTGCGCTATGAGTTACAAAACCGTTTTAGAAGCTGGTGTTGAATATTTGGGTTATGAGTCGGGAGCCGTACAGAACAGATTTGACATGTCATTTCTCTGGATAAACTCTCCATGAGACAGAAGCAAGATGGCTAACTCTGACTCAAAATAACTAGTTCAATTTCACACAAATTTATCAAGCAATTCTTTTTTATTTAAATAACTGATAAATATTCATAGATTCCATTACTTCAGATTGTCATTTCACACACCCAGAAGTCTAATCGACTTATCAAACTACCATTATATCTTAACAAGAAAAAAGAGAGCAGTATTTAGCTTTGATCAATTAAATAACGCAATTTGCACCTTTAGGGCAAGGGAGAAGTGGAATACAACTTTAAGGCATCAGCAACGAACCTGAATAACAAAAACTTTCTCAGACGCTAAACGTTTTATAGAGCTTGCCACAGAAATAGTATCTCTTCCAGATGCAACAACCAAAAGAGGACCATCCCTGAAAGTTCCGATTGTATGTGCATAGACAAGATTAGTCTGAGAGATTAAAAAATAGAAAACATAGCCCCTCTTTAGGCGCCAAGAACTGTAACAATAAGTGAAGTGACTAAACAAGAGAAAGTACTTTTCATATGCATCACGTGCCAGATTCACGATATGCTTCACATCAGCTTCTAAAATTGAAGCCAATCCAGCACTACCGCCATTTTCTGAAGGGAAAGGTGAAAGTTTATTGGCCCTTGTAATTCGCGAGCAGATGCTTAACTTCGTCACGACATAATATAGAATTTTGTGAAGCCAAACTGGCAGCCAGTGCAGCCACTCATTTATTCCTCCCCTTGGTCTTGTAACCCGCTGCAAACAGTTGCAAGATAAAAGATCATAAGGCGAGAAAGAAACACAACATCCACCATCATAAGTTTTCGAGAATCAGCTTCCATCTTGATGAAAAAACAATTCCACAATGAACCAAAACCGCATGCCTCCTAATGGCTCTTAAACAGTTGCAAGATAAAAGATCATAAGGCGAGAAAGAAACACAACATCCACCATCATAAGTTTTCGATAATCAGCTTCCATCTTGATGAAAACCAATTCCACTATGAACCAAAACCGCATGCCTCCTAATGGCTCTTAAACACACCATGTATCGTCCAAAGAGGCATAGTTATCAACCTAGTGCCAATTACTACTGCTTTCAAATAAGCTAGGTTGATCAGTCAAGGTGATCGAAATGAAAGGAAATGACACGAAAAAGCATAATCAGCATCACTTCCATCTACATCCTATCAAAGAATTAAGAATCAGAACTACTTTTCTTCTCACTTCCAAATTCCGTCCACTTCCTACAAGAGAAACACGAGGAACTCAATTCAAACACCCCTTCACACGGCAATCACTACGACTGTATCGCACTCAAAATTCAAGAGCAGCTCCAGATCCTCAGCACAAGTCAAACAAGCTCACGCGACTACCATCGAGAGCTCTCAATCAATTCATAAACGAAACAATCCATTCATCCTAGTCTAATTGCAATCCCTACCAGCAGAAGCACCAATCCAGTTCAGGCAAATGATATAAACTGATGAGAGGGCGCATGGGAACTCACATAAAGTACATGCTGGTCGTAGAGCCCGAGTGCGCGAACCAAGCCGAGGCTCTGGTTCTCCGAACCGGCGAACCCGTTTCCAATCACAACAGCGCGCCTGACGACGCTGTGAGCGCCGCCTTCGAAGATCTCTGGGACGCCAGCGGCGGTGGGGCTGTCCGGCTGCGGTAATCGTATAGGCTTCATCAAGTACTCAGGGCCGGAATTCGCAACAGTGGTGAATCCCTAGAAAACGCTCCGATTGGTTGTTCTTTCTGTAATCGATTTCCGGTATCAGAAGAAAGTAAGCGAAAATGTTGGGAGGTTGGCTGACTGGGGAAGGAAGCAAAACCTGACCAGAACAGCCTCCAGCCCTCCACTGAACTGACCTTTTCGTTTCCCAGTTTCTTCCTCACTCCACGTTTCTGGTCCGCTTCTTTTCCATTTTGGTGCCCACGTTTCGTGTTCTGGTTTCGATTGAGATGTCTTTACTTGGGCCGAGTTTGATCACGGCCCTAACCTTGTCAAAGCCGACATACAGCCCATGGACTTTAGATCCAATTATGATCCTGTCATCTCAAATCCGTTACTATTTGTTATTTCTTGTAACCAACTATTCATGTCACTACCTATAATGTGGAATTTTAGGGTTAATTGTATGGTTGGTCACTAAGATTACAAAAAACGTTCATGTTTGGTCACTGAAAATATTTAAATCCAATTTTGGTTACTTAAATTAGTTAAATGGTTCAAGTTTGGTCACTCTCCGTCCAACTCCGTTAAATTTGTATGATGTGACAGTCAACCCTCAAAGTTGACCATTAACTCGGTGACGTGACAATTAAAAAATAATAAATAAAATAAATTTTAATCTTCTACCATTTCCAACCCATTTTCACAATAACGTAAAATAAATAAAACAAAAAATTATTATAGTTACAAATTGAAAGGGTAGCTTTCTCCTCCGCCACCAGATCCCTTCCCCGCAACCAAACCATCTCCCAATTCCCATCCCTAGATCCGTCCGCTGCCGCCGTCCCCGCCGCTCCCCGATCATAATCACCTGCACTGTCGCGAGCAATCGAAGGGTATACTTCACCCTCATCATACGAATTTCTCCCAGTGAACCAAGACCCTTCTTGTCTCCTCTTCTCTCGACCTTTCCCCTTGTCTTCTTCATCTGTTTGAGACAAACATATATACTTCACCCTCATCTTCTTGCATCACCTCCTTTGACCTATGGAACGAATTGCAGGCGAAATTGCTAAACGAAGCAGCGTAATTGATGGAACCAATTGCAGAACCAAATGGCAGTGGAAAATGAGGGCATGGGATTATGACGGCTGCGAACCCTCCAAATCTCGTTTCCCTCGACCAAATCCCTTGTTCAGTCAGAGGAATCTGGACCTCGCGACATGGAACATGACTTCTTCGTCCAAAAACTTCTCGTCCTTACCTCTGTGTAATAAAAAAAACAGTTGTCGCTGCTTGGATCCTATGACAACGGTCACAGAAGTGGCCGGAGGTCGTATCTATTCCCAGATCCCTTCATCTTGACAGAATAGTGGGTCACAGCGAGCGAGAGATGTTGAGCCCTGATTTTGTATATGGAAGGTTCGATGTAGATCCTGGAACGACGACAAAACAGGGGATGATGTTGTTTCGGTCGATTATTTGATGGCCAGTAGTCACCGTAGCTTCGAGATCTCACCTGCGCTGTCGCGAGCAATCGAAGGGTCGTGCAGTAGGCGGAGAGCGGGCTGGGACGACGGCAGGGGGCGGAGCTAGGATGAGGAATTGGAAGCTGATTTGGTTGCGGGGAAGGGATGTGGTGGAGGAGGAGAAAGCTACTCTTTTAATTTGTGACTATAATAATTTTTTTTTTTTTACTTTATTGTGAATATGAGTTGAAAATGGTAGAAGATTAAAATTTATTTTATTTATTATTTTTTAATTGCCACGTCATTGAGTTAACGATCAACTTTGAGGGTTGACTGTCACATCAGACAAATTTAACAGAGTTGGACGGAGAGTGACCAAACTTGAACCATTTGACTAATTTGAGTGACCAAGATTGGATTTAAATATTTCCAGTGACCAAACATGAACGTTTTTTGTAATCTCGGTGACCAACCATGCAATTAACCCTGGAATTTTAATACAACAATTGAGGACGGCAAGCGTCAATGTACACTGTTGTTATCTCATAATCGATCTCCAACTAAATCTATGTATCGTCATATTTCACAAATAGCGCATCAAAGTATATTTACGATCGAAATATATTACGAACACATGATCTAAGTAGCAACGACGATCACTAGCAAGAAATTAATTATGGTTATCTGCGGGATTCGGTGCAAGTCAAAGGGTAATACACAAAAACAAACCCTTCATCAGTTTCAAGTTTGACTTAAAAATCTGTATATTAATTGAGCAATAAAATCACGCACCTGCACAAACCATATATTCTCCCCAATGGTTAATCTCCATAGCTGGTACAGTGCATGGCTTCATCTTGGATTTTCATCCAACACTTTGCATTCGGTTTTCGCAGCAGTTGTTCATGCACTGCATGGCCCATAAAAAAGGTTACCAAAATCCAATTTCAGATTCTTATTGACAGACAAAAAACCGTTACTTAAGCAAAGTGGGACAAATTAAAAAAGTTATGATGAGTTACGTAGTACTATTCTATTTGAAAAATTATAATCTAGCAACCCGTTACTCTTTTATATCTTTCACCTTTTGTTGAAACCTTACCGCTCTTATAGTTCAGAAAGACATGCTTAACCTTACGCGCTTAGGAGTGCTTTGGTGTTAGGCAACGTCAAATCGCGCCTCGCCTAGCTAGGAGTTTCGCACAGCGAATTAAGTATCTAATACGCATCGACGGTGTAAGGCGACACGTTGGGAGATATGAATCGCTAAAATGTTGAAGTTAGTGAGAATATATGAAGCATAATTATAACACGTATTCGAATGACTTTGTACATATACTTAAAATACCAAACATATTACCCTCTTTGTGGTGAGAATTCACCCAAATTATTAATTGAATTTTTTCTTGTCAAACCAATTCATAACCAATTGAGTACCCCACAAATAATATGTTATTTTGTCAAAAAGGGGAAGAAAAAAAAAGTCCATGCAAAAACATGGATTGGCCTCCTCAGCATAGTAAATGATTTTTAACCTCTTCCCAACCTTGATAATTTTGTAACCGCCGTTACTCCCTCCATATAAACCCCATTCACAAAATCTTCACTTCAAACCCCACCAAAGCCAAAAATACAAGAAGATTAGTAAGCTAATTATGCTCAACTTTAGCCATTAGAGCCCCAAACCCCTCCTAGTAATGATGATCCTGCTCTTCATTTTCCTTCTACTATTATCCCACCTCAGCCAGACTCATGTCCTCGCTTCCTCCGCCATTGCCACAATCGATCAACACCCCTGCCTCTTCACTGCAGTTGCTGCAACAGCAGCAACCAGCAGTGAAAACGGATCACCACCACCAGCAGGATACGCACCCTGCTTTTTCTGGTGGTGGTGGTGGCTGCACCACCACAAACACCATCGCTACTTCTTCCTCCTCCCGCCACTTTATAGTGATGCTCCGGCTCCTTCACCGGTCAGCATGACTTCACCCACTCCAAACCGGTTTAACTTGATTAGTCCGGTTCAACCAAATTTCCAACAACTTCCACCACCACCGCCAACTCAGCCGTCTCCCACCTCCGCTCCTCCCGTCCCTACACCGCTGCTCCCTAAACACCCTCCTCCCCACCATCACGCGCCACCACCGCGTGGGATGATCACTTCTCCTCCTCGTCATCGCCACCACCGTCTTTTCCCGATCTTCACGCAGCCACCAAGTCATGCACCGTCAGCTCCCCCATCGCAGCCTCCAATCATCTCGCCGCCGCCCCATCGCCACCACCATCACCACCGCCACCACCGTTTTACGAAATCCCCGGCGGTGCCACCAATGAGTCAGACGCCAGGTAAGCCGCAGAGTCCTGCTCCAGCATCAAGTCCGAGGTCCCCACCGACGGAGCCGCCGTCGCCGCAGCTTGCCCGCACGGGCATCACCATCGTATTCAGTTCCCCCCGCCGGCGAGTGAATATTCTTATCTTCGGGGAACCGCTGTGCCCGAGATCTAAGTGATGTAATGAGAAAAAAAAATGATTATGTTTATCTTGTGTTGTTGCGAAGCGGCCAAATTATGTGCTTTCGAGATTAATGTAACAAAATGTTAGCCGGGGAAAGCAAATTGGCAAGCTCAATTATGTGAAATTGATTTGGAATTTTGATTAAACAAATAGGTCCCCCAAATCGGAGTGTTTAAAGGGCGCTCCAACTTTTTTTCATAAACAAACTGGGCTGTTTAAACCCTGATAACGTCATATGGTATAACAAGTTTGACAAAGTGGCCTCTACTACAATAATAACATGGGACCCAATAGGCAGAGAATGACCGAGGTTTGCCAAATAGTCAGCGACAGACATTCGATCCCTTGTATACGTGATTGATACGAACATGCCAATTTCGAGCAAGCCATCGACGAATCTCTGAAAACATGAGTGGTAAAAAAACTAAAACACCAAACTAAAATAGGGAACGACTAAACAATCCATAACATGGGACCCCATTAGGCAAAGAATGACCGAGGTTAGCGGACTAGTCGGCGACGACATTCGCTCCCTTGTACACGTGATTGATATGTATGAACATGCCAATCTCGAGCAAACCATCGACGTATCTCTGTACACCTGGGTGATAACAAACTAAAACAGGGAACGACTGAATATTCCATAAACATACTACAAGTAACAAAATGAGCTTGGTATTAATTGTCAAATAATGAGGGAATGAGACTATAATTGGGAGGAATAAAATAACATTAACTTATATTTCAGTACATACCGATCTCAATCCCATAATTTCTAATGCTAAATAACACTTGAAATTCAATCACAATCTCATAAAATAATACTTGTATTCTATAATATCAAATATCAACAAATTAACTAAAATGCCAGTTATTTTATAACCTATTTGACGTTTAATAAAACCATATTAAAGAAAAACAAATTTCCCATCCTATAAGTCCAGTGCTCCAACAAACCAAGTACAATAAAACAATCCCTTTCTGGGCGTCCAACACAACTGAAATGACTGGATAGATATATACATGTTTAAGAAACTAAAGGAAGAAGACGCAGAGAGTCCCATAGGCATCTGAATCTCCACCACCGAGAACAACTTTATTGGGTATTTACAAAGATAGCAGGAAACACCCATGTATGAAATGAAGCAAACCCCAAACCAGAATCAGAACCATTCAGCAGCTACTGCAACACCAGGACTCCAGGAGACCAGGAATTTACAAGAAAGGGAGTAAAATGGTGTGAACACAATCATATACCGCCTATCACAACCGAAGAAGCCAGCATTGTTCCGACTTCAAAGTCTTCGTGTTTATTGTCCATTCGTTTTCACGAGATCGCTTTTCGTTTGAGATTAAAAGAAAAGAGAGCCCTGAAGATGATCATGGCAAGAAATCTAAGGACACGGCATACCTCTGCTCAAGATCTGCACGAGGGTAAAGTGATGCCTCCGCAGAAAGCAGCAATTAGGAAGTACAGTAACACGACTATCAAGACCGTCAACAGCGCCCTGCAAAGCCAAAAGTTAGCAAGTTGCACAATGATCTTTCAGGATTACCAAAGAAAAGGAAATTTGTCGAGACGTACAAAAGTTTGGCATTCTTCATCCAAAGAGCTCTGCGAAGGCGTTTAGACTGTTTCCTGAAGTGGAACGATCCATCTTGCATGGTTGCGGTTTTATCGACAAGAAGCTCGATCCGGTCACCTCTCTCCAGTATCTTCTCAATGTTATCGACCATCACTGTCCGGAGCTGCAGAAGGTGACTCCAAATTAATGTATGAACAAAACAGAAAAAATGTACGGCATCATGCCAAATCTGACTAGCTTTGTACCAACCACTAACCCACATCTGCTTTGTACTAAAACTAACTGTATGCCCTTGAAGAACACAAAAAGATTCAAGCTGAAGCAACTGACAACCAAACAATGATGATCAAATAATATTTATAGGTTGAGTCAACCTTTGAAGTGGTGGTCAGAACATCAATTGAATAAGTTGACTCTCAAACTCGCAAGTGCTAAGTTAGCGGAAGTAGAGAGTGAGAAAGGCAGGTTAGGTCAAACAAGATTACCACTGCGGAGACAGGGTAATGCAGTGTATAAGGCAGATGCTTTAAGGAAAATGTAACAAACCGGAAATAATTACCTCACTCACTTCACCTCTGACACGACTCAAAGTATCAGCACTTGGGTTACTAGAGAAGAATTCCATTTGCTGATGCAACACCCTTGAGAACTCATCATTCATTGCATATGCAGGAGCATACGGGGCTACTCTGCCATAGTTCTTCATGAATCTCATGTGAATGTCTTCCAAGTACGAAAATGGGATTCTCCCTGGTCAAGTAACAATCATATGATCTAATTAAATTGAGTGGAAATTTTATCAATGAAACTTCTGGAGGAATATGGAATTCAGTTTGACTGCTAAGTAACAGAACCTTATTATATTATCCGGTCAGCTATCACGCCCATTTATAGAGGACAGGGGCCTAAGAGGACACAGTATTTTAGATGCATAGTTATTGGATATCAGGTGCCAATATGCAGTCAAAACAGAAGACATGAGTGCTCCTTTTAAGACGCATTATCACATGTATGAAAAAAGTCCCAGTTACGTGCAAGTACTTAAGTAAATGACAAGTTCCTCCAAATACGAGGGAAGGAGTGCTCAGCATCTCCACGTATATCAGAATAACTATGGAGCAATACACATTTGGTTTAACGTCAGTGCCCAGGTGTATAACATCGCTTCACAACATTGCCACATGTACTCCGTCCCAATGCGTAGGACTGAAGAATCAAGTTACCTTCCCGAATAAGTTACTAGAGGCTGTCTAAAACTACAAATCGCATACCGAAACAACAGATTTCATATGTGCTAAACAGTTCAATCTTTTTAGAATATTGAAAAACCTGGAACCTAAAGATAATGGAAGTCCGAAACAGTTCTAAGGTATGTGAATTTGGATAGAGGACTATTCTAAACAGCTCAACCTACATAACCAACTAAAACACAAGATAGAGGACTGTTCTAAATCCTTCTTCCAGTAAGAGGTTTTATATGGGTTCTTACTGACAAACAATGAATTGTCATAAACCTTTTGTTCCCCACGTGAAATTTCAAGACTACTCTACTACAGCAGAAATTAAGAACAAACCCAAAAGCATAGCTCGAGGAACAAAATATGAGGATACCACCATATATCACTGGACCCCTACATGGGCACAAATGATATTCAACAACTGATGAAAGCGGTATCTAGACTCTTTTAACATGGCAGAGCTCTAATATTCCTTACTCCCCTTGTGAACAAGCCAGCAAACTTACACACACACAAAAAAAACATCATCTTTCTTTCATCTTTACAAACCGAAATGATCGGACACAGTAAACCACTTCACCAAGGAAATCCCCAAGTTCCCGGGCTTCAGAGCCATCACAAGAATTGTTTCCTAACACTACAGCTTCTAGAGTCCAACTAAGTAATCCACCTCAGTTTTGTTTACCCAGAAGTACATAAAGCTATCAACTTCAGCTTCGATGAACTGCTATGAAGACATCACTGAATCAGTCGCAGGCACAAGTTCACCAGGGAGTCCAATTTCCCATCCTCCTAGTAATTGATCCAGCAGAAAGCCCCAAAAATAGAAAGCTAAATTCGAAGCAAGGAACCAGTTTTTATCCCTTCACCAAGTGCAGTTCACGGCCATAGGAACAATTCAATTCAAAGAAAACGAAACGAAACAATTGAGATCAGCAGCAGAAAAAGAAAGGGGATCGGGCGTCAGTAATACGTACTCCCAAAGGCGTCGTTAGCCATACAGAGGAAGCTGAGGCCGTCGGATCTGAGTATGTGGAATATGAAACGGTCCTGCGAGAAGCATATCCTGGTGTCGCCGTCGGCTGGCAGCTTCTCCAGGATTCGCCGCGCCACCGCGCCCGTGTTCCCCGTGACGGCGCTGAACTCCGCCAGCACCACCGTCCCTCGAGCAACCACCGCGTAGAGAATCGCCATCCAACTCTCAACACCCCCCTTAACCTCTGTAGAAACAAATTACTCTTTCCTTCGTGATTCTGCGCGCTGAAACTAATTCGATCGCGGTGGCATGGATTTTCCAGTTTCCGGTTGGGAATTGGTGAACTGGAGTTGTTAGTTTTATTTGATTGGATTGGGATTAGGAATTTAGGCTGACGAATAATGGAGTCGCGGCAGGCGAACAAAAGCTTACGGCCAACGAGAAGGGGTTAGGGGGAACAGAGCAGGCCAGCGAAGCGAAGCGACTTCACCGGCTTAGTCCAGCCTCTGCTATGTTCTTGTGAGTTATACCATTTTTTGTAGGAGAAAGTGTCTTTTAGGGTCGTTTGCTTCAAGGATTTGCATCATGGATTTGGTACAAAAAAAATTAATCATCATGGATTTACACACAATCCGTTGTTTGCTTTGTCAAAAAATGTTTAGATAAATCTGTGGGCCCCACGGATTTGGGTTTTATTTTTGCTCCAAATCCTTGGGCCCCACGGTTTTATAAATCCCACCTCATACCCTGGGATTTGGAGACAAGCTGAAAAACCATCAAATCCATGATAAAAATAGCTCAACAAACAAAGGATTTCCTCAAATCCATAATGCTTAAAATCCCTAATAAATCCCAAGGTTTTTAACTAGCAAATCCATGACAAAACCCTCGTTATAAAATCCTTGAAGCAAACGACCCCTTATTTGGTGCTCAAACGAATTTAACGAAATGATGACCATCATTGATCTTTATGGAGAAAGGATCGCAACATACTCACCATAGTGTTTTGCTATGGTGTATTGGTGTTCACAATTATATGTGAAAATGACTTTATAGGGGTAGAGGAACAATAACGTATTGGACAGTGGTGGATCCAGAACACAGCAGAGCACTGGGTCGCACTTCATTAGAAAATTCGGTATCGTAAAAAAAATATTATGATTATAGTTTTTTTTTACAATGTCAATTGTACACGACGGTCTTTTAATTTAGCGAATGCATCAATAATGAAATCTACATTCATACCAACTATGTTTCAAATAAAATACTTGAGCAATCAGTGAGAAATTCATCGCTCATTTTGTTGCGCAAATCATTTTTCACATGTTTCATTGTTGAATAGGTTCTCTGCGTGGTAGTTGTTGAAACGAGAAGCATCAACACTAGACAAATCAATTGACTAATCAATTTGCACTGTGTGTCCATCCCTATATCCACCATGCTGCTCTAGTAAAATTTTAAGGGAACAAACCTCATATTTCTTTTAGTCTTTTATGCTTTAGACTTTAGGATTTTTAGTTTCATTGTTTTTTTTAGACGAAAAACCTTTGGGGCTAGAATTTCTAGGATAATTTAGAGTAGTGAATTGAATATGTTCATCTGAATCATTTTTCTAATTATACACAATCATATTATAAAATAACACTGGGCTGAATGACTAAAACCGACAAATTTATAATGATTATTCTAACTCCGGATCCAGAAGAGGGCTGGGCCAGGGGCCACCCACCCCCTGGATCCGCCAATGATATTGGATTCTTCACGTTTGTTGAATGGACGCAATGACAATTTTGTACGAAATGTTTGAAACTCTTTATACTAGTTCTGTTGTCTTCCTGCTAATAATTCAATTTTGTGATCCAGAACGTTGTTATACGACTCAAACAATAAGATAACCTCATAATTTCCTGTTTGCTTTATTAATTTGGATCAACACAGCCTTCTTCGTCTCTGCTTCAACAACTCATAGCACATTTGAGATCAATAATCAGTATCCTTGCACCAAACCAAGCTCTCTAGTCTTGCCTTGACTTTTTCACTAATCGGAAACTAAAATGAAGCAATTTCTTTGAATGGGCAACGTTATTCTTTACACCTCACTATTCATTATTACTCCTACGTGAAGATTAAAAGCAATCCATCTCCCCTGCGCGATGAATAAAAAACTCAAATTCATCAAACAAAAACTCAAATTGCCATGCATTTTGTTTTTCTTGCATGCCTTGCATCCACCGCCGGTGGTGCCGCCGCCATGACTCAACCGGCGGCGTCCAGCTTCTGCTGTTCGCGTCAAAAATTCAGTCGTTGGGCTTCCTTCACGTCTACCCTAAAGTTATACGCGGGATTACGCCTGTTTGAACCATGAAGTTGAATAGGAAGCATAGTTGTAAGCTGTTACCCTGAAGTTAGAAACAAGAAAATGGTTTATTACGTTAGCTGTCTATAGTAATAATCCTCGTCGGAAAGTTTTAACCCGGTAATATTGCTTACAAGGTATGAAGGTTGCAGTCTTACTAACTCGTGATCTGGTGAATTAAAGATCTTATATATTGACCCGAAACTCTACTAACCGTAATACTAAACACACCCGATTTTCATGATCGAAGATTGATTAATTAATCCATCTAACCCCAGCCTGCACACAACCCGTGTTGCCAAAACGCCAATTCTCAATGAACCCTTAACGTGATTGTCTTGTTACACCAAAACAAAGTTTATCCCAATTATGCCATTACTGATTGACCTGTTAGTCCGTCAATCCAACTGATTTGCAACTCGATCAAATCCAAATGTAATTAATCCAAATCAAAATTTGATATTCACACTTTAAAAACTTTTCACTGTGTGGAATGATCAAGATTTGGTCGCACCTGATTAATACTTAACCCTTGCAGAATTTGAGTCGGTCAATAGTCGTTGACAACAGCTCGATCGATCAACTAATAATCCGATCCGTATGTGACCCTATTGATAGTATTGACAAATAACTCGACAAATTTACTCATACAATCAACTTAACTAAACCCAATCAACCTATAGCTCGATTCACTTATAACCCGATGATCGTAAATCACTAACCATTAATTGATGAATACCTCTATATATATAAATATCTTTAATTACGATAATAATAAAAATAAAAAGATCACTGCCAGTTGAATTCTTCCGGCCAGTCAAAGAATGGCTGCTCTAGATGATCATCAACGTCCATCTCCATGTCTGCAACTCCACACGAGCTTGCTTGAGCATGTGACGAAGAGGAAGAAGGCACGTCACTCGGTGGAAGAATCTGCTGTTGTGGCCGCCGTTGTGTTTCTCCCATCATCATCATCACGTCTTCCAGCGGCCGCCGATCAAACGCTCCAAAGGTTCCCGACACCACGTAGATCCGGCACAGGCTGTATTCGTTCCTCAACTGCATTGCATGCATGCATTTTCAGGTAAATAATAATACGCGTAACTACTGAACCTCTCTCAACAACTCGCGAGTTATTAAAAATTGCATTTATGGAGTTACCTGAGGAACGGGAGGCTGATCATAACGACTAGACGACGAGGAGTTGCCGTGCCTTGCTCCTTGTATGGCTCTGTACTCGTTCATCTTCCACTTGGTCTTCCTTCCGGCGGGAGCTCTCCCCTTGTAGAAGACCATCGTCTTCTTAACACCGATCACTCTACCGCCGGCGGTGTACACGTAGCTCGGAGACCCGGTCGCCTTCCAGTAACCCGACCCGGTGGTCCGGTTCGGCCTCCCTCCGCGTGCCTCACGCTCCTGCCTCGGCGCGAAGAAGAACCACTGCTCCGTATCCCCTCGGCACATCTCCCCTGCTGCGCCTGCAACAACGTACAAAAATCAGTTGGTCCCAATAACTCGAGTTGTTAACGATAACTAGACATACATATATGTGTACATACTTGGAAGGTGCCAGGGGTCGAGCTCGTAAATGTAGACGACAGGGATGACTTGATGGAGGTCATGTCTGGTTCCTTGAAGCTGGTTGTGGAGGTAGAAGGAGACCAATTCTTCCTCCGTTGGGTAGAAGCGGAAGCCAGGCGGCAGCTCCTCCATTGTTGCTACTGCTTGTTTGCAGTTTTTGGTTTTTTATTTTTTTCCTCAGGTGGAGGAGGTTGGTGTTTGTTTATATATAGATGTTGTGAAAATGGCGGGAGGGAGTGAAGGTGAAGAGGAAGAAGAAGAAGAAGAAGGGAACAAAGCCGAGTGGTATTGGAAAAAAATGGCGCATCTTTGGGTTATGTGGAAAAACTTCCACGCGGTTGCTCCGGGAGGAGGGGAAAATTACTGGTTTGTCCCTGACGGAACCGGTCTTGTTTCTCGGATGTCTCCCCAGGTGATTCTCCTGTACCCCCTCACACAAGATAATTACTCTCCGTCGTTGATCGTTCTATTACTAATTACTGTTGTACACCGTTGGATGTGAAAGATATTGAATGTGAAAGATAGTTTTAAGCGATACTGGGCTGGGCCTACTTGCGGGAGTACGGGCTTTTTAAAAAGCCCAGAAATCTCTGCCCTTAGAGGTGATAAGCGAGAATCCATGGCATGTAGGGATGACAATTTTGACCTGACTCGATTTATCTGACCTGTTTGGTCTGTTTTGGGGCGAGTCAGACACTGTTCGTAGGCAGGAACGGGGCGGACATGGGTACCTCTCATCGACCCGACTTGCCTTGACCCGCCCCATTCTCGACCCATTCTTGTCTAAATTACATATAATCTCAGTCAAATTACTTAGAATTTTCCTCTTATTACATTATATTTTAGCTATAATAAAGTTGCAATTAAGTGAAAACCTCAATTTCTTCAATAATTTAACTAGATTTTATCATATTATGGTTTCTTTCTTGGTCTTTTAATGAGAATAATGAATATTTCTAATGTTTTTCACATAAATTACATACCCATTGGGTCGACCTGCCCCGACCCGCACCCCATAATAAATTACCCGATCTGGATATGAGTATCGAGATATCCGGCCCGAACCTGCCACATTGACATTCCTAAGGGCAGGCAGGGCAGCTAGGTAGCGAAAATGCAAACGCAACCGAAGAAGGAAAATGACGCACCTTGCTTAATTGGTTTTACTGCCACCGTCCGTACGTAGCGTAGGTTCAACTTATTCCACAAGGTAGGTGTCAAATTTGTTCTCGCTGGCTTTCTCGCTTATTTCTAATGCATGAATTTGTCTTTAACTCTTAATTAATTCTCCCCAATAACGTAACCCACGAGTTTATTTATTTAATTAATTATTTAATTTTAACGCGGCAGGAATGGTAATAAACACTAGTGGGACTGCTTGGCTACGACGATCCACTCGACTTGATTTGGATATATATGGACGTGAGTGAGTCGGTGAGTCATGAAGTATTCCTATTAAATGCTATAAATGACTTTTTTTTTTCTTCTTTTTTGTCAGTTTACTTCTTCCTCGTTGACGAAGAAAGAGAACTGCAAGCTGGTATTTGATTTTTCTTTCTACCACCGCAATCAAGTGACGCCGATGCCAATAGCTAGCTAGGCAAAAAAAAATAAAAAAAAATACCAAGGGGATCTTCTCCATTTTCGGAAGTGGCAAAGGAATCGTTGCACTACCAAGTGTAATTTTCTCCAGCGAGAGAGTGCGGAATGTTCACCTGTAAGTAAATCTTTTAAGGGCGACTATTTGACTCATTGTAATTTTCTCGACCATGTATGACATTTCGAGGATCTATATATTCCCCACGTAATCAGTAAAATATGGTACTATTAAGTTACGTATAAAATATACGTACTAGTATTTTAGTTGATATCTAAATTAATGATGTTTCTAATAGTACATCAATAGTTATTCCTTTCCGATACCCTATATAGTGGTCGGTGTCGTGATCAATGCAGTCAAAAGCGCGATTTTACCTAGAAGTGGTTGGGTGACCTATAAGCGTAAAATCGCAAGCTTTTAAGTTTTAAAACGTAGATTTTGACTACATTTGTAAAGGAAAATCACGATTCTATGTAGAAGCGTTTAGGTGACCTAAAAAGGTAAAAACGTAAGCTTTTACGTTTTAAAGCGCGATTTTAACTGTATTGGTCGTGATCAGGAGGCCAAGTCTCACGTTGTTACATGTTCAAGGAAACATATGAAAAGGGCAAAAGACAGTTAACCTCTTTTTTTTTTTTTTTTAATAGAAGACAGTTAACCTCGATGAGTCTTTTTTGCCCCCCTCCCACAAAATCTGTTCCCTTTCCAATTTGTATCTGTGTATAAAGTTAGAGGCATCTTTATTCGTTTCCAATTCGCAAAGATCCAAAAACCTTACCATCCAAATGGCAACACACATATATTACACTTATCAATCGTCATTGTGCCTTTTCTACCTCTTCAGTTTTTGTTCATGCCGCGTTCCCATGGCGTCTTGTCTTTTCATTTGGGGTTGTGTTGAAGGTTTCCTTGACTTCTATTTGACCCTTCAAACTCCATGCTAGCTAGCTCCCTTGGTCTTCAAGAATCCCAACACAAATGATGGAAGCGAAGTCTTCTCCGTGTATGGATGCCAGCTGTTCCCGTTTAGTGTCACCGGACCAGTACGATAAAAAGACGAGAAAGCCTCGCGAGCTAGTTTGGTTGAATTTGAGTACGTGATTATTCTGATAGAGATCAACGATGAAGACATCTAGTCGAGAAAAGTTTGTTTTCATAACGTACTTATCAAACATTGTCCCACTTATACTTACAAGGCTTGAGATTTCGACCGCAAATATGAGATAATTTGTGCGATTTTATATCATTATGCCGTTCCCCATGTATATGTTTGTAGTCGTTAGATGTCAAACACAAAGACTAATTAGAGGTAGGGATTTGCAATGGCGCATCAGACCAAAATGACTCTTAGACCGGACCGGATCACACCCAACTGTATATAATATGGTTCGATTCTTGATCTCATGAATTTTATAAATACAGAAGAAATATATACTGAATTGACATTTGTATCGGATCAAAGCGGATCGAATAGGCCGATATAATCATTGCCTGATGTCCAGAAGATCACCTGTTCGGCCCAAAGCAAGATACTTCTCGAAATCTTAAATTGACTTGAATTGGTAGACAGCGGGCTGGGCTTCTTAATAATGATTTCTTATGGGCCTGCCTTTGCGGATCGCCCGTCGAGGTCGCCCTTAGAATTAGAATTTAGAACCAGCTCTTTGCCTCTTTCCAGTTTCCACAATCACCATCTTCGGCTCCCAATATCAGAGTTTCAAAACTTAAGCCTCGTTTTAAAAATATGAGTCTAAATCTATAGATTGTCACCAATCAAAAAATTTCAACTCTTCGGATTGTTGAAAATAGATTTTAAAAAGTTTATTGTTTGGTAACTTTGATCGTTAACATTCAATAATAAAAAATTATAACTTTATATTAAATAACATATTTATCCATAATAAAAAAATTAGAGTGGTTCGAGAAATATTGAAAACTTTCTTGATAAATATATTTAATGTGATAAATAAATAAAAGGAAGAGCTAAAGTAGGAGAAAGAAAATATCACGAATCAAGATATAAAATCTCTCTGATTATGAGAGATATGATATCCACGAATTTTAGAGATTTGAAATCTCTAACGCTAAAATACATCATACAAAAAAAATATAACATTCTACAAAATCTATGGATTCAGTGAATCCACGACCTAAATCTTGTTCTCCAAACGACCCCTTAGTGTTCCCAGTGGATTTACACAAATCCATCTTGATGAGTTGGTTTCCAAGTTTCCATCTCTTGAGAATCTATATGTTCGGTGATGGCCAATGGCAGGAGCAGTGAGATGAGTAAGCTTAGGGGTTTCAAAACAAGGCAGTTCGCTAGCTGAGCTCAACAGTTGTTTACACAACAAAGTTGACCCGAAACCAACAATCATCGAGTCAACCTGGGTCTTTGACCTTGTGAGTTGATTAAGAGTATAAGACATAGTTCAAACTCAACTCATTTACTAACAATACGAGTTTCAAACGTTTTTTTTACGAGTCAAAATGATGAACCACTCATGAGCAACTCGGCTCATTCACGCCTTATTGCTAGCTAGTATGATATCATTATACCATCACCATTTTTTCTGTACTTTTAGCTCGTTTTAGGAAAGTTATATATTATCGTGGTTTAGAAAAAAATGGGGTAAATTGCAAGGTTGGTCACTAAGATTACAAAAAACTTTCATGTTTGGTCACTAGAAATATTTAATTTCGTTCGTAGTCACTACTATTAGTTAAGTATGTCAAGTTTGGTCACTCTCCGTCCAACTCCGTTAACTTTTGCTTATGTAGCAGTCAACTTTTATAGTTTGGCCACTCTCTTCACATTATTCAATTATTTTTTAATTGCCATGTCATACATTTAACGGTCAACTATAAAAGTTGACTGCCACACAAGTAAAAGTTAACGGAGTTGGACGGAGAGTGATCAAATTTGACATACTTAACTAATTTTAGTGATTACGAACGATATTAAATATTTTTAGTGACCAAACATGAATGTTTTTTTTATAATTTTAATGACCAACCTTGCAATTTACGAGAAAAAAAAAAAGGAGTGGCAGAGGAAATGGATCACTGAGCTCGAGACAGAAAAAAAAAAGGGTAAATGAAAGTGCACTGATGGGCAACTTTTGAGAATAATTGCCAAATTATTGAGGAGAGAGGCAAGAGTTGGGAGCATTTACATAGAAAGAGGTGCATGAGAATGAGAATGAGAATTTGTGGAGAACCAAAACATTTGGGCCCGGGCCCGGCCCGGCCCGAACGAAAGGTACGTGCAACTTCATCCACTCATTTTCCAACAAACAAACAGACAACCGTCCCTCAAGCTCAGGAATTTCCTCTCCAATAGTAACAGGGAGGGAGGCGAGCAGTCACACACATCAATTATTGTGCTATCTCTCAAACAAATCAATTTCGCGCAATCGTGTTCGGTAAAAAACTAAAAGTGCTCACAACGTTCTGCTCCCGTCGAACCGATGGCGGACGATCCACAACAATCACAATGATGCGCAGTGACGATTAATGAAAAGAGCATCGCATCCATTCAATGAGTATAAGAACATCCTTCTTCGATCCGAATCATCCGACGAACACGAATGGCTATCTCATGGGCAGTTGGCATTGTTTTCTTTTTTTACCTCCGTTCTAGTTTTGGTCCATGTGAAAAGTCCAAGAGCCTCGGAAACCGGGTTAGTGGAGTTATTTTCATTCCCCACATCACAAACATGCCCTTGCAATTTGCATGCCTTGTCCCCAATTTTCAACCATCACTTTTGAAGAAAGTGAGTAAAAAAAAAAAGTAAAAACAAAAAACAGAAAGACAGGAAAAAAACAGGGTTGAAAAAGAAAAACCCCACTAACAGGAAAGCTAGTCCCGGTCGCCTTCATATATGACCCTCTTGTTTCTCGGTTTCTCCCCACACCATTGCCATCCAATCTCTATTCTCTACTGCCTCTTCTTCCTCTCATTTCTCACCCACCTCCCTTTCTCCACGGTCTCTACATTAGCTATTAACGACCGTGATCGGTGGACAGAAGTGTTGTTGTCCACCGGTCACGGTCGGAGCGAGGGAGAACCAGAGGCTAGTCAGAGTCGTCGATGATGATGGCAACAGTGCCGAGGCAGAGAAACGAGAAGCGGTTGCGACGATAGCCGGCGACTTACTATTAAAAATGTAAAGGAGAAACTAAAAAAAAAAGACAGAGAACAGAAGTTTGGCTTTGCAACTACACTCTCCTCGTTGTCTAGCCTCGATGCTCGTCGGAGCCGAGAAATGAGCAGAACTGGGAGAGTGTCAATTGTTGCATTGCGCAGGGGATTGAGGGTGGCGGTCCGATTTAACTTTTTTTCCATTATGGTCGCTTGTTTTACTTTACTATTTTCAATATCCTTTAGCTCTCTATGTTTTTGCTCCTACCAATAGTTCATAGTAGGAGCATTTTTTTGCCTTTCTCATTGTATGTTAGACGACATGGAATGTAAGGAATGTATACTTACGAGGCCAGCTACAGAGTGCGCTATAGAAAGCTGCCGAGCATGCATTTCTTACACCTATTTAATAACACAAATGTATCCTTCCTTGTTTTCTCTTGTTATAAATGGAAGAAAAAAAAATTGCAACATGTGAAAAAGTGATTTCACAAGTGTCTCTCACTACTTAATTTTGATTCTTGCATACTTACGAGTACAGAGAAACTCAATTTGGATCCATCAAATTCCAACCCCGTCCGGTTGCCAGGGGTTGAGTGGGCTTTTACACATCGGGCCTGCAATTGTGAAGCCCACTATTCGGCCCACGAAATTTACCAGTTGGGAGTTGGGAACTCTTCTGTAGCAACGACTTGTCCTCCTCTCCATCTACTTTTTTTTCCCCTTGTTTGAGATTTGAGGACTCGATTTTTCTGGATGGTTGATTGAAGAATGGAATCAGGTTGATTATCGAAAGAAAGTGAATGTCGGAATCGTAGAACGATGGAGGAACGATCTCCGATCGACCGAATATCATCCCTCCCCGACGAAATCATCCACAAGATCCTTTACCGTCTAGACGCTGCAAAACAGGCGGCGAGGACCAGCGCGCTCTCCCGGAGATGGCTCCATCTCTGGCGAACTTACCCGGTGGTGGAGTTTCACGGCGAGGAGTTCGACTTCTCCTACCGATCCTATAGAAAAATCGCCGACCTATTAGCCGCCCTGTCCTCGAGGCTTTCTCTCTACTACGAGAATAATAAGACGCCTCTGGAATCGTTCAGGTTATCGTTGCTAACGATGACCAAACACACTCGCGGTGAAGACTTGGCCGTGGTGCTGAGGTCGGCGCTGGACCGCGCCGATTACGGATCGCCGCTCGAGGTCGTGATCAGAACCGAACGCGCCCAAATTTTGCCGAAGGGATCGTTCTCCAATTTCAGCCGCACGAAAGTTCTCGAGCTCGTCGGCTGTTGCTTGGATGGATTGGGGGAGGTTTCTCTGCAGGGTCTCCAGGCTCTTCATCTCGTAAACGTCACGCTCAGGGAACAATGGCTCTACGATTTCGTGGGTAATGCTCCTAATCTCGATTCTTTGAGCCTGCAAATGTGTAGTGGAATTGGGAGGCTGGAGGTCTCCGCTAGAGATTTTCCCACATTGAAAACCCTAGACATTCGAACAGGAGAGTCTGATTCCGGGCTTGAACTGCAGCTCACTACAGCTCCTTTCCTGGAGAGTTTGGTCTTTCACGGGTCAGGGCAGCCATGTAAGTTGAGAGCAGAATCGTTATGTTCAGCTCCGAATCTTAAATTTGTGAGAATTGTTAGCTCCAGAGAATGGACGGAGGTGGATCTTGATGGGTTCATTACCCAGTTGCCGTTTCTTTCTAACTTGGAAATCCTTCGCATTGTTTTGGGATTTGATTCTCGTATGGAACTCCGCCTTAGTTCATCCCCTTGCCTGAACAGTTTGAAGGTTATAGATATTCGTGGGAGATGTAACTTGAATATAGAATCACCATCTGCAGCTCCCAATCTCAGAGTTTTGAAACTTGGCGTCCCCTTGGGATTTACGCAGAGCCAACTTGATGGTTTGGTTTCCAATTTGCCATCTCTTGAGTCTCTTTACTTGGAGATCAACCATGATGGCAGCAGCAGCAGGGGAATGACTAAGATGAGGGTTTCGCCTCATCGGCGGCTTCGAGTGTTGGAGTTGCATGATTACTACGGGGCAGAGGCATTGGAGGAGCTTGAAATTGATGCTCCTAATTTGGTTCGTGCCAGGTACAGTGGAAGTGGGTTCAGGTTTCCTGAGAAGATTAATGTTCTACATGTGCCATCTGATTGTCAATTCATAGTTGAAGGGCATTGTGACCATATTGCTGAAACACGCTTGACACACGAATCGTTTCTTGGATTGCGGCATTCTCTCTCAGCATTGAGTCGATTTCACCTGGTTCTGCTGTTGCGTGGCTTAGATCTGTCACAAGAGGTATCGATACTTCCGAAGAATCATTGTCTGTCTTCCTTTGCAACGGTAGTTTTCAGTACATATCGATACTTACACCTTCATTCATATGTGTCACCCCTTTCTGTTGAATTCAGGTTTCTTTCGATCTGAGTCGAGCTGAAAGTACATCCTCTCCTCTGATAATTCAATATTTGCGTATTGAGATCTCATTACGGAGATGGACCAAAGTTCGGTATGGTGCTACTTTTCTCGATGGTTTGTTCTGGGCTTGCCGCCCTAAACTCGTATCTGTATCTGAGTGTTATGATGGGATCCCCGTCTTGCCTGAGGTAAATGCACCCTTTTCTGCTTGCGACCGTTTGTCCTCCTTGCTATCAGTTCAATAATATGACTTTTTGTTTGTACTGAAACAGCTTATTCAAGAGCAACTTCAGAACAAAGACATTGCTAATTGTTGTTATGGCTCTAAGTGTTGGCGACATCAACTTAGGAATGTGAAGATGGAGACAGTAATGCATTCGAAGGTTTGGTTTGAGTTTACGTGGTGTTAACTACCCATACGTACACTTCAGTAGGGATGGCAACAGATTGGGATGGGGCTGGTTTTCCTATATGCTGTTCCTGAACCACGGCTCTAAAATCCACTCGAGCATTCATGTCTCTTCGGTGAAGCTTAACCTCGATTAACTTCTTCATTCCAATGAGCTGGCACATTGTTTGCGATCGTCGATGAGCATCTCCAAGGCCACGTCTCAGGAGGAGAAGAGATCGGCCTAGCGAGCACTTTGCAATCAAAGACGCATTTAACATGACTTCCATGAGCTAATTTCCAACCTTCAAGTAGAGATTATGCTTCTACTTCAAACGGTGATGAACAAAGAACTGGTTCAGCTCCCCATTGTGAACCTATCCATGATTGTTGACGAGAACGATAACATAAGCTGTCTCCTGGGTATCCATGTGATTGGTTAATTTTGCCATTCCATTTACTTGTGGAAATGGATTTTAGTTCTAATTTTCATGATTCAATAAAATAACGAAGGCATTTTCATTTTTCTGTCATAGAAGAAAACGGCTTTTAACTCACCTTACCCACCTTCACCATTCACAAACATGTATGCAAGAAGAACAACTAAACCATACTGTTCATTAGCCATACCAAGAATACAAATCGAGAATCACGCATTTGGTCCTTTAGGTCTCTATCATCTATGGAGATTAGTTATATACACTAGATGAAAAAACTCACCAGCATGCCGATATACATTCAATTCAACAAAGCCTTCAAAAGAATGAAGACATGGAGCAAAAGATCTTCAACAGACTGAAGACAGAATGATACCTCCTAAATCTACACTAAGCAATCAAAAGATCTTCAACAGACTGAAGACAGAATGATACCTCCTAAATCTACACTAAGCAATCAAAAGTTTTGATTGGGAGCCATCAAGCTGAAAGGAAATTCCGAGAGCCACCAAAAGGGTATCATCAGAAGATGATCATGACTCATTGGATCACCAGAAGATGATCATAACTCGAAGGTGATCACCAGAAGGTGATCGAACAACCCTAACCCTACTGCACATTCATCACCAGAAGGTGATGATCAATATATCCAAACCAAGCTCCAACGAACCAACCATCCATCCAGAACTCACCGCATTGACATCAGTGTGCGAACCCTTTTCTCCCTTTCTTCCCTCTTAGCAGCAGGGGTACGCTTAAGCTTATCCAATTCCTGCTTCACTACTTCCCCAACTTTGTCAATCGAGTTGAGTAGCTTTTTCTCTGGTGTTAAGCACTCTGCCCCTGGAGATGGTTGATTTGCAATCTCGTGGATCAGCTTCTGCACCTTACCGAGCTTAGGACGAGGATTGCTTTTGACCCTGCTGCTGCTTGCTGGATATGGAGACTTGAACTTTCCTTGCTTGAGATGAACTGGGTTGGGAGTTTTAAAAGAGTCAACAGCAACTCTCGGACCTTGAACAGCCGGTGTCCCAATTTCATGGCCTTGCACTTCTCCCTGCCTTCCCCTCCTCCTTTCAATGGCCTGCGTCAAGAAAAGTTAATCCAATTCAAAAACCGAGGGTCGAACACAAAACCAACGAACACCCAACCCTTTACTTCAATTCATCAAGCAGGAAAGAGGCCATTGCAACTGAATAACTTAAACCAGGAAAAACCCAAGAGCGGTCTCCACTCCAGATAGCAAACGAAGAACCTGATACTCTCTGCCCAAATTCCCAAAATCGAAATTCAACTTCTTTTCCAGGCGGGACTGAGAAACAGATCGAAATAACCCACAAGACTCCTAAAAAGCACCCCCATTCAAACAAACAAGCATCCCTAGAATCAATCGAATCAGAGAAAGAAAGCACACAGAGAACGGAGAAACAGAAACTGAATTTGGGGGTTTTACCCTGAGAATGGCGGATATGTCCTGGAGAGGGGTTCTTGGATACCAAGAAGGCAGGTCGCTTCTTCTCTCACCACTCCTCGCAGCACTCGCATTCTCGATTCCCCTCGATCTAGAAGCGTACCTTCTTCTCCTCATCTGAATATCTCGACGACGACGACTTCCGGCCGAACCGGGACGAAACCCAGGCCCGAACACTGTCCCGGGTCGCTCCACCGGAACCGGCTCCGACACTCGAGATCCAAACAGCGCCCTGTCCAACTCGTCTGTGTGAACCCCGATTGAACGACTGCGAGCATAAACGTCGGCGAAGTCCACTTCCCTAACCAATCTATCCCTGGATTCCGGCATCTTTCCTCCTCTCACACTATCTCTCAGTGGGCTTCAATCGGAGCAAACACAAACCACAACCCAAGATCAATTTCGAGAATCGTTTATTCTTGAACCTAGAATTAAACATGATTAGACCGAATGGCAAGAAAGCGATTGGGTTGCAGTAGTTTACCTGCGGAGAAGATTGGGGTGATTCCGTACAGAGCTTCGCGACGGGAAAAAGGGAACTTACTTTCGCCGGGAGGAAGATAAAGCGAGGAGGATGGTCTAGGCCTCTGTAGTGCTCTGTGGGTTCAGGAGGAGGAAAGGAAGCTTGAGGAAATGGCGACGGCGAGCAGGCGAAGTCAGGGGGAAGCAGAGCTATTTCAGTGGCGAATTCGAGGGGAGCTGGTTTTGGTTTGGCACGTGTGTGTGTTGGCGGTTCAAAATTTCGAAGCATTGCCATGGGCGGGATAACAAGTCTTCAACGGGTTTTTTTCGATTTCACGATTTGAAATTACAGTTGCACCCTTTCGTAGATACGGGCTGTTGGACCGGTCTTTGGTTTTTCTATATTTGGGCTCATTTTCAATTGGGCCCTAGGCCCTGCCCAGTCCCTCTCTCTTCTCGTAAAGAGAGAAAACCGGAGGAGTGTGAAAAGGCAAAACCAGTCAGGGCGACGGAGCAAATGGCAACGGAGAAGCGACCGGATATCAGCACTACCGGACGAGATCATACACACCATCATCTCCAGCCTCGACGATGCACAACAAGCGGCGAGAACCAGCACGTTGTCCAGAAGATGGCTCCATCTCTGGCGATCTTATCCGGTGCTGGAGTTTCGCGGCGGCGACGAGCCATCAAAGGCCTCCGCCGCAGAGTAACGGAAATTCGCCCGATTCGCCGTCGCCTCGTCCCGAAGACTCTCTCTCTCTCTCTGCCACAAGAATCCCCAGATGGCATTGGATTCGTTCAAACTGTCGCTGATGTACTTCCCCCTATCCTGTCCCCTGCACGTGAGAAAAGCCTTGGACATGTTGCTAGCCAAGGCGCCGGGGGGGCAGAAGCGGATCGCCGCTCGAGATCGTGGTCAGGACCGGATGGCTACACTTGTTTCCGGCAGGATTGCTGGCCAATTGCAGCCGGACGAAAGTTCTCAGGCTCCCAAGGCTGTGATTTGAACGGACTGGGAAGAAGAATCTCTCTGCAACACGCCTTCAGTTCCTTCATCTCAAATCGGTCCGAATTACAGAACAATCGGTCTACAATCTCATGGGTAATGCAGGTAATCTCGGGCGTTTCTGTCTGGAATCGTGTTATGGGAATTGAGAGGCTTGAGATCTCTGCCAGCAATTTCCCCAAATTGAAAAACCCAGTAATTCGAACATCAGGATCTGGTCCGGGCTCCGATATATGAACTCCAGCTCACTACAGCACCTTTCCTAGAGCAGCTCGGATTGGTTGAGGGGGGAGAAGCCATGTATGTTGAGATCATTGTCATTGTCTTCCGTAGGGATGGCAACTTTGCCCATACCCATGGGTTTCTATCCAACCCAATTGGGTTGGGTATGAAATCCAAATAGATGGATATGGGTAGAATTTGATGGGTTTGTAGTTTGTACCCATACCCATTTTCTTTGGGTTGAGTTGGGTTTATATCAAATGGATTTGGGTTTGTACCCATGCCCAAATACAAATTACAGTTTGGTACCCAAACTTAATAGACATACATATTTAGTACCTAAATTTAATTTTTTTGCATATAAGTCCTCAAAATATTGATGGAAAATTACGTTTTGGTACCTAAATTTTTTTGGTCTTACATTTTGGTACCTAAACTTTTCAAGTTTTGCAAATAGGTCCAATTTTTGCATGTGTAGTTAAAACACCCTCAAGTAAATGGATATCCATATCCAACCCATACCCATTTAGATTATGGAAGCCCCAAACCCAAACCCATCTATAAACTCCCAAATCCATATGCACTTCACCCATACCCAACCCATTATCAATGGGTCTACTTGGGTTTGGGTATAATTACCCATGGGTAGGTAATTTGCCATCCCTAGTCTTCGGCTCCGAATCTCAAAGAGTGTGACAATCATCAGCTTCTGCAGTGGGGGAAATCGCAGGGGGATATCTCGACGACTTCATCACCAAGTTGCCATCTCTCCAGGTTCTGCAGGTGTTTCCCATGGTGTGGAAGGTTGGCTTCCGGATGGAACGCCAGTTTACTTCAGCCGTTTTCCCTGAAGACGTTCAGCCTCAAAGATTTGAAACTTTCTGCCCCCGTGGAACTTAGGCAGAGCCATCTTAACATGATTTCACACTTGCCATTTCTGGAGTCTCTTTCCTTGCACTTCATTCGTTGTAGCAGCAGCAGCACCGAAACGAGCAAGATAAGGATTTGGAGCCATCGGCTCCGGGTGCTCCAGTTGGAATGCCGGCAGAGGAAAGTGCAGGAGCTCGAAATCGATGCTCCGAATTTGATTAGTGCCTACTGCAGTCGGGATAAGCTCTGGTTTCCAGGGAAGATTGCTGTCGTGAATGCGTCATCTGATTCTTATGACGCGACCTGGTGCATACATTCAAGCCTACACGACTCGAATCATGAACATCCGACGAAACCTACCGAGATTCGGGTTTACTGTGCTGCTAGTAGTGCGAAATCAGAACATAGGGGAAGACCAATTTCATTGAGAGTGAAATAGAGATGTACAAAATTTCCCATTTAACAAATTTCTCTTGATCAACAAACCAATTTCTTAATTACAGCCCTAAAGATAAACAAACAATTTTCGATCTTCAATGAATCAATCAATCCAGAAAGCCAGTTTTCCGCCAAATTGCATTCCTTACCTGTTTAAGGTCCCTCCCCTTAAGCGTCCTCCCGGCGCCTTCCATGACCGGGCAGGACAGAATCGGGGACTGCGTCCTGGCCACGATCTCGTGCGGGGGAAGCATCTCGCCGCCGTAGCCTTCATCCTCGTCCAGCAGCTCATCAATCTCGTTGAATTCCCTGTTCCGCCTCCTCGCCATCGCGGACGCGAGGATGGGAACGTTGATTGGCGCCGACTGCGGGTGCTGGTGCCTGGAGAAGGAGGAGGCCGACGACAACCTATCCTGCGGTGGTTTGGGGATGAGGCGAGAGGAGGAGGGCAAATTCGATGAGGGCGAGGCGGCGGAGGAGGAAGGAGGAGGAGGAGAGGAGAGAGCGGTTTTCTGGTACAAGTGATGGTGATGCCCGGCGGTGGAGATGTTCTCCGGCAACGCCGCGAGGATTCCGAACGAACCGGGGAAGGCCTTGTGGCGCGGCGATGTCGAGGGAGAGCTGCGAAGGTAGTGGTGTCTTTGCTGTTGTTGATTTCGGGAGGAATCGGAGGAGAAGTAGCCGGTGGAGAAGATGTCGTCCTCGTTGAGCTCGCTGTCCTCGGCGGCGGCGGCGGCGAGGATGCTGTCCTTTTCGTGGTGGAGCGGCGGAGAGAAGAAGGCGTCGAGGAAGCGGTCGGAGGAAGGAGGGGATTTCCGGTGGCGGAAGCGTGTAGATCCGTGGATGTCCATTTGGCGGGGCGGCGGGTCGGGTCAGGTCAGTAAGCTGTGATTGGTGCCGTCCACTAGCAGAGGAAAGGAAAGGCCGATTTGGATATTTCCTTGGAAAGGGGAAAGTTGAAGCGCGTGTGGAAGACATAACCGAATCTCCGTCTTTTTTCCATGGATTTGGGCGACGTGGCTGAAAGATCAGTGGACAAAACGAGAGGGAGTGATTCTCTATTCCTATGTGTAGATAGATTTGGGTTAGTTTTGACTTGTGACTTGTCAGAGTGGTACAAAGGAAACCGTATAATAAAGCGCGTGTGGAAGTTGAAGCGCGTGTGGAAGACATAACCGAATCTCCGTCTTTTTTCCATGGATTTGGGCGACGTGGCTGAAAGATCAGTGCACAAAACGAGGGGGAGTGATTCTCTACTCCTATGTGTAGATAGATTTGGGTTAGTTTTGACTTGTGACTTGTCAGAGTGGTACAAAGGAAACCGTATAATAAAGCGCGTGTGGAAGTTGAAGCGCGTGTGGAAGACATAACCGAATCTCCGTCTTTTTTCCATGGATTTGGGCGACGTGGCTGAAAGATCAGTGCACAAAACGAGGGGGAGTGATTCTCTACTCCTATGTGTGTATAGATTTGGGTTAGTTTTGACTTGTGACTTGTCAGAGTGGTACAAAGGAAACCGTATAATAAAGCGCGTGTGGAAGTTGAAGCGCGTGTGGAAGACATAACCGAATCTCCGTCATTTTCCATGGATTTGGGCGACGTGGCTGAAAGATCAGTGCACAAAACGAGGGGGAGTGATTCTCTACTCCTATGTGTAGATAGATTTGGGTTAGTTTTGACTTGTGACTTGTCAGAGTGGTACAAAGGAAACCGTATAATAAAGCCCATTAGTTAGAAATAGGCCCGAAGCTCAGAAGACTGAAGCCCAAACACAAGTTCCGAAAGCCCATTACACACACTGTAGAACCCCTTGCACCGGCCTGCGGCCTCCAGAAAAAGAAGGCTTACCTCCTAGAGCCTACAGCAACAGATATATGTCGATGCCCAGCCCATTATTTCTTGTAGGATGACAATTTGAACCCGGCCGATGGGTATTATCCGATCTGACTTGTGATGGGGCGGGTATCCCGTAGTAGTTTGGGGTGGGGCCTGGGTATCTACTTCCGACCTGTCCTGCCTCGCCCCGCCTCGTTCATGTCGCATTTTATCTCAATTTCTTATAGTATCCATTTTTATTTTGACTATTTTGACTGTTCTTCAACTAGGTAGGGTCGATTTTTCCTAGTTAGACTCAATTACCTATTCCATCATCACTATTTTCATTCATACGTGTTTTCTACTTCATTTTATTGTAAAAAGTAAAATTGTGTGTGTATTTTATTCAAATAACATGTAAGAGTGGGTCAACCAGCCCTGCCTCGTACCCGTACGGGTATTACCCACCCCGATCCGAAATAGCGTGAGGGCAGACATGGGTATTGAGGTACTCGCCCCGCCCCATTACCATCACTAATTTCTTGGGAGGAGTAGGGGATGTGCAATAGTTTGGTTGGTATAAAATTGTATAAGAACACGTCATACATCTTGGGTGGTGCCATACTCCAGGAAGTCCTTGTTCTTAGCTCATCTCTCCACCGTGTATCATTTCATTTCGCGCAGTGTTTTTATTTTTGTAGGTGACCTTTTGTTGTGCCTTTTCTAGGTGGCCTCTTTCCGGATAGTTTGACATCTTTGGACATGCTGCAAAGTGGCCGGTCTAGCTAGGTCTTGTTTGTTATTTTCGCAGGTATCTTTGGCGATGTTACCCAAGCAGTACTTATGGGTTTGCTATTTGGATTTGTTGCTCTGCTTCAGTTTCGATAAGCTCGATCCATGGCTTTCTCCCTGCAAACGATAGTAGTTTAGTTATGGATTATGCTTATTACGTAAAGATAATTATAGGACTGTCCATTTTGTGACATCAAGGTCCTATTATCGTCAAAACCCGAAAATGTCTTTTCCTTTCTTATTGTTGGTTTGACCTGCAAAGTTCCTATTTATTGTAATATGTATCTTCTCTTCCCTTTGGGTATATTTATGGTAAAAAAAAATTTGCCATTTGGATTGAATATAATTGAACCGAATATAAAGCGGTTCAATCAATCCTTTGGATAAAAGACCAAGTGTGGAAAGTAGTGATGACAATTTGAACCCGCCCGACGGGTATTATCCGACCTAATCCGCGATGAGACCGATATTATCCGACCCGCAGTAGCGTAGGGCGGGGCATGGGTATCTACTTCCGACGCCCCCAGCCCTGTCCCGTTCTTGGCACATCTATCAAATTTCATACAAAATTTAAACACATTTTCCCTATTTTGACTTTTCTTCAACGTAACTACTTAGAATCAATCTTTCAACTTGTCAGACTCAATTAATCATTCTATTATCACTATTTCCCATCCGTATAGTGATTTTCTCTTCATTTTATCGTAAAAGTAAAATTTGCATGTACTATTCTTTTTTTAGTGGATCGACCCACCCCGCCACATATCCGCCCCAATCCGCAGTAGCATGAGATAGGACATTAAGATACCCATCACACCCGAACTCATTGCCATCACTAGTGGAAAGTAAGGCATGCCATTCCCATGAACACAAAAGAAACAATAAAGAAAAAAGGAACAAGTGAAAAAACCAGAATTCAAAACAAGAAAAACCAAGTTACAAGACAACAACACCAACCATACCAAAACAACAACAACAACAACACAAAAAAAAAAAAAAACAAACACAAGATTGAACAAGAACCCTCAACATCACTCATCTGCTATACCCCATAACACCAGCCTTGATCCCTCGAACCGTATCCTCATCCGTCCTAAACCCTCTCGCCAGCACGTCATCATCAATCCCCGACGCAAAAACCGCCATCGGAATCGAAACGGTCCCACCACTCGCGCTTCCAAACGCCGAAAACGCGACGGCGGTCTTCCTCCCGACATTCCTCTGGAAGTGAACCAAACCCTTGGGGAAAACGAACGCGTCCCCCGACTGCAGCCGCCGCTGCGCGTAGAGGTTGTTGTTCGTGTCGACGAAGCCGACCTCGAGGACGCCACGTGCCACGAGGAGGAGCTCAGAGGCGCGTGGGTGGGTGTGGGGAGGGTTGGCGGCGCCGGAAGGGAACTGGAGGACGGCGTAGGAGACGCCCTGGCCGGCGAGGGACGGGAACTCGGCGAGGGTTGCGGTGGAGATCGTGAGGGTGGTGGGGCGCTGGTGGAAGAGCGGGCGGATTCCGGTGAACGTGAAGTGATCTCCGCTGATGTTGTTGTTGTTGTTTGAGTTTGGCGGTGGGAGGGGGAAGTCGGTGAGAGTGTCGGGGTCGCCGGAGATGGAGGGTTGGAGGGCGGCGAGGGAGGAGAGTAGGAGAGGAAGGAGTTTGAGGGCGGCCATGGGTTTAGAGTTGTGTTGAGAAAAGGGTAGTTGGAAGTGTTGAGGGATGTTGTGGTGGTGAAATTTAAAGTGAAGTGGGGGGAGAAGGAAAAAAAAAATGGAAGGTTAAATTGGTTGGTGTAGATTAGGACGACAATTTTTATTTGAACAATTTGATCTATTTTGGAGTGGGTAATATTTGCTTTGTTAGATGGGGCGATGTGCGTATGAGTGTACTCCGCTTGATCTGATTTGTACTTACTCGCATTGGCGTAGCCAGCTAAATGCATTAGTGGGGTCCAAAGATTACAAAGAACTAGGAAGTCCTGGCGGTTTAGCTATCTCGGGGAGAGCTGGGATCCAAAGCTCGAATTCCCTAGTCCCCTACCTTGGTATTCCTTTTTTTATAACATGAGCTTCTTTACCAAGTGGGGTCCACTGACCCCACATCAAGCAACGTGGCTTCGCCACTGCTTACTCGGTGATTCTTGATATGTTTTTGGCTAAATTATGTGTTATTTAATTCAAATTGTTTAGGATTTTACTTTTATTATCTTTCAGCTATAATAAAGTTGCAAATAGGTGAGAACTTCAATTTACAGAATACTTTAACAACATTTATCATATTATTGCTTATATGTTCCCATTAAATTACATGCCTAATAGGTCAATCAGTCCCAACCCAACCAATAACAAATTACTAGACTTAAACTCGACCTGTTATAGAACGAGTAAAAGTATCGAGATACTCACCCGACTTACTCCATTCTGTAGATGTCCATATAAAGGCCAATATAGACTTAGTTTTAACCTTATGCACTTAATTTTTACAATGAATTTGTACATTTGACGTTTGGGTACAAGTTCAGTTCACACCTTTACCGTTTTGTTAGAAAAATGTTATGTTACAAACTGAATTTGTACCATAACATAAGGTCTGACTGAATTTGTACCGAGCTGAACTTGCACCATTATGCAAATATACAAATTCGTTTATAATACAAGCCAAATTGTACCATTAACATCATAGTACAAGTTTAATTTATAACTCGAAACACCATTACTCTAGACTCTGGAGCATAACAGAAGGATAGTGGAAGGGCTCTATTAGGTGCTATATTACAATATTAAGTTATTAACACATTTTTAGGCAACCATGCATGCATTCCACCCTTGTGCTCTAACAGCATTTCCCCAGCTTCCCAATTAACTTTAAACCAGTTGTTTACCCACCACTGCAAGTGGATGACTTACCAACCCAGGTTTTGGGTTGCGGAGATAAACGGGAAACAAGACTAAGACTAATCATAGGATGATAATTTCGACCTGACCCGTTTTACCCGATTTGTTTGACCTGTTTTGGGGTGGGTCCGACCCGCCCCGTAGGCGGGGCGGGCGGGCATGGATACTCTCATCGACCCGACCTGTCCTGACCCGCCCCATTCTCGACCCGTTCTTGCCTAAATTACACGTAATTTTAGTCAAATTACTTAGAATTTTCCTTTTATTACATCAAATTTTAGCTATAATAAAGTTGTAAATTAGTGAAAACCTCAATTTCTCCAATAATTTAACTATATTTATCATAATATTGTTTGTTTCCATGGTCTATAAAAATAACGAACATTTCTAATACTTTTCATATAAATTGCTTACCCATTGGATCGACCTGCCCCGACCCATGACCTGTAATAAATTACCCGACCTTAACCCGACCTGTCACGTGACGAATCTGAGTACCAAGAAACCCGCCCCAGACCTGCCCATTGCCATTCCTAACTAATCAGCCATTTTGACGAAGGCCTTATTATGGTAAGTTGGTAACAGAACTGTATAGTTCTACAGAAAACCAGCCTTGATGCCATAGGGGGCCTTAAAAGCCCAACAAAGATGTTTGTCCCCGATCCGAAATTAGATGGGCCATGACTTGAGCCGCTGAATTTCCAGACCTCGGTATGAAACTCCAATCAGAAAAAAATCAATTGTCGACCAACCACGGACCCACCTCTTTCCTTTGTCATCATCATCTTCAACATTCTGCATATCACTCAGTTGGGCTCACGTATGAACGTTTAGATATTTAAGTTGTTTGTTGAATTCAACTATAAATTTTTGGATGTTTGAATTTAATATTGTATTTCAAAATTATGATGATTTTTTCCCGTTATGTTTGGAATGTTGTATTTTATTTAACTATGGATATAGATTTTAATGTGATTGTCTCCGAATATATTATATATATGCGCCTAAAATTCATTTACTGTTAATAATTTCTCACTTTCCTACATAATTTGTAAGAAATCGACATGAATCGGCACAAATCAATCATACCACCGATCAGACCATACCATTTGACAAATCAATAATGACATAAACCGATTTAACAACCTTACTCTTAGCTCATATTTTTGCCATGTGATGGCACTTGATCGGTGGGTGTGAGTGGGTGGGACTCGTGAGAAGAGATGGACTGGCACTGCCAGCAGCACGACAAGGACCTGGGGAAAAAGCATCTTTCTTTCCATTCACCTAACTTTGTCTTAACTTTTCCATTGTTAAGAACCGAATTAAGGCTTCAAAGTTTCTAATTCTGGTAAGCAAATGAAAACAAAAACAAAAGCCCAACCCAAATCCTAATATTTTTTATCAGAGAAAGCTGCAAACCGCAAATTCCTTAGACACAGAGCTTTCCATAATCAAGCCTTTGCTTTTACAACTAAGCTCTGTACAAACATTCAATTTGTAGAAACTATAGAACCATCATTTTGGGCTTAACTGGAATCTACAAGACCAAGATTAGAATGCACAAGCACAAGGCTCCAAGAAAGACTCCCTGTCGAATCGAAAAACCCAGTGTCGAAGGTTTGTATATGATTCCAAACCTTCCATCGTCCAGTCTCTCTCACCGGTCCCCGCCCCACCATTCTTGCAGCATATTTCCATAGTGAGTTCCAGAGGAAGAAACCACTCCCACATATAGAGCTTGGCATTTCTCTGATGTAAACAAACAGAATCCTCGGCACCCAAAAAAGAAAAGATGAATGGGTTTTCGTTGAAACCTTCGTTTCCTCTGTTGCTGCTTCTCTCTGTGTTGTTTCTTCATCATCATCGCCACATTCTGGCTGCTCCAAGTTCCCAGCACAATCTCGCTGCTGACGGTATAAACTCATAAATCCCGAATCTTTTTCTTACCCCAATGGTTCTTGGACCGATTTCGCGCCTTTGGTTCAATACCCATTACGCTATTGGTCCTAAAAACAACAAATTCGCACCTCTCCTGACTCCCGCTCAGATTCCTCAGTCACGAAATTCCACAAACACCTTGTGTGCACAGCAACCTTTCGGGTGATTCTGCTGGCAATTGACCTATTGGTTACAGCAATCGCTAAATTTCTCTGTTTTGTTTGCAGAGAAGTCGCCCTTGTGGTCGTGGATCAAGACTGGACCAGTACTGTCGTCCGTCAACAGGAAAGCCGGAGGTGGAAGGGGAGCCGGAGGCGGAAAAGGGGGGAAAGGTGGTGGAGGGAGAGTTCCACTATATGCAGCTGGAGGGGCGGCTGGAGCTGCCGCAGCTGCTACCGGGATTGCTGCAACTGGATCTCACCGCCGCAATGGCGCAGCCTCGAACGGTGGGAAGCCCGGCCGCACTCTGCCACTTGCAGTCCTTTTGGCGGTTGCTCTGTTCTTCAAGCATTTTGCATAGGGATGATAGATGTGGGGTTGTGTTAGGAGTTCCGTTGCTACGAGATGTAATCGTGAATTTGTGAATGTAGGTAGGAAGCTTTGGGTTTCTTATCTATGGATGCTTATTGTGATTCATCAACTGTAGAGGAATTATGTTTTGAGGCTGGTTAATCGAATTGGTATTATATGATCGATTTGTAAGTGGAAAGAGATAGGAGTGGTAGAATTCTGATTCCATAGTCTTTGCATTCAAAGTTCAACCCTATGATCACTAGACCAAATTATGATTTTTTTGGTTCAAAATTCGGGATCATAATCATCACATGTACAATCTCACTTTCGAGAACCGAAAAAAATATAATGACTATAGTCACAACATAGCTATTTAGTCTTTAGTATTGCACCCTCAACAACTTGTTTAGTGAGATCTCATTTTCCTCTCAAGGGCATCAGCTCTAGTGATGACAATGAGGCTGGACGGACCGGAGCGAGTATCTCAATACATATACTCGTCTCGCATCAAACACGGATCTGGTCGACAATATCCGTGTGGGTATATATTGAGGCAGGTTTACTTTTTTCTTATATTATTTATATAAAATATTTATTATTTAACGATAAAACAAAGAGAAAATAGTTCATAAATGAAAATAGAGATGATAACTAAATTAATTGAGTTTAATTAGTGGAAAGATGAAATATTGAGATTCTTTTAAATATTATTGAGAGAAAATATGAGTTAATAGATATGAAAATATGAGAAATAAAAACAAATGTTGAGACAATGCAAACAGAACAGGTCAAGAAGATAGCGAGATGGAAGTAGGATACATGCTTTCTCCCCACACTACTGCAGTCTGCAGATTAGCAAAGCGTGTTCAAATTGCCATAAGTTATTGGCTCTAGCTACGATGGCAACACCATTAACGCCAAAATCTTAACTTAATAAAATACCTCATCAAATCTTCTAGCTTTCCTTTGCTTTTCCCCCCCATTCTAGAGTCATCAATGCCTTAATTGAGACTGTTTGTGCATCACTGCCATTCATAGTTGTTGACCCTCAACTCCGAGAGAAGGACAACTCCTGATTAGCTCGAACGCCAGCCATCAACTCTAGCACAAATCTGGACATAGCCCTCTTTCAACCATTCTACCAGTCGCACGGAAGTTAAAAGCAAGCACCAAATATAGACATGGAACAGCCTTTTGCTATCCAGTGTGGTTCGACGAAATTTCGCACCGCAGTAGGCTGGCCATAGGCTTCCCCATTCAGCTAGCTTTAACCATGGCTTCTGCAGGTCTTCAACTGCTTCGCAATCCCTTTTTCCCTCTTCTGGTATGGTAGTAAATAATGCCACCAGCTTCCGAGTGCTTGCTAGCGACCAAGCTTCTTTTACAGTTTTACCCCGTCTCTCACCCCGCCAAACAACCATATATAAAGAGCACTGTGTTCAGCTCGGGAAGTAAATAGCATTTACTGTAGTCCGCCGGCCGGAAGGTGTATCATGGGATCACGAAGATCATCTGGGTTTCGTCCGTTGCTGCTGCTTCTGGTCGTGATTTCACTGTGCATTCATCTCGCCCACGTCTCTGTTCTTGCTGCTGCTGCTGCTGCTGATCGGACTCCCTGTTCTCGTGATCACAATGCGGTAGCCCCTGAAGGTACGTATTTGCTGCCCTGTTTTCCCCCCTGCTTTCTCTGAGCTAGGAATTTCTTCAAACACCTTGTGGGCACTCGTATTCTATTGATCCCTGCAGGAGAGTTGCGCTTATGCGAGTCGATCAAACGCCGGGAGCTGTCCTCCGTAAGCATGAAAGGCGGCGGCGGCGGGCGGGGAGGAGGTGGCGGCGGGCGCGGAGGAGGCTTTGGGTTCCATTTTGGGCGGCACAGGCATAGCGGTGGAGCTGAGCTGACTGGTGCGAGCCTAACGGGACATCTGGCCCTCGCAGTAATCCTGGCTGCTGCTTTACTTGTCTGCTAATTTTAGCTTTAAGTTCAGTTTGGCTTGTTACCCCTTAGACTAAATCAGTGTACTTACAAAGATAAAAAGTGGTGTTTCAACGCGAACATATCTCAATTATCAGATGGACGATTAATATAGTACGTAGTATCATTGACGGTGTACATAATCATTCAACTTCGATTCGAACTTCGTAGATAATAAATTAGACACCACAATCAAGTAGCTAAGATGTCTCATTTTCCATAACCATATATTTCATTTATATATTCCATCCTAATCAAATAATCAATGACTAATTGCAATCAAAATGGAAGTTAGTGGGTCAACTTATGATAAAGAAAGACTGTTGAATGACATTATTCTGCAATATCTGTTGTAGCACACACTTTCCTGCTACTGTACGAGTGTTGCATCTCGTCTAAGAACAAGTTGCTTTTTTCTTAACTAGGAATTGCGCCCCAAAAGGCAAATCCACTATAGCTGTTGATGATGAATTCTGAGAAGTGAGAACACCCAAGCACGACTCGCTTTCCTACTCAATCCGACTTGTCGAGAAATCGAATAACTTTTCGACATTTCGCTGTGGCCCTCGAAGGTTCCTTCACAGGCCGTAGTTTCCCCTCATTCGTCGGTTTAGCAGGTCTTCAACGGCAAGCGCCACTGCAATCCGCTTTATCCCTTTCTCCGTCTGGCAAACTCCTTTAATTGCCCCGTTCTTCCATCTCCACCAACTACCATATTCCGGCGCAGAAGTTTTATCCAAACCAGAATGATGGGTTTCTCACTGGACTCCAGGCGTGTTCTCTTGCTGCTGCTTCTTGCGACGCTGTGTCTTCTTCATTACCAGGATACCCTCCCCTCTGTTCTTGCTGCTCCAAGCTTCATCCCGGAGAGCAATCACGCCCCTGAAGGTAAATCTTGTCGAAGTTATGATCTTTTTCACTCTTCCTGATGGTTTCTTGGCCTAATCTCGCATTCCTGTTGGGACCCATCAAGCCGTTAATGCCAGATAGTTCAGTTTCCTCAGCTACGAATTTTCACAAACACCTTGTGTGCGTGGCCCTCATTGACGAGCCGATGCAGTTGACATTTGGGAATCTGTTCTTTTCTTTACAGGGAAGTTACCCTTGTCGATGGCGATCAAGACTGGAGCGGCCTCCTCTGTAAACAGGCGTGGCGGTGGAGGTCATGGCGGTGGAGGCCACGGAGGCGTAGGTCGCGGTGGGAGTGGGCGAGGCCGCGGCGGCGAGGAAGGAGGAGGACGAAGAGGTGGGTCCGGGACCATGATTCCACTGTATGCCGGGGGAGCGGCTGGGGCCGGAGCTCGTAGCCACGACAATGGCGCAGCCCTGTATCGCGGGAAGCCTAATCCAATACACAATCTGGGTCTTGCTGTGATGTTGGCTCTTCCCTTGCTGTTCAATAACTTTGCATAGATGATGCAGTGCAACTGTGCAGTAGCTTTTTCTAGTGAGGAGTTTGTGAATTTTGTGACCGGTTGATACTTGTAATTCCATAGTACTTGAAGAACTAACATGTCAAGTTGATGGTATATTGTTAGCAAATGACTGGTGGGGATGGGTATTCAATCCACAATTCAATTTGATTAGTATATGTCAAGAACAGATTGGGATAATCAGCCATGCAAGACAGTAATGATATAGATTAACGCGGTTCACTAAAATAATGTTTGTCAGTTGGTCCACGACACATGAGAGAGTCAGTTACACTATACTTTACGAGATGATAGAATACAGAGGAATCGAAAAGTAAAAGTATAGTACTTTTTCACGTGGTGTAACTCTAATCTAATCCGGTAATAAATGAGGTGACATATTAGACCAATAGCAAAAACTCAAACGTGTATAAGCCTATTCACACTTGAACTCCGTGACTTTCAATCGACGTCAGACAATCTGATTCAAATCATATCAACAATCTAAAGAAATCTGACAAAATAATATAGAGTTTGTTTAAGATAAACTATAACATTGTGTTTTTTCTTATATGAATACTCAGATATTGTCATATTGAATGAATGTTGCACTTTGAGAGATAATGAAAGTTTTAGTATCTAATTAATACTTGATTATTGAAAGAACATATAATTGTTATATTATTATTTATTAAAAAAAAACATATGTCCAAACTCCGAAGTCCATGTTTAGGGCTAAATTACACGTTTGGTCACTCAAATTACATAAATTTTTTATGTTTGCCACTCGAATTACTTTTCTTTCTAATTCGCCACTAACTTTACAAATCGTTTCACCGTTAGTCACCGGCCGTTAGTCTCCGTCAGACTCAGTTAACTCCGTCAGTTTTTGTTGTTGTCGATTGAGGGAAGGGAATGAGTCGCCAATCGCCTTCCTCCGGTGTGAGTGCTATAGGTTGATGGAGGGAGGGTCGCCGATGTTCAAGGAAAAGGCTTTTGGGGAGAAGAGGATGGAGCAAGACGACGTCGTTAGGGAGGTCGGTGGAGACTTGGGCGAAGTCGAGAGAGATCCCGGCGACGGTGAGGGGAACATAGTCGCTGTCGGAGTAGTGGATATAGGGGCGACTAAGAATAAGGTCGACGTCGTGGAGATTGGGATGCGGCTTCATAAATCCATCGGCGGGAGAGAGTTTGTGTCTTTACAGCTTATAGGTTCATTGACAATTGTCTTTTACTTTCTGGGTTCTTAGGGTTCGTGTTTGGGGATTTTGATTATAATGAATTTCGGCTTCTTATGCTTCAATTAATTGTTGTATGTGTTGTGCTTTAATTCTTCTCAATTTGAGGGTTTGTGTTTTCCAGTTCAAGGCTGGGGGTGGGGAAAGCGGAGAAGACGATGGGTAGGTGGAGCCACTCCTATTTTTATTTTTTATTTTTTAAATTGACATGTCATTAAATTAATAGTCCAGTTAGCTTTATGGTTGCCACGTCATCACAAAACTGACGGAATTAACGGAATTTAACGGAGACTAACGGTCGGTGACTAATGTTGAAACGATTAGTAAAGTTAGTGGCGAATAAAAAAGAAAACTAATTCGGATGGCAAACATGAAACATTTATGTAATTTGAGTGAACAAAACGTGTAATTTAGCCCATGTTTAGTTTTGTCCAAAACGATTCTTGACTTCTTGGGCGACTCACAAAGACTGGCAGTCTGCTTTGGATTCAACGCACTAAAAAAATTCACTCCCAGATGACTGGATTAGTATTCTTGATCTAATTTCCGATTTCCTTTAGCCTTGTAACCGCCGGTTTTGGTTTCACCAGAGTGGAATAAAGTTCATCTTTGGTAAAAAAAAAAAAAAATCACCGCCACTCACAAATCCCACCTACAACGCCCAGGCTAAATCCGTAATTCAACATTGCTCCGCCGAACAAAACCTACCCCCAACGAATCTCCGATTACTTCACTGCCCCGCTTCCTCTTTCCCCCAATTCGAATCAGCCACTCAAAGAACCCAATTCCCCCCACCTTCCCCGGAAAACCGCCACCGCCGGCCTTCCTTCAAATGGGCACCCGAAAACTCCCCCGATGGAGCTGGGCCTCATTCCTCGCCGGCGGAGCATCCGCCGTCGCCGCCGCCGCCCTCCTCCGGGCCAAGCCCCAGGACCCGACGTTCCACCTGATCTCCATCAACCTCGGCTCCTTCAAGCTCAACTTCCCCGTCCTCGACGCCGATCTGACCCTCACCGTCCACGTCACCAACCCCAACATCGTCCCCGTCCACTACTCCGCCGCCACGCTGTCGATCTACTACGACGGGTCCCTACTCGGGTCGGCCCGGGTCGAGTCCGGGTCGCAGCCGGCCCGGTCCTGCCGGCTGATCCGGCTCCCCGGCCGGCTCGACGGGCTGGAGCTGGCCCAACACGCGAAGCGGTTCCTCAACGACGTCGCTTCGAGGGAGATGGTGCTGGATGCCAGGGTGGACGTCGGTGGGACCGCCAAGGTGCTGTGGTGGTGGGACCACCGGTTTGCCGTCCACGTGGAAAGCAAAGTGACCGTCGATCCGCTGTTGCTGGACGTGGTCGATCAGGAGAACAAGTCCAAGATTGATCTTTTACCTGCTTAGTTAGTCGTTAGCTTTGTGTTGTTGGTTGGTAGTTGATACAATTGTAAAGAAATCTCTTGTCACAAAAAGATTGGAATTTGGAATTCTCATTTTGCAAGGAGGAAATTCGAGGGTTGTAGAAATTCGAACACATGACATTTCGTTTCTATGCTCTAATACCATGTTAACAACCAGTTGCTTCCAATAACTCGAGTTATTGAGAGAAGGTTATACTGGAGAATATACCACTCTCTTATAGAAACCCGTCACTAGGATATGAATTTGACCGTTTGAAGTCGCAACTCATAAAAGTCGCTCCAACCTCGTCTCCATTAGCCGCCGCCTCGCTGCTTCTGTTCTGCGTAACTCGACGTAGGCGATAGAAAGAAGACACAGAGAAGGAGAGCGAGGGCCGCTGCGCATAATCAAAAACCGTTTTGTGCGATTTTTAGGGAAGCGATGGAGAAGGGAAAGAGCAGGGAAGTGACCGTCTCAGCTCTGCAGTTCGCCTGCACAGATGACGTCTCCACTAATGTCGCCACCGCTGAGAGGTCACGCCACCTCAACTTATTCCCTTTTGATCATATTTTCCCCCATGATTCCTGCAGTAGCTGATCGCTTAAGCTTTACTTGTGGAGATCACAATTTTCGATTTTGCAACTTTCCCATTTCATTTCTTATTGTATTGAACGAACCCCAGATCCTAGATGTGCGACTTATTGTGGGCTTAGCTGAATTGCTCCAATCTCTGAATGGTGCTGCTCCCGTCTTCTCCTACATACTTGAAAAGCTATCTGAATGTTACTCCATTGGTGTTGCAGTTTTGTCGTTTGTAGTAAGGATTGGACATCCTGGCTGAGAAGATAATTATTGGATGCTTTGATTAGAACTGATTCTCTTCCGTCCCAATTTCCTTTCTGATTCTTGTTGCCGCTGGCTGTGGATTTGTTTGCGCCATTTCAATAAGTGATTACTGCCTGGATTCTTCTTCTAGGCCATGCGGCTTGAACAAAGTTAGTGACTCTCACCATCTGGTTCTCACTTGATGAAATGGTATCGGTGCTGCTAATTTTGTACAGGTTGGTGAGAACGGCTCATTCGAAGGGTGCAAACATTATTCTTATTCAGGTCTGTTGCTGTGGTGCCTCTTTCCAAATAATACCTAAAAGTTCCTTTTGATGCTTGGATCAGTGAGCTTTAATTTCCCTGCTTATCATTAGTATTCCTTCGAAGGTTAATGATTTAATAGCCTTGATAAAAGAGAGAGGAGTAGATTGATGAAATTGATGAGGCCTCGCTGCCTCGGTAGAGAGACTTGTGATCTGGGTGGATTTCTGTATCACCTAACATTACCTGGATGGTCTGAAACGAGTCTATAACAACCCCATACTGAAAGATAAAACTAGTGTCTTTTCTTTTCTTCAAGGCTTTAAGCTCTTCCATGCTTTTCAGGAATTGTTTGAGGGGTATTACTTCTGTCAAGCACAAAGTGAAGACCATTTCCAGCGAGCTAAGCCGTATAAAGATCACCCTACTATTCTGAGGTAGGAGACAAATCACTAGATCGTAGTTATGCTGGTTCTTACTTTTGATTGATCATATTTTCTATCCTGATAAAGGGAGTACCATTGATCTTTTTTATGCAAAGTATTTAGCTGTAATTCTTTCTCTTTTGACCTAACTATACAGAATGCAAAAGCTTGCTAAAGAACTAGGGGTTGTAATACCGGTTAGCTTCTTTGAAGAGGCCAACAATGCCCATTACAATACCATAGCCATAATTGATGCTGACGGGACTGACCTTGGGATCTACAGAAAGTCTCACATTCCTGATGGACCAGGTTTGTTCACGTTGCTTGCTTTCCACTTTGATATTCTTCATATATGTTTGGTGCACAACTCACCACTGGTTACAACTGAATGCAGGTTACCAGGAGAAGTTTTACTTCAATCCAGGAGATACTGGCTTCAAGGTGAAATCTTTTAGCTGGATTTACTTGTTTTCCTCTTTATGACCATACATAGTTTGAAGCTGACCGTTGGCTCGTTTTGGCGAACAGGTTTTCCAAACAAAGTTTGCAAAGATCGGAGTAGGTAAGCAACTTACTAGTTCCCGCTCACCAACCAGTGCTTGAAAGGAAAGATTCTTGCTTCTCGTATGGCACCCATGAAGATGTAGTCAGCATCATTCACTTAAGCAGTGTTAAATATATTTGCCTCCCTCAAGAACTGAACTATGCAATCTTTTGTCCCTTTTATTTCTGTCCTTCAACTGAATCATTGGTGAAGACAACTGAAGGAGGTTGGTCCTCCATTTGTATGTGATATTGCTAGCTATATGTTGGGATCAATGGTTTCCCGAGGCAGCCCGGGCTATGGCTCTACAAGGTGCCGAGATACTGTTCTACCCCACTGCAATTGGTTCTGAACCTCAAGATGATGGGCTTGATTCTCGTGATCACTGGAAGCGAGTGATGCAAGGCCATGCTGGAGCCAATTTGGTAACTCAATACATTCATTTGGACACTGCAATTACTTTGAAGTGAATCTTTTTAAGGAGGCCTTTCCTCCATTATCTTTTCAAGATAGGATTAACCCATTTCAGACATGAACCCATGAGTAACTGTTGGCTTATGATTTCTGTTATTCGTGATTCGCAGCAAGTTCTTACATACAAGCATTGTTGTTGTCATGGCTTTCCATGATCTGTGTCTGTAAGTAACTTCTAGATTTGACAAACTCAGGTACCTTTAGTGGCATCAAACCGCATTGGAAAGGAAATAATAGAGACTGAGCATGGGAAAAGTGAGATTACATTTTACGGGAACTCATTCATAGCAGGTACTTTTTTCTCTATTTACTACTTCCTAAGTGTGGTGAAAGGAAACTTCAAACAGATAATGACTAACCATTGATTGATGGACAGGGCCGACCGGAGAAATAGTTGAAGGTGCCAATGACAAAGATGAAGCTGTTCTTGTGGCAAAGTTTGATCTCGATAAAATCAAGTCCAAGAGACATAGTTGGGGAGTATTCCGTGATCGGCGTCCAGATCTATACAAGGTGCTTCTGACTTTAGATGGCAGTAACCCATCTCTGTAATTTGGTGATGCTTCATTATGAATTTATCATAACTATTTATTTCAGAGGTTATCTCTTACAGTTAAAAGTGTGTATTTCTTACATGAATTGGAGCTTCTGCTCAATATATAAAATGAATTGGGCTGGTTGCATATGAGCCCCAAATCTATTCTATGGTTTGCTGTAGACCATCTATAATAAATAAAAAAATTCCTAGTTCCATTGATATCTGCATGGTTTCACTGTTTCAGAAGGTAGGAACATGAGTTTCTTGTGTTATGTTTTCTGGTCCACAACCACCCAGTAGGTTAGCCCTTGCTGGGAGATTACTCTGTCCACTGTATTATGTATTAGCATAAAGCCAAAGTGAAGCAACATCGTCCAGGTAATATTTTCTTCTTATCCACTCCATTCATCTCTTTTACTTGGTTCTCCTCAGTGGCGAGCAAATTTCCTAATGATGGTAGCTTTTAAGGTGATAGCTACAATTGGTTTAGATGTGGGATCAATGTCTTGCCATGTGTCTGGTTATAGGTTAGATGGATACTTTAGCTCCTCTGGGAATATCTTCAGTTTCCAGAAACTGTCTTTTCTCTTTCAAATGTCGCTGCACATAACTTTTTTCTCTGACAGGAATTGATGTTTATGGAGCCAAAATGTTTTATCACCAGAGATATGGCATCTTCCATATTTGCTTTCTCCAATCCTCTTAGCTGCATGGCAATCATTGTCATAATCATTTGATTATATTTTAGATAATTGAATTAGAGAATGCCAAGCCTCATTCTGACTTAGCACAGTGCTGCTTCTATGAGCCTCACTAGGCCTTTTCCTCAAGTATTGACCTCAGAGTTGCAATTTTTTCTTCTCCCAGCTTAATGTTAGGTGATGAATACAAGTGAAACCTGACCACAATTCTACTCTCAAATTGACAACTATACATACTAGTTGGTAGCATCACATGTTTTGAAGCAATATGAGGTGTCTTGCTTACACGTGCAGTTCTCTGGTTGGCAAAACACGTGTTTGATCATATACTACTAGTCTGGCCTTGGTTGCCTTTGTTTGACCCAAAAGATCGGCTGATATTTTCTGGGCTACTTTTTGCATCATCTAATGCCTAATTTATCAGTTTTGACTCTGATGACAAATTTTGAAGTATGATTTTCGTTAGTACTTAAGGTACTCTGTGCCAAAGAACTGCAGTAAAATGACATTTAGGGTTCATGTTTTAGTAGGAGGGATTGAGACGTGGTGAAGTCTGGACCATGAACTTGTTGCCCACTTCTTTTTTAGGCGATTGATATGGAAGCAGATGTTGATACTTCAAACTTCTTCCATTTAAGGTGACTTGTCTTGTTTTGACATGTTTTTTTTACCTCTTCCATCGATTGTACTGCCATGTACTGTAGATTTTGGACTCCCTGGAGGTCATATCGAAGTTTCCTGATGCTTACATAGGCACAGTACACTTGCATGCTTGTTCTTTACACATTTTCTTTGAGTGCATGAAGTAACATAGGATCTAGGTAGGTGAAAGGGGCAAAAAGAAAAATGAGAATGGAAGGGAAGATTTAGCCTAAACAATAAACATTGGAGCTGCTTTTTTCTGTGTCTAGCCATGTTGAATTGGCAAGTAAACACAGGATCTCTGTTGACTTTTTCCAGCAGGGCAAGCCAAGAAGGTTGATTTCCCAACCTGAAGCAGGCTGCTTTCTTTTCTTTGTATATGCCCTTCATCCATCATTGCTTGGCATTGTCAACATCCATGCATTCATCATCATCATTCCCATCTCCACCATCATGCTCCACAAAACTATCATCTTCCTCCTCTTCATCTTCCACTTCTTCAATGATTTCATTGTCAGGCTGGACAAATTGCAGCTTTAACCTCCCATCTTCTCTGCAAGCATGTAGAAGCTCCTGAGTAGGGATCCTTACTTCTTTCAGAACAAACCTGCCATCCTCCCTGTAAGACTTGAAGCAAACCCAAGGCTTGCCTGTCTTTCCTATGCAGGAAATGGGTGGCGGGAAAGAAACCCCTCTATCACCAAAAGACCTCGACGATCTCCTGTCTTCCCCACCTCTACTTTGATTCTCCAATTCTGAAGAATGCTTTGCTATGATGGCTCTTGTTGTTGGTGGTGTTGTTGTTCTCTTCTCAATCGCTTCTTCTTTTTCTTGATGTTGCCATCCTGTCTTCGACGATATATCATTGTTGTTCAGGTCCTCAAGATCAGCAGAGCTCTCAGAACCGAGCCCTTCCGTGCACAGCTGCAAGCTGCCGCCGAGCTTCGAACCTGATAGAGGGTAGGGATTCTTCAGGTTGCCTGAGAAAGAGGTGTCCTTGAAATGAAGCTCACCGAATAGCTCGGTGAAGGAGGAATGGTCAATTGGAGGTTTGACCACAGGCTTGAGTTGGTTCCAGGAAGAAGAAAGGGAATCAAGGATAGATGATGATGGAGTCTTTTCAGGCAATGGTTTGTCAAAGATGTGTTGGAGACTCCCACAGGCAGCCATGGCTTTGTTTTGGGGGAGTTATAGCTGCTGAATCTGTGGTTCTTGGTAATGGAAATGGATGAAAGTTTCTATCTTTCTGCCAGGCTAATGTTAGTGCTCTTGGGAAGGGTGAGTGGCTTTACAGAAGGAGAGAAATGAAGGGTGACACGTGAAGTAGGTGTGAAGAGGAAAGTTTGGACAAAATCAGAAGGATGATGCTGTTGTTAACTAGGGAAGGAAGAATGGGGGGAGGATATATAAGAGCAGAAGGACCTTCTTTCTGTTGGGGATTTTTATTTTTGGGATTAAAGCAACTAGTTGAGATAGTAGCATTAGAGTTTTTCATGCAATCTTAATATAATTGCTTCTAATTTTCGTGACTAGGGTTGATTTTTGGAGGTGGGCATTAGGTTTGGGGGATTTTTAGAGGTAGCTACAAGGTTTGAGGGTTTTCTTAGAGGTAGTCACAAATGTATGATAGTTATCCAACATGGTAACATTGGTTTTGGCATTTGTACAAAATGGTTGGATAAATTTTATTCTTCCCAAAATAATAATATGCCTTTGAAACTTTGCAATTAAATGGTCACTTTTGTCCTATCTCCATTTAAAATGTTAGACTTGTTAAATTAATAGAAAAAACACACAAAATCCCATCTTAGTACCCAAGTTGTATTATCATTATAATCATAAGCTATCTATATCGTCGTTGAAAAGAAAATCAGCATCCAATAAGCAATTTGGTGTGGTTTTTTGTTGGATTGGTATATACGACTCTGAAGTATGATGGATTGGTTCAGATGAATAGATGGATTTTGTTGTTCGCTTATTAAGTGAGCGCAATTTTGGGATAGTGGTGTTCGAGAATAACCATTTTGTTACCAATTTTGAAACTTACATAATGTTTTTGAGAAGAAAAAATAAAGTGACCATTTCTCAAACGAAAGTCAACCCATGGGCTTGAAGTTTGCACAGGCCCATCATACCTTGTGCTTTAATATAAACTGTTAATATTGGATGTCGTGGAGATTCGAACACATGACCTTTCGGTTCTAGGCTCTGATACCATGTCAAGAACCAATTGTTTCCAATAACTCGAGTTGTTGGGAGAAGGTTCTGCTGGATCTTATACCATACTCTTACAGTTGCCACTGTCATTCTTTTTTCTTCCTTATGCCTCTTTTTGTCTTTTGGAAATGGAAGGATTTGAAATTTGATTTGTTGGGTAGGGATGGAGATTGTAGATTTTCCAAGGCCTTCAAAAATATCAGCAACATCCAGAATATTTGCACCCACTTTTCTTCACTAGCTTTATCAGCTTATCTCATGCCCTTTAGATTTGTAAATTTTCAACTCAAACATGTGTATGGGAGTGGCTAAGGATTGATTACCTTTGTTCCAAGTGGAAGGTATGAATCTCTCCCTCTTGTGTGCTGGCTGTTGAGTCGAGAATCTGCAAAAGGAAAACACTGATCTTTTCTTTTATGATAATTCCAGTGAAAAAGGTCGCCCAGCAGAGTAATCATATTAGAAAACTAGAAACAATAAGTTAAGTGTTGTATAACGATATATATGATTGGTAAAATATATTTCCTAATATCACCAATATTACTGGCCGATAATACTTGTTCCTAATACCACATTCATCACTTGCAAGTTGCAACCAATGATCTTGGCAAACACAATGTCAAGGGACAACTTGTTGGCATGAGAACGTGACGATTGTGTTGTGTACCATCTGATCTGCAAATCAATGGGATTCCCCCATTACCAATATTTACGTTATCTGAAACTGCATGAAATGAAGTGAAATCGTCGTCACCCACAAATTCAAAGTCGACCTTGCTGGCTTTGTTCCCACTAAGGTGCCCATCAGATCTTGGAATATTCTCCCTTCCAAGTACACCCTCATCAGTTGTCCACTCCTTTTTCCCCATTCTTCCACCATTGTTCTTCCCCAAGGAAATTGACAGAAAGCTTGTCAATGGCCAATGGTGGGTAAAAAGAATCCAGGTATCCAACCAAACAATCCCCAGAAGATAATGAAAGCAACTCTTAGGGAAGCACCAGCCTCCTGTAGTCACTAGTGCTTCTGTAGGCAAAGTACCATTGTCGTATGATAGCTCTGTACCACTACATTTCCCCCCATCTGCACTCTGGTTTCTTGTGTCTCACTCACCATCACCATCTAATACAATATGCATGGTCTGCAAACCAAAGCTTGAATCTTTATCAACATGATTATGACATTGATCATAGCACACAAGAGTAAGATCGAGAGCATCGATACTGTGATCGATGGAAAATCACACCGTGTTAGAGAGGGTGTATTACGAATGGCACACACTAGAGGGGAGAAGAAGAAGCTGTTAGATTCCCCACACACACTATGCATATATGCATGAAACTTAGGAAGCAAGCAAACCACCCAACATTACATAGAAACAAAACAGAGAATATGTGTTCCCAGAATAAACATAGAGCCACCAAGATGATGATGGTGGCCTACTGGCCTGCCTGAAGAATGACTGTCTCCCAGTCTCGGTCCTCTCTCGAATTGCATTTATCGCCAGGCCTCAATGCGTTCTGTCCTCGAGTCTATACGGCTCAAATTGCTCATCTCCCGCGTCTTCTCAACCAATGAGGCTAAATGAAGAACGGAGTCGTGTGGCGGTGTCAGATGAAGCACTGCTTGTTGCTGCTCCCTAGTCATTTTGCCAGATCTCTTTCTGGGGTTCGAGTTGCTTGACTGGCCAACAATTCTAGATCTTCGACCACTTTCTTCCTGGTCAGCTTCAGTCTCGACGATGGGAGTTTCGTCGGCCACATTAGGAAGACCCTCACTCGACTGCTCACCATGATTAATTAAACTGCAGTCTTCTTCGTCATGTTTAACACCGGTATCTTCTTGAGTCCAGTGGCTAGAGCCTTGTTCCATGACAGGTGCATCATCCTCACTCAAGCTTTGGGTTGTTTCATTGTCTTGGCCAGTGTGTAAACAGAAGGGCTGGGAGGGGCTTTGGTGACCACTCCCATCGAATGGGCCGAGCAGTGAAGCCGAAGTGGGTTCCACCACAGAATCTTGCCTCTCTCGCAGTGTTCTTATGATGAGTGTCTTTAGAAAGTTCATCACCTGGACTGCATACATTAGTGCTGTCAAAGGATCCGCCATCTGCAATAGATAGAACGTAGGATTGTTAAAACTGCGGTGATGCAGTTATCTCGCCAACCCACGATTAATACTCCATATTTTATCTCAAACAACATAATAATCCACCATTCACCAACCTACATTAGCCATTAATAGACGTGGCTTACACCATAAATCATGCAAAGCCTAATTCTTGGGGATTTTGTGTGAACATTTGATTCTCTAGATTGCATCATGATTATCATTTTCTGCTATTATATGTATTTTTCCCTTAATACAATTTTAAGAGACTTTTTGCGTCTCCAAAATGTAAAAATATGCTGGCATTAATAGGCCATATATCACATTGACCAATTTGTGTCATAAAAAAAGAGAGCCATACACACCTGAGTCATGTTTGGTGCAAACACCATGGCTATGTTGCGTGCATTCATCTTGTTGTGATGTTCTTGTTCAACAACGTCTGCCATCAAGTTGATGGCCCAATCCAAGAGAGCTGATTCAGTTGGAGGCAGATGCCTCACAAGCTCAGCACACTCTTCTTCGGTTTGGGATTGCATAACTTGTTCGGGTTGCAAAGAGTCCAGAACCCCAGTTGGAAGTTCTCTAAACCAAGCCTGGAGAAAGCAATAATCATTACCCAGAGTTTAGATTAACCGAAGTCTTGTTGCAAAATGAAGCGGTATGATCTATCTGAAACATTAGCTGAATCACACCGGTAAAATGTTTCTTTTGCAATGTCATTTGTTTCCTTCTGTTTGGACACTTTCCAGAACAAGATTCAAGAACCACTCTACTCGTGAGTCACAAGTTATACAACTCTTCATTTTAATTTCACCTTTCAGAGACTTAATTGAATTTCCGTTACCTTGATAAGTCCAGCCAAACAGTGCACATCAACACCTTCAGGTACAACTCCACCATTTAGCTGATCCCTAACGTACTCTTCTTGGCTGTTTTCCGCATTAATTCTGAAAATTCCTTCAGCCTGGAAAAAGGCAGATTGAGAAATTACAGCCAGACGTAATGGAGTAATGGTTAAATGGTCCAAACAAGTAAGCATTTCCCAGCTAAGAGGCTTTGCCCATTTGTTTCATGTTCCTTTTTTCCTGAGAGAGGAGCAAGATGAACCAAGCAAAGAAATTAGCAATGCAAATTATGCAATGTGTACCTGCAAACCGCCCAGGCCATACAGGTGCCGTTGCATTAACAAGAGTATAGTTGGCACGCTATTCCCTCTAGAGTCATATGACAATTGCATCGATTCTGTGGAAACTCCAAAGACAGTAGCACTGCATAATCAAATGGTGAAGAGCGGAAGAGAATTAGCAAAGGCACATACTATAAAAGGTTGAAACTTCATCAATAGCTGAGTGTAATCTGAAAGATCAGGTTGCAAGTTGGCATATAAAGCACAAACAAGGAAATGTGTAAAAGAGAGAGATAATATTTCCCTGACTGTGGAGCAAGAAATCTAAATCTCAGCTTAACAACCAAATACATCAACCGTGGCATTTAAGACCATTATTAGGGAATCTTTCTGTATCACAAATTCACAACCTAGTTCAACCTAATTTCATTACATTCATAAATTCCAGTTCTGGGTAGACAAGGCTTGGTTCCAAGGAGTGATAGCATTTCCAAAGGATCTATGAAACATAAACAAGAGATGCTCAAGCAAATCCGGAACAATTATAAATTATCTTTCGAGAAGATCAGCTCACATTCAGTGTCAATTTGATTAATCAATTCCCAAACTGTGACTAACATCTAAATCCATGAATACTTCCCACATTCATTGTAATCATTCATAACATGCCCATCTTTAGCAGGTCACATATGCAACAAACAAAGACTCTCAATGAAATAGCAATAGAAAATCTAGAAATCCCTCCACTGAAATCACACCAGAGAAGAATCCCCCAACAATATGTCAGAGGAGAATTACCAAATCTGTAACCAGCACCAAGTTCACCTTCAATTGACAAACACACATGAAATTCCTTCGACACCTAATAAAACCAGCTAGTGCCAAAAACAGAACGATCCACGGTAACAAATCTCAAATCCACAAAACACAAAGGAAGCAATGTACCTAGGTAACAAATCTCAAATCCACAAAACACAAAGGAAGCAATGTACCTAGCACTGGGAGCTCTTCTGGGCACTTCAGGTTCAAATTCAACAGGCAAACCCAAGAACCCATTAAACCTATCAAAGGTAACATGAGCCACATGGCGCACATTACTAGGCCAACTGATCTCCATCGCACAAAGCTCCCTCCTTTCGCTCTTACAAGCCACCACAGACTTCCTGAACAGAGTCACCAGCAGAGCCAACAGCGAGAGCTGATCCCTTCGCCTCTTCTCACTCTCCTTCAGCAAATCACACTCGTCCGCAACCCGCTCCACATTATTCCCAAGAGAAGAAGAAGAAAGGGCAGAAGAAGGATTAGAAGTAGTGGTGGTTGGGGAGGAAGGGGGGAAATGGGAAGGAGATTGGTGAAGGACCTGGACTTGGGTCATTGCTGGCAAACGAAAAGGGCGTGGCTTTACCCTCCTTTTCTAATGATTTTTGTTTTTTTCCACCCAATTGGGTTGTGAATTAAAAAAGAAGAAAAGATTGGAGCTTTTGGTTTTAGATGGGAAGATTTGGGGGGGAGATGGAGTTGGATTGAAGGAATCGGAACAATGGTGGGAAGGAAGAGAGTGATTGTTGGTTGGGTTATTTTTGTCTTTCTCGCAAATGGACGTGAGAATCATTAACTTTCAGCTTAGCTCTCTGTCTAGCTCTCTAGCTTTTGAGCTCCTCCTCCCTTGTGGCTGAATCTTTCCTTCTCTTTTGTTGTTTTCTGGCGTTGAAGCAGCCCAACCGAAACTATGGCGGAGAATTTGGTGGGAAAAAAAAGAATGATGAGAAATTAGATTTTCTTTTTATTTAATTTACCGTGTGGGGTTTGGAATGGTGTTGTCAGACTTGCAGGTGAAGAGTTAGTTCTCCGCGGGGGTGACGGTGGCGACGCCGTTACCGCGCTTTTCCAGTGTTTTCTTCGCCGCCGGCCGGTTGCTTTCTCTTTCCTTTATCTTTTTCTTGGAAGGAACGGAGTAAAAAAAGGAGGTGACTTTACCTTTTCTTTACAACAGCGACGAAGCTAGCTAAGCTAGAACTTGAAATTAGTGGGAACCATTGTAGATTAATTAATTGATTAATTTGGATCGGCTTAGGTTAATTTGGACAATATAAATAACTTTATCCGCTGAAATGTAGAGAAATAAGTGATCTATTTTGGGGATATTTCATATGCCAACAATATTTCTTACCTTAGACTAGAATGTGGCTTCCATAACTCAAAGTGGCTACTTTCATGCATCCAAGGAAAGTTGAAATTTATGATTGTACGATTTACATATACTTATTAGGGTTTGTAATTTATTATGGAAAGTATGTATATTATGATATTTGACGGTTTTTTTATTATTATGTAGAGCCCGTGTTAGCTCCCGTGGATTCTCGATTACTCTCTTCGGCTCTCAGCTATATCTAGATGCACCACTAAAAGATTTGAGAAGTCATCGACCCATGAGTTATTGTAGCGGTATAGCCCCAAGCTTTGGGTGTGTCTAGGACTTGGCTAGCCTAGCCCCAGCATCAATCAGGTTTTTCTTTTACATAAGCTCAAATCCTCCATCTAGAGTCTTCGTCACTTTTTCTCTCTCCCAAATTCGAATTCAAACTATTTCGCTATATCTATCTTCTGAGCCACCGCTGATAAGGTTGTTCAATTTCATTTATCTCAAATAAAGAAACAAAAGATTGCGGAGCTAAAGAACTCATTTCAACATCATTTTCTTCAAAAGTATGAGATGTACACTCAACTCTCGCCGAAAATATTATACTCCTCTCTTTTGTGCTAACTTGATGTTGGAAAGTCATCGAGTCTCATATAGCAAGCATTACATTTTCGTATGAATTCACCTATAAAGGGTTAAAGGGGAAAAAAAGTGGTCAGAACCCCTCTCCATGAATTCCTACAAATTTAAGGATACTACTATACTTGGTTGTGTTGTTCCTGAAATTTGGCTTTACCGAAAATTGTTAGTAGCTAAGCTTATACGAAATCAAAGTGTGCCATGAACTATTTTAGCAGTTAGATAGCAAGATGGTTTCAGCCTTCAGGTGATGGCAACATATCAGCTTTTATTTTCCTTTGTTCCATTCCTCTATATTCTTTGTCATGTAACTTATTAGTCAAAATTACAATGTTTCTTAAGCAATCAAACAATGCTGGAGTTAACCACGTTTAGAAATTGAGTAACTACTACTATAGAGCCAAACTATGCTGTTGTTAGCTCTAATATCACCCTCAATACTGAAACTATTAAACTAATTAGCTATAATTGTTATGGATTAGAAGTACCATAACAATAGGGTGACGCAATAATGGAGCATTGGAACATGGTTTCTCTGTTTTAAGAATCAGATCGGATGCTGAAATGAAAAAAGTTAGTAGTTTATGGTTCAACGGCTAACTGTTATAGCACCTTTAGTTGATAGGTTAGTTCATGTGTTTTAAAGACATATATAATACACTTATTTATAATTGAATCTATCATTAACCATAAACAATTTTAACTTTGTATCATCCTTGACCAAAAGTTCTAACAAATCATTCAGACTATCTAAAAAAAGTAATAATAAATTCTTTTACTAAATTCAAGCTAGTAATCAAGGCGGCAAGTTAGTTCATAGTGGACCACATAAAGTCAACAAGGAGGCTGCGAAACAAAGAGCACGAAGCATAAATAATATTAGTAATTTAGGTTGGATAATCTTAGTTTGCATTATAATATTTTTTTTTCTTCAATTTTGAGTGATTAAAATAGTGAACAAGAGGACCGGTCAAACTGAGGTGGTTCACATGGTTTCATGTCAAACCGATAAAGCAAATTACCAAATCGATATTTGTAATTGGTTTGATAATTCTACTGGTCCAGCCGCTCATCAATTCCAATGCACATTTCTCCATTTTTCATTTATAGAGGGTAATAGTTGTAATTTACCCATCCGTTACTATTTATTATTCATTAATGCCCTCTAAGGAGTAAGGATAACCCTTTTCGAAATGTAAGGGTGAAAACTATATGTTGTCAAGATAGAGGTAGTTGTTGCTAATTCACTAATGGTGGTCTGATTAGTAATTAATTGTCATTCAACTAACTCACTATATATATTTTAATTCATTAAGTGGAACATTGATTAAGAACTACTTTATTGCCTAAACATGTTTCATCATAGCGGGTTTTGCAGCATGCTTTGCTTGTTTGCTTGTGCCCTTATTTAGCGGGAAGTGTTATTGCGCTTAACTGGAATTTTGTCCAAATATTGAGGCGACAAATGATGTTGGAAAGGCGAAAGAATAGTTCGCTATGTGCTCACTGCAAAGAACAAATGTGTCTAGTCTAACTGGGGCTTTTCATGTTGGTCGCTCGATTCAAAATGGTTACGTTCAGATATTTGGAGGATAAACTTCGTGAAAGACTACAGGGGTGGAAACAAAGGACGTTATCGTGGGCGGCGAAGGAAACTTTGATTAAATTCATAAAGTTGGCCCTGCCCCTGCATGTTATGTCTTGTTTTCGTCTCCCCCTAGCTCTTTGTCGGCTTCTTGATAGACATGTGGCCCGCTTTTGGTGGGGGGTTGAGGAAGGTAGTCCCAAGATCAGATGAGTGTCCTGGCGAAACATGTGCAGGAGTAAGCATGATGGGGGGATGGGATTTCGTCAATTTGAACATTTCAATGAAGCTCTTCTGGCAAAGATAGGCTGCCGTATTCTTAATGAACCTCATTCGCTTCTTGCCAAGATTTATAAAGGCAAGTACTTTCCTCAAGGGTCCTTCATGACTGCGGCTGCTAGGTCTCGTCCCTCTTGGGGGTGGCAGCAGTGGCAGAGCCATTTGGAGAGGAGGGGGTGCTTTGCACCCCCCATGGGTTTGGAGAAAAAATTTCCGAGTAGGGGTATATACAAATTCGAACCAATGACCATTCAGTTGCAGGAAGAATTTCTTATCATTTCGATCGAGTGAGTTTTGTTATGTGATGCACTTTCGTCTTTATTTATAGTAATAAATTGTTGTCTTTTGTTTAAACTCGCTCTTTTTTTTTTTTTTTGTAGCTCTACAACAGAGAAATTTCTCTTCTTTTGTTTAAACAAAGTTGAAAGTGAAGAAGTACCAATTGAAGTTCACTTGTTTGTTTCACAAAATCAATTCCAAGGTACTTCTGAGTTCTAATTTGTAATATTTGATGAATGGAAGTCTTGTGTACTGAACTTATTTGTTTGATGTTGTAACCGGTGTACGTGAAACTATTTTAATGTAATTGTGTGAATTTAGAGTATTGCGTTGTTGACTTATTTTTTATTTAAAGTTGACTTTTCTATTATATAGGTGATTTTTTTATGATATGATAAAGACACCCCCTTGGCCAATTTCCTGGCCCCGCCACTGGGTGGCAGAGTATCCTTCATGGGCGTCAGTTATTGGAGAAGGGATTGAGATGGCAGGTTGGTAACGGTCAATCGGTATCCCTCCTTCACTCGAACTGGATCCCCAGGTACCAGCTCGATCCCCCATGTTATAATCCGCGGATTTTGCCTGAGGGGGGTGATCCTTTGGTGGTCGAGGTCATTTGTCAAGGGGAAGGGAGATGGTCTGATGAGAGGCTCCGTCAGTGGTTTGATCCACCCACCTGTAGGGCTATCAAAGTTATTCCTCTTCCTAGATGGGATGTGCCTGATAAGCTTATTTGGCATTTTACGACTGACGGGGTGTTCTCGGTTAAGTCGGCTTATCATTTGGCTGTCGATTTAGACAGGAGGAGGGGTGGGTGGCGATCCTCGGTTAGCTGGATGGATAAGCCGAGTTGGATAAGAGTGTGGGAGGTGAAGATTCCTCTGAAGTTGAAGGTTTTTGTATGGCGAATCCTTAATCGGGCTCTTCCAACTACAGAGGCGCTTATTGAGAAAAAGGTTCAGGTTCTCCCTCGGTGTCCAGTTTGTTGGGATGGTCCGGAAACGATGGAACACCTTTTCCTTTACTGTCTGGTTGCGCGGGCTCTCTGGGACTATTCAGGGCTAGAATACATGGGGGAGAGTTTGCCTCGACACACTTTTCCTTTGTTTCTCAAACGTTTGTTGGCGATGATTCATCAACCGTCATTGGTTATGGCTGTTATTGCCTTCCTTTGGAGGATCTAGCGTTCTCGGAATTGGGTTGTCTTTGAGGGCAAGCAATTTGGGATCCCGGCGCTCATGCGGCAGTTCCACCAACAGTATGAGGAATGGGTGGGTCTACCAACGGATCAAGCTCCGAGGACGATTATCCCGATGATGCAACCAACTGCGCCAGTGGGTGATTCTCATTTGTTTTGCATGTGGGACGGGGCTACGAAGGGTGGGTCGCATTCGGCTGGTTGGATGGTTCTCTTTGACCCAGCGCGGGCACTTCTTCTGACTAAAGGGGTTCAGTTTTCTCATTTGGATGACCCGGTAATGGTGGAATTGCTTGTGCTTCGGGAAGCTATTATTTGGTGTATGGAGCAAGGCTTGTCGAAGGTCCGGTTTGAGGGCGATGCGAAGGTGATTATTGACAAAATTATTCAAGCCAACACGAGAGATAGCCGGTTGGGTGCTTTTCTGGAAGAGATTAGTCATTACTTTCGTACTCAGACTGGTTTTAGTGTGTTTTGTAGGTCGGGAGAACAATAGGGTAGCTCATTTGGTAGCTAGGAAAGCCCTTTCTTTGTAGCCGACTATGAGTCGCTTCTTTGATTTCCAGTCCTGGCTGGTTTCCAGGGTGTAACTGTCTATTTTGTGATCAATACATGATATCTTTTGACAAAAAAAAATGATGTTGGAAAGGGGGAATTTTCCAAACGCGCTTATATGTGTTATCTTGACTTATATGTGTTATTGTACAATCTCGTCTATTAAAAAAAATGCCCGCTGACGTTGTTTGCCAAAAGAATCTACACAATAAATAAAAGCCAAATGAGAAAACTTGAAGTCCCATTTCAAATTTCCTGTATCCAGAGTGAAAGTAAGAAGGACATTTTGGTCTTCACAATTACTTTTTTTATTCATTAAAAAGACAGTTACTAGGATTCAAACCATGACCACTTTAAAGAAAAGCAAAGATCATAACCAATCACACTAAATACATTTGTTGTATCTTTTCAAATTAAAAACGTATAATCGCAGAGAGGAAAAAACTCTTCCCCCATTTCAAATTCCCTGCTCCATGAGCGTTTGTAGGAAGGATAGAATATGAAGTGTCAATTTTTTTCTTTTTCTTATGTGGAACGGGCCAACTTACCATAGACATGCGGATTTAACACAGGTCCAGGAGTGTCAATTTTCTTCTTTAAGTCCTTTTATTTCTCCGTGGTGGTAAAATATATATGAAAAGGCAAAAATAATACTCCTTTTTATTGCTAAAAATAAAAAAAATAATAACAATAAACTAATGCATGGATTCTAATGGGCTAACCGCTAATCATATCATAAAATAAAAGAGTTGAATGGGCCTGACCTACACGGGATTTGCCCATCAAGTAAAACAAATGAACATCATGGGTTTGTCATTCTAAAACAAGCTATTTTCTCTAGCATAATATATATAATACTATTATTTTATATCTTAGTGGCTAAAATATAATGTATTTTAAAGTTATTCAATGGTTCAATCTTGACCAACCCGATTAGTCCAATTTTTATCATTTCAAATATATATTATGTAATTACTTGATATCATAATGATTAAATTATAGTTTATATTATAGGGAATCGTTTGGCATTTGTTAGTAAACAGAAAGATCTATTTGGTTATTTTTAACATTAAAACGATCCTAAACATTTTCAGTTTCCTTTCGAAATTCTATAGTTTTATTCTCGAATCAGTGATGTGCAAATGGCGAATTGCAGTCATCTCTTTTTTTTCATTATTTTTTATTTTCAAATAGAAAGTTTAAAAGTAAAGAATAATTAGAGTTTGGCATGGGTCGGTCAAACAGGCTGAATTTCAAGTTTTGGCCCATTTTGATCAAGTCTAATTTATAATCACATGGTTCCCTGATACCCGATAAAAATCTCAATCCAAACCAGTTTGGCAGGTGAGTCCGTGTTTACCACCATTTTCTAGGGATACAGGAACGGTGGTTCCTATCCCAAATCGTGTTGTTCATTCTTGATTTCTTTAGATTTTATCATGGCTTGGCAAAAAACCAGAAAGCACAATGATGACAAGATGAAAGGTTTATAAAGCAAATTAATCGGCCAACGGGCCGAGTAAAAGCTAGCAACGATTGTGAGATGCTCATTTTCCGAAAACCGGCGGGATAGACGGTTTTTTATTCGATTTTCTGGAATTCAGTTTCTACAAAACTTACTCCACCTCATCGTATTACTAGAAACAATATTGTTTCACAAGGTAACAGGTACTTGATTTTGGTTCATAAGGCTGATTTTGGATTCGTTGCATCATTCATGTCTCTTTCCTACTAAAATTCACTATTTTTATCACGTGTTTCAAAAAAAAAAAAAACTATACAACAATAAGCTATAGACCCTATTACATTATCAAATTTCATACCTCACCTTCCTCCGGCCAAATGGCCGGAACCTACGCTAGTAATACTAAGATTGATGGTCACATACGCCTTAATTAAAATCGTTGATTCGCACAATTTACGGTTTCAAAATTTTTTGGAAACTAGTCTCTATCATCATCATCAATAATCATTCTGCTTGACCCATGATCTAAAGTAACCTACAGGGCTTAGGATAGGGTCAGTAACCAATGGTTACTGATCTATGAGTAACTAAATTTGAGCCTTTAGATCTAAGTGGGCCAAGAAAATTCAGACTTAAGGGTTGTCAATTAAAGACATTTTATTTTCCATAGTTTTCATAATCGACTCTTATCTTCTTCGTTTTAACTCGGATTTCAATTTTTTTGCACACATGGAACGAGTTCGTTGTGCTCTACAAAATGAGATCAATTTTCAATATATTTTGATAAACTTTTTTTTACCAACTACATACCATATGGTAACTTCTTCGTTTTTAAGTCGTTTTTGAAAACGTTTGCTCAGAAGGAACGAGTTCATCATGATATATTGGATCTACAAATTTCTGGGCGAAAAAAATACTGGACCAAAAATTACCATACTTTACCACTATGGTATGTGGGTGGTAACTTGTGGTAAACAATGATGAAAGTCGTAAATGACAGTTAGTATACTCCTATTATCATGTATTCAACTCATACCATCATGGTACGCTTTCTTACCATATGATATTAAATACGAGCATACCATATGGTAATGACTGGTAAAAAATTATTCAATTTTTTTTTTGTATTAAAAATATATCAAAGTGGATATGATTTTAAAGAGCATATTTAATCTGATTTATCTATGCAAAAATTAAATTTTGACTTAAAACGAGAGAGAAATCGTCCGTTAAAGATTAATGGGGAAAAGATAAAAGACTTTCCAGGAGAAAGGGGATGTTGATGTCATGCAGATATGGACAAGTTCCTGATGGTTACTCCATCTTACATATGTCATGTGGATAATCGAGTTTGTTTCGGAAAATAATGAATATATTTCTTTTTTGTATGAAAAAAAAACAGTGTATTTTGCTTTACGCCTAAAATTCCCATTGTTTGAGCAATTTTCTAATGAACTGTATAGAGAAAGGGTCCACAAGACCACTACCAAAAAAACTGAGTGCTGATAACATACCAGTCAGCACTTGTCATAACATATTGTGTATCTATTAATTCATTGTTAATCAAAGGTTCAACATCAACTAATTCCCCAAACTAAACAAATCACTTAATCTTAAACAATTCATTAATGATCTCAGCTGATTGAAATTTTGAGCCAACCAACAAAACAATATGATAAGAGAAAGAAAACGAGTATTAGTTCCAGTAATAAAAACAAAAGTATATCACCCTTATTTATTTCTATTTTCGCGGTTAAATTAAATCCATAATAATAATAATATTATTATTATAATATCAGTAGGTAATTGAGTAGTTGGGCTTAGAGACATGTGGGACTCTACTATTTGGGCCCACCCGCCACGTGACAACACGCTTTCTTGCTTTGCTCCTTCTCCTCTCTCGTAATAGTGTATTAGATCATGCTTACAAATACAACTTCTGAGCTAAACAACTCCTAAACACGGCAATTCCTACATAATCCTACTAGTTCTATCTATAAGCATCAATAATACTCGGAACATGTCTAGCACCATAAACAAACAGCTAATTATAGACTTGGGACTCAAGCCCAACAGTGAGCCCAAAGTAAGCAAAGGCCCAACTGAGAATGAGCCCATGGGAAAACAGCACAACTACTACTACTACCAACCTTTTCACAATTTCGCAGTAAGACTCAGGTCAATAATGCCCTCTCAGTTTTCAGGCGAAACAAAAGTCAACCAGCTGACTAGAGAGCTGAGGCGTGAAGTGAAGTAGACACTAGAGAGGAGAGTAGCCAAAGTGGGGGTAGGAAAAAAGTTTCCTAAACCAAAACAGAAACCAATAGTGTAAAATCCTGCTTATTAGAAGAAAAAAAGCATGGCAAAGAAGACTAGAAGAGGGTCAAACAGAGTGACGCGCCTCCTCTTGCCACACTTCAAGCCAGGGCGGGCTAGCAATCACTCCTGGACTTCCTGCTTCTGCGAATCACCAGACTTCAGATACCACCCGATAGATGCAGCGATGGTGACCACTCCAGCCACCACGGCATAGTTGCGGTAGGTGTCGGTCGAGACCTTCTGAGTCGAGCCTCCTCCAGCAGCAGAAGAAGTAGAAGCGGAAGCTGTGGCATCAGTTGCTGCAGAGCTTGCTCCGGCTTTCTCCCCTGGACTGGGGCCCTGAAATGAGAGGACATAGAACAGTCAGCTTGATATCATCATTATTCTCCACTCTCCAGTAACCCATACACTATTACATTCATCACTTGGTTAATACAACAAGGGTGCTAACTAAGAGTCTCATCTCTTTAAGGTGGTGGGTGTTGGTAAGAGCACAGATGGTGTTTTATGTTCACCCTCCACAATGAACGGAACAGCTTGTTAAGAGTTTATAATAAATGGGAAGCTGCATGACTGGAGTAAGTCAAATCACCACAAAATCCCATGGCAATTCCGATAACAAGATCAACACTCTATCAATTCAGTGATTCACAGGTTCGAAAAGGTTCCTCTCCTATGTTTGAACCAGAACATTTGCATGAACTAAGATTCATCAAATCAGAAGTGTTGTTGACATACCTTGCGAGCGAGCTTCTCCAACTTTTCCTGCTCCTTTTTCTGCAGTTGATTGACATACAAGTCATTAAACATACAAATAAAATTATAGCAGCAGCAGATATACACTCCATCAAGAGATAAGATGTCGAGAAATGTAAACCAATTCCCTGATAGTATGTATGTCAAATATGGACAAAAGGCATTGCTACTTGTGGGGCAGACAAAGGGAGACACAAAACTCAGACCCAACATACTGAATATATTTGACGTGAAGGCAATCACGTTGCATCTATCCCTTTCTGCTTTTGGTCATAAGCAATCTGAGCCCACAACATAGATTCCTCCACCACCCATAATCAAACCCAAACTACAAGCATCCATCGATAGGAATATACCATTGACTCAACTAACACTTCAAGGCAGTCCTTCATATTTATTCTAACGATGCCACCAGAAATGTTTTCATCTGCACATTCAACTTATTGCTCTGAAAGCTTAATTTGGAAGAAACATAGGGTTCTTTTCAGTGTGTTATAAGATCGCATAGTCAATCAATTCTGTCGAGGCTTTTTCCAAGTATCAGCTCAAAATCAATGGAAGATACTAAAATGAACATAAAAAAGTAGATAGGACCCCATAAACACATACAAACATAAAGATCCACAATGAAATCCAAATTCGCAGCATGCACATAGTTCACACTTCACACAACATCATCATTAAGATGGAAAAAAGAAACCAAAGAAGAAGGCAGTTTCGAGTTCCTATGATTCAACACAACATCCAACATCAAAATCTCACTAATGGTATCCACATTGCTATAGAAATCCAAACCCGTAACAAAAGAAACACCAAATCAAGTAACAAATAGGAGAAAACTCCACGGTATAAGTTCCCACAAGCCAAACATGGCCAAAGCAGTCAAAGTTACCTTGATGTAAACATTCTCTGCAGCTTTCTCCTCTTCACCCAGAACTTTGCCACCACTGGAGAACCTCCTGCTAATGAACCTCATTGCAGAACTCCTGAACGCCATGATACCTACATCAGCCAAATACATCGTCAGATACTGACCTTTCGAATCAAACAACCATGTTTAAGCACCAGCACAAAAGAAATGCAAAACCTAGCTTCTCCCTTTAGAATCAGGACATCAACACAACCCATAATCACACATGCTATCTCAAATACAATGAAAATGAGATCCTAGGATGCTTCTTCCAAACAGAGAGTCCACGGAAAATGGAAATACTTCCTCACAAATTAGCCTAGCAAAAATCCAAAACCAAGCAGACGATACAAGCTTGTCTGGACGAAAATAACTGTGAATCCAAACAAAACACCTCGCCTGCAAAAAAAAAATCTGCATCTAGCTAGTTCATTCACCAGGTCGTCATCCCAAACTGCGTTCAACAAAACTGGCCGAGAATCTCAGTCGCACGGAGAACTCTCGTCACCGGGACTTCGGCCGTCGGAAAGGACCGACAAAAAATCGAGAAATGGAACGAAAATCAACAATCGCAAACGTTTACAGAGCCAAAACAGAGCAAAAATATCCGCATCGGCTAACCAAGCTCACTGGAAAACGAGGAAATGGGACAAAACCCCGGCAGAGAAAATCACTAGAAATTGCAGAAGCTAAGATCGGAGCAGAAGAGCATCATCCATGGCGACGATGATAATTGCAAAGAAATTAGGGTTTTCGGGGGAGGAAAACGATGGCTCTACCTGAGCAAGAAATGCAGCGACGAACCGACTTGGGGAGGAGGTCAGGCAGGCAGCTTGGTTTGACAGGGAAAGTGTGTGTGAGCGACGGGAGAACTGCGCGTTGGTGGCTGAAGTATATTAGAGCGGTTTTCGGGGGTTGCCAAATTTCCTGCGGCGCTGTGTAGTGTAAGTGCCCTGCGATTGGGTTTTAGGAATCGGGATCAGGATGCTTTTGACGGTGGTGATTGAATTCGGAGGAAGAGAACGTACTTGCGCTTTGATCGACGAAGATGATTCGATGTTCTTGGGCCACCGGTTTGGTATTAAATGGGCCGGGCCTTTTACTCGGCTGACTAGTAGGGGTGTGCAATGGTCCGGTCCGTACAGACCACACGGACCAAATCGTTGTTAAGACCAGACCGGATCAGACCGAGTAAAATGCGGTCCGGTCCTTGGTCCTCATGAATTTTATAATTACTGAAGAAATGGTGGACCGAGCTCATATTTGGATCGGACCGAACCAGACCAAATGCAAGAATGGTCTAGTCCTTGGTCCTAACATGTCTTTCACTAATGGACCGCGGTTCTCATGAGTTTGGTCCGGTCCGGACCGAACCGAACCGTTGCACACCCCTACGACTGAGGGTACGGTGTGGGCCAATACTACGTGTCGCTGAAAAAAGCGACACCGATGGTGATGCAAGTTTTGATTGGTCCACGTAGAAATGATATGGTATGGATTGGATTGAATAAATTGAAGTTCAAATTCGTTAAGCCATCAGAAATGCCCCGAACCCCACTTGACCAAACAAATTCCTTCTTTACGTTTGTTCCGTTTGTGGTAGATGTTTTATTTCATTCAACTTTTTCACTTCAATTCAACGCAAGTTTATTTGGTAATTCATAAAAATAAAGTTAATTTTGTCGCCAGAAACAGGGACGCGAAGCAAAAGAAAGTTGTTCGTCGTCATTCACATCCTTCATCGGCAGACTCTCATGGACTTCCGGCGACTCCGTCGTGGATCCAATTTCAGAGTCTACTAAACGGCTCAACTGGAATCATTCTCCGTTTCCTCATTCATTTATTCTATAAAACCAAAGGCAACGAATCTCACGTCGTCACCGTCCCTCTGTTTCCATCAAGGAGCGCCGCCGCCACAGTACCACGGGTCATTCTAAATCCGTAGTGCTCTAAATTTTATTGATGAAGCCACCGAGGAGAAGAGAGGAATCACCATTGGTACTCTAAATTTTACAAGGCTATTATAATGATCATTCTTTTCATTTCATGTAAATTTGTATTATGACTGAAGTTATATTACCCAAGCCATAAATTGCAGCAAGGAATGGTCGTTTGAATTAATGTGCACTTATGCAAGCTGCCATGTAGCTGCCAAGCAGAAGGAGTAAGAGTGGACCAATCAGTGTGTTTGCCGTCGAAAAAGATAAGGGTCGTGATAATGAGGATTGTTCATGACGATTGACATATACATATTGAAGTGTTAGAAAGTATAGAGTTGTAAGTCATTTGTATGTTTAGTGTAACATTGTGGTTAGGAGTGATTTGGTAGGATTTCACAGTGATAGGGATATTGACAAAAGTTATTATGTGTTGGTGCTTCCACGCATACATTGCTTGCCTGTTTCTTTTGTTTGTATATGAGATTTCTACAGCTGATTGCATGCTTTGCATATCTTTTTTTCCTATCATTTTAATTAACAAAACTATATATCAGAAAAACTGGCTGACGCATTCCATTGACTTGATTTGGACATTGCTGGTTTTTGTTTTCTCAACCAGGGATTCATCGCCTTTGGTGTTGTTGTGGTTTTTGGTCTAAGGGCAATCCAGATTGGGTTTTTCTTATGAGATTTCTTGGTAGCTTCCATTTTTACCATCGATAATTGAAGCCAGGTAAACATTCCTTTGATTTTTTCATGTTCACTCTTGGAGCATCATGGTGCATGACAATAGTGGCTATATTTAAGGCTAATGGCTTGGATTGTCCATTATGGTGTTTATGTTTTACTATTTTCTTTTGTAATGCAATGAGATAATGACTTCCCATCATATTATTATATATGGTGTTGTTGACCTAGCTTCGACCATCAACGCATACATGTTAACGGGTAATATCAATTAAAATCTAAGAATTAAGAATCAATCTCCATGACTACGTCCGGTCAAGGGCCGGGTAATCAGCTAGTATGTTTAAGAGAAGGAATCTCGTTCCTGGAAAACTCCAACGTCTTGTTTGCGATTGTCAGAAATCTTTGCATCTCGTACAACAATTGATATTGTTTCAATACAAATGAAAAAAGTCATACCAAGGAGAGGACAAACGGCTGTAATAAACTAAACTAGCAAAGGTAAAACAAGATGAAAATGTGCAAGTATACCTCACTAAACTGATGGTTATTATCTTTGAGTTATATTATACATAGGAACTTAGGACGGCATGCCCAAACACAAACCATCAAGGAATATAGTACCCTTTTGTACGTCATCCAATTTTGACTGCCAAAACTCCAATTGCAAAATGTTGAATGACCAAAGGAAAAGAGGCACATTCAACTTAACTCAAGTCAAATGAACCTTGATTTATCAATTAAAATAGAACTAAAATATCTATGAATACTATGATGAAGGAAAAGAACACATTGTGATTAGAAGGTCTAATATAAATTACAATCTTCCATGGGATACTTATTCAGAACTTCAGAAGGATGGTTGCCTGTTAGTGAAATTTCAAAGTTGGTAGGTGCGTTTGTTAGTAGAGGCAAAGTACGGGGTGTATTTGGTAAATAACCCAAAATAGTTTTTCTTCCAAAAGCCAGCGAGACAGGGAAATCCTACGTGGCGTCAATTGACTGGCTGATCCGTCGTAATTCCCCCTTCCCGGCTCCGCCGAGCTAAACTGCGCCATTCATACTCTACACATCGTTTCTTCTCCACCGCCGTTGGTCCCGCGAGAATCCCAGAGGTAGAATCAGAAAGAGGCGGCGGCTGGGAAAACCGGAATTCAACATGGCGGTTCGAGCGACCGTGAACCGGTTCCCGATGGACCAGGACGCTCAGGAGGCGTCGGGGATCCCTTGGGGATTGACGGTCACTCCCTTCGCCACCAGGGACGAGGACGGCAAGCCGCCGGCGTATGGATTCAACGGCCATTTGCTGCCTCGATGCGAGAATTGCTACGCCTACTTCAGCACCTACTGCGAGCTGGATCAGTGGGCCTGGAGCTGCGCGCTCTGCGGGACGCTCAATGGACTCCACACTGAGGCCATTGCTCGTTACTCGCTTCCGGAGTCTTGTCCCGAGATGATGTCCTCGTTTGTAGATCTCGAATTACCCGGTGAGTGTGATTTCTAGGCATTCCTCTCTGCTGTTTTGGTTTGAATTCTGAGAGACGGTGATTGTGGAACGCGGTATAGGAATTGTTATGTAATCTTCTGGATCAAGAACTTCGATTGTATGTGTACTGTGCAATGGAGGATCGGAGGTGCTTGAATTTTGTATTCCATTTGGCTTATGGGTTGAATTGGCTGACTGAATTTTCATTATGGTGTCATAGTTGAGGGGGCAGAAGATGAAATGACACAAGCTCGTCCAGTCTATGTTGCTGCTGTTGATTTGTCATGTAAGCCTTTTCTATCTATTCTATAAGTCGCGTCGTTCTTTTTTACCGCTATCTTGCCCTAATCTTCAATGTGGAGTAGCCCCTGGTTGACTAGTCTTTTTATTTGCGTAGCAAGAGTTCTGAAGAATGAAAGCCCTGGATACTCAGGATAGCTTTGAATTTGATATTGCACTTTTCCGATTTAGCAGAATCTCAATGTCTTCATCTCAACCTAGGCAGTTATTTTGTCCCCTGTAACATGCAATGATAGTGTTAGCGTCCAGTTATTCAAAAAAAGGGGGATAGCGATCTCATGTTAGAGTGCTGCTTATCCTCTTGTTCGTGGAGGATATTTTGAAGTACAAAGCACTCTATTGAACAGTCTACAATTTTGAAGTACAAAGCATTTCTGGAAGCTGTTAATTGTCACTATTAATTTTATCCGGAATTCGACTGCAGCTTCAGAAGAATTTTTGGAGCTTACAAAGAGTGCACTGGAGGCTGCTCTGGAAGGTTGAGCCTTCATTCCATTTATGTTTCCTATATCAAATGCTATAGTCATAAGTAATTCCTTCATACCTTATGAGAAGAACAGTTTGTGCAAGCTTTAGAGATGGTCTTTAAGGTGATTTTTTCTTCTTCTTAAATGTTATTGCAGCTTTGCCGCCTGGTTCACTATTTGGTCTAGCTACATTCAGCCATAAAATTGGGTTATATGATGTCCAAGGGCCCATCCCAATTGTCAAGAATGTTTTCATCCCTCCTGATGCAGAGGGTACCCTGCCAGTTGAGCTTGAAGATGTCATGCCTTTATTACAATTCTTGGCCCCCGTATGTTATTTTTTTCTTATCTTATTTGTGTTCCTTAGAAACTTTTTATCAGTCTTTTGTTAATCAAGCTAGATGTAATGATCAAAAGCTCACGGAAATAGTTAGTTAATTCACTAGGTGTAACTGATTTAACGTATTCATTGCTCTCACCATCTAGTTCATTGGTTTATGCTTAGGTGGATACATTTAAGGATCGTATCACAGTTGCACTTGATACTCTCCGGCCAACAACTTCGTGGGAGAGAACCTCGGGTGCAGGACAAGGTATAGATGGCGTTTTGATGGGTGGGCGAGGATTTGGTGTGGCAATGGAAGCTCTGTTTAAGTACCTGGGATCAGAATACGGGAACACATTTGCTTTAGGTCTGCAACACAGCTACTGACTTTTGTAAAAGCTTTCTCCTTCATCTTTTTATCCAACATGCATTAAAGTTGGAGGTGCTTAAAAATCATGCAGCTAGAGTGTTTGCCTTCATCTCTGGTCCACCTGATTATGGAGCTGGCCAATTAGATACAAGGAGGTACGGTGAACAGTATGCCAGTAAAGGTGAGGATGCGGACAGGGCATTACTCCCAGAACAGACACCATTTTACAAAGAACTGGTAATCTAGCTTGACTCAGTCTTCTTCCCTCATCACAATCTATTAGAAATGTGATAATTAACATGAATTTTACAGGCTGCTGTCGCTGTTCAATCAGGTGTTTGTGTTGATCTATTTGCCATTACAAATGAGTACACAGATTTGGCATCCCTCAAGTTTCTTAGTATTGAGAGTGGAGGTTCCCTGTTTCTCTATGCAAGCACTGATGACTCAACGCTGCCTCAGGATATGTGAGTCCCAAAGTGGCTAAGCCAGAGTAATTGTGTGTTCCGTCTTTAACTATCCAACCATCTCACTTTCTCTCGATCTTTCACTGGCAGGTACCGTATGCTAAGTAGACCGTATGCATTTGGTTGTGTGCTGAGATTAAGAACATCTTCGGAATTCAAAATTGGTCATTCTGTAAGTTCTTTTCAGTTCCATTTGAAAATTGGTCATTCTGTAAGCTGTTTTCAGTCCAATGTGAAAACTGATGTCAGTAAGTCCTATACTCTTATTAATTTTCTATTTATTTGCAGTATGGACATTTCTTCCCAGATCCCCAGTACGAAAATGTTCAGCACATCATATGCTGTGATTCTTATGCCACCTATGCTTACGATTTTGATTTTACAAGTGCAGTTGGATTTTCCAGGTGTGACATAATATTCTATTCGCGAAAATGATACTGTATTCTCTATATTAAATGTCATGATTTCAAATTGATGCGCTGAATGAAGTCATGAATTATAATACTAAAATTCTAGAGAAAACTTCTCATGCAATCAATATAGAGATAACGATGTGAACAGCTTCTGCAAGTACGAATTGAGACCTAATGTGGTGTGGAAAGGGATAAATAAACTTAGTTAAATGACTTCAACAGTAAGCTGCAAAGAAAGGCGACCTGAAATAGGGTTTATAATCCAACAAAGTATAGGAAACTTGCTGGAAAATCTGTATGATGCCTCTTCAGAAATAGATACAATGGAGCACAGATGATCCAGGATAAGTACTATTGGTAGGGGTTTGTTTATGAGTCTAGGTGCTTAGTAAGATTCTGAAGGTCTGCTGTTGCATGAAAATGATAGACCCCTGGATACTGAGTGCTAACTATCAGTATCTTTTTTGCTTTCTTTTCTCTTTTCATGTTTTGCAGTCTGTCAAATTGTTTGCTAAACAAATTATAACTGTATTTGCCACCAATGGTTGTAATGCATTCTTTTTCTTCTTCCCAGATACGCATCAGAGCAACCTGTGGTTCAGATTGCATTCCAGTACACAGTTGTAGTACCTTCTGAAGAACTAGCTAGCTCAGGGGTGGGTTCCACAAGTAGGTACGGTGTATCTAATTACTGTTGGTATCAATTCTCCAATATGATTGCGAATATGTAGTAAAAGCTGTCGAAATATTTCGAAGCGAAGTGTTGCTTCCATGTATATGCAAGTGAGATGGCAACTAAGCCATCCTTTAATGCTGGAATGCTGAGAGTGATTAGCCTTTCAACCAAGTTACTATTTCTAGTCTTCACCTTCTGGTTGAGTTACCTATCACTTACATGCTCATACAGGGGCAAGCATTTTCTTAAAAGGAGAATAAGGATCCGAACTTTGCAATTCGGAGCAGCTCGAAATGTTAATGAACTATACGACAGCGTTGATCCTGAAGCTGTCCTATCAGTTCTTGTTCACAAGGTGCTTTTTGGCTTCCTTTCTCTTATCTCTTTGATATCGCAAACCAGACCTGCTCTCAACTTTAATTTGAGCTTTTTTTTATTATTACTATGTAGGTTATACTAGAATCTTTAGACCAGGGTGTTCGGGAGGGGAGGATGTTGCTTCACGATTGGCTTGTCATCCTAACTGCTCAATACAATGATGCTTACAAAATTGTCCAGTATAAGAACGGAAGTGCTGTAAGTTCTCAGGTGGATGTTGCATTCTCGCAATGCCCACAGCTGCAGCCCCTACCTCGCTTAGTTTTTGCTTTGCTCCGAAATCCTCTTCTCCTTTTCCATGAGGAAGGTGTCCACCCTGATTATCGGATTTATCTCCAATGCCTCTTCAGGTAAGCCATCATTCCATACTTGATATCTGCTGTACGTAGAGATGTTGTGCATTTCATGATTCTTGTTTTTGGCTTATTGTACGTTATTGCCCCGAAAATTTCTTCTTGTTGGGAAAAGTTCTGGCTATTGATTCATCTTAAAAATTTTATGCTGCAGTGCACTGGAAGCAAGTTCTCTTCACCGAGCCGTATATCCAGTGTTGTCATCATATTCCACACCAGACAAACAAGCATATCCGCGCCACACATTGAGTCGTGCTGCACTGATCACTAGCGGCAGTCCAATTTTCTTCCTCGATGCATTCACAACTCTAATCGTTTTCTACTCTTCCACAGCAGACCCATCGCTTCCTTTCCCGCCTCCACAGGATTGTAAGACCATTGGAAGCTCTTCTGGTTTCAATTTAACCATCTTTCGACACATTTGACAACCAAAACAAAATTCCAATTTCGATTTCTTCAGGCTTGTTGAGGAGCACGATAAACAAATTGAAGCAAGAGAGGAGCATCACCCCCAAACTGATATTCATTCAAGGAGGGCAGGAAGATGCTTCCGCTTTCGAGAACTATCTCATCGAGGAGCAGGATGTCGATGGCAGTGGCTTCACGAGCGTCATGGGTTTCGTTTCGTTCCTCGAAGATGTCACCCAGAGCGTGCTGGAGTACATGAAATAGAGTCGTCCATCCCCATCCCCCGATCATCAGAACCTCGCCCCATAAATTACCTGAAAACCGGGAAGGACACTTCTTGTGAGGAAAGGAAGCTACATTGGTGCAAGGAACTTCCATTCTTTCTGCATTTGGTTTTCCGATCAGCCTCTCGAGAATGAAAATTTTGAACCCTTGGAGAAGCAAGTGCTGCTGGGATACACCGAGGGCAGAACAATGGAGAATGTATCCTTCTTTCTGTAAACTAGGGGACATTACAGGGACCTCTGTACTCCAGAATTTTGTACCAAATGATGAGCTCACTGCCTCCTTTTTCTGCAGAATTTTGTGAAGGTTTCTTGTTCCCATATGATTCATGGGATAAAATGGGTTTTACTAAGATATAGAATTAGGTGTCCTCACTGTACTTTTGTCCCCTTTTTGATGGGGGCTACAACTGTCTTTTTTCTGATCTAGGTTTCAAATTGCTGTCTGATGAATAAAGTAGCGGCTGAGAATTGGTTTTACAATCGCATATTTTACGACTTCTAATTATAGTATGGAAAAGTCATACAAGACAACAATGCCGGGGCTGGTCAATGAGTTACAAGCGGCTTTCACAGGGGGGCGTCAAATCCAGGACAATATCATTATCGTCCATGAAGTACTTAACCATTTCAAAAAGAACAAATCCGGAAGCCATAAGAAGATGATGATGAAGCTGGACATGCGTAAGGCCTACGACCTGGTGGAATGGGACTTCCTCTTGGAACTGCTGAAGGCCTATGGCTTCAATGATACACAGTGCCAGTGGATTAAAGTGTGCATTTCGACGGTTAAGTTCAGCACTCTGTTCAACGGAGAACCCTCAACGGCGTTTACCCCATCCAGAGGAATCCGACAAGGGGACCCCCTTTCCTCACTTCTATTCATCCTTATGTCCAATGGCCTGTCCTTCCTCATCGACAGAGCTGTTCAACAGCATCACATCAGAGGACTCAAACTCACCAGACACTGCCCCACTCTCACCCATTGCCTTTTTGCGGATGACACGATCATCTTCGGTGAGGCATCGATTGCTGAGGCTCAGAACATCCTTCAGATTCTGAATGACTATGGAGCCATCACCGGCCAGGAAGTCACAGGGAGAAGTCGTCAGCTTTCTTCAGCAAAAATGTCCCAGCAGACGAAAAGGAGACCCTTCTTCAGACTATTGGTTTTGATGGTTCAAACACACACTCTAAGTACCTTGGGGTCCCTACTGAATGGGGAAGATCAAAGAAGGAAACTTTTCATTTCCTCATTCAACGACTGGAGAAACAAGGGGAGGCGTGGAAAAGCCTTTTACTTTCACCAGGAGGAAAGGAAACACTCCTCAAAGCAGTGTTTCAAGCCATTCCCTCTTTCCTAATGTGCCTCTTCCTCCTTCCACGTTCAATCACTTCAAGAATGGATACCTTGCTGAAGCGGTTCTTCTGGAGCGGTTCCATCTCAAAGAAATCCATCCACTGGAGGGCAGGGAGGGTACTGTACGCAAAGAAATCAGAAGGGGGCCTTGGTTTTAGATCGTTCCACATCTTTAACCTGGCCTTACTTGCGAAGCAAGCCTGGCGTATTCTCACAAATCCGGATGCTCTCTGGGTCAGGGTTCTGAAAGCCCTCTACTTCCCTCGGGCGGAATTCACTAAAGCTAGAAAAGGAAGCAAGGCGTCTTGGATTTGGTCTAGTATTTGGGAGGCAAGGAAATGGATGGAAAAAGGAATTATTAAAGTAATTGGTAACGGAAAGGATACCAGCATGTTTCAGGATCCTTGGCTTTTTGTCTGAGCAGGGCCCCTATGTGAGCAGGCGACGGCGGACAATTCAAAAGTTGCTGATTGGATCGATTCTTTGTCTCGCGAGTGGAGATTTGACATCCTTAATGAGTTTCTGAGCCCTGAAGATCTGAACTCTGTGTCCGGGTCTCCGATCGGACCGAGCACCATGAATGATTTCTGGGCATGGAGATTTACCGACCAAGGAAACTTCACTGTCAGGTCGGCTTTCAACCACTTTCATCTGATTGATCGGAGAGCACGGGGGGAAGATTGCGAGGTCCTAGAGTCAAACAGGGATAAGTGGAAATGGCTTTGGAGCCTCTCCCTGCCCTCGAAACTGAAAATTTTCATCTGGCGAGTGTCCAGAGGGGCGCTGGCCACCAGACACAATCTCCATTCTCGCCGCTACTCCCCTTCCTCCTCTTGCCCGATCTGTGAAGATCCGGCAGAGACCTCTCACCATTGCCTCTTCTCTTGCCCTCATGCTGCTTTCGGATGGCTTTCTCTTTGGCCAGACCTGCCTTTGCCGCCTCCCCTTTCGAATGTTCTGGATTGGCTGTATGCTCTGTCCGAAAGCTGGCCGCCGGACCTGATTCATAATCTCAATTTTCTTCTGTGGCAGACTTGGAAAACGAGGAATGATAAGATTTTTAAAGGTAAGACACCGTGGGCAAATGCAACCATGGCACGAGCAATGGAGGAGGCGCATCAATGGCGAACCTGCCCAAAGCGGAGACAGGAGCCCTCTCACCCTCACCCTATTCCACCCCCGGATGCTGTTTTGCCACCGCCAAGTACTCAAGCTTTTGAAGTACACTGTGATGGATCGTTTTTTCACGATTCCCAGGAGGCGGCATATGGAGTCGTTGTTACGAACGTTCATGGCCAAGTTGTTGACGGGAAGGCTGAGACCTTGCAATGCCTTTCATCAATCGAAGCGGAAGCCAAAGCGTTACTTGAAGGTGCTCTGGTCGCAGTGGACCTTAGAGCTTCATGTCTTGTCAAGTCGGATTGCAGTACCTTAATCAAGGCTCTCCAGGGTCATTCTTGTTTCTGGCCGTGGAGAGCAGCTTCCTGGCTTGGACGAATCAAGAAGATCGCTGCCGATCATCCTAACATCAGATTTGAATGGTTCAATCGAAAATGTAATTCCAAAGCGAATTGGGTAGCTCGATCACAGGCTAAAAATCAGCTACCCAATGAGTGGATTCATATTCTGGATGTTATTTCCCCACTCTTGTAACCTTCGGCTTTCGCCTCTTTTAATGAATGGTAGGTGCCCTTTGTCAAAAAAAAAAGTAGATAAAAATTAGTTATGATAACTACCAAAATCGAAGTAGTTTGTCGGTTTGTAATCACTAGGAGAAACTTACACTATGTTTCCGAAGGAAGGGAGGAAAAGGAGGGGAGGTGAAGGAAAATTAGGAGGGGAGGGGAGATTTGGAGGTGAAGGAAATTGAGAGGAAAGCGAGAAGGAAAGTGTATATTGAGAATTGTGATAAATATGTTATTTTATTGGTTATGTAATAGTAAAATAATTTGATTGTATGTTAATATTCTATTAACTTATGAATTGTGAATTAAATTTGTACTTTCTTTCTAAATGGCACCAGAGATTGTACTGGAAAAAAATAAGTGGTTGGGTATTTTATTCTAAAATCGTGATTTAACCACATCAATTATTTAAAAATAGAGACTTTATAATAATTGAACAAGCATTCTAAATTGATTAAATTTATTCAACTATTCTAATACGACTTTCACTAATGGTCCACTATTCTCATGAGTTTGGTGTAGTCCATACCGAACCGTTGCACGGTTTCCCTAATTAAAGAAAGAAAAAGTAGCTAGAAAAAAACATTGGAAACCCCATAAATGGGACGCATATAATGGATTGAAGAGCCTTTCCCTCCCTTTTCTCTCCGAAAATTGGAGGGTGGGATTGAATAGTAATTCTTCTTTCCACAATTTCTCTCCCGACAACTTTCTTTCCTTTCCAAACGGAGGAAAGTTTCTTGCAGGGGCGGAGGGAGAGGGTAATAGGGTGGGTCCTAGCCCGAGAGGAAAATAGTTAAATTAGGTATAATAGTTAATCGATACTGAAAATTAAGACCCGTATAGTTGATAATAGTTGATCAAAAGGTCTTGTGTTCGAATCTTGACGATCTCATTTATTAAACACATGGTATTCAGATTTGTGCAAACTTCAATTCCGTATAATTAAGACGATTGAACATCACCCAACATCTCAAGTTATTGATACTATGGTTCTTGACAAATAACACAATTCAAAGTGAATGAATAACTAAGTGAAGTATAAATTGTTTGTATAAGATTCATTATTAAATTTCTATCAACAACTCACGTTATTGGTACTAATCGGTTCTTGAAAATAACACTATTAAAAGATGAACAACTATCTAAATTATGAATAATTGTTTGATAAACTTAGAGTGATATTATTAATAGTTTCGATTACTAATGTATTTAAATTTATCAAAAAATCAAAATGTAATATTATGTCAGGAATAATTAAAAAAAAAATTAAATTTTTTTTTATCATGTTTATTTTTTTTATGTGGACCCACCCTAGATGAATTTCTGGCTACGCCCCTGATTTCTTGGTTCTCTCATTTTCCACCCAAACTTTTTCTTTCCTCCCTTTTCTCTCCTTCTAGAACAGAGGGTAAGGCTTCTTAACAGTTAGCTGAATAATCGAATCCATTTTAACAATCTTATATTTGCAATGAAGCATGACATTTTATGGTCATGATTGATTGAGATAATCAAGAAATACATATATATTAATCGTTCATCTATATTTCTCATATTACAATTGTGGATTGATTGTAATATTTCAATGAGTGATTAATGAACAATTGAAAATACAAAAAAAAAAAAAAATCATGAAGCTTGTGTTAGGTAACAACCAATTATCCTATTTGTGATACACTAAGCCTTGTTCACTTTTATTTTCGTTTCTAGTTTTCTGTTTTCATGTGATAAATTTGGCAACCGAAATGAGAAAACTTGTTTACTTTTCATTCTGTTTTCTATTCGTTTCCAACTATGAAAACAGAAAGTGGCAACTTCCTGCTGTTTTCGGAAACGACAAAATGTTGTTTTCACCTGTTTTCAACATCTGTTTTCTCAAAAACAGGAAACAGAAATGAAAGTAAACAGGTCAAACTGGCAATTCAGATTAAGCATTTTGACAAACAACACAATGAAAAAACTGAATAAAATTTTATAAATAAATATATTTTTCATGTTAACTGGATGAGGTTCAGATGTAAAATGACATTTTTTTATCCCTACATTAATTCTTACTGAACCCACGCAAAATTAGGGCGACAACACGAAATCCTCTTCTCAAATCGAAGAAGTAGAAGAAGAAAACTCTCTCTCTTCTCTCGTTTCGTTTCAATCCTTACACTCCAATTTCGCTTCCATTCCCTTCCCTTCCCTTTCGCTGTCCTGCAAAGCTCCGGGCTTTACCATCTTCTTCTCTTCATCTTCGGGTACTCTCTCTTTTCTCTCTTCCGCTCTCTGATTTCTCTCCTTTATCATTTCCCCAATTTGATATTTTTGCCGGCCACTCCGTTCTGTGGTTACTCTATCGCGATTTTGTTCCCTTGTTCAAATGGGTGATTCGAGAATCGAATTCATAGCCCGAAAACTTGGGTCGAATGCTTGCATGAAATCGTTCCCGCTCGCGGGCAATTCGTCAATAAAATCTGGAAGATTTCAAAGGACTTAGGCGCTAGTTTTGGCCTCCCTCCCTCCGCCATAACTGTAACTTGTAAATTTGTTAATGATATCTGGCCAAGAAATCGCTATGCCGCTAATGAATGGAGTAGAGTTAACTGGACCTTAAAAATGAAAACTTTGCTCTTTGTTCCTTCCGGGTTTTTCTTTTTGTGGGAGTATGCAGAGTATGATGGTAGCACTACGTTGTCTTCACTGGTTTTATACTTGTTGATTGAGTAAACCCTGTTAGGATGGTGTGTTGGAGGGTAATACTAGGATAGTAGAAAAGTAAAGTGAAGTCTCTAAGCTGAATCTTAAGAGGCAGAACTACTTGATGAAGCTAGAATATTTATATAAACAGGTTCGGAAAAAAATGAGCTTCGTATAGAATGTATTGTCATTCACCAATACTCTTGACTCCGAATAATCATTCTTTGCTTAGAGGCTGGCGTAACTTGTATGTTTTAACTTGGTTATCTTTGGATGACAATTGGAACGGTTCACTTTCCTATCAGTTAGATTGTAATTGAACAATGCTAATATTTATACCTCTCTCCTTAATCCTATTGAATGATTAGTTAATTTTCTCCATGGTGGAAGCAGTATGAATGTTATGTTAGTTCACACGGTTCATGACTTGAAAAGAATCTTTGAGTTACATGTATCCAATCTTTGCTTTATGGTTTCATCTTGTGACGGTGCTAGAAATTATTGTGCTGTGATTGAACGACATAGATATCGGTTAAGTCGGACCGTTTTGTGGACCTGTGGTTTGACTCTCCTTTTGCATCTGTCCTACTCCTTTCTAGTTCAGCAATTGACTAGTAAAATGGTCAGACACCAAAATTTTGTTATGCCACTGTACGCTTTATTATTATGCCTGAAATAATATTTTTTGTTGTTGTTAAGTGTAATTCAAGTGTTGCTATATCTTTTGTTATTCTGTCTTATAGACCTGTTTAATGATTAAACTTGTTCCCTTTTTGGGCAGTGTTCATGTTCGGATTTCGAGAAATACATTTTCTTGATGTCTTTCCCCTCCTTCATAACCCTTATAATCATTATTCTGAAATCTCTTTGCCTATCTCTATAAGTACCATGAGTAATGTTATCATGATTCCTTCTGTAGACTTGATTTACATTGCAACCAACCCAAGTCTTTTCTCTCATGCTCAATTGAAAATCATACACTCTGAAAACCTTTTTCCCTTTCATTTCCTTTCCTCCTATCAATATGTGTATGAAGTCCCATGAACTCTTCTCGCCTATGTACCTTCTTCACAGTTCCCTTCCAAGCTTGCCTATTTTAAAAATATAAGATGCCAACTGAAGGGGGCAATGCATCAGCAGTTCCGAACCTAGGAGAACCCATCGACTCTGATGAGAGAATTGATCTAAATGAAGACAATGATCCTGAGGAGGCTATGGATGAAGAGGTTGAATATGAGGAAGTTGAGGAAGAAGAAGAAGTGGAAGAATATGTAGAGGAGGAAATAGAGGTGGAAGAGGAAGGAGAAGAATCAGACAATGATAACAATGATATTGCTAATCATGGTGGTGGGACAAGAAGTGAATATGATGATGAAAAGAAAAAGCATGCTGAACTTCTTGCCCTCCCTCCTCATGGTTCTGAAGTATACATTGGAGGCATTCCTCATGATACCACACAGGAGGAATTGAGAGGTTTTTGTGAATCTGTAGGAGATGTTCACGAGGTGAGCCTGAAGATTTCTGATTCACTTCATATTGTGAGGATAAAAAGACTTTTGACCATCTCCTTTTTGTGACTATACAGGTACGCATGATGAAGGGAAAGAATTTAACTGACAGTAAGATTTTTGCCTTTGTGACCTTTACAAGTGTGGACTTGGCATCAAAAGCCATCAAGGAGCTGAATAATTCTGAATTCAAGGTGCAGGTCCTTAATATTTATGATCCTAACTAACGTTGGCATCTGAATATTTGTGAATGATGCTACTTTTATCTGAAGGAAGCATTTATAACCAAAGTAACTTAGACCCCACGTGTTGTGCGTCGTATACAGCTAGCTGGATTGTTTTCTAAATATTAGATTTTGGCATTTAACATTTGAGCCATTCATTCTTTATTTTTCACTTCTAGGGTTCAAAACTCAAGTGTTCCACATCTCAAGCTAAGCACCGATTGTTCCTTGGAAACATTCCTAGGAGTTGGGGAGAAGAAGAGTTGAGGAAGGCTGTGACAGAGGTTGGGCCTGGAGTTAATGCCATTCAACTGGTGAAGGTTAGTGTCATTCAGGATTTCAGTTGGAGTAGCTAGCTGTTTGGCTCTACTATTAGGTTAACTTTTGTGTAATATTGGGTTACAGGATCCAAGGAACATCAGCAACAACAGAGGTTTTGGTTTCCTAGAGTACCATAACAATGCATGTGCTGAATATTCAAGGCAAAAGATGTCAGATCCAAAGTTTAAGCTAGGAGATAATACACCAACTGTGAGCTGGGCTGATTCTAGGAGCACTAATTCTGCAGCTGCAACTCAGGTTATGAAGGAACATTTTTATACCATTGTACTATGAATGTCATGGCTCATCCTTTTTCGTTGCAACTTTACTAGGACACCAGTATCATTGGCTGAATCAATGCTCTCGACTGTCAAGTTTTTCTGTTTCCAAGAACTACTTCCATGTTTTGTGAGACTTGTTGCCTGAGCTAAGTATTGGTCTAACATCAGGTTCTCTTCTCCAGGTTAAGGCATTGTATGTGAAGAATTTACCAAAAGATGTAACACAAGATAAGCTGAAGAACCTTTTTGACTGTCACGGACAAATCACAAAGGTGGTTTTGCCACCAGCCAAACTGGGACAGGAGAACAATAGAATTGGTTTTGTTCATTTTGCCGACAGGTCCAGTGCTATGAAAGCGCTGAACAGCACTGAAAAATATGAATTAAATGGTAATCATCTCTACTTAGATATGTTATCTAGAAGCAATTGAAGGTGGTAAAAGTAATCTCCTGTTAATTTTGATTATCAGGCCAAACTTTGGAGTGCTCTCTTGCAAAACCTCAGGCGGATCAGAAAGCTGTTGGTCTTTCAAACATTCAGAACCCTGGTATTCTTCCAAGTTTCCCACCCTATGCTGGTTATGGTTTGGGTGGGGCTGCCGCATATAGCCCTCTTGCCACAGGATATGGTGCTTCCCCCTTTGCGCAGGTCTGAATTTCTGCAATCTCATTGATTATGTTTTCTTTCTATAATTTTTCATGTAATAGTTGGTTAAGCTGTCACTATGGTTACAAACTGTTTTACTGGATCTTGAGCATTATAATTAATTATCTATTTGGCAAACCATTCCTGTTTTTCATTGACATGATGATGGTTTGTACTTTATGCAGCCGTTGTATTATGGCGGTGCACCATCTCCTCCTGGCATGGCAATGATGCCAATGCTCCTACCTGATGGCCAAATTGGATATATTCTGTAATCCTCATCTACTCTGTCCACTTCCCACCTGAACAGTTTTCTTCTAGATACCCTGAAATTCAACTTTGTCTGAATTGAGATTTCTTCTTTGCATAGGCAACAGCCGGGCTTACAGCATCATCATATGACGCCTTCACATCTGGCGATGAATAGTAGAAGTAGCAGCAGCAGTGGCGGCAGGGGGAATAGAAGTGGTAGTGGTGGTAATCCCAGTCGGGATAAGCACAGCAACGATGGCAGCAGCTACAGTCGCAGATTTCGACCTTACTGACTTCTAGTGTTGTTTTTCCTTTGCATCACATTCTCCTCTTGTGCCGTTTTACAGTTTTCAACAAATTAGAGTTAGAGCCCTAGCCTTTCTGTTTTTTTTTTTTTTTTGGCTAGCACAATCAAAGCTCAGATTTTATCTATGTTGCTGAGTTGTTTGTACGTGCTTGATAACTTATATGCCCCATTTCTTGGTTCATTCAATACTTCCAGTTAACTTTTCTACTGCCCCAGAAGCTGTACCTAGTCTTTTGAAAATCGAATGTAATGCAATTTGGATTGTATCTATTCTACTGTACTTGTATTGGAATCAAAGAAAGGATTCCTTGATAGTTGATTCCTTCCTATCTCATTGACAGCAATAAGCAACAGCTAGAACTTTTAACATCTCAAGTACACTGATAGAAACCTGTAGTTGAGAAAAGAGAATTGGAAATTGAGAAGAAAGGGGATTAGGGATTTAGAAGAATTGGGGAAGAATTGAGAGAAGATGAGATTAGGGATTTGATTCTTTCTTATTGCTTAATCTGAAAATACTATTCTGAATCCTTATATATGGGTATCGAAATAAACAAACAACCCGGGCCAATAGGCCGGCCCTTCCTACACGCCTAACCCGCGGGGCGGGTTTCTATCATCCCCTCTCCGGCTGTCTCTTAAGAATCGACCTTGCCCTCAAGGTCGAAGGTGGGATAACGCTGCTTCAGCAGGGAGGTCTCTTCCCATGTCGCGTCCTCTGGCTCCACATGCTGCCACTCGACTAGGCTCTCCTCCACAATGCGACCCCCCTTTCTCGTCCACCTCGTCTCAAGCACCCTCAACGGCTTCAACTCCAGGTCTCCGTCTGCAGTGACAGGAGGGGCCGTAGTCTCTACCTGGTTCGCCGTTCCCCTGTACTTCTTCAGTACATGAAATGTCGGGTGAATGCGGGCACCTGCAGGAAGCTGCAACCTGTACGCCACCGGATTAACCTTCTCCAACACCTCATAGGGCACGAAGAACTTCGCAGCCAGCTTCTGATAGGCCCGTCGGAAGACTGAAGCCTGACGGTAAGGGTGTAAGCGAAGCAATACCCAATCTCCCATATGATTCATGGGATAAAATGGGTTTTACTAAGATATAGAATTAGGTGTCCTCACTGTACTTTTGTCCCCTTTTTGATGGGGGCTACAACTGTCTTTTTTCTGATCTAGGTTTCAAATTGCTGTCTGATGAATAAAGTAGCGGCTGAGAATTGGTTTTACAATCGCATATTTTACAAGACAACAATACCAATGAATGTTTTTTCTTGAACCAAGTAGATAGAAATTAGGTATGATAACTACCAAAATCGAAGAAGTTTGTCGGTTTGTAATCACTAGAAGAAACTATTAAGGCTTCTTAACGGTTAGCTGAATAATCGAATCCATTTTAACAATCTTATATTTGCAATGAAGCAGGACATTTTATGGTCATGATTGATTGAGATAATCAAGAAATATATATAGTGAAAGTGAAGTATTCGGTGCACTTACTATTTTAGGTGCGTTCAATGCACCCGCTTCATAATTATCATTCCGAGCATGCAATTCATGTCAAAACGGTATCAATTATCACTTATGATATTATGAACAAGAAACACATGAATTTGGGGGGAAAAATGGTCATTCAAGATTTACTTTATTTTGAAGGATTAAGGGTTTAGGGATTTAGGGTAGGGTTAGGGTTTATAATTTGGGGGTTTGGGTTTGTGTTCAAAATTGAAGGCTTAGGGTTAGGGTAATGGATTAATTAGTTGTGATCATATGTTCTATCATCATTTCATACTAATGTTACCAATTAAAATCCAAAATTTGTTGTCTTAAGGCTACTTTTAGACTTGAGTGCATTGAATGCACTCATTTTTTTGGGTGCATCGAAGTAGCCACCATATATATATATTAATCGTTCATCTATATTTCTTTTTTTTTTTTTATGGGAACCTGAATTTGTATTACTCAAACAAGAAAGTTACACTAGGCCCAAAGAGGAACGGCCCATATCCGCCTCAAGCAAAACAAGCAACGACAATGGTGGCTCATCCACCCAAACCACCTGGCTGTTCCACACACCAATGGAATGGGCGAGCCAGTGAGCAGCCCCATTGTATGTTCTTGACACAAAGCTCCAGATTACCTGTTCTCCAGACAGATTTTCATTTGTCTCAGCAAGCCTCAATATTTCCTCGCACCAGCTCCCCAATTCCGTCCGATCCATCTCCTTCCTCCTCAGCTTTCGAATCAACACCTCACAATCTGACTCTACAATGATCGGGCTCAATCCCCTTCTGTTCGCTTCCTTCAACCCCATCCAGATGGCCTTCGCTTCAGCTTCGATCGGTCTCCCAGCTCCCCTCTCCTTCAAAGCCGAGGCCCCTATGAATCTCCCCATCCAATCCCGAATAACGCAACCCATCCCCGTTCCCGTTCGATTAAGAATACCCGCATCAGTGTTAAGTTTGACCACCCCAATCGGCGGCGGCGACCATCTGCCAATCGGGTTTCCCCCACTTCCTGCATCACGATCGGGCCCCCCCAGATCCATGGGCTTCCAGGTAGGAATCAAGCCATGCCAGAGCCTTGGGGATAATCTCATCTTCCGCAAGTTTGTGGTTATTGTTCAGGTGGTTGCACCTCTCTTTCCAGAGGTACCACATCACTACTCCCCATTGTTGGACTCTTTCGGGTTCGCACTTCTTCCAGATTTCCTTCACACATTCAAAGCAATCTTTCCTTTCTCCTAGTTCATAAGTCTCTTTGCCTTCCCATGACATCCATCTACTTCTGATCCAGCTGCATTCCCTTAATGCGTGAGCTTGAGATTCAGGGAGACCACAAAACGGACAATCCGTGCAGGCGTTCTCGTTCCAATTGGCGATATTGCATCCTACAGGTAAAATATTTCTTCCCATCTTCCATAGGAAATTCCTCACTTTTGGTGGCACATTTAGTTTCCAGAGGTTTTTCCAGAACTCAATATCCTCTTCAGTCGCTACATAGGTGCGTTGAAATCTTCCCAGCTGTAGGTCGCGAATGCTTTTATATGCTGTTTTGACAGAATACTCTCCCTTCTCTGTGTCCTTCCATACCAACCTGTCATTTTTCAAAGGAGTCTGGATAGGGATTTTTTATATTAGGTTGCAATCACTCTCCGAGAACTGTTCTCGAAGCCTTTCCATATCCCATCCCCCACAATCCAAATTAATAAAGTCACTGACCAGGGCGTTGTAGTTCACCTCAAAGGGTTGCGGATCAGCGAAGAAGAAACTCTTCCCAGGAATCCATTCATCCTCCCATGCCCTAATAGATCTTCCATTACCCACTTTCCATCTAAAACCTTGCTCGATTTTCTCTTTAGCTGCTACCAGGCTTTTCCATATGTAACTGGGTCTAAATCCCTCCTTCGCCTTAAGGATGTCCGTTTTAGGGAAATATCTAGCCTTAAGAATCCTGGCCATTAGTGACTCAGGTTTCTCCAATATCCTCCAAACTTGCTTTCCGAGCATAGCCAGGTTGAAAGCTCGGAGATCTCTAAACCCCATTCCCCCCTCTTCCTTGTCAACACACAATTCTTCCCACTTAAGCCAATGAAATTTTGTTTCCTTGCCTTTCTGCCCCCACCAAAAGCTTGAAATCATGCTCTGGATTTCCTTGATAGTTCCTTCGGGTATCAAAAAAACATTCATGGGGTACATGAGTTGAGCCTGTGCCACTGCTTTGATGAGAACCTCCTTTCCTGCTTGTGAAAGCGTTCTTCCTTTCCAATCCTTCAGTTTTTTCCTCACTCTCTCCTTTATCTCTTCAAAGATAATTTTTTTGGACCTGCCAACAACAGTAGGAAGGCCTAGGTACTTGGGATGCTTGACTACCTCCTTAATACCCAGCGTACCACTTATTTCTAGTCTCCTGCTAAACCTGACATTCTTACTGAAAGAAATTTCAGACTTGTTGAAATTTATCATTTGCCCCGACTCCTTCTCATATATCTCTAGAAGCTCCTTAAGCTGATCACATTCTGCTGTGGTAGCTCTGCCAAACACCACACTATCGTCAGCGAAGAGGAGATGTGAGACTTTAGGTGCTGTTCTTCTGATTTGAATCCCCTTTATTTTACCCTCCTGCTCTACCTTTTTTATTAGCGCTGAAAATCCCTCAGAACATAGCAAGAATAAGTAGGGAGATAGGGGGTCACCCTGTCTCAACCCCCGAGAAGGGACAAAACTTTCAGTTTTATGCCCATTAACTAGTACCGAGTAAGAGACTGAAGTAATACACTTGAGGACCAGATCAATCCATCTTTCTTCAAATCCCATCTTCCTCATGACCTTCTCAAGAAAGAACCATTCAACGCGATCGTACGCCTTAGCCATGTCGAGCTTTGCTGCAAAATAACCTTCCTTACCTTTTTCCTTCTGCTTCATATACTGGAAACATTCAAAAGCAACAATGATATTGTCAGTAATACTCCTTCCTGGAACAAAAGCACTTTGTTCCTGGGCAATTATCTCATCAAGGATCAATTTTAATCTGTTGGCCAGAACCTTTGAAATCACTTTGTACAGGACTCGGCATAGGCTGATTGGTCTGAATTCTTTTGCGTTTGAGGGGTTCTTCACCTTAGGAATCAGCACAATAAGTGTATGGTTTAGGTCCTGTGGCATATCCCCACCATTCAAAAAGTTAAGAGCAGTTTCAATTACCTTAGTCCCAATAGAGCTCCAATTCTGTTGGAAGAAGCCAGCCGAGAAGCCGTCAGAACCCGGCGCTTTGTTAGGAGCCATTTGATCCAGAGCATCCTTTATTTCCCCACTTTGAAAAGGCTTCAACAGTTTTTCGTTCATTGCCGGACTGATTCTCTTTTCAATAGCTTGGATCACAAGGTCAGACATAGGGGTAGGACCCCTGGTGAAAAGCGATATGTAATAATCTCTTAGACAATCCGTGACCTCCTTCTGGCCCTTGAAAATTTTTCCTCTTTCATCCTGGAGCATTCTTATCGTGTTCCTTTTCCTTCTAGCTGTAGCTTTGTTGTGAAAAAAATTGGTGTTCTTGTCGCCCCCTTTCAACCAGTCCGCCCGCGATCTTTGTTTCCAAAACATTTCGTCCTGGATGATCAGTTCCGCTCGTTCCTTCTCCAGGTTCCTTCTCTGTTCAATAACAATATCTGTCTTTGGTTTATACTTGAAAGTCTTAAGCAGCGCATCTATCCGTTCTAATCTTCTCCTGATGTTTCCGAATTTATTCTTGCTCCAACTCGACAGTTCCCCTCTGCAGTCATTAAGAATTGAAGTGATGTTTTCCCCCCTGATTACCTTCACAGATTCTTTTAACTATTTCCCCACTCTCTGGATCTTTAAGCCAAAGGGGCTCGATTTTAAAGTACCAACCCCATCTTATTTCCTCCTCTTCTTTGCCCGCCGTGAATAGAGCAATAGGACAGTGATCAGAACCACATCGATCAAGATGGTAAACCTGATGATTAGGGTACATGAGTTTCCAATCCCAACTAGCCACGCATCTGTCCAGCCTTTCTTCTATATTTTTCTCGTTTGCTCGGTTATTCTCCCATGTAAAGGGGTAACCCTCAAAACCACAGTCCAGTAATCCACAATAGGCCAAGGCTTCCCTAAATTCCGCCGCCTGGGATTCATTAATGATTCTTCCTCCCTTCTTTTCTTCCCCTGATAAGATTTGGTTGAAGTCACCCATACAGAACCAGGGTAAGGAGCACCTGTCCTTCAATTCACACAAGAGCTCCCAAGACTGGAATCTCTCACCACGGTCAGCCCAACCATAGAAACCCGTGAATCTACATCTTTCACCCTCGTCACTTGGGGAAATCACCACGTCAATGTGGTGCAGAGAAGCTCCCAGTTTGTTTACTATCACATCCTCTGTCCAAAACAGACCAAGTCCCCCCGCTTTCCAACCATTAGTACAGCTCGCAGGGACCCCCAGCCCCCCACTAAAACCTAGTTCTTTCTGGACCTCCTGCCATCCCTTCTCATCCTTTTTAGTTTCCATAAGAAAGAGCATACAAGGATTTTGTTTACGGACCAGCTTCTTCAACTTTGCAACTGCCAAGGTGCTGCCCAAACCTCGGCAGTTGTAACTCAAGACTTTCATTGGGCTGGGCGGCCTTGCTCCTCGACAAGGACCGCCAATTCGCCATCCGTACTCAGATTTGCCAAAGCTCTCAGACGTTTTTCCACCGCCGGCACCAGGTCAACGTCCATCTCCTCTGGTGTCCCTCTTTTCCCCAAATCCATAACCTGTATCTGCTCGTTACCTTCTGCTGTATCCCTGTGGCCATTGATCCTCTTCCACTTCTTGGTGCTCTGTCCCTTTTTTCCTTTTCCTGGCTCTACCACTATATTGTAATCCGGCTCTTTTGCTTGTACTTCCTCCTGACGCTCCTTATTCTTTATTTCGTATCCAGTTTCAGTACCCCCTTCCCCAATAGTAACTCGGGGTCACCGGGGGATAATGCTTTAGTGCCTCTAAATGCTACTGAAACTCATCTATATTTCTCATATTACAATTGTGGATTGATTGCAATATTTCAATGAGTGATTAATGAACAATTGAAAATACAAAAAAAAATTCATGAGGCTTGTGTTAGGTAACAACCTATTATCCTATTTGTGATGTACTAAACTGGCAATTCAGATTAAGCATTTTGACAAACAACACAATAAAAAAACTGAAGAAAATTTTATAAATATATATATATATTTTTCATGTTAACTGGATGAGGTTCAGATGTAAAATGACATTTTTTTATCCCTCCATTCATTCTTACTGAACCCACGCAAAATTAGGGCGAACCCACGAAATCCTCTTCAAATCGAAGAAGAAGAAGAAGAAGAAGAAGTAGAAGAAGAAAACTCTCTCTCTTCTCTCGTTTCGTTTCAATCCTTACACTCCAATTTCGCTTCCATTCCCTTCCCTTTCGCTGTCCTGCAAAGCTCCGGGATTTACCATCTTCTTCTCTTCATCTTCGGGTACTCTCTCTTTCTCTCTTATCTCTCTTCCGCTCTCTGATTTCTCTCCTTTATCATTTCCCCAATTTGATATTTTTGCCGGCCTCTCCATTCTTCTGTTAATTTAGCGCGATTTTGTTCCCTTGTTTAAATGAGTGATTCGAGAATCGAGTTCATAGCCCGAAAACTTGGGTCGAATGCTTGCATGAAATCGTTCCCGCTCGCGGGCAATTCGTGAATAAAATCTGGAAGATTTCAAAGGACTTAAGGCGCTAGTTTTGGGCTCCCTCCCTCCGCCATAACTGTAACTTGTAAATTTGTTAATGATATCTGGCCAAGAAATCGCAATGCCGCTAATGAATGGAGTAGAGTTAACTGGACCTTAAAAATGAAAACTTTGCTCTTTGTTCCTTCCCGGTTTTTCCTGGCCGTGGAGTATTTGTAGGGCTCAGCTGGTTCTTAGTTCTTGTACCCAGTGTCGTTTTTGGGTGCTTATTATTAAGCATTGCTGTCATTGTCATTGGGATGTTTCTTTGTGATTTGGTGAACAAGGTAGCTGTTCATATAATAGGTGGATTGGATATGGGTTCCTGTGTTTGATGTCTTAAGTTCATGGCTGGTAGTTACATGGAAGGGGAACACAAGGAGAGCCTGGGGGAAACAATACAGTGAAACGATATACCTAGGATGAAGAGAAGCCCTGATTAGGTTTGGCTTTTTGTGGGAGTATGCAGAGTATGATGGTAGCACTACGTTGTCTTCACTGGTTTTATACTTGATGATTGAGTAAACCCTGTTAGGATGGTTTGTTGGAGGGTAATACTAGGATAGTAGAAAAGTAAAGTGAAGTCTCTAAGCTGAATCTTAAGAGGCAGAACTACTTGATGAAGCTAGAATATTTATATAAACAGGTTCGGAAAAAAATGAGCTTCGTATAGAATGTATTGTCATTCACCAATACTCTTGACTCCGAATAATCATTCTTTGCTTAGAGGCTGGCGTAACTTGTATGTTTTAACTTGGTTATCTTTGGATGACAATTGGAACGGTTCACTTTCCTATCAGTTAGATTGTAATTGAACAATGCTAATATTTATACCTCTCTCCTTAATCCTATTGAATGATTAGTTAATTTTCTCCATGGTGGAAGCAGTATGAATGTTATGTTAGTTCACACGGTTCATGACTTGAAAAGAATCTTTGAGTTACATGTATCCAATCTTTGCTTTATGGTTTCATCTTGTGACGGTGCTAGAAATTATTGTGCTGTGATTGAACGACATAGATATCGGTTAAGTCGGACCGTTTTGTGGACCTGTGGTTTGACTCTCCTTTTGCATCTGTCCTACTCCTTTCTAGTTCAGCAATTGACTAGTAAAATGGTCAGACACCAAAATTTTGTTATGCCACTGTACGCTTTATTATTATGCCTGAAATAATATTTTTTGTTGTTGTTAAGTGTAATTCAAGTGTTGCTATATCTTTTGTTATTCTGTCTTATAGACCTGTTTAATGATTAAACTTGTTCCCTTTTTGGGCAGTGTTCATGTTCGGATTTCGAGAAATACATTTTCTTGATGTCTTTCCCCTCCTTCATAACCCTTATAATCATTATTCTGAAATCTCTTTGCCTATCTCTATAACATTACCATGAGTAATGTTATCATGATTCCTTCTGTAGACTTGATTTACATTGCAACCAACCCAAGTCTTTTCTCTCATGCTCAATTGAAAATCATACACTCTGAAAACCTTTTTCCCTTTCATTTCCTTTCCTCCTATCAATATGTGTATGAAGTCCCATGAACTCTTCTCGCCTATGTACCTTCTTCACAGTTCCCTTCCAAGCTTGCCTATTTTAAAAATATAAGATGCCAACTGAAGGGGGCAATGCATCAGCAGTTCCGAACCTAGGAGAACCCATCGACTCTGATGAGAGAATTGATCTAAATGAAGACAATGATCCTGAGGAGGCTATGGATGAAGAGGTTGAATATGAGGAAGTTGAGGAAGAAGAAGAAGTGGAAGAATATGTAGAGGAGGAAATAGAGGTGGAAGAGGAAGGAGAAGAATCAGACAATGATAACAATGATATTGCTAATCATGGTGGTGGGACAAGAAGTGAATATGATGATGAAAAGAAAAAGCATGCTGAACTTCTTGCCCTCCCTCCTCATGGTTCTGAAGTATACATTGGAGGCATTCCTCATGATACCACACAGGAGGAATTGAGAGGTTTTTGTGAATCTGTAGGAGATGTTCACGAGGTGAGCCTGAAGATTTCTGATTCACTTCATATTGTGAGGATAAAAAGACTTTTGACCATCTCCTTTTTGTGACTATACAGGTACGCATGATGAAGGGAAAGAATTTAACTGACAGTAAGATTTTTGCCTTTGTGACCTTTACAAGTGTGGACTTGGCATCAAAAGCCATCAAGGAGCTGAATAATTCTGAATTCAAGGTGCAGGTCCTTAATATTTATGATCCTAACTAACGTTGGCATCTGAATATTTGTGAATGATGCTACTTTTATCTGAAGGAAGCATTTATAACCAAAGTAACTTAGACCCCACGTGTTGTGCGTCGTATACAGCTAGCTGGATTGTTTTCTAAATATTAGATTTTGGCATTTAACATTTGAGCCATTCATTCTTTATTTTTCACTTCTAGGGTTCAAAACTCAAGTGTTCCACATCTCAAGCTAAGCACCGATTGTTCCTTGGAAACATTCCTAGGAGTTGGGGAGAAGAAGAGTTGAGGAAGGCTGTGACAGAGGTTGGGCCTGGAGTTAATGCCATTCAACTGGTGAAGGTTAGTGTCATTCAGGATTTCAGTTGGAGTAGCTAGCTGTTTGGCTCTACTATTAGGTTAACTTTTGTGTAATATTGGGTTACAGGATCCAAGGAACATCAGCAACAACAGAGGTTTTGGTTTCCTAGAGTACCATAACAATGCATGTGCTGAATATTCAAGGCAAAAGATGTCAGATCCAAAGTTTAAGCTAGGAGATAATACACCAACTGTGAGCTGGGCTGATTCTAGGAGCACTAATTCTGCAGCTGCGACTCAGGTTATGAAGGAACATTTTTATACCATTGTACTATGAATGTCATGGTTCGCATGATTAGTGCATGCAATTGTATGATTTTCTCTTGCGACTCTATAAAAGCTATTTGGTAGTCAACTCTAACTCAGTGCTCATCCTTTATCGTTGCAACTTTACTAGGACACCAGTATCATTGGCTGAATCAATGCTCTCGACTGTCAAGTTTTTCTGTTTCCAAGAACTACTTCCATGTTTTGTGAGACTTGCTGCCTGAGCTTAGTATTGGTCTAACATCAGGTTCTCTTCTCCAGGTTAAGGCATTGTATGTGAAGAATTTACCAAAAGATGTAGCACAAGATCAGCTGAAGAACCTTTTTGACTGTCATGGACAAATCACAAAGGTGGTTTTGCCACCAGCCAAACCGGGACAGGAGAACAATAGAATTGGTTTTGTTCATTTTGCCGACAGGTCCAGTGCTATGAAAGCGCTGAACAGCACTGAAAAATATGAATTAAATGGTAATCATCTCTACTTAGATATGTTATCTAGAAGCAATTGAAGGTGGTAAAAGTAATCTCCTGTTAATTTTGATTATCAGGCCAAACTTTGGAGTGCTCTCTTGCAAAACCTCAGGCGGATCAGAAAGCCGTTGGTCTTTCAAACATTCAGAACCCTGGTATTCTTCCAAGGTTCCCACCCTATGCTGGTTATGGTTTGGGTGGGGCTGCTGCATATAGCCCTCTTGCCACAGGATATGGTGCTCCCCCCTTTGCGCAGGTCTGAATTTCTGCAATCTCATTGATTATGTTTTCTTTCTATAATGTTTCATGTAATAGTTGGTTAAGCTGTCACTATGGTTACAAACTGTTTTACTGGATCTTGAGCATTATAATTAATTATCTATTTGGCAAACCATTCCTGTTTTTCATTGACATGATGATGGTTTGTACTTTATGCAGCCGTTGTATTATGGCGGTGCACCATCTCCTCCTGGCATGGCAATGATGCCAATGCTCCTACCTGATGGCCAAATTGGATATATTCTGTAATCCTCATCTACTCTGTCCACTTCCCACCTGAACAGTTTTCTTCTAGATACCCTGAAATTCAACTTTGTCTGAATTGAGATTTCTTCTTTGCATAGGCAACAGCAGGGCTTACAGCATCATCATATGACGCCTTCACATCTGGCTATGAATAGTAGAAGTAGCAGCAGCAGTGGCGGCAGGGGGAATAGAAGTGGTAGTGGTGGTAATCCCAGCCGGGATAAGCACAGCAACGATGGCAGCAGCTACAGTCGCAGATTTCGACCTTACTGACTTCTAGTGTTGTTTTTCCTTTGCATCACATTCTCCTCTTGTGCCGTTTTACAGTTTTCAACAAATTAGAGTTAGAGCCCTAGCCTTTCTGTTTTTATTTTTTTTGCTAGCACAATCAAAGCTCAGATTTTATCTATGTTGCTGAGTTGTTTGTACGTGCTTGATAACTTATATGCCCCATTTCTTGGTTCATTCAATACTTCCAGTTAACTTTTCTACTGCCCCAGAAGCTGTACCTAGTCTTTTGAAAATCGAATGTAATGCAAATTGGATTGTATCTATTCTACTGTACTTGTATTGGAATCAAAGAAAGGATTCCTTGATAGTTGATTCCTTCCTATCTCATTGACAGCAATAAGCAGCAGCTAGAACTTTTAACATCTCAAGTACACATTATCAGAATCAATGAACTGACATCTTCAAGCTAAGGTGAGGTTTACAACTAAGATAACAGCAAGTAATATGCATTAAAACTTGCACTTATCCTAACTAATAATTACTCATTAGCATGTTCAGAAGCATTATTATCAACGTTGACATCCTCCTCGCCTTGATCTTTGGTTTGATTTGCAGCTCCTTGATGGTGTTTCTTCCTCCACTTTCCTCTTCTTTGTTTCCTTTTCTTCCTTTATTGCTGCAGCTGCCCTTCTACCCGCTCTCTTCTTTTTGAACTCTGGAAAGAAGGATTAAACCCAGAAACACACATCATTTCCCCATAAAAAGGGTTTTCTAATCACACTTCTCTCCAAGCATTTTGGCCTTCCATGGTTCCTTGGCAAGATGTCAATAAATCGATCTGGAAAGCAATGCAAGTGAACTAGACCACTTGATCGGACTAACCATCTTATAGAGGCTCTGAGAGGGGAAACGAACTCGTAGAACTCGATTTCGTCCAGCGCTTTCAAGACATCTCCTGCATTGATACTGATAGTTTGCCCCTTGGATCCTTGCAAACGTCATTAGCCCTGAAAATCCACAAGAACCCCAACTCCTTTACCAATGTCACCAAATCTAAAGCTGGAGACTTTTTCTTAAATGGGAAAGAGGGGAAAAAATTGGATCCTCAGAGTTAGTGAACCTGAGATTGTATAGTATTGAACTAATCCGTTAAAATCCGACAAAATAGTTGACCAAATTATGCATCAGTGTGGGTAGTTATCAACCAGCAGGTATAGAAAGGGACAAGTTGCAGCATAATTTCCTCCGAGGCCCGATCTGGAAGAAGAGGAGAAAGAAACCAGCACGACAAAAACTAGCAAACAGTCAAACACCTCGCATCGTACTCGAAGCTGCCCAGAAATCGCCACCAGAGGATTTCCCCCTCGCCGCCGCCATCTCTTTCTCTCGTCCCCCGTCGTTCGCCCATAAAACCCTCGCCGACCCTTTGACCATTCCTTCCAAGCTACTCTTCCTGACTTCCTGTCCAAGCAAAAACCCACACGTCAAAGCCCAACAAAACCAAACTGAAGCTTATTCCACCATCGATTCTTCATCCTTATCGCCAATTCGCCATCGTCAGATTCCATCTTTTCCTCCCCAAATTCCCTGGAAAACTAGAACCCTCTTTCCATCAAAGCCTTTTCTCCAAAACCCAAGTTTAAAAACCCTTCCTTTCTCTTAATTCCCCAATTCTCAGCTTTGCCAATTTCCCAAAATGTCGTCTTACGGCCGATCGTACTCTTCCGAGTCCTACGCGCCGTCGGCGCCTTCCCAGCCGGAATCCTACCGCCAGCAAGAACGAGATCGCGGCGCCAGCGGTAGCGCTCGGCCGCAGCCGAGTGGCTATGGAGTTCACCAGAATCAGCAGTATCAGCAGCACCCGCCGGCGTATGGGCAGGGGCAGAGCAGTTCTTCATCGGGGTACTCGGGATTCCCGCCGGGGACGCATCCGGATGTGATTCGGAGCTTTGAGATGGTGGATGTTGATCGGAGTGGGTATATTGATGAGAAGGAGCTGCAACGAGCTCTCTCTTCTGGGTATCAGAGGTTCAACCTCAGGACTATTAGGTTGCTCATGTTTCTCTTCAAGAACCCCCACGATGCTCTTCGAATTGGTATGTTAGCCCTTCTTCTGCAACTTTGGGAGTAACTGATTTTCTCTGAAGTTCCAACCTTTACTAGTTTCCAACTTGTTCTTTTGCTTTGCATCTTCAATTTGTTAACCTCCATCGAACTTTTGAAAATGTTGGCTGAATGGGGTTCTTGTGTGATTCAGGGCCTAAAGAATTTGCAGCTCTCTGGAGTTGTCTCGGCCAATGGCGGGTAACTACTCTTATTCCTGGTTTCCTGTTTACTTGCATTTGCTTCTTGATTTGTGAAAATCTGCTCTCTTCTTGCCTTCGCTAGTCTGCTGAATTTCTGCAATGAGTTCGATTGAGATGTTCTTGGCACTGTCAACTGAAATCTCGTGTATTGTTTACAGGCCATATATGATAGATACGATAGGGACAGGAGTGGAAAGATTGATCTGTTCGAACTGAGGGATGCTCTTTACGGACTTGGATATGCAGTCCCACCTTCCGTTCTTCAGATACTCATGTCCAAGTATGATGATGGAAGTGGCAGAAAGATCGAACTTGGCTTCGATAGTTTTGTCGAGTAAGTTCCCCCTACTCTTAATTAAAGTGCCAGTTCTTGAACATTTTCCTTCCGTGCTTTATCAGACTCGAGATCTTATTCGTCTTCATTTCCTTCTTCTGGTTTAAATTGCAGATGTGGACTGATTTTGAAGGGATTAACAGAGAAATTCAAGGAGAAGGACAAGCGATACGTAGGCCAAGCGACGTTCAACTATGACGAGTTCATGTCCACTGTCCTTCCCTTCCTGGTGGCATATGATTGATCCTGAAACCCTCCAACGACGAGTCGCCAGCCCATTGCGGAATTCAATTTGTTTGTTTGTTCATTTGTTTCTTCATGTATATGTAGAATATAGTGTGTATGTATAGATTCGATCTGTACGAGGTGGATATGTAAAATTGAGAAGGAACTTAGCTAGTATTCAAACATTCTTCTCTGTACATACAGCTTGGCTTGAATAAAATGTGATTGATCTTTCCATTGCTGCATAAGCATTTTACAGAAACATTCAACTAGGCAATAGCCAAATATGGACTGTTCGACATTACAAGTTTTGACGACGGACCAATGACCTAAAATCTCCATGCCCTGTAATTGCTTGTGGAAAACTCTCAAGGGAACTTCGGCTGCGACGGATTGGTTGGTGGCCGACGGACAGGCCTTATGGGGGATTTCGTAAACCAAGTTGTGTACAGGAATTGCTTGTGAGGCCCGACGTGATTGCATATGAGCCTAATCTTTTGCCTCTCCCGCATCCATCTCAGGACTATCTTCATGTGCCTTTTCCCTGTCAACCCTTTTAAACCAACTTCCTGCAAAAAGTTCGTGACCTGTCAGGTTGCTGTTTGCAGATCATAAAAGGAAAACCTCATAAAGCACAGACCTTTAAAGCTCTGAGAGAGTTTGCTGTTCAAGTGAATCAAAGAAAATCAAAGACAATCAGACAACATAAACATACCTGAATCTTTTCCCAGGTTTCTGAAACAGTGAGAGGGCCGTGTTCTTTCACAACGTCGAAAATCGCTCTCGTGATGGTCTGTGTTTGCTCAGGTGGGTCCTTCAGCTCGATCGGTTTCATTTTAGGCTTTGGTTTGGTTGCAAAGAACCTAATGAAAGTTCCGAACACATTCTGCTTCATCATTCCCACACAATTGCTCAAATCAGCTGTAAGCACACCAGAAAATCAGTCAGAGAATGCTTAATTGGTCTTGTATACTGTCTTTCTCTTCAAAATAGATTCTCTAAAACTTTGAACAAGGAACAATAAACACACATCATCACAATTCACATCCTAGAATTACAATGAGCTCTACAGAAGTGCTGCTACTTGCAACAAGAACACAGAATTTCCTGCACCAAATGAAGCAGCAGGGAACCCACCTATGAAACCCACTACAGTAACAACTCCCCAGAAGCAAGATTCCGATAGACGAAAACCAAGAGCGCCATCGCGCTCTAATTTTCAATACCCGTTTAATATACAGAGTGAGCGAAGAGAGCAGCTATATGGGTGATAAAGAGAAACATGGGCTTTGATCAACGACACAGTAAATCAACCAAGGAGGAGTCGACAAGTTTCGCAGCTCGATTCACCTATGCAATGCAAGTGAAGTAGCAGCGATACACCAAAATGTACTCTCACCTAGTCAATTTGTCGAACACTTGGTGGTCATACAGTTATGGGGTAGGTTTATGTGTCGAATGGCATTAACAGATGGGAAAATGTACGGTAGACTCTGGGGTGGCCGGGGTGTGCCAGAGACGGCAACGCCGGCGATAATTGGGTGGTGAGGCGGCGGATTAGGAAGGGGAAGGATGTGTGATCTCGGAATGGGGAAAGTGGCGAGAGGAGACGAAGGTCCCTTGTTTTTTTTTTTTTTTTTTTTTTTTGGTTTGGTTAGCGAGATGTAGGGGGTGTACATGGGTCGGGTGGTTCGGGTTTAGCCATTTTAATCACCCGACCCATGCACTACGGTTTAGAAAATATCAAACCCAAATCCATCCAAAAAAATTGAAACCCTACGGTTTGTTTCTAATTGGGTTGGGTCGGGTTGGCGATATTTTTATGTAAAAACCCAACCCAATATAAAATTTATAATTATTCTACATCATAAATATATTTATAACTAATTAAAATTTCAAATGAATAAACCGAGGTGAAAGTTATCAAAATTCACAAATGTTGTTTGAATTTTAATAAAATATATTTAGGTCTCCCTTCGCCCTTCTCCCTTCCGATATTTGTTGAATACGCTAAATTTTTTATAAACCATAATATGTTATTCTATTAAAATTGTACACAAGAAAAAGGATTACATGAATCGTAACTATATTCAATTTATGTCTAAACTTTAAGTCGATGAATGCATCAGATTATGGAGAGCATGAGAGAAAAACATGGCGAAATATCTTAATTTTCTCATAAGTATGGCTATATACGACATAAATATTTTTTAGATACGAACTCATACTAATAGTTGGAACATGGGTTGGGTCGGGTTCTACGTGTTGTGTAATCCAAAATCCAAACCCAACCCAAAAGAGGCGGGTTGTACAAAATAAAACCCTCACCCAACCCAAAACCTTCATTTTAGCGATAAATACGGGTGGGTTGGATCGGGTTGGACGGGTGGGTCGGTTTGCGGGTGAATTTCTTCACCCCTAGCGAGATGAGTGGAAATAGGGCACAATGGTCATCTGAGTCACTGAATTATAGGTTGCATGCTGCAAAAATCTCAAAACTATTCATTTTTACCATTCTAGTCCCTCGTTAAAGGTTGTTAGATCGGTTATATACTACGCCGATTTAACTAGTGATATAGTCTAATAACGATACAACTATTTAATGTCAATTTTAATTAAATATGTAGGAAAATGGGAAACCATTAACACAAAATAAATCATAATGCATATATTATATATATATATATATATATATGGTGACTACTTCGGCGCACTCACAAAAATGAGTGCGTTCAATGCACCCAGCTCAAAAACTAGTCTTAAGGAGTCGGATTTTGAATTTTAATTTGTAGAATTAGTATAATATGATGATATAGCATATGATAACAACTAATTAGCGGATTACCCTAAGCCCTAGACCTCCAATTTTGAGTTTTATCCCTAAACCCCAAACTATAAACCCTAACCCTAACCCTAGATCTTTAAACTCTAAATCCTTCAAATTAAAGCAAATCTTTCATGGTTTTTGTGCAAATTCATGTGCGTTATTGTTCATCACATCATAAGTGATGATTGACATCATTTTGACATAAATCGCATGTTTAAAATGACGGTTATGAAGTGAGTGCACTGAATGCACCCAAAAAAGTGAGTGCACCGAAGACGCCACCATATATATATATATATGGTGGCTACTTCGGTGCACTCACTTTTTTGGGTGCACTGAACGCACCCACTTTTTTTTTAATCTTAACCGTTAGATACATCTAACGGTTACAATAATTTGATTTGTTTATAAATAATTATTAGCTAATAAACTATATTATATTGATTAAAATAATTTGAACTTATTGATAATTGCAAATGAACCCCCAACTTTAATCCTCCTCTTCCCCGTTTCTTTTCCCCTCTTCTTCCTCTCACCAACATAAACATATTTCTCCCTCACATCAAAAAGACAATCAGATTATTCTTCTTCCCAACCTCTGTCAAACTTCCCAATTAGACTTCCTCTATCAAATTAATTACACAACAGGAGGTCACTATTTTTCATTTCTTCTTCCAATTTGAAGAATTGTGTAGCTGGCGAATTGTTTGCGTCGAAAGAACTTTATCAAACTACAATCGCCAGTCAATTGCGGACAACCGAAGTGAACAAAGCATGGAAGCAACAATGGACATACAGTGTTGACGATGAATCATGAGGATAGATCAATGTGAAACTTCAAAGTAATAAAGTAATCATTGAATTGTGTCAATATAATTGGCCTCGCCAAGCAATATGAGAAAGCAACAAAAACCCCAGATCCCTCCGCCCACCAACCAATACAAGAAGGCAACAAAATATGATAGTGAAATTCTGCTTGTAATAATTTGTGCTCCTTCATTCATTAATTAGTGCTCCATAATTTATCAGTTCGCGAATTATTTGCAGCCTCATCCAAAAGCACGCTGAGATGAGATTTTGAATCGCACCGACCAGTTGCTGTTGGTATTGGTGATAACGAAAACAGTGTCCCCGCCGGATCCTTCCTCGTCGTCATCGTCGTCTAGAAGGTGCTTCTCCAACTCATGGAGCCGATTCATCTTCTTCTTCTCAGACTCCTGGCCACCACCCGCCGCCGCCGGCGGAGCAGCAGGTGTAACACCAATTCCCCTGTTATTCTGCCTCATCTAAATAGGCTGAGTCGACTGGACCGAGTTCGCAAACTGAACTCTCTGCATAGTTTGAATTGGGGATTATTCTACTGTTCCATGTATTTATACTTTGTAGGCTGGGCCTCAATTGCTGAAGCAACGGGAACCCATAGTGTTGTTGTTGCTAATGTTGAGAGGCCGCTAGCAATTCAGACGAGAAGTTATTGCCAGAGATTTCTACGGGGGAAAGAGTTGAAATCGGAGAAGTAGTTGTGGTGGTATTGTTGTCTCCAGGGCAACGACGATGCAAGCAATAGTCGGATTGGTACGCTGGTGGCGGAGGATGAGGATGCAGGCCACTGGAATTTAGTTGTCGCTTGGGAAAAGTATCAACGGGGAAGAGGGGAAAACAATCGCGAAAGAAGAGGATTTGGGGTCTAATTGCAATTATTAATAAGTTTAAACTACTTTAATGTACATAATATATTTTATTAGTTAATAATGAATTATAAATAAATCAAATTATCGTAACCATTAGATGTAATCAATGGTTAAGATTAAACAGGAAAGTGAGTGCGTTTAGTGCACCCAAAAAAGTAGGTGCACCGAATACGCCACCATATATATATATATATATATGGTGGCTACTTCAGTGCACTCACTTTTTTGGGTGCACTCAGTGCACCCAACTCTAAAAGTGTCCATAATATATCAAATTTTGAACTTTAATTAGTACTCTCAATCTAATATGATGATATGACATAGAATCATAACAAATCAATCTATTACCCTAACCCCTTAACTTTCAATTTTGAATCCCAACTCAAAATCCCAAATTGTAAACCTAAACCCTAACCCTAAATCCCTAAATCCTAAATCCTTTGAATTAAAGTAAATTGTGAATGGATTATTTTCAAATTCATGTGCTTCTTGTTCATGATATTATAAGCAACAATTGATACCATTTTACCATGAATCGCATGCTCGGAATGACAATTATGAGGCGGGTGCACTGGTGCACCCGAAAAAGTGGGTGCACCGAATACTCCACTATATATATATATATATATACCATATGTGCATACAATTTACATTCATATTTAAATAAAATACACATTACGAATCAAATGAAAATTTCTCATATTTAAATCCTAACACAAAAAGTCAACATGCAACATTTATACTTGAATATAACAAAACATTCATATTTAAAATTTTACATAAAAAAAATCTTTATTTAAATAATATACAATATTACAAACAAAATGACAAATCTATCATATTTATATAGAATAAGTTTTTTTGTTAATTAAATTCACCAAAATAAATTATTCTTTTAAAAGTTCAAAGATCGGTCATACTCATATCATTGTTTTTTTAGAGTCTTTTAATGCCACTTTATTTGAATGTTTTTGTCTGCTTTGTGTTCAACACCAATTAAATTCGATTGAAACGATCAACATGATACTAGTTTAACAACCAAGTTTCGTTTATTACATTTCCTAATCTCTTACTATATGAAATTAATCCAAAAATTACCCTAGTGATCATTCATCATAGTACATATGTTCTATGTTGTGACCTTGATAAAAGTTCTCGTTCTTATTTTTAATAATTTACATTTTACAACCATAAATAAGCCAATACCCAAGCCCAATATCATATTTCTAGTGATTTCAACTCATCACTCCAAAATAAAAGAGGAATTAATAAACACTATATAGATGAATACTATGTTTTAATTTATCGTCTGTGATTATAACAGCTTCATTGAATTGTTGTGGCAAATGACAATCTGTTCATCTTATCATTGTTCTATATGCATGATCTTCTCAAAAGTTTTCGATCTTATTTTTAAATAAAAAAATTTATGCCGATGAATACTCCAATACTCAAAACCCTCCTTTTCAACTCATCACTCCAAAAATAGGAGAGCAGAATTATTGAAACACAATATAGTTGAATACTATGTTGTTAATTTGTCATTTGTGATTATAATAGCTTCATTCGTGTTGTTGTGTCAAATGACAATCTGTTCGTCCTATCATTGATTTCTAACAACATGCTTACATTATAGTAAGGAAACTTAACAATTCGAAGGTGATTCTTATGAATGTAAATTCAAATTCGATTAATCCTATGTGTGGCCAATAGAAAACATAAGAACATGTAAGCTTCAATTTCTTAACACCCTTGAATTACACTTCTTTTTCTCGGAAAAGCTGTCCAGTTCAGACAAGAAAGAACTGTAAATGTGCTTAACACCAATTATAGTGGCTTATCTTTCTGGTTTCACCAACCCTTTCTCCTTCACTCAAAATCACGGATCCAAGACGGGAGATATCTGAAGTTCTGTATGAAGCTAACCAATGCTTTCATGGAGAGCCTAATGAAATCCCTTCATTAATCGATCAACAAAACCAAACATATAAAGAAAAAGGACAATACTTCCAGTTTCCCCAACCAACTATGGCCTCAAATCTTCTATAACTCTTCTCTTCTATAAGTCAAACCAAAAGAAACTATCAGTAAATAGTGCAAAAAGAAGAAAGATCAAAACTTCCTAGTATGTTAGTGTTTTCTGGCAGTGTCTACGTTTTATTGAACTCTATTGCCTTTTTTGTACAACATCCGGTGTATCTTTGGTCTATCTGTAAACCATAACTGTAACTAAATGAAGAAAGCTCAAACTTCCATGTCTTTCCATTCCAATTCCTCCTCCTCACTGCAATAAAAGCAAAGAGAAACAGCAGAAACCCCAGGTTAGACCACTCATTCATAAACCCAAATATGGCTACTGCACTGCCCCGTTTGGGATTGTCTTCCTACACATTCCAAACTGTTAGATTGAACACGGTGTAATTTCTTTTGTAAATAGCACCCCAACACTATCAAAGGTGCGATAGCACCACAACGCAGTTGCATAGAACTAAGCAGGGTTCATGCCTAAACCACAACTTATAAAGCTGGAAAACCAAAAGATTATGCCAACTCAGAGAAAGTTGCAGGACAGTGAGATGCTGTAGAGTGGATGAGCAGTCACTTTTCGAGAGGGAAGAATGGTGAAAAGCTTTCTGGGGGACCATATTATTATCTGTCAATTTTATCTTTCTACACATGTGATTTAAGCAAGGATGGTGCATTTGGAAATGTTAAAATCAAGGGTGAAGATGGACAATGATGTTGAAAGGCACCAGTAGTCCCTCAATACATAATCGTTCAAGAGCATCAAATTGATGTTACACACGTTTTCTGGACATCTATAATGAGAGCAACAAGAAAATATCTTAAACATGGTTTTTGGTGGTGGATAACCAGATACTATATATCCTATCGGTTCAAACCCACCAAACCTATCATATCATGATGCATGAGAAAAAAATAAGAAAGTGGGTGTTTACTATTTAAGCAAAGAAACAAAAGGAGTCTTGAAAGTCAACAAAGTCAGGTAATACCATATGCAAAGAAACATGCAGTAGGTCAGGTGACAAGCTGGCCTATGATTTTTGTATACAGGATTAATCTCTCTAATTTTGCTAGTTTAACATGAGATTGTGCCAGAAGAACTAACCCTGAAACTTGAAAGTGATGTTTAGTAGCTCATGTATCATGTAGACAAAAGAAAAGACGAGAGAATCAAATTTGGAGACTTCCAGTATTCTGTAAAGAAATGTATGGAAAGTGATATGTTGGGGGTGAGAAAAAGGGTGGCTAAAAGCGGCTGCTTTTCTTGCAAGGGTGATGGGTACTAACTTGGACTTTTGTGAAGCCGAAGACAGAATAGAATTTTCTACAGTTTGACATGCATGATTGCTAGTTGGCGATAAGGAAAGAGATGGAGACCCTATCAGGAACCATATCTTGTGGTTAAAACTTAAAATAACTGAAAGACAAACCAACTCCCAAGCTGCCCTTTCCTGGAATTAGACTGGTGAAATTTAGGTGCGACAGGTTCCTTATGAATATAGGTTCAACAGTATAACATGTCCATAAGATTACAAAACAAAGGACTAATGAGGTCTTAAACAGGTATCTAGGTCTGTCATCTAGGTTTTGAACGGCTTGGGAAGAAACTTGGTAAAGCCCAAAGGAATATGATTTCAGGAAAAAGAAGCACATTTTGAGATGAATGCACTGACACTATCAAAGTGGAAAAGTTACATACTTTCAGATTCTTAAGAGACTGTAAGGTTGCGACTGAAATCTCACCTCAACCGACTTCACCTCTGGTAGTGTGGACTTTAGTTTTACTGATCTTCAAGTGTTTTCTGACCTCTCCCCCTTCTTTGTGTGCAAAAAAGTGCTCTCATAAACACATTAAATAGGCCGCCAAAAATACTATCAGACTGAAAAATGGAGAACCCTGCAAAAAGACAATGTAAAGCAATTAAACATGACTGAAACTTTCTCCACAAACTTAACTAAGAAAATGTCAAAAGGGGATGAAAGGCTTACATCACTCCCTGATGCAGAAGTATAAGCAATGTCAGTGCCTTCAGGAAGGTAAGCATGGAAGCCCATGTTATAAACCGGCGACCCATCTGGATAAAAGAGGCCATAGTTCCTCTCAGAAGTAGGGCCAGGCTTTAAATTCTCATTGAACAATGCAAAAACATGCACATCAATCGGCACCGATGGCTTAGCCGGGGTGCCCTGCCTAGCCTGTACTCTCTTAAACAAATTGCCATTGTACAACCCAGCATTCTGCGGCGTAGCTCCAACTTCATCAGCATCGCCTTTCGACGGCCATCCAGTCTCCGATACTTTAACCTCGATGTTCGTATGCCCCATCGCCTTAATCGCACTGTAGACCGCATCCACTTGAGCATACAACATGTTATCATAGTACAAGTTGGTGATAGGATCAGTCATCCCTGTGTTATTCGACCCGAAAAGGGCGTAGTCTAGAGACACCTCATCAGGGCTACCCTTGTAAGCAAAGAAAGGGTACGCATTTATGAGAAAAGGGTAGCCAGTCTGTGAGTGGAAACTCAGCAAAGGTTGAATAACTTCAGCTAGATCTGGCCTAAAGCTTCCAGCAGAAGGTGGGTAAGAAGTGGCTAAGATGTTGAGAGAATGCGCAGTTGTGATCGTGACTTGCTTGTCTAGCCCGAGGTTCACGAGAGCTTTGTAGACTGATTGCATTGCTGGGACGAGATTGTTGAGCAGTTGAGTGTCGTTGCTGTTGTCCACCTCGTTACCAACTGTGATGCAGGTGATTTTGGTCCGCCCAATGTACGGCTTCACGTGGGTTTCGATCCAGGCCTGAGCTTTGGCAGCGTCGGGCACGCTCTGAATGTATTCGTTCCCGAGGCCGATGATGAACTCCACGTTCGTGTTGGCGAAGGCGAGCAGCACGTTCGGATCGGCGTCGTAGAGCTTCACCCTGCTGACGTTGAGCGATTGGAGGAGGCCAACGACACGGGATGGGGATGGAAGGTTGTTAGCGATCTGGCCGTAGTTGATTCCCATACCCGCGCCATGTGTTTGAAGAAATGCCTCTGAGAAAGGGGAAAGTAAACAGAGATTGTAAGGTTGGAAACTTAATATTAAAGAGCACATTATGCTGCTCCAATCCAATTCCATGATAGAGCAAGCACTGAATCGAACCAAGATGCTTTCTTTCAGCAGAAGATTCAGAAGCCATGGATAGCTTCAAATTCAATACAGTAACTTTGCTGAAAGATTGGGGGAAGGGAAAAAAGCTGGAGACTTTCTGGTGCAAAGCCGAAAAAAGGAAGAACCCAATTGGGGAAGAAAGGAAGATTGGCCAATTTCAATCCTTTTTTCTTTCCATTTCCAGACACTAACCTGAAAGAAGCAGAAACAGGGGAAGAGCTCTGACAACAATGAGGGAGCTGGAAGTGGAGCAAGCGGTGGACGCCATGGCTGAGCTGATGGCGGGAGATTCCGGCGGGTGGAGGAGGAGGCGGCGGCTGCTGCTTCTGCCACCGCCACTAACCGCCGGAGGAGGCAGAGGCGCTAGCAGGAGAGCGCTGTAAGTTGGGCCGGTGACCCCTTTTTTTCTCTCTCTCTCTCTCTGGCGATTTACCAGGGAACAGCAATAAGGTTTTGGGTTTGTTAGCCTCCAGGTTGGTATTTATAGTCTCTTGTATGGATACAGAAAGGTAAAAAGTTCCCACTAAAAGTCTTATTTCTCATTTTGTTTTTCAGCTTATTTCCCAAAAAAAAATATTTGAAACCAATTAACAATGCTTTAAAATAAGTAGATTTTCCCCCAACTGATTTATTCGCTACGCCGATTTACCTAGTGGAATGTTTCGATTGGTAGTATAATTGGTGTGTGCCTGTTCATGATGGTTTAACAAAATATGTAGAAATGTAAAAACCTATTAACAATAAATGAATTTAATCATATATAAAACATATTTGAAGTCAATTTACTTACGATTGATATTGATATTTAAATAAAATGTGATTCATGATAAAAGTACATATACACATATTTAAAAATAAAATGTAACATCAATATATAAACGTTTATACTTGAATTCAACAAATAACATCAATATTTAACTTTTAAACTCATAAATTAGATGATAAATTAATTTTTTATTAATTAAATTCGCCAAAACGACGTTATTTTACTTAGAGATCATAAATCGATCATGAGAATCATACCAATTGTGTCACCCCAGTTTCATGACCGGTGCCGGTTGAATCAGGTTCAACCGGTGGCATGTCGGCCGGCAGGCCGGCATGACAACCATGTCCAAAGACACTTGGCTAGTTGGCTTGGATTTAGTAGTTTCTCATAGGTGAAAAATGTTGAGTTAGCATTCTATTTGAGAGTATTAACTAATTATTCAGCTGTCTTTTGTTAATAGCAAAAGTTTGCAAGGACTCCAACTCTAATGCCTGATTCTTGATACAAGTGAATTGGTTGCATCAATCACCTTAATTAGGTATAGGTTAGGATGTATAATTATTGGTTATACATTTGAGATCTGATCTATTGGTTTTGAGTGCGATCAGATCTAAAGAATGAGATTAAAATACACTTTATTTTTCTTATTTCTATTAATAGACTTATATCTCTTTTGTTTTAATAAGATTTTAAATAAATTGCATAGAATGAAAGAAAATATTCAACATAATTTTTTTAGGGTCTTTCGGCCACAAGAAAAAACAACCGCCATCGGCCCAAGATTCAACAATGGTAACCTGAGAGTCCCAAGTGGCCAAGTTGGGCTATGACCTTTCAGAAGATAATGAAAGGTTTTACACGTCGGCTAGTTTGGATCCTAGTCAGCCATGAGAAATAACTAGCTGGAAATTAGAGCTTTTGAAACAACAATCAACTTAATTATGACTTACCATTAAAAAAAAATTATCTTTAATTTTGTCATAGTTAGGCCAACAAGGCTAAAATAATTTATTTTCTTTCTTCTTTTAAAAGTGTTATTTCTCACAAAGTTGTTCAACCCCTAAATTAAATAAACCTGTTATATAGCTAAATAATTATACTTTATTCTTATCCTCTTATCCCCTTCTAATTGTTTTAGGATTATGGGGAAGAAGATGATAATTTGATAATGAAAAAGTTCTGATTGTAGCAAATTCTTCAACTTTGCTTTCGTTTTTATCCTCCATTTTTGTTCTTTTGTTGTTGGTGGCGGTTTTATTGATGAAAGCTTTGTCTTTTTCATTGGAGGAAAGCCAATTAGAACGGTAAGTGTTTGTTTATGAGCAAGGGATAATGAAAATAAACAATTATCTTAGAAGAAAGGGAAGCAAAAAAATTCTAATTATTTTATTTCAAATTATATATAAAGAGTCACATTTCGAACCCAATGATAGTCATAAGCACCGTCTCGTATTGTTATAAGTTCTCCGAGCAAACACTAGATCTCCTATAAGCATATGCCCTCCGCCTCATACTACCCTACCCAACTCTCAGGACGCTTGTAAATAGGGCTAAGTATCCTCCAATCATGTAACGTAGTATATAGGTCTAGGCGAAAATTACAACGGGGCGCACACTCAATCAATCTGTGCACATATCTCATCCAGTGCTAACTTGAACTTAGAAAATCCCTCACCTCGATTGTGTTTGGCAACGGGGGTGCAAATACGATGGTACAAGTTGAGGGGTAAATTGTAGGAGGGTGCAAGTTGAGGGAGGGTGCAAGTGGAGGGGTAAATTGTTATTTGGATGAAAAAGTAGGGGGTGCAAATAGAGTGGGTAGTGAGTAATTATATTATTACAAAATAGATTTATCAAAATTATAAATTATCACAAAATAATAAATAAATATAATTAATAAATATTTATTATATAATAATGCTAAAATGATAATTAATTATAGCAATTGTAATAATCGTTGATCGAGCGATATCGAAGCTAGGAACCCAATTCGTAACTTGCCATCCTACATTGTTCTCGTGTATAATTTAGCTTTAATTTGAATATGGTCAAACTTAGTCAAACACGTTCGAAACTGTAAGTTTTAACTATATGATCAACTAAACTGAGTCAACCAAACCGTTCTTCGCTACTGTTGGGCCTAGTATTGACATACGTGGGCCTAAGGCCCATGGTTACAAAAGCCCACAAAAGGATAATTCAAACCAGGGCGGTTTAAGCCCAAGCCTATCGTGGTAACCGCCCGACACTGACGTGCGGCTGACGTCAGTAAACCGCCCGACAAAAGGACTGAGGCTCTGCCAGACAGAGAGGATCATACATTCGTACTGACACATCATTTAATGTCTTCAGAGGCGTCCCAGGCCGCCCGACATGGCATTAAATGTCTCAGTACGTAGACAATCTAGTATAAATAGCCCCGAAGGGGCAGCATTTATGGTAACTCCGATCAACCGAATTCTCTCTCTTATTTACATTCATCACTTCTCTCTCTAACTTTAGCATCGGAGGAGGTCACAGGTTACACCTGAGGACCTTTCTTGTAGGATCCCGGAGGTCGCCTTCCATCTATTGAAGCCGCCAGGGGTCGTGAAGTCTCACACAACCGCCTGGGACGATCCAGGTACAAACAGCTACCTTTTTCCATAAGCACTTCTTATCTCTAATTTCCAACGCAAATTCAAGTCAACCAAGAGATCTCGATTTGACTAGACGAACATTGATAAACTTGCTCTCGGAGTCAAATGGTCAACCCCCTAACATATCCACATAAGAAAATAAATTGATTTTTACCAAAAAAAAAAAATAATAAATTGATAGTGTTAATTAAAAATTTATTAGAAAAATAATTTCCACCCTCTCTCCCTCCCCCTTCTTCCTTCCTTTCCTTACACCCCAATTCGGGGGTAAGCCGAAATGGTAATTCTGCACCCCCGTTTTACACCCTCTAATGTTACAAATTATCCAAACAGTTAGAAATTGTGTTTACCCTTCTCATTTGCACTCTCCTCCCATTTACACCTCTTCTCAAATATAGTGTAAAATTATATAATCCACGATTCTACCTTCGTTGAAATACACTCGGATTCATCAAAATGCACGAAACCAAGCTGGGGCTGGGTTACCAAATAGTTATTTTTTGCATACAAAATATTGCAGAGGAAATATCTAGGAAGGTGTTGACTACTGTTTGACGAATTGAAGTGAAATATTACCGCCGTGGAAGGCACGTGCGAAACCACCGTCCACACTCCACCAGGCCGCGTCGTCGGCGTCACTCGCACGTGACTGCCGGCTGCTGCGGCCCCGCCGACTTGTGTCGCTGTTTTGTGTGGTTATGTTGTGGCGGGCTGGCGGCAGCCGGCGATTGCGTCCTTTTCCTCTTAACTCTTGTAAGCGCTGCAGAAGAAAATTGAAGAAGAGAGAAAATTGAATTTTATATAATATATTTGGCCTGCAGAGTACTGCAAATAGAATTGGAGTGAATCTCTTTTTTTGAAAATTAGGAGTAAAAATGCTAAGCTAGATCTACTATGGTTATTAAAGAATAGAGTTCCAAACTTCCATGCGAATAAATCACCGATAAAATAAGAAACATAAATTACTATACAATGTTTTACGTTTGAGTTAGGGATTGCAACAAAACCCGAACCCACGGGTACCCATCCGACCCAACCCGGTCAACGCGAGTAAAACCCGTGTTGACAGGTTTTGGGTCGGGTTTCGGGTTTAAACCCGCTATACTATTTACCGGGTCAGGTTGGGTTTGGGTTTAGGTAAGCCCGCCCCATGGGTACCCGCCCACACACATAATTACTTTCCCGGTATATTTAATATTCTAAATAATATATTTTCCTTAAACAACTAATATTCTTTATGTTTGTGGAGACGTGTATAATTTGTTCTTTCTAATTGTTTAGAATGAAGTTGATATTATGAAGTGAAGAATGAAGAAACTTAGTTGACGAGGAAGAAACTTTCAATTAATCTTATTGTTTATAGATGTGTTTATCTTTAATTTTGAACAATTTGTATTGATCATTTGCGGTTTGCTTGTATGCTCTAGATTGGTGTTTTTTGTATGATTAATTTGTATGAGAAAATTGATGTTAAACTTTTATTTTGAAAGAAACTTGTTATTGTAAATTTTTTTACTAGAAAAACCCACGGGTACCATGAACCCGCGGATACCTAGCGGGTTGGGTTGGGTTTGAGTTTTTCAAACCCAAGGGGTTTTACCCCGGGGTTTTTTGGCGGATAAACCCATCGGTTTGGGTTTGGCGGATACTTCACTGAACTTCAAACACAAGTTTCGTCAAGGCATCCTAGAAGATTCAGCTGGAGGTCCAGTGCTTCGGGAGTGTTGTCAGATCCTAGACTCTTTGACGGCTTGTATAGAGTTTAAGGCGGTTCCTAGAACCACCAACAGTGTTGCTCATAGAGTGGCGCGTAAAGCACTGCTTCTGTCTCGTCTATAGTTTGAGTCTTTCGACTTTGTTGGGTGACTTCATTAAGGCGTTGATTGTATGGAATCCTAGGTAGATTTGTATGACTGACTCTTGTTCTCTCTTGATATCACTCGGAAATAATTAAAAAAAAACTTCAAACCCAATTCCACCGCTCAATTCGTTCCCAAAACAAACCCGAGAAGATTGAACATTTGACGAAGTGAAATTGTGATTAATTCTTTTTACTTGTACTTCAAGAATGCACGTATGATTAGTTGCCACCTTGATGATGCTATCTTTTCATATTCAAGTCATTGGCAACTCGAAGAAAACATGAAAAAGGGGGCATTATAATTATTCCATAGAAGAAAGTGTGACATGGGGAAAGTTGGTTAAGGCTTCTACTCAACCTGCCATGCAAAAAGAAAGCCCAAAAGCCTCTCCCCCACTTCAATTTGGTTGGTGCCTAATTCACCCAAAAGACAGACTAGCTAGGGCAGTTGGGGCCCGTCATGCATATGGGAAGGGGAAAAAAAAGAATTTAGAGTCAACATGATTATGCCTCAATTATCTACTAAGCAAATCTTTAGCCAACCAATATGAGTATAATCTAATCTAATTGGATTCCAATTGAAGCATACTGCTTGATTCCCTCCCTCCACCAGTCCACTAATCGCCAACAAGAAGAAAAAGCCCCTAATTATGTTCACTTGTGTATCACACTGTAGCGGTAAGACAAATCCCACATCGACAAAGTACGAGAGAGATCCATGGTTCATAAGTAGGAAACCGGCCTTATTGACAAGATGCTTTTTGGGGTGAAATGGAGGAGTTCTTGTGAGAACTCCGAAGTTAAGCGTGCTCAGTGTGGAGTACAACAAGGATGGGTGACCTTATGGGAAGTCACCTTGAATTACACCCCAAGTCAAAAACCGTGAGGGTTAAGGCCCAAAGCGGACAATATCTTCGTCGGGAAAAGGTTCTGGATGTTACAAGTGGTATCAGAGCCTCTTCGCGTCTCTCTTGCACGATGGTAGGGCAAAACCTTAATGAGGGCTTTGAGTCCCGGGGGGAGGGGGGTGTATGTAACACCTTAGGCAAATCCCACATCGACAAAGCACGAGAGATCCATGGTTCATAAGTAGGAAACCGGTCTTAACTTACAAGACGCGTTTTGGGGTGAAATGGAGGAGTTCTTATGAGAACTCCGAAGTTAAACGTGCTCAGTGTGGAGTACAACAAGGATAGGGGACCTTGGGAAGTCACCTTGAATTGCGCCCCAAGTCAAAAACTGTGAGGGTTAAGACCCAAAGCGGACAATATCTTCATCGGGTTTAGGTTCAGGATGTTACAATAACTTTTTGTCCAAAAAAAACACTATAACTTTTTTTTCTGAGTGATATCAATGGAAAATAATAGTTAAGCTTACAATTCTACTCAGGCCCCCTAAAATACTCTAAAGAAGCCACCCCGAAAAATCAAAAGATTCTAGCTCTACACGAGACAAAAGCAGTGCTTTACGCGCCACTCTATGGGCAGCACTGATGGCGGATCTAGGTACCGCCCTAAACTCTATACAAACAGACAAAGAGCTAAGGATCTGAAGACACTCTCGAAATACCGGACCACCAATCGAGTCTTCTAAGACGCCTTGACGGACTTGGTTGACGACGACTTCGGAGTCACCTTCGACTATCTCGTGGGCCAAGCAATATCCCTTGATGTTGCAACTCGAACGCCAACATCACATGCCCGTCTGACCCACGGATAACAAGCCCAGACGAACACCCGGAGGCACAAACAACTGCGTCGACGTTGATCTTCAAAAAGCCTTCTGGTGGAGGGACCCAAATGGTGGCAGGAAGGAATCGGAGTAGAGAGCTACGGGGAGGAGGGGGGAGAAGAAGATTGGAGATGATGATCATTAAGGCGCACTTCGCTCATTTAGGCGCACTTCGCTAGTACTCACTTAAGGATGATTATGGAAGGATGGGCAGTTGAGGGCGGTAGATCATCAACACTGGCTAAAGAAATGAGACTTGATTATCTATTATGCAATTCAACCATATGGGTAATCATAAATATTGACATTATTTTGTGGATGGTCGTAAACTATCATTTTTTTTAGGTACCGACGTTGAATTTTACTAATGAAATCTATCTGATTCCATTCTATGGAAATGACTGAATAGTTTCTTATATAAAAAAATTAATTAATTCTAATAACTCAAATTGTATGGACTTCAACTAGGTTCGACTATAAATCTTATATCACTGATAACTTTTCCATCCAACTTGTTCGAGCAATTGTGAGTTTTATACAAATTGCATGATTGTTTAGCGTCGAGGACGTAGCAGTTGCCGGCGGCCTCGAACTTCTTCTCCCCATCGGGCCCGACCAGCTTCACCTTGTAGACCGCCTCCGCCTCCACCTTGAAGCTTTGAGAGGAGCATTTCAGGCCGAATGACCTAGAGAAGTTCCTGACTGAACAATGAACATAGACTCGAGGCGGCGGCAGAGGACCTGGTCGTGAAGTTGATGGCAGGGAAAGAAGAAAATGCAGAGTGAAGCCGGCCGCCACCAGCTTTTCTGATTGTTTCTTAATAGTTTGATTTACTACTGGAGAAAATTGAAGACCAAGACTCGAGGTGCAGTTGGCTTGACAAACAATTATTATGTGCGCCTTTACAAGCTGCAACACACAAACCATTACAATCCACCTGACAACTGCAACACCTTTCACCCAGTACAAGCTACATATTCTCAACGCAAAGAAAAACAAACCTCCAAGTCCAAGACCTACTTCAATCCCCTGAAAGACTTAATTCTCACAGAAGAGATTCTTCCTGGTGAGTGTGTATCACGCAGTCAGAAGTAGGGTAAGACACACAGGTCAGGATGTACCCTTCCTTCATTTGATTGTCGTCGAGGAACGAGCCATCCGACTGGTCAACCGAGCCCGATGCCAGCTTCCCTGCACAAGTGCAGCAAGCCCCCGCCCTGCACGAATAGGGCAGGTCGACTCCTGCCTCCTCTGCAGCGTCGAGGATGTAGGTGTCGTCGGCAGCTTCAAACTCGCTCTCTTCGCCATTGGGGCCAATCAGCTTCACCTTGTATACAGCCATGGATGCTTTGAAATTAGGGCTGCATTTTAACCCAAAGGACTTGGAGATGTTCCTCACCGAACCGAGAGCATTGGGGCTCTTGAATATGGTGCTTGTGAGTCTCCTTTGGGCACCGGGTGCGAGGACCGTTTGGGAGGGAACTGTCGCTGTGGCCATCTCCAAATCTGTGGGTGGGAAACACAGAAAACCTAATGATTTACTTCTCATGCAGATACTAGATTCAATAGAGAATTGGGCAAAATGTTGGTAGCAGACTAACAGTATGGCAACATGAAACCGCTAATCTAATTGCATTTGCATATGTAAGCTTTCCTGTGATAGACATAAGAACTGGACTTGAATGTCTATTAAGAGTTAAGAAGGCAGTTAATGTTTGGAGCGTTATGAGAAGATGCGAGCGAAGGGGCTCATGCTCTTCACTCGATACTCCAGCACAGAGATTTACAAAGCAGAAAATCAAAAGGTAAAACCTTTCCATCTCTCCCAATTACACCAAGTTGTACTATCTTCAGTAATAGTTGAAGCATCCTGATATCAAGCCAAGATTCTGACTCTAATGAGATTCATTCCCAGTTCTGGTAGAACAAAAACACGAAGCCATTAGGCATTGCTAAGACATCAATCACCTCCCTTTTTAATTACTAGGACCCAAGATTTCGATGAAAACAAAGCACTCAGATTCATCTTTCGAGAACAATGGAAGCAGAAATGGCATTTCTTCAGGCTAATCCCCCCAGCTCCTGGCAACTTAACTCAATCCAAGGCCACAACGGGAAAATCTATCACTAGATGCGACTTCGGCCTCCAGGCCAGCTCTGATCTCATCAGTTCTACGGCACTCTCTATGCATCTCACGTGTTTGATCAAATTACTCAATGGGCAAACCCAAAATCCAGAAAGATCGAGCCTTTTCACCAACCCGAAACCATTGACCTAACAGATCAGACACCATGCGCAAACAAGATAATAGACAAAAACCCATCCACCGAAACTCCCAAACCCCTCAGTTCTACAGATCCAACATCGAACAGAAGGGAACACATCTACAAGTCTGGAGAAACGGAAGAGAATTACAGATGTGAGATTAGGTACAGAGGTCTCACCGAGCAGTGAAGTTGACGAGGGTGTAGCGGCGGAACAGGGCAGGCGGGTTGGTTGGCGGAGGATGTGAGGGAAGACAAAATGCAAAGGAACTCTCTTTTTATATAGAAAAAACGGAAGAAAGATGGGTTTGAGGGCAATGTGTGGGGTTTTGGTTGGCGATTGGGGGATGGTGGTGGGCAAAAAAGGCTGGCTGGCAGTGGCAGTGGCAGCTCACGAACGGCAAAAAGGTCCCTCTGAATATGCAACGGGCCTGCTAAGAAACAACCCAGTTGAGGCTCAAGAGGTGCTGCTGCCTACAAATCCACCAATTCACAGCTCGAAACGTCGCCATTGGCAACTATTATTATATTCTAGCTTGTCGATTGCCGCCCTAGAGGCTAGACTGACGAACTTGGACACTTGGTTGTTTTCCTTTGAATAAAACATTGTAAGAAATTGGTTGGTGCCCTCTCTTGAACCTTCCCAACTGCTTCGGTTCCCTCGTAGTTGGACTTGGCAAATTGAAATTTGCCTGCTTACTGAATTGACAAGGGCGAGTAACAATGTTGTAAAAACCCTATTGTAATTGATAAGAGCAGAGTAACGAAATGTTTTAGATTACCAGTCGGTCAAATTGGAAATAACGAATACTGACTCTAAGTTATAGATAATTTTAGTGACGTGAAACTGTTCCAAAACGGTTTCACAATCGTTGGTAGTTGGTACTAATAACTCGTAGATTATATGATTAGCAACAGGGCAAGCCTAACTTTGCAGCCAAGCGGATATATATAGCTAATAGGTCCATGGGACCATACAAGAAGCTTTAAATCGCAAGGCAAAATATGAGGAAGAAGAATTGAGCTTCCTCTTTCTGCAGTATGTTCATAAAAGTGTTGGCACTAAAAGTAAACAATGTAGCGGAGAAAGAACAATTTTCTTAACGAACTGCAAGTCCCACCAACCTTCTGCACTCTCTGATGTAACAACATTCCCAGGTGCCAAACAAGCCTATATGGTTTCTTTTCAAATCCTACACAGCCCCCCACTAAAACAATATCCTAAGAGACCACCACCCGGCGCCTGCTCAGAAGATTCTCACGGGAGTACCCATCGTAGTCTTCAAGTTCAGCACTTTAACCTGAAAATTCAGAGACAAGTATGTTTGCCGTTAGGCAAACCGAGCTGATTCGATAGGCAGATTAACAGAAGAGGGATGATAACTCACATTCTGCCAGTTCTTCTTCAGCAGGGAGACAAGGAAGTTGATGCTCATCTGAACGTTCTGGAAGATCTGCTTCTCGTCCATGTCCAAGTTTCCAACAGCGACGCCCATGCACAAGACCTTCTTCAGCTGGAACTTCACCGTTGCCTTGACCTCGTTCACTTTAGCCTCCAGGGACTCTTGATGGGAGACGAGGGTAGGGAACTTTCCTGTGCCCAAGATGAGACACCCTTTGTTATTTCCAAAGACAATTGTAACATTACACTATTTGAGCAAGTATAAAACTCTGTTTGGTGAACTTGCCTGCCTTGTTCAGGCCAGGGCCAAGAAGACGAGGAATCTGCTTGATAACAGATTCAGAGGCCAAAAATGCATGGTATGACTTTGCAAGCTTCTTCACCAGCTTCTTGTTCTTGTTGAGCTTCTTCAAACTCTCCACTTCCATGTATTCCAGATTCAGTGCCTTTGCCTGGTACCAACAACAACAACAACAACAACAACAACAACAACAACAACAACAACAACATACTCATTCAGGGTTGAGAATTTAATTAACAAGGCATACCATTTAAACACAAAAATGGCTCATCTTGCACCATTAAACAACACTAAGCACAAACACATTTCACTATCAACAAAGACGCGATACATACACAAACAAGACCGTTCTTAATCTCAATCTTGGTATTCAATACTTGTAGGAATCCATAGAGAATTAATTACCTCTTCAACATGCTGGGCATCTCCAAGCATGCACACCTTCATCTTGGGGCGGGGAATGTGGGGCAACCTAACTGACCCACTGAAACGCTTGTCCTTCTGAGGATCATAGTTCTTCAGCCCAATCTGGAGCTCCACAGTCTCTGTGAACTTGCGTGGCTTCTCTGCTGATTTAGCCCTGATCGTCGAGATTGCCTCCCTCAGTGCCTCACTCTGAAGCTTACTGCAGCGTGACAAAAACATTAAAAACATTCAGGCACACAAAGATCATCGCTTCACCGAAAATCAGCGCTCAACTTCTCAAACTAACAAAAACCCTGCAGTTTATTTTCTCAGAATGGCACTATGATTAATGTCAAACAATGGGTACGCCTTTGAACCAGGCATTGATATCGCTACATAGAACGGAATGCAGCACATTATTTCAGTATTTCAGAAGTCGCGAATGGAAGAATCACAATGATATGCAAATCGAGCTCGCGAGCTTACCTCATGGTTGCGGGAACCTTCACTACCTGCAAGACAAAAGAGCGGCGATCCGTAGACAAATTAGAAGAATTGCGATGAACAATGGCAAGCAAAGGAAATGGCGGGAACGAAGATCAAGGACAGAAATCGACGATTCAGAAGCAACAAAAACGATGATCTGTTGCGCAGAATCGAACGGGGAGAAAAAAAAAATACGAAGGGGATGAAGTAGAGGAAAGGAATAGAGGACGGTACCAGCAAGAGATGCCCTGATGGAAGCTCCACAGCTCGCCGTAAGAGAGGAATCGGAATATAAGCTCCGCCCAAACCCTAGTTTCCACACAGCAGTTGCGAGTCTGGATATTCCATAGTGGGCTGCATAATTGGGCCAATGGTTTTTTTGGGGCTGGGAAGCAGATGGAAAGCCCGATATGATATTATGCAGGCCCAGTCAGACCTAGTAGACGAAAAGTAAGTCATTGTAATCCACGCATAAAAAGTCAACGCAAACACGTCGATGTTGTGACTTATAAGCAGTGTTATTCAAATCGAGCAGAACCGGTCGGTCCGACCGGTAAAATTGATACCCGACCACCGAATTTGCTTGGTACGGTCAAATAACTGCAGCGGTTGGAAAGGGCGGTTTTGAGCGGCCGGAACCGTTCGAGCCGCTCGGATCGGCCGAACGATTTTTCCCCCTCCGTCTGGAAATTCAAATTTTTTTTGAAAAAGAGCTATCATCATGATTACACGTTGAAAATTTTGTGATCTCGCATTTTGTTCCCGACATCACACGTATTATAGTGGTAGATCTTCCATGTTTGAGTTTTCGCGATCATAAGTTAAAATGTAGTTTAGTAAAATACTTAATGCGATACATGAAACGACGGTCTCTTTTGTAACGTCGGCTATTGGGGTTAATGTCAAAGTTTGGATCTTGTTAATTGGTGGTTCTAAACAGTGGCGGAGCTACGTCTAAGGGAGGGGGTGCATGCAGCCCCCTTGGTTGTGGGCAAAAAAATATTGAGTATATATAGTGGAAGATGGGGATCAAACCTCTGACCACATGATTCACACTGAGCAATCTCACCATCTCGGCTAGAAGAGGATTTTAATTTATTTGACACACACATTTAGTTATATCAGAGTTAATTATCTGTCCTAATATCAAAACACTATCTTCGATCCCAGCAAGGCAGAAACCCCCAATTTCATTTTCGTTTTCCTCTACCCAGCAGCAGAGGCGCTGCAAGTGCACTCGCCGACCTCCAAGCTTCCATCCTCCAACGGCGGCGAGTCCACCCTCCAAGCTCTCCATCTCCGGAAATGGAAGAGACGTAATTACGAGGTAGCAAGCAAGCTGCAACTTTTCCCCAACCGTGCATACAATCGTCGAGGTTCATTGTAGGCGATGTGTGTATAACTATTATTATGTAATTGTACGAATCTTGTGTATTATGTTATTGACTTCATATTTTCGTTTAAAGTTGACTTTTTATTGTATAGTTGATTTTTTCATTACATGAACAAGCACTCCCTTGGCAAATTTTCTGGCTCCGCCACTGTTTCTAAAGATGCTACGCTATTCAATTATCATCGTTACTTCATGCATGCTCGAGATCCTGCTAAGTGGTAGATGAAATTGATACATTTTTAACCTTCATTTTGAACATTAATAAGAAAGCGGATTAATTAAGATGCTCGACTTTCTCTCTTGTTAAGTCCTTACCGCTCCTATAGTTGCTTGCTTGAGCACGATAAAAAAAGGAATGAAGTGTCATTAATTATTTCTACTCAAAATGAAATTTCCAACTAGCAGATTACTAACACTATAGGTTTTAAAATATTAAGATTTTGTGGAAATAGCCAAGAATATGTGGTGATTAAAATAGCATGGTGAAAGTAAAAATAGCATAAATACTTACAATTTTTGGAGAGAATTAAAATACATTAGACCAAGAACATGGTGAAAGTAACACTCACGCCTCATGTGTCACTTTGTTACCTCTCATTTGCTAGCATAGCACGTTAAAATGAGTGGTTAAAGTAAAAAATTGTTGTACGTCCTTAGTCGATAGATAACATGAACTTCTCGAAACTCGTTTTACGGATCGCTTTTCCAATTATATCGCGGACGATTGCTGATTATGCGGACTAGTGATTGATTGCCCCACCGGCGTGCAATGACCAAACCCAATGGGTCGTGTCGCTTGGGTTTTGAACGGAGCAGTGACGTAGCCAGGATTTCATCTAAGGTGGGTCCACTTAGAAGAAAAATACACCTGGTAAAATAATTTTTTGTTAATTTTGCGAATCATTAATGACATAATCTTATATTGGAAAATTTTAGTTAATTAAAATATATAGATTAGCAGTCGAAGGTATCAAGAATATTATTCTATATGCCAACCAATTATTAATGATTTAGTTAGTGTTAGTCGTTATGTTTCGTATGATGTTCTTTATAATAAATCTTAAATCATTAGTATCTATAACTCGAGTTGTCAAGAGATATTTAATAATAAATCTTACACCAAACAATAATTCATGATTTAGTTAGTCATTCACTTACAAATGATGTTATTTGTCAAGAATCTTTTTGAATCAATAAATTGAGTTGTTGGAAGAGGTCCAATGATATATCTTATACTATTTACTAGCACGCTCCCTCATATAAGAAACCCAACTTATAGAAAAATGAAGTTTGCACAAATCCGTGTACCGTGTACTTAACAAATGAGGTCGCCAAAATCCAAACACAAAATCTTTCGATCAACTATTCTCAATTAAATACGCTCTAATTTTCTATATAAATTAACTATAGTACCTAATTGAACAATTTTCCTTCCGAGTCAGAGTGGGTCCCGGGACCCACCCTGTTATACTCTCCCTCCGCCATTGAAACGGAGGAGAACTTGGAGTACTTTTTTTACATATACATTTACTAGCTTTTTACCCGGCTAGTTGGCCGGAGAGATTTATTTCATAATTTATATTAATTAACTTATTTATATGTTTAAATCATTTTGGATCTTCTAAATATTTTGTGTTCTTATTCATAAAAGAGTTTGTAGTATGTCTATATTGGAAATTTCCAATATTTAGCACACTCACTTCTGATGCTTTGGTTTTCTAATCATAAATTATGTCGCTGTCACGTCTCATTTAGAACTTATGTCAAAATTTGTCAACCAAAGCACTAATATTTAGCGTTCGCTTGCCTGAACCACACACATATGTATATATATAGTTCAAGCTAGCATGCGCCAGGAGTACGCTATACTCTTGCGTTCACACTATCATACGACCATTGAGTTTTACTATTTAGACTCCAGATTTTTTGGGGGCATAATACTATACGCTAACCTCTAATTTATGCAAATACTTTGTCATACCTATCTTCTATCGTATCTTGAGTAAAATCCAAAGATAGTATACCTTGATATTATATATATGTATATATGTGTGTGTATATAGTAGACTCAAAATTATCCGGATACTTTGCGAGACCTATCTTATCTCGTCTAATACTCATATTAAAAGTGATACTTGCCTATCCCCCACCCTCGGGATAGAGATCTCACTTTTACCCCCATAACGTCAGACAACCATTGGGGTTGTCTATCATTTGATATGTAATATACAAAGAGGCAAATCCTAAGATCCTGCTAATTATTTCTTATCCTCTCCCGCCGCCCCCTTTATGGAGAATAAAAGGGTAGGGATGACAGGATCATAACTCGATATGGTTTTATTCTATTCATCGTATCGCGTCTGTCAAATTCAGGCGTTGGTACATTATGCCGGGTGGCAACTTTTTGGTACATGGCCTCAAAGGTTATGTTCTTTTTTTTTTTTGGGGCCTCTTTTCATTCTGTTTTGGCACCTATGGTTGTGATCAAAGGTATTTAGCTCCCGAAAGTGATTGGGGTTTTAGGTTCTTTGGAAATCCAATACACATTCATGATCCTCAAGTTTGGACGAACTCTCGACCAATGTTGTATAGATTAGGACTTTTTAGTGAGAAATTCTTAGTAAAGATACTTCATTATTGGATCAATTTATTCACCATATTGAAACTTGACACACACCGTAGCCCTCTTGATAATTAAATTCTATAATCTCGACTCATTTCCATTTTGGATGTTAGTTTTTTTTTTATCAAGACACTTAAATTTAGTATATTATACAATATGTATCAATTGTTAATTTTTGAAGTTTAGATGAAACTTCAACCTGTGGTCATTGTTTATATGTTGGCTTAAAATCTCAATCTAAGACATTCGCACACACTATCGAGGATTTGGTCTTAACATGGTCGTTGAATGTGTAATTTTTAAATATTTTATTACTTATATATTCATATTTGATAAAGTGTGTCTACAATGCACACATATTTCAAGTGCATTTAAAAAGTCATATCATTTGAACAATATCGATGTATTTCATTTGATTATTTGCATTAACTTATTATCTATACAGCATATATCAATTCGTGTTTCTCTAGTTTTGACGAACTGGCAACCAATTTTGAGAGTTGAGATTATTGGATAAAGATACTCGATTGCTGAATAAATATGTTTATTCCAATTGACTATCTTACTAAAAATTGACAACCTTTATTTGGTAAATGTCTAGGTTAGTAGTTGATGAAACGCGATGTTTATCGTAGATTCTTAACAAAGATTCTCTAACCTTCCTTTATGTTATTTTTCAAGAAATCTTGTGTCTCATCCTAGGGTATGAAGTCAAAGTTCGTCAACAATCATACTTAAGTCATTTTGAAAATTTTGATTTATAATTGTTGACGATAACTCCAAGTCTGAAAGAAAATTTCTAATCATACGACTTAGAACCTTAATAGAGGTTGCTCAATCAACATGATATAGAATAAATATTATTAATGTGAACTTAGAACACATTATAGAATTATTGCACATGCGATTTCTCTTCATTTGGGGAGTTTAAGATATAAAATGATCTGAGCAATAAGAAGTCTTTATTAAATAAATAACTACTCGATCAAGATTATACTCTGACATTTTGCTAAATATTTTTTATTTTATTTTATAGACATATAATTTACGAATAAGAGAGTGTTTCATTGCAACAAAACATATTGTAATATAGTTTATTTTTCATAGGTAATTGAATGTCAAATGTTTATTTTCTCTCTTTTCATATAAATTATGTTTAATCGAAAAAATATTATTGTTTATGTGTATGTTTGTTTAATTTTTTCATCAAAATGTAACTTATCATTCAATTTTAGTAACAATGAGTAAATTTTTTACTTCATTAGGTTTAATTAGATATTTTTTATTTAAACAAATGTGGTATATGTTACTTTCTGTTTTCTGATTTATATTTTTTTACTGGACAAAAAAATTATTATTTATGTGTGTTTGGTTAAGTTTATCAACATGTAACTTATTATTAAAGAAAAAAATGGATAAAAGAAATGGAATATTAAATAAGAGAGAGGTAGCTTCATAAATACATTAATAACTAATGTTTTTGTTTGTAAAAAAGTTGTCCAACTTGGCAAATTGTGGATCCTCCATGTGCTTATGTGGCAAGAGATTGCTTTTGAATTGTCATAATATATAGTATAGATATAGATATAGATAGATAGATAGATAGATATATATAGATAGATAGATAGAAGATAGATAGATATAGATAGATAGATAGATAGATAGATTCTTAAATTATGGTGAGATTCACGTGCGAAAACTTATTCCATGTTACAAGTATGGACCGAGATATAAAGGGATAACAGATTGGAAAATATCCTAATCCTAATCCTAATCCTATCCTATCCTAACAATACTATATGTAGGTTCTTGGCCGTAACCCCTTTATTCTACCTTTTCCTGCTCTATGCGCAATGCACGGAGGGAGTGATTAGTAAATGTATTTGTGCAATTAGTGATTGGACTGGCCAGACCCATTTTTTTCCTTTTACTTGCAAACTTGGGACACAGGAACAATTGGATTTACTTGGACCTCTTTTCCCCCACAACGCCCAAACTAATTTATACACACTAATATATCCGCAAAGCAAGTATAATGGCAGTGGCAGCCACTAAACTCAAGAGTTATATGCTTAGTTTCATTATTCTTTTCAAGGAAATGATAAAAATATTTATGAGATCATACCACCTTAGATCTAGATGTGATGTATAGTTTTCTTTTACTATAGCAGGAAACCGACAACTGTGTTTGTTTTATTTTTTCATAATTTTGCTTGGTTTTGATAAATTATTAGTGAGATAGTGCGATGATGATTCTTATCCAAATTTGCTTTGATGGTAACATATTGTTTTGTTATGTTATAACTGTTTCAGTATTATTTTCAGTTATTAAGTCAATTCATACTATTATTGAGTACTATTTTTATTGAGTCTACACCTCGAAAATATATTCACCTTGAGGATCATCTTATTAACAAAATAATGGTCAAGTTTGATTTCAAACAGCCAAGTAAAAGGACCTGAAATTTGGTGCATATCCCTTAGTTACAGGCTTTACAGCTGGCACAAACCTCAATAGCTATAGTTAAGGGATTTCAATTTCTCACAAATTTAGCATACTATATCTCATTCGCAGTAAGCCATAAACAACAACATCAAAGACATAGTAGTTAGGTAACAATCTATATCTACTTTTCAATTATTTTTAACTTCAAGTTCATTCTCATTAGAGAGAAAACAACATACCCACTAAAATATAAAGCTTTCAAACAAATAATGTATCTCAATTGTTGTTATTTTATAGATTTAGGTTTAAATGTGAGTTGTAGACAATATTTGTTTAATCTAATTTTATTGTTGATCTGCATCATGAGGAAGGTAGATTTTTTGGAACAATTATTGAGAAACTACTCAAAGATAGTGAAAAAATGAAAAACCTTCACACCCTCATCTCATACAAAATGAGAGCATAAAATTAAACTTCCATGTGAAACTCACCAATTACAACATCGCCAACCCCATAAGTGGGTACACAGTTTTGAAGATAATGGAGAATGAAGAAGAGCAATCTCAAACAAAGTTCATGACATGTATTGGGTAAATTTAAGTTCTTGAAAATGCAGTTTTCACAATTCATAAAATTATGCCATTAAGAGTATACTAATATAAAAGGTAGTGAATTCAGTGATAGAGATAATGCCATTATTGAGATAAAGAAAGAGATTATTGATGGTGGACATAGAAATATTGTGATGGGAGGAAAGAGCGAATGATTGCTAATATTTGTGATTTATATTAGGCAAAATTCTAGCACCGTGAAAAGCTGTTTCACATTTTCAAACATTTTAGCATTAAAATGGTTTTCAATGAGATGCAGGATAAAAATGAAAAGACTATTGATGGTGAATATAAAGTTTCATTAATGAAAGAATAAATATGAAGTTGTGTGGAGGAGATACTTTTGATGGCAGAGCTATCAAAAGGAAATTACAGTAATTTCTAACAGCAATGAGTAAATTGAAGTACGTTTTGAAAATTACGTTTTTTCATGGTCTGAACCCGTACCGGATATTGACTGGAAAAGTCAGCGGTATGATATTTTTATAATAAAATTGTGGTTTAACCATAGTTCAACCGTTAGACCGTTAAATACCGTCTACCGGTTTTGCCTCCAATACTGGTGTTTCGTGGTTGAACTGCCGGTACGGTTTCATGGACCATGTTTTTTTTTTTACGAATCGGTTACCTGCATGAGTTGTGTTGTTTACTTTTCAAAAGGACGTTTGTCCATGAATGATCAAGATTTAGTGTAATTGAATAATTTAGTTTCTTTCATGATAACAAATAAATGATTCCTATAATTACTGTTAGTATTTATACGATTGTTGTAATTTATCCGGCCAACAGGCGGGCCTAACTCTAGTAACTTTATAATTAGTTTCTCAGTTTGTTTTTAATTGGTGAAGCGAGATTTACTCATAAAAGCAAACCATTGAAGTAACAATTCAATTTGACGTGGATATAATCACGTTTAAACCATTGTGGCAAAGATCGGGGAAGCTACTGCGGCTCTGGCGGAGCTATGGGCTTTCTACCATGGGCTTACTCTTGCCTGGAAGTGTGGTTGTGGTAATCTTGTGATTGAGACGGATTCTCAGCTGGCGATTCTTCTCATTAATAATCGTCACGATCCGGTGCACCCGTATGCTGCTCTGTTAGCGTCTATTCGGAGGAAGCTAGTTCAGAACTGGTTGGTTAGTATAGTGCATACATACCGAGAAGGGAATAGAGCTGCGGACCGGCTCTCAAAGCACAGTCTCGACTATCCCTACGGTATGCATGAGCTGACTAACCCGCCTAGTGACTTAGCGCGGATCTTACAGGATGATAGTATGGGGGTGTCTTTTGACCGCCAAATTGTGGCGCCCTCCTCCTCTTAGCCTTTTGTCTCCTCCCTCCTTGTCTTTCTTGTTTCTTGGCTTTGGCCTCCCGTAATGCAAAAAAAAAAAAACATAATAATTGGCTTCTATTAACCCTTACTAGTCATTTCCGATTTTGATCAACCTTACAAGTTACTGCAACATTCGAAGGCTAGGTTTTGGCGGAAAAGCCAATAACTAGGGATGGCAACAAAACTCGAACCCACGGGTACCCACCGACCCAACCCGGTCAACACGGGTAAAATCCGTGTTGACTGGTTTTGGGCCGGGTTCGGGTTTAAACCAGCTACACTATTCACCGGGTCTAGTTGGGTTTGGGTTTAGGTAAACCCGCTCAATGGGTACCCGCCCACACACATATAATTACTTTCCCAGTATATTTAATATTCTAAATAATATATCTTCCTTAAACAACTAATATTCTTTATTTTTGTGGAGACATGTATAATTTGTTCTTTCTAATTGTTTAGAATGAAGTTGATATTATGAAGTGAAGAATGAAGAAACTTAGTTGACGAGGAAGAAGCTTTCAATTAATCTTATTGTTTATAGATGCTTATCTTTAATTTTGAACAATTTGTATTGATCATTTACGGTTTGCTTGTATGCTCTAGATTGGTGTTTTTTGTATGATTAATTTGTATGAGAAAATTGATGTTAAACTTTTATTTTGAAAGAAACTTGTTATTGTAAATTTTTTACTAGAAAAACCCACAGGTACCCATGAACCCGTGGATACCCAGTGGGTTGGGTTTGAAATTTTCAAACCCAACGAGTTTTATCCGGGTTTTTTTGACGGATAAACCCATGAGTTTGAGTTTGGATTTCACAAAACCCGCCCCAACCCGACCCATTGCCATCCCTACCAATGACCCATATATCAGTTAAATTTTAAAGACACATTTAAGACGGGCTTGAAACATATCGTACCACAGGCAGACTCACCCAATTAGCGGCCAGTATTGGAGCCCAGCTTGAGAAACATAGCCCAGGCCCATAACTATCCCGGGCGGGCCTGATAGGTCTAGGGTTTTGCTATATTTAAGCGCCTTTTCTTCCCTTCTCCTCTGCCCTTTTGCACAGCAGAAGCCGTATCTTCACGATGGTAAGCCTAAAACCTAATACCTCCCTCCGGCGGAACCATGGCGGCTCCTCCGTTCTTCTTTGCTTCGCTTTGTGCTTTTTTCATGAACTGCTGATCGTTGACGATACTTGTCTCTGCTGTCCAGGCCTTCGCGAAAGCCCAGAAGACCAGAGCTTATTTCAAGCGTTTCCAGGTCAAGTACAAGAGACGGCGAGGTACGCATCTTTGTCACTGAAATGGACTAGGGTTTTATCATTTTTTTCGTCTTTCTCCTTTCCTGGGACTGTCAATGGAGGTTTTAAGCTAGTTCTCATTTGATTCTTCGTAGATGGCAAAACTGATTACCGCGCCAGGATTCGCCTGATTAATCAGGACAAGAACAAGTACAACACCCCCAAGTACCGCTTCGTCGTCCGATTTGTATCCTGGGATTTACTTTTTGAATCATTTGGCTGAGTATTCTGATTTTGTTGATGGTTCTTTAGATGCAATTGCTTGTTTCTAGGGTTTGGTGTGCTGCCTGGAGGTAGGCTTCTCTGGTTGATTTGAACTTAGAAGGTGGTGTTAGTATCTAAAGTTTGCTCCTTTAGATTTAGATGAAATCGCTGTAGAACTATGATTTGGATTTAGCATGCCTTGTGAATCCTTAACGAATTTGTTAGACCAACAAGGATGTTGTCACCCAGATTATCAGCTCCACCATTGCCGGTGATAATGTAATGGCAGCAGCTTACTCTCATGAGCTTCCCCGATATGGGCTGGAAGTTGGGCTCACCAATTACGCTGCTGGTAGGTTAATTGAGATCCTGTATTTCGCTATGTCTTGCTCCTTTCTATTGAAATGTTTTGATTTTTAATTTTTCAATACCACCTGTATATTTGCAGCGTACTGCACTGGGCTTCTCCTTGCTCGTAGGGTCCTGAAACAGCTTGAGATGGATCAAGAGTACGAGGGAAATGTTGAGGTGTGCACTGATTACGTTGATTTTGTTATTTTTATGTTTGTGTGCGACATGCAGTGCTTATTGTGTTTATCAAATTTTGTGATTGGTCCTGTGAGTAGGCTACTGGAGAGGATTACTCTGTTGAGCCAACCGACAGGAGGCCATTCCGTGCACTTCTTGATGTTGGTCTTGTTAGGACAACCACTGGGAACCGTGTCTTTGGTGCCCTCAAGGTAATGAAATCCGACTTTGTTTATGCATCCCTCCATCCATTGATTTTCCTCTTTATTTGCACTTCTGATTGTTCATTGTCTTCTGCAATGTCAGGGTGCTTTGGATGGTGGACTTGATATCCCTCACAGTGAGAAGAGGTTTGCTGGTTTCAGCAAAGATAGCAAGCAGCTCGATGCTGATGTTCACCGCAAGTACCTCTATGGTGGCCATGTTGCTAACTACATGAGGGTATGATGAGTTTGCAGTTTGGTTGTGTCAAGGTTTGGTGGAAAAGTCAGTGAACTTTCTGGATATGCCAATTGATCTTTTACTCCTCCCCTATTTAATACCAGATCTTGCAAGAGGACGAGCCAGAGAAGTATCAGACTCACTTCAGCGAGTACTCAAAGAGAGGCATTGGACCCGATGAGGTAGAGGAACTGTACAAGAAGGTTCATGCTGCCATTCGTGCTGACCCAACTGCCAAGAAGACCGGCAAGCCAGCTCCCAAAGAACAGAAGAGGTCAGCTTCATCTTCCTATTCCCATGTTCCTTCAATTATCTTCGGCTATGTACGCTACTATAACAATCCTAACCATGTGTGGCTTGATGCACTTGTAGGCACAACCCGAAGAGGCTTACTTACGATGAACGCAGGAACAAGTTGATTGACAGGCTCAAGGCTCTAAACTCTGCTGCAGATGATGATGAGGATGACGAGTAGATGTAGCTGTACTGAAGAAGCTTGGGTTTTTGTCTGGAAGGTTATTTGGTATGGACAGAATTGAAACGTTCAGGGAATCTGATCCTTGGATTTTTGGTTATATGAGTCGCTAGTTTTGGCTTTCTGTATCGTTGAATGGTTTTTACAGTTTTTATTATCGTTTCTCAGTTTGAAGACCATGAAGATGAAACTAGTTATCTTTTATTCTCAGTCTCCATTTATCTTCTATTACTTGCCACTGTCATTTAATTGCTGTGGAATGCTTTGCAATTCGCTTGCTCGCTCACCCCGTTAGTAGCAATGGCAATGGGACGAAATGGCAATGGTATGGGTTGGGTTTTGTCAAATCCAAATCCATGGGTTTATCCGTGAAAAAAACTCGTGGTAAAACTCAAACCCAAATCAACCTGCTGGGTATCCACGGGTCTATGGGTAAAAATCCGTGGTAAAACTCATTGGGTTTGAAAAACACAAAACCAAATCAACATGCTGGGTATCCATAGGTCCATGGGTACCCACGGGTTTTTGTCGTAAAAAATTCACAATAAGAAGTTCCTATCAAAATTAAAGTCAAATATCAATCTCTCAATACAAATTATCTATATATAAAACACCATTATGGAAAATTCAAGCAAATCACAAATTAACTATACAATTGTTCAACACCAATCTAGAAAACTCAAGAAAATTGAAGCAAATCACAGATTATCCATAAATAACATGATTAATTGAAAGATTCTTCCTTTCAATTAAGTTTTTCACTCTCCACTCGATAACATCAACTTCATTCTACACAATTAGAAAGAAAAAAATTAGACATGTCTCTACAAACATAAATAAGATTAGTTGTTTAGACTTTAGAATATTAAATATGCTGAGAAAATTAATTATGTGGGTATGGGCGGGTACCCATGGGTCGGGTTTACCTAAACCCAACCCAACCCGGTGAATAATGAACGGGTTTAAACCCAAACTCGTCAACACGAATTTTACCCGCGTTAACCGGGTTGGGTCGGGTGGGTACTCGTGGGTTCGGGTTTTGTTACCATCCCTATCCGTTAGCATGTTCTCCGTATATAAAATTTGTCAGGAAAATGGATTTATAAGATTTATCCTATCAATTTGTACATTTTTTTACGTTTTTAATACAAAGAAGAAAACATAAATTATTTCGGTTTATTTATTTATTGTTATTCTTAGGAGAAGTAACGTAGTTTATCGAATTTCTATTTGTGAAATGGATCACGCCATCCTTTCTCTGTTTGTCGAACTTCTTCAATAATCCAGTTTGAGTCAGTGTCAAATAATCCAGTTTGAATCAAGTATAACTTGAATTGGCGAAATAGTATAGTGCTTATTGAGATTGTATTCCTTGAGGAAATTTTGGACTTATACTACTCTCCGTCTCGATCCAAACGAAATATGTGAATATAAACTATCCAACAAACAAAACTACACTAGGGAGATCACTAGAGAAAAGTGTTGCTTAGGGTTGAATAATTTTAGTTATAGGTTGATATGGGTTGAATGCAAGTCAATGAAGGCTCTTCTACGAAGAATCACTTAAGCTAGCACTTAAGAGATTTGTCATGTCTTATATGCTTTTTTTTATATCATAGTCAGATGAAATAGTAGACAGATATGATTACAATAGATAAAAGTAACGACAACCGATACTAATCAATCTGTCGATGAAAGAGCCCTTTATGCCACTAAATGGGCAGCTCTATTAGTTCCTAAGAACAAAGTGACAAAAACAATGAAACCTAAAAAAGGATATAAGCTTTCGCCGCTACACCACACCGTCTTAAACTCTCTGTGCCTTCACCTAGGATATGTGATGACAATTCATCATTCTCACCTCTCACCCCACATATCCACAAATAGTCACTTGTGGCACCTTGGTAGATAACAAACCCTTCTTGGCTCTGTAAATAACAAACAAAAAGGAGCAACAGACAAAAACCAACTCACAGCAAAATAGACAATGCTTTACTAGCTCAAAAAATAAAATCACCGCAAACCAGCGCAGACGTGGTAATAAAATAAATGGTGAAGTGGGGGAGTCTTATATACATTTCTAGTTCTAGTAGACTTGGCTGCAACCAATAAATCTCTAGAGCACTAAGGTTATGTTTGCTTGTTGGATTTGGGTCATGGATTTGGTACCCAAATCCCAAGTTTGATGGATTTAACATAAGTGCATTGTTTGTTGAAGGGTGCTAAATCCGTGGGGTCCATGGATTTAGTCTTTATTTTGTAACCAAATCCGTGGACCCCACGGACTTGTAAATCCCACATATTGATTTGGGATTTGCAAATCCTTGATGATTAGTTATTTATTTAACAAATCCATCACAAATCCATCATCAAATCTATCATGCAAACATTAGACTCTTCAAATCCATAATCCAATAAATCCAACATAAATCCCAAGGGTTTTATTGACCAAAACCCTCATTTTTCAAGTCCAACAAGCAAACGAACCCTAAGTCTAGATTCCTCCAATTGAGTTTAATCTATGTAAATGAAATCAAAACCCAATTATAACAACACAATGTGATGTAGATTTCGAATCATCGAATAAGGGAGAATTAGAAATTTAGGGCAATATCCGTTTTGTTAAAACTTAAAAATATATAAAATGTGAACTGATTTGGTAGTCACCAATGGTATAAGGAGTATAAATGCATTTAAACCAATCGTCAAATCATATATTCTCTCTCTCTCCCTTTTTTCCCCCTCTTGTCTTTGTGTCTTCGATCTTTCTTTCTCCGTCTGTCAGTGCACGATTGATTCTGCTTCCTAGTCTGTCACTCCTGCAAATCAGCTCCCTGCCCCTCTTGAATCGTTTTCCACAGAATCGCCCCTCGCTCAAATTCTCTTCCTTACTTCCTGCCTTGTTTCATTGTGACAACTGGTAAGATCTTTGAATACCCTTTCACCTGTTTTCTGTGACCCTCTTTGGGTTTACTGGTTTCTCAAATAGTGAACTGTGATTTAGTTTGAATTGGGTTTTTGAATGGTACCCATTTGTTCCTCTTTTCTGTATGTTCATTTCGATTCCCTGTTGGAAATGGTGGTAGGAACCTCACCGCAACCTTAACTGGAGATCCTTAGTTGCCGGCCATTGTGGCCTTAGGAATAGGGCTTTGGAAAGCTCTTTATTTAAGTTAAGCTGGACTCATTTGGGTAGTAGTCAAGGATTAGGATAACAGAAATAGTTGGTAATGGTATTAGAAGAGCCATGTAACCGAGGAAGAAGACCGCATTCAGAAGCTCGAATCAGGATTGAAGGGTCTGCAGCAAAATCAGTTGCAACTCAGCCTCAAATCATTTTCATTGTTTTTTCTGCAACTGCCATAGTAACTATTGTGTGGAAAACTATAAAAAGTTAGCAGCTTTTAGCCTTGGGATGAAAGAATCTCATTTATATGGGAAACCCTGTTAGCAGTTGCATGAGCTTATTTGTTGATTTTGATGGTCTTCATTGTAATTGCTTTTGCTTTCAGATGACGGAGGAGCTTCCAGTTGAAGTGATTGGGAATATCTTGTCGCGACTAGGAGGTGCTAGGGACGTGGTAATAGCCTCTGCAACATGTCGGAAGTGGCGAGAAGCTTGCCGCAGGCATCTTCATACACTCTCCTTTAACTCCAATGACTGGCCTGTTTACCATGATTTATCAACTAGTGTTCTGGAGATACTGATAACTCAGACTATATTCCAGACTATTGGGTTACAAGGCCTGTCTATTTTGATGGAAGAAGTTGAGGAGTTCTCAGCTTCAGCTGTGATTGCTTGGCTGATGTATACCAGGGAGACCTTGCGGCGATTGCATTATAATGTTCATACTACTCCGGGTGTCAATATTCTCGAGCTTTGTGGTAGGCAGAAGCTGGAGACTTTGTTTTTGTCACATAACTCGATCACTGGTGTTGAGCCGAATTTCCATAGGTTCCCTTGTCTGAAATCCCTTGCTTTGAGCTATGTCAGCATCTCTGCTCTGGACCTTAATCTTTTGCTCACTGCTTGCCCGAAGGTCGAGGCACTTGAACTTGTGAATCCCGAGATTGCAATGTCTGATGCTCAGGTTACTATTGAGTTGTGTAGTCCTACTCTGAAGAGTGTCTATGTTGAAGCAATTAGCTTGGACAAGTTCATATTGGAGGCAGACAGTATCGAGTGTTTGCATTTGAAGGATTGTGCTCTTGAGTTATTTGAGCTGGTAGGAAAGGGGACCTTGAAGCATTTCAAGATCGATGATGTTAGTCTCATACATCTGGATATCGGCGAGACAGTTGATAACCTTGAGATCGTTGATATTAGTAACTTCACGATTTTTTGGCCCAAGTTCTACCACATGATCTCAAAATCCTCAAAATTGAGGACACTTAGGCTTTGGGACGTAGTCTTTGACGAGGAGGAAGACGTGGTGGATTTGGAAACTATCGCCAATTGCTTCCCACAGCTTAGCCATCTATCACTGAGCTATGACTTGAAAGATGTGCTACTTCATTATGGCTTGCAAGGGAATTCAAATCTGCAGAATGTGGTCGTGTTAGAGCTTGGTTGGACTGTGATCAACGATCTCTTTTCACATTGGGTCGAAGGGTTACTAAAACGGTGCCCCAATCTGAAGAAGTTGATTCTCCATGGAATCATTTCAGAGGCCAAAAGCCACGAGGAGTGTCAGATATTGTCTGATTTCTTCTCATGCCTCTTCCAACTCATGAGGAAGTATACTGCTGTGGATGTGCAGTGTAAGTTTGATTAGTCGGGGATGTTGTTTATGATTGATTTCGATGAGATATCTAAGTTTTTGCATCAAAACGAGTCCCATAAGGATTGTGTACAGGTAAAAGTTTACATCTTTAGATCCCCAGGAACCCACTGATAACATCCGCTGTAATTTCTTCTGCTATAGCAGGCAGACTATGTTTTGCTGTGAGCTACAACACAGGCTGAATGTAGATTAATATTCTTGATTGGTTTCTGAACTATCTAGTGAATGCTCAAAATGATCGATTCATTGATAATGCTTCTCCCTTTCCACAACATGGAGAGATCAGAGATAGGCCAAAAGCCTTGATCCTTCAATTTGTTTTTGGGGCCAACTTACATTAATTGCTTTAAAGAGCCACCTTATCATCTTTATTCATCCTTTTCTCAACTTAGCCAACTTGTGTTGTGTATTACAGGTGTTCCTTCTCTTCAAATATAGCATTTTGTCATCCCCAATGTAGAAGGAAATCTATTATATTTCCATTATTATACATTGAAGGAGATAATAAATGTCTCTCTTAGAAACAACTTGTTGCCTTTGTTTGCTGTTTTGTCATCTTGTCAGCAAATGTGACCAATGTTGGAAATGTTTTCCAGAAGGGCGGCTCCATTTAAGACTCAAGAGTCCAACTTTAGTTTAAATATAGCCATTCTAGAGAACCAGCTGCAATTTTTTCCAGCTGCAATGAGATGAAACAAAGAGACCTTCAAGTCTGCAACCCACCAGATTGCTCTGATATTGCAATGTTCAAGAGGGATGACATATGCCATGTTTAACAATTGACTCTATACTATACTACAAATCTGAACTAGTCCATGTACAATGTGGTTTGTCCATAGAATTTTTCGTCTGGATTCGGTACTAGCTAGTGATGTTGGTTCATGACTCAGATGTATCACATACGAGATCTGTTAGAAAGTTATGATTCGTCTGTTAATTCAACTCTCGAATCCTTCTTCTCATCACAGTTCTCCGTGAACCCATACATTATATGCGGTCTTAACTCGGTCTAAAATAAGTAACAAGAGATGTATTCGCAACAGACATGGCATGGGATGTGAGACATTAAAATTGTGATTATCGAGTATGCGCATAGGACCAAGATTTCCATGTAGATAAATATAGCCATTCTAGCATTACTGTGGACCAGAAATTTCTTTTGAACAGATGTACTACTCTGATTGATAGAAGGCTGCTTCTGCAGAATTTCTACTCTATGAAATATGCGTATCTTCAAGGCTTTGATAGCATTTCTTACCCTGGTAATTGTCTTTCACCATTGTAAAAAGAAAAGTTGACTGATGAATTTTCCAAAGAGTAGAACTCACGAAAAATATTTATAATTAAATCCAAGGTAAAAATGAATAAAGAAAAGAGGTACAGAGTCAGGATCTCCACAGATACACAGGACAGGAGTCAGTATTTCTGCATAGGCCTGAAATTTTTGCTTTTGACCTCAAAATGCAATCACAAAGAAGGGAGTAAAGTCAACTTTTCTATTACCTGAAAATCCCCAACTCCCTCTGTGCTTGAACCATTCTTGTGTACAAACCCTAAATTAAAAAAATTGCCCTCTCTCAAGTACCAACTGTCCTTCTGGGGCTGCCTGCCCTCTCCACAAATAGTTTATACATTCCACCAACAAATGTTTAGAAGTTAGAACAACATACACATTTTGAACAGGCGTCTCTAGGCAGTCAGGTTATTAAGCATGTTTAGCACGTGTTGACATTGTTGAAACCCGCTCTTGTATGTTCTTAGCTGTTGGACGGTCAAAGTAACATTGATGATAAATATGTGAAAGGCAATTTAACAACATCAGCATAACAACCAAACCGTTTCAATAATGCGGCCTAAAGGGAGGTTCGGGATTTGAATTGAAGGCAAAGGGAATTGGGGAATGTCTATTATTCTCTAAGACTATTGCCCTAAATAGTGACCTAAAGTTGCTTTAGATGATACATTGGTTGGTTAATGATGCCCAATTTTATGCAACTCCAAGGGACCATCATCCATATAATCCAGTCATCCAGAGGAAGAGGGGAGAGGCCAAATACATTCTTGTTTGCTTTGATGGGTTTTGTTGCCTTACAAGCACAAGTGTCCTACAAAATATGGACCACCACTTCACCACCCAGAAAGAAACAGAACCCACCACAACAAGTACTTTCTTCTGGCTGCTGGGTCAAAAGTCAAAACATAAACAAAAGGGCTACAACTGGAGAAGACTTTGACCTTCCCTCTCAGGTTACTTGTGTCCTACAAACATGCCAAAGATAAAGAATTCTAGAATAAGCTGGAACCTGGGTTTGTTTTAAACTTAATTTATACCAACTGGGTTAAAGTAAGTTCACCAAATTAAGGTCTGGTAGCCATTGATACAATGGATTTGGTTCAGAAACAGGTCACCTTCCAAAACATAGGAAGTCTATAAGAGAAGTATGAAAGAAAACTTATAAAAGAAATAGGAAGTCTGCAATGAGAAGAAAGATCTTATGGAATCTATCCATTCTTTCTCTCTCTCTCTCTCTCTCTCTCTCTCCCTCTGAGAAATTAGCATATGAAGAACATGTTTGGCTTTATTTTTGGGTTGTGGTTTAGGCCAATCATTGGGATCATGTAAGGGAATAAATTGGTAGAGGGGAAGGGCATATGACCTACAAAAAGGAAGTAGATGAGCACCCAACATAAAATATTTGAGTTTCCTTTCTTCCTTCCAACCCTTTCATATTTCTATGAAACAGATCATGGTCCATTACACTTGGCCTTCTTCTTGAATTTATGGCTATTTTATTATTAGAATAAGGTCATAACCAATGTTTAATTCTCATAGAGAAAGGGTTATGAGTGTATCAATCATACAAGGCATGGCTATCTAATTATGAACCTTTCCAATGTTTTGTGGTTCAGGCTGCTAGATCCCTATTGACTATCTGATTTTTTTTAAATGCTTTGTTGGGTTTTAAAAAAAAAGGTTAGACCTTTGCAACCAAAGTGGTAGTTTTGATTGTTGGATTGGTTGATTTCATTATTATCCATTTGAAAGAATAATAGGGATTTAAGCAATATATTAAAGGGGAAACCTTTCACCTAATGCAAGGGATTAGGAGTAGGACCCTACTTAGTTTGTATCAGAAATTGGGAGAAAGGGAAACTAAACCTAAACAAATGAATAAATATATGGGGATGGATATGAGGAAGAGGGCAAGAGCCAAGAGGCATGGAAGGAGAAAAATAATAAAATGGAAAATAATTCTATTAATGGAAAAAAAGAATCTTTAATGTGGCATGGTTTTAGGTGATGAGAGGGAATGGATGTTGACCTATCAACAAAATGGAGGGATAATACCAAACAAATCCATGTCTCATCCCCTCCCTAATATCTACTAACAAGAAGAGTGCCTTTAACTTGAGATTTAATAATGGTGGTGACATTCATCAACAAAATAGCAGGTGGGGGTTTCTGGATTTTCTTATGGAGTGTTTGTGTTTGTTCTAGATAATGCAAAATTGACGAAACCAATCGACACCATCCTCATGTTGTGCCAGTTACATCAATTTCTTCAATGGTAAGATGAAGTTCACTTTTAGTATGTTTATAGAGAGGTTAGTGTATAATGAGGGTTAGTTTACTTACCTTGAGTTTCACGTTATTGCATTTACGACGCATCTTCCGCTAATTATATTTGTATGATCCATTAGTTATTGATGTATGTTAGTATATCGGGGTCAGTCTAAATACCATGATTTTCAATTTTCATGTCATTGATGTTTACGATGCATTTTTTGCTCGTTAGATATTTATTTCTATACACTAGGATGTTGTTTTGCAATCATTTAGAAAAGAAAAAAAAAAGAATAAATAGAATTGGGTTTCTATGGTGTACACTTGATTACTTCCTTGCTTGCCGGTTGCCATAGATGGTTCTATGGTTAATGGCACCATGTGCCACCTAAGTTTACAATTTGTTGCACATTAACCACTTAAGTATTTTTTGTTGCTACTAAACCATTTATATTAACTTCTTGTTACACCGTTATCATTTTCGTCCACCGAATTAACGGTAGGTGTCCAGCCGTAATTTTCCATGCCACGTGGGCTGCCACATCAGCTGCTGTAGGGTGAGCCACATCATCAAAACGAACTAACCCTGACCCAACCCTTCCCAACCCATAATCTGACCCTATACTCTGTCCCACCACCCACTCATCTTTCTTCTCCACCTCTTGGTGTCGCTGAACAAAAGGCTGGCTACAACATGGGAATAGAGAACTGATCAACGGATAGAGCTATAACCCACGAAGGTAGCTGGGGTCTGGGGATGGCGGAGCGAGAGTTGCGCTTGTTGTTTCCTCTACCCCCATTGGTGACTTGGTGGTTGGATTTTGTGCGAGGAGGAAAGGAATGGAGGGTCTGCGGGTTCTGTTCTAGGGTTTATAGTTCTTATGTTTAGTTTAAAGGGGGGAAATGGATGTGGTTTCTGATAATTACCCATCATACTTACAAGAAGTGGAAAAGAAAATCGGCTCCGCATGCGGGAAACTAAGGTAACATTTTCGGGCAAAGATCAATAATCACAGACTAAAAATGCGCGTCGGCAGATTGTCTCCCGCTAGTGATGACAATCAAACCCATGGCTGCGTGTATCCAAACGCCCCCGACCCAATTAATGTGGGAATCCCCTCTTTGACTGGGTATGGGCGGGTATGGGTAAAACTCGCAAAAAGTTTGATGGGTATGGGGCGGGTAAAACCCCATTGCCATCCCCATCTCCCGCCGCAGTCCTCCGCACTTTCCTTCACTCCTTTCGCAGGCGATAGGTTTCATCATCGGTGGTTATTTCTCAGATTGCATCAGAATGCGCGGAATCGCTGAGATCGTGCACGAGAGGGGAAGGCGAATGCAGGTAGATCGGATGAGAGGTTCTCTCTTTTCCCGTCGGCTTTGAGGGAGATGCAATTGAAGACGGCGTCGAAGCATCCCTGGTCGATCTATCTGGTTTTAAGTTGGGTCAAAGGTGGGGTGGGTCCAATGACTAAAATGACCCACATGTGACTCGCCCTACAACAGTTAATGTGGCAGCCGTGTGTCATGGAAAATTGCGTCTGGACACTTACCATTAGTTTGGTGGACGGAAATGATAACGGTGCAACAAGAAGTTAAAGTAAATGGTTTAGTAGCAACAAAAAATATTTAAGTGGTTAACGTGCAACAAATTATAAACTTAAGTGGTATTAGGTGCAATTAACCCGATGGTCCTATCTCCAAGCCAAGACTTTAGGGTTGCATGAAAAAAAAACAGAAAGGTGCTATTGAAGGCCTCAAGATTGTGTGGGAAGAGGGCTACAGAAAGATTGAGCTCAATCTTGACTCAGAGACAACAATCTCCATCATCAGGAACAACGCGGATGATGACCATAGACATGGCCAGGTTGCTGCTTTGTTCTGCACCCTTTTGAACCGGGATTGGGAGATTAGAATCTGACATGTGTATAGAGAGTCGAATCATGAAGCTGATTACCTTGCTAATTTAGGTCATGACTCCCCTTTTGGCACACATTTCTTCGATGTGTGCAACCCGAGACTTAGAAATTGGTTGTACTATGATATCATGGGCATTGTCCAAGAACGTTCTATTAATTTCATGCACTAGATGCAATGCGTCAACTCTTCTAAAAAAAATATCCAAGGAAATGGAGGCGGGAAAAAGAAAATTAACAAAAAATACATCTTCATTTCCTTTTCAAGAAAAAAGGGAGAGATGTTGACACCTTGGGGAAACCTTTTCCAATTTATTGAGTGAAAAAAATGTGAACTATGAGGTATTTGAATATGATTAATGAATTCAATGAATTTTGATTGGTAATACCAATTTAATCTTATAATAAATACGTATATAATCCTCTTTAGGGTTTGACAATTGAATCACTAGATACTAGACATAGATTTGATCCTAATGTTTTGTGTTCTTTTAATGATATTCTAAATATAATGAATGATCATTTGAGGAGGGTTTGATTCAATCACAATTCACAAGTCATTATTCCATCTTGAATCACCATCCAAGAGGAAAGAATAAGAGGGGCTATGGTGCTTAGGGCAAAGAAGCTAAATTACTTCACCTTAGGATCAGGGCTACGAATCGAACAAATACGACTAGCTGAGAAAGAGTGAATTAAATTTCTATCTCAATATACTTGTGAAGTATGATCACCAAATTTTAAGAAGCATTTCAAATGTTTGACTTAGATACCACTCTTGGAAATTTGTCACTCTTGTTTCATATAAAATGCAACTGTCTTAATATTCTTAAATTTAAAGCTATGATTCTGTAAAAATATACGAATCAATGTATAATTTTATTCGAATTGCGTAGTAATCAAAACTTAGTTGTATATGGTTTAATGTACTTCCCTTTGTACAGAATAACCTATCGTGATCATATAATAATGGTGTATATGTATCAACTATCAATAACTCATATTTACATCAAACTAGTTCACCACAAGGTTATTATTAATTCATTATTATTACTATCATTGGCTTGATCATATCATGAGTGTGTTTCATATGTACATCTTAGATGAATTTTGTTCTTTTGCAAATGAATAATAACAGTGTAAATAAATATGTATTTTAAGGAAGGAAAAGAGAGGTCCATTAAAAGGAACCAATAAGCAGAAACAGGCGGTTAGATTAGAAGAGAGAGACTCGAGTTGGAGTCAGTCCAACCTGTGGCTTCTTGCTTCCTCACCCATATCCCACCTCCTTGCTCATGTTTGCTAAATCATATCGTATTAACGAGTTCTATTTAAAAAATTAGATACCAAAATATAAAATGGTATAATTTTTATTTCTAACTTATTCGGTATAATCTCTAACACGGTTTAACGAGAACCCAAACCCTGAGCCACAACGTTTTCTTAATTATATTCCCCAATTTATTATTCCTTCTACTATGTTATGTACTTGTGACTAGTGAGAGATAACTATGACTATTGTTTGGGACACTAGAACAAAATTGTATGCTATAACCTTTAATTGCATACAAAAACCTTTAATTGCATGAAAATAGGTTGCTGAATGATCACGGTTCACATCACACACATATTCGACAATCATGAAGCGATAATTTTGTAATTGATACGAATTTTTAAAGCAGATTCATTCTTATTGACGCTCTTTTTAAGAATTTAATAACCCCTCATCATTTTCCTTTTTAAGAAAAGGAGTGTTATTTGCATTAAAATGCCACCTGAAGTATGAGTCCCAAAGTGTCATACAATGGTTAGTGTGCAAAGAGATTCATAAAGACTATCTATAATTTTGTATCCCTAAGGAAGAGGGATGGACATGGCGAGAAGGGTATAGGATCCATTCCAAGTGAAGCAATAATAAAGAATCTGCTTTGCTGAAGAAACTTTTTGTAAACAATCTTCCGTAATAGTTCGACTCCATCCAAAGCCTCCATAAACTTAGTTCGAGAGATCATGCCACCTCTCACATTGACGAAGGTGTGCACGAAGTAAATTTCGTTTATGAGAATAGTATCACCAAATCCACGAGAGATTGTGGAAGACAAGTCATCAATGTCGTTGTTGCCCTAATCCGAAGGTGCAACATACGGGTTTATCGATTGTCATTCTCTCTATCTTATAGATCCTTCGACCTTGTTTTTCCCCCTACTTAGGTTGATGAAGAACGAGCTTGCTGAATGAGGTAACTTGATCTCAAATATGTGCTACCCAATCTCCTACAAAATGTAATATCTAATATAATCCACTCTATAGGGAGTGAGAAAGTACCCAAAAAAAAAATCAAATACTTTGAAAGAAGAGTGAATAAGTGGTAAGTATCATTCGAACTCGACGCATTAAATCTAAAATAGTGTTCGAAATTTGTATAAATATTATAAATATATTATATTTGTTGAGGATGCTATTTTGTATGCAAGAGGATTGAGGAGTTAGCCCAAGGAAGGATGATCAATTTGAAAGTCAGCTAAAAGTATTTATTGCAACCGATTACAAAAACAACCAAAAATATAAAATGAAAGAAAGAAGAATTAAAGTTGCTAAGTGATAAAAAGCAAAAAAAAAAAAAAAAAACCCACCTCCCAATCTCACTCCTTCCTCCCTCCTCCCCAAAAGAAACAAAAACAGAGAGATAAAAAGAAACAGAGCATAATCAAATCGTGTTGGTTTTCTTCGCATAGAAGTTCATCAGAGAGTTGAGAGAGAGAGAGAGTTGAGAAGGGGAAATGGGCAAAGTTTAAGCAAGGAGCAAGCAGCATAAACAAAAACAGAGAGTGAGAGAGATCAAAAGGGTGTGGGGAAACAAATATGGATATAGAGAGAGAGATATACCTGAAGAGAGACAGAGACTTGTTGTCCCTCCTTTTCTCCTCCTCCTCCAAATTAGCTTTATATAAATAGACATACTTTTTTTTGACAAGAAAGCTTTGATTTGATCCCCCTGCCTCCCCTCCTCTCTTTCTGTCCCCAAAGTTTTACCCACAAAAAATCTCTCTCAACTCTCAGCAGAGGGTTTTCCTTTCACTTCCCCTGTTCTTTTTTCTTGCACTAAGCTGCCACCCGCTACTCTGCTCTACTTCTTCCAAATACCACCACTACTATCACTACTATTTGAAAGGTAAAGAGGATCTCTTTCTGCATATGTGCTCTGTTTCTCCACTTCACAATTCCCCTGTTTCTTACTTGCTCTGTTTCATTCCTTGTCTCTGTTTCTGAATTTTCATCAGCTGGGGATGGAGATTGTGCTCTAATTTATCAAATTTCATTCTGATTGTGGATTGGAAGAAAGTGAATCAAAGCAGAAAAGGGGGTTTTAAGCAGAAAAGGTCAGAGAGAGTTGTGGTATGGGAAGCCATAAGATGGGAGAGATGGGTTTATCAGACTCAGGTTCTACTCATCACCACCACCACCATCATCTTCCTTACGCACTTCTCCATGGATTGAACCCTTCCAACACCGCTTTCATGTACAAAAACCCTAATCCATTTCCCTCGCTGTTCTTTGTTCATCACAATTGCTGTTATTACTCATATTCCTCTGCTTCGAAATGTCACAGGAGTCATCCGGACCCTGCCTTTGATTTTGGGGAGCTGGAGGAAGCAATCGTGTTGCAAGGAGTCAAGATTAGGAATGATGAATCTAGAGCAGGTATGCTTCTTTTCCTCTCTATCCCTCTACTCTGTTTCTGTCTGTGTATCATATTCTCCGTTTAGTGACGTTTGAATTTGCCTATAGAACAGAGTGAAATGATTTGGAAAGCAGAGAAGCAGAGAGGTTTGAATAGTGTGAAGGTCTAAAACTGGAAACTTTCCTGACCTCCTTCGAGGGATTTTTCTTCTTTTCCCCAAAACTCACACTTGTTAGTTTTTTTTTTTTCTTTAGCTGTTTCTTGGGTTGGCAGGGGAAGAGAGGGATTAGGTAGACCCAGAAAAACAAGCTTGCCCTCTCTTCCTTGAGCTTTTTTTTTTTTAATGCATGAAATCCTATCTATGATGATGAAAGAGTGATGATGAGATTGATATGAATCACCATATCTTTGGATTGCAGAAGTTGCAGAAGCTGCAGCAGCAGCAGCAGCAGCTTTATTTACAGAAGAACAGGGGAGACCTTCTGCTTCCACAACACTTGAAATGTTCCCTTCATGGCCGATGAGATTCCACCACCAACAGCAACTCAATACTCCCAGAGTAAGTAGTACTCTTTCCTTCATCACCCCAAATTCAAAAAAGTACAAAAGATTCAATCTTCCATCAATATAGCAATGAAACCCTAGTTGCCCATTCCTGCCCAAATCATTACCCCCAAAAGGGTTTGCTTTTTCTTTTTGGCCTTTTGTAGTAATTGACTCCTTTTCCCCTTAATAATGGCTTATGGCAGGGGAGTTCAAGGTCAGGAGGGGGAAGTACGGATTCAGGGTCAGGAGTAAACACAATCTCAAGCAAAGCTGAAGCTTCAGCTCATCATCATCATCATAATAATAACATGGAGCCAGAATCACCCATCAGTAGAAAAGCTGCGTCGTCTTCCTCGGATCATTACCACTTCCACCAAATGGATCAATTGGCAGTCAGCAATGGCGGAGCAGGCCCTTCAACCTCTTCCCACCACCAACAGCAACAGAATCAGTCTGCTGACAAGCCGCCCAATGAAAAGGTTTATGTTCCTCTTAATCACTCTCGATACTAAGAAGCTGAAAAGAGTTGGCATCTTTAACGTCATTATTTCATTTCATTTCATTTCTTTCCCCTGTTATGAGATACGTAAAATGAAGAGAACCCGGATCCCAACAAACCTTCAGAAGATCAAAAAGTGCAGGGCAGAGACAGAGAGAGGGGGTTTTTTTTCTTCTTCTTTCTTTCTCTTCCTTTTCTTCTTCCCTATTTCGGATTTCCTTTTCTCTGATTCCCTGAAGTATTTTCTGTTCATTTTCTGACATGGAAATCAGAAATTCTCAGAATCTCTACAGTACTTGGCTACTGTTTTTTGGGTTTTCATTTTTCCTTTTTACTGTGTAGGGAGGGACTAACAAAACTTTACTCAATCCCCATAACTCCCAGTTCAAACTCTCCTACAGAACGAAGCTCTCTCTCTCTCTACTCTCCAATTTCTTCTTCTCTGTGGTTTCTCCAAAGTCCAAACATTCCTCTGTTCTTACCCTGTACTCTGTTTCTTTCTATCCTCCCAAACTCACCAAAAAATGGCGGATGAACTCTATTACCCTTTCCACGTAGAAGATATCCTCATGGAACAACAGACCCATTACTCTTCTCATCTCTTCCTCCAACCCCAACTCGCCCCAAATCCTTCTGTCAGCTCCCTCCCTGTCCTTCTCTGTTTTTCCCCTCCTTCCTTTCAGTTCCTAACCATTCCCCCCTTTTTTTTGTTGCAGAGGAAAGGCACATCGTCTGAGAAGCCGCCCGATGCCAAGGTAACAAACACTAGTTCGCCAATAAACTCAAAACAGGAACATTGTTCGTAAAACTAACCTCTTGAAATCTTGATTTTTTGTTCAGACGTTGAGGCGTTTGGCTCAAAACAGAGAAGCAGCAAGGAAGAGCCGACTCAGAAAAAAGGTACTTACTTTGAATCAATTACTTCTCCAGTGGGTAAAGTTAAATGATTTACAACCATAATACTGTACAGAATTTAAAGTTCCCCTGTGTATTTTTCTTTTGTTGTTCTACAGGCCTATGTGCAGCAGCTAGAGACCAGCAGAATAAAACTCAGCCAGATGGAACAAGAGCTTCAAAGAGCACGCCAGCAGGTCCCTTTTGCATAATTTTTTTTCTTCTTTCTCCATTTACTACCAAAATTTCTCATTTTTTATTTCCTCATTGGTGAAAGGTCAAAACTTTCTGATTTCTCTGCTCCATTTGACTTTGTTTTGGTTTTCCTCATGGCAGGGTCTTTTCCTGAGTGGTTGTGGTGGAGCTGGTGGCAATCTCAGCTCTGGTAATTAATTATTCACCAGTTAATCTCTTTTTTTTTTACTGTTCGTCGACATGAGATTTGGTACTAATTATGATTAAAGAAAGATGGGAAATTTTGTTCTGTACTGAGAGTAGTTAATGTAAGACCAAGGAGGAAATATTCTTTTGAAAATGATGTACCAAAACCTAATCTATGATCTATCCCCCACATTTTTCTCAATGATTAGCTGAATTAATCTCTGAATTAACACTGACCCACTTCTAAATTCGATTCCTTTTTATCCATTTCTCGAGCTCTGTTTTTAATCTTTGACTTTCTGACAGCGGCGGCGATGTTTGACATGGAGTACGCGCGGTGGCTGGAAGACGACCTCCGGCACATGTCGGAGCTCCGGACGGGGCTCCACGCCCACTTGTCGGACAGCGACCTCCGGGTCACCGTCGACAGGTACGTCTCTCACTACGACGAGATCTTCCGGCTGAAAGGGGCGACGGCGAAGTCGGACGTGTTCCATTTGATCACCGGAATGTGGGTGACGCCGGCGGAGAGGTGCTTCTTGTGGATGGGCGGGTTCCGGCCGTCGGAGCTCATCAAGGTCAGTCTAATAATTGCATCTTTTGGGGGTTTTATGAAGTTACTATTCTTGGTTTTTGGGAATCTTCCTATAGATGTTACCTCTCTTCTCTCACTTCACTCCCTATACCTGCAACACAATAACTCGAGTTGTTAGGAGAGGTTCAATTGTGGATCTTATACCACTCTCTAACATGATGTCGGTCTCTCATTTGGTGGTGCTTGATGCAGAGGACACTTTTTTTAATTTATCCACTACACAGACACAATTTTAAGTGGGGGTGTTGATTAGACAATGGAAGTTTCCTTCTAGGGTTAAAGAGGAAGTTTTCCATAAGCATTTAGAGTGGCCAATTTTTTTTAGAGTAGTGTCTAATTGTAATCCATCTCTTGTCTCCTTTGGTCTAATCATGATGATGCAATTGATCTTTGATTGATATGAAAGGCCATTTTTTTTCATTTTAAGGACTTTGGCTATAGTGTATGATGACACAAGTAAGTTATGTGCAGATGTTGATTTCCCAACTCGACCCGTTGACGGAGCAGCAGGTGATGGGGATATACAGCCTCCAGCACTCGTCACAGCAGGCGGAGGAGGCGCTCTCTCAAGGCCTGGACCAGCTCCACCAGTCGCTCGTCGACACCATCGCAGGAGGGTCGGTCGTCGACGGGATGCAACAGACGGCCGTCGCCTTGGGGAAGCTGGCCAATCTTGAAGGCTTCGTTCGCCAGGTGAGTTACAATTTGTACATTATCTTTAAACTCTTTAATCTACATAGAAAGTAAGGTTGTCATGTGATGCTATTGGAAAAAAGATTGATTAGCCCCTTAGTTTGATTCTTCTGTCTTCAATCCTAGTAAACGATGGAAACCACAAAATTGCTAGACTAATCGGAAAGTTATTGATAATTAGCGACCACCCCTTTTAGTGACCATTTCCTAGACATCAATATATTATCGACTTTCTCCCCCTTTTCCCATTGAAATTGATTATGATTAATCTTAAGGGAACTCTTTAATCCTATTGATTATGTGAACTACTTAATCTCGATAAGCAATCCACCTAGCCAGCTGCTCCATGTGTGTTGAAACTCTGAATTGACCTTGTTGGTTTTCTAATGTTGTTTTTAGTCACCATCACGGCTCACAGTCAACTTGGTGATGGTGACGTTGACTCTGATCACTAGCCCAATCAGAACTTGCCACGTTAGGTGGCTGGATTTTTGTCTAACCCTAAACCCTAATCATTAATTGGCGTCTAATACATGTTCATTGTGATGAAGAAATTATTCGATTGCTTTGAGTCCAATTAAGAAGGCGACATCAAAATGTTGATTGATAATTATGGCTACGATTTTTTTGTTGTTGTTATTATTCATATATATTTGTTTTCTTAATTGTACTTCGATGTTGGTTTGCCATCTTAATACGTAGCGATCAATGGTGTTTGTTGAAGTTAGTACACTACTCTATCTAGCTTGGTAGCTATCTAGGGTTCTTATCACTAATACAAGACAAAATCCAATTTAAAAACCTCCTCAATCATGGTGTCATGTAGGTTAATAAATCGTGTCAATTTATTATCATGTGATTATTGGAAATTTTGGAAGGGTGCAAAAGTCCAAAGGTAAGACAAAAGCTCAACTATTTGGGTCCAATTTGAGATTGTTGAGAAGGTAGTTAATGGTTAATTTATTTTGTACAACGAAGTGTAATTAAGGTGGATAACGATGCGCTTTATACACGATCAAATCGCGCTATTTGGATCGAGCGAAATCAAATGTTTTTTTTTTCCCGGTTTGGTTTGATCCAACGAATTATCTAAAAGACGATGAAGCAGAAGTGAAATATCGATATGGAATATGGCGATAATAAATTGTACAAATCTATTTGATTCGAATATGGCTCTCAATTTTCCTTTGTTTTTGGTTTGATCTTATCTCAATTGTTTCGGTTCCAGACCAGATCGATCGAGGTCCATCCTAGTTATATATATAATATGCCCACCCCTCTTGGTTATTAGGTGTGGTTAATTTCTAATGTGCCACTAGTTGGATTATTTTAATAATTTATTTATTAAATAAAGCATCCTCGATCTCTTCTTTCGCACGTACGTATGGTTTGCATGTCATGAAACGTTAGCTTAATTACTGAATGCAGGCTGATAACTTGAGGCAGCAGACGCTCCACCAGCTGCGGCGGATCCTGACCGTCCGGCAGGCGGCGCGGTGCTTTCTGGTGATCGGAGAGTACTACGGCCGGCTGCGTGCTCTGAGTTCTTTGTGGGCGTCTCGTCCCCGAGAGTAAGTTCATCGCTAAATGGTATATACCGTTATTTTCTTCTAGCGACGGAAATCTCCGTCGCTAACTCGCTTGTCCTGGTCCTGATTTTTCAGCACGTTGATGGGAGACGAGAACTCTTGCCAAACGACGACGGATCTGCAAATGATGCAGCAGCAGCAGCAGCAGCCGTCGCAGCCTCATTTCGCCAGCTTTTGATGATCAAAGCGTTACCAAAGAGGACGAGAGTGCTTTTTAGCGACGAGTATTTACGAGAACCAACGATAAAGAGGATTCGTTGTGCAATATATCGTCCTCAGCTTTAGAAGAGATAAAAAAAAAGAAATTAGGAACCCTTTTTTTTTATTATCTTGGTAGTGTTTTTTTCCTAGTATTTTCTTCCCACTTCGATTTCTCTATTTAGGGTTAGTCAAAATTTCCTTATCTCGGCAGGCAATATATCTATTGTTTGTTGCCATGTGTAAATTTTTTATATTCTAGCAATTTGATGATAGAGTTGTCATGTTACATTGATGAGATCAAGATATCAGTTTGCATGATTGATGGCTATTGCGGAAATGCTTGTGCGTATGTGTGTTATGTGATCGAGTATGATGACATTGCTATCGATCCGCACCTATGTTAGTAAATGATATACGAACTATGATCGATCATTTTTTAACCACCCAAGTTATTGAAATCAGTTGGTTTTTAGACGTGGCATCTGACCTTTCGAAAATTGATAGATTTTGGCAATCCGAGTTGTTGAAATTCCCGTTGGTTTACGACATGGTATTTGAGCTTTCAATAAGTAAACGAGTTTGACAATCCGCGTTATTGAAACCAGTTGGTTTATGATATGATATCCAAACTTTCAAAAACTGATGAGTTTTATTTATTAATCTAATTGTTAAGCAAAAGGTATTCAGATTTGTGCAAACTTCAAACTCATGAGTTGGCTATCATTTGAGAGGGCGTGTTTGCAAATGATATATGATCTCCAACATAACTCTAAATATTGAGTTTTAGCGAGAGACATTAGTTTCATTACTGAACCTCTCCTAACAACTCGAGTTATCGGGATCAATTGATTCTTGATAATTGACATTATATCAGAACAATCTGTGTCCGAGAGGTCTTGTGTTCCAATCCGGTGACCCTATTTGTGAAGCACATGGTATTCTCATACTCAAAACCTATGCAAACGAAAGCCTTTATGAGTTGAATGTCTTTCGTTTGAGGGTGTGTATTATAGCAAGTGGTTAATAAGATCCATAATCCATTATTGAACTTTTTCTAACAACTCGAATTATTGAGATCAATTGATTCTCGACATTGAGATAAATTGAATTATGAAAAATTAAATTTGGAAGGAATTCGTGTATTCATCGTCTAATTAACGTCCTATAATAGAACTCTCATACGGAGACTAGCTCGATATGCATGGGAGAAGATGAACTACTTGTTTGGTTAGAGATTGACTCGTATTAATTGAATGAGAAAAGGACAAAGGTAGAGCAGCAGAAACGGAGCATTGAGCAATGTGATGCATGCATGGTGGTCCATCTTTGATCACATTTTGTTTTGAATTTAACTCGAGTTGTTGGGAGAGAGTTATACTGGATCTTATATCACTCTCTAACACGATCCTCAAATGAAAGCGAATTTATGGGCTTGAAGTTTGCACAGGCCCACCATACCATGTGCTTTAATCAACTGTTAATATTGGGGGTCGTGGAGAAGCCGGGATAACTCTTAAACCTTAGGCTAGCAAGGTAAATGGATTTAGGAAAGAATTCGAATACATGACCACTTGGCCAAACCAGCTCTGATACCATGTCATAAACCAGTTGGTCCCAATAACTCGAGTTGTTGGGAGAAAGTTATACTGGATCTTATACCACTCTCTAACAACCAGACCAGAGCCATCGTTCCCCTTTCATCACATGATCAAAGTATATAGCGACATCCAGCCAGTCGGCATGGAGAACATAATGTTAAAAGATTAGTTGTCCCAATAATTCGAGTTGCGTTGGGAGAGATTCAAGAATGTATTATATATTATTTACTAACATAGGCGGAGGGAGAGCACTTCGTGGTCGTTTATGCAAACAATAATTGTATTAGTCGATTATTCCCTTTATTGGATTCCTATTTAATGAATTATTTGAATATTATTAATTTAAATTATATTTATTAAATCTTTATATATTTAAATTATGAAAAAGGACAGGGGTAGTTTGAAATTCTGGCTCCGCCACTGTTTACTAATACATCTCTTTAAACGAAAATCGACTCATATGAGTTTAAATTTTGCATAGGTCTAGATATACCATGTTCTTAACAGAACAGATGTGTGTATTGGGATCGAGTCCAAAGCATCAGTCCACTGGGCCCATGAGGAAGCCCACGTCCGCCGCAATCATTGAATCCACGTCCAATTCTTGTGGATTTTTCACTTGTCCTCATTGTGTAACCCTAGATGCATGTGATGAAGGGTATATATGTGTTGTAAGGCCTTCGGCCAAATCACAACATTGAGAAATGAGATTACAGCCGGAGAGTTGAACTCTCCCGTGGACTAGTCCCGACATTCGGGGAAACCACGTAAAACCTTGGTCTCTTGTGCATTCGTTCATTGATCACGTCACTTTTATTATGGTATCAGAGCATTGATCCGGATTTTCACCTGAGCAATCATGTCGGGCGATGATTCCACACTCGAGACGACTCTCACGTCGAAGTCGACCGCGTCTGGATCAGGGGGTAAGGATCTTGATATTCACAACCCAGTCTTCATGCATCAGTCGGATAGCACAGGGCATCTCCATGTCAGCAGCTTGCTTACCTCGTCCAATTATAGCGAGTGGATCTTGGAGATGACTGATGCACTCGTCACCAAAAACAAGATGGGGTTCGTCGATGGATCAATACCGCGACCTCAAGGCAACTCGTCGGCGGATTCACTGGCCTGGACGCGTTGTGACGCGTTAGTCAAAGGCTGGCTACGCACATCCATGGACGCGGAGATGCGGAGCAGTGTGATGCACGCAAAGACCGCACAAGAAATTTGGGAGGATCTTCGAGATCGGTTCAGCAAAGGAAATCTGACGCGCGCATATGAATTGCAGCGCCACGTAGTCTTGCTTCAGCAAGAAAAGCAGTCGGTTTCTGCTTTTTATACGAAGCTGCGGAAAATTTGGGAGTAAACTCAAGCCATTCTCCCACCACCAACCTGCGTTTGCGGTCGCCGATGCAAGGATCAGAACGAGAGCCTTCGGCTCCTTGACTTTCTACTTGGGCTTGACGACTCCTATGCAACGGTGCGAAGTCAGATCTTGTCTATGACCGCACCAGCATCCCTTCCAGAAGCGTTCCGAATCGTGCATAACGAGGAGCAGCAACGGACCTTGACTCAACACCGCAAACCAATTCCGGAAGCAGCCGCGTTTGTGACACAAGGAGAAGCTGATAAGCTCGCTACCTCAAACCGTGGTGCTCGCGGAACGGGGGAGAAGGAGCGACCCCACTGCTCTCATTGCCTTAAACCTGGACATCTCCGTGATTCTTGCTACGAGTTGATCGGCTACCCCCCCCGCGGCTGGACTCCACGAGAAAAGCGGGAAGACCGACCTCGACGCCGAAATCGGGATTCTGGTCGAGAGCATTCATCATCTCGCAGCCAAGGGCCGCCCAAGTAGATGCAGAGACAAGCCCAGTTGCAGGTTTCACATTACAACAACTAGAACAGTTGAATAGTTTCTTTGGCAGCCACTTCCCAAGCGCTGCCGATCCCATGAGCAACATGGCGGGTATGTTTTCTTTTTCTGATACATCTGAGTGGCTCATTGATTCAGGATGCAACGAGCATATAATCATGGATGATACAGCTCTTTTTGCATCTAATCCTGGTTCGCCGAGTCATCCGGTTCGAATTCCAAATGGAGCCAGTATACCAGTCAAGCGCATTGGCTCTGTACAGTTGAATGATGAGCTAACGTTAGAGCGCGTTTTATATGTACCTGAGTTTCGATGCAATCTCCTATCGGTAAGTCGCCTTTGCAAAGAGCATAATGTGGCCTTAACTTTTCTTGGGGATTTCTGCATTATACAGGACTTACGCTCCAAGAGCGTGATTGGGAAGGGGGAGATCCGTGATGGCCTCTATTTCTTGCGCCTGTTTGGTTGTCGTCGAGCTCGAGCTCATGCAGCAGTGGAGACTACCAGACCGCGCAAGGTTCACTGGCACGCCCGCCTCGGCCATACCTCGGCAGGTGTCATGCAGCAACTTAGTAGTATTTTATCTTTCCCGGTTGCATTGGATAATGATTTTTGTCATTCATGTTCACGTGCTAAGCAAGTGCGAACTCCTTTTCCCGTTAGTGGCATTCGTACATCTGCCTGTTTTGAGATTTTGCATATGGATATTTGGGGTGGATATTCTACTCCGTCGTATAGTGGGGCTCATTATTTCTTGACTATAGTTGATGATTTTAGTCGAGGAGTTTGGGTTTATCTTATACGTTTTAAATCGGAGGTTGGTCGATATCTACAGTTTTTTTGCAATTTTCGATATCTACCTGCTTCTCCGATTGCCCAGCCACCTGTTCACAAATTCGCAATTTCCAATGGGCCTACTCCTCTTGGCCCGTCTTCACACTTACCTGTCATGCCCAAGCCTCAAAATGGGCTTTCTTCACCGGGACCATCTTCCCAGTCGCCCCCTGAACCCGAGACGCCGTCCCCTGGCTCTTCAATTGGGCCGGTCTCCTCGGTTGGGCCAGCTTCCTCCTCCCCGACCCGGGTTGTGCAGCGGGCTGATCAATCTGCTGGGCCCTCGCTGAATTCCCCGTCTAATCTTCCCCAAGGAATTTATCCGGCTTCACCTTCCCCGCCACCCCGGCGGAGTGACCGAGTTCGGACGAAGCCACGCTATCTAGACATATATGACACAGGGAGTCCTGCCAACCTTGTTCATTACCCTTTATCTAATTATGTCTCATACGACCATTTTACGCCATCTTATTGTGATTTTCTTGCTGCAGTGGCGCATCATCCCGAGCCACGTTCCTTTTCTGAAGCCGTCAAGCACGAATGTTGGCGTCGAGCCATGTCGGCTGAAGTTTTAGCCCTGCAGGAGAATGGGACTTGGAGTCTCGTCTATCTTCCATCGGGAAAGCGCCTCATTGGCTGCAAATGGGTCTACAAAATCAAGTTTAATCCCGATGGAACAGTCGAACGATACAAAGCTCGCCTGGTTGCCAAAAGCTACACTCAGATTGAATGAGTTGATTTTCATGACACATTTGCTCCTGTGGCTAAGCTAGTCACTGTTCGCTGCCTCATTGCTGTAGCAGTCAGCAGAAATTGGCATATTCACCAACTTGACGTGAATAATGCATTTTTGCATGGAGACTTAGATGAAGAAGTCTATATGCAGATTCTTCCTGGTTTTGCGGCTCCGGGTGACCAGCGCGTATGTCGTCTCCGCAAGTCACTGTATGGCTTACGTCAAGCTTCTCGCAACTGGTATCACAAATTTACGCAAGCTCTATGTGAGTTGCACTTCAAGCCTTCTCCAGCAGATCATTCGCTGTTTACTTTTCAGCGGGGGAGTGTGCACGTGGTTGCACTCATTTATGTAGATGATGTCATTCTGGCGGGAAACAGCCTTGAGTTTATCACTCAAGTCAAGGCTTTCTTACATGCTCGGTTCAGTATTAAGGACTTGGGGCCTTTACGCTATTTTCTTGGTCTGGAGGTAGCCAGGACAGCCACTGGCGTTGTTTTGAGCCAACGGAAGTATCTCTTAGACATTCTTAAAGATTCAGGTGTCTTAGGGAGCAAGCCTAGTGTAACATCCCGTTTCGACTAAAATCGTATTTCGATCGCTAGAAAGTTCGCGATTTAAAATCGAGCGTTTTAACAGTATTTCGGCAAAAATCGGATTATCGATCGATCGGATAAGTATACGTATTAATTATATATATATATATATATATATATTAATTAAGCGGCCGCATATATATTAATCTCTCTCCCCCCCCCCCCCCCCCCACTCGTCCATTATCACCATCGTTTTCTCATTTCCACCGAGATAATCAAAACAAAGCAGAGCGACAACAGTCGCGCACAGGGGAGCTCGGGGAAAATTTCCTTAGCTCGATTCTTGAGCTACACTGATCCAAAAATCCCGTAAGTAATGCTTAATTCATCTATACATCGTGATTTATCGATTTAGAGCTTTAAAACGAGTTTTTGGTTCAGGAATTTCTTGAATTCCCGATAAGCCAAATTAGGGTTTCGGAGTATCCGGAAGCCGGATTGAGCCCAAATTTCATATACGAGCTTCCTGCAGCGAGGTAATCAATCCCCTAGTTCTAATCCCTGAATTTCGGCTATTAATTAGGCCGGGGTCCAAACTGCTGGATTTAGCTCCGGCCAGGGTTTGATGTGTTTTTATCGAGAATTTGACCCGGAGCCCAGAACTAATATTGACGGGGATACTGCAGGGGATATTAGGACGGTCTCGGATTTTAATTCGGGGTTCGTTCGTGAAATTGATGTTTTAGTACCGGAGGCTAGAACCGGTGTTTGAACGACCAGAACTGGTGAGGGATTAGCACGGCATACCGGGTTTGTCGTATCACGATAATTATATTGATGCTCAGAATTGACCTAGGTGAACTAGAATGACATGATTAGGGGTGTATGGACTTTTGTGCTATATGATGAACCCTGGACTGTTGTATGATATTATTGATTTGCCCTAGCCAATATGGACCTTGTTTATGTTGATGATTGCATACATGTTGCCATTTGTGACTTAACCGTTGATATGAATTCATGGTTGTTCGATCAGGTGTTTTGATATGTGATATTGTGGTTGTATTTGGATTCACAAGTGGGGGAAATAAACTTCCCAGGGTGATATTATGATGTTTAAAGAGAATGACTTGCACGAGGGTTTATCCCGAGGAAGTGCAATTATACGACTCCTGATTTACCTATGTTGAGCCAATTATGGCCAGGTCAAGTACATGTGCAAGTAATGAATTATGATTAAGCAAGATGAGATATGAATCATGTATAAGGATATCAAATATGAGGGTTGTGGTCTCACGGTCAACTACATAGTAATTAGGGCTCCCTATGCTATTACTCTATTATGATATGTATGATAGTCACACCTCTCATGTGGTGGTGACTGAAGAATTCTTATGAGATATGACCACACCCAGAGCGGTGTCGGGGTATGACTACACCCATAGTGGTGTGGGGTATGTTGACCACATCCGACGGGATGTTGGGGTATGTATGACTACATCCGACGGGATGTGGGGTATGTTTCCCGGGAGAGTTATTAGCATGGGAGTAGCCAGGCGCCTATAAGTAAAACATGATAAGATGCATATGCATAAGTCAAGGTGGTTGAGTCTTTTGCTTATTGGGATATGAGGATGGCTGAGGTCCGATCCTAGTGTTTTGGCTTGTTTGCTAGATGTATGGTAGTGGTATGCTATGTTATGAACTCACGATGCTATGATTATCTCACTCAGCTATGAGCTGACCCTCTTTTATTCTTCTTCTCTGCTTATGCTATGTGTAAGCAGATCATCATCATCAGCAACAGTAGATAGGTGTATAGGTGGGAGCTGAGCAAGAGTTGAAGGCAAGATGAGGTATGGTCTTCAACCATTCTGTGCTTGGACTACTACTCGGGATTTTGGCCAGTGATCCACACATTTTTTGTAAAAATGTTTTGAGAACGTTTTTCATGTGCATACTAGCTTCTGATGTAGTGTGAGATATCCACAGGTGTGGAAAATTGATGATATGTGTATATGTTGTGTAACTGTGTAAGTTGTGACGATTATGGTATGTATAAGTTTGGTATGCAGTTGTGTAGTATGAAACTGTGACTATGGCTATGAAAAGCCAATGCATATGGTTGTGAGTATATATGTTTGTGATGAATTATTTTGCAGGATAAGTTGCAAGAACTGTTAGCCCATTACGCGAGTAATTCATGTCGAAATTTTATTTAGGTAAATTTTGATAATTATTGTAACACCCGAGATTAATTCCGCTGCAGTTGTATGAACAGTATGATTAGGCAAAACATATAGGGTAGGGTGTTACACCTAGCGCATTCCCAGTTGAGCAGCATCATCAACTAACACGTCCTGCTACTGCTGATCATCCCGACCCCGCCAGTTATCGTCGTCTGGTGGGTCGTCTTCTCTACTTGACCGTCACACGGCCAGACATCACATATGGGGTCAACATTCTCAGTCAGTTTGTTAATTCTCCCACACGTGCTCATATGGATGCGGCACAACGTATCCTTCGCTATCTCAAGAGTGCCCCTGGTCAAGGGTTGTTTTTTCCTTCTACTAATTCTCTCTATCTCACGGCATATTGTGATGCAGATTGGGGTGGTTGTCAAACCACGCGACGGTCGACTACTGGCTATGTCATTACACTAGGCGGTGTTCCGATTTCCTGGCGCACGAAGAAACAACAGGTTGTCGCTCGCTCCTCGGCCGAAGCTGAATATCGCGCCATGGCGCACACCGTCAGTAAAGTTCTCTGGTTACGCTGGCTGTTACAGGAACTCGGGGTGTCGATACATGGTGCCACACCTCTTTATTGTGACAATCAAGCTGCCTTGCACATTGCAGCTAATCCGGTTTTTCATGAGCGCACCAAACATGTCGAGATGGATTGCTATTTTGTTCGTGAAAGGGTGCAGTCAGGCGACATCAAACCCTTGAAGGTTAGCTCGCATCTCCAACTTGCGGACATGTTCACCAAGGGTCTCGGTGCTGAGCGTTTCCATTTCTTGTTGTCCAAGCTGCACGTTCGGAATCTCCACGCTGCAGCTTGCGGGGGAGTATTGGGATCGAGTCCGAAGCATCAGTCCACTGGGCCCATGAGGAAGCCCACGTCCGCCGCAGTCATTGAATCAACGTCCAATTCTTGTGGATTTTTCACTTGTCCTCATTGTGTAACCCTAGATGCATGTGATGAAGGGTATATATGTGCTGTAAGGCCTTCGGCCAAATCACAACATTGAGAAATAAGATTACAGCCGGAGAGTTGAACTCTCCCGTGAACTAGTCCCGACATTCGGGGAAACCACGTAAAACCTTGGTCTCTTGTGCATTCGTTCATTGATCACATCACTTTTATTAGTGTGTAATCGGGATTCGAATCAAAGATTTCTCAATTACAGAATGCGCTAATACCGAATCTGCGGATTGTATTTATTGGTGGTTTTCAAAGCCTGCGTCAAAGTATAACCTAGATCGGAGAATGACGATCGAAGAGGAGAGGAAAATAAGGGGAGAGATGCGAAGTGTCCTTTGAAACTTTGGACGTATCTTTGTCGACGAGGGACAAGTGTTTGCAAATCAAGCACCAATATTAGTGACGGCTGTCTCCAAGTTTCCATTTCCCCACGTGTTGTTTCTTAACTGTTTTCTTTCTTCCCATTACTGAATTCTATGTAACATATATATTTTATTACTTATTTATTGTCAAATTGATTTTCGGTTTGAATTTAGAGAACAAAGCCATATATATATTTATCAAAGTAATAGAATAAAATAGATTCACCCTGTTAATTAAGTAATAAAATAAAAACTAGGCAAGCGAAAATGATGGTTGATCGCCTCTAAATTGTCAAGTAATCATTTTAATTAAATAAATTAATACTAATTAAGTGGAGTAGTATCATTAAGGACAATCCAATTTCTTTGTTTCATCCTTTCTTCTTCTTCTTCTTCCTTTCTATTTTTTTTATAAAATCGTCCATTGCGGGCATTGACCATCATGATAGCTAGGGGTGTACATGGATCGGGTGGTTCGGGTTTAGTCATTTTAATCAGTCGACCCATGCATTACAGTTTGGAAAATATCAAACCCAAATCCACCCACAAAAATTTTAACCCTACGGTTTGTTTCTAATTGGGTTGGGTCGGGTTGGCGATATTTTTAAGTAAACCCCCAACCCAACATAAAATATATAATTATTCTATGTCATAAAAACATTTTATAACTAATTAAAATTTCAAACGAATGAACCGAGGTGAAAGGTATCAAAATTCACAAATGTTGTTTGAATTTTAATAAAATGTGATCTATTTCAGCATCTGTCTTGTTTTTTTCACAATATTTGTTGAAATAGGCTAAAAATGTTATAAACAAACGCATCCATAATATGTTATTCTATTAAAATTGTACACAAGAAAAAGGATTACGTGAATCATAACTATATTCAATTTATGTCTAAATATTTTTTAGATTCGAACTCATACTAATAGTTGCAACACGGGTTGGGTCGGGTTCTACGGGTTGTGTAATCCAAAATCCAAACCCAACCCCAAAAGAAGCGGGTTGTACAAAAGAAAACCCTCACCCAACTCAAAACCTTCGTTTTAGAGATTTATACGGGTGGGTTGGATCGGGTTGTACGGATGGGGTCAGTTTGCGGGTGTGTTTGTTCACCCCTAATGATAGCTATGTGTCCTTCCATTTATAAGTAAATAAAACGAGAAGAAATGGAGAAACCGAAAAGCAAATAATTAATAATAGAGGGGGAGCAGGCAAACGGTCTAATGATGGTACTATATATTTGTTAATAAAGCATAATTAAATATATGATAATTGAGTGAAGTCAACTATTTGTCTACCTATATACCTGCAAAACTAAATAGATTATCAGTACAGAAACTATCAACTTAATTATTATTATCATAATTAATTCTGCTGCTCTTTGTTTTTTTTTTTAATGACGAGTCGTCGTTGTTGCCCCTCCAGCCTGATCCTTTTTATGTTTGTTAATTAATGGTTTGGAAAGGTAATGGAGAACCATTAAACTTTTGCCGACCATTCACCGCGATGGATCGTACTAGAATCCAACAATTATTGTTTATTAAAGGATTTACTCACGAGAGTATAATTGGTTTAGAGAGGTACAAATATGAATCATATACATTGTTAATTAACAGTTATTCTATGAGTTTGAAGGTCGCAATGATTCGACAGGCACAAAACCTATACGATAAAACATTCTAATACTATGTTGAGAATCAATTTATCCTGATAACTGAAAGTATACATACATTAATCTTTATACATTTATTTCCTTTCTTTTTTAAATAGTATAAATAATATATGATCGTCCAACAATAGAACATAGACTTCAATATTATAGTCAAAATCTACGCTTTAAATTTGAAAAACTTACATTTTTCCGCCTCTTAAATCACCAAAACGTTTTTACATGGAATCACGATTTTGATTGGAAGCATTAATATCACTCAATGTATCTTATCCAAACAATCGACTTTACCATTGTCTCGTTCAATTAATACATACAGGGACTTACTATTTACAACATATCTCAACCCCCTTCTTCTATAGTTACATCTTCTCAACCTGTCCAGCCTTTGCCAGACAGACTCTAGAGTTGTAATATTTTTAGTCTGTTTCCTTTATCTCTTGGCCAAAAACCGGCATGGGGACTGCACCTCCCCTTCTTTTCTACATCAGGTTCAGTTCAGAGAGGTCGTCCATGGGTATCTCGAGACCAATCGAGTAATGATCCTGCAACCCATCGTCATCGAGCAAGTTGAATATCGAACCGAGATCTTGGTTCCCATCATCGGCCGACACCCCAAGCTTATCCAATTCATCCAGTGGCAAATCCATGGCTTCCTCCTCTGCTTCTTTAGGTTTGACTTCCCTCTCTGGCTTGCTGCGACCATTGGGTGCTCCTGTCGGATGACTGGATCGACAAGGCCCATTCGCTGCTGCTGTCGCAGCAGCAGCAGCCGCTGTCGCAGCAGCAGCAGCCGCTGTCGCAGCAGCAGCAGCCGCGCTTTTCTGCTTGGTAGGCTTGGCTTTTGCCCTGCGACTCCCTCCTGCAGAGGAAAGACTAGTTAATTTATCTGTGACATGGTGACATCTATCCCTATCAATTATTCTCTCACCCTTAGTACCACCAACAGTGCCATGATCAAGAGTTGACGAAGCACTGATGATCATATCATCAATAAGAACGTCCTTCTTACCTCTTTCGAAGCTATCGCAGAGGGAATCGTTTCTCTCTAATGGACTAGACGCAACACCACCTGCAACACAGGTTAGAACAGAGCCATTGAAATTAACTATACACCACAGTTGGTAATGATTATGACAAAAGGAACAGAAAGCAAGCACATATTGCAAGTATAGAGTTTGATATTTGCATCAATAACGCCCTGGATACCACAGTGGCATGACCATTTATAACAAGCAAAGCATATAATATTTTTTCAAGATCAAAATCCATCTGTCTCATCAAACAAGGTCTTTAAGTTGCTGTACCTGATAATCTGGCCTCAGTTTGATGGTTAGAAACATCATTCGGCGTGTTGCTGGCAGTTCCTGAGCCAACACAATCAGCAGACTTGGCTTCATTATTGCACGGGGGTGTCGAGAAGAGAGCGTCCTGCAATGCTGGTTCGCTGAAGCAGCTGATACCTCCATCTTCGAATTTTTTACATCTACCAAGTGTACGCCTAATAAAGCCCAAGGCAACTTGTCTAGGAACCTTGCGTACTGCTGCTTTTGATGTTGTATTTCCACGGCAAGCCTGCAGACCAAAGTACGATTTTAACTGTACGAAAAGCAACTACCAACATACTCCCCAACCAGTAAACTAGAGTACTAGCCAAACAGAGGGGAACTTAAATGACTAACAATCGTTTCATCCCTTCCATTTAGATGAATCGAACTTAGAAAATAGAAGTGCAGCAACTTCTAATAGCTCATGCTAACTGGTACCAATTCCAATGGAAAACCTTGGTTGCTAATTGCTCTCCAATTTATCTTCACCAATGCACGTGAAACTAAGATGCAGCATACCATGAGGCTCTAATGGCACAGCATTCCTTAATGGCACAGCATTCCACAAAAAACGAACAACCTACTGCAAAGAGGCTTCCTGTGAACAGAAATATGAAGCAGGCGAAAACCAAGATTGCCGGATTTTTCTCCAAACTAGTTAACATTTTGCAAATTCAAAATTGAAAGACTACATTGTCACAGCAGGTTAAATATATTTAGTACTAACAGTCAGGATAAACAAGTACCAGTCTTTTCCTGTAAGCAATCTCAACAAGTTGGTCCATAGCATTTTTCTCAACTCTCCTGCAATGATAGCTATGTTACTTAGTTAAAGGCAGTGTCATAGAACAATAAATATTTGGAAGCAACAGGTTTAGATAACTAAAACCAACCGTTTTCCAACATCTTTGTCTCTCAGGGTAGCTCTATCAATTTTCTCTAGCTTCCTTCTTTTTTGCCCAATCTGCCAATAAAGTCAGACAGTTACGTACTGATTACATCAGCAGAAACTCAAAACATTAAGACGTTCAAGATACAAAATAGTTGGCCAATTAGCTAGGCAAATAGGTTTGCTAAAAGAATGACAAATGACAAGACCTAAAACAGCTCAACTTAATTGGAACTCCTACAAATTTGTTCATCAAAACAACCTGCTCATACAGTCCTTCCTTAAGTTCTGCTATGTCTTGACTAATGACCTCTTCCCCCTCCGCCAGATCAGGCTGCGATAGAATAACAAACAATGAAAATGTAGCTAGAAACTCTGGCATCAGCCAATCCTAAACCTGAGAACAAAACCATTGCATCTTACATACCAGTTTCTCTGGACATATACCAATGCTCTGTAGCTCCAACAGCAGCTTATCATCTAGACACATTAGCTGATATTGGTGATCAGCTGAAGAAAATCCAGGTGTGGTCAATTCCCTTGTCTGCAGCAACCCCATGTCACATGAAGATATTTCGCTGCCATGTGCAAGATCAGAATGCGAAACCTCATCATCACTTCTCCATTGTCCATTACTGTACAAAGGGCTGGACATGGTTGAATTCCTGATACTGTTGGATGCAGCACTTTTATTGCAAGAAAATCCATTCACAACATAACTCCTCTGGTTCTGGAAGTTCACTGATTCAACTTCAGACTCTGTCCTATCCCTATCTCTGGGTTCAATATCAATCAGGTTACATGAACCACAATGAGAATCATCACTTGCATAATGAGGGGCATTTTTGCCTTCACCATGCTCATAAAATTCTTCACATTCATCTTCTTCAATCAGAGCTGAAAGAACTCTTTGGTACAGCGGAGCCCCCTTTTCCAGTCTTTCCATATCAACTTTTCCACGCAATGAAGTTGAGTTGGCTGATTTTTTATTAGGGCCATTCACTAGCTTTTCACCAGAACAGTTAGGAGAGTCCTTGTGCATCAGAACACCCTTGGGGAAATAAAGTTCATAATTATTAAATGTCTGATCCAAACATGATCCTTGTTTTGAGATTCTTTTCGTTCAAGGATACTCCAGCCAAATAGAAACTTCCACTTAAAAATTAAAAGCCACCAAGAAAATTCAATTGACTGGATTCTACTTATGCCTAGCAAAAACAACAGCTTTTAAGCTGTAAATAGATTAGATGGCCAAACAAACATTAGACAACATACCAGAACATTGTACTCGACACCAAGCATCTGAGACAAACTCTCATCTAGCTCCTCCGCAAAACTCAGCTGATCCAGGAAGAAAGTAAGAAAGAAAGATATTAGTAAGGCTGAACTAAATCTGTCAACGGACTCTCCAGTCACCTTTCAGTAAGCCATTCATACCTGTTCATTTAAATATGATGTGTCCCCCGAACTGACGGATGCAAAAATAGGTTCCATTTTTTTCCAATACGAACCAGAGCAAGCAAGGCCTACAACACCGAGCAAGCAATGTTATGAGAACTACCAACAAACAGACTCTGAGACATTCCAGACAGTATTAAAGAAACAAAACATACTGGAAGCATTCCGCGCAGAACTTGCGGCTGCAAATAACTCCTCATGATCGTCATCAGATTCGCCTGTCAATAATATCACAACAAATATAGGATGAGCTGCAGAAGCCACGCTAACAAGAAGAAGGTTTCTATTACCCAAGTAAAAAATATAAAATAACCTCACGTTCTTGCTTTTTCTTTTGAAGTTTTTTCATATGCAAAGTTAAAGACAAAATACTAGAGGCAAACTACACAAATCTTCTCAACTTTGCATATGAATAGACGTCAAAAGAAAAGGCAAAAAGCAAATTCCTCTTAAAACTGTCAGGAAAAGCTTGTACAACAGAGTAATTGTTAGAGCAGTGTCATGCTAACCTCTTTGGGATTGAAAAGCATTTCAACAATGATTTTATACCATTCAGGAAACTACACGGCAAAATTTATTTCAAGATTTCACGCAACATTATAACCTACCTGTGTAATCTGAAGAATTTCCGTTCAACACTGGCCCGATACGAGCAACAGCTTTTCGATCTTTCAACTTTTTGGAAGGAGGCCGACCAGATTTGCTGATTCAAAGAAAATGTACATTTCCTTTAAAAGTCAGACAACTAACAATACTGCCCCATAATAACAAAATCATAGCAATAATCATTAATCAGGAGAAGTCACAAGCAGACACCTTTTATTCTTATCAGGAGGCTTCACGATTGGAATTGGTTTCATTGTCGGTTGGTTCTCTAACTTCTCCCTTCCCGAATTAACACCTGGTCTTGTTAAAGACGGACTCCTTCCTGTCCGCCCCTGCCTCCGAAACCCTTCTCCAACTTCATTCGTGGGCAACTTGTTCTTCTTAGATGGAATCACAAAAGAACCAGGTTTCAGTAAAGCAGTTGGAGTAGTCTCACAACTATCTCTTCCTTTATCTTTGACCTTACTTTCTCCAGCCCCTGATTCTTCACTTTCAGAGAAACCAAAAGGAGAAGGAACATTTTCTACTTCCCTTTTAACCTTTGGAGTACTATTATCCAGGCCGCTGGGAACTAACGATCCGTTTGTTGCAATGGAAGACATCCTACCACTAAAATCAGAAGGCACAAAACCTGGCGATGAGGTTTGAGCTTCACCATTATTAGATACAGGAGTGATTATATTTGCTCTCCTTGTTCGCGAGCTTTTATGAGGTCTCTGACCAACCCACTGTGCCATGGCATGTGAAGATGAACCTGCAGACATTTGCCGTTTAGGATTATTTGCCATACCTGGAACTGGCACTTTATTTGAACTCGAAGCCTGATCTGAACCTTGAAGGGATGTGGATGAAGGGTGGCCCTTAAGAGATGAGTCTAGCTGCATGATGGAACCAGTCCGGGGTGCTCTAGATACTTTTGCTTTTATCAGAGTACTTGGACTGCTTGCTAGATTCTCCTCATGAAAAGTTGGCCTGAAGCAGCAAAGACTTGTCAACAACCAAGCAAAACTCATTCGATAGAATTCATTACACAGACTGAACCAGAGAAACAAAGTACTGGTTTCAAAGATTTGTCCAATTCTACTTGGTGTCTTATTGTACATTGCAGCTATGACACAGAAATACATACTTATTGCTTGCTTTTGCCAAAACTTTCTTCTCTAGGAGAGTCATACGGTCTCTTGGAGGGGGTCCGCTTTCCATCTCACTCCTCAAAGGTGTACTGGTGTCCGAACTAGTAGGCTCTAAAGAACCATCTGATTTGTTGATTCCACTGACGGGGGAGGATTTAGATCTGTAGGAAGCAGAAAACAACTGAACTTGATTCTCTTTTTAACCTTTCTCGTCATTAGAAGAACGCAGTAAAAACTCTAACCCATGCATTTCCAAATTATCAAAATGGAGTAACAAAGACCATCAGAGCAACTGCCCAACTAAAAGGCACATTTAGCACAAGACAGTTAACCAAATATAATAAAGAACGAGAAGAAAGAAAGAAAACTATCTGAAACACAAGTTTAAAACCCAAACCTCATCTCTAAGGCACAGAAATAATGTTACTCTGTGTATGAGGAATCAGAAGGAAAACCAAATGAAATATATAAAAAATAACAATAAACAGACTATGTTCCCCATTGAGATTAATGATTCATACTTGGCACCCTCTCACATGCACGAAGCCACTATACTGTACAAGAGGAACCAGCAAACTACTTCCAACAGACATCTAGACACAAAAGTTTTTAAAACAGATGCAATTCAACAGAAGAGCCTAGCAGCTGAGTGATACACGAAGAAAATAATGGCATCAAGTGTACAAATAAGATTACCTGAAGTCTTGAGCATCACAAGATCTCAACTTGGAATCAGAACTCATTTTAGGAAGCATGGGTCGCTTGAGGTCCCTGTCACTATTTATAACCCTACCACTAACCATCCCAACAGATCGTTTCTTTTTATTTTTTGTATCCCACCCTTCACCTCCAGCAGGTAACCTGCGTATCTTTTCTTCAAAGCGAACACCGCCTGCACCAACGTCAGGAAGCGTGTCTCCAGCCTTTTCCATTGCTAACTGCTGCCTTGGGCTGGGGCTTCTCTTACCATCTGGCTGTAAGCATCCAAGAAGATAAATAGCAACTCATGTTATAGGAGAACAACAAAGAATTTGCTGCACTTTCACGATATTACAAAAAGGACCAAATTGCTGGCTGTACATGATTGCAAAGCAAATGTTATACTGAAAAGCATATTGAAAAGGAAACCAAAGAGTTCCCATCATGGGCACCAAATTCCCCACTTATTCACATGATGGTCATGAAGAAGAAACAGAAATCTTCATCAGAACAGAAATTGGCAGACCTAATAATATACAAAAGAGGCAGTCCTATGGAACAGAGATAAGGATCAAATCATTAAAGAACTCCAGCATAGGTCATACGTTCACAAACACCGCAGAAAACCTGAATCTTCAGGCCTTCATACACACCAATATAGGTACATACCCGCACATCAGCCACCGACGTTCGAACACGCTTATTTAGACCAACACTTTTTGCCCGGTCCTCCAGTCTTTGAGGCATTCCTTCATGAGGACTTCTGTGAATTTGACTCCCCATCTTCCCTAAATTGGGTCCATTTGGTCTCTCTGTCACAGAAAATTCACTTCTTTGCCGCTTCTTTGAGGTTAAGACTTCCTTGTACTTATCCAATTTAATAATCGAATCCTTGAAAATTTTTGACCTATCCCTGGAAGAAAGACCAAAAATACAATCAAATCCTGCCCATACAGGAAAACTAACCAAAACACTTCAATCATCAACAATAGAAATATCTAACCAGCTTATGACCTACCAGGAAAAAAAAAACAAAGCTTACATAAAAAACATAACTAGACTAAGACTACAAACAACATTTGAAGGAAAGCAGTACAAGTTCACAGCAATGTGCAGAGGTACATGTTCTGTAAAATTAAAACTGCCCTTCAGTCGAAAAGCACTGACGTGAGAATGGTAAGATCACAAATCATCATTCACATATTTCCACAGAATCAAGACAGTAAATCCCAAAGTTACTACACGCAAGTCCCAAGACAGCACCTTCATAAATAAATAAAAGACATTACTCTTGAAGTACAAATTGCAGACAAGCTGCTAAATATAGTAACAAAATTATTCAAATTAAACAGAACTAGCTCCACGCTATAGTGGTAGATCCTGAAGCAGAAAGTTCCAGAGTATTGAATAAAGTACCTGGCCTTTCTAGAAGCATCTAGCACACTTTCTTTAAAGAGCTTTAACTCCTCTGTTGCCACAGGAGGAGGCTTGGGTTGAGCAACTCCAAAAGAATGATCCTCTGAGGCACTCCCGAAACCCAAAACTCTCCTTAGTTCTCCAGAACGAGTATATTTTTGGCTACCTAATGTGATTGGTTCCAAATGTAAGCACTCCGTCAAGGGTGGCATGTCTAATGGAGATGTAGCATTGCCCCGACTTATATTGCTCCCTGAGCCGAACATGCTGCCCGCTATCTCCAACTCAGGCTAGCAAAACTGGTAGACAGCCAGGCTAGTTACCAACATAGCAGCAGCTCGCTACAGAAAGGTCCTCTTAATATTTGCTAGAGAACATCATCTGTTGGAGACAAGTATCGTACACATTTGCTAGTGCAGCAGCGCCTGTAATTATTTTAAACAAAAAGAAGAAAACAAACTTGTAAGCAACAATGCTATCCCCAATAGACATTAAGCAAAGCTTAGGCTAGGTTGATATTTCCCGCCATTGTTCTTCTCTCAAGTGTGATACCTACCCACTTCCCTTATCCTCCTCTTCATCACGTCTTAACTCCTCCCCACGAAGAGTAGAGCATCCAACTACTAGGGGGATGACTTCCTTCACTACTCCGGTAATAATAGTAACAGTGAAACTGCGGTTTGCTTCCCCTTTCCACTCCTGATTGTTTGCTTTCTCAGAAGCTAAGCAGACAGCAGAACAACATTACAAACTTCATCAGTTCATCCCAACTGGCACCCTCTCCCTCCCTCCCTCCCTCCCTCGACTTTCAAGTTGCCACAGCCGAAACTAGAAACGACATGTCAAATTCCCATTTCATCTCCTTTCCCCCACCAAAAAAAACAAACGATATAAACCCCCCGCGAAAACTTCGAACTCCATACTCTGCAAAACCGATCTCAACGAATAACGCTAAAACGAAAAGAACCCTAGAATCCTCTATTTAACGAAGCCAAGACTGACTGAGACAAGATTAGCGGAAATGGAAGTAGGCAGAAAAAACCCTAACGGAAAGGTTGGGGGTAGTAATTGTAATTCATTACGCCTATCTCGAGCAAAACCGGGAATTGAAGTAGAATTCGAGCTGAGACGGAACCGAAATCGAGGAGAGGGATGAGGAATTACCTCGGATTCAACGAGGTCAACCGCAGATCAAAACCCCGCCACAGGAAATGTATTCTAGAGAGAGAAAGACGGAAGGGGGGAAGAAGGGTTTTAGAGAGAGAAAGTAACGCGCACGGGGAAAAATCAAACCAAAAAAAAAAAAAAAATGCTTCCCCCAGTATTGCGAAGCGGGGAGAGGGAAATGATTCGGTGACGCGCCACCGTGTACGCCCTCCCAATTTATTTCATCAGGGAGAAAGATTCTGTTCGGTATATTCCTTAAACGGCGTCGTGCAAAGACCATAAACTTCCTTACGATGTCGTTTAGTAGTTTGCTATTTGCTAAGGATGTTTTTATGTGTTTAAAATTTTCGTTTACGTATTATTGTTAAATCATTTCATTTTCTCTCGATAATTTAATGACTTTCATGTTGAACACGTATAATATTCGTATTTAAAGAATTCAATTAATAATTTAAACATCATTTGAACATTTTTTTTTAAATGACTAATTCAATATATCTTATGATTATTAGACGTATTATTAGACGTACCATTAGTTTAGAAACGAGATAATTCCTCTCCTCAAATGATGTTTTTACCGGCTTTGGTGGTAGGGTTACAACTCCAGTTTTTGACGGTGAGAGCGAACGACGCGCGTTGGCTGCTAGTTGAGAGGCAGGAGCAATGACGAAACTATTCGAGTTCGGAATAACATAAGACACTGTGCAGACGAGACAAAACGATATTCCTGCAAAACTACCAACAACAATCTTGTATCCCCATTAAGCACCTTTCAATCTCATGACTTATATATAGCTTATTGCATACATCACATACTTTGCAAGCAAGGTAGGTCATCTAGACAAAAACTACTAACCTCACTCACACATTGGATGTTTACACATGACAAGTTTTGCCTATCCATGACATTTATTCTAAGTAGTAGTATAACTAAGATGTAAGATATCCATAACTAGTCTCCATTGTAGCATTCACCAACTCATGCTTGTTGTCCTCCTTATGCTCCTTAGCTTATCGGTCTTCTTGTTCTGCCGCGTTCCCTCTTTCTTCATCCTCGTAATCTTCCATATCACAAGAAAGAGAAAAGGAGAAGAACAATCATCAAGCTCCAATGTGGAAGTTAAAGGTATTGATTGACAGCAATGGTTAATGTTGCTATGAGTATGAACAGAGTTTTTTATTTATTTTTTTTTACCTTCTCTCTGGCTTTCTCCTCGATCTCCTGCTGCGTTTCAACATCACATTTGCAAGTTAAAACTCAAAAGAAGATTCTTCAATGTGAGTGACATGAAGTAACAAAAGACAGACATTGATGACAAACATACCACAATCTGCTTCAGCCTGCTGTTATCCTCCTTGAGATAATTCAGCTCCAGCTCCAGCTCCATTGTATACGCCTGTTTCCTAGCCCTCGATCTAGCTGCAGATTCTCTGTTCTTGATCATCCTACGCTGCCTCCTCTCCACCAAAACCTCCGGCGGCCCGTCGATGATTCTGCTGAACTGATCACTCGACGATGCTTCCCCCACATAACCCTTGCTAGGGTTCATCATCATGTGGTACGAACCAAAGCATCCGGTCACGCTCGAGAAGTTCCCATTCAGACCATGAAAAGAAGACCCTAATGAAGATGGTGTCTCCAGTTTCAGCTGATGCAGCACTACTGTAGATGATGATGATGATGGTGAAGTAGAATTAGTGCTACTTCTTGGTGGTAATTTTGCAGCAGCTTCTTGGACTACACCTGCCTGTACCAAGAATTCCTCCAATGTCATGTTTCCTAAGGACTGTTGCCTCCCATGGGGGATCACATTGGTGCTGTCTGCTGGTTTCAAGTGACTGGAGAAATGGTGGTGCTGCTGCTGCTCTCTCTGGATCTCTGACCACACTTCGTCCACAGTTTTCTTGCAGAGTGGGGAAGGAATGGAGATTAAGGAACTCTGTTGCTGCTGCTGCTGCTGCTGCTGCTGCTGCTGATGTGTTTGCTGCTGACTCGATTTATCGTCGAACGGATTGTTATCAGGGTTTGATTGTGGCTGCAGAACTTGAGTTGTGTCTTCTGCATTGGTGTTCCACAAGTTGGACAGGAATTCGTCCATGTTCATGGACCCAAAGGCTTTCCCGCTTTTGAGCTCAATTTCGTTTAGCGTGAGGGACCATAGAGAATTGTCGTCGACCTTGCCATCTTCTAGTTGAGCAGATGCTTCTGGGAGACCGATACTTCCCATGGCCATAGTGATTGTATCTGGTTCAGATAGAATGGTCATCTTTCACCTATAGTCAAGTCTTCACATCAATCAACTTGCAAAATATTAGACTAAAGGGAGAAGAAGATGAAGAAGAGAGGGTTGAGTAAAGGAAGTACCTTCAAGCAATGGAGCTTCTAAGTAGATATGGTGAGAGAGGGAGAGATGCTTCTATGTTTCTGTGCTTGAGGTTTATACCAGTGATCAGAAGGTGAGGAGCATATATATAGATGGTGAGATGGTGATCGATAAAACCAAAGTTCAGAGCAAAAGACAAAACAATGAGAAAAAAGGTTATATAGAAAGGGTAAGGCCAAGGCTTGGGTCCTTTAATTCCGTAGGCTCTCAACAAAAAGAGGGGAAATGCCAAAAGAGGGAGGGAAAGGGGGAAGGTACTGAAGCAGAGACTGTAACTGCAATAGGCATTCCCTTGATACAAGGGTCATTGGCAGACTTTTATTATCGTTTAAACCGGTTCGGTTTCGATATGATCTTCGAAATATCATGGTTGAATTCATCTCGTAGAGAATATGCTACCTCGACTTGATTTCAGAAACTAGTTCATTGGATTGTCAAGTTTCAAATTCAAGAAAATCTTTTTTTTTTTTTTTAGAAAAAATTCAAGAAAATCTTATTCGATATTAGCTTAGTTTGGCCCTGCGGTAGATTTTGCAGAAGCAGCTTCTGGCTGGAGCTTTTAGATAAGTACTTTTTAAAAAAAAACAGTTGAGTGTTTGGCGGTAAAACTATTAGAAGTGCTTTTTAATATAAGAGGTTGTGTAAAATGACTATAAAGGACTTATAATATAAAATATGAATAAAAATTCTAAACAATAAAAAGTAGTCATCTTGTTAGATTTCTTTCATATTAAATAATATGATTTTATAATTTATTTTATTTTTAAAATGATATAAATGAAGGAAAATTATATTTTCTGAAATAAAATTAAAATATGGTAAGGATAATCTTGTAGTTTCAAAACAGCTTTTCGCAGAAGCTCCAAATCGGAGCTTCTGCTTTTATGTTATACAAAAGCGCTTTTCGGCTTTTCAAAAGCCAGACTTTTACAGGTGTTTGGCCCTGCTTCAACTTTTGAACCCGAAAAGCATTTCTAAAAGCCGGACCAAACATATGGATTGAATTCGGATTCTCGATATGGTGTTTTATTTTCACCTTATGAGTTAAGGGTAGGATTTTTTGTTTTTTTTTTTTGTTTTTGTTTTGGGAGCGTTTTGTTGCTTTCTGCATGGGTAAGGGCACAGTCGCACAGATGATGATGGCATGCTCTTTAATCTTTTGTTGCTTTGTGTCATCAGAAAGTGTTTTGGTTGTTTCTTCTCTTCTTCTTTTACATTGTTTGTTTTAGGGTTCTTGTCTTGTTGTGCTGAAATTTAGGGTCAAGTTTGGAGCTTTTCTTTTACATCATGATTCAGGGTAGGTGCATGCGTGCACTATCCACAAACACTATGTACTTTCTGTTTTAGAAAATCCTACTGAACCCGATCGGACCGGAAATACCAAATATCGGATTCAAACTGGTAGTTGGTTTTAGCGGTAGGAAACGATTGAATCACGATTAAAGCACAATTTTAGTACCAAATACTCTATCACAGACTTTTCTGGTATAATCCTAGTAGGATTTCACAACTTTTGGACTTATGTTATGTGCAGCAACATAACAGGATACAGCCAAGCCCCAAGTTCTCACCTTGCTTGCCCTGTTTGATGAAGTCTTCTCACTGCCATAGGAGATTGTCTGCAGAACTTATAATGTTGAATGAATAGGGGACATGCTTCTGACGAATCATTCCTTCATGTCCACCTGAGCCTGTCCATGGTTCTATATGGACCAATGCATCATTCTGAAACACCAAGAAATAGTAAATTAATCCCAGTAACTGGGATCATCATACATTGCTTTTCAATCAAATAGCAAAATTGCCAATCATTATACAGCTTGGAGAATCTCAGAAGAAGGAGAGTAAAAACAAGGGGTAAACTGACTTTTACTGTTTTACTGTTTTGATCAAATTGAGACACTTCAAAAAACCCTGGCTATCCTGGCTTGTACCTGCTTGAGAAGCAGCTGCAGAAGGCCAGCAGATACCCACATGTTCTTTATGGCTCTTGCCCCACTTCCCATAATTGCGAGACAAGGAACATTTATGAGTCTTGTAAATGAAAGAATTTATATTCACTTCCACCTTTCAAAATACAAATGTTTACACAATCCCCTAAAGGAGCTCAAATCTAATTGTAAGAGCAGACAAACAACACAAATCATGATGCAACTATATCAATTTGATAAGTTTTCCTTACGGTTCGGCTATGGTTGTACATGGTTTAGAGTAAGAGGTTCTTCCCCAAGTAAAAGTGACTTCAATACAGCCTCTCCAAGCCCGTTGTAGTGCACAATTAGATGCCCACCTTCAGGAACCTCGTGGTATCGAATCCATGGTAACTTCCCCGAAATGAATCTCTGGAGTTGAAACGGGACAACCCTGTCTTCAAGACCTTGCCAGATATGAACATTGCTTGTGTTTGAAGGAAATGGGTTCTCTAGGTCTGTTGGATCGAATTCCCAGTCTCCAAAACCCACCAGGAAATCATGGCGCAGAGTGTCGAAAACTTCTCGTTCTACCAATTTAGCCTGTTGGATCAAGAGGCGAACAGAAAGGACAAGCCTTTTGTCATTACCATGGTGTGGCAAAGAAACCCATTTCAGTTTTGTGAGTAATATGATATGGGGTTATACCTTGCTTAGCATTGGGAACCCTGGTATCTTCTTCAAGATCTCAATGTCATGAGGGTTGAAGAATACCGGGTTCCTCTCCAGTACAGAATTCGAAGGAAGCCATTGCTGAGAAACCCACCAATGCAGTAATCCAGGCGCATAGCTTGAAAAGAAGTACGTCAACTGTACAAGCCTCCTACGGTAGTCATCTCTTATGAGACTTTGAGGAAGGGAACGCCAATTGTAATTGACAATTGGGACAATTAGTGCTGCACCTGCTAGTCTGCACACAAACTGGCCTCATCAACACAACATTCAACTGTAGAAGCCTATGAAAAGGGAAACATGTCTTGAACACATTAACTTGCCTGTTCGGTATGTATTTGAGGCAGCTCCAAATTGGATATGATCCCATAGATACCCCAATGACATAAAACTTGGATCCGAGCTCAAGTTGGTCCGCAAGTTCTTCGATGTCCAAAGCCTCACTCTTTACTGATCTCTTCGGGTTAGGGTCACTCTCTCCATATCCAGCTCGATCAAATTGCAAGAAACAGATCCCCAACTCCTCTATCAATTCCTGGAAACTAAAGCATGGTGAGTTTCAGTTTTCACTCTTGTCAACTATTCAAATCCAAGTAAAACATTCCGTTGATTGACTGAGCTCTCTATATTGTTCATCCATCTCTATCTATGACCTACTCTGCTGATACATCAACATCCTAAACAGCCACCACCAATATTCAGGAAGAGCATAAGAAGAACTCAACATTTCACTTGTCAAAGTTGTGCTTTAGAATCTCTCTATATATGCATCTACTTCAAATTGTTCCTTCTACTGTTACTCAGCCAAGAATGCTTGAAATTTCATAATTAGTGGAGGATAACATTAGGAAAAAAAGGGGTGAGGGATCAAAAGGACAGTACTTCAGGTGCCAGAAAGTTCATCTCTTTGGAGCTTCCAAAGCCATGAACAAGAATAATCTTGTACTTGGCTTTGTTTCTTGGAACCCCTTTCTCCCTATAAGCCAGGTACCTCCCATCGCTAAGCCTGATTCTCGTGGATTCGTCAGCGTGCTCCTCTGCATTAGGATCACTCTGCAGCGGCGGAGTAAGCTGAGTGGCCTGATAAACCATTCCCATAAGACCAATCATCAAAACCACCGCCGTCGTCGACACCATCCCTGAAAAAAAAGAGCCAAACAAACAAAACCCAGATCTAATTAGCAAAAACCCAATTAGAATCCAATGCTGAAACTTCAATTAAACCCCAAAAACCGCAAAAAAAGATTCGAAATTTCTGTAACCCACCTGACTGATTGAATTTGGAAGTGCTCAACGTGGTCTCGGGAACCCAATGAGCGCGGCCGCGGGGGTCTCTGAAGCCTTCTTCTTCTCCGCCGTGAGATTGGGAATACTTCGATCGAAGCTGGGAGGCGAGCCAAGGCGGCGACGGAGGCGGCGGGGGAGCACCGGGGATCTTGTGAGAAGCAGTACTACTACTACTACGAGCTTGATTATTGCTTCTACTACTTCTTCTGCTCTGTTGATTGCTCACAAGTTTGATCTTCTGTAAGTATCTCATGTGGAGGCGTTGGGAAAGTTTTGTCCGGAATGTTTAGCTGCTGCTAGCCGTCGTCTTCCTCGTGGTGAGTTGGTTGATTGCGGGTACGTTGCCATGGCCTCCTTTCCCCACTCCTTTTGAGCTCGTTGTATGAATCGGATATTCCTTTTATAAACAAGGTATTTGGGCAAATTTATTCCTTTAGAATTTGTATCCAATCATGTTACAGAAAACAGAACCATTTTCTTTTACTTTCTTTTTGGTTCAGTTTAGCATCAGTCGAGGAGAACGGATCACGTCAGTAACCTTATAATGAGTAACTATGAGTAACTCGTACACATCAACATGACATCAGCATCTCTCTCTTGGAAAATCTTTAATTTTCCCTCCTTAATCTTTGACGGATGAGTTCTCACTCGTTTTAGGTCGAAATTTAATTTTTTTGCACAGTTAGATTAGATTAATTGTGCTCTTCAAAATGATATCTACTTTGATATATTTTCGAACAAAAAAATTTGAGTCATTTTTTACCAGTCTATACCATATGGTATTGACTAGTATTGAAATAAGAGCATACCACCTATGATTTAAAAAGCGTACCATGGTAGTATGAACAAACCAAGACTGTATGATGGTTGAATACATGATAGTAGAAGTATATTAATTGTCATTTATAACTTTTAACATTGTATACCACAGGATACCACACCGTACCAGGGTGGTATTGTATGGTATTGTGTGGTATTTTTTTGGTCCTGTAATTTATTCACCCAGAAATTTGTAGACCCAATAGATCATGAAGAACTTGTCCTTTCTGTGCAAACGTTTTCAAAAACGAATTAAAACGAAGAAAATACCATATGGTATGCAGTTGGTACCGAGAGGCCAGAATTTTTTTCTCACAAAATATTGAAAATTGATCTCATTTTGTAGAGCACGATGAACTCTTTCCATCTGTGCAAAAAAAAAAATCCGAGTTAAAACGAAAAAGATATAAGCCGATTAACAAAGCTAAGGAAAATAAAAATTGTATTTAATTCTCTATCTTTATATCTAGATTTTCTAAATGAAGGGTCCAGATTTGGTTATTGATGGGTGCATAACCCATGATTATGCACCCTATCTTGAGCCTCAGTGGAGCTTGGTTGTAGTAACCAACGATTAGGGGTTGTTACGTAATGGTCACTTTTTTTGTAACAAAACAGTGAATAAACTTAAAATAAAATAACAAACAATTGGTAGTTCAATTTTTTTTATTTTGTTACAAAATGATTAGTTAGACTATCTTCGTTCATTTTGTTGTTAATTGGTAGATTTCAACCTGCCAATAAAGATTTCTTGTAATACGTCGTTGGGCATTGGTTTATGTTGGGGAAGCATAAATGAGCCCATCTAAGCCCAAAGCCTGATGGGCTTGGAGCCCATTAATGGTCCATTGAGACATGACCTGGGAGGCACCAACGGTAAAGGGGCGCATGACGACAAAATAGGCTCGCGGACAAAGAAGTACGGCTGAGGAGGGTCGGAAAAGCACCACGTAGGCGGATGGTCCCCCCATGCGCCCTGACACCAGAGTCGGACGATGCGCCACGTGTAGGCGCTCGGACGTTGGACCAGACCAGGCATTTAATGCTTGGCTGACGTAAGGCTTGGTGGCAGGAGTTGGTCGGAGCCTAGTCGAGGAGCTCGAGTAGTATAAATAGCACTCGGTAGGTGGCATTTAAGCAGGTCGGTTTTCTCTCACTAAGTTCTATCTCTTCACTTATCTCTCTAGAATCACTACTAACTTGATCGTCGGAGTGCTAACGGGCAGGTTTAGCCCTCTAGGCGCTAGTTTTGCAGAGCCTGGGCGCCCGTGGTGCAGCAAAGTAGACGCGTTTGAAAGAGGGAAGTATCGTGGCATAAACAATTGGCGCGCCAGGAAGGGGGCGCCTGAGAGATTGTAGGCAGATGGAAGACTTGAACGAAGGGAATGCGGGGGCTGACGATGTGAGAACGGAGGACTCCAGTCATGAGGGGAGCGGGCAACGGTCTAGCCCCGTGGTGAGCATGGAGGTAGAGGAAGAAAGCCGTGAGCGCCCATCTGTGGAAAGTGATTCATTGTCAAAGAGGGAGCTGTTTAAGATCATCGCTGACCAGGATAAGGCAATAGCCATGCTTCGGAAGGAATTGGAAGGAGGAAGGAGCGCCGATACGAGAGAGTACAGCCCCCCCGGTGAGGAAGCGTGATAGGCTCGTGGATGATTCGGAAGTTAGTGAGTACGGGCGCCCATACTATGAAGGGCCGAATGTGGAATTAACACCGCCTAGGCGTCCGGGTGTGTGGAGGGCACCTGGAGAGTTGGCCACCTCGGGACCAGAGGAGCAAAACCCATGGACGCCTAGACGCCAGACCAGGCGTTTTGGGATCAGGCAACCTCTGGCGCAAAGCGTCCTAATGGAACCAGCAGGAACTACCCTCCCGCCTCTGACCAGCTATGATGGGGTCACTGACCCGGAGGATCATCTGAATAGCTATTTTACGAAGATGCAGCTATACAACAGCACGGACGCCACGCTATGCAAGGTGTTCCCCTCGACGTTCGCAGGAGTAGTTTTGGATTGGTATCATCAATTAGAGGAGGGGCGCATTGAGTGCTTTGAACAGTTTGCGGAATTGTTCTTGTCCAAATTTGCGAGCCGAAAGCGGCGGACACTGACTATAGGCGCCTTGTTTAAAATCAAGCAGAGGGACGGGGAGGCGCTTAGAGAGTTCTATAACCGGTGGATTTCGGTCGCCATGGCCGTGAAGGATGTGCAGCCGCCAGTTCTGGGTGTGTGTCTTGAGGAGTGCACGAATAGTGAGGAGTTATGTCGGGTGCTGTTCAAGAGGGCTGTCGTGTCAACAGAAGACTTGGATCGAAGGGTTCAGAAGGTTATTGCCTTGGAGGAGACATTGGCTGCAAGAAGAGCAGAGAAAAGACGCGTGGGTAGGGAAGAGATTGAAGTGCGCCAGGCTCCCAGACCATTCATTGTGAACAACGCTCCGCAGAGGAAGATGGAGAGTCAGCGCCCTCCACCCAGGAGTGCGGGAAATTTCACGGAATACAACGATTCATTAAAGAACATTCTACAGTACGTGAAGGATAGAGGGTACCATGTGCGTTGGCCGGGACCTATGCGTGGGCAACCAAATGAGCGAAACCTTGACCGATATTGCGACTTCCATCGGGATAAAGGGCATCACACGGCCGATTGCTACCAACTAAAATCGGAACTGCAGACTTAAGCAGATCGAGGGATGCTCAACGACTTTGTAAGAAAAACAGATGAGCGAACTCACCGTGCATATGTCACAAGGGAAACAAGGCTGGCGCCTGTTGTTCCAACTGCGCCGAGGGAGCCCATCCTCCCCACCATGCAACAGGCGCCTGAGGTTCACCCACCCCCACTTGAGATACCCCCGCCTCCGTTTGAGGTGAATCAGGAGGGAGAGCCCAGCCGGGTTAGACTCACAGTGGAGTCCATAACTGGTACCCTTGACCTGCGATATAAGTTGGATCGGTCTAGGCGCCTCAGGGCTGCGTCTGTGGAAGCAAAGGCGGCGGTCCAAATATGCTTTAATCAGGAGGCGGATGAAGCGTGTCAAGTACCTTCAGAAAAGGCTTTGGAGATACAAGGAGTCATTGCAGGGTGCAAGGTCAAAAGGATGTTGGTAAATATGGGAAGCTCGATGAATGTTTTGTTCAAGAGCACGTTCGAGCGCATGCAGTTGGCGCCGGAGTTGGTGAGCCCCTCTGATTCGGTGCTGATAGGGTTCTCGGGGGCGCCTGCCCATGTGATCGGGCGCGGCGCCTCCCGGTAACATTGGGTGACGGAACGCATCGAGTGACACATGCAGTGGAGTTTGGGATAGTAGACTACCCCTCGCCGTACAATGTCATACTAGGAAGGCCCCTTTCGGCGTTGTTCAATGGGGTGGCCTCAACTTGTTACCAAACGTTGAAGTTTGTTGCCCCACAAGGCATAGGAATCTCACGGGGAGAAGGCGTCCCCCGCTACGCGCGGGAGGAAGAATGGAGAAGGAAAGGCGCCCGGAGGCACAGGGTGAACAACATAGACATTCGCCCAGAGGAGGCGCCCAGAGCAGAGCCTGTGGATGATGAGTTCAGTGTGCCGATCGAAGAAGGGCGCCTAGACCGACAGGTACGAGTGTCATCACAGGCTCCGGAGCACATGAGGGCTCCCTTGATCAATTTGTTAAGAGAATTCGGGGAGCTTTTTGAGTGGAGCCCACAGGACATGCCGAGAGTATCCCCAGACGTGGCGGCGGATCCATTGGCCGTTGAAGAGGGTAAGATACATGTTCAACAAAAGCGAAGAAATTTGACTCTTGAGAAGGAGGAAGCCCTGCGGAAGGAGGTCGACAAGTTGCTCGAGGCAGGCTTCGTCGAGGAGGCCAGATATATCACTTGGCTGTCGAACGATGTGTTCGTCCCAAAGCCGTCGGGGGATTGGAGAATGTGCGTGGACTTTACCAACATTAATCGGGCGTGCCCAACAGACGCCTACCCAATGCCACGCATTGATCCGCTTGTGGACGCCACGACCTACCATGAGGCGCTTAGCTTCCTTGATATGTTTTCAGGGTATCATCAAATTCCCATGGTGGAGGAGGATAGAGCAAAGACTGCCTTTATGACACCCTTTGGCAACTTCTGTTACAAAGTGATGGCATTTGGATTGAAGAATGCATGCGCCACGTATCAGCGCATGGTGAATCAAATCTTTCGCGAGCAGTTGGGAAGGAACGTCGAGGCATATGTCGACGATTTGATCGTAAAAAGCAAGAGGCGCCAAGACCACATCTCGGATTTGGGGGAGACATTCGAGACTATGCGCTTGTATAAGCTGCGACTTAACCCGAAGAAGTGCGTGTTCTTAGCAGAGGCTGGTAAGTTCTTGGGATTCATGATCACAAGAAGAGGAATTGAGGCCAACCCCAAGCAAGTTGAAGCAATTATGAGGTTGACGCCTCCCCGAACACCTAAGGAGGTGCAAGGGTTGACGGGAAGATTGGCAGCGCTGGGGCGCTTCATTCCAAGAGCCTCACATAGAGGCGCCCCCTTTTTCAGAACATTGAAGAAGGCTAGCAAGTTTAAGTGGACGGAGGAGTGAGATGAGGCATTCGGAGATCTAAAGAAGTTGCTGACCGCGCCTAAGGTCAAGGAGACGCTATACTTGTACATTGCGGTCTCCCGGATTGCGGTGAGTGCGGTGTTGGTGTCCAAAGACCCGTCAACGAATGAGGAAAGACCGGTATATTATGTAATTCGTACCATGGTGGTGCACGGGACGAGGTATGCGCCTATTGAGAAGGCGGCGTTGGCGGTAGTGATGGCGGCAAACAAGCTCCGGCCTTACTTCCAAACTCACAGCATTGTGGTGCTCACAAACTTGCCTCTCTGAACGGTCCTTGGGTCCATGAACGTTTCAGGGCGCCTGGTTAAATGGGCTGTTCAATTGAGCGAGTTCGATGTGAGTTACGCGCCCAAACCGGCCATCAAAGCGCAAGTGTTGGCTGATTTTGTGGCCGAAGGAGTGGTTGACGCGGGGAATGGCGCGGAAGAATGTTGGCAAGTTCAGGTGGATGGAGCGGCAAGCCGAGCTGGTGCGGGAGCAGGTATTGTGCTAATTAGTTCCCTGGGCGCTATGCATGAAGTTGCACTGCGTTTCGCAACACTTAAAACGAACAATGCGGTGGAATACGAGGCGGTCCTGGCAGGGCTCCACATGGAAAGGGAGTTAGGCGCCCAGAAGGTTAATGTCCAAACTGACTCGGCGCTCGTGGTCAATCAGTTGAACAATGTGTATGAGGTAAAAGAGGAGGCGCTGGGAGCATACGTTCACTTAGTCAGAGAAAAGTGTGTGTGGTTTCGAGAGGCTACGTTCACACATGTTCCAAAAGAAGAGAACGCCCATGCTGACGCCCTATCTAAGTTGGCCACGACGTTGGATTTCGCAGAAGACAGAAAGGTGATCGTCACCAAGGAAGCCCCACGTGAGGAGAGGGTGATGGCGTCTATTCTCGTGGGAACCGTGGAAGGATGGATGGCGCCTATCATGCTTTTCCTAACGCAGGGTGTGGTCCCGGAAGACCCAAAAGAGGCTTGGCGTTTAAGAAGGAAAGCGGCTCGATGTGTCATTATGGAGGGAGTACTATACAAAAGATCCCACTCGGGCGCCTACCTACGTTGCCTCACAGAGGCCGAAGGACAAAAGGCTATCGCGGAAGTGCATCAAGGAACGTGTGGGATGCACGCAGGCGCCCGGAGCCTAGAGAAGGTACTGCTAAGACAGGGATATTATTGGCCAACAATGAGAGCTGACGCTGGAAAGCACGTGGCCGCATGCCATCAATGTCAAATCCATGCCAACGACATACATGTGCCGGCGGCACCCATGCAAGGAAACATAGGCGCCTGGCCTTTTGCCCAATGGGGGATGGATCTTCTGGGACCCTTCCCCAAGGCGCCCGGACAATTCAAGTATTTGATTGTGGCTATTGATTATTTTACCAAGTGGATTGAGGCGGAGCCATTGGCATCCATCACGGAAGTGCAATTGCGAAAGTTTACAAGAAAGAACATCTTCACAAGGTTCGGGCTGCCGGAGTCGATCATCATCGATCATGGCAAGCAGTTTGATTGCAAGAGATTCATTGACTTCTGTGACGAAAATGGAGTGGTCCTGAGGTTCTCTTCTGTAGCTTATCCGCAAGCAAACGGGAAAGCGGAAGCGGCCAACAAAAGTATATTGCATGGGCTGCATACCCGGCTCGAAGAAGCCAAGGAAAACTGGGTGGAGGAACTTCCAAGTGTCTTGTGGGCGCATAGGACCACCTTCAAAGTTGCAACAGGGGAAACGCCCTTCGCGCTGACATATGGTAGTGAAGCGGTGTTACCGGTGGAGATTCGCATTCCGACCTTTCGAATGGCGCATAAGAGGGGAGTCGATGGAGGAGCAGGAGCGGGTCAATGAGTTGGATCTCCTTGATGAGCGTCGTGAAAGGGAGGCTCTGCGCCTGGAGGCAATGAAGTCGCAAGTGGCTCGCTATTACAACAAGAAGATGCGCCTGCACTGCATGACATTGTGGCTGGAAACTTAGTGTTGAAGCGCGACTTTCGCCCAAAAGCCACTGATGGAAAGTTGGCACCAAAGTGGAAGGGGCCATATTGTGTGCAAGAGGTAGTTGGGCCGGGCACGTTTAAGTTGGAACATTTATCAGGAAATGAGGTTAAGAGAACTTGGAATGCCCAAAACTTATGAAGGTATGGCTTTGTGGAGGCCAATATGACAGGAGAAGATGGCAGAGTGCCGGAGGGGGCGCCTAGCAGGTGGTAATTGCAAGGGAAAGCGTCAAGCCTTGGGGTGTTTTTTGGTAGGAGTAGAGAGAGGCGCCGATATGCGCCAGTAGTATTTTAAAGCGCCCTTATGCGCCCGTAACATTTATGTAAAGCGCCATTCAGCGCCCGGGATACTTAAAGCGCCCGGTAATAGCGCCCCAAGGCTGTTTTTTGAAATCGGAATATATATACATAAGTACTTCGTTAACTTGCCGATAGCACCAATTCATTGTGCCCTCATGCGCCCGTAACATTTATGTAAAGCGCCCGGGATACTTAAAGCGCCCTCATGCATAATGCGCCTCATTGTGCCCTCATGCATAATGCGCCCTCACACCAAATACTTGGGCCCTTAATAAGGCATGAAGGTTATGCGCCCCATATAAGCGCCCTGATTATCGCATCGCTCACCACTTAGCAAAAATGGAGTAAAATATGCAAGTAAAACATCAATAAGATCAAGGCGCTTGTCTTTTCATCCGGGAAGCAAAATAAAAGATAGTCACAAAAGCAAAAATTTAACACATAAGGTAAGCATAAAAGAGATAAGTATAGCAGCACATATGGGCGCCTATGATCGTGCCATGAAATAATCCTATTCTTCGCCCGCTGACTTCTCGCCAGATTTCGAACTTGATCCCGAGTCTTCTCCTTCATCCACCGGGTCCTGAAGAGGCGCAGGAGCTGGGTCCACGATTGGGCGCCCACTGGCCATGAAGTCGATGACGAAATTGGCCATCTCCTTGACATCCCAGTTGATAGTGGGATGGTCAGCCTCCAACTTCCTCTTCAAAATGAGGATGTTGTTGAGGGAGGCATGGGCCTTAAGCGCCATGTCTGAGACAGGCGTCTCCGCTGTCGCTTTCTCTTTCTTAAGCGCCTCTAGCTCTTCCTGGCGCCTCTTATCCTCCTTGGCCAGAATCTTCTTCTCCTTCTGCAGCGCCTTCTTCTCTTCAGTAAGGAGGTCGATTTTGCTCCTTTGGGCGCCCGCCTCTTTGTTCAGATCGTCCTTTTCCTTCACAAGCTTGGCCATCTCCTCATGATGCGCCCTTTTGATATTCTTGAGCTGGGCCTCATGCTCCGATTTCAGTCTCTGCTTTTCCTCATCGATGGACTTTTGGACGAGAGAGATAGCTTTTGTAGCCTCGAGATTGGCATCCTCGCACGCTTGCACCAGCTTCGGTTGGTGTCTCTGCGCGGTCTCCAAGTCATCCCTCATCACACTAAGGGAATTGGAGGCCTCATTCTCTCCAACGCGCAGCGCCTCGCCTGCCAATGCGCCATTCTTGGCGAGTAGGAGCATCTAAAAAAAAATTAAGGCAATGATAGTTACGCGTGTGCTAAGTGATAGGAAAGGAGGCAAGGTGGGCGCATACCTGGGCAGCCATGCGTGCTACTTCTCCCCATAAGTTCGCGCCTTGAACTTCACTGGGCGCCCTCAACACCTCGGCCGCGTGAAAGGCAATGCCAAGCGCAGAGCCTCTCTCCAAGGCAGATCTGTCTGAGCAGGCAATGTTGACCCTATGCCTGGGTGGTTGTAGCCATTTTTCGACAAACTCCGGGACTCGCTCCTCTGCGCTTGTGCGCTGCTTCTTGCTCTGCGCCCGAGTATCATCCTCAGCTTGCTTCCTTTTCAGCTTTTGCACAAGGGGGAGATCATCGATATCCAACTCAGGGTCGGAAGAAATGTGGACAATAGGCGCCTCCTCTTCGGGTTGCACGAAGGTAGGCGCAATCTCCTCCTCTACCGGAGGGACACTCGACGCCTTTTGTGGTTTGATGCGCCCCTTTCCTGTGTGTGCCGCGACAGGCGCATCGTTCTTAGCTCCGGAGGAGGAAGACTTGTTCTTCCCTTTCTTCGAAGCGCCTTTCCGTGGGCGTGAGGGCGCCTTGCCGCCGAATTCAGGCGCCTTGTAGTCCAGGCCCAGGCCCTCAAGTTGGGTCTTCATCAGTGAGGCAATGGTGGTGAAGTCCACACCTGCAGTAGGGTATACATGGTTAAATAAAGGCATAATAACAGTTGTGCATGCGTAAAAGGACATGGGCGCTTTCAAATTTGTAACAGAACGGATGCGCTACTAAGCGCCTACCTACCGTCGGCGTAGTACTCATGTAAGACAGGAGTCCTAGCGGCTGTGGAACTAATGTTCACAGGGTGAATGGATAGTAGGTGCGCGTGCTCTTTCTCCGTGGAGGATAATTCCACGTCAACATTGAAGTGGGTGGTATTACCAATCTTCCAATCCCGGATGAAGCGGTCGCCGCTCTAATAAAACGTCTCTGCTCGCGCCTTAATAAAAAAGTAGCCCCTATACCACTTGCGCCCCAACTTTGGGCAATCTTCTACAAAGTGTCCCGGGATGTCCAGGCGCTTCTATAGGGACAAACAGTTATCACTGCTGGTCATAGTGAAGAAGTACCGAAAAAGCTTGAACGTCAGTGTGATGTTGTTCTGCCGGCACTTTAGTTTGAATAGGATATGAATCAAAAAGACCGAGGGCGATAGGCGCCCGAGAGAACATGTGCATGTTGTGAGGATCCCTTCCAAAATCGAATCCAAGGGGAAGCGTAGCCCGAATTTGAAATACTCCCTATATATACCAAGCCACCGTGGGCCAATTGCTCCTATCCTGGCAATTGGAGACGCAGGCGCATAGGACCATGTGCGAGGGAGGTTGCATGAGGTAATCAGTCGATGCATTTCCGCTATCTTGATGGTGGACGAGTGTTTTGGCCCGGCGCGCCGAACGGACAGTTTACTGGTGCTATCGGGCGCCTCCCCTTGCGGCCATGTATCTTCTCAATCAACTATCTTGAACAACCCGTCTTCAGGGGCGCCCGAATCAGTGGATGCCGGAGAAATCGCCAAATCACTCGACTTTGAGGAGGTAGGCGCGGAGCCTATAAGTGATCCAAACACCCTTGGTCAATACTAAGGACCTAAGACCTCTTGTGGGCGCCTAGCAGAGAATCAACGTGAATTGGAAAAGGTCAAAGAGCGGGAGAAAAAAAAGTGTCTTACTCTGAGTGGTCGTGGCGGGCGCTGGAGTAGTGGTCGTGGGTGCAGTAGAGGCCGCCGCCACTGTAGGCGCCTCCGCGTCGGCGGGCGCAGAAGAGGAAGGGGCGGATTTTGTTCTCTTCGGCGCCTCCTTGTTAGACGCCTCCTTGTTAGGGCGAGACGCCCGTTGGTCTTGGTTTCGAAGTGGGTCAGGAGAAAGATGCTTCTCGAGCACATCGAGTACACTAGGCGCTGCGCTTTCGCCCTTTTCCGCCGAGGTATGGGTCACACCGGAGTCTGATTGAGACATGATTGCAGGGCAAAAGCAGGCGCACGAGAGAGAGACCTGGGGCGCGCGGGCGAGAGAAAGGTGGAGCGGTTAGAGAGAGAAGCTAGAGAGAGAGAGTAGTTTGGGACGAATGAAATAGGGAGGGGAGGAAGATGCGTATTTATAGGAGAGAGGAGACGGAGAGTCACCTCGAGATGTGCGCGCGCCAAACGGGCATATCCTCGCCATCCGTTCAAAATTCGAATTTTGAATTTGAATTTTGAAATTCGAAATTTGAACGCACGCCGAGCGGGGGGAGAGAGGTACGGTCATGCGCCTTATCGAATTCAAGCAGGCGAAGAGTTATAAACAGGTGGTTATGCGCTTATCTTTATTCAAGCAGGCAAAAAGCCACAAACATGCGCCCGTTGAATAAAGGCAGGTGAGGGGTCACAAACAGACACAAACAGGCGGTTATGCGCCTGATTGAATTCAAGCATGAGAAGGGTCACAAACAGGCGCATGAGAGAGGCAAAAAGCCACAAACAGGCGCCCGATTGAATAAAGGCAGGTGAGGGGTCACAAACAGACACAAACATGCGGTTAGGCGCCTGATTGAATTCAAGCAGGTGAAGGGTCACAAACAGGTGGTTATGCGCCTATCTTTATGCAAGAGGGCAAAAAGCCACGAACAGGCGCCCGGTTGAATAAAGGCAGGTGAGGGGTCACAAACAGGCACAAACAGGCGGTTATGCGCCTATCTTTATGCAAGCAGGCAAAGAGCCACAAGCAGGCGCCCGGTTGAGTAAAGGCAGGTGAGGGGTCACAAACAGGCACCTGTTTCACCTTATTTTCATAAAAGCGGGTAAAAGTTCACAAGCGTTGATATAGGCCAACAGACACATGGCGTGGGGGGCAAGGTGGCGCCAGATACTTGCTAGAATCCCTGTTCTTTCATAGTTAGGCACTCACCTGTGAGCACCTAACTGGGGGGCAATTGTTGGGGAAACATAGATGAGCCCATCTAAGCCCAAATCCTGATGGGCTTGGAGCCCATTAATGGTCCATTGAGACATGACCTGGGAGGCACCAACGGTAAAGGGGCGCATGACGACAAAATAGGCTCGCGGACAAAGAAGTACGGCTGAGGAGGGTCGGAAAAGCACCACGTAGGCGGATGGTCCCCCCATGCGCCCTGACACCAGAGTCGGACGATGCGCCACGTGTAGGCGCTCGGACGTTGGACCAGACCAGACATTTAATGCTTGCTGACGTAAGGCTTGGTGGCAGGAGTTGGTCGGAGCCTGGTCGAGGAGCTCGAGTAGTATAAATAGCACTCGGTAGGTGGCATTTAAGCAGGTCGGTTTTCTCTCACTAAGTTCTATCTCTTCACTTATCTCTCTAGAATCACTACTGACTTGATCGTCGGAGTGCTAACGGGCAGGTTTAGCCCTCTAGGCGCTAGTTTTGCAGAGCCTGGGCGCCCGTGGTGCAGCAAAGTAGATGCGTTTGAAAGAGGGAAGTATCGTGGCATAAACAGTTTATTAGTATGATGCGCAGATACATCACCAGCATAATCATAGAATCCAAGAGGCAAACCTCACAATTACCTTTTGTACCAAATAAATCAAGAATTCATTTCATTTTAAAATGAGTTACCCTGTAGAATTCATTGTCAAATGAAATCTTGTGTTTGGTATGTCATATTCAAATCTTTAAAAATAAAATGAATTGCGGTGCAGAATTCATTGTCAAATTAATTTATGTGTTTGGTATGTCATATGTATAAATAATTTAGGTAATAAAAGAGGATAATTATATCATTCTATGATAATTAGTAAATACTTGTGTAATTCATTTGGAAATTTCATCTCAATTCCTGGGAATGGCTATAACTAGTTCCAATTCCATAGAATTCAAAACTTAGAATTGAAAATGAATTCTTTTAAATACCAAACACAAAAATATTTCATTTCAAAATGAATTCCACAAAACTTATGGAATTCATTTATACCAAACGGTATGTACCTAATCGTTTGATATAACTAATTCATTCAATAAGACTATATATGTACCTGTTTCAGATTATACCATAGGGGCAAAGGGGGAGTTCAAAGGCGCGAACCTGCTCTCAACATGGCATTGATGTCACGAGTCACGACGCACTAGATTATGAGAAATACAAAAAGGATGGAACGAAATTCTAAACTACACTTTATGATCTGTTTAATATGTGCTTTCAATGCAAACCTTAACGGATGATGAAATTGAACTTGACACAAATGAAAAATTGACGTTGGACATTTATGTATAGTTTCGAAAACCAAATATACTTGTGAGTTGTTCCACTTCCACATAGTTCTTTCACTTAAAACCTGGATAAAAAAAAAAGATTATTCGAATATCAAACCTCCATTAAATAAAATCAAACACATTAATCACTTGAACTAATGGACACCTTGGAAGTTGGTGGTGAGGAATATTTGGGTTGGTAAAGAGTTTCTTGCTGTTGCCTGTTAGTGCTTTCTTACAAAACTAAAAAAGGAACAATCCCTTTCTCTCAAGGAATATTTCGTCTCTTTTGTCTGGCTTTCTCCCCTGTTTTCTGCTGTCTATCATCACGACTCTCTGGCTCTCTTCCTATTGCAGATTATTATAAGCTGGAGGAAAGGGTTAAGAAAAGGAGACTGGTAATGCCCTTTAACGGCTAGTTCAGTTTGTCTGCACGTTTGTTGATCTCAGTTTCGTCTTATGAAAATAATAAGATATCAGTTGAGAGATGAGAGTAAAGGAAAGCCAAAATTGCGTTTGATGGGAACTAGTGAGCTGTGAAAAGAGTGAGAAATGATCAAATGTAGTATGCTATATTTCATTAAATTTTTCAATTTTCATTGTTTCTCGGTATTTCGGCATATATCGATTTCAATCCCAAATACCGAATAGCACTTCAAAATGAATCACAATCCCTAAAAAATAAATCGGTATTCGATAATACTAAGTAGTAATAAGTTCGATATGATATTCGGTTACCGGTACCAAACTTCCAACCCAAATGTACGAGCACTGAAAGATCTAAATGAATAGGAAAAAGCAATTTGCGTATTGGCCCTCAATATTTAAGTCAAAGGAACTTTTAATGATGATCTCAAGGGAAGTTTCATAAAATCTTGCCTAATAAGGAAACCTCAAGAATGAGAGTCTATTAGAATTGGACAAATATTTACTGAAAATGAAAATATATTTCACCCAAAAAAATGAAAACGAAATTGTGTATAAAAATAAATTAGAAAAAGAACCACTTATCAAATGGCAGAACCTAGTTACTTATCACTCTTTTACTTTTTGGACTAATATCACTATAACAACCGAACTAATTATCACTAATGTTGCAAGAACACAAAAAATTGCAGTTTAATAGAATTTTCTTGAAATATGCTAATAATGTGGTAAAATATTATTGACCAAAGTATGAGTACTAATATTATTGACCATAACAACTTGTCCTATTATTTGTTCTTGGGAGGCCTAGGTAATTAAGGGGTCGTTTGGAAGTTGCGATTGTTTTGTTGAGATTGTCATTATGCATATATTGTTTACAATGCATCTTTTTTTTTTAGCAGAAACAATACATGGATTGTTTCTATGATGTGACAGAAACTATCACTCATTTTGAGTGATTGTTATATCTCAACTTTTAGTTGTGATTGTTGAGATAGTTGAGTTGAGATTGTTTTGTCTCAGCTTTTAGCTGATGCGACATACACAATCATACCAAACGTTGTATTCTACAATGCATAAAATTTGACAATACATGTATAATATTATACATACATTCTCAACAATACATCTTTTTAACAATCGCAGCTTCCAAACGACTCCTAAGTAGCGGTCTTAATTGCCCAAATTATAAAAGTTTAAGAATTTTTGTATGTTGATGGAGAAACTTTGAAAAATGTAGGAGTAGGGGTGGAAATCGGGCTAGTCTCCTTTTTGGCTTTTCTGGCACGTGGGCTCAATGGAAAGTCCGCTTCCGACCAGTAATGGGAGACAGCCGCCCACCGTAAATATGTATAGCCCCAATAGGGATGGTAATGGTCGGGTTGGGTCGGGTTTTGCCAAACTCAAATTCATAGGGTTATCCATGAAAAAACCCCGGGGTAAAATTCACTGGGTTTAAAAACTCAAACCCAACACGCTGGGTATCCGCGGGTACATGAGTGTCCATGGGTTTTGTCGTAAAAAATTTACAATAACAAGTTTCTATCAAAATTAAAATCAAATATCAATCTCTCAATACAAATTATCCAGGTTTAAAACACCATTCTAGAAAATTTAAGCAAATCACAAATTAACTATACAAATTGTTCAACACCAATCTAGAAAACTCAAGAAAATTGAAGCAAATCACAAATTATCCATAAATAACATGATTAATTGAAAGCTTCTTCCTTTCAATTAAGTTTCTTCACTCTCCACTAGATAACATCAACTTCATTCTACACAATTAGAAAGAAAAAATTAGACATGTCTCCACAAACATAAATAAGATTAATTGTTTAGAATATTAAATATAGCGAGAAAATTAATTATATGGGTGTGGGAGGGTACCCATGGTTTGGGTTTACCTAAATCCAAACCCAACCCAACCCGGTGAATAGTGAATGGGTTTAAACCCAAACCCGGCCCAAAACCCGTCAACACGGATTTTACCCGCGTTGACCGGGTTGGGTCGGGTGGGTACCTGTGGGTCGGGTTGGTTGCTCTGGCAGGCATCGATCTGAATCGGCCTTCTGCCTCCGAGAATCTAATCCCGACAGGTTATAGGCCTCTGCTGCCTCGTCCGTCTCTTCCGTCTGTGCCGACGCCTCTGCTGGTATCTGTATTCGAGAATGAACCTAAACGTGGTTGTTCAATTTCAATAACTGCCTCTAGTGTTTGGAGACTGGACCGAGACCGTAAATCTTTTAGCCTGGTATGTGAAGGAGTGTTGAATGAAACTCGGAGGTATTACCATCCCCTACTACCCTATGGCTTTGAAATTGAAGATTCTTGGATAGAGTACGAAAGGGCGACGGGGTTGTCATGGACTTCCTATAAACTTGAGAACATTCGATATTCCTGTCTGCATCCGGAGAAGCCGGAGATTGTCTACTTCCGTCATGTTGGTGGCGAGGAAATCTTGTCCTGCGATTCGAGGAAGGGAGGCCTGATACACCACTCTCTCCTTGGAGAACCACCTCCACAGCGTTGGGCGCTCTTCCAGCCGAGGGTTTCATGCTGGCCTACTCCAATTCCAAGATATGAGAAATTGCGGGCTATGTATGATGGAAGCTACGACTGTTGGGATCAGAGCAGCCAGCCAACATCGCCATCAATAACTGGAGTATGATTGTCTGCATAACTTACAATGTTGAAAGAATAGGGGACCTGCTTTTGACAAATCATTCATTCATGTCTACTTGAGTCTGTTTCTGGTTCTATCTGGACCAATGCATCATTCTGAAATGTCAACGAAGTGTAAATTAATCCCACTAACTGGGATCATCATACATTGCTTTTCAATCAAATTTCAATAGCAATGTTGTCGATCATTATACAGTTTGGAGAAGCTCGGGATAAGGAGAGTAAAAACAAGGGTAAACTGAGTTTTACTATTTTGATCAAATTGGGGCACTTCAAAAACCTCGCTAGTCTGGCTTATACCTGTTTGAAAAGCATCTGCAGAAGTTCAGCAGATACCCACATGTTCTTTATGGCTCTCGTTTTTAATATCTCGTGCCCCACTTCCCATAATTGAGAGACCAGGCATATGCAATGCAACAGAAACAGAGAGTGTCAATGAAAGAATTTATATTCACTTCCACCTTTCAAAAGACAAATGCTTATACAATCCCCTAAAAGAGCTCAAATCTAATTATACTAGCAGCCAAACAACATAGATCATGATGCAGCAAAGATATCGATTTGACAAATTTTCCTTACGCTTTGGCTATGGTTGTACATATTTTGAGCCCTATTGTGGGGAACAATTGTTTGATACAAGTCACCTAAGAATATTGGACAAGCATTCTAGACTTCGTCTAGTTCCACTCTGCAAACCTGAGCTATTTCTTCTCTCGTGTCTTCTTGTCCACCTGCTTCTGCTATTTCAGGATGCTGGCTATGGCATTGATTGACTTGCCATCAAGCTTCCTCCTATGATTGGTATGCACATCAGTAGGGATGGCAATCAAACCCGAACCCATGGGTACCCACCCGACCCAACCCGGTCAACGCGGGTAAAATCCGTGTTGACGGGTTTTGGGTCGGGTTTGGGTTTAAACCCGTTCACTATTCACCGGGTTGGGTTGGGTTTGGGTTTTGGTAAACCCGACCCGTGGGTACCCGCCCACACATATAATTAATTTTCTCGGTATATTTAATATTTTAAACAACTAATCTTATTTATGTTTGTGGAGACATGTCTAATTTTTTCTTTCTAATTGTGTAGAATGAAGTTTGTGTTATCGAGTGGAGAGTGAAGAAACTTAATGGAAAGGAAGAAGCCTTCAATTAATCATGTTATTTATGGATAATTTATGATTTACTACAATTTTCTTGAGTCTTCTAGATTGGTGTTGAACAATTTGTATAGTTAATTTGTGATTTACTTGAATTTTCTAGAATGGTGTTTTAAATATGGATAATTTGTATTGAAAGATTGATATTTGACTTTAATTTTGATAGGAACATGTTATTGTAAATTTTTTACGATAAAAACCCGTGGGTACCCATGAACCCGCGGATACCCAGCGGGTTGGGTTGGGTTTGAGTTTTTCAAACCCAGTGGATTTTACCCCGGGTTTTTTTCACGGATAAACCCATGGGTTTGGGTTTGGCAAAACCCAACCCAACCCGACCCATTGCCATCCCTACACATCAGGCAGTTGATTTTCTTCCTCCGTGCTTTGCTTCCTCTCCACCACAGCACGTATCTTTGCATCCTCTTGTCTGTTCACCATCTCAGTTGCCTCCGGCTCTTGTCTGTTCAACATCTCAGTCACAACAAAGGGCCTTCAAGCTGCATTTGACCTCCTTTAGTTCCTTCTTTGCCTCCTCGACCAGGTTAAAGTTGTCCTTGACCCTTATCACAACTCCATCTTCCGGATTCAGAGTTACAGAACGAAGTGCTTCCTTGTAATGTTTATACAGGCGGCTCACGCCTTGTTGCTTGAGAACTATCCTTGATCTCAGTTTCTCTTTATCTTGCTTGAAGTTGTTCATTTGTCCTGCTCTGTTGTCTTTACGGTGGCCTCCAATAGTGATGCCTTCTCCTCCATATCGATTATTGTATGTTTGTTGCAGAACTGTTGAGTAAACTGGAGCATGAGGGGCATCACGCCCCCACGTGCCCTGATATCCTCCGGGAAGTAGGACTGCTGCAAATAACAAACAAAACAGGGCATCAAAACCACACTTCTTTAATCAATACAACCTAGGTTATCTAAACCCACCTTCATCAAGAAAACAACCACAAACCCTATCTCACGCAGAGAATAGATTAGCAGGCCATCAAAACCAAACTTCTTTAATCAATACAACCTAGGTTATCTAACCCCAACTTCATCAATAAAACAACTACAAACCCTAGTTCTTGTATTTCGTTGTCCTTGGAGTGGATTCCGTGGTTGCTCTGGCAGGCATCGATCTGAATCGGCCTTCTGCCTCCGAGAATCTAATCCCGACAGGTTATAGGCCTCTGCTGCCTCGTCCGTCTCTTCCGTCTGTGCCGACGCCTCTTCCGGCTGTTCCACCTAGAACCTAGTTCTTGTGTTTTTTTGTCCATCGAGTGGATTCCGTTGTCCTAATGTTCTTCGGTGGATTCTGTGGTTGCTCTGGCAGGCATCGATCTGAATCGGCCTTCTGCCTCCGAGAATCTGATCCCGCCAGGTTATAGGCCTCCGCTGCCTCTTCCGGCTGTTCCGCCTCCGCCGTTGCTTCTTTCGGTTGTTCCACCTCCTTTGCCTCCTACAGATATTTTCTTCTTTTTGTGTTCCATTCCGATCTAAACCTATAACCACAAACCCTAGCTCACGCAGAGAATAGATGAGAAGGCCATCAAAACCAAACTTCTTTAATCAATACAACCTAGGTTATCTAGCCCCAACTTCATCAATAAAACAACTACAAACCCTACCGACACAGAGAATAGACGAGCAGGGACCAACCTTAAAAGAGGTCATGGGGGCGGTGACGATTTTCCCCCAAACTAGTGCCAGAGGAGGTAATTGTGGCTGTTGGTGTCGCCTGTACAGTGGCAAAGACAAATTGATTGTGAGGGCCAATGATAAGCATAACACTATCTAACCCTAATTAGGCATAATCAAGAAAACAAAGCCACAACCCTAACCCAGTGACGAAGCATAGAACAAACGGGAGGAACCAACCTTAGAAGAGGTCATGGGTCCCGAAGCAGACCCTGTCGGGTAGGCGTTGACGGGCTTGGCAGAGACTGGATTTCCCACAGAATGAGTATCGATGGGGGAGGTGATCGTGGCGGAGTCTGCACTTAAAACTTGGCTTGTTCTCTGTAAGACCCAATTTTGAAAATATCAACTAGGTGTGATATATCTTAATCTTAATCTTTAATCTTTAAATATATTAAAGGGGATTGAAAAAAAGACCCATCCATGTAAGCATTAAAAATCCTCCCCATGATTTTCACTATTAGGTTTTCTTTTTTAATTTTTCTAATGTTTTTTATTAGAAACGGTTACCTAGTTTAATTCATTAAAAACAATTACCAGTAGGGGTGTCAATTCGGTTGTCGGTTAGCGGCTAACCGTTCAGTTCAACCGATAACCGCCAGTAGCGGCTAACCAAAAACCGACGAAATATAACCTCGGTCGGTTGTCGGCAAGGAAGGGTGGCTGTTCGGCTAGCCGAGTAACCGGTGACAATTAACCGCGGCTAACCGAGCTAACCGAGCTAAACCCAATCAATGCCAAACGACACCGCTAGCCCAATCCCCCACAAAAATCGAAACCTAATATCAAGACTCTGCCTCTCCTCCACCCTCCCAGAACCATCACTTCCCTTCGACTCTGCCTCTCCTCCACCCTCGAAAATCATTCGTTCCGCCGCCATCTCCCGTCTCCCGACCCGGCCACTCCGCCCGTCCTCTCCTTCCGACGAACCCGCCACTCTGCCCTTCCTCTCCTCCACTCGCCCCCACAACCACGAATCTCCAGTCCGCCGATCCTCTGCTCTGCCGTTCGCCCCCTTCCTCTTCCTTTCCTTGTCGCACCCCCAATAACAAAAACCCAGAAAAATAAACCCAGGTGGCTATGTAGGAGGGAAGAAGTCAGATCTCTTCGATCTGGTTGGAGATGCAGCCATGCAGGGACCGCGACGAAGAAGTTGGAGATATGGATTCTGGATCTACGGATTGGTGGGTGCGGCGGGAGGATTAGTGACCATTGGAGCTGTCTCGGTCGGTGGTCGGAGGAGATGAAGAGTCGCCGCCGTCCTTCCTCTCCGCGAGTCGTCGTCGCCGTCCTTCCTCCTTTTCCGACTTTTGTTTGCGGCGGCGGGATTGGTGGGTGGCTGGGTGTGATACTGCGACAAGAGGAGAGTGGAGAGATGAGGAGATGAGGAGAGTGATGGGTGGTTGTCTGTCTCCATCTATCTCCATTTTCTTTTTTTGTTTTTAGTTTTTAGTTTTTTTAGGTTTTCATATAATAAAACAATAAATTAATGATTATAAATAATATTTTTTCGGATAGTCAATTAACCGCGGTTTAACCGTTAACCGGTTGGTCGGTTTGCGACAAACCGAAGCATGCTAGACGGTCGGTGGCCGGTGACTGTCAGCGTGGTCTCGGTTTAACTGATAACCGAGAAATTGGTTTTTGGTTAAACCAAAACCGACCGACTGACAGCCCTAATTACCAGTTTCCATTATTATTATTTTAGTTAACATTACCCTTTCTATATTCAAATCGAAACAACACATGTACTTGATAAATTAATGAATTAAAAACTTGAATATGTAAATTTCCTTGTACGTTCATTTATATATTTTTAAGAATGTGTGTGAATTTATTATTATAAATTTCAAATGAACTTCTACCTTATTTTCCATATTCAACCAGGAAGCAGTGGGGAGGTATTTGCAGTTGAATGTTTTCACAAGTATACGAATAATTTTGAGGTGATGGTGCACCTTGTGGATGTGACAGCAGTTATGTCTGGCATACTGCGGGGGACTATCAGGTGACACCTTTTGGGGGAGTCGGCTGGTACTTCGTCTCGAGCAGTTACACTCTCTTTTATTGGGATTCGCCCAAAGAAATTATTTTCCCGAGCCTCAGGTCTACCCCTAATGAGAGGAGCAATAACCCTCTTATCAGTCCCTAATAACATGGTCAACTTAGTGAGGGCTAAAATTGAACGTGCTAGTTGTCTCGTATGGTGGAAAGGTAATTTAGTACAAGACTCTAGTTTCTCTTGCTAAACCAATCATCCTCACACTTAGAAGGTCCTCAATTTGTGTATTGTATCGCACAAAAGTCCCAAAAAAATATTAGCACACAATTATGATCCTTTGTCAGCTTGCTAACTGAAAGCAAATTGCATTTGAAGTCAAGTATATTTAGCACATTCTCCAGCCCCGATTTATCTGGAAGTCGCACTTTTCATGTGCCAAGAATAGAAAGTCTTTCCATGTTTGGTAACCTGACAAGTGACATGTGCTTTCTCAATGTCGAATTCTTGTTCCTCAAGCAATTCATTATTTGAAGCAATATGGTATGTGGTTCCATAATAAATTATCCAAGAGCCAGAATCATGTTTTGTCTTACCAGCCATGTTAACCTGGTGAGTTTAATTCAAATTCTGATTTGGTTGGTGCAGCACTCCAAGTGGTTGTTTTAGTTATTTCCAAAATTGGTGGATCTGAGTACAGAAGGCAATGAATATGGTATTTCTTTTGGGCCCTATGAGTTAGATTCAATAATTACCGTGAAACCAAGCGTGACTTCGAAAGCACCAAGCTGCAACCTAGCCAAAACCTTCTCTAAGTACATTACCGGATGGAGGAAAAGGGTATCCCAAATGACATCCAGACCCCTGGAGGGGGGCAACTGGAAATTATAGTGAAAAGCAGTGTTATTAAAGCCGAGCCGAGCCGCTCGGCCCGACCGGTAAAACCGCCACCCGATCACAAAACCGGTTCGGAACAGTCTAAAAGCCGCTCCGGTTTTATGTAGCGGTTGACGAGCGGCCGGTGCGGTTAACCGCTCGAGCCGATTGAGCCGCTCGTCCGGTTTTTGTCATTCAGCCGTTAAACTTAATTAAAAAAATTGCAGAAAAATTGAAAGTTGAAATAAACCAAAAATGTCGGGCTCTCAAACTGAATCCTTATTTCCATTTCACAATTTCGAAGGAAAGAGACGAGCTCTGATTAAGAAATGTCAACTATTTATACTGATAACGTTTATTAGGTACCGGTTCTCTAACGATTTTTTAACGGGCTAATGTCGGTTGGACCATTAAAGTGCGAGCCGTTCGCATTACTGGATCATGCTCCGGTTTGGTTCTGACAACATTGGTGAAAAGCCTCTTGCCAGAGTATCAAAAGCATATGTATGCCCCATACCTACCCGACTTCAAAGCTATCATAGAGATCGGTTAAAGAATTGAGGTAAAAATGTTGATTAATTCGTATTTCTACAAGCCAAATAGAACCTGTAGTAAGCATGAATAGTTTGATGTCGTTGTTGAACGTTCACTCACGACCGGATGGTCGTTGTTTTTAAGGTATATAATGTATCTATCTGAATGAAAGCAACTCGATTTCGAGGTGCTATGAGCGGTGTTGAAATGCAAGTTCTTTATTCTTGAATGGGATGGACTCATGTCGAAAAAGATCCTGATTTGCTTCACTTCCCTACTACGTATACTTCACTCGCGCTCTCCGTCTTCCAAGAAACCTCATACTCGTCTGAGGATTTAAAAAAAAAGCATAAATCACAGGAAAAATGCAAAATCAAAGAAAAGAAAATCCTCATATACGAGGAGAAATCAAATTGCATTGAAAAATCCCGTTTAAATGCAAAAAGTAAGATCTCCAATCTCATCTAATACAAAAATAAGGAAAGAGAATGAACTAGAACAAAGCATATTCTTTTCTCCCCTGTTTTCTGCTGTCATCATCACCTGATCTTTGGCTCTCTCTACCCTATTTCTGATTATTATAACAAGGAGGTAAGGGTTAATAATTAATTAATTAAACTTTTCCGTCAGTTCATCTGCATGTTTGTTGATCCAAGTTTTGTGTTTGCATTATTCTCCCTTGAACTACAAGCTTTGCAACTTGGAACCTTCGACACTCATCAATCCACCGATGAAAAGAGTCGATTTCACGACTTCCCTCCCCGATCACATCTCATGCATGCCAAACGCCTGACTAGCTAGTCCAAAATGGTTTCCCTCTCACCCGGTCCTTTACACGACATAATGAATTTTATATCATTCTCTTATACACGTAAGATGAGGATCCCGACATTGGTACGTTTCTGCTGAAGTTATAAGTTAGTGGTGCTTTAATGGAGACGTAGGTTTATCATGTGAAGAAGACATTTGATTTGAATTGATTTCATTTTACATGTTCACATTCTTCATTGCTGGCTGTCTCCTCCTCTTGCTCCATGTTGTTCTTGCTGTGGGCCGCCATTGTTGATGGAAATGGGCTCCGCCTAGTAAAGCCTATTTTATACCTGGAGTTCAATGAGCTATAATGAATTGATTTCTAATAGGTCCACTAGCCTAGAACCTGGAGGTCCAGGTTCGAATCCCATAAGTAGTATCTTGATAAAAAAAAATATATATATATATCACCTATATAAAAAAAAATAGGCCCATTACGATCCCAACCCCATTTTATTCCATTTTTTTCATTCCTATTAATCCTATACCTTCCATGCTAGTAGGCATGACAAAAATATCCGTAATCGTGGATATCCGTCCGAATTTGACATAATCGGGTTGGGTAAAACCCGAAAGACTTTTAGTGGGTACGGGTAAAACCCGAACCCAAATGTTGCGGGTAATGGGTGGGCATAGTTTTCTCACTATCCAACTCGAACCCGCCCGATTATACACATGTATATGTATTTTGTCTAGAAATAACCAATATTTTTCTCTAACCTATTTTATATCTAGCATATAAATATAATATTTTTATGAAATTGTGATGTTTTAATTAATTTTCTTCATTCTAGTGAATTATTGTCGTACTTTTCGTCTTACGTAACGTGAGAATACGTGTGAATATTAACATAATGGTTGGAGTTATAAATAGAAACTACTACCCATGAATAACCGTGGATACCCGAAACCCGAACGTGTACGGGCATGGTTTGGATTTTCTACCCGTATCTTATGTGGGTATGGGTATGGGTAAAACCCGAACTACTTTTGGTAGGGTAACGGATATGCACTATCCGTCCCCTACCCGACCTATTGCCATCCCTACATGCTAGCATCCTAACGAAGGAGTTCTTACCATAGTAATGTTTTAACTCATAGTATTCGAATAAATTGATTTCTTTAATTAATTGATTTAATTTGTTTAAGCATTTTAACTAGTTTGGTCCAGATGTTTTTGTTTGGTTTCAGAAACTGCTAACAAATCAAACCAACTAAACAATTAATCATGCATCCTAACGAATGAGTTCTTACCATAGTAATCATTTTAACTCATAGTATTCGAATAAATTGATTTCATTAATTAATTGGTTTAATTTGTTTAAGCATTTTTAACTAGTTTGGTCCAGATGGTATTGTTTGGTTTCAGAAACCGGCTAACAAATCAAACCAACTAAACAATTAATCATGTATCTAATATATTATATACTCATACTTTGCATAACCACTCAAGAGTGAAACATTTATCTCTTTTGGACCCATAAAACAATAAAGCTCATTATTATTCCTATACTATACTTTGTTCTTGTTTGTAGAGTGTAGACAACACCATATTGACACCTAATTTAGATAAAGCTCATACATTATATTGGATGAAAACCTCAAATGGAATGACCCATTCACCGTCTGATAATTTTAAGGGACTAACATGATTCACATAGACATACCCAATTTGATAAATTTATATACCTTTCACATATATTTTTGTTAGATGGCTACTTCTAGTGACTCTAAGATAATTATATTAGTTTCAAAATGTGGGACAACTTCGCATCAATCCATTAGGTATCCGTAAACGATCTTGTTAAAAAGCAAAATGAGGGACTAAAAGGAATAATCTTCAAAGTTAAGGGGTAAAAAAGTACTAGAAGAAGCAACTACACCCACTACAGGGATTAACTTGGCATAGTTGGGTAATTCCAGGGATTGGTGTGCAATTACACGAACTGGAAAATACAAAAAGCTCCTTCCTTCCTTCCTCTCACGCTACGTTTCGTCGGCTACCAGATGATGTCGTCTCCGTTCAACGTCGAAGCTGCCGGGATTTAGACGAACGCTCGGAAAGAGAATCAAAAAGTTGAGTTGGGTTTCGGAAAATTGGCCGGAGTACCTCGTCGCTGTTCAGTCTTCCCCTGCTCGCCGCGCGGATAAATCCCCTGTGAGTGCTTCCCGGAATTCTGGTCCGTTCGCTAGTCGTACTCGAGCTCGATTCAAACATTGAATCACTTTTTTATCATAGCTTGCCATTGACTTTGGAGTGAAGCCATATCCTGAATAATGAATATCCCCTGCTAGGCTGCTAGCTTTAGGTTTGCTAGTTCCGCTGTTCTGGTTTTGTGCTTAATTTTGCAGCTGAATTCTGATTGAATTGTGTTGGTGTCTAGAAATCCCGGCGGTGGTTTAATTGGTGAAGAGGGCTATGAACAAAAGGTCCAGTTGCTGTGCGATTTGTGAGCACTCAAATCGTGCTTCCATTTGTGCAGTTTGTGTCAATTACAGGTGAGAAGTAGTCACAAACCTGAACTTTTGGCAGTTAATGAGTTCGAGATATGCGATTTTTTGTAGCATCCCATTATTGATTCTTCTTTGTGGTGGGGGATTTGTAGGTTGAATGAATTTAGCAACTTGTTGAAATCGTTGAAGAGCAGGCGGGATTCTTTGTACTCGAGACTAAGTGAAGTCCTTGTGGCAAAGGTTTGATATTATTGGTTCATCGTGTGCTGCTGTTCCTCTTGCTCTCAAGGGTCAGGAGTATGCTGTCACTGCTAAAAGTTAGTGTGACAATGGATTTGATGCAATTTTGCTTGCTTCATTTGTTCAGGGGAAGGCAGATGATCAGTCAAATTGGAGAGTGCAGCACAAGGAGAAGGTCGTAAGTTTGAAGGAGAAGTTGCGTCGTAGTAGAGAACGACTAGTTCAAGGTTTGGACTTCTTGTATTTGGCAGAGGGAAGTAGAACTTAGGTTACCTGCTATTGAAGTATCTTTGTGTCATAATTTATCAGACAATGCATGAACTTTGCAGGGAAGGCTAAGGTTGAGAGGATGTCGGGTGAGCTAAATGTCAAATACAGTGTCCTAGATTCAGCTCGTGGTGTGGTAATAATTGTTTTGCACCTATTTAAGTTTTGGTTTTTGTTGGGTTATTTTCTTAATTATGTACGTGAGCTTATGTGTGGTTCATTACTGTGCAGTTAGAAAAGAACCGTCTGGAACAACTTGACAAGTTTTATCCAAACCTCATATGCACTCAGAGTTTAGGACACGTGAGATTTACATGCTGATTCTTATGGGTATTTACATCTTTATGTTTCGAAACATATTGCTTTATTCATTGTGTGGAATTCTGTGACCTCCAGATGGCTATCACCACGGAACTTCTTCATAAACAATCTGTGGTCATGAAACAGATCTGCAAGTTGCTACCTCAACGGAAGGTAAGAGCTGCTCAATCAGGGGTTCCTATAGTTTTGTACGCACGTTCAGTATCTTACCAGAAAAAAAGAAGAAGGAAACTACGAAGTGAATATACAGGTTTACATCAGGAAGCCTATAGTTGGTTATAATATATCGTTAAGGTCTACTGCAGATACCATCAGTTTCAATCTTTCCCAACTTATTAGACATGGCCCGGAAACGATAATGTCGTGCAGGCCCTACTGATGTATTAGGATTGTAATACTATATTTCGGGTTTACTAGTCTTACTCATGGCTGGAGTATGAGCGAACTTGTGGTCCTTATTTGGATTCATGAAAGGAAGAAATACTGTAACTTGGCTGTGATTCTGGTTCAGTTAAGTGTACCTGAATATAGATTGTAGTAAGCAAATCCATTTGTGTACCACATCATTGAAGTTCCTTGACAGTAGTATGCACGTAGAATATGGAAATTATGTTCATATAGACAATAACAAACTCTTTCTCTATTTTCGGGGTCTTGATGTTGTTGTCTAGGAAAAAAAACATTGGATGTATTCCTCTTGGCCGTATAATCCACCACCCCAAGACAGCCTTTTCATGCATGGTCTTTTTTGTTTCCAAAGGTTCTCTGTCTTTTGGTCATGTGGAGAAGTGGTGGAAGCTGCTTAGCTATCTTTCAACTTTGATTTAAGGTCTTAGCTTTCTGATACCGATTACATTGTGTACCCCCAATGTTGATCAGGTGAAAATCGAAGGGGAGAGGAGTAGTGGCCAATTTGATCTAATCTGCAATGCACGCTTACCAAGAGGACTTGACCCCCACTCTGTACCTTCAGAAGAGCTTGGTGCCTCATTGGGGTAATTTTCGCACATTCATCATGCAAATAAATGTTGCCCTAGTAGTGGATAAAAAAAACGTTATCCTCGTAGAACTTGAGAAATCTAATCCGTTCGAATAAATTCCTTCTTAAAGTAGTCATCATGATGTCTGGGTTACAGGTACATGGTGCAGCTTCTAAATCTTGTTGTTCGTAACTTGGCTGCCCCTGCTCTTCATAATGCTGGTTTTGCGGTATGTTCAGCTGTGCCTCCATTTAAAAATGTTCCTGCTAATCACAGCTCTGTTAAATCCATCGATTATGAACTTAGCCATCTCTCTCAACAAACACAAGTTATCTTTTAAAATGATTTGCGAAGCTATGTTCTGTGATCCCCCCTCCCTACTTTTTTTCTGTGTTATAAATCTTCAGTGAGATAGCCTGGGATCTTATCTCTGTTTTAGATGTGACGTCTGACTCAATGTCTCTAGTTGCTTGTAACAAGGACATTTGTAATTCTGTGAGTGGTTTGCAAGTTTACCAACTTATGAGGTCTGGTTCCTTTTACAGCGTCTTCCCGTAATTTGATAGTTCCAAGTGAAGAGCTTTCAAAACCTTCTATTTTCTTCATATACAAAATCTATTTATATCTGTGTTTACTGTTTCTATCTATGCTTGGAAGTGAGTTAAATGATAGTGGAATACTACTCTGGTCAATTTCCTTGTATCTGGATCTCAATTTCATACCTCTATTTTCTCAGGGCTCTTGCTCTCGAATATGGCAACGTGATTCTTACTGGAATGCCCGGCCCTCATCAAGAAGGTATATATGTTGGGAGAATTGTATTTCTTTGTTTGTTTGAAGACAACGGGTGATTTAGGAATATCAACCTTTTTGGACTGAATCTTTCCCTTCCCCATGCAGCAATGAGTATCCTCTTTTTATACCCCGCCAGAATTATTGCTCTGGCAGTGGTGAAAATTCAGTTACTGATTCTGATAGAAGCTCCAGTAACTTTGGTGTTGCCTCAATAGAGTCAGAAAGAAAGGCATATCTTGATTCTTCCCGGAGTAGTAGCTTCAATTACTCATCGGCCTCTGCACATTCAGTAGAAACGCACGAGGACTTGCAGAAAGGCATTGCACTTCTGAAGAAAAGTGTGGCTTGTGTGACAGCTTATTGTTATAACTTGCTGTGCTTAGAAATTCCTTCTGAAACATCTACCTTTGAAGCCTTTGCAAGACTATTGTCAACGCTTTCTTCTTCAAAAGAAGTCCGGTCTGTTTTCTCCATGCAAATGGCTTGTTCAAGGTAAGTCTTTGTGCAGTATTAATCAATCCCTGGAAGATGTTTTTCTTAAAACTCTTATTTTTCAGATTTGTGCTCATCTTAGATGCCATCATTAATTTGCTGAAATATTTAATTTTTTTAATCTTTGCATTAGTCATGCTTTTCTCTTTTAGTTGTCATTTTAGAGCTTGAACTTACTGTAGCATTACTGTGAGTTCAACATTCAAAATTTGGTTGTTTGTTTCGTGTCTCGAAGGAGAAGTTGTCCTTTGGGAAGTATTAGGAGAACTAAGTCAATGGGAATTTTTCAATTCAGACTATTTACTTTCGGTATTAAAGAGAAGGATGTAGTAATAGAGGAGCAGTGTGTTTAATATCGGCTCTGGGAAAGGACAGTTGTTGGTAAAAACTCATGTTAAGTGAGTTTTTCTGGAATAGATGATTTGCCGCATCAATTGTTAGCAGAGGCTTTCCTTACAATGTGTCTGTTCGCTTGGGTAGAAGTCAAGCTACGAAAAGGCTGAACAAACGTATCAGATATATTTAGTTTCAGTTGTCATGGTATGAGGATACAAGAGTAATCATTCAGACGCCCTTGCTTGTTCAGACACCTATAACTCTGTCCTCAAGTTAGTGTTCCTTTCGCGTTTCAGGTCAGGTAAACAAGCTCAAAAGTTAAATAAATCTGTCTGGAATGTAAACTCAGCCTTTTCATCCAGCGCGTTACTGGATAGTCAACATGCACTGCATCTAACGGTATCGTCTCATAACTTTTTCCTGCTGATTTCTCGCATTATAATGTCATCTTCCAGATGTTACTTAGACATTCCATGTCAGCTGTTCAAAATGCATTACTGCTCTCATTTCCAGAAAGCAATGGTCTTTTTAATCGATGCACCTCTTCCTGCTTGCTTATTTCTTTTGCAGAAGAACATGAGTGAATATAACCTCCTAAACTCGACCACCAGTTTCCTGTACGGCCCTACCGATATGTCGGAGTTGGGGAAATACGAAGGGCTCGTTGATGGATGGGATCTGGTGGAACACCCTAAATTTCCTCCTCCGCCTTCGCATACCGAAGACATCGAGCATTGGACTCGCGCCATGTTCATCGATGCTACAAAGAAGAAATAAAACCTTCTGCAGTGATGCAGACCTTAGCAAGCAGGCTACTTCTGTACATATTGCAGTTCTCTGCTCTGTTGTTGGCTGTAACAATGTACATATAATAGACCTAGAGAGCTAGTCTCTGTCGCCTTTGATTCTTAAAACTTATTCTAGCATCACAGCAGCCTCTCTCGTGTAAATTTGAATGCATGATATAAGATAAAGAGGTAATCTGCTCAACTGAACCGCTGAGCTTACTCTTATATCTACATCTGAAACTGCCATTAACATGTGAAGTCAGCAGAGTTCACATGGTCCACACCACATTCATTGCTTCATGTTATCGTTTACAAACGAATTCGTCGATCTTTCTAGGGTGGAACGGTGAGTACTTCAATTGCGAAAGAAGAGAAATGGGGAACATAGATGTAACTGTACTTCATTGCTTCATATTCGAGTTCTTAGGCGATTTTGTCGAGAGAGGGGAAACTCAATGAGACCCAAAAACATCTCTAAACCAGTGTTCCATGCCAAAATGTCAAAATCCAAACGGAATCGTCCTCTCTCTCAAAGATTTTGCAAAGATACCTGTGCAACAAAGGACATGAACTCCATCGACAAGACGGCCGAGAACAACCATGTTTGTCGACCAATCTATGCCAACAGTTTTTGGCAAACATAGGAGCTAGGCAGTTTATGGGTTGATATTCTGCACGTGCTCTCTTGTACTTGCATGATTCGAACGTAAATGCAGAGGTAAGGAGGTCAGGAATACTTGTGGTTGATATGGCTCGAGGTTAAAGGGGAAGAAAGTCTTGGATAAAAGAAGGGCTAGGAAAGAAAGTGAAAGGTCCTATAACTCTAACCTTGGAAACTGCCCTAAAGAGTTGAGGAGCATCCAAGTGTCGGGAGGGTAAGAGAGGACCAAAAGTATCTTATGTATCGATCTGCTGCTGCCTTTGCCAAGGTCGTCAAATTAAGATTCCTCAACAGATGATGGGCTTTGATTTTGATTGACATTCCATATGAAGAAAGACTATGGAGTCTTTCTTCCTACTTATGGACTATGGAGTAGGGTTATACACTAATAATGGTATGTACTTATTTTTGTAGGAGTTGGGTTGTATAGGCTTCTCATTTGTTAGGGCTGAAAATTTGCCTGTCTCGTCCCTGTCCCGTCCCTGTCCCTATCTGATCCGTCTCTGAAGGGTCAAGATGTATAACCGTCCCGTCTCGTGCCTCTCTCCTTCTTGACCCTGTCTGACCCTCAAGGGTTGGGACGGGACGGGACGGGTCAGTGGGTCGACTCTAATCAACACACTACTTTTTTTACAAATTACGTTTTGGTACCCAAAATTATTTTTTCTTATAATTTAGTACCTAAATTTTATTTTTTTACAAATAAGTCCATAAATTTTGTTGGTAAAATTACGTTTTGGTACCCAATTTTTTTTATTTTTACAAATTAGTACCTAAACTTTTAAAACTTATCAAAAAGGTCCAATGAAGTATGAGATATTTGTTGTTGCTAAGGGTCACATGTAGGGGTGAACAAACACACCCGCAAACCGACCCAGCCGTCCAACCCGACCCAACCCACCCGTATTTATCGCTAAATCGAAGATTTTGGGTTGGGTGAGGGTTTTCTTTTGTACAACCCGCCTCTTTTGGGTTGGGTTTGGATTTTGGATTACACAACCCGTAGAACCCGACCCAACCCGTGTTCCAATTATTGGTATGAGTTCGTATCCAAAAAAATATTTATGTCGTATATAGTCATACTTATGAGAAAATTAAGATATTTCGCCATGTTTTTCTCTTTAAGTCTCACTAATCTAATGCATTCTTCGACTTAAAGTTTAGACATATATTTAATATAGCTATGATTCACGTAATTTTTTTTTTCTTTTGTACAATTTTAAAAGAATATCATATTATGGATGCGTTCATTTGTAACCTTTTTAGCCTATTTCAACAAATGTCGTGAAAAAAACTAGACATAAGTTGAAGTAAATCAAGTTTTATTAAACTTCAAACAATATTTGTGAATTTTGATACATTTCACCTCAGTTTATTCGTTTGAAATTTTTAATATGTTATAAAATATTTTTATGATGTAGAATAATTACATATTTTGTGTTGGGTTGGGTTTTTACTTAAAAATATCGCCAACCCAACCCAACCCAACCCAATTAGAAACAAACCGTAGGGTTTAGATTTTTTTGGGTGGGTTTGGGTTTCATATTTCCCAAACCATAGTGCATGGATCGGGTGATTAAAATGTCTAAACCCGAACCACCCGACCCATGTACACCCCTAGTCACAGGGTCAAAACGTGACCCGTCCCTAAGTTGTCCCGACCCGTCCCCACCCTTACAGGGTCAACAAATGACTCGTCCCTAATCTGTCCCTGTAGACAAACTGACCCGTCCCGACCCTTAGGGACGGGATGGATCGGGACGGGTCAGTGGGTCTTCCGGCACAAGCTTTCACCCCTATCATTTGTTATGGTTTGGCCTTTTCATGACATATACGGGTGCACAAACTCTTTTTTAATATATTTGTAGAAAACAGACTGGTACACAAATCCTACACGGGACGGACAGTTAGTCAAGTCAATGAATTTAACGAAACAACTAACGAATGATTATAATTGTCTATCCGTCTTAGAAAATTTAACTATTTTATGATTTTATCGCATTTAGATTTGGCTATTTATTCATAAACAATGACAAAGCCACGTTGAAGGTAAGGGGGGCTTTGCCACCCTCAACTCTTCAGATATAGGTTAAAGTACATGCAAAATTTGTAATAAACTTGAAAATAATTTAGACAATATCAATCTTATTATGTAGACTACTCAAAGGAGATGACTAATTAAGAAAGGCATGATTATAAATTTATAATTAAAACAAGAAACATTACTAATACTTTTGGAAGTTACATATGGAGAATTGGACATATTCTCTGCCCCATTAAATTATACTCTAGGCACTACTAACTCTAGATCATATAATTATTAGTTAATGATATCCTCATGATTGATTTGATTGTGCAAAAAATGTTCTCTAAAATCTCATTCCCACAATGACCCATTTTCTCATTATTGCAATGATAATAATGTTGCTAATTACTTAATTAAGAGCATGCAATTGAAGAAAAAGCAAAGACAAAACTAGTAAAAAGCCTCTTCCTCTATCTGTGATTGTAGTGTATTGCCAGCACTTGTTGCATTTGTTTAGGCAGAAAGTAAACAATCAAAGAAAAATTAAGTGATCAAATGATTAGCATAAGCATCTGAGTGACGAATTAAAGCACTACCAATTAATTAGTACCTTTGGAAAAAACTTATTAATACAATTAGTGGCTGCACTATTTGATTAAAAAAAATGAATTATATACCAAATAAGGAAATTGCAGATAGATCCATGCATTGTGTTACATAATATAAATGCCCCAAATGGAAAGGTCTGGCTATATTTGTTTCTCTTTTTCATTCATAAAATAATGATAATTTCTCCTTTAATCATCCTTTATTGTTTGTGTAGAGCGTAGTTTCCCATAATACAAAAGCTAAATAAATTTAATTAGTTCCTTTAGCTCGAGACTGTCTTAGAAGGATCCATTTCTGTGCAAATAAAATTCTTTCTGTCTCCGCTTTACCTTTAAAAATTACAGCAAATCAAACCAACTAAATCACAATTAGAAATTAGGAACTGATCTAAGTTATGTCTCAATATCTATGGTTATCTATACTTGGTTATCAAGGCGGAACAAACCCGTTTGCGAATTGTTTGGTATTCGACTATTCGTATTGATAAAAAACATGTTCGACATTCGATTTGTTGTTTAACGAGTCAGTTATGATCAGTCAAGTCATGATTAGCAAACGGGTCACGCGTTTGAATTTGATCCCGCTAATCTTGGCATGCTCTTGCGAGCTAGCTTGACTCGGTAGGCAAGTCATTATTATTATTATTCTGCACGTGATAATGACCTTGTCGATATATGGAGAGAAAAAAAAGATGTCCTGCCTAGGGAGAGATACAGAAGAAACGATGCACATTGCTAGTAAACGCATGGTATAAGATCCATACTAGATTCTCTCTCCCAACAAGTCGAGTTTATCGGGACGGATTGGTTGTTGACATGGTATCGAAGTCTTCAGAAGACTTGAGAAATCTTGTGTTCGAATTTCGATGAACTCGCCATTTTGTTAAGCACTTGATAGTATGACGACGACCAGTAGTGCAAACTTCTCTCGAATCTCCATATGCTGAGTTGGCTTTTTTCGTTTGATAAGGCATGTTCGTAAATTATATAATATCCATACCTGAACCTCTTTTAACAACTCGCGAGTTATTGAGATTAATTAGTTATATTGAGATACTTGTTTTTCTTTCTCACCAATTATACATCAAAATAAATCCACACATACCACTTTTAAACTAAAGTTCCATGTCCACTTTCACTTACTATAAATGTAGGGTTTGGGGCACTTCCCACTCCTCAATTCCCAACCAACAAAAACTAAACCAACCAATAAGGGAAATAGTGAAGTACTACTACTGTACTTCTTCCCCTCTCTTAGTTCCTCTCCATCCTTCAATTTCTCTCTCTCTCTCTCTCTCTCTAGAATGGGGAAAGTGATGTCAGATCCTCTGGAGATTGGGAGAGTGATAGGAGATGTAGTAGATAGCTTCAACCCTAGTGTGAAGATGAAGGTCACTTACAACTCCACAAAGCTGCAGGTCTTCAATGGCCATGAGCTCTTCCCTTCTGCTGTTACTCTCAAGCCCAAAGTTGAAGTCCTTGGTGGTGATCTCAGGTCCTTCTTCACTCTGGTAATTATACATTAATCCCTCTAGCTTCTTTTCTTTACCTAATTCCTAGAAAGTAAACTAACCAAGGCATTATATTTATATGTCCAACCTGTGCAAACGATAAACTTTCGGTTTTAGGGACACAATATACCAACAGATCTTTCGCGTGCGACTTAAGTGATTTGTTCGTTAACACGTAGTGGTTGTTAAATTTGCAGGTGATGACAGACCCAGATGTCCCTGGGCCGAGTGATCCTTACCTGAGAGAGCACTTGCACTGGTTTGTTTTACAGTGCATTCCATTCCATTCATTTTTGTATGATACTTATTTCCTTGTTTTGGCAAAAGTGGGAAAGAGTTGAGGAAAAAAAAAAGGTTTTAAAATATACTGTTACTCTTGCTTTCATTGTTTAAGCAACAAGCTAGCTGCTGCTTGCGAGAAATGGAAGGGTGAAGTACTGAGAATATAATCACCAAAACTAGCAAGACAAAGAAAAAAGGGTAGTGCTAAGGGAATATTGTACTTTTGCAGAGGGGAAAAGTGCAGTACTTTTTACTACTGAATTGAAGGGTGGTGGTGATTGGTGAACCATTGAAAAGATCATATATGCCGTAGTCAAAAATCGCGTTTTAAAATTTAAAAAATTTACGATTTTACACTTCTAAATCACCAAAATGTTTCCACGCGCGTAGAAACTCGCTTTTGACTACATTGCGCGGCATATAAACTGTATGGAGTGAGTCAGTGCTTTTAGTGGCTACAAATGGCTAGCTCATCCGATAACTTCTCTCTCTCTCTTTTACTTAACATGCACATGTATATATTTTAGTTTTCTTTTTAACTGAGAGAGATATACAGTACAGTCTAATGATTTGTTTACCTCAATTAATTAATTAATTAATGTTCCACAAAATTGCTTTGCTGACAGGGTAGTGACTGATATCCCAGGCACCACTGATGCAACATTTGGTAAGTCATCGCGCGGTCAGAGAGAGTGATATAAAATTTATAATGAACTTTTTTTTTCTAATAACTGGAGTTATTGAAATTAATTCGTTTCTAATATGGTATCAAAAACTGGTTTAGATATGTGGTCTTGTGTTTGAATATTCACGCTACCTTTCAATATTTAATAGTTGATCCAAAGATCAAATAATTTTTTTCAAACGCGGCGCGAGTTATTGGGACCAAATTAAACTATGAAAATAATTAGCTAGAGTGAATGATATGTGTGTGTTTCAGGGAGGGAAGTGGTGAGCTACGAGATGCCACGGCCGAACATAGGGATCCACAGGTACGTGTTCCTGCTGTTCAAGCAGAAGTCCAGAGGCCAAACGACGTCGTCGTCTTCGTGCTCGAGGGACAACTTCAACACCAGGAGGTTTGCTCGCGACAACCAGCTTGGCCTCCCCGTCGCCGCCGTCTTCTTCAACGCTCAGCGCGAGACCGCCGCCCGCCGCCGCTAGCCATCTTTTTCCTCAGTCATCATTATATTGTACTACATTAATTTATATCCAGAAGCAGAATATATCTATCTGTTACTGTACGTGCTTTCGATTACCCGATTTTTTTTTAACAATAATTCCATCTTATATTTCACTATCGAAACAAACGTGAAACTCCGGTTACATTATTACAGAAGATCAGAAATTAGATCAAGAATTACTAATCCAGTCAACAGGTAGAGTAGATCTAGCATTATGAGAAATTTTACAATGCTATATAGTATTGGTGCTATAGGATTTTGCTTTTATGGTACAACTTAAAATTGTACGTTTATGTTATGGTACAATTTCAGACTGTACCTATACTTTTTGTACAAATTCTTTTATGGTACAACTTGAACTTGTACCTTTATGTGATGGTACAACTTCAAGTTGTAAAGTTGTACCATAACATAATGGTACAAATTGCTTTATGGTACAACCTAAACTTATACATTTAATGTTATGGTACAACTTTAAGTTGTACATTAAAGCACCAATACTATATAGCATAGTAGAAGTGCTCCTAGCATTATAGCGTGCTACGTACCCAATCGGCTCCGACATTCAACGCTCTCGGCACCTTATTGACTTTAATGGACAGGTTATTTTCTAAGGATGTTGATCACCGAGCCAATCCACCAGGCCGCGCACACCGCCATGGCCATCCCGAATAATCTTTTTTTCAAGGCTATCCACCAGAACCCGACAGTCAGAAAAGACCGTGCATTCCGTTCGTTCCAAATTCTTGTGCTAATTTAATACCTTCCAAGAGGCGAGGGCCTTTGCTTCCGCTTTTAATCGGGGTGGAACAAAGAAGGGTCTCAGCTAGCTCGTCCATCACTCACTTGTCCATGGTGGTTAGAAGTCACAACATCATAAGCCGCCGGCTGGGAGTCGCTAATGAACCACCCATCACAATGAATCATCAAAGGGTGATTACTTGGCGGGGGATTCGTAGAGGTATGGGTTCCCCTGAGCTGAGTAGGAGAGGCATCATTTGAAGATGGGGGCATCGTGTAAACATAAATCATAATAGCATGGATCTTAGAATTAGATGATTTCACGAATCGATAATAGATCGGGGAAACCTACCTCGATCCATGACGAGAGCGGCGGCGGCGCTGGAGTAGTAATCACCGGAATTGTGTTTCTCCCTCTTGACCCCTTTAGGTTTTAGGTTTAGAGATTTCTGTGATGGCTAAGAAATTCTACGTAATGGGTTGAGAGAGGACCAATCCTAGAGCTTCTTTATATAGACCCACCATCAGGGCATATTAGGAATTTACCTTTCATTAACCTAATCAACATAGGATTTACCTTATATATTAAATTATTAAGTCATAATTACACTTGGGCCACAATTATTCCATAGTGACCTACGTGAATTGGGCTTACACCTCGGGCATGAACTCCATTTAGTGCGTTCTCTATAGGTTTGCAAACAGACGTTAGGGGGCCAAAGAACTTTATTCTTGAAAGTACACTCATTCCTAGCCTTCCAGATATTCCAGCAAAGGAACACGATATGGATCAAGGGTTCTTGTGAGATAGCATCCTTGATTACTGATGCATTTTTCTTAACAAGGTTTGCATGCATGCTATATGTATATATATTGGTAATTAACCAACGCCATTACTACAATCGAAAAACCAATATCTGTGTCTTCCTCGAGAAAATAATTTGACAAATCTCTCATTTGCCCCGTCAAATGCCACGGTGTTCTTCTGGTTTCCCTCTCTCCACCGTGGCTTTCCGTCCAAGAAAAACAACAAGAAGTTGAGGGGCCAATTTGTTAAGGAATATCAAAATAGTAAAGCCCAAGAGATCAGCAAGCTCGTTAGACGCGGCCCGTGGGCCATCCTAGATCCTTGCCATATTTGTTTGGGCCCGTTGATTAACGTGCGCGGAGGGTCTGAATTGATCTCACTATCAACCCATCTGTTCAGAGATTTCAGTCACATAAGTTGCCTACGGGCTACGGCTGGTCACCAAAACAAATTTCAGGTAGCAGACTGAAAGCAGCTGTTTCGGTTCCACAATCAGAAATCCAACACTCTTAAAAGTTTTTTACAGTACCAAACAGCCTAGGCTCTGATTGACCAAGAATCCACCGTCCCTTGATATTCAGAATCGTGCAAGGCCTAAAGGTCTGCGCCACCAAAAACACAGAGCCCTCAGGAAGTGGATACAACTGGGAATTGGTCAATCCATCCTTCCCTTCAACGTGCATTCTTTTACTTCAGTTGGAGTGCTGCAAACCCAGAAGAACCAAAGTATTCACATAACTCAATGAGTTGGCCACAGACAGTGATAGAGCATGTTATCAACCATCAAAAACGAGTGACCAAAAGACAAGGAAATGAATCCTGGTAAAGATTAGATATGATATTATAACATTTTGGATCAGGGACTTACACAATATAGATGTGTCCACCCCATCCACTAAGACAATCACGATCTACCGAAGCCAAAAGTGCTTGAGACAGAGTCTCAAATAGCTCCTCGGGTTCCTGAAGATTGAAACAAGGAATTCAGATCAGGGCCATATATGACCGTGAAATGCACACTTATTCATCTAATAAGAATAAGCACCATACATGAAGAACATACAACTTTGGAAAGCAAGGCCATGTTCTCTACTTGATTTGTAAGTTAAAACATAGTCCAGAGCTTTATTAGCTCGATCTTTCCATTAGGCCCTTTTAATGAATCAAAACCTTGCATAAGGTATTTCTCAAAACTCGAACTACTAGATTTTTCTACCACTGGGCCAGCCCATGAAGTTAATTTAGTTGTAACTGTCAGATAGCTCTCCACTCTTCATGTACCAGACAGCTATTTAGTTCTATATTTCAGCTATCAAGTACTGCACTCTTGTACTAACTTGAAATATACAATCTCTGAGTGAAAAAATACATTACTTGATTCTGTGGAATGCATTATCTAAGAAGAGTCCATTCCAACCCCAGTATTTGCAATATCAGTATTCAATTAGTTAACCTCTAAATGCTGAAAACAAACTTCAGAAACTTACCATGTCAGGCTTGAACATTGCCTCACATGCACCATAAAGTGAGTCGCCAGCTGTTCCTGCAACAACAAAATCTTTTGCCAGTTCCCTGCGATTTCAAGAAAAAGAGAAGCACAAAAGAAAGAGCATATCAGAGCTCCAACAAGAACATATAAGCTGAAACTGACACAAGCATTATTCTACTCCACATAAAAGTACTTCATGTTATTCAAAACCCTGTGATGCTTAAGTCAGAAAAAGTCTGATTAAACCATGTCCAGTAACAGATGACCATGATTCTGTATTACCACAATGTAATTGCAAATGGCAACACTAGAAGTGACTAGTTGACTGAAAGAACTTGAAAACAGTAAGCAGCAGTGGTGGTCACAGTTTTCGAACTTTAACTAGATTTGCTCGAAATATTTCAAGACTAACTTAGACGAACTAGCAACATGCGCATGCACATAAAAGGATCGTCAAATGGCAAAGACAGTATTCTGTAAGAACATGACACACACAGCTTTGATTTCAGAATCACATATTGTGGACGCTAACATCTAAAATGGAATGGATGGAAGAGAAAGTGACATACTTGGCACCAATAGAATCCGTCGTGCAAATGAATGGCTTGTCATCATCACTCAATCCAGCAATTACAGGTTGGCAGAAATATGGACCAAACCTGAGAACAGACGTTTACACTTACTTTCATAAGCAAAAGTATGGCTTTACTAAGTGAACTAGAAAACATCTTGTAGGCAACACTGGAACTGAATAAGCTGAGCAGATACTGCGAATGGCCATAAGTTAGTGATGTACTCGTTATTAGCATTTCTTGGGTTTAGTTGTGCAAGTGAAACTTTTCATGTTCAGAGGTCTTAGGTTCATTTAGTGCGAAGTTTCCCACTCAAAGGCAAGGATTTTACAGTCCTCTTATCTTGGTTGGATTCTCAATCAAAGTCCTTCACATACATACATACATTAGAGAGGCAACCTTTACAAAGCCCTAAACATATCCACTGTTTTCTTGAATTTCAAGTAGCTAGCTCTAGGTTCGCACCCTTTTTCACCCAAACCAAGACCACTACTATTCAAGCTACATAACCTAAGCATAAACCATTCTAATCCATCCAAAGACCAAAGTCCGCACCTTTTCTCATAGAGCAGAGCGGAGACCAGGCTGGCGAAAGTCTCAGGCTTCATGTCCCTCTCTTCTCTCAGCTGGTACAGCTTATGTCGAAACATAAGCCTCTGATACCTGCAAACAATCATCAACTACCTTCAGCTCCCTCAACCCTCTCCATTTAACATTTTCAAACAAAACCCAAAAACGAAGGAACGCAGAGAGATGGATTTACAAAGTCTGGGCGTCGGTGGCCAGGCCAGATAGACCGATGAAGAGACGGTCGTGGATTTTGTGGATCCGCTGGAAATCGGTGGCGATGGTCTGGAGCTGAACACCCAATCGGCGATCGCTAGCTATGGCGAAGCAGTTCTTGCCCACCATGGCAACTAGGGCACTGCCATTATACTCGAAAATCTGCACCCAAATTGAATAAAATGAAAAACCAGTCTATCGAAAACCCGTCTCTGCAACGAGATTACGAATTAGGGTTGGGATTCTTACCGACATTGGTTGAGAAGCTAGGCGTATTCACCGTCGACGGAGAATGAGATCGACAGGTAGCACAGAAGGAGAAGCAATTTGGGTTTCGCGAGTAGGATTCTGAATTGGAAAGGGGTGGAATTTTGGTGCTAATGATACAAATAGTGTTTTGCTTCGCCTGTGCCTGTCTTGTTCGTCACTCCAAGGCTGAAGCTTCTTCTTCTCTAATTGCTTTGCTTCATCGGGGAAGGAGAAAGCCGGACTTAGTTACTGTGGGCCGGTCTAGTGTTTGGGCCTAGAACGGACCCGCAAACTATTGTCTTGGGCGCGCCGAGAGGGCCCAATAGATTTCGTTCTTTTTTAAAATAGTTAACCGGACTTCTACTGGTCGAAGAGTGTAAATGAGTCGGGTTGATTTGAGTTTGGTATAATTTGAGTTCATCTCGTTATAAATTAGCCGACCTAAGAGTCGGCTCATTTATTGAAATTTTGGCTTGTGTTTGATGCGAATTCGACTCACTAATGAGCTCACAAGCTTTATTGAAACTCGACTCATCAATTAGCTCACAAGCTCAACTGATCTTATTTTATCCAGGGTTTACTAATAGGTTCGATTTTTATGGCAGCTGGCGACTAACCACATTACGCTTGGTGACGACCTCGGATTCTTTTTCAACCAATCTCACTCATTGTCAACCAAGAAAATGTAAATTTCTAAAATTACGCTTCCCTTAAAATTATTTCTCTTTTGAGAGAATTTTCAATTTCTACTTACTACTGTCATATGCCCCGCTCCTCTTCAACTCGAGTAAAAGTAGGTCTACATTTAATATCATTGGATGCATGTCATCACAAGTAAACAAACATTGTGACATGAGACACCATTGAGAAATCATATGACCGATCAAAATTTCTCAAAGGATTACTGTTCCGCTACTTAGAGAGTTTCCATTACATGTGCCAGGTCGATGGAAAATTTTTCAAGTTTGGCTGAAATTTAGGTATCAAGAATGTGATAACTTACAAACTTGAATCATCTCAATTATTTAAGAAGTGATCCTTCATATACAAATCAACAAGCTTGAAGATTGGCCACAATAATTGACCACAAAGATCACTTGCTCAATCTTCAAAAGTACAATTCTCTACACTTATGGTTTTGTGGGTTCTTCTTCCCCACCAACTTGCCGGCTAACCAAGCCATCAGCCAGCCCCCACTTGGTGACTGGAACCGAGCAGAGAAGACCTATCCATCCATGGAAAAAAGGGATCAAAATGATGCTTTCTTTCACTCTTACATCCTCATTTCACTCTTTTTCACTATAAATATGCCAATATTTACTTCTCTCAATCAATCCATCTTAACACACTTTCTTTTGCTTCTTCCTTTTCCTTTCTCTCAGGTGAAGAAACAACTGATGGGCAGAGTATTTGCAGACCCACTATTGGTTGGCAGAGTGATAGGAGATGTGATAGATAGCTTCAACCCAAGTGTGAAGATGAAGGTCACTTACAACTCCACAAAGCTGCAGGTCTTCAATGGCCATGAGCTCTTCCCTTCTGCTGTCACTCTTAAACCCAAAGTTGAAGTCCTTGGTGGTGACCTCAGATCCTTTTTCACCCTGGTAAAATTTTCTTTCTTTTTGATGAATTGTCCACATTGGTAATCATTTGAAACCAGAACAAAAAATGGGACAAAAAGCAGCAATGTGGGTTTTTTCAGGTGATGACAGACCCAGATGTCCCTGGGCCAAGTGACCCTTACCTGAGAGAACACTTGCACTGGTTTGTCTTTCCTGCAGCAATCATCATTTCCTCCATTTCTTCTTTTCCCTTTGAGAAAACTGGTAGATTTTGCAGATATATCCTCTCTGCCACTAAAATAGGGGAAAAAACCCTTTTCCATATATGTTTTCTGCAACTGTGTACAGTAAAATAGAGGATTGAACTTGAAGTACATGGAAGCATCTAGCTATAGTAATAGTATGTACTATAATCGGTTTTTTTTTATATATATAGTATGACATTCTGAAATATTGTACCTTCTCCCTGCAGGGTAGTCACTGATATCCCAGGCACTACAGATGCAACATTTGGTAAGCACACCTAGCCAAAAAAAAAAAACCCTCCTCGTGTTTATAGTCGTTGGATCAATGTGCGTGACACGACATAATTTATGTCACCACGGTGATCCAACTACGTGCGAATTCCTCGAGGGGCGGGATCGAAACATCATGTCATTCTGATATACACATGTATGGGTGCATAATGTGCAGCAGGGAGGGAAGTGGTGAGCTATGAGATACCAAGGCCAAACATAGGGATCCACAGGTATGTGTTCCTGCTGTTCAAGCAGAAGAGAAGAGGCCAAACCCCATTACTTGTTCTGAATTCGTCATCGTCGTCGTCGTCAACAATAAGGGACAACTTCAAGAGCAGGAAGTTTGCAGCAGACAATGAGCTTGGCCTCCCAGTTGCTGCACTTTTCTTCAATGCACAGAGGGAAACTGCTGCCAGGAGGAGGCACTAAAACTAATGTACCCTTAATTATAAGACAACCCTACCCTACAAAATAATTGTACGTACATTATAAGGTACTAGCATGTAATAATTATAGCTAGCAAAGCTTGGATGCGGGAAGGATAAGGATGGGAACAACAAGTTGGCTCGGATGATGGTAGGGAAGCAGCAACAGTTCTGCAATCTGCAGAAGTAGTCATTCAAAATCACAGGCTGGATGGATTAATCTGATATTTGTTGTTGTTGGTTTATGTGTACGGTGAGCTGCTATAGCTATATTTTTTACTGGAAATATGAAGGGCTAGAGGTTCGGTTATCGGTAATCGGCTAACCGAAAAACAATCCGCGGTCGGTGTTTGGTAGGGGATTAGATGTGACGATTAACCGGCTAACCGACCCATATAACCCCCTCATTTTCGCCAAAACGACGCCGTCCCCACTCCTAACCCTAATCGACCCATTCACTATTATCAACGCTCTTAAACTTTTGGGGATCTTCAAGCTAGTTGGGGAATTTGATTTGCTTTGAGAAATGGTTTGCAGATGCTGAAGAAGAAGTAATGAGGAACTGAGCCGCCGGCCTCGTCGCGGTGTAGCTGTCCCTCTGAAGCCTCTGTCAGGAATGGTCATAGCTTTATCAAGCCGTCTTTCCAGGACCCATGTACGCCTCGGAAGAAAGTTATCAACTTTATTCTTGAAATCAACAGTAGAACAGAGCTGATTTATCGTCTCCCGCCTTTTTTTTTTCTTTCTATCACAGCAAAAGAATGGAGGAAACAGATGTGAGATCTTCATTCTTTTTTCCAATAATCCTTCCGATAAGCGAAACACAGGCTAATGGGGTGTCTTGTATACAGGACGATGGAGTTGACCGGGTCAGCATCTCTACATACAAGTCTTGAGCCGAAGGTTGCCAATTTCATGAAGGTCTTGTGCAGCCAGGAAATCTAAAGGTATGCGTTAATGGAGATGGATATGGACTCGCCTGATTTGCCGACTGGAATGTTGTCTGACATCCATTTGAAGAGAGGTAACATAGATAACTTTCTTGGGGTGCTCTTTCAATGACTCTTGCTTTCAGTCTAAGGAACTGAGTCCTCTTTCCAGGTGAGAAAGCTCTGCTTGAATTCGTGGAAGCTGTTAAATCGGCCAAAGGGTCTGGTCGGAAAGAGGAGGGTGTATGGTCCGACCATAGCCAGCGGTGGTTCACTCTCATGCCTTCTACTAGGCCGTTCATCTTCAAAGACCACAAACAATTGGCAGACATTGTCAGCATTCTGAACTTTCCACATCGCACTTTGCAATCTTCTTAGGATTGATTGCTGCTGACTTTTCGAGATCTGTAGGCTGCAGCTGGCTGCGAGACAGTGAGAGACATCAATGTCGCATCCCGCCTCATTGGAGATATGTCCGGTGCAACCCTGGATGACCCGCTTTCGGATAGATACAAGAAGTTAGGTTGCTTCATTTCTGCTCTTGACAAGGAATCTGATGACTACAAGATGATTGTGAAGTACCTGGAGACAACCTATGAGCCTGTCAAAGTTGCAGACATTGTGAGTCGGGCCATCTGTGCTTTTTTATACTGTTTGGATATCTGTTGTTGCATGAATTTAATAGCTTGGGCTTACCTCATACAGGAATATGGTATTAGGGTTGAGGACATCTTTGCAGTGGAATGGAGTGTAAGCCCTTCCTTGGAGGATGTGAAAACCTTGCCTAACAAAGTCCTCTTGTGGTGTGGTGAGTCTCCGATGCATTTTTTTCTCAAGCTCAGCAAGTTAAATATTGCTATCCAACTTCATTGTATCATTATATCCAGTATTCCAGGATCGAGGAGCTCGAACCTGCTGAGGCATCTGCAGAAAGGGTTCTTGCCTGCAGTTTGTTCACTTCCTGCCCCAGGCTACATGGTAGGGATAGTTTTGATCAAATTCTGTTCTTTTTCGAATGAGTTCTCACACTGCTGGTTTGTGATTGCAGTCTCGGCGAGCGATCGTTTGCTCCGATGCAGCAGCAGAAGCAGCTAGATATGGATTTACTGCTGTGTATAGGCCAGAAGGGTTCTTGGTCCTGGCAGTGGCTTCTCTTGGACATCAGATCGTCCACCTGAGGATACCAAAACTTTGGAAGAGAAGAAAGTTGGGGTCAAGGGTTTAGGCAGGAAGAAGACCGACGAAGCGGAGCATTTCACTTGGAGGGACGAGATCAAAGTTCCTTGTGGGAAACTAGTGCCATCAGATCATAAAGACAGCGTCCTGGAATATAATGAATATGCAGTCTACGATCCCAAAATGGTACGGAGTGATTCGATTACTACCCTTTTCGTCTAGATCCATGATCACCAAAGCTAGATTTTGAAAACCTGACCTTGCTTTGTTGACTTCTTTAGACAAGCATAAGGTTCCTGGTGTCGGTCAAGTACGAGGAGCAGAATGCTGAGGTTGAAGATGTAGGACCTGCATAGAAAAAAAGTATGAGGAGCAGAATGCCAAAGTTGAAGATGTGAAACCTGCATAAAAACAGTGTGGAGTAGTCGATGGCAAACCTTCTGTACAGCCTCGGTTCGCCCTTTTGGCGGGAATCTCCTTTGCTCGGAGACCAGCGGGAAGCTTTTATTGTCTAGGAAACTTTTGTGCAGCATGAAACGAGGTTCTTCCAAAATTTTGTCAATGGTTCTGTACTTTCCGCAGTTGGAAACTCAGGAAGAACATAGGACTGCACATATATGTATATGTCAGCTACTGCTCTTCAGCATTTGGCTGTAGTAGATACAAAAGTTTCAGCAACAAAGAAATCGTATCCCAAAAGAAATGTTCTTTCTCCACTAGCATCAGCTATCACGTTATGAACAACAGATAGTCGTAAATGAAACAAGATCCGGAAAAATGAGTGGAAGGATTCATACTTTGCATTAACCCATCAAGTTTCCACACATTTCGTATGGACCCCAAATCGCCATTTTTCATGAACAAGGGTCAAAACATCTAAAGAAACAAACTTTTTCTTCTCGTGCAACTATTCGTGGAAGCCTGCCAACAAAGTACAAGACAAACCGTGGTCTAATAATGGATCGTCACAGGAGGGAACATGAACTTGCCGGAAATGAAAGGTATCGACTTGGGATTATGCACCAAATCATGATACAAATCGTACTCCGCACCATAATCATGTAGCTTGAGCTCAGCCTTCTGATTCGTATGGTAATGATGCTTCGCGGAGATTGATTTTCCAAACCCAAAAATATCAACCTTATCGCATATCCCAGCAGCTAGCATCACCGCCTGCAACCCAGAAGAGTAATGGAACGTAGAGCCATCGTGAGCAGCTCCCCATTCATCCAACGACTTCCCAGTCTCCGCCGCAAACCTCCTCAACGAGTAGTACTTCACGATCCTCGTGCACAGCAGATCGAATCGCGGATCGGTGACGATCAACAGCGCCTTGTGCGACGAGTTACATAGCGTGTAGTCCAAGAAATGAGCTGGTTGACAAATGTACATGGCAATGGGGACTTCAGGGCCATACGGATGGCAGAAGCAACCTGGCCATCTAGCACATAGATGCACAATGTTGCTATTCACAAACGAGAGATCGGTTTTCGCCCCAACATTCTTCTCGAATTTCGCAGTTCTCGCATTGTTCAATCGCATCACCATCTCATTACGGTCGACCAATTCCCCATACTCCTTCTGCAGCAAGATCCCACTGTTACCCACCACTGCACAGGAAGCATAACGTCGTGAATCGGGCGATCCTCCTTTCCGCTTCTCGATCGGTTTCTTCACGAGCTCGACGAGCTCGTTCATCACATCAGGGTGGTACCTTCTGTTTCTCGCCCAGAGATGGAGAACCCGCCGGAAGTCGAGCCAGTAGCGGTAGAATTCAGGGGATCTGAGCATTACCGGGAACCCCCGAGAAGAAGTGGATTTAGGGTCATGGTTGTTGAACCTTCTCCAAGCAGCGAAAGTTCTGTACCTCCCCCTGCTGGCGAAATTGCCCTCCAGCAATTGCTCGATCTCTTGCTTGGTCTTCTGCTCGCCTATGTCAATGGCCGCGTATCTCAACAGAGTGGAATTGAAAACAGGGGCGGTTTCAGGGTAGGGTAGTATTACATTGTGCTGAAGCTCAATTGAAGCGAACAAGGTCCGGCGGAGTAGGATCCGGAAGCTGAGAGTGGCGGCGAAGAGAACGAATATGAGAATGCTGAAGACGGGACGAACTGACCTTTTCATTGCCGCTCTAGCTCAATCCGTCGTCTTCCTCGGAGCAAGGTATTGCTAGCTGTCTTCGTCGAATTGTGGCAATACCCATCTCAGATCCATCTTCGGCTTTCTCATCCAGAGGGCAGAGTAATCAATCAATGGCGAATTGCTACGAGTGAGATGGGTTAGTGCGTTCTCCCCCCGAAATTGCACAGGGAAACTCCATATCCACCTGGCCACCCACCCGCCCGCCGACGAGAAACTCCGAGAGAAGGGCGCAATAAGCGGAGGTGGGTATGAGAGTTAAGAGAGAGAGGAACGGCGGAGTGGGAGATATAGGGACGGAGAGAGAGGAAGGCGGGGCGGGGGCAGGGTTTATAATGGTGGCGGAGATGGAGGATTTATAATACCGGGCTCCTTGTTGCGAGGGAAATCGGAATAGCCGAAGGCTAGATTCGTTCTCTTTCGTTTTCATCATTTCTTTCATTCTTCTTTGTTAATGGCGACTGGCGAGGGAGAAATTTTGGTGGTTTGATCTTGGATGCCATGGGCAGGCAGGCAGGAGGCAGGGAATGGAGATGAGATCTTGAAACTATCAACCATCATTTTCCGTTTACATTTTGGCGTTGTCTTTTCTTCCAATCTCGGCAACTTGCACGGGTGTGCAATGCTTTGGTCCGTAGCAGGTTACACAGGACCAAATCGATATTTGGATTGGACTATATCAAATAGAGTATAAAATGACTTGATACTTAGTTCTAAGATATATTTTACTACTAGATCACGATACTCATGAGTTGGATCGACTCGAACTGGATCAAACTGTTGCACACCCCTATCAACGGATTCAGATAAGCCAGTTTCCCTCCATAATGCATATTATTAGGGATGGCAATGGGTAGGGCGGGTTTACCCTATACCAACTCCTAACCCGCCGGGTAGAGCTTTCTAAAATACCCGATCAAATAACCATCGGGTATGAAAATTATATAACATACCCTACCCACCGGATAACCACGGGTATTCGGGTAACCATGGGTACGAATCCTAAACTATGAAATTATACACATATATGCACATACATACTGTTGTCCATTAAAAATTCTCAATACTTGTAACTGTTCTAGCTTCAACAATTTACACAAATAAAAACAGCAAACACATAATAATTGTTCTTGCTTCTACAATCCACACAAACATAATAATCGTCTACATCTTCATCATCAATAATAGTAGCTAAACTAAATTTCTCAAGGGAAACTGACCCTTTGGTTAGCGGGGCGGATATAACGGGGCGGGTATTATCGATTACCATACCCGTACCCTACCCTTTATTTTGAAACCGGGTATTACCCGTAACCGCCCCTTAACCCGTCAAAGCGGGTAATTACGCTCGTTGACCAGTTACGGTCGGATAGGGTACCCATGGTTACGGGTTGGATTGACATCCCTACATACCATCTCGAATCACGATTTAAAGAAAGTAATCATTTTCGATATTAAAGATTGGTGGGGGTGTAATGGACGACAACTAGCTTGCGACTAATAATTGTCCGGGTGTAAAATGTCATATCAAAATCATATGTGCTATTCTCGAATAATCATATATAAAGTTCTTGATATAAGGTGAATTTTTTCTTAGAATGTCGATGATACTTTTAAGTTTTATTAAGATATTATTAATAAAAGTGAGGAAAAATGAGCAAAGACCTTTGTCTAAGAGAAGAAACGCATTTGAGTTTGAACAAGTCATTGAATTGAATTCTTTTCTCTCAGCAGTTCCTCAAGCTCTAATTTCATTGTTTAACCCGAACCAAAACAGGCATCATGTTGATAATTATTCGCTAATTATTTGAGACAAAGTTGATATAATAATATGATAAACCCAATTAAAAACAGAGCAAATCATGATTAAGAAATGTACATTCACAAGCAAAAACGCAAATCGACAAACCCACTAGTACCGCCCGACCCCACCAACCCCAACCCCCAAAAGCCAATTCAACTTTCCCCATCCTTCTTATAATCACCGCCGATCACCGGCGGCGGCCGGTTCCGGCCAGCCTGTCACAATAACTGAATAGCATTTCGAATTCCCCCCCACCATTTCAATTTTCCACCGTTTCAAAACGCCGGTCAGATCTTGTGGAGCTTCTCTCCCTTGACGACCGGATTGGCCCTGGCGATCTGCTCCTTCCCCATGCTCTTGAAATCGAACCCGCAGCTGTGCTTCTCCGGGTACCGGTGGCCGCCGCAGAACACCATCCCGCACCTGCACTTGAACCCCGTCAGCCCCACGCGCTTCCTGCACTCGCTGCACCTGTTCGCCCGCGTCCCCACCCCCACCGCCGACACCGCCGGAGCCGCATCATCCTTCTCCTTCTCCAATCCAACAACCTCCACGGCCGCCCTCCCGATGGAAGGCACGGAAACGGAGGACGACGGGGATGGGATCGAGGAAGCGGAGGAGGAGGTGGCCAGGGTCTGGTTCAAGGCGAGCTTGCCTTGCTCCTTGAGCTGCAGATCTCGGTAGCACTTGGAGCAGAAATCCTGCGTCGCCGGGCTACCGAAGAAGCCGCAGTTGTTCGCGCAGAGGCGCTGTGCCTGGCATCTGTGCTCTTCCGCCATATCCTTCTTCCCTCCCTCTCTCTCGATGGATGATCGAAATTCGATCTCTGACAAAATCAAAATCACAGAACACCGGATTTTTTCAGGATAAAAAGAAAAACCAAACAGATCCAGAAAAACCAAACGCGAGAATCATACCTTACTCGGCCGGGCAGAGGGATCTGGTTTTTGCTGGATCTGGGATCGTCGAAGAAGAGAGGGAAAGGAGGAATCGGTTTCTAGGGTTGCTGAGGAAATTCGGAGAACTCGAAATTGAGGGAGGTGGCGAAATGGGAATTGGGGAGGTTTCTCGAAGCTTTTTTTGTTATATAATGGAGAAAAGGCCACAGCTTTCCAAAGGGCGAACCCAACCACCTCCACATAAAAAATGGGCGGCCGGGCCGACTAAATAAATGGGGAAGAAGAAGAAGGGAAACGGAAAGTAGGAAGGAAACAGAAACCAAACACGGCGATGAAAGAAAGGGGGAAAAAAAAAAAGGAATCTCTCATTTTCTCCTTTTTTCCTTGCATAAAAGGGAAAACGAAAAAGAGGAAAGGAATCTCAATTCCAAGGCTGATTGTCGGTTTTCCGTAGCCCGGTTAGACCGTTAAATCGATTAGTTTTCGATGAGTTGTCAAATGTGTTAATCGACATATTGATTATTGGTTAAAATTGGAATTTACTAGTTTACGGTCAAAATAATCACGAAATGACCGAATTCCCCCTCATTCAAGATCTTCTTCGTCTCTCCCCAACCGAACTCTAAAATGGTAAATTCCCACCCGGTCTCAAATCACAATCAGTGTTTGTGAAATCGCACTGGAGGTTCGATCGGGAAAAAAAAATCTCCTACCCAAGTCTAAATCAGTAGACGATTTTTAACATTAAGGCTATTAAATTACATTAGTACAAAATACCTTACAACTGATTCTTCCGATACAATCTCCAATACTATATTTCACAATAATTGATAACAATATCGTCTCACTTTTGTGGAACCCCAAATAACAAATCCAATTTCATTTTTATTGTGGGAGGTGGGGATGGTTCTAGTTGGCAATGGAAAAGATACCAATTTTATTTTTCCAAAACATCGATTAAGATTAGATGCTTGTAATCATGGATTAAATTAATCACATCTCTTGATCGATATTTTCGCGTGGAAAATGTTAGTTGGCTGTCTGTATAATAATACGTTCTCTCTTTTGCCTTGTTAAGAAAAAAAAAAAGTAAAAAAAACAATGACCAATATTTTAACGAGTAGAGAAAGAGGCAAAGGAGGAAGTTTCTCAGCTGGTCTCTCTTCCAAGTTGCTAGTAGTTCTTATCACCACGCGGTTACGATCAACAATGGAATGACCGCTTTTTGGACCGTGCTAAGTCACATTTAAGCGCCTAATGAAGATGATAACTAAGCAGACGAGAATGCTAAATGAACTCAAGTTGTTCTGTCAACTGAGAGGTTCAGTAAGATAGTTCTACCGAAAGCTGACAACTCGCAATCTTATACCAGATGGTTTCGTTCGATTGAGATGTCTGTCTCGATCGTATTTTCGAAAGCACGAATGTATCATTGTTGCAGAACTTCCGCCTAATTTACTTGCCTACTTGATTAGCTACGAAGAATATGATTTTGGAGTAAGTGAACAACTCGGAAGGGATCTCAGAAACAGAAAGGATGAAATGAAATTCAACAGTTTTCCAGATCAGAAGTGCCATGAATCTTAGGAAATGGCAAATGTTGTAACAAAGTTAAAAAATGTCAGTTACTGTTGGGAAAAGGAAGGGGCCAAGCAGCAGTTTCTGGGTTTATTAGTTTGCAACAGCGACAATATATGCGTTCCAGGAATCCTCCTGCTCAAACTTCTGGACCTCCTTGTACTTGATGTCTCGTCCAGCTCCGAATCCTTGTGTGCTCCTGCATTCCTCGACGTCTGGCACCTTGCGAAGCCAGAAATGGACGGACCGAAACCCTGCCTCCTCTAAACAGTCTTTGATTTCTGGCAATGACCATCTGTAAACACACACACACACACACACACACAGAGTATAGAATTGAACCTCTGAGTCCATGATGTCGTAACAAGAGCACTACTATAGGGGCAAGAGGCATTGGGGGCACAATGATAACTTACAGCCTCCAGCTGTATGAAAATGCATGCCGGATTTTCCTCTGCTGCTTCAGGAGATGGAAATGGAGGCTGATTCTTGTTTTTCGTGCCACTATGTCGAACTCAGCTTGCTCCCACATGTACTGCAGAGTTAGAATTGAAAGACACCACAGCTGTAAGTACACAGTGCAATCCAGATACCTAATGCCCCTCCCAATGTGGTCATGGAGGGTGATAGGTAAGTGTAGCTACAAAATCTTCAAATGGATATTAGCAGTAACCGAACTAGTTCAGTGCCAGAAGGGATCACAAACACACTACCAGTACAGGAAAACTAACTGCAGCATTTCTCATAGAAAAGAATCGTATGAATATGGACTGCCAGAGGTGGATTGAAGAGAGTGTTCTATATATATACCGTGAAACTAGGAAATCTTCTCTGAAGCCTCAGCTTTTGCTCAGATGAAGTACCACCATACAAATCCATCACAAAGATCCCACCTTTCTTGGACAAGCATTCAAGAACATTCTTGAAGTACAAAACAAGTTCTCCCCGTTTGTGGAGACAACAGCAGCTGAAGTTGAAAGCACACACGATGTCTCTTGCTGGTAGAGGACAGTTTCTCTTCAAGTACTTGTCATCCGGGGAACATGGCAAATCTGTTCTGGTTGAAGAATCGAGAACATCGCCAGCTGAAACAGGATCCTCCTCGCCCTCTTCCAACTTAATAGTACTAATCGTCAGTTCTTCGGATTCACTTCTCATCAGTTTCGCCTCGAGAGGCTGCAAGACGTTGCCATGGAAGAGGGATATTCTAGAATATACATCAGCACCAACTTTGTTTATGTTGTTCTCCATGCACCATTCTAGTGCCTCCAGGTCCAAATCCACTCCCACTGCAGTCCGCCTCGAGTCACCCCTCAGCCATTCTGTACTGCAAATGACATCAAGGTATAAAGTATTTAGGCTGTATTTCATAAACTTGTAATTGACAGAAGGACCTAAAAGTTTAACCTACTTGGCATATGAGGGAACTGAGAGGTTTAAAGGTTCGAAAGAATGAACCAAAGAACATTAAGAACCTACAGATAAGCTACAAAGTTGCACCCAGTTATCGATATTGAAGCACCATCACCATATTCAGTAACAGATAAGACAAACAAACGAAGTAACCTAACAAAAATGCGTGAGAAAGGATGCAACTGAGCTGCATATTTCATACCTAAGGAGAGCAGTGCCACAGAAATCTTCCTGGAAATGGAGAGGCACCCTCTCACCCACATACATCAGAAAGAACTTCTGCAAATAGCTTATGTCTCCTTTGGGTGACTGCATCCATGGACACAGAAAACCTCTTACCAATTAGAACTTCACCAACAAGCCAAAAAACACTTCAATTCTAAAATGAGCTTGTTTTCTCCATCAAAGGCATGTCTCTTGCAACATTGAAGAAGCATATCATCAAACTAAGCCACAAAGCAAACCTTTCAGCAATCAAACACAGCAAACCAACAAATTGGGGGGGAAAAAGGGTTTCGATCGGTAATAACCAAAACCCAAATGTATCTCAAACTTTGACATCCTCAGTTTTACCTGTACAGACTGCTGGTAAAGGAGATACTTTGAAGGAATATCTCCAGATGGGTTGGCCTCCTCTTGTTCGTTGTCTTCTGGGAAGTCGTCGTCAACTGGAGAGGCTTTATCTTCATCGGAAAGAGGAGAAGAAGCAACCACGCTTTGTGGGCCGTCGTTCTCTCCTCCGCCATTGCCATAGTCGTCCTCGTAGTAGTAAGAAGCTGTTCTCGGAGCATGCTGCTGCCTATATTTCTTCTCTTTCTTTTTCCCCATGGTTAGTGTGTTCACTCCTTGCAGCCGCCGTCGCCGACTAATTTCCTCGGCGTCAAGGTTTAGAGCACTATTTGTAAAATATTGGGTGTCATTGTCAACTACAAAATGGTCATTAGACTTTGATGGACTTCACTAACTGATCCATAAACTTTAAAACATTTAAAATCGATCACCAAATTATTATTCTTCTATTTTCCCAATAACAAAAAAAAAAAAAAAAGGGAAAACCAACGTCCAATCCCACGTCAGAAAACTCATTTTTTCTTCTTCTTCTTGAAAGGATTGGCCCTTCTTCTTCAGTTCCTTCACCATTCTTTCTCGCAGCACACGCTTCCTTCCCTTTGACGGGCCAAATTTCCCGACTTTCTCCTTTGTAATTCTCGATCCTCCGATTCCACTATCTCCACCAATCCCAATCCAGCCGCCATCGTCGTCCTCTTCAGATCCCAATTTCCCCATCTATCCCAAACCCAATTCAGACCCACCAAATCCTCTCTACTTTCTAGGGTTTCTCAGCTCACGCAGTGTTTTGTCATCTCATGCCATCCCCAGCACTCGATTGACCGAGCAAAGCCGATTCTGCGAGTAGGATTTTTAAATAATGTACAGCAACTTCAAGGAGCAAGCGATAGAGTACGTGAAGCAAGCGGTTCAGGAAGACAATGCCGGGAACTATGCGAAGGCTTTCCCTTTGTACATGAACGCGCTGGAGTACTTCAAGACCCACCTCAAGTACGAGAAGAACCCCAAAATCCGAGAGGCGATCACCCAGAAGTTCACCGAGTACCTCCGCCGCGCCGAGGAGATCCGCACCGTGTTGGATGAGGGCGGGCCCGGTCCTGCTTCCAACGGCGATGCCGCCGTTGCTACGCGGCCCAAGACGAAGCCCAAGGATGGGGAAGATGGGGAGGATCCTGAGCAGACGAAGCTCAGAGCTGGGTTGAATTCCGCGATCATTAGGGAGAAGCCGAATATTAAGTGGACTGATGTGGCTGGGCTTGAGAGCGCCAAGCAGGCGCTTCAGGAGGCTGTTATCTTGCCCGTTAAGTTCCCCCAGTTCTTTACAGGTGATGGATCGTTTTGTCGCTTTTGCTTTCCTTTGTTTGCTTGGTTGTGGGGCACTGTTATGAATTTGTGGATTAGTGGTGATTGGTCTAGCTTTTTAGTTTGATTATGTTGAGTTATAGGATGGTTTGTGGGGTTGTTAAAGGCTGCAAAGTGTGTGGTTTAGATGGTAGAGCGCTCTAATTGTTTGGAGTAGTGATGACTGATAATGATTAGAGTTTGGTTGATTGCTGGAAGACTTGGATGTGAATGATGAATACTTGAATTGCAGATTGTAATGTGAAAGACGGTTGTGTGTGTTTATATATGGCCATCTTATGGTACACTGAATTAGTTGGTCCCCTTAGAGACTCTTTGCCTCCCCATGGCGACCTTACAGACTTCATCATTCTTTCCATTGACTAGAAGCCTCTCCTCGACACCTTTAGCTACGTATCCTGTTTCTGCTCTTTGATTTTATGTTCACTCTATATGACTTAGGCAAGAGACGACCATGGAAGGCTTTTCTTTTGTATGGGCCTCCTGGTACCGGAAAGTCTTACTTGGCTAAGGCTGTTGCAACTGAAGCAGACTCTACCTTTTTCAGGTAAAGATTTTTATGAAATGGAGCTTGTATGATGTCTCTTCTTCCCTTGCACACATTTGTGCTTTTGTTTGTTCATGTTTCGTCCATTAATATTATTTTGTCCTGCATCTTGATTGCTGGTTTTTTTTATCGTGTGTCTTTATCTTTGCTTTGTGTAGTGTTTCTTCATCAGACCTGGTCTCGAAGTGGATGGGTGAGAGTGAGAAACTTGTATCAAATCTTTTCCAAATGGCCCGTGAAAGTGCCCCTTCTATCATCTTTGTCGATGAAATAGATTCGCTGTGTGGACAACGTGGTGAAGGCAATGAAAGTGAAGCTTCCAGACGTATTAAGACTGAGCTTCTTGTTCAAATGCAGGTCTGGTTTTGAATATTAATGTTGGATGATGAAGGTGGTCATTAGTTTTCTTATCTACTCATTGTTAAACTTCAACTTACATGGATATGTTGATGTGGGCAAAATCTTCTCATGATTAGATGACGACAGATGTGCTAAAAAAATTTCAGGGAGTTGAGCTTCTGTGCTCAATGTGTCCGTTGCTGGAAGTTCCCCACTTATTTCTGCATAATTATGTGACAACAGTTGTTGATTTATGCTTTTTTTACATGTTTGGTGGTGCTTACTGGACATCTGCAGTTGATAGATACCTGGCGTGAGCTAACCCGGGTTCAATTTAGATGGCTATCAATACATCAAGTTCTGCGCTTAGATTTATTAAATTTGTTACTAGAATATCAGCGCTATCCCCAGTACTCGTATATCATCCCGGTCTATTAGCGCTTGAAGAGTAAACCAAGTTACTGTGCTGTCAGTCAGCATCTTTTTTGCAGTATGCTTTCAGTAAAGTTGTGTGATGGCCTTAATCATTTAAAATTTCAGCCTATTGTTTTAGTTTTGTTTTCATATGTCATTATGGGTGATATCATAATGATTCGCTAGTATGTCTGAAGTTTCATTATGGTGGTAGGCGACATCTGGGAGCCGTAGGCCCCTATATTGATTTTATGAACTATAATTTATTGAATTTCTAAAAGACGGTAAATGGCTTGCCTATTTATAAGATCTTGTTGCATTGGTTGATTTCAGGGTGTAGGGAACAATGACCAGAAGGTTCTTGTTCTTGCGGCCACTAATACACCATATGCCTTGGACCAGGTATGTAATGGTGAGCAATTACATTAGATTTTCCTGGACAGAGGATTATTTGTTTCTTTTTCTAAACGATAACGTGATTCCAGGCTATCAGGCGACGTTTCGACAAGCGTATTTACATCCCTCTACCTGATGCAAAGGCTAGACAGTACATGTTCAAGGTATAAACTTCTGTTGCAAATTTTCGAAGGTACTTTCCATTTGGATGTTATTCAGAATTTGTGTAATCTCTGGCCTTCAATTTTTTGGGCAGGTGCATCTTGGTGATACTCCTCATAACCTGACAGAAAGTGATTTTGAAAGCTTAGGTCGTAAGACAGAGGGCTTCTCAGGTTCAGATATATCTGTTTGTGTAAGCACTGCTCCAACTGAAATACATCTATCTTCTCATTAGCTTGTTATTTGGTTCTCTGTTTATTTCCAATGGATGATTCCAGTGATTGTATGCTTTAAATCTGCACAGGTTAAGGACGTTCTGTTTGAGCCTGTTCGTAAAACCCAGGACGCCATGTATTTCTTTAAGACACCTAATGGTATGTGGGTACCATGTGGATCTAAGCAACCCGGTGCAGTGCAAACCACGATGCAGGATCTGGCAACCAAAGGAGAAGCCGCAAAGGTATAGTCCCCTAAATCCTCCCATTTTAAAACCTGCTTCAGTTTGTTCCATATGGCATGTTTTTCTGGTCTCTGAATTTACCTCTTTTGTGGTTGCTTGAATGGGTTTGATTGTTGCACAATGCAGATACTTCCACCCCCAATCTCGAAGGCTGATTTTGACAAGGTCCTTGCCAGACAGAGGCCCACAGTGAGCAAATCCGATCTAGAGGTTCATGAAAGATTCACAAAGGAGTTTGGAGAGGAAGGTTAATGGAATTATGATCCCTAATCACTACTGTATTGAATTGCTTGCCTGGACATGAGCTTGTATGCCTTAGTTGTTGCTTCTGTTGCTTAAAAAATCTGATGATGATGATGATATACAACCTCATTGTCCCTATGGAAGGTGGTGGCTTGACTTTCCTCTGTAATTTTAACAGCCGAATACTTAAAAAGGTCGGAGGATTGATGAATTGATGTTTATGAAATTGTACAGAGAACCTTTTTAGAGCTTGTTGCATTTGGAGTTTTATCTTGTTTTCAGCATATGGTCATATTGGAGTTGAGATCCCTTAGTTTCTGTATAGTCATTGAATGTTTACTTTTGCTTGAATTAAAGGTTTCATGCATTTTATGTAGCAAATTATTCAGGCATGTCTTTGGCTCGAAGCACAATTAAACATCGGGCGCTAGCAACATTAGCTCTGCTGCTCGCCTGCATCTTTGCCATCATATGCCATTGCCGTATGAAGAGAACGCGTAGGAATGCATCCTCTGCTGGTGTCCTGTGGCAATGGGCAACTAAACTGCTTAGGTTTCTCAGAACAGGACGAACAACGGAGGTTGATTGCAGCCTGCTGAGATTTTGCATTGGTTATTAGAAAGGCTCGAGGATGATCGGAGTCCTTAACATGGATTGACAGAGACAAGGGCTGAAAGAAGTCGACTTTTCTTGTATGCCAACTCTTCTGGAGAAGGTGAAGGTCTGAGTTCCGATAGTTGTAACAGCTCAAGCTTGTAGCTTTTGGCCACTTTGAAATTTGAATATAAACCGAAGCCATGGCAAGTGCGTTCTGTTTATTTGTTGTGTCTAATGAACGGGTCGGGTTGTGACATTAAATAGGCATCTCCATTCCCATCTCAGCGTATAGCTATTTGTCTCCTTGTCACTGCATGTGTATGAAGTCGTAAGCTTAGACATCATTGCTATTCTTCCCCACAAGCCATCAAAGCCTCACGAATGTTGCATTGCGGACCATAATGAATTTAGTTCATGCAAACCCAGGGGCTCAATGGCAAACTGGCTGTGCACCCCAGCGAAATCATGACCAAGAGCGAAAAAACATAGCATCTGCAAAATACATCCCGGCAACAGCATTCGTGCTGGAGGCTCTGATGTCATGGCTCGGTTTTAACATTAGCAAGGAACTTGAGTTCAAACAGTACCTGAAATTTCAAGGCAGATTATGAACAACAATGATTAGCACGAGCTAGTCCTAATGTGGACCCGGGTAATGTTACACGATGATGAAAGTAATTTCACATGCATTCAAAATCTGCCCATGTAACACTCTCCTACAGATATGCAACTAACTTGATGCGCTTTTAATTATCGAAGGTACTGATGCGTGCATGCATCTAGCTTAGTGGTCGTTCCCCTCGAGTAATAACTTCAATCAAATGCTCTAATGAAAGAATAGTAGGTAACTGTATTGGTATGGTCTAAGATGAGCCCTGAGAGAGGATATGCAAAGCATTGGCTTCTGTTACATTATTCTACACTCTCACTGCAAGAACCTTCATGCAGGAAGGTGTAGAGCTCAGGTTAGAACGAATTAGCAAACACACAGACATAGATCTTTTGGGAGGAGATCTTGAAACTGATACCTCATCTTTATGTAGCAGTTTGAGAGGCTCAACGATCAGCTTCATGCCCTCCAGAAGTTCAACATTGAGGTGGCTCTTGAATTGTGTAAGAAGTTCCTCCCAGTCCAGGATAAAGTTTCTTGGAGAACAAGGTAATCAGGCTTTATCCCCCAGCCCAAAACACGTTAGCATCAAAGAAGCTAATGAAATCCTTTCCAATTATCTTCATGACCTTCAGCCTTCAGCCTTCAGCTTACAACACACTGTTTTCTTTATCAACACCACTAGCAACTAACAAATAAATGAAGATGCTTCTCAGATGATTCCATCACTTGATCTTGCTCTCCTAACACCTATACATTGAATAAAGTTATGATAAGAAAACACAATCGACTGAAGATTACAACATGACTAAACACGGAGTAGGTCTGATAGAACGATATACATATAACTATTTCTTGTGCAGAACGGCACAGAGTTTTGATGAACAAGACTAGGCAAATTGAAAAGGACTAGCATGCTTTTCTTCTTTGATCCATAAAAAACAAGCAGAAGAGTAACAAACTTTACCTCCAGATGACAGTGAAGAATTAAAATCTTTTCTTCTAATTCTCCACGGTAGTAGCACCCCCATGTCGGCTTCTCCCCAGCACTTCAAATTCCTTGGGCAACTGACCCGCCTGACACCATGGCTCATCCAAGCCAACAGCCTATCCAGATTACCAGCTGGCCTTTAATGGGCTGTCACCAATAATCTCCACAAGAGCACGACCCATCCTTAAAATGATGAAACCGGTTCGTATCCCTAACAACAATGTACCTCCCTTCTATCTTGGAGATCAACTTAATCACAACATGACAGTCTCCACAGACTCTGAGATTCTTCATGACCCGCAATGGAGTACCTGGTGGCGTAGCAATCAACCCAAAAGCAATCGCTAGCCTCTCACTGTGCTGAGAAAGAATGGCCTCTTTGTGTTCTTCGTCAACATCAAGCAGCACATGATCAGTATCAGCCTGATACCCAGCATCTTTCAACCTCATCCGCAGCTCCTCAAGCTTCTCATATATCTCGTTGGACATTGGATGAGACGAATCAGCCGCCAAAAATGAGTAAGTCTTGTTCTTCACCTCGATCCAACTGTACCCAGCTTCCTTCTTCACCTTTCTCCCATCCATCAAACTCCTCACTCTGGCTCTCTCCTTCCAGTTCCCCGCCATTGCATGCATGTTCGACAGCAGGACATAAGCTGCAGAGTCTTGTGGCTGCAAAGAGATCAGCTTTTCGGCTGCAAGTGTTCCGAGCTCTAGATTGCGGTGCACACGGGAAGCACCCAGTAGGGTTCGCCACACGGTTGCACTAGGTGGAAATGGCATTCCATTGATGATATCCATGGCCTTCCCAAGCTTTCCAGCTCGGCCATAGAGATCAACCAAGCAAGAATAATGCTCCATCGTCGGCTCAACACAGTGATCTCTAACCATCATGTCGAAGTACCTTTGACCTTCCTCCACTAGTCCAACGTGCACGCAGGCAGAAATGACACCAATGAAAGTCACACCATCCATCTCCATGTTTTGTCTCCGCATTTCGTCAAACACCTGGAGAGCGTTGTTCACATGGCCGTGTTGTGCATAACCTGAGATCATCGAATTCCACGACACCAAATCTCTGTCCTGCTGCCTTCTGAAAACTTCGTTAGCACTCAGAATGTCGCCAGTTTTGGCGTACATGGTGACAAGAGCACTGCTCACACAGAAAGCATTGTTGAATGTTGACTTTATTGACCAGGCGTGAAGCTGTTTCCCCTGCTGTACTGGCGCCATTGAAGAAGCACACGCATTTATGACGCTGGAGAAGGTATACTCGTTAGGCTTGATACCATGTTCCGCCATCTCAACAAACGTCTTGACAGCAGCCTCTGTATCTCTTTTCAGAGCATATCCAGCTACCATGGCTGACCATGCGACGATATCCTTCTTCTCTATCCTGTCGAAAACCTTTGAACCTTCGTCAACTTCTCCTAATTTCACATAGGTGTCCAAGAGTGCAGTTCCAACTGTGGGAGACTTCTCAGAGTTCGCTTTGATAGCTTGTGCGTGAACTTGATGAGGAGAAACCATCGGCTGAGCTGAGAGGATTGTGGAATACGTAAACTCATTCGGCTTAACACTTTCCCTGTTCATTTGAAGGAAAAGCTCCACAGCTCTCTTTGCCTTTCCATTTTGCAGGTAGCCACTGATCATAGCAGTCCATGCCACCACATTACGAGCTTCTTCACCCAAAGCTGAGAATATCTCAAAAGCATCATCCATTACCTTGCACTTGCTATAACCAACCATGAGGGCTATCCTGATATGCTGGTCGAATTCAAACCCAGTTTTCAGTACCAAGCAATGTAGCTGCTGTTGAAAGCCCAGTTCTTTAATACTGGTGCAGAGCTTGATTACAGCAGCAAAAGTCATGTTGCTTGGCTTGGCATTAACAAGTCTCATGTGGTGAAATATCTCAAGTGCTTCGGAATGCAGTCCATTGGTTGCATAACCAGCAACCATACTATTCCAACTAACTGCAGTCCTATCAGATAAACGATCAAATACTGCTTTCGCTTCCCTAATCCTTCCAGATTTTGAGTAGATGCTGACCAAAGAATTGCAAACTGGTGTAGCTGTTTGAAACCCGTTCTTTATTGCTGCAGCCTGAAGTTGGAGTCCCTTCTCAACCATTCTTTCACCCGATAGTGACCCAATAACCGTGGCAAAAGTAAAAGGTCCAGGTTGAACCCCTTCTGATTGCATTCCAACGAACAATCGCAGCACCTCAGCATCCAAACCATTCTGCGCATAACCGGTGAGCAAAGATGTCCATGAAACAACGTTTCTTTCCCCCATTTGATCGAACAATCTCCTCCCTCTCTCCACGCTCCCATTCTTGAAGTACATATCAACCATGGAAGTACCAACGCTCACATCGTTCAAAAATCCGCACTTGGTACAATGGCCATGAATCTGAACACCAAAATTTTGATCAAGCGAGTATGCACAAGCTTTGAGCACGCAAGAAATGGTCGATCCATCAACAGGAAGACCAGAACGATGAACACCCATGAAGAGGCTCAGAACCTCGGAGTGTCTATTATTGCGAGAGCGCTCAAAGAGCAAGCGATTGCTGCAGCGTGCCCCCTCGGGACTTTCATCAAACAAGTGGTGGACATCAGGGTCGTCCTCGCTCCTTAGGGCCAGGGCATGATTTGAGACACAGAAGCTTGTGCGCGGTGGAAAGTTGAAGCGGGTTTTCAGTGTACCGAAATGGGTCTGCCTCTTCAGCGAAGTTGCCAACGCTTTCATGAAGAATGCCTGGATTATCATCATCAACTCTCTGCTTCAACAGCAGCTCACTCCACTCCTCGAAAAGTTGCAGACTTTGAACAATAGAGACATTCTCAACTATACCCATTATTCATATCTCTGTCTCAACGAAGCTTGGCAGCTAAGAGCGCTATCCGAAAGGGATGCGGACTTGCGGAGTTCTTCTGCACAGAAGGAGGAGTTATTTATCATACTTGGTGGAGCACTTGGCAGTTGACTTCTGGGTTCTTTCTGTTTGTGATATTTATAGCAGAAGAAATATTCAGGGGAAAAAATTAAAGCAAAAAAGAAAAGAGTAATATTAGAAGAGAAACGAATCTTCTTCCTTTACCCAAAACTTTGCCAGGAGGAAGGTAGGGCAGCTGTCATTGTCGAATCCTTTCATAAACCCTAATTTAATTTACCTTCTCCAAGTGATCCTCGGATTTTCAAATTCCTTCCTTTTCCCCTTCCTCTCAATAAAGAAAAGAAAAATTACCAGAGACGACAGACAGCGAGTCGCATAATAGCAGTCTAGTCGGACAACCTCGGAGCGGATTTAGGTTTTGACAGTTACGAAGAGGAAAAAGTGGAAAAGGGGCGTTCTTTATCTTCTTCAAGATCCTCTTTCTTTCTCTTCCTGTGATTCATCGGACAGCTGCCTCCTCCCTAGGGCTTATGCTTACGCCAACTGAGGTTTCTTATTAAGTTGTGGTCGAGGGTTATTTTCAACGAGAGTGAGATAGTGCTGTGAAGGTCGCTTCTTCTCTACTCCACGCTCTGTTAAGTTCTTTTAGGTTTCAGTTCGAGCGGGTTTGATTGAACTTGCGATTCCTGAGGGGTTTGGATGAAATTGAGGGGGATTTATGGCGGCGTTGTTGAACTTTGACACATTTACGTTGGTGTCGTAGAAAGGAAGGGGACGTGCAGATTGAGGTTTGTGGGAGAAGAAGAGCTTCTTCTTGGGTAGAAAGCAAAGATGATTGCTGAGAAACCCAGTTGGGTTAAGCATGAGGGAATGCAGATTTTCTCCATCGATATCCAGCCCGGTGGCCTCAGGTTTGCCACTGGTGGAGGTGACCATAAGGTAAACAAACGTGTTCCCCTTCCTATTATTGTTGAAAATGTTCAGCCTATAATGTGCCCAAATATGCGGGAACTTACTGTGGAACATCCTTGAAGCTAGAACCTATGAAAATGTTGTAGCTGCTATTCATGTGATTCTTGCTTCCAGAGTATGAGATGGTTGCTACCACTTGTGTGAATTTTAGTCCAGGTTTTGTTGTTTTCAGCTGTTGTTGTCTTACTGATTGAGTTGCCTGAAAATTTCAGGTCAGGATATGGAATATGAAATCTGTTAGCAGGAATTTAGAAGAGAATGATGAATCACAGAGGCTATTAGCGACTCTACGCGATCATTTTGGTTCGGTTAATTGTGTGAGGTGGGCGAAGCATGGCCGTTATGTTGCATCTGGTTCCGATGATCAGGTGATCTTAGTTCATGAAAAGAAGCCTGGTTCTGGAACCACAGAGTTTGGTAGTGGGGAGCCCCCAGACGTGGAGAATTGGAAGGTTGCATTGACTTTGAGAGGGCATAGCGCTGATGTGGTAATGGCATTTGCTTTCGCTAGTTGGATCGCCAAAGTTGGAAAAACTTTTTTGATCTGTTTTTTGCTGTTCATTGAATGGATAAATAAATGCCTTGGCTATGTTTTTTTGTTCGTGCTAGTTGTTTCTAGTATCTTCTAACTGGGAGTTTTTGTTCTATGCTTAAAAGTAGGTGGATCTCAACTGGTCGCCGGATGATTCCACACTGGCTAGTGGAAGTTTGGACAACACAGTTCATGTCTGGAATATGAGCAATGGAATATGCACGGCCGTTCTTAGAGGTCACTCTAGCCTAGTTAAAGGAGTTGCTTGGGATCCCATTGGCTCTTTCATAGCAAGTCAATCAGATGATAAGACTGTGATAATCTGGAGAACGAGTGACTGGAGCTTGGCTCACAGAACCGATGGCCACTGGGCGAAATCAGTCTGTTTTCTGGGCCTTTTGTGAAAATTCTGTCTCTTCATTAACAAATTTGATGCTTCCTAGTGATTGGATCTTATGTTTGTATCTTCCATCATTTTTTTTTTTGCCAGCTTGGATCGACTTTTTTCAGGCGTCTTGGCTGGTCACCTTGTGGCCATTTCATAACGACCACACATGGTTTCCAGAAGCCAAGGCATTCTGCTCCTGTTCTGGAGAGAGGAGAGTGGGCTGCAACATTTGACTTCCTTGGACACAATGCTCCCATAATAGTCGTGAAGTTTAACCATTCAATGTTTAGAAGAAACACATCGAATGCTCAAGAGGCTAAAACTGCAGCAGTTGGATGGACTAATGGGGCGTCAAAGACTGCAAGCAAAGAGTCTCAACCATACAATGTTATTGCAATTGGTAGTCAGGATCGAACAATAACCGTATGGACGACTGCAAGTCCTCGCCCTCTTTTTGTGGCCAAGCACTTCTTCATGCAAAGTGTTGTCGACCTGTCCTGGTAAATTTAGCTATTTCAAACATTTTGATCAATATTACTAGGATGATTGATCATTATCTTTAATTTTGCTCATTTCCTTTTCCAAACAGGAGCCCTGATGGATACTCGCTCTTCGCCTGTTCATTGGATGGATCAGTGGCTACTTTCCATTTTGATGCAAAAGAACTTGGACAAAAGCTGAGTGATACTGAACTAAGTGAGTTAAAGAGAAGCCGATATGGTGATGTCAAAGGCAGACAGGCAAACTTGGCAGAGAGTGCTGAACAATTGTTGCTCGAGGCAGCCTCAGCTAAGCAGACAGCCAGCAAAAAGGTGGCTGTAGACAATAAGCAAAATGAGCCACCTATAAAATCTTCAGTTGAGTTAGTGCCCATTACAAAGCCACCTGAGCCCCAAGTCGATGCCGAGAAGAAAGGTGGAGGAGTGGTCACTAATAATGATGGTTTGAATAATAAAGTCTCAACTTCTGCTCGAGTTTCTAGCCCTGTGAAACAACGAGAATACAGGCGCCCTGATGGCAGGAAGAGAATAATTCCAGAAGCACTTGGTGTGCCAAGTCAGCCAAATACGGTATCTGCAGGGGTCCATGTTGCTCAAGCCCTTGAGTTCCCCTCTACAGCAACTGATCTCAGAAAGGAAGAAAATGGGTTAGTTCCCATTGATGTTGTTGGCATGCAGGCTGGCGCACATAGAGGAGCAGTTGGCAGAAGCTCCAATTTGAAGGAACGAGGCGGTTTTACTGCTAGAGCTACCATTACAGAGAGTTTGGTTATTGAAAAGGTGGCTCCAGAAGCATCTTCACTTGGGGACAGTGGAACCATCAGTGTTGAACAGTCTGGTAGTGTGAAAGCATCTAGCTCCTCTAGTGCTGGTAGTAATGCACTTTCAATCAGGGTGTTTGATAAGAGAGTAGGTGAAGACAATTTACCGATATGCTTGGAAGCTCACCTTAGAGAACGTGCAGTAACTGATGTTTTTGGTAATGCAAAGACTAGTACAATAAAGGAAACTGAAGTTTCTTGTACCAAAGGGGCCCAAACCCTTTGGTCTGATAGGATATCTGGAAAAGTAACCGTGTTAGCTGGAAATGCCAACTTTTGGGCTGTTGGTTGTGAAGATGGTTGTCTACAGGTAGCTTCTCATCCTTGGCCAACCTTTTTACTGTTTCAGTAGTGTTCTGTTTATTTTATTATGGATTGTCGTTCTCTTCCTAAGACCATATACATTGGTAGAATAAACAAAAAACAAAAAATGAAGTTTGTCTTCACAAAGATTAGGCTTTCTTGTTGGTCTTCAGGACAGAAATATCTAGGCTACTATGCTGTTGTGCTGTTAGCCTTTCATGTAGACAGAAAGGATAGGTCAACTTGCAGTTATATATGCCCTCTTTTATTTGTATATCTGATTAACTCTTGTCCTATACTTATCCTCTGATTCAAAGATCTACACAAAATGTGGGAGGCGTGCAATGCCAACAATGATGACAGGATCAGCTGCAACTTTTGTAGACTGCGATGAGAACTGGAAGTTGTTGTTGGTCACACAGAAGGGATCTTTATATATATGGGATCTCTTCAGGCGCAGCTGTCTTCTTCAGGACTCATTAACATCTCTGGTCATTTCAGATCCAAAATCCTCTACAAAAGGTTCACTCTCACTAAATATTGATCGTCATGGTACTTAAATTTTGTAACAATCATGGTACTTACTTCTTTGTTTACTTCTCAGGCACAATCAAAGTTATATCAGCCAAGTTATCAAAGTCTGGTTCACCTTTGGTTGTTCTGGACACTCGTCATGCTTTCCTTTTTGACACGAGCCTTAGGTGTTGGCTGAGGGTGGCAGACGATTGCTTTCCTACTTCTAATTTTGCTAGCTCGTGGAATTTGGGTTCTGTTCATAGTGGTGAGTTGTCTGCATTGCAAGTCGAAGTCAGAAAATATATGGGCAGAAAACCTAGTTGGAACAGGTATTGACAGATAGCTAACTGAAATTTATGGATATTTATCTTGGCTATGTAGCACTGAAATGGGCTGGTAACTTGGTGTTGTTGTAGGGTGACGGATGATGGAATACAGACGCGTGCCCATTTGGAGGCACAGTTAGCATCAAGTTTGGCTTTGAAGTCCCCAAATGAATACCGCCAGTGCCTTCTATCTTACATACGCTTCCTAGCAAGGTACGTCCTTGTTGATTTTTTTACCTCATGTCTCTGGTAATAGACATGCAATTTAGGATCATGATGTTCGTATGGCTTCCTCTGATTTGCAGAGAAGCAGACGAGTCACGATTGCGTGAAGTATGTGAAAGTTTCCTAGGACCTCCTACCGGGATGGCAGAAGCAGCAACTTCTTCTTCGGACACCAAGAACGTGGCTTGGGATCCTTGTGTACTTGTAAGGACCTGCTTCTCTCAGCTCTCTCCATGCTATTGTTGCTTGCTACTACTCACTTTGTCTTATGCCCCCCTCTTTTATACACTGCAGGGGATGAGAAAGCAGAAACTCCTGAGAGAAGACATTCTTCCAGCAATGGCATGCAACAGAAAAGTACAGAGGTTGCTCAATGAATTCATGGATCTCTTGTCCGAATACGAAGGTGCCGAGGCTGACACTAACAACATTAATCAGAAAAATTCTGCTCCGCTGCTACCTGGACCCCACGAGGCTGTCGAAAAGATGGATGTTGACCCGCCAGCACCAAATAATGAGACAACTCATCAGCAAGAACCCGTTAAACCAGTGACCGATGCTAACAAGGATCCTGTTCCGATGCTTGCTGACAAAGACCCTTGTCCCGGTGTCATTACAGGTGATGACAACAAGAATCCTGATGATCTGTGTGCCTCAAAGGAGAAAACCCCTGATGATTTGAGAGCCTCAAACGACAAGAACCCCGATGATCTGTGTATCTCAAAGGAGAAGAACCCTGATGATTTGAGAGCCTCAAATGACAAGAACCCCGATGATCCGAGTCCCTCAAATGACAAGAACTGTAACCAGCTGCCAGTAGCAGTAAATCAAGTAGATTCTGCTACTTTAGATGAGGATTTGGTTGCCGAAGATTCTCTTGCTGAAGAAGATTAACCATATCATAGGACATGGTAGTACAATGGATATATAGGTACAAAGCTGCAATTTGTTGCCTGCTATTTGCAGCTTCTAAGGACAGCTTCCCGAAGGGGACAGGGAAAGCAAGCATCAGCTACTGAATCATGTCTCGACTCCTTTTGTTTTCGTTGCTGCAGCTTCTTCTTATGTAATAGATACTAGTTCTAATTGGTTAGTTTAAAGTTTCTTTTCCCTGTGGATTCTTTGAGACTAATTATAATCAATCGAGCTTAGTGTTGGTTTTTCCATGTGTCTTTTGCTTGATAGGTGGTTGAAGAAGCAGAATTCTGCAGAAGATAACTAGACTACTGCATTGGGCTTTTGATGTAGGCTTTTTGTAAGTATCAAAGTGGGTTGTTGCATAGGGCTGAAATCAATGTCTTATTCTTATAGTATCATTTTTCATTTTTACGTTCTCACGACTATTTCAATGAAATAAGGTTTTATGTTTAAAGAGATTTTGCATAAATGACTTGAACCCAATTTTCAATTTGCACGGTTAAATGTCGGCCTAATTTTATTATAATCTCTCTAATTTAAAAGTACAAAACTCGAACTTTTTTCGATCAAGATATTGCTCGCTTTGGATCTAGACCCAGTGGCGGAGCCACTTGGAGAGGAGGGGGTGCTTTGCACCCCCCTTGGGTTTGGAGGAAAAATTTCCGAGTAGGGGTATATACAAATTCGAACCAATGACCATTCAGTTGCAGGAAGAATTTCTTATCATTTCGATCGAGTGAGTTTTGTTATGTAATGCACTTTCGTCTTTATTTATAGTAATAAATTTTTGTCTTTTGTTTAAATTCGCTCATTTTTTTTAGCTCTACAACAGAGAAATTTCTTGTCTTTTGTTTAAACAAAGTTGAAAGTGAAGAAGTACCAATTGAAGTTCACTTGTTTGTTTCACAAAATCAATTCCAAGGTACTTCTGAGTTCTAATTTGTAATATTTGATGAATGGAAGTCTTGATTTGTATGTACTGAACTTATTTGTTTGACGTTGTAACCGGTGTACGTGAAACTATTTTAATGTAATTGTGTGAATTTAGAGTATTGCGTTGTTGACTTTTTGTTTAATTTAAAGTTGACTTTTCTATTGTATATGTGATTTTTTATGATATGATAAAGACACTCCCTTGGCCAATTTCCTGGCTCCGCCACTGTCTAGACTTGCACGAATTTTATCTTGATCATGTACTTTACTCGTTGATTTTGTATGACTATCAAGCGCTTAGTTATGAATAAAATTTAAAATGCGCTACGTCCATTCTTAAAAAATAATATTGCATTGTAATTTTAAGCTTGATTGTACCCCAAATGAAGAGTTAACCATAAATTTGCCAAACACTCTTTTCATTAAAAAAAAATTGGTTTCTTCAACCCATTCCTTGTATTCTCAATCACAATCTTCATTATTATAAAGGCCCAATATCTTCTTTCTTCATGTTACTTACAGTTGCCAATCCATTTTATATAATTTAAAAGAAAAAAATGATAGCCCTCAAGCAAAGGGAAAGCAAAGAATTTTGTGTTAAATCAAGAAAAAGTCAAGCAAAGAGACAACACAATCTGAGACACAAACAATAACATAAATCTGAGGCAGCCAACACACAAACAAATATCTTGAAGTGTGAGCCAGTAATGGCTAAGAAATCAATCCCAAACTTTTATGTAATCATTAATTTTTTTTTTTTTACAAGAAGAAGAGATTATAATATATTCAGTATTGTTGTCGTGACTGATCATCATTAGGTTAGGTCTATATATATAACCAAGTGGCCTGGCAAAGACATTATTCCTTTCTTCTCGGTTTGAGGAAAGAATGAGTATTAAGATATGATTTAGTTTTTTAAATTCGATTGTAAAACTTTTAAGTTACATGCAATGCATGGTGGTTTCATTAATTCAACGAGCGTTGAATTAAAATAAAATGTAGAGCTGAAAAGGGAATTAAAAAGGCTAAACAGAAACCTTTCTTAAATTCTTTCAATGGTCATTGAATCATTGAGGTTTGTAACAAAATGATTCATTCCGAATTATATTCATAACGACAGCAAAGTGAATGCTAAACGCAGAGTCTCCATAAGATGGTTGGCTAAACCTAGTGATTCGTGAGTAGTTGGTTATGTATTTGTGAATAAACAGAGAGTTGTTTGATTGCTATGTTTTTATGAGTAATTTGGCACTGAATGATTCGAATTAATTATTGAGTCATTGGATTTTAAATGACTCGCTTGACAGTAATAAAAACTAAAATGAATCATTTGTTTCAACGAAAAAATTCAATTGGGACATTTACAAATGACTTGTTTTGTTAACTATATTCAAATATTAAAATTTCCTTTTTTAATAAACCCAATACTTTTTTGGGTGTCTGCATAGCTGCGGGCCAGGGGAGACCCAGCCACACAGCCTAAACCCAATACTTCATCTAAAAAAATGCATAGATGTAACGATTTTATCGTGATCTACTAAAAGATATCAATTTTTTATATATTTCTGGAAAAAAAAAATTCGACCACCCATTAGTCCATTACCACTGGTTACCATCCTGGTAGACTAGTACTACTTTCTAGTTTCTACCACCTTCATTATTAAATTTAAATCTAAAAATTTTTGTAAAAAATTTTCCTTATCAAATATACCACCCTTGTAACTGATGGTAAACGGCGATGAAAGGTGATTAGTATATTCACACTATCATGTATATAACCATTCTACACTATGGTATAATTACACTACGATATAATAAAAAATTATGTATTACCAAACATTACCACCATGATATAGACTATTAATATATGTCTTAATATGTTTTTTCAAATTATATTAAAATGGATGTCCTTTTAATGTAAAAAAAAAGTGAGCGATGGACTTTGAAAGTTTCCATAACAAGGGTGTGAAAAGACAAGATGGGTTTGGTTGGTAAACGATGATCGAATTTTCTTTTGCAAATGCATGTCGACGATATGAAAAATGCATGCAACTTAATTAATTGCAAATGGTTGAGAAGAGAGTGTTGTTGATGGAATGTACCAAATAAAGAGCAAGTCAAAGTGCATCATGTTCTTTTTGCCCTAGCTTACGTGAACCACGGCACATGAGTCACATGTACGTGCCAAAGGTACAAAGTTCAGTTTGCATCATGAAAAAATTTGTACGAAACGATATACAATCAATATACACATATATATAATCTATATTGTAAAGAAATCTGTACAAAAATGCATGGGGTGTAAGTTGGAATATGATTCTATCGTAACATTAAAAAAGTTACATATTCAATTTGCACCATAATTGTTTTTTCCCCGTAAACGAAAGCGGCGGTACGTACTTAGAAGTATAGTAACGGAACTCTAGCTATATATTTAGAACTGTCGTACAACTCCATCCTGTTGTTAGTAAGTGGTCAGATCCATTATTTAACATCTCCCAACAACTCGAGTTATTGGGATCAACTTGTTTTTTAACATGGTATAAGAGAGCCTTCAGTGACCAGAAAGGTCTTTGTGTTTGAATTCCTGTGACCCAATTTGTGAAGCACATGATATTCTCGTATTCAGAACCTGTGCAAACAAAACCCCTTATGAGTTGATCGACTTTCGTTTGAAGGATTTATATTAATCAGTGATATAAGATCCATTAACTTCTCCGAACAACTCGAGTTATTGATATCAAATCAACATGTGTCATACTACTCTGACTAGGCAGTTGGCACTTTGACATATATGTATATATTATTCGAAGTGGCTGCAAGAGCTCGATATTAGTTATATTATTCATGAAGATATATATAGGTGGCACATTTTTATGCATGTATATCTGTTATTTTATTAATTAATGAAGAGACCCAGAAATCGACAGCTACGGTACGTCGCCGTATGTGCTTAATTCTCTTTATTTGCTAATTAATTAAGGTTACTAAATATTTGGTTCGCTTCATGGGGTTGTTACATGCAAAACATGTCGTGTCGTGTCTAAAAATTATGGGATTCTTGGTAGTTGGGGAATGTTCGGAATCCGTTTATGTTTTAAGTATAGTATCCCGAGGCTAGCTCGTTCTAATTTTCTTGATTTTTAGGGTACGTAGTTTGGATTGAGTATTTTAATGTGTCATTTGGGGTTAATTATATCACTTTTTAAATAACGTGTTTGGTTGGGGAGAGAATATGACAAATATTAGAAGGTTCATATTCTCAAAATACTATGTTTTTGTTTTGTTTCACTTTTGTTTTTATTCTTGTTTGGTAAATCTCAAACTAGGGAAGCTACGTACTCTCCATATTTTTTTTTTTTGCCAGTTTTCACTTTTGACCCAATTAGCTTTTCTTTTCTTTCTTTCCACTTTCATCATAATAACCATTATTTACTTGCCCTTCATACCTTAATTATGTCTAACAATCAATATGTCTTGTCCAACATAGTTAGCAAAAATCCGTTTTATAACCGTATAATACACACACGTTTAATACATATGTTTAAATTTTAAATTTCTAATATTTTAATAACATAATTTACTACTATATATGTTGACCAAATATACACACATGACACATATATGCTTAGTTTGCAAAAAAATTTCAAACAAATTTTAAATCCAAAATGATAATTACTAGATGAACCTTAACTTGCTCACTAAAATGATAATTACCTGAAATTCTATACCCCCACCCCCAATTTCTATCTTGAAAAATGGTGTAGTTGCTTCTGGATAAAATTGGAGTAAAATATAAATAGCGTTGGTGATCTAGAAGCGTAAAAGCGTAAACTTTTAAACTTTAAATCGTGATTTGTTCCAGTTTCGTACACTTGAGATTTTACATGGAATCTTAAAACGTTTTGGTGATCGAGAAGCGAAAAGTGTAAGGCTTTAAAGCCCGATTTTCACTAAATAATTATCAAAGAACCAAGTTGTCCCAATAACTTGAGTTGTTGGAGAGATATTAAGGGGTCGTTTGCTTCAAGGATTTGGTACATGGATTTGGTACCAGAAAACCAACTATTAAGGATTTAGGTACAATCCGTTGTTTGCTTGCACCTTTTTTGGAGACAAAATCCGTGGGGCCCACGGATTTTGAGGGTGCAAATCCGTGGACCCCACGGACTTATAAATCCCACATGTTGATGTGGGATTTGGAATATGACATAAATCCTTGATGACATTTTACCCATATACCCTCATGCAATTTTAATATTCCAAGGTTGCCCTCAAATTTAACTATTATACAGTATACTTAACAATAAATGAATAATATAAACGTTCAATTAATGTGCAAACATGAGTTAGATATTTTATATCATTTCTTGTGTTCTAGTTTTCTTTGACCTTTTCATGGAACGTGTAATTCTTTGTTCTCCCGATTCTAATATATGTTGTTATATGTTACTTTTGAAAAGGAGGACAAAGAATTGGTAATTGATCATTATGTTACGTTAAAAGTTAAAACGGAATTTTCTCGTTTATTATTATTGTCCATGTGGCAACGTACATTATGCTTATTAGTATGTATTGTCCTTGTTTTGTGTACATATCATAAACATGTCAAACATATAGAAAATGATAGTAAGGTAATTTTGAAGTTTTGTCCTTGTTTTGTGTACATATCATAAACATGCCAAACATATAGAAAAGGACAGTAATGTAATTTTTGACTTCAAGTAGTAAATCCCACACCTTTAAATCCATGATAAAAACATCAACAAACAAAGGATTGTTACAAATCCATGATGCCTCAAATCCTTGGTAAATCCTTGGGTTTTTAAATTACAAAACCCTCGTTTATAAATCCATGAAGCAAACAACCCCTAAATATGGATCTCACATACAGTATTTACCAAAACACGCCCTGCTCAAAAGAAAACCAAACGCATACGAGTTCGATTACTGTAAAAAAACCAGTCAGTCCCAATAACTCGAGTTGTTGGGAGAAGCTTCTGCTGCTGGGTCTTATACCACTCTCTAACACAAACTTTCCACATATATCCGAACATCATCACGTGCTTAACAAATGAGGATCGCAACGGCGGACCTCTCGATCATCACTGCGAACGTACACTCCGATATACCATTTTAGAAAACCAACGTCTATCGTTACGCCCTCAATACGAAACCGCTGAGTGAAGTGTGAAGGGAAGTCTGGTGGGTCGGTATCTACCCCAACCATCTGTCAGCAACTGAACCCAAACCCATCAAGCTAAGTTGGTCCCCCAGTGAGTTGTGTTTATTACCCAGCTTGGTTTTGCTGCTCTGCTGCTGCTCTGCTCTGCTCACACTAGTTATTAGCTAAGCTAGGTGAGTTTGCATTGCACTATAAAACGTTATAGGTGACCACCTCACACCCATATTTGGCAATTCCTGCCGGTTCCTACTCTTTGCTTTATTTATTAACCCGGGCCGCCTACAACATCTTAACACATCTCATTAGTCTACTGTTCCCATTTTGTTTCTGTATCATCAAAAGAAACGGTTGGGCAATACATCACCTCTCTCGTTGTATAGAAAGTTCGTTTACCAATTTTCCTGCACTACCAAACTAATAATAATCTCTCATCACAATTAGGCAATTAGCCAACTTGAATCATATAAAACCCTAATTGGCTAATCCGAATTGAACTTGTTTCGCTAGCTAATTACTGTCGTCTGATTAAAAATGAATGCATTAGTCAACTTTCAAGTAATTTTTTTTTGCTTGTTATTGAGGTCAGATAAGTTAATTGATCAATTGGAATTGAATTGAAGTAAAAAAAAAAAGTGTTGTAAAATTGTTATTTCTACTAAAAACCGCAAGTTACTTTGCTTAAAACGTTTAGGCGCGCCTGTTAGGCGTGCTAGGCAGTAGGCAGGGCCTTCTCGAACCTTGGATCTTACTCATATATGTCCCGCCGTACTTAGTGTGTTGACTGAGTCACGGACGATGTTTAATACTGTCGTCGCGCGGAGACCAGTAACCAGACTTGAAATCAAGACACCTATGTTCCCGTTATTCACTCCGATGATCGGCTACCATATGCCGACACAAAAAAAAATCTACAATCAATACGTGATGATAATCGTTAACTATATGCTAAAATTTTTGTCGTTCGCTAATCAAAACTTACTGAAACACAGAATTCAACAACATCAGCAGGTGCTTACCCCGGCGGAATGAACTTCCTCTCCCTACAACTGTATCTCTTATCAAATATTCCAAAAACACATTAGCAAAATCATTTTTTTACTATCGTGTACTCCACTTCATTAATGTCATCCCCCCATCTTCCTTTTTTCCTTCCCTCTAATTTCTACAATATTAAAAATAAAAAAATAAACCAGTCTTCTCCTTCCCATCTTCTCTCTGTCGCTTACCCTTGCAAAATCCTCCATATATTTGGCAGAGGAAAATGGCGAACCGATATCTGCCAACTCTCCCTTCTCTGTCCTCTGCTTTCTCCCCTTCTCTCTATAAAGCTACCTACTCTCCAAAGACAACACTACTCCATCTCAATTTTGCTTTCCTTAATTGCTCGCCAGAAAAAAAGACCAAATCAAGTTTTCATTTGGTACTTTGGGAGGTTGCTCCTCTTTGCTTTTCCGAGAGAGCAACAATGGAGTTTGGCAGTGTGGTGCAGTTCTTGGAGAACAGGGCGGTTCTGATCATCGGTGCAACTGGGTTCCTTGCCAAGAGTAAGCAGGGGGATCAAAACCGAAAAAAAAGCTTCCATCTTTATCATCCATAGCTAGAGAGCTCAAATGGGTAGTGGATGATTTTGCTCTTCATTTTGTGTGTATGGCTTTTTTTGGGCAGTTTTTGTGGAGAAAGTGTTGAGAGAGCAACCAAATGTGAAGAGGATGTACCTTCTCCTCAGAGCTGCTGATGCCAAGGCTGCTTCCCAAAGATTTCACAATGAGGTAATCCCCACCAAAAAATAAAACCCATTTTTTTGGTAATTTTGGAATGCAAAGCATGTATGTCTAAAGACTAAACTTTAGTAAACAACCCGTCAAAAGAGTTAGACATGAATCAGTAGGTGCTACTACACACCAAAAAAAAAAAAACGTTTTTGATATATTTTCGGAATGCAAATGTTGTCTGTCTGAACTTTAGTAAACAACCTCTCAAACAGTTGTACACGAGTTGTCTGTAGGCGCCACCCAAAAAAACCTCATTTTGATAATTTAATAACTCAAAAAAAATTCAAGTATGACATTTGGTAAAAACCCATCAAAGAGTTATACACGACGAATCGATGGAGGCTTAACCCATATCCATAGAACTTTTTTGGTCTGATTGTATTGTTGTCCTCATGATATAACCATCGTTCTTGGCAGCTTACTTACTTACTTACTTCTCTAGTTCTTAAACACCATGAAATCATCAAAGTCATATGTGTTATTGGATCAAGGGGTGGACAAAGTAATTAGTTTATGTTACGTATTAATTGTCTTGGAGTCAAAGGTTTTATTTGGTAACCTAGCTAGTTGCTTTAAATGAAAGTGAAGATCTTTCCCCCCACTTTCGTGGTCCTTTTTGGTGGTTTCGTGGGTAAACCTTGTGCTAAATTTATTGGCTGGGGGAGCAGATTGTAGGAAAGGAGCTGTTCCGGGTAGTGAAGGAGAAATACGGCGAAAATTTGGGTACCACAATAGCAGAGAAAATAGTTCTGGTACCTGGTGACATCTCAGTGGACGAAGGGCTTGGTGTCTCCTCCTCGGAACTCAAACAACAAATGTGGGATGAAGTCGACGTTATTGTCAATCTAGCTGCAACCACCAACTTTGATGAAAGGTATTTTTTATTACCAATTCACCCCCAAAAAAAACCATTAGCATACGCTCGAGTCTACGATACATTCTGAATTTCGACCGATGGATGAATGCAGGTACGATGTCGCGATGGGGCTGAACACGATGGGGGCGAAGCATGTGATTAGCTTCGCGAAGAACTGCCCTAATCTCAGAGTTCTCGTCCACGTCTCCACGGGTAATTGACCGAGTACCGATTGCTTCTATAGATTACATCATTCATTCGTTGGTAAGTATGTTTTGTCGCTAATTCGTTATGCCATTGTTGCAGCTTATGTGGCGGGGGAGAGGTCGGGGTTGATATTGGAGAGCCCTCATCGGATGGGGGAGACCCTAAATGGGGTGACCGGACTGGACATTCAGGAGGAGAGGAAACTGATAGCCCTGAAGCTGAACGAGCTGCGAGCTGAAGGAGCCTCTCGGGACGCCATTAAAAGGGCTATGGTCGACCTTGGCCTCAACAGGTTCGTCCTTTGATATACTTTATGAGTTTTCTCGTGTGTTTACTGGTATTTGTAGTGTGATTCGTAACTTTTGTAGTGATGTGAGCTAATAATTTGGTTAGCTGGCTAGCTAGGGTTTGTCCTTTTTTCTCTATATATTATCTTATTGTTTTGGGCGGGTGATGGTAGGCGAATCCTTGCAGACTGAGAGTAGAATTATTGTGCAAAGGCCTCTTGCCCTCTTCTCATTCAGTTGAATGCTGCTTCTTCTTCTTCTTAAGGATTCGGTCTGACGATTTCGTTGTTGGGTTTTCAATATGGAGGATTTAGGTTCGAATCATTTAACTAATTTCTAACAGATCACACAATAATCTCTTCAATTAGCGGCGTATTTCCAAAATGTCGGGGTCTCGTCGCTTGAATATCCTTAGGCAGACGTACTAATAATATAATTCCTAGCATGTAAACACGGCCTAAAATATATTTAAAATTATTTGTATCCCATACAGCAAATGAGTAAAAAAAAAATAGCAATGCTTTCAAAAATCGGCACATGGTTTTAACCGTACAAAAAGTTTGAACCATACTTTCAATACAAAATACTCCATCATAGTATCACTCACTTTTCCAAAACAACTTACAGTAGAATTTTGCCATTTGTGAAAAAATAGGTGACAATCCTATTTTTCCAAACATTAAAAATTATCTAGGTTTCCTTTTCTTTTACCAAACATTAAAAATGTACAGTTGGCCAGTATGCCAAAATTAGTAACACAGTATAAGTTGGTTTTCTTTCTTTTTTAGAAATCTACAACATAGTAATAAACTATTGGAGACAAAGACATTTGTAGGAATGTGATTATTGATATCCCTGTGCCAGTTTTGTTTTCTGTTCAGGACTTCACGTTACAGTCCTGCATATAGACAGAAGTGTTTGTCTTGACTTGGTCAAGATTGTAAAAATATCTTAGGAACGAAAAAATTATATTAGATTTTGTCAGAAAAAGAGAGATCAATAACTTCTACCAGGGTAACTCATCTCAAATTATTTTCGATTTTACTTTAGTTACACTGTATTTCACTAGAATAAAGTTGTAATTACGTAAAAACCTACATTATATTCTCAAACCATTTAACTTCATTTATCATGTTATGATTTAATTCTTGATTTTTTTAATGAAAAATTAATATCTCAAGTTGTTTTCGCTTTAAAGTACACATTCGTATGAGTCGACCTGATCCGACGTGCACCACAAAGTAGAATACCCGACCTGTCGTCGTGGTAGATATTAATGTCGAGATACCCGCCATGACTTGCTCAGCGTCACTTCTAAAACACGGACGCGTGGTAGACTAATCGAGAGGCGTTATTGGATTCTCACCCTAGCCTCCCCACCGTCACACTTCAAAGCCTCACCGTCACACTCCATATGAGTTGAAATCTGTATAACCACGACACCGTATATTTACATTAATCGTCTTTAACGATTCAAACACGAGATTCTAAGTCATAAACTCTGAGATATCAAGTTGAGGTCCAATTTTCATGAGTTGAAGTTATTGGTCAAAACTCAAACCCAAATTTACTTTTTTATGTCAAAGTCAACTCAAATGTGAAGTATTAAGTATACTATTTAGTATTCTCATCTGCATAAACAAACAGTAGGTCACCTAATTAACCTTGCACAACACCACACACCTGGTAGTATCTGCACTTAAACAGGTCACCTAATCAAATCCATAATCAGACCTTTATACTAGGATTAGGATTCTATCCTAATGATTATTTTAAGGTATCTATGTCTCCTGTCTTACGTCATACTTTCTTTCTTTCTTTCTTTCTTTCCCGGGAAACAAACAGGGCGAAAGAGTACGGATGGCCAAACACTTACGTGTTCACCAAGGCAATGGGCGAGATGCTGGTTGGAGAATTGAAAGGCGAAAACATGTCCGTCGTCATCCTGCGCCCCACCATCGTCAGCAGCACTTTCAAGCAGCCTTTCCCTGGCTGGATTGAAGGCATCAGAACGCTCGACAGCTTGGCTGTCGGCTACGGCAAAGGTCGCCTCACTTGCTTCCTCGGTGACGTTACGGGCATTCTCGACGTCGTAAGATCCATACAAGAACCACTCTCAACAACTTTCAAATTATTGTAACCAGTTGGTTTATGATACGTTCGTTTCATGTCGCATGCGCAGATACCAGCAGACATGGTGGTGAACTCGATACTGGTGGCGATGGTGGCCCACTCGAACCAGCCCAGATCCGAACCGGTGATCTACCAGGTCGGCTCTTCGGTTCGCAACCCGATGAAGCTCGGGGAGCTTCGAGATTATTTTTTCTCCTACTTCACTCAGAAGCCCTTGGTTGGGAAGGACGGCAACACTATCAGAGTCCGTAACCCTAAGCACCTCGGTAGCATGGAGAGCTTCCACCGTTACATGGCCTTCCGCTACTTATTCGCCCTCAAGGTATATAGTAATGGATCTTATACTATAAACCAACAACGAAGACTGCAACAGTGATTAAGGTGTTGAACTCGTCGTCTGATAAAATGAGTTTTACACGATCTTACTGTCTGCAGGGACTAGAGCTGGCGAACGCGGCCTTCTGCCACTTCTTCGACAGAGTGTACACCGATCTCAACCGTAAGATAAAGTTCGCCATACGGCTCATGGAGCTCTACCAGCCGTACCTCTTCTTCCGTGGAGTGTAATATACGACACATAACTTTACCGTTATTTCTTACGTAACAGTTATCTAAAATTGAGACCGGTGTCTGATTTCGATATATTTTCGGAAACAGGTTCGACGACATCAACACGGAGAAGCTGAGGATGGCGGCGAAGGACAATGGAGTGGAGACAGACAAGTTCTACTTCGACCCGGCCGAGGTTGATTGGGAGGATTACTTCATAAACATTCACTTGCCTGGGCTGGTGAAACACGTCGTCAAATAGAAAGGGATCTGGATTACTTTATGAGACAAGAGACACAAAGTACATCTTACATTATTTATGCCGGCAAATTGGTGGTGGCTGATCTCTGGATTTACAAGAATAAAGGAAGAAAGTTTATATAGGTTTGTTGTTCTTCACGTTACACAATTTATTAACAGGGAGCAGAAGTTTGGATTGATTGATTGATTTACAGAAAAGAATGTAATCACATTATTGTTTGTTGGGACTTTGATTTCTCTTATATCGATCATATGATTCTTCGTGTATTAATTAGACTTACCTCAAGTCCGGAATAGTATGCTGAACTAGAATAGAACACAAAAAAAACTCAACCAATTATCGAAAAATGCTGTATACCAAGAGAACAGCTGCTTGCAGAGCTCCATATTGCCAAAAACATGAAACTTGTTTTGATGACAATGATCCAGCTAAGGATGAGAGGGAGACCTGTCTTTCCTTTTCCCTGTAAGGGTTGTGGTTTTACTGTCGCTGATCTCGGGGGCATCCAAGCTTTGTTGATGGCCCTTGCAGGAGCTCTCATGGCCGTTATCAGAAGCTTCCATGGTCAAAGATTGGTTCGAGGTTTTATCTGCAGAACCTGTCCTTGTGATGCAGAGCCACGTTTGTGCAGACTCTTCGCTGTCACTGCCAGCTAAAGGGACATGCCATGATCCCTTCTCTGATTCCTGGAGATCAAAGAGATTAGGAAAATGGTGTTTGGCTTCAATTCATTAACTGTCCATGGTAATAGAATCTTGCACCAACATATATGTATCGATCGAACTCTGACAGGAAACAAACCATGACATTACCTGGATAACTACAGAAAAAGGAGCTGGCATCTGAAGTTTTAAGGTACCTTTAGCAAAAGTGTACTTTACCTGCAAATGAAAGATACGAGGAGTCAATAATACGATAAAGACCGTTTTACCTGCAGAAAATCCTCAACCAATGAGCAACAGGCAATTCTTGGAAGCTATAGATCCAAAAGCTTGATTAGGACCACTACCCAGTGACTATTACTTAAGATAAAATGTTCATCAAAGCATGAGCTGAAAAGAATGTAAATCAGAGGAAGTTTATATGTTATCCAGCTTCCCAAGGGCTTCACCATGTTTATAACTAGGGATTCAGCAATCAAGAGAAACACATTGCTCGCTCATCAGGCAAAAAGGTAACAGTTATTACATACTTGATGCCTTTCTTTCCACTTGAGGAAGAAGCTGCTTCCTAGGAGTTCGAAAATGTGATCTCGCATTTCGTCATTAGTCACTAGCAAGCACCTGAGTTTCACTGCAGCATAGAGCCAGTACCTAAAACCCACGGGAGGGGATCATCACCAAAAAATCTCTCCCATTGACAGCAAATCACAACCCATCACAAAAATTCAGAAGTTTTTACACACAGAACACCCTCTGTTAGAAACATCGCCGAGATAATTGCAAATAGTCGTGCGTCCATGAAAATTACCAATCATCGTTAGAACCATGCGGTGTTGTATAAAGAGCACCGTTCTCCTTCCACTCTTCAATAAACTTCCTGTGGGAAGCGTTTTCAAGGAGAGCTCGAACACGCTTGTTGTGCAAGACTATCAGCGGCCATTTCCCATGTCTATCATACAGTTCTTTCACTACAGCATGAAGCTGCTCTATATCAATACAAACAAAAGCACAATAAACAACGAAAATTAGCAGTCTGTTCAATGTTTAAAAGGACAAAAGAAAAAACAGAACTTTCATGACTATATTTCAGAACCTGAGAAACACTGAATCCCCCTTCAGCAAAACTCTGCTGGCAGAGACCCACATTTGCTGCATCTACTATAGCTTCATAATGACCATTCTTCTCCAGCCAATCCTGTCAGCATTATACATACAGACATCCCAAAAGAACCATAAGCTTCAAGAAACTTAACCCTATTCAATTCTGATTCAGTTATTGACAGTAATTCACCATCAATTTAAATGGTAACTGACCTGAAATTCACTAAAATTAGCCTTAACCTCCCTATCCAAAGCCAAACCTGCTATCGATCGAGCAAACACCTCGATTTCTTCATCAGCAATATCAACACAAGCCAATTGCTCCCCACAACATAAACATTTTCCATCAACATCAACACTCCCTTTCTCAACAACCCACTTCCCTTTTCCAATCCATCCCAATCCATGCCACCCTCCACCATTCCTATCAATGGCATCTCTAATCAGACCCAAATCCAATTCGATTTCCATCCCATCGCAATCAAATCGGTTGAACCAATTCCTAATCACAACCGAAGTCTCCTCCCTCACACACCTCACGATCTTCCTCAATTTCTGCAGATATTCATAAACCCGATCACGCTTACCAGTCTCTGAACTCACCTCAAGCAATGCCGCGAGCACAGCTTCCTCCAAAGCAACACCATTCCTTCCCATGTGCTCCTCGACTTCAAAAGCCTTCTCCGCCTCCAACTTCTCGCAGAAGCAGAACAGCGCCGGACCGTAAGTCCGCAGCCGGGGCGGCGAGTTAGGTACGGGGACCATGTTTTTCACCAGATCGAAGGCGCGGTCGCCGTCCCCTGTGGCAGCAGCGAGGCGAGCGACGGCGGTTATGGAGGCCTCGTTGGGTTTAATCCCGCTGCCCACCATGCGATCGTATATGCGGAACCCATGTTCCAAGGCGAGGTCTTTGGTCGATGGGTCGGCGAGGGAGATGGAGCAGAGGTAAAGCAGAGTGTTGAAATGGTGCTGGCTGAGGCGGACGGCGGGTTTTCTCTCCTGCGGCGGAGTCGTAGAGGGAGAGGGCCGAGCGGAGGTCTTTGGATTTGGAGAGGGAGTTCAGGTTGTAATTGAATTGAGCTTCCGCTGATTGGTTCTTCGCCTTCTTCTTCCTCGGCGGCGCCGCAGCCATGGATAGATTTGGAAAGTGATGAGGGTTTTGGAAATATTGGTTTGCCGCGCCATTTTCTGTTTCATTCACTTTTGGGCTTATTCTGGCCCAGTATATTGGGCTGGGGCCTCACTTTTGGGCTTATCGAATAGTTTTAACATCCACAGCAATTTGTAAATAGGAAAATACAGGGTCAATAGGTGACCGGGATCTCCGTCGGAGTGTCGCCGGTAAATGCAAGCTCCTCTCAACTGCTCCGAAGTAAACACCTGAGAATTGAGATCCGTGGTTCGCAAAGGCAACAAGGAAACCATTTTCTCAGAACAACGAAGGCGGCGGCAACAACCAACAAGCACTTTGACAGTCACCATTTTGTTGAACACAAATTTGGACAGAGCCGACGGCGACAAGAAGTGAATGATATACCCTGCTCGCCGGCGGAGCTTAAACAATTAATAATATGACTATGACATGGCAGGAAAAGTACAGGATCGACAAAGTGGGGACGAATTCCAAAAACACACATGTTTTTCAAAAAAATTCTCAAAATACACACGTTATAAAAAAAATGCCCAAAATATACATATCTGAACATCACCGCTGTTGTCAACCGCAGTGAATGCATTCACCGCGGCAGACCAACACGGTGAATGTATCACCGCGGTTGACGGCCGCAGTGAATGCCCGACTTAACTCTGAAAATTCAAACAAACGTAACTTTGCGCTCGGTTATCCGATTAGCGAATTTTTTTTTATTCCATATAACTTTTCAAGATCTTTCAATCTGCAACAAGATTTCATCTCAAAAAAATGTCGTTTGTTATCCCGAACGAGCAATTTTTCGATTTTGCCAAACTTTGGAAGGACATAACTTTTAGCTCCTCAATCCGAACGTCGTAAAGTTATTTTTGATTGCGCATAACTTTTTAAGAACTACAACTTTTACTAGGAAATCATTTTTTTAAAAAGAAGTACTTTTGGGTATAGGAGATTTTGGGAATAACTTTGCCTTTACTTTTCACAAATTCACATACTTTCCAAAATTATGGTTATAATAAAAGTTGTAGTAGTTCAAAAGTTATGCAACATCAAAAAAAGTTTTATGACATTCGAATTGTGAAGCACAAAGTTATGATCTTCCAAAGTTTGTCAAAATCGAAAAATTGCTCGTTCGGGGTAACAAATGATTTATTTTTGGGATGAAGTCTGTTTCACATTGAAAGATCTTGAAAAGTTATGTGGAATCATAAAAAATTCCTTCAATCGGATAACCGAGCGCAAAGTTACGTTTGTTTGAAGTTTCAGTGTTACGTCAAGCATTCACCGCGGCCGTCAACCGCGGTGATGCATTCACCGCTTTGGTCTGCCGCGGTGAATTGACAACAGCGGTGATGCCCAAATATGTGTATTTTGGGAAATTTTTTTATAACGTGTGTATTTTAGGATTTTTTTTTTTTTAACATGTGTATTTGGGATTTGTTCCGACGAAGTGGGATTTTTTCCGACAAAGTGGTAGGTGAAAGTCGTCGTCGATTCAACACTTCGTTCCAAGATTGGCCCGACTCTTTATGATCCACAGTGAACAAACAATTTTAAGCATGGCCAATTCGTCTACCAACCACCTTCCCTTCCCTGTACCTGCAATCAAATACCACTGGTTTTCTACTTCAAGTTCTACTGCCTACTACTACCTTCCCTGTCTCCTTCTCATAGTTAAAAAAAAGTTCCAGTTCACGAACAAAAACAATGGCGGACGGCGAAGTACGAGTGCTGTCCTCAGGTTTAGTTCAAGCAGAGGGGCTTACCAAGCTAGCAGCTGCTGCAGAAGAAAGAATTCCCCTCACTCCATGCGACCTGCGTATCATTCTCTTCGGGACCATCCAAAAGGGACTTCTCTTCCAAAAACCCACCAATCCTTCAATCGACCAAGCCACCTTGATCCAGACCCTCAAATCCTCCTTCTCCCGCGCGCTTGCCCTGTTCTACCCCTTCGCCGGCCGGCTCTCCGTCGACAAACACGATGACGACGGCACCGCCTCTATTTACATCGACTGCAACAACGCCGGCGCTCTGTTCGCTCACGCCGTCGCCGACGGCGTCTCCGTCGCGGACATCCTCGACCCGCTCTACGTCCCGCCGGTGCTCTGGTCGTTCTTCCCCCTCAATTGGATGATGAATTACCACGGGTTCTCCCAACCCTTTATAGCAGTTCAGGTCACGGAGCTCGTAGATGGGTTCTTCCTCGGCTGCACGATCAGCCACGCGGTCGCCGACGGCCCGACTTTCTGGCGGTTTGTGAATTTCTGGTCCCAAATCTGCCGTTACCCCGGTGGTGGTGGGGATTCAGCCAATAAGTCGCAGGTTTTCACCCGGCGCTGGTTTCTCGACGAGAAGCATCTGCCGATTAGGCTGCCGGCGGCGATGCTCGAAGATTTCAAACAAGATCCCATCCCAATCCCACCGCAGGAGCTGAAAGAGCGGGTTTTCCACTTCACCCGCGAGAAACTCGCGGCGCTGAAAGCACAAGCCAACGACGAAGCCGTCGCCGCCGCGGGCGGCGACGGCCAGATATCGACTCTGCAAACCCTAATTTCCCACATCTGGAGGGCGGTGTTTCGAAACAGAAGCGAACCGGATCCAGATCGGGAGGCCCATTTCCACCTGCACTTTGGGCTCCGACAGCGGCTCCAGCCCAAGGTCCCGGAGAATTACTTCGGGAACGCCATCGTGGGCCGGCCGGTGGGCCTGAAGGTGAGCGAGCTTCTGGAGGCGGAGAAGGGGCTGGGGCGCGTGGCGGCGGCGATTCACGGAGTGGTAGCGGAGCAGACGGACGAGAAGCTGAAGGAGGCGGTGGAGGATTGGATCGGGAACCCTAAGTTTGTGGGGACTGATGTGTTTGTGACGGGGACGATGGGGCTGAGTAGCTCCCCGAGGTACGACGTTTACGGGAACGATTTCGGGTGGGGGAAGCCGGTGGCGGTGAGGAGCGGAGCCGGGAATAAGTTCGACGGGAAGGTTACGGTTTTCCCCGGAGTGGAGGCGGGGAGCATGGACGTCGAGATTTGCTTGTCGCCGGAGACGGCGGAGGGAGTGGGAAGGGATTTGGAGTTTATGGCTGCAGTCGGCGTTTGAAAAATCTGGCTGTGATTTTTTTTTTTTCTATTTCAATCGGCTTTTGGTTTTGTTAAACCGATTTAATGATTTCCAACTCGGAGATGTAATGATTTCGAACATTGTCAAATCGATTTATATCATTGTTTCAATACGACGAGCATCACACACTTCTCAAAAAAAAAAAAAAAATTTGAAGCTTGAACAACTCGTCAAGCTTGCAACTCCTTCCTTCATGTTTCATAGTAGCTCAAATCCATCTTTTGAAATTAGTAACCGCTAATTTAAATCGGTTAACAAAAATTAGTAAACAAATAATAATTATGCGTTGCACCGATATTGTAGGTCATGCACTTTCTTGCTTTGAGGATCCGGGAGCTCCTCTTGACTGTTCAAATACATCATCTTCATGTGTTGATTCCTGGGACAACTCAAACTTCGTGTGTTAGATTTTTGGGACAACCTAAATTGGATCTTCATCCTTAGCTTTCTTGGCTCGCATTTTCATTCGATCCATTATTCAAAAGCCCTGAAACTATTATTGTAAATAAGTCACACACAACTAACATTAATCATGAAACCAACTAGTATTCAAATATTGGTAGACAACGAGTATTCCAACAGGTTACAACTAGCACTCCATAAGTTATCGTTTGTATTCACCAGGAAAGCAATTATTATTCGAAAACTATGTATGCAACTGCCAACAAGTTTTCAATCATGCACATGTATTCAAATATTTGTAGGCAACAAGCATTCAACTGGTTACAACTAGTACTCATAGTGTAAGCAACTAGTATCCGTCGTATAAGCAACAATGTAGAGTGTAGACCATCACACATTACATACAAAACTTCAATCAAAAGGCAGGACGCCAATATGAATACAAGGTAGAGATATGGATGGTATGTTTACGCTCCACTTTGCTGTGGGTATTCTTCTTCTGCAAGTAACAGTTTTTTTTATGTAAATTTGACTAAAAAATTGTGTATACATATGGGTTAGACTGATGTACTCATACAATATGAATACTATACCCACAAACAACTCTCGCTCTGTAGGGATGACAACAAAACCTGAACCCACAAGTACCCACCCGATCCAACTCGATCAACGCGGGTAAAATCCGTGTTGACGGGTTTTGGGCCGGATTTGGGTTTGAACCCGTTTACTATTCACCGGGTTGGGTTGCGTTTGGGTTTAGGTAAATCCGACCCATGGGTACCCGCCCACACCCATATAATTAATTTTATCGGTTTATTTTATATTCTAAACAACTAATCTTATTTATGTTTTGTGGAGACATGTGTAATTTTTTCTTTCTAATTTTGTAGAATGAAGTAGATGTTATCGAGTGGAGAGTGAAGAAACTTAATTGAAAGGAAGAAGCTTTCAATTAATCATGTTATTAATGGATAATTTGTGATTTGCTTCAATTTTCTTGAGTTTTCTAAATTGGTGTTGAACAATTTGTATAGTTAATTTGTGATTTGCTTGAATTTTCTAGAATGGTGTTTTAAATGAGAAATTTTACAATGCTATATAGTATTGGTGCTATAGGTTTTTGCCTTTATGGTACAACTTAAAATTGTACATTTACGTTATGGTACAACTTTAGATTGTACCTATACTTTTTGTACAAATTCTTTTATGGTACAACTTGAACTTGTACCTTTATGTGATGGTACAACTTCAAGTTGTAAAGTTGTACCATAACATAATGGTACAAATTGCATTATGGTACAACCTAAACTTATACATTTAATGTTATGGTACAACTTTGAGTTGTACATTAAAGCACCAATGCTATATAGCATAGTAGAAGTGCTCGTTTTAAATATGGAAAATTTGTATTGAGAGATTGATATTTGACTTTAATTTTGATAGGAACTTGTTATTGTAAATTTTTTACGACAAAAACCCGTGGGAATCCATGATCCCACGGATACCCAGCGGGTTGGGTTGGGTCGGGTTTGAGTTTTTCATACCCAGTGGGTTTTACCCCGGGTTTTTTTCACGGATAAACCCATGAGTTTGGCTTTGGCTTTGGCAAAACCCGATCCAACCCGACACTTTGTCATCCCCGTAGGTGCTAAATACGGCCACGTCGTCGTTTAGTCACTGTCTTTCTCTCTCTTCCGGTTCTCTTCTCCCTCAAACTTCCACTCTCCATCCAGCTTCCCCTGCGCCGTCGCCTCTACCACCCTTCTCTCCCTTGCTCCGCCGCCGCCGTTGCCGCCCAGGCTCCACTTTCGATCTTCCCACTTCCGGCCCACCTTGTTGCGCCGTCCCACTCGCCTCCCATAATTCACTGTAGCGCGCTTAAGCCAATTTCATTGGGAGGCACTTCTGCAGAGACTTCTCTCGACGGCTTATTGCTTGAAGTATTAAGTTTATAACGCCATTCATTCAAACAGGGTCCTCCCTCCGTCTCTTTTCCAGCATTTGGAAGCAAAGATTGTACCTTTTCTACTATTTTTTTTGAAGAAAGACAGAAGCGAGTGGCAGAGGACGACCTGTGAAGGCTGTGATTCATTTGGTTAGTATGAACTTGGGTTGTGCTCCAGGTGTTTGATGAAATTCCTGAACGAGCTTAAAATTTTCCGGCTACGATTCAGTTTTTTCCGAATTTCTGTTTCAGTTAAGTAGTGTTAGTTTGTCTGAGATTTTCAAGTGGAATGCTGTAGAGTGATGTTTGGTTTTGATTGTGGAGTCTGTACTCTGCTGGACGTTCTTCTGATTCCTCACGCTGCTTTCTGTCTCGTCTTTTTTTCACCCAGGTCCTGCTACACTGAAATAAAGGTTGTTCACTTCAACAGCAGCCATGGATGGTATGTTTACGCTCCACTTTTGTTTACCTCTATGGAATTCATCGGTCTTGAGATGACATTTGGAAGGCTTTCGTTTAGATTTTTGTGCTGCCTGTATTCAGGGTCTTAAAGTAAAAGTTAGTTGTTTCAGCAAGAAATTTTTGCCTTGCCATGTTAACTCAATACAACACTGAATCAGAGCTCAAATTGGTATTATAGTGTGTTGAGGTGGAAACAACAATGGATCCTGTTTAACTTCTCGTGTGCATTATGTTTTCTGTATGGTTTCATCCTTGATTGATACTTGCAGAAACTGTGCTCTCATTTCTTGTTTGCTTTCAGTCGATGCGCAGCCAACGATGGAGGAAACCATATTGGTCGGGGAAGACCTAATGTTGGGGCCACCATCTCCTCTCATCCCGAAAGAAATTGCCTCTCATGTGGTGGAAGGCGTTGAATTATGCGATGGAGTCTTAAAGAACCTTTTCTTATGTGAGTTTGCTGTTCCTTTGTTAAGAGTAGCAACAACTGTTCTTTCTGGTCACTAAGTCTTAACTGTACAACCAGTGGCTTGTCACGAGTCTCTGAGAGATAATAGGAGAGATCAAAGTACTTTTCCAATCTGACCCAGTGTGGTAACCACTGGTATTCATACTTACTTCTTCATGTAGGCTTGCAAGTCAATGACATTGAACCTTTCTGTCAAGACGAGCTTTCTTTGTACAGAGAATGTGCTGAAAAGCGGGTGAGTTGGATTCATTTTGCTGCATAACAGCATCCATTTCTACATTAGGATTTTGGAGAGTTGGATTGTGTTTCATCCCAGGAGATTTTATGTTTCCCCCCTTTCTTTTGATGTCATGGGAGACTTAATGTCTGAAAAATGCATTTCAGGATAAGATGCTAAGGCAACGCCTTCAAGACAGTGAACACAAATTGGGGTTATCAATGCCCTTGGATCAGGCGAAGGATCGTGTTGCTCAACTTGAAGCAGAAGCGACAGCTTTTGAGAGGTAGGTTGTTTCTGTGTGGTTAGTTCTTCCCCACCCCCAACCCCTAAATGGCTACAACATCTTAACAACAGTTTGCTTGTCTTAATTATTATCTCGAAACTGAATTTATTCTGTTATAAGTTGTATATTCTTGGTCTGAATTGCAAGCGCTCAATCTGCAACACACATGCCTGCAAATCCCATTGATCGTTATTGTAATTATTGTCATAGAGTACCTTTAGGCTTAAGCTTAACCGAGCATGTGATTATGAGAAGGTTGTAGTTCTTTTTCTGCACATGACGAGAAATAAATGCTCCATGTACAATCTTCAGCGTACCAACATTATTTTTTGAATTCGAGCTTAATGGAACCTCTTGTGATGGCATTTTCAAACTTAACATCAATGATGACCGAGTATTTTGACTACACTTATCATGCAGCAAAATATCTTCATATTTGTCTCCGATTTTTTGAATCCGGGTTGTTAGGATTAGATTCCTGGATTGTCCTGCTAACCATATTTATCTCCGTGCTTGGCTTATTATTAGGCGCCTGATTCTTGCCAGTGGAGTTGAAGGCATTGAAGGATTTCGCCAAAGATGGAGCTTGCATGGTCGTATGAGTGACACCAAGTAATGCTCATTAATCATTAATAATATCCTTGTGATTCGTTGGCAGTGCAACGTGACATGCATTTTTGATGTGAATGTCAAACCCTCCCGAACTAGAATCTGTAAGACATGCAAATATCCTGTCAGATTTCGTTCATAGGAACCTAATCTGATCTTTCTGTTTGGTCTGTGCAGGAAACGGCTAGAGGCTCTAAAGCAGGGGATGGAGAGCAGAACGCCAGAGTTAAAAAATGATGAACCAACTCCAGCACCAAATAAGAAAAGATGGTTTCTCTGGTAACATGTTGGGGGCATTCCCCCTTTCTGTTTTTTGCTCCAAAGGGTCCAACCATGAGATAGTTCTCTCCATTTTTAAATCAGCTTCATTCGAATTAAGACAGAGGATGTCGTACCTGTGCAGTTGATTTAGTCGGTTAAGTGAGTATTAGGAGTGGAATCTGGCTCTAGATGATTACCAAAAGAACGACTGCGTCTCTCATCACTAGATGATATCTTTTGTAAACAATTCATCTCTTTTCTACACATGAATGCTACAATATTTACATGTAATATACCGCAGAGGGTACATGGAGCCTCGTCGATGCACCTATGGAATGTAATCACGTATGCACCAGTTTTATTTTTTGGTTCTGGTGACCAGTACAAGTGGACAGAACCTAGCTACTGAATCCATCCAAGATCCATGAGGTGCACTCTTCGAGGAGTTGAAACTTCTGATGGTGAGCGACGTTGAATAATATCTGCATTTTGCTTCGAAACTCGGCTGGATCCTCCTTGCACCTGTATGACCCAGCACACCCGCATTGTTCCGCTAAATGTGCAGCTTTCACCCGGTTGCACCTCAGACACAAAAGGTCCTGCAAATGGTACAGACGCTCTCTCTGCCGCACGATTTGGAGAAGGGCATTCTCCATCGCTTCTCGGTCGTAAGGCTGCCCACACTGCGGCATGGGGCATCGCCATTCTTGAGATTGTAGAGCTGAGTCCCGGCACAGGTCCAGGTCTCTGCAATCGTTGCAGTAGCTGTGCAAACATAGGATAAAATATCAAGCCCAGATCAGCATAGGACCAGGTTGAAAACTGGGGAGAATGAGACGTATGTTTTATCTTTGATTTGGTCAACTTTTTTTGTGTGTTCTTAGGAGGATCAGTGGGCTCGAAACCAAATCAACTTATATTCAATTCAATTTAGTGTTAACCTAATCGTTGTACGCATCTAATCAAAACTTATATTACTGGCTCGTTCAGATGTTTGAAAAGTTCAGCAAGAAAACCTGATGCTATTATTTTTGTGAAATTCATTCTCATACCTGCAAATTACGTTAGGTAAAACGAAAGAAGAGTGTGGATCATGAAACTCCGCTTCAGGGGCAAACTCCCGCACCCGTACATATTTGAGTAGGTTCTTTCTCATCACCTGGAAGGAACACAATCGCATTGCTTGTAAGTCGGAATAACGAAAATGTCAACCAAGTCTCAGCAACTCTCTGTTCGTACAACAATTACCAGAATCTCATGCTGAACATTCTGGTCAAGCGCCAGAACGGCGCAGACATGCTTGATGAATTCCAGGGCAGGATCCCCAATGTGGGTCCTGCCCATAACACCAGGTGGAGGCGACTGATTGTTGTTTTCAGACTTGTTTGTCCCTTTCATGTGAAGGACAGTATCTCGAACGATTCCTAGAAGCTTGTCCGTGAAGTAAGTGCCTATCTGAAACCGAGGAAAAAGCAATAGATTCAGAACTGGATTGACACAGATATCAAGGAAATGTGAAACATATATGAAGCTGCCAGTATTTCTCCTGAATAATACCTTATCTCTGAGGTGTTCGGCCAACAGTGATTCAAAAGACTCGGCAGCTGCTATGCTAATTGATGGAGTGCTAGAAGTGGAGTCTTGCAGAGATGCTCTTGTTGCGGCTCTCTTTCGGGCATAATCCCATGGAATGAACATGAACTCAGAGACAATCAACACAAAATGATCCTGCAAACGAACCATGGCCAGGAGCAAATTTAACAAATTGACAAGGGACGCAATTCAGCCACTGTAACGACAGAAAGATGTATGTATTTGTAAAGTGCTCATTCTATGAGAATGTACAGCAAGGAACTGGTTTTTTTTTTTTTTTTTTGCCAAAAGGTCACCTGAATTTGCTTCGGCAAGTAGTCAGCAACATTCCAGCTTGACACAATGTCCACTTGAGATTCTTCTCGTTGGGAATGATCGTCTTGTGAGTCATTTTCAGAAAGACCATCAACTTTTGCAGGAATTCCCCCATAATTATACTGTCAGAGAACCAAAATTGCAACGAGTCAATTAGCAGCTTTAATCAGTGGGATCAGGCATATAAATTCTGACGTCAGAATAAGGAATCATCCAAAAGCTAGGAAGAATGTACGACATTTTAAGCTGTACGGTTGAGAAAGTCTGAAAGTGCAAATTAAAACTATCAGTGACCTCCTAGTGCTATAAGTTAGCTTGCACCAAAGTACAATCGTATGCAAACTTCAAGTTAAATCACCCTAAATGTGTATTTTCCCCCATTCTAGTATTCTAAGCTTTTTCTTTCTTCAGCTACACGGTGATTCTTCAAATGTTCTGTCCGGAAAGGTTAAGGCATGACGAGGGGAAAAGCGAGCTCCCGCATTTGTTAATCTAACTTATTTGCTAAACAAATAGACCCAAAAGTCTAGACAAGTTGACTTTTCAAAACTCGAGAGATTTGTGTGGCAACCAAACCTGATCCATAAAAAGTAAAGTATGCCAATACTGCAGCGGCTCAAGCTCAATCCATTCAAACAGTTCCCTACAAATAGCCCAAACAGAGTTAAAGGAAATAGCCGGAGAAGAAGATTAGTTTTTGAAGACTTGGAACAGATGTAGAGACTCACCTCGTTTGCAATGTTTTGAGCAAGCTATCACAGTATGCTTTTGCTGTAGAGATGCTCAATTTACCGGTATCAATGATAATCTTAGAAAAATTTGCGAATATGATTGTGGCACCCAATTTGCGAAATTCAGCCAACAGCAGGGCAAACACCTTTTGCATGACCTATCAAAACATTCACTCAAGAAGTCGTAAACATTGGAGTGCAGCTTATCCATTGCAGAAAAGAACAAAGAAAATGTGCAGAAGACATACCCTGTAAAGTATGTGATGTAGTGCTGGGTCATGAAGCTTTGACTGGGGGCTGCAGCAAGAGATCAACCACATTACTTATTATTTAAGTCAAGAATAATCAGCAAGTAAGAAGTTACGATACTACACCTGCAAAGCCAGCGATACAAATGTTGCAACAATGCATCAGCAAAAACGTTCCCAGATGTGACGGCGTCTGCAAGGCACCTCTGGACCAGCTGTTTCAAGACACGTAATGCAGGGGCAGAAAGAACGGCCTCATCCACACCATACTGCTCTGCCCCAGAAGTTGATTCCTGCTCAAACCCTAACAAGGCACCTCCTTCAATTTCATTCACTTGGTTACTTTTCAGGAGGGCATTCACAGCAAGGTTTTGAATCTGCAGAACAAAACAAGGGCTCACTACAGAGGAAAGGTGGAAAAAAAAAATTGTCAGGAAGAAGAGCAGAGATGCTGTAGGAAAAGGATGTCTTCGAACCTTTAACTCCACGGAAACTTTTCTATAAGCTCCAGGGTATACAAGAACAGGTTGATGAACCTACTTCGACAAAGGAATAAAAAAAAACAATGCTAGATCAAAAGTTTGATAAAAGGCTCAGGAAAGAATGGAAGCACCAAAGTGCTATTGGTAAGAAGTAGAATGCACAGATGGACACCGCATATTCATAGGAAGTGGAGATGAAGGTATCAAAGACCTGAAGCTGACTGTTGAAATATTTGTCAACTACATTGCATGAGTCGAGATTTACCTCATCAGCAAAGCAACTATGTTCCTGTTTGATGCCTCCTAAATCTGGAAATCCATCATTTGAAATCCAAAGCACCTAGAGAAATACTCAGTTAGATATGCAACAAATTCCATCTTACTGATGAGTGACATAAAGCCAGCATCTGGATACGTATTACTCTTTAACAGAAAACTGATTGACAAGCTTATATGAAACTACATATAGAGAGGGAGTGCTCTCTAAGAAACGTTTGAAGGACTTGACGACCTCCTATAGAGAACAAATGGCCCGCAGCAACACTTTTCTAGCAAGAGTACAAGACTAAGTTACCCAACCAAGTACCTGTTGTTGATCCCTTAATGCCCTTGAGAAGAAAATGTCTGCAGTGAATAAAATCCAGTCAACTTCAAAGTTCCCTAACGGCACCTGCACCAGCAGCAGCAAATTTGTTAAATCAATAAATTATGATATATGCAGAAAGAAACTACTACCAGAAAAAATAGGTGAGGAACACATTACATGAGCATATCTTGAGAGAGAAATTCTCCCATTCAACCACTGGGATGATGCAGCACAGCGTTGCATTCCCAATTTCGCAGCCACATTTTGCCACCCAAGAACCTATCAGATGCAAAAAGAAATATGAGGTGTAACTTGCATGAACGTAGAAACATGATTTGGTTTCACATATGCATATGAAGCAGAAAACATAGATTAAATTACCTGATACTGACTATCATGGGCGTTGTAAGGTACGTTGACACATGGGAAATTATCAAGAGCTGGTACAGCTGATTTCATCAAATTAGAACTTGGGCATTCTATCACAGCAACGGTAGGTCCATGATATTTATCTCTGTTAAAACAAAATAGTTAGTCCACTGTATAACTCGTTCACTGGAGCAGATTGTTCGCCACATATTCTTCCATATGCATGCTTCCAGGAATTCCGCAGAAAGATATCAGCATGGAGTAAAACCTGAGTTCATTAATTTTTCCTTGCAAAAGTATTTCTGCATCCTTGACAATTCCCACGTAGTCCACCTGTAATTAGTTTCAATGAAAACAAGGCATAAAAGAAGTTACAAGACTATTCAAGCATCAAAAGGTCTAGTCAACTTGTTTAATTTAATAATAACTTAATCTTAATTTGTCAAGAGGGAGATGCACAAAATACAAGTATGACACGGAGCCACATATCAATTGTCACCTTGAAAACAATATCATTCCTGGAAGCTGGAGGCTCAATAGATAATTGATGGCAAGCTTCACGAAATTGTCTCTCAATAAAAGCTGGGGATATGTCCTTATTTTGATAAGGGTTTACAACCACAAGGTTTATGACCCGCAGTGCAGGCATATAAAGAACATATGTAGCACGCCCTTCTGAAATGCTGCAACATTTAATAAATAATCAGAATGGATGCACATAATTAGTTGAACACAAAAATTATTTATATAGAAGTTTGAAGCCCGCTTTACATTAGAGGAAGCCTTCGGAACCATGGTCTAACTGCACATTTGTTCTTGCCAACAATACATAGAATAACAAGTAACCTTTAGGGTTTCAAGTGATACGCACTGGAGGTAGTTGCAGTAAGTTATATAAGATCCGAACATGTATATGCTGGAACCAAGGAGCGCTGCAGCAATCCATGGCTTCATCATGGAGGGTTAAGCCAAAAATTACTAGCAGTAGAGTACCTGTTGCCTTTTACAAACTTTAATTTTAAAAATGAATTCAAGAATAAGTTTTTAATCACCTTTGGTAGAGGTAGAAAAAAGAGATAGACTCTTCCAAATAAGCACACTCCGTGGTATTCTTCATATGCAACTCACTGAGACTCCAACCATCCTGGGCAGTTCTTTTGGCAGTAGATTTATCCACTTTGCAAACACATCCAAGTTGGACTACAGCATTGAACTCCAGAGGGACATGTGTCTCATATATCCCCTAATTAAATGAAAACATGTCAATGTGAAACGTTCAGACACACAAATTTTCTTTAACCATAAAGCACAAACACATGTTTTGACCTAATTCCAGCTAAAACTATTAAGAGCCAAAAGTAAAAGGAAAACCTTACCTAACAGTATAGGTCTTAATCAATAATTTATAGTACTACAGAAGTATGATGGAATAGTTGCATAGCAAGAGTTTCCAGACAATTAATATTGTAACTCCGTTTACAAAGGAAACAAGAGAACATGTAAACAAATGCACCAGATAACATATATCTTTCCAATGGCTGACAGGCATAATGATAATATAACCCAAAAACCTTCATGCATGTATGAATTAGAATATGCCCAACCTCAAATTCTGGATCAGCAAGAAGAGCTGCCAGGTTCCTGCTTTCTTTCTTGAATCTCTCTTCATCAACAATAACCTGTTGATGAACCAGGTTTGACAAAAAGGTACGTCACAAACTGATGATAGGAGATTACCAACTAAAAGAAAGAGAAAAAAAGAAAACAGGACAAGCTCAGTATTCAAGTACCTCAACCAAATTATAGCTATGCTTCCCATGTGGAAGAGTCTTGTTAACACGCTTTCCAGGAAACTTTTCAGTCGCTGGTGCTTTGGAGTTGAGATAGAAGACCCTTGGAACAGTTATAGGAATCTTGAGCATGATTCCATCAACGACAACCCAAGCATAAAATTGTCCACTGCGAGAACCAGGTAGCAGTTGTATAATCTGAAACAAAAGAAAGAAGATGAATGAATACTCAAATTACCATAACTACCTTTATAAACGCATTATCAAAACTGTCACCTGCCAATGGCATCGTGTTAAAGCTACTTCATGTGTTCTAAAGTATGAACCAACACCAGTCCTGCGATGAGCCTCTTTCTGTTTTCCCAGACCACTTTGCAGTTGGGAAGCACCATTAAGCTGATGCGAGCTTCTTGAATGGCCAACCCTAGGATAGTTCACAAATGCATATATCAAGACACATAATATACCAGGTAAAAATCTGTGCACATGCATACAACTGGTTCATTGAAGATGCCGTTGGAAGGTCCTGGACAAATTAAATGGAAAGGATATTGAAACGGAAATGGGATTCAAGAAAATGGTTTAAATAACAAACCCTTAGGTTAAAATTATAGCGTACCTTGAAACATGAAGCACAAATGAGCCTACATAGAAGCAAGTAGGAGAAAAACATAACTAATATATACAGGAAAACAAATATGTACCTCTGTTTCTTCCTCTTTTGTATCCCCTCCTTCCACTTCCTCTTCTTTAACTCAAGCCATCCTTGATAGTCAACATTTCTGTCAATATTATCCGGAGGAAGATCATTTTGCATTGCAGGTGCAGACTGGTCATTTGTGTTTTCGTTATGATCAGCATGCAGATGCAAGGAATCTGCTGGGCCGGTCGCCTTGTCAACAGATTTCCCATTTAGAGCTTTATAACAATGTACAATTGGTCTAGGTCCATTCAAAGAACTGCTTTTTTTCTGGAAGTCCTCCAAATCACCCAGATTCTTCTCACTGATTTCATTGCTGGTGATGACATCATTGGTATTCTTGCCAAATAACTCACTTTTGTTTATTGGCTTGAAGACATCAACTAATTTCCTTTGACGAAATTTGTCTTCCTTTTCGCGAACCTTTCTATGCAGCCAATCAGGATGAACTACCCTAGGTACCGGGTTTGCAACCTGAAACGATTCAGATGATCAGATCAACTCTATAAGGCCAGAAGAGAGGATAGATGATATAGCTTGTAAAGCTAGGAAGCAGTAGAACCTTCTGCATGGCAGCAGGTATCGTAATAATCTTTTGAATTGCTGAACCAAGCCGTTGCTTGTAATATTCCCAGTCAATAATGGATCGAATGCCAACCTCTGATGGAGTCTTGCACCATTTCCGTAGATAAAATTTCATAATTTCTGTGAAAGTTCAAATGCAGTCTATCAGCTGAAGAATGAAAAAGTTAATCAAGACTATATTTGTGAAATTTTACCAGTATCAGTCTCAAAGATTGCAACAGGAACTGCTCGTTCACTCACTGGCGTACCCTGCTCGTATAAGCATTTCAAGAGTCTTTTATCAGTAATTCATGAAATCAAAAGGAAAACGGAACATAACAAAGTGGAATGGTGTAAGATGAGAACAGCCATAGCATTACAATGGAGACTAATCTCTAAGATTTGCAGGACAAAACTAATTCTAGGAAATAGGAAAGCCGAAGTGTTCTAAGGCCCTACTACCAAACTAATTATGCAGCACTCTCCAGTGTATCTTCAGTTCAGCGACTTCATGTGAATAAGTTTAAATTGGAGGAAGGGGTTTATCTCTTGCATTTGTATTTCCTTTTCATATTAAGTCATTCGTGAGTAACTACAAAGATCTCATTGGCTCCTGATGTATTATCTCCAGCCATGAATTCCTAACAGCAATTAGGTGGGCTGGTACACAAAATATAAGTAATTTCCAAAGCATCATTCCTTAAAACAAGATCATACCTTAGGTTCACAAGCAACGATATACTGGCAACGCAACCCTTTATCTTTAACCATTGTACCACCTAGAAAATCTGCAAGACGCTTTGCAGTAGTTACTGCACATGACTTCTGTTCACCATAGTCTGCCAAAGACTTGCTCATTGTACTAGATTCAGAGATGTAATCAAGCAGCTCAGTGTCAGCAATATCCTTCCCTTGATTCTAAGGAAAAATCAGAAGAATAACAATTAAGATAAAAGCCTATGAGAGCTTCCATGGTTTGCTAACTAAAGAGAACACAAACAAGCAGACATAAAGAAACCCAGAAGTAAAGGATCGAGAAAAATGAAGTTCGGATGAAGAGACAAAAATCATGAACTTGCGTACATCAAGTAGATCAAGCCAGCGGTTTGCAACAGCAGCTACAGCTGAATAGCATTCCTCCATTGTTGATCCATCAAGGAACTTGTCAAAAAGCTCGGCCTGCAAATGTGGAAGGCATTAACAGACAGAAAAGAAGGAACTTGTTCTTATTTACGTTGCAATAGGTGAGGTTTTATGCAGTGATTCTAGAATTAAGACCAAATCATCTTGGGGAAATCTTGAACCACATCACAAGGGAAATTCTGACATATTACTTCCACGGCATTATCATATCCGAACTCTGCCGACAAAAAGTTGTTCTTAACAAAGACAAGGAAGCAAATAACTGTATATGACTATTAAGAAGTCAGACATCAAGGAAGTTGTTCTGACATATTACAAGATATATGCCTCTTCACAGTTTAAGCGGCTGATAAGCATATTCATTTTTAGGGTCTTAAATTTGATCAAATTCAAAGATGATTATAAATTTATATCACCTACCACAAAAATCACCACACATGGGCCGATGAAATAAGTCCACAATTAAACTTATAATAATAACAGCTTCAAAATGTCTAGAATTTGTACACTCAGTCTTGAAGAACATTGTGAAATCGAGAAGGTAGAGCAGCAGTAAAGTTTACGAGTGAAATTGCCTAACTTGCAGACCCTACTGAAAATGTATAAATAAATACAGTCATGATAAACCAAAAGCTGGCATCACCAACAGGACAGGATACGAAAGAGAACAAGAAAATTCTTCAGCGCTAATGAGCTTAAAGAGTAAACTGACACGAAATCTATTCACATTAGGTTGAAAATATTAATTATAAAGTTCAGTACCTGGAACACTTTGATGAGCTTGAGCTCGCCTCGACGTTTGATTTCAAACCCTTTAAGCTCTGCCAAAGTTCCGTCATCATTGAAAACAGCATATCTCTTCTTAATTAGAATTCCTTCTTCTTTTGAAGCAGGAAGAATCATAGCCTGTATGACAGAATAGTCAGCAAAAAAGAAACCAGAACGTAAATGCTGTACCAAAGAAAGAATACATTATTTTTCACTACCTTATAGGGGCCATCCACTTCAAATTCAATTGAGCATTCACTGTGAGTGGCATAAGTTTTATTGACAGGATCCATGAGTGTCTGCTAAGGAAAGAGAAAGTTAGAATTGCAGGAGTGCAGTGTTTGCTTCAATGAAAAAAAGCCAAAAAGATAGTAATGACATATATTTCAGACACAAAACCAAACACCACGAAAAGAAAAGGTCAGACAAGATTTTTTTAATGTGGTTGAAATATAAGTTTTGAAGTGACCTGGTATTGATCATTTGTATTGTTTCTTGCCACATCAACATTCAGCATAACACAAGGATATGAGATTGTCAGTTTTTTCTTCAAGTCCCTGAAACAAAGAACCAGGGGAAATTAGAATGACTAGATGGAACGTTTTTTCACAAAATATAGACCGCAGGTAAATGACAATCCATTCTTGTAGGAAAAGACAGTATAGTTACGGTGCATTACAACACAAGTTACAAAGCATTAACTCATTTGTGTTACTTTTGGGATCAATACACAGCAGAGCGACTTACGTGGTCTTAAAAGTAAAGTTCTCTGGAAATGACCCAGGCAGGCAACACCATATACCGTCAGTGTCTAGTTCAAGCGGTTTACCAATCTTATCCACAAGCAAACGAGCATTCTGGATTATCTTTGCTCCTGTATATGTAACTACACCAGCCATTTCCATTGAGTACCATCGTGCACCCCTGATTCCAAAAAAAAATAAAAAAGCATTTGCCCACATTATACGAAACCATATCAGGATGCTGACATGTATAGAAATACATATCATTTATCATATGACCAACTCATGCACGCTACCAACTCACTTGCGCATGACATATCCATAGAACGAGTTAAGGATGCACTTATGAGCTAGTTGCAAGGAATCATAAACCACTACCATGTCCTGGAAGAATCCATAAAAAAGCCAATTAGTGTCCAGAACTAGTTGTAGACTTGGAATATTTACAAACTATTCAAATACAAAAAACTGTGATACCTGTGCCTCCTGGATTTTTATAGAATTCCCACTGGCTTTGGCTTCAGCCAACTTGCCCTTCCAAACCTTATTAAGTCCTTTGTATTCATATCTTCTATCACGAAAGCTGGAACAAGCAGATTGAAGAACATTCAGTAACAGAAGTATCAATGTTGCATTATGCAGCGAACCCAAATGCATGCCATGCAGATGAAAGGTAACGGATACATTACAGATATAACAATTAAAAGATGAAAATCCCGGCAGAAAATGGCAATTATATGAGCTGAAAATGAGCGAACATCATAACTAAACACCTGCGAACAGTGTCAACATAGAATGGATTCTCCCGCATGCAGATGCCTGCTTCTCGAAGTTCAGTCACAGGTTTGTCAAGTACCCTTTTGTATGCCTAAAGAATATGCAAAAATTAAACCATAAACAATATCTATTCATATATTACCACATAGAACCATAAACAATACTTGATAAAGCAGTATACTCAAATTTGGCAAGCACCTTCTGGCAGTATTTCTTTAGACGCTCCTTGAGTTTTGTTTGTTGCTCTACTTTTGGCAGTGCAATAAAAGATTTTGCTGGCTGTCCATTATTCCCATCAACAAACTCGGATTCAATTTGCTTCTTCAAATGATAGTAGTCACTGAAATGTATTACAGTGAAGGCCACTGGCAATTAGCACTTTTAATGGCTAATTCCTAGGAAACAGAAAAATAAGCATGAGAAAATAGTGGTGGATGAATAAAATACCTCCTTTTGGCTGTAAAAGTTTCTCCACGCCAAACCCAGTCAAGCTTCCGAAGACAGGTTTTGTCAGGGCGGTTGAAATCACATGCGGTGCAAATCTCATCTGTAACTATAGATGGAGGCTGCAAGAGAAAAGTGGCTCCATCATGTATTACTATTTTTTTCAACAATGGGAAATGGGAAGCTACTGCCTAAATAATTGTACTAGAACTAGGTCTAAGATTAAGCGGTAAGGTGCATTTGACGAATTGAAATCATTATATGAAATCTCCAGATTTATGAGATACATAACAATATTGAAAGCGTTATTAGTAGAAAGAGAGCATAGTATCTATGGTATGCATCAACAAATTGAATAAGTGAAGAACATAACACCACATTTAGATAAAAAGAAATTAAATGGGCTTGAACAGGTAACAACGCATAGAAAGAACATACAGACCAAATTTAGACAAAAAAAAAAGATAAATTAGAAAAGAAATGAACATTGTACATGCTTTTCCATATTATTAGTACAGTACCTATGGACTACATTACCGGCCCTCCAAAAACACCGTTACAATGGAACCAAAAGTTTAACACTGAATCTCTGACCACATAGTGCAGAAGAAATGTCTTCTTTACTTTTATTGTCCTAGCTGGACACCAGAACAAGTAGGCCATACACATGAAACTGCCATCAGTTAATAGAATCAGCATACCTGTAGTCGGTTTGTTAGGATGATGTTTGGGTACATGGCAGCCACATCAAGATGGTAAATGAGAGGGCACTCTTCACGTACGGGTACGTCTCTCAGGCTCAAAAGCTGCACAAGCCGAAAACAGTAGCAATACTTAAATTGTTCTTTCTCTGTACTTACTTATATCACCAAGACAAGGTCAAGAAAAGCAACCAAAGAATGCTCCTCGATGAGCTTTAACTCTACACTCTAAACTTAAAAGTTAAATAGGATGGGTGGACAAGCAAGGAGGCAGATCAGGTTCCTGATCGAGATCAATTTTCATGCAATGCAGGTAAAACGAATCAACTAAGACGGGTGAACCAGCCAAGAAGGGTGATTATCTAAATGATCTAGAATTAGTAAAAAGCAATAAGAACAAGAGCAGAATAGTCACCTTTTCCATGATAGCACTCTTTACTTCGTCGTAGTTTGAGACAGTGTTCAGGTCCATCTTACCCTCTACTCTGATAGCATATTGTAGATCTCTATCAAGGTTTTGGATGAGTTGCTGAAAATGTAGGTGATAAAAAATCAGTCATATACCAATGGTCACTTTGGAAAGAAGCCTAAATTCTTGCAGATGAGCATGCCAATTAACAATAGGTATTGGAAGCTCTAGACAGACGAAAATTCCTACAACAAAAGTCGGAGAGGTGCATGGCAACTCCCATTTCTGAAAGACTAGCTTTCAAGGTCTCTCACGAAAGTTAAAAAGGAATCATTTGAGACAATGCACTTGAAATCTAGATATTAAATATGTAACCAATAAGAAGTATTCTGTAGACTACAATGTCTCCAATTATTGCTAGTAGAATGAGGATATTATTAATTGCCAGATGAAAGAAAACACAGGAAAAGCTACCAGCAAGGAAATTTCTGATGATCATTAGTCTTTGTCTCCAGCAAACGAGGATATTGTTAATAGGGCAATAAAGGAGCAAGGAATACTACTTAATGAAGAAGGTCATGCACGACATATAGCAGACATTAGAGACTATAATAAACAATAGCAAGAAGGCACACTTAGACATAGCATTTAGAAGTACACTGACGAGTTCGAAGAAGAATTTAGCTGAGAAATAATTCACTGATCATATAAATGAATGGACTCTGATAATGTTGCATATATACCAGAGCAAAAGCTCACCTCATATGCAGATGGATCAAGTTTGAAACTGGTAGGGATATCCGACCTGAAAACACCGCTTTCAAGGCATTCAACGTGACCGCCTATGTAGGTCTCACTCTCGAGAAGGTGATTCTTATAGAACTTTTCTGGATCAGATTGGTGCTTGTTAGGGCAAATAACATTTGCCATGAATGCCTGTATGATGTAAAGTAGTGAATAAAAATGGAGAGGAAAAAACTTTGAAGAAGAATGGGGTGTCGACAATGGACACAAGTGTATAGTGAGACTACCTGCACCATAAGAAGCATTTCACAAAGAGTGCCACTACCTTTACGCAAAACCTCATCAGGTGACATAGGAATTATAGTTGCTAGAGAGAAAATGAATGGATGCACGTAGGTCATGTACAAATAGTACGTTGAAACGGCATCAGAAACTGAATATGAGGCCATCATCTGTTAAACCATTTTCAAAAAATCAACAAAGTAACTGTAAGCCTTTTGCAGATTGTAATAGCTTCAGAATTTAATGGAGAAGCCATGATAAAAAGGTAAAATTTGACAAATTCAACTGTCAAGAAATTTGTACCTGAGGTTTTTCTTTTGCAAAGCGCACCATATCTTCAGGATTGACCTCCAGTGGATCATAACCTAACTTTGCTTTTGTAACAGCCTAATTACGACAAAGAGAAGAAGCATGTACTTTACATCTTATTCCTTAACATTATTTATTGGTTCATAAAAAGCTTTTGGTAATTGAACTTCAAAAATATCAAGCTATTTAGGGAAATGAAGTTGAAACTTGAAAGTTACATAATTATTATAGCCAAATTATGAAGAACTCTATTTGAGTAAAGCAAATCACTAATTCTGGCACAAAAGTGCATCAACTTGTCTAGACTTGAATTGTACAATCAGTTCCAATGTTGTCTTGAGTTGTGACTTCTTAAACATCACAATGGCAAGAAGGAAACATATTGGATGGAGCATCCAAACCATTCTCATAGAATAAAAGAGCATGCTCAGCGACAGGTAATCCAGAAAATACCGATTATAATACTGAAGGAATGAGAACCACAGAGAAGGAACAAACCTTAAGGCCATGGCTACCCTGAGGCAGATAACTATCACGCTTGACCCAAGCAAAACAGTCCAAATGACAAGCAAATTTAGCACGGCATTCCCCTTGATTCTTGTCACATGAGAATCCAACTTCCTGAATGCTCAAAGGTAGATAAGAAAACCAAGGAGGCACTATGTCAAACACATAACGCACTGAAGAACTGTATATGCAGAGTCTTCATAGTGAGAGACAAAGCAACTAGATCATGGGAACTGTCAACTCCAAACTCAAGATGTCAATGTATAGAATTGAAAACAAAAGGAACGTGCTAAGTGCACCTCCTGGCCTTGAGAGGTTCGGTATTTTTAATACTTGCAGTATATAATATAATCAGATCAATTAGCTCTACCATTAACAGAACACCATATTTCAATCTCGAGGATAAATTGTATGATTGTAAAAAACATTTGCATCACATGATAACAATAGTCATGATCCTGCCAAGGAACATTTCTTCATCTATGAACTATCTAGCATTCTTTGCCTTCAGGCGACCTAATCAAGTAGTAACATGAGGAAGCTATATAATAAAATTATAGGAGCTTATAAGCGAATGCAGAAGTATACATACATCGCTCATCTTGAATCCATAATGAGCTGCTCTGCTTTCAAGGAATGGCCAGTCAAAGAAATCACCATTGTATGTAACATATATACCAGGTTTGACCTCTCGCATGTGAGCAAACCAGAGTCTTAGAAGTTCTAACTGCAGGTAGCAAAATATCATATCACAGATATCAAGATAAACAAAAAGGGTGTCTCAAAAGTCCAACTGCTTCGTTACCTCATTTTGAACATTTGTCACTTTGAAATAACCTTCAAATTCTGGCTTTGGAGTATACTCTATATCCTCAATATCTTCCCCCACACACTAAAGGTAGATGCATGAAGAAAAAAACGTGTAAGAGAGCAAGTGAAGGAGCTGAGATTAATCTAAAGTAAAAAATGGAAGAAAAAGGTCATAGGAGGACTAGGAAAACTTCTACGAATTGACAGGGAAAGAGAGCAAAACAGCTTTTCTGTTTAACTATGAAAAGTTAGCATGCAGCATAACATCAAACAAGGAAATTTCAGGGGGATAAAAGAAAAGAAGAGCAAAACATCTTTCCTCGTATGAAAGAAATAAGCGGGTTACAGCCAACAGGTAAATGATACATGTTGTGATATCGAAAATCACAAGGCAACAAACCAGATTACATTTTCTCAACTATTGATCAAGAAACTCATCCTAACTTGGAGCTTTCCAAACCGAGCTTTTCCGCATTGATGATACTACCAATTTAACTATCATAATTCTTAGTTCTGTGCCTAAAACAGAAGGGAAAAAACCTAGAAGATAGCCAAATATAGACAAAGAGCACCATTATGCACATACCTCTCTGTTAATTATCAAGTATCCTTGTCCGTCGATCATGTATGATATCATCATAACTGAATCATACTCTGCATCCGGAAATTTTAATGGTAACTTGGTGGTTTCAATATCAAAGGCGCAAACATGAACCTCGGCTCGTTGAAGAAGATCACTTCTCTTCTCAAGCATAACACCATTGCTGGATACGCTTACATCATACCATTGACCACTTCGAATATCTGAGTAAGACAAAAAGAACAACCTTGTAAAGGAATAAGTAAACATGATTGCAGTGAACTAAGATAAATATATGACATTCCAACAGAAGAGTTATTATCTAATTACCCTCATCAATGGCAAAGCGGACGTGGTAAGGAACATCATACTCCCTAAGATCAATAATACAATCTATAAAATCTTGATGCCGTTGTTCTCTGTTAGACAAACAGCAGGAAAACATTATATTAGAACAAATCAACAATCCTATAGCTTAACAAGCCTCAGATCCGACTAAAGCATTTATGAAAATTCACGCTTAGCTAATAACTCCCAAATTACCTTACACTTACATCAGATGCGAAAAACAGCTTATGTGCTGCTTAATAAGATATCTAAGAAATATTCTTAGAAATATTTTGCATCTTGTCCATGTTCCATATAGTTCGGTATGAAAACTCAGTGGTTAACTCATTATTTATCTATTAAAACAAAGGTCCTAGCTGGGGATATATTTAATTTAGTTTGAAAAAACGATAAGAAGAAAACTGATGCCTCAATTTTAAGCATGATACTTGTCAATACTACCACGAAATATCTGATTAGGATGCACATAGAACACAAGATAGGACCAGTAAGGCAGACCTTTTCCCTGCCAATATCGACTCATATGCTTCTGCGGCATCAAACTTTTCCCGGTTCCTTTCAACAACTTGCAGTAAGTCTCTCTTTACATCCATCAGTTGTTGAACAGTAGAAAATGAAATCTTTAAGTATGATTTCCGCAAGCCTGATAAGTGGTTTTTCTGTCGACAACCACATAAAGAAATGAATGCATAAGCATTCGTAAATGCAAGCAGGAAGTTAAACTGCAAATATAAGCCACTTCTAAAGTTCATAAAAGGGAGATTATAAAGTGACTAACAAGATCCAGGTCCTCTTTCTCCATGATCTCGATATCTGCAATTTGACTTTCGTAGCGTCTTCGCAAGTAGGCATCTACATCCATGTCCATATTTCCCTGTAGAATTAACACCCGCGAAGTCAGAAATGACACTTCAATGGCAGCGTAACTTAACCTCCAGCCAAAAGCATTCAAAGAACAAGCACCTTTGTGGCTGCGTAGAAATAGGGACGGAACTTTTTCTTCGCCTTGAAAGAGGAACCATCCTGCAATAGTTGCAGCAGACACAAAACAGTCGTTTCAAACAATTGCCGTAACCTTACTCGCCCACAAAACAGAAACTATACGAATTACCAGCCTAATTCAGCACTTCACCTGAGTCACGAAGTAAAGATCGACACAGCTATATGATTTCCCAGTCTCCTGATCCTCTACTGATGACTGCAACTCAAAGCACAAGAAAGAGAAGCAAAAGCAAAACGTTAATTCTCAACTCCCGGCAATAGACTACTGGCGAATTCAGGAGGAAGCCTTCCATTTCATCTGTAAGCACACGAATCGGAGGCGGAACAGGACTTACGGCAGCAAAAGTGAGTAACCATCCGAGGCGCTTGTCGCCCTCGGTGAAGAGATCGAACCCTAGCTTCGCCTCGAGCTCTTCCTCGGCGGTGCGGAGCAGCTTCTGCTTCTTCTGCGTCCGGCCGTAGTCCCAGCCGTCCCGCCGCCGGTTCTCGCCGTTCATTGCTCCGGCCGTTTACTTGAGAGAAGAGGAAAGCGGAGGAGCGGCCGCCTGAGTTGTTAAAAGCTGCAAAATGAATTCCGCTAAGATCTGATAGCTCCCTAGTTTAGCTGTTTATTGATATGCCGCGCGGTAAGACGAGGCGCATTTTCCCGCCCAAATGAGTTCCTGGCGTGGTAAATGACGAAAATGGCCCTATAGGTTGCTAGGTGACTCTGGCCCTATTTGGTATAATCCAAGAAGCCCAATAAACTAATGGGTCAGTTTATCAGCAACTTAAATTCCCATCAGCCCAATATCAGGCCCAGAGAGCTTATGGGCTGGTAATTCAGGGTAAGCGTAATAAACGGTCAGGATCTGATCATGTGCAACAGAGAGCGGAAACACAAAACCCTACGCATATATAAATCATACAGCCTTCCTTTTCTACCCAGAAACCCTAGATTTTCGTTCATCTGCGCAAGAGGAAAGCACCTCCATTTCTTCTGCCGCTTCAAGCCAAATCTAAGTACGAAGCCGTTTGTTTATCTCCGGGTTCGTCTCCTGATCTTCGGCTTCTCAATTTGATCTGACATCTAAGTTTTATGTTGTTTCAGGAGAGAAAATGAAGGTTGTGGCAGCTTACCTTCTCGCCGTTTTGGGAGGCAACTCCTCCCCCACCGCCGAGGACTTGAAGAAGATCCTTGGAAGCGGTAAGAAATTACATTTCCTTGTTCATTTTGATAGAGGGTTTCGATTTGTCTGGCGTTCAGCTCGTTAGTTGTAAACATGAATGAACCCATGTTAGCCTTGATATGTGGTTTATCCTGGTTAAGCTTTTATGTGGTATCCTTACAGATCGTAGTGTGAAATTGGCATTTTCGATAGAATGAGAATGATGCTCTCTCTATTATAATCGACCCATTTTCCGCTTCGATATCGTAGTATAGAATGTAGTTTTCCCTTTGGCCTTCTGCTCCAAATTGTTTGCCTTGGTTGGTGAATTCTCTGTGTTGCCAGACTAGTACATGTGCTGACTTTGTGTTCTCTGTGTTGTGAATTCGTTTATTGCAGTTGGCGCTGATGCTGATGAGGATAGGATTGAGTTGCTCTTGTCTCAAGTGAAAGGGAAGGACACCACTGAACTGATCGCAGCTGGTATGGAGAAGCTTGCCTCAGTTCCATCAGGTGGTGGCGGTGGTGCTGTTGCAGTTGCTGCCTCTGCTGGCCCAGCTGCTGGTGGTTCTGCCCCAGCTGCCGAGTCCAAGAAGGAGGAGAAAGTGGAAGAGAAGGAAGAGTCTGATGATGTAAAGTTTCCACTTCCCATTCTTCCTTGTGATTTGATGGTTGAATCTAGCTTATTTGTTGTCTCTTTGTTCATGAAATGTGCTGATCTGTTTCTGTGCTTTATTGCTTGTGCAGGACATGGGTTTCAGCTTGTTCGACTAAGTTGCTCTGCCTTCTGGTTGTTGTTGTCCCGTGAAGGCTGTACTACTTTTGTTTTACTTAGTGTTTTAGTTGAGCTTTACAAGTCTTGTATTTCTGTACTTGGATATGTAATGGTTGCGTCTGAGGCGCATCCTAGTTTTGGATTTATGAATGAAGATGTTATGAAATTGAAGCTTTGGTTTTGATACTTCATTATTCTCCTTGTTGAGTGCTCCTTATCCTGCTTTCTCCTTGTGGTTTGTGCTTCTGAGTTGTAGTTAGGGCAATAGTTTCGGACCCAAAGACGGTGGAATCCTATTTGTTGGTCATCAAGTGGCAGCAGTAGTTCTGCACTCTGTTTTTGCCATACCCCTCTAGGATGATTCTACTTTGCTTCAAATATTTGGTTCACATTCTGCCCTGCTCGGTTCCTGTACGGATCATCATAACGGTTTACAGAAGCAAACATTGAAGTCTATTTCTCTGCTGATTGCAACAAATCTGCAGCCCTCTTTCCTATTCTCCGATAGGCAAAGTGAAAGTTTCAATTGATAATGAAATCCCTCAGGTCCAAACAGAGCAAACACAACTTTCAAGCGCAAAACAGAGGACCGCAGCAACAATGAAGAAGAGGATCCACATCGCAGTTTCCAGTGAGAGCTCCATTAGTTCACTACTGCAGACGACGATGAAGGGGTCGGAACGTTTTGGTCGAGGATAATCATCTCCATCTGAACAATCAAATCAGTCATGCAATTCAGTAATCCATCATCGTGAATCTTCAGTTGATGTACATACAAATTCTAGGTAGGGCCAGGGTTATGAAGTTCCATCACTTTTACGTACCCTGCTGATTTCGTTGAGGGCGTCCCTCAGAGTTTGGTACTCGTCCTTCACCTTCTTCAAGCATTCCAAGCACCTCGGCTTATTGGAGTCGTCGCAAGCACGGCGCAACTCGAGGCAAGCAGCCGCCACTCTTCCACCTCCCATGCTGCCGCCACCAATATGATTCAGAGTGACAAAAATCAATCCGAATTGCATCGAATCGTAACATAATCAACGACATATGAATACCTGGAAGAGCTGCCTTTGAGCTGGAAAAGATCCCTGACTGCATCGCCGTAGTAAGGAATAGGCTGATTGCTGAGCAGTATAATCAACCACAACGAAAAATTAAGTAAAAGACCCCATTGGTAATCAAAATGGTGATATGTGGTATTACATTTCCGACTCCAATCGGGCGACAACAGTTGCAGAGTGAGCCAAAAAGGTGTCAATGATCTCCACCAGAAACCTCGGGTTCTCCGGCGACCGGAGCCCCGCCACCGTGTCGAAATTCACGTCCAGCGTCTCCTACAAAAACATAAAGGATTGTAATTTATCACCCAATGTTAAGCTTTGCCTCATATGATTGTGCTTTATTAAAGAAACGGTAGTAAGGGTATGTTCTGCCTCGTCTTTCATTCTCTGGATGAACTCTGCCTGCTGTTGTGAAGTAATGTCCTTCTCGGCAGCATCAGCTTGCTCTGCCGCCATTTTTATCAGCTTGGCTTGCGAGAATAGATGAAGGAAATGGGTAGTTTTGGCAGAGTAAAAAACAGAGGGAGTGTAAGACTTTGCTTCTTCTGCATGGCAGTTACTTGAAGGCTGACGGTTACAAATTAACAAATGTCCTTCATGGCAAAGAAGAGGTCAGTCAGCAAAGAACGAACGTTATATGGCTGTCAACCAATCATCACTTAGTTCCTTAGCAGCAGCAGCAGCAGTCATGTTTTTTGAACACACAACCTCGCATCCCAAAACCCGCTCTTACCCGTATTTTGTTAAAATCGCGGTTTAACTGTGTCTCAACCGTTTCATATCATAGTAAGACCACCTACGCGATACGATTTTGCAAAACGTCGCAAAATAGACAATGATCATCCCGAATTGAACCCAGTAGCCACAGCAAGTTCATGGTTTATTATTTGTAAATTGATATCCATATGAAAATTGCAAAACCTCAAACATAAAGGAAACTGAAATCGATCCCCAAAAGCAAAACAAAGCCACATTCTGCAACACAGACAATGCCGGCCGGCCGGCCGGAAGTACGACGGACGACGGAGTGAGCTAATCATTCCTCCGCCTTTGCATTCGCTGGCGCCATTCTCTCCGGCTAATGTGGTGCCCCGCCAGCTCTTCTTCCATCTGCATATATATAATAATTTTCCATAATTAACTCATTAGTTCTGCCTTTGTACCAAATTACCAACCGATAATTCGAACAACATATAATAAATAAAATATCTTAAAATTGATAAATTAGTTTTACCGCAGCAATTTGGGCCAAGGCTGCTACAAGAAGAGTGTATTCGTCCTTCACCACCGACAGCAAGGCAAGGCACCTACAAATCAAATCAAAACCCCCAAACGACAAAATTCAATCGAGAAAATTAAAAACTCAACTTAATATTATTTACTCGACTTATAATAAAGCGCGGGTTTTTGTGTATCATGTCGGTACGACCAATACATTCTCGTACTATCGAATTTACTCTTTTGTCGTTTTTCATTAGTCGAATAATGTACACTACGAATAATTGACGATCAAAGTCCTTCAATATACTAGAGAGAAGAGGTATAGGTGCTTACAAGGGGTGGTCGCGACTTTCAAGAACGCGCGCCAATTGCAAGAATCTAGGAATCACTCTGCCCCCACCAACGCTGGATATAGTTAAGAAGAGGAAACCATACATGGTCGGATTTAATTAGTGGCGTGGTAAATGAAGACATTATACTGAAGACATTATACTGAAGACTCCAAAAATCGAAAGGATGAGCATAATAATGGTCGTACTCACAAATATAAACTTAAGACACGAAATTTGAGTTGATACAAATCAATAATGTGCCCAAAAGAATTACTCATTCATAGCTTTACATCTACTATCTATCAAGGAACAACATCCATTTTGAACTCTGAAATCTTATAGACCCTAAATCCCCCGCCCTAAACACCAAATTCCTAAATCATGAATCTTGATATCCAAAATCCTAGTCGTTTAACATATCTAAAATATGGAACCACCTGAATCCTAAAGCACAACCCCTAAATCATAACCCTTTAACCCCTAGAAACTTGTACCCTAAAGCTTAAATGGTTAAACCCTAGAAGAACCCTTTAACTTTTAAACCATGAATCCTCTAAACCCCTCCCCTAGACCTGAAATATCATTCATGAACTCAAAAAAAAAACTTAAACTTGTATTAAACCTAATCATTTAGGATGCTGGAAAATATCGAACACTTTCAGACATGATTGAAATTGCGTGAATCGATTGATTGCTTTTCTGCTTTCATTGATCAATTTTTCAGAAATTTTTTAGAATCTGAGGGTTATGTATATCTATTAGAACTAGTGTATCCTCAAAGTAATCCAGTGGATGATAAGTTGCTAGTCTTAAATAAATCAGTTTCGGCCTTTATTTTAAATGCATGCTTCTTCACAATTATCGTAATTATCGTCATGCTTTCCACTTTTGGAGTATTCAATGTATTTTCCCGAGTTATCGGTCAAATTTTTTAAACAAAACTCTGCAAAAGCAATCATTAATACATTTTCAGAAGGACAAGTGGTCAACATAATTGACTTTATGGCTGACCTGATTGATAATGCGACTGACCTAATTAATCTTTTATTGGACTTAATTTGTCAAACGTGGTCGACCTGAGCAAATTTATATTCTACTGAAAACCACACAAAACTCCAAATAAAATCTTTTTGGACTTTACTACAAATCATGATAGCAAAGTCCTAAACAAGTTGGTCTGATAAGTAAAAGAATGAACGAAACCAATAACTCGGAAGACGCTTACTTAACACAGTCGTCAGTGATGCGCTGGAGAGTGGCCCGACTGACATCAAAATCAAAATCCACCCTGCGTTTGTTTAACAATAGCAAAATCAATTTAAAAAAAAAAATCAAACCGTTGGCGTGCTGATGGCAATTAATGAAAATATACCGAGAAGAAAAGATCGGGGAAAAGCGGAAATTCTAAAAATTGAAAGGGAAGAAGTTACAATTGACGCTCGAGTTGACCAAACATGGGAGGAGAGGTGGTGAGGAAGGCTTGGATACGATGCAACATAGCGCATGGGTTATTCACATCGTCCTGACGCCGCAGTGTGTCAAAATAATTTCCCAGTATATCCTGCATCCATTTATCCTCGTTCAAATTTTCATCATTAAAAGAAAACCCTAGCATTCAACAATACAAGAAAACCCCCCTTTTTTACAACTAACCAAGCTCCAATGCAAGACACAACCCTAATTGAAACAATTCAACAATAATCAACAAGATGGAAGAAACTAACATCATTCCACCACATCACATATAACAAGGAAACACGATATTTATGAAATAATAAAGCGGTAATACGATATGCAAAGGAATAAGTTAAACTAAATCACGAAATAATATAGTTTGTATCATATTATTACGAGGACCTGTTGGTGAGCATCGACAATGAAATTTTCCAACCGGAGCCTGATATTTATTCCCACCATTTTTTTTCTCTATTGATTTTTGTCTGTCCTCACCAGTATTTATAAGGTTGAAGTTCTTCTCTCTCTTTTACATGTTTGGCAGATATATAAATGATATCAAATCTAAATTTTAATGCTCTTTTTTCAAAACTAATTCATCTCATTAATGCATTATGCATACAACAAGATTGATAAACTTGCCATTTCAACTCTTAACAAAAAAAAAGTTTGTCTGGATATGATTTGGTTACCAATATTATGGATTTGTGATTGTTGAAATATATGTATTTCTAAAACACTAATTTTAACACAGTCGTCGGTAATCACAATTGAAAGCAATCCAGTCGCAAGTAGGTCGGCGGCAAACTGACACAGAGATAAGACAGAAGGTGGATGTGATTTGGGGATTTAGGGCTAGGATTTCAAAAATTGTTATGGTTTTGTGGAGTTTCAGACCCAAAAGGCCACCGGTGGTTGCGTCGCCTCCGCCGCTGTCGTTGAAATTTTTTTCCGGTCGTGCCAAGTTATAATAATTATCCTACAAATAAATGAAAGGATATTAAGATAAATTTAATTTAGTTAGGGCGACGAATAATAAATTTTAGGACGACGAATAGCAATGCACAAATTCATACACGGGTGTCTCCTTTGAAAATTAAATTAAATAAGAAAATATATTGACTAGTACAAGATATAATAAAAATCCTCTTAATCCACATAAAACAAACCCATCATTCTTAACACAATAAAAATAATTCTCTTGTTATTTTATAGGTCGGGATATCTCGACCTATGTCCCAACTATATATTGTTTGGCCCATCGTCTCTTTATTAATCACTGCAAGACTAGTATAAATACTAAGGTACCATCATCTCTTAATTAATCACTGCAAGACTAGTATAAATACTAAGGTACCACATCCCACCTCATTGCAATTCCTACTTGACATTAATATTTTCCACGAGTATAAAATCTAAATAATCAAAGGGGAATAATTAACAGATAAATGGTCATTTTGGTACAAAATACAAAATTAGGTAATATTGCCTCATTTTTTTACAAAAATCATAATATTGCCTTAGTATAGTAATTTTTTTTACAAAAGATAATCATATATTGATTCACAAAAATAAAATAGTTACATCCTGGAGTTCAGTCAGACCTGGAAATCAAAAGAACAACTCATAGTCGGGGACAATGAAAGGGTCTTTCTAGCCACCAAATGAGCTACCATATTGCTACATCGACCTACAAATCTCACACTAAACCCAGACCGAGAGGCAAAACAATACACTATTTCTTCAAGAATAGCCCCCCATCTGATTATCACCAGTCTTCCCACGATTAATCTTGTCAATGATTACTTTGGCATCTCCCTCAAAACTAACTTCCGTGAAGCCACGATCTAGACACCAGCAAACAGCCTCTCGGAGGACCAGCAATTCGACCACCATAGGGTCAGCAATACACGAAAACTGGACCCCATTAGCCAACAGGATTTCCCTTGCTGGGGTCATAAGCACCATCCCTCCTGCCGAGTGAGACCCACTCTGGGTAACCCCATCCCACATGCACACCACCTGGTTAGTCCCCCCGGGACTCAAGTGATGTGTCGTAGGTAGGGATGGCAATTTGAACCCGCCCCGCCGGGTAATACCCGACCTAACCCGCGATGGGGTGGGTATTACCCGACCCGCATTAGCGTGGGGCGGGGCATGGGTATCAACTTCCGACCCGCCCTGCCCCGCCCCGCCCCATTCTTACCCCGTTCTATGTCAATTTTTTACCCCATCCATTCATATATCTCCTATTTTGACTTTTATTCAACTATTTAGATTTGATCTTTCAACTAAATAGACTCAATTACTTATTATATTATCACTATTAGTCATTCATCAAGTATTTTCCCCTTCATTTTATCATAAAAAGTAAAATTGTGCGTGTATTTTTCTCAAATAGCATGTAAGAGTGGGTCGACCCGCCCCGCCCCGTTCCCGCGCGGGTATTACCCGCCCCGACCCGTACTAGCGTGGGGCGGGGCATGGGTATTAAGGTACCCGCCCCGCCCCGCCCCGACCCATTGCCATCACTAGTCGTAGGAGTGGAGTGCAGAAGAACGTGGTCCATCGACAAACTTACTCATTCCTCAAACTGTTGGTGAAATTGTCGCATCATAGTCGGGATCCCAAACTGCTTTTCCTCAAATACAACCCAGTTACGAGATCGCCAGATCCTCCAAAGGACAGTCATGAACAACGTAGGTTGGTGTATAAGAGAAATCAACTTTTTTAGAAAAAAGCGGGAAAGTTTGACGAGGCAACCCTTGTCCAAGATACTCTAGCCCTGAATGGTCCCAAAGGATGCGGGCCACTGGACAATAAGAAATAAACGTTCCATTGTTTCTTACTCTGTCCAACAAAATGGACATCTAGGGAACACTGGGACATCCTTCTCAATTAAGGCTTCCATAGTTGTTAGGATTCGGTCAAAGATTTGCCAAACAAAAACCTTCAATTTAGGTGGAATATTGGTTTCCAATAAACGAATCCAACTAGCCCTTTCCATCCAACTAGCCATAGACGTCCACCGATTTTCCCGCTTATCCAATAGGACCGCGAGATGGTAGGTCGATTTAACAGTGAATACCCCATCAGTCGTGTCGTGCCAAATTAGTCTATCTTCCACATTTTGGCGTGGGAGGGGAATAGATTTTATGGCCCGACAGGTTGGCGGATCAAACCACTGGCTAAGTTTGTTATCACACCATCGCCCTTCCCCGGAACAGAGAACCTCCGCCACCAGAGGATTACCCCCCTCAGGTAACACCTGGGGATTATACACATGGGCAAATGGATGTAGACCAGGAATCCAGCTGGAATAGAGTAAAAAAGTCGTATGACCATTACCAATCTGTCATCGTAACCCCATTTCTAAAAGCCGCATGCCATAGAGGATACTCTGCCAACCTCAAGATGGGCGAGAGCGCGCCGTAATAGTGAGGAAGGTTCTAGTGGAAAAATACTTTCCTTTATAGACATGGGCTAGGAGGGAGTGAGGCTCATTTAGGATAAGCCAACCAATTTTGGCTATGAGAGCCTGATTAAAGTGCTCAAATCGATGTAAGCTCATCCCCCCATCATGCTTACTTCTGCACATATTGCGTCAGGACATGCACTGAATTCTTGCATGACCCTCCTCAACACCCCACCAGAATCGAGCCACATGTTTATCCAGGAGCCGACACAGCGATAGAGGTAACTTGCAACATGACATTGCATGCAACGACAAGGCTAAAGCAACATATTTGATAAAGGTCTCCTTAGCTGCCCAAGATAAAAATCTTCCGTTTCCATCCTTGTAGGCGTTCCAACAACTTCTCTTCTAAATAGCGGAATGTAGTTATCTTAGATCGGGCTATTAGCGTAGGTAATCCTAGATATTTATCATGGACCCCTACTGCCACAACCCCCAAAATCTGGGACAGGAACTCCTGATCTGGCAGGGTGATATTCTTACTAAAGCACACTGCTGATTTAGCCATGTTCACCCTCTGGCCACTGATCTCCTCGTATTCATTCAAAACTTCGATCGGATTCTCACATTTCTGGAGAGACCCTCTAAGAAATAAATAAGAATCATTTGCAAAGAATAAATGCGAGATTTGCGGAGCTCGATGAGCCACTTTAACCCCTTCAAGTTTTCGTTCTGAGATGGCCTTTTTTAGAAGAGTTGCAAATCCCTCCGTGTAGAGCATAAACAACAGAGGAGGTAGAGGATCTCCCCGTCGAAGTCCCCTGGAAGGCGTGAAGTAGCCCGAAGGGGTGCCATTTATTAGAACAGAAAACTAAGTTGATTTCAGGCATTCATGGATCCATCCTCTCCAGGTGGAGTTAAAACCAATCTTGTCCAAAACATCAATGAGAAATGGCCATTCGACTCTATCATAGGCCTTTTCCATGTCAACCTTTAGAGCCATGTACCCTTTTTTACCTTGCTTCTTGATTTTCAGATAATGCATTAACTCATGTCCCATGAGGATATTCCCAACTATTTGGCGTTCACGGATAAAAGCATTTTGACCTTCTAAGACTATTTGTGGCAAGAGACAAGCCAGCCGTTCAACCATGAGTTTAGTTATAATTTTGTATACAAACTGGCATAAGCTTATTGGACGTAGCTGTCTCATGGTTTCCACATTGTCCACTTTGGGGATCAATGTCAGCCAAGTATGATTGAAACTACAGAGCATCTTACTCGTCGTAAAAAAAGAGCAGACAACATCAACTACTGAGTTTTCAACAATACTCCAGAAGGCTTTGAAGAATTTCCCAGTGAACTCATTAAAACCTGGTGCCTGTTTCGAGCCCATAGCGAAAACCGTTTTGCTCACTTCACTAGGAAGGACTGCAGCCATAAGACTGACATTCATTCCTGGTGTAATACTCTGGGCTATGGAAAGATCAGCCACCCGATCAACCATGTTCCACACATGGCTCTCCAAAGTGAAAAGATTCTGATAAAAACTACTGGCAATATCTGCCTCCCTAGTCTTCTTAGTGATCCACTCAGCACTATCACTACGAAGGCCTGCCACGAAATTTCATTTTCTCCTCACTCGCGTGACCATATGGAAGTAAGAAGTATTTTTATCCCCTTTCTTTAACCATTAGACTCTAGATTTCTGCTGCCAATAAATTTCATCAGCTTCCCATTGTCGATTCAACTCCATTTCCAAGAGTCAGATCTCATCCTAGTTAATAGGGTAGACTGATTTTATACGTTCGATTTCAGCCTGAAGAGTTTTAATATTGTGCAGAGAATTCATAGTACCCGCCCTACTCCATTCATATAGCAAATGACGTAATTTCTTAAGACGTTCCCAAAGTTGGAACATGGGAGTACCCGGTATGTCCTCCTCCCAGACATATTTCACCATAGCCTTGAACTCGAGATTATCGGCCCAACGAGCATCGGATCTGAACAGGGGACGACTATTTTGGGTATAAGGTTTGTCAGAGAGGAGGAGGGTTCTATGATCAGACTCTTGGTCCGTGAAATGTTTTAACCAGGGTTTCATGGTATCAATCAATCCACTTTTGGGAGCACAAGGCTCTGTCTAGCCTCTCACGAATACTACTAACCCACTAGATGCATCAATCGCATACACAAATAAACAATGAGAAAGATCAAAACCTAAGCCGCACATGTGACGGGAGACTACTCTCCGGCTCGATCGAGTCGGTCTCTCGCTCACTACTTTTTATTGATTTGCCATTTATAATTTCTTCTAATTAATTAATATATTTCATATATGTTAGACTAAACATATAATATATTAGATATATGACTAAGTGCTTAATTGGTTTGATTGGTTAGTAGTGTGTGAAACCAAACTAAATCGCTTAAATCAAACAGACTATAAAATTTAACCAACCTAATCCAAATTATCCAAATTTTTTAAGGTTACAATGGTTACCAGTAATCACTCAATTTGAACACCCCTTAGTGTTAGCACTCTACTAACACTAATTATAAGGATATTATAGTAACCACCCTTATAACGGATTATTCCTCACACTCCCTTACTCTAAAGGATTTGGGTTTAATTTTCAAATTATAATTTGATACCTAAACTTAATAAATTATAAGATTTAGTACCTAAAATAATATTGGAGAATTAGTTTTTTGTATCTACAAATATAATGTCTTACATTTTGACACCTAAACTTTTAAAAAATTGTAAATATGTACAAGTTTATGAGGTTTCTTGTCTACTTTCATAAACTTTTGGTATTCTTTATAAGGTTCTGGTATGCTTTCAGAAACTTGTGTTCTACTTTATGAGATTTTTTGTATGTTTTATTAGGTTTCTGATCTACTTGAAGAAATTCTTGGTGTGTTTAATAAACTAGTGGTATGCTCTAATAAATTTTGATATGTGCTTTATGAGGATTCTGATATATATGTGCTTCAGAGAACTTGTGGTGCTTCAAGAAACTTTCGGTATGTTTTTGGAAACTTGTGGTCTGCTTTAATAAACTTGTAATATGTTTTATGAGGTTTCCGGCGTGCTTCAGGTAATTTGTAGTATGCTTTAAGAAAATTGTGATGTGCTTCAGTAAAAATTGTGGTACGCTTTATGAGGTTTTTGGAATGCTTTAGAGAACTTGTGGCATGCTTTACGAGATTTCTAGTATGCTTCATAGAACTTGAGGTTTATGAGATTTCTGGTGTGAAGATATCAAACAAATTTTTACCAAGTGTGATGGGTACTAATCGGCTAACTGCACACGTTTTATTCTTAATATTTGCATTATGCTTATATGCGGATTTTCCCTAATTTTTGTCATATTCATCATCTTTTGACTTCTCTTACTATATCGTAATTCCATATAGGTTACATTCATTTTAACCTAAAGTTATTAGTACTCGTGTTATTTTTAAGGATCGACATATCTCGATCTACATCCTCAATCATGTTTAGTCACCGCAAGACGAGCATGGATACTAAAATACTCACATCCCATCTCATTGTAATTTCTATTTGAAGTCAATATTTCCGACGAGTCTAAATAATCATATAGTGGAATAAATGACAAGATAAGTTGCCATATATTTGTACAAAATACAAAAACCAGGTCATATTGCCTTAATATTTTATAAAAAAAATTCATAATATTGCCTTAGTATAGTATAGCGTCGGTTTCTCATTCACTGCTTTTTATTCACTTTCCTTAACCTACCAATACAATGCACTCACATATTATTAATTACAATCTTAACCCAAATCCTTCAAAAATAAAATTACAATCTAACCCAAAACTATTCCTATAAATTGGCCACGGGTCAGTCCATTGGAGACTAAGAGAAAGAAAACAAAAACAAAGTACTTAATTACAATAATGGTGGGCATAGATGTTAGATTTCAGCTGCCCAACTACATTTCTGAAGTCCAAGAACAGGTCTTGATTTCAAAACCTTGGACATGTCACCTAGATTTGGTTATCGTACTACTTCTTACGCGCGCGCGTAAATTCGTTTTTCGTACTGTCGGACTATATGATCGTTGGATGTATACGACGATAATTTTATATACGATTTTGCATTAATTACAGGGGATATTGGACCAATGCTTTGACACCCTAATGGAGCTTCGTGGCCCCAACGATCTGACGGTCCTGCTAGACTCCATCAACAACTTCCTTCCCCTTGCTCATGAAAACATTCAGCAGCTCCACCGCGAAATGTAATTAACAATCAAATTATATATTATTGTCAATATTTTTTTGAGGAATTGCCTTCTTAATTAATTGGTGTGTTTGTGTAGGTGTTACTCTGTGGTCCGATTTGATGAAGTCGTGACCTATGTCAACAGGCTCCAATCCAACGCTATTTGGTAAAAATTCGATCCACGATATAACGTTCTGGTAGACGAATTTTACAGTACTTTATAATATTGGTTTGATTCTCTTTCTTCATTTTTTCATTTTTCTATCAGCATCGGAGGAGGCAGGTTGGCGGACCGCTGTTATGACATGTTGCGTGCTTGCCAGAGATTTGATCAAGAAATGTAAGCAAAGCCTAGCTAGAATTTTATATAAAATTATCAAATAATCACTTGGATTTGTGTAAAGATATTAATTTAATTTATCGTTACATCGAATCCCGATTTTTTCGTTGATGCATGCTTCACATATGTATAACTCAGGTGTGACGAATTATTTTCACGAGTGAGAGAAGAATACAGCATTCTTGTTCGCACCTTAAAGATTATCTATGAGGTACGAGTCGGTACATAATATTAACTCGGATGATAATTGTGATAGTCATATAACTATATCAACTGATCATCAAAGCTTATCTGATCTCTTTGCTTTGCATTAATATGAATTTACTCAGATGGAAGCGATTATTGTGAGTGCACAGATGCGAAGGCTAAGGAATAATCTTCCTAAGTAATTTGATCATCAAGCCAAGCTGTTGCTAGCTAATCCGGTGTTCAAAGAGAATTATCATCGTCATTAGATATAGATTAATTCAAACTGTTGCAATTAGTTTCTTCAGTTAGTTGTTTACTTTGATCAACTATGAAGAATGAAAAGATTCCATCTGTTGTTTCTCATCTTGTAGCTCTTTCCAAACAAGATTTGTTCGATATTATTAAACTAAATGTGCCAAGTAAATTAACATGATGAGCACTAAACATCAACCAACTTGCAGTCCAGTAATATAGTCATATAGATATCTCGATGATATTACTCAAGGAGTAAAGTCATGTATATTGTGACACAAATACACAACCATCTACAGATATTATTTGATGTGAGAATTTGGAAACCGATAACCTTGAGTTCTACGAGCGAGAAAACCCCACTTGACGTGACTATTGATTAGGTTCGTGTAAAATAATTGATGTAAGAGTTTCGACAACGTAGTCCTAAGGAAGCTACTCCGAGCAATCGAGGGTACTCTCTTGAAATTCAGCAAATTAAATCGTCCTCCACGACATATTAGTTCGGAACCATAACTATAGTAAATAAGAGATTCATAAACTTAAAACCTAAATATAAGAGAGAACAGTTAAAAAATACCTTCTGCAAGAAAACGACTATTCATACTGAGTGAGGTGAGGCACCCACCGTTCTATATACAGTACACTACTCATCACATGATCATCATAGACATGACTATTTTCACGAATAATCCTCGTATTGTCTTAGGTCAGAGTTGGTATATATTATTGTCTTCCTGGGTTGAGTTAGGGCTGAGTTGTAACTCGACAAACTAATTATATCTATTTACATTTTTACGATATACAACGATAGAAAAAATATGGATAACCTTTCAGTCCCCGTAGACTATAAAGTCAAGTAAGGCAAAAACATAATTACCCAAGAAGAAAAAATGAAACTCCGCCAGCACATTTTCACACCAATTATATATTTTTTTATAAGGAACAAGGCAGGACGACGCTTATTTAAAATCACTAATAATTTTCATCCCAAAAGAAGCCATATAATGGAAATGACAGGTGCAAATATGAAAAATAATTAAAAGCCCAATTTTCTTACTGCCTAAAATGCCACAATATACATTTCCCTCCCTTAAACACAATAAGTATTTTTTTATATTTATTTATTTATTTATTAGTTATTACAATTCACTGCTTAACTCATTCCCACCATTTCCAAAATCCTCTCCCCGTACGCTCCCTCCGCCCTCGCCGGCCGCCGTCCGCCGGAGACCACCGTTTCAAATGGCGACGGGAAGTGGGCAGAATGATGAGAAGCAGATTGTTTTGAGAGAACAGGAAGAGTTCATCCGAAGAATGAAATATGAGGCGATTATCATACTATTATATTATTATTATTATTAATATTAATGAAGTTCATAATTTGTTTTTACTGTTCACTAAGGGGGTGGTGAATGGTGTGGTGCAGGGGACATTGGACGTGTATTTCGACACGGTGACGGAGCTCCGGTCGCCGGAAAGTCCTGCCTTTCTGGTGGAGATGATTGACCTTTACTTGGCTGAGTCACCGGCTTTGCTCGCCAGATTGGAGAGGGAGATGTAAACTATTCTTATTATAATGATTTATGACTAATTAATAGGGTTTTTTTCAATGTTTTTATGTTATATTTGATTGATTTTAAATATATTGTGGACAGAAAGCAGCCTATTCCTTCACATGAAACCGTGATTAAGGACATTTTTCAACTCAGATCCAGCTCTGCCAGGTACGAAATAATTGCCTCTGCATCCTTGTCAATATGATAAAATAGTTATTGTGTTTGTAGATAAATATGCTAGTGCGTGTGTTCTTGTTTAATCTCGTTTTTGTTATGTGTATGATTAATCGAGTTCGATAACCAAAAAAGGGGGTTTATATAGAGTATGTCGATCGATCGTAGAATTTGAACATAATTCTAGTTCGAGATTCATTTACTGGTAATTATGAAAAACAACTCTGGAAGATAATTATCTAATGACCATCACTATTCTTTTTTTTATTTACAATACCATCAATATTCACTAACAGTTATCCTAATAATTAAGGACACTCTAATTTAACAATGGCAAATTTTTTTTTGTTACAACTTGATCGATGGTATTCTCTCTCGCGCGCATAAAATAATTTGTCATCGGTATAAGAGAATGAAATAAAGCCATTTTTTCACAATAACTCGATCCAATGAAATGAATCGATAGTAAAAGTAAGAAAAAGAAAAAAACACGCTCTTTAAAAGACCAACATGCGCACGTTACATCTCGCAGGCATCTATTTTTCATTTAATTATTTGTAATGGTGGATTACTATCCATCATCTCTTAATGCTTGTGGGTGGATGAATGCCAGCATGGGAGGTGGAAGGTTGGCGGCTGCTTGCCTTGAATTCAAGCATGCTTATGATGACAATAAACTAAGGTAACACCTTCCACCAACAAATTCGTCCAGATTTCTGGTTCCGCCGCGCGTTACAGTTTTCTTAAACTTACACAAGAAATGGGGGAAAAAACAATAATATTATCGTAGGTGCTTCGAGGCTTTCACGAAGTTGAAGCACGAGTACGAGAACTTTACGGGTGCCCTCGTCACTATTGGTCAGGTATGCATGTACGATGTATTTGTCAAGAACAACTATCAATCTTTGTGGATTGGTTATATGATCTGTTGACTGTTGCTGTTCACATGTGGTTGACCGATGACAGATGGAGAGGAGAATCCTGAGTAACGGTAACGGTAACGGAGGAGGTGCAGTAGCAGCAGGCCCACCGGCACCGGGCTCTCCCGCCGATGGATCGGGGATGGACCTGGACCTGGACCTGGACTCGTTGATCCAATTTTAGCAGAGCCCATTTGATAGAAATCTGGGTTTAATCGGGTCTTGGATATTCGGGGTTGTTTATTATGCTTTGTAATGTCTTTATTAGTCTTTGTTGAGTTACTAGCACTGGGTCCGGCCCGTTGGCCGGATGTTTGATTATTATGTATTTTGGTATGTGTTGCTATCGCTTATAATGTGTAGATAGCAAAGGTATATATGCTTACAAAGAAAGAGTTTATGATTGATTTTTGATATAGTCCCATATTTTCATGATTGATCTTTGTTATTTTTGTTGATCCTGACACATGTTATAAATATGAAATTGTTTCATTTGAATAGACACGTTGCGGATTGATAGTCACAATCGAATGAGCTAAAGTTTGATATTCTGCCTCCCAGGTTTCAAATTCACCTAATAAACTCAAAAGAAATTTAGGGCATAAATCCAAGTACTACAATAAATTGAAAGCTAAATATCATCAAGATCTTATTATTCCACCACCACCGAAAGAGGCAAATATTTTAAATATAAGGAGAAAAGTTTGATAACATATCCAACAAAATTGATACAATCGTTCCCACAACAGGTCAAGGAGTCAGACTCCTCCTACTACCAAAGTTTTATCTTCAAGTTGTTACCGGGCTAATTGCCATATTTTATCGACTCTCCATTGAAATCTTCGGTATGTTCAAAATACAATAAAGTCGTGATTTGGCATAAAAATATTCACAACAGTGGATACCTCATTCAAATCTGACCTAATTGAGTAGGGTAAAACTTGAACAAAAGGATTTTTAGTGAGTACGGATAAAACGTGAATATGAATATTGCGAGTAATTGGTATACATAGTTTTATCACTATCCAAGCTCATTCAATAACATACATGCATATGTATTTTATCTAAGAAAATTATTATTATTATTCTTAACATATTATGTTTATTATATATATATATATAATTATTTTTAACTAATTTTCTTATTTCTAGTGATTTATCGTCATATTTTCCACTTATGTAATGTTATTCTACGTGTAATGTTACCCAACATATGGATACGCTAAATTCGATGGGGGAAGAACATTATTTTGATTGTCTACCCAATTATTTTGTCTATATGAGTTTCAAACTATTTTAGGTAGGATAATGGATATTATCATTGGAATCGGAGTTGCTCACGTTCTTTTTCGGAGTTGTCATCAAACTTAACTTGGAATAGATCGAACACTATTTTGGTCAGGTCTTAACCTTAGGGTTAAAATCAGAACCTGGTAAGAGAATTCAAGTTATAGGTTCGAGAGTACGGTTATGTGAGAAAGAGAGCCCTACACCTTTCAAAACTCTAAATTGGTACTACTTGCTCACGTTCATTTCCAGAGTTGTCATCGAACTTAACTTGGAATAGATCGAACACTATTTTGGTCTGGTATTAACCATAGGGTTAAAATCGGAACCTCATATGAGAATTCAAGCTATATGTTTTAGAATACAGTTATGCGAGAAGGAGTGCCCTACACCATGCAACGCTCTAAATTGATACTACTTATTTCTGCAACACTCTAAATTGTTACTACTTAATCTATATAATAGGGTAAGTGTATTATTACTTGTCACTTATTTAATTAGATTAATTTAGGATTAGATACGCTTAATAGGAAAGATTTTTTTCGGTGATGTAAAAGGAAAGAGATTATGAGTTTTATTATTAAAAAAAAAGAGATTTTGAGAATTTGGTAATTTACAAAGGGTAAAGGTAAACACGCTGGGTGGGGAGGGGTATAAAAACTTCTCTTAAAAGTTAAACCCTAATTCACCCACCCAACCATCTTTTGAACAGTCTTCTTCTTCCCTTCCGATCTCTCGCCCACCCTCTGATGGTGAAGCCGCCAGCTCAACACATTTCCTCTCATCCCTCATTACCTCGGTCGGAGCTTCAAAGGTCGTAGTCATAATGACGTTATGGCTTCTCGCTGTAGTTAGAACTTAGAACTGACGGCGGTGGACGCCGGCACGATGACAGCGGCGACGAAGGTAAGAAGTGCTTTGTTGGTTTGCATGTCGAATTTAAGGACTTTTTTATGATTTAGGGATCCGACCTTTAATTTTTGTGGTTTTGCTTATCGTGAGGGGAAGAGGAAAGCGCCGCCGACTTGGATCTCTCGCCCGGATGCTCTGAAGGTAAAGCCGCCGGCTTCTCTCATCTCCTCTCTTCTCTCATCTCCTCCGCCGGAGCTTCAAAGTCGCGATGGCATGATGGCTTCTTGCGGTGCTGAGAACTGACGGCGATGTACGCCGGCGATGATGATGACAGCGGCGGTTAAATTAAGATCTGTTTTTGTTTGTTTGCATGTCGATTTTTAGGTTTTTGTTTGTGATCTAGGGTTATGACATTTCATTTTTTTGGTTTTGGTTATCGAGAGTGGAAGATGAAAAGGTCGCCGACTTGTATGTCGACGGTGACTGGATTACTGGTCGGATGTTTTGTCGTTTTGTTTTTTGACCCATCTGTGGAGGAATGGGCCTTTGAAAACTAAAATGCACAGCCCACTGTCACAGTCAGGCCCTTATCCATCCGTGGAGCTTGGTATTGGCCTTTGAAAAGCAAAACGCACAACATCATTTATTATGTTGCAAAATGACATATAAACCCTTCCGTGAATCACTCCCGAGGCTGCAAATTCAAAATGGGGAAATTCTGACCCATGAATCTGTATTAAGTATAGTATAGATTCCAGTACTTTTGAGGTGTTATTTAGTAGTAATGGGAGTTTAATTACTTAATCATGGATAATCTAAAGAAATCTGTTAAGACTTATATATCAAGCAATTATGGTTTGAACTCATTAGTGATTACTGATTAGACAGAGACAAAGCTTTCTGGAGGAATTCTACGGTACTGGTCCGATAACGATACTGGTGTAAGAGTAAAGGTTACATCTCAAACCAAAATAGGAGAAGGTTTTGAACACTCAAGACGATGCATCTTGAGCCCGGCTCCACGAAGATGCGTATCAGACGGTGGGTGGGTACAGCATCGGAGCAACTATCATGCGATTAGTCGCGCGCGTCTCGCTTGAACACTGACATGAAAGCTTCAATGCTGCAATCTTCAGAAACTTGCTAGCAGCTAGACACTTTCCCTGAAAGGCTGAAACTATGAATGAAGTCCTACAGACCACGCTCGAAAGGACGAGCAATATGGAAGTTGTCTTTACATTTGACCCACTTACTTGAGACACAAGATTCTCGGCAAAATCGTACACCACTTCTCAAGAGGTGGTCTCCTGTTACGGGGGGTGCTGTTAATTCTTTGGGATAGTAACACTCAAAATTTTCACATCTTGGTATGGCCTGTCGCCCTTGTCAGTCTTCACCTTCTCAATGCCCTGTAATCGCCACAACGTTTAGTCTCAAAAGTAAAGATAATAATAATAGGTTTTGCGGCATGCTAAGTTGATTCCGTATTAGAAAAACAGCCATGTCATGGAAAGTTGTAGAGTTACCTGGACTACATCCATTCCTTTAACAACTCTGCCGAATACAGTATGTTTACTATCCAGCCACGGTGTGGCTACAGTGGTGATGAAGAACTGAGAACCATTGGTGTTTGGCCCGGCATTGGCCATAGATACTGTGAAAGGCCTATCGTGCCGTAGGCTGCAAAGGAGGAGGGGGAAAAAGGTTAGACATTAGTCAATAAGATGAGGTTCTCATTTCTCCATCTAATAATTATTGGCATAGAACATCTTTCATGGAGAGTTGGCTAACCTTTTGTGAAATTCATCCTCGAACTCCCTTCCCCAAATGGACTGCCCACCAGTGCCATCTCCCAAAGGATCTCCAGTCTGTATCATGAACCCTTTGATGACACGATGGAATATCAGATTATCGTAATAACCGTTCCGGCAGTGTGTTGTGAAGTTCTCCACGGTTTTCGGACACTCCTCAGGGTAGAGTCTCATATGAACGTCACCCATTGTAGTGTGCATAATCTGGCATTAAAAATGGAAATGTTACTAGAAAAATAATCAGAGAACAGCAAGATCCCCCTTGTTTCTATTTATCATGCAAAAGTAAATACTATTTTCAACATAGGAGAACTTGGTTACAGCCATAAGTAATTAAATAACTGAGTAAAGAAAAACATATTCTGAATGGCAGATCAACTAATTTAGGGCTCATCTATTCACTTTATAACAAAACTCACCACATTCTCAGGGAGAGATGATGCTGCGGCCTTTCCTAATTCTGAAACGGCCAAGAGTTCATCTGCTGGAGGCTTCTCATTGAAAACATCCCTACCTTTAGTTGCATCCTCGGGCTCTTCTGGCTCTCTCCGGCTGTTATTAATACAATACATTAAGAAAGTGATAAAACCAAATGTCAAAACCTCATTGTCGTGCTGGATGATATCAAGCTACCTGCATACATTACCAACTCCTTTTGAGAGCACACAACTTTAGCTGTTTCATCAGTGTTTTCTAATTCAATTATTCCAAGGACATTCAAGTACCTTCGATCACAAAAAAGACTCAGCCAGAGGATAAGCCCATAATTATCTTTCTACCTCTGGGGAATAACTAGATCAGATATTTGTTTCTTTCATATAGACCTTTATTAACTTAAGTGGAAGAAAACATTTATCCGCTTTTTGATAAAACGATGTACTTTGGGCAGGGAAAACAAAGCACTTCAATACAAAGGACTGACTCTAAAAGCTCTTCAGCATGGAGTTAGGGAAAAATCAGACAAATACATAAGCCACACACCTGAATAAATAAATCCTGTGCTTCTTGAATGCACAGCATAAAAGAGTAGGGTCAGTTAATGGCTCTTTGCTCTCATTTGCATTTGCTGCTGCAGTTGGAATTTTTCGAACTTTTTTATTGCTTCGGTCTCCTTGATACAAGGCAATTCGCAAGAACCTGTCGTTGTTCTCCACTTTTCCTAGGATTCGGGCCACTTTATTCGTGTGCAGATTTACTACCTACATATACATAGAAGGTCCAAAGAGTTGGACAAAACCATTGAATAAGTGAATAACAACCTAAGCATAAAAGGATCAGCAATTAGATGATACAATCAAAGTTCACTTACTTTTATTCCCAGTAGCGTTGCATATATGAGAAAATTGGAACTTTCATCAAAAACAGCATTTGGCTGTGGTGCAGTTTCTGTTTTCTCAAATTCTTTCTCAACAGCCATCCTTCGTCCAAAATCAATGGCTTCTAGTCGGTACAAAGGAGCATCACTCCTTTGGAGGTCTTGAGCAACCTACCCACAGCGGATAAAAATATTTTAAGAAAAAGCTAAAGGCACAAAGTTACAGTGGAAGTCTAATTAAACATTGGTCTTTACCTCTAGAGATTCATCATAAACTCGTCTTAGTTTACCCGTTCTGAACCAAAAGACTCGTATCCTGCGATCAGGTGACGTAATTGAGAATTGCTTACCATCTGGGCTGACCTGAATGGGGGTAACAGTTTCAGATTGAATAATTGTTTCCTTTTTATAATTTAACCATCAAGCACCCACAATGCTTATACAAAAAGAAGGCATATTACCTCAATAGCTGAAACACTTGTTTTGCATTTCACAATTTCGAATAAGTTTGTATCAGTTTTTAATTTAAAATTCACCCTGCATTGCAAAATTAAAAGAAAAGGAGGTCAGACATCAAAACCAGTGACAATAGCGAAAAGGAAAAAAGTTACTGCATAAGTTGCAAAAATAATGGAACCTAACAGAAAGAATTGCTACGAATAGATGAAGATGGACGGCATTAAGATAAAAGCAAGGACCAGAAGTGCATCATCTTAATAGAGATTTAAAACAAAAGGAATAAGACAGGATATAGCATCTCAATGAATTCGGACAACCCAATTTTGTAAAAGTACATGTAAATGTGCACATACTCATCCTCTGGAAACTGAAGTGTAGAAGGACTCCAATATTCAATTATTCCCTTCATATCAGCAGATATCACAGAATCGTAAACTGGGTTGTACTTCATAACTTTGACTGGCCCCATGTGAATCTGGAGGAACAAATCAAAACAAAAAATTTGATAAGGAAAGAGGTAAGGTTGCTTCTCGTAGGAACCACTGGCATCGCTAATTGGTTACCTCTCTCGAGATAATAGGTTCATTTGTACCGGCTCGTGCATCATATATGTGAACAAATGAGGAGTTTCGATCACTGATTGCAAGCTTGGCTTTCACATCTCCTTGTTCATAAACCCATTCAACACTCCCAGGAAGATATGGCAAGCTAAGCATGACCATCATGTCATAATTCACCACATCATAGATCTTGACGGATTGATCACTTGATATCGTGCAACAAAGCAAACCATCAATGCTAACCTGCAAAGCTGGAAAACGGTCATGGTTGAGGAATTCGCCAACCGTCCAACATAAATGGAAATGAAAGCAAACAAGAACTGCTAACGATATCCTAAAGATATTATGTTCATAATAAAAACTATGACAAATACATAAGCACGGGACAAAGAAAACAAAAAGTTCTCTGAACTCACAATCTTACTTAAGTATGTGAAGTGCCATTCCAACCAAAACAAACTAGGTTAATTTAAAACCGAATAAACTACAAGATGATCAATGAAAAAGGTCTTCTCGATCCAAAATTTTGGTCCATCACAAACCCAATCGACAATCAAGTAATGCACAAATAAGTAAACTAGGCAGGGAAAAGAACTCACCGCTAAGCCTTCTATGGGACCAAGATGGGATCTGAAATGTTTTGCAAATTCAATACCAATCGATTTTTTCTTCCAGAATTTCAAGTGACCTGAATACACAAGGAATAAGAAAAGCATCCGTCAAAACACAAATTTTCCAATCCCTGATATTCACTAAGCCATCATAAAAGAAGCCAAAAAATAGCCGGTCAGATTGCATTCCCTGGAGAATAAGTGATCAATCAGATCTTTATAAAAAGGTTTCAGAGCCTGGACTCTTAATCTCAGAATTAACATATATGCAAACTCAAGTTTGTCAACATGAAATATTTCAACAAATGCAACTTCAAATGCTGCAGTACGATATGGATTGACGGAATAAACAGTGAACAAACCAAATATAACAATTTGGAATAAGCTCGATCAACCAAAGGAAAATTAATTGAGTTAAATCGTCACTAACATATTCAGTCCATGTCAAATCAACAAATTGAAACGGCCAACAACCTTGTAAATCAACTGTCACCACCAATTTCCACTCTTCTGTGTATTTCATAAGATTAACTCCAGGCAAAGGAAGGCAAGCCTCAAGCCCATGGAATATAGAAAAGTTATCATCAATATGTTAACTCATGCAATATATAAACTTTCTGAAATAGCAACCATCAACTAAGGGAGCAGACAATCTGAACAGCTTCGATCCAAAATAATGTATCCAGTAGACAGTATAGTGCATGCATATTATGTTCAAGAAAGTCTTACGTCAAAATACAGTGATTCTGCTGAAACTTGCAGACAACCTTTAAACTACAGAGCAGCTCGAAAAATCTTCAAAATTATGCTAACAAGAACTCGTTTCTACATAACTATCATTATTATTAGTATAAGGCAAATATAGGGCTGTCTTTGGAGCTTACGAAGAAACACATTAAGGAAAAAATTTCAGGAACAAAGGACACTGCATGAGTCACCCTCACAGATATAGTGAAAAAACAATACCATCAAGACTTCCAGTGATGAAAAAATCTGCTGCTGAAACAGCAACATGCGTCACCACATCTCGATGCATATAACTTTTCTCATACCTGTCATGTACAGCATAAGAGAATAAGCTCTCTTGTAGCAATTATAGCTAAACAAGCAATTATAACAACTTTCAGCCAATGTAAGAAAAAAGGGCAAATTTTGAAGCATATGATGCATCACAGAGAACAAATATGCTAAAACTTCAAGATATAATATTGAATGATGAAAGAAACTGAAGGAGAATAAATGTAAGAGAGAAAGGGATACATGGCCTTCTGAGTAACTCAGAAATCAGGCAACCACATTGCAAATGCAACCAGAAAAATCAACTTCCCTACCAAATTACACCGATCAACTACTAAGAATCATGAGGCAAACGTCCCGTGTTAATTACTTAAGTGTGTTGAAGATTAACAATTTCGAAAACAACAAAACTAAGCAACAACAACAACACTCAATCCCCTGAGGTAGAAGGTTAAGTAATCAACCAATTGACACCAATGTCTAATCTATTACGGCCACCTCCTGTTCTACTTGAACTAACCACAGCGAAAGGCAGTCACTACAAATCAAGAAACAGGAAAAATCCTAAGAAAATGTCCAGAGCTTTAAAACTAGAGCTCCAATTCCACTACCATAGTGGCACAGGGGCAAAAGGATAAGTCCTAACATTACTTAATCACAGTCCCACGCGAACTAAACACGAGAACACCAAACAATTTGATAATACCCGCACAGATACGAAGCTATGCTACGCTCTGGATCAACCTAAACCCTAAACTAACAAGTGCAGGGCCTGAGGGAGCATTCTAAGGGGGAAGCAGGAAATTGCATACATATTTGCTGAGGGAAGAGCGTCGAGGTAAGCATGCTCGAACTGGAGAGGACGCTTGGTGCGAGCTTTAGGAGGCGGTGCAGGGCCGACGGCCGGCTCCTCGGTCTCCGGTGGAGGAGGCGCCGAGTTGTCGTTCGCGTTCCCGTTTTGTGGCTGCTCCATTTGTAGTTGAAACCGACGCCTCTTCGCAAGCGAGACGGAGGGAGAAGAAAGTAGATTCCGGCGACGGGAGTTGCGATTTTGGGATTTAAGCTTCAAGTCGCTGGATAGTATCCAATTTCCTGATAAGCACCGGCCGCCGTTAGTTTGTCGAGCCTACGAACTAGTAAATCCCACCTTTTTTATCTGGAATTTTGTCGAGAGAAAGCAAATATGTGGAACTCATGATGCAAAAATTTTATAAATCCTTGATAAAAGAAATGAACTATTCAAACAATGGACTCTTTCAAATTTCGTAATGCAACAAATCTATTATAAATTCTAAGGTTTTAAAAACGGAAATATCTCATTTGTAAATCCAACCAGCAAATGAACCCCTTGGATTGAAGGTGAATTAAGGACAATGTAATTGTTGAATGATTTAATTAACCAAGTTTTGATTCGATACCTCTCATCATGCTCTTGAATTCATCGAACTATCCCATTCAAATTCATGGTTCAAAATTCATTAAAAAAAATCATGGTTCAACAATTTTCTATCGTCAAAACCACTTGTTTGGACTTGTTATGCAATATATCTAATCGAACTAGACGATAGTTTGAACTTGTTATACAATATATCTAATCGAACTAGACGATACGATTTCTAAAACATTGACTAATCATTGGATGCGAGCATCTATTACGCATTTCGTCTTATAATTTCCGTATCAATCTTCCACCCTGATTAGCCTCGTTGGTTGTGTTGATATCCAGTGAATTTCAATTTCCTCGCTTCACTACTCTCCTTTCTAATAATTCTATATTTATATATATAACCCTCTAATTATCATTGAATTAATAATACTCAACCGGAGTCCCTGGGCAACTATCATCCGACACAACATCCCGACTAAACGGCGGCGGCACATACGGCGGCTTAGCACACCTCAACAAAGCCCAATTCACCCCATGAAAAAACGCGTGCTTCTTAATCGCCGACGCCCCCGTCGTCGACCCAAGCCGCCTCGCCGGATCCTTCGCCAGCAGCTGCGAGATCAAGTCCCTCGCCGCCGCCGGCACGGCGGGCTCCTTGGGGAACTCCAGCGCCCGGGCCACAACGTTGGCCAGCGTCAGCTCGTGGTCCACGCCTCGAAAAGGAGTCACACCGTAGACCATCTCGTACATGAATATCCCCAGCGTCCACCAGTCGACGGCGCTGCCGTGCCCTTCGCCGGACACGATCTCCGGCGCCAGGTACTCGTGGGTGCCGACGAACGACATGGACCGGACGTCCACGGGCTCGGCCACGAATTCCGGGCCGGCGGCCCGGTGGTGGCTGGTGGGCTTCTTCTTCTTTCGCTTTCGGTTTGGGTGGAAGCAGGAGACGGCGGGGACTATGCAGCTGGGGATGATGCACGAAGAGGATGTGAAATGAGGGCGTTGATCGGCGACGGTGAAGTCGGTTTTGTTAAGTGCGACTCCGGCCGGCGGGTTTTGGGATGGGATTATTACTTGTGGGGTTGAGGCCGTGTCGTCGCATTTTAAGGAGAGGTCGAAGTCGGTGAGCATTATGTGGCCGTCGGCACGGACCAGGACGTTCTCCGGCTTCAGGTCGCGGTAGACGATTCCCAACATGTGGAGGTACTCCAACGCCACCACAACTTCTGATACGTAGAATCTGTAAAAAAAAAAAAAAACAGAAAAAATCAACACTTTCAGGCATTTGACTATGTGGAAAGACTTAAACTTGAAAAAAATTTGGCAAATTTTGATCATCCCACATAGTTTACCAGTTGAAAGATGTTCTGGAACGAATTGTACAATTATTTTCTGCGCAAGATGCATATTATGTTACGTTTAATTCAAGATAGCTAGACCTGGTTCGGAACAAGCAAGGTTGTCAATCCGCAGGTTGACCCGAACCCGGTCGAGCTAGTGGGTCAAGAGTTTAATCTGGTTTGGCCCAGAAATATGGAAAGAGTCATTATATTGTACTTATCCTTATTGTTATGGGACAATCCAAGTACCACATCGGAAATACAAGGAAATGAACCCTTGTATATAAGTGTCCACCTAGCCCAATTAGTACGAGGCCTTTTGGGGAGGACACCCAAAAGTAAAACCGTGCGGGCTTGGCCCAAAGCGGACAATATCGTACTAATTGAGCTGCCCGGTTATGACACTTATAAATTATATCAAATCTTATCTAACATATGAGTTATAACATATAATATTACACCAAAATAACATATCGTACTTAGATCTGGCATAAAGTGAAAATTCACACACTTATATACATCAATATTCAAATATTCAACTTAGGATTCCACATATTGAGTTATGCGAAAAGAAAAATCGGAAATATGCGCATTTCGCAAACCAAAGAAAAAAATGACACAATTTGACCTTCAACCCGGTACCTTATAGCCGTCGACCGACGGGTGTGTGCGGCCCGTTTTTCTCTTCTTCTTTTTTTTTTTGAAAAAAAGAGAAAAACGGACCGTACACACCCGTTTTTCTCACTGGGTCAGGGTCAAAGTGGGTCGACCCACAGGTCAACTCACGGGTTGACAACCTTGAAAACAAGAGCTAGTGGTAGTAAAAAATATGTGGTCATATCCGTTATCACCGTTATTCCATTCCAAAAGGGTAAAACGCGATCGAGAAATCCGTTTCCTCCCTCTTTACGCCTTAGACTCACGTCCAAGATTAAGTTCAATCATACAACATTACATAGTGACTTCATAAACTCAAACAAGGCCAGAGGGACAACGGACAAGTAGGACGTGAACTCTAAATCTTCGAGTAGGAAAATAATTGATAAGCCACTAAACAAAAAGAGTCCCTAAACCAAAGGAAAGAATGGGGGACCTACAATTGTCACAATATCATTGGCCAGATGTATGTTTTGTTCTTTGATTATCATATCATTACCTTACATGCATTAATAATAATGCATATAAAAAACCACAGATTTGTTTGGTGTTCATACTTCATACTTCCCCCTAACTGCTAAACAAAGGATCGACAGGATTACCCTCTTATATGGATTCCCTTTATGCTACAAAACAATACAATAATCATAAGTGGAGGAAGCATAATAATACCCATCATTTGGCAGTTTTCATGATGGCTCTAAGTGGAAGATGAGAAATCGATAGATGTGATATGATAAATTATACAACATAACACGTAATCGGCGATATTGATTACTGGAAACTAATGCAACTGTCTTCCCAACACTTTGATGCCCCCACCGAGGAAAATAAAGAAACGGCTAAGTGACAAAAGGCTAAGGGATAGTGTCATGATTAAAGGAGGCATATGAAGTGTTATGTTTCTTAATTGGAGTTAAGAAGTGGTTTCCCTGTATACTTATTTCGGGATGGGATTAGGCTACTAAAAATAACGAAATCACTACGAATTATGATAAAATCAATACAACATTTAAGCTAAATTACTACTAATTCAAACTAGTAGACGGATTATTATAAAATCAATACAACATCTAGGCTAAATCACTACTAATTCAAACTAGTAGTAGTTTTTCCCTTGGTTAAGACGGTACTAACTATTGTGCAATTAGCACCGTAACCGCTCCCACTTATTTCTAGCAGCACTCACAAGCAGGTAAGAGAGGTAATGACATGTAAAGCCCTAAAACAGGCAGAGCAGTTAGCTAACCCTGATAATCAGCAGGCTAATCATAGTGATTCTACTAGGGGTTAATCTGATTCAAACCCTATTAGTCATGCTGCTATAAATGCTCATCTTTAACCTTTACCAAACTCCAAAACAGTACACAAAAACACCACCACTAATGCAAACCTTTCAAACCCTATTAGTCATGTTTCCCTTCTCAATCAAAGATGGGAAAAAACTAGCATAGCAAAGATGAAAACTTGACCTACAGTTCACTACGAATAGCTCCAAACTGCCACAGATGGGTGGACCTTAGGTTTTGACTCATCAATGGCAACCGCCAGATTCACTATCTCTGCCTCTATGCGGGTGTTTGAGTTGGCTACCGGCTCCTGCCACAACTCACAAAGAATTCCAACCACCCACCGAGCCTATTAACTGGTCTAAACGACAGCTCCCAGCTGGCTCTTTCTCAGTTCCCATATGGCCTTATTATTGGTAGGCAGTTGGCACTAAAAGGTAATTTGCCCATTTCTCATGTGATCGCAAACTGGCTCCTTCTGGTAGGGATGTGCAATGGTCCGATCCGTACCGGATCACACCAGACCAAACCGTTGTTAAGATCAGACCGAGTAAAATACGGTCTGGTCCTTGGTCCTCATGAATTTTATAATTACTGAAGAAATGTTGGATCGAGCTCATATTTGGACCGGACCGAACCGGACCAAATGCAAGAATGGTCCGGTCTTTGATCCTAACATGTCTTTCACTAATGGACCGCGGTTCTCATGAGTTTGGTCCGGTCGTTGCACACCCCTACCTTCTGGTCCTTGCCATATAAAAAATTCACCCTTACAGGAAGTTCACGTAATTTACGTCGTTAAGTAAGCATTAAGCGCGATCTAGGATCTCTTTCCTGTGATTAAGAAAGAAAGAAAGAAAGAAAGAAGGAAGCAAGAAAGAAGTCAAACCATGGATGATTACGTGGACTACACCACACGTGATCATCTCCCCCATTGCACGGCGACCACGCCGTGACTCACTGTTTCACTCCGTTAGTAGGAAATAACGAAAGTGAAAAGAAGAAAAAAGGAAAAAAGCCGGCCGATGCGACCGTGCAGGAAAACGGGCTCCGACCCATCTCCCTCGCCTCGTCGTCGTTTCGTTACGCAAATAACGGTTTACGGGGGAGGGACGGAGCCCGTGAAATCGGAATTCCGGGGAACGGAAATCGAGGACGGGGGGGACAGCCACACGCATTTCTAGACTTCCAGAAAAATCGAAAATATTATTCTAACTATTTCAAAATTGGAAAAGGAAAAGGAAGGGGAGAAGGAAAGGAAGGAAGGAAGATGCTTAACGTGCGCACCTGACGGCAGCTTCGTCGAACCGTTTGAGCGGCTGGCGCTGGCGGAGCACGTGGAGGTCGCCGCCGGGGCAGAACTCGGTCAACAGGCACATCCACCGCGGCGACTCGATGCCGGCGTGGAGCGACGGGAGGAACGGGTGGTCCAGCATCTCCAGGATCTCCTTCTCCGTCCTCGCCCTCCCTTCCTTGCTCCTGCTCACCAGCTCCTTCTTGTCCATCACCTTCGCCGCGAAGATCGCGATCTCGTCGCCGCCGGCGTCCGCGGTGGACGCCGATTTCTTGAGCTCCGCCAGGTAGACGGAGCCGATGTCGCCGGAGCCAAGGCGGAGCGTGAATCGGAGATCCGAGAACGTCAGCGGCTGATTCTTGGTGGTAGCCGGCTTGGAAGAGAAGGAAGTGTGCGCGGAGGGAGCGGGGGTGAGGGTGGCCGACGACGACGAGCCGGAGCTCGTGCTCCGGTGGAGCGTGGCGGTCGTGGCGGTGCCGGTGGAAGTGAAGCTCACGCTCTGGAGGTCGTCGGCCAAGTCATCGATCAATGGCGGCTCCATTGAAGGAGAGAAAAGAGCGGGGGACGAATTTGGGAGCGGAAACTGAAGCGTGAAGTACGAATTGAGAAGTGAACGAAGGAGAAGAGGAATGTGATTTGAGGGGAGGGGTATGGGCCTTAATGGGCCGGTTATGGGTCCGCCGAAATGGGCCCGAGTGGGCCGATGCCCCGGTTATTGAGACAAGGATGTATTCCAGCCTAAGAAACCGAGATTATGGAATCTAATCAGGGGATTATGTCTTGACAAATGAATCTTAATTTAATTTATTTCTTAGCCAATTATAGAAATTGAAATTTTAAAAAATATAGAAATGGAAATAAGAGGATCAAAACGACTCTATGTTTTAGTTACGATAATATTTTAGTCACAAGCAGGTTAATAACAAAATATAGAATCTTTGTGTTGAAAAATGTGTTACATTCTATGTTTTAGTCACAATCACATAATGATTCTAGGAAATAGAATAATTATCAGTTTATTACTGTGAATAAGACTTTTTTAATTGGATATTGAGATTTACTCTATTTGTAAGAGAAAAAGACTAGTAAGATGCGTTACGGACTTAAGTATTCGAACTTTTTCTAAGGTCAACATGGAAACCTATTTTTGATCACATATGGGTTGAATTTGATGGACAGCTAATAAGGGCTTGTGCCCATTTTTAATCAGTGTCTAGTCCAAACTGATAAGCATCTTCATGAGTAAGACATGACTTAATAATAAAGTAATAATAAAATAGAGTTTAATTAGTCTTCTTTGCAAATTTATCACTTATTTCGAAAATGATATGTAGTTCATTCACATATTACTATTTGGCAGTGTTGTGGACTGGTGGACGTTCGGGATCTTCATCTTCGAGCTATTGTATGGATGTACTCCTTTCAAAGGTCCGGGAAATAAGGAGACACTAGCTAATGTGATGACAAGTATATGTAAAATTTCATTTCCTTTTACCTAATGTATTTAATATAGTATAAATATAATCCCAAAAGGTTGGATGTATACTAGTTCCACACGAGTTTATGGTTAAAAAGAGGTCAGAAGCTTGGATGTATACTGGTTCCACATGAGTTTATGATTAAAAAGAAGAGGTTTAGAAAGGGAAAAAAGGGGCATTCCGAGAATTGAACTCGGGACCTCTCGCACCCTAAGCGAGAATCATACCACTAGACCAAATGCCCTTGATTGGTAGCTGCATTACCTTTTTGGCAATAGAAACCAAAGAATCTCTTGTGACTTGTCACGTGTGGGCTTTATTTGATGCGAGGCCTATATCAATCTTGGACCGACTCTTCAGTTAAGTGACGCTTTTGCTACGATTTCAATTATGGGCTTTTAGAAGACAAGGCCCAACTTCTTATTAGCTACCACATCGCCTATTAACAGTAGCCACTAAACCTTTATATTCTCCAGCTCCACTCATATGCTCGTCCCTTCGGGGACATCCGATAAAATTGGAACGATACAGAGAAGATTAGCATGGCCCCTGCGCAAGGATGACACGCATAAATCGAGAAATGGTCCAAATTTTTTTTCCTTACTTAATCGAGTCAGTTGCAGATTATTTTTTTTCGTTCGTTTCTAGTTGACAAGCATATCATAAGATTTGTTCCTTCAGGGACATCCGACAAAATTGGAACAATACACAGAAGATTAGGTAGCATGGCCCCTGTGCAAGGATGTACGCATAAATAAAGAAATAGTCCAAATTTTTTTTTCCTACTTAATCGATTCAGTTGCAGATTGTTCTTTTCGTTCGTTTCTCGTAAACAAACATATCATAAGATTCGTTCATGACCCCTGCGCAAGGATGACACGCATACATCAAGAAATAGTCCAATTTTTTTTCCTACTTAATCGACTCAGTTGCAGATTGTTCTTTTCGTTAGTTAGTTTCTGGTTAACAAACATATCATAAGATTCGTTCGTTTCTGGTTAACAAGCATATCATAATCAAAAGATTTGTTCTGGAAACTGATAAATGAAATAAGCTCATCACAGACTGTACATTTTACTTCTTCAGCACATATATTTGGCAAATTTGCAGTAGTATTATTACCAAGTTCATAAGTCATAACTATCCTTCCCCAAAATGAATGCACAATATTTACAGTGACCTAGACAAGGCCAAAGCAATATAACCTTTTTGAAACAACCCTCTTAGCATAAAAAACTCTCCCCAGATTCAGGATCATTTTGCCTCCCTATAAACATGACAAACTGAACCTTCCATTCACTCATACAATGAAGGGCTGCTTAACTGCTTTTCTGCCACGCTGCTTCCTAGGGTTGGAACCGATCATGCAAGAGAAGGCATTCACGATTTCTGAATCTTCTTCGTTCATCAGAATCTTTGCTGAATCAGGGTTGGCAAGCAGCTGCTTCGATACGAGGTAGCCTGCGATCGACCAGGTCTGGAACAGCCTCGACTGCTTTCCGATGAATCTCCCTCGCTTGGTATCGTAATATTCTGGCCAGTTGTCTCTCGAGATCCGCTTCTCGACAAGCTCCACTGCTCTTTCTGCAATCTCTGGTCGGTTCATCTTGATGCTTGCCACAGTGAGCTGAAGAATGAATGCCCCCAACAGACAAGTCAGTAGTAATATAATAAGAGGTCTATTAGACTATTTACACAAATGGTCACTGGACTTTGGGCGTCACCAGCAAAATTGGTCACTGAGCCTTCTATTCTTTTCAAAGAATTTGTTACTCAAGGTTCGAAATTATAACTAGCATAATTCACAAAAGAAGAAAAATGCTGCGTTTACAGTAATTATAGCAATCTAAGCTACCTGCCACAGCAAAGTTGGCCAAGAACCACCATTATGGTAAGACCAAGGTCTGCAACCAGTACAAAAACAGCAAAGAAGGGTATGGTTAGAGTTATCTTTATCCCTCCAGAGATTAGTAAAAATGACCAAAAAGGATCAAGGTAAGAAGCATAATACGTGTTCTTCGGATCACTGCCTGTGATGATACGCCATTCCTGGCCTTCTAAAGCAGGGTAGCAGATTTTGAAAGGCATCTCAGCCACTAAATCTTCCCATTTTGATTCAAATAGATCCAATATAGCATGGGACTGTTCCATGTTTGCAAGACTGCTCACTATGGACCACAAGTTCCCCAGAGAGAAGAAACGGAAATCCATGTGAGCAGGCTGCAGGTTTCCAATCAAGTAGCCTCCTTTGCTGGGCATGAATTCAACCAACCAGGGTGGAATCTGGTCCGGGTAGATGTTGAACTTATTGACTGCATCGTAAGAGTACTCCTCAGTTTTGTAACGGTAAATTTCGTTCAGTTTTCTCATGTCAACCCAGTAGTATTCTCTGATGTGGAAAGACAAGGCTACCAGACGGTTGTTGAGGACCGTAATGAGTTCAGCTGTTCCATCTTCTGGAGCAAGCATCTCACGTGCACTTAGTAGAGCTGAATAAAAGAGGGCCTGCAAAGCAACCTTTTATCAGCACATGCTTATCTTCATTTTTGTTTTCTACTACCGATTTCATGCATAATTGCACTGAGCCAAACAATGTTTTAGCAAACACACCAACATGTTAGCATGCAGTTAAGACAACTAAGCAATTCACTAATGCACCAAACCAAACACACCTGGACTCATACCTCTGAAAAGGTGGTTGACTGTTTGAACTATGAAGACCTAGTTGAAGCATTTGATATAATATGGGCATGAATAAATAATCATGGAGCACTCGTGTAGATTAAGCTAAGTAGTTGCCAACTTGGAACGTGAAATATATAGGATAATATGATATCAAAGCGCAATAGATTATAGAAAGAGCATTCACCTGAATCTCCAAAGGATGCCCATGAATTCCCATGCGTCGATCAATCATACAAGAACCGTCCGTGACCAATAAGGTTGGAAACATATCAAAGCCATCAGCAAGGCAAAGTTTCAGAATCATTTTGATCCCAGTTTGTACGTCTACTCTCTCTTGCATCGAGAGATCGCCAGAGCATTTTCCATAAGCTCGTAAGAGTATAATCCACCATAAGCCTGAAAAAGAGCATATCCTCATAAAGATTTCTCAACTTGCAGAGCAAGCAACCAACACAATAAGGAAAAAGTATTTGGGGAATAAGTACCAGAGTCAACCGGTGCAACACGACCAATTGCAGCTTCACCAAAATCAGGATCCAAGACTTCTTCACTGGCATTTTCATCACCCTCGAGAGGAACAGTTCGAACCTTGAAACTAGCCGGCATTAGCCCTTGACCAGGACTATAACAATCCATTGTTTTCTCCCAACTCTACCAACAGTCAGGGGCAAATAAGCTTAAGCAATACTGGACATCATAATCACACAATTTGACGAGCTCAGGCGTCTAAATTTTACTTAGCATGTTAAACGTGATTGAAATTCGGAGGATAAATAACAGAACAACATAACATTACTTGTACTTTACCTGCAATTGTAGAGTGTAAAGAATGAAATTCTTCACGATATCATACTCTCCTTTCAAAAGGAAAGCAATCCCAGAAGGAATGAAGTCACGAATAAAGACTTGATCATAATTCGATACATTACTGCTGTTTGGTTCATTAGCAGCAATAGTTCCAATAGGGTTACCACAGTAGTACACAACGGATGCACGCAACAAGTCCCAAGCTTCATCCTCAATTGGATTCGTAGAAGATCCCTTGAGTTGCACATCTGTACTAGTTGCAGCTGTTCCATTTCCATCCAACAGCCCACCGTTCCCCCCTACTGCAACGTCTCCATTTTCTGGTTTCAATTGCTGGAGCAGTGAAAAATCCTGACCTCCACCATTGACGCCAAACACAGGGATCGACATTCCTCCACCATCGCTGCCAAAAGTTTCAGACTGCTGCTGGCATTTGCATCTGCTAGAACCCGGTCTTCCAGCGGATTTATTGATCCTCCCAAAGGAGAGGGGATCAATGCTCCCACGGCATGCATAGACCTTAGCAGGGCAATATACTAAAGCTTTGGAGCAATGATTCCTCCTGCTTCTTCTGGAGCGACCATTCATGGGCTTTACAGAAACGAACGAGCTTGAATAATTAAAGAGAGGATCGAAATGATGAAGCCGCGGCAACCCAGTTCGGGAAATCGCTTCAGCAGTAGCCATTGTTGGATTCCTTGTAGCTAGCATGAAAAAGTCCACAACTTTACGGTTGCACAAAACCTACAGAGAGATCATAATCCTAATTTCAAAGAATTCAATGAACAACCAGGGAGGTAAGACCGCATTCGGAGATCAAATCCACAAAATCTATTGCTCCAACATAGATTGATCAACCAATTTCCAGGGAATGAAGGGTTGAATCGAACCTATCCCTTCATTAACAGGAAACGAGAAATCAAACGAATTGAGCAACCAATACGGGGAGATAGGAGGGAGGGAGGGGGAAGAAAGAACAGTGAAACGAATACAAATATATTATCCACAGATAAAAAGAGCCAGGTGTTTGGTGGAGGTATCGCTAAAGAGAAAAAACGAAGACGAGTTTCCTGCTCCAACCTTTTTTGGGTAGTTTCCGTTACTCCGTTAGGTCTCGAGAGAAGACGTCAGAGATTGAACGGGATGAAGGTGTTAAATGCTGAATCGGATGACGGAAATATGTCGACGGTCGACGCCAAGTCCCGGCGACCAAACATTCAGTTTCAGCTATCAATGGTAAGTTCCGTGGAGGAATTTGTGGGTAGGAAGAGGCCAACGGCGGCAAGTTTTCCCATTTAGAGAAAGAAAGATATTTTCGCGGGTGACAAGTTAGCGTATTACACGAGTAACAACTTTAATTTTGGACAAACAAAATGGGTTTGAGTGCTTTCTGCAACTGCAAGAATCAATCAAAACGGTCCCTTTGGGGACATACGATAAAATTGGAACGATAAAGAGAAGATTAGCATGGCCCCTGTGCAAGGATGACACGCATAAATCGAGAATCAATCAAAACGTTTGTGGTGCCATCTGTATTTTTTTAGATCATGAATAGCTAGACCAGCTGGACTAACACAAAATCATTCACTAATCTTCTATTTCACAGAAATACCCAAGTAGTTAGAAAAGCAATCTCTAATTCTCTATGATGTGGTATGCTAAATACAAGAGATTCACAGTTCAAGTTTGATGAGTTCAGTCAACCCCTAGATCAAGGCAGGGAGTAGTAATCTTCTGAACTAACAGCTACAGTCAATTGAATCCCATCCGAATGCACTTCATGATCCAGCCGGGTGATCGTTGTCATTGTCCCCATTGTAGCACTCATCATCCCTCTGGATTTGCTTGTCTTGTGCATGCTCTGAAATGGAGGGAAGATGGACACTGGTTGTGAGAAAACTGATGGAAACACAGAAGTAGGGTGAGAAAGAACGTTCTATCAGGGAATTCAACTTACGATCCATTCTTTCATCTGGGTTCTGTTCATCTTCATCGAAGTCGGGGATGTGGAAGTCGGGTGGTACCTGCACAACTCATTCTAGTTAGGATATTTGTAAAAACAAAAAATGAATAGGGAACATACAAGATACAACTACACATACTAGAGCTGATTAAGCTCAAATTTTGCACTCTTCTAGAAGGGTGCAAAACGGCCCCTTCCACTTAATGCAAGCAGTTGGTCAAAACCTAGAGAAAAAAGAATCCCACCTCTTGCATCTGCACACTTGGTGCATGTTGTATGTGCCGCATATTCTCCATTACTTGCACTTTGATGGTGCTAAGATAAGACTTGCTATTAAAATTCTCCTGCTCTAATCAGCCAAGGTAGTAGAAGGCGGAGTAAGGAGACGAAGCCGGAGTTAGCAAAAGAGCAAGTTCACAAATTTTTTATCAATTAAAGCAAGTGATAAGCAAATACATACTATGAGTCTACTTGGAATCTTCAGCGAATAGTCAGGGGCAAAATATTCCAAGTACTCATTTTCAGGAATCTCTGCAAGGAGAGTTTCAGAACATATCGTGAACACGTATTCAAATCCGAGCCATTATAGTCAAGGCATACTGAAGATTATAAATTCGTACTATTGGGTAGTTCCGTATCCAACAGAACCCCTGTTTCAACTGTCCAACATCGAGCTACATTCTCCTTTGTATATCCTCCACCTCCAGTAACCTGCATGAACATGACATGGGTCCAGAAGGTAAGTTATTTTCATATTAAATAGCAGCAATGCATGGAGTCCATCCTATTGTTATAATAACATACCAGTAAGGGAAGGTTAAATTTCTTCACAAACTAAACACATTCAGCATGACCTGCAATGCATATCATGATACCATACCAGTAGCTTTCAGCATCAGTCTAAGCCTTAAAAGTGATAAATTGTTCAATTAAGCAGGGATAATAAGCCCAGAAAGAACTATTCATGCTTGCATGTTTGCTATTATGCAAAGGGATAGATAAATCCATAAGGAGAGAAATTTACCATCAATAGAGAGATTGAAACAGCCCAAACGGTCCCCAGCTAACGAATCTGCTCCACATTGAAGAACTATAGAGCTTGGTTGATAGATTTCTATGACCTTCGATATTATCTAGCAAAGTGACAATCAGGCACACACGTTTGTCATCGAAGCGAGGAAGCAAGCAAGAATAAGTCTTGGAATGGGTAGCTTAAACAGTAACTTACAGTTTTAAAGAGACGGGTGAAGCTTGTGTCATCTATTCCATCTTTGAGTGGGACGTTTATGGCATAGAACTTACCTTCTTTTTCTCCTATTTCCTTCAATAGAGCAAATGTTAATATTCGTCGCACTTCAAGCTTGATCAAGAGAAGTAAATACAATAATCATATTGGGTCCAATACAGCTACATTCCAAAGTATCTATGGCAACTCTTTTTAGCACAACTGCTTACATATCCTAATATGAAAGAGTAGGTTGAATCATGCGCTTAAATTCGTATTGCTGATTACAATTAACACAAGAAGAGAAAGTGCCTTTTTAACTTCTTATAGAATAGGCATAACCGCTTCATATTTTGAACTTGCATTTCAAAAGTTGAGACCTTCCATAAAAAAGCATCTTTACGAGGAAATACTTCAGCAAAATTGGCGAAAAGAGAGGGTAAATAACTAGAAAGGACAGAGTAATCACCTTAACATCACCAGTTCCAGGGAAGAACAAATCACCAAACTTGTGAAAACTCACCGTCATCACCCTGCCAGTACCATGTTTCCCACTAAATCAGAGTCGATGCAAATAACTAGCTTTTGGCTGAAGTTCAGTAATAAAGCTGAAAGCAAAGTTCCAAAATAAGTATATCTCTATCATGTGCTGTGACAGGCTTATCTGGGCTACTGAGATAGTGAGATCGCTGAATGGTTAAATGGATTTGCGACATCAATAAAGCAAGGAATACAGAATCTAGGAAGACAAATGCCAATCAGTACATTTCTTGAATCATTAACCTTTAGAAGCCTTACTATCCCAAGCTTTGTTCAGATGCTACATATACATGTCTTTGCTAATGAGGCAAGACCTCGGACAAGCAAGTGAATGCTGATAGATTGATCAGGATAGAGAGATATAATTCTGACAAAACAGTACATCCGGAAAACCAAGAAAAGGAGGAAAAAGTATCAACTCCCACGAGACTACTGAGCAAGTGGTGCATCTTACTTTTGATCTGAAAAAAGTACTTTATAGAAAACAAAGGAAACATTAATTTTACAATATCCGTAAAAAATGAAGCTGGCTTACCTGTCAGTGAAATAAAAGGCCTCCTCTACACCATCTCCGTGATGAACATCTATGTCTATGTACAGAACCCGAGCATGATGTTTAAGAAGCTCTAAGATCCCCAGTACCAAGTCGTTGATGTAACAAAATCCAGACGCCTCACATTTTTTGGCATGATGTAATCCACCAGCCCAATTGATAGCAACATCACATAGTTGGTTGTTCAATCTGCGGGCTGCATCTGTTAAAAGTGTAGAGGACGCAGTTCCTCCAGCATAAATTTGACAAAATTCAAACAGATTTACGAAAACAGGACAATATTCTCCAAGATTAACCGGAAAAAAGAAGGCATAAAGCAAAAATCATTAAAGGGTGAGTATAATTGTCAAAGAAAGCTCTCAATGGTATAACTGGACATATGAAATGAGAATAGAAACCTTAATTAATCAGATTAGCTATTATGAATTGCAGTCTCTCAAAAACTTAAACCAAAGTAAGGTATTTTCTGTTTCCAATATCAATCACAATCAATAACCCCCCACACTTTTAGCATGTAGCACAATGACGTAACAAAAAATATTCACGAAAAACATGTAAACGAGTACAATCATTCGGGGGAATGAGACATACATCTAGCTAATTCAGTTCTGAACGAGTTCTGTGTATCAGGTCTAATTCGATGTAGGAATTCAACAATCCTCGGAGTGGAACTGAGCCAGCTCACTGGGGTATGCCTTGTGAGGCCGCTGCACCAGACAATACATAACAAGAGAAACCCAAAAATTTCATTACTGTAGTTAGACGTAAAAAATAGAAATCATATACAGCACATACTAAAGACTAACATATATCTCCACTTCTTGTGAAGGTCATAAGAAAGAACAAGGTGGTGGGTCATACACAGCCTGTGTGGTTTCATTGGATGGTTTGGTCCAAAGTAAACACTACCCACATCCCCTGCAACGTTGATAACAAAAGATCAGAATTCATCCAGAGAAAGAAAACAAGACCAATACAGTAATACCTCAACAAAAACTGCAAAATTTGCACAACTCTTGATCAACCAATTCAGAACCAGTCTCCCCAATCCGTAATGACTCTCCTACTAGCAAAACCAATGCTTCCCAACCTAGCCCGTGGCACGCTAACAACGAAGCTGCCGGAATGAGTTCCTATCCCTTCAGTATTTCGCGCCTGTAGCTTGAATCATCACCAATCCGTAGCAGAAAGCAATGGGAAAGAAAGAGCAAGGAAGAAAGCACCATACCATCGTAAAAATATGCGATTTTATCCTTGGAGCGCATGGTTACAGAGAGTTCAGTAAAATGAGAGATGAACAAATGGGACAACTAAGACTCTTCCGCCATTGCCAGAGCTCGACAGTCAAGGGGAAAGAGTTTCCCCAAGAGAGCCAGCCATTAGCCAACCAACGCCGAAGATGGAAGGTCGAGGAAATTGAAAGGCACAGTAATTTTAACTGGACAAAAAGTGGCACGAGAAAGGCCCATGGCGTGACAGAATAGTGGGCCTAAAACATGGGCCATCTGCCCGAGTTTTATGGGTCCAGCCCAATTGCTTTAGCCAGTTGCTGACTTCTTCTTCCCACTTTATTGTTTAGTGGACTAGTGGTTCTATCGCATCTCTGTCAGAAAATCCGTCGCGCTTCTCAATCAGCTTTCTCGCCGATCCACCGCGACCTCCGATTCCCTTCGCAACCCTACAGCCAAGTAAGTCGATCGATTTCTGTTCGCGGCGTTCCCGATTGCTCAATCGAACGTTTCTTTTGATCTAGTTCTTCTTTAGACTTAGGGTTAAGGTCGATGATGTTTTCTGGTTGCGGTTTCCGGGAAAGGAGGATTAGGGTCTGTGATTCAACTATTCGATTTGTTGATTGAATCGCAGTTGTATATTGGGTTGTTCGCCATCTTGATTAGGTTTTTTGTTCGAACGTAATTTATCCCAAGTTTTAGGTGTGGCTGAATTACTAAAATTGAAAAGGGGAATGGTTGCTTTGGGTGCAAGAGTCTTTTTCCTTGGGTGCCGAGAGAGGCCCGCATCAATTGTATCTCGTGTTGATTTCCCAAATCTGACCCTTTTGGAGCCTTTCCAATCCGTTTTTCGGCCATACTGGTGCTTGAAATGGATGATGATTGATTCCACATCCCTTGATGGGAATTGGGAAGAGATTTGTTGTAGATGATGCCATTGAGCAATATTCGTTTCTCGACGATCAGGGATTATGTTTCGATTCTAAGTGCGGTGTAGATGTCGGAAAATTTACCGATATTAGTGATGCCAGTCTGCTTGTGTGAGTTATGAGCTGCACAGTTGTTTCGGTTTCCTCTTTGGCCACTGCCATAATATTGGTTTTTATAGTTAGCTAACTATTAGATTGTGGCCTTGTTGTTGCTGTCGTCCCTGTTTACTGTATCATGGAAGCTTGAACCACGATCTGCACTGCTGATCTACTTAGGTCGAGTTCAGCGTTTTGTTGGCTATGTGTGTATCATAGAATGCGATGTAATAACTTGCAAGCGTGTGTTGAGTTTGCTTACATTGTAAACTTGAATTGCAGAATGGTTGAGGCAGAAACACCTTTCAGACCAAGGGAGAAGCTTCTTGAGAAGCAGAGGTATTTCCAGAACATCCACAAGCATACTTACTTGAAAGGACCTTTCGACAAGGTCACCTCTGTTGCTATCCCCATCGCTCTGGCCGCCAGCTCCCTGTTTCTTATCGTAAGTCCCCTTCACTTTCTACAGCGAACCCGAACGTTGTTAGTCATATGCCTACAAAACGCAGTAACAACTTCTTTTTGCTGCTGTCTTTTGTCAGGGACGCGGAATCTACAACATGTCTCATGGGATCGGAAAGAAAGAATGAAGATGCAGTGTGTGTTTTTTCTCAGTTCTTGAGGACATTTATTTTACTTTCGGCATGTCAATGCATGACTGCTGGCTTTTGAGTTTCTTGTTTAGTGCTGCGCCGCTTAATAATTGCAGATTTGCAGTCATGTAGCTATTACCACCATTCCAGAAGTTTAATGTTCTTCCCTCTTGATGGGCACTGTTTTCCCTAATTCTTCCCTCTTGCTGCCATCATTTTCTTTTGGGATCATATAATTGTTGCTGTTGTTTTGCTTGCCAGATAGTTCTTTCGTCTTTTGGGATCATTTCATTCCCTTCAAAGTAAAAAATCAAATAGCAAATGCAAGTAAAAAATCAAAATATATAAAAACAAATAATGGTGCAAGTGCTCGTTCAAAACAAATGAAAAAAAAAAATTCAAGTATAATAATAACAAAGTAGAACAATGTGGTGTCTACAAAGCACGCTAATAAACTAAAGCAAAGCACGATACCACTAAACACCCATAGACATATTACAAGTAACAAATTGAGCTTGATATAGTTGTCAGATAGTAAGAGAATGAGCTTTGAATGATTATGCGATCACCTTGGAAGTTGAGGGTTTGGTATTAGTGAGTGAGCTAAGAACCTAGTTTCGGAGTATAACAATCATGTAATCCCAAATAACAAATAACACCTGAATTCAATCACAATCCCATAAATACGTGTATTCAATAGTATCAAATATCAACAAATTCGATACGGTATTTGGTATATCCCAAATACTGATATCAAATTTTTAGCCTTAATGATATTCTAGTTTGTACCATGTGATCGTGAGTATGTCTTTTTTTTGTTCCAAAAATATTATAGTGGATACTATTATGTAGAACACGATAACATATTAAATTTGGAATTAAAATAAAAGGTTACGAACCATTGAACCAAATAAAAAGATTAGGCGATCTAATTAGTAATTATCAACACATAATTACAAAGCCCTACAGAATATAAATAACAGTGAAGTCTCGATCTTATTCAATAAGAGTATTCCATCAATTGTCAACAACCAAACACCGATGCCAAGAAATCGGCAATTCAATATACTCTTTAGTCTTCCCTAAAAAAAAAAAAAAAAAAACTCTTTAGTCTTTAATTTCTTAGATATTCCTTCTTTTGTTTGTTATTAGTTGCCAATGTATCTTTCGGTTGCCTGAATGCAATTAGAGATGATAACTCGATTGGATTCATGAATTCGAGTGATTTTTAAATTTTGAATTATTATAATATTTTTGAAAAGTTTATAAACTAGAATATAATATAACAAATTTAGATATACCAAACCATAATTTTGAAGAATATTTTTTATTAACAAATTAAAATTTAGGTATCAAATAGTAAAAAAAATGTACACACTAAGTTGTAATTTTCAACCATCCATCAATTTATTATTTCAATTGAATTTGGATGAGATGAATTCGATTTAAATGGATTGAATTAATTGATTTTCATATGAAATCTGGTTTCAAGACGTGTAACATACAACCTTCATCTCTCGTTAAGGCACAAAAAAGAAGTGAAAATATATATTACCGTCAAAGTTAAATGTGTTGAATTTTCCCGACATGTACATTGAGGCCACATTTTCACCACATCATCGATTATAAAAATAAAATAAAATTGATCAATGTTTGGTCGACTGTTATCTCTAAGGATCAACAGAAAATATGGGGGACATAAATAGTAACGGGTAAGACACTCTCACAATTCAAATTACAATGGTCATCACTCAATATTAATTCTAGAAACGACAATTTTTTAAAAAAAAAATTGTGCGTTGTAGACTTCTGGTGGTATTTACCCAAATATCACCGAACAAACATAAATAAATAAAATGCTATTGCCTCGAAAAAAATACGTTATCAAAATCAATTCTGACCTGACACCGTGAAAGAAAACGAAACAATCATTCATCCATCGACAACCGGCACAACTCAACTCGTTAGTACACGAACTTCCAAAACAACTCCCTATCTAGTAGCTACATTGTTGAGAAGTTCATTGTTTCCAAAAGCAATTAAACTAGCATCTCTTAGAACCGGAGCTCTTGTTGCTAAGCCACAGCCGGAATCCACCTGAAACCGGCGATTTTCGATCGAATTGATGTCAATTACTAGGAAACACCGACTTTTGGAGCTTATGTACCTTTAAACTGGGAGTTTTTGCACGAACAGAAATTCATGAATTCCTGTTTGGTATTTGTCTGAGTTGTTTCATATGTACGTATGGAATTAAGTGGCTATATACATAGAAAAAAGTGGCTATATATATATATATAGCTAGCCACCCCTGGTGGTGTTGGCAGTCACTACAACATTGGTTGATATTTCCTTTCATGAAAAATACTTTTGCAGGTAGTTACTGGATACAATTTTTCTCGTTTGTTTTGTGAAATAGACGGGAAATGATAACGAGTCGTACGTACTTGCAAAAGTATTTATCATGCATGGAGTGTCAATTATCAGGGTGCATGATCCAGGCTCGGTGTGAGTAAGGCATCGGATCTATCTTATCCTCTTTGTTGATATAATTTGAATATATCGTATTATAATCTGCCATCGACTAGAAGTCACGGGGTCTCCTGCATGTGGACTAGCTAATACAACACACTATTGTGTTAATGAACCATGCAAATCTATATGTTCTTTACTTATTTCTTTCTCTCGCTGTCTTTTTTTGCATTGTCGATTATCACGATCCGTCATTGACCCTCTTCGGTCGGGTCTAGTTCACCCAATTGTCATACCAGATCAGCCGACAATGATCTCTCTTTGTTACTACCATTCAACAGATCACACTCAGACAATATTGGTCAATTTCCTGAAGCTGGTCGACAGAGAAATGCAGTGAGAGTGACAAAGCCATCTCAATTAAGAGTCCTGCCAAAACCTGAATTAATGTGGGTGCGCTATCTTAATCCATCTTTCTAATCGACATAATTGAATACACGTTTTAGGTTTATAGATCTTCTTTAGTTAATTATTAGTTTTTGTATGTTATTAGTTGGCTGGTTGTGAAACTGGGAATAAATGTGGAACAGTATCTTGAGATTGAGTAAATGATAGACTGAGTAGTATGTCGATCGAAGTAATATTTAGATGATTCAATCTTCTTGGGATCGTTTATTTTTTAGGATTCTATTTCCTGATCACCTACTTCGAACCAACAACCGATATTTCAGAAATGGATTGTGGTTGAGATGTGTTAGAACGAACTGGATAATTGACAATGTAAGAAAATAAAATAAAAAACACATAAATTTATGTGTTCACTGGGATAATTGTCAACAAATAATTATAAAAGCCCTACAAGATATAAATAAGAGTAAAGTCCTGATCTTTTGTCAATAAGTATTCCCTCAATGGTCAACAACAGAAGCGATTCCAAGGAATGGGTAATTCAATATACTTTCTTAATTTTCAAGTTTTTGGATCTTCCTTCTTTTAATTGCATTGTTATGAGAAACCAGTCAGATTAATAATTGGAATAGTACAATCACAAAATTAGTTATAATAACGGTTTGGTTTCTTTGATTGAACGGATAGGGACAGATCGAACGGTTTTTAACGGCTGAACATGAAATCATATGAACCTGCCCGGTTTAACTAGCTTATTGGTCACTATTTTTATTCATAAAATTTAAGAAAAATAATTTAACGTAAGCTAAGATCATCCAACCTTAATCACTAATTTTGTTAATGCTTCCTTTTCTTCATTTCTCAACCTCCTTGTCGACTTTATCTGGTTAACTACGGATTGACACCCTGATTACTGACTTGGATTCAATAAAAAAATTACAATTTCTTTTGTGAGATAGTTTGAATGCTCTGTTATAACTTTTTGGTTATAGATTATATGAATCTAGATATAATATGCCCTCTACTATGATGTTTTATCAAACATGCCCCTCTACTATTTTTTACATCCAACATGCCCCTCTACTATTTTTTACATCCAACATGCCCCTGTACTTTGTAAAAATGATCAAACATGCCCTTTTGTTAAAATTTTCATCCAAAAACCGTTAACCAATGCCGAACTTTGGTTTGGCGACACAAATGTCTAAAATTCCCTAATAATTTCACTTTAGAATTTTTTTTGGTTCTTTTGTATAGCCAAATAATTCAAATAATTTCACTCTGAAAAGACCCAGAGAAATCAAGCGGGGGATAAAACTAACATTTTTCTTCCCATTTGCCGATGTCGGGTCGTCTAAATCTTGGTTCAACCATGATTGAAGATTTTTTCAATGGAAATTTTAACAGAAGGGCATGTTTGATAATTTTTTCAAAGAACATGGGCATGTTTGATGTAAAAAATAATAGAGGGGCATGTTTGATAAAACATCATAGTAGATGGGCATATAATGTCTTTTATGTGATAGACTGATAGCGCATGAACGGTCCTATCGATGATTCACCAACGGTTTTATGACGGTTAACCGTTGAAACTATCAACCACTAACTTTTTTTGTTCAGTATCCAATCCGATTATAGAAGCATTATTTATTTGTTAGTTATCAAGGTATCTTTCTGCTGCCTAGATGCTGCTAAAGAGGTTTATGCATATCAGACAACAAGTAGGGGTGGCAAACAAATAGAATTAATGGAGTGATAGATTAAATTAAAAGGATTCGTAGATTCATGTATTCGATTATGATTTATGAATCCAAGTTATATCTGAAATTTGGTCAATATAATTATGGTACTTTGATAATTTAAGGTACTAAAATGTCATTCTAAAAATTATTTTTTGATAGCTTGTTAGATTTGAAGAAGACGAGAGTAATGCACACATAAAATAACTAGTTTCTTACCCGGCCCGTTGGCCGGAGAGATTTATTTTATAATTTATATTAATTAACTTATTTATATGATTAAATCTTTTTGCATCTTCTAATTATTTTGTGTTCTTATTCATAACAGAGTTTTTAGTATGTCTATATTGAAAATTTACAATATTTAGCACACTCACTTGTGATACTTTGGTTTTTTTAACATAAATTATGGCGCTGTCACGTCCCATTTAGAATTTATTTAAAAATTTGTCAACCAAAACACTAATATTTGGTGTGCGCCAACCCGAACCACACACACACACATATCTATATAGTTCAAGCTAGCGTGCGGCAGGAGTACGCTATACTCTTGCATTCACACTACCATACGACTGTTGAGATTTTCTTTTTACACCCCGAATTAACCGAAGTTTTTTGGGGCATGATATTATACCATAACCTGGTGAACTCCAGTCCATAATTCACTAACCTCTAATTTATGCACATAATTCGTCATACCTATCTTCTATCGTACCTTAAGTAAAATCAAAAGTATAGTATACTTGATATTATATATATATATATATATGGTGACGTATTCGGTGCACCCACTTTTTTGGGTGCATTCAGTGCACTCACTTCATAACCGTCATTTTAAACATGCGATTCATGTCAAAATGATGTCAATCATCACTTATGATGTGATGAACAATAACGCACATGAATTTGCACAAAAACCATCAAAGATTTACTTTAATTTGAAGGATTTAGAGTTTAGAGATTTAGGGTTAGGGTTAGGGTTTACAATTTGGGGTTTAGGGATAGAACTCAAAATTGGAGGTCTAGGGCTTAGGGTAATCCGCTAATTAGTTGTTATCTTATGTTATATCATCATATTACACTAATCTACAAATTAAAATTCAAATTCGACACCTTAAGACTAGTTTTTGAGTTGGGTGCATTGAACGCACTCATTTTTGTGAGTGCACCGAAGTAGTCACCATATATATATATGTGGTGCCTTCTACGGTACCCCGGGTGAAATCCTGGGTACCGCATACCTTGAGTGGAAAACGCTATCTAGACCTCGAATTAGCAGGATTTTTGGGCATGATACTATACCCTAACCCTTAATGAGTGAACCCTAGGTCCTAATTATCTAAATTATAAGCTATAAACCCTAAGATGGTGCATTGATTTTTTTGCCTATATTAAACCGTCGATTATTGTTTCTAATTAAATTGATCTTGGGGTATAAGATTTAGAGAATTAAGACCTAAATTTGGATCTTTAAGGGTTAGAATATAGTATCATGTCCGAAAGATCGGTCAATTCAAGTTCTGGATAGCGTTTTCTTACTCAAGGTATGCGGTACCCCGGATTTCACTCTGGGTACCGTAGAACTCCCCATATATAATATGTGGGGAGTTCTACGATACCTAGGGTGAAATCCGGGGTACCGCATACCTTGAGTAAGAAAACTCTATTCAGAACTTGAATTGACTGATCTTTCGGACATGATACTATACTCTAACCCTTAAAGATCAAAATCTAGGTCTTAATTCTCTAAATCTTATACCCAAAGATCAATTTAATTATAAACAATAATCGACGGTTATGATTCGTCCAAATATAGGCAAAAAAATCAATGCACCATCTTAGGATTTATAGTTTATGATTTAGATAATTAGGACCTAGTGCTCACTCATTAAGGGTTAGGGTATAATATCATGCTCAAAAATCCTGTTAATTCGAGGTCTAGATAGCGTTTTCATACTCAAGGTATGCGGTACCCCGGATTTCACGCGGGGTACCGTAGAAGACACCATATATATATATAGTAGACTCAAAATTATCCAGATATTTCGTCATATCTATCTTATCTCGCATAATACTCGTATTAAGAGTGCTAATTGCCTATCCCCCACTCCCGTGATAGAGATATCGCTTTTACCCCCATAACGTCAGGCAACCATTAGAGTTTATGTTCTTTTGTGCTATTTTTGGGCTTCTTTTCGTTCTTCTTTGGCACCTATGGTTGTTATCAGAGGTATTTAGCCCCCGAAAGGGATTGAGATTTTAGGTCCAATTGACTATCTTACTAAAAATTGCCAACTTTTATTTGGTAAATGTCTAGGTTAGTAGTTGATGAAACGTGATGTTTATCGTAGATTCTCAACAAAGATTTCTCTAACCTTCACATATGTTATCTTTCAAGGAATCTTGTGTCTCATCCTAGGGTATGAAGTCAAAGTTTGTCAATAATCATACTTAGGTCATTTTGAAAATTTTGATTTATAATCGTTGAAGATAACTCCAATATGAAAGAAAATTTTTTAGCATACGACTTAGGAACTCAATAGAGCTTGTTCAATCAACATGATATAGATCAACTATTATTAATTTGAACTTAGGACACATTATAAAATTATTGCACATGTGATTCCTCTTTATTTGAGGAGTTTAAGGTGAAACATAATCTGAATGAATAAGAAGTCCTTTTTATATAAATAAATGTAACTACTTGATCAAGATTATATTCTGACATTTTGCTAAATAATACTTGTTTTATTTTCGAGACATATACTTTACGAATAAAAGTTGTTTCATTGCAAGAAAATATAAAGTAATATAGTTTATTTTTCAAAGGTAATTGAATGCCAAATGTTTATTTTCTCGCTTTTCACATATATTTTGTTTAATCGACAAAAATATTATTGTTTATGTGTATGTTTGTTTAATTTTTTCATCAAAATGTAAATTATCTTTCAATTTTGAAAATTTACTTCATAAGGTTTAATCAAATATTTTTATATAAACAAATGTGATATATGTCACTCTCTATTTTCTTATTTATATTTTGTTTACTTGACAAAAAAAATTTATTATTTATGTGTATTTTGAAAAAGTTTATCAACATGTAACTTATTATTAAAGAAAAAAAGAATAAATTGATAAATAAAAAAGAATAATTGGATAAAAGAATTGAAAATATTAAAGAAGAGAGAGGTAGCTTCATAAATACATTAATAACTAATTTTTTTTGTTTGTAAAAAAGTTGTCATACTTGGCAATTTGTGGATCATCCAAGTGCTTATGTGGCAAGAGATTGATTTAAATTGCCATAATATTTTGGTTAAGTTTATCAACATGTAACTTATTATTAAAGAAAAAAAGAATAATTGGATAAAAGAATTGAAAATAGTAAAGAAGAGAGAGGTAGCTTCATAAATACATTAATAACTAATTTTTTTTGTTTGTAAAAAAGTTGTCCTACTTGGCAATTTGTGGATCATCCAAGTGCTTATGTGGCAAGAGATTGATTTTAAATTGCCATAATATATAGTATAGATAGATAGATAGATTCTACATATGTTCCAAACAAAGAATAATATTAAACCGTAAAAAGAAAACTAAAAACGAATGTGTATGATTGCAGTTAGAACTCAGAGGTGACAATATGAATCCAATTCATTCCATTATAATCGAATCCATTTTATCCTAATCTAATCGGAATCGTCGATTCACGAATTATTAGAAAATTATAGTTTATGCACAGGTATATTAGGGTTGTGCATATCGTGACCAAAAAATCCATCTTATCGTTGGAATCGTCTGACGGTCCTTCCTTATTTATCTTTTCTGTTTTAACCTACAAAGATCTTGTACTTATATTTCGTATCTTTTTATTTTCCATTTTATGGGATACCTTTGGCAAACAAACAAAAAAATCTAAAAAGACACAAAAACTGAAACAATATGAAAATAGACCTAACTAAAAGAACAAAATAAACATATCACAGGACTAAGGGCAGAAATAAAAGATGTTGTCTAGGTAAGTTTCCAGAAAATTAAATAAAAAATAAAAATGGCCTTTAATTCCATCTCGTTCTATCTCCGTTTCAATGTTGTGCACATTTACTTAGTTTGAAATAAGCTAATCAAAATAATATATACATGATTCCTCGTCTGCCGTAGTCCAATCATAACTTGCTTGCATTGGTGATCTAAACAACAAAGGTGTTTAGGACGGAGCCATGCTGGTAATATTCGAGATGCTGCAAATTGGTAGCTGCCTGAATCTGGAAAGCTTCACCATGACTAGGCTAGAACAAGTTCTTGCGAATGTATTTCCCAGATGATGAGTAGTAATGACATCTGACGAGAGGGATGTGTTGAACGTAGCGTCGATCCGGTCCACAAATGCTCTCCACAAGCTCCGCGGGGACGATGTCAAGTCTCAATTGCTCGAGTTCGTTCAGATGTTGAATACCTTGTGGTACAGTCTTCAGATTCGTGCAACTAGAAACCTGCAGTATTTTGATGCCAGGCATAGCTCCATCTGCTATTGTCATGCTCTTGAGTCCTGGAAAATTCTTGAGTGCCATTGTTTTGAGATTGGCAAACCCTGCTGGGAAAACCAGTTCCGTCCCTTGGCATGCATTGTTCAGGAAAATGCTGCTCAAACTCTGCAACTGATGCAGATGTTTCAGCGGATCCTCTTCCACAGGCAGGCAACTACGATGCATCTGCAGGTCGACGAGGCTTGGAAGAGAGCAAATCCACCGTGGAAACTTGTCCAGTTTCCCGAACAGGCTGAGGTATTGCAGGCGTGGCAGTGGAGGAGATCGACCAAGTCGATCCAATCGAAGGATCTCCACATCGTTGTCGGTGCCAATTGTTAGCCGTTGTAGCAGGCTCAAGTTCTTAAGCGAGCAGCAGAAGTCATTCATTTGAGCTTGCCCCTTGAGGTTGGTTATTCCGAGTACTACGAGTTGCGTCATGAATCTCAGCTGCTTCACCAGATGTCCACTTGCTTCTACCAGACGTAAGGACTGTAAGTTCTTCAGAGTGCCGATGTCTGATCCTGCAGAAAGTTTGATGCCGTGTAGCCCATCACAATCTCTTGCCATTGTTCGTTTGGAGTAGCCAGTAAACAAGTGGCGCAGTTTCTGCAACTCAGTGACCTCTTTGGGGAGAGCTTGAATTTTTGTGCCCACTACATCTAGAGTTTGAAGGTTTTGTAACCTTCCGATTGAGCTGGGCAACCTTTTTACTGGAGTGGCAAACAAGTTCAAGAACCTCAAATTGAACAAACTGTCAATGTGGTCAGGTAATTCCTCGATCGGAGCTTCTTCGAAATCCAACACTCTAAGCTTTCTGAATTGCGTGCAATCCAGTTCACTCAAAGAGAAATGACAGCATCCATTGCTAGGGAATATGAAGAGAGAGCGAATGCGTGACATACCATCCATCAATCTCAGCACGTCTTGTTTATGAATCTTACTCGCTCGGTGAATTGATAAACGGTGATGATGATGTTCTGAGTCGTCTTCATTGGACACAGCCGCAGGGTTTCCAACATCACAGATGAAGAAAAGCTTCTCTTGGCTTGCTATTGTAAGCCCGACCTCCCGGTACATGTCATGCATCCTGCACATTCTGTCATTCACAGACAATTCTGAATCCACAAACTGAAGCAAGTTTCGGCCGATCAATTCCATAAGGTAACGCTTAGCAACCTCCTCCGGTGTTACGCCATTGGCTTGCTCATCCTCCACAAACCCTTCTGCCATCCACAGTCTTGTTAGCCTGCCACACCATATCTTGTAGTCCTCTGGGAACAAGCAACAGTAAAGAAAGCAGCGCCTTAGTCGGTAAGGCAGATCGTAGTAGCTCAATAGAAGAATGCTTCCAATCGGCTGAAGGATCTGGTTGTTGCTCAGCTCCCACTGCAGATTCTGATAAACCGTCGTCCAGTCAGCTACCGAACATCTTTTCGTCGATAACAGACCGGCCAGCGACACAATTGCAAGGGGCAAGCCTTGACATTTCTCCACAATGTCAGCAGCTAGACTCTGAAGGTGAGGAGGACATTTCTTGGAGGAGAAGAAAACTCTGATGCAGAACAACTCCATAGCTTTGTTTTTATCCAGCGGCTTCACATTGTAAACATTGTTTCCATCTTCGGAGGAAGACGAGTACATGGCGATGTCATGAATTCGAGTCGTCACGATGACACTGCTTCCATTTTTTTCATCCGGAAGCCACACTTTGATCTGACTCCATACATTAGCATTCCAAACATCATCAAGCACAACTAGATACCTCTTCGGTTCCAAATAATCCACGAGCATCTCGACGAGCTCACGATACGCCATCCTGCTCAATTGCTCCATTTTCCGAATCCCGAATTCCTTGATCAAGCTTCTCAACAAATCCTCGATAGCAAATGACTGAGAGACAGTAATCCAAGCAGCACAGTCAAAGCAGCGTTTCACGGCGGGAGAATTGAACACATTGGCAACCAGAGTGGTCTTACCGGAGCCACCCATCCCCACCACCGAGATAGTCTTCCGCCGGGGATTTTTATCACCGCCGGTGAGCCATTCAACCATTTGTTTCTGGAATGGTTCGATTCCGACGAGGTCTTCCTCCTTCAGAAACAGAGCCGACTCTGCATTGAACACGGCCGTGTTCCTTGTTGCTTGATCATCAATTAGTGCCTGATGATACCGTTGATTTCTCTCAGGAATTGCTTTGATCAAAGAAGTGATTTCCTTGAGCTTGGCGGCAATTTGTCTCCTCTCCCAGAAGAGGAGAGGGAAGAAGAGAGCCGTCCGGAGATAGCCGGAGAAGGTACCAAGGCTGCTGCTCTGCCACTTGCTACGGTGGTGGATGAACTCGTCGACGATGTCTTCAACATCGTAGACCAAATCCCTGACTTGGGCGACATGGGTTTGCTTGGATTTGGAGTGGGTAGCTTTTGGATCCTCGGAATCCTCCAGAAATGACTTCATGGCAGCCAGCTCGGCCTTGATCTCTTCGACTTCATTTCGTGCTTCTTCAAACATGGCAGCTTCGCTTTGTAGCAGTGAATCCAGTTTCTGGGCCAAGCAGTCCATCGGAAAAGTGCTGCTGTCGATTTTTTTTTCTTCTCTTTGGCGGGAGAATGAAAATGGAACCGCACTGAACTTCTTCCAAGTTCCAACTGTTTAAAAGGAGAGGGAAAGTGAGAGAGAGATAGTGGGAATCATCCATTAACAGGGTCTTTTTCTGCAACTACTTGCAAATATTAAAATTCACCTCAAAGTAAAAGAAAACCCAGATCATGTGCACATCACTGATGGCCTCGAGAGAAAAAAACTAAGTTATCAAGTGTTCAAAGTAGCTCAGTGGTCAAGGATCCATTTGAGAATGCAGATTCTTTTTGCCCTCTTCTTTTTCTTTCACGCGTGAATCTGTGAAGAAAAATGCATAGTTTAGTTCTTCAGACCGATATTAAATTGTCAGAAGTTGGTGTCTCCTGCAACTTTCCTTGAGCAGGATCAGCACTCACCTATTGATTTCTTTTTAGGTCGGGAGAAGGTGCCATTTGAAATTGTACCATGCAATTGAATATAAACAATTCGACGAGAACATTTGAGAGGATACATGCAAATCTCAATCGCATCGAAATAGCATCATCTCAAATACGTACCAGAGGAGACAATATAAGAAATTGCACAAGATTAAGAGTACTAAACACTAAACAGTTTCCAACTTCAATCTTTCCAACCTCAACGGACATATTAACAAGGCAAAAGAGGAGATTCCTAACATCACACAGCTGAAGAAGAGCAAAAGGTATGGTGGTATGGGTATGGCAGGATCTACCAAAAGAAGCCTGTAAAAATTTAACCGACAATTCAACGAGTTTTAGTACTACAAAGGCAAAATACTGGTCTTCCCATTCCCTTGCACAAAATGCCGATCTGCTGCAGCTGCTGTTAGAGACTCACTCAGTCGAGCCAGCTGAACTTTGAGAAAGATGGAGCACCCATATATGCTTCTTCAAGATCCTCCATCACCCTTTCACAACTCCAAGGTGAAACCTTCAAGAAAAAAGCAAACATGGATAGATCCATTTTCGATCCTCCCCCAAAAAAGTCCCCAATACCACCAAACTAAACAAAAACCTAACGAGCACTCGCCGTCAAATGAATGGCGATTAATAACTGTGTTCTTCCAACTTCGGGTGGCATTTTATCCCTCCCCGTCAATTGCCAAAATGCAAAGGTGGTGGCAGAGAAAAGAATATACACTCTTCCACCCATTCTGCTTTGCCAGTCGGACCAAAAACATCGACTTGACTGCCTGTAAATGCGTATCCTGCGTACCTATCGTACGGAAGGGCATTCCACAGTCTAAAATGACAACAGAAGTCTAGTTTAACCCCCATCAGGGGCATCTGCGATTGCGTTAATCTCCTTTTTGCTCTTCACCAAACATCGCTTCTTCATATCAAAGTCTAGTTTATCCAAGTCGCATGCTATCCCTAAATACCCGTACAGAGCTGCTTCCACTGAACCCACTTGATCGCCTAATACCGTGTCCTCGTCTTCCTTGCTGTCACCTTCCCTGCTGTCGGTGCTTGTACTCTTTCCTTGCAACCCGGATCTCCCGTGTCCATTCTCAGCATAGAGCCTGTGAAGCTTCTCAGCTTCTTGCAGCCCAGAAAATGTGCCGGCGAAACTTACCACCATAATACTCTGGTTTGCAGCTTTCCCCCTACAGATGTTGACAATCGAGTGACTGAATCCTTTACCTGCATTTGGAATGACAAAAGCAAGAAAGTAAAAAGAAGGGAAAAAGGCCAAAACAAGATCTACCGAACACACAATTAATTCGTATATATATCATCCAACAACCAGAGTAAATGGGCATGTTCAACTTCAGATGAACATCTAGTTGTTTGGAACCAAGATCCAAGGAGGCCTTGTTTAGGTGGTGCAATGTAGAATTCAGAAATGTCAAACAGGCCATGGAATGTGAGATGTGTGGAATGCTATTGATGGATTTACTTAAAATGTAAATTACAATTTCACCCTTGTTTCTAGTTCACGGATTTGCTTAAAATGCAAAAATACAATTCCATCATAATAGATTCCATCGCAACGGTCTTATCTTAAAATGGTCATCCAAATGACGGATAGTGTGATATTCCATCAAAGGAAAGTAAGGTACTTTCCATGGCCAAATTCTGCTGTCCACACGACTACTAATGACAATAGATGATTAATCACTCACCAAAGTCAGCTAGAGTTAAGTTACAGAAGGGTTAGGGCCTTCACAGAAGTACTAATGATTCTAGAATGCAGGTGCAAAGACACTACTCATTTATAGAGCCCATAAAAAAGTTAATGGATATGCTTAAAATGGCATCCTAACAGACCAAACAAAATTATATTAACAGCGTCTGTCGAACTAGAAAACAAATAGGAAGATCACTAAGCTTGGATTGAGCAAAATTATCAGCGCAGATAGAAACTCACTTACCTCTGAGAACAGATCGGAGCTCTTCAATACTTACAATGATACGTCTGTTGGGATTTTCATTTGATATGGAACCATTATGAATGACGACAACAGGAGGCCAGAGAATTAGGTCCTCCTTCAGTGATAAAGCTTCGGCATTGGGCAATTTTTGCCTTACCCAAGGACCATTTTTTAGGACTTCATCAACGTTCCACTTCCAACCCATCATCAAGCAAAGGGCTTTATGGAAACCTAAATGCTCCGATCTGGAACCTACTTTAGATGACGTAGACGCATGCTGTGCCAAGCTTAACGTGTCCACAAAATCTTTGGAGTCGCTGAAATATAACAGTTGGCAAATCAGTTAATCAAAGTGATTTCACAACTGAAATCAAATAGCACAAACAAGCATAATGGCCAGTTGTATTGCATGTACAATAATAATGACATGATTACAACACAGATAGACAAATGCTTATCAACTCGTCTATATACAACTAGAGAAACTTTTCGCATAATGGATTATCTTTCTTTATGACTAATACCGAACTCCTAGCTATCCCTAGAAAAGCTAAAGCATACGAGGGAGAAGGGGGGCAAAAATACAAGAGCTTAATACCACGAATCATGTGAGGAACTTCATAAAAGAATGAGTTCATTAAAGGAACACCTGGGTCATAATGCCCTCAATCAAATTCTGGTATGCTTATAAAGTAGAAGAGAGGAGGATAAACTGCAGACCACGAACCAAGAATTCCATGCAAACGAATTACAAGGGGATACAGAGTCTATTTAAAAAATCATTCGGTCATAACTTTAAGAAGCTTAGTAATAATCTCTTTTTCTTTATCAATTCTTCTCTCAAGAAAAGAAACACAAGCTAGAAAATCTTGGCATCTGGCTTACCACCGATCTGTCTGCATCAGCATGGTGTGTGGCCATTGGCTCAAGCATTCACATATTAACATATACACAAATGCAAGAGAAAGCAGAAAGTCCATTTTCTTGTAATCTCCTAATCCTTCCGAAGAAAATCCTCCCAGGAAAAAAATATAGGTCAAGGGATCAATCACCAAACAAGCTCTGAGGATCACTAAGGAAGACAAGAAAGCTAGAGCATCTCCGCAAGAAGTGTCGACGATATAGGTGACTAGAGACTGCCATCTTACCATGAGCATGACAAGCAAAAATCAAACATATTTATATTCCAATCATGCTCGAACCCTTCTCTTATTCTGTCTCAAGCACCATTATAAGCAGTGATGGCTCAAGTTCACTCACTAGAAACCAGTCTACTACCTTGGAACACTGTTAAAACACAGACAGGGCATCTCAGTGAGACTCCAGTTTCCTCACAGCACAGATAAAGGGTGAATTCTCTAGACCGTTAAATCCTGCAGATTATTATATCATTCATCCCATTTTCCTCTATTTGTTTTCTCAGTTTTTCCTATGCCTCGATGGAACATGACATAACTGGCTGGAGCTCAAACTAGTCAATGCAAGTCAGCTGACAGTAGGAGTCATTCACCAATACAATTATAGTATACAGGGCAATAATTCAGATCGATGTGAAGTAGCAAAAATCATGCTTGCAGTTCAATTAATTTGTATTCGACAGCATCAATAGGAAGTATCACACTGTCTAATTACTAGAGAGACAAAACATATGTATATGCAGTCCATCCACTTTCATGACTTTTTGACCAAAAGATTGAAGAGAGATAGAGAGAGTGCCTTGATTTGATACCTGCCACATACACTGCATCTCAACATACCATCTCCATGTTGCTCTGTGTACTTTCTCCTTTTGGCTGAACTTTCATTCAGAGATTTTAAGAACTTCAAGAAAGCAGTATTTATGAGCTGGATGAACTCCTCGGAGTTCTCCTGAGGTTTAGTCTTCATCACTTTCTCTTTCATTTCTAAGGACCGATTGCTCAATGTTTCTTCAGTAGGCCCCTGACGTCCCTTTTCACGAATCTTCATCCAGGGAAGCGGCTTAACAGCACTTCGATCTTCTCCCGATTTCTTTCCCAGTTTTAGGGCAGGCCCCAAACGCTCCTTAACATTTGTAGCACGCAAAGATGTGTGTTGATTAACCATAGCATGAGGCACCAACCTTGGTCCCAATCGCTGCTTCACACTATGAGCAGGTCCTAGACGCTTCTCAATGTTTCCTTTAGAAGCTTTGACAGGCTTTCCTGAATGCCTTTGTCTTGGTGGTAGGAAATGTCGAGATTCTAATGGTTCTTGAAAGCCATTGTTACCATTACTCCCCCTACCCCCATGCCTAAATTCTAAATGATCCGACAGTAAGGATTTTTGAAGGCTTTGGTTACCATAACTCCCTCTCCCGTAATTTAGTTCTAAATCTTTCAAAGGTAAGGAATCATCAATGTCGTTGTAGTCCCAAACTTGGTCTCTGATGCTCAGGTCATCATCCTCGTCCAATGGATTCCGATTATGCGAAAATAAACTTCCCGAATCCTGTTGAGTAGCTTCTAACTCCACACTTCTCCTCCCCTGCAAAGATTCCAGTTGATCATGAACACCTAACTCCTCCTGCGGATAGACAGGTTGGTGAACACCTCTGCTCCTATAAACACCTTCATAAGGTGACCGTACTCGATGCAAATCTTCTCCTGGAGGAATGGAACCTACATTTCGTTCTAAACCATGATTTCCAATTCCCTGGTAAGACTCGAAATCTCCGCCATTGATGTGCCCTTCTCTCACATACTTTAAATGAGTGCTCCTATAATCCAAATCATATTCAACCTCATCATCTGCTCCAACTATGCGCCTTTGCCGAAAATAAGCTGGATTGCTTAAAGCCTCCCTCCCATTTCCTTGACTCTTATTCAGAACTGAATCTGCATAGCTACCGCTGCCCCCCAAAGGAGATGCATAGCCACCGCTATCCCTGAGCTGGCCATAGTTCTTCACATTCCTGGCGGATGGCAAGCCACTGTAATCATAATGAGTTATTGGCCTGCCTCTTCCATGTGTCTCTCCAGGGGTTGGAGCCACAGAGACAGAATCAGAGAGCCTGTTGAAGTGATTCGTGGGAATCTCTCGATTTACCGCCGGACCTGGTCTTGCAATGGTGGGTCTGCTAGGGTTACCATTGCCATCTCCAACGCCAAATAAGTTGTCTCGTTGAAACTTCGAGAAATCAGGTTCCCTTCTCGGAATCGCCTCGATAAGCGGCGCAGATTGCTTTTCCTCCCGACCAAACCTATCCTCAGGATACAATCTTTCGTATTCGCGCCGCCGGCTTGAGCCAATGCCGGAATCCGCAGACGGGTTCCAGCCGGAGAAACGCCCATAGTGACCGTCGATTCTCTGCGGTTCCCGATTCGCCGCCCATCTTCTCGGAGACCTGGACGTAGACCTAGACCTAGACCTATTCCTAGACCTAGACCTAGACCTGTTCCTAGTCCTAAGGCTATCGTAATCGATCTCTCGCCGGGGCGCGAACCCAGAATGCGGTCTGGGCGGCGGGTCCCGCTCGGGCCACGGCGGAGCATGGCAGGAAGTTGTGGGGAAACGCCAGTTCTCTCCGAAATCGCGGTCGCTTCCCCGGCTCGGCGGAGGAGACGGAGGCGGTGACCGAGATCGTGCCCTCGTATATTCGTATCGCCGGTCCCTCATATAACCACAAAAAAAAAGGTCGAGATGATTCTTCTGTATCAGGGAGCGCGGGAAATGGAACCCTAAACCCTTCAAGTGATTTCCGGCAAGGCGCTGGAAAGAGAAATTTAAAGCTCCGGTGGTAGTGGCAGTGGTAACGGCGACGGCGGTGGAATTGACTGCTGCCGCCCTCCAGTTCCTCTTTCCTTTGCTCTGATTCCGAATTCGGGCGACGGGGAAAGGGCAGTTAGGTAGGTGACTCGCCGATTTCTGATTCTTTTATCATGGTTTCTATTTCGGTTTGGTAGGTGCTTCGGAAATTGTACTTCCGGCCCAACTGTCCAGCCTGACCCGGCCCGGGAATATTCTCATTTGGCATGGTTCGGCCCGCAGGGGACGGGCTGGGTCAAGCATCTGGATCCACACACATCAATAAACACACTGTTTTTTTGAAAATTATATTATGGTACCTAAATTTATTTTTTTCTTTTAACTTAATACCTAAACTTTATTTTTTTACAAAAGGTTCAGAAATTTTTGGGGTAAAATTATGTTTTAGTACTTTTATATATTTTTCTTTGCATTACAGTTCCTATTCTTTAAAACTTTACAAACACTCTCAATGTGTTGGTATGTAAGAGAAATATGTTGTTATTCAACCCTAAATTCACTCGACCCCTACAGGTCAAAGAATGAGTCCCTACTCTAAACGGACTCTGTAGAAAACCTAACCCAACCTGACCATGAGAGTCGAACCAGGCCAAATCAGTGGGTAATGGGTATTTAGGTTGTCGATATGGTCTACCAAAGATCTCACACGGGAGAAACAAAAGGTAGGGACATATGGTCACCGGAGATGTCAGATTCATGATGAAGAGTGCAAATTTTTACAGGCTTTACCACTTAATGTATCAAAACTCAATTGGGGGGGGGGGGGGGGAGCGATCAATTAGATCCTCACTTTACGCTGGTGGGGCTGGACACTACCAGCCCTAATAGCGATCAATTAGATCCTCACTTTACGCTGGTGGGGCTGGACACTACCAGCCCTAATACAACTTTAGAACTTGTTGTTGGATTGTCACTCAACTACACTACACTACACTTAAAAAAACAATGACAAATTTCAAGGGAACATTTAAAGTGGGACAAGATTATGAATGATTAGTACTAAACAAAATATATGCCATGTACTAAGAGACTCGATAAGGAAAATAACTTTTAACTTCCAACATCTCTCCTACTCTGCCTTGCTCTCTAAGGCTCTCCAATAGAAGCAAAAGGTTATGTATCTCCAAAAAGAAAAGCCAGATACCACAGTCTATATAACTTGTAGTTGAGCCCTTGCTGTCAGATTCCATTCCACAGAAGCACACACAAAACTTCCAATCCAAGGCAAGCACCTTTCTGTGGAATAATTCTTCACCAAAGTTTCCCTATGTGCCCCATACCATCATGCAATTCTTTTCTTTTCATAATTAAAGAGGAAAGTTCAAATCTTCAGCAAACCCATGTTTAAGGTAAGAAGAAGAGGGTGAAGACTAAAAGACTAAAGAGAGCTTCTCCAAGGCTCAAAGGGTCTTTTCTGTGTGTCCCTCTTCTGTTCAATCTTGCATGATTAGAGGTGATTATGATTAAATGTCCCATTACTTGAATGTCACTAATCAATTGATTAGCTGCTAATTTTGCATTTGTTTTGCTGGGTTGTAAAGTAAGACTGAAGGCTGTTTTCTACTTCCATTACCACCTTTACAAACAGCCAACCAACTACAATATATGATAAATAGGATCACCATAGCCAAGAGAAAGCTAGAGGTAAAGAAAAGAACCATTGTTTGGGTTCTTCAGGAAATCATGACAACACAAAAACAGGTGGTGGTGGTGAAGAACAACTCAGGGCAGCAGCAGCAGCAGCAGCAGCAGCTGGTTTCCTACAAGGAGATCAGTCCAATGTTGCAGCTGGATGACAAGGAGGACGAGATGTCTCGATCTGCAATCGCGATGTTTCGCGCGAAAGAGGAGGAGATCGAGAGGAAGAAGATGGAGGTTCGTGGCAGGGTTCAGGCTCAGATGGGTCGTGCTGAAGTTGCTACCAAGCGGTTGGCCGAGATTCGAGAAGTAAGTTTGCTAACTTGCTGTTTATGGCAAGGTTTTTGGGGATGGAATGTGGATCATGTTTCGTTTGATGCTTTTGATTTGTGGAAAAACACAATTCGTTGTAGGAGCTTGAAGCTTTGACGGATCCGTTGAGGAAGGAAGTGTCGATGGTGAGGAAGAGGATTGATGCTGTCAACAAGGAACTCAAGCCATTGGGCGTTAGTTGCCAGAAGAAGGTGAACCATAATCCTGCCTCTTGATTTTGGACAAAACTTGTTAGTCTAAGTTTGGGATAACCAACAAAAACAAGTGTTTTAGTTCGAGATTGTCCACATTTTCATTGAAATTATCGCGATGAGCGGGTCAACTAACTTATATTTATGATCAGTAAAATCACACACACATATATATATATATATATATGTTGGCTTCTATGGTACCCCGGGTGAAATCCGGGGTACCGCATACCTCGAGTATGGAAACTCTATCTAGACCTCGAATTACCAGGATTTTTGTGTCTGATATTATACCCTAACCCTTAATGAGTGAACCCTAGGTCATAATTATCTAAATCATAATCTATAAACCCTAAGATGGTGCATTCCTTTTTGTGCCTATATTTGGATGAATCATAACCGTCGATTATTATTTCTAATTAAATTGATCTTGGAGTATAAGATTGGGAGAGTTAACACCTAGATTTTGATCTTTAAGTGTTAGAGTATAGTATCATGTCCGAAAGATCGGTCAATTCAAGGTCTAGATAGTGTTTTCATACTCAAGGTATGCGGTACCCCGGATTTCACCCAGGGTACCATAGAACTCGCCATATATATATATATATATATATATATATATATATATATATATATATATATATATATATATATATATATATATATATATATCCTCTAGTTAGGTATCTGATAAAAAAATCATAGAGATTAAAGTGATTTGAAGTTATATTAGTTGGAACTAGATCGAATAACCAGTTTGGTTTGGATCATGTATGCGATAAAATGAGATTTTTTTATGGTAGCTTGTGATGATCTAATGTAACCATTACTAGACTTAAAACTTAATGTATTTGGTCGAACGAAAATCCTAAAGACGATGAACGAAGTGATTGTTATGTTAGTCGTTCCAAACACTAATGACACGTTTTGTCGATAAATTGAAGTTCGATAGTTGATCTTTTAGTTCCCTCAAAGTTAAGTGATCATTTTATCTACCAATGTACCCTTTTGTGTTAGCTCAATCTTGATTCATCTCCAAGCAACCTCTTGAGCTTCTATTCCATATGGCTGAAATGAAATTGCTAGGAAAGGGAGTACAGAGAAGTACTTGAAGCATTCAATGAGAAGAACAAGGAGAAGACACAACTGGTTTCCAAGTTGATGGAGGTGGAGAGAGCTCCTTTTATTACCCTTTTCATGACTTCTTGATTAAGATTTTTTCTTCACTCAAGATGAAAATGATTAACCTGGTGAGTGAAATTTTTGTTTACTGCAGATGGTGGGTGAAAGTGAGAGAATGAGGATGAAGAAGCTGGAAGAGCTGAGCAAAAGCATATCGACACTCTCCGCTGAATGACCAAACATATTATTGCTGACATGTCAAATGTTGTCTTTGTTTTGGATTAACATTTGTGGTTTTGTTATCCGCATCAATCGTCACCTCCTTCTGGGTTTTTCTTTCCCCAATTTTTCATGAACATGTTGTTGACACAGTCATGAACCAACCAGGTTTTGGTACTAATTAAATGCCTAATTAGGTCACTCATATCTATGTCTGATTTGGATTTCTCTTGTCTTTTTTGTTTTGTTGTTGTATTCAAATGTAAGATAGATACTCATGCTTTGTTTACCCAATCGAGTTTACCGTCTTACCGATCAGTTATTGTGGTTTAACTTTGTTGAATCACACGTTTAAGAGTTGTCGGGCAAAAATTTTCGAGAAACCAACTATATTGTTATGGCTAACTGACTATTATAAATAATATGATTAGCAATAAATACAAATTATTTAAGGATTAATCTATGACCCAATAGACAGTTATGGTTATAACTTATAAGTTATAACTGAACCAAACCGAACCAAATTACAACGATTTTACCAAGTTCCAAAGTTTTGTGGGTTTAACTTCATTGTTTGAAACTTAGCCACTTGTTATCGTTGTTGGAACTTGGATGGTGCATTGAAATTGAAATGTCAAATGTTCATTGAGTTGGTGCTAACAGAGGCCACATCAATTACTTCCTTTTTTATCGCACTAAGAACTTGATGTCGATTTAAGCTTTTCTTTTATAAAACTCGTAATTGTGGGGGGGAATCGTAGGTAGATTGGAGGAGTCATGGGCAACACAAGTAGTAGTTGAACCATCAGTAAAGAATCGTCCGATCTTTTCTCCAGGTGGAATGCGGGTCAATTTTGTCTATACGGTCAGTTCAGAAACGAGTCAGCTTTTTGACCCTATAAGAGTCGGATCAACTTAGCGGCAGTCATTCAGTAAGTGGAGCTATAAATATAATCCATCTTACGAGCATTTCCACCGCTGAAATTTTTTTTTACCATTTTTATGTAGAATACATACTCTCAAGACAAAGCAAGAGCCCCCAAGTTGGATCAGCAAGTTCTATGGTACTACTCTAGCTGCTTTCTCCTCCGTGGACTTGCCCTTTTCTTTCTTCCTTTTGCTCTCCTTTCTGCTCATCTTTAACAGCCAGCGCCACCAACACCACAAGCAACGGAAAACTCACCGTCGACAGCGCCCAGTTCACGGCCAACTGAGCCATCATCGGAACCCTCCGGGCGTCAAGCCACCACGCCAAGCTCGCGCCGGCGCTCTGCACTCCTTTGTAGAACCCAACGTACCGGCTCAAAACCTTGGAGTCATCCGCCAGCGCGCCAATCACCCAGTAAATCATGCTCTGAAAAATCGAATCCAAAAGCCCATACCCAAAGTACAGCACAAACGGCCCGGCAAATTTGGGCCCGGAGTCCATGAAGTCGAGCTTGGGCTGGGGCATGTCGGCGAACGAGTAGTGTAGCTGGTTCGCGAACCCGCCGGCCCAGATCGCGGTGCTGACGAGGAACACGGTCCCGATCCCGAGGAAGCCCTGGTGCCTTCTCTTGTTGTTGGGCTTCTTGAGGCCCAGGTCCAGGTCGAAGACGTGGCCGATGGCGGCGGAGCCCACCATCTGGGCCCCCCAGTACGAGACGTTGTTGAGGCCGCGGGTCCGGGTGGTGAACTGGGCCGCGTTGACGTTGTTGAACTGGTAGGTGTAGAAGAAGTTGCTGGCGCAGGCGGCCGGAGCGAGGAGGAGCATCTTCCAGTTGGTGAAGAGCTTGAGGAGCTCGACCGTCTCCGTCGCGGGGTTGGAGTGGGCGGTGGACGTGCACCGGCTGCCGTCGTCGCGGAGGAGCTGGTTTTTCGGGAGGATGGCGATCGAAAGGATCGTGCCTGACGTGCCAAGAAAATAAATAAGATTGTTGATATGAGTTGAATCGGATTATTTATTGTCAACGTGAAGTTATGAGATTTCGTTATAAAAGTTAGATTGACTCATTTGATATTTAAGAACTAAAAATTACTGACTATTCATTCAAGGCGTGTTATTAGAAAAATACAACTTTTTTATGTAATGGGATTAAATAGATACCTGAAGTTTAGCAGCTAAATCTGTCAATATATTAAAGTGGAATGACCAAACGGATTTTTTAGTCAACTTAAATTGAATCAATTGATATTGCAGAGATAAATATTCGTGCAAGAGAAATTTTATAATGCTATATAGTATTGGTGCTATAGGGTTTTGCCTTCTTTTATGGTACAACTTAAATTGTACATTTACGTTATGGTACAACTTCAGATTGTACCTATACTCTTTTGTACAAATTCTTTTAATGTACAACTTGAACTTGTACCTTTATGTGATGGTACAACTTCAAGTTGTAAAGTTGTATCATAACATGATGGTACAAATTGCTTTATGGTACAATCTAAACTTATACATTTAATGTTATGGTACAACTTTAAGTTGTACATTAAAGCACTAATACTATAGAGCATAGTAGAAGTGCTCATTCGTGCAATAAGCAAAATTCGAAGCTATAACTAAGTATGTATTATATAGCAGGTTTACCAATGTACCATCCATAAATTAAATATTTCAGTGCTCTATTTAGGATTAATTATATTTTGGCACCTAAATTTCTTATTATACTGTTTTAGTACTTAAATTTTTAAAAATTTATATATTGATCCATCTTTTTCTGCATTTTGCTTGACTAAATGTATCCAATCCATTTGATACTATCTATGAATCCATCAATTCATTTCATCCAACATCTCTAAATCCAATATTTTATCAATTCAGTCGACCAATCTCAATCTATAAATCTAATCAATTTGTCACGATATTGGAGGAAGTGGGTATATAGTTGGAGTCTAAAACAAAAACACTTCCCATTAAAATTGCCACTCGCATGCATGCAACAAAAGAAAGAATTTATCTTACGTACGTTACCCTCGATTTCCAAAATTACCTGCAACCATGAAGACAATGAAAACAATGTACGTCGCATCGTTAACCGAATCCGCCCCCCGGTGGAAGTTCAACGAGAACGGAATCAGCCCGCCGACGACCCCGCCGGAGCTGAATATCACCCAAAACATCGAAATGTACGCCCCCTTCCTCTCCGGCGGTGGGTAAGAAGTCAAAATCGCTCCCTGCACCGACCACAGCATCCCGCCGCCGACTCCCAATATCCCGCCGGCGACGACGATGACCGTCTGGTCCCGAGTGTGGTTGTAGTAGAGGAAGGACAAGGCGTAGAGCGCGTAGGTGATGCATCCGGCGGGGAGCATGAGCCGGGGGCCGGCGATGTTGAACAGGCCGCCGCCGACCACGCAGAATACGGCGAGGGCGGCGTAGAGGGCGGTGTTGGCGTTGTTGGCGGCGGTGGGGTCCACCTGCCCGCCGCCGCCCATCCCGGAGAGTGCCCGGAACATGCCCGGGCAGCAGAAGCAGACCAGCCCCATTAGAATCACCTGGACCAACGGTGAGTTGCGCCGCCACGCGATATACGGCGTCGTTTCTGAGGCGGCGATGGTTGCGCCGGAGTCTTGGTTGTGATCGGTAGTACCGGTCCCGTCTTCCAAGCCCATAATGATGGCTGAATATTAAGAGAAGTTTTTGAATTTTCTGTGCAATTCCCCAAGCTTATGGGAGGTCTTTATTTATATATATATCAAGATCAAGCTTGTCAAACCGGTTTATTTACCTTTACGTCGAGATAGTAAGTGTCAAGTGGAATGGATGGTACGATCAGTGGTACAACCAGTTTGTGTCGGTTCATATTTACTGGCTTAATAAAATACTACATTACAAATAAAATAACAAATACTCATATTTAAATACAACTTTTAACGTCAATATCTAAACGTTTATACCTGAATTCAATTAATTAAATCTAACTTTTAACTTTTATAATTCATAAAACATATAATATATTCATTTTTTTATCAATCAAATTTACTAAATGGCGTCTGTTTATTTAAATTTCGTAAATCGATCATTCCGGTCATACCAGTGGTGTTTATGTCGATGTCATGACCGACACCAGTTGAATTAGGTTCAACCGACCGGCATGTCACCGGCATGAACAACCATGATTAAGATGTAAAATTAATAAATGAAAAAAAATATGAGGTTGTGTGAGAAAATGTAATCACAATTTTTTTTGTCATAAATAAGTCAGTAGGGCCGGGAATTGGTCGGTTACTGGTTTAACCGGTAACTAACTATCAGGTTAATGGTATACCGGCAACGACAATGCAAAGATCGAATACCGCTACTGGTTTCTGACTGGTTAACCAGATAGTCGGTTACCCCGATTATGAATCGGTTCTTTGATGTACCGTCAAGGGAGCTGGGCGCCACCAACTCGAACCGGTTAACCCAAAATTAACCGAGATTCTCGAGTCGAATTCCTTGTTGGCTCCGAGGAAATTAAGGTGGGATGTCCAGGAATCAAAGCCGGGAAAGGTGCGGCGGAGTGTTCAGTGGAATGATAAAAACGTGTGAAATGTGTTGTGCCCATTGAGATCCTAACACTGTTCCCTAGTAATTCTAGCTGTCTCAGCCGGTGTTCTCGAGTGAAAAGGCTTTGTCTAAGTAGCTAAGAGATATATGAGCTCGCTGGGGCCTGGAGTTGTTTATATTTTAAAACTTTTTTTCTCTTGAGTTGGAGCCGCTTGCTTTCGTATGTTGGTTAGCTTATCGGTATCCGGTTAACACTACGGTTATTTCAATCGGTTATCGGTATACCGAGATAAACAGTATACCGCGACCGATTACGTCCGAAACTGCTATAATTGGTTAACTGTATGATTGGTAGTCGATCAGTTATATCATTAACCGGTAAACCGATTACATCACCGGTAAGTATATAATATGATATATAATTAAAGTACATCAAAACAATCGAGCTGCTGATGCAAAGACATTAGTAGCCACTAGATGAGTAGTACTATCAAACCTATAACTTTGATGAAACTGAATTAATAAAGTGATCTCACCAGGGATTGTTAATTTCTATGACCAATCCTATTCGATCTGTTCGACCCGTTTAGTCGGTTTTGAGGCGGGGTAGGTGGGATAGGGCCTAGGGGCAAGGCGTGAATCATCGCTTCGACTCGACTCGCTCGCTCTGTTCTCGATACGTATTTTCCAAATTATATAATTTTACTCAACTTACTTTGAATTTTACTTTTGTTACATCATATTTTATATCTAATATATAATTGTAATTGGGTGCGAGCCCTCCACTTATCATAATAATTTAACTTTATTTATCGGTTCGTTTCTCGATTTTGAACGGAAAAAAATTAAAATCTCGATTGTGTTCCTTGAAAATGCGCACATATCCTTATGTGTCGACCTGCTCCGACCTGCGTCCCCCTATCCAATCCGGACTCGACCTGCCATGGGAATTGCACGGGTATCGAAATACTCACCTTGTCCTGGCCGTTGACATTCCTAGATTTCACCGGCATCATGAAAATTACATTTCTAGATTCTGTGCTTGGCCTCCCGGCCGGCGGACTTAGCGCACCATCTGACAAGCGACGACGATTGACCTCCGGCACTCCGGCTGATCCTGTTCCTAATCCGCCCGCAACATCTTTATGCTTCATAGTTATTATTGCCCATCTTATCTTTTGACGACACATCGCTTCCCTCATCTTTGGGAACCTTACATGGTTGCGTACGTAACAGAAGACAGTCTCATTTGTCGGCATTTGGTTACTCGGCTTGCCGTTTGAAGTATATTCTTTAGTTTTTGTCATTTCGAAAGGGGCAAATATGAAAGGGGGAAAACAAAAACTATAAACCTCCTCCCATTTCTCTAGTTTAGGAATTAGGAGTTTACAAACTATAGTCGAACGTGAGATAGGCAAATGTTGGAATTTTTAAAAGTGTGAATGAGAATGAATGGCGTTAAGAGATACTCTTGAAAATATTATGTTGGTGTGATGAGGGAAGGCACGACTACAAGTTTGGTCTAATGTTACGTTTAATAGTACGTTAATAGTCATAAATATATAAAATTAATTATTTTTAAACATAAATAAATATATAAATAATAGTAAAATTAACCATTTAATTCATTAAATATGGATATTAAACGTGTTATATGGATTTTATACGTGTTTAATACGAGAACAATCAAATGAACAGGAAAAAAATGAAATGACTTGACAATAATACGGATATGAAAGTTTTAAACTAATAAAATACGTGCAAATACATATACATGTATTAAACAGAGTATTTACTAACTATGTATTTATATGGATCATGTTGAGGTTTCCTATCATCTCGCACAGGGTCGCACCCATAACTCTTTAGCCCAGAGTTACATTTTGGGCTTTCGTTATTTCCTTGTTGGGCCTTGGAAAATCTTCCCAGACACAGAAAAAAAACATCCACGCCTTATTATTTTATTTTTTTTATAATCAGACCTGTATTTTATTGATGCCTCATGGGCTCAGAATCTAGAACATGTAACAGAAACATAGGCGGCCGAGACTCCCAGTGTTCCTGGGTATCCCAAATACAAGGTGTATGGGTTAAAAGATGGGTCGCCTCATTACACTCCCCCCTTGCAAAATTCCACTGGATTGAGCCCAATCTCGCTGCTTCTGTTTGTAATTCTTCGATCAGAGCAACAGCTTCCAACCTCGTTACCTCCGCCTTTTCCAGAGCGAGGAATGCGCTCTGGCAGTCCATTTCGATAATGGCTGCTTGAAATCTATACCTCTCCACCTGTTTCAATGCGAAAGCAATCGCCTTTATCTCGGCCAGCTCTGGGACCATTGGACGCGCTCCCTGCAGACCGCCGCCATCAAGAAATGGCCATGCTCATCATGAGCCACCACCCCAAAACCCGTTCCTTCGTCTTTTAGGACAGCAGGCGTCCACATTCAATTTGATCCATCCCGCCGGCGGCAGTTACCAGGTATGTCTTTCCAGATTCTTGGGTTCTAGCTCCTTGACATGATGATCCTTGAATTCTTCCTAATAGTTTAGGGTTTTCTCAACGATTTCTCCTTCCCAAGCTTTCCGATTGTTGAACATGTGGTTGTTCCTCTCGTTTCATATAGTCCATAGGATCACACTAACCTAGCCTAGGGTATCATCATCCACCCTTTCCATGACCTCGCATAGCCAACTCCCAGTGGACAAGTTGGGTTCTAGTTCAAATAGAGGTCTGAAGCTTGTTGGTCTCCAAATCCTGGTTGCCCATTGACATTCTTTAAAGATGTGTTTTTGGGTTTCCTCTAGGTTGCAGAATGGACATTCAATCGGTGCATCCTTCTTTCGCTTCGCGATATTCTTCCCTGTAGGTAGAATGTTGTGAATCAGCCTCCATAGGAAGATCTTGATCTTAGGTGGAATCATCAGCTTTCAAACTCGTTTCCAGTTTATGGGATCATAGACTTCAATTTCTCCGTTCAAGGATTCCATCTCATCATTCTCCTCTGCTTCTGCCTCTGCTTCTTCTACGTCAAGCGGTTTGCTTGCAAGCTCTTTGTAGAATAATTTGTAGGCTGTTTTGACAGAGTATTTCCCATTCTTTTCGAAAGCCCAAACCTCTGTGTCTGGAATATGTTGTCTGGGCATAGGAATTCCTTAAATCCTTACCCTGTCTGTAGGGTTGAAGTGTTGTTGGAGAAGATCCTTCTTCCAGTGGCGAAGGTCGTGGTCAATAAAATCAGTAACTCTTTCCAGCTCACCTTTCGCTGTTCTCGTAGTAGTAACTTTGAAGCCAGTGTCTTCAGCTCTTGCCACCCATCTGTCCTCCCAGATATTTACTTGTGTCCCATCCCTCACTCGCCATCTCATCCCCTTCTTGATGAGGTCTTGGGCTGCCAAGATGCTCCTCCAGGTATAGCTAGGATTTGTTCCAACTTGGGTATGTAGAATATCTCGATTCGGGTAGTATTTTGCTTTCAAAACCCTTGTTGCCATGGAGTCTGGATTTAGGAGTAGATTCCATATTTGTTTCCCTAATTAGGGCCGGTCATGGGCCTGTTCGTGCGGGTCGGAACTTACCCGACAAGGAATTTCGCTACCTTAGGCCGTTATAGTTACGACCGCCGTTCACCGGGGCTTCGGTCGCCAGCTCCCCTGTCATCAGGTCACCAACTTCCTTGACCTACTGGTCAGCCCGCCAGCACAGGGCCTCATGATTTTTGGTACGTCCATAAAATTCAAATTCCCTAAATATTAGTTATTGTTGGGCTAAATTATAGGTCTGCTATGAAACAAAACTCTTTTAATTCATGTTTATATGGGCCACAAAAAGAATGAACGGGCAAAGTTATAAAAACATGAATTAATTTAATGGACTTTAATGGGCCATTTTCCTTCTTATAATTTTTCATACATCTTCACGCTGTGCATGGAGAGACTGGGGCAACTAATCAAAAAGGAGGTTGCGGATGGAAGGTGGAAGCCGATTAAACTTTCTAACAATGGTCCCCTGTTATCTCATTTATTCTTCGCAGATGACCTCATCCTATTCGGGGAAGCTTCGGTGCAACAAGCAGAAACTATACTAAAGTGTTTCAACGATTTTGGTGCGGCATCGGGTCAACAAATCAGCAAGCCCAAGTCCCAGGTCTTTTTCTCCGGCAACGTTACCGCAAGCTCCGGCCAGGCTATAAGCTCATCTCTGGGAATCCCGGCTACTAATAACCTGGGGAGGTATTTAGGTGTCCCAGTCATTCATGATAGAGTTTCGAAGAATACCTTCACAGCTCTCATTGACAAGATTGATGCGCGTCTAGCGGGGTGGAAGGTGGCAAGTATGTCTCTGGCAGCTCGGATTACTCTCGCCCAGTCAGTCCTGACATCTCTTCCCGCCTACACAATGCAAACAACCCTGCTACCGGCCAGTGTATGGGACTATATCGACAGGAAGATAAGAGGCTTTGTATGGGGAAGCTCGGAAGCAGGCCGCAAGATACATCTTATTGATTGGAATACCGTTTGTCGCCCCAAAGAAGAGGGGGGGGGGGGGGTTGGGGCTCCGTAGTGCAGCTCTCATGAATGAAGCATTTATGCTTAAAATCGCCTGGAGATTACTCACGGAGCCGGAGAGCCTATGGGTGCGAGTGATTCGAGCCAAGTATATGTCCCAGTCCGAGGATGGGCTCGTACCGCGCACGACATGGCGAAATTCTAATCTTTGGAGGGGTGTACTACGAGTCATGCATCTGATTCCCGAGGCGTTAATGTGGAACGTTTAGAGTGGCAGTCAAACCAATTTGTGGTTTGATCGGTGGCTTAATGATGGACCTCCCTTGGCGGAATTTGCAGCGAATCTTCCAGAGGAGGCGAGATCGATGAGGGTGGCTGAGCTAGTGTTGAATGGGGAATGGAACGTAAGCTATTTGAGATTATTCCTCCCCGAAAGCTGGGTAGAAAAGATAAAGCTCCACCCGATCCCGATTGACACTGGTCATGATATCCCGCTTTGGCGGCTTACTCCGAATGGGAGGTTTAGCCTAAGTCAGCATACGAAATCACGGATGAGGAGGAGAGGCCGGGCGGATCGCATCCAGTTTGGAGGGCCGTTTGGCGTATCCCGACAACCCAGCGGGTCCGATCATTCTTTTGGCTCTTCGTGCATGACAGGTTGCTGACGAATGGAGAAAGATATCGCAGGCACTTGAGCACGACAGCGACATGTCCCATATGTGATCATGAGCAGGAGAGTGCACTTCATGTGGTCAGGGACTGCTCCCTGGCTCGTGCTGTGTGGGCCGATATTCTGGGGAACGAACCTGACAGAGTTTTTTTCCAGGAGAACAGGATGCAGTGGGTACTCCACTATATAGCTGGCCGAAGTAAAAACATCGATCCCACTCTCTTTGCGGGGGTATGCTGGCTTCTTTGGAAGAATAGGAATAAGTTTGTTTTTGAACAAGAGCTAAGCCACCGGAGGTGATCAGGCGTAAAGCGGCAGAACTACTCCATCAAGTAACAGAGGCCTCGAAGCGGGATGTACTAGAAGGGAAAAGCTCTCCGATGGGGCGTAGGCAAGAAATCAGATGGGACCCTCCGGCACGGGGATGGGTCGCCTTAAACACAGATGGTTCGGTGAAGAATGGTCAGGCCGCGGCAGGGGGTGTTCTTAGAGATGACAGTGCCCGAATCCTGAAAGCGTTTGCAGGGAACATTGGTGAAGTCTCAATTACGAGAGCTGAGTTGGAAGGTATGGTGCATGGCTTGAAGATGGCTTGGGACGAGGGCTTCCGGCGGGTAGTGCTCCAAACTGACTCACAAGCTGCCATCCGTTTGATTGAAGGAGCAGAAGAGAGGACCCCTCATTTCCTGGCGGTGCAGTCTGCTCGCCGGCTTCTGGACAGAGATTGGCAAGTCCGGCTTGTTCACGTATTTCGTGAAGGGAACTATGCTGCAGATTACCCGCCGCAGTGGGACATCGACTGCCGATCGGTTTCCATTCTAGAGAGGAGCCGGATCCAGTCCTGAACTATTGAATGTACTTTGATGTTATGGGGGTGGAAACATCTCGTATTATTAATGTCTAACGGTTGGAGTGCCCGTCGCACTCCGTTTTCTCACCAAAAAAAAAAAAAAACAACCAAGAGCCAACAAAATTCAACACTTGCTGCCAAATGTAAAAAGGGCAAGCCAGCCCATCCCCACGCCAAATTCCATCATGGTTTCGTTACAACATTGTCGTTGTAGCTAATGGCCCAAAATTTAATATAATCAAATGGTACAAATAGTTAGTATCCTTTGAGAATTATACATTTGAACCCAAAAACATTCATACTCATCTAGTATTCTTCTCCTTTGTTCTCTATTCTACTCTTCACATTTTTTAAATTCGTCTAATATTTTACTCAATTGAGGACTCTTAACATATCCAGGTGGGTCTAGTAGATAAACTAATTTTCAAAAGAGTTAGTGTTTGGATTCTTATATTTGTTTCACTCTCTCAATAATCAATTTTGTATGTTTCACTCTCTCAAAAATCAATTTTGTATTGTATCTTCAGTTTTTATTATTATTTAATAAAAAATTTGATAAATTTACGGGAACAAATTTTTAGGACCACATTTTAAATTTTCGAACAAGGCCTCCGATAATCATGAGCCGACCCTGTCCCTAATAATGCAAGGTTAAAAGCTCCCAGATCCTTATTAGTTCACTGAATGAATGCAAAAAAGACAAGTTTAAGTTGGATGGTTAGACAGGGATTGTTTGTAATTCGACATTATGGTAAAAGAAATAATTCGATATGCTTTTTCCATCATTGATAAAGAAGATTTGAGGTGTTGATTTTCTCAATGTCTGTTGTTAAAACATCATTTCTTATCGGATTAGAGAAAATCAGACCATTACCACCCAGAGATCATGGCCTCAGAAGATCATGAACCTGACCACGATGAGGAACGTACACTTGCTCATGTGTAGGAAAGTTGCATCCAAATTTGTTGTCGGAGGGTTTGATGGGAATCAGTGACTGCAAATGTTCGAGATAATTCGAAAATATTTTATATTACTATTCTAGTGATTTAAAAGCAATCGGTACATGTTGACGTCGTTGGATCTTTAGCTTTCAGAAATGAAGCACGCCCACCTCCGAACAATGATGATGTGTCCTGCTGCTGGTACGTTCACATGGGAACGACATGGTAGAGGAAAAAGGCCCCCCTGAAAAGCCCAAAGGTTTGATGGATGGACGGCCACCAAAAAGAAGAAGCAGAACAGGAAAACGACAACCTGGCCTGTCAGATAATTAGTGACCAATTTTGATGAAAATCTTAAGATCTACTCTAGAAACAAGTGAAAATTGGTAAGGGTTAACGTACAGATGAATGATGATAAAGGCTAGTAATAAGTAGGGGTGTTCAAATGGTTACCATGGTTATTATCAAACTAAATAAGGCTAAATTTCATTAATCATGGAATACAATTTCATAACCAAACCGTCCAAATTAATATAACAACCAAATTAACCAAACTAATGTTTAATCGGTTTGGTTAATTGGTTAATCATATTAACCAATATAAAATCACATTATCATTAACTGAGAAATTTTTTGGTTAATTTATCAATTCACAATTTATATAATGAATAAAACAAAAAATCAACACATAGTTATAGTAGACCCTTAACATAAATACTTGCAACTAAGACAATTATCTTACGGTTAGTATAGAAGTATTCACCTAACAAAAATTTATCACAATGGTATGGGTTAATGAATTGTTGTGTTTGTTTGAATTGACTTAGTCTTTTAGCAATTTTCATAGGCTGAAAAGGACCTTGCTTTCAAGTTTTCATCCAATACAATGTATGAGATTTATTTAAATTAGATGTTCATATGTTGTGGTCTACACTCTACATATACAAATATACATTACAGGAACAATATCAAGCTTTATATTTTATGAGTCTAAAAGGGATGAGCGTTTAACTCTTGAGTGGTTATTCAAAGTATTAAGTATGTGTATATATTAGATATATGGCTAATTATTTATCTGGTTAATTTGGTTTGGCTGGTTAGGAGTGTCTGAAACCAAACCACCTAAACCAAATAAGCTAAAAAATTTAACCAAACCAAACCTATTATCCAAATTAACCAAAACAAATTATCCAAATAATACTGGTTAAAACGGTTACCATGGTAACCACACCGTTTGAACACCTCTAGTAATAAATGTTTGTAGAACCGTATTATACCAACGGTTAGGGATGGCAATTTGAACCCGCTTCCAGGGTATTATCTGGTTTGACTCATGATGGGAGGGTATTATCTGACCCGCAGTAGTGTGGGGCGGGGCATGGGTATCTACTTCCGACTCGCTCGGCCCCGTCCTGCCCCCGTTCTTAGCTCATTTTATCTTAATTTCTCACAATATCTATACATATTTCTCCTATTTTGACTTTTCTTCTACTAGTTAGAGTCGATCTTTCAACTTGTTAGACTTATTTACCCATTCCATTATCAATATTTTTCATACATAAAAGTATTTTTACTCACTCGTTTTATCGTAAAAAGTAAAATTTGGGCGTATTTTTCCAAAGAACATTTAAGAGTGGGTCAACCCGCCCTGCCACGTACCCGCACGGATTTTACCCGCCCTACCCGTAGTAACGTGGGATGGGGCATGGGTATTGAGGTACCCGCCCCGCCCTGCCCCATCGCCATCACTACCAACTGTTGGATCGAGAAAATCTTTTATCGAATTCTAAATCGATAGGTGAGGTTTTAGTGGTAAACCACGCGATTAAACCACATTTACAACATAATATATCGTATCACTGACTTTCTTCTGGTATAACTTCCAATACTGATTACAGTCGTCGCTACCTACCGATACATTTATCTATGTTTGCCCCTCCATGACAAACCCTAATTCATCAGCCACAAGAACAGAAGGGGGATTGTAGCTAGAAATGGTCAGATGATCAGATAACTAGGTCACAAAATGGTTGCGAATGAAATGATGACCGGACTACTAAACCATATATTTTTTTTACTGTTTACCAGACAAAAAAGTTTTCACTCTTTAGTTGCTTTCAAGTTTCAGCTGATGCCTATGTGGGTGGGTCACCAGCACTCCATGCAGCCAGCCAGTACTGTTAGTACCTACGTACCCTTCTTTTGTCTCCTTCCTCTCCCTAAACTTATGTATGCGACAAGCGACGATCATACTTCGTACTATCGACGACAACAGTCACTAATCTCTCGCGTTATAACGACGACAAAAAAAAAATACAGTACACGATTAATTTCAGCAAAAGAGAGACCAGTCAAATGAGTGTATCAATGTACACGTGTGAGTGTCAGATATTTGCACATATGTGTGTGTGACTGTGAAATTTGACACATGAATCTTAGCACACACCCTTATAGAGGGCATTGGAGATGGAGGGGCCTATAAATATAACATCTTTAGGTCAGTGTTTTTGGACATTACACCCAATTATTATTAGCCATTGGAGGAGAGCAGCAGAGAGTTTAGTAGAGATCAGGAAGCCATGGAAGCAGCTGGTGCAGAGTTCAAGCACTTGGCCATCATCAAGTTCAAAGAAGGTGTTGTGGTGGATGATATCATCAAAGGGATGGAGAAGCTTGTCTCTCAGATCCCTCTCATCAAGTCCTTGGAATGGTCAGTTTTTTTTCTTCTTCTCTCTTTTTGATTGGAAGTAGTTATTCTAAAACATTGTAATTGTGAAATCGTACCGGAGATCAGATCAGAGAGCGAGGCTAACAACGCGCGCGATTCTGAGGTTTTTTTTTGTGCAATGTTCATCCAGGGGGCAGGATTTGGAAGGGCATGAGATGCTGACACAAGGATTCACACATGCATTCACATTGACATTCAACAGCAAGGAGGATTATGGAGCTTATGAATCTCATCCCAATCACCTGGAGTATGCTGCTGGTTTCTCTGCAAGTATTGAGAAATGTGTGGTTCTCAACTTCCCCACTACTCCACTCAAGCAGACACCAGCAGCAGCAACCTGATGTGTGGTGTCTCTCTCCACTATGGAATGAAAATTACTACAAGTCTACAACCAGAGATATCAATGAAGGGAGGAGTTATGATCTATGTAATATCATTTGCCAAATGGGTTAACCATTACTATTGAGTTTGCTTGTATGAAAGAAGATTTGGGTTGTGGGAATATGTGAATTTCTTATGTTTCTGTGCTGTCTTGGTTGCTGTTCTGTTCTGTTCTGTTCTGTTCTGTTCTAGCTAATCTGCAGATCTTTCTCTCTGCCTTGGAAGAAGTTCTGCTTCAATTTCAAGTGCTTTTTGCTTTTGCCCTCTCTAGGCCATGTGTGGTGTTTGACAATGGTGGAAAGCTTGATTAGTAAAAAAGAGAAACAATGTGGGCACTCATTAGATAAAAAGTGGGAACAAACAGGTAGATTTGTAGGTTTAAAGTTGCCCTTTTCTTCACTTCATTTGGGTGCCTCTCAAATCTCAATCATGGAGGGCCTTTTATGTGGCAGCAAAAGTTGCTGTCTAGGTCATTTAGAACTTCAAAATCTTGAATCTAGAAATCAAGATTGGCCACTAATGGTGATTATTGACATGCTTCTTTCTCTGATCAGCTTTTTTAAGCTGGTATTTCTAGAAATCCATGGCTTCTCAGTAAATAATAATTCATAGACCCTCTAGTAGAATGAGCAAAATCAAGAGTGACCAAACATGTGATGCCAAGTCCATCACCCAACATTTCATGTCATATTCTTTTCATTTACAGGGACCAGTACTGAAGCAAAAAGGGGTAAAAGAGAGACAGAAGAAACATGTAGAATCTCTTGCAGATTGCGAAGAAAATGAAAGATTTGTCAACAAAGTGACATCTCCAGGTGAACATATACCAAAATTAAAATACTCCCCACTCCATATAATATAATTGTTTTATATAACTTATATTGAGAATATAAAATCGTTGATAATGATGGGATAGACGTAAGCACGTGTTTATAACTCTTCAGTTGCTTGAATTGAGAAACGAAACGAACTGAATGGAACATGCACCGTGCAAACGTACCACAATCTCCCATTTTATCGTCGATCAAGCAGCGACGCTGCTCGTGATAGTCTTAGCTTTAAGCCGCTATCGTTCGCTTCGGATCTTGCGCTTCGTGCTCTAAATTGTATGATCTCAAATCGAACAGTCGAGACTCGAGAGGAACAGAAAGAGTGATATAAATATTTATGTCTACTCTATTTAGTAATGTTGTTAAAACCTTAGTAGTAGTTGATTGTTGGTTATGTCATGGAAGATTCCCCTGTTTTCCCCTGTTTTCATCAAGGAAAAATGCACTGCCTCAGAAACAAGGGCATCTACTATCTACAGAGTCAACTAATTGAGGGAATCTTCCATGACATAACCAAACAATCAACTACTACTACAACAGAAAAATAAAGCAAAAAAAGCTAGCAAGAGACAAAGTGGACAGATCACTTGGAAAGGAAGTTAACCAAAGAAAAATGATGGATAAAAGGATACAGAAGAGGAGCTGGTGGTTTCCAATTTCCATCCATAGCCATCGCCATGGAAGGAGGATGCTTCAAGCGTTTAGTCCTCTTCAAGTTCAAAGAAGGGATTGAAGTGGAAGATATGCTGAATGGGTTGAAGAAGCTTCTTTCCGAGATCGATCTCGTCAAGTCCGCCGAATGGTCAGTCCCTGTTGTTGTTACCATGTCTCATTTTGATGCTAAAATCGTGGTTCAACCATTTCGTATAGTTGAAAATTGTCTACCGATTTAAACTCCGATTTGTGGGTTTTTCCGATCTGTCACACCATCAATATGCTGATCCTGGCTGGCTGCAGGGGAGCGGCGGCCGATATTCAGCAGGGCTCTGAAGCTGCGAAGCTCCGTATCACCGCAAAAGGGTTCACTCACGCCCTCGTGATGAGATTCGAGAACCAGGAAGACTGCCTGGCCTTCATGAGCCACCCGGCCCACGTTGAGTCCGGCGCTGCTTTCATTGAAGCCCTTGATGACTTTCTGGGCCTCAACTTCCCGGTCCTTTCTCTCAAGTAGTCCACCCGAATCCGAATCCGAACCGGAACCCGGACTCGGATCGAGTGTGTGTCCGGTGGTTCGTACGAACAGTTCGATTTCGTATCTCGTTGATTGAACCATTCGAGTTTCTGTTCAATTCAAGTATATTGTGTTTGTGTGTAGGGTAAATTTATGGTTAAATACACTTGTATATCCAAAACTTTCACGGTTGTGCCAATAATATCCAAATTTCCCGAAATACCACTTATATCCAATTCCTTCACATTCTTTAACGGTGTTTTTGGATATACAAGTGTATTTAACCAAAAATATTTTGGGAAATGGATAGATTTGGCAAAGAACAAATTTAAAACATGGATATAAGTGGTATTTCGAAAAATTTGGATATTATTGACACAACCGTGAAAGTTTTGGATATACAAGTGTATTAAACCTAAATTTATTTCAGTTGTATGTTTTTGTCAGCATTATTACAATGAGCTGATATAGTAAACAAAACAGTTTCTATCTTACCTGACGTGCAAAAAAATTATGTATTCTATACAAGATGGTTTCATCTATTCAAAGAAATGGGCTGGGTGGATGGAATCAACATATTGGACAACTAAAAAGCCTTCTTGCCTTTGGACACCTGGGCTCGTGACAGTAAAGCTAACAGGCCCAATAATAGTAGTTCCACCGGCCCAACCAATTCTTTCTTGCTGTAATTTTGTTCACCAAGTATTTTTTCTTCACCATCTACCTATTTTTGTCTAGAGTCAACTTTGCCCTTTTACCAACTTGCCCTTTGCCAAAATTTCAAGAGTTGGTCAACTTATTGTTGGGCCAAGCCCAAAGTGAGTAAGCCGATGTTTCCATGAATCCAGATCTGGTGGCCTAATTGTTTGGAGAAATTAATGCATCCACTTTCGTCTATACGATCACTATGTCAATCCACCAAAATCAATAATAAAATGGGTCACAAAGACCTTGTCACTAGCTATGAAGGTGATTATGATGGTTTCGGGCAATGAGATTCAGGGATATGATAGAGCAACATGTTTCCTGTTTGAATCGAGTGTTCGTCAAAAGGGGCTGTTCACGTCAGCTTGTTAGCATACTTGTCATATTTTCATCATCGACTTGTGTGATCTCTGCATGTTAATCAAGACGAGTTGGATGATGAAACTGATTGAAGATGTTTGGAGTTATCATTATGTTAAGTTATATTTCAAGCTTGAGTTACAAGTTTGTCACAGGGAAATAGAATAGCGGGTAGGTTGTAAGGCTAGCTCCCTTGCTCCACTCATGAATGGAAAGTGTTGGACTTTGAGAATCGGATAATGACAAGCTTTGGAGGATTACTAAGCATGAAAGGGAAAGGTTGGAAGATGATCAATGGCTAAACCCGCATTTGACTCGAGTTTCGATTAATTATAATCAACTGATTTGTTGGTGTCAAGTTCCTCTTCACCTACTACCACAATACAAGGAAATTAAGGGACCAAAAAAAGAGTGATTTTGGACCGGCATGAGGATTTGAAATTCAAACAGCAGCCGTAGGAATCCTGATTTGGGTTCAAGACCAAGGAAGAAATTGAATTGAAGTCTAGAGATTTCAAGGACTTTGAAATTCAGAAAGGGGAGTTGGGTGAAGTTTGAAAACTGCTAGCTACCAGTCTTTCCATTTGCAATTTACTTGACTATAGGTTGGTTAAGAAAAATAAAAGCAATAAACATTCTAATAGCGGTTTGATAAACCAACTGGTTCTAATAGGTCGAAATTGTTGGGAGAGATTTATGTATAAAATTTTAACAATTTCTCGCACGTCCTCTCAAAACAAAAGTCAACTCATGGGGTTGAAACTTGCGCAGACAAGTTGTACGGTGTGTTTTAAGAAAACGATTAAAATATCGGAGGTCGTGAGGACTTGAATACGTGACATCAGACGGCAAACTAGCTATGATACCATATCATAAACCAACTAGTCCCAACAAATTTCGAGTTGTCGTAGATGCTCATGTATGGATTTTAGCCACTTCCTCACACCTTAGAGGTCCCAGTTGATAACGAAGTCTGATTTCAGTCGCTAAATATTATCGTATTAATGTTGTTTATAAACACCACACTACATGCATCCAACGAGATATTTTTTTCGATTCCGATATAGTGAAATTGCAGGCTTAACAGAGGAAGAAACCTAATCACCCAAACTCAGGGGAGTCGAGTCACCACTAACCCTTGTTGTAATGATACTCTGTAGTCTGTACCGAATAAAAACAGAGCATCCCTTCCACCCAAGAAAAACAGAGCATGGGGGAAAACAATAAATTGCTGATCAAACCCATTAACTAAAGTTAAGGATACGTGTCCAGTACCTGGAAGATCGGACAATAGACCTATGAACCCTAAAAGGAAAAGAAAGGAGAAACCAAAAGCAGTCACTCTGGTTCGGTTTTGTTAATCATTGTACCCATAACCCTGGAAAAAAGTGTACCTTAAAGTTCAACCTTGTGACTTGTGAGTATACTACACGTTAAACAATCTCATGTGCAAACGAAATGAAGAGGGAGGACTTAGAAAGAAAGCAGCATAATTGTCTAGGTCTTTTTATGTTCTTCCTCCATAATTTGGGTACTTACAGTAGCAGAGAGTGTGTGTGTGTGTGAATGAAGCTACAAAACTAGCCACTCTCTGGTTTCCTAATCAAACCCTAAACAACAGTGGGCCAAATGAGGGAACCACAACTTGAAATCTGTCTGGGGGACCATGGACATCATTTTCTCTCTACCACTTGAATGAGAAAGACAAGTGCAGAACCAGAGGCAAGTAGTGATGTTTTCTTCATTAGTGGGAAGTATTGATTCTGCTGCCCCTTTTTTTGGATCAATCTGGCACCCAGTTTGACTCTGGCTGTAGCTGTGTTGCGATTGTTTCGAATTTCTTCGTCTTGAGATGTGCGTGACAGAAAGCGCCTTAGTGGATGATCGGATCGCCATAGGCAGGATCGCACAATCCATACGTATATAAGAACGATTGTGACGGTTGGGAATGTTGATATAGAAGCAACCAAAAGAGTCTTTGGGATTTTGTTTTTGTTTGAGAGCAACTGATTCAAATTTCACATTGGCTAAAGAACAAAACCTGCAATTTCCCAATGCCTGCTGCAGAATAAGAAGCAGAGAGGGCACAAGTGTATCTCTGGGATGGGATGGAATTGTAGAGTGTAATGTGGGTGAGGGTCGAAATCTTCATCTAGATCTGCTTCCTTTTTATCAAATCTTCATTGAAAGCTGAACTGGGTAACATCTCTCTTCTCTTTTTCCCCATAATTTCAACTAAACCAATCATTCATATTACCTCACTACATTGTTTATGCTACAGTGGACATGAGGCTTGGCATAAGCGCCATTGAAATCGCACACAGTTGCAGTCTAATGTGGCAAACAAACTCCCTTCAACAAATCCTCATAAAACAGAGGAAATTTCTAGCTACATGACAAAGATGAAAACAGAGTCACAGAACAGTTCTGTTGGGGAAAAAGAAAAACAGGGGAATTCTGTTTCTGCTGTGTTGGCAAACCAAAGAAGAAGAAGAAGAAGAAGAAAAAAAAGATATTGTCAAGGTTCTTCACATAATCTGCATATCTCAAGCTCCCCACAAATCTACAAATTACTAACAATGATCCAAAGAATTGTTCTTTTTTCATCAGATTAGCTATGGCCCTTCTCTTCCAAGCAGAAACAGAAGAGAACCCAAAACCCAAAAAGGGAAAGGGAAACCCAAACCAGTCAAAAAGTAAATAACTTTCCCCTTCCATGGAAGCTCATATCAATGGCTCTTACAGGCGTAAATCAGCAACGAGAATTCAAGTCTCTGCTGCTGTTTTTCCTGCTGCTGAAGTTGTTCTTCCTTCTGCGCTAACTTCTCCTCCAGCCACAGCCGGCTGTCCATCCCACGCCTCGTCCGGAACATAAACACCGCCGCCGTCGCCGTCGCCGCCGCCGGGTTAAAAAACCAGTCATGTACGTCCCACATCAGATCCACCAGCAACCCATCGACGAAAATCGTCTGGTTCCCCCTGAAATTCCACTGCAATCTCTTCACCCGAATTACAACCTTCTTATCAATACAAACTGACAAAACAGGGTGGTGGTTCCTCTGTTTCACCCCTTCCTTCTCCCCTCCGTCGCCGCCGCTGCATTTAATCAGGATATCGTGCTGCCCCCCTGTCTCGCAGAATTGAGCTTTAGTCGAGTACAGAGTGCTCCCCGAACAATGCTCCTGCCGCGAAATCAAGCTCGATTTCGCGGCGGAGGCCGGCGCCGCCGTCCTCAGCAATTTCTTGGGCAAAACGGTGGATTCGTCGGCCAAATCGCCGAGGATGAGGACAATTTCGGAATCGACCAACACGACGACGTAGAATCCGTCGAGGGGCTCCGGGCCGGCGGCTTCGTAGCGGGCGGAGGAGAGATCCCAGTAGACATCGAATTTGGAATCGGGGCCGCCGCCGGCGGCTTCAATTGACCGGCAGCCCTTCTTCTTGCGGAAGAGGCCGGAGCTGGTGTTGAGCTTGAAGGTGGATGATTGGCCGGAGGAGATGGTGAGCCAGTCCGCGGCCCATGTGACGGATAAGTGAAAGGGTTTCTTGTGGGTGGAGAGGGTGATTCGGTAGAGGGAAGAGACGGCATTTTGGACGGAAGGGGTGGAATCGGAGGAAGGAGCGGCGGTGGCGGCGAGTAGGGTGGAGGAGGCGGCGGCGGCGGCGGAGGAGGAGCAGGAGAAGGAGTAGTGGTGGTGGGTTTGTTGAGAGGCAGCGACGTTGATGGCGTTTTCGCTGAAGCAGGACACGAAGTCTCTCATTGTGGTGGAGGGGAAGGAAACTGTGGGATTGGGTTTTTGGATTGAGACAATAATGGAGGCGGAGATTTCAGAGTAACTGAAGGGCGGAAGAGGAAAATGTGGGAGCGTGGGGGAGAAATGAGGGAGAAGAAGAAGGGGAAAGGGGTTTAATTAAATGTGGTTGGGAAAGGAGGGAGTAATCTGTGTTTTGTTATAACCGTCTTTCCTTTTGGCTTTTTGTGTGTGTGTCTTTTTCTTTTTTCATCCATGGCTGGGAGGAGTCACGGTGCTACAATTAGCACCGTCCTAACTAAGAGAAATACTACTACTAGTTTGAATTAGTAGTGATTTAGCTTAGATGTCGTATTGATTTTATAATAATCCGTAGTGATTTCGTTATTAATAGTAGCGTTTTTTGTTAGTTATCACGGTGCTAACCCATATAAGGGTTAGCATCTAATCCCATCCCTCCATGGCTACCAAGGTAAAGTTTTTTTTTTGCCGCAAAATTGCATCGTATCGGTTGTTGAACCTGGAAAAAAACCTGTTATCAGAATTTGAATCGGTAGATGAATTTTAGGGGTATGAAATAGTCGAATCACGATTAAATTACAGTTACAACATAAATTTTCCGATGCAATCTCAGGTACGGTTTTACAATCCTTGCCTTTTAGTACTGGCTTGGATTTGATCAATTGGAAAATGAGATAATTTGATTAATTGTCTCATTTTACAAATTGGGCTACTTAAAGTGAGTCCATTCGAATTACTTTTCTTCACCCTAGACAATTTTAATTATTTCAAAATGAGTTAATCCAAAATTTCCGATGCCAAATTGCTTCATCCAAATTTTTTGGTGTCAAACGGGTCAATTTGGTCTGATTACCTCTGAATGAATGAGACAATTGTCTCAAATTAATTCATTAACATTCATCATCCAAATTACTCCTAAGTAACTTTTGTTATTAGGTGACCTTGAACATGATGTATGCATGAGTCTGTGAGAACAAGTTGAATCTAAATAATGTGTTGTGTGTATGTGAGATTCACAAGAACCTATATGTTGCTGGTCCATTGTTTAGTATGCATGACTTTGGCACTAATTTCTTATGGTTATATAATTTCTCTTAAAGAATTGAGTGTCTATTACCAAGGGCTTGGTAACTAAGGGTTTTTCCCATAACTCAATGTCACACAAAAAGTGAACAAAGAAATATGTAGCTTGCTACATCTTCAATAAAACCCATTAGTAGATAAATTCGGAGTGGATATGGTGCTAATCAGAAGGGAATTGCAACGTACATATTTCCTCGATGAATTTTTTTTACGATTAATTTTCTTCTGTGGATTTACTTGAAGCTACCAAACTTAATTATCTTTTAGAGGTTGTTTGCTTGTTGGATTTGAGTCATGAACTTGGGATCCAAAGCCCAAAGATGATGAATTTTAGCCAAATTTATTGTTTGTTGTTGAGAGTAAAATCCGTGGAATCCATGAATTTGATCATTTTTAATGTCTAAATTAGTGATCTCCAGGGAGTTGTAAATCTCACATATTAAGGCAGGATTTGTAAATTCTTGATGACTAGTTATATATGTAACAAATATCAAATCTATCATGCAAACAATAAACTCTTCAAATTCCTAATACAATAATACCACCAGAAAAATTTTAATATTTATTTTATTCAAAATCTTCATTTTCAAATCTAACCAACAAACCACTCTTTGCCTATGCCAAACAAACACGTGCTTCTAAAAAGCTAACTGGTTGTTAATATACAAGACATGTAGATAACCAGTTGGGCACATGAACAAAACAATGTGTCTTGTAGCTAATCAGACTGTGCAGGATGTCGTTTACCCGCGCATAGAGATTGGCTCCCAATTTTTCAACTACTTGCCGCACGTCAACCAAATTCCTATGTCAGGTTTTTTTATATAACTACGCTGCTACAGCTCGGGAAATCGTCGGTATCGAGAAAGGAAGAATATGTAAGCGAGAATCGAAAACAGACACACGATTTACGTGGTTCACTAACACAATGTATGTTAGCTAATCCACGGGCAGGAGAGAACCAGTTTTCACTATACTTCGAGGAGATACAGATTACAGAGGAGTATGAGAAGTATTTATGACTTCTACTAGGTCTAACCCTAATCCAATCTGGTAAATGAAAAGAGGTTACAACCAGGCCCAGAACCCAAACCCAAATAACATGGAGCCTATACACCGTGACTTCCAGTCGTAGCGATTGAAGGTCTGATTCAAGTCATAGTTTTTAACATGAACTCACTAGGCGAAGTTTCTACAATGTACTTCATGGATCGCAGACTTCTCAAATTATTCCAACCTCCTTGAAGCATTAGCTGCCATTTGAATCAAGCGAACTAGTAAACTTAGGGGTCATTTGGAAGTTGTGATTGTTAAATAGATGTATTGTTGAGAATGCATGTATTATATTATACATGTGTATTGTCGAATTTGATGCATTGTAGAATACAACGTTTGGTATGTGTTATTGTGTATGTCGCATCAGCTAAAAGCTAAGAGAAAACAATCTCAACTCAACTATCTCAACAGTCACAACTAAAAGTTGAGATATAACAATCACTCAAAATGAGTGATAGTTTCTGTCACATCACAGAAACAATCCATGTATTGTTTCTGCTAAAAAAACAAAAAAACGATGCATTGTAAACAATACATGCATAATGACAATCTCAACAAAACTATCGCAACTTCCAAACGACCTATTAATTCGTTATGAGATTTTAGTTTAGCTCCCAAACATTTATGTTTTGTAACTCACTGTAACATTTCTCTGTACTTACTGTGGATTTGATTCACACATATTATGTGTCTTTGCAATAAAATCCTACATCATTCATAAAAAAAAAGCATTAACTCGCACTAGGCATAAGTAACCATACCATCAAACCATTAGACAAATTCAAATTTGTCTAAGACTTTGTAAATGTCAAATCGAGAATAAGACAAACCCTTGAGTATGTGCAGTGGCGGAGGGAGGTAAGGAGGAGAGGGGTCCTAGGACCCCATTTGGCAAATAATTGGGCAACAAAACCTTTTAAATACATAGGTTTTAGTACGATAATTCAAGTTTAGGACCCCATACTCTCAACGATGTTAGCTCACCAAGGACCCCGATTAACTCAAAATTCATTAGGTACACAAGCATTTACGTTAGTAAAATTTTAAGGACCCCAGTGGACTTGATGTCTGGCTACGCCACTGAGTGTGTGACCTATACAAAGATAATTGTCATTCTTCCATTTCTTTATTTTTACGAATGATCCTCCTTTTTTCCTCGTCTTCGAATCCTTCCCCGTCCTAGTTACCTACCAGGTATGAAATTCACCTTGAGAGTAGTGTGATGAATAACATCTTCTATTCTCACATGATGTTGATGTATGGAACAAGCGTATAAAAAGAGTATAAATGAAATGAGTGATGAATGTCATGGGTAAAAAGATGGCGCAAAAGTGTAAAATTAAAGCTAAATTTGTGGAGTTTTACTCAAAATTATGAAGTACCATATTTCTTTAAAAACACCATCATATAAATAATGAGGACTTGGAGCTGGAGTCTGCAGGAGGCAAAGCCCATCTGTATACTGTAGATGAAGATCTTGGTTCCACTATTATTTGATTCTTTTTTTTTTTTTGGTTACAGAGTAGTGGTAATCAAGAACAGAACCTCTTTTTTTCTTTTTTTCTTCAGCATAATTAAGAAGACAACTAGTTGGTAGAGAACAATTGGAGATCAATTTCCCAATATCGGTGTATTAATAATGAGGCAGACAATATAATCCATAATTCTCAAGTAAAAGGGGGAAACAAAAGAGATCTGGACATAATCTAAGTCGCATGCATGCTTTTGCCAGACAATCTGTTGTGTAAATGGTAATGGAAAGTAATAATTATTTGCAGTAGAAAGTGAGATTGAGATAATGATGAGACTGGTGTAACTGCTAATTATATCCACCAACAGCTCCTCTAGTTAGTGCAAAGAGACAACAACACCAATGATTAGAAGCATGCCATATCAAAAGCATGAGGATTTGCTTTGCAAAAAAGCTCAATTATGTGAGTTGCCCTAAAACAAATTTCAGATTTGATCTTGAAGGCTAGTCATAGATTTTCTGGATGGAAAGTTTAAACACTTTATTATTCTTTATCGCCTTCTCGATTTGATGATTTGATTGATAATATAAGTAATATGTTTAAAGATCCGCCGCTCAGTGGACGAAGACACACTAATGAATAATAATAATAAATTTAATGGAGCTCCTCATTATATCCACAAGTACCTTCAATAAGATTGTGTTTCTTTCCCTAAGGAAGTTTTTTTTTTTCCATCAATGATACCGTTGGCCATCACGGATTCCACGAAATTTCACTAGCATGTTGTGATTAACAACATTGTGAACTAATGCACTCGACTAGTCAGAGGGTCACATTGAAAGAGAAGAAAATACGAAATTCATTCCGAACTAGTTTAATGGTTGTTCAGTGCCTGACCTCTCCAGACATATTATTATAACCAAATCAGTTGTTGTTCAAATAAAAACAAATGGAGCGAAAATGACATTCTAACGAAGTATCGCAGATATATTGAATTTTTTTTTGTTTAATTCTCATAACAGCTTCAATATTAAATTACAAAGTAATGGTTTGCATGTTACATCCTTTAAACACAAGACTCAAGAGCATCATGTAGCAGCAGTTGGAAATAAATGAAAATAGACCATGTCCAACAAAAAAAAAATATTAAATGCAATACATAGCCCCATGGCCATTAATAATCAAATCATGCTGGAGTTGTAGGTCAATAGTCCTCTTCCATGTCCTTTCAATTAAGGGCAGGAAAGCATTGATCAAAATCCTTAAACAACTCTAATTAATTGTTTGGAACTTTGGTTTTTTTGTCTGTCTGCAGATTTAAAGTGAGATCCTTGGGCAGGCAGGTGAAAGGAGTAAATGGAGCAAAAGGACACAAACAAGAAAAGAATGTGGCTTATAAATGATCTTCCAATGGAGCTATACATGTATTCAAAAGACAGATCCCAAGGGCCCCCAAACCAAATGAAGAACAGGGCAGAAAGATCATGCATGTAAGGAGGATTGTGAACTGTAAAAAGGCATAGATTTTGGAGGGAAAGAATTGTGATTCAAAATTTTCATCTGTATCCGAACGAAGAGAATTGTGCTTCACTTATCGTGGGTCTTACTCACGAGAAATGTTTTGATTTTGGGTCAAAAGATTTATTGTTCAAATCATATTATTGTCATTGTGGAGAACATTATGCCTAATAGACATACGTGTTTGTTGTCGTTGTGAAGAAATGTATTGATTTACTTAACGGGGAACCAGAAAATTAAACCAAAAAAACTACTTAGTATGATTGCCTCTTGCTGATCATGATGATGATTGGAAGAAAAAAAAAAGCAGTGAATGAGAAGGAATGGACAGGTGCAAAATGGAGCATGGGGTAGTCTGTCCCTTAAAACATGGAAGAACAGTTAAGATTGGGTATAATTATCAGTATAGTTATTACTTCTCTTTCATTTCTGGACCCTCCAAACAAAACAAAGAATTGACCTACACTAGGGCCAATGTCCCCCTTGCTCTCTCATGATATGGCCAGATAAATTGTGCTATGAATATGACTTGCAAATCTGCTCATATAATGAATACTCCCAAGAGGGTACTAAAAACAACACACTTGAAAAGAATGTACTTGGTGGGATTCAAAGGCCACTAGCATAGCAATCAACAAAAAAGCAAGTGAGAAATCATGCATGCAAGGCCAATTGGATTAAGTTATTCAGAAGTTGGACACAGTTTTACTCGAGTTTCGAATTTGAATTGTCGAAACGTATCATATTGATGACATGTAAAAGGCTGAAAAAAGTACATGACATAGGAAGGCTAACATTTTCACTTATAAATCAGCTAACGAACTTCATAATTTCTCGCTCAAATGTCATTTTTTTTCATGTTATGCTTCCCAATTCTTGACTCATATCATATATGGTGATGTTTCTATAATAAGAAAAATCATTGGCTCAAATGCAAGACTGGCTAGCATGGTTAGCAGAAACAGTAAGGGGTAATTTCGGAACTTTCGATTCTAGAAATAGTGTATTCCTATAATGCATATATTAAGGTTATGTGCATACTAATATGTTTTTTTCTAGCTAAGAAGACATTGTTTAGTATATATATATGAAAACATGGGCATTTAACACGAATTGAAACATGGATACTCAGAATACATTATTTCTATGAATGAAGAGTACAAAATGTATTATCAATACATACATTCTGGAAAAAAAAAATATTGTATTCAGAAATCAGAATACATCATCCAGAATCGGAGGTTCCAACGCTAAAGAATGTGAATTTGCAGTGGAGCTCAGAATGTAGCTGGTATAGCAAGTAGACACCACCAACAAAGGAAATCATTAGCCACCCACAAGGAAGAAAAAGCAACAAAAAAAAAAGCTGCAATCTTTATCAGTAAGTTGGAATGGAAGCAGATTCAACACCACAGAAAAACTGCACAACATCCCCACACATATATCCACCATGATTGATCTCTGTTAAAGCTTCAAACTTTGTTGCTACTGAAACCAGAAATCTCTGTTAAGGAGAGAGTTCCCAATCCATTAGGCTAATCGCTTTGTTAATTACTGTTTTTTTACTGTAGCTGCGAGGGCTCAAAATTGCTACTACAACAATAATCCATGTTCATCGATGGGAAGGAATAATTGGTAAAGCAAAAGGGGAGAGAATCAATCTCACCGAAGATGGAACTCTTTTCTATTTTGGCTTTTTATTCAATACCAAGAAATTCCCACTGAAAATAGCACAAATAATTAAATTCAAAATATTGCCCAACCTTTGATAAACAAATAAATAGAAGGCTTATCGGTTTCGATAAAAATCATTAATAAACCACAAAAAAAATAGATAAGTCCTGACTCGATTAAAGGTTAGGCTTCGACTAATTTGGGTTTCGATTTCTAATGGTTTCGGTTAACCGAACCGAAACCCCTACTCTATATTCATTATTGGAGATGATGAAATGACACTTCTAAACTAACATCCACTTGACACTTCTAAGTACCCAACTTAATGTGATTTTAGCTCAACTAACTACATGTGCTAATGGAGTAATATAACATAAAAAAAAAAGGTGATAGGCCAGGGAGCAAGCCCTATCATGATGTGATTAAACTATATCAGGTCAACCATAAGACTAACCAAGTTAGATACAGCAAAGTAGAATCTATCTGACAGTTTTTTTTTTTTTTTTGTAGCTTCTGGGAACTTGTCCTGATGTTCATTCCACTGTTTGACAAATGGAATTATAATCAAATGAAAGTGACACTTCAAATTCCACACACAAACTTCCCTACTATACTTCATTATCATCACAACTGTTGCTTCTTGAAGATAAAGTTAACAGCTGTCCCTGATTGTATAAAACCCCAAGCCCAAAGAAGTAAACTGAGATATGTTAAGAAAAAACTGCAACAAGTTTACTGTTGAATGGGGGTAGACATAGGTGTGTTTAGGAATGGCAATGGGCAGGTCCGGGGCGGGTTTCTTGGTACCCAGACCCGCCCCGTGGCAGGTCGGATCCAGGTCGGGTAATCGATCACGGGTCGCGGGTCGGGGCAGGTCGACCCAATGGGTATGCAATTTATATGAAAAAACATTAGAAATATTCGTTATTTTTATTATAAGACTAAGAAAACAAACAATATTTTGACAATTGTAGTTAAATTATTGGAGAAATTGAGATTTTTACTAATTTACAACTTTATTATAGCTAAAATATGATGCAATAAAAGGAAAATTCTCAGTAATTTGACTAAGATTACATGTGATTTAGACAAGAATGGGTCGAGAATGGGGCGGGTCAGGGCAGGTCGGGTCGATGAGACTACCCATGCCCGTCCCGCCCCACCTACGGGGCGGGTCCTACCTGCCCCAAAACAGGTCAAACAGATCGGGTAAAACGGGTCAGGTCGAAATTGCCATCCCTAGGTGTGTTCGCGTCTTCTTAGCGTAGCAGTCCAATCACTAATCAGATGGTTGTGATACGCATGCATGAGAAAAAAGAAACTGAGATTTGTTAAGAAAAAACTGCAACATAAGTTTACTGTTGAATTGGGTAGAGTTAAGTGTGTACACGCCTTCTTAGCGTAGCGGTTCAATCACTAATCAGATGGTTGTGATACACACGAGAAGCGCGCACTACAAATTCTCGTTTATTTTCTTTGAATCCCATGTGCAATACAGCCACCTGATCACAAATCAGAAGACTGGTGCTACCCATTCTGCAGAATAGCCAAACTTAAAAAAGGCTAATGGCCAAAAGAAAAAAGAATCACTTAAGGGTTGTCAGAGTTTTCAACCTCAGGAATTGGCCTTCACACAACCATGAAAGTGACCAAACTTGGTTCATAAGTCAGATTTCACCACCTCAAAGTACAGAGACTATCAGGCAATGGTATTGAACAAGGGTTCCATTGTCTTGCTGCTTTCGATGTCCTTCTTGAATCTAGTTCAATATTTCCTAACAGTTCATGTACTTAGACTCACTTGATAATTAACCTGCAAAGTCTTCATTCAAATCAGACAGTTGACAGGTAAAACTTAATGAGAACCTACCAAAACTATTCTAGTATTCAAAGACACAAACTTTTTCTCTGCCAAGATGATCATATTCAATAGGGCAGTTGAACAACTTCCCCTACAGAAAATCTAAGAGCAGGATTTGCAACAATATGCTAGACGATAGAAATACTGATAATAGGACCTATCCAACTTCCAGTGGCATATATGATTAACAAAGAAATGACCAAAAAAGGGCATTTCTCTGCAATAAGTTAAATTCCCTGATCAACAAGATGACATCAAAAGCATAATGGGAGAACTATTTCTCATCAACAATATATTGACTAGGATAACAACAGGCCCAAACGTTTGCCTCGAGACAATGAATGAGATTTATCGATTGATATGATTCATATGAATGTATATCAGTATCATCGTCTCAAAACTTTCTACATAAAGGTTTGCCAATGACCATCATCTCAAAACAAAAAGGGCACCCAACTAAAAGACACTAACAAAACCTTAGTAGGAATTACACAGCTACACTGGAACAAGAACAGCCCAAGACACTGGATAGAGCAAAAATCTCAGAAAAGCGAAAGCGCACCTACGGAAGGCACCAATAGAAGTTACTCTTCCATGGGTTGGTTCTCGACCGTTTGTTGCTTGGGGGCCTTGACTTTGATCTTCGGGACTGTGATCGCTGGCTCTTGTGATTGAATGGCAAGAGGAGCTTTGATCAAGCTGATGCTCTGTTCCAGTTCCTTCCTTGCTTCTCTGCGCTCCTTCGCTGCCTTTGGCTTCCACCTGTGCATAGAATTACCAGTGTGAGCGTATTACAACATAGAGGGAACAGAAGTACAATGAGGTGTTTTGATTGCTGTGACAGCAAGAAACTGGACGCCGGACCTCTGGGCAATATGATCAGCTGCCCTGTCGTGTCTGATCTTGTCAATCTTCTTGATGGCCTTTAGGGTATTCTCCATAACGTTTCTGTCGTATCTCTCGGGCCTATTCCTCTTTCTCTCCAGCTCAAAGGTTGAATCCTACACCAATGTAAGGAAGGGTATGAACAACAGCACATAAGGCAGACAGACATCAGCCGATTCTTCAAAGAGGGAGAAGAATGTGAGGGTGGAAAAGGAATAGGTGCACATTTTGTTACCTTTGTCATATCCTTCCCGTGTAACCGCCTATAGGCCTTAGTCCATTTCACCTTACGAGGATTCCTCTTCATCTTAAAGTTCTTGTGGCATTTCGACCTACAGAATCTAAATATCTGCAAGAGGAAAAAGAGTAGTTATAAACATGGTTCAGAAATTTCATCATCGTAAGGATACCAAATCGAATGCAAGTACTCAAACTGCAAAGAACAAAATCACACTATATGCTTAAGCATCCAATTCGTTCGCGGCTGATACTAAGCTGCAGTCGCACAAATTAGACAAAATCAATCCTCTAACCAAGTCCCCTATTCAATGTTAGACAAACAAGCATTCACAAAAATAAATGGCACCACATGAAGAACTCTGCGGCTAGTACTAGTGCATGTAATCAGAAAGAAGGTAAAGAACTGACCTTGGCATCGTTGCGAACGAATTGAATACCATGCCCGGGATAGATCTTCGAAGAGCAAAACCAGCAAAACTCCAATCTCATGGTATCCCTTGTTTAACGAGCCAACCGGGGAAACTGGACCCAACAAGCAGCAAAAGGCATACATATATGAATAAGTCAAAGCTAGCAGCGCCCTAAGTCCAAAATCCCAGCACATGCAGCAGCAATTGCAATTACAGAATTCGGAGGACCAAGCAGCAAGCGTTCCAACACTTACAATCAAATGAGATTCAAATACTACATGAATCTAAAAAAGAAACAGAACACTAGGCTCCAATCAGAGTCCCGATGTTCGCTATGACGGAAGCGACGCGAAACGTAAATGGCCGAACCATACAAGATTAATCCGAAGGAAAGAAAAGAAGCAATATCGGAGCGAGAGCAGATAGAGCAGGGAGATAGGATCATACCCGGGGAATTTGGTCGGCGGAGAAGGAAGTGACGGAATGATTTGGCTGCTCCTTCCCGCCTACTGGAGCACCGTAACGTAATGGAGAGACGGCTCTCCTAGGGTTTAGGGAGAAAGGAGAGAAAACCGGTGACAGGGACGACTCGGGCAAGGTTTTATGACTTCCGTGATGGGTCTCGGGTTCTTGACCCGACTATGTTGGTTCACGGGTTACGTGCGCCCTTTGTCTTAAGTCTTAACATTGTTGCTTGGCCCATCTGCACTCGTAATGGGCTTTGGAATTTCATAAGCCCATCCTGGAATTCTTTTGTGAAAGGCCCATCATAAAAAAATAATCTCTTTTGTTCCGTTTTCCTAACTTCTGAGGCGGGAGTCTCGACTCTAGACTATAGAGTTCACCCCATTTCGTCCAAACTTCCAAGTTATTAATGAAATCTGGCTAATATCTCAATATTCTTCACGTTAAATTTGGTTTAAGTTAAAAAACACGTATGTCCACTCAAAAAATATACACACTTTGAAATTATAAGGTGCACATTTGAGTTTTGAACTCCAATTAGCAAATAATGAATTTGTGCCAAATACTTGTTGGATGCCAAATTCATCGCCCAAATCCCACAAACAAGGATGGCAGAGTGGTGGCCGAGAGCAGTGATTGACCGATGCAGACAAATAAAAAATTTGATTGTTTGATTTTATTTTATTTTTCAATTACGAGCAACAGTTAGTTCATCTTTCAAACTTTATCATCACAAAATTATAGCTCTTCCATGCCTAATCTTGGTCCAGGTTGAGTTCAATCCCGCTCTATTCACCCAAAAAACAAAACAAATAGCGATGTTAATCATCCATTGCTCATGAAAATGAACCGCAAGACAACGATCTATCTATACCATTCCAATGAAACAATGTACACCAAAATAGAATTATGTACACCCACTCCACGTTCTATCTATCTTGTCTTGTCGATCCAAGCCTTCCTGTTTGCGCTGCAAACATATATACCGCCATTGTTAATCCTGCTAAACCCAAAATGGGTGGGCACCTAATTAATCCCTACGAAAGTGACCCGATAAAAGTTCTGAACACTGATGTGTCGAAGCGACGTTACCTTACAGCTACAGTTCTTGTCATCATCATGATCAACAGACATATCCTGCACCATTGATAGCAAGAGGATGAGTTGCCTTGGCAAAAAATACACATTTTCAAATCAATAAAGTAGCCACAAAGTTGATACAAGCTACCTCTCCAGGCTCGTCGTCATCAGATTCATTCTCAAGTTTAGCGGGTATAGCAGCAAATTTGGATTTTGGTTTTGCAGCTTCAGCAGGAGTCGCAGGCTTGGCGGCTGCAGCCTCAGCAGGAACAGCAGGCTTAGCATTATGAACTTTACCTGTTACACCATTATTATGGGGAAGAGAGATCAAAGGCCAGGCACTATTACAAGATAAAACATTGTTAATATCACTCGACAAGAAAAAAAAGTGCACACCATTCTCTGACTCACCAGAAAGCTCCTCGGTTGAAGTAGCAAATCCCAAAGCTACTTACAAGTGTCATTTTCCAGAAGGACCAAAATAGCGCAGGAATAACACAAAAGAACCAAAAGAAAACGTCGCGATTACCAAGGGAATGATCTTTGACAACAGAAGAACTACTTGCTACACGAACAGACGAGCTACAAACAAACACCTATAACGTAAGAATCAACAGAGAAAACCCCAACCATATCCGTGCAAAAATAGAACGATGGAGAACACATGAAGAAAACTCAAGGTAAAAGAGGTGCTTACCCCAAACGTCCATGGCGGAAGACATGGCGATGGACTTGGTGGATGCAGCCTCAGCAGGGGTAGCAGGGGCAGCAGGCGCAGCCTTATAAACTTTATCTCCTGTTACACCATAAAAACCAAAGGTCAGGCACTATTACAATATAAAACATTGTTAAAAAGAAAGTGCACACCGTTCTCTGGACTCACCAGAAAGCTCCTTAGTGGAAGTAGCAAATCCCAAAGCTGGACCAAAATAGCGCAGGAAGAACACAAAAGAAACCAAAGAAAACGTCGCGATTACTCAGAGAACGATCTTTGATAACAGAAGAACTACTTGCTACACGAACAGACCAGCTCCAAACAAACGCCTATAATGTAAGAATCAACAGAGAAAACCCCAACCATATCCATGCAAAAATAGAACGATGGAGAAAACATGAAGAAACATCAAGGGAAAAGAGGTGCTTACCCCAAACGTCCATGGCGGAAGACATGGCGGTGGACTTGACGGCTGCAGCCTCAGCAGGGGCAGCAGGCGCAACCTTATGAACTTTACCTCCTGTTACACCATTGTTACGGGCAAGAAAGACCAAAGCTAAGGCACTATTACAATATAAGACATTGTTAACATCACTCTACAAGAAAAAAGTGCACACCATTCTCTGCCTTCTCCACTGACACCTCCTCCTGAGTCCTGGACACACCAGAAAGCTCCTTGGTGGAAGTAGCAAATCCCAAAGCTGGACCAAAATAGTGCAGAAAGAACATAAAAGAAACAAAAGAAAACGTCGCGATTACTAAGAGAATGATCTTTGATAACAGAAGAACTACTTGCTACACGAACAGACGAGCTACAAACAAACCCCTATAACGTAAGAATCAACAGAGAAAGCCCCAACCATATCCGTGCAAAAATGGAACGATGGAGAACACATGAAGAAACATCAAGGGAAAAGAGGTGCTTACCCCAAACGTCCATTGCGGAAGACATGGCGGCGGACTTGACGGCTGCAGCCTTAGCAGGGGCAGCAGGCGCAGCCTTATGAACTTTACCTCCTGTTACACCATTGTTACAGGCAAGAAAGACCAAAGCTAAGGCACTATTACAATATAAAACATTGTTAACATCACTCTACAAGAAAAAAGTGCACACCATTCTCTGCCTTCTCCACTGGCACCCCCTCCTGAGTCCTGGACTCACCAGAAAGCTCCTTGGTGGAAGTAGCAAATCCCAAAGCTGGACCAAAATAGTGCAGAAAGAACATAAAAGAAACAAAAGAAAACGTCGCGATTACTAAGAGAATGATCTTTGATAACAGAAGAACTATTTGCTACACGAAGAGACGAGCTACAAACAAACCCCTATAACGTAAGAATCAACAGAGAAAACCCCAACCATATCCATGCAAAAATGGAACGATGGAGAACACATGAAGAAACATCAAGGGAAAAGAGGTGCTTACCCCAAACGTCCATTGCGGAAGACATGGCGGCGGACTTGACGGCTGCAGCCTTAGCAGGGGCAGCAGGCGCAGCCTTATGAACTTTACCTCCTGTTACACCATTGTTACAGGCAAGAAAGACCAAAGCTAAGGCACTATTACAATATAAAACATTGTTAACATCACTCTACAAGAAAAAAGTGCACACCATACTCTGCCTTCTCCACTGGCACCCCCTCCTGAGTCCTGGACTCACCAGAAAGCTCCTTGGTGGAAGTAGCAAATCCCAAAGCTAGACCAAAATAGCGCAGAAAGAACATAAAAGAAACAAAAGAAAACGTCGCGATTACTAAGAAAATGATCTTTGATAACAGAAGAACTACTTGCTACACGAACAGACGAGCTACAAACAAACCCCTATAACGTAAGAATCAACAGAGAAAGCCCCAACCATATCCGTGCAAAAATGGAACGATGGAGAACACATGAAGAAACATCAAGGGAAAAGAGGTGCTTACCCCAAACGTCCATTGCGGAAGACATGGCGGCGGACTTGACGGCTGCAGCCTTAGCAGGGGCAGCAGGCGCAGCCTTATGAACTTTACCTCCTGTTACACCATTGTTACAGGCAAGAAAGACCAAAGCTAAGGCACTATTACAATATAAAACATTGTTAACATCACTCTACAAGAAAAAAGTGCACACCATTCTCTGCCTTCTCCACTGGCACCCCCTCCTGAGTCCTGGACTCACCAGAAAGCTCCTTGGTGGAAGTAGCAAATCCCAAAGCTAGACCAAAATAGCGCAGAAAGAACATAAAAGAAACAAAAGAAAACGTCGCGATTACTAAGAAAATGATCTTTGATAACAGAAGAACTACTTGCTACACGAACAGACGAGCTACAAACAAACCCCTATAACGTAAGAATCAACAGAGAAAGCCCCAACCATATCCGTCCAAAAATGGAACGATGGAGAACACATGAAGAAACATCAAGGGAAAAGAGGTGCTTACCCCAAACGTCCATTGCGGAAGACATGGCGGCGGACTTGACGGCTGCAGCCTTAGCAGGGGCAGCAGGCGCAGCCTTATGAACTTTACCTCCTGTTACACCATTGTTACAGGCAAGAAAGACCAAAGCTAAGGCACTATTACAATATAAAACATTGTTAACATCACTCTACAAGAAAAAAGTGCACACCATTCTCTGCCTTCTCCACTGGCACCCCCTCCTGAGTCCTGGACTCACCAGAAAGCTCCTTGGTGGAAGTAGCAAATCCCAAAGCTAGACCAAAATAGCGCAGAAAGAACATAAAAGAAACAAAAGAAAACGTCGCGATTACTAAGAAAATGATCTTTGATAACAGAAGAACTACTTGCTACACGAACAGACGAGCTACAAACAAACCCCTATAACGTAAGAATCAACAGAGAAAGCCCCAACCATATCCGTCCAAAAATGGAACGATGGAGAACACATGAAGAAACATCAAGGGAAAAGAGGTGCTTACCCCAAACGTCCATGGCGGAAGACATGGCGATGGACTTGGCAGGTGCAGCCTCAGCAACTTTACCTGCTACACAGTTGTCTGCCTTCTCCACTGACCCCTCCTCCTCCCGAGTCCTGGACTCCCCAGAAAGCTTCACAGTGGAAGTAGCAAATCCCAAAGCTACTTGCAAGTGTCATTTTCCAAAAGAACCAAAAGAAAACGTGGCGATTACTAAGGGAATGATCGTTGACGACAGAAGATCTACTTGCTACAGGAACAGACCAGCTCCAAACAAACACATATAACGTAAGAATCAACAGAGAAAACCCCGACCATAATCGTGCAAAAAATGGAACGATAGAGAACACATGAATAAATATCATGGGAAAAGAGGTGCTTACCCCAAACGTCCATGGCGGAAGACATGGCAATGGACTTGGCAGATGCAGACTCGGCAGGAGCAGCAGGCAGAGCCTCAGCAACTTTACCTGCTACACCATTGTTACAGGCAAGAAAGACCAACATCAGGCACTATTACAAGATAAAACATAGTTAATATCACTCGACAAGAAAATAAGTGAACACCGTTGTCTGCCTTCTCCATTGACGCCTCCTCCTCCTGAGTCTTGGACTCACCAGAAAGCTTCTTAGTGGAAGTAGCAAATCCCAAAGCTACTTACAAGTGTCATTTTTCCAGAAGAACCAAAATAGCCCACAACACAAAAGATCCAAAAGAAAACGTCGTGATTACTAAGGTGATGATCTTTGAAAACAGAAGAACTACTTGCTACACGAACAGACCAGCTCCAAACAAACGCCTATAACGTCAGAATCAACAGAGAAAACCCCAACCATATCCGTGCAAAAATTAGAGAGACCTAAAATACATGAAAGAAACATCTAAGTGAAAAGAGGTGCTTACCCCAAAAATCCATGGCGGAAGACATGGCGATCGAATTGAAAGAGAAGCGACGGGAGTTGGGGAAATTTTAGAGTTTAATTCAGGCTAAATGAGGCGGAGGAGCGGGATGGAGAAGAAACAGGGATTATCAGAGAGAAGAATTTACAAGTCTCTTTCCTCTTTGGTGTTTTGGCGAGTGACGACTGACGCGACGAGACAAGGAGAGAGGACGCGTGGGAGAGAATCAGAGAACAAAAAGGCCGGCCTGCTGGATTGTTGGGTCAAAATTTATGGGCCAATGAACAACAAAAAGAAGGATTAGGCCCATTCAATTGCTTAAGCTTATCATTGATACAAATCCAGTGGGCTTCTCACTATACAAAAAAAAAAAAAAAGTGACTCACTCTTTCCGTCTCCTTCTCTCTCTTCAGTTTTTCCCCCCTTCTCACTCTCTCACTCACTTGTCACTTCCATACTCGCACTTCAAAGCTCAGCAGCAGCAGAGCCTCTCTCTCTCATTCTCGCTCTAGACCGCTGGCCTTTTCCTCTTCTTCTTCTCTCTATTTCTTTCAAGAAGCCTCGCCATAATCGCCCGAAGAGGAAACCCTAGTCGCAGCGAGACAGATCCGCGGCTCGCCGTTTCTGGAGCTCTTGCTGTTTGTTTCATTGATATGCATTCCTCGGTGGTGGAGCTGAAGCAGAGACTTTGAATTCAGGGGCCGGAGGGGAGGGGAAAAGGGAAAATGTCCGGCTCCGACCCGAAAACCCGTCTAATAAACCCGGCCCGTGGACGTCCCCAATTCCGCCAGCTTCTTGGGCTAAGAAGGCTGGCTTCCGCCCCAAGTTCTCCGGCGAGACCATTGCCAGCGATTCCGGCCCAGAGAGCACAGGGATGCCCAGCCCGATCTCGAGGCCGGGCTGGCGCCGGCGCCAGCAGCAGTTCCGGGTTCCTGGACGGGCAGTTGCTGTGAATGGGGGCACGGAGACGGTGGTGCCACCGTCGGGAAATAATAATGATAAGGATCAGCCAGTGAAGAAGAGGAGGGATTCCGACGGTGGGGCTCAGCCGTCGGGTGGTCACGGAGGAGTAAATGGGCATTCAGAAGGTGGGACGAGGAGAGCCATGAGGAATGATGAAGTAGTTGAAGTTTTGCCTCAGGAAGATGAAGGTTTCCCGGCGAAGCATTCGCATATGAAGTACGAGTTAAGGGACACGCCGGGCCTTGGTAAGCTCTGCGTGAACCAGTGTCCTGAATCCTGATTGTTTTCCCGGGGGGAATTTTCTATTAAGTTAATCTGAACCCGTGAACCGGTTAATTTGATTTCGCAGTTCCAATTGGTCTCAACGGATTGCAGCATTACATCTCCATGTTAGGGTCGTTGCTTCTAATTCCGCTCGTCATTGTTCCAGCAATGGGTGGCACCCAAGTGAGTAAAATTGGGAACTAGTTCTCATCTTTGGAAGTCCTAACTGATGTGGGATGGTGTTATTCTGACTGGATATAGTTGGTGTAGGAGGATACTTCAATGGTGGTGTCGACAGTGCTATTCATTTCAGGGGTCAGAACCCTTTTTTCATTACGTCTTTCGGATCGAGGTTGCCGTTGATACAAGGTCCATCATTCGTTTTCCTAGCTCCAGCATTAGCCATAATCAACTCCGCGGAGTTTCAAGGTCTAAATGGAAATGTATGTTATATTCAGCTTCTTAATTACAGTCTCTAGTTGGATTTCACTGCTCAGTTGTGTGGAGTTTTTGAAAGTTGATTAATTGTGTAGCAGAATTTCAAGCGTATCATGAAGCGGTTGCAGGGTGCTGTTGTTATAGCTTCAGCCTTTCAAACGATACTTGGATATACTGGCCTCGTGTCTATAATCTTGAGGTACTACTATCCTTTACAGTTGTTAAGAATGGAATCATTGTTCTGGTTTACAAATTGCAGTGGTTTCCTTTCTTGGAAGTGAGTCCATTCTATTCTTTTCTTTTTCGGGTTGATCAATCCTGTAGTTGTTGCTCTGACCATAGCAGCTGTTGGTCTTTCTTTCTATAGCTATGGTTTCCCGTTTGTTGGTACCTGTATCGAAATCGGAGCTGTGCAAATATTATTCGTCATCATCTTTTCTCTTGTAGGTTCAGCAAGAAATATAGCCCGTAATTTACTTCAGCTACCGGCTGTGTTCTTCTTTCCAGTTTCCACCTTGTTATCATCTCAGTCACAGTTATAACATCTCACTTATCGCTGAACATTAAGTTATCTTTCTTAGTATTTGTGATGGCTCTTTTTTCATTTGGCAGTACCTCCGAAAGATATCAGTATTTGGTTACCGCATATTCCTGATCTATGCGGTAATAAGTTTATACTCTTAATCTTTTGCACTCCCCTGTAACCATTTATAAGAGTAACGTTATAGCTTTTATCATTCTCTCTCGGAAGGTTACTAATGTGATAGCCTTCTGTGCTTGAAACAGGTTCCGCTAGCTTTGGGTATCACATGGGCTATGGCTTTCCTCTTGACAGAAACAGGAGCCTATAGTTACAAGGGGTGCAATGCGAATATTCCTGCGATCTATGGCCTTTTACCCTCCTATTTTCCTGCCTTTAATTTGAAACTGTTGCTAATGCATAACAGGAAAAGTAGGGGGGGTTTATCGCTTCGATCCCACAAGTCATGGTAGCAGCTCTACTCTGTTTCATGTGGGCAATGCTAAAAGCTTTGAGATTGTCGAATCTACGATATAGCGAGGCCGGAAGCTCCAGGAATATCATCATCGTCGGGTTATCATTGTTCTTCTCGCTTTCTGTACCTGCATACTTTCAGCAATACGGTGTCTCTCCAAATAGCAACCCGTCTGTCCCCAGCTATTTTCAACCGTATGTCGTAGCTTCTCACGGTCCAATCCGCACTACGTTTGGAGGGGTATGCTTTTACACTTTCATGGTCTAGTTCTTTCCGCCTAGCTCTGTCAATCACTTCCTGACGGGCATTTCCATCTTTCTTGCAGTTGAATTATTTCCTCAACACGCTACTCTCGCTCCACATGGTGGTTGCCTTCATCATGGCCGTGATCCTGGACAACACGGTGCCAGGTAGCCGGCAAGAACGTGGCGTATACGTGTGGTCCGACTCCGAAACAGCAAGGAGGGAGCCTGCTGTGGCCAAGGACTACGAGTTGCCCTTCAGAGTTGGCCGGCTTTTCAGATGGGTCAAGTGGGACTACGAGTTACTTTTCAGAGAGTGAAGGAAGAAACAAACAGAGGAGTAACTCACTCTCAAATGGGGGTTGGACGACTCTGCAAGTCCCTTTTGCAGCTGGCTTTTTGTTTGGTGAAACTAGTGCACAGCAGATTTAGCTGCAACTGTGTCAGTAGGTTTTGGAGAAGAGAAGAGCACCTTAGCTTGCTAGCAAAGTTGGGGACAGTCGATTATAGGTAAGTTACAATCCTAGTTTTCTCTGTACATTTTCATGGATCCATTGATGGATCTAACCGTGTTGTAATTTCAATCTCTTAAAACTTTTTTTTTTATAAATTCTGGCCTGTTCATGTATGTATATTAGTTATAGTCTTCTTGATTCATTTGGGGGCAATGTCTGGGGGGAAGGTAGAGAGAAAATGAGGGAGATATTCTGTTTTTAGATCTGTATATTATTATAAAGAGAAATCCCTATATGATTCCCAGGAACAGTTTGTTCTCTACTGTCTAGTTTCTGCCCACAAAAATAGAAGAGTTATTATTTGACGCTCTACCAAAGCATCATGTTTTTGTGTTTGGTGTACGTAGTAAACCAAAACATTTTGGACAACTACTAGACTTTAGGATTATGTACAGTACCATGACAGCCACCTCAAAATATGTATAGTTTAAATGTCTTGTAAGAGAGCTTTAACTTCTCGATGAGTGGTATTGGTATGTATTTAATATTTATGTTAAGGGTTTGTTGTAAGCTAACTATATTAGGTGTAAATATAAAGATTTTATTATTAGTTTGGGAGTGGTGGATAGTCAACGCGGCATGCAGTGGGTTTGACTTGACTAGGCCGAAGATCTGACGACTGATAAAGCCCCGTAACCACCGAGGAAGATCCAAAGCCCAATCTCCACCGTTGGTGGATCTGTCTACCAACAACAATGGATGAGGGGAGCTTAATCTAATCTAATCATCATCAAATACTGGAATTTAATAATAAGCTAAATGTCACATTTGGTCACTGAGATTACTAAATTGTGCCATGTTTAGTCACTTGAAAATTTTAATATCAATTTTGGTCACTCGAATTACTGAAACATGTCACATTCAGTCACTCTCCCGTTAGCCACCGTCCAACTTCGGTCACTCGAATTACTGAAACATGTCACATTTAGTCACTCGAATTACTGAAACTGGTCACATTTAGTCACTCTCCCGTTAGCCTCCGACCCTCCGTCCAACTCCATTAATAGAGTTGGACGAAAACTAACGAGAGAGTGACTAAATGTGACATATTTCAATAATCCGAGTAACCAAAATTGATGTTAAATTTTTTGAGTGACTAAACATGCACGATTTAGTAATCTCAGTGATTAAACGTGGCATTAACCCTTAATAATAATAGGGGATTCCATTCCTCTAAGTGGGTTGCTGAGTTGTTGCGTGGAAAGAACAGAAGAGGGAAATCAATTCAACTCTCCACATAGTAATTAACCAACAACAAATACCTACATTTGTTTTGTTGATTGAAAACGCCACATCATCAGTGTGCGTGTGTGTGAAACCAGGGGATACCCATTGAGAATCTGCTGTATCGAGGAAGTTTATTGGTAGATTAATTCGTGTTGTTAATGGTTGCTTAAGAAGTCAATGTGTATTTATCGAATTTAAATATGCATATTAAGACGAAACAAAAGGTGTTAATATGTGTGTATAGATATGTGACGAGCCAATGAGGAGTCTGTATAAACCGCATGTCCATGCTCAGAGTACGTACGTGCGTACGTTATCAAACTTCAAATAAGTGTATAAGTTGATATTCGTTTGAGAAACGTGCAATATGCGTACGTACTGCATAGGAATTAGGAAATTATATAAGATCAATATTTGACGACATCCCTCAGCATTTGAACAAGAAGTTCATTTTGAAATCATCGCATCCACTGCATGTATACGTATATTAAGACAATTTGGTTTCGACGCGGAGTACTGATCAAATCGACATTTCTAGAACCAAGTTAATTAAACCTAGCAAGGTGCATCATAAGATGTCGTGCTTGGACTCCATTTTCAGAATTCACCAGTTGTTAGATGATTAGGATGACGCAATCCATCGGCTGAAGTCGGCAAGAGCAAGAAAGATATAAGAAAGTCCAAAGACAAAATACCAGCTTCCCAATTATAAGTCTTCAGACTCTTCTCCATTTAACCAGGATCTAATTACTAATTGATTGTGCCCCAAAGTTTTCTTAATGAATGATGATTTGTGAACTAATCAACATCACCCACTAAGAAATAGGAAGGATTTGCAAATAATGATTTGGAGTTCTCACCAACCCTCTCTCACTATATTTCAAAGTAGTGCACACACAAGTTTCAACACAATTTTGGGCTGGTTAGACAATTAAATCCGCCATATAAAATATAAATAACTTAATTATTGGGAGCGCCCTAAATAGTAAATACCTATCAATATTGAGAGGATGATGAGGATTCAAATATGATACCTCTCGACCAGTTGAACGCTCGGATACAATCAAGAACTTTTAATCATAATAAATCAACTTGTTGGAGGATGCACACAAATGAAAGTTTTAATCATAATAAATCAACTTGTTGGAGGATGCACACAAATGGGTACCTTAATTCGGAACAAATTGACTTGTTCTGGGTTATTCTTTCGTCAAAGCAATGGAACAACATTTACTATAATGGTAGAGGACGAGCACTACTCGATCTCTGTAACACTTCATCAAAAGTTCGAACCATAATTCGATACGGAATACATGAATCAAAGAGGCTAACATAAATGAACAATGCACAAATAAAACAGAACTGAATGAAGTCGGGTGGAGAGATTGAATGATCAGTAATTATTTCCAAGTGTCACAATGTTATGGAAAGAGGCATATATTATTTGATAAAAAACAACAAGAAACTGAAGATATCTATTCTAAACCTAACTTGTCGACCCATCTATGGCTACCTAGTACTGGGCCACTCATCCCATAACGGCTGATCCTCCTACATACATAGAGATAGAAGAGCTAAAATTAGTGGCCATCGACTATATCTTAGCTGCTTTCAGCTGTTCATCAGACCAAATTATTACTCTGTGAAGTACAACTAAGGGTGGAGTTTCAGTTACCGATTTTTCGGTTAACCGATAGGTTAAACCGATAACTGGCCGATTATCCACTAACCGATATAACCGAAATTCGATCGGTTATTGGAGGCTTGACTAGATGGTTTTGATCCTGAAGGAGGTGCGGTTAATCGATAATCGAGATAATCGAAGCCTATTTCGATCGGTTGTCGGTTGGGGGTCGGCCTTTCGGTTAATCGATAACCGACCGTTCGGTTACCGGTTATAACCGAAAATCCACCCCTGAGTACAACCATCTTTCAGGGCTTTAGACTTTAGACAAAGGTAGCTATAGTTGATGGATGAAGAACGTTAAACTCGTCATTCATATATGTTTGGATTGATCGAATTCCCTCATGTCCCACAAATTCCTTTCTCTTTCGAGGCTAAAGGATGCATGCGTAATTTTCTACGGCTTGTTTGCTTGATGGATTTGGTGAAGGATTTAGTAATGGATTTGGGTGCATGATAGACGTTGTCCAAAATTCATTGTTTGCTTCGAGTATTTAGAGGTAACAAATCCATGGGCCCCACGGACTTGAAAATCTCACCTCTTTAGGTGAGAATTGATCATGGACTTTGAAGTCTTATCATTTCTTACCAACTTATCCCTCGTATTTTCTTTCTCTTCTTATATCTTTGAGGGCAATAAAGGTAAATTTTACTCCATACATATAAATTTAATTAACAAAATTCATAATGAAATTCATGAAACAAAAAATGGTGTTTTTCAAATTCATAATGAACCCAAAACCCTCATATATCCATGATTTTTCAAAACCCAAGATATACCAGAACTTTCAGTTTTCAAATACACAAAGCAAACGCACCCTAAATAGGCTTAGGTGTTACTTCTACTCCTATGGGCTTGCTTTGCCCAAAACCTAGATAATAAGTAAAAGGCAACCTTGCTCTAGAAAACAAGTTCAAAAGTAAAGCCTTTTGTTTCTTTTGTGGAATTATTTTTATGTTCCCAAGTTCGCACGTATGGACAAGGATGATTAGGGTCGGGGTTGGGTACCGGGTGAGTTTCAAGCGCAAACTAACAATTCCGTTTACTATCGAGTTGGTGTAATTGCAACCTGCTATCCACCAACATGTATCTTTGTGTTGGGTTAGATGAATGATAGATGGGTGAGGCTGGGTTGTGGGTTACCCCCAAAAATGATTCTTCTTCCCCTAGCCATGGGACAAGCTGATCGAGCAACGTTTATAATAAATTTCTCCCGACAAGATGGTAGCAATTAAACACATCCTTGTTGTATCTTACGTGGATCCGACTAGTACTTGTGACTTGTAAAGTTTTTCATTACTGATACCAATTTTTCAATTGACCCATTTAGATGTAAGTATTCGTTGAAATAGAAAAGGTCGCTAAGTAGTAAGTACATATCGTAGAGATCAAAGTCATTTACACATGTGAACCCCACTCTCATTTGTCAAATGTATCAATCCTTCAGTACTCCGCATTAAACCAGATGTATAAAATACTGTTTCTTTTGACAAATTCGATACAATCTAATTGTCTGCAGCTGCATCTCAACATCCAATGAACATTACACTACAAAATAACCAATAATCCTTTGCTGTGTGAAACTGGAATGCATTTCATTAGAGCTCAAGCTCAATTGGTACTCATTTCACCCATCCACGGGTAATTAGTGCGACTCATAACCAAATTATTGGCAAAAATCTATGCTTGGGTTACAGCATTTCACCCCAGCCATCTAAATCCAATCTCAATATTTACCGGGTGCAGACACTTATCGACCATCGTATTTTATTTATTTAATTTTCCTAGCCTGGTCTTAGGAGACCTTATATTTTGTTGTATCTTTGCTGCTTTCCTTTTGGATTAACTATGGCGCAAAAAAAAAAGATAGATTTTAAACCGTTTCACCAGTGTTATTAACTCCTCCAATCAAGAAAAATCAATCTACTAAAACATGTAACATACCCCACATATAATAGTACACTGAACTGAGTATTCATTGTATAAGTAATAGACATGTGCCACATCTACCCATCACACAACAAATGCTTGAAAATTAGCCATTCATCAAGTTGGGATTTAAAATACGATTAGTAATTAATTAACTACTAATCGCAATATAATAATAAAAAAATTGTTTAGAGAGAGAGAGGATGAGTGAGAGGGGGTAGGTGTGAGATTTTGACCAAACCAACCTCTCAAACCTTCCTTCCTTCCTTCCTTCTTCCTCTCCTCTTCCTTCCCCTTTCCTTTTAATCCTTTCCTCCCATTTAAATACCCCTTCCCCCCCTTCCTTTTCTCCTCAGCTTCGCGTTCCCGAGAACAACAAGCTGAACAACTATAACACCAAAACAAAAATTACAGTTCCGATAGCGTATATCTCTCTTTACTCTTCCGCTTCTACAATTTCCGATTCCGGTAGCGAAAATTTGAGATATGCAGTCTCTATCACCGCCTCCGTCGTCTCTCAACTCCTCGTTATCCGGAACCAACCGCCACCGTCCCTCCTCCTCCTCCGTGGCGGGACCAACCGTCGTCCGCTGCATCCACCGCTCCTACGACTCCGTCAACTTCCCCGCCGGCGCCGTCCGCAGCAGATCCGACTGGCAGAGCTCCTGCGCCATCCTCTCCAGCAAAGTCGCCGCTCAGGAGCAGCATTCCGATTCCAGATCTGGACGAGACAATAACGGACTCGATTCCATAGCTTCGGTCAACGGCCACAAGACGATTGACCTGGATTTGGTCCCGGCCGACGGTACCGCGACCGTCGTCGGCGGAGACAGCAGCATCAACAACAACGACAGGCCGTTGCCGATGCAGAGGCCGTTGACCATCACCGACCTCGCTCCAGCTCCGATGCACGGCGCGCAGCTGCGAGTCGCCTACCAGGGAGTCCCCGGCGCGTACTCCGAGGCGGCGGCCGGCAAGGCCTATCCGCAGTGCGACGCCATTCCTTGCGACCAATTCGAGGTCGCTTTCCAGGCGGTGGAGCTCTGGATTGCAGATCGAGCTGTTCTACCAGTGGAGAACTCTCTAGGCGGTTCGATTCACAGGAATTACGACCTCCTCCTCCGCCACCGCCTCCACATCGTCGGAGAGGTCCAGCTCCCCGTCCACCACTGCCTGATGGCGCTGCCTGGGGTGAGGAAGGAGTACATCACGCGCGTGATCTCCCACCCGCAGGCGCTGGCACAGTGCGAGCACACGCTCACCAAGCTGGGCCTCCAGGCGGCGCGTGAGGCGGTGGACGACACGGCGGGCGCGGCGGAGTACATCGCGGCGAATGGGCTCAGGGACACAGCGGCGATAGCCAGCGCGCGCGCGGCGGAGCTGTACGGGATGCAGATCCTGGCGGACGGGATCCAGGACGACTGCGGGAACGTGACGCGGTTCGTGATGCTGGCGCGTGAGCCGATCATCCCGAGGACGGACCGGCCGTTCAAGACGAGCATCGTGTTCGCCCACGATAAGGGGATGAGCGTGCTGTTCAAGGTGCTGTCGGCGTTCGCGTTCAGGAACATCAACTTGACGAAGATCGAGTCGCGGCCGCACCGGAACCGGCCGGTCCGGCTGGCGGGCGACGGCGCGAGCGAGGGTGGGACGGCGAAGCACTTCGAGTACCTGTTCTACGTTGATTTCGAGGCGTCGATGGCGGAGGTGAGGGCGCAGAACGCGCTGGCGGAGGTGCAGGAGTTCACGTCCTTCTTGCGGGTGCTGGGGAGCTATCCCATGGACATGACCCCATGGTCGCCTTCCGGTGGGGATTAATTGAACCAACCCAGCAAAAAAAAAAAAAAAAAATAGACAAAGAAATTTTATTTGCTGGAAAAAGTGTTGTTTATTATTTGGCTTGCACATAGAAGGGAAGTTGGACTTAATTTGGGTGGGGTTTTAGATCCATTAAATGGGTTTAAAATTGGTTGGAAGGATGACAAAGCTGATGTGGTAATTATTGCTTGGTTATTGAAGTTGTTGAGGGTAAATATCTTTTTTTTTAATCACGATTTTAACTTACTAGTTACGTCTGCTATACGATTACCTGTATGACTAGTTCGATCGAACAAAGTTTACTATCGAATTATAAATAGAGATGATTTTAACGGTATGAAACAATTAAATTATAATTAAATAGTAGTTAAATCATAAAAGCTCGACGTATTGTCATTGCCAGAGCAGAGTGGGTGTAGAAAGCAAGCATATAACATGTACAGAAATTAAAAACAAAAATACTAATATTCGATAGGTGACGATTAGTGTATTTAGGTTTTAAGGGTATATTGTGTAATTAACCATAAAAAATTGATGATGGGGATCTCAAATCTGATCTCCATTTAGCTCTATATGCACCAAACTTTCTCAGCGTATTGAAATATGGAGTGGTTGAAGTATGTGTTAGAAACCGAACAGAAAAATTAGGGTTACCGATCTGTCTGAGTCGCGGACTAGGTCGCTCTCTTTAAGACGTTCGCGGCACTGCTTCGTATTGCGCACAGCAGACTATCAGCCGGTCGCCTCCAGGATAAAACAGCCACTCTAATTTTGTTGCTCATCAGTTTTATGCGTCTCCTATTTATAGGAGCAGAAAACCCAGAATATTCTCTCTTTTTTGGGAATAAGTCATATTTTAATTAGGGAGATAATTACTCCCATAATTAAAATATAATCTATTAAGATAATTATTCCTAATTATCTCCATAATATTCTTTTTATTAATTATCCATCTTATTTATGTATTTTGGAAAAATACTGGATAATTAATTAGGAATTTCATTTATAACTTTTCAAAGCTATTCATCCCATCAGTATGTACTTGGCTTCTTAATTGGTTGGATCTAATTAGTCTCTTTTTATATAGGATTATTTATCTATTAATTATTTGCTTAAAATCCCTCCTAGAAGATCATAATCTTGGACGCAGCCTGCTGCATGTATGACCGAGTTAATTATGAAACACAGATAATGATGTGTGTAATTATAAATAGTTCCAAAGATTCTTCTCAAGTTTCATGCCGAGGATCATTAGTCACTAATTAATTTTTTTCTAGTTTTCTGTTACATCTACAAGTGAATTGGTGGATTTGCATTTCCTAATCTCTTTAATTTTAGAATTTGCAATTGAGATTGATAAAATAGGAATTATTAGATTCTTACAAAATCCTCATTTTATGGAGAATTCTGGAGATGGGTTATATTTTATGTCCTTTTTTATAGTGTACTCATATGTTTTACTAAAGTAAAATAAAATATATGTCCTTTTTTTTATAGTGTACTCATATTTTTACTAAAGTAAAATAAAATATATGTCCTTTTTTTATAGTGTACTCATATTTTTACTAAAGTAAAATGCTCATTAACAGGAAGAAAATCACAATTAATCTTCAGAAGGGGGAAAATTATAGATTTTGTTGAGAGTGGGATTTGAACACACGCCCTTTCGGACCAGAACCTTAATCTGGCGCCTTAGACCAACTCGGCCATCTCAACTTGATGTCCAAATTTGTAAGTTTACCGGTTATGTTGATTTAATCTAATTTCTTCAACCTACTGTTTGTAATCCCCTAATTGTAATTGTTACTCCCAAATAAGTTCACCAACATGCTCGTGTTATTCTCTCCTCTGTTCCCATTGGCAGCTTCGGATCCAAAACTCAGAAGAGCACTGGGCCGCATTTCATTAGAAAATTAAAATAATAAAAGAAATGATTATAGTTTTTTCACAATGTAAACTGTACACGACGGTATCTTAATTTAGTGAATGCATCAATAATGTAGTTCACATCCAAGCGTATCAGCTAACATGGGGCTATCCGTGCCCCCGCCGGCTAGTGGCGCAACCACAGCCGGCATGGAGAGGAAGGACGAAACCCTAGAGCGCTCTTCGCAAGAATTTTCGCCGCTCCAAAATTTTCAGAGCGCTTTCGTTGTTCGGAATTTTAGCATATTTTCAAGTATTGTGTCTTGTATTAATAAAAACCAATTTTCTGAATTATATGTAGTTACTATTACTAAAAGAGTAGCGAAATGATTATCAAAAGAAAAAGAATTTTTGGGAAATGAGAGGTGGCCTGGCCACTGGGCACTGGCCAGTTCAGATTTGGGTCAATTCAAGCCCTAATGCGTTTGGGCTCGGTCTATTGAACTCGGAAAGCGTTTGGGCCATACTAAAATTTCGTTTGGGCCCAGCGAAAATGAAAATCCAATTTACATTCCTCTTTATTTTTTTTGTTGCAGAAAAAAAAAAAAAAAGTCATAGCTGAGGTCTAACCTCCTCTCCTCTCAGTCTCATTTCTGCTGCCGCATTTAAAAAATTTGTCCCTCAGCTTCAGTTACTACTCTGTAACCTTCACCTAGCAATCTTATCTTCTTCCTCTCCACTTCCATCAATGGCGAACGACGACGGCGATTATGAATACGAGCAAGACGAGCAGCAGGAGCAAGAAGGAGACAACTCGGATGACGAGAACAACGAAGCCCGCTCCTCGGACTCGGATTCCGAGTCCGAGTACAGCGAAGACGACTACACCGCCGTCGAATCCGCCGACGGGACGGTCTCGTACGTCCGCCCTGGCGACGAGATACCGGAGTCGCTGAACACTCCGGAGATCAACATCCCCCGCTTCAAGGCCTTGCTGGACAGCAAGGCGATGAAGAAAATGGAGGAGGAAGAGGACCGGGACTACGTCGTGTGGGAGGACATTTGGGATTTCCCTCCCGATAGGGAGAATTGGAAGGAAGAGGATTTGCAGGAGCTCTGGGCGGATGCTCCGGTGGGCATGACCAAGCCCGGTTGGGACCCGGCTTTGGCTGACGAAGAGGATTGGAAAGTTGTCAAGGAAGAGATGAAGGAAGGGAGAGACCCCCACATTGAGCCGTTTTATGTTCCTTACAGGAAGCCTTATCCTGTTATCCCGGATAATCACTACGATATCCAGACTCCGAAAGGTGTGATTGAGGAATTGGATAGGATTGAGGAGTTCCTCACTTGGGTTAGCTACGTTTTCGAAGATGGAAGCACGTAAGTTTGTTTATAATGTGAAATGCTTGTGGAAACGGTTTATTTGGATGATGTGTGTTGTTGAATTGTACTTGGTCAATTTTGCTGAAGTGTAGCGAGCAATGTCTGATTTTGTAGTGCAATTTTGTTTAATTGTACTTTGGGAAGTCCTGCTTAACCTTAAAGGGGTCCTTGTGTGTTTGCCATTCGCTATATTGGTCCAAATGTTCCTTTTGAGAGTTCCTGAACCTGTCATTTGGAAGCATAATGGACCCAATTTCTGTTGAGATGGGAATGGTTTTGGAAGTGAGATGAGTCTAATGCAAATGTGTTTCGAGATCTGATTGATGTTTTATATTCATTATATATGTTTTGCTTCATTGAAGGTATGAAGGCACTGTCTGGGATGACCTGGCTCATGGGAAAGGTGTCTATGTAGCAGAAGAAGGCCTAGTCAGGTACGTGAACTACGTCTTAGAGTTAGAACTTCTGTGTATGTGTGTGTGCTTTGTACTGGGGTCTACTACTGTAGCTTGGCAGCAGTAAAGCACAACAGCGAGTAAAATGAAACATCAAGTTGGATGTGGTGTTGGCAAGCACCCATGATAAGCTAAAACAGCAGTATATGGCAGAACTTTTTTTCTTCCACGAAATGCTGGAATGGAATGCAAGGATAAACTAGCATCTTTAGGAGGCATAAGTTATTTTAGGTTCAAGAGGGTTTAGAGGAATTGGGAATATTCTGTCAAACGAGAATCTTGACGTCTTACTTTCTTCTTCTCAACTGAAATCTGAGTTCTCTATTCATCTTCTTACATTTCCAGATTTGTACTTGGTACCATGACTCTCCTACAGGCTACACCTATCTAATTTCCTATATCTGACATGCTAGTTGGTAGGTTATTTAATGACATGCTGAGGTTTGTTGAATTTCTTATTGTGTAGATATGAAGGTGAATGGCTTCAGAATGACATGGAGGGTCATGGAGTTTGTGAAGTTGATATACCTGATATAGAACCTGTGCCAGGTTCCAAGTACGTACTTATCTCCATATGTTTGTCATCATAATCAGTAATGCGTTGAAACAAAATAAAGTAGCTAGAACTAAACAAAGCAAGTCTTCCATTTCCCTAGGCTTGAAGAAAAGATGCGTGCCGAAGGACAAATAATTGGAAGAGATTTTATGTCACCAGAAGACAGAAAATGGCTGGAGATGGATGTAGAAGACAGCATGCAATTGGCAGGTGGACAGTATGAGATACCCTTTTATGAGAATGAGGAGTGGATCAAACAATTTGGCAAGAAACCGTGAGTTTCCTTGCCGAGCATACTCTATTTCACCCTTCTAGTTCTTGTTTTAATCTTGTACTTGTATTTTTCATGTTGCACAATACTGTTTTTGGATGTTAGCTTGAAGCATCCCTTTCTCTTAGCATTAAATTCTTTGTATAAGATGACTCCATAGGCTTCTTGCTTAATATTTACACTTCCCTTGTGGTTTATCGCCCATAAGAGATGGTACTTGGTAGTTTAATAGTCTTGAAGCTTAGTAAGACCCAGACGATAACTTTGCTGAAAAGGTCATGCTTCACATTGGTTGGTGCTCAGTGTGAGATTAGATATTAATAAGCTTTCTGGAAAAAGCTTTTATCACCGGACTTATGGTGACAGTCATAATCTTTATTTCTCAGGGACAAAGGACGATATCGATATGCTGGCCAATGGAAGCATGGCAGGATGCATGGATGCGGTGTCTATGAATTGAACGAGCGTATCTTATATGTAAGCCCATTAAATACACACCATGTTTGAGCTCTTCATCTTTATGGCTCAATGTAGATTAGGCTAGTATGAAATAAGTGTTTCTGGAGCATATCAGTATGTACATTTTAACTGTTGCACAATGCACTTTCTTTTGACCTACTAGCAGTGTATTGGTAACAAATGGTTAGAAATGATTACTGCTTGGAATAGCAGTAATTCTCTTGGTTCCCTACTGCAAAATATAGATTCCAGCCTTTTCCTTTTATGCCAGTGACTAACTGTTTTGTCTGCCTACAGGGAAGGTTCTATTTTGGAGAGTTTGTAGAGGAAGCAACCGATTGCACTGAAGAGATTTCAGGGGTACGGAATATTTTCTGGTCATCTTGAGAGAACTTTCAGGTTTTCTCCTGGGTATATTCTTAGCAGCATGCTCTTTCAGATGCATGCAGGAATAGCAGAGGTAGCTGCTGCAAAGGCTCGAATGTTTGTGAACAAGCCAGATGGAAGTATGTGTTATTGAACCCACTGAAAGTCGTTCGAGTAAGAAATACTGTTGCGGGTTTTAAAAATGAAAATGTTACAGGCAGTAACCTAGTCCATCCATTACTGGTAGCTTCTATTAATTGTTGTATCTTTGTATTTGATTATGTGAAAGTGAAATATTTAGACAGGTAGCCTGGCTTGTTGTCAAGCTGCTGGGGACTTGAAGAGTTACATCAGTAAATAAAATCAACGGACTAGTATATCTAGTTGAGTCATTAATATGTTGAAAAACGAAATGTGTATGTTTTGTATTTTACTTTACTAACGGCTTACTCTTGTTCTGTGGCATCTCATATTTTCTATATCTTGGAATTGCATTGCCATAGTGGTCAGGGAAGAAAGAGGTCCATTTAACGACCCACAACACCCATACTTCTATGAAGATGAAGATGTGTGGATGGCCCCCGGTTTCATTAACCAGTTCTATGAAGTAAGGATTATCTTGTTACAGTTGTTTAAAAGAGATGCAGAAAATTATAAACGAAATTTTTGATGTTGCAGGTCCCTGATTACTGGAAAAGATATGTGCAAGACGTCGATCAAGAGAGAGAAATGTGGTTAAATTCCTTTTACAAGTCTCCACTGAGGTTACCTATGCCTGCTGAGCTTGAGTACTGGTGGTCACAAGGTGCTTATAATATTTTTAGTCCTTCAATGCACTATAAAAGTGACATGCCCCATGCATTTCCCTTGCATGGTTTTTCCTTCTTAATTCTATTATTTGCAATGAGCGAGAATGGAGAGAAATCAAAAGGCACATTTTTTTAATGCGACTATGTCAAGCTTTTCTTCCTTTATAATGCTGTATCTTGGCTTTGGTTGCTTTTATCTCGACATAACATACTGCAAAATGTAAAGATTACCCTGGTGAGCTAAAGACATTTTCCTAGAAACTAAGTCCCTTGTACAGTATTCTAATATTGTGGTAGACTCCATTACACATTCCTTAGCCAATAATTATGTTCAGACGATCAGCTGGTTTTTCGGGCAGTGACATGCTGGAATATTCAGAATTTTTCTCATCTTGTTGTTAAGATAGGGTAATTTTTATTTCTTTCCTGTTCAATGGATGTTTCTTTATGTGACAAACAACTGAGTTCAGATCCTTAAGGCAACAATCTGAGTGTCCTCAGTAGGCATGTGTCTGCTCTTTCATTCTTTTTCTTACCTTCTCGGCTCTTACATTTTTTCTTAAATCATTTGCCAGATCAGAAGCCTGAATTTGTTGTTCTTAGCAAGGAACCAGAAACAGATTCGAAGGACCCATCGAAGCTCATCTATACTGAGAATCCTGTCATCTTACACACACCAACTGGGCGTATAATTAATTTTGTGGAGGATGAAGAACATGGTATCCGCATGTTTTGGCAGCCAGCAGATGGGGAAGATGCAGACCCCAGTAAACTTCAGTACTTGCCCTTGGGGTTTGATGAATTTTATGGGAAGGAAAACGACGAGCAAAAAGAAACAAAGCAGCAGCGTGTTCTGGCATCAGTAGAGAATGCGGCGAAGCAGATGATTGATAACCTGGACAAATGGGCGGAAGAAAAGACGAAAGATTATGAAATGAAAAAAAAACTGATTGAAAAAGAACTCGAACTATCGGAGGCCGAAATACTTCTGGAAGACGCAATTGATAGCATTGATGAGGATTTGGAGTTGGAAGAGATAGAGGAAGAAGAAGAAGAGGAGGTAGGGAATGAGAAAGAACCTGTGGATGAAGCTGAAAAGGCTGAAGTTGTTTCTGAAGATAAGGTTTCATATGAGAGAAAAGATATTTCTCCCTTGTCTAAACAAGACAAGGAGCCTTTAACTGATGATGATGGTGAAGTAGAAGATGAGGTGGAAGATGAAGAGGAAGAAGACGATGCTCCACCGTCGAGTTTTGGCTTTGTAACTCAATCTGATGAACCGAAACAGAACGGCCAGAAAGGAAATGGACCCGGGCGGTCTCCTTTCTCCACAGCATCATTGTTATTCACATCTTGCAGCCTGCTTTCAACAGTAAGTACCAAGTCTCATGTGCTTTTAATAGAACTGTTTCTGAATAGTTAGTGGTCGAAGGGGAATTAAACTTCTTTTCAAGGTTTTCACATTATTTTTCTGGGGTCCAAACTCCAAACCTTTGATATTAACGACTATGATAGTCGATCTTTTAGAAAATACATGAAATAGCCTAATTTATGTTCAAGTTTTGACGACAATAACAACCTTAGTGAAAGTAATAACCAACTTTGTGATAATAATAATAAGAGTCAACTTTTTTTTGAAAATAGTCAAATACACAATTTAGCGACATGGAATTATACCTCTATATACGCGGACCACTGTCTGTGTCAACCACATCAGCATTATCTCTAAATCTTTTATGTGTAATACAAAACAATTTTGAGTTTGGCTATCATTTCGAAAAGATTGGTTAGGTATTGTAAAACGGTGAAAGGTTTGGACATACCAATGTATTGAAACATTCCATTATATGCTCTTGCTTGCCTGACTGGGTTTGGTTAACAATGAGGTGGTCATCTTTGCTGCTCGGTTTTGGTTTAAAAGAAATCATTACACTTTCCTCCATGCAGTTTCCTGAGTTGTGTAGTTGCAGTATAACCTCTGGGGAATTCTTTGGTATGCAGGTTCCATCAAGGCTACAGAACACCTTTGTGGGCAGAAGTGACAGAAAATTGCAAGTGCAGCCGAGGAATCCTTGCTCGCATTCGAGGGAACCCAGCAGCAGGCCCTCGAAAATGGTGAGGTTCCCTCTTGTTCTTGGTGAGAAGGCAAAGTTAAGAGCTAACAAGAAACCTGCATCCGAGAAGTTTGGATCCAGAAACCGGTCCATGAGGACTGCTTCTTCTCAGTTACTTTCCTTATCCCGAATCCTCTCTCGGAATTCCCCTCCTGCGACAGAGGAAGGAACTAGTTCCAAGATGCAGAGGGGAGAACAAAGGCATAGTTGGCTTCATGCAGCACCAGAGACAGATTCAGACTGCATACTGTCGATCCACACTCGATTCAGTTTCCCCGAATCATATAGCACCACCGTCGCTACTTCTCCAGTCGTTGGAGAGCCTCCTTGCTCGACAATGACATGAGAGAGTTGTAATGGTGTGGGGCAGAGTTGTTGTATTTGCTTCTTAACTTTAAGAACAGCCTTGGTTCGAATTTTGAGAACATTGTATTATTTTGTCAGATGGAATGCTGAAAGAACAGCATGAAGTACTGTGTAGCTGAATGTATTCTCGATTCTGTTCTTTCCATTTTGTGGAAGGCATTTGGTGAATTATGGACCTAATGTAGAAGGAAGGGACCGGTTTTGGCTCTCGATTTCGTGAACGAATTCACTTTGGGCACCATTAGAGGTTGCATGGCCGCCATTACATAAGGCGGCGTGAAATACAAGAAACAGAGACACAACCACAGTGTTAGAGAGTGATATAAGATTCAGCATAACCTTGAACCTTCTCCCAACAACTGAAGTTATTGGGACCAACTAGTTTATAACGTGGTATCAAAGTCTATAACCGAAAGGTCATGTATTCAAATCTCCACGACCCCCAATATTAACCGTTGTCTTTCTAGCACATGGTATGGTGGGCCTGTGCAAACTTCAAGCCCATGGGTTGGCTTTCGTTTGAGGGGGCGTGTTAGAGAGTGATATAAGATCCGGCATAACCTTCTCCCAACAACTCCAGTTATTGAGACCAACTGTCCAACTGGTTTATGACACACAGAACAGAGCAATCACTATCGCCACCAGCAGCAGCAAGCCTTCGTAGATCAGTAAGAAGAATCTTGCACATATTATTGCTTGTTCAAGCTAGTGTTTGTGAAGGCAAACTGTATCGAAGGTTCGACTGGAAAAAATTATTGGAAATTAAATCGATAGAAGGTTTATAGTGGATATGAAACGGTTGTATCACAATTAAAATCACGATTTTCAACACAAAATATCATACCACTAACTTTTTTGATACAACCTCCGATATCGTATTATTACGACGAGGAATATGTGGTAGAGAGCATTATTGGTTGTAGACTGATTTTCTAAACCGTCGGCTTTCTGGTTGATGAAAGGAATTGAAAGGCCTTCAGTTCTTCTGGCCAGGCCATATGCATGCCCTACCAAGTTGCCCAATTTGGTGGTCACTGCTTCTCGTGAAGCTATACATGATGCACCGGTCGGTCGAATTTGGTCTCTAGCACCTAGTATTATTGCATACTGCAATATACCCAAACAACCCAAGGTTATGGCAGAACGATTTGTTCGGGTTATCACAATTTTGTGAAATCTCGGTAACGATTGGTATTGATTTGTATTCATGTTTAGATTCACGTTTCTTTTTTTTTTATCTGATCATATTAAGGGTACATTTACGTCATAATCTTTTAATCGATTGAATCGTCAAAATTTCAATTTGAGACAATCTCCAATTAAATGGATTCAGATCCTTGATGCTATCGCGTCCTATTGGTGTAATCTTAATGATTTTCCAAGAGAAAAATGTTTCAAATGTGAAAAAATGACCATATTATATATATATAGTGACTACTTCGGTGCACTCACAAAAATGAGTGCGTTCAATGCACCCAACTCAAAAACTAGTCTTAAGGTGTCGGATTTTGAATTTTAATTTGTAGAATTAGTGTAATATGATGATATAACATATGATAACAACTAATTAGCGGATTACCCTAAGCTCTAGACCTCCAATTTTGAGTTCTATCCCTAAATCCCAAATTATAAACCCTAACTCTAACCCTAAATCTCTAAACTCTAAATTCTTCAAATTAAAGTAAATCTTTAATGGTTTTTTGACCAAATTCATGTGCCTTATTGTTCATCACATTATAAGTGATGATTGACATCATTTTGACATAAATCGCATATTTAAAATAACAATTATGAAGCGAGTGCACTGAATGCACCCAAAAAACGCCATTATATATTCTCATCAAGAAGAAAGACAGAACATGGAACATGAGCGATAGTCAATTAGTCATGTGGTGTCTTCCCGATCAAACTTGGGTGCTTAACCTCAACTGTTTTTGTTTTGGTTCTCATAACTTGGTCGGGTCAGGTCCTAGCTTGCTTTTGTCATTTGATGTTACATACTTCAAGTGGCACTCTCTATGCAATCAATGTACATTCAACGTTTTCCCTACTTTTCTCTTTTTTGTTCTTTTGTTACTCTATTTGATCAATCAACTATTTTCAACGATATGGATGGACAACGTCGTTACGGTTTGTAGGATAAAAATCGATACAATATCAATATATCGTTATGAGATATTGAAATTTTGAATATTATATCGTGTCCTAAAACCATCTAGTCCTAATATGCAAATAAATTTGGCATTCTATTTCCAAAATATTTCGGTACAGTATCGGCAGTCTATTTCCATTAGCTGGTCGGTGGGACACAACAATGGACCCTAAGACTAACTCCAACCCTAGAGCTAAAAAACCATTTACCCATTTTTAGCTATTTTTTGGCGCTCCAACCCACACAATTTTGGAGAGCTAAAAATGGATATTAGTGAATTAGGAGCCAAATTTAACTTTCAATTGGCGGAAAAGTGAAAAAACGAAACTTTTTTTGTATCGAAATTAAAAAAAAATTACATCGCAAATTTTATTTTCAAAAGTAATAACCAACTATAAAAAAAAATTAAAGTGAAATATAAAAATTAAAGGTAAAATAAGTATGGTTTATTGAAATCAATTGAAAAAAGGGAGGTGGAAAGCTAAATTTAGCTTTTTGTCGGGTTGGAGTGAAAATGAGGTTTGGGGAGCTAAAAAACCATATTTGGCTATTTGAAGAGCCAAATTTGGCGTTATGGGTTGAAGTTAGTCTAAGGGACTAATGGACCTTCAAAATGCGACCCCAGGTCAGACGGGAACACCCGCTGAGTTTAAGCATATCAATAAGCGGAGGAAAAGAAATCGAAGCTTTTTTATATGGTTTAGGCTGGTAGGGCTTCATTCATGATTGAAAATCTTGGCGATGGAAGTTGACGATGAGAAAAGCCTAATAAGAGCTAATTAAAAATCCACATTAGATGGACTCGATCAAAGTTCTCATTGATCGGATTCATTCATAGATTTTGAGAGTTTGAAAGACTAGGCAAATAGTCTTGAACTATTCTTGAGCTAAGGCGGCGACAATGAGAATGGAGGAAGGAAATGATGACATCTCGTGCCCCAGCTAGGTAATTTTTAATTCGATAGATTAGAGGTCAAGAGATTATTGATGAGAGTATATGCTTTTGGTGTTTTGAAAATAGCATGAGTTTAAGTGAGAGATGTGAGTGATCGAGGAACCAAACTTGGATTGACCGGAGAATTGTGAGTTGTCAAAGTTTGAAGGAATCATGTATCACAATCCTAATTGTAAAAATGATGCATAATTCATATATTTGTGAATTTTCTAATACAGAGCCCAATTTTTTTTTAAATATACGCACTTTCTAATGAGACAAATGATGGACATCTCCAATTATTAGCAAACAATGGATTGGAACGAACATATGTTGCCTTCACTAGATGTGCACTGATTTGGGCGCCTCTTTTTTTTTTTTTTTTTTTTCGAGTTAGAGTCAATATAATTTATGGTTTTAAAGTTTGTATAGTCTTATCGTATTATATATCTAAACCGTAATAGATATGTGATGACAAAAGACTATCAAAACTTGTAAATATTGCAGGTTACCTATCAAAAAAAACTTGTAAATATTGACGTTGTCAAAGATCCTGATACGACTATGTCAATTGTGATATTCTGCAAGTAGAAACGAGGTGATCCAACGACCCTTACGACCTTACCTCCATTAATTCTGCTTACGAACCCACTGTCAGATGCATCGAGACATTTCCCAGCTCAGCCACTGCTCATAGATTCATAGTCATACCATTTCATTCCTCTGGTTTTTCTCCTCTCATTCCTATCCTCGGACGCAATAAAATCCAATACGTCATCGTTCCAAGGAATCGGTTCCTTCCTTAATTACTGAATAAACAAGATATTTAGCTGATGTGGGAAGCTTAATTATGCACTAATCAATGGCCTAATATATGCTTTGTCTTGACCAGTTACGTCAGCTTCAGTCCCCATCCGGCCACTAGCCTCTCTCCACGTCCTCCCTTCCACCGGCTACCGGCAAGCCCCACCCGGTGGAACGGTGAGTCACTCCGGCTCACTCCGGCTTCGACACGTGTAATGACGGCGCTAGATTACACCGCCGTTTCAGCTTACTCTCCCCTGGGCTAATTCTTTACTAACGGTCTCGCTATCTCTTACGGCGTCACCGTTCACTATTATTGCCGTTTAGTTTAACGATAAAACCTCCAATGACGCCATCCGTCCACCGTCCCAGGCCGTCAGTGTCAAACTTCAGCCGTTCAGCGGCAACGATAATGTTCCCCCCCCCCCCCCCCCCCCCCCCCCCCCCCCCCCCCCCCTCTCACACGTGCGAATTATTTTATTTTTACAACCACATAATTTGCAGAACCCAATCCGTAAATGAGCTCGTCCTAGGGCCCACGCCCATTTTTGACGGGCCTTAACGGTGGGCCACTCAATCGAAATGGGCCCACTACCGGCTGTACCCGGTAAACCGAGGTCTCGAGCGCCCGCTTTCCTGCCTTCTTCGATTCTCCTCCACTCCATTATAAAGCCGGCACAAATCCGCTACCCCGAATCAAAATTTGCTTCAATCTTCCTCAATCCGATTCCTTACGTCTCTCTACAAAATCCATCTCTCAGGTTATGCGAGCTGACGGCCGCCGGGGAATCGAGAGCCCGAGCTCCTCCGCCGCTCTCGCGTTCCCTCGCTTCCGCTTCTTCCGGTACCGCCGTTTGAGGTGAGAGAGATAGTCCGTCTTCTTCGACAACCGAACCAGCGAGCGATTCCGATTACGGAATCCCTAGATTTCTCTCTACAGGTTGTGTTTTGGTTTTTGCGAGTTTCTGTTCTATATGTCGTCGACGGGGAAGATTAACCGGAGAGGACCGGAGCCGACGGAGAAGACTAACAACAATCGCAAGAACCGGCTGACGGAGCGCGCGGTGTCGTTTCACGGGAAAATCGCGGAGCAGATGGCGCCGCCTCAGGCCGAGGCGAGGATGCAGAAGCCGAAAACCTTGCCGAACTTGCTCGCTGGACGAAACATGAATTCGTCGAGCGTGGAGATCCGGCCGCTCAAGCTGACGAAGCTGCTGCTCAACGTGACGGTCCAAGGGAGCGTCGGGGCGGTACAGATGCTGGTGTCGCCGGAATCGACGGTCGGAGATTTGATCGCAGCTGTAATCCGGCAGTACAGCAAGGAAGGACGGCGGCCGGTTATCGCGACCGATCCTTCCCGATTCGGCCTCCATTACTCGCAGTTTAGCTTAGAAAGTAAGATTTCGTAATCCCTAAGTTAATCAATTCAATCGCCGATTCCATTTTTCTTTTTACCAATTGCGTTAGCCGATTATGTTAATTTTTTTTTTATAACCTAGAATTGCGAAAAGATTGGAGACGTGGATGGATTTGATTGACTGACGGTGAATTTTGGATATTGTCCCCCAGGTCTGGACAGAGCAGAGAAGCTTCAAGAATTGGGGTCGAGGAATTTCTTCATGTGCCAGAGAAAAGCGGCGGCCGATTCCGGTAGCGGTGCGCCGCCGTGCTCGTCGTCTTCCTCTTGTTCGAATGAGGTCGAGAAGGCTGCGAGGAGCGGGTTTCCTTGGCTGAAATTCATCGACTTCCGGCAGTAACTCTCTTGGCGGCGCGGCCGGTTAACTGAATGATTGAGACGGTGGCAGGTTGTGGAAACGGTGGGCAGGGGAGTTGAACCTGCTGGAAAATGGTGGAGTCGAATTAGGGGATTTGGTTTAGGTAACTAAAAAATCGCAGTCGGTTGGAAAATTCTCTCCGTCATCAACAAAATTGGTTACTTGTAATCTATCATTTACCAATTTTTTAGGATGCCCATTCAAGGTATTTTTCAAGTGGATGGAGAATTATATTGGAGATAGAGGGTTCGGTTTAGTAGCATTTCAAGAACAGGTTGGTATCGTGATATGTGATACGATAACGATATTAATTTCAAAGTGTACCTATGTTTGAATTGAAAATTTCATTCATCTATGTATAGATAAATGTAAATTTGGAGTATCCTACTTTCCCGCAATTCACAGGGTTCAACAAGCAATCGATATTTCACGATCAAGGGTGTAGTATTATTTGTAGTAGTGGTCCTCTTGTCATTCTTTTACATATAATCGCATCGGTATACTCAATACTGTCAATAGACTTGACTTCTTTTGATTTAGAAACGACAGTGGGTAGGTCTGGGGTGGGTATCTCGATACTCATACTTGTTTCGTGGCAAATTGGATAATTTATAACGGGACGCGAATTAGGACAAGTCAACTCATATGGGTATGTCATTTTAAAGGAAACTAGTAAGAATATTCATTATTCATTATTTTTCATTAAAAACTCAAGAAACAAACTATAATATGATAAATGTAGTTAAATTATAGAAAATGTGAGGTGCTCAACTATTTATAAGTTGATTATTACTAAAATGTGAGGTGCTCATCTATTTATAAGTTGATTATAACTAAAATATGAGGTGCTCATCTATTTATAAGTTCATTATAACTAAAATATGAGGTAGCTAAGTAACTTGAGTAAAGTTACATGCATTTTAGGTTAAAACGGGTAGAGAACGAAGTCGGTCAGTGCAAGTCAGATCAATGAGAGTATCCATTTGCGTCCTGCCCCGCCTTACTCGTCCAAAATAAATCAACAGATCGAATAAAACGAGTTAAATCAAAATTGTAATTGCTAATTTGACGTGGGATATAAACGATTGCCTCGTCACGGAGGGTGATAGGATTAGGGATTAATTAGGATAACGCCAACCTCGATATTAGGCTATTGTTGAGGTTACCCGGCTAACTTATCCACTCCCACTAGGTAGGTAGTTTATGATTTTGGTTTACGCAATAACTTACTCACGACTAATCAACATATCGCCCTCTAAGTAATTAAAACTAATACCAAACGTATAGACAAAGTGTTGACAAGACAAAAACAATACAAAAGACAATAGAAGATTGATTCAATTAATTTTGCTTACCAACTGACATGCACGTACCTCCACCAACAGGAATATCGATGTTTTACCAATGTCTTGAGCCGTTACAAGAAATTCGTTGTTTCCAATGTATTGAACCACGATTTTTCGTTTGTCTAGTCGTTCAAGATGGATGGATGATATCACTCAGTTGTTAGTAGAACGTTAATTATTGATTTTATCACAATTCATTCAAATAAAACTAATGGATTTGAAATTTGCACAAAATTATTGTATATTATGCTTAAATCAATTGTTACATAAAGATGCAATGCATGCATTACCACCAGGGACATACCCAAGTTAGTGAAAGAGTTATTAATCCAAAATTCAAATTTGGGACAAAAAAAACTTTAAAGATGTAGTATTTAGACACTATACTATTTGATAATAGTTAATGATTTTGGTCTATTGTTGAATACCCTAAATAAAGTTATCTGGGTCCGTCACTGATTACCACTTGATCAAACCAACACCGATACCATAAAGAAAACATATTAACAAAGAAAAAGGGATATTAGAATTTACATTGTTTGCTTGTTCGATGGTTACGAGACTAGTCCATCGAGAACAACAACTCTCAAGTTCTATCTTTTGCTTTGATGTGTATTTCTAGCTTGAATGAGAACCCTGCCCGAAACTATATACATGAGCAAATCGAATAACGTACTCAAATTTAGTAGGAGAAAATAAAATCAAATTACTAACGATTCTCAAACTTATGATACTAACACTCCTCCGTACAAAGAAGGCATGAATATCGAGCATGCCAAGTTTGGAAAGTAGGTAGATAAACTGATTCATCCCAAGAGATGCAGTGAAGAGGTATACAAGTTGATAGTCATAATAGATCTTTTGGGGATCAATTTTAGAGGGATGGATGAACTCATAAGTGAAATCACACAATTTATTTGAACGTGCTTTGTGCGCTCATGAAAAATCGAATAGGCAACAATATGAAAACAACTTTAATTCCAGCAAGACCTTAAAGTATCACAAGTTGATTTATTGTAGCATTTTGGACATGATACCACCATATCTTGAGAACATTATGTTGTCTTGTTGTAAACTAATTATGTTATTTACCTCCTTGAGCAAGGATTACATACAAGCAAGTATTATAAAAAAAAACAAGTGAGCTTAGTGGAACACTCAATTTTCTAGATACTCATTCAAGAGTAGCTCTAATGAACAACCCATAGACCACCCATCCTTAAAGGTATAAATAAACTATAAACTCTTTCCATTTTTCCTTCTCTAACTCTCTTTCTTTTATATACACATTAGATATGTCATTTTATGCTTTTGAGTCATGCACCTTGGCTTTCCTTTCTCAAGTTATCTTTTCTTTAGGGTAGTTTCACTAACTGTTGCTTGAAGGGTTCTGAGAAGAGGTTGTAACTATTTTCCCTTGTTATTAATTGGGAATAAAAGTTATCTTCCCTTTTAATTATTTTCTTGATCATAAGTTCATAACCATCAAGTCCTCAACCCTAAGCAATTTGTTGGGCCTCACCGTCCTCTTTGCTGGGTCACATCTATCGGCCATCATTTTTGCAAACCAGAGCGTCTTATTGGGCCTGACTTGGCTATCACCTAAACCCATACCCCGTACTATATTTCAAAAAGCCCATAGACGTCAGCCCAATAGTCCAGCAGGCCATCTTCCCTGTTCTCTCTCCCACGCGTGACCTCGGCGAGCCACGCGCCAGTCGCCCAAAACCCTAGAGGAAAGAAAGAGACTTTGCCGGGGAGCGGAAGCGGAGTCAAAACCTCGCAAGCTGACTCTCTCTCTCGCATTATAAATTCAGCTCTCATAAACCCTTTTTCTTCCTCCCGCTCCTCCGCCTCCTTTTAGCCTCGTTAAACCCTAAAACTCCTTTCCTCCCTCCCGTCGGTTCTCTTCAAAGTCCATCACCATGTCTTCCTCAATGGAGTTTTGGGGTAAGCTCTTTCATTTCCCTTCATATTTATTCATGTTTATCGTTTCATTTTTTTCGCCCGAAAATGGTGTGGGTTTTTTCTCTGTTGATTCTTACGTTATCGGTGGTTGTTCTGAGCTGGTCCGTTTGTTGGTAGCCTGATAGTTGTTCTGTTGTCAAAGATCATTCCTTTTCGTAATCCCTGGGTTTTCTTTTTGGTTCTTTTGTATCTCCTCTTATTGTGAGATAATAATGCCCTGTTGAATCGTGTGCTATTTCTATGCTTCTGGAAAATGACACTTGTTAGTACCCTTTTCCTAGTGTATGAAGCGAAGAACCAGGTTTCATTTTTATGGGTTTTTGGTTGATTCCTCTGTTGGTCTTGGACTTTATAGGAAGCTCCTGATTGTATCGTGCTTGCACCATTATGTTTTATTGGCTTCTATTGTGTTATAGATGGTGCTTATTTGAATGAGTTTAGTTAATAGTGTCTTTGAACTAATCGGGGAGGGTTTCTTTTCGTTGGTTTGTATGTATGGCTTTCGATTTCTAATGTGAGGTGGGATGATGTGATACAGGTGTTGAGGTTAAGGCTGGGAAGCCACTTAAAGTGACTCCTGAGGACGATGTCATCCTCCATCTCTCCCATGTAAGCTCAATTCTATATTCGTTTGAATGTAGCTGAACACGGTGTGTTTGGTTGGTTTATGGTTTGATGTTTTATTTATTCCATCGCTTTGTATGATTTTGGGATTGTAGGCGGCACTTGGCGAGGCAAAGAAGACCAAGGAGAGTGAGTTTGTGCCTCTTTTCATCAAAGTAGGCGAGAAGAAGCTTGTTTTGGGAACCCTCTCTCCTGAAACCATTCCCCAGTTGGCGTTTGATCTTGTCTTGGAGCAGGAGTTTGAACTATCCCACAACTGGAAGAATGGGAGCATCTTTTTCACTGGCTACAAGTCGGTTCTCCCTGATGATGGATATCCTTTTTATCACCTGCTGTTTTTAAGGTTTCATGGTAGAATGTTTAGGGTATTGTAGCTAATTCTGTGAATGTATTGGTTTTATTATCTTCAAGAATCGTGCATTTTTGTTGATGTCAAACATTGCTTCCTTGACTCTTATTCCTGTGGGATTTGCTTGCTTCCACTGAGGAGTTTTCTGGTGAGACACTAAACATTGCTTCTCTCTATATCAAATGTTGCATGTCACTGAAGTTCTGATCTCATTTGCGTTTACAGATTTTGGTTCTGAGGATGAGTCAGAGGACGAAGAAGAGGAGGTCCCAGTGGTGAAGGCAGAGAACGGTATGCGCTTGTTCTTATTTTAAGTGATAGTAACAATATTGTTTAGTGTCTGACCTTTGGTTTCTCTTCCCTATCATAATGATGTAATAGGTAAAGTTCAGAAGGCTAAGCCTGCTGCTCCTGCTAAGGCTGCGGCTGCCAAACCCGAAGCTGCAAAACCCAAAGCTAAAGCTGCTGTTGTGCCTGCTAAGCCTGAGAATGAGTCTGATGATTCAGATGATGATTCCGAAGGCGATGAAGATGAATCTAGTGATGATGGAGAGGTAGCATGTAATGACTTTGTAGGCTTAGATGATTTGAAAATGTGGATATTTTCCATGACCACTCATTCTCCTACTATCAATGATGCAGGACATGTCTGTTGATGCTGGTGCTGATTCAGATGACGATGAAGATGATTCAGATGACAGTGAAGACGAGGAGACCCCAACCCCAAAGAAGCCGGAGCAGGGTAAGAAGAGGTCCAATGACTCTGCTGTGAAAACACCCGTCCCTGCCAAGAAGGCCAAACAGGCCACACCTGCAAAGTCTGGTGAGTTGCTCACTGAAATTATTCTTAGTGTTTGTCTTGGATGTTATCCGTAGTGGGTGGTTTTTGTCTGGTTAAATTTTAAGCTGGGAATGCACATTCTTGTGTCTTGTCATCTTTATCGTTGTTTATGAATTATGACTCTTGGTTGCTGACTAGTCTGCCGTGTTGGGTGTTTTTTGCTCAGATGGCAAGAAGGCTGTACACACAGCCACCCCTCACCCTGCCAAGAATGTCGCGAAGACTGCAGGTAGTGCTGCGAAGACTCCGAAATCAGGTGGCGAGTTCTCTTGCAAGTCCTGCGACAGGTCGTTTGGAACCGACGGTGCTCTCCAGTCTCATGCCAAGGCCAAGCACACTGCCAAGTAAAGATGGTTAAGGGGAATTAGTTACTAAAGGGTCAAGGGATGGTAAATGAGAGGTTTTTGTTCGTGGGAGAGAACTTGTGGGAATGGATGGATGTATGCGAGAAAGTGATTTTGGGTATTTGTTGGCTGGCACAGCATTTGCGGATGTTAAAACAAGTTTTTGATTCTGATGCATTGAGTAGTAGGTTCACTTAATTCAGAATTGTCTACCTTTTATCTTATCCTGCTCTATGATCACCATGTTTGTAGCAGATTGCCAAACATAATTCCAGAGAAGCATTAAGGCTAAAAGAGACTGCATGTTATAATCCAAACTTCCAATGAGTAATATATCCAGTTACATTTTGATAGAACACAATACGTAGTATCTTAGAAAGAAACACACTAAAAAAAAAGGAAGCCCTGAAGTAGTCCCCCGAAAAGAAGATATTCCAACTGTGGCAGCTCGTTCCAGACTCCAAACTTCCCCTGCAGGCTGTAACATTGGGTCAAACCAGTCAGTCACCAATCTATAATCTGTTCCTCGTTGATTGTAAGTCGTCCAGCCAACACCTCCAACCAAAAACCACCTGTAAACAAAGTTGATCATAGGGCGATTATTCAACGAAGCAAAGTATTGTTTTGGAGTAGCAGGGATTCCTGAAACCTGCAAAAACTCGTTAACATGTCAAGTATTTCCTCTTGTAATGCAATAAATACACAAGGATTTGGATCAGTGAAGATAAAAAACCGAATGTATGACTGCAGATTCTGATTGCGTTCTAGCAACTAGCCTCACTACAACGGTGTTCGAAGAGTTCCTTCGCTGTACATGGAATGCAAGCATGGAAAATTGAGAATGCCAACAGTACGTGATAATCGGTCGTTTTTTTATGGTTAGAGAGCAAATATTTCGAAACTCAGCCATGCATGTTATGTTAATCAAATGGTTAAGAACTAAGAATTACAAGTTTGACAGGCAAATATATGAATTCTGAAACCTGCAAAACCACCTGCACAGTAACAAATACTCAATTTCTACCCAGAAACAACACAACATCAAATAAACCCAAGGAAGAGAAACAAACCGGAGACACCCTGAATCCCCTCAATTGCCATACTCCACATCTTTGTGTGAATCCTGATCCTGGTGTCCATAATCAATATTACGATCGGCTCTCGATCCATGTTCCCTTTCCCTTTCCCTGTTCCACTGTTCAATTCTTGCCCTTCTCTCTTCACTACCTTCCCTAACAGGGCTTCGGTTCTCGCGCCTCCCTCTTCCTGGACTGCTACTTCGTTCCCTCCAGTGATCAGGGCTGGTGGTCTTGTGCCTTCTACTCCGGCTCTCATGATACCGCTCCTTTTCATCGTCATATCTCCTACTACTCCTATGGTAATGATCTTCATGGCTTCTATGCCTGTAGGGGCTCCTACTTCTGCTCCTACTACGACTGTGCCTGCTTCTGTAGCTCCCATACAATTGTCGCCTCAATTCCCTACAAAATTGCAGCAGCAACAAATTAATCAGATAGCATAAACCAACTCCTAACAAACAAGACACAGGCAGGCATAGAAATGCTTACCTGCCAATCCTTTTAAGATGCATGAAGTTGCAATAACCACCACGGTTGCAAGTGTTCTCCTCGTATTGCCTGCATGTGGCCTCTCGGAAGTCTGTCACTGGAGAGAAGTCCGCAATGATGGGGCGCCCTGGGATCGGATTGCACATAAGAAAAATGACAGAATGCTTAGCAAACAAGCCGTTCAGCACCTGGCCAAAGAATTAGAAAGGAGAAACTTGATCTATACCCACCGGCATAGAACCTTCCAGTCAGTTTGCGCAAGGCAGTAGCAGCCTGCTCTTCCTCACTAAACTGAACATAAACGTTTCCCACCTGTCAACAAACAACAAACGCTCACTTCTTTGATTGGAAATCAACAAACAACAGAGCAATCCTCATGAAGTGACATGAACAGGAGATCCCCATTAGTATATAGAACTTTACCATGTGGTCAGCAAGGTTGTCGCAAACATTCAGGCTCTCAATCTCTCCATACTTGTGCAACTCCTCAAATAGATCTTCATAGAAGTCCTGTAGTGAAAGGAAGAAACCCAACCAATCGTAAATCTCACCGAAACCATCTTGTAAACACCTAAACTTGATGCAGCTTGAAGCAATTCTATGCACACAGGAAACTGATTCTACCTAATGATCTACCCCAAATTCAAGCAGGAACCTAGCGAATTAAAGAGAAACCCTCTAATCGAATCCAAACGAGAGAAACCCACGATCTTGACAGGAAATGGATAGAGTGAAGCGAGAGGGTGGGAAAATACCTCGAAGTGTTGCTGGATTTTGCGGGGATGGATAGGGTTTCCTTCGGCGTCGACGCCAGGGGTGATCATGTCGGGCCGCTGGTACATGTTGGAGAGGAGGAGTGTGGGGCTGACGCTGGGCTTGGTATGGAGCCTGGAGCAACGGTCGCCATGGCGGCAAGCTCCGATCTTGAAGTAGAAGGGGCAATTCACCCTGTCCTTCTCGGTACCGAAAATCGACGCCAAGTGCTCCGCCATTTTTTCTCTGATCGGATCGCCGGAGATTCTCTCACGCTCTCTCTTTGCTCTTCCAGAAAGTTCCCGTCTGATCGGCTGCTGGGAGCTTGCCTCCGATAATTTTGCAACGAACTGGTTTTACCCGCGGCTTCTAGACGCTTCCTTCCTGGGCCCGTGGGCCGGGCAAGTTGGGTTGCTGCATAGCCCAAAAAAAGAATAAAAGAGGCCGCATTGTTAAAATTGAAAAGGAATTGCGTCTGCCGGGAGTCGAACCCGGGTCTATTGCTTGGAAGGCAATTATCCTAACCGTTGGACTACAAACGCTTGTTGTACTTGTGTTCTAGAAACTCTTTTATATTAACATCATTATTAGTCCATTTCTTGCTGAGAAATGGTAGAAATAAATACATGTGGAAATATTGTTTTCTGGGAATATAAGAATATGGGATATAAGGCCCCCATGAACATGGGAAACCGGCAAACGTCGATATGGACAAGGCATGAGAAGTGAGGCCATGGCCACCATTATGAGTAGAGATGGCAATTTGGACTTGACCCGATTTACCTGACTTGTTTCACCTGTTTTGCGGCGGGTCAAATCCGTCTCGTAGACCGGGGGGGGGGGGGGGGGGGGGGGGGGGGGCGACATGGGTACCTCTCATCAACCCGACCTGCCCTGACCCGCCCCATTCTCGACCCGTTCTTGCCTAAATTACATATAATATTAGTCAAATTACTTAAGATTTTCCTCTTATTACATTATATTTTAGCTATAATAAAGTTGTAAATAAGTGAAAACCTCAATTTCTTCAATAATTTCACTACATTTTATCATATTATGGTTTCTTTCTTGGTCTTTCAATGAAAAGAACGAATATTTCTACTGTTTTCACATAAATTACATACCTAATGGGTCGACCTGCCCCGACCCGCGTCCCGTGATAAATTACCCGACCTGGACCCGACCTGCCATGGGGCGGGTATGGGTATCGAGATACTCGCCCCGGACCTGCTCCATTGCCATTCCTAATTATGAGTTCTACGTACATAGTTGTACTTAATGAATTCGAGTTTTTTCATACTTGAGAGAATCAAAATCATCTTTGAAAGTTTTCTTGCAATGTCGGTGTAATTAATTATTCATGGCGTTCGGAATGTTGGAAGATATCTATTTTTAGTATTATTCGTAACTTGTCTTTTTGTGAAGTATTGATAACCAACCCATTCCAAAATCCCCTTTTAGGAAACTGCTATCTTCGGTATTGTAGAGTTATGATAGACTAATTAAGGAGAGATACAGCACATAAAAGCTAGTCTACGGTGTAAGGAAGTGATCAAGATTCATATATGGATCTCTCTTAACAAGTTTTGAGTTATTGAGACCAAATGATTCATGATAGGGTAATGGGAGCTTATTAAATCATGAGGGTACGTGTTCAAGTCCCGACGACCCCGATAATAAAAGTTCATTTAGAACACACGATATGACGGAGCTATGCAGACTTCAAAATCACGAGTTAGATTTGTGCAAGAAAGTAATCAAAGATCATATATATATAGATTAAAAGCCAAACCAAGTTTCTTGTCACAAAATTTGTTATTTCTTGTTGAGAATAAATCCAATTTTTACCCTTCATCTTTCCTGAGCTTTCTTACCAAAACCACATATAAATCTGTTTCCTTAATTAATTCAGTCAAATGATATTTACTTATCCCTTTAGAAGTTTGTCTTATGATAATTCAAAGAATAAGAAGGAATTGTTTTGTCTTATTCTTTTCCTTCCACAATTAGCGGAGTTAGAATCCAAGGATGGATGGAGAAAAGATCCCGCTATTGTCGGTGGAAGAACCTTCCCCGAAATTGGTGTAAATCAAACCGTCAAATGAAAGCTCAGCCAATTGCTTCACATAAATCCAACCATTATCTACAAGGGTGTATATAAAGCAGTAAAGCCAAATAGAAGTTCTACAAGTCACGTTTATTAAAGAATGTGATGCTTTGTATGCACTTAAGCTTTGGGATTGTAAATTTTGAGTAAAAATACTGTGCAACACACTTTCACATATATACTAACTTATAGCACATTTGTGGATATTATGTTAATACTAGGGTGGGCAACGTGAAACGGGTATTTGGGTATACCCGTCCTTTTTTTAGGGTTACGGGTACCCAAATACCCGTAATTATTTTTACCGGATGGGACTTGGGATCAAAAACTTCTACAATGGGTACCCGCGGGTTACCCGCTAATACCCGTTTGGGTATTACGGGTACCCGCCGTCTAACCAAACCATTAATTTGAAACAACAATGAATGAACATACATGACCTGTGATACGTGATAACATATATTACTAAAACAATATATCCGCTGTCTTCACCTACTTGATTGGGACAACAATATATCCACAGTCTTCTTTCATTCTGTATAAATCAGAAGCAGTAGCTTCGTTAAAATTCAATAGAAAGAATTCCTACCACTGCATGCATGGGAGCGGTTGAAAGCCCAATGCTTTATCTATTCATTTTGTATAAATCAATAGCAGTAGGTTCATTACAATTACAATTCAGTAAACAAAATTCCTACGCCAGTTTTGCCGCCAACAAGAACTCAAATAACGAAAATCACACAAATTTATGGGTACCCGCGGGTACCCGTTATCCGTCCCGTACGGGTAATGGGTACCCGTTAACTCGTACGATTTTGGGACATGGGATGAAGTTTCTTCTCCAAATGAGATTGGGTACCCGTTTCAAACGAGACGGGTACCCAATCCCGTCCCATTGCCCACCCCTAGTTAATACGGTAGAAAATGTGATCTTCTTTTCTAGATAGTACGAATCTCCCAGCAAAACGATCAAATATCATCTCAATGTTCCGTCAATTGCGGTATCGTCTTGTTCTCCTGACCACATGTAGATTCTGTTTCCATCCAGAGCCCCAGTACCTAAATGATTATGATCAGCACACGAATACCAAAACCAACAATTGGATACCTATTGTATTATATTGTTGCAGTTAATTTTGTGGGCTACCGAGACCAACTGATAAGTTGCAGCAGCAGCAGCAGCAGGGAATCAGAAGACTGATGGAATTGGTTCTGTATTTGTTTATTCCAATACCCCATCAGCCAGCTTGCTGCTCAACCACTTGCTCTAATAACCCACCTTTTCTTTCCTTCTGCAGATTCCTTTCCAGCTGGTTATCTCACACTCCATATTTATTGAGCAGTTGCAGCAAGTCAAACAGCTAGCTACATTGTATTCCAAGCCCCATTGTACTAACTGAGAGTATCAGGAAAAGGGAAAATAACAGGCATGCAGGATTCTGCTTGAACAATGAAGTTTGAATCTTTCTTTTTAGATATAAGAATGGCATCAAATTTCTTCAAGGCTGTTTATTTCCAACATCTGCAACAAACAAGCCTAAAGGAAGAAAGAAGAATCTAAGAACAATCTATTACAAAAAAGAGGGAAAGGGGAAGGCCAGAAGAAAGACCCTCTCCCCAATGACCATACAATATACTATATATATAAGAAAAGATACTGCTGTTCTTCTCCTTCTCCTTCTGGCAAGCATGCTTCCCTTTCTGTCCACCCTCTCTTTATGGTGAAAACAGCAACTATCTATGGTCTTAACCTTCTAGGTTCAGCTAGTAATGACTTTTTTTACACTCCCAATTTGAAATCTCTCTGTGAATAGAGATCACATGTAACAATGGAGCCACTTAGAACAATCTAAAACCCAAAAACAAAAACAAAAACAGCAGGCTGTCTGCAATCTGAAATGCTCTCAAGGGCATGTATCCCTTCACTGCTGAACAGCAACAAACAAAATGCAGAGAGCATCATGAACAAATAGGCTTGCGCCCCCCGAACTACAGTTCTTTTGGCTTCTTCCTTCTTCTGGTGATCTCTCTGTAATGATCAGCCAGTCTGTTTATATGATGGTGCCAATGTAGCCAACTCCGGCTATGAAGAAGGTGATGGTCTGAAGGAATAGGTATACGAAGTAGTTGTTCTTCCCATGAACATAGTCATAGCAGCCACAGACGAACAGGAACAATGCAAACCCCAGCTCTGTCTTGTTCAATCTGTCCCCCAAAAAACACAACCAGAAATCAGAAACATAATGCTAAACCGAAAGGTCTCCTATCCAAATGTCGTTACCACAGCAGCCAAAACGGTTTAGGTGAATGGCAGAGAAGCCCACTTCATCATCTCTACTAACTATACTGAGACCAGAAACAGGTCAACCAGACAACAAACCTAACCCTTTATCTATTCCATATATGACTCTCTGAAGTCATGAGTAGTTTCCAACACACTGCAAAGATTCTAGCTATAAAATCATATTTGGAAGAGAGTTGGATTTGGTGGTCAACCATCATCCTAGCTGGGATATGATTGTGTCATCTAATGAAACACCATACCAACTATGACACGAACAGGGCTGTCCATAGAGGGACGCAGATGAAATTTGTCAACTATCTAGTCTAGAGAAGGCAGATTGGCCAAAACAGAATTCAATGAAGAGATTCCAAATTCAAAGCCACTAATTACCTCTCAGCAAACTTGAAGCGGTGTCGTTTGATAGCCTTGGCAGCAGAAGTCTTGTTCTTAGCAGCATCAGCAACTTTCTGCAGGGTATTCCCAAGCTTCTCCGTCACAACCCACTCGTTGGCCCTCCCAGCTCCCAACAGCCCAATCAAAGTCGCCTTGGTGCGGTGCAGCGACATGACATTCTCGAACAGGATCCAGTAGAACAGCAGGTGAATCGACCGGGGAGTCCCCACCGAGTTCAGGATCGTGATGATAGAAGGAATGTAGACCGCTCCCCAGATGGGCACCTGAACCTCGGGCACCAGGATCGTCAGGGGAAGCACGACGCAGTAGAAGATGAATGTCACCATGTGGGCTATGATCTTCCTGACGAAGAAGAAGCTGTAGATGACATAGACCTTCTTCCAGAACCGGACTTTCTGGTTCCTGACGATCTCCATCACCATTTTCCTGAACAGGTTGGCCGGACCGCAGGACCACCTGTGCTGCTGGAACCTGAAGGCCTTGAATGTGCTGGGCAGCTCGCTTTTTACCTGCAGGAAAAGGGAGTGGTTTGTAAGGAAATGAAAGTTTGAGGATGATTGGGGAGATTGGTGGAAAGATTTAGGACCTGAAGGTCGCCGAGGTAGACAAACTTCCAGCCGCGGAGGCTGGCCCTGACAGCGAGATCCATATCTTCCACGGTGGTTCTGTCTTTCCAACCACCGGCGTCATCAATGGCTGCTATTCTCCATACTCCCGCCGTCCCTACACCACATTCATTACATTAACACCAAAATTTACCCCATCCATTCATTCCTCCGCAGTAAAAGTAGAATTCCTCCTGTTCTTCCTTTTTTTTTACTTTCTAGATTTGACTGCTGTTTTCCATGAAACCAACAACACACATAGCACATGCTACTGAGCAGCTTTATGCCAACTTTGTACTACTTGCTACTGTAGCAATCCATTACCATCACTGACATTAACCATAAGATCTAGAAAAGGAAGAATTTTTACTGAAGGGTTAAATGGGATGTGTTCAGCCGAGCCAATTGAATCTCGTATCACTGAGTTCTTAATCGTTTGAAAATATTATCAGGCAGACATTGAATGACAGTTAAAACACGAACATACATCCAAATTTGAATCATGAACCGAAATATAGGATTGGATTGAGTTGTGATTAGTGTGAATTTCATAATTAGTTAGCAATAATTGGGTTTAGTAGTAGTTACCATTGAAGCCGAAGAAGGCATGGGTGGCCGACCCGACTTCCTGCTCCACGGTGAAATGATAGTCCAACGACATCTCTTGCATCCTTGTCAGCAGACACTCGTTGGAATTCACTGCAATAATTCAACAGTTAATCACCACTAAACACCAACCAACGAACCGTCCACACTATTATTGACTGCAATTATCAGCCCCGCCAAAAAATTAATCTCCCCCAAAGTACAGTAATTAATAATGCCCAACCGGGAAGTAAATTCAGCTTCAGCACACTGGAGTACCGAATTCGAGGTGTCGGCAACATGGGTCCCACGGCGTCAAACACAGTAAAAAAAAATATCAAGTTATCAACCAACCACGTGACCGGAAAGTGGCAGCCGGACCCGGAGACGGCCGGCGGCCGCCATGTGGATTCCGCACGGCCCGGGTTTTGTCGGTGGTAAACAAACCCGGTAAAAGACAAACTAACAATTTTGGAATTGACCGAACCACCCCGACCCCTCCCACATTATCCCCGGGATATCCGGGGGCATTTACGTCAAGAAAACAATAAACAGCAGCATTATAGGAATTTCGACAAAATTAATCACGAGAACGGAAAAGCGATAAATAGAAAACAAAAATTAATCACAAGTTTTCGGCGGGAAACTTTGGAGGGGGGTTTGTTCTGTAGGTGCGTCCTCATTTTGGATAGCGGGACGTGTACGGCTGTGATTCGTTTTCAGCAAAGCGATGAAAACAAAGGGGTGGGATCCATCCCGTGATTGATGGGAAAGTGGGCCCCCCTGACTCACGCAGTCGCAACCGTAGGGGAATATTTCCCTTGGCACGGGACAATACCAAAAGCATTCCTTACTTACTCAACTTAATCGTACCACCGACACTCTCTTAATTGCGTAATTTATATATAAAAGTCACATTAAGTAATAAAAAAATTGGAAATTTAGTAAATTTACCGAATCGCCAGCGGCCTTGGACAAGGGCGATCTCCGGGTTGTTGACGAGGAAGGGAATGGCGCGGCGGAGGTAATCCGGCTCCGGCTGGAAATCGGCGTCGAAGATGGCGACGTAATCGCAGTGCTTGGCGTAGCCCCGTTTCAGGCCTTCTTTGAGCGCTCCGGCTTTGTACCCGCCGCGAGTCTCCCGGATTTGGTACCGGATGTTTACCCCTTTGCTCGCCCACCTCTGGCATTCCAATTCCACCATTTGCTGCAAACACCATTTTTTTTTCCGACGACGCAGAGCAAATCATTAAACAAAAGGAAGAGGCAATCCACAAGCCGACAGAAATGGTAACGCCCGAGGATTAGGGGGAACGTGGGGGAGACGGGGCGGAGAGGGAGAGTCTTATCCTATTCGTCAGGTGGTGGAAGAGCCGGAGAAAAAAAATTTAACCTTTACTTCGGATGGATTGTGAATGAGGTCAAATAAGAATGCACACCATGTGACTGATAAAAGTACCGAGAGAGAGAGAGACAAATAGAATTGGAAGGCTCGCATTGCTGGGTTTTTTTATTACCTTGATTTCAGGGTCCGTCGAGTCATCGAGGACTTGGATCACCAGACGATCCGCTGGCCAAGATAGATTCGATGCAGCTCCAATGGAGAGCTTGTAAACCTGTTCGTCGAGAAAAAAAACAAGGAAAACCCAGAAAGAAATTGCATTAGCATTTTCTCGGAAGAAAAACAGGGGAGGGCGGTGGTGGGAAAGAGAGACCTCGCGTTCGTTGAACATGGGGATTTGGATGAGAACGGCGGGGAAGTTGGAGCTACCGGACTCCATATCTTCCTCCAACGCCTCCCAATTGTAACGCTCTTCAGGCTTCTTCCAGAAGAGCTTGACGAGGACGATAACGATGCCCATGTAAACCCTCTCGCAGAAGAGCATCAGGGACATGATTAAGCAAATCACGACGCCGAGCTGCAGCAAGGGGACAATCAACGGAGCCTTGATGAACTCCCACATCAGCGCGAATTGAACCCCAATGTCATCTCTGGACAGCTGCAGCGCCTCTGGTATCACGATTCTCTGCGAATCTTGTGCCATTTCTTTCTTCTTCTCCTTTCTTTTTTCGACTTCTTTTTATTTTTACACTCTGTCTCCGCGCCTGCAACGAGAAAACATAGCAATGGATCTGATTCAGACAATGGGTGGACAAAAAAAAAATCTGGGCTGATAATGTAAACAGGAGCAAAATGGAAACGAAATAAATAAGCGGTTCTTTGGGTTTGCCTTCTTACATGGAAATGACGAGATGAGATATGGTAAGACTTCAATCGAAGCCTCGGAACCCTGTTTCTTCCCCCTCCCAAAAATAAAAGGCAGCGAGAAACCAAAAAGAAAAGGGAAAAGAGCGCTTTTTTCCCCCCTCCTTCTCCTATCTCCTCTTTCTCGAAATCTGTCCTCTTTCCCTGCTCTGCTGCCTCTGTTTCCTTCTTTACCAATGTGAAGAAGGGGAAACAGAGGATCTCTCGAAACAGAGCACCAGAACGGAAGAAGGAAGGCAGAGGAAGAAGAAAAGGAAGAAGAAAAAAAAACACAGAAAATGGGAGATTTTCTGTGTGTGAGTTTCTCTCTGGTGTGAGTGTAAAAAGGAGGGAGACGAAGGTGGTGTTATATAGTCACATTTTACCCCTCTCCCCCCTTGTAAAAATTATGGGGTTGCTGTTTTTTCCCCCTCCTGGTTTCCTAATCGAGATTTTGTGGTTCCTAAAGCATTTACTAAGTTAACAAAAGTTACAGCCCCAGGAAAAAAAAAATGAAAGGCCTAATGGAGGGAGGGACCAATCTGTAAATTTGCCATGGTGGGGGGGTTTTAGGGGATTTTTGGGGCCAAAAGAGATTTTTTTTTTTTGCTGTTTTGGTTACGCCTTTTGGGTTCAGAGAGGTTGAGCTACAGAGTGAATTGTTTCCCTTATTTGATGCCTGCAGGCTGCAACTGCATCCAAGGGCACCTGAAAACTGAAATTGCTGTAAAAATGGGTGTATGACAGAGAACCAGACCATTTCACAAACAATTAAGAAGCAGAAGAAGGAGTTGTGCTTCAAGTTTTTGTAGTTATGTGGTTGTGTGAGACCGACAGGGTGGTGTGACACAAGATGTGAAACGAACCCCGTTATCGTGCTCATAGACCGTTTTGCGAGAATGTCTTGACAGGCATTTGGTGTCGTAAGAAAATTGTCACTGTATTCATTGATGCGACAAAAATGTATATGCACTTCATCATTCATTCAGCGGTCGCAGACCGTTCTCGCACGATCTGACGACGTCGGACTCCTATGAACACATTCTTGCGGCTGGCATATGAGCAATTTAGCAAAATTGGTGCGAAACTACTCGTGAAGATAGAAAGTTTATGACAAGTTCACAAATATGTACCCCTAAACTAAGTTGTTAACCTTGCACTTTTGTTGTGTATTCTTTTACGTTTGCATCCGAGCGTTTCAACTTTTCGATGAAATTTTTTTCATTACTGGACCCACATTCTTGAATCAGCTAGGTTAAATTGAGAAATTATATGATATTATCGAATATTTTAGAATTCGATCTGAAATTATTTTCCGGGTAATGGATCAAAATGGTCACATAGGTTTGATCAAGTAACAAAATGGTCACAAACGTTTAAAACGTAACAAAAAGGTCACACAAGTATCATGTTGTAACAAAATAGCTATTCCATGTATTTCCATTCATACTTTCATCCAAAATGGTCAGTTTGCTTCTCTAAATAAGAGGTAATTTCATAGGTTGGTTAGGTGGTTGATAATTTATTATCAGTTTTGCACTATATCATCAAACTATTCGGTTATTTTGGATGAAAACATGCCTAAAATGAGATGAAATGCCTGTTTTGTTATATCATTATAAATTTATGATATTTTTCTTACGTTTTAGATGTTTGTGACCATTTTGTTACTGTCCCAAACCTATGTGACCATTTTGATTAATTACCCATTCTTTTACCCTATTGAATCCATTGCTCGTTAAACTTCATCCATTTCGAGCATTACAAATTTCTTCGATGAGAAGGTAGAATATTTTCTAAACTCATGAACATCCAGAATAGGAGTAATAATTTTCTTTTTCGTTGAATCTTTATCGGTATATTATATAGGCATGGATCCTCTAAAATTGTGAAAAATGATTTGTGAGAAATAAATTATCAATATATTATTTAAGTGCGACTCCTCTAGAATTTCGAAAATAAGTTTTATTTATTTTATGGCAAGAACATTATAGTGAAAGTTCACAACTTTATAGTTTTGATTTTATGGCAAAAGCATTATGGTTACTAGTTAGAGTTTAAGGTAGCTCTATTTCAAAGAAGAAGAAAAAGTTAAGGTACTTCCATATTTCCAATCAATTACTATTATAGGACATACAACCCACTATAGGAGGCATTTAAGAGTTAGTAATATTAATTAATTAGATAAAAAGGGGAGTTTAATAAATCATGTTCCATATCCTCTTTTGCTCAAATCTTAATTTGGAAATGGGAATAGAGTCCAATCAAATGTTTTCCAAAAATACATTTTAAACCAATGAATTGGGTACACTCAGATTCTGTTAGTAATTAGGAAATGTTTTAAATGTATATTGGGAAATGTATTTTTGGGAAATATTTGATTAGAGAAAAATGTATGCAACAAATCTTTGATTGCCCTTCTAAAAATCCTTTCCATATTTGGGAAACATACAATTAATTTCGCATTCCATTGCTCCCCTAACAAAAACTTTTTTCTCCTTGCATGTTTCGGTCCATATCTCTCGGGATGGCAATGGGTTAGATTTTGTCAAATTCAAACCTAAACTCATGGATTTATCTGCGAAAAAAATCTGGGGTAAACCCACTGAGTTTGAAAAACTGAAACCCAACCCAACCCGTTGGGTATCCGCGGGTTCATGGGTACCCATGAGTTTTTGTCGTAAAAAATTTATAAAAACAAGTTCCTATCAAAATAAAAGACAAATATCAATCTCTCCATACAAATTATCCATAAATAAAACACCATTCTAGAAAATTCAAGCAAATCACAAATTAACCATACAAATTGTTCAACACCAATCTAGAAAACTCAAGAAAATTGAAGCAAATAACAAGTTCCTCCTTGTCAACTAAGTTTCTTCTCTATTGTCCACTCCATAATATCAACTTCATTCTACACAATTAGAAAGAAAATAGTAGACATGTCTCCACAAACATAAAAAATATTAGTTGCTTAGAATATTGAATATTCCGGAAAAGTTAATTATATGGGTGTGGGGGGTATCCATGGGGTGGGTATACCTAAACCCAACCCAACCATTGGTTCGGGTTTTGTTGTCATCCCTACTCAAGATTACCTAGGGCTAGGCACATGAGTGGTTAGTTCGCAGTTTGACTTTGATCCATCCATGAATAATCCAAATCGTAGTGCAGGTGGATTTGCGGATTGATAAGTCTCTTACCCACACTTATTTGGGTGGGTGGTGGGTGGATTGCGGGTCACTCAAAAAGTTATTTCTTATACTATTAAATAGTCATCATATTTCCTAATCGCACTACACAATGACCATTTACTTCTGGAGGTGGAGAATAAAAAATATTTTTGCACTACTATTATTGGTTACTATGTCGTGTAATGTATATTAGATAATGTGATGCAAGAAAACCCACAATGCAAATCCTCATTCAAAATACCTCCGCTAATCGCCGCCGCTGCCTCCGTTGTGAGGCTTCTTCAGAAACGACAAGTACTGGGACGAACCCACAAGTGGGGCGAGGGATAGGATTATTCAATCCTACGGGATTGCCTCTCAAGATCGGAGTGACGCCGCTGTTTCTGAGTGGATCTTCTCCTGGGTTCCGAGATTTTGGGGAAACGGAATGAAGGGGAATAGCGCAGAACAACTTCAAAGCCTTGATCCTTTCGCCAAGTGCTCTTGCCGGAAATTCTCAACCTCCTGCCCTCAAGTTTCGGCCGTAATCTTGAGGAGTCTGATTGCTTTCCCCCATCGCTTTCATCTGCAGGATACGGTGGAAAAGGCAAGTTCAGATCTTGCTCTAATTTTGAGGTGATTGGCTGCATCCTCCACTCAATTTGCTCGTGGGTGTAGCTCTTTTGGAAAGTGAATTTCCTCTACAATCCTTGCTTGCCTGATTTTATTTTATGAATTTCTTCATATCACATAATGATCCTCTTTCCCCTGTAAAAGGTGGGTGGCTAGTTTAAATAAAGTTGCAGAGGGTTCTTCTAATAAGAATGGCTCTCCTGATTCCCAATGTGTAGTTGTGTGGCATGTCGTGTGCCTCTTCTGTTTGTGGCTGGTTACTGCAACTGGATAGCTGAGTGGATCTTCTCCTGGGTTCCGAGATTTTGGGGAAACGGAATGAAGGGGAATAGCGCAGAACAACTTCAAAGCCTTGATCCTTTCGCCAAGTGCTCTTGCCGGAAATTCTCAACCTCCTGCCCTCAAGTTTCGGCCGTAATCTTGAGGAGTCTGATTACTTTCCCCCATCGCTTTCATCTGCAGGATACGGTGGAAAAGGCAAGTTCAGATCTTGCTCTAATTTTGAGGTGATTGGCTGCATCCTCCACTCAATTTGCTCGTGGGTGTAGCTCTTTTGGAAAGTGAATTTCCTCTACAATCCTTGCTTGCCTGATTTTATTTTATGAATTTCTTCATATCACAGAATGATCCTCTTTCCCCTGTAAAAGGTGGGTGGCTAGTTTAAATAAAGTTGCAGAGGGTTCTTCTAATAAGAATGGCTCTCCTGATTCCCAATGTGTAGTTGTGTGGCATGTCGTGTGCCTCTTCTGTTTGTGGCTGGTTACTGCAACTGGATAGCTAATCAACGTCATTGCTTGCACTCATCCTGCCTACCTAAGATCACTCTTCTGATTGAATTATTAGATGCTTGTCATCTCTTTAGTACTTCTAGTAGAGTACTGTTAGCACAATCCATTTGCAAAAATAGGATTGCCGCCTTGAATCAATGAACGAACATCTCTGCTTTTTGTGTTGTCTCATTGATATTAACATTTTTACGCTCTATTATTAGTTCTCTTAAGTTTATAACTCCTCTTGGCAAATTGCTAGTTGCGATAATGGGAATCCTCTTCTGGAACTGTCAAGGGATTGGCCCTATAACAACCAATAGACAGCTTGCCGAAACAGTAAGTCGTTATTCAATATACTTGTTGTTTCTAAGTGAAACAAAAAACGAAGATGATTTGGTCAGAGACAAAATTAAAAACCTTGGTTTTAAAGAAAACTGTCTCGTCAGTGCTATTGGCCTATCTGGCGGGTTAGCAGTGGGTTGGGCATTGGATGTAGATTGTACTATTAGAGACAAAAATCGCTTCTACATTTCCTTAGAATGTCAACATCCAAGACTCGGGAGAGCTCACTTCTTATTTGTTCACCTTAGTTGTGACGTAGGGACTAGGCAAAATCAACTCAATGAATTATCTGTCATTATTCGAGCTGTTCTTCTTCCATTATTTATCCTCGGAGACTTTAATTGTGTCCTCGACAGCTCTGAAAAATTAGGAGGCAGATGTCCTGCCCTTTCTGCCCTGGACCAACTAAGGAATTTTTGCCTCCATTCAGGTCTTCAAGACCTAGGTTTTAATGGCCCTAACTTCACCTGGACAAATCGCAGATCGGCTTCGGATCATATTATGGCTAGATTGGACAGAGTTTTAGTCACCTCTTTGGCTCTAAACCTTTGGCCTCTCGCCAAGGTAACTCACCTATCAGATCTAGGTTCGGATCACCGAAAAATTGTGCTGCAACTCATCCCGCCCCATAATTTGGGCCAACATCGCTTTCATTTTGACAGTCGTTGGGCAAAAAACTCGGAAGCAAGAAAAGCTTTTGCTGACAAATGGGGTAACCAAACTTCTGGTACAAGGCAATTCCAATTTTTCAACAACCTCAAGTCCTCGAGGCTCGACCTTGTTGAATGGATGAAAAAGGGTACTTCTAACTCGTCTAGGAAAATTAAAGAACTTCGTCTAGACATTGATACAGCCAGAAATGCTCCATCTGTTGACTGGGAAGCGATTAAGGGGCTTGAACAAATGTTATCATCTTCCTATCTCCAATAAGAGATTTATTGGAAACAAAAATCTAGAGTTACGTACCTTCTGGAAGGGGAGTCTAATACTCATTTTTTTCATACCATTACAAAGCAGAAGAGAAGGATGAATACAATTCTTTCCCTTAAGGATGATAACGGCTTAGTTCATTTAGAGGAAGAAGCTAAAGCCAAAGTTGCAGTTACTTACTTTATGGAACTCTTCTTATCTAATCAACCTTTAGTTCATGAATTCATTTTGAGCTTGGGTCTCCAGGAAAAAGTGAATGATTATATGAATACTTGCCTTGCTGCAACAGTTACAAGAAAAGAGATAAAAGATGCTACTTTCTTGATCGGGTCTTACCAATCCCCGGGGATAGATGGATTTACTGGAATCTTCTTTCAAGCATTTTGGGATGTGGTTGGGGAATCCCTTTGTGATGCTGCCCTCTCCTTCTTTCATACGGGAAGATTGTTGCATAACTTTAATCATACGCTGATCACGCTTATACCCAAAACTCCAAATGCTGAAACCATGAAACAAATGAGGCCTATAGGACTCTGCCAAGTATTCTACAAGATCATTGCTAAAATCCTAGCAGATAGGTTGAGTCGTTTTCTCCCTCTTATTGTGGGCCCCAACCAAAACGGCTTTGTGAAAAATAGATCTATCACAGACAACATCCTAATTGGGCAAGAGGTGATGCAATTTCTCAAAACCAAAACCCAAGGAAAGGAAAAATGGATGGCTTTAAAACTAGATATGGAAAAGGCCTACGACAGAGTTGAATGGCCTCTCTTGTTTGAGTTACTTAAAGGCCTAGGATTTGGAGATAAATGGCTCAAATGGCTAAGATCATGTGTGACAACTGTATCATTCTCCATTGTCCTAAACGGGTCTATCCATGGCTATTTCCATCCTCAAAGAGGATTACGCCAAGGGGATCCTCTCTCCCCCCTCTTATTCGCTCTATACACAGAAGCTTTCTCATCCCTTATAGAGAATTCCATTAGAGATTCTAGCCTTCATGGGTTACGTATTCACAGAGAAGCTCCGCTGATCTCCCACCTATTTTTTGCGGATGATTCCTACCTATTCCTCCGTGCCTCCTCTACTGAATGTGCCCGTATAATTGAAATACTTCATGAATATGAAGTGGTGAGTGGGCAACGAGTTAATCTCCAGAAATCAGCCGTTACATTTAGTGCTAATGTCTCAGATCTGGAAGCTACTCGTCTAGCTGGTTTACTTGGTGTGTCAGCAATTGGAGTTCATGATAGATATCTTGGTCTTCCATCCCAGGTTCATAGATCTAAAATACAAACCTTTCGGTATATTGAAGACTCCTTAGCAAACCGTATACGTCATTGGAAGTCAAAAAACATGTCTTTGGCTGCCAAAGAAGTAGTTATCAAAGCAGTGGGGACAGCAACTCCCGTCTTCGTGATGTCCTGTTTTAGACTCACTTCTGATTTGTGTAGAAGGATGAACGGACAACTCTCCACCTTTTGGTGGGCAGGCCAAGACAAGGAAAAAGGTATACATTGGTTATCATGGTCTGAATGTTGTTTCAGCAAATTTGAAGGAGGATTGGGATTTAGAGACTTTGATAGGTTCAATGTAGCAATGCTAGCCAAACAAGCCTGGAGACTTATCTGTGAACCGGAAAGTACTCTTGCCAGAATGTACAAGGCAAGGTACCATTACACCGATCATTTCCTTCTAGCCCGTCAGGGGGCACGTCCTTCTTGGGCTTGGCAAGGTATCCTGCAGGGTAGAGATCTACTGAATAAAGGTCTTCGCTGGCAAGTAGGATCAGGAACTAAGATAAACACCTTACTCGACCCTTGGCTACCAACAGACCCTCCTTCTAGCCCTGTGTTGTTAATTGGTGCCTCCCTAGATCACCCAATGGTTTCTTTTCTTCTGGATTCTAATGCTATGGAGTGGAATCTGGACTTGCTTAAAACCATATTTCCCCCTGTCACGATCGACAAAATCTTATCCATCCCTCTCCCATCGTCCCCCCAAGAAGATAAATTGATTTGGCATTATGACAAGTCTGGTCATTATACAGTTAAATCAGGGTACCACCTTCTTTCGAATGGTTTAAATTTACCCAGAAACTCCCTGCCATATTTTTTGAACACCAAGTTCTGGAAATTCTTGTGGAATATTCCAATGCCTCCTAAGCTCAAATTCTTTCTTTGGAGATTGGTGCGTGGGTTTCTACCAGTTAAAGGAACCCTCCTTTATAAGAAAATTATTTCATCAGGTCTATGTCCTGTTTGCTGCGAGGTAAATGAAGACTTCAAACATTGCTTCTTCGACTGTAGAATCACTAGAGAACTGTGGACATTATCTGACCTTGACCATATAAGAGATATGATGAGGGAAAGTCCTATGGATCTTGCGTGGAGAAACCTCTTTCTCACGCCCCATATCTCCAAGAATGATGTAGCTTTCATTGTCTTCTTATTTTGGAGAATATGGAAAGGCCGATGCAAGGCTACTTATGGATACATTTTATACAGGTCTCATGTCCTATACAGGCAACTATTAGCGCAGGTGGAGGAATGGAGAATGGCAGAAGCACAGAAGGTTCAGAGATCCGAAGAAGTCCAAAGGTCAATACCCCACTCTTCCTCAGGCCAAGGTCCTCATTCAAGGAGAACAGATGTTTCCTTCCCTAGTGAAGGTATCCTAGTTCGTTTTGACGGGGCAACAAAAATCCCTCAAGGATGTGCAACTGGCTTCGTCGGCTTTTCAGGTGATGGAAATATCACTTTTGCAGTTGGTAAATTCTATCAGGGCATTTCAGATGCCTATATATCAGAATTACTTGCTATTCGTGATGCTATGAAATGGTGTCTCACCCACAATTTTTTTACTGTTGTTTTCTGTGGGGACTCTCAATTGGTCATCAAGGATGTGACATTAAAGAAGACTTCACATTCAAGAGCGGGAGCTTTATTAGAGGAAGTGCACTCTCTTCTTTCCTCCTTCCTATCTGTCTCGTGTCATTTTGCTCCTCGGAGCTTCAACAGAGCTGCCCACCTCGTGGCAAAACAGGCTCTTTTATCGGGAGTCCGGTTGCATACGGACTACCGTTCTCTTTTAGTGTCTTTCTTGTAATTGTGTTGTCCGGCCATGCCCTGGGGGCTTATCTTGGATAAAAAAAAAATGTGATGCAAATCCTTGAGCTTGATATAGAAATAGAAGAAAGGACTGAGAAAGTATGGGATGAGCGACCGACCGTAGCAGTAGAAAGAGCTTTCTTTGGAAATCATCAGGAAGCATACAGTGGGAATTTACTGCAGTTTATGGGGACCCGACCTTAATTCAATGCCGGGACCTGTGGCTATCTACGGCTTTTAACCCTGTTTGCATAGGCTCGTGCACAGATTTACGTTCAATAATCCCAGGGGCTAATCAAATGGGAGTTCGTCCGGCAGACTTTGGAGGCAACGATGTTTTGTTATAGCATCTATAACGGCCTCGGGTTTAGGGGGGCAACCCGGCAAATAGACATCTGCTCACACATTCCATATCCATATATGGAGTTCGATAAATTTTTTTGTTATTCTGTAAACAGAATAGAAAATTTATAAAATTTTCGTTGCAATGCAGCCAAAGTCGCAATTCTATGTAGAAACATTTTGGTGATCTAGAAGCGTAGAAACATAAACTTTAAAGCGTAGAGTTTAACTACAATTGTAAGTGAAAAATGGGACAATTGGTTGGAGTAATGGAAATTTTGATGCAAATGCTACAAGGATGCATAGGAGACCAAAGTGAAAAATGTATAAATTAATATAATCTTACTAATTTGCGATGAAATTTTTATAAATATTAATCAACTTTTCTGATGAATAATTGGAGAAGCGTTTTAGCTCGTTTAACACACAACCCAACTCCACCCTTCCATCACTCATCCATCTACTGCACAAAGTCACCCATTTCTATAGTCAGACATCGCCTGGATTATCACTATGATTAATGGTATCTTCAGTTCATCGTATGTTTTCTTAATATTGCGTAATAATAATTTAATGGAGCAAGATCCAAAGGATCACTTCAGTATGCGAATAAATTATTTGCTATTTTTCCTTTTATAAAGGTAGGGGTCAACACTAGAATATATGTAAAGTAAACATGAAGAAGTGGAACAAAATCTAATATTCTAGGCATTATTGAACATATCTCATTATCTTCTCAAGATCAGCGGAGCACATCGAGGGAACTGGGAAGGAATAATACTTTTGTTGTCTATATATCGTTTACTTTCTCTTTTGTGGTTTCCACTTTCCCCAATGTCCAGTTCAATTAGGGTCTCGTTTAAATCGTAATGTTGGTTTAGCAAGTGATAATTATTCGGTCAGGCTGGTTTTTGACACAGTATGTTGAAAAAATAAAAAAAATGTCATTAACATACAACGTATCTCAAGAAAATCTCTCCAAAATCTACATTCATATTTAAATAAAATAAAAAATATATACAGACAAAATGACAAATCCTCATATTCCAGCAAACATCTACACTTTCGTGATTGAATCCAACAAGTAACATCAACATTTTTTTTTAAATTAATTAATTTCACCGAAACGACGCCGTTTAGTTTGAAACCGAAAAATCGATTATCCAATCAGACCATCATAATTTTTAAATTTTGCCGAATTCGTCCAATTTTGACTGCCACTTCATATCGAGAATATTTCAATCAATTATGTATCCCGTATCGTTAGAACCCGATTGTACCCTCCAGCATACCACGGGTTTGATTTGATGGTTTAGGTTTGGAGCATGCAACTCGAGTGGGTGACCGACTGGGCAATGGAACTAATCAATCAGCCACTCTTTTGCGACCAACTATTCTCTCATAATTTATGTCTTTCACATGGAAAAAGAAAACAAGACAAAAAGGGAAAATTGGGAAGGTTGGATCAGGTAAATGGCTAATCACAAAAGTATTGTGTGTGGAAAAGGTGATCAACAGACATTGTGACCTACCCAACCCAACCCACATTTGAGTTGTGGTTTTTTTTACTCGTTATCTTATAGCGTGTTACGACTTAATCATTGTCTTTAATTGTAAAATAAAATTTTAGGATTCATCATTAAACCCTATCATAATTTTCATGTACGTACTTAAAGAAGAACTCAATTGACATAGCTGGAACAATCTCGAGGCGTATAGACTCTAAACGGAAAGGCGGAGGACATTTTTGAACAAGATTGAAATTTGGGTAATCGAATTCGACAAATTAAAAGAAAACCCAGATTGCAAAAAAAAAAAAAAAAAGTGAAACTTTGAGGACCTAATATTTTACCTTCTATATTTTTTTTTTTTAACATAATGAGTGCATTATTGTACTACTGAATCAGTGATGGAGGTAAGAAGCCAGAAAAGTCCCATGCAAATAAATCTTTTGTCCCTCCTTAACTTCTGATAGGTAAAGTGGCCTTCTTTCTCTTCAAAAGAACAAAGAGGATGCAGTCTCATTGAAATGTAGCCCATACGCCATTATTGCATCCTCATAAATCTCCAGCCGATCCATACCAAAATAATGCACTTGAAGCCTCTTAAAATTGGAACTGGTAACAATGCTTCACTTGGTTGAGAGAATACCAAGATATTTTGCTAAATAGAAAGCAAGAAAACACTACTGCAGTCCTGGTCGACGAAGGTGAAGAAGCGCCCGCGCCTTAAGAGCACAAAGCAATTAGTCTCGATCACCATTCGAGTTATAGAAGCTCTAAACGCTCAATTTCACCATAAGATTTTCATAATTAATTCAGGTTCGAAAACGACATTAAAGAATGAAGCTCTTGAGTTACGTTTATGTCTATTTCGTCCGTCGTAAGATCCACGATCAAATCATTATGATGTACACATGATATGACGTAGTAAAAACAAATACACGCGATAAAACCACTTATTTTTTTCTTGCGTTTGGCAAGAACTTCAAAAGCGGAAATGAGGCAGTAAATCATGGTATATGGACAAGAAAGAGGAAAACAGACACGACCAAGCAAATCCACCATTTTTGTTGTTTATTTATGTATTTTTCAGTGAACAAAATCAACCATTTTCGCGCCAGAAACTTGTGCATCAATCAAATATGGCAACCACTTTTCCGGGATATGATGTCCAATCCAACATATTTGTCCCCACGAAACAGACAATTAGTGCTTCACTTTGCTGATGCTCCACAATGAGAAAAAAAGCCTTTTCCTTTTCCACAATGTGCAAAAATGGTGGAAAGAACAGACGGCGATGGCAAAGAAGAAGATATGGGTAATAAGGACAGCAGGCTCTATAAGTTTGCATAGTCTCACCATCATGGTTCTAAAAAGTATTTGCGTCTAAACACTTGTTTGACCTTGTCTAGACACTGTATAAAAGGAAGATATCCGGGTTTGGTCATAAGCATCCGGACAAGGCGTCTTGAGCATGTTGTGGCTCTGGTGGCGTTTAGATAGCACTGAGTTGCACCTCAAAACAACGTAACGATATCTCTTTTCTATTTTTTGATATGCTATTAGGTTACGGAGAAATCAGGTCCATCCTCCCTTTTCCTTCTCCCCCCTCCCGAGTGTTGCTAGCCGTTAGGCTAGAGTTAGAGACGACCATCTTTATTCTTTAGAGTGACTTCTTCGTTCTTTTTCCCCCCCGCTTCTTCTCTCTCAATCTGCTCCGCTATTTTCCAACTTCTTCTTCTTCCTTTTCTGTGTGTACCGTGTGTTGTTGATGAGGGTTTAGAAATGAGAGCTAGACGCGATGATATTAGTTCATAACCTTGTGATTCTAGACAAAGCCCCAATGTCTGCCTTACGCCTAACACTTTCTTGAACCTTGCTCACAATATCTACCTCATATCAAAATCACTTTTTTTTACTCCCTTACTATATAATTTCCTTCACTACTTGCTAGTAAAAATCTCATCCTTTGGTTTTGTTTACTCGAATCAAATGCTAAAATATTGCGACATTATGAACATGGAAGAGAAGTACAAAGAACCGAAAACCTAAGAAGAAATAGTTACTAGCCACACATTCATGCCTATTCATTCTTTAGCCAAGCACATTGATCAACAATCTTGCCCCCTCAGCCAAGTTAACCATGATTCATCAATAGCCCTAATTGTTACCCAATACTATTGAGAAACCAGTTTCCAAATATGTTATAGCTCATGTTCATTATCTTAGAGAATTCACACTATCTAGCTCTAAATTGGGTCGTCATTCATCTAAAGTTGACTAGAGTCTATGTGAGTTCGTATGTGAATCTGGAAACAAAAAGTTTGATCAAGATGAGACGAGTGATTATTATGTTAGTATTCTACAAATTCAGTGACAAATTCGTTAAAAATTAAAGCTTGATTACTAATCTGTTAATGACCCCAAAGTTCATGACCATTTGTGTAATTAACTCTGATACAAACAAAACCGTCTAAACGAGGCGTCGTTTTGCTCAGAATTTTGCAGAACAAAAGACACTTCCTCTTCCTCCGTTTTTGTTTCAATTTTAGGGTTTAAGAACAAAACCCACAAAACTTCGGAAACAATTTCTGCAGCTGAGCAGCCGAAGAAGCCATAGCAATGGGAACTTGGTTGGCTTCCTCCCGTGTCTCCCCTTTGATTCTAAGGTCCATTTCAAGAAACCCTAGATCAGTTTGTTCCCAAGCTGAACTCCCCAAGAAGCCCGTCCCAGAATCTGATTCTCCTCCACAGAATCTCAAATCAAGCTCGGATTCCCCCGATGAAACTTCCCCAGAACCCCATTTCCCCGAAATCGCAACTTCAGGATGTAAAGACTCTGTCTTGACGCAAGCGGACGTGATAAGCAGCCTTCTCAGCCGTAAAAACGATCCCGATTCAGCTCTGCAATACTTCAAGTGGGCGGAGAGGAGACGCGGGCTTGTAAGAAGCATTGATTGGATATGCATTCTGCTTCACATTCTGGCGAAAGATCCCGGGACTCGTCGGCATGCACAGAATCTGCTCAATCAGTTGGCTTCTGGCGATTCAGGTCCGACTCCCAGTATCGTAGTTGATCATTTGGTTCAGTGTCCAGAAAGTTTCGGTCTTGATCCGGATCCCCTGGTTTTCGATTACTTGTTGAATAGTTATGTTAGAGCTGGAAGGCTTGATTGTGCCATAGATTGTTTTAATTCAGTGGTGGGTCGTGGTATTTTCCCGTCACTGCCATTTGTGAACTTAGTCTTGAGGGAATTGGTTAACAGTGGCTTGATTCGTGAGGCTCACGATGTCTACGATAAAATGGTTGCGAATGGCGTGGAAGGGGATAGTGTAACGGTTAAAATTTTGATGCGTGGCTGCTTGAAGGAAGGTAGAGATTCGGAAGCTATTGAGTTTTTTATGAAGGCGAAAGAGAAGGGTACTGAGCTTGATGCTGTGGCATACAGCCTTTCCATTCAGGCTGTTTGCAAGAAGCCTGATGCTAAGTTAGCGTGTGAGTTGTTGAGCGAGATGAAAAACAAAGGATGGGTTCCATCTGAGGGTACTTTTACCACAGTCATTGGGTCTTGCATGAAGCTTGGGACTATGGCTGAAGCTTTGAGACTTAAAGATGAGATGGTGAGTTGTGGGAGGTCGGTGAATGTGGTGGTTTTTACGAGTTTGATTAATGGTTACTGTAAGCTAGGCCAATATGATAGTGCCTTGGATCTCTTTTATCGAATGGGCGAGTCAGGGGTTGCTCCTAACATGGTGACATACTCAATATTGATTGATTGGTCTTGTAAGAATGGGAATATGAATAAAGCTTGCGAGCTTTATGGACAGATGAAGAAGAAAGGCATTCGACCAAGTGTGTTCACTTTCAACTCCTTGCTACAAGGACTCTTGAAGAAATGTTCCCTTGAAGAAGTGAACAAGTTGTTTGACGAGGCAGTTGAAGATGACATTGCTGATGTCAGCACCTATAACTGCTTATTATCATTCTTTTGTAGTGAGGGCAAAGTAGACGAAGCACAACATTTGTGGGGAAAGATGTTAAGCAAAGGTATCACACCTACCATTGTTTCATACAACAACGTGATTCTTGGCTACTGTAGAGTAGGTAACTTGGATAAGGCATGCAGTGTGTTGTCCCAGCTCCAGGACTCGGGTATCAAACCTGGTGTGATCACTTACACAATTTTGATAAATGGCTATTTTAAGAAAGGTGACCCTGAAAGTGCTTTCAACATGTTTGACCAGATGTTGATTGAGAACATTCCCCCTTCAGATTACACATACAATTGTTTAATTACTGGGATGTGCAAAGCAAGTCAAACATCTGAAGCACAAGTGAGGCTAAGGAAGTTTGCAGAAGAAAACGGGTTTGCTCCTTCAGCTTTAACTTATAACACCATCATTGATGGATTTGTGAAGGAGGGTGATATCAATTCTGCATTGGCAGTTTACGGAGAGATGTGTGAAGGTGGTCTTTATCCAAACGTTGTCACTTATTCTACATTGATTAAAGGCTTATGCAAAAGCAATAACTTCGATTTTGCTTTAAAGATGTGGCATGATGTGAAAAGCAAAGGACTTCACCTGGATGTTACTTTGTACAGCACTCTGATAGATGGATTTTGCAAGAAAGTAGACATGGAGAGTGCATGGCAGTTCTTCTCTGAACTCCTTGAGGTTGGGCTATCTCCGAATACTGTCGTCTACAATAGCATGATAAGTGGCTTCAGGAATCTTGATAACCTGGAGGCAGCACTCAAGTTGTATAAGAGAATGCAAGCTGAGGGAGTTCCTTGTGATCTTCGAACTTACACGACATTGGTTGATGCTTTCCTGAAAGCGGGCGAACTAGTATCTGGTATTGATCTTTACACTGAGATGCTTGCCAAAGGCTTTGTTCCTGACATAGTAACATATGGTGTCCTAGTAAATGGGCTTTGTAAGAAAGGACAGATTGATAATGCACAAAAGAAGCTGGAAGAAATGGATAGGAAGGGCATCACTCCAAACGTTCTCATTTACAACACTCTAATCGCTGGACACTTTAGAGAGGGAAACATACAGGAGGCATTTAGACTGCATAATGAGATGCTTGACAGAGGTCTTGTTCCAGATGATACTACTTATGATATGCTTGTTAGCGGAAAAGTGAAGGGACAACGTTCAACATCAACTCCTGGGTAGGAAGCTTGATCTGGTTATTAGAGTTCATTTATTGTTCTTCTTTCAAATTTCTGTTATTACGTCCTGTATGATATCGTGGCTTATAGGAATGAGAATCATATGATGTTGTTTAACGGAGATTGGGCTAATAGCTTAATGATGTGTTTGTTTCCTTCTTTTCACTTTCCTAACTTTTGTCCACTGAATAATGCTCTCAGGGCTAGCACAGCTGTGAAGATGTGAACTCCCACTGATCATATTTACACTCCAGGAGTTGAACTTGTTTGTAAATATAGATGAGACCGTGGAATTCATCATGCAGCCAAATCTTATGTCAACCATACAGAAGTTCCATAGTAGTCGTTTTTCGGTTAGCAGATGGTAGCTCGTTCATTTAATTGCATTCTCAATTTGGCTCAAGTTGTATGACTTTTAAGTGCTGATTTTCCTTAAAAATTACCCAAAGTTACTGTAGTCCCTGATCCTTCCTTTCCATTTGTAGCCTGTAGGCACTGATGAAAAGTCAGGCACGTATGCCTCTCCTGATACCAATGCCATTGAAACTAAGAAGGCAAAGAGCGGTCAGCAAGTGTTCAGGGACAGGTGAAGATAAATACAGATGCGGGCGAACTCTCTGCTGGTGGTATTGGTTTGGATGTTGTGATTCGAGCAGATGAAGGCAAGTTTGTGTTAGCTGCGGCTAAGAATCTCCAAGGACAGTAGAGTATGGAATATGCAGAAGCTTGAGCTATGGAATTTGGGATGCAGCTGGCTGCTCAATTCCAGCTCATGAACCTTGTACTGGAAGCGGACTGCCGGAGTTTAATACAGAAACTGGATAAAGCATTCAAACGTAGCTTGGAGTTATCTGTAGAAATACCCAACGTCTAGTTCATGAAATGGGAGACATGAGATGGGAACATATCCGACGTGATGCAAACAAGGCGGCTCATTGTATGATTCATAGTAGAACGGAATGGGATGCTCCAGTTGTTTGGGTAGATAGGTCACCTATCTATTTAGTTCATCATCTGTTGCTCGATAATGTAACCTCTTCTTCTGAGTAATAAAGAAACAGGATTACATAATAAAATGACTTTCACAACAAAGTATCAGGCAACTTTACTAAGGCAACAAGCATATAGAGGAAATGTGATCTATGATGTTACAGCTAGCAATCTACCAGAACTAACAATCTTGGGATACGCTAAATTTCTGAACATTCATAAAAGTCTTCAGCAACTAGTAATAGGCGCTGTCCTTATCGGGTTAGTTACTTAGTTCACTGTTTCCATACACAAACCATCAAAATGATCAAGAAGATCCAGCCACTGTCTCATCATGAACATCTTCTACTGCTGGCTCATGATTAATAGGCATTGAATCTTCTACTTCTGAAGGCAAGCTAGCCAGCATAGTTCTTGGGCCAGAGCCTAAATTCTCATTTCCCTGGCTATGAAGTGAGGTTGTTCCTAACAAAGACAAGATCATCTGCCTTCTGCACTCGCAGTCTGTTGACTACTTCCTGATACGAGGAGCCATTAGTGTGCCAGATCTCTTAGCACATTCCAACACTACAGACTTGGCTGAGAGCCCTTATGGCTAGAGTTTGCAGGTCAGGTGTGTAAGAACTAAGAACCAAAGTCTCCCACCAAGCAACAGGGTCCCTCTTATTCCTGAAATCAACAGCATCTTCCTCACCGAGTGACCCCTCTTGGCGCCAGTACGAGCTCAGCTGCTCTCTCAGGACCCGTCTTCCATTGCTGTCACTCTGGTATTCGGTCTTCCATCCCCGCATAACATGTTTGTCCTTACCCAAAACTAAGTTTCCATTGCTTCCACTCCTCACTAGCAATAACCTCTTGTAATGCTTCTCTAAGCTCAGAAATCTTCTTGAGAAAGCAGTATGAAGGTGCAAGCTTAGTGGAGATAGGGTCAGAGCCATCTTTGAGATTCCAAAGAGAATTGAGATTGGGAATGACCATGATAGACTGTCACGCATTCCTCAATAGCCTTGCCCTGTGAAATCAAGACCTAAAATATAGAAAAAAAGGTAAGATCTTTTTCATGCTAAACCATATGAAATTGTCAAATTCCTGCCACTCCTCAGTCCTCACCAACCATGAATTTATCACAGTTAACATTCCTTGAACCACAGAAAAGAGCATTATCCATTTGGGTCACTCTCCTTGCACTCAATCAACCAAAATCCACCCCAGAAAACGAACTCCTCTGCTCGAAAGTTTTCAGCTTTCGATCCCAAACTTCAAAAATGGGAAGTAAAAGCTCTCTGATCAATGATTGCTAAGCTAAAATAGACGTACTAACATTCAAATGGATCTCAATGGCCGATCCTCACTAGTAAAATTAAGCACCAGACTGAAGAAACCTTTGCGGATCCGCGTTTCTTCGTTTCTAGAGTGACTGATGAAACTGTTCGTCGGGGACTTTGCTTCCGTAGTTCCGTCTCTTTCGATTTGATATCGCCGGTTTCTTTTCCGTTCACCCGAATCGCAACCGTCGCAAGTTTGAAACCTTTTTGTTTTTGGGTTTTGGTTTGGCTAGCCGTTTGGGCCTGTTTTTTATACATCGTAATGGGCCTGGGTTACAAGCCCAATCAACCAGCTCCGTATTTTGTTGTTTGTCGTTATGTAATAGGGCAACTCATTAGGGGGCTTTGATCATTAGACAAAGTAATTATCTAGTTCACAAGACGCTCATTAACGAAATGAAAATCAATCAATAGATTGTTTGAGTGACCATTGATTTTTTTATAAGTGTTGTCATGTTAAAGTATGAGCGAAAAAATTTATAATATACAATTTAATGAGAGCAATCCGATTATGGTGCTCACAGTTCATTTGTGAGAATGTATTTACTTATTGAATCGTTTCGCTCGATGCTCCACATTTACCAACAACCACGGAGGAGCATCTAACTGGATTAGACAACTACTTTAAGCATGTTCTCACAAGTAGAGATGTGAGCATTTTTTACAAAATGTTAAAAAAAATTGGAAGAAATGGAAGTCAAATATCAACAAAAAAGTATTATATCGGTCTTACGATATGCTATTTTTGCTTCCCTACATCTCTAGCTTGAAAATCTTTTATCTTTTACTTTCTCTATATACCACCCGAAGTGCTCTTTTGTCTTCCGAATTTCTTTTTCTTTAATATAAAGTCAATCAAATTATTTAAATATCATCCTTTCACACGATTAAGGTCATTTTATAAGACCATACATAGACCATATCATTTTTGGCATCGCCGTAGGAGAGAACATGTCAAGCCGTTTTGGGTAAAGTTGAAAAAGGAAATTGCCATTAATTGGCTGATCTCACTCACACCCAATATTTAATATTTCCACCAAAAATAATTCATAGAATATTATTATGACTTATAGAACAGTACTCCAGCTAGCTATATATATATATATATAGCTGAAAAATATAACAATGGCCTGGCCATATTTTTCTATTCGAATATGGGTTCCAATCATCTTTGAAATGGGAATCCAGATCCAATTTTGACGGACTGATTATTAATATTAGCTTTCGTTGTAAGGGAAAGAGTTTGAAAAATCATCTCAAAACTAAAAATGAAACGTAATGATGAAAATGACGATTCTCAGAATATCATAAACACACCATATGAAAATTGGTAGGAATTTTTTAAACACCATACTGTCCACGTTACCATTAAACATTTTGTTTCTATTTAAAGGGAAATTAGGTTGCGAATAGGTTGAGCTTGTTCGTATCTTTGAGTTCACACTCTCGACTCTGACATATTTCAACGAATCAGAATCGTCGATTGTTTATTTTTAGACTAAAATATGTATCTTATAGTTTGATCAGTTAGAAAATCAGAGACCGAGGTTCACTTATTATTTTTACTCTGCATATATTCCCGCAAATAAGAACCGTCCGTTGTTATTTTTATATTAAATGAATCTTATGATTTGAATTAAAAAATTCAGAAACAGAAATTCACCCATTATAAAATTAGCGCGTATCATGATTCAAATTCCGGTTAATTCATTGCGCAGCTAGATGACGTCTATATAATATATATATATACCATGCACCAGCTTCTCCTTCTAGCTTGTTCTGTTCTAATTCTTTGCTCCCAAACTAGAGAAGAACTCCAGACCAAAAAAAAAAAAAAAAACAGATGAGGGAAGCTGCTGCTGACAACCCGAATTCGGAAGAGCAAGGCGGAGGAGCTCCAACCGCTAACAATGGTAGAGATTATGGACTTCATCACGATCAGCAGCAGAAGGCGGCGGCGCCGGAGATGGACGCCGGAGCGCTTTTCGTTCTCAAGTCCAAAGGTAACGTAATAGAGAAGTTTACAAACAAATTAAACAAAACTTTCTTAATTTTGTATGTGGTAAATAGCATAGTTAGTAAATACTCCGTTTAATACACGTATATGTACCCGTACGTAGTTTATCAGTTTAAAATTTCTGTATCTTTATTATTGTCAAGTCGTTTCATTTTAGTCCGTTCATTTGATGATTAATATATTTATTTATATTTAAAATAATTAATTTTTCTATATTTATGACAATTAACGTACTATTAAACGTAACATTAGCATATAGACGAAGTAAAATACCCGTTCATATATTATACGTAACTTTTCCGTACCGTATTTTACTGACTATGGTAAATATAGGGTCGTGGGTGCACTGCGGGTACCACTTGACGACGTCGATAGTTGGGCCGCCGCTGCTGAGCCTGCCGTTCGCCTTCACGCTTTTGGGCTGGGCCGGCGGAGTCGTGAGCCTGGCGGCGGCGGCGCTCGTGACGTTCTACTCCTACAACTTGCTCTCCCTCGTCCTCGAGCACTACGATCAGATGGGCCGCCGGCAGCTCCGGTTCAGAGACATGGCCAACCAAATCCTCGGCAAGTATATATTTATTACATAAATATATGAATGTCCATCAAATCTTTCTTGTTATACATCTACAATGGTATTTCGAATTTTTCGGGTTTCTTACTGTTTAAATCAAAACTGAAATCGTCAAATTGCAAAATGACATAACGACGAGAAAAGAAAAAAATATTATGAATTCTTATCGATCAAAAATCGAAGGAACGTCCCTAATTAGAAGTGTAGATCTTAATTAGATGAGATTTTGGCATGAGTTGGGTATAGCTAACTAACTAGGGTTTTGAATTTTGATATAAACAAAGCTATATTACATAGTTTCTTCGGCCCTTGCATGTTGTTTATTTGCTTGGTTTGTTTCTGTTGGGGCTTGGGAGTTGCGTTTTCACTTGTTTTTTTCCCCTCCCACACCTAAGCATGGATAATTATTGGTAAGCATTGGATATGTAATATAATAGTTCAAATTAAGTCCGAGCCACGTTGAATTCCTATAATAGGGGTTTCAAAGAGTTGACCAAAAATAACTTAGCATCATGCACGCAATAATTGGTGGTCGGTGGATGACTTTCGATTATTCCGTTCATGAATTAGTTTGAATTTTGGGTATGATAATACATTATTATAATTGTGATGTGGCTTGGTGCGTGACTTTAATCGGATTATCTGTGGTTGACGGGAAGTTAATCGGATTTCGATGTTTGAAAAAGTGCTATAAATTAAATACTTCTCATACTCCTCTGTAATCCGTAGAGAATAATCTCCTCAAATATAATGAAGCTGACTCTCTCTCCTGCTTATGAACTAACTAACACACATTGTTTTAGTGAACCTCATGAATCCTTCTGCTCTTTACTTTCTTGCTCATCGTTGTATTTCTTGCTCTTGTCGATCACCATGTCCCTAACTATATATTGTACTTTAAAAGTTTAATTTAAATGTTCGGGTACCGAATGAGCCCAATTGTGAAAGTCTACTTTGGAATCTTTCTTCCAGGCCCAAAATGGGGCCGTTATTGCGTCGGCCCAATCCAGTTCATCGTTTGCTACGGCGCAGTTGTGGGCTGCACTCTTCTTGGAGGTCAATGCATGAAGGTCAGCCACCCCGATTACGGCCAGTACTACTTCACAATAAAATATTCAACGTCAATATTAACGCCGTCATTCATTTCGCAGGCAATCTACGTGTTACTGAACCCAGACGGAACGTTAAAACTGTACATGTTCGTCACCATCTTCGGTTGCTTCATGCTCACGCTAGCACAGATCCCGTCCTTCCACTCCCTCCGCCACATCAACCTCCTCTCCCTGCTCCTCTGCCTCGGCTACAGCGCCTGCGCCACCGCCGCCGCCATCCACATCGGCAGCTCCTCCTCCTCTTCGCCGCCGAAGGAGTACTCCGTCCCCGGTGATGACACCGCGGACAGGCTATTCGGCGTCTTCAACGCCGTCGCCATCATCGCCACCACCTGCGGCAACGGGATCATCCCGGAGATCCAGGCCACGGTGGCGCCGCCCGTGAAGGGGAAAATGTTCAAGGGGCTCTGCGTCTGCTACGCCGTCGTTTTGGCTGCCTTCTTCAGCGTGGCGATTTCTGGGTATTGGGCTTTTGGGAACCGGGCCCAAGGGCTTGTGTTGAGCAACTTCGTGGATAATGGGCGGCCCCTTGTCCCCAAGTGGTTTGTTCTGATGGTCAACGTCTTCACCATTCTTCAGCTCTCCGCCGTGGCCGTGGTAAGCTAGCAACTAAGCACTATCGGCTGATTTTGCGAGTAATTGATGAATGTATCTCTTTCTCAGGTATACCTGCAGCCAACAAACGAGGTGTTGGAAGGAACCTTCGGCGACCCAAAGAGCAAGCAATTCTCGGCGCGTAACGTCATCCCGAGGGTGCTGTCGAGGTCCCTGTCGGTGGTTTTCGCGACCACCGTGGCGGCGATGCTTCCGTTTTTCGGAGACATCAACGCTCTCATCGGAGCCTTCGGTTTCATCCCACTTGATTTCATCCTGCCCGTGATCTTCTACAACTTGACGTTCAAGCCTTCGAAGAGGAGCCTCGTCTTCTGGCTCAACTCCTCCATCGCGGTCCTTTTCTCGGCGGTCGGAGCCATCGCCGCTGTCGCCGCCGTCAGGCAAATCAGCCTCGACGCCAAGGCTTATCGGCTGTTCGCCAATGTATGAATTGTCTGGTATGACCAGGTCAAATGTGTACAAACGGCCGTGGGCCTAGCCCGGACTTTTCAAAGTACAGGCCCAACCCATAACTATGATTAACCCAAAGGAGCAATGAATTTGGGCTTTTATTCGGCCCACTCGTTGGTTTTACATTAGATTTTAGATTCCGTAGTCTCCGCTAGAGGAGTATCATTTTCATTTGTCCACTGCCGAGTGCGAGTGCCTAGTGATAGTGATGGCAATGGGGCGGGGTGGGTACCTCAATTCCCATGTTCCGCCCCACGTTACTACGGGGTGGGCGGGTAAAATCCATGCGGGTACGGGCGGAGCGGGTCGACCCATTCTTACATGTTATTCGAAAAAAATATAAATAAATTTTACTTTTTACGATAAAACGAAAGGAAAAACACTTTAAAAATGAAAAATAGTGATAATAGAATGGGTAATTGAGTCTAACAAGTTGAAAAAACGACTCTAACTAGTTGAAGAAAAGTCAAAATAGGAGAAATATGTATAAAAATTGTAAGAAATTGAGATAAAATGAGTCTAGAATGAGACGGTGCGGGACAGAGCGAGTCGGAAGTAGATACTCATGTCCCGCCCCACGTTACTGCAGGTCGGGTAATACCCGCGGGGCGGGTTTGAAATTGCCATCACTACTAGGAGTGCCGACTTCCACAATGACTTTTTTTTTTTTTTTCCACACTGACTTCACAAGTGTCCAATTTAGCATTCCATTTATTGTGAAAGCATCTCCACGAAATCAGAAGACACAAAACGTGTGGAAGGAGAGAGAGAGATGGCCGGGACGGTGGAAACCGATCCGAAACTTCAACAAGACGGCGGAGCCGCCGCCGCCGCCTCAGATGGTGGTGGGGAAGATCCTTCGCAGAAGGCGGAGCTGGACGCCGGAGCACTCTTTGTTCTCAAATCCAAAGGTAAAAGGGTACAGTAATCCGAAGGAGCGCGAGGCTGATTAGAACTGTGATAATTTGGGACCGACAGAGGTCAAGGCCTTTCTTAATTCTTACTGTTATGTATTTTTTAAATTTGTTAGGAATTTTACATGCGCGATTTTATCTATGTTTAAAATCCGGAGAGCGTTATATCTTCCCTGCTGACTTCAACCTAACTCCGGTAATTCGAATCGAAACGACGGGGTGTGTAGGGTCGTGGGTGCATTGCGGGTACCACTTGACGACGTCGATCGTGGCGCCGCCGCTGCTGAGCCTGCCGTTCGCGTTCACGCTGCTGGGCTGGGCCGGCGGGATCACGAGCTTGGTGGCGGCGGCGGTCGTCACTTTTTACTCCTACAATTTGCTGTCCTTGGTTCTGGAGCACCACGCTGCAATGGGCCGTCGGCAGCTCCGGTTCAGAGACATGGCCAACCAAATCCTCGGCAAGTATATATATATCTTTCTTTATTGATTCGTCCCTAGCAAACCCCCGGCCGGCGGATTTTAGTCTTTCCGGTCGCCGTTTCCTTTGACCGTTCCCTTTTCCCCGTTAGGTGAGTCAACTTGGACATAGTTGGCCAAGTCAATAAATAAAATGTGGCTTTGTAAACATGGTCCGGGTCTGTCGTTTTCAATGCTTAGAAAGCTGTCGTTTTATCGAAAGTTGACCAGCTTCTACAATCGAAACGAGTCAATTTAAGGAGTGGTAATGAGTAGGTTGGGCGGATATCTCGTTATTTGTAATTGTCTCGTGGTAGGTCATGTTTAGATTATGTTTTTGTCTAACGATACGGATTACGATATGTCGATTCATATGAGTACGTATTGTAACGAAAAACATTTGATATATGAATTTTTTTTAATTAAAACTGGTCAAACAAGTTGAATATGATGGATCACATCGAAATTGCCCGTATTCTTACAGGTCCAAGATGGGCCCGTTACTACGTCGGCCCAATCCAGTTCATGGTTTGCTACGGCGCCGTCGTCGCCGGCACTCTCATCGGCGGTCAATGCATGAAGGCAATTTACGTGTTGTCAAACCCACAGGGCACTCTAAAGCTCTACGTCTTCGTAACGATCTTCGGCTGCTTCATGCTGATACTCGCACAAATCCCGTCGTTCCACTCCCTCCGCCACATCAACTTGGCCTCTTTGCTCCTCTGCCTCGCCTACAGCGCCTGCGCCGCCGCCGCCGCCGTCCACATCGGAACCTCCTCGTCGAAACCGAAGGAATATTCCCTCCCGGGGGACAGCACCGAGGACAGGCTGTTCGGCATGTTCAACGCCATCGCCATCATCGCCACCGCGTACGGCAACGGAATGATCCCGGAGATTCAGGCGACGGTGGCGGCGCCGGTGAAGGGGAAGATGCTGAAGGGGCTGTGCATTTGCTACGCGGTCATCTTGGCGACGTTTTTCAGCGTCGGTATTTCGGGGTATTGGGCTTTTGGTGACCGGGCCCAAGGGCTCGTGCTGAGCAACTTCGTGGATAACGGGAGGCCCATCGTGCCTAGATGGTTCGTTTTGATGACCAACGGTTTCACCATGCTTCAGATCTCCGCCGTGGCCGTGGTAAGTGTGAGTTTGTGGGATACAATATATATATTGTTGAAATTCTGCTAACCAGATGGGATCAATTGGTTATTCGTTATAAAATGAAAAATTTTGTGATAGAGAGGGTCTTCTGTTAAACACATAATATTCGAATTTTAATGGTGTTAGCTTGGTCATAAAAGCCAACTGAGCCGTCCTGATTTTTAGGGTCGGGCTGGTTCAGTAGTATGTTTCTGCAAGGTTAGTTTAGGGTTGGATCAACTTAGCGCCGAGGTCACTTTTTTGGCCCAGTGATCCTTAACAATAACTAGTTTGATATGAAATTACTCATACCAACGCATCGGACATGTTTGTAAAGTTTTTGAAAATTTATAATGCAAGATAAAAATATAAATGTGCTAAAAACGTAATTTTATCATTAAAATTTTCTGGACCTATGTAAAACAAAATAAAGCTCGGGAACTAAACGGTAAGGAAAAAAATTAATTGTGATACCAGAATATAATTTTCAAAAAATCGGTACGCACGTTGATTTCAACCGGTCCCACTAGCACGTTCCAACCCTACAGGGCCAGACAGGATCAAGAAGGAAACAGTCGGTTACATATGTTAACCTTTTAGGAAGGCGAGTTAGTTCAATTTTCAGTACTATTCGAACGCGTGCAAACTTCAAACTCTACGGGTCTTCAGGAGAATATCTAACTAGTAATTACTAATTAGTGAGTAATTTTGAGGATTCAAAGCACTGAATAAGTTTCTAATTACTCAAAGAGTTTTGATTGCAGGTATACTTGCAGCCGACCAACGAGGTGCTGGAAGGAACCTTCGGCGACCCAAAGAGCAAACAGTTTTCACTGCGAAACGTCGTCCCGAGGGTTCTGTCGAGGTCCCTGTCGGTCGTCGTTGCAACCGTCGTAGCTGCGATGCTGCCCTTTTTCGGCGACATCAACGCGATCATCGGAGCTTTCGGTTTCATCCCTCTGGACTTCGTCCTGCCGGTTGTTTTCTACAACCTGACGTTCAAGCCGTCCAAAAGGAGCCTTGTTTTCTGGCTCAACTCTAGCATTGCCGTAGTTTTCTCGGCGATCGGAGCTGTTGCGGCTGTTGCCGCCGTCAGGCAGATGAGCCTCGACGCCAAGACTTATCGGCTGTTTGCTAATGTGTGACGAGTTTGACGACGAATTTGACCTATAGAGGCATATATATACTCTAGAAATATAGTATAATTCAAGTGATCTGGATGTTAAATGTATTTTAATGAGCGGCAAAACGAATTTGAACTAGCAATTATTATTTTCTATTAAATTGAATTTTCATTTTGGATTTAGAGATAAAACCCGAGAGGTACAGTATCATATCCAAAATCGATTTAATTTAGGGTTAATACCTTATTTTGGCCCGAACTATACCCAAACTTTCTACTCTGATCCGTGGTTTCCGAAATTGCTCCACTGGCCCGAACTATGCACCATACTTCCTTGCTTGGCCCGGTGCGGGTTTTGACCGTCAGATTGGACGGTCAAACTCCATTGACTGTTTGTCAAGCGCAGGTCACTTGCCACGACAGCGAACCCGAAATAAATTAAAAAAAATTGAAATTTGAATTTCTGTAATTATTTTCGTTATCTAAATTTTTGAATTATTTGTTTCGTTAATATTATTGTTATCAGAAAACGAAACGAATTAAATAAATTCGAAATGTACTCTTTTTTTATTTCAGGTTTGTTGACGTGGCAAATGACGTGACGCTTGATTAACGGTCAAAATCTGCGCCGGGCCAAACAAGAAAGTATGATTCATAGTTTGAACCAGACTTGCAATTTCAGAAAATCACGAGCCAACGTAGAAAATTTCGATTATAGTTCGGGTCAAAATAAGATATTAACCCTTTAATTTATGATCTGGATAGAAAAATATGTACAATGGGCTAGCTGGGCTCTCGCGTTATTATTGGACCTCAACGATCCAGCCTTTATCATCCTTGGTCTTCCCCGTTTGGATCCCTTCTAGGATAGTGTATAATTCCCGGCCCACGGTTGAAGCTCCCACCTTGAACTCCATCCTGCAATCAATCATTTTATTCATATATTTTTCATTATTCATCCAATTCATTATTTAAAAGAATATATATGTTATTGCATGTATTTGATTTTTTTACCTTTTGCCTTGGTATGTTATTGTTCCCACCGGAGCCACTCCGACTGCGGTTCCGGTACAGAAAACTTCGCCGGCGTCCTCCAGTTCTTCCACCGCAATCGCTCGTTCTTCAATTTGGTAACCCCGATCTGAAGCGATCTCCATGATGCTTTTCCTGGTGATTCCTTCGAGAATAGTCCCGCTTGTTGCAGGAGTCGAGATGACGTTTCCCTGGACGGACGAATTAAGACCGAAAAAATAAGAGGGTTATTATTTGCCGCCCGTGTCATTACTATTTGCCGCCCGTGTATTAAGTTAAAATGACTTTTTTGCCCTTATCAACACTCCTTCCATCACCCTCACACTATCACCATACCACCATCGTCGGCAGACCACCACCGCCGTTAAACCACCATCGTCGGAGCCATCGAATGAGACCACCTCATCGGGCGGCAAATAGCGATTCATATGGAAAAGTATGTTGTATCTAGGATACCTTGACGACGAAAATATTGCAACATGATACTTCTTCTATGTATTTCTTATGAACCGAATCGAGGTACAGAACTTCGGAGTATCCCCTTTGTTTTGCCTTTGATATTCCTTTCAGAACCTAAACGATCGAAATTTTGAAAATCGAAACGACCAAATTAGAAATTTGTCCATTGGGAAAATCAAGTCACCTCAATCTCAATCAGCATCAGCTTAGCTTAAATTAATTACATATAATTACCGGCGCATAATTGGTGATGGATTTAACACCTCCAGCTCCTCCAGGGGTTGCACGATGGAGTTCATCCTCAATTATCAAATCTAAGGATGCAAAAGTTCCCTGATGCACAATTGTGTTACTTTGGCAACCATCATTTTGGTCACAAAAAGGTTTATTCTTTACTTTTTGCGACCACATATTTGTCACAAAATATTGCTTTACCCTCGTACCTTGAAGTAGTTGCCCACTGGGGAACAATAGACGAGAAAAGTGTAGTCAGGCGCTGGAGCGAAACCAAGCACCGCCCCAGTACCCATTAGCAACGGCCTTATGTACAACGACCCTTTCCCCGGCGGAGGAACCTAATTTTACATTAATCAAAACTTATAATCAGTTAGACTAATTTTAAATGAAGGCAAGTAGCTAGCTTAACCACTCTGTGCCGAAAAACCCGAAAGTCAACTCACACATTAATTGATGTGTAAGCTAAAGAGCGACACTATTCGTTAATTACGACGAAATAAGTCAACTCGCCCATCGCTTGTTCGCAAGAGCGGTTTCCTTAACCGCATCTACGAACGTTTCGACAGAAGGTGAAGGCATGCAGATCCTCTCGGCGCCCATCTTCATTCGCAGGGCGTTCTGGTCCGGACGAAACAGGAGCAGTCGGTCATCTTCCGCACTCCTGTAAGCTTTTATCCCTTCCAATACTCCCTAAACATAACACAAATTTCACGCTTGTCAATAAAACCATTCAAAACTTCTCATTCTTACGAATGAAAGAAGAGATCTTTTGCTGACGGAAATTTTTTGCGGTGGCGAAAAGTGGTGACAAGTAGTTTTTGCGACCACCACTTGAATTTTTAGCGACGGATTTCTCGTCGCAAAAAGTCTACTCCCCGAAACGAGGAAAATCAGGGGCTTTGCCTGGCCATAGTTGAGGACTCCGGCCGAAGGGCTGAGTTCAAGTGCTCCGTAACGGGTAACTACTCCCTTCTGAAAAACGCCATCGTTTCCACATTTGTTGATGTACATATAGTCAGTCGGGGTGAGACCGAACCCGAGATTATCCCAATCCAAATCTGCATAGTACTGATCGCCATCTCTGCAGACAACCAACACAAAGCAAAGAAACAGATGTTCATCGTCAGCGCCATAAGGCGTAAATCGCGCCACATTGAAGGCGTGCATATGTGTATACCTGCGAGTCAATGGCTCAGTATCTTGTTGCAGTGAGGCCGCAGCAACACGCGATGCGTAGGAGCTACGAGCCCCGACTCCAAACTGTTATACATTGTTGGTTACGAAAAAAGGCACACAAAAGAAGACCAATTCGTTAGACGACTAAAATCTGACTCGCACGGTGCGAGAGAAATTAATTAAGTAATATGATTGATAAGCTAGGGTTCACCTGGAAATGAGGACGACGGAGAAACGACGACGACGAAGAAGAAGAACGAAGCAGTGCTGCTGGATTCAGCAGCCTTCGTATTCCCATCATCATCACTCAAAAACGGGCTAGTTGGCAGATTGAAACACGGCAGAGAAGAAATGACAAACCAAGAGAGTAGTAATATACTGCTGAAGAAGATGCTTATTGCTTGCTTGCTAGCTACTGGCTCTGCGTTATATGAGCTTTTATTATTTATTTCGTCAGAAGTTAGCCTGCTAGCACCAAAATATTTTTTTTATTTTCTTTTATTTAATTATTTATATGTCTTATCACTGTTGGACTGTGGTAAATCGTGTGCATAGTTTTGATTAATTAATTTGCAAGAGGATTCAAGATTTGAGGGCCTGGCCGGCCTTGGGCAATTTGACCGGTTTGGCAAGAACAATAAACACATGCAACTTGCGTAGGGAAGTGAGTGAGGGGAACAATTTCCGGGACACCAACGTGATTGGCTTGTTTCTTTATTTGGGGGAAATATCACCGGGAAAACTTGTAAATTTGCTAAAATTGTCATTTATTATAGCATGGATTTTGTCGAAATTACGTATCCTAGCACAATGTTTCGATTTCATTAGCGTTTGATCGTTAAATGATTAATGTATTGATAGATGATATGTCATCTGAACTGAACTTTTTTTCCATATTAGTTTTGAAAATGAAATAAAATAAAACAATACTGTGAGAAGGAGAAGAAAAGCATGCAGGAGGAGCGGGATCGAACGAATCTGATATGAAAAATCCCCTCTTTGCCGTCTCTTCACTATCTCCTTACTCTATAGTTTACCCCTCTTTGCGCCAAACTCCCCGTCTCTCACCATTACAGGAAAAGAATACAGGGAATCGTGTGTTTGAAAGTGAGTTTCTTGTGCTGAATAGATTTTAGTCACGGAAAATTACTGTACTATATAAAGCTCTGTGTCCGATTATAAATATTATCGTGACTATTTCTCTTGAGATACGCGCATGTCGATTTGTCTGTGATAGACTGTTAATCACGAGATATCATAAGACAATGAGATAATATGCTCTCCATTTTCGAATTACATGATATATTAGACCTCATTGTTTTTTTTTCTATATTATTTTAAACATATATGATTATATTACACACCGTGTAATTCGGGAATTTTATGTCAATTTATTTGTGTTATTATATCATGGATTCATGCTAGCCAAAAAAATAATATTATGAATATATGAATTCCCATTTCCCATTATTCTTCTACCTACAAAATAGATGAATCTATACACATGTTTTTATCTTGTAAATAAACAAGAAAAGGACACTCTGGATCCATCCTACATTAGTTTAATCGTAAATAATCATTCAAAAAGATCTTTCAAAATTTGCTCACCTACGTTCTCAACAGAATAAATGAATAATGCATTCCGCGTAATTCGTTCCCCAATTCTGACCAAAAATAGATTAATCTATTGCAACCAACAACCAATTATGTTACAGCTAGCCAAGGTGAAAGATAATATAACTAGCGCGAACTGCGCGCAGGCTGGCTGAAAACCCATAATATAATCATCAACTCCAAAGCTAGCTAGCTAGCTCCTTTCTCCTTCACAATTCACTAGAAAGCGATTCGACGAGGTTAGGATTAGTTGAGTTTTACGTGAATCGGGTATTGCTCTGAAACAGCACTTACAAAGTATTCTTCAAAACATCTCACCAAATATATATTTCGATATTTCTCAATAAGGACGACGATGAAGGCGTTGTGCTCGTTGCGAAAGGCATCGGTGCTCTCCGATGGCAGTTTCGCCGGAATCAAGCTCCGACGGGCTTCTTTCTCCAGTACCTCTCTTCTCGACGACACTCAGTCGCAGGTACACTCTCCATCTTTTCCTCTTCAATTCAACTGGTAGGAGAAGAAACCTTTTTTTTGCAACCGCATAGAAATGGTCGCAAAAAGTAATAGGATGGTCACAATTGGTAACCATTATGCTGCATTTGTGGAACCTTCCTTTCGTCACGCCAACTGATCTTCATGTTGATAGTTGTGGAAGTTTTGAGTTGACTTGCCTGAGGTTTTGAGCTCAACTACAAAGTACTTGCTAGCTAGTTGTGTGGTCGCGCTTTATGTATTCGTGACAAACAATAGTTGGTCGCAAATGCTTTTGTCTACCTATTGTTATCACTAGGGGTGTCAGTTCGGGTCGGGTTCGGTTACTCGAACCGAAACCCGAAAAAACTCGAAACCGAAAAATCACTGAAACCGAATCCGAACCCGATAAGGACTTGCGGGTTCCGGTTATCCGAAATCCAAAAAATCCTTATCGGGTTCGGTTAAAGCAAAACCGAAACCCGAAAACCCGAACGCGTAAGAATACGGGCTGAGTTCTATTCATTGGAGGTTTTTAGCCGGAACCCGAAAAACTGATAAGCAAAACCGAACCCGAAACCAAAACTAACATGAACCCGAAAAACCGAAAATGTATATAATCGGGTCGGTTTCGGGTAAACCCGAAAAACCAAACCCGAATGGACACCCCTAGTTATCACTCGGGAAAAAAAACTCACTAATAAATAATATTATCGTTGATTTTCAATTTCAAAATCTGACATTTAAATCTGAGGACTAATTTCCGGTGTCTACATTGCAATATTTTTTTTGGCATGCAAGTTCAAAGAGAGTGTGAAGCAGTTTGCAGAGGAGCATATTGCTCCTCGTGCATCTAAAATCGATCAGGATAACTCTTTCCCCAAGGTACGTTATCAATATTACTATGTACATATTTTCCTAAATAAATTTAAGTGAATTATTCTTAATCGACCATGTGATTGCATTTGTGTAATGCTAAATGAAACTATGGGCAGGATGTTAACTTATGGAAATTAATGGGAGACTTCAACCTCCTTGGAATTACTGCTCCAGGTTAATCTTATTCTTATAATATTCAACTTTTACCTTGTCAAATCTTGTTTTGAAAATTTCGTTTATGATAAGTGTGGTATAAGATTCATAAAACGACGGTTTATGGCGAGTAGTACGACTGTCTGTTATAACTGGGTCTTTTGATTGGATGCAGAGGAATACGGAGGGCTTGGTCTGGGTTACTTGTACCACTGCATGGCAATGGAAGAAATCAGTCGAGCTTCAGGAGCTGTTGGCCTTTCCTATGGCGTCCACTCCAACGTCTGCCTTGATCAACTGGTACGGTAGATTCTGCATATTGCAGTTACTGTTATCGAACGTCGATTTTCTCGAAAGGGTACAAAGTTGGGATCGTATTAGGGTATGTACGTTATTTCGTGTTTAATCCGATTAATTTTGATGCACGGCGCGAACTGTTGTGTCAGGTGAGGCACGGAACACCAGCTCAGAAGGAGAAGTACTTACCAAAGGTTGTGTACATTCTGTGGTCACATTTTCACCTGACCAAACGCTACCCTTTTCCCCATCTCAAATTTGCTAAATGGATGGAATTTGTCTCTGGTTTTTGAAGCTTATCAGTGGGGAGCATGTTGGAGCTACTTCTATGAGTGAACCCAATGGTACTCAGAATCTGCACAATCTCAAAACGGCTTTGTAAATTATATATCTCGTACATACCCTTTGATTTTATTCAAGATCCGTGCTAGAATTTTATATCTTTTACGTGCATTCAGCTGGTTCTGACCTCGTTAGCATGAGAACGAAAGCCGATCGAGTGGATGGTGGCTACCTCATCAATGGAACCAAAATGTGGTGCACAAATGGTCCAATTGCTCAAACATTGGTAACCTATCTCCCTTCTCGATCTCTTTCTCCTTCCTTGCACGTCATTCATCCAGACCGTTCACATCCAATCCATGCATCCAATCCATTTGTAAGTAATCGCTAAATAACGTACGAATCTTTTGTCAACCTCCAGGTTGTATTTGCAAAAACTGATATCACAGCCGGCTCGAAAGGAATCACAGCCTTCATTGTTGAGAAGGGAACGCCAGGGTAATTAAATTTTCAATTTGGAAGAATGACCCTGCAATGTAATTAGTGTCTAATTAAGTTGATTATGGACTTAATTACGAAACTTTGCATTGTAAATGGAATGCACGCAGGTTTTATACAGCACAGAAGCTGGATAAGCTAGGCATGAGAGGCAGTGATACGTAAGTCGTCAACAATTGCTCTCAAGTACTTTGATTAATTACTCACACATCTTGTCTTCAATCCTTAATCACTGACGTACAAAAATGGTGATTACCTTATATAACCTCAGATGTGAGCTCGTCTTCGAGAACTGCTTCGTTCCCGAAGAAAACGTGCTTGGACAGGAAGGAAAAGGTTTTGTACTACTAATGATGATCACTTCCTGCTTTCTATATGCTTCTTGTACAATAGTACGATCTCGAGTTATTAGGACGAACGAGAGAGTCGACGTATACTAATTTCCGTTTCTTCGTCTTGTTGGCTGCAGGGGTTTACGTGATGATGGCAGGGCTCAACTTCGAGAGGCTCGTGTTTTCGGGTGCACCAATTGGGATCATGCAGGCGTGTCTCGACACCGTTCTTCCTTACGTTCGGCAGAGAGAACAGTTTGGGCGGCCAATTGGGGAGTTTCAGTTCATACAGGGGAAGGTTGCTGACATGTATACTTCCCTGCAATCGTCAAGGTATATATATATATACATGACGATCATGGTTTCTCGACTAGAGCTAGCTAGCAACTATACGTAGCAGAGCATTCGATTGTACTTTGTTCTAAACCCTTCTCGATCTTGGTTTCGATATGGTCGTTAGGGCTTATGCATACTCTGTTGCAAGGGACTGTGACAATGGAAGAGTGGACTCAAAGGTCAGTTTCAGACTCTTTACCTTTTGCAATTAAGTTAGATCAGTTTGGTTAACTTGGTACTTACCTATGCGTTTCCAGGACTGTGCTGCAATCTTGCTTAATGCTTCGGAACGAGCTACACAGGTCGCCTTGCAGGTAGGTACCTAAGTGATCCACTGCACAGAACTCGATTTTTGTCGATGCCCTAATGAACGCGGTAACATCGTTAGTTTGATTCAACTCGTGCAAGTGGTTTATGTATAGTACCTGATATGTGCTGTGAAATGGACTGGTTTTCTGTATGCAGGCAATACAATGTCTGGGTGGCAATGGATACATCAATGAAAATCCAACCGGACGTTTTCTTCGAGATGCCAAGTTGTACGAGATTGGTGCAGGGACTACCGAGATTAGACGAATGATCATCGGTCGAGAACTCTTCAAGCAGTACTAGCAAAGTACTGTGGGATTACTGGCTTTGATTAATTTCTCCTATACAAATTAATTCATGTTGGAATTAATCAACTAATAGCTGGTGCTGGCCTAGAGGTCTTCGTTTTTGTACGTGAGACCAATGCATTGTTCAGAAGCTTTCACTGTCAGCAAAGGTCATATATGGTGATTTTATTTGAGATTTTAACATAATGGGCAAGAGCAGAATGTTCTCAAAGCTCTTTCCAGTTTGAATGGCACAATTGTGAGCATAACTCGTCGAATCCTAATTACCAACGACGCAACTTACTGTGATCGACCAAATATCGATTTATGCATTCACGATACATGCTAAAAGAATAGCATCGCTTTTATCGTATACTTAACTGGATTAAACCTAAAAAAAGACATGTCACCTACGCGCCAATCAACTCGAGGTTTTGATCAGGACTACGTACCAGGACAGCAGACATCAGGGCTCAATCTACTAGCAGTAGCAGAGAGAGACCATCAGCCGAGAAGGCAGAAATCGTTCCTGGGTCCCTACATCTGGCAGGAAAAAAACCAACAACAAAAAGAGCAACTTTCATTCAACTTCATCCATATCCCCGTATTGCTCTGTCCAGTAGGCTGATGCTTCCTCCTTGCTCCGGAAAGTCCAGATATGAGTCTTGGCTTTCTCACGGGTATTGAGAATATCCTGAAAACAGTAACCCAGATAAGTTGAGGGGATCAAACTTAAGGATAAAGCAAGACGAGCAACCGTTCAAGAACAAATGCTGATTTACAGTGTTATTTGTTAACGTCCAAAACCAAGAAACAAATGCAAGCTGCAGCATTGATCATTATAAAAAGCCCAAACCAGTGGCTCTTTCAGCATACACCTGGTTTACCTAAAGAACAGAGGATGAAGAAAAAAGATGATACCACGAAAGTGGAAGTACAAACAAATTCAACTCTCCACCAACTCATTCGTAAAAATGAACTAAAAACTGTCCACAACCCAATTAACAAGATGATCAGGCACCAAAGGCTACAGCCTACAGCAGCTTCAGTGGAGGTGGATTAAGGGCACACATCATATAACTAGGATCTGAGAATTTAGGAGCAGAGCTTTCTCGAGTCAAAGCATCCCCAATAATCGTCACAACTCTTTCTGCTCTCAAAAGAGCTTCCCCAAATCAGACGCTTTTGATACTGTTTTTTTGGACAGCTGAAGAATGTCAACAATCACAGTAATCATCTCATCAAGAAAAACGATTCAGCTTGCCACCTACCCAAGATTTCCACAGCCCAATTTTCAAGTGATAGTGCAAGACAGGCTCGAGTTCTATGAAACCGAAAAATTCAAGAACTAGCTTCAGACAACAGCGTAGTGAAATTCTAATGGTGAAGATCATGTAGAGCAGAAATTAACCGTCTACAACATAAGCTAATTTCACTGAGAGATGCAACCCTCAGCATGCATCCTTCCTCGTAAATAAAGAGCATGTAAAGAGAGAAACCTTCAGCCATCAGTGAGCTGCCTAAGTACAGGACGGAAAGCAGTGTTGCATTCCCCATCAGACCAGACAAAAGGCGTTTCACTAACAATCATTGTACCCTTCCCCAAGCCACAATTACCAGTTTCTCAGCAAATACACAGCTTTCTATTCTGCTGACTCTTTCTCTAGCACCAAACACTACCATGTAAAGGCAAATTCCCAAGCAGATGTTCTCAATCGATATGTTGTTAGCTATGCAATGATCTCCGGAGCACAACATACAAGCACACCAGGAGAATCGAATGATTTTGGATTGGAGATTTGGGGGAAACTGACCTCGATTTCGGAAGACCTCTTGGTCTTGAGAGTCAAGCAGTCATAGAGAGCGCTCCATTTCCCCGAGCAATTGTCGAGCACTCCAAGCCGATAATACTGCTGCATCTGATGAACTGGGGCTGACGACACAAAGGAAGCAAGAACCCGCCGCCATCAGCGAAGGCAACACACACAAGAATTCGGCAGAACGAACAACCGGAGACGGAATCAAAAGAATTGATTAACCGGAATATGAAAAAAAAAAAAGGAAGGAGAAGAAGATCCGTACAATAGCAGAACCAGAGGGCGTCAAAGTGCTTGGTGCAGGACAGACGCCGCCTCGCCGCCGACGAAGTCACCTCCTCCGGTTCCATGCTGGTCGCCGATGGAGTCTGCTCTCTCTCTCTCTCGACGCTGAGTTTCGGAAAGACGGCCCCGTTCATTAGGGAGCGAAACGCAGTGCTCAAATCAGGTTTTAGCGGGCGAAGCATTTGAGGCTTGGGCTGTGGGCTCGATGTTCCAGGATAAAAGCCTCCCCCAACTTGGGCCCATTAGCTCACTTTAATTTTTGTGGTGACCAATGATAACTTGGTTGGTCTAGCTGTATAATCATCCTTCATTATGTCAAGAAAAAATCAAATTTTGTGAATATGAGAGGGCTTGTAGTTGTTTATAACCAAAACTGCAATTAGTTTAAGTGAGATTGTTTTTTTTCATAGATAGATGAAAATAAATAGTTAGAGAACATCACACAACCAAACGCGCCAGTCGACCAATAGTCGAACTGTCGATAAAAGGGCTTGTTGTGCCACTAAATGGATAGTCCTGTTAAACCTGCGAGGAGTAAAAGTACAAGAAAACACGGAGAACGAAGACATCGCCACTCGTATCTCCTCCAAAATTGCACCGCCCCGACTATGCGCCGCATCCCTTTCCCGCACAGCTCGCACCAATGTTTCGCAATCCCCGCAGAAATTCGCAATCAGGAAACCATGCATCAGACACCAATTTATTGCATCACGAAGTGCTAACAATTCCATAAGGAAAGGATCATCGATACCTGGAAAGTGTTTGCCAAACGCGAATAGCAAGGCACCATTCATCGAAAAGCCCGCAAAGCCAATACCACTTCCTGCTCCTTGTCTCCATGCTGCATCCACCCGGACTAGTACCCCACCCGGAGGGCACTCCCCGTCGCGGCCGGATTGTGCGCCCAGCGCAGCTTGCCGACCCTGGTGAGTGAGATTACGGGTTCCCTGATGCAAGGCAAGAGGCTCTGTGGCAGCCCGCTATTCTTCCACCTGAGCTCGATATTGTCAAAGTAGTGCTGGCCCCAAGTATTGGATCCGTTTATGAACCGCCCAAGTGAGATTGTTAAAATACTCTATTGTTTATAATTTATTATTTTCCTAATTTTTATTTATAGACAATATATGTATTGTTTATTTGATGTGATCGAGATTGTTCAAAATAAATTTTTGTATTGTTGAAATTGTTAATTCAATACTATTGTCTCTTTTTTCAACCTTAACCTTTAAAAGTTATATTTTCCATTGAAAAGGAGTAGAAGGAACATTTCCATTAAAAATTATTTTTCCTTGTAATTATTGCTGACACAATTACAAATATCCATTGTAATCTATCTATCTATCTATCTATACATAATATTATGGCAATTCAAAAGTAATTGTTTGCCACCTAAGCACTTGGAGAGTTCACAAATTGCCAAGGTGGACAATATTTTTACAAAAAGAAAAATAGTTATTGATATATTTATGGAGTTATCTCTCTCTTCAATTAATATTTCATTTCCCTTTTATCTTTTTTTTTGTATTATATCAATGTACACAATAATAATAATGTATGAAAAGTGACATATATTACCTTTTTTATCTCTAACTTTTTTTATATTTATTTTTCTTTTCCAATACTTCCTTTATGTTTTTGTTTCTACTTTTGCATTGTATCGATGTACACAACAATAGACTAATGTCTTTGAGTCACACATGTAACTTTTTTCTCAACCAAAAAAATATCTTATTAAAGCTCACTAAGTAAATTTTTAACTCACTTTTACAATAATTTACAAATATGTTACTTTTTGATGAACAATTTATACAAATACACATACATAATAACATTTTATCGCGACAAAATAACTATGGAAATTAAAGAGAGAAAACAAAAAAGGTTTGAATAGAAACTTGACCAAGCAATAAAATCTATTTCTTAAAAAAAAACCTTATTCATTCTAATTAAGTGAAAACATATGAATCATAGGTGCAATAATTTACAATGTATCCTAAGTTCAAATTACTAATATTTTGCATTTTTTGCTCTATATCGTGTTAATTGAGCAAACTCTACTGAAGTTTTACGTCATATGTTAATAAATTTAATTTTCATACTTGGAGTAATAAATTTTCAAGGATTATAAATAAAAAAATTTAAAATGACTTCGGTATGATTGTTGATGAACTTGACTTCATATCTTAAGATGAGACATGAGATACGTTAAAAAATGATACATGTGAAAGTTAAATGAATCTTTGCTAAACTGTATGTTAAACATCATGTGTTCATCAACCACTGACCTAAGCATTAATCAAATAAAGGTTTAAAATCTATCTATCTATCTATGGCAATTCAACAATAGTTTGTTGCCACATAAGCACTTGAGAATTTATAAATTATCATGGTTGACACTTTTTTTACAAACACAAAAGTAAGTTAATGCTCAATTTATGTAGCTATCTCTATCTTCATTTAATGTTTTCTTTTGTTTTTATTTAATAATTCATTTGTACCTTTTGTAGTATATATGTGCAGCAACAGTATACTAATGTTAGGCTGACATGTATCGCGATTGTTTAAACAAAAATATTTGAATAAATCTTATTAAGTAAATTTTCAGTTTACGTCATATGCTAAGTAGGTGTTAGGCCATTACCTTTTGATTTGTCGTTAGGAGGAGAAATTTTGAGTGAAGGCAAGCAAACCAAATAACGGGTGTTAAATGCAATAGAGAGTGGAAATACCCGGTTAGACGAAACTAACAATATCCACAATTTGGTGGCGCCTGTGAGAAATGGTGCATGAGGACAATTTAAAATTCAGCTGGCGATGTTACTATATGGGCCGTGAATTGGTGGACAAAGGTGAGGATTGGACAGAGCAGATCTGGTATAGATCTTCAGTAGTGGCCGTGGCAAAATGTGGGAGGAGACAGCTTAGCAATTGATACATATTGATTAAATAACATTTAAATAGCTAAACCTTTCAGTTTTTTTAAATTATTAGCCAAACCTTTCAAACTATAAATGATTAGCCACATATTTTGTATCACATCAAAATATTAACCATTTGTTTGTTATCATTAATAATTTTGTAACTCTTTTTTAATTAAAATACTAAATTGGATTATATACAGTCATGTGTCTCTTCCAACTCATCATCATGTTGTTGAGTCAACATTGTATTTTACTTTGTATTTTGAATTTTTTTTGAAATATTTTATTAATAAAATGTATTTACTCTGTTATATAATATACTAAATTTGGGTCTCTTGATAGACATATGTTAACATAAAATCGTTAGGAGACTTCATGAAAATTCACATGAAAATGAGGCAAGATTAGAGAAGTTGATCATCGTAAGAGATATGATCTTTCTTAGCAAACACGTACATTTTTTTGCAATAAAACACATGCATAACTAATAGGGTTAATACCCTAGTTTGGCCTGAAGTTTAGCGTGAGTGACAGTTTTGGCCCCATTTTTCAAATAAGACATTTATGGCCTACTTTTGAAATTATTGGACAAATTTGGCCCGAAACTTGTGTTGATCGTTAATATTAACGGTCAAACACTTATTCCATTAGTGACTCATCAAAGAACTACTGACGTGGCTTATACATGGTGCCATGTCATTAAATAAAATATTTCTTAATTTTCTAATTCAATAAATAAGAAGAAAAAAAACCCCAAAAACCCCCAACCTCCTACGGTCCTACCCTTATCTCTTCCTCCCTCCGCCTCATTCCCACTGATTCAACCCCTTCTTCCGCCGAGACCCGCCTCTACATCCCCAGACGAGACAAAGAGAAGAGGAAGCTGCCGGTGTTGGTGTACTTCCACGCCGGTGCGTTCAAGGGTAAGACGCCGTCGGGGTGGAACGAGCGGCTGTGGAAGAAGATCTGCGGGGGCGCAGGGCAGGGCTTTTGACTGGGACTGGTTCCTTTTCCTCTTCTTCGTCCTCGACCGCGGGCAGGGCTCTTTTCTTCTTTTTCCTTGTTCCTCCACCGCGGTCGCCGTCCCCTCAGATTCCACTCCGTCGTCAAGATCGATGGATTCGGACCCGATTCAGGTTTTGTTCGTCTTCTCCCTCAGCCGAACGAACTGGTGGCTGTTCGTCTTCTCCCTCACACCGTCGCTGCTATAAACCCACCGCCCTTCAACTCTCTCTCCAACGATCCTCTCTCATTCCCCGATATCTGCTTCCTCCGCACCAGATCTGAGTTGATGGCGGCGATGTCGAGCTTTTTGTGGGCTCGATTGTCGATTAGAGAGAGGGAGGAGGTTGGTGGTGAAGGCGCCGGTAGGCCATCGATCGAGGAGAAGGGACCGCGACCACGATAATCGTTACCGTCGAGACCCAAACACCTCCCTCCTTCTGCTCGCGTCGTCTTCTCTCGATGGTTCGTTACAAAACTCATCCACCTCTGGCGCTGGTCGGGATTGAAATTGGAGGAGCGATTTTGTTGATTTCCCCTCTGTTTGACAGGGGTGAATTACTTCCTTTCTCAATGACGTCGAGGGCACCATCTATCACGGCGAGGGAGTGGGTTTTGGCGATTGGAGGTTTGTCCAAGAGGAGAGTGGAAAAAGTCATGGGGAAAAAATATTTATATATTTAATTAGTTTTTATTTTTTTAATTTAATAAATGATGACGTTTAAGATCCTAGTCAGCACCAAATACTGAGTCACTAACGGAAAATCATTGACCGTCAATTTTGACGGTCAATTTAAAACCCATGCCAAATTTGTCCAATACTTTGGAAAGTAGGCCACAACTGTCTTATTTAAAAAATTGGGCCAAAACTGACATATACGCCAAACTTCGGGCCAAACTACGGAATAAAATAATTTGATAAAATTTCAATGGAGCAAGAATAAATAACCTCATTGGATAAATGAAAATGATAAGTAAGAATAACTTTTCTCTCACTTATAATGTGTCCTTCCATCCCTTATTTTCTTTTACAATTGTTCATATTTCCCTTTATTTTCTTAACATTTTACAAATCCCATTAAAAACAAGTATTAATTACACTTAAAATAATTAAACTCTTTTTAATATATATGCTTATATATTGACAATAAATGTGGCAATACAGAAAAATGCATATATTAGTATAATTAATGAAATTTTTATTTCTAAACTAATACCAAACATAAATAAATTTTAGAAAACGAAGGTTCTACAAGTTGTAAAATTATACACTAACGCACCATATTAAGATCAAAATCCGTATGTGAGTATCTTCGATTGAGATTCTAAAATAATGTATAAACAACGACAATGAGTCTCAATTAGTCCAAATTAAATTTAAAAAATTAGCAATTGATACATATTGTATAAGAGATTAAATACAAATAAGATCTTACAAAAAACTTCATGAACATCCAAAGTGTCAACTTTTAATTGGGATGTAGAAATTTATCCAATAATGAAGTATATGTACAAAGAAACTCTAACTAAGATGTCCTCATCTGAACAACATGGATTCATATAAGATAGAAAAAATTGTACATGGGACGTGGTATACCTTTGTGACATGGTTTATTATTAGAGAATTCAAACATTTTAAGTGAATGTACTAAGTATTGAGAATTTTCAATATATAGACACACCACATACTCACTTATTAATACAAAATATAATAAATTTAGAAGGTCTAAAATAGTTTAAACATATAGATAAATTGAATTAATGTCAACAATAAAATGAAACTCTCCGGCCAACGGGCCGGGTAAAAAGCTAGTCTACAATACACCAAATTCAAATATTATACATTTATGATCTATCTATCGAATTACACAAAATGTCCCCATTATCAAAATTAAGGCCCTGTCTGCAGTAATTCGTCTCTAAATAATCAGTCCCCTAATTGCTACAAATATACAACAACTCATCACTGCATTCATTAATTCACACTGAAAAGCCATTAAGCTCGGCTGAAATGAAACTACACGATCCAGCCTGCATTGGCTTGGCCTCCCCCGTATTTAGAACTTGATGCAGTACTCCAACAAGCTTCTCTGCAATGGAGACTTTTGCTCATTGGAGAATGCCAAATCCCAAGATTTGCACTAATCACTTATTATGTCTTCGAAAACTGCAATTAGTGTATGCTCACTGCACCTGCAGACTGAAATCTGCGTCTCTCCGAAGCTTCTGGTTCATAGCTTTTGCCTCCTCAGGCAGATAGAGATGTTTTTGGTTTTCCACCATCTTTCTAATGGTCCATTCCTTGTATCCTTCCAATCCCAATAATAACATGGAGCTTGAAGTGAAGAGCTGGTTATGTAAAAAGCAACTTCAACTCTTCGATTCGTGCACTCCGGACTTCTTGATCAGTTAAGGCACCAGATATCATCCGATGTTTGCGTGCTTGAACTGCCTCCATCCTCTCCTCAACTGTCCCCTGCCCCTCCAAATTCAGCATCTTTCAGTTATATATATCTTAAACATAACCGCAAGTTAAAAGAGACATCGGTGAATTGCGATGTGTGTACCTTGACAATGAAACGCCTGATCATTACTGGTTTTGTTTGTCCAATGCGATGTATCCGCATTACTGCTTGTTCCTCTACTGCTGGATTCCACCATGGATCCTGCCACAAAAGAAACTCATACATCAATCAGTTACCGTTTGTCATTACGCAGTTCTAGAAAACAACAAATAAATATGCATTCTCTAAAAAACGGGCAAGCTCAAATGATTGTCCTTCTCTGTTAACATGAATTTGGAAGACTGCTCAGTTGACAGTTGTTGTTTTGCATGCAGAAAACAAGTCACGATTTGAAATTAAAGGTCTAGCCATTGAATACCATAACGAAGGCATTGGATGCTGCTGTTAGATTGATCCCTACCCCTCCAGCTTTCAGGGACATCAGCAATACCTGAGTTGGACAGTAGCCAAACACGGAAACAATCAGTTACATGTTGGACACAGACGATCCAGAAAATAGTAATAATAGAGGTTTGTGGACCTTTATACTATCATCTTCGGAGAACTGTTTTATCACTCTTTCACGCTGCTGCTGGTTCAGGGTCCCATCAAGGCGTAGGAAGGAAATGTTACTCCTGACCACAAAGAGAAACATATCAGAAGAGTTAGGATGATACGAACACAAAAAAGTACAGATTTCTTGGCAGATGTCACATGAGAACACAAGTTTGGTAAATCTCAAATTGTAAGTGCACAGCAAGGGTAAATGGCACATTTGGTCATTGAGATTACTAAATCATGTCATGTTTAGTCACTAGAAAAAATTAATATCAATTTTGGTCACTCGAATTACTGAAACATGTCACATTTAGTCACTCTCCCGTTAGTTTCTGGAGGCTAACGGAGAGTGACTAAATGTGACATGTTTCAGTAATTCGAGTGGCATTCATAAATAAAAAAAAGTAATTCGAGTGATCGGAGTTAGACGGAAGCTGACGGGAGAGTGACTAAATGCGACATGTTTTAATAATTTGAGTGACCAAATTTGATATTAATTTTTTCTAGTGACTAAACATAACACGATTTAGTAATCCCAATGACCAAGTGTGGCATTTACCCGCACAGCAAAGACACCAAATGGACAATCTAGCTTCAGTAATCAGTCCATCAGTCTGGTTTTTCCAAAAACTGAAATTGGAAAATTCTGAAAAGATACCAGGTGATACCTTGTAAGTGGGATTTGTAACAGATCCAGAAAAGCAGTCCACTGGCTGAAAAGAATGCTCTTAGAACCGGAAGGACGAAGAGCTTCAAGTTCTTTCAAGAGAGTGGTCACTTTGGTCGATTCAATCCAGTTTCTCTCAACATCAATCTGAAACCGACTGTCTGTTGGAGCAGTGATAAGCTCTTGCTTAGTCACAGCTTTCCTGCAAGATTATACGAAATTGCATCATGTGGTTATGTGAACTAGAACTTAAAGAGAATTTCAAGGACATAAAGTTCACTTTCAGACAAATGTGGAGTCATCCGACTAGAACATGGAAAAGTACCTACAAACAGGGCATAGACCAGAACTTGCATTTCTCCAACTTGACAAGAGACATTCTCGACATAGCCGGTGAGCACAAGGTGTCAATACTGCATCTTCAAACGCTTCAAGACAAATTGGACACTCCCCCTCTCCTCCCTTTTGGAGTTCATCTACAACTTCTTGGACATATGCCACCGAAGGAGCACCCGGGTCAGTTCCCTGCAGGATACTTTGGCCACCTTTCAGGAGACGCTTAGCCAACTTGTTCATATCTGAGAATTCTTGTGTATCACCTCGACTGTGTTCATCAATGTAAACCAACAGACATAATTTTAATTTATCTCACTAATGGTAAGTTGGCAGATGGACCAAATTGAAAACAGTAGCTAATGCCCAAAGAAGGTCAGAATTTCTCAAATAATAATACTCTGAACTATAAAAGAGGTTAACTTGTAAAACAAACTCCAAAATCAGATGCTGAAGCTTGATAACCAAGCTTGATTTTAGAACACTCAGCTTTCCTTTGGAATTAAGCTATTCCAGTTTTTATCAAATGATGCATTTTTTAAACATCAGGTTAGAGTTAGTCTGCGCCGAAAGTAATACGCCTTCTCCCAGTACCCAGTAAATGACTGAAATCAAAATGCAATTTAAATTGCATAAAATAATAGGCAGGAATCACAGAAGTATGAAACATCAGTAGTTCCCCTGTTACCTAAAACAAAAAACATAAGCATCTCTCTAGATATTGAGCTAGCCTCCAGCGTCTTGATACCCAAATGAGAGAGGAACAATCCTTGTTAAGGAAATACATACTTGAAGCAATCAACACAAGCAATCCACCAATCACTGTGATAAATAAAGGCTTGTCTTTTTACTTGTATGAAAGAAATTAAGAAAGCATCCGGAGCATACCTCATTACAAGAAATGGATGGTCACAGCATTGACGAAGACGCAACAACAACTCCAGTATTGAAGCATAATTATGCAGAACCCTGCCTTGCTCAACAAATTGATCAAACTTTACCTGAAGATATTAGACGAGTAAAGCCACAACAAAGATGAGTTAAATCATAAAAACAAAGTAATGAAGATAACAGAGACATGGAAATGCACGTGTAAGGACCTTGGATCTTCGAAAGAGGGCATCATAGAAGTCCTTTTCAGTTTCTGTCAGTTCACAATAGGTCACCTGAATATCAGCTGGAGGGAGATCTATGATTGGCCTGCATTGAGAACAAGCTTAAGAACCAATGGGTTTTATAAAGCATAATAAAGCTCTCTTTTTTCAGGCTCAATAAGACCTGTTGTCAGACTTTGTGCTCACCTGCCATCTCGATCTGTGCTTGACTTTGTTCTCCTGAGCATAATAGGCTTCAGAATAGACTGGACCAACTTTAGACCTCTCTCATCACCCTCATCGTACGGCCTTTGAATGAGTCTATTCCACCTATTGCACACAACAGAGAAGAACCATATAGAGTCATTTTCTCTCAACTGCGGCAGGCTGTCATAGATTCCAAGTGACATGAGATTTTTCCTTTTGACGGACAGCACAAGCTCCGAGAGCTAAGCTACACTATCTCTACTCCAGAGTCCAGACATCACATCATCGTCGGGCAGGTAACTAATAGTGAGGTTTCATACACATTGTCAAAAATCCAATTTGATCGACATGGGATTTTAGGTAAGCATGGTAGTATGACCTGATCGTTCTTGAAAACCTATAGATAGATCAATCTATGCAAATAAAAAACTAGCATAAAAAAATTATGAAATACTAAAACACTGCTAATTTTATGAATATTGCTCGTTAATCATAAGCATAATTTTATAAAATGATAAAGATGCTTTCATTGCTATGCCACCCATATTTATTTCTATTTTGTGCACCAAACTTCACTTTAAAAAATTTGATTCAACCACCGAATGCCAATAGGGGCGCTTATCAATCTATGAATGTCAGAACACAGAAATGTCACCATGTTAGGCTAATGATCACTAGTTAGGCAAAGTCAAACGAATTAGCTAAAAGAGCCCTTACCATGCCCAATTCTCCCAAGGTTCCACCTTCAAAAACCGAAGTAGACTGTAGAGATCTTCCAACTTATTCTGCGACAACGTAGAAATTAAATCAGGGACTACAACACACTAAACTCAATGATCTGAAGTACCATTAATCTAGTTTGTTGAACCTAGACCCTTCTGGAAAGATAACTCTAGTAAGCAAGGAGTTTAAGCAAATAAATCACATTGAAATATTAAAAAGACACAAGCAAGATGAAGGCATGTTATACAACAGCTGCCATACAGTTCTCTCAATAAGCTGCACATAAACAGTTCTCAGAAACTGCTTTCCCAATACTCGGCAGAATGTATTGTCTGGTAATGGGTATTTAGTGAAGTGGGGTATCACATATTAAGTCTCATACATTAATCGAATTTTCTATGGCAAGATTGCAAATGTGTTCTCTAGTCAGTTGAGACGCTGTTTTGGTTCCAAGATACACTGTGAAGGAGTCGAGATGTAGAGCTAGGCTCAACCTTGCAATCACAGCCAGTAGAACAAATGTCATGATACAACACCAAGTCGCTGACTTTGTTAATTGATATTCTCAGACACAATGAATCTTTCCTGGGACATAGCAAGCAAGAGGACACAGGAACATACTACAAAGTGAAACTCTCTGCATTATCGTCTGCTCTGAAGTAGCTGACCTGGATGGGCGTCCCTGTGAGACACCAGCGCCGATCGGCAGTCAGACCAGCAGCAGCCACTGATATCTGGCTCTTTGATGATTTAATGGTATGTGCTTCATCAAGAACCACTCTAAACCAGCAAACCGAGTAAAGACCACCATTCTCAGAAGCATTCTGTGCAGGCATAAAGAGAGCAGAAGAGGACACCAACGTAAATGTGAAGTTAACTACAATCCATGGAACAAAAACATAACCAGATATAACACGTAGGAAAATTGCACATTACCTCAGCAGAAAACTCAGAAGCCAAAACACCATACGTGGTTACTACTACGTCGTATTGTGCCAGCATTTTCGCATCCTTCGCTCTACTTGGTCCATAATGAGAGTATAGAGAAAGAGAACCTGGCTTTGCATGGGTCTCTATCTCTGCCTGGCAATATTCAAGAGCATACGATGAGTTTGAATAGCAAAATTTTACACACTAGCCAAAAGCTACTGAGGACTTGCAAAAATGCAAATTGGAAAGGACACAAGGAAAACATAGAGAATGATAAAATAAATGCATAGAGATGACTGGATGTATACCTTCCACTGTCCCAGAAGAGTCATAGGACATATGATCAGATTACCACCATAGCTGAGTGACTTTCTCTGCTTTGTCACCTTATCACCTAGAATTGTTTTCTTGTTAAAGGGACTCGATAATTGTTCAGAAGCATCACTAAATGCCTCAATTTCACTGGAAGTCTGACTAAAAGATTTACTACTCGATGACCCAGACTTTTCTGGATGACTGAGTAGGAGAGATATAGTCATTATAGTCTTCCCAAGTCCCATTGCATCCGCTAGAATCTGCAATACCACAATGTAGTTAAATGCCATAAGAATATGACAATGCTCCCAACTTCAGTCTAACAAAAAGGAAAAGTTACTCACTCCTCCTCTAGCCATCTGAAGAGTGCTTGGGAAGTCAACAGTTGCTTCACCTGAAAATGCATTCAAATAGATGACAAGCCCTCTCCTGCACGAACAAACACCTCGTCAACATTCATACCGCCTGGCACTAGTGTATTGACCAATTTCCAACTCAATATACTTGTCTGATATATGATAAGCCTCCCAACAAGGATGAAGTGTTGTTGCTGCCTCGTCAGCACAATTCCCTCTTTCAAGCTCCATCATCCAGTACAAGGCCTGCTTTTGGTAGGGACGAAGTTCACACTGAAGCGTAGCAGGAGGATCCATTTCCTATCAAGCATCACATTTTTTAGTGACTGCACCTTCAAGTACATCTTCAGCACTACCATTTAATAATGCAATGAAGCATTGAAACCCAGTACCTTTAACTCGTCGCTTTGTCCTACTCCAACAATCTGATCAAGATCAGCCTCTGAAATGAACTCCTCATCCTCCGTATCATTTTCATTTTTCAGCTGACTTTTAGACTTGTTGACACGCACTAATGATGCATGAAGACCAGAACTTTCCTGTTAAACTAGTGTCGTCATTATCCTGCTTTAATGCGAGATGGGGGGAAATCCAGACAGAAGAATCTACACTATGATTGCATGTTTACCTTTGAGAGCAAAGGCCGCTTCCTAGTGCACAAGTCAGCAGGGGTAAATGCAGCCTGTGATGGGAAGCATTCAAAAAATCAGAATCATTGAATTCAGCAAACATCTATCCCAAGGAACAGTACTAAGATAGTAAAAAAAAAATTCGCTTGGCCTCAACGAATACAAATATTTTAAATTTCAGAACTAGCAGAATAAGACCTTCTTGAAAGGAGTTAGACCAAGTAACCGGAACAAATTTGGAAGGGGATGAACAACTGTTTCTTCAGTGGTACTGCTGGCTACTTTCAGTGAGGTCTGCTGAAACTTGTGGAACATGGCACTATTGATGTAAACACTGAATCAAAGGAAACAGATCAGCTACTACATAAGATTGCCAGCGAGCACAATTTACTGATGCGCCAGTAACATCTATAACTTCCATGCCACTGTGACACCACTAGTTATGAGGATTTCAAAGCAATCATAAGACTTCAGCAATTTCACGAACTAGGAGACCAATCTGACCTTACTGATAATTCAATTGTACCCATGATTCCAAGTATCTCCGGAGCAGACTTACAGTGCCCTTCTATCTTAACCTTCTTATCCCTCACAAGTGGAAGAAGGCACCTACCCCACTCATTCGGTATTCGACCAATCTGGAATATGCAAAATTAATCATGGGCATAGTTGTTCTACATAAGTTACAAGTACTGAAAACACAATGCCCACTAGAATTACAAATTCAGCGATATCGAAAGCAAGTTTGACCATACCTCCCCACCATTTACGGTAGAAAACCTCACTATCTCTGAACAAGCGGCAGCCGCCTGTCTTCCCTTTCCAAACCCCTTCGCAGCCGAAGCCGTGCTCTTCCTGTTGACTGGAAAAGTAAACATAACCTCATCGCCAGCCTTGATTTTCCTCCCTTTACTCGTCGACAACCCTGCAACCACCCCATTTCCCAAACACCACCACTCACCGCCAAGTACACCTGAAACGGAACTCGAACCTGACAACCTCACTCTCTCATCAACTCCATCCCCCGATTCCCTCCCTCTCGGACTGACACCCACATCGCCGACCAAATCACGACTCCCACCGTTCTCCTTCTCCGCTCTCCTATGTTCAGCAGAACTAGGTTTAGGCCCGGGACTGGGGCTTGAAATGGAAGCTCTCGGAGATTGAAACTTGGGTTTTGAATTGAAGTTGGGCGTGTCGAAGATAATGTTTATAGCGGCTGTTGGGTCGTGGTTGGCGAGGTGCAGAGCTCTGATTATATCCATGTCGGAGAACCCGGATCCGACAATTGCTCGGACGGTGGTGAGCAGCTCGTCACTGACCTTGCTCCCCATTGATTTTAATCCAGCACCCTGGAAAAAAAAAACCCTAACCCTAACTCTCCGAGTTCCCTCGCTGGGCTGGCGAATCGGAGAATGACCGGGTGGCGACTGAGCTAGAGTGGTTAGGGATTCCGCGTAGGGAATTTGCGCGGGGAAAATTGGAGGGTATTTTGAAATGAGACGACGAGTGGGGAAAGAGGTGGAAACGGCTGGGGACGGCGAGTGGGAATTTTGCCTTCTGCGCTTCTTGTGAAGTACTCTACTCGTCCACGCCGCACGTCTAACTTTCCCGCCACCGTTCCATTTATTTTTCTTTTTCTGTTTTATGTTTCCATTATATTTTGCATTCTATTTTCTCAATTTGTTAAATAAAAAATTTGTACTAGTCTCACAAATTTTTAAGCATTTCGTTTCCATCCTAAATCTTCTCGAAATCAACAGAAGGATCAACATCGTCTCCCTGTGCACCTGCAATTTAAATAGATTTGATACATTATCGTGATTGTCATACGAGTTATAGTTGCCTTCTCTTCGAGCTTCGACATCTCATGAGTGATCTTTCCTAACCAATGTCAAGAGGAAAATGAAGCTCTTAACAAATTCGATCCAAATATTGAGATTTGGGATCAATCATAGTTCTTTCATATAATATTTTCAATAAGGTTTTCTTTATATCAAACTTATAAGATCACACCCGTTCATCTGAACCTATTCATTGAATTACTTGACTGATAGAATTCAAATAAGCATTAATAGTTATGCTTTCTTAAATTAAGGTGGTGTTGTTTTGAAATTATACAATCCATACGACCATTTAGTATTCCGTGAAGACCCTGGATAGGAATTTGTAGATGCTTCTCACATGAGTAATTGGTTTGAGATCTCTTACATTCTCAAGTACCTCGTTTTAAGGACCAACTAAATAGAAGTACCATATCCATCCTAGATAAATGTAGACTATAAAATATCTGCATAATCGACATCACATATGCCTTAACCACATCCCATAACCATTTGAAGAGCCCAGAGGACACCATCCAGGCTCAAAGTCCTAACCTTAGCTTGCAGTTTTTCAAAATCACCCCCTCAATCTACCTTTTTCATATGAGTCTATAACAAAATTGGTGAGACTGACCGCCTCTAAGTCATCGAATTTTCTAAACTCCAATTTTTACGAGGAGCCTTAAAAAGGGATGAATCCTAATACACCTTCTTGTATAACTCCAAAATTGATAGAGAAAGACTCATGGACCCATAAAATTGAACTCGTACCACCTTAATGTCATCCACAAAAGTTTTATTTCCTCTTATGATTGATGTCTTTGTAAAATAATTTAATATACCTATATCATTATGTAAAGTTTCGCTGGATTTTTTCTTAAAGGTTTCTCTCTTATTTTCCACGACCTAATCGGAGACCATATCATAAGTCTCGCATTCATACTCTAATCATCCATCATTTCGTTTAAGTTTCTATTTATTCACAACAAACAATCTTCCCAAAAATTCTCTATATATCTCCATCAACCATTCCACAATACAAAACACTTGTGTATTACATATCGATAACCCATCTTAAAACTCGGTAATTGCGTCTATGAACACTAATTTAGACATTCCAACAACCTTAGCTCTATTTGGCAACTCATTTTGCTCCGTCCAAATAAGTTCAAACCTCCATGTGGCCACCTCAAAGCTCTCTAAGTCATGGAGTAGAAGACAAAAATGTATGTTTGCAACCACGCGCCTACCTTATTGCTTGATAGTTTTCTCTCCCTCTATTATGATAACAAGGTTAAAGACACTTTACGCCCTACATTATGTGAAGTTTTGGAACGCTTATGCGTACGAATATTAAGAAATTATGTGCCATTGGGCTACTAAATCTTTTTAAAGTTACTCTTCCACCCAAACTTCCATCAAATTCTCGGTAATTCAAATCATGCACTTATCGAATACGTTTAATGAGGAGGACAACTGACTAAGATTCTCTCCTATTCATCATTTTCACTGTTTCATTCAGTACTTTCTCTTCTACCCCCTACATCATCGTTTGCCAACTTTGCTCTTGCTGCCACAACCCAACAACAATAAAATGGTGGACGTCAGGGTAAACTTGATTAAAGTTTTCATTCCCAATTTCAAATTTCGGATCCTTATACGTAATATTGCATGCCATGCAATTCTCTTTTTGTTGTTTCACGATGTTGTCATTCAATTGCATTGCCATGGTGTAATTGTTAGGCTTATGTATCGTCCATGCACCCCTTTCTCGTTCATCATTGCCTCCTCCCAGGCCCGCCCATGGGCCTGTGCTGGCCTGCCCGCCAGCACAGGGCCCCATAATTTGAAGGGCCTCCATAGAATACAAAAATGATAAGCACTAGTTATCAATAAATGGACTTAATTATAGGCCCCTTATGATATTGCTTTTTTTATTTAATCTATATGGGCCACGAAATAACTGCATGGGCCAAGGGTTAAAAAAGAATAAAATTAATAATTCTTAGATGAACATGACAATGTGGCCCATTTCTTATTAATCCACTCTACCCCTCCTTTCTTTTTCTTTTGCCGAGTCCTCCCCTGTTTGCAAACAATTAAAACAAAATCATCCACTAATTATAAAAAATGAATTTTCATCAACCATAAAACAAAATCGCCCACCAAGAGTTTTTTCCAATGAAACTTTTCAACCAAAATGCTATTTTGAATTATGTTGTCCTTGTTTTTTGCTGTCTTCGTTGGGATTTCCCTTATGGTTGTTGCGTTTGAGTAGGAGCGGTTTTTTCCGCTTTTTCCCCCCTAGTTTTTTCGCTTCCTTGTGGGATCAATCATTTTGATTCCCTTTGAGTGTATTTTTTCAGGTTTTGTTTTGTTTCCTCTTGCAATATAATTTCATCACCATTATAAAAAAAATGTTCATTAATTTCCTAATGCCACAATAGTATATAGAATCTTGTTACTTTTTAAACAATGATAATGATATTATTACTTTTGTAATCTTTTTTTAATTTTTATATTTTTAGCATTATTTAATAATTTTTATTTTCAATAAATTTGCAAAAAATATTTTAAGGGCCAAATTTTGAATTTTCAAACAGGGCCTCCAAATATTATGGGTCGGCCCTGCCTCGTCCCTTAATTAGTACTCCAATATTGCTAGATACGACTCATTGACGTTATTCATAATCAATATTGGGTTCAGTTATCTCCTTTCCGTCCCCTCCCCCTCACACACATCACATACACACATTTGATGCAGTTTTGGACCCAATATTGATAAGGAAGCATCTAAGACCCTCACTTTCAACTTTTAAAAACTCTCAATCATATTAGGTTTTCCTCTGCTTCAAGTTCTCCAAAATTTGCTATAAAATCGCATTCTCCCAACTCTCCATCTTTTGCAGGTGGATACCTGGTTAGTTCTTAAGCTTTTATGGTGTTAGATGATAACTGTTATACTAATGATAATATAGATAGAGTGGTATAAGATGATGTATGAACATCAGAAATGAGGTCGAGAGTGATGAGAGTTGACGAGAGTATGAAGTGGATGAATGAGCTATCTCTCGATTATTTCCCCTCTTCATCTAACTGCTTATTAGGAGATAGAACTATAAACATCCAAAAAGATCTTAGGGGTCGTTTGGAGAATATGAGTTTAAATCTATAGATTGTCAACAATCTAAAGATTCTAATTCTTCAGATTGTTGAAAATAGATTTTAAAATGTTTATTGTTTGGTAACTGTGATTGTTAACATTTAATGAAAATAAAATTTTTTATATTAAATAACATGTTTATCCTTAATAAAAAATTAGAGTAGTTTGAGAAATATTAAAAACTTTGTTAGTAAATATATTTAATGCGATAAATAAATAAAAGAAAGTGAAAAGGTAGGAGAAAAATCTCACGAATCAAGATATAGAATCTCTCTGATTATGAGAGATTTTATATCCATAGATTTTAGAGATTTAAAATCTCTAAAGCTAAAATCCACAATATAAAAAACAACAAAAAAACATAACTTTCTACAAAATCTACCGATTCAATAAATTCACACCCTAAATCCCATTCTCCAAACGACCCCTTAAATGAAAGAACCCATTTGAAATCTTTTTCTGATAAATGATACTAAAATTTAATACAATAGTATGTTTGAAACTTCCCAAAGTAGGAGGACTAAAGTGTGTTTAACTGCTTATAAGGAGACTAGCTTGGTGCCTGGCCTTTGGCCGGGTGTGAAATGTGAGAGGAATTTGTTTGTGATTGTGTTATTTGCATAATTTGTTTATTTGTCTTGCGTTGCGTGTGCTACAAATTTTTTCAAATACATTCAAAGGAATTTTTGTTTGTGACTAGCAAGTGTATTTTACACCAAAATAAAACAAACAAATATATATTCATAAAACGACCAAATATTATTCACATTGTTTGGGTACTGATGATTCGTTACGTTACACCATCAGAACTTATTTATAACAACATACGCTTAGCTGAAAGCTATTGTTCTAGTTTCCGCGAAGAATTGGCTTGCGTGAGTAGTAGGTGAGGCTGGAAAAGGTTATGTTGAAGATTTTGAGTTGCATCGTATAAGCCTATAAGGGAATCATAGATACTACCAAGCGGTACATATGCCTTCAATCGACACAGACCTGTAAAATGACGTAAGGTTGAACATGGTAAATTTCTTAACACCAAGCAAGGATGAACATGGTTCCACTATGTTGGCATTTGAATCAAAATTGTGCTTTCTCCTAAACTCCGGGACTTATTGTTTGGGATCTTATCTAAAATGGTGGTGTCAGAGATAGCAGTAGCATGTTTAGCTATGAAGCATCAATACACCATTGTTATCATGAGTATTAGAGTAATTAGGTTACCTAGGGTGTCACGTGGATGAAATGAAGATTGAAATCCATGGTAGCAATATAATGAAACACAGTTGGAAGCTTTGTCACAGCCAGAAGATGTATACTTTAAAACTCAGATACTCTCAAAGCATCGAATGAACTACATTTAAGATGAAAAGCTTCTGAATATGATAGAACCTAACCTGAAAACTGAGGGAGTAAGAACTGTAACCTTATGTCGAATACTGGCCCTTGTAGTTGCAGTAATCGGAGACAAAAAAAAAGCATAAGAAGATAGAAAAAATAAGCAGCAAAATGAGGGGAAAGGAAGAAAGAGAGCAAAAGTTACTACTTAAGAGATATGGCAAGAAATAAGAGCAGGGGGAAAAAGACCCTACTACTGCAAAGGAAAGTACAACATTTCAGGTTGGATAATGAGGACAATTAGATCCGACAATGATTAGAAAAGTTGGTTAAATATGAAGTCGGCTCTATTTGCCCGACCCAATCTAAGCAGGCAACATGATGGATGCTACAGAGGTACAATGAAGAAAGAAACTACTCAATAATCCCAATTTGAAACCTGAGAAAACAGATTCAATCGAACATAATATAATATAAAGTGCAATAGGCAAGCATCTAAGTGAATTCAAATACCATAATGAAAGATCACAACACTAGTTATGATTTTCGTGCATGCATCCCACATGGTACTCTGCACAAAGGGTGGCTCCATTTAAATCCAATATTAGAGCAACATCATAAACGAAGAAAACAAATCACGAGAAACGCAAAAGAGTTGAGAGGAAATTGCATAAAGATATTTAGGAAGGCAAGAAGGACGTACTATCTGGGATTGAAAGGCGACCTTTTTTTCATGGGTGAAAGGCGGCCTTCATGTGGTTGGTAAATGCGAATCATCTGCGGAATTTGGCTTAGCGGGCAGGAATTGACAGGGTAATAAGGGGCGAAGCGACGGTGACGACATCTTAGTAGTAAGAGCAGCCGAATCCCCAATGAAATATAATCGGCAACCCAGAATTGACGTTGAACTTGGATAAATTGATGGAAGAGAATTGTGTCTGATTGGAGTAGCGGAATCTCCGCTAGAAGTGAAACAACTAAGCAAAATCGCCAGGGAAATTGGGGCTAATAGATGGTTTTGGCCTCTGTTTGCAGAGAGAAGTCGAATCCCCGTCAGAAAGACAATGTAATATGAAAAGGCTCCAACACCGAAAGATATAACTGGAGAGTAGTGATTAGTGAACGAAAGATGTTTGCATATCTGGGAATGAAAATCTCGCTGGACGAATGAGAGGAAGAGAGATTTGGGGAGGGTGTAGTCGTAACGCTGGTTGGTGTGTGCGCTATCAAAAGCCTGGTGTGCTGGCAAAAGTCTATTGTGGATGATGTTTTTGGTGTGTGCGATGAGAATACTGAAGGGGGTGGAAGTTACTGCAGATTTGGGGGGAAGGAGGCCATTGGCTTCAATAAAGACGAACGGAGACGACGATTCCAAAAGGAAGAGGCGCTATCCAAAAGAGTTTTAATATTTTTTAAGAAAAAAGGAAAACGGAAATCGAAGTTTGCGGGAAAGCTTTCTCAGACCTTGATTGAAAGAACTCATTTGAAATTGTTTTCCGAGAAACGGTCGTAAATTTAATACAAGTGTACGTTTGAAACTTTCCAAAGTAGGAGGACTAAAGTGTGTTTATCTACCAAACAAAAAAATATTCAGAACTCACGGACTCGGAGGGAACGAGTTGCGAGTCAAACCCGAAACATAACTCGACGTTACTTTTTATTTCTTCGTTTTTCAAAAAGTAGAAAGAGATGGCGTTGTTTTCTCTCTTTTTTTTTCTTCCAATTTTAATTTTTTTTATCTCGCCCTATTAGGGCTCCACTTTTCTGCTTGCATTGCATCTCTCTGCTCGTCAATCTGCACACTCTCAGTCCTCAGACCAGTGAAACCTGCAAAATCCCAGACTTCGATGGCGGTCGCGTCACCTTGAGCAGTTATTTTTTGCGTTATCCGCACAGACGTTAGGGCTACCCATCTACTCCGTGCGTGTCTCCGCAATTGAGCCGAGCTTGTTCATCAAGAAGTTTCAGAATCGCGGGACGCGCGATTTCGTTGTACAGAACCAGCAACTTACGGTCGATTGCTGTTTATCTCGCCCCCTCTTGATCTGATTAGACTATATCGAGGTATTTACTGGTGTCTGCTCTTGTTCATTGGATTCTTACTTCTTAGGGATCCGCATGAAGGTAAGATCTTTCTTGCTACCGGTGCCATCCTTTGTGGGAACTAGAGATTTCTGGCTCTCGTCTGTTTAGGGTTAGTTCAGTTCGTTGTGCTTGAATTTTGTCCAATGGAGTCCACCGAGGTCAAAAAGAAGGGTCGAGGAAGACCGAGGAAGCGAAGGCGTGAGGAAGAAAGTGAGAAGAATGATAAAAAAACTGGGAGTGCGTTCAAGAAGCGGATTTCTGACATGTGGTGTAAGCCACTTCTGGGTAGGTTTGTGTTGAAAGACTTCGAGGGCAATGGGCTTTTCCTTGGGAAGATCGTGCATTATGATACGGGATTGTATAGAGTTGAGTACGAAGATGGGGATTGCGAAGACCTGGACAGTAGTGAACTTCGTAGTATCATTTTAGGCGACGATGACTTTGATGACGGACTAGTTGGGAGGAGACAGAGATTGGATGAAATTCTGATTAAGAAAAGTGAGGCTCGGAAGGAGTTGGAGAAGCAAATTGCACGTTCCAAGGATGAAGTGGTGGTGGTTGAAGCACCTCCATTGGGCGAGATGAACGGTGTGTGGAAAGCCGGGAATGATGTGGAACCGGAAAATGATGCAGATTCCTCGAGTGACTCATGTGACTATGCGCAGGAAGGGGATCTGGGTCTCGAGGAAGAGGTCCCAGTTCTACCCCCTCCAGAACTGCCGCCTTCTTCTGGAAATGTAGGTGTGCCGGAGGAGTATGTTTCACATCTATTTTCAGTCTATGCATTCTTGAGATCATTCAATATACAGCTCTTCTTGAGCCCATTTTCGCTGGATGATCTGGTGGGGGCAATTAACTGCCGTGTGCATAACACATTGTTGGATTCCGTTCATCTTGCTCTGATGCGTGTGATAAGACATCGTCTGGAGACACTTTCTACTGACGGTTTGGAGCTTGCTTCAAAATGCTTGAGGTAAGTATTGAGGTTGTATATCTAATTTCTCGTCGTTGTTGACAATTGCAAAGAGTTTCCATGATTGCTACTGCTTCTACAATGGGAAATTTGTAAACTATAGTTTAAGCTGGAAAGTAGCCACTGGTGAAATAGATGATGAGAGATCTTTGGTGGACAACCTGTATTGTTCTTACTTTCTCAAAGAAGATCTGTTGCAAGCTTTCATATATTATTTCCATGAACCTTCCCTGCTGCTTAGGATTTTCGTTAGATGATATTAACACCTCTTTTTGAATTTTCTCTGCAGGATTATAGACTGGAACTTGCTTGATTTATTCACGTGGCCTGTTTTTCTGGTAAATTATTTTACAGTAATGGGATATGCAAAGGGCCTTGAATGGCAAGGATTTCATCAGGATATTTTGAAAAAGGAGTATTATTTGTTAACGGCTGGTAGGAAATTGATGATCTTACAAGTCCTTTGTGATGATGTGTTGGACTCTGCAGAGGTAAGAGCAGAAATTGATAGTCGTGAAGAAGCAGAATTTGGAATAGATCCTGATTTAGTTGTAAATGGTATTCTGGAAAGTGGACCTAGAAGGGTGCACCCTAGATTTTCAAAGACTTCTGCTTGCAAGGACACAGGGGTCATAGGAAGCATCACAGAAAACCATGGAACTAAGTCCTCTCAAGATTCAAGATGTGTGGGCTTGCGCTCTGAAGAAAATAATCCAAATGCTCAGACTGCTAACTCAGATGGGAATAGTGACGACTGCAGATTGTGCGGAATGGATGGAACCCTGCTGTGCTGTGATGGTTGCCCAGCAGCATACCATTCAAGATGTATAGGTGTTGGTAAAATGTATATACCAGATGGGCCATGGTACTGTCCAGAGTGTATCATTAACAGAATAGGACCTTCAGTAACTATGGGAACATCGCTTAAAGGAGCAGAAGTTTTTGGCATTGACTTATACCAGCAGGTCTTTATGGGCACTTGCGATCATTTGTTGGTGTATGTTTTGCCATTCTCTCTGTGTGGTTAAAGTTAGTTTACTGAACTATATGAATCTTAATTATGTTTTGTCATCTCTCATTATGCTTGAATCTCAGCATATCTTGCTATTTATCCATTCCTATTTGAACTGATTTCAGGCTCAGAGCTTTTGCTGACAAAGAACAGTGTTTTAGATATTATAGTCAGAAAGACATCCCAAACGTCCTGCGAGCTCTTTGTGCATCTGAGCAACATAGATCAACGCACTTGGAAATATCCAAGCTGATTGCGCAATTCTGGAATATTCCTCAAATTGACTTCTGCCCTGATGAGATGGTAGAGCAGGATTTAAAGCCTGCTTTGGTAAAGGAAGAGTTCAATATTCCAAGTGTGTCGACTCCTGCATGGGAGATCAGTCAGAGAGTTCCTGATGTTATTAAGGCTGAAAATCAAACTAGTTTAAATGGGAAGATTTCGGTCTCATGTGTTGACACTTTGGGAGAGGTGACCACTCCGGCTGAATTGCATTGCGCTTTGAGCACTATCGACACCACAAGAACCTCAGATTTGGATTTGGCAAGCACTAAGCTTCCTGAGCAGATTCAAGGGGAAGGCACCGTATCAAGTACGCAAGCTGATCCATCAGGCGTGACCCACCAAAGTACTACATCCAACTCGGCAAACAGTGACAGTAGTCATGTTGGGCGAGCAAGTGGCACTTCCTTACCTACCGTTATGTCTTTCAAGGGAAAGGGTGCCGGTCTTGTGAACTCTGGAAAAGTGGCAAGATATGTGGGTGAAAATGTTCTATATGTTGGTGCTTCTTTTAGACCTAAAGCCTACATAAATCATTATGTGCATGGTGATTTTGCGGCTTTGGCAGCTGCTACTCTGGCTGCTCTTTCCCCTGAAGAAACTCGAGCTTCAGATGTACATAAGTCAACCGGTGGCAAGAAGGCTAGCACTGAAATTCTATTGCAGGTGAAGGCGTTTTCCAAAGTAGCATCGCGCTTCTTCTGGCCATCTTCTGAAAAGAAGCTTATGGAGGTTCCAAGGGAGAGGTGTGGTTGGTGTCATTCCTGTAAGCTTACCACTAACAGCAGAAGGGGATGCATGTTAAATTCCGCCTGCTTGACTCTGACTAAGGGCGCCATGAAGATCATTAATAGCTTGCGTCCAACAATTGCTGGGGACGGAATTCTTCCTTGTATCTCAACCTATATCATGTACATAGGGGATGTTTTATCTGGGCTTACAATTGGTCCCTTCCTCAGTGCAAGTTATAAAAAAGAGTGGCTTAAGCGAGTTGAAGTTGCTTCAACGTGCAATGCAATAAAAGGTCCACTGCTAGAGGTAAACATATTTTCCCTCTTTTCTGAATTAATAAAATGCAGAACTATTGTGCTCCTTTCTAATTCAAGCGCAGTAATAAGACTCTTGGTGCTGGTGGCTTGTTGTTTTAATTGCAGCTTGAGGAAAATATCCGTCGTATTGCTCTTTCAGGGGACTGGGTTAAGGCTGCGGATAGTTGGGTGATTGGGACTTTTATAGCTGAAAGTGCTGCTACTGAAACTCGCAGTGTCCAGAGACGTGGACCAGCTGGGAAGCGTCACAAGAAACAATCTGCATTGGCAGACAGGGAAGTTGACGGTTGTGATGATAAGAGTTTTATCTGGTGGCGAGGTGGAAATCTCTTAAAGCATGTGTTCCATAATGCAGTTTTGCCTGGGGCTATGATAAAAAAAGTTGCCCGTCAAGGTAATATGCCTTACATCCTCTGCGAGGGCATTATCTCATGCTTTTCTTTGGTGAAATCATCTGGCCCTCTAAAATGTTGATGCTACATAGATATCTCGGTTATCAGGATTTCAAAAAGTACTGTAACGTAATTAATTCTTTCTGTTACCAGGGGGTTCAAGAAAATTTTTAGGTATCGGTTACACTGATGATTCTGAGATCCCTAGAAGAAATAGACAACTTGCTTGGAGAGCTGCTGTGGAGGAGTGTAAGAACTCATCCCAATTGGCACTTCAGGTATATATAGATTCATTGTACTTACTGCTGGTAGAGCTCTCTCGAGGTACTGATTCTGTAGTGGATTTGAATTTGCATTAGGTAAGGTATCTGGATCTGCATATAAGATGGAGTGACCTCATCCGGCAAGAGTTGAATCTTCAGGATAGTAAAGGTCCAGAGACAGAAGCTTCTGTTTTCAGGAATGCAATTATTTGTGATAAGCAAGCTGAAGAGGAAAAGATCACTTACGGAGTTGCTTTTGGGAATCAGAAGCATCTGCCTTCTAGGATCATGAAGAATGTGGTTGGGGTAGAAAAAAATGAAGATGGTAATGACAAGTACTGGTTTTCTGAAGCAAATGTACCATTGTATCTGATCAAAGAGTATGAAGAGAAGAGACAGGAGGTTGCTTTACCACCAGTTAAAAAGCCAAACAAAGCACTGTCTGAGTTACAAAGACAACAACTGAAAGCTTCTCGTAGGAATATATTCTCATATCTCGTGTGTCGGAGAGATAGCTCCGATAAGTGTTCTTGTGCTTCATGTCAACTCGATGTTCCTTTAAGGTAATTGTTACATCTTGAATGTTCAATCACTGTAGACTTTATATTTAAACTCCTTGTTTATAAGCTCAAGATTTTTATTGTCTTTTCTCCATCTACAGGGATACAGTTATCTGCAGTGCTTGCCACGGTATGCTTATATCTGAGCTTCCTTGTTTATCATTTTCCTTGAAATATGTTTTAGCATGCTATATGCAATAATATGGAATTCAGTATCCCATTGTGACATAGGGGAGCTGAACCTTGGCCATTGTATGAGCATCATAAGGCTAAACCCCTGTTTATTAAGTTCAATGTCAAATGTGGCAGACTTGAGTTATTTAGTTCATATAGTTTCCTGGTAAACAAGGAGCAAACGTTTTGATGAATCTGTAATCAGGTTGCCCTGACTTTTTATAGTTGCTGCTAGTTTAGACTTTAGTGAAAGAATGGGAAAATTTAGTTAGTGTGTTCTAATTTGAATCACCAACCTGTTTTGTTTCCTTCTCTTGTATTCCCTAGATTGATAACGATTTATGGGCGCTATAATTTGCTTAATAAATTGCAGATGATCTCTTAATTAATCTCTTGTTTCCCCTAAAAGATATGCGTCCTTTTTTTTGTTGGTGTTGTTGCAATGTTTTCTCACTTTTCAGTCGTGCTGTGAACAGGTTACTGTCACAAGGACTGTACTCTACGTGCAACAACTTACAAAAATTATGTGCCTGAGCTCTTCCTCACCTGCAAACGGTGTTGCAATGCCAGAACACCCTGCATCCAGTTCAGCAATAAGTCTCCAACCACTCCCCTCCCTTCGAGAAGTCTGGAATATAACAACACATCGATTTTAAACCAGGTCACAAAACCCAACATCCGAAATCAGCCCTTGGCGGCTGGTAAAATAAAGTTGATTATTAATTCCCAGATGAAAACAGAAGCTGGAGTCAAAGTAAAGGTGCCAGATGTAGCAACTGTTATAAAACCCAAGGATGCTGTTCCTCCTAATATGCAACAACAAGCTACTTCTGCTTCAAAACCAAGTAAAAATAGCAGTTGGGGTATCATATGGGCGAAGAACGGAGATGACACAGGCGTTGCTTTTCGGCGTAACAAAGTTCTTGTAAAGGGCTGTTTAGATGGTAGCAAGTTGCGCCCTGTTTGCGTGATGTGCCAAAAAGAATATGATCCTCATCTCATGTATATTTCTTGTGAAGCTTGCGACAGTAAGGCTACTTCTTTCTCCCTTTAAAATTCTTGGGGCCATTCTTCTTTAGGTTTTGGTCTATAAATTCTGTCTTTGTCCTTTTTATTTTCCAGGATGGTTTCATGCCGATGCTGTGGAACTGGAGGAGTCAAAACTTCCTGAACTTGTCGGTTTCAAGTGTTGTAGATGTCGCCGGATAAAAAACCGACAGTGCCCTTACAAGGACGACGATCCTGCTGCAGTGGTTGCTCAGGTCGGCAAAAAGAGGTCTCACAAGAAACTGGCAAAACAAGTGGACTCTGACACTACAGACTCCATTCTTACAACTCCAATGTTTCTTCCTACTCAGCAGCAACTGGTGATGCCAAACAGCGATCCTCTTCTCCCAAATCTATCGAAAGTGGAGCAAATTACACCCGAGCAGAAGCCTGGACTGGTGGATGGTGAATGGAGTGCCAATCTACTGGGCCCACAAAAGCTTCAGGTGAGAAGGCAAACCAAGCACCATCACGATGGGGAATTTACCTCTTCTGCTATAGATTTTCAGCCCGAAACAAACATCTATGATCATCCTAACGAGGAGTACGTCCCTGGCATGGAGTGGGATCAGTTGGGTAATGGTACCGTTGGTGGTGGTGAAGGGGAGTTGATATTGAACGATGACGATGAAGGTGGTTTTAACTTCGAGGACATGGAGTTCGAGCCCCAAACCTATTTCTCCTTCACCGAGTTGCTGGACCAGGACGAGGCTGCTGCTGGTGAAGTTGATGCGGGCCATCATCAGGCTGCTGTTGCTGAAGTCGATGTAGGTGACCATCAGGCTGCTACAGCAGCAGCCGCAACTTACCCATGGGATGATTCGGAAGCAGCAATGGGGTCTGAAAATCCTTGTTTTAGTACCATGATTCCTCCATGCCAGTTCTGTTCGCTGGCGGAGCCAGCCTCGGATCTATATTGCGAGATTTGTGGCATGACGATGCACAGTAGTTGCGCGTTTGTGGCTGAGCTTCCCCCCGAGGAAGATGGTAAGTGGAGGTGTGGGAGTTGCCGAGAATGGCGATAAGGTCGCGTCACGATCATCGTTGCGGTTTATTCGTCATCATTTTTTTTCCTTTTTGAGGGTACTGGGTGTATATAGGGCGGGGCAGATGTCGAAATCTACTACACAGATGAGATTGGGATCTACTTTCCAATCACATTTTTTATTTCTTTGAAATTTTTTGGCAAGTCAAATATGGTGGAAGGGTTGTTGGAGAGTGGGGAAGAGGCTTTAGTAATTGTTCCAATGGTGGAAGGTTTGCCCTTTTGTCTCAAGATAAGCTACCGTCTTCCTTTTTCATTTGGCATTGTTACGCTTATCTGATTGGAATGATACATCTGTTGAGAAAAAAGTGACCAGAGAAGCTTAGTCTAGTACAGAAATTCCATACCCAATTCCACTATTGTCATTATCGATTTAGGACGGTTGACAAAGTTTAATGCACTGAATGGATCTAAGCACAAAATAAAGAACCAAATGGTACAAAGACTAAAGTTTAAGTGGCTCGAAACACTATTTTCTTTTTTGGTAAGGAAAGAGATAGTACGAAAGTGAACCAGAAAGGTGCCTGTTAGATACACAAAACGCTATTACAAACTCCTCCATGATCAATCTCATATTCTGCTACTCAACTTCCGTATTACAGAAACAAATCCGAGCCGAAACCGTTTGTAAATGCAAGAGCAGAAGAGGGAAATAACTTTTAGCATAAGACACCAACAACAACAAACCCTCACTTCACTTCAACCCCAATGGATAATCAAACTACGAGCAAAAAGAAACAACAAAGAAAGAAAATAAACACTCGGCTCAGCTAATGCACGTTTACAATCGTGCAGAAAAGAATCTCAAAATTCCGACTCAAACCTCGCTCTCTCCTTCTACCTGTACTATTCAACACAAACTACATTACTCTCTCCGATGAACAAACCCATGGATCCCGAATTCCGGTCCAATTCCTTCGATCCCCATTGTCCCGCCGCCAGCCCTGGGCACCAAGAAGATGGCTTAAGAAGCCAAGTACCTTTCTTGCTTCGTGTTAAGCCTGGGTATAATAGGATGTGTGTATATTCTCAACAAATTCTTCACGCGTCAATCGTTGTTACTTGTTGACAGGTCCCTAGCGTCGTGGGGTCACAGCAAACCGGCCAACAATGCCCCTGGATCTTGCGAAGCTGCTGGAGGGGGGCCCGCGATCTGTGCTACTTGAGGAGGAGGTGCTGTCGGTCCCTGTGGACGTTGTGGTGCTGTGGGGATGCTAACTAATTGCTCCTTGATGAACTCCTTCAACCTGCCCACATAATAATGGTCACAAAGTGTTATGACATAGCTAAAAGAAATGACCCTGTGGGGAGGGAGTAAGTAGGTCATTCAAAAGTGGTGTATACTAACTCAAACGTAAGTGTCGGGTCACCAGAGGCGACAGTCATTCGCAACTGTGTTCTATCTGCTGGATCTGTTTCAATTCTCACCTGAAACACACAGAACGCATAGTTATCAGATGCTAGCTCATTACCATACCATGTACTGGATTCTGTAGAAAGCTTAGTGCTTACCAAGCAAAGCATGGCTCGTGTGGTTTCAGAGTAAAAAGTCGTGCTTGCAACCAAGTTGTTCGGATTAGGATCCTAGACCAGAGAAAGTTGAACACAATGTTAATTCAACTTCAACAAACAAGAATATACTCAGTAAATTCATAAATTCAGTTAAAAATCAAAGGGAACACTTACAAGTCCGGGACAAACTGTCAACCGGAAAGTGTTGAAGAGATTTGCCATCTCGGGTAGAGGTAATGGTCTTACACCTCTAACCTGAACAAAGGACAATAAAATGTTAGTATATATCAATTTTTTAGGCATAACTCAAAAGTTATCAGTACATGAATTTGGTAACCCAAAAGTCTTTCCACATTATAGGGCAAATTACGAGTGTTAAAGAAATAGTGCTCAATGAATCATATACATACAACTTCTTGAAGCTTTAAAGGAGGCCCTGATAGAGATCTCCATTGAGGGAAAAATTCTTCAGGGGACACAGTTATAGGTTGAAGAAATTTGTTGAGAACAGCCGGTAGGCGAAGCTTGACATTTACCTTAAAAAAATTAGCGAAACATGTAAGACATTCTTGTAACAACGGTTATAGGAGAACTACACTTAACTAGCAGAATAGGTGAGCACTATTATATATAATTTACCATGGTGGGACCAAACTTGTAGGAGAAGTCAAGAACAGCGACATCCCGACTTGGCCGGAGATTCATGATTTCAAGAGGGCATTGAACCTATACCATCATATTAGGAAGTTCACAGACCAAGAATAAAATAACTGAAGCAGCAAAAAAGCAACTCCCTCCCAATTATGAATGAGGGTTTATGGGAAGGATAAAATACAAGTTGCTTACCTGCGCTCGAGGAGGAATAGTATCTGGTACTAATGAGAGCTCCATCTTCAGATGAGTAGGAGGTAATATGAGGGCCTGAACGGATCCAAGAGAAGCAGTATTTTTGTTCCCTAGGAAAAGCACAAGACGCCCTTCATGTGCTCTCCACTCTGCTTTAATGCCTATCTGCAATGGTGATAATAATATTTAGATCTCGAAATTTGATGCAGTCCATCCTCAAAGAAAATGAAATCACAGAGCAGGAAAAAGAACCCAAGGGGAACGTAACCACATAAAGAAACAATTCATACCTGGATGTTGGGATCCTCATACAGAACACCACTATCCTTCAAACACAAGGCATAGAACCTTTCGTTGATATTTCCTATCGGCTGCAAACAAAAAGCACAAAGGAATGACTCTTAACAGAGTTATTGAGGTCTACAGCAGCCCAAAAAAGCAAGCATTTCTTCATTTTAGTTTAGCACACAATTTGTCCTGAGCTTCATTAAAAGCACACCCAAGTTATCTTAAAAACAAACACCACAATATAGTGTCATCAAAATTTGAATTTGGATCTTGGTATGGGTCTACTAGTCATAGGCTGATATGCTGTTAGCTTTACGGGAGATAGGTATGGAAGCCAAGGAATCTATGTTTAACTTCAATTACTTTCCGAAAAAAAACATGCTGGCTCAAATTAAAACCACAATTCTATTTAGAACTCCAATTCCAAATGGAATATACGCTACTTCAATAACAAAGAGTCAGAATTAATACCTGCACGGAACCCGACTCTTCTCCAACAGGTACAAGAGCTGCAGCATCAGCAGCACTTGGAACAGATTCGGCTTCAGAGGTTGCACTCTGCGCCAATGGAGCAACAGCTCCAGGAGGACCTTCAATACTCAATGTACCCAAAAGGTCACCAATAATATCCTGTGAAGGTTGCTGAGGATCTTCTTGATATACAACTCCGTTTGGCTGGGTCAATCCTTGGTCTCCAGGATTCTGATCCTGTAAACATGTATATAAGACATGAGCTCCAAGTATGATAACCACATTTATTCATGATATGAAGGAGGGAAAGTACAAATGTTGAAATCTTAGTCAAGAAAGGATAATGAACTAACCGAATCAACTGTCTCGCTGGGCACCTTGACTAGACTCAGTGGCCCTACAGTGGGTGGGGGTGGCGTCCCATTGGGAGGGCGTTGGTCAGTTACAACCAAGGCAGTCGACATTTGTTGCTGTGCCCTCACCTTGATAGCACTTTGTTCCGCGGTATCAACCTCAGCATCTTCAGCTTTTCTTATCAGTGCAGACTGATAACACAATAACAAAGTCCATATTAATGATTACAGAATGAACAACTATTTTACAAACCTAACTGAATGAAATTTAAAGGGAATAATGTTCAAAGAACTATTGAATAATTACCGGGGGAAAAAAACTATTGAATGACTGCATCTACTTGTATTACCTGGCGTTCAGGAAATTTAGGCATCTCAGCCAATATGTCCATTAGAGATGCACCTTTTCTGCTTAAGGCAAAATACTCGGCTGCTCTTTGTTGAATCTCAACATCAATGCAACTTTCGTATCTGTAAATAGTGACAAAGATAAGAATGTGTTAGATAAAGCTTATGAAGACCAACTATTGAGAATACAAAAATTCAAGGCAAGGTGGCATCAGAAAGCCTACTTGTTGAATATACTCCAGATCTGGTTTTGTAGTTCTGGTTCTGGTGGTTGAGTGTGCATTAGTATCTTCGCATAAGTTGAGAGTAGAATTGGAACAGTGGAGGTTCTGCAGAGATACACATTGAGGTTAAACATAAGAGAATTTTGAGTCAAACAAAGTCAAAAATCAAATACAAAGATGACTGATCTTACGAGACAGTAGGATGCTTCTCATGTATAATGGTAAATAATTCCTTTGGACTACATCCAGGCCGTCTAGCCAGAAGGTGCCCATACTCTCCTAGGATATAAGCACTGAGCTGTTGCAGAAGAAAAACATAAGTCTTAGCATAAATAAACATAAGAAATAGGAGTTCCATCTCAAATGTGGCCACTTCAGTTATACACAAACCTTGACCATCGTCTCATGTATGGCAGGTTTGTCAAGATACTCTCTCGCTTTAGCTGCTGCATAAGGCTGGTTGAATGAATGAAATCTCAGTTATCTATTCCAAGAATCAACTTTTGCCACAAACAAGAGACATATGGTCTCTGTAATAGAAATTATACCTGCAGGTCTTCATTGTTAGTAACAAATTGTACTACCCGAAACCATATGTCATCACTAACAAAGTCTCCTGCCTTATCGATCAACTGAAGTATTACATCCACATACCTGCATTTAAGAAGAGAGGGAACAAAGCCATGAATAGTCATTATGATACACATCTGAACAAAATAACTGAAATTCAGCAAGGAACAAAATAAGACCAAAGGAAAATGCAAACAATTATAGATTGAATAAAATTTACCATGATATGCATTAGAACCTAGTCTAGGCTGTGGTAAAAGGGTTGAGTCATCAACGATGTTGACAGGAAAAAAATCGAAACATTAAAAATGTTACGAACTCTGTCGTCCATCTTTCCACGAAACAAGACATAAATGTTAATGCTTCTAGTTAAGAGTTTCACTCTATCTAAGGTCACTGGATAAACAATTTTTCTTTTCGCAATTTTAAACTTTGAAATTCTGGAGTTCGAACCGAGCAGATGTCCTTACCAGGATAGATCAGGGGCAAACTTCTCTGCGAGGATAGCAGCTTTTAGAGACAATTCCTCACGCATAGCAAAATCTGCCGCGCTGAGGTACTGAAATTCGAATTAAAACATCTCAGAAAGCCAAGTTTACGAATCAAACCACAAATTCTAGGCATACCGCATTAGAACCTTGAAAATAAAAGAAATAAATTTTGATGAAGGCAAGTAATGCGTGCCCATTGGATATGCACCTGTAGTAACTCTTCAACTATATCCTTTGCATTTGACACATCACACATGCCATAGAGCAAATCAAGAGCACGTCGACGAATGCTGCAGAATTTTTTTGAAGTCAGAAAATGCAAGCTTGTTGATAAACTGAAAATGAAAATATAACGAAAGATATCTAGATTGACTGCCCATATTAAATTGGACATTGTGCTCTGCAATATAATATAAGCATCTGCAGAGCACAAATTTATAAATCATTTGACAATTCCCCTCCACGCCCTACAGCCACATTTTGACAAGAGAGTCGAAGAGAGAAGCTTTCTGTAACCCACAACACTATATCTCGTTTACCAGTCAAAACAATAAGAGAAGAAACACATATGAAAAAAGTATGTGTTTGCAAGCATATACAACACACCCAAAATAATTCTTATACCCTAAGGGACTATATAGGAGCTTAACCTGATATCCGGATCTTTCAATGAAGTGATAATCTGAGCCTGGTGTTTTTTAATGATATCTTGCACATCTGTTACCATCAACATTCGAGTCATATTTTCCTGAGAAAATGTACGAACCGATAATTAGACATTCTCAGCAAGTAATAATTGGCAGTTCAGTTGATTCGACAATATGAAACAAGTAGAGTGACTAACCAAGCCAAGATATCGAATATTTGGTTCCCGGACAGCAATAAATTTTCCGAGGAGGGCCACACATTGGGACATCATCTCTTTTTCAGCATCAAGATGCATGACCTGAAATAAAATGTATTAAGATAAATACAAGGTACAGAAAACATAATATGTCTTCCAGAAAAAACAACCTTGGAAGTTTAACATTACAGCGCATTTTGGGTAAACTTACAAGTGCAAGAGCCTCAAAAAGAACGGCATGGGATGCATTGTTCTTATTTACATTTTTCACAACATCAGTCCCCATTAAGATTCGTTGCAAGACCTGGAAAAATAATTTCATGATGGATCATGACCAGATAATCATATGTACATTGGAGAAAACAAAAGGGGATCATGGACATAGATATGGACCTCGAACAACGATCTTCTTGTGTTAGGATCTTCTACCGTCGGAAAATACTGAAGAGCCCTCATTGTTTTGACCTGTCTATGCAGATCATGTTATTAGCAAAAATGATGAAGCAACGGTTTCTGTTCTTCAAAAGAGTATAGAATAGGGAGAAAATCGTAATCTTGTGACTGGATATCAAATAAGCAAGGGTTTAGATGCTTCCTCCAATGGAACATATAAGTGCAAGGGATTTTCAAAACATAAGTCTAAGCAACAGCATATTTAACAGCAAAAAAATCTATCGCCCACAGGACAAAGGCTGAAAGATGTGAACGTTCCTCCTTGCTCATATAAGGGGCTCTTCAACTTATCGTTTAAATTATTATTTCTAAAAAAAATTCACGTGCACATATCGGACAATTGTTTCTCATATTTTTCTAATAGCTTGTCAGTGGTTTTCAAATTCTTTCATGAAATGGAATAGTCCCCAGTCGGTATGAACTTCTGGTTGTCTGCCTGACTATGAACCAATAAGAATAGAAGATGATAAAAGGGGACATACCTGAAGCCAAGGAGATGGGATACCATAGTAAGTGTATTCTTGGGGTATATCCTGGTTCCTAGCAAGTCGTTCCAAAGTCTTCACACATTTTGGCAGACAACTCCAGTATGCTTCATGGTTATTTGACACTAAAGCAACAAGTAGACTCATTGAAGATGTAAGAACACCAAGATCACGTTCATCAAGGAGTTGTGCCATCCGATCAGCCCTGGTGATTTTACAATTAAATACATCAAATTCGGAGCTTTCTAACAGATCTCTGTAGATATAGACCATATACAGTTCAAACATACCAGCCATCCACATTCACAACATCAGGATTTTTCCTATAGAGCCGTAGCAGACATAAGGCAGCCTTTTTTCTTACAAGAGGTCTGCAGCTACTTGAAATCTGAAACAGCAAGAGCTATGTCAGAGATCAAATCAACCAGTATCTTACATCCCTATAAAACTGACAAGACTGCATTCTAATCTCACCAGTAATCTCTGAACATCAGCCGCCAATGATTCAGCAAATTCTCTGCCACCAATATTTCCAACCTGCAGAATATGAAAGATAGTGCAAGTAAGAAGAGTCGCAAGAACTTGAAGCATGTCATATGGATACCCTGTCATACTTGAGTAAGAAAAAAATAATTGTGACAACAGAAGACAATACCTGTTGGTGACTGAGAAACACACTTTCAATATTGGAAAACAGAAATTAACATATAAAGGAAAGCGGTTTTGAAATTTAGATGGAACAGAATTTTCTGTCAACATAGAAAATCAGTTATTATGCATCACACAGATGGCATTCTGCATTACATTCCCTTATGGATCAAAAAAGGCACCTTGAGGTTGGAGGATACAGAAAAAATAGATGAACTACTAGTTATGATTTAAATCATGAAGTCTACAAAAAGGCAGTAAGATCATCGCCAACCTACCAGGGTCAATGCGAGGCACTGAAAAGTTTCATTCCGACCAATTATGTCGTTCCGCACGGTATTTATGGCTAATCTGAGAAAATCATGGTTCTCATTGAGCAAACACGCTGTCGCAATGTATCCAACCTGCATTATTTAGAAATTTCAAACATTACAAGCTCTAAGCAGCAGAACAAATATTAGCATAGCTCAAAATGCACCAGCTGAACGTGCCACCTGACATGACATGCAATGCGTACAGTACAGGAACTTGAAGGCCTCTACCACATTCAATGACATATATGCGCAATGTTCCTATCAGACTCATCTTAAAAGTTCATCAAATGACATACATTCAATGACATATATTCGTAACTATCCATGATAATGCAATCATGAAGTATATGCATCACACAAGTGCCAAAAGGTAATACCTGTTTTTCTGGGTATTTTGGCGCAGATATTAAGGAAACAGCTTCCATATGACCGAAGTCGACATCATAGCCAAGCATGTAGATATAGAGCATTTTCCAAACATATTTCTTCTTCTCATATGGACTCAAGCCCTGTAGAAAATTTAACAAGGAAAAAAGCTTCAATCAATCACATGGTCTCTAGTAGAGACAGGAATTTTGTATCTGCTGAGAGAGGATGGAATGGATATCAATTAGACACTGAAGCCACTTCTGAGTGCGTTGTGGAGTAATTTGCTGAAACAAATTAGGCAGAGGGTGCCGGAAGAAATTATAGATTACATAGTACCCTTAACCAGCAGGCAACTGCCGCCTGAGATGCACCACAAACCCTACCGATACCCTCAAAATCCATTGAGTTTACTAAATCAGGTTTCCATATGACTGCGTATACGAGAACTGCCTACAAGAAGCTGAGTCCCATCACAGAACAATCACGAAGAAGCATGTGCATCAAAGCTCAGAACCTCCATCACCTCCTTTAACCAACATAATGATCCACCATAATTTGTATCCAAACTGAGATGGCAGCACTCTTCTATGCTATGACAGCTTGTAAACGAGCACCTGAAGCAGATTTATCCATGAAGGAATGCCTCTCCTAATTATATGCCACTTAACCATAACCTATGCAGGAGCAGTACATTCTGATTGAGTTCCAAGTCAAGTTTCAGTGGGGGAAATGTCCTCAATTTTGAACTAATGTGCCCACTTCAGCCGCAGTTCACCTATATCGCTCAACTATCCAAAACTTCGAGGAGGTCGAATAAACTCTTAGAAAGCCCCAATTAGCAACAAGCAATGGAGCCATTTCCACGATCCTCAGTAACAAAAATCAGCAGGAAAAAAAAAGCAGAATTGCAGCAATAACCCTAACCTTCTCGTGTTTGAACCGAGTACGGACGTTCCCGAGCTCCTTGTCAACACGGAGCCGCTCCTGCTCCTTGTTCTGACAATTACGAACGTCACTGATGAAGACGGAGAGACCTCTCATGCCTGAAAGCGCCATTGTTTCCCTCCCTCCTCTCTCAGATCCAGTAATAAGAGAGGCGCGGCCCCTCTCTCAACTTAACCAGAATTACCCCGAGCCTTAGTTCCTCTTCCCTTCCTCTTACACAGCGGGGAGCCCGAGCTGCGACGCCGAGATCTAAGACGACGACGGCGACGGCGACGGATAAACGAAGCTCCGGCGTATAGTTGAACTGCAGATCGGAGTTGTAGGAAGATTCCCCCGCAGCAGTCGCGTCGTGTCGAAGAGGGAGAAATTGCTGTGATCTAGAGAGAGAGAGAAAGAAGGATTGAAATGTCGTTTTTGTACAATAAAGAGATGGGAGAACAGAAGGAAGGAGAGGGTGAGAGAGAAGGGGCGTGGACAGTGGACTCGGAAATTTGTTAGAAAAGCCGTCGGCGCCAGTGGTTGAATGAAGGAGACGACTTGTTTTTTTTTTTTTTTACTGGTTTAACCATCAATGTCTTTCTGTTTTACCATGTTCGTAACTCTATTTTACTTATTTGGTACCTATATTCAATTGCTATTTGTCGCTCTAAATTATCTTATTCGTCACCCTAAATTTTATCAAAATTACATAAATATCCTTAATTTAATTTTAGATAATTTGAATGACCAACTGTCCATATATTAGTGCTGCGACGGTTTGTTCCTAACACATACAACTATACATCCCTCAATAACAAAATAAAATATAAAAAGATTAATGATTTACAAGTTACAACTACAACAAATGTAACCATTAAAAAATTATACAAATACAAAAGAATTTTAAAAAAAAAACAACGTATGCCAATTTCCTCCGCCGCTTCGCCGCCACCTTCCATGTGACTGTGCAATTGTTTTTGGTAGAGACCCTGTGCAATTCTCGAACATAGAAATCAACATCTCCCAATTTCCTCCGCCGCTTCGTCGACCTTCTTTTTCTTCGCCTTCTTCCTCCTACTTGGTATCGACTCTGACAGTATAAGCCGAGCATCGATGGTGGTAGGGTTTAGGTGGACAACTGCCGGCGAGAAGAATCCGACAGCGGCATTAGCGACCGCAAGACAGAGGAGTTTGGCGGCAGCTGGCCAGAGAAATGGATTGTTTGTTTAGGGTTTTGTTAGAAATCGGGCTCAGAGGTTAAAAGTGTCAATTTAATGCATTTTAGGGCGACACAAATCGAATTTTAGGGCGACGAGTAGTGATTCAAATATCCAAAGACTGCTCTTGCAAGCCATGTTTAGGATGGTTTGTAGTTTGATATTCAAATTTTGGTTGTTGTAACTTTTACCACTTAATTTATTTCACCATACGTTTTAGAAGAAACAATATATCGTTTCAGTGGCATGTTACACGAATATATATTTATTTAAGTGTTATACAATATCTAATAAGTCAAAATAGCGTGTGTGCTATTAATCGTATGTAAATTTGAAGATGAATTATGATTTATGACCCTAATTGGCAAATGGCAACATGTTCAACTACAACATCGTCCTTAAAAGGACATGAATAAGACAAACTTTCAAGTAGAAAAAAACAAAATCGAGTGAAAAGTATGGCCGTTTAGGCATCACAAATGTAATCAGTGTGTCTCAATACTAAGAGTGAATCAGTGGAACATGTAATCGCGAGAAATAAGTTGCAAACAAGATTGCGACCTTGAAGGGTCATTTTATGAGGTTTTCAGTTATGAAAAGTGAAAACCATGACCTCTTATCAGATTTTATTTGAAGATGAAGGGCTAAATTTTTTTTTTTTTTTTTTTATCTTCTCCGGTGTATTTAGAGTAGTAAGATCAAATATTTCTTTTCTTCAAAGAGTATAAGACAATTTACATATTACCGCTTTTTTACGGTCGTTTTTATGTTAATGCACTTTCCAATGATATGTAATTTAGCAGGCTATTCATGAGGCCTTTAAAAACCCACATAGAATTTGTCTCGTCATCAACTACTAATCAAATCTTAAATCGTACGTTAACCCGAGTGCTGACAAATACCAGAAGAGAGAGCAAAAGCACAGAGGACAGGCTGTTCACCTACTAATACAGTTCTCCATTCTGTTCAGCGCATCATAAAACAAAATGTTGACGACAGATTACACAACAGCTGGACTCATCTAAACTGCTCCATCCAAATCTCACAATCTTCCCACACTCGGCCAAAAAAACAACGACTGAGAAGGTGAGGTGGAAGTGATGTTTTCTAGCAATTTACTGAACCCCGCTCAACTTTGCCCAGTCGACAAACTGCATCCCGCCATAGATGTTGTTGGCGAATCGAACACCAACAGTGAAGGCCTTGGAGAGAGGAGGGAGTTGCCTCGCCAGTGGCGATGCTTCGACCACTCGTTCCAGACCGTTGATGACTTGGTACCGCGTGTTGGAAGATACGCCGAGAAACACACCTGATAAAGGCGAGCAAACGAATGTTAGGCATCAACTTGAAAGTGGGCAATGTAGCAGTAAGTGAAGAAGAACAATGCTAATGAAGCGCAGTTGAAGACAGACAAATCATACCCCAAAGGATGGCACTTTCGACTAGAGGTGGTATGGGAATGTCCTCTTCAGACTTCTTCATACTCCTATTTATCCAAACACAATCAGATAATTCAGAACGATCAGGAACGGAGAAGGGCTTGCGACGCATGAGCTAACCCGTAGATTTCAGGTGGAATGAAGCTACAAAGGCTAGAAAATGCAGATAGAAAGAGGAGTAACTATACCTCTTAGCATTCATGATCATATTTGCAATGCCCTGACCAATCAGTCCGCATCCAAATCCAACTGAGCCATACAATAAACCCTGTACCCAAGAAGCAACGATATGCAATGTTATCAGAAGAATCGAGTTCATCTCATAGAGAAGGCAAACTATGTCAGTTTCGAACGAATCTAGCTGGATTCAATCATCGGCACCTTATAGAAGTACGTGGCCACTCGCTGCTTCACACTGAATCTGCACCCGGGCCTTTCAGCCTCAAATACACTGCAGTGAAGTAATGCTCACCAGTCACCATTAGCAAATCAAGAAATTCCCTCACTTGTTCTTAACAAGACCTTACCTTTAAGTGCATTATACCAAGAAGACACAAACAAAGAGTGACAGTGGTAAGTAGTAACCTGCTGGGAAGAGCAGCACAAGCTTGCTGTATGTTACCGAATAATCCGGCTTTGTAGACGGAGGGCTTCCCGATTCGAGCATAAGGTGCTAGCATACCAACCAGAGCAACATCAACAACAATGCCAACCAAAAGATCAGCTGCATACAACTCAAACTCTGACCAGAAATCTTTCCCCCTTTTCTGAACTTCGGCAAATGTTGCACAACATGAATCAATTACTACCTGCATTGCATTTTCGGCCCAACCCCCAAATTCGAACACCCCCCAAAAAGCTCCGAAAATGTCACACCCAGTTATGCAAACATTCATTCATTCTAAGATCATCAAAAGTACTCCGCCAATGACACAAACCTCCGTTCCAACTTTGAATAGGAAATCGGGATCAGCCATCATCCGATTACGCAGCATCGAGCAGTGGTTCATCAAGAACCCTAGCGGCCATCCGGCTTCCTGCAATTCCAGGTACCGATGCAGAAATTTGGCTCGGATTCCGGTGGTCTCGGCAGCTTCCAACATATCGGCTGGAAGCTTGGCTCCACGCGCCTCCGTTTCTCTAATCACGTCTACGAATTTCATAATCGGCCCAAACTCCTCCTCCTCCTCGCCGTTATCACCGCCCTCATCTCCACCGCCGCCGCCACGGGGTAATCCTCCATTCCCTCCAGGCCCATCATCGCCGCCGCCACCGTCGGGCCGGACGACTTCGTAATCTAACAACTCTTTGATCGGATTAACCTCGGAATCTGAGTTCAGACACTTGATTGCACGGCGAGAAATCGAGGACGAAGAGCCAGCGAAGGAGTGACAGTGCCAGTGAGACGAGGAGACTGATAGCTTGAGAATTCTGAGATTGGCTGACGGCATATGGCGACAGAAGATCTTAGCTTTGAATGAAACGGCGCCGGATTGGCTGTGGGAAACGGCGTCGTTGGAGAGAGACGATGATCGGAAGCATCCGGCAGAAGAAGATGGAATCGCCATTGACGAAGAAAATCTCGGCAGAGACTTCCGGTAGAAGATGCTCGGAGAGAAGGCGGGTCGGATAGAGATGAAAGGCGGGCAGCCGGGAAGGAAACAGGGAAATGAAGAAAGCAAATGCTCTGTTAGAGAGAACACGAAGGAAGACGAAAAATGTGCAGAGAAGTAGTTCCGGCGCGCGGAGCGGGAGATACTAGGTTTTCGAGTGTGTATCCGGTGCGGTCGACTCTACGGTAACAAAGCCCAAAGACGTTTCGTTTTGTTAGAAGGAGGGAAAAGGAAAAACGTTTCGTGTTGGTTAACAAAAGAGACACAAAAATGAACGTCGCCTGAGAGATTCGAACTCTCGCGGGGAAACCCCATGTACTTAGCAGGCACACGCCTTAACCACTCGGCCAAAGCGACTTTGTTGATGTGATCTCAATGAAATTCTAAACTACGTATTCTATCAGTTCTTACAACTGACTTTTCTTAAACGAAATGCTCAGCCAACGGCGCTTAGCAACTGTATGGAAGTAAAACCAACAAAAGAATAACTGAAGAGGAAAATAAATGACCATGAAGATATACATATATATGGCTTTTTCGATTCTCATAAATTTTACAGTACGTGTGATATGAAGTTGTGCACTGCAATAGCTCCATTCTAAATCTGGTGTATATTAGCAGTCCAGATTTAGGTTGGAGCACATTGTGTTCAAACTTCAAACATGAAATCTTCTTGTACAATTTTAAACTTCGACGACAACTCTTAGGTTAAGTCCAACTGAGTAGGCTTTCTACCTTTCAGACCAAGGAGAAGCTCTTCCTGTGTCTTGAACCTCGGGATGATTGTGGTGGCTGCTGCTGCTGCTGCTCGACGGATGCTCTGGGAGTGTGTCGTCCACTGCTATTACCACAAAGAGGCTGTGCATCTGAAGATCGAGGGAGTAGCTTGCATCCGATTCTCCTGGCAACCAACCGAGGAGAGCTGAGAGAGCTGTGGGATTTTGTCACCTTCCTCATTTCTTGCTTTATTCTGCTGAACTCTTCCTCAAGTTCCCCAACTCTAGACCTCATGTTTTCCATGTCTCCTTTCAGGACTTGGTTCTCTCTCACCACGGTCACCCACCCATCTCTCGGTACAATCTGGCCCGGCAAAGGCACTGCTGGTGCTGGCCCAGGTTCTGTATCAAAGACATGGAGACATCCAGCAAGAGCTGTTCTCAACTGCATCTGCTCAAAGTAGAGCACTTGAAGAACTGTCCTAAGTGGCAACCGTTCGTTCTGGGAAGCATGAGCACATGCATCGATCGAGAGTTTCTGGTAGTCGATGATGTTGCAGAGCTCCTCCTTTTCTCTCTCAGATAGCCAGGGGTGTGCCTGCGTAATGGGGCAATCATTTCGTTAACTTTTAGGAAAAGCTGGAAAGAAGTGTTCATTTCGTTCAACAAGATCGAGTTGAATCCAAACCTTGAAATATATGTCTAATGCTCGGTACAACCCATCATGGAATGGTCTAGAGGATTCTGGAAGAGCTTCAGCAAGAGAACGAATTTTTCCAGGTTTCAGATTCACATCAGAAGCAACTTCCGCAAGATAATCATCCATCAATTTACCAACTTTCCGCAATGGCTCTAATGAAGGTGATGTTTTCGCCAAGTCCATGGATACTGGAGAGAATGACGGTATCCCTGATTCTGAAGACATGAAGTGATGAAGAACACGGTCTACGCAATCAGTATTATAGAGAGTATCAGAGTCTGAATAATTCGGAAAAAGAAGACCCTCCAGAGAAGCCAACTCCAACTGCAGCCCTATTCTCCTCTCGAGAGACTCCTTGCATCTCGGGCTCACACCTACTATCAGTCCAACACGAAGCAGTCCAAGCAAAAACCTGCAAAACGATTTCTCCTTCTTTTCTGGAAGAAGCTTTTCAATCGTCTCTAGTAACGCTTGTTGGTCAACAGCAGCAGGAGTCAAGCTAAGACTAGCAACCGTTCTAGTTTTACTACTACTTTGTCCACTCTGCCATCGGCCTAAACCTGGTAGGTACTTCTTGGCATAATACATTATTGCACCAGCGAGATTCTCGGGCCTTATACCTCGATTCCCCATCACCTTGATAAGTCTCTCGAACATAGACACATTTAGATATGAAATATCTTCAAACCACCAGTCTGATTCATTGCTCCTGATCTTTGCTCCAGTGTTTATTCCATTCCACAAGATGCTGCCACCTGGGCTCTGCAAGGTGCCGTACATCATCATGGGCCATCCGAACAAGCTAGGGTCCGTTGAAACCATCAGAGATACAGCGTTGAGACATTTGGTTATGATCCCAAGTTTCTCAGCATTTGGCAAAACTGGATTGCAATTTTGGAGAGCCAATATACAGTCTTTCCAGTTCTGAAGTACGTTCTTGTGCAGAAAAGTCTCTGATTTTGACAGTAAGTTGCCTTCTCCAAACTCGTCTGTCATTTCCAGGTAGTCGGCTGCACAGTAGATCATTACTATGTTTCGTGGTGTCAATTCCACTCGCATGCCATAGCAAAATTTAGCAGCGATCAAGAAAGCATCAGAACTTCCAGGGAACTGTTCGAGTTCTGTGGTCAATGTCTTCTTCTCGGGGCATTCCTCGCAGATTTTAGATATCTTCCCACATTTCGATACTAGTGGAAACTGGAGAAGTTGAAGAACATGTTAGAAACATTATGAGAGTGCTGTTCAACACACAAATTTGTCAAATTGTTTCTTGCACCAGAATCCATAAATTGCATCTTCAGATGGCGAACTTTATATCATTGATTAATTTTAGAATTTACATAAAAACTCTGAACTGCTTTTAATTAAAACAAAAAAATGCAGCCACAAAAGATGCTCAAGCTGGCAGGACTAAATGCAAACTCTCTGTCATATTGACTATCGGATTAGAATAATTAAGCCCAGCACACTTCTCTAATCACTACGAAATTTCAAAGCTATCTTTACAAGCAAGGTAGTTCTACCTGTACTATACTAGTAGCCAAACTAAATGATAAGGGTGGGTGGCAATTATTGTCTCATCACTAATGAACGAAAACTAATTGAGATTAAGAAATCAAGCTGACCTACGCAAAGAGGTCCCCATTTAAAGACAGCGACCCTCAAATGTGTTCGTCTCAAAGAATAAACAAGTAAACAAAGTTAAATACTTTAACGAACAAATGCAAAGCACGAAGAACACCAGACGAGGGTCTATTACAGATACACAAATGAGCTGGCAAAATAAGTTGTTTTAAACCTTTGAACTTGGAAATTCTACAGAAAGGCAAGTTTTTGGAGCTGTACCTTGTGAAGATGGAACTTAACTCCATCTACTGTAACAGTTATATCGCTGGGCAACCCAGACTTGCAGAACCTGCGAGACATTGGAGAGAACCAAGTTTATTAGCCTCAAGGGTTCCAGCTAACTGAGAAACTACACCCTTCAAACAAGCAATGAAAGCTGTGATGTTTTAAATGCTGACAGGTTGATGATTAAACAGCTAATTCATATTATTAGTTATTTGATTAAACAGTGGACATTAAAGTTGAATCAGTTTAAATCAGGAATGGGCAAAAAACAGAAGGGTGAACAGACTGGGTAATTTACTAAAATTAGCACAGGCCTGGTAAGGTAAATCATTACCCAAAAGCTGCGGATAAATAAATGCGTATCACAAATGAGATCACGAGAAGAAAAGGGTAGTTACCATTCATTGCCTTCTTTATGAACGGCAGTAACTTTCCCAGCAGGCGCCATTGTAGCAAAAAGCTCTCCCCAAAAGCCAACAAAAACCCCTTCTTTCTCCAATCTCAGTTAGGCAATTTCATCGAGAAACAGTAAACAAGAGGAGTAATTCTACCCAACTAGCATGGATTCCCCGCCACAAAGATCAAGGAATTGGGTTCCTTCTATGTCATGGTGTCCCTTACCCAATGGAATTCAAAGAGAAAAGGAACAGGAAGGGCAAGCGAAAGAAATGCAAGAAACACCATTGACGACAGAAATATGAAGCATAAGAAGAAGGTCCAAGGGGGTCAAGACGTGGGGGACGTGGCGGAATCGCCATTCGCGGGCCTCTCTTTACAGCTAAGAGAAACACCAACTCTCCCTCGCTCGAGTATTCTTAATCATATATAGAGGGAGAGAAAATGCTTATTGCTTAGCTTTGGACCACGAAAGGAGCCGAATCTGCTTGGCTACAAGAAGACCAACCACCAAGTTAACCCACTAAAACAGAGAACCCGGCCACCCCCCTGACCCATCCTAATAGAAAATTCGAACGATGCCAACAAAAGGGAAAGGAACAGCTGCTGCAGGGAAAGGGAAGAGAAGGCGACTTATGGAAAGAAAAGTCCGGGAACAAGAAACCGATCATGAACATGAAGTGAGGTTAAAACGGTAGTTTGGAAGGGAAAGAGAAAGAGAGAGAAGACTGAAGGAGACTAGGAGAGTAATGATAAGCGGAAGGCCCCTACTCACAGTGACAAGAGAACGGGTAAATCATGGTTTTGTGTCGCGCTTTTTGTCGAACACTTTGCCGGCACTCTTCATCATTCAGAAACGCGTGCGTTTCGGGGGGATTGAAAGGAACCCTGTCTTCTCATATCTCCATCGGGCGGTTCCTTTTCCTTCATCGGGGCACATGAGTCGGACTTTTCTGTGATCCATGATTCGGATAATCTTTTGCCCGGTCTTTACGTTTGGGGGACTAATAATAAGTTCGCAAAAGCTAAAAGACGATGGAAACTGGAAGAGTTCTGTGGCTCAAAGTAAAGAATAATCATCTTGTTTTGTCGGCACAGGTGTTCTAAACTGTAAACTAATGGAAGAAGTGCCACCAGTCAAGTCAACAAGTAGAAGTACACTGCTAATTGCAGTCTGGACACTGGACAGGAGAGCGGATCCGGTGACTAAGGGGGTGCTTAGTCACTTGACTAAGCCCCTCCCGGCCCTTAAATCTGAACACATCAATCTGATGGTTAAAAAGTGGGAAGGGCTATTTAATTAATGACAGGGGCAGTTTGGGTATTATGGAAAATTACGAAGTATACAAACCTGACTTAGAATCAGTACAAACCATACAAACATACGAACAGTACAAACTAGAGCGACAAAACATACAAACAGATTTACAAACATTACAAACGTATGAACTGTACAAACAATACAAACTAGACCGACAAACAATACAAACCATACAAAAAGAAAAAAATACCCGGGTTGACTTTGGAGGCTCCTTCCCTATATAGAGGGGCTCCTTCCCAAAGTCAACCCGGTTTTTTTTTAGACATACAAACAGTACGAACATGGTGGACAAAAATGACAAACTATACCGACAATCCATACGAACTAAAAAAACACCCGGGTTGACTTTGGAGGCTCCATCCCTATATAGAGGGGCTCCTTTCCAAAGTTAACCCGGGTGTTTTTTAGACATACAAACAGTACGAACATGGTGGACAAAAATGACAAACTATACCGACAATCCATACGAACTGAAAAAACACCCGGGTTGACTTTGGAGGCTCCATCCCTATATAGAGGGGCTCCTTCCCAAAGTCAACCCGGGTGTTTTTTAGACATAAAAAACATTACAAACATGGTTGACAAAAATGAAATACGAAACACAAAAATAACAAAGTTTACAAACATTACAAAAAAAACCGACAAACATTACAAAATAACAAAGCGTACAAACATTACAAAAAAACCGACAAACATTACAAAATAACAAAGCGTACAAACATTACAAAATAAACCGACAAACAATACAAAGCATACTAACAAAATCTCTCTCTCCGTCCCCAAACAATTCCCATAAGCTCTCTCTCTCTCCCCAAACAATTCCCATAGGCTCTCCCTCTCCAAACAATTCCCATAGGCTCTCTCTCTCGCACAGGAATAATTCCCATAGGAGCCTTGGAGGGAAAATGGAATTAATGACACCCTCCCCCTAGGAACATGCCCACGCCGCCGAAGAAGTATTTTCCCCACATCGTCGGCGTAAGAGAGGACCGCCGGCGAGACTGGGAAAAAAGGTCATGTCGCCGGGCCGGAGAAGGGAGCTGGTGCCCGTTGGCCGCGACGACGGTAGTTAGTGGCAGGTTTTTTTTTATTTTAATTGATAAATATAATAAACATGTAATTACTATACTGCCCTTCATTAAATTGAATTAATAGGAGCCCTTGGATTTTAATGAGATTGAGTGGCTGAGATTCACTTAGCCATGTGACTAAGGGACCCCCTAGCCACCTGATCTTAGCCCCACTGGACAGTGGAAACCACTTATCAGTTCTTTCTCATATTGCTTTCTTATTTTCGTATTTGATGATGTATAAGGAAGTTCTTGTGAGTTAAGATTACTTGATCTTCACTCATTCACTTAAGCTACCACAAAAGCGGGAGAAACAAAGCAAGTTCATCGTATTCTAAACCCGCTTGCACGTTGTATTTCTCGACGAAACAAGGGTCTAAGGGTCACTGCCTGATAGACCGATCAATGTGTTGGAATAGTTCGCGCACCGCGAAGTACAGAAGTTAGAACGCTCACTGATGAACATATGGCAATGGAAAGGTGAGAGTCATTCATCATTGTCTAAGGCTGACCACTTCCAACTGGCCAGATGCAGTGCTCTGAAGTCGAAGCTCGATAAGAAGTGCAGACTAGTGTAAGGAGATTACTAGCCTACTACAAGAGAGAGGCAGCGTGACGGTAGTCGTACTGGAGCACCGAACAAGATCAGAAAAATCATCGAACCAGCTACCACAATAACAAGCAATTGCCGTCGATTCAAAGCAGAACTTCAAGCCATGACACAGACAAGGAGCAGCAAGTTGCTTTGACAAGAATAACAAGTGAAGGGAAACAGTTCTCGTCCTCTAGAACGAAAGCAGCAACCCAACGAAACATGTACATTATGCACCAATGGTCATAGTCCCAAGACGAAATCACCCCTACTAACCATGAAATCAGGAAGCACAATATGCAGACAATAAACAAGCTAAAAACCTTCATACAAGGTGAAGATACAGAGAGAAACGTCATTGGCAAAGCAAGAGCAAACATCCCATCTGAACAATTCATCCACTGAACCAACTTGTACATTTCGTCCCTTCTTGCCCTAGTAAACAGACCAAAGCTCCACTTACAAATGTATGGCAACAAGAGAACAGCAGCATTCATGACTATGTTCGGAACTAAGAACCTCCCGTAAACAAAACGTATTCCTTAATACTACAGTGGACTCTCGCTGTTTCTCAGTTTCTGGCACGACCAAGAGGAATCCCCAGAATGGGGCAAAAGAACGAAAAAATTGAAATCATAAGCCTATGTGGGGGAGGGAATCAAACTATCAAGTTGTACTTTTTCGAAAGGACTTCATTACAATGAATTGTGGCACTTCCTCAAAAGAGTATAGTTCAAACATTCTCTTACGTATTTCTTCAGCTCGCTGTGGGTTTCGCTATAACCTTCTTAATAGCTTCGGCATACGTCCTGTGCTGATAGGTGAGAGTCGACTCCAGCAAGTCCCACAGTGATGTCTTCGGGTTCCAACCTGAGACAGAAAGCAGTCATTTTCGGAAGAAAAGGGAAATTTAAATTTAAAATACGATATAACTTCAACTCTATACGAATTTTCTAACTATCTTCACAAATTAATTTCAAGGATCAGTCACCAAATTGGTTTTGAGGTAATAAAATCAATTATTTTACTCAGAAGTCAGAAATATGAACAGAGTAAGACACAAGGAATTGTCACAAAGAGCAGATGTTCATGTATGCCTAGAGAAGTTGCAAGTAAAATAAAGCAAGAAGCAGTACCGAGTTGCCTATTGATGATGGTCATGTCTGGGATTCTCTTGTCACTATCATCATATCCCTCTCCATAAAATTCCTTTGAGCTGATGTCGACTGTTGGTGACTGCAAAGCCTGATCGCCACTGACTTTGGCATAGATCTGTTGATAAATCATTACGTTAGTTCTATAATCCGTACGAATAGAACAACCTAACATCCAAGTTCGGAAAATTTCTTCCCCACCTCTGACATCATTTCAGCAAGCTGCCTAACAGTTACTTCATTGTTAGGGTTGCCCACATTGAATATGTGGCCATTGGCCCTGGCAGGATTTTCCTGTATGAAATAATATATCCACAACATGTTCAGTACAATGCCATATCACAAAGGGGGGAAAGGCAGAAAGAAAGGGAAGGAAAACAGTATGGCATACAATCATCAGCATAACTGCTTCGATGGCATCTTTAATGTAGATGAAAGTTCTCTGGGATTGGCCACCATCTACAAGCTTTAGTGGTTCGCGTCGCAAGAGAGCCTGAAAGTAAATGCAAAATTTAACCCCAATAATCAACAAACTTGTGACAAGGTCAGAGCACAACTAATGGCACAGGTACTCCTAATCCCAGAGAGGTAGAGTTGGAGAGACTCACATTGCTAAAGCATGCCAAAACCCTGGGAACACCCTCACTTGGGCCATCAATGCCAGGAATGAAATCCATCCTGGGGCCAATCCAGTTGAATGGCCTCACAATGGTGAACTCGAGGCCATTCTCAGCACCCTCAGCTATTATATAGCAAAAGGAAAGAGAAAATCAGAAAAGAAAATGCTTTAAAGAATTGTAGATGGCCCAGATAAATAATAAGATAATCTGCTTACCATATATCAGCCTTTCAATCAATTGCTTTGCACATGCATAAGACCACCTTTGCTTCTCAATCGAGCCAAAGATGCAAGGCGATTCATCTTCTTTAAGGATATAGTATGCAGGATCCTATCATAGTAAAAAAAACGTAAAGTAAGGAGATCAGTTATAGCAAGTAAATCAATAAAATTTAACAAAACAGGTACGAAGCAAGTGGCCAAATAATTCAGTGAGACAGCCAGCCCATAGAAGAAAATGAACAGCAGCTAGAATATGAATGAGGGAAGTAATGTTATTCGACACACATGTGCAGACCTCGCTAACTACTGCAATTATCTATCCCCGACACCAAATACTAGTCACTTAGCCTAGGGCAAAGACAATTGACATCTAAATCAAGAAGGGATATATGTGATCCATAAAGCATAACAACAAAACTATCCTTCAACGTCAGTATGGCCACATATAATTGAGTATAGCATTCTTTGGAATGTGATTAACATTGCAAATAAAAGAAGCCAAGTACACCATAACACACTCAGTTGTGTAAAGACAAAAAGGAAAACACATCACAGACCCCGCATTTAGTAATCACCAAAACACATAAGACTAGACCGTCCAATGTATAGAAGAGCACAGCTCCTTTACAAGGACTAACATCAAACTGGCAAATCTACAACAGACACCAGTCTACCTAATCGACTGACTAAGAGAACAGAGATGCAAGAGTCAACAGATAAACAACCACTTCCATGAAATTTCCACATCTGAAAATTCACAACTATTTATACTACTAAGACTACATTGGGACACCGGAAAGGTAAAGAAATACAGTGCCAAGAATGCTACCAAACTTGTCTAGATCTAGTAACAGATAGATCATGCAAGAAAAATAATACAGCAGTCACTCCATATCCTTTGCTACACATTCCCCCAGAAAAAAATGCATCATTGACAATATTGGTCAAGAATTTAAGAGTAGGCAAAACCACATTTCTGCATTTTGCAATCCATGGATCTCACAATTTCATAGTCTAGTTTGATAATTGGCCAATGGATGGTTCAGGAAAGGCTAACAAGATCAAGAAGGCATACAATTGGTGCTCCAATCAAGATTCGTGGCAAGATTCCAGATTAGTGACACAAACCAAAATATAAAATTAGCATACATGGCCTTCCTAGACAAAAGTGCCTAAACAACACTTGACAAGCAAGCAAGAAATCTATAGAATAAAACTCCATGGATAAATGTCGCCTACTAATCAAGAAAAAGGGGATAAAAGTAGTGGAAAGGAGAAGTGAAATATTAAAGTAAGAGGAAAGCGAAGGCTTACCTCACGAAGAGGACTGTCTTTGGGAAGAAAGCTCCCAATGGTTTTACCATACACTTCGCAAGTCGAGAAGTGAATGAGACGCTTGTTGTTCTCAGAGCAGTATTTCACCTAAATTGACAAAATCAAACCCCGGCCACATCAACTTCCAACCACCAATATTTCCCCAAAACTGTCAATTCAGGCTGATCTTACGAAGAAACGACTACTGTAACTAAATTCCCCTACAATGAATGCATGTTCCAATTCTAGTACAAGTTCGAATCCGGATTCAACTTACCACAGGGAGCGCATCGATGAAATTGCTGTAGATTGTGTCCAACGGACGAGTGTTGTAATCAGCCGGAGTACAGATCGCCGCCAGATTTATGACCTATACACCGCACCGGGGAACAATTCCACCACCTCATTAGCACGGCAGCAAGAAAACAAACCGAAGCGGAGAGAAAGGAAAAACCTAAACGCATGCATTCCGATAACAGAGCTTGAATATGAAAACGAGAATCGTAAAATGGCGGAAAGCGAAATTTACCAGATCTGACATCTTGATGAGGCCTTCGAGGCGGGAGTCGTGCTTGATGTTGATGCGGTGGAACTGAATCCGCTCGGCCAAGGACGTGTTCTCGCCCTCCAGGAGGTGCTTGATCTTGTCGTTGTAGACATCCAGAGCCAAGATCTTGTGCGGCGTCTCCGTCAGGACCTTCTCGCACAGGTGCGAGCCAATGAAGCCTCCGGCGCCGATCATGCATATCGTCATCGGCTTGATCGGCTTCCCGTCGAGATCCACCCTCGCCGAAGCTGCCGCCATTGTTGCAAAGCAAACGCGAGCAAGAAGAGACGGGAACTCGCTAATGCAAAAAAAACTCACTCGCTCACTCCTCTCCCTTGCAGCAGAAACTGAGAGGCGAAGTTCAGAGAGAGAGAGGGAGAGAAAGGCAATTGATGTGTTGGATTGGAGAAGAAGGTGAGGTTCGTATGAGTATATATTTCCGGAGGAAGAAGAAAGAAAGAAAGAAAGAAAGAGATGAGAATGGGGATTATGTGCGAGCCGACTGTGGTCATTTGCAGGATTTTCCCCCACTCGCGGACGCGTTTCGTTATGAGGAAACGCAATCGTTTTTGACGCCACGTGGTCCGCTGTAACTGATTGTATCAATTAGGATTTGACATCTGCCATTAATGGAAGGGAGAGCGCAATTATTATTGGGTAACAAGATCACGTCGCTATTAACAATATACGTCGCCGTTTTGATGCTAGATGTCTCTTGATCATTTCATTTTTTTTTTTACTTTTTGAGTTGGGATGGCAATTGAGAGCCGCTTTGATGGATATTTTTTCGATCTGATTCGTGTTGAGCACCAGAAAGAAACGGAATGAGAGATAGAGAGAGAAGAAAGAAGAAGACCGGTGGTGGAAGCATAACGAGGGGAGAGATGGGGTTGCTTGTAAATGGGGGCACGACGGATTTTAATTATCCCCCGTCACGCAATGATTGGATTCGAAAAGTGCCAGCTCTTTGCGGGACACTAGGGCATGACGCTTGTTTGGTGGTAACTGCCCCAAATCCGACTCGTTTGTCATCCCTAAGCTATTTTGAGTTGCTCATGCATTGTTCGTGAAGGAGAAGTATTATACCCTACATATCTTTTTCTTTTTTCAATGTGAGTCTTGCAAGAACTCTAGCCATTATAGCCAATGGCAGTAAAGCGACTACTCGTTTGGTATTAATCTCAATGAAAACCACATAGGCGAACCTATGTTGTTTTCGAACCAATCAACTAACGATCGTAACTTTTTACCAACGGCAAGCGGAACTCAATGGTCGGGCTTTGATTCATGAATCAAAGAAGGCAACACACAATCATTATCAAAGACGAGGACTTTTCTACCAGAAAAGCTGAGAAGTTGAGGTGTAAAAAAATTACGAGAAGTGAAGCAGAACGTTATGGGAAATAAAATTCAACAGCGTAGATACTCTGTTTGGATGAAGTTTTTTTTTTAATTTCTCATTTTGAGTAATAAATTTTGTAATTTCTCTAATTCTCTTGATCATCGGACTAATCCGGATTATCAAATTGGGGAGAAGCTTCGGCGGTGGGGATTTTGGCTTATTTGGGGGAATAAGAATGCGAGTGGGGGTTTTAATGTTTTATATAAATAAGATGATCATGTGAAGGGGATGCCTTTTGCTGCTTGCTACTTGCTAGTAATGAGCTGTATATGCACTACACTCACGTGGGTCTCCTTTTTTTGTATTGATTTTCAGAGTGCGGAAAACAAAAATTCATTCTCCACACCATCTTCTGAACGCGTTGTCTCTACGCGCCTAAATCCCCAAGTAATCTCCCTCCCATCTTTCACTAATTACTCACTAATCAAGTGATAGTGTCCACAACATATCGTGGTGTGCCCAAGTTTGTGTTATCAAATATCAACGTTGTATCACATGGTTTGGTACCTAATTCACGACCATTCAAGAAAAATCACGTATTCTACTACTATTGCCCAGAGTAGTTTTTCCTTAATGCGTTCAGAAGGTGGTGTTAGGAGGCGGTTCGGTTTGGGCTTGTTGGTTTTAACTGAAATCGAGCCAATTTTAGCTTTATCGATTTCTTTAACGAGTAAAATAAAATAATATATTAAGTGTTAACAATTTCGTTTAAAAACCGAAAAATCGATTGGTACACCAATAAAAACTGAAGTTTTGAAGCGGGAAAAGAGAATCGCAGCTACAAAAGTTTTAAGGTTCGATTTACTTAACAGTTTTCAGAAGGGGGTACTTGAGAAGTGAGAGCAGCTGAAGTCTGAATCGGATTCCATAAGGTGAATTAGATTACATGCCCGCACTGTTTTGATTATGGGAATGATTGTGATTTTAACACCATTGTTCGGCGATGATATACAAGAAACCAACCCCATATGACTCCTTTGTCATCACTATATTTAGGGTTGGGCATCAGTCGACTCGATAAAGAATCAGATCAAATCAGATAAAAAATAACTGAATCGCTAAATGTCGCCCTTAAAATTGCTAACTGTCGCTCTAACTCTAATAATAAATGACTTATATACCCCCAATAAAATTTCAAATTTTAAACAAACCAAACAATCCCTAACCCCTAAAACTGAAACCCTCATCTGCCTTCTTCGCGAATCCCTCTCGACGCACCAGTTCGTTGGCGTCTTTCCAGCCGTCGTCGGCGCCCGTTCTCTAACGAAATTTCCAAAAAAAACGCTCAACCTAAGGCAAGTTACGGTTGGTCCATGGTGCAACCGCAAGCTGCGGTTGGCGCATGGTGGAACCGCAAGTGAGTTGCGGTTGCACCATGGGCCAACCGCAGCTCACTTGCGGTTGGCCCATGGTGCAACCCCAAGTGAGCTGCAGTTGGCCCATGGTGCACTCGCAAAATGAGCTACAGTTCCTTTTTTTTGTTTTTTTTTCCAAATTTTTTAGTGAACTTTACCGATTCAGAGTCCCTAGTCATGATCCAGACATCATATCGACGATTCCAACTCCAGAATGACGATGATGGATTCTCTCTTTTGAATAATATTTTATTTTCTTTACTAAGTGATGTTTGTTTGCTAAAGGAAGAGTAAAGAAGCTAAAAGGTTAAATTTGTAATTTTGATGTTTTTTAGGGCGACATTTAGCAATTTTAAGGGCGACCTTTAGCAACTCCAAAAAATAAAGGGAAAATGAAGACCATAATCCAAGGTTTAGGAAACCATACAGTATCGGTCGGTCGGACCGGAGATACCGGATATCGAACCTAAAATGGTAGAAGATTTTAGTAGTAGAAACGGTTCAATCACGGTTAAACTACGATTTTGATACAAAAATACCCTACCACTCGCTTTTCCAGTATGACATCCGGTATGGTTTCCTGAACCTTGTCAGAATCATACCAAAAAGCATGTTTGATCCATTTGGTTCGATTCGGTCCAATCTAAAATCAAATTACGTTCATCATTTCTTCGTACTCAAAATAATTCATAGGACCAAAATCAAATCAAAATATATCCGATCCAATTCGAATCGATCAAATATCACTTCCAGTACGATCCGACGACTCGTTATGAACCTAATCGTTGCCCACTCCAAACCGATATTAGAGGAAGAAGTGACAAGAAAGAATTCGGAATAACGGAAATGCCATGGAAACAATGCGCCAAAATCAGTGCAAACTGCAAAGCGAAAGTGGGCCCCGGTAGGAGTTGAATTCCCTACTCAGCACCGACACCGTAAACTCACGCTCGTCATGGACCACGCGCGCTGGGAATCAAATGAACGCAATTAACTAATTTATTAATTTGGTGATTAAAATTCAATTAAAAAAAAAAGGGACCGATCCCTTCCATTTGACGGTGCACCGAGATTCCAGACTTTGCTAGCCTATCCAAATAGGGATTGTTTTGTGTGTCGAATTATTACATTAGGGGATTGATTGTGTGTGGAATTTTGTGTGTGAATTGTGTCTAATTCCCCATGTAACTTGTTGATTGTGTAAGAAACCCCACGTTTTGTTGGATACAGATAACATGGGAATCAGGTTGTAAGTTCCAAATTCCCGTGTTACAATCAATCCCTAATGTAACAATTCAACAAGATGCGATCGGGAAGACGAAACTATTTCGAAAAGATACGTTCATCTTCATAGAGGCTTACATTTCAATAACCAATTTTTCTCAATACTCTTTGAGAAATGAGAACCATTTCAAAGAAAATAGAACCCAGTGCTGCTGCTGCAAGGGTTGGATCTTTTCCTCCATCTTGGTAAGGAGGGCCCTTGGCAGGCCGGACCAGCTTGATTGGCCCAACACTATCACAAGACTATTGTCGTTTGGGCCAAACTCTACTATCGAGTGATAAGTGATGGGCTTTTTTCGGATGGTCCAGTGGCTTCGTAATAATAAAGCCGAGGGAGGAAGACTGGAAGAGAAAGGGCAAGTGGGCAACAAAGCAAGGCAACCATAATATAGGTCCCAGTTGTACTATTGTTTTGTCGCAATGCAATTGAATTGGATTAAGTTTGTTGCTAGCTAATTGGTCAGTTTATTATTTAATATAACCAATGGAAAGAAAGATTTTTACAAAAATGACATTTAATTATGATATATTATGGTTAGTAGTAGTAGCAAGGTGGGTTAAACACCAAACTTATAACGATAGTTGAACTCGAACCCCACATGTATCGTAACTCTGTTCAATTCGTTCAAAACAGGTAAAACGCAGTATTGACGGATTTTGGGTTGGGTACAGATTTTGTCACCTTTAAAATTGGAGGTTGATTAGGCAAGACCCAATCCGCTTCACCAGAACCGCCCATAAAGCAAAACAAGAATAATTTTGTATCGAATCGGAACAGTATGAATAATTTATGGATGTTTAGTAGGAGTCGTTTGGATTGAGTATTTATGAGTGTTATTTGGCTGGCAAAAAATGGGATGTGTTATTTGGATGTGGTATTTTGCCAAATATCATGTTTGAGACCAAATAACACAAAAAGTGTTGTTTGCCAAATACTTGGAGGGGAGATGGTATTTGCCAAATAACAGGTTTGAGTAGGGGTGTTCAAACGGATTGGTTACCATGGTAACCATATTAACCGGTAGCATTCAGTTAATTTGGTTTGGTTAATTTGGATAATTGGTTTGGTTTGGTTAAACAATTTAGCTTATTTGGTTTAGGTGGTTTGGTTTGGTTTAAACACTGCTAACCAATAAAACCAATTAACCAATTAATGATACACGTAATATATAAAATTATTTATACTTCCATGCAACCAACCAAACCAAACTTTCGTGATTCCCTATTTTATTTCCATGTGCAAAACAAACCAAAGCATTATGGGTCAAAAATTAAATTGGTCTGCCTATTTACTAAACCAAAACATTTTGGACAGGTACTAGACTTTAGGATTACGTATAGTACCATGACAACCACCTCAAACTATGTATAGTTTAAGTGTTTTGTAGGAGAGCTTTAACTTCCTAATGAGTGGTATTGGTATGTATTTAATATTTATGTTAAGGGTTTGTTGTAAGCTAACTATATTACGTGCACAGATGATGAATGATGTATTAACTCGAATAATGATGATGATCATGGATGATTAGTCTTATTATTATTGCTTATATATAATGATAGTCTATGATAGTAATAACATATGGTTATGTTATTATGTTATAATGATAGTCTATGATTGTAATGTTATGTTATTATGTTATATTATTATTGCTTATATATAATGATAGTCTATGATAGTAATAACATATGGTTATGTTTTTATTAATTAACATGATAATTGTTTTCATGTAATGTTATGTTATTTGGTTAATCCGATTATCCGATTATCTAATTGTTTTCATGTAATGTTATGTTATTTGGTTAATCCGATTATCTTAATTTGGTTTTCGTGTTAATTTGGACGGTTTGGTTAAGAAATTTTATTCCATGGTTAATGAAATTTAGGCTTAATTGGTTTGGTTATTACCACGGTAACCATTTGAACACCCCTAGGCATTTGTGTGCTAATTGGCCCCAAATAACAAGTTTGTCAAATACTCAATCCAAACGACCCTGTATTCTTTATGGAGATATATTTGTAGGAAAATTTTCGATAATGCTATGATATGGATGTTCGAGGAAAACATTTATGGTTATGTTCGTAAACCCATGGCGGTACCCATGCACTCGTGGGTACCCGTTGAGCTGGGGTCAGGTTTTCGCCTCTGTAAACCCAATGCTGTTGTTGTACCCCTTTTTTTTAATGGTTGCACATGTTGGGTTAAGTTTGAGTTTAGAGAAACCCGACTTACACGCAAGCAAATATATGACAAATGCTAGCATACGCGCGCCTGACGTAATATTCTACGTCCGCGTTCACCTTCTTTATATGTAATTTGATGTGCTTCCCATAAGCTTTCGAGTATTATTATATTTATGAAACTGATCTTATCGTTTAGGTTTAGAGAACTAGGATATAGAGTTCACGTATTAGAAGTTATGCTATAATAATCTATCGTCTACACAATAAAACTCACCGAATGTACTATATATATATAATACACTGTTCTGAACCATAAAAAGAGACTTGAGCTTCACGAGTCATGCACATTCCTTCATCGCCACTACTCTAATAAATGCAAAAGCTGTTCGTTTGAGATCGAATGTCCTTTTTTTCTCCAACTTGTTTCATACTGTGACCACAAGTTCTTCTTCTCCGATATGATCTATAGCAACGCTAAGCTTAGATTGGCATTTGGCAATACGCCCATACTGGCAATATCCTATCGCTTGGTTGGCAACGCCGCCTAACTCCAGCTCTCATTATGCATGAGACTGTCGGCATTCTTATTCCCAACCACCTACAATAATTGATGGAGGCACGGCTATTTGTCAAGGGTAGTTCAGTCATTAGTTAGGGTTAAGTCGATTAGGGTTTCAGTCACTTTCGCGTCTATATATTGTCGTTTACCTATTTCGTCAGAATCAATCAATCAATAAACAAATTATTAAAGTTACGTCAGATTATCACAGCCTTCCTCTCCAATCCCTGATTCTCTATTATGTTTTTCTCCAAAACCCTAAATATCTTCTTCTCATTCCCGAATTCAATCATCTCTACCCATCATCCATTCATCAATAATACACAGGGGTTTGAGTTAGACTAGACAGAGTAGCTTGTGAATCGGTTGGTGATGTGGTACTAGAGCTCTTTTATGAATCTATAAACCCTGCAACAATGTATTGTGACAATGAGTATGTCATCTACATTGTAGAGAATCTTACTTTTCACGGATGTTATAAAGCACATTAAATTTGGCTGTTATTATTTTGTTCGGAGAAGTTTCAGCCTAACTCTAACATAAACAAAATCCTCCCTTGTTTCAAGTGTACATCAACTCGCTCGCAGATCTCTTTACCAAGCTTCAATCTACCTCCTTCAATCTTCACCACTCTCCTCTCTAAGTATGGTGTTCACAATTTTGTGCCCACCAGCTAGCTGGAGGTATCCGGGGGAAAATTCAAGCACGAATTTTTTTCGTGCTTCATGCTCTGCTCATGCCAAACCGACATCGTTGGAAGGAGGAGGAACGACTCGAGTTAAGGCGATGCTGGTGGATGGAGTAACCTCTTTGTTCTTGGATTGACATCATTTCTAACATTGATTGGGGAAAAAAAATTCACAAGTAGTACCCTATATTATGTTTTCACTCATTTTCCCTTTTCAGTTTGTACTTTCTTCAAGGTCAGGTTTTGTCTTCCTCCCCCTAAATGTTGAACCCGCCGTTGTAGTCACTTACTTCAGCTACATAAGCTGATAGATGAAATGGAATCAAGTACGTGAGAGATGGCAACAACAGTGAGTGAGCAGAGTAGCCTAGTCCCCTAGTTTTCACGGCGAGTACTGCCGCCGGCGACCAGCCGGCGAGCCAAAATAAGGAGAAAATGATAAGTCAATGCCATTCAGAGACACCATTCCAATTTCCATGCCCTTTTTCACGATCAAATGATCAATCATAACTCATAAGCAAGCCCATATGTCTCCTTAAACGCCGTGCCTAGCTAGCTGCACCTTCCATTGCGATTGGACCAGATTGCAGAAAGCCAAAAATGTCGCCTTGTGCTGGGAACTTGCAGCAGCTTCATTACATTATTATTCTGTTGATGGGTGCGTATATATACGACAGTAGTTTGGGCTTCTGTGTTTTTCGTAGTGTGTGCTATCTTTTGATAGATTCTTGGTGGTTTGGTCTTTGGACTGAGGAGGGCCTTCGGATTCTTTCCCTCTACCGATTTGCTTATCCTTTCCTATGTAGGCTTAGCCAATTTAGGGAGGTAGAAAGCCAACCAACGGACTTGGAGTTTGTATAGGCCCACTATATCGTGTATGTGAAGACAACGATTAATATTGGTGATCGTGAGGACTTGAACACGCGACCTCAAGGACAAACCAGCTCTGATACCATGTCATAAGCCAACTGGCAACTGGTCACAATAACTCGAGTTGTTGGGAGAATGTCATTATGGATTTTGTACCACTCTCTTACAGTATTGGCCTAAACGGATATTTGAACCAGATCGTACCGAATCGAATAAATCTAGTTTGGTTCTTGGTCTCATGAATCTTATAAATACTGAAGATCAATGGAGCTAAGTGACATTTAAACAATACCAAAACGGATCAAATGTAATATTAGTTCAATCCTTGATTCTTTAACCGTCTCTCAATATCGCACCACAGTTCTCTTGAATTTGGTTCGGGTACAAAACAGAGTGAACCGTTGCACAAGCTTGCCAAATTTATCTTCTAATACTATATCAGAATTTAGACTCATGACAAGCACAACACAATTTAATACCATAAAAGCAAGATCCCAAACTTTCCATAACAATTAGCTCTCTCAAGTCTCAACTGCCGCAAATCACAGACCAAAGTCCAAAGAACTAGAGATGATTAATGACCAAAATCCCCCTTAACAAATCTTGCTTCCTGGTTTGTCTCTTCTATCTCTTCTATCTCTCCTCCACCCCCATTTCCTTTTCAGCCGCTGACACCTTCCCTACCTTGCTCTTCCCTCCATCACTCTGTCTGTTTCTTAGGCAGGCGAGACTCTCTACTCTCTCCACTACTGAATCTTGTGTTTATGGCGGAGGCTGTGGAGGAGAATTTCTTGGTGGGGAAGGAGACGGACAGCCACGTGGAAAAAGCTCAAAAGAGAAGTAACGGGAAAAAAGATATGCAATTTTTTTCTTAGAAACAGAGGATCCAAAGAAACAAAACCCCACTCTCTCTGACTATCTTGGCCTTGCTGCCGTAGGAGTAGAGAGAAGCCTGCGGAAGTTCCAAAGACAAGTGTGGCGAGAAGTTGCCAAATTCCACTTCCAAGTGTTGCTCCGCCCACGCCGCCGCTCAACACCTCGCCCCGTTCTTTCCCTTTTCTCTGCTCCATCGCCTTTTGCTGACTTAACACGAACAGACTTCTGGCACATTCTTTTTCCTTCAATTTCCCGGGGTCCAAATTGTTTGTTTCTTTGTTCTTCATCACGTGCTTTTCTTATTGTTCAACAGCTATATGTACACCTCACTCTTCGAGCCCATTTCACTCTCCCCTGTTTCTGCTCTGTTTTCAGCTCAGCTCTGTTCCTGTGTCTTCCGTCCAACAATGGCGGTCTTGTTCTTGATTCTGTAATTTTATTCGATTTGGGTTGAACCTTTATTTGATTTGGGTTTCGCTGTTGGCTGCTCGATTCTCAATGGGTTCGATCCTCCGGTTTCGGAAGCTGTCCTACTTGGCGCCGGTGAAATTGCATACCGAGAAGAAGGTTGAGCAGGAGAAAAAGGCTGTCGATTTTCCCAATCCTTGCTTTTCACCGGAACCCACGAAGAGGGCTCCGTCGCCGCCGGTGAGAAGGTCCGGCGGGAAGGAATGGAGGTGCATGGACAATTGCTGTTGGATGATTGGGTTTCTCTGTACGACCTGGTGGCTCTGTTTATTCCTCTTCAACTGTTTGCCGGCGACTCTGCCCGGGTTCCAAGTACCCGAATCCCCCGGCGTCCGGCTCAAGCGCGAAGGGCTGACCGCACTTCATCCCGTCGTCATGGTCCCCGGAATAGTCACCGGCGGTCTCGAGCTTTGGGAAGGAAAGCCTTGTGCTGAGGATCTCTTCCGGAAGCGCCTCTGGGGCGGTGGCTTCACTGAAATCTTCAGAAGGTAAAATTTTTACCGTCTTTCTTTAATTAGAATCTCAAAATACTTGCTAAATTAGGTCAAAGAATATCCATCTTTACCCCTTTTCCCTTGCTGGGTTCTCAATCCTTCTACATTTTGGTCAAAATTGGTGCTGAAAGAATCAATTTTTAATTTTGACCCAGACCATTGTGTTGGTTGGAGCATCTGTCTCTGGATAATGAAACCGGGCTCGACCCGCCGGGGATCCGAGTCCGAGCTGTCCCGGGTCTGGTCGCCGCCGATTACTTTGGGCCGGGATATTTTGTCTGGGCCGTTCTCATTGAGAATTTGGCCAAAATTGGGTACGAAGGGAAGAACTTGTACATGGCAGCTTACGATTGGCGGCTCTCCTTCCAGAATACAGAGGTAAAGAAGCCGACTTTCTAAACTATGAACTAGATATAGAGATGATGAACAAAAGTACTGATACTGTTTTTGTGAATCAGATTAGGGACCAGGCACTGAGTAGATTGAAGAGCAAAATAGAGCTAATGTATGTGACAAACGGTTATAAGAAAGTAGTGGTGGTTCCACATTCCATGGGAGTTGTCTATTTCCTTCACTTCCTCAAATGGGTCGAAACCCCGCCTCCGGTTGGAGGAGGGGGCGGCTCGGGCTGGTGCTCGAAGCACATCAAGGCTGTGATGAACATCGGCCCCACGTTCCTCGGGGTTCCGAAGACAGTCAGCAACTTGTTCTCCGGGGAGGCTAAAGATGTCGCATTCCTGAGGTTGGGGACAATCCTTTATTGGAAATGGCATTGCTAATTGGAGTAACACTGCATAATTACATTTGTGTCTGTTTTTGCAGGGCTATGGATCCTGGTGTACTGGACTCCGAGATGCTCGGATTGCAAACAGTGGAGCATCTCTTGAGGGCAGGTCGAACTTGGGATTCGATTGTTTCCTTGCTTCCCAAGGGAGGAGAAACTATCTGGGGCAACCTAGATTGGTCTCCTGAGGAAAACCATGCTTGTGATTTGTCTAAGAGGAAGCCACTTGGTGAACGAAACTCGACCGATGGTAATGCAAAGAGATCAGGACTTAAAGAGCCTGTTAAGTATGGAAGGATGATCTCATTTGGCAAAGCAGCAGCGGAGCTACCATCTTCGCTCTTTCCATCTCTCGATCCAAAGGTACGACGAGGAAAGGTTTCAATCCTGGTAATGCATTGTGTCTGTTTAACTTGCCTGTTTGGATGATAATGAAAAAGGGAAACACCAATGTATTGCAGGATATACTAGTTGCACAGACGACCACGAAGAAGAATTCCACTTCCTCGTGCAGTGAGGTCCGGACAGAATACGACGAGATGAACAGAGAAATCATTAGAAAGATTGCAGAGAACAAAGCATACACAGCTAGGACGGTTCTCGATTTACTAAGGGCGGTTGCTCCCAAGATGATGAAACGAGCAGAAGCTCATTTCTCCCATGGCATAGCCGACAATCTCGATGATCCGAAGTACACACAGCATTACAAGTACTGGTCCAACCCACTGGAGACAAAGTAGGCACTTCCCTCCTAAATCAGTACTGCATTGCTAAAAGTTAGACCAGAACAATGTACTATGCTAAGAAACCTAGTTTCTTATATGTCCCATTTCTTTCACAGGTTGCCTGATGCTCCAGACATGGAGATCTACTGCTTATACGGAGTAGGAATTCCGACGGAGCGATCGTATGTGTACAAACAGTCGCCCAGCAGCAGGTGCAAGAGCATCCCATTTCGAATCGACAGCTCGGTGAATGGAGACCGCGGAGAGAGTTGCCTGAGAGGCGGGGTGAACTTCGTGGACGGGGACGAGAGCGTGCCCGTGTTGAGTGCGGGGTTCATGTGTGCCAAGGGTTGGAGAGGGAGGACGAGGTTCAACCCGTCGGGGGCCTCGACCTACGTGAGGGAGTACCGGCACAAGCCACCGGCTAGCCTGCTCGAAGGGCGGGGAGCCGAGAGTGGGGCTCATGTTGACATCATGGGGAATGTTGGGCTGATAGAGGATGTGATGAGGGTTGCTGCTGGCGCCACCGGTTTGGAGATCGGTGGCGACAGGATTCATTCCGATATCGTTCGAATGTCGGACCGGATTAACATTCGACTGTGACCGATCGAACGAATGGTGGTCATCGGAGGAGGAGTAATGTGCAAGGTATTTTGAGGTGTAAAAAAGAAAAACTAACAAGGGAACAAGTGGATATCCTGCAAAGCTAAGCTAGAGAAGTTGTGACTTTTGAGTTGTTAGAAATGTGGAGGAAGGAGAGAGAGAGTGTGCCATTTTTGGGTTCTGTTAATTGCAGCAAGTTCTCTGGATAAACACATCTGTAATCAAATAAAACGGCCTCTCTCTGTTCCTTCTTGTAATCATCAACTATTTAGGCTTTTTTTGTTGTTGGGAGTTGCCGAGACTCGAAAACACGAGCTACTGAGCCCAAAGTTATCATTACGTACCCAAGTTGGACTGGGCTGGCATTAACGTGTGTGGAAGAAGTTTAAAGGCCCAACATGATGTCTCCGACGAAAAAGCATAACTCGGCCCACTAACAATTGAATCCATCTACAAAGGCTCAAGTACGCAACGAAAACAGTAGGGGGGAAAATGGGGCCAGAGCCTTTGAGAACTGAGATTGAGTAATCAAAATAATTCAAAATGGAAAGAACAACATAAATAATCTCAAATCACTGTTAGAAATCCTTCTTAACAAATCATTAGGTATATATACATATGTAGATAAACGGTGGGGTTCCATTAGGATTAGGTTAAATATATTAATTACGATAGGTAATTAATTAAGGGTAATTTAGGCATTCTCAAAAAGCTAGGTATCAGGTGTGACATTCACTCCTTAAAAAAATTCGTCCTCGAAATTGAGGTCGCAAGAACATGAAGATGTCCAAGTCTCAATTCTTATTACTACTGACATTATAATGCTACTACCCGACCATATCTAAACTAAAAATCGATTCAAATAGTCAAGAACAAGTTTGGATAGTTCTCTCTCATCACCTCTTCAATCACCCACATAATTACTTTAGTGCGTGGGTTCCTCCCTTCCATTTTCATAATAGACACCCTCTCTCTTTTCCATGATAAAGACTCTAGGTTGCCCACCGGCTCTTGACATTTGACTCTGATCACGATCGACATGACGAGTGTTGCTGCTATTGAAACGCCCACCATTATTGTTGCTGAATTCACTAGTCCTGCCACTGAATCTACTTCTCGAATGTGCTTTACCCCCAACAATTGAGGGCTCAGAGATAACCCTTATACGATAAGCCTGTCTTGGGCAGTTCCACTTTATATGTCCCGGTTAGCCACACTCGAAACAAACGCCCATATTACGTCTGCACTCGCCTAGATGACGTTTGTCACATTCCAGGCATAGTGGATATAGTAGTTGTGTCGGTGCATTTCTTGTGGAGACCGTCTGGCTCCAGGATTGATTCTAGCTAAATGAACCAGATCCCTTCTTGAAAGGTTGGGTCGAGAAAGTTTGGCTCATGCCCCCAGAGTTGTCTGGCTCCTTCCTCTTCTTCGTATCCATCCTCGCATCCCTCTCCTGTTCGGCCATCTCCTCATCCCTCTCAATGCGAAGGACAGCTCGATATAGTGTGGCTTAAGATGCCCTCTCTGCTTCTCCCATGCATTTCCTCAATTTTGCCCTCAAACTCCGGAGATAACGATCTCGCATCCCTAGAAGGATGTTTCATTTTTTATTTGCAGTTTTATATTACATAGCATTTTTTTTCTAGCCGTTTGGAATTGAATATTCTGCATTAATTTTAAGGACCAAAGTTGCCCATAATTCCTCTTGCTCTAAAATATTCATCATGTCCTGAACCTTTTATGAACAGCTGGATCGGCCCAACGAGTCTGCAGAATTATATGCCGAGTGAACGTTCACATGTAGAATTATTGTACAGTAATACTCTAATCCTCTCACGAAAATTCCAAAAAATAAAATCTTTCACAGCCTAAAGTTAAGAGAATCCGACTTTAAATTTTCAAGACGTTCACACGCTAGAATTAAGAATTGTACGGCAATCCATATATGCATTGCTCTAGATTGAGCAGGTTTTGCTCGGGAGTTTTTATACCAACTCTTCCATTTCATACCAAATACCGTTTTTGTTAATTAAAATTTGGATTGTTTCTTATAAATTATAAATTTCTCTTATGCTTGGTCGATGGGTGATTTGTTGAAAATGTTACAAGTTATAAAAACTAGTCACATTGATTACCATTTGTGAAACCATGTCGAAGACTCTGCACACGACAGATTATCGGGGGAAAATGGTACATATTTTGATAATAAAATCATGATTTAGTCCGCAACTTTTCCATAACTATTCATAAAAATATGGATTATAAGTATAATATGCCCATGTACTATGACATTTTATCAAACCTGCCCCTCTACTATCTATTACATCAAATATGCCCTTACACTTTGGAAAAATTATCAAACATGCCCTTCTGTTAAAATTTTCATTGGAAAAATAGTCAATCATGGTTGAAGCGTGATTTAGATGACCTGACATCGACAAATGAGAGAGAAAATGTCAGTTTTGTCCCGTATTTTAATTCTCTGGGTCTCGTCAAAGTGAAATTATTAGAATTATTTGGCTATACAAGAGAACCAAAAAAAACTTCCAGAGTGAAATTATTAAGGATATTTTAGACATTTGTGTCCCCCAAACCAAATTTTGGCCGTAGTTAACTGTTTTTTTATTATGAAAATTGTGACAAAATGGCATGTTTGATCACTTTTTCGAAGTACATTGACATGTTTGATGTAAAACATAATAAAGAGGCATGTTTGATAAAACGACAAAGTAAAAGCGTATATTATACCTATAACATCTAATTTATTCATTTCTCGAAAAGTACATATTTTGATGATAAAATCGTGATTTAATCCGAACGTTATCATCCTATAAATATATAAAAACAAGTTCGTATTTGAAACTCCACACCTTTTATCTCTCTCTCTCCCGACTCGCCGGCAGAACGATCACAATGGCGGCAATATGCTTCACGGGTTCCTGTCTCGCGTCAAGCCCAGAAGCTTATCATCCACCACCACCGGCGCCGCCGCCGCACACAAGCCGCAGCTGAAGATAATCGCCCAATCCGCCGCCAACAACCCGGAGATCTCCACCGTGATGATGGCGCCGGTATTATTTCCTCCGCCGCTGATGAAAGTGGCGGCGGGGTCGCTGCAGTACGAGAGCGGGTTGCTGGGCCCCGTCCCCGAGAAGCAGAAGAACGCGGCGGCGGGGGGAGACGGCGGCGGCGGCGGCGTCCACAATGTCAATGAGATGAGCTACTTGACTAGGATACTGTCGTCTAAAGTGTACGACGTGGCGATAGAGTCGCCGTTGGATTCTGCTCCCAAGTTGTCGGAGCGGCTGGGCGTCGGTGTTTGGCTCAAAAGAGAAGACCTCCAGCCGGTGAGCTTTTCTCTCCCAAAAAAACTTGTCACTTCTTTCTCCTTCTTGGCTTCTTCTACTATCTATCTTTTTCTCCATGGTTGAAAATAAGTTCCCAACCTAGAATAATGTAGTGAATGTTCTCATTTCCAACGCTACTACTAGGCCATTTATATTTTTTTTTGGGATTACCTCATTAAAGCTGTGCTTTCCTGCTAATTCCGATAATTTCGAGTATAATTAGCTCGTGGAGAACTAATAATGAATCGTGTGCGTCACGTCAAACGAAATTCATTAAACATGAAGAATTACACGACCGTCATTTTTTATGTTAAAATCTCAGACAACATCACATTTCTATCAAGTGATCGATCATGTAGAGAACCCAATTGTCATATAATAAATCGATTCGTGAATCTGTAAGTCTGTAACAAATAATTCATGTCGTATAAGATCATTAAGGTAATTCTATTTCTGGATGAGTTGATTGAAGTTTTGAGTGATTAATTAATCTAATTGATTGCTCTCAAAGTTAAAAGTGTTTGATATTAAATCTAAAATAACTATATATCATCTTACATTGTGTGGTGCTCGCCAGTATTACCCGACCTGACCCGCGCACCCGCCCACAACCCACCCCGCGCACCCGGCGGATGCCTCCCTGTACAACTCGTCACCCACATAACAAAATTCGGGTCAAATGGGGGCGGATTGGCTCAAACCCGCAGATGACCTGCCCACATGCCAGAGGGTCGGGGTGGGTAAAACCCGTGCGTGTACCGCCCGGGGGGGGGGGGGGGGAGGGAGGGGGGATCGACCCTCTCTGACATGTTATTTGAAAAAAATACAACAAAATTTATTTTTTTACGATAAAACGAAGGAGAAAACACTTTATAAATGAAAAATAGTGATTATAGAATGGGTAATTGAGTCTGACAAGTTAAAAGATCGACTCTAACTAGTTGAAAAAAGTAACAAATATGTATAGATAGCGTAAGAAATGAGATAGAATGAGTCAAGAACAGGGCGGGGCGGAAGTAGATACCCATGCCCAGCCTCACGCTACTACAGGTCGGGTAATACCCTCCCCATCGCGGGTCAGGTCGGGTAATACTGGCGGGGCGGGTTCAAATTGCCATCACTACATTAACGGTGTTCAAACAGAGTGATTATCATAGTAATGATTTTATGCGGTAGTATTTGGACAATTCGGTTTGTATAATTGGTTTGGTTTGATTAATTTTTTTAGTTTGTTTGGTTTAGTTGGTTCGGTTTGGTTTCAGACACTCCTAATCAATCAAATTAAACTAACCAGTTAAGTAATTAGTCATATATCTAATATATATTATATACACGGTGGCTTCTATGGTACTCCGGTTGAAATCCGGGTACCGCATAGCTTAAGTATGAAAACGCTATATAGACCTCGAATTAGCATGATTTTTTGGGTTTGATACTATAAACTCTAAGATGATGCATTCATTTTTTGCCTATATTTGGACGAATCATAACCGCCTATTATTGTTTATAATTAAATTGATCTTGGGGTATAAGATTTAGAGAATTAAGACCTAGATTTTGATCTTTAAGGGTTAGGGTATAATATCATGTCCGAAAGTTCAGTCAATTTAAGATCTGGATAGCGTTTTCATAATCAAGATATGCGGTACCCCGGATTTCACCATGGGTACCGTAGAACTCACCTATATACACATACTTAATACTTTGTATAACCACTCAAGAGTCAAATATAAGATAATTGTATTTGTTCATGTATTTATGTTAAGGGTTAACTATAATTGGTGTTTGATTGTTATATAGATTGTGAATTGATGCACTAACCGGAAAAAAATTTCTCACTTAATGATAATGTGATGTTATATTGTTTAGTAAAATGAAGAGTCTCAAAATATAAAAGAATAGATTTTATAAATCGAAGTTCAAATTTATAGATTATTAAAAATTTCTAATTAGCGAGAACATATTTTAAACCGTTAGTTTGACAACTATGATGGTTGATGGAAAATAGTCCACAAATTCAAACATTTATGGATTTGATGTACAATTAACAATGCAAATCTATATTTTCGAAAGTTGAAATATCTACACCTAATATCTATGGTACTATTACAACAGAATGAACAACTAACAATGCAAGAAACTACTGAACACACAAATTTATGCTATTCGCAAATATGATGTGTTACACTGCTCCATAAAAAGAAGAGACTAATTTCAAATTTCAAATACCATGGGCAGAGGATCGTGTTGGATCAGGTCGGAGGGTTCGCCGATGGCGTTGCTGTTAAGGCTGTTGGTGAGGAGCCGTTCCGGTTGTGTAAGGAACTCGTCGATGGCGTCGTTCTGGTGAGCCGGGACGCCATTTGCGCATCGATAAAGGTAAATGAAAGTGGAAGATGAGTTGGTCACCAAGTGTTCGATGAAATGCCTGAAAGAACGATGTTTTTCTGTTTCTTTGGGGTCAGGACATGTTTGAAGAGAACAGGAGCATACTTGAGCCAGCGGGGGCTCTGGCCATGGCTGGAGCTGAAGCCTACTGTAAATACTACGGGCTCAAAGGCGAGAGTGTGGTGGCAATTACCAGCGGAGCGAACATGAATTTCGACAGACTTGGCCTGGTTTCTCAGCTTGCAGATGTGGGAAGACGGTCCGAGGCTGTTCTAGCTACGTTTGTGCCTGAGAAGTGGGGGAATTTCATCCAGTTCTATAAACTGGTGAGCCATTTTCCCATAAAGCTGAAACCTTTTTTTTTTTTTTTTTTACCTCTCTTGAGTTTATTTACAGATTCAGCTCACCCATGAGAATTACAGGTTGGCCCAGTGAATATTTCCGAGTTCAGATACAGATACGATGCTCACAAAGAACAAGCTCTCGTTCTCTACAGGCAAGTGATCAATGTAGCTTAATCATAAATGGACAGTGATCATAGCTTGCTTATCCTTTTCTTTGTTCTGTACACTTGCAGTGTCAGCTTTGATACAACCATGGAGCTCGAGAAGTTGCAGGACTGGATGAAATCTGCTAATCTCTATACTCTTAATCTCACCGATAATGACCTTGTCAAAGACCATCTCCAATTTTTGGTACACTCATAAAGTTTCCCCTCTCATGTCATGAGCGTTTCTCCCTTTTTCTCATTCTGACACATTAGTAATCCGATGATGTCAGGTGGGTGGTCGGTCCAAGATCGAGAACGAGATTGTATGCCAATTCATTTTCCCTAAAAGACCAGGCGCTCTAGGGAAGTTCCTTGACTTATTTAGCGTCAGTTGGAACATCACACTGTTCCACTACCGAGATCAGGTCATTATTATTATGATCCTTGATCTCCGTGAATCGTGTGATCGAGGTTACTCTGTCACTTACAATCTGTGTGGCACACCTGCCTAACATATGCATTGGTGTTTTCTTTCGTTTTGTTGACAGGGGGGAAGTGACGCCAATGTGCTAGTGGGTTTCCAAGTTGCAGCATCTGAGATGGACGAGTTCAAATCCTTGGCCAATAGCCTGCACTGTGACTACAAGTTTGAGACGGACAGTGAGGTCCTGGAGCTTCTGCTGCACTGAGCAAACTAGGTAATGGTACTCTGCAGAAGACCAACCAAATCTGTCGACAATGAGCTCTGTTGGGTTGCAGGCAAAACATATGGGCATGAATGGGTAGTGTGAGCAAATATCAGTTCCTGTAGCTAGTAATTTCACCCAGGGGAGGGTTGTTGTAATCAATATATTGTAACTACTGCGCGAAATCGGATAAACCTTCGTCCTGAATTCTGATATACATCCGAGGATATTCTGATGTTGATCTTGATGTTGGTTGGATGACATGATCAACATTGTTATTATAACAGACTTCAATTTCAATCCACACCCATCAGCTTGTTTAAACAAATTAAAGCAGAACCTAGCTTACTGTACTTGGTGCAAACTTTTGGTCTCCATCTGTTCCTCTGCAAACTAAAAATATAGATTCTATTGTATCAGTTGGTCTTCTTAACTCTCAACAGAACCCAGAAGTTGCAGAAGGACCTGGTACTGGAGCAAAAGTAACACCCAACAAGTGACAAACATCAAGAACGAAAAAAATGCGTCAAAAATAATATCAGAGCCTGGTTTCGATCCAGGGACCTGTGGGTTATGGGCCCACCACGCTTCCGCTGCGCCACTCTGATTATTGATAGTCTATTTCCAAAAAAACTTATATGGCCCAGCTTGACGCAAATACCTTCTCCGGCAAGATCCCTGTAGAGAACAACTAATTATATGTCCACTGCCTGCCAAAATTTTCTGCTGCAACCAAAGAATTTGATTGAGCTTTGCTTCAATTAACCTAGGGGTCGTTTGGAAGTTGCGATAGTTTTGTTAATATTGTCATTATACATGTATTGTTTACAATGCATCGTTTTTTTGTTTTTTTAGCAGAAACAATACATGGATTGTTTATGTGATGTGACAGAAACTATCACTCATTTTGAGTGATTTTTATATCCCAACTTTTAGTTGTGATTGTTGAGATAGTTGAGTTGAGATTGTTTTGTCTCAGCTTTTAGCTGATGCGACATACACAATCACACATACCATACGTTGTATTCTGTAATGTATCAGATTCAACAATACATGTATAATATTATACATGCATTCTCAACAATACATCTATTTAACAATCGCAACTTCCGAACGACCCCCTATTTTTCGAAACAAAAGAGAAGTTTACACATCACCAGTGATGTCATCTATTGTTAGCTAGCATAGCAAGAATAGATACCGCTAGGAAACTTCAACTACGACATGCATGCAACTCTCTCAGTGAATTATTAAGTGCATTGTTTGTTTTTCGTCTGTGGAAGAACCTTCTCCAGGAAAGGAAACAAAGACTCAAATAAAACCTGCAGTTTCTATATTAAAATATACACAAGTGTGTATTATTTTGCCATAATTCTATGCCAAGAATCAAAGAGAAAGCAGTATCTAAGCTAGAAAAAATATCGTCCCAGCTAGGGGGGAAACAAATTCCATCTTTGTGACTAGTGTCGATACATAGTCCAAACCTAAGTACCTAACTTTAAACTAGTGGCGGCGGAACCCGCGCTAGTACCGATCAAGAATTCGTCTACCAGAGATTCGATGTGGGGGAAAATGTAAGTTTCGAAATGTGGTTTCGTTTCGTATATTAGAAAGTTCATAAGTTACATTCTTCGTGTAAATTTGTGAAATATGTCGTTTTAAAAGTACTCCACCACCGAAAATCATCCTCATGATCTCGTCACCGCTCATATAATTTTGAAGTGTTTTTTTCTATCTTGTTAATTTGCAGCCAGTAAGCGTTCTTTCTAATTTGAAATGGCAACTTGGTAAGCAACAAACATGACTAAGTTTTGAGTTTTTTCGTTTATAACAAACTCACTTACAGAATATATCTTAATTAAAAGTTAAGTGTAGATACTGGTTATATAGTCCCATTCAATTTCTAAAAAGTAGGTAAAATAATATATACATTTCAAAACTAGTATAGTGAAAATCCCACTTATTGCTATGACTCAATTATTGGTTAAATAATTTGGAGAAAAAACACCGACTAATCAGCTCTGAAGTCTTATCCCAATTCAATTCTTGGTATTTTTTTAGAATTTTTGGAGACAAAAAAAGAAGAGTTGGCTAGCTACGCTTATAATAAATCTATCTGTTGAAATATTAGTTTAGCAGCCAATATCAATTATTGTTATAAGAAAATGGGATACTATACCAACCATTTCTTTTTTTTTTTTAGGTCCATAATTATAATTCTATGAAACAGATTTAGTTAGCAGCCAACAGATTTGATGCATGGTTTTATGTACTTACCAAGTGAAAAAAATTCGGTGTTTCCTTCCTTAAATTCATCTCATGTAATTAATTACAAACCTCACTTTTCAAAATGGTTTAATTTCAACAACTCAACTTTATTGAGAGAGATTGAAATATAAATATTATACGAAATACTAAAACGACTTTTCGAACAAAGTCAACTCATATGTGATTGAAGTATTTTACATGTCGTAATACCATGTGTTTAAGATTGGAAGTCGTCAGTGGCGGATCTAGTACAGAATAGAGCACTGGGCCACATTTAAAAAGAGGCGGAGAGCGCTGAGCCTTAACCCAACAAGCACCGAAACAAATACTTAAAGTCGAAAATTTACAAGTGTTATTATACTAGCTCTGCATCCAGAAGAGAGCTAGGTCATGGCCCAGCAGGAGCGGCTCCCTGGATCCGTCACTGCAAGTCGTCTGAATTTGAAAACAAGACCTCTCAATCATCAAAGGCAACTCTCATACCATGTTTAGAATCATTTAGTCTCAATAACTCAAATTGTGATAAGATGTTGAATTATATATCTTATAAAACTATAACTTTCTTTCCTTTCTCATTCCTAATTAGTTTAATCATTTTGGCCATTTATCACTTTACATGTGACAAGAGTCAAACTTGCTTTTGTACATTCTTAATTTCTCAAGGTAAAGATCTCAACCCCAAAATCTTATATGTTAACTTCATTAGTCCACCATCCCTATATTAATAATTCATCATTTCTCAAACTTTGACTATCTAGTAAACGACATGTCCCTCTTTTCTCTCGAATTTACTCGGTTTAGATGACTTAATTGCTTTACCTAATTAAAAAAATTGCCACTCAATACAACTCAACTAGACCTACATCCCCTTATCCATCGTTATAAATAGAACCCCAAAAAACCTCACTTCCCATTCGCAGCTTCACACCATCACATCTCCATTTCCCACCAAAAGAAAGAAAAAGAACCAATGGCTACTCCCACTACTATTACCATAAAACATACCACCCTGGTCAAACCGGCCGAACCCACATGGTCCGGCCGGATGCCCCTTTCCGAATGGGACATGATCGGAGCCATAACCCACGTGCCAACAGTGTTCTTCTACCAGTCAAGCACCTCATTATCAACCCGACCGATCCGAACCACCGACCCGGCCCTTCTCGACCACCTGAAGGACTCCCTAGCCAGGACCCTGGTCACGTTCTACCCTTTAGCAGGCCGGCTCGAACCGATCGGGAGAGGCCGGTTCGACCTGGACTGCAACGGGCTCGGGGTGCTGTTCATCGAGGCGGAGGCCCAGACGACGTCGCTTGATGACTTGGGTGATGGGGACCTGTCCAGCTGTACTGATTTCCAGCCGTTGATCCCGGAGGTGGACTACGACCGTCCGATCGGCGAGTGGCCGTTGCTGCTGGTCCAGGTGACGAAATTCAGGTGCGGCGGGATCGGCCTCGGGTTCAGCATCTCCCACGCTGTCGTGGACGGGCTCAGCGCGCTTCATTTCAAGAACGAGTGGGCCCGGGTGGCGCGAGGCGAGGGGATTGGGACGGTGCCGTTTCTTGATCGGGGAGTTCTGCGGGCCGGGCTGCCGCCGGTGAGTAGGCTTCCGAGGTTTGACCCGGCCGAGTTCCAGCGCCCGCCGGTGCTTCTCCCCGATGCCGGCTGCTCCAATAACAAAGGTATATATATACACCATAACAAAAGGGTTTTCTCTCAACTTGTATCAAAGAAAAGAGATAGCAAAAAAATGATTTTTTTCTTCTTCTTCATTATGTTAATATCATATCTATATATGTCTCTCTCTTGTGCTAATTGCCTCCACCATTGTTGTGTTAGGAAAAGGTTTGGGAAATTAATTAAAAGAGAGTATCCATTCACATGCTCGTAATTTTGCATTTATTAACTTAAATATATATTTATTCACTTGGTTATTCCCACATATAAACTTTTATTTACGTAAGTTGATGTTTATTCGGGCTGCTGTGTGAAAATTTTTAAACTTTGAAATATACAAAAAGTGGATTGCCAGTCCAACTCGATTTTATAGAGAAAATGAAAATAAAAATTTAATTCTATGAAATATGATCAATACAAATTATTAGTAAAAAAATTTGAGATATTATTTGCGTAGCGTAAAGAAGCAATAGATTATAAGAACAAGTAGGGGCGGATAAAAATTTGAGAATACGATTATTCAACCCCCGGTAGTAGTTTTGTATGGATAAAAAATTTATAATTAGTAATTCGGGACACTGAGAACGAGCAACGAATTACATGCATAATCACCAAATATCATGAATAAACACAGAAAAATACATTGAGAGCGTAATATTGAGTCTCTTTTATATCTCACCAAATCTTTTTTTTTTTTTTGTCTTATTAACAGAAGAATTGGTACGTAAGAGAAAAATCATCGTTGAACAAAAATGTCTTGTTTTATGAATATTTTGGAACAAAAAAAAAAAAGATGGCATACAATATAGCACCACGAGGCAAAGTTCAATTTTGGTTCATTTCATTTTCATATAAGATTCAAAGTAAATAAAGTTATCTTGCATGCTGCATGCACACAAATGAAAGCAATAAGACACCAACTTGACCACGACTTAACTTCAATAATAATCAATATTATCCAATGCAATTGATAGGGACATAATCGTCATTTCCGTATGCATGCAGGTAATTACAAACCACACCACCACGAGACGACAGTGGCCAAACTGAAGATGACCAAGACCAAAGTCCAGATGCTAAAAGACATGGCGAACGCCGGCGGCAGGACTCCGTCGTCGACATTCGACGGCCGTCCATTTTCCACGTACGAAACCCTAACGGCTCATACATGGCGGTGCGCATGCAAGGCTAGAAAGCTCAGAGCCGACCAGCCCACATCCGTCGGCGTCTGCGTCGACTCGCGCAGGTACAGAAGTGACCGTCAGTATTCAAATTCACGAATCCAATACAATCCATTCAAAAAATATCCGACTAATCCAACCCATTTCATTCAAATTCAACTGAATTTGTGGTTTCATGGATAATTGACAAATTATAATATGGTATCTCAAATTTATTTTTCAATACGGAAAATCATTGAAATATTTACCTAGAAATTGTTATTAGTATATTTTAGTATCTTTAACTTTTCAAAATTTACAACATAGTCCAAATATTGAATATAATTTGTATCCGTGGATCGATCCACCAATCTATGAATTCAATCCAATTCATTCACTACAGTATCTAATTGTTTGATTCAAATCCAATTAGATTGGTGGATTCATGGATCATTGACAAATTACACTTCAGTACCCATACTTTTTATAATTTACATTTTGGTACCTAACCTTTATTTTTTAATGGAAAATAATCATTTAAAAATTACATTCTGATAACGCAAAAAATTTTCATTACGATATTTACCTAAACTTTATCAAAATTTCGATCCATGAATCAATATTTCACTAATTCATGAATCCAATCTATTCGCAGGCGGACGAACCCTCCGCTCCCCGACGCCTACTTCGGCAACGCGGTCCTCGACGTCAAGGCCGTCGCCCTCGCCGGCGACGTGGTGGCGAGGCCGCTAGGGTTTGCAGCCGGGAAGATAAGAAAAGCCGTGGAGAAGGCCGACAGCAGCGAGTTCCTCAGCTCGGCCGTCGACTACCTGAAGAACCAGCCGGACCTGAGCGAGTTCCAGGACTTCCACGCGGAGGATGATGACGACGACGAAGATGACGATGATGGGCCGTTCTTCGGGATGCCGAATCTGGGCGTGATCAGCTGGCTCAGGCTGCCGATGGTGGGCCTGGATTTCGGGTTCGGGAAGGAGGTCTACATGGGCTCGACCCATGAGTTCGACGGCGACACGATGCTGCTGCCGAGCCGGGATGGAGACGGCGCCATTGTGGTGGCGATTTGTTTGAGGGTTGACCATATGGAGGCTTTCAAGCGGTGTTTCTATGGTGATATTGTTGCTTAGTTAGTTGTTAGGATACGTATACGGTATACGGTATACGGTTGGTGAGACGGTATTATACGGAGAGGGAGAGTATAATAATATTCGCTATAGCTAGCTCATAATACATACATACATACATACGATTAGTATACGTTAAGGATATTATGTGAGTATAACATACGTATTTGGGATGTATGGAAATTTCAAAATATGATATTTATGTGCATGTTGCTAATGGGTATGTGTCCATTTTTTGCTAGCTGGTGTCGATATTTTTTTTATTTTTTTATTTGAGGTCTTCGGTTTCTTGTTTCTTGAAAATTGAAGAGATATAGGTTTAGGTGGGCTGACGGTTCATTTTGTTTAATAAGTACGTAGTGTATAGTAAGTTGAATTAATTGCATAATAATTTTGGCTAGCTATCATATATGAAGCAATATTTTATATACAAATACGTCGAGCAGTTAAATGTCAATTTTTTTTAGTTAAGTCTTCTTTATTTTTTTGTGTTGGTATGATTATCTTTTTTTTATAAGGGTGATATATGTTTCATTTTGTTGTCGCATTAAAATACCATTTAAGGGATTCGAATCTTAGATCTCCAAGTTCTGAGCTTACTACTAGGCCAAATCCTTGTTCGTCGGTATGATTATCTGCTTGGTGTCGTTTTGTGAGTTTCTATTTTACGGTTAGTGTTTTCCACCATTGAAGGTCTCCGTTTACATTCACCTAATATTTTTTATTTATTTATAAAAAGTGCGATCTCTAGTCTCTACATGCACCTAATGGCTTTGCTAGATTATGATTTTGGTGGGGTTTGTTCGGTGAGCCGTGAACAAGTTGAAAGTATTAGGTGCCCTCTCAGCTTTAATTAAGTCAACCAGAGAGTCTTATTTTTCTCATAGAAAGACTTGAGATAAATATATAAATAAAGGCTGGTTGTAGTGGTTCATTTCTTCTATATAGTTGAATGAATTTACATATTTTTATCTTTGTGAATGATTTATACTCATTATTTTGTGATAATGTGGTACAAACTCAGGAATATTCATAGTTACAACTTCTTTTTTATTTATTTATTTACAGAAGTAATGTATTTAAGTTATAGTTATAATATGCAACCCCATTTTTTGAAATGAGACCCATCTACGAATTTCAAGTCATGAACGGCTCTTTTTGTTTGATAGCCCGTCATAGAATTGCAAGGTATTTGATGATTAAGAACACTCTAGGCGGCTTCTCGTGTTTTCCTGAAACTGAAAGACAAGAAATATTTCAGTTAGAAAAGAAACCTTGTGGTGGGAAATAAAAGTGAAAAAAGACTCGGGTTACTGTGACGAAGTGGACAATTTGTACTCGATTTGGAAGCCGCGGTGGTAAGAACAAGTCGTCAAATTGAATAACGATTCTATAAAGAAGCATGCAGTAAGTGGTCTTGACCCTAAAACTCTTATCGTTAAGAGACAAACTAATACGGCTCTGAAAAAGCAGTAAAACCTCTTTCTTTAGGAACCTTTTTTTCCAAATAATACGGCGAATCCATTTACCCATGTGTTTAATTAATTAGCGGCCAAACTACTACTGTTGGACGTTCATGATTTCTCGCCAGACAAGATAAAAGCTATAATTTATATCTGCATAATTAGCGGCCAAAAATAATTATATCCGCATAATTTATTCATAGATTAAAAATAACCGATTATACAACTATTATTTTTAATAACCACAGGAGAGATTTCATATTGTGAAAGAAACGCAAAAACATTCGTCGTCTACACTATTAAAATAGTCTTTTTCAATGTATCTCACTAAATTAGCATTAGCAAATTGGTCGTCGAATCGACTTGGAAACTTGTTTTTAATATAACTCAAAGCTGAAAAATGCTCTTTTTACATTTGCAATTGTAATTCGTGGAATCAAAACTAGTGAAATTGTCGCTGTCGCTAGACAATTTCAGGGTTGTTGGGGAAAAAATCGAATAGAGATAAGGAGAAAAGAGATCCGATTAGGTCTTTATTGCAATTAGAATTCGTTTATAGTATAATAAATTAATTTTATGTCAATTTATGAATAAGTAATGAGTTGTGCTGTAGTGACAAAAATACTCTAATACTACTTATAGGCGTTGTTTTGCATCACTAATATACATATATATGACATATGTTTATTCCTCCGAAATTTACCCCTGTCCCGGGACAAGGCCCATTGGGCCTCCCTCCGCCTATGGAGACGGCCGAGAGAGTGGAGGTGGAGATGGAGATGGTGGCGAGTTCTCTCGCTTCACAACTCATTTGTCTCATGGCGAAACTAGAAACAAAGTTTGAGTGTTGAAGTGATCTACGGTGGGAGAGTATCACGCCATGTTTGAGGTTAGCTCAGAACTGATATGGCTAGGTAGAGCTAGCGTTTTCTTCGAAAGGCAAGATTATTCGTATCAAATTGACCGTTGCGATTGATGTTTAATGATGACACCGAATCCTTGTTGATCGCTAATAACCAGGTTTTGCTACATCGAGATACATGTTAATTATATTTGCCGCCTTTTTACACACAATTTTTTCCCCGACGGATGACATTTTACTTTTTTTTTTTGTCTAAAAAGTCGATGTTGCGTGATAACTTATTAACGTATTCTTAGTTCTACATACTCAAGTTATGACCATTCTAAATTAGAGGTTTCGATTTTCTGATAGACGTTGGATGGTAACTTATTCATAGTCTTATGAGCTAACACCAAATAATATCATATTTAGTTAAATATGACTCAGTGTAAACCAAACCATTGCACACCGCTACGACAGAGACTAGAGATCTAAGCTGCACCTCTAAGGCTCTACATGAAGAAAGATCGAGTATGTAATAGTCCCTACTCCCTCCCCTAGTATAATCTGGGTGGATCTCCTTCAGCTTGCAAGTCCCTTTATTGGGCCCAAATCCAGGCCTGGCCTATACAAATTAGTTCCTGACTCATTATATCATCTGGGCCCTGTTAATCGGGCCTCTCCTCTCTTCCCTCGGGCTCCATCACTTCATCTCCAATTCCCTTTTCTCGAATCTTCATCTCCAATTCCATTTCAAATTTCCTGTAATGAGAGTGAAAGTAGGAAGGACATTTTGGTCTTCACAATTACTTTTTTTTATTCATTAAAAAGATACATACTGGGATTCGAACCATGACCATTTTAAAGAAAGGCAAAGATCATAACCAATCACACTAAATACATTTGTTGTATCTTTTTAAATTAAAAACATATAATAGCAGGATGGGAAAAACTCTTCCCCTATTTCAAATTTCCTATTCCAAGAGCGTTTGTAGGAATGGTGGAATAGGGAGTGTCAATTTTTTTCTCTTTCATCTGTGGAACGGGCCAACTTACCGTACACATGCGGATTTAAACGGGTCCAGGAGTGTCAATTTTTTTCTTTATACCCTTTTATTTCTCCGTGGTGATAAAATATATATGAAAAGGCAAAAATAATACTCCTTTTTATTATTAAAAATAAAAAATTTAACAATAAACTAATGCATGGTATCTAATGGGCTAACCGCTAACCATAAAACAAAAGAGTTGAATGAGCCTGACCTACATGGGATTTGGTCATCAAGTAAAACAAATGAACATCATTGGTTTGCCATTCTAAAACAAGCTATTTTCTCTGACATAATATATATATGCTATTATTATATATCTTAGCGGCTAAAATATAATGTATTTTAAAGTTATTCAATGGTTTAACCTCGACCAACCCAATTAGTCCAATTTTTATCATTTCAAATATATATTTTATAATTATTTGACATCATAATGATCAAATTATAGTGTATTTTATAGGGAATCGTTTGGTATTTGTTAGTAAAAAACTAAACATAAAGATCTATTTGGTTATTTTAAACATTAAAACGATCCTAAACATTTTCAGTTCCTTTTGAATTTATATGGTTTTATTCCCAAATAAGTGATGTGCAAATGGCGAATTGTAGTCGTCTCTTTTCTTTCACTATTTTTTATTTTCAAATAGAAAGTTTAAAAGTAAAGAATAATTAGAATTTGGCATGGGTCGGTCAAACATGTTGAATTTCAAGTTTTGGCCTGTTTGTTTTATGCATTGCAAATTTATTAGCATGTTGATGGAAATGGCTTGGAAAAAAGACATATAAGTTGTACCTTTGCATAAATGTCCTCAAATGTTTGAATGCTTTGTGAATCAGGTTCTGTGACTTTTGTGATAGTGTATGTGCTTGACGATTGCTCGATGTTGTAACTACTTAATTTGAGAGTAAATCTTTTGATTTTCCCTATGAGTTGTGATACCAGTTCTGGTGGTTGCAGCATGTTGTCGTTGTTGGCCTGTAAAAGTTGTTCCGTCGTGATGCTAAATACCTTTCTTTCTTTTTTAACAAATTGTGTAGTAGTGCTATGAAACAGACCACCCATGAACGCTACGCTTATTATGGTCTGTTCTTACTTCCGGTGGTGAGAAATTGTGAATTGAGAATCATATTCGCCTACCGCACTGTGTCTGGTTGGTGGCTGCTTACTATGCTCTCTAGAGTTATGAAACAGACTACCCATGAACGTTACCCTTAAGAGTCCATAACTTTGCGAAAAACCAAATTTAGGCAATCAAAGGTGGTGGATGTTTGATGATTTTTTATGGCTTAATTGTTTGTGAATTGGATATCTGATCTTTGTATGATTAGAGGGGATGTTTGCTGAATAGAATAATCCATTTTAATTCATATTTATTTTTAACATGAACTTTAGTAACTCAAAACCTTCGGGACACATATCCCCTACTGCATTGTATCATTTTGCCTGGGTGCTTGCTGTGTTGTCAAACTTCTTTGCTGCTGCTGCATTTACACTAACAGGGGAGTTAAGAACCCATGAATGTTTCCGTTTGACACAAACAAGAGGACTTACTTCTAAATCGTGCACTAAAGATGATTGGAGGAAACATCTCTGTTGCAGTTGATACACTGGAGACCAGAACAAAAGCAACGTATAACATCAAAACCAACCATCTGAACTATTAGCATTGTTGCTTTACTCTTTTTTCGTGGTTGAGTATCCTTCAAAAAATTTAGTTTGATTTTAGAAAATTTTGCTTCTGCAGTCCTGTCTTGCCACCAACGCGTTCAATAGATGGAGATGGCAGAGGCGAAGGCTATTTTTGTGTTGTTGTTGTTGGTTTAGGGATCGGTTTGTGAAGAAGAGGGAGAATAGAGGGGGAAAGGGAAATGCATGAGAGGGGGATAACTCTTTTCTCCGACAAAAATGGAGTGAAGAAAGGAATTATGATCAGTAAGGATATGGTTATCTTACATAACTGTGTCTATTCTGTTTGAATTGAGCTTGGGAGGTAGTGATAAGGACGAGCTGCAACCAATTCATAGTGATAAGAGTGCTATGAACTGTGATCATGTATTATTTCAAGTTAGAAGGTAGTTTCAGTATAAGGATTATTTAATTTGACAAGTTGTTTCGTCCATGATTTTTGGTAGTTTCAGTGCCATTCTAGCCATTGTTTAGTCTGTAATTTTTGAGAATTGATGTGCGAGTAATGACTTTCACTTAGCTTCAACTATTATGTGTGTATTTATTGGCATGTGAAAGAATTCTCTTTTCCTTTTCTTTGATATCAGTTTCATACTCTAATTGTATCATTTGTACATAGGCAAATCATGCTCGAGATGACAACTCGCCGATATGGCTGGTGCAAGGAATGAAGCCATCATTAAAATTCAGACCGACAACGGGGAGGGATGCCTAGGACTAATTCAACGATGATTGATGATGGTATGATAAAAACTGCAGTCTGCATCAGCACCAATTTCTAGGACTAAGTAAAGTTATTCAACCCAGAACTCTGCTTAGCGCTAAAAATTGCCCTCACCCAACATTGATCCTGTTTGACCCACTTCTGAAGAGTCAAGATATATTACTAATTCTCTCTGTTCGTATTTTCTTATTGACTCTTTCTGGCCCTTTAGGTTGGGGCGGGTCGGGAAGAATCAGATTAGTGGGTCGGTCCTAATCAAGTGGAATCACAATCCCTTCACTCTCACTTGCTTTCTCTCCCATTCCACAAGTGGGTAACATACAGTAATCCGGCCAACGGGCCGGGTAATAAGCTAGTCTTGTACATTTGTCTATCATAAATCAAAATCCCAGCTTCAGTAATCAGTACAAAAGTAAAAAAAAAAGAGTAGCAAGGCACTGAATCTATAGACTATGGTATCGAAGAGAGGAACAAACTGAACAAGTTAGCAACAGGCTTTCTAGAAACAACTTCTATGAATACGATGGTTTGCGGATTACACATTATTTGCCATGTTTTACTGTACCGAATGTCAAACAACTTATGTGCAATTAAACAAACTAATATAATTCTATCGAGTTATATTATATTTTGTTGTTGTTGTGCATCTATTACACATTGGAAATTAATTTTGCTATTTTAATTTCTATTAACATTCCTTCTTCTGCATTACTTCTTCGCTAATCCGTTTACTTTCTTCTTTGTTCCTTCTTTCTCCCATTTCTTTCTTTACTGGTCAGTGGTCAGCTGATTCTGCTTCTCCTTCCCAAGCAATTTCCCCCATTAAAAAAATAAGTGACTTCTTCTCCAATCTAACCAGACTTTAATCAGCAGTTGAAGCTGTCCTGAACGCCGTCGTATTATACCCCACACCACGCCATTTAATTAAGCATTAAAAGACTAATAATTAATTATTAATTAATTAGTCCCGGGCCGGGAATGATCTCATCCAGCCGAGTTCGGAGATGCCATGTGTAAACAACCGTTAATTAGTAAACCCATTAAAGATTAAACACACGATAATGATGATTATCCATTCAAGAAAATAATCCGCTTTAACTCTTCGCCTTCCTCTTCAATCTCGTGGGCCACTTACCCACGACCAGCGCCGAACCAGAAAATTCGAGAAAGTTCCAGATTTTTTCTCCCCCCGCTCTTCGCGAGGGTTAGTTCGGGTATTGAGATGACTGTTCAAGGGCATGATCGTCCTGACTGTGAAACCGTCACTCACACAAAGAGGCCAGACGCCACGCTGGCACGCTCTCTGACATGCGGCTTGCCTGACGCCCCTCCAGAACCGGTCCACGTCATTGCCAGCTGGTCCGATGTTTTTATGCCTTTTGCCATGGGAGATAATCCAGCCGTGGGATGATTAATTAGGTCATTCAAGTAAAAATGTTGTTAGGTTTTAGTCCCTCGAACCTGAGAGTTTTTACGTTCCAGCCTTTCAAGTTAAAAAAATGTTTACTAACCTAACCCAAACGGGTAAAAAAAGAGTGGTGGGGTGTGCAATGGCTTGAACTTTGGTCCCCATCAATTTCACAAATATTGAAGAAAAAACAATGAATTGAATTGAACTTTGGATCGAATAATAATTTCTTTTACTATTAAACCGTTATTGTTATAATTTGATCTGATCCATACCAGATTTGATCGTTGAGAACTACTAATAACCTAGTACCTTGCTATTTATTGCCAAATCATAAAAATGTGAGTTTAATTTAGTTTTTTTCACAAATATTTCATAATCCACTAGTAGTCTTTTCACCATAAAAAGTACCACTAGATTTTTTTTCACTTTTCATAAAGCTATACACTATCTCGAGACGAAACTTCTAGAATGTCTCGGACAAACTTCTATTGAAAGCTTCAAATGTCCATTTACTTTGCTAAATTGTTTCTTTTCATAAAGCTATACACTATCTCGAGACAAAACTTCTAGAATGTCTCGGACAAACTTCTCTTGAAAGTTTCAAATGTCCATTAACTTCGCTAAATTGTTTCACGCCCTTTATCACATTTGAAAATTGAAGGATGTTCGAACATTTTTTCTTATGATTTCGTAATGTACTAGACTCGATTCAGTTTATACCTCCTTCGTGTTTAAGTTCTTTCATGTCAAGTTCCGACACATGATAATAATTGGAAACCTTACCATCATAAAATAAACATTAAAATCACATTCACCGAGTTCGTAATTAGATTGTCTTTTCTGGTTTTGCTCATGCTTTACTGTCTAATCTTATGACCCTAAATAATTTTGATCAATAGACTAATTTGTATCTAACTTAACTCCTAAGGAGTTCCGTGGTAAAACAAAATATTGCAATGACTTGATATAAATTAACGAAGAGACAGTCACTCGTATATATATACCTCACTCGACACTCGTCAATCAATATTCAATAACCGCCCACTTTTCCCACATTCCTCGTTGCGCCCTTTTCTCTCCCTCGTCTTCCGTACTTTCTTCTTTCTCTTTTCCTCCCTTACCTGCAACTCCTTCTCAGAGACGTTTCCTTCACCACTCACCTCCTACTCTCCCTTCTACAACGATTAATCGCAATGTCGCGTCGCGGTGGTGGCCGGCGTCCGGATCCCGGCCGTGATCAGCAGCCGCCGTCCCCTGCGGTCGGTGGTGGCCGTGGTCGCGGTGGAGGTCGAGGTCGAGGAAGAGCGCCGCCGGCGCAAGTTCCTGGCTCGATCGGTGCTCAGGCACCTTCCCCTGCCCCTGCTTTCCCTCCCCTGACGAATCCGTCTTCTTCCCGCCCTGTTCCACCGCCTGCCAGCGCGCAGCCGTCTGCTCGACCGCTGGGAGTTCCAGCTGCCGCTGCCGCGGCGGCGGGGGCGTCGAGCTCGTCTTCGGTACAGAAATTGGCTGGGGAAGTTCAGGGTAAGCTTCTCGTCTCTGAACCGACGGCGTCTAGGGCCGCGGCGCCGGTGTCGTCGAAAGCAATTGCTCTGCCGAGGAGGCCCGGGTACGGGACTGTAGGGAGGAAGTGCATGGTTCGTGCGAATCATTTTCTGGTTAAGGTGCAGGACATCGAAATCCGCCATTACGACGTGAGTTTCGTACTCTGGTTTGTTGAATTTTTTTTTTGTGGAAAAGAAATTTTAAATGCGTTTGCTATCTGGTTCATATGATCTGCATTTTGCGTCTTCTTTTCTTTGCCGATGTTAAAATTGTTGTGCTAGAATGTACTTTGCCTAGGGTTTCAAGACTTGACATTCTGGTCCTGGACCATTTTAATTAACAGTCTTAACACGGTGTAGTTGCTCTCATGAGGATTGTGGAGAAGTGCTGGCTGTGAAAAACTCAATAGGGTTTGTACATTAGAGGGGGATATGGATTTGCATACTTTTAAGTATAGTGCCGATGACTGATTCATGAATCTGTTTGGTTTCAGGTTACCATTACTCCGGCGGTTACTTCAAAGGTTACTTCAAAGAAGGTCAACCGGGATGTCATTGCTACATTGGAGAAGCTGTACCGTCAATCTCATTTGGGGAACAGAATGGTGGCCTATGATGGTATGAAAAGTCTGTTCACTGCTGGGGCTCTGCCATTTGAGACGAAAGAGTTCGAGGTGAAGTTGGAGTCTGATAACCAACCTGGTCCGAGTGGTGCCCCTAGGTAAAATGCTGCTTCCTATTGGGACTTTGGTGGGATTGCTTGTGATAGGACCCTATGGCAGTCTGTTTGGATTGGTCCTCGTTCTGTTGTTTGTTTGGATGGCTTGTGATAGGACCTCTGGTAGTCTGTTTGCATGTGTCGTCATTAAGTTGTTTATTGGATGAATGATTGCTTATATGGCATTGCTGTTTATGCTTTGTGGGTTTTCAGGAAGGAAAGACTGTTTAAGGTGGCAATCAAGCTTGCATCCCGACCTGATATTGGCCATCTGCTACGGTTCCTAGATGGGACGCAACGGGATATGCCACAAGATACCTTTCAAGCTCTGGATGTGGTTTTGAGACACAATCCTTCTGCACAGTACTCACTGCTCACTTGCCTATTCTCTAAAGATAACTGATCTTTCAAAGTGGGATAAGTTGTTTGCCTAAATGGATAGTACAACTGATTTGACAGCGTCATATTGTAGTTATACTGTGGTTGGGAGGTCATTCTGCTCCATTTCACTTGGGCCAAAAGGCACCCTAGGCGATGGTGTGGAGTATTGGAGAGGATTTTACCAAAGTCTAAGGCCAACCCAGATGGGACTATCTCTTAATATTGGTAACTAGCTTTTAGTTTTACATTTTTACTCTTTTGGTCCATTCTCCTTTTATTGCTTAACGAGTTATGCTTTCTTCTGTTAATTGACTTGTCTAATTGTACCATTGCAGATGTTTCTGCTAGATCTTTCTATGAGCCAGTTCCTGTTATGGATTTCATCTCCAAGAACTTCCGAATTCAGAATCTATCCAGACCTCTATCTGATCAAGATTGTATTAAGGTTGTTACATCTACTATCAGAGGTGGAAGGAACATTAGTTTATGTTCCTCGAAGGATTATGTTTTATACTAGTGATGTAGGATTTTTAGGCTATTCCCTCTATATCGAGCTGCTACAAATATTTTGATTCATGTTAATATTTAAGTTATATTTTGATTCGACTTTTTGTGTCTTATTTTCCCCTTTTGATTGCACAGCTCAAAAAGGCCATGAGAGGTGTTAAAGTACGAATGGACAATGGGCAGTTTGCAAGAATCCACAAGATCACTGGCATCTCTAGTAAGCCAGCCAACCAGACAATGTGAGCAGTTTCTTCTTTGACACATTTTGAATGCGTTCCTTGGCAACTGTGGCCAGTATGTAAATGGGATATAAATGGGTGTCATTCAATGTGTTCATTCTGTATTTATCTATTATTTGCAGGTTTCTGCTTGAGGAACAGAACACTACAATCTCGGTAGCACAATATTTCCTCCAAAAATACAAAATTCGTCTCAATTATCCTTCTTTGCCTGCTCTTCAAGCTGGAAATGCACCGAAGCTTTACTATCTCCCAATAGAGGTATTCATTTAGTATACTAGAGGGTGGAGCGAAACAGTGTTCTGAAATTTGTTGATAAACTTAAAACCTTGTTTATTTTGTTTGACAGCTGTGTACGATTGTTGAAGGTCAGAGGTATACGAAGAAGCTCAATGATCGACAAATTACTGCTTTGTTGAGAGCGACATGTCAACGTCCACAGGAGAGGGAAAGGAATATCGTGAAGGTAAAATTTTCTTTTAGAACTATAGTGATGTTGTATTTACATATGCCAGTTACTTGGGAGTATGAGTCATTTGCTGACTAATGTCATCTTTAGGTTGTTGCCGAGAAGAGCTTCAAGGATAGTGACATTGTACAGCAGTTTGGCATTCAAGTTAAGCCACAGCCTGCGCTAATTGAGGCTAGGGTCCTTAATCCTCCCATGGTGGGTGTTGATTTTATTTTTGTTAATGTCATGCCTTCGGCCTAGAATTAGTGATGTTAACTTTGCTTTTGGTTGTTTCCAGCTTAAGTATGATGGTTCAGGGAGAGAGGCAAATGTTAGTCCCCAGATGGGGCAATGGAACATGATTAACAAGGTAGGTTTAGATTGAGTTCCGCTTGGTTATTCGTTCGTTCTTTCCTGAGATGCAGAACTTTATTTAGTGTATTTTATCTCACTGATGTGGATGATGTGAGGATGTGTCATGCACGCACTTTCTTAGAGAGATATATAAACCAAAGCACGCACTTTCAGAAATGTCTGTACGTAAAATGGTATTCATTTTACAGAAAATGGTCAACGGTGGAAGAGTAGACTACTGGACTTGTTTGAACTTCTCTTCTTTGAACAACGATTTCCCAATTGACTTTTGTGGAGAATTGATTGACATGTGCAACAGCAAGGGGATGGTATGAATTCAATCCTCTATATGGTTTGAGTAGTTCCGTCCAGTTGGTTTACTTATTTTTCTCATCCCCTCCCACTGTTGTTAATGTACAGCTTTTTAACAAAAACCCTCTAGTTCCGATTCGTTCAGAAAGGCCTCAACATATTGAGAAGGCTCTTACAGATGTTCACTACCAGGCTACTCAGCAGGGCAGAGAACTTCAGCTGTTGATTATTATTCTGCCTGATTTCTCCGGCTCATATGGTTTGTTTAGAAAATGGTTTTTATGTTTTTTTTTTTTTGTAAAGCACTTGAATGTGAGATGATTTAATAGTTTTTTTGTTGATAATTTCTTTTATAGGTACAATCAAAAGAATCTGTGAAACAGAGTTGGGGATTGTGACCCAGTGTTGCCAGCCCAAACAAGCCTCAAAATTTTCCAAGCAATATATGGAGAACTTGTCACTGAAGATCAATGTTAAGGTTGGTTTTGTTGCATCACACTTTCTTGTGACTTTTGGTAATGATTTTCTGAATGCTGATTTGACGGTTGTTTGACTAGGTTGGTGGGCGAAATACTGTGCTGAATGATGCCGTCCAAAGGAGGATTCCGCTTCTCACTGATCGGCCGACCATTGTTTTTGGTGCGGATGTTACACATGCACAGCCTGGAGAGGATTCAACTCCATCTATTGCTGCAGTAAGTCCAAGAGGTATCCCATCTTAAGCGTTTTGTTCTGGATTTTTATTGAGCAAGTGACCCATTGGTTTTCAGGTTGTAGCTTCCATGGACTGGCCAGAGGTTACCAAGTACAGGGGAATTGTTTCTGCTCAAGCTAGTAGGGAGGAAATCATCCTGGACCTCTACAATGAAGATCCAGCCAGGGGTGGGGCTCCTGGTGGAATGATCAGGTTCAGAACCGAGAAGTCGAATGCACTTCTAAGTAGTTATTGATATTTTTCAGTTCTCATTCAGTTTGATATTTACTTCTTTGCAGAGACCTTCTTTTGGCTTTCTACAGATCAAATCGGATCAAGCCTCATAGGATCTTATTCTACAGGTGAGACTTCTTATGATTGTGGCATGCTCTGCTTTGGTACCTTTTTCTCCTTTTTCCTATTTCCAAAATTGCTAAACTTAACTTTTGTTTGAAACAACGCTAGAGATGGTGTTAGTGAAGGACAATTCTTCCAAGTTTTGCTACATGAGGTGGATGCCATACGAAAGGTAATGTATCACATCTTTTAAACTTGTCAAGATGAGATGGGACGCCTGCGGCAGGTCTGTGTCTAAGCAGTGGCCTCTTTTACCCCAGGCTTGTTTGTCATTGGAGCAAGGCTATCTTCCTCGGATCACCTTTGTTGTGGTCCAGAAGAGGCACCACACTCGCCTCTTTCCCGAGGATCATCAAAATCGCGGCACGACAGACAGGAGCGGCAACATCCTCCCAGGTTTCTTGATCGGTTCTCTTAGCATGACTTTCTACAATATGTTCTCTCTTTTTTTTTTTTTTAATGTATGGAAGGTAATTTGTTTCTTTTATCACGTGCATAGGCACTGTGGTTGACACCAGTATTTGTCACCCGACAGAGTTTGACTTTTACCTCAACAGCCATGCTGGAATTCAGGTGTATATATATACATGTTACAACCTTCCATGACAAACCTGCAGGCTGCAACTCTGATTTCCCTTTCTTTGGTTCCTTTTGAGATATTGAAATTCCTCTTTTATTGTTGCTGTAGGGAACCAGTAAGCCTTCTCACTACCACGTTCTCCTTGATGAGAATGGATTCTCGGCTGATGGACTCCAAGTGCTGACTAACAACTTATGCTACACGTAAGCTATTTCGGAATGACTTCTCTTATTATTATTATTATTATCTCTTTCTTCCTTAGTTTGCCCTTGCAATTGAAGACTCTCTCGCGCTGTTTTGTTTCAGCTATGCTAGATGCACTCGTTCTGTATCTATCGGTAAGTGTTCATCTTCAAACCATTTTGTTTGTTTGTTCGTTTGTTTGGTGATCGAATTTCAAACATCAGGTATATATATTCGTGGACTAATCCCTTCTCTGGTCTATCAATGCAGTACCACCGGCCTACTACGCTCATCTGGCAGCATTCCGTGCTCGTTACTACATAGAGGGGACCGCATCGGATGGCAGTTCATCGGGCGAAAGGGGTACAACAACGGGAATGGCCAGGGAAGTCCAGCCGCTGCCAGAGATCAAGGATAATGTGAAGAACGTCATGTTCTACTGCTAGTCCATTTTTGGAGGGTGGGTTTTAGGTGCCTTGGGGAGCTCGTAATTACACTGTAAATGCTCTCTGATTTTGTCTAGTTTTTTGTGAGTATGATAGGCTGATCTGAATTCTGAACAGTTAAAAGACTTCATAGCTCTCTACTGGGTACATTTTGTTAGAAGGGGGAACAGTGGAAGCTCCTAACAGTTCCTCGACAGATATACATAGGAAGGATCGTTTCATGTATAATGTACTATAATTTATGTAGGGGCGGTAAAAGGTTAATAAAATTTTACTTAATAACAGAACTGATAAATAGTGGTTAGTTAGTAATCGATCATTTCTTACTGGTTCGGTTATGGTTAGTCGTACTTAGTAATTAATTGTTAAATAAATAACTAATCAGTTAGTGCATAATAAAATACATATTAGACCATCCACATCGATTGCAATTTGCAAATTCTATATGGTGGTTCAATATATAATTGCAAAGTAAAGAGTACTTGCAAAGATGCAAGGTTGCACTAAAAGAAATTGAAGATGCAAAGTCACATAGGAAAATAAAGATTTTTTTGTTGTCATTTTGGCTAGAAAATACAATTGTCTGTAAGCTTGCAAACATGCAATGGGTAGCTACATTGATGCAATTGATTTTGCAATTGCAATGTTGCAATTAAAAATGCAAGACCAATGTGGATGTTCTTCATATTAATTACGGCCTTAATTTTTTAGCTGGCAATTTGGCATGGCATTGGTTATGAGTGTGTGTTCAAACAGTTACCATGATAATTATCAAATTAAATAAGTTTTAAATTCTATTAATAGTAAAATATAATTTAGATATGATAACCAAATCGATCAAACTAATACAATAATTATATCAACCAAATTAATAGTTAATCGATTTGATTAATTGGTTAATCAGGATACGTCATAACATTATTATTACATGAGAAAAATCTCATGTTCATGCATCAGTCTGTAATTGATGTAATGAATAAGACATAACAATCAATGCATAGTTAATCCCTACCATAAACACATATACTAATAACATTATCTTACCGTCATTAGAAGTAGCCAACTAACAAAAATATATGTAAATAGCATAAGAATGTTTTTTTGTTCATAGATAGATCGTAATAGATAGGGTACTACAATGTGGTGGAAATGAAAGAGTTGTAGTCAACCAAATGGGTTGCTACTGATGCAAGGGCCATTTGTACCACGCGATAGGCAGCCCTGTTAGTATTACGAGGAACAAAACACAAAAGATACAAATGCAAAAGAGGTCTTGAGCAATCACACTTCTTCAAGCACCGCGTCATCTCGATCATGATTGACATCATTCACTATAGCTCGTTGTATGACCAATTGGGAATCACCAAAAAAAAAAAAAATCACAGGAATAACCACAATTGAGGCATAACATTTGTCTGTGTGAATTGTCTTAGTCTCTTGGTAATTATACTAGGCTGAAAAATTCCTTTCCTTTAAGGCTTTGATCCAAATAATCTATGAGTTTTATTTAAATCAGGCACTCATATGTTTTTATCTATCACTCTACAAAATTAAATGTAGCATCAAACAATAATGAACTTACTTTTTTTTTCTTTTAATAAGGTGATACATGTTTACTTTTTAATTTTTGTTGATTTGGTACTACTTAAAGGAATTGAACCTAGGACCTTCACATTCAAGTCTAGTAGTATTACGCTACAACAAGCCCTTGTTCGTGAACTTTTTTTTTTTAATAAGTCTAATAGGGAGGAACGCTTGATTATTGAGTGGTTATGCCAAGTATTAAGTATGTGTATATAATATACTAGACATATGACTATTGACTAATTGTTTAACTGAATTAATTAGTTTGATCGGTTAGGAATGTGTGAAACCAAACCATCTAAACCAAACATACTAATAAATAATTCAACTACAACAAACCAATAAGCCAATTTAACTAAAGCAAATTATCCGAATGCAACCAATTAAAATGATTACCGCGAAAACCACTTCGTTTGAACATAGCTAGCATTCTGGATTTTGCTCAACACGTTTACAAGAGCGGTGGATTCTGAAATGAATTGCGTGAGGAAGGCATGAGAACCAAATACATTACCAAAAACACCCTTTATGAGTTATTTTAGTATGGTGCTAACACTTAAGTTATTAGCACGCTACTCGGTCTTATCTAATGTAATACCAAACATTCTCACCATAATATAAATTAATAATACATACCTCAATTTTTTTTTTAACATATCAAAGTATATGTCATTTTTTGAAGAAGACGATTAACTTGATCGTTTTGTCCCAAAAATATATCAAATTTAAACTTAAAACGAAAAAATATAACACATTAAGTACCGATTTCGCCTTCTTCACGAGCAATAAATAATTCCCGAGTTTCAGAATTAAATAGGCAAATTGCTATAAAAAAAGACTCCTTTACTACTGCAACTCTTTTTCCTCTTCTTAGGATAATAAGCTTGTAGAGCATCACACTATTACAACTCTAGAACTAATAAGATTTTGAAATCACGTACTCCCCATATTGCTGAAAGAAATCAGACCCTAAAGAAACAAATAATTAGACACCCTCAAAACCCAAACGTGGTATTTACAAACATAACTAACTAAATCAAAATCCTAGCTATGCAAACCAGCAAGAATGAAAGAATTGGACTTTCCTAACAATCACTCGCTCAGTCACGCACTCTACTCACTCTGACGAAGGAACTGCAGCTTTATCATTATCATCACCGGACGGTCCGGAACTACCATCACCACCACCGCCAGCAACCGGCCTGATCTCTTCCAGCTGCTGAAGCACTTGCTGAACTTCTGGCCTCGCTGAAGGCGTGGGATCAACACAGTGCAGAGCCAGTTTCAACGTGTTAAGCAGTTCATCACCGATCTCAGTAGAATCCTTCATCAACTCCACATCAAACACTTCATTGGTCCACTCTTCTTTAACAATGGAGGCAACCCATTGTGGCAAATCCACTCCATTCATCGCCTCGCCTGGTGACTTCCCAGTCAGAAGCTCTAGGATGATCACACCGAGGCTGTAAACATCGGTCTTGGTGTTGGCTTTCTTGAGCTTCGACAGCTCGGGGGCCCTGTAACCTAATGCACCAGCTGTAGCAATCACGTTGGTGTTTGCTGCTGCTGTCATTAGCCGAGACAGGCCGTAGTCTGCGATTTTGGATTCGTTTCTCTCGTCGAGGAGGACGTTGCTCGATGTGAGGTTGCCATGGATGATGTTCTCGTTGTTGTGCAGGTAGAGCAGTCCCCTAGTCATGCCTTGAGCTATTTTCATTCGAGTTGGCCAGTCGATTGGGGTCTCCGGTCCTCTAGCTGCATAATTAGACAATGGAAAGATAATGAGCTTTGATGCGATTTCAAATACATGAACTGTGTTTTGTTGAGGTTCTTACCATGGAGGAAAGTTGTAAGACTGCCCTTTGGCATGTAATCAAACACAAGAAGCTTTTCCCCCTTAGGCCCCAAATAGTAAGCCCTGAGAGCAAGAAGGTTCGGGTGCCTGATCTTGCCAAGCACATTGACTTCAGCTTCGAACTCCCTCTGACCTTTGGTAATCTTCTCCCTCAACCTCTTCACAGCAACTTGACTGCCATCTTCCAATGTGGCCTTATAAACAGTTCCATAAGTGCTCTTCCCCATAATCTCAGCAGTAGCACACAGAAGATCATCAGCAGTGAACATCAGCGGCCCATCGAAATGGACTAGCTTTCCTCCAGTTTCACCACCGGCCTCGACTTCAGCAGCAGTTGGAGGGGCACCCTTTTCACCTCCTGCCACCCCAGCAGCAGCAGTTCTTGCTGCCGTTGACGGTTGCCCTTCTTTAGCCTTCGCTGCTCTTCTTCTTCTTCTTCTTCTTCTTCAGGAGTTGCCCCAGAATAACCACAAAGCTGAATGTTTACCACAAAGTAAGTGTGAGTTGAACTTGCTGGAGAGTTCAGTGGGTACAGGGCCGGATAGATTGTTGTAGGAGACGTTGAATGAGCTAAAGATGTCGCACTCCTGAGGTTGGCAACAATCCTTTATGAAAATGGCTTTGCTAGTTGGAGTTTACCATATGCATAGTTGCCTGTATACTATTTGTTTGTCTTTTGCAGGGGTATGGATCCTGGTCTCCTGGACTCCGAGATGCTCGGATTGCAGACAGTGGAGCATCTCTTGAGGGGCAGGTCGAAGTTGGGATTCGATTGTTTCTGTTGGTGTGACTTGAATCGGACTATCAGCCGCTACGACTGGTAATCGGGGGTCCAGGGGCAACGCCCCGGTGGGGGTGCGGGGGCAACGCCCCCGGCCCACGGTTTATGGGCTCAATGTTATTTGGGTTCTGGGCCTGGTCTGTAACCGTTTCCTTTGCCAGATTGGATTAGGTTTAGACCCACATGGAGAAGTACTATAAATACTTCTCATACTCCTCTGTAATCTGTAATCTCCTTGATATAGTGAAACTGGCTCTCTCTCGCCCGTGGACGTAGCTAACACACATCGTGTTAGTGAACCACGTAAATCGTGTGTCGTGTTTTCGATTCTCGCTTTCGTATTCTTGCTGTGTCGATTCCTGCGATTTCCCGATCCGTAGCAGCGCGTTTATAACAAGTGGTATCAGAGCCGCGGCTGGAAATCAGGTTAGGGTTTTCGATTAAGAAGAATGACGTCAGTGAACATGAAGATCGAAAAGTTCACGGGGAAGAACAGCTTCGCTATATGGCAGATTAAGATGCAGGCTTTGTTAAAACAGCAAGGGCTGTTGGGGCCGCTGTCTGCGAAACAGAAGAAGGCAGCGGTCGATGACGATGAGTGGAATACCCTGGAGGAGAAGGCCCACTCGACCATCATGCTATCGTTGTCTGATGACGTCATCATTGAAGTCGCTGCTGAGAAGACTGCCGCGGGCTTGTGGTTGAAACTAGAGAGTCTGTACATGACTAAGTCTCTAACCAACAAGCTGCATCTCAAGCAACGGTTGTTCAGCTTGAGGATGCAAGAAGGTACGCCTTTGAGGGAACATCTCGAACAGCTGAACTCTATTTTGCTGAATCTGCGTAATATAGATGTTCAAGTTGATGACGAGGATGCTGCCCTAATCCTGCTGGTTTCTTTGCCGAGTTCATATGAGAATTTCGTTGATTCTTTTATTGCTGGTAAAGAAAGCGTGTCGTTGGAGGATGTCAGGTCTGCTCTTCATACGAGAGAGACAGACATAAAGCGTCTGGATCTGGTACAGGTGGTGAGGCATCAGGTTTGGCTGTTACAGGTGGAAAGGGAAAGAAGAAATCTGGTAAAGGGAACAAGAATTCCAAGGGTCCCGGTCCACAGCCAGGTGATGCTTGTCACAACTGTAAAGAAGTGGGGCATTGGAAGTACAACTGTCCCAAGAGAAGAGGGCAACAGAAGAAACAAGGTTCAGTTGCCGTGGCAGAAGTGGACAACAGTTCTGAAGACGATCTCGCCTTGGCTGTAGATGAGAAGGCACATCGTGGGGATGTGTGGTTTCTGGATATTGCAGCCTCATACCATATGTCTCCGAACAGGGATTGCTTCACAACCTACGAGCAGATAGATGGTGGTAACGTGGTCATGGCAAATGGATCTGTCTGCAAGGTTGTTGGAATCGGGTCCATAAAGGTTCGGACACATGATGGTTCGTTCTGTACCGTGAATGATGTCAGGCATGTTCCACGAATGACAAAGAACCTGATCTCCTTGAGTCTACTCGACAACAAGGGTTTCAGTTTCAAAGGAAAAGGTGGAGTTGTGTATGTCTGCAAAGGTTCAAGGAAGGTGCTGAAGGGCGTGAAGCGTGGGACCTTGTATGCATTACAAGGGTTTGTGTTGTCTGGTTCTGCTGCAGTTGCATCATCTCAGGCTCATCAGGAAGATATGACCACTCTCTGGCACATGAGACTGGGGCATATGAGTGAACGGGGGATGCAAGTTCTGTCGAAGAGGGATCTTCTTTGCGGGCACAAGATGCAGAATTTGGAATTCTGCGAGCATTGTGTGTTTGGGAAGCTACATCGCAGCAAGTTTCCCAAGAAGGGTATCCACCGGACGAAGGGGATACTAGATTACCTCCACTGCGACTGTTGGGGTCCTTCACGAGTTGAATCCATTGGAGGCAGCAGGTATTTTCTGTCTATTATTGATGATTATTCGAGATTTACTTGGATTTTCATGATGAAGCAGAAAAGTGAGGCTTTCACGAAGTTCAAGCAGTGGAAGACATTGGTGGAGAATCAGACCAGTAAGAAGATCAAGAAGCTGCGAACGGACAATGGTCTGGAGTTCTGTAATTCTGAGTTCAACGAATTCTGCAAGGATGAAGGGATTGCTCGTCATCGGACTGTGAGAGATACACCACAGCAGAATGGCGTTGCAGAAAGGATGAACCAGACATTGTTGGAGAGAGCACGGTGCATGCTCTCTAATGGTGGACTAGAGAGAAGATTCTGGGCAGAAGCAGTGAACATGGCGTGCTTCCTGATCAACCGTGGACCTCACACAGGTATCGAGTTGAAGACTCCTTACGAGGTGTGGTATGGTAAGCCTGCTGATTACTCTTCACTGAAAGTTTTTGGGTGTCCTGTTTATTATCATGTGGATGAGGGTAAACTGAACCCAAGGGCAAAGAAAGGTGTATTTGTGGGTTACGGAGATGGAGTTAAGGGATTTCGAGTTTGGTCACCTTCTGAGCATCGAGTTATACTCAGTAGAAATGTGATATTTGATGAGAAGTCTATGTTTAACCCCATGTTGAAGGTTACTGTTGTTGAAGGTAGCAGGAATGTTGATAAGCAGGTGGAGCTGCAAAATCTCAATGAGAGTGAGTTTGAGCACCAAGGTGGAGAAGATCGACATGATGAGGATGTCTCTGCAGAGCCAGAAAGTTCAGAGTCCAGTTCACGAGCTCAACAGTCTATTACTTCCGGTAGACCAAAGAGAGCGACTGCAGGAGTACCTCCACAGAGGTATGGCTTCGAGGACATGGTGGCGTATTCATTTCAGGTTGCTGAAGAAGTGGATGCAGGAGAGCCACAGTCCTATAGAGAAGCAGTTTCGGGTGGTGAAGCTGATCAGTGGCTTGCCGCAATGGGAGATGAGATGGAATCCCATGACAGGAATCAGACTTGGGAGCTAGTCAAACGACCACAGGGAAGGAAGATTGTTACAAACAAGTGGATCTATAAGAAGAAGGAAGGAATCACTTCTAAAGAGGGCATGAAATTTAAAGCTCGGGTGGTTGCACGAGGCTTCTCGCAGAGGGAAGGAGTTGACTACAATGAGATTTTCTCACCAGTGGTCAGACATACTTCGATCAGAGTGCTACTAGCAATAGTGACACATTGTGACTTGGAGCTCGAGCAGCTAGACGTGAAGATAGCTTTTCTACATGGAGAGTTGGAGGAAGAAATTTACATGACTCAGCCAGAAGGATTCGAGGTTTCGGGAAAAGAAGACTAAGTTTGTAAGTTGAAGAAGTCCTTGTATGGACTTAAGCAATCTCCGAGGCAGTGGTACAAGAGATTTGACAGTTACATGCTTGAGCTAGGCTACAACAGAAGTCCATATGATTGTTGTGTATATCACAGCAAGGCAGAGGATGGTTCGATGATATATCTAGTTCTGTATGTGGATGATATGCTCATAGCTGCGAGGTCAAAGTCTGATATCCAGAAGTTAAAGGGGCTTTTTAGTGCTGAGTTTGAGATGAAGGATTTGGGAGATGCTCAGAAGATCTTGGGTATGGAGATTTACAGGGACAGATCGAAGAAGAAGCTTTTCTTGTCACAGAAGAGCTACATCCAGAAGATACTGTCGAGATTTGGCATGTCTTCAGCAAAGCCCTTAAATACTCCCAGTGCTTCAAATGGTCATCTATCCTCAGCTTATGCACCGCAGTCAGAGGCTGAGAAGGAGTACATGTCGAGAGTCCCATATGCTAGTGCAGTAGGTAGCTTGATGTACGCTATGGTATGCACTAGACCTGATCTTGCACATGCTGTTAGTGTTGTCAGCAGGTTTATGATACAACCTGGGAAGGAGCATTGGCAGGCTGTGAAGAGGATCTTCCGGTACCTTAAGGGTACACCTGATGTGGGAATTAGCTTCGGAAGTGATACAGAGTGCTTGGTGTCTGGGTATTCTGACTCGGACTATGCTGGAGATGTTGACACGAGGAGATCCATGACCGGTTATGTATTCACTCTTGGGAGTTCTGTAGTGAGCTGGAAGGCAACTTTGCAGTCGGCGGTGACATTGTCTAGTACTGAGGCAGAGTATATGGCGTTGACAGAAGCTGCTAAGGAGGGAATATGGTTGAAGGGACTGGTTGGTGATCTTGGTCTACATCATGATCAGGCAGTGGTGTATTGCGACAGTTTGAGTGCAATATGCTTGGCCAATGATCAAGTCCACCATGAGAGGACTAAGCACATTGATGTGAGGTATCATTTATTGAGGACAGAGAAGAGGATTAAGGTGAAGAAGGTTGGCACCGCGGATAATCCTGCTGATATGTTCACGAAGCCGGTTCCACATGGCAAGTTCCAACACTGCTTAGACTTGCTGAATGTCTTGAGTGGGTGACTCCGCCCTGCGGGGCATTGATGGCGGGAGAGAGATAGAAGGAGCAGAGTACATCAGAGATTTCAGAGGAAGAGGATTCAAGTCAAGGTGGAGATTTGTTGATGTGACTTGAATCGGACTATCAGCCGCTACGACTGGTAATTAGACCCACATGGAGAAGTACTATAAATACTTCTCATACTCCTCTGTAATCTGTAATCTCCTTGATATAGTGAAACTGGCTCTCTCTCGCCCGTGGACGTAGCTAACACACATCGTGTTAGTGAACCACGTAAATCGTGTGTCGTGTTTTCGATTCTCGCTTTCGTATTCTTGTTGTGTCGATTCCTGCGATTTCCCGATCCGTAGCAGCGCGTTTATAACAGTTTCCTTGCTTCCCAAGGGAGGAGAAACTATCTGGGGCAACTTAGATTGGTCTCCTGAGGAAAACCATGCTTGTGATTTGTCTAAGAGGAAACCAATCGGTGATCGAAACTCGACTGACGGGAATGCAAAGAGATCTGCACTTAAAGAGCCTGTTAAGTATGGAAGGATGATCTCATTTGGAAATGTTGCAGCTGAGCTACCATCTTCGCTCATTCCATCTCTTGATCCAAAGGTACGACGAGGAACGGTTTCAATCCTGTTAATGCCTTGTCTTTAACTTGCCTATTTGGATGATTATGAAAAAAACTCAAAAAGGGAGCACCAATTGTTGCAGGATCTAGTAATTGCACAGGCGACCACGACAAAGAATTCCACTTCCTCGTGCAGTGAGGTCCGGACAGAATACGACGAGATGAACAGAGAAATCAAATATTTATCTTCTTTCGCGCTCTCCCATCCTCATTATTATGAGATCCTATATTGAAGATTTGATGAAGGATGTCAGAATTCAAGTGCTACTCAAGCCTTGTTCGGGACGATTGGCGCGATATTTAGCATCAATAGTTTGTGTACAAGATAATTGCAAAGATCTTAGCGGAACGATTGGCGCGATATTTAGCATCGATAGTTTCACCGGGGCAGAATGAATTTGTGCGTGGGCATCAGATAGTGGATAACGTCCTTATTGAGCACGAGGCAATGTAGTCAAAATCGGGATTTTAAGTAAAATCGAAAACTAAGGTAGAATCGGAATCGTAGATTAATCGTAAAATGTAAGATTTTAAGGTTCGTATTAAATAAAGACTTAAAACACCAGATAGTAACAAAAATGCATATACTGGATAACAATAAACCACATATAAACACATAAATAAGCAACCTGGAACCTCATAGAAATCACTTAATTAATAGTTAAAAGTAGAAAATTACATAAGATCATTAGGATCAAGTTACATCATCATCATCATCCTCACCCTCACTCTCACTCTCATCCTTGTCTATTTGCTTGAGGACTAATATTATTACTTTTAGAATATTCACTTTAAGTACTTGCACCATTAACCATATTTCCTTGATCATCATCGTCTGTCAAAGATAACTCATTGATTGATGCATTCCCTTCTTAATTGGTAAAAGTTGGTGATAGTGGTGCTGAATGATTGGGAGATGAACGAAAGCTTGCAATGGAATGAATATTTGGATTATTGTGAGTGTGGTGGGAACAAACTACAAGCTAATTGGGAGGGTGGAAGATATCATTGATGGAAGGAGTTGGGCGTCGACGTGCGAAAGAGGAAGATATGAGGAAGAGAATGAAATAAATTGAGGGTTGTCTGTTGGGTTAGGGTTATGTTGTTCATTATGTTGGGTCAGGGGAAGTAAACTTGACTCGGTCCATGGGCAAAACTCGGCTTAACTGGCCTAATTTTGCTCCAATTGATATGAACCTTGAAATCGTACAAAATCGTAGATTTTAAGGATTTTAGAGATTTTATGGATTTTAAGGTTCAAAGATTTTACAGGTAAATCATGATCGAAACCCATAAGTAAGATAGTAAAATCGTTAGATTTTAAGATTAAAATCAGGATTTTGACTACAATGGCACGAGGTTATGCGTTATTTGAAGAATAAGCGAGTCGGCAAATAAGGGTTTATGGCACTGAATGTGGATATGGAGAATGCATATGATAGGATGGAATGGGCATTTTTGTTCGCATTGCATGAGAAACTTGGTTTAAGTGCTCAATGGATTAAATGGCTTCGAGCATGTGTGACTTCTTCTACCTTCTCGGTCATGCTGAATGGACAGTCGGTGGGTTACTTTATGTCGTCTCGGTGGGTTACTTTATGTCGTCTCGTTGTCTTCTTTGTTGTTTGCCTTATGCACGGAGGGGTTTGTAGCTTTAATCAGATGAGCTGGAATGTCGTTCGCTAACTGGTCTGTGTATTAGTCCAAGATGTTCAGTCGTTTTTCACTTGTTCTTTGCGGATAATTCGTACTTATTCCTTAGGGCCTCACCAATGGAATGTGAGTCACTGGTCGCGCTCCTTATTCAGTATGAGATGCTTAGTGGCCAAAAGGTTAACTTGGCTAAGTCTGCATTGTGTTTCAGTCGGGATATCTTATTGCCTGATGCGGAGGTGTTGGGATGGATTCTGGGGGTTGGATCGGTTATCGTAACTGATCAGTATCTTGGACTCCCTTCCTTGGTGGGTCGATCTAAGATGGAGACGTTCAGATGTTTCGAGGAAAGGGTGTTAAGTAGACTTCAGGGATGGAAGTAACAATGTCTTTCATGGGATCCCGATGAGGTTCTCATTAAAACTGTGGCGAATGCCTTGCCAGTCTATGGGATGTCGTGTTTCATGTTTTCTGTCATGTTTTGTCGATCAATGGATAGAAATCTGACCCGCTTGTTGTGGGGAGTGTTGAGTGCAGCATGGGGAAAGGAGAATCAATTGGGTTGCTTGGAAGACACTGTGTATGAGTAAACATGAAGGAGGGGTGAGATTTTGACGTTTTGAGGAATTTAATCAGACACTTTTAGCAAAATTGGATTGGCATCTTTGGACAGAGCCAAATTTGCTAGTGGTACGGCTGCTGAAAGGAAAGTATTATCCTCATATTTCTATTTTGGAGGCTTCTTATGGCTCTCTCCCTTTTTGGGGTTGGCGTGAGATTCTTCATGAGAGAAATTTGTTGAGACAAGGTCTCTGTTGGAGGTGGGGTCGGTACAATGGTGGATGTTTTCATGATAATTGGGTGCCTCGCTTTCATCCATGCTCTCCTCGTGCTCGGCAAGGGATTGTTAGGGTGAATGGGATGATTGCTTCACTGATTCAGCCACTATAGTGGGGTTTGGCGGATGGATTGTCTTCGGCAAATTTTTGAAGAGGACATAGTTCGGGCAATTGCGTCTATTCCCCTGCCGATTGATCCTGTTCCTGATCGTTTGGTTTGAATTGGGGAGTCCTCGGGTGTATACTCAATTAAGTCCGGGTATCACTTAACTTCTCAATTGCAGCGGGAGAAGGAGCTGCTCAGTAAACAGGGGGTGGCTCCTTGGGATCGTGGATTACGGAAGAGTATCTAGTCGACATCATTGCCCCCAAAATTGAAGTACTTCATATAGTAGCTGGTACGTCGGGTTTTGTCGACAGGGGAGGCACTCAGTCTGAGGGGGTGACTGGTGTGCGGGGATGCCCGGTGTGTGGGGAGGATGAGTCTCTTGAACACCTCTTCTTCCGCTACCAGGTGGCCCAAGGTCTTTGTGAAGGGACTGGTTTAGATGGTGTCCGAGAGAATTTCCCCCAGGTTCACATGGCTACCTTTTGGATTGTCAGGTTTTAATGTACATTGTGACCTTGTTTTGGAGGATTTGGAAGGCGCACAATTGGGTGGTATTTGATTTTACTTTGTTCACCATACCTGTTATGCTTTCTCAATTTTGTTTGCATGTTGTTGAACGCGAGGTGGAGAATAAAGAGCAGCCGAGCATGGATGGTGGAGGTGGCATTACCAGACATTCCGGGGGTCTTAATTCTGTTATGAGCTCGGGCATTTGGGTGGTTCGGGTTGATGGGGCAGTGAGATGTGGGTCTCATGGCATTGGGGGTTAAGTATTGAAGGATCAGTCGGGAGAGGTGGTGACTGCGGAGGCGAAGTTATATGAGTTTATTAATGATATGTTCCTTGTGGAGTTGTTGGTTTTTCGGGATGCAATGTGTTGTTATGTTGCTCGGGGTTTAACGACAGTCCTTTTAGCGGGTGATGCTAAGGTTGTCATCTACAAGATCGTGGAAGAGACGACCGCTGACATCCTTGGGGGGAGGATCCTCGAGGAGATAATAGTGCTTCGTCAATCTTTCCAGAAGTTCTCGGTTAGGTTTGTTGGTCGTTGTTGTAATACGGTTGCCCATTTAGTGGCACGAAAAGCACTTTCATTGTTCCCTTCTTTAGTTGGGTTCGATTTGGTTATTTGGCTGTTTTCGGCCATTTGAACTCTTTTGTATCTGGTTGTTTTTCTCGGTAATACGAGTGATCTTTTGATAATAAAAAAAAAGCTTTCTTTGGAATTTTTGTGTTTCTAGGCCATTGTTGAAGATGGTCTAAAGTCTAAACCGGTCAGATTAGATCTTGGATTAAACTAGTAAACCTCAAACGACTTACCTGGGCCTGGGCCTGGGCCATTGTCATATTCCTGGACTGTATCCGACGTTTAACAATCTTATCTGTAAAGCTTGCTAGATCCCATCTTGCCCTACCATTCCCCTTCCAGTTTCGCGTGCTCAAGGTTAGGGTTTAGTCTTGACGATGAAGCCGTCAACGGCTGTTTCTCTCGATCGGCTAGGCTGAGCAGTATGCTATCTCCGATGCCTCGGTTCTGCTGGGTTTTATTTGAGAACAATGTTTGGGATCGACTCGGCAGCGATGGAGGCAGTAACAGCGGGCTCAGCCCGTTTCCCGCCTCTCCTCCGCAGCTGCAATACCGTACGGAAAGCAGCAGCATCTAGTTCAAATGCTGGAAAGCTTGGTGTTTGCGGAACCAAGCAAGCCGGCCTACGCCGCAAGAGACAACGAGAAGCTGAAGGTCGGCCAGTTAGTGCCAAATCTGATTCCCTCATCAGCGATATCCCCGATAGTCTCCTCATCTACATTCTGCAACGCCTTCCGAATCCCAGATCGGTTTGTGCGTGCAAATCCGTCTGCAAGCGTTGGAACCTGCTCATCTCCGATCCCGACACCCTCCATCAGTTGGTTTCTCGCCACAGGATCAATCTGACCGGCGAAATGGAGGAGCGGCGACCTCTGTTGATCTATTTCGATCGGCCTCAAACACACGAATCAATCGTGAGGAGCATCGTTCCTTCACATTTCCTCTCCAACAATGTTCCCTATGATGACCGCCACTCTATCCAAGTCATCTCGTGCTGCAACGACTTGCTCCTGTGCGGGAGGATTAGACCTAAAAACAGGTACCGCAGGAGGTTCTTTGTCTGCAATCCGTTTACAAAGCATTGTGTCACACTCCCTCTGGTCCCTCGACACCTCACATATCGCGAAGGATTCTACTTTGGAACTCATCGTTCGGGTACCGAGATGGAGGCATCCCTAATTGGATTTGTTTGCGAACCCTGCTTTTATTATGATGATGCATCTAGCAGTAGTAGTCATGTGGGGACAACACTGCTGAAGAATCCCAAGTTTCGATTCCGTGTAGTGTTCTTTTTCAAAAGTCGTAATGGTCTTGGAGTGACCACCTTCTGCTCTGAGTCGTGGGAGTGGAAGTTCTCTAGTTATGGATATCAGGAAGTGGAGGTTGAAGAAACAGTTATACCTCCCACCGCACCCTATATTGGCATCGGCAATGCTCATTCTACCTCTACTTCGGCAGGGACGAAGCTATTTTGGAAGACTGCGCAAGCCAAGGTTGCTGTTTACGATCCTTTCAGCGAGCAAAGTCCACCACAGATCAATTTGGTTGATTGTTCTCATTTATGGTCCAATGATATTGTTAACAACAATTTCTTGGTTGGAGTTTCCAAAGGCTTTTTGCGTGGGATGGTGTTTCCACGCCCAGGTCCATCAACCTACAACAAAGATGGATTCTTTAGTCTCTGGAAGCTGGAAGAGGACCAGGACTTGGTGGGCGGCTATAGATGGAGTTTGGACTATCAGGTGTCCATGCGAGTGTTGTACAACGTTATTGTCCGACGACATAAAATGAACAAGATAGAAGGAGGAAGGAGGAAGAAGACACGGTTGGGGGTACTGGGTGTTCACCCAAGCAGGCCAGAGGTCATCTATTTTGAGTGTCGTGATTATGCTAAAAAGCATAATCATGACCCTTTCTTCTTTGATTTCAATCATCACTTCAGAGATGGTCGCATTGGCGACCTGAAACTGCCTGAGGATTATTCTTACGATCCTATTTATGTTGTCCCCTTTGATGTGCTTAGGCATAAGGTAGTGGGAGAGATTATACCGATTGCTGATATTAATGCGACCCATCTTAGGTTTAAATATTGGGGCAGGTTTGGAGTAGGTGATCCAATCGGCTGGGCTGTATTCCAGCCTTCGATTCCTTTTTGGCCGACTCCAATTCCAGTGCCAGGTAAAGAATCGCTGTTCTATTGTGGTGAACATATATCCTGTTTTTATTACTAGAGTAAGTATTGTGTGCATATTCGTGAAGTATGCTGCCTTGTTTAGACAACGTGCTTGAGATAGAGTTGTCTAACAACGTTGCAAATGTTAATTAATGTAATCCCCTTGACTTTGTTATGGTCTGGAAGATGTTATAACCGAATTTGCTGAAGAACCAGAGGAGAACATCAAGGAGGGTACTTTGGGATTCATGTACAGTGTCTGGTATGTAAGCCTTTTTCCATTTTTAGTGTCCTTTTTCATTATGTTTGTTGCCATGGATGGATAATAATTTGACACATTTCTAATCCTTTACTTGGGTTGTTCATATCAAAAGGTGAAACAACTGATAAACTAAGCATAGATCTAGATGAGCAGCAGAGTGTGTTGTGGTTCGTCATCAAGAATAGCAGAGTATGGCTAGCTTACGGTACTGAGGCATGGAGGAAATCTAGAGTGAAGGTGTGAACGAGTTATTGTTGTATTGTTCCGGTGCTGCAATGATAGTGTTATTTATGGAGTTGTGGTTATGTAGACGGATGTGTATGATATCTGATACTCGTGCATCTACCTTTGCTTCTCTGGAAAATGTTCCTCAAATATTTTGCATTCTGCCTTTTTCAGTTCCTGGTAATGTAGTAAAACCTTCTATTGGTTGCTAATATTGCTATTGCCCTCTGAATTCCTTCTACAGTATATCTTCGATCACGTTTTTAGTTTATTGGCTATCTCATGAAACCACTCAGGTCGTGTTGTAGGATTAAGGGTTAGCTTGTGATAGATCCCTAGAATTAGGTTCTATCGGATTTAGGGATTTGGTGAGAGGAATTGAATCACCAAGATGGTGATTAGGGTTGATTTGGGAAAATGGGGTGAGAACAGGGGAATTGGAATTGAAGGGGAGGGGAAAAGAGAAGCTGCTGTCGCAGCAGTGGAAGAGAGGTGGAAGAGAGGGGAAAGAAGTTGGGGAAAGATTGGCTGCTCGGCAGCCTTGGGAAGGAGAGGAAGGGGTCGGCAGAGGGTAGCAGGGAGAGGATTGAGAGTATTAGGTTTAGGGTATAATTCTTGTTTAGTGGTCTAATTCCACTTACAAGTGATTTATATAATAATTGGATAATTCCTTATCGCTACTTGACATATAATTTATTTATCAATTCCCGAAATAGACCCAATAATCTGAAATAACAATAATCTGATAATTAATAAAAATACTAAATACTAGTTTCTATCATCCCCGCTTTCTTTGGAAAACAATCTTGTCCCCAAAGTTGGTCATCTAGCTTACTAGGTCTCCTCCTCGCCATCTCCGGCGTCCTCACCTCGTCCTCCGCTTCGTCCTCCCATCGTCCCACTAGCATCATCAAGTACGGCTTCGGGCACTGATGACCAATGGTGAATCGGCCATCACAATTGAAGCACTTGCCCTCCCATCTCTTCTGCTCAACCTCGGCTGGGGAGAGCCGCACGAACCCCATTGGTATTGGCCGGGGTCCTCCCCTGGTCACTGGTGCAGTGTTTTCGCTCCCGGTGCTCGCCCCTACTGCTAGCGGTGGGCAAACGGTTCGGTAAACTCGAACCGAACCAAAACCGAATTAAACCGAACCGAAATCGAAATAATGCTATTCGGTTCGGAATTCGGAAGGAAAATATAGATATTTCGGAAACCAGGGTTCTTTCAACCGAATCGAAGTTCCGAATTTCCGACTGAAAAACCGAAATACTACAATTGCAACCTCCAAATGGTGGATTTTTATATTTGTAGTTGTTTTTATACTTAAATATTTGAAATGTTTTATGACTTATGTGTTGAAAAGTTTGATTTTATCATTGATTATGCATATAATTGCATATTTATTGTTTACATTAGGAGTGAAAAATAATTTAAAAGTGAGAATATACAAGTAGCCTCACAAATTCGATTTTGTGTTAAAAACTGAACCGAATTATAATTTAAACCGAATTATAATTCGGTTCGAATTCGGTTTGAGATTTGAGTGAATTCGGGGACCCGGTATTCATAATTTCGGTTCGGTCGAAACCGAACTGACCGAATGCCCACCCCTACCTACTGCGCTTCCTGTCGCTGTTCCTCCTCCGCTGCCTCCGATTCCACTACTGCTTCCCCCTCCACTTGGCCTCGTGTAACGGCCAATAGTACCCCTCCAGCTGGCAAGTTCTTCTTCCTTGTGACCTGCAAGACGAAAAACAGCCTTCAAAGATCCCGACTCGAATACTCGAACTGCTGCTGCTATCTCGGGTTTGAGACCCGCCATGCATAGCCCCACCAGGGTGTCCTCCGGCACTCCCTTGTACTGGTTACCCAACTTGAAGACCTCTGAGCAGTAGTCAACCACCGTGCCAGTCTGTTTCAGCTTCGCGAGCTGCTCCATAGCCCATCCTTCTGATTTCCCGAACTGGTAGCGGAGCTCCTCCTGGAACATAGGCCAGGTGATCAGAGTCGCGGCGGCCGCATACGATCGCTCCATCCACTCCCACCACTGAATCGCATCACCCTCTAAATAGAAGGACGCCAGGTAGGCCTTCCGTTCCTCCGGAATTGGGTGGTTCTGAAACCACCTCTCAGCTGCATATAACCAGAGACCTGCATCCTCTTGCCCGTTGAATTTTGGAAACTCAATGGTAGGAGGGTTAGCGCGAAAGACTATCGCATCAGTACCCTCATAACTAGGATAGCACGACCCATACCTGTCATTGCCCGGGCCCTCCATGGCTGCCCCTGTGAGAATCCATGCCCCCTGCTCGGATTTCTCGAGCTATAGTACCCCTGGTAGCCTCCTTGCTGGTCTGGATATCCTCTGCTCGGATTTCCCGAGCCATAGTACCCCTGGTAGCCTCCTTGCTGGTCCGGATATCCTCCAGGAACGTCATGCGGCCCGTACGGGGCTCTCCAACAGGCTGATCCTCTGATGTCCGCTTCCCTTGACGGCTGATTGGTTGGGTTCGGCCGATGTCCGGTCCGACCCACCTCGGGCCGACCACTGCTGGTCCATCCGGTCCCGGTCCGCCCCGGTTCAATCCTTCCTGACCCGGGCCGCCCGCCGTCAGTCTGACCAGTCATGGTCCACCCCGGGCCGACCCGCCCGACCGGCTCAACTGCTCGGCTCGATCCGCCACCCCCTGGTTCGCCCTCAGTGGGCCGAGCCACCATATTGAACTCGCCCTCTTCGGGCTCGTCCTCCAGGTCCAACCACCCGGGCTCGTTGGTGCTCCTTGCGGTCTGGCCCAGCATCTCCGGCCCAACATTCTCCGGAGGCCCCTCTGTGTCATAACCGGGCATTTTGCCCTTTCCTTTCCGGGCCGCCATCTCTAGGGCCGAAGGTGTAAGCAAAAGCCCAGGCCCGCCACCCTGACCTAGCGTGTCGTGACCCGCACGCTCCCGAGCTGCCGCCTGGTCACCCACAACCACCATCACCGGCGCCGCAGCCACCGCCGCTGTCGCCGCCCCGCCTCCCGCGGCCTCGCCGCCCGTACCACTCGCCGCCGGTTTCGCAGCCGCCCCGGCGCCGCCGCCTGCTGCCGTCAGCTCCATGCTCGCCCCACTCCCGCCGCCGGGGACGAAAGCCGCGGCCTCCATGCGTGCAGCCGCCCCGCCATCCCCGCCTGTCGACAGCGGTCGCCGTTCACCACGCATCTCCACCATCATGGCATGGAGAGCATCGAGGCGGCTCCACACCCGCCGGGACTCCTCCAACCGCTCCTGGCGTTCACTCGCGACCAGATCCACGAGGACGCTGAAGCGGTGCTGCGCCGCCTCCTGCTCAGTCAAATCCTCCAGCTCACAATCCACCGGGCCGCACGGAGCAAGGAGGGGTGGCCGCCCTTGCGGAGCTTTGGCCGAGGGTGGAGCCCCAGTCGGCCCCTCCTGGGTGATCTCCGGCAGCCCGCCCGCCGCCGGTGCTGCTTGCCCTTGTGCAGTCCTTGCCGCTTTCTTAGCTGCGACCTGTGACTTGGTGGAGACCATGATGTCAGGTGAAGGAGGATTGGCTCTGATACCAATTAATAGATCCCTAGAATTAGGTTCTATCGGATTTAGGAATTTGGTGAGAGGAATTGAATCACCAAGGTGGTGATTAGGGTTGATTTGGAAAAATGGGGTGAGAACATGGGAATTGGAATTGAAGGGGGAGTGGAAAAGAGAAGCTGTTGTCGCAGCAGTGGAAGAGAGGGGAAAGAAGTTGGGGAAAGATTGGCTGCTCGGCAGCCTTGGGAAGGAGAGGAAGGGGTCGGCAGAGGGGAGGAGGGAGAGAGGATTGAGAGTATTAGGTTTATGGTATAATTCTTGCTTAGTGGTCTAATTCCACTTACAAGTGATTTATATAATAATTGGATAATTTCCTATCGCTACCCGACATATAATTTATTTCCCAATTCCCGAAATAGTCCTAATAATCTGAAATAACAATAATCCGATAATTAATAAAAATAGTAAATACTAGTTTCTATCAGCTTGTATTTGGTTTATTAATCATAGTGGAATTCTGACCTAATATATTTATTTAATTGATCCATGAGAAATAATTATCCATTCATAAGCTTTACAGAATGTATAGTAATTTACGCCATTATTAGTGTGATCTAATAAAAAAGAAAATAGTGAAAAAAGAAAACTTGATTAAACTATTATGTAAATGTTACTTACTTTATATAACCTTTGTGTAATGCAAATTAATAAGATGATAAATATTATAGTCAATAATAAATAAATTTTTGTTAATTGTTATATAGTTAAGTTATGAAAAGTATCACGTTTGATAAAATGGTATGTAAAGAATCAATGACCTTAAAATACCTTTGTGCAATTCGTTCAAACTTATATTATGAAAGACACATTAAGACTTAGGTAATATGTGGGGTTGGTCTATCGATAATGTGGGGTTGAAACATCGACCAAACCTTAGGTTCGAATCTTGAGGCAAACGGCCAAGGAAAAAAATACTTGCTTAATTGATAGATAAGAAATCTCTATCCCTACATAAGTTTTACATAATATTTTAATTAAATATGAAAGACTTAAGTAATGTATTTCTTAATTAATATAAGAAATAACTAACTCCATAAATCTTATATAATAGATTTGTAACTAATCTAGAACAATTACTCCTTTCTTTCTCTTCTTTCTTCTCTATTTACATGGCCTTCTTGAATCGACTCGGAACTTCTGAAACTATAACAACTGTTTTTTCCTTAGTATATGGTCTAACAATAAAATGAAGCTATAGAAAATATTATATTTGATTAAACTATTATCGAAAAGTTAACATACCTTATGGAATATTTTCTCAATGCAAATTGATGATAGGGTGAATATTGTAGTTGCTATCAAATAAATTAAGTTATACAAAGTATCACATTTGATTAAATTATTCTACAAAACCAATTGACCTTACAAAAATTTTGTGTAGTGAAATAAATGAAATGGTCAAGAATTTAGTTAATGATAAAGGTATTTTTTTCAAAATGAGATTACATCCGTATATTTTTCAAAAGTTAATTATTATTGTCACAAAGTGCATCCTTATAACTATCATGTTTATTTGCAAACAAATCATTTGCAAACAAATCATTCTAAACATGAAAATTAACTTGAATTGAATTCAGGTTGATGTTAAATTGGTGGGTAAAGACGAAGTAACTTACCTCCTTGGTTTCTTCTTATAAAAGAGACAAAAACAATTAAAGTTTGAGAATGTTCCCCCTTCCTTAGCTAGGGTTCTCGGCTGAAGCTTGTCTAGCCGCTAGGGGTCTCCACAGGAACTAAGTTAGACACAACCACATAATACAATCCCTTAATAAATAGTGATTTCTCTAATTAATTGGGTTTTGCGGAATTTTCGTAAGAAACAGTAATTAAGTCTTCGGTAACTTGAAGGTGTTCATATCTGATCGGGGGGTGCAGCCGATAGGGGAGGCCAATATGTGGAAGACGATTTGGTCCATGAAAACGCCACCAAAAGTCCGCCATTTTATGTGGCGGTTTGCGAGAGTTTCATTGGCTACGGGGGACCAGGTGAGTATGAGAAGTGAGCGGAGAGGAGATGATTGTCCCTTTTGCAACTTGAGGGAGACACAAGTCCATTTATTTGGGGAGTGTAGCTGGGTCTGTCGAATCTGGCGGGCATCAACTTTGGCCAAGTGGTTTGAGATGAGGGATGATAGAGGCTGCTTGGAATGGGTAGCACGAGTGGCTCAGACAGCAACAGCAGATGAGTTTGCGGACTGGAGCGTACTACTATGGTTTCTTTGGAAAGAACGAAACGCACATCTATTCAATGGTGCAAAGTTGGCCGAAGAGGAAATAGTGGTGCGCGCCCAAGCTTATCTTGATGATTATAGACAATACGAGGAGACTTTGGAGAATTCACCGGGACCAGTCATGGCGAAAACATGGCAACGTCCAGCAATGGGAAAGATTAAAGTGAATGTGGATGCAGGAGTCGTGGATGGAGGTTTGGGCCTGGGTGTGGTTATAAGAGATGACAGGGGGCGCTTTGTGTTAGCGGCTGCAAAGAGAGTCCGATACGGGAGAGATCCGGAATTGGGCGAGGCGCTAGCAGGGGAGTTTGGTCTCCTTTTGGTGCGACAGCATCACTTGGGATCCCCAGTACTCGAAACGGATTGCCTTACGCTGGCGGGCAAGCTATCGACAGCTAGAGAGGTCCATACTGAGGTGGGGTTATATGTCGAAGTATATGTAAGCTGATGGAGGAAATTGGGGGAGGCGAGTGGAGACACGTTAGCAGGATGGCAAATGAGGCAGCCCATAAAATGGCGCATGTCAATACGAGATGGAATGAAGCGGAGGTCTGGTTTGATAGACCACCAATGTGTCTGCTCGATCAGTTGAAACTCGATGATGTAACTGTCTCATCTGATTAATATTAGCTCCGAGCAGATTTCTATAAAAAAAAAAAACTTGAGCTTTAATAATTCTAATAACTAATAATAATTCTCATTATTGTTGGCATGGGATTATGTTATTACGTGAGTAGTTTCTAGGTGTAGTTAGGACTTAGGATTGCTCTTGAGGTTGGAGTAGGCGGCAAGTCACACTAGCCGAGTAGGATTAGGATTAGTTTAGGGTTTAGCCGTATAAATATATACATTGTCATAATATAAGAAGATTGGAATCCGACTCTTGAGTCTTGCTTCCTTCTTCGTCTAAAGTTCTTTCCGTCCTAAAGTCTATTTCTCTTCGTTCTAGCCTAATTCTCTTTGTTCTAAAGTCTATTATTTGGTTATCCACGTAACACCATGATCCCATGAATTTAGCACTAAAAACAAACAATGAAAAACATGAGATTTAAGGCTGAAGTCATGAATTTTGGGATTTGGGTCACAATTCCACTCTCCAAATCCAACAACCAAAAGACCTCTTATAATGTAGCTTGTGAATGTTCAAAATAGCAGCCATAGCTAGTGTCTTAGTCTGGTTGATAATGTTTTGTGCTTCTTCGACTTTAGCTGCCAATGATTCGGCAGATTTTAACAACATTGTGTCGTATCCATGAGAATCCTAGAAGCTTGATATTGATCACCCTATAGTCTGTACATAGCCAAAGCATATAACATAATGTAGACTGTAGTATGAAGTCTGTTGGTCCATGCATTTATATCATGTAGCAAAAAAGTAGATGTCATTTTGAAAAATATGATCAATCTGATTTTTTTTGTAAAAAAAATTGAATTCCAATCTAAAACGAAAAAAAAAATCTCATTAAATTAAACTAGAAAAATAGTTATATACTATAGTAACTTGGTTACTAACTAGATGCGCTTCCAATTTTGCCTTTTCATGAGCAATAATAATTCACGAGTTTCAGAATTAAATAGAAAAATTGATTAAAAAAACTCATTTTATGACTGCAACTCTTTTTCCTGTTCTGTCTAGGATAATAAGCAGCAGAGCTCGACCACAATAGCCATTCCTTAAGCAGCACCCAGAAGTACTACAATGCTAGAACTAACAAGATTTGAATCACTTTCTCTCCATATAGCTGAAAGAAATCCGACCTAAAGAAACAAACACATTGAGACATCTTCAAACCAAACGTGGTATTCACAAACATAACTAACTAAATCAAAATCCTAGCTAGGACACCAGCAAGAATGAAAGAATTGGGCTTTCCTAACAATCACTCACTCACTCAGTCACTCTACTCACTCGATGAAGGAACTGCAGCTCTGTCATCACCGGACGGTCCGGAACTACCATCACCACCACCGCCAGCAACCGGCCTGATCTCTTCGAGCTGCTGAAGCACTTGCTGAACTTCTGGCCTAGCAGAAGGCGTGGGATCAACACAGTGCAGAGCCAGTTTCAACGTGTTAAGCAGTTCATCACCGATCTCAGTAGAATCCTTCATCAACTCCACATCAAACACTTCATTGGTCCACTCTTCTTTAACAATGGAGGCAACCCATTGTGGCAAATCCACTCCATTCATCGCCTCGCCTGGTGACTTCCCAGTCAGAAGCTCTAGGATGATCACACCGAGGCTGTAAACATCGGTCTTGGTGTTGGCTTTCTTGAGCTTCGATAGCTCGGGGGCCCTGTAACCTAATGCACCAGCTGTAGCAATCACGTTGGTGTTTGCTGCTGCTGTCATTAGCCGAGACAGGCCGTAGTCTGCGATTTTGGATTCGTTTCTCTCGTCGAGAAGGACGTTGCTTGATGTGAGGTTGCCATGGATGATGTTCTCGTTGTTGTGTAGGTAGAGCAGTCCCCTAGTCATGCCTTGAGCTATTTTCATTCGAGTTGGCCAGTCGATTGGGGTCTCCGGTCCTCTAGCTGCATAATTAGACAATGGAAAGATAATGAGCTTTGATGCGATTTCAAATACATGAACTGTGTTTTGTTGAGGTTCTTACCATGGAGGAAAGTTGTAAGACTGCCCTTTGGCATGTAATCAAACACAAGAAGCTTTTCCCCCTTAGGCCCCAAATAGTAAGCCCTGAGAGCAAGAAGGTTCGGGTGCCTGATCTTGCCAAGCACATTGACTTCAGCTTCGAACTCCCTCTGACCTTTGGTAATCTTCTCCCTCAACCTCTTCACAGCAACTTGACTGCCATCTTCCAATGTGGCCTTATAAACAGTTCCATAAGTGCTCTTCCCCATAATCTCAGCAGTAGCACACAGAAGATCATCAGCAGTGAACATCAGCGGCCCATCGAAATGGACTAGCTTTCCTCCAGTTTCACCACCCGCCTCGACTTCAGCAGCAGTCGGAGGGGCACCCTTTTCGCCTCCTGCCACCCCAGCAGCAGCAGTTCTTGCTGCCGTTGACGGTTGCCCTTCTTTAGCCTTTGCTGCTGTTCTCTTCCTCGCCAAGCAACAGAGCAGTACACACACGAGTATCATCAGCGAAACGAGAAGTGCCCCAGCTGCAATCAGGATAATGTCTTTGGTACTCAGTTTTTTCTTCTTCTTCTTCCTTTCAGGTGGCTGAGTTGGGCCAATCTGTGATGGAGGTGGAGATGGACATGGTGTTGCTCCAGAATAACCACACAGCTGAATGTTTCCCACAAAGGAAGTGGAGTTGAACTTGCTGGAGAGTTCAGTGGGTACAGGGCCGGATAGATTGTTGTAGGAGACGTTGAATGAGCTAAGCCTAGATAAGTTTGCAAGTGAATGTGGGATTTCACCACTAAACTTATTCTCAGACAAATCTAGCCTAGTTAATGTTGGGATCTCTCCTAATGTCACAGGGATTGGACCAACTAACTGATTTCTCCTCAAGTTGAGGATAGAAAGGTTCTGCAAATTACCCATTCCTTCAGGGATTTGCCCATCAAGCAAATTGCTCTCCAAGTCCAGAACTTGGAGCGAGGAAAGATTTGAAAGGCTAAGTGGAATGGATCCAGAGATGGAGTTGTGGGCAATGGCCAAGTACTGAAGCACTGGCGGAGAAAAAGCTTTGTTCTTTGAGCTAAAACTGGAACCCCAAGAGTCAGGAATCGAACCAGAGAGGTTATTGTGCTGAAGATCAAGGTAAGCGAGGGAAGGAGAATGGGTTAAGCTAGCTGGGATTGGACCTGATAAAGAGTTGTAACTCAAATTGATTCTAAACAACTTGGTCGCATTGGCTAACCTATCTGGGATCCTACCAGCAAGCAAGTTATTACCCAGGTCTAGGTTTTGAAGCAGAGGGCAAGAACCAAGAGTAGGAGGGATAGAGCCAGAGAACCTGTTGTTAAACAGCTGCAACCCTCTGAGGTCAGGGAGCACACCAAGTGTTTGAGGAATTGTCCCTGTGACGACATTGTCATGAAGGCTAAGCTTTCTTAGCGCTTGCAGCTGCCCAATCTTGTCAGTGAGCTTCCCACCCAACCCTTTCCATGGAAGCTGGATCACAATGACTTGGCCCTGCGCACATTTGATCCCAGCCCAGCCGCCGGAGCAAGCTCCATAGCCGGAATCGTTCCAGCTCCTCAAAAACCCCTTTGGGTCGATCAGCTCCTGCTTGAAAGATTGCAGCACCTGGAAATCAGCTTGAGTCACCACCACGCCGTCCCAATCCTGACCCAATACGGATTGAATCAGGAGAAGGTGGAAGAAGAAGAAGAAGAAGAAGAAGGAGGAGGAGAGCTTCCATTTCTCCTTCTTCTTAACGGTGGTGGTTAGGCGTTTGCTGTTAATCCCCCCAGCTACCACCATGGGTGTGAGAGTTAAGAAGAAAGGAGGGAGGAAATAGAGAGGAGAAGGTGGTGGGTTTATAGGGTTATTGAATGAAACAGAGCAAAGTGTGAGGGGGAAAGGAAAGTTTGGGTTTTTCAGTTTTTGTACTGTTGGTGATGGCGATGGTGGTGTTAAGTGGCTCTGGCCTCTGTTGAATATGATGGACCGCGTGAAGTGAAGGAGTAGAAACCAGAATGAATGAAGGAAGGAAGAGAGAAAGATGGGGAATCTTTGTATTTGAATTTTCGTTATTATAATTATTGTTTTTTTGGGGGGAGAGACACAGTTGTCAGGGGAGGAGCTAATGAAAGCATTTAAGGGTTTTTCTTCCGATGCAGGGACGGAGCGGGGCTAACGGCTAGTTTTTATGGACGGATTCGAAGGCTGAGTTGGAGGGAAGAGGGGCCCATCATTGTTTTGTTCTTTCTCTCGGTGGAATATGGAGATTCCCGGCGGACGGCGGTGGTGTGTCAGCTTCCCGGCGGCGTTGCAGTCTACCGTCCGTCCATCTCTCCGGTGGTGTCGTGGATTTTCTTACTCTCAAAAAAAGGGGACCTTTTTCAATCCTTTACTCATTGGGTAAATATAGCCATCAGAGCATATTTCATTACTCTGGCATTTCCTTGCCTTTTGTTCCCGTTCTTTGTTATTCAAGGCTGTATTACTACACAAGATTGAAATTGAGTTCTTAGTGACTCTGCAGTTGGTTGGGAACTATTGTCATTGATTGCTCTTTTCAATATGCCGATCGATGGCAGTGTCGGTTTAGACGTTAGGATACTATATAGCAGACATGTGGCACTATCTTCGAATCTAAACCCTAGCACATCATACAAGCAACTTAGGTCTATAGGCTTGCTCAGCATCGGTCTCCTGAGCTAAACTATGAGCATTGGGGATATCGAGAAAAAGAGGAGGCGAAAGGTTTGCCAACACTGGAGTTGCGAGAAGATCTCCCACCGAAATATCAAAATAGTGGAACAGGTCGCGCAATGGCTCATCCACGAACGTGGACCTTTAAGCGTATTGGTGAGGGGCTCAGAAATTACCTTATAGAGGAAGTTACAGCCAAACAATAAGAAGAGGAATAAGAATGGATCAATGCTACGGTTCAAATTGAATGGTACCAAGCTACATCAAACTCACCTGATGTGTAGCAAAATCATGGCCTACTGACCTACTCTATAGTCTATACGTATGAATGTATAACCTTTACATAGATAACAAAACAAGATCTTTAAACATGGGGGAAACTAAGGAAAAGACCTATACATATATTTCCAGTTTTCAACACCAGCAGTCAAGCTGCAGCCATTGTCAAGACAAATCAATCAGTGAGGGCCTACTGCTGCCGGTCACACTAAATATATAGACCGACTGAGCCATGATGAGAGTGGAAGAAAGAATACTAACTGGTTAGCAAGGTATGTGCTACAAGAACAGGCAGCTTCTAAGCGGAAGCAGATGAAGTAGGAAACTGATCACAGCAGTTGGTAGTATCAGTCTGTTTAGATGTGCATTTTGCTGTGAACCGTTGCTGCCCAGCTGCCCTGGGTCCACGAATTCTGTTCTGCCAGTGTTTTCAACAGTAGAAACATTGACCGATGTTGAACCTGGTAGGATGGTACGCGGATTAAGGAGTTAGAAGCTACTAAATGAGAACTTACCATTGAGACATTGCTTAAAGCTAGTTCAAGCAAGTAAGTTCAACTTACAGTCATAATTAGCCCATCCGATCCGTTGATTAGCTAGGTCGTAAACGAAGATTTTGTCTTTCAGAATGATATCTGCAAAGGAAAGGAGCATACAAGAGTGAAACGTTTTGTAATCTGGTGTTTTAGGTATCACTTAGTAGAACTGAGGACCATTGAAGATTCATATATAGGGTTAATACCTCCTAATATTGTTATTGATTGACCATGCAGTTTCTGGAAACCCATGCACCACACTGAAGCACCATTCTATCATACAAAGTGAAGCAAGTATTATTAATATCCGCCGAGGTATATTGGAACGAGAAAATGCAAAATAAGCTAGAAACTTACAACGGAATTTTGTTGCACAAGGTAGTCTTGAGGATTGAAAAGCATGGATACACCACCAGAGAAGTGTAAGCTAACTTGAGGAAAGATGTCGTTAACACTAAAAAGAACAGTTAAAACAAGTGGTTCCAGGTTAGGCTCATGGTTAAAGTTAACACAATCAACTCAGAAATGAAAGGATGCCTTGATTTAGGAAGTGAAACCTTGCGGTCATCAAGTAACATATTTGCCCCTTCGAAACAATCGGCTGCACGGTTTGTGAAACCACACTATTTATCTGCGTGAGAAGAGTACTAAAGAGTGAATTTACAAAACAAGAAATGTTTAATCCTGAAGTATCGATTTTGGAACCTACTGCGTTAATAAAAGGATCATAAGCTGCATCTGCAAGGTACGCCAAGGTTGTTCCCGAGTCAACTATGGTTCCTTTGTTATCTGATGTGCCAAAAACCGATGGATCGATGGTCAAAGTTTGGCCGCCCACCGATATGCTCTGCAGATTCACATTATAGTGCGGCCTGGAATTTAAGGCACACTAGTCAGTTAAAGCTGGCAGTAAGTAGAGAATTCTGCACTCGGAAATGCATTGAACTTAAGGGAACATTAACACGAAAACAACAATCAAATCGAACAACAATTTGAAGTCATAAAACATGTGATAGTCAAGCACCAGTGAGAAGTAGGCTGCAAGAGAAGTACAAGCGAGGTGCCAGCTGGGGAGTCCATCATCACCCAAGCAACTGATCAAAAGGATAATCACGCATGACTAATATCTACATATACCAATTCCAGCCGACCTAATGTAATAGATCCAAACTTCATTCTTGTGAACCTAGTGACAAGCTATTTACATTTTACATTCCAAAGGTTCAACCCGTAAAAAAATTCAAACAAACCAGTATATTACAGTACCTAACAATTCTCCATAACATAATAATAGGCTGGATAAAACTGAAAATATGCAATTTGACTTTCAGCAGTGGAACAATACCATTTTAACTTTTAAGACATGAAACTAGAAGAGCAAAAACTTACTGCGATGCAACAAGTGGAGTATAGACAATATTTGGCTCCACAATTTCTCCAAGAACCAATATACCACCACCAGCATCGTCGCCTTTCAAACAGTGGGAGAACACTCTTGGCGATACTCCTTGTGAAGCAAGTTGGGAGATCACAGACATCCCTTGCTGTCCGAAACCAAAGATCCCATCAACTGCTCTATCTGGCTTCTTCAAGTCCCCAGTTTGCAAGATGCTACACCTGCTCAATTGAACCACTTAACGATCTATAAGCTGGACACTGTCAACAAATTCCAAACTCTACACAAAAGTCAAAACTTCTCTAAAGGGCAGTGAAGCCTTAGCTCACCCGAACACAATAGGAACAGTTGAATTAGTAGTCACAGATCCCCCAGCAATCGTATCCAGATGCAACATGTCAGCTACATAATACCCCGATGTGCCACTACCATCGCCATATTGGAAAGTGTAACCACATTGATTATTGTTCTCTAAGCACCCGGAATCTGCAGCTTCCAGTCCCGCAACACATCTTTCGTCCGTGCAAGATATCAACGAAGCGGTTGATGAGCTATCGGAGTCATAGAAATTCATGGGAATCTGTCAAACAAATAGATAGATCAACACTACCAATAGTTTTCATATGCCGTGCGAGAACTTATGGTAGCAAAAAAGACTCCGAGCCTAAACAAAAAGATGAAAATCAAGGTCACCTGAAGGCCACTTGAAACAGGACAACCATCGCAATTGTTACAGCTCACCCACAGAACATCACTGCCTGTATCTATCTGTACATAGAAGTCCTTCGGTGGAGAACCGATTTGTAATCTTGTATAGTACAGCCTGGAATAACCAAGAATATCAATGGATATATGTCCAATCACAAGAACAAAAGAAAAAGGAAAAGCCAGAGTGAAGAACACCAAGAAATGAGAGTTATTCCCAGATGCTCTCCCATGGCCACTCAGGACCCCTTTTACAGATACCCATAGAAGAAAACAAGAGGAAAAGTCACTTGGAATTCTAAAGAGGGAAACTTTAGTAGCGGGAAGAAAAAGAACTCGAAGCCAATTAATCGACCTAATTCCAAAATTGGAAAGCTATAACACGGAAATTCAAAAATACATCATACCCAGAAGTTTAAACTTATCAAACTCCTCAAAAAGCTTGCGAATGGTGAAAATCCCAAATTAAAAGGAAGAAATCAGCTTTCGGATGATCGATTTTCATTTACCCGACGAGGAAAGGATCGAATGTCCCCTGAACAGGGAAATCCACGACACCGCCGGAGGTGGACTGCAACATTCTCCGGTGTCGGACACTGTCTCGCGCACTCAGCTGACCCAGACCCACTCTACGACCAGGCTGCGGAATTCCCCGCTCCAGCATCAACGCCGCAGGGAAATACCCACCACCGCCGCCGCCCGTAACTCCGACCACCGTCAGCGCTGACTGAAGCAGCACGGCTGCGACTAACACGACACCCGCCGGATAGACCGACGCCATAATAATAATAATTATTAATCTCTTTTGTCAGGTCTCTGTAACGATAATCTGTGTGGCAGAGTCTATTCTGTTTCTCTGGGGAAAAGAAGACGACGAAGGAGAAAAGAACAAGGAAGGAATACACGGTTTGTTTGGTCTTCACAACGGTCAGGCAAAAATGGAGAATGAGAAATGAATAAATAAAATACGACGGATAACGAACAGCGAAGGAGAAGGAAACAGGGGAGCGAGAGAGATGGGGGGAAAAAGCTTGAAACTTTAGCAGAGGGCGATAAGCAGTCGCAGAGGACACTTTCTGAGGTTTTGCTGTTGGGTCATTCAACTTTCTTTCTTCTACAATTAGGTCATTTTACTTTTGTGAAAGCATATTGTATCAGCCGTTCCACTTATTCTATTGATAGACGAATTTTAGTGTTGATTGATACCGCTAATGTTTTCGATATAATCTCCGATACAATTTCGCAATTCTTGCCCCGGCCACAAGCACTAGTGTGCACCACCGTGGCTCACAGCCAAAGGAGTTGGGAAGAACAAAAGATTGGCCAAAAAAGATCCTCCAACTTCGTCACCAAGCACAAAATCCATCTCTTTTGCACTACCCAATGTACCAATTTGCTTTTCTTTTCTTGGCATTTCCCACTTTTTGAAAAGCCAGAAGATAATTTATTTACATTCCCCACCTTCCTCTTCTTTTCTGCACTTATTTTTATCTTACTTGATTTTGTTAACATGAATTATTTTGCATACCATCTTCAATTTGTATATCCATCAATTATCTATTCATCTCGTGACATTAGTACCATCTTGAGAAACTAGAGACTTTGCCTCAAAACGTGCAAGTAGTAACTGAAAATTTGCTTGGTAGACATGTGAGACATGATGATGTATTTAAATCGTATTTTTTAATACGAACCCGAAACCGATAAATAAAATAATAACGACATGCATGCTACACCTAGATCCATTGTGATATCATATCAGTTTACTTCCTCTCTATGTCGATATCAAATCTGCACAAGTTAGTCACTAAACACAACTTCCAAGTTCACCAATGTGATATCATATCAGGCATCAGAATCAGCAGCAAACCCTAAACTCGAAGGGACACATTTATCATCACATGGCCTTGCTTTGTTGTTAAGGAACCCAAGCTCGCCATTTTGTACCAAAACTAGGAAACTAGGTCACCATCCACATTCACTAACTTCCTTGCAGGCTGGACATTTACGTCACAACCCATTTCTGTAAAAAGCTTGGCCTTTTTTCCTCTTTTTACTCCTCGATGAGTTGGGCAGTTGGCTTTATCTTTCATTAAATAGAAGACTTTTTGGCACACTCTTGCTCTCGGATAGTTCTCAAAATCGTTCACATCAACTCTTGCTCTAGGAACCTTTCCTTTGTCATTACAGAACTTCCATATATGATGATAAACACTAGTTACACTCCAGACTCATGCAACAATGAATGAAGTATCAGAGGCTTGCAACCATTTGTGAGAAACAGGGCAGGATCATGCATATGCTACATAGGACACTCTATATAGAGAAGGCCTTGAATAGCAAAGGACGAGAATGAATGGTCGGCTGATGAAGTACAAGCATCAGCAGAATTGATTCTTAAGATAAAGTCTGGTGGTAGGCAACGATAGAGAGCTATAAGGACGGTTCGGTTTTGAAATCCAAACCCATATCCGACCTTAAACACATGTCACGACCTTCATCCAACAACAACAACAACAAAAACTCGGGGTTTATGGACATGTACCGTTATAAGACCATTGTTGGTTTGGTTTCTGAAAGCTTATTGCTCGGAAATCTGTCTATGCCGGGGGGTGGGTGAGTGAAGAGGAAACTTCAATCTTGTAAGAGTAACGACGTGCATGAGAGGAGGGAGGACATCTCTTCTTCGGTGGCTGAGCCGGATCCCTGCCATCTAATCCTGCCAAATTTGTCTACAAGGTAAATATACCTGTGAATATCAAAGAAAAGGAGAACAAAGGTATCAGAGTTAATCCTTGGTAGCTCCTCAATGCTATATTATAACTGGGGAGGGACCAGTAAGGTTACCCTGTGAGAAGGTTCAATATCTTCAGTTCTTTTCGGAAGTAATAATGGTCGCCAAACGAATAAGCAATCTGCTTTTGAAGTGCTCGACTCGCGTCAACTGTGGATTTCTTCATAGTCCGAAGCAGCAGCCGCTTGATTGGACTCCGACATAGGAGCCATGAGTCTATGAATGACACCTGCAAATTACAGACACCCTTTCATAACAATTCATCATAGGAGGAGCTTCTAATCGTAAATGGAGAATGACTTGCAAAAACATTTACCACCAACAAGCTCAGGTTAGTAAAATTTTGCCCACAAAGAGAAAGGATTAATCCAATTGCGAGTTAATGTGGACGAGCAACGAATTGTCAATCCAACCAAAATGACAACTGAAAGGATATTACAGCCTCAGGTTCTGTTTACTGTCAAACCACATTAGTTCATTCCGGCCGGAGACATATCTAAAATGATAGGAGTTAAGAGAATGATGAAAACTGAGAGGAATCAGTTATGAAAGGTGACTGTTGAGATGGATCTCTTTGCTAACTGAATTACATCTAATCTAAACTAGTACACTGAAGCACTGAAATATGATATCGATATGGTAGTTTCAGTCATGAGGTTACAGTTCCAAGTACCATGTAAGAAAATATTTTATAAATAACAGAATAAAACTCAGTACCTCATAGAGCTGAATATTTTTGCCATCACGAAATGCCTCAAGGAATGGCCCAGTCCAAGAGTCGATCATTCCCTATCAAAGAGAGGACATTCATTTAAGACATTTTCACGGAACCATCAAATTTCATGACTTGTCACTGTTTGCACTATGATTAGCATATTTGCAAGGAATTATCAAAAGAACGCTCAAAGAGTCGAAAATGTAAAGCATTTTCAAACTTTCTCAATTTACCTGCGAGCTTGCTCTAAACGAAAGACAAAGCAGAGTTGCATTCGGAAAATCAGAAGCATCAGACTTAGTGATATTCCCACTGAATCTAGTAGGGAGCTTTAAGGCTCTACCATCTGAGAAATTCACTTCGAAGTCTGGAAACTTAGCTGCAGTCTCTGCAGGGATTAATATCTTATCTGCCTGAGCAATCTACAATGACAAGATTCAAACTGTTGAATAGTACACAGGTCATAAGAAATCCCAAAGCATTCACAAAGCTCAGCCACACACAAGAAAGAAAAAAATATCAGCAGTCTTTGTACCTTTCCACCATGCTTCTTGAACTCTGACATATCAGCAAAGTACCCTCTATTCATCTCATCCGTACTGCCCTAAATCAGGTGGCATCCATTATCAATTAGACTCACATAAACTAGCAGCGAGAAAGCAAACCAATGAACAGTAACAAGTGGAAAACTTACATCCTGGCACGCTCTTTCTCAATAGCTGCTTTGTTCCCAAGCTGCATTTCCCATTGTTTTGGACCCCATCAAACAAACATTGAGTTCCAAAAGCAGGATATTGCATAAAGAGCAGAGTTGGGATTCTTCAGATTTTTCTTTTAGGAAGATGGGACATGAGTGTACCTGATAGAAGTCAAGGAAGCGAACAGAAGACAGCTGAGGCTGGCTCCTCAGGTCGACAATGATACTGTGTTGGGCGCGAGCTTCTTGGACTTCACATGAGAACAATGAAGCTCTGGCTGAACGAGCAAGATTTGTGAACCGATTTGCTCTAAGCATTTTGTACAATTAGTTTGAAGCTCCTTGTTTTCCCACTTCGGAAATGTCTATCCTGCGCCAGGAAAGTTCCGGTTTTTACACTCTAGAGCCAAAATATAAGCACGTTCTCAGTTTCAGTTTTTGAAAGTTCTTACCCCTGCCCGTAAATTTTAATCATGGCAAGAGAAATGGAAATCCAAAATGCAGGTATCGCAACGACCCGGAAACTATAGGGAGAACAACTCTATACTTTGATCCGAAGTATAACACATGAACCAGAATTTACAATATCAAAGACAGACTAATATTGCCACATGAAGACCTCTAAACTGCATCAAAAACTAACACATGGTTTCAACATATTGCAAGGACTCAATATAACGTCCCTCTGCCAACAAACCCCTCAAAGAGACATCACAAAACGAATGAAAAAAAAAAAAAAACATTCTACTCAGGCTGACAAATAAAAATTGTCAAATTCCTTCCTTGAACATAAACCAGAGAAGAACCTACAATGTCAAACACTCGAACTAGCCCACGGTTGTCTCTACAATGAAGACTCTACTAAAGTCCATTCAGAAAGTTAACTTTCTACGGAAGATGCCTGGCCCAGATCTTTCTGCTACGATCATCGGCTATCAACCAAAACATTCAGGGGTCGTTTGGATGGATCAATTGTAAAACGAGACAATTTGACCAATTGTTTCATTTTACAAAACGAGTCATTTAAAACGAGTCAATTCAGATTACCTGCCCCCACCCCAGACAATTGTAATTGGCTCAAAATGAGTCAATTCAGAATTCCCCAGCCCAAATTGCTTCATCCAAATTTTCTGCTGCCAAACGGATCAATGTAGCACAATTGACTCAAAACGAGACAATTGTGTCAGATTGATCTATTAGAATTCATCATCCAAACGACCCCTCAGTCTTCAACAATATCCCCTAGCTGATAGCAATGCGAACATTCTCCATGATTAATTATGGATCCCCTAGTAGCTGATAGCAATGAGAACATTCTCCATAATAGCAAAACCCAACCACACCATTCCAAAACCGCTGAGTGAACCCCCGCAATTGATCCTAATTATGCCAAATCAAACGACTCGTATGGATGTGCACAACCAATGCAGATGTTTTTGCTCAATTTTGCAAAAAATTCAGAGAGCAGAACAATGATCTCCTTAAATTCGCCATTCAAAGAAACAGAAAGAAATTCAAGGATTTAAACCTTTACCCACAAACCAGCAAAGCAACACAAAAGAGCCCAGCCTGCCTCCGATTCAGCTCGCTGTCAGTCGCGATCCAGTCGCTACCCGCACGAGGAATCCGGCAGTTTGTCGTCGTTACGCTCAGGTTGCCAGGACGTCTCCCCCAATAGAATCAGAAAGCTGGAAAGGAAACGGTGGAGAGGGGAAGAGCTGGGTCGACGGGAGAGGGCCTGACGGCTCAGCCGGCTGAGGACGAGTGGAAGAGAGCAGAAGCCCTTGCAGCCTGCAGGGGTTTGACACTTTGACCTGAGACGGGTAAGGAGTAAAAAAGTAAGACTTAACCCAAATGAAGCAAAAAATGGGTTAATTATCTCGTCATCGAACTAATACGAAATTTTAGCAAAATTATCGTTTATAAATTATGTTTTTATTAGGGATAATACCCCATTTTGGATTGAAGTTCGACGTAAATTATAATTTTAGACTGAACTTTTATTTTATATAAAACAATGTTGTCCAAATTTTGGAAAATTAACAAATTTGAATTGATCATTAATAGTGATAGTCAAACATTTTCTTCTATTTACGACTCAACATAAAATGTTAAGGTGGCTGTGACGTGGCTTAGGGGTGGGCATACGGTTCGGTTTTACCGAACCGAACAAAAGCCGACCGAAACCGAATTAATCCTTATTAGGTTCGGAGTTCGGATGGAGATATACCACATTTCGGGAGCCAGCTTTAGTTAAACCGAACCAAAAAATCGAACTTCCGACCGAATTTCCGAAATTAAAAGTGGCCCAACCCAACCTTGACTTCAGCCTACTCCCAACACTTGACCCAACTAAAGCCCAAACCCAATACCTACCCGCCTTGCCCCAAGCCCCTAATTAAAGCCCAATTCCAAATTTTCAATTCCCTTTCTCCTAGCCCACAGACGAAAAAACCCTAGGAAAAGAAAGGAAGGAAGGAAGCAGCCAACTACTTTTTCTAATTCAACCCCTCCTGCCTCCTCTCCTCTCCCTACTGTCGAAGCAGCACCAACCAGTATCGGCGACTCGACGACCAGCCGTCCCCGTCAGCCGTCACGGCGTCTCCCCGACCCCGACGGCCTCTTGCTCGTGCCTCACAGTCTCGACTCTCGACTCACCTCTCTCACCCTCCATCTCTCCCAGTCTACCAGCGCTACTCGGCGCCTCCTCCCACAGACCTTCTCTCCCGTCGACAGCCACCACTCGCCGCCGCCCACACTCCAAATTCAAAGTCCAATTAAAGCTGCCATGTTGCCAAATTTTGAGTGACCAGAAGGCAGAGCACAAAAAAAAAAAAAATTTGACAGCAGTTACTTTTTCGGGTCTAGGTTGAAAAACCGAACCGAATTATAGCTCGGTTCGAATTCGGTTGGGGTAGTGGCGATTTCGGAAAATCGGCATATACTAGTTCGGTTCGGTTCAAACCGAACCGACCAAACGCCCACCCCTAATGCGGCTTCCACGTCTTAAAGGGCAATACCCTGTTTTGATCCGAACTTTGATGTATAAAGACAAAATTGGTCTGAACTTTCAAATAAAAACGATTTTGTCTGAATTATGAAATAAATAAAAAATGAACAAATTTGGGTCGAAATTTAGGTTAACGGTTAATGGTGATGGAGATGAGTATAGAGAGACTACCATCGGGAAATTATCTTTCATTTCCATGAGTTTCCATAACGAAAGCAACTCTGCAACAGCGGCGGATCTAGGGGGGCCGCCCACCGGGCCACAGCCCAGCCCTCGCCTGATCCAAATTTCGTAGAGTACTTGTAAATTTTCGATTTTGGGTATATATTTCAATGTTTGTAGAGTTACGATCCAACCCTCTACACCGCTTTTTTTAAATGCGACCTAGTGCTCTAACCTGTTCTAGATCCATCGCTGCTCTGCAATCTCCGGCGTGCATGATTCCTATCTCTCTCCACCGTCGCAAGCAAAATTTTCCTTATAGAGTCCCTTACCACGACACTTAAGAGGCTGTTGCCCTTTTATTGATCAAACCAGAATTATTAACTACCTTACAACCGAAACAACTGTGTTCATCACTACCACGATGAAACAGAAAAAAAACCAACTGTAAAATGTAAATGATCACTAATAAACCGAAAATTCAATCCATCGGCGGGAAGCCCACATCACCACCGTTGCCGTCGCCACCGTCCTGATTAATAATGTGATTCACGAAGTCCTCCTGCCACGACAAATTAGGGTTTTCAGGAACAACAACATTATTATTTCCAACGTTTGTCCCTGCAGCTGATCCCTTCAGTTCAACTTCAAAGTACTCAGCCTTCTTCCTGACCTCCCTCAGCTTCTCATCCAGCAGAACCGACAGCCGGTTCAACCCGTACAGGTCCAACCCCTCCAGCCCGCTGCTCGTATAGTGAACCTGCATGCAGTTATAGAGATTCAGAGACATCATCAGTGATATGACAGTGGTAAGATGACGTAAAAAAAACTTTTAATCCGAATACCTGGTCCATAAGGTAGGCGAGCTCGAGCTCGTTCAGGACCCGGACCTGTTGCTTGTGGACATCGTGGAGCTTGTTGAGCATCTCCCGGAGGTAGGACTCTTGGTTGGTCGTTTTCCTGGTCTGCTCGACCGCGGGCAGGGCCAGGAACCGGGCCAGCAGCTTTTCGGCTTCTTCCCGGGTGGGCGGCCAGACCGTGGGTTCCGGTTCGCCCTGAGAGTACACGATGAAGAAAGTAGGGACGCCGCAGAGGATCGAGAGCTCCCTCACTTTCTTCACTAGGCTTTGGCGGCGGTTTCTCATTGTGGATCTTCTGGCGGATTCATTTGGGATCCATGCAAGCTTCACTCTCTTTCTCGCCATTTTTTTTTTTTTTTGTTTTTGGTGGTAATTATTTGTATGATTTGGTTGTGGGGAAAATGTGAGACCATTAGAGTGGTTTATATAACGGGAGGAAGTGAAGGGTAAATGGAAAATGAATCGTTTGTTATGGAAAATTTTAATTATGGGAGGAATATGAAGGGGGAAAAGAAAAGGAAAAAAGAATTGTGATTTTTTGGGCCTAATAATTAAGTTTAAAATGTAATTCGGAATGTAAGTGAATGGTTTAAATTGAAATTAAGGTATATATGTTAATTTGGGTATGCTAATTAAAAAAATACCTCTTTTAAATAAAATTTTTAATGTAGTAAGATATAATTACTATATTATTTTGGTAGAGGATTTTAATTTTGTCATTATCATGTTGTTTTAGTAGACAAGGATTTAAATTACAGACCAGATACATGTGAAATTATTATGTTTTTTTCTCTAAGAAACAATTATTGAGCAATTTAGGACGCACAATGACACTTTTATTCATATACGTCCTTAGTTTTTTTTTTTTAAGATTAATTCACAATAAAAAAACATAGTACGAGACTTGACTCTCAAGATACTGAATAAAACCCTAGAGAATACAACGAAAACCTTAATTATGAATATATTTACAAGTGAATCCTAATGGAGTGGAAATAAAGACAACCAAATTGTCATCAATGCAAGAAAATAAAGATATACATTGATGTATGTGGTTCACCAACACAATGTGTGTTAGCTACGTGCCTATTTCCACAAGTATGAGAGACGAGTTTCGCTATACTTGAGAAGATACAGATTACATGGATTAAGAATGTATGAATATCATCTTCAAAGAAAGCCATGTGACGCTCAATCGATGGCAGACAATCTATCTTAAAGTCATAGCAACAAATCTCCCCTTGACTTCAATTCTTCCTCAAATACAAGTACTCAGCCTCACTCTTGCATTAGAATGCCCCTGGAGGCATGAACCACTCAGAACATTCACCAAGCTCAAACAGTGTTAGAACTTGTCATGTGAAACCGACTTCGTGAAAAAATCAACATGATTATGTGCAGTACCCACTTTCTTCGTCGTCTTAATTCTCCTCTCTGTTCTCAGGAAATGATACCACATGTCTATCAGCAGGATTATCAGCGAGATCACCGTGACTTTCTGTTGATGACATGGTCCATACATGGAATAGAGAGAACTCTTTTTTTTTTTGGTGAGAAATAATAGAGAGAACTCTATCACAAGAGATAGAAACCAGCCCTAAGGCAAAATCTGTTTAAGGGCGCAGCTTGTGTATATATGTGCGGGTGGATTGTGCTATACAAGATGGTGGATTGTACATAGGGGGTACGTGGACATCTAATTTGATAAACTAAAACCATGTAGAACTGAACCAAATCACAGTATTACACCTCGGTTCAAAAATCGATTCAATGTTGGTCAATACTCGGTATTTGATTCGGTAAATTCATAATCGACCATCCGGATACCAACCGATTTCCCAAACCACTAATAAGAACCAAATAAAAGTTTTATTCGAACTCAGATCAATGATTTGTGCTCTTCAAGTTCGATTTTGAATGCTTTCTGTTTGAAAGATAATAACATAACCTCTAAGAGTGTCTCTCACTGTTGAAATCGTCTCAACGATTCTCATTGAGGATATTATTTACGAAAACTATTCGTACTCACGACTCTATCCCAATCCCAACCAAACTATTACCCCATACACTAGTTGCGCGTTTCAAATAATTAAACCCAACATAGAAAAAGGGAAGAGCCCTACATAAAGCAGATAGAACAAGGGCCATAATGGCTAGCTACTCAATAAAAGGATTAGAAGAGAAAGAGTGATGACGAAGGCAAGCATTCGATACGCTCTTCTTGTTGCATTTTTTATAATGCGGAGTCCTAATGGCCATTAGTGGCGATCCAAAGTACTTACCATCATTGCTTGTGCAATTATTGAGTGGTAATCCTTTCCATTTGATTATAATTTTGCCCTATAATGGCGATAGCTAGGACCCTTTTCTTTATGTCGAAGATATACTCTTTAAGCATAGTTAGTAAAATATAGTACGGAAAAGTTACGTATAAAACATGTACGGGTATTTTACTTTACTTCTGAGCTAATGATACGTTTAATAGTACATTAATAATCGTAAATATATAAATTTAATTATTTATACATATATATATATATAATAGTAAATTTAACAATTTAATTCATTAAATATGGATATTAAACGTGATATACGGGTTTTCTACGTGTTTAGTACGGGAACCATCAAATAAACGAGAGAAAATGAAACGACTTGACAATAATACGGATACTGAAGTTTTAAACGGATAAAATATGTACAGGTACATATACATGTATTAAACGGAGTATTTGTCTTTAAGTTCTTCTTCCGCCACCTCTATAGCTAGGCTCACGATCGAGCTTCATATGGCGATAATAACTTAATTACATTTTAAGTGTTCAATGACATGACTCAACATCCACTATAATTAAAGTTAATTATCCGATTAATTATTGGCATTAATTAATGATCACAGACAGCTAAAGATACTTCTCCTTTTTTCTAACGGGGGATATAAAGTATATAAGACTAATGAAATCATATCCTATTACTGACTTACTGTCTTCAAACCTACTTGTTCAGATTCGGCTGGTAATTAATGAACCGAGTCGAGCAGTACTCCTTTATCTTGTTCAGACTCAGTTCCTTATTAATAAACGAGTCGCGAGGTTGAATTTACTCGTTTTATCAACTAGTTGTGCTCGCGAGCTGGCTCATAATTTATTAAAAGGTTGGCTCATCAATAAAATCACAGAGTTTGACTTGAGTAGTGATGAAAATTGGACGGGGCTGTACAATATTTCTCATACCGCCCCCCGCACCAATTAGCGCTGGTCAATTAGGATAATACCCTCACAGTGTGGGGTTTTCATATTTTTTTCCAAACTGACATCATGATGAACTTACACAAACCGATTGTACCGACGATCGAACTATACCACTTGCAACCGGAATTTAACAACCTCATGCTACGTTTCTTTGAATATTGAAATGATCATATGGCCCCATTATGTTTTGATCAAGTACACTACAAATATGCCTGACCTCAGGACACTGATGAATCATTGCCACAAAAACAACCAAAGAGCCATCATCGCCCATAACATGAAAACTCTCAGCCAACCAACTTTTTTAATCCTTTCCTTATTATCACTCCTCCTCCTCCTCTTCCTATTGGCTCAGTTCCCTCCTCCAGCACAAGCCAAGTTCTCCCGACTCGGCGTCCACAGAAAAAGAAGCCCAAACCAAGCACGGCGGCAGCCTGCGGCGGCGGCGGCCGGCGACGACGACGACATTGAGAGCGATTTCGTGACGTTTTACTACAACCAGACGCTCGACCACTTCAACTACAGGCCGGAAAGTTACACCACTTTCCGGCAGAGGTATATTTTGAACGTGAAGCACTGGGGTGGCGGCGCCACCACCAATGCTCCCATTTTGGTATACTTTGGGCTTGAAGGCAGGATTGAGCATGCCTTGGAGAATATCGGCTTCCTCACTGAGAATGCTCCCCATTTCAAGGCCCTCCTTCTGTATATTGAGGTACAGAATCATGAAACTCGTTTTGGTACCAATTCATTGTGTTAATTTGGGCGCTAAGTCTGGCCTTAGATACTCACCGACTCGAATTGGGTTGGGTCAATTCGTTTATAAGGCTGTCAATGCCATTTTAGGGTCGGGTCTTGTCACTTTCTGGCCCTGTGATCCATAGCAACAATTATTAATATGTAATTCATCATACCAACACATTTGGACAACTCTGGAAAGTCTTCCAAGTTTAGGTACTATAATGTGAAAATTATACGGTCACGGTAAAACGTAAATTTACCACCACCAAAAATTATGGACCGATTTGTAAGAAAGAAGTTCAAGTGCTAAATTAAAAAAAAAATTAAGTTACCAAAATGTAATTTCAAAAATTATTATGTTGATTGATTCAATGCAGTCAAAATCGCGTTTTAAAACTTAAAAAATTACGATTTTACGCTTTTAGGTCACCAAAACGCTTTCGTTTCCATATAAAAAACTTAAGTGTATAAAATCGGACTAAATTGCGCTTTAAAGCTTAAAAGCTTACGCTTTTACGCTTCTATTTCACCAAAACGCTTTACGTTTTTACGCTTTTAGTTCACTAAATGAGTATTCTTTTCATGAAATTAATTATAAAAAGTATATTTTAAAAGTAAATCACCAGCAATATGATACATTTGAGATTAAAAGATACATATCATGTACTTGGATACATTCTCAACTTTAATAGAGTAATCTAATTCACCAGCTAGGCTCTTCCCGAATGCATTAGCACAGAGGAAGAAATGGCTTATTGTTAAAATTTATGTTTATGAACTTATTATTAAGATGCTACAAGTTGCTCTACTTGAGGCATGAATTGCATGTATTTATTAACTTATCTAAATTCCGGGCATTCATATTTTACAAAGTATATGTCCTAGCTTTTTAGTTATTTTTCAGTATGCTTTAAAAACTTACGCTTTTACGCTTTGATTCTACGCTTTATGATTTTACCCCTTTTCCGCTTCTAGGTAGAATCACGCTTTTGACTGCATTGGATTGATTTGAGTCGAGCCCGACCTGACCCGACAGTACTAGAGGGTCATATTGGATCGATAAAGAAAGAAACAGGGTCGGGACGGACTAGTTCTTATGACTAAATTGATCCTATACGAAGGCGAGTTAGACAAGTTTCTTACCGAATCGGGACCAGTTTTCAACCCTACATATGCATGTAGTACTACTGACTGATCATATACGTATGATTTGTCATGAACCAGTTGATCCCAATAAGTCGACTTGTTGGGAGAGGTTCAATCGTGGATCATATACCATAACACTAACACGCCCCCTCAAACGAAAGCCACTCACAAGGGCTTGAAGTTTGCACAGGTCTGAAGACAAGAATACCATGTGCTTAACAAATGGGGATCACCGGGAATCGAACATAAGACCTCTCGGTCACAGAAGGCCCTGATACCATGTCATGAACCAGTTGATCCCAATAACTCGAGTTGTTGGGAGAGGTTCAATCGTGGATCATATACAACAACACTAACATGATCAATATGGCCTACCAATTATTCTACGCAGCATCGGTACTACGGCGAGTCGGTGCCGTTTGGGTCGTGGGAGAAAGCTTCGAGGAACGCCGCTTCTCTCGGCTACTTGACCTCCGCTCAGGCGATGGCAGATTACGCCGCTGTCATCCTCCACGTCAAGCGAACTTACTCGGCCGGAAACTCCCCCGTCATCGTCGTCGGTGGATCCTACGGTGGAAGTAAGTAAACTATCTTTCATGAATATATATAGTGATCGATCATAGGCAAATTTTAACGTACGTACGTACTTTAATTTCCTCAACTCGATCGATCGGCGTGTATGCATGCATGCATGCAGTGTTGGCATCGTGGTTTCGTCTGAAATACCCACACATAGCGCTTGGAGCGCTGGCTTCGTCGGCTCCCATCCTTTACTTCGACGGAGTCAAGCCTGGAGGTGGTTACTACTCTATCGTCTCCAAGGATTTCAAAGTAAGATCATCAAATCTAACGGATTATATGACAACACATATGAAATTATATAAGATGCATAATTATATTAGATATCTCTTGAGTTATTGCGATCAACTGGTTCCGCGCACAATAACGTGGTCTATATATGAATGGATGTTGTCATGCTGCATATGCAGGAAGCTAGCGAGAGCTGCTATGAGACGATTCGCAAGTCGTGGGTAGAAATCGAAAGAGTGGCTGCTTCCAAGCCCAATGGGCTTTCAGTCCTCAGCAAGAAATTCAAAACGTGCAGGTAATCTATATGTATTAATTATATTTGATTGTCGCACATTATTGTTTGTTAGCATTTCGTATAATATATTCATTATTCAAATTCTTCTAATAATTCAAGTAATTGGAACATACGGCGGGCGAATTTTCTAACTACATGTCTTCTATTCTAATCCGACGATTTTACCTATATAAATTTTTCAAGTACATATAAGTTAACTTTCTCTTAACATGTGATATAACATCATTATTAAAATTACTCAATGACAACTAACTGTCTAATTCTTTATATTATCTTTAATACTATATATGCTAAACATATATTATCTCCACGTGTCAGTCGTTTGAGGAGGACATTCGATCTAAAGGATTACCTGGACTCCCTGTACTCGGAAGCGGCTCAGTACAACGAGCCGCCGGACTACCCCGTCGGCATAGTCTGCAGTGCCATCGACGGAGCCCCAAACGACGACGTTTTGGGCCAGATATTCGCCGGCGTCGTCGCTTACATGGGGGACAGTTCCTGTTACGACGTCGCCTCTGACTCCGCTCCTCCTACACCTTCAGCTAGTGCATGGAGTTGGCAGGTAATTATTAACAACTCTACCATTTTGATTAATTAAGGGAAGAGCAGGAAGTAACACAGAGAGAGATATATAACATAAGTACTGTTGGATGAAAAAAACAGATGTGCAGCGAGCTCGTATTCCCAATAGGGCACGACGACGACGGCGACGGCACGATGTTCCCGCCGGAGCCCTTTGATCTGAAAAGCTTTACCAAAAGTTGCCGGAGCCGCTTTGGAATCGTTCCCCGGACTCACTGGGTCACCACGTTTTACGGAGGCCACGTATGTAAATCCATTAATATATATACTAGCAATATAATAACGCAGTAGAATGCGGCTAACTAGGGCTTGTCGTTTGTTATTGAATATTATTAATTAAAAAAAATTAAATAATTAAGCAGGACTTGAAGCTGGCTCTGCATAGATTTGCTAGCAACATCATCTTCTCGAATGGGCTGAGAGATCCTTACAGCAGCGGCGGGTACGTATGTAATTATCATGCATATTTCTCTCTATTTTTTGAACAATATAATTTAGAGTGTTTGATAATTTCGTTTTTTTTTATTATATATGTTTAGTAATTAGTACTACTACTTGATATAAAATAGTGATAATATATATATTGTCCATTTGGCCACCCATTTTACAGGGTGTTGGAGAACATATCAGATAGCATTATCGCGGTGTCTACAATTAATGGTAACACATTTACCATGTTTTTCACGCTTGTCTGTTTATTAACTGACAATTATTTATTCATCAAAAATAATAATTAATTAAGTAGTGGATGCATGCATCACACCTTGTTAGTGGATGCAAAGTTATATGACAAATGATGACACATGTCTTACACGCTTTTCAAACGAAAGCCAATTCATCAATTTGAAGTTTGCAAAGGTCTGTATAAATGGGGGAGTCTCTATATTTGGGGAAAATTTGGTTTCAATAAAATCTCTATAAATGGAGTAGTCTCTATAATTGGGGGAGATCTGCAAAAAGATCTCCAAATTTGGGGGTGGAAATGGGGGTTCTCCTAAATATAGAGACTCCCCAAAGCCCGCCACGTGGCTTTTCTTTGGCTTTTTAAGATTTTAGGGGTTAATTGGGATTTAATTAGAGGATTAGTTAGGAGTTTAATTAGATCAATAATTTTCAAGTGTTGTGTGTAAACCTAAATTAGGTCCATAATTTTTCGCAAAAAAAATTGGGTTAATATTTTCGTATGGCCTGAACTTTGACCAAAATAAACATCCTGGCCAATCTTTTCTATCTATAACATCCTGGCCCGAACTATACATCAAAATAAACAATTTGGCAAAACCCGATGTTTGACCGTTAATTTGGACGGTCAAACGCGTTGACTAACGGTCAACCCGCCACGTCACTGCCAAGTCAGAAGATCTGATAAATATTTAATTTTTTCGTTTTTTATTTTTGGTTTAACTAAGATATTAAATGATTTTTTTAATTTATAATAATTTAAAATTAGGGAATGTGTGGAAAATGTGAATTATTTTAAATATTTTATGCTGACTTGGCAGTGACATGGCGAGTTGACTAACGGTCAACGCGTTTGACCGTCCAAGTTAACGGTCAAAAGTCGGATTTGGCCAAATTGTTTATTTTGGTGTATAGTTCGGGCCAGGATGTTATAGATCGAAAAGATTGGCCATGATGTTTATTTTGGTCAAAGTTCAGGCCATACAAAAATATTAACCCAAAAAAATTCGGTCTCGGAATTTAACAAAATTCTATCGAAATATTTGTATTTAAAAATGATGACGAACTATACAAAAATTAACATGAATAAATTATATTAAGGCTTGGATAAGTACATTTTTTAAGTAAACGGAAAAACTGGAAAAATTAAGATCCCAAAATATGAAAATTGAAGTATTGGAACAAAAGAAGTGAAAACGGAGATCAATCCCCAAATTTGAGGACGAAGGCCCCCAAATTTGGGGTTTTGCATTGGACTTGGCCTAAGTGATTTAGACAACAATTAATAGTGAATGTTGTGAGGGTTTGAAGACAAGATCTCACAATCAAACCAACTTTGATATCATGACAATAACTAATTTGTCTCTAACTCGGAATGTTGGAAGAAGTTCAATTATAAATGGTATATTTCTCCCAACTTTTTTTTGACAAATTAATAGAATTAATGCGTAGTTTCTTTATGTGGTTGTACGTATTTCAGGATCTCATAGCCTGGATATACTGACATCAATGCCAAGTGACCCCGATTGGTTAATCAACCAGCGCAAAACTGAGCTGGAAATTATTGGGAGGTGGCTTTCTAAGTACTACATAGATCTTGTGCAGTTTAAATTGTTGCCATCAAGTTAGTCTTTGTGTTACATGTGTGAGCCAAAGCCACAAGATAGTTGGACTGTTAGATTGAATGAAGGGTTTTGATCATGATTTGTATCCTGCCCTGTTTATTAAGCTTTTCAGTTAGGGTATTATTACGTGTTGTTCTTATGTATTTTAAAATTTATTAAGAAACATCTCTCAACAACTTAAGTTATTGAGATGAATTGATTTCTGACATTGTCTTCGAGCCTTTTATGATTGAGACGTGTTGTGTTCAAATAAAATCCCGACGACCCCGTTTTCAGATTGTCTAGAGCGGTCCGAGTTTGAGGGGGCATGTTTTTTTTTTTTATGAAACGGGTGCAAGCACCACTACCTCTTATTCATAAACCGATCAAACGGTAAAACCGCCAACAGAGTCAAATAAGGTCCAATGACAAATATCAGGATCCGAAACGGGAACAAAGTGAAAGCCCGGGGTCAGAGAATGCCCCTTGTGAGCAAGACAGTCGGCCAAAAAGTTGGACTCCCTATAGATGTGAGTGATACGCACAATCCAATCCCTGCGGAGCAAGGCCTGGAACGATAATGTGAGGTTGGCATGTTGGTGGTTATGTTGTCCCGAATCCTTGAGAAGCGACATCGTCGTACGAGAATCGAGCTGGAGCTCCACTTGTCGATGCCCTGCTTCCCAAGCAAGCTCTAGACCCTTCAATGCCCCCCAAATCTCTGCACGGGTGATGGTACACTTCCCCAGGTTCATCGTATAGGCCCCTAACAAGCGACCCTGCCAGTCTCTAAGCGCTCCTCCTACAGCGGTAGACCCTGAGGGCCGCAGGAGCGACCCATCAGAGTTCACTGTGATCCACCCTGTCGGGGCCGGTCTCCACCCCACAGCCACGTCTCGACGCGACCCCGACCTCCCCAGTGAAAGATTTTGATCCGCTTGCTTACTCTGCTGAGCGACGACCTCCCAGGCGAGGATCCTTTGCGATAACTTGTTAGGGGCTTCTACGATGTCTGAGAAAATGAAACCATTCCGAGCACGCCAAAGGAACCAACACGTGAAGCCAAAACGAACCTGGCTTGGGGGGCACTTGAGAGACTCTGTTAGCCAAGTTTTGATGTCGCGGCTGTCATCCGGACGGAGCGCTTCGGGGAGCACCTCCGCCCACACTTCCTTAGCAAAAGGGCACTGCCGGAGGACGTGATCCAAGGTCTCCGAGTCACCTCTGCAGCGTTGGCAACCTGAGCTGTCGGCGATGTGGCGGCGGGCGCGCTCAGCATTTGTCAACAACCGATCATGTACCGCAAGCCACAGGAAATGGCGCACTCGGCTCGGTCCTGGCCACTTCCAAATAGAGTTGATATGTCGTATGAGATCCATTATTGAACAGCTCCAAACAACTATAATTATCGAGATCTGCTGGTTCTTCGTCACTCGTGCATACAAGGAAAACCCTTCTGTTTGAAACTCTAATTAATACATTAGATAAATCTCTTTTTCCTCTAAACTTTCTCTAGATCGAGTTATATCAAACAATTGTCACCTAGCTTATTGATATATAATGGGTGGATTGTTGAAACATAATAACACCACCAGTTAACTCTAGTTCTTGCAATGTAAACAATTTCATTAATCATTCCATGAAAGCATGAGATTTAGACTGCCTGAAGATCCTTATAGTAAGTTGTAAGCCAGCCACGCATAATATTGATCTCTTCTTCATGCAGACTACGTCTACATGAACAGAGAATTTCATCGTAGAAATAAGCTCTCGCCATTTTTTTTACGGTTCATTATTGGTTCGTTTGGCTGGATTTGGATGGCTTCATTTGGCCGGCGCCGGCTTTCAGAATAAGATCATTATTGACACCGACGATTAGTTATATCAAACGAGGTACGAGGGACAAGAATTATAGCATTGTATGATTTGTATCTTTTACTGAAGAGAATACTGGAATAGTGATCAAAGCAAGGTTGTCAAATCGGTTTAAGTCATTGAGTCGGTCAAGCAAGGGATTTGAGGTTTAATGGTCTGATCGGGGTTCGGCGGATTTGAGCCGTTTTAGACGTTTTCTAAATATATACGTACACAAATTAAATAAGGTAGCAATTAAAGATTTAATGAGTGAAATAAAATTTATTTTACATATATCGATTAGAAACTTATTTTCAACAAAATAAATCTACCTAACTTCCACGATCAACCCACCATTTCCCTTCATTCGTTCCTCTTCCTCTCTTCCCCCTCTTTTCTTCTCCAGTTTTAGGAGTCAGACCGGGGGGCTTTCTGGAGGCCGTTTTGAAGCCCGACTCGGGTCGAACCGGATTCAACCGAGGATTCGATAGGGATTTAACAACCTTGGATCAAAGCCATATTCATGATGAAGGGAAGTATATAACACCCAACACATACATTTTACCAACAATTGAATGACACACAAAATGGGCTAACCGATGGGTGTTAACATGGATCAACAATGTCACCAAAGCGGATTGTTTTTATAATGGATTTTATATCATTCAGGATCAAATCAGTTGTTGGAATAATTTTACTCAATTGAGTCTCTCACCAAATCTAACTAGATCACTTTCTATATATTTTTTTTCTCTATATTTTTGCATAACTCATCGTCTCATCCACAGTGGCAGATCCAGAATAGGGTAGAGCACTGGACCACATTTGAAAAGAGGCGAAAATAGTTGGTCCATAACACAACAAGCACTGATATGAATATATAAAATCGAAAATTTACAAGTGCTATACTAGCTCTGAATCCACCGAAGGGCTGGATCGTGACCTGAGAGCTGAGGCAACCTCCTGGATGGCTCATCCACAAAAATTTATTGTCAATATTAATTTTCATATAATTAATTTCTCACTCAATTTTATTGACACATTTTCCTCCAATTAGTTTGCTATTTTTGGTTTTTGTCTCAACATTGACACAAATGACAAAACTAATTAATCAGCTGGGCTCGATAATATCCACGGCCCAAATGTACGATCCAGAAGAGAAGGCCGACCGTAGGCCTTGTACAGAGGATACATACTTACATATCCAATCTATTGCCTTGTACAGAGGATAAACATATCCAATCTATTTGGGCCGTATATTGACCCAACCCCTAACCATTACTTCAAGCCGCACACTGAACGACAAAAATACTTATATGGGTTGAGTGCTGATATTTTTTTGTTGTTGTTGTCATTTGTCAAAATGGCAAAATGTTATTATGGTTAAAAAAAATTATAACAATATAATACTTGTAATAACAAAAAAATTTGATATATACAAGTTTTGAATTCTTAAACCACTTCCAAGTACACTATTCCCCAATCCTCTTAGAGTTGTTCCATCAACGAGCAATCGATTCCATCGTCTCAATTCTTTAAGTTTTACTAAACAAGTTGAAACCCAAAAATATGTACAAAAGTCAATCCGCTTGACCGAATTCATTATGTTACTCCTAAATAATTGAAATGAGAAAATTAATGGAAAAACATATTTGTTAAAACAGTAAAACGCGAACAATCGACACACCATTTTTAAAAGTTCAAATTGTAGGACTTCTTTGTCAAAAGTATCAAAGTAGGAGGGCAAAATGTTAATTTACCTTCTTTTTTTTTTTCTTTGTCGGCCACAGTCAGTCATTCAGGATTCACAAACTCAAAACCCAGCCGGGGAAGAGACAGCTCGGCTCTTCAATTGAACGTCTCCGAGCAAAGGAATTAAAACTCCTTTTCCTTTTAGCAAAAAATACAAACAAACAAAAAAACAAAAATCCTCCACCGTTCCATAAAAAAAAAAAAATCATCCTTTCAGACCGCTTTCACATTGGTTCCCGATCCACGAAATCGCGCGCGGAAGCTAATGAAGCTGTGATCGGATCTCAAAATTCCGATTCAGAAAAGAAGAGAAAACCTGCAAGTGAACCCGTTTCATTTCTGTCTCGATGGAGTTTCTCATGAAGGAGGAGCTTGATCTCGCAGTTTCGAGTTGAAATGCAGCCGAATCCGTTCCCATTCGGCAGTGTGCTTGGGAATCCCTTTCTTTTCAATGGAGAATTGAGCGAGCTCGGCGGCGCTGGTATTGGATTCGAGAGCTCTAGGGTTTTCTTCTTACTCCCTTTTCTCTTGTCCCAAGGAGGTGGAATGGATTTGTCCAAGGTCGGGGAGAAGCTGCTTAGTTCCGTGCGGTCTGCTAGATCGCTTGGTTTGCTGCCTACCGTCTCCGACAAACCTGAGGTAAATTCTCCCCTCCCGCCAAAAATGCAGCTCAATTATGTGTATGTGACTTCCAGTTTAATTATAGAACGACAGTGGAGTTTCAATGAGGATTTCTGTTACCCATTTTCATACTTCTGGTGTAAAATTGAAGTAAATGCAGATTTAGTTAATTAATGCCGAGAGGGAATCATGTAGTCATACTGGTGAACACTTGTAATCCCTTCAGAGTAGGCATTGTCCTTTACGTTATAATAATGGAATTGTATTACTTGTTCCATCCCAATATTTATTCAGTATGTTGCCTTAGCTGAAATGCTGTTCCATTTCTTGCCTCCTCATGGTACCATCTGATAGCCGAACTGACAGTAGAAAGTTCTTTTCTTTCTTGAACATCAGAATAGACTCAAAAGTGAGGAATACTGTGATCTCATTGCACTCCCAACTGTTAGCCTCTCGCCATGATAATCAGAATACCCAATTTCTGACTATGTGCTTACTGGAAATTTAATCAAGCAGCGCGTTGACATGTTTCAAGTTGAGACTTGCAAAACCCCTGCCCTGTTTCATGAAGTTTGATTGGGGTTAAATGAGAACTGTTGTGCTTACATTCCTGGATCATTTCTTTCATAAACCATTTCAGCAAATCCCCTTCACTACGCGAGAGAGTGGGAAAGAGAGGAGAAAGAGTTGTAGTTATTCTGAGTTAATGTTAGGTGTCGACAGATTTTTTTGTAGTTTGATTTTCAGTTTGCTGGATCAAATTGTTGTTGCTATAGGATGTATGCAGGACAGCAGGAGGACTTTACTGTCTATCCCAGCTCCTCTCTTTTTCTCTACTTATCTGAAGGAAGATACTGGAAATGATCTTTTGATTACTAGCTCTTCTTTGGGTCAAGAAGACATGATTTTGTAGATTACTTTTTTCTTTATTGCAAATTCTGAAGATTCTTGAACTGGAGTATTCGCAATTTATGATTTATGACCTTGTACAGGTTCCTGCTAGGGCTGCAGCAGCGGCAGCTGTTGCTCGTGCAATTTCAGGGCTGCCTCCTCATCAGCGGTATACTCTTCCTTCAAATTCCGAAGACTTGTGCTTTATATATGGAAGCAGACCACAAGATCAAGTGGTGGAGGAGCTAGAAGAAGATTTCTACGAGGAGGTCATTTTTTCATTCATTACGGTTGAATTTAGTTACTAAGAAATCATGGAAAACCAATATCATCTTTGTGTTTGAACATGATTTTGAGGCATTCCATGAAACCGTCCAATACTTGATAGTTGATTCTCTTATATGTATAATGTTAGTAACATATTTCCCTGATATGTCTTATTTTCTATAGAAATGATTTCTCTGATATGTCTTCATTTTTATATAAATGATTTCTGATGGATATTACTTCTTACTTGCAGAGCTTCGATCCAATTCGACATACACTGAAGATGATTCCTTCTGAGGAAATTGAAGTCACATATTTTGAAAAACAGGTACTTCTTACATAATTTCAACTGGCTAAAGTTTCTTGCTATTTTTCCTTTAGAGTAGCTATCAGGGCATTTTATTTCATAGTAATTTTTAAATAAGAGGGCAGGGACTCATGTAATCTTATTTATAAACAGAAATACATTCTCTTTGTATGTCTATGATGAATATGCCCCACTAGCTAAAGATACCTGCATTAATTTTCCTACTTATTCTAACACGTGAACCCTAGTCAATAATACTGTACGCATCATTAGCAGTTCTGTTGCTACTACATGATGCTGGTGCCAACCTGGTGCGGTGTTTGCCCGATACGAGTATCTCTAGGGTGCAGTAATAATCAGGTTGACAATTGTTCCAGTGTTTATTTTGTCCTGTAGTTTTGATAAGAGGGATATAAATAGGATGCAGTAATTATTAGCAGCAGTGTTGGTAGCTTTAACTACGGCAATGTGACCGGTTATCTTGCAGTAATTGAATGTCAACCACCCAGGTCCAAACCACAAGGCAAGATCCCCTACGAGACAGAATGTTTCTTTTCATTTACTAATATGTGACTCGTTCCTAAATTTTATTAGGATGACGTTCATGAACGATTTGCCTAAAGTCATTTTTGCTTGAGCCATTCTATCCAATCCACCGTGAGAATTGAAAACCTATAATAGATTGGCCTATACATTGCTAGATATATATGCCTTCTTACTGGTGGTATTAATATCAAAACTCAATTTCTTGTTGATTCTGCTCCCTGTAGGCTGCTCTTAGATTGACACAACTGGATAGGGTAGCCGAGCATTTATCCCATCATGTCATGGAACATCATGAAGTAATGGGTAAGCTCTATTGACATCTGTTCTGCAAATATTCTGATACACTCTCAGCCATCAAGGTGGCTATTAAATGATTATATAATATGTTCATTTGGCTCCAAAATATTCTTGCTACTGAAAGTTTTCATACTTTGTTCTCTGCAGTGAAGGGAATGAATTTGGTCAGAGAGTTAGAGAAAGACATAAAGATTGCAAATATTATCTGCATGGTAAGGATTCATTGTGTGTTGCATCGAAGTATGCAAGAGTTCTTATTTTCATTAAAATTAAAAAGAATTAACAGTTTGTTTCAGTGATGCTGTTATCGTAATCTTCAAAACCATGATGTTTCTGCTACAATCTATGATTTGTTTTTCATTAGTTGTGGCTATGGTTTGCAGAATGGGAGAAGGAATCTCACATCGTCCATGACCGAGGTTTCAAGGGATCTTGTCGTAAATACAAATTCCAAGAAGAAACAAGCTCTTTTGGTGTGTTTCCATAGCAGCATTTTTCTCAATGTATTGGAAAGGCGATTATTCAAAGAATCTTTGGTCTCAATTGAATAGCCGATTGTGATTTTCCTCATTGTAGGACATGCTTCCAATATTAAACGAACTTCGTCATGCTGTGGACATGCAATCAGCACTTGAATCCCTTGTTGAAGAAGGAAATTACTGCAAGGTTTGAACTGGGTCTTGACGGCTGATACCTTCTGCCATGTTGGCTTCCCAAAATTTTGTTATTTTCTTGATTTGTAACTTGGGGGTTTTTTAATAAGGATTTGTAAGTTGTGCTTTGACTTTCTGTTTCAGCTCAAAGATGCTTGATCAAGTATCATTCTTTTTTTGCAGGCATTCCAAGTCCTATCTGAGTATTTGCAGCTTTTAGATAGTTTATCCGAACTTTCAGCCGCACAAGAGATGAGCCGAGCAGTTGAGGTTGGTATTAACTAGATAATGTTTGCTTTCATAATTAGCATTAATTTCTAAAGCCCATGCAAATGAGTTAATATGGTTTTCTAGTTTATGATATTGAAAGTGTAGATTTTTCTTACAAGAATGTTGAAAGCATAGGTGTTGCTTGCTAACATTGCTGGTTTCTCTCTGCTTTCTAAGAACTTACGGTATGTCTCTTTTTTCTCTTGCCTCAGGTTTGGTTGGGTAGAACCCTTCAGAAGCTAGATGCACTGCTGTTAGGAGTGTGCCAGGACTTCAAGGAGGAGAGCTATATAATTGTCAGTACATTTCTCTACTTCAACAACATTTATTGGCTATCGACTTCTGGAAATATGACTTTTAATTGTCTTCACATTTTATTGTATCTGATTTGTTATCATATGCTTCATGTCTACTTTCACTTCTCGTTTTAAACTTTTTTACTCCCAGACATGGCAATAAATGTTGAGTCGAGCATGGTTCAGTTACAGGATAGTCTATATGGAGTGTGTGTAGTTTTTAAAACAGGATTTGATATCCAGAGAAGGCAAGTACCATACTGTAATTAACCAGTGACCGTTAAAAAGATGTTGAGAATATACTGTTTGCTAGACAAAAGTCTTCTTTGTTAGGATTATGTATGATCTTCTCCTTCTGTTTTCAGCAAATGTTCAACCAAGCACCACGAGTCCACGACTTAGATAAAAACTAGAAGTATATCGAACTCCTCCTCTAAGCGTGTTTTATCCTTCATCTCACTTCTTTGGTTTTCGGCATCCTGTACACCAATGATAGTATCCTATCCCAATTCTTCATTCTTCTTCAGGCTATGGCTGGAGCAGACTACTAACAATATTGACTAATAAAATTACTTGTTCCTGAGATGATCCAGGTAGTTGATGCATATGCATTAATTGGAGATGTCTCTGGTCTTGCTGAGAAAGTTCAAAGTTTCTTCATGCAAGAAGTTCTCTCAGAAACCCATATGGTATTGAAGAATATTGTGCTAGAGGTACGCACACTTTCAGTTCTTCAAAAAGAGTTTTAATAGATGGATGGGAGTAAGATATTAGTGAGCTGATCATGGGGTTCAAAATAAAAGTGTGTCCGCTTGGATGAAATATAAATGGTTGGTAAGAGTATACATATAAAGTAGAGATTATGTTATGTGATATTCTATTAGTGATAAGTAACAAGTGATACTATGTATTTTATGCGCAATGGCTATAACTAGCAAACTTCGAGCATAATTTTTCGCTTCAGGAAACAATTTTTCGTTAATGGGATGACATTCGAACAATAATAATTTTGTGGGTTCATCATACATGGTTTCTTTTTCTTTCTAAATTTTTAGAGCACCTGCATTACTTTGAGTTGCTTTTTCCATTTAAATTTTAGCTACTAAAATTTTAGAGCACGCACAGTCAAAGTATCTTGAATGCTTGTTTCCAGTGTCCTTTTGTCGGCCCCTGATATTTGGTGTCATCTATAAGTCACATTCTAATTTGTTTTTGTCACCAATTATTGAACGTTTTTGCCATCTGATATATGCACTTGTTTTGCAGGATCAGCCAGTTCAAAAGCAGAATAGTAGGTAATTGCTTTTGACTTTAGCAGCATGCCTACTCAAGATGTATAATTATGCTTTCTATGTTCTGTAACCTTTCCAATTTTTCTACTTTTTCCAGACTTACCTACAGTGATCTATGCCTTCAGATACCGGAGTCCAAGTTTAGACAGTGTCTATTGAGAACACTTGCTTCCTTATTTAGGCTGATGTGCTCGTATCATGAAATCATGAGCTTTCAGATGGACAACAAGGTTGGTCAAAATCATTTCTTCTTGTCCCTTACTCCCTTTATTTCCTATGCTTTTCTGCTGCTTAGTTTCCCCTTGCAATTCCTTGAATCAATAAACTAATTAGATTGATGGTAGTATCAGCACACGATTCTACTGGGATTGATGATCATATATCTTAACAAGTTATCTCCTTTGATATGAAAATCAATATTAACCCTGACCAATCAGTTTAAGACATCGTTTATTTTATTATATTCGATTTTCTTCTCCTCCCTGTGTCCAGTATATCAACTACTTCGATATTATTTTATGGCTTACTAGATTTTTTTTTTTTTTTTTTGAGTGATGGCTTACTAGATAGAAATGACCTTTTACATGACTTAAAGAATTAATGTTGTGTATATAGCTTGTGATATTCCAAGACATGGAACGTGAAGGCTTATTTTAGGATGTGTTTTGCTTACATTTCACATATCAATTGCAACTACATATTGTCCATAAATTCTAGTGGTTCTGTTATTCAAGTTTACGATTCCAATTGTATAGAGGTCTTTGACTTTACGTGGAGTCTGTAGATTGAACAGTTTGGATGATCATTACTCCGCTCTGAGATTGCAGAATCTAGGATACCAAACATCGCTGATGAAAGACCAGGAATGTGATCAGTCCTGGCATGGCAGAGAGGTCCAAAGAACACATGATCCCCAAGTAAATAATGGGTCTTCTAATTCTGTAAAGAGACTCCCTGATTCATCATCAGCTGAGGAGTCTACTTCTGGGTCTTTGACTTGTGCAGCAGGATCTAAAGATTCTGTAGCTTCTGATTCTAAGATTTTTCATGAGACCAGGAATGATAGTAGTGAAGCATCAAGCAGTGGATCCCCTTGGTACCAGCTGCGGAAAGATGCTACGGCATATGTTTCACAAACCCTTCAAAGAGGAAGGAAGAATCTTTGGCAGCTCACAACGAGTAGAGTATTGGTGTTGCTTTCCTCTGGTGCAGTTGGTTCAATGAGCATTCACCAGTTTTTAAAAAATTACGAAGACCTAAATATGTTCATCTTGGCGGGGGAAGCATTTAGTGGAGCTGAAGCAGTTGAGTTCAGACAGAAGTTGAAGGGTGTCTGTGAAAACTATTTTACTGCCTTCCACCGACAGAATATTCATGTAAGATAAACAATACTCGTTTGAATCTTAGTAGTTTATTTGTTTGCTAGTTCAGTTTATTGTTCTTGGTTTAAAGAAAAACATTTTTTGTTTGATTGCATTTTTACCTCATAAAAGGTAATGATCATGTTGATAAGAATAGAAAGGGTTGTTGATTAGGATGTAAGCTAGCCTTCAATATGTTGCCACAGGTTCACCATGTATAGTTTTTGTTTTAGTGTTCATGCAGTCATATTTCTAATCTTATAACAAGTGCATTGAACATCCTTGAACTCCAATGGCAATATGACACCATCTAACTTTGTGATATTGATAGGCACTGAAAATGGTTTTAGAGAAGGAAACTTGGCAGAAAATGCCTCCTGAAACAGCACAAGTAGTTAGTTTTGCCGGGTTAGTTGGCGATGGCGCACCAGTCATCAGTCAGTCTGAGAGTAGGTCTGCTGGTTCTCGGTTGCACCATTCTGCTAAATCAATGAACTCTGTTGATGCCAATTCGAGGAAGAGTGGGTTTACTAGTTGGCTTAAAGGTGGGAACCCATTTGCATTAAAAGTAATGCACATTGCCAGAGACGGTCAGGATTCTCCCCATGTCAGTAGTGCTACCGGGGAATTTGGAGGGCATGTTAATAATCATATAAATGGAACACCTGTTTCTGAAGATGAAAATGAAGATCTACTTGCAGACTTTATCGATGAAGATAGTCAGCTACCTAGTCGAAAACCAGGTATTCCAAGAAACAACTCGTTGCATTGGAAAAATGATGATGTAACAGCACAGACCGGTTCATCCCTTTGCCTGTTAAGGTGAGTTGGGTTTTTCAGATTTTCTGGCTAGAAGTTTGAATTTATATCACAGATGACTGCGTTAAATACTGTTGCGTCTGCATATGCTTACAGGTCAATGGATAAATATGCAAGGCTCATGCAGAAACTAGAAATAGTTAATGTTGAATTTTTTAAGGTATATTTCTTGTCCAAGTACAATTATTGAGTTCTTGTCCTTGTTGCCTGAATTTCCTTGTACACGTGTTTTTTTCTCTCTGAATTGTTTTCTTTTCTGCTTCGATGTATTGTTGCAGGGAATTTGTCAGCTGTTTGAGGTTTTTTACTACTTCGTTTTTGACATATTTGGTGGGAAAAACTCTGCCTCAACTGGAAAATATGCGCTTGACACTTCCAACCGTAAGTGTTTTCATGATCTTCGCTCTCACTTGTTCATGATGGAATTAGTTCATCACCTCCCTTCCTGTTCAGACCAATGATGATGCAATGAGTTCATTAACTTGATATTTCATGCATGCCTTCTTTCTTCTAGCAATTATGTGTGCTTAATTTTGTGAGGAAGTTGGAATTATCTCTTATTGGAGCTGATAAGAACTAATGTTTTATGCACTCTATTACTCAGATCGGCTGAAGACTGCCTTGTTGAAGATATCCCAAGATTGTGACCAGTGGATAAAGCCTCAGTCAATACAGTCAGCATCTTCATTGCCTACTTCTGTTACATATATCCATTCAGATATTGTACCTAGCAGTCCACCAAATCACTCTCCTGCTTCTTTTAGTCTCAAGGTAATCATATGGTACTTCGTTTGCATTTCCTTTTTGGTTTTGGTTTTTTTTTTTTTTTTTTTTTTTTGGTGTGTAGTGCCTTGTTAGGAGACAGCTTGTGCTAGTCTGTATAATTTATATTCTACAAATGATGACGTGGATACTCTCCTCAGCTCCTGCATGATTTAGGATAACCTAAATGAGAGTTTGTTACGTGTTGCAAATTTTTAGGGTGCTATGAATTTGAGCATCTTATAGTTCACTGTTCTGCGGTAGGCTAATGGATTATATGCCCTGGTTGCAGGAAAGATGTACTGGTGCTGATACAGCGTCAGTTGTTGCTCGAATATTGCATAGATCTAAAGGTCATCTTCAATCCATGCTTCTTCAAAAGAATCCAACTTTAGTCGAGGATTTCTATGCAAATCTGGTACGTGCTATGCTGTGACCCCTTGATGCATTTTGTGTATCATAAATGTCAAGATCATAGTGGTCCTTGTTATACAATTAAGTTCACTGTAGAGGGTTTATAGTTTGGAAATGGTTGCTAGAAATTTATAGAATCAAGGGAAACCTAGGCCTAATTTCTGACCAACTATTGTTGAACAAGTTATCATACCATAAAGGTGCTTACAGCATGCTGAACCTAAATTGGAGAGTGCTCTGAAAAAGCCCCTCTATATACTATTCCTAGAACAGAAAGGAAAGCTATATATGCTAGCTAAGTATATATTGATGCACTTAAGGTCTCTTGAGTGAATTTGTCTCCATGCATATATGAGATATTCCCTGGTCTCTCTCTTTGTTTTCCTTTAAATTCAGCTATGCAGTCTGTCCTTCAAGTGACTTTTACTCGTCTATATATTTTCAGTGACTAGAATTCCTGTTTTACTTGTCTGCTTATCCTTTATGTTAAGTGGTACCGGATATCCTCCACATCTCAGATATATTGAATAATAAGGATTTTTTTCTTTAAAAGAAAATAATAAGATATAGAAAATAGTTCAGTATCTACTGGTCTTGATGGTAAGTTGTTGATCATCAGGTGGATTCTGTACCATCTCTTACAGAGCACATACATAGGACAACTGCAAGACTGCTGCTCCACATAGATGGGTAAGGCTAGATCTTATTTTGTTATTATGTTCTCAAAAAAAGTTGGTTCAGTTTACAATTATATTCAGATCTGTGAGTCAAACCCCGTCGTGCCACTTTCTAGAGTAACTCATCTTTATCAGATGACTGTTATCTCTGACTTCACTCTTGCTGGTATTTTGCGTAACCAAAACAATGGAGCAATTAAAGGAGAAATGTCGTTTCATTCATTAATAAGAGATGCATAGAGAATCAGTCGAAGGTTCATTATGCTACATTCATTCCGTTGAATTGCTTAGGATTGAGAATATATCTAGCTCAAAACGCTGCTGCTTTGATTTTGGGGAACAGATACAGAGATTTGTATTTGACGGTGTAGCAGCTGTTGTAAACAAATAGGGACCTCAATATCTTGAGAACAGGTAGAGAGTAGTCTTTTCGACTCGAATGGGCTTCAGAGGTTACTGGCTATGGTTGCCTGTTGAACAATTTATAAAAGTGGATGGCAGTTTGGTGCAAGTCCTTTTACCTCTTCTGCTCACCATATCTTCTTGTGCTTGAGATTAGTTCTAACGTGTCTTAAAAATCATAATCTTGGCCTTTAAATTCATCTTAGAGGCTAGAGCAGATGTTGGTCAAGCAGTCTCTTCTGATCCTTCTGAATAATGGAACTTGGTCAGATAGTGATTTCCTATTAGAGCACAGTGAAGTAGACTGCGTCCTGGGAATTTCTTCTAGAATTTGTAGTGGAAGAGGTAATAGCCGATACGAGCAACTAGGTCTCAATGTCTCATAGGCTGGCACTAAAAAGGGGATTTCATTTCAATTGGTATGGTGGTGGAAATGGTTTGGCTCTAGCTCCTCATGTCGAAAATGGTTCACCTGGAACTTGCCATGTTTCCCGAGAGCGCTACTTAACTATAACAAATCCTTTTTTTTGTGTGTGGGCAGCTTAAACTCCTTCCCATGCCCTTCTTTTTCCATTTTTCTTTTTGATTGGAAACATTTTGAGGTCAGGTTATTGAAGTGAGGAATATCTGTGTGAACGTCTTGTGTTGCTATTTTCATAGTAAATTCTTTCTGATGCAGGTATGTCGATCGGATTGCTAATGCGAAGTGGGAAGTCAAAGAGCTGGGTCTTGAGCATAATGGGTTTGTCTCATACCCGTGCATGAATAAAATTGATCTTTATACTACATTTCATGATAGTGTAGCTTACCTATTCAGATGTTCTGATATTCCAAACTCGCAATATCCCTGATAGGTACGTTGATCTGTTGCTGGGAGAATTTAAGCACTATAAAACACGGCTTGCTCATGGAGGAATTCACAAAGAGGTAAAGGCTGAGGCCACACATTGTTACACAATTTTCTGAAATTCTTACTACATGATCTAACCTCCAAGTGTCTACTGCTGTTTCAGTATCTGTCTCAAGGAAGTTTTTAGTTTGTGTTTGCTCATGTGTCAAGAATCAAGATGAATCAAACGCTTTTTCCCCTTATATTTTATCAGGTTCAAGACCTGCTGTTGGAATACGGTGTTGAAATTGTAGCTGAAACTCTCATCGAAGGGCTGTCTAGGGTCAAGAAATGTACCGATGAAGGACGTGCTCTCATGTCATTGGATCTTCAGGTTTGTTTTCTCAACTGCTTCCAAATTTTAGCATCTTGTTCAAAGTCGAGATCTAATTTACTTGGTGCCCTGCCCTTGTCCTCCCAGGTTTTGATTAATGGTCTACACCATTTTGTACAAGGCAATGTGAAACCAAAGTTGCAGGCTGTAGAAACTTTCATAAAGGTGAGCCTACACATATACTAAAATTCAGTGTGTAAATTTTAGAAAACCGGTGGGCTTCCTGAATCGGCTTAAATCACTATGATTTATATGTCCATAACTTTGTGCAGGCTTACTACCTTCCAGAAACCGAATATGTCCACTGGGCTCGTGCTCATCCGGTAAGAACACATGTTCCAATGCCTGAATGGGAACAATCCACTGAAATTCAATGCTGAATGAGTCAAAGAAAACACTCCAAGTGATTAATTTTCTATCTCGCACCATGAACACTGGAAATGCAGGAGTACACCAAGAGCCAGGTAGTTGGACTGGTGAACCTTGTGGCGGCAATGAAAGGCTGGAAGAGGAAAACCAGGCTGGAAACAGTAGAAAAGATCGAATCAGGCTGAGTGCTCGCTCAACTTCGGTACAGCCCTTGTTCTTCTTGAATTGTGTGTTTCCTGTTTCGTGCCTTTCTCCTGGCTCACTCAACTCGGCTGCCAGTATTGTTCTAATCTCCTTACCCTCTTTACTTTTCTTGCAGTTTTTGCTAGTTTCTTGAGTGAGGTGTATAATGTCTCCCGGATTATGCATTGCCCTTTTTTTTAACACCATGCTGGTAGGGTTTGTATATCTTGTAATATAGCTGGGGATTGATTCCCAGTTGATGAGGTGAGAGATCAGTCATCGGTTGTATTATTATTTCTATCATCCACTCCATATAATGAGATGGTCCATTCATTCCCAAAGAAAGAATATATAACAAATAAATGTGTTAAATATATACAAAACTGGCATAGTACACAGACTGAGAGCAGAGCACTGCTAATTCAGGACTTGTTCGTCGTTTTAGTAGCACTTCACTTGTGCTAGTTATTAGTCCATACAGGCATGAGTTGCCAATTTGTGCTAGTTATTAGTCCGTCTGCAAGCTGGGGAAAAGATGTTTGATAATCCGCCACAGCCGTCCCCAAACTTCAGCTTTTCTGGCCAAGATATAGCTCGAAAGTATCGAGTTCGGTCATCTCATTGAACTAGCTAGGTCAATTGATCGTGACTACATCTTCTCAGCTGCTCTGATTTGCGATCGAACAACCGTGCACTTGTGATGTGAGACAGAATTAGTGGGTACGAAATGTCGGCTTGCCTTTGTATTAACCAAGAGCAAAAAGAGCATGTTCTGTAGCGAATTTTGAATCCTTAACGAATGTGCATTTGTGATGTGAGACAGAATTAGTGGGTACGAAATGTCCGCTTGCCTTTGTATTAACTAAGACCAAAAAGAGCATGTTTTGTAGCGAATTTTGAATCCTTAACGAATGATTAATCCATAGAAGAAGCAATCTGATGAGTGGCTATTCTATTCAAGAATTGAAGGGCATGCACCTCCATTGTATTATGTTTCAAAATAATCGAACCTTCTGCATTAATCCTCCTGAGTGCTGTTATCAGCTTCTTCATCTTCCCCCTCTTGGAAGTTCTCATCTTCTTATCTACATTTTGTCTCCCCCTCTGCAAGATACCATCACTTCCCCCTACAGAGTGCGGATTGGGACTCCATCTCCGAGCACAGGAGAGGCCGGCGACTGCGTAATCTCACGAGCCATGTTCAGTGCAACACAAGGTTGGTCCACTGGAATCTGCAGTACTCCAACCAACATTGGAAGAACACAATTAAGCAAAACCATGGAAACATCTTCTTTTGTCTCCCTCTGTTCTCTCAAAACATAACAATGGAAGGACAAACAGAACTTACGAAATGGCCGGCTCCAAGGATCCAATAGAAGTGAAGGTTCTTGTAGGATTTGAAGAACCCTTTCGTTCCCCCTTCGCCGCAGTACAGAGCAGTTCTCCTCGTTGCTGTGAAGTTAGAAAGCCCTTTCCACCTGCAACCCCATCATCATAAAAACCATACACAGTTTACCAATCAATGATGATGAAACCACTACTCACTTGAGCTTCTGAACCCATGCCTCTGTCCCTTTTGTTGCACAGATTACATCCAGCTACAACCACGAAACGAATTCGTTAACCCGAGTACCATCATAATCAAGGACAAGGGAAACCTTATCCGCCAAATTTTAAACCGAACATCTCAAGATTAGCACATTCTGAGTGTCAGCACCGTAACCGCGTTGCAAATAGGCATTCTATGGCGGGGAAGAAATCATAGTTAAAATGTCCAAAACCAGTGAGTGTAACCTTACCTGGCCATTATATATAGTCACATTGACACCTTTGGCCAAAAGTTGATCCACCTATCAATTTAGAGAAGTGAAAAAGGAATCAATCAACATGAAGATAATTTACATAGTAGTAAATAATAAATGATATATAATTAGCACAAAACCTCGTTAATCCTAGGGTTCATAAAATCAGCAGCCATACTATTGAAAACAGACCCCGACTGCTCTCCCCATCTGCAAATTCATTTCCCAATTCAGCACATATAATTATTAAGAATTTAATTCATTAAGTAAGCTAGTAATGACTTACTGAAGCTTTTCAGGGATGATCCCAAGCTTCTTCTTGATGACACCATTCATTAAGGTTTCAATGTCGACTCCATCTTCCCCCAGCGAGCTCAGATATCTGGCATAGCTCCTCCTCGTCCTCCCCAGCAGAAGCTCCGCCGTCGTCGTCGTAGCTGCAGTCGTCGTTGTTGTCATCATCGACACCGGATCCATATCGGAATCCAGCATGAAATTGTAGAAATCCTGATTATTACCACAAGCTAGTTGAGTCATTAATATAGAAATTAATACTGAAATGAGTAAAAGGTTCACTGGTTATAGTAAAAAGCTTACCACATTGTTGGAGTAATCAGAAACCACCTCTTCTAGACGACCCCATGAATCCGTCGCTTCCAAGTACTTCCCCTCGCTGATCTGCTGCTTTATCCCCTCTGCCAATCTGGGTTTCCATTGTTAATTCCTGGGTTAATGGTACAAAGTTCAAAGATCTCAACTTTATAAACAGATTTTCGTCGAGTGGAAGCAAATGTAGTTTACTTGTTGACCAATTTGACGCCATTGGTGTCGAGTCGAGAAACAGAGCCCAATAGGGGACCCCAAGAGAGCACGAAATCTTCAGGGGAAATCCAGCTGTCTCCCAGCGCTATTCCACCAAGCTTGGCCTTCAGCTTCCCGGCCTCAATGGCTTTCAGTGCAGACAATCCCAACGTGACGGCGAATTTGCCGCCGTAGGATTCCGCCACGATGTACAGAGGACTCTGCTGTAGCTTCTCGTCTCTGTTATATAAGTTCTGTAACAGCACCGTCAAATCGGAGGCTGCTTCGACGTCGGTCTTCACCAGTGCCTCATTTTCTTCCACGAAACTGTAACCTGTCCCCACCGGCGAATCCTATCAAACGAAAGATTCACAATTTGTATTTGTCCTTTGGATTCAATTTTGTTTCGTAGTGGAAATGAACTGATTAGTTACCACGAAGAGCAGATCGGCCACGCCGAGCCAGGTTGAGTTCCTGGGCTTGAGATTGGTGTCCAGCGAGCCGACTTCCTGGAAATTCCCAATCGCTACTCCTGAAGCTCCCTGAAAATCATTTCAATCAAACACATTTTTGGGAATATGGGGTGGATCTGGAAAATGAGGAAACAGAGTAAGAATTTGCACTCACGGGTCCTCCTTGGAGCCAGAGAATGGTTGGCCATGGCTTTGATGGATCTTCAACTCTGTACGGACTCTTGTACAGCCACCAGAACATATGAGCTTCTGATTTACAGCAAAGACAACAACTTTAGAGGAGGGGATCTCAATTTTTCAATCTCCCAATTGCTCTGTTTGGTTGCAGAGAAAATGAAAGCAATATGAATGGGGAATAGACAAATTGAAAAATGGGCTTACTGGGTCGGACATTTTCATAACCCCAGGCTTCCGATCCATCTTTGTTCGTCCTGGAAATCAACCTGGCGGCTGTGGAAGAAGCTAAAACGGCGAGAAGAAGAAGGACAAGAGCCCGCAACTTGGCCATAGTTAGCTGCTGCTGTAACGAAAACAGAGAAGAATACGCGACACGATTCAGATTTTAATGGGCAGTATAGATTGCCAAAAACTCGACTTCAGTATCTGGCCGAAAGAGGGAGCAAAAGCAGCCACGCGACTGAGCAGCGAATATGGCCCCCTGGCTACGGCAGAATAAGAAGCAAGTACACAACTTTATCTTTACGACTACATTACCCAAACAACAGAATGCAGCGATACGCTTTTGCGCGAGGGAAAACGCAGTCGGTGAGCTGCTGCGGCGGCGGCGGCGGAGGTTCGTCTTTTGCCTTCTGCGTTTGCTCTGTTTGTTGCCGGCAACTGGACGCTTTGCTCTTTTTAATAATACAGCTTTTTGCAGTGCTTGTTGAAAGGGATATGGTTCTATCTGATGGTTCTGCCTACGGAACTCGTATAAGGGATGTGAAAAAATGTTATAGAACCATTGTTTGTAAGAGGTTCCTCATCGATCATGTAAACAAGATCTATACTTGTTGCAATAGCGAATGGAAGAATACAAAACCTCATGGCCAGCAAGTCGCAAGCTAGACCATTTCATCAAAATCCAGGAAGTACCGCACATTACAAAAGTATCAGTATTCAGTAGTACCTAGCTTGTGAAGGCAATTCAATCTAAGTACATTGACAACGCAAAGGTACAGAGACACCGGGCGGTCTCCTCTTCTCCCTAACAATGGCTTCCTTAATCATGGGTAACTTTTGGTGCACCTTTCTCCATATTTGGTTCACCGCACCGTCCGGGTGAACAGGTCCGATGCCACCAGGTTGGCCATTGTCGAACCAAAACATCGGCTGAACCATAGACATCTTCTGACGAAATCTGGCCTTCTGTCTCTCGGAGATGCTTTGCAGGTGCCGCAGGAGCCAGTTTGGCGTCAAGGCGTCGCTGGTTGCTACAAAGACGGAGAATTCGGAGTAATCCACCATCCCTTCGAATGGAAGCTCGATGCTGTCGCTGACAATGACCGGTATGCATAGGCTTTGGATGGCGTCGAAAAGCCGGCAAGAAGTTGGGGTGTCTCCGGCTGGGTGAAGACAGAACTCTGATGTTCTCATCCCTCTGATTGATTGCTCCCTTCCGGTTGCATTAGGAAAGCCTTCTTCCATAATTACCCCAGGCTCGTTAACCAGCAACTCCCACAATTTTTCTCGAATTATGCCTCCCTGTCGATAGGTAGCATTCAATGGCTGATTAGATGTACGATAAAAATGCCAGAGGTATCTATCTGGCGCTATATGATATATATGAATCTAAGCACTCCTACAGTACTATTCTTCAAACATCAGATGATACATCATTTTTTCTTAAGATGGAAAGACGAATTGATAACAGAAGAATGAGAGGAACTGCAAATGATAAGGTTTAATTTGGGTGAGAAAAAGTATTTTGATCTTCACTCAATATGACTAATGACCACTAGGCAATCACTATAATAAGTTCTCAAATGAAAATGCAGTAGAGTGCCAGGTGATCAAACAACGGGATTTAACAAACACCTTGCTGATGCTGTGAATGAGAATAATAAACTACTAACTCACCCTTTGCCGATGCTTGGCTCCTTTGAAATATAGGAGAGTGTGACGCTTCGTATTTTCAGATAAGGGCAATGGAGGAAGTAGATGTGTGTAAGGAACTATCACATCTTTGATAAGAGAAACTTGAGTATGCTGAACCCGCTCTGTCAAGCTGCCATTTGATGATTTCCTGTCAAGCCTGTACCAGCCACCAAAATCAACAACCAGGAGAACAGCGGGGGCTATCTCGGCTTTCACATGCCACATAGCTACTGGGTCTGCAATACCCTATACACAAAATGAACTTTCGTATGTAGGTTTAGCATATACATGATGAACAGAAACTATAAGCTAACTAAACACCTGATTCCATATTAAATAACCCAAATCACGAAAGTTTGAGTTTATCAAGAATACGAACAATGTTACCTGTAATAATGAAAACATGATCTCTACCCCCAGACCGCTTCCATGCCTCTGATTTCGTAACAAAATCAAGTGTCTCCTTCTGCCTTTGGTAATCCTCATTGCCTTCCTTCTTCTTAAACGTGCCCTTCCCCCTTGCAAGCTCCATTTCAGCACTCAATGTGGCAAAGAAGGGCACAAAGAAGACATCAGCCTTGCTCTCGTCAAACACCCTTTTGACGAATGAGTTTGTCCTTGAAGCTTCTGGTGTCATCAAGTCCCCCAAGAGCCAGTACTCAGCACTGTATTGTTTGATTACTGGATTCTCCGGATATGGAGGAAATTTTGTGCCTTTGTGGAAAGACACGGTCTTCGTTTGGTCCTTGGGGTGATCCGGATCAGAGCTAATGCGTGCATCAGGTACAGAGGAAGCCCAATATTTCTCCAAGAGACCATAGTTGAGAGATCTAGGCAGGTTTACTACATAGACTTTGAGGGATGTTTGGGCAGTGTTAAAATGGGTTTGTGATTCCAGAAACAGCTGGGGCTGGGATGGGGTTGAGTAAAAGTGGAAGAAAATAGAGAAAAGGGAAACAGTTACGAAGGCGAGGAAGATAGAGACAACGGAACACCACGGAAGTTGAGTCCGTCTGATTGCAAACATAGTAGGCGCATTGCTCTTGGGAATCATATTCAAAATAGTAAGATACTGGTTGGTCTGTTGATTTCTTGTTGCAAGATCATGACAGGGCTAGCACCACCTCGGTGGATTGTAACCCGCCATCAAGTACCTGAAGCATAATATCATGTCACAGATCAAGACGGAAAAGGAACTTCTGAAATAACAAAAACAAGAAAGCCGCTAGCATTCATTAGCACAGGTAACATTAAACCTTTCAAGCTACCCGATCTGCATTGTAACTTATAATCTACAAAATCTCCAATCAATATGAAATTCACACACCCACTAATGCAGATTAAGGAAAGCATCACTGAAGTGAACAGTATACGGATCTACTGAGCTGTTAGAGCAGTAATTGAAGTTCACTACTTACTTGGGCTTAACACTACTGTAAAGACAGAGGCTTTCCTGGAACCCAATTGGAACTCTATGGAGAAAGAAGCGGGAAGGGCGAAGGACTCTCCTGTCTTGCGGATCCAGTCGAGGAGCTTCCTCACGGTAAGCTGCATCCGATGAGGCTGTAAATCAGATCAGATTGAATTCCCAATCAAAGCAGAGAGTTATTGGGGGTAAAGAGAAGGAAATTACCAACCGCCGGTTTAATTTCGCAGTGGATTGAAATGGGACGCGGTGGTGTTCCAATCGCCGGCGAGGCCCAAGGTTGAAGCTGATCTCAAGAAAAGACGGCAAGAGGCGATGGACAAAAGGGAAGTAGAAGAGAGAGGGGAAAAGTGGTACCTGCTTCTGCGTTTTGGTCCAAACGACAGGCATTGGAAGACGCATAAACGTCAAAGGGGAAAGACTGGAAACTTGGGCTACAAAATTATGGCCCGGGCCATAAAATAACAAGGAGGTGGGAACGGGCCCACTTTCATCCATGACTGGGTTGGATGGGCCTATGTTGGGCAGGGAGGAGAGAGTCCAAAGCACGAGAGGACTTTTAACTATTCTTATACAGTTAGAAGGGTTGTTTGGAGGTTGTGATTTCAAGCGATGTATTCAACTAATGCATGTAATGTCTAAATTAAGTCATCTTTTTAAATAAATTTGTGATAGAGTACATATATTATATTTTTTTGGGCCCACCAACAATCACTCAAAATGAGTGATTATCAATCTCTACCAAAACTGAGATTGTGACCAATGAATTGTGTACCCTCTATATTTCATTTATAACAAAGCACAATGTAAACCTCCAAATAATGTATTTTTAAAATCCATATTTTTCATCAATACATCAAAATACAATACACAAATTGATTAAATACTTCAATTTGGAGAATCCCAACTTCCAAATAACCCTTATACCCCAGGCAACAAGTGTTATGATTAGGGATGGCAATGGGGCGGGTTTGTCTAAACCATCCTCATCCCCATCTTCAAATATCCAACCCATACCCGCCCCATACTCATGCGGGGGAATGTTTGGCAAACTCATCCCCATACCCGTGGGTTTCGGGTACCCATGGGTAATACCGGTACCCGTACATCCAACATTATTATCCTAAAATTTACAAGAAAAGTCTTAACTATAACTCTAAATGTACCTATTATATCACGAATTAAACAAAACACGATCATTTTCTTAATACGGTTCAAAGAATGATCCTAAAACATTCATTAATACATAATATAGAGTATAATATTTTTCAAATTATTATGTTCTAACTCTGATACATCTACTAAGAAATAATTAACTAACATAATCTTGTTGACAAGGGGGAAAGTGAAAAGGTGAAAGGAGAATAGAGGGAAATGAATAAGGTTTTGATGAAGGTGGTCACTCAACTGCATTTCTACTATTTATTTCCTCAAATTATCCTCATAATCATTGATAGGTTACAATTTGATCCACATATATTAATATATGTGAAGAAATTCTCTTGGTGGGGAGGGTATGAGTATGGGGCGGGGGAGGCTAAAACCATACTTGCCCCATACCCATCAAGCTTTTTGCGTGTTTTACCCATACCCGCCCCATACCCGGTCAAAGCGGGGATTACCCGCATTGACTGGGTCGGGGACGATCGGGTACCCGCGGCCATGGGTTTAATTGTCATCCCTAGTTATGATATCGTTGAACCGTGCATGTGTGACTTAATTTATTAACATGTTTATTTGTATTTTTTCTAATTTAGCTTTTTCAATCTTATTTTCACCCAATAAAATAAATTGAGATAGATGCGAGATCTTATTTTCACCCAATAAAATAAATTAACATACATGTGAGATTTAATTTTTCAATTAATTATACTCGATTATCCATTATATCATTACTATTTTAATTTTACATTTGTAAAATGTTTTTTCTTCAATATTCATTTTCTTCTAATAAAACGTCATACCGGATCAAAACAACTACTATCCAACAGAGATCCATGCTTTATACTAAATGAATACGAATATTGAGATACCCGATCTGCTTGCCTCTTTTCCATCACTAATCACCATCCAATAGCATGATCCATGAAACCGTACCATATCGGCGACTGATCAACCACGAAATACCAGTATTGAAAGCTAAATCAGTAGGCAGTACTTAGCAGTCTAACTGTTGAACTACGGTTAAACCACGATTTTTATAATAAAATAACCTATCGTTGACTTTCTCGATACGATCTTCCCGGTGGCATGCTGTTCATGCCCAATAGCAGCCTAACAATGCAGGCCAGGCGGGAATTTGATCCTTATCAGTTATCACCATCTTCCTCGTTTGTCTTGTAACAATCTTATGAATCCCCAGGCCCCACTTCTCCTAGTACCCTCCAATTTCCATAAACCCTCCCCCTCCAGGCTCCATCAACTCGACAAAATACCTTTTCTGTTCCTTTCTCCCGAAATCGATTCCTCTTTTGCTCATTTCACATCACCAATAAGTGAGACATGAGTATTCATACTCTCCAAAGTTCTCTTCTCCTCTCTTCTCTTCAAACCACAATGAACTCCAACAATCGGAAGATCCAGCTCACGCGCCGCGACGGCAGCTCCGACTCCGTCGTCGTCGGCTCGGTCTTATTACCTCCGCCGTTTCCCGAAACGCCGCCGGAGATGCTGCACTACCCGGACCACCGCCGGACCATCGATTCCTCCATGGCGCTGACGATTCTGCTGCTGCTGACGGCCATCTTCTTCGTGGGTTTGTTTTCCCTGTACATCCGCAGATTCTCCGGCGACGCCGCCGCCGCCGCGGTGTCGTCGGCGGCGGAAGTCGGCAATCACTACCGCCGCGGCAGCCAGAAGAAAGGGCTCGACCCGGAGGTGGTGAGGTCGCTGCCGGCGTACTGCTACAGGAAGGGCGGCGAGGGGAAGTATGATTTGGCGGAGTGCGCCATTTGCCTGGGCGAGTTCGAGGAGGAGGCGGCCGTGAAGATGATACCGGTCTGCCAGCACGTGTTCCACGCGCAGTGCGTCGAAGCGTGGCTGAACGCGCACGTGAACTGTCCCTTGTGCAGAGGCACTCAGTTTCTCGGAGTGGTGGTGGAAGGCGGCGACGGAGGAGGAGGAGGAAGCGGTGGTTCGACGAGGGTGGTGGAAGGAAGAAGATCGACGGTGGGAAGTGAGGACGCGTGGACGGTGGAGATGGGTTTAGCTGGTGGGCTGAGGAGGGTCTGTAGCTCTTCGAGTTTGGTCAGAAAGGGACAGGAGAGGATTTCCTTACCCAGAACCTCCAGTTTCTGATACGTGTGCCCCGCACGTGTAAATATTTACTGAGGATGTGAATAATTAATATAATTATTATGTGAATATGGATGTGGTGGTAGGTGTTAGTTGTTTGGTCAAGTTTACTCTGTTTGGGGAACAGCCTAATTAATTGAATGGTAGTTGAAATACAGCAAAGAGCAAATAACGTTGATGCATTGATTCTGACCCGATTGTGGCACTTTCCAGTCCATCATTTATGTACTGCATAATTTGGCTAGCATTATGCGTCAACACGGGCTAACATCGTTGGATTATACGTCGATGCAATCTCGCCATCTTATAAATCGAACGACTGAGACTTCGGACACGCGTTAGCACCTCCGAGAACACTTGTCGATCTCTTGTTATTCATATGGATTCAAAATTATATTTGAATAGGTAACAAAAATATCGTTCTATCAGGTTAAGAGATGGAGTAAGCTCGGATGACCTCAATTACAGGCGCTCTGCACATCGGGCACTTTTCGGTTGCCTGGACCAACGCGTTGGCACACTTTGAGCATGTGCACATGTGCCCGCATCTGCATGAAGAACAAAAAGATTGAAAGTGAAGGGAATTAGGGCAAAAGCTCATTAGCTCGTACCTGAACTGATAATGGTAACGAAAATTTGTTATTCGTACCTGTACAGCAAGGAATCAATGCTGCTCTCCTTACAGACACAGCACATCCCTTTCCTAACGTGCTCCCACCTCGATGGATCCTCCGGCAAACTGTCATCGCATGTCCCTGAAGGTTCGGGGGATCGATTGAGAGCAGCTGAAACTTCCTGTTTGATAGAGCGCTGCAACTCGAGTTGCATGTCCATGCAGGCTTCCAGCATCCTCTGCATGTTGTTCATCCTCTGTTGCATCCTTGCCATGTCGATTCTCAAATCGTTAACGATATCCCACTCCTGCGTTCCATAATCCACCAACATGTTTCGGTTCATACGTACGATCTTCAAACTCGTAACGGGCAGCTTAGCGTGAGCAAGAAAGGAAGGAAGTGGCGAACTTACCATTCCAAAGCGTGGATGCATTTCATCATGATGAGGCCAGCGGTAATGCTGTGATTCCCTGTCCCACAGCCTTTGGACAGGAAGTGATTGGGGTGGTAAAGGTGGAGGATTTGGAATAGAGTCTGCTCCACTGGCATTCTGATCAACAGTTGTATGCGGATGAGCCAACGCTTGTTCCAGTGAGCTAGGAGATGTTTCTTCTTGCAGCTCCCAATCAAGTTGAGTATTACCACTTTGCCTTTCCACATAAGACTGTATCAATTGGTCGAGACTCTCACGGAACCCACTTCGAAGAAGAGTGGACACACTTCTCCTGCAAGAAAATGAGGTGAAACAACTAACATTAGAATAACTTGATAGCCATTTAAAGAAGCCAAAGGAGAAAATAAGGGCCCCTGTAATAAAATTTCATACCTACTCAGAAGTTCCCTGATCTCCTCACTGTAGACATTATCATCATCAGTAAAATGAAATGGATGATCCATCCTTCCAACTGCAGCAGCATCCCAACTTGAAGAAGAAGGCTCTTCTTCTTCTAACCAACTTTGCATATCCTCTTGAAACTCACCACCATCTACTTCATGCCATTCTCCAGAGGCCTCAACTGTATCATCATGGTTTCCTAACCAATCATCAGCAGTGGCCTCACTTTCAAAAGTTAGATTCTCAGGCTCTTCTGATCGTGCTTGATTGCCTGCATTGCTTTCAGAATAATCCATGTCATTCGACTCAGATTGTTCAGAAAATGCTTCAATAGCAGCAGGACTCCGTCCTCCACTCTCAGTCGTTGGTGGAAATGTGGCTTCTTGCACATCTCTGCTCATCTCTTCTGCATTATCACCAGATGATTGCTCGTCTTCTCTTGCATCCACACCCTGTGAAGGTTGCCTAGACCTGTCCTCTAAAATATCAACAGATCCTTCGGTAACCACATCTTGATTCGTGCTAGACCCAGTATTGTTTCTTGCATCTGTCGTCCTATGGCTGTTACTTTCTTCAAATCTCGACTGTGTTTGACGAGGAGATTTGTCTGCAGCCCTCTGTGAATCATTTGCTTCGGAATGCTCAGTTATGTCACCATTTATGACGATGTTAGATGAGGTATCAGAAGCATTGTTGGCTAGTTGACCAGAAGCTGAATGGTCCAGTCTTGAAACAAGCCCTTCCCTGCATCAAGAAAGCATCCATGATCACATAAACAATCAATAAGAAAAATTTGATAAGAAAAACTCAACCTAAAATATATAGAAAATGTAGGAACGCCGTGTAAGTTCATATTCAAGTCCTATTGTACAAATAGTGTGCATATTGTTTTCAAGAATGACATAACACCGTAGGTGCCAGAAAACAGAAAAGAGAAAAGAGGGAGTAGCTTATGTAAAATAAGAAGCTTGACATCCTATGCACATATATGCCGTACCTTAAATCAGCTACAGAATGTCTTTCCCGCAGCAAACCCAACTCACGTGCTGCTGTCGATCTAGGTCTGTCATTTTCAATCATTCTGCCATTCCGGAGGAACCTGCCTCTGAGTAATGACTGCAAAATGTTATAATCATATTCTTAGCTACCACACATTTAACAAGAAATTACATTTCAAATCAAATTTTTCCATAACAAGAACCTGTGTGTTTTAAGCAACGACTACCCGTTATAATCAACATTCAACCAGTGAACGATTGTAACCAACAACTATAATCGACCAGGGATATTCAACAGCAGCTAACCTGAATCCTGTTACGGTGAGGAAATTGAGTAACAGCCCTATGCTCCAGCAAACCTTGAAGCTCTCTTTGCCTTTCTCGCTCAGCCTTCTTAATCATATCAAGGAGAGCCTGCCTCCCACAGAGTCGACCAATCCCCCTTCTGGGATGCCGCTCTGGTGGTCCTTCACTACGATGAAGATAAAGACCATCAAGAACTTGTTCAATCTGTCCAGCAGCAGGACCATTGTTTATCTTCTGTACCCACTCCCGTATGACTCTCACTCTCTGCTGCTCAGTTTCACCCAGCCATTCGGCCCTCGACCCATTTCTCCTGGAGACATGAGGAGTGCTGCGTTCCCTTGCACCGCCACTACTCATCCACTCCCTAAAAATTTGCCTCACTCTCTCCCTCTCTATCTCCCCAAGATCAGATCGATCATCCTCATGTCCATACTCACTCTCCCCTCCGCTACCGATCCTCACCTCTTCATGTTCATCACTACCAATATGGTTGCCACCGGAAACATCATCTCCCCTTGACAGGTTGCTCAAGACCTCACCCCTGTACTGGAGCAATCTCTCACCAACTCTACCCTGACCATGACTCACCCCATGCTCATCCTCAAGCTCCCTCCACATTCTCAGGAGAGAAGATGCATGGGTGCTACCCCTCCCATCACTGCCTTGATTCCGGCCTGATCCGGATTGTGGGTCCCTCAGGAACGGTGAATCAAGTACAGAAACATTTTGCAGGCCAGCAGCAATAGCCATCAGTCGCTGAAATCCAGATTAACTGTGGGGTAAGCTAAGAAACCGTCTCAACCCATCTTCTGCTTAAGCTGAACGGGACCAAGCATCACTAATGGGCACACGATCAGGCAACTCATTACTGCATCAATTCAAAAGAGAAACAGTGAGAATGTATGCAAAAACTAATTGAAGTAACTGATTAAAACTACTGAATCAAGTACCTGACAGGGAAACCATAAATCACAGAAATAGCGTAGCTAAGATCCGCTTCCTAATTTATACGGAATTCCATAGAAACATAAGATTTCCCGTCACCAAAAAACTTCATAGGAAACATAAGAATTCCCGTCACCAACTGAGATAGGGATTTGAATCCAATTCAATCAAAAGCCCTAAAGCACTAAATCTTCAATCAGCCGGCCTATTCCAATGCAGGACAAGCCAAGAGACCAAATCTCTCGAAGCCGCATTTCCGAATCCCAGCTGGCCGAGGCTCCACCAATTCCACAGTCCAACGGATTCTCCAATGCCCCAAGTCTAAACAAGAGATTCATACCACCGCTCCGATTCCCCATCTCTCAGGAACCAAAACAAGAAGAAACGAGAACAAGTGGAAGGAAAAGGCTAAATCGCCATCATTATAAACCAGGGAGCTCCTACCAACAGCTCACCGAATCCAGCACAGGGACAACAAAAGGCATGGTAAATTATAAGCAAGAGATTCGTGGTGAAACTTACCGGCGATGGAGTGGAAGTAAAGGAAACGGAAACCTAGAGGGGATCGAACGGGAGAGAAAGTGAAAGACTGGCGTTGCTGAGAGAGAGAGGGAAGGAAGGTGACTTTGGGAGTTGTCAAAAGGGGAAGAAAGGTCACGTAAGCGGGAATTTTCTCAGTTTAACCGTCGCTCTAGAAAGAGAGAGAAGGGAGCTTTTATATACGATGAAACCTCGGCAGCGGCCGTAGCGAGAAGAAGAAGGAAACGGAGGGAAACGCTCCAACGGCAAGTGATTGTGAAGGAGGAGAAGAAGCCGGTGATGGAACCACCGTGGATTCCTCGTTCTTTTTTTTTTCGCTTTATATTTTTTGATTTTGGGTAATGACTATTTATTAATCAAATCTTTTTTTGGATTATTTTTTATTAGTCAAATCTATCGAAATACTAAGAATTAACCAAATGTTAACTTCAAGTTAGCAATTTTGTTAGTAAAATATTGACTTGGCAACATGATACTGACTTGGAAGAGACACATGAACGTCAACATTCCAAAATTTTAGTATTTTAACTAAGAAGAGAGTTACAAAATTATTAACGATAACGTAAAAATGACTAATATTTTGATGCATTACGAAAGATTGGCTAATTAATAGCATTTTAATAGGTTTGGATAATATAAAAAAATTTAAAAAAAGATTTGGATAAAAAATAGGCATTGCCCTTTGATTTTTATTTTCATAACTTTTGGTATATGTACGAATCAGTCCCTAAACTAATTCGAGTCGAGTTTTTACTTGATATTGTTATGTTTAAATTGAGTTAAGAGAGGTCGATTCGAGCTCCGTGAAAATAATGCATCTCAATCTTATCTTGGTTGAATCCAACAATGATAAATGCTTTAACACAAATTCGAAATCACAAAGTGGAAACAATAATCCATAAGTTTCATTTATTAGGTTCAATCTCATTTCTTTTTTTGGAATTTAAGTTGATGCACACAAGTCATTTTACGCCGAACTTGTAACACATTTTTCACACATTAAAAAATAACTCTAGCTCCCTCATTTGAATAAGGATATCCATAAAGCACCTTGATTAATTTTTATTTTTTTATTGAAGGGAGGTGCCGGCAACAAGACTGCCGATCACCAGGGGAGAAAGCGATGGCATCTTTTTTTTTTTTGTCAAAAGATAATATATATTAACCCATCAAAAAGATAGTTACATCCTAGAAAGCAGCCAGACCCTGAAATCAAAACAACGGTTCCCAGTTGAGTACAAAAAAGGGCTTTTCTAGCAACTAAATGTGCTACCCTATTGTTCTCCCGACCTATAAACCGCACAGAAAACCCTGGATAGGCAGCAAAATATTGACAAATCTCGTCCAGGACTGCCCCCAAGCGATTGTCCCGCGAATCGGCCTGATTAATCTTGTCAATAATGACCTTCGCATCACCCTCGAACCGAACAGCGGACAAACCCCCCTCTAAACACCAAGTGATCGCCTCACGCAACACAAGTAATTCCACCACCATTGGATCATCAATTTGAGCAAAGTGCACACCTTTAGCCCGAAGGACCGTCCTTCCTGGACCACAAAGAACCATCCCGCCAGCCGAGTGAGAACCCCTCCTAGTTGCCCCATCCCACATGCAAACCAACCAAGCATCATCCATTTGGATCACTGGCTGGACTACCTGGCACGACACCCGTGACTGCTGGTCCACCGGCAGCCCCATCCACTCCTCAATTTGCTGAGGAAATTGGCGCATTAAAGCCGGAAGCCCAAATTGTTTGCCCTCAAAGACAACCTAGTTCCGCGAACGCCAGATCCGCCAAAAAACGGCGACCACCGCCATAAACAGCGATTGATCATGGACTAGGGCAAGCATCCGCTTCAGAAATAGCGGAAAAGTGTGCCGAGGCAAAGCCTCACCTAAATACTCCAACCCCGATAAATCCCAGAGAGCCCTCGCAACCGGGCAGTAAAGAAATAAATGTTCCATAGTCTCGGGACCATCCCAGCAAACCGGACATCGGGGGAGCACAGGAACATTCTTCTCATTGAGCGCCTCTGTGTTTGGCAAGGCTCGGTTCAAAATCTGCCAGAGAAAGACTTTAAGTTGGGGGGGAATTTTAGCTTCCCACAACCGGATCCAGCTTTGTCTATCCATCCAACTCACCGAGTCTCGCCACCCACCCCTCCTCCTGTCAAGCTCAACAGCCAGATGGTAAGCTGTCTTAACCGAGAAAACCCCATCCGCAGTGCTATTCCATATAAGTTTATCATCCACACTCCGCCTCGGAAGTGGGATAGCTTTAATGGCCCGACAGATAGAAGGGTCAAATCATTGACTAAGCTTATTCTCATCCCAGCGCCCTTCCCCTTGACAAATAACCTCCGCCACCAGAGGATCCCCCCCATTTGGCAGGACACGAGGATTATAGCAAGGAGGATCCAGCTGAAATCCAGGAATCCAATTAGAATGCACCAGGGAGGCCGAAAGACCATTTCCGATCTGCCATCTTAACCCTGCCTCCAAAAGCTGGTGCCCAAACAAGATACTCTGCCAACCCCAAGACGGCCTAGATCGGGCAGTAGCAAATAGAAAAGATCCTTGAGGAAAGTACTTCCCTTTATACACCTGTGCCAGGAGGGAGTGCGGCTCTTGGAGAATACGCCAGCCGATCTTTACTAAGAGGGCCTGATTAAAATGTTCAAACCTTCGAAATCCAAGACCCCCCTCATGCTTACTCCGACAAAGGTTCCGCCAGGACACCCACTGAATCTTGGAGTGTCCCTCCTCAGCTCCCCACCAGAAGCGGGCCACATGTCTATCCAATAAACGACAAAGAGAGAGGGGCAACCGGAAACAAGACATAACATATAGGGGCAAAGCCAAAGCAATTGACTTAATTAAGGTCTCCTTAGCCGCCCAGGATAAAATTTTCTGCTTCCAGCCCTGCAGACGCGCCAGTAACTTCTCCTCCAGATATCGGAATGTCTCCATTTTGGATCGAGCAACCAACGTGGGCAATCCCAAATACTTATCATGTACCCCTACTGCTCCGACTCCAAGAATCGCAGCCAAAAAATCCTGATCCTCCAAGGCAACATTTTTGCTAAAGCAGACTGCCGATTTTTCCAGATTAACCCGCTGCCCACTCAGCTCCTCATACTCATTTAGCACCACAATTAGATTCTCACACTCCTGAAGAGAACCTCGCAGGAATAGATAGGAATCATCGACAAAAAAACAAGTGCGAGATCCGAGGAGCACGCAGCGCCACCTTCACCCCCTCCAACTTCTTTTCAGAGATTGCCTTCCGAAGAAGGGCCGCAAACCCCTCCGTGCATCAGCCAACAAGGTCGAGCGAAACAAACAGCAGAGAGATAGTCACAAGCAAATTAAAAGCCCAGAGAAGCTTCAACTACAGGAGAAGGCAAGAGGTTATCTTCGAGGAAGGTAGCTGCAAAGATCAAACGACCACCTGTCTAGGGAAGCTTACCCCCTCAGATCTTCCAGTAAAATTTTCTATAATTCGAGTGGAGGATTCAGCAGTTCAAACGTCCCGAAGGGATAGACGAGATTGTGCTTCGAGAGCCAGTCCGCGACTCTATTCCCTTCGCGGTACGTATGAACTAATTGATTAATTATAAGTAATCATGGGACATGACAGGTCTTCTCGAACACTAATTCGAGTTTAAAATTCCATTGCAAAAAAATTCATTTATATATTGATTGTTAATTTTTGTCTTTAATGATTAAAAGTTGCCTATATACAATCTAGTTCAAAATGTTTCATCCATCCTTCACAAACTGAAAAGGAAACTGTTGGGCATGTGACTCGGATCGCACCCCACGGCAGAAGCACTAAGGAGTCGCGCCAAGGTTAAGCGCGCGAGCCAAGCAGAAGCACTAAGGAGTCGCGCCAAGGTTAAGCGCGCGAGTCGAGCGCACGAGTCACGCCGGAATCAAGCGTGCAGGCAAAAGCCACCCCTGAAGAGGCGCGCGCAAACACTGAGCGACGACGCTTGGGACAGGCGTGGGCCCTTGTCGAGGAGTTGTAGAAGCGGCGCCACGTCATCCAACGGGTAGTCACCATCACAGTCCTAGGTATAGTCCTGCTATGTCAGTAGTCACATCAGGGTCCTAAAAGTATGGCCTAAATCCCTGACATGTCAGTGGTCACATCATTGTGCCCACTTGTAACCCAACCACTCACCCACCAACATGTAGCCTATAAATATGGCATTTACTCCGGTGGGTGAGGGGATCGGATTTTTCAGACTCTATCTCTAAGATCATCAACTTCTCTCTCTAAGACTACTTCCATTTCCCACTCTTTTCATAATCTCCGGAATCTATCCATGACAATCGTTCCTTCATTGCTTACTCCTCTTGACCCATTTTCACGAGCCTCCCTTCTACACCCAGTTAGGCTCAAACAGAAACATAAAAGGTCGGCCAGTGAATATATATAAGCCATTAAGCCTTGAGTAAGCTAATATTAGGGCTTTGATTAGGACCCTTCCGTTTTTTTTTTTTTTTTTTGCCCTAATCATGTCAAAACCTCTTTTTGTTGCCATATTAAACTAAGCTCATTCCTCTAAACGGGAAAATGGTTGGCCTAAAGAGTGTGCCAGATTGCACTTTTGTACTTTGAGCTTCTTCCGACATCCAACCAAACACAACTCGAACTGATCATGTAAAAGAAGAACTAATTAATGTAAATTTTGTGTCGTTTTTTCTTCGAACTTGAGTCACATATTTGTTTCATTGCAGGTCGAGTCCCGATGTAATAATTTATTATGGGAACACGGAATGAGACAGATCAACCCATATAGATATATACGTAATTTAAAGAGATAAAAACACGTTACCGACCTCTTGACGTGCATCCACCAGACTTCCATGTGGGGAGCAAATGACTGTTGAGTTTCTTTCTCTTTCTCCCCTCGAGCAAAATGCAAAATGCATGCAGGCGGCCGGTTCTTTTCTTATCACCAATCCAATCTTAATTAAACCAGGGAGAAAACTACAAAGAGAAGGTGTACAAAGTTGAGAGGACAAAAAAATGAAAGGGAGAGGACTGGATCCAAATGGATAGATGTATGTCATGAAAGCTTATATGGTGATTAATTATTATGCCTTTTTTTAAGTTAATAATTGAAGGGAGACCCATGAGGGTTCAATTTTCACTAATCACTACTTGGTGAGTGCTGCAGTCATGTCGGTAATACTTCGGGACATATCTATTTATTCGTACATGTGATTGATAAACATACGTAACACGAAAAAGATATGTCGTAAATCAGTTATAAAGAGAGTAACATGACTGATAAATCCAAAATATTTTGAGCGTAACATGATCTAATTAGTTGTTCACATTATAAAGCTTACGTTGTAATTCGCTTTATGGAAAGAAATAACAAGACGAGAGTAAAACCCACATCCCATCTCACTTTGTTATTTGTTAATGTGGGCAGGTAATACTTACTTACACGAGATGAATCGGGATCAACTAATTAGATCATGTGAATTAGGTCTAAATTGACATTCTTCCAATCATATGGAATCACATATCACAATAGTTAATCTAATAACAATTATAATGATTTATGTCAACGTCGACCAATTTCTTTGTAATCGAACGAGCACGATAAATATGTGAAAGTCGATACCGCCCGGATCATTCCATGTGAGAACGAAGGAAAAAAAAACTGAAATAATGCCATGACCTACAATGACAATACATCACTGATCCAATCACATATGGGCAATATCGATCGCAAACGGAATAGAAAGAACAGAAAGAGTTAAAATAGGTAGGTTGTCTGTCTTTCAGCAGCTTCTCCTCATCCTTCTTCTCTTCACATCATTTTCCCTACCAATGAAAAGTTGTCTTCAATGTTCTTCCTAATCCTACAAACACCATTCATATATGATCGATGAACATTATAATGGAGAAGGGTCTATCAGAAAACAACCATTGCAAGTTGCTTTGTCCCTTGAAAAGTAAAAAAAGGTGATGGGGATGTTAATCACTTTTACGGTTAAAGCCGTCTCAAAATATTACATTGGCGAAAATGATCATACGAGTGGTTATAGATTAACATCTCTCATTTAAGAGTGTAGCTCTTACCCACTTTCGTGAAGGGAAAGACCAAGGTGACCTCCAAACTATGCGTGTGCATCGTTCGATTGAGTGAGTGGACGGATTGGGTTGAGTTGGTTCAGGCGAGATACTATTTTTTTTTATAGATAATTTGTTATAATAAACTTTCTAAGACGGAAAAGGCTGGAGTAACCATCCTTATTAAAAACGTATTTCACTCGAACAAGGAGAATTGAGAGTGGTTGTTTTATCATTGATACGCTCGATTGAAACTCCGTCGTTCGCGGTCACAGGAACGCTTTCAAAAGAGCAATCTAACCGGTAACTCAAGCAAATCGGAAAACTAACACGATGTGAGATTCAACTCCACGTGTCTCCGAAGGTTCGAATGTTTATTAGGGATATATAAAATCCATCCATTCAAGAATCAAAACGATAACTAAGGCCTCGTTTGCTAATGGGATTTGGAAATGAGGGTTTTGGTCTAGATTTGGGTTTTGAAAACCTTAAGGATTTATAATGGATTTGATACATTGTGTTTTTGTAAAGTCTCTTGTTTGCTACATAGATTTGATCATGGATTTAAGGATTAGGGATTTATGACTAGAAAAGGTAGATTACCACATTGTCCTTCTTTATTTCTTTTTTTTTTTTGGGTAGAAAGCCTCCACCTCATCGCAAGTTATTATTAGCAGCCTCATCGCAAGTTTTTCCTTTGAAAAAGAAAGCCCCCACCTCCAGCCGCTCACATCTCCACCGCCAACAATCAGCATACCCAGAGGTGTGGGATCCTTGTGATAGCAACGCGAGTCTTCCTTTCATTAACGGCTACTACAATTCCTCCGGAGGATTCGTCCCCGTGGACATGAGAAGCGGTCAGAACGTCCGCGCTTGGATCGATTTTGACGGTAGCAATTTCGATATCAATGTGACGGTCGCGCCGATTGGGATCAAAAACCCTCAATCCAGTGGCCGGTCGTGAACACTATCTTCTCCTGTGCTAGCTGGACTCGGGTAAATCTCTTTCTATTCTTCTCCATTCATACGATGATTGACTAAGATGGTTGATGCTCGTGCGAATCAGTTGAAAGGAACCTGCAAAATCAACTCATGGCAAGTAGAAGGAATTGGGCGAATCTGGTGGATGACTTCGAATACGATGAGGAAGAGGTAAAATGTGGTTGTGGGCTTAGGGCTGCTCGGAAAATTTCCCACACAACCAAGAATCCGAATCGCAAATTTTTTGGATGCCCAAAATATGGTTCGAAGGTATGTATTCCTTTTAGAAATTTCGACATTCCCTTGTGTCCCTGAATCGTCAAAGTAGTGGTTTGCCAACGTTGATTTGCATTTGTGTACAGACTAGTGAACCTTGTGATTTCTTTCAATGGTATGACATAAGAGTTGCTGTGTTCAAATCAACAAGAATGCTGTCTGAACTGGTTGCAAAGTTAACACTTGAGAATGAAGAGCTTCGTGCTTCATTAGAGAGACTTGGTGCTCGTCTGGCCAAGGAGACAGCTACGCCATGCTGTGTTGAAATAAGTGAAGAGTTGCAGACTGTGAAGCAAAGGTTGGAGCATTTGGAGTTAGAGTCTTCAAGGAGGAAGTGATTGTAACATAAGTTGTATAATCCTATGTGGAATGTTGTTGACTAGCTAACATAGTTAGCATGTATTTACTTGTGTGAATGAAATCACGCTTGATGCTGCAAATGTAAACAGTAGGAAGTGAATGAAAGCTTGATTTTGTCCCTTTCATGGTGTGAATAAATTGCTGCAACTTTCAATGTGTTTGGCCTATGAAATATGCAGCAAGTGTGCAATGAATTTTCTGAATCTGCAGAAGGTTTACATAAAATAGGACAATACCATGTTCCCATACATTATAGCAAGATTCTTACATATACAACAAACTTCCTGAATCTGCGCAAGGTTAATTACATAAAATAGGACAATACCATGTTCTCTTACATTCTACTACACACGAGTTGGAATGATAAATAAACTTCATCAAAATCAAACTATTCCTACCTTCATCAACATCCTAAGCACTGTCCAATCCTGGTTGCTTCGACTTGCCAAAAAATGAAGTTTCACATACCATTCCACATGTGCTGTACAAAATCTTATGTCCAAATGCTAGCTACCCCCATTTATGGTCAACGTAGTAGACTCTTCACAAAATAGAAGCGGTCCTCTTCGTTCTTAAGAGCATAAAAGAGTTTTGTCTTCGATTCACTGTCCACTAGAGCGATTGCAGCATCAATGACTTGGCATCGTGTTAGTCCATCAATTTTTCCAATCTCAGCCATTAGTGCAGCTTGCTTACTGCTGTCATTATCTTGATCACCTAGTATGGATCCAAGAGCTTCTACAGCCTTGTCAATAACAGGCTTCAAACCACCAAGCTCAGACACAACATTCGCTATAGCTTCATCATTGTTGAACTCGACCCTTTTAGCCTTCTTCTTAGCAACGGAGTTGCTGCCAACAGCACCCTTCGCAGATGGCTCCCCCTTAGTTGCTTGGCCATGTGCCTGCTGATGCCCTGCACTTTCTCTAAGACTCTGCTCAATTCCTTCATTCATGATGTCAACCAATATCTCCGTGCTATTCGGGTCTTCTAAATCAATGGGTGAGTCTAAGCTGTCCAGATTGACAAATGTTTGAGGCGAGTAAACCGGATCTGAAATTCCACCTGTTACCCTTCCTTGAGCTGTTCCGCCTTTGCCAAATATCTTCAGAAGTTCATAGTAGTGTGGGAATGGCTTCTTGTTGAGGTTCTTGATGTTTGGATGCACCTAGAACATTCTCAAAATGGTTATTCGAGCTGCTATATCAATTATAATAAGCTAAGCAATGAAATAATGCCATTACCTTCATCAGATCATCAAACACATCATCCTCCACCACTGGTGTTAGAGTCAACTCATCCCACCCATTTCCACTCTTTGAACGCAACAAGTGTACAGCACTAAAATCCCTTTTCAGCTTCCTGTGCCTCGATCGAATATTTGGATCAACCTTGACCCCGCATCCAGGAGCCTTCTAGTGCATCATGTTTTCAAGTTCAGTAAATGCTCCATTCTTGAAGTTGCCATTCTCAACTTGATGCTTCTCGACCAGCTCTAGCATACATTGTATCAGTATAGCATCAAGAGTCTCGTGCCAAGAGAAGTAAGGACCCTTTGGCTGAGGGGGGTTAGCTGCTGCTTCTTCTTCTTCTTCTTCAATCTTGATTTCCTTTCTCTTCCTGCCCATCCTATGCAAAAGCCAAATAATAGACAAACATAATATATAACCACATAGCAATCAACACATCCATCAAACTGAACAAATACACATATATAATCACCACAATCAGTCCACAAGAACAAAATACAACAAAGCAAATCATGGGAACCTTACAATAGCTCACATCCTACTGTTCAGCAAAATATAAGAAAGCTAATAATTAAAACAAGCGGATAACATGGTTCAACCTCAAAGTACTTCATCTTCTACCACTCCTATTTGACCAGATTTCTTGTGATAGCTTATCCCTAAAGTTAGTCCACTGGTCTGAAGGATGAACTACAGATATTACATCCTCAATGTGCTCGGCATAGGCAGAAGGATACTGCTCAGGTTCAGTGTCCACGCAATCCCTCTCAAATGTGTCAACACCTGCCTCTCTTTTGATAAAATTATGCAACAAATAGCAAGAATTCACGATCTGGACCATTACTTCAGGGGAGAACCAACTCGCATCTCTTAGGACAGCCCATCTATTTTTGTTGATACCGAAAGCACGCTCAATACTGTTTCTTGCACTGGCATGCTTCATGTTGAAGTATTCTTCCGCTTTCTTAGGGCGTAATCCTCCCCACTCCTTGAGATGATACCGCTGCCCACGGTATGGTGTTAAGAATCCTTCACAATTGCTATAACCTTGATCTCACAAGTAATACGTGCCTAGCAAATGAAACCAATCAGTCAACTCTAGACGGATTTAATACACCTTTATGTTTTTTCGTGACATGCTTAGCCTACATTACCTTTTGGAACCCGCAACCCATTTGGCCTTAGCAATGCATCTCTAAGCACCTTCCCATCATGAGCTGAACCTTCCCAACCAGCTAAGCAATATACGAACTCGAGATTTGAATTACAAACCCCCAAAACGTTCATTGAAACAGTCCCCTTGCGGTCTCGATATCTAGGTTGGTCTTCAAGCCTTACACGGACCTTGATATGTGTCCCATCTAGTGCCCCTAAGCAGCCCTAAGGAACAAAACAACTTTATTACACTAATGTTGAACTTTTTAGCTATACATAAAGAAAATAAAAAGATGCTTTAGTCACCTTAAAGAATTTCCACTTTGCATCATCAGAGTTTTCTGGTATAGGTGTTGGCTGGGGTATTAGGATGGGATGGAGTCGGAGAATAGAACGAAGGACCTTATGGAATACTTTTGAAATGGTTTGCCCCGATCTACAGAAATCTTGTTGTAGGATCCTGTTCTTGACGTTGTGTCCAATTGTGACCAAGAAAATCATCACCATCTCATCTATGCCTACATCATCCGTACCATTTAACCCCCCCTCACTGACAAGTAATTCACACAACTTCCTAAACAAGGTTCGGTTCATCCGAACCTTATGAATACATCGACTATCAGAAAGTTCAATCGTGCGCCTCATATAACGCCTCCTATCATGTTGACGATCAAATATGTTATCTAAAGGGGTATTCCGAGGTCTCCTAGGCTCTAATAACCTTCTCAATACCAAAAGCTCAAGCAACTGAATCAACAACGAAAAATAGACAAGCAATAGTCCTAACACTATACTAATGGCCTTTGCAGCTTTCCGATTGCGCACATTAGATATCCTTCTCAATCGAGCCATTTCCTTTATAGAAATCAAAATGAGTGAGAGTTAGGAAAACATATCAAATACCAAACAATTAAAATCATGACATGACACAACAATATTGGAAAACAGAACAAATATATAAGCAGAAGGTGGAACCGCACCAAAATAGGCAGAGGGTATAACACAACACATAATAATGGAAGAATAAACACATATATAAACAAAGCATTAGAGCAGCAGCCCTCTCATCACAAATGGAGGCATTTTAAAGGCGAAAGAATCGCCCAGCCCTTCCTTTGCAATTAGGGTTCAAATAGCAGCTTGAGATAGAGTAAATGGATGTTTTGGAGATCCCACAGCATGGTCAAAGTTGGACTCACCTGATTAATGGTGTTGCGCCTGTATTGTTGACGAAAAGAACTTCTCCGCTGCTGAGTTCAGCCGCTCTTTCTTTCTTCCTCTTCAATGATCGCTGGAGGCTAGGAGAGCACCTGTGCTTTCTCTCTTGCGAAGCCGACCTAATAATATGAAAGGGAATAGATAATAATTGTTCCAGGGCAAAGGTGGAATAAACAAAAATTGCTTGGACATGGGAGTCAATTTGCACCACGTTTTTTTTTTTGTCTCCAGCCAAATACCAATGAAAATGTGGTATTTACAAATCCGTGGGGCCCACGGATTTGGTCCAAATTTTTTTGATCCAAATCCGTGGACCCCACGGATTTGGGTACCAATTTTATACCTAGCAAACAAAGGACTTACTCAAATACATGATGGTTGGGGTTTTGGGGGCAAATACAACACCCAAATCATATTAGCAAACGAGGCCTAAACTCCAATGAGAGGACTAATTGGTAGTACTTGATCGAAGGAATAATCGGCGACTGTTTTGTTTGTTATTTAGGGCACCAAATGTTGATTTCTATTGCATGATTTGGGCAAGGTTGGGTCCCGATTGGTTAGAATCCCCAACGACATTGTGGGATCGATCTTCTTTGTTAAGAACTTGGGAGGATATAATGCAATCTACCTATCTTCCTTTTGAAGGCAATGCTAAGGCTAAGCACATGGGTTTAAAGCACGTCTTGTTTGGTATTTCATGTGGAAAAAAATGTTCCCCACCATCATCAAACAAATTGGAAGCTAGAGATCATTAGCCAACTTAATTGCAAAGTTGATAACAAAGCAAGATTAATGAGTAAAGTGGTAAACAAAGTTCCCATAATTATAGGTTGCTAACTCTAATTATCAAATCCTTTTGTAAGCGAGAGGTTTTATGTTCGAATCTCGATTACAATCATTCGTACATGGTATTCGGACCTATACAAAATTCAAGCTCATATATAAGTTTGATTTCGTTTGAGTGTTAGAGAGTAATATAAAAATCCATAATTAACCTTCTTCCAACAACTCGAGATATCGAAACTAACTGATTAATCATATATATTGAGGGAAATGTTTCAGTCAATGATATATGATCGATAATCAAACTTCTCACAACAACTTGAAAATATTGTAATTAACAATTTTAACAAAATAAAATCTAAGTTACAAATAATTCCCAGATTCCCCTCAAAATACCATGATTTCCAGTTCACAAAAATCACAGAGTAGTCGCTCTCTTTCACACGGCTCCATACTGATGATAACATCCATTTCATTGCATGTTCACTTGTTGAAAACAAAATAAATAAATAAATAAAAATCAACACTCGAAAAAAAGAAGCACCCAAGGATGAAAAAACAAATAAATCTTTTTTTTTTTTTGGTCAATAATCCAAATCACACTCGGTCTTCTGGAAGGTCTGGCCGGAGCGGAAACTGACGGGCACGGCGGGGCAGAGGACTTTCACCGTCTGGTGCCTCAGCTTAATGACCCCGACCTTGAACCGGATCCTGGCCCGGATCCGAACATTGACCTTCACCTGCCCGTCGGCCCGCTGGGCCCGGACGTCCTTCGACAGGGACTTGGACAGGGCCACGTCGCGGGCCTCGAGCCGGGCCTCCAGCACCGTCACGTTCCGCTTGGGCTGGTGGAACGGCGGCAGCGTGTTGAACGCGACGGTCTGGCCGTCGAACGCCGTGGAGACCTCGACGGCGTCGTAGTAGACCGACATCCGCTTGTTCGGGTTGTAGGCGCGGAAGTCGAAGCGAAACGACGAGTTGAGGTGGTCGTTTTGGATGTTGAAGTTGCGGATGGAGGCGTCCTCGATGGTGTAGACGAGACGCTTGGGCTTGACGATGAGCCAGGCGATGAGGACGGCTAGGCCCAGTAAGACGATCAGGCCCACGACTGCGAAGATCACGAGGCGGAGGAGGCTGCTCTTGGGCCTAGCCGCCTGGCCCTGCTGCTGCTGCGCCGTCGTATTTGCCGGACGTCGCATGGTCGAGCTGAGAAGGGGAGATGGAATGGAGGTATGGGTTTTAGCTCTTGGTTTCATTTCTGGAAGAGCATTGGTTTTTATAGAAGTGGAAAAGTTCTTCATTTTAAAGCTTTTGATTTGTTCGTTTTTGCTGAAAGATCGAGGTTTCTTGCGCGACACTCAAGAACATTGTTCGTTACTTGACAATCAATGTTTCTTTAGAGATTCATGTATGGTCTGGCTGTTCACTGTTTGGAGCACAAGTAAAGAACAAAGAGAAGAGAATATGCTGTCTTCATTAGGGTTTTCCCCCCTGCTTGTCTGAGTAGATTGTCACCTTGGCAGGATTTCCTTTTTCCTGACCAGGGAATTTTTTGTTTGATCTCCTGGTACGATGGTGTTGTTGACGAAAACTAATTCGTCAAAAGGCAATCTAACGACGTTAGCATACATTGAACAACATATATGTGTCAGTGTAATTGGCTCGAGGAGTAGTAGGATAGAACGGCTCCTCGCTAAGAACCGCACATGCGAGTTCCCGGCGTACGGCTCAAGTAGCAAAGGTTTATCATTATGTGAGCCCGAAAGTTTATCATATGATTAACCGAAAGGAAAAGGGCGGAGGAACGAACATTCGTACTTGGTAAGCGCTTTGCTATAGCCGAGCTTCGACTACTCGTCGCTTTTTGCTGCCTTATTCCGTCAGCCGAGAAGTATACATAATCCAGCCCATGGTTTCTTGTAGGGCTGACTATTTGGTCCGGACTGTTTGGTTTTACCCTAAACCGGACCGGGGCCGGATAGTAAACAATCCAATCTCATATTCGGGCTTAGATTTGAGGTAAAAAAAACCGGATAAGAGACCCCCAACACCTAAAATCAAGATCAAATTGGGACCGGACCGGATTGTATCCAATCCAATCTTTGGTCCTTATATTCCCGAAAAGACTGGACTGGGATCGGATCAATTTGGTCCAATTTAACCGGACCGGACCGTATAGCCACCCCTAGTTTCCTGGCAGAATATATGCTCCAGTGCACAGTACTGACTGCAGAGCAAGGTCTTCCAACCTGTGATGGATGATCTATCCTGACAGAAACTTGAAAGTGAAATCTTGGGGGAAAGGTTTTTGCAGTGAGAGGTTCCTTACTTTGCATGAAAGGCAGGGTCTCCGTTCACAATCTAGCTTTTGATTATTCAACAGGGCATTAATTCGTGGCCAATGAGGGGGTATCAGCCATTCTCTTTATTGATTTCATGGGGCTTTTCCACCGGAATGGGGAGAAGAAGACAGCCAAAAAAGAGTGAGGGAATGGGAAGAGATCTAAAGGTGTAAGCAAGGAACCCTGAAAGTACACTTCTTCTACACCTTGTTTTCTTCCCCCTGCAATTGACAGTACTGTGGAAACTTATCCATGTATTTGAACCGGCTTTTAGAAATGCTTTTCGACTTTAGAAGCTGAAGCCGGGCCAAACACCTCTAAAAATCCGGCTTTTGAAAAGCTGAAAAGAGATTTTGTATAACATAAAAGCAGGAGCTTATGTAAAAAACTGTTTTGAAAATACAAGATTATTCTTACCATATTTTAATCTTATTTCAGAAAATATCATTTTATTTAATTTCAATCATTAAAAATAAAGTCATTTATAAAATCATATTATTTAATATAAATGAGATGGCAGTGATCTTCTATCTCGCCTGCAGGCCGGGTCCAAATCTTCATTGGTCCCAAGCCCACAAGGCTCAACCTAAATGATGGATCCACAGTAGCTAAGGCCCATTACAGGCCCACATGTTTTCGTTCCTTTTGTCAATCGGGGAAGGGTGTAGTACAAACGCGCAGCGAGTCGGCTTTGCCGCGAGTGAGACACCTCAGCGTTTTCTTCGAGCATATCGCGGGAAATAGTTAATTCTGGTGCGATGGTCGTTGATTGGCTGAGCCGCCAATACTAACGGACATTTTTGCGGGAAAATTAAAATGTGTGTATATATGAGGTGGAAGAGAAGAGAGAGGGACGCTCCCCTCGGATATTTTTCACGTGAATGGACCAAACTGCCATTGCAAGATGTGTGAAACATTTACAAATTGCTATGATTATATAACCCTTTGTCATTACTTAATTGTCTTTCCATTTTATGAAATCTCATGTGTTTAAATACATTTTCATTATACAAATTACTATCCAGTTATTTACCAAAAAGTTACTACCCATCACATTCTAGACACTCTTACAATTTTATATGGAAACATGTAGGACCATCTATAAGATTATTTTGTTGGAAACAGCGGCGAATTCAGAACAGGTTAGAGCACTGGACCGCATTTAAAAAGCGATGGAGACGGCTGGACCATAACCCTATAAACATTGAAATACATACCCAAAATCGGAAATTTACAAGTACTATACGAGTTTTGGATCTGGGGAGGGTTGGGCTGTGGCCCGGGGGCGGCCCCCCTAGATCCGCCGCTGGTTGGAAACAGATAGCAGATGGCTGGGTGTAATTTGACCAGATTTAACTTCCGATTCAATTTGGCGTACACATCGACATAATTTTTAGCTAAAATCATTCTTCCGGGACTTTATATCTATCTCACGAATGTAACGCGTAGTAACTCGTAATGCAATTGTAATTTTTCTCCGACAATCACATTCTTCATAATAAAATATATGTCTTTGACGTCAAATTCTAGAATATTAAATGTATATGGTATAGAAAATATTGGTCAAACACTCATTAGATAATAAGACATTCCAATGTCTTCACATTTGTTTCTTATGGTCATCTTAATTTACACTATTCATAACCAACCAATAACAAACTCATGATTACGTGTAAGTAGGTAGTACAATTATCGTATAAATTTATTTTAAAATAGTTATTAGACTGACTTAACGGCTATGAAGTATGGAGGCAAGAAATTTTTTTCGTAAGGAATGAATTTAATCATGGTTGTCACGTCGGCCGGCGTGCCACCGGTTGTACCGGGTTCAGCCGGTACCGGTCATAAAACCGGCGTGACACCATCGGTATGACCGACATGATCGATATACGAACCTCTAAGTAAAATGATCTTATTTTAGAGAATTTAATTGATAAAAATTATTTTATTATTTATTTTATGAGTATAAAAGTTAAACATTGATGTTATTTGCTGGATTCAAATATAAATGTTTAGGTATTGTCATTAAATGTCATGTTTAAATATGAGTATTTATAATTTTATTTGTAATATTGACCGGCATGAACCGGCACAAACCAGTATGTGCCACCGGTTGAACCATTCCACTTGCTAAACCGGCACACTGGCATAAACCGGTTTGACAACCTTGAATTTAATAAATACCGGAAAACGGGAAAAGGGTAATTAGGTAATTTAAAAATGTAAGGTGGCCGTGTGTAAGTCTGACTCTCTGACTGTTCCGATTTCCACCGTAAGGTAACGTAGTCGCGCGGCCCTTTCTCTCCTTTATGCGCCCGTCTCTTCCTCTGTTTCCCATTGTACAGCGAAAGAAAAGTGGGGAAAAAAACGGCCTATCCCTTTCCTTTTTGTTTTCTCCCCTTCCTCCCCACCTTCCCCATCCAAAATCTCTCTCTAAACCCTAGAATCGCTTGCGCGCCTTCCTATTCAATATTTCATCAATCTCGCGGTTTCTTCTTGCATTGGGATTCTGATTTCCGGAGAATTAGACGCTGGGTGTGGAGGCGAAGAAGATTTCGATTCAGATCTCAACCCATGGCGAACGGATTGGAGGCGAAGGAAGTCCTTGGGGCGAAGGTCCGGTCGGGTTTGAAACGGGAGTTTGCCTTCGCGTTCAGGTCACAATCAGAGATCAGCGCCGGGTCGCTGGGGCGGACCAGAGCCAGGACGCCGACGGCGACGACGACGACGCTCAGCGGCGGCGGAGTAGGAGGAGTGAAAGGAGAGGATGGGGTCTCCCCTGGCAATGCGACTGTGGTGGAGTTCAAAAGATACAAGAGAATGAAGCGTGGAGGAGCTGCGGCGGCAGTGAAGGAGGCGAGTGTTCGTGATTTGAAGGCCAAGGAGGCAGTGGAAGTAGCTGGCGAAGAGGAGGCCAAGAGTGACGTGGTGGAACTGGGCAGCGGTGACGAGGAGATTGTGTCCGTGCACCACGTGTCTGCCGCTGCAGCGGTAGGGCAAGGGAAGAGTGGCGATGTGGCTACTTCGATGGAGGAAAAGGCCGCCAGTGGTACATGCAAGGAACGGACCACCGCCCAGAAGCTTCACATTGTAATGGGTTTATCTGCGCAAGGGACGAGTATCTCACTTCCAGTTTTGATGGAGCACGATGGTTTATGTAAAGAGATGGATGGGGGTACGGGTAGGAATTTGAATTCTAAACATAACCAAATCTGCGAGGAAGGAACTAGTGGATTGGCCGGCGGTTTGGTCAACGGTAAAGGTGATGCCAAACAGTCAAGCCCTGTTTCGGTCAAAAAGGATGATTGCAACAGCAGTATGGTGGAGGAGAAGGCCTTGAGGAGGTTTACAAGGTCAGCCCTGAAGCCAAGAACTGAGGAATTTGTGGATTCAGGGTTAAATAATGATAGCACGAAAGTCAAATGTAGTTCTCAAACTAAACTGGGTGATGGAGGCAAGGTTTGCCAAGACGGAACTAGTGTGCCATCCACTGTTCTGGTCGAGTTTGATGATAGCAGTAATGGCAAGGCAGAGCAGAAGCCTTTTAGGAGGTTTACAAGATCAGCCCTAAAGCCAAAATCTGAGACGACGGTCGCAAATGCTCAGCCAAAAGATGGGTCGAGCGTTGATAACCTCGCTGAGGATGAAGTCGATGATGCAATGCCTACCAGTTCTGCTTCAGCTAATGGATTGATGAGAAGTTCATCTAAGCAATTCCCATCTAGGTTGAAGGATCTGCTTGATTCTGGTATCTTGGAGGGACAACATGTCAATTATATACGGAGCGCTAAGGTATTAACTCTGGCTATCATTACAGTACTGGTAATTTTGCCAAGCTATCGAAGTGCTTTAGTTGAGCACTTTTTGTTTACCTGTAGGTAAGAGAATCTGGAGAGACAGGGCTATCTGGAATGATTGTGGGATCATCAATTCTATGCTTTTGTGACCGCTGCGGAGGAAAAGAGGTGAGCTGAGATTTTGATTTTTGAGGTTCCCTATGAACTGAGGCATTAAACGAAGACACTACGAAGATTGCAATGCATCTCAACCTTTTATATTGTGCATTCATTATGCTGATTACTGGCTAACTTTCATTTATAATTATAGACTGTGACGCCTGCAACATTCGAGCTGCATGCTGGCAGTACGAATAAGCGTCCACCAGAGTATATTTTCCTCAAGAGTGGGAATTCACTTCGTGATATAATGAATGCTTGTAAAGGCGCTTCAGTGGAAGCATTGGAGGGAACTTTACAACTTGCGATTGGTTGTCAGTCCTTGAAGAAGGCAAAGTTCTGTATGAACTGTAGAGGTTTGTTCTCGGCTATCTTGCATATATTTTATTATTAGCTAGTACAAATTCATTCTCCATTGTGTAAAGTTTTTCTTTTTTCCATTGCTTGGTGGATTTCAGGGTCAATGGTGGACACTGCGTCTGGGAGTTCAATGGTTTGTTGCTCCTCATGCATGAACTTAAAGGATACTAGTCCGCCTTTGCCTACTGCTAGAGTTATAGATGACAGGTATGCTTTCATGAAATATTGGATGAATTGCTTTCTTTTTAGCTATGTTGAAAGACTTAGTTTAGTCGAGTACTTTCATTAGTAAACTGTGTTGGTGAAACCTTATTTGAGGATGGATGTCGCTGCTTGCTACGGATGAAAAGAAATCGCATTGTTCACTTGGTTGCTATATTTTTGGCAGGTTTCCTAGGTTTAGGTAGTTCGCCATATTTAGGTTTGAATCAATTAACAATCTTATCATACACGATGCATAAATTGCTGATTGTTTGCATAACCTTGCTTGCCTTCCCATGTAAATGTTGATATTGCTGCCATTTGAATTGGTAGTCATGATTCATGAATCAAGAGTTGTGAAGTTTTCTTTTTATCTGTATGACATTGGAGTTGCTGTTCTGGAAAGCATGCTGAATTGGCAGCAGTTACTTCGCCTATCTCATCAATCTGAAGTCAGAGAGACATGCATATGCAATAGTTTATGCTCTAGAATTGCATCTGTGTGTGTTAATCTTGCAATTATGTGTTTTCCTTTCTGGAATATTAAATGATACTCTCCTTCTCTATGGTTCATCTGTTACATATTTGGAGAAGTAATGTTCGCCTGATTTTGTGTTAGTCGCAGGTCTCCTGAACCACTTTTAGTCCGAAGGACATTCGACAGTGTGCCAAAGCCCTCAATATCACAAAACAAGAGCCTGGGCAGACTAACCAAAAAGTTAGTAGTTCAATACTTCATGTCCTGGGCTTAACTTGAATATTTGGCCTACCAATGGAATAAGGATTGGATTCTGTCTTTATCTTTTGGCTTTTGGTCTGGACCTAGTTTATGTATATCTTCTGATCAATCTTTTTGCAGGGACCTACGGTTGCACAAGTTAGTTTTTGAGGAAGACGTGTTGCCTGATGGAACTGAAGTTGCATATTATTCTCGTGGACAGGTTAGGTGCCTACATCTTACATTGCCACAATTTGATTTATCATACAATTCGCCTTTTCTTACTAGTAATTCATCTGTCTGTGCAGAAATTGCTTGTGGGCTATAAGAAAGGGTTTGGAATATTTTGTTCTTGCTGCGACACTGAGGTAAACATCTTTATCCTGATGTAATAATTGTCTAGTGTATGTGGTGCAGCACTGAAGATCTTTTTCATTTGAAATTCAATGGGCAGGTTAGCCCATCTCAGTTTGAAGCTCATGCTGGTTGGGCATCACGTCGGAAACCGTGAGTATTTATGTCCTGAATTTTTATTGGGATCATCATATCCTATATATATTAGACTCAGAAGCCAGAAGAATCATAACGCTACAGTTTTGAGAACTCTAATGAACTGACATAAAAAAATCCTGCAGAAATCTTTGATGAAAATGAAACTGATACTATTATTCTTTCTTTTTTGTTGTGTGCAGTTATTTGCACATTTATACATCAAATGGTGTGTCTCTTCACGAGCTGTCAGTTTCTCTTGCCAAATGTGGGAAGTTCTCTACACATGAGAATGATGACCTTTGCCAGATCTGCAAAGATGGTGGTGATCTTGTATGTTGTGATGGGTGCCCAAGATCTTTTCACAAAGGTAAGTGTGTTTCTGTTTGATTACTTCACATACCGGTCCACTCTCATTGTCTAAGGTGTTCGTCCAGGATATAGTCTTTCCATTCTGGAGTAAGCTTTTGAAAGACCATTATTACGAACATAAGAAATGTAGCACTCTGGTTATATTGTAACTTGTGCATCCGATTATTAAATTGAAACTGTAAAATTCAAGATTCAAGGCTAATCCTTTGCATTATGATTACATCTCATAGTTTCCAATGCATCTTTGCCTCAGTAAGAGATATTGAGCTTGTTGCTCATATATAGAAGTAGTTTTACATAATACTTTGTGTGAAGGATTATGCATGCTGTATTAAAGATATTAATGCTAGTCAAGGAGACTGTCCATTTTCATTTAAACTATCATAATGTCTAGTTTGGTGGTATGCTGTTTATGCTGACATTAATATGATAGTTATTAGTTAGGTAAGTGGAGTAATTTGGTTTGTTCACCAAGTTGGGTTCACTTTCTCTATGGCTCTATATTAGTTTGTCTTATTATTAATGTTTATATCATGTTAACATTTGCAGAGTGCCTATTGCTGCCGAGCGTTCCTAATGATAAATGGTACTGCAAATTCTGTGTGAACAACCAGAATGAAAAATTTGGGGAGCGTAATGCAAATGCAATAGCTGCAGGCAGGGTTGCAGGGGTGGATCCTATAGAAGAGATAAACAAGAGATGTATTCGTATTGTCAAAACTTTGGATACTGATTATGGGGGATGTTTCTTCTGCAGGTTAGCCCATCCCTCCATTGTGTATTAAAAGTATAATTTTTCGTAGTATACATTTCCCTTTATGTTAGGCCCAGTGTAGAGTGCTTGATTCTCAATCCTGGATTTGCTATATTCTTCAGCTTGGCCTTTCCAAAACTGTCTTTTTCTTTTCTTTTCTTTTCTTTTGGTGCATTGGTTGCTGCTTCATTTGTTCTTCTTTGCTTTGATTTCCTCTAAATGTAGCCTTAGCAGAACATTTTTATACATGTTACTTTTGCAGAGAACATGATTTTGACAAGTCATTTGGTCCCCGCACAGTCATACTTTGTGACCAGGTACATTCCTTTGAAATTATGCCTGCAGTAGCTACTAATTGCCTAACGTTTATATCTTTTTGCTTCATACCCTAATATCTGCACTTTCCTTGGGGACATTTTTTCTTCAGTGTGAGAAAGAGTTCCATGTTGGCTGCTTAAGGGATAACAACATGCAAGATCTGAAGGTAACTATAATTATACCATGTTCTTCTCATTGCCTGTGTCTCACTTTAGTGTTTATCTGACATTAGCAAGTTGTTGTCCAACAGGGGTTACCTGAAGGAGATTGGTTTTGTTGCATAGAATGTGATAAAATTCACTCTGCTTTGCAAGCTTTGGTTGCTCGAGGGGAAGAGAAGCTTACTGGTTCTTGTCTAGATGTTGTAAAGCAAAAACATCAGGTTGACGGTGTAAATAACGAGGAAAGGGTTGATTTGAAATGGAGGCTTCTTAATGAAAGAGTAGATTCATCTGCAGACAGTGGAAGCTTACTCTCTGATGCTGTCACTATCTTCCATGTGAGTTGCAAGGATATTTACTGATTATGCTTTTCCTAATGACAGTACTAATAATATTTCCCGTTACTATGCTACTTTTAAAGAATGTATCATACCTTCACTGCTCTATTGGATTTTGTAAATTATGTTTATTCTTAAGTATTCAAGACGAGGTGGTTAAAACTGCAATTATGTGTTTTGGGATTAGGAACGCTTTGATCCTATTGTTGTCGATACGTCTAGCCGCCAAGGAAACCGCGACCTCATCCCTTCTATGGTCTATGGGTAAGCAACTATATTCTTGAATGTTCATGTTGTCCATAGTTTTACTTATTTGTTTAAAATTTTCTTCTTGTATTTAGTTATCCTTCTCAAGATTTTATTTAATCCAAGTGTTAATGACAATCTTAATTGCTTTCTACCAGAAGGAACCTCAAAGGCCAGGAACTTGGTGGCATGTATTGTGCTGTGCTGCTAGTCGAGTAAGATATGCATCATGGTTTATTGTAGTACAGTTTTGAATAACACTTCTCCTTTCTGTATTTGACATTTGGTTCTTGCTTCTGCAGCAATGTGGTTGTGTCTGCTGCTATAATCAGGGTGTTTGGGCAAGAGCTGGCTGAACTTCCTTTGGTTGCAACCAGTAGCCAGTTCCAAGGACGGGTAATTTGGATTTAGCTAATTCTAGTATGAAGATTTTGTTCGCGAATATGGTGTTTCTCCAATGTACTCCATTTTGTCTTTCTTAAATTGCGGTTACCTGTTCTAATATACATTACCTTGGGCTTTTTGCTAAATTTGCAGGGTTATTTCCAAGCTTTGTATGATTGTCTCGAGAAACTCCTTGGATCCCTCAATGTGAAGAATTTCATACTCCCTGCAGCCGAAGAAGCCGAATCCATCTGGATGAACAAATTCGGTTTCACTAAGATGACTCAGGACGAGGTACCCTATATAACACCCATGCTGCCCTTGTCATTTGCTCAATTCTCGGATCTTGTAGTAGAGTATGACCCCCCCTCGCGCATGCTAAACATTTGCAGGTGGTAAAGTTCAGGAAGGATTATCAGATGATGGTATTTCAAGGCACATCAATGCTGCAGAAACCAGTTCCCAACTGCAGAATCGTCGGCAAGTCTGAAGGCGGCTGATGCAATGCAAGAGCCTAAGGTCCTCTAGATTTTGATCTGGGGAATGCAACTTTTTTTCGGACAGCTTCGTAGTGTACAGAATCGGTATTCTTTCCTAGTTTTCCTTGCTGTACCTTCCTTCCTTCTGGTCCAGGGAAGGTTGGGAGGCAGGATTCGTATATGGATACAGAGAGAGCTGTAGAAGTTGACAGTAGTAGGAGGGGAATTTTGCCTCCATTCTTTTTTGTGTAGAAATATAGAAAGGGGAAAGCAAGAGCTAACCAGTAGGTTTTTAGTGATCAGTAGTCAGCTAAGCTTTGATAGTATTAAGGAAGATGGATGGTAATGTAGAAAACAGAAAGTACAGGAACTAATTAGTAAAAAGTAACTACAGCAGGGACCCAAATGGAAGTTTTGACATGTTTACGGAAAATCTGGATCTCCGTCTTTAGCTTTTGTCTCTTCGTATTAATATGAATCAATAGAAAGTCTTCGTCAAAACTTATGGCCGTGCTTAAATTGTTCATTGCAAAATTAAGCTCAATTAATTTTGGTATTGCCAATTACGTAACAAAGTTCGATCTTTTCGTCACAAGAGTTCATCAACGCGATGTTTGTATATTCAATTTTCTAAAAACAACGTTATAGAAATTGAGTTGCTAGTTAGCCACATTTTCTATTACCCGGGCATGCATTGGTAAATACGGATTAAACTGTAAATAAATAGGAACATTCTAGAGATTTCAATTCTTCAAAAAGAAGCAAAGAGTACGTCGCACGATAATGGCGACTTGTAAGTTGTAATATGGCAAGGGAGAAGGCGGGAGGAAAAAAATTATTTGGAAATTTGAAATTCAAATGCGTAAAAAAAGAAACCACCGTTGTGACGAAAGAAATAAATAACACGAATAAATAAGAAAAACCCTCATTTCTTTATCACTCACCTCTCGCTCGCTCGTGTCGGTAGGCGCTCCGATTCTGAAGTCTGTAACCCTCTGCAGTCTGCTCCCTCCCGCAACCGTTCTCTCTCTCTACCCCTTGAAGTCGCAGGTACAAACTTCTGATCTCCTCCTCGTTCCGCTCTTCTTCCTGTAATTCCTCCATTGGCAGCCTGGAAGAGAATCGAATCGTCTCGCATGTGTACTTTATACTTCTTCGGTTCCATTTCCTGATTTCTCATAATCTCTGCTTGATTTTAACGCAGTTCGAGAATCTGTTGGCGTCTTTGTTCTTGATTCAGCGGGAAAATCTTGCGCTAGCGACGAGATGGGGCAGATCCAGTACTCCGAGAAGTATTTCGATGACACTTACGAGTACAGGTGAGTCGATTCGGCCGCCGACTCGTTTCATTTCCCCCCTGTCGCCTCACTCTTTCGTGTTGGCTGTGTTTCTTCCGAGTTCAAGATTTGTGCTCTCTCTCTCTCTCTCTCTCTCTCTCTCTCTCTCTGTGTTGCTTATCTTGGATTTATATGTCTACTGAGCAGGCACGTCGTCCTTCCTCCTGAAGTGGCCAAGCTGCTTCCCAAGAATCGCCTTCTCTCTGAGGTAAATGAAGAATTAGGGTTTCCTTTAGCTTGCCTCTTTTGATTTAGGTTTGAACCACTCCTAGATTCGAAATCCCGGATTCAAATCTCAGTTCGGAAGCTAGTATGGCAACTGCTTTATGTCGTGTGCGTGAAAATGGACTGGCTAGAAGTAGTAGTAGCGACTCCAGTGAAGTAAATCTTGGTGCATTTGTGTGCCCTTTCCAATTTGCATGATGCTTTGCGTCGTGGTTAAGTGCTGCCCCTTTGGTCTTATGGTGAAGGGCTTAAACCTGGACTATTGAAATTAGGTCTTGATTTCAGTCTCTTGCATGAATTGAAAGCGAAATGAAGTGCTTGTCTTCCGATGTGCAGAACGAGTGGCGCGCAATCGGTGTGCAGCAGAGCCGTGGATGGGTTCACTACGCCATCCATCGACCCGAGCCACACATCATGCTGTTCAGGAGGCCTCTCAACTATCAGCAGCAACAGGAGGCTCAAGCCCAGCAGACCATGGTTGCTTAAAACTCAAAGTGCAGCTGTGCATTTCCAAAAGTCTGATGCTGCCATATAATACTACTGAAGCATTACATAGTCCCTCTCTCTCTCTAGTGGTTTATTCTGTGTAAACCCACCCTAATGAACTGATGATTTCCGGGGTATTCGTGTCGTCAGTTCTGTCTAGTAGATGTTCATGTTCTGTGCCCGTGTGGTTCTGCGATTGTCATGAATTCGTGGTCGAATGCTGATATGGGTTTTAGTGCGAATTTTCATCTGAGTGTTTACATTTGTAGTTCTCGATCTTACGTCTTGTTTGCTTTTCACAGTGTTGGCATTGGCAAATTCCAAATTATCTGTTGGTTGCAAGATTTATGTTGTGCAGGTCCTCGTTTTATCAGTAGCTGCGATACTGATAACAGCCAACTGTAACTAGGCTGCATACTACTATTTCTCTCTTGACAATTCATGAATGAGAAGATGGACTATCGGCTTAAGTCTATAGTGCTTATGTCCATTGGCAGCCTGGTCATGAATGAATCGTCTCTCGCATGCGTAGTCGATACATCTTCTCGATTAATAGACAATCGCCATTGCTCCAATTCGTCGAGACTTGACTAAGAGCTGGTGATGCTGTTACAGCACCTCGCTCGTTCTAGGTCGAATTCCAACTGTCACAGTTGGCGTTTGCTACTATAACAATTTGCAACTCCACAGTTCCACATTCTTCTGATCCAATTTGTGCAAAGCTCCGAGCGATATTGAGTTACCTACACTAGGAAAATAGCACGTCTATAATAAGTGGGCCACAAGATACGTTAAGGCCCAAACCAGTGTAACTTCCAGAAAAAAGCCCAGCTATTGTTATTCACGATTCACGACCGGACCCGCCGTCGCCGTCGGTTGCTTGCTTGCTTCACTGTCGGTCGCAGAAAGCTCGAGAACGAGAAGCAATACCATCATCGTCCTCACCCTCCCGCCGCGACTGCTTCTGCTAGAACGAACCAACCACAAATTCGACTCGGCCGCACCGACTCAGTTGCTCTGAGTTAAGACCTATCTGCCACTCAGCCACTCTATCCAGGTGAGACGTCAGGACGAGAACCTCTTCGGCTCGTCTTGCTTCTTCCCCCCCTTTGTTAGGGTTTTTGAGCTATGAAATTCAGCGAGCCAATGAAGCCCCTGATTTGAAATCAGTGGTGGATTTGATTTCTGGTTATCCTTGTAATTCTTTGTTCGATTGGATCTTCGCGCAGGTCACTCCGTTAACCTGAAGAATTTACCACTAAGGGGATCCCTTTTCTTCGATGTCTCGCGCTCGCAACCTCGTCGTTGCAGGTGGATTACTGGCTTTTGCTGGTGCTGGAATGGCGTTCCCTTTCTACATGGCGTGAGTTCGCGTTCGATCCAATATCTCCCACCGCCATTTCTGCCTCCGGGAATTTCTAGTTGTGGTTTTACCATGATGGGTTTTTTTTCTTACTTTCTTGTGATGCAGGGCAGGGAAGAGTAAGCCAGTGATCGACTCGTCGAAGCCATTGCCGCCGCAAGCCACTTTCCGAGGGCCTTACGTCAACACTGGTTCCCGTGATATCGGACCAGATTTCCAGAGCTACCCAAAGAAATGATTCTGTCATAAACTTCATCGAGCATTCCATCATTTGCTGTCTTAGTGCATGGATTGTGCAGTACAGCCATGAGTGAATTTGATGCAGCACTAGATAATAGCTTGAGGAGGGTTGTAGAGAACAGAAGAGGGATCAGTGAAACAGCAATCGGTGTGCATTCTCTGAATCTCATCTCAACATGATTGGCTTGTTAAGTTCAGTGCTTTTGCCTTCCTGAATGTGGCCATTTCTGCTTTGTCAATGTAGAATTGAAGGATTGCTTCTCAGAAGCAATTCAGTGCTGTTAAAGTTACCATTTCCATGGCGATTTCAGTCAAATGTAATGCCTTTGTATCGATGGTGCTGACCAGCAAATTTGGCTTGTCCTTTACTCCACTGCTTAGATTCTATAGTGATCATTTGTGTTGTGGACCTCAGCTTCATTTTACTTGAACCAGGAAGCTAGAAACCAATACACAGCAACTAAAGTCCACATCTTTACTCGCTGATTTCATTATCCAAACTTCAGTGGCGAAGTTTGAACATAGTAAGTGAGAAAGAGAAAGCAAAAAAGAGCAAGGGGAAAGCGGCAGCTAGCGTTCTTACTTGGCCTTCTCCAGAATTCTCTCCGTGTCTTCCAGCCACGTGGCTGGTCAAATCCCCCGGGTGTATGGCCGCTCGCCGGACGGTGGCTTCCGGCCGGCCAAAATGTGCGGCTCTTATTGCTGCCACGTTGTCACCGTTAGTAAATCTTCATCACATCTTGTCGGTTAAATTTTGTCCAACCTTCGTGCATCATTACTTGGCAAAAAGAAGAGAAGAGTAGAAGGAACTTTGAAATGAAGAAAAAGCCGAGAGCTTTCACTTTCAACTGACGAAGAGTTCCTTGAACAACCATTGCCAAAACTTGCACGCCATTCCTTCCATCTCCTGGAATAAACAAACCCTTCATAGAGTAAACAAACACAGCCCAGATAATACTTAATTATGGCGCTTCTCGTGTCCACCACATGCTCGACCAAATTCCCTACTACAGCACTACCAACGTCCTCTTTTCCCTCTAAAGCTTCGATCTTTTCGCCCGCCAGAAGCTCAAACGCAGCGAGGAAGCTGCCCAACAAACCCCATCATCGCTTCGTATCTCCTCTTCGCGTCGCGGCGCCTGCTTCTCCATCTGTACAGCGGGAAGAAGAAAAGGAAGAGAAGCATGGAGAAGGAGATTACGGAGTTGAAGAGGAAGTTGGAGAAGATGGTGATGATGGGAAGTTCGTCTGGCGGGATCATTGGTACCCAGTTTCTCTGATCGAAGATTTGGACCCTGCGTTGCCTACCCCTTTCCAGCTTCTGGGTCGAGACTTGGTCCTCTGGTTCGACCGCGCTAACGAGGAATGGGTCGCTTTTGATGATAAGTGCCCTCACAGGCTTGCTCCTCTATCTGTAAGTTCGTCGATTCAGTAGTACGTTTTGCTGGTCTGGACATTTCAATAGATATGTTTGCTGTGAGAACTTAGAACTCCTGACTTATTGAGTTGCCCAAGTTTAGGATGGATACTTCATTAGCAGAAGGGGGCTAGCTCTTGAATTTTGGCCTGTTTGCTTTGATTTGACAGGAAGGCAGGATCGACGAAAATGGGCACTTGCAATGTTCATACCATGGATGGTCATTCAACGGCTGTGGATCTTGCACAAGGATTCCACAGGCGATGCCAGAAGGTCCTGAAGCTCGTGCGGTGAGATCTCCAAGGGCTTGTGCTACTAGATTCCCTACTTTGGTCTCTCAAGGCTTGCTCTTCGTTTGGCCTGATGAGAATGGCTGGGAGAGAGCTAAATCGGCCAAACCCCCAATGTAATTCATCTTCATCTGATATTTTGCTAACTGGAAGCTACTGCAATTGAATCATAATCTCAGGGTTTGTTTCCTGTTTGTATGCTTAGGTTGCCTGATGACTTTGATAAGCCTGAATTCTCGTCAGTGACGATTCAGAGAGATCTGTATTATGGGTATGATACCTTGATGGAGAATGTTTCTGATCCTTCTCACATTGATTTTGCTCATCATAAGGTACGAAATAGTAACGTTCATGTGCGTCCTGTTGGAACTTTAGATTAGAGTAGTTATTGTTGGAAGAATATGTAACAGTTATGGATGGCAGGTGACTGGAAGGAGAGATAGAGCCAAGCCATTGCCATTTAAACTGGAATCCAAGGGGTCCTGGGGATTTGCTGGGGCAAATGAAGGTAACCCGAGGATCACCGCGAAGTTCATTGCACCCTGTTATTATTTGAACAAGTAAGTCTCATGAAATGAAATATCAGCTGTAAATTTACTGGTCCAATATAGAAGTTCAATACCTGCATAGGACCGGGTAATGATTGAAGCTTTCAGGGTTCCATTTCTTTCGAGATGGTGTTATACATCAACTTTTCCCCCCAAATGTACTGATTTCTTGCTGTCTGTCACTTGTCTTTAATGGTTTTATGCACTTGCTGGATTTGACAGAGTGGAGATAGACACAAAACTTCCTTTCGTTGGAGATCAGAAATGGGTGATATGGATATGCTCTTTCAATGTGCCAATGGCACCAGGAAAAACCCGTTCAATCGTTTGCAGTGCTCGAAACTTCTTCCAGTTCTCCATGCCCGGGCCAGCATGGTGGCAGGTATGTACACTTATACCCCTCATGGTCAACACAGCAACATAACTACTATATCTAGAGTTTCTAAACAGTTCTCCTGGCTATGATTCTCAGGTAGTTCCGAGATGGCAAGAGCATTGGACATCGAATAAGGTATACGATGGAGACATGATTGTGCTTCAAGGCCAAGAGAAGATCTTCCAGTCACTACAAGAAAGCTCAGAAGGAGATGTAAACAAGCAGTACACCAAAATCACATTCACACCCACTCAAGCTGATCGATTCGTCTTAGCATTCCGCAACTGGCTGAGGCGCCACGGCGAACCAGAATGGTTCAGTTCTACACCTTCCCAACAGCCTCTGCCCTCCACAGTTCTCTCAAAACGTGAGGTATGAAATTATGAAAGCAGCATCACAACACTCACCTTCAGGATCAGAACCTTCCATCTTATGCAATTTGGACGAATTATTGACTCTGTCCTCCTCCACCTTGCAGATGCTGGATAGATTTGAGCAGCACACCATGAAATGCTCATCCTGCAAAAAGGCATACTCAACATTCCAAACCTTGCAGAAGCTACTAATCGCCATGACTGTTGCTTTCTGTGGTACTGCTGGCATTCCTTCTGAGATTCAGTTCCGGGTTCTGCTTGCTGGCTTGGGTTTGACATGCGCAGCTGCTGCTTATCTACTCAATCAGTGGGAGAAGAACTTCGTGTTCGTCGATTATGTACATGCTGAGATAGATTAGATCTTAAAGTTTTTGCCTTTCGAAAGAATGTAACATGAGATTAGCTTTTCCACCAGTCACAAATTAGAGAAATTTAGACATCACTCTACTATTCTTATAAAACTGTAAGCAATATATGATAAGGTCTAATAACAATAACTGAACGAAGAACTTCTGTAATTTCATTACCCTAGATGAAACTGCCCAAAAAACACCAGATTGGCAAAAACAGGAGAAACGATATTTAGAACTACTAATATCCAACATACCGAGCTGATTTACAATCAAGGAAACCCTAAAACTGACGATCCAGCAAAAGCAAAACATAGTGCTTCAAATCCCCAACAAAACCCAGAAAGAACAAATCTAAGAACTAGTGAACTTGGTAACCGCCTTGGTTCCTTCGGAGACGGCGTGCTTGGCGAGCTCGCCGGGAAGAACGAGCCGGACGGCGGTCTGAATCTCCCGGGAAGTGATGGTGGGCTTCTTGTTGTACCTAGCGAGCCTTGAGGACTCCTGAGCGAGCTTCTCGAAGATGTCGTTGATGAAGCTGTTCATGATCCCCATGGCCTTGCTCGAGATCCCAATGTCAGGGTGGACCTGCTTCAGCACCTTGAAGATGTAGATCTTGTAGGTCTCGACGCTCTTCTTGTTCCTCTTCTTCTTCTTATCGGCAGCAGCAGCGCCTCCTTCCTTGGGGATCTTCTTCTCAGCTCTGGGCTTCTTCTCCGCGGGGGCCTTCTCGGCCTTCTCCGCTGGCTTCTTCTCGGCCGGCTTCTTCTCTGCTGGCTTGGGCGCCATCGTTGGATTGAAGATGTAAAGAAGTTTCGAGCTTTCTTGAGAGAATTGAAAAGAGGAAGGGGAAGTTGTGAGAAATTGGTGAAGGGATTGGTTTCTTATTTATTAGGGTGAAAGGGTGTGATCTGATTGGCTGTTGGTGAATCGGTGTGGATCGATGACCTGGACGGTTGGAACCGTTGGATGGAAGAAGGGATAGATGGACGGGGAGGATTGAGTCTTGATGTTGAGCGGGATTTTGAAGCTTTTGGGAGTTGGGGCGCGATTATTTTCGGTGGGTATTTCGAAATTTCAACGGTGTGAGTATTTTATTGGCTGGCGGAGGTTGGTGCGGATCGGTTACGCGGATAATTTGAGCCGTTGGATTAAAGGGAAAGATAGATGGGATTGTTGGGTGGGCTTTTGGAAACATGAAGCCCAACTAGATCGATCAATAATGAAAAGACCAGCCCGTCCAAACTTACCTAGCTATTCTTTTTTTCCAACAATTTCATTTTGTTATGTATAAATACCAGTGATTTTGATGTAATGTGCCTTGTTGGTGGTATAATTTTGTCATATGGAACACTAATCCGTTGATGGTTATATTACTTTTTGTTTAGTTTCGAAAACGTATATGCATAAAGAAAATAAAATTGGAAATTATAAAACGAGTATCTGATTTAGATTTCGTAAAAGAAGCTTGATATACCTAGAATATTCAACTATAATTGTCAGAAAAATACTAACGACTATTTAGAGAGAAGCTACACAAACTTTATCCTCCATATATCCAAATGAATCAACTCAAATGCTGCTTGAGTTTGACTAAGACCATTATGTAGAATTATATGTTGAGAATATTGGATAGTTCCAATAGCATTGGCAACCATATGTAATACATTAAGTAGAATTATATGTTCGATTTACACACTATTAGCATGGTGACATCGATTATTCTTATATAACACTTCTTCAATATGACATGTATAACAACAAAATGTGCAAACACATGCTTCTTGCCTTGTTTCTTGAAACCATTTCCAGCACCTTGAACACTTTAGTAAAGTAAACCATAGAATCAAAGGTGGTGTTGGGTAACTTGGGTTTCTGATATTGGCAGGTTGAGGTAGAAGGCCTATTTCATGTAAATATTGGATAATCATTGCAAACACCTTTTGTTAATGGGTGGAAGAAGATTTAGCAACATGACTATTGAGGGAAGGCCATTAAAGTTGTCGTTGAGGTTCTAAGGAACCTAATGACTTTATCATTCATATAATTATTCTTAAGCGGTGCTAGGATGCATGAGCAAACATAATTAATCATTATCACAATCTCGAATGACTGTACTTTTCTTGTTTATCCAAAATCCCTATGTTGTATAAGTATTGATGTTAGAAACTAACAAAGTTTCTAATGGGTATGATAATTGGGGATTTAGGGATTTGAAAAATAGAATTAGGGATTAAGAAGTAGAATTTGGGGAAGAACGAGAAAGAATGGCTGACGGTCGGATTAGGGATAGAGGAGAAATTGAGAGGAGTTGGGAGAGAACAGGGTTGAGGATTTTCTTAATATTCTTCTTATTGATACCGAATGAATAAGTAAGGTACATATTTATAGGGAATTCTAGAAAACCCTAATAATAAACCTAACTCTAGTAAAAGACTACTGACTATTATAAGAATTACCCTAATAATTACTATAATAATAAATATGCTAAAACACGAGAATCGTGTTTCTAACATCTCCTCCCCCTTGAGACCAACCTTGCCCTCAAGGTTGGCTAGCTGACCCCACTTTTCCGCTTTCCTCACACCTTCCACACATCGGGTCCTCCTTTTCTTACGCCTCCTTTTCCTCCAGTCACGTTCAAACTCACGAACGAACCCAACCTTAGCGGTTTCAACTTTCATCGATCCTCCTCTCACGAAGCGTCCCATATCATCATTAGGATCAAGACCCCATGAGTCCATACTCTTCTCTACAAACTCTGTAGAAAAAGAACCCACGATCTCCAATTCCTTGTGATCTTCATCACCAAACTCCCCCAAATGCAACCACCCACCATTCATGCGTGCCCCCTGCATGGCATGATAATCCTCTTCCAAGCCCCTTTTCATAGCCATGCACCATCCTCTAACTACTACTTGCAGCAACCTCCACGGTTCAGGGCTTAAGACTGCTTGATTAGAAAGATCCTTGAGCCTATAGCCCAAGTCAGGTTGCTTCTATTCCTCCTCCTTCCGCGATCGTGAGCGCGCTAATGAAAGCAAGGGATCTAGAAGCAATAACACCTTAGCATCCCGCAGTCCATTCTCGACACTGGCCTTCATCCCCTTTCCTTCAAGGTTCCTTTCATACCCACCCCAAGCTTCCTCAACACACCAATCCAAGTTGAACCCGATGTTCACATTCTTGTGTGCTTGCAGACAGTCCACCGTCAAACATGGTGGAAACTCGCCGCGTATTTGCTTCTCTCTCGATGTAACCCACTTGGCAGCAACTCGGATATCGTTGCAGGCTGCCTCCTCATCTGATGCCTGCTTCCCGGAGTTCTGCAGCCCCAAAAATATACTCCTCGCGAACCCACCTATATCAGCACCATCGACTGCATATTCCTCCCCATCATGCGCACAACAACTGGCTCCTTTGGTGTTTGAGGCGACAACGACACTCTTGGTGGCAGAGGCGGTGGTCAGCAGGCTAGGAGTTGCGACAACCGGTGCCTCGATAATGATTTCAACCGCCTGCTGCAGCTCCAGTCTCGCCCCTTTGCCGGTGACTTCCTCCCAACACAACCTGCTCACTTCCACTTGCTCCTTTGCAGCAGCTCGGATTCCCGTACACCTCTCCCACAATTTAAAGTTCGGATGAACTTCAAGCACCTCAACTCCATTGCCGCCATTAATTGCTCCCCTCAACACACCTGGCGGCCCTTGTTCTTTCTTCCGAAACTTCCAATAAAACAATCGGAGAAGGACCCTATTCATTATAATCCCTTCATAAGTAATTCCACCGAACTTACCTCCCTTTTGCAGCCTAACTCGATCAACATGGGTAGTCCAAACTCCATGATCATTCCCGCTTGTGAGCGCTATCTTTCGTGCCGCAGTGGTGATTCCAAGTACTGTGTCGACGACGGTAGCGGCGGCGGCATTGAGCGCCCACTGATTCGTCTCGACCTCTTCCGCTGCGAGCGGGGACTCTATGGTTGGTCGGCTCCGGTTGGTGGAAACAACTGTGGGGCCGTGCGAAACAGCAGCGAAGAAGCTTGTGGTGGGGGCTAACTGTCCCTCGGTCAATGCTTGTCGCTCTTCGACCTGCGCACGAAACCTCAGAGTGGCTTGAGGAGAAAGACCAACCATCGGGTGCAAGGAGTTCGACAGCAGCAGTCCAAAGTCTTTGCTGCGCACGTCCGGTGTCCCACCTCCTTCGTCCGCCGTCACAGGTCGGACCGGTAGCTGCTGCTCCTCTGTCACGTCTCCGTCCATAGCCTCCTCCTCCATCACCGGTTCCGTGTCGCTCCCTCCGACGGTGACTTCCACCGCTTCGCGGACTCGATGGACGTTGGTGGTCGCTCGCCGTCGGCGATTCGGGTCACCGTCTCTGCTTGCACGGTCGGCGACTCTTCGGAGCTCCAACAGCGTCTGATGCGGCGAGCCCGATCATGCAGCTTCGCCCACGATAGGTTCGAGAGCTTTGAAGAGCTCATCGTCGAACCAGTTGTAGAACTCGTCCCCGGTTGAGAGTTGTGGTGAACTCAATTCTCGAACCGGGCTCTGATACCAAATGTTAGAAACTTTCGGGTATGATAATTGGGGATTAGGGATTTGAAAAATAGAATTAAGGATTAAGAAGTAGAATTTGGGGAAGAACAAGAAAGAATGGCCTACGGCCGGATTAGGGATATAGGAGAAATTGAGAGGAGTTGGGAGAGAACAGGGTTAAGGATTTTCTTAATATTCTTCTTATTGATACCGAATGAATAAGTAAGGTACATATTTATAGGGAATTCTAGAAAACCCTAATAATAAACCTAACTCTAGTAAAAGACTACTGACTATAATAAGAATTACCCTAATAATTATTATAATAATAAATATGCTAAAACACGAGAATCGTGTTTCTAACAATACAAAAGAAATCCCCAATAAAAAAAAAACCCCAATAAAAAAAACAATACAAAATAAATTACTTAGGGAAAAATTCTCATAGAGTTCAATCCAAACACTGATAGCGTATTGTGATGTATATGGTGTTAATATGCCATCGTGGGACTGACATATCTCTCGTTATCCAACTAAACATCAAGTTGTTGTTTTCACTCCATGGCTCGTGTAATGGAGAATTTTCGAGAGAAGTATAAATCTTAACAATTAGAAAGTCCATCTAGTTATTGTATTCGAGAACGAGAATCATCGATCTCTCTCATATGGAGAAATTCGACTCCGTAAGAGATTAAGAACTCAAACATTGCCTTCCATTTGTCACTTTCATAAGGACAATTGTTGTCATCGTTGTGTAACTATCCTAACTACACATTCTTATTAACTAGTCCTAACTACGGGTTCACAGACCCTGTCACTCAACTCAGCAATCATTCTTCGACAGTTTCTCATTTAGCCATGATCAAGAAATGCAGAGAAAAGAGACGGAGCAAGTTCATCCGGAGGTGGTTAAGTCAGTTGGAATGAAGAAATTGCAGCAAGCCCCTACTATTGCAACTAGGAGGTATCACCATGGTGATGAACATGATAAGTTTTGAATCCGAAACTCTTGTAATTTCATTGCTTCAATTCAATTCAGTCGGATCAAAACTACACAGAACATTAGACCAGATCTGCCAAAATCAAGAAAACCTAGTTTCAGAACTAGTCGCCTAAACATCGCACATCTTTACAATCAAAAGGAAACCCATCCAAACTGACTGAACAGAGAGCAAATCTAAGAGCTGGTAAACTTGGTAACCGCCTTGGTTCCTTCGGAGACGGCGTGCTTGGCGAGCTCACCGGGAAGAACAAGACGAACAGCGGTCTGAATCTCCCTGGAAGTGATGGTGGGCTTCTTGTTGTACCTTGCAAGCCTGGAGGATTCCTGAGCGAGCTTCTCGAAGATGTCGTTGATGAAGCTGTTCATGATCCCCATGGCCTTGCTCGAGATCCCGATGTCAGGATGGACCTGCTTCAGCACCTTGAAGATGTAGATCTTGTAGGTCTCGACGCTCTTCTTGTTTCTCTTCTTCTTCTTGTCGGCGGCGGCGGCGGCGCCTCCTTCCTTGGGGATCTTCTTCTCGGCTCTGGGCTTCTTCTCCGCCGGTGCCTTCTCGGCCTTCTCCGCTGGCTTCTTCTCGGCCGGCTTCTTCTCTGCTGGCTTGGGCGCCATTGGAAAGAATTGGAAAATGTGTTTTGAGATTCTTCCGCTCGTTGAGGGGAAGAAAGTTAGGAGAGATCGGGAATTCGAGATGATTGTGGGAAATTGTAAAGGGTTGGGTTTATAATTTATAACAGGGAAGCGGTGAGATCTGATTGGTGGTTCCGAGTCGGTGCGGATTGATGACGTGGATAGTACAGCCCCGTTGGATGGAGGTATTGATGGATGGACGGGCCGGATTTATTTGTTGCTAAGCGGGCTTTTCGAAATTTTTGGGAATTTAGGGCGCGTTTAATTTCAGTGCGAATTCGAATTTGATGGAGAGATATTTATTGGCTGAGAGAGGTGGAGCGGGACTGATGACGTGGATGTCAGTGAGCCCAGTCTCGCCATGGGCCTCTCCGTGTTTCCGGGCTTTCAATTTTTTGAAGGCCCAGTCTTCACATGAAAAGCCTGCTTGCAAGTTGCTTCTTCTTCATCTGGTTCTGGTGGAGTGGATACTGGAGTGAAGAGAGGAATTCCAGAGAAACGGATAAGACCCAGTTTTGTAAGCAGTGTTTCGCGGTGCTCGTTTGAAAATGGCGTCCTCATACGCAGCAGCTGCTCTATCCTGGAGCGCTTCCTCTTGGCTTCACAGCTTCACCGGCCAAACCAATGAAGCTTCCGTGATGCCAGATAGAAAATTGGCTATGCCGGTCGTTGCCCAGAAGAAAGCCAAGAAGACTAGAAAGGTAGCACATTACCCCTGCATAAATACGGAACTGGGTTCTTTCTCATTGCTGTGATTGTTTCTTTAGTTTTGACTAGCTGAGACGGTTTAATTGGCCTTCCTGTGATGGTACTCTTTTTGGTGGGTTTTCTGTTGTGTTAGATAATATTGAAAGAGGATGTGGAGTATGTGGGGAAGAGGGGGCAGCTAATTGATGTGAAGGCTGGCTTCTACAGGAACTTCCTCCTGCCCATGGGCAAGGCCCAGATTGTCACTCCTGTTTTACTGAAGTAACTCTACAGCTTCCACAAATTCTTAATTCGATTTCGCATTTTCTTGCACTATCCTTCTGCTACATTAGTATGGTACAGCAAATGTGATCATATCTTTGCAATGAGTTGTTTCGGAGATCGAAATGATTCAAGGAAATGTAGACTCTTAGGGAGATAGATAGTAGGTGACTGTAGTTCTTTAAGTAAGAACTTTGAGCTGGTAATGGATTGCATTGCAGAATTGAAGTTGTTGATCTCCATGCTGATTGAGCACTCGCACTCTAATCGAATTTAAAGAACATGGTTCACTATAAGTTATCCTTGCGTTATCTAGCGGAATAGGGCTGACCAATACTAGGTATTGTTTAAAAGAAGAGTCTTCTCAACGGTTCCTGCACATATAGAATGCATACTACAATTGACATTGAGCTTTGAGTAAATGAGTAGGTGCCAAATTGGACGAATATCTCATATGCTTTATATATGTTTTTGTATGCATTGTGTGATTTACAGGCCACCCTGATTTGTTAACCGTACACAAAGAGAACTGAGATGCATCTTAATATTCATAATGTTTCAGGGAAATGCGAATGGAGGAGGAAAGAATTGAAGCTGAGAAACTGCGGGTAAGGATTGGATTTACATGCTAAGCATATTTATGTGCCGTCTTCTTTAATTGCTATGATATAGTCGGCTACTTGCTTTTGACAGGTAAAAGAAGACGCTCAGCAGCTTGCTCGGATATTTGAAACTGTTGGAGCCTTCAAGGTGAAGCGCAAAGGTGGAAAGGGCAAACTGATATTTGGCAGTGTGACTGCTCAAGATCTTGTCGACATCATAAAGGCACAGCTTCAAAGGTATCAGCTTTCTCTAGCTGTGATATAGATGCAGCATGCTGTAGTTTTTCTCTCCATCAAAGAACATTCTCTCTGGAACTTCTTGCCTGGCCACAGAAACATCCCCTAGTCCCGTTTTGCCATATACGTCAAAGGCACTTCGCTTACTCGCTTATTCTTTTATTCCCGTAGGGATGTAGACAAGCGTATTGTCTCACTTCCAGAAATTCGTGAAACTGGAGAGTATGTTGCTGAACTCAAGCTTCATCCTGAAGTCACTGCTCGTGTAAGGTTGAATGTCTTTGCCAACTGAGGTCATTTGTACCTTCCAATATCCCCCAGGACACCCTGAACAAATTTCACATTTCTGGTATGTGATCACCAACCATTACATCATTCGAAATGGGTGCCGATGATAATTTGCTTCAATCAATGGAAGAAGTTCCAGAGACTTAATTATTTCCCATCGTTGCAGGGGGTGCAGGCGGAGTTGTGAATGTGTTTAGTTGGATGCAACAAATCAAGATTAGTTTGTAAACCGTACAGATGTACTGAACAGAATATTTATGGAGATGGCATTGGTGTTTCACTTAAATTGTTCAAATGAAACAAAGTACATGGCAGGTCGATCCCTTCGTCAACATATGTAGTTTGTTGTTGTGGGTGAGAAGAATGTACTGAACAGAACATTTTTGGAGATGGCTGTGTTTTACTCAAATGATTCAATGGAACAGATTACATGGCAGACTGATCCCGGGGAAAAAAAAACAATGTGAAAAAAAGAATGAGTGTTGCTGCCCAGGATCGAACTGGAGACCTTTTGCGTGTAAAGCAAACGTGATAACCACTACACCACAGCAACAATTAATGTTTTGATTGTCCGTGCATAATTAATTTATAACTAATTAAACTTCGATTAGTCAAAAAAAATTGTGAAAAGAAGAAAACATGTTGCTGCCCAGGATCGAACTGGAGACCTTTTGCGTGTAAAGCAAACGTGATAACCACTACACCACAGCAACATTTAGTGTTTTTACTGTCTGTGCATTTTTATTCTATAAATAATCACACTTGGTCACGATTAGTCAAAAAACAATGTGAAAGAAAGAGAAAAATGTTGCTGCCCAGGATCGAACTGGAGACCTTTTGCGTGTAAAGCAAACGTGATAACCACTACACCACAGCAACATTTGGTGTTCTGATTATCCGTGAGTTTTACCTTGTAAAATGATAGTCAAAAGAGTGCCTAGCAATTCACAAAGATAAAAAGATGCCAAAAGGGTATCTCAAAATGAACAAGTCTGGATTACATCTACTCAGGCCAAATGTGAAACTTAATAGCATCACATCCTCACCTTTTTCTTTCCCTCTATCAATAATGCTACTTAAATACATAATACTCTCTTATCCATCAATTCTCACATACCCATTTTCACATAGGCCTGCATTTGGGCGGTTTAGGTTAATCTCACTTAAAAATCCAAATTTTGGTAAAACTCACATTTACAATAAAAATTTATCGATATGATATTTGTGGCATATGATGTTTAATTGTCCGTTAATTAACTTTAGTAGTGGACAATACAATCACAAACAGGACTGGATGCCACAAATTTGTTAGCATCTCGTTGCGTATGATGTCTTAAAGCGGTAAGTGACCGATTCACATAATGAGCTCTATTTTCATGGACAACACCAGGCGACGGATAGATGGGTTGTCAATTACTCACCAGTAAGAGTAAATTGTCTCCATATTGGATGAGGAATTCTAATGGATCAATCTAATACAATTGTCTCGTTTTGAGTCAATTGTGCTACATTGATCCGTTTGGCAGCAGAAAATTTGGATGAAGCAATTTGGGCTGGGGAATTCTGAATTGACTCATTTTGAGCCAATTACAATTGTCTGGGGTGGGGGCAGGTAATCTGAATTGACTCGTTTTAAATGATTCGTTTTGTAAAATGAAACAATTGGTCAAATTATCTCGTTTTACAATTGATCCATCCAAACGACCCCAAAAGAAGTCGATAAGAGAAGAGGAATGGAAGTTGGGATAATGAAGGGTGGATAGATCGATGTAAGGTTTGATGCCAAAGATGGGCATCTGCAGAGGGACTGTGACTTGCCACGAATGGGAAGCCACACCATGCTACCTGCAGGTATTTCCATATCAACTGAATCATCGCCAAAACCCATAAACCACACAAAAGAAGAAACGAATAACATACTAATTATGTACTTAAGTACTTTGCGAGTTGTTAGTTATTAGTGGGACTAGTTGGTTTATGACACGTTATTGAAGATCGTTTTGTTATGAATTTTACTTCTTATCTTAAGTGGGCTATCAATTTAAAACCCATATATTAACTATTTGGTTTTAATGGACTAACTCCAAGTGATCGATACATGATGCCCATCATGACTACTTAAACCCAAAATGGGTCGAATGGGTGGAAACTCAATACTTTGTCGCCTTGGTTTTATAGGAGTCTATGGCCATTAGTATATAAATGAGTTTGAGGTTGTGGTACCCAACACACAAAGACCAACATAACTCTCTTCTGCTCCCCATCAGGAAGATAAGAGGACTCCCGTATAGGAACTAAGGAGGCTTGGTCGAGGAAGATCACGAAATCTCCTGGATCGTGCTTTATGAGTATCGTCCAGTTCCAGATCGCTGTGCGGATTCGACATCAAGACTTTGGCGATCGACCGACTTGAATTCAGGTATTCCAATAACCTTTAATAATATGGCAAGACGATGAATTACGGGGAATTAAATATGATAAAAGTAATTCTAACAGGTTTGTTATAGAAATCACGTGTTCAGGTCATCACGACTTTAATATTAATCATCGTCTTAGATCATATGGTATGTCGAGCAGATGACATGGTATGTCGAGCGGAGTTCATATGAAACTTCAGATTAATGAATTGACTTTCGTTTTGAATGAGGCCTATTTACCACGACGATCCATGGCTCGACAACTCTCTCCTCAATTGGATTTAGGAAAATTCCAAATCCTAGGCCTATGCGGATTTGGAAGTCTGCGAAGCACATATGATATGACATATCCACTCCACTTGCCACATACTTGGAGAATAAAGACAAGAACATGAATCCACTCACAAACAAAGCCTATCCTCTCAAGGATTTGTTTGCAGGCTGATTCCAACTTCACTCAAACACTGGCACCACTCCTCCCTCTTCAACTGTTTTTTTCGTGTCTATCCTCGTCACTAATTTATTAGACACAACTTATTTTTGACAGCGTCAAGACAAAACCAAAAGCAAGAAGTTAAAGAATGAAGACTATACTTCAATTTGGCTATGGGCAGGGCATATATGGGTATATGGGTAAGTTATGCAGATATCACGATATCTATATTCGTCTCGTGTCAGTTCGATATTTTATCTCGAAATGTAAGGTTAGAAATGATCAATTCAAGAACTCGAGTCACTCAATTTTTCACAGAAACATCGAGAAGCAGAAAGATGATGACTCATCCCCGCCCCCCTCCCACACCAATAAGACGGTATATCCGCTCCAAAACATGTCAGGACATGTCTAATAGGACAAGTAAGATCGAAACTGTTATTCGGCCAATGCATTGATTTGGAGGGACGGGGATATTAGATAGCTAGAGTTTGAGTTTCGTAAAGGAACAAGCTAGCAGACATTGTTTTGGTCACTACTACATGTACAGAGGTCATAAGCGTCTATACCGTAAAATCGATTTTCGACGGAATGAAAAAGACATATATGGTAGATGTACATGTACTTACTTAACAATAATAATTAGAATATATGATTACAACCAATCATAGATGCTTGATTAATGAGCAATTATTTGATAGAGAGATTAATGAGTGATTAACAATTTGATAGAGAGATTGAACGAGAGAGCAAGTATTTAGACATGCCACGTAATGTGATGTAAGTGTAATCCTCATCACATGCTTTCCCCACTTTCTCCCATGCCATTATGCCAACATTCACTCTTTAACGTGCACTCCACAAACTTCCTACTACCTCTCTTCTCCTCAAATATACTCTATAAAACAAAATGACTTATGATTGTCTCTGGATAAACGAGTCGTAATGTATCATAAGATTAGATTTCGGCTAATTATATATATAACAAGTGGACTAAAAGTTTGATGAAAACTTTTTACGATGACTATAAGTCTATAACTAGCAAGAAAATATAATTTCGTTTTGCTTATCTACTGTAAATGTAGTAGATTTGGATTGTTGATAATCAATTTAACTAGTGGGAATAGGATAGGGTGAGAGCCTGGGACATGTATCAATGTTGGGAACGTAAATGGATGGATGGAAGGACCCAATTCATGGGATCTAATGAAGTAAAGTTGTCACTTTTTCTCATCACCTTCTTATTCCATTGCTTATTTTTGTTTCTTTCCTTTCTCTTTAGTTAGGAAAAAGGAAGACGGAAAAAAAAAAAAACTTGCAAAGGAAGAGATGATGATACAGTTGCCAGTTGGTCAGTTAGGTGCAACTGAGTGAGTAGTATAGTAGGCACCTCTCTCACTCTCTTTTATTTAGTGGTGGACATTTTTGCAATTCGGTTAAGGATTGAGTCAAATTGAGATAGGACTAGATCAAAATTACGAGAGAATTTAGGACCAGAATCACATATACAGTATGTTTGGTTCATTTAGTTCGACACAGTCCAATCCAAATTCAATGTTAGTATATTTTCCCGTCATTCTTAAAATAATTGATAGAATTAAAAAACAAACCAGAATATAATTTATCCAATCCGCTTTAACTTGCTACACAATTAATACTCTTTCAACAAGAAAAGAATCGAAAAGTGATCCCCAAAATTTTCTTCTAACCCCAAAAAGCCCTATAGAGAAAAGAAAGTCCTCCATCCTCCAACTCACTTTTCGTGGAACACAAGGCAACCATGAACACCACTACTATTCTACTAACCACTATCTAAACAAGAAAAATAAACTTCGTACTCATATTTCTTTTATTGTATGATAATAACTAGGGAAAAAATTGGACCAAATTGGTGAAAATGGAAAATCTTTGAATGGAAAGAATTCTAAGTATAAGCTGTATATTGAGCTCTGAAAAAAAAATCGGGTATCAATAATGGTAACTAAACAAAACACAAAAAAAAAATCACATAAATTCCATTTCCATGTTTCTTTTTACACGCTTCTCCCCCTCCGGCTTCTCTCTTCAGTTGCCGATCAATAGTGGCACCCGACCAACGCCGGAGCTGAGAACACCATCGCCGCCTTCGATGCGAACTGGAACTTCGACGAAGACGGAGACGGATCCCCGCGGTGGTGTTGGTGGGCGTCGAGATCTTCCGGCGCCGGTAGATTCAGATCCAGCGGCAACGCAGGATTCCTCTGCTCGCTATTCAGATCACCATCGCAATTAACCGTTGCCGCCGCGTTCGCGGTCGCCGCCTGGTTGCCGGCGTTGCTCGCTCTGTGCCTCCGCATGTGCCCGCCGAGAGCTTGGCCGGACGCGAACTCCGCCCCGCAAATCGCGCACTCGTGAACTTTCGCCGACTTAATTCCCGCCGTCGTCACGGTGGCGGCCGTCTTGTCGCTATTGGCAGCCGATTGAATCGCTGGATTTTGATGACGAAGCTCCCCCGCTGACGCCGCAACCGCCACCACCACGGCGGTGCTGCTGCTGCTGCTTATCTCAACCTTACAGGCTGGAATCGAACCGGCTGCAATTACGTTCTTGTCCTCCGTCGCGAGTGGGCCCGGAGCGGGCCTGGGCCTTTTGTGGCTGGCCCGGTGGCCGCCCAACGCCTGGAAGGAAGGAAAGCTGCGGTTACAAGTCTTGCACTCGTAGACGAAGAAGCCGGCCCGGTTCGTCGTGGTCGCGATGTCGGAGAATCTCTTGGAACCGATCGTCTTCCGCTCCGGAGGCGGCGCGGCCACGTGGCGGCGGCGGCCTTGAGCCAAGAGAATCAGGCAATTCGCCATGTCCTCTTCCTCTTCGGTGCTGCTCTCGTATAGCGCGGCGCTGCCGGAAGAGGTCGTCGTCGTGGCGGCGGCGTAGGACGCCGATCTCTGACTCACTCCGCCTCCGATGCCGGAATTGCTGGACGTGGTGGTGGAGGTGGAGGATTTCAGCGGAGGAGGAGAGGCGGACCGGTGGCGTTTGGTGCGCTTGCCTCTGATCGTCGTCGTCGTCGGATCGCTCGTGGAAGCTCCGAATTGAGTGTCTTCCCCAGCTGGTTCCATCTCCATCTTTTTTTTCTCTCTCTCTCTCCTTGTGTTTCTGTTTTTTTTTTTCAGAAGAAAGAATTATGACAGTGGAAACTGGCTGCTGATGAAAGAGCGCTGGGTTTTGGGTGATATATAGTAGGAAATTCATGAATTAATTGTACAGTTTGCCGAAAAGGCTTTTTCTTTTTTAATTTTAATTTTTGGGGGGCTTTTTGGGGTGCCGAGTCAAAACGCCGCCCTCCAGCGAGTGTTATTTACTGATGCGATTATTTATAATTATTATTATTGATAATATTGAGTATATAGTTGGAAAAGGAATAAAATTGGGCAATTTGGTAACACCAAACCTCGTGTGTGTGTAGAGTGAGAGACTAGCTAATGTGACCCTCCACACACTCCAAAACGCAAGACCTTGCTTGCGTTTCCATCATTCCAAGTGTTACTCACAAGTTCATGGTAATATGGTATTGTTTGTTGTTTACTTTCTTCCCTTTTTCATACGCTTGATTTAATTCCACGTCATCCATTCATAAGGTTCGATGTGGTAAGTGGCATTAAAAACGAGCAGGTTTTAATGGATGATGTCGCTACAGCTGCATTGAACAAATACGTATTCGTAGCGACTAGCGTGGAGGGATATACATATACTAAACTCTATCTAACATCAGGTTTGGTACGCTTCTATTCTACAATACCTTCCTGATAGTTGAGCGTGTTTGGACCTCGGGCCCAAAAGAAGCGAGTCGGAGTTTAAGGCCCAATAAGGAGTCCAGGCCCGATCGGAAGGCCGGGTCAGCAGGCGGTCCAAGGAATGCTGTGAACCCGAGGAAGAGGATAAGGGCGCCTGACATAAAGCGACTGAGCAGCGCAGAGGGGCAGAGAGCCGTTGAAGATGCGTATCTGGTGTCAGGCAAGACTGAGCATTTATTGCCAGCCGCAGGCGGCCTGCAGAAAGGCTGAAAGCCTGCCCAGGACGCCTGACAGTTTCTGAAAAGCATGAAAGGACGCCCGACCAGGTCTGGGGCGCCCGACACAGCATTTAATGCCTCAACCACCCTCAAACCAGGTATAAATAGAGGAGAGTGCATTAATGGTAAGGCCAACTACTATTCATCTCTCTACATAAATTCTCATTCTCCCAACTCTCTCTCACTAACTTGAGCTTCGGAGAGTGTCCCGGGCGAACCGCCCTGGACCCTTGTTTTGCAGAGTATCTGGAGCGACCCCTAACATCCGAGATCAGGCGCCCTGTCCCAGCTCCACAAACCGCCTAGTATCTACTAGGCACAAACAATTTGGCGCCCACCGTGGGGCTAGGAGCAGAGCGCTTAAATCGAAAGATGGAAGGGAACTTCAGAACTCCGGTAAAAGACGTCATTGGCGGGGAGAACATTAGAGGTTTGGAAATGCCGACGGTTGAGGAGGAAAAGGATATGGAAGAGCGCGTGAGAGATCAGGGGCAGCAGATCACCAGTATGCAAGAAAGCTTGGGTCAGATCCTCACCATGCTCAAAGCAAGAGACGAGCCCGAAAGTTCTAAGGTGCGAGGCGGAAAGGGCAAGGGGGTAGACCGAGAGATGCCCCCCAGCCCCCCTCGCACGGAAGACGAAGAGTCAGACAGGGAAGAAGAGGCTGACGGCGTCCACCTGGACCTCCTTGAAGAACATCTGCGGCCCTGCTACGGGAAGCCTAAAGGTTACAACGTTCTGCACAACCCTCTGGCGAAGAGTCTTTTCAAGACGCAGGTTCCATCAAACTTCTCGTCGCTCGGTCTACCTGCATACACAGGAAACTCCGACCCGTCGGACCACTTGAGCGCCTTCATGCTCAAGATGCAATTGATCAACGCCTCAGACGCTGATCTGTGTAAGGCGTTTCCAGTCACTTTCGGGGGGCAGTGCCGAAGCTGGTACGCGTCGCTACCAGCCGGGATAATCGAGAATTTTGAGCAGTTCGCCACCCTTTTCTCGCTGAAGTTCGCGTCTCAGCGAAGAAGGCAGCTCACGGTTTCCGCCCTCATCAACTGCAAGCAAGGAGAAGAAGAAACCTTGTCCGACTTCTACGACCGGTGGAACACGATAGCCTGTGAAGTGCAGGATGTCTCAACCAGTGTGGCCGCCGGAAACCTGAGAATGTCGACGCACAGCAGGGAGCTAAAAAGGTCACTCATCAAGAAGGAGCACAACATCAAGTCTTGGCAAGATTTAGACCGCGTGGTACGGAAAGCCATCTTCTTGGAAGAAGCGCTCAACGCCGAGGAGGGCGTGAAAGGAGGCCCAACGCCATCGGGCAAGGCAGATAAAGGAAGGAACGGGTCGCCAAAGCGAAGGGGGCGCACGCCCGAGCGGTGAAACTACAAACCCAGGTACAATAACAGAGACGGAAGACGGGAAGTATTCGCGTCAGAAAAGGAGGACGACGGGCGCCGTGAAGAGAGCAAAGCTCGAGAGACGCGTCCTCGCCAAAGGAGGGAAGAAGACCAAAAATGGTGCGACTGGCACCAGCTGCCGACTCACGACACCACTGAGTGCCGCGAGTTCAAAGCCAGCCTCAAATACCTGGCACCGGGAGACCTGAAAAGCCGCCTGGACACACGGGGGCATCACAGGGAGAGAGCTGATGAAAAGAATAGGTCACCCAGCCCGAGGAGAAGGTCCCGCACGCCCAGACGTCGGAGATCCAGGTCGCCAAGGAGGGAGCGAACGCCCCGCCGAGAGCGCTTGCCCCCACCGCCGCCCAGGCACGCCCCTCCTCATCGGCACCCGCCTCGAGAGGAAGAGGAAGGGGTCGAAATAATCACCATCGCCGGTGGACACAAGCGCCCTCGAACTGAAGGAGACCGCTTGGTACAATGCATGAACGTGAACAAGAAAGAACAAGTCGAGATCAGCTTCGCGCCCTCAGAGCTGGCTCCCGAGGAATGCGGAGAAGATCCGTTGGTCATTTCTTTCCGCACAAAGAAGTTCAAAGTCACCCGAGCCTTGGTCGACAACGGAAGTTCGGCGGACATCCTTTTCTACTCCACGCTCAAGAGCATGAAAAAGGGGCCGATCATTTGGCCGATCTACGGGAAACGTTCGAAACGCTCCGAAGAGAACGCCTCCGACTGAATCCGCTGAAATGCGTGTTCGGAGCGAAGGCGGGAAAATTTTTAGGATTCATGATCACTAACAGGGGCATAGAAGCAAACCCAAAGCAGATCGAAGCAATCCTCAGCCTGAAGCCGCCCCGCACGGTGAAAGAAATTCAAGCATTCAACGGAAAGATGGTCGCCCTGAGCCGCTTCATTCCGCGGTCGGCAGACAAGTGCTCACCTTTTTTCCAAATGCTGAAGAAATCCGCATCTCGCCTGCAATGGGGACCGGAGTGCGATAAAGCCTTTTTCCAATTGACGGAACAGCTAGCCTCACCTCCCGTCCTCAGCGCCCCCCTACAGTCCGAGCCCCTATATCTGTACCTAGCGGTCTCTGATCAAGCAGTCAGCTCCGCTCTGGTAAGGAGGGACGCCGATGGTACAGACCGTCCCGTGTACTATGTCAGCAAAGCCCTTCTTCCAGCTGAGAGACGATATATGCCAATTGAAAGGGCGGTCCTGGCGGTTGTATCAGCGGCAAGAAAGCTGCGCCCTTACTTCCAGGGGCACCCAATCACCGTCCTGTCCAACCTTCCTTTGAGGAAGATTCTCAGGAGCTTGGACGCATCAGGAAGGATGACTAAATGGGCAGTCGAACTCAGCGAGTACGACATCACGTATGCCCCTCGCCCTTCCATAAAGGGACAGGTGCTGGCGGACTTCGTAGCGGAAGGTTTTAGCCTCGACGCGGCCGAGGCAGAGGGGAAGGTTGAAGTGTGGCGCCTGTTCGTGGACGGAGCTGCCGGGAAAGGAGGAGCAGGTGCTGGAATTGTGCTCGAGTCGCCTCGAGGAGTCATACATGAGTTCTCTCACAGATTCCAAGAACTGAAAACCAACAATGTTGCAGAGTACGAGGCCCTCTTAAGCGGTCTCAGAATCGCCATGGGAATGGGCGCCACCCGCCTACACATCTCCTCTGACTCTCTGTTGGTAGTCAATCAGGTCCTGGAAAACTACGAAGCTAAAGAGGAAGCGCTAGCGAAGTTAGCCGATGAGGTCAGAGGCATTCTCGCGCAGTTGGAAGAGTGGAAGCTAGAACATGTAAAGCGAGAGGACAACCATCACGCGGACGCCTTATCCAAGCTGGCCACGGCTATGGACTTCGAAGGAGACCGTCAAGTCACCATTACCAAGGAAGCCCCGCCCAGCGAGGGGGTGATGGCCATCGAGGAAGGGGCGGCCGACTGGCGCTCCCCTATTGTCGAGTACCTACAAGCTGACGTCCTGCCAAGCGATGAGGCCCAAGCGAAGCTGATCAAGCGGAAGGCCGCCCATTACAGCATGGTGGGAGGGCAGTTACACAAGAGGTCCTTCTCAGGCGCCTACCTGAAGTGCTTGAGCCCTGCAGAGGCAGAATGGATCATCAAGGAGATACACCAAGGCACATGCGCCTCGCATGCTGGCCCGAGAGGCCTTGAGAAGACCATCCTGCTACAAGGCTACTACTGGCCAACGGTGAAAAAGGATGCTGAAAAGGCGGTCCGCGCGTGTCACGAATGCCAAATCCACGCCAGCAAGCAACATCTGCCCAGCGCGGAACTAAGGAGCATAACAAGCCCGTGGCCATTCGCACAATGGGGGTTGGACCTGCTGGGTCCCTTTCCAACCGCCCCCTTGGGCAAGAAATATCTGGTGGTGGCGGTCGACTACTTCACAAAATGGATGGAGGCCGAGCCGTTGGATACGATTACCAGCGCCAAGATCCAGAAGTTTCTCTTCAACAACATAATGATCAGGTTTGGTACTCCCCATACAATCATTACTGACCATGGGACACAGTTCGATTGCAGGCCGTTCGAAAATTTCTGCGCCAGGAACCGCATCACATGCAGAATGGCCTCAGTCGCATTCCCGCAAGCCAATGGGCAGGTGGAGTCATCCAACAAACTCATCCTCAGGGGTCTGAAAAGGAGGCTCAAGGAAGCCAAAGGAGGGTGGACCGCCGAGTTGCCACACGTGCTCTGGGCGCACCGGACAAACTACAAGAGAGCAACCGGGGAGACTCCATTCGCCCTGACGTATGGCTCCGAGGCAGTTGCTCCCACTGAGGTCATTCTGCCCTCCCTAAGGGTCCAGACGTACGACCCCGAGGAAAACCACAGAAAGCTCCTCCACCAGCTGGACATGATAGAAGCAAGAAGAGACGCGGCCTTGGTACGAACCATCCAAGAAAAACTCAAGGTGGCCAAAATCTACAACGAGAAGGTAAAGCCTCGACCGCTTGAAGAGGGAGATATGGTACTCAAGAGGAATTTCGAACAGAAAGAGGGGCACGGCAAGCTAGCCGCCATCTGGGAAGGACCGTTCCTGGTAGCAGAGAAGATAGGGACTGCCACGTATGTGCTGGCTACTATGGAGGGGCAGCCTGTGGCCAAGACTTGGAACGCCATCCATCTAAGGAAGTACCATAGCGAGTAGGAACGAGTTATCCGTAGGAATTTTGTAAGAAGTCAATGCCGCGGCCAAACGCGCTTTTATGATAGTGGTAGTCCACACTCCTGTCAGTGACTTCAGTAATTCAAGTCGCCGCTGAGCGATAGGTTTTCATGTTGTTAACATAAGTTATCCCCATAACTCTCGGCTATCACCGCCGCTAACTACGACGCCATATTAGAGCTAAAACGCCCCAGAGCAGTAGCCACACGCTGTACAGACACGCTTTACAAACCCGCGCGCAGGCCGTATCACACGCCGCGGCCCGGGGAAAATCACCGGAGTCGCTAGCTTAAAACAGCAAAGAACCCCAGCGAGTTACCTAAAATTCACTAACTCCAAGAACAATGAACCGCCCACGAACGCGGGCACGCCTCTGCGCGCTTCTCAAGGTAACTGCGGTCCGCGCGTGCCACACGGCCAGCTAAGTTCGTAACTTGAACAATAGGGGTGCAAGCACCCAACCCGAACGAGAACTATGTCATCGAGTAATGGGATAACATAGCATTTTACGAAATTGCGCAAGTAAAACCCAACTTCGTAAAGTTGGAAGCCGCCTTCGTGCAACAGGAGGCGCCTACCATGAAGAGGACGTCTCACCCGTCACAAAAAAGGAGTGAAAGTCAAGGCAACCGAAACCGCAAATAAAGGTCCTAAACACAGTGATTGAGAGGAAGGAACATAAAGCATTATCCCAAATCAAAATATTACAAAACCGCGCCCGGAGGCGGAATGTATCAAGCGCCCCAAAGGGGGAAAGCAACGGTGAAACAAAACACTTAGATAAATTTTTGGTTAAGTTAAGAGGAGCCGCCTTCAGCGGAGGCAGGTTGGTTGACTTCCCCAGTAGTGGTCGCGGCGGCCACGGACTGGTCTCCCACTTCGGAGTTGACATCGTTGTCACCCCAAAACTCCACCGCGTCCCAAACCGCGTTTCGATCCCACAACACGTAGGGGTGATCGCGGCGGAAAAAGTGACGGATGGAAGCCACCGTGTCCCTCAGTAGCTTCTGGTACTTGGCTTCGTCGACCGCTTTGAACTCGTCCGATTCGAAGAAGGTCGCACTGGCATCCTCCCTAGCCTCGTTAAGCTCGCGTTCCCGCCGCGCCTCCAAGTCAGCTACTCGAGCCTCCAACTCTCCGACCCTGCTCTGCAATCCCTTTTCTCGCTCGGCCGCCTCCCGCACCTTCTGTTGCGCCTCCCCCAGCTCCCGGGCAAACTTCGACAGATCCTCTCTGGCGGTTTTCAGCTCATCATCCTTCACCTTTACGGCCGCCTCCTGCTCCTTAAGGATCTCGTCTCGCAGCTCCCGGCGGAAGCCTTCGCGCCCTTCCTTAACTTGCTCCTCGAGCGTGAGAATTTTGGTCTCACGCTCGCCCAAATCATCGAGCAGGCGCTCGTTGGCAAGGATAAGTTGGCTTATCCCAAACTGGGCCTGCACCCGATAAGCCGGTCAACGCTACATGCCTATCAAACTTCAGAATTGAAAATAGGTTAAGTCACTCACCGCAAAGAAGCACCGGGCGGTCGTCCCGGCAAGATGACGAGTATCAGAGGTTGTGCGGATGGCGCCCGTCACACGCATGTACTCGCTTGGAACGGCGAATCCCTCGGCAATGGCATGGAGCGCACGGCGAGCTGGCTCAGCCGAGGAGGTCACATGCGGGGAGTACGCCGCGCTGGAACTCAGAGTGGAGGTCTTCTGCTTCTTCTGGTTAGCCGGCTGGTCAACAAAGATCCCCTTAAGCTTCGGCTGAGTCCCCGAGGACGGCTCATCCTGGACCTCCACCACCTCTAGTGGCCGCTTGCTCGCCGAGCGGGCCACCCCCTGACTGCCAGGCACGGTCAGCTTAAGTACACCGGTGCGTCCCAACGCCAGTTGAGACTGGGTCGAACCGCCTCCGGTACGCGGGCCCTCCGACGCGGTGGGACCGGAGATAACAGCCGCGGGCGACCCGCTCGTCGCCACCTTAGGCGGCCTCGCCGAGGACGCATAGCGCCGGATACCTGAAAGATAAATACATAAGTAAAGGCATGAGCAAGCTACCTCCCATCAAAGTCTAGGAGAACTAACTAACCGTGAAAGCGCTGCACAATCTCAAGAGCGTTATCATGCCCATGCGGGGGCAACCGAAACTGGACAGTTGAGATGAGGCGGTCGAGATGCGGCCTCAGATGCTGCAGCCGCTTAACCCCTTCGTCCCAGTCCTCAGTCCGCCCGAAGGAGAATGCGGTCAATGGCTCCACGTCTCCCGAATACCATTTCCCAGTCGGACGAGCAAAGAAGTACTCGCTATACCACGGGGAGTCCAGCTTCGGGGATCCATAAACGAATCCAACATTCTTTGACCGCCTTCGGGGGGACCAGCAGTTCTTCGAGCCGGTCATTGCGTACAGCAGCCGAAAGGCGTCAAGGGAGGGCTTCTCCTTTAAGCGGTCGCAAGCCGCACGATAGCAGAGAGAGTGGAAGACTATGGAAGGAGAAAGGCGACTCAAGGAACAGTTAAGAGTTAGGAGCACCCCGGTGAGAAGCGGGTCCAGCGGGAACTCCAACCCTAGACGCATGTGCTCCGTGAAGATGGTGATCCACCCGACGGGGCAAGAACCGCAGCGACCATCCGGGGAAGGAGCCGCGTAATCCCATTCGGTAGGAAGCTGGTGCCTATGCAGTTGTCGGAGCACTTGGGTAGGGGTGTAAGCGGGTTTGTACTTCGGACCGTACGAATAAACCGCATCAGGAACCTCGCTCCCCTCCCACATGTCCGCATGCAGCCGCACGCGGTACTCACTATCCGCAACCGCCTGAAACGGGTGAATCACCGGCGTTTCTGACAGCGCTAGTGAAGGAGAATCCGCGATCGAGTCCTCTCTGTCTGAGTCGCGAGCCGTGTCTTCCGGCACGTTCTCCGAGGACAGCTCCACCAGGTTATCCCCAACCCGGGAAGTCGCGCCGCGGTCAACCAAAGAGGTAGCCGTGTCGGTTAGCACGCCCACTCCTAACCCTAAAATACAACCGTCAGGTCTATCTACATGCTCACCCGCGGCAACCGCATTACCACCCCCACATAGCATTTCAATACCCTCTGAGTCCCATTCTATGTCGGATAAACTTAAAGAGTGGGAGAAAGCGGGCATACCTGCTCCAGGGGCAGAACCGCCGGCGCTGGCGGTCTTAGCAGATGCACGTACGGTACCGGCGCCGACTCGAGGAACGGCAACGTTACCGGCGGCAGTGGCCGCCGCCGTGTCTGACGCGGTGGTTGTCGCGGCAGCAGAAGGAGTGGTGGTGGCAACGTCGGAGGCAGACGGCGGCGCCGAGTCACCGGAAAGGCCACGGTTCTGACTATCAGAGGGAGTAGTTGCTTGGGAAACCATCGCGAACAACTGTCTCTTCTTATTCTTCTTGTCTCGTTTCTGGGATCTTCTCAGGGAAGATAGAAATCGTCGTCGCTCCACAGGGATGGAAGGATGAGTCTCCAAATAACGAGAGAGAGAGAACTTGGAGCACCGCGCAATTTTGAAATAGGGAGCAAGAAAGAGAGAGTGCAAAAGCTTCTTCTCGACAGAAACACTCGAGGTATATATAGCGGCAAAAGAGACTGATGTGACGGTTGAGTGCCCGAGGAAGGCTTTGGGCTGCAAAATTCAAAAAGCGGGCAGGTGAAAGGACATATCCGCCTGCCCGGTGTCAGAGCACGGTAACCAATACACGGCCACGTGTACAAAGTGTTCCCACCAGGAAAACCCGTAAAGCGGTCAGAACGCTTCTTAGGCAGGAGCAACCCTAGGTCTCTGGCGACCAGGGGCAGAACAGGGCAAGGAGGAGGAGCGAGCCGCTCAACTAAGCTGAGAGCATTACAGGTAGCCGCCAAAACCCTAGGCTTTTCCCGCCTAAGGGGCAATTGTTGGGCCGCATAGTTGAGCGTGTTTGGACCTCGGGCCCAAAAGAAGCGAGTCGGAGTTTAAGGCCCAATAAGGAGTCCAGGCCCGATCGGAAGGCCGGGTCAGCAGGCGGTCCAAGGAATGCTGTGAACCCGAGGAAGAGGATAAGGGCGCCTGACATAAAGCGACTGAGCAGCGCAGAGGGGCAGAGAGCCGTTGAAGATGCGTATCTGGTGTCAGGCAAGACTGAGCATTTATTGCCAGCCGCAGGCGGCCTGCAGAAAGGCTGAAAGCCTGCCCAGGACGCCTGACAGTTTCTGAAAAGCATGAAAGGACGCCCGACCAGGTCTGGGGCGCCCGACACAGCATTTAATGCCTCAACCACCCTCAAACCAGGTATAAATAGAGGAGAGTGCATTAATGGTAAGGCCAACTACTATTCATCTCTCTACATAAATTCTCATTCTCCCAACTCTCTCTCACTAACTTGAGCTTCGGAGAGTGTCCCGGGCGAACCGCCCTGGACCCTTGTTTTGCAGAGTATCTGGAGCGACCCCTAACATCCGAGATCAGGCGCCCTGTCCCAGCTCCACAAACCGCCTAGTATCTACTAGGCACAAACACTATCTAACATCAGGTTTGGTACGCTTCTATTCTACAATACCTTCCTGTGCCACCTCACTCCCCCTGTGGAAGGGTAATTAATGGGATTAATTAAAGGGGAGGTTAATTAATTAAGTAACCCCAAGGACATATAGATGATGAATGGTATAATTAAGATTTGATAGGTGAGAGATGGAGAGATTAGGTAGGAGGAAATTAAAGGTTAGTGGTGACAAAGTAGGTTAGGAGTTCTGAGTGAGTGAATGAGTGAGGTGAGAACTGATGGGGGCGTTTCTTTTCCGTTTCGGATCGTTTCTTTGGGGGACAGCTCAAAGAAGGTTTGGTGTTGTTACTTAGTAGATTACCTAACATTAACATACAACGTTAATCGAAAGAGATGAGTTTTTTTTGTACGAACTTTTTTCTTTAAACACACAAAATCTTCTTTAGTTGGTATGTAGTTAAGCAAAGCTGCATCAGTAAGCAAGTGCTGTGATCTCTCTCTCTCTTCGTCTCTTGGCGACCACTGACCATTGGAATGGGATTAGGTGCTAATCCTTATAGGGGTTAGTATCGTGATAACTAGCAAAAAACGCTACTAAAAATAACGAAATCACTACGGATTATTATAAAATCAATACAACACTACTAAAAATAACGAAATCACTACGGATTATTATAAAATCAATACAACATCTAAGCTAAATCACTACTAATTCAAACTAGTAGTAGTTTTTCTCTTGGTTAGGACGGTGCTAACTATTGTGCAATTAGCACCGTAACCGTTCCCCTGAACATTCATACGCCAAACTATGGTTGTAATTATTGAAGGTAATCACCAAAACCAATTATAATAATAGCATAATAACAAAGCAATGAGAAAGAAGTAGAACGTGTAACGTTTGCTGCTCGCTGCCTGTGGAGCACGATTCAAAGCAAGAATTGCCAACTAAACTGCCCACTCCCTCGCCCCAAAACGTGTTTGCTTTAATCCTCCCTCCAGCCTAAGATGTCAAGTCTGAACTGATGCTACATACAACTTCGCGCGTTATTAAAGTAATGCACGCATTATCTATACGATCGAATTTCGTACATAGTTGCACGATGGTCATGAAATGAAGCTGGATCCTCATCGAAACTTCATGCACTAGTTTATCGATATGTATTCTCAGCGTAAATATAAGTTATGTTTCTACTTACGAACAACGAACTAATACCGTTTCGATAGAATCCGTATATGTAGTGTTCTTGCTAGCTAGCTAGCTAGTCATGTGAAGGTTTTTTTTTTCTTCCCCCAATTAAGAATTAGAAAGGAAAAGCAACCAAAAAAGAAGGAAAAGAAGGGAAGAAGAAGCTGGTTGGGTTGTTTGTGTAGGGGTTTTTTTTTCTTTCCAACTACACTATGGGTACGTGACAGGTGTTTCTTTTTGGTTCACTTCAACGAAAGTTGCTTGGCTTCATTCCAAAACTAAACAGGCTTCTTTCTTTTGGATCCACCTCACCTCTCTCTCTAATCAAGCTTTTAGGGGGGAAAGATCAATGATTAATCCCTCATTACACAAACTCAATTGTGTGCTGCTTAAGTAAAATGGGATTGAGGTTTTACACACAAAAAAAAAAAAAAAAGGATTGAGGTTTATCTCCTATCATTTGGGTATTCGATTTTGTAAGCATTTAATTAATCACGAGCAAGGCACTAATATAAGTCATCTCTAAACATTAGGTTAACTAGGACGTGGTTTGAAATGGTGTATGTGTTTCCAGTGTTTCTGCCAAGTTTTGTATTTGCCTCACCTATCTTTGTCAAGTTCTATATATAATCCAATAGTTTGTAGGAATATGAAGAAATGGTTCAAAATTTGGCATCCACGCCAGTTAACTATATATAAGTGCCATAAAATGCCATTACACTGAGTAATTAATAATCGCTAGGACTATATAGGAGACATATATGGATATATGTATGGTAGTTGGGTTCACATTTTTAGTAAAAGATGGTTATAATACGCTCGATCTGATCTAGAATCGTAATCGAGTCAGATATATGGATACAGAGATAGAAACACAAATGAACAGCAGAATTGCGCACATATATTGAATTTGCTCTCTCGCTTGTAGATAAGCTGTTGAAATAGCAAAAAAGTAACCCTAGCTACCTTATAATTAATTGTTACCATACCCTAATAACCTCAAGAACTATTTTCATTGGGTACTCTTCATATCTTGTTGTACAAGTAATGAACTGTATATAGACAGAAACAAATGAACCAATTGAATTGAGATTCCTAAGCAGAAGTAGTGGCTGTAGCTATCCAATTATGGAGGAGGAGTTGTTACATTGTTGCGAGCAATGAAGTGAGGATTGGTACATGATTGAACATAGACAGCCTGGTTTTTGTGTAATCTGTAATTGTCAACTAAACCTATAATTAATTGATTTTGATTATGAATTATAGGTTGTTTTTCTTTATTGTAATCATGGGATGTTAATGAAGTGCTAGATACAGATTCCTTCTTCCATAGTGATTATCGGCCTCCATGTTCTTATTTGCTTCTGAACAAAATAGTACTGATACAAAATTATGAAATCAGTAATTGGACAGCCACTAAGCTAGCTAGCTAATACCAAATACTTAAAAAAGTGAAGAAGTTGTCTACTGGCACTGCCGGTCCATAGCTGCCTAATCCCATTCCTAAAAGGCTAATTAAGCTTTAGCTAAACCGAACTCCACTCTCCATGTTCTTCACTATCTTAGTTAGTTGAGCTCCATAATTCATTCATCCAAATTGATTCCAAAGTGTCGCATGTTACAACTCTATCAAACTTCACTATCCCTAACAAATGATGCGAGTCAGTTGTATAGAACAATTGACGGTCAAACAATCGAATTTTTCGTCAATTTGCTGGAGTTCTCGTGTTCGAACTCCGATAGTACGAGTAGGAGGCAAGGTGGGGTGTGACATGGGCAATACAGCTAAACACAGAGGGAGTTGGAGAGCTCTGTTTATGATGTATGGCAATTGATCTCAAACAGATTCATTATCCATTTCCCACCTTATATTTTTATTTCATTTCGTGCCATCACTTTCTGAAATCTGAGTAATAACCATATATGTACATTTTGTTTGCTTCTTTATAGTTTGTTGCCCACTACACTTCATCTCTCATCACTCCAACTACTACTAAGCCTAGTGAACTTAACACACACTCCACTCCCACACGTCACATGCAAAAGCCAAAACCCTAGAATTATATTTTATAAATGCATTTAAATTAGGAAAAAAAGAGACTTTTTTTGTTTTTATAATTTTCTCAGCCACAAAAGTCATGAGAGAGCATGTTAGTTACAACTAAGCCCACCCTTTTCCCTTGCCCTATCCCTTTCTAACTAACTAAATATGAAAGAATAATATTAAGTGTTCTTGGCTGTGAGTGAGCAAAGCAAAAGCAAAGCTAGGCCACACTTTCTTCTACCCTCCTACTTCACTGTTCTTGGCTGTCACTGAACTAACTGTGTTTCGCCTTTGGGGGATTCTTCTTCCTCTTCTTCTTCTTCTTTTTCTCTTTCTATTTTTTTTGGGATTAATTAATTTTCTAGAAATTAATTGGGTGAATTAGTAATAATTTAAAGTGGGCAACTTGGGTGGAAAATGTGTGTGGGAAGTTAGGAGTGGAGTGGGGAGGGGGCGAAGCCAAACCACAAATTCACCTTTTAATTATCTCAGTAATAAGTATATGGTGATTTTAATTATGAAGTTAGGTCAATCTATTATTATCGTTGATTAGGTTAGACTTCCAGAAAAGTGGAACAGTTTGACTTACTAGCTAGCTGAGGCAACAAGGCAATAAAGTACTATTTCATATATATCTATATATTTAGATTTCAATTGAATACGTTATCATCTTGACGATACGAATATGTCCAATCCGTAAAGTCATATATAATACACATCAAGAAACTAGGTACAAATTAAGGATTGTAAAACGGTATCATATATTGTACCTAAAAAAGTCAGTCGTATGGTATTTTGTGCTGATATCGTGATTCAACGTAACCGCGTTTCATACCGCTGAAACCCTTCCACCAAATTTAAACTTCAATAGGGAATTTTCCCGGTCGGACTGCCGATACGATACATTACGTTTTGTATAACCTCTTTCTTTCTTTCTTCACACCAAAAGCCATACTAGTACTACAGTCCCGAACCTCTTTCTTTCTTTCTTCACAACTCCAAAGCCCTGAATTACGCCTTAAACTACAGGAAACCCAGCTAGCAATTCCTTCTTCTTTTCTTTTGATCAGCTCAGTTGCAGCCACTTGCTCCACTCCCCTGCGTTTCACACTTTGGCTAGTGAATCCACTCTCAATCAATCAATCAAGCCCACTTGCTCCAGCGGCCGGCAGATGAACAGCTACGTACGAATCTGGTCAACTGAGATTTTGGCATGTATTCTATTCAACTAACGTTGTTGATATTCTCATTTGTATTATTGTTATTAACGATCGTGAGAGGGAGGAAGGAGCGAGGGTTTAGTGTACCTAAATTAGATCGGTTTGTTGGCTTGCACCCAACAAATCATTTGTACCAAAATACTAAGGGGTCGTTTGGATGGAGCATTTCTAAAACGAGGCAATTTGGGTTAAATGTCTCATTTTAGAAAATGAGACAATTCTATGAGACATTTGTTCTAGATTATCTTGTTTGGTTTGTCATATGAGATGAGGCAATTAGAATGAGACAATATACACTTTTGCTCCAAAAATGAGAATAGGCCCACACAAAAATGAGCTAATTGAGAAAACCTACCTCCCCACCATGTATTTCTAATTGCTCCAAAATGAGCTAATCTTGAATTGACCCGGCCCAATTACACCATTCATTTTTTGTGCTGCCAAATGAGCTAATGTGACCCAAATGCTTCATTTTGAGCCAATTGAGCCCAATTGACTCACTAGATTATACCATCCAAACGACCCCTAATTGCAATTTCTTTTTGGCTTGTGAAGTTAAAGTAGTAGTTTCGATTGTTACAGGTCCCATATACCGTGACTTTCAGTTAACGACATATAATCTATCTTCGAATTATAACAAGTGGGTTATATGCTTTGGTGTAGAGCTAACTGAAAATGAAAGTAGAAAGATGATTGATCAACATCGGTAATTAATCACCAATGATCACTTGTGAGATGAGAATTACATAGCAAGTTAGAGAGGAGGGGGATGAGAAAGTTAGGTCTTAGTATATAATTATGCTGCCTATCCATATGTCATTTTGACTAAAAGCGTTTTGCTTTTATCCCAATCAGTTCATCATCACTTCCATTGCAAGACTACTAGCTAGCACTACCAAGGAAGGAGAAGAAATTAGCTGAGATGATAGGTTAGGTTTCGTCCGGATATTACACAGAGGTATTTATTTATCGTAAACGAGTTGAGCTCGACTCAAATTAGACAAAAAAATTCGGGGTTAATTGTAAGGATGGTCATTGGGTTTACTAAAACCGTTCATGTTTGGTCACTGTAAATATTTAATTCCATTCATGATCACTAAGATTAGTTCAATAGTTCAAGTTTGATCACTCTCCGTTAGTCTCCGTTAGTTTTTGCTGATGTGGCAGTCAACTATTATAGTTGACCGTTAAATGAGTGACGTGGCCATTAAAAAAATAAAAAAAAAATTAAATATTTATAATTTCCACCTCATTTTACAACTATTAAAAAATAAAAATAAAACTTACCTCCGCCATCTACGCCACCGTGGCCATGACGTGATCGTCTCCGCCGCCATCCCATTATGCAGAGCATAGCAGACATCCTCATTGCCTGTGCTTTGTCAAAAACATAGAAACATGAGGAATTGAGATTTCACTCACACTCTGTATTATGATTCTTATTCCATAGCTATGGAGTACTAAAACTCACGCCTTTTCGGCCGATGAAGTCTGCAGTTCTGCCGTTGGTTACAGCTCCAAGCATGGCTCCAATTGTCAGTATCGAGCCGAACATGGAGTACTGAAGCAGGGGAGATGGAAACAGAGTGTTTCAGTGTCTGAGTATGATGAGCAAGAGAAAGAAGAAAACTGGAGGGGAAGGAAAGGTGCATTACCTCAAGCAAAGACAGGTTGAGATCTTCACTAATTGCAGACTGAACAGGTGCAGAGTAACCAACTTGTCAAAATAATAGCTTAAGCTAAACAAACCTTTCCTTTTACCTTCTTTCCCCACCCTTTTGCATATAATTTTTTTCTGAGGGGAATTTCATTTTCGTTCCTATCCCAGACGAAACACAGACACACAAAAACCCACTTAGTAAAAACCATTGATTCAAAGAAAGAAAAAAACCCTGGCCCCCCTACTTCTCTGATTCCTAAAACTGCCTCTTTCTCACACACAGTAAAGATCCAAACTTTCTTTCCAACCATGCGAGCAAGTGAATCAGTTGGGAGGTGTAGACTTAGACAAGAGCCAAACTCGAAAGAGCCACAAACCGCGACAGCAGTGCTGAGAAGCACCATTCCTATCGACCCATTGCTACTGTCTTCTTCATTTCCATCCGTTTCTTCCCCACTGCTACAGCTCACAACTTTGCCATTCATCAATGGCTCTTCCAAGTCCTCCACCAAGTACTTCCTCCGGCGGCGGAGACAATCGCGTCATGGCCACGGTGGCGTAGATGGTGGAGGTAACTTTTATTTTTATTTTTTAATAGTTGTAAAATGAGGTGGAAATTGAAAATATTTAAATTTTATTATTTTTTATTTTTTTAATGGCCACATCACTCATTTAACGGTCAACTATAATAGTTGACTGCCACATCAGCAAAAACTAACGGAGAATAACGGAGAGTGACCAAACTTGAACTATTGAACTAATCTTAGTGACCATTAATGGAATTAAATATTTACAGTGACCAAACATGAATGATTTTAGTAAACCCAGTGACCATCCTTGCAATTAACCCAAAAATATTCGGCTCAACTCAACTCATTTTGAAGCCCTATGTGCTCTACCGCTTTTAGCTTCTGTTGGGTCGCCAATCGCCATGGACATTTTCCATGGGCATCTATTTGGGCCATAAACTCTAGCCCAATCCACACGCAATTAGGCAAATCTCAAGGAAAACTGATCATAAAAAAACGGGCCCAATGCTTCTCCATCTCTTTTCTGCTTACAGAATGATCCAATTACAGAAAGCTGCTGCTGTCGAAGTCGAACCAACAAGCATCTCAAGTGTATCTATTGCTGCTGGCTGAAATATCGCAGCTTTATTGGTTCTGTTTCCTCATTCACATGCATGGAGTACATATCTAAATTGGAACCACAATCAACGTTGGCCTGTAGTATGAAAAACTGGGCATATGAGCACGGTCACCATACTCCAGAATTTTGATTTGTTTGTAGATTATATAGGCGTCAAGCCGACAACACCTGCACGCAAAGGGGAACAGAATGTGATGGACATAATATCAGAAGCAGCTAATGCACAACAAGGGTCAGCGAGGCACAGAAGCGACTCCATTAACGTAGAAATGCTGCTGCTAAGAGAAATTAATAAGTGATTGACAGTAAAGTTTGTGCATTGATAGTTCAGGTCCTAGTACTGTAGTACGCCGTGTACTCAACTCACATTCTCGAATCTAGATTGAGAGCAAGACATCTCAGCTCAAGATTCCCATATCTATCAAAACTGAGTCAGGTTTTCTGAGAACATCATATAGATAGTCTTTGATCTTGAAATCACCTTATGAATGAGGGTTGCAAGGTTTGAGGCTTGCTTACCAAACTTCAAATGACAAGCTAATGGATCTACTCATTTTCAGTATAGCCGCACCACAAACTTTTCGATCTACCGGTATATAGAGTTTTGGCAAGTGAATAGGCTTTCAATTCAGCCCACTATCCCTTCCTCTTCCATAGATTTTTACGAATTCGAATTTTGGACATATATGTATGTTATTTGGGAACAGAGGCAACTGCCATGCAAACAGTAAAGTGAATCATCACTCACCATACACATGGTTAGTCAACCAACAAATGAGCTACCCTAATATGCTCAGAAGAGTTAGTCAAGGAACAGTTAATCAGGCAGAACAAGAAGAGATTGAGAACAAAACTGGAAAGTGATACATACCACATGCAAGTCTACCTCCTGCATTTCCTGTGCTCAAACTAAGCTCATGCCCACCTGACAAATCCAAGACACATAACCAAAATGGTAGTGTAAAACATTTTGTATTTTTCAATGTCAAGCAAGCACAACAAGAAGATTCATGTACATCATGGGATAAGACACTATGTGCTCGTTTAGAAACATGCCATCATGGTAAAAAATAGCAAGTTTGCAATCTCATCCAGTTAAAATGAGACAGCATCATGTTAACCGAAACGAACATTCAGCTGTACAACCTTAAAAAGATCGTTTCTCAAGAGAAACAAAGCAGAAACCAGAGGTATGTTGACTGCAGTTCAGAGGGAACAAATAGGAGAGCGTTGATCGTACCCTTTCCGAGATCATCCGCCAGCTCATGGACCACAAAAGCCCTTCCGACTACTGCATTAGGGCCACTCAGAGGGATCTGTTAACATTTTGAGATGATTTTAAAACTTAGCACACGGAAAAAAACATAAAACAAACCATCATCACAATGACAACCCCGATAGAGTCTTAAACAAAAGATGAAAGCTTGGCATTGGCCTCCAACTATTGGGTACTAAGGTATGGAATCAGCTCCAACGATTACCTGTGTGTCCACAATTGTTGCTTCTGCTACACCTGTGTCACCAAACATACGATTATGCCCACAAATCGAAGTGCTTAGATAACACAAAAACAACACTATAGAAAATCAGAGAGGCAATATACCATCAGCATTAGCAACTATGTTTCCCAGGTCGCCCGCATGTCGGACTTCATCTTCAGGAGCACCATGAGTCAAGCCGTTGGGATTGAAATGTGGTCCTGTTATTCGTTTTTCAGAGATTGGAGTATAAAAAACAAAGATCAGAACTTTGCAAATTAGGGAACCAAGAGAGCATCAGTTTTGTCCACACAAAACAATTTACAAGAATACTTCAAGGTCCAACCTGTTGAAATGCAGCCATTCGTTGTGTCCCCGTACTCATGCTGCATAACAAACAATCCAAAAAAACTGATTAGACCGGGAGAAAACGTGGACTATAAATCTCAATCTTTAAACAGCCATAGCAGAAAAATCAACTCACCAGGTGGAAACCATGAGACCCTGGAGTGAGACCAGTGATACGAACATTTACAGTTGTTGGACCTGCTGGGAAGTATAAGGGAAACAAAAATGATGGCTCAGTAACCTATTGTTGCGTGTCATTGCAGAGAAGCTAAATTCAGTAATGGCATTCATTTCTGAGGTCAAGAAAGCAAATTCTTCAACAAATTCAATTATCTAGCTCCATTCCAATTCAAAATCACTTGCCAAGTACCAACATGCAACAGAGGGGAACAGATGCAAATGAACCAAATTCAGCTGTCATCTTCATCATCCAAATTACTAATACCAAAATTGATGAAAGCCTAATTCAGCGAATCCTGGACAATCAAAGCAAAACCCGATTCTCCATTCAATCTCATGTACCCATCAGCTAGAAATGGAGACCCAACAAAGAAACAGAGAAATTTAGCAACAGATGTGAAAATAAAAACAGACCGTCCTCTTCCTGAGTCAATGTGACAACGCCTTCGACACTGGAAGTGCCTTTCAGTACGGCGACGGCCTTCTTGGTGCCGGCGACGACGGTGAGGGGCTTCTTGGTGGAGGGAGCAGCTAGGGACAGAGAAGCCATGGACTGACGAAGAGGGAGCTTAACTCCATTGAAGATAGAATGGAGAGCCGGTGGTTGGTGGTGGGCGGCGACGGGTTTCGAAACGGGGGCAAGGAGCGTATAAGACGAAGGGGAAGCTGTCAGGATTGCGTGAGCCGCCATGGCTGCCGCTGCAGCTGCTTGCATTTTCTTTTTCTGGAGAGAAGAGATAGAATGATAATGCGAATTGCGGTTCTAGTGGCTAACAGAACAGTGAGAGATGGTATAGAGGATATAGGAAAATTTGGCAGGCAGGGGAGGAAGGAAAGGAAGTTTGCGCTTTGACCTGTTTTACTCCCCAATATATCGTCACGGTATTTTGTATATCTCCTTATATTGGAACTATATCGTATCGTCGATATATCGTGTTACCCACCCAACCCGTAGGTCGAACCAGAAGACATAGTCAAGAGACTGGGAGTGGGAAGTGAAGAAGAGGAAGAAGAAAGACGAGTAGGAGACAAACGCGGCCCTAAAATTTTTTGGCTTGCATTGTCGATGAACTCGGAGATCTCCTATGGATTCGCTTAATCCTCCAATCCTTCGGGTTCTCTCCCGCCCACCTGTTCCTGTCCCTGTCCCGAACCCAATCTCCGGGCTTTCCCGTGCACCGCCTCCTCAGCCCCTTCCTCCCATCTCGCCTGAACCTCAGCCGCCGCCGGTGCCGACTCGGCAGCCTGACTCTCGCTTTCCCTCTGGTGTAGTAGTAGTTGGCTTTGTCTCCCGTATCCCTCACCTTTCCTCCCAGCTCATCAATCGGATCATTGACGCCAACGCCTTCGGTTCCGGCAACTTGGCGAAGGTTTTGTTTGAAGAAGAATCGAGGGAATGGTTCAATCGGAGGAGAATTAGTTACTACCATGATGAAGAGCGTGGAACCCTCTTCTTGCAGTTTTGCTCCACTCGATGCCCGGTTGTTCATGGATTGGCGGATGCCGGACCGGGGTTCGAGACTTGTCTGGATGAGGGGGAGTTGGAAGATCTACAGGGTTTGCTCTTCATGTTCTCTGTGAGTTCCTTTCTGCCTCTTTTCCTCCCGTGTGTATGATTGAACACATTGCTGTTTTTCGTTATGGGCATTGCTCTTAGGAACTTGTCAACTTAGAGAGGTGCTTGAATTAAGACCGTGAAGTTTTTGGGGAAAAAGTTTTGAATTTGAACCAAGATTTGATTTTTGCAGTAGGTGGGTTCCTTTCAGAAGTAATTTTCGTCTCATTTTACCTGCAGAGCGTTGTGCTTATGGAATTGAGGCGATAGAACTCAATTGGTGTGTCTAATGAAATATAACTCAATTAGCAATGCAGGTGTGTCATGCAATTGTTTACATTCTGGAGGGTTCACGGGTTGATACTCATATCTTGAGTAAGTTCAGGGTGTTGCAAGCAGCCAAGCATGCATTGGTTCCATATTTCAAATCGAAAAGTTCCCAGCCATTTCCATCCAGGCCTCATTCTGATTCTAGTTCTTCCAGGCCACCTTCCGCCGCTGCTTCTTCATCGGGTAGAAGTAAGGGAAGCACGAGTCGGAATGCTTCATCTATCTCTCTCATGTCAGGTTTAGGATCCTACAGCCCGTTGTACCCTGGACATTGCACTCCAGTGATCCTCTTCGTTTTCGTTGATGATTTTCCAGATGGGTTGAATGTTAGCTCAAGTGTCGAGGAGACTACAGAGGCTTCCCAACTTAATCATTCCTCAAACTCGAGTACTATACCTCGGTCAAGCTTACCCTCAAAAGGGTCTGGTTCAGTTGTTGTGCTAGCACGGCCTGCTAGTAAATCCGAAGGAGGTGTTAGGAAGAAAGCACAGTCATCTATTGAAGCACAGATTCGATTTCTGATAAAGAAGTGCAGGGTTCTTTCAGGTTCTGAAGTAGCCCATGCGGGTGGCTCTAGAGGTGGAGGCGCTCCAAGCTCATCACCTTTGTTTTCGTTCGATGCATCGAGGGCGGTTGTGCTGCTTGACAGGTGTACTATCCGGGGAGGCGAATCGCTGGATTTTGCTACCAAAATGGTGGATGATGTTTTGAATGGGAAAGCAACATCAGATTCTCTCTTGGTTGAAAGTAATGGTCATCAGAGTGCAAACAAAGAGGATATTTCATCCATAAAGGAATTTTTACAGAGGGTATCTGATATTCTTAGAGGTAGAGGAGGATTTACCAACAATGGTTCAGGCACTGGCGTTGGCATGGCTGCTGTTGCTGCTGCTGCCGCTGCAGCCTCTGCTGCTTCAGGGAAGTCGTTTTCTTCTGCTTCTGAACTTCCAACTGTTGAAGGATGGTTATCATGCAGCCAACACTTGTTACATGGTTTGCTCTCCGCTAAGCATGGGATTGTAGATGACATGGAAATCAGCAATAGAAAAACACAAGGGGTTGCTTCCAGAGGGGTAGATCCTATGGATTTTTCAGCATCTTTGCTAGAAAATGCTACAGGATTGAATTCGAAATTCTCAAAATCTTGGTGTGAAAGAGCCCTTCCAACTGCCAAGGATGTTTATATGAGAGGGCTCCCTCCTTGTTACCCAACTTCACTGCACGAAACCCATCTGAAAAAAGCTCTGCATGCTTTTAACTCAATGGTTAGGGGCCCTGCTGTGGAGCTGTTTGCCAGAAGACTCGAAGATGAGTGCACTGACATATGGAAATCCGGCAGGCAACTCTGTGATGCCGTTAGTTTGACTGGGAAACCATGCATGCACCGAAGACATGATATTTCTAGCTCTAGTCAGCTACTGGAAGAACCAAAGACGCACTCTAGTGGATATTTTTTTCTCCATGCTTGTGCTTGTGGTCGTTCACGTGGACTCCGACCCGATCCCTTTAGTTTTGAATCTGCAAATGATCCAAATTGCTTTCCAGATTGTGAAAAAGGGCTTCCTGTGGTGCAGTTACAAGCAAATGATATGGGGCCTGTTCGTTCATCCTCTTGGACTTTGATTCGTATTGGAGGAGCTAGGTACTATGACCCTTCTAAGGGTATAATCCAGAGTGGGTTTTCTACCACACATAAGTTTCTGTCGAAGTGGATTGTATTGCTTGAGAAACCGACCAATCCAAATGATTTTTCTACTAGTGCTTTTCATCTACAGTCTGTATCGAGGCCAATGGTTGAACCTCCAGTGGAGCTAAATTCCGAGGTCGATAAAAAGAAAATTGATGGTCAACAATTCTACTCTGCAGAATCCCAGAGCAGGACTGAAATGGAAAGGAAACAGTTGGAACATGGAAGATCTGACGAGAAAATTATTAGCTTTGGTATGGGTCTTACGAATCATAATATGAAAAAGCCATTTTCTGAGGTAGTGGCTGGATCATTGACTAGAGATTCAGGGTTTCCTCCTCTTCAGCAGAGGAGGCATCCTTCAGCAGCTGGTTCAGAAAAATCTATCAAGCAAAATAGGTCTAGAGTTCCATCCATAGTACAGATTCATGCAGCTTTTGAGCAAGGATCTCAGAAAGTTAAAGAGGTTTCAACATCCTTGAAATTTTCAAATGGATCCTCCTCCTCTGTTGGTGGTCTTGACGGAGACCCCATACTGAGAATAGGAAGTAATTTAGTCCCTGTGAATGTCAATAACGGGGCGGTGATTGAATCAAATCCTGTTGTGAAGCATGCAGAAGTCTATTTTGGTTTTGAGCATGAATGTCCCTATGGACATCGTTTTCTTTTGAATGCAGATCACCTCAATGAACTAGGCTCTGCATATTCGTTGCATAAGAAACATGATACGCCGCATGTAGAAACTTCTAGTCAAAATGTAACTGGCCAGTCGAGCTTGGGTAAGAAAGGTTCTCGTGGTAAACTTTATCGAAGTTCTGGGAGCGTGACTGTTGCTTCTGCAGATAAAGTGAGGAATGCAGAGAGGTCAAAAGAGATGAGGGCATATGGTTCTGGAAGTGGGCGAAGTAATCAAAGCTTCATAAGTGCTCCAGTAGACTCTAATCTTGTGAAAGAACTTCGCACAGACCTTGATTCTGTTAGCATTGATGTCAGTGGAAGTGAGTTTTCAATGTTGAATAGAAATATTCCGCTGTTCATGAACTGTCCATACTGCCGGCGCTCCAAGGGTAAAAAGGACCCGAAGATAAAATTTGCTGGCACAGTATCTCAACTACAGAGGATCTTTCTGGTACGATAATTTCCGGTTCCCTGATTTTATTTCGTTTCCGCTGCCTTATTGCTATGGCTTCAACTTCACATCAGTGCTCTTACAAGCCTGTCCTGTTCTTTCTTTGATGTTAAAGTTGAAGAATGGGGTTGAGTCACTCTTAAAGTTCTACACATAACCTGAGTGTTTTCAATTCTTTTTTCAAATTGTTGGAAGTGAAAGGTGCTTGAAAATCTTAAAATGACATATACATTCAAATTGATCTCCTGACGTTCTGCTATTGTTGGGGGATGCATTGCCATGGGTTGAGTCTCCTTTTTGTAGTTGCAATTTCACGACCATTGCGTTGATTCATAAATGACAGCCTTCTGGTCCACGTTCGACAGAAAATACCATGTCATACCACAAATGGGTGTCTTGTTATAGAAGTAATAGAATTTCTCAAAATAGATTGCTTGGAGGTCTGACTGAAGTTAATATCTTGCTGCTATATATACTGGTAGACATATCTTTGGTGTGGTCTTTAGATAATTCAAAGTAGTCGTCGTTTAATCTGTTGTGCTCTATGTACTCCAGTTATTACTTTTTTCATGCGAGTTCGCAAAATTTCTGTTTGGTTTAAGGCAAGTAGTATTTTCCAGTTATGAGGTGCATCCATTTTCTTTTCCGTTTCACTGCCACTGATGCCCTAAATTCTAACACATGGTATCTGCTTGTAGGTCACACCAACGTTTCCAATCGTTTTAGCAGTATGCCCTATTATCCAGTTTGAGGTATGTATGAGTTCATCCGTCTATTCTATGCACATACTGTAAATGTGTGTGAAGTACAGCTGTATCCTTGCCTGTTCTATACTCAATAAGAGAACTTTCAGAAGCACAATTTCCACAGTCTCTGTTGCTTCTGTTCACTTTGTCCTTTTTTTTTGTTTTACCTATTAATTTTTGACCATTTATGCAAATGCATGACTAATATTGTGGACCAGACTTGATCTCTCTTATTTATTTAGCTATTTCTCTGATCTATTGATTTCCACCTGCAGGAATCGTGTCTTCCGCCATCAGTTCCAGACCGTGAAAAAAAACTGCAGTTCACCCTTGGGAGTCAAGTAGTTTTACCACCAGAAAGTTTCATCTCACTTCGACTCCCATTTATATATGGTGTCCAGCTGGAGGATGGACGTCAGCATCCTTTTGGCGCATTTGAGCATCAACCAGAGATGACTGCCTGGATCGTGAAGGGCACGGCATTGCATTTAATCTCCAAGCAAAACAGTCTTCCCTCTGAATCACAGACGTAGTGAAATCCTGCCGAACTCTTTGAAAGGAGGCTATTATGTCATCCATGCCCTTGGGAGTTGTCGTGGATTCTTGCGATGCGTTCTCACTTTCAGTACGGTCAGATTCTATGCTTTTATGAGTTCTCCTAATTTGCTGCTTGTCTTGTTTCTTGATACATCTTCAATGTGCGCTCTCTGGCTCTAGCACTTAAATTAGTATATATAAGGACATTTCTCCCGAGTCTTTCCGATCTCCTGGTTGGTGATTACTCAAGTTCCCAAGTTTCCTTCAGTTCTTCCTGCATGGCACCCATTCTCTCTCTCAGTGATTTGGGCAGCCAAGAGAACCAATTATGGGGCAAGGAGAACCATGATGGAGGAAAAGCCGCGATCAATGATCCTCACTTCGAACTGCTCCAGGCCTTCTTCGATCCCTTTCCCAAGCAACATAACATGGAAACAAATTGCCCATCCCAGGAACTGAACATGTATGCGGATCTTAGTGAGGAGGTTGGTGGATGAAAGGCTATTTTGATTGGTTAATGTCATCTATATATCAGCTGATTGTTTCCATATTTAGTATGGAGAGAATTATGATTTTTTAAGCATTTCAAATAATATATCATACATTACTACATTAGCCATAAGTGGCTTCAGATGATGGTAGGAAGTGGTGAATTTGGTGACGGGAAGAAGCTGTTGGCATCATAGGAGCGTTGAGGAACCATTTATCAAATTGTTGTTAGGTGTTTCTTTTTAGTTAACAACTGCAGATGTTGGTGGTTAATGCTTTGGGTATGTTTAATTGAGTATTGTTTTCTGATATATTATAACTAATCCACAGGGAATTCAAGAATGGCATCCATAAGTACTTTTCTACTTGGAATGGTAGCCAAAAGAAAGGGGAGAAGTAGTGGCGTTTCTGACCAGCGTGAAGATGAACAAAAGGACAGCCTTAGCCTGTTTCACCACCTGAAAACCAGTCGAAAGAGGTTTCCAACTCTGATGCATTCGTAGTAGCGGTAAGTAATGCTAAATTTGTGTTACTTTCTTTGAGATGGCTGGCTGTCAACATCCCAGTTCAAAGGCAATTAGGCAAACTATTGTTTGTTTTGAGTACATGCCCTGTCCTGATAGAGGTTACTCAGTGAACATGCAGAGTTCCAATTGATGGTTCTGAGTTCTGACAGAAGATAATGCTGGTGACTCATGTACAGTTAACTATCGGATACTTTTCGGATGCCTTTTTCTCCTCTTCAGTGTTGGTGTTGCCAGAGTTTGGTCCTCAAGCGATAGCATATCCTTCGATGCTTGGCATGCATTAAGTTTGCTATACTGGTTAACCAATGGGGGTTTCCATCTTTCTCAAGACTGAGCTATACTTCAAGCTGTCCACTCCAGAGTCATCAAACAGAGGGAAAAAGGGGGTGGTTATTCGACAGAGGAGAGATCATAAGCTTAACCATGTACGTCGATAGATATTTTGAGAGAATTGTATTCTTTGGAGAAGATAACTAATCGGATATCATCTTTTATGTTTAGTACTGAAAAGTGAAAACCAGTGCTCTGCTGAATCTTTCTTGATTTTTTTTTGGTCGTTCTATCTAAGTGGTTCCTGCATTCTAGGTGTTGAATTAGATTGTTCTTTTTTTTTGTTGAATGGAAAGTTTTGTGTGTATATTGTTTTGGCACCCAACAATGGGTGAGCTGAAACCGGGAGGCAGAGAAGTAGGCACTAGGCAATTGCAGCTGTTGCTGAAGTAAAAAATGTTTTATGTTATAAACATGGATGAGGATTGACTTCATTAGCAATTACAGATGTATAAATTTATATACTTTCATTTCTTTTCTACTTGAACTGCTTTTGCTGTTGGACTACCAGTACAGAAGCTTTGGTCTCGACATCTTTTGAGGCCAAGAGGTCTCCAATCACTCCTAGTTCTGGGAACTCACTCCATTCAGCTAGTCCGGTCGTTTGAGGCGAATCCACCCCATCTCGTCTCCCGACAACAAACAAATCATGATTGCTGGAAATCGCTCTAACCGCCATTGCAGTTTGAGGTCCATCTTCCACGACTTGTTCGATGTACTTCACATTTGGTAAGTTCGAAACTTTATGCAGAGCTTCCTTCAACACCACTTCATCAATCATTCTCTCATGTGACAACCTGTTTGTTGTGTTAGTGTCCTCCTTGGAGACTAGATGGTGAATTGTGAGCTCCAGGCCTGAGTCTCTAGCCATGCGGGTAGCCAAACACAGTGCCTCGTGATCATCTCTTCCACCCAAGTACAGTACACATACCGAGTAGGCAGACGAGAACGAAGATGAAGCATCTGAACTTCTTGGCTCTGCTGCACCATCATGAACCCTGACATTCCCACGGTTGAAGTAGATTCCCACAGAGCAGGGAGCTCTTTCCAAAACCCTGGAGTTCAGAGCCCTCATGGTGTTATCTTCCGATTCAATACTTCCATCGAGGGCCCATGTGATGTGAAATGGGGTCAGCAGAAGAACGGTGGATTTATCGAGAGCAAGAGTGCATATGTCGTCGTGCATGAACTTTGGTTGGGAGATCGAGGTGAATGTGTTGACGGACGTGAGGCCATACGTCCTCCTCTCGTACTGATTGAAAGCGAGTATGACCTCAATCGAGCAGTTGTCGGAAACTGCCTTCTGCTTCTGGTGAGATATAAGCATAGGCGTGGCTCGACCCACTAGCTCGACCAAGTGAAGAGCATAGACTCCTATGGGGTTCTCTTCAGTTGGACATATAACATCCAGCAAGTTGATCATATATCCAACGTGATGAGGCTTGTGAATGCAGGTAAGAACCCTGAGCTCAGTGTTAGGCCTCAAGCTGAACAGATTCCTTGCCTGATAACCCACATACTTCCTCGATGGATCGTACAGGTACTTCACAATGATTGGGATAATGGCGGAGTTTAGAATGATATAGCCGAGACACAAGGAGAATAATGATTCATTTATGGCCTGGGTATCCCTCTGGACAGCAAACACGCTAAGCTCGTAGATACCTTTGGAGCACATGATGAGAGCAAGAACAGCAGAGTCAGCCCGGGGCATCCAAGGCAGAGACAGCAACAAGCAGGCGAGAAACTTGACGAAGAGCGAAGCCAGTACCGCCCTCGCGTAGTATCCTCTGTTGCTGAACCCCATTGTCACCATAGTATAGAGATCTCCCCTCATTGCACATGTAGCTACAAACACCGGGAACATGATGGAGTTGGTTACCACCTCGAGGGTCTCGATCACCGCGGAGCCCAATGGGGGACCCGACGGAACAGCCAACCCAAGGATGAAAGGCCCCAATGCTTGAGACTGCCTCAGAGCATCAAACGCAATCTGGTACATAAATGCAACCGCCACCATGATTGGAACACACGAGGAATGAAGCTTCTTCCCCTGAGGAGTCTGCTTAATCACCCACAGCATTGCCGGGCGCAGGACCAATGCCGCGAACAGACCCAACAGAACTGTCAATGCCACCTTCATCGGCCCGTGCTTCTCGGTGGCGAGGATCGCGCTGAGCTCGAGACAAGCTGCCAGCAGACCGGAGACGAGCGACGAGGACAGAGCCAGCCTGCCCAGCTCGGAATTGGTGAGCTTGAGCTCGATCAGGAGGTGGGAAACGACGGGAAATGTTGTCGTGGCTTGGAGCGCGGTGAAGCCGATGATCTCCATCTTCTCCATTAGCCCCTGGACCGCGAGCAATCGGCCTGTCTGGAAGGCTAGGCCGATGATGTAAGGGACCAGCACGGATGCTATGCCGATGATGATGGTCTTTCTCCCGGACCGAATCAGCATTCCCACGTCGGTCTTGACCCCGATCATGAACATGAAGAACGAGTATCCTGTCATCGCGAGCGCCCCCAGCGAGTTCTGACTCGGGTGAGGGAAAAATACTTTCTTGTAGTAATCCCATTTCCCCAGAAGCGTCGGCCCTAAAATCACCCCTGCCTGCTCCCCACAAAGCAAAAAACTACGGTCAGCAGGTGAATCGCAGGTGATGCCATTCGTCTCAGTTGCACAATAGCACGAAAGAGTTACAAGTCTGTTCATGTACAAACGTACCAGGCACTGTGTGGCGAAGGGGATTACGCCTAGATTGCGAAAGACGAAATGCAGGGCGTTGCAGAGGCAGAGGATGAGCAGGACCTGGACGTTGAGAAGAGTGACCGAGGCCGAGAGGAGATTTTCGAGAGGGGAAGGCCCCTGGTTGATGAAAACTCCGCCGGAACGAACCCTGGGAGGGAAGGCGTAGCAGACCTCTTCCACCACCCACGTCGTGTTGCTTCGCACCAACCACGACATTGTTGTTATTTATGAAAAAGCTTCTGCCTTTAGATAGTAATTGGAAGAGGCAGGGGATTTTTTTTTGGATTGAATTTGAGACCCACGAAGAAGAATGCGGATTGAAGGATATAGATATGATTATATCCTTTCACCGCATTGTCTTCGTGGTGGCGGCTGTTTGGTGTGCGGTTGTGGATATGAACTTTGCGGTGGTTTTCCAGAACGGAGAGAAACAATTTCTGCTTCGGGGTGGGAGTTTGATTTGATAGAATTTGGTGTATTTGTTGAGATGCCAAGCTGAGTTTCTTTTCATCTGTTCGTCGAAAAACAACTTACACCTGATCTATTGATGTTGGGTGCAGGTTTCAGTTGCTAACGGAAGTACAGAAAGAGTAAGAAGCAGTTTCCTATTACAGTTTTTAGGTTCCTTGGTTCTTTCCTCTCTGTTTTATATCCCCTCTCTATCGAATGGATCGTCAATCGTGTAAGGTATCTTTCTGGACGTTATAACTGGTAAGAGTTTGCCATTGACCATTTTGGGCGGTCAAGTGCAAACCAGATATGACCCCTTAATCTTTTGTTAATCTTTTGTGATACGAGATTTAAGAGATTTTATTTTACCTATTTTTCATAATCGGCTTGTATCTTCTTTGTTTTAATCCGAAATAACAAAAAAAAAAAAACCCTTAGAATGCAGTGTGATATCAATTTCACTATTTTATTTTGTACCACTCATTACCATCATGGTATCACTTAATATCACTTTGTACAATCTTCATTTTAACTCAAATTTTGAAATATTTTGTGCAAAAGAAATGGGGTCATCGTGATCTATTGTGACATGTATACAAATTTCCGTGGAAAAATATCATGACCAAATATACCACCTTATAGCACCCTGATATAGGATGGTGATTGGTGTTAAATGGTGATTAACTATGGTAAATTGATGATTCATATATTCCAACTATCACGTATACAATAATTCTACACTATGATATATTCATATCGCTATAGTACACTTCCATAACCATTGTATAATCTTATGTACTATCACGAAGTACCATGGTATACTATAAACGGATAATATATGTCTCCTTATCAAAGTTGATGGTATTTTGAAGAACACAATTAATTTGATATCCCAGACCTATGCAATGAAATCACTGACTTAAAACAAAAAAAGATATAACCCGTTAAAATTGACCGGGGGAAAAGTTATTTGTCTCTCATTAACGTTTGATGGGGATTACTGATGGTTATGCAAAAATGAGTTCTTGGTCAGTCTGCTCATGTAGTTGGACATACAACAACGAAGTTTTTCGTTGCCGATTCACATGCAAAAATATCCTTGTGTCTCCTGTAATACCCTAGTAGTTCTCTAATGGATTAGTCCCGATCAACCAACCGTTCAGAGATATCATCTAACATCGTTGTGTGTTGTCTTTTCTCATATGTGTTTACTTTAGGGAGATGTTGAATCATCACATTGAGAGCATTGTCGATGATAAGGGTCATGTATCAAATATCATTTACCGACACAAACCTCAAACAAAAACCAATTCATAAATTTGAAATTGGTACATGTTCGAATACCATATGCATAACATTGGAGGACGTCTTCATTATTCAAACACAAAACTTTTTCGGTCACCGAAAACTTCAATATTATATCATAATTAAACCAACTCATCAGTGATTCCAAGAAATTCAAAAACTATATTCAACTTCTAGTTCATGTTTGTTAGTTGTTGGCCCCTTTAATTTCCACGAAAACATAGTGGGAATAAAATGGTAATTAATTTACACATGCTCTACAAACATTGATCATCAATATTGCTAATATTCTACAAAGCATTACCAACTACAAACCACCTAAAACTATCAAAAACCCCCAATATACACATTGTTTGGTGGCAACAACTTTTGCCATTTCACTCCCTACTTCCGCTGCCTCTGCTGCTGCACCACCAACACAGACCCTCTGGTCCTCACATCCTTCGACGCCAACAGATCCCCAATCACCCCAAGCTCCGGAAACTCGCTCCAATCCGCCAGCCCCGCCGTCTGCGGCGACTCCACCTCCATGTGCCACCGCCTCCCGACGACGAAAACGTCGTACTGATCCGCCACCGCAGCGATCAAGCTCGCCGTCTCCGTCCCGTCCCTCACCACTCTCTCCAAGCACTGCACGTTCAGAAAGTTGGACATCTCTCTTAGCACGCCGTTTAAAACCACCTCGTCGTCCAGCACGGCCTCGCCGCCTGCTGCGGCGGCGGCGGCGAGTTTTTGTTGGCTAACCAGATAGAGTATGGTGAGGTGGACGGAGGGGTCGTTCGCCATTCTCTTGGCCAGGCTTATGGCCTCCCGGTCGTCGCGGCCGCCGAGGTAGATCGCGCAGATCGAGCACGACGCCGACTCGGACGGCGCCGTTTCGCTGTCGAGCGGCACGACCTCGATCGCGGCGGTCGCTTTCCGACTGCCGCGGTCGTAGAGTATGCCGACCGAGCAGGGTGCAGTGTCCAGAATCCTGCAATGAATCGCGACAGATTGACGTCGTACGTTTAATGTTTCAATTTTAGGTCTGGATACAGACTTTGTAACGTTAGGAAACAAACGTTATGTCATAAACCAACTGGTCTTAATAACTTGAGTTATTAGAAGAGTGTATAGTACTTTTAACCACTTCTTTACACGTCCTCTCAAACGAAAGCAAACTCGTGGATTTGAAATCTGCACACGTGTGCCCTAAAAACAACGATCAACATTGCTGATCGTCAGGACCTGAACTTGTGATCATCTCAAAGACAAAAACCAGCTCTAATATCCATATAAAGAATTAGCTGGTTCCCAATAACTTGTTGACATGCAGTATCAGAGTCGGTTTGTTTTTCAAGCCACGCGTGTTCAGGTCCTCTGACGATTGACTGACTACCCTCAATATTAACCGTTTGTTATTAAAACACATGATAATAAGTCCGTGCAAGCTTCAAACCTTCTGTATGAGTTTTCTTTCATTTGATGGAGTGTATAATGAAACCTATAAGTACAATCATCCGAGTTATTGAAACTAATCGGTTTACGACGATACATACCTGTAATTCAGAGCCCTGAGGACGTTGTCTTCGGACTCGATCCTCCCGTCGATCCCCCACTTCCGGTGGAAAGGAACGAGTATAATGGAAGTGAGCTTGTCGAGTGCCAACGTAAAAACATCCTCCTGCATGAACTTTGCATGGGAAATCGACGTGAAGATCTGGGCCGACGTGCACCCCATGTTGTTCCTCTCGTACTGATCGAACGCCACGACGACGTCGTGCGAGTACGAGGAGTCCGAGCTCTCCGACTTCTTCTGCTTCTGGTGCGTGATGAAGATCGGCGTCGCGTGGCCGATCTGCTCGAGGAGGTGGATGACGTAGAGTGCGACGGCGCTCTCCTCCGTCCGGCAGAGCGTGTCGAGCAGCTTCATCGTCGACGCCACGTGGTGCGGCTTGTGGACGCACGCCAGGACTCGAAGCTCGCTCACCGGCCTCAGAGCGAAGATGTTCCTCGAGTGGTACCCCGCGTACCTGATTGGCGAGTATGAGTTAGTACGGGTAATATTGTGTTATACTTATATTATGAGAGACCCGTGTCCCAGATTCTAAGGACCGGGTTGGGATGGTTTGTGTACAAGTCAGTTCAAGGTCGGCTCATTTTTTGACCCTGTAAGGCTGGTCGAGTAGGGAGTCGGTTCACTTTGTGAACCGTACCTGTGACTCTTAGCAACAATTAGGTAGTGAAATGAAATTCCTCATACAACATATCAGACCTGTTTGTAAACTCTTAAAAGTTCAGGTAATAAATTATTAAAAAGATAAATCTTGTACCGAAACATAATTTACCATCAACATTTATGGACTTATTTGTAAAAAAAAAAAAGTTTTTGGTACTGAATTATAAGGCATATACATTTGGATATCAAAATGTAATTTTATAAAAATTAGTATGTTAAATAGGGTCGATCCACCGATTCGACCCTGTCCGACCCGCATCGACCCTATATGGATAGGGCGGGTCAGTTATATATCTTGAACTTAAGGGGGCGGTTCAGACAGAATTAGGGGTGGATTAGGGTAAAATTTCAACCCTATCCGTATTATTATTAAGGTTATTATAGAAGTCAGTCTTTCTGATACTAACACAGTTACGTACCTCCTCGACGGCTCATAGAGGATGCTGACGAGGACCGGGATGACCGTGGCGTTGACCAAGATGGAGAGGAGGAACAGCGAGTAGAGTTGCAGCCCCATCATCTGCGTGTCCCTCTGGTACGCATGGATGGAGGCTTCCACCGCGCCTTTGGAGTTCAAGACGAGGGAGAGCACGACGGAGTCGAGGAGCGGCATCCACGGCAGGGCGAGCAGCAAGCACGCGATGAACTTCTCGATGGCGCTCCAGTAGATCAAGGCGGTGAAGAACCCTCGGTTGTCGAACGGTCCGAACACGGTCGTGAGGTCGGCCTTCATGGCCGTGGTGGCGACGAAGACGGGGAAGAAGAGCGCCTGAGGTACGGTCTCTAGGGTTTCGACCAGCGAGGAGCCGAACGGCGGGCCGGGAGGGATGATGAGGCCGAAGATGAAGGCGCCGAGGATGAAAGCCAGTCTCAGTTCGTCGAAGAGGACCACGTACGACGTCGCCACGGCTAGGGTTACGAACACGTAAGCCGCCTTCACGCTGCCACCTTGAGTATATATAAGCGACACATGTAAGTTTCAGTGACATATATGTCGGAGTGTAGACAATGAATATATTTTGCTTTTCATTATGAAAATATTGCGTCGGGGTTGTTTGTGGACAGTGGCGAACCCAGGATTGTTGAAGAGGGGTGTCATATAATGAACGAATATCGACTATAATTATTAAAGAGGCGTCGGAAATCTCGTATTAAAATTTTTTGTACAAAAAAAATATAGGTTCTTCACAAAATTTTTGGGAGCAACACATAGGTCCGCCCCTGTTTATGGAAACAATGATTGTATTAGTCAAAATTTTTTTTATCTGTCAATAAATATTTGAATATTGATAGTTTCGGTTGGTGCCTTCTACGGTACTCCGTGTGAAATCCAGAATACCGCATACCTTGAGTATGGAAATGCTATGTAGACCTCGAATTAGCAGGATTTTTGGACTTCAGACTATACCCTAACCCTTAATAAGTGAACCCTAGTTCCTAATTATCTAGATCATAAACTATAAACTCTAAGATGGTACATTCATCTTTTGTCTTTACGAATCATAACCGTCGTTTATTATTCTAATTAAATTGATCTTGGAGTATAAGATTTAGAGAACTAAGACATAGATTTTGATTTTTAAGGGTTAGAGTATAGTATTATGTCCAAAAGATCAGTCAATTCATGGTCTGAATAGCATTTTCATACTCAAGGTATGCGGTACTATGAATTTCACCCTGGATACCGTAGAACTCCCCAATTTCGGTTATATTTATTAAAAAAATATTTCTTTGTATAATTTGTATTATGAAAAGAGGACACAAGTACTTTCGGACGCTACTGACCTTGAGGCGTCCGCTTCACGACCCAAACCATCGCCGGGCGGAAGACGAACACCGCGACGGCGATGGAGAGGGAGGCGACGAGGAGGTTGCGCAGACGCTTCGCGACCTCGAGGTGCATGGAGAAGGCCTTCCCGACGAGGTCGATGAGGGCGCCCAACAGGCCGGAGACGAGCGACGAGGAGAGGGCCAGCCGGCCGATCTCGGAGTTGGTCAGCTTGAGCTCCTCAAGGACCTGGGAGACGACGGGGAAGAAGGTGAGGGACTGGATGCTGGTGATCCCGACGATGCTGTTTACGGTGAGTTTGTCGTCTGCTTCGGCGATTTGCTGCCGCTGGAAGAGCAGGCCGACGGCGAAAGGGATGATCGTGGAGGCTAGCCCAATGGTCATCACTTTTTTACCGGACCGGATCACCATCGCCACGTCCATTTTTACTGCCGATAGGAACATGAAGGTGATGTATCCGGTCATGCCGACCACGTCTAGGGCTTCGTGTGAGCGTCGTGGGAACAACTGGTTCTTGAAAAAATCGTTCTTTCTGAGGAAGGTCGGCCCCAGGATGATACCAGTCTGAATCAGATTCGTAAAAAATGATGGAAAAAACAAAGTTAGTAATCGATCTACGTGTGGAGATGGAAAAACATCGCGATTCGAGGTTGAGATCGGTATACATTTGAAAACTTTTCACACATGTACTAAAAGGTGGTGGTGTTATTCAGGATGATTTCCTTACCAGGAGCTGAGACACGAAGGAAGGAATGCTGAAACGCTTGAGAATGTAATTTAGGGAGTTGCTTATAACGTAGATGAGGAAGATTTGGATGTTGAGGAGCGACAACGAAGCTGAAAACACATCTTCCACGATGCTGATTTCATCTCCAAAATTTTCTGCATTGATTAGCGGTGGGAGAGTGTAACAAACTGTTTCATTTTTCCAGGTGGATTCGAATTCCATGGTCGATGCTTCGGATAGTTTGTTTGATAGATGAACAAATTATGAGAGGGGAAGAAATGACTGGTTAAGGAATACAAGTCGATTTCTTCCCTCTTCATCGGTTAGGATTGAGATTTGGGGGGAGGAAAATGTTGTGGCTTTGTAAGGAAGCATATTGTGAGCTTCAAAAAGGAATTTTTAATACAAACGATTGTTAAATTTCAAGGAAAATCCTGTTAAAATTCTCATGCTTGGTAAAGATTGAGTTTTGTGTTCAAATAGAATTGAACGTTCAAATAGACAATTTTCCTTCGATTTTAAAAGCTACATATCACAGATTCGGCCTGAGACTATACTTCACCGATGATAAAATTTATTAATAATTGATTTGAGCGTATTTTTTCATAATTTTTAACAATTTTTCTCGGATTTTGAAGGCTACAGATCACGAATTCAGGCCGAGACTATTCTCCACCGATAATGAAGTCTATTGATCCTATTCTCCAGTGATGATTAGTCTATTAAGCACCTATTTGGGCCAATTTATTTTCGAATGACATTTACGTAATTTTTGGGCGACGAAATGACATTTTCCTTAGATTTTGAAAGCTACTGATCACGGATACGGCCTGAGGCTATTCTTAAAAGATGATTAAGTCCATTAAGCACCGAATTGGGCGGATTTCTTTCGGGTCCATTTTTGGCAAATTCCAAAGGGGTACCATTACAGATTTCGGGCGATTTTTCCAAAATGCAATTATCTTTCGATTATGGAGGCTGTATATCACGAATTCATGCCGAGCCTATTCTCCACCGATAATGAAGTCTATTGATCCTATTTTGCACCTATGATTAGTTGATTAAGCATCTATTTGGTCCAATTTATTTTCGGATGACATTTTCGTAATTTTTTGGGCGACAAAAGATAATTTTCCATGGATTTTGAAGGTTACATATCACGGATACGACCTGAGGCAATTATTAAACGATGAATAAGTCCATTAAGCACCGAATTGGGCGGATTTCTTGCGGGTCCATTTTTGGCAGATTCCAAAGGGTACCATTGCATAATTCGGGTGATTTTTCCGAAATGCGATTATCTTTCGATTATGGAGATTGCAAATCACGAATTCTAGCCGAGGCTATTCTCCACCGATAATGAAGTCTATTGATCCTATTTTGCACCGATGATTAATCCATTAAGCATCTATTTGGGCAAATTTATTTTCGGATGACATTTTCGTAAATTTTTGGGCGACGAAAGGACATATTCCTTGGATTTTGAAGGTTACAGATCACGGATACAGCCTGCAACAATTCTTAAACGATGATTAAGTCCATTAAGCACCGAATTGGGTGGATTTCTTTCGGGTAAATTTTTGGCAGATTATAAAGGGGTACCATTAAAGATTTCGGGCGATTTTTCCAAAATGCGATTATCTTTCGATTATGGAGGCTGCAGATCACGAATTCGGGCCGAGGCTATTCTCCACCGATAATGAAGTCTATCGATCCTATGCTGCACCGATGATTAGTCCATTAAGCATCTATTTGGGCAAATTTATTTTCGGATGACATTATCGTAATTTTATGGGAGATGAAAGGACATTTTCCTTCGATTTTAAAGGCTACAGATCACGGATACGAAATGAGGCTATTCTTAAAATATTATTAAGTCTATTAAGCACCGATTAGGGGGGATTTAATCCGGGTCAATTTTTGGCAGATTCCAAAGGGGTACCATCACAGATTTCAGGCAATTTTTCCGAAATGCCATTTTCTTTCGATTCTGGAGGCTGCAGATCACGAAATCAGGCCGAGGCTATTCTCCACCGATAATGAAGTCGATTGATCTTATTCTCCACGGATGATAAGTCCATTAAGCACTGATTTGGGCCAATTTAATTTTGCATGACATTTTCGTAATTTTTTGGTTGACGAAAGACCATTTTCTTTGGATTTTGAAGGCTACAGATCACGGATTCGTCTTGAGGCTATTCTTCAACGATGATTAAGTCCATTAAGCACCGATTTGGGAGGATTTATTTCGGGTCAATATTTGACAGATTCGAAAGGGGTACCATCACAGATTTCATGCGATTTTTTCGAAATGCCATTTTCTTTCGATTCTGGAGGCTGCATATCACTGAATCAGGCCGAGGCTATTCTCCACCGATAATGAACTCGATTGATCTTATTCTCCACAGATGATAAGTCCATTAAGCACCGATTTGGGCAAATTTATTTTCGGATGACATTTTCGTAATTTTTAGGGCGACGAAAGACCATTTTCTTTGGATTTTCAACGCTACAGATCACGGATTCGGCCTGAGGCTATTCTTCAACGATGATTAAGTCCATTAAGCACCGATTAAGGCGGATTTATTCCGGGTCAATTTTTTGCATATTCCAAAGGGGGTATCATCACATATTTCAGGCGATTTTTCCGAAATGCCATTTTCTTTCGATTCTGGAGGCTGCATATCACTGAATCAGGCCGAGGCTATTCTCCACCGATAATGAAGTCGATTGATCTTATTCTCCACGGATGATAAGTCCATTAAGCACTGATTTGGGCCAATTTAATTTTGCATGACATTTTCGTAATTTTTTGGTTGACGAAAGACCATTTTCTTTGGATTTTGAAGGCTACAGATCACGGATTCGTCTTGAGGCTATTCTTCAACGATGATTAAGTCCATTAAGCACCGATTTGGGAGGATTTATTTCGGGTCAATATTTGACAGATTCGAAAGGGGTACCATCACAGATTTCATGCGATTTTTTCGAAATGCCATTTTCTTTCGATTCTGGATGCTGCAGATCACAGAATAAGGCCGAGGCTATTCTCCACCGATAATGAAGTCTATTGATCCTATTCTCCACGTATGATAAGTCCATTAAGTAACGATATGGGCCAATTTATTTTCGGATGACATTTTCGTAAATTTTTTGGGCGACGAAAGACCATTTTCTATGGATTTTAAAGGGTACAGATCACGGATTCGGCTTGAGGCTACTCTTCAACGATGTTTAAGTCCATTAAGCAAAGATTTGGGCGGATTTATTCAGGGTCAATTTTTGGCATATTCCAAAGGGGTACCATCACAGATTTCGGCCGATTTTTCCGAAATGCAATTTTCTTTCGATTTTGGAGGCTGCTGATCACTGAATCAGGTCGAGGGTGTTATCCACCGATAATGAAGTCTATTGATCCTATTCTCAACGGATGATAAGTTCAATAAGCACTGATTAGGGCCAATTTATTTTCGGATGGCATTTTCTTAATTTTTTGGGCGACGAAAGGCCATTTTCTTTGGATTTTGAAGGCTACAGATCACAGATTCGTCCCGAGGCTATTCTTCAACGATGATTAAGTAAATTAAGCACCGATTTGGGCGGATTTATTCTGGGTAAATTTTTGGCAGATTCTAAAGGGAATCATCACAGATTTCGGGCGATTTTTCCGAAATGCTATTTTTTCTCGATTATAGAGGCTGCAAATCACGGAATCAGGCCGAGGCTGTTCTTCACAGATAAAGAAGTCTATTGATACTATTCTCCACGGATGATAAGTCCATTAAGCACCGATTTGGGCCAATTTATTTTCGGATGACATTTTCATAATTTTTAGGGCGACGAAAGGCCATTTTCTTTGGATTTTCAAGGCTACAGATCACTGATTCGGACTGAGGGTATTTTTCAACGATGATTAAGTCCATTAAGCACCGATTAGGGCGGATTTATTCCGGGTCAATTTTTGGCATATTCCAAAGGGGGTACCATCACAGATTTCAGGCGATTTTTCCGAAATGCCATTTTCTTTCGATTCTGGAGGCTGCATATCACCGAATCAGGCCGAGGCAATTCTCCACCGATAATGAGGTCGATTGATCTTATTCTCCACGGATGATAAGTCCATTAAGCACTGATTTGGGCCAATTTATTTTTGGATGACATTTTCGTAATTTTTTGGTCGACAAAAGACCATTTTATTTTGATTTTGAAGGGTACAGATCACAGATTCGTCTTGAGGCTATTCTTCAACGATGATTAAGTCCATTAAGCACCGATTTGGGAGGATTTATTTCGGGTCAATATTTGACAGATTCCAAAGGGGTACCATCACAGGTTTCATGCGATTTTTTAGAAATGCCATTTTCTTTCAATTCTGGATGCTGCAGATCACAGAATAAGGCCGAGGCTATTCTCCACCGATAATGAAGTCTATTGATCCTATTCTCCACGTATGATAAGTCCATTAAGCAACGATATGGGCCAATTTATTTTCGGATGGCATTTTCGTTATTTTTTGGGCGACGAAAGACCATTTTCTTTGGATTTTGAAGGGTACAGATCACGGATTCGGCCTGAGGCTACTCTTCAACGATGTTTAAGTACATTAAGCAAAGATTTGGGCGGATTTATTCAGGGTCAAGTTTTGGCATATTGCAAAGGGGTACCATCACAGATTTCGGTCGATTTTTCCGAAATGCAAATTTCTTTAGATTTTGGAGGCTGCTGATCACTAAATCAGGCCGAGGGTGTTCTCCACCGATAATGAAGTCTATTGATCCTATTCTCAATGGATGATAAGTCAATTAAGCACTGATTTGGGCCAATTTATTTTCGGATGACATTTTCTTAATTTTTTGGGCGACGATAGGCCATTTTCTTTGGATTTTGAAGGCTACAGATCACGGATTTGTCCTGAGGCTATTCTTCAACGATGATTAAGTCCATTAAGCACCGATTTGGGCGGATTTATTCTGGGTAAATTTTTGGCATATTCCAAAGGGGTATATCATCACAGATTTCAGGAGATTTTTCCGAAATGCCATTTTTTCTCGATTCTAGAGTTTGCAAATCACTGAATCAGGCCGAGGCTGTTCTTCACTGATAAATAAGTCTTTTGATACTATTCTCCATGGATGATAATTTCACTAAGCACCGATTTGAGCCAATTTATTTCCGGATGACATTTTCGTAATTTTTAGGGCGACGAAAGGCCATTTTCTTTGGATTTTCAAGGCTACAGATCACGGATTCGGCCTGAGGCTATTCTTCAAATATGATTAAGTCCATTAAGCACCGATTAAGGCGGATTTATTCCGGGTCAACTTTTGGCATATTCCAAAGGGGGTACCATCACAGATTTCGGGCGATTTTTCCGAAATGCCATTTTCTTTCGATTCTGGAGGCTGCATATCACTGAATCAGGCCGAGGATATTCTCCACAGATAATGAAGTTGATTGATCTTATTCTCCATGAATGATAAGTCAATTACGGACTGATTTGGGCCAATTTATTTTTGGATGATATTTTCGTAATTTTTTGGTCGATGATAGACCATTTTCTTTGGATTTTGAAGGCTACAGATCACAGATTCGTCTTGAGGCTATTCTTCAACAATGATTAAGTCCAATAAGCACCGATTTGGAAGGATTTATTCCGGGACAATATTGGAAAGATTCCAAAGGGGTACCATAGGAGATTTCATGCGATTTTTTCGAAATGCCATTTTCTTTCGATTCTAGATGCTGCAGATCACAGAATAAGGCCGAGGCTATTCTCCACCGATAATGAAGTATATTGATCCTATTCTCCACGTATGATAAGTCCATTAAGCAACGATATGGGCCAATTTATTTTCGGATGGCATTTTCGTAATTTTTTGGGCGACGAAAGGCCATTTTCTTTGGTTTTGAAGGGTACAGATCACGGATTTGGCCTGAGGATACTCTTCAACGATGTTTAAGTCCATTCAGGAAAGATTTGGGAGGATTTATTTAGTGTTAAGTTTTGGCATATTCCAAAGGGGTACCATCACAGATTTCGGTCGATTTTTCCGTAACGCAAATTTCTTTCGATTTTGGAGGCTGCTATTCACTGAATCAGGCCGAGGGTGTTCTCCACCGATAATGAAGTCTATTGATCCTATTCTCAACGGATGATAAGTCCATTAAGCACTGATTTGGGCCAATTTATTTTCGGATGACATTTTCTTAATTTTTTGGGCGACGAAAGGCCATTTTCTTTGGATTTTCAAGGCTACAGATCACTGATTCGGACTGAGTCTATTTTTCAACGATGATTAAGTCCATTAAGCACGGATTATGGCGGATTTATTCCGGGTCAATTTTTGGCATATTCCAAAGGGGGTACCATCACAGATTTCAGGCGATTTTTCCGAAATGCCATTTTCTTTCGATTCTGGAGGCTGCATATCACTGAATCAGGCCGAGGCTAGAGGTGGGCAATGGGAAACGGGTATTTGGGTATACCCATACCCGTCACGTTTTTTGAGGGTTACGGGTACCCAAATACCCGTAATATTTTTTACGGGATGGGACATGGGATCAACATGTTCAACAATGGGTACCCGCGGGTTACCCGTTAATACCCGTTTGGGTATTACGGGTACCCGTACTACCCGCTCCCCTTATAATTGATAAACTACTAAATAAACTAACACAATAAACACAAGATATGGAGAGCCACAATGCAACATAGAAATTAAACAGAAAAGGAAGCAAACCAATAATTGTTCTCTTAGTACAGAAACAAACCAATAAAGAAAAAACTTGTAGCTCCAAACAATAATTTAAGGTTAGGTACGTAATTGGTTGACAACAATTAACAATATCCACAATTCCACACACATCATTGCTTGCACCAGTAGGTTACGGTTCAGGTTTTTGTTTCCGGGAAAAGAAGTATCTAACTAAATCAGATTCTAGAGCGATCCGTAGTAAACTTGGACGAATCTTTCCTCGATGACATAAAAGTCTTTGACGCTAAACTCGGTGGTGAGAATGGAGAGGCCGGACATGTTGGAATAGTCGAAGTGCAGAACCGAGAGAAGAGATCATCGTTCACGAAGTACCTCAACTTTCCCCCGCTTTACGACACCATCCCATGTGTATGTAAACCTCAACTCAATGTTGGCAAATGACACGGCTCCTTCTACGGGTACCCGCGGGTACCCGTTATCCGTCCCGTACGGGTAATGGGTACCCGTTAACCGTACGGGTTTGGGATATGGGATGGGGTTTCCTCTCCAAATGGGAATGGGTACCCGTTTTAAACGGGACGGGTACCCAGTCCCGTCCCGTTGCCCACCCCTAGCCGAGGCTATTCTCCACCGATAATGAAGTCGATTTATCTTATTCTCCACGGATGATAAGTCCATTAAGCACTGATTTGGGCCAATTTATTTTTGGATGACATTTTCGTAATTTTTTGGTCGACGAAAGACCATTTTATTTTGATTTTGAAGGGTACAGATCACAGATTCGTCTTGAGGCTATTCTTCAACGATGATTAAGTCCATTAAGCACCGATTTGGGAGGATTTATTTCGGGTCAATATTTGACAGATGCCAAAGGGGTACCATCACAGATTTCATGCGATTTTTTTGAAATGCCATTTTCTTTCGATTCTGGATGCTGCAGATCACAGAATAAGGCCGAGGCTATTCTCCACCGATAATGAAGTCTATTGATCCTATTCTCCACGTATGATAAGTCCATTAAGCAACGATATGGGCCAATTTATTTTCGGATGGAATTTTCGTAATTTTTTGGGCGACGAAAGGCCATTTTCTTTGGATTTTGAAGGGTTCAGATCACGGATTCGGCCTGAGGCTACTCTTCAACGATGTTTAAGTCCATTAAGCAAAGATTTGGGCGGATTTATTCAGGGTCAAGTTTTGGCATATTGCAAAGGGGTACCATCACAGATTTCGGTCGATTTTTCCGAAATGCAAATTTCTTTAGATTTTGGAGGTTGCTGATCACTAAATCAGGCCGAGGGTGTTCTCCACCGATAATGAAGTCTATTGATCCTATTCTCAACGGATGATAAGTCAATTAAGCACTGATTTGGGCCAATTTATTTTCGGATGACATTTTCTTAATTTTTTGGGTGACGATAGGCCATTTTCTTTGGATTTTGAAGGCTACAGATCACGGATTTGTCCTGAGGCTATTCTTCAACGATGATTAAGTCCATTAAGCACCGATTTGAGCGGATTTATTCTGGGTAAATTTTTGGCATATTCCAAAGAGGTATCATCACAGATTTCAGGAGATTTTTCCGAAATGCCATTTTTTCTCGATTCTAGAGTCCGCAAATCACTGAATCAGGCCGAGGCTGTTCTTCACTGATAAATAAGTCTTTTGATACTATTCTCCATGGATGATAATTTCATTAAGCACCGATTTGAGCCAATTTATTTTCGGATGACATTTTCGTAATTTTTAGGGTGACGAAAGGCCATTTTCTTTGGATTTTCAAGGCTACAGATCACGGATTCGGCCTGAGGCTATTCTTCAAAGATGATTAAGTCCATTAAGCACCAATTAAGGAGGATTTATTCCGAGTCAACTTTTGGCATATTCCAAAGGGGGTACCATCACAGATTTCGGGTGATTTTTCCGAAATGCCATTTTCTTTCTATTCTGGAGGCTGCATATCACTGAATCAGGCCGAGGATATTCTCCACAAATAATGAAGTTGATTGATCTTATTCTCCACGAATGATAAGTCAATTACGCACTGATTTGGGCCAATTTATTTTTGGATGATATTTTCGTAATTTTTTGGTCGATGATAGACCATTTTCTTTGGATTTTGAAGGCTACAGATCACAGATTCGTCTTGAGGCTATACTTAAACGATGATTAAGTCCAATAAGCACCGATTTGGAAGGATTTATTCCGGGACAATATTTGAAAGCTTCCAAAGGGGTACCATAAGAGATTTCATGCGATTTTTTCGAAATGCCATTTTCTTTCGATTCTGGATGCTGCAGATCACAGAATAAGGCCGAGGCTATTCTCCACCGATAATGAAGTCTATTGATCCTATTCTCCACGTATGATAAGTCCATTAAGCAACGATATGGGCCAATTTATTTTCGGATGGCATTTTCGTAATTTTTTGGGCGACGAAAGGCCATTTTCTTTGGTTTTGAAGGGTACAGATTACGGATTTGGCCTGAGGATACTCTTCAACGATGTTTAAGTCCATTCAGCAAAGATTTGAGAGGATTTATTTAGTGTTAAGTTTTGGCATATTCCAAAGGGGTACCATCACAGATTTCGGTCGATTTTTCCAAAACGCAAATTTCTTTCGATTTTGGAGGTTGCTATACACTGAATCAGGCCGAGGGTGTTCTCCACCGATAATGAAGTCTATTGATCCTATTCTCAACGGATGATAAGTCCATTAAGCACTGATTTGGGCCAATTTATTTTCGGATGACATTTTCTTAATTTTTTGGGTGACGAAAGGCCAGTTTCTTTGAATTTTGAAGGCTACAGATCACGGATTCGTCCTGAGGCTATTGTTCAATGATGATTAAGTCCATTAAGCACCGATTTGGGCGGATTTATTCTGGGTAAATTTTTGGCATATTCCAAAGGGGTATCAACACAGATTTCAGGAGATTTTTCCGAAATTCCATTTTTTCTCGATTCTAAAGTCTGCAAATCACTGAATCGGGCCGAGGCTGTTCTTCACCGATAAAGAAGTCTTTTGATACTATTCTCCACGGATGATAAGTCCATTAAGCACCGATTTGAGCCAATTTATTTTCGGATGACATTTTCGTAATTTTTATTGCGACGAAAGACCATTTTCTTAGGATTTTCAAGGCTACAGATAACAGATTCGGCCTGAGGCTATTCTTCAAAGATGATTAAGTCCATTAAGCACCGATTAAGGCGGATTTATTTCAGGTCAACTTTTGGCATATTCCAAAGGGGGTACCATCACAGATTTCGGGCGATTTTTCCGAAATGCCATTTTCTTTCGATTCTAGAGGCTGCATATCACTGTATCAGGCCGAGGATATTCTCCACAGATAATGAAGTTGATTGATCTTATTCTCCACGAATGATAAGTCAATTAAGCACTGATTTGTGGCAACTTATTTTTGGATGATATTTTCGTAATTTTTTGGTCCACGATAGACCATTTTCTTTCGATTTTGAAGGCTACAGATCACGGATTCGTCTTGAGGCTATTCTTCAACGATGAATAAGTCCAATAAGTACCGATTTGGAAGGATTTATTATGGGACAATATTTGAAAGAATCCAAAGGGGTACCATAAGAGATTTCATGCGATTTTTTCGAAATGCCATTTTCTTTCGATTCTGGATGCTGCAGATCACAGAATAAGGCCGAGGCTATTCTCCACCGATAATGAAGTCTATTGATTCTATTCTCCACGTATGATAAGTCCATTAAGCAACGATATGGGCCAATTTATTTTCGGATGGCATTTTCGTAATTTTTTGGGCGACGAAAGGCCATTTTCTTTGGTTTTGAAGGGTACAGATCACGGATTTGGCCTGAGGATACTCTTCAACGATGTTTAAGTCCATTCAGCAAAGATTTGGGGAGATTTATTTAGTGTTAAGTTTTGGCATATTCCAAAAGGGTACCATCACAGATTTCGGTCGATTTTTCCAAAACGCAAATTTCTTTCGATTTTGGAGGTTGCTATTCACTGAATCAGGCCGAGGGTGTTCTCCACCGATAATGAAGTCTATTGATCCTATTCTCAACGGATGATAAGTCCATTAAGCACTAATTTGGGCCAATTTATTTTCGGATGACATTTTCTTAATTTTTTGGGTGACGAAAGGCCATTTTCTTTGAATTTTGAAGGCTACAGATCATGGATTCGTCCTGAGGCTATTGTTTAACGATGATTAAGTCCATTAACCACCGATTTGGGAGGATTTATTCTGGGTAAATTTTTGTCATATTCCAAAGGGGTATCAACACAGATTTCAGGAGATTTTTCTGAAATTCCATTTTTTCTCGATTCTAAAGTCTGCAAATCACTGAATCGGGCCGAGGCTGTTCTACACTGATAAAGAAGTCTTTTGATACTATTCTCCACGGATGATAAGTCAATTAAGCACCGATTTGAGCCAATTTATATTCGGATGACATTTTCGTAATTTTTATTGCGACGAAAGGCCATTTTCTTTGGATTTTCAATGCTACAGATAACAGATTCGGCCTGAGGCTATTCTTCAAAGATGATTAAGTCCATTAAGCACCGATTAAGGCGGATTTATTTCAGGTCAACTTTTGGCATATTCCAAAGGGGGTACCATCACAGATTTCGGGCGATCTTTCCGAAATGCCATTTTCTTTCGATTCTAGAGGCTGCATATCACTGTATCAGGCTGAGGATATTCTCCACAGATAATGAAGTTGATTGATCTTATTCTCCACGAATGATAAGTCAATTAAGCACTGATTTGTGGCAACTTATTTTTGGATGATATTTTCGTAATTTTTTGGTCCACGATAGACCATTTTCTTTCGATTTTGAAGGCTACAGATCACGGATTCGTCTTGAGGCTATTCTTCAACGATGAATAAGTTCAATAAGTACCGATTTGGAAGGATTTATTATGGGACAATATTTGAAAGAATCCAAAGGGGTACCATAAGAGATTTCATGCGATTTTTTCGAAATGCCATTTTCTTTCGATTCTGGATGCTGCAGATCACAGAATAAGGCCGAGGCTGTTCTCCACCGATAATGAAGTCTATTGATCCTATTCTCCACGTATGATAAGTCCATTAAGCAACGATATGGGCCAATTTATTTTCGGATGGCATTTTCGTAATTTTTTGGGCGACGAAAGGCCATTTTCTTTGGTTTTGAAGGGTACAGATCACGGATTTGCCCTGAGGATACTCTTCAATGATGTTTAAGTCCATTCAGCAAAGATTTGGGAGGATTTATTTAGTGTTAAGTTTTGGCATATTCCAAAGGGGTACCATCACAGATTTCGGTCGATTTTTCCAAAACGCAAATTTCTTTCGATTTTGGAGGTTGCTATTCACTGAATCAGGCCGAGGGTGTTCTCCACCGATAATGAAGTCTATTGATCCTATTCTCAACGGATGATAAGTCCATTAAGCACTGATTTGGGCCAATTTATTTTCGGATGACATTTTCTTAATTTTTTGGGTGACGAAAGGCCATTTTCTTTGAATTTTGAAGGCTACAGATCACGGATTCGTCCTGAGGCTATTGTTCAACGATGATTAAGTCCATTAAGCACCGATTTGGGCGGATTTATTCTGGGTAAATTTTTGGCATATTCCAAAGGGGTATCAACACAGATTTCAGGAGATTTTTCCGAAATTCCATTTTTTCTCGATTCTAAAGTCTGCAAATCACTGAATCGGGCCGAGGCTGTTCTTCACCGATAAAGAAGTCTTTTGATACTATTCTCCACGGATGATAAGTCCATTAAGCACCGATTTGAGCCAATTTATTTTCGGATGACATTTTCGTAATTTTTATTGCGACGAAAGGCCATTTTCTTAGGATTTTCAAGGCTACAGATAACAGATTCGGCCTGAGGCTATTCTTCAAAGATGATTAAGTCCATTAAGCACCGATTAAGGCGGATTTATTTCAGGTCAACTTTTGGCATATTCCAAAGGGGGTACCATCACAGATTTCGGGCGATTTTTCCGAAATGCCATTTTCTTTCGATTCTAGAGGCTGCATATCACTGTATCAGGCTGAGGATATTCTCCACAGATAATGAAGTTGATTGATCTTATTCTCCACGAATGATAAGTCAATTAAGCACTGATTTGTGGCAACTTATTTTTGGATGATATTTTTGTAATTTTTTGGTCCACGATAGACCATTTTCTTTCGATTTTGAAGGCTACAGATCACGGATTCGTCTTGAGGCTATTCTTCAACGATGAATAAGTCCAATAAGTACCGATTTGGAAGGATTTATTATGGGACAATATTTGAAAAAATCCAAACGGGTACCATCAGAGATTTCATGCAATTTTTTCGAAATGCCATTTTCTTTCGATTCTGGATGCTGCAGATCACAGAATAAGGCCGAGGCTATTCTCCACCGATAATGAAGTCTATTGATCCTATTCTCCACGTATGATAAGTCCATTAAGCAACGATATGGGCCAATTTATTTTCGGATGGCATTTTCGTAATTTTTTGGGCGACGAAAGGCCATTTTCTTTGGTTTTGAAGGGTACAGATCACGGAGTTGGCATGAGGATACTCTTCAACGATGTTTAAGTCCATTCAGCAAAGATTTGGGAGGATTTATTTAGTGTTAAGTTTTGGCATATTCCAAAGGGGTACCATCACAGATTTCGGTCGATTTTTCCAAAACGCAAATTTCTTTCGATTTTGGAGGTTGCTATTCACTGAATCAGGCCGAGGGTGTTCTCCACCGATAATGAAGTCTATTGATCCTATTCTCAACGGATGATAAGTCCATTAAGCACTGATTTGGGCCAATTTATTTTCGGATGACATTTTCTTAATTTTTTGGGTGACGAAAGGCCATTTTCTTTGAATTTTGAAGGCTACAGATCACGGATTCGTCCTGAGGCTATTGTTCAACGATGATTAAGTCCATTAAGCACCGATTTGGGCGGATTTATTCTGGGTAAATTTTTGGCATATTCCAAAGGGGTATCAACACAGATTTCAGGAGATTTTTCCGAAATTCCATTTTTTCTCGATTCTAAAGTCTGCAAATCACTGAATCGGGCCGAGGCTGTTCTTCACCGATAAAGAAGTCTTTTGATATTATTCTCCACGGATGATAAGTCCATTAAGCACCGATTTCAGCCAATTTATTTTCGGATGACATTTTCGTAATTTTTATTGCGACGAAAGGCCATTTTCTTTGGATTTTCAAGGCTACAGATAACAGATTCGGCCCGAGGCTATTCTTCAAAGATGATTAAGTCCATTAAGCACCGATTAAGGCGGATTTATTTCAGGTCAACTTTTGGCATATTCCAAAGGGGGTACCATCACAGATTTCGGGCGATTTTTCCGAAATGCCATTTTCTTTCGATTCTAGAGGCTGCATATCACTGTATCAGGCTGAGGATATTCTCCACAGATAATGAAGTTGATTGATCTTATTCTCCACGAATGATAAGTCAATTAAGCACTGATTTGTGGCAACTTATTTTTGGATGATATTTTCGTAATTTTTTGGTCCACGATGGACCATTTTCTTTCGATTTTGAAGGCTACAGATCACGGATTCGTCTTGAGGCTATTCTTCAACGATGAATAAGTCCAATAAGTACCGATTTGGAAGGATTTATTATGGGACAATATTTGAAAGAATCCAAACGGGTACCATCAGAGATTTCATGCGATTTTTTCGAAATGCCATTTTCTTTCGATTCTGGATGCTGCAGATCACAGAATAAGGCCGAGGCTATTCTCCACCGATAATGAAGTCTATTGATCCTATTCTCCACGTATGATAAGTCCATTAAGCAACGATATGGGCCAATTTATTTTCGGATGGCATTTTAATAATTTTTTGGTCGACGAAAAGCCCTTTTCTTATGATTTTAAAGGGTACAGATCATGGATTCGGCCTGAGGCTACTCTTAAACGATGATTAAGTCCATTAAGCAAAGATTTGGGCGGATTTATTCAGGGTCTATTTTTTGGCAGATTCCAAAGGGGTACCATCACAGATTTCGGGAGATTTATCCGAAATGCCATTTTCTTTCGATTCTGGAGGCTACAGATCACGGAATCAGGCCGAGGCTATTCTCCACCGATAATGAAGTTTATTGATACTATTCTCCATGGATGATAAGTCCGTTAAACATCGATTTGGGCCAATTTATTTTCAGATGGCATTTTTGTAATTTATTGGGCGACGAAAGGCCATTTTCTTTGGATATTGAACAGATTCGGCCCGAGGCTATCCTCCAACGATGATTGAGTCCATTAAGAACCGATTTGGGCGGATTTTTTCCGGGTCAATTTTTGGCAGATTCCAAAGGGGTACCATCATATATTTCGGGCGATTTATCCGAAATCCCATTTTCTTTCGATTCTGGAGGCTACAAATCACGAAATCAGGCCGAGGCTATTCTCCACCGATAATGAATTCTATTGATCCTATTCTCCACGGATGATAAGTTCGTTAAGCATCGATTTAGGCCAATTTATTTTCGGATGGCATTTTCATAATTTCTTGGTCGACGAAAGGACATTTTCTTTGGATATTGAAGGCTACAGATCACGGATTCGGCCTGAGGCTATTTTCCAACGATGATTAATTCCATTAAGCACCAATTTGGGCTGATTTATTCTGGGTCAATTTTTGGCAGATTGCAAAGGGGTACCATCACAGATTTCAGACGATTTATCCGAAATGCCATTTTCTTTCGATTCTGGAGGCTGCAGATCACGGAATCAGGCGGAGGCTATTCTCCACCGTTAGTGAAGTCTATTGATCCTATTCTCCAAGGATGATAAGTCTGTTAAGCATTGATTTGGCCCAATTTATTTTCAGATCGCATTTTCGTAATTTCTTGGGCGACGAAAGGCCATTTTCTTTGGATAATGAAGGCTACAGATCACGGATTCAGCCTGAGGCTATTCTCCAAACGATGATTGAGTCCATTAAGCACCGAGTTGCGCGGATTTATTCCGGGTCAATTTTAGGCAGATTCCAAATGGGTACCATCACAGATTTCAGGCGATTTATCCGAAATGTCATTTTCTTTCGATTCTGGAGGCTACAGATCACGGAATCAGACCAAGGCTATTCTCCACTGATAATGAAGTCTATTGATCCTATTCTCCATGGATGATTAGTCTGTTAAGCATCAATTTGTGCCAATTTATTTTCGGATGGCATTTTCGTAATTTCTTGGGCGACGAAATGCCATTTTCTTTGATATTAAATGCTACAGATCACGGATTTGGCATGAGGCTATTCTCCAACGATGATTGAGTACATTAAGCACCGATTTGCTAGGATTTATTTCGGGTCAATTTTTGGCAGATTCCAAATGGGTACCATCATAGATTTCGGGTTATTTATCCGAAATGTCATTTTCTTTCGATTCTGGAGGCTACAAATCACGGAATCAGGTAGAGGCTATTCTCCACTGATAATGAAGTCTATTGATCCTATTCTCCACGGATGATTAGTCTGTTAAGCATCGATTTGAGCCAATTTATTTTCGGATGGCATTTTCTTAATTTCTTGGGCGACAAAATGCCATTTTCTTTGGATATTAAAGGCTACAGAACACGGATTCGGCCTGAGGGTATTCTCCAATGATGATTGTGTCCATTAAGCACCGATTTGGGCGAATTTATTCCGGGTCAATTTTTGGCAGATTCCAAAGGGTACCATCATAGATTTCAGGCGATTTATCCGAAATGCCATTTTCTTTCGATTCTGGAGGCTACAGATCACGAAATCAGGCCGAGGCTATTCTCCACCGATAATGAAGTCTATTGATCTTATTCTCCATGGATGATAAGTCTGTTAAGCATCTATTTGGGACAATTTATTTTCGGATGGCATTTTTGTAATTTCTTGGGCGACGAAAGGCCATTTTCTTTAGATATTGAAGGCTACTGATCACGAATTCTGCCTGAGGCTATTCTCCAACGATGATTGAGTCTATTAAGCACCGATCTGGGCGGATTTATTCCGTGTCAATTTTTGGCAGATTCCAAAGGGGTACCATTACAGATTTCGGGCGATTTATCCGAAATGCCATTTTCTTTCGATTCTGGATGCTACATTTCAAGGAATCAGGCCGAGGCTATTCTCCACCGATAATGAAGTCTATTGATCCAGTTCTCCACGGATGATAAGTCTGTTAACATCGATTTGATCCTATTCTCCACGGATGATTAGTTTGTTAAGCATCGATTTGGGCCAATTTATTTTCGGATGGCAGTTTCGTAATTTCTTGGGCGACGAAATGCCATTTTCTTTGGATATTAAAGGCTACAGATCACGGATTCGGCCTGAGGCTAATCTCCAATGATGATTGTGTCCATTAAGCACTGATTTGGGCGGATTTATTCCGGGTCAATTTTTGGCAAATTCCAAAGGGGTACCATTATAGATTTCAGGCGATTTATCCGAAATGCCATTTTCTTTCGATTTGGAGGCTACAGATCATGAAATCAGGCCGAGGCTATTCTCCGCCGATAATGAAGTCTATTGATCTTATTCTCCATGGATGATAAGTCCGTTAAGCATCTATTTGGGCCAATTTATTTTCGGATGGCGTTTTTGTAATTTCTTGGGCGACGAAAGGCCATTTTCTTTAGATATTGAATGCTACTGATCACGAATTCGGCCTGAGTCTATTCTCCAACGATGATTGAGTCCATTAAGCACCTATTTGGGCGGATTTATTCCGTGTCAATTTTTGGCAGATTCCAAAGGGGTACTATCACAGATTTCGGGCGATTTATCCGAAATGCCATTTTCTTTCGATTCTGGAGGCTATATTTCACGGAATCAGGCCGAGGCTATTCTCCACCGATAATGAAGTCTATTGAACCTGTTCTCCAAGGATGATAAGTCTGTTAAGCATCGATTTGGGCCTATTAATTTTCGGATGGCATTTTCGTAATTTCTTGGCGGACGAAAGGACATTTTCCTTGGATATTGAAGGCTACAAATCACGGATTCGGCCTGAGGATATTCTCCAACAATGATTGAGTCTATTAAGCCCTGATTTGGGCAGATTTATTCCGGGTCAATTTTTTGCAGATTCCAAAGGGGTATCATCACAGATTTCGGGCGATTTATCCGAAATGCCATTTTCTTTCGATTCTGGAGGCTACAAATCACGAAATCAGGTGGAGGCTATTCTCCACCGATAATGAAGTCTATTGATCCTATACTCCACGGATTATAAGTCCGTTAAGCATCGATGTGGGCCTATTAATTTTCGGATGGCATTTTCGTAATTTATTGGCGGACGAAAGGCCATTTTCTTTTGATATTGAAGGCTACAGATCACGGATTTGGCCTGAGGCTATTCTCCAACGATGATTGAGTCCATTACGCACCTATTTGGGCGGATTTATTCCGGGTCTATTTTTGGCAGATTCCAAAGGGCATCACAGATTTCGGGCGATTTATTCGAAATGCCATTTTCTTTCGATTATGGAGGCTACAAATCACGGAATCAGGCCGAGGCTATTCTCCACTGATAATGAAGTCTATTGATCCTATTCTCCACGGATGATTAGTCTGTTAAGCATCGATTTAGGCCAATTTATTTTCTGATGGCATTTTCGTAATTTCTTGGGCGACGAAATGCCATTTTCTTCGGATATTAAGGCTACAGATCACAGATTCGGCCTGAGGCTATTCTCTAACGATGATTGTGTCCATTAAGCACCAATTTGGGCGGATTTATTCCGGGTCAATTTTTGGCAGATTCCAAAGGGGTACCATCATAGATTTCGGGAGATTTATCCGAAATGCCATTTTCTTTCGATTCTGGAGGCTACAGATCACGAAATCAGGCCGAGGCTATTCTCCATCGATAATGAAGTCTATTGATTTTATTCTCCATGGATGATAAGTCCGTTAAGCATCTATTTCGGCCAATTTATTTTCGGATGACATTTTTGTAATTTCTTGGGTGACGAAAGGCCATTTTCTTTAGATATTGAAGGCTACTGAACACGAATTCGGCATGAGGCTATTCTCCAACGATGATTGGGTCCATTAAGCCCCGATTTGGGCAGATTTATTCCGGGTCAATTTTTTGCAGATTGCAAAAGGGTACCATCACAGATTTCTGGCGATTTATCCGAAATGTCATTTTCTTTCGATTCTCGAGGCTACAATTCACGGAATCAGGCCGTGGCTATTCTCCACCGATAATGAAGTCTATTGATCCTATTCTCCACGGATGATTAGTCCGTTAAGCATCGATTTAGGCTAATTTATTTTCGGATGGCATTTTCGTAATTTATTGGCGGACGAAAAGTCATTTTCTTTTGATATTGAAGGCTACTGATCACGGATTCGGCCTGAGGCTATACCCCAATTATAATTGATTCCATTAAGCAATGATTTGGCCGAATTTATTCCGGGTCAATTTTTGGCCGATTCCGAAGGGGTACCATCACAGATTTGGAGGGATTTATCCGAAATGCTATTTTCTTTGGATTCTGGAGGCAACAGATCATGGAATCATGCCAAGGCTATTCCCCAACGATAATGAAGTCTATTGATCCTATTCTCCACGGATGATAAGTTCGTTAAACATCGATTTGGGCCAATTTATTTTCGGATGGCATTTTCGTAATTTCTTGGGCGATGAAAGGCCATTTTCTTTGGATATTGAAGGCTACAGATCACGGATTCAGCCAGAGGCTATTCCAATATGATGATTGAGTCCATTAAGCACCAATTTGAGCGCATTTATTCTGGGTAAATTTTTGGCAGATTCCAAAGGCTACCATTATAGATTTTGGGCGATTTATCCAAAATGCCATTTTCTTTCGATTCTGGAGGCCACAGATCACGGAATCAGGCGGAGGCTATTCTCCACCGATAATGAAGTCTATTGATCCAATTCTCCACGGATGATAAGTCTGTTAAGCATCGATTTGGGCCAATTTATTTTCGGATGGCATTTTCGTAATTTATTGGCGAACGAAAGGCTATTTTCTTTGGATATTGAAGGCTACAGATCACGGATTCGGCCTGAGGCTATTCTCCAACGATGATTGAGTCCATTACGCACCGATTTGGGCGAGTTTAATCCCGGTCAATTTTTGGCAGATTCCAAAGGGGTACCATCACAGATTTCGGGCGATTTATCCGAAATGCCATTTTCTTTCGATTCTGGAGGCTACATTTCACGGAATCAGGACAAGGCTATTCTCCACTGATAATGAAGTCTATTGATCCTATTCTCCACGGATGATTAGTCCGTTAAGCATCGATTTAGGCCAATTTATTTTTGGATGGCATTTTCGTAATTTCTTGAGCGACGAAATGCCATTTTCTTCGGATATTAAGGCTACAGATCACAGCTTCGGCCTGAGGCTATTCTCTAACGATGATTGTGTCCATTAAGCACCGATTTGGGCGGATTTATTCCGGGTCAATTTTTGGCAGATTCCAAAGGGGTACCATTATAGATTTCGGGCGATTTATCCGAAATGCCATTTTCTTTCGATTTGGAGGCTACAGATCACGAAATCAGGCCGAGGCTATTCTCCGCCGGTAATGAAGTCTATTGATCTTATTCTCCATGGACGATAAGTCCGTTAAGCATCTATTTGGGCCAATTTATTTTCGGATGTCATTTTTGTAATTTCTTGGGTGACGAAATGCCATTTTCTTTAGATATTGAATGCTACTGATCACGAATTTGGCCTGAGTCTATTCTCCAACGATGATTGAGTCCATTAAGCACCTATTTGGGCGGATTTATTCCATGTCAATTTTTAGCAGATTCCAAAGGGGTACCATCACAGATTTCGGGCGATTTATCCGAAATGCCATTTTCTTTCGATTCTGGAGGCTACAGATCACGAAATTAGGCCGAGGCTATTCTCCACCGATAATGAAGTCTATTGATCTTATTCTCCATGGATGATAAGTCCGTTAAGCATCTATTTGGGCCAACTTATTTTCAGATGGCATTTTTGTAATTTCTTGGGCGACGAAAGGCCATTTTCTTTAGATATTGAATGCTACTGATCACGAATTCGGCCTGAGTCTATACTCCAACGATGATTGAGTCCATTACGCACCGATTTGGGCCGATTTATTCCTTGTCAATTTTTGGCAGATTCCAAAGGGGTACCATCACAGATTTCGGGCGATTTATCCGAAATGCCATTTTCTTTCGATTCTGGAGGCTACATTTCACGGAATCAGGCCGAGGCTATTATCCACCGATAATGAAGTCTATTTATCCTGTTCTCCATGGATGATAAGTCTGTTAAGCATCGATTTGGGCCTATTAATTTTCGGATGACATTTTCGTAATTTCACGGCGGATGAAAGGCCATTTTCCTTGGATATTGAAGGCTACAAATCACGGATTCGGCCTGAGACTATTCTCCAACGATGATTGAGTCCATTACGCACCGATTTGGGCGCATTTATTCCGGGTCTATTTTTGGCAGATTCCAAAGGGCATCACAGATTCCGGGCGATTTATCTGAAATGCCATTTTCTTTCGATTCAGGAGGCTACAAATCACGGAATCAGGCCGAGGCTATTCTCCACTGATAATGAAGTCTATTGATCCTATTCTCCACGGATGATTAGTCTGTTAAGCATCGATTTGGGCCAATTTATTTTCGGATGCATTTTCGTAATTTCTTGGGCGACGAAATGCCATTTTCTTTGGATATTAAAGGCTACAGATCACGGATTCGGCTTGAGGATATTCTCCAATGATGATTGTGTCCATTAAGCACCGATTTGGGCGGATTTATTCCGGGTCAATTTTTGGCAGATTCCAAAGGGGTACCATCATAGATTTCGGGAGATTTATCCGAAATGCCATTTTCTTTCGATTCTGGAGGCTACAGATCATGAAATCAGGCCGAGGCTATTCTCCATTGATAATGAAGTCTATTGATCTTATTCTCCATGGATGATAAGTCCGTTAAGCATCTATTTGGGCCAATTTATTTTCGGATGACATTTTTGTAATTTCTTGGGCGACGAAAGGCCATTTTCTTTAGATATTGAAGGCTACTGAACATGAAGTCGGCATGAGGCTATTCTCCAACGATGATTGGGTCCATTAAGCCCCGATTTGGGCAGATTTATTCCGGGTCAATTTTTTGCAGATTGCAAAAGGGTACCATCACAGATTTCTGGCGGTTTATCCGAAATGTCATTTTCTTTCGATTCTCGAGGCTACAATTCACGGAATCAGGCTGTGGCTATTCTCCACCGATAATGAAGTCTATTGATCCTATTCTCCACGGATGATTAGTCCGTTAAGCATCGATTTAGGCTAATTTATTTTCGGATGGCATTTTCGTAATTTATTGGCGGACGAAAAGTCATTTTCTTTTGATATTGAAGGCTACTGATCACGGATTCGGCCTGAGGCTATACCCCAATTATAATTGATTCCATTAAGCAATGATTTGGCCGGATTTATTCCGGTTCAATTTTTGGCCGATTCCGAAGGGGGTACCATCACAGATTTCGAGGGATTTATTCGAAATGCTATTTTCTTTGGATTCTGGAGGCAACAGATCATGGAATCATGCCAAGGCTATTCCCCAACGATAATGAAGTCTATTGATCCTATTCTCCACGGATGATAAGTTCGTTAAAAATCGATTTGGGCCAATTTATTTTCGGATGGCATTTTCGTAATTTCTTGGGCGATGAAAGGCCATTTTCTTTGGATATTGAAGGCTACAGATCACGGATTCGGCCAGAGGCTATTCCAATATGATGATTGAGTCCATTAAGCACCAATTTGAGCGCATTTATTCTGGGTAAATTTTTGGCAGATTCCAAAGGCTACCATTATAGATTTTGGGCGATTTATCCAAAATGCCATTTTCTTTCGATTCTAGAGGCCACAGATCACGGAATCAGGCGGAGGCTATTCTCCACCGATAATGAAGTCTATTGATCCAATTCTCCATGGATGATAAGTCCGTTAGGCATCGATTTGGGCCAATTTATTTTCGGATGGCATTTTCGTAATTTATTGGCGAACGAAAGGCTATTTTCTTTTGATATTGAAGGCTACAGATCACGGATTCGGCCTGAGGCTATTCTCCAACGATGATTGAGTCCATTACGCACCGATTTGGGCGAGTTTAATCCCGGTCAATTTTTGGCAGATTCCAAAGGGGTACCATCACAGATTTCGGGCGATTTATCTGAAATGCCATTTTCTTTCGATTATGGGGGCTACATTTCACGGAATCAGGCCGAGGCTATTCTCCACCGAAAATGAAGTCTATTGATCCTATTCTCCACGGATGATAAGTCTGTTAAGCATTGATTTGGGCCAATTTATTTTCGGATGGCATTTTCGTAATTTATTGGGCGACGAAAGCCCATTTACTTTGGATATTGAAGGCTACAGATCACGGATTTGGCCTGAGGCAATTCTCCAACGATGATTGAGTCCATCAAGCACCGATTTGGGTGGATTTAATCTGGGTCAACTTTTGGCAGATTCCAAAGGGGTACTATCGCAGATTTCGGGCGATTTTTCCGAAATGCCATTTTCTTTCGATTCTGGAGGCTACAGATCACAGAATCAGGCCGAGTCTAATCTTCATCGATAATGAAGTCTAGTGATCATATTCTCCACGGATAAAAAGTATGTTAACCATCGATTTGGGCCAATTTATTTTCGGATGACATTTTCGTAATTTCTTGGTCGACGAAAGGCCATTTTCTTTCGATATTGAAGGCTACAGATCACGGATTCGGCCTGAGGCTATTCTCCAACGATGATTGAGTCCATTACGCACTGATTTGAGCGGATTAATTCCGGGTCAATTTTTGGCATATTCCAAAGGGCATCTCAGATTTCTGGAGATTTATCCGAAATGCCATTTCCTTTCGATTTTGGAGGCTACAGATCACTGAATCAGACCGAGGCTATTCTCCACCGATAATGAAGTCTATTGATCCTATTCTCCACGGATGATATGTCCGTTAAGCATCGATTTGGGCCAATATATTTTCGGATGGCATTTTCTTAATTTCTTGGGCGACGAAAGGCCATTTTCTTTGGATATTGAAGTCTACAGATCACGTATTTGGCCTGAGGCTATTCTCCAACGATGATTGTATCCAATGTCCATTAAGCACCGATTTTGGCGGTTTTATTCTGGGTCAATTTTTGGCAGATTCCAAAGGGGTCACAGATTTCGGACGATTTATCCGAAATGCCATTTTCTTTCGATTCTGGAGGCTACAGATCACGAAATCAGGCCGAGGCTATTCTCCACCGATAATAAAGTTTATTGATCCTATTCTCCATGGATTATAAGTCCGTTAAGCATCGATTTGGGCCTATTAATTTTCGGATGGCATTTTCGTAATTTCTTGGCGGACGATAGGCCATTTTCTTTGGATATTGAAGGCTACAGACCACGGATTCCGCCTGAGGCTATTCTCCAACGATGATTAAGTCCATTACGCACCGATTTGCGTGGATTTATTCCGGGTGTTTTTTTGGCAGATTCCAAAGTGATACCATCACAGATTTTGGACGATTTATCTGAAATGCCATTTTCTTTCGATTTTGGAAGCTACAGATCACGAAATCAGGCCGAGGCTATTCTCCACTGATAATAAAGTCTATTGATCCTATTCTCCACGAAAGATAAGTATTTTGAGCATCGATTTGGGCCTATTAATTTTCGGATGGCATTTTCGTAATTTCTTGACGGACGAAATGCCATTTTCTTTGGATATTGAAGGCTACAGATCACGGATTCGGCCTGAGGCTATTCTCCAACGGTGATTGAGTCCATTACGCAATGATTTGGGCGGATTTATTCACGGTCAATTTTTGGCTGATTCCAAAGGGGTACCATCATGGAATCTGGCCGAGGCTATTCTCCACTGATAATGAAGTCTATTGATCCTATTCTCCATGGATGATAAGTCCGTTATGCATCGATTTGGGCCAATTTTTTTCAGATGACATTTTCGTAATCTTGGGTGACGAAATGCCATTTTCTTTGGATATTGAAGGCTACACATCACGGATTCGGCCTAAGGCTATTTTTAAACGATGATTGAGTCCATTAAGCCACCGATTTGGGCGGATTTATTCCAGGTCAATTTTTAGCAGATTCCAAAGGGGTACCATCACAGATTTCGGAAAATTTATCCGAAATGTCATTTTCTTTCGATTCTGGAGGCTACAGATCACAAAATCAGGCCAAGGCTATTCTCCACCGATAATGAAGTCTATTGATCCTATTCTCCACGGATGATAATCTATTAAGCATCGATTTGGACCAATTTATTTTCGGATGGCATTTTCATATTTTCTTGGCGGACGCAAAGCCATTTTCTTTTGATATTGAAGGCTACAGATCACGGATTCGGCCTGAGGCTATTCCCCAATTATGATTGAGTCCATTAAGCAATTAGTTGGCCGGAATATTCCGGGTCAATTTTTGGCTGATTCCAAAGGGGTACCATCACAGATTTCGGGGTCTTTATCCAAAATGCCATTTTCTTTCGATTCTGGAGGCTACAGATCATGGAATCAGGCCGAGGCTATTCTCCACCGATAATGAAGTCTATTGATCGTATTCTCCACGGATTATAAGTCCGTTAAGCATCGATTTGGGCCAATTTATTTTTGGATGGAGTTTTTGTAATTTCTTGGGCGATGAAAGGCCATTTTCTTCGGATATTGAAGGCTACAGATCACGGATTCAGCCAGATGCTATTCCCCAATGATGATTGAGCCCATAAGTACCAATTTGGGCGCATTTATTCTGAGTCAATTTTTGGCAGATTCCAAAGGGGTACCATTACAGATTTTAGGCGATTTTTCCGAAAAGCAATTTTCTTTCGATTCTGGAGGCCACAGATCACGGAATCAGGCGGAGGCTATTCTCCACCGATAATGAAGTCTATTGATCCTATTCTCCACGGATGATAAGTCCGTTAAGCATCGATTTGGGCTAATTTATTTTCGGATGGCCTTTTCGTAATTTATTGGGCGACGAAAGGCCATTTTCTTTGGGTATTGAAGGCTACAGATCACGGATTCTGCCTGAGGCTATACTCCAACGATGAGTGAGTCCATCAAGCACCGATTTGGGTGGAATAAATCCGGGTCAACTTTTGGCAGATTCCATAGGGGTACCATCACAGATTTCAGGCGATTTTTCCTGAAATGCCATTTTCTTTCGATTCTGGAGGCTACAGATAACGAAATCAGGCCGAGGCTATTCTTCACCGATGTAGAAGTCTATTGATCCTATTCTCCATGGATGATAAGTCCGTTAAACATCGATTTGGGCTAATTTATTTTTGAATGGCATTTTCGTAATTTCTTGGGCGACGAAAGGTCATTTTCTTTGGATATTGAAGGCTACAGATCACGGATTCGGCCTGTGGCTATTCTCCAACGATGATTGAGTCCATTAAGCACCGATTTTGCCGGATTTATTCCTGGTCAATTTTTAGCAGATTCCAAAAGGTTACCATCACAAATTTCGGCCGATTTATTCGAAATGCCATTTTCTTTCGATTCTGCAGGCTACAGATCACAGAATCAGGCCGAGGCTATTCTCCACCGATAATGAAGTCTATTGATCCTATTCTCCATGGATGATATGTCCGTTAAGCATCGATTTGGGCCAATTTATTTTCGGATGACATTTTTCGTAATTTCTTGGGTGACGAAATGCCATTTTCTTTGGATATTGAAGGCTACAGATCACGGATTCGGCCTGAGGCTATTTTCCAACGATGATTGAGTCCATTATGCCACGATTTGGGCAGATTTATTCCGTGTAAATTTTTGGCAGTTTGGAAAGGGGTACCATCAAAGATTTCGGGTGGTTTATCCGAAATGTCATTTTCTTTCGATTCTGTAGGCTACAGATCACGGAATTAGGACGAGGCTATTCTCCACCGATAATGAAGTCTATTGATCCTATTCTCCACGGATGATAAGTACGTTAAGCATCGATTTGGGCTAATTTATTTTTGCATGGCATTTTAGTAATTTCTTTGGCGACGAAAGGCCATTTTCTTTGGATATTGGAGGTTACAGATCACGGATTTGGCCTGAGGCTATTCTCCAACGATGATAGAGTCCATTAAGCACCGAGTTGTGCGGATTTATTCCGAGCCTATTTTTGGCAGATTCCGAAAGGGTACCATCACAGATTTCTGGCGATTTATCCGAAATGCCATTATCTTTCGATTCTGGAGGCTACAGATCACAGAATTAGGTCGAAGCTATTTTCCACCGATAATGAAGTCTATTGATCCTATTCTCCACGGATGATAAGTACGTTAAGCATCGATTTGGGCTATTTATTTTTGGATGGCATTTTCGGCCTGTGGCTATTCTGCAACGATGATTGAGTCCATTACACACCAATTTGGGTGGATTTATTCTGGGTCAATTTTTAGCAGATTCCAAAGGGGTACCATCACAGATTTCGGACGATTTATCCGAAATGTCATTTTCTTTCGATACCGGAGGCTACAGATCACGGAATAAGGCCGAGGCTATTCTCCACCGATAATGAAGTCTATTGATCCTATTCTCCACGGATGATAAGTACGTTAAGCATCGATTTGGGCTAATTTATTTTTGGATGGCATTTTCGTAATTTCTTGCTCGACGAAAGGCCATTTTCTTTGGATATTGAAGGCTACAGATCACGGATTCGGCCGAAGGCTATTCTCCAACGATGATTGAGCCCATTAAGCACCGATTTGGGCGGATTTATTGCGTGTCAATTTTTGGCAGATTCCAAAGGGGTACCATCACAGATTTCGGAGGATTTATCCGAAATGCGATTTTCTTTCGATTCTGGAGTCTACAGATCACAGAATCACGCTGAGGCTATTCTCCAACGAAAATGAAGTCTATTGATCCTATTCTCCACGGATGATAAGTCCGTTAAGCATCGATTTGGGTCGATTTATTTTCGGATGGCATTTTCGTAATTTCTTAGACGACGAAAGGCCATTTTCTTTGGATATTGAAGGCTACAGATCCCGGATTCGGCATGAGGCTCTTCTCCAACGATGATTGAGTCCATTAAGCACCGATTTGGGTGGATTTATTCCGTGTTAATTTTTGGCAGATTCCAAAGGGGTAACATCAAAGATTTCGGGCGATTTATCCGAAATGCCTTTTTCTTTCGATTCTGGAGGCTACAGAAAACTGAATCAGGTCGAGGCTATTCTCCACTGATAATGAAGTCTATTGATCCTATTCTCCACGGATGATACGTCTGTTAAGCATCGATTTGGGCCTATTTATTTTCGGATGGCATTTTCGTAATTTCTTGGCGGACAAAAGGCCATTTTCTTTGGATATTGAAGGCTACAGATCACGGATTCGGCATGAGGCTATTCTCCTACGATGATTGAGTCCATCAAGCCCCGATTTGGCCGGATTTATTCCTGGTCAGTTTTTGGTACATTCCAAAGGGGTACCATCACAGATTACGGGCGATTTATCCGAAATGCCATTTTCTTTCGATTCTGAAGGCTACAGATCACGAAATCAGGCCGATGCTATTCTCCTCCATTAAAGAAGTCTATTGATCATATTCTCCACGGATGATAAGTCCGTTAAGCATCGATTTGGGCCAATTTATTTTCGGATGACATTTTCGTAATTTCTTGGCTGATGAAAGGCCATTTTCTTTGGATATTGAAGGGTACAGATCACGGATTGGCCTGAGGCAATTCTCCAACGATGATTGAGTCCATTAATCACCGATTTGGGGGAATTTATTCCGGGTCAATTTATGGCAGATTCCAAAGGGGTACCATCACAGATTTCCGACGATTTATCCGAAATGTCATTTTCTTTCGATTCCGGAGGCTACAGATCACGGAATCAGGCCGAGGCTATTCTCCACCGATAATGAAGTTTATTGATCCTATTCTCCACGGATGATAAGTACGTTAAGCATCGATTTGGGCCAATTTATTTTCGGATGGCATTTTCGTAATTTCTAGGTCGACGAAAGGCCATTTTCTTTGGATATTGAATACTACAGATCACGGATTCGGCCTGAGGCCATTGTCCAACGATGATTGAGCCCATTAAGCACCGATTTGGGTGGATTTATTGCGTGTAAATTTTTGGCAGATTCCAAAGGGGTACCATCACAGATTTCGGGGGATTTATCCGAAATGCCATTTTCTTTCGATTCTGGAGACTACAGATCACGGAATCACGCTGAGGCTATTCTCCACCGATAATGAAGTCTATTGATCCTATTCTCCACGGATGATAAGTCCGTTAAGCATCGATTTGGGTCGATTTATTTTCGGATGGCATTTTCGTAATTTCTTAGGCGACGAAAGGCCATTTTCTTTGGATATTGAAGGTTACAGATCCCGGATTCGGCATGAGGCTCTTCTCCAACGATGATTGAGTCCCTTAAGCACCGATTTGGGCGGATTTATTCCGTGTTAATTTTTGGAAGATTCCAAAGGGGTAACATCAAAGATTTCGGGCGATTTATCCGAAATGCCATTTTCTTTCGATTCTGGAGGCTACAGAAAACTGAATCAGGCCGAGGCTATTCTCCACTGATAATGAAGTCTATTGATCCTATTTTCCACGGATGATACGTCTGTTAAGCATCGATTTGGGCCTATTTATTTTCGGATGGCATTTTCATAATTTCTTGGCGGACGAAAGGCCATTTTCTTTGGATATTGAAGGCTACAGATCACGGATTCGGCATGAGGCTATTCTCCTACGATGATTGAGTCCATCAAGCCCCGATTTGGCCGGATTTATTCCTGGTCAGTTTTTGGTACATTCCAAAGGGGTACCATCACAGATTACGGGCGATTTATCCGAAATGCCATTTTCTTTCGATTCTGAAGGCTACAGATCACGAAATCAGGCCGATGCTATTCTCCTCCATTAAAGAAGTCTATTGATCCTATTCTCCACGGATGATAAGTCCGTTAAGCATCGATTTGGGCCAATTTATTTTCGGATGACATTTTCGTAATTTCTTGGCTGATGAAAGGCCATTTTCTTTGGATATTGAAGGGTACAGATCACGGATTGGCCTGAGGCAATTCTCCAACGATGATTGAGTCCATTAATCACCGATTTGGGGGAATTTATTCCGGGTCAATTTATGGCAGATTCCAAAGGGGTACCATCACAGATTTCCGACGATTTATCCGAAATGTCATTTTCTTTCGATTCCGGAGGCTACAGATCACGGAATCAGGCCGAGGCTATTCTCCACCGATAATGAAGTTTATTGATCCTATTCTCCACGGATGATAAGTACGTTAAGCATCGATTTGGGCCAATTTATTTTCGGATGGCATTTTCGTAATTTCTAGGTCGACGAAAGGCCATTTTCTTTGGATATTGAATACTACAGATCACGGATTCGGCCTGAGGCCATTGTCCAACGATGATTGAGCCCATTAAGCACCGATTTGGGTGGATTTATTGCGTGTAAATTTTTGGCAGATTCCAAAGGGGTACCATCACAGATTTCGGGGGATTTATCCGAAATGCCATTTTCTTTCGATTCTGGAGACTACAGATCACGGAATCACGCTGAGGCTATTCTCCACCGATAATGAAGTCTATTGATCCTATTCTCCACGGATGATAAGTCCGTTAAGCATCGATTTGGGTCGATTTATTTTCGGATGGCATTTTCGTAATTTCTTAGGCGACGAAAGGCCATTTTCTTTGGATATTGAAGGTTACAGATCCCGGATTCGGCATGAGGCTCTTCTCCAACGATGATTGAGTCCCTTAAGCACCGATTTGGGCGGATTTATTCCGTGTTAATTTTTGGAAGATTCCAAAGGGGTAACATCAAAGATTTCGGGCGATTTATCCGAAATGCCATTTTCTTTCGATTCTGGAGGCTACAGAAAACTGAATCAGGCCGAGGCTATTCTCCACTGATAATGAAGTCTATTGATCCTATTCTCCACGGATGATACGTCTGTTAAGCATCGATTTGGGCCTATTTATTTTCGGATGGCATTTTCATAATTTCTTGGCGGACGAAAGGCCATTTTCTTTGGATATTGAAGGCTACAGATCACGGATTCGGCATGAGGCTATTCTCCTACGATGATTGAGTCCATCAAGCCCCGATTTGGCCGGATTTATTCCTGGTCAGTTTTTGGTACATTCCAAAGGGGTACCATCACAGATTACGGGCGATTTATCCGAAATGCCATTTTCTTTCGATTCTGAAGGCTACAGATCACGAAATCAGGCCGATGCTATTCTCCTCCATTAAAGAAGTCTATTGATCCTATTCTCCACGGATGATAAGTCCGTTAAGCATCGATTTGGGCCAATTTATTTTCGGATGACATTTTCGTAATTTCTTGGCTGATGAAAGGCCATTTTCTTTGGATATTGAAGGGTACAGATCACGGATTGGCCTGAGGCAATTCTCCAACGATGATTGAGTCCATTAATCACCGATTTGGGGGAATTTATTCCGGGTCAATTTATGGCAGATTCCAAAGGGGTACCATCACAGATTTCCGACGATTTCTCCGAAATGTCATTTTCTTTCGATTCCGGAGGCTACAGATCACGGAATCAGGCCGAGGCTATTCTCCACCGATAATGAAGTTTATTGATCCTATTCTCCACGGATGATAAGTACGTTAAGCATCGATTTGGGCCAATTTATTTTCGGATGGCATTTTCGTAATTTCTAGGTCGACGAAAGGCCATTTTCTTTGGATATTGAATACTACAGATCACGGATTCGGCCTGAGGCCATTGTCCAACGATGATTGAGCCCATTAAGCACCGATTTGGGTGGATTTATTGCGTGTAAATTTTTGGCAGATTCCAAAGGGGTACCATCACAGATTTCGGGGGATTTATCCGAAATGCCATTTTCTTTCGATTCTGGAGACTACAGATCACGGAATCACGCTGAGGCTATTCTCCACCGATAATGAAGTCTATTGATCCTATTCTCCACGGATGATAAGTCCGTTAAGCATCGATTTGGGTCGATTTATTTTCGGATGGCATTTTCGTAATTTCTTAGGCGACGAAAGGCCATTTTCTTTGGATATTGAAGGTTACAGATCCCGGATTCGGCATGAGGCTCTTCTCCAACGATGATTGAGTCCCTTAAGCACCGATTTGGGCGGATTTATTCCGTGTTAATTTTTGGAAGATTCCAAAGGGGTAACATCAAAGATTTCGGGCGATTTATCCGAAATGCCATTTTCTTTCGATTCTGGAGGCTACAGAAAACTGAATCAGGCCGAGGCTATTCTCCACTAATAATGAAGTCTATTGATCCTATTCTCCACGGATGATACGTCTGTTAAGCATCGATTTGGGCCTATTTATTTTCGGATGGCATTTTCGTAATTTCTTGGCGGACGAAAGGCCATTTTCTTTGGATATTGAAGGCTACAGATCACGGATTCGGCATGAGGCTATTCTCCTACGATGATTGAGTCCATCAAGCCCCGATTTGGCCGGATTTATTCCTGGTCAGTTTTTGGTACATTCCAAAGGGGTACCATCACAGATTACGGGCGATTTATCCGAAATGCCATTTTCTTTCGATTCTGAAGGCTACAGATCACGAAATCAGGCCGATGCTATTCTCCTCCATTAAAGAAGTCTATTGATCCTATTCTCCACGGATGATAAGTCCGTTAAGCATCGATTTGGGCCAATTTATTTTCGGATGACATTTTCGTAATTTCTTGGCTGATGAAAGGCCATTTTCTTTGGATATTGAAGGGTACAGATCACGGATTTGGCCTGAGGCAATTCTCCAACGATGATTGAGTCCATTAAGCACCGATTTGGGGGAATTTATTCCGAGTCAATTTATGGCAGATTCCAAAGGGGTACCATCACAGATTTCTGACGATTTATCCGAAATATCATTTTCTTTCAATTCCGGAGGCTACAGATCACGGAATCAGGCCGAGGCTATTCTCCACCGATAATGAAGTCTATTGATCCTATTCTCCACGGATGATAAGTACGTTAAGCATCGATTTGGGCCAATTTATTTTCGGATGGCATTTTCGTAATTTCTAGGTCGACGAAAGGCCATTTTCTTTGGATATTGAATGCTACAGATCACGGATTCGGCCTGAGGCCATTGTCCAACGATGATTGAGCCCATTAAGCACCGATTTGGGCGGATTTATTGCGTGTCAATTTTTGGCAGATTCCAAAGGGGTACCATCACAGATTTCGGGGGATTTATCCGAAATGCCATTTTCTTTCGATTCTGGAGACTACAGATCACGAAATCACGCTGAGGCTATTCTCCACCGATAATGAAGTCTATTGATCCTATTCTCCACGGATGATAAGTCCGTTAAGCATCGATTTGGGTCGATTTATTTTCGGATGGCATTTTCGTAATTTCTTAGGTGACGAAAGGCCATTTTCTTTGGATATTGAAGGCTATAGATCACAGATTCAGCATGAGGCTCTTCTCCAACGATGATTGAGTCCATTAAGCTCCGATTTGGGCGGATTTATTCCGTGTTAATTTTTGGCAGATTCCAAAGGGGTACCATCACAGATTTCGTGCAATTTATCCGAAATTCCATTTTCTTTCGATTCTGGTGGCTACAGATCACTGAATCAGGCCAAGGCTATTCTCCAATGATAATGAAGTCTATTGATCCTATTCTCCATGGATGATACGTCTGTTAAGCATCGATTTGGGCCTATTTATTTTCAGATGCCATTTTCGTAATTTCTTGGCGGACGAAAGGCCATTTTCTTTGGATATTGAAGGCTACAGATCATGGATTCGGCTTGAGGCTATTCTCCAATGATGATTGAGTCCATCAAGCACCGATTTGGCCGGATTTATTCATGGTCAATTTTTGGCAGATTCCAAAGGGGTACCATCACAGATTACGGGCGATTTATTCGAAATGCCATTTTCTTTCGATTTTGGAGGCTACAGATCATGAAATCAGGCCGATGCTATTCTCCTCCAATAATGAAGTCTATTGATCCTATTCTCCACGGATGATAAGTCCGTTAAGCATTGATTTGGGCCAATTTATTTTCGGATGGCATTTTCGTAATTTCTTGGGTGACGAAAGGCCATTTTCTTTAGATATTTAAGGCTACAGATCACGGATTCGGCCTGAGGCTATTCTCCAACGATGATTGAGTCCATTAAGCATCGATTTGGGGGAATTTATTCCGGGTCAATTTATGGCAGATTCCAAAGGGGTACCATCACAGATTTCGGACGATTTATCCGAAATGTCATTTTCTTTCGATTTCGGAGGCGACATATCACGTAATTAGGCTAAGGCTATTCTCCACCGATAATGAAGTCTATTGATCCTATTCTCCACGGATGATAAGTACGTTAAGCATCGATTTGGGCCAATTTATTTTTGGATAGCATTTTGGTAATTTCTTGGGCGACGAAAGGCCATTTTCTATGGATATTTAAGGCTAAAGATCACGGATTCGGCCTGATGCTATTCTCCAACGATGATTGAGTTCATTAAGCACCGATTTGGACAGATATAGTCCGGGTCAATTTTTGGCAGATTCTAGAGGGGTACCATCACAGATTTCATGCAATTTAGTCGAAAATGCCATTTTCTTTCGATTCTGGAAGGTACAGATCACAGAATCAGGCAGAGGCTATTCTCCACCGATAATGAAGTCTATTGATCCTATTCTCAGCGGATGATAAGTCCGTTAAGCATCGATTTGGGCCAATTTATTTTCGGATGGCATTTTCGTAATTTCTTGGGCGACGAAAGGACATTTATTTTGGATATTGAAGGCTACAGATCACGGTTTCGGCCTTAGGCTATTCTCCAACAATGATTGAGTCCATTAAGCACCGATTTGGGGGGATTTATTCCGGGTCAATTTAGGCAGATTCCAAAGGGCTACCATCACAGATTTCAAATGATTTATTCAAAATGTCTCTTTCGATTCTGGAGGCTACAGATCCCGGAATCAGGCCGAGGCTATTCTCCACCGATAATGAGGTCTATTGATCCTATTCTCCACGGATGATAAGTACGTTAAGCATCGATTTTGGCCAATTTATTTTCGGATGGCATTTTCGTAATTTATTGGGCGACAAAAACCATTTTCTTTGGATATTGGAGGCTATAGATCACATATTCGGCCTGTTGCTATTCTCCTATGATGATTGAGTCAATTAAGCAACAATTTGGGCGGATTTTTTCCGGGCCAATTTTTGGCAGATTCCATAGGGGTACCATCACAGATTTCGGGCGATTTATCCGAAATGTCATTTTCTTTCGATTCTGGAAGCTACAGATCACAGAATCAGGTCGACGCTATTCTACCCCGATAATGAAGTCTATTGATCCTATTCTCCACGGATAATAAGTCCGTTAAGCATCGATTTGGGCCAATTTATTTTTGGATGGAATTTTCGTAATTTCTTGGGCGACAAAAGGCCATTTTCTTTGGATATTTAAGGCTACAGAGCACGGTTTCGGCCTGAGGCTATTCTCCAACGATGATTGTGTCCATTAAGCACCGATTTGGGGGGATTTATTACGGGACAATTTTGGGCAGATTCCAAAGGGGTACAATCACAGATTTCGAATGATTTATCCGAAATGTCATTTTCTTTCGATTCTGGAGGCTACAGATCACGGAATCAGGCCGAGGCTATTCTCCACCAATGATGAAGTCTATTGATCCTATTCTCCACGGATGATAAGTACGTTAAGCATCGATTTGGGCCCATTTATTTGCGGATGGCATTTTCGTAATTTCTTGGGCGACGAAAGGCCATTTTCTTTGGATATTAAAGGCTACAGATCACGGATTCGGCCTGAGGCTATTCTCCAACGATAATTGAGTCCATTAAGCACCGATTTGACGGATTTAGTCCGGGTCAGTTTTTGGCAGATTCTAGAGGGGTACCATCACAGATTTCGGGCGATTTATCTGAAATGCCATTTTCTTTCGATTCTGGAAGGTACAGATCACAAAATCAGGCCGAGGCTATTCTCCACCGATAATGAAGTCTTTTGATCCTATTCTCCACGTATGGTAAGTCCATTAAGCATCGATTTGGGCCAATTTATTTTCGGATGCCATTTTCTTAATTTCTTGGGCGACGAAAGGCCAATTTCTTTGTATATAAAAGGCTACAGATCACGGTTTCGGCCTGAGGCTATTCTCCAACGATGATTGAGTCCATTAAGCACCGATTTGGGGGTATTTATTCCGGGTCAATTTGGGCAGATTCCAAATGGATACCATCACAGATTTCTAACGCTTATTCGAAATGTCATTTTCTTTCGATTATGAAGGCTACAGATCCCGAAATCAGGCCGAGGCTATTCTACCCCGATAATGAAGCCTATTGATCCTATTCTCCTTGGATGATAAGCCCGTTATGCATCGATTTGGGCCAATTTATTTTAGGATGGCATTTTCGTTATTTCTTAGGCTACGAAAGGCCAATTTCTTTGGATATTGAAGGCTATAGATGACGGTTTCGGCCTGAGGCTATTCTCCAACGATGATTCAGTCCATTTAACACCGATTTGGATGGATTTATTCCAGGTCAATTTTTGGCAGATTCCAAAGGGGTTCCATCACAGATTTCAAGCGATTTATCAGAAATGCCATTGTTTTCGATTCTGGAGGCTATAGATCACAGAATCAGGCCGAGGCTATACTTCACCGATAATGAAGTCTATTGATCCTATTCTCCACGGATGATAAGTCCGTTAAGTATCGATTTGGGCCAATTTATTTTTGGATGGCATTTTCGTTATTTCTTGGGCGACGGAAGGCCAAATTCTTTGGATACTGAAGGCTACAGATCACGGTTTCGGTCTGAGGCTATTCTCCAACGATGAGTGAGTCCATTAAGCACCGATTTGGGGGGATTTATTCTGGGTCAATTTTGGGCAGATTCCAAAGGGGTACCATCACAGATTTCGAACGATTTATCTGAAATGTAATTTTCTTTCGATTCTGGTGGCAACAGATCCCAGGAATCTGGCCGAGGCTATTCTCCACCGATAATGAAGTCTATTGATCCTATTCTCCACGGATGATAAGTACGTTAAGCATCGATTTTGTCCAATTTATTTTTGGATGGCATTTTGTTATTTCTTGGACGATGAAAGGTCATTTTCTTTGGATATTGAAGTCTACAGATCATGGTTTCGCTCTGAGGCTATTCTTCAACGATGATTGAGTCCATTAAGCACCGATTTGGGGAGATTTATTCCGGGTCAATTTTGGGCAGATTCCAAAGGGGGCCATCACAGATTTCAAACGATTTATCCGAAATGTCATTTTCTTTCGATTCTGGAGGCTACAGATCACGGAATCAGGCCGAGGCTATTCTCCACCGATGATGAAGTCTATTGATCCTATTCTCCACGGCTGATAAGTACGTTAAGCATCGATTTGGGCCCATTTATTTTTGGATGGCATTTTCGTAATTTCTTGGGTGACGAAAGGCCATTTTCTTTGGTATTAAAGGATACAGATCACGGATTCGGCCTGAGGCTATTCTCCAACGATGATTGAAGTCTATTGATCCTATTCTCCACGGATGATAAGTCCGTTAAGTATCGATTTGGGCCAATTTATTTTTGGATGGCATTTTCGTTATTTCTTGGGCGACGGAAGGCCAAATTCTTTGGATACTGAAGGCTACAGATCACGGTTTCGGTCTGAGGCTATTCTCCAACGATGATTGAGTCCATTAAGCACCGATTTGGGGGGATTTATTCTGGGTCAATTTTGGGCAGATTCCAAAGGGGTACCATCACAGATTTCGAACGATTTATCCGAAATGTCATTTTCTTTCTATTATGGAGGCTACAGATCACGGAATCAGGCCGAGGTTATTCTCCACCGATGATGAAGTCTATTGATCCTATTCTCCACGGCTGATAAGTACGTTAAGCATCGATTTGGGCCCATTTATTTTTGGATGGCATTTTCGTAATTTCTTGGGTGACGAAAGGCCATTTTCTTTGGATATTAAAGGATACAGATCACGGATTCGGCCTGAGGCTATTCTCCAACGATGATTGAGTCCATTAAGCACCGATTTGGACGGATTTAGTCCGGATCAATTTTTGGCAGATTCTAGAGGGGTACCATCACAGATTTCGTGCGATTTATCCGAAATGTCATTTTTTTCTATTCTGGAAAGTACAGATCACAAAATCAGGCCGAGCCTATTCTCCACCGATAATGAAGTCTTTTGATCCTATTCTCCACGGATGATAAGTCCATTAAGCATCGATTTGGGCCAATTTATTTTCTGATGACATTTTCTTAATTTCTTGCGCGACGAAAAGACATTTTCTTTGTATATTGAAGGCTACAGATCACGGTTTCGGCCTGAGGCTATTCTCCAACGATGATTGAGTCCATTAAGCACCGATTTGGGCGGATTTATTCCGGGTCAATTTGGGCATATTCCAAATGGGTACCATCACAGATTTCTAACGATTATTAGAAATGTCATTTTCTTTCGATTCTGAAGGATACAGATCCCGAAATCAGGCCGAGGCTATTCTACCCCGATAATGAAGTCTATTGATCCTATTCTCCTTGGATGATAAGCCTGTTATGCATCGATTTGGGCCAATTTATTTTAGGATGACATTTTCGTTATTTCTTAGGCGACGAAAGGCCATTTTCTTTGGATATTGAAGGGTACAGATCACGGATTCGGCCTGAGGCTATTCTCCAACGATGATTGTGTCCATTAATGACCGATTTGGGCGGAATTAATTATTTCGGGTCAATTTCTGGCAGATTCCAAAAGGGTACCATAACAAATTTCGGGCGATTTATCCGAAATGTCATTTTCTTTCGATTATGGAGGCTACCGATCACAGAATCAGGCCAAGGCTATTCTCCACCGGTAATGAAGTCTATTGATCCTATTCTCAACAGATGATAAGTTCGTTAAGCATCGATTTGGGCCGATTTATTTTCGGATGGCATTTTCATAATTTCTTGGGCCATGAAACGCCATTTTCTTTGGATATGGAATGCTACAGATCACCGAATCGGCCTGAGGATATTCTCCAACGATGATTGAGTCCATTAAGCACCTCTTTGGGCGGAGTTATTTTGGGTCAATTTTTGGCAGATTCCAAAGGGGGACCATCACAGATTTCGTGCGATTTATCTGAAATTCCATTTTCTTTCGATTTTTGAGGCTACAGATCACGAAATCAGGCCGAGGCTATTCTCCACCGATAATGAAGTCTATTGATCCTATTCTCCTCGGATGATAAGTACATTAAGCATCGATTTGGGCCAATTTATTTTCGGATGCCATTTTCTTAATTTCTTGCGCGACGAAAAGACATTTTCTTTGTATATTGAAGGCTACAGATCACGGTTTCGGCCTGAGGCTATTCTCCAACGATAATTGAGTCCATTAAGCACCGATTTGGGGGGATTTATTCCGGGTCAATTTGGGCAGATTCCAAATGGGTACCATCACAGATTTCTAACGATTATTAGAAATGTCATTTTCTTTCGATTCTGAAGGATACAGATCCCGAAATCAGGCCGAGGCTATTCTACCCCGATAATGAAGTCTATTGATCCTATTCTCCTTGGATGATAAGTCCGTTATGCATCGATTTGGGCCAATTTATTTTAGGATGACATTTTCGTTATTTCTTAAGCGACGAAAGGCCAATTTATTTGGATATTGAAGGCTACAGATCACGGATTTGGCCTGAGGCTATTCTCCAACGATGATTGAGTCCATTAAGCACCGATTTGGATGGATTTATTCCAGATCAATTTTTGGCAGATTCCAAAGGGGTTCCATCACAGATTTCGAGCGATTTATCAGAAATGCCATTTTTTCGATTATGGAGGCTACAGATCACAGAATCAGGCCGAGGCTATACTTCACCGATAATGAAGTCTATTGATCCTATTCTCCACGGATGATAAGTCCGTTAAGTATCGATTTGGGCCAATTTATTTTTGGATGGCATTTTCGTTATTTCTTGGGCGACGAAAGCCCAAATTCTTTGGATATTGAAGGCTACAGATCACGGTTTCGGTCTGAGGCTATTCTCCAACGATGATTGAGTCCATTAAGCACCGATTTGGGGGGATTTATTCCAGGTCAATTTTTGGCAGATTCCAAAGGGGTACCATCACAGATTTCGAACGATTTATCTGAAATGTCATTTTCTTTCAATTTTGGAGGCTACAGATCTCGGAATCAGGCCGAGGCTATTCTCCACGATAATGAAGTCTATTGATCCTATTCTCCACGCATGATAAGTACGTTAAGCATCGATTTTGTCCAATTTATTTTCGGATGGCATTTCGTAATTTCTTTGACGATGAAAGACCATTTTCTTTGGATATTGAAGGCTACAGATCACGGATTCTGACTGAGGCTATTCTCCAAAGATGATTGAGTCCATTAAGCACCGATTTGGGTGGATTTATTCCCGGTCAATTTTTGGCAAATTCCATAGGGGTACCATCATAGATTTCGGGCGATTTATCCGAAATGCCATTTTGTTTCGATTCTGGAGGCTATAGATCACGGAATCGGGCTGAGGCTATTCTCCATCGATAATAAAGTCTATTGATGCTATTCTCCATGGATGATAAGTCCGTTAAGCATCGATTTGGACCAATTTATTATTGAATGGCATTTTCGTAATTTTTTGGGCGACGAAAGGCCATTTTCTTTGGATATTGAAAGCTACCGATCACGGATTCGGCCTGAGGCTATTCTCCAACGATGATTGAGTCCATTAAGCACAGATTTGGGCGGATTTATTCCGGGTCAATTTTTGGCATATTCCAAAGCATCACAGATTTCAGGCGATTTATCCGAAATGCCATTTTCTTTCAATTATGGAGGCTACTGATCACGGAATCAGGCAGAGGCTATTCTCCAACGATAATGAAGTCTAATGATCCTATTCTCCACGGATGATAAGTCCGTTAATCATCGATTTGGGCCAATTTATTTTCGGATGGCATTTTCGTAATTTCTTGGGCGACGAAAGGCCATTTTCTTTGGATATTGAAGGGTACGGATCACGGATTCGGCCTGAGGCTATTCTCCAACGATGATTGTGTCCATTAATCACCGATTTGGGCGGAATTAATTATTTCGGGTCAATTTCTGGCAGATTCCAAAAGGGTACCATCACAAATTTTGGGCGATTTATCCGAAATGTCATTTTCTTTCGATTATGGAGGCTACCGATCACAGAATCAGGCCAAGGCTATTCTCCACCGGTAATGAAGTCTATTGATCCTATTCTCCACGGATGATAAGTTCGTTAAGCATCGATTTGGGCCGATTTATTTTCGGATGGCATTTTCGTAATTTCTTGGGCCATGAAACGCCATTTTCTTTGGATATGGAAGGCTACAGATCACCGAATCGGCCTGAGGATATTCTCCAACGATGATTGAGTCCATTAAGCACTTCTTTGGGCGGATTTATTTCGGGTCAATTTTTGGCAGATTCCAAAGGGGTACCATCATAGATTTCGTGCGATTTATCTGAAATTCCATTTTCTTTCGATTTTTGAGGCTACAGATCATGAAATCAGGCCGAGGCTATTCTCCACCGATAATGAAGTCTATTGATCCTATTCTCCTCGGATGATAAGTCCGTTAAGCATCGATTTGGTTCAATTTATTTTCAAATGACATTTTCGTAATTTCTTGGGCGATGAAAGACCATATTCTTTGGATATTGAAACTACAGATCACGGATTCGGACTGAGGCTATTCTCCAATGATGATTGAGTACCATCATAGATTTCTGGCGATTTATCTAAAATGCCATTTTCTTTCGATTTTGGAGGCTACAGATCACGGATCGGGCTGAGGCTATTCTCCACCGATAATAAAGTCTATTGATGCTATTCTCCATGGATGATAAGTCCGTTAAGCATCGATTTGGGCCAATTTATTATCGAATGGAATTTTCGTAATTTCTGGGGCGACCAAAGGCGATTTTCTTTATATATTGAAGGCTACCGATCACGGATTCGGCATGAGGCTATTCTCCAACGATGATTGACTCCATTAAGCACCGCTTTGGTCGGATTTATTCGGGGTCAATTTTTGGCATATTCCAAAGGGTTACCATCACAGATTGTGGGCGATTTATCCGAAATGTCATTTTCTTTACATTATGGAGGCTACCGATCACGGAATCAGGCCGACGCTCTTCTACACCGATAATGAAATCTATTGATCCTATTCTCCGCGGATGATAAGTCCGTTAAGCATTGATTTGGGCCAATTTATTTTCTGATGGCATTTTCGTAATCTTTTGGGCGACGAAAGGCCATTATCTTTGGATATTGAAGGCTATAGATCACAGATTCGGCTTGAGGCTATTCTCAAACGATGATTGAGTCCAATAAGCTCCTATTTGGGCGGATTTATTTCAGGTCAATTTTTGGCAGATTCCAAAGGGGTACCATCACATATTTCGGGCGATTTATCTGAGATGCCCTTTTCTTTCGATTCTGGAGGCTACAGATCACGGAATCAGGCAGAGGCTATTTTCCACCGATAATGAAGTCTATTTATCCTATTCTCCACGAATGATAAGTCCGTTAAGCATCAATTTGGGCAAATTTATTTTTGGATGGCATTTTCGTAATTTTTTGGGCGACGAAAGGCCATTTTCTTTGGATATTGAAGGCTAACAGATCACGGATTCGGCCTGAGGCTATTCTCCAACGATGATTGAGTCCAATAAGCTCCGATTTGGAAGGATTTATTCCGGGTCAATTTTTTGCAGTTTCCAAAGGGATACCATCACGGATTTCAGGCGATTTATCCGAAATACCATTTTCTCTCGATTATGGAGGCTACCAATCATGGAATCAGGCCGAGGCTATTCTCCACCGATAATGAAGTCTATTGATCCTATACTCCACGGATGATTAGTCCGTTAAGCATCGATTTGGGCCAATTTATTTTCGGATGGCATTTTCGTAATTTCTTGGGCGACGAAAGACCATTTTCTTTGGATATTGAAGGCTACCGATCACGGTTTCGGCCTGAGGCTATTCTCCAACGATGATTGAGTCCATTAAGCTCCGATTTCGGCGGATTTATTCCGGGTCAATTTTTGGCAGATTCCAAAGGGGTACCATCACAGATTTCAGGCGATTTATCCGTAATGCCATTTTCTTTCAATTATGGAGGCTACAGATCACGGAATCAGGCTGCGGCATTCTACACCTATAATGAAGTCTATTGATCCTATTTTCCACAGATGATAAGTCCGTTAAGCATCAATTTGTGCCAATTTATTTTTTGATGGCATTTTCGTAATTTTTTGGGCGATGAAAGGACATTTTCTTTGGATATTGAAGGCTACAGATCACGGATTCGGCCTGAGGCTATTCTCCAACGATGATTGAGCCCATTAAGCACCGATTTGGGTGGATTTATTCCTGGTCAATTTTTGGCATATTCCAAAGGGGTATCATCACAGATTTCGGGTGATTTATCCGAAATGCCATTTTCTCTCGATTATGGAGGCTACCGATCATGGAATCAGGCCGAGGCTATTCTCCACCGATAATGAAGTCTATTGATCCTATACTCCACAGATGATTAGTCCGTTAAGCATCGATTTGGGCCAATTTATTTTCGGAAGGCATTTTCACAATTTCTTGGGCGATGAAAGGCCATTTTCTTTGGATATTGTAGGTTACAGATCACGGATTCGCCCTGAGGCTATTCTCCAACGATGATTGAGTCTTTTAAGATCCGATTTCGGCGGATTTATTCCAGGTCAATTTTTGGCACATTCCAAAGGGGTACCATCACAGTTTTCGGGCAATTTATCCGTAATGCCATTTTCTTTCGATTATGGAGGCTACCAATCACGGAATTAGGACGAGGCTATTCTACACTGATAATGCAGTCTATTGATCCTATTTTCCACGGATGATAAGTCCGTTAAGCATCGATTTGGGCCAATTTATTTTTCGATGGCAATTTCTTAATTTTTTGGGCGATGAAAGGACATTTTTTTTGGATATTGAAGGCTACAGATCTCGGATTCAGACTGAGGCTATTCTCCAATGATGATTGAGTCCATTAAGCATCGATTTGCCCGAAATTATTTCGGGTCAATTTTTGGCAGATTCCAAATGGGTACTATCATAGATTTCATGCGATTTATCCTAAATGCCATTTTCTTTCGATTCTAGAGGCTACAAATCACGGAATCAGGCCGAGGCTATTCTCAACCGATATTGAACTTTATTCACCCTATTCTCCATGGATGATAAGTTCGTTAAGCATCGATTTGGGCCAATTTATTTTTGAATGGCATTTTCGTAATTTCTTGGGCTACGAAAGACCATTTTATTTTGATATTGAAGGCTAAAGATCACCGATTCGGACTGAGGATATTCTCCAACAATGATTGAGTCCATTAACCACCGATTTGGGTGGATTTATTCCGAGTCAATTTTTGGTAGATTCCAAAGGGGTACATCATAGATTTCGGGAGATTTATCCAAGTTGCCATTTTCTTTCGATTGTGGAGGCTACGGATCACGGAATCATGCCGAGGCTATTCTCCACCGATAATGAAGTCTATTGATGCAATTCTCCACGGATGATAACTCCGTTTAGCATCAATTTCGGCCAATTTATTTTAGGATGGCATTTTCGTAATTTCTTGGGCGACAAAAGGCCATTTTCTTTGGATATTGAAGGCTACAGATCACGGATTCGGCCTGAGGCTATTCTCCAACGATGATTGAGTCCATTAAGCTTCGATTTCGGCAGATTTATTCCGGGTCAATTTTTGGCAGATTCCAAAGGGGTACCATCACAGATTTCGGGCGATTTATCCGTAATGCCAGTTTCTTTCGATTATGGAGGCTACCGATCACGGAATCAGGCCGAGGCTATTCTATACCGATAATGAAGTCTATTGATCCTATTTTCCACGGATGATAAGTCCGTTAAGCATCGATTTGGGCCAATTCATTTTCGAATGACATTTTCGTAATTTCTTGAGCGATGAAAGACCATTTTCTTTGGATATTGAAGGCTACCGATCACGGTTTCGGCCTGAGGCTATTCTCCAACGATGATTGAGATCATTAAGCACCGATTTGGGAGGATTTATTCCGGGTCAATTTTTGGCATATTCCAAAGGGGTACCATCACAGATTTCGGGCGATTTATCCGAAATGCCATTTTCTCTAGATTATGGAGGCTACCGATCATGGAATCGGGCGGAGGCTATTCTCTACCGATAATGAAGTCTATTGATCTTATACTCCACGGATGATTAGTCCGTTAAGCATCGATTTGGGCCAATTTATTTTCGGATGTCATTTTCGTAATTTCTTGGGCAACGAAAGGCCATTTTATTTGGATATTGAAGGCTACAGATCACGGAATCGGCCTGAGGATATTCTCCAACGATGATTAAGTCCATTAACCACCGATTTGGGCAGATTTATTTCGGGTCAAATTTTGGCAGATTCCAAAGGGGTACCATCACAGATTTCATGCGATTTCTCTGAAATGCCATTTTCTTTCGAGTCTGGAGGCTACTGATCACGAAATCAGGCCGAGGTTATTCTCCACCGATAATGAAGTTTATTCACCCTATTTTCCATGGATGATAAGTCTGTTAAGCATCGATTTGGGACAATTTATTTTCAAATGGCATTTTTGTAATTTCTTGGGCGACGATAGACCATTTTATTTGGATATTGAAGGCTAAGGATCACCTATTCGGACTGTGGATATTCTCCAACGATGATTGTGTCCATTAAGCACCGATTTGGGTGGATTTATTCAGGAGAAATTTTGGCAGATTCCAAAGGGGTACCATCATAGATTTTGGGAGATTTATCCAAGTTGCCATTTTCTTTCGATTGTGGAGGCTACAGATCACAGAATCAGGCCGAGGCTATTCTCCACCGATAATGAAGTCTATTGATGCAATTCTCCACGGATGATAAGTCCGTTTAGCATCGATTTGGGCCAATTTATTTTCCGATGGCATTTTCTTAATTTATTGGGCGACGAAAGGCCATTTACTTTGGATACTGAAGGGTACAGATCACGGATTCGGCCTGAGGCTATTCTCCAATGATGATTGAGTCCATTAAGCTCCGATTTCGGCGGATTTTTTCCGGGTCAATTTTTGGCAGATTCCAAAGGGGTACCATCACAGATTTCGGGCGATTTATCTGTAATGCCATTTTCTTTCGATTATGGAGGCTACTGATCACGGAATCAAGCCGAGGCTATTCTACAATGATAATGAAGTCTATTGATCCTATTTTCCACAGATGATAAGTCCGTTAAGCATTGATTTGAGCCAATTTCTTTTTGGATGGCATTTTCGTAATTTTTTGGGCGATGAAAGGACATTTTCTTTGGATATTGAAGGCTACAGATCACGGATTCGGACTGAGGCTATTCTCCAATGATGATTGAGTCCATTAAGCACAGATTTGTGCGGAATTATTTCGGGTCAATTTTTGGCAGATTCCAAAGTGGTACCATCATAGATTTCATGCGATTTATCCTAAATGCCATTTTCTTTCGATTCTGGAGGCTACAGATCACGGAATCTGGACGAGGCTATTCTCCACAGATAATGAAGTGTATTGATCCTATTCTCCATGAATGATAAGTCCGTTAAGCATCGATTCGGGCCAATTTATTTTTGGATGGCATTTTCATAATTTTTTGGGCGACGAAAGGCCATTTTCTTTGGATATTGAAAGCTACGGATCACGGATTCGAACTGAGGCTATTCTCCAACGATGATTGAGTCCATTAAGCTCCGATTTGGGCGGATTTATTCTGGGTCAATTTTTGGCAAATTCCAACGGTGTACCATCACATATTTCGAGCGAATTATCCGAAATGCCATTTTCTTTCGATTATGGAGGCTACAAATCACGAAATCAGGCCGAGGCTATTCTCCACCGATAATGAAGTCTATTGATCCTATTCTCCACGGATGATAACTCCGTTAAGCATCGATTTGGGCCAATTTATTTTCGAATGGCATTTTCGTAATTTCTTGGGCGACGAAAGGCCATTTTCTTTGGATATTGAAGGCTACAGATCACGGATTCGGACTGAGGCTATTCTCCAATGATGATTGAGTCCATTAAGCACCGATTTGGTTGGATTTATTCAGGGTCAATTTTGGGCAGATTCCACAGGGGTACTATCATAGATTTCGGGCGATTTATCCGAAATGTAATTTTCTTTGTATTCTGGAGGCTACAGATGACAGAATCAGGCCGAGGCTTTACTCCACCGATATTGAAGTCAATTGATGCTATTCTCTTCGGATGATAAGTCCGTTAAGCATCGATTTGGGCCAATTTATTATCGAATGGTATTTTCGCATTTTCTTGGGCGACGAAAGGCCATTTTCTTTGGATATTGAAGGCTATCGATCACGGATTCGGCCTGAGGCTATTCTCCAACGATGATTGAGTCCATAATTTGGGCGAATTTATCCCCGGCAATTTTTGGGATATTCCAAAGGCGAACCATCACAGGTTTCGGGCTTTTTATCCGAAATGCCATTGTCTTTCGAATATGGAGGCTACCGATCCCGGAATCAGGCCGAGGCTATTCTCCACCGATAATGAAGTCTATTGATCCTATACTCCACGGATGATTAGGCCGTTAAGCATCGATTTGAGCCAATTTATTTTCGGATGGCATTTTCGTAATTTCTTGGGCGACGAAAGGCCATTTTATTTGGATATTGAAGGCTACAGATCACGGAATCGGCCTAAGGATATTCTCTAACGATGATTAAGTCCATTAATCACAAATTTGGGCAGATTTATTTCTGGTCAATTTTTGGCAGATTCCAAAGGGGTACCATCACAGATTTCGTACGATTTCTCTGAAATGCCATTTTCTTTCGATTCTGGAGGCTACTGATCACGGAATCAGGCCGAGGCTATTCTCCACCGATAATGAAGTTTATTCACCCTATTCTCCATGGATGACAAGTTCGTTAAGCATCGATTTGGGCCAATTTATTTTCGAATGGCATTTTTGTAATTTCTTGGGCGACGAAAGACCATTTTATTTGGATATTGAAGGCTAAAGTTCACCGATTCGGACTGAGGATATTCTCCAACAATGATTGAGTCCATTAAGCACCGATTTGGGTGGATTTATTCCGGGTCAATTTTTGGCAGATTCCAAAGTGGTACCATTATAGATTTCGGGAGATTTATCCAAGTTGCCATTTTCTTTCGATTGTGGAGGCTACAGATCACGGAATCAGGCAGAGGCTATTCTCCACCGATAATGAAGTCTATTGATCCTATTTTCCACGGATGATAAGTCCGTTAAGCATCGATTTGAGCCAATTTCTTTGGATGGCATCTTCGTAATTTTTTGGGCGATGAAAGGACATTTTCTTTGGATATTCAAGGCTACAGATCACGGATTCGGCCTGAGGCTATTTTCCAACGATGATTGAGTCCATTATGCACCGATTTTGGCGGATTTATCCCCGGGTAATTTTTGGCATATTCCTAAGGCGAACCATCACAGATTTCGGGCGATTTATCCGAAATGCCATTGTCTTTCGAATATAGAGGCTACCGATCACGGAATCAGGCCGAGGCTATTCTCCACCGATAATGAAGTCTATTGACCCTATTCTCCACAGATGATAAGTCCGTTAAGCATCGATTTGGGTCAATTTATTTTAGAATGGCATTTTCGTAATTTCTTGGGCGACGAAAGACGATTTTATTTGGATATTGAAGGCTAAAGATCACTGATTCGGACTGAGGCTATTCTCCAACGATGATTGAGTCCATTAAGCACCGATTTGGGTGGATTTATTTCGGGTCAATTTTTGGCAGATTTCAAAGGGTTACCATCATAGATTTCGGGAAATTTATCCAAGTTGCCATTTTCTTTCGATTGTGGAGGCTACAGATCCCGGAATCAGGCCGAGGCTATTCTCCACCGATAATGAAGTCTATTGATGCAATTCTCCACGGATGATAAGTCCGTTTAGCATCGATTTGAGCCAATTTATTTTTGGATGCCATTTTCGTAATTTTTAGGTCGATGAAAGGACATTTTTCTTTGGATATTTAAGGCTACGGATCACGGATTCGGCCTGAGGCTATACTACAACGATGATTGATTCCATTAAGCACCGATTTGGGCGGATTTATTCCGGGTCCATTTTTGGCATATTCAAAAGGGGTACCATCACAGATTTCGGGCGATTTATCCGAAACGCCATTTTCTTTCGATTATGGAGGCTACCGATCACGGAATCAGGACGAGGCTATTCTACACCGATAATGAAGTCTATTGATCCTATTTTCCACGGATGATAAGTCCGTTAAGCATCGATTTGGGCCAATTTATTTTTGGATGGCATTTTCTTAATTTTTTGGGCGATGAAAGGACATTTTCTTTGGATATTGAAGGCTACAGATCACGGATTCGGACTGAGGCTATTCTCCAATGATGATTGAGTCCATTAAGCGCTGATTTGGGCGGAATTATTTCAGGTAAATTTTTGCCAGATTCCAATCGGTACCATCATAGATTTCATTCGATTTATCCTAAATGCCATTTTCTTTCGATTCTGGAGGCTACAAAACACGGAATTAGGCCGAGGCTATTGTCCACCGATAATGAAGTGTATTGATCCTATTCTCCACAGATGATAAGTCCGTTAAGCATCGATTTGGGCCAATTTATTTTCGAATGACATTTTCGTAATTTCTTGGGCGACGAAAGGCCATTTTATTTGGATATTGAAGGCTACAGATCACGGAATCGGCCTGAGGATATTCTCCAACGATGATTAAGTCCATTAAACACCGATTTGGCCTGATTTATTTCAGGTTAATTTTTGGCAGATTCCAAAGGGGTACCATCACAGATTTCGTGCGATTTCTCCGAATTGCCATTTCTTTCGATTGTGGAGGCTACTAATCACAGAATCAGGCCGAGGCTATTCTCCACCGATAATGAAGTTTATTGACCCTATTCTCCATGGATGATAAGTCTGTTAAGCATCGATTTGGGCCAATTTATTTTCGAATGGCATTTTCGTAATTTCTTGGGCGACGAAAGACCATTTTATTTGGATACTGAAGGCTAAAGATCACCGATTCGGACTGAGTATATTCTCCAACGATGATTGAGTCCATTAAGCACCGATTTGGGTAGATTTATTTCGGGTCAATTTTTGGCAGATTCCAAATGCGTACCATCATAGATTTCGGGAGATTTATCCAAATTGTGGAAGCTACATATCACGGAATCAGGCCGAGGCTATTCTCCAACAATAATGAAGTCTATTGATGCAATTCTCCACGGATGATAAGTCCGTTTAGCATCGATTTGGGCCAATTTATTATAGAATGGAATTTTTGTAATTTCTTGGGCGACGAAAGGCCATTTTCTTTGGATATTGAAGGCTATAGATCACGGATTCGGCCTAAGGCTATTCTCCATCGATGATTGAGTCCCTTAAGCACCGATTTGGGCGTATTTATTCTGGGTCAATTTTTAGCAAATTCCAAAGGGGTGCCATCATAGATTTAATGCGATTTATCCTAAATGACATTTTCTTTCGATTCTGGAGGCTTGGAGGCTACAAATCACGGAATCAGGCCGAGGCTATTCTCCACCGATAATGAAGTCTATTGATGCGATTCTCCACGGATGATAAGTCCGTTAAGCATCGATTTTGGCAAATTTATTTTCGAATGGCATTTTCGTAATTTCTTGGGCGACGAAAGGCCATTTTCTTTGGATATTGAAGGCTACAGATCACGGATTCGGACTGCGGCTATTCTCCAATGATGATTGAGTCCATAAAGCACCGATTTGGTTGGATTTATTACGGGTCAATTTTTGGCAGATTCCAACGGGGTACCATCACAGATTTCGAGCGATTTATACGAAATGCTATTTTCTTTCGATTCTGGAGGCTACAGATCGCGGAATCAGGCCGAGGCTATTTTCCACCGATAATGAAGTCAATTGATGCCATTCTCTACGGATGATAAGTCCGTTAAGCATCGATTTGGGCCAATTTATTATCGAATGGCATTTTCGTATTTTCTTGGGCGATAAAAAGGCCATTTTCTTTGGATATTGAAGGCTATCTATTACGAATTCGACCTGAGGCTATTCTCCAACGATGATTGAGTCCATTAAGCATCGATTTTGGCGGATTTATTCCAGGTCAATTTTTGGCATATTCCAAAGGCGTACCATCACAGATTTCGGGCGATTTATCCGAAATGCCATTGTCTTTCGATTATGGAGGCTACCGATCACGGAATCAGGCCGAGGCTATACTTCACCGATAATGAAGTCTATTGATCCTATTCTCCACAAATGATAAGTCCGTTAAGCATCAATTTGGGCCAATTTATTTTCGGATGGCATTTTCGTAATTTCTTGTGCGACGAAAGGCCATTTTATTTGGATATTGAAGGCTACAGATCACGGAATCGGCCTGAGGATATTCTCCAATGATGATTAAGTCTATTAATCACCGATTTTGGCGGATTTAATTCGGGTTAATTTTTGGCAGATTCCGAAGGGGTACCATTACAGATTTCGTGCGATTTCTCCGAAATGCCAATTTCTTTCGATTCTGGAGGCTACAGATCACAGAATCAGGCCGAGACTATTCTCCACCGATAATGAATGTTATTAATCCTATTCTCCACGAATGATAAGTCCGGTAAGCATCGATTTGGGCCAATTTATTTTTTGATGGCATTTTCATAATTTCTTGCTCGACGAAAGGCCGTTTTCTTTGGATATTGAAGGGTACAGATCACGGATCGGCCTGAGGTTATTCTCCAACGATGATTGGGTCCATTAAGCACCGATTTGGGCGGAATTATTTCGGGTCAATTTTGGGCAGATTCCAAAGGGGTACCATCACAGATTTCGGGCGATTTATCCGAAATGCCATTTTCTTTCGATTATGGAGGCTACCGATCACTAAATCACGCCGTGGCTATTATCCACCGATAATGAAGTCTATTGATCCTATTCTCCACGGATGATAAATCTGTTAAGCAATGATTTGGGCATATTTATTTTCGGATGATATTTTCGTAATTTCTTGGTCGATGAAATGCCATTTTCTTTGGATTTTGATGGCTACAGATCACCGAATCGGCCTGAGGATATTCTCCAACGATGATTGAATCCATTAAGTACCGCTTTGGGCGGATTTATTTCGGGTCGATTTTTGGCAGATTCCAAAGGGATACCATCACAGATTTCGTGCGATTTATCCGAAATGCCATTTTTTTCAATTTTTTAGGCTACAGATCACGAAATTAAGCCGAGGCTATTCTATACCGATAATGAAGTCTATTGATCCTATTCTCCACGGATGATAAGTCCGTTAAGCATCGATTTGGGCCAATTTATTTTTGGATGGCATTTTCGTTATTTTTTGGGCGACGAAAGGACATTTGCTTTGGATATTGAAGGCTACAGATCACAGATTCGGCCTGAGGCAATTCTCCAACGATGATTGAGTTCATTAAGCTCTTATTTGGGCGGATTTATTCCGGGTCAATTTTTGGCTGATTCCAAAGGGGTACCATCACAGATTTCGGGCAATTTATCCGAAATGCCATTTTCTTTCGATTATGGAGGCTACCGATTATGAAATCAGGCCGAGGCTATTCTCCACCGATAATGAAGTCTATTGATCATATTCCCACGGTTGATAAGTCCGTTAAGCATTGATTTGGGCCAATTTATTTTCGAATGGCATTTACGTAATCTCTTCGGTGACGAAAGGCCATTTTCTTTGGATATTGAAGGCTACAGATCACGCATTCAGCCTGAGGCTATTCTCCAACGATGATTGAGTCCAATAAGCAACAATTTGGCCGGATTTATTCGGGGTCAATTTTTGGCATATTTCAAAGGGGTACCATCACAGATTTCGGGCGATTTATCCTAAATGCCATTTTCTTTCGATTCTGGAGGCTACGGATCACGAAATCAGGCCGAAGCTTTTCTCCACCAATAATGAAGTCTATTGATTCTATTCTCCACGGATGATAAGTCCATTAAGCATCGATTTGAGCGACGAAAGGCCATTTTCTTAGGAAATTGAAGGCTACAGATCACGGATTCAGCATAAGTCTATTCTCCAATGATGATTGAGTCCATTAAGCACCGATTTGGGCGGATTTATTACGGGTCAATTTTTGGCATATTCCAAAAGGGGTACCATCACATATTTCGGGTGATTTATCCGAAATGCCATTTTCGTTCGATTCTAGAGGCTACAGATCACGAAATCAGGCCGAGGCTATTCTCCACCGATAATCAAGCCTATTGATCCTATTCTCCACGGATGATAAGTCTGTTAAGCATCGATTTGGGACAATTTATTTTCGGATGGCATTTTCGTAATTTCTTGGGCGACGAAAGGCTATTTTCTTTGGATATTGAAGGCTATAGATCACGGATTCGGCCTAAGGCTATTCTCCAACGATGATTAAGTCCATTAAGCTCCGATTTGGGCGGATTTATTCCGGGTCAATTTTTGGCAGATTCCAAAGGAGTACCATCACAGATTTTGGGCAATTTATCCGAAATGCCATTCCTTTCCATTATGGAGGCTACTGATCACGAAATCAGGCCGAGGCTATTCTCCACCGATAATGAAGTCTATTGATCCTATTCTCCACGGATGATAAGTCCGTTAAGCATCAATTTGGGCCAATTTATTTTAGATGGCATTTTCGTAATTTCTTGGGCGACGAAAGGCCATTTTCTTTGGATATTGTAGGCTACATATCCCGGATCCGGCCTGAGGCTATTCTCCAACGATGATTGAGTCCATTAAGCTCCGATTTGGGCGGATTATACCAGGTCAATTTTTGGCAGATTCCAAAGGGGCACCATCACAGATTTCAGGCGATTTATACGAAATGCCATTTTCTTTCGATTATGGCGGCTACCGATCATGGAATCAGGCCGAGGCTATTCTCCACCGAAAATGAAGTCTATTGATCCTATTCTCCACGGATGATAAGTTCGTTAAGTTTCGATTTGGGCCAATTTATTTTTGGATGGCATTTTTATAATTTTTTGGGCGACGAAAGGTCATTTTCTTGGGATATTGAAGGCTACAGATCACCGAATCGGCCTAAGGCTATTCTCCAACGATGATTGAGTCCATTAAGCACCACTTTGGGCGGATTTATTTCGGGTCAATTTTTGGCAGATTCCAAAGGGGTACCATCACAAATTTTGTGCGATTTATCTTAAATGCCATTTCTTACGATTTTTTAGGCTACAGATCACGAAATCAGGCTGAGGCTATTCTCCACCGATAATGAAGTCTATTGATCCTATTCTCCACGGATGATAAGTCCGTTAAGCATCGATTTGGGCCAATTTATTTTCGAATGACATTTTCGTAATTTCTTGGGCGATGAAAGACCATATTCTTTGGTTATTGATGGCTATATATCACGGATTCGGACTGAGGCTATTCACCAACGATGATTGAGTCCATTAAGCACCGATTTGGGTGGATTTATTGCGGGTCAATTTTTGGCAAATTCCAAAGGGGTACCATCATAGATTTCGGAGATTTATCTGTAATGCAATTTTCTTTCGATTCAGGAGGCTACAGATCACGGAATCAGGCTGAGGCTATTCTCCACCGATAATGAAGTCTATTGATCCTATTCTCCATGGATGTTAAGTCCGTTAAGCATCAATTTGGGCCAATTTATTTCGAATGACATTTACGTAATTTCTTGGGAGATGAAAGACCATATTCTTTGGATATTGAAGGCTACAGATCACGGATTCGGACTGAGTCTATTCTCCAACGATGATTGAGTCCATTAAGCACCGATTTGGGTGGATTTATTGCGGGTCAATTTTTGGCAAATTCCACAGGGGTACCATCATAGATTTCGGAGATTTATCTATAATGCCATTTTCTTTCGATTCTAGAGGGTACAGATCACGGAATCATGCTGAGGCTATTCTCCACCGATAATAAAGTCTATTGATGTTATTCTCCATGGATGATAAGTTCGTTAAGCATCGATTTGGGACTATTTATTAACGAATGGCATTTTCGTAATTTTTTGGGCGACGAAAGGCCATTTTCTTTGGATATTGAAGGCTACCGATCACGGATTCGGCCTGAGGCAATTCTCCAACAATGATTGAGTCCATTAAGCACCGATTTGGGAGGATTTATTCCGATTCAATTTTTGGCATATTCCAAAGGGGTACCATCACAGATTTCGGGCAATTTATCCGAAATGCCATTTTCTTTCAATTATAGAGGCTACAGATCACGAAATCAGGTCGAGGTTATTCTCCACCGATAATGAAGTCTATTGATCCTATTCTCCACTGATGATAAGTCCGTTAAGCATCGATTTGGGCCTAATTATTTTGGGATGGCATTTTCGTAATTTCTTGGGCGACGAAAGGCCATTTTCTTTGGATATTGAAGGGTACAGATCACAGATTCGGGCTGAGGCTTTTCTCCAACGATGATTTGAGTCCATTAAGCACCGATTTGGGCGGATTTATTCCGAGCCTATTTTTGGCAGATTCCGAAAGGGTACCATCACAGATTTTGGGCGATTTATCCGAAATGCCATTTTCTTTCAATTATGGAGGCTACCGATCATGGAATCAGGCCGAGGCTATTCTCCAGTGATAATGAAGTCTATTGATCCTATTCTCCACGGTTGATAAGTCCGTTAAGCATCGATTAGAACCAATTTATTTTCGGATGGCATTTTCGTAATTTTTTGGGCGACGAAAGGACATTTTCTTTGGATATTGAAGTCTACAGACACGGATTCGGCCTAAGGCTATTCTCCAATGATGATTGAGTCCATTAAGCTCCGATTTGGGCGGATTTATTCCGGGTCAATTTTTCGCAGATTCCAAAGGGGTACCATCACAGATTTCGAGCGATTTATCCGAAATGCCATTTTCTTTCGATTCTGGAGGCTACAGATCACGGAATTAGGCCGAGGCTATTTTCCACCGATAATGAAGTCTATTGATCCTATTCTCCACGGTTGATAAGTCCGTTAAGCATCGATTTGGGACAATTTATTTTCGGATGGCATTTTCGTAATTTTTTGGTCGACTAAAGGCTATTTTCTTTGGATATTGAAAGCTATAGATCACGGATTTGGCCTAAGGCTATTCTCCAACGATGATTGAGTCCATTAAGCTCCGATTTCGGCGGATTTTTTCCGTGTCAATTTTTTGCAGATCTCAAAGGTGTACCATCACAGATTTCGGGCGATTTTTCTGTAATGCCATTTTCTTTCGATTATGGAGGCTACTGATCACGGAATCAAGCGGAGGCTATTCTACAATGATAATGAAGTCTATTGATCCTATTTTCCACGGATGATAAGTCCGTTAAGCATTGATTTGAGCCAATTTCTTTTTGGATGGCATTTTCGTAATTTTTTGGGCGATGAAAGGACATTTTCTTTGGATATTGAAGGCTACAGATCACGGATTCGGACTGAGGCTATTCTCCAATGATGATTGAGTCCATTAAGCACAGATTTGGGCGGAATTATTTCGGGTCAATTTTTGGCAGATTCCAAAGGGGTACCATCATAGATTTCATGCGATTTATCCTAAATGCCATTTTCTTTCGATTCTGGAGGCTACAGATCACGGAATCTGGCTGAGGCTATTCTCCACAGATAATGAACTGTATTGATCCTATTCTCCATGAATGATAAGTCCGTTAAGCATCGATTCGGGCCAATTTATTTTTGGATGGCATTTTCATAATTTTTTGGGCGACGAAAAGCCATTTTCTTTGGATATTGAAAGTTACTGATCACGGATTCGGACTGAGGCTATTCTCCAACGATGATTGACTCCATTAAGCTCCGATTTGGGCGGATTTATTCTGGGTCAATTTTTGGCAAATTCCAACGGGGTACCATCACATATTTCGAGCGATTTATCCGAAATGCCATTTTCTTTCGATTCTGGAGGCTACAGATCACGAAATCAGGCCGAGGCTATTCTCCACCGATAATGAAGTCTATTGATCCTATTCTCCACGGATGATAAGTCTGTTAAGCATCTATTTGGGCCAATTTATTTTCGAATGGCATTTTCGTAATTTCTTGGGCGACGAAAGGCCATTTTCTTTGGATTTTGAAGGCTACAGATCACGGATTCGAACTGAGGCTATTCTCCAATGATGATTGAGTCCATTAAGCACCGATTTGGTTGGATTTATTCAGGGTCAATTTTTGGCAGATTCCACAGGGGTACTATCATAGATTTCGGGCGATTTATCCGGAATGCCATTTTCTTTTGATTCTGGAGGCTACAGATGACGGAATCAGGCCGAGGCTTTACTCCACCGACATTGAAGTCAATTGATGCTATTCTCTTTGGATGATAAGTCCGTTAAGCATCGATTTGGGCCAATTTATTTTTGAATGGTATTTTCGTATTTTCTTGGTCGACAAAAGGCCATTTTATTTGGATATTGAAGGCTATCGATCATGGATTCGGCCTGAGGCTATTCTCCAACGATGATTGAGTCCATTAATCACCGATTTGGGCGGATTTATCCCCGGTCAAGTTTAGGGATATTCCAAAGGCGAACCATCACAGGTTTTGAGCTTTTTATCCGAAATGCCATTTTCTTTCGAATATGGAGGCTACCGATCACGGAATCAGGCCGAGGCTATTCTCCACCGATAATGAAGTCTATTGATCCTATACTCCACGGATGATTAGTCCGTTAAGCATCGATTTGGGCCAATTTATTTTCGGATGGCATTTTCGTAATTTCTTGCGGGGCGAAAATCCATTTTATTTAGATATTGAAGGCTACAGATCATGGAATCGGCCTGAGGATATTCTCCAACGATGATTAAGTCCATTAATCACTGATTTGTGTAGATTTAATTCGGGTCAGTTTTTGGCAGATTCCAAAGGGTACCATCACAGATTTCGTGCGATTTCTCTGAAATGCCATTTTCTTTCGATTCTGGAGGCTACTGATCACGGAATAAGGCCGACGCTATTCTCCAGCGATAATGAAGTTTATTCACCCTATTCTCCATGGATGATAAGTCTGTTAAGCATCGATTTGGGCCAATTTATTTTCGAATGGCATTTTTGTAATTTCTTGGGCGACGAAAGACCATTTTATTTGAATATTGAAGGCTAAAGATCACCGATTCGGACTGAGGATATTCTCCATCGATGATTGAGTCCATAAAGCACCGATTTGGGTGGATTTATTCCGGGTCAATGTTGGCAGATTCCAAAGGGGTACCATCATAGATTTCGGGAGATTTATCCAAGTTGCCATTTTCTTTCGATTGTGGAGGCTACAGATCACAGAATCAGGCCGAGGCTATTCTCCACCGATAATGAAGTCTATTGATGCAATTCTCCACGCATGATAAGTCCGTTTAGCATCCATTTGGGCCAATTTATTTTCGGATGGCATTTTCGTAATTTCTTGGGCGACGAAAGGCCATTTTCTTTGGATATGGAAGGCTACAGATCACGGATTTGGCCTGAGGCTATTCTCCAACGATGATTGAGTCCATTAAGCTCCGATTTCGGCGGATTTATTCCGGGTCAATTTTTTGCAGATTCCAAAGGGGTACCATCATAGATTTCGGGCGATTTATCTGTAATGCCATTTTCTTTGTATTATGGAGGCTACCGATCACGAAATCAGGCCGAGGCTATTCTACACCGATAATGAAGTCTATTGATCCTATTTTCCACGAATGATAAGTCCGTTAAGCATCGATTTGAGCCAATTTCTTTTTGGATGGCATTTTCGTAATTTTTGGGCGATGAAAGGACAATTTCTTTGGATATTCAAGGCTACAGATAACGGATTTGGACTGAGGCTATTCTCCAATGATGATTGAGTCCATTAAGCACAGATTTGGGCGGAATTATTTCGGCTCAATTTTTGGCAGATTCCATAGGGGTACCATCATAGATTTTATGCGATTTACCCTAAATGCCATTTTCTTTCGATTCTGAAGGCTACAGATCACGGAATCTGGCCGAGGCTATTCTCCACCGATAATGAAGTGTATTCATCCTATTCTCCATGAATGATAAGTCCGTTAAGCATCGATTCGGGCCAATTTATTTTTGGATGGCATTTTCATAATTTTTTGGGCGACGAAAGGCCATTTTCTTAGGAAATTGAAGGCTACAGATCACGGATTCGGCATAAGTCTATTCTCCAATGATGATTGAGTCCATTAAGCACCGATTTGGGCGTATTACGGGTCAATTTTTGGCATATTCCAAAAGGGGTACCATCACATATTTCGGGTGATTTATCCGAAATGCCATTTTCATTCGATTCTGGAGGCTACAGATCACGAAATCAGGCCGAGGCTATTCTCCACCGATAAGTCTGTTAAGAATCGATTTTGGACAATTTATTTTCGGATGGCATTTTCGTAATTTCTTGGGCGACGAAAGGCTATTTTCTTTGGATATTGAAGGCTATAGATCACGGATTCGGCCTAAGGCTATTCTCCAACGATGATTAAGTCCATTAAGATCCGATTTGGGCGGATTTATTCCGGGTCAATTTTTGGCAGATTCGAAAGGAGTACCATCACAGATTTCGGGCGATTTATCCGAAATGCCATTCCTTTCCATTATGGAGGCTACTGATCACGGAATCAGGCCGAGGCTATTCTCCACCGATAATGAAGCATATTGATCCTATTCTCCACGGATGATAAGTCCGTTAAGCATCGATTTGGGCCAATTTATTTTTGGATGGCATTTTCGTAATTTTTTGGGCGACGAAAGGCCATTTTCTATAGATTTTGAAGGCTACTAATCACGGATTCGCCATGAGGCTATTCTTCACGATGATTAAGTCCATCAAGCACCAATTTGGGCGGATTTATTCCGAGTCAATTTTTGGTAGATTGCAAAGAGGTACCATCAGAGATTTTGGGCGATTTTTCAAAAATGCCATTTTCTTTCTATTCTGGAGGCTGCAGATCACGGAATCAGGTTGATACTATTCTCATTCGATAATGAAGTCTATTGACCCTATTCTCCGAGGATGATAAGTCCATATAGCCTCGATTTGGGACGAATTTATTTTTGGATGGCATTTTCTTTATTTTTTGTGCAACGAAAAGCCATTTTCTATAGATTTTCAAGGCTACAGATCACGGATTTGGCCTGAGGCTATTCTTCAACGATGATTAAGTCCATTAAGCCCCGATTTGGACGGAATTATTCCGGGTCTATTTTTGGCAGATTCCAAAGGGGTACCATCAAAGATTTTGGTTGATTTTTCTGAAATGCCATTTTCTTTCCATTCTGGAGGCTGCAGATCACGGAATAAGACCGAGGCTATTCTCCACCGATAACGATTTCTATTGATCCTATTCTCCAAAGATGATAAGTCCAATTAGCACCGATTTGGGACCAATTTATTTTTGGATGGCATTTTCGTAATTTTTTGGGCGACGAAAGGCCATTTTCGTTGGATTGTGAAGGATACAGATCACGGATTCGGCCAGGGGCTATTCTTCAACGATGATTAAGACCATTAAGTATCGATTAGGGCGGATTTATTCCGGGTCAAATTTTGGCGGATTCCAAACGGGTACCATCAGAGATTTTGGGCGATTTTTCTGAAATGTTATTTTCTTTTCATTCTGGAGGCTGCAGATCACGGAATAAGGCCGAGGCTATTCTCCACCGATAATGAAATCTATTGACCCTATTATCCAAGGATGATAAATCCATATAGCCTTGATTTGGGACGAATTTATTTTTGGATGGCATTTTCTTTATTTTTTGTGCAACGAAAAGCCATTTTCTATAGATTTTCAAGGCTACAGATCACGGATTCGGCCTGAGGCTATTCTTCAACGATGATTAAGTCCATGAAGCACCAATTTGGACGGTATTATTCCGGGTCTATTTTTGGTAGATTCCAAAGGGGTACCATCAAAGATGTTGGGTGATTTTCCTAAAATGCCATTTTCTTTCCATTCTGGTGGCTGCAGATCAAGGAATAAGGCCGTGGCTATTCTCCGATAATGAAGTCTATTGATCCTATTCTCCACGGATGATAAGTTCATTAAGCACCGATTTGGGCCAATTTATTTTCGGATGGCATTTTCGTAATTTCTTGGACGACGAAAGGGCATTTTCTTTGAATATAGAAGGCTACAGATCACGGATTTGGCCTGACTCTATTCTCCAACGATGATTGAGTTCTTTTAGCACCAATTTGGGCGGATTTATTCCGGGTTAATTTTTGCCATATACCAAAGGGGTACCATCACAAATTTCGGGCGATTTATCCGAAATGCCATTTTCTTTCTATTCTGGAGGCTGCAGATCACGGAATCAGGTTGATACTATTCTCATTCGATAATGAAGTCTATTGATCGTATTCTCCACGGATGATGATTAAATTAAGCACCGATATTGGACAAATTTATTTTCGGATGGCATTTTCATAATTTTTTGGGCTACAGATCACGGAATCAGGCCGAGGCTATTCTCTACCGATAATGAAGTCTATTGATCCGATTCTCCACGGATGATTAGTCTGTTAAGCATCGATTTGGGCCTATTTATTCGGATGGCATTTTCGTAATTTCTTGGGTGACGAAAGGCCATTTTCTTTGGATATTGAAGGCTACAGATCACGGATTAGGCCTGAGTCTAATCTCCAACGATGATTGAGTCCATTAAGCACTGATTTGGGCGGATTTATTCTAGGTCAATTTTTGGCAGATTCCAAAGGGGTACGTACGATCACTGATATCAGGCGATTTATCCGAAATGCCATTTTCTTTCGATTCTGGAGGCTACAGATCATGGAATCAGGCCGAGGCTATTCTCCACCGATAATGAAGTCTATTGATATTCAAGGCTACAGATCACTGATTCGGCCTGAGGCTATTCTCCAACGATGATTGAGTCCATTAAGCACCGATTTGGGCGGATTTATTCCATGTCAATTTTTGGCAGATTCCAAAGGGGTCACCATCACAAATTTTTGCGATTTTTCTAAAATGCCATTTTCTTTCGATTCTGGATGCTGCAGATCAGGAAATCAGGCCGAGACTATTCTCCTTTGATAATGAAGTCTATTGATCTTATTCTCCCCAGATGATGAGTCCATTAAGCACCGATTTGGGACAAATTTCTTTTTGGATGCCATTTTCATAATTTTTTGGGCGACGAAAGGCCATTTTCCATCGATTTTGAAGGCTACATATCACGGATTCAGCCTGAGGCTATTCTTCAACGATGATTAAGTCCATTTAGCACCGATTTGGACCGAATTATTCCGGGTCAATTTTTTGCAGATTCCAAACATCACAGATTTTCGGCGATTGAAATGTCAATTTCTTTCAATTCAGGAGGCTCCAGATCACAGAATCAGGCCGAGACTATTCTACTTCGATAATGAAGTCTATTGATCCAATTCTCCACGGATGATGAGTCCATTAAGCACCAATTTGGGACGAATTCATTTTCGGTTGACATTTTCGTAATTTTTTGGGCGACGAAAGGCCATTTTCCATGGATTTTGAAGGCTACAGATCAAGGATTCGGCCTGAGGCTATTCTTCATCGATGATTAAGTCCATCAAACACCGATTTGGGCGTATTTATTCCGGGTCAATTTTTGGTAGATTCTAAAGGGGGTACCATCACAAGTTTCGGGCTATTTTGCCGAAATGCCATTTTCTTTCGATTCTGGAAGTTGCAGATAACGGAATTAGGCCGAGGCTATTCCCCACCAATAATGAAGTCTATTGATCCTATTCTCCATGGATGATAAGTCCATTAAGCACCGATTGGGGACCAATTTATTTTCAGATGGCATTTCCGTAATTTTTGAGCGACGAATGGCCATTTTTCATGGATTTTGAAGGCTACAGATCACGGATTCGGCCTGGGGATATTCTTTAGCGATGATTAAGTCCATTAAGCACCGATTTGGGCGGATTTATTCCAGGTCAAATTTTGGCAGATTGCAAAGAGGTACCATCTCAGATTTTGGTCGATTTTTCCAAAATGCCATTTTCTTTCTATTCTGGAGGCTGCAGATCACGGAATCAGGTTGATACTATTCTCATTCGATAATGAAGTCTATTGATCGTATTCTCCACGGATGATGATTAAATTAAGCACCGATATTGGACAAATTTATTTTCGGATGGCATTTTCGTAATTTTTTGGGCGACGAAAGGCCGTTTTCCATGGATTTTGAAGGCGACAGATCACGGATTCGGCCTGAGGCTATTCTTCAACGATGATTAAGTCCATTAAACACCGATTTGGACGGAATTATTCCGGGTCAATTTTTGGCAGATTCTAAAGGGGTACCATCAAAGATTTTGGGCGATTTTTCTGAAATGCCATTTTTTCGATTGAGGAGCCTGTAGATGACAGAATAAGGCTGAGACTATTTTCCTTCGATAATGAAGTCTATTGATCCTATTATCCATGGATATTGAGTTCATTAAGCACCGATTTGGGACAAATTTATTTTTGGCTGACATTTTCGTAATTTTTTGGGCGACGAAAGGCCATTTTCCATTGATTTTGAAGGCTAAGTATCATTGATTCGGCCTTAGGCTATTCTTCAACGATGATTAAGTCCATTAAGCACCGATTTTGACGGAATTATTCCGGGATAATTTTTGGCAGATTCCAAAGGGGTACCATCAAAGATTTTGGTTGATTTTTCTAAAATACCATTTTCTTTCCATTCTGGAGGCCGCAGATCACGGAATAAGGCCGAGGCTATAGTCCACCGATAACGATGTCTATTGATCATATTCTCCAATGATGATAAGTCCAATTAGCACCGATTTGGGACCAATTTATTTTTGGATGGCATTTTCGTAATTTTTTGGGCGACGAAAGGCTATTTTCGTTGGATTGTGATGGATACAGATCACGGATTCGGCCAGGGGCTATTTTTCAGCGATGATTAAGTCCATTAAGCATCGATTAGGGCAGATTTATTCCGGGTCAAATTTTGGCAGATTCCAGACGGGTACCATCAGAGATTTTGGGCGATTTTTCCGAAATGTTATTTTCTTTCCATTTCTGGAGGCTGCAGATCACGGAATAAGGTCGAGGCTATTCTCCACCGATAATGAAGTCTATTGACCCTATTCTCCAAGGATGATAAGTCCATATAGCCTCGATTTGGGACGAATTTATTTTTGGATGGGATTTTCTTTATTTTTTGTGCAACGAAAAGCCATTTTCTATAGATTTTCAAGGCTACATATCACAGATTTGGCTTGAGGCTATTCTTCAACGATGATTAAGTCCATTAAGCACCGATTTGGACGGAATTATTCCGGGTCTATTTTTGGCAGATTCCAATGGGGTACCATCAAAGATTTTGGTTGATTTTTTTGAAATGCCATTATCTTTCCATTCTGGAGGCTGCAGATCACAAAATAAGACCGAGGCTATTCTCCACCGATAACAATTTCTATTGATCCTATTCTCCAAAGATGATAAGTCCAATTAGCACCGATTTGGGACCAATTTATTTTTGGATGGCATTTTCGTAATTTTTTGGGCGACAAAAGGCCATTTTCGTTGGATTGTGAAGGATACAGATCACAGATTCGGCCAGGGGCTATTCTTCAATGATGATTAAGACCATTAAGCATCGATTAGGGCGGATTTATTCCGGGTCAAATTTTGGCAGATTCCAAACGGGTACCATCAGAGATTTTGGGCGATTTTTCCGAAATGTTATTTTCTTTTCATTCTGGAGGCTGCAGATCACGGAATAAGGCCGAGGCTATTCTCCACCGATAATGAAATCTATGACCCTATTCTCCAAGGAAGATAAATCCATATAGCCTTGATTTGGGACGAATTTAGTTTTGGATGGCATTTTCTTTATTTTTTGTGCAACGAAAGGCCATTTTCTATAGATTTTCAAGGCTACATATCACGGATTCGGCCTGAGGCTATTCTTCAACGATGATTAAGTCCATGAAGCACCGATTTGGACGGTATTATTCCGGGTCTATTTTTGGTAGATTCCAAAGGGGTACCATCACAGATTTTGGGTGATTTTCCTAAAATGCCATTTTCTTTCCATTCTGGTGGTTGCAGATCAAGGAATAAGGCCGTGGCTATTCTCCGATAATGAAGTCTATTGATCCTATTCTCCATGGATGATAAGTTCATTAAGCACCGATTTGGGCCAATTTATTTTCGGATGGCATTTTCGTAATTTCTTGGGCAACGAAAGGCCATTTTCTTTGGATATTGAAGGCTACAGATCACGGATTTAGCCTGACGCTATTCTCCCACGATGATTGAGTCCATTTAGCACCAATTTGGGCGGATTTATTTCGGGTCAATTTTTGCCATATACCAAAGGGGTACCATCACAGATTTCTGGCGATTTATCCGAAATGCCATTTTCTTTCGATTCTGGAGGCTACAGATCACGGAATCAGGCCGAGGCTATTCTCTACCGATAATAAAGTCTATTGATCCTATTCTCCACGGATGATTAGTCTGTTAAGCATCGATTTGGGCCTATTTATTCGTATGGCATTTTCGTAATTTCTTGGGCTACGAAAGGCCATTTTCTTTGGATATTGAAGGCTACAGATCACGGATTAGGCCTGAGTCTACTCTCCAACGATGATTGAGTCCATTAAGCACTGATTTGGGTGGATTTATTCTAGGTCAATTTTTGGCAGATTCCAAAGGGGTACGTACGATCACTGATATCAGGCAATTTATCCGAAATGCCATTTTCTTTCGATTCTGGAGGCTACAGATCACGGAATCAGGCCGAGGCTATTCTCCACCGATAATGAAGTCTATTGATATTCAAGGCTACAGATCACGGATTCGGCCTGAGGCTAATCTCCAACGATGATTGAGTCCATTAAGCACCGATTTGGGCGGATTTATTCCAGGTCAATTTTTGGCAGATTCCAAAGGGGTCACCATCACAAATTTTTGCGATTTTTCTAAAATGCCATTTTCTTTCGATTCTGGATGCTGCAGATCACGAAATCAGGCCGAGACTATTCTCCTTTGATAATGAAGTTTATTGATCTTATTCTCCCCAGATGATGAGTACATTAAGCACCGATTTGGGACAAATTTGTTTTTGGATGCCATTTTCGTAATTTTTTGGGCGACGAAAGGCCATTTTCCGTCGGTTTTGAAGGCTACATATCACGGATTCAGCCTGAGGCTATTCTTCAACGATGATTAAGTCCATTTCGCACCGATTTGGACCGAATTATTCCGGGTCAGGTTTTTGCAGATTCCAAACATCACAGATTTTGGGCGATTTTTTTGAAATGTCAATTTCTTTCAATTCAGGAGGCTCCAGATCACAGAATCAGGCCGAGACTATTCTACTTCAATAATGAAGTCTATTGATCCAATTATCCACGGATGATGAGTCAATTAACCACCAATTTGGGACGAATTCATTTTCTGTTGACATTTTCGTAATTTTTTGGGCGACGAAAGGCCATTTTCCATGGATTTTGAAGGCTACAGATCACGGATTCGGCCTGAGGCTATTCTTCATCGATGATTAAGTCCATCAAACACCGATTTGGGCGTATTTATTCCGGGTCAATTTTTGATAGATTCTAAAGGGGGTACAATCACAAATTTCGGGCTTTTTGCCGAAATGCCATTTTCTTTCGATTCTGGAAGCTGCAGATAACGGAATTAGGCCGAGGCTATTCTCCACCGATAATGAAGTCTATTGATCCTATTCTCCATGGATGACAAGTCCATTAAGCACCAATTGGGGACCAATTTATTTTCAGATGGCATTTCCGTAATTTTTGAGCGACGAATGTCCATTTTTCATGGATTTTGAAGGCTACAGATCACGGATTCGGCCTGGGGCTATTCTTTAGCGATGATTAAGTCCATTAAGCACCGATTTGGGCGGATTTATTCCAGGTCAAATTTTGGCAGATTCCAAAGGGGTACCATCAGAGATTTTGGGTGATTTTTCCGAAATGTCATTTTCTTTCCATTCTGGTGGCTGCAGATCACGGAATAAGGCCGAGGCTATTCTCCACCGATAATGAAGTCTATTGACCCTATTCTCCAAGGATGATAAGTCCATATAGCACCGATTTGGGACGAATTTATTTTTGGATGGCATTTTCGTAATTTTTTGTGCAACGAAAGGTCATTTTCTATAGATTTTGAAGTCTACAGTTCACGGATTTGGCCTGAGGCTATTCTTCAACGATGATTAAGACCATTAAGCATCGATTTGGAGGGAATTATTCCGGGTCAATTTTTAGTAGATTCCAAAGGGGTACCATCACAGATTTTGGGTGATTTTTCTGAAAAGCCATTTTCTTTCCATTCTGGTGGCTGCAGATCACGGAATAAGGCCATGGCTATTCTCCACCGATAATGAAGTCTATTGATCCTATTCTCCACAGATGATAAATTTATTAAGCACCGATTTGGGCCAATATATTTTTGAATGGCATTTTCGTAATTTTTTGGGCGACGAAAGGCCATTTTCTATAGATTTTGAAGGCTACTAATCACGGATTCCCCATGAGGCTATTCTTCACGATGATTAAGTCCATTAAGCACCAATTTGGGCGGATTTATTCCGAGTCAATTTTTGGTAGATTGCAAAGAGGTACCATCTCAGATTTTGGGCGATTTTTCCAAAATGCCATTTTCTTTCTATTCTGGAGGCTGCAGATCACGGAATCAGGTTGATACTATTCTCATTCGATAATGAAGTCTATTGATCGTATTCTCCACGGATGATGATTAAATTAAGCACCGATTTTGGACAAATTTATTTTCGGATGGCATTTTCGTAATTTTTTGGGCGACGAAAGGCCGTTTTCCATGGATTTTGAAGGCGACAGATCACGTATTCGGCCTGAGGCTATTCTTCAACGATGATTATGTCCATTAAACACCGATTTGGACGGAATTATTCCGCGTCAATTTTTGGCAGATTCCAAAGGGGTACCATCACAGATTTTGTGCGATTTTTCTGAAATACCATTTTTTCGATTGAGGAGGCTGTAGATGAAAGAATAAGGCTGAGACTATTTTCCTTCGATAATGGAGTCTATTGATCCTATTATCCACGGATGATGAGTTCATTAAGCACCGATTTGGGACAAATTTATTTTCGGATGACATTTTCGTAATTTTTTGGGCGACGAAAGGCCATTTTCCATTGATTTTGAAGGCTACGTATCATGGATTCGGCCTTAGGCTATTCTTCAACGATGATTAATTCCATTAAGCACCGATTTTGACGGAATTATTCCGGGTCAATTTTTGGCAGATTCCAAAGGGGTACCATCAAAGATTTTGGTTGATTTTTCTAAAATGCCATTTTCTTTCCATTCTGGAGGCTGCAGATCACGGAATAAGGCCGAGGCTATTCTCCACCGATAACGATGTCTATTTATCATTTTCTCCAAAGATGATAAGTCCAATTAGCACCGATTTGGGACCAATTTATTTTTCGATGGCATTTTCGTAATTTTTTGGGCGACGAAAGGCTATTTTCGTTGGATTGTGATGGATACAGATCACGGATTCGGCCAGGGGCTATTTTCAGCGATGATTAAGTCCATTAAGCATCCATTAGGGCGGATTTATTCCGGGTCAAATTTTGGCAGATTCCAAACGGGTACCATCAGAGATTTTGGGCGATTTTTCCGAAATGTTATTTTCTTTCCATTCTGGAGGCTGCAGATCACGGAATAAGGTCAAGGCTATTCTCCACCGATAATGAAGTCTATTAACCCTATTCTCCAAGGATGATAAGTCCATATAGCCTCGATTTGGGACGAATTTATTTTTGGATGGCATTTTCTTTATTTTTTGTGCAACGAAAAGCCATTTTCTATAGATTTTCAAGGCTACAGATCACGGATTTGGCCTGAGGCTATTCTTCAACGATGATTAAGTCCATTAAGCATCGATTTGGACGGAATTATTCCGGGTCTATTTTTGGCAGATTCCAAAGGGGTACCATCAAAGATTTTGGTTGATTTTTCTGAAATGCCATTTTCTTTCCATTCTGGATGCTACAGATCACGGAATAAGACTGAGGCTATTCTCCACCGATAACGATTTCTATTGATCCTATTCTCCAAAGATGATAAGTCCAATTAGCACCGATTTGGGACCAATTTATTTTTGGATGGCATTTCCGTAATTTTTTGGGCGACGAAAGGCCATTTTCGTTGGATTGTGAAGGATACAGATCACGGATTCAGCCAGGGGCTATTCTTCAACGATGATTAAGACCATTAAGCATCGATTAGGGAGGATTTATTCCGGGTCAAATTTTGTCAGATTCCAAACGGGTACCATCAGAGATTTTGGGCGATTTTTCCGAAATGTTATTTTCCTTTCATTCTGGAGGCTGCAGATCACAGAATAAGGCCGAGGCTATTCTCCACCGATAATGAAATCTATTGACCCTATTCTCCTAGGATGATAAATCCATATAGCCTTGATTTGGGACGAATTTATTTTTTGGATGGCATTTTCTTTATTTTTTGTGCAACGAAAGGCCATTTTCTATAGATTTTCAAGGCTGCAGATCACGGATTTGGCCTGAGGCTATTCTTCAATGATGATTAAGTCCATGAAGCACCGATTTGGACGGTATTATTCCGGGTCTATTTTTGGTAGATTCCAAAGGGGTACCATCACAGATTTTGGGTGATTTTCCTAAAATGCCATTTTCTTTCCATTCTGGTGGCTGCAAATCAAGGAATAAGGCCGTGGCTATTCTCCGATAATGAAGTCTATTGATCCTATTCTCCACGGATGATAAGTTCATTAAGCACCGATTTGGGCCAATTTATTTTTGGATGGCATTTTCGTAATTTTTTGGGCGACGAAAGGCCATTTTCTATAGATTTTGAAGGCTACCAATCACGGATTCGCCGTGAGGCTATTCTTCAACAATGAATTAGTCCATTTAGCACCGATTTGGGCGGATTTATTCCGAGTAAATTTTTGGTAGATTGCAAAGAGGTAGCATCTCAAATTTTGGGCGATTTTTCCGATATGTCATTTTGTTTTTATTCTGGAGGCTGCAGATCACGGAATCAGGTTGATACTGTTCTCATTCGTTAATGAAGTCTATTGATCCTATTCTCCACGGATGATGACTCCATTAAGCACCGATTTGGGATAAATTTATTTTCGGATGGAATTTTCGTAATTTTTTGGGCGACGAAAGGCCATTTTCCATGGATTTTGAAGGCTACAGATCACGGATTCTGCCTGAGGCCATTCTTCAACGATGATTAAGTCCATTAAGCACCAATTTGGGCGTATTTATTCCGGGTCAATTTTTCTTAGATTCTAAAGTGAGTACCATCACACATTTTGGGCGATTTTTCCGTAATGCCATTTTCTTTCGATTTTGGAAGCTGGAGATAACGGAATCAGGCAGAGGCTATTCACCACTGATAATGAAGTCTATTGATCCTATTCTCCATGGATGACTAGTCCATTAAGCACCGATTTGGGAACAATTTATTTTCGGATGTCAGTTCCGTAATTTTTGGGCGACGAAATGCCATTTTCCATGGATTTTGAAGGTTACAGATCACGGATTCGGCATGAAGCTATTCTTCAATGATGATTAAGTACAGTACGCACCGATTTGGGCGGATTTATTCCGGGTCAATTTTTGGCAGATTCCAAAGAGGTACCATCAGAGATTTCGTACGATTTTTCCGAAATGCCATTTTCTTTCCATTCTGGAGGCTGCAATTTCGGAATCAGGTCGAGGCTATTTCCACCGATAATGAAGTCTATTGATCTTATTCTCCACGGATGATAAGTCTATTAAGCACCGATTTGGGCCAATTTATTTTCGGATGGTTTTTCGTAATTTTTTGGACAACGAAAAGCCATTTTCGTTGGATTTTGAAGGATACAGATCACGGATTCGGCCTGGGGCTATTCTTCAACGATGATTAAGTCCTTTAAGAACCGATTTGGGCGGATTTATTCCATATCAATTTTGGTTGATTCTAAAGGGGTACCATCACATATTTCAGGCGATTTTTCCGAAATGTCATTTTCTTTCGATTCTGGAAGATGCAGATAATGGAATCAGGCCGAGGCTATTGTCCACCGATAATTAAGTCTATTGATCCTATTCTCCGCGAATGATGAGTCCATTAGGCACTGATTTGTGCGACGAAAGGCCATTTTCCATGGATTATGAAGGCTATTGATCACAGATTCGGCCTGAGGCTATTCTTCAACGATGATTAAGTCCATTAAACACCGATTTGGACGGAATTATTCCAGGTCAATTTTTGGCAGATTCCAAATGGGTACCATCACAGATTTTGGGCGATTTTTTTGGAATGTCATTTCCTTTCGATTCAGGAGGCTGCAGATCACAGAATCAGGCCGAGGCTATTCTCCACAGGTAATGAAGTCTATTGATCCTTTTCTCCACGAATGATATGTCAATTAAGCACCGATTTGGGCCAATTTATTTTGTGATTGCATTTTTGCAATTTTTTGGGCGACGAAATGCCATTTCGTTGGATTTTGAAAGTTACGTATCACAGATTCGGCCTGAGGCTATTCTTCAACGATGATTAAGTTCATTAAGCACCGAATTGGGTGTATTTATTCCGGGTCAAATTTTGATAGATTCTAAAGGGGTAACATCACATATTACGGATGATTTTTTAGAAATGCCATTTTCTTTCGATTAAGGAAGTTGCAGATAACGAAATCAGGCCGAGGCTATTCTCCACCGATAAAGAAGTCTATTGATCCTATTCTCCACGGATGATAAGTCCATTAAGCACCGATTTGGGACAAATTTCTTTCTGGATGGCATTTTTGTAATTTTTTGGGCGACGAAAGATCATTTTCCATGGATTTTGAAGGCTACAGATCACGGATTCTGCCTGAGGCTATTCTTCAACGATGATTAAGTCCATTAAGCATCGATTTGGGCGAATTTATTCCGGGTCAATTTTTGGCAGATTTCAAAGGTGTACCTCACAGATTTCGGGCAATTTTTCCAAAATGCCATTTTCTTTCGATTTTGGAGGCTGCAGATAATGGAATCAGGCTGAGGCTATTCTCCACCGATAATGAAGTCTATTGATCTTATTCTCCACGGATGATAAGTCCATTAAGCACCAACTTGGGCGAATTTATTTTCGGAGGGCCTTTCCATAATTTTGTTGGCGACGAAAGGCCATTTTCTTTGGATTTTGAAGGATACAGATCACGGATTCGGCCTGAGGCTATTCTTCAACGATGATTAAGTCAATTAAGCACCGATTTGTGCGGATTTATTCCGGGTAATTTTTTGGCAGATTCCAAAAGGGTACCATCATAGATTTCGGGCCATTTATCCGAACTGCCATTTTCTTTCGATTCTGGAGGTTGTAGATCACGGAATCAGGCCGAGGCTATTCTCCACCTATAGTGAAGTCTATTAATCCGATTCTCCACCGATGATAAGTGCATTAAGCACCGCTTTGGGATTTTTGAATGCTACAAATCACGGATTCGACTTGAGACTATTCTTCAACGATGATTAAGTCCATTAAGCACCGATTTGGGCAGATTTAATCTTGATCAAAGTTTGGCAGATGCAAAAGGGGTACCATCACAGATTTTAAGAGATTTTTCCGAAATGTCATTTTCTTTTGATTCTGGAGTTTGCAGGTCACGGAATCAGGCCGAAGTTATTCTCCACCGATAATGAAGTCTATTGATCTTATTCTCCACGGATGATAAGTCCATTAAGCATCGATTTGGGCCAATTTATTTTCGAATGCCATTTTCGTAATTTTTGGGCGACGAAAGGCCTTTTTTGTTGGATTTTGAAGGATACAGATCACGGATTCGGGCTGGGGCCATTCTTCGATGATGATTAAGTGAATTAAGCACCGATTTGGGCTGATTTGTTCCGGGTCAATTTTTGGCAGATTCCAAAGGGGTACCATCACTAATTTCGGGCGATTTTTCCGAAATGTCATTTTCTTTCCATTCTGGAGGCTACAGATCATGGAATAAGGCCGAGGCTATTCTCCACCAATAATGAAGTCTATTGATCCTATTCTCCAAGGACGATAAGTCCATTTAGCACCGATTTGGGACCAATTTATTTTCGGATGACATTTTTCGTATTTTTTTGGACGATGAAAGGCCATTTTCATTGGATTTTGAAAGCTACAGATCACGAATTTGGCCTGAGGCTATTCTTCAACGATGATTAAGTCCATTAAGCACCGATTTGGGTGGATATATTCCGGGTCAATTTTTGGCTGATTCCACAAGGGTAATATCACAGATTTCAGGCGATTTTTCTGAAATGCCATTTTCTTTCGGTTCTGGAGGCTACAGATCACGGAATCAGGCCGAGGTTATTCTCCACCGATAATGAAGTCGATTGATCCTGTTGTCCACATATGATAAGTCCATTAAGCACCGATTTGGGCCAATTTATTTTCGCATGACATTTTCGTAATGTTTTGGGCGACAAAAGGCCATTTTCTTTGGATTTGGAAGGCTACAAATCACGGATTCTGCCTAAGGCTATTCTTCAACGATGATTAATTCCATTAAGCACCGATTTGGCCGGATTTATTCCGGGTCAATTTTTAGCAGATTCCAAAGGGGTACCATCACCAAAATCTTAACGATTTTTCCGAAACGCCATTTTCTTTCTTTTCTGGAGGCTGCAGATCACAGAATCAGGCCGAGGCTATTCTCCGCCAATAATGAAGTATTTTGATCCTATTCTCCACCGATGATTAGTCGATTAAGCACCTATGTGGGCCCATTTATCTTAGGATGACATTTTCATAATTTTTTGGGCGACAAAAGGCCATTTTCTTTGGATTTGAAGGCTACAGATCACGGACTTGGCCTGGGGCTATTCTTCAACGATGATTAAGTCCATTAAGCACCGATTTGGGAGGATTTATTCTAGGTCAATTTTTGGCAGATTCCTAAGGGGTACCATCATAGATTTCGGGTGATTTTTCCGAAATGACATTTTCTATAGATTTTGGAGGTTGCAGATCATGGAATCATGCCCAAGCAATTCTCCACCAATAATGAAGTCTATTGATCCTATTCTCCACGAAAGATAAGTCCTTTAAGCACTGTATGTATAAAATGATGTCTCATAATACTCAACCAAATGTATAAAATTCCAATCACTAATTACCACCAACCAAACCTAACTTAATGAGTAATTACAATGCAATATATAACCCATAATTGTAAAGCAAGTATCAATTAAAAAGGTAGCAAACATGCTAAGTCAAACTTATAGGTCAAGTTGTCCTAGTTTTGTAACCTACACAACCAAAATATATAATTATAGTTCAACATACATCGGAAACCAACAATCCAAAAAAAATGATAGGTGGAGGAGTTGTAATATTTCTCCTTATAGTTATATTATCCATCATCAACGGAGTTACAGAGGATCGAGCTTCCCATCGCATCATGCAGCTGAGTTCCTTCTTAGATATTCTAATACCACCTTATACTTTGACTTAGTTGGTGGTGAACATAGAGTAATTTTTGAATACTTATTGAAAAATGAGAAACTTTACGATTTATAGTTGATTGAATGGCAGTGGATAACGACAACGGCTTGAATTCTTTTTAATATGAGCATATGCGGAACCTAATGGTCTAGGTTGTTTACATGAGTCACACTCACACCAATAATGAAGTAGAATAAAAAAAGTGGTGGTTAACAAAATTTTAATGAATTTGCGAATGACTTTCGGCTTGATCGAAGTCAAAATACATATACTTGTGGGTTGTGCTTTTCATAGAAATGAGGTTGAAAAAGAAAATTAAATTTCACGAATGATAGTGGATTGAGATATAATAAAAGGAAATCAAATTTCTCTTCAAAATTTTAGGGAAACAAAAAGCAATCCTTGTGAATTTTGGCAATGACAACTTGACTGTGTAATTCCAAACTTATGCATAATTACTTTTTCATCAAATTTTAACGAACTATATCTCATTTATTTTTACTTGAATTTCAAATTAACTATGGTTAAAAAATATAATTCACTTTCATATATATCAAAATAAAACACATTAATTGTAATGTTATGTAATATATATTATAAAAATATAGGAATTTGCTACGGTGACATGCATGTCACCGTAACTTGCACTTTTAGGTCGACCTCATATAGGATTAGGCCGACCTAATCTGTCGTTTCAGTCTTGTGCTAGAAGGCAGCTTACTTCGTAGCAACTTTGAGCCTTTTGTTTGAATCCTTCAAGATATCCAATATTTCATCCAATGCCTTGACTTTGTAGACAAACATACCTACTTTCATGTGGTAGAGGCCCATGGACTCGAATCTTATCCATGCTTCTCGAATTGAGCTCCAAAGTAGGCTTCACAAACACTTTCCCAGACTTGGCCATTTTCAGACAGTTTCCCAGTTTTGGCATAGCCTTTTGATCAGGTTCAAAAATGGTCTTCTGGACTTCCTATCGAGCTCTCAAGCAATTCAATGTGCAGAGGGAAACTCCAGCTTCAAAACAAGACATTAATCTCCAATTTCCATCGAGCCAATTATAAGATATGAATCTCCAAAGTAGGCACCATGAAACTGTTTTTACACTGAAACAACATATTAGGTCGACCTAATCCTAACTGAGGTCGACCGAAAAGTGCAAGTTACGATGACATGCATGTCACCATAAGCACACAAAAAAATATATCGTGGTACTAAATTGAATTCAAACCAATAGAATTCATAACTGAAACATAAGAGATTAAGAAAAGGTCATTTCAGTCTCAACCTTTAAATTGATCCAAGAGTTTGATATTTAATTATAAATTGTGCATAATTTTGGGATTATGCATCGTTCAAGATTGTCCATCTTTACACCCAAAGAAAGAAATTATGTGGAAAGATAAATAGGAAAAAAGAAAGGAATTGGAATTTTATTAGTGAAAATTAAAATTTTAATTTTAATAAATTTTCATGGAGTTTCTCAAATTTGTATGGCTATAAAAATTGAATTAAATATATATTTTGGAGCGGAAAATATTTTTATAAAGCTAGAATGAAAAATATACCATGATGGTACAATAAATATATCAATCTGGAAAATATCCATGAGCACCACAATGTTTCAAAATATATATGATTTCATAGATTAAAATTAATTTATTTTGAATTTCGAGTTAGAACGAAGAATACCAAACATTCTCGATATTGGTTATAAATTTTGCATAACTTTGAGGTTACGTATTTCAATTCAAAAGTATGTAGAGAAGGACTATGTAAAAAATCAAAATTGTATTGGAGAAAAGTAACTGCAACATGTTTACCAAGTATGTAAAAAAAAGTGATTGAAATTGCATTAAAGAAAAATTAAAGGTAGCAAATAATTATGTGGCAAAATGTTTCCCCCACAGCACCCATAATACAAGTTAAGATTAAGATTAACAGTCAAGAGTTTTTATGTGTAGGTTGGCCTCAGATTGTTACCCAATGTTGCTGCTATTTATTTGTTTATAATAAATCTAATTCACCGGGAGAGAAACATACAAACCAAGAAATGAACTTTTCTCATTGCAATGCACGTGCAGCCGACCTTATCTCAGTTGGTAGAGCGGAGGACTGTAGTGGTTAGATCTGCCAGTTAATCCTTAGGTCACTGGTTCGAATCCGGTAGGTCGGATTTTTTTTTTAAGTTTCATTTTTTAAAAAACCTGACACAGCAGTGGGCTAACAACAAGGCAGAGGTCCATTAAGAGACGGCCCATGACCATAAACAACGTTATTCTGTCGCCGATTGGGCTACCGAGGTCGGCTCAATGAAGGGGAGGCCCATAGACACAGGTAGAGGCACCAACTACGTTATTGCTGATTCGGACAAACTTCATTTCGCCGATCCATCACGTAAAAATGTTTCCGGCAGTGAAAATGCTTCAAATTTACACATACGCTTGCTTTTTCCCCAAATGGAGGCCTTGACATGGTAATGCTTGGGACTGGATTATAACCCGAGCTCCTGAAGCAAGCCTGTTTTCATTAATTGGTATGTCAGAGGAAGATAAATATCTATCAGCTTGAATGCGAATACGTTTGAAGATGGTTTGAAATCAATACTCAACTTTCTTCGATCTGGATCACGTCGTCGTTGTTGTTGTTCTCTTCTTCCCTAAAAGATTCCAGCTTGTGGGGCTGTTTTCTGCTGGAGTCGTGCTCCATGACGATTCTTTTACTGCGACCGTGAGGGGTGTCGAGGGCTACTGAGCCGTCAGCTGAGTTTCGAGGCTTGTCGGAAGTAGGGGAACGCATTGAGCTAGATCGAGGGTGCTTGCTCGAGGAGGCATTCATTGCTAAAGGAATGCACTTAGAACCTACTCCGGAGGTTAATTCTTCTCCATCCTCGCTCGGATCCAGTTGCTTAGAGGTCCTGCAAAAAGATTGCATTTTTCTTAATCAAGGGCGACTCACACGAGATACAGAATAACTCTAGGGTATAAATGGTAGCTTTGCTTGCAGCCAAAGGAACAACTTTTAAGGCCTGTCAAAGAATAATTCCACTTACCATCAATCAAATGAATTGATGTCTGATGAAGTGGTCAAGAGATGTGCATTACGTTAAACGAAGTTAATAAACAATGCTTTGATCCATAACATAGAGGGCTAGCTTTACCTGTCTGCATTGTATGAGGAAGAGCGTTTCAGGGGCGGAAGAGTGCCTTCCTCCTTGGGCAATTTTGTCTCAATCAAGCTCCCGCTGAAGTACTCTTTATCTTCCAGTCTTAAGCTCATTAGCCTAGGGTTCTCCGAGAGGCAATCGAGCTCCCCAAACATGATTGACCTAGAAAACAATGGAGAGGCATATTTCGAATGGGAAAATTTCGGCTTGTAAGTTGGGATGAGTCCAAAGCTGTGATCTTTCACTGAGATAGATCCACAGGAGATCAACTGCATTAATACATTTGTGGCCTTTAATCTCGGATTGGTTGACATCCGAACATCCTCCCCTTCCAGTATCCTAAAGCTGTTGATCTTATCACCATCAGCTCTAATCAAGGACTCCAACGTTCCACTGGATGAAGATGCGCCGCTGGAAGTAGTAGATGGTGGTGGAGAAGAAACCGAATTCTCGCCAGTCTCAGAGTAATCCTTCTTCAAACGAGGAACCCACCTCTGAGAATCAACATTGCATTCACGTTCTAATGAACAATCGCCAGTGGAAACGCCTCGAGTGCAAGTCTCTCTGGATTTAGGCCGGCTAACATTATTCTCCTCTGTCTGAGTCGAAGCATGTGCAACCCCTTCGCTTCTGTAGACCTTGTATTCTGTCAACCCAAGGGAACCACTCCAAGTAGAATTATTTCCATCTCTGGACTCTGGAGATATGCTAGACGAACCAGCACGACGTTGCCCTGGAGGGGAAAGCTCATCCTCCTGAGAGAGCTTTGTTTCCTTCCCATACATGCTCGATGAAGATGATGAATAATCGTGACTTCTGGAAGAAGATGGTTCTGGCAATTGTTTCTGATTATTCTGAATCTTCATCGCTCCAACAATGGCAGAACGATCTGGACAACAATATCGAATCTCTTAAGCCCACAAGCTTCTAAAACGAGAGTTAAACAAGTCTTAACATGAAAACACCAACAGGCTAACCTGGATTGGAATCTTCAAATAGTTCAGAACCTTTGAGAACGTACTCATTTCCATGTGCAGGAACAATCAGGTCGTCCTCAGAAAGGTCATGCCAAACAAATCCACTTTTGTAGCTTCTGCAACAGAATAAGGAACCAATCATAGACTCTAATCTCTTTTCATGCCAATAGACTTCCTAGTTTCCCGTAACCAAACAGTCCAAGAATAAAGAAAAATTTGAGCCGAAGGAGAAAGATCTAACTAGGACAATTTAGTCACCTCTTGCTGGACCACGAGTACATGGAAGCCATTCCTCTCCCTCTCAGCACGTTAAGCTTCTCAATCACATCTGCTCAAACACAAAAATCTCATCAATTTTCAAAGCAAATGGAGAGAGAAGACAACACGAAACCGGAAATGAGAGATGTAGACGCAGACCTCTGAGGTAGAGACCGTCGGGCGATGAGAGAGGGACTTCAATGAAATGAGGATGCTCGAGCTGGCGGTTCCGGCAGAGATAATAAACCACGGGGACCTTGCGATGCTGGTGGTACTTAGGCGACCTTTCCGTCCACACTTTGGCTCGCTCCGGACTCAATTCCCGGTGCTTCTTCATTCTCGCCTGCATTTCCACCACATCCAAACCCTAACCGTCCCCTACAATCGCAATTGCACGCCACCACTTTACCAACTCTCCCCCCTAGACCTCTCTACTCGCTGAAAGTAGAACCAGCACCGAATCAGAATCCGCCATTCCGACTCCGACAAGACAATTCAATTCAAGCAAGTTCGGCGAACCTAGCAGCACAACGACAAGGCAATTCAAATCTCGAAAGAGCCAGAGCACGATAATATGGAAATTACTGGCAGATCGTTGCTGCAGTTAAAATGCAACCGAGCAATTCAATTCAACCGAAGAATGTCAGAAGCTCACGGAACGAATGCGGATAAGGCCGCCATTAATGCCGCTCCATGGCGCGCGGGAGAGAGAGAGAGAGAGAGCTAAGTGGACACTCACTAATTATTGCGAGGTACCAAACGATATCGCTGTGAGACGGAGACGACGATTACTGAAGCAGTAACTAACTGCAGCGATGGCGACAGGAGAAAGGAAAAGGACGAGAGAGGAAGCAGGCACTGTCTCTTGGTTTCGGTCGTCGTCGTCTATCTTTCTGGTACCGCTTTTGAGATTTCTTTTGGCAGGATTTGGAGCTTGGAGAGCGGGACCAGCAGCTATGGCGGAGGGACAATAGCGAGAAAGTGAGGACTGCCGGAGGAGAGAAAAAGTGGGAAGAGAGTGTGCTTCGAGGAGCGATTTGATTTGTTTGCTTTGGAACTTTCCTTTTTTTCCTCTTTGACTAGCTTTTGGATTTCCCCACTAATCTTCCAACCAGCTTTCGCTCTCGAGTCTCGTGGAAGCAGCGAATGATATGGACTATTTTCCTTTTTTCAATACTGTATCATTTGGGCTGGTCAACAATAGTGGGTTTAGCCTACGATAAATTTAAGCCCAAAGCGAGCTGGTAAATTTGGGCTTTTCCTTGACTGGACAATAGCTCAGTAAAAATTAGGCCGAGCACAGAACTCGGGCCCATCTGACCCAATCATTGCCGCCATTCCCTTAGGCCCGAGCAGTGAGTTACATGAAAAAAGCGGTGAAATGGCGATGGTCGTTGACGAACTGCCGCCCAACTCCCGCCAAAAGTTGCGACTCGCTCTCCCAAAGCTTCCACTCCACTCTTCTTGCTTTTGGTCTTCGTCGCCTCGGGATAAATCCGGCGACCGGCAGCCATTGAATTCTTTTAACCCAGTGAATGCTAACTCTCCGTCCATGCTTCGTTTCATTTCTCTCAGTACCCGTTTCCCACTCCTGCCGCCGACCAGTCCCCCTTCTTCGCTCCTTCCATTTCTTCTCTAAACCTCACTCCCTCCTCCCAAAACCCTCTTCCCCTCTCTTCCTCAATCCTACTTCCCAGATGTCGAATCGCCCAAACGCATTCGACATTCTCAAGTCCAACGCCAAATCCGTCTACAAGAACAAGCCCCAAGCCGATTCACCCAAGAAGCGGAAAACCCCCGAATCCGAAAACCCTAAACCTGCCGCCGCTTCTCCCGATTCAGCGCCCGACGGGAAGGTTCCCGACCCTGAACCACCAATTCATGGCGGAGATTCTTCGGCTGACCAGAAATTGGAGCTGCCCAAGACGGACGGTACCCAGAAGTCGTTTTTCATGCCTTGTAGTAGTTCGAAGAAAGCCCGCGCCGACGATAGGGTCGAGGAATTGAAGAGCAAGGTTGGGGATTTGAAGAAGAAAGCCAAGGAGTTTAAGCCGGAGAAAGTGGCGTGTTGGGAGAAGGGAGAGAGAATTCCGTTCATCTTCGTTTCGTTAGCGTTTGATATGATTGCTAACGAGAGTGGGAGGATTGTGATTACGGATATCGTGTGCAATATGCTGCGGACAGTTATAGATACTACTCCCGAAGATCTGCTGCCGGTGGTATACCTCTTGGCAAACAAGATTGCGCCTGCTCATGAGGGGATTGAGCTTGGGATTGGGGAAGCAATCTTGATCAGAGCACTGGCGGAGGCTTACTCGAAGATGGAGAGGGATGTTAAGAAGATGTACCAGGTTGGCTGCTTTTCTTGGTTCTTGCTCCTTGGCTTAATCTTGCACAACATGCAATAATTTGGTCAAATGGATGCAACATGCAGGAGATGGGAGATTTGGGGCTTGTTGCTAAAGCTAGCCGCAGGACTCAACGGACGATGTCCAAGCCTGAATCTTTAACAGTCTCCAAAGTGTTTGACACGTTTCGATTGATTGCTAAGGTTCTCAGTCTATGCACCTTCTTAAGCTGGAATTTTGTTTAGATTTTATCTCACTGCAAAATACTAGGACATCAAGTTGTCCCCTTCACTATGTGATTGAGTTTGTTGCATGTTCTTATGATTGTTGATAGCAATCTGGAAAGGATAGTCAAGACAGCAAGAGGAAACATATCAAGGGACTTCTTGTGGCTGCCGTTGACTGCGAGCCTCAGTATATTATGCGTTTGCTTCAGGTGAGGTAGTTGAACGTTTTTTGCGATCTGCTGACTATTTCTCATACTCTTCTAACCTTTCTGATGATTGGTTTCACAGTCGAAGCTGCGAATTGGTTTTTCAGAGCAGACTCTTTTGGCTGCTTTAGGCCAGGCTGCTGTGTATATTGAGAAGCATTCTAAACCACCTTCAAATGTTCAGTCACCTTTGGAAGAGGTCAGTAGATGCACTCCATCTATCATCTATATACTGTATATCCTACTGTATTAGGGATCTTAAACCATTCTGTGTCATAGTTGGTCGTCCAGTATGCTCTCATCTGCACCACCTTGCTTCTCAAATGTTAATTTACTGTAAACTATAAAACTAATACTTGACCAGGCCGTTTTTTTTTTTTTTTTTTTTTGGAAATTGTAAGGTTGCCTATCATTTGAATGATTTCCTTTTCTTGTGGCTCAAATAATAGTGTATCAGTGACACAGGAGTAGTGTTCTCAAACTAGTACCCCACCCCATCCCAAACAGTCCAGAGGTTCCTTCAGAATTTGATCCTGAATTAGTACTTTGTCATTTACTGTCTACCTGATTCTGCCAAGTGTAAACACTACAGCAAGTCTGGGAGCAGGGGTAATAATGGATAATTGAGTGCACTCACTTGATCAGAGAATGTTTAGTTGAAATGTTCATCTGATCTTGTTTATTTTAATATCCTGTTTCAGGCTGTGCGCATTGTTAAGGGAGTCTACTCAGTCCTTCCTGTATATGATATAATTGTCCCTGCTCTTCTCAGTAATGGTGTATGGAATCTTTCCAAGACATGTAACCTTGTGCCTGGTGTTCCTGTTGCACCGATGCTTGCTAAATCAACCAAGGCTGTTTCCGAGATAGTAAATAAATTCCAGGATATAGAATTCACGTGTGAATACAAGTATGATGGAGAGCGTGCTCAGGTGATCCTAAGTTAGCGAAGCATTTTTGTACGCAATGCTTGCTTTTACTTGTATTTGTTTTCTGACTTGTCTTTCTTATTTAGATTCACTATATGGAGGATGGTACAGTTGAGATATATAGCCGGAATGCTGAGCGAAACACTGGAAAATTTCCTGATGTTGTGGCTACAATTTCAAGGTAAGCTTGATTCTTATGATGGACCTTATATGTCATATGTCGATTGGCTAGAAAATTGTGCTTTGCTTTTAATACAACCCCTTGGCATAGACTATCTGTAGAATTTAGCTAAGTGCAATGCTCTAGATCTTTGTTGGAATTCTTTCCATAGTTGCCTCTTGAGGAACAAGCGGTGGCATGCTTTTTTTGGTAGCCATAAACATCTTTGGGCTCTCTGTTATCTTCTAATCTTTGACCTCTTCATCTGAGATCAGATCTTGGATACATTCTTGTCTATGTTTCTGCATGGATATAGAACTGTGAAAACGTAAATATGATTGGTAATGTAACTTTGGTTCTGCTACTGAGAGATCACTGGTATGCATATGAGAGATATCAATATTCTTGCATGTCCGAAAACTGGGATACATTGTTCTAGTATTTGCTTCTTGGTAATTTACACGTTCATTGTGGGTGCTAAATGCTAGTAGACTTTTTGCATTAATGCCTTTTCCTATCCAGGTTGAAGAAGTCTTCTGTGAAATCATTCATTCTGGATGGTGAACTGGTTGCCTATGACCGAGAAAAAAATAAAATCCTTCCCTTTCAGGTTCGATATTTGAGATAAAACCTGTTTACAATGTATGCCCTTTTATTTCTCTCTTTCTGAAGTTTCTGAAGAAACTTCAATGAGTTAACCGGGATGGTGTATTCTGAATGTTCGCGATGTTATTTCTTTCTTCCAGATACTTAGTACACGAGCCCGCAAAAATGTGGTCATGAGTGAGATAAAGGTTGATGTGTGCATATTTGCTTTTGACATGCTGTTTCTTAATGGCGAACCACTTATTCAAGAACAGTTGGAAGTTCGTCGAAAGGTACTTTGCTTGTGTTTTCTTCTTTCATGTTGCTTGAGAATCCTCTTGGAGTTTCTATTTATTGCGTAAAAATGTGAAATTGCTACTCTTTCTCTGCTTTTGGCCTTTTTGGGTGATGGCGGATCTTGTTTCTGGAATCGTGTATGCATCCCTGTATGGTTTAATTCTAACTGACAATTTTCTAGCTTGGGATATAAGCTCTGTTTATGACATTGGTGGTGGCTTTGACTGTATGCAGCGGCTGTATGATTCATTTGAGGTTGAACCTGGATTCTTTCAGTATGCAACAGCAATAACTTCTAACGACCTCGAGGAAATACAGAAGTTTCTGAATGCAGCTGTTGACTCTAGGTCATTTCTAATACTCTTTAAGTTTGTGGATCATGAGTGTGTATGTACTGGTTTGACTCTGCGTGTGTGAGTAACTGTTCCTTTTTCATCAATACCTCAAAGGTTTATGGTGCCTGAATCAATTCTATTCAACCTGTGCACTGATTTCATTTCTCTGAAACTTAAGTCCCCCCCAAACACACCAAAAAAAAAAAGCCATTGTCGTGGCCTTTACACTTGAAGGAGTTGGTTTTGCGATGCATAGTCATATCTGCTGTTAACTTCGCTTAGTGTGTCTTTTTTTGCCTTGCAGTTCTGAGGGTTTGATCATCAAAACGCTGAATAAAGATGCTACATATGAACCTTCAAAACGATCACGCAATTGGCTAAAATTAAAGAAAGATTACATGGAAAGGTATGATTACACCCCTCAAATGGAGATTGTCTTGGATTTGTATTCATTGACTCTGACTGAGATTAGCTATACAGCCTTGGGGACTCATTTGATCTGGTTCCTATTGGTGCTTTCCATGGTACCGGGAAGCGTACAGGTAATGTGACTGTTGGCTAGAATTGTATTTTCATTATCATATATATGTTCCTATTGCCTTCATGCTGGTAATGCTGCTCATTCCTCAGGCTTCTATGGTGCATTTCTTCTTGCTTGTTATGACACTGACAGAGAGGAATATCAAAGTATTTGTAAATTGGGTGAGACAACACTTTCTTGTCACTCTGCTTAATTGCTGTTAGGTGCCTTTTACTATAGGTTATTGATGGGTATTTCATTATTTAGACATGGTGTGATTCTTAACATTTAAGCAGCGTTTTCTGCTTATGCTGAAGCTGTTGTTATTGCTGTCGTGTGGCAGGTACGGGATTCAGTGAAGCACTGCTTGAAGAACATTCTACTAGACTACGCACGAAAGTGATTTCCGAACCAAAGGTCTGCTGCTTGTGCCATTCTAGCAGTTGAGAATGTGGTTAGTATTTAGTACTTTCCCATTGTCCAATTCTGACTGTAATGTTCATTTCAGACGTACTACAGGTTTGGAGAGAAGCTGAATCCAGATGTGTGGTTTGAGCCATCTGAGGTAATAACAATTGTTACTTATTTATTTGTAAGAAGTAATTTGGATATTATTTCCTGTTTGTTTGGGTAAACTACAAAATGCGGTCAGCAAGTGGAACCTAGTAGTAACTTTTGTTCTCTTTTTTCCTCATTCTCTTGGCAAATGAGCAGGTATGGGAGGTGAAAGCTGCAGACTTGACAATCAGCCCTGTCCATTGTGCAGCGATTGGTGCAGTGGATCCTAACAAGGTCTCACATCCGTGATCATTTTCAGATTATGCTTCAGATTTTGCTCGAGTTAGAAACTGGTTTTACCCAAGTGAACTGGAACCCTTCAGCTACAGTGACTAGGACCATATGAAAAATTGGTCAGTTTTGTTATCTCTCAGATGAGGTTCTCTCTTCTAACAGTAGTCTGTGTTCTTGGCTCAGGGTATTTCTCTGCGGTTCCCTCGTATGTTACGTGTCAGAACAGACAAGCTTCCAGAGGAAGCTTCATCAGCCGAGCAGGTGAAATTCTGTTGCATTGATGACTCGGATAAATGAAAATGGGGATTACCAAGAAAGGGAAGAAAGGAGGGAGGAGGGTGTTCTTGCTAGCTAGCTGGATGTCTCTTTTTTATGTCTTGGTCACATGTTATTGATTGTGCTTATTTACTAGGTGGCGGAGATGTATAATGCTCAGAAGCACAATCAGCCGAACCCTGAGGCAGATGATGAAGATGATTAAGCATCAGATCTTTCAGCTTTGCATTTATATCACCTTCAAAGTGCAAGTGCCTACGACTGTTGCTATGTTGCAGCATAGATCCTACAGTGCATTTGACCCTCTTCCAAGAAACCAGATGGCAAAGTCATGTCTGCTGCGCTGTAAAGATTGTGGTTGCAGTAAGTTGAAACTGAGCACCTTGACAGCTTAAACCCCAAGAAAATTTGTTGTAAGCAAAGAAAATTTTGGTGTTTGAAACTCATAGTTGCATACTTGTAATGCTAGTGAACTGGGTCTGCTACAGCTCTAAGGTTAGGACAAAGAAGCACTGTCTGAATCTGCCGTAGAATTAACTGGATTTTGGAGAATGAATCTAATCAAACGAACGGCGCAGATTATATTTGGTGTACAGTTCTATCTTGCAACCTGTTGTCCCAGTTTATTTGATATACAGTTAGGCTTTGTATGTTGATGAATGGTACAGGTCTCTTGACTGGAAGTTTCTTTTATGTTCTGGAGTTGCCATATTTGGCGGGAGAAGTCAAAGCACAAGTCTCTGGACTCTGAAGCATCTGATATGATGAACGGGATTTCCGCTTAGGGTCCCCCAAACGGCTAAATAGGTAAGGAAGTAGAAAGGTTTGTTTCTTTGTCTGGGCAAATGGGAGGAGCCAGAAGTAAGACAGTAATTTGCTGTCAGCGTTTCAGGGACTTTTGGTCCAAGTCTGTAATCTTCTGCCGTGTTGACCAAGGAAACATGTCATGAAATGGCGGCCTTTTAGGGTGTCCCAGGCTCCCAGCAGCAGCTGACAGCCAACTTCCAGTAGCAGATATTGGGGTTTGCCCGCAGCTTCACGTTCTATCAGGTCTTCTCGAGTTCCCCTCCTTTCCCCGCCACATGCTTCTCTTGCTCTAGTTTTGCTAGCATGATGAACAGAGTGGCGCCAACATAAACTGATAAAGTTGGATTGTGTGGTCAGCGATCTCAGCCACAGCATTAATGATATTTACAAAAGTGTTAGATTACGTGATCATTCGAGACGATGGGTTTGTGGGCATACTCCTATCATGTTCTTCATATTAACCAAATTGCACTTGCTCAGGCTAGTGGCAATAATGTGAACTTTCTGAGTTGCTGATCATATATTTGGCCGCCGGATAAAACAGAGCCGTTTCTGTGCATATTTGACTTTAGCATTGGGCAGTGTGAACTAACTTCCGGCATAGGCTAGGTTTAGACTGTAGCGCAGGTGTTCTATAAAACACAAAGTAGCAGTGCTGCAGTGGGATGGGAGATGGAGATTTTGGGTCAAAATGAGTGGCAGTGGGGGCAGCAGGAAAAGAAGCTTTACCCTCCTGGGGAGCAATAAAACAAAAGCAACAAACAATCATAGTTTAGGATCCCCCAAAACATAATTCTCCCTTTTCCTTTGTAAATTACCATAAGAACAGCACAAGTATGTCTACTCAAATATTGAATTAGTGATCACTAATCTCCATTATCACACTAACCATTCATCATCACCACCACCAGCACCGCCATGAACAGTGACAGTAGCAGCTGCAGAAGAAGATGAAAGAAGAAAAAGAGCAGTAGATCCTGAAATGGGATTTGTGGGGATCCACTCTCTCTACCTAAAAGGAAAAAGTCTACGTGACCTCTCTCTTTCTCTCTTTACTGGTTAGTTGGCCTTCTTCTCAACCTTTACTTCTCATTCCAACTTTACCACCACCAACTTCTCAACCACATCCACCATTCCCACCTTGGATTCTCAGATCAACAGAAAAGAAAGAAGCAAACAAACAGGAACTCAAGAACAATCAAAAACAATACTTGCTACATTGTAATCAATCACCCTTTGCTGCTCTTAGCCTTCCACAAAGGTGTCTTTGTCACATCTCAAACTCCTTAGCAATATTTCAAGGAGGAGAAGATTTGTATGTCAAAACCTCCTCCATAACTAAAAATTTCCCCTGCCCTGCAATGGGGGGAAGTTAAAAAAGACCCAAAAACTCAAGCTGTCTTCTCCAACACTACTATTACGACTACTTTGGAAGGAAGGAAGATGGACAGAACAAACCCTCTCTATGTACTAAAATGGCTGCTTGCTCCTTTGCCATACTATATCAGTCCTCAGAATTAAGTCCCCTCTAAGGCTTTAGTGGTAAGAATTGGGAGTAAAGTAAGAGTCTTTGGTTTTGTGAGACCTTGGATCTAAAAGGAAGGAAGAAAGAAGAAACTAGTATATAGCTTTTTTTCTGGTGTGATGTGATGTTAATGGAGAACTACTCGGTGGAACTTAGTTTCTGTTGGGGACTCACAGAATCCACCATCGGGAACAACCCTCTTCCTGCTGCAGAACCCGCTTCCGATGCCGAGTAAAGAGTAGTCCTGTGGCAGAGTAGTCGCCGGGAAAGGCGCCGGCGGCGAAGGGATAGTCACCGGCGGTATCTCAAACGACTCCACCGCCGGCGGCGGGTGCCTCCATTGAGGAAGCGGCCCTGCTAGAAGCAGAGTCTGTAACAGCGGCCCTGCTTTCATCACCGCCTGCAAAAGCTTCCCCTTTTCCGGCAACGGCTTCTCCGGCTCCGGCAGCAAAACCTCCCCTGCTTCCTCCGCCCCCGGCGGCGGAGGCGGAATTGGGTCGAGTACAGGGGAGGAAACGATGCTCTCTTCACAATCCGAAGACGAGAACCCATTGTTGTTGGAGTCGATTCCTCTTCTGGGTTCGTCTTCAATGCAGGAAATTCCCGACAAAGGAGGAGTATTTTGGTGTTGATGGAGCAAGAGGTTCTCGAGCAGAACCCTCTGGTATTTCTCCTGGGCGTCGTCTCTTTCGCGAATTGCTTTCCCCATGAACTCCTTGAGCTGAATCAGCTGGTCGTCTCGCTTCTTGAGCTCCTCCTGGGCTGCAATACGGGTTTGCTCGAGCTCCAGGGTCGTGTAGAGAAGTGAGTGCTTCAGTTCTTCCATGCTCTGCAAAATGTTAGAAATGGAAATTCCTCTGTTTTAGAAACTCAGGGGAAGGAGAAAGGAAAGGAAGGAGAGGGAAAAGGGGGAATGTTGTATGTTACCTTTCCATGGCAGAAGTAAGCCCAGGTGAGAAGAGAGTTTCTGTGGCTGTCCATGGTTGTTGGTTCTGCTGCTTCTTCAGGGCACTGTGAGTGAAGTAACGACTGAAGTGAAGCAGCGAGGAGGAGGGAAGGAAGAATTGTTGTTTATAGAGAGGGGTGGAAAAGGCAGGGGACAGGGAAAGATAAGCAAGTTTTTTTTTTTCTTTTTAATTTTCGGGTAGAGGGTTTTTGCTTTTTTCAGTTGGGTTTTCGTTGGGTCTTATAGGGCGAGAAGAAGGCTTGTTGCCGCGTTTTTTCGTTGTTAAACCAGTTTAAATCGATATGTCGGGTTTGTAAGTGATATGGTTCAATAAGGTATAATTGATTTGCATTGAATTATATAAATTTTAGCGGAATATATGTGGAGGAACTGCCGAAACATTAACATAAAATGAATCACTTATATATAGCATATCTCCATACAATCCATATTAATTTTTTTTATAAGGATGATATAGGTTTCCTTTTTGTAATTAAAGTACTACTTAAGAGATTCGAACATTAACATAAAATGAATCACTTATATATATAGCATATCTCCGTACAATCCATATTAATTTTTTTTATAAGGATGATGTAGGTTTCCTTTTTGTAATTAAAATACTACTTAAGAGATTCGAACCTAGGACCTCCAGATTGTAGGCTAGTGGTATTACCACTGGATCAAGTCCTTGTTCATTACAATCCATATTAATTTTTAAACAAAATACAACATTACGCCAAATCTTCATACTTAAATACAACATTTAACGTCAACATCCAAAAGCTTATACATAAATCCAACAAATAGCATCAACATCTAAAGGTTCATATTTGAATCCAACAAACTCCTTCTTTGTTAATTGATTCCACCAAATGACACCATTTGTTTAGGGATCGAATATCGGTCATTCAGATTGGACCACTAATTTTCCTGACTTTGATCGGTTGTTAGTGAATTTAACCGATTTTGATTTACCGCTAATTTGGAGTTTTCCCACCAGTTTTGTATCTGATACTGGTTGAATATGATTATACCTATCAATATGCCAATTCAGCATCTGAATACTCGACATGACAAAGGTATACGATCGAATGGGGTTGAGTTTCGTATATAAGGCAACAAATAATTTGAGATTTGCAACAACATGGATAAACCTTGTAATGGGCTAATGGCCTATGTGTTAATCATTTCTTATTCGATACTTGTCAATGGACATAAGACGAGAAGCTTTGATCCTTCTTTTGTGCAGAGGGCTTCTCGTCTATGATCCAAAATGCAGAGGAAAGAGGAGACATCCACGAAATAGCCATAAGAAAGAGAGCACAAAGAGTGTCACAACTCTTCTTTGCTAATAACAACATCCAATTTGCTTGAGCAAAATCATCAAGAAAGCAAACAACTGGACAACATCCTAAGAGACTGTGAAATAGAGTCCGACCAATTTCAGCAAATCTGAGCTGACTTTTAGCACAAATAACCCTTGAAGGTGGAAATGAGCCAAACTGCCCATTACATAGTTCAGAGTTTCCTCAAAAGAATCTTCATATTTGAACTTTTATTCAGTATCTTACTAGTACATTTTAAAAGAAGTAAGTGGAGTTAGTTTTTAATTAGTCCATTAAGCAAAAATTGCAGACAAGGAAGAAAGCTGTGGAAGAACTTCCAAGGAAACGGAAAACAGCTTCCGTTATATGTTTGACAGCTCTTTCTGGTGCGTTGCTGCTGTGGAGATTAGAACCAAAAAAACGCGTCGTTCCATTCTAGCTAGCTGCCATCACATATTCTTATTTGTTTTCCATGGAACTATACATTTACGAAGTCATCATTTTTCGACCGAAGTGTGAATCAATCATATAATCATACATATTGCCTATAGAATTTCGCTGAACATAATCGAAATGAATGGGGATGGTGTTCATCAAGACGTTCAACGTCCTTCAGTCATTATTTACTATTTCTCATACCGAAACTAGATAGCTACAAATACATTCTAGAAAATATATACACACAACAAAATAACATCAAATCACAAACTGAAAGATTCATAACCACTTTTAAACTACACATATATAGGTCGTATAATAATCTAAGTAGTTGTCAATGTCGTATTTGGGTGATTTGAGCTCCGAAGATTCTATCTTTTTTTTTTCTTCGTTGAATCAGTTTCCTTTACTATTAAGTAAGCCGAATCACAAATTGCAATTCGCAAAACCAATACAACGAAAGGGCTGCCATTGTGGCCACCCTGAAGAGAACAGAAAATAAAGAAGAGTTCCAAAAACTATCTACTCCCCTCCCACATGTATAACCTGCAACTACAAGAAACTATAGGACATGCAGTAATTGAAGATCCCTTATCATTAAGCCCTGCAAAACTCCAACATCCCGCTCAGGTTCTTGATGCAGACGCCTACAACGCTCCTGCCAGATGTAAGTAATCAGCATGCACCATTTCAGGCCAAAGAATTGCTCTTGACCTCGCAGTACAAACTGGCAAGCTGAATTCAATGATTCTGCCCAACTCGATCTACAGACCAGATCAGTTCTGATAATTCCATGCGCAACTTGTTGAACAAAGCTACAAGAGAAGAAAAGGTGGTCTCTTGTTTCACTATCATTATGACATAGAACACATCAATCTTCATTGAGTTTCCCCCATCTCAGAAGCTTGTTCTTTGTCACAATAGCATCCAAGATGACAATCCAGGCAATAAAACTGAATCTGGGCACACTAAATTGACCCCACACCAACTTAAACCTGTCGACCTTGCAATGTTGGGGACGGAGGGAGTTCCAAATTAGCTTGACAGAGAACTTAGGCATTGCCTGTCCATTCCACATAGCACAGTCACCTTGCCTGGAAAGAAGAGGCTGCACCATGTGTCTTCTCTTTAAAATTCTTCTCCAAGCCCAAGCACTATTGGCATTATCCTTCATTGTCCATACATTTCCAGTTTTGCAATACAATTATAGAAGCAGTTCGCTCTCGGTCAACCCAAAACAGCGAACAGCTAATTAAAACATATATCGTAGGACAAATTGCAAGCGTCATGGTGCGGTTTGGTTCAACCGCAATTGCGGTTCGACCACACTAATGTCCATCCGCACAAACTATCCATTGCAATAGTTAGCTTATTATTAGGGTTCCATTTTCTAGGGTTTTTTGGTTCTCTGCATAAGAAATTATTAGTTAGTTTCAATCTGAAAGTCTAAAGTTCGAATCCATTAAACAGCACGTAAACTATAAAATTGGATGAATATCACCTCACTAGCTAGTAAGGTATTAGTTAGGCCTAGAACTTTCAATGTCAGAAATTTGAAGCCCATTTTTTTGTCTCCATCTACTCGTTTTCCTTGCTAAAAACCTAAAAATTTTGGCTTCTAATAGAAACCCAAATTTGAACGTTCTGAAAAAATTCCCTCAAGAATTTCGTAAATTTTCTGTGGGTTTTTTTATCTAATGCAGCCATCATATATATATATAGGAAGCAAATAAATAATTTTATTTTTGACTTTATAACCCACCATTAGGTGACTTTTCCCAAGACTAGGTCTTTGTGGGTTATATATATTGAATACAATACTTTGGAGAGAATATCCAAAGATTTATGAGGAAGACATGACGTTGAAGGAATAACATTTGTATATGTTAAAAGGTGTTATAATTTCGCAAATTCACATTTATTCAATTACCTAAACGTCGCTATATATTATTGGCCAAGGAAAAGGAGTATAGTAGTTAGCTAGCTAGAAATTCCACAAGTGTATAATTTAGTTAGAAGTCATTTCGAGGAATTTCACAGGGGGAAGATTTTTCAAGAATTTAGAAATCGGGGGTTTATGTAAATGTGGGGAAACAACAAATCATTAGCATGTCTTGTTTGACAAAGATAAACACCACAAAGAAAGAACTAACGGTTGAGAAAAACAAATCCAATATTCATACTCCCACATGGCTTTCATTTCTGTCTTTTCATGGGCTGCATGTGCCCTTCATGATCACCAGTCATCATATATATGGAATCTAAAATGGAATTGAAATTCAATGCCCTTGATGTTAACATTTTGTGGGGTTTCATTATTTCATAAACCAGTTGGTACCAATAATTCGAGTTGTTGGGAGAAGATTATGTTGGATCTTATAGCACTATCTAACACGCCCCCTCAAACGAAAGCCAACTCACGGGCTTGAAGTTTGCACAGACCCATCATACCATGTGCTTAAAGACAACGGTTAATATTGGTGGTCGTGGAGATTCGAACACACGACCACTTGGCCAAATCAGCTCTGATACCATGTCATAAACTAGTTGGTCACAATAACTCGAGTTGTTGGGAGAAGGTTATGTTGGATCTTATAGCACTCACTAACACATTCTCCAATCTTTACCGGAAAGGCATTCGATAGTCCTGTAAAATCTCACATGGTAAGTTTGGTTTATTTGAATCATCGGAATGATGAATCATCAAATCTTAAATGAAGTATTTGGGACGGGGAGTACATGGGCAATCAGAGAAAGGAGGAGATGTGGTACTGTTTTCCCAGCGGGAAAACTAGAGGGAATAGAATGGAATTTGCACCTTTGACTTCCAAACAAACGATTGAATAATATGGCCCATATCTCTTTGAACAAAATTCAAACAAGGGTATTCGATGTTCTTGATGGTTAGACAAAGCTAAATTACATTAATCTACTCCTATGGAGGTTCGGTGAGAGTTCCAAAACTATGACTATAGCTATGACTAAAATTGCAGAGGAAAAGATAAAAGGATAAAATTTGACATTGAGTTGTCTGGTGTGAATTTGGCGAACCCCTCCTTTGTCGTCTTCACCTCCTATTTATAGCCACAAGAAGTAACTGTCTTCAAAAACCGTTCTGCTGCTGTGGAGTGACGGTTACTCTCTTCAACTGCTCCATTGATGCTTTGGCGACATTAGTGCCCTCTTGAAACTTCACTCCCGCTCTTAGTATCTCCTCCATAGCTTTGCTCGTCCATTGCATCCATTGTGAGGATAACAATATGGTGGCCACCCCCCTCGGCACATCATGGGGATGGTAGTATGGTGGTGATATGATCCCAAATTGCCCACAATTCACGTCACAATTACTTGACAAAGAAGCTATCAAAGTTGGGAAGAAGAAAGGCAGAATTTGGCTAAGTCAAAATCCGTGTTTAGGGTACATACTTTGGAGGCATGATTCTCTCAATTGGCTTGGTGGAAATTCAATTTTAAGGGTTTGTTTTGCAGATAAAGTTACCATCTTTCTAATGGTATGCTTTATGGATCCAGAAGATGTCATTAAGGTTGTTTTCCAAGTCCTCAAAGTTGCTACCTTAAAACTGGAAAACTGCCAAAAAATGGCCAAGGTAGAAAACTGTTTTGTGAAGCCTACTTTGGAGCTCAATTCGAGGAGTATGGATCTGATTCAAGTCCAAAGGCTTCTACAAAATGAAACTAGGTATGTTTGTGAACAAAGAGAAGGAATTGGATGAAGAATTGGAGTTCGGGAAGACCTCGAACAAAAGGCGCGAAGTTAGTACGAAAGCTGCTTTTGGACTGTTTGCTGGCAGCTTACTTGCGCTTGAAGAAAAGGAGTTTAAACCCGAATTTTGTGTCCTTTTTAGTGAATAATTTTACCTTAATTGTTTCCTAGTTATACTATGATTGTATTAGGTTTTATTTGCCTTTAAATACCGTTCTATTTCGTTGTAAAATGAAGACTTCGTTGAATATAAAAGAAACCGTTTGGTTTGTGCAAGTTGCGACTTGTTTTGGGTTTGGTGGATTCCAACCTTGCTGAGCTTGTGTATCGATTGAATAGTCACTTCAATCGTGGTCGAGAAACTACCCTTTTATACTAATCGAGCTATCCCCAGGTGTGGATTTGTCCTTTTGGTTCCGTTTTATCCAAGTTCGTATTAAGAACGTGTTGTTCTTGATTCGAGCTCAATCGATTCTTCGATTGAGTCGTTTGCTGCGTGACTTTGATAAACAAAAACCGTTCTGCTGCTGTGGAGTGACGGTTACTCTCTTCAACTGCTCCATTGATGCTTTGGCGACATTAGTGCCCTCTTGAAACTTCACTCCCGCTCTTAGTATCTCCTCCATAGCTTTGCTCGTCCATTGCATCCATTGTGAGGATAACAATATGGTGGCCACCCCCCTCGGCACATCATGGGGATGGTAGTATGGTGGTCACCCCTCTCACCACATCATGGGGGTGGCAGTATGTTAATGATGGCAATTTGAACCCGCCCCGCGGGAATTACCTGACCTGACCCGCGATGGGGCGGGTATTACATGACCCGCAGTAGTGTGGGGCGGGGCATGGGTATTTACTTCCGACTAGGGCTGCAAATGAGTCGAGCTGCTCGCGAGCGGCTCGGCGTTCGACTCGAGAAAAGCTCGTTCGAAACTCGACTCATTAATAAACGAGCCGTACACGAGCTCACCTTTGTTCAGCTCGTGAAGCTCGCGAGCTAGCTCGACTCGGTGGCTTGTTGAGCTAAACTCGTGAGCTGGCTCGTTTAGAGCTCATGATATGTCTCAACATGTGGCTAGAGAGCCAACTCGATTACCAACTTATGGACGAATCAATCTATATCTTATGATTTTAATTCATATGGTTGTTAAATTATCTATCTCACCATATATAAGTTTAACACGTTGAGTTTGTGAGCAAATATATCTTATTTTCTACTTTGAAAAGAAATTATGCATCATAAATTGCTTCGATACTATGAAATAACATGATTTGGAGTAGTTAAAATTTATTAACTAAATGATATATGATACCAACAAAGTATAATATGAGATTAGCTAACAAAATAAATCATATGTATTATGATACACAAAATGAAGTATCAAATAAAAGTTAAGATTTTAATAACAAGCTAGCTCGAGCTCGACTCGGCTCGTTAATAAATGAGCTGAGCTCGAACTCAACTAGTATTAACGAGCCGAGTTCAAGCTGGGGTAAAACTCGACTCGACTCGGCTCATTTGCAGCCCTACTTCCGACCCACTGCCCCGCCCCGCCCCTTTCTTGACCCATTTTAACTCAAATGCTTACAATATCTATTCATATTTCTCATATTTTGAGTTTTCTTCAACAAGTTAGACTCGACTTTCAACTAGTTAGACTTCATTCATAAAGTGTTTTCCACTTTGTTTTATCGCAAAAAGTAAAATATTGTGTGTACTATTTTCATATAACATGAAAAAATGGGTCGACCCGTCCCATTGTCATCACTAAGTATGGTGGCCACCCCCCTCACCACATATGGGGGTGACATGTTGATCACCACCCCACTCGGCACATCATGGGGTGGCTTCAACACTTAGTCAAATTTTGGAATATATGACTAGAGTGGTGCATAATTGTATGGAGTTATGGGCCCAAAAACCCAATCCACGTGGCCCACTTAATTGATTTAAACTGTTATAATTGAGATAGTCTTATAAAGTCATTTAATTCCTTGTATTTAACCAGGTGGTACAATTTTAATTTTGGCGTAAACAGACACATATAGTGCAGTGTAGAATGAAGGCTTATATATACACAGGTTGTTTATGCTAGCGTACTTGTGGAGCATGCAATACTTTGGTACTTCTGGTGATTTGTGCTAGGCATACCATGAATTAAGATGATGAACATGTACTATTTAACTATATACTGAACTCTAATCGAAATACTCCGAACCGAACTTCATTCCATAAGATCAAACTTTTCTCAGTTGGTTTCCCATCACTTCCATTTCCATGGGAGGAGTCAATGTTGCAAGTGTCATTGGTGAGAAAAGGGAGCTGGTAAACCAAACTTTTCTACCAATATGTTTTGCCCTCAACAAAGGTTATATAGCTAAATATTCTATGGCCTTTGGATAGGGATTGGACCCTTTTCCTTGAACACCACTCCAAAAGTCCTCCATTGTAGGAATATAAGAAGGCTTTGCTTTGACCTTTTCTAGACTTAAACATATAAAATTGTGAAAATCTCTTGCCACCAGTCCCCACTGAAAAATAAAATCAACAACTAGAAAAAGGATATTGGAAAGCATCAAGCTTAATATTTCAAATTTACGATGATTTATAAACAATAAAAAAATGAAAAAGATAAGAGGAAAATTGTTGAAATATTGATTTTTTTTATAAAAATATACTTTGAGAAATACATTGAGACAGGACGAATATAGTTAAATTATTCGAGAAATTGGTATTCTAATATATCTACAACTTTATGAGTCTCAAATGAGGTAAAATACGGTTAGGTCGAGGAGAGTGTCCAATGTCCATACTCATTAGGGCTGACAATTTGGTCCAGGACTGTTTGGTTTTACCCGAAACTGGACCGTATAACCGGGGCTGAACTGGGACCGGATAGCAAACAATCCAATCTCATATTCGGGCTTAGATTTGAGGTAAAAAAATCCGGATAAGAGACCCCAACACTCAAATCTCCACAAGCTCAATCTAAAATCAAAATCAAATTGGGCCCGGACCGGGTCAAGACCGGAGTGTATCCAATCCAATCTCTGGTCCTTATATTCCTGAAAAGTCCAGACTAGGACCAGATCAATTTGGTCCAATTTAACCGGACCGTATAGCCACCCCTAATACTCATCATGTCCCACATACAAGACGAATATTACCTGCCGCAAAATAGGTCAAACAGGTCAGGTAGTACGAGTCATGTCAAAATTATCATCTTTTTTTTTACGAAAAAATTGTCATCCCTAGTGGTTTCCGTTTGCTCCTTTTCACCAAAAAAATACAATTAGTTTGTTCTGATTATGGGTAAAAACTTGTACGGTGTCAATATAATCGAAAGCCCATAATAATATAATATACTAGAAACCAAACAATCTCAATAACTCGAATTACTGAAACAACTCATAAAAACGAGTTCCCTCGCAAAGCAATTAGCGAAAAAATTTGTCTTGACTAGAAAAATGAGCATGACATTAACATTGTGGAGAAAACAAATAAGATAAGGAAGGATAAGAGAAGTACAAAGCAAAACATGTATCGATCACAACAAACAATTTGGAGAATATAAAAAAAAGATTGAGCGCCGCGCCTTTACGTCCCATCCGATCGAGGTTTTTGAGTGCTTGTGGCTGTTTTACCTTTGGCCATAATGCCTACTTGATTGCTTTATCAAAATTCACCTGCATCTCTGAGTGCTACAGTGTGTTTGATTTGCTGTAGAGTTAGCTAGCTAGGGTTTTGGTTTCTGTCGTCTTTGTTTTCGGCGTTTTTAATTACAAGCAAGCAAAAGGCCAAATGAGAATTTGATACTTTCACATGTCTACTTTCTTTTATATAGTGTAAGGTAAAATGGATTTTTTTGTTGTTGGGAGAAAGTAAGGTAAAATGGATTTAAACACTCAACTAGATGGCTGGTGAATCTAGGATTATCGAGTTTTTGTAAGAGTTTACCACTTTTTCTCGATGAGCATCTTTTTGTTGAACGATTCTCTGTGGATATTGTCTCTGGTACTCCTTGTGTTCATATACAAATACAACAAGTATCCATGCTATATCATTGTATCAACCGCGCCACATCACTACCATTCGTCCCAATCCAAGACTGAGTGTGGGTGGATGGTGGGCTCGCGAGAGATCACAAAATGTCAAATCTCAGAAAGTGAATTTCGTTTGGAATCAAAACCCGTCCGATCCACTCAGTACCCAATCTTAATATTGACGGTAAAATACCTCTAGTATAACCCAACGAATTACACACATATCTCCAACATAACAAAGCTTAAGTAACACTTATAGGAGAAAAGGAGAAGTTAAACAATGTCATTTAAGCGTGTTATAAGATGATCATGGCAATTCCAATAACAATAATAAACATCAACAACATTGCTAATTAATAAGATTCATCAAAGAAGAAATAACATAATATCGATAGGAAATCATTACAATGTGAGATGGTAAGCCACATGACTCGATCGAGATCCATCAAATTGCATTTCTTTTTAATAGTTTTTTTTTTCCTCTCTCTCTTTTTCGTTGGTGGTCTATAGAGAAAGGCATATATATCATCCTTAAATACATACAAAAATATTAGGACAACATGCATCATTACATTATCATCTTTACCAAACATTTACCTAGCTATTTGACTAGCCTACCACCATCCTACCATATGATTTGGAATATTTTAGGGGGTACCATATGAATACTTTTTTTATAATGTTATACTTTTTATGAAAGCACTATGTGCACAAAGGTTTGGTATATGAGTAACTATGTCGCTAGGTTTTCGACTAATGGTTCCACATTTGATTATTAGGGTGGATTCATTCTTCTGTTTCGATTCATTCAATACCATGTAAACAAGAAAGGTAACCTATGATTTTCCATTGTGGCGAATTAGCCGAAAAGAAAACTCTAGATGCGATAGGTAAAAACTAAAATGCATATGGATCGCCATCACGCTTATCTGTTTTATATGGAGTGAATCTTTCACTAAAGTTTAGATGAATTTTCTACTCCTATGAGTATATATGTTTCCCATTCGCCGGCGCAACTAATTATCGACGACAAGGAAACGGTTTGATGCTACCTAGTACGTGAACCCAAAATGGCAGTTGGATTAATAAGTACGGTTCTCCATTGTGGTCGGAGTAAAAATCAATATTCCGGTCGGCCAATTCTAGTTTTCTGAGTAGTGGATAAGATAATTGATTATTTGAACGGCACACTTGCTTGTATGATCATCTCCCACATAATTACATAACTAACTCTTGTCCTTCTTTTCTTATCAGCATACTTAATTAGCTTAATCATCAATCTAGTTGTATGGAACAAACAATATGAAAATTTCTCCCAAATCGATTCGGTCGTGAATCAACCGGAAAACATAGTATGCAAATTATAAACATGGTTTTGTAATTAAATGATAATAACATTAATTTTAATTTTTTAAAACAATTCGAGTTATTGAGAGATCATCTAGATATGATATTAGAGTTTGGTTATAGCCAAATGGTGATCTTGTGTTCGAATTTTCACGACCCCTAATATTAACATTTTAGTTAATTAAGCACAATATATGGTGGATCGATCTATGCAAAAATTTGAGTCCATGAGTTGGCTTTCTTTGGAATGGACATCTAAAAAAATTATATAAGATACATTCTGGAGCCTCTCCCAAGAAAAATCGAGTTATTGAGACCAACTATGAGATATGTTTCTATCTCTGGAAAAAGAAAATCCCTTGCCTAAATCTCAACATATTAACAGAATTTGGCACTGAAATATAAAACCTCCTGATTTTGGTTTAGCATTATTATACTATGAAGATTGTTTGTGTTGATTGTTAATTAAGCTTTAAGTTTTTGGTATACTTAAGTTGGATTGTGCCGCTCTTAAACCTGACGATTCAACAACTTTATGCCAAAGAAATACTAGCAATGGGTCGGCCCATTGTCCGGTGTCGTACCGAACCTGTACATGAATTTTGTTTTATTATATTTGAAGAATAGAGGGAGGGTTAAGTAGAATAATATGTAATTAACGGTTATGCTTAACCAAATTTTTAGCTTATAAGATTCTATTTCGTGGAAAAACAAACTCAAATAGAATCTAGATATGAGCACTATCACCTTATAAGAACATCCATTTTAGTAGTGTTTGTTTAGAAATTCAAAGATGAGCAATATCAAAACCACTACTCTATATTTAACTTAGAAATTCTATCCCATATGATTATCCTTTCCAAAAAAAAATATATAATAATAATAAAAAAACCTAAAGTCTAAAATGCACAAAACTATAAGTATAAGGTCTTATTGAAATTAAAAAAAAAAATTCTTAACTAAAGCTCGCCCTGCCTTGTCAGGACTCAACAAATACCCCAATCCTTCACCCCAAAAACAAAATAAGAATGGGGAGACGAACATATCTAGATTGGATTCTAATACTAGACCTTCGGGCATTGGTTTTCTTTCTTTCTCTCTTATGCGCCGAGTCATCCTTTCTTCGTTGATCGACCATCCTTACTCCGAGTGTCCAACACATCACCTATTTAGCAAATAGACTGTGGTTGCTGAGTTATCTTTCATATTGAAAATCTACATATATGTTACCAACAAATCATTCAAGGAATCTTTTAAAGAAATTTCATCTCTTAAACCGACCTTTGATATCCAAATTTACCAATTGAAGCCTACTGATCCACAATTAACGTTTGAATAAAATTATTTTTGTGAACACAGTCATGATAGCTTAAAGGGTTTGAAAAATCATAAGCAGTTCATAAAAAATTAATTAAACACATCCTGATAGATCTATTGAAATCAAAACTAATTGTTATGTTATCAAAACCAATAAATTGAACACTAAAAAATTAACATATTGTGAAATTAATCCAAAGAAACATTAAAACTAATAAATTAACATATTGTAAAATTAATCCGAAGAAACATTAAAATCGCATGACAAAAACAAATCATTTACAAAACCATCAAAGTCATCTACTTGACTTCTAGTTTTCAGCGTGTCAAAATCGACTTGAATAACAATCCAAATTAGAGAAATGTTGTTCATCGGTTAATTTATAGCCACCAGCTATATAATTTATAAAAGAACCATTTCATATAATAGTAGCATAAGTTATAGTTTAACAGGTTTATGAATATTATCTTCAAACAGTAATAATAAATTAATGACATCTACAACCAAAGCATTCGATACCAATTTCTTTTTTCATTTCTATGATCCATGCAACAGTACCGGAAAAGTCAGCAATATAGGATATTTTATAGTAAAATCTTAATTTAATCGTATTTCAATCGACAATATCATTAAATACCGCATACCAATTTAATCTCATATACTATTATTTCATGGTTGGATCGCAAACACAAAACGATTTATGCACATTGCTTTAGCCTTTATCACTTTCTTTTCTCTTTTCCTTCCTCCCCATCTCTCTAATCACCCCTTTATTCTCTCTCTTTGTCGGCACACAACTATAGGAATTAGGAACAAATTTTTAATTTTTTTTTCCTCTGCTTCCTATCCTTCCTCAATCTCTCTCCTTCTTTGTTTTAAAGAAAGAAGTCTCACTCTATTGGTCTCTATCTATATGACTCTATCAGCTCTTGGGTTCCAGATTGTTCTCTGTCTATTATTTTCTTCTACCAAAAACAGATAATAGATGGCAAATTCATGGAGTTGGAATGAGAGTAATAGCACCAGACCACCAATTGCGAGGAGAGTCCATGGATCTGCCTCATCAATTTCCTTTTCCTTGTACGAATTTGTAGCCGCAATTTGATTGGAGATAAACAGAATAAGGGTTCAGGAGAGGACGGGAATTAGTTCCAGTTTTAGTTTTTCAATTTTTTATTATTTGGAAAGTCATTTCAACATTGTTGATGACCTGCACACCATCGAAATCCATGAGTACCGATGAGACAGCAGCAGAGCGGGATGGAGCACAGAGAGAGCCACAGTGGGAGAGAGGGAGAGCGGAACAAGACAGAGATACGACGACGATCGGAGAAGTAAAGTCAGGGCGAATATGGGCGATTTGGATTTCAGATTAAATGTAGCAAAACAAAATTAGATTAGACTGTGATGAGCAAAGAGGGAGACGGGATAGATTTCAATTTGGGATTCAGCATGATAAAAAGGACGGTGGGAGTCTCGATTTCCGGTTCAGGTTGGGAAGAGAAGGAGAGAGATTTCGCTGTCGAGAAGGAAAAACGGCAAGAAAGAGGGAGTTTATGAATTGACAATAACAACCTTCTGAACTATGCGGGTTTTTCAGCATAGACTGACGTGGCAAAGGTTGTATCTTGGCATTGCCTTATAGTAATTTATATATATATATTCAAGGACGAATCTCCCTTAATTCCTATGCATGATTATCTTTTGTCTAATTCCCCACTTAATTTTTTAATTAACTATGATAAAAAGGGTTCACCATATGTGTACTAGTATTCGTTAATTTCGTAGACACAATCATGTTTTGTCGTACTGAAGAAATCAAAGAAACATAGTATAGAATCAAATCATATTATCATAGGCAAGAAGCTTGCTTTTGGGTCAATAGTTTTAGTCTAAAGCTATAACGAACTCGATAAATAACTAACTAATTTCTTTTTGTTTTTGGAGGGTCCATAGTTGTGTAGAAGGAATTATCGGTTCTTCATGGTCTTACGAGTATCGTGACAAGGAAATATTAACTCCGAATCCAAGTGAAAGTTACTAGATAATTGTTAAGAGTATCGTGAAATCTTTGAAAACAGTAGAGAACTCAAAGTTTCATTTATGATCGTTGGATGCGAGAGGATGAACGCGAGCTCATTGTAAATGGGATTACAACTTACAAAATGGGTTAGTTTTCGAAAGGGTTATAGGTATAATATGCCTCTCTACTATGACGTTTTATCAAACATGCCTCTCTTCTATTTTTTACATCAAACATGCCCCTGTACTATGAAAAAATTATCAAACATACCCTTATGTTAAAATTTTCATTGAAAAAATCATCAATCATGGTTGAACCGAGATTTAGACGACCCGACATCAGCAAATTGGAGAGAAAATGTCAGTTTTATCTCCCATTGTATTTCTCTGGGTGTCTTCAAAGTGAAATTATTTGAATTATTTAGCTATACAAAAGAAAAAAAATTAAAAGTGAAATTATTAGGGATATTTTAGACATTTGCGCCGCCCAAACTAAAGTTTGACCTTGGTTAACGGCTTTTGGATGAAATATTTAAACAAAAGTGCATGTTTGATCATTTTTACAAAGTACTGGGGCATGTTTGATGTAAAAATTAGTAGAAGGACATGTTGATTAAATGTCATAATAGATGAGCATATTATACGTATAACCCTTTTCGAAATGACTACGATAAAACTATCCATCTGACTCACATTGATCATGATATATATTTTGTTTGAAATAATTGGCTTTTTCCATTTCTTTGATAATCTGCGATTCAATTTTTTGTGATGCACAATCAAATTCGTAAGCAGCTCCTCTTCTCTTCATTTCATTGTCGCATCTCCTCATGATTGATCTCATACCTACTAATAATTTAAAGCGAGAGGATCTTCCCAAAATCTAATCTCAAATCAATCCTTTAACCCTCTAATCACAAAACCCCAACTTGCAAAAAGATCAAATCAATTTGATATAAAATCTTGTATGATGCATGCACACGGCTGGATGTTGATTGATTAATTGCAAAGGCTACTAGCTGGTTGCTGATATAACATGAATTTTTTGATGAATTGCGATTTGATATAACATCACTTTTCTCTCCCAAATAAAGGATTATAAAACCGTACCGAAGATTGTATTGGAAAAGTCACCGATAGTGTATTTTGTGTTAAATTGTGGTTAAATCGGGGTTCAACCGCTTCATACCGCTACAATCGTGCATCTGTATAAGTTCTTATAGAAGATTTTTCATATCACACCGTCAGTACGATCCGATTTCACAAACACTTCACTAAACGCAACACCTATTCCTCACAAATAATTCTCCTAATTCCAAGTTCTTTGATGGCTAAATCAATTCTTCTAATATTGACCCCTTTGAATTGACATTAATCTTACCTAAACCTAATTTAGTTCCCACTAGGTGAAGCTGCCATCCATCTACATTACTAAAATTTGACTCCATTCAATACGTCATTCTCTCCTTTTATGACGCTTCTATAGAGAGTGATGACGAGTGTATCTTCCAAAAACAAACTTTACTAAATTTCATCTGTTAAATCAGTTTTTACCTCAGTAATTAACGATTTCTATTTGCTTAATCATGGAGCTTAATTCAGCTCCTGATCCCAAGTATTAGCACACAAAGTGCTCAAGTCCACTAAACCAAAGTCCTAAATGGTATAATATCTGTCGGATGGGAGACCAGAAAGTAATCGAAGGGGGAGAAAGATGGTTAGATCCCCAACTCTCTTTTACTAATCCTGTGTGGGATTCCATTTAACATAAAAAAAAAAGAACCTTAAATAGGTTTATTAATAGTAATGTTGTTACAGTTTTAGGTGAATTAATGTGGTCCAATCAATGCTTTTGGAGGGAAGGTTTAGGGTTTAATGACAGCATTAGCCTAGCTAACCTCTTTTAGGTGAGTCGTCAATTCAAGCTCAAATCATATGGTCGTGTTCTTTGAAGATCTGCGGAATCCCCAAGTTGGTAATCCGTCGTTGTGCGAAGTACGGACAAAACAAATTCATCAAATATGAAATTGGGTTCATGACTTTTGTTGCTAATATAAGTTTTGGTTCAATGGTTGTGGCGTGAGATTGTGAACTTAGAGATTCTGATTTCATGCTCATATTAATGATGTTCATTTGTAATTTTGCTTGCTCCTTATAGGTATGGTTAACTTTCATTCTTATCCGCCCTTCATCACGCGCCCACATCGCAAGTCGCAACGCTTCCTTTCCTCATCGCATTGCACAAAACATCGTTACCGCAGTTCAACGTACTGTGCCACACCAAAACAAGGTAGGAGAAATACAAGCACAAGATGTGTGATCTAGTGAAGAGGATTGCCCAATTAGCAATAAACTAAGATTTTGTAGTGCCTCTCTTTGATAGGATTCGATTTTCATTTTTAGTTATATTCGGCACGTGACTCTTTGTTATACTTGTTTATCCACGCAATAGAAGTGCTACTTTATCAACGGAAAAAAAATATACAAATACATGGATTCTGACAAATCATCCCTGTGTATTTCAAGAGTATCAACCATTGTGGAAATTGTGGCAGACCTTTCCGTGGGATGGGAAAGGGTTATAGCAAAAATTACATTGAGCTTGTAAATCTTTTGAAAATAGCATAATTAGCTAGATTTGGATCAGACTTATTCAATTAACGTGGTACAAATTTCTTAAATTTCAAATTTTCCGCCTCCTAACTTAGATTTCTGGCACACCTTTCAAAATAAAAACATTCGAACAATAACGTGGTACAAATTCCTTAAATTTTGAATTTTCGGCCTTCTAACTTAGATTTCTGGCACACCTTATTCAAAATAAAAAAACATTCGAACAATATGTTCTCACCAACGATCTATTCCATCTACTTTTAAGGATCTACCAAATTCTTAATATATCATCATTCCCCATCGAGCATAAGGATGAGAATGATTACAACTCCAAAACCTAGTCTACAAATGAACCTAGTTTACATACCAGTAGCCAATCCTAGAATATAGAGGGTGAAAACTGAAAACACAGACAAGTAGACTATAATCATAGATCAGTCGCAACAAAATGCTTGCGTTGGAATATCATGTCACACATAAACTAGTTTGTGAAGCTAATAAAGCATACTCTACAAGAACCCTCCAATTCTTTCTGCAGCAAACCATTATCGTTCATCCTCATTCTGGCCTGCGCATTTTCTGTGTAAGTGAAGGTTCTTTGTAGGACTGTACCTTAACAGCAGCTCTTCGAACAGGCCGTCCAATCGAAGATCGATGTGATGCTGCTGCATCTACTAGAGCTTCACTTCCTGGTTCAGAAGTATCTTCCTGCATCCTTGATGACGGGGATACTGCAGATTTAGTATCTTCTATCTCAAACAATTCCTCTGCTGGTGGCTCTCTCTCTGGGGACTTGAAACGTGCAGACTGCCTTCTCAAACATTGCCTACACAAATAGAAGAGGTATCAAAAAGTTCAGTTTGGAGCAGATTTGGTTTGTGTCTTCTGATGCTGTGATCGAATGCGAAAAGGACTCTTCATTGCACACTCAAATCAACCAACCTTTTGGTTTCGGCCTTCTCTTTTTCTACTTCAACTTGACTTGTAGATGGGCCCAGTGCTGCAAAGTAGTTTGGAAGGTTATGTTGGGAAACCAGAAGATTAAGAATGAGAAATTGGGAGACAGTTTATGTTAAAAATCGTTACATTGACTTCTGGTGGCTCGCACTCTGCCACGGTTACACGGTTTCTTGCCATTGTTGGCTTTCTGTAAACGTTCTGCGGTTACCTCTTCCCTTACCTAGGCCACACAAATTACAATGAGATGACGAGGAATCCAAATAGTAGGATGCGTCACAATCTATCAAGATAAAGCTCACCTGGGGGACAGCATCTTGACGTTCTGTAACTGGCTTTCCCTATACAATTAGCATATAAACGTTACATTCGAAGTGCCTAAAGATCCATAAGACTGAAAATTCCTGTTGCAGAGATAACCAAAAGACCAACCTCAAGTTCTGAACCTCTTGCTTTAAGCAAGGCATCCTTGCAGGCAACTTCATGCTGTAATACCCTCAGCTGCAGTAAAAAAACACACCAGAGTTCTGAAAGTCTAAACACTAATGTACAACTGATCATTTTGTTCTTGAAGCTCTCACACAAGTGAAACTTTCGATAGATAAGTGATGTTGACTCTAAAAGAGATGGGACAGATCTCAGCTATCACCTATTACTCCACAAGACCATCCCCTCGAGGTCAGAGAAGTGGAACTTACCCGATCTCTTGCCGTGTTAACCTCCTGAAGAAACAATTGAAATGGAAGATTTAGCAACTGAGCGGAACAAAATGTTGTATGGAAATGAGACCAACTTAAGAGAATGCTGCGTAAAGAGAAAGCCGTACAGCGGACATTTGGCTGTTGGATTGAGCAAGACTTCGATTCTGCTGGAGCACTGTCTGGTATCCACGGTGTAGATTCTGCATCTCCGTTGCCCTTAACGCCAACATTTTACTGTTACAATCGCAAAATGAAGGAGACACGCTAAACTCAGTAGCAATAAAAAGAAAAACAACTACAGCTGTCCTCTAAGCTTTATCAAGTTCCTCAATTCGTTCATTACCCCCTCTTAACTCTCTTCAGCAACAAAACAACCCAACTAACAAAGACGGAAAATCCCCAACAAAAAGATACTTACTCTCTCTCATCGACGAGTTGCAACAGTGCGGAGAAATCCTTTTCCCTTAACACCAACATTTTACTGTTTCAATCACAAAATGAAGGGAGACACACTAAACTCAGTAGCAATGAAAGAAAACAACTAGTGCTGTCCTCTAAGCTTAATCAAGTTCCTCAATTAGTTCATTACCCCCCTCTACCTCCTCAGAAACCAAAAAACCCAACAACAAAGACGCAAAAAATCCAAAACAAAGGGGGGGTGCTTACTCTCTCTCCTCGACGAGTTGCAACAGTGCAGCTTTCTCCTTTTCCGACTTCAGAGCAAGAAGAAACGTAGCAAGAGTTCAGAGCGCGGTTAGAACAGAAACCCTAATTCAATTCCATGGATGCAGCAAAGGAATCGAGGCGAAGGAATTCTCTTTGTTGTTTTCCCTGTTACCTGAAGAAGGCGATTGAATAGGTCTCCGGAGGGGTTGTGGTCTCGGCTGGAGTTCGGCTTCAGAACAGCCAATTCGGGTGGCGGTGGAAGGTTGGAAATGTCGGCGAGCCGTTTTCTCGCCGTGCTTCCCAACGGAGATCTCATCGCCAGCGTTTCGCCTCCCATCTGTTGACCTGGTTTATCCCGACGGCCGGTTTAGCTCAGAGGGGGGGAATTTCTAGGGTTCAGGCCAGAATGTCGAGTTGAGGACCGGAAGGGGGAAGATTCGCAGGATTGGGTTTGGGATTGACCGATTAAGTGAGGAAATGGGAACTGGGAAGGAGCAAAGCTAGAGAGAGAGAGAGATGGGAATTGGAATTTGGAAAGAAGGATTGAAGGAGCGGGACGGTAGAGTGTTAGCACTTAGCATTGGATCTCGAACGGCTTTCCGAACCTTCACTGCCAGCCTACCAAACCAGTTTTTGAAATTCCGAACCTCATATTTTATTCTCTGAGGTTGCTAATCTCGGTAGACCGACTCATGGTTGAACCGCGACTCGGGTAATATGATCGACAGGTTGAGTTTTTTTTTTTTTTTTTAGATAAATCTTTTTATGTGAAATCTATCTAAATGTGCACAACAGAATCACAGATTCATTATATTGCTGTGACGAGTTAAATGTGAAGCAATCACTATTCTTTTCCAGGTATGTGTAACGAGTTAAATGTGTGTTGTTTGGAGGAAATTAAAACATGTCGAGTGGATTGACTCTAAATTCTGGGATTCGAGTCCAATTTCAAGAGTTACCCAAATTATCGAGTTCGAGTTGAAGAAAATTAAAAAAATGTCATACTTTTATTGTCACATGAATCAAGAATTAAACTTCAATAGTAATTGTAATATAATAAATCTACTATGTACATTTAGATATATACAAAAAATAGAAAATTATATTTTTCTAACCCGAGATGTTGGCTTAGTGATTGACTGATAGTGTAGGGATGAAAACATTCATCATGAATTATATTAGAATATTGAGACTAGATAAGACCACGCTTGTGTGATCTGATTCGGCATGATCTGGACCATGCACACGAAATTGTGCTAAAATAAATAGTTTGTTTAGTCAACCACACAAAAATCGAAACATTAACGAAGAATTTTCTTTTTTTCTTAGAGCATAAATTCCAGCATGCACGCATGCATAATTTTGATACTATATGTTTCCTCGGAAAAACCAAATGCCACCGCCGGTGCCGAATTTGTTTCCGGCGATGTTGATTCGATGTTTTGCGATGGAAACTCTTGCGGTGCCGTTGATCGAATGCACCGCTGATTGCTGAAATCGAGACGACCGTCAAATATCCGCCGCCGAATGTCGGCGCCGTTGATTTGATCGATGCACCTCTAAATGATGAAATCAACGTGACCGTCAAATATCCGCCGCCGAATGTCGGCGCCATTGATTTGATCGATGCACCTCTGACTTCTAACCAACGCGACCGTTACTGCGGTTCGCACCTCTCCAAACTACGTTCGAACGAGGGTGTTTGAGTTTTGGGAATCTACGTTACGACTACTCCTATGGAGATTCCTGTGGAGAGCTCCGCGACTACGACTACTTCTACCAACTATGGAGATCCTTCCTGGAAGGAGAGCTCCGCGAAGGAGTTACAGAGAAAAGGTAAAGTTTTGACAGAGTGTTTATGTGTTGATTTGGTTGTGCCCTTCTCTCTCCTTGCTCCAGTGATTTTATCTGAAATCACTTGCGTAGTCTTCACGCCCCGTAGAACTGCTTCCTCAACCGCTCCATCGTGAACTCCCACGTGTCTCAACCGCTTCGTTCCTCAAACTGCTTCGCGTGAACTTTACGTGAGTTGTTTTCATGATCACGCGATGTCGTTTCCTTTCCCAAACAGCTCTGTTTGCTTTTCCTTTTGCGACATTGTTTTTTAATTAAACACTGTCGTTTGCTAGTACAGCGTTACCGTTGGGCTTGCTCGCGGTACCGTTTTTAATTAAACGACACCGCTAACATAACCAAAAATATTAATTCATGGAACCGCCGCGAGTCTGCACTCGCATGGGGCTGGGCGAATTTTGGTCACTTACCCAATATATTTTTTTTATTTATTTAATCGGTACCGCTTATCAAGGCTCTCGCGACATCATTTTTAAATCCGCGGTACCGTTTTTATTTTCCGCGATGCCGCTTGTCTCCATGCGGTACCGCTTCTCCCCTTCCTACAAGGAATAAAAATAATAATAATAATAATAATAACTCCTTTTCCAACACCAATACTACGTGCGCGGCCCCCATCATGTTTTCTGGTACACAGTGTTGTTTCCAATGCCACGGTACCGGTGAGCTCCCTTGCGGTACCGTTTTTCTGATCCGCGGTGTCGTTGGGTTTATTCGCGGCGCCATTTTTAGCCAAACAACACCGTTTCCCAGTCTCGCGATGCCGTCGAGCTTTGAGGTTCGCGGCACCGTTTTATCTCTTCGCGGCATTGCTTGACTCCAAACGGTGTTGTTACTCTCCTCCTCCGACAAGGAAAAAATAAAATAAAAAACATTCCTTGTCCAACAGCAACACATGTCCTGCGCATGACTCACACATGGTCTGCAACCAATGTCGTTTCAAGTACCGCGGTACCGCGGAGCCTCTTCGCGGTCTCACTTAAATTCTCGCGGTATTGCTCGACTCCAAACGACATCGTTTTGGCCATGCGATATCGAATTAAATGCCGAGACTCATTATTACGGCATTGAATTTAGGCCAAAAATATTTTAGGTGTAAACACTATAAATTCAAGTTAATAACAATAAACACAAAGTCAGAGCAACCCAACTTGCATCAAACTCATCATAAACATTAACATATTGTCATATGGAGACACGGTCGTCTCTGCTCCGTAACAACGTGGGGTTTCTGATTGAAGGAGGCGACGATCATCATGGTATTGTGTCGTGTCTTATCTCTTATTTTTCTTCTGTTGTAGGCATGGCAAGGCCGAGCGAGTCAAAAACGAGTCCATCATCAAATCAATGGCGGCGGTGGATCAGTGGGAATTAGGGAACGATTCGGCCAACATTACACCCATACATACAAGCCTTCCGAGTACCGGCCCCAGCTGCAACGCTGATAACATGTTCACAAAATGCTATGATTATTGCCATTCAGAGCGCCATGTTTTCTACTATTATTACTGTGATGTTGATGGAAGGTGTCGTTGCAAATATGACTGACTGAAACTTCCTTCCTTCCTGTTTGGCTCCTCCGTCTTCACGCATCCGTGTTGGTCGTTTCTCGTTTGTATTTGCGACAGGAACTGTTCATCTGGTGGTAAGAAAAGTTCTTTGGTCGATGGATTGATTAGCTACCGACTGCCGTATGTAATAATGTATATGTGCTCCATTTGTACTTCTTTTTGGTTGTCTATGAAAAAGAGAGACACTAAATTCAACCCAATTAAAATTCCGAACCAACCCGGTGGTCAGATCCAAACCAAACCTACCCAACCATTCTCCTCTCCCTCTCCGCCGCCGCCTCTACCACACATCAAGCCTCCACATCGTCGTTCAATCCTTCTTGAAACCAAGACAATTTAAATAATAAATCAACCAGTAAATTCATAATTTCAACTAAAAATAGCTTAAACTAAGCTCTCTGTTGGCTTCCTAAATCCTAAGTGGTGGATTACGACAATGACGGCGACGAAGCCATTACGATTTAACGACGAGCCAAATGAGTCCACTCTCTGATGGGTAAAATCTAACTTACAGTTTCAAACTATAGCTCGATTCCTCGCTCCTCGAGCTTTATGATTGCATTTTTTTTCTCATAATTCATATTTCCTTATTTATGTTAGTTGGTTTTCTCGGTTATCGAATTATGTGGTCGAATCGTACAAAATTAAACTTTTGTGATCATTTTTGTACGAATTCCAGACGTATTCGACCATTCCTGATAGTTACCCCCAAGTCCCAACGTGTCAATCACTCTCTTCGTCACATCCCACCAGCGGTATATAGCACTCCCAAAAAGCAAGTTGTGGAAAATGGAGAAACTTGCAAAACCGAATCTGTTGACTGGCAAATCCACAACGACCGCAATTCACATATCACACAAGTCTCCAAACTTTAGCCAAAAGCAACGAAAATGGGAGGCAGGAATTTGTTATAAGTGAGCACTACCGAGCAGTGGCAGTAATACTAGGCAATTCAACCATGGCCACCCCCTTCTCCTTCTTCCTCCTCGTCGTTCTTCTTATCACCTCGGCAGCTCCTTCCAATGGCTGTCCTCACTACCAGAAAGAAGCCCTCCTCGAATTCAAATCCCTCTTACTCGCAAACACCTCCGCCACCGCCGACAGTCTGCTCGAATGGGACCCCGACACCAGCTGTTGCGGATGGTCCGACGTTGGTTGCTGGTCCGAAGTGGAACCTCGCGTGGTAACTGATCTTGACTTCTCCTATCTCGTCCCTTCGATACTGGACGAAAACGCCACCGTGACTTCCGCCATTCTGGCCCCGCTCTTCCGCTTGACCACGCTCATGAGACTCGACCTGACTACCAATTACATACACGGCGAGATCCCGCCTGAAATCTCCAACTTAACCCGGCTCGAGGACCTCGATCTCTCCAGCAATCACTTCAGCGGCGCCATTCCTCCTCAGCTGTTTTCCCTGACCAGTCTCCAAACCCTGAGGCTCAGCGTCTATGAAGCTGAGAAGACAGGGAGCTACATTGATGGGCCATTTGTGAGGCGGAGTTACAAGAACGGGAATTTCCTGACTGGGGAAATCCCGAGCGAGATTGGGAACCTGACCAAGTTGCAGGAACTTGATCTGGGTAACAACAGATTAACTGGTGCGATTCCACAAGCTCTTCTGGGATTGGAGAAGTTGGAGTCTTTAAGTTTGCGGGGGAATTTTCTGTCAGGGGAGATTCCAGTTGGAATTGGGAACTTGTCGAGACTCGACAGCATTTCTCTAAGCGACAATCGACTAACCGGCGGGATACCTCTTTCGATCCAGAACTTGACCAAGCTATACACGCTCACCCTCGACGACAATCTTCTATCGGGTGGGATTCCAGTTGGGCTGTTCGATTTTCCTGAGATGGGAGCTCTGTATCTGGGGAACAACAATCTCACGTTGAAAAATGTAGATGCTTTGGTTCCCAAATCAAAGCTGGGAGAGCTGTCACTGGCTTCTTGCAGCATTTCAGGACGAATCCCTGTTTGGTTACGAAACCAGACCGAAATTTCTTACTTGGACTTGAGCAGGAATCGAATCACCGGAGGGTTCCCAAAGTGGCTGGCTAAAATGGGAATCATTGATCTTGTTGTTTCCGATAACTTGCTCGAAGGTACTCTGCCTCTGGAATTGTTCTTGGAACGAGGGTTAGAAAGGCCAAGCCAAGGAATCCTCGACCTGTCGAAGAACAAGTTCAGTGGGAATTTCCCAGACAGCGATCGATGCGATCGAGATTGGTTCATGGCCCTGGTATTATCCAATAACCAATTCACCGGCCCGATCACACAATGCATCTCAAACGTCTCCACTCTGGCACTGCTGGACTTGTCCATGAACCAACTTTCAGGGGAGCCATTTCAATCCCTCTGTCGACATCCTTCCTCGTCTTGTCCTTCATACATTGACATTTCCTTCAACAGCTTCCATGGCGAAATATCTGTAGCTTATGTCAGTAATCGCTACCAATTGGGAGTGCTTGAGCTCAGCCACAACGAGTTCACCGGGATTTCGCCGAGAAATCTCGAGACCCTCAAATTTCTCGACCTGAACAACAACAATATCTCAGGTGAAATCCCGACGTCCCTCTCCACAATGTCGTCCCTCCAAATTCTGGTTCTTCGCAACAATTACCTCGAAGGCTCGATCCCGTTGCAAGCGTTCTCGAACCTGACCAGTCTCCGAATCTTGGACCTCTCCGGGAACAGGGTAAGCGGCAGAGTGCCGGCGAGTTTGGGAGATCTCGCCGGAATGCGAATCGCTCCTTCCGACTCGTCGATCAAGGAGATGGTTAGTCACAGCTCGGGTTACTTCAGCTATTTTGACAGGGAGATGTTGACTAGCTTCACTCCATTGTTGGAGGTGTTCTGGAAGACGCTCCATCTGGGTCTTCCCAACGAGCATCTAGGGTTATACACTTTCCTCGATCTATCCAACAATCGATTATCCGGTGAAATTCCTCGCACCTTGGGCAGATTGACGAGCCTGAAAGTGCTCAATCTCTCTCACAATCAGCTCACCGGTCGAATCCCGGATAGCTTCGGCGAAATGAGGGATTTGGAGAGCTTGGATCTGTCGCACAACGATCTGTACGGAGAAATTCCAGAGTCGATGGGGAAACTGTTGCAGCTGACGAATCTGAAGCTGAGCGACAACAATCTCACCGGCCGGATTCCGCACGGTCCCCAAATGGACAGGATGAACGACCCGGATTCTTACGCGAGAAATGTCGGTGGGCTGTGCGGGACGCAAATTCGCGTGCCCTGCATCGAGCCGGTGACGCCGGAGGAGGCGGCATCGACTCCCGGAGACGGAATCGAGAGCGAGGAGGGACTCGTATGGTTTTCTTGGATGACGGCCGGAATCGGGTACCCGGCTGGATTTGTGACGACGGTCCTTGGGATGTATGGGTTTGGTTACTTCCACCGTCCGATGTGGCGGCGGCGAAGGATGAGGAGCCGCGCCGCCATCAAGTTCTGACGAGGGTGCGCAACCGTGCAGCGGATACCTAATTATCGGAGGTTGTGTTGAAGTATTCAACATTTAGCATGTTAACAAATGATGTTTCGATTATGAAATCTTGTCTAGATGAACGGTCTTCTATAAAAGATTGTGAATGTAGATATTCAAAGTAATTATCCTGCACAATATACATCAATCGACCACTCAATGAAAAATTCGAGAAAGAACAGACATTCTCGTCGATTCGGAAAGTGATATAAGTTTGATCTTTTTGAGGAATACTGAGATTATCACAAAGATGATAAAAGAACTTCAGAAATATTTCGTCTAAGATGACTCACAATTTTTTCCCTACAAGATTACTGTCTGTGGTGTCTAGTGTCTATGCAGAGGGCATACCTGGCATAATGATCAATATTTCTTGGTTTTCGAGTGAAGTAGATATGTGGCTTTAGCACGAATCTGAAATCAGAGCACGACGAATTGTCGATTTGAACAGAAAAGAACCCAAGCAGATGAAAAGAGAAACAGCAGAATAATTTAGTGGATGCAAACCTTTGCTGCATAGGGCCGCAGATCCCCATGGCTAATTTGGCAAGTACAGTGACGCAAGTAAACACCCCACATCTCGCAGATTAGCGGCTTGTCTTCTAGAACTGTGGTAGAGAGCAGCCAATTTTCCGCCAAACTAAGGTATATGTACATTTTGAACAGATCACATTCTCTCTCCGCCATGTTAATGGCGATAAGGCAGCTAAGGATTCCCTCCTCATCGCACGCCTGTGAATGTTAAGCATGGTGGTAAGCAGAAGACAAAATCATTTGGTTGCCCAACAATGAGAAATGATTATTTGACAAGAAACTGCAAGTAAATGTGATAATGCAACTGCCTACTACCTTATCAAAAGAATTATGCAGTAGTTGATGGGAAACTGCAGCTCTGAGGCTGTTAGCACGGGGGCTGATTCCTGGTATGGATTCCAGGGCTCTTATGCAGTTCAAATCCTTTGGAACCCTGCATTAACGACAACATAACACAAATTTGGAGAACCAAAGGCATATCAAGAAATGCTCCTTTCCGTTTTGCGGTTTAAAATTACAAACTTCTCAAGATCCTTAATCAAGCATAGTTGCAAATCAAAATCAGCACATTTGTTGATTTATTGGAAGACTTCAAGTGTTTCAACTCTACGGAGGAAGCAAAACTTTGCTGTTATCTTTTTCTTTTCTTGATTCACCCTGATCAAAATTTCGGCTCAATGGCATTGAGACAGAGGAACAAACGTCTATTATCATCTATAGTTGAAGTTTCATGGAAGCCATTACTTCGCAAGCAATTGCTTTACTGTACAACGACAGTTCCTACTTAAAAACAATTGGAACAGCTAAACTAACAATTACCTGCAAGCAAGAGATCTTGCAACATTTTGACATGCTGCCTGCCATTCCTCATCTGTGAAGTAATTAATGACAGACTGTACACCATCATGCAGAAGTAGCAGGAATCCTTCCAGTTTGCGGTCTAGAGACAGAAGAACTATAACCTCCAGTAAAGTTTCAGCCTCTGAAGCCAAAAACATACACTCTTGCCCCCTGCTGCACAAATACAAATGCACAAACTAAATCAGAAGGAAGAAATAACTGAGCTATGTGAATCTCTTCTGTGTGATGTACTGAAAAATAGGAAAGAAAACAAATATATGAATGGGTGTAGGAATAACTCGTATAATATGCCTTTCAGAACAGTCAGATACCTTGCTTGACAGCACGCAGCTGTAAACTTTATCCACATTTGAATATTATCAGGTGGTCCTCTATTGTCATTATCTAAATCATAAGTACAACATATGTGGTTAGAAGAAAGCTTGCTATGCTTTGGAGTCCTGAAGTTGAGATATTGACACAAGTACTTATAGATAGGTAGTGCGAAAAATTAAATCATGCATTTAGAAACATCTATGCTGAAGATGCACCAATTTCAAAAGAGAATGACAAAGATATCATTACCACGACAAGCACATATATGATCATGCCACGTCAAATGCTGAAAACATCTAATCGGTTAAATGACATAAGAAACATAGAAGTGTTCTCCGTCATCGAAATTATGTGGAGAAATAAAGCAGATGATTCTTTGTATTCAACTATTGCTGTAGCCAGCCCCTCATCTGAAAAGGTGGCACGGATGCGACTAATATAACTATTAACCTAATGTAGGATTTTTGCAATTCACGGGGAAAAAATGTGGGACATCTGAATTCTGATAGACTAGACTCATATCCGTATAAATTGCACCTGGGGTCAGAATAATGGGTCAGTACACAGCCATGGCCGTTAGTCTAAAACAACGAGTGATGTGGCATTACTAGTGCTGGAATCAGGGTTGAAGAACAAACAGAAATAATATGCATTTCCCAACATCCTAAATCCAGCTCTTCTTGACTCCGTCAAGACCACAGTAAAAACTATTTCCAGCAGACAAAAAAGCCGTACCGATATTTTATTCTTGTCGGCAAGAAGAGTTCACTTAGCAATTTTCCATAGATGAATAGACGTGGAAAGAGGGAGATTATACCAGCACTTGGCGACTCTCCCTGCAGTGGAACGTGTAGAACAAATCCATATATCTCAACAGCTGTTTTTAGATCTGAGTAACTTGGGAACCACTCAACTCCAGTGGGCTGCTTATTATCCTGATTAATAACACAGTAAAGGCATGTTAACACTGTAAAGAGCAAAGAAACATGATCTTTTGAAACTGAACACATCACACAAGCACGTATCCAGCCACCTTCACATCAAGTTGAACAGCAGTGCACCAAAAGTTACAAGCAGCTGTCCTCAACTCCTCTTTCTGTGAATATAACACTGAAATAACCTGAAGAATGAGTAACTACAAAATAGTGAAGGACATCCAAAAGGAGTATAGAGAGCAGACTTGGACGGACTTATATGATAGATCCATTGAGCTACTGATTTCTCCAACCGACCACCTCTACCAACCAATTGCGAGAGCCAGCCATTTATAAGTAATCCTTCAAAAAAAACCTGTCCTGCAAAGAGATATTCAAAGATAAACTGCTCCTTAAATTCATTGTAGTTCAAAATTATATGTAATCTTGAATGAACTCAGTAAAACTCAAATCCTGAAATACGGGACCCAAAAGGACTACCTTCATCTACAGTGAGTTTCACCAAAGAATTGACCTGGTTGCTCATGACCGACTGCAACAAAGAGTTACTCGCAAGCTCCGGGAAGACAAGCGGCGGTGCAGGTTTCTGCTGAGTCATCCAGATACCCAGACCCATCATTAACTACGAAGAAGGAAATCCATTGAATCATTCATATACCAAAGCAAAGAAGACCTGGTTTCCAAAGACTTGCATCCCCCAAGTAAATTCTTCTTCGCCGCATCCTATCTCATTTATCTGCACCAATCAAACCACATGCTCAGTTACAAAACATCCAATAAAGAGACCAGCATCAACATAAGCCGCAATCAGTCAGACAGTGAGCACATCCCATGCCTTGAATTCACATTCTTCAAGGCTCTTTAGCATAACTTCTTGTCTGACCCCACTTTCATCATGGTCTTTCAAAGCCTTTGCCCGCTTGGACTGCCTCTCGATGACTTTGCTTTGCTCCTTGAAGTAATCAGTCAACAGATCATCCAGGCCAATGGTTTTCGTCCTACCAAAAACCGTAACATCAGACCCATCACTACAAAGGCCACAACCACAACTTTGGATGCACCCAAGTCGAGCGCACATCAAATTATTACTACAATTACTCCATAAACTTACTATCTCTGCGCAAAAAAAAGTTCCTTCAAATAAGAACCCTAGCAAACTTAATGACCGCCCATTCCATCACGAAGATCATTCAAAACACCACAATAGAGTGGTATAAAGATTTGAAACTACTCATATGGTTGATTAGGAACCCCCTTCGCCAAATAATAGGAAGAACCTCACAAGCGACTGCAGAGATTGGAAAAGGAGGAGGAAAAACCTTCTCTTAGCTACATCACCAGCGGAAGTGAAAAGTGGGTCTTCGAATTCGAAATCTAGAGGACCGTCCGTGTCCATGAGATCCATCTTCCGTCGTCGCCAAAGCAAAAGGGGGCGCCGATTTCCGGTGACCTAGCTTTTTACGCAGCAGAACGGTTGCTTACTGGATTAGTAGTAGCGAGTAGCGACTACGATTGTAGCGCCAAAAGTTTGAGAAGAAGAGCGGCAAAAAAATGAGATATCTGGGAGATAGGCTTTTTATGTTGGCTTTGTTTGTTTTTTTTTCCGTTCTTTAAAGAAATGTACGGGCTTTTAATTTGAATGGGCTTTGTAGATAATTTTTGGTTAGCCCATTTAAGCAACATGGGTTTGCCAATCCAAGGACTAGGTAGCGGTTACGGTGCTAATTGTACAATAGTTAGCACCGTCCTAACCAAGGGAAAAACTACTACTAGTTTGAATTAGTAGTGATTTAGCTTAGATGTTGTATTGATTTTATAATAATCCGTAGTGATTTCATTATTTTTAGTATCGTTTTTTTCTAGTTATCACGGTGCGGGTTAGCACCTAATCCCATCCCAAGGACCATACCATCTTTGTACTGCTACTGTACTGTACTGTCACCGTTGTATTTCACTGTTACCGCCGTTTCGATTTCCGAGCACAATAAATGACAAAAAATTACGGCACGCCAATGTAGTTAAACTATAGTTTTTATGTATAAGCGAAATGATGGGTACAAACTTAAGCGTAAAAGCGGAGCGTAAGAACGTAAGTTTATATGAACCATTGAAATTGTAAAAAAGCAACTTAAAAGACTAATAGGATCCACACACAGAAAATTGGAAAAGATTTTGAACTAGAGTACATTCTAACTCAGAACAAGTTCATAAACATAGAAAAAGAGTTGAATCGTACGCTAATATGAATCATTACTCTGAAATATTCATATTATGGACATCACAAGCCCCCCAAAAAAATTGATCATGATTTATGCTACATTTGGGCAGCAACGTCCACATTTCCATCCAAATCATATCATCTTAATTACCGCCATCATCATAGTTGTTATTGTCACTAACATCATGCTCCTCATAAATACATCAATCATCATTCATGTTAAAAGAATCATTTTGAAGCCAGCGGCATGATCACTTTAGTTTTTTTCATCCACAAAAAACCATTTGACCATCGCACGACGTGCCAAATCGCTCCATAAACATTATCATTAAAAGCTCTTATAAGCGTCCTAAAAGCTAGCTTTTAAGGATTTTTTATGCACATATTGTGGTTTTAAAGAGTTTATATTAAGCTTATGGTGTCAAAAGATTTTTCAAAGAAAATTACTATATTGGAGGAGGTAAGAACTTAAAAGCGTAAGCTTTTAGGCTTAAACTATAGCTTTTAACTACATTGTGGCACGCAAGTAGGGATGACAACAAAATCCGAATCCATGGGTACTCTGCCCGACCCAACCCGTATTGACGGGTTTCTAGTCGGGATTGGATTTAAACTCGTACATTATTCACTGGGTTGGGTTTGAGTTTAGCGGTACCCGACCCATGGATACCAGCCCATACTTATTTCATCGCCCTACTCTTCCCAAACCCTACCCTAATTCTAATTCCCCCAATCTCACTCCCACTACACTTATTTTGTATGATTTTTTTAGTGTAATTGTGATATGTTTGAATTTTCTAGAATGAGATTTTATGTATGGATAATTTGTATGGGAAAATTAATGTTTGAATTATATTTTAATTGGAACTTGTTATTGTAAAAATTTTACCACAAAAATCCATGGGTATACACGAACCCGCAAGTACCCAACCGGTTGGGTTGGGTTTAAATTTCCAAACCCAATAAATTTTATCCTAAATTTTTTTTTTTTGACACGAATAAACTCATAAATTTGAGTTTGGATTTGACAAAAACCGATCCATTGCCAATGGGTCGTCCCTGTCAAGTCAGTTTTTCCAATTCATCTCTCCTTCCTTTTACCTTCCTCTGCCTCCTCCGTGACTCGTAACTCGTAAGTCGTAGTCCCAAATAAGAGAAGCCGCGCCCTCCGCCGAATTTCATTCTGCTCCCTTTCTCCACCACCGTCGTCATGTGAAACCTGACACCCACCCACCTTCTGTTCCTCCCTCCCTCTCTCTCTCTCTCTCTCTCTCTAGGTTTCCATCATCTTCTTCATCGCAACCTAACTGCAAAACCCTCTTCATTTACCTTCTCATTACGACCCTTCTTTAATATCCTTCTTTTGGGTTTCCCTTTCAAACGAAGCATCGGAACTCCAACCCAAATTCCAGAATCGATAAATGAAAAACAGAGAAGGGAAAGGGAGAGGAGGACATAATTGATCTTATCCAAAAATTGTTTCTTTTTGACAAAGATCCGATCTTTTTTTTTTTTTTTTCAATCCCCTGATTCAGTAGGTGAAAATAACCAAGTAACAACTAATACCTCTTCCATTTTCCCTTAATCCCTACTCCAAAGACGACCTCCCAACCGCAGGCGAAAAGGCTACATCCCAACCGCCATCCAATCTTCCCCTTCCCTGGTCGTCGCATGAGATTCGGTTTTTAAAATGAGTCATGGCGGAGCTCAAACGACCCAGCAACAACAGCAGAGGGTTCTACGTCAAGATGAGACTAAACGGGAAGCAAGCCCAGCAGATGGAGAAGAAGAATCCTTATTTCAGATTCTACAAATGGATACTCTGGATCTCCCTTTCCCTCTATTTCCTCACATCTTTCTTCATTAGCCACAAGCCTATCCCTCTCTCCAAAACCCACTTCTCCAAATCCCATTCCACCGTCGCTTCCCGCGCCCTGTTTGAGTCTTCTTCCTCCTCTGTTTCCAATTCGTCGTCATTGCCGCCGCCGCCGAAGAAGAAGAACAGCCGGAGGCATTTGTTGAAAGATTTGAAGATATTCGTCTACGATTTGCCTCCGAAGTACAATTCCGATTGGCTCGCCAACGAGAGGTGCGGCAACCATTTGTTCGCCTCCGAGGTCGCCATTCACAGGGCGATTGCTAGCGACGACGACGTACGCACTTACGACCCATACGAGGCCGATTTGTTCTTCGTCCCTGTTTACGTCGCCTGCAATTTCAGCGCCGTCAATGGCTTCCCGGCGATTGGTCACGCTAGGACGCTTATTTCGTCGGCGATTCAGCTCATTTCCTCGAGCTACCCTTTTTGGAACCGCTCTCAGGGAGCCGATCACGTCTTCGTCGCCTCTCACGATTTCGGCTCTTGCTTCCACACCCTGGTATAATCATAAACTGAATCAAACGATTTGTTAGCCTTTGTGTTTGATTATCAAGTTTCTGATTATTGGGGGGAAACCACATTTTTTCAGGAAGACAGAGCGATTGAAGATGGAGTCCCTGAGTTCATGAAGCAGTCGATTGTATTGCAGACATTTGGGGTGAAATATCGCCATCCGTGTCAGGAAGTGGAGAATATCGTCATTCCCCCTTACGTCTCGCCGGTAAGCATAAGCCGGACGCTGGAGAAAGCGCCGGTAACCGGCCGGCGGGACATTTGGGCGTTCTTCAGGGGGAAAATGGAGGTCAATCCCAAAAATGTCAGCGGCCGATTTTACAGCAAGTAATGATCTTTCAACCCAATTCATTCGAGAGAGGAAACTTCTTTCTCATTTGGGGATAATTTAATTTATTTATTTTGTTTTCATAGGAAGGTGAGGACGGCGATATGGCGAAAGTTCAGCGGCGACCGGAGATTCTACCTACAGAGGCAGAGATTCGCCGGCTACCAATCAGAGATCGCCCGGTCAACGTTCTGTCTCTGCCCGCTGGGGTGGGCCCCGTGGAGCCCGCGGCTGGTCGAATCCGTGGCGCTGGGCTGCGTCCCGGTGATAATCGCCGACGGGATTCGTCTCCCCTTCCCGGAGGCGGTCCCCTGGCCGGAGATATCGCTCACGGTGGCGGAGAGCGACGTGGGGGAACTGGGGAAGATCCTGGACCACGTGGCGGCGACCAATTTGTCGACCATCCAGCGGAACCTGTGGGACCCGGAGGTCCGCAGGGCCCTGCTTTACCACGAGGAGATCGAAGAAGGCGACGCCACGTGGCAGGTGCTTTACACGCTGGCGAGGAAGCTGGACCGGTCGTGTCGGACGGTGAGGGTTTCGGACCAATGAATGAGGCGGGCGGAGCTGACGTGGATGGCAGTGCAACTAACTCGGCGTGGAGGCCACCTGGTAGTAGACAGGCTGGCTTGCTTTTCTCCTCTGCTTTTCACCAACGTGGACATTGAACAGAGAACAATAATGGAATGATGACAGCTAAGCTCTAGATTCAAGACCTCGCCGGCTGGGGAGTTGGTCGCCGGAGCGGGAAGGAGGATGAGCTGTTGTTTATTGGACCCGCCGGTGAGGGTGTGACGGTAACTTGAGATTGGATTGTGTGTTGTGGGGTGTAAATGAGAGAAGGTAAAAACAGAGGACCATGTAAGATTGATTGGTTTGGTGCATAAATGCAGAAGCTGTACAGTACAGGTTATGGAGAGTGGCACTGGCAAGTGTTTGATTTTGGGCAGAGTGTGGTTTTGTCCATTTGTCCTGTTTACTTTGCTGGGAGTAATGGTCAGTAGTCAGTTATTCAAAAAAGAAATTGGAGGGTCTGTTGGGATTGTGGTGGTCGTTTCTGGAATCTGCAAAAGAACTGGTGGAAAGTGTGCGTTGGGATAAGCCAAAGAGAGGGGTTTTTTTTTTGCCTTTTTGGTGCTTTCGATAACTTTTGGTGCAGAAATGATGCATTCTCAGTTCTCAGTTCTCACTGTCCAACAGAGGTCGAGTAGGGAGCAGCCGTTACCGCTTTGATACTCGTACACCTAGAGATGCAATTATGCAAATGAGTCAAGCTATTCGAATCGAAAAAACTCATTCGACATTTGGCTCATTATTTAACAAGTCAACTCGCGAGCCGATTCGTTAGCAAACGAGCCAAACATGTGCTCGACCATGCTCAGCTTGATTAGCTCGTGAGCTTGCTTGACTTGGTGGATTGTTGAGCTAAGCTAGCAAGCTGGCTTGTTTAGAGCTTGTAGAAAGATTAATTACTATTTTGAACATGAATATTATTTTGTTAATACAAATGTGTTGGAAGTTAGCAGGTTTTCTTAGTTTTTAATGTTCTTTTTATCATTTAAATTCTCATATTTACACAATTTTCAACAAGAATAATTTCATATTGAGCTCATCATGAGCCGAGCTAGTACTACGCTCGACAAGCTGTGGTAATGAGCATTTACCGAGCTATGCCAAGTCGACCTCGAGCTAGATTCTTTGTATTCAAGCCAAGCTCGAGCTGGATTATAAAAATTCGAGTTCGAACCGAGCTCGAGCTAGAAAAATTTATAAACGAGTCGAGCTCCATCTAATCGAAAACTCGACCCGGCCCGTTTGCAGCCCTAGATACGCCCAATTGACAGCATGAAATATGGTATGGGGGATTTTGAATTGTCATGTTTTGACTTTTGAGCCCATTGCAATTGTTTGTAGTGTAACAAATAATTCGAATTGACTTGTCTGATTTCTCAATTGTTCTATCCAAATGTTCTCAACAAGTTTACTGATAAACGATATGAGGGTTACATTTTCCATCGCTTTTGGAGACATCACATATCGATTTTGGACTCTTGGATCGACGAAATGTGACATAAACAATCTAACCAAAATAACGTGTAGCCGCGTATATTAGCTTCGACGATCAAAAGAAGTGAGTCAATCCTTAATTAGAGTAACCCAAAACTCCAATATCTAACAAACAAGTATTTTTTAAAAAGTAGTTCAACCGTTTTATACCGTAAAAACTGCCTATCGATTTGGAATATGGTAACAAGTCATCAATGGATTCATAACGTGACCGACTCATTAATGACTCAACTAAGTAGAAGTGGCAAATCTCATCCACACTATAGATGTCACGGGGAATTGGTGACGGAATAGAGAGTGGTCACTAATTTCTCCTCCCAGTATCTCACGGACGAGAGTGACAACGATAATGCAAACGAAGCTGACAAGACCCAGGCCCACGAGCAAAGTGCAGTAAACCGGCCCAGACAAAAAAAAATGGTGCAGAATGGTCAGTTTTATGGGCTACGGGCCTTATATTGACAGGCAATGGATATTCATATTTTTCTGATGAAATAAATACACGTGGAATGAAGAAAAAAAAAATTCCGACCTACCGGATTCGAACCAGTGACCTAAGGATTAACTGGCAGATCTAACCACTACAGTCCTCCGCTCTACCAACTGAGCTAAGGTCGGTTGCTTGTTAGTTTATCAACTCAGTTTTTATATATATTATCGTAAAACGCTTCTTTTAGTGGGTGTAGCTCATTACTGGACAAACGACTCCAAATTAAACCGTGATTCATGGGCCGTACTCACACCTTAGGGTAATCCAATTGTAAGTACTCATGGCCCATGGGCCAGTCCATGTTGTCGAAGTGGGTGTCCTATATTACTGCCTTCTTATGGAATTCGCTCAGCACAATCCAGATCAACCAGATGGGCTGAAAGTTGATGGGCCGGGCTTAGCTTTGTATGAGCATGACCCACGATTATACGAAATTCTTTTTTGTCTGTGCCAAAAGAAAGAGTGAGAGAAAGTGGTCGAGGGGAAAAATCCATTATACGATTCACAGTCCACACATGTGATCAGATATCAGGCGACACAGACAGACAAAGTACTATGGTCCATAACCTGGCCAGGTGAGAGAATCTAATAAGGAGTTGCTTTGCTTTCTAGGTATGGGAAGAAGACCATTATGGCAAAGAAACGATGAGAATGTTCAAAAGGTTTGACCATTTTCGACTGTACATTAGCACAATGTAACTTATATAGCTTGGGAACTTTCTCCTTTCTCGTAGGATAGTTAGACCCGATCGTCGGAGAAACCATACTAAGTTGGCGTCATTTTTTTCTTTATGCATGGTTGACATAAAATGTGTACTTGTTCATTACTCACTTTGATGTTTTTTTTTCATATGATTTAACTTCTTTTTACACAGGAAATTATCGTCGGGTGTGGCCCTTGCCAGTCATCACGCCCTATCAAAGAACTTCTTGCAACCAACCTTTTTTAGCTATATATTCGATCACATGCGCGATCCATCCCCTCACAAACGGCGTATGTTTTTCGTCGTTACTATTACAAACCTATTTTGTTTAATTAGACGTATATGATCTGTTACCGTTTTATGAGAGCTAGATGGAAATGGTTGACGAGAACAACAACAATCATAACACAGAAAGATCTCAACAAAACTCCGCCGATTAAATTTAATGAGACCATATGAGAATCAACAATTATGGCTCATCCTTTCATTCATCATAAATGTAACCTCATTCTCGTTATAAATCTTTTTCATTTTCTCTTTCACCATCCAAACATAAACTACAATTCACTAATCAAGTCCTCTCATATTGTGAATTATTAACATATGGGTGACAAAAAGGAGAAACACCCCCCAAAACCACATTGAATTGAATAGGAACCAATCTCTTTCTATCTTTAAATCCATTTTATCAACTTCATGGGCCAAAGCCAATCTCAATCCAAACACCCATTTCCCATCCCCACCACCACCTTCCTTTTCCCATATCCTTTTGTCAGAGCATCCACATGTTCTTCATACGAAATCCCTCCAAATTTTATGTGGACGTGTTCATCATTATTGTTGCATCATTACTCATTAGTAATGACAACACAAGGACAATAGTACAAAACACACATCAAAATTATTGACCTATTAACTTGATTGTCCAATATTCCCCTAAACAACAACAACAAACCAAATAAGTTAGGAGACACTTAGGGCTTGGATGCTCAACTACTCTTTGCAAAAGTAGTTAACTTTGAGGACCATCCTCACCACATCCCAAATAACCCTCCATGGCTCCCAATTCTTCACTATCCAAATGCACACACTTCAATCCCCAATTTTTATGGGCAAATATTTCATAATTACAGCTTTATCGTTATTAAACTTTGTGACAATTTACTTCGCCGATGTAGTACTAGCTTGCACTAACACTCAGGCGTGTGGGTGTGATCCCTCTGTGGGTCAGAACAGTAGTCGTACACCATGTAGTTGTTCTGCACCCAGACCATGGCTCTCTCCTGTTGCGAGCTCAACCCCCCGAACCCCCTCGGCGACCCGGACGTCGCCCAACATCCGGGACTCGCGTCGACGGTGCAGCCTCCGATCTTGAACCCCTTGTACCTACCGACGAAAGGTTGGTAGTTGTAATCGGCTCGATACCTGCCATGATCCGTGGCCCAATCCGAGGCGTCCCAGATCGAGCCGTACACCCACATTGGTCTCTCTGGGAACGTCGCGTCGCTCTTCCGTGGATACCTCCTGATTGGCACATCATCCACGAAAAATCTAGCCACCCGGGAAAAAAAAAGATGTAATTAGTGAGTCATATGATTAATGAATCAGCCCACGAGACAAACATTAATCAATCAAGTAAATTAATGACATTTTATGGAGAGGGAGAAGAAGATGACTGACATAATTTCACTAGGGTCCCAAAGGATAGCGTAATTGTGGAAATCCTGAGTAGGGTCGAACCAGAGATGGAACTGCATCTCTCTGCCTATGATGTTCCTATCCCCACTTCCCCTAATGTACACATTCGTCTGCAACGTGTACTGCTCCCCAGGAATCGTACCCAAGAACTCGATGTCGATCTCGTCGTGCTTCCCTGGGTGCGCCTCATTGTTCGACAACTGTGGAAAAATCAGAATTTTGTCACCGTTGTTCTGTAATAGAAACAGAGTGCTCTGTTTTTCATTAGTATGCTCTGTTTTTCTGGATTATGTGGCTTACATAGAAACAAGTAATGACGCCGGCGGTGTAGCCGGGCTGAAGCTTCATTGAAGCACCGAAGTATCCCGATCTGTATGACTCAACCGACTTGAACCCACTTCCTGTTTTGTCAACAATTCGGTGAAAACAGGGGGAAAGAAACAAACTTTATAAACAAAACTTCAAGCCATCGAGTGTGACAAAGTGGAATCCAATTTTACCTGTGGAACGATCGAGCCAAATCGTCAATGCGTCCTGGTCAAGTCTCTGGTGCTGAGGACCCCAAAGGGTTCTGTACTTTTGGTTGAAATCAACGGATTGTGCTCTGTAGCTAGGGAAGTAGCCAGGGCTAGGTGGGTTTTGTTGAGCATTAACGGCTGAAGAAGGGTTACTGAGAATTACCAGTAGTAGAAAGAGCAGAGCTAAAGAGAGAGCAGTAGCAGCAGCCATTGTTGATGACAACAGTGAAGATAAGAGAAGAAACTGAAGGAAAGGGTGCTCAAATTTTGTGAGGGAAATATGGTTGCTATAAATAAGAGTGGAGAGGTGCTAGAAATGGGACCTCTCTCTCTCTCATCTCTCACTCTCTCTCTCCCTCTCTCTCTCTTCTGTGACAGAAGTTGTGAGTTGATAGATAAGTTGGTTAAATTTCAGAGTGTGTGTGGGGAAGTTAGGGATGAAGACAAAAGTTGAAAGGCAAAAGAAGGTTTTGTTGGTTGGTTCCACTTGTATAGTAGGAGTGGTTTGGTGTACTTTCGTGTGTGCAACGATGATCTATTCTATACTTGCAACTGCATTTTTCCCTATTTGGGATCAATGTGGTTTTGTCCACTTGGATAAGTAAACATCTTCATGTGAGTAGTTATGTGGTTGTATTGCCGGTATGGTTTGAAGTCAGAAAATATGGAAGTGGTAACGTACTCAACTAATTATTATCATGTTTGAGGTAAATTACAAAAGGAGGAGTCAATCTGGCTTAAATAGTGGTGTGAGTTAGTGGGTTTTAACAAGATTTACGTATGGTACTCAAACTATTAGAAGTGTGGTCGTAAAGGAGTTCATCCTGTTCAAGAAGGACATGCATGCAGTGCGTTTCCGATCAACCTAGTTTCGTAAAACTGGGAAATATGCAGGGATGTTCGACGATTGAGATTACGAAAACGTACGGAGTGGATGATCAACTTTCCATGGGGAAAAAATCTTTGTGCTTCTATATATATATGACCTCTTTGTTTGAAGCTAGTTGCCAGGAAATGTTCATATTAGTGTCATTGAACTTAGAATAAGCAAAATTTTAAAGAGAAATTGACTAACGATATGGTGAATCCCTGAAAGGTGGCGAGATGGGACCAGACCAGACAGTTGCAGATGCAGAAAGAAGAAAAAGAACACATTTCGAGGTAAACAATATATCCATATATCATCAGTTCAACTGCCTGGGTAGTTTTTTTTATCAGCAGGTAGATGAGGTCTGGCCACCTAGTTAGCTCCTGCGGGTGTCGTGCTTATAGTTTATAGATGTCTCTTCTTTGTTTTTTCACTTTGCCTATCTGTGGACTCTGTGTTTGCCGACAAATTCATATATCAAGAGCATGGAATCATTAAGCTGCCTAATTAATTACTTAATTATATAATAATTATGATAAAGGGTAACGATATCACCACGTATAGCTCATTCAATCGCCTAAATTTTATGCTGCTGATGATCAAGATATCTCTCTAACTTTTTTTTATAAAATTTAGAAGGGTTAATTTGATTATCATAACCAACCAATTCATATGTCGAGTGTGTTAGTGTTGTGGTATATGATACACGATTGAACCTCTCCCAACAACTCGAGTTATTGGGATCAACTGGTTCTTGACATGGTATCAGAGCCTTCTGTGACCGAAAGGTCTTGTGTTCGATTCCCAGTGACCCCCATTTGTTAAGCACATGGTATTCTTGTCTTCAAACCTGTGCAAAATTCAAGCCCTTGTGAGTGGCTTTCGTTTGAGGGGGCGTGTTAGTGTTGTGGTATATGATCCACGATTGAATCTCTCCCAACAACTCGAGTTATTGTTCAAGCCCTTGTGAGTGGCTTTCGTTTGAGGGGGCGTGTTAGTGTTGTGGTATATGATCCACGATTGAATCTCTCCCAACAACTCGAGTTATTGTTCAAGCCCTTGTGAGTGGCTTTCGTTTGAGGGGGCGTGTTAGTGTTGTGGTATATGATCCACGATTGAATCTCTCCCAACAACTCGAGTTATTGGGATCAACTGGTTCTTGACAGAGTGCGACTTGTGAGTTCTATCCAAATCTTCTATGATTGCCCTTAACCACGCAGGATTATTGAGTTGATATATATATATGTGTGAGACCATAGGGTACATATCGTACTTAATTACATGCAATTTAGTTCGAAGGAGCTGAAGATAAAGTAAAGCGCGAATGCAATGTCGACGATAGATCCGATACATCACACTAATGGTTTAGCACAATTAATGATGATGTTCGACATGTGCGAACCAAAATTCCACATGTAAATTTTTGTTTCGACTGGACGTGTAAAAGAATGTCGCCGTTTACGATAATAAATGATTTGTTTTGACCGAGCAGAGTAAAACTCATACAAATCCTTTCCCAACAACTCGAGTCGATTAAAGTATTGATACACGATTGAGTCAACATGAATCGATAATTAGGACTTCCGTTTACGATAATAATATTACAAGCAATTTTTTGTCATTGATGATGAGTATAGTGCTACAAACAAACGTGTCTTTGCCCTTATTACCGACAGTTTTGGCACTGTGGACCACAAACTCTCCCCGCCCTTCCAATTGGGCTTCAGCTATTTCAGTGGTGCAAGAAATGGGCTCGGAGCAACATTAGCCCATCAAATTACCCGGCTATCTATATTGGGCTTTCATACAGATTTGAACTAGGCCTCTAACATACACATTGGGCCTCGCCTGACGACAAACGGACATGAGCTAAACGGCGTCGTAATAGTTTGTGGCCTCTCGGATATCCTCGGCCAGTCGGCCTTACCCGCGATTATTTACGCGTGGTTTCATTTCAACTTTTCTGGATCGAATAATAATTCTTCCCGGTGGCTTCGTCCTCCTCCTTCCGCCACAACGATTTCCACCACCAACGGCTGCCTGAACCCTAAGATTCGCCCAATCCCTATCCCAGAAATTATTCCCGATTCCCACTTCATAATTTCATTTGTCTTCCTCCAGAGAGTCAGGGCTTTCGAGACGCCATCGATTTTTCCATCGTCGTAAAGCGGATAGACAGTTGAGCTTCGCATTTGTTGGCGTAAGTCTTCCGTTTGATCGGCAATTTTCAGCTTCGGGTCATAGTCACCCAAGTCGGAAGAATCTCCGAAGATGGAGAAAGTAATGAACTTGATAAAGCCCAAGGCCAATCCACAGCAGCAGTTGAGGGATTGGCAGCGGAGGCTCCGTCAAGAGAGCCGTAACATTGAGCGTCAAATCAGAGGTATTTTTCAGATTGGATTGTGCTGGGCTGGTGATCGTTGTGCTTTTATTAACCCTATGGACTTCGATGGATTTTGATTTTGGGATTCGGGTTGAACTTTTTTGTAGATATTCAGAGAGAAGAGAAGAATGTACAGAAAGCAATCAAAGAAGCAGCCAAGAGAAACGACATGGGCTCTGCTAAGGTACTTTTCTATAGAGTGATTGCCTCTACTGTGATCTTTTAGCTCTGTGAATTATTCGATTTGGGTGGATTCATGAAGTTTGGCCCTGATCAGTGGCATTTTGTGAACAATGGGGATGCTTTGCTTATGTGGAGAGACATAAACATAGGTCGTTAGGATGCTGACTGAGAGTGGTTTACGTCTATCTGTTTATGTGATCATTTTCTTGTCATAAGGATCGTGTACAACCAAATTAGTCAACTAAGGTAGTTGATCTTTTATGTTTCGAAGGAATGTTGCGTGTTGCAGCTGGATTCTCGCTTATTGACTGCAGTGCTTCTTTTGCATGAGTAACACGATTTTTTTTTTTTTAGCAACTGAGGGATCAGTATACTTGATAAGCTCCCTATGGTCCTTTGTTGTGATGACTAATCGTGTTTTCTAATACATCATTAGGCGCTTGCTAAAGAGCTTGTGAGATCTAGGCAAACAGTGAACCGTCTTCATGAGAACAAGGCACAAATGAATTCCATATCAATGCACCTTGGAGAAAGTGTGGGTATGTATACTTCTCTTACTTCAGTGGCATTGCACTAATTTGCTCTGTGGATGCGTTGTTAGCCTCTCAATCTGTTTTCTTCCTTGTTGATCTTGCAGCAATTGCACGCACTGTGGGACATCTATCAAAGAGTGCCGAGGTTATGAAACTTGTCAATAACCTGATGAAAGCTCCAGAAGTTGCTGTTACTATGCAAGAGTTCAGCAAAGAAATGACCAAGGTTCTACTTTGCCTTCTTTTCCTCTTTCTTTTCTTCACAAGACTTTCAAGTTCTATCTGCATGTTACATTTCTTTTAAGTTTCAGGGAGTATTCTTTGTTATGTTTTTATAATGTAACTGGTCTCAAGTTTATTACTTTCCGTGCAGTTGCCATCCTTGATAATCATGGACATATTCTGACCTTTTTTTTGGGGCTGTGATGTGTCAGGCTGGAGTGATTGAAGAGTTTGTGAATGAAGCTGTGGACAATGCTCTGGACACAGAAGATATGGAGGAGGAGATCGAGGAAGAAGTGGACAAGGTGTTGACTGCTATAGCTGGCGAGACTGCAGCTGAATTGCCGCAAGCAGTCAGAAAGGAGAGAGTAAAGCAACCAGCTCAAACTGCTAGAGCAGCTGAGGTACGTGCTCAAACTAATATAACACCAAGATAGTGAAGGTAAGTATCTTGATCTTGCTTTTTAATCAGCGATGCAATAACAAAGGAAAAACATGTTTTGCTGTTTTAGGAAGAAGCCATTGCTGAGGGTGGTGATGATGAGGAAGAACTAGAAGAGATCAGGGCTCGACTTGCCAAAGTTAGGTCTTGAGTAATTATCAGTTGCTTTTTAAATGCTCGTCGTCTCAACACCAGCCTCTTTTCCCTCTGCCATGGAGGAAATTCTGATGTATCAATGAAGAGTAAAATGTGTTGTGTTCTGTATGAAAAAGCAGCCTGTAACTATATTGGCCACCATCTGCGCCGCCTCGGATGACTTGATATCATTGCCCGACTGCTTCATACCTCATATGTACAAAGAAGGGAGTAGTTAATATCTTTCCAGCCCTGTAATGCCCTGCCATTTGTGGCTCTCGAGTTCCCGGTTCACGGTTCATCTGAAGGCTGCATTTCTGCCAATTTGATCGTTCCTGTGTTTTTTTTTTCTGTGCCTCGATCGTCGAAGTGGATACATGAACACACTTGGACCTCAAAACATGGGATCATTTCGCCGAAGTTAAGGTAAATCCTGAACATTTATGGTAACTCCTTTGTGTAATCTGCCTAACAATATGGAAATCGCATATGCAAAGTAACTACTTTCTATGCAGAGTTGACATAGATCCATGGCATTCCAAGTTGCACATGTGGGGGTGAACTGATAAATCAGCTAGATTGCAGATTTGGCAATGAAATTTAATTAGGCAATTTGGTATATAAACACAATTTATAGACGATACTTATACCTCTATAATCCATTAATCGTGTAGTTTGTCCATTGTCGTGATTTCGACACTAGCGTTTCCTCCCAAGCCAAGCCATTGCTGCCTGGCCGAGCAAATGAATGGTCTGTTATCGCATGGCGTCCACGTTAATTCCAGTGGGATAATCAATTAATCTCCAGTCGGACTTGGACCCCGAATTTGGGTTTAACAATAAACACAAGTTGCAACTGAGACACACGCTAATTTCCATCCTCTGGTCCCGGCATGACGACGGTCGACGGCAGATTAATCCAATATACGGCATGCTCTGTTTTTCCTTCCCGGAGTGATTACAGGGGCTTAGATTGGACCTCGTTACAGTTGCAATGGAGTGGGATTTTGGAAGCCATCAGTTTGTTTGTTTTCGTTTATGAAAACCCTTATCTCACTTTGAGTGAAAGACCATTCTTTTTTGTCGAATAATGAATACAAAAAATGGTCCACCATGGAAAGAACAAAAACCAGAAGAAAATGGGAAGGAAACCAAACAGAACCCTTCATATATCGGATATCTTGCACGCAAGATCATCATCTCTTTCCCTGAAAATCCTCCTAAAAAGACAGGGGGAAATTGGCACAAAATATCTAGAAATGAAAATGCTGTTATCTTTATAGTAAAGCAAGATGCAAAGAGAACTGGAATAATAACAATGGGGGGAAACTAACTTGAATTGCAATTCTGTTCGGACCTTTCCCCCAAAGTAATCCAAGATGTAAAGGTTTTACTCAATAGGAAGAAGTGGATAGGTAGGGATCCAAAATTTGCTATGAGTTCTATGGTGAATAGTAAAAGAAAAAACAAAGTAAAGCTTGAGAGATTAGGATCTTAGTGGCAGAAATCCAAAATGTGTGATAAGTATTAGTCGTATATTATCTATAGTTTACTCTTCAAGCGAGCATGATATCCCCTTTCGTTAAATTAGTTTCGTCATCGGCCTATCTAAAATAATTGAATGAGTGTGAACTTATGGTGAAGATATTGATATTGAATAGGACGAGTCTTGGTTCAAATCTCACCGTCGTCAATGTAGAGAATACAATTTGTTATCAAGAGTCATTTTGTATATCTAATCATCTTCCACCATACATAATTAAATTGACGATCAAAGTAATTACTTGTACGTTAGATCTGTCGACATGAAAAAGAAACAAAATTGCGAGAACCTAATGTAGCAACATTTTAGTGAAGAAGACATTTAACGGCTACCTAGTATATATGCCAATTCACCCGATGGGTGTTAGGCCAAAAAAAAATTGACCCTTCGCATATTAGTTACTCAGAATCCAACCACAAAAAGCAAGAAGTTGGGATCTTCTTCTTCCCCCCAACGTTATTAATGGTTTTTATTATTCTAAATTACCATGGATTTGGACGCAAAAGTTTCTAATTGTGTCATTTAATGAATTATTAGGGAATTGCGTGCAACATACATAGTACACAATTCAATTATTAATACCTTGAATTTGAACACCAATTTGGCCTAATATTAATTCAGATTCTTCCCATTCTATTCTCATTTAAGGAAGTATAATTTATAGGGGGAAAATACGGCTAATACCCACAAAAATACTGAATTTTATCAACATTAATATTAGTCTACCATAATTTTTTCACGATGACGTTTGTCTACATGAACTTTACATATTTGATAACACGCGACGCTTAGTTGACCGTTAGATATAACAAAATTTAAAATTCTAGCCAAATACGTGTATCTATTAACGTGGATTATAACGATCAACGTATACTACATACGTTACCAGATTGAAAAACACAATCACCCTGCAACAAATGTCATTACGTAAGAGTTGGTGCCACAGATGTCACGATTGTGAAAATTCATAGTCTTTTTTCTTATTGGTATGAATTCCAAAACAAACAATTAAGGTAGAAAAATGAAATATATTTCAAGGAGGACAAGTTTGATACAGCTTGCTTCTCCATTTGACTGGACCCCTCTCCTCTCAAGAAACAAAAACGCCAAGAAAAACAAACGAAATAGATGCCAATTGTCATGGCGAGGTCCATTTCCAAACTATATATATCCAAAGCTTTCTCCACCATAACCCATAAAAATTTCCCATCCCACCACCAAAAAGCAACAATGGCTTCTTCTTCTTCTTCGAGTTCCCCTGCAGCTCTCTGCTTTTCGCTTACTCTGTTTCTCGTCTTCTCCTGTTCATCTGCCGTCGCCCTGAGATACCAACCGTCACCTACCAACCAGAAATTCGACTCTGCAGAATTGACGGCAAAAGGGCAGGCGGAGATGATGATCAGGTCCCTGAATTTGTTCCCCAAGCACGAAGCCAACGTCGTGTTGAACGACGATTCGGCTCGAGACGAGCCGAGGATCAGCGAGAGGAAATTCAGTTTCAACGTTACCGGCGGCGGCGCCGGCGGTGGCCAGGGGCCGTCGATCGAGCAGTTTGGTCATTACGCCGGATACTATTCGCTTCCCAGCACCAAGGGCGCCAAGTGAGTTCTTAACTTTTAACACCAACCAGCCAAACCAAACACCAATTGGGCAGGCAGGAAAATGTTCGGATTGGTACACCAACTCTCCAATCTAACCTTTCTGACCACGTTTTGGAATTTTTTTTTTCTTCTCTCCTTAGGATGTTTTACTTCTTCTTCGAGTCGAGGGTGAACAAGACCGATGCTCCGGTGGTGATTTGGCTCACCGGCGGGCCGGGTTGCGGTAGCGAGTTGGCGTTGTTTTACGAGAACGGTCCGTTCAAACTTAACAATGATTTGTCTCTGCGGTGGAATGATTATGGTTGGGACACGGTAAACCAATCATCTACTTTACTTGTCTTTAATGATTTCTTTTAATGTTTTTCTCGATTATCGTAAATTTTACGTTATGGTTTCGTTTCTTTTATAGGCGTCGAACATATTGTTCGTAGACCAACCCACTGGAACGGGATTCAGCTACACGACCGACAACAGTGACATTCGAAGTAACGAAGTAGGCGTGAGCAACGATCTGTACAACTTCCTTCAGGAATTCTTCAAAGGACACCCCAAATACGCGAGCAACGACTTCTACATCACCGGAGAATCGTATGCCGGACATTATATCCCTGCTTTGGCTTCCAGGGTCTTCAAAGGAAACAAAAACAATGAAGGAATCCACATTAACATGAAGGTAACTATTAACTAATCACCAACCCAACAATTTGACTAAATTTTCCAATCCGATCCAATCCATATATTTATTTTGTTGATCAAATGGGTCCTCACGAAAATGCTCTGTTTTCTTGAAACAGGGATTCGCAATCGGAAATGGCCTCACCGACCCTGCATTCCAATACAGAGCCTACCCTGACTACGCTCTCGCAACAAAACTAATCTCCAAGTCCGACCACGACTCCATCGTCAGCGATCTCGTCCCGCCTTGCGAATCCGCCATCGCTGCTTGCGCCAAGAACCAGAATTCCTGCGAGGACGCACTTCCCACCTGCAATCAAATCTTCCAGTCCATTCTCAACGTCGCCGGCGGCATAAACGTAAGCAGTCAAAAAAATACTCATTAAGCAATTCAACTGTTCTGCCTCAACTCCGACCTCTGAAACTAATTTCGATTTCCAATTCCAGTACTACGACATCAGGAAACAATGCGAGGGAAGCCTATGCTACGACTTCTCCCTCATGGAAAACTTCCTGAGCGACGACTCGGTGAAATCGGCGCTGGGAGTGCACGACATTGACTACGTCTCCTGCAGCAGTCAGGTCTACGACGCGATGGCCGGAGACTGGATGATAGACTACGAGACCGTGATCCCGGCGCTGCTGGAGAGCGGGATCAAGGTGCTGATCTACGCCGGTGAGTACGACTTGATCTGCAACTGGCTGGGGAACTCGAACTGGGTCAACGGGATGAAGTGGTCGGGGCAGGGGAAGTTCCAGGCGGCGGCCACCGTGCCGTTTGTGGCCGGCGGCGGCGGGGCGAAGGCAGGGGAGATGAAGAGCTATGGGCCTTTGGCCTTCTTGAAGGTGTACAATGCGGGCCACATGGTGCCCATGGACCAGCCCAAGGCCGCGCTGCAGATGTTGGAAGGGTGGATGCAGGGGAAGCTTGCGTTGATGACGACTGGGAGTACTAAACGAGGGATTTCTCTTGTTTGAGTTGAGGAAGAATTGGGGATTGTTGATAATATATAGATGTGAAGAAATGGTTGGGGATTAAGGATTTGGAATTGTGAATTTTTAGTGGTACATGTTGATATTTTTCATCTTATGAAATTGAGGTGAATTATGAAAATGATTTAAGATACAAACGAGATTGTTTTCTGTCATAACTCATAAGTGAATATTCCATTTTCATATTTCGTTAAGAGTTTGGTAGGCTCAAACATTTGCTCCTACAAAGAATTAAAGTCACTAGGGTTAGAGGGGGAACTGAAACTCGGGCTCAAACTTGACGAAGTTATGCAAAGTCTAAAAATATTATTGGATGTTGATGGATAACGTTATTGGAACTGAAGATGTCGCGAACTTACATCGAAACTAATAGATATACAAACTGTGGAGTTACTGAAGTATCTTTGGCCTTTTAGCTTCTAAACCTCGGCCGAGCCACTCCCGTAATCCACACCCTTAATTATTCAAAAAACGGACAATTAAGCTCCATTGCGGAGCCATCAGTCTAAATGGGAGGGGCTAAAAATCTATACTGTGAGATTTCGAACTGACGAGGAGGACTAAATCATTAACAACTACTATATTTTTTAAATTTATTAAAAAATTTATATGTAATTTTGCATGATTTTTGAGAGTTGAGAGTGATTGTAGCCTCACCTGCCATCAACGTAGCTCCACAATTGATTAAGCTAATAAATCCAAAACGACCAAACGATGACAAAATTAACAAAATTGAACATCAAACTATCCAAGGATAATGATTAAAACGTTAATTTTTGAGCTGACGGGCTGACCAGAAAATGGTCATTTCTAGATTATAGTCTCGCTTGCCATCAACATGGTCCAACACTAACTAAACTAACAAATCCAAAACGACCAATCGATAACTAAATTACAAAGTTTAACATCAAGTCATCCAAGGAAAAACGATTAAAACGAAGATTCTTAAATCGACGAACCGACCAAGAACAACATCTTGATTCATCAGGTTGCTTTAAACCTAGTTCTTCAGACCAACCCTACTTTTGCAGTTCACCTAATTCACTTCTCCTATCAGCCTATGCTGATGCGATTTGTCTTTCAGACGGGATGCTTTCTTTTCAATGTGAGTTGAACTTTGCGGTAAGACCAGTTACCTAAAGCCTGCCCATAATCTTGGTGGTTTGTGGCATAGATCTTTCAGGATCTGGTCATGTTAAAAACAGAGTCAAACCAAGATTCTCCAATACCTCAGTTATAGAGAAATTTCTGAACAGAACCAATCTGAAAACATGCCGTGATGGCCACTTATTCCTGAATACAGCTTTATTCCCTCACAACCTAGCTAGCAGCAGTAGACTTGATTCCAAATCCTAACAGGATTCGGATTATGGGCTCCCAGCCGACATGGCACATTAGTCATTTCTCATTGCTGACTGAATTAGTGTTCTAGAGTATGATCCAATGAAAGAATCTGAAACATGGTTCAAAATTCGGCTTCCGAATCTCGAAAAAAGTCCATTGGCTACTGATTTGGCCTTGAGAGAGATGCCATTTTGTTTTAGTTTTTTTTTTTTTACCTTGAAGAAGCTGATGAAACTCTGTTCAAACATGTTCATTGGACTTGAATTCTAAACGTGCAAGTGTCTCCCATTGGAAACTCTATATAAACCTTCGAAAACCCCCAGAATCCATATCAATTCATTTCATTCCATCTCAAGAGAAAACCCAACAATGGAGGCTTTCCATTTCCTATCCTTCACTCTGCTTCTGTTCTCTTGTTCCTTCTCAACTGCCCTGAGATACCCTGCTTCCCACCGAAACGAGATCGAATCGGATTCCAAAACGAACTCGGCGAATGGACAAGCAGAAAGACTGATACGGTCGCTGAACTTGTTCCCGAAGCACGAAGCCAACGTCGTCCTGAACGACCGGTTTGCTGCGAAAAATGCTCCGGGAATCACCGAGAAGCAGTTCAGTTTGAATGTCACCGGCGGCGGAAATGGCCCTTCCATCCAACAGTTTGGTCACTACGCTGGCTACTATTCCCTTCCCACCACGAAAGCCGCCAAGTTGGTCTAATCAACACATACTATACTAGTTTATGTTTCGGTTCGAGTAGCCTCGAATATTGACGCTGGATTTTCTTTCAGAATGTTCTATTTCTTCTTCGAGTCGAGGGTGAACAAGAGCAATGCCCCCGTGGTGATATGGCTGACGGGTGGACCGGGGTGCGCCAGCGAGCTCGCGTTGTTCTACGAGAACGGTCCGTTCCAGATTAGAGACGACATGTCTCTGCAATGGAATGATTATGGTTGGGACCAGGTAACTCATTAATGGCATCCTTGTTCTTAACTGTAAGTGATTCCCCCTGTTTCGGATCGCTGAAATCAATCTTTTTTCTCCTCAGGCAGCAAACATACTGTACGTTGATCAGCCGACGGGGACTGGATTCAGCTACACGACCGACGATAGTGACATTCGACACAACGAAACTGGTGTGAGCAATGATCTATATAGCTTCCTCCAGGTCTTGTCCTTCTCTTTCTCCTCTGTTTTTCACTTTCGGACTTTCGGTTCGTTCACAAACTAACATTTCTGTTTCTTGTATTTGATGGTTTTCCAGGAATTTTTCAAAGGACATCCCAATTATGCCAAAAATGAGTTCTACATTACTGGAGAATCTTACGCCGGTCATTACATACCTGCTCTGGCTTCCAGGATCCACAAAGGAAACAGTGACAACGAAGGAATCCAAATCAACTTGAAGGTACTCTTCTCATTCGTTTCCATCACCAGAGTATGAACCAAATTTATCCTGTGGGTTCTCAGGAATTTGTTTCCTTTTACTTTCTTCTCAGGGGTTTGCAATTGGCAATGGCTTGACTGATCCTGAAATCCAATACAAAGCATACCCAGATTATGCTCTTGCTGCAAAACTCATCTCAAAGTCGGATCACGATTCGATCACCAGCAACCTGGTTCCACCTTGCCAATCCGCCATTTCAGCTTGCGGTAATAAGCTTCAGAAGAACCAGTATCCTAAAGCTTTCCCCCCATGTTCCTTAGAAAGCTGTAGCATAAAATCTAACAACCCGTAATTGCAGATTTTGGAGGTGAAGATGCTTGCACAGAAGCTTTCTCCACTTGTCAGGAAATCTTCAATTCCATAATGGAAACAGCTGGTTCTATAAATGTGAGGAATCTCTGTGCTCGCTCGTTACGAAATTTCGGACTTCTAGTTACACAACCAACTTACATTAAATGGTGTAACTTTGCAGTATTACGACGTCCGAAAGCAATGCCAGGGCTCGCTCTGCTACGACTTCTCTCGAATGGAGCAGTTCCTGAGCGAAGACAGAGTGAAATCCGCGCTGGGAGTGAAGGACGTCGACTTCGTGTCTTGCAGCAGTGCGGTCCACAATGCGATGATGGGAGACTGGATGGTCGACTACGAAACCGGGATCCCGAACCTGCTGGAGAACGGGATCAAGGTGCTGATCTACGCCGGAGAGTATGACCTGATATGCAACTGGATGGGGAACTTGAACTGGGTTAACGCCATGAAATGGTCCGGACAGGAGAAGTTCCAGGGGGCTTCGATCGTGCCGTTTGTGGCGGGAAATGCAAAATCAGGGGAGCTGAAGAGCTATGGACCGTTGGCTTTCCTCAAGGTGTACAATGCAGGTCATATGGTGCCCATGGATCAGCCCAAGGCTGCGTTGCAGATGATACAAGGATGGATGCAGGGGAAGATCTAATACGTAAATAATATAGTACTATGATTCTTAATACAGGGCTAAAAGCATTGAGATTAATGTATACTGAAATTGGCTTGTTTATGTAATTTGTAACGATATGATGCAATAAGATGTTGCCATTGATTCTTTGGCATATGCTGCACCATGTTTATGCTCTACCAACCAGAGTCTAATTGCAGGGTTTAGTGTTGAACCTAATTCAAATCTGGTCTGGAATTGTACAGTTCCTTCAAGGTTTTGATCGCCTGCTGAAATCCAGTCCTCAATGGAACAATGGCGGTAGCCTTTCTTCAAGGTTTGGTAATTGCTTATTTCTCCGTCCATGAGATTTAAGTTTTTGGAGTTAAGAAATTGATCATCAGTGACCTTGTTCGCATTATTTCAATGGCTGATGACCTTTTATCTGAAACAATCAAAGTGTTAAGCGGAAAAAAGAAGTGCCTAAAACAGTATATAGTCTGAGATTAACAAGCGCCTAACCCCATTGCTAAAGGATAGTAGTTATTTCTGGAGGCTATATATTGTTATTTACAACAACAGAAACCCTGTAAACAGAGAGCAAGAATCTTGGGGGGCAAAAGCAGCTAGCTCTCTCTTCTAGCCTCCTGATCAAAACCGCCATGCAGGAGAAATCTTCAAAAAACTCGCTACGAACTACAGGATTGAAGAAAGAACAGAATAGCAGATGCCAATTTATATATCTGCGAAGCTGGCGTCATTTACACTCCAGAAGTGCCATTGATGGCTCACTGCAATGCCAGGAGAACACAGAAAATCTTCGTTTTTCCACCATTCGGGTGTAAGGTAAATTGCCGGTACTTTACACCTAGTTGAGTATAACACAGGTGACAGGAAATGCACATTGTCAACGAACCAGCACTGCCTTGTGAACCACTCTTCAGTCAAGTTCCAGCAATCAATCTGAAAAACTGTTTGATTCTCTGCCTATGAACCTGGGCAAAGCTTTCTGCTGTGTTAAGGTGACTACCATCTCTTACCAACCGAATCATCTTTGTGCAGACAGGTGAATTAGGTCATCAATCAGATCTGGCAGTGGTAAATGATGACAGAAGACCTGCCGCTTGGGCAGGTAAAATATCGCCGAATGTTGACATGGCAGCAGCTGATCTGTCTTTGAACATACCCACTTGTCCATCTGTCAACATGGAACCCAACTTCATGGTGCTTTCGCCGAACCTGCTCCCAACCTAGATATTACAACAGGGCAGCTCAGTTATACCACAACCTAGGGGAGTTTTAGAAAACGAAGTTGCAACCAATAGGTGAGGGAGGTCTGAAAGAGTGCGATAAAGATGCTATACCTGCATGAAAGACTTAAAAATTGGTGCTGCTACACTGAAACTTGAACTGTCATCAAAATTAATCTTGGAAGGAAGTTCTCTGTTGCCATAAGCTGTCCACAAATTCCTGGAAGATGCATCTTCTATGGATGCTGGGAAGGATGACTTTGTAGTCCCTCGGGAAGACAATGCAGGTGCACTGTGAAATAGAGTGAAGAAGCCCAAATTTAGACCACACTTGATAATAATAGACAAGCTGCCCTTACTCCAGAACACAAATGTTTCCGCAATTAGAATTTGCTGTAACAAACAGAAAGGTACCTGATTGGCAAGTATTTGAAGCGAGGAACAGTAGAGCATTGCATGATATTTGATTCAGGATTAGTAGGTAGCTTGTGCACAGTATCCGTGTACATGCGATTTAGTTGCACAAAGAATCCAAAGAGAACAGCATGTCGCAGGTATGATTGTCTTGCATTCTCCCAAAGGTATGGCTCATACCTACATAAAATGAAATGGGTTATAAAACATGAAAATATTCAACTATGCTTCAATCACAAACCCCCTAGAGAACTAACAGAGCATTAAGCAAGTTACTAACTTCCACATTTTTTCCTGACAGAGTTCTTATACCAATTTGTACAGGTCAACCAGAAACCTTACGTTTGCCAGTCGATTGGATCCAATCTTTGTGAGAAAGATCGGATTAGTACATTAATCCGTTCTCTAAAGACTGCCTTCGTCTGGCTCTGATCCTGCTTCTTTCTGTAGGAAACCTTCACTTTGGGAATTCTAGGTAACTCCTTAGCAGTGTTGGAATCAGCTCCAGAAAGAACATCAGCTGCAAATCTCAGGTCCAACAGAATCTGTAGTACACCTTTCTCTGATACTGGGGATCCTAGAGAATCCCTTGAAGAAAGGAAGTGCTCGTATATTTCAGAAACCTGCATGGAAATGGTTGGCATATTATATCAGGAATTTGTTTATCCACTAACAAGGGACAGCCTTCACTAACCCTCCTAGCTAATCACATACTGAAATTTAAGTAAAGCATCCACAATTCCAGAAAAATCACAGCAACCAAGACTGAATTAGAGACAAAGGCTGACCACTCGAAGCTAAAAAAACAGCATGTAGTTGATCCAACTGACACTATTTTCTGTCATGCCACTACTTGGGAAAACGCACTTTAAGATATATAAATATCTGACATGAAACCACAGTCCCTCATAGATTTTAAGATATGAGCAGCAAAAGGATCTGGATATGAAAGCCAGAATAAAAAGAGAATTTAGGAGGTACACAAAAAACAGCGAGAAAAGGAAGATGATAGTTCAAATGAGATAGAAGCACCCGAAATAAATAATATTTACCTTTTCCAACAACCTGGAGGCAAACTTTTGGAGGATTGCTTTGTCAAGTACATGGCCTCCAATTCTATGAACCTCTTCACACGCACGAAACAGAAATGAGATGACATAGAGAGAAGGCATGTAAGGAAGTGAAATCTTCAATTCGGATGGGCTATCATCAGAGTGCTCTTGCTTAACTACTGTCTCATCCCAACCCTGGCCAAACATACATGAAAAATGAAAAGCTCAATGATTTCTTTATGGTATACATGGCTCCACTTCATCATCCCCACTTCTCCATTAACGATAAGTTCGACTTTATCATGAATAAGAGAGGGAAAACGCTACCACCTACAATCATATTCTTAATAATCGGTCAAATATATGCTTGCAGGACAAACCACTACGCATATCAACATGCAATATGGAAGGGGGAAAATGAGAGCTCCAATCAAGTATTCAGGCAGAATCAGCAACTTCAACTTACAAAGGATCTCAAATAAAATTAAGATCTAGAATTCCAATAAGCACGGTATTCTTCAACTTTCCATATAAATTATGTTTCAGGTTCTTCAAAGTTATCAAATATGAATGACGAGCGCAAGAAACACAGAAAACAAAACAGGGACACCACTTACCCTCAAGGCGGTTGTTGCTGACAATCCATCATCTTTCCCAAGATCATGAGCAAGAATAGAAGAAAGCTCATCAGATAGCCATGATATCCACAAGCCATAAGCTCTAATGCAAAGATCTCTGATCATTTCACCCAGTTCTTCAAGTTTATGGCTCCCAGCCTCATTAGTTCCACTAAGAACGGCAGTGGCAGAGGGGTTCTGTTTCCTAGATCCAGCAGACGACTGCTGGCCAGGACTATCAAGAGAATCAGAAGCCGTGATCCTATATTGCCTCAAAGCAGATGGAGCTTTCTCAAAACCTGATGAAGTACCTTTGGACCACAACCTTGGAGGCCCCAGTATCAGTGGGAAGTTCTTCGAGTGGTTCTGGATTGCAAATAAAAGTCTCCCAAGAAATATAGATCTCTCAACCACTAAGGCAGCAGGCATAGACTGACCGACATTTCCCATTGCAGAATACAGATTGTCAAGCTCTCTCTTGAGTTCTGCAAGTATGGCAGACATGCAGGCATAGCACTTTTCTTGTAGAAAAGGAACCAGTTCCTTTAATCTGGGAGCTGCCCTGGGAGATTCTAAGAAACTCAGAACATCCTCAAGTACAACTTGACAACGTTTATCAATTGCATCCCTGATACTGCCAACCTCAGGGCCAAAGTACGCATTGAGACAACTCCCAGAATCATTCCCTTCAAGTGATACTTTATAACCAGAAGCTACACCAGGCTTCTTCGTATTATTAGAATCAATGAACCAGACTCCTCCCCCAGTTGATGGTCTGTTTAAGTATGCTTGGAAATCAATACACTCAGCAGGGTCACCTCCAACAGCATGAAGGGAGCCCTCCAAATCAATATCTCTCACCAGATCCTCAAATCCAGATTCGATGACAACTTTCATCCTCTGAACAAAAGCATCTTCAAACACCTCATCCCACAGATCAGAATCATCTTCGAGAACAAGCTCTCGGATTCTACTCCAAGGTAACTCAATTTCGGATCCAAACACACTCTTAAGCCACTCCAAACTTCCTTCCAATACCTGCTTGCTATCCATCGTCTCTCTAATCAACTTCTCAGCCGAAATGAGCTCTCCGCCAGAAGTAATAGCATCAATCAAGTATTTACCATTGATCTCACTCACAGTATCTCGGCCGCACAGCCTCAACCAAGTCAAGCAAGTCTCGGCAACATACTGCTTATCAAGTGTTACCATTGTGGACTCAAGTTTTTCCCTGAAAAGTTTCCACATTCTCACCTCAGAATCGGGACTGGGGATCCCGCCAAACAATTGTGAGGCAGGAGGAGATCCAAGAATCACTTTGTAGAACATGGGCCTATCACTCAAAACCTGCAGAAACATCTCCCCAACTTGTCCTACAGTGATCTGGATAATCTTCAACACTTCACAAAACACAGACACAACAAGCTCACCAGTACCAGCACTGTTCTCACCAACATTCCCTCCATAAGTGGCCAACTTCTGAGAAACCCAAGTCTTTCTAGTGTCGAGAAACAGAGAAAGTACCTGTTGAGGATCCAATTCATCTATAACGGCAACTGCCGACAACGCATCGGCATAAGCCCCAATGCCAAGACCTTGATCCAGCAGCCTCTCCCGGCTCCGCTGCGAAATCTGGGCTTTAAAGCTCTCCACGATCTGCCACTGGTGCTGCAGGAGAGGGAAGTTAGACAGTATCTTGGTGTGATCCCGCTCCAAACCGCCATCGAGGAGCTGGGAATGGACGTGCTTAGCACGAATGTATCTTCCCGCCGCTTCGAGGAACATGGACTCGTCGAGGCATCCCCAGATGTTCTCCGGAGTGTCGACCAGGTACTTGACCCGGCAGGCGATTCCGTAGGTTCGGAGGCGGGCCGGATTAGGGGTTGTGAATTTAAGGGTTTGGGAATCGGCGGAGGTAGAAGAAGGGGAGAGAGAGCGGATGTGGGAGTGAATTGAAGCAATGTTGGAAGAGATGGAGTGGCAGGAGGACTTCATGAGAACGATTGAGTCGGCCGAGTCGATTAGGTCCCTGTACCGATTGCCGACGAGGAGGCGGAGCTCTTCCTTCTTGTCCTGGATCTGCTTCCTGGTTGTCGCCTCCGCATTACGGATTTCGGCGATGGGCTTGGATCGGAAGAGCGACTCTGCGTCGCGGTGGCCGGCGCCGGGGCCCGCGGCCATGCGGTCTGTGGATGCCGACGACTGTCTCATGATGTATCGTCGGCCAATTCAGCCACCGAAAGCTAGTGGGAATGGAGAAGAAGAGAGGAGACTGGAAGGTGTACATAAATGGCGGAGTGGAGAAATGCGCAGAAAGAAATACAGTCGCTTCTGAAACGTGTTTCTCAATCCATAGCACCGTGATGATGATACAATGGACAAGGTTGGGCTGAGGCCCAACGGTCTCTTTAGTGGGCTCTCAAACCCATCAATGTTAACCCGAGTTGGACCAGACCAAGTTTTGGGTTCCGGCCTGAAACAGTGAAACTATACTGTCTACTGAGACACCATGGAATTCCAGTAGCTCGAAATAAGAACAGTAATCACGTCTCAGGAAGACGGAAAGTAAAGGACTGCCAAATTGTAGAGAAGGGTTTTTGTACGAGTATCAGAAAAGCCAGCGGCAGGGACGTTTCGATTGCTTTTGTTGCGAAGTTGGAGATTGAGCTCTCCACCAATTTCTGTTTGAAAAGTGCTATCTTGGATTCCAAAACTACTTTGAATCGATTCCAGCACTGGAACAAGCTGATACGAATTGGGCAGTTCAGAAGGTTAGAAAAGGTGAAAACTTTGATCCGTTAACGCTTTACATATGTAGCAGAGTCTTCTACGTTCCTATTGAAAGTTAGAGGTCTTGCAGAAAAAAGCTACAATTCTTGCTGTTCTTTAAGCTGAAACCAAATGGTCTGGTGGATTTAATTTTGCAGAAGAAGACTCTTGGAGTGAATTACTTCTTTGTCATTGTCAAGCAGGTGGGGATTCCTGGAGAAGTGATCAATGGAGGGTGACAGGTATTTGGCATCTTTCGGTCTGGTTTGAAGTAGGGTTTTCTGTTGCTTGCAATATTTGTTTCCTTTTTGTTTGATTGTACTGAACTGGAGTATTGATGTTTTGCTGTAACAGGCTGAACTCCCCGAGTACATGCGCAGTTATGCTTGAAGCTTTGGGCCATCAACTACAGTTTTCTCAGGTGTAGCTTCGTAATGATTGATTGTTACTGCTAATATAGTTTTGTTTGCTAAATATTTGGAAGAGATTGTGTTAGTGTATGGAGTTCTTTTTCTTTAAAGATCGCCTTATGAAGGTTTTGTTCTGGTTTATATTTAATGGGGGGTACTTGAAATTATTGCAGCGGAAAACCTTTATTCTTTTGGTTGTTAATGTACCTTCTTGTCTGCCGATGAATAGGATCCAAATTCCAAACATCTGGGAACCACAGTTTGGGATGCATCTATGGTACTTGTCAAATATTTGGTAAGCCTTCGCTTTAGTCATTGAATGGAAACTGGATAATATGATGTCCCATCTTACCTTTCGTATAGTTAGTTGCTCCAAGATTTTAATCAAGTTACAAAATCTTAACGAAGCTAAACTTGCGTTTCCGAGGACAACTATTTCAAGTTTTCTCTGTTGTGAATGAAATATAGGATTATGTTGAGGGTTGAACTATACTTTTCATCTGTCATTGTCATTCTTCAACCTGCCCCAGGGTAGGGTTGACATAGGTATGAGTATCTCATTTGTTTCAACCTAGAGCAATACTACGGCAAATCCAAGTCATGGACGTCAAACCGGCTTATTCTAAATGCAAACTGATGTAAAAAATCGGCTGAATGAGAAATGGCTGGTTCTCATCTTTACTCTCATGGATCTTTTGTTATCAGACAATCCCTTTTTAGGACATACACAGCACTTACACTAGCATCTCTTATGGTCCTTAAGCGTCCAATTCTTTTTTTGTTTTTTGTTTTTTTTTACAGGAAAAGAACTGTAGGAGGGGAAGGTTCTGCCAATCCAAGCTTAAAGGAAAACGTGCTATTGAACTTGGAGCTGGTTGTGGAGTAGCTGGGTTTGGTGAGTTTGTAGTCTTATGTATCCATATGTTCTAAATTTAATAAGAAAGTTTCCAATGTCCAACAATTAGCCTTGGGTTCGCTTTGTTCCGGTCCATGTAGTGGAAGAAAGGCTTTGTTGTTGAGATTCTTCTTATCCCATTCTGTTTTATTATCCTGATGCAAACAACTCTTTCCAGGGATGGCACTTCTAGGATGTGATGTAATTTCAACAGACCAGGTCGAGGTTTTGCCACTGCTTATGCGAAATGTAGAACGTAACACTCAGAGGATTGTACAATCAGAGCAAAGTTCAGGTGCGTAGGCGCAACCTGCATGATTATCCAAGAACACATAATTTTCTGTCCATTGAAACATTGTGATACTTGTAGGTTCCTTTGGGTCAATCAGCGTTGCTGAATTAGATTGGGGAAATGAGGAACATATTAGAGCTGTCGAGCCACCATTTGACTTCATCATTGGAACTGATGTTGTAAGTTTCTTGATGGGCTGTCTTAGTTGGTTGGGTTGTCTAAGTTTGTGTTCTTCCCTTATCTAAAATAGGAATTAAACTGAAACGTCCACATTTCTTAAGGTGTACAAGGAGCATTTGTTAGAGCCCTTACTGCAGACCATTTTGGCTTTGTCGAGCCCTAAAACGACAATCTTGGTAGGTTTTTGCATGATATCCCCCCATCCCCCTCATGCATAAACATCTGTAGTTCTGATATTTTCTGTCCCTCTGGCTTAACAATTGTCGGCAGTTGGGGTATGAGATCCGTTCAACAAATGTCCACGAGAAAATGCTTGCCATGTGGAAAAACAATTTCCAGGTGAAAACGGTGCCGAAATCTAAGGTACACTACATGATTCAATGTCTTCCTACACCCTTCTGTTGTACCTTGGAACAACTCTTACCCCTCCCTCTATATGCAGATGCATTACAAGTACCAACATCCTAGTATTGAGCTCTACATTATGGAGTTCAAACATAATGGTGGCGGTATAAGAGCTATAATGGACCATCAGCAAACTGATCTGGAAACAGGATCAGACGTAGTGGAAGAGGAAGAGGAGGAATCTCAAGCTAGTAATGATTCTGCAGTTGATAATATTCGAGATTCTTTTAGTGAGATTACTGATCCAGAACAGCAAGCAGTTAAGTCACCAGAAGCAGAGGGGATCACCGATTGGGAAGCGAGGAGGATTGGCTCAATGGCTGCTAGGCTTCTTCGTGATGTCAAGATAACCTAAAATTTTCATACATCTGGAGTACCTACTGCTATTTATCTTGGTAGTTAAGATGCTTGGTACATCCACTGTGATACAGAATTTTGGAAGAAAAGTATTCTCGTAGCAGAATGACCATTTATCAGTTAGCACTAATGTCATGAATCTAGTAAGGATTTATGTTCCTTTAACTCTCCATAGTTTAGCAGTGAGAAGGCTGTGAAAGCTCTGGTTTATGGCCCAGAAGTGGTTTGCTTTTCAGATAAGTAAGCAGCAGTAGTTGCACCATTAAATAACGATTTTACACAAAATAGTTTACTACTAACTTTTTCAATTTAGCTTTCAGTACGATTAAACAATATTTTGTTTGACTATATTTGATTCTTGATAGTAAGACCAATTTGACTTTCCAGTGATTTATAGTAATCATGGTTTTCACTTCAGTGGAATGTCAATTTGTTAACCTTTGGTTCAATTGGTGTTGGTAATGAAATCGGTGTGAATATCACTTGTACGATTGGTATGATCGATTTTTGGTCTATAAATACAATGACGACGTTTAGTGGATTTGATTGATAAAAAATTAATTTGAGCTTTATTTCAAGAATCTAAAAGTTAAATGTTGATGTTGTTTGTTGGGTTCATGTATTAAAGTTCTGATGTTGACGTTAAATATTGTATTTAAATATGAGTATTTGTTATTTTGTTTAAATATAAAAATAGATTGTAACTAAATAGTCTTTAAATATAGTTTAGGGTAATATATACTTAAATTCATTATTATCATACTTTTACATATTTTTCATTATTATCATACTTTTACATATTTTATTAGCTCGCATTGCTCAAACTGATTGTACCCTAGTCGAACTATATCACTTGCTAGATCAACGCAATCGAAGAAATCGGTTTGACAACCTTAATAGTACCGTCAAGAACAAAGGGATTGTTATAATTGTTGTTTTTTTAACATATTAAAAAGGTTTAATACATAGCTGATACTCTTAATCATTTGGCTTTCCAATTTATCTTGTTTCCAAAATCTTTGTCTCTCTCTTCTCGAAATTCATTTCCCTTTTTACAGGAAATGTTTTTTTTTACTGCGTCAAGAACGAATGAACAGTCGCTACTACTAGCTCTACTCGATGTGCTGAACACCGCGAGGAAGAATTCGACCAATTCCTCCTCACTCGACTTGGTTGAGCTGAAAGCGGCGGTTTCAGCTCCAATGCTAGCTACAAGATGGCAGCCAGAGCTTGGATCGAAACCGACGAGACAGCCAAAGAAATGCTCTCTAGGGTTCTAACCAAGTCCCCACCTTTCCTATTCCGCCCACCTCTCCACCGGCTCCCTCTCCGCGCCGGCAACGTGGTCGAGATAACTGGGCCTTCCCCTTCTGCCAAAACCCACATCCTAATCCACGCCGCAATCGACTGCATCCTCCCAGGTCAGTGGAAAGGAGTCGACTATGGCGGATTGGACCGCCTGGTCATGTACATCGACTTGGACTGTAAATTCGATGTGCTGCGGTTATCCCACTTGCTGAAACAGCGAATTACTGAAGCAGGTAGTGGATTACTGTTTCATGATGGTGAAGAACTGCATTCACTGTGCATGAAGAGATTCCTATACGTTCGTTGTTACAGCAGTTTGGAGTTTCTCAGCGCTCTCAAGACATTGCATCATCAGCTTGTTGAGAGGGTGGTAGAAGATGTTGAGGGGAATGGAGGTCATTGTTTGATGATTGATAACATTGGGGCGTTTCATTGGATGGACAGGGCAGTTTCTTCTTCTGCAAAATCGTTGCCGGGTTGTAATGGGAGAAGAGGCGTTTCACTTGATAGTATAGTCGAAGCTGTTGTTAGGGAGATGAAGAAGGTTCTTGTGGTGCATCCTATGCTTGTTATGGTTACAAAGGCAACTGTACTTGGAGGGGATAGAAGAGGAAGCAATGATGTTACCCAGAATTCTTTATATCGTGAGTTTATGCCATTGGTTTGGCAGTCCTTTGTGACACATAGATTACTTGTACGAGCTGTAGATGATGATAGTTGCGAGCAGCAGTCGAGATACTTGTTGGAATGGCTTCTGTCGTCGCCTCGGAGTTTTGTAGAGAGGTTTCTAGTGAAGGATGCTGGACTCTCCTGTGATCTGTGAAGGCCAATTTTATGCCTGCATTTTGACCTCAACTTGTGCAGCAGCTCAGGTGTTAACTTGTTTTGTATTTACCTTTTCTGCTTAATATTGACCACATATATTCAACCTCCCTTCTATGGAGTTTGGATTATCGTAAAAAGTTACTAAGAAGAAACCTTCATTTATTAATTGTACAGACAGATTGGTACGTCATCTTATTACATACAAGTTATGAGTTGAGAAGAGCACATTTGTTACACTGCTGCAGCTAGATGAGAATGTTTGCAGCCTACTTTTTCCAGGATCACTTGACTGGCGGTGCCATTGAAGAATCGTTGCGAACTTCCGCTGTCCAAATACTGGTCCTTATAAACACCAATATAAGCTACAAGCGGATCTCCCCTGCTCCCATCCACCACAAACCTCAACTGCTTAGCTTGCACAGTTCTGAACTGCAACAGCCGCTGATATCCGACCGTGGTTCCCTTTGCTACTACCTTCCATTGCCCAGCTGCATTCAGCACCTCCATATGGAAAGCAATGATCCGCTGCCCCATCTGGATCGGCTCCTGAACTCGAAACACATTGAACGACACCGGTCCTCCAAGGTCCATATGAATCGTCCAATTCGACCGATTCTCCTCAGGTGCCCAGTACGTATACACACCTTCTCTCAACACATTGTAAGCCCCAAACCGAGAACTGCTGCTGCCACCCCTCGTGCTGCTGGCGGTTGGAGTGGAGTTAGCAGCGAGGTTGTACGAGAATATGGACCTTCGTAGCTCGTAGAACTCACGAAGCACTCTCGCATCTTCAGATGATACGAGACCCAAAGTGTTCGGAGGGACATTCAACAGCAGGAGACAATTTCTGCCTGCAGATTTGTAGTAAATGTCGAGAAGCTGCCTCGCAGACTTGGGTGCTTCCGACGGGTGCCAGAACCATCCTGGTCGGATAGAGACATCACACTCTGCAGGCACCCAGTCGTGCCCATACGGGTCTCCACCCTGCGAATATCTGGTATCAGTGCCACCAATCTTGGCATCACTCCTATTGAAGAGAGACCAGCAAGTGAAGCCAGCTTCACCACCTTCATCACCAACCCACCTAGTGTCAGGACCAGCATCAGAGAAGATCACAGCTCCAGGTTGCAGCTGATGAATGAGATCAAACCAGGTATCAAAATAGTAATCCATGTCTTTAGCCCCTTCCCCTTTTGCTCCATCCAACCACACCTCCTTAATCTCACCATACCTGAAAACCAAATCCAATCCAATCCATCCACACATTCATTAACTTTTTCATTCAAAAGCAATGTACCCTTTTTTGGATCAAAATCTTACTCACCCAGTCAACAACTCTGTCATCTGAGCCATGTAGAACTCATTGTACTCCAGAGTCTTGCCGTAGCAATCCTCGTGGCGATCCCAGGGGGAGAGATAGAGCCCTAATGAGACTCCGAGCTTGCTGGCGGCGGCGGCTAGGTCGCCGACCACATCGCCATTCCCGTTCCTCCAGGGGCTGGATTTGACGGAGTAATTGGTGTAGTTCGAAGGCCAGAGGCAGAATCCGTCGTGGTGCTTGGCGGTGAGGATGACGCGGTTGAAGCCGGAGTCTTTGGCGACTTGGACCCACTGGGTGGCGTTGAATCGGGTCGGGTTGAAGACTGATGGGTCTGCGTGGCCGGTGCCCCATTCGGAGTCGGTGAAGGTGTTGGGCCCGAAATGGAGGAACATGGCCATGTCGGAGAGCTGCCATTGGAGCTGGGGAGCGGAGGGGAGAGGGAGGATCGGGAGGGGAGGTGGTTTCTGGAGGATTGATTGACTCAGTGGGAAGAGAATTGAGAGAATGGGGAGAAGATGGAGGAGATGAAGATGGGAGGTGGGTTTGACTTTGACTTTGACTTTATTGATGGGCATGGTGGTGGTTGAGATGAAAAGGGAGAATTCGAAAGAAGAAGATGAAGAAGATGATGGTGCAGTGTACATAACAATGGCGGAGTGTTGGAGATTGATAAGGTTGGGGGAGAATTATGAATGATGATTGACTTGAAGCAAAAGACTGAGGTTGATGATGATGGTGAATTGGTGGCCGAGTATCTTGGAGTGAATCAGAATTCACGTGTGAAGAGTGGTGGGCTTTGGAGTTGGATTTTTGTTTGAGATTGAATGGGCTGGGCTTAAAGTCTTTATTTGTTCAAATCCAATAAACCAACTGATCCACCACCAAATGGAAAGGCCCCAGCCCAATGATCAGTCCACACCGAAAAAGAGAAAACGAACTTCGATTGCATTGAGAGCTTATCGATTTTAATCTTAGTAATAATTTTTCGGTTTTAATTAACCGGAATCCTAAAAGACTTAAAACGATTTCCTCGGTTAAGAAAAACCGATAAGCCTGTAAAACTGGTTCAGTTTTTGGTAACAAATAAAACTGAACCTCCACCCTAGCTAGTTATAGTCTAAGTTGGAATGGTTCAAAAGACTTGATCCCTAACTAATTTTCTTTTAGCTAGCCATATTGGCCAAACAAATTCAATTCCAGAACCGACACACAATTATGACACATTACATCATTACGATATGAAAGAAATTATTGAACCATGATTCGAGATTTAAAAATGTATTAGTGAATAACGAGAGAAATTAGATTATAATTAAATTAGGGTTGGTATGGTCTCTGTTGAAGAGCACCAATCATGAGCGTCTTCCCTGTAAGATCTCCTGTGTGTCCACATGGTTTCTGGAAACACCGGCATTACTTGTCAAGGGAATCAAATCAATCCAACCCATCACAAATATTATTATTAATCATTAATTGTTACCAATATTGCTTGCTACAAGATTATTACAATACTAATTTTTATCATGTAATGACAATTTCTTATGCTGTTAATCACTGAGCCATGTTAATTATTATTAGTAGACCCTACTTAATTACAGTAGTGAGATGCATAATTCAAGCTTTTTCAAGAAAATGTCTACTCCCTTTCTCCTATACTGATCTGTATTATCACTTGATGCCACACATGCAGATGATTATTTATACACACACCACGTGAAATATGAAGATTTCTATAATAATAACAAAAGGCGGTGGTCTCGTTACAAAATCTCACCATAAATGGACCAACACTACTTCTCTTTCGGGATCGACAAACCCTAGCCGTGGAGTCACCACTTAAATAGAAAAACCCCAATGATGAGAAGAAAGAAGAAGAAGAAATTGATGAAATTTGTAAAAATGTGATGTGCTAATAATGTCGTTGGATTCTTGGAAACATTCGACACCAACAGAGGAGCCTTGATTTCGGCATTACTTGTTGGTCCCTTTGGCGGACCAGAAACGATCGAGTCTTTGCGGGTAAAGTCGTCACACCTGAGACCTTCAGTCAGCAAGTCCGAGCTTGGTTACCAGTAGTGAGGAATGCTCTGGAAAAGGACAGGTTCATTCATCAGCCTAGTCCGCCTACTAGAACAGAGGAGCAGATCAACTGGAAGTCGCCTCCTCCCGAGTGGGTTAGCCTCAACTCCGACGGCTCCGTTCTCCCTGAACCAGGCCATGCAGCAGCTGGTGGCTTGATCCGTGATCACTTGGGGCGCTGTCTTACAACGTTCGCTATTAACCTGGGGACTTGCTCTATTACCCAGACTGAGTTGAGAGGTGCTGTTGAAGGTCTTCATGTGGCTTGGGATACTGGTCAACATCGGGTTCTGCTTCAACTCGACTCGAAGTGCGCGGTTCAGCTGCTACAGCGCACCGACATTGATGACCACCATTGTTCGGCCATTATCTCCCGGTTCAGCGAGCTCACATCCTGACCTTGGGTAGTTCGCATCTCTCACGTGTATCGTGAGGGTAATGTTTGTGCTGATTATCTTGCTAGTCAGGGTCATCACCTTACTTATGGTTGTCATTTGTTTCCTATTTCCGATCCGATGCTCTCGCATCCGCTATTGTATGACTGTCAAAGGGTTTCTGTACCCCGGTTGGTTTTGAATGAAAGTTAGGGTGTCGTTGCATCCATTATAAAAAAAAAACGTTTGTTGGATGACCACCACGTGTTTTTAGTTACATAGGATTGGTGTGGCGGTGTTATTGATATAACTAATGACCAAAAATCCCTCGAGAGAATAATCCAACGACGTAAAAGCCCGTACATGGTAAAATTCATCAAAAATTTGAGTGCATTGTATATCTGCTTGATCTTAGAAAACCACGAATTGTGCAATTATGGATATGTGCCACAATCAACGTTATGTCAGTCAGTTCTGATCCTTCTGGGGTTGATTAATTGCATATTTCACATCCGAGTTTAACTAGGGATCGATGGTATGGTCGACATTGCCTCGAATAGTCACGACCCCTACAGGGGCTAGTATTACGTAGCTAACGCCCAATCAAGGACGGATAGATGACGAACACAAATACTAATTAGTCCTATATAACTTTAAAAGGTTATTCCACTAGTGATGATTAACAAATGATAGAAAATCATTGGATTCAAGTTGAGTTTCTAACAACCAAAGTGAATATTAGATGGTGCAAGCTGACTTTGGAGATGAGGTTTTTTTTTTTAAGTGGATAATATAAAAATTAACAATTGTCAAACATGTATGAAATCAAAAGGTGTGTGAAAACCCTAGTGCTATGACTTCCACACTAGCTCTTGCCTTAAATTCAAATCTGTAGTTTAATCTATAGCTAAGAAATTGGAAGCCAGTTAGTAAAATAAAAGTATTGTGGGTTTGGAAACAAATTTATATTTGTATATTATCACAAGCCAACCTAAAGTCCATGGTTGGAAAATGTCATATGAATAAGCTGTCAATTCAATTTCCAGTTGAATTTCAACTGGCGGCCAAAGACTTTGGATGCCATATCCCAACCCTTTTTTTGAAGAAAGAAAACTGACTCGAGAGAGCAATTGCAAGGCTTTATATGGTGTGTGTATGTCAAACTCCAAAACCGTCAAAATATTAGTATTCTTCTTGTTGAGAGGGATGGCCTGAATAATGAAAGCTGGAAACTTCTATTAATGATAGATCATTACTTTTTTTTTTTTTTGCATATTATGTTTGTTCGTATTTCTTCTTTGTGTTCCTTTAAAATCATTGTGTACGATACTCCTAAAACTTGTAGTTGTTACGAATCTGATATGGAGTAACACGCGACCGAATTCTCAGAGTCTGTTTCTCCTTGTTCGATCATAAATAAGTTATCTTTGCCAAATTTTCTTGTCACCCTAAATTTGAAGATATATGGGGTGTCGTTATAAAATCAGTATAATTATTCAAGGGATAAATAGAGAACATGTTGCCATAAATTATATGTACTTTTCAAAACTAAAGAAACATTAATAATAGTAAGCAAAGGAGGAATCAACATCCTTAATTGCTTTCCTTTCACAAGTGAGATAATATTATTTCTTTTGCCCTTTGTGTGTACTGTTGACATTAAGTTGTCAAATTAGCATCTGACCCTCTCCTCCTTACATATACATGCACAAATTAAATTCAGTTTTAAGTGGGAAGTTAAAGAATTAATCACAAATATACACACTAATTATTGTTATGATCAATTAGGTGGGGTTTTTTAAGAAGGAAGTGTGATTGAACATGTCAATCATTTTGACTTGTGCATGTCCCTCCTTAACCCAAATAAAATATATATGTTAAAAAGTACCTTTCTTTCACTTTCTCATCTCCCTCTCCCCAGCAAGCAATATAATGCAATATTGCAAGTCTCCTCACTGTTTTCTTTTTCTTTTCTTTTTCTGGGTGTGGTTAGGTTATTGTATAGGGTATATAATAACAACCAATATACAAGACTGAGAGAGAGAAGGGAAACTCATTTTTAGTTGTCTCTTCCTCTTGACACAGAGAAAGGAAAATCTTGAGAGAGAGAGTTGAAACTTGTCTTCCTCCTTCCTTCTTCCTTTCCTTTTTCTGGTTTGTAGAGAGAGAGAGATGGGGAGGGCACCATGCTGTGACAAATCAAATGTGAAGAGAGGGCCATGGTCACCTGAGGAAGATGGCAAGCTGAAGGAGTACATTGAGAAATGTGGCACTGGAGGCAACTGGATTTCCCTCCCTCAGAAAGCTGGTAATTAATCAATCAATTAGCAAACCCTTATAATGATCTTAATTGTGATTATTATTATTATTATTAGTTATGTTTATGGTCCTAATGATGTTTTTGTTTCTGTTGTTTGGTGACTAGGGTTGAAGAGATGTGGGAAGAGCTGCAGGCTGAGATGGCTAAACTACCTGAGACCAAACATCAAGCATGGTGAATTCACTGATGAGGAAGATAACATCATCTGCACCCTCTTTGCCACCATTGGCAGCAGGTACCATGTTACTTCAACACTATTTTTTTTTTATAGTAAAAATTAGGCAGAGAAAATATGGACACTACTGAAGAATCTGGCTCAAAAAACACAAGCCCTTTTCTTTTCTTTCCTTTCTTTTCTGTTTGGTGGGGGGGTTTTTTTTTTTTTTTAGTTGAATGTCAAAGGAGACTGCTTGATGATGATATTAATGAAATGTTTTTGGTGTATAAATGGCAGATGGTCAATAATAGCAGCACAGTTACCAGGAAGGACTGACAATGATATCAAGAACTACTGGAACACCAAGCTCAAGAAGAAGCTTATTATGATGTCCATGGCTCCTCCTCCTCCTCCTCACTTCCCTTCATACCATCATCAGAGGAAACCATTCCTTCCTAATTCTCCTCCTCTTTCTGCACAAACTAATTCCCATCTCTACTCTCACCATAGTACTTCTGCTACAGCCAGTGGGTTTGACATGATCTCGCCCTTACTTCAATCCAATAATCTCATGGGAAACCACAGCAGCAACAACCCTTTCTTGAGCAACAAGCAATACTACAACAACAACAACAGCAGCAGCAGCAGTAACTTGTTGGTGTTTGGAGGTGGTTCTCATGAAGCAGCAGCTGCAGCCAGTTGCAGTTCAAACTCAGATGGGAGTTTTGGGGGGCAGCAGCTTAGCAGCTATGGAAGAGATTTCATCCATGATCATGATGATCACATCAAACAAGAGAACCAACACCATCATCATCACAGTAATAAGTTCATGCTCAGCTATCCCACAAATATTATTACCACCAGCATTAATGGTGGGTATCAAATGGTGGATCATCATGAGAATCTTGAAGAACAAGAAGTCAAGCAACTAACCGTTACGCCGAGTACTAGTGATGATGTCATTAGCAGCAGCAAGAGTAGTGATGAACATCCTGACAATTATAATTATAGCCTTCTCCTCAGTAATGTTGTTGTGGATGATGACAAGAACAACAGCAACAAGGATGTGCAAGAGAAGCTCATGTACTATTACTACTAGCTAGATCATTTTCATCATGAGGTTGAAAAAGAAAAGAAAAAAAAAGAAAAAAAAGTACTATATATAAAATATATATTTGATGTAATTTGGGGGTGGATATATCAAATATTGGGTGATCATTTTGGTTCTGACCGTATGTAAAAAATCAAAATCGAGGGCACAATTCAAATTCTTTCTGCTAATGATGAGAGACTTCTTTTTCTTCGTCGGGACTTTGTTTCAAATAATGTTGTGTACAAGTTTTTTTTTGCGCCAAATTTCCCTTTTGGGAGGAGATTTACTATATGTGAAACTAGAGTTTTCGTTTCTGTTCTGTTGTTTACATTGGCCATAAATTTTATTCCTCATCAAACTGAGTCATATTACTACTATATTACTACTGACAGCGATTTCCTATCCCCCACTATAACCCAATTTCCCTCCATATATAATTTCTAAATAGGTTTTTTTTTTTGTGTGTGGAAAACCCTACTCTACCCTCCAAAATGGTAAAACCCATTTGGGATTGGGAAAGGGCAGTGGCAGTCATTTCACTGTATGCATTGCAACTGGCTTTGTCAAGGATTTTTCATTATTTTTTTATTTATTTCCCCTTGTGGAAAATATTTGTTTATTAATGAATGAAAATATATATTGGAAGAGGTCTGACTCCAAGATGGGAACTTGGATCTTTCTGCCTGTGTCCGACGAAACCCCTTTTTGTTTAATCGAACTAGTTTATAATTATACAAATGATTGGTGTTTTTTTGTTCACCATAATCTCAGTCTCTTCTGCATATAATTCAATTCAGTGGTGTTTGGGGCCAATAATAGTAAGATGGTGATGGTGAGGAGATCAAAATGGGATCAAATTTGGTCGTATTAAATAGATATGATTCCTTCTGTTAATTATATGACAATAATCAATCGTGAAATTATTGATTATATAATTAATTATCGCTGTGGAAAATGGAACTATTGGTGCATCATGTCTAAATAGTATATATGAAAATGGTCAACGTTGTGAGCAACTGTTCAATCTTCAAACTTGAGATGAAGATGATCAAACGTCTTATCATCATTTTTTATTGCAATTTCCGGGGCAATACTTTCTTGACCAACGATGAAAAGAGTGGAGTCTAGGGCATGACTTCGATCGTTCTATAACTCATAGTAAGCACCAATTAAACACGAAACCTATCAGCACATATAATTGGTGATTTAGAACTTAGAATCTAGAAGATATGAAAGCTTCAAGTTAGGTAGACATGCAGGGTTGATAAAGGATAATAACCACCACCCTCGAAAAAATGATTCCGATCACAAGATCGAGAAGTTGCAAATCGAATCGATGAGAATTTCATAACTGATGTGTCTTTGATCGTTGCTCGCGTGCAACGAATCAACAGTAACCATGCGCAGCAAGAGGGACGGCGTTGTGTAACTATGTCTCGACTGGTGTTGCTTTGTGTTCATAGCAGTATATATTGACTAGCCCTCGATCAATCAACGCATTCGCTCTAATCCCCAATGTTCTTGATCGGTCTCATCTATATATAGGTGGCTACTTCGGTGCACTCACTTTTTTGGGTGCACTGAGTGCACCCAACTCTAAAAGGGTCCATAATACATCAAATTTTGAACTTTGATTAGTACTCTCAATATAATATGATGATATGACATAGAATCATAACAAATCAATCCATTTCCCTAACCCCTTAACATTCAATTTTGAATCCCAACCCAAAATCCCAAATTGTAAACCTAAACCCTAACCCTAAATCCTTCGAATTAAAGTAAATTTTGAATGAATTTTTTTCAAACTCATGTGCTTCTTGTTCATAATATCATAAGCAACAATCGATACTGTTTTGACATGAATCGCATGGTCAGAATGACAATTATGAGGCGGGTGCACTGAGTGCACCCGAAAAAGTGGGTGCACCGAATACGGCACCACATATATATATGACAAAGGCTAGCGTACGCACGGACGTACCCTAGCTTACCGTACGCCTGTTGAGTTTTGGTATTTAGACAATGAATTAACCGGAGTTTGGGGCATGATATTATACGCTAACCCCTAATGGGTAAACCCTAGTCCGCAATTCACTAACCCAAAGCATAATATTCATTTAATCTCGAGATGAAAATCAACGGTTCTGATTTGTCGAAATTATTGTTGATTTTCATTTCAAGATTAAACGAATCTCATGATTTGGGTTAGAAAACTAGGGACTGGGGTTTATCCATTATTGTTTAGGGTATAGTATCCTGCCTAAAACTCCGGTTAATTCATGATCTAAATAGCAAAACTCAAACGGGCGTACGGTAGTCTAACGTACGCCCAGGCGTACGCTAGCCTAAACCATATATATATATATATATATATATATATATACTCTTTTGGTAGCTTTTTTGTTTTTGTTTTTGATCGTATGTTAACTATATATGTTTGTCACTGAGTGTTAACAAAACTGTCTTGACTATGTTGGAGAATCGTATACGTTGAAATCACATATAATTGAACGTACATAAATAAAGAAATTCACGAGATCTGTTGGTTAAATATTTAGCCCACGCGTCTCCATATAATGGAGGTCAAAGGTCCGATTTAGTGATTCACCATCTCGTCGCCCTTACAAAACCATCAACCATTCAAGTTTTGCACACATAGATTTGTCAAAAATGATTACAGAAAATGTCTTTGCATCTTGAAAATAAGGTAGCTATATATATATAGCTAGCTTGATTCCGTTGCTTAGCCTGCTCTAACAAAGCAAACATGCCAACGAAAATCAAAAGGCAGAACCAATAGATCCGCTCTCACGTATACATAACATGAAAGTAAAAAAAGGAAAATAATTGTATGTCAGTGCATATTAAATTCAAAATCTCTCATATCTAACATTACATTAAAGAAATAATTACACGTTAATTACAACGAGAGTGTACGCACATGTCCAGGATTCACACGCAAACTTCTTCATGAGCTGTTATAAACTCAACTACCACAACTAATTTTAATCCATTGTTTTTGTGTATAAAAGGAAAGGATGATCATTATTATTGGTTAAGCACATGACCAGCTACGTAACTATATTTGGCCCTGCTGCCTTAATCAGCTTCGATTGGATGATCATCATCCAACAACAAATTAACTACTAATTACGTACACATTAGCCAAATTAATTAATCGATTTTCTGTTAGGGAGCAGGTAATTTATAGGTGGTGTGGATATAATGTGTGCAACAAGGTACGTATTTGGTATAATTGGAATTTAACCAACCTATAACTAATTAAATTAGAATACTAAAAGCTTAATTATATACTTAATGTGGTTTACAGTCCACGTATGCATGGCATAATATAGGACGTAAATTGGGATGATTATTAACAGTCAAAACGGCTGAAAACTACAACTCTCTTGCTTACGTGCAGTTATGTCAACTGTCAGCAGTTGGGTGAAAAAAAATAAGGCAAATTAAACCCAATATCGTGTGACACAAGTAATTAGTAAAGAACATATATATGCTTGACTTGATCCATCGATGGCTAATTATGTGATTGATGAGTTTGGCAGCCCTCATAATTAGTAGCGTATTTTCAACTTCTTTTTCCACCCATTTTGTTGGCTTTCTTTGTCAACTACGGACGGCTGTTTGTGTCAACAAATTTCTAGGTTTATATTACTTACATCGGAAAATTGGAAGAAAATACAGATTTTACGTCTTTCTATCAACATGACTTTACGTCTATAAAGATTTCATTAATATTTAGGTGGCTCCCCCTCGATCTTGTTACAACATAACTCTTCGTATAACACGGCCGGGGCCGCCGGCTAGGGACGAGTTTATTTTCATCCCTCTAGGTCAATTATAATTTGTCTCCCCTTGCTGAACTCCCTTCTCGACACAAACTATTCATATTCAAGTTATAAGAAACTAGTTCAGCACAAACCCGAATCAATCGAGCGATAATTCAAGGTCTTTATAAAATCATGTACAACGCAGTTTGACCAACTATGAACCTTACTCTTTGGAATTAGAACTTGTAAGTAACCTCTCTGTCTTTGCTTTGACTTACCATCGAGAGTACATATGAATTTCATAAAAACCCAGTGCCATGCCGGCCGGCCTGTAAACTTTCAGAATCGCTCTTTTTGGTGACAGAGAAGCATCGATAATATGCAGCAGAAGGACTTTGGAAAAGAACGAGAATCCAACACAAAGAATCTCTCCTCTGTTATGAGCAATTTAATAATTATATATCACGTTGGATATAACAGAGAAAAGATTTGTGTATATAAAGTGTTCACTAATCTTCATTAGTATGAGGGTTTTAAGAAGTAATCTATAATCAAAATTTCGGACAAATTTGATTCCAAAACGAACAATCATACTAATTGAGCATACAATTTTTAATCTCGAAACCTTAAGAATGTGTTTCGTTGTGAAGTGCAAAGGTCAAAGGTATGGCACTTGCCTAGCTTACTGACAAAACTTTGTGACACACATGTGAGAGATTAAGGATTAATAACAATAATATATATATCGTTTTTGTCTTGTTTAGCATGCCTAGTGCCTACTAAGATATAGTTATTATCATAATCAGAGAGAGAGAGAGTACTTTATATACTAAGCAGATGGGTAATTAATCTGATAAGTTATGTATATATGAAATATGTGATGGGAGTTAATTATTTCAAGTTGCATATAATTTTCTTTTTTTTAATGTTAATACATCATCATGTTCCGAAAATGCATACACAGTGAATTTTATAAAATTTAAACATTGGTAGAGTGTCATGATTTGAAAATGTAGGTTAGATAGGACAATTAAGTGATGCTAGCCAAGATAAAGTGACTTTTCATTACATCCCAAATAATGAAAAGACAAAATGTACCTTTGTTTTCCTTTCCTTTCCTTCAATATGCAACTCATAGTTATTATAATGAATGAGTGCTAACCAATAATCTAAGGCTCCCATAAAAGATAATAATTCTAACTAGAGGTGGAAAATGGAATAGATTGGTGGATTTGTGTATCCTTGGATTAAATGGATTGGTGGATTCATGAATTGGATCAAGTGGATTGGTAGATTGATCCATGAATCTAAATGACATCTAAACCTTTGAGTATTATGTAAATTTTGAAAAATTTAGGTACTAAAATGTCATAACAAAAAGCTCTAGGTACCAAAACATAATTTTCCAATTATATTTTTCATCTAAAAATATAAATTTTAGGTATTAAAATGTGAAATATAAAAAGTATAAGTACTAAATCGTAATTTATCATTTAAATCTATGGATCAACCCATGAATCCACCATCCATTTGATTTGGATAAGATAAATTTGATTAATTAGATATTTAAGTGAACAGATTGGATTGGTGAATCACATATTTCCTACTTGGATTGGTTCAGGCCTCGGCTCTACAATGTTAGCTTTCCATTCCATATTTCCTACTTGGACAGAATTGGCCCAATCCTAAACTGCTTCTACCTGGAGAACGGTTTGATGCCTGCTAGGCTGCATATCTGTAGGAAGAACAGTTCATTTCCTGGGTTCTAATCAAGAGGTAAATTTGGAAAGATGATTTGCCACAACCTGAAACTGACCCATCTCTTGCTTGCATATTTCTAGCAGGATCCCATCATGTCCTGTCAAAACTTCCTGAGAACCTGAAAACAGGGTTTTGTACAGTCCCCTTCCTGAATTCCAGGGTTCTTGAAACATCCATGGAATCCCCTGAGTTTCTCCCAACTCCTGGAAGCTCAGCCTGGAAAGGTTCTGGACCACAATGGTAGAACTAACGCAGTAGCACTCCCAAAAGTTTGCTTCAAACACAATAATTTCAAGCTGTTGAAAATTTGTATTGCAACCCATCTTGGGAGCCAGGTTCACGTCCACCAACTTCACAAAACATGCACCTATAAATCACAACTCTTTTTTTATTTTGGAGAAAAGAAACATGGGGAAACATATATAGGTCACCTACTGCAACAATACACATTTTTGGAGGAGATTCCTTTCTTCTGATTGTGGAACAAAGCATTCCTCAAACTGAAAAGGACATGCAATTGAATCATGACAGGAGATGACTGATGAGTTCTTTTGCTCGAGTGTCTTTGAAGTTACAATTGCAAGATTCCATAGCTTGCAGATTTTACCTGAGTTAGGAGTTGGATGGGATACTGATAACCAAGAGGACTAGAATATCTGGTCAAAACCATTGTTGAGTGTACTAAGCATAAATAAGCGGGTAATATCTTGTGGCAAGATTGATCTTCAGTGAATAATGTTTAAGAACAATAATCAATGACTGGGAGAAAGGAAAGAAAGGTCTGGAAGTCATATATTGCGTAGTTAAAGGATGAGGTAAAGGTACATGTTCGTGATAGTGTTCAATCTGAAGTCTTCAGGAATTTTTCCAGAATAGCACATTTTAAAAAAAAATTTACAAAAATAACACCCATCCGAAAATATTTACAAAAATAGCACTCTTTTTTATGGACCGCACCTCTAAGGTGTGGTTGATTATCCTGGGCCAAAACCGCATCTTGGGCATGCGGTTTCAGGTCTGACCTACATAAATCGCATGGCCGAGGTGCGGTTTTGGCCTGACCTATCAAAACCGCACCTTGGAGATGCGGTTTGCTTCTCCAAAACAAAACCGCATCCCCAAGGTACGGTTTTGCCACACCCCCCCCAGTGCGGTTGGTGTGTCAATTATTTTCCAACTCCCGATGACTTCTTTGGCAAGTAATTGTGAATTGTTGATTGATCGAATTTGGATAATATCAAGTTAACACGGAAAACAAATGGACAAAGCCAATAACATAGAAATAAAAACAAATTAAAACAACACTCAATTAAATAAACTAAGATAAGAGGAATAGTTCCAAGTACATATAATTAAAATTCAACTCAAAATACATCTCAAGGAAGTCCACGAGCTTCACCGGAACTAACGATTTTCTTGCTCCTTGTACGACGGCCGACGGGAGTAACAATAGGTGGTTGCGGTGGCAAGTTTCGAATGGCCGAGGTAGTGTGGCGCTCGTCGGTGCTGTGTCGGCGGAGAGGCGACGCTTCCGGGGTCGAGTGGGGACATCTGCGCTCATACGGTGAGGAGTAGGAGGCCACGACTGATGAGGGCAAGTCCATGGGGTGAATTCGTGGGGCGCCGTCGTGGAGGAACCATCATGCCAAGTACCTGATGATGTAGGGGGATCTTGGGGGTAGACCGGGCGAGAGTCGTAGTACTGTTGGCGGGGAGATGGGGGGTAGACCGGTCGGGAATCGTATGGGAATTTATGGTAGTTCGGAGGGGATTGATGGTAGGTCGAGCGGGGATCGTAGTATGAGCTTGGGTGGTGACATTGTGGATGGAGGGGCGGTGCTCTTGGGATGAACTCGGACGGGGATCTTGGGAGGAACTCGGGCGGGGATCTTGGGCGGAACTCGAGCCGCAACCATGTGTCACAACCAATGGGGCCAGCACTTTCCACGCCTGATATGGCGTTACGTCGGGTACGTTGGGCCTTTCCCGAACCATCTTGCTCTTCTTTCTCTCGTACGGTGGTGGGGGGATCGGGGACATCAACTTGTACCGGAGGTGCGGGCATGGGCGGATATATACGATGATCCCGACCCTGAGCTTTGATACAGCCAAGCAGACTGTTTGCCATCCTCCTGATGAAGCTCACATCTTCATTGCCCAGCTCAACTCTCCCGGTGGTCATATCTTTGATCCGCTCGATCCCATCAGCCTAAATCACACAAAAAAAAAAGTTAGAAAAAAATTTAGGAACCAAGTAATAAATTTAATTGTTTAGACGGAATCTACTTACTAATGCACCATCGGCCGCACCCTCCGGAGTCATGTAGTGAACCGATGTTTGCCGATATCGATCCAAGTATAGGTCATGATACCACATTCGACCCACTTGAGTTGGAGTGACAATATCCTAGGATTGTCGGTTCTCCCACATCGTGATAAATTTCGCCAACTTCGTGGGCCAATCGCGAGTACCTTGCCGACCATCTCGGTGGTGAAAGGCCCTTTGACTATCGGGGAGCTCCAACGGAATGCACTGCTCCCGACCAAACTGACGGAGGCATCGATCCGGCAAGTGCCACTCCACGGTCCCAAAACAAATGAGAGAGACCCTCGTGCACCATTGCCCGATATGCCCGGGGAATTGCTGGAGATGTCAATGAACGATGTTCTCCGGGTATGGATCGAAGACGATCTACAAGAAAGAAATGAGTAACTTAAGTTTATCAGAATTGAAAAAATACATGTAGCCCATGGAAAAAAGATATAAATGGATCGAAGTATAGAAGTTACCTCTCCTTCCCAAAGTCGCTCAAACCTCCTCTGATACTCGTCCAACTTGTGTTGGGCAAGGTTGTCGCATGTTGTGTGTCCGAGCCACCTTATTAATAAGACAATAATGAAACTACAATAAGCTAAAACACAAAAGAAAATGTGTTATGAAAAACATGATGGGGTATGAGAAGTTTACCTTGTACCATAAGCTTCACCTCTTAGGGGATGATCGATTGGCCAATCCCTGTCGGGACGTTGGACCGGTGCAATCCATGGCATATGCTCCCAAGCCCAAAATTGGACGATGAACATTGCGTCGCCGACTTCCCTCATAGCTTTTAGAGACGCATTGCACAAATTGTGATAGATATTAGCTAGGCAAGCGGATGCCTAGCTATACTCCCCCATCTCCTCCCAACTACCGAGGATGATCCTAAGCCATCCACAGCTAAGGAAATTGCTTGATTTTTTGGAGAAGAACGCTCCCCCAATCATGCCTATGAGACAGACACGAGCATATCTTTCCTTCTCATCCTCCGGACTTTCCTCGGTTAGGGGATGGCTCTCGTAATGGTCACTAAAATACTTCGTCAACAAAGTAATTGAGACTTGGTGTTTACTCATTAGTGGCAAGCGATCGGTCGCATCAATGCTCCCCTTGACTGGTACTTTCACTCCCAAAAACCTGTGCATGAAATGAACCCAACCGGACATACCGTCACGATCCTCGGGGGGATGTTCACTCGCGCACACCGGTTTGCCATCGATGAGCAGATGGGTTAGGATGGCGACATCCTTTAGCGTGATAGTGGTCTCTCCTTCTCTAAAGTTGAAACAATGAGTCTTCTTCTTCCATCTCTCAGCTAATGCGGTGATGAGTAGGCGATCGACTTTGATGCCGTTAAAATGCCTAATCGGGTCCAACCGTGCACTTTTGAGAAAGACCGGGAATGCAGTGACGAAGGCGCCAAAAACTTGACATGCCAAAACACAACACCAATCTGCGACCAAGTGTAATCGCAGACCGGGAATGCAGTAACAGGCAAGTTATATTATCAACCAGGGGTCTAGGTCTACTGCTTACTCAGTGATTCTCTATTATCTAGCCAACTAAGTTAAGTGATTGTTGTTTAAAAGCAAAAGCAGAAAGAAAGCAGGAAATTATTCGGTTTTCTCAAGCAGGTAAGAGTCACTCGGGAATGAGTCCCCCTAGCTCCTTAGTTAGGTTTCAATTGTATTTCCCTGGGTTGATTTACTGTTAATTAGACTGCGGAAGATCCGACAGTAGCTTGGAATCTCTTAAGCTGACCAAGCCCTCTCAGTCTAACTACCCGGCAGACGACTAGTCTTCACCGGGATAGAAAGCTGAAGCAGTAAGAACAGAACTCCACTACTGGAATTGGATTCCAGTACAAAGCAGTAAACTGGCTAACTCTCGTATAGCCAATCTCCTACTATCGAATGATGAGACTCTAGCAACCTAATCAGATTCTATCTATCTCAGATTGCAGCAGGAATCAGGAAAAGTTGATCAGACTTCAATTGACTCAATAAACATGCATCATTCGATTAAAATCAAACAGTAATATCATCCCAAGTCATTACAATCAATCCCTAACACATAGAACTAGGATTCTTCATCCCCAAGTGAGAGAGGGGTTCTACTCCATAGAGAGAGAAGAAAACAAGATACAAAGCAATCATACTCATAATTATGGGAAGAATCTGCTTTGGGATGATGATTTCCACTCCTATGACGATCTCCAAGCTTGATTTGATGAAACCCAGCTCCAAGATGGCTTCTAGGATGTGTTCTTCGTCCTTTCTCTCTCTAGGGCTCTGTTTTTGCTCAAAAAGTCCGATTCCCTCTCTTGCAGCCCGGATCAGATTCTATCTATCTCAGATTGCAGCAGGAATAAGGAAAAGTTGATCAGACTTCAATTGACTCAATAAACATGCATCATTCGATTAAAATCAAACAGTAATATCATCCCAAGTCATTACAATCAATCCCTAACACATAGAACTAGAGTTCTTCATCCCCAAGTGAGAGAGGGGTTCTACTCCATAGAGAGAGAGAAGAAAACAATATACAAAGCAATCATACTCATAATTATGGGAAGAATCTACTCTGGGATGATGATTTCCACTCCTATGACGATCTCCAAGCTTGATTTGATGAAACCCAGCTCCAAGATGGCTTCTAGGATGTGTTCTTCGTCCTTTCTCTCTCTAGGGCTCTGTTTTTGCTCAAAAAGTCTGATTCCCTCTCTTGCAGCCCGGAATTGGGTTAAAACCAGGAATTCCGGACTCACACGGGCAGGGCCACACGGCCGTGTGGCATACCCAGTTGCCCGTGTGAGTCAAAACGCTACGTTCCAATTAGTTCGATCTTCAGGCTTCTCACACGGCCAGGGTCACACGGCCGTGTGAGATTTCCATCTGCCTGTGTTTGCTCTCGGCGAAACTCGCACGGCCAAACCACTCCTTCACACGGCCGTGTGAACATCAGGGCAAGCCGTGTTTGCTCTCGCACAATCTCACATGGCCAAAGTGGTCACTTGCACGGCCGTGTGAGTTGTAGGTGTGCCCGTGTGGCCTCCTTTGTGACTTGCCTCGCGCCCGATCTTCGTCCAATCGACCCCAAACTCGCTCCCAAGCCTCCATTCACGTACTAGGACCTGAAATATCACAAACAAGCACAACCTAGCGTGAAATCGGCCTAAAACACGAGAAATCACATCTCAAACGGTGTAAGAACAGGGGTGAAAACATGTGTAATTAACGGTCTATCAAACTCCCCCACACTTAACCGTTTGCTTGTCCCCAAGCAAACCAAGTCAGACACAAGGTAAGCTCACATATTTCAATCAATCAACATTGGGGACAAGTCATAAAGGCACAGAACACGTGAATCGTACTGGTTTTCAAACATCAATACATGACCAACTTCAACAGCAACCTGGACAACCACCACGAAGGACATTCGAGTGCAGCAAAATCGAGTAAAGGAAGAGTCTTCTTCTGTTCACCAACCAACCTAGACTTGACTCAACCACTTACTCAAAACAGTCAACTCATGCATCCAACTCAAGACATCAGAATAGAGACCGAGCAATCTAGGTCCCCACCGGGGTACAAGAGTATATAGAATATGAAAATGAATCACTCCCTCTCGACCAGTGGGGTCAGGACAATTTGATGCGAAAAATGCGTATGTTATTTCTCTCAATCCCTAACATCTCTTCACCATGATGGCAGCCTCTAAACGCTAGAGTTCACATATGGGGTGTCACCACTAACTAATCAGGAGGTCTTAGACACAGGTTCAAATGACTGGCTAGGGTCTTGGACATGGGGAAAAGGCCTTTTAGGTGGGTGGAAGTATTCATAGCACAAGGTTCCACATTTCCAAACCCAAACAATCACAGTCAAACAAACCGATATTTCCTTTCTGCTATTCTGCATTACTCAATATCTCAAGAGCACAAGAGCGAAGGAGGTATAAATGTTAGCATTTCCAAGACAGACTGCTAAGAAACACTACTTACTGGCCATTATTCAGATTTTTGGTAGTGGCTCTCTTTTGCTTCCAATTTTTCTTTGTTTTTCTTTCATTTTCTTTTCATTTCTTAAGAGAGCCACCACTTCTGCATATATTTCAAACACCTGCCCAGCCCAACTTTTAAGCGGAAAAAATCCCAAAGTACACTAGTTCTTAAAAAAAATTCCCAAAATACATAAGTTATAAAAAAATTTCCAAAAGTACACATGTTTGAGCATCACCGTTTTAGACAAAAGCGGTGAAGGTCATCACCGCTTTTGACCAAAACGGTGAATACTTCACCGTTTTTGTCTAAAACGGTGATGTATTCACCGTTTCAAACTAAAACGGTGACTGCTTCACCGCGTGAGAGCAAAACGGTGAAGCACTGAACTGCGTCCAAACTTTAAAACAACGTAACTTTGTGCTCGGTTATCCGAAGGGTCGCGGTTTTCACTCGGGGTTCCTCCGGCCAAATCTCTCTCCTCCGACCTTCAATTGGAAAACCGCGACCACCACCGTGTTCCTGGTACCCGGGGCCTCATTCCCCAAAGTTTTGGGTCAGTTTGGCTCTGGTGAAGTGGCCGGCGACGACACTCCGGCGAGCTTTCCGGCGAGCTCCCCGGCGATTTTCGTGTTCTCTCGTTTTTCCCTCACCTTCCCCGCGATATCTTCTTGTGCCTCCAGGTGTGCTTCTCTATTTTTACTTGTCATTTGTGAAGGATTGATATTGTGGGTTTAGTGAGGAAGTTCGGGGATTGGTTTGTGCTTTGCTTAATTCGGTAGGCCTCCTGTATTGCTTGCTGTGTTTGTTCATTCTTTGGGTGGCCTACCGAGTATATATGAGTCGTGGTTGCCCCGCTTGGAGCCTAATTTGCTGTCCGGATGTATGATCCGAGGGCTCCAAGTGCGTTTGAGTTGTGTGAATGGTGAATGTTTCAGATTGATTGTGAATGTTTTTCCCTTCCTGGGGCCTAGTCCACTGTCCGAACTTATGATTCGAGGGCCCCGGGTGAGGATGATTGTAACCTCACCATTGACGAATTTCCACGTATGTTGTTGGGTTTCTGCTGTTTTGTGGCTGCAGGAAGATGACAACCTACTTGGCCATGCTCGACGCCGACCAGAGGAAGATTCTGAAGGACATCCGACGCCGCAAACTAGTTAAGCACCATTACCTCGATTGGAGGGTTTTCGAGGAGCTGGGCGCTCGCGAGGCAATGGAGGCTGCCATCCGCGCTTACTCTTGGCGCCGCCTCCTCTGCCTCGCTGAGCCGACCTATCAGGAGCTTCTCTGGGAGTTCTACTCTACCTTCGAGCATTTCCAGACCCACGCGGGCTCACACGGCAACGCCATCCAGTTCCGACTCGGAGGGGAGTTTTACTCCCTGAGCTACGATGACTTTGGTCGGGCACTGGGGCTCCTTCCACCTTTCGCCTGTCACCTGGCGATCGAAGAGCCCGACAGTCCCATCTTTCGGGACCAGCAGTTCTTCGAGAGGATCTGCCTCCCGGAGTTCTCAGGCGCTGTTTTCACACCGGGCCACACCACGGCCACTCAGCTGCGCCCAGAGTGGCGCATCATCAACCAGCTGTTGGGGAAGTCTTACACCCCCAGCGAGGGCTCCACCAGTCATCTTCAGCTCCGCACCTTGCATTGCCTGCACTCCATGAGCCACGAGGTGGACAACCTCCATCTGTCCTCCCTCATCGCCAGGACTGTCGTCAGGGCTTCTCGGTGTGGTCGACCCCTGGCGTGTGGGCCGGTGGTCACTGCCCTGGCACGGTACTACAACATCGACCTCTCCAGTTTCACTCTCATCCAGGAGGCGAAGCCCTTCTCCAGGGACACCCTACGGCGCCAGCTGATACTAGAGAAGGAGGGGGACGTGACCTGGATCCGGGGCCTTCCTCGCCCTGTTCCTCGTGCACCAGCGGGTGAGGAACTCCCTGAGGCGAGTGCTGCTGCGGCCAGTCGGGCCAATCGTCGTCGGCGGAACACTCCTTCTGCGCCTGACGCCTCCACCTCTGCTGCCGGCCCATCTGCTGCCGCCCCCACCACTTACATTGCCGAGCAGCTGGCGGCCCTTTCCCGCCAGAATGAGCAGATCCTTCTTGGCCAGGAGCACCTCAACGCCCGCCTCGGCCGTGAGCGCGAAGGTCGCCGCCGCATCATCTCAGCTCAGCATTACATGATGAGCTACTGGAACATGGATCCTGCTGCTGTTAGCTACCCTTGGGAGGCGTCCCCGGGGCATGAGGACAACTACCCGCCCCCGACCGGCGATGGAGGGGATGAGTACTGAGCTGGCTTTGCTAGCCCATCGAGTTGGGCTTCGCTTTTGTCTATCTTTCCAGACTTAGACTCCGTATTGTGTTTGGTTTTTATTCCTTGTTCCGTATTGTGTGGATTGTTGACTTGGAACTATGTTTTATTTCACCCCATGTGTGTGTTCTGTTGGTTCTAGCTCTGTGCCCGTCGGACTGGTCCTTGTCCAGTCCTCTGCTTTTGACTGGTCCGCCATCCAGTCAACGTTCCTGACCACTGTTTCACGGTAACATCGTTCCCCTTCCCTCGGCTCCATTGAGGACACTGTCGCATTTAAGTGTGGGGGGGTTCTTTGTATTTATTGGAACGTATATATGGGTGCTTGGAGCCTAGTCCGCTATCCGAATCTTACGATTTGAGGGCTCCAAGTACTGCTGTTTGATCATATTGGCACTATGTTTTGATTGATGAATTGAACGGTTTTCGGATTAATGCATGACAACTTGGTGGTGACTAGGACAACCTATGATGAGGGCTGAGATGTGCAGTAGAACGATGTAGGGGTTCAGTTTTTAAACTGTGTGCTTACCAACTGTGACTTGATCTGATCACTTGTCTTGACAGTCGTTTATGCATCTAGTTCAGGGTATCAGAATGTGAGATAGAGCATATAGGTAGCCATGTGAGATTTGAGCCTGCTCGTTTCTTTCTTGTGCGATAGATCCCTCTTCCATGATGTGTAGCATTCACGTTGTCACTAGCTAGGATGATGGGGGCATAGGATTAGCCCACGACCAAATTTGACTGTCCTGATGTGTCATACCCTCTAGTCAGCCCCTTTGAGCCGTGTGTTATCCTTTCTTTTTGGTCTATAATGAAAAAATCACCCTTTTGCATCTTTTAGAAGGTTCCACAGAGTGGTTTTTACAGATTCTCTGCTGTTTCTGCTAAATTGAATGTGAGTGTTGGAGGTAGTGCCAAAAAGTTGTGCAGAAGTGGTGGCTCTCTTAAGAAATGAAAAGAAAATGAAAGAAAAACAAAGAAAAATTGAAAGCAAAGAGAGCCACTACCAAAAATCTGAATAATGCCCAGTAAGTAGTGTTTCTTAGCAGTCTGGCTTGGAAATACTGACATTTATACCTCCTTCGCTCTTGTGCTATTGAGATATTGAGTAATGCAGAATAGTAGAAAGGAAATACCGGTTTGTTTGACTGTGATTGTTTGGGTTTGGAAATGTGAAACCTTGTGCTATGAATACTTCCACCACTTAAAAGGCATTTTCCCCATGTCCAAGACCCTAGCCAGTCATTTGAACCTGTGTCTAAAACCTCCTGATTAGTTAGTGGTGACACCCCATATGTGAGCTCTAGCATTTAGAGGCTGCCATCATGGTGAAGAGATGTTAGGGATTGAGAGAAATAGCATGCGCATTTTTCGCATCAAATTGTCCTGACCCCACTGGTCGAGAGTGAGTGATTCATTTTCATATTCTATATACTCTTGTACCCTGGTGAGGACCTAGATTGCTCGGTCTCTATTCTGATGTCATGAGTTGGATGCATGAGTTGACTGTTTTGAGTAAGTGGTTGAGTCAAGTCTAGGTTGGTTGGTGAACAGAAGGGAGACTCTTCCTTTACTCGATTTTGCTGCACTCGAATGTCCTTTGTGGTGGTTGTCCAGTTTGCTATTGAAGTTGGTCATGTATTGCTGTTTGGAAACCAGTTCGATTCACGTGTTCTGTGCCTTTATGACTTGTCCCCAATGTTTGTTGATTGAAATATGTGAGCTTACCTTGTGTATGACTTGGTTTGCTTGGGGACAAGCAAACGGTTAAGTGTGAGGGAATTTGATAGCATCGTATTTGCACGTGTTTTCACTCGGATTTCTTGTCCATTTTGGCTCGAATTGATTGTTGCTTGGCCTATTTTACGCTAGGTTGTGTTGTTTTGCCATATTTCAGGTCCTAGCAAGTACAGAGGTGCATAGGCGCAAGTTTCAGGTCATTCGCAAAAGGGCTGACTAGGGGATATGACACATCAGGACAGTCAAATTTGGTCGTAGGCTAATCCTATGCCCCCATCATCTTAGCTAGTGACAACGTGAATGCTACACATCATGGAAGAGGGATCTATCGCACAAGAAAGAAACGAGCAGGCTCAAATCTCACATGGCTACCTATATGCTCTATCTCACATTCTGATACCCTGAACTAGATGCATAAACGACTGTCAAGAACAAGTAATCAATCCAAGTCACAGTTGGTAAGCAAACAGTTGAAAAACTGAACCCTTACACAATTCTACTGCACGTCTTAGTCCTCATCATAGGTTGTCCTAGTCACAATCAAGCTGTCATGCATCAATCCGAAAACCATTCAATTCATCAATCAAAACACAGTGCCAATATGATCAAACAGCAGTATTTGGAGCCCTCAAATCTCGAGATTTGGACAGTGGACTAGGCTCCAAGCACACATATATACATTCCAACCGATACAAAGCACCCCCCCCCCCCCCCCCCACACACACACACTTAAGCACGACATTGCCCTCAATGGAGCAGAGGAATAGAGAAGGGGAACGATGTTACCGTATTGAAACTGCTGGGGGACTGGAAGTGGACCAGTCAGCGAGAAACAAACGGGAAGATGGACAGTTCTGCACGAATCGAACACCAAGAACACACTAACACACGTGTGTTAGGGATAAGTGTTAGCCCAGACGGCTACAGCAAAAACAATCCACAAAAGAACAAAACAAAAACAAACGACACTAAGTTCAAGCTCCTCACACATGGAGCAAACACACACAAGTCTAAAACGAAAATAAAACACACTGAGAGGGGCAACGAGTACAGCCTACTCGTCGCCGAGGTTGTCCAGATCGAAGACGATGTCGTTCATGAAGGCGTCACTACCATCAGCATCAGCACCATCCACTGGGGGAGGTGGAAGTGGAGAGTCCTCCCAGGGAGTCCTCCAGACTGGCTGCTCGCCCGGTAGCAGCTGGAGTAAATGCTGCTGGACCTCCTGCATGCGCCGTGAACGGCGCCTCTCGCTCGATGTGTGCGAGAGTCACCCCCTGCTGGGTCTGGAGCTGGTCCAATATCTCATCGTAACCAGCCATCCTCTGGTGGTACTCGGCCTGGTGAGCCGCGTACTGCTGCTGGAACTGCATCTGATGGTCGAGGATCTGCTGGTTCTGGAGACGCAGCTGCTCGAACTGGGAGGTGAAGTAATCCTGCCCCGGAAAACTGGAGCTGCCACCCCCGTACTCGAAGGTGGTGGGGCGGGCGGCAGCAGTGTCGTCCACGGGCTGGACCTCCTCATCAGCTGCACCATCGGGAGCCTCCTGCTGGACCGCCTCTGGGATTTGAGGTTGAGGAAACCCCTCGATCCACATGACACCTCGCTCTTCTCGAAGCAGGAGCATTTTGGTGATCGTTGCCCGGGGAGTGGTCTCTCCCTGCTCTGTGCACCCCTGCAGGGATATCTGGAAGTACTCTGCCAGGCAGGTGATGAGAGGAGTGCAGTGGAGTTTCTTCAGCTCAGAAGCACTCTTCTCGAAGGTCCTCGCCACCACCGAGCCCAAGTGTAGGGGATGATCCCTCTAGCGCATGGACTGGATGAAGTACAGGGATCTCTTGGTGATGGCGCTGGCACTTTCTGAGGCTGGGGTGTAAGACTTGGTCAGCAGGTGATGGAGGAGACGGTTTTCAAGCTGCAATGCCTCGCTCGGCCACGTCAGCTTCCCTTCAAGGCGGGAAAGACAAAGGCCAGCACATTGCAGCTTGAAAACCGTCTCCTCCATCACCTGCTGACCAAGTCTTACACCCCAGCCTCAGACAGTGCCAGCGCCATCACCAAGAGATCCCTGTACTTCATCCAGTCCATGCGCCAGAGGGATCATCCCCTACACTTGGGCTCGATGGTGGCGAGGACCTTCGAGAAGAGTGCTTCTGAGCTGAAGAAACTCCACTGCACTCCTCTCATCACCTGCCTGGCAGAGTACTTCCAAATATCCCTGCAGGGGTGCACAGAGCAGGGAGAGACCACTCCCTGTGGCCGGGCAACGATCACCAAAATGCTCCTGCTTCGAGAAGAGCGAGGTGTCATGTGGATCGAGGGGTTTCCTCAACCTCAGATCCCAGAGGCGGTCCAGCAGGAGGCTCCCGAGGGTGCAGCTGATGAGGAGGTCCAGCCCGAGGACGTGGATGACACTGCTGCCGCCCGCCCCACCACCTTCGAGTACGGGGGTGGCAGCTCCAGTTTCCCGGGGCAGGATTACTTCACCTCCCAGTTTGAGCAGCTGCGTCTCCAGAACCAGCAGATCCTCGACCATCAGATGCAGTTCCAGCAGCAGTACGCGGCTCACCAGGCCGAGTACCACCAGAGGATGGCTGGTTACGATGAGATATTGGACCAGCTCCAGACCCAGCAGGGGGTGACTCTCGCACACATCGAGCGAGAAAGGCGCCGTTCACGGCGCGTGCAGGAGGTCCAGCAGCATTTACTCCAGCTACTACCGGGCGAGCAGCCAGTCTGGAGGACTCCCTGGGAGGACTCTCCACTTCCACCTCCCCCAGCGGATGGTGATGATGATGCTGATGGTGGTGACGCCTTCATGAACGACATCGTCTTCGATCTGGACAACCTCGGCGACGAGTAGGCTGTACTCGTTGCCCCTCTCAGTGTGTTTTGTTTTTCGTTTTAGACTTGTGTGTGTTTGCTCCATGTGTGAGGAGCTTGAACTTAGTGTCGTTTGTTTTTGTTTTGTTCTTTTGTGGATTGTTTTTGCTGTGGCCGTCTGGGCTAACACTTATCCCTAACACACGTGTGCTAGTGTGTTCTTGGTGTTCGATTCGTGCAGAACTGTCCATCTTCCCGTTTGTTTCTCGCTGACTGGTCCACTTCCAGTCCCCCAGCAGTTTCAATCCGGTAACATCGTTCCCCTTCTCTATTCCTCTGCTCCATTGAGGGCAATGTCGTGCTTAAGTCACAAAGGAGGCCACACGGGCACACCCACAACTCACACGGCCGTGCAAGTGACCACTTTGACCGTGTGAGATTGTGCGAGAGCAAACACGGCTTGCCCTGATGTTCACACGGTCGTGTGACCCTGGCCGTGTGAGAAGCCTGAAGATCGAACTAATTGGAACGCAGCGTTTTGACTCACACGGGCAACTGGGTATGCCACACGGCCGTGTGGCCCTGCCCGTGTAAGTCGGGAATTCCTGATTTTAACCCAATTCCGGGCTGCAAGAGAGGGAATTGGACTTTTTGAGCAAAAACAGAGCCCTAGAGAAAGAAAGGACGAAGACCACATCCTAGAAGCCATCTTGGAGCTGGGTTTCATCAAATCAAGCTTGGAGATCGTCATAGGAGTGGAAATCATCATCCCAGAGCATATTCTTCCCATAATTATGAGTATGATTGCTTTGTATCTTGTTTTCTTCTCTCTCTCTATGGAGTAGAACCCCTCTCTCACTTGGGGATGAAGAACCCTAGTTCTATGTGTTAGGGATTGATTGTAATGACTTGTGATGATATTACTGTTTGATTTTAATCGAATGATGCATGTTTATTGAGTCAATTGAAGTCTGATCAACTTTTCCTGATTCCTGCTGCAATCTCAGATAGATAGAATCTGATTAGGTTGCTAGAGTATCATCATTCGATAGTAGGAGATTGGCTATACGAGAGTTAGCCAGTTTATTGCTTTGTACTGGAATCCAATTCCAGTAGTGGAGTTATGTTCTTACTGCTTCAACTTTCTATCCCGGTGAAGACTAGTCGTCTGTCGGGTAGTTAGACTGAGAGAGCTTGGTCAGCTTAAGAGATTCCAAGCTACTGTCGGATCTTCCGCAGTCTAATCAACAGTATATCAACCCAGGGAAATACAATTGAAACCTAACTAAGGAGCTAGGGGGACTCATTCCCGAGTGACTCTTACCTGCTTGAGAAAACCGAATAATTTCCTGCTTTCTTTCTGCTTTTGCTTTTAAACAACAATCACTTAACTTAGTTGGCTAGATAATAGAGAATCACTGAGTAAGCAGTAGACCTAGACCCCGGGTTGATAATATAACTTGCCTGTTACTGCATTCCCGGTCTGCGATTACACTTGGTCGCAGATTGGTGTTGTATTTTGGCGTGTCAAGTTTTTGGCACCACCCAAGCTCATACTACGATCCCCGCTCGACCTACCATCAATCCCCTCCGAGCTACCATCAATCCCCATACGATTCCCGCCCAGTCTACCCCCATCTCTCTGCCAACAATACTACGACTCTCGCCCGGTCTACCCCCATCTCCCCGCCAACAATACTACGACTCTCGCCCGGTCTACCCCCAAGACCCCCCTACATCATCAGGTACTTGGCATGATGGTTCCTCCACGACGGCGCCCCACGAATTCACCCCATGGACTCGCCCTCATCAGCCGTGGCCTCCTACTCCTCACCGTATGAGCGCAGATATCCCCGCTCGACCCTGGAAGCGTCGTCTCTTCGCCGACACAGAACCGACAAGCGCCACACTATCTCGGCCATTCGAAACTTGCCACCGCAACCACCTATTGTTACTCCCGTCGGCCGTCGTACAAGGAGCAAGAACACCGTCAGTTCCGGTGAAGCTCGTGGACTTCCTTGAGATGTATTTTGAGTTTGAATTTTAATTATATGTACTTGGAACTATTCCTCTTATCTTAGTTTATTTAATTGAGTTTTGTTTTTATTTCTATGTAATTGGCTTTGTCAATTTTTTTTCGTGTTAACTTGATATTATCCAAATTCGATCAATCAACAATTCACAATTATTTGCTAAAGAAGTCATCGGGAGTCGGAAAATAATTGATGGCAAAACCGCACCTTGGGGATGCGGTTTTGTTATGGAGAAGCAAACCGCATCTCCAAGATGAGGTTTTGATAGGTCAGGCCAAAACCGCACCTCGGCCACCGCACCTCGGCCATGCGGTTTATGTAGGTCAGACCTGAAACCGCATGGCCAAGATGCGGTTTTGGCCCAGGATAATCAACCGCACTTTAGAGGTGCTGTTTATATATAAAACGCACCCTCCAGGTGCGGTTCATAAAAAATGTGCTATTTTTGTAAATATTTTCGAGTGGGTACTATTTTTGTAAAAAAAAATTAAGGTGCTATTTCTGGAAAAATTCCAAGTCTTCAAGCCAACATATCTCACAGATGTATGCTATATGGTATGTATATGGTTGACAGGCTGAGAGCACAATGTTTATTCCAGGAACTGAAATATTTTTAGGCAGCAAAAGAATGAGTAAATACTGGAGGGTACCTTAGCTTGGGTGCGTCACTTCAAGCAGCAACCTCAGCAACATTTTTCATGTTCTTTAGGTCAAAGATTTCAATCCAGTAGCCATCAGGGTCCTTAATAAATGCAAGACCTTTCATTTTTCCTGGACTTGGAGAGGTATAGTTACATATACAGAGCTGCAGGTATCTCCTCTAATACCATAATGAATGAAAAACAATGAAAACTAATGTGCATCCAGTTTCAAACCAAAATGGAAGTGTCAACCATCTTCCTCAGTAATCAATTGTATATTTTAAGGCTCTACAGCATTCAAATAAGAGACGAACATAAAGATAATGCCATTTAAAGGTATCATAAGAAAGACAAGAACAAACCACAAAAAGGTAAGGGAAGTCTTATCCTGTCAAAAGGGATCCTCACCATCGTCTGGCTTCTTAACAAATTCGACACCGAGGCGTTCAAACCTCTCACATGCCTTGTAAGTATCATCCACAGTAATCCCAATATGGCCTGGCAAGAACAAAATGTGGGATCAGATTGATTACATTACCAAAACTGCAATAATGTCAATTTAGCAAGATGAATCTACGACTACACATTTACACATCTATATACACATAACACATCGAACACTTGTACAAATTACCATGAAGTCATCCGATCTATGCTGATCTTTGTAACCCTAGAAGTAATGACCAAACGGAAACCCAGCCTCTGAAGTAACAAGATATAGTTCAGACAGCTAGCACTCTTAATTATGACATGGTAGAAACTCAATTCTAGTGTAATTGGCATCACTTACTAAAGACCTTCGCTTTGCCTCAAGACTACATGTATGCTACTTCTACAGGACCTGTACATTCTAGTTTTATGAAGTCAGAAATAATTCAAATGTCATTTGACACTTGCTCCTCAAAAACTATCCTCAAACTACAAACAGCTCTATGATCTACGAAGTTATACACACAAGCTCCTATTATTGATTGATAGAATAATAGCCACTCCCAGAAAGTTATTCTTCTGGTACAAGCATCAATAATTTAAATTGTTAGTGTCTGATTCACAGATTATGCAGCTACCACCTATAGTATGGTAGAGGAATTAGAGGTCAAGTAGCCAGAGTGTATTCATTTACTTACCAAACCCACGGGGATCAGAATTGCCATTATGATATCCTTTGAATTCGGGATCACTTTCAGTTCCCCAATTACTGTCATAAAAGCAATCTCTTGTTAGAGATGATTCGGGTATGTGACTCAAAAGACATACATTCAGAAACTTTCTAGAGAAAGGAGAGGAGGTCATGCATATGAGAGACTCTTATTGTGTCAGTTCAATAGTAGCCTTCTGAGAAAAAGCCCACACTGTTCTTTCTACAGCATCACTTGGAACAGATGCAGGATCCTAAAAGAAATAGCCAAGTCCATGGTGAACACTTAGATGAACATTTGCAACAAAATCATGGATCACAAAAGTGTCCCTGAACTAAGGAAACTGGTTCACTTCACACATTGAGCTCTCTAGTTACCTCATAGCCCATGAAGTACAAGCTAAACTTCATCTCTGGAAAATCCAGCCTCTTCAGCAAACTGAAAATGCAGTGGCAAGCAAGTCAGCAAATTGCCTAATCTAAAGAACCTAAGAGCTACACGCATCTTCGAGCACCCAAACCAAATCCCCATGGATGCCAAATGGATAAACTCATAAACAAAATACTTGGAATCTCACTCAGTGCATGTCATGAAGTTCCCATCTTTAAACATGGGAGGAAAACTATGTAACACCCATGGAAAGCCTAAAGCTATATGATTCAAGTTCAACGATCAACACGCCATCAACGAAAAAAGAATGGAACTTACGTCATCCCCAGGACTCGAGAGTAGAAATCGAGACTAACTTTCGGGTCCTTAATTCGAAACATCTGCAAAAAAAAACCATCACAAATCGTTCGCCCAGTGTTCTCCATAATCAAATTTCCCCCAACAGGAGAAGTTTTAGTGAAAAGAGGGCAGATTCCTGGGGCTTACAGTTTGCTGCATGAAGTACCCTTTAGTGGCTTCATCAGGGGAAGTATGCAGACCAGGATTGCTAGCAGGGGAATCCTTCGATTCAGATGCCGCCATTGATGAAAACGATCTCAATCGGTTCCAATTCTGCGAAAATAAATAAAAAACGATCATGGAAACGGAGATCAGTATTGCCAATTTGCCATTTGAGTGGATAGGTAGTTGGGAACCTGAGCTTTGGGTCGGAAAAGAGAAGGGTACGATGAAAATAGCGAAGGTAAAGCAGGGCGCGCGCAGAGTCGAGAGAGTGGAAGGCGAGATAATGCGGTGGTGATGGACGAAGCAGCCGCCATTGACGTTTGACAATGGTTTACATATAGTAGCCTCGACACCTCGTTCTTTCAAATGGGCTCAACTGTCTTCTGCGGGCTGCGGCCTTCATTTTCTGGTTCGGCCCGCTCAGACTTCTTCCACTATTTCAGTCTGCTTCGGTGCTTAAGATGGTGTTTTTAACTGTCTCTCGCGAAGAAAAATCAACAATTTCCCATCCTCCTCGATAATCTCATCATAACTGCACACTATCCATTTCTGCCGGCCACCGCCGTCTCCCGAGAAGATGGAGAAATCCGGCTACGGGCGGGACGGCATTTACAGATCACTCCGCCCGACGCTCGTCCTTCCCAAAGACCCAAACCTCTCCTTGGTCGATTTCCTCTTCCGAAGCTTCAATTCACACTCTCACAAGCCGGCTCTCCACGACGCCGATTCCTCCCTCTCCCTCACCTTCTCCGACCTCAAATCCACCGTCTCCAACTTCGCCAACGGGATCCGCCACCTGGGTATCTCTAAAAGCGACGTCGTACTCATCTTCGCCCCCAATTCGTACCAGTTCCCAATTTGTTTCCTCGCCGTCGCTTCGTTTGGCGCCGTTGCGACCACCGCGAACCCTCTCTACACCACCGCAGAGCTCGGGAAGCAGATCAAGGATTCCAATCCCAAGCTGATCATCACCGTTCCCGAATTGTGGGAGAAGGTGAGGAGCTTCAACTTACCTGCCGTCTTTCTTGGGTCGCCGGAGCAACTACAACGAGATGCTCTTCCGGTTGGAGGCAGAACCTTCCATCAGGTGGTGGAGCTGGGTGGAAAATCGGCGGATTACCCGGCGATTAGGGTGAAGCAGAGCGATACGGCGGCGCTTTTGTATTCCTCGGGTACGACTGGGGTCAGCAAAGGTGTGGTTTTGACTCACCGGAATTTCATCGCGGCGGCGATGATGATCACCATGGATCAGGAGGTGGCAGGGGAACCGGACAACGTTTACCTCTGCTTCTTGCCGATGTTCCATGTGTTTGGATTGGCTGTCATCACTTACGCGCAGCTGCAGCGAGGGAGTGCGGTGGTGACTATGGCGAAATTCGACTTGGAAATGGTGTTGAAGGCTGTGGAGAGGTACAGAGTCACCCACATGTGGGTTGTCCCGGCGGTGATGCTTGCTCTGGCTAAACAGAGCTTGGTTAAGAAGTACGATCTGTCGTCGTTGAGGGAGGTTAGCTCCGGAGCAGCTCCACTGGGGAAAGATCTCATGACGGAATGTTCGAGGAATCTCCCCAATGTTGCAATTTTTCAGGTTAGCTATAGCTTTGAATCAGTTCTATCTTTTCTAGCAATCAGAACATAGAATTTAATTCTTGATGTCTCAATATTGATGGTGGAATTGGGATAGGGATATGGAATGACAGAAACTTGTGGGATTGTTTCGGTGGAGAATCCAAGGGTAGGGCCTAGGCATTCTGGTTCAGCTGGAACATTAGGTGCAGGGATTGAGAGCCAGATTGTTGGTGTAGATATGTTCATTAGAAACTTTAAGCGGAATCCATCCATGGAAAGTGCGAGATTCTCATTCTCACAGAAGTGCTTGAACCCAAATGACAGGTTATTTCAACAATCCACAGGCTACAAAGGACACTATAGACAAGAAGGGTTGGGTACATACTGGAGATCTCGGGTACTTCGACGATAATGGACAGCTATATGTTGTGGACAGAATCAAAGAGCTCATCAAATACAAAGGCTTTCAGGTAAGCTTGCTGAAAGCCTGAAACACAATGCAGAAGGAATTAGTCCTGTAACTTGCATTGGCTCAAATGGTTGGTTCTTTTCCTTACCAACAGGTTGCACCAGCTGAGTTAGAAGGGCTGCTAGTTTCTCACCCTGAGATACTAGACGCAGTTGTCATCCCGTAAGTATCTTGACACGTTCATTTCTGTGGTTTGGCCGGATATACACTCTTTGTGTCATGAAAATCCCCGTGGTTCTAAACTATGCAGTTATCCTGATGCTGAAGCCGGTGAAGTCCCCGTTGCCTACGTGGTTCGCGCTCCCAACAGTTCGCTGACCGAAGAAGAAGTTCAGAAATTCATTGCCAATCAAGTGAGTTCAGTTACTTCAAGTGACTTTACACTGAAGTTCACAGATTTTTTCCCTCCTTGCTTACTTGGGTTCTTGGGATGTTGTTTGCTTGCAGGTTGCACCTTTCAAAAGACTGAGGAAGGTGACATTCATCAGCACTGTGCCTAAATCAGCTTCAGGGAAGATCCTCAGAAGAGAACTCATCCAGAAAGTAAGGTCCAAAATATGAGAGCTAGGGCTCAAAGTACCAATTGTGTTCACTGTAGATACCAGGAGGAGAAGTGAAGTGGCAAATGGAAGTTCAGAACACAGAAGGCAGGCAGTAACATTTCACCATTTACACTGTTTTTACAGATTAGTTTGGTGTTTTAGTTGGTGGGGATACTTTTATAGACATGGAAAGAAAAGGAAGAAAGTTTAATCTATAATTGTTTACAGACGAAAAGAAATAGCAGTGTTGATTGGATCTTGTTCATGATCTGTGTCTGTCCACAGGCAAAATGGAACATTCCACTTTGTGGTGTTTTATGTACAAATCCAGATTTGTATGGAACAATATTCTGTTGTTTGGACACCAGGAAAAGCAATATTCATTTCTTCCACAAAAGTCTAGACATAGCTAATTACATTCGAAGATGGATAATTACTAGTTGGGACTTAAATGGCATAAGTCTAATCATTCACACCATTATTATTATTTTTTTTTTTTTTTTTTTTTTTTTTTTTTGCCATAGATATTCACAGCGACATTGATTTGCTATAAAAGGATTGAGGATATGGATTGATTTGCTTATAATAATTTTTAACAAATATATTTTTTGGCTGGATCCTTATAAATTCGGATAGTTTGAGTATTTAGTGGCTAGCTCCTGTAAATTACACATTCATGAGATAATTTTTGTTTGATGAATAATTTAAAAGAGTTGTATAAGATTCAATTGTTTGAATGCTCTTATTTTATACAATACTAGAAATCACAATTTATTATGCGTAGAATTGTGGGGATGTACTGATTTTTGACAATACTAAAGAAGACGAAGGATTCTCAATGAACAAATTAGCCTCACAAATCACAATTATGGTCCAGAATCATACACATAAGTCAGGAAATTTTGATGGGTACATCTCATTTGACTCGCCCATTCAATTTGTGGGATTGTTGTATTCTAACATTCAAACGGTCAATTCAAAGCTTGCCACGCGAACTTAGCTAATCAATATTCTAACAAACCAGTTATCTAGAATATTGATAATCAATTTTGTTTGTTTGACACGTTAAAATGATATGAATTTGAAGTTTTAAGTATGCATGTCTATAGTGGCTTACGAGTTATTATGATTTCGAGAAAATTGTCAATCATTTCTACTAATTGATAGACTATTTCAGGCTTGGTGTTTTGAAAAACACTTGATGATCAATTATTCTCATCCATATTTGTTTTTATTTTTTTGTTTTGTTTTGTTACTAACACAATGCATAACATACCATCACATTTGACAAGTTGATGAGCTATGTGCTTCAGGATAAGGTTTTTTTTTAAGCATCTTGTTTATGTATTTGAGATAGATTGTTATATCTTTTAAAATTGACAATTTTTGGTCATTTTCCTATAAATATAACAATTTTTGGTTTTGTATATCCCTCGTTTTTAATTACATACATTCATCAATTAACCTCCTAGAGCACTGGAAGGAAATAGATTGTTCTGCTTAAAAGCTAGTATGGTGCAGGTACATAATAATATGATCTTAGAAAGATGTCGAAATTTCTACCGAAAAATAAAATAAAAAAGACGTTTAACTCACAGATTTAGTTAAACGTATCATTCGTTTATTACTTCAATGTTTGTTGATATGTATTACTCGTCAATTGATAGGTTCAATGATTAATGATTATACTTAGGGCTGGAGGTTCGGTTATCGGTTGCCGGTTAACCGGCCGGTTAAACCGATAACCGGCGGTTACCTGTTAACCGACTAACCGAAAAAAGCTTACGCGGGCGGTGTTCGGTAGGGGAATTGGTTGTGGCGGTTAATCGGCTAACCGACGAGTCTAACCGCCGGTTAACCGGCTAACCGACACAACCAACCCCTTCACAAAACGTCGCCGCCCCCTCCCACTCTTCACGGTTCAGCCTAACCCTAATTCCCCTTCGTCCTTCCTTCCCTAATTGCCAATTCGCAATTCCCCTTCCCTTCTCTACATCGTGACCGTCGCCGCCCAGTTCCTCTCTCCCGATTTGCGAATGGTTACCGACTTACCGCGAATCAATCTCGTCCCTCGGCCTCCATCTTTTCTTCCCCAATTGCCAATTCGCAATTCCCCTTCCCTTCTCTGCATCGCGACCGTCCCGCCTAGTTCCTCCCGATTTGCAAATGGTTACGGCGAATCAATCTCGTCCCTCTGCCTCCATCTCTTCTTCCCAGGCCACAGAAGTGGCTTCAGACGAAGCCGCGACCAGAGCGACGCAGCGACCAGAGCGTCTCCTGCTCCGCCATCTCCCTCGCCGATCCGCGCCCCTGCTCGGCTGCTCCGCCATCTCCTCCCCGACCAGCTTCCCAACTCGCCGCCAGCCACACAGTCCCCCGCCGGCCGCTATTGTTCCTCCGCCACCAGCATCAGTCCCCGCCGTTTTCCTCCGCCGCCAGCCACAGTCCCCCGCCGCATTTCCTCCGCGACCAGTCCACGAGCAATCACCAGTAACCACCGCCTGTGTTGTGCGGTTAGCTCGGTTAACCGAGCAACTAACCGGTAACCGACCCTATCGGTTGTCGGATAACCGAGGAAGGCTGTCGGTCGGTTGGCGGTAGCTTTGCCTTGTATCTCGGTTAACCGGTAACCGACCGTTCGGTTACCGGTTATAACCGAAAAAACCGAACCTCCAGCCCTAATTTTACTGGGGAAAAATGCTCATTGTTAATATCCGATTTTCTTAATAGCGTCAACCCCAATTTCAACAACATAAGATTCTTGAAAAGCAAAATTATAAGTACTAGCTAATTCTGTCTGTCGTATTTGATAACAAGCGTTACCTTTCAAAGTATTCAAATTTAAAAAAAAAAATGAGAAGAAACTATATAAAGCTGCAAAACTAACATACAAAAATCAAGAAACAACAGATAAATGGAGCAAAATCAAATCTCCCCTGAATCATCATGCATAGACAGAAACACTAAAAGACCAAACAGAGGTGGCTAGCTAACTTACAAGTTAGAACCCATCTTGGTAATCAGTTCTTCCTTCTATCAAACCCAGCTTAGACTCTGCAAGTGGATTGAGAAGGCAAAGAGGAAAGCAAAAATTGTATATCCGGTTAGCACAAAACCATCAGACTTCTGTATCCGGTTAGCAAAAAGAATGAAACAGTAGAGAAACTGAAGCAGAGAAAGTTCAGAGCAGTTTGGGCAGGCCAAAAATGGCATTCACCTGCAATTGCACCAGCACCTTGCTCTAATCATAATCCCATCTCTCTTACTCGAGGAAGAAACCAAGTAAGTGGAAAAAGATGAAATCATAAACAAGGTGCAGGTACAAATGCAGGCAAAGGCAACATATTGGCTGAGTTTTGATCAAACTGTTTTATTATATGTATCTCTGTAGAAACTAAAAAGAGTAGAGAAATGGTGTAATTTATAGGCAAAAGTCAAGTCAAGACGAGAAAGACTATGACGGTGAGAGGGTGGATATTTATATAGACAGATAGATCCAAAGAAACAAAAGAGATGAAGATGGAACAATTTCTCCTCTTTTTTTTCCCTTCTTCTTTCTTCCTTTTGGCTTTCCAGACATGAAAGGGTCAATTGCTTTTATGAGCTAAATGACATATTTTTGCAGTGGGATCGAATTTCATGGTGGGGTTTTTTTTTTTTTTTGGTATCCCTCTCGCTAATGCATATATCTTCTCTAGTAGTATGTAAAAAGGAAATGAAAAAGACAAAAGATTTTTTTTTTTATACGAAAAGACAAACAATCTTGTGATGCCGACCTCCAAATGAGGAAAGAAAGACACACAAATATCAGGTTACACGTGGCGGGAAATTGAAACAGAAAAAAATTTGGATAACGAAATATAATTTCGCTCTAAATTACGTCGATTTTCATTCAGCTTGTTCTTGACCGTTCTATCGATCACATAGTATTTACAAAGTATATCAATAGTATTTGCAAATTTATCTTTCTTTTCCTTTTTTTTTCCCCCTCAATAGTATATACTTCTCGAAATGGCAATGAGGATATTGGATCGGTACCTCAATACTCGTAACTTTCCAATGACAGATCGGATATCGGGTAATTTGTCACGTGACTCGGGTCGGGACAGAGCGACTCATTCAGATGTGTAACTTAGAAGGAAAACATTATAAATACTCATTTTTCATTAAAAAAAACTAAGAAACAAAAATGAAATAATTCAAAAAATTGAGATCGATATTGAGTTTAAGACCGTTGTTCCTGAGACCAATGTTGTCAAAATCGCGTTTTAAAACTTAAAAACTTACGATTTTACGTTTCTAGATCACTAAAACGCTTCTACACAAAATCCTAGTTTTATAGATTATGTAGTTAAAAACTCCGCATTAAAACTTAAAAACTTGCGATTTTAAACTTCTAGATCACCAAAACGTTTCTACGTAGAAACTCATTTTTTACTACATTGCCTGAGACCGTTACTTAAAATAAAGTTGTAAGTAATTTGACTAAAATTACATATCAGTAAAAAAAATAAACAAATCCGTACAAATTAAATCAATAAAAAAGTTATTCCCGTCCACCTATAGAACAAATATTACCCACCCTAAAACATATATAGACTAGTTTGATCAAAATTAGCATGCATATCATATTAACTTTTAGGACTTTGCTATGGTGACATGTATGTTACCGTAACATGCATTTTTTGGTCGACCTAATATCGGATTAGGTCGACCTGATTTGTTGCTTCAGAGAGTGGAGAGATGTAGGAACTCCATGAGTTTAGCTTTGTGTTTTTTTGTTGTTATGTGGTTTTCGATTTCATGAGGTGTGTTTTATGTGAACAATTATGAAGTGTGTGTTATTATATTTCTTGTTAGTGTGTTATACTGTTATGTTAAGAAGTTATAGGTCCTTGCTATAATGATATAAGACTGATTCCAATGGCTATCAAACGTAATTTGAACGATCAAACGAACCACCCACATCGACATACATACGCAAAAAAGTCAAAGGCCATACGCTAAATTTCCTTAATTCGGTCGACCTCTTACTGTATTCAGTCGCTCTTGAGACCAACACTCGATCTTCATTTCACGTCAAAAAAGGATGGATAAATGGATAGAGCACTTTGCTCTTCTGTCTGGTCGAGCTTTTTCTGTAAATGGTCGACCATTTTGGTAATGACCACAATCAATTGGTCAACCTCGTTACCTTTACGGTCGACCAATTTGCTTCAGACTACAATGAAAAGGGCGACCCATGTTTTATTGTGGTTGATCGATAATTTCACAACTTAACTCAAAACGATCGACCACTACATTTTAAAAGTCGATCGTGATAAATCGTCATATTGCACACATTAGTGTATTCGGTCGACCACAATTAAAAATAAATCGACCAAAAAATGCATGTTACGGTTGCATGTCACCATAACAGTATCTAACATTATTGTACTTTCTCAAAAAAAAAAACATTATTGTACTCGCTTTTCTTTCTTTTCCTGTTCGGGGAAGGTACAAAAGTCCACGTGAGGGAAAGCGTCCAAATCACGTGGGAATTGATGTTGCAACTAATGACGGCGCGACAAGTGTCGGAAGTCCAGTGGCAGCAATGGGTGTGACCCGCCCTTCTCTGCGCCACAGCACGAGGCCCGCTTAACCAGTAAAGTCCTCAACAGCGACAATTCACCTGCTACGGGCCCCGCAGGCCCACCAACTCTTCCCGAATTTATGCCCACCTATTTGTGGAGATGGGCCTGGCCTTTCATAATTATTCAACCCACGAAAACATAAATAAAAAGTAGAGATTGAGAAGGAATCTAAACTAGAGCCAATTGTCATGACCAAGGTTGTCAACCCACAGACTAACTCGAACCTGGTCGAGTTAGTAAGTCAAGGGTTAATGGGTTATCCGGTTTAGCCCGGAAATATGAAAAGAGTTATTATATTGTACTTATCCTGATAAATTATATCAAATATAATCTAACATATGAGTTATAACATATAATATTCCACCAAAATAACATGTCGTACTTAGATCCAACATATAGTGAAAATTCACACTAATATAACATAAATATTCAAATGTTCAACTTAGAATTCCAAAGATTGAGTTAGGCGGAAAGAAAAATTGAAAAATAAGCGCATTTCGCAAACCAAAGAAAAAAATGACACAATTTGACCTCCAAACCGGTACCTTGTAACGGTCGACCCGACGGGTGCATGTGACCCGTTTTTTCTCATCGGGTCAGAGTCAAATTGGGTCGACCCGCAGGTTGACAATCTTGGTCACGACTCGTGTGGATATTAGGTTTGATTCAAATTAATTCATTTGGATCTATTCATCTGGATCTATAACTATAACACGAAAATGCAATATCGACAATGCAATATCGACCATCTGAGAGTGAAAGATGAAACCAAAAGCTGAGAGTGAAAGATGGATTACAACAGCAGCACCGCACGGCACCAGGAGAAGGAACCTCAAGCCTTTTCTGCTGCAATAATGGCTCACTTTCCTTTTCTTTAGTTCCAGCTCTCTCATGAGTCGGTAAAAGTTACAGAACATTGAATTTACAGCTTTGGAAAGAATAAAGAGACAACTTGTGGCTGGAGAATAAGGTTAAATCAGCAACCTTTTCACCCTTCTTTGCCAAGACCATTGCTTTGCTGATGGAATCCGGCAACGAAACAACTAAACAAACAGCAGAACAGGAGGAAACACCCACCACCAAAACAAAATACAAGAGAACTCCTCCTCTCCCCATCAGGAATCTGGCGGGGACGAGCCATCATTAACATTGTCATCGATATTGAGCTTAACACCGTTGTTCCTGAGACCATTAATGACAGCCCAAACCTTGGTACGATTCTTGAAACCCTTCTTCTGAATCTCTTTGTTTATGTTGGTATGAATTCCTCTCCCAAGTCCGTGTTCTAGTCCTTCCACCTTCAGCCGCATGGCTAAAACCTCTCCGACGACCGTTGCTGCTTTGGCATTGCACGATCGGCCGCATTCGAGTGTCTTCTTGAGTGAATGCTCGACGGTAGACGCTGTTGCTACTATCCTCCCGTTGTTTCTGTCCACCACGTTGGCTGTGATGTACTTCAGTGATATGAACAGCCTTAGCACGTATCTCTTCAACACCGTCATGGTTCAATGACACATACGAATCCTGCCACTGATCAACAACCAACAAGGAATTCAGCCAGCTAGATTCAAACCCAAACCTATAGTGTACCTAAATTTAGCTCAGCGCCGATGATCATTTCACAACAGTTATCGAAACAGGGGAATCTCTAATCACAAACTTTAAGGGAATATAACAAGACTACTTAGCTGAGAGTTCAATCGAAACTGAAGAGCAGGGGGGCAATCAGAATTCAGAAAAGGTCCTGGCTTTCAGCGATTCTCCAATGGGCATTCCAATTTTTGTCGAACTCGTACCTCAATGAGATGATGATTCGCAGGGCTTTAGTCGAGAGGCGCTGTGAGTCGGAAAATTCTCAAGTGCGGACGACGGGCGACCGGCCGCCGGGAATCTGCAACGACGATGATGGGGGTACTTGCACGGTCGAATTTGAGGAGGGAATGAGGTTCACTTCTCCCTTTGTCGAGCATCAATATCCAAATTCTAGGGTTTTAGGATTTGGGAGAGAGATGCAAAGGGGTTTTGATCTTCCTTTCCTGAGAATTGAATTTGCTGGGATGCCTGGGAAGGAAAGAGAGCCGAGCCCAAAAGGCTTTATGGGCCATATTTCCTTTTCGGCCTAATCTTTTCCGAAGCCTGGCCCATATGCAGTAAAGCCTGGTAAGTGGTAACCTAATCTCAATTAACTTGGATATGATATATAATTTTCCTTGTAATTTCAAACAAGGCAATAAAGATATGAAAGTTATGTAAAATATGCTATATTTATGGGACTAAAATCCTAAAAAAAGGCAAAGTCGGGCATTTGACGAAGATCTTCCTATCAATAGATAGGAATTGATGTTCGATATAGGGATGAAACAAATCTGCTCTTTAGTATAGTTTATGTCATCAAATAACAATACACTTGAATTTTGTTTGTCTCCAAATAAACCAAACTCAAAATCATACAACTCACTAGACTACGATGACAGTGACACTCAAATTCCGATTGTAGGTAGTGGATCATACATACCTTACAAGGTCAACTCTTGCAGTTAGAGAGCTAAACCACATCAATGATGTACATATCTCGTAAAAGAAAATTTGGGCAAGCTCCACCAATCATGTACAATTAACTCAACTCGAGAGTCTAAAAAATTAATGGGATAAAGCTTTTCGCAAGTTTTGTTTTTACTTTAAAGTAAATCTCTACCTTTGCTTGGCAATGGCAATGATAATAATTTTTCTCTCTTTTGATTTGCATGCTATCTTTTGCACTTTTTTAGCACAAATGGGTTTTTTTGGCTTTACATTTTTGTACATTTATATTGGGGTTAATTGCAAGGATGGTCACTGGGTTTACTAAAACCGTTCATGTTTGATCACTGCAAATATTTAATTTCATTCATGGTCACTAAGATTAGTTCATTAGTTCAAGTTTGGTCACTCTCCGTTAGTCTCCGTTAGTTTTTGCTGATGTGGCAGTCAACTATTATAGTTGATCGTTAAAAATGAGTGACTTGCCATTAAAAAAATAATAAAATTTAAATATTTACAATTTCCACCTCATTTTACAACTATTAAAAAATACAAATAAAACTTACCTCCGCCATCGACACCACCGTGGCCATGACGCGATCGTCCCCACAGCCGCTCCTTCCACAACGCCGGCCTCGCTTTGCTTCATCCCACTTCATTTTTGCCCTTAATGCATATGGTGAGGAAGGAGCGGCGGCGGAGACGATCGTCATGGCGGAGGTAGCGTAGATGATCGCGTCATTGCCATCTACCCGTTCTGCAAATAGCAGCCAAAAAATACAAGCTAGCCAACGCAACCAGCAAGAAGATGATAAGATCCCCAAACACCTCGTTTCTCCCAACACTTCCCCTCCTTCTGCTGCTTTTCCTCCTCACAGTCACAGCCCAAGCAACTCAACCCAGATTCCTCGCTCAGACTTGCAATTCCTCCTGCGGCGAACTAACAAGCATCACCTACCCATTTCGCCTCACCACCGACCCACAAGGCTGCGGCGACACCGACTACGAGATCTCCTGTGAGAACGACAAACCCACTTTGCAATTCCACTCCTGTAAGCACCACGTCCGCCGAATCTCCTACGGAAGCCGCACAATTCGCGTCGTCGATCCGAGCTTAGCGAGGCCGGCGTTGAGGAAGGAGCGGCGGCAGAGACGATCGCGTCATGGCCACGGTGGCGTAGATTGCGGAGGTAAGTTATTTATATTTTTTAATAGTTGTAAAATGAGATGGAAATTGTAAATATTTAAATTTTATTATTTTATTAATGGTCACGTCACTCATTTAACGATCAACTATAATTGTTGACTGCCACATCAGCAAAAACTAACGGAGACTAACGGAGAGTAACCAAACTTGAACTAATGAACTAATCTTAGTGACCATGAATGAAATTAAATATTTGCAGTGACCAAACATGAATGATTTTAGTAAACCCAGTGACCATCCTTGCAATTAACCCATTTATATTGTGATCGAGCAAGATCAATTTATGTATAATTAGCATATGCATAAGGGCTTCTTTTTACTCCCACGTGGAAAGTCGATGCTATAGAAGGATATCAAATGCTTAATTTGCATTTGTAAAATAAAAGCATTGATCCCTTCCGTGTCTACAACACTAAAGTCAAATATCAAACTAAAATAGACAAGTCCGACACGGACCAAATGGTACTGATCCTCGGGATGAACTTGCAACATATCCCTAAATGGCATAAAAAGGAAGCAATACAACCTTGCGTACCTTGATCAGAATTCAGAAACGATGCCAAAATTGCTAAATTATGAAGTAACATGTACGCACAAACTCAACATTTGGGTTCATACAAGAAGACCCTTTAAGTAAACAGTTGGCTAGTCTGAAAGGTATACTGTCAGCCTTCACCATTAAGGACTTCAATCTCCTAAAAGGAGAGGGTTGTCGTTCCAGAAACTCAGAAACACCACTCATTACCTACACAGAACAGATGCCAACTCAAAACATAAGTTCATACATTTCCGGAAAAAATCCAAAAGTACCACTGTTTAAAAAAAAAATTTCAAAAATACCACCCAACCCCAAAAAATACCACCCTTTTCAAAAACCGCCACCCCACCCTGCGGTTTACACGAAAACCGTTTGTCGGAGGCGCGGTTTTCTATGCAAACCGCGGGCCTAGGGGGCGGTTATAAAAAAAAAAAAAATTTGACCAAACCGCTGGGTGGGGTGGCGCCGTGGCGGTTTTGGGTCAAACCGCCACCCCACCCAGCGGTTTGGTCCGATTTTTTTTTTTTTCGATCAACTCCTAACTTCGGCCGAAACTTCAAACGAACGTAACTTTTCACTCGGGTATCCGATCGTAGCGATTTTTTTTTCATTTCGCACAACTTTTCAAGATCTACAACTTTTACAAGGATGAAATTTTCAAAACTGGAACTATTTGTGGATATACGGGACCTTGGGAATAACTTTACCTTTACTTTTCACAAATTCATGTATATTTTGAAATTATGATTATATTAAAAGTTGTAGATCTTGAAAAGTTATGTGGAATCAAAAAAATATTCATGAAATTCGGATTTTGGAGCACAAACATATGGCCGCCCAAAGTTTGACGAAATCAAAAAAAGGCTCGTTCGGGGTGGCAAATGACGTTTTTTCGAGACGAAGGCGGGACCCGGCGGTTTGCGGCTTGCAAGATCTCAAAAATTTATTCGGATTCAAAAAATGGAGGCCGCAAACTTTTTGAGATCTTGCAAGCCGCATACTGCCGGGTCTCGCATTTCGTCAAACTTTAGGGCCTCCATTTTTTGAATCCGAATAACTTTGCGGCCTCCATTTCGTCAAACTTTGGGGCCTCCATTTTTTGAATCCGAATAAATTTTTGAGATCTTGCAAGCCACAAATCGCCGGGTCCCGCCTTCGTCTCGAAAAAACGTCATTTGCCACCCCGAACGAGCCTTTTTTTGATTTCGTCAAACTTTAGGCGGCCATAACTTTGTGCTCCAAAATCCGAATTTCATGATTTTTTTTTATTCCACATAACTTTTCAAGATCTACAACTTTTAATATAATCATAATTTCAAAATATACATGGATTTGTGAAAAGTAAAGGTAAAGTTATTCCCAAGGTCCCGTATATCTACAAATAGTTCCTGTTTTGAAAATTTCATCCTAGTAAAAGTTATAGATCTTGAAAAGTTATGCGAAATGAAAAAAAAAATCGCTACGATCAGATACCCGAGTGAAAAGTTACGTTCGTTTGAAGTTTCGGCCGAAGTTAGGAGTTGGTCGGAAAAAAAAAAAAAAATTGGACCAAACCGCTGGGTGGGGTGGCGGTTTTGGGTCAAACCGCCACCCCACCCAGCGGTTTGGTCAAATTTTTTTTTTTATAACCGCTCCCTAGGCCCGCGGTTTGCATAGAAAACCGCGCATCCGACAAACGGTTTTCGTGTAAACCGCAGGGTGGGGTGGCGGTTTTTGAAAAAGGGTGGTATTTTTGGAAATTTTTGGGGTTGGGTGGTATTTTTGGAATTTTTTTTTTTGAACAGTGGTATTTTTGGATTTTTTCCTACATTTCCTGGAAGAACCACTCAGATTACGACCAAAGATTACCTGGATGGTGTAGGAATCTAGCATCAGAGACGTTGCATTGTTCAAATCTCGGAACAAGGAGATGAAACGTTGTGCTGTCCATTCATTGTCATCTTCCCTGACAGCGTCGAAACCATCGACCCAGATCTCAACATGATCAAGGGCAGGAACGCTTAACTTGGAGAACTTCTGGTAGTAGTACAAGCTATGATGAACACCGAAGAATCTAAGCCTTGGTGCAACTAATTCGATGTCGAAACATGCAGGACTGTCGAAGTTCAGGCTGAGCAATTGGGGTCCATATACCTTGAGACCCTTCTCTTCCCCGGAAAAATGGTCGATGCAATAACTCATGACCAAATTCTTCAGGGAGGGGCAGCAAGCAAAGAAGTCTACACCCTTGTCGAAAATCAGTTGGCATTCTTCCAAAACTAAACTTGTCAGCATTCCAAAACTGGATGTCACAAATCCACCATCGATGCAGACACTTCTTATCTTCAGAGTTTCGAGGCTGCAATTGTAGATTGTGCCAAACATACCGGAGAAGCTGTAACTCTCTTCATAATCCGCATTCCTCGTGTCCATGTCGACCACTAAATGTCGAGCATCATGAGATAAGGCATAGGTGACGACCTTTCTAAACAGTCTAAAATCTAGTTGCTCTGCAGAATCCGTGTAGCTCATCTTGCTGAGACTGAAGGGATAGCGGAGGGACAGAACCTTGTCCAAATACGTTTGAAAACTAGAATACAGTTGGAAGGAATCACTTCGAAAGTCGAGGACGGGGACATATTTCCAAGCGCATCTCCACACGCGGGACAGCACAGAGGTCTGAACGGCGGATTTGGTGTCGAGAAACGAAAGGATGTGATAAATAATGGGTTCTGGAAGGTGGCTTAACCTGTCTTCCTCAATGCGCCTTATCCCATTTCTCCCCAACTGGCAGCTGCAGGTGTTGTTGCTCGTGGCGTTCTACTGGAAACAACTACTGATCAATTCAATTCCCACCTAAAATCTCGAAACTGGAAAGGTTTAGAAAAACGGAAGGTAACAAAGAACGAGAACACGAAATTTACAGCGGCGAGAGACTGTTTACCGCTGTGCCAAGCACCAATAGAGTTACAATTGATAGCCTCCGCCGACAAACTCCTCACAGTCGGAAAGCCGGATTCGCTGAACTCTGAAGCTGTAAGACTGAAGGTGACGGAGAAACGATGAACATTTGGTCGGAGGAACGTTGCAGAGTTCAGTTCATCGGATTTTAGGGATTTGAACAGTTCTGGCCTCGGAGGGAGAGAAACGGAGGGGAAATAGCGAAATTGAATTGGAAAAGGGGAACCAGACTGTGGATATACTCGGCCCAGACCATCAGGAAACTCGGCCCAAATTTGAAATAGAAGCCCGAGTTCAACTTATTCAGTTTGGACGTTGATGTAGGCTTTTTGGGTCTTGTTTGGGCTTTTAATGAATTGTTCAGGGAAAGTGGCAACATATAGCTTTATTGGCGCAATTTTGCGTGATATCAAAGCTTTATTGGCGGGTTTGGAGGGTACTTGTGATCTGCGTTTCATAGGTCGTCAGAAGAACAGGGAGGCTCATTTAGTGGCCAAGAAATCTCTGAATTTGTCGCCTCGGCTCTTGTCGAGGTTCGACTATGTGTCCTGATTGCGTAGTTTGTAATTGACTTTGTTTGGATCTTATCTCCATCTCTTTTGAGATCGGTTGAATGACAAAAAAAAAAAAAAAAAGTGGCAACATATAGCTATAGCTCAAAAGCAAAATAGTAACCTGCTGCCTGCTGGCAACAGGAAGATCTCAATTCATCGCTCAAGGAAAAATATGCTTGATCGGGAAGGTCTTATTACATTCCAGATAACATCAAAACATGAACTAGAAATAGACAGTACCAAACCTATGGGCAGCGAACTATCCCTCATGCATTTCAGTTCATTCTCGAGATGAAAGGGCTGCAGAACAACGAGATATATAATACTTGACTGGCTGCGTTTTTTGGGCATGTATCTAGCAGCAGCGTGGTTTTCTCGCTGCGTTCATGAGATAATGTGGACCATTCACATTAACCGTCTTTCCTGCAGGAACCAAACGCCAGCAGTATCTTCATCAGATATACAGTTCATGTTTTCTATCTTTGAATAATGAAAATGAAACTATGTCCGTTATTGGGTCGCTTCACTTACTTTCTCTTTCTTCGATCCATACCCGCATTCCTCATGTCATTTCTCCCAGGGTTCATGCCATACGGCATGGGGGAATGCGTGGAGGCAGGGGGAGGAGCTGGTGGCATTCCCATTGGTGGAGCAGGGAGTCCACTCGGGACTGCAGGTGGAGGTGGCAGAGGGGGAGCAGCAGCAGGAGTTGCCTCAGCAACAGGTTCAGGAAGGGGCCTTGGCAATATGTGCCTCAATCGATTGTTCCTATAGTTTTTCCAATAGAAAAATTGCTGCCTGTGCGCCAACTCCTACAAAGTTTTCAAGTTTCAATGAGTAAATTAACAAACATCCAGGAAAACACAGATTTGAAGAGGAAAATGATAAGGTTGAGAATAAAAGCAGGCTAAAGCGTGTGGTAAAGGTCTATGAGGGTATTAACCTTGTTGCCTGGGTGTGCCATTGCATTGCGGAAGTTTACATTTTGGAGAAGTTCTAGAAAATATAAACAGTGAGGATACCTGCAATCATGCTAGGGTGGTGAATTATGATAATCTAAACCACGAAAGAAGAAGTAACTTTGCCATTCAATTAGGAACCCTACGTCATATACTTACATTATGAACTTAATGTACTCTGGCCGTTGCCAATACTGGAGGTATTTCAAGTAGCCAATGAAGGCCTCATCTTCAAAATAGCGGTTCTGAGCTAAGTCTACATTTGCCAGAAAACCAAGTACCAGATGAGAGGAAGATGGTTGAAAATTTTCAAAGAAAAGAGCAAGATAATTTCATGATTCAAGTACAATTTGCTGAAAGATTTACAGAAACAGATGACTATAAGTATAGAGGAATAGCCTAAATATTCAGAATTAACCGACAACTACAAGAACAAGCGCCATTAGCAAGCTACCTAAGAAACACAAAACAATTCGAAGTGGTTCCATCAGATTTTATGTCTTACTACCTCAGCATTCAAATCCTGCCATGTAATTATAGTATGAGTATCATATAGAAGGTTGCTGTTCAGAAACCAATGATACACAAACTACAATAATCTAGGAAAGAGACACTGCAAATAATTTTTTTTTCATAACTATGAAGATGCACCGCTTCATGCGAGGTTTGCTGAACCAAGAGTATAAAATTTCAGAATTTTTCTGTTAACTGACACCATTAATTGGAACAGTTGCATAAGAAACCAAGAATTTCGATCAGCTTACAATGGATGTAAGTTGGATTAGCAAGACATTGCATGAACTCCAATTCGAGAAGAAAGCGCTGTCGACCATCATCTGGATCCTTGTACACATTCTTATCCCTGTAAAGGATTTCGAAAGCAGCACAATGAACGAAAGCCAGAAAAGCCTCCAGCAAGCCAACAGAACAATACTACTACTATAAAGAAACTCCATCACAAGAAGGGCTTTTTTTAGGGGGCCATCACAATAAGGACTTGAGGTAGGAGACAGATAAACTATTTTTGGTAGCAATGCACAAGCATGAAATGACAACCAATAACCAATTCGATCATGAGCTAAAAGCACTGCCCATTTCACCCCTTCCTTCAATCAGGCATAAATGGGACATCATAAGAAAATGAAAGGGGACCAGATATGCCATATGGGGTTGATGGACTATGGCATTTGGAAACGGAGGACAATTAAGAAAGAAGAATAGAATGCTTACGAAGATGAAGCAACCGGTTCCATCTCGTTCTCTTTAGATGAAGCCATTCACCCGTTCCAGCTCACCCTACCCAAAATCAAGCTTGTACCCATATTAGTGCAACTGTGCGAGCACAAAAAATGGTTGATAAGCTTGCAAAACTGCTGAGTGCGAGCACTTCATTCATTGAACAAAAAAGAAAACACGGCAGGAAACTGGGAGATGAATTCCTCAAAGAACTTACCTAGAAGAGGAACAAGTAGCAGTAGCTCGACCAACAATGCGTTGCCGGGATCCAGCGAAGCAGTCGGAACTCGGAATCTTCTTTCTCTGCCTCTCTCGAGGTCTGGACGTTACCGATTATCGCCGCGGCAACGGCGATGGGGGTGGTAAAGATCGGCGATTGCTCGATTCGTTTCTCGGAGGGTCAATTTTGCCCCTCTTTTGCTGTGGAATACTGGAATGTCAGTTTCAGACGGGGAAAAGAAGTCTAGCCGAAAAGGCTTGGGCTTGTCTAACGAGTATGATCCAAACCCATTCGGTATGTGGCCCAATGGAGGCTTAACCTTGACATCAAGTTCGGCCCAAATTGTGGCTTTAATTTTACCTCACAAATTGATTTTACACTTTGATTGAAGCAAGCTTCCAGCTCAGCAATGAGCAAACTACTTTGAATAAAGATTGGAGGTCAAAAATTTCACATGTGTATATAGAGAGCAACTTTGTGATCAATTTTTGTACTTGTAATTTTGTAAAAGGCATGAATGTAGACCATCCAAACTTCAATTTTTTGCTCTCACATGGTGTAAGTTGACAAAAACTCATGGTTGTTTAATTAAATACGAATTAGGATGCATTAGCATCTGTCTTAAAAAAAAAAAACTTCCAAACCTTTTAGTCTACTCAATACGAAACCAACCAAAAGAAAATTCATTCAAACAAACAAGGGTTAATATTTTCGTATGGCCTGAACTTTGACCAAAATAAACATCCTGGCCAATCTTTTCGATCTATAACATCCTGGTCCGAACTATACACCAAAATAAACAATTTGGCCAGATCCGACTTTTGATCGTTAACTTGGACGGTCAAACGCGTTGACCGTTAGTCAATGCACCATGTCACTGCCAAGTTAGCATAAAATATTTAAAATAATTCACAATTTCCACACATTCCCTAATTTTAAATTATTATAAATTAAAAAAAATCATCTAATACCATAGTTAAACCAAAAATAAAAAACAAAAAAAATTAAATCTTTATCAGATCTTCTGACTTGGCAGTGACGTGGGCGTTGACCGTTAGTCAACGCGTTTGACCGTCCAAGTGAACGGTCAAACATCGGGTTTGGCCAAATTGTTTATTTTGGTGTATAGTTCGGGCCAGGATGTTATAGATCGAAAAGATTGGCCAGGATGTTTATATTGGTCAAAGTTCAGGCCATACGAAAATATTAACCCAAATGTAAAATGATTTATTCCTAAACATGTAGCTTGCATTTAATTCTAAACACAGTTTAGTGAATTTGAATAAACAATTAGTTGCATTTCTTGAAAATTTTAACTTTTATTCGCAAATGATGAGATGTATCTTACCGTGACTTTCATACAATCTGTAGTCACAAATTTTATGGTGCACAATGTTCCCCCCCCCCCCCCCCTCTCTGCGCTAATGAACCCTAATTAATTAAACAAGTGAACTTAATTAATTTTGTTCAAGCTAAAATAATATTTAGATCATGATCCTCTAGTTTTGCAAACCAACCATTTAACCAAAATCAGAAGCAGCGGTACTGCGGTTGACTGTTTAATTAATATCGATAATTAATTATTATTAATTTATTTTTGATAATGGTGATATAGGTTTCATTTTATTGTCATTAAGGTACTACTTAATGAATTCGAATATGAGACGTTCAGGTTCTAGGCTAGTGGCATTACTAGTAGGCCAAAATCAACTATTTGAACTCTAGTTTGCAAACCAACCATTCAACGGGGAAAAAAAATCAGAAGCAGCGGCACGGCGGTTGATTGTTTAATTAATATCGATAATTAATTAATTAATTAATTAACTAATCAAAACGGAGAGCTTTCATTCATGATTAGAAGCTCTGAACCATAGTCTTACAAGAAGAAGACCCCCAATTACTATCCCTACTACCACCACCATTTCTACCCCGCCTGGCCAAACTCGACGACGACGTCGTTTCCTCCCAGTACTGCTCCGCCAGAATCCGCTCCATCTCCTCCGGCCGACAGGGCACGGTCAAGGCACCGCCGCGGCCGTCGAGCCCGTACTCCTCCGCCGCCTCTTCCAGCAGCCTCAGGAACGTTGGGTGGGTCAAACAGGTCAACGGCACGACGAACCTCCGAGGCTCCTCCACTCCTCCTCCCACCGCCAGCACCACGAAGTGCCCTTCTTTCACGTCCGAGGCCACCAACGCCTCCTTCTTCCCCAGCGCCTTCTGCAGCTTCCTCGCCACTTTCACTATCCCTCTCTTGCTGCTCGCCGCCATTGTTGTTAACTTTCCTCTGACTTTTGTTTCTCTTCTCTTCTCGTGGAGTATAAGTTGGTGTGTGTGTTAGTTAGCGAATGGGTATTTATAGGGTTTCGAAAGACGTGTTGGTTTATGTAGGACTGTGATATATGAGGAAACTGTACGTACGTTTGGCGCGTGAAAGGGGAAGAGAGGTGGGTGGTCGATGAAAAGACTAGACAAGCGGCAGTTTTGTTGTCATTTTGGCTCTGTGTTTTATTTTTCTTCGCTCTTCTTTCTGGAGTTAGCGAGAGATAGAGAGAGAGAGACCAGTGCATGTGATTCAGTGAGTATGGCCGTATATATGAATATGAGACGTCCCTTTTACTCTCATCGTCATTTCTCTGTCGATGATCGTGGTTGCGAAGAAACTCATTATGTAATTTATTGCTTGCTGCGGCTGCGGCTGTGGGTCGGTCGTGATCGATTTTCGATCTCTAGCTAGTGTTCAAACACGTCTCGCTGTGAGTAGTATATTAAGTGTGTACTACAGTGCTGTGTAGGGTTGATATATGTAGTGTGAGTGATGCATATTTATCTGCATCACCATGTTTTTATTGTGTGGATTACAATGAATGATGTTGTTTTCTTTGTGTACGCTGCTAGTACGCGCGGGTGATCTCAAAATAATATCGCACTTCATGCGTTTTACTTTTTTGTTTCGAACTGTTTATGACATAGTATTGTAAGTTGGTTTGATCAAGTCGCGTGCTATCGCGGGTCCTCTCTCCCCCCACTTGTTATATGAGTTCCTTAAGAAAATGGGTGTTTCTACGTGAAGGTGGTAGAGGCTTTGTGATGTTCACCATCTTCTTCCTTATACTAGTTCCTGATTTTTGTCCGATTAAGTTGGACCATATTTAGCCCAGCCAACCTTGTTATGGTCTAATCAGTCATCACTCTGTTCCCTAAAGATATTTTCATTTGCAAGAGAGCTCCATTGTTCAGGTATATTAGCCACATATTCGATACTCTTATGCCCACTCAACGTTGGCAAAAATTCATTTCTATTATTCATGTATCTCATTGCTGAAGTCTATTAACGGCCATTATTTTACATAGCCGACTACAAACTAGTTCCTGTGATTATTTTTTGGTACAATTACATCGATAACCGTTACAGATGGTTTTGTTGAAAACTAGATTTGGAATTGGTGAAGTGGCAATAAGCAAATGTAGACCCGATTTTGGAATGCAATGTTGGGTCCAATAGAGACGGAGAATATAACAACCCAGTAAGGAATTCGCCAATAAAGGAGATATATACAAGGGGGAGAAAAGGGAGGATACTTGCTCGTCAATAGCACATATATAGATCGAGTATGTAACACATTCAAACATGTTAAACGACCATGCATGACGGTAAGGAATCAACATTTACTATATAAAAAAAAAAAAACTTCTAGGTCTTGTAGAGCAATTGAGATTTGATTACGCTTCATCATCTTCCTGATCATCATCGGATTCGTTTGTTTCTGTTCAATCAAATCACTTGTTTTTTTCTCGAACCTGCTTAATTATACGCACAGCATTCACATATATGCTGCCTGCAATTAGGCCGTCTATGCATGAAACTGAACAACTGGTTTGACATGAACTGTTCCAATCTAAGCCGGCACCCACGCCATTGACATCGCCAGCTAGTAGCTAGTATACATCGACCCATCTCTGCCAAAAAAAAGTGCACCAGAAAGTGCAAAAAGTGCAAATCCTTGACTTGGGATTGGATAAGGATCAATCTTTCTGTTTGTGTGTCGTGTTGGGCCGGTGGATATTGCATCAGATATTTTGTTTTCGGCAACTTGCGTATTACATCGATCGCTCTAGCTCTCACACAATAAGACTGGCATTCAGGCCATTGTTGCGTATCAATCACAGGCCAATTTCATAAGATCCATTCAAATGCATTAATGGCGATCTGATCGGGTGTGTCTCAAAAGAACAATCTTGCCTGGCTAACATGGTGCCTGCCTGGGGAATCATTGGCATGCAGATAGACCAAAGTGTTCAAAGAGAGAGAAGTAATAAGGTTATCGAATAGGGGGGGAAATCTCAAAATACACACGTTTTATGGAGGAAAAAAATTCAATTTACACATGTTTGAGCATCGGCATGGCAGTCAATCGCGGTGAATGCATCATCGCGGTTGATCGCCTCGGTGAAGGCTTCATCACGTTTGTCGGCCGCGGCGAAGGCCTGACCCAAGACTGAAACTTCAAACTAACGTAACTTTGTGCTCGGTTGTCCGATCGTAGCGAATTTTGTTTTGATTCTGCATAACTTTTCAAGATCTTTCAATCTGCAACAGTTCTTCATCCCAACAAAATGTCGTTTACTACCCTAAACTAATTTTTTTAATTTTGTCAAACTTTGGAAGGCCATAACTTTATACTCGTCAATCCGAAAGTCATAAGATTTTTTTTATTACACATAGCTTCTTAACTTCTTAAGAACTACAACTAAAATCCTTTTCCAAAAAGAACATTCAATTTCTGGTGGTGTTATCCAAAACGAATTCCTCAATGGGGACAAGGGGGAAAAAATGAAAATTAGATAAAGCGATCGTCATCAACGTCAGCAGAAAGCCAAGACCCTTTCTAGGTCGGCCGGCCGGCAGCAGACGGTGACGGTACCTCGACACCGAAAACCGTACTCGTCGGCGGCTTGATCCAACAGCCTCACAAACTGGGGATTCTTCAAACAGCGCAGCGGAACCACAACTCTCGTCGTCGTCGTCACTTCGTCGCCGCCGTTACTATTCTTCACCTCCACAGCGAAATGTCCCTTCTTCATGTCCCCCGGCACGCCGCCACTCAACCGCCGCCGCCGCCGCAGCAGCTTGTTAATGTTAAGCAACGCCCTCCACAACTTGAGCCTCCACATTTATTTTAGGTGTAGTGAAACAACATTAAATCAAATTCTGGTTAGTAGCTTCTTATGCATATATAGGTAGGAAGGTAATTAGTTGTATATATATAATTGTTACGTTATTTAATTAGGCTTTAATCAAGAGCTAATTAGGATTATCGTTGTGGACGAATTATTACGAGCTGGAAAGGGATAAAAGAATCACCGTCCGAAAGTGAAATTAAGGAATCAGAGTAGCCGCCGAAGGAGTAATTAATAGCTAGCCGAGGTGCCAGAAAAAAACAAGGGCAGGGCCGGCCGGTGTTCTTAATTAGAAATCCTTAATTCCTTCTTCCTCTGTGTCATCTATAAACATGATCGCATGCCGGATATTCGATCAGATAAAAGAAAATTAAAGTCAAAATCTAGGGGCTAGTTACCGCGATACAACATAACCTTCTCCAAACAACTCGAGTTATTGGGACCAACTAGTTTATGACATGGTATCAGAGCTGGTTTGGCCAAGTGGTCGTGTGTTCGGATCTCCACGACCCCCAATATTAACAGTTGATTAAAGCACATGGTATGGTGGGCCTGTGCAAACTTCAAGCTCATGGGTTGGCTTTCGTTTGAGGAGGCGTGTTAGAGAGTGCTATAAGATCCAACATAACCTGCGGCTAGACTCGCCGATTGATCGGTTTAGCTATGATTCGGTGAGAAAACCGGGGCACATATCCCGAGGGTCGACCCGTTTTAGAGGTTATCCGGGGGTTAGAGGTCACACGGCGTCGTTTTTTTCCTTTGCTTTGCAAATTGTGCGTCTCTTATTTTGGATTTCACTCATTATGAGCCTATTTTTGGAATTCTAAGTTGAACACTCGGATATTGATGTTATATAAGTGTGTGTGTGAATTTTCACTATATGTTGGATCCAAGTAACGATATGTTATTATAGTGTATTGTTATATGCTATTACTCATATGTTAGATGAGATTTGATACAATTTATACATATATGAATAATATAATGACATTTTTCATATATCCGGACTAGAGCGGCCAGACCATTAACCTTCAACTCACTATCCAAATGTATACGAGGTGATTATTTGACAAATCATTAAAAATTCTATCATGACTATATTCAGAAGAGAAAATTAGTATCCATCAATATTTTTTTGTTTACAAAGGGATCTTTATTGCTCTTTGAATGAAAGGTTACAGAGAGGGAACAAAAACCCAGATTCAAACCAAGATCAAGGCAACAAGGGAACACAGGTTGATATCAAACTATGCCTGGGAAAATACAGCAGAGAAAAACAAGGCATAGATTGACATCACACAACAACCAGCCTAGCTCTTAAAACAAACACATAACTTTCATAAACCCTCTCTCTTCCTACCAAACCAAGGGCAAAAAGATCAAAACACCTTGTCAGATCATAGCGAGATCCATGGCGATTGGACAAGCAATGCCATAAGTCGTCTCCTGGGGATTGTTCAAGACATCCATCACAGTGAATCTCAACGCGAGGCTGTGAAACTGATTGCTCCAAGCTGAGAAGGCAGAGGGCCCAAACAGCAGGGTCATGTTCAAATGGGAGCCGAGCTTCCTGGAAAATCCACAAACCGCCACAAAAGAACCGATTCCCACCGCAACAACCGGAGAAGACTCAGCCCTCTACGATCCAACGACGCTCCAAGCACCAACATCAACCTGGGGAGGCCGGAAGGGGAAATATGAGAATGGCTTCACCTAGGAGATGAGACCACCAGCCTGGAAGAACAACCATCACACGCTGCCATAAAGCCTCCCTAGCTGCAAACTCCATATCCCCAAAAGAGCAAGCCTTGATACTGGAAAATCCTAGATCTGAAAAGCCACAACAGTTGGAATGCCAAACGGCTGGAGAAAAGCAAGAAAACTGAGAGACAAAAAAATGTAAAAAGCATGGAAAGCAAGAAAAACAAAGTAAATGAGAGCACTTGGGCTGCCGCCGGTCACCAGAGGGAGCCGGCGGCAGCCATGGAAGGCTGGAGACTAGAGGCTTGCTTTAGAGAGAAGGGAGAGTGAAAGCCGAAAGGTAAAGTAAGAGAGAGGCTTTTTTAGCTTTCAGCCAGTGGTTTGATCAATATATTTGCTTATGTAGGAACAAAAACCGGCAGTAACAAATTCAATATATTTGCTCACCGCCGGTTTTCAATGCACAAATTGATATAACATTTCCTGCAATGAAATAACTAACCACCTTCGAAGATGAAGTAGGAGAAGCTAGCTAGTAGATTTATGATGCAGCAATAATTGACCACCTATATGTATATACATAGATAACTTCAGTCTTCATATCCTTGCTTTCTCATGCCTATCCAATCCATAAAATCGATCATAGGTACATAGCCAGAAACTATGGGTCGTGTCAGATCTAAATTGTATCAACACAGATCCTGCCTAATATTTTTGAGAAACATTTATAGGCCCAACATGACAGAAGAAAGATAATTTTTTTTATAGAAAATAAGTATAAATAGAATTACGAGTTCAAGAAATACAAAATATAACTATACTCAAAATATTTTTTCTGACATGCTCATAAAAATATTAAATCTAATTACGATCATAAATAAAAAATACTCAAAAAAATTACACACATGTGACGACCAAATTACTACTTCTACTATAATGCCAATTATCTTATACATCTTATTTGTTACCTTTTTCTCAGTCATGTCAATTGATACTTTCGTTTCCCCTTAGAATTTTTCTCCTTTTTTTCTTTTTCACTTTTCTTTCCTTCCTTCGTTACGCACCAAATCTATCAAATTTTATTAAATTGAACTAGTACGATACAACATGAAACTCAAAAAATGAGCCGTGCTAAGCACAATACGAGATAAACGAGTCTGAAAATGACTGTGTCGTCATGTCGTCGACGCTAGCACGAACCAGCACACACAGATGCAACCCCAACCAACTTTCATTTTCAAATGTCAAACTCCGGCACAAAGTTAGCTGTGAATTGGATTTAGATCACGGGGATGAAAAGAGAATATATAGTAGGATAACATTCAATATTAGATCAAATACAATGAAACGATCACTTATGATCATTTATAATTAAGAAAGAACGACATTCAAATTCTCGTGGTTTTATTCTACTGATCATCAAATCATTAGATGTACGTATCCAAAAACGAATTCCTCAATGAGGACAAGAGAAAAAATGAAAATTAGATAAAGCCACCTTGAGATATATAGGATCATCATCAACGTAAGCAGAAAGCCAAAACCGCTTCCAAATCGGCCGGCCGGCAGCAAACCGTGACGGTACCTTGACACCGGAACCCGTACTCGCCGGCGGCTTGATCCATCATCTTCACAAACTGGGGATTCCTCAAACACCGCAGTGGAACCACAACTCTCCTCGCCGTCGTCGTCGTCGTCACTTCGTCGCCGCCGTTACTATTCTTCACCTCCACCGCGAAATGTCCCTTCTTCACGTCCCCCGGCACGCCGCCGCCCCTCTGCAGCCGCCGGAACCTCGACCCACTACGCTGCCGCCGCCGCAGCAGCTTCGTAATACTAACCATCGCTCTGCACGACTTGAGCCTCCACATCAAAAATCAAATATTCTGATTTGGGTTCTTAATTACGCATAATGTGCATATAAAATGTATGGAAAGGTAATTAATTAGTTGTATATAGTTGTCTGCTTAGTCTGTGTTGCGTTATTTAATTAGGCTTAATTAAGAGTTTAGGATTATCGCTGTGGACGAATTATTACACGCTGGAAAGGGATAAAAGAATCAGAGTCTGAAAGTGATGAAATTAAAGGATCAGAGCAGCCGGAAAAGGAGGAAATAGATAGGCCCTAGGCGAGGTGCCGGAATAAACAAGGGCAGGCTGGCGGCCGGTGTTATTTTAAGAAACACTTCTTCCTCTGTGTTTAACTTCTTAATGCCCGATGTTGGTACGGATGAAATTACGTTTCATTTTTTGCACTAGGAAGATGACAATTTCAATCCGTCCCGCGGGTATTATCCGATCTGATCTGCGTTGGGGCGGGTATGAGTATCTACTTCCTACCCTTTCTGCCCCGTCCCGCCCCGTTCTAGACTCATTTATCTCAATTTCTTATAATATCTATACATATTTCTCCTATTTTGACTTTCTTCAACTAGTTAGAGTCGATCTTTCAACTTGTTAGGCTCAATTATCCATTCTATTATCAATATTTTTCATTCTTAAAGTGTTTTTCCCCACGTTTTATTGTAAAAAGTAAAATTTACTTGTATTTTTTTTTTTGAACAACACGTAAGAGTAGGTCGACCCGCCCCGCCCTGTACCCGCGCGGGTTTTACCCGCCCCGACCCGTAGTAGCGTGGGGCAGGGCATGGGAATTGAGGTACCCGCCCCGCCCCGCCCCATTGCCATCACTACTAGGAACTGTTCCCTCGGAAAATGATTTTATACATCGGTGAAGTAGTCATCTATTGCACAAAGATGATGACTAGGTAATGTTCGTTAACGGATATGCGATATGCGTCTCTTTTTCGGTTTTCCTGTTCGACTAACCCTATATATCTTTGGAATTCTAAGTTAAACATTTGAATGTTGATGTTATATAAGTGTGCGTGAATTACTGAATTGTATCATATGTTGGATCCAAGTACGATCTGTTATCTTGGTGTAATGTTATATATGTTATTACTCATATATTAAACGAGATTTGATAATAAATATATGAATAATATTATAATGACTTCTTCATTTATCCGGATTAAAGTAGTTGGACCATTAACCCTCAACTCACTTGCTCAACCAAGCCAACATGCTAAACCGAGTTGACAACCTTGATATATAATAATCCTACGCTCTGCACGATAAACATCCTAAATCCCACATAAAATATGTGTTACGTGGGATGCATGAGGTGCATTGTTACACACATAATAGTCCTACCACACAATGATATACATTTTGATATATTTTGAGATTTTATTTATGCAAAAAAAAAAGAGCTAAAATCCGAGTTAAATGAAAGACGATATAAACCGACTAAAAAGCCAAAAAATTTAAAAAAAGATGTTCTTTCATCCGAACCATAAGATTGATCCAAAAGTCAGGATCTAGTTATGAAAAGAGAAATGTTTATGCCCGTTTGTCTGGGTTGGCGATTTGTTGAGGGTTTGTGACCACTATATAGAGTGAATCTCGACTCATGGTGGTTCGAGTCGGTTCGGTCAGAGAGAGTATAACCAAGTTGACGAGCAGCAGATTGACAAACCAGGTCATCATCAAAACAAAAACAAAAAGAACAGATCGACCAAACCCAATAGACCATTTGTACCCTTGCCACCACACCATCTTGACAAATTCAAGAGGCTAAAATCGTGAGTATCCCACCCAAAATAGCAGGATCCTGCACGTGGTTCTGCTTCTTAATTTCCTGCAAAATATGATAAACGTTTTAGCCCCCTCTTCTCTTCTCTTCTCTTCTCTTCTCTTCTCACTTGCACAGTTATACTACTACAGTCTAACAATATGAACCTCCAACGAAAGATGGGAGGGAGAAGGAGACAGGTCTTCTTCTCTCTAGTATCTGTTAAAGAGTGGTTTAAGATTCAGCAGAACCTTCTCTCAACAATTCGAGTTATTGGGATCAACTGGTTCTTGATATGGACATGATATCAGAGCTGGTTTGACCAAGTGATTATGTGTTCGAATCTCCACGACCCCCAATATTAGGGGTGGGCAACGGGAAACGGGTATTTGGGTATACCCGTACCCGTCCCGTTTTTTAAGGGTTACGGGTACCCATATTACCCGTAATATTTTAAACGGATGAGACTTGGGATTGTACAATCCTAATATGGGTACCCGTTGTATCCATTCAAATTACAAAGACATATAATTCAGCCCATGCGCCCAGGCCCAACCCAATTCAAAATCCATTAAAATTACAAAATCCATTTAATTCAGCCCGTGAGAGTTGAGACGCTGACGCACCCTTGCTTGCTGCTGCAAAATTCACCACCTTCCCCACCCTATTTTGCCAAACTGAGGATTGATTTGCGTAGAAACAACATTATTATTATTACTGAATCATGGCACTTTCCAGTAAGCAGAACTTGTTATTATTATTATTACTGAATCATGGCACTTTCCAGGAAGCAGAACTTGTTCTCTTTCTGGGTTTTATTATTTGGTCATTTCCCCTTCCTTGATTCCTTTTCATCTTCATCATCATCCCTTCTTTGGGTTGTAGGAATTGGTGTAAGTTGCTACTTGTGCAGCCATTTTGTGTTTTGAAATGAATGCTTTGGATGTAATTGACTAATTGTCTTTAGGTAAAATGTCATTTAAACTTTAGGTATTTATCGGTAGTATGGGTACCCGTTATCCGTCCTGTACGGGTAATGGGTACCCGTTTCCCATATGAGTTTGGGATATGGGATGGACTTTGGTCTCCAAATGGGACTAAGTACCCGTTTAAAACGGGACGGGTATCCCGTCCTGTCCCGTTGCCCACCCCTACCCAAATTTAACAGTTGATTAAAGCACATGGTATGATGGGCCTGTGCAAACTTTAAGCACATGAGTTGGCTTTCATTTGAGGGGGCGTGTTAGAGAGTGATATAAGATCTAGCAGAACCTTCTCCTATACAAACTTCAAGCACATGGGTTGGCTTTCATTTGAGGGGGCGTGTTAGAGAGTGATATAAGATCTAGCAGAACCTTCTCCTAACAACTCGAGTTATAGGGACCAACTGGTTTATGATAGTATCTGCCAAACAATTCTATGTTTTATTTTATGTGTTGAATTTGATGTACAGCGTTAGCGACTACGATGAATGGTGTTTGGTTGGCTCCCCGGCGAAAATATCTCTATACTACATGTGGCCTCTCTCTACCAGTCGGCAGTCGTCCCTACTCCACAGCAAAAAATCACTTTGTGCAGTACATTGGCATCGGCTTCGTTGAATATGCTGTCTTCTTTATGTTGAACCTTTGCGCATAAGTTTCTGTGTCTGATGTTTGACGAAGCTTGAATTGACGTGACCTAGGAAGAAGAAGAAGGTCCCACGACAGCGTCGAATATCGACCAAGAACACAGTAAGGGTCAGGCGTTGAGTGCATGGAGGTGGCCGATGCACCATCAGCAATTCATTCATTTGCAGCTGTAAAATGTAAATGTAGATAGATATGTATCAAAATGGTATTCGTATATTGGAACTGGATTTACAGGACGAAAGAGATGGATGAGAAAAAAAAGCCAAACACCCTCTAGTACAAGATCAATATAGCTTCCTGGGTTCTTCTATATTTCCCTATACACTCAGTATGAGGCACTGCAGAGTCATCTTTCCCTCTGGTTCAGTTAATCAAACCGATTAATCAAATGGGTTAGTTGTATTAGCTAAGTCGTTAATCTATGGCTTGGTCAGAAGTATTGGAGCATAAAGTACGTCGCACCACATCGAACATCTCGACCATCATTAGCAGTGGGAAGGGAGCCTGGAGATTCGAATTCAATGCGTGGCAGTTTTACAGGCAGAGGAGGCTGTAGAAAACCAGAGGTATGAAAGCATTGTCAAGCTGTGCTGTATAGGCCTCCAGCAACCCACTCACTGTGACCGCCAGAAAAAGATAGAGCCAGTGCTGCAAAACACGAGGAATAGAAGAAAACATCAGTAGCTTATCTATGGAGGTGCCTAAAGCTAACCATATGGAGGAAACCAATAATTCTGAACCTCGCGCCTGAAGATGAGAGAGACAAAGAGGAGAAACCTGAGTAAAGATATATCCAGCGGATGCTAGAACAGGCAGCAAGACCGAGCAAGCAGCCAAAACAGAAGTTATGCCAGCTGCAGTGCCTTCAATAGTTTTCTCTAGCAAAAAGTACGTCCAAGTTAGCAAGGTAACTTTCGAGTTTATTTCTCAGAATGCAGGCAGCCTAAGGGCAATATAAGTCCCAATGGCCTTTCTTCTAGTTGTGAAGAAAAATAATACACTTACTTCCAGTTTTACTCCACCTCAGAACACCATATTTGTGCCCAACCATGGATGCCTGAAACACAATAAAATGGCCAACATTGTATTTAACTCGGAAGGAGTAGCAACAGTATCAAAGCTGGTTGACAATAAATAAGCAGCAGCCTTCACAGTTATTCAAACTCAATTCTCTCTTTTGGTAACTCATACATGGTAGAAACAAGTAACAGGTATTATACACTCACCATTGTATCTCCAATGCCAAGGCTCAAAATTCCGGCAAAAGGAGCAAGGGGCCGATCACTATACCCAGAGGACAGCCAAATTGGAAGTGCACATCCCAGTAAGAGCGAGAAGTGGCTGAAGAATTTGAAGGCAATACAAAATGATGCAATTAATTAGCGATCATACTGTTATAATAATAATTGACCCAAAAGAAGAGGCCTTGCCTGACAATGAGGAGCTCAGAATCACGATGGTCAGTGAAAGCATTCATAAACTGGTGAACAAGTTGCCCCAGTGGCCAAATTCTCCATATCTGGCAACCACAAACAAAACCAGCCAAGTAAAAACATCATTACTAAGATCTCAGCATTCAAGTCAGAATCATGTCAAGCTGGGTCTGCGAATTGAACTAAGCTAGGGCCTTTGACACGAAAGATGTCACCCCAAAAGCAACACCAATATTATCTGTAGGAAAGGGATAGCAGATTCCATCAACTCACTCGAATAATCTCCAATGTCAAGAAGACTGCCAGGGCTGCCCCAAAAGCTAAATCAAGGAACTTTGGCTGAACAAAATTGATAAAGTAACCCGAGCATGTAAGCAAGAACTGATAGATATGTAGGATCAAGCGTGACTGAAAAACGCCAACCAAAGGATAAAAAGCTTTTGTTTCTTGTTGAACTACCTGGAAGATAACTGCTGGAACAAACATAGAAACCGCCATCAGATGGTAGTACTTCCGAAGAAGAATTCGTTCAGTCTTACTATTCTTTGATATGTAGTAGAAGCGCCTCACTGAGACATATATCAAGCACACCCAATAGGTACATAGGGATAGTCTTTTAGCAGGTTCAGAGAAAACAAAAGCGGCCACCCTATTCAGAAGCACGAGAGATCTGAGTTAGTTAGATGATCCATTTACACATTAATGGAAAGAAACCACAAACAATTGGACCGTCAAAAGGAAATATCACAATGACATAAGATGTTGAGGGAGCAGTACCATAAAAGTGGGTGAGTCTGAAAGTCCTGTACAAATTGCATCCACAATGGCATGACCACAATCATGACTAACCCAAATGAAACAAAGAAAATGAGAGATCTTCTCCTCTCATTTTGCATCCTTGTGCCTGAGCTTGTCACACTTGGTAAGGAATCTAGTGTGTGAAGCAGAAATTTAAAGGCAACAGGAAACAGAAGAAGACCAAGAAGCAGTCCCTGCATTGAAAGATGTCTCCGGATATAAGAAATAAACTGACAAGCTTCCAACAGATTGCCATTGGAAGATGAACCCATTCAATCAGTTATTTTCACGTGAATCTTACCTGAATGACAGTACTAATCTCATTTTTCCGAGTTCCATATTGCACAAATGCCAACTCGGAAGAGCTCCAGTATCCGTGAATCTGTTCAAATAATACCATTGCCAATATGAGATAGAAGTTGGTTTACTCTAGGAAGACCGGAAAAACATTCTAGTGCAGAAAAGCACTAGCCTTTGCAATAGTGCATGCCGATATATCGCCAAAGTAGAGAACAAGTCCTGCTGTCACCAAAAGAGTCTCCCCTGATATATAACAAACAAAGGATGCCTCAGAGGATCATGAAATATGAACAGATGCATAGAGGTAATGAAGGCTATCTGACACAAGAATGTATTCACTACATGAGCAGATCCAATGAATCACCTTGAATTATCAAAAATAGGAAGTAAGCAGTATTACTATATTAGTATACTTACCAATGGATGCACATGATGGAAATGTCTCGAGTAAATGCTGCATTAGTTTCACAGTGGCAAGTCCATGGAACAGCACCCACAGCAAGTTGGTAGCCGTTTGCATGCCTGTAAGGGTAATAAGGATAAAGACAGTATAGCAATCAGAAAAAATATGATAAACACAAGAGATAGTTTCCAGAATACACAAAGGTTCAAACTAGACTGCAACAATAAAAACTAGCATCTATCATAATTTACCTGTGGGATTGAAAATACAGATAATGCAGACAGGGAGAAGAGCACAACTAACCTGTTGTGGAGATATTGTACAATGCTGCAACCAAAACAATGCATCCAAAGATGAACTTAGCACATTGTACTCTGCAGGAAGCGGACCGCGAACTTTGTGCAGCCAATATGACTAAAGAGAGGAAGATCAGCACAGCAAAGCAGCTAAATGAAGCGGCCCAGTATTGCATCTGTAGATAATCAACTTCTGCACAGTAAGTTGAGCTCAACATCAAACACACCCAGTGAAAACCACTGATAAGTGCATACCAAATTAATTTTTTTTACTCTGAATGACGAGGAAAGTTACCTCCAAGATGAATCTCGTCCAATGACAAGGCTCGTGAAAGCTGTATCAGCTTCGAGAGCATAAGTGCTGGCAATGTAACTGCACCAAGCAATATCCCTGATGAAGCACCAGGTCTGCAATAGCAACCACAAATCAATTCTCCACAAGCTTAACCCATCCATCCATTTGCTCAGAATAGGAGCTCGGAGAAACAAAAACTACAAAATTCATGCTAGACGAATTCCAAATTGAGATCAAATCAACGCAAATTCTCAATAAGGAAAGCTCAATTAGGCAAGGAAATGCATCAGAACCCCAACAAGACATCGAAAACCCTAGCGAATTGGGGGGGAAGTGAAACCAGCCAGCCACCTACCTAGTCTTGAGCTGAGAGAGGGAACCGGAGCTCTCGCCGCGGATCTCGACGCATAGCGCGAAGAAGGAAAGAAACGACAGAAACCCACCGGGGAGGAGAAGAGACGGAGGGAGAGAGAACATGATGCAGGCGATGAAAAGCACCACCACGGCCCTCTCGCCGGTAAGCAGCGGCGGGGCAGAGACGGACGTCATGGAAGATCGCGGGATACGCTGATCGGTCGTTACTTACATGGAATTGGAAATCTGGAGACTGGAATCGTTGAGGTATACGATCAGGTAAAGAGTGTTTTAGCCGGAAGATGGAGGAGGAAGGATTTGGCACGGGATTGGACTTTTCTGCCGCCGGTGGGCTGAGGGCACACGGTTTCAGGTCGTTAGATTAGGTGGCCAGTTTGGCGGGACCGCGCATTCACACGTGTTGTGAGCAATAATAAGCTGACACGTCAGCTGAAGCGGAGCACTATTATATTTTGGTACCCAGTTTTTGAAATCATGCCCGTAATGCTATGAAACTTCGTATGTTTACATATAATGACTCATCTGTAATAAATAAAAAAAAATTGAACAGGCAAGTGTTTGATGTTTGCTTTTTTTTTTATAAGAGTTTCTAATATATAAGAATATTATAAGTACTACATAATTATTAAATCACGAATACATTACTTTTGAATAAATTTAAAACATGAGTACTAAAAATTCTAAAGTTCACACATGAGTACTAAAAATCACACATGAACCACCAGAATATGTAAATTTCTTCTTTTAAAACTTAAAATCCAAAACTCTACCCATAACACATTTAACATTGTAAATCTGCATATATCTTAATGTTTAAGAAGGGTTCAAGAAAGAAAAACCTTAAAATATTATCCTAATCTATTAATTTAATTAATCATGTATGAGTTACCAAGAACAAAATCCACACTATTGGAGAAGGGAGAAGTTAGTAAATTTATAATGGACGTTATTTTGCTGATAACAACTGTCAATTGTACTCTCGTGAGAAGTTTGATGAAATATATATAAATCAAGCAGTAAGATTTTTGTATAGAGAGACTTTCAAAGCAGGAGGATGTACATACAACTTGCCAATTCTTTATGGATAACTCTGTAAGACATTTTGTAATGACATTTTCATGATACATAATACTATTTGTCACCACCTTTCATGTACTTTTCACATGACAATTATGACGTAAATGTGACAATTCATTAGTGGCACATAAAATACCGACTGTAATGAAAATTGGTCAAGTTATTCCTCCCAGATTACTTACTAGCACATGAGAAAAGCATGAATTAGCTACATGATGAATTAAGTCCGATTAGGTTGAATAACTATTATAAATGCATTGAACCCTCCACTGTACATAACGAACTTACTAAGAGAACTTAGAGAAACAAGGACCAAAGACACAAGGCAGGGGAAGACAAAGCTTATGCTATTACTTTCATTTGAATGTTGAAGCAACAAAAACTACCAACAATTAATGAGAGAGATCGGTTCTTCCCATCTGGAACTGCAGCTCTCATTATCATGTTGAAGCCTGCAAAACTTCAGTACCAAATTGTTTTTTCCCACGCGAAAATGGAGCACAAGGAACACTAAAACCATGTACATGCAGCAATGCTTAGAAGTGAAGTGAATTGAATGAGGAAAACATAAATACAACAGCAACTCTTGTTTGCAATGCTGCATTAGAAGTGAAGTGAATTGAATGAGGAAAACATAAATACAACAGCAACTCTTGTTTGCAAGATAAAGTGTCAATGCAGAGTGTGAGTGTCATGTAGAGAATAAGGCGAAGCCAGTAGTATTTTTCATTCTCTTGACATAATGAGCAACGATCTCCAAGTCAGCACGACAATTCTCGTCCCAAAGCCAGCTCTTCCCTTGGTTATGAGCAGTGGACCTTCCTGAAGGAGCAGCCAGCCAAAACCGAATCAGAGTGTAAAATAGACAAAAACAAAGGTAACCTATTAGAGAAGTTAATGCATGTGTGATGCAAAATCAAGGAATAAAAATGGGGCAATATTATTTAGAAAACAACAAGGGGGTGTAGCTCATATGGTAGAGCGCTCGCTTCGCATGCGAGAGGCACGGGGTTCGATTCCCTGCACCTCCAATTTTTTAACATTATGAAAAGTGAAAACCTTTTTTTTTAGCCCTTTCAGTGAGTCTCACGATCATATTCTCAACGGCAACAACATTTACTGGTTGTTTATAGGTTGCTTCCAGCGTACGTATTGCGACGACAATATGCATATTCACCGATGAAAAAATATTCATGGTCATCCTGCCATCATATCTACCCATACGGCCAACATTAGATACAATTTTAATAGAGTTGAGCTCCCTCGCACATGAAGTACTACATCATGTGATGCTATAAATAAAGATTTGATTTGCAACATAAACGATGAAGGTATCTTACTAACCTTTCAGGATATGAAAAGGTCGTCATGATTTGTTGCACGTTAATTGATTTTGACAAATTAATAATTTTATTTTTTTATTAATATTTAAAAATTTATTGATTATCTTATTTTACTGACACAACTTTTCAGAATTCCTGGGTTTGTCGTTGGCCCCCAACTCATTAGTCATCTGCAAATGAAGCCAAGATTCTTATTGAGTAATGTTATGTTCATAAAAAAAAATACAACTAAACAATCTTTAACAACTCTAATGATGTTCTTCATACCTCTCTCAGATGCGTTATTGCTTTGGCTGATGCTCTGCAACTTGCTACGAAATATGTTGAATGAGATATAGTATTTTATCAGCAAACCAAAGGCTCCACTAATGGGGATCATGAAGGTAAAGGTGGGAAGAGATGAATCCAAGATTCTTAGTGAGTAATGCTTTGTTCATCGAAAATACAACCAAAGAATCTTTAACAACTCCAACGATGTTATGCATACCCCTGGTCAATGTTCTTAATACCTCTCTTAGATGCACTATTGCTCTGGTTGATGTTTTTCATACATCTCTTCGACGCACTATTGCCCTGGTCGATGTTCTTCATACCTCTCTTCGATGCACTATTGCCCTAGTCGATGCTCTACAACTTGCTACGAATTATGTTGAATGTGATATAGTATTTGATCAGCAAACCGAAGGCTTCACTAATGAGAATCATTAAGGTAAAGGTGGGAAGAGATGAAGTTTTGTTTATATAGAGCATAATTCTTTATCGGGAGACTCTCTCTTCTATTCAAAAGCCCTATGTTTTGTATACCACTATAGACCAAGCAAAAACAAGCATCTCACCCAAAAAAGAATAATAGAATAACTCCCGACCCCCACCCTAGAGAAAGCAAACAGTAACATAGCCTATCTGAAATATAATTTGCAGAAAGTATACAACAATGATCATCTATCACAATACACATGCTAATATTGTTTACCTTAGTGTGTTGTCGTCCGTGAAGTTATTGTTGCGATTAACCTTGCCATCGACTCCAATCCTAAGGAAACCAGGGATATATTAGAAATAAACCATTCCAAAAACCCATAGACTGAGAAAAAATGGTTCAAGAAAATCCTTTACAGTTCAGGATCTCACTCCATAAACTCCATAACATTCCTCGCCTCCTTTTTGTGTTGTTAGGCCCTTTGGAGAACCCTGCAAAGATATTAAACGATCTGATGCAGAAGCACTAGATTGTACAAAACCGCCCACGGGCACAATTGGGACTATGACGGACTGACTCTTCTCCGCCACAAAAACTTAGCGTGCAAAATGTCTCTGTACAAACTTTCTTTATATGTAATTTCTCTATATAAGTACAAAATATATTTGTACAAAAACGTTCTTAACATTACTAGTTTTGAACCCGACCCATTGGCCAAGATTTTTTTATCTAACTAAAAATTTTATGCTTATGAAAAATCCAAAAGGTAACCCAAGAATAAAACAACTTGCTGCCATGGGGTCGACCTGTAAACAAGGTAAACCTAATGGGAACCAAAAAATGGGAGGCTACCGCATTGGGCAGAAGATGATACAAAAAGCGAAGGCTCACCCTTTATAAGAAAGGAGCGAAAGCCGCTCGACCGAAGGAACAAAGTCACTCGACCGAAAGTTTATCATATGTTCAACCGAAGGGAGAAGGGTGAAGGGAGATGAACGAATATACTCAAACTTTATGAGACTGAATGAAGCTCGTCGTAAAGAAATGAATAAGGAAGGAGAGCAGCAAAGGAAATTACTAAGGAGGTTTCACCAACCTCTCATTTTAAGTGCACTTTTTAAAAAATTATGATTGATTTCTTAGTTAAGATACTAAATTATGGGGTTAATTGCATGGTTGGTCACTCAGATTACAAAAAACGTTCATGTTTGGTCACTCAAAATATTTAATTCCATTCGTGGTCACTAAAATTAATTAAAGAGTTCAAGTTTGGTCACTCTCCGTCCATCTCCGTTAACTTTTGCTTATGTGGCAATCAACTCTTACAATTGACAGTTAAATGTGCCACGTGGCAATTTAAAAATAATATTTTAAATTTCCAACTCATTCTTCCAACTAATAAAAAATAAAAATTATAAAATACCTAATTTCTTTTCTTCTAATTTCCATGTTCGGATGAACCTCAACCGTCCCTTCTCCTTCTTCCTTACGCCACCGCCGCCAGCAGCACCACCGTTATCTCCGCCGCAGCCACCTCCACCACCACTGTCGGCAACTCTCCCTCTTAGATCGGATCCCTTCACATCAACCCATGAGAAATTGAAAGCCCCAACTTCACAAATCTCTCTTTCCCTGTCTCAAATGCATTAAATTAATCAAAAGTGAAAAGTTCCCTCCTTGCACCTCTTCGCCATTAATTAAACATTTCATTGTCATCCCCGCCATAAATTTTCAACTGGGTTCCAAGAAGAAGGAGGAAAGGTTCCAGCTTTGAGCTGAATTTCGGTTTTTGGTTTTTTCCCCCTCTGGGTTCGTTGGAGAAAGAGAAATGGGGAATGTGACGTCGAACATGGCGGCGAAATTCGCCTTCTTCCCGCCGGACCCGCCGACGTATGACGTGCTGGAGGAGGAAGAAGAGAGGATGGTGTGGTGGTGCCAGGTGTCACGGAGGACAAGAACATGGATGTCCATACGTTGGATATCAAAGCTGGGAACAAGGTTGTGGCCATGTTATGGAATCACCCTTTTGCCAGATTCACCCTTCTCTATTCCCATGGCAACGCCGCCGACCTCGGCCAAATGCATTAGCTCTTCATCGAGCTCAGGGCTCATCTCCGAGTCAACATCATGTGGTTAGAAACTCTGGCTTTTGTTTTAATGTTCTGTTTTCATTTGTGCAAATTCACCGTACTTTGAACTTTAAATCAACCATTAATGTTGATTGGGAGATGTTCAAGACTGGATTTGATGAAAGTTTCTGGCTTTTCGATGAATTCTTGTCGAAATTAGAGTTGTTTCTGGTTTTGGGATGCTTGATTGTATTCCTTGTTGTTCAGAGATTGGAGCTTTATTGTGATGACCTTTGTTCTATGTTGTTTCTCTATGCAGCTATGACTATTCAGGCTATGGAGCATCTTCTGGAAACGCGCCGGTCACCAGCGTCGTGAAGCTGAAGGTGGTTGACACATCAATTTTGTCGATGGCGAGCTCCGTCAGTGCCAGCTACACGTTGCGAACTGCGGCAACGACGAACTGCGCGTCGTCGTCGTCGTCACTAACATAGACAACGGAAACTCGCGTGCGGGGATAGAACGACACTACGTTGTGCCGGAGCCACTCTGCTGCGGAAGACGGAGATTTCGCCATTTCTTGAACCAGATGGTTCGGAACGGAGAGCAGCACACTGGCCTCGGTGAAAGACAAGGCCCGCGTCAGGCTCGGTGTTGGATCCAGAATCCGCACCGAGCGGAATCCGAGAGCCACCACCGCTGAGGCGATGGTCTCCGGGAGGCGGGAGGTGCTGCGAGGACGGAGATGAACCGCGACTGGAATTCGCTGGGTGGCGGCGGTGGTAGTGCGGCGACGAATTAGGTAACTCCAACAGCATCAGGGTTTGGTCGGTAGGGTATGGAGATTAGAAGAAATTAGTCTTAATATTTTGATTTTTTTAAAAATTGTGATAATGAGGTGGAAATTTAAAAAATTAAATTTTTTATTTTTTAATTGCCACGTCACACACTTAACGGTCAACTCTAATAGTTGACTGCCACATCAGACAAAATTAACAGAATTGGACGGAGAGTGACCAAATTTGAAATGTTTAAGTAATTTTAGTGACCATGAACGGAATTAAATATTTTTAGTGACCAAATTTGGACCTTTTTAGTAAATTCGGTGACCAACTATGCAATTAACCCCTAAATTATGGTATTTTTGACATACTTAGTTTATGCCATCGAGACATTGAATAAGGTTCCTTTACAAAGTTCCCAATTATTCTTGAAGTTCCAATTTGACCTTATTCTTTCACTAATTAAAGATGTCCAACCCCCTCCTATCACACTTGATCCATTCAAATGAATTTGCTTGATCTCTAATATCATCGCTTAATTGTTAATTCTCAACTTCAATGAATAATTCTAAGTTTTGACTAATGGTCTGTAGGTTATAATTACTATTACATGAATTATTATCTACTAGTAAAGTGAGTTTAGGACAATAGCGAGATGGACATTGTCGAATTAAGATTTTGGAGCTAGCTTGAAAGTCATGCCCCTTATGAAGTTAGTGGCCATTTGGAGCATAAGAGATGACACTACAACAGGATTCTGGATTCATTCTTGGCTTGACTGTGAGCTGATCCTTGGCGACTTCCTCTTGAAGGAGATTACCGAGGAAGAAAGCCCATCTGCATTTGCTTGTTGAGTGACTAATTTAAGGGAGTGAGACTGGAGTCGTCTTAGAGAGCTCTTACTAGAGGAATTCCTTACATTGATTGCAGGAGTCGAACCACAATTGCGAGATTTGGAGAAGACAAATCACTTTGGAGATTGAAGAAACATGGCGGGTTTCATCTTAAGTCTGCCTATGCCCAAGGTACATCGGAAGACCCTGGTGATGATAAAGATAGATGGAAACGGCCTAGCAGGATTAAAAATTTCTTGTGTTTTGCATCCCACAACCGCCTCCTAACCTACAAGGAAAGATTCAATCGATGATTAACAACCAACAACAATTGCCCCTTCTGCAAAACACTAGAGGAGACTACATAGCATATTATTCGTAGCTGCAGGAAAACAAGAGGAGTTTTGGCTCACTTTGCCTATGTCTCATCCAATGCGAGGGAGGATGCAAATTTCAAGGATCAGTTACTGAGCAACCTTAAAGATACTAACACTGGAATCATGTTTGGGATCATTCCCAGTAATATTTGGAAGGAGAGAAACGAATAAGCCATGGACGAGTGCATCTTCTTTGAGGCGGACCTCATTCAACGGATTGAGGTTTGCGAGAACATCAATATATAGGTGTCCAAAGTATGTTGAAGATTAGCAACATGAGGTCACCCGAAAGCGAAACGAGATTCATATCTTGGAAGCCACCGAGCGAAGGTTGGATTCAAGTGCAAGGTGATAGAAGTTGGAATGCCTCGAACGGAAATGCAGCAACAAGATGATTACTAAGAGATCACTTGGGGAGATGCACATCTGCTTTCACTTCAAATCTGGGCACATGCTCTATTACAAGGGCAGAGTTGAAGGAAGCATCAGAAGATCTGAAAATTGCATTGTATAAAGCACACAGAAAAGGTCATCTCAACTTGGACTCCTCAACAACTATTGATATCATCAAGAACTGTACCAATACGGATCAGAGCCACGACCTCATCGCACACCAGTTGTGAGAGCGTCTAGGGAGGGAATGAGTTGTTAAAGTCAATCATATTTATAAAGACTCAAATTTTACCATCTTACCGATTACTTCCTGGTCTATAAGGGTCAAGATGTTAATTCTAGCATACGTCTATTCAATGTGTGCGACCCTGGCCTTTACTTTTGGCTTACGTATGACGCTCGAGAAATTTCCCAAGAGCGGAACATTCTAATCTAAGTTGGGGATGCAATTTGCATCCTTCTTTTTACAACCAAAAAAAAAAAGGAAAGCAAAGGGTATATGGGCTATTCTGGACTATTTGAGGGCTAAGAGAAAAAGGAAAACAAAGCATTGTTGGTGGTAAAAAAAAAGATGACTTTGATCGAATCTTAAAATCAGATAACACTCGCAGCTGACCCTAAACATGTTAACAGTGAATTCTACTCGCCTCGCCTTGATTGAATGAGATTGAATATCCATTCAGAAACGGGTTCAATATGGTAGCACCATCCTCTTTATAACTATCAAACCTAGTAAGCCCATCAATCCACATAGTTGTTCACCTACCGGTAGAAGATTCAGCAACTACCGCAGCCCCAGACGGAAATCCGGGTTGTATATCGGAAAATCCACACTCCAAATTGCCATCCCAGCAAAAGCCCGCCAAGTACATAGAAAGGGCATCAAGCCCAACAGTGGATTTCAAGATAAATGAAATACCCAGCCCACATAACAAGAGAAAATCCCTACTCTGATCGAAATCCGGGATTCCAAGGGAGGAATTTCATAATCCGTATCGGAATAGCTCCTAAGCAGCGTAACCAAACAGACCCCTACCTCTCTTGGTAAACAAGCCAGACTCTTTCTCTCTCCTCGCCTCTCCCTATTTAACAACCTACCCTCATCGACCTCAAAATTCAGAGAACTCATTCTATCACTCCATCCATTATTATTCCTTCCTTCATCCAGCCTGTTTACTAACCAGCTCTCCCCGTGAGATAACAATGGCCGACAAGCCTGAATCGTCCGATGCGTAAGTTCCTCTTTACTAGCCGCTCTATTGTGTAACTTTTGACGATCGCTCTCCTACCCCCGTCGGGTTCTGGTGGCGGCTTGATTCAATCGCTGATTGTGTGACTTTTGGGTTTTGCCAGGAAATCGGGGAAGAAGGACTTCTCCACCGCGATTCTGGAGCGGAAGAAGTCGCCTAATCGATTGGTTGTTGACGAGGCCGTCAACGATGATAATTCCGTCGTCGCGATGCACCCCGATACCATGGAGAAGCTCCAGCTCTTCCGCGGTGATACCATTCTCATCAAGGTTTGTCCTTTTTTCCCCCCTTTTTTATTTTGTTTCCTTTCTGGGGTTTGTGTTGTGTTGATGCTCAGAGGGTGGAGGGTTTGTCCCTTTTTTGTTTATTGCGGTGGCGATTGGTGTAGGAGTTTTTGATTCTAGGGTTTGTTGTAGAGTTTGTTTAATGGACTTGCTTTTCCTGGTTTGGTGTATGGTAGTTGCTCCTGTGGCAAGCACATGCTGTGTGATGAGCTTGGGATTGAACTGTATTATCAAATTGCTTATCGTAGTCAGTTTTGTCGGCTAAGGGGATACTTGATCACAAGTTCCTTGATTCAAGCCTTCTCTTTTAAGATATCTCGGTTGAATGTTGTTTTCTTCATTATTCCTTTTTTGCGTTTGTGCTGGGTGGGTGTGTTGTTATGTGTTCTGACTGTAATTTGATGTACAGGGCAAGAAAAGGAAGGATACTATCTGCATTGCTCTCGCTGATGAGACTTGTGAGCAGCCAAAGATTAGAATGAACAAGGTTGTCAGGTCTAACTTGAGGGTGCGACTTGGAGATGTTGTTTCTGTGCACCAATGCCCTGATGTTAAATATGGGAAGCGTGTTCACATACTTCCAATTGATGACACTATTGAAGGGGTTACTGGAAACCTTTTTGATGCATATCTGAAGCGTGAGTTTCTATAAGTTTTCTTCTTCAATCTCTTATTGCCTATTCATGGACTATTAGATTCTGACATTGCTTTTTCTCCGCAGCTTACTTCCTGGAGGCTTATCGCCCTGTGAGGAAAGGAGATTTCTTTCTCGTTAGAGGTGGCATGAGAAGTGTAGAGTTCAAGGTCATTGAAACTGACCCAGGGGAGTACTGTGTGGTTGCCCCGGATACTGAGATCTTCTGTGAGGGGGAGCCGGTGAGAAGGGAGGATGAGGATAGGTTAGATGAGGTTGGTTATGATGATGTTGGTGGGGTCAGAAAGCAGATGGCCCAGATTCGTGAGTTGGTTGAGCTGCCACTAAGGCATCCTCAGCTCTTCAAATCAATTGGTGTGAAGCCACCAAAGGGTATTCTGCTCTATGGTCCTCCTGGTTCTGGAAAGACATTGATAGCCAGAGCCGTGGCTAATGAAACTGGTGCATTCTTCTTCTGCATCAATGGGCCTGAAATCATGTCGAAGTTGGCCGGAGAGAGTGAAAGTAATCTGAGGAAGGCTTTTGAAGAGGCTGAGAAGAATGCCCCTTCTATCATCTTCATAGATGAGATCGACTCCATTGCCCCTAAGAGGGAGAAGACAAATGGGGAAGTTGAGAGGCGTATTGTCTCGCAACTCCTGACTCTCATGGATGGTCTTAAATCCCGTGCCCATGTTATTGTGATGGGCGCTACCAATCGTCCAAACAGCATTGACCCAGCTCTGAGAAGGTTTGGAAGGTTTGATCGGGAGATAGATATTGGTGTTCCGGACGAGGTTGGACGTCTTGAGGTCCTTCGCATCCATACCAAAAATATGAAGCTATCTGATGATGTATGTTACTGGCCCCTTTTTTCTTTTATTGGTTGAGTAACTGCTTATCTGACTGCCCTCTGTGTTCCCTATTTTTGTTGTGCTGAATGCTAAACTTCAGTATGGGTTATTGATTATGTTGATGATTTCCTAATACACTGGAATGGCTTCTTTTTGTAGGTCGATCTGGAAAAGATTGGAAAAGATACCCATGGATATGTTGGTGCTGACCTTGCTGCTTTGTGCACTGAAGCCGCACTTCAGTGCATCAGAGAGAAGATGGATGTCATAGATTTGGAGGATGACACCATTGATGCAGAGATACTGAATTCAATGGCCGTTTCCAATGAGCACTTTCAAACTGCTCTTGGAACCAGTAATCCCTCTGCTCTGCGAGAAACTGTGAGTTGTTTTCTCAGATCGACCTAGTTTGTGGATTGATTTTTATCCAACTATACTTAATTGCTGACTTTTCTTTCCATGTATTAGGTGGTTGAAGTACCAAACTGTAGCTGGGAGGACATTGGTGGGCTTGAGAATGTTAAGCGTGAACTTCAAGAGGTATTATTCTTTCCTTTCAGTTTTACCCCCACCCTCTTTCCATACTAATTGCTAATTTATGACACTGCATTGCTTGCTGCTGATATATATGCTTTTGTTTGACAGACTGTTCAATATCCCGTGGAGCATCCCGAGAAGTTTGAGAAATTTGGCATGTCCCCTTCGAAGGGAGTTCTGTTCTATGGCCCTCCAGGTTGTGGAAAGACTCTGTTGGCTAAGGCAATTGCCAATGAGTGCCAAGCAAACTTCATCAGTGTCAAGGGTCCTGAGCTCCTGACGATGTGGTTTGGAGAGAGTGAAGCTAATGTCAGGGAAATCTTTGACAAGGCCAGACAGTCTGCACCATGTGTCCTTTTCTTTGATGAGCTAGACTCCATTGCAACTCAGGTATATTTTCGTTGTCCCTCGACCTGAATTTTCTGTTGGATGCTATTTGTGTCATGTTGTATTGTTGTTGGTCATAATTCTCATTTGCTATATAATACAATTGCAGAGAGGAGGCAGTGTTGGTGATGCAGGCGGTGCTGCTGATCGTGTTCTTAATCAACTTCTCACTGAAATGGATGGTATGTCAGCAAAGAAGACTGTCTTCATAATTGGCGCAACAAACAGGCCCGATATCATCGATTCAGCACTCCTCAGGCCTGGACGTCTTGACCAGTTGATCTACATCCCTCTTCCTGATGAGGACTCACGTCATCAGATCTTCAAAGCATGCTTGAGGAAATCACCAGTCTCGAAGGATGTTGACTTGAGGGCATTGGCCAAGTACACTCAAGGGTTCAGTGGTGCTGACATCACTGAGATATGCCAGCGAGCTTGCAAGTATGCCATCAGGGAGAACATTGAGAAGGTATTTTACATATTTTTGTATTTTCACCTGCCTAAAAAGGTCAGCAATTAAGCGCATTCTTAACATTCTGAATTTTGTGCGTGGTGTTTGTGGATGTTACAGGACATTGAGAAGGAGAGGAGAAACAAGGACAATCCTGAGGCAATGGACGAGGATGTGGATGATGAGGTGGCCGAGATTAAGGCGGCACACTTTGAGGAGTCAATGAAGTATGCTCGTCGCAGTGTGAGTGATGCAGATATCAGGAAGTACCAGGCGTTTGCTCAGACATTGCAGCAGTCGAGGGGCTTTGGATCAGAGTTTAAGTTCTCAGAAACCTCTGCCGGGGGTGGTGCAGCAGCATCTGATCCGTTCTCGACCCCAGCGGGTGGAGCTGATGACGATGATTTGTATAGTTAGGCGAAAATGAACTGAAAGAATCCAACCACCAGCCCCAAGAGATTGTAGCAGTGGTAATGCTCTCTCTGGTGGAGAAACAAGTTAATGGTTCCCTTTTGGTTTTGGGCATCTTTTCTATGGTTTGTTTGATGGTTGGGGTTTGTTGTGTACTATTCTGGAATTGGGCGGGCACCAACTTTGAACATCTGCTTGCTTTATTGATGTTCTGTACTGTTTTTTATTTAAGCTCAAGTTATAAACTACTTATTTTCACTGCTTTTCTCTGTGTATGGCTGGATCTTTAATTCTACCTTTGCCGCTGGTTGATTGATCTGAATAATAGTTGAAGAAATTCTGTTGAGGATTTGATCCTGAGCTTAATGCCAAAAGTGGTCGGATAGTTATCGAGCTGAGCGTGGGATTCTCAACTATGTACAATGAGCCTCCTCCCTGAAGAACTAAAGAAAAATTGAATTCTTAGTACCTAGCTCCTTTTTTCCATTTGTACAGTCACAGAAGGAAGCATCTCTTAACAGGTGAATAGACGAAGTTCCCAGTAACCACCTGCCCTTCTCTGCTGCCACCATGATTCCTCCTCAGCTCCATGTAACCCTTCCCTTTCGCTAATGGATCATGATAAGGAGAGGAACATCGTTCACCGTGGCGCTGGGAACACTTGATGGCCGCTGCTTGATGTCACGCCTGCCATCGCTCCTTCCCATCACCACTATGAACATGATCAGCAGCAGCAGCAGCAATGTTGCTGGTTCAAACCCCAAAACCCTGCTACAGCTAACAACTACACTTCTTCATATCTTTGGTGGAGAGTGCTAGAAACCTTGGATGGTTTTGAGGAGTATGATTGATGGTGGTGATGAAGATGATGATTATCGATCGATCGATGATGAGTATGTGGATGCCAGGTGGGCGGGAGCTTTAGGGTCTCCCATAAATCGGATCCTCGTGACCTCAAACAACAGAGCAAAGGAAGAGACATGAATGAAAATGAACACAGGTTGTGGAGATTGATCAGGAACCAGCTACAACTAGCCAGTAGCCCAAAATCTCTGCAGAATAAAACGCAGCGTTTGATGTGGCAAAACTGCAATTCTACGAGACTATGAAGGGCTCGCATGGAAGATTGGACTCTCTGAGAAAACAAAACAAGATAAGCCACGGATTGCTATTTGCTAGTCTCAGAGAGGAAGAGGTAGTAAGGTGGTTGTTTCTGTTACTGGTACCGCCGGCGCAGCTGCTTTAAAGCTCTACTCTTCAATGGAGCTCACCCTTACAAAATTTTCATCATTTCCTGCCTTCAGCAGAAGTAAGTCCTACAGAAGACCTAACCTCGACTTCCTTCCTGTATTAGAGTGGTTGGCAACTAAGTAATGGAGTGAGATTTCAGCTAATTGATGAGCTGCCCCATGGATGGAAATCGGGGAAAAAGCTCCCGGCTTTTATTGCTTGCAGTAGGTTGTTTTTTTTTTCCTCTGCCGGTAGTTTAGATGTGGGTTTACTTCCGTTTGTTGAATACACCTTGGTGCTTTGGTTTAATGTCTCACGCAGGGAAGGTGTTTGACATAATGCTTGGCAGAACATTTTATGACTGTTGTCACTTCGCTGCTGTGGGGTTATCTACATTAAATCTCATGAACTGTTTCCCTTGAAAGCTCTGGGCGTATTGCTCTGTAACATGAGTTGGGTTCTACTCTATGGAATTCCAAACTAGCAGTGAAGTGGGTTTTCCATTTTATTCTTGTTTGAGTGATGGTGTATATTTCCCATAAATCCTCAACTTCTTTTTCATCAGTTGGGGTTGGGTTGTTGCTACGGTTTTCGTTTCGTCAAGGTTTTGGTGAAGAGGTGGAACTCTGAACTTATCATTTTTGTTGAAGGTCTGTTTTGGGTTTTTCATTCTTGCCATTTACACCTTTAGGACTGGAAACTGATTCCAAGTAGTTTAAACAACCTGTATTGATATGTCCAACTTTGATGCTAGTAAGTACAGCTGGCGCCATTGTGTAAGTATAGTTGTTTTACTTCCAGCGAATAGCATCACGTTTAGCAGTCTTCTGGTTTCTATTGTAATGATAGTTTGGGTTGAGTAATTTGCTACTGTTGTGTTGTCTTGGTCATGAAATGAAGCCTATTAAGTTATTTTCTCTACTATGCATTATGCTATGCACTGGTCAAACTTCTTACTTTTACATTTGTGAAGCAAGTAGGGATTCCATGTCCAGAGTTTGGAATGCACAAGATTCCTCTGCTGGCTGCTTCTCAATCGACATGACTTTTCAAAATCAGAGGAGAAGAAAACTATCCACAGTACCCTGTGCTCTTGTGGAAACAGCTGCTTCCGTGGCAATTGCGGCTACTGTTGTAGGTGCAGCAGCGACCCTGCTCGTCAATAGAAACAAAGCCGCTGCTGAAGCAAATGAGGTAACCTGAACATGAACATCTCATCGAATGCTCCAAGTTTTTTCCACAAAGGGTTTTGGAATGCTCTAAATGGTGTAGTTTTATGGAGCTGCAGATTCCATTGATAACATGCGAAGCATGTGGTGGTTCTGGGATATGTCCTGAATGCAAAGGTGAAGGCTTTGTGCTGAAGAGACTGTCGGATGAGAATGCCGATAAAGCAAGAAAGAGCGCCAAGAACATGGCCACTCGCTACACTGCAGGGTACGATACATCCTCAAGCTTCTTCCTCATGTGAAAATTTTGCAGCATATCATCATATGATAAATAGCTATCTGGACAAATGCCTTTCCTTGACGATTCAAAGTTTTAATCCCGAATGAAATGAAAATTTTCTTCAGGCTTCCGAAGAAATGGAGCTACTGTACCAAGTGCTCTTCTTCCCGATCCTGCACCACCTGCGAAGGGCGTGGCAAATTGAGCTACTAGTGTTTGTTCCTTCTGTCATCTTGTGATGGATATGTGTGTAAATCCAGGTTCACATTTGCGGTACATAACTAAGCATGTATACAAATCGAGCTACTGGTTTTTGTATCCAGTTCTTGAAGACCCTAGCGAATATTTTCCTCTCAATCACAGGCAACTTCTCACTGGTTGTCTAGGCTTGAACAATCCAACTCAACTAAGGAGATTGTTTGTACTATACATCGGATCGAAACAGGTGGTGAAATTGCTAAATCATTGAAGCATATATGCTTCTGACCCCTCATTTTAGGTACATGGAAATGTAGTGGGCTTATACTGTTTATGGGCCTGTATACCGAGGAGATATGGGCTAAGACGTATGTGTGCTTTGAGTGGATCCGCATCTCTGGCCCAATGTTATATGAGGAGAGGGAGGAGATTCCTCATTCCAATTTCCAAGTAGGCAAGTGCCAAGTACTGTTTTACTTTTTTTTTTGTTTTTTTTTTGTCAAAAGATAGTATATATTACTTCCATCAAAACAGATAGTTACATTCTGGAAAACAGCCAGGCTCTGAAATCAAACAAACGATTCCCATTCGGGTACAAAGAGAGGGCTTTTCTAGCTACCGAATGAGCTACTCTATTGTTATCCCGACCTACAAACCGCACACTAAACCCCGGATGGGCAGCAAAATATTGACAAATTTCTTCCAGGACCGCCCCCAAGTGATTGTCACGCGAATCGGCTTGATTAATCTTGTCAATAATGACCTTCGCATCCCCCTCGAACCGAACTTCGGACAACCCCCACTCTAAACACCAAGTAATAGCCTCACGCAGCACAAGCAGCTCCACCACCATCGGGTCATCCAATTGTGCAAATTGCACTCCTTTAGCCCGAATGACCGCCCCTCCCGGATCACAAAGGACCATCCCACCAGCCGAGTGTGACCCTCCCCTAGTTGCCCCATCCCACATGCAAACCAACCGAGAGTCATCCACAGGGGTCTGGACCACTGGGAAAGACCTCCTTGGCTTCTGGTCAACCGACAGCCCCACCCACTCCTCAAATTGCTGGTGAAATTGGCGCATCAAAGCCGGAATCCCAAACTGTTTGCCCTCAAAGACAACCCAATTTCGCGATCGCCAGATCCGCCAGAGGATGGCCACCACCGCCATAAATAGCGACGGATCATGGACAAGGGAAAGCATCCGCTTTAGAAACAGAGGAAACGTGTGCCGAGGCAAAGCCTCCCCTAAATAATCCAACCCCGAATAGTCCCAGAGGGCCCGTGCCACCGGGCAGTAGAGAAACAAGTGCTCCAACGTCTCGGGCCCTTCCCAGCAAACCGGGCACCGAAGTAGCACAGGGACCTCCTTCTCAATGAGTAGGGATGGCAATGGGTCGGGTTGGGGCGGGTTTTGTCAAACCCAAACCCATGGGTTTATCCGCCCAAAAAACCCAGGGTAAAACCCGTTGGGTTTGAAAAACTCAAACCCAACCCAACCCGCTGGGTATCCGCGGGTTCATGGGTACCCGTGGGTTTTTGCGGTAAAAAATTTACAACAACAAGTTTCTTTCAAAATAAAAGTTTAACATCAATTTTCTCATATAAATTAATCATACAAAAAAACACCAATCTAGAGCATACAAGCAAACCGCAAATGATCAATACAAATTGTTCAAAATTAAAGATAAACATCTATAAACAATAAAATTAATTGAAAGCTTCTTCCTCGTCAACTAAGTTTCTTCACTCTCCACTTCATAATATCAACTTCATTCTAAACAATTAGAAAGAACAAATTATACGTGTCTCCACAAAACATAAAGAATATTAGTTATTTAAGAAAGATATATTATTTTGAATATTAAATATACCGGGAAAGTAATTATATATGTGTGGGCGGGTACCCATGGGGCGGGTTTGCCTAAACCCAAACCCAACCCGACCCGGTGAATAGTGTAACGGGTTTAAACCCAAACCCGGCCCAAAACCAGTCAAAATGGGTTTTACCCGCGTTGACCGGGTTGGGTCGGGTGGGTACCCGTTGGTTCGGGTTTTGTTGCCATCCCTATCAATGAGCGCTTCTGTGGTTGGCAGGGCCCGATTCAAAATTTGCCAGACAAAGACTTTAAACTTTGGAGGGATCTTCGCTTCCCACAACCGGATCCAACTTTTCCTATCCATCCAGCTCACCGATTCCCGCCACCCACCCCTTCTCCTGTCAAGCTCAACTGCCAGATGGTAAGCCGTCTTAACCGAGAACACCCCATCAGCAGTGTTATGCCAGATAAGTTTATCCTCCACATTCCGCCGCGGAAGTGGTATAGCCTTAATGGCCCCACAGACAGAAAGGTCAAACCATTGACCAAGCTAATTCTCATCCCAACGCCCTTCCCCTTGACAAATAACCTCCGCCACCACGGGATCACTCCCACTTGGCAGAATGCGGGGATTATAGCAAGGGGAATCCAGCTGAAGCCCCGGAATCCATTTAGAATGAACAAGGGAGGCCGAGAGGCCATTGCCTATCTGCCATCTTAACCCTGCGTCCAAAAGCTGACGCCCAAACAGGATACTCTGCCAACCCCAAGAAGGCCGAGACCGGGCAGTAGCAGTCAAAAAAGATCCTTGAGGAAAGTATTTCCCTTTATAAACCTGGGCCAGGAGGGAATCCGGCTCATGGAGAATCCGCCAGCCGATCTTTGCTAAAAGAGCCTGGTTAACATGTTCAAATCTGCGAAAACCTAAACCCCCGTCATGCTTGCTTCTGCAAAGGTTCCGCCAGGACACCCACCGAATCTTGGGGTGCCCATCCTCAACTCCCCACCAGAAGCGGGCCACGTGCTTATCCAACAAACGACACAGAGAGAGGGGCAACCGAAAACATGACATAACATACAGGGGCAAGGCCAAAGCAACTGACTTAATCAACGTCTCCCTGGCCGCCCAAGATAAAGTTTTTCGTTTCCACCCCTGCAAATGCTCCAGTAATTTCGCCTCCAGATACCTGAATGTCGCCATCTTGGATCGGGCAATCAACATGGGTAACCCTAAGTACTTATCATGAACCCCCACTGCACCGACCCCAAGAATCGTAGCCAAAAACTCCTGATCTGCCAAGGCAACATTTTTGCTAAAGCAGACTGCCGACTTTTCCAGATTGACCCGCTGGCCACTCAGCTCCTCATATTCATTGAGCACCACTATTAAGTTCTCACACTCCTGGAGGGAACCTCGCAAGAAAAGATAAGAATCATCCGCAAAGAACAGATGCGAGATCCTAGGAGCACACGGCGCCACCTTCACCCCTTCTAGCTTCTTTTCCGAGATCGCCTTCCGAAGAAGGGCCGCAAACCCCTCTGTACAAAGCACAAACAGGAGAGGCGACAACGGATCTCCTTGCCTGAGTCCCCGAGAGGATCCGAAAAAGCCCGAAGGCGTACCATTCATCAGGACCGAAAAAGTAGCCGACCTAAGACATTCATGAACCCATCCTTGCCAGATCGAATTAAAGCCCATCTTATCCAAAACTGCCAGAAGGAAAGGCCATTCGACTCTATCATAGGCCTTTTCCATGTCAACCTTTAGAGCCATGTACCCCTTCTTCCCCTGCTTTTTTATTTTGAGATAATGCATTAATTCATGCCCAAGAAGGACGTTATCAATAATCTGCCGGTCCTTTATAAACGCATTTTGCCCCTCAGAAACAATTTGAGGGAGCACTCCCGCTAGCCGCTCCGCCATAATCTTGGTTATAACTTTATAAACGAATTGACAGAGACTGATCGGGCGCAGCTGACGGATATTTTCCACAGAATCCACTTTAGGGATCAACGTAAGCCAAGTATGGTTAAAACTCCGGAGCATTCGACTAGTCGAAAAGAAAGAGCAAACTGCCTCAATTACCGATGCCCCAACAACATCCCAGAATGCTTTGAAGAATTTACCGGTGAAGCCATCAGACCCCGGAGCCTGCTTCGATCCCATCGAAAAGACCGTTCTCCGAACCTCATTCGGCAAAACCGCCGCTGTTAACAGCTCATTCATCTGCGGAGTAACCGTTTGGGAAATGGGGAGGCTCGCCACCCTATCAGCCATATTTGGCACCTGGGATTCCGAGGTGAATAGAGTTTGGTAAAAGCTGGTAGCAATCCTAGCCTTCCCACTCTCCTCCGTAACCCATTCACCCTCATCATCCCGGAGCCCAGCGACAAAATTTCTCTTTCGACGAGCGCGCGTAACCGTGTGGAAATATGCTGAGTTTTGGTCTCCTCTCTTTAGCCATCGGACCCTTGACTTTTGCTGCCAGTAAACCTTCTCCGCATCCCACTGACGAGATAGCTCCATTTCCAGGGATCGTACCACTTCCCAATCCACCGGAAGGATGGACTTGACCCGGTCAACCTCAGCCTGAAGGGTCTTAATATTCCGCAGGGAATTTGTGGTACCCGCCCTACTCCAATCATACAGCAGGTGGCGGAGTTTCTTGAGGCGCTCCCAAAGACGAAACATGGGGGTACCTTGCAACTCCTCCTGCCAGACATACTGGACCATTGCCCTAACCTCCGGGTTCTCCGCCCAACGAGCATCAAATCGGAAAAGAGGCCGATTACTCCGAATGTACGGTTTATCAGCAAGGAGGAGGGCACGATGATCTGACCCCTGATCCGTAAAATGCTTGACCAAGGTCTCCGGAAACATATCTATCCAGGATTGGGAACAAAGGGCCCTATCCAACCTAGCACGAATGCACGCTTCCCCCATTCACTTGTTGGTCCAGGTAAATTGATCCCCTTGGTATCCTGGATCATGGAGTCCCAAATCATGGACAAACTCCCGCAAGCTGTTGGCTTGAGTCGCATTCCAAGCCCGTCCTCCATCTTTTTCCCCCTCATGGAGGGTAGCGTTGAAATCACCAATGATCACGAATGGTTGGTGAATACTCCCACACACTTCACGCAAATGAGCCAGTTGGCTCTCAACCGCGATCATAATCATTTATGACGCAAAATCGTGAATTTATTGCACTTTGTGTTTAATGTCATAATTTTATAAATTTTTTTAAAAAAATTCCTAGACACACGGTGGTGCGCAAATTATTAAATTAGTTAAATTAAAATCCAATTTCCCGGTTGAGTGGGTGACGCAAAAATAAAACAAGCGGCAATATTTAATAAAATAAAAGGGACCGAGTAAATTTAATTAAAAAGGAAAAAAGAGTGGATGAACTCTCCATCCTTTTCTTTCTTTCTCGTCGCACTCAATCTCCGTCTCGACTTTTGTCCTTTCTCTCTCACCGCCGCGAAAACCACAAAGTTCTTCTTCTTCTTCTTCAGTTCTTCCTTGTCTCGATCTCCATTTCATACCAGTGAGGAGACGGAAGCTCAACGTCAAGACTCTCTTCCTTCTTCTTTCTTCTCCTCTTTGCTCGCTGTCTCTATCCCTGTTGATTTCCACGATTCCAGGTTCTTTCCTCTCGCTCTCTCGCGCTCTTGCTTGCTGCAGTTCTATCTTTTCTTTGGTCCCTTAGACGCGTTCTCATGGTTCAAAGCTCTTCGTCGGTGTTGCGTATTGCCTGCTGCGTTTCTTTTGTATTATGATCGGGGAGTAGCGGGAGCCATTTTCCGCTCTGCTTTCAGTTATTCGTCCCTGCTGCAATCAGTTTCCCGTTTCTGTTTCCCAGTTACAGTTCTCGAGTGTGGTGGAATTTTTCTTGCTGCTTTTAGGAATTGTGAAATCTGTGGATTGTAGTGATCTCCATATGCTGCCGGAATTAGAAACAATTTTGTCCCCAACTGTGAATGAGTTGGTATTTTTGTGCCGCATGGTTGTTGGGGCTTTCTCTTATGTGGAATGGATTGTTTCTAAATTTACTCTTGCTGCTGGATTGTTTGCTTGCAGGATTGTTGGTAAGAAACTATGGATTCCTGCTATAAGAGTCTGGAACGAAGCATATACTGTGGTGGTTATAGTAATATTGGGTCGATAGGCTGTCGCCATGGTTTAGGGATTTAGAGATAGTACGTTGGTGGAATTCCTTCTATTCGAATTTTGCACTTCAATTCTTCCATTCATCTTGCTCTCATTGCTGTTGTGCTCGCGGAAGAAAAGGGGGAGCACAAATAGGCACAAGTGTTGTTGAATGGGTAATAAGTTGGGAAGGAGGAGGCAAGTGGTAGATGAGAGGTATACAAAGCCACAAGGTTTATATGTCCACAAAGACGTAGACCATAAGAAGCTCAGGAAACTCATTCTTGAGTCCAAGCTCGCACCTTGCTATCCTGGTGACGAGGAGTCGTGCAATGATCATGAAGAGTGCCCTATTTGCTTCCTGGTTTGTATCTCTTTTTATAAGTTTCTTCTGATTCATTGGTTGTTAAGGAGAAATGCAGAAATGTGTTCTAGAATTGGGAGGTCTTATTTAATATTTATTTATACTATGAAGAGCTTGACATTGATGTGATTTTTGTTTTTGGCTTTGTTTCAGTATTACCCAAGCCTCAACCGATCACGATGTTGCACGAAAGGGATCTGTACAGGTAATGATCATTAACATAAGTGGATAAACGTTTCAAGTGATCAAATATGGTAGTTCTGATTTTTTTTTTCCTTCTCTTTTTTGGCAACAGAATGTTTTCTGCAGATGAAAAATCCTAATTCAACTCGTCCTACTCAGTATCCTTCTCTGCAAGGTTCTAGTATTTTTTTTCTTTCTGTTCCTTCTACATCCTTCTCATACCTTTCAGTCGTATGTTCTATGCCTGCTGTACTTCACTTTAGCAGATGTCCATTCTGTAAAACGTCAAATTATGCTGTGGAATATCGTGGTGTAAAAACAAAGAGGAAAAGGGTTTGGAGCAAATTGTAAGGCTTTACCAAATTTACCTTCATTCGGAAATTGCATTTCTTCACTATCATGTGGCTAAGGTATGCAATTCTTTTAGGAAGAACAAAGAGTAATAGAAGCAAAGATTAGGATGCGACAACAAGAGCTTCAGGATGAAGAGGACAGAATGCATAGAAGGCTAGAATCAAGTTCTTCCAGTTCTAACATTGCACCTGAGGAGATTGATTGTGGCTCTGTAGCAGGTATCATCACTCTGTTTTGCTGTCTTTACCTGGATTCACTTTTCTTTCTGGGTGTACTGAATGCCTTGAGTTTCCTCCTTTTAAGTTCCATCCGATGCATCAGCAGAAAGCAATGAAATTGTTTCTTCTCAACCATCTATCAGAGATCCTGCATTGTCTAGACCAAACAGGTATATTGTGCATCTCCTTCTGTTTATGGCTTTGTTCATTACATAGGTGGGGGCATAGGGTCGTGAATCATGATGGGAATTGCCTTCATCAAGCTAGTAGACATTAGCAAAGTTGATAACTTTAGTAGGTTGCTGTATGCGGCATCAGTTTATTGGATGAATTAGTTGGTGGCCGATTCCAATCATTTCTTCCTGAACTGAGTTCTACCCTTGCTCTTTGTCTGAGTGAACATTGAATTTATTTCCTTTGGTAGGTTTTGAAGCATGTCATTAGTAGTATGGCAGCCAATCATCCAATATATTCAATAGCTTGGTCATGTTGTCCACATACGTTTCATAATCATTGTTAGGGCAGTTTGAACTAGACAGCCGGTTTACTTATATGAAATGCTTAGACATGATTAGGTTCTTCATATACTTCTGGGATGGGAACTAGACTGCTGGTCTACTCTTACTATTTGTTGTGATACGACCTTTGATGCATGGTGCTTGTTTGAGAGTTGTGCACCAGATACATCACCTATAGGATGTTAGACATGTTCATGTGTTGCCACTCATATGCTAGTGATTGTAGATGATGGGAAATTAAGGTTTTGAACAGTTCTTCTGGAAAGGATTGGTTTTGTTAGCAACATCGTTTTGATTGGTAGTATTTCTACTTTCTATTTACTGTTTGAGACATTAATTACTGAGTGCTTTGTTGTAGCTATTCAAGAATCCTAAGTATACCTGTCGTTCATGTACCGGCATTTGAATATATGTTTGTATACGTTTTAGATGATAGCAGCGGCTAATCTAATTGATATTTGGTGCTGATTCAAATTTGGAATGTTCTCTAATTGAAGGGATGAAGACTTTGACCTTGATCTCGAGGATATTATGGTAATGGAGGCAATCTGGCTTTCTATTCAGGTAGATTTACCTTCCTTGTTTGCATACAGTGCGTGCAGAAGGACTAGAAAACTTAATCTGGAAATTTGAAATACTGTAGTTTACCCTGCAAAAGCATTTAGGTTTCTGTTGCTACTTGCCTTGTGATGTGCCTAAACTGCTCTAATTGTCAATAAAATAGCTCGGGTTGCTGGAAATTGAAAGGAATTGGGAAATTTAGGGGTTTTGGTAGGTTAGATGGAGGAAGAACCGCCACACCAGTCGGTGATAAGGTTCGGGCAAGGCGCCACAACCAGGGGTTGATAAGCCTAAGAAATCACAAGGAAATATTTCTTGCAACTCTTGAAAACTCTTATTGAAATCTGAATACTGAATTGAATAAAACTGAACTACAAGCCTTCTATTTATAGAGAGGCTAACCCAACAGAAAGACTTCCTTTTACACCTAGGAAACTGAAAAGTAATAACTCTACTAGTAGGAAACAAATAACACTCATACTTAAGAAATTAAATAAAGCTAATATAATAAAAGACTCTTAAACCAACATGGACAATAATTAAGCATCTCCTCCAAATCCTTGTTGGACAAGGATAGTTGTAAGAAATCCTCAATTCTCCATTAACCCGTAGGTTTTGTTTGTAGACCTATTTTCACCCATCTTGAATGCTCCTAAACTCTCTTTAAACCTCCTAATTTGTCTATTGACCCATGGTCCATGTAGAGATATAGTTTGGAATCGAATTAGGTCATGTAGGGTTGGTATAATCCCATCACCTTGGCTCAGCCAACTGCCAGTCTGTCCTCTGCTGTTGAGTGTGATGGCTTCACCAGCCAGCTCCTTTCCTGCTTGTATTTGTCATGCGCTGCAGTATGAAATAGAATAATTATAGATAGAGCCTCATTAGAAGTCTTTAGTTGTCAGCGACCAGAATGTCGTAATGGATTGATGATTGCCATACAAAAGTTGGCTGGTCTGTTAACTTGTAGTGGACATGCAAGAGGTCAACATTGTCGAAGTGAAAAGTCCTACATCCCTTTGACATCCTTTGTGATGGTCTGGCAACAGTGAAGCCTACTGCTGACATCTTATTTGCTCAAGTAGTAACCTACCATCAGCATCAAGTGTGTGTGTGTGTATTCAATCTATCCTTTGAGGTTTGAAGGGTCTGTAGATTTCCTCATCTAGCTTGGTCAATACGATAGTGAGTGATGGGTGTTGATTCAATCTATCCTTTGCTCCTTGTGCCCGGTGAATATTCCTTTGAGGTTTGAACCTAAGTTGGACTAGAGGATTTTTATTCCCTACTACCACTTGGCCAATCCCTTATGGTTACCATAGCTGTTGCTTATAGGACTGATAGGCCCTACAAATTCATTCCCTGGCCGTGGAGGTGGGTGATGCCTTTGCTTGAATGGTGGTTCCTACTAATGTTACCCTGACTATTGATTTCAGTTTGATGAATTGAGAAATCTTGATTGTTCAATACTTAAGTTTCTTGTAGGGTAGTACTATATGTCCGAGCTTGAACATCTTCCCTTTTCTTCTCTATATATATTATTTTTTTTTTGTTTTCTTTTACCTTTGTTTATGTACTTCCACTTCTTCCAAGGGAGGAAATACTGAATTCTCTATTGGTGAATCATAACATTGCAGGGAAACAGCCGACCAAGAAATATGTCCTATGATTTTTCGTCCGAGCAGTATGGGACACAATGCTTTATGCCACAAAACACTGCTGCTCAACCACCGGTTGTTGCTTCATCATCTTCATCATCATCATCATCTCCTTCTGGCGGTCTTGCCTGTGCAATTGCAGCCCTTGCCGAACGTCAGCAGATGGTCCCTGGGAATGTCGTGTCAACAGATGACGTACACTGTAACAATAGCTTCTACAGCACGCTGAGCCAGCAGCACGCAGATACTTATGCTCAACCTGAGAGCTCCAGCAATGTGTCGCCTGATTGCCAAATCATAGTGACAAGGGACGATGCAGAATGGATCGGAAATCGTGGATCCGATGCTGCTGCCGAAGCAGGCACGAGTTACTCGACAAGCTCCTCTGATACGACGGCAGAAGAGTGTGGAAGTTCTTCCTTATCGCCATTGCCGCCTTCAGATTCCCGGCCACCACTGCTGAATGAGATGGGAGGACCTCTTCTTCCTGAAAGCTTTGAGGAGCAGATGATGCTGGCCATGGCAGTTTCGCTTGCTGAGGCTCGAGCTGTAACGACAGGAAGCACGTGGCAATGATCTCCAAATCTAGGTCGGGGCAGGTGTTTCTGAGGTTGTATTGTCATGGCTCATCAACTACAACTCGAAAGAGAGAGAGGTAGCTGTGGGTTTCTTCTAGATCTTTGCTCGAATCACTTGGCAACCATATAATAGTTTAGTGAATGAAAATGTTTGTTTGGATAGTTTTCCCATAATGATTCAGATTCCTTGCTCACCTGTAAGTGTCAAACGTACGTTCTCGCCCAAACATATGCTATGAAGTACCACGACAGGTATAGCGACGTTGAACAAGGAAAAACCACGAAAGGGATGTGGTTTGTGTCCGTTGCTATGCGTAGAAATTGGAATGGTGCGACTTCCATATCGACCATTGTAGGTTCCATAGCGTTTGTATAGCAACAGAATAGTTGTCAGCCCCACGATTGTCGGTTTAGATTATCAGCCATTCATATTGCTGTAGGGCAAAGAATTGAGATGTTTCTGTGTGTCTGTAAGGTACATTTTCAGAAGAGTAGTGGAATCATTCTGTTTCAGGTTCATTGATGTGTGTTTGGCTGACAATTTAGAGGCAATGCTTCAGCTTAGCTACGATTTTATTTCCTGAAGTCGTCGCGAAAACTCTTGTACCAATAGCTACCACAACTCGACTTCGTAGCAGGGATGAATTCGATACATTATGCATAACCAATGTCCAGTGCATCACAGCTCTACAAGTACTCAAAAAATGAGACGCTAAAATGGGTTTTGACTTAAAAATCGTATCGATTCAAAATTCAAAATTGAACTCACATTTCAAGGTAAAAAAATGGACTCCAAAGTTCGAAAAATACCAATCGAGTAAGTTTTGACAGCATGAGTCCAAACTGTCAAAATATTCGCAGTAATTAATATTTCACCCCTGTCCCTAGTCACCCCACCATTTTATTTCTGTTTACTATTTAGTACTTCTACTCTACACAAGTAGTAGCTCTAGTACTACTTCCCCCGCAGCCACTACGATTCAATCCTCTTCTTCGTTCTTTCATCCTTCCTGCCAGGGGCGGACCTAGGCACAAGGGAGGTGTGTCATCTGACACACCTCCGCCCGAAAATTTTGTGAAATACCTCTAATTCGTCGGTACTAAAATTTTGATCTCGGGATTTCCGACACACCTCTGATTATTGTATCCGACACAACTCCATTGTGTTTATGGAAATTTATTGTCATAAGTTATCAAAATATATAAATATAAGTTCAGGCTAGCGTACGTCCGACCACCGTACGCCAATTGGATTTCGGTATTTAGATAAATAATTAACCGGACTTTGAGGCATGATCCTATATCCTAACCTCTAATGGGTGAACCCCAATCCCTAATTTTCTAACCCAAACTGCAAAATTTGGTCAATCTTAAAATGAAACTCAACAATCATTTCGACGAATCAGAATCATTGATTTTCATTTTTCAAGATTAAATGAATCTTATGTTAGGTTAGTGAATTGGGGATTGCGGTTCACACATTGGGGGTTAGAGTATAATATTATTGTTTATAAATGATTGTTAAGTTGTGTATATTGAAAAACATTTGCTTTGCAGCATAAGTGATGAATGTATTTTAGAGACATTTCAGCAGATGAAAAGTCGTCGTGATTCGTTGTAAAATGACATTGTGAACTTCATAAATTAATTTCTTTTAATTTCTACTTAATTTTTTTATTTAATTATTATTCTATATTAGCGGCGACACACCTCTCCAACAATCCTAGTTCCGCCACTGCTTCCTGCCCTCCTCATTAATACTCCAGCGGACTCCATTCGGTTCCACCTCTTCAAAAAGTTAAAGCCTTTCGCCTTCATCGACATGCCCATTACCTTCTTCTCCTTCCACTAGTTGGACTTCTCAAAAAGCCATATAACCATTTACCCTCTCTCTCTCTCTCTCTCTCTGTGCCTTCAGCTCTCGTGCTCCGTGGACAACGAACCCAGGTCAGTTCTTCCATTAACTTGCTTTCCTTTATGTTTGCGTCTCTTCTTTCCTGTGTGCTCAAACGATCCGTGTTGGTACATCGAGGGAAAGAATTGCGAGAGGTGAATTTGGATAGCGAATTGTTAAAAATGAGATGGATTCAAAATGCATGGATTTTGAAATAGGTAAGATTGTGGGTGGTGTAGGAAAATCAAAGCATGGATCTCTTTTCTGTTGCTCAGCATTCTGGAAACAAAGAATGAACCCAAAAAAAAAAAAAAATAATAATAATAATTTGGGGGTGGGAAATCAGAGGTAGTGTAGAACAGAGCATAAAGGTGGACTCTGTAAACACGGCTTGGAAAAATGAAAGACTCCATCTTTTTGTCCTTTGTTAAGGGAATCGAATGGTCTCTTCTTCTTTCCCGAGGAATCAAAATATGATCTGAAAGGGGTTTCCTTTCATTTTCACTGTATTGTTGTTAAAACAGAGCAGTGAGGCAGAAGGCAGAAGCTCTGTTTCTGAACCTTGTCTGCATTTTTTCCTCAAACGGGGGAGAACTTTTAAAAACTTGAGCGCGGTGGACGGTGGCTCACAGCGGCGCGTGAGTCACACTTCTGCCGTTTTGTTTGTGAGGGAAGTCTTGGAGTGGCAGAGGTTTTGTCGACTGTGGTGGGAATAAGACAGTACCGCCACTTTTTCTGAGAAGTGAGAAGGCCACTGTTTGGTTACACAGAGAGAGAATATCTACAGAGTGGAAAAGAAAAAAGAGTTTTCTTTGAAAGTAAGTTTCTTTTTCACTGCCCAAGAAACGTATTGGCATGCCATGGACCAGCATCTTTAAAGACTAGAAGCATCACCTTCGATACATATTGGAGGCAGAGGGGGGTCTTCTGTTTTTGGAAAGTGGGTATAGAGGAAAAAAAACAAAATTTGAATTTGAAAAGCTTGTTTGGTTCTTTCAAACCTGAGAGCCAAAGATTTCTTCAATTTGGTCCTCCTAAATTTCCAAAATTTTCTACCCAAGTCTCCGTTATCAAACTTTTAGTAAACTAGGAAGCTTAGGTTTTGTTACATTTGAAATTATCTCGATGGTCTTGTGAATACTCGACAAAAACATGGTTTGGTTCAATTGATTATGTATGTTACTACGTCAAGAACTTCATTTCCAACATACCCGTATGATCTATACAATATTCCATCGGTCTTACTACTTGCGCCGCTACTTGTTTTCGTTCCATTCGATACTTGGATGCGAATGTGAATGAGCTGTCTATCGAAATGGTCATTACAATGGGAAAAGAAAGGAGTACAGAACATGAAGATCCAAAGGAGTAAATGAAAGGGAATTGTATACCAGACTGTTATTATTATTAATGGAGTACAGTTATAAAGTGGAATTAATGCAAGAAGGGTATTGCTAGACTGCCAAAGTGGGTCTAGGGACAGGATACGGTGACAAGTCAGATTCACAACCAAGGGTATTTTGGGTATGAAAAAAATGAATATATTAATTACCTTTTTTGTATTAATTATATTGGGAATTAAATACCCATATTAAATACAATTTTTTTCTGAAATTTAAATCCTATACATTAATATCTCTATCTATCTCTCTCTCTTCCTTTCTCCAGCAGCCACTCCGCATCGACCGACAAACTTTTTCTCCGGCGAATTCTCTCCGGCAGACTCCCTCCGGCAACCTGAAAAAATGTACCAATGCGTTAAAAAGTGTACCAATCTATTAGTCTACTGGTAATTAATATACCAGTGCTAGTGGTACGCTACCAGTACGTTAAAAAATGTATCAGTACTAGCGGTATCAGTAAAAAATGTACCAGTACTAGTGGTACGCTACCAGTACAACGCTACCAGTAGAGAATAACACAACGCTACTAGCACTGGTAGCGCTACCACTAGCATTGGTAGCGGTACCAGTAGAGAATACCAAAAAAAAAAAAAAAACAAATGATAGTGGTACCAGATGATAGGGGAGTCACTGGTATTGGTACCAGTGAGTAGTGGTAGCGTACCAATAGCGCTACCAGTGGTATTGGTACTAATAGTGCTACCAGTGGTATTGGTACCAGTAGAGACTATCAGATCTGGAAAAAAAATAGGGATGAGGAAAGAGGGAGGCAGGGAAGAGTCTTGACCTCGCGGCGGCGGGGCAGGAGAGGACAGCGGCGCGGCGGGGCGGGGCACGGGGGGAGGACAGCGGCGCTGCGGCAGGGGAGGCAGAGGCGGCGACAGTGGTGTAAAGACGCCGACAAGTGCGGCTGGGGCGACGAGGGCAGCGGGTAAGGCGGGGACAACATCGGCGTGAGGAGGAAGGCGGTTGCGACAACGATGTGGAGGTCTGCATGGTGATTGAGGTCGACGATGATGGAGGTCAGTGGTGGAGCTCTTTACGGCTAGGGTTTTTTTGTTAGAGATATGTGAGAGGGGAAGAGGAGGGAGACGCAGGAAATTGGGGGGAGGGTTTGTTTTTTTTTTTTTTTTGTAATAAAAAGTATTTATATGGAAAATGGAAATGATCTCATGTGGTAAGTTTTCCATTCCGAAATTGCCCTTGGTTTAATCTTAACCATTAATTTAAAAAAAGAAGAAAGAGACAGGAGAGAAGGGGACAGGATACGGTGACAACCCTCTTGGGGGTTGTCAGATTCACAACCAAGGGTATTTTGGGTATGAAAAAAATGAATGTATTAATTACCTTTTTGTATTAATTTTATTGGGAATTAAATACCCATATTAAATACAATTTTTTCTGAAATTTAAATCCTATACATTAATATCTCTATCTATCTCTCTCTCTCTCTTCCTTTCTCCAGCAGCCACTCCGCATCGACCGACAAACTTTTTCTCCGGCAAATTCTCTCCGGCAGACTCCCTCTGGCAACCTGAAAAAATGTACCAATGCGTTAAAAAGTGTATCAATCTATTAGTCTACTGGTAATTAATATACCAGTGCTAGTGGTACGTTACCAGTACTAGCGGTACCAGTAAAAAATGTACTAGTACTAGTGGTACGCTACCAGTACAACGCTACCAGTAGAGAATAACACAACGCTACTAGCACTGGTAGCAATACCACTAGCATTGGTAGCGGTACCGGTAGAGAATAACACACACAAAAAAAAAAAAAACAAATGATAGTGGTACCAGATGATAGGGGAGTCACTGGTATTGGTACCAGTGAGTAGTGATAGCGTACCAATAGCGCTACCAGTGGTATTGGTACCAATAGTGCTACCAGTGGTATTGGTACCAGTAGAGACTATCAGATCTGGAAAAAAAAATAGGGATGAGGAAAGAGGGAGGCAGGGAAGAGTCTTGACCTCGCGACGGCGGGGCAGGGGAGGACAGCGGCGCGACGGGGCGCGGGGGGAGGACAGCGGTGCGGCGGCAGGGGAGGCAGAGGCGGCGACAGTGGTGTAAAGACGGCGACAAGTGCGGCTGGGGCGACGAGGGCAGCGGGTAAGGCGGGGACAACGTCGGCGTGAGGAGGAAGGCGGTCGTGACAACGATGATGGAGGTCTGCATGGTGATTGAGGTCGACGATGATGGAGGTCGGTGGTGGAGCTCTTGACGGCTAGAGTTTTTTTGTTAGAGATATGTGAGAGGGGAAGAGGAGGGAGACGCAGGAAATTGGGGGGAGGGTCTGTTTTTTTTTTTTTTGTAATAAAAAGTATTTATATGGAAAATGGAAATGATCTCATGTGGTAAGTTTTCCATTCCGAAATTGCCCTTGGTTTAATCTTAACAATTAATTTAAAAAAAGAAGAAAGAGACAGGAGAGAGAGCGTATCCAAGGGCTATGAAGTGGGTTGTGAATCTGACAACCCCCTTAGGGGTTGTCACCGTATCTCATCCCGAGAGAGAGCGTATCCAAGGACTATGAAGTTGGTTGTGAATCTGACAACCCTCTTAGGGGTTGTCACCGTATCTCATCCCCCATTTTATCCTCAAGATATTTAAAGTTGCCAAGAAGATCGATTTGATGATTGAACTTTCTCATGGTGATTGTCCGGTACATAAACTTTTAAATTTAGTTATTGCAGGACGGATAAAAAAACCAAATGAATGTAGTAAATCATCGCCCTAATTTGTCAAATAGTTAGTCTCCCCCAAAAGCTATAATTTCAATAGATATGGGCAAGTTCAACATCTAAATCCGGAGTTAACAACGAGTGATAAAAAAATAAGATGAATATGACGATTATTTAAATGTTGTTTTATTGTTTAGGAGGATCATAGAAATTATAACACGAGAATTTAGTCGGATACGCAAGCCCTTAATCGTTCCAATGCCAGGCAAGTTCAACTCTTCTTCATGGGTGTGAATGATTGAACAACCCGATCCAAGGATAATTGAAAAGACATCAACCCATTTATGATCACAATCTCCATTTTGGCCAATGTTCTTCTGATATTAATATGGAAGAAGTAAATTTTACAAGAGATCCGACCTGTTTGGAAAATGTTTTGACAATACCTAGTTCGATCGATTATGTGATCTTTCAATTAAAGTGTATTTTAATGATTCGAAGAATTTACTTACAGATCGTTTGGTACCACATGAATCGAAAATTCATTTCATTGTAAATGAATTACCGTGTAGAATTCATTGTCAAATGAATTCTTGTGTTTGGTATGTCATTTATATAAGTAATTTAGTTAATAAAAGAAGGTAACTATGTAATTCTATTATAATTAGTAAATACTTGTGGAATTCATTTGGAAATTCTATCTCAATTCCTCGGAATTGCTATAACTAGCCCCAATTCCGTAGAATTCAAAATTTAGAATTGAAAATGAATTCTTTTAAATACCAAACACAAAAAGATTTCATTTCAAAATGAATTCCACAAAACTTATGGAATTCATTTATACCAAACGATATGTTAGCAAAATATGCAATTGTTGCCTGTTGGGGTGCAAAAGCTTACAAATGTATAGTTATATGGACTAAACCGTAATTCGCCATCCCCTTAAGTAATGATGGGAGAGGATACTTAATTTTGATTTTGATTTAATTGTAGTTTTAGGAGCGCAATGATATTGCACATACATTCATTCATTCACGAAATCGACACGAAAAAGGGAGAGAGGCAGAGAGCAAGCTCTCACTATAAATGCGGGACTCTCTTCCGAACTTCCCTCTCCATTATTACCTCTTTTCTTTTCTCTCGCAAATCTCTGTGTTTTCTTCTTCATCCCTCCCCTTGGCTTCTTGGGATTATCTGGGTACCTCCGTCTTGACCTGTATTGAATTCGTAAGTCAATTCCTTTTCCCTCTGTCCTGTTTTGCTTTCTCACCTTTGCACGATCACGGGCTTCTTAAGTTTTCTGGTATTGAGTTAATTCTGCGATCTGGGTACTGCTCAATTTGTTTCGTCGTAGATCTGATCGTGAATCTTGAGTTGATTTGCTTTCTGGGTTCTTTTCTTTTAGCGTAGTTGGCATGGAATCTTTGCATGTTACTCGAGCTATAGACAATTTAGGTGCTCAGCAAATGTAGGAAGTTTCCATCATGGGAATTTGCTTCTCCTCCTTTTGGATCCAATTCCCGCATCTCGCTTCAATTGGTCTTTGGCATTGGATCTGCTATCGTAAGAATAGATCTTGATGCAATTGGGGACTCTGTTGCTGTATGATGCTCTTTCGAAAGTTATGTGTTTGATTGCTTAGGATATTGAACTCGGATCAAGATACTGGGTGATTATACGAGATATTTTAGTTGTCTTTCTGGGTCTCTCCGAAAGCGACTATAAAGAAGTAATGCAGCTGGAGTCTCGACAATCTAGCAGAACGAGAGCAACAAATAAGAAAACACAAATTATGCTTTCAGAATCTCATAACTCGTAAGTAATTTAAAAAGCAGAAAGCGATGAGACCATACCCAAATCAAGCGAGTCGTGTCTGAAGGATGAGAAACAAGATGGATGGAGTACCAACGATGGGCAATCCACAATCCAATACCCAAACAAAGTCCACATATTGTATGGACCAAGAAGACATGCAGGATTGAGATTTTGCATCCAGAGGCTTCTACTGCAACAGAAGTCTCCTTACTCTTGATGTGACTTCTACTATCATTCATGCTTGACAAATTTCTTTGGTAGGAGTGGTTTACAGTAGGGGTGGGCAACGGGACGGGACGGGATACCCGTCCCGTTTTAAACGGGTACCCAATCCCATTTGGAGGTCAAAGTCCATCCCATATCCCAAACCCATATGAGAAACGGGTACCCATTACCCGTACGGGACGGATAACGGGTACCCATACTACCCATAAATACCCAAAGTTTAAATCACTCAAATTTTAACAAAAGTTTAAACTTAACTTGTACTTGCTTAACAATCACAAGACAAAAATCATGAACAATCACAACGCATAGAAAAAATCATTCTAAGCACCAAATTATCAAATAAGAAGTTTCATTCAACACAAATCATGAACAATCACAACGCATAGAAATAAATCATTCTAAGCACCAAATTATCAAATAAGAAGTTTCATTTAACAAGAGGGAGTCTACAAGTATTATGTTCACATAGCGTTCTTTGTTTCTTTACTAAGAAAAGTTTCATCTTCGTGGCGAAGTGGACATTCCCTTTCTATGGATTAGAGTTTGCAAATGGGTAAAACGGGTACCCACATTACCCAAACGGGTATTTGCGGGTAACCCGCGGGTACCCATATTAGGAATGTACAATCCCAAGTCCCATCCGTTCATAATATTATGGGTAATATGGGTACCCGTAACCCTTAAAAAACGGGACGGGTACGTGTATACCCAAATACCCGTTTCCCGTTGCCCACCCCTAGTTTACAGCAAACCCACAATCCAGTACTGCAGCTGCAAGTCTGACAACGCAAATGCATCCTTAAGTATTTCAAATACCGAATTAGACAATAAGATAAGTCAAATCACATTAAAAGGATTTCAGTATTTGACAACTCAAAGCACAATCAACTGAATACGATGAATCAAATCAAAATTGAAACTTTATACCACAATTGTACATTTGTACTCGAACACCAAATATTTGGCGTCAAAACGATTGAAAGTCAATAATAACGCACTCCCATTGTCCATATCTCGCGTATTATGTACACAATAAGCACGCAGGCGAGATCAACAGGAAAAAAAAAGCTATTCAAAGAGCAAGGATCCAAAAGAAATGAAATCTCATCGTTCGTCTCCCAGAGCACCACAAAATGAAATCGTCAAAACGGAAGCTCGTCGGACCTTGGACGACGACAAGTAGGATACGCAGCGAGAGATATGGTGACGACGGCGACGGCTGCTCCTAGAAGAAATTTGGCTGTCGACGGTCGTCCAGTAACAGAATAATCGCGAAGGAAACTGATTTACGCACTCGTATTCGTTGTTTGCTATGAGAAGTGAGAACTGAGGAGTCAAAATGGGATTCGGCTCAGATGGCGCTCAGCCCAGTTTGTTTATTATTGAGCCTAACTATTATTTACGTGTAAGCATAGCCCAAGCCCAGCTGGAAGTGGCCCACTTCCAGGAACGGCCTCCAACGAACCATTGCCAACACCGGCAACACGTGCGCAGAAGCGCGATGCGATTGCATGATGCCTTCGGGACGGGATACGGTGACAACCCATAAGGGGGTTGTCAAATTCACAACCAAGTGTATTTTGGTTATGGAAAAAAGGAATATATTAATTACCTTTTGTGTATTAATTATATTGGGAATTAAAAACCCATATTAAATACAATTTTTTTTTAATTTAAATCCTATACATTAATATCTCTATCTATCTCTCTCTTCCTTTCTCCAGTGGCCACTCCGCATCGACGGACAGACTTTTTCTCCGGCGAATTCTCTCCGGCAGAGTCCCTCCGGCAACCTGAAAAAATGTACCAGTGCGTTAAAAAGTGTACCAATCCATTAGTCTACTAGTAATTAATATACCAGTGCTAGTGGTACGCTACCAATGCGTTAAAAAATGTACCAGTACTAGTGGTACGCTACCAGTACAACGCTACCACTACCATTATAGCGGTACCAGTAGAGAATAAATGTACCACTAGCACTGGTAGCGCTACCACTAGCATTAGTAGCGATATCAGTAGAGAATAACACAAAAAAGCAGATGATAGTGGTAGGTACCACTATCACTGATACGCTACCAGAAAAAAATGGTACTACTAAAAAACCAGATCTAGAAAAGGGGAGTCGGTGACGGGAGAGAGAGGTAGGGGAAGAGGGTGACCTCGCGACGAGCCGGCTGAAGGCGGAAGGGCGGTGTAGACATAGTAAATCTACCCACAGTTCCTTCCCCTCAATTACCAAAGAGGAACCAAATTGACGACCCCTGGAATCAAATTCGTCAACACAGCGAAACCCTTTCCGGAAAAGGAGCCAAAAGGAAAGGAAGCAAGTAGCTTGAGAATTCAATGTGGGAGCAGAGACGGAGGACAAAATCCTTGGGCGCAAAGTGGCGTTGCGACGAGCCGGCGGTGACAAGATGGCGGTTGAACGCTCGTCAGGCGGCTGAAGGCGGAGGGGCGCCGACGTCGGCGGTGGAGATGGCGGAGGGCTCTGTGAGAGAGGGAGGAGAGACAGTGATGGCTACGGGAGAGAGGGAGGAGAGAGAGAGGGAGGATGGAGGAGTTATGGTTTTTTTTCTTTTTATATTGTAGGGCGAATGATTGGGTGTGGTAAATTTTTACCCTTCCAAAAATACTCTTCCTTTAATCTTAACCGTTAATTTAAAAAAAGAAAAAAAAAAATAGGAGAGAGAACGTATCCAAGAGCTATGAAGTGGGTTGTGAATCTGATAACCCCTTAGGAGTTGTCACCGTATCCCGTCCCTCGGACGGCTAGGAAGACATCATGCAATCGCATCGCGCTTCTGCGCACGTGTTGCCGGTGTTGGCAATGGTTTGTTGGAGGCCGTTCCTGGAAGTGGGCCACTTCCAGCTGGGCTTGGGCTATGCTTACACGTAAATAATAGTTGGGCTCAATAATAAACAAACTGGGCTGAGCGCCATCTGAGCCCAATCCCATTTTGATTCCTCAGTTCTCACTTCTCACAGCAAACAACGAATCCGAGTGCATAAATCAGTTTCCTTCGCGATTATTCTGTTACTGGACGGTCGTCGACCGCCAAATTTCTTCTCGGAGCAGCCGTCGCCGTCGTCACCATATCTCTCCGCTGCGTATCCTACTTGTCGTCGTCCAAGGTCCGACGAGCTTCTGTTTTGACGATTTCATTTTGTGGTGCTCTGGGAGACGAACGGTGAGATTTCATTTCTTTTGGATCCTTGCCCTTTGAATAGCTTTTTTTTTCCTGTTGATCTCGCTTGCGTGCTTATTGTGTACATAATACGCGAGATATGGACAATGGGAGTGCGTTATTATTGACTTTCAATCGTTTTGACGCCAAATATTTGGTGTTCGAGTACAAATGTACAATTGTGGTATAAAGTTTCAATTTTGATTTGATTCATCGTATTCAGTTGATTGTGCTTTGAGTTGTCAAATACTGAAATCCTTTTAATGTGATTTGACTTATCTTATTGTCTAATTCGGTATTTGAAATACTTAAGGATGCATTTGCGTTGTCAGACTTGCAGCTGCAGTACTGGATTTTGGGTTTGCTGTAAACCACTCCTACCAAAGAAATTTGTCAAGCATGAATGATAGTAGAAGTCACAGCAAGAGTAAGGAGACTTCTGTTGCAGTAGAAGCCTCTGGATGCAAAATCTCAATCCTGCAGGTCTTCTTGGTCCATACAATATGTGGACTTTGTTTGGGTATTGGATTGTGGATTGCCCATCGTTGGTACTCCATCCATCTTGTTTCTCATCCTTCAGACACGACTCGCTTGATTTGGGTATGGTCTCATCGCTTTCTGCTTTTTAAATTACTTACGAGTTATGAGATTCTGAAAGCATAATTTGTGTTTTCTTATTTGTTGCTCTCGTTCTGCTAGATTGTCGAGACTCCAGCTGCATTACTTCTTTATAGTCGCTTTCGGAGAGACCCAGAAATACACTCGGTACTCATCATTTTCATGTCTATGTCTTTTGCTCGGTGCTGCATGTCTATCATTTCTCTCAGTTTTTACATGTTTTAGCATGTGCAAGCTGTATCAATTTTAGATGTTTAAACTTTAAATAGAACTTGCTTGTAGTCATATAATAGATTGTTCAGGCAGTTAAGATGTTCTTGGCAATGAAATGTTGGTTTATTTGTGCATTGTCACCAATATATTAATTTCTCCTTTCTCCATCTCATTTTCTAGTTCTTGAGGGCCGTTGGACGAGGCTTATGCGCTTTACCTATTGGTTAGTGTTGATTTCTGTTCTTTCCCTTAGATTCAATAGGCAAATATTATTGTTTTCTTCTTCACGAGTAAGGCACTAGAGAGTGTAGATATTCCATGACATAATTGTGTGTGCATTGGACTTGTTCTATATGTTGTAGACTGCACATGCCATTCCAACAAAATCATCCATTTTTCTTAGAACCAAATGTGGTCCTTATTTTTCTGTATTATGTTCTTTCTGTTCGTCGTTCACTTGCTGACTTAGTTGTGAGCCAAAGTGTCGATTAGATTTGTGCTGTATTGTCAGAATCCTTTCACATGCTTTTTGTGGCACTATCCTGAAGTATTTTAACCATTTCTTTTGTGGAATATGAACTACGAGATTGATTTGATGTTATAGTTGTAGAGGTCAGCTTTTGTAGTGGTGGCCCCACCAGATACTTGTATAAGTGTTCACAGTAGCCATGTCTTCAGAAGACTGTAGGCATATACTATTAGGTCTCCAATGGCTAGGTTTGGGGATACAAGTCGCTATCTTCAGCTGCCCTTAGTTACTGTTCCTTTATGTTTTCATTGTTATTACATCTCTTCCTTTCCCTACAATTTGATCTCTATTGTGCTTTCTATATAAGAATATTGTTTGAACACAGACATTCCTTGATATCTGTTGAAATATGTAGGAGCCTTGGTGCATGCTGCTGTAGCTATTGTATTAGGCGCACCTGTTGGCTCCCGGTATGTAGTGTTGTGTGGCTGAATAAACTCACTTATTTTCACATGGTTGTCAAATCAGTTATCGGAGTTGATGTTTGTGTGTGCTTCTTATAGCCTCAAACACATTGATACGACCAGTAATCTCTGAACTTAGTTTGTATGTGAAATCTGTTGTTATGCTTGGGTCATTTAGTTATAATGGGTTTGTCGAAATTATGTAGTGTATGCACATTTATTTAAACAGCTGAACCTATACTTATTAATCTGTTTTCTTCTTTTTCTTTTTTCATGTTGGTGATAGGTACTTGTTGAAGACTTGTAATTGGTCTCTTCTGATGTCATCGCTCACAGTGAGTAAATATACGTACCCTACTGAACTTGTAGGGGCTTTTTTTCGTAATCCTCTGTTTAGTGATTTCTGAAGAACTTTCCTATAGATTTGAATTCAACCTGTCTACGGCATGGTGAATTGAGCCCCAAATGCTATGACCAGTTTTGTAATATCAGTGCGAGGCATTTTGTATATTTTCACTGCCTCTTTCAACATAAAGAACATAATGCGACATCAATGGGTTTGCCTTTTATTTTAGCCTTGCAAAACTATTAATCCTCGCAGTACTTGCTAACAATATTTGCATTCAGGTTGTTCCTGTAGCTTCTGTATATGGTTCATCGTGGAGAGACTGGCAACGCATATTTGCACGCACAGAGTAAGCTTTCAATGCACTTTACTGTTCATCTCCCAGCCTAAGGTCTTAGCCTAACATACTTATACTATGCATTTAGGCAGGGAACTGAACCTTCTTGCATCATATGATCAAACCGAATTTTCTCTAACTTTTACCAAGTTGTTGAGAGAGTTTTTTTGGGACAGGCCAAATGACTTATTGGAATACATGCTTTGCATACCAGCACATGGTGCGGTGATTGGAGCTTGGTTGGGAGCTTGGCCTATGCCACTTGATTGGGAAAGGCCATGGCAGGTAACTTTTGGTGTCTCCATTCATTCCTTGTCTCTAGACATTGGTTGCAAGTCGAGTAATCTGACATAGCCTTTAGGTGTTACAGTGTTAACATTCTACATGATCATGAACACCTGATTTATCATGTGCTAGTAATGTAGTTTGGATTTCCTTGTCTCAGGAATGGCCAATATGTGTTACATACGGCGTGTTGATAGGTTATGTGATTGGAATGGTCGCATCTTTCGGCTTGGCGTGTGCCAGTACTGGTGCAAGACGACGACCGCGTCTGAAAGGGGATTAGTTGCTGCTCACTGCTGACTAACTACTACCATTTGAGCATGGCCAAGGTAGACACTAGACAGGCGACTGAATGGATAGACTGTAAAAGGTTTTCATGTCATTGCTGGTTCTAAAAGGTTTTACATAGCCTTGCTAAGTCAATACGCTTCATTGTTGTTCCCGTACGTCTACTATTATACATTGAACCGTTAGTTTCACTGGTTTGATTTATACATACCCTTTTTACCTCGACACAGGATGAAATGCAAGTGTTGTTCTATTTCATAGTTGACGAAATGTTGTTGGAAGTTTGTGGTTACGGGCGGTGGAGAATGTGAAACCTGCCGCATCTCGGATTTTATCACCATTTCTGAATTTAGTCGCCAAATCATTGAGCAATTGTGACCAATCCGATAGTTGGTCAGCAATGTAACCAATGACTATTGCGGGCAAATCTCAATTTGTTCGTGATAAAAGTTTACGCGACTGTGTCTTTTAGTGACCGTTATTTTGTCCCCCAAATATTTTCCCTTATAGAATGGTCCTCCAAACAGTTAAGATCAAATCTGTGACGAATGTACATCAAGATCGAGTTCATACACTTATCACATCATGTACATACATTCATAGGAATTCAATCATCTTTATTTCATGCTGACAAATTATACATGACTAGTTGTCCTTTTACCAGAACGAAGCAATACTACTGTCAGTAGGCCTAACATTCATTTCACACACTAAACGTTCCCCAGAAAGAATTAAAGGGGGGAAGAAGAGCCAAAGGCCAAAGCCAATCTGTAACACGTATGGGATTCCAGTTTTCAGGCATCAATGAACCGAATGTCAGAAGCTGGGGCGGGTGATCTGCCACACGTTCAAAGCAGCATATTCTTCTAAGCATTCTTTCAACTGTGCCTCGCTATAGCCCTGTGTTTGAATAAAAAAAACGATGGCAGTACGGTGAGAACTAGAAGGAAGCTTTACATAAATAATGCCTCCAGCTAAAACTACTTTAAGTTCAATCTACATCAGCTACTTAGTAGTAGTAATCTGACCATTGGGTTTACCCATTGCAGGCAGGCTCAAGTAAATGCAAATTTGTCCGACTTACCTTCCTAGAAATCCAGTTAAGAGCATCAGCATAGCTCACATCCATTGTGTCGGCCCTTGCAGCTTCATCCCGTAAGATTGAGTAGATGTCGGAGATTGCATCCAGACCAGACTTTTGACGTTCCTCAGAATACAACGAGAACTTCGACATTTGCATTAGTCTAAGTGCCTCATCAACATCACTTTGTGCCACAGTCTCTGAGAACCGGAGCCTTGCTAATGCCTGTAACAAAGTTTGCATTAAACAGCTCACAATGACATGTAATACAGGATTCAGTCGCAACTCACTCCACTTGTGACAGAAAACCAAATCCAAACTCATTCATTCATGTTTGGGTTGGGCAATTTTGTGATACATTTGTCCTAACATAGCATTTGGCTACCTTGAGCAGACTGCCACTACAATTTGAATGAGAATGAGTTGGACTTACAGCTGATATTCGGAGAATGCTAAGCAGGGTTCGGACGGTTGTGTAGGAATGAGGAGCATTTGACTTGGCTTCTTCTTGCCGAATGCTGGAGTACGCAGTTGCGATATATTCCTCAAGGTTCCTGGGCACAAACGGCGATAATCTCCTTGCAGCAGAAATATATGCACTACAACGAATTTGCAGCACAAGCAGTCGTCAGCTCGCCATTTTGCTTTTTAATAGACAACATAAGCAGTTGAAACTTGAAAGCATCTAAATAATTCTCACTCACTTATAGACAACCGATTTTGTTCTTTTCTTTCTCAGTTAATATTTTGTTTTTCAATAGACAACTGTATGCTAGCTAGTTCTTCCATTTTGATAATATGTAATGCTGTGTACAATTATAGAACAATGACACTGGAGCATCGCATCATATGGATAGGTCAGGCAGCACTAGCTTAGATTAAAAAAAATGAAGTATCTTCAGGGACTTTAATAGAGATGAAGTATCAAAAGAATAAGCAGCACAAGGACCAAGAAATTAACATGAAAATTGAGGAGATATCAAAAGTTAGTATTCACCGGAGTATAGATGGTTCAAGAGGAGCAAAACCAAGAGCAGGAGATTTCTTGTTTTGGTGCACATAAACAACATGCCTAGCCAATTCAAGATCTGCATCCATATCTGCTCTATCAAGAATCAACCATAGAAGATCAAATCTTGATAGAAGAGCAGGAGGCAAATTGATATTTTCAGCTGGACTTCTCCGCATGTCATATCTCCCCCTGCATGATGTCAAGATTGAAACGACACTCAGATAACGAAACTCTTGTACTAATCAGTGGGGGAAGGAGAAGTTGATGTGGGATTAAGCGTCTCAAAATCTAGAGGAAGCAAGCACATACCATGCTGGATTAGCTGCAGCAAGGATAGCAGTTCTTGCATTAAGCGAAGTGGTGATCCCAGCTTTTGCAATGCTGACAGTCTGCTGTTCCATAACTTCATGAATTGCAGTACGATCTGATTCATCCATCTTGTCAAACTCATCAATTGCACAAATACCCATGTCAGCAAGCACCTGAAACAGAGTGTCAATAGTTACAAGTTTGTTAGGAAAGAGAAGTTAGAAACAGTATGAAGAACTCATTAAAGTTTGACATATGACATAAAATTTCACTTTACAAGACATCGGATTGCTATGCAGAAAGCAAAAGTGATTGCTACAAATATATGCAGATGTGATGAGCAAAATCATGAACCTCACCAAAGCCCCGCCTTCCAAGACCATTTCATTTGTAACTGGATCTCTTTGAACAGCAGCAGTTAGACCAACGCCGCTGCTTCCTTTGCCAGTAGTATACACTCCCCTGGGTGCAACATTGATAATGTGCTTCAGAAGTTGACTTTTTGCCACTCCAGGATCACCCATAAGACATATATGTAGATCTCCTCTAATCTGGATTTGTTATCAGGAAAATCGGCACAAGTAGAACTTACAAGTTACTATCAACTCCACGTAAATGAAAGATGTGCACTCATGCATTAAGACCATTGTTGATAGTAAGTAATTAATCTCAGTCCCTTCGCAAAGGGAACGTGGTACCTTCATCCCATCCTTCAATTTCCTATGAGGAGCACCCACAAGGAGAAGTAGTAAAGCTTTCTTAATATCTTCATGTCCATAAATTTCAGGTGCTAATGACCGTGCCAACTTATTATATATATCACCATCCCCGGCCAGTCGCATAATTTGCTCTTCCTCATCACCTCCCTGCTCATACCTGATACATAACCAGGTTGGTGACGTGTAAGCACTCATTGACTGTAAAACAGTTAGAAAAAATAAAATCTGACTTCACATATCGTAATTTCTGCCAGATCTCTGTCTAATTCAACACCAATTGGGATATATAGGCCTACAACATCAAAGTTCCCATTTGCTAAATAAAAGCACTTTATTAGATTTTATCATTTCCTTGCAAACTTCCTGGTTGAGCTTAAAGTGCAACCTAACTAAAAATGCATAAACATGCACATTGCATCTGTAGTAAAAATGGACAGCTTAAGATTCAGTTACTAAAACACAACCAACAATGCAGATTATAAAAGACGCCAAATAATTGCTTCCTTCTTTCACTCTGTTTAAAGACAATACTTGGGTAGTGGGAGGGAATAAATGAAAACAAATTTATATGATAAGAGGAAGGACTTCTAGAAACTCGGTGGTTGGTAAGTGATTTGCCATAGACAAACTCAAAGGGCCTTACTCTTCATATCTTTTCTTGGAATGATTGACAGACATCACATCCAAATATGTATCAGCAACCAAGCCAGCACGCAATGCTCTGAATCCAGTAAATGGAATTGGAAGAAAGATTCCTGACAATTCAACTATGTCACCTGGGGCAACCTGACAGCACGGGACAAGTTAACAGCTTCAATATCACTTGTCAAACCAAAAGCACAAGTATATATCCCTTAAGCAATTGGGTAAAATTTTATTTTAGCTTATCCATGCTTCACATGAACAAAAGGGTATTAAGGCAGTTACCCACCCTTCTTGTCAGATCACCCCTAAAATGAACAGTCATGGACCGTGGAATATGGCCCATTGGAACATCTTTTGCCAACTCCTGAACCTTAGCCTGCAGATCATTACCAGAACAAGTAAAAGAAATCATTATTTGCTCTGAGCATGTTGGCTCCCTTGCATACTAGAATGCAGTGACTTACCTCCTGAAACTTCTGAAACTAGGATGCTCTGAGCTGTAGAATAAGGTTCCCATTTCTCTTATTTGTTACACAGCGTATGGACGGGCATTTGAACAAAGGCATGAATGCCCGTGCAGTTACTTCCTAAATAATAGATAAACACTTACGATCAAGGAATGCAAGAAGACCAATATACTTAACTGGAAAACAGAAGCACAAATTGAAAGTAAAACAGATGGAGAGGTCAGAGGATCAGTTCTAGCCTTCTTTTTAATCAAAGTATACAATCCAGTCCATACTCAATCAACCTGTGGTTTACCTGATATATCTCAAAGCCGCATTCTTCACATGTATACACAGCAACCTGCATCAATGGCTTGACATCTGAACACCGTGTCACAATACCAGAAACTCTTACAAGGTGACCAATATTGGAAGCTTTGACTGATCTGATGATCAATTTTTTGTCCTTCGAAGCTGCTTTAATGTAAACTTCACTGTATACAGAAATAAGTCGCAGCCATATCAACACTGGAACAAATTTTACGCAGCCATATCATGATGACATACTTTTATTTATTGGGGTGCAGTTGTCATGTAAGCAGGCTGTTCCAGCAACAATTTTTTAGAACCACATTTTCAAATAAAAATAAAATGAATGGGGGTTACAAAAGCAAAACAACACCCACCATTTCAGCATATAATACAACCCAATGTGAAAATGGAAACAAAGCTATTCATAGGATAAACAGAATCACAGAACATGCGAATGGCAAGCCCAATATCTTAGGAAAATCGATTCTTTCCAACTGCACTACGTAAACGAACATAAGGAAGTGTTAGTTCAGTGAAGAAGCTTACTAGAAACGCTTGATTTCAGGAGGCATTTTCTGCTGCTGATCAGAACCATCCGCACTCTCCGTTGGGTCCTCGGCCCTCTGCGTCATTAGTATGTCGTTGTCATCATCGGGAACCGTCTCAGTTGGTTCAGGCAATAGCTCATCAATTGCAGAGGCAAAGGTCCCCAGGTATCGTCTGGTATTCTCAGTAACCCGTTTAGGGAAATCTTCATCCGAGCCCGTCCACTGCAGCCAGCAGTCACTTGGCAAAAATTAGAGTTACCATATCCCAGTCTCCCAATGTCAAAAACAGAAAGCAACAGCACACCCAAATAAATAGAGAGACTTACGTTGTAGAGATCGTCAAGATCAATGTGAACCGCGCGAACCTTGTGGTTTGCAACATCTTGCTGTAGCAGATACAATACAAATGTTAGGGCGGACAATCAGACAAGCTTTATAACATCGATTCATCCCTCAATTCCGCAATTTCTATTCACAATGCGTAGCAGGGAGATCTAGGGTTTTCATTTTTCAATACTAGAGTTTTGAAGGGGGTGAAAATCTCGAAGAGCCAAGAAAGGAGACTCACGAGGATGTTCATGTACTTAGCTTCACCATTGGCATCGACGAACTCTCTCAGGAACTCCTTGGCGAAATCTGAGCAGAATTGCAGTGAGAGACTAAGCAAAAAAGAAGAAATCAACAAAAAGAGGGGGGAAACGTCGATTGTTCGACTGAGAGCGGAGTAAGGGTGAAAGAACTCACCTTTGTCGGCAGTCAGGTCGAGAGGCTTCATCATTCACCGGGGAGGAAATGCGTCGGAGTCGAAGGAGGAACTCGTAGAGTTGCTGAAGAAGTGGAGAGTGAGAATGCGGGATGATACAGATGGGCGTGGACGGGGAGCCTTTTTGGCGGTAAATAGCTGCCAAGGGGATGACACTTTTGGCGGGAAAATGAGTCACAGTGCCGCCAACTAAACAAATGCCATAATTAGCATTGTGTGAGAGTTAAGTTAATCCGCGCGCAACGACTCATTCTGCTCGGCGATCGGCCGGAAAGTTGATGGAAGTGATGGTGAAGTCCGTGGAGAACGTGTAACCAGCTCGGATTTCATGGTCGGGATTCGAACTCCAGTCCGGGGAAGCCAAGCAACCTCTGCCACTTGTTTTTTCCCCCCTTCTTCCACCGACGACTTCTCCGGTGGTTTAGGCACCGGAGGTCCATCTCAAGGTCTCATGTGGTGAAAGGTCTGAACTTTACGGCTGTTCGTGCTTGCTTTTGATTCTGTTATATGAATAGGAGTTGGTTACTTGGTTATCAAGTCGTGTCATTACTCATTAGTAGTAAGAGCAAACTCCATAAATCAATCACACTTTACATTACTTACTAACAGCTGCAAATTAAGAACTCTCCTTCACAGCAGGTCGTCTACCACAGTACACAATCAGTTTTCATCACATTATTCTTCTGAAAACATCACCCTCGACTCAAAATGCCCACTTTGAAAGCATCAGCCATTTTGCTCTTCGCGATCCTAAGCAAAAGCAAGAGCAGGATCGCAACAGAAATCATGGAAGAATGCAAATCAACCTCTATTGAAGACTAACGAAAGGGTGCAGAGCGGCAATCAAAAGGGAGTAATCCAACGCTGCTGTTGTTGCCTCCGCCTCTTTCGGGCTCTAACATGTTGATTCTTACCATCACAGTCGGTGTGAGCACCTGAACAGCTTATATCTGGTACAGATACCACCTCATGATCCCAGTTTTGTTCCCTGGTGGATCTTGGCCAGCAGAGCCCCGAGGCAGTCGGTGGTGATGGCATCTCCGGCACTGCCCAAAAGCTGTCCGGAGCTCGACCGAGACACTCGCCGTCGTTATCCACTTCGTCATCGCCCGACCTCATCATTTCAGAGGAGTTGTCGGAGTCTCCACGCCTCCCACTGCCAGCCTGATACAAACACCAAAAGGCTGTTTTGTTGAAACAAGTAAAAGCAGCAGTAGGCCCAGCATGTATTCTGGTTAAATATAAGCATTAACATTGAGGGTAACCAGTGTCCAAACACACGAATTTTCGACCATCAAGCGCTCTAATATAGTAATACTCTATAAAATATCGGTTCATTCCGTTTATTAGAGTCCCATATCAAATCTTATATCATTTCCTTACATCCATATCATAATGGGCTTTTGGTAGCATGCAACTTGCGGGGATATGTTTAGCATAGTTCTTTCTCCAAATTAACTAGAATGTCCATCATAGTTCACACAGTGGTAAGGACCAGCTTTTAGCACAATTAATATTGTGAAAAGAGAAGCCATACCAAGTCCAGGAAAGAAACAGATCTGAAGATGCATCGAAATCAAGAGTTGCAATGGAAACAGAGAAATGCATACCTTTGATGAACCATTACCCATGTAACTGTAACTTTGGTTCAACTCAGTTAGACTCATAGCCACTGTTGGATGCCTCCAGCCTGATAACCCTCAGAAAAAGGCACCTTTGCAGAAGGCTCAGAGATCCTTAATCCACCACCATTCACAGATGGAGTCTCATTCGAGGAACTAGCGAAAGGAATTGCTGGTGTGACTCTTTCAGAGATAGATTGAGATTTTATCGCCGATGGCTTTTCTCCGGAAGGCGACTTCCCTGAGGATGAAGATCCACCAGGATCAGTAGGCTCAAGACCTACCTTCACTCCTGTAAGTAAAAATCTCTGATGAGCAGACACATATTCATTTGCTGTGTGAATGGCCAAGTCACAGTTCCTGCAGAGCAAAGCTCTGTCTTCTAGGCAGAAGAAAAAACCTGCCATTTCCTGCAATGAAGAAAGACATTGACCTTTACTCTCACCATCAACGGATGCAATATCATCATATCTTATCATCAGTTCAACAAGACAACAGGATAAAGAAGGTTCCATTATAGACAGTCATCGTGAAAATGAAACTAAGATAACAACAATTGAAAATAAGAACACTTCCTAAGGTCATTAGTAGCACCTTCACTTCCGCTCAGCAATATCCCTATAGTACAAAAGAGAGGTGGAGGATGTGTTCTCAGATAGAGTGATCTCAGAGATTTGCGGATTCACATGAACATTTGAAGAAGAGGTCTCATTATTACGCCAGACCAATGTTCATTGTGTTATGCAGGATCAAGAACCACTATGCACATCTTTCTACATCAAAGTTGTGCCTAATGATTTTGGCATTCTTCCTTTCTAGAATGCAGGCTCGTGGCCGTATTCCCTAGGTCCATAGCCGACTTCAACATAGGCCTGGCCTAAATTGCTAGAAGTGGTAATCCTCCACAAGTTTCCCGAAATCCTACCCAATGCAGCATGGCGGGAGCTTTGGCCATAACTTTAAGTCGCATATACTCAGAGATAAATAAGAAAACCTCAGTACAGATCAATCATGAATAGGGTCTGCCATTATACTGGACAGTAACCTTGGATCATATGTTAGAGCTAGTAGAGATGAATTAAGACAATGGTATGAAACCATCGGGTTGGGTGAAGTACTAGAAGAGCCCCAGTTAGTTTATCACCAAAAATCAGAATTGTTGTTGTTCAAGAAATTCCTCGAGAATTATATCGTATCAATAGCTCGATTTGTTAGGACAGATTCGTGACCAGACCCCATACTTTTTCCTTACTCGCCTCCTCAAACGAAAGCATGCCTTATCATTCTACTAGAACCAGGTTTACAATTCGGGCTACTTAAGTTCAAAGACACAGTCTTTTTGCCACTCTAATCTCATCATGTCGAAAACATATTCTTCCCAGCCTAACTTATGAAAAAGAACATCGCTAGGAAATTCATATACACCAGGACAAACACCAGTTAGTAGCAGAAGCAGCAAGTGCACCTAAGGATGATCCATCCACCACAACTCAAACAAAACCAAACCCAAAATACAGCAAAGAAAATAACAGAAGGAACAACCCATTATGCAGGGGTTTTACACGAATCACAAAAATCAACCCAAATAAGCAAAAAATTGGAAAGAGGATCACCACAGACCAGGATGATTAGAACTCACCTGACAAATATCGCATTTGGGCAATTGAGGGGAAGAGCTGGTAAGCGGAATCCTTTGATGCTTGCTTGCCAGCTTGTTGGCGGCGTGCACCTTCTCATCGCAGGCCCAACACAATGCTGCCTCGTCTGCGCAGCACAGCACGTTCGCCTCCGCCGCCTAAAATACGTTGCACTGTATCTTCATCTCCCTCCCCAAATTCTTCTGCAGTAAAGCTGGAAACTTTGTGGATATTTTTTCTCTAAGTGGAAGAAAGGAAACCCCCAAATTGGCAACTTGTCTGGAGTGGGATGGAAAGACTGAGGGGATCTTTTTCGTTCTGGTGGCAAATAAAAAGGAATAAAAAAAGATAAAAAGAAGAGGATCAGATGAAGCCACAAGAGCTGCAAACTGTTTGGTAGGGAGAGAGGATCTGGTTGGTAACTCGGATTTATGGTTTTAGTTAGCCTCTAGTCTAGAGGGGATGAAAGGGAGAAATTAAAAGAAACTTCTTGACTGAGCTGGTTCTTGTTGGGGAGAATACGGGGGAAATTGTGCACTGATATTTTCCCTAGTTTCTGAAGCTTGTCGTTGTACACGTGTGTGAGTACCGAGGGAATTTGGGCTCAAAATGGCCCATAATATATCATTCGGTGGCTGAGAAATGCGATTCCGGTCCAGTTCCAGTTTCGAAACCAGCCGTCGATCTTCTCTTCTATTGGCCTCTGAATCTGATTATTGCTTCTTGCAACAACATGACGCAGGCTACACCTCAAGTCTTAACAGAGACTGAATGGGAACAACACTGGATATTCAAATGTATTAGGTTTTCTATCACCGTATAAAAGAGAGCAATTTGATATGATATCATAATGTCATAGTGTTATAGGATGACTTCCACTTTTGTTTATCGAGAAAGAAATTATATTATTTTACCATCATTCGTTGATATGAAATGCAATCGAACAAGTATTTAGCATTTTAAAAATGAGATGACGAATTTGAAAGCAAATGATCACACAGGATTAGACTAGTGCAATGATGGTGGTTGCTGCAATTGGCTCTCCACAATCTTATTCGATTGCGTGATCCATAACCCATCACTTGATGGCCAGGAGTGCAAAGATCATATAACCAACCTTATGTGTCGACACATGGACACGAAGGTAGATGGTAACCATGTTATAACCGTAACTTATGCCGGGTAATTGTCATCATTAAAGCTACGATTTAGGTTAAGTGAGTTTGTTAATGCACGATTATTGTGTTGAGTACGCATTGGTCACATAATGCTATAGCAAACACTTTTTTTCTTCAAAGGGACACTTGTCTTAGTACTAAAACACTGAAAAACAAGTTACTAATTTTGTTATTTAATCGATGATCGGTTCCTCTAATCCGATATAAAGTATTTGTTATTACGACATTCATTAAATTTGAAAGGCAACAGGTATAACTTATTTAGACGTGAGTCCAACCAAATTAGCTTTTCAGGGGAAGTTCAACAAAATCTTTGGTAATCCACTTTTCTTAGCAAGTCTTCAGTCCATTGTAGTATGAAGACCAATTTTGAAAAGCTCCACTGACAGGGCAAGACGTATCAACAAATTCTTAACATAGAACATAATCCAATTAAAGAATTAACCAAACCAAAACAAAGCTGATAAGGCAAGTGGAGTTAATACAGGGAGGAAGAGAAGAAGAAGAAGAAGAAAAAGCGAACCCGAAGAGAGGAATAATGGAAGAATTTACAGACAAGGAGGATTGGTTGGATGTCAGCTCTGCGTTGAGGAGGGAGAAGAAGGAAGGAGTAAAGCAAACAGAAGGGCGGGGGGACGCCTCTTTTCTGCGTTACTGTTTACCCTGTGAACCTCTCACGAGGAATCTGCTGCTCCTTTTACCTGCTTTCCTTTACCTCTCCTTTTTATCATCTCTCTCAAAAACTCTCTCTTCACACTAAATACTTTCTCTTCCCACATTCTGTTCTGCCTCACTACGCGATTGCTCAGTCTGCTCATTGAAGGTATTTCCTTTCTTCTTATGTGTATCTTGTGCTGTGTAAATTTTTGTTGCCCCCCTCCATGCTTAAAGTTCCTTGTGCTGCTCTTTCTGTAGTGGTTAGTTTATTTTTGCTCCAATCTGTCATGGGTTTTGATGATACGATAAGGGTCTTTGCTAAAGTTGGCGACTTGTTAGTGTTGTATCTTATGTGGGTTGAATTCAAAGCTCGAGACTTTGCACTGTTGTCAAATGAGAATTATGGTTGAAAATAGCTTTAGTTGTTCATATATTTGTCTCGAGCTCCTTATTTGAAGAGACCCCATTAAGTGTTTGTCTCGTGCAATTCTTGTGGATCCCATTCTCTTTTTGTTTATCTGTGTTTTTTTGGTCCTTTAGATGGTGACAATTGAAACATGATTGTGTGGCTTATAGCTGCTGATGGATGGCAGTATTGTTATCTGGCTTTCTGTTTAAGTGAAATGTTGTTATGTGAAGATTTGTGAATGTAGGTCATACAGTTGCTTTGAGGATCATCTTGGTGCTGGTAATAAGTTGGTGCATTTGTGAAAGAAAGGGTCTGGTTCTAAAGGCTTGAGCGTATGCCTGCAAACCAGTACCACGGTAACTCAACCCCGTACCCAGGTCGTGTGGAGCGGCTTCTAAGGGAAAGGGAGCTGAGAGAGCTGAGGAGAAGCAATAGGGCTGAGGCAAATGGTAATCATAGTCACAGGGGTGGTGAATCAAGTGAATTACTAGACTTCCGCTTCAGACAGAATAGTGAACCTCAGAAGAGTTCCTACATTGAACAGTACCTGGAAGAAGCTGCTGCTGCCACAAGGCATGATGTCAGGCCTTTAAGGTAGAGGTTGCTGGTGGTGGCTAATCGGCTGCCGGTTTCTGCTGTTAGAAGAGGTGAAGATGCTTGGTCTTTGGAAATCAGTGCAGGAGGTCTTGTTACTGCTCTTCTTGGTATGCTGTCAAAAACATTTATACTCCTTATGAGTAATTTCTAATTCCTACCAATTTTCTTTTAGAATATAGCATCCATATGGGAAAAGGTCTAGAATGTGATGCATTTTGGATCATGTAATGAAGGTGTGAATGATTTTGAGGCAAGATGGATAGGCTGGGCTGGTGTTAATGTGCCTGATGAGGTAGGACAAAAGGCACTTACAAAAGCTTTGGCTGAAAAAGTAAGCATTATGTGCGATGAAATATTGGTTGGTTTTCCTTTTGTGATTATGCATTGAGCTTGTCTTCCACCTCTAATTTTTCGTTGTTTTGACTGCATTAGAGGTGCATACCTGTATTCCTTGACGAAGAGATTGTCCATCAATATTACAATGGTTACTGCAACAATATACTGTGGCCTCTGTTTCACTATCTTGGCCTTCCACAAGAAGATCGCCTCGCCACAACAAGGAGCTTCCAGTCACAATTTGCTGCATATAAGAAGGCCAATCAGATGTTTGCTGATGTAGTGAATAAGCACTAAGAGGATGGGGATGTTGTTTGGTGCCATGATTACCATCTTATGTTCCTTCCAAAATGCCTCAAGGAATACAACAGTAACATGAAAGTTGGCTGGTTTCTCCACACGCTTTTTCCTTCCTCCGAAATCCACAGGACACTGCCTTCTAGATCAGAGCTACTCCGTTCAGTTCTCGCTGCAGATTTAGTAGGGTAAGCCCTTACTAGACCAAGTCTTGTAGCACTCTCCTGTAACCTCTTAAATTGCTGATGTTTTTGCCGGGCAATATCATTTTCATTTCTTATCCTTGTATCATTATATCTTGTCTACACACAAAATACCAATTTCAATTTCTTTTTCCAGATTTCATACATATGACTATGCAAGGCACTTTGTTAGTGCTTGTACCCGTATTCTTGGACTTGAAGGGACACCTGAAGGAGTTGAGGATCAAGGCAAGCTAACTAGGGTGGCAGCTGTATGTTTGCTTGACTGTCCTTATCTTGTCTCGGTTGTCTTTTAGTCCTTGTTAGCACACTGACGATTTGTTTGTCTTCTTTGTATGTTCAGTTTCCAATAGGGATAGATTCAGAAAGGTTTATATCAGCGCTTAAGCTCCCTAAGGTGCAGGAGCACATAAAAGAACTGACGGAAAGGTTTCGTGGCCGTAAGGTTTAATCTGAATTTAACCTCTATATGTTGTTTTACTTGCTTAAGAGAAAGCAACCTACTGATTAAAGTCACTGGCTTAGTTTCTTCATTCTTGAATGTAAACGTCCTACTCTTTAATAGGTGATGCTAGGGGTTGATCGTCTCGTTATGATTAAGGGAATACCACAGAAGATACTTGCATTTGAGAAGTTTCTTGAGGAGAACCCTCTATGGCGTGATAAAGTTGTTCTGCTGCAAATTGCTGTGCCAACAAGAACTGATGTTCCTGAATGTAAGCTTCCTAGTTATTTTGATTCATACAGCAAAAAGAAAAACATGCCTTATTCTTGTTTGGAGTATTCATTTGAAGTACTAATAAATCATATTTGTCACATGTGTACAGATCAGAAACTTACAAGTCAGGTTCATGAAATCGTTGGGCGCATTAATGGCCGATTTGGGACACTGACTGCTGTTCCAATACATCACCTGGTTTGTTACTGTCAACTTAACTCATCTTCTTTCCATATGTTTTGTAAGCTGTTAGTGGAAACAAAGGAAGCTGTTTCCGGTCTTTCCATGTAATATCGTGATTAGTTCTTTTACGTAAATTTGGTCACCAGACGGCTGGTGATTGTATCCTGAAATAGACTTATGTTAATGCAGGATCGGTCCTTGGATTTTCTTGGCCTATGAGCATTATATGCTGTTACTGGTACAGTGTTCTTTTGATGTGTAATTTAACTGCAACTTTTTCCGAGTTCAATTGAAATTGTCGACCATGTTTCTTGCATGGTTGTTTAAAGTCATAGACGTGGAACTTATGCTAGTTTAATTTTATGTTCCTTGATCTACACAAGTATCCTTAGTAGGATTTTGACTTTGTGTGCTTATGTCATGATCTCTATTCCCGTCTTGCAGACGTAGCGATTGTAACCTCATTGCGAGATGGAATGAATCTCATTAGTTATGAGTTTGTAGCATGCCAAGATTCAAAGAGAGGTGTTCTTATTCTCAGCGAGGTACTTAGATATTAGTCAGCCGATTTTGATTCATTTTCTACGTGTGTGCATTCAACCATTCTTCTGCTACTGTTGCCTTGTGGCACATTACCTTCTAGCTAATCTAATCTAATCTATTTGCAGTTTGCAGGTGCAGCACAATCTCTAGGTGCCGGGGCAATCCTTGTGAACCCTTGGAACATTACCGAAGTTGCCGATTCAATTCGTCAAGCTTTGACCATGTCTGCTGAGGAAAGAGAGAAACGACACCATCATAATTTTGACCATGTTACAACCCACACAGCTCAAGAATGGGCAGAAATGTTTGTGAGGTACCTCATTATCATACATTCTCATAGAACTCAAATTATATTTTAGAATGCGTGGATTCTCTATGATGAGTTCACGAATTCTATTTTGACCGAAGTTCATACTTCAGAAAGTATGTGTTCTTCCTTTGACATGCAATTACTGTATCGATAATCGCATACGTGAGATTCTGACTCTGACCATCTTAAATTGCTGTATTTTTTTCTGGACAGTGAGCTCAATGATACAGTGGTTGAGGCACAACTAAGGACGAGGCACGTCCCACCTGGGCTTCCACAGGGAGATGCGATTGAATGTTATCTCAACTCCCACAATCGATTGCTCATACTGGTATGCTTTCAACCCTTAAGCCTTTGTCTTTGTGCCCCAGTTTGTCCATTCAAAAACATCGCCTCGAGAAAAGGAGTAGAATTGTTTCTAAAATACTTCAGAACTGAACATATCCTAGATTGAAGAATGCACCATTTTTCTTTCGTGGGACCGACTTCTCTGGAGTGCATTTTCAAATGCTTACAACCCTCGTGTATTTTTTTTTAATGAAAACTACCCTCGTGTATTTGAGTTGCATCATTCTAATGCATTTGAGATTACAGTGCCTAATACACTCAAACAAATCAAAAGTGTCAACGAAAAATGATATATTTGTTCAAGTCTATTGATAGTATATCTCTTCGTAATACACCTAACCAGATGACCTGTTTAGCATGTTATATACTCATAATTGGAACACTCCTTGAGTAGTAAACCAAGTCTAGAATAGAACTATGTAATGTTTGTGATTGGCTCAGTCATGTTCCTGTCAATTAATTTCACAGGGATTCAATGCTACATTAACAGAGCAAGTAGATACTCCAGGAGGAAGAGGTGACCAAATAAAAGAGATGGAGCTTAAACTGCACCCAGATTTGAAGGGACCTCTGACGGCCCTATGCAGTGATCCAAAGACGACAATTGTCCTCTTAAGTGGCAGCGACAGAAGGTTGTTAGATGAGGTGAGAATGCCTACCCTTCTCATTACTGGGTTAATCACATTAATGGGTGTCACAAACAATTGGTCATTATCTAATCGCAACGAATGGTGTTCCTCATTTGTACAGAATTTCAGGGACTATGATATGTGGCTTGCGGCAGAACATGGGATGTTCTTATGTCATACAAAGGGGGAGTGGATGACAACCATGCCGGAGCACCTAAACATGGAGTGGGTTGACAGTGTAAAGGTGAATTAAGTTTTGCTTCTTTGTCCATTTTGGAGTGCCGATTTTAAAGAAATGTTACCTTTAAATTGTTTCCAGCAAGTGTTTGAGTACTTCATGGAGCGAACACTCAGATCACATTATGAACTACGCGATACATCACTCGTGTGGAACTACAAATATGCAGGTAACTTGTCCTCCAAGGGACTATGTCTTCAACTATATTACTGCTACTGTATATGGTGATTCTGATCTTTATGTAACAGACGTAGAATTTGGGCGACTTCAAGCAAGGGACATGCTGCAGCACCTCTGGACGGGCCCATTTTCAAATGCATCGGTTGACGTCGTACAAGGTAGTCGATCAGTCGAGGTTCGAGCTGTCGGTGTAACAAAGGTAAAGCAACAACTTTAACTGTAAGTGAAAAGTGTTTTACAGAGAGCATTGAACTTGATTTTGATTCAATGTTTACCCCCCCCCCCCCCCCCATATTTTATTCAGGGTTCTGCAATCGATCGTATCTTGGGCGAAATTGTTCATAGCAAGCAAATGACAACTCCCATCGACTACGTCTTGTGTGTTCTGGGGAAGGTAATTCTGAAGAGCTTCTCAGATGTCATAGAGAGATACCCATATGTGTAGGTTTATTATTTGTTGAGTCTATCGCTGCCTTTGTTCATCATCGTTTGCTTGCAGGATGAAGATGTATACACATTCTTCGAGCCAGAGCTTCCCTCCGATGGCCTGGGTGTGATGAGGACCAAGCAAACCGATAGTACAAAGTCATCGGCACCCGGGGAAAGACGCCCTTCAAAGCAGCTTCCAGCAAGCAAAGGAGGAGCATCAAAATCATCATCTCATCAAAGCAACAAAACACAGCAGCAGGCTGCTGTCTTGTCTTCAGAGAAAAAGTGGGCTGCAAGTTACATCTGCAGCAGTAGCGGGCGTAGCAGTAGTACTACTACTAGTAGTAGTTGTTGTAGTAGTAGGGCATCATCGTCTGAGACAATCTCGCGGAATGTGCTCGATCTGAAGGGAGACAACTACTTCTCTTGTGCAGTTGGGAGAACAAGAACAAATGCTCGGTATACGCTTGGATCATCAGATGAGGTCGTTTCCTTTCTGAAGAAACTGGCCGATGCATCTTCATAAAATAGTCTTCTGGTAGAATAAAAATGAAGAGACCAATTTATCCCGAGAGTCCTGGAGTACCATTAAGATTATGTCTTTTTTTGTAGAGGCTAAGTGTTGGTAAAAGGTTGATTTTATATATACAGATGAGATTCTAGTGTTGGAGAAGTGGTTTTTAAGATATAAACATTCCACACCCTCCAAAAGCCAAATTTGTAATCTATATTTGGAGCTTTGTACCTATATATGTATATATCTTTGTATGTACAATGTATATCATTATCAGACAGAAAATGAAGCTATCTATATATCAGGTCTGTTATGTAATGCAATATATGTAAACTAAACTTGGAAAACCGGAGAATCCACACCAACTAGCAACTCCTGCTCATTCATCAACTGCTAAAGAATCAGAAGTCTAAAGACCAATTCATGGGAAAGAAACAACTGTGGAACATAAATGTGTTGAAAGAGAAGTCACTCAACTAACAAACTGCATATTAGTTTGCAGAAGCAACCAAATGACAGTAGGAGTCAACTGGCTGAACTGACTCTGCCTCACTCACTATGCTAAAGCTAAAGAATACAACACAAATAAATCATCACTCTAGCACATGCCTCTTACCCCTACTAGAAACACATTACCATCAGAGTTCTCAGAATATGGCTGCTGAAGAATAAAAATAATGAAACTGAAGCTCCAGAGGAAATGAATGATGTGTAAGCAAAAGATATAACCCTAGTAGGCTAAACACTCATTTACCCCCCCTGAGCCACCAACCAACACGAACCATTATTTGCACCAAACTAAGATGTCTTCAAACCAGATTCTTCTTCTTCGATGGAGGTCCCTTTGTTCTCTTGTTGGGCTCGAACACATACTTGATCAAGGACTCCTTGATCCCCAGCAACTCCGGGAACTCCTTCTTCAACTTGGAGGCATCCATCTCGTTGTTGCTTCTCGGTGCAACTATGACCTTGGCTTGCTCCTCTAATGTGAAATTGGTCCATGTGAACTTAGGGTCGATGTACTTCTTGTGAAGTTCCAGATCCCCCTCCTCAAGTTCCTTTTCGCCATCTCGATGGAGATGGGTAGAAGCTCGTCCAGAATGGTCATGCTGTTTGGGATGTTGACCACTTTGCTATATCGAGAGATCTTTGTGATGAAGTTTCTTGGGTTGTTTAGGTCTGATGATATCGGCATTCTCACCCTGAGTGTGCACACGTTCTCGTACTCTTTCAATAGCTCCTCAACCTGACTGGGAAGGAGTTTCAAAGAAAATGCATCAACATTTGATTCAAATAAAAGAGATTGCTTGAAATCCAAAAGCTCAAGAAAACAAACCCGGAAAACGTAAAAGCAATTGCAGAAGTTTGAGTATAAAGTTCCACATCATTAACTATACTAAATTTCAGCAATAAGTGTAGTGAATTTCGACTTATTCAACTATTACCTAGTAAATTCCACCGATGACTATTTTGTTTTTGGTCTAATCAAAACACCCTAAAATTCTATAATCACAGAACCAAAACTAATACCTAGCTGAAAATAATTCCGCTTCGTAAGCAAAAACTCAATAAGAACTTTCCTTTGACTATTAATGAAACATTAAAGGAAATTCAGGGAGAAAAAAAAAAACCCCCCCCCACGTACCATGGCCTTAGTTTTTGAGTAGAAAGAACCAGTAAAGTTTGGTTTATCTTCCTCCTTAAACCCAATCCCAGAGCCTTGCTTGTGAGCAGTATCGTATTCAAATATACAGCCTGTAGCGTAGTTTATCACGATGAGGTTCTGCTCTCTGCAAACATCAGCTAATGTTAACGTACCAGCAACATTAGCCCGAATGGTCTCTGTTTTGTGCGATTCGCACCAATCGACATTTGGTCTACCAGTAACACCAGCAGCATTAAATACATGAGTGGGTTTGACATTGACAATATCTGCCAAAAGCGATGAACGATCTTCCAAACGACCCTTTCCATATTCATATGAAATCCCTTGCTTCTCACATAACTTCCCAAGGAGACCGCCAACCCACCCTGTCCTACCATAGATCAAAAACTTAAGAGGCGCCTTGTTAGAAGAAGCTGCTGGAGTAGTGGTTCCAGTTTTAGGAACTGGAACCACCATCTTGGGCTGACTAGAATAAGAGTTTGGGGCAGAAGAACCCGATTTTCCATCTTCAGAACCATCAAAGTGTCTTCCACCAGGCATCATCAGCATTCTTGGGTGAGGAAGCAAGGCACCCGAGACATCACCCCACCAATCAGGATTTTGAGTGTACCACTCAATAGTCTTCTTCAACCCTTCCTCCCAAATAGTTCTTTCTGACCAGCCCAAAATTTTCAGCTTCTCATCATCAAGGAAGTACCTCTGGTCGTTAAATGGTCTGTTCTCCACGTACTTGATGCTCGACTCGGGATTCATAGAGAAAAGCTTGCATATATCTTTGGCAACATCAATGACTCTCCTCTCTCTCTTTGTCCCAATGTTGTATACATGGCCAACCTCTCCCTTGTAAAGGATGCACTCAAAAGCCTCCGCTACATCCTCACAGTACAAGTAGCTCCTCACATTTGAACCATCCCCGTGGATCGGAAGAGGCATCCCTCTCATAGCCAAGAGGATGAACTTAGGAATCAGCTTCTCAGGAAACTGATTAGGTCCATACACATTGTTCCCACGAGTCGTGATCACAGGTAACCCATAGGACCTACCATAAGCCATCACAAGCATCTCAGCACCAGCTTTTGTTGCAGAATAAGGGTTCGTCGGAAGAAGCTGTGAAGCCTCGTGGTTTCCTACAACGGCATCTTCATCAGTCTCCCCATAGACTTCATCAGTGCTCACGTGGATGAACCTCCTGATCTGACCGGTGACTTTGCAGGCCTCCAAGAGAACATGGGTGCCATAGATGTTGTTCTTGGTGAACTCGATGTGAAGACTTTGGAGTATGTCGAAACTTGAAGAGTTTGAGACCTACCAGAGTCACCTGGGGCCCAAAATCAAAGCGAAAGACAAAAAAAAAAAAGGCCGACGGGGAAGCCCACTGTCACGTGGGCATGGGGGGAGCAGTAGGGCTGGGCATGCAGGCTGGTGACCCGCGGATATGACCCGATCCGCCCGCAAAATGATCCAATCCGCATGTTGTGGGTGGATTACGGATGGGCCTGGTGGCGATCCGCAAGGAGGTGGATGGTTGCGGGCGGGTGTGCGGGTCACCCGCAAACCCGCTTCCCATTGCAAGTTGCAATGTTGCCAGCAGCAACCTCTCCAAATCGGCAGCTCCCCTAATAGTCTTCCCTTTCTCCCACCCCAAACGAACGAAATCAATATTCTTTCCATATTCTAAGAACGGATCAGTGGATAATCCTTCTTCCCCGAAGAAATTTCTCCGATCAACATCTCCAATCCAATCTATTTCCGGAATTAGAACGACCTGCCCCTTTCCAACCTCTTGCTAAATCATATTCTCTACCCGATAATCATGCCAATTGAAGGCAATCTCGAAAGCGTCGGGCCGTCGGGATCTGTCCAAGCCTATGAAGGAACTCAATTCATCCGTGGGTTGAAGCTATATAAAGGTACGAGCTTCATTCTTCCACCCACAGCTCAACTTCTCAAAAGTTCATGAACCCTAAATCGTAATTTTCAATAGAGTTTTTGCAGCCTTTTGGCCTTCTAGTATTTGCAGTATCCGGTTTTCTCAGCTTCTAGTTTTCGTAGCTTCTTGTCCTCTACTTCTGGTCTGATAGTGGATGCACAACAAGAGGTAAATTTCAACAAACCTAGTAGACCATGTGCACTCGTTTTATTGCACAGCACATAGAAGCTCTAGTTTATTGATGACAGTTCGTTCTAATCTTGTACGTGTCCTATTTGCTTACTGATGCAAAGCGCACATCAGCTCTACTTAAACTTAATTCAATTAATTTATTGATGCACAGAGCACAACAACTCTAGTTTTATTACACAACACACAGTAGCTTTTTGGTGCTTATTGCTAATGATGTCAGTTCATTCTTTGAGCTTGTATTTCTATGCTAAACTTAATTAAAGTTGCTGCTTTTGTATATACGGTCTCATGAATAAACTTAATTCAAGTTCTTTGTCGTTGACTAATTCTAGTCTTGTGTCCTCTTTTCTATATCTTTGTTTGGACATGAGAATTCTCTGCTGATGGATCTAAGTGCATAGTGAATGATAATATTTGGCTAATAGTTGCTGCTTGAACTTGCTGTATATATATTTTTTGTACCTTGATGATCTGCTGCTTAATCTTGCTGCACAGTAAATGGCAATCTTTGTTTGTACCTTGATGCTTTGCTGTTTGTATGATTGACTAATTCAAGAATAAATGGTAATCTTCCATATGAAGTTTGATAAAAGTTACCACGCACGTACAAGCTGCTTGAATGACTGATTATTTTGTGTATTTTTTATATATGTGCAGGTTGGAGTAACCCAAGCTGCTGGAGTAACCCAAGCTGTTAGCACTCCAGTCCCGGCTTCCCATCCTCCTGTTTCTGCATCCCAGCCTCCTGAAGTAGACAATGCTGCGGAAAAAGGTAAACCTCAAGATTCCAAAAAAACTTCTAAAGCATGGGATCACTTTACTATGGTGCCTGAGACAATTGGAACTGATAAACCTAAGGCTGCATGTAATTACTGCAAAAAGAAGTACTTGGCTGGCTCTAGGGCACATGGAACCAGCAATCTTTTGAATCACATTGAATTGAAAAAGTGCAAAGAATATGTGAAGCTACTGAATGCTAAAAACCAGAAGCAAAGTATGATTGTCATTGACAAATCTCAGCAAACTGTGGGTGATGGAATTCGGCTAGCATCCTTTAATACTTCTGAAGCTAGGAAAGCACTAGCTAGGATGATTGTGATTGATGAAATGCCTTTTCGAACAGTAGATGGTGAAGGTTTTCGAAAATATAGCACTACTTTGCAGCCTAAATTCATTTTGCCTTCTAGAAGAACTGTGCAAAGAGATTTCTTTAAGCTATATGAAGAAGAAAAGGCAAAATTGAAGTCTGTGTTGCATTCTCAACGTGTTTGTCTTACCACTGATACATGGACATCAGTGCAAAATCTTAATTACATGTGTTTGACATCACATTGGATTGATGATCAATGGAAGTTGCATAAGAGGGTTATCAATTTTCCAACGATAGCTAATCATAAGGGGGAGACAATCGGTTTAGCTATCATGAATTGTTTGAAAGATTGGGAAATAGAGAAAATATTTACTGTGACTGTAGCTAATGCTAGTACCAATGATGGTGCCATTAAGCATATAGTTCGAAGAACAAAAGACATAGTAGGAACGGTCTTGCATCATGAGTACATTCATATGAGATGCTGTGCACACATTCTTAATTTGGTTGTTCAAGAAGGTTTGAAAGAGGTGGATGATGCTATTATCAAGATTAGAAATGCTGTTAGATATGTTAGGAGATCTCCTGCTAGAATGCAAAGCTTTTTGAAGTGTGTTGATGAGGAAAAGATCAATTCCAGAAATCGTGTATGCTTGGATGTTGAAACTAGGTGGAACTCGACTTATCAAATGTTGGTTGTGGCTGAAAAGTATGAAAAGGCTTTTGATAAGTTGGAGTGTGAAGATTCTCGCTACTCTTTATATTTTTGTGGTGCTGATGAAGAATCAGTAGAGCAACCTGATATCATTAGCAAGCAGAATGAGGTATTTGCTAGCACAAGAGGAAGAGGAAGGAAGAGACAAAAATTGATGGGTCCTCCAGCATGTGAAGATTGGAAAAATGCTAGGTGCTTGGTTGAGTTTTTAAGGTTGTTTAACAATGCCACATTGAAGTTTTCTGGTACTGCACATGTCACATCCAATTACTTTTTTCATGAACTTGTGGCTGTGCAACAAGGGATTCTGGACATGACCAGGAGTAGTGATCACATATTAAGTGGAATGGCATTTAGGATGCTAGGAAAATTTTCCAAGTATTGGGTGCAAGTTGATAATTTGAATCCCTTATTTCATATCGCTGTAGTTCTTGACCCACGGTATAAGCTAAGATATGTGGAGTACTGTATGGAGATGATTTATGATGCCAAAGTTGCTGCCTCCTTTGCTGAAAATTTGGAGAGCAAGTTCTTGGAGTTGTATGCATTTTATGCGAATGAAAACTTGGATTCTACTCCACAAGATGCTGGAACTGTTTCAGCGCCTAAAATTTCTGCAGATTTGGCAAAGGTTGACCCAGCTAAAGCACTAAGGCTGAAATTTGCAAAGGAAACTGCATCTCCTATCATTTCTTGAGGGAAATCTGAAGCACAACGGTACCTAGCAGATGTTGCAGAGCCTGAAACGGACGACTTTGACATTCTTATGTGGTGGAAGGTTCACTCAACCAAGTATCCAATTATTGCAAAGATGGCGAGAGATGTGTTGGCTGTTCCAATATCAACAGTGGCCTCGGAATCTACCTTTAGCACTAGTGGTCGTGTTTTGGATCCTTACCGGAGTTCATTGTGTCCCAATACCGTTGAGGCTTTGATATGCTGCGAAGATTGGTTAAGAGCAAAACCGAAAACTCTAGAACCTGAGAATGATGATTTAGGTAATCTATTTTTCGGTTTAGTTCTTTGCTGTCAACTAATTGAATTGTGATGATAATATGTTTGTTGTGCAATCAAATCATGTAGAGTCTCTAGAAGTTGTTGCTCCTGGACCTGGTGAAGCAAGTGCTGGAAAATGATTTACTATCCTGCTAAATTTCACCATGTAAGTATTTTCAATGGTTTTATTGGTATGTACAGAGTTGCCATTATGATCTGATTCTGATTTGATTGTTCATCTCTTTCAGGAACATTGATAGGTGACTGAATTTGTTGTGGTGATCACTACTGAATTGGATTGCTTGTGGCTGAAAAGTGTGATTCTCCCTTTTAGTTTTTTAGATTCTTGAGTATGGACATGAGGATTGAGATTTATTCAGCTTTTTGGAATTCTTTGTTTTGGGATACTTTTAATTTCTTAGATTCTTGCTGTACTAGTTTCACCGGTTGTTGTTTGCTGGTAAATGATATTAATAATAGTTGTTGATGTCTCTTTTGCCTATAGCTGCTGCGTTTTTCTTTTTTGCAACTGCTGTCTTTTTTTATTTTCCTACAGCTACTGCATTTTTCATTTGACAACTGTTGTCTTGCTTTTTCATTTTTACAGATCCGTGTTTGTTTAATAGTTGCTTCATTTTTATGCAGCAGTGTTTTTCATTTATACAGATCTGTGTTGCATTTATACAACTGCTGTGTTTTTCAGTTCAACAGCTGCATTTCTGTTTTATAGCTGCTACATTTTTTATTTTTATAGCTGCTATCTTGGTTTTACATTTCTACATATGCAGTTGCTTTTTTTTATTTCTTTTCTAAACCTATGTTTCTGTTTTACCTGCATCTGTAGTTAGATGCTGAAACCTGCAAGCTACCACTGATGATGTCCTTTTCTTTTTTTACAGTCGTTGTTGTTCTTATCTTTTCCACACATGTTGTATATTTTTAGTATATTGTGGGTGAAACCGCCAATCCAACCACATCATCCGTCATCCGCCCCGACCCAACCCGATACTAAATGCGGGTGGGTGACGGATTGAAAATTCTCAATCCGTTTAGGAGTGGATGAATTAGTTTTCTAGCAAAAATCCACCCGATCCGCCCGTTGCCCACCCCTAGGGAGCAGCCCGTACAAGTCAACAGTGCGCCAATGGGGCCCAGTTTGGGCGAATCAGGCCTCCCACTTGAGCCCACGCCCCTTTCCTTTCTCTTACGTCACCTTTTGCCTTTTTCATAATCATCACGCATCTCTTCTATCTCTACACATATTATAATACACCGAAGGGAAAAACGGAAGCCCCATTTCAAATTTCTTGCAACGAGAGTGAAAGTAGGAAGGACATTTTGGTCTTCACAATTACTTTTTTTTATTCATTAAAAAGACGCATACTGGGGTTCGAACCATGACCATTTTAAAGAAGAACAAGGATCATAACCAATCACACTAAGTACATTTGTTGTATCTTCTTACATTAAAAATATATAATAGCAGGGAGGAAAAAACTCTTCCCCCATTTTAAATTCCCTGCTCCATGAGCGTTTGTAGGAATGGTAGAATAATGAGTGTCAATTTTTTTTTCTCTTTCCTCTGTGGAACGGACCAACTTACCGTACACATGCAGATTTAAACGGGTCCAGGAGTGTCAATTTTTTTCTTTAAGATCTTTTATTTCTCTGTGGTGATAAAATATATATGAGAAGACAAAAAAAATACTCCTTTTTATTTCTAAAAATAAAAAATTTAACAATAAACTAATGCATGGTATCTAATGGGCTAACCGCTAACCATAAAATAAAAGAGTTGAATGGGCCTGACCTACACGGGATTTTCAAATGAACATCATTGGTTTGCCATTCTAAAAACGTTTGTAGGAAGGGTAGAATAGGGAGTGTCAATTTTTTTTTCTTTCCTCTGTGGAACGGGCCAACTTACCGTACACATGCGGATTTAAACGGGTCCAGGAGTGTCAATTTTTTTCTTTAAGCTCTTTTATTTCTCCGTGGTGATAAAATATATATGAAAAGGCAAAAATAGGCTGAATTTCTCAGTTCCTTTTGAATTTCTATAGTTTTATTTCCGAATAAGTTATGTGCAAATGGTGAATTGCAGTCATATCTTTTCTTTCACTATTTTTTATTTTCAAATAGAAATTTTAAAAGTAAAGAATAATTAGAATTTGGCATGGATCGGCCAAACAGGCTGAATTTCAAGTTTTGCCCCGTTTGTTTTATGCATTGCAAATTTATTAGCATGTTTCTCCGTGGTGATAAAATATATATGAAAAGCAAAAATAATACTCCTTTTTATTGCTAAAAATAAAAAATTTAACAATAAATTAATGCATGGTATCTAATGGGCTAACCGCTAACCATAAAATAAAAGAGTTGAATGGGCCTGACCTACATGGGATTTGGCCATCAAGTAAAACAAATGAACATCATTAGTTTGTCATTCTAAAACAAGCTATTTTCTCTGGCATAATATATATTATGCTATTATTTTATATCTTAGTGGCTAAAATATAATGTATTTTAAAGTTATTCAATGGTTCAACCTCGACCAACCCAATTAGTCCAATTTTTATCATTTCAAATATATATGTTATAATTATTTGATATCATAATGATCAAATTATAGTGTATTTTATAGGGTATCATTTAGTATTTATTAGTAAAAAACTAAACATAAATATCTATTTGGTTATTTTAAACATTAAAACGATCCTAAACATTTTCAGTTACTTTTGAATTTCTATGGTTTTATTCCCGAATAAGTGATGTGCAAATGGTGAATTGTAGTCGTCTCTTTTCTTTCACTATTTTTTATTTTCAAATAGAAAGTTTAAAAGTAAAGAATAATTAGAATTTGGCATGGGTCGGTCAAACAGGCTGAATTTCAAGTTTTGCCCCGTTTGTTTTATGCATTGCAAATTTATTAGCATGTTGATGGAAATGGCTTGGAAAAAAGACATATAAGTTGTACCTTTGCAGAAATGTCCTCAAATGTTTGAATGCTTTGTGAATCAGGTTCCGTGACTTTTGTGATGGTGTATGTGCTTGACGATTGCTCGATGTTGTAACTGCTTAATTTGAGAGTAAATCTTTTGATTTTCCCTATGAGTTGTGATACCAATTCTGGTGGTTGCAGCATGTTGTCGTTGTTGTCCTGTAAAAGTTGTTCCGCCGTGATGCTAAATACCTTTCTTTCTTTTTTAACAAATTGTGTCGTAGTGCTGTGAAACAGACCACCCATGAACGCTACACTTATGATGGTCTGTTCTTACTTCCGGTGGTGAGAAATTGTGAATTGAGAATCATATTCGCCTACCACACTATGTCTGGCTGGTGGCTGCTTACTGTGCTCTCTAGAGTTATGAAACATACTACCCATGAACGTTACCCTTAAGAGTCCATAACTTTGCGAAAAATCAAATTTAGGCAATCAAAGGTGGTGGATGTGTGATGATTTTTTTATGGCTTAATTGTTTGTGAATTGGATATCTGATTTTTGTATGATTAGAGGGGATGTTTGCTTAATAGAATAATCCATTTTAATTCATGTTTATTTTTAACATGAACTTTAGTAACTCAAAACCTTCGGGACACATATCACCTACTACATTGTATCATTTTGCCTGGGTGCTTATTGTGTTGTCAAACTTCTTTGCAGCGGCTGCTTTTACACTATCAGGGGAGTTAAGAACCCATGAATGTTTCCGTTTGACACAAACAGGAGGACTTGCTTCTAAATCGTGCACTAAAGATGATTGGAGGAAACATCTCTGTTGCAGTTATATACTGGAGACCAGAACAAAAGCGACATATAACATCAAAACCAACCATCTGAACTATTACCATTGTTGCTTTACTCTTTTTTCGTGGTTGAGTCTCCTTCAAAAAATTAAGTTTGATTTTAGAAAATTTTGCTTCTGCAGTCCTGTCTTGCCACCAACGCGTTCAATAGATGGAGATGGCAGAGGCGAAGGCTATTTTTGTGTTGTTGTTGCTGGTTCAGGGATCGGTTTGTGAAGAAGAGGGAGAAGAGAGGGGGAAAGGGAAATGCAGGAGAGGGGGATAACTCTTTTCTCCGACAAAAATGGAGTGAAGAAAGGAATTATGATCAGTAATGATATGGTTATCTTGCATAACGGTCTCTATTCTGTTTGAATTGAGCTTGGGAGGCCGTGATAAGGACGAGCTGCAACCAGCTATGAACTGTGATCATGTCTTATTTCAAGTTAGAAGGTAGTTTCAGTATAAGGATTATTTAATTTGACAAGTTGTTTCGTGCATGATTCTTGGTAGTTTCAGTGCCATTCTAGCCATTGTTTAGTCTTTAATTTTTTAGAATTGATGTGCGAGTAATGACTTTCACTCAGCGGCGGATCCAGAACACAGAAGTGCACTGGGCCGCATTTTATTAGAAAATTAGAATAGTAAAAGAATATAATGATTATAATTTTTTTAAAATGTAAATTGTACACGACGGTATTTTAATTTAGCGAATGCATTAATAATGGAGTCCACATCCATACCAATAGTATACACTGTTTCAAATAAAATACTTGAGCAATCGACTAGAAATTCATCGCTCATTTTGTTGCGCAAATCAATTTTCACATGTTTCGTTGTTGAAAAGGTTCTATTCGTATTAGTTGTTGAAACGAGCAGCATCAACACTAGACAAATCAATCTACTAATCAATTTGCATTGTGTTTCCATCCCTATATCCACCAGCTGCTCTAGTAAATTTTCCAAGGTAACAAACCTCATATATGTTTTAGTCTTTTACGTTTTAAACTTTTTGAATTTTTAGGTTTCATTGTTTTTTAGACGAATAACCTTTGGGATTAGAATTTATAAGCTAAATTTAGAGTAGTGATTTTGAATATGTTCATCTGAATTATTTTTCTAATTATACTCAATCTTGTTTTAAAATAACAACAATCTGAATATCTAAAATCGAAAAATTCATAAGGCCTATACTAACTATGGATCCAGAGGAGGGCTGGGCCGGGGCCCGGGGTGGCCACCCCCTGGATCCGCCACTGCTTTCACTTAGCTTCAACTATTATGCGTGCATTTATTGGCATGTGATAGAATTCTCTTTTCCTTTTCTTTGAATTCAGTTTCATACTCTAATTGTATCATTTGTACATAGGCCAATCATGCTCGAGATGACAACTCGCTGATATGGCTGGTGCAAAGAACGAAGCCATCATTAGAATTCAGACCGACAACGGGGAGGGATGCCCAGGACTAATTCAATCTACTGAATATATAATAGTAGAGTTTTATAAGTTTTTCAGCATTCAAATTTTCCGGCTCTCTCCTTAATTTTCAGTAGGGGTATATTAGAAAATATAGTGGGTCTTTAAAATTGTCTTCGCGGACATTAAGCTGGAATTTTGGGCTTACTAATCCTGCCAAAGTTCGGCCCGCCTAATGTCCGGACTGGAAAAAAATGTCCGGATTTGCAGACTCCTTTTACAGTTAACGATGTAACTGTTTTTTTTTTAAGCTTTTATTTCAGTTCATTTTTTTGTGAGAATTTCAGTTCATCTTTTATTCTCGGTTGCAATTTACAACACATTCTTTTTTAAGCATTTTTATTTGTGGGTTTTTTTCGTTGGTTTTAATCCTCTCTATTCTCAGTTGGTATTTATAAAATTTCGTATGTTTTCATTCATCCAATAGTCAATATCACTACAAGCTAAGCTACACACATATTCAAATAAACAACGACATTGTAAACAAACTAAAAAGACCTTATATTTAAATATGTCAACCTCCAAACATTTATTTTTAAATTAAAAAAATAACATCAAAATTCAGATTAAATATAATTCATCATCATAAACAAAATGACAAATTATCATTTTTTTTTTGATGAATCGGTGATAAAATATCATATTTAAATACACCAAAAATTAAATAAATTTGTCAAAACGACGTCATTTTGTTTAGAAGCCGGAAATTGTCGTCCGCGCGATCACATGTGTTGACCGATACTGACTTCCACTTCATAATGGGGTAGGTTTATGTCTAATACTAACTTTACCGACCAACATATCACCGGTTTGACAACTATCGTGTTAGTTGTAGACTTTTTGGATGTGTCTTTTATTTGAAGGAATGATATATAACGATTTGGAGATTAACATTAAGTTAAGATTTAAAGTGAAGGAGCTAACATTTTTATTTTATTTTATGATTCTCTAAATGCTTAGTGACTTAAAATTATGAAATGATGAAGTATTTGAAATAAAGGAAAAGAACACTCGAGTTTTGTATCTAAAAGACTAAAACACAATCACCTAGATCATGGGCTAGGTGCATAGTTTTTATAAACAACTAGGTAGATTCTGTGTCGCGCTTTGCTGCGACGTCTCATAGGATTAGAAGTATTGTTTACTAACCCGTATTTGATTTTTGATTGTGTTATTATCAGCAGTATAATAGAAAATTTTCTAATGGAATTTAAATCGTTAGATGATTTTAGCTGCATGTAATGATTTAACCACGGTTGAACTACCATTGTACCGTACTGGTGGTCCAATAGAAAAACTCATAATAGAATCTAAATCGATAGGTGATTTTTGTTGTATAAAATTATTTAACCACGCCTGAACTATGATTTTAGTACAAAATGACCTAATACTAACTTTTCCGGTACGACCTTCGTTGTAGTTCTACAATTTTTGGTTTTTTCTTAACATGCATTGAGGCTTGGGGTTGAGCAACATGTCAAGCCTGATTCAACTGCGATTTTAGTCAAAACTACCATAATAATAGATTTACCGGTAATGACCTTCGGTATGATTTTACATCTATTTTGTTTCTAAACATGCATCGAGGCTCGGGTTCGATCTAATTTAACCATGATTGAACTACGATTTTAGCAGAAAATACTCTAATATTAACTTTATCGGTACGATCTTCGGTATGATTCTACAATTTTTGGTTTTTTTAGAACATAAATCAAGACTCGGGTTGGAACAACGTGTCAAGCTTGATTTTAACCACGAATGTACTACGATTTTATTACAAAATACTTTAATGCTAACTTTTTTGGTACGAACTTTAGGTTATTGTTTTAAAAATTTTGGTTTTTTTAAACATTAATCGAGGCTATGTTTGGAGCAACATGTCAAGCCTGATTTAACCACTTTTGAATTATGATTTTAGCACAAAATACACTAATGCCAACTTTTTCGGTATTGACCTTCGGTATGATTTTATAATTTTTTATTTTTGTTAACATAAATCGATATTCGGGTTGGAGTAACGAACGACATTTTCCCACTTTTTGTTGTGCAAGTAAAAGGAAAAAATTACAGCATCTCATTTTAATAAAACTCTAAAACTCTCATTATGGATTGCCAAAACCAAAAATAAGAAATAATAATGAGCAATAGACCAATCAAAGAATGCTTGTGAAAAAAACAAAAACAACCAACCTGTCACATTAATATAATTCTTATGCAATAGTACCTACCTTCTAGCTTTTATTATATTCATGGATAGCGTGCATGCATAACTTACTCATACCTCCATTAGATTAAAGAGTCCGGATGATACATATTAAGAAAAGTTCAGTATGTTTTTCTTATTGTGGGTAACATTCCCCTTAATTAATTATAAACACAAGATGTTCACTGCCAATCTTGCTTTTCCAAATTGGTTTTGGGTACGAACTTGATTTTACTTGCAATTATTATTTTCATTCTCTGATTTTCAAATTGGTTTTTGTTACGAACTTGAATATATTAGCCCATCAAGCAGTTGTAAAATATTTTCAAATTGAGACATCCTAATGTTTGATTAGTGGCTAACCGAATATAAGTTGTCAATGATGCGTTTAGGGCTCCACTTGCATGATTTTGAGAGTTGTTAATCAAGAATTACACTTTAGTTAGTATTTAAGTTAAGATAAAAAAAAAAGTCAAATTACAGTTGTAGAACTCATCTTCTATTCACTTGGACATTATCAAGTCTTCTACTATACATGGCTGGAAAGACATCATAATACTTGTGGATACTATTGATTATATTTGAGGAAACTTCTGATTTGATAAAACTTAAAATATTCCGGCCAACCGGCCGGGTCCAAGCTAGTGATGATTGATGATGGTATAATAAAAACTGCATTCTGCATCAGCACCAATTTCTAGGCCTAAGTAAAGTTATTCAACCCAGAACTCTGCTTAGTGCTAAAAATTGCCCTCACCCAACCTTGATCCTATTTGACCCACTTCTGAAGAGTCAAGATATATGACTAATCCTCTCCGTTCGTATTTTCTTATTGACTCTTTATAACCCTTTAGGTTGGGACGGGTCGGGAAGAATCAGATTAGTGGATCGGTCCTAATCAAGTGGAATCCCAATCCCTTCACTCTCACTTGCTTTCTCTCTCATTCCACAAGTGAGTAACATACAGTAATCCGGCCAACGGGCCGGGTAATAAGCTAGTTGTTTTATTAAGGGTTAATATTTTCGTATGACCTTAACTATGACCAAAATAAACATCCTGGTCAATCTTTTCTATTTATAACATCCTGGCCCGAACTATACACCAAAATAAACAATTTGGCCAAACTCGATGTTTGACTGTTAACTTGGACGGTCAAACGCATTGACTAACGGTCAACGCGCCACGTCACTGCCAAGTCAGAAGATCTGATAAATATTTAATTTTTTTCGTTTTTTATTTTTGGTTTACTAAGGTATTAGATAATTTTTTAATTTATAATAATTTAAAATTAGGGAATGTGTGGAAATTGTGAATTATTTTAAATATTTTATGCTGACTTGGCAGTGACATGGCGCGTTGACCGTCCAAGTTAACGGTCAAAAGTTGGATCTGGCCAAATTGTTTATTTTGGTGTATAGTTCGGGCCAGGATGTTATAGATCGAAAAGATTGGACAAGATGTTTATTTTGGTCAAAGTTCAGGCCATACAAAAATACTAGCTTATTACCCGGCCCGTTGGCCGGATTACTGTATGTTACCCACTTGTGGAATGGGAGAGAAAGCAAGTGAGAGTAAAGGGATTGGGATTCCACTTGATTAGGATCGACCCACTAATTCGATTCTTCCAGACCCGCCCCAACCTAAAGGGTCAGAAAGAGTCAATAAGAAAATACGAACGGAGAGGATTAGTCATATATCTTGACTCTCTAGAAGTGGGTCAAACATGATCAAGGTTGGGTAAGGGAAATTTTTAGCGCTAAGCAGAGTTCTGGGTTGAATAACTTTACTTAGGCCTAGAAATTGGTGATGATGCAGACTCCAGTTTTTATTATACATTTATACCATCATCAATCATCATTGAATTAGTCCTGGGCATCCCTCCCCGTTGTCGATCTGAATTCTAATGATGGCTTCATTCCTTGCACCAGCCATATCAGCGAGTTGTCATCTCGAGCATGATTTGCCTATGTACAAATGATACAATTAGAGTATGAAATTGAATTCAAAGAAAAGAAAAAGAGAATTCTATCACTTGCCAATAAATACACACATAATAGTTGAAGCTAAGTGAAAGTCATTACTCGCACATCAATTCTAAGAAATTACAGACTAAACAATGGTTAGAATGGCACTGAAACTACCAAGAATCATGGACGAAACAACTTGTCAAATTAAATAATCCTTATACTGAAACTACCTTCTAACTTGAAATAAGACATTATCACAATTCATAGCTCTCTTCTCACTATGAATTGGTTGCAGCTCGTCCTTATCACTGCCTCCCAAGCTCAATTTAAACAGAATAGAGACTGTTATGTACGATAACCATATCCTTACTGATCATAATTCCTTTCTTCACTCCATTTTTGTCGGAGAAAAGAGTTATCCCCCTCTCCTGCATTTCCCTTTCCCCCTCTCTTCTCCTTCTTCTTCACAAACCGATCCCTAAACCAGCAACAACAACACAAAAATAACCTTCGCCTCTGCCATCTCCATCTACTGAACGCGTTGGTGGCAAGACAGGACTGCATAAGCAAAATTTTCTAAAATCAAACTAAATTTTTTGAAGGAGACTCAACCACGAAAAAAGAGTAAAGCAACAATGCTAATAGTTCAGATGGTTGGTTTTGATGTTATACGTTGCTTTTGTTCTGGTCTCCAGTATATCAACTGCAACAAAGATGTTTCCTCCAATCATCTTTAGTGCATGATTTAGAAGCAAGTCCTCCTGTTTGTGTCAAACGGAAACATTCATGGGTTCTTAACTCCCATGTTAGTGTAAATGCAGCAGCAGCAACAAATAAGTTCGACAACACAGCAAGCACCCAGGCAAAATGATACAATGCAGTAGGTGATATGTGTCTCGAAGGTTTTGAGTGACTAAAGTTCATGTTAAAAATAAACATGAATTAAAATGGATTATTCTATTAAGAAAACATCCCCTCTAATCATACAAAGATCAGATATCCAATTCACAAACAATTAAGCCATAAAAAATCATCACACATCCACCACCTTTGATTGCCTAAATTTGGTTTTTCGCAAAGTTATGGACTCTTAAGGGTAACGTTCATGGGTAGTCTGTTTCATAACTCTAGAGAGCACAGTAAGCAGCCACCAGCCAGACACACTGCGGTAGGCGAATATGATTCTCAATTCACAATTTCTCACCACCGGAAGTAAGAACAGACCATAATAAGTGTAGCGTTCATGGGTGGTCTGTTTCATAGCACTACTACACAATTTGTTAAAAAAGAAAGAAAGGTATTTAGCATCACGACGGATCAACTTTTACAGGCCAACAACGACAACATGCTGCAACCACCAGAACTGGTATCACAACTCATAGGGAAAATCAAAAGATTTACTCTCAAATTAAGTAGTTACAACATCGAGCAATCGTCAAGCACATACACCATCACAAAAGTCACAAAACCTGATTCGCAAAGCATTCAAACATTTGAGGACATTTTTGCAAAGGTACAACTTATATGTCTTTTTTCCAAGCCATTTCCATCAACATGCTAATAAATTTGCAATGCATAAAACAAACGGGCCAAAACTTGAAATTCAACCTGTTTGACCGACCCATGCCAAATCCTAATTATTCTTTAATTTTAAACTTTCTATTTGAAAATAAAAAATAGTGAAAGAAAAGAGATGACTGCAATTCGCCATTTGCACATCACTTATTCGGGAATAAAATCATAGAAATTCAAAAGGAACTGAAAATGTTTAGGATCGTTTTAATGTTTAAAATAACCAAATAGATCTTTCTGTTTAGTTTTTTACTAACAAATATCAAACGATTCCCTATAAAATACACTATAATTTGATCATTATGATATCAAATAATTATATAATATATATTTGAAATGATAAAAATTAGACTAATTGGGTTGGTCGAGGTTGAACCATTGAATAACTTTAAAATACATTATATTTTAGCCACTAAGATATAAAATAATAGCATAATATATATTATGCCAGAAAAAATAGCTTGTTTTAGAATGACAAACCAATAATGTTCATTTGTTTTACTTGATGGCCAAATCCCGTGTAGGTCAGACCCATTCAACTCTTTTATTTTATGGTTAGCGGTTAGCCATTAGATACCATTCATTAGTTTATTGTTAAATTTTTTATTTTTAACAATAAAAAGGAGTGTTATTTTTGCCTTTTCATATATATTTTATCACCACGGAGAAATAAAAGGGCTTAAAGAAAAAAATTGACACTCTTAGACTCGTTTAAATCCGCATGTGTACGGTAAGTTGGCCCGTGCCACAGAGGAAAGAGAAAAAAAATAACACTCCCTATTCTACCTTTCCTACAAACGCTCCTGGAGTAGGGAATTTGAAATGGGGGAATAGTTTTTTCCTCCCTGCTATTATATGTTTTTAATTTAAAAAGATACAACAAATCTACTTAGTGTGATTGGTTATGATTCTTGCTTTTCTATAAAATGGCCATGGTTCGAATTCCAGTACGTGTCTTTTTAATGAATAAAAAAAATTATTGTGAAGACCAAAATATCCTTCCTACTTTCACTCTCGTTGCAGGAAATTTGAAATGGGGATGCTGTTTTCCCCTTCGGCGTATTATAAGTATAGTAGATAGATAGATAGATTAACATTTTATTAATAAGAGATATTTTTAGACGACCCCACCCCCACATATTTATGGAGTCGATTGTATAAGTCCATGCTCTGAGGGAGGAAATGGTAATTTCATTAACATTGTCCCCCCTCCTCATAATACTAGTTTACAATCAAGGACGACTTGATTAGGGGTTGCCCGCTACATGCTCCTTCTGTTCATTTTTATGATTTTATTCTACTGTTCATGGATGTAAATATGCAATCCTATCTCTCTTAATTAGTTCAAGTGCATTTTCTTTTGTTCAGTGTATCCAAACATAAGTTCCACGGAATGAGGTGTACTTTTCCGTTGTACAAGTATGTATTTTTATAAAATTTCCTAACACATCATCGAAACCAACTCATACATACAGACAATCAGGATATGTTTTAATTAAGTTTTAACAAATGAGGGGATCGCCAGGATTCGAAGACGCGAGACCTCTCAAACATTAGAAGCTTCAATACTATGTAAAAAAATCAGCTGGTTCAAATAATTTGAGTTGTTAAAATATGTTTACATATAAATCTTACACAATTTAGTGACAACAACGTAACCTCATGATGACAAAGCCTTAGCTCGACTATATATAATTGTATTATGATGGCACATGTTCTCATTTCTAACATTGTGGACTGGATGGCCCTCCACCACCGCATCATGCCCCCAACGGAATGGTTCAAAAACAAAATTATCTGCATTCGATTTGTCGGTGTGTTTGGAAAGAAAGAAATATCGGGATTTTTCACGACGAGTATCAATCATACAAGAATGTTTGTATGAAGGGGCTTTTGAAGCGGCGTGGTTCATTGGTTGCAGCAAGCAAGAGGAAAGATCACGAGAGATCAAACGAATGGTTGGAGTCTTTTTTTTTCTTCCTACTTATGTCCGCTGGAATTGAGCTTTTTCCTCTTCTTGAGACTGATAGACACTGCTGCTGATGAACACAAACAAACCTCGAGATGGACTGTAAAAAAACAGACGTCTAAAGGGTATCCAAATGGTCAAAAGTTTTGATTTTTTTTATATTAATTTTGTTATTCTCATTGATAATTTCAAACTTTCTTGTCATATATGACTATTTTAGTATTTTTCCTGTCTTACTAAACAGTCAAGGTTAAGAATATAAAAGACTTGACCCTTTTTTCTCTAAGAACAATGCGTTCATCCAGAACACAACAACTCACTCGAAACAAAAACAATGGTCACATCATACATAGAGAAAATTAGAAACCCTTCTTGCTCTCCTACCTAAATCACAACTCTCTTATCAATTGATAGGCCCAACTAATCAAAGGGAAAGACAACGTGTTTAGCTTTCATTCCCCCTTTAATTATTATTATTATAATAATTTTTCACCCCCATCCAATCCACTAATCAAGGTGAATGATTACTTCTTATTAAGATCCTCTGTCTTGTTGGACTCTAATGGTTTAGGGTTATAATCTCTAGATAATTAACTTACTTAAATCACATATTCCCACTTTTATGAGGTTGTCAACTAGATAATCTAGCTTCACAGTTTCAGAATATATATTATAATTTCGGCCTCGTTTGGATGGAGTATTTGTATGAGCTATTTGTGTTTAAATAACTCACAAATCACAACGTTTTTACTGAAATGAGTTATTTGAACAGTGAGTTATTTACAAAATAACCCAAAACGAGTTATTTGAAATAACTCATACCCATGTGTTATTTCGAAATAACTCGTTTGTATCACTCTGCTTTTACCAAATAACACATGTCAAATACCACATTTGCATGGTTCAACCAAACGAGATACTTTATTTCAAGTATCACTGAAATAACACCGAAATATCACATGAACAATGAATGAGTTATTTGACTCTACAAATACCACATTGACATTAATTAACTCATCCAAACGACCCCGAATCATGTTTTTTTATTTTTCTTTTTGAAACATATTTCTTAATATTGTTGTATTATATATAATTTGAAAACTCCTCAAATACATGAATTTTATATGAACTCTATAAAATACGTCAATCCTTCAAATACAAGAACTCTATTACATGAAGTGCAACAACCCTACCTTTGAATTTGATATCTTAATACATGAAGTCCAACAAACCCACCTTTGAATTCTTCAAATATATGAATTTTATATGTGATATAAAAATGACAAAACACCACAGTAGTGTCCAACTGAGTTCCTTGAAACTGAAACAACTTTTGTTGTTTGATAATACTAAAACAACCAATCAAATAATATGGGGGATTTATGTATATGCAAAAAGTACTATACAGCTAAGCACCAACCAATAAAATTCCAAATTCTGAAATATTAAAAAAAAACATATTGCTTTTTTATTATCCATATGTTCATTGTAACAACCACAACATTAGCTCTATTCTCACTATTCACTAAGGAACCCACGAAAAACATAATTAAAATGTAACGATCTGTCGCAACATCACATCATACAAAGCAAGAGAGATATTGATGATTAATAAATAAAATACCGATTTTAACTGATAAGATGAGCATTTTTGAGGAAAAATGAAGTAGTTATTGTAAGAACTCCAAAAGTAAATGGGGTCACTATAAATCACTGTAATGATGGATGAACTTATCAGAAGTCATCTTAATATACATTCAATGCAAAATTCATTTCTAAATTCAAAACGAACAATATTTTATTATAAAAAAGGTTTGGATCCTCCATCAACACAAAAAAAACAAAATGATGCAACTATACTAAGAATGAAAAATAAATAACAACATAAATAAATTAAAAAATAAAGAATGAATGAAACAAATATATATATAAATTGTGGGAAGGTAAGGCATGCAATCAGTAGTGTATAAATACCCCTGCCCCTGTTTCCCAGCCTATATATCACTAATCCACTCTCTCTGTTCTTCAATATCTTCTTCAACAACTCTATTATATGCGGCGTCGAGTCTATGGCCGTTTTCCGGCGGCGGCGGCGGCGGCGCGTGGTAGCTAGAGAGGAGCCGTCGTTTGCTGGTGCGGCATCATCGAGATTCACATGCAAATCCGATTTGCGGCTGTGAGTTTGCCGCCGATACCATGAGAATCTTGATGATGCTGCATCGGCCATTGACGGCTATATATGTAGGTTTATATTTATTTACAAAGCTAAGTCGATGGAGAGATCGTCGATCAATTATCCCAGCACAGCTCCTTCCTCCGCAGGTGAGCATCTTTTCTAGCTAGCTAGGGTTTCGTTTTGTCGGGTAAATTAACTACGATTATCATGATCATGGCCGACAAGTCAAGTTATTGGGATTAATTAGTTCTTGGCATTGTATCATATGGTCTTCTGTGACGGAGAGATCTTTCTGTTTGAATTCCAATAACCCCATATGTTCTACTTATAAGCACATGATGTTCAAATTTGTGCGAATCTCAAGCTAATACGCGCATGGCGATTTTCGTTTGAGGGATATATTAGTAAATAGTATATATATATAATCCATAATTGAATCTCTCTGACTCGAGTTATTGGGATGAGGATGCAGATGGGTTTTCTTTCCCTCCATTGAGAAGGAGTATGGAAGAGTCTTGAGTTTGTTGATGAGCAGTGATCTAACCTAAGACAGGTTTACGTGCTATTGGTTGGAGTTTCTGGATTCTCATTATATCCCACCATGAGCCAATGACATCAACTTCCATTTTCATTCAACCTCAAAAAAACCCTCCTTAATTTTGTGTTAGTTAGCTAATTATCCCCATGTCAAACGTGTAACGTTTCATTTGTCTCAATCTTGGCATCTTTCAAACAAATTGGAATAATTTTCTCAGAGTTTTTAGTGACATGAACATTGTGTCAAAGACATAATATTGCATACTAGTTTAAAATATGTAGTTGTTATATTGATTTAAGTATTCGTAGCTTCATCTTGTATCGGTTTTGGGTTCAATTTTCTACATACATATTTGTTCTTTTAAATTTAGAAATAAAAATATCAAATTTCTTGTATCTTAGATTCTATCAGGTTCGAAAAAATAAGCTGATATTCGAAATTTCTTCTTTTTCTCTTCTGATTTCATTACAAGTCATTCTAAAAAAACCGAAATGCTCGATTGATTCTCATATGGACATGCATATACAAGAAGTTTCAAAACCCACATTGATTCTTCTCCCAAGTGGGTTTTCTTCCCTTTTGTCCTAGTAGGAATGTATCATTGGAACTTGGAAAGTGATGGTTGCAATCAAGCCCACTAATCAAGTAGCTATATGGCAAAACAATTGGCATTATACAAATGTATAACCACTCTTCACTTCTAAGTTCTTCTAACAGACAAAAATCTCATCACTTGATTACTATAATTGCAGCAAAACCCATTGATTAATTTTGATTTAAGCTTATATATGAGTTGGTAATTTTTTGATGTTATGATGAGCTAGCTAGCTAGCTAGGTAATTGGCTCAACCTCTTTTGTGAATTTTGGTGGACCAATAAGTTCATCTTTCTGTGTATTTCAAAACACTATTGATGATCTCTTCCTCCCTCAGAACCATCATCATCAGTAGCCATCTCTCAGTCTGTCTGACTCTCTGTTTCTTTTGTTGGCTCATTTGGTCCACCCTATATCTGTATCTCACCTATTTCAATAATGGTACTAGCTATTGGAACTTGGTCACTAATAATTATACCTAGTTTGATGAAGTCTACTTATTATAAAAACTTGCCCAATGAGAGTTTAACAACATTAGGGATTGCCACATGTTTAAACTTGTTTTTGCCTTACCTAATGCTCATGAGATGTAGCCGATCGTCACTGACAACGAAGAAAGAGATTGTATGTAGGGTTCTGGTTTCGACTCCACGTTATTCTTCGTTTAGATGAAATGTTACCTAGTGAAGGTCATATAGAGATGACTACTAATCCGCACTATACATAAACGAAGAGCATGGAATAGGGGGAACGTGAAGAATGTATACGAGAATTTGTGAATGTTTAACTAATTGCGTGTATCTCTAATGTGCCCGCATATTTTAGGGTTTGGAGGTGAGAAATGTCGTATGTAGGTTTGGGTGTTGAGTCAGCCAAAAGGCGAGGATGGAAGCCTTTTGCCAGAGGCTTGGCTAAGCGAGCTTGGACTCGGAGGAGGTGAACTTCTACACAAAATTGAATCGAATCGACTTGAATAACATCTCGATATGATGCTTCAATTAATTCTTTCATCAATTCATCCATTCATTCATCTTCATGATGATTGACAGTGATGATTCATGTCAGTCTAAAGATACTGTGGAGATCTGTGTGCCTATTAGCTTTTTTTTATTACCATGTATATTGAGATCCCTTTTACCTTCTTTAATTTCCCTTTCGAATAATAGTTGGGTGTGTGAGTTCCAATTCTTGTGAGCCCTAATTGCCGATCTCTTTTCAAGATTGTGTCTGTACTATGTGTCTGAAGAGAAAACAACGGGACCAATGGTATCTCTTGAGTATGTGGCCTAGCATTTTAGTTACCACACAAATATATGTAGTACATGTACTAAATCTCTTTAACTAATCGAAGCTTATCACGATCTAATATCTATCAGTGCCTATTGAACCAAATACTCGCGACATGGTATTAGAACATTTGGGCGGGTCTCGGTACTATAGAATCCTACCCAACCCAATAGTTGACAAGAATCTACAAGCTGGTCGGTACTCAATATGATAAAACTGAATTTAGGGCTTTAGAAATGCCCTTTTTTTTTTTTTTTATCGCTAACCCAACTTCTTAATTACAGGATATGATTCTATGGCGATAGCATGCATATTCTAATTCTCATTTACTAGTACAGCTTGAAAGTTGAGGTATTAATTAGCTACTTAGCTAGAGCTTTTGAACAAATGTTGATACTCCAATCTTCAAGTACGACCCAATATTGATACAAATAAACTCGGAGATTTTTCCAGAAATAGCACTGTTTAAGAAAAAATTCCAAAAATAGCACTTAAGTCCGAAAAATTCCAAAAATAGCACCCTTTCCCAAAACCGCTCCCTACCAGTGCGGTTTAGGCGAAAACCGCCACCCAGGGGCGCGTTTTTCGATGAAAACCGCATCCCTAGGGGGCGGTTTTGCAGATCGCACCCCCACCATGCGGTTTGGTTGCAGACCGCACCCCCACCATGCGATCTGTTTTTTTTTTTTTTTTGAAAATCCTAACCTAGGTGGAAACTTCAAACGAACATATCTTTGTGTTCGGGTATCAGATCGTCGCGATTTTTTTGATTCTGCATAACTTTTTGAGATCTTGCAAGCCGAAGACTGCCGAAGGTGGTTTGATCTCGCCTTCGTCACAAAAAAGATCGTTTGCTACCCCGCACGAGCTTATTTCCGATTTCGTCAAACTTTGGACAACCATAACTTTGTGCTCCAAAATTCAAACGACATGAATTTTTTTTATTTCGCATAAATTTTTAAGGAATACAACTTTTATCATAGACATAATTTCAAAATGTACGTGGATTGCTGAGAAGGGAAGGTAAGCTATTCCCAAAATCCTATATATCCAAAATAACTCCTGTTTTGAAAAGTCATTCTAGTAAAAATTATAGTCCTTAAAAAGTTATGCGAAATAAAAAAAAATTCATGTCGTTTGGATTTTGGAGCACAAAGTTATGGTTGTCCAAAGTTTGAAGAAATCGGAAATAAGCTCGTTCGGGGTAGCAAACGACATTTTTTGGGACGAAAGCGGGACCAAACCACATTCGGCAGTCTTCGGCTTGCAAGATCTCAAAAAGTTATGCGGAATAAAAAAAAAATTCATGTCGTTTGGATTTTGGAGCAGAAAGTTATGGTTGTCCAAAGTTTGACGAAATCGGAAATAAGCTCGTTCGGGGTAGCAAACGACATTTTTTGGGACGAAGGCGGGACCATACCACATTCGGCAGTCTTCGGCTTGCAAGATCTCAAAAAGTTATGCGGAATCAAAAAAAATTCGCGACGATCGGATACCTGAACACAAAGATACGTTCGTTTGAAGTTTCCACCTAGGTTAGGATTTTTCAAAAAGAAAAAAAAAAAAAAGCAGATCGCATGGTGGGGGTGCGATGTGCAACCAAACCGCATGGTGGGGGTGCGGTCTGCAACCAAACCGCATGGTGGGGGTGCGATCTGCAAAACCGTCCCCTAGGGGTGCGGTTTTCATCGAAAAACGCGCCCCTGGATGGCGGTTTTCGCCTAAACCGCACTGGTAGGGAGCGATTTTTGGGAAAGGGCGCTATTTTTGGAATTTTTCGGACTTAGATGCTATTTTTGGAGAAAAAAAATTAAACAGTGCTATTTTCTGGAAAAATCCCATAAACTCGTCCCCCACACATTAATAAAGTGAAGTTAACACGTTTGGATGCTCCTTTTCCCCACTAAACTAGCGTCTTAATTAGGGTTTGATTATATCTATATGTTTTCTTGACCACTTTATAAAGGATTGGATTCTGCACTCGATTGCCAGAATCTCGATTAAACCCTTTTTCTTAAATCAATTGCAATGTGGAGCTAGATAGAGATAAACTCACTAGATAAACCCTAATTATTATATACTGCCGCCGCACTGAAAACTAAAATGATGACATTGCATGGATGGTCAGCAAGAACAATAACTATTTATTCAAAAAAAAAAAAAGAACAATAACTATAATAATGAAGCATCTCTCTGATGTGAATATGCGTTCAGACTTCGGTTTCGGTTTTGGTTGTTGTCGGCGGCGGTTCCAGAAAATTTTCACAGCGTGTCCTCTTCAAAAATTAAATTTAATTATATAATAAATTAAATAATTCGTATATTAAAAATATCATACTTGTGTAATTTGTATAAAATTTTTATTAAATAATAAATTAAAATTCATATTTTGAAAAAATAATATAAATAAACTCCTGTCTGCACTGTTCAAAAAAATCTACATATCCTACTAGACAATACTTCACGAACTTATCACATATTCGATTTCTAACATTGTTCTTAATGTAGCTTAGTAGAAAAGACTCTTTCAACACTTGCCGTGTAACCATAAAATCAATTCAAAATTAAGGGTAGCATGTACGTAATTTAATTATTAGGTATTGAAAATAGTTTGGGATAGCGTTTTACTGTTGCATGATGTTTAAAATAGAATAACAAATTAGTAGCAACATAATTAGAATATGTTTGATAATAGTAGTGTCCTAGGGTGGAATAACACGGACTACCACTTATATTTTGTTAATCATAAGCAAACTATTATCGAGGGTAGGATAATCATTTTTTCAAATGCTAGGGTGTCCCGGATTACCAATTATATTTTGTATACCCATACGAAACTACTACCGGCGGTTGGATAATGGTTTCCCCATAATTTAGGGGTGTCCCGGGACACCCCTAGAGGCCCATGTATCCGCCCCTGGTTGTTGTCGTCGTCATATATAACACTATGATCGATATTGGCCGACTTTTTGTGGAGAAATTTTTTTTTTAACCGATCATAATAAGTAACTTGTTCCATATTTATGTTCGAGTTTTGGCGTTTATATGAGCTTAATATTCGAAATTTGTTGCTGGGTGTTTTGCCTAGGGTTCTCTCATCAGTCGTCATAAATATGAATTGATCATTAGCTCTTGAGAAATACAACGTCTGCATGCTTTGGGATTGTAATAACATTGCTTACATTTTATAAAGGAAAAACGATATATGGTGACTAGATATATACGTACGATGTGATAGTACAATGATAGGGCAAAGAGCAATGATTTTGGCGCCTCTTGCTGGCCCAGCACGTAGTCTATAATATATGCACTGAATGGGGGTCTTCACGTGGAAGTCATGCGCTGCTAGATGGTAGAGCACTGAAATCACAATTGAAAATAACGGAGAGAGCTGGACCGTAACGCGACAAATACTGAAATGAATACCAAAAATCGAAAATTACAAGTGCTATACTAGTTCGGTATTCGGAGGAGGGCTGAACCGTGGACCGAGGGCGGCCCCCTAGATCCTGCCGCTGCATTCAACTCATGATTTGAGGGACATGGCGTTGATAATGTTTGGATCATGGTTGTTATTAAATCGGTGGTATACCAATCGGTGTAGATTCAATTGGTGCGTGTGTAAACTGGTTGGAATATCATCGGTATGAGGTGGTAGTCAAAATCTATCAGTATTTCAATCGAATCATATCACTTGTTAAACTGACAGAACGATACAAACAGGTTTGACAACTCTTTTCCTAAATTCCTACACCTTTTTATTTGAACCAAAAAAAAACAAAACAAAATTAGAGTATATATGTCTCTTTTAGACTCTTATTATATAGTAAGTTGGAAAACCAGTTGCACATATTTGATGGAGGCATATGGATTATGAAAGTACCATTTTGTTAGTCACTTCAAATTGTAGTGACTGATCTGTCAATACATAAACTCCAGTGGTGGATTTGTTAACCGTCCAAAGTTAAGGGACCATTTATGTAACTAAGCCGTTAGGGGAACCCTTCGTGGATTGGGGGCGATGAAACTCGCGAGACTCCGCTCCGATCATCACTGCAATTGGCGAAAATTAGTTTCACTTTCACCGGCGGCTGAACGGCGACACCAACTTCACTTCGATCCTAATTATCATGTCAATCAGAAGCTGTCTCAAAAACCTCAACACCGTCAAAAAACGTACTCGACTCCCGCTCCTTCACCAAGAGCCCTATCGAGAACTCCCGCTGTCCATCGCCAAAACCTTCGACCCATTCTATTCTTCTCCGCCTTCCCCCGCCGCCGCTCTCTCCGATCTCAGCCCTTCCAAACTGCTTCAGATTCTCACCGACCCTGCCGTCAAGCCCTCGGAGGGATATCAGTTCTTCAATTGGGTGCTCGAGAACCAGTCTTCGGTCTCGTTCATCCCCGATCTCCAGGCTCATTTGACGCTCGTCTGCCGGCTGTTGAAGGTGAGAAGGTTCCCGGAGGCAGAGACTCTCTTGAAAAGCTTGATAATTGATCAAAAGGGAAGGTACCCATTTCCTCTACTGGCTTCTACTGTGGAGAATTGTTCTTCTTTGAAACCCAGAGCAGTGGCAAAATTGTTCAATGTGATGCTAAACGTGTATTCCGAGAACGAGAAGTTTGAGCAAGTCCTGGAGGTCTTCGATTACATGAGGAGGAATGGGGTGGAGATTGATGAGAGAACTTGTACCCTGCATTTGGTTGTGCTCAAGAAAAATCAGGAGATGAAGTTGGTGTTGAAGTTCTTTCACCGAATGATTAAATCCGGTATTGAGATCTCTCCTTACTCGCTCGCAGTTGTTGTAGGTGGGTTGTGCGAGAATGGGGAGATGAGAAGGTGCAGAGAGTTTGTGGAGGAAATGATCGGTTTTGGGATCAAACCCAACATCGTTACTTTCAATATAATGCTGAATGCCTGTTTGAAAAGGTGGAATTTTGCACAGTTGGAGTTGATCTTAGCACTGATGAAGAATCAAGAGACGTCCTGCGATGAAAGGACGTATAAAATACTGATTGATGGCTATGTAAGCTCCGGGAAGCTCGAAGAAGCTGAAATGATGGTCTTGGAGATGCATGATAAAGGTTTTGGAGGAGACATCCACTTGTGGAACTTGGTTCTAACAAGGTACTGTAGACAAGGTCTAGTTGATACAGCAGCTTTGCTGTTCGATAAGATGTATTTGAGAGATGTTACTCCGAATGCTAATACGTACTGCACGTTGATCAATGCACTGTGTGGGGAAGAGAAGATTGATGCTGCCATGGTGTATGTGAGCAAGATGGTGAAGGATGGGATTGAGCTAGACCAGGTTATGCTCAACACGTTAACTGATGGGCTTTGCAGGATAGGAATGGCAAATGAGGCTTGTGATTTGCTTGTTGGGATGCAGGAGAGTGGATTTGCTGTCGATGTGAATATTTGTGGTGAGATGGCTAGGCAGCTCTGTTTGTTGGGTCAGTTTGACAAGGCTAAGGTGCTGGTAGATATGGTGAGTAGAATTGAAACAGGTGAACGTTCTGTTGACAGAGATGACGACGATGATGATGACGAGGAGGAGGAAGGTGTTGGTGGTGGTGAAATTGAAAATGTATCGGAACCATGAGTAATGAGTTTCACAACCTGGCTGTCTGCACTTTGACAACCAGGAACTTGTTGCCAGAAGCCAACCGCGACTTTTCTCATACACACGCTACAGGCATCAGATGTATGTAGATGACAATGAAATGGTGTGTGGATACAGATACAAATGATGTTGCAGAGGAAAGATTCGGCTGTGAGTGCAGACCAGAAACAAAGGATACCATCTTACTTTCATTTCTCGGGGAAGGATCTTTTGCATCTTCAACTTAATATCATGTATGTTTTCTAGCTTTTTCACCAAATTGATCATTCTTCAAGGTTGTAACCTATCAAAATGAAAGAATAATAAAAGGAACAGACTGTAACGTGTCCAAAAAGCTAACTTTAACAGTTGCGTCTGCCGGGAGTCGAACCCGGGTCTATTGCTTGGAAGGCAATTATCCTAACCGTTGGACTACAAACGCTTGTTGTTGCTAATATTCTGAGTATCCTTAAAGTCTGTGCTGGCGTATGCCACATCTCCTGAGGAAATTCGAGCGTTTTACCACCTGTGCCCATACAATAACACAGCTCATGGATTCAACTCTTTATAGTTTCTACTGAACAAAAAGATGGAGGATAAACTAAAACAATAGTTGGTGGCTGAAATGTCATTCCCAGTCATTGTCAAAACCCTATTATACATACACACAGCTTGACATAACTACCCAATCTCCTAATTTACTCCTCCGGACCAAAAGAACACTCAACCGCACACACAAAGAACCAAGGGTGCCCAAGTACGACTAGCTCAGGGGAGCCCCAGACAGAATGGCACCATTAACCGCCTCGGAGCCAGGCTTCCCGACGATGGCCGAAATGCTGAGGGAACGACGACGTCTTGTCCGCAGGACCTCTCTACTCCCGCCGTTCTCACCCAAGAGGGAAGAGTAAGAGCACAATGGCTCGCCCAACCGCTCGCTCCTACTTCGGAGGAATCGGTCCAAGTTCTGCAAATACTTGTCCGCCTTTGGTCCATCTATCGGTTCTACCTTGTCCTCCAACTCGTCCTCGACGTCTGTCCTGTACCCGTTGTCTTGCATGTCTTCCATTGCCAGGTCGTCGTACTCCTCATCGGACTTCGTCGACTCTTCATCCACCGAACCAATCTGTTCCAAACCAAGGAGGTAGATGGCATGAGAATTAGTTTAAGCGCTTGGAAGACCCGAGTTCTAGCTAGAAAGGCATGGTGATTTACCTCTTCATGAGCAAGTTTGTCGTCATCATCACTAAGGTCTTCATCACTATCCACTTCAGGTGCATCATCATCCACTTCTTCATCGCTGCCATGCACCGAGTTCTCCTCCTTAAGCTGAAGGGACAATGATTGCAAAAATGGTCAGTCAGAAAATGTTTTGAAGATCTACTTTGTTAAAATTGGTTTTGATTTACAAGATGCACTGTTAGCTAGTACAGACTACAGGGAAAATACCTCCTTGGCTGGTCCATCCGAAGTCCTCGGCGAGCTGCAACACGAAGAATGGTATTTGCTTCCTGTGTCGGTCCCATCAGCCCTCGACTCATCCATGCTCCCTGCATGACTCGTCCCACCATCACTGGGCCAAGCGCTGATCCCAAAGTGGCCAAACTGCAGATTCACCGGTTCAGCCTTTCCGATTTGCAACGGACCATACATAGGAATACCTATCCCATTTTCAGCCCCATGACCTACAAGAGGCTTCCCGTTCTTATCCACTGGACCTATAGGCCAAGCTTTTGCCACTGATCCATCGGTATTAAGAAGCGCCATCAGATGTCTGGAAGAACCCTGCCTCTGAATAAGCTGAAACATTCCCTTCGAGCTCAGTGAATTTGCAGCACATTGGTTCCTGTACTCCTCATCAATAACAGATACCGTATTCGTAGATGGATCATAGGGCTGTTCCCCTGCCTCGCGTCTTCTGAGGCATCCGAAGACTGTGGCATGGATTGCAGCCACACTCTTGTCAACATTTGTGTTGTTTATTTTGGGGACAAGGTGTTTGTCAGCTCGCTTGCAGAGGTAATCCTGGATTGTCCTGATGTTTCTGATGTACTTTACATATTTGTTTTTAGCAGGGTCCAAGGTCATATACTTCGCACGAACGGCGAACCTCTCCAAGTGTTTATCTTCATTTGTGATGTATATCATGAAAGGGATGATTGAAGGATGTTTCTTCATAAGCCCCATCTGAAACAAACAAAAATTGTCAGAGAAGCATTCAGAAAATACTTCCTAGGAGAGGACAATTTATGACAAAGTACAGATGGATTATTACCACAAAATTCAGGCTCAAGTGTACACCCTCAACGACTACAGATTCCTTTCTGTCTTCCCACGCAGTGATCAGGCGATCAAGACTATCAATTACCATTTCACTTTGTGCTTTGAAGCCTTCAATAGCCATTTGTTTTGGGCTAATCGCCCCTTCTGGGACTTGACTACTATCAGGGTTTCCTGTAATAGAACCATCAGCTGGTTCCTCCTTGGGACGTGCTTTTGCAATGCTGGCTAGTTTTTTCTCTCTTCTCCTAGCCTTTGCTTCAGCAACAGCCTCGGGATCCAAATATTCTCCTGCATGATACGTTGATGCCCAAAGAAGTGGATTTTCCTTTTCATCCACAAAACTTCTCATCATGTGACGAATTGAGTCTGTGGACACAACGGTTGTAATCCCTAATCTACTACCCTGCACAGAACAAATATATGGAAATCAGCTCACGTAACTGTGTCTTCCCAGTTCAACATCTCACAAGGAACCCCAGTAAGAAACAGCATCAAAAGCAAAAATCATAGATTCAAACAAGCTGCAATACCAGCAATGCAGACAAGGTAGATTTGCCACATCCACTGGTGCCGCACAACAGCACAGTTACAGACTCTTTCTTTTCTCGAATCCTGCAACAAAACATAACATCAATCTAAGGTATGCATAACTACTAGTTTGATGTATGATCCATAGTATAACTTCAACACCAGGACGTCCTTGGTCATGCTTGCATTGCACAAGCAGACAGAAGATCGACACTTAGTGAAGGAGTCAATTAGCTGGAGTACAGTTCATGCATAGCATCACTAAAAGGCAAATATGAAATAAGTCTGTAAAGCAATATTTGGTAATTTACCTGCACGCCAAAACAAGGTCTGCCCTCTGGTTAGGACCCACATATTTGTATTCTGCCAGAGCATCACAAACAACATCTAAGAAGGTTCCTCTTCTAACAACCAAAGTTGTACGCCGCTTGTACAGTTCGAATGGCACACTTCTACCTTTGCCATTTTTCCCAGAAGGAAATGTCCCCAGAACATCGCTCTTCTCTAATTTTTGTCTGGAAGCATCAACGCATGTCCTATCTTCTTCTTTTAAGATTCGAGTATCAATTGAAGGTGCATTTGTTATAATTTCAAAGACCCTTCTGCTTATCTATGAAAGAAGAAAGATAAAACTCAGTGACCGTGCATATTTCTGCGAATGAAGGAGATAAATATAGGCAGATAAACTGCTTCTGGTTTCAATACATGTAAGTAAGCTAATGCCACTTGCCACACTGAAGAACAGTAAGATGAAGAAAAAACTATCAAAACAATCCGGAATGCAGCATCACTGTCAACAGTGAAGGACCTACATCCAACTCACAGCCACTCTGACAATTACCTTCCATACCAAAATCGTCACATATTCATTGTATGATTAATGCGAATGAAAGCATAAATTTTAGCGGGAAATCATTCCCGGTATAACATGCACGTTCAAGAAAGCATATCGAGAGGGGATCCCCAAGAAAAATGCTCAATAGAAACAGAGTTCATCTCTTAGTGAAAGCTGGAGGCAAACTTCCTCACACCACAACTAAGAAGAATATGGGTATTGAACAAAAAGGAAAGTGAGGGAAAAGGCAGACAAAATTTAGGATAGGAAGAGGAGTAAACAGTATGAAAGTGACTCGACGTTTTCCCAGTAGGCTTAAGCCAAATGAGCCAATAGCTGTCTCACGACGTGAGAATCAGCAATGGTGGGACAAAGGCATCATCGACCTGGCATGGCGTTGAATCAACCAAAAGCTACAAGATTCAAAGCATTGATACCCTTCACAGTTCCTAAAAGCCAAGAGCGTTTCTAAAACAAGTTGCAGCCCGGATCTAACAGTTCCCAGCAGTCCCAGTCATAACTCCAAAATCAAAAGAAACCAGTAAGGCCCCCAGAATAACCATGCAAGTAAAGCCTGAAAGCCATCCCCGGTGTCTTGAATTCCGAAAGAAAACACAAGGGGGAAAAAAACAAAGGAGAAGAAGAAGAAGATTCGTACCTTGAAAGCATGGCGAGCCTTACATCCCATGAGCTGCAGAGTGCTCTGCAGAACCGGACGCGTGTACCGAAACGAGCCTCTCCCCTTGTCTCTCCTATCCTCCTCATCGACCACCACTATGTACAGCACCTTCGCCATCTCCGCCATTGCTGCAACCAGGAAGCACAAAACAAACAAACAACCACATTTTTTGTGTTATTCAACCAGTCAAACACCGCCTGAGAAAAACAATTCGAAACCGACATGCAAAATTCGAAACCCGCGTGGCGCCAAAAAAAAAAAATCCACATCAGATCACACAAAATTTTCGCAGAGCGGCCAATGCTGACCGATCGGAGAGAAGAGATCACAACCTTGCACTTCCGGAACCGAGGTCGGGGCGTCGTCGGTGGCGTGAGAGAACAGATGGGAGGGGGGTAAAGAGGGCGAATTCGGGGAGAGAGGGGAGGAAGAGGTGTTAGGGTTTATGGAGAAGGATTAGAGACATGGCGATGGCAGGGCATACGAAGACGAGGGAAGTGTGAGGAGAGAGGAAGGAGGAGGATCTCGCCATTTTTGTTGTGTCTGGGCTCTGCAGCTTCTTCGTCTTCTTCTGTCGCCACTCACCTGTCCTCCACGCATCGCAACGACAGTGCTTTTCCACGAGTATTTTCCTTCCCTTGCTTGCCTCCTTTTATTTATTTCTTTCTTTCCCAACTGCCCTTGCCCCGCTTCTCTATGCGACTGTCTCTCTAATGACGGTTTTGTGCTCGTATGCAATGGTTTGGTCGGTGGCTCGTTTGCTTGTTGGATTTGAAATCGATACCTAAATTTCAAATTTCACAAGTAAACGACACCAAAATGTATGAAATTGAAATCATATGTTGGATTGGATCATATTGAAATAATGTTATCCAGTTCTAGATCCTATAGCTTTTATAAATTATAAAGAAAAATGAATTAAAATAGATAAGACAGAATTGGCAACGGTTCCGGTCTTTTTGTCCTAAAATGTTTCACTATTAGACTGCGGTTCACATGAATTTGGCTTTGGCCCCATCGTTGCACACCCCTTATTAACCAAACCAAACTCAATAACCCTAGTTAAAGCTATAGTTCATTTTACAATAATTTATTCAGCTGTTCATTGAATTTCAAGAATATGTCAACAACCAATTAATCTCGATAAGTCGAGTCGTTTGGAGCCATTCAATTACGAATCATCTATCATTTGCTAACATACCCTCTTATCATTTGCTAACATACCCTCTTAAGCGAAAGCCTTTATATCCGAGTTTGAAATTTGCACGGGTCCAAACACCATGTTAGTAAATGACCTTTAATCCGCCACTTTTCCACGGCACAAGATTTAACGTACTCCGCCACTTTTCCACGGCACAAGATTTAACGTACAGATCCCACACTAGATTGTGTTCTGAGTTCAACTAAATCAAGTGTTTGGGACATGATTGAATTTGATTGATCACCTTCTGTCCCCTGCTCTGCTTTTAGTTGATCACCTAGCAGCTGAATTCAACAGGTGGATTAACAGAATCCTGGAAATTGGAAAGTACTCATCATTGCATTTCGTGAACTTATTTTGTGTCTCCAATTCGATACACTACACTCTTACAAACTGATTCCAGTTCTGAAACACCTCTTATGAGAAAGACAATGCTTTTAAAGCTCTTATACCCCAGATGATTCATCACTATCCTCCCTACAGAAACACCACCACCATTAACTCTTCGTGTTCACCGCCAGGAAAAAAGTACTCAAAAGACTGTCAGAAACCTTTTTGATAAAATTCCTAACTAATAGCACAACCATCCTCAAGTGAAATGTGCGGGGTTGTTCTTTTCCCCACTAGACAGTCATTCCTTGTGGGGCAGCAGCAGCTGGTGCTTTGGGTCTAACCTTTTCCACAACGATAGCCTGGGTTGTCAGCACCATTCCAGCAACCGATGCCGAGTTCTGCAGTGCACATCTTGTCACCTTAGCTGGGTCGATCACTCCAGCCTCCACCAGGTTCTCGTACTTATCGGTCATGGCGTTGTAACCAACCTCCCATTCACTCTCCTTCACCTTCTCGACTACCACTTCCCCTTCAACTCCGGCATTCTGAGCTATCAACGACGCTGGAGCTACCAATGCCTGCATGAAAAACACAACCAATATCATCATTCACTCCCTGTCACTGACTCAATCAAATCATACACCGGTTCCCTGAAACAGATAGGCAGTTGAATCACCTTCTGTATGATATCAGCACCAAGGCGCTCATCAGCATCTTCGAGCTTTTCCTTGATGGCAGGCACAAGAGTCGATAGGTGAACAAGTGCAGCTCCACCACCGGGGACAATGCCTTCCTCAATAGCAGCAAAAGTTGCATTCTTGGCATCCTCAATACGGAGTTTTCGGTCCTCGAGTTCAGTCTCAGTTGCAGCTCCTACTTTGATCACGGCAACTCCACCAGACAGCTTGGCTATCCTCTCGGCCAGCTTCTCCGAGTCATAGACTGAATCAGTTTCAGACAGTTCCTTCTTCAACTGTGCGATCCTGGAAGACAGCTCATCCTTGGATGCCGCATCAGCAATTATGGTTGTTGAGTCCTTGCTTATGGTCACCTTCCTGGCCAAACCCAGCTGGTCGATTTCTGTTTGCTCCACAAGCAACCCGAGATCACTAGCTTGGAATTCAGCTCCTGGGAGAAATGAAACCAAAGAGATATCAGTAACAGCAAAGTTCAATTATAAGGGCTTCCTTCAAGAACAAAACCTGAATGACTCATTTAATTACAGACATTAAGGGGAATATCAAGCTACCTGTCAAAATGGCGATATCTTGAAGCATGGCCTTTCTCCTCTCACCAAAACCTGGTGCTTTAATGGCAGCGACGTTGATGATACCACGGAGCTTGTTAACAACTAAGGTTGCCAAAGCCTCCCCAGTGACATCCTCGGCAATGATAAGCAAAGGAGCTCTCAGTTGAGTCGTCTTCTCCAGTAAAGGAATAATGTCCTTGATTGCTGTAATCTTTTGGTCTGTGATCAACACCCTCGCATTCTCAAACTCACAGATCAGTTTCTCAGGGTTTGTCACAAACTGAGGAGAGATATAACCTCTGTCTATCTGTAATCAAAGTAAAGCAAGGTCAATCTAACCCTGGAAAAGGTATCCATTTCAATTCAATGCCATAATGAGATAAGGGAAATGCATACCTCCATTCCTTCTTCAACTTCTACAGTAGTCTCGAAAGAGGAGGACGACTCAATTGATAGGACACCATCAGGGCCAACCTTGTCAATAGCATCAGCAATCATTGTCCCAATGAGCTCATCATTTCCAGCAGAAATAGAAGCAACAGCTGCAAGTGTCAAAAGGCATAATATAGTAAGCACAGCACAATGGAGCGATATCCATGAGAGAAAACAAAGAATAAGCAGGAACCAAGCGATTACCTTTAATGTCATCACGACCTTTCACAGGCCTGGACCTCTTTTCAAGCTCCTCTATCAAACCAATCACAGTTTTGTCAATTCCCTTCTTTATCGAAACTGGATTTGCGCCAGATGTAACAGACAACAGCCCAAGTTTAATGATTTCCCTTGCAAGGACGGATGCAGTTGTCGTTCCATCACCAGCTGAGTCGTTAGTTTTGCTAGCAACCTACATCAAAAGTTCAAAAATATCCTTCCAGATTGAGATCACAACAAGGACACAAAACGGATATATATCTGGCAAAAAAGGAAACCTGTTATTCAAGATGTTACCTCTCTGATGAGAGCTGCTCCAGCATTCTCCATGGGGTCAGGCAATTCAATTGCTCGTGCAATGGTTACACCATCATTGACAACCTTGGGGCTGCCATACTCGTCCAGGACAACATTCCTCCCTACAACAAGCAAGTCCGTCGTAATACACTATACAACACCAACAATCCCAATCTCATTTTACTCAAATGTTGCTTCCCAAAAAGACTAATAGCCTCAAGTTAGGCCAGTGGACCTCCAATTATACTGGAGAAAGATCATCATCAAGCAAGGAACGACTCGTCAACTAGCTTGGAACAAGCGTGCACAAAGCTGATAACAAAAAAAGGTAGCAACGGAAAGAACAATTACCCCTAGGACCGAGGGTTAGCCCAACAGCATCAGCAAGCTTATCAATGCCGGACTGCAACGCCCTGCGCGAGTCTTGGTCAAACGCAATCTCTTTAGCATTTGCTCTCACGGATAGCCTCCTGGCGGAGTGCCCAAAGTTGAATCTTTGATTCTGCCGCTGCGTTACTTTCCTCCTCAAAGTCGCCTAATTCATCAGAGCAAAATAAGAAACACCCACTAGTCAGTATTGAATTCCTCACCATTAAATTATCTTAGGTTCGCCATACTAACTGCTTATTTCATTCATTCCCAAACAAGGTCGCCATACTAACTGCTCATTTCATTCATTCCAATCAAACCCATCAGAACCCACAATCCCATTGACCTTATCCCCACGCCACAACCATCATCGAACCGATGAAAATGAAGAAGAAGAAGAAGAAAAAGCCCAGGAAGAGGGGCATGAAGCAGCGGCAATACCTGGGAGGGAGAGCCGAAAATGGAGGCAGTGGTGAAAGCATTGGATGTTGCCATTTCTGTCGTTCAACGCTTCCTTGTTGTAAGCGTTGAGCGTATCTCTCCTTTTGCAGGAGTTGGATGAGGAGGGGAGTAGATAAGGAAAGCTGGGAGAGAAGGCTGCTGGCGCGACTACTGGTAGACTGAGGTTTGTTTAGGGTTTTATTGCGATGCTTTTATCTTCGAGAAGTTTCTTTCAATCGGTAGAAACGGAAGGCCACCATCGAGAGTCGTTGGCGCCGGTGATGGCCGGCTCCGGCTCGGCTCTCCGAGATCAATTTTTTTTAATAATAAATTAATTAAATATCAATGAAACTGTTAACGGGGCGATTGAAATGGGCTAGGCTCGGATAGAAATGTCAGGCCCGGAGAAAGAGGCAGCGAGGGAAGTCAATTTAAAACGGGCCGGCGGCCCATAAGATGTGAAGATAATTCGGCGACTGCGGCTGATCTAATTCGTCATTCGTGTAATCGACTCCCGACAGAGGCTGTGTCACCTTCGTCTTCGTGTTTCTCCGGTTCCGCCGCTCGCCGGCCGGATCCTACGGCCACCGGTGATTCCATCCCGACCGACGGTAGGAAGACTCTATCTCTACCGACTCTTTTCTACTTAGGGGGTTGAATCGTTGAAGTTCTTTTTTTGGTTTTGCTTTGTTTTTTTTTTTATTTGGAATTCGAAACTTTTCAAAATGTTTTCAATCCGAGTACGCCGGTTACGTTTCTCCGAAACTGTTCAATTGGAGATCTGCTACAAGTTTCTCCTGGGCTTCGTGATTGATTTCCATTTCAACTGTCAATTGTCTGGAGTTGCTGGATAGTTGGTAGTGTGCCCTTCGGTAGGGTAGAAACTGTTTTGTTTTCTTTTAGTTCTTAGGGTTTTACTGCCCTTTCCTTAGCATCTGTAGATTGCTAAGGGTGTGAATTCGTAGAGGATAGTGATTAATCCGCCGTTGCGACTTGAAAGTAGTAGGGTGCTGTTTCCTGAGTGACAACTCGGTTCTTGTTTGATGTTTTCAGCTTTGTGCTAGGTGATTGGTTGTAACGACTGCAGATTCGTGAAAGCTTGTTCCTTTCACGGGTGCGTAAGATGGTTGATGTGGAGGGTACATTTGTAGAAGATAGAAATGAAGTGGGGAAAACTAGGAAGAAAAGGAAGAGAGATGTGGATGTGGAGGCTGCATCTACAGAGGTTGTGGCTTCTCATGCCGAAGGTAGAAATGATGATGGGGAAAGTAGAAAGAAGAGGAAGAAAGTGAAGGATGGTAGTTCTGTTGATTCTATTCCTAGAGAAGATGGAAACAAGGTCAGGAGTGGAGATAATTCTTTGAATGAAATTGAGACGGAGAAGTCTGACTCTTCAAATGAAAGGAAGAAGAAGAAGAAAAGGAAGAATAGCAGTCTTCATGAAGAGCCACCATTGCTGGAAGCCATGAATGAGAAGTTAGGTGATGAGGGTGTTGTAATAGGAGATGATAAAGCGGGTGGGCGAAAGGGTAGGCTTGAGAAGAGTGGTGTGGAAGGAATTGAGACTGAGAATTCAGAGCAGGTTATTGATAGGAAAAGGGAGAAGAAAAAGAAGAAGCGTAGCATGGATGAGGAGCCTGTATTGCAGGAAGTCCCGGTTATACATGCTTGGGATTCCGTTGATGAAACTGTGACTGAGAACTCTGAGGATCCAAATGAAAGGAAGAAGGAGAAGAAGAAAAAGAAGCTAAGAATTGAACAGGAGGCTGTATCCCATGGAGCCCCAGTAGGAGATAATGAAGCTAACACAAAAGAAGTTGACAAAGCTACAACTAAAAACTCCGAGTCTTCGGAAGACAGGAAGAAGGAGAAGAAGAAAAAGAAGCGAAGAGTTGAACAGGAGCCCGTACTGCAGGAAGCACCATTTGGAGAAAAAGAAGCTAGCACAAAAGAAGTTGGCAATGCTATAACACAAAACTCTGAGTACTCCGAAGGCACGAAGAAGAAGAAGAAGAAGAAGAAGAAGAAGGAGAAGAAGCAAAAGAAGAATAAAAGCATTGATCAGGAGCAGCCTGCAACAACAAAGTCTGGGAGAAGTGAAGGGAAGAGAGTTGAAAACGATGCTTCTGACAGCTCGCCAACAAAATCCACATCTAAGAGAGTAAGTTTTTCGGAAGATGTGCAGGTGTTCCCCATTTCTAATGATGATGAAAGTACAGGTCAGGATGAGGAATTGGTGAGAGGGAAGCGCTTCTCACCGGAGGAAGACGAGCTCGTCAAAGCTGCTGTTTTGGAGTATATAACTTCACATGCTCTAGGCGATGAAGGTCTCAAAATGGTTCTGAATTGCCGTAAGCATAAAGAAATTAAGAACTGCTGGAAGGAAATAGGGTTGGCTTTACCTTGGCGCCCCTACCAGAGTGTTTATTACCGTGCTCACATAATATTCGAAAGGGATGGGAATCGTAAATGGTCAACTGAGGAGCGCGAGCTCGTGTTGAAGTTTCATGAGAAACATGGTTCGGATTGGAAAACACTAGCCGAGGCTATTGGCAAACACAGGATTCATGTTAAGGACGCCTTTCGAAGGCTGAAGGTGACAAATTTAAAATCCGGTAAGTGGTCCCAAGATGAGTACCAGACCTTGTTCGATTTGGTGAACGCTGATCTTCGCATGAAGGCCTTCGAGGAGGAGAGGAAGTCAAAGCATGGAATGCTGAAGGATAACATAAGCTGGGAGGCGATCAGCGAAAAGCTTGATACAAGAATCCAGGCTCATTGTTGCTCGAAGTGGTACCATCAGCTGACTTCACCCTTGGTTACTGCTGACCTATGGCGCGATGTGGATGACTACCGGATGGTGATGGAGCTCTACAACTTGGATGCTTGTTGCATGGAGGACGTGGATTGGGACAATCTGTTGGAGCATAGGTCGGGTGAGTTGTGTCGAAGGAGATGGAATCAGATGGTGAAACACCTTGGGGACACCAGCGATAAGTCTTTTGCTGATCAAGTCGACATCCTGTCGAAGAGATACTGCTTTGATGTGCTTGAAGCTAAAGAGGCTTACTATAGCAAACCTTTGGTTGATTGAGTTGCTAATTCCCTGTTTAGGTCCTCAGAAGCATAAACATTTTGCAGCTTTCAAGCCTTTAGAACATGTAAATGCCCCTGGCTGTGGCTTGTGGGTCTGTACTCTAGTCTCTAGCAATGATGTTTGTTTTATTTATTTTAGACTTGAAGACACAGGTATTAAGGTATTCTATATGAGGTGTGTTTCTGTTAAGTAGGGGGAAAAAAATGCAGATTTCTATATTAGGGGTCGTTTGGACGTTGTGATTTGAAGTGAGGTATGTAGCAAATACATGTAATGTAATGATAAGATTAAGTCGTTTTTTTTGGTTCACTTTGAGTTAAAATGCATGTATTACCTTTTTGTTGGGCACACCTACAATCACTCAAAATGAATGATTATCAATCTCTACCAAAAGGTGAGATTGTTAATAAGGGATTGTCTACTCTACTTTTTGTTTCATCATTGCCCCTCCAAACAAAGTATTTTCCTAATACATGCATTGAGTCAATACATCAAATGATAATACACAAATTGATCAAATGCATCTATTTGGAGAATCTCAACCTCCTAACATGTTTAGTTTCAAAATATCATATGGTTTTGGTTCTGATCTAAAACATCACTTGCAAAACTATGCAAATTCTCTATTGTATCATCATATCACGACATGGTATTACAACGATACAATATTTTATAGGTAGGATTTTGTACTCTATATATAATATGTTTTCTATAAGATGAAAGTTAATATAAATATGAAAAATAATTAGATTCGTTCAATTTTTTGTCATATTAAATTCATTCAATTCATTAAAATTAAAATACTATAATACCAAGGAAAAAAATTAAATGCGTTTGGGCCCAAAAAGGAGTTCCAATTAAGGTAGTCCCACTAGTTCTCTGTTGGGCTTCTTTTACAGTCAGAACTCAACTCAGAAGTCCATTCTCGTCTTTCGTCTCTTTTTCACCTTTTTCAATTTCATTTCTCCAGAACACAAAAATCGCCGGAACAGTGCAGTCCCAAAACTCGATTATGTAGCGAAATCGATTCCTCCCCTCCTTCTCTGTCGGGTCACGGCTGGCATCGACTCAATCTGCTGAATTCCGCGCTGTCAGAATAGCGTCAGCTCGAAGTTGAATCGTTTGGCCCTGCAATGGCGGAGCTCCAATTGCTTGCCGTGCGTTAAAAGAGTCTGACGGAAGTTGTAGCTGTACGGCGAGTAAACTTCAGGTGAGTTCACTAATTCAAGGATTTGTTTGAATAATTGGGATAGTTATGAAATGTGATTATTCGGGAATTAAGAGGAATTAAGCGCAGAGGCTTAGCCAATTGAGTTGTTGCCAAGATGTATCAAAGTTTTAGCCATGCGCTAGATACATATGCAAACATTGGTCGCAAGCTCTGTTCATACGCATCTTTGATCAGCATTACCGTGTATACCCTGGTCTTGCCCACTGGAATGCAGCAGTTCTTGTTCATGGAAGTTTTTACCTGCTGCAGGGTATGATCTGATGGCACCTGAGAAGCAGAGAATATTGATGGTTTCGGATTTCTTCTATCCCAACTTTGGTGGCGTGGAAAATCACATATATTACCTCTCACAATGCCTGTTAGAGCTTGGTCACAAGGTGACGGATTCAATGGTTTTCTTTTTGTGTTTTTTCCTTTTAGAGCCTGAAGTAGGATTTATGAGTCTGCAACTTTAAAGTGTTTTTGAGCTAGTTTATCTGGCTGATTTTTCAGGTAGTCGTTATGACCCATGCTTATGGTAATCGCTCTGGTGTGAGATACATGACAGGAGGGCTGAAAGTTTATTATGTACCATGGAGGCCATTTGTGATGCAGAACACATTGCCTACCTTCTATGGCACCCTTCCAATCATAAGGACTATTCTTATTCGAGAACAGATATCGTTGGTCCACGGGCACCAGGCTTTCTCAACTCTTTGCCACGAAGCTCTGATGCATGCACGTACGATGGGTTACAAAGTTGTGTTCACGGATCATTCGCTTTATGGGTTTTCTGATGTTGGAAGCATCCACATGAACAAGGTTTTGCAGTTCACTTTAGCTGATGTCACACAGGCCATCTGTGTTTCTCACACGAGCAAGGAGAACACGGTGCTTCGGTCGGGTATTCCACCAGAAAAGGTCTATATGATTCCAAATGCTGTGGATACGGCCATGTTCAAACCAGCAGAAGAGCGACCCGGTGGCAATGAAATTGTTATTGTTGTTATAAGTAGATTGGTTTACCGTAAGGGAGCAGATTTGCTTGTTGAAGTCATTCCTGAAGTCTGCCGGTTGTACCCCAATGTAAGTCATTTTGAGCACTTATCGTAGTTACTGGTAGATTTTATTTTCCCCTTCAATTGTGTGCTGCAACTGAGTCACTGCTCCTCAGGGCACTTAGGTGGACAGTTCCTAAACCCTGCTATTAAGCTGGTTGATAACCTTTGGCATCAATTATAGTACACACCTTAATAGCCTTTTTTAAGCTGAATGAATCAGTCTAAACAATAATACGAGCTGCATTTTCAGTGTCAAATAACATCTTGTTAAGTGCAGCTTGTGTCCCAGTAGTCAGATCTTTCTTTCTGTCTCAGGGATTTATGTTCTTTTGTTTTCCTCCCCTAAATTGGTTTTCTCAGGTTTGACTTCATTCCATTGGCATGTCAAACCTTCCCTGGACCCTGATGCATCTTCCCTCCGCACTAAGAAGTTGTCTTCATTGCATACGAACATCTTTCCCCTTGAATTGCCTACTCTCATTTGGGAAAACCATTTTTGCAAGGTCCGTTTCATTGTCGGAGGTGATGGGCCCAAACGTGTGCGCCTTGAAGAGATGAGGGAAAAGCACTCCCTCCAAGATCGGGTTGACATGCTGGGTGCTGTTCCACATGCTTCTGTGCGATCCGTTTTGATCTCTGGTCACATATTCTTGAACAGGTACAAGAGTTGCGCAAACTTAGTCTTTTCAACTTGTCTTATGTCCGAGGACTTTTCTTGAATTGAGATATAGTAGAAATGGGATTTTTCATTTTTTCCTCCCAGCCCAAATTGGCTTATTATCAGGCTCTTTCTTTTGTTTCCACTCATTTGGTGACAGTTCTTTGACAGAAGCATTCTGCATAGCCATATTAGAAGCTGCAAGTTGTGGATTACTGACAGTGAGCACTCGTGTTGGAGGTGTGCCAGAGGCATGTCTATAAAAAGAAACTTTCCCTTTTCAAATTCTCTGATGAGTTAAAAGTTCCTTTGGCTCCACAATCGACCCCCTGATTTCACTCTTTGTTATGGCAGGTTCTACCAGAAGACATGGTTGTACTTGCTGAGCCAGATCCTGCCGATATGGTGCTAGCGATCAAGAAGGCCATATCTCTGCTTCCAGAAATCGATCCTCAAGTTATGCATGAACGTGTAAGTAAATCAATTGGTCACACTACTTCCTTTCAAATGTTCTTCCGTACACCAAGTTTCACTCGGGAAATTTATGTCTACCTTCTCTGCAGATGAAGAAACTCTACGACTGGCATGATGTTGCCAAGAGGACAGAGATAGTATATGATCGTGCACTTAAATGCCCCAATCAACCTTTGCTTGGGAGATTATCACGGTAACGATGAGAGACTCGTAACCTCATACTCTGCACATGAAAATTGGATTCATTGGTTCCTAACCTTGCTGCTAACTGTTTCTATGCATGGACTAGGTACCTTTCTTGCGGTTCGTGGGCAGGCAAGCTTTTCTGCTTGGTCATGATTATTGATTTCCTACTGTTGCACCTGCTGCAATTATGGCAGGTAATACTAACTACCGTTTTCCTTTCCCACTAGAGATTAGGAATCTGTAATCCACCAGACATCTCACTTTTGGAACTGTGTTTCTCCCTTCCATGGTAGCCGGAAGAGGACATCGATAAGGTGCCTGATTTTGTTATCCCTCCGGTAGAGATTTCCTCGGCTTTTGATCAGGAGCAAGATGATTAATCTTCAACTGTCTGGCTATTGTGCACATGGAGTGATGTTTTTTCTCCCTTCACGAAAGCTGTTGTTTGGTTTCGTTTTCGTGGGTTCTCCATGTCTCTTTTTACTGGTAGATAGCTTTTACCTCCGAGGTCAAAAATTGTAACTTTTGATCATGAAGAACAGAGTTGTTTTTGTTATTCTTGTAATAGGATTGCCTTGTAAGCTTTCGATCCTGAAATGAATGCATTGCATTGGTTTTCAAACCCAAAAATGGGCTCGAAGATAAAATTTTAAAATTTAAGAGGGATAAAGAAAGGATAGCAGAGTTTAGGGACTTGAGAAGTAATTTGTTCTTTAATTAAAGAGAAGTCCCACAAGTAGGGGGTGTTCAAATGGTTACCGTGGTAATAACCAAACCAATTAAGCCTAAATTTCATTGACCATGGAATAAAATGTCTTAACCAAACTGTCCAAATTAACACGAAAACCAAATTAATCAAACCAAATTAACCAAACCAAAATTTAATTGGTTTGGTTGATAGGATAATCGGATTAACCAAATAACATAACATTATATGAAAACAATTATCCTATTAATGAATAAAACATAATCATATGTTATTACTATCATAAACTATCATTATATATAAACAATAAATAATAAGACTAATCATTCATGCTTATCATCATCATTCGAGTTAATACATCATTCATCATCTCTACACCTAATATAGTTAGCTTACAACAAACCTTTAACATAAATATTAAATATAATTCAATACCACTCATCGGGAAGTTAAAGCTCTTCTACAAAACACTTAAAATATACCTAGTTTGAGGTGACTGTCATGGTATTGTATGTAATCCTAAAGTCTAGTAGTTGTCCAAAATGTTTTGATTTAGTAAATAGGCAGACCTAGGGCTGGACGTTCGGGTTCGGTTTTATGGGTAACCCGAAATCGGACCAAATTTTCTGGGTTTTGGGTACCCGGGAACCGAAATATCATAGTGAAAAATGGGTCTCGGTATCGCATGTGGCTATTATTTGGGTTTTGGGTAAACCGAACCCGGACCCGAAAATAAAAGGACCCGAAGTGGAACCAAACCCCAGCCCACAGGGCCAAATATCATATGGCCCATAGCCACACATACGGGCCAGCCCAGCCTTCAGGCCCCAAGCCTAGCCGAAGTTCGGACCTCCTTAGACCCCTAACCCTAAATCTCTACACTCCACTTCCCACTCCAGCAGCCAACGAAAGCAACCCTCCATTTTTTTCTTGAATAAAGCTGTTGTAACAGGTTGTCTTCGATGGCTGATGGGTATTCGGGGGACCTAACCATACCCGAGAACCGTGACTTCGGGTCTCGGGTAGCCAAGAACCGAGCCTGGGTCGGGTCTGGTTCCTCAAACTGGGGTTTTTTGGGTCCGGGTACCCGCATATTTCGGTCCGGGTACTAGGACCCGACCCGATCTCCAGCCCTAGGCAGACCCATTTGATTTTGACCCATAATGCTTTGGTTTGTTGTGCACATGGAAATAAAATAGGAAATCACTAAAGTTTGGTTTGGTTGCATGGAATTATAAATAATTTTGTGTATTAGGTGTATCATTAATTGGTTAATTGATTTCATTGGTTAGCAATATTGAAACCAAACCAAACCACCTAAACCAAATAAGCTAAATTGTTTAACCAAATCAAACCAATTAACCGAATGCTACTGATTAATATGATTACTGCGATAACCAATCCATTTCAACACTCCTGCCCACAGGCCACAGCCAGCCGTCAAAACAGTTTGGTTCCTTTTGAAATTCAGCATAAACCCTAGCATGCCGGCGCGTCCCACCGGTCCCCTTTTTCTTTTGTCGGCGATGGTTTCTGACACAATCTCCGTTGCGGACCCACCGCTTTCCCTTCTCCCTTACCCAATTACTACGACGACTACTCCTACAACTCAACAATTCCTTCTCCCGGCAGCCGCCGCCTCCGCCCCTCCGGCTACCCACCACCACCACCAGCAGATCCTATCTCCCGCCAAGAAGTCCCGCTCCCGCGACCGCCACAAGAAGGTTAACGGCCGGGGCACCCGGGTCCGGCTCCCCGCCGTCTGCGCCGCCCGAATCTTCCAATTGACCCGGGAGCTCGGCCACCGAACAGATGGCCAGACCGTCGAGTGGCTCCTTAATCACGTCCCTCATTCCCACTTCCCCACTCCTTCCTCCGCCTCTCATCAAAGCTCCGGCGGCGGAGGGGATGCGGACGGGTCGTCGTCTTCTGCTGCTGGGGAGAAGATAAGACCCAGGAAAAAGCGAGGTGTTCCTTGTTTGAATGATCCAGCGAGTTGTGATGCTGATTTCGGCTCTGCTGCTTCCCCTTCCCCTCTGCCAAATTGCCTGCCGTTGTCGACAGTTGTGCCAGAATCCAGCTCCAGGATTATGCCCCCGGTTGCCTCTGCAGCTGCCGTAGTTCCTCTGCCGCAGCCGCCGATGAAGAAGGAAGGGCCCCGGCCGTGTGAGTTTGAGCTGTTTCCGGCGAATTTATCCTTTACTTCGTTGCTAATGCAGTGGGAAAAGGACTAGCTAGCTAGCTAGCGTGTCATTAGTGTACATGTTGCCCCTGTTTTGCCTAGCACCTGTTCGATGTTTTGTCAGTCAGAACTCAGAACCGAAGGCTTTGTAACCTAGTCATTCTTGTTGCTGTGCGAATCCGACGAATGAACCGATTAAGATATGCAAGATATTCTTACTTCTTGTTGTCCACCATGGTGGGCAACCATGAGCTGTAATTTCTCTGTAACCTGACCAAGCTCCGATCTTTTTCATTGGGGAATGTATAAGTGACCCGTTTTTGGTAATGCTGAGCAAGGAATCCAGGATCCCTCATCCGAAATCAAGCCGCAAAATCTTGCTGCTGATTGGTTCTGTGATTATTAGATCAACAGCATATTGAAGATGATTACCTGTTCATAGGATGAGTTTTGAGTTGAAGTACAAATCTTGATCTTTAAGTATTGAGATCTCTTCACCAATGACCACCATACATCTCACCAATAATCTCCACATGAACACACTCCGTTCTTGAAGTGATGAAATCGAACTCTATCCCTCACAACTATGCTTCTATTGAATGCCTTGGATACGAACTTCGTAAACGAATGACAATTTTTACAAACCCTCAAGTTCTTAACTATGCGCAGGCTTGTACCTTCTGGAGTTTTTGCCAATCCGTAAGCAATCGCTAGCTTCTCACTGTGGCATGAACTTGGAGTCTCTGAATACCCTCCTTCAGACCAAGACCCAGGCAGGTTCAGCATTACAGCCTCCTCCTTCACATAGCCAGCTGAAGCCGCTCGTTTCGTTACTTCCTCGAGTTTCTCATAGACTTGCATGCTATCAGGATGTAACTTGTCATCAACGACGAATTTGTGAACTTGGTTAGAGATCTCAATCCAGCTCCAACCAGGAGTGGTCTTCACCCCAAGGGTTTTTATCAGTTTCCTCATTTTGGCAAACCCTGAGGGGTAGTTTGCTCCGGCATATATGGTTGAAAGCAAGACGCAATCCCCCGCGGTTAGTGCCCCGAGTCTCATCAAATTCCTCATTGCTTTCTCTCCAGTGGCCACATTCTTATGGATTTTACTGGAGCCCAGCAGGATTCGCCACAGGACTGGATCGTCCCGTGATGGGCTAGTTTCGATCGTCTCCAGTGCCTTATCAAGCCTACCAGCTCGGCCATATAAATCCACCAAGCAGCCGTAATGTTTGATACCTGGTGTGAGATTGAATTTGGAGCTCATCTGGTGGAAGTAATCAACACCCTCCTGTACCAAGCCTTGGTGGCTGCAACCGCACAACAAACCCAGGAAAGTGATTGAATTAGGCCGGATACCAGCTAGCAACATCTGCTCAAAGAAAGAGATGGCATCATTACCAAGTCCATGGACTCCAAATCCGTGAATCATGGAGTTCCAGGTAAAAACATCCCTCTTTCTCATCTCTCTGAAAACAGAGAGAGCATCATCCAAGCTACCACATTTAGCGAACATATCAATCAGAGCGTTCCCCACAAACACATTTCTAACCAACCTTTTGTCACAAGCAATCCTGTGCAGCTAAACTCCCAACCCCAGAGCCCCCACATGAGCGCAAGACGAAAGCAACCCAACGATCGAGAACCCATCAAGACCCACATTCTCATTCCTCATCTTTTCGTACATTCCCATCGCCTCTTCGTGGTGTCCCACCTGCGAGTAGCAAGAAATCATGGCGTTCCAGGCTACCAAATCTCTCTCAGGCATATAATCAAACAGAAAGCGGGCATCTTCCAAACACCCATTCCTTCCGTAACATCTAGCCAGACCAGTGCAGACCACTGTATCACTTTCATAACCAGTTGTGATTATGCACCCATGAATCTCCCTGCACTTGGGTAGAGCCTTGAGTCTCTCCACCGCCTTGAGAGCGAAGGTGAAGGTGAAAGTGTCGGGGCGAGCTGAAAGCGAGCTGGAGAAGAGCAGGCGGTTGTAGTAAGAGAGAGCTAAAAGAGGGGAAGGGCTCTGGGCAAAGCCTCTTACTATGGAATTCCAAGCCTGAGTAGGCGGGTCAAGCATTTTGTCGAACAGTAGTTGTGCGTGAGCCAGGGAGCCCGAGACGGAGACACCGCAGAAGTTGATAAGCTGGGTAGAAATGGAGGGATCGCATTCGAGGCCGCTGACGATGACTTGCGCCTGGATTTTGCGTAGCCTCGTGAAGCTGTTGCATCCCTGCAACAGTTTGAGAATCGCATTGGCTTTTGCACAGTCGAGCATTCGATCAACTCTGTTAGATTAATTTCCCCATGAGTGCATGCCACTGCTGCACTGCATCCAGCATACTGCATAGTGTTCTGTACTCTTATGAGTTAGTTAGGTGACTAATTTGATAGATTAGGTAAATTTGGTGACCAAATTTGTAATTAACCCTAAAACGAACTAGACAAAGAAGACTAATAAAGTCTCGAAATGGGATTAGGTGCTAACCTTTATAGGGGTTAGTACCGTGATAACTAGCAAAAAACGCTACTAAAAATAACGAAATCACTACGGATTATTATAAAATCAATACAACATCTAAGCTAAATCACTACTAATTCAAACTAATAGTAATTTTTCCCTTGATTAGGACGGTGCTAACTATTGTACAATTAGCACCGTAGCCGTTCCCAGAAACTACTAATGTTAAAAATCAAAAGATGATGATAAAAAAAAATTAAAAAGCGTTTAACGGTGTGTATTTATATAACGGTGTTTGAAGTGTTGGGGGGCTAATATGACACATATAGGTAATTTAGTGACCGGATTGGTCATTGAGCCCCAAAAGTTAACTTGTACAAGACGCAGCCTGCCTCGTTATAAACTTGTTTTGCAATTCCTCAGCTTCAAAGCCCTATTTTCAGTTACCCGCCTCAATTTCCACCTTCGTCCGCCCATGGAGACGCCGATGGCGAGGGCAGAGCAATCGCCGGTCCGAAAGCTGGCGGGAATGGACGACGACAGGCTGAGCTCTTTACCGGACGAGATTCTCTCCTACATCATATCTTTCCTGCCAACCAAGTTCGCCGTGGGCACCGCCGTCCTCGGCCGACGGTGGAAGCATCTCTGGACTAGGGTTTGCAATCTCGATTTCGACAATACCATCTGGGGTTGTTGCCATGGTGCGAAAAGTCGTCACAGAAAACGCACGCGGCGGGATGAATACTTTGGATTCTGCCGCTTCGTTGACAGGGTTCTGAGCGAGCACAAGAATTTGGATTCTCTGAAGCGTTTGAGCTTGCATTTTGAAGAAGGTTACCCTTACAGCTACGGGAACCGGTATCTATGGTTGAAGATGGAATTGGGTTCTGGCTCTCTGCTCGAGGAAATCGATGTTAACTTTAAGGCGGAAGATGGAACTGGCCCAACCTTTCCTATGCACCGGCTTCCAGAGTTTTTTTACACTCTGACGCATTTAAGAGTTTTGAAGCTGGACGGTGTTGTAATGGAGACTGGGTCGTCTGTTTTTCTTCCTAATATGAAGAACTTGCAGCTCTTGAGGGTGAAGAAAGTGGACGGGGAGTCATTAGGCAGGCTCCTTTCGGGTTGCCCTGCTCTGGAGACTGCTCATCTGGAGACTGATCATATGAAGATTGATGAGTATCTACGCAGGAAGGAGGAGTGCAAACTCATTGCTTCATTACCATGCTTGAAGAACCTAACAATTGTCCGGTTCCATTGTATTACGCATTGGGCGATCGAAGCACCGAGTATCGAGCATCTCCATCTTCGGAGTGTTTTTGCAGAGTTGCAGTTTTTGGGCAGTAGTAAATTTCCATGCCTTGATTCAGTAACTGTTCTTGGCTCTGTGGGCATGATCTGGGAACTTTGCCTGCTTTATTTCCTCCAACAGATCTCCAATGCAAAAGAATTGAGCTTTTCTTGGCAGCCGCTTGTAAGATTACACTTTCCTTCCTCAACTACCACTCCCATTTTTTTTTTTTCTGTCATTGATTAAATTTGGTTGATGAACGCTCTGCTATGTTGCAGGCTACGCTCCAAGTCCGTTGTGATTTCGAGCTGCCAGCCTTTCCCAATTTGACACATCTGAAACTCGCAGTTGATGCAAGCATTCTGCACCGGTTTCTCAACTCGGCCCCCAATTTACAATCTCTTGTCATTTGTATGGTGAGCGTTCATCATATGTTCATTACTCCTTAGTCCCTGCATCATGCACCCGTTTTTTTTTGTTGTAACTTGTTGTAACTATGAACTTCTTCCAATGGTCAGGAATCGAAGTTGGGCGACTCGATGATACGACGGGAGCCAGTACCTGCCTACACACCTGAGTGCCTCTTGTCGAGTCTTGAAAAAATCAAGATCGTGAATTTCGAAGGAGTTGAGGATGAGAAGAAAATGGTGGCGTATCTGCTGAAGGTCGGAGCTGTTCTGAAGGAGGTTAATGTGCATGTACCTAGACGTCGTGGTCCTGAGTTTGGAAAGCTTGCATCACTGCTAAAGCTGCTACCGCGAGGATCGAGTGCTTGTGAAGTTCTTGTTTTCGATGAAGATGACTATTTCGATGACAGCGACCAATGAGACCGACAAATGGGGGGGAAGGGGCGGGTTGAATTTTCTCTTAAAAGGATATTGTGATGTAGCAAGAATAGTTAGTGTGAGACTATGCCCTAGTCAGTTGATCATTGAACAATTGGAGGTAGTGATATCTGAAAACCAACATTTCAAATTTGATTATAAAGAATTTTACTTCTGCCTTAAAAAGTGTATTAGTTAATTATTTTTGTGTTGTAATTAATTAGATTTGTTTAGATCAATGCAGTCAAAATCGCGCGCTTTAAGGCGTAAAAGCTTACGGTTTTACGCTTCTAGGCCATCAAAACGTTTTTCGTTTCCATATAAAATCTTTAGTGTATAAAATCGAGAGTAAATTGCGCTTTAAAGCTTAAAAGCTTACGCTTTTACGCTTCTAGTTCCCCAAAACGCTTTACGCTTTTAGGCTTCTATTCCGTAAATGGGTATTCTTTTCATGAAATTAATTATAAAAAATATATTTTAAAGGTAAATCACCAACAATTCGATACATTTGAGATCAAAAGATAAATACCAGGTACTTGGATGCATTCTCAATTTAAATAGAGGTACGGATTCACCAGCTAGGTCATTCCCAAATTCATTAACATAGATGGGAATGTGGCTTATTGTTAAGACCTATCTTAATGAACTTATTGTTAAGATGTTATGAGTTGCTTTACTTTAAACATGAATTACAAGCATTTATTAACTTATCTAAATTACGAGCTCTCATATTTTACATAGTATTTGTCGTACTTAACAGATTTTTAGCTATTTTACAGTATGTGTTAAAAACTTATGCTTTTAGCTATTTTACAGTATTTTACGTAGAATAGCGCTTTTGACTGGTTTAGATTAATAATGGGGAGGAGGAGAAGAAGTAAGGAAATGAAGGAGAAAATGCATTGACGCCGGTCTAAAAGTCTCCAACGGTCTCCTCCTCCTCCTACTACTCCGCCAGGCCAACTGTTTGCTTTCCCCCGCCATTTTTCTTCCTCCCTCTCAAAAAAATCCTTCTCCCTCCATTTCTCTCTCTCTCTCTCTCTCTCTCTCTCTCTCTCTCCTTGTTCTTCCGATTTCCCATCCCCAAAAGAAGGGAAAACAATCTGTTCCTCGAATTCGTTTCTTATGTGACCCCGTCGCCGAAAGCCAAATCCCGCCCCCGGTGATCCCCACCACCACCACAACGCCGGCCGAGATATGAGCAGAGAGAAGGTCAATGTCCGTCGGCGTCCTCGTCCTCTCTCTGCGTTTTCCCCCAACTCGTTGATTCCGCTTCTGCTGCTGCTATTGCTGTCGTTTTCGCCTCCGGTTTCCTGCCAAGACGACGATGGTGACATCCCCAGAAACATACAGACCGCCGCAGCTGGTGGCGGCGGTAATCAGGTCGCCGAGGAGCTCCTCTCGCAGGCGCTCTACAACAGTTTCGCCAATTTCACCACCATCTTCAAGCAGGACATCAAGAAGCACTTCGGTTTCTGCATTACCGACGTGTATGTTACCATTGAAGCTGTTTCGATTCCGTTTTTCGCCTTGGGTTTTTTTTTATTGTTTATCAGAAATCATTTTGTTTATGGCGGATTGCAGGGATAGGGATTGGAATGAAGCTTTCAACTTCTCCAAGAACACCAAATTCATGTCCAATTGCGCCAAGAGAACCAACGGTAAGAAAGATGAGTGATTCCAATGCCTGATTTGCAGCATTCCTTTCTGATTCAATTGGGTTGGTTTTGATTTTAAACAAGACTGGAAGTGGGTGGAGAGGGACGTTCATTTGTTCATTCATGTTCAATTTCTCGAAAATTTTGATGATGCTGCTGCGCAAATCTTGATGACCCTTTTTGTGTTGTGGCTTTGTGGCGGTGGATCAGGGGACATTGGGCAGCGTATATGCACAGCAGCAGAGATAAAGTTCTACTTCAATAGCTTCTTCACCAAGGGTTCGAAGACATCTAATTATTTGCATCCGAACAGGAACTGCAACCTGAGCTCATGGGTGTCTGGATGCGAGCCAGGGTGGGCTTGTAGCGTGGGAAAGGGAATCAAGGTCGACCTGAAGAACTCCAAGGACATGCCTACCAGAAGTTCCGATTGTGAGAGCTGCTGTGAAGGGTTCTTCTGCCCTCATGGTCTCACTTGCATGATACGTAAGTGCGAATTGGTAGAGTAGCTATTGGCAATAGAATGAAGCCGCATCATACATTTATGGGTATATCTTAACATTGCAAGTTGATCAAGTACGCATATGTGTATTATTTCCCACGAGACAACCTTCTTAGAACATGCGGCAATGGATATGCATTTCATACCAGATTGACAGGTGTTCAGAATTTCAGTCCCCTTTAGGTTTGGACATCCTTTGTTCTGGATAGGCATGGTGCTTGATCAAAAGATTCTTTATCTGCTTTTGATTCATGAGTTTGATAGTGAAGGAGAACCTTGAATTACTACTGCATGGCGATAAAAGTTGCTTGAACTGTACTTGCTTAACTTGCGCAGTTCGAGAGTTTCTTTCTGCTGAACTTGCATGAACGAATTGTACAATTAAAGTTTTTGACTGAGATGCAGTTGGTTTTTCCTTTCTTCTTTCTTTTCTTCCACCAATGCAGCTTGCCCGTTAGGTGCTTACTGCCCACTTTCAACACTAAACAAGACTACAGGCGTATGTGAGCCGTAAGTTTAAGTGCTGTCTTTTGTTACTCAGTTTAAGCTTCTTGTGCTTAGCCATGCGTTAATAACTATTAGCAGAAAACTCTTGTAGATACCATTACCAACTCCCTGCTGGGAAACCAAACCATACCTGTGGAGGAGCTGATATTTGGGCTGATATCGTGAGTACTGGCGATGTATTCTGTTCAGCAGGATCATACTGTCCGTCTACTATCGAAAAACTTCCTTGCACTAGGGGGTATTGTAAATTATCCCAAACCTTTGAGCACTTACTATAATCATACTTGCAGTTTGTTTTTCTGTTCGGTTTGCTGCTCTGTTAAGGATTAGACAGGTAATCCCTGTGCCGATTCCATCACTGACATGAGTACTGCGGTTCTATTTTTTGTGGTTTTCAGGCATTACTGCAGGACTGGTTCTACACATCAATCAGGTGGGTTCCTTTCCTCTGTGGTATAAACACTATATAAATATGAACTTCGTGTGTAATTTCTGCCCTTAGTAATGTTACCTGGCAATGGTCTGTTATGAACTTATGATACTTGTTTGCTGTTGAATGCTGAAGCAAATTGAGGCGACTTTTATTCAGAAAAATCTGTGGGTTTAATTTTAGGGATAATACCACTAGGAAACTCGAATTATTAAGAATGTGTCATTTGTGTCCTAAAGTATCTAATATGACATTTGTGTCCCAATCTATTATAGTTTTGTGTCATTTATGTCCCACCCTATTATAGTTTTGTGCATTTATGTCATAACTCGAACTATTAAGAATGTGTCATTTGTTAAATACTTATGGTCAACGCCGGTCAACTCTAACGGAAAAATAGTTTATGACACAAATGTCATATTGGATACTTTATGACACAAATGACACATTCTTAATAGTTCGGGTTTCCTAGTGGTATTATCCCTTAATTTTATATCTCTTAATTGATTTAGCAGCATACTAACTTTGCCACTGATCTTGCAGGGTGTTTCAAGTTGGCAACATGTGTACCACATTCAGCAAACCAAAACATTACTGCATATGGGCTCTTGCTTTTTGTGAGCATTCATCAGCTTAACTCGATTGTACATTTGTGCTTATAATTAATCACAAAAAGCCAGCAAATCAAGTTTTGATTTCTTCATCCAGGCTGGGCTATTCTTTCTGCTTATCATAATCTACAACTGTTCTGATCAAGTACTGGCAACTCGAGAGAAAAGACAAGCCAAAACCAGAGAGAAAGCAGTTCAAAGCGTAAGAGAAACCCAATCACGTGAAAAATGGAAATCAGCAAAAGAAACAGCTAAGAAGCACGCATTGGATCTCCAAAGCCAGTTCTCAAGAACATTTTCTCGTGTAAAGTCCAAAAGGGAAGACACCAGCTCTTCGACAAAAGCAAAGAAAAAGGAGAAAGGAAACCTCACAAAAATGCTGCAGGAAATCGAGGCCAACCCTGAGGGACATGACGGCTTCCATGTCGAGATCGGAGACAAAAACATTAAGAAACATGCACCAAAGGGTAAGCAGTTACACACTCAGAGCCAAATGTTCAGGTATGCATATGGCCAGATCGAAAGGGAAAAGGCTATGCAAGAGCAGAACAAGAACTTGACCTTCTCTGGGGTAATCTCGATGGCTAGTGATGTTGAAATCAGGAAAAGACCCACTATAGAGGTTGCTTTCAAGGATCTAACCCTCACTTTGAAGGGGAAAAACAAACACCTATTGAGATGCGTGACTGGCAAGTTATCACCTGGACGAGTCTCCGCTGTCATGGGGCCATCTGGAGCTGGAAAAACAACCTTCCTCTCTGCTTTGACTGGAAAAGCACCTGGCTGTCAGGTCACAGGCATGGTTCTTGTAAATGGTAAAGCAGAGCCAATCCAAGCATACAAGAAAATCATTGGCTTTGTGCCTCAAGATGACATTGTGCATGGCAACTTGAGTGTAGAAGAGAATCTTTGGTTCAGTGCAAGATGCAGGCTCTCTGCTGATCTACCAAAACCAGATAAGGTTCTGGTTGTTGAACGAGTCATTGAGTCCCTAGGGCTTCAGCCAGTGAGGGATTCTCTTGTAGGGACGGTGGAAAAGCGAGGAATCTCCGGTGGCCAAAGGAAACGAGTCAACGTGGGGCTGGAAATGGTGATGGAACCTTCACTTCTTATATTAGATGAGCCTACATCTGGTTTGGACAGCTCATCTTCCCAGCTACTCCTTAGAGCTCTTAGACGTGAAGCTCTTGAAGGAGTGAACATTTGCATGGTTGTCCATCAACCAAGGTACCAAAAGGCCTTCATTTCCTCTTTGTTTGTCGTTTCTTTCACGGTCGTATGATAATTCTCGTTTTCTTCTTTTGTTGCTTCAGCTATACATTATTCAGGATGTTTGATGACTTGATACTTCTCGCCAAAGGTGGTTTGACAGCGTACCATGGACCAGTAAAGAAAGTTGAAGAATACTTTGATGGACTTGGAATCACTGTTCCAGACCGCGTAAACCCTCCAGATTATTTTATCGACATCTTGGAGGGAATACTTAAACCAGCCTCTGGTGTACACTATAAACAACTTCCAGTGAGATGGATGCTTCATAATTCGTACCCAGTTCCCATGGACATGCTTCAGAGTACTGAAGGGCTTGGAGGCACTGCAGGGGAAGGTTCGAGCCATGGAGGAGTGCCTAGCGAAGCAGGGTCCGAGGCTCAGTCGTTCGCTGGAGAGTTTTGGCAGGATATGAAGTCTAACGTGGAGTTCAAGAAAGACAATATGCAGCATAACTTCTTGAGCATGCCTGACCTGTCTGGAAGAACTACACCTGGTATCCTTCAGCAGTACAGATACTTCCTTGGCAGGTGCGCCAAGACATTTTCTTGCTGAGTTTCACTTTGGCTCGTTTGAGGTGATTTACTGATATTATTCGCCTTCGTGATTTCTTTGAATGCATCTTTTCAGGGTTGGTAAACAGCGATTACGGGAAGCCAGGACGCAAGCTGTAGATTATCTGATTTTATTGCTGGCTGGTATTTGTTTAGGAACACTAGCTAAAGTGAGCGACGAAACCTTCGGTGCAGTTGGCTACACGTACACCGTCATTGCAGTTTGTAAGTAAATAGATATCGTCTTTTAAGTTCTCCTCTGTTATACACACCTTGACTGTCCGGTCTAATCACGACAAAATCTCTGCCATTGACATTTCAGCTCTCTTGTGCAAGATTGCGGCATTGAGGTCATTTTCTTTGGATAAGTTACACTACTGGAGAGAAAGAAGTTCTGGGATGAGCAGCCTGGCATACTTTCTTTCCAAGGACACCATTGATCACTTCAACACCCTCATCAAGCCCATTGTGTATCTTTCCATGTTCTACTTCTTCAACAATCCTAGATCAAGCATCTATGACAACTACATTGTATTGGTCTGCCTGGTGTACTGTGTCACTGGAATAGCTTACATATTGGCTATTGCCTTCGAAGCCGGTCCAGCACAACTGGTGAGAACACTGGACTAAAAACAAACTTCTTCCCCATATTTCCCCCTCTGAGCCTCTCATCTATGTCCTGTTTCATACAGTGGTCAGTGCTACTTCCAGTTGTTTTGACTCTAATCGCGACCCGGAACGATGATGGCATTGCTGGAAAACTATCGGACGTCTGCTATACCAAGTGGGCATTGGAAGCATTTGTTATATCAAATGCCAAAAGGTTAGCGCGTAGTTGACTCTGTTGTACCTGGTCATCCTTGGCAGTGCTTTGTTAGCTTGAGTCTTGATTTGCTTACTCCTCTTTCTACTTTCAGATATAATGGAGTATGGCTGATAACACGATGCGGTTCGCTCATGGAAAATGGGTATGATCTCAATCATTGGAACCGTTGCCTTATCCTTCTCGGTTTAACTGGCCTAGCTAGTCGTGTAGTTGCCTACATCGTCTTGGTTACATGCCAAAGGAGGTGAAATAATCTGTCAACTTGTCCTTGTAAATAGAAGAACGAACACAGTGCCTGGATTCTTGATCTCGAATTAGGGAACTTGTACAGCAACTGAAAAACAGAAAGAAAAACCTCGCATAGAGAGTGAGATGACTTGCAGTTGGGACCACCGGGAAAATATCACTTGTGGGAGCATGCTTGATAGAGGTCAGTCACTGCATTATGTGCAGAGTAATTTTGCATTGCAATCCAGCCTATGAAAATGTACTCTTCGATTGATTCAGTACAGGTGTTCTAGTTTAAGGAAATATAGGATAGAGGCAATCTTCAGGGTTTGCCTTCTATTGCTTCGGTAGAAGTTTAACAGTTAGTATAGATATGGTAAACTTCATCTGGAGTGTATTCCTGCTTTAACAGTCTAACCACAGTAACTGAATCTTCGCTATCATAATAATCATGATATGCTCATCTCAGCAGACGGTGAAGAATTGAAAGCATGAATTGATATGAATTAAATGAAAGCAAGACACCAACACATTCTTAGTTTACTGTATTGAAGAGAAAAAAAGGAAGCAAAATGTTCCTCTATGCTGCAAGACTATAAACAACGCTATCGACTCTTTCTCAGTTCCCCTCAACTTGTTGGCGATTATTTCCAAACCGTGTCTCCCATGAACTTTAGAGCGGGAACGCCTCTGATCTCTGCGTCGAACAAGGGTGCCTCCACTAATCTCAACTTGTCGAGACCAGGATCTTTCTGTATCATATCCAACGCACGTGCCTGATCCTGCATTACCCACAAACATAATTGAAGCTTCAAGATTGCAGATTACACCTGTTTTTTACTGGAAATAAGCATGTCTACAATTTCCTGCTATTTTCGGCGAAGAAGAAGCATATACCTTCCTTCTCATTGCACAGAACTTGCAATCTGTGGCTAATGGAGGCAACAACTGATTAACAACAAGCCTATGAACAGGAATGCTCTCCTTCAGCAAGGATGCATGCAGCCTCGATGATTCGCTCACTGCCATAACCTTGAAAAGCACACAAGTACAGTGCGAGGGAGACATGAATTTGCAATAATGAAGGGAAAGGAACTTTTGGTTAAAATTCTGTGTTCAACAGTTTGGAAATGGAAGGGAAAAAAACTGCTTGCAGTATTGAATGTCAACGAAGTGCTTGAACATTCTCTTTCTATCAAAAGCATCATCCATAGCTAAAGTGCGAAATTTCAAACGTACAGTTGGAATTGTGACGATGATGAACTCTGTGGAATCCGAGTCACGGAAAAGGTCTCTAACTTTGTACATTTTCTCTCTCAATTTCTCCAGCTTGTTTGACTTCAGGTTCACAAGGGAATGTTTAGGGATATATTGATCAGAGGGAAAAAGAAAACCCTAACACGAATGACATCAGTTGCTTACAGTGAGTTGTTGCTTCTGTCCATCATTTTTGCCGAACATAGACTTGAGTGCAGAAGTTGCTGAAGACAACTTTTCCTTCAGCTAGAGTTGGTTGATTCAGAAACGAGTTCAGTAAACAGCTATTGAACTCTTCATCCCAAAAAGCCACATCAGAAAAAGAGTTAATAATTCAACCTTTGTCAATCATACCTTCAGCATTTTGCCTATAGATGCATCCATGAAGTCTGGTAGAGATAGAAGCCGGAGTGTATGGCCCTGTAAGACCAACTCATGAAAAATACAATGTGAGTTGACCTGTATGACGAAATCTTAGGTACGTCAGAGCAGATTTTAACTAACCGTCGGCGCAGTGTCAAAGACTATGCGAGTGAATTTACTATATTCTTCAGACTCTGTGATTTGCAAAACCTGGAAAGAAAAAGAGCTCCATTAGGTCACAGTACTAGAATATATCGATTATCTCGTGACCTTACAGGAAAAAGAATATAAGAGATTGACATGCCTTGGAAACTGCAATAGCTTCATCCAACCCAGGCGGAGGCATGTCTAGCAACTCCCCAAGTTTCAGATCCCCAAACTACAACATCAGCAAAGTCAGTCAAAACTCAAAATCATGCCGTCTCCAGCTCATGAGGAGTATTAAACATACGATTGCTAACCTGGTCGGAAAGCATGCCAAGGCCCATACCATCCATAAGGTCTTTCACCCCATCATTACCCGCCTTTTGAGATGTTCGAAACTCTTCCTTTGCTTTCTCAGGGTTTAACTACGAGAACCAAAATGTTCTATTCAGGTAGTGGAACATGTTGAAATGAATCATCCACACAAGAAGATATAGAGTTTCAAACAGCTTGTTTAGTAAACAAGTACCTCGAGAGCAAACAAAGGAGAATCCACTCCTTGTACAGGTACAAGAGTCCCTCCAGTTAGATCCTGAGAACGAAGAACTAAACATGACTTTTATTATTCTAGAGCAATTTCCAGACAGACATATAACATATAAAAGAAAAACAGAACGGAACGGAACAAAAAGAAAGAGGAACACAAGAATGCAGAGAGATCACATATACCTGAGCAAAAGAATCACTCAAAGAGTGAGCAGGGTCGGTGGAGACAACTATGGTGGGGTGGCCATGGTTAGCAAACTTTACTGCAAGAGAGGCAGCACAGCTTGTTTTCCCAACACCTCCCTTCCCGCCTAATAGATAGAACTTCCTCTGTCTTCCGCTTATCATCTCATCAAATCCGGTAATAGTTCCAGCAGGAGTCGACATCCATCTAGCTGCAGGAAAATCTTACACCTCTGTGACCTCAAACTTGAGCAATACCTCAGAAGCCATAGAAATCTCACAACCAAGTTTCTGTGCACCAAGATCATAGCTTTAGCCTAGTATAAAAAGCTTGGCATTTCGATGGTAAGCCGGAAAAGTGGTAAGCTTGGCCGGAGGCTATCAACCAATCACATAGACTACAATACTTTAGCTCTCATTCAAATGTAGCCCAGGGCCAAGATCATATCTTTATCCTAGTCTAGATAGCTCGAGATTTCCATGGTAAGCAGGGAAAAGGATCAACTAGGTCAGAGGCTATCAACCAATCACCCAGACTACAACACTTTTTGCTCTCCTTCAAATGTAGCTGTCAACCAATCACCTAACCTAATCACTCTGTTCCTCCAGTTGAAGTGACAACATAATTGCATCACTGTTCTGCCATTCAATTAGCCTCTTAACATTCAAATTTCAGTCCCATTGCCCAAGAAAGTATCCGGAATACAAACCCCAGATTCACAATGGAGAATGAGCAAAAGGATCACCTTGGAGAGGAAGCTGGAGGGGTTTTCCATACATTGCTGTTGCTTCAGAAACTAAGCTCCTGCCAATTCTGGAGAGCTGCGTATAAAAAGTTCGGCCTTTGCCGAGACTGTGGAGAAGAATCGCCATAGGAGAGTGAACCAGATGTTTCGCTCAAATTCTCAATGCAAACTGATTGGACCCGAATGGAGCTATGAGACTCTGAACTGTCGTGGGGGTTTTAGAGGTTTTAATTTTACTAGGGTTTTACAGCGAATATTTTCCTCTCTTTTTTTCGCCTTTATTGTCACCCCTTTAATTTCAGGTTGACGAAGGTAAAGGGCTTCTAAGGCCCAAGCCCAATATTTGTTTTCACAAGCCCGTAATGGGAATTCATTGGCTTTTTAGATTTTAGTTTTACCATATCAACTAGCTTTTACCCGACCCGTTGGTCGGATGATTTCATCTTATTTTTCATTACTTCATAATAATCGAAAGTGATCTTTGCACTACTTGATAATTGTGACATTGATAACAATTAGTTCATATGTATTTTTGTTAATCAGATTATTCTAACTCACTACGGCCTATACATGTTTCGTATTAAAAGAATTTGCCCTATTTATTGTATTATAAATTGCTTAAAATTATTTCTTTATATTGGTATTATTAACTTGGTTTACTATTAGATACAAACAAAACTAAAACAATTATGCATTAAATTAAAATAGTAATTAGAATTTCTTCAAGGAATTAACTTATTGCTACAAAAGCATAAAATTGATCATCTTAAGATTTCCAATCGTGCTCCATCAGACACAAATAAAAAACCTTTCACGAACATAATAGGAGGGAAGCATATAGCTAAAATAAAGAAGCGAAATGGCAGACCGATAGAAACAAATATCAAAAGCGGGCTGGTTGATGGCTGAGAATTACCTTGACAGAGAGAAGCTGCTAGTGGAGTTTTCGCTGAAACGCTTTCATGGGTCTGTGTGATTTAAACTGCCTTTTATACGCATAACGCAGAAGGTGATTTCGTTTGCTGGCGTGAATCGAGCTTGGGTTGGTAGCTGAAATTACCTCGACAGAGAGAAGTTGATAGTGGCATTTCTAGAGGAAGCACTTTAACACCCCAATTTCTTCGTTAGAACATTACAGCCGCCGACGTCGAATCTCAGACATGGAGAGCAGGAGGATATGGGTGGATCTAGCTACCTCCGACACAATCCCTATTCGACACTGAATTTGCCCACTGACATCCACTTGGACGTCGTCCAACCACTGACATGCAAAACAACCGTTTGATCCTGGCTTCCCAATGAAAGGAGAGGACGGAGAACGACGATAGAGATGAAGGGAGCGGAGGAAGGGCCCTCTACGAAACATTTAGGCCAACAGTGGTAGACGACTAATGTATCAATCCCTAGCCTTTCTTACAATCATTGTTATCCTTATCACCCAACATTTTGCTAAACCCATTACCTATTGCAAATTTTAGGTAGAGTTCCTACTAAAGTACACAAATCCCCCTACAACAATTTAATCAGAACCACTGGTTAGACATTCACTCATGGCAAATTTGAGAAACTGGTGCAAAACTCTACCATCCTAAATTTGAAAATAGTCAAGTGTAAAAATAATTTAAGTCCATCCAACTATACCTGAAATAATAAGGGATCCCACAATACATCATCATATACAACTAACATTGCTATGTAAGTTAAGCATTCTAGGCAGGGGCGGATACATGGGCCTCCGGGACACCCCTAAAATTTGGGAAAACGATTATCCAACCTCCGGTAGTAATTTCGTATGTGTATACAAAATATAATTGGTAATCCGGGACACCCTAACATTTGAAAAAATGATTATCCAACCCTCGATAATAGTTTGCTTATGATTAATAAAATATAAGTGGTAGTCCGTGTTATTCCAACCTAGGACACTACTATTATCAAACATATTCCAATTATGTTGCTACTCATTTGTTATTCTATTTTAAACATCATGCAACAGTAAAACGCTATTTCTTTATCCCCCAACTATTTTCAATACCTAATAATTAAACTACGTACACGCTACCCTTAATTTTGAATTGATTTTATGGTTACATGGCAAGTGTTGAAAGAGTCTTTTCTACTTTGAGCTACATTAAGAACAATGTTAGAAATCGAATATGTGATAAGTTCGTGAAGTATTGTCTAGTAGGATATGTAGATTTTTTGAATAGTGCAGACACGGAGTTTATTTATATTGTTTTTTCAAAATATGAATTTTAATTTATTATTTAATAAAAATTTTATAAAAATTATACAAGTATGATATTTTTAATATACGAATTATTTAATTTATTATATAATTAAATTTAATTTTTGAAGAGGACACCCCTGTGAAAATTTTCTGAATCCGCCACTGATTCTAGGAGCTAGGAAATATATAGCGTAATGTAGTAGTGTTGCAACTTGATTAGAAGATAGAGCCATAGATAAAAGAGGGGAAGAGATAGTGTATATATATATATAGTTATTGTTAGAAGGCATGATGATTTGCATGATGCTCCATGCATAAAAAGAAATGGAGTCACAAACTTGGTGAAGTATTCATACAAAGTGACTTAGCAAAATAAAACGTGTAGGTATAGAGAAACACACAATCCACTCAGCTATAATGCGTATAAAGTCATCGATAAACCTAATTGAACATTCATGAGAATAAACATTCAAAAACTCGATCATCAGTGCATCACTTTCTGAATTCACATGGACCTTCCTCTTTAGTGACTCGACTAAAGGTGTTGCAATATAATATCATGGTTCGCTTGATCAATTTTGGTGCATTTGGCAACATCAAGGTCACCAACTTCATGTTCACTACTAATATTATGGGAGCTTTAGGCATTAATATTTTTAGTATCGAGCAAAGCTTATTGATACATCCACACAACCACCCTATCCATTAAAAAACACGAAATATATGTAGCTCATTAAGCCATGGAGATTCAAGAAACACATATACAATGCAGTGACAATACTAAACCACATAACTCAACTTTTGAACGCCACAAAGTTTGGCAAAACTACAAAGATGTAGAGATAATAATAACTTAACAACTTTACCAAAACTCATACCCCCAACACTGTCTAATTCTATTATAATAATAAAAGTACCTATATAGCTAATTGAGTACTACTTTTCCTTACCTAAACTTATGTAGGGAAGCTATGAGAAACTTCAAATCAAGAATAGACACAGCAAAATAAAACACCATGACACAATCTACAAAAGGCATTCATCCTTTGTTGGTGGCCAGCTTTTAATTTCCCTAGAAATTTATTAGTTTCCAAGAACATAACAAACAAAAAAGGCCCGGAGGAGAAATCAGCTGTGGAACAGAATACTCTACATAATGATATGATAAGATGAATGCATCAGATCTATGTTTGAGACATAACTTGGGCCTATCAACTCCAAGAACAACATGCTGAATTTCAAATGAGAACACAAAACTTTAAACTAAACATTGTAGATTCTAATTTTTCACTAATTGTCTTATGAATACTAATGCTAAACCCTTATCATTTCTAGCAAATCCTAAGTTTTTGTCATGAACAATAAAAATGAAGGTATCTCACAAAGAGTGAGCCAACCCATGGTATCCCAAAACCGAAGCAGGAAACTTTGGGCATTCTCATTTAAAAAGAACAGCAAAAGGAAACACATGTTTATTTTGTGAGACAACTTATCCTGCTGCCACTCACCAATACAAACTATAAAAGCACATCTCATGAGAATATGTAAAGCATGGTAAGGCTTATCCCACCACTGCTAATGTCACAGTCTGCGCCAGTCATGACACCTTCCAAATTGAAAGCTGAAGGAAAGAGCAAAGTACCAACTTGCACGCCACGATGGAGGGAGACAGTGCAAGTGGCACCAGCAAATCCGACAATGGCTAAAGCCGAAAGCTTTATTAGAAAACTCAAAAGCGAAAATAGGGGTGGTGGGATCCTGGGACGAAGAGGGGCAACCCGGTCTCCCGAAAACAGGGGCGGAGAGAATAGTAGGAGAACATCGAATGTGGGGTTTCCAAAGGGTAACATTAGTGCGACATGCCTGTAATTCAAACATGGAGAATAGAATACAAAGAACAAAACAAAAAATGAAACACAAAAAAAAAGGAACAATAAGAAACTGAACATAAAAGAATAGAAAAATGAACCACGATGGAAATCAACAACAAATAAAGCCCGCAAAAGAAAAAGGTTAGATAAAATCGACTGAAGGTGAGCGAATGACATGCCCACAGTTCATAGCACCGGATCTGAACATCCCGACAACAGATGAAGTTGTGACTGGTTAGCGAGCCTCCTTTGTCCTTTGTTCCTCTCCAACCAGAATTGCGAACTATTCGACGTCAAAATCGAGCGCGTGGCCCTCTAGCTGGTTCCCCTTTTGCTGTTGCTCGGTTGCCATTCACTCAGTCTTGGAGAATAGCGTCGTCGACTATATCCATCAATAGGGAGCAATCCAGAACGGGAACTGGAGAATCCGAGTAGAGAAGGCCCCAATAGGCGAGGTCACACAAAAGAGATTTTGAATTTGCTCACCGACGAACCAAAATTGGAATCCCCACCTCTGGCCGTCGCAACTCAGAAACCTAGATCTTCCCCTTTCGTCGCCTGATACCCGAGTTTCCTTTGCCGACGAAAAAAACAAAGAAACTGATGCGAAGGGGAAGAGGAAGGAGCTTTGCCTCTGGATTTTGTTGTTTTGCAAATAAATACAAATTAAATGAGAACGTGGGCCTGGAAGGAGAGAAGGTGGGTAGTGGACAGTTTTTTGGTTCTGAAATCAGGCGGGACTCCTTTTTTTCCCCGCTTAACACTCTGCCACATCAGCTTCCTAAAATCACTCTATGGGTAGGAAATTTTGAATGGGGGTGCAGTTTTACTTTTCAGCTATAAATTATACTGTTGATCACTCAAAGAGTCATGTCAAATACCATATGCCCTCTTTTGTGGGTTAGTATATGCGATTATTCATAAAATTTTGCAGTGATTTAGTAGAATTGTATTTGAGTCTCAATACAAATAATTTGATAGAAGTTTATTTCATCTACATTTGTCTTGCATTTACAATTGTAAGATGATATGACATGAATATTTACGTGGCATGGCATATGTGTCATGAAAAATTTACTATTTCGTACTACCAATCATTTAATCCATACATACATGATGCTATTGGCATAGTAGTATTAGTGAACAAGAGAGTATCGCAAAGCTTAGTTCGAATTCAAAAGGTTTTTGACATATCGTTTTCTTGCGCTCTTTTTAATGCAGAAGAAGTAGCTGCTGCAACTATTAACAAAAGAAAACTGATAATGACGTGAAACCATGGACAAAAATCCAATATCTTAAAAGAACTTTTAATGTAGAAGAAGTATAGCTGCAAGCCTGCAACTATTAACAAAAGAAAACTGATAATGAAATGAAACCATGGACAAAAATCCAATATCTTAACAATATATCACACAAAATTAATTTTATATATTTTGGGACACATTACGCTAGAAGGAGGGCTTGAACCTCCGACCTTGTGGTTAACAGCCACACGCTCTAACCAACTGAGCTATTCCAGCTAATTGATTGCACTACGAAATTTTCTGTCATCACATTATGACTTTATCACAGAGTTTTGAACCTTTTCTTCTTACATATGACATTACTTAAGATAATTACCCTAGCCTGTAACTAACTAACTAACTCTCTCTCCCTCGCCTCCTTATCACCACCTTCGATCGTCTTCCAAACTGTGATTTTATTCTCCGTTTGAAATCTGCTTTTCTTCCGTCGTTGATGAGAGAAAATGCCTACAACCGCACCCCCTTCGTTACTTTCTCTAGCAACCCAACCGCAACTATATATACAAACTTCGTTTCTACAGTATTCATGGATTAACATGATGATGGAGCTTTATGATCACCTCCATTGTTTCATTTCCATAGCAAGCTAGCAGAAGTAGATGGCAGGGGAAGAGAAGAGAAGAGAAGAGAAGAGAAGAGAGAATCGCTTGAAAGAGAGGTAACTAGTGAGTGTATTATGGTTCATAAGCAACATTGCATGACTTCATAGCAGATGCCTTGTATATATAGTTAGGTAGGGTAGCGAACATGTCTACCATACGCTTTCAGATTTACCGACAAATGCAATGATAGTCAAATTTTTAATTTTAAGATGTCCTTCACTACTGAACTGCAGTTCTTATGAGTTTGGTTCAGTCTGCCACGTACTTGTATTTTTGTGACAGACCAATTGCCTTAACAAGGACAAAGTTCGTAACATAGTTATATGGTAAAGTCGAAATCTTTTAGGCTGGAGGTCTATTTGTGGATTGAATTGGTTGGTACCCATTTTAGTTTCGTATAAGCCATTGAAGAAATGTGAGGTTAGGATTAAAGTGACCCAAAAGGATGTTTAAGGCTTTGGGATGAGCCTAGGAAAGTTGTTTTTTTTTTTGGTCGGTTGGTGAATTGAGGGCGAATGGTTAAGGAGAAGGTGATTGTTGGTGCATTAATTGTGGTGGTGGTGCTATTGGCGATTGGGTTTTTGCCGGTGGCCGGCGGGGAGATGACGAAAGTGACAAAGGAACAAGCGATAGCGGCGATGGCGAACACGTGCATGCCGGTGTGCATGAGAGAACGTGGGGCGACGGTGCCGGTGTGCCGGGAAACTTGTGAGCAGGCGAGCATCGTTGTTCTCAGGAACCCTAGCGTTCGGCTGGCGCTTAAGATGCAAGCCAAGCTTTATTAGATCCTTTTTTTTCTTCTTCTTCCTACTTCTTCAATTTCTTTTTTCTGTGTTTTTCTTCGTGTTTTAGATTAGTATATTCGGAGGATAAATAGAATTACAGTTTTCATATTTGAAGATTAAACTTTGTTGACGATTTTTTTTTGTTTTTCGTTTTGTTTTTGCATTGTGAATACTGAATAGGGAAAATCCACCTTGTTTATTAGTTGACTTTACTGTGATGAATATGCCATCCCGTGTCAAATGCTCCTTTAATTTATTGCTGCAAGTTACTGAACGTTCTGAATAACTTGGAGAAACCATAATTGCCACAAAGAAAGAAGGGGGGAAAAAACGAATTGGATTTTTTTCTCGTCCACTAGTTTAGACTTGCTTGACTTAATTCAAATTAAATTTCTAATTTTTTTTCTATTTCGAATTAAATGTCTTTCAATAATTGAAGAAAACGATATAACAAACTCATTCAGTTAAGTCAATATAAATTAAGATAACACACATTATACTCAAATCAGCGATACCATAGCGAAGTTCAAACATATACAAAAGCGGTAGGATCGTCATAGAACATTCTGTCATTCATAATGATTTAGATCACATATGGAGCTTTAACTATGGTTAAAGAGAGAGGGATATGCAACATAGAGAGTGGTCAAGCGAGAGTAGGAATCTTTTTCCATGACTACTAGTGATGGTAATGGGGCGGGGCGGGTACCTCAATTCTCATGTCCTGCCCCACGCTACTACGGGTCGGGCGGGTAAAACCCGCGCGGGTACGGAGCGGGACGGGTCGACCCACTCTTACATGTTGTTAAAAAAAATACAAGTAAATTATAAGAAGTTGGTAAATTAATTAAACTAAATAATAACGAAAATTGGGACTTGTGATTAATTAAACTAAATAATAAGAGGTGGCATTAAATTATAAGAAGTTGGTAAAGCAAAATAGATATGACATATGTGGTCTTGAGGATTGAACCCACCCACGTCCTTAAAGAGACAAGTCAAATTTGATTTTCATTAGACCACATAGTTATTATGTAATATAATTTACAGAACATGTTGATAATCGACACAAAATAGATCGAAACGGAACCGAAACAAGACACGATTTACGTGGTTTCCTCGTTCAGTATGAACGAGACTAGTCCACGGCCGAAGCACACAATTCTATATTCAGCTTAAGTTCATGTTACATGGTACATACATATATATAGGCTACACGTATGAGAACCCTAGAGATGATTCTCGACCGACTAACCTACATATATAATGGGCTTATAACCAATCACCTAACCCAAGACCAGCCAATACAATTGTGGGCTTCGTACAAGAAGGCCTATTACTTAACAACCTCCCCCAAATTGATGGGGTTACACAACATCAATTTGCTAGCCAGATAAGAGTGTCTACTAGCAGTAAAGGCCTTCGTAAACAAATCGGCTATCTGATCCTCAGATGATATATAATGAAGACGTATTGTGCCATCTCGAACCAAATCCCTGATGTAGTGTAGATGAACCTCAATATGTTTTGTCCGATTGTGCAGTACTGGATTAGTTGCTATCTGAATAGCACTTGTATTATCCACAAACAGCTGCATGGGAGTGTCGCATATTACACCTAAATCACCTAGCAGGCGACAAAGCCATTCAAGCTCAGAATTAACGTCGGACATGGCTCGATACTCTGCTTCAGTAGAAGATTTTGATACTCTATCCTGCTTCTTACAACGCCAAGACAGGAATGAGTCTCCAAGCCGAATACACCACCCAATAGTAGACCTACGAGTATCCATACACCCAGCATAATCAGAGTCTGAGAAAGCCTGTAAATCACACGTACCAATGGATGGAAGAAGCAAACCAACACCACGAGTTCCTTGTAGGTATCGAAGCAAACGACGCACAACATCCATATGAGCCGTACGTGGTGTGGCCATAAACTGACTAACTATCTGCACAGCATATGAGATATCAGGACGAGTAGAAGTCAAATAAATTAAACTCCCTACGATGGTACGATATTGCTTCCCCCCATCCTCCAAAGGATCGCTCGATTCCTTGCTCAGTTTGAGGTTTAATTCCATTGGTGTAGAAGCAGGTAAACAGTCACTCATGTGTGCAGAATCAAGAAGATCATCCACGTACTTACTCTGGTGAAGGAGGATACCTCGCGGAGACCGATGAATCTCCAGCCCAAGGAAATAAGACAAGGCACCAAGTTCTTTAAGATTAAAGGAAGCATGCAAGCCCTTCTTAAGAGCCTGAATACCATCAATATCATCACCGGAGACAATCATGTCATCCACATAAACCAGTAGAACCACGATACCCCGAGAGGAATGCGAAGTAAAGAGAGAAGGGTCGTTCAAGCTCTGCTGAAACCCAAGACCAACAACAGTCTCCTGAAACTTATCGAACCAAGCACGAGGTGCCTGTTTTAACCCATAAAGAGAGCGACGAAGCAAACAAACCTGATCTGCCGTACCAAATCGATATCCAGGAGGACGTTCCATGTACACAGTCTCCTTCAAGTCACCATGCAAAAAATCATTCTTGACGTCGAGCTGAAATAACGGCCACCCTCGGAGAGCAGCAATAGCAAGCAGTGACCGGACCGTAACCATTTTTGCTACAGGAGCAAATGTCTCCTCAAAGTCAACTCCATATTCTTGAGCAAACCCTTGGGCGACAACACGAGCCTTATTCCGCTCCAAGGTACCATCTGGTCTGACTTTGATTGTATATACCCAGCGACTCCCGATGACAGGAACAGAAGGAGGAGGCCGCTGTACGAGATCCCAAGTGTGATTTGCATGGAGTGCGTCAACTTCGTCATCCATCGCATTGTCCCATTCAGGAATACCATGGGCTTGAGAAAACCTGGTCGGAACAAAAATGGGCTCAACATCAAACGTAACATAATCCTGCAGCCGAGAAGGGAGCTGCCCAAGGTTGCGGCGAAGAGATCGTCGAGGAACTGGCGGAGGAGAAGAGGGTGGAGAATCTGTTGCTGACGAAGAAGAGCTGACCTCCGAGCCTGAAGGAGTAGGGCTGCCAGGAGAAGAAGGAGGGGAGTCGGGGGGTAGCGTGTCATCATCAAGAGCTAGGCCAGCCACATCATCGTCATCGGTGAACGAGGGAAGATCAACATCATTAGAAAACAAAGGGGACGGAAGTATGGACGAAGGGTAATACATCAAATTTTCGAAGAACACGACATGACAGGTAATACGAAGACGTTGGGACACTGGATCAAAACAGAGATACCCTTTGTGAATATCACTGTACCCTAGGAAAACACAACGAACTGTCTTAGATGTAAGCTTGGTACGTTCCCGGCTAGATAGAAGAGCAAAACAAACGCAACCGAATACTCTAAGACGCGAATAAGGGGGCTGGACACCAAACAAGCAGTAGTATGGACTCGATTGACCTAAGATAGGAGTGATCTGATAATTGATGAGACGAACAGCAGTGGCAACAGTCTCAGGCCAGAAACGAGAAGGGACACGAGAGGCTAATAAGAGAGCACGAGTAGTTTCAACGACATGACGATTTTTACGCTCAACCAAACCATTTTGTTGAGACACCCCTGGACAAGACTTCTGAGTTAACATTCCCAATGACTTATATAACTCAAGAAGAGGAGTGGAACTAAATTCCCCACCAGGATCAGAACGAATGATACGAACAGTCTTTCCAAACTGCGTTTTGATCATAGTGAGAAATTCAGTAGCAACGGAAAGCAAATCAGACTTAAGTCGAAGGAAATAGACCCAGGTATATCTTGTGGCATGATCAACAAATAAGGCAAAGTACTTATATCCATGACGAGACGTGGTAGGACTAGGACCCCATAAGTCGGTATGAACCAAGTGAAACGGATCAGAAATAGTGGTGGTACTAGAAGGGAAAGAAATTTTGGTCGCTTTAGCTTCAACACAACTAGTACACTGAATTTTCAAAGATGATCCGACAGTATCATTACCAAATAATTTCTGTTTAAACATTGTCGCAAGGCGAACAGAATTGGGGTGACCTAAACGAGCATGCCACAAATGGAATTTTTGTTCACCCATACTCGAAAAAACAGGAAAGGACAAAACCCTAGACACCGAGTGAGACGAACCACTCCTAGACACCGAAATGGAAGGGGAAATATCCGACAACGACGAATGTGACGTAGCTGGCAAATCTTGAAGCTCATCCAAGTGAAAAACACGACCAACCTTGCTACCCCGCCCGATCTCCCTCCCTGTCTTCAGATCCTGACTAGAACACCCATGTGGAGCAAAAACAACACGACAGTCATGTTCAGTGAGTTGACCAACGGACACCAAGTTTGGAACTAAACTAGGTACATGTAATGTGGCAGGAAGGGATATTTTTGAACTATGCACCGAACCAATACCATTAACACCCATCCGTTGTCCATTAGCAACTTGCAAACTCATATGACTAATAGGACGAATATTATCAATGTCAGATGCACGACCAGTCATATGATTAAAGCATGCGGAGTCGAGAATCCAATGAGAAAATTTACCCGATGCTTGAAGACTGGAGAAGGCAGAACTGATGGCCTTATTAACGAGTTGCTCCAAAGACTCAACAGAGATCGAACCCCCAGCATTAGCACCAGCTGGAGTTGCAGCGAAGGCAGGACGAGATTGCAAGACACCAGACCCTTCACCACGTCCTTCAGCACGACTCAGCATCAACCGGCAATCAGGCACTATATGCCCGGACTTCTTGCAGTACACGCAAAAGTTGTGTTTGCGGCACTACTTCTTCGTGTGACCTTTCTCCCAGCTGTGATAACATTCGACATCGGAGGACATAACCCGACGCTGAAACTGGGGCCTATGCGCAGCGAACACATCATCATCAAAACGTGCTCCATCCGACGGAGCTCCTTTGACATCATTGACAGTCGACTTGGCAGCAATAGTCGACTTGGCAGCGACAGAGAACGTTGACAAGTTATTCCCGCCGCCTGGGCGAGCATCAAGAAGAGCTTGCGTACGAAGAAGGGTCTCCTCCCGTATCAAATCACCAAGAACCCCTTCAATCTTCAAGTTCTCCCGGTTAAGAAGGGTAGCACGGACAGGTTCGAACTCAGGGTTGAGGCGCATCAAGAAGTGAAGTAGCCGGAGTCGATCACGTTCAGTTTTCGCACCTGCCGAAACACCTGCCGAAAGAAGCGAAGCAGATACGAGGTCCTACTCAGCCCAGATTTTCCGAGCAGCCCCATAATATGTCGCCACGTCCTGATCGCCCTGAGTGAGATTGGAGAGTTCAACCTCGAGTTCGAACTGGCGGTTGACACTGGTCGTCGCATAAGTCTCCGTGAGAGACTTCCACATCTCTCCACCTGTAGATAAAGCACGTAACCCTAACACAATAGTAGGTTCAACAGATTAAGATCCATGATTTTACCCTTGCATCATTCTGTATCTAGGCAGCAAGGTCCTGTTCAGTGGCGGGCGGAACAACCGGCCGAGCCTTGCTACCATCAAGAAATCCGAACAAACCCTTCCCTTCCACATGCACCCGAAACTGAAACTCCCATAGAGCAAAGTTCGTCGAGTTGAGCTTAGCCGAAACACGATCCGAATCCATCGTCTCTGATACCATGATAATCGACACAAAATAGATCGAAACGGAACCGAAACAAGACACGATTTACGTGGTTTCCTCGTTCAGTATGAACGAGACTAGTCCACGGCCGAAGCACACAATTCTATATTCAGCTTAAGTTCATGTTACAGGGTACATACATATATATAGGCTACACGTATGAGAACCCTAGAGATGATTCTTGGCCGACTAACCTACATATATAATGGGCTTATAACCAATCACCTAACCCAAGACCAGCCAATACAATTGTGGGCTTCGTACAAGAAGACCTATTACTTAACACATGTACTAGTTATAAAATTTGTACAATATATATTTAAGGTTCTAGGGGCCGGGACCAATCCCGAGGGAGCCGGGGCCCACCCTACGGACAACATAGTTCCGCCCCTGGGAATGACGAGTTGGTTGGTGCAGGTTGATCGATTCTCATATAGTATTTGAAGAAAATAAATGCAACAAATTAATTTTTTCTGATAAAACAAAGGTGGGATACTTCATAAATGAGATATAGATAATAGACTGAATAAGTGAGTCCAATTAGGTTAAATATGAAGTCTTGCACTTATTTAAGATTTTATTGGGTGAATATATGATTAAGAAGTCCAGATAGGTAAAAATAGTTCAAATAGGAGAAATTTGAGGCAAATCGAATAGAACTGTGAGACTTTTTTTCGGTGCATGGCGATGCTTCTATTTTAAACCAAAAATGGAAGGGGAACTTATTTATAGCAATATCTCGAAGCTGAAAGCAGGTCGTCATTTAATAGTTAATGCCTAGGGTTAGAAAAAAGCTCCAACAAAAGTTATAAAGCGTATTCGATGTGTAAATTAAGTATTAATGTTTGAGATAGTGGAAATTTAGATACAAGACTTGTGTTAATCAATTATACTTAATGATGTCGTGTCAATAGAAAAAATTGACTTCAATAAATTGTGTTATTTTTTCGTTGATTGTTGGTCTTATAGTTATCATAGTTGTAACAACAAAAAAAATCCCAACAATCTCACTACTCAAATTATCTCAACAATCTCACCTAAAAGATAAGATTTAGCTCTCCATTATTTAAATGATATCTTTTCATATCAAACAAACAATGTTTTTACTGTATGTACGTAAAAAAAAAAGAAAAAAAATGATCGATTATGAACAATACAAGCAATTTAACAATTTCAATCAAATTATCACCCAAAACGAAACGATGAGTTACATGTCTATGAGTTTGCAGAAGTCATATGAGTCCCAGCAATCCTGTGCTTGGGTTTGAGGCTTTGAGCTAACTTCAGTTAGCTCAAAGACACATTTAGAGGAAGTGATGGTAAAAATAATTGTCCGTTATGCAACCCAAGACACATTTAGAGGAAGTTCGTGTTAAACATTTAGATGAACACAAATATAATGTATTAATGTGGTTAATTCTTATATGAAAATATGTTAACTGTACCATTGATTGTTCCTTTCATGAATCTTTTCGCGGTGTGTGTGCCATAGGAAAAGTCCTTCACATACGCCTTTTTATGTATAAACGGCTTGTCAAAAGAATCTGGAGTCTGAATTCTAGACTTCCATAACTGTGTCTGCAAAGTCTCCATTAATGTCGATCGAGCTGTATTTTCACTGCATGAAATCTCTGAAATAATCGTCTCATGCATGCATGTTATGTCGAAATAAGAGGGTGAAAGTTGAAACATAACTCTCCATATATATGATGAAGAAATTAGCTAGCTTTTACCACTAATTTAACGTTGAACATCAAGAAATCTCCATATATAGTATTCCATTTCCTTCGTGACTATGATGATGAGGGTAGCAAGTATAAAATAGTTGTCCATATCGTGACAAAAAAAAAAACATTTACATCATTAAGTCGGTTATTATTCTAACAACATTTTTACCATGTATTTTGTCACCTGGCCTGCGAAGGTATTTTAAGATGATTTAAAACAATTTGATTTCATATACTATCGTGGGTTAGCCAGCCGACGTTCTAGACGATCCAAACGAAATGGAACTCAACAACTCTTCCACTTTGACTTTGCGGGTTGTTTCAGTTTTGCCTCTAGGGTCAAGAAATCTTCGATGAAAGGTTGAGTCAGAATATGTGTATTTTAATGATCATTTGATCTTCTTTCTGGTTATCCAAGCTTGCTAAAATTTCCAAAAATTATCACTAAACAAGTTATAATTCCACCTTATTATCAGTCATATCAATGGGAAAACGAACGTATATAGAAAGACGAGAACTTGCTTTTCATAGACCAGAAGAAAAAACAGACCATATGAAAAGCAGTTTCATCAAACGAGAAAGTTGGTGATTGGGGCCGACTTTGGTTACACGGCTTCCTTATAATCTCTCTATAACATGATGGTAAACTATGCATATATGATAAGTAGTCTCTCACCCACCTAATCGCGTATTCTAATAAGCCGGTAATTAATTCGAATAAGAGTGGTATAATTAACCTTCTGTTAACAATTTGAGTTATTAATATTAGCTAATTTATGACATAATACTAAAGATGGTTTGATCAAGTGATCGTTTCGACCGAACCGAAATTATGAATATATATCGGGTCCCCGAATTCTCCCAAACCTCAAATCGAATTTGAACCGAATTATAATTCGGTTCGGTTTTCACAAAAAAAAACCCCGAATTTGTGAAGCTGCTTGTATCTTCTCGCTTTTAAATTATTTTTCACCCCTAATATAAACAATAAATATGCAATTATATGCATCATCAATGATAAAAATCAAACTTTTCATCACATAAGTCATAAAACATTTCAAATATTTAAGTCCAAAAACAACTGCAAACATAAAAATCTACCATTTGGAGCTTGCAATTATAGTATTTCGGTTTATCGGTCGGAAATCGGTTCGGTTGAAAGAACCATGGTTTCCGAACTATCCATATTTTCCTTTTGAATTCCGAATCAAATAGCATTAATTCGGTTCGGTTTAATTCAATTTCGGTTCGAATTTACCGAAGCGGGTGCCCACCCCTACTGTTCAAATCTCTACGCGACCGTCAATATTAACAATGATACCCATCCCAATTCTCAACATAGGTAAGATCATGTAATACCCGACAAACGTGGTTTCAAATTGCAATCAAAGAAAAGGAATACCAAATTGAAAATGGAAGCAGAAAACCAGATTGAATCAGAGGGAAAGGAATGATACGTCAACGGGCGTACTATTTATTCAAAAAGGTTTATCAATTATCAACACCAAACAAATAATGCAAATTAGTGACGCCTTATATACAATTAGTCACTATTAATTATGGTACTATATTAGCAATATAATGGAAATTGTCAAACTATATGGCTCAGAAAAAAAAAAAAAATTCAACATTCGCTCTCCTAATTAATCATGAGGCTTCCATGACCTATTTTCAATTATTCAAGCTTTTAACTGCCGAAACAATTATACTGACCCCAAATTTAATTTGGTCAGGTCAAACACGAAGAAAATGATGAAAATCTGAGTTTACTAGGCAAAATCACAGTAAGAAATTTTAAGTTGTGGAGTTGGCTTCGAGAGGCTTCCTGCAGTGTGAAACATATATGTGTTTTCCCATTCTATATATCGAGCTATTTCACCAACTGTCCTCACTAATTAACTTCAGGATTCGTCGCGCCTCATGACCAGATTTTCGTAAATTCGTGAATTTCACGAATTTGGGAACTCCAAATCGGCCAAATCTGTAGATGATGAATTTGACTCTTCTCAAAATTTCTCCAACAAACACGGGTTTCTCTACAAATTCATGATAGTTTGGATTAATTAGAGTATTAAATCTATCACCACAATCCAACGGGCGAACGAAATTATTTTAGGTGCTTCCAAATTATTATTGTAAGATCAGTAACAACAAAGTTGAGCTGTGGAAATCCTAGAACTCTTTTGGTGTTTCTCATTCATACTTTGGGTTTAAATAGGTCACGCGCTTGCCCTACATGACAAGGTGTGCTAGCTTACCTTTGAAGAGAACAACAAGAAAGATCATAAAACATAACTTAAACTAAAGTATACTCTAAACTAAATAACGACATTAAACTAAATATGATGATGATAATTTTTTCTCTAAATATTGTCGATCCACTTTTGACATTCATGATCTGTCGGTTTGAATGTTGACGATATCTTTAAATATCTCCTGTTAATCCGTAAAACCATTAAGAGGTCGTTTGGATTGAGTATTTGACAAACTTGTTGTTTGGGGTCAATTACCACACAAGTACCACATAATATAAAATATGTTATTTGGTATGTGATATTTGGTCTCAAACTTGTTATTTGGCAAATACCTGCCCCTCCCAAGTATTTGGCAAACAACACTTTTTGTGTTATTTGGTCTCAAACCTGTTATTTGGCAAAACACTTACATCCAAATAACGCATCTCACTTTTTGTCAGCCAAACATGTTATTTGGGATCAAATAACACAAAATCTGTTATTTGACCCCAAATAACACCCCCAAATACTCAATCCAAACGACCCCTAAGTAGTAAAGTATTGAAACCGAGAAAGAAAGAAAGAACTCTAGCTTGTCTTCTCTCCCAGTCAACATTACCTACATTTCTTCCCTTTCGCGTTCATATATTCAACTTTCCCACGTACGCGACAATTACATGATCTCCTCTCGCTATATAATTAAGCTCGCCCAAGTCCCCACCTGCAGCCATCATTAACACGTTGATCTCCTTCAAGTCCAAATCAAACTTCAAATCAACTTTTCTCTGATCTCTGTCTCCTTTAGCTTTCTCCAACATGGCCAAAAACCTCCTCCTTCCACAGATGCTTCAGTACTATTCCCTCATCTCCTTCTTCTTCTTCCTGGCCACGATTCCAATTGCCTCCGCAGCTACTGAAGTGGGTAAGTAATCGTATTGATAGAAAAATACCTGCTTACTTTCATTTCTGTTTCCTGTTTCTTAGAAAACAGATGGTGAAAACAGGCGAAAACAACATTTTATCGTTTTCGAAAACAGCAGGAAGTTGCCACTTTCTGTTTTCATAGTTGGAAACGAATAGAAAACAGAATGAAAAGTAAACAAATCTTCTCGTTTCGGTTGCCAAATTTATGACATGAAAACAGAAAACAGGAAAAAAAAAATGGAAGTCAACAGGCCGAGTTGGTGTTGTTTTTGTAACTTTGGTGCAATACATTGTGCAGAGGATGAGAGGGAGTTTACATACAGGCCGGACGGGGAGAATGGGCCGGCCCGATGGGGTGAGATTCATCCTCAATGGCACAGCTGCAACAAAGGGAAGATGCAATCTCCTATCGATATGTTGGACGACAGAGTTGATGTCGTTTCGCATTTGGGGAGGCTGAATCGAAGCTACAAGGCAGCCAATGCCACTCTTATGAATAGAGGCCATGACATGATGGTATATATATATATATAGTCTATTTTTAGTTTTTAGTTTTTTTACTGAATTAGATGGTATATAATAATATAATAACAATCTTGTGAATATTTGTGATTAATTAAGGAGATCCATTTGTGGATATATTACATATATTACACATGTGCATAGAAAAATACTAATTAACCACCATCCAGCTGGGGAGAAATTGAGCCAAACCCGAGGCCCGATCCTGGAACTCCCCAGAAAAATTCTGGCTCTAGAGGGGTATAAACTGGCCTGCCTCGCCCCTATTTCTTCCTTGACCTTGTCTGACTCGCGAGGGGCTGGGGCGATCTAGTTTGTGTTTATGGAGAACCCTCTCCCATGCTCCTACTTTTTCGTCTCCTGATTCCGACTACCCTTAAGGTTGGATCGCGGACCAAACCATAGGGTATAGAGGGTCCGATATACTATATTTTTTTAAAAAAAAGAAATGTTCAATTATACATTTTATATTACGATTTTTTTAGGTATACATCTCCTTAAGAAAAAAAATCAAGCTCATTTGTTCGAATTAGTTAACAATGGCTCACTCTACCTTTTAGTTAAATTAAATGTCGTGACATGAGGTTAATTTGCATCTACCACGTTGAAAATCGATTCATGCTGATAACTCGAGATAAGTAATTTAGGTTTGTGTCTTGAGTGATGTGATTAAAACGAAAGTTATGGTGGATTAATGCAGTTGAAGTGGGAGCAGGGTGGCGCAGGAAGCATTCGAGTAAATGGAACTGAATACTTTCTCGAGCAGTGCCACTGGCACACTCCTTCCGAGCACACCATGAACGGCAAGAAATATGCTATGGAGGCTCACATGGTTCATCAAAGTGTCGATGGCAAAATTGTGGTGGTTGGGATTCTGTACACCATAGGAAGGCCCGACTCATTCCTTCGATCGGTTAGTTATATTTTAAGTAGTACGTGTTAGAGAGTTCTCCCAACAACTCGAGTTATTGGGAAAATGTTTGGCTGGATCTTATACCACTTTCTAACAGTACGTTCTTTAATATCTATTTAATTTCTCTCAATTTCTCTGATATTGTATATATGTGTTTGGGCTTAATGAATTTTTATCAGATAAAGCATCATCTAGAGGACGTGGCGCCGGGGGCGAAAGAAGACCGGACGGAAGTGGGAGTAGTGGATCCGAGAGACATCAAGATCGGCAGTAGAAAGTACTATCGATACATTGGCTCCCTTACTGTCCCTCCTTGCACAGAAGACGTGACATGGAGTATTGTTAAAAAGGTAATCAGTTTTCTGGTGAATACATGTAAAAAATTAATATTTACCGCGCATGGATGATCAAAATATAGTAAAGTTTTAACATTTTCGTAACACGAGCTATAAAACGACTCCTCTTGGCAGGTTAGAACCGTCTCCAGAGACCAGTTGAGGCTGCTTCGGGTGGCTGTTCATGACGTGAGTTTCTTCGACCCTGCATAATTTTTTATTATCAAAATTATCTCTACAAACAATTCTAGGGTTATTGATTATGTGTTGTTTTGCAGGATTCAAACTCAAACGCTAGACCATTGCAACCTAAGTTTGGAAGGAAAGTGAATCTCTTCAGGCCCGAAGAAAGCAGAGATGATTAGTTGATTCACTAGCACATATTTGTAGTAAAAATGGTATTTGCTGAGTCATTTGATTTTGAGGATTAATAGAGGCGTATTTTTGCCTTTGTTTACCAAGTTTTGAGGGTTCTATATATAGAGCATATTCACGATATTTATAGTTTATTTATTTATTACATCAATAAATACACAATGTAATATAATGTTCATTATTTGGGAATAAAAGCATCATTATTGAATGAAAAATGTTTCCCGGCCTTTATAAGCATATCAGTAGATACTTGCAATGTTAAAATTGTCATGAGAAGGCAGCTGTAATGATGTTAAACTGTACATTTTGAAAGCTTTTGAAAATTTCCATTTCATGAACATACTCTGATGATTCTCTTATACAGATGATTGGGACAAAATATAGTTGAATCAGTGTTAGTTTCAACTTCAAATACCCCCTAACTCTATCTCAATCTCTTGATCTTATTAGGGAATCATTGTTAGTCCGTGTATAATAGCTATCACACTTTTAACAATACCAAAACATGTATAGCTAAAAATGTATTCATATTATTATTATATTAACACTTTTTTTTTTACTTATCATAACCACCTTCCAACTTTCAAGGTATTTTTTTTACGTATTTCATCATTTACAAATAATCAATAACATTACATGATCATCAATTGATGGACAAATCGATTGTATGGGTGAATTTATCATAACTAGGTTTGCGGGGCAATAAAAAAAATTAATCATATATATACGTGAATTATATTTCATCACCAACTACTTACCCACCAATTCAGCAGCCAAACATTTCATGGAATGATAGTCGTACCATACGGAAGAAGACAATAAAATTAGCCGTACATTTGTGATGACGAAGACACTAATTAATTCATTAATCAAGTGATCAAGTGGTTAATTGTTCTAGAAGACGTAGACTTATCATCATTAATCACATTGATAATTGATAATAAGTACTAAGCTAATTCTTCCTCTTGTTATTTCTTAATTATTATAGGTAATTACCATCTCCTTACGTGTGAGATCTCAGTCGTTAAGTCTTTGTATTGTGTTCTGATTAAAAGCTCAACCAAGTTTAAGGAAGGTCCACCATGCATGCTTCATGTGTTTCGACTTTCGAGAGAGCAATATTATGGGATTATGACGTCCCAGTTTTAGGTCAAAGGCAATTTGGATTGTAAAATATAGCAAGTAGATGTTGGGAAAATGAAAGTAGGGAAGAAGATATCGAACAATGATATCTTTGACTGACTTGTTAGTGAATTAATGGTGAAATTAGTGAAAGATAAATGTTAGGTGTTTGTGAGAACTGGGAATGATATAAAACTCATTCGGAACTTATCTCAACAACTCGAGTTATTAAGATTGATGAGTTTTTGAGACAGTATTAGCATTTATAATGATGCAAGTGGTCTTTTTAATTTGCTTGAATTCATATACTAAAAGATTGTTCAATATATAACAAGGTTTGGGACAGGGGGAGCTGTGTAAATTTCAAACCCACAAATTGAATTTTGTTTCAAAATACAAGTAACAAAATTAGATAACATCCATGATTGAATTTGAATATCTTTCAACAAATTGATTAAATTGTTCCGTTGCAATGGAAAACATTAGTTGTTTGATCATGTGAATAAATTTACTTAAAATGCAAGTATAATTTTCATATGACCACCGAATGCATTAAACTTATTGTCATTTTCACTGTAATGGTTCAAAAGCTTTTGTCAACGGTAGGTGCTACGAGATTAGGTTTCTAAAAATCTAAATAAAATATTGGTGATCCATGTTACTTAATTACCCTAATGTTACTATATTAGCAAATGCTAAACAAAAAATGTTTAGAAAGGATATAATGCTACTTTTTTTCCTCGTTACATTCAAAAGTCAAAACCTCTGTATATTAGTATAAATTAATGACAGCTTAGCTAGCATCCACACTCCAAGCCAAAACCTTCTTCTTAACCTTTACCTTTCTCCCAAACAAAAATGTCGAAAACTCCTCCACCACCACCAACATTATTCTTCCCTTCCATAGTATTCTGCTCCACCCTCTTCTTCCTTCTCTTCCTCCTTCCACCAACATCAACCCAAGAAGTTGGTATTATAACAATCAAACCCTAGCTAAATCCCTTCTTCAAATCCCATATCTCCTTTTTTTTGCAACTCACCAAGTTAATTTCATGGTTTTGCAGACGACGAGAGAGAGTTCGATTACGTGGTAGACAGCGAGAGAGGGCCATCTAGATGGGGAGAAATGCACCCAGAATGGCACAGTTGCAACAATGGCACGATGCAGTCTCCGATCGACATGTTGAACGACAGGGTCGACGTCGTCTCCCATTTGGGGAGGCTCAACAGAAGCTACAGTGCTGCCAATGCGACTCTCAATAACAGAGGCCACGACATGATGTTGAAGTGGGAAGGTGATGCAGGGAGCATTCACATCAATGGAACTGAGTATGTTCTCCGCCAGTGTCACTGGCACTCTCCTTCTGAACACAGTGTTAATGGGAAGAAGTATGCCATGGAGGTTCACATGGTTCATGTGAGTGAGGACGGGAAGATTGCTGTGGTTGGGATTTTGTACACTATTGGGAGGCCCGACTCGTTCCTTGAATCGGTTAGTTTCACTACCGTGGCATAATTGAGTAAACATATATTTATGTCTACCTCCATGACCATGACTCTCAAATGTAGAAAAGTCAACCAATATGGAGAACTAGCTATATGTTGAAATGTGCACAAAAACGTGATAAAAAAATACTTTGATATCATGTCGAGAGTCATATTATCTCGATAACTTAACTCGCTAGATGAAAATTTTCTTACGCTAACGTCATACTTTTTGGACTTAACAGATATATGATCATTTGGAGGATATTTCTGGAATTGAGAAAGACGAGAGGGTTGTTGGACTAGTGGATCCAACGGACATTAAGATCGGGAGCAGGAAATATTACAGATATATCGGCTCTCTCACTATCCCTCCCTGCACAGAAGATGTTTCTTGGACTATTGTGAAGAAGGTAATTTGAAGAGTGCGCTCGGAGAGAAATATGATAGCAATAACTAATAATAATGTTCCTTCAACATGTTTTTCTAATACATATGCATGCCATCTTAACCCTTGTCAGGTCAGGACCGTCTCTAGAAAACAACTGAGAGTGCTCCGCGTATCTGTTCACGATGTGAGTTCTTATAATGCCACTATTGATTAGCCTCCTAGCTTAAACACATATATCAACACACCATCGAGCTATTTGTTCATACCATTTTCACTATTTGACCAACACAGTGTTTATAACGTTCGTCGATCCAACGATTGAAATCACGTGTCATCAGACATATTAGTTCCATGTGTGCTTTTCAATCACTCTGATTTCGCTGCTAATTGTTACAGGATGCAAACACGAACGCTAGGCCAATACAACCGAAATTCGGAAGGAAGGTGGAACTCTTCAGACCAGAAGACAATGTGCAAAGCCAAGATGATTCTATTAGTAATTAGGGAGTAGTTTGTACATTGTAGCAAGACTCTCAATGTTTCTTTTTTACACATGAATAGAAAACCTTCTATAATAAAAGAACTCAATGATGTCTATCCGTCTACCATATACATTTGTATCTCTTTCCCTTGCTGGTTCACTTCTTCAACTTGTTTATGTCAGCAACAAATAAAATAACTTGTACTATATATGGTGAGATCACAATAATACACGAACCATGTAATTTGCATAGTACAATCGTAATTGTACATGTTCTTAGGATGTGATGACGTCACATTATCTAATTACTAGTTGATTTATTCTTCAGATATTTTGAATATATCCATTGATGATCTCATATGATGTCTCTCCTTGCTGCTTAATTTCTGCAACTATGTCAGGAACCTGACAACAACAAATAAAATTATTTATATGTAGTACTAAAGTCAACTATACTGAACAAACCATGTAAATGCACAGTACAATTCTTGTATGTATTCGTATGTGATATGGTGGCTCTTTAACAAGACAAAAGATTAATTGAGATTTTGTGGTGTGGTTTTTCATGATATGTTTTTATTTATTTGCGAAAAGAGCTTTGATTCCATTAGATGCAATTAGGGGTGTCAGTTCGGGTCGGGTTCGGTTATCCAAACCGAAACCCGAAATCGAAAATCACTAAAACCGAACCCGAACCCGATAAGGACTTGCGGGTTCCGGTTACCCGAAACTCGTAAATTTCTTATCGGGTTCGGTTAAAGCAAAACCGAAATCCGAACGCCTAAAAATACGGCCTGAGTTCTATTCATTGGAGGTTTTTAGACGGAACCCGAAAAATCGATAAGCAAAATCGAACCCGAAACTGAAAAACCCGAAACCCGAAACGAACCCGAAAAACCGAAAATGTGTATAATCGGGTCGGTTTCGGGTAAACCCAAAAAACCGAACCCGAATTGACACCCCTAGATGCAATAAACCATATGTGGTATAAAGTAGGGACAAACTCAAAGAAGTAAGAGACAAAGGACATAAATGGGTGACAATTTTGTACCTTACGTATCCGTTAAACATATTACATCGCTAAAATTTCTTGCATTTTGTTCTAGACATAGTGAAAATGAATTGAACGATAACGTTAGCATAGTAGTTTATTAAAAAGAATGTTATCTGATTTTATTATTTCCAGTAAATGTGAGGCGAAATTGCTCATTACATTGCGATCTGTGTTCCATTGGATTGGGATCAATGAACCACTTGTTTACTGAGTGTTGAGTCTTCAAAGAGCCATTCTTAGCTCTGTTTGGTAAGTTCACAGTAAGAACACCAGGGCAGACTCGGTACGAAGAGTTTGTAATGGACTGATTTGGCAATTTATGACAACCTTAACGAAATTCAATAGTCAATGACTAGCAATGAAATGAGACTTAAAGTGAGTGACTAATATGAAAAAGAAAATTATTAGAATGATTAATATGAAAAAGTTTAATAAAACGAGTCACCAAATGTGTAATTTAGCCTGATCAAACCTCAGATATGCATAACAACGCGAATGCCTCCAGCAAACTTTCTGGTCTTCTAAAACAAACTTTCTCTTTTCACTTCTACACAGTCCTGTTCCGCCCTTCCCAAATTCCTTTTTCTTCCGCGGAAGCAATCCCTCCGACGTTCAGTGATAAGAGGTGGTGGCGCGTGGAAATCAAACCTAGCACCATCTCATCGCCCGCGTGATTTCTCGCCGGAGGGGAGGACACACGTACGGCGTGTTCCCAGCCTATTCTCATGCAGGTAAGTAGGTCATTCGTTTGCATTTCGAAGTTTACAATCCGCGTCGGCCGGGGGGTTCGAGAGTGAGAATTAGGGGGTTTCTTTCTTAGTGCGTCGCTACAGCCTGCAGACATTGTGCAGTTGTGCTTCGTCTCGGTTGATAACTTCTGTTTTCCCCGTGTTCGTTAGGGTTTTGGCCGGTCAGGGTCCACGGCATTGTGCTGATGACGGTGGAGATGACGTGTATGAACTTCTCTCCCTTGTTGAGCTAAGTTAATTGTAGAGAAGAGTCTGTAATAGGGCCAGTCTTAAGTTCGGTTCGTTTATGGTTGTTATTGAGCAATTACTGCTTTGGTTATTCATGGAGATTATAGGCTTTTAGCGTCGTTGTGAGGTTTTGTGGATCACATTGAACTTGGACTCTGACTGGGACGCGTTATCTCCGAGGCAAAATGCTTGATGGCGGCAATTAGCATCGAGTATTTTTGTTACGGTAATTGGCAGCTGTCCATGAACTCAAAGCCCTATTGACGCTGCCTTTTTGGTTTAGAGTGTAGGGAATGGCTATAGAGACTCGAACTGGCCGCGGGTCTAAGGTCGAGGAAAGCAGCAGTCCGAAGAGGACTCCTAATAGCAAGGCCTCAGCGATTCCTGGTTCTGCAACACCATCTGCTTCTGGTCTTAGAAGGTCAGAGAGATCGTCGAAGAAAGATACAATACCGAGTCCTCCAAGTACGCGGAAGTCTGGGAGACTTCAGAAGCCGTCCCCAACCCCACCAACACGGGGTAAGAAAAAGATTGGGGCCACCGTGAAGAAGAATACTCTAAGTCCGTTAAGATGTTCGGCAAGGAGTAAGAAACAGTCCTCACCCAGTTCTTCAGTGTCAAAGAACTCAACATCAAGTTTGAGCTCGTTGGCTATCCCCAAAAAAGAGAAGAGCATGGTACAGTTGACCCTTGAATCCAAAGAGGTCAGCAGTTGTGAGGGGGAGTTGTCAAAGGCGAGGCATAGATTAAGCTCAAGCGCGTACAAAGCATTTTTCAAGAAGCAACGTAAAGCTGCTGTGCAACGTAAAGTTCCTGTGGACGGTAATTACAAATGCCTTTGCTTGTGTCAAATGTTGTCTCTTCATTGTTTCTCGCATGCCCAACTCCACCCTTCTTCTTTTCAAATGTTTGCTTCTGAGGGTAAATCTATTGAAAATTTGTGGCATTCTGTTTCAGCTGGACCTTTTCAGTTGTCTCTTGATTGATGTTTCTTCATTTTCAGTTGATTCTGAAAGCATTCCTACTCCAGAAGCAATTACTGAGCAGTTGAATGATGTGTCTGAGAGACTTGAACATCTGGAGCCTGGCGATACTATTTTGGCAGAAACAATAACTGATGACAACAACTCCTTGTCTAAACGGAAAAGAAATGAAGTTAATCTAGATGCTGAACATGCCATGGTTTCAAATAAAGATGCCAGCATATTTCTTCCCGTTGCAGTTGCACTGCAAGATCATTCTCAAGAGAACTGTGTGTTGGATACTTGTGCCATGGAAGTTAAGAGGCAGAGGTATTTATTTTCACAATTTTAATGTTTTCATAAATATCTAACTAATGTATTTCTGTCTCCTTCTCTTACCTGAATCATAAAAGTTTCAAAATATTTGATGATCCAAATTTTAATGTTTTCATAAATATCTAACTAACAGTTTGGCTAAAATTTTGTTCTTGGAGAAGAATATGCACATTGTGTTGTGTTTACTTTACTTTTGAGCTGGTTACTGTGGATCCTCGACTCCTTGCTGACTTCTACTTCTTGTTTTATTATCTCTTTGTTTTTGAACTTTATATCATCGATAGTATGCAGAAACTAGCTTGCCAAGTCATCATCCATCAAGATAATTATCGATCACTATCTTTGTGGTTCTTATTTAATTAAATCTGTAATCTACTATCATCTATGTTTATCCGTTGATGCCGAGCTAGTTTCATAAGAGACTTACAAAACATACGTAAATTTCAGAAATGGCTTGCTTCCTCCCAACTTAGCTGCTATCCCTACACTGTCGGCTTGAGGAAACTTACTAGTCACAAAGTCCTAAAAATTCTGAATTTTGAAATGGTAGAGATTGATAGCATGCATAAAATAGTCTGCCAAGTCATCCTTCATCGAGATAATTATGAATCACCATCTTCTTATTTTTATTCAACTAAACCTGGAATCCACTAAGATTTATATGCATCATTTGATGCTGAGTTTCGAAAGAGACCTACAAAACATACCTTGATTTCAGAAATGGCTTACTTCCTCCCAACTTAGCTGCTATTCTAGGCTGTCTGCTTTAGGTAACTTACTAGTCAGAAAGTCTTATAAATTCTGAATTTGAAATGGTAGAAATTGATTTGATATCCTAGATTAGTTTCATCTGTTGAAATGGCGTTTTTTTTAAACTTTGCATGTGTTTTGGTCTTGAATGTCCACTTTTCCAGGGTTGACAATGACGGAAAAGAGCAAGAGCTTTGCTCTTTGAACAAACAATCGAATGAAGATGGAATCTCTGTACCCAAGGTTAGTTTTTCTTCCAGTGCACCTATTTGTGTTGCAACTGATGTCGAACATTCGATCAATTCTGTTGACATCCGCTTTATTTTTGTTGGCCACCCCTTGCAAATGTGAGATACATGAAACAGTTTCAGATGGATATGTCTATCGGTCATCTTAATTCATTTCTGCCTAATATTCTACCAAAATGTGATTTGCTGAAATATTTCTTTTTCTGGATTGCAAGTCATTGGGAGTATTTGCTGGTCTTATTCTAAGTTTTTGGACCTAAATGTAATATTAATGAGATGAGAGATGATTTGTTTAATGGGAACCAAATGTTTTTAGAATTTATTGTAATGGGTGTAACTTGGAGGTTTTGATTCTTATCTAATCTGGGTAAATTGGAAATAAAATTATGTTCAACGATGTGCTTTAACTGTAATAATTTACAAAGCTATCGTGAAGTTTATGCTTAAGAGGTTTATTTGTTTGAATGATTTTTTCAATCTAAATTTGAGGGGCTAAAATAATGGTGCATTCAGCTGTTTGAGGTTTCATCCGTCACAAGTAGGAGATTCTGCCGTATCTTGAATAATTGTTCCCTCAGTTAGATCCAAATAAAAAAATTTCGAACTTTAAAGAACTGCTGAATAATAATGCTACAACTTCTCTTGGAATTGACCAATATTCTTTTCAATAATGCTATCATCCCTATTATTTGGTCTTAGGAGAACGCTGGAAAAGAAGCTTGCCCCATCACAACCCAAGGAGCAAGTGAGCCTTGCTCTGACAAATTGCAAGATGTACCAATTGTTATTGGTTTGAAGGTGGACAGCGGTCAAAATGTGTGCCATGCTTGTAAACGTGGGGGAAAGCTCTTGTGAGTTATTTTTCTTTTCTCCCTTCATTACCGGGTGCCTTGTAAATTCTTTGGTACATAATTGCATTGATCGATTTGCTGATTGTTTTTGCTAATGTAGGGCATCTGTTCACTGTCTCAATGTCTAATTTCAGGTGTTGTGATGGAAAGAGTTGTGAGAAAAGTTACCACCTTTGTTGTGTGCATCCACCTTTTTTGGATGTTCCACTTGGAATTTGGCACTGTGCTGCATGCACTAAGAAGAAGGTAGAATCTGGTGTACAAGCTGTTGCAGACGGAGTAGAATCGATTTGGGAGTCTAGAGAAGTGGAGTTACCTGATCTTAACGGTATGGGAATACTGCATTCCACTTGTTCCTTAAGCTCCTGATACCATTATGCATGCTGAAAATCTAAAATTATGTTATTTAAAATCTGGATCTATTTTCAGATCCCGTATACTCGTTTCTGATCTCTTGTTTGCCTGGTTCTGTTCAGGTTTGCTCAAGAAGAAGGAATTTTTTGTTAAGTACAAAGGTCTGGCTCATGTTCATAATCAGTGGGTGCCAGAAACTCAATTGCTTTCTGAAGCTCCCTCTCTTGTTGCAAATTTCTACCAGAAAAACAAGGTTCTTATCGGAGATATTATCATGCTAACTCGAATATATTTCAGTACACATGTGGTTACGTATTCATAGTTCTTGGAAGATGGATTACTCTTTACTAACTGTTCGGATGGAGTTGTGTTGCACATCCCCACTCCCCTGGTGCCCCTTTCTTTTCATGCCTTGCTAACATTCGTTGGACACTGGATTAGGAAGGTTGTGCCGCATACAATATTATTTGTTGCTGTTTTTCCCATTTTCTCCTAAGGAGGTATTTGTAAGTTCAGCATCCTCTTGTTTGAAGATGGTTAGCTAAGATATGAATTTCTGCAGGTGAAGTGGAGGAAAGAATGGGCAACACCACATCGTCTGCTAGGCAAGCGACCTGTGGTTCTCCCAAAGCAGAAGAGGGGTGATACTGAGGCTTTAAGCTGCCATCATGAATGGCTTGTGAAATGGTGTGGTCTTGATTACGAGCATGTGACATGGGAGTTGGAAAGTGCTTCTTTTATGAATACAATGGAAGTTCAAAGCCTCATGAGGGATTATGAAGCCCGACATGAAAAAGCAAACACTGATCATTCTTCATCTGAAATGAATAAGGTGCAACCCATTGGGAATAAAATATTGTTAGTGATTTACTTTTGTCATACAAACTAATTAAGTGAATGTAGATCCTTGAGTAACATGCTTTCTTAATTCTTTTTTTCCTCATTAATTTCATGGAGGCACTTGCTTAGCAGTGGTCATTTAAAGTCTTTTCGACTGTTTAAAAAACGTGTCTTGCTTGAAGCTTTAAAGCTGTGCTGGTGCAAGTTAAGGTAGATACTCTCGAGGTTCACTCTAGTTCTTGAAGTATAATATAATTTTAGTAGATAAAAGTGACTGCAGATGGAATTTTTTTATGGCTTTCTCATAAGCATAATACTTATGAGTGGTCAGTAGATGGTCTTACACACTGATAGCAGATTCGTGCTCAGGATGTAAAATTTTCAGTAGTTTGGAAGAGGGTGGCTTCTTTGATTCTCCCTGTATCAGTTTCTTTCTTCTGTGTAATGTACTACTAGGTGATGCTTTGTAGCTCTAGTTGGGATTTGTTCTAGAGTAGTATGGTTAGGCAGCATGTGAATTTACGCATACCTAACTTGCCGATGACTGTAATCAAATACTGTCAGAAAGTGGCTACTGCTGAAGGTTCACTGGCCAATGTGGCATGCTTACCAGCTGGACTTCCGACTGGTTTGGATTGTAATCATCTGGATGTTGTCAACAATCTGCGCGATTACTGGCTCAAAGGAACAAATGCTGTTATTGTTGATGACCAGGTTTGAGAAGTACTTTCTTTTATGTTGGCTTCTGGTTATAATATTTTCTGGTGTCTAGCATCAATCTATGGGAAGCGTTTGTAGGTAACAAAACCTTATTTTCCCAATGCCACTGCAGTATTTTCGCAGATGGGCGAAAACCCAGCTCTTATATTAGCCCTCTGTCTATACAAGGAAAAAGTATAATGCGCAGAGGGTAGTGCTAGAAAAGGTCCAGCATTCAGCTGGGGAGAAAAAATGATTATTTTCACTTTCAAATTATCATGAAAATTGAACTAGGAGTAGCTATAGTAGCCCATGGTACAATCTTTGCTGCAGAATTTGATAGATTGGATTTTTCTGTTCGAATCGCCTCAAACACACTCATTATCCCCTCGTCTTACCTGGTTATAATTGTGTTCTCTCACTTTTTTTGCTGTCCTCATCCTTGGTTCTTCTATGGTTTGGTTTTATTTTAAGCGATCCCACTTTCTGACACTGACTGTAGCTTTCTGGCTATCCCTTTCATACTTGTGTTTCCAGGAGCGGATCGTGAAGGTGATTTCGTTTATTTTGTCACTGACTTCCACTGTATCTCTGCCTTTTCTTATCATCACAACTCCTTCTGCACTTGATTCTTGGGATGAAGATTTCACCCGTTTCGCTGGTTGCATATACACTGTTGTTTACAATGGCAAAAAAGATGTGCGTAGACGTATAAGATCTCTTGAATTTGGGGAAGGAGGTTGTGTGATGTTTCAAGTGCTTATAACTACGCTGGAAGTTGTGATGGAGGTACGCATATTTGGTTGCATTACTAACCGAAGGAAGTCATCGTGAATTTTAGTGTTGTCATTTTTTGAAGAATAAGATACCAATTATTAAATCATGTAAATCTGCAACACTGATCGGTTGTGCTATATCAATCTACTTCTACTTCCCCTTGAGGGTACTGAATATAAAAGGGAAAGTGTATCAACTGCTGTTTGTACAATGACATTTGACCCTTGGTGCATAAAGATTTTGCTGTGAAGATCTCTACTTCTTAAGTTGCTATTTTTACGCAATGAACTAGGTGATTTGGTTTTTGTATGTTCTATTTTTTGTCATATTGGTTATTTGAACAGCCTTTACTTAGTCATGGTTTCTTTCCTTCTGAATACATCGTGGTTTTCCATTGGTTTTGTTTGATTGCGTTTATGGTTCATGTAAACTATAATATTTCCTAGAGAACTCTTTGTACTACTAGTAATTGATGCTCACTTACCTGTTGATGGCTTTGCAGGATCTGAATGATTTGAGATCAAATAAATGGGAAGCGGTAATTGTTGATGAATACCAGCGTTCAAAGATTCATATGCAGTCTGAACAGATTAAAGCTTTGATGACTGAGATGAGAATTTTACTTGTCAATTGTGAGCTAAAGGTATGTATGCATCATATGTTCAATGTCTGCTCTGGCTTGTTGTCATTACCTTCTCTTATGTCTCTGGTATTGCAGGACTGTATACTTGGTGAACATCTGTTGTCTCTCCTGGCAAGTACTAGTGCTTCTGTCATCAGTGAGCCTGCATCTAATTCAAGTCCTAAGTCTGTAAATGTCAAAGAGAAACTATCAAAGTATATTGCAAACAGCTGCAAGTCCGACTGCAAGTCTGACAGTTCTCGATTTGTTGAGTACTGGGTTCCTGTGGAGATATCCTCCATGCAACTGGAACAATATTGTGCTACTTTATTATTAAAATCTTTGTTCCTCTCTGCATCCTCGAAGACCGACAATGTTGGGGCCCTGCGGGATGTTCTTGTCGCTACTCGTAAGGTTGGACGTTGTGTAACTATTCACATAGGATTTTCATATTTGGTTTGTTAAGATATGTATCTGCTGTTTCATTGTAAATTCTGTAAGATCATTCTTTTATGTGGCTGAGTTAGAAAATCTTATTGTTTATCATTTTTGAGAAGTGACTGAATGGTACTGATAAGTTTAGATTTTTGTTTTTGTTTTGAATGGTCTCACTTGCTCATATGATTTGAGTTATATATATGTGGTCTATGATTGAGTTCTTCTGGTTGTTATTGCAATTGATATCTACGCTCTGCGGCTATGTTTGTACATTTTGCTTTAAATTTGAAATGTGTTTCTAGGGAATAGTTGCTTTTTTTTTTTTTATAAGAGGGAATAGTTGTTTGTTTGACGGGTGTAACTGATGGCATTCTCGAGTTCTGTAGTTTTCATTTTTCTCTTATGAATACCAAATTGTCCGGCACGATTTCTTTTAGTGACAACATAACGTGCAACTTTTGCTTCTAACTTTGGATACTTTTCTATTTGATGACATTGGCAGTGCTGTGATCATCCAAACCTCATGGTTGATATTCCTCCTCCACCACCCCCGGCAGTTGATGCCCTAGATTTTGGAATAAAGGCTAGTGGAAAATTACAATTACTGGACACCATGCTCATTGAGATAAGAAATCGAGGTTTGAGGGTGTTAATTCTCTTCCAGGTACATTTCTTGATCACCTTGGTATGTATTGGTATTTTCCTCGGCTTGTTACCTCAACTTATTCTCAAGTTCTGTTGCCATACACATTAAGCATGCTTTTCCCTTCGGAAAATAGTTGTCCATTGGTCGCCATTATGGTCGAACTTGCTCTTATTGTGTATTATAATAGAACTTAAGAATGTATAGACAGATGTACTTCTATTGGTTGTCATTATATTTTGAATTCATCTGATTTAGCCCTTCCTTTAAATTGCTCTTGGCAGTCTATAGGCGATTCTGCGAAGGTTAAAATTGGAGATATTTTGGATGACATGGTTCGTCAAAGATTTGGTGAAAATTCTTATGAACGTGTGGATGGTAATGTTCAGTCTTCTAGAAAGTACACTGCTCTGCAGAACTTCAATAATGAAAAGCAGAGGTTTGTGTTTTTATTGGAAACCCGTGCTTGTGCTTCCAGCATCAAACTCACCTCAGTTGATGTTGTCATCATATTTGGAAGTGATTGGAGCCCGGCGAATGATATAAAGAACCTGCAAAAGATAACACTTGATTCACAATGTGAACAGATAATGACATTTCGACTTTATTCTTGTTTTACCGTGGAAGAGAAGGTCCTGATGCTTGCTAGGGAAGAGAAGACTCGTGATACTAAGTTGCCGAACATAAACCGTACTACTAGTCACTTGCTTCTGAAGTGGGGGGCTTCACATTTGTTCAGAAAGTTGCATGAGTTCCATAGTAGGGATGATCAATCCTTCTCAAATAATTCCTTGTCTGAGTCATCACATTCAAAAGATGTTGTGGATAATTTCTTTGCAATACTTGCCAAGAAAGAATATGATGCAAGCAATTTTTTTATTCTGAAAGTTAAACAAATTCATGGAAATTATATTTGCAATTCTCTGCTGCCTGGAGAAAAGGTATTGCAATGCACTAATGAGGAGCCAACCCATCTATTTTGGAAAAATCTACTTGGAGGCAAAGAGCCTCAATGGAAGTATTTGTCTCATCCATCCCAGAGGAGCAGGAAACGGGGTCACTATCCTGACGTAACAAAGATTGTGGAAGCTGACTTTGATGCTGTAAAAAAGCGCAAGAAGACAGTCAGTTGTGCTGAGCCAAACTCTTCAAAACCTGTTACAATGGAAGGAAACATTGGTAGGAAAAGGGAAGGTATGGCTTGAACCACTGTTGATCATTTGATCTGTCTTGTACTTACCCAAGTTGGCTTCGCTTTCTATGTTGGATGTACTATCGGTGGGAAGTGTGAAGCATTGATGCCTTGCATGTAAACATCTCAATATGTTTCTGTATGTGCAGGAAGTTCTGGAGCTTCACTGCCTACTACAATCTATGGATTGGGTTCTGTACGTTCAGCTTGTAATTTGTCAGAAGAACACGAGAGTAATACTGGCAAGTTCAATGTAGATGCCGCTCTACACAATTCACAGAACAGTTTACATTGCAATTTGAAGCCAAAGATTGAAAGGCTCTGTGAAGTTCTACAACTCCCTGTATGTATCTTGTTTCTTCCCTTGTGACATTTTTTAAGTATCTATGGAACATGGCATGGTGTACTTTTCTGTTTATCGGGGAATGAGGTATTTACTTAGTTTCCCACTGAGTGCTGTTATGTTCTGTGATTAAGAAATTTCTGCAGCAACGAATTTGATCACTGTGTGTCATTGCTTTCCGTTGTGGTATTGTCAAGTCCAGGATTTAATTCTTCTTGGTAGGCATTATGGTAAAGCGGATCTCATGCTATACAAATCATAGTCTTCTCCTGTCGCTAAACGAGGGTGGAAGTGATATGAGCACAACTTATCTTTGTATAAAGTCAAGTTTTTTGCAATCATCATCCAAATACATGTGATTTTCGAAATGAATAAACTATTGTTGATTTCATGCATGGCTGTTGATAATCCTTATCTTCTTTCTATTTTTGCAGGATGACATCAAAAGTGTAGTGGAAAGCTTTCTTGAATATGTGATGAACAATCATAATGTCAGCCAAGAATCAGAAGCTATATTGCAGGCTTTTCAGATTGCTTTGGTTAGAACCTTTCATACTTTTAAAAATTCCTGCTATATACATTGTTTTTTTTAATCCTAATATTTCTGTCACTTGGTCTAAATGGAGAGAAAGGAAAAATAAAAAGGTTAGATTTAGTATGAAATTTATATTTCTGTGGGTAGCAATATTTTGATTATCACACTCATAAACTCTTTGTTGGAAAAGAAACAAAAAAGGAAAAAAAAAGAAGCTATCGCTAGGAATGAAATTATCCAATTGCTAGGAATGAAATTATCCAAGTGAACTTGGGAGCTCAGAGTAGAAATTGAGTCCCCTTCTTTTATCTTAACATCTTTGTTGTTTTTACTAGCACACACACACCGAGGATTGGTTTCCGTATTAGACATGGATCTTCTAAATACGTTGTAGTAGTTGCTATGATCTTTTACCAGATTCAAAATGTGCAGTGAGTGCAACAAAATGAATGCTCTCGCATTCATCATTAGCCAATTTTTAGTGTAACCTAAGATCAGCTCATGCCATATGACTAGCTTTCTTTATGGCCAGAAAGTTGGTTCCATTGACTTCTTAACCTAGTTACATTTTAACCTGATGCATCCTTGTCCTGACCCTTTCTCTTGTGTGTAAATTTCAGTGCTGGACTGCTGCTTCTATGCGGAAGTACAAGATTGACCATAAAGAATCTCTGCTACTTGCTAAAGAGCGTTTGAACTTCGAATGCAAGAAAGAAGAAGCGGACTATAGGTATTCAATGTTGCGATGTTTGAAAAAAGTATTTCTGTACCGTACAGAGAGTTTGAAGATACCTAGCTCTGCCGAATCTTCTCAGCTGTTGAGTAAATGTGTTTATGATGATCACACAAGTTCTTCTAGATCTATATCATCTGAACCTCACAAGCAAAAGGATGGGGTACAATTGCAGACAGATTCTCAAGAATTCATCAGGTCTAGTGTCTTTCAACAGTCACTCGGACTGGCACATCAAGATTTGTCTAGAAGTATCAAAGATATCTATAAGAAATGCGACAAGCTGATGAGAAAGCTGCTGGAACAGCAAGCAAAAGAGAAAGAGGAGTTCCTCAGAAAGTATAAAGACGACAAGGCAGAACTTGAGCGCAAACAGAAAACCGATGCAGCTGTGATTCGCTGTCATAGTCATGGTTCAATGAGAGCAGATAAACTCAAGTCCCTGGAGGCCGAATATGCCAAAAAATTTGTAGAACTGGAAAAGAAGAGGGTGGCGTGCCTTAACAATCTTGAGGCAATGCAATCTGCCACAAGGAAAAAGTTGGAAGAGAGAAAAGTGAAATGGGTTGAAGGGGTGGAAGCCTGGGCAAAGGAGGAATTGATGCCTAGGCTGCCTCCAAATGAAACTGGCCAGACTCCCGGAATGGCTGTCTCTTTTAATGTTCATCCCAAGGAGTTTCCTGGAGTGCGAGGCATGTCAGATAGACAGAAGCCATCCAATATATGTGAAGTTGTAAACTTAAGTGATGATGAAGAAGAAATAACCCAATTGGTAGAGCCTGCCGTTGGAGTGATTCCTGAAACAGCTTTAACCAGGCATGTTGAAATAGCACCTGGTGGAGTTACCCCAGGAATGTCGGCATCTTGTGGTGCTAGGGTTGTTGAGCAGGAGGGAGGAATTTTATCTGCAGCATCTGAAAGACTGATGGCAGACCAACTAAAGGATAATAGTTCTGCTCAACTTCAAGTTGAACAGAGCAATGTCAATGGTAGAGAGAAAGCTGGAGTTGGGGCTACAAACTTATCGCACACTGCTGGAGCTCATCTCCAAAGAGAACTTGTTAAAGAAGTTCCTGAAAGTGCTAAAAGTAATTTAGTAGAGTCCGAAAGACTTGTGGCAGACCAAATACTTAAGGATAATAGTTCTCAACTTCAAGCTGAGGAGAGCGATGCCAATGGTAGAGAGAAAGCTGGAGTTGTGGCTGCAAACTTATCGCACACTGCTGGAGTCCAAGGTGAACTGGTTTCAGAAGTACTTGAAAGAGCTAACAATAGTCTAGTAGTAGAGTCTGAGAGACTGGTGGCAGACCAACTACTTAAGGATATTAGACTTCCTCAACAGGAGAGTGATGTCAATGGTAGAGAGAAAGGTGGAGTTGAGGCTACAAACTTATCGCACACTGCCGGAGCTCATCTCCAAGGTGAACTGGTTTCAGAAGTACCTGAAAGAGCTGACTGTAGTCTATTAGTAGATAATGCTCATAGAGAGACGGAAGATGGCAATATCACGAGGATTGAGAAAAGCAAAGGATCTGTTGAGCACCATGGCAGCATGATGCCAGCAGAAGTTCCTAATGTATGCTCGGAAGATGTTCATGTCGATACCACTGTTGCATTTGATGAGAGTATAGACAAACTCCGTTTGTGTGTTGTGGAGTCGTCTCCTGGAATCATGGTAGAGCAGCGGGATCGGGTAAGTCCTGTAGTTCCTGATACTGCTGCTACAAATGCAAGCAATGTTGGAGACTTGCCCAGAGTGATAAATGGAGCATCTACTAATATATTGGACAGCTATCAGAAAGATGGAAGCAGAATGCAGGATATAGCAGCATCCACCCCTGCCAATAGAGATGCTCGTGTAGAACTTTCTGGGGAAAACTTGCCCCCTCTGACGATGCTAACTGAAACTTGTTCAGCTGGAGACTCTGTGAAGAATGCATCCTCTGGTGAAGTGAATCAGCAGGAGTCTATGGGAGTGTCTAACATGAGCGTTGAAGTGGCTAATGGCAGCAGCACGCTTCATGGTAAAGACACTACTGAGGCTCATAATAGCAACCAACAGCAACCCTGTGATATAGTGGATTCATTATGTGCTGCTGCTGAAGGTGAAGTGCTTCAACCGGATGCAGGAGCCCATGAAACAACAGTAGCCACTGAAGTTATGGTCTCCCCTGGGGAGATCAATGATGTAATCTCTGCTGAGATATTAGATAATCAGAATGATGAAGTTATTGTAGGTGATATAGCTGCTCGTATCTCCACGAGCCAAGATGATAATTCCCAAGAAACCTTGCTAACAAATTCAGCCTCAGTGCATGATGGTGTGATTCCAGGTGTCCCAGATACAGATACTAGAGATTTAGTGAATGTTGGAGATTCGTGCAGAGAGAACAATGGATCGTCTGCTGGTGGTGATCAAGAGTGTGTGTCTTCTGAAGAAGGTACTGCAGTGGGCCAGCAGGACAGAACAGTGATTCCACCAGCTCTGGGGACAGCCAGTACAGAAAGAATGGATCTGGGGAATTCTCCTAGAGAAAATGATCATGTATCTACTGAGCTTGACAATGAAACAGTTGGGATTTTGGTACAGGATGTATCAGCTTCTACTTCCAACAGAGATGATGGTTCAGAAAAAAGTCCGCTGACAAATTCAACTTCTGTTCCACCAATTCCGGAGACAGTCAGTGCCAAAAGAATGGATGGAGGGGACTCTTGCGGAGAAAATGGTCATGTATCTACACAGCATGAGAACGAGGCTGTCGGGATTTTCGTACAAAATGTACCAGGTTCTACTTCCAACAGAGATGATTGTTCAGAAGAAATGCTGTTGACAAATTCAACTTCAATTCAGCAGCCAGAAGCTGCTTCTGCGCAAGTCAGCCAGTTCCTGAACCAGGTTGGTCATCGAAAAGGCTGATTACTTCTCTTTTTCATGATAAGTTTATGGTCATTTGTGCACTATAAGATTGATTCTTGAGGACTTCTATTTTGGATGCCAACTCTTCTCTTTTTAACTTGACTGACGATTGTAATTGCTCAATATGGTTTAGCCTGTTCAAAATGAAGCAGCTCTACAGCCAGCAGCATCCACTAGAGCGAATGTTTCAGAAACTCTAGCAGCTGCACCTTCTACCTCAGCAATTGGTGCCCGGATTTTACAAGCTACGCCTGTTTATCGAGTACCTTTGCCATTGGGCCATGACCCTCTCCAAAATGAATTGGATAGGATACGCCGCGAATTGGATCACATTGCCAATGTGCATGAAAAGGAGGTCAGTTTTCTATGTTCTCTCCTGATGTGTTACTACAGAACAGTTTTTAAAAGTAATACCTTGAGTAATAACCTCCGAAAATTTGCTCCTATATGCAGAAGATGCAGTTAAAATCCGACTGTGAGAAGGAAATAGAGGAAGTTGTTGCTCAAATTCGCAATAAATATGAAGTTAAGATGAAAGAGAAGGAAAAAGAAATTATGCTTAGTAAGCGGGAACTGGATGCAAATCATAATAAAATCCTCATGAACAAGATCCTGGCAGAGGCTTTCAGGTCCAAATGCATGGATATCAGGGCATGTAATTCGCCTGGAGTTCTACAAGGTAGGTACTGATGTTCTACTAGGTTTTTAATTGCATTAGCTGATTTTTTTGTTAGTTTGCTTCTTATGAGCAGACCAATATATGGCATAATCAGAAGCCTACATGGCATATGAAAGTCATGCCTAACAATGTTCATAGAGGTATATCATTGATCAGATGACATTGACACTTACATTACTCTCAGCGCGAAGAACGCCTAAGAAAAGCTGTCTAGTTGACTGATATGCTTAGGGTTGCTGTAGAAGTTATGTCTAGTGAAGAGAGAATTCAGGATTACTCTTGTTGAACCTCTGAGAACACAAGAGTCCCAAAAATGGGAAGCAGTTTCCTCTGTTAAATGTCCACTCCACAGTTTGTTTGGGAACCAATATTTGATTAGATAAGTTACTACTCAGTCCATCATACTGGATCCCTAACTATCACTTGTTTCCCTCCTCCCTCGCAGACGCTGCTGCCACTTTCATGCAGCAATTCCGGCAGATGGCTTCGATGCCTCCGCAGGGATACTCAGGACCCCGATCTTCTGCTGCTCCTTCTTCTCGCCCTCTGCCACCGCCTGGGGTTCTAACCGGAGATAGTCGGCAGACTGCTAGTGCTCTACCTTCTCCTTCCTCGACCACCACCTCTAGGGCACAAGCTGTTTTTCATCACTCCACATCACAACCTCTCTCGAGCTCTCAATCCAGGCCACCTACTATCAACTCCATGTCAATCCCTGCCACCACTGGCACCGCTACCAATCATCTCCATATCGATAGCCAGAATCGAGCGCCTGCTCCACACCTTCAAGCTCTTAGACCTACAGCAGCATCTATGGCGCCGCCAGTTACTACTAACATCCCTCATGGGATGATGCACCCGCCAAGTCAACGTGTCTCCACTGTCCTTCCCTCTCTGACTGTCCTGCCCCCGCATCCGCATCAGCCTGAAGCAGCAGCAAACCCTGTCCAGCAAAACAACGACGTGGTTTGTTTGTCCGACGATGATTGACCGTGTTAAACGCGACATCATGCATTTTGCATCCCATAACTTAACAGTTGAAAGCGGATGGGAGGAGGACTCCGATTGTTTTAACATGTGCAGGGAATTCCTCATCTGTATATCTTTCTTGTGAACAGTCCTGATGTAATAGCTATTTTTGTCATAGTTTGTGGTGTGGAATGTTTATATATTCTTCTGCTTCAGCTCCTTTCCAGTCACTCTCACACCACCACCTCGTTGTTGAGTAGGTTCGAATCTCTGCTATCAATTCGTCGCAAGCTCGAGTTCAGATCATCTCTTCTTCGGTCGATGGATGTAAATGCAATCGTACCCTTGTGTGCGTGGATCAAATGTGCAGTGTTATTGTTTCTTGTCAAAGTTGTACTAGCTAGATTGACTGCCGTCTGATTTTAACCTCGTCGTTAAGGTCGATATATGTTTGAATTTGTAATTATATATTTTTTGCCATGCTACTGTGAGTTTATCCTTTTATTGCTCATTTTGACTTTTGAGGGTCAGTTTCCACTATGGCTTATTAGGAAAGCATTACACTACACCACCATGTCCGAAGCTCAATCCGCTGCTAGAATGGTGAGTTTCTCGAGCTGTACTTCCATTTATTACCAAACCAGAACCAGTCCATTGCATTATAACAATGATACATATTCGCTATTGTAACAATCATTATGTCAAACCAAACATCTTGACATTATAGCCATGATCAATAAACATTTGCAAGATACATTCTCATGAATTACCAAAACATGCACCCAATTACCATATGGTAGTTCACAAAAAAAGAGAGCAAGTTACTTGTTGTTGTGATTGTTGACGATGTAATCACCGACGACGTGGGCAATAGTGATAAGTGGTTGGATGGAGAGCTGGGAGAGAAGGTGTGCTTTTGAATCGTTCTCGAGCTCGTACTTGATCGTGGATCTAATAATACAATGACGTGGTTGTGCGTCGTTGTCGATGACCTCAACTCGTATGGTATAATGATCAAACCCAAGATGTAGGAAACCACCTTCCAACGTGTCCGATTCCTTCACACGCTTCTCGTCGTCCATGATTCTGAACACTTCTTTTAGGTATCCAATTCCGGGAGTTCCTAATCACGCCACAGACCAAAACTATCGATATTACAATTAGGAATGATAATGAGGCAGGCAAGTCGGTGGAGGTATTTTGGTACTCATACCTATGGCAGGTTGGGTTTAGGTCGAGTATGTTATACTCTGACATGGATCAGGGAATCAGGTCGACCCATACGAGTATGTATTTTAAAGTAAAAAAAAAACACTTGGCCATACAATTTTTCATTAAAAATTAAAAAACAAACTATGACATGATAAATGAAGTTAAATTCGAGAAATGGATCTCACCTGAAATTAACATAATTTGGACAAAATTGAATCGAGAATGAAACGAGTCAAGTCGAAGTGAATACAATCAATACCTATCCCACCCATCTATATGTAAAACGAATAACCAAAATATGTAGAACAGATTGAATATAACGTGTCAGGTTGAAATTCTCATCCTAATTATTTCAATACTAATTATTTCAATACTATCCTCTTGATGATTCACTATTGTACATATATATCTTTTGACTTTTTGCTGTAACAGAAATCCGCGGGCTGGAATTAGCGTGAATGTTAAAAGAGAGTACCGGAAGTTTACAAACCTGGAGGAAAAACGAGCTTGACAATCGTGCCGGCGGATCCATCTCCCTCGACGACCTCCACGGTGCCGACGAGGTGAGGCATCAGCTCATTCACCAGCCGGGAAAGCTCAAGCCCTCTGTACGATTCCCACACCACGCTCGCCGGAGCTTCCACCGGAGCCTCGTGACATATCTCCCCTCTGATTACGCCCATCTCTTCTTCTTCTTCTAAAATATATACGGCATGTGAGCTTGCGTCTGCTTTGGGTTGTCCTCCATTATTTCTTATATAGTCTGTGTTTTATTCTGCTTCGTTTTCCTTTTGTCTAAGCTTTGTATTTTGTCAACTCTATGACATGGGGGTGTTGCGCTCACGTGGTTAATTAATTGTCGCCGAATTCAATGTTTGTGCACTGGTGGAACTTTCCGGTGGACCAAACTTAGAACGTCCATCCAGGGTCATGATCGGTTCTACAGAAAACTTAGATTTCCATTGAATATAATAATAGTCTTGTTTTAAAATTTTCTTTTCTCGCCGGCCGGCCGGAGAGGTCATAGATGCGATAATCATGTGTTAGTTAAATTATTAAGAACGCGTGTATTTGTTACGGGCTTTTTGGTTTTATCCGAAACTGGACCGTATGACTCGGATCGAAACAGGATCGGGATCAGATAGCAAACAATTCAATCCAATTTTTCGGGTCTAGATTTGAGGTAAAAAATTATTTGGGACCGGACCGAAAACCGGATAAGAGAGCCCAACACCCAAAATTTAACCTCCTCGCCCTTTCAGGCCTTAGGTCACTCAAATCCCCCCTCATGCCACTCAAATCCCCACAATCTCAATATAAAATCAAGCCTGAATTGGGACCTGATCGGACTGTATCCAATCCAATCTTTGGTCTTTATATTCTCGAAAAGATCGGACCGGGAATTCGGACCAATTTAACCGGACCGGACCGTATAATCACCCCTATTTTAAAGCACATGATATGAGGACAAAAATGCTTATTTCCTGCCCAATAATATATGTATTAAGAACATATTATGTGTTATAAATACATACATTCTCGATCTGAATTAAGTAAAGATAATATTACATTGCAGATTATATATATATATATTCTAAAATCAGATATTTCAAACGACCCCTTGGCATTCTTCATGATTTCGTGGTCACATGTTTAAGTCTCCACAATCCTCGTTATCAACCATTGTTTTAAAGCACATCATATGTGGATTTGTGCTAAAGTGTTGATTTGCGATCCAATAATATATGTATTAAGAATACATTATATATTATAAATAGATACATTATATAGACCCAAATTAAATATAAGGCATTATATTGCAGATGATGCGTATATTCTAAAATCAAAGATTCCAAACCATCCCATGTTCGGGATTTTGATCCAATTTATATGGGATATAACTTATAACATCCATGTCCTCGCGAAATTCCAATATTAATCGATGTTTTAAAGCACATGATATGAAGACAAAAGTGCTGATTTTCGGCCCAATATATAATATATGTATTAAGAACATATTATGTGTCATAAATACATACATTCTCGATCTGAATTAAGTATAAAAAAAAATATTACATTGCAGATGATATATATATATATATATTCTAAAATCAGATATTTCAAACGATCCCTTGGCATTCTTCATGATTTCATGGTCACATGTTCAAGTCTCCACGATCCTCATTATCAGCCATTGTTTTAAAGCACATCATATGCGGATTTGTGCTTAAGAATACATTATATATTATAAATAGATACATTATATAGACCCAAATTAAGTATAAGTCATTATATTGCAGATGATGCGTATATTCTAAAATCAGAGATTCCAAACCATCCCTTGTTCGGGATTTTGATCCAATTTATATGGGTTATAACTTATAACATCCATCGTGAATATATATGCCAATGTACATGTTTATTTTATTTTATTTAAACATATGCAAGTTTCATGGCCTACTAGTACTATTATTTGTTAGGTTATGACCCGGGAGTTACCCGTTCACATGTTTATCACCAAATTTTACACCTGAACTTGTTGAGGATATTAATTATTTAGTCAAAAATAATTAATTCCTTGTCCTCTAAGTCCCTTGTTTCCTTGTCCTTGTCAAAGAAGGAAACCTGGTTGTCATTAGGGTTTTAACCCTAAGTCTCTCTATATAAGCTTAGCTATGAGATTGTCGTAAGAAAGCCGTCACAATGTAGTCGTTTAATAAAATGTCAGCTGTGAGCTCTTTCGAGCTCACCGTGGATTAGTCTCGATCAATCAATCGATCGAGGATACCACGTAAAATCGTTGTCTCGTGTGTTGTTTCGTCTTCCGCATCATCAAATTCTTCATGGTATCAGAGCAAAACTCGATCCTATGTTAGGGTTTTGTGTATCCGCAAGTCTCTACCTTTTGTCTATTCGTCTTCGTCAATCAGTCACGGGGTTTGAAGACTCCAGCTTAGCAACAAAGGAAAAGAAGTTGCTAGCGGCATCAACGTCATCAGTCCGACGTTCGCCTCTGTTCCTTCGTTCATCCGACAGTCAGCAAGAGTCAATTGCATCCGTCCACTGAGTTTTTTGTCGCCTGGTTGCCGTCCATGGCGATTCAGATCGCTTTGCAATTGTCCGACGGTAAGCATGAACAGAAGCCGCAGAAGTTGGTTGCTTCCAGTCTTCGTCAATCGAGGCTTGTCTTCGGTCATCTCGTGCCTCAGATCCGCCGCCGAGTCCGTCAAAATCCGGCAAAGCTGGCGTCCCCGTCAATTCCTCCGCAGTCATAGGCGAAGTCCATCCCGCCGTCGAGACGAGATATCAAGTCCTCAGCCGTCGTCATCTACTGTGCTCTTGTTATTGATCGTCATCACTTTCACCATAGAGCGTTGCGGACCCAGATGGGGAATCGAGCGCCGCACCCATCATCCGAATTCACTATCGTCGTCCTTGCCACCGCTGGCCGGCATCATCGGCAGACTCCGAGTAAAGGCCTTCTTTAGTGGCCTCAACTCGCCACCGTTCCTCTTATCATCATCATCGTCCACGTCCCGACTTCGTTGAATCATCATCATCGCAGTTGTCAGTAGAGGTTGCTTGGATTCGAGCTCCCGCCAACGTCGCCCTTTCCAGGTCGCCGCCATCACTAGCCAGTCATCTTCCCAGCCATCATCGTCGTCTCGAGCAGAATCAAAGTCGTTTGCACCGCCGATGTTGCTGTCGTCGTTGCCTCTCCAGTTCACGTCGTCCTCCAGCCGGCAGCCGCATCGTTCGTCTTCAACTAAAGTTTATGCAAATCCACGAATCAGGGTTTGAACCTTTGGTTTTGTGATTTATTTTGGCCTCCGGATCGTCTATTATTGGGTTCAGATTTGGTCGTCGAGAAAAGAAAAAAAGCAGCTTGTCCATTGCGGGGTTGGTCTTCATCAACGTCACGTGGAACTCAAGAGTTGCACATGGGTAAACACTTATCAAGCTTAGTTCAACGGAAGTCAAGATCAATGGTTTTGTGGCAGTGGTTGTGTTGGTATTTGCACAAGGATTAACGTGAAAGTTAATGTCAAAGCTCTCCCAGTGCTTGTGTGTCCTGGCGCTTCCTTTAATTTGTGTGGTACTCTACAGTTGGGAAGTGGAAGGTGGAGTTTTATCTCACCACAAGTCATGTTGCGGTTACATCGTCACAAGTCATGCAGTAGTTGGGGTTGAGGAGATAAAACAACTTTCATCAACAAAGAAGTTCAAGTTATAAATCGAGGCAGTCACGATCACAGAAGAGATCGTCCTCTTGATGTTCAGAATTAGGTAATTTTCAGTCTCCACTATTTTTACTTTCAAGCTGGGCATTCACGTCGTTCATGCGTCAGCTTGAGGGGGAGAATAGGGAGTCAAGTCGTTCAGGAGATGCAGTCAACCATCTCCACCATATCATACGGATAGACGTAGTCAATCGTCTCCGTCAAATCATTCAAGAGACGCAGTCAACCGTCTCCGTCAGGTCGTTTAAGAGACGCAGTCAACCGTCTCCATCACGTCGTTCAAGAGATGTAATCAGCCGTCTCCGTCACGACGTTCAAGAAGATGCAATCAACCGTCTTCGTCAGGTTGTTCAAGGGAGAGAGTCGGTCGCCTCCAAATCAACCTCGTTCGAGATGTTATTCATCTCGAGTTTTGTTGTTCAAGCTGGTCATGCTTGTTCGTCACATTTCCTTTTTCAAGCTCGACATTCTTGTCACTCATGTCTTCGCTTGAGGGGGAGTGTTGAGGATATTAATTATTTAGTCAAAAATAATTAATTCCTTGTCCTCCAAGTCCCTTGTTTCCTTGTCCTTGTCAAAGAAGGAAACCTCGTTGTCATTAGGGTTTTAACCCTAAGTCTCTCTATATAAGCTTAGCTACGAGATTTTCGTAAGAAAGCCTTCACAATGTAGTCGTTTAATAAAATGTCAGCTGTGAGCTCTTTCGAGCTCACCGTGGATTAGTCTCGATCAATCAATCGATCGAGAATACCACGTAAAATCGTTGTCTCGTGTGTTGTTTCGTCTTCCGCATCATCAAATTCTTCAGAACTTTCCTGTGGACCGAACTTGTACGATCAACCTGCAGTACACTAGGCCAACCAACATGAACATGATGATGGGTTCCATTTTTTCCCCGGTGAACATAGGTTCCATTTTACTAAACTAAAGTGTTACAATTTCTATTAGATTTTTTTATCCATTTAATTTATTTTGGATGTTACTCTCTGTTATTACTGTTGGGGGCATCAGAGAAGAAGCCCAATGAAGAAACCCAATTGTTAAGACTAAGTGGAGAGGCCCAGGAAGAGGTCCAATGAGGTATAGTTTAGCCTAGTGTGTGGGGTCCGACGGCGACAAAACCCCGCCCAGTTAGGGCAATGAGTCAGGAGTAGAGGTGAGACCTGTCTCTGACACAAAGCGCATGTGGACAAAATAGTATAACGGTCGGAAGTGTACGGAGGGCGCCGCAATGATCTAAATTAGGTCAATCATTTTTTTGAAAAAAAAAAATGGTTTCGAAATTTAAAAAATTCTTTCGAAGAAATTGTATTTGAAAATGATGACGAACTATACAAATATTAACATGAACAAATTATATTAAGGCTTCCATAAATACATTTTTGAGTAAATGGAAAACTGGAAAAAAGGAGATTCCCATATTTAGAGAATGTAGCATTTGAGTAAAAAAGGAGAATTTGGGGATGCCCCAAATTTGGTGACTAGCATTGGACTCAACCTTAATTATGGTTATAAGACAGGCATTATCATTTTATCACTTTCATATCACACTATATTATCACAGAAATAATATCTTGATATGACGGTGATAAGAAGATGTGAAACATTTTTTTGTCAGAAAATGTCAAAATGGATATCATCTTATAGAGAATAAAAGAAAAATATATTCTTACACAAAATGTTAAATTCGATGAAAAACGAATGTCCTATGATCCGTTAATTACCGAAGAAAATTTGAAAAATGTTTTAATGGCACATATGAAAATCCACACTAGCCCAAAAAAAAATTCAGTTATCTACCAAATAATCGGTAAACTCTCTCCTAAGTTTTGTATTTCCCTCTCACTCATTTACAATGTGGACCATTAGATATCTCCTTTCCAAATTACAATTATGGGATTTGATTTTGCAGTACTACATTTTACTTAGGGATGACAATCCAACTCGAAACTGTGGGTATCCTACCCGATCGTAACCGGTCAACGTGGGTAATTACCCGCTTTGACGGGTTAAGGGCCGGGTATGAGTAATACCCGGTTGTAAAAATGCGGGTAGGGTACGAGTATGGTAACTGATAATACCCGCCCCGCTAATTAAATTGCTAAAATTTAAAAAAATTAAATTTTCTGATAATTTGTGGTTAATTTATAAAATTTATCATTTTCAAATTAACCAAAAAAATAAATTTATTATATATTTTTATAATTTTATTTTTTGGTTAATTTGATAATGATAAATAATAGAAATTAGAAAAATAATTTAATTTTGAAAATTTTTAATGATTTTTAGGATGACATGTCGTGTTGACTAACGGTTAACGGTTTTGACCGTCCAAATTGACGACGGCCAAGATGTTAATTTCTTAAAGCACCGACCAAAGTTGATTATATAGTCATAATTCAGACCAAAATAATGTATTAACCCTTAATTTTTATAGTTAAATGTTACGTAACATATTGAACTTTTAAACATACATGCTAAAAACCCCTAGATAAGTCATTGTCGGCCTTTAAATTCACACCATTAAATGGAGGCTCCATTTACAATAATTAATGGCGGTCAACATCTCCACTGATTAGAATCCCTTTGTATTTTCCTAGCATTATTGCAGAGAAAAAGGAAATCGGATGATAACACCAAAAGTCCAAAACGAGTAATATTCCGTCCATAGAAAACAATATAATTAATACACCAAGCAAACAAAGAACGTCAAAGAATTTTACAATACTATAAGTGCTATAAGTTTTTGTTTTATGGTTACAATTTGAAATTGTACATTTAACGTTATGATACAATTTCAACTTGTACCTATACGTTTTGTACAAATTTTTTTATGGTACAACTTAAATTTGTACATTTATGTGATGATACAACTTCAAGTTATAAAGTTGTACCATAACATAATTGTACAAATTTCTTTATGGTACAACCTAAACTTATACATTTAATGTTATGGTACAACTTCAAGTTGTACATTAAAAGTAAAACACCAAAACTATATAGTATAGTAGAAGTGCTCGTCAAACAACAACATTATAGTACTAATCGACAGTGGCAGAGTCATGTTAAGCCCCCAACGAAAGCCCTAGCCCCGCCTCAGCTCTACAAATCGTGTAAAATTACATATAAAGATTTCGTAACAAGTTCGAAAACCTAAATTTTTAGCTCCCCTCGTTTATATTTCTTACCAACGATCAACACGAATAGTCCACGTTTAGGGGTGTTATTTTGGTTATAACCGGTAACAAACGGTCGGTTATCGGTTAACAGAAATAACCACTCCCCCTACCGAAAACCGATAACCAACCGAACCACTTTTAAGAACAAAAACCATTTCGTCCAGCCTCCGATAACCGACCGAAGTTCGGTTACTTCGATAACCGGTAACCGAACTGCCACCCCTATCCACGCTACCTTTACTCCTGCTCCTTACTCTCACGGCCGTCCAAGTACTGCTGGCAGAGGTACGAAAGGAAGCCCCAGAGAGCCAGCACCATCGCCACCACCTTGACACCGCTCATCCTGTCGTCGAATATCACCACCGCCATGATCGGCGCCAGCGGCAGCCCCACGGTGCCGACGGCGTTGGAGAAGACGGAGCTCACCTCGAAGACCAACGCCATCGTTGCCACCGCGAAGAGCTCCCACGTCACGCCGGTCCAAACCAACGTCATCACGTAGCCAACTTTCCCGAGCTCGTAGTTTTCCATCTCCTTCCCGAGTCCCTTCCAGTCGCCGCTGGCGAACAGCCCCACCGCGCCGATCCCGCTCGCCACCATCCCTTGAAACATCAGCATGTTCATCACCACCTTCAGGCTCTGCACCTGATTAGGAGGGGAAAAAAAAATCGTAACTCTGTGCTCGATTATTCGATCATAACAATATAACAAAATAATAAAAATGATTTTGCTTAACTTTTCGAATCACAAATTTGCTTTCAGCATTTTTTTCAGCCACGACCTACTATCGATCTCCACATAGTACTCCAGCAAACTACAAACTGATTCGTTGAACGCGGAGGAACTGCTTCAAACTCTAGTATTTTGGAAAAAAATATTTTTGAAAAAAAAATTCTTTTACCAACGCTTGTATTTTGGGATTTAAAAAAAAAATTATCCGACGCACTCACCTTGAGAACTTTCCTGAAGGCGTACTCGGAGATGGAGAAGAACATCCCCGACGCCGCCGCGGAGGCGAGGGTGCAGAGGAACCCGACCGTGTACTTTGCCCTGGTGATCCCCCTGGGGTCAGCGGCGGGGTCCCCGGCGAAGACGAGGAGGACGGAGGAGACGGTGAGGAGGAAGAGCGAGTTGACGACGAGCGGAGTGAACTTTTGGGCGTTGAGGAAGTAGGAGAAGAAGGCGTTGAACGCCAGCTGCGACGACGCGATGAGCGTCGACGTCGAGACGGGGAGGTAGTCGATCCCCGTGGAGTAGAGGTACGTGCTCCCGCCGACGAGGAGGCCGACGATCGTGTAAAAAGCTCCATGTGTCAAGTTTGAAGACGGTTGTCGATCCCCGTGGAGTAGAGGTAGTCGATCCCCGTGGAGTAGAGGTACGTGCTCCCGCCGACGAGGAGGCCGACGATCGTGTAAAAAGCTCCATGTGTCAAGTTTGAAGACGGTTGTCGCCGGTCACCACCGTCGACGGCGTGGTTTTTGGTGGTGAGGTGGTAGAGGTAGTAAGGGATGAGGAGAGGGAAGCCGGCGAGCTGGACGGTGGTGACGAGCCACTTGCTGGCTCCGCCCTTGACGAAGTAGAGCCTTGCAAGTAAAACGACGGCGGTTTGGGAGGTTAGTATGATTGTGGAGTAGGTGAGGACTTTTAGCCACCACTTGATTTGTTTGGCTTTGGGGACGACGACGAGTTGTTGCTGTTGCTGCTGTGGAGATGGGTCGGCGGCGGCAGCGGGTTCTTGACCGGTGAGAACTTGCAGCTGAACGTGGTCGTCTCGATCGTGATCCTGTGCCGCCATTCAGGTTATACAATATGTTCTGACTGCGAAGAAGGGCGAAGGAATGAAGTTGCTCGATATAGCTGCAGATCTAAGGACTTCGAAGATGTCCTTTTTGTAGGGGAGGGAGGGAAAGAAGTATATGTATATTTAGTGCAACATGTGAACCATGGAGCTACAACATTTTGTAGCTTTGTAAAATTTCTGTTCACTCCGCTGTCAGTAAAAAAAAAAAAGGAAATGACTTATTTTGTCACACAGCATGACATGTCATCAAATTAACGTTGAGTTGTTAGTAGTAGTAATTTGTAAGGGAGTTTGAACATGTGGCTGGAAGCCTGGAACCCTGCGAAAAAAGAATCATATATATTGGATTCGTTTGCCTGAGTCATTTGTCTAAATGGTGACTATTTCGGTGCACTCACAAAAATGAGTGCGTTCAATGCACCCAACTCAAAAACTAGTCTTAAGATGTCGGATTTTGAATTTTAATTTGTAGAATTAGTGTAATATGATGATATAACATATGATAACAACTAATTAGTGGATTACCCTAAGCCCTAGACCTCCAATTTTGAGTTCTATCCCTAAACCCCAAATTGTAAACCCTAACCCTAACCTTAAATCTCTAACTCTAAATCCTTCAAATTAAAGTAAATCTTCAATAGTTTTTGTGCAAATTCATGTGTGTTATTGTTCATCACATCATAAGTGATGATTGACATCATTTTGACATAAATCGCATGTTTAAAATGACGGTTATGAAGTGAGTGCACTGAATGCACCCAAAAAAGTGAGTGCACAGAAGACGCCACCTTGTCTAAATACAGGCATTTGAGAAATGTAGACATTTAAGAATGTAGGCATTAGAAATGCATTGTTTGTTTAAAAGTTTTTAGATGAGACATTTTTAGATGAGTTATTTGTATACTGTTACCATTTTGCCCTTACATGTAATATGTTTCGTTATTTTATTTTCTACTCTAACAAAACCAACCACATAAAAAAAATTATTTTGCAAACAACAAATGGTAGTGTTTGAGAACGCCTTCATAAGTCTCAAATTTTAAGCTAATTACAAATGGTAGTGTTTGAGAACAAAAATGATGCGTCGTTACGTAGATGACCGGCCCTCTTCACCGTTAATGAAATTCGGGAGAAAGAAAAAATAATTCCGAGAGGAGACGGAGCAATGATATAGAAAACAAATGATTGAAAGAGAATGATAAGAGTGGGTTTACATAGAATAGGCAAGGACATAGTTGGATCATTTAGACTAAATAATGAGTCATTTAGAAATGACTCATATTGTATAGGAGGCATTTGGAAATATCTCATTAAAGTCATTTGAGAATTTCGTATGGACGAAATATTTCATATACTGTTTTTTCCTTACAGCAAACAAGTCATTTGGTACCAAATGAGTCAAGCAAACTACCCATATTGTTGTTGCTCTGTTCCTTTCTTAATTGCAGGCTTCAATCGGAAACTTTTCAAGCAAACCCTACTAATGATGTGAAAGAAAAAAAGTGTCAGAATGGCAAATTTGCAATTGATTCTATTTCTATCCGTATAATATATTCATGTTGTAGAATGTAGGCCTCAATGTTATCAACTATATATAAATAGATTATGAACAACAATAGATTTCACAATGAATTATGAAATCTTCTTTTGGAACAACAATAATGGAGCAACATCAAGTTTAGCAAAGAAAAAGCTTATGTTTGGTGGTACATATTTGAGCTTATTATTAAGAGGAGAAAAAAAAAGATTGGTGGTCCTATTGTGGGAGGAAGACCATTTGGCTAGATAGCAACTACTAATTAGCTCGTTGATTTTATTCGTTATAAAAAAGGCAATGAATTATTGTTTATCATTTTTCTCTTTTCATGATTTTAGAGAAAATTAAAAGAGTACCACTTAAGTGGACGAAATGTTGGAGTTTTAATTACCGGGGAAAAAAAATGTTGGAGTTATATCACTTGATTTAAAACAGTGTGTGGGATAGTACCAATGTCGGATTTTTATAGCTTCGTTAATTTTCTATTCATTCCACTAATAATAATAAAAATTTAAATAATTCATTTTGCTACAAAACACGAGGAATCAGAACTCAGAAGTAGGGATGGCAATGGATCGGGTTGGGGCGTGTTTTGTCAAACTCGAACCCAAACTCATGGGTTTATCCGCCAAAAAAACCCGGGGTAAAACCTGCTGGGTTTGAAAAACTCAAACCCAACCCAACCCGCTGGGTATCCGCGGGTTCATGGGTAACCGTGGATTTTTGTGGTAAAAAATTTACAATAACAAATTTCTTTCAAAATAAAATTCTAACATCAATTTTCTCATAAAAATTATCCTTACAAAAAACACTAATCTAGAGCATACAAGCAAACCCGAAATTATCAATACAAATTGTTCAAATTAAAGATAAACATCTATAAACAACATGATTAATTGAAAGCTCCTTCCTCCTTGTCAACTAAACTTCTTCACTCTCCACTCCATAATATCAACTTCATTGTACACAATTTGAAAGAATAAATTAGACATGTCTCCACAAACATAAAGAAGATTAGTTATTTAAGAAAGATATATTGCAAATAACCCGGAAAAATTAATTATATGGGTGTGGGCGGGTACTCATGGATCGGGTTTACCTAAACCCAAACGCAACCCAACCCGATGAATAATGTAGCGGGTTTAAACCCAAACCCGGTCCAAAACCCGTCAACACGGGTTTTACCCGCGTTGACCGGTTGAATCGGGTGAGTACCCGTGGGTTTGGGTTTTGTTGCCATTCCTACTCAGAAGGCATGTTTGTCGATTCATGACCGTTAAGACGGCATTTGTGGGGGAATACTTCTACTCCTTCACCTAGATTTCAGCTGGCCACTTCACTTCTTTCTATATATAATGCTTAAATCTGAACATGAATTATGTATTCTGTCGTTCGTTAATATCATCATTTTTTGCGTACTTATTTTGTTAGTTCGACCTGTCAAAAATTATTAATTGGGGTGGTGGGCTCATCAGTGTAAGGAGGTGGTTAAGTAACATATATGGGTCTGTATAAGATTCAGAATAACATTTTCTCAACAATTTGAGAGACCAAATGGTTTATGACAAGGTATCAGAGGTCAGAGCTGGTTCCGCTACTGAGTTCAAGTTGGATAATTTATCACATGCAGCGGATCAAAGCAAACAATTGAAATATTTATTAATCAGAAAACCAAGAAATAAACTATAAAATATGATAAATGTAGTTAAGATATCTCAAATTAGTCATGTATAAAACCATGGCAAATTGATGAGAAGAGAAGGAGAAGACGACTTAGGAAAGATAGGTATAATTTCTAGTCGAACGAGAAGATAAGGGTAAATGAGGAATGATAAAAAAAAATGCAAATTGAGAAAGAATGGACAAATCGGTACCGGATTTCATAATAGTTAAGGGGGCAATTAAGCTATTCTGAAATCCGATCATTGAAGAATTATGAAATTCGGCATGCTAAAAGTCTCTCGTCCTGACAGCCTTTACCAAACGAGTAATTCGAGCAAAATTCCGCGGAACAAATTATTTGGGAAAAATCCTGCATCCAAATTCCTCTTACACAAATCCCAAATTGAACGTAGTGTATCAACTGATATATATATATAAGAGTGAAATAAGTTTATATTACAAGAGAGAAAACAAAAAGCACACATAAGAAGAAAAGGGCGCCAGAAACCAGCGTCACCAACCAAAGACAGAGGCGACAGCTGAACAACGAAAACAACAAAGACGAACACCAGAAGAAGAAAAACACAGTGCTTCACGCAAGAACCAGCACCCTCAGCCGCTAGACATCAAGAATATGGGTGCTGCGGGGGATCATTACTCGCCCCAACGGGAAAACTTCTCGGAAGAACCCTGAAAATAAGGTGCTGAAACCACTAATCAGCAACCAACCTGTCCACTCTTTTAACCACAATCAACCAATCAGCAATCTCTTTGCCAATGCCAACCCAAAACATGTTCCGGAGTCGTCTTCTTGTCTTTGAATGTCCTAGCGTTTCTTTCGCGCCACAACCTCCATCAAACTGATATATATTGTACTTGTACATTAATGATATATGAGATGTAGACTATTTATTGAAGGAAAAATATAATCATTCGATGTGGTATTAAATTTGTTAGTGGTTGGAACCAGCTTTTAGTATTTTGAAGAATTGGCATTGTTTATCTTTTTCTCCTCTCATATGATTCCATGACTCAGAATACTAAATACAGTACGGATCCTCCATGATTGACTTCATGTTCCCCCGCTCCTTTCTTAGTCCAACCCTACTAAATAATGCCGATAAAAGAAAAGTGTTCGAATCGCCATTTGCAATTCAATTTATCTATAAAATCTTTTCACGTAGTGATAGAAGGTATGCCTCAATTCTATGAACAACGATAGATAATTATGAATTGTGGAGTCTTTTTGGGGACACATTTCCTCTATTAATAATCTCAACTCCATGTTCCACCAAATATAAGCTTTTGTTTGTTAAAGTTGATGCTGATCCATTATCGGCCTACATAATTTCGATCAAATTATATTGTTGTTCCAAAAGAAGACTTCATTATTATTTGCTGATCCTATTAGTATGTATTCAACTATTCTACAACCTAAATGATTGTCACTTACGTCGAAATTTGAGGGGAAAAAATTCATGTACATATTGTTTTAGTGGTGTTTAGATCTGTACTGAGTATTGAGGATATAATTCAAGGCTCCATAACCAATCTAAACTTATCAACAAAAAAAAAAAAAAAAATCATTACCAACTATATAATTCAATCATGGAGATCTGTACTGAGTATTGACGCGTGGCATAATGAAAGAAGAAAAAAGATAATAAAAACTATAATTCTTTGCAATTTATTATTATTATTATTATTATAATAAAAAATCAACGAGCTAGTTAGTAGTTAGAGTATCTCCATCAATACAATTGCAAAAGTAATTGTATTTGTGTTTTTTATTGTCAACCCAAAAATTTTGCAATCCACATCACATTCATTTCATTCACCTACATCAATGCAATTAACTTGCAATTACAAATATAATTAAATATTATGTTTAAATTATATAAAATTAAGTAAAAGAGAAAAAAAATATATAAAATACAAAATCGCCATTTTTTAGGCTTTTTTTACTTGCATATTGAATTTTATTTGTTGTAAGCTTGCAAATATACAATTAATAGTCATATCAATGCAATAGGTTTTTGCAATTGCATATATCTATATCATGTCATTTTGCAATTCAGAATGCAATACTAATGTGGATGCTCCGTACTTGTTGCTATCCAGCCAAGCCGCACGTTTTTAGCACCAAGTCAGTTCCATGGTTCACCAACTATGAAGAAAGCAACGGCGTTCTTACTTACCACGTACACAGCCGTTGGATCCACATTCCACACTCTATCCCTTCACAATCGTTGGATAAGTGTGATGCCAATCCTATAAATATAATGACAAGCATTAATTCAAATTAGTTGCTGAGATCGGTTCGAGTTTAGTTATCATATAGTTTAGTTTATAATTTGTAATTGTTCGTTATCACGTTGCTTAATATTAATTAGTATTTGAGCAATTTATGATTACATAATTTCTCTTTTAATTTATTAAATGAGACATATTAGTACACGTGCTCAAATTCTTAGAATGGTGTGATGTATAATTTAACCATATATGAATTATCAACAAGTCAATGATTAAGTTATTAAATGATTCGCTCATAAGTTGATACTAGCTAGTTGAGGACCTGAACTGGCTTCACTAGCCGTACCGTCGCACGCGCGAGCCATCTCAAAACGAGCTAGCTAGCTCAACAAGCCACCAAATCGAATTGGCTCCTGTGAGCCCAATAAACAATTTTAGTCCAAACTCTGACTGGTTTGTAAATGAGCCGAGTATTAAACGACGAGTTGGCTCATTTGCTTCCCTAATACGCAGTAAAAGAAAATTATTGATTGCCTCATCTCCCATACTCCATGGCAGCACAGAAACAAGGTCACGAAGACATCCAAGTCCAACTGCAAGTCATTACACGTCCACCGGCCGACGACGGCCCATCTCCGCAACCGCCCGGCCCACAGCAACAACAGCAACTCGTCGTCGTCCCCAAAGCCAAACAAATCAAGTGGTGGCTAAAAGTCCTCACCTACGCAGCAATCATACTCACCTCCCAAACGGCCGTCGTTTTACTTGCAAGGCTCTACTTCGTCAAAGGCGGAGCCAGCAAGTGGCTCGTAACCACCGTCCAGCTCGCCGGCTTCCCTCTCCTCATCCCTTACTACCTCTACCACCTCACCAGAAACCACGCCGTCGACGGTGGTGACCGGCGACAACCGCCTTCAAACTTGACACATGGAGCTTTTTACACGATCGTCGGGCTCCTCACCGGCGGGAGCACGTACCTCTACTCCACGGGGATCGACTACCTCCCCGTCTCGACGTCGACGCTCATCGCGTCGTCGCAGCTGGCGTTCAACGCCTTCTTCTCCTACTTCCTCAACTCCCAAAAGTTCACTCCCCTCGTCGTCAACTCGCTCTTCCTCCTCACCGTCTCCTCCGTCCTCCTCGTCTTCGCCGGGGACCCCGCCGCCGATCCCAGGGGGATCACCAGGGCCAAGTACACGGTCGGGTTCCTCTGCACCCTCGCCTCCGCGGCGGCGTCGGGGATGTTCTTCTCCGTCTCCGAGTACGCCTTCAGGAAAGTTCTCAAGGTGAGTACGTGGGATAATTTAGAAAAAAAAAATCCCAAAATACAAGGGTTGGTAAAAGAATTTTTTTTTTCAAAAACATTTTTTCCAAAATACTAGAGTTTGAAGCAGTTCCTCCGCGTTCAACGATAGTAGGTCGTGGCTGAAAAAAAGCTGAAAGCAAATTTGTGATTCGAAAAGTGAAGCGAATTTTTTTTGTTTTATTATTAGCATTGCTATGATCGAATAATCGAGCACAGAGTTACGATCTTTTTTTATTTCCTCTCTGATCAGGTGCGGAGCCTGAAGGTGGTGATGAACATGCTGATGTTTCAAGGGATGGTGGCGAGCGGGATCGGCGCGGTGGGGCTGTTGGCCAGCGGCGACTGGAAGGGACTCGGGAAGGAGATGGAGAACTACGAGCTCGGGAAAGTTGGCTACGTGATGACGTTGGTTTGGACCGGCGTGACGTGGGAGCTCTTCGCGGTGGCGACGATGGCGTTGGTCTTCGAGGTGAGCTCCGTCTTCTCCAACGCCGTCGGCACCGTGGGGCTGCCGCTGGCGCCGATCATGGCGGTGGTGATATTCGACGACAGGATGAGCGGTGTCAAGGCGGTGGCGATGGTGCTGGCGCTCTGGGGCTTCCTTTCTTACCTCTGCCACCACTACTTGGACGGCCGCCGGGAGGAGAATAAGGAACAGTTTGATCACTAATCCTGCAGTTAATTACTGTGCTAAATTGTTTTTACTTTCTTGGTAATAATATGCTACGAAAAAAGACTAAGCAAGGCATCGAATTAGTGGAGATATGTTGGCCGCCATTATTGGAAATGGAACGTCCACATTAGTGGTGTCATTAATGTAATGGATGTCGTTTTAGGTGGGATCTCTTGAATAATTAATTAATGGATGTCGAATTAGGTGGTCTCAAAATAGATTTGTTGGACTCATTAATCTAGCTCGAAGTCATAAGTTTTTCCTTTCTGTAGCTATTTATAGATAATCATTTGTCTATTTTTTATCCAAACCCTTTTCAAATTCTTTTATATTATTCAGATCTATCGAAATACTGAAAATTAGTCAAATGTTAACTTTCAGTTAGCAATTTTGTTAGTAATATGAGGCACATTAAGGTCAACATTGCAAAATTTTAGTATTTTAACTAAGAAAAGAGTTACAAAATTATTAACGATAACTTAAAAATGGCTAATATTTTGATGCGTTACGAAAGATTTGGTTAATTAATGGAATTTTAATAGGTTTAGATTATATAAAAGAATTTGAAAAAGGTTTGGATATAAAATAGACATTACGCTAAGGATGGGTAAAATATCTGTAACCGTGGATATCCGCCCGAATCCGGTCTAATCGGGTAGGGTAAAACCCGAACCCGAAGGAAATTTAGTGGGTACGGGTAAATCCCAAACCCGAATATTGCGGATAATGGGCGGGCATGGGTTTCTCACTATCCAACCCGAACCCGCCCGATTATACACATGCATATGTATTTTTTGTCTATAAATAATCATAATTTTTCTCTAACATATTTTATATTTAGCATATAAATATAATATTTTCATGAAATTGTGATGTTTTAATTAATTTTCTTCATTTTAGTGAATTATTGTCGTACTTTTTCTCTTACGTAAAGTGAGATTACATGTGAATGTTAACATATTGGTTGGAGTTGTGAAGAGAAATTATTACCCATGGATAATCGTGGATACCCGAAATCCAAACGGATATGGGTATGAGCATGATTTTGATTTTCTACCCATTTCACATATGGATATGAGTATGGATAAAACCCGAACTACTTTAAGTAGGGTAACGTTCCGCCCCGACCCATTATCATCCCTACATTACCCTAATCATTTTCAAGCTGTCTTCCACTTCAGCTCCCCTGCACTGTTGTTCATTTCTTGATCACCAGACTTCCTTTCTTCGGCAACAATACACAGATAGCTCGAATTACTCCATACATTTGATTAAATGGTAAACAAAAAGAATAACCATACTCCATAATGTGCGCCATTATTTGTAAATGGAACCTCCACTTAACTAATGGGGTCAATTTATTCCTTTCACTACTAATGTGGGAAAATTATCATTTGTATTAGGTGGTCCAATTTATTCCTTCCACTCCTCGACGAAAGTTAAGGCATATTATTTGTCGTCAATGTTTTTATTATAAATGGCTAACTTTTAAAAAGAATATATATATAATTTTATAATTGTATTAAAAACCATATCTTCAAAAAAAAAAAATCACAACACCAAACACATCTCAAACTCCTAAATTACAATAAACTCAAACACCTGATATTCGCTGTAAATTCATTACGATAATCGGTTAATGTACAAGCTGGACTGGTGTTTTCCCACGTTTATAAAAATGTAGGGGTATATATATTTAATAAAGGGTGGCTTCTAGGGAACCCCGGGTGAAATCCGGGGTATCATATATCTTGAGTATGAAAATTCTATCTAGACCTCGAATTAACAGAATTTTTGGACCTAATATTGTACCATAATCCTTAATGAGTGAACCCTATGTACTAGTTATCTAAATCATAAACTATAAACTCTAAGATGGTGCATTCATTTTTTGCCTATATTTGGGTGAATCATTACCGTCGATTATTGTTTCTAATTAAATTGATCTTGGGGTATAAGATTTAGAGAATTAAGGTCTAGATTGTGATCTTTAAGGGTTAGAATATAGTATCATGTACGAAAGTTCAATCAATTCAAGATCTAGATAACGCTTTCATATTCAAGATATGCGGTACCACGAATTTCACCATGAATACCGTAAAACTCTTTATAAAGATATATATTACAACCATTATTAGTAAATTCGGAAGTTGGATAATGTATGTCATCATTTTTTTTTGCAAATGTGGTTCTGGCCGCCAAAACCTTTGTTCCATTTCAGATCTCCATCTCGCGGATAATCACGAAATTGGTCAGAATTATTTCGTCAAAACACGTAAAAAAAATTTCAAAGCACCAAAAAAAAAAAAAAAAGAATATCGTAATTGGTATAAGGCCAACTCAGGGTCGGAGGCAAGGTTTGGCTGGCCGACGGCGGATTTTAATTTGTTGACCTACGACAAGCTCACCAAAATTCAGAAATGGTGTTTGTCGGGGTTGGAATTGAGCTTGTGGATATAGGAGTTTATGGAGTTAGGGTTTTAATAATAATAATAATAATAATAATAATAATAATAATAATAATAATAATAATAATAATAATAATAATAATAAGTAGTTGGTGGAAAATAGTAATTTTGTTGACCACAAATAATATCCTTCCAACTTTAACTTATTTATTACCAAGCCAAGCAAAGCATTGCGTAACATGGTTCACGAAAGATGCGTCCGTTTTTTGTTATTGTTGACAATGTAATCACCGACGACGTGTGCAATAGTGATATGCATCTGGATCGAGAGTTGCGAAAGGAGGTGAGCTTTCGAGTCATCCTTGAGCTCGTACTTGACTGTCGATCTGACAATACTACGATGCATGTGGACATCATCGTCAACGATCTCGATGCGAATGGTATATCGATCAAAACCGAGATGGAGATAACCACCTTCGAACACGTCCGATTCCCTCACACGCTTCTCCTCGTCCATGATTCTGAACACTCCTTTTAGATATCCGATTCCCGGAGTTCCTACTAACCCGCACACAAAAATATTGAATGCAATTACCCCTTTCGTTATAAGCTAAGGTAAGTTAATTATGAGGGATTGGAAGAAAGGCTAATAATGAACCTGGAGGAAAAACGAGCTTGACAATCGTGCCGGCGGATCCATCGCCCTCGATGACTTCCGCGGTGCCGACGAGGTGAGGCATCAGCTCGTTCACTAGCCGGGAAAGCTCAAGCCCTCTGTACGATTCCCACACCACGCTCGCCGGAGCTTCCACCGGAGCATCGTGACATATCTCCCCTCTTATTACGCCCATCTATTCTTTTTCTTCTTCTTCATGTTTTCTTTTGTACTTCGTTTGAACCCTCTAGCCTATATATTACATGTGATCGTCACATTGGGTTGTCCTCTCTCCTGTTTGGCGGAGCCCGCATTTCAAACCACCTCTGTCCTTTTTTCATAATATAAATATTTAATTAAAAATAATTATATATGCATAATTCATTCACAGATTAAAAATTAATTATTTTTATAAACAACCACGAAGAGATTTAAATAGGTCTTTTTCAATGTATCTCGCTAAATTAGCATTAGGAAATTAGTCGCCAAATCGACTTGAAAACTTGTTCTTAATATAACTCAAAGCTGAAAATTCTCTTTTTACATTTGCGGTTGTAATTCGTAGAATCAAAACTAGTAGAATTATCGCTGTCGCTGGACAATTTCAGACTTGTTGGGAAAAAATCGAATAGGCATAAGGAGAAAAGAGATCCGATTAGGTCTTTATTGCAATTAGAATTCGTTTATAGTATAATAAATTAATTTTATATCAATTTATGAATAAACAATGAGTTGTGCTATAGTGACAAAAATACTCTAATACTATTTATAGGCGTTGTTTTCCATCACCAATATACATATATATGACATATTTTTGTTCCTCGGAAATTTACCCCTGTCCCGGGACAACGCTCAATAGCCCTCCCTCCGCCTATGACATACTCTAATACATATATAGTTGTGTTTCATTTTGCTACGTTTTCCTTTTCTTATATAAGCCTTGTAATTTTGTGAAGGCTATGACATGGGACTCTTTTGTGTGCTTATCACCAAATTCAATGAGGGTGCATGCATCTAAAATTTCCTGTGGGCGGGGATGAATTCGTCGAGTATTCATAAGCGTCGAAATAGGCAGATATATAGCATTGAATGGCCAAGTAGACTATATATTTTTTTTTTGCATCAGGGGAGGCAAAAGCCAAAGAAGCAGAGTTACAGGGGGGAGGGAAGGAGATTACAGAGAGGGAGGGGAGGGCGTAACCACCACATTTCGGGTGAAAGTGATTCCTCTATCATCATCATTAAGGAGATTATACAGCTCGTTGGGCGGATTTGACAACTCATACATACCGTAGGGATAGATGAGACTGTGTTTCGAGAGCCAGTCCGCGACTCTATTCCCTTCTCGATATGTATGGGAAAGTCGCACCACCCAGTCATGAGCCAACAACCTCCAAATCGCAGCCAGAAGGGTCGCATAAGGGTGGACGGGATCTATATATACGGCTGCTTCTTAACATTTGATGGTGGTGGATGAATAATAAATTATTGGGTTGGTTTGATTTTCTTCATATATATATGGTCTTTTCATATCATTACAGAAAATCAACAATAAAAAATCAAAGACATCGATAATTCGACTATTGATCTAGCTACTATCATGTTTGATATTGTTGCTTCTCATTACATTTTTTCCCCCTTCTTTGAATCTTATTAAATGACTACATTAAAAGAAACATTATATATTCATCATCATGACAATCATGTCAAACCAAACAAACATCTTATTGAAAGAAACATGTTTATCACGTACTACACCAAACCACCCAACCGCCTTTTGCATAGTTCGCAAAAATGGGTAAGTTACCGGTTGCGGTTCTTGATTATGTGATCACCGATGACTTGAGCAATAGTGGTAAGAGGCTTGATGGAGAGTAGGGAGATAAGGTGAGCTTTCGAGTCATCCTTGATCTCATACATAATTGTCGACCTGATAACACTCCGATCCGGTTTGGAATCGTCGTCGATGACCTCGAAGCATACAGTATAACGATGAAATCCAAGCGGCAGATAACCACCTTCCAACGTATCCGATTCCTTCACACGCTTCTCATCGTCCATAATTCTGAACACTTCTTTCATGTACCCGATTCCCGGACTTCCTACACACCATCATGAGTTGAAGAAAAGAAGAAAAAAAAAATTGGAACGGCAAGCTAATTAATAAGGGAGAAGAGTGGCCGGGGGAAAGTGGAAAATCTGTATATGGTTTACCTGGAGGAGAAGTGATTTTGAGAACGGTGCCGGCAGATCCATCACCCTCGACGGCCTCCACGGTGCCGATGAGATGAGGCATCAACTCGTTTATCAGCCGGCCAAGCTCAAGCCCTCGGTACGATTCCCACACCACACTCGCCGGAGCTTCCACCGGAGCCTCGTGACATATCTCCCCTCTGATGACACCCATCTCTCTTCTCCTTCTTCTTCTTCTTCTTCCCACCTCAATCGGTTGACCAAAGCAGGCTTATTTAATACATTCGATCCAGGCTGGCTGGCCGGCCGGCCCCTAGAGTTGACTTTTTTAATTTAATAAAATTATTTTGGAAGCAATGCAAAAAAAAAAAAATTGATGGTCCAGATTGGACAGCCCAACAGGCTATTTGGGCCTGAGAGTCACCGGCCTGTTATCCCTCCACCGCCTAGAGAGGGGAGCCACGCTGCTCTGTGAGCCCAGCCTGACGCTTTCTCTCCCAACTCTAGGGGCCGAGTCAGCTCAATCTTCACCGAACCTTCCCGGCCCAACTCCAAGCTTGACGCGGGCAGGCCAGAAATTTGAACGTCACCAAGCCCAGCCCTTGAGGCCGGCCCAATGTCCCACCACTTTAGTGCCTCCACTTGGATCACAAGCCCTCGTTAATGAGCTCGGCGGCACTGTTTGCTTCCCTTGCTTATTTAAAATGCTATACTAACTGCATTTCCAGCGATGTGGTAGCTTTCTCGCTTTCTCTTCTTTAACCCAATAGCAGCCAGCAGCAATGGTCTTTTTCCCTTAACTATCACTCATAATAGTTGAGGTTAACGAGCGAAATTCGAATGATCAGCTGATGAAGTGTCGATTGTAACTCGAGTTCGAGATATCCTAAAGTCTTTCGAGCTTGATTGGCTAGCCTGTCGCGCGCTGAACATGTTATTGCTCGACTTCGGTTCGTTAATTGACGAGCTTGTTCGCGAGCACCAACTCAGTTAAAAGACGAATCCAGGTGGTCGAGCTTGTACGAGTAATTAGTCTCTGCCAATATGATCGATCTCCTACTTCATTACACGAAACATTCAAATATCAGATAGTTCGAAAAGCACTGATCAATCTCAGTCACAAAGCTATAGCAGAAAGAAAGATCGTAAGTAAGCATGCATCTTTCATCTGCAGCTTTGGCCCCATTTTTGCACTGTTGTTCCCCCCAAAGACTTTGATACAAGAAATGTATATATACTATTAAAATAGGCAATGACTCATTCCTTTCGGACTAAGTCACTCGTGTTCTAATGTAGAAGCAATCAAACTGTGTATTCAACTAATAATAATTCCAGTTGTTTTGTTGAATTGTCAACAAAGGAAAAAGTCTCTCTCTGGCAGGGGAAAAAAGTTAGGCTTTGTTGGTTGGTTATATTCGAGCACAGGTCGATTCTCACTTTGTAACCCAGGTCAAGAATCTCGTAGAACTTGAGCTATGTGAAGAAAAAAAAAGAGATGGAAATGTAGAAATCAGAATTACTGTCACAGGAATTTAACTAGAGTATTAGAGTAGGGAGGTAGGTCAACCGTCTACCATGATGCCACTTTTCGAATGTTCGTTTACACATGATTCGGTATATTATAACTTAACACTTAAATGTTAAGGAGAATTTATCTCTTATTTTGAACTATATATGTAGCTTCATCATCATATAAATATGAGAGTTAATGTAGTTAGTTACCATCCCTCCGAATTATATCATTCTCTCTTCATAGTTGAATCAATAGAGCTAATATACAATTGTTAGAGCATATTTAAAAGAAAATATTATGGGTGAGTTGGGATCTATCATTCCGATACAAGTACCAACCAGAACAGAGAAACATGTATGTGTACAAATGATCTCTCGTTTAACTGTCGAAAAAAACAAATCAGAGTCGCCTTAACACCAGTCGGTAGACCAATTGTCCAATACTGGAGCCTGGAGAGAGAGGGAGTCGTCGCTCGGCAAACAACATGTCTGTTGATAAATCAGAACTCATTAGAAATTATTGTATAATTTTATTGAAATCAAGTAGGATTTATGTAGACAATCAACTAACATTATCAATGTAACAAATTAAATAACAATGCTTGTAGTATAATTAACCACGTATCAACGTTGTAGCAGCCATGCATATATATACAACATGTAATTATTACTTAATCCCTCATTTTTCATATTAAGAAATTCAAAGAGGAAGAAAGGTGACAAAACAAAAGTTTTATTATTAATAAAATTTCACATGAAAAAGTTAAAACACACAAAGTCTGGTGACTGATTTTATGAGCGACCTTAAGCTTAAGCACCGATTAGTAATTAACCCTTTATTTGAATTTCTTTCCACCGTGACAAGAAGAGCGAATCGTTTACCTCCGTCTGAACAAGACAACTCACACCCATGACCCAACTCTGCATTTCGACGATTCTTTATTCTTCTTCTTCTTCTCCTCCTTCGATTCGAACTCTCCATTTGTATTTTGTGGGCGATTTCAGTGACAGCGGGCCGACGCATCTCACTTGAGCTACTTTCCAATTGGGCTCTCAACAACACCTCCTTCCAGTCATATCGGAGCATCAACTCCGAGCTTCCGAATCAACTCAGAACGAGCAAAAAAATCCCATTTTCTTCATCCTCTTTACCCCTGTCTGGTTTGCGTTGAAAATGAGTAAGAAAATCAAGGTCAAAGAGGATACACGCGCAGGAATCGAAGTGGGTTTCACGTGAATAAACAAGTAAGTTTGTCTCTCTTATTCGTCTTCCTTTGATTTGATCGAATTGGGAACCAATGAGTTGAGGCAGCCATGGAAATTTGGGTAGCTTCTGATTGAGGCTATGCTTAATGGCTAAGGTGAATGGTTCAAAACCCATGTGGGTTCTTTTGTCCTTAGTAGAAGTTGGAATTGATTCCTTGATTGTATGGGAAGGGAGAGGGTTTTAACTTTTTCCCCCATTTGTATCTCGTGCAACAAAAGGGGTAAGCTACATAAGCAATAAATTGACTTTCTTCTCCGGGAACGGGTTCAATGTGGTAGCATCGTCCTTTATAACGATCAAATTATAGAAGGTAGCATGGCCTGTTAAGGTTTCTGGTTCTGGGGATGGAAATATCTATGGCTGCACAAATTATAGAAGCTTGATTAGGGTTTTCCTTTCCCACCACACGTTTCCTGATTCAGATGTGTCTGAGACGAAAGAGGGGAAAAGAAGGGTCTTTTAAGTGTTGTGGTTAATGGGAAACTTGTATCCCATGTTTGACTAGCCACTTTTCCTGCTTGAAAGGAGGGCAGACGGTCTCTTAGGTGCCAGCTGCTTTACTTTTTTGGCAAAGATCATTTCTTTCAGTTCACATGATACCTGGTACCCAAGAAGCCATTGATTGGCTGGTGTTCTCCCCTCTTTTTCCCCCGTCCTGTGGCTTTCAGCTCGTGCCTTGTCAATTTTCAGTCTCAAAAGTGGTCTTTTGGATTGCTTGGCTCTGAATATACTACAAGTAGTAGTAGTTGATCTTCCAAGCTTGTTATATGATGCAGAAATCTGCCCCTTGCTGTGCGTTCTGCAACATTTCTTTGCTCCAGTGAAGTTGCAGCCAGGGTTATGCTCCAGGAAGAAAAAACAAACACAATATGGCTTATTCAAATTCAAGATCTGTGAGGTTTGTAATTTCTCATGCTATTGAGTCTTCCATATTGGGTTCTGGAATAGATGTATGTATATTTTGACTTGTAAAATGGGGGTAATGTTCTTTTTCATTATAACAGGTTTAAAGATGATCTTGAATTGACAAAGCATCCAACAACGAATATAGATGGGACAGTCAAGCTTAAATACAACATAAATGGGATTCATATGTCGGAACCCAGTGCCAAGAGCTCTCAGAGAGATGCAAGGAATGGGAAATCGCTGAAGGCCAAAGTTCTGTCTCGAGTTTTCTCGGAGGATTACGAGAGAGTGAAGAGGAACATATTAGATCCTCGAGGGTCAGCAGTTCGAAGATGGTCTAATATCTTTTTGGTAGCATGCTTAGTGTCTTTGTTTGTCGACCCTCTCTTCTTCTACTTGCCAAGAGTTAACAGGACTGCATCCTGCATAGACATTGGGAGACCACTTGAATTCACCCTTACAGCTCTTAGAACAGTAGCAGATGTATTTTACATGGTCCAGATTTTCATACGGTTTCGGACAGCATATGTTGCACCTTCTTCTCGAGTTTTTGGGAGAGGGGAGCTTGTTATTGATCCTGAAAAGATTGCCTCGAGGTACTTTAGATGGAACTTCTGGCTTGACCTTATTGCAGCCCTCCCTCTTCCTCAGGTATCATTAATGAACCACACTGAAAAGCACTCAGTCCCCTTGCTTGAATCCAGAAGGGTGTGTTATGAACTTTTTACTTTTCATATTTGCAGGTACTTATTTGGCTAATCATACCAAACCTTGCTGGTTCAACCATGGCTAACACGAAAAACGTCCTCCGGTTCATCATCATTTTCCAGTACATTCCAAGACTTTACCTAATTTTCCCACTCTCTTCTCAAATCGTTAAAGCCAATGGGTTTGTGACAGAAACAGCTTGGGCTGGAGCTGCTTATAACCTGATGCTTTACATGCTGGCAAGCCATGTAAGATCCTAGTGAGAACCCCCCAAAAAAACCCTTCCAAACAGAATAAACTTTCTTTAGTACTGAAAGTTTTTACAATTCCAACTCTTGGAACAGGTTTTAGGAGCTTGCTGGTACCTTCTATCAATAGAAAGGCAAGAATCATGCTGGATAAGTGCATGCGACAAGGAGAAGCCATATTGCAGCTTCAAGTTCTTTGATTGCCAGTCGGTTGGCAACTCTGCCAGGGACTCGTGGTTCAAGTCGACCAATGCTTCGACTCTGTGCAAGCCGGATAACGGGTTCTACCAGTTTGGGATCTACGGCGATGCAACAACTTTTGGTGTTTCATCCACATCATTCTTTGACAAGTACTTCTATTGCCTCTGGTGGGGCTTAAAGAACCTTAGGTATGTCATCTCCCTCAATGCTTCAGTTTCGTTCATGATTCCACTTCCTGATAATGTCAGAATCTCAAATATGCTCCTGGCTGCTGCAGCTCACTGGGGCAGAACCTTTCAACAAGCACATATGTAGGGGAAATAACTTTTGCCATCATTGTTGCAACTCTTGGTCTGGTGCTCTTTGCTTTGCTCATTGGGAATATGCAAGTAAGTAAGGTTTCCTTTTCAGAAGAGCAAATTCATGAAAGATAACAACTTTTTGCCAGCTTTGTTCTTTTCAGATATTTTCCTTTCCTGGGTTTTCTTCCCCATCCCACCTTAAACTATGTTTGCCTCCTGGCTTGCAGACATACCTGCAATCTACAACAGTCAGACTAGAAGAATGGAGGATCAAAAGAACCGATGCAGAACAATGGATGCACCACAGGCAGCTCCCTCCTGAGCTCAGGAACTCTGTCAGGAAATACGATCAGTACAAATGGCTCGCCACCCGTGGAGTTGATGAAGAAACCCTCCTCAAAGGCCTTCCCTTGGACCTCCGCAGAGACATCAAACGCCACCTCTGCCTAGATCTAGTCCGCCGCGTAAGTTCCCATTCAGTGCGTGCTGACATCGTTGAAATGCGTCAGGAAAAATGCGGCCTAATTGTCCTGTTACATAACAAGAATCAACATTTTCACAGGTGCCACTGTTCGATCAAATGGACGAGAGGATGCTGGACGCCATATGCGAGCGGCTGAAACCTGCTCTGTCAACAGAAGGCACGGTCCTGGTGCGAGAAGGAGACCTGGTGGACGAAATGCTGTTCATAATCAGGGGCAATTTGGACTCCCACACCACCAACGGCGGCCGGACGGGGTTCTTCAACACCTGCAAGATCGGCCCGGGGGAATTCTGCGGCGAGGAGCTCCTGACGTGGGCGCTCGACCCGCGCCCCAGCGTCCTGCTCCCGTCCTCCACCCGCACGGCGAAGGCCATCTCCGAGGTCGAGGCGTTCGCCCTGCGGGCGGAGGATCTGAAATTCGTGGCGTCGCAGTTCAGGAGGTTGCACAGCAAGCAGCTGAGACACAAGTTCAGGTTCTATTCGCACCAGTGGCGGTCGTGGGCGGCGTGTTTCGTCCAGGCGGCGTGGCGGCGGTACAGGAAGAGGAAGGAATTGGCGGAGCTGAGAGCTAGGGAGGAAGGCAGGGAGGATGATGATCGGCGGCGGGATGAGGCTGCGGCGGCGGTGAAAAGGGGTGGTTTCGCGGCGGTGTACGCGGCGAAGATGGCGACGAGCACGAGGAGAGGGGTGACGATGATGAAGCATTCTTCTTCTACGGGGACAAGCGTCGTTAATGTGAATTCGTTGCAAAAGCCATCAGAACCTGACTTTTCTGTGGTAGAGGATTAAGAATCAAGGGAGGTTTTTGTTCCCTGTTTTTTCAATGTGTATAGATTACAGACTATGTTAACTATACAGAATATAGCATTTTACCTTATGCTTATACAAATCAATTGAGTTTTACTCGAGTTATTTCGATACAACTTGTATGTTAGTCGGGTTACGATGAATCAAAATTGCGGATAAATCGAATTCTGGGTTCATCGCATTTCGAGTTGTACGACTACTAGTTATTAATCTCTACATTAGGTCGAATTACGAAATTAATGGGTATGAAACAGGCTTGCAATTAGGGGTGTGCAATGGTCCGGTCCGTACCGGACCACACCGGACCAAACCGTTGTTAAGACCAGACTTGACCAGACCGAGTAAATAGCGGTCCGGTCCTTGGTCCTTGTGAATTTTATAATTACTGAAGAAATGGTGGACCGAGCTCATATTTGGACCAGACCGAACCGGACCAAATGGACCAAATGCAAGAATGGTCTGATCCTTGGTCCTAACATGTCTTTCACTAATGGACCGCGGTTCTCATGAGTTTGGTCCGGTCCGGACCGAACCGAAACCGTTGCACACCCCTACTTGCAATGCAACATATGGATTATAAAAACTAATACGATTCTAACAAATTACATAATAATAATAATAATAATAATAATAATAATAATAATAATTCTCATGGTTTGACGAAATTATCTGAATAGTGCAATTCACGTTTCAAACTAAAATCCTAGAAGCTGACATAAACTTGGTTTTTGATAATTAAGCTAATAAGATGTCCATTGCGTCTCAGTAATGTCATTAAGAATTGGTGGAGATCGATCCAAAGGTTTGTGGGGATCATATTAAGAAGCAGAGTACTTCTCCACTATCTACAAAGATTAAAAAAAGGGCTTATCATGAACAAGGATGGGACTATTGACACCAAAAGTGGGTTAATATCAGTTATATGTCTGTTGATGAATAAGAATTCCACTTCTTTCAAGTGGGGAACTCATGTTTGGTTTGTCTTCTGTTGTTCTTATCAAAATGGACAATATCTATAAATAGTAATGGGGCTTCTAATTTACATAACTTGAAACTAAGCAACTATTAGTGAATTGACGTCCTAAGAGATTATCCATAAGTGTCTTTTACTAAGATATAAATGAATTCCATAAGTTTTGAGGAATTCATTTTGAAATGAAATATTTTTGTGTTTGGTATTAAAAAGAATTCATTTTCAATTCTAAATTTTGAATTCTATGGAATTGGAACTAGTTATAGCAATTCCGAGGAATTGAGATAGAATTTCCAAATGAATTCCACAAGTATTTACTAATTATAATAGAATGACATGATTATCCTTTTTTATTAACTAAATTACTTATACATATGACATACCAAACACAGAAATTCATTTGACAATGAATTCTACACGAAACTTCAATGATTTGAATATAACATACCAAACATAGGATTTTATTTGACAATGAATTCTACACGGTAATTCATTTTATAATGAAATCAATTCTCGATTCATTTGGTACCAAACGGTCTGTAAGTGATCTTATATAAGTTAAACTTAGTACATGTGGAGTTATATTGTTTATCTAAGCATTTCGCTGATATAAAATAATATAATGCAGACTTCGTGTGAAAGGAAATGTTGCGTTACAGGGACCATATATGGATCTTACTAATCCTTTTTAAATTGTGGGCAAAATATTTTATCTATTTGGACTCACCGTAAGTCATCGTATGAAAAACACCGGTGCTTTGATCTGTTACATTAATCAAGCAATGTTACGAATCGTCACTTATAGGGAGACATGAAAATTAGAAATGCGAGAACTTGAATTAAACCCTAAATGAGCTTCTTGATCTCCTTGTAATTCAAATCATTCATCATATCATCATATGGGGAAAAAAAGAGTGTTTCTCTTGATACCTAGTGAGGAAAAAGGAAGCAGCATATATGGCCTATGATATTGGAGGATCACCAATTTGACCTATAGTAATACCAAAGGTAGTGGCCCAAACCATCTCCTCCTCTAGTAGAAACTAAAAGATATTCAAATCCCAAGCTCATGTCAAATAAATATATTGTTCCTCTTGAAGGGTACATAATGAAAAGTACTCTAGCGCCCCAGAAAGAAGGCAAATTTCATTTGGTGCTTGTCACATTTTGGCCCCTTTCTATCTATTCCTCTGTCTCTCGCACGCAACGTTGCAATCGCATCTTTAGTTACGTATGATAACGATACATGGCCAGACTTTCTGTCACAAATTACAAGGTTCGTGATAAAGTTGATGTGGTTGACCAAATTAGTTACATTAATCAGTGAGTTTTATGAAATCTTCACTTATAGGGAGACATGAAAATTAGAAATGTAAGGACTTGAACTAAACCGTGAATGACCTTTCTCACTCAGAAACCCTTGAATTCAATCATTCTATCTTATATGAAAAAAAGAGTATTCTCTTGATACCTAGTGAGGGGAGGAAAAGCAATATATACCCTATGATAATGGAGGATCACCAATTTGACCAATAGAGATACCAAAGATAGTGGGGCAAAACATATCTCTCTTCCACTAGAAACCAAAAGCTATTCAAAACCCATGCTCATATCAGATACATATATTGTTCCTCTTGAAGGGTACAATTGAAAAGTACCATAGCTCCTAGCAAAGCAGGCAATTTCATTTGGTGCTTGTCACATTTTTGGCACCTTTCTGTCTATACCTCTGCCTCTCGCACGCAATGTTGCAATCGCTATTTTTAAGTTATGTATGGTAATGATGCATGGCTAGACTTCTCCAAATACAATTCCGAAAGTTACCATGAGGTTGGTTTTGATATGGGTTTCAATGATTTATTTCACAGTCTGTATATATACAAAGTTTGGCAAATCCCCACAATAACGATTGTTTTACACATAATATAAAATATTCGAGTTGATTTGGTTCGACGAAATCTTCTCGTAGACAAAATAAAATGTTTGACATAAAGATCCACGAACGGTTCAACTTTTTTTTCCCTAACAAAATTGGAGCTGTTAGGGGCGAGGTGCTCTTGAGATACTTCAAAACAATTCAAGCCGCTTGTTTTCATTCGGGATCCCATAAGGTTATCTCGACATGTTCATTGCATATTCAAGAAACTCGAAAGAGCAAGCAAAATGTCACCAACAAAATTCTCACTCGGATGATAATCGTAAAAATTAAATCCATTAATATACCGACCCAATATCTTATCCGTTCGACCCACCGTTTGTGCTATGTTCGAACCGAAATATAAGTTATGACAAGGATCAAGTACGTGCATAATTGATGCAAAGTAAAAGTCTCATACAATGCCTGGAAACCCCCCCATTTCGAGTGAATCCTATATGCATTATTGCTCTTTGGATGGTGAATTGAGTTATAGCTTTGCTGCATCGGGCCAATCTGTGTTTGTACAAAAACAGAGTGTTATCAAAGAGTGAGATGGGTTTGTTTGTCGCAATTTCATAGGTCGCCCTCCCTGGAAAAAGGCACTCGCAGTTTCAGTTTCCTGCATTGGAAGAGTTCCACTAGCAACCAGTAATGACTACTCCTAAATGGCACATGTTTTTGTCCGCCTCTAACTCTTGGGGCCAGTCCTACGTGGCCAAACAGAGAAAGCAAAGACATCACTAATTCAAACAACCATGCTCCCAAAGTAAGGTATACAATAGCTCAACCTGTAGGCTTAATCATATGATGACAAAGACAGTCAAACTTAATTAGTTAAAAGTTATTTGAAGTTAATCGAATATATAGATCTCGAACAGTTGATCAACCGAAAGGATATGATCATTAACCTGCATACAAAGTCAAATCGTTTTGATGTTTCGGTCGACCTTCTTCTGTCATATAAAACACAAACCACCTGTGGGTGCAGCTATCTCCGCGGTTGAAGCATGGCAACTTGGGAACGGACGAGGCAAGGCCGTTACAAGTCACACAAATTGAAGCGCATTACATATTGTCACTAATTTGGTGAACCACATCAATAACGGGGGTCGATCAAAGTTGCCCATCAATCTCCAAGCAACTTTTACTTAGAGTTTGACCACTAAATCAATATTGGTGTCATATATAATACAATCACAAATTTCTACTGTTGTAGTCTTTCTTCTATTAAAACCAATGATTGTGAAACCGGATCAAAGATTGTATAAAAAAAAATTCAGTGATAAGATATTTTGTACTAAAATTATAGTTCATCTGTTTTATACCGTTAAAATTGCCTATCTTTTTGAGTCACATACCTAACACTACCGATCTGACTGATTCGATAGAGTATGCTTTCTAAAACATTGTTTGAAAGAGATTAATCTAGGACTGGACAAGGCAAGCTTGTTATAGGCCAAAAAAAACACTAATTTGGTCAATCCCATCAGCAACACTGGCCATCATACTCCAAGTAACTTTTATTTTAAGTTAACCACCAAATCAACATGAGCTTACCCATTTTTTTTAATACTAAACACGAGTCAAAAGCAAGCAAAAGGGTGACAGAAATTGTCAAATGATCATAAGTGCTACTGATGATTAAGATTAGCCAGTTAGTGATGATTTGGGTTGACACTGATCAATGCGCCTTATATTAAACAAAGTTAATTAATCACTTCAACTTTGATGATGCATGTGGTGGACTAGTATAGCTTGGCAAAGTAGCAGAGCCAGGGATTTTTAGGGTGTTTCGGGATGCTGCTAAAATTTAGAGAAAATCTTATTGACCTTCGAATAGTATTGTTTTGATTGTTTCGAGTTTGAAAAAAAGAGAGCAAAATATGTGAATTTTACTAATTTGAACTCATAACCCTACATTTATTATAGAACTTGTTATAGATTACAAGAAACAATCTTTTGTTGGGCTTAAGATGTTAATTTTTTTTATGTAAATTGAGACGGAGAATTCTTAGCTCCAACCTAAGTTGAACGCAGAAACTCCAATCATCCACATGTCAATTTCTTATTAGTAAGTTCATCTTTATTTTTTATATTTTAAGGGTTTATTTAATTAGCATAATTAATAACGTTAAATATTAACAAAAAAAGGAAGATGGTTGGAGCTTCTGCCTAAGAATTTTCCAATTGAGACACCCCGCAATCATACCGGAACCAATAATAAAAACAACAAGATAATCTACTCCCTTCTTCAATCAAATGGGTGATAAGTTCGTAATCAATTGTCTAATCGGATATATTAGATGTATTTTCCTTGTGTAAAATTTATTGTTCTGCCGTGGGCTTGGCCTATCACAAACGGAGACAAGAACTGCAGTAGCAATATGGAGGTATACGTACCAACCCATTCTGTTCTTTACCAATTCCCCTCAACAGCAAGACATGCATGTTTCCCAAAATTAGAATCCAAATGAAAGGCACGTTTTGGACAGGAAGAGATGAGCCAATTTTCTGCAGTTTATGTCAACCCATAACTTGGTGTTTACTGGTTTTGGACTTTGGATGCTTTGATCTCTGCATCCAGACATAAGGACATGAATTCATGCACCCCTTTGGTCAGCTTCTGTCGTACATTATAGGTGTGGCAATCACTTGCCACAATGTACGGGTCGGATCCGGGACTTAAGTCAGTATTAGATTCCGTCAGGCTGTGTTTTTTGCGTTAGCATTAATCGAGCAAGTTTGATCGGAGATTTAGTATGGGTTCCCCGTCTTACTATGTGTTTTTGTGTACCGTTAATCAAGCAAAGATTCGGAGAGATCTAGAAAAAAAAATAATACACAAATCATCGGTAGGTTAAACTCGTATTCGGAATGACAGTTCTCTGAAAGTGTGATGAAATGAAACCCCTCGTGAGGTTTTATGCAGCAAAGTGTCAATAACTGATATATGATCAATAATTGAACATCTCCTAATAACTCGACTGGTTCTTTACATGATATCAGAGTCTTCTGTTACCCAAATGTCTTTTGTTCAAATCCCGACGGCTCCATTTCTTAAGCGCATGGTATTCAAACATGTGCTGATTTCAAATTTATATTTGATGCTTTTGTTTGAGAAGGTATTTTAGTAACGGATATACGATATATAATTGAATCTCCCAACAATCCCAATTATTGGGATCGACTCGTCATTTAAAAAAAAATAGTTATTTTCACCATAAATATGAATATGTAACACCAACATCTCTCGCTCAGAGAGCGATGGCATATCAAAGGTAAGATAGTCTAACGGTAAAGCTGTCGCAACAGTAAAGGATTGAGAGTTGCATATCCCAGGTTCGAATTCAAGCGAGACTCGTTGGTGTTCCCGGAGGTACAAGATTGCTGGGGAGCGAAGCCCCGTTTGCGTCGAATTTGATTGTCGGGAAGATATAAGGCAATAAGACAAATGAATTTGGGAGGGATGGGGTGCAGGAAAGTGCAGAGAACAGAGTGGGGACTGCAAGATACATAGTGTTTGGTTCCTGAGAGAAGATAAGGAGATGGAAAGTGAAAGAAAGTGAATTAATGGAGTGGAGGCAAGGGCAACTAGAAGTTCTATCATCTCCTTTTGGAATTCGGAATTCCATAATAATATAATTAGTAAGAAAGTAAAATATGAAATGAATGTTTCCTCTGCAGATAACAAGGCATGTCAAATGTGACGGTGGTTGAGGGCACATTACCGGATGGTGCCATTCCCATTTGGCCGATCGAGTTCCACTTAAACTAATCATAAAACTCTCCATCCAATAGAGCAAGATGATAGGGTTGTGCAATGGGTTGGTTAGTACCAGATCGTACCGGAGCAAATTGATGTTTGGACGTAGATTATACTGAAGCGAATATAACGGGGTTCAATCTTTGAGCTCGTGAATTTTATAAATATTGAAGAAAACTGATTGAACTGACAGTAGGACCGGACCAAACCAGACTAAATGCACTGTTGGTTCGATCCTTGATCTTACAATGTCTTTCACTAATGGATCGTGGTTCTCATGAGTTTGATCCAGTTCAAACTAGACCGAAACGTTGCACACTCTAGATGTGATAGCAACTCGTTTGTTAGGCGGCCTTGGGTGTTTTCTTTGGTTTTCTATGTTACGTATTGTGCTTGTGTGGGTATTGGGCTTAGGGGATATTGTTGGGTTAATTAGTATTTAGACTTAGTTTTTGGGAGCTAAGTCTCCGTTTATATGTTGGGATAGGAGAGGGCCAAGAGGCCTAGGGAAGTAGTAGGGGTCGGATAGGGTTGATGGTTTAGGTATTAGGTTTAGTCGTCTATATATTGTAATCAAGGCATTAGTCGGAGAATCAATCAAATAATAAACCTAAAACAGTCTTTCGACACTTTACGTCGTTCTCTCGCTTGTGAGCTACAAGCAAACCCTAACCCGATAGCAACGTGTTGCTATCAATTGGTATCAGAGCCTGGTTCGAAAGAACCGAGCTCTAAACAGCTCCCAGGGAAGACATCGACAACGCCTGGTTGTGCTCGACATCAGAGCATGGTCTTCAACGTGGAGGCCTGTTGCGCCATGGTAGAACAGATGACTGCAACCTGTCAGAACATGGTGGCAAGGATGGATGCTTTGGAACAGTTGTTGGCGGGGTTTATCCCCGAACGCGTGACCGTCATCGACGGGAAGCGAAGCGACGACGACGTGGCCCGCGTCGACGCCAATGAAGTCAGGGCAGCAGAGAAGATGGAGATCTCCGACAATAACATCGACGGGAAGGAAACAGTGCGCAACGGCGATTATCACCTCTGCGAGGCTCTCACCCAACGATCTGGAAGCGATGGGAAGGAAACACTGCGCCGCGGTGATTATCACCTCGACGAGGCTCTTACCTATCGATTCCGAAGCTGCGAGAAGGTGGAATCCGCAGTCAGGGTTCAGTCCAAGAGAAACAAAACTATTGTTCTAAACGAACACTCGACGGGATCGTTCGAATGGACGCCATCATTGCAGCGTCTGGGGGTGGAACGTGTGGAATTGGATGACATTCCAACCGATGCGAGGACGGACAGAGTTCGGACAAGGAGGTGGAAGTTTCGGAAGCGACCGACGACTCAACGTCGCCGCAAAAGCTGTTGTTGCTTTCGACGACGACCACCGCGTCTCGTCATGGACCGAACCTTGGAGACCAAGGTTCCTTAAGGGGGGAGGAATGATAGCAACTCGTTTGTTAGGCGGCCTTGGGTGTTTTCTTTGGTTTTCTATGTTACGTATTGTGCTTGTGTGGGTATTGGGCTTAGGGGATATTGTTGGGTTAATTAGTATTTAGACTTAGTTTTTGGGAGCTAAGTCTCTGTTTATGTGTTGGGATAGGAGAGGGCCGAGAGGCCTAGGGAAGTAGTAGGGGTCGGCTAGGGTTGATGGTTTAGGTATTAGGTTTAGTCGTCTATATATTGTAATCAAGGCATTAGTCGGAGAATAATCAAATAATAAACCTAAAACAGTCTTTCGACACTTTACGTCGTTTTCTCGCTTGTGAGCTACAAGCAAACCCTAACCCGATAGCAACGTGTTGCTATCAAGATGCTACCAAAACCCTTGGCGAGGGAACGAGGCTGAGAGCAGGAGCGAAATCGAGAGTGAGACTAAAGGGGTAATCCCAATGGTAGGAGGTGCTAATAAATCGGTTTCCTCTCTTACCATGTGTTTTACAAATGAGATTGTGTAGATTCGAATACAAGACCTTTCCATCATCGAAAACTTTGATACAATGTCGTGAACAAATCTATCCCAATAATTCAAATTGTTGGGAAATGTTAATTATACATATATATTATACCATTTACTAAGAGGTGAGGTAAAAAAGAAAAAAAGGTAAAAAACAGAGTCACCACGCCTGAAAACGACAAGAAGGAAGTGAACAAAATTTATTTCTTCCTTTTCGTGTCCCATTTTAATTGTTAATCTCCTACGCGTGGGGAGGTGAAGTTGTGGAGGATGAGTAAAACATCAGTAATTGCTAATCCCAAGCAGCACCTTTCCTTCTTCTGCTCCACCGTTATATATTGCAGAAAATCCCCCACCCACCACTTGCACTTCCCACTCAGATTCATTCCCTTCACTCTCCTATAGCTAACTTACCTCTCACTCTCTGTTTTCCTTGCGAGGGGTCACTTTTTGACGAGAAACAGAGGAAAGAACAAAACAGAGCAGGAGGTTACTAAAGAAAAAAAGAACATTTTTTTTTCTTCAAGGTTTAGAGAGATGGGGATGGAGATGGAAACAATGGAATCCAAATTCAAGAGGGTGTGTGTTTTCTGCGGGAGCAGCCCCGGGAAGAAGACCAGCTACAGAGATGCTGCCATCGAGCTCGGCCGAGAACTGGTAAGTAGCAACACACACACACACTCTGTTTCTCCTCTGTTTTTTGCTCTCTGTTCCCCCTCTGTATTCGCCTTCTTAAACCATGAGAGGGGATTGTGAAGGTGACGAGGAATATTGATCTGGTGTACGGAGGCGGGAGTATTGGCCTGATGGGTCTCATTTCTCAAGCCGTTTACGAAGGTGGCCGCCATGTCATCGGGTAAGACACAAAACTGAAAACCATGATCAACCAACCCTACTACTCTGTTTCACTCTTTGGTTTGCTCTGTTTTTCGCTGATTATGGCTACTGTTTGCTCCAAACAGGGTTATTCCCAAGACATTAATGCCTCAAGAGGTGAACCACTTAGACTCAAATTATTTGAAGGTTTCCCATTATTAGTCCAACAGGATTTTCCACATTTCAATGATTAACAGTCCTTTACCGTTCTGTAGATAACTGGAGTGACAGTGGGAGAAGTAAAAGCAGTTGCAGACATGCACCAGAGGAAGGCAGAGATGGCTCGCCATTCTGATGCCTTCATTGCTTTACCTGGTTCGTCTCCTTTCTTCCTTCCTTCCTTCCTTCCATCAACATTAATGGAACATATGAGAATGTTCCTTCTTCCTTATCTCAAAACCCCAATCCTATCTTCTCTTCAGTGCACGGTTTAGCTTATTGGTGCAAGTGGGTTGGGGTTAATGGTCCTACCACTTTGGTCCGGATATATGAAACATCCGTTTATAAATTATATCAAATATCATTTAACACCCGAACAAATATAACATCACACCAAAATAACATATCGTACTTAAACCCAACATGTAGTAAAAATTCACACACGCTTATATCATATCAGTATTTAAATGTTCAATTTAGAATTCTAAAGATAGCATTAGGCGAAGAGGACAATAAAACAAAAGACGCATTTCACAAATCAAATGAAAAAATAACGTCGTGTGATCTCCAACCCAATAATCTTACGGCCGGTCAACCCGTAAGTATGTGTAACTCGTTTTTTTCTCAAAAGATAAAGATCAAAACGAGTCAAACAGGCAAATCACTGTTGCCAACTTTGCTTCTGTGCTCTGCCAACAGCAGCAGCAAGCAATTATATTTTGTGGTGAAAGAGTGTTTGAGTTCGAGTGCTATTATTAGTGGTAGCAATAGCAGGCAGCACACCCGACCAAAAGAAAACAACAAAACACAAACGACCAAGAAATGTCCCTACAAAGTTTACAAATTGGTGACAACAAATTATCTTTCGGTAAAAATAAAAAAAATGTACTGTTCAACCTTTTGTCCAGTCAAGTCCACACTCCCTTTCCACATCCTTTGGCTTTTCTTTCCTTTTTCACATAATTTCTACTGATTCTACCTTTGTGGTGTTTAAATTATGCTTTCGGTTGGTGCTTTAATTTGTTCAAAAAAAAAAGTTGGTGCTTTAACGATGTTTTCGGTTGGTGTTTAGTTGTTGATGATTAACACTACACCGGTAAGAAAACCCTGAACTGTAAATTCGTATAGGAGATTGTAGAACGCTTAGCGAAATGACATTTTGTTGGTCGATTATTGTTTAGACGAGAACATATTGTTTTGTAATACACTAATACTATTGTCAAAATACAGTATCCAAACTAGTATCACATAAAAAAATCGATACTTGGGCAACAAAATGAAGGCCCAAGAGGGTGTAGCTGAAGGCCCAGCCCATATTTCTTGAAAGTAGGCCAACTCCCAACTACCATTCTTGTGTTCAACAACTAAAATTGGATTTGGGTTGCAGGTGGCTACGGGACACTGGAAGAGCTTCTTGAAGTCATAACTTGGGCCCAGCTAGGGATCCATGACAAGCCGGTAAATATTCTTTAAACAATAACCAAAAAACTCAGCTAAATCTCGTTTTTTTTTTTTTTTTTTGCAAGTCTTATTCGTTGTTAATATGATTGATATGAAGGTGGGATTATTGAACGTGGATGGGTATTACAATTCACTGTTGTCATTCATCGACGAAGCTGTGGAGGAAGGTTTCATCAGCCCAAATGCACGCCATATAATTGTATCTGCACCAAACGCCAAAGATTTGGTCAAGAAAATGGAGGTAATTTATAAATTCATACTAGCTAGTCATTCCAATTCCCAATTCAAGTGAATTTATAGTCCAAATCACCTCCCACCATCGTATTTGTTCATAATGGGTCACCGAGATGTTAATATCTATCAATGGGTTTCTCACGAATTTGATTAATATACTGATAAGGGTAGGCGTCGACGCAGGCTGATACTGTTTGATCGCATGATCCAATCTTCTTTACCCGTTGAGTGCACACACTACATTAGTGAATGTGTGCATCCAACAGGCAGATTGCAGCCCGTGTGATATGACGAGTTAAAAAAAATACTAAATTTGAAGAGAAAAAAAATAACGCCATAGAGAATTTGATCATCATTATAAGTGGGGTTTTTGTGTTTTGTTTTGCAGGAATACTTGCCAAGGCATGAGAAAGTTGCATCGAAGCTAAGCTGGGAGATTGAGCGATTGGAGTTGGGTCATTCTACGAAATGCGATATCTCTCGATGAAGTGAAAGCCAATCAACACTAGAATTTGTAACAAGAGAACCCTTAAAAAAATGACCAGGCAAGGTGGTCTCCAGCAGCTCTTTTTTTCTTTTGTTGGAAAATTGTAAAATGTTTCGTTTTGAGCTTCGGAGATCATATTAACCCAACTGAGAGGGATGTTTGTTGCCCCCATTTGATATTTCTAGTTTACTCTCGAGAACTACTGCGATGCCTTTATGATATAGGTATTGGTATAATATTATCGAATAGTTCTAGTATTCATACATGCGGTAGTACACGTCACCTTAACACCTCACTTTTTTCCTTTCTTTAGTTTCTTCGATCTTAATCTTTTATTAAAAACGGAGTGTTCAAACCATTATCTTATTTTACAAACTAGATGCAATTTCATAATGTCTTCTGATAAACATACTAAATTTCTGCAATCTCTTTGTATCTCTCAAAATTGTAAGCTAAACACAAAATCTTCTGTGGCATCTTTGATGGAAGACATGCCAATGCCCTAAGTTACTCTTTTGTTCATGTCATTTGTCTTCTGTCATTGGCATACCAGTCTTTTAATTACCTCTTGACTTGTTATCTTGTACAGTGTCTGTTCATTTACTGGGATCAAAAGATCAATGCAGTCTTTTAATAACACTAGAGATTGTGTATCTAACGACGGATCCACCACTTGGATTCTCTCTAATCTCCCTCAAAGTCGAATTAAGTTATGGATTGATGACATTAATTGTTTTGCTATTAATTGCTCTGCCTACAATCCTCCAAGTAGAACAAGAAGGTAAGTTATTAGTCTATCTAGCGTCGATAAGGTCAAACAAATATCTTTCAGTATATCTCATAGACCAAAAAAAAATTATTCCGAAACTTGTTTACTATGTAGCCCAACGCTAAAAATCTCTTTCAACATTTGCAGTTGCAAACGATAAATCAATATAAGTTTCAGAAGCAAATAGACTAATTAATATAATAAATTTAGCTTTTTATCATAGGACGAGCTAATTCATCAATCTCTTTTAATATAAGGTACTTCTTGTCATTCTTAACGCATTGCCAATAATTCTCGAAGGGTAGGGCGACCAGCCTGGAAGTGGTCTCATCTTACTGAAGAAAAGGGAGTCACCCTGAGTCGAGAATAATGTTTTGTTCGTATGTTCATAGGAGAAAAGAAGGATACTGAATATAAATTACTCTCAAATTTTAGACTTTTAATAAAATTGAACAATTTAGTTAGATTTCACTAATGTATAGATACATTTATTGTTTCAAACTTGACAAAACTGAGTTTGTGGCCCAATCACTTTACAAGAGAAGAGTTGACATTGAAACTGGACCTAATACAATCACAATGTGTGAAAACAATATTTTACGAGAGAAGAGTGAGTCGACCTTGAAACTGGACTAAATGCACTAAATGAACATATGGTGCATTGAAATTTGAATGGATGACGGGGTGAGTTATGTACCACACAATATGATACTAACTAACTGCTTATCTTGATCCACAGCTCGCCAGGACTCCGCATGTCTTGATTTGTGATCATTGATTCAATCACTTTAACCAAATTAAATCCGATTTAGTATTTTTTGTCTAACAAATTATAATTCCCGGCTCATATCACAGAGGTAAATCTTAGCCTACTTGGCAAGAGTATAGTATTTCGTAATAACCAAATAACTTAACCCAACCAAGATCGTTTTGCCATATGATATCAATAAAAAAAATTGTTTTAAAAGTTGGTTAATGCTTAAATTGGTTTTTAGTGGACAAAGTATTCAACAAAAAGTTAATTTACTCTTTTAGTTTCTTATGAATCGTATCCAATATCCATTAAGGTTATTTTCAGTTTTCAACTCCCAATTTACTTTCATTTTATTTAATATCTCAAGTTCTATCGATTTTATTTTATTCCCCCCATATGAGCGGAAATCAAAACAGCTAAACCATTATTTGGACCTTACTGATCCCTTTATCAGCTGATAATTAAGACTTTGATTCCTCATTCAGAAAGATAATCAAGACTTTAATTAATTCATAAATCCTTGTTTTCATTGATCCTTTCCAAAATAAAGTGTCGCTGTCATATGCAGCGACCGACACGTAGCATTTGCTTCAATTTTTCGCTTTTTTTTTTTTTTTAATTCTCGTATTTGTATTTTTCTCTTCCATTTTGTAATTTGCAATCTTTTTGAGCAAAGCAGGAGAGGAGGAAGCCGGCGCTGGTGTCACCTTCTCTCTGCAAAATCTCTCTTCCCCATCTTTACTTCACGCTGCTCCCTCTTTTGTTCTTCTTCTCTTCACCGCGCCGCTCCGCTCCGCTGTCTCATCTGCTCCGATCTCAGCCCGCTCGCCGGCGTAAGTATTCTGATCCGACTTCCTTTCAATCTGCTCTCGTCCTTTCGAATCGAATCGGTGGAGATCTTCCTGCTCCGTCGGTGGAAGTTCGGTTTCCCTCTCTTCTTCGACTGCGCTCTGTCTGCAGATTCGGTTTAGTTCCGCTGATGTTTTTCAGTTCCGCCTTCCGCATTTAGTAATCTCTAAGTTTCTGCATCTGAATTTTGAGTTCGACTGGGGGCGATTCGTTTCCGCTCTCGATTTGAATTGGCCGGCAAATGGTTCGTTACGCGTTTGTTCGCTTTGTTTCTGCTTTCTTTTCGTTTCCTTTCCTTTTCTTCCAACTTGCACTGTGTAGCATAGATCAGAGAGAGCCACTGCAGCAGTTCGGAATCTGTGGTACTGAACTGAGTAGTCCACGGCCAAATTCGGCTTGTTCCGGAGTGTAATAGCTTGCTGGTTTTTTGCTTCCTACGGTTGCTTAGAGCCGGAGGTGCAGCAACCATGGCGTTTCTTGTTTTTTCTCTTCCTTCCGAGTTGGTTGAGCGATCACGGTGGACAGCATTACCAACTAGACTTCGCCATGAAGCTAAAGCGATTTCAAGTTGTGGGAGTTATTAACTTCAACCGTACGGTTTAGCCTTTCAGAAGCATTTGAACTGTCACCGCTTAATTTGACAAATGACAACGAGATTTGCATTCATTTTGAAGTTTGTTTTCTAGTTACGGACGGACTTCTGGAAGGCGAATTTATAATTATGAACTACCAATATGAGGGTTCAGAATAACTTTTGAATGTTCTATTGGTGGATTACTATTTGTTGAACACTCTGCTGATCTATAGTTAGGATGTGAATATGTTTGGAAACAGTGTCTTCGATTGTTCTAATGGTAACATTTCCGTTTGCCTTGAAGGTTGAAGCATCAAAACCGTTGCGACGAATGCTTGGTTCCGGATCATCTGTTCCGTGCTGAAGTTAAAGAATGCAACAATTGATACAAAGTGCACGGGTGCATGTGCTTGCTTTCTCAGAGTGATCCACCTAATTTGCTTGAATGTCTAAATCAAAAGGGATGACAATGGGCCTTACTAACCGAAGGTTCAGACTATGCAAAATTTGGATTGATTTCCTTTTGACTGCTGGATGAGCAACTGAAATCTCAGATATCTTGCATTTTTGTGAAATCTGCTGCAGTTTGCTGAATCCTTCAACAAGTGGTTTTTGAATAAGTTTGCTGACATGAGATAGTTTCCTTCCTTGCATTGCAGCGGATTTCCTAGAAGAACAAACGACACTACTAGGCTCATTATTACAGCACTTCTAGGAGTTATCTTTGGATTTTTTATTGGTGTCTCATTTCCGTCCGATTCCCTTTCTAAGGTTTGTTTGAAGTTACTGAGTTGTGCATGTATTGTAGTAAGGAAAATTTTCAACAATTCACTTTGGTTATTCACAATTTGCAGATTAATTTCCCCTCTGGGTTCAGAAGTCGTTATGATTCAGCGTCAATAGATGCAAGAAGATCTAACACAGGCGAACCTGAAAATCGTGAGTCGTACAACATCCCCAAGGTACATTTAGTGCTTATCTTTTTCTCCATGTCTTGGTTTACATGGCATAATTTGACACAAACTGATCATTATGTGTTCCTGTTTTGCTCACTGCCACAGATTTATGTTCCAACAAATCCCCGTGGTGCAGAGTCATTGCCTCCAGGAATCGTTGAGGCAGAAACTGACCTTTACTTGCGGCGATTATGGGGTGAACCTAGTGAGGTATATCTAAACGGAAATCCAGCAATGATTTAATAAAAACTCTCATCTGTTTGATTGTCAATGAGTCCCGGCCTTGGCTTTCCTACCACATTCGCCTATTTGTCCTATTGTCATGGTTGATGCTCTTCCAATAGCCTTGCTTTGCCTTTTTGGGACAATTCCGTCTTGACTTTGTATGCTACACTTCGACATCAAAGCATGTATTTTCCGGAGAAGGCATATATCATATCCAGTCTATAAACTATCAATTGAGAAGAAGACTGCCATATGCTAGTAATTGCTACTAGCTAGCTAGTATACTAAATTCTGTCCTTGTTTTTCCACAATGCCATATTTTGCAGTCTGGATAATGAATTGAAACTACATGACTTATGATGCAATTTATTGGTTCCAATCGTGTATGCATAACATATCAAAGATGTTTTGACTATGCAGGATCTCAAGAAGAAGCCAAAGTACTTGGTGTCCTTTACAGTTGGTTGGAATCAGAGGCATAACATAGATGCAGCAGTTAGAAAGGTGTTAAATCCATTCCGTTCTGTGTTATCTTTTATTTTTCGTCTGGTTTCAATTTAGGGGATTCTGAGGCGTTTTTCACATGGTTATAGTTTTCAGATGAGTTCACAATTGTTCTTTTCCACTATGATGGCCGGGCTACTGAATGGGATGTGTTTGAGTGGTCAAAAACTGCGATTCATATCAGTGTGAAAAGGCAAACGAAATGGTATGGAATTTTGCATTTAGTTGAATCCTCATATTGAAGCGTAAAACTGCTCTGGCAATTTGGCTGACCGTCTGTATGTTTTGTCTAGGTGGTATGCTAAAAGATTTTTGCACCCAGATGTTATTGCGTCATATGAATATATCTTCATATGGGATGAGGATCTTGGAGTTGAACATTTTAATGCAGACAAGTGAGGTTTCTCTTTATTGCATCCTCCCTGAGAAACTCTGGAGTTGCTTGCTTGTCTAATCCTTGCCTGTAACAGATACATTCACTTGGTTAAAAAGCATGGGCTAGAGATCTCTCAACCAGGTCTTGAGCCCAATAATGGTCTCACATGGCAGATGACAAAACGGAGAGGTGACCGCGAAGTTCACAAGTACTCCCTCTCTCTCTCTCTCTGTGTGTGTGTGTGTGTGTGTGTGTTTGTGCTTGCACATCTTTCTCTTCCTTTGAAAATAGCTATAACGCTCCCAAGATACTTTTCTCTCCATTTAATATTCATTCACCTCCATTCTGGATTTTCTCTGTGAGCAGGGATACAGAGGAGAAACCAGGCTGGTGCAGTGACCCACATTTACCTCCATGTGCTGCGTAAGCGCCTCTGTCTCATTCTATTACATTGGCTTTCATTCTCTATGTATATATGTGCGTGCGGGTATATATATGTCTGATCTACCATACAGCAAGCATACTTCAGGCATACCCGGTGTTGGTTGCATGACTATGTGTCATTAACTTTTTTCAGCTTTGTGGAAATCATGGCGCCTGTGTTTTCTCGTAAAGCTTGGCGATGTGTGTGGCATATGATCCAGGTATGCTCCGTCTCATAATAGTGTAATTTATATTTATCTTCGTAAAATTGAAGACATGTCAGGTTTTCTTTGGGGTTATGCTTTCAGACATTGTAATGATTATGTAATAAAAAACTTAAATTGGAAAAAGGTTCAACCTGTGTTCTGCAGTCACTACTATGAAATCAGTAGACTACTGAGGATTTATATTCTTATAGTTTTTGTGAGATAATTCTTTCTAACCATCACAAGCTCCGTCTGAAATCAAAGTATCTAGGTTCCTGATCCTTCAGCTGTATTGTACAAATTATAAATCTTGTACGGAGCATTTAGCCATTTACATGTGGCCTGCTTTCTTTTGGTTTTCATTTTCTGGGCAACCCATAATGATGTTTAATGATTTTTTGTAGAATGATTTGGTCCATGGATGGGGATTGGATTTTGCTCTGAGAAGATGTGTAGAGGTTGGTATTTTTTATCTGTTTGTGTTTTGCTCGCAATCTTTCCCTCTGATTCTCATGTTTGTCGACCCAACCCTGGGTTCTTCTGCTTATGGGATGATGGATAGTCGGTCCAAGTACTATTTGTGCTCTGACATACTAAATCCCATATGCTCCATTATCTCTCTCATGTTGGAGAAGATAAAAGACATGCTTTTATCTTTCAAACCTATTTATAATCCAGGTGCAGGACAATTGCTTCCACATTTTTCAGTAATTGCATTGACATATGCACATAAATGAGCATATGCTATATAATATAGTCTATTATTTTGTTTTCACTAGTCTATCTAAAGCAAATAGCGGCAGGGGAGCCTCAATTGCCCTGTCCATCATGTAAAATATATACGAATGCAGCTCGGGTACTTGTTTCTCAGTTATCTTCCATCAGACTTACAACTGCATCTGGTCTTCTTTGACAGCCTGCACATGAGAAAATCGGGGTCGTCGATTCACAGTGGATCGTACATCAAGTAATTCCCTCTCTGGGGAGCCAGGTGAGTCAAACCACCGTTCGTCTACATTCAGAAAACCGAGTAGTCCAATGCAAGAAGATTGATTGAGAATTGGATATCTCCACGATGTATTAGTGAACATTTCGACAGGTCTCCTTATATTTTTCAACAACTTCTGTTTTGCTATGTTTACTTTTTTCAGGGCAAATCTGAGAATGGAAAGGCTCCTTGGGAAGGGGTGAGAGCAAGGTGTAAGAGCGAATGGTCCATGTTCCAGGAACGCCTGCTCCGTGCTGATAAAGCGTACTTCTTGAGCAGCACGAGCCGATCTGCGACTGCTGATAAGCAATACGTGGCTCGCTTAAAGGGGGTTAAAAACTGAACCAACCAATGCTAGTGTCGTCGTTTTGAGTCTGGGGGGGGTGCGTCGGTCGCCTAACTACTGTAAGCTACATTCGCTGCTGCGTCTTGCTCACCTCCAGCCGCAGCCACGCCATTCACTGTGGTTTTAAGGGGCAGATCAGATGAACATCATGCGTGAGAGGTCTGAGATGCACTTTCTCTCCCTCCCTGCCCACCGCGAGCTCCCCCTTTTTTGTACATTCCGATTTGTTTATTGTACACCACCCGTAATAGGTTCGCTCCTCTTGATGTAATAGCTAGTAAGCCGCTTTTGGAAGAGAGATTCGTACTCCGATCGGTTTTGCCTGCCGGTATCTTCATCTCGGTCTCATGTTTGATGCTCTCGAGAATACTAACGCTAAGAGGAAGAAAACTTTTTGTTGATAACTTTGCTTCGCCCCACCCGTGTGGCCTTCTACTGTTTTGCAGCCTCTGTAAGTAACTGCGAGTTTCGGCTGGAACTCCTGAGTTTTCAGTAAAACTGGCATTGGCTCTGGCCTCTCGCACATTATCCATCTGCACTTGGGAGTGTTCTAAATCTATGGCTTCCTAGCTAGTTTCTGAGTTTGCCCGTTCCGTCTCTTCTCATTTCTCAATGCGTCACAAAATGCATTCCTTTACGTTGTAGGATTCAAAATCTACTGTCTCGTGCATTCGAAGAGAGAAAATTCCACTTATTTTGACCTACTTTGAGTTGTCCATAGGATGGCAATGGGTCGGGTCGGAGACTTACCTTATCCAAAGTCGTTCGGGTTTTACCCATACCCATATTCACATGTGAAACGGGTAGAAAATCAAAACCATGTCCATACCCGTTCGGGTTTTGGGTATCCACGGTTATCCATGGATAGTAATTTCTCTTCATAACTCCAACCAATATGTTGAAATTCATACATATTCTCACATTACGTAAGAGGAAAAGTACGACAATAATTCACTAGAATGAAGAAAAAATAATTAAAATAACACAATTTCATGAAAATATTATACTTATATGCTAAATATAAAATATATTAAAGAAAAATAATGATTATTTCTAGACAAAATACATATGCATGTGTATAATCGGGCGGGTTCGGGTTGGATAATGAGAAACCCATGTCCACCCATTACCCGCAATATTCGGGTTCGGGTTTTATCCGTACCCACTAAATGTCTTTCGGGTTTGAGTTTTACCCTACCCGATTAGGCCGGATTCAGGCGGCTATCTACAGTTACAAACATTTTTGCCATCCCTAGTTGTCCAGCTCGTATAACATAAGTCAAACCTTCTCAGACTCCATAATGACTTCACGAGGAAGAAGAAGTACCAACCAGTATTCGAACCCAGGACCAGCAGCTGCTCTACTCCATTTAGTAAAGAGGAGAGAGAGCTTTCCTTTCTTTAGCAGTCATTTCCCCATTTTTACCAGAGGCATCTACTCATCTTTACCAAACTATCTTTTTTCCATCAAAAATCCCAACGAATAAAAGACACACCACACATCCCCTCCCACTCCCTTTATTCACTACCTCCACCACTCCCACACTCTTTCGGCTTTCCTTCCTCCAAAGGAAAAAAAGTTGCAGAGCGACAATGGCTGCCGGACCGACGTTCCTCTGCTTCCTCACCTTCCTCCTCGCCATTTCCACCTCCCCGTCCCTCTCCCGCACTCTACCACCTCCCTCCTCAACATCCCTCGACGTCTCCGCCTCCCTCCACCGAGCTCACCACATCCTCTCCTTCGACCCTCAATCCACCACCACCACCTTCACCGAGCTAGAATCCGAAGAACAATCCTCTTCTTCTTCTTCCCCCTCTTTCCAGCTCAACGCCTCCTCACCATTCTCCCTCGACCTCCTCTCCCGACAATCCGTCCTCAGATCCAGCCACCCGGACTACAAATCCCTCACCGCCGCCAGGCTCCGCCGCGACTCCGCCCGCGTCCAGTCCATCTCCGCCAAGCTCCTCCTCTCCCTCTCCGACTCCGACCTCACCCCTCTCCTCGATTCCGACCATTTCCTCTCGCAGTCCGATTTATCGACTCCGGTCACATCCGGGTCGAACCAGGGCAGCGGCGAGTACTTCTCCCGGGTCGGGCTCGGCACCCCGGCCCGATCCTTCTACATGGTCCTCGACACCGGCAGCGACGTCAATTGGCTCCAGTGCGACCCTTGCGCCGATTGCTACCAGCAAACCGACCCGATCTTCAACCCGTCTTCCTCCTCCTCATACTCCCCGCTCTCCTGCAGCTCCCCTGAGTGCGCCGCCTTAGACGTCTCCAGCTGCAGATCCGACCAGTGCCTCTACCAGGTCAATTACGGCGACGGGTCCTTCACCTTCGGCGACTTCGTAACCGAGACTCTCTCCCTCGGCAGATCCGGATCCGCGTCGAAGATCGCCCTCGGGTGCGGCCACGACAACGAAGGCCTCTTCGTCGGCGCCGCCGGCCTCCTCGGCCTCGGCGGCGGGCCTCTCTCCCTCACCTCCCAGATCCGAGCCTCCTCGTTCTCCTACTGCCTCGTCAACCGCGATTCCACCTCTTCCTCAACCCTGGACTTCAATTCCGCCTTCCCCGCCGACTCCGTGACGGCGAATCTGATGAAGAGCAGGAAGGTCGACACGTTCTACTACGTCGCCCTGAGCGGGATGAGCGTCGGCGGGGAGCTGCTCTCGATCCCGGCCTCGGTCTTCGAGCTCGACGAGGCCGGGAACGGCGGGGTCATCGTCGACTGCGGCACCGCCATCACGCGCCTCCAGACGCAGGCCTATACGTCGCTCCGCGACGCGTTCGTGCGGCTGACGCCGCACATGAGGTCGGCGAGCGGGGTCGCGCTGTTCGACACGTGCTACGACCTTTCTGGGATGTCGAGCGTGAAGGTGCCGACGGTGGCGTTCCACTTCGGCGGCGGGAAGTCGTGGTCCCTGCCGGCGTCGAATTACTTGATCCCGGTGGACGGGGAGGGGACGTTCTGCTTCGCGTTTGCTCCTACGACGTCGTCTCTGTCGATCATTGGGAACGTGCAGCAGCAAGGGACGCGCGTCAGCTTCGACCTGGCGAACAGTCGCGTGGGCTTCTCCACCAATAAATGTTAAGAGGAAAAGAAGGGGAAATAATTATTTTTTTACTTTCGTACCGTTATAGCTATCGCTCTTCCTGGTAAGTGTAAGTTGTTGCTGTGTCATTCAGTAAACTAGTAAAAAAGGGAAAGGTAAAAAGTTCAAAAAAATTGAAGCCTATAGGAAGAAGGAAAGGGAAAGTAGGGTTTGCTTATTAATTGTGTAATTTATTGTTTGGTGGGCCGAAGAAGTAAATGTAATGTGATTGGATTGAAGGCGAGAGCTTTGGTTTGGTGGGTTCTTGCTGGATCATAATTGTAAGTAGGTCCAATTCGAGCCGCTCATCAGCGCGATTCGACGTTCGATTCAGGAATACTCGATTCGTTCAATTTAAAGTTGAGTTTGTTAACTTGCGAGACGGACTGATTCAGTGATTTGTTAAGCTAAATTCGTAAATTGTTTTAACTTCACGAGGTTGCTCGATGGTTTGGATGGTGAACTAGCTCCTGTAGTGATATATAAACAAGGGCATAGATAAGGTGGTGGTGGCAATTCATGGTAAATTGTTTGGGGGAAGTTGGGGTAGTTTTGGTAATTTGATTTTTGCATACGAAATGGGAATCCAAGAAAAGTAAAGTGAGAGGAGCAACGCAGGGCGGACCCAGGGGGTTTTAGGAGTGTCTCCGGACACCTCTAAATTTTGGGAATACGATTATCCAACTCCCGGTGGTAATTTACGTATGGACAAAAAAAAAATTATAATTGATAGTGAGAGACACCGCTGAAATTTGAAAACATGATTATCTTACTGTCATTTGTGTATAGGAATATAAGTGGTAGATTGGGTAATTCAAATCTAGAACACTATTCTTATTAATAAACTTAATTTTCGTTGACCTACAACTCATTTGTTGTTCGATTTTGAAAAATGTAATAGTAAAATGTCATTTCCTGTCTCTAATTATTTTAAAAACCTAACAATTAAACTAATTTCAAGCTACCCTTAATACGGCAAGTGTTGAAAGAGTCTTTCAGCTTTGGGTTACATCGAGAACAAGTTTACAAATCGAATATGCGATAAGTTCGTGAATGATTGTCTAGTAGGGTATATAGAGACACAATTTTTTTAACACTATAGACACCAAGTGTATTCTACAATTATTTTCGAATATGAAACTTTTTTAACCTGTACAAGTAAGGTATTTTCAAATTTACGATTTTATTTTTATTTAATTTATTTTTAAAAGAGAACACCCCTGTGAAAAATTTCTAGGTCCGTCACTGGAGCAACGGTAAGTGGGTGGTGGTGGTGAAAAATAAAATAGAGAGGGAGGGCTTTGGGGGGAAACGGACGTGAGGGATTAATTGTGGTGGGGTTGGGTTTTGTTTGGCATTGGCGGGAGGGAAAAAGGGAATGGATGCATGTCTGACACGTGGCTCGGCTTAATTCACGGGTCGGGTGTAGGGTTTGTCTGTCTTTTCATACGTACGTTACGTATGTGGTTTCATTGACCTGGCAGTCAAAGTGAAATATGGTTTTTTTTTAATGTTAATTTAATTAGGGGGTGCTAATTGGTTTGATTTGGGTAATCACTAATTGATTTGATGGTTAGTAGTTATCACTAAGAAAAAAAAAATGCTTACAGAAAGCTGATAACGGGCTTATCGACTAAACGTTTGTTATCTGTTTGGTTAGCGGTTAGTTTGACGGTTAACTACTAATCAATAACAGATTCCACACGTGATATTTTTCCTTTTCTTATTTTGAAATTCCATACGGTGTACTTTGTAATAATAAAATGTAACCATATAGATAATTGAAAAAACAATTAAGTTGTTTACATAGAATAATAATTATAAGAAATAACATCAATACAAATATACAACACAATATCTATCGTGAATTCATAATCCAAATCCCAATCCGTAAAATTTCAAATATTAGACAAGCGTATTTATTCAACTGACGATTATCAATTAGCAAGATATCAAACACAAGCACCACAAGATCATCATTCGTAAACATTAAAGAAACAAAGATTACTAGAGTGTGACTTGCGAGGTTTGCTTTGTCGATGACAAAGGGGAGAGTGAGAGAGGGGTAACTTTCAGGTTGTGACTCTTGTATATATCTGAAACCTTTGGGCGGAGGATTGTTTGGCAATAGCTATGAATTGGGATGTTTTGAATTGCGACTTTGGTTGGTTTTGAATTTTTGAGACTTTCTCCTTAGGCAAAACCCAAAATTATGTGTTATACATTTTCTTATCGATTAACCACTAACTGATTAGTCGGTTAGTGGTTAACCACTAAGCAAAACTTGGGATGTTTTGAATTGCGACTTTGGTTGGTTTTGAATTTTTGAGACTTTCTCCTTAGGCAAAACCCAAAACTATGTGTTATACATTTTCTTATCGATTAACCGCTAACTGATTAGTAGGTTAGTGGTTAACCACTAAACAAAATAAAACTAATAAATCTCTTGTCACCATCCTTATAATGTATGAGACTCATGTATGCATTTCGATTAGGGTTGTATTCTATGGCTGTGATTCTAACATATATGTCTTTTCATTCCGTCAAAAATCGACTTTATGGTATAGGCGCTTATGACCTCCCCCTCTATGTCTTGTGGTAATGATTCCTCTGGAATTACGGCCATTACCACAACGATGCTGTCGATTTCTTTCGAAAAGAGACGATTATGCATCTCCTTCTCACCTCCTTAAATAACCGGAACATTGAGGAACTGACCACAAAGAAATAATAGGTTAACCACTAATCATCGATGTCGGTTACAATCGATAACCATTAACTCTTTACCACTCCTAAACTTAATACATTGATTAGAATTATGATGTCAATATTTTCACTAACAATCTAATCGTTATTACCTTGTTTGGACAAGGGAGGAGGTCGTCGTGTATCATTGAGTGTTGTTGTAGACTCGACGCTAACCAGTGAACAACTAGAATTTCGTAGGACCCTCATGGTGGATGGACGAAGTTATTTGAAAGACGAATGAACTTGTTGTTGAGTGTTTACACATGAACTTGTTATTCCTACTTTCTATGAAATTCTACAACATTGTGATATATTTTTGTTATTTTAGCTTCCAACATTCTAGTGTCTTCTTTAACCCCCGGTGTAGATAGGGTAGGTTAGTTGAAATAGATGTTACAACAGAAAAAGAAGGCAACATTTATGGTCAAAATCGACCTGCTCTGCCTCTGCTAGTTGGCAACCAGTACTATTTGATTTGGGGAGTTCCGTCTTAGCCTTAGCCAGCAGCAAATTGATTCAATGAATACCCATCTCCCATTTCTTTCACCTACTTACTTGGTGGGAATTCATTCCCGCCAGTCACGGGGAAAGGGAAAGCTTTAAAGTCAAAGGAGAACCAACCTTCCATTCCAAATCTTCCATGTAAAAAAAAAAACATTACACTTTCATGGCTGCTTTCCCTTTGCTACATTGCATTTACATGCACTGTTTCCTTCTTTTCCAGAGCTGCTTATTAGCTTTGCTGAATTGGGTCAATCCAAATCACAGACAAGGAGAATGGAACAGGGCACATGTTTGCAGTTTGCACAGCTTTATTCAAAGTAGAACTAGCTGCTGACTCTCCCTTCTGATGTGAGTGCAACACTAGGCAGATATCAAACGATTATTCAATGAAATCTCCAATGGTGGACACTGTTCTCTGAGCCAATTTGTAGATAATGGTGATCCTAGTTCTGCTTACTCAATGAGGGAGTGGTTTTTACACATTCAACATTGCTTAAGGAACACACCACCTAACCGAGGAAAAGTCTCGACTACTTTTAAGTCAAGCTTGGTCTAAAATTCCTGAAAGATTGTCTTTTTATATGATTATATCGAAAAATAATCCGAGAAAAGGTGGATTGTTCCGAGCAGGCTGAATGGACAATGGGGACGGAATAGCAGATCAATGGCACTTCTCATTCTTTGAGACAAAGTGGGGAAAGGTAACAATTTGGACTTTGACACAATAGTAGAGACATGATATCATGAGCCATGAGTAGTATGATAAGCAGGAGTATACTCATTGTGTCCACCTTTTGGCAACAATCTCAACTTGGCAAAAAGGCAAATCCAAGGTCATCATATATCTGTATGATAGAAACCTAATTTTTAGGTTCTATCATAATTGTCATAATTATTAGGGGTTTAAGAAATCATGAGGCATTTACAGAAACATCAGCTGCAAAGCAGGTGGTACCAGCAGACTTCATCTCTACTAGCTCTTCAATTTTCCAACCAGTTTCCTCCACCAACACCTTTTCACTCCAAATCTCACTGATTGCTAGTGTCCACAAGTATCTTCCAAACTGAAACAGCTTCCCAACTTCAGTGTAGCCTCTTGTAATCCTTCTTCCAATCCATCTGTAGGGAGATAAGACCATACTTTCCTGAAAATCCACTGCAGAAACCTGTTGAACATACATGCGTTTGAAGAAAAGATGGTCTCTAGTCTCTATCTCACTCATATTTGGGAAATGGCTTTTCATCCCAAACAAAAAAAACTGCATTTTCTGTTTTTATCAGATACTGTGCTGCAACATTTCAAGACTTTTGAGGATTGGATAGTTACCAACAACACTTGCTTCTGTGCAACCTGCAAAATGGAACAATAGGGATTACAGTCCTCCTCCCCCACTGTATGGCAGCAGTTGTCACCTTGAACACCGGTAAGAATAAAGATGCTAGCAGATGATGAGCTTTACTTGCAGGCTCACACCACTAGCACTGAAGAAAAGTTTGTGGCTTTGCAAGCATAAAAGTCTTACAGGGATGTTGCCAACAAAACCACCTGGAATTCAAGGAACAACCAATGCAATGATGTAAGCGCTAGAGCTTTGACAACTGAAAGCAAAAAAGACAAGACTCGCATGTTCAGGTAAAGCTGTTAAAAAGAGGGAGAAACTTGAAACCTATTGCAAAAAATAACGCCGTTGCCGGGGATCGAACCCGGGTCACCCGCGTGACAGGCGGGAATACTTACCACTATACTACAACGACAACTTGTTGTTGATTCACAATAGTCCTTCAAATTCAGGGCAGTTGTGACTTGGGGGAACAGAGGATCCATTGCTAGAATAGACCAATCCTTTCATGGAGTGAAACTAAAGGCTTCTCCTCATTGGTGTCCTTAGTTAGTTTTCTATATATTGCCACCTTCTCATTCACCAAACATATTTCAGCTGGAAACTTACTTACTTGCTTGCTTGCACTTGCAGATACATGAGAAAACCTCCATCTCACCTTCCTAACTTGATGCTTAAGGCCCAACATAAGATGCCAGGATCATATTTTGACATGAGAAATCATTTAACACAATATATATATATAGCTTCTGGAAGCAGAGAAACAGAGGCACTTGACTGGTTAGTTCTTTGCTGAAAAGAGAAGAGAAACACCCAAATACCCATTTATAAAATGTTGAAAACAGAGGACCAAACAACACCACCACCAACCCAAGTTTCTTCACCAATATTCCTCAAAAATATAAAGACACCCTTCTCTTTTCCCTTTGTCACTCTTACATTCTTATACAAGCCAGACAAATCAAATCAACACAACATTCTCTCTCTCCATCTCTAGCTTGGCAGTTCTCTCAGGAGGCAGAGTCCTTCAGCAAAGAGGATAACTTTTCTTTTCTGCCAGTCATTTTTTCCTTTTTTTTTTACCAGGTCAGTAAATGAATGCATGTAATTTATTGCCTATAGTTTGAATGTAACACATTTGGTAACTACTTCATATGCATAAATTCTTCATTTACCAATGTACCTTATTAAAGATTTTTCATTTGGTATCAATCACTTCAAATACTATGGTGTTATGCAATGTGCAGGGGAAACTTAAAGCAGCAGCAGCAGCAGAAGGGGAAGGAAGGAAGGAAGAAACAGAATAATGGGAGAAATGGGAGGGATCCCATTGGGAGTCATAGGGGCTCTGTTCCTATCAGTTGCCTCTTCAGTCTCCATTGTCATCTGCAACAAAGCTTTGATGAGCAATCTCGGCTTCCCTTTTGGTAAAAACATATACAAATTCCCCTCCGAATTGACGAGAAGATGTGAACTGTGAACATGATGTTTTGACATCAAACTGTTTCATTTGCAGCTACGACACTGACGAGTTGGCACCTGGTGGTGACATTCTGCACACTCCATGTGGCTCACCGGTTCAACCTGTTCGAGTCGAAGTCGGTCGACATGAAAACCGTGATCCTTTTCGGGCTCGTCAATGGTATCTCCATTGGGTTCCTGAACCTCAGCTTGGGTTTCAACTCCATTGGCTTCTATCAGGTTAGGAAACGACTCATCATGTATCATCCTTTTTTGTGTGTTTTGCTACATTTGTTCACATTGGATCATGATTTCTGACACATGTAATGTCACAAATATTGCAGATGACAAAACTTGCAATCATCCCCTTCACTGTCTTACTGGAAACACTCTTCCTCAACAAACACTTCAGGTATTTCGACAACCCGAGTTATTTTGAATGGAAATTCGATATTCTGATACACGAAAAAACGTGCTGTATGAATAGAAAATCGTATTTCCATTTTGCAGCCAAAAGATCAAGTTTGCTCTCTTCCTATTGCTTGTTGGAGTTGGGATTGCCTCTGTGACAGATATGCAGCTCAATTGCCTTGGCACCATTCTGTCCCTCCTTGCCATCTTAACAACCTGTGTTGGCCAAATTGTAAGACCCCTTCTATTTTTTCACATATTTCGCCTATTTGGGATGATCGTCAACGCAAACTGTCATCACTGCTGGATCGTGTCTCATGTGATCTCAGTCATTCGTTATACGTGATGAACCTTATTTCATCCTAGTACGAATGTTGTTAACTGACTTGCACATAATTTCTACCCTTTTTACAGCTGACAAACACAATCCAGAAGAGGCTGAATGTGTCTTCAACCCAGCTCCTCTATCAATCAGCTCCATTCCAAGCCGCGGTTCTCTTCATCTCGGGCCCTCTGGTCGACCAGTTCCTCACCAAGAAGAATGTGTTTGCATACAAATACAACCCCTTAGTAGTGGTACATTTTTTTTCACTATACAGTAACCTCTCTCCCTTTTCACCCACCTTCCATTTTCCCAAAAGAAATTGAAATATGTAACATGTTTGTGGTTTTCTGCAGACGTTCATAATGCTGTCATGCGTGATAGCAGTGGCAGTGAACTTCAGCACGTTCATGGTGCTAGGGAAGACGTCCCCTGTAACGTACCAGGTTCTAGGGCACTTGAAGACGTGCCTCGTCCTGCTTCTGGGGTATACTCTGTTGCGCGACCCTTTCTCGATCAGGAACGTCGTTGGGATCCTCGTGGCCATGGGTGGGATGGTGCTGTACTCATATTTCTGCACCCAAGAGAGCAAAAAGAAGCAGTCGGATGACTTGGTAAGGAAATGATTGGTCTTGTGGAAAGAGTTTGGAAAGTTGGGGTACTGATGTGTAATTTGGATTTTTTTTTTTTCTTGGCAAGGTGAAGGAGAAGGAGGATGTGAGGACACCGTTGATCGTGGGAGTCCAAGAGAAGGAGAATGGTGAAGGGAAGAAATTGGCTAAGGACTCTGTTGTGTAGAAGTAAATTTTAGAAACGTTTCTTTTTTCATTCATTGGTTCTCTTTGTTTTTGTGATGTGCCCTAGCCCTAAGGTGATGAGGTATGGTTTTTGTGGGATGTAAAAGTGATTTTTCGATTCTTTCAAATAAACCCAATTTTTATTCAATGCATTTCTCCAGCCAAGGAATATTGGAGTGGAAGTGATGTAGAACTTGATCGTTTTTACCGTTTCCGTGAATTTTTGAACAATGCATCCATCATTTATCGATCGAGATTATATGTAAAGTGCGTGTTGGAATTTCTCGTTTAATTGTTTATAACTCAAGCCTACCAACACTTGTTTTGAACCGTTGGATCAAGATTAAGTTCGTCAAATGGTTCAGAGAGACTTTATGTAGGTGTCTTTTGGCACGTGATTTCTATTATCAATTATCACCTCATTAGGAACATATATATACACTACGAGATTGTTTGGAAGTCATTCTAATGATGATTGAGCGGTTCTTTAATACGTAGGTGCCTTTTAGCACCTGATTTGTGTCGTCTCGTTAGGAACGCACGCACATTACTAGATATTTTGTAAGTCGTTATAAAATGATGAATATGCAGTTCTTTGCAAATTTGTGTGGTGATTTATGAAATGTATAATGTTTTACAAAATGTCAATTTTTTCTATTTTACAAGCTTTTTTTTTCACAAAAAGAACTCGAGCCGGTTTAATCTCCCATTAAAATGAATATATTTAATATATAAATACCGTTATAGTCCCATCAAACTTAACAATATTCTGAAACCATAGTATCACAATTCACAATCTCATTCACAGAGTATATCAATTCCTCAGAATCATGTGTTTCACAATTTCCAGTTGGATCTCAACCACATAAGAGAGAATCCCATGAAGCAAAAGCAATCAGAAAATGGGAAGAGGTTCACAAAAATCCCATGACCAGCACCAAGATCCTTTATTATTTGGTGTAACCTCAACAGCCTCTTTGGCACCCAAAAAAAAGAGGCCCAAAGCCAAATCCTAATGCAACCCAAACACATGTCACAGCTATAAGTCACGCATTTGCAGTGAACAAATGGTACAAATATTTTCACACTTGTCGTAGTGGGTACATCCATTACTCAACAATCCACGGTTTCACATTACTAACAAAGGCATCCCAACAGGAATGGGTGGCATTGGGAAGAATTAGTATTTCAGCAATACGCTTTAACTTTTTAGATATCAAATGTCATTTCTCAATTCTGAGGTAAACGTTCTTGTTCTCTCTGTAGATTTTGACAGCGGCGGATCCAGAACACAGAAGTGCACTGGGCCGCATTTTATTAGGAAATTAGAATAGTAAAAAAAAAATAATGATTATAATTTTTTTACAATGTAAATTGTACACGACGGTATTTTAATTTAGCGAATGCATTAATAACGGAGTCCACATCCATACCAATAGTATACACTGTTTCAAATTAAATACTTGAGCAATCGACTAGAAATCCTTCGCTCATTTTGTTGCGCAAATCAATTTTCACATGTTTCGTTGTTGACAAGGTTCTATTCGTATTAGCTGTTGAAACGAGCAGCATCAACACTAGACAAATCAATCTACTAATCAATTTGCATTGTGTTTCCATCCCTATATCCACCAGCTGCTCTAGTAAATTTTCCAAGGTAACAAACCTCATATATGTTTTAGTCTTTTACGTTTTAAACTTTTTGAATTTTTAGATTTCATTGTTTTTTTAGACGAATAACCTTTGGGGTTAGAATTTATAAGCTAAATTTAGAGTAGTGATTTTGAATATGTTCATCTGAATTATTCTTCTAATTATACCCAATCTTATTTTAAAATAACAACGACCCGAATATCTCAAATCAAAAAATTCATAAGGCCTATTACTAACTATGGATCCAGATGAGGGCTGGGCCGGGGCCCGGGTTGGCCACCCCCTGGATCCGCCACTGGATTTTGAGCAAGCGATATTAGGCTTATGAGGCTCGATTATATGACAACTGTGGGAGAAAATGGGAACCCCACATTTCTTGGAACTTTCAACTTTGGGGGGGAAGCTCAACATGAGAGCAATTGTGCATCAAATTCGGAAGACTTTCGTCCGTTGTGACTTGACTATGATCAGAGAGGCCGACTCTCTGTAACATTACACGTAGCGAGAGAAGAACAGGGAGGTCGACTCGCTTTAAAATTTAAGTTATCAATTTGTTAAAAGTCAAATAGTAAGTGACTATTTTGTTAGTGATCCCAAACATAAGTAACCTTTTGTGTTATTAATCTAGAGGAACATAGAGAATAATGAGAGTAGAGTTTATAAAGGAAAGAAAAATGAGAAATTTTATTATGCATTACTATGTGAACGTTGAACTCATAGCTAAATCGTATTAATAGGGTTGAGCTGGCAGATTATCACAAGACATCAAGAAGTCGGTACACGTTGACTCGGAATTGAAGGAGCCAAATGGGTGAATGAATTTTGAGGGTGAAATTTGGTAGAATTTTGAATTCTTCATGTTCTCGAGTTTCCCATCCATCCAAAGCCCAAACTGGAGAGTTTGGTTTCTATTCCCCTTTTGATTTATCCGGCCCTCGTGCGGAGCTATGGGCCTGGCCTCATGGCAGAAAATCTTCAGTTTCTTGCTATACTGAAACGAAGGCCCACGAGATTACCGGTCGGGCCTAGCCTCATGGCAGAAAATCTTCAGTTACCACCACCAGCCAGAAGAGGCCACACAGCCAATGCATGCAGGCAGTTCCTTTTGGTTCCGATTTCTGTTCCTATTTCCGCCATCGAATTCCGCCTACTTTGATCCTTCGCCGCCAACAAAGGAGGTGGAAAACGGCGGATAGCACCGGAGATCGCAGCCGGCGAATGTGCAATATATAGTTAACGGCAAAAGGACTGATACGGCGAAAGTTGAGAGAGAATAGTGTATTAGTTGAGTGGAGAAGAGAGAGAGAGAGAGAGAAGTGGAGGGTGAGTAAACCTTCATCGGATCTTGTACGTTTTTGTTAAACGACGAACAAGAGAGAGAGAGAGAGATGGAGGTGGTGCCGGTGGAGCAAGAGAAGGAAGAGGTTACGGAAGGTTGGTTGTACGTTGTGCGGTCCAATCGAATTGGATTGCAGTACTCCAGTAAGCGTTAGGGCTGGGAAAATAGACCAGACCGTTAGAAAAATCGTGATCCAAACCGTACCGCACAGTTTGGTTTGGACCATAGACCATTAAGTATGGTTTGGTCTGGTCCATGGTCTGGTCCCTACTTCATTCACAACCACCTTTAACTAGAGAGTAGAGATAATAGTGTCTCCATATGACATTATGTTAATGTTTATGACGTTATGGTGCAAGTTGGGATGCTTTTACTTTGTATCTTTGTTATGTACTAAGATTTAGGGTATCAAAATTATTCATGCATGTTAGGATTAATGTTTTAAGGCAAATAACAATGATTTTTCATGGTTATTGGTTCAATTTTTTGTGTGGTTGACTAAACAAATTATTCATTTTTCGTTGAGTGTGGTCTATCTGGACCAGACCGAACCAGACCGCACAGGCGTGGTCTGGACCAAACCGTATAGTTTGTGGTCTGGTCTGTGGTCTATACTTCAACCTCTCGGTCTGGACCATAGACCGTATATATGGTTTGGTCTGGACCAGACCGCACCGTTTCCCAGCCCTAATAACCGCTACTTCCTCCTTCATTGAATTGGAATTGAATCCCTCGATTTGAGATTTTGATGTGTCTGGACTTTCTCTATTTGTGATTGATTGTGTATATAAAATAGGTCCTCTCATCATCATATGTATCATTTGTGCTTGATACCAAGATCCTCTTACTCTCTAGCTCCTCTTTCTTGAAAGAATTTGAAGCCTTCGTACGATCTCGCAAAATGAAAAATGACGCCCCATAAGGCCATAACTCGAGATAAGTTGACGAATATCGATTTGTAAACTTTGTAATCAGCCTCTAACATACGTAATTGTAATTCGATCAATAATCCTAAAGTATTTGTGAACTTTTCTGATGTCTTTCTAAACGATTCACAACTCATCTTGACTCTCGATCAAATAGTTATCTTACAAAGTCACGTATTTAACGATAATAAACTGTCCACCCACAATCCAACGAACACGATGCGTTGTAAACATTTTTTTCACTAGATTGAGGGCGGCCACCAAAATTCCTCCTTTCGGGAATCAGGTTTGGACTTTGGGCGGGGTTTAATAAGATATATATAGTATTTAATTCTTAATATTGAAAGTGTCGCCCCGATTTCCCAAACGGAGAAGAGAAATGATTGACTGAGTTAGTCAGTTTGTCAAGTTCACTCCGTATCTGTGTTGATCGGACACGGATCACTCCGGCCGGGCAACCCCAAAAAACACCACGCCGGAGAAGGAGGGAAAACGGAACTCCAATTCGATTGCCTTTCACCCGCTTGGCTCATCTTCCGTCTGGTTGCCGAGAAAAATCCCGCCGATCAGTGTTCTGCCTACCTGCTCTTCAGTTAAGCTCCTCTGTGGTCCGCCGTAGGGTTTCTCTGAGCAAGCTTTCAGTCTGTATCTTTTTCCTCTCGGTGGAGTTTTGGTTCGTTTTGCTGCTTCTTTCTCCCTAATTCGTTATTTACTTGTTTGGTTGCTAAGGAAAATGAATCCGATCACTTCGAGACGTGATGGTAAAGTTACTGCTGGTTCTCTGGCAGAAGTAGGTAGTAGGCAAGGATTCTTCAGGCCAAGAACTTTGGAGACTTTAGCTTAGGATTGAATTCTGTGTTTTTGCTGCCACTATGGGGGTTGCCGCATATTTCATTTGAACTCTATATTAGTATCAGACTATCAGTGTTAGGACAAACTACAAGCTAGATTGTTTCTGATTTCCCGCAGTTGGTTCTTTTTTATTAGATAATGACATTGCTGGGTGTTTGCTATGGCAGGAGTTTGAGTAGGATCTCGGTGAATGGCTCTTGCCCTCAAACTAGTACCGGTTTTGGTGCTTACTTACGCGTTGGGTAAGTTTGGCGGGGACTTGTTTTGTGGATCTTGGTTCATCAATATTCCTATTCCGTATTTGTTTAGCGGATACAACATAGGTTACCCATGGTTAGATTGGGAAGCATGCAGCTAGGAAGTAGTTCTGTTGTGTGGTGAATTTAATTGTCTGCAAGTGAACCATTGTTTCAGTTGATAACTAATCATTTCTTCTCTCTGGCATACCACATATGTTTTCCGCTAGTAAACAGCTACGCTGTTGAAGATGGTTTTGGCCAGTGTGAAAATGTTGTCAAGAAGTGGACCACCTCAGCTCTTGGACAAGAAGCTAAGGAAGACAAACATACCCTTCGAGATTTGTTGTTTTTTCTTCATGTCCCAAGAACTGGAGGGCGCACTTACTTTCACTGGTAATTCTTCAGAAATATTAGTTTAGTTACCTGAGATTATTAAGCTTTTGCCTGTCTATGTAATCCTTAATTGTGTCTGATTTTTTCTTCCCTCCTTTCAGTTTCTTGAAAAAGTTATACTCTGGCTCAGATGAGTGTCCCCGTTCTTATGATAAGTTACACTTTGACCCAAGGTACCATCTCTTCCTCAATTTTGCATACTGCCAATTTAATGTTGCAGTTTTAGGTTAAAAGTTGAGCCAAGCAGTGGGTTTTCATTTTGTGCAGCAAACAAAAGTGCAGGCTATTGGTTACTCATGATGACTATAGCATGATTTCTAAGCTTCCCAAGGAGAAAACTTCAATGGTGACCATACTCAGGAATCCTGTTGACCGGGTCTTTAGTGCTTATGAGTTTTCAATTGAAGTAGCTGCTCGGTTTTTGGTGCATCCTAACTTAACGTCTGCAACTCAAATGGCTGGTCGCTTGCGGTCTAAATCCCCCGGAATGAGTACATTGGATATATGGCCTTGGAAATACTTGGTTCCATGGATGAGAGAAGACCTGTTTTCTAGGGTAGGTAACTGGTATGTTTCCTGCTTCATCATTCTGACCTGATTGCCACTTATCTTCTTGCTGGATGTAAATTGTTTGAAGTTTCCTTGCTTATATTTCAGTGAACAGAGTGACAGAACTTTAAAAGTAGTAATCATTACTCCCCCCAAAAGCATATTCTGATATTTGTATCACTCTGTACCGGTCTTCTTTCAATATTTCACAATGTGATATAGGGGAGCAATGTTCTAGAAACTGCAAGAATTTTGTGTCCATTGTTCTCCTTGATCATACAGTGTTTTTTGCAAGGACTGTCATCTCATTCCTTGCTCTTAGTTGTGCAAACTCTTATTTTTGTGTGCAGAGGGATGCAAGAAAGCTTAGAGGCTCAGATAGAATTGAGAGCAATAACCCATATAGCATGCAGGAGATCGTGATGCCATTACTTCAATATATAAATGACCCTATAGCTCGTGATATTGTTCACAATGGAGCAACTTTTCAGGTATCTCCCTCGTTTAATCTCAATGCATTTTGATGTTTAATTCTCTATTACTCATTTGATCATGCACTGCACCCCATATAATGTTAAGACCAGGCTCTTGCTAAGTGATTTCTCGGTAGTTGCAGCAGTGTGTAACTGCTGTAGTAGGAAGTGTAGACCCAGAGCGATATCAAGAATATGCCCCCAATTTATGTCGAGTTTGGTTTTGGATTTTATTGGTGAAAGAATTGGTGTCACATTTTGAGTCGCTGAAGTGATATAATATCTCATGACTAGGGTTCTATAACCTTACCGCTGCGGTAAATCTCGACAAACACAGAAGATATCATCTCAAGCAGATATTCACTGGGTTTGCATCTTCCCAAGTTTTGTGGAACAGTTGGCTTCATGCTGTCGGGTTTTATTTAAGAGAGCTTGACAGCTAGATTATCTTTAAGGTGATCAGTTGCCGTCATAAATGCAATTGAACTTCAGTTGTGGAGCTAATATTTTGCTTCTTTACTCTGACGGTCAACGTTTGTTGATTCTTTTCATGCTTGGACCAACTTATACAGATCCTGACTATTGAGTTCCCAACCATGCTTAGATCATGGTTTTATCTGATTTTGTGGCCATTGGTATAGAAGACGTATAAAGCTGACTTGGAGGGTGTTACGCAATCATGGGGAGAAACCTGAAATAATATAACTGGGAACTCCTGAAGTCAACTGATAACTTGGACATCTTTCTGAACTTGCTTGAATACAAATGAAAATTAGGATAGGACATCGACAATTCTAATTGCCTGCACAGTGACTTTATTATTGGGCGGGAGAGAGATGCCAATGTATGTTATCATAGAGAAACCTGAAAATGATATAACTGGAACTCCTGAAGTCGACTGATAATATGAGCATCTTTCTGAAACTGCTTGAATTCCACTGATAATTGTAGGCCATAGCAAATTCTAAACGGCTACCTTTGGCTTTATTGGACAGAGAGAGGGAGAGAGCGTGAAAGTGACTTAAGTGATGCCTAGAAAAGTTCCATCACTGTGCAATTTGTTTCTTCCTGTAGTGGGAACTTTTTTGTTCTCATATCTGAACAGTGAATGGCTCTTGAAACTTCATGAAAGATAATGCACGTCAAATACTCTTAGCAGCTGAATTCTGTATCAAGGTTGTATGATATACTCTTTTGGCTGCTCACAGATGGCAGGAATAACTAACAACTCCTACTTTCCAGAAGCACATGAAGTGCGTCACTGTGTACTAAAATACAAGGTCCTTGGAGATTATGTCCTTCAAGTTGCAAAGGTAAAACATGCATGCACATGTCTTCTCTGTGATATGTACAAATGCTGCTATCGCAGTAGTAGCTTGCATCTAACTGTTTGTTTCCCCTGCATGGTGGTTTTGTTAATGATATATACAATTGTAAATAAATCTTGCAGAAGAGGCTTGATGATATGCTGTATGTTGGTCTCACAGAGGATCACAAAGAATCTGCTGCAATGTTTGCAAATGTGGTCGGAGCACAGGTGATATCCCAGACATTATCATCAAATGCTACCACAAAGTGGAAACCGGCTAATCAGAAATCAGGTTTGCATGCCTAAAGCCTTCTCGACCTTGTTCATTATGTCAATAATTTGATGCTTCTGAACAAAATCTATCATCCACAACCATTTCCAGGCCATAGCTCTTTAATCTCAAATCCCGAGGCTGACCACGAGGATCATCTAGTGGGGCAGACTAACACCACAGTTCATTCCACAGATCTTATAAGTGACAATAGAGAAAATGTAAGTGATTACTGTGCACAAACTTCTGATATTAAAAAAAAAGAGAGCTTAAATCCTTGCTTTTCCTGCTATGTTCAGATGACGGTGAAGAAACTAATGGGGTCTTATGAAGGCTGTATAAAGAATTTAAGGAAAACACATTCGCGCCGTCGAACTCTCTCCCTGAGGAGGATTGCTCCTGCAAACTTCTCCAAGACGGTAAAATCTCTTCTCTCAGTCTCTCAACTATTTATTTTGTGCGTTCCTTTCCCTCCCCGTTAATCCCATTATTGTGACCAATTAGATCCATAAATCTCCAGATGTTTGTTGAATAAACTAACTTCCAACACTCTGTAACACAGGACCGAGTGAAGGTTCCTGAGATGGTGCTCGAGGAGATCAGATCTCTGAACCAGCTAGATGTGGAGCTTTATGAATATGCTCGCAACATCTTCACTAACCAACACCAGAAAAGTCTCTTTCAACCATATGACACCACTGTAAGTATCTATTTTTGCTGTCAAACAAACAAACCCCAAACAGAAAGAAAAAAGAAACTAAACAAAACAACACATTTGCTGAATGTGCTTCATGTGTGTTCTTTTGCTGGCACTCACATGTCACCAGACAGATCGTGTTTTCCCCTGTTGCATCTTGCACTAAGGAACTTTATTATAACATGCCTCGTACACATCAGATCTGTTTCATCTTTCCAACATGTTAGCTGATGGATAGGGTTGTTAGTCTTGAGATCTTTGACTGTTTTGAGTCCTTTTTCGGCCGGTTATCCGTCGGGTTTCCTTAAACTGATCATATGTTGTGTAACGATGGCAGGAAGGCCTGGGAAGGCTGGGCAGCATTTTCAGCAACTATTCATCAGATGGAGGAGTAATGTCGTTGAGATTACTGTCACTGGGCATGTTTGTGGCCTTGTTCCTCCTGCTTGTATATGTCAACGCCAGGAGGAAAATATCGAAAGTCAAAATATAGAACTGAACAGGTTAAAGAAAAACTCATAGACGGAGCCAGGGCATTTGAATGTGGCATGAGACACATCTAGTTATGTCAAACTACAATTAACCGCCATGTATGTCAATATAGGATGATGAATTCTACACCTCTGCACAAGAGCATTTTGTCACTGCACTACAATTCATTTCTTGTGATTTTATTGTCATATGATAATGTACCATAACTTAAATCTCCACTTACATCAAATCCTTACCTTAATCAACCACAGCTGAATTAAAAATTAGGGTTCAACCCGAAATTAAAATCTGGTAGTCACCGACGGAACCCTAAGAACGAAGGAAAATCAATGAATCAATCAATCGCATGGCCATGGATGGGATCTCAAATCTCATCTAATTCTTCACGTTCGCATGTGATTCCCACATGCACCTTTGAATTTCCTTCCCGCAATATCTCTATTGTTTTTTTCTTTTCCCTTAGTTGATAATAATAATAATTATAATTATAATTGATTGCTTCCTCCTACAAAAATAATAATTCCCCCCCCCACCAAACACACACTACAACACACCACCTTCTTTCCTCCCAAATCTCCTTAAAAAAAAAAACTAATCAAAATCTTGAGGAAATTGTTGCTTTAGAACATAAGTTCAGAACGCCAGTTGTGGTAATTTCTATTATTAGTCGACACATATAATTAGAGGTTTCGAGAAAAGCATCACGCGAATCAGCTGATAAGCTTTGTTTAAAGTTAAAGACGTCAATTACACGTAAACACAAAAACAAGTATCATTGCACCTTTTTAAGAACGATGAAAATATGCTTATAATGCATTAATCCATCTAAGAAAGAACCAACAAACGCTCTATATTCGAGCAGAAATATTTGACAAACAAGTACGGTAACGATGCATCGTGAATGAGCATAGGCATGGGCTTCCTGCTCAATAGATTGACAACCTCCTAAAGCTGGATTTGGGAAGTCTCCATGTCTCATAAATATACGGAATGTAATTCTGCAGCCGATTACTTAGCTAGTAAATACCATGTTTATCCTTTTGGCACACATCTATTCGATGTGAGCGATCCAGATTTAATGCATTGTTATGAGAATTTCCCAAGAACGTTTAGCTGATACTATGTAGATCTGTGTTGCTTCTATCCTTCTACCCAAAAAAAAAAAAACGATGCATCGTGAATGATCGACTTTGCCAGGTGTATCTACAAATTACAAAACGACCTTCAAAGCAAAATGTTGTGTAAGGCTTTGAGGAACTTTTTTCCTCCTCCATTCTTCTTTATCCTTCCAACATTTTTTCGTACCATCATTTATCAACAAAATTTGTTGTATTGTTGTTTGGTGGCTCCAAGGAGAGAAAAAAAATTATATGATGCCATGCACCTCTCAACCGTCGGTGCTCTCTCGAGATCATATGAACAAACAAATAATTAATTACGAAAATATCTCTTCTTTTTCCCAACTTCCACCCTTCCTAGTTCCTATTGCTGCCTTTGTCCCTTTCTCTATGTTCTAGTGCTTCACGTTCCACTCCTCTTCCTATGCACTCGCCACTTCCCGCCCTTCGATTCACATCCATCCCTTCCTCCGGGAATGTTGTAGTATTTCTCATGCATCGCCAAATTGAAAAGATCGAAAATTTCCATCCACTGCATCTTAGATTGTTCAATAACAAAGAGCCGAGTTGGAAAAAAGGATTGCAACTCAGAGCTCTGTTACGCGGATCGAGAGTGTCACTAGTTTACGACAATCAATTCGCTTCCGGATAGATAAGGGTAATACGCTCGTTTCGTGGTCACTAAAATAACTTTCTGACACGCGCGGTATGGAATTGGTGCAAGCATTAATACAAATCGATGATCGGTGAAACATTGAAGCAAAAGAGCATTTGCATAAATACATGTTACACACCCTCTAATAAATGTCTATTTCTGCAAAAAAAAAAAACAAAGTTAAAAAGGCGTTGCGTTTCGTATGTCTGCAACGTTGCACCGCGGCAAAACAACACGTCATAATTTTTCACAGGGATGTGTGTCAACATTTTGTGAGACAGATCCACCTAACAAACTTACAAATTTTTTTATGTATTTTTTAAATGAAATTTATTTTTTTTTAACAACATAATAGCTCGCGATTGAATTCATGAATGCCTATTTCACAAAAATCGTAATATGGCATTGGCATTTGGCAACACAACAAATTCTGCCACACCATTTTTTTCTGTTTAAAAGAAATCGCCACCGGGAAAATAATAAGCGCGGGATGCACGGGATTTCCATGAGCCCGCCCCCAGCGTAACGCGCCCTCCGAGTAGAAAACCTAAAAAAAAAATCCCTCTTTCTATCTCAGACATCGAGATTCAAAGCGGAGGCGGAAGTGCGGAATCTCTCTCTCTCTCTCTCTCTCGCTCACATTTCTTCATCACTCCCCACCGCCACCTCATCTCATCTCATCCCCTTCCTTCTCCTCCTCCTCGGCTCCTCTCCCACCCGCTTTCACCCTCCTCTCTCGCCGCCGCCGGAAATTGAAATGCCCGGCCTCCGTCGCTAAGCTTCCCCACGCTCCCCGCTCGTTTCTTCCCTCCCAGCTACCAGAAAATGCCGACACTCCTCGCTTCCTTCCTTCTCTAGGGCTACCCCTAGGGTTTCCACTCATTCTCTCCCGTTTAGCCAGCCGAGCCAGGTTCTTTCCTCTTCTCACCTCTCTATCTATCTATATTCTCTGTTGCCCGCGCGCGCGCGCTGATTTCTGCTGTGTAGTTGCATTTTGTTTTTTTTTTCTTTTTATTCCCGTTTTGTTATGCTTGTTATCCGTTCAGTTGCATGGCCGCCCCTGAGAAATTGAGAGTTTTCGCTGCCGTTTGGCTGTGTTGTGTTTGTTCGGCGAGGAAAATGGAGGAAAACGAGTGGAAATTTTTCGAAATTGTTTTTTTTTGGGGGGGAAAACGTATGAGAGAGAGAGAGTTTCGGTTTTCTGCTGCAGTTTAATTAGGCATTCTTTTAGTAACGAAAATGCGTTGAAAGAGGGAGGGAAGAAGAAGGAAGTAGTTTTGCTTAGCGATGCTGTCTTCTAGGTGTTTGATTAAATGTCACAGACACGAAGAAAACGATAGGGTAATCACCGTTTGAAAAGGACGCACCTACTATTTTCCCCATCCGTCTGGTATATGAGTCTTGGTGTTTTCCATAAATTTTCGTTCTTATTTAGTGGGTGTGGATCCTCCTGACTTGGGAGAGAAACTCTCCCTCTCCTTGCCATTTTTGGTTTGTGGGTGATTAGGAGTGTATATCTTTTCAATGGTAAAAAATATATATATATATAGGGAATGTGTGTTTCGAATAGGGTTAATCAGTGATGTGGCGGGTAATTAGTGGGTGTGCCACATAACTGCAGCCAATAGAAATCCTACAAGCGGCCCGGGTGAGCAAGAAGATTAGAAGAGGAAGGGGTGAGAATAATCATATGAAAGAAAATAAAAGCCCACTAATCCCGTGTGGCACATTTTGAGTCAAAATGGATTTGCTATTAATGTGTTGGAATATTGGAATGTGCGTGCGGGGTAATTAAGGGTAAAACGTATCGTCTTAGAATCTTAAAAGGACTGTCTTTTCATGGTCAGTTTTTCTTGCCCCTGATTCCCATATATATTTTTCAAAACGTGTCCATGACAGAATGTGATTGCTCTGAAGAATTTGGCTGCATATTTGTTTTTCTTGGATAAGGTTGGATACATGGAGTATTGAGAGTTCGGATGATAAGGATATCGAATACTTGAGGGTTTGTCTTGTCTTCCTGTTCTTTCTCTCTGTGTGTATGCGTGTGATTTTCGGCGATTGCATATCCTCTTTGCTCAATTCGTTTCCTTTCGTGAATGTCATTGGTGGGTTTCGGATTGTGAATGACGGGTTTTTTTTTCTTCCCTGTGTTTGTTCGATTGTTGCAGGTTTTTTTAATATGAACGACTCTTGGTTTTTCGACAAAAATTTCAGCGGGGTAACGGATGATTTCTTCGATGAAACGTTGAAGTACTTTGATTTCCCTCCAGAGGATGTTGATCCTGCCGCTGCGGAAGAGGATTGGCAAACTAAATTTCAAGAACTTGAGCCTCCTTCCATCTTTTTGCCAAACTTCCCGTCTGATATCTGCTGTGCAAGTGGCAATGCCGCTGTCAAAGTAGAGGGCACTTCCTCCATTTTGGTAAGTTTTTGGACCTACACTTGGAATTGTGTAGTTCTCCATTAGCATTGGCCGGTTTGGTTTTGTTGAGTCTTCATTGGTGTTTCGCAGTACAATGCAGTATTGGAAAAGTTTGAAAGTTGATGGCTTCATGTTCTTTCAAGTTACTTGTTATCTTTCCCACTGGCTTCATATCGCTCAAATTATTTAGTGCGTGCACACACTGCTCTATATTTGGCTTTGTTGCATATTTGCATGGCTTGCTATATGGTGAGGACTTTTAGACAATATAGCTGCTCTCTTTTCATCACCTGTTTAGTGACTGTAGTATAGTCTTTAGTCTTTACTAATTTAGATGATAGATAGAATCAGAGTTGCAGTATATGGCTTATGACGTCAGTGTACATGTGAGTGCCACCCAAGCTAGAGAAAAGTATTGTCTTCTGATTGTTTTCCCAAGGCATACTGATAACGCAGTAATCACTGGAAGCCTAACCCTGAGAGGAACTAAATATGCTACTCCGGAGCTAGTATTATTTTCTCATGGTAGTAAGAATCATTCTGGCATCCGAGAATTATGTTGCTCCTTGTAACTAGTAAGGATTTTCACTACAGTGAAGTTTTAAGCTCCATGTACTGAAGTGTTTTGGTAGCTGGGTCTGTCAGTTGGAATTTCTATGGAGAAGTGGTGGCTGGTTCTGAATTTGGATGGCAAAATGGTTGGCATCCAAGATATGAATATGGTGGTGTGTAGGCTGTGTATTTCACCAACTATACATATCTTTAACGCCATTGGTTCTTGTGGCTGATATGTGTGCAACATTCAACTGTTTCCAGTTCTTAAAGAAACCTTGTGGTGCATATTGAGTTAAGAATTTGAGCCTGATGCCTGGTATATTAAGATAGTTCATACTTGCTTTGAATCCACATGGAGTATTGGACTATAATCTTTCTGTCAGTAGCTCAACAATGCTTAGTAAAATTGTAGCCTCTCGTGACAGCCTTGATTAGTTGAGGACAAATCTATGCTACTGAGTGTGAGTGTTTACACAGGACAAGGCTTAGTCCAACCTTGAAGCATACAATGTGATCAGGGGCGGGATACTAGTAAGAATACTGGAACACAGAAGCTTACATGGTACATGATGTTCAGTAAACAGTCAGTAGTCACTAATGTATTCAGTTAGGAACTCACGATGGTTGGTTGGGTTTAAGTCTTTAAGAGGACCTGGAAAATGTCCACTAACTAAGTCGTCGCGATGACTGTGTCATTGATGTCTGTTAATAGTTTTCAGATTCTACATCCCTTTTCCTATTGATATTTTTAAAGTGCGAGGGATTCTTATGGTGAGTTCTAGTTCCATTTTGCCATCTTAGGCTAGTACTGCAGTTGTTTAGCTCACTGCTCCCTTACTAGTAGATATTCCCTTCTCTTCCAGGTCTCACTCTGTGTTTGTCATGTTGAAACATCATTATTATCTCTGCTTCTGATTCTTTTTGCCAGTGAATTGCAAACTAGAAAACTGGTTTCCAGTGCTCTTTTCCTGAACCTCCTGCTTATTTGGTGTTGCAGCAGAAGAAATCGTCCGAGTCCAAACAATGTTCAATAATAAGCGGTAACAAGGCATCATCCAGCAGAAGCATCAGCATCCAGTCTGATTTCTCTTCAGATGCGAAATATCCTCGACAACATTTCAGGACCTCAAGCCCAGTTTCTGTCCTTGAGAGCAGCAGTTCCTCTTGCTCGGCCGAAAACCCAACAAATTATCACTCTACAATCCCCATTGCAGCTAAACGTACTCGAAGCAAAGGCATGCGCTCCCAACGTTGCAGTTATGAGTTCTTCCAACGTTTATTCTCCTCGGGCAGAAAAAGGCTTCATCCGCTGGCCCAGCTCGAGCCGGAATCCGTGCCCCGTGTAGATGAGAAGACATCATCAGGCCTCCTGAATGGTATTCAGAAAAAGAGAAAGCAGCAGCAGGGTACTGGTGGTGAAACGAGGAGGTGCTCCCACTGTGGGGTGTCGGAGACTCCGCAGTGGAGAGAAGGCCCATTGGGTCCCAAAACACTCTGCAATGCTTGTGGGGTTCGTCACAGGTCTGGACGTCTGTTCCCAGAGTACCGCCCAGCTGCTAGTCCGACCTTCATCCCTTCGGTGCACTCGAACTCACACAGGAAGGTCTTGGAGTTAAGGAAGAAGACTTGTGATGGCAGTGGCGACGAGGAGGGAGCAGGAGCCACGACCACCACTTCGATGGCCTGAGAATGAAGAAACCAATGCTGATTTTGACTGGTATTCGTTTGATTATTATATTGTTTAGGAGTAGCTAGTGTGGGTTAGGACAAACGACGAACGGTTAGCAGCGCAAGTCTTGTAATCTCTCTCTGATGATGACGATGATGCTAATACTGTTTGTGGGGTTTAATTTGTTCTTTGATGTACATTATTACCTTGAGAATAAGAAGCATAGGGAGGTAGATTGATGAAGAGGCAGAGGTAGAAGAAGTTTGGCTATGCAAGCGGAAGAAAGAAAGGAGGCTCAGAAGGACTTCGAAGGCAGAGCGAGGCATTAGCTTATTATATGCTGTGTGATTGTGTAGATGTTGCCGAAAAGTTCAGTTGGGGTAGTTTCTTCTTTCTTTCTTTCTTCTTCTCTAGTGATGCAGTACCCTTTTCTAGCCATTCCTTGGCTTTTATATATTCGTCGTTGGCTGCTATCAGTGTCTTCTGGGATCGTTTGATGATGGTATGTGGATTTGTTACAGGTATTGTTTGTTGGCTGCTATCAGAGTGTCCCCTCTCGTATTTCATCCGCGATTTCTGGGTCGTTGGATGGTGGTATGTGGATCTGTTACAGGTCTCTTTTGTTGGCTGCTATCAGATTGTTCTCTTGTATTTCATCTGTGATCTTCGGGATCATTGGATGTTGGTATGTGGATCTCTTGCAGGTTGGTTTGGATTGCAGGAAATGGTATTTGCATGGATCGTCAATATACAATTGGAATGTGCAATGAAAGGAACTATAATTGTACGGAAGCAAGTTTTTTTGTAAGGGGAACCCAAGCTTTTGCTTGTAGGGGTGGCTGGTTGGTTTCCGGTTAGCGGCTAACCGGACGGTTTAATCGTTAAAAATCCAGTTAGCTGCTAGCCGAAAACCGACTATATATACCGTCGATCGGTTTGCCGAAAGATATAAGGGTTGTTCGGTTAGTGGAGTAACGGAAGCTAGTTAACCACGGTTACCCGACTAACCGACCTCCGCCCAATTTGCTTGGAAGGAACAGTCTAAAGATTGGAAATCAAACGAAGGCCCAAAAGCTTCACTCCAGCCAAGAAAAGCCCACAGACCCGACGTAGACCCACAAACACCCCTGGCCCAGCCCAAACTCGGCGATACAGAAACAACTGCTGCCGACAGCCGACAAGTGGATGAATATTATTTAAAAGAAAAGGTTTAATCAATATTATTGTACGAGCCCATAATAATAAAAGAAGGGTTGACAATATAATAATATAAATAATAATTAACGAGAAGAGATAAGGGAACAAGGTCTGGCTCGGGTACCACAAAACGGGGCAGGCTCCATCGTGACGTTACGTCGACGTCTCGTCGTCACATCAATCAATTCAACGCCCTCCACAGAAATACAAAAAACAAAAAGAAAAAAAAAACAGTGGGATTCAAAGACAGAGGTCCAGTTATGAAAAAGACAAAAGAACAGGCCCATCAGGACGCATGGGCCCAGCCAGCTATAAACCCCGAAGGGCCTGTTGTCTTTAGCTGCCTGGCCACGACCACATTGCCGCCAGGGCCCACAATCCACCACCAACACCATAAAGCCACACCACATTGTTTGCCGTCGTAAAGTCAACGAGACTTGACAGTCTGTGTGGTACGAACACCGTTAGTTAAGTCAAATGTTAGTTTGTAGTACAGAATTTTTAAGTCGGTATTCAACGCATGGTGTTGTTGGATGTTGGTTAGGAAATAAGAATATTCAAGATTTTTCAGTGTTTAAGAGAAAATGCCTAAGTTACCATAGAGTGTTCGTGTGATTTCCCTCCACATCAAAAGTAAGGAGGTAGGGAGTAGAGGCTTTGATGTTTAATTATGAATTATAGTGGTGGAAGCTACGTGTTAAATTTAACGGGAGATTTGGTTTTGAGAAAGTTATGATGTGTGTTGTTAGAGAGTGGTATAAGATCCAACATAACCTTCTCCCAACAACTCGAGTTATTGGGACCAACTGGTTTATGACATGGTATCAGAGCCTAGAACCGAAAGGTCATGTGTTCGAATCTCCACGACCCCCAATATTAACCGTTGTCTTTCAAGCACATGGTATGGTGGGCCTGTGCAAACTTCAAGTCCATGGGTTGGCTTTCGTTTGAGGGGGCGTGTTAGAGAGTGGTATAAGATCCAACATAACCTTCTCCCAACAACTCGGTCCGAATACTCTCCAGCATGATACAATAGGCGTACATGTATCGTGGTAGAGATATTTCGAAATCATGGAAACTAGCACACGACTCTTTTTGCTTTTCGTTCGGAAGAGAGGAGGATGCAGGAAATCACAAGCGTTTTAGACAGGGAACGAAGGGTAGAACAATCAACGCTTAAAAACGTTGAATCGGCTGTGTATTTGTAGAGATTGAAGAGGTGGCCTGATCCAACCACTACCTTGGTTTGGATAGTGTAAGGTGGACATGAAACCATAAGTTGCTTTCAAGCAATGTCTTGGTTCGTCTATAGGCTGTTGACCCAAGCAATGCCTTGGTTCAATTATGATTCGGTTTAACTCTAATAGTTGGAGAACCAATCCATCAAATCATATCGATCAAAGTCAAAGCGACCACACGACGACGCGAGGACCTATTTTGCTCCTTTTATTAGCCTTATCGGGCTTCTCAACTTAACTACCCACAATTTCGTGAGTGTGGTACAAATAAGATTTTAATTCACTTCATTCCCTTCCCATTTACACCTCCATTACTCGACATCTTAATTTTTTATTTATTTTTAGTCCCTCTTCAACCTAACTGGTGCATTTCGAGTATTCAGTTGCGGTCTAAGACTATCCCGACCAAATGAATAGTAACCGAACTAATAGATGTGAGCAATTCGAGCTCACATTTCTCTCGAGGACATAATAAAAAAATCTTACGATAATAGGTCATGGGACTCGAACTAAACAGAAAATCAAAATCGTGTCTACCCTTATAGTTTACACTCTTCACTAGCAACTAAAAAAATCCAAGATATTTTCAGAAGTTCATCATAGGAACTAACTAAAAGATCTAGAAGAGGGATGTGTGGGAGGGCAAATGGCATTAGGAGTTGTCTTTCACTAATCAAGGTTAGGTTGGTGTGGGATGTCCCATATAGCTTTATTGCTCTTCTTTTATACCAAAATTAGGGGCTAATCTCGTTGGGTTAGGCCTTATATGTTTGTTCTGCCTTATTGTGAAAGAAGAAAGCAAGTGGGGGTTGTAGAAGGAAGAAAGCATAATGCTTAAGTATTATTTAGGACCCATAACGTGTTATGTTTGTGCCCTCCCAAAAAAATCAATTATTATGGCCCAGTTTTAAGACTTCTGATTAATTAGGTTGGGCCCTTTTACCACATGGACCACGTTATAGATGGATATATAGATGGCCCAATTAGGTGTTTTGTAGAACACATAATTTGTTGCATGTTTGGTTGCTAATGAATTTTGGTGCTCGCGTCATGATACCAGAGATTCGATTCATACGCCATTGTATCTGAACCCACAAATCAATTTAAGCACAAGCGCGTGCAAATATCAAACCTATTAGCTGATTTTTTGTTTTAAGTAAACGTGGGGAGAAAACATATAAAAACTAGAGTTGCACTCTATCAACAACTCAAAACGTCATCATATTGGTCTTTGCAAGAGTTTTTAGTTGAATCAAGTCGGTTGTTGAACGGGAAACACTCTAATTTTCCATTTCCTTTCTAAGTACGACAAGGAGTGATGAAACCTACGTAGAGTTCAGAAGAGACTACAATCCCGCGTCTTATCTTTTATCTAACGCTACAATGTGTATACTCATTGATATTCCTGGTATAGTAGATGATATCACACATACAATCATACTCAATTCGATCGAATTGTTTGATCTTAAAGGGGATCTTCTATAATTTCGCACGTGAGGGGTTATTTCTTGGTTTCGTCCAGTCATTAATAACTTGATTATTTTTAGATAATAGTATATAGAAACAACGCTCGTAAGGAGTCCTATTGAAACCGAAAAACATTCAAAAGTGTTATAATAAGGTCCATCAGCCCTCCTATATATCAGCCAAAATTTCCTTTTTCACTTGGTGAACACTTCTTCTTCTTCTTCTTCAAACTGCTGTAAGAGGAAATGCATGATTAATGAGGTCGGCATTCCGGCATTGAATGGCACTTATGACTTATGGAAGTGGTCAAAATTTCCAACTCTTTTGTGTGAATTGAAAGATGGAAGGGAAATGGCTAATAATTAGGGCCACTATTTTCCAGCAAGCCAAACAAAACTTTAGACCAGAAAACCAAAACCACGTTACCTTGTGCTTTGAAGGATTACGATGTGTGTCTTTGGCTTGGTTATGCTGGCCTTGGCCTGCCGGCCGGCCGGCGACCGCGCTCGCAACCGACGGCAGCATAAGTCGACGGACGTACGTTGTTACTGTCTATGTACGTTCGTATGCATGCATTTCTGTATATACATTTGAACACCAAGTGTAGATCCCAACTAGGTTACAATTGGGAAAGGTACAAATTAAGTGCATTATGGACTAAAATGGGTTCTTAGTTTACACCGTCGGCAGTCATGTTTTTTTGTGGTTTGGATATGGTAAAATATGACCAAGGACATAAGATGAAGCAAACTATTATTTTTTACCAAAAAAATTAATTTCATTTCATTGCAGTTCTAGAAAGTTCTTGACCAGGTACGAAGCGTGGTTACTAATGCTGATCTTCGTGTAGATTGTGATAAATTTCATGTGTGTTCTTTATGCGGCGAGTAACGCTCTAGAATGAGTTTAATGCACAATACCGTCATCATGTGATTGAAGTTCGACGCACAGTTCGATTGGTAACCCTCTTTCACAAGTGGTGTTCTAAACCATGGCAGGAGACAAATGAAAATTGAACTAGAAATCTCCCAGCTCAAAGTTTTCTGTCTTTACCATCAGATCTTATTAAAAGTTGGACATTTTTTAAGTTTGAATTGATAATTTAGAACTACATGTATTTTGTGCTCACTCTTTCATTTATTCTGTGAAAATATTTTAAATAAGAATCATATTATTTGGGTACGAAATTGTATTTTTAGATTTATAAAGATCAGCAAGATAATAACCAAAATATTATACACGCGAACAAGGATTATATAAATTAATGGGGTTTTGTAGTTAAATAAACCTTTTTCTTAGGATCGTTGTAAAAAAATAAAAAGAGTCAATAGTTGATATGCACAAAGTTTTTGGTCCAATATATAGCCCACCAAAAGATGGTTGATAAATAAATAAAATTGACATCCAACAAATACATTTTTCTTTTATATTTAATTTGCTTAGGTTATAATTATTTATCAAATATATAAACTATAAAGTCGCTGTCTTCCTGACAACATAATCGATGGAATTGGTTGAGTGTCGGTATACATGTCCATTCTTCACCAACCAACCACATACCTTTGTTTTGAGATGATGTGAAGCTCTTTCATTTCTGTCCCATGAAAGGAAGTTTTTAATCTAGAATATTTATTCTTCATACTTTCAGTTTCATATAGATCATTTAATTGGTTGTTCAATTTATATGCAAATACACTCATTTTGAGTATCATGTATTTGAAGTTTTGAACAATCTCAATTCTACCAATATTTCCTATTTTCTCCAACAACTGAAGGTAAATTTTTGTAACTAAAATTTGTTTCTTTTTACCGAATGATTTAGAGATTCTTCAGAGATATAACAGTGTTTAGATAGTTTATTAGAAGTGTTTTCACATGAGGTACAATTTGACAATGTAACCACTCCCAATTCGAAGAACGTTTAGCAATGTTTGTCTCGACTATTAATTTTTTGAACATATTAACACGATCTCTTGATTTAAAATTCTAAACTTTTAACCCGTGCACTTTGTTCTGTGCATGAATCATATTCTTAAAATGATAAAAAACCAAATTCAAATCATTCCACATAAAGAAAACTCGTGCTCCCTTTGCTTCCTTAACTCCCTTGATGATTTGCTAGAAGTGACAGTATAATATGTCGCAAACACGACAACTGTTCCTTCTGCATATTTCGTTGATCCTTGAGGCTTCTTAGAATATTCAATTTGTTAGAAGTTATGCGAACAAACAAAGATCTCGCTAACATTGTTATTGACACCTTAAAATCTCTCGATACTTTAAATTTCTTCTTCTTAATTTTTTTATTATATTTGATAATGAATTAAGGAAAAACATTTACAATCTTTGAAAAAAAAAAAAAACTACTGGATTCCACCCCTAACCATAACTTTGACCTAATACTTCATATACTTTCATAGCATCGGTCATTAAAAAGGAGTATCATCACATCACAACAAAAATAAAATTAGAGAATGAACCAAGATACCGTAAAAAAAGGAGTTGCTAAAGGTCGCCCTTAAAATTGCTAAAGGTCACCCTAAAAAGTTTTAAAGTTACACTTTTAACCCCCTTAGCTTCTTTACCTTCCCTTCCTCAAACAAACATCACTTGGACTAAAAAACACTATCTAAGGAGAGAAAAATTCATCATCGTCATTTTGAAGCCGATATCGTCGATAGGACGTCTGAATCATGAGTAGCGACTCCGACGAGGTAAAAACATTAACTGGAAAAAAAACACAGAAAATGGGAACCGCGCAAGTGACCCGCGGTTGGACCATGGCTGGACCGCAAATGACCTGCGGTTGGACCATGGTTGGACCGCAAGTGACTTGCGGTTGGACCATGGCTGGACCGCAACTGAGCTGTAGTTCAGCCATGGTCCAACCGCATGTCACTTGCGGTCCAGCCATGGTCCAACCGCAGGTCACATGCGGTTCAGCATTTTATGGGTTTTTTTTTTCAAATCAGTATTTTCTATTTTTTATATGATTTATGATTTGTTCCATGAGATAATTTGTTGGGTTTTGATTTATATAATTTTCTAGATTTATTTGCATAATTATTTTTGGAATTGAAGGATTTAGCATTAGAAATTAAGATTAGATTTGGCCTTAAATTAAGATTAGATTTAATTTGGTCTTAATCTAGAAAATTAAGATTAGATTTTGCATTACAAATTAAGATTAAATTTATTGCATAAATAATAGATTCGCATATGAAGTTATGATGATTATTAAATTTAATATAGTTATCAAATTTTAAATTTATCATATCGTACTCGTTAAATTGATGATATAGAATGTTAAGTTTTTTTTTTAATTTTGTGGGGTATCACTTATAAATTCTTATAACATTGCAGGATATTGGAAGTTACAATCCGGATGACCATGATTACACCTCGGATTTCATTGATGGCGTGAAATACACTACGAAGTTGCAAGCATATGAAGCAGCTACTGAGATTGCCAATGGTTTTGGGTTTTATTTGGTGAGGGCATCGAACAAAAAAAAAATAAGAATGAAGGTACTTGGCGACATTACTTACATTGCACCCATGGTAGGAAGAAGAAGTCGAAGGAACCTGATCCGAGTAAGGAAAGGAGGCCTCTTACATCTACTGAAAAGTTAGGGTGCGAGTTTCAGATCAAGCTTGAGCGGTCAGGTGATGGATATTGGTTGATCCTAGGGGTGGCAAATACAAAGAATCCTGGTGCTAATTTGGGTTTCCACAATCATCAGTTGGAGCTATTTCCGGAGGGCTCAAAGAGAAGGAATGTTTTGACTACAGAGGATAAGCAATACATCAGAGAGCTGAGATCAGCCGGTGTCCCACCAAGGAATATCCACAAGGCAGTGAATGAGAGAAAAGGTGCAAATGGAACACACAACAGAAAGAAGATTTATAACGAGTTGCAAAAGATAAGGAAATAAGAGCTTGGTCAGATGACAGCTGTACAGTATACTTTCCGCGTGGCGCATGAGAAGGGTTACTATGTGCAGTATATGGACGATCGTAACGTGCTTACACACTTGTTCCTAGCCCACCCTGAGTCAGTAGTGATGTTGCGAGCTTGGCACCATGTGATCGTGATAGATGCAACATACAAGGCCAATAAGTATGATATGCCTTGGGTTGAGATTGTCGGAATGACACCAGTCGGATTGAACTTTGTCATTGCATCGGTCAATCGCCCTTTGACCGCAGTCAGCCGTCAGTCAAACCGCGGGGCCAGTTCGCTTGGTACCTTCTCCGGTGAGCTCGCGAGCGGCGACGGGCGTCTTCTCCGGTGACGATGCGAGCGTGCGACGGGCGGTGACGACGCGACTGGACGCGAGCGGCGACTGGACGCGAGGATGATCGGCGGCGACTGGACGCGAGGGCGACAAGCGGGCGGCGGCGCGGCGGGATGATCGGCGGCGACTGGTGAGATCGGCGAGAAGCTTCGGCGGCGGCGAGATAGGTCGGCGACGGCAATCGGTTGGCGGCGGCGAGAGAGGAGTTGAGGGGGGAGGAGAATGAATTTGAATTGCTAAGGGCTTGTTTGTTTAAGCCAATTTTGAGTTTTTGCTTAAGGGTATATAAGTAATTTTACATTTAAGTTAGAGCGACATTTAGCAATTTTTAGGGCGAAATTTAGCGATTAAGTAAAAAAGAAACCAAACAAAGATCAAAGAAGATACCAAACCTCTACGAAAAACTTGTGTAATTTTTTACCATGTAAAACGGCAAGGAAGACACCGATGAATCCCATCAAACCAGGGTAAAAATCCTATTATGGTTAGGTTAATCGATTGATTTTTCTGCAGAGGATCTTTTGTCCCAGTCCACTCAGGTTAGTTACTACGAGACTACAAAAAACTTCTCCTCCCGATTTCACTGCCCTTCTTTTCTCACTGTCCGCCCCAATCTCGCGATACAACAACCCTTGACGATCCAACCAAAATACCGCCACACGGGAAAACGAGAGAGATAAAAGGGGAAGGCAGAGCAAAGGGGAGAGAAGAAAGAGCAAAAACCAGACACACAGAGAAAAGTGGCGAAGAGATAGAGAGAGAGAGAGAGATACAGAGAGTGGCACTGTGGAATCGCGAATACAACAGTGAAAGCACGGGAAAGCAAGGAAGGGAGAAGGGTTTTTTTCCACCATCGTTCTTTGCGGGTATGTGAATGGCTTTTGGAGCTTACAGAGGAGAAGGATTCAGAGTGGGTTCGTGATCGTGGTCTGCTCCGTACAAGGTTACAGAGAAGGATTCAGAGTGGTAAAATGTTAAAAAGCGTTTTCAGTCAGTGGGGGAGACTTGCAGTTGCTTCTTCTTCTTCCTTTTTTCCTTTTTTCCCCCTTTCCCCTGTTTTTTCTTCCTTTTTCCCTTTCTTCTCTGCCCACTGTCCGATTAAACAAGAATTGTCTCTAATGCTGTCTTTACTACGACTGCATGAAATCAGAATCCCCGATTTCTCCATCACCACTCTCCGCCTTTTGGGTTAATTAACAGGGACGGCCAAATCTTAGATAAGCAGCAAACGAAAAAGCTTCCACACTCTTCCCTCTCTGTAGACAGAACTGTACTCTTCCCTCCCTTTTTCTGTTCAGTTTCTCTCCTTGTCTCATTCAGCCCCGTTTTTGGTTAATGTGCTGAAATTTTGTAACCAAACTTCTTCTTTAGCGCTTTTGGGTTGTGGGGTTTTGTAGAAATGTTTGAGTTTTTGTTGCTTTAACCCGAAAGGAGCAATCTTTTCTAGTCTCTAGTCGTTTCCTCTGTTCTTCTGCAACTTCCAACTTCTGGGTAATTTTGGGGGGAGAGGGGGATTGCTGTAATTTTCGTTTTCCCCAATCTGGATTCCTTCCATTTTTTCTGGGTTTTGATTTTGTTTCATTTCATTTCCCCAATTTGCAGAGCAGAGAATCGGCGGTGGAGCAAATGAAAGAGTTACTGGAGAAGAGCTTGGATCCACAGCTATGGCACGCTTGTGCAGGGAGTATGGTTCAAATCCCACCTCTCAACTCGAAAATCTTCTACTTTCCACAAGGCCACGCAGAGCACTGCCAATCCCCCGTCGATTTCCCCTTTTCCTCCGCCCCTGCCTCCAAAATCCCGGCCTCTATCCTCTGCCGCGTCGCCGCCGTGAGGTTCCTCGCCGACCCGGAAACCGACGAGGTCTACACCAAGATGAGCCTCGTCCCCCTCCCGCCAGACGAGGAGCTCGATTTCGACGACGAAATCGGCAGCGGAGTCCAAGAGAAGCCGGCTTCCTTCGCCAAGACCCTCACCCAATCCGACGCGAACAACGGCGGCGGATTCTCGGTTCCGCGTTACTGCGCCGAGACGATTTTCCCCAGGCTGGATTACACGGCGGATCCTCCCGTCCAGACGGTGGTAGCTAAGGACGTCCACGGTGAGGTTTGGAAGTTCAGACACATCTACAGGGGAACTCCCAGGAGGCATCTGCTGACTACTGGGTGGAGCACGTTTGTCAATCAGAAGAAATTGGTGGCCGGGGACTCAATCGTGTTTCTCAGGGCGGAGAACGGCGATCTCTGCGTCGGTATCCGCCGCGCCAAGCGAGGGATTGGCGGCGGCAGCGGGCCAGGATGGTCCTCGTCTTCTTTCCCCCAATCTGGTTGGGGCATTAACGCAAACACTTGCGGGGCAACTGGGATGGCGAACCCGTACAGCAATTTTTCGGTTTTTCTGAAGGAGGATGAGAGCAAGGCATCGAGAAATGGAAGCTGCGGTGGGAAGGGATCGGCGGCGGCGACGAAAGTGAAAGCGGAGGAGGTTTTGGAGGCGGTGAGATTGGCTGCAAGTGGGCGGCCGTTTGATGTTTACTATTACCCCAGAGCTAGTACTCCAGAGTTCTGTGTGAAAGCTTCTTCGGCTAGAGCTGCGATGAGAATCCATTGGTGCCCTGGGATGAGGTTCAAGATGCCCTTTGAGACTGAAGATTCTTCGAGGATTAGTTGGTTCATGGCTACTGTGGCTTCTGTTCAGGTTGCGGATCCCATTCGCTGGCCGAATTCGCCATGGCGCCTTCTCCAGGTCCTTACCCAATACTTGATTTGCTATGGTTTTGCTTAAAGTGTCGAACTTTGATCTTTCCAATGACTTATCTGGGTTTCATTGATGAATGGAGCTTGATCAATATGCAATCACTGCTAAATCTTAAAACTCATTTGTTGGTTGATATGAGGGAGGTTTTTTTATCTTAGTAAATGATGGAAGTCGTCCATGTAAAGTCAGTCCAATGAAAATGATGAGACATGTTTGTTACTCTTTTCTGGGATTGTTGTCTCAACATTGATCTTCACTGAACTTCCAGCGGGCTCATGGTTTTTCTTTGGTCTTTGTTCATGGACAGGTGACATGGGATGAACCGGAGCTGCTGCAAAACGTGAAACGAGTCAGCCCATGGTTGGTTGAACCAGTTACGAACATACCAATGATCCAACCATCAGCTTTCTCCTCGCCGCCAAGAAAGAAGTTTCGGTTCCCATCAGGACCATTCGACTTCCCACTTGATGGCCAACTCCAGTTGCCGTCGTTCTCAGGCAACAACAACGCCCTTTCGTCCAGCAGCAGCCCATTTTGTTATTTGTCAGATAACAGTGCACCTGCAGGCATACAGGGAGCCAGGCATGCTCATATCGGGGTATCTTTATCCGATCTCCACCACATTAACCACAACAAATTCCACCACCACCCACCAACAGGAGCACTATTCCCGCCCAATCTCCACCAGTTCAATCCACCACCACCACCACCATCTCTACATTGTTCCAGAATCTCCGAGAGCAGCAATGAGACGGTATCTTGCTTGCTAACTATTGGCAATGGCAACTCCAGCTCTTCTTCAAGCCTAGAGAAACCTTCTTCTTCTTCTCAAGAGAAGAAGAAGCAGTTCTTCCTCTTTGGTCAGCCGATACTCACAGAACAACAAATCTCCCACAATCATTCGAGCGAATCCATCTCGAGAAGTTCGTGCGACGAGATGCAAATCTCGTCGCTGGAGAAGCCCTCTACTGCTGGTGCATGGAACCAGAGTTGTACCTCCAATGCCGGGGGCCACAATTGCAAGGTGTTCATAGAATCAGAAGATGCAGGGCGGTCAATCGACCTCACGGCCTTTGCTTCATACGAGGAGCTATATACGAGTCTGGCACACATGTTTGGAATGGAAAGAGCCGTGATACTCAGTCACGTTCTCTATCGGGATACAACTGGTGCTGTCAAGCGAACCGGTGATGAACCATTCAGGTAAACCCTGTGAACTATGGTTTGATAGAAATGTTTAGCAATTTGCGGTTTATCGTGATGGGTCTTTAACTCTTGATGATGATGGTAATGCAGTGTGTTCTCGAGGACTGCAAGTAGATTGACCATACTGGTAAACCCTGCAGGGAATGACAGTGCTTCCAGGTAATCCCACGAAACTGTTTGGTGATCGACGATGTAGTTTTGGATCGATTTTTTCCGTGGCTGGGTTAGCTAAACCAGTGTGCTCTTGTGTGATGTGCAGGACATGGATGACGCGGAGTGCTGAAAGTGGACTGGAGGCTTCAAACAAGAGAGGGCCATTGAGCATATTCGCTTAGAAGAAGAAGAAGAATCAATTGGAGCGTGTAGGAAGGAGCTGTTATAAATGTTAATGAATTGTGAATGTTATGTAGCTATGAAGCAAGACGTTGACTGTGATTTGCTGTGGTTGTGGAACATGTTCTTCTCTTGCTGACTTTCTGATGCAGAAACCTGCTGTATTGTACTACTGGAACTTGCTCTACGGTTTAATGAACTCCGTGTTTTTTTTCTAATTCCAATTTTAAAGGGTAAATGTCATATTTGATATCACTGATAATACTAAATCGTGTCAGGTTTAGTCACTAGAAAATTTTAATATTAATTTTGGTTACTCGAATTACTGAAATAGGTCACATTTAGTTAGTAGAAAATTTTAATATTAATTTTGGACGAAAATTAATGGGAGAGTGACTAAATGTGACATGTTTCCGTAATTCGAGTGATCGGAGTTGGACGAAGGCTAACGAGAGAGTGACTAAATGTGACCTATTTCAGTAATTCGAGTGACTAAAGTTTATATTTAATTTTTCTAGTGACTAAACGTGGCACGATTTAGTAATCTCAATGACCAAATGTGGTATTTACCCCAATTTTAAATGTTGCGATTCATTTCGGACTAAGAGTGAAAATTACATTTCACAACTCTAACAAACACAATCTCTCCCCATTAGCACGAGATTTTTATTTTTATTATTATGACTTATGAGCGCAGATTGCAACTCCACATATACGATTTGTGAATTATTTTTAACAGCAAGTTGAAAGGAGAGCATCGAGATTCACAGGATATGAAATACACATTTTATTGTTGATATTGTTTAAAGATGAGTATCATCTAACCACGGAATATGAATCAAACAAATCAAGACCGTTGATTTACTACTCTATCGTTAATTTCGTTTTAAGGTAGCTATTAATACAGAATAAAATATTCTTATAGTAACCAAAATTGTTTTATTTGAGTTCTTTTTGGGAAGTGGTTACTAGTACTTGAAATTGGTTTCCATTTGGAATTTTTTATTAATTATTTTTGGTAATAATTTTTATTAATTATTAAGTTGGAAGTAATTAATTGTTTGCGTGGGGATGGGGAATATAATAAAGAAATAAAGCGGGGAATCCAAATTCGGGATAGAAAAAGGCATGGGGATTGGAGCGAACCCTGGAAACATGCTCCGGCCGGGTCGGGTGTTGACTTCTATTGCTTTAACTGACTCCCACGCCCGCCCGCCCGCGGTCCCGCCAATTTTGACGCCCAGCCTGGGTTCGGGTTCGGGCCCGGTCGGGCCATGGGTGTGGGTTCGCCCGGGCCTTACTATTTTTTTATGGGTTAATTGCAAGGATGGTCAATGGGTTTACTAAAAACGTTCATGTTTGGTCACTGCAAATATTTAATTTCATTTATGGTCACTAAGATTAGTTCAATAGTTCAAGTTTGGTCACTCTCCGTTAGTTTTTGCTGATGTGGCAGTCAACTATTAAAGTTGACTGTTAAATGAGTGACGTGGCCATTAAAAAAATATTAAAATAATAAAATTTAAATATTTACAATTTCCACCTCATTTCACAACTATTAAAAAATAAAAATAAAACTTAATAGATGGCCTCCGCCATCTACGCCACCGCGATTCTTATCCCTCCTCCTTCGAATTGTGCTGGGGTTTAGTGAACTGGGTTCTTGTCCTCTTTATCGATTATGCAAATTATGAATTTTTCTTCTTATTATTATTGTTTACTTTAGGTTACTCAAAAGATGCTTATCCACAACCGGGATACCCTGTTCAGGGCAGCCATGGACAGAAGTTCCCTTCCCAAATTCAGCGTAGCGAGAAACAGCCAATCAACCATGGACAGAGCCTCTTTCTTAGCTCCACCACCGCCTGATTCCCAGTTGTTCCACTACACCCACTCTACCGCGTTGTTAAAACCACCGACGACGGCGACAGCGGATTCCTTGAAATGGCATCATCAATTGCAGTACAATTTCCATCAGCACCGACAAGAGGAGGGTTCCTTCCACGACGATTACATGGGTTGCGTTTAAACTGGTTTCACGACGTCAGCGGCGGCGAGGGTGGTGGGTTAGGGGAAGTGGTGGAGATGAGCCGGAGCCCTTCTTCTCCTGTTAAATTGAAACCCGACCCAGGTTTCTACTAGCCTGATTTGGTTCCGGTTGGGAATCATGTGAACAGTTCGCCAACGGCAACAAAAAGAAGTTGGCTTCCTTGAAGGATGGTCAGTTTTCCTTCCTCCCTTTTACATTCTCCTTCGATTACTCACCCGCCGGATATTCGAAGGAGCAGGGATCTGAATTGCGGTGGCATAGATGGCGGAGGCCATCTATCAAGTTTTATTTTTATTTTTTAATAGTTGTAGAATGAGGTGGAAATTATAAATATTTAAATTTTAATATTTTTTTAATGACCACGTCACTCATTTAACGGTCAACTATAGTAGTTGACTGCCACATCAGCAAAAACTAACGGAGAGTGACCAAATTTGAACTAATCTTAGTGACCATGAATGGAATTAAATATTTACAGTGATCAAACATGAAGATTTTTAGTAAACTTAGTGACCATCCTCGCAATTAACCCATTTTTTTATGCTAAAAAAGTACCACCCCGCCAGCATTTGGGAAAAAATCCCACTGTACACATGTTTTTAAAAAAAATTCTCAAAATACACATGTTATGAAAAAAATTCCCAATCTACGCATGTTTGGGCCTTCACCGCGTCAGACTAAGGCGGTGATTGCTTCACCGCGTTAAAGAATAGCGGTGATTGCATCACCGCGTTAGAGAAAAACGGTGATTGCATCACCGCTGTAGACAAAAACGGTGATTTCAAAAAATGAATTATTTTGGATATACGGGGTTTTGAGAATAAGTTTACCTTTCTTTTTTAGGAATCCAAGTACATTCCGAAATTATGTCTATGATAAAAATTGTAGTCCTCAAAAAGTTATCAAAATAAAAAAAAATTCATGATTTTCGAATTGTGGAGCACAAAGTTATGGTCGTTCAAAGTTTGACGAAATCGAAAAAAGGCTCATTCGGGGTAGCAAACGACGTTTTTTCGGGACGAAGGCGGGACCAAACCGCCTCCGGCGTTTGCGGCTTGCAAGATCTCGAAAAATTATGCGGAATCAAAAAAAATTTCACCACGATCGGATAACCGAGCACAAAGTTACGTTTTTTTTAAAGATTCGACGCAGGTCAGGCCTTCACCGTTTTTCTCTAACGCGGTGATGCAATCACCGCCTTCCTCTACAGCGGTGATGCAATCACCGTTTTCGTCTAACGCGGTGATGCAATCACCGCTCTTCTTTAACGCGGTGATTCAATCACCGCCTTGGTCAGACGCGGTGAAGGCCCAAACATGCGTAGATTGGGAATTTTTTTCATAACGTGTGTATTTTGAGAATTTTTTTTAAAAACATGTGTACAGTAGGAAATTTTCCCCAGCATTTGCCAGTCATTCGTTTTATTATTATGTTATTTCCCATGGGTTAAGATAACTAATTTTACTAATTTACTCTCGATTGAACTAGAAATTCACCTATTATCGGTTAGCAATTTTTCAATAACTATGACTATGATTGCGTCGAAATTGTAAAAAAGACAACGACTACAAGTGAAAAAACAATGACAACTTATAATAGTTAGCCAGCTAACGGATCCAGTTGTGCGATTATAGAATTCATTCCATCATCAGCAGCACTGCAGCAGGGACTTGTTTTGCTGAGACAAATGGAAGTAATTAATGGTGATAATTATGGTAATTAAGTGAGCACACGTGGGAAAGGGAGCCGAGACCAACTCGGGAAAAAAACATGAGGCACGTGGGTGGGTTCCAACTCTAACGCCGTTTTGGTGGGCGGGCCTGCCCGTGGCCCGGTTGGTTGCCCTTTTGTGCGGGTCCGTTTATGGGCTTTGGATTTTAGGTGTGTGGGAAATGGTTCCGGATCAAACTCACGAGAATCGTAAATCTAATAGTAGGAGATTTTTTATGGATCGAGGATTGGATAAATCGTGCATTCGATCAGTTTTGGTCCGATCGAAAGACTTGCATCTCCGACGACTCGGAATGGGACTTCCGTCAAAGCTTTCCTGCCTTGAAGCGAAGGCAAAATATTACTCCGGTGCATTTTTCTTCGGTGTTTGTAAAATTCGTATGACCATGGATGGAACCATATAATACTCTGTTTCGGTGTCCGAAAGTTGGTTTGGTCTGGTGCAGTCTGATATCGATTGAGCCGTTGCACGAATTTCCACTCCACCCTTACACCCCACTTATACACTCGCGCTCGTTTCTTTGCTTTTGATCCAACTCATTTTTTAATTCGATTATATCATAAACACTTGATCTCCACGATTCATTGTACATAATTTTATTGTGAATCTTTTATCTCAAATGAAAGTCAATTTACGTATTTGGAGTTCCCACAAACCCACCACACATTGTATTTATGTCAGCTTTTGATATTGTAGCTGACTGGAGGTTCAAACATATGCTCACTTGATCAAATCAGCTCGATACCAAGTAATCAACCGTTGCTCTATTAGAAGAAGGTTAATCATGCATCTTACACCGCTCTTTAACTATCACGTCGGAACAAATAACCACCCCTAATTGATATGAAGGGTTGGGTCCATCCAATAATTTCTTCCCCAGTTCCCCATATGACTTGGTTGGCCTATGTAGCCACCAAAGATAGTTTGAATGAAACAATTAAATACAAATAATTGCCCATCCAACAAATATCGTGTTTCCGTATTGTTTTGGTTAATTACTTCAAAATTTATTTATTTATTTATTTATTTATTTATGAAAATGAGAAGTCGCTCTCTTGCTGACAACCAAATAGATGGAATTGGTTGGGTGTCGGTATACATGTCCCAATTCTTCACCAACCAATCCGATTCCCTTAGCTTTGTTTGAGATTATGTGAAACTCCTCCATTTTTGTCCCCATGGTGTATGTGATAATTTTCTCGTTAATACAACTGATCTTTTGATAAAAAAATCTTGAATTTGTGTTGTTGTGTATTTTATCCTCTTATATCATCATTGAATTAACATCTTGAGATTAAATTTCAAATTGTCCTTAATTATTCCGTCAGATATTGAAAGATGAAGAGGCAAAGATAATTTAGTTACGTTACAACATTAGGGTATAAAGCATGCATAAGAATAAGATTACGAAGACTTCATTTTCGCGGGGTTATAAGTTATAACGATGTTCATGTCCTTAATAAACATTAATTAAATTACCCCTATTCTCTCTCGCCTACCCCAGTTGTAACTTGTAAGTGTTTAAAAAATATGATTATGATTTGCTTAAATGATCAATACGTTCGAAACGATTTTGGACTACTGTTTATCTTCTATGTAGCATATGCTCGTAATTTACAATCATTGCTTTTAATTAGGGATGACAAATTGTTCGTATGACAAAGATTTTGCTATAAACAACTTCCAACAACCATCAAATATAATTTTCGCTACTAAATGTTGATGGAATTGTAATATGACTTATAAAATCTGATTCATTTGTAGTTTCCAGAACATCCATTCACATCATCTTCAAACACTGGCATATTGAATTCTTTGATAAAGTGTGAAAATTTTCATAGGATATTGATGTTGATTAGTTTTTTCCCCCTGAGATACTATATGGATAGTGAACGAGAATGCACAAAAGTGGGGGGTTTTTTAGGGAAAAAAAACATTAAAAAAATTTAGTGATATGGATGCTCTAAAACATACTAGGAGTTTATGCAATTCTTAATGCAGTCTTGTGTGCATCTTAGGAAGTTTGTCAGACTTATATCAGGTCTGATTGTCAGATTCTGACCCTCGCCTTGAAGCTTGCTCCTAATCGATGATCAATGGCAATGTCGACCAATCTTGGCACGTATCATTTCCCCCTCCAATTGGCTTCTTGGATCAAAGTGATGTTTATCTCTAAGGGTTTTAATGGTCTTGCTAATTGGGTGGCTTGGATTGAGCGAATGGGATCACTTCCCTCGCATTGGTTTATTATTGCTGATCTTATTTCTCCTTCGCTGTAGGAATGTACTTGGCTTCGGTTGATAAGTTATGGAATAAAAGCAAATCTAATTGTAAAAAAAAAATACTAGGAGCATATTGTTGGCTGGTTTGGACATGAATACTTAAAATATCAAACTAACATAAAAATACTTTTTCGTTGGTTTCACACAAAAATTAATCAATTTGTTTTATCAGTTCGATATTCCTCATGAAATCGGTTCGTAGTGAATTGTGTATCATGAAGTTGGGTGAAAAATTGGTTTAAAGAAATAAAAATTAATAAGTTACAATAAAATAATTAATAAAAACCGCCTGAAATAAGTGATTTATTTCTGATTCCTTGTGCTTGTCAACCTTTCATACGTGGATTAAATGGAATTAAAGCTGGATTAGGTTTTGGAAATAGAATATTGTTTGTTTGTTTAGTTTCGGTTTGACGCAACGCTTCGTGGTAGAGAGATAGAGACTAGAGAGAGAGAGAGAGAAAGAAGTGATAAAGAAAATGGCGGGTGACTGCCTGACTGGTGAGGTGAGACAAATGGAAGAAAGACCAAACCAGAAGAAAAAAACATTTCACAGCAAACAGACACACTCAGAAAACCGGGAAACGATAGAGATAGAAAGAGAGAGAGAGTCAGTAGCGAGCCTGTGGATCGCCTCCCCTCATTAAACAAGAGCTGTCTCTAATGCTGCTGTCTCTCTACTACGACTGCATGAAATCACAATCCCACATTTCTCAATCACCACTCTTCTCTCCACTCTCTGCCTTTTGCTCTAAGTAATCGGGACAGATTCAGGTTTAGCGTGCAGAGATTTTTTTGCAACCGAACTTCTTCTTCTACCCTTTTGGATTGTGGCTTGTGGGTTCCCGAGAAATGAACGAGACTCTGTTCCTTTAACCACAAAGGAGCCTTCTTTCTTGTCTTGTCTATTCATTTCCTCTGTTCTTCTGCAACTACTTCTGTTAATTAAGGGATTCAGATTGTTGGAATTGGTTTGATTTTCGTTTTCCCCATCTGGGTTTTTTTTTCCCCCAATTTTCTTTGTGGGGAGAAAAAAAAAAATGAAGGAGTTGTTGGAGAAAAGCTTGGATCCACAGCTATGGCACGCTTGTGCAGGGAGCATGGTTCAAATCCCACCTCTCAACTCGAAAATAATCTACTTCCCACAAGGCCACGCGGAGCACTGCCAATCCCCCGTCGATTTCCCCTTCTCCTCCGCCGCCGCGGCCTCCAAAATCTCGGCCTCCATCCTCTGCCGCGTCGCCGCCGTGAGGTTCCTCGCCGACCCAGAAACCGACGAGGTCTACACCAAGATGAGCCTCGTCCCTCTTCCCCCCGACGCCGCCGAGCTCGATTTCGGCGCAGACGAAATCGAGCTCGGCAGCAATAGCGGAATCCAAGAGAATCCGGCTTCCTTCGCCAAAACCCTGACCCAATCCGACGCCAACAACGGCGGGGGATTCTCCGTTCCGCGTTACTGCGCCGAGACAATTTTCCCCAGGCTGGATTACTCGGCGGATCCGCCCGTCCAGACAGTTCTAGCGAAGGACGTCCATGGCGAGGTTTGGAAGTTCAGGCACATCTACAGGGGAACTCCCCGGAGGCATCTGTTGACTACTGGGTGGAGCACGTTCGTGAACCAGAAGAAATTGGTCGCCGGGGACTCAATCGTGTTTCTCCGAGCAGAGAACGGCGATCTCTGCGTCGGTATTCGCCGCGCCAAGCGAGGATTTGGTGGGTCGTCCTCGTTTTCCCCACAATCTGGTTGGGGCATTAACACAAACACCTACGGGGCAGGTGGGATGGGGAACAACCCATACGGCAATTTTTCTCTGTTTCTCAAGGAGGATGAGAACAAGGCTGTAAGAAATGGTGGAAAGGGATCGTCGTCGCCGGCGGCGGCGGGGAAGGTGAAGCCGGAGGATGTTTTGGAAGCAGCGAGATTGGCTGCGAGTGGGCGGCCATTTGATGTGTACTATTACCCTAGAGCTAGTACTCCAGAGTTTTGTGTCAAGGCTTCTTCTGCTAGAGCTGCAATGAGGATCCATTGGTGTCCTGGGATGAGGTTCAAGATGCCATTTGAGACTGAGGATTCTTCTAGGATCAGCTGGTTCATGGCTACTGTGGCTTCTGTTCAGGTTGCTGATCCCATCCGCTGGCCGAATTCGCCATGACGACTTCTCCAGGTTCTTACCAAACACTTGCAGCATTGCTATTGTGTTCCTTAACGTGTCAAAATTTGGTCTTTTTGATTGTATGCTTAGTATTTCAGCCATGAATGGAGCTTGATTTTAGGTCCCCTTCTTGTGAAGAACACAACTGCTTTGGTTCAAACACCAGTGTTTCTTCGATTCGGCCGAAATTAGCTAGAAATTAGTATGCAGACACTGAAAATTCTCCAGCTCATTTGTTGGTTGACGACATGTGAGGGTCTAATCTTAGTAAATGATGATAGTACGAGCATCTTATGTTAGTCCAATGAAAATTATAAAGCATGTTTCTTGGATCATTGTCTCAATACTGACTGACTGGCCAGCTCATGCTAAGCTAAGAACTTTGATTAACATACTCATCCGTACAAATTATGTGCCGGTGATTCCAATGTTATGAATTTTGTTTTCTTTATCTGGCATTGTTTCTTTGCTTTATGTAAGGGATGTTTCTGTATGGGACAACATTTCTCCATCGGTTGTAATCGATCCAATGTAGAATGACAGTTGGGGGTGGTCTGGCTTTTGGTCTTTGTTAGGTGACTTGGGACGAGCCGGAGATGCTGCAGAATGTGAAACGAGTCAGCCCGTGGCTGGTCGAACCGGTCACAAACATACCGATGATCCAACCATCGGGTTTCTCCTCACCGCCGAGAAAGAAGTTTCGTTTCCCAACAGGACCGCTCGACTTCCCACTCGACGGGCAGTTCCAGTTGCCTTCGTTTTCAGGCAGCAACAACCACCCCCTCTCGTCCAGCAGCAGCCCATTGTATTATCTGTCAGATAACAGTGCACCTGCAGGCATTCAGGGAGCCAGGCATGCTCGTATCGGGGTATCTTTATCCGATCTCCACCACCTTAATCACAACAAACTCCCCCAACCGCCATCCAGCGGGTCATTCCTCCGCAATCTCCAGCAGTTCAATCCACTACCGCCAGCACCACCATCAAATCATTCTAGATTCTTGGAAACCGGCAGTGAGAGCATATCCTGCTTGCTAACCATTGGAAATGGCAACTCTAGTTCTTCTTCAAGCCCCGAGAAGCCTTCTTATTCTTCATCATCTTCTCAAGAGAAGAAGAAACAGTTCTTTCTCTTTGGCCAGCCAATACTCACCGAGCAGCAGATCTCCCACAACCGTTCTGGCGAATCCATCTCAAGAAATTCGCCCGATGAGAAGCAACTCTCATCGGAGGAGAAATCCTCCAGTGCTGGCGGCGGGCATTCATCACGGAACCAGAGTTGTTTATCGGATGGTGGGTCGCAAACTTGCAAGGTGTTCATAGAATCAGAGGATGCAGGACGAACGATCGACCTCACTGCCTTTGCTTCGTACGAGGAGCTGTACACAAGGCTGGCAAACATGCTTGGAATGGAAAGAACCGCGATACTCAACCACGTTGTCTATCACGATACAGCTGGCGTTGTAAAACGAACTGGCGATGAACCATTCAGGTACCTCCCCTTTCCCAATTGTCCCCCATTACAGATCTTTGTGGTTGATTAAACTTGTCAGCATGTCGCATATAATTGTGATTGGTCTTAAATTGTTGTTTGATGATGAATGCAGTTTGTTCTCGAGGACTGCAAGTAGGGTTACCATACTGATAAATCCTCCCAGGAATGACAATGTTGCAAGGTAATCCAAGGACCGATGTGGGTTTTCACCGGTTTTTTCGTGCTCGATTCGTAAACCCAGCGAGTTCTTATATGATGTGCAGGAAACGAATGATTCGAAGCGCTGAGAGTGGATTGGAGGCCTCAAACAAGAGAGGACCCTTGAGTATATCCGCTTAGAAGAAGAAGCGACAGCTGCTGCAGAAGAATAAGAATCCAATCCGTTGGAGCGTAGGAAAAGAAATGGATGGAGTTGTGAGAGTTTAAAGTGTGAATCATATGTAGAGCTATCTCTGAAGGCTACAAAAACGACTTTTGACTATAATTTGCTTTTTTTTGGAACATGTTCTTCTGTCCTTGTTGACTATTGTTATGCAGAAAGTCTGCTGCTGTCATGTACTGGAACTTGGTTTTTTCCTCAGAAAAGACCTCTTCCCTTCCATGGATATTGATTGAACAAGTCAAACTACGATCCAATAAAAATTGAACATACCTCCTATTTATGACATTTCATCTCCCCAAAATTTTAATCATTTCATCGATTCATCGCATTAGATTACATCTTCACATTGAAACTCCTTTCTTCTCCGATTATACTGCGCGCGCATCACATTTGCAACTTGCAAAGGCTAAACAAAAATTTGGTAAACGAAAAAATCGAACTTGAATCTCCTCACCAACGAAGAGTCGATGGTGCTAAACGACAAAGAGTCGTGACTTGATGGATTAAGTTCGATTTTGTTAATTGTTATTTCGTTCGAGAAATCATCTGTAAGAGTGTGCAACTAACTGGTCCGATGTAAACCGGAAGTAATTGCGTGGGCCGTGGAGGATGAGGAAAGAAGGAAAAAGAAAGCAAGAAGGGGAGGATCCAGATGTGGCGAGGGCATGGGGATTGGAGCGGACCCTGAAAACATGCTCCGGCCGGGTCGGGCGTGTGTTGACTAAAAATGACATCAAGCAAGTTATTGGTTGCACCAATTTTGACGCAGCCAGCCTGGATTCGGGTCGGATCGGGTCGGTACTCGGTGTGTCGTCGTCGTGGCCAGTCGGTCACTCTCCTTAAAAGTGCAGCTTTTGGCAATCCCCAGCAATTGCCAGTCATTCATTTTATTATTTGTTTTTTCTTTTCCCTCTTAGAATCTGTTTGATTATTATAATGAAATGATTCTGTGGTTATGGAATTCATCTGCAAATTGCCATTGTTTTTACGTTGTCGTCTCCCTTTGGATTTACATTTCTTTCTTGGACTCAACGACGTCGTTAATAAAAAAGTGAGCACACGTGGGGAACGGAGCCGAGTCCAACTCGGGATAACACGAGGCACGTGGGTGGGTTCCGTCTCTAACGCCGTTTCGGGTGGCCGGGCCTGCCCCCGGTTTCCTTGCCCAGCCCGCCCTCCTCGACCGGTTCAACCACTTTCCCTTTATTTTCTCAGATTTGATCATTTTCCTTTCTCCAAACATTCGTTGTGACCTTGTCCATTGCACCTTGTGAAAATCAGGGTATGCCGTTAGTATTGCACATCCATGATTTCTAACTCGTGGCGGATTATATTAAACTGCGATTTAGTGTTGTACTATGTTTTGGATTCGCCGTTGTTTTTTACAATAACACATTGTTTTTTTTTTTCAATTCCGAATAGCTTTTAGAAGTGATTACTTACTTACTAATTAATTAACATTGTATTTTGAAGACAATTGAGTGGTGAGTTATAGCTTATAAGCACTAAAAGCTCCATCTTCAATGGCCGGGCGCGGCTATTGAAGCAAGACGGTCAACAATGGGCGTGCATGGAATGGACAATTGGCCAAGACAGAAACATGGGGAATCTTCAATTCCAAAAATTTCTTAACCCTAATTTCATGGTTTTCAGTTCCAAAAAACCCTTAGATTCAGGGATGTGCTTGTTTGGTGCCTTTGCCTGGTTGGGGAAAAAACACAGAGAGAGAGAGGCAGAGTTCCTCCATTGATGAGATTGTGAGAATCTCTAGAATGGGTGACTTCAAAGATTTCTGTGGTGGCCAATTGGGCATAGAATGCTGAATCCTATGTATCAAACCACTAAATGTTTATTAGATGTGTAGTTGGAAGTTAAAATCATCAACTACTTGTTGTTATGTCAGAAAATTTACACACACAAAAAGAAGGTAAATTATGCACCTCCATGGAAAAAAAAAAGATAATCATGGGTTATGTACGCAATTATGTTATTGATTTCTCATGAAAAATGTAAGTTGTGCACGTAAGATAATATTTCAATCACAACAAAAAAACAAATAAATTGTATAACATGTCAAATCAACTCGTTTTTGCTAATTCATTTCGCGATTATAAAATTATATTTTTCTTATTTTTCGAATATCATCATAAAATCAAGTTGAGACATGTCGTGATGAAATCATTTGGGCCCATACTACTATTTTTTAAAGCAATTACTAATATTTGTTATGTAATTGTTTTTAAAATTTTTGGTTAAAATCTCCGCTCTCACACGAGATCCAAGATTCCTCGTGTGCAAAACGGTTGACCCGCTGGATATAGCCCACAACCCGGCATTAACTAACCTCCACATGCATGGATTAATTACCCAAACCACCTTCTTCTTATATTTTAATTATTGATCTATGGGCTTATTTAGTTATTTTAATATTTTATCTTGGATTGATTATCTTACCAAATCTTGAAATTTTAAGTTTGGGTTCTATTCTTCTTTTTTTTTTTTAAATAAAAGAGACTGAAGTTGGAATCTCTATTGATAGATAATAAACTTGTGTGAATTATTAAGTTGTCATTGTAAGGTTAGTATTGACTTTCTTGTTTTCGTCATTGGACACTATTTTATTTGTTGATGAAATATTGACTCCATAGATAGTTACTTAGTTAGATGTAAAAGATCATGTGTTGAATAATTCCAATTTAATTTTCATCGTTGGTTTAAATTAGCGAATTATTTTTAATTAAACGACAGAGAGTTGACAAACATAATTTAAACGACAGAGATCTGGTGAGGTGGCTTCTAACACTCGTTCGTGCGGCGGGCCCCACAGCCCACGTGTTACTGTCCTTTTGACGTGGCGGGGACGGAGGCTAGGCCCGGGCCCAGGCCCACTAGCATTTAAGGTTTTTTGGCAGATGTTACGTGTACGGTAGAGATTCATCCGACTCGGTTTGCTTTCAATGGACGAGATTTACTTCTCTCTTTTTTTTTTTTTTTTTACCGCCACCTGTTTATTTCAATGAAAAAATCGTCTCGCGCATTCTCAACTTCTCCCGTTGTTTTTCCTACATTCTCGCGACGAGATATACTAACTGCCCCTTGCTTTGCTTCTACTATTCTGTCGGCAAAACGTGTGGTTTGTGATACCAAGGTCGTACAGGATTAATTAGTAGGAGAATGATATTTTGAGACTATATTTTTGTATTTAACTGATCACATATTAGTAATAATATCATTAGTCAAAATGGTATATTTGATTGGCACATATTAAAATGGTGTAATATTCGTTTCAACGGATAAGAATGATTGCTGGTCACATAAAATCGACTGACAACAACTTAGGATTAAAAACCAGACGTCCAGACCGAATCAATTGTGCATTCTGTCTAGTTTTTTTACAGTCCAAATATCATTTTTGGTTCACTTTTCTTTAGTATTTCTAAAATTCATAGTACCAAAGACCGTATTGCATTATATTATATTCGGTATGATTCGTTCCAAGTGTCGCTTTGATCTGGTGCGGTGCGGTACAGACCAAATCGTTGCACGCTCCTATTTGCATATTGTGAATCCGATCGATGACCGAGAGAGATAAAAGTGTGCGAGAGAGTGATACGACACTTGAAGGGGAGAGAGAGGGAGAGATAAGAAAGCGAGAGAAAGAGAGTCTAGATTTGCTCGGTTTGTTCGGATAATGCCAAACAGAACCATACCAATAATCAATTCAATAAACATCGAAACCGAATGATAGTTCGGCTCGAAATCAGTTGTCGGTTTGAGCATTTCTCGATTTGACTTTGATCAGATTCGATTTCATTTTGTCCGAGCCGAGCCGATGCTCACCCTGGACAGCATGATATGATGGAACGTGTGTGTGTTAGTAATTACTTGTTGGCATTACATCAAACCATCACTCTCCCCACATGTCTACAATTAAGGCTAGCTATTTGGTCTTATCCGAAACCGGACCGTATAATAGTCCGGACCGGGACAGGATAGCAAACAATTCAATCCCCTCTTCGGACTTAGATTTGAGGCAAAAAACCGTTTGGAACCGGATCGAAAATCGGATAAAGACCGGATAAGAGAGCCCAACACCCAAAACTTAACCAACTCCTCACCCTTTGAGACCTCAAACCACTCAAATCCCCACAAGCTCAATCTAGAATCAAAACCGAATTGTGACCGGACCGGATCAAAACCGGATTGTATCCAATCCAATCTTTGGTCCTTATATTCCCGAAAAGACCGGACTGGGACCGAATCAATTCGGGCCAATTTAACCGGACCAGACCGTATAGCCACCCCTATCTACAATGCACACCCATAATTACGATTACTATTGCTAATGTCGTTCTCACCATCAGTATCGACCCATCAGATTCAATTCTAGGTGTATGTATGTACGTTAGTATGTATGGTTTTGGTGATTTGTCTCTGTCGATGTCTCTACTGTCTGTCACTTACCTCTCTTCTTGATAGGGCTCTTTCAAGCATTATGGTTTGGTTCTGCATCAACACTTTTCTTCTTCTTCTTCTAACGATAATCAACTGCATGTCCCACCACTTCAACAAGATTCCACCTGATCCTCTCTCTATGTTTTCTTCCCTCCTTTTCTTATGGCCATGGAGGCAGTGACGTCATCATCAGCTAACCAAAGAAGAGGAAATGAGGAGGGAATTGGTGGTGAATGGTGATGCTCATAGTCAAACTACAACATCATCATGGCCATCAACAAACAGCCTGCAGAGTTACCATCATGATGATGATGAATCATGAATGAACACCAGCAAGAATTGATCAGATAATCATTTCTACACCCACTAGATTTGTTTGGGTGGCTTTCCCTAAGCTTGTTGATTATTGAGAGGGATGGGATTAGGTGCTAATTCTTATAGGGGTTAGCACCGTGATAACTAGCAAAAAACGCTACTAAAAATAACGAAATCACTACTGATTATTATAAAATCACTACTTATTCAAACTAGTAGTAGTTTTTCCCTTGGTTAGGACAGTGCTAACTATTGTACAATTAGCACCGTAGCCGTTCCCTTATTGAGAGGGTGAAAAAAAAAATATAAATTCAATAATGAATTTTTTGTCTTGATTGTTTGATGTTCAAATCCGTAATATATAGTTTCAAAATTCAAATAAAATGGTTTAAACAAAAAAATTTCGAAAATGCCCTAAAAAATCCGCCCGAATTGGTTTTTAATAGACTTTATCATTGGTAAAGAATAGTCTCATGTAAAATCCGTGATCTGTAGCTTTCAAAATTCAAGAAAAATGACATTTCGAAAAAATCAACTAAAATCTGTGACGGTTCCATTAATCACTGAATTGACCAATTTATTTTGGGAAGACATTTTGGTAAGTTCATGGGCGATTTTTTTTTGAAAGTCCATTTTCAGTTCGGCCTGAGGCTATTCTTCACCAATGATAAAGTCCATTAATCACCGATTTGTACCGATTTCTTCCGGGTCCATTTTTGGCAGGTTCCAAAGGGGTATCCATCACAGAATACGAGCGATTTTTCCGAAATGCAATTTTCTTTCGATTTTGAAGGCTACAGATAACGAATTCAGCCCCAGGCTATTCTCCACCGATAATGAAGTCTATGTATCCTATTATCCACCAATGATGAGTAAAATACCTCGGGTGTCACTTAAGTTTGAGAATTGGAGTAGACATACCCAATGCAGTCAAAATCGGGATTTTGATCGTAAAATCGTAGGATTTTAGGATTTTACTTAGGGATTTCGATCCTGATTTTAATATAAAATCAATGGAGCTTAAAAATCGTTCAAAATTGGGATTAAATCGTTAAAATCGTACCAAAATCGGGATTTTGATCCTATGTGAACAAAATAGGCAGTTTGAGCCAATTCAAAAGAAACAGAACTGTTTTGGTGGGAAGGGCAATGACGGGGATCTTCTCAGATATTTTTCCTATTAAAAGAACATTTGAAAAGGGAAAAAAATAACCTAATTAGGATTCGATCAATCACTTTTCCTTCCCCTTGTTTAACTCATCGGTAAAATAGTTGTCATAATATTGTAAGTACGAAAGAATTAACATCATTATTAACAAATTAATTGATTAATGAATATATTTGTACCAAACCAATGACATTAAAATTCTTATTGGAGTTCACTTATTCTTAGTTTTAAATCATGCTTAGTAGACGATGTCGGAATACTACTTTGAGTTAAACTACCTAGACATAACTTGAAAAACAAGAGCCAAACCCCATGAGCTCTATCCCTTCCTCATAAATTATTTTGAGTTACGCATTAATTAACAATTAATATGATAATTTTGGAACATTAATCTAGAAAATTATCATTTTAAATGTTACATGTCTTTGTGTTATTAATGATTTACCTTATTAATATTATTATATGTTAATTTCTATGTGATACTTAAAATCCAACGATTCTACGATTCGATTTTACGATTCCGATTTTACCCCAGTTTTCGATTTTACATACCACTTAAGTTTGAAAAGGGCGTCGAGTACCACTGAACTCTATTATATGTGCACCCGGTACTACTTAAGTTTACAGCTAAATGCATTCCGTTAAAGTTGACAGAATATTCTTGGAATTTTCCATTTTCTAAATATCATAATTGGTCATTCTACTTTTCTTATTGTAAAAAAACTCATTTGGACTTATACAAAAACAACATTTTTTTTATTGTTTAGTTAGAATCCTCTTTTGAATACTTGATACCAAAGCAATTTTTAAAAATTTAGAATCAAGTATAATTATAATTATTTTGAATGATCATTATGTGTTCTAATAATTGAATTATTCCATGAATGTTGTAATAGTTATATTTTCTTTTCTACATTTCTTACTAAATGTTGTAGCTATTATATTTTATTTATTACTTGATTACTTTCCATCTCTTTTCATTATAAATTTTTTCAATTAGTGGAATATTTTTAATTCTTTCTTATTGTGTTCCATTTATCCTTCTTTGATTTTGATGTATTGATGATCGATTAGGTTCTATTTTATCTATTTCTAATGGTGCTTCTAAATGAATTATGGGGCTTAAATAGATATCTAATATTGATTTTAAATATTTATGATAATATTCTAGTATATTTATTCTTCTTCTTGATATTCGTTTATTATTTTTACTAATTTATCTATTTTATTGAAAAAATTTGATTAGTCATTCTAGTAATAATATGTTTAGAATTTTTTTTAATTATTAAATTAGATAAAATTTGTTGAAATATAGTTTTGGATGTTTTTAAAAGTTTTGGGTATCTAAAAGTAATTAAAAGTATGGGCTGGATGGAAAAGTTGACGGATTCACATTTTGGCGACATTAATGGTATTCGACGCCCTATTAGAATTTAAGTGGTATGTATACTCCAATTCTCAAATTTAAGTGGCACCTGAGGTATTTTAATTTTACCCATCAATGATTAAGTCCATTAAGCACCGTATTGGACCAACTAATTTTGGGTTGGATTTTTCGTAATTTTTCGGCAATTTTTTTCGAAATGACATTTTCCTTGTATTTTGAAAGCAACAGATCACAGATTCGGTATGAGGCTATTCTTCAACGATGATTAAGTCAATTAATCACCGATTTGGGCGGATTCTTCTGGGTCCATTTTTGACAGATTTATAGGGGTACCATCACAGAATTCGAGCGATTTTTCCGAAATGACATTTTCTTTCGATTTGAAGGGTATAGATCAAGGATCCAGCCCCAGGATATTCTCCACCGATAATGAAGTCTATTTATCCTATTCTCTACCAATGATTAAGTCTATTAAGCACCGAATATGCCAATTTATTTTGGGATATCATTGTTGTAATTTTTTAAGCGATTTTTTTTTCAAAACACCATTTTCCTTTGATTTTGAATGCTACAGATTACGGATTCAGCCTGAGGCTATTCTTCAACGATGATTAAGTCCATTAAGCACCGATTTGGGCGGATTTCTCCCTTGTTCATTTTTGGCAGATTCCAAAGGGGTACAATTACAGATTTTGGGCAATTTTCCCGAAATGTCATTTTCTTTCGATTTTGGAGGCTACAGATCACGGATTCAGTCTGAGGCTATTCTCCAGTGATAATGAAGTCTATTGATCCTATTCTCCACTGATGACTAAGTCCATTAATCATTGAATTAGGCAAATTTATTTTGGGATGACATTTTCGTAAATTTTTGACATTTTTTTTTTCAAAAGACCATATTCCTTGGATTTTGAAGGCAACAGATCACTAATTCGGCATGTGGCTATTCTTCATCGATGATCAAGTCCATTAATCACCGATTTGGGCGGATTTCTTCCGGGTCCACTTTTGGCAAATTCCAAAGGGGTACCATCACAGATTTTGGGAGATTTTTTAGAAATGTCATTTTCTTTCGATTTTGGAGGCAACAAATCGCGGATTCGGCCCGAGGCAATTCTCAACCAATAATGTAGTATATTGATCATATTCTCCACCGATGTTAAGTCCATTAATCACTGAATTGGGCCAATTTATTTTGGGAAGGCATTTTGGTAAATTTTTGGGCGATTTTCCCGAAATGCCATTTTTCTTGGATTTTGGAGGCTACAGATTGCGGATTCGGCCTGAGGCTATTCTTTAAAGATGTTTAAGTCCATTAATCTAGGGATGGCAATGGGTCGGGTCAGGTTTTGCCAAACCCAAACCCATGGGTTTATCCATGAAAAAATTGGGTAAAACCCATTGGGTTTGAAAAAGTCAAACCCAACCCAACCCGCTGGGTATCCGCGGGTAGGGGTGTACATGGGTCGGGTGGTTCGAGTTTAACCATTTTAATCACCCGACCCATGCACTAGGGTTTGAGAAATATTAAACCCAAACCCACCAAAAAAATTTTAAACCCTACGGTTTATTTCTAATTGGGTTGGGTCGGGTTGGCGATATTTTTAAGTAAAAACCCAACCCAACACAAAATATGTAATTATTCTACAACATAAAATATATTTTATAAATAACTAAATTTCAAATGAATAAACCGAGGTGAAAGGCATCAAATTTCACAAATGTCATTTCATTTTTAATAAAATGTGATTTACTTCAACATATGTCTACTTTTTTTCACGATATTTGTTAAAATAGGCTAAAAAGGTTAAAAACGAATGCACCCATAATAAGTTATTCTATTAAAATTGTACACAAGAAAAAGGAATACGTGAATCATAGCTATATTAAATTTATGTCTAAACTTTAAACCTAAGAATGCATTAAATTAGGGAGACCATGAGAGAAAAACATGGTGAAATATCTTAATTTAGCATAATTATAAATGACATAAATATTTTTGGATACGAACTCCTACCAATAGTTGGAACACGGGTTGGGTCGGGTTCTACGGGTTGTGTAATCCAAAATCCAAACCCAACCCAATAGAGGCGGATTGTACAAAAGAAAACCCTCACCCAACCCGAAATCTTGTTTTAGCGATAAATACGGGTGGGTTGGGTCAGGTTGGACGGGTGGGTTGGTTTACGGGTGTGTTTGTTCACCCCTATCCGCGGGTTCATGTGTACCCAGTACCCACAAGTTTTTGTCGTAAAAAATTTACAATAACAAGTTCCTATCAAAATTAAAGTCAAATATCAATCTCTCAATACAAATTATCCATATATGAAACACCATTCTAGAAAATTCAAGCAAATCACAAATTAACTATACAAATTGTTCAACACCAATCTAGAAAATTCAAGAAAATTGAAGCAAATCACAAATTATCCATAAATAACACGATTAATTGAAAGCTTCTTCCTTTCAATTAATTTTGTTCAGTCTCCACTCGATAATATCAACTTCATTCTACACAATTAGAAAGAAAAAATTACACATGTCTCCACAAATATAAATAAGATTAGTTGTTTAGAATATTAAATATACCGAGAAAATTAATTATAAGGGTGTGGCCGGGTACCCATGGGGCGGGTTTACCTAAACCAAAACCCAATCCAACCCGGTGAATAGTGAACGGGTTTAAACCCAAACCCGGCCCAAAACCCGTCAACACGGATTTTACCCGCGTTGACTGGGTTGGGTCGGGTGAGTACCCGTGGTTTCGGGTTTTGTTGCCATCCCTACATTAATCACCGATTTGGACAGATTTCTTCCAGGTCCATTTTTGACAGATTCCGTAGATTTTGAAGGCTACAGATCACAGATTCTGCCTGAGGATATCCTTCAACGTTGATTAAATCTATCAAGCAACGATTTGGGCGGATTTCTCCCTGGTCCATTTTTGGCAGATTCCAAAGGGGTACGATCACATATTTTGGGTGATTTTTCAGAAATTCCCTTTTCTTTCTATTTTGAAGGTTACAGATTACAAATTATTCCAGAGGCTATTCTCCACCGATATCGAAGTCTATTGATCCTATTCTCCACCGATGATTAAGTCCATTAAGCATTAAAATAGGCCAGTTTATTTTGGAATGGCATTTTCGTAATTTTTCGAGCCATTTTCCTTGTATTTGAAGACAACATATCACTGATTCGGCCTGAGGCTATTTTTCAATAATGATTAATTCCTTTAATCACCGATTTGGGCGGATTTCTCCGGGTCCATTTTTTGCAGATTCCGAAGGGGTTCCATCATAGATTTCGGACAATTTATCCGAAATGCCATTTTCACCCGATTTTGGAGGCTAAAGATCACGGATTTAGCTCAGGATTATTCTCTAGTGATAATGAAGTCTATTGATCCTATTTGATAACGATGTAATTGCACGAATTTGCGCCCCTAGTTCTTATCCGTTTGAGGGGCATAGTCGTGTGTTTTAGGTGTGCCTATTTTACGCCGGGTTGTGCTATTTTGTCATATTTCAGGTCCCTGGCGTCAAAGGAAAGGCTAAGCACGAGTTTCGGGGCATTCGGAAGTCATTTCGGTGAGCTGGAGCCAAAACACGGGCACACCTAAAACAGAACACGGCCGTGTTCTGTGACCGTGCTTTTACTGCCGAGAGCTAATTCGAGTTTGGACCACATTGGCCAAAACACGGGCGTGCTTCACCAAAGCACGGCCGTGTTCTCCCAAAGCACGGGCGTGTTCTACCAAAGCACGGGCGTGTTCTCCCAAAGCACGGGCTTGTTCTCCCAAAGCACGGCCGTGTTTGCACCAACACAATGGCCGTGTAATTAACCCTAGCCAAAGCACGGGCGGGCTGAGGCAAAGCACGGCCGTGCCCTCGACCGTGCTTTGGCCACTGATGCCTTTTTAAGCAGATTTTCAGCCAAACAGAAGGGGATTGGAGTTTTAGAGAGAGAGATAAGTTCCTAGAGAGAGAAAGCGATGAACAAGAGTTCCCAAGCGCCCTAGCTTGATCTTCAACACCATTGGAGGCCAGTTTGAGCTTGGAGAAGTGCCGATCAACGTCCAGGAGCAGGAATCCATCCTTCACAGTATGAATTCCGCGTCTGATTCTGCTTTTGCTTTCTTCTCCATGGAGTAGTTCTCCCATTCATCTGGGTATGGAGAACCCTAGATTTGTATGTTAGGTTTGATTGTATGAACCCAAGTACTGATTCTATGATTGATTATATTCGATTGAGGTTTTAATGATTGAATGACTTGAATCATGATCAAATTCCTGTTGTTTCTGCTTTAACCTAGAATGAGAATATCTGCCTAGGTTAATAGAGTATCCTTGATTGAAGGTAGGGAGTTGGTGACTTTAGTCGAGGAACCAACTCACTATTCTGTACCGGATTTACTCCGGTAGTGGAGGTTTCGTTCTTAGGGCCTCAATCTGTCTACTCCGGTGGAGGTTAGTCGCCCGCTAGAGATTCAGATTGAGAGGGTCTGAAGACCTTTAGTCGAGACTTCAGGCTGTTTAAGAACCTTCTGCAGTATAACTTTCATAGAAACTGAACTTGGTAATTACAATCCGGCTTAACTGCAGTCTGGGGGGAACTATATCCGGGTGACCTCTCTTAACCTGAATACAACAGTTTACTTGCTTTGTTTGTTTGATAGTTTAGACTTGCATTCAAGTTTCATTGCTAGATAACAAGAATTCACTGAGTAGTCATCAGGACTAGGACCCGGGTTGATAATTAAACCCAAACCCGCTATACTACGCTTTAGGAAGTGGTTTCACTTGGCCAATTCCTGGAGTGACAGTAGAAGTGAGTCAATCCTATTATCCACCAATGATTAAGTCTATCAAGCACTTAACTGAGTCAATTTACTTTGCGATAGCATTTTGGTAATTTTGGGATGGCCTATTCTCCATCAATGATGAAATCTGCTTGAGGCTATTCTTCAACGATGATTAAGTCCATTAATTACCGATTTGGATGAATTTCCTCCGGGATCCATTTTTGGCAGATTCTAAATGGTACATCACTGAATTTGAGCGATTTTTCAAAATACCATTTTCTTTCAATTTTGAAGGCTACAGATCACAAATTCACCCCCAAGATATTCTCCAACGATAATGAAATCTATTTATCATATTCTCAAACAATGATTAAGTTTACTAACGACCAAATTTGGCCAACTTATTTTTGGATGACATTTTCATAATTTTTTAAGTGATTCTATTTTAAAAAAACAATTTTTCTTGGATTTTGAAGGTAACAAATCACGGATTCGGCCTGAGGTAATTCTTCAACAATGATAAAGTCCATTAAGCACCGATTTGTGAGGAGTTCTCCCTGGACCATTTTTGACAGATTCCAAACGGGTACCATCAAATATTTCGGGTGCTTTGTCTAAAATGCCATTTTCTTTCGATTTTGGCGGATACAGATCACAGATTCAGCTCGAGACTATTCTTCAACTATGATGAAGTCTGTTGGTCCTGTTATTCACCAATGATTAAGTCCATTAAGCACCGAATTGTGCAAATTTAGTTTGGCATGACTTTTTCATAATTTTTTGGACGATTTTTTTGAGAAATGTATTTTTCTTTGATTTTGAAGGCTATATATCATGGATTCTGCCTTAGGCTATTCTTCAACGATGATTAAGTCCACCCATCACAGATTTCTTGTGATTTTTCTGAAATGCCATTTTCTTTCGATTACGGAGGCTACAGATCAGGGAATTAGGCCGAGGCTATTCCCAACCGATAATGAAGTCTATTGATTCTATTCTTCACGGATGATAAGTGCATTGAGCACCAGTTTGGGCCAATTTATTATTGGATGACTTTTTCGTAATTTTTTTGGGCCGTAAAATACCATTTTCTTTGGATTTTGAATTCTACAGGTCACAGGTTCTCTCTGAGCTATTCTTCAACGATGATTAAGTCCATTAAGCACCAATTTACTCGATTCAATTATTGGAAGATTCCAAAGGGGTACCATCACAAATTTAGGGCAATTTTTCTGAAATGCCATTATGTTTCGATTCTGGAGGCTATAAATCACGAAATCAGACCGAGGCTATTCTCCACCGATAATGAAGTCTATTGGTCATATTCTCCACGGATGATAAGTGCATTAAGCACCGGTTTGGACCAATTTATTTTCAGATGCCATTTTCGTAATTTTTTGGGCAACGAAAGGCAATCTCTTTTGATTTTGAAGGCTACAGGTCACGGATTCAGCCTGAGGCTATTCTTCAACATTGTTTAAGTCCATTAAGCACCGATTTGGGCAGATTTATTTAGGGTCAATTTTTGGCAGATTCCAAAGGGGGTAACATCACAAATTTTTTGCGATTTTTCCGAAATGTCTTTTTCTTTCGATTTTGGAGGCTACAAATCACGAAATCAGCCCGAGACTATTCTCCATCGATAATGAAGTCTATTGATCTTATTCTCCACGGATGACAAATGCATTAAGCACCGATTTGGGCCAATTTACATTCGGATGGCATTTTCGTAATCTTTTGGCCTAAGAAAGTCCATTTTCTTTGGATTTTGAAGGCTACAGGTCACGTATTCGGATTGAGGCTATTCTTCAACGATGATTAAGTTCATTAAGCACCGATTTGGGAGGATTTATTCCGGGACAAATTTGGGCAAATTGCAAAGGGATACCAACACAGATTTTAGGCAATTTTTTCGAAATGTCAATTTCTTTCGATTTCGTAGGCTACATATCACGGAATCAGGCCGAGGTTATTCTCCACCTATAATGAAGTCTATTGATCCTATTTTTTACGGATGATAAGTGCATTAAGAACCGGTTTGGGGCAATTTTTTTGGGATCATATTTTCATAATTTTTTGGGCGACGAAATGCCATTTTCTTTGGATTTTGAAGGCAAAAGGTCACTGATTCGGTCTGAGGCTATTCTTCAGCAATGATTAACTCCATTAAGCATCAATTTAGTCGGATTTATTCCAAGTCAATTTTTGACAGATTCCAAACGGGTACTATCACAGATTTCTTGCGATTTTTCCAAAATGCCATTTTCTTTCGATTGCGGAGGATACACATCACGGAATCAGCCTGAGGCTCTTCTCCACCGATAATGAAATCTATTGATCATATTCTTTTCGGATGATAGGTGCATCAAGCACCGGTTTGTGCCAATTTATTTTCGGATGACATTTTCGCAATTTTTTGGCCGACGAAAGGCCATGTTCTTTGGATTTTGAAGGCTACAGGTCACTGATTCAGCCTGAGGCTATTGTTCAACGATGATTTAGTCCATTAAGAACCGATTTGGACAGATTTATTCCGGGTGAATTTTTAGTTGATCCCAAAGGGGTACCATCACAAATTTCTTGAGATTTTTCCCAAATGCCATTTTCTTACAATTTAGGAGGCTACAGATCATGGAATAAGGCCGAGGGTATTCTCCACCAATAATGAAGTCTTTTTTTTTTTACAAAACCAATAATGAAGTCTATTGATCCTATTCTCCACGGATTATAAGTGCATTAAGCACTGGTTTGGCCAATTTATTTTTGTATGGTATTTTCGTAATTTTTTTGGCGGAAAAATGCCATGTTCTTTGGATTTTGAAGGCTACAGGTTACTGATTCAGCCTGAGGCTATTGTTCAACGATGATTAAGTCCATTAAGAACCGATTTGGACAGATTTATTCCGAATGAATTTTTAGTTGATCCCAAAGGGGTACCATCACACATTGCTTGAGATTTTTCCGAAATGCCATTTTCTTACGATTGAGGAGGCTACAGATCATGGAATAAGGACGAGGGTATTCTCCACCGATAATGAAGTCTTTTTTTTTTTACAAAACCAATAATGAAGTCTATTGATCCTATTCTCCACGGATTATAAGTGCATTAAGCACTGGTTTGGCCAATTTATTTTCGTATGGTATTTTCGTAATTTTTTTGGCGGCAAAATGCCATTTTCTTTGGATTTTGAAGGCTACAGGTCAGGTCTTTGCTCTGAGTTATTCATCAACGATGATTAAGTCAATTAAGCAGCGATTTAGGCAGATTTATTACAGGTTAATTTTTGGCAGATTCCAAAGGGTACCATCACAGATTTCTTTTGATTTTTGCGAAATGTCATTTTTCTTTAAATTCCGGATGCTGCAGATCGTGGAATTAAGCCGAGGCTATTCTCCACCAATAATAAATTCTCTTGATTCTATTGTCCATGGATGATAAGTGCATTAAGAACCAGTTTGGGCCAATTTATTTTCGGCTGACATTTTCATAATTTTTTGTACGACAAAGGCCATTTTCTTTGAATTTTGAAGGCTACAAGTCACGGATTTGGCATGAAGCTATTCTTCAACGATTATTAAGCCCATTAAGCACTGATTTGTGCGGATTTATTCCGGGTCAATTTTTGGTAGATTCCAAAGGGGTACCATCACAGATTACAGGCGATTTTTCTGAAATAACATTTTCTTTCGAATCCGGAGGCTACATATCACGAAATTAGACCAAGGCTATTCTCCACCCATAATGAAGTCTATTGATCCAATTCTCCAAGTATGATAAGTGCATTAAGAATAGGTTTGGGCCAATTTATTTCGGATGACATTTTCGTTATTTTTTGTTCCACAAAGGCCATATTCTTTGGATTTTGAAGGCTACAGGTCATGGATTCGGTGTGAGGCTATTCTTCAATGATGATTAATCCCATTAAACACTGATTTGGGCAGATTTATTCCGGGTCTATTTTTGGCAAATTCCAAAGGGGTACCATCACAGATTTCTTGTGATTTTTCCGAAATGTCGTTTTCTTTCGATTGTGGAGGATACAGATCACAGAATAAGATGAGGCTATTCTCCACCGATAATGAAATCTATTTATTATATTCTCCTCGGATGATAAGTGCATTAAACATCGGTTAGTGCAAAAAAAAATTGGATGACATTTTCGTAATTTTTTGTGTGATAAAGGGACATTTTCTTTTGATTTTGAAGGCTACAGGTCACGGATTCGGCCTGAGGATATTCTTCATCGATGATTAATTCCATTAAGCACCGATTTGAGCGGATTTATTCTGGGTCAATTTTTGGCAGATTCGAAAGGGGTACCATCACAGATTTCTTGCGATTTTTTCGAAATGCCATATTCATTCGATTGTGGAGGCTATAGATACGGAATCATGCTGAGGTTATTCACCGCCGATAATGAAGTGCATTGATCGTATTCTCCCCGGATGATAAGTGCATTAAATACCTGTTAGGGCCAATTTACTTTCGGATGACATTCTCGTAATTTTTTGGGCTATGAAAGACCATTTTCTTTAGATTTTGAAGGCTAGAGGTCACGGATTATGCCTGAGGCTATTCTTCATCTATGATTAAGTCCATTAAGCACCGATTTGAGCGGATTTATTCCGGGTCAATTTTTGGCATATTCGAAAGTGAAACCATCACAGATTTCTTGCGATTTTTCAGAAATGTCATTTTCTTTTGATTCCGTAGGCTACACATCACGGAATCAGGCCGAGACTATTCTCTACCGATAATGATGTCTATTAATCCTATTCTCCACAGATGATAAGTGCATTGAGCAGCGATTTGGACCAATTTATTTTCGGATGACATTTTCCGAATTTCGTAATTTTTTGGGCGACGAAAGGCCATTTGCTTTTGATTTTGAAGGCTACAGGTCATTGATTCAGACTGAGGCTATTCTTCAACGATAATTAAGTACAGTAAGCACCGATTTGTGAGGATTTATTCCAGGTCAATTTTTGGCAGATTCAAAGGGGTACCATCACAGATTTCAGGAGATTTTTCCGAAATACCATTTTCTGTTGATTCCGGAGGCTACAGATCACAGAATCATGCTGAGGCTATTCTCCACTGATAATGAAGTTTATTGATCATATTCTCCACGGATGATAAGAGCATTAAGCACCGGTTAGGGCTAATTTATTTTCGGATGACATTTTTGTAATTTTTTGAGTGATGAAAGGCCATTTTCTTTGGATTTTGAAGGCTACAGGTCACGGATTCTTCCTGAGGCTATTCTTCATCGATGATTAAGTCCATTAAACATCGATTTGGGCGGATTTATTCCAAATCAATTTTTGACAGATTCCAAAGGAGTACCATCACAGATTTCGGGTGATTTTTCCTAAATGACATTTTTTTCGTATCCAGAGGCTACATGTCACGGAATTAGAGCGAGGCTATTCTCCACCGATAATGATGTCTATTGATCCTATTCTCCAAGGATGATAAGTGCATTAAGCACCGGTTTGGGCCAATTTATTTTCATATGGCATTTTCATAATTTTAGGTGCGACGAAAGGACATTTTCTTTGGATTTTGAAGGCTACAGGTCATTGATTCGGACTGAGGCTATTTTCAAAGATAATTAAGTCCATAAAGCACCAATTTGGGAGGATTTATTCCGAATCAATTTTTGGCAGATTCCAAAGGTGTACCATCACAGATTTCTTGCGATTTTTTTCGAAATTTCATGTTCTTTCGATTCCGGAGGCTACATATCACAGAATCAGGCTGAGGCTATTCTCCACCGATAATGAAGTCTATTGATCATATTCTCCACGGATGATAAGAGCATTAAGCACCGGTTAGGGCCAATTTATTTTCGGATGACATTTATCTAATTGTTTGGGCGATGGAAGACCATTTTCTTTGGATTTTGAAGGCTACCAGTCACGGATTTGGCTTGAGACTATTCTTCATCGATGATTAAGTCCTTTAAGCACCGATTTAAGTGGATTTATTCCAAGTCAATTTTTGGCAGATTCCAAAGAAGTAGCATCATAGATTTCGGGTGATTTCTCGGAAACACCATTTTCTTTCGATACTAGAGGCTATAGATCACGGAATCAGGCCGAGGCTATTCTCCACCGATAATGAAATCTCTTGATCCTATTCTCCACGGATGATAAGTGCATTAAGCACAGGTTTGAGCCAATTTATTTTGAATGATATTTTCGTAATTTTTTGTGCGACAAAAGGCCATATTCTTTGGATTTTGAAGGCTACATGTCATGGATTCGGTGTGAGGCTATTCTTCAGTGATGATTAATCCCATTAAACACCGATTTGGGTAGATTTATTTCGGGTCTATTTTTGGCAAATTCCAAAGGGGTACCATCACAGATTTCTTGTGATTTTTCCGAAATGTCATTTTCTTTCGATTGCGGAGGATACACATCACAGAATAAGATGAGGCTATTCTCCAACGATAATGAAATCTATTTATTATATTCTCCTTGGATGATAAGTGCATTAAACATCGGTTAGTGCCAAAAAAAAATTGGATGACATTTTAGTAATTTTTTGTGTGATAAAAGGACATTTTCTTTTGATTTTGAAGGCTACAGGTCACGGATTCGGCCTGAGGATATTCTTCATCGATGATTAAGTCCATTAAGCACCGATTTGAGCGGATCTATTTTGGGTCAATTTTTGGCAGATTCGAAAGAGGTACCATCACAGATTTCTTGCGATTTTTCCGAAATGCCATATTCATTCGATTGCGGAGGCTATAGATCACGAAATCATGCTGAGGTTATTCTCCACCGATAATGAAGTGTATTGATCGTATTCTCCCCGGATGATAAGTGCATTAAATACCTGTTAGGGCCAATTTACTTTCGGGTGACATTCTCGTAATTTTTTGTGCTATGAAAGACCATTTTCTTTAGATTGTGAAAGCTAGAAGTCACGGATTATGCCTGAGGCTATTCTTCATCTATGATTAAGTCCATTAAGCACCAATTTGGGCGGATTTATTCCGGGTCAATTTTTGGCATATTCGAAAATGAAACCATCACAGATTTCTTGCGATTTTTCAGAATTGTCATTTTCTTTTGATTCCGTAGGCTACACATCACGGAATCAGGCCGAGACTATTCTCTACCGATAATGATGTCTATTGATCCTATTCTCCAAGGATGATAAGTGCATTGAGCACCGATTTGGACCAATTTATTTTCGAATGACATTTTACGAATTTCGTAATTTTTTGGGCGACGAAAGACCATTTGCTTTTGATTTTGAAGGCTACAGGTCATTGATTCAGACTGAGGCTATTCTTCAACGACGATTAAGTCCAATAAGCACCGATTTTGGAGAATTTATTCCGGGTCAATTTTTGGCAGATTTCAAAGGGGTACCCATCACAGATTTCGGGAGATTTTTCCGAAATGCCATTTTCTTTTGATTCCGGAGGCTACATATCACAGAATAATGTTGAGGCTATTCTCCACCGATAATGAAGTTTATTGATCATATTTTCCACGGATGATAAGAGCATTAAGCACCGGTTAGGGCTAATTTATTTTCGGATGACATTTTTGTAATTTTTTGGGTGATGAAAGGCCATTTTCTTTGGATTTTGAAGGCTACAGGTCACGGATTCTGCCTGAGGCTATTCTTCATCGATGATTAAGTCCATTAAGCATCGATTTGGGTGGATTTATTCCAAGTCAATTTTTGACAGATTCCAAAGGGGTACCATCACAGATTTCGGGTGATTTTTCCTAAATGACATTTTCTTTCTATACTGGAAGCTATAGATCACTGAATCAGGACGAGGATATTCTCCACCGATATTGAAGTCTATTGATCATATTCTCCACGGATGATTAGTGCATTGTTTGGACCAATTTATTTTCGGATGGCATTTTTCCTAATTTTTTTGGCGACAAAATCCCATTTTTCTTTCGATTTTGAAGGCTACATGTCATTGATTCGACTGAGATTATTCTTCAACGATGATTAAGTCCATTAAGTAGCTATATGGGAGGATTTATTCCTGGTCAATTTTTGGCAGATTCCAAAGGGGTACCATCATATATTTCGGGCGATTTTTTTGAAATGTCATTTTCTTTCGATTTCGGAAGCTACAGATCACAGAATCAGGCTGAGACTATTCTCCACCGTTAATGAAGTCTATTGATCATATTCTCCATGGATGATAAAAGCATTAAGCACCGGTTAGGGGCAATTTATTTTTGGATGACATTTTCGTAATTTTTTGGGCGTCGAAAGTCCATTTTCTTTGTATTTTGAAAGCTACATGTCACGGATTCCTCCTGAGACTATTCTTCAATGATGATTAAGTAAATTAAGCACCGATTTAGGCTGATTTATTTCGGGTCAATTTTTGGCAGATTCCAAAGTGGTAATATCACAAATTTTGGGCGATTTTTCCTAAATGACATTCTCTTTCGAATCCGGAGGTTACATATCACGGAATTAGACCGAGGCTATTCTCCACTGATAATGAAGTCTATTGATCATATTCTCCATGAATGATAAGAGGATTAAGCACCGGTTAGGGCGAATTTATTTTCGGATGACATTTTCATAATTTTTTGGGCGACGAAAATCCATTTTCTTTTGATTTTGAAGGCTACAGGTCATTCATTCAGACTAAGGCTATTCTTCAACGATGATTAAGTCCATTAAGTACTGATTTGGGTGAATTTATTCCGGGTCAACTTTTGGCATATTCCAAAGGGGTACCATCACAGATTTCAGGTGATTTTTCCGAAATGCCATTTTTTTCTATTCTAGAGGCTACAGATAACGGAATAAGGCAGAGACTATTCTCCACCGATAATGAAGTCTATTGATCCTCTTCTCCACGGTGATAAGTGCATTAAGCACAGGTTTGGCCCAATTATTTTGGATGACATTTTCGTAATCTTTTGGGGGCCGAAATGCCATTTTCTTTGGATTTTGAAAGCTAAAGGTCACGGATTCCGCCAGAGGCTATTCTTCAACGATATTTAAGTCCGTTAAGTACAGATTTATGAGGATTTATTCCAGGTTCATTTTTGGCAGATTCCAAAGGGGTACGATCACAGATTTCAGGCAATTTTTCCGAAATGACATTTTCTTTCGAATCCGGATGCTACATATCACGGAATTAGACCGAGACGATTCTCCACCGATAATGAGGTCTATTGGTCCTGTTCTCTACGGATGATAAGTGCATTAAGCACCGGTTTGGGCCAATTTATTTTCAGATGGCATTTTCGTATTTTTGGGCGACGAAATGCTATTTTCTTTGGATTTTGAAGGCTACAGGTCATTCATTCAGACTGAGGCTATTCTTAAACAATCATCAAATCCATTAAGCACCGATTTGAGAGAATTTATTCCGGGTCAATTTTTGGCAGATTCCAAAGGGGTACCATTACATATTTCAGGCGATTTTTCCGAAATGCCATTTTCTTTCGATTCCGGAAGCTACAGATCACAGAACTAGGCTGAGGCTATTCTCCACCATTAATGAAGTCTATTGATCATATTCTCCATGGATGATAAGAGCATTAAGCACCGGTTATGGCCAATTTATTTTCGGATGGCATATTCGTAATTTTTTGGGCGATAAAAGGACATTTCCTTTGGATTTTGAAGGCTAAAGGTCATTGATTCGGACTCAGACTTTTCTTCAATGATGATTAAGTACAATAAGCACCGATTTGGGAGGATTTATTCCGGGTCAATTTTTGGCAGATTTCAAAGGGGTACTATCACAGATTTCTTGTGATTTTTCCGAAAAGTCATTTTCTTTCGATTATGGAGGCTACTGATCACGGAATTAAGCCCATACTATTCTCCACCAATAATGAAGTCTATGGATCCTATTCTCCACGTATTATAAGTGCATTAAGCACTGGTTTGGACCAATTTATTTTTGGATGACATTTTCGTAACTTATTGATCGACGAAAAAATTATTTTCTTTCGATTTTGAAGGCTACAGGTCATTAATTCGGATTGAGGCTATTTTTCAATGATCATTAAGTCCATTAAGCACCGATTTTGGAGGATTTATTCCGGGTCAATTTTTGGCAGATTCCAAAGGGGTACCATCACAGATTTCTTATGATTTTTCCGAAATGTCATTTTCTTTCGATTATGGAGGCTACTGATCACGAAATTAGGTCGAGGCTATTCTCCACCGATAGTGACGTCTATTGATCCTATTCTCCAAGAATTGTAAGTGCATTAAGCACCGGTTTTGGCCAATTTATTTTCGGATGACATTATCAAAAAAAATTCGGCGATGATTCGCCATTTTGTTTGGATTTTGAAGGCTACAGGTTATGGATTCCGCCTGAGACTATTCTTCATTTATGATTAAGTCCATTAAGCACCGATTTGGTAGGATTTATTCCGGATCAATTTTTGGCATATTCAAAAGGGGTATCATCACAGATTTCGGGCGATTTTTCCAAAATGTTATTTTTTTCGATACTGGAGGCTATAGATCACGGAATCACGACGAGGATATTCTCCACTGATATTGAAGTCTATTGATCCTATTCTCCACGGATGATAAGTGCTTTAAGCACCGGTTAGGGGCAATTTATTTTCTGATTACATTTTCGTAATTTTTTGGGCGACGAAAGTCCATTTTCTTTGTATTTTGAAAGCTACATGTCACGGATTCCTCCTGAGACTATTCTTCAATGATGATTAAGTAAATTAAGCACCGATTTAGGCGGATTTATTTCAGGTCAATTTTTGGCAGATTCCAAAGTGGTAATATCAGAAATTTTGGGCGATTTTTCCTAAATGACATTCTCTTTCGAATCCGGAGGCTACATATCACGGAATTAGACCGAGGCTATTCTCCACTGATAATGAAGTCTATTGATCATATTTTCCATGAATGATAAGAGGATTAAGCACCGGTTAGGGCCAATTTATTTTCGGATGACATTTTCATAATTTTTTGGGTGACGAAAAGCCATTTTCTTTTGCTTTTAAAGGCTACAGGTCATTCATTCGGACTAAGGCTATTCTTCAACGATGATTAAGTCCATTAAGTACTGATTTGGGTGGATTTATTCCTGGTCAACTTTTGGCATATTCCAAAGGGGTACCATCACAGATTTCGGGTGATTTTTTCGAAATGCCATTTTTTTCTATTCTAGAGGCTACAGATAACGAAATCAGGCAGAGACTATTCTCCACCGATAATGAAGTCTATTGATCATCTTCTCCACGGTGATAAGAGCATTAAGCACAGGTTTGGCCCAATTATTTTGGATGACATTTTCGTAATTTTTTGGGGTCGAAATGCCATTTTCTTTGGATTTTGAAAACAACAGGTTACGGATTCCGCCTGAGGCTATTCTTCAACGATGATTAAGTCCGTTAAGCACCGATTTAGGCGGATTTATTCCGGGTCAATTTTTGGCAGATTCCAAAGGGGTACCATCATAGATTTGAGGCGATTTTTCCGAAATGATATTTTCTTTTCGAATCCGGAGGCTACATATCTCGGAATCTGACCGATGCTATTCTCCACCGATAATGAAGTCTATTCATCCAATTCTCCACTGATGATAAGTGCATTAAGAACCGGTTTAGGCCAATTTATTTTCGGATGACATTTTCGTAATTTTTTGCGCAACGAAAGGCCATTTTCTTTGGATTTTGAAGGCTACAGGTCACTGATTCGGCTTGAGGCTATTCTGCAACTATGATCAAATCCATTAAGCACTGATTTGGGAGGAATTATTCAGGGTCAATTTTTGGCATATTCCAAAGGGGTACCATCACAGATTTCTTCCGATTTTTCAAAAATTTCATTTTCTTTCGATTTCGTAGGCTACACATCTCGGAATCTGGCCTAGGCTATTCTCCACCAATAATGAAGTCTATTGATCATATTCTCCACGGATGGTAAGTGCATTAAGCATCGATTTGGACCAATTTATTTTCGGATGACATTTTCGTAATTTTTTGGGCGACGAAATGCCATTTTCTTTCGATTTTGAAGGCTACGGGTCATTGATACGTACTGAAGTTATTCATCAACGATGATTTAGTTTATTAAGCGCCGATTTAGGGGGATTTATTCCTGGTCAATTTTTGGCGGATTCCAAAGGGGTATCATCACAGATTTCGGGTGATTTTTCCGAAATGCCATTTTCTTTCGATTCCGGAAGCTACTGATCACAGAACTAGACTGAGGCTATTCTCTACCATTAATGAAGTCCATTGATCATATTCTCCATGGATGATAAGAGCATTAAGCACCGATTATGACCAATTTATTTTTGGATGGCATTTTCATAATTTTTTGGGCGATAAAAGGACATTTCCTTTGGATTTTGTAGGCTACAGGTCATTGATTCGGAATCAGACTATTCTTCAACGATGATTAAGTACACTAAGCACCGATTTGGGAGGATTTATTCCGGGTCAATTTTTGACAAATTCCAAAGGGGTTCTATCAGAGATTTCAGGCGATTTTTCTGAAATTCCATTTTCTTTCGATTCTAGAGACTACAGATCACGGAATCAGGCCTAGACTATTCTCCACCGATAATAAGTCTATTGATCCTATTCTCCACGGATGATTAGTGCATTAAGCACCGGTTTGGGTCAATTTATTTTCGGATAACATTTTATAATTTTTTGGGCGATGATAGACCATTTTCTTTGGAGTTTGAAGGCTATAGGTCACGGATTCCGACTGAGTCTATACTTCAACGATGATTAAGTCCATTAAGCACCGATTTAGGCGGATTTATTCCAGGTCAATTTTTGGCAGATTCCAAAGGGGTACAAACATAGATTTTTGGCGATTTTTCCAAAATGACATTTTTTTTTTTTGAATCCGGAGGCTACATATCACGGAATTATACCGATGTTATTCTCCACCGATAATGACGTCTATTGATCCAATTCTCCACGGATGATAAGTGCATTAAGAACCCGTTTGGGCCAATTTATTTTTGGATGGCATTTTCGTAATTTTTTGGGCAACAAAAGGCCATTTTCTTTGGATTTTGAAGGCTACAGGTCACTGATTCGGCTTGAGGCTATTCTGCAACTATGATCAAATCCATTAAGCACCGATTTGGGAGGAATTATTCATGTCAATTTTTGGCATATTCCAAAGGGGTCCCATCACAGATTTCTTCCGATTTTTCAGAAATTTCATTTTCTTTCGATTTCGTAGGCTACACATCTCGGAATCAGGCCGAGGCTATTCTCCACCGATAATGAAATCTATTGATCATATTCTCCACTGATGGTAAGTGCATTAAGCACCGATTTGGACCAATTTATTTTTGGATGACATTTTCATAATATTAAGGTCGACGAAATGCATTTTTCTTTCGATTTTGAAGGCTACAGGTCATTTATTCGGCCTGAGGCTATTCTTCAACGATGATTAAGTCCATTAAGCACCGATTTGGGAGGATTTATTCCGGGTCAATTTTTGGCAGATTCCAAAGCGGTACCATCACAGATTTCCGGCGATTTTCCGAAATGTCATTTTCTTTAGATTCCGGAGGCTACAGATCACAGAATCAGGGTGAGGCTATTCTCCACCGTTAATGAAGTCTATTGATCATATTCTACATGGATGATAAGAAAATTAAGCACCGGTTAAGGCCAATTTATTTTCGGATGACATTTTCGTAATTTTTTGCGTTATAAAAGGCCTTTTTCTTTGTATTTTGAAAGCTACAGGTCACGGATTCGGCCTGAGACTATTTTTCATCGATGATTAAGTCCATTAAGCACCGATTTGGCCAGATTTATTCAAAGACAATTTTTGACAGATTCCAAAGGGGTACCATCACAGATTTCCGGCGATTTTTCCGCAATGTCATTTTCTTTCGATTCTGGAGGCTACAGATCACGGAATCAGTCCGAGACTATTCTCCACCGATGATGAAGTCTATTGATCCTATACTTCACGGATGATAAGTGCATTAAGTACAGGTTTGGGCCAATTTATTTTGGATGACATTTTCGTAATTTTTTGGTCGACGAAAGGCCATTTTCCTTGGATTTTGAAAGCTACAAGTCACGGATTTCGTGTGAAAATGAAGTCTATTGATCCTATTGTCCACGGATGATAAGTGCATTAAGCACCAATTTGGGCAAATTTATTTTAAGATGGCATTTTCGTAATTTTTTGGGTGACGAAAGACCATTTTCTTTGGATTTTGAAGGCTACATGTCATTGATTCGGACTGATGCTATTCTTCAACGATGATTACGACCATTAAACATCGATTTGGGATGATTTATTCTGGGTCAATTTTTGGCAGATTCCAAAGGGGTATCATCACAGATTTCTTGCGATTTTTCCTAAATGTCATTTTCTTTCGATTCCGTAGGCTACACAACACGGAATCAGGCCGAGGCTATTCTCCACCGATAATGAAGTCTATTGATCTTATTCTCTACGGATGATAAATTCATTAAGCACCGGTTTGGGCCAATTTATTTTTCGGGTGGCATTTTCGTAATTTTTTGGGCGACGAAAGACCATTTTCTTTCGATTTTGAAGGCTACATGTCATTGATTCGGACTGAGGCTATTCTTCAACGATGATTAAGTTCATTAAGCACCGATTTGGGATGATTTATTTTGAGTCAATTTTTGGCAGATTCCAAAGGGCTACCATAACAGATTTCTTGTTTATTTTGGGATGACATTTTCATAATTTTTAAGCGATTTTTCCGAAAAGCCACTTTCCTTGGATTTTGAAGGTTACAAATCACAGATTTGACCTGACGCTATTCGTCAACGATGATTAAGTCCATTAAACACCGATTTGGGCGGATTTATCCCTGATCCATTTTGGCATATTCCAAAGAGGTATCATTACAGATTTCACGCAATTTTTTTGTAATGCAATTTTCTTTCGATTTTGGAGGCTAGATATCACGAATTCACTCTATGGCTATTCTCCACCAATAATGAATGCTATTGATCCTATTCTCCCTCGATGATTAAGTCCATAAGCCCCAAATTGGGACGATTTATTTTGGGATGGCATTTTCATATTTTTTTTAAGTGTTTTTTTCGAAAGAAAATTTTCCTTGGATTTTGAAGGCAGTAAATCACAAATTCGGCCTAAGAATATTCTTCAACGATGATTAAGTCCATTAATCACAATTGCGACGGATTTCTTCCCAGTCAATTTTGGCAAATTCCAAAGGGGTTCCATCACATGTTTCAGACGATTTTTCTGAAATGTCATTTTCTTTAGATTTTAGAGGCTACAGATCACAGATTCGACCTGAGCCTATTTTTCAACGATGATTAAGTCCATTGAGCACCGATTTGGGCGAATTTCTCCCTGGTCCATTTTTTGCATATTCCAAAGGGCTACAAACCCTAATTTCGGCCGGTTTTTCGAAATGCAATTTTTCCCGATTTTGGAGGCTATAGATCACGGATTCAATCGGAGGCTATTCTCCACCGATAATGAAGTCTATTGATCCTATTCTCCATCAATGATTAAGTCCATTAAGCACCGAATTTGGCCAATTTATTTTAAGATGGCATTTTCGTAAATTTCGGCAATTTTTGGAAAGACCATTTTCCTTGGATTTTGAAGGCTGCAAATCACGAATCTTCCTGAGTGTATTCTTCAAGAATGATTTAGTTCATTAATCACCGATTTGGGCGGATTTCTTTCGCGTCCATTTTCGCCGACTACAAAGGGGTACCATTAGAGATTTCGTGCGATTTTTCCGAAATGCCTTTTTCTTTCGATTTTGGAGACAACAAATCACAGATTCCGCCGCAGGCTACTCTCCACCGATAATGAAGCCTATTGATCCTATTCTCCGCCGATGATTAAGTCCATTAAGCACCTGGCCCAATTTATATTTGGATGGTATTTTTGTAATTTTTTGGGCAATTGTTTTTTGAAAGACCATTTTCCCTGGATTTTGAAGGCTACATATCACGGATTCGACTGACACTATTCTTCAACAATGATTAAGTCCATTAATAACCGATTTAGACGGATTTCTTCCGACTCCATTTTTTGCAGATTCCAAAGGGGGTACCATCACAGAATTCTATCGATTATTCCGAAATGTCATTTTCTTTCGATTTTGGAGGCTACAAATCAAGGATTCAACTCGAGGATATTCTCCAACGATAATGAAGTCTATTGATCCTATTCTCCACCGATGATTAAGTTAATAAAGTACCGAAATGGGCAAATTTATTTTGGGATGATATTTTGTTATTTTTAGGGAAAATTTTTTAAAGGCCATCGTCCTTGGATTTTTAGGGCTACATATCACGGATTCGGCCTGAGGCTATTCTTCAACGATGATTAAGTCCATTAATCTCCGATTTGGGTGGATTCTTCCGAGTCTATTTTGGCAAATTAGAAAGGGCTACAATCACATAATTCGAGCGATTTTTCCAAAATGTCATTTTCTTACAATTTTGAAGGTTACAGATCACGGATTCATCCCTAGACTATTCTTTACCGATAATGAAGTCTATTTATCCTATTCACCAATTATTAAGAAAATTTGCTGCTTAGTAGACTTCATTATCGGTAAAGAATAGCCTCATGTCAAATCAGTTATCTGTAACCTTCAAAATCAAAGGAAAACGGTATTTCGAAAAATTGCTAAGAATCTGTGATGTTACCTCTTTTCGGAATCCGTCAAAAACAGTATCAGAAAAAATCCATCCAAATCGGTGAAGAATAGTATCAGGTCCAATACTTGATCTATAGTCTGCAAAATCCAAGGAAAATGACCTTTAGAAAAATCACCAAAAATTACGAAAATACCCTCCAGAAAAAAAAAACCGTCATAATTGACAAATTCTAGTCATTATCGTTGATGGAGAAAACAGTTTATCTAAATAACTTGAGTTACCTTGAGATGTCCAAAGGAGAACTTTACATCTACATACTCTACATTGGGGTTGTTGGCTAACATAAATACTAAAGAAAATGAACTATCAATCACACATCAAATGGTGAGAGTCCTTGTTCCTTAGTTATGTGAATGAAATGGGCATCAAATGGGGACTTGATATACCTCTTCTTTATTGTCTCATTCATTCATTCATTCATTCATTCATTCATTTCGAACAACATAGAACCATGAATCTGATTGAAGACCTATAACTTCCCTTTTAGGTGTTTAATGTTGGGCAAGGATGGAGTTTTTTTCCTCTCTAGCTAAGACTAAGACATATGGTTTTATTAATTGATGGTAAGGGTGGTTGGCAGATACAAAGTGAAGTGAAGTCATAGCCAGGGCAGAAATATATCACAGCAGTGTCATTAAATTAAATGATAGACTCGTGGGTATCCGCAAGGGATAAGGATTGAACTTATTCAACACATACTACATAGGTACATAACTGATCAGTCTCATGATGGAGATGGGACAAGACAGTGAACTCTATCCCACTACCCCTATTTCTAGCTAGCACTTGCTGGTGTATTTGATGCAAGGTTTAGGAAACTCTACCGTACCGGTCGGTCGGACTGGAAATACCAGATACCGGATTCAAAACGATATGCGGTAGGAAACGGTTCAATCACAGTTAAACCACGATTTTAATACAAAATATCTACCCATTCACTTCTCCGGCATAACATCCGGTACAGTACAGTATAACCGGTTCTCTATTATGCAGTACACTGTACACGGAAAGGAAAGGACCACTTCAAAAACAGCTTTCTTTCTTCCTTTCTTCCATGGGAGAGCAAGATGCAGAGCCATCCAGGTACCAAATTTGGCAAAATGAGCAATCAATCGTGTATAGACAAAATGAATGGAAAACAACATATGGTGGAAAACTGTGTGCGCCTAGCCTAAATGACTGCCTTCACTTCTCACTCAGTCTGTCAGTCAATGCTGGTGTCAGCCCTGTGGTCCATTCCATATCCTGTATCTACTAACAGAGCTCGGCAATGACGATATTTGGTTGGTGGATTGAGTGATTAATGATCCCCTGGCTGCTGCATCTGCTCCTGCAAGAGCATGGTCATGGTCTTACCTGGAAGGCTGGAACTGCTCTCATGTCAGGGGATATTATCCATTCTGGAATATGCTTATAAAACCTATACTTCCATTCCACCAAAGGGTAGTTGATTCTCAACCATGCACGAATTCTCGTCGAATTCAGGCTCTTAACTCTCGTCTGGGCCACGACCAGCTTCTTAAAGTCGTCCTGGTTTCATTTCACCCTCACCTTCTTCCCCAGCAGCTCGTTCAGCACGATCTCTATCTTCTCCCTCCCTCCGTCGAACCAACCAACGAATTTGCCTTCTTTCTACTGCACCAATCTCTTCCCAGCATTAGTTTGTGCTTTGTAGAGAAGATAGAAGACAACAGCTGGAGGTTGAGCAAGAGTTCAGTTCAGTTAAATCGACAATATAACTAATAAAGACAGACACTAACCAAAGATTAAAGGTGTCACTAAACACAGCTCTCTATGACTCTATCCATTCCCCCCAACCCAACCGGACCATAAAAAACTCCACCAAAAATTACACTGTACATAAAATCAGCTAACCCTTAAAAGACACCCTGCAGGGTTCTGGGGCATCATCCCCGCTGTAGTTCTACGCTTTCAATTCCATATGTTGTCCAGTTTACAAGAGACAGAGAAGAAGAAGAAAAAGAAAAAGAACACCAACCCATCCATCACTCGATAACGGCAACCTCTTGATCAACCCTCCAATAGTTGGCGTCGTTGAACTCCTTACCATCATCTGGGTTCTCCTTCTCTGCCAATTGCGGAGGAGCCATGCTCCTCTTCAATGGTCCAGCTTCACCGACAATCCCTTCCTTCAGAGCCTGATCCATCGCCTTCTCAGTACCTTCAGGTTCCACCCCTACAAACTCCACGTCCTCCTCGAACAGCGAGGGCACTGCAGTGACTGCTCTCAGACTTGAATCGCTCTTTGCAGAACCATCACTGCCACTGCCAGACTCCCTGGTTGGAGAGGAACCGTTTGGCAGTACAGGTTCTTCAGAACTAACTTCGGTCGTAGCCACATCTGCTTGATTGGAAATATTGGCATCATCAGGGGTGTCTTGATCAAGGAATGGATTCAGACTGGACGAACCGCCAATTGGTAGGTCCGATGACCCCCACGCTACCCATTCAGGCAATGGCCTTTCTGCAAATAAGTCCTCGGCCTCTGGAGTCTCGAACTTGAAGAAGCCCGCATCAGTGGTCTCATCATTGGTCTGTGGACTTGGTCCATTACTAGGGAAACCATTGAAGTCGTTGGCGTCAGAAGTGGATGCACCACCACCAGCAGAAATTGAATCATCTTTGGTTTCGGTGGTCAATTCATCCTCTCCCACCACCACCTCGTCATCACTACTGCTGTTACCACCAACACTGTTCGCATTATTCCCGTTCAAGTTGATCTCTTCCATCACATCCATAGCTGAAGAAGTGCTGACAGGTTCACCGCCAACTCGCTCGTCATTGAACACAAACCAGTTTGAGTTTGTGAATAGATTGCTGCATTGAAAGCACAAGAGGTTTATAGAATGACCATGAAACAAACTTGTTTCTGGTACAGGTGAAAATAATTGAGTGAAAAACACTCACCTTTGCTCATCACCAAGTCTGAGAGATGATATAACTACTTCAGCAGAATCATCGTCAAAGTAGACATCCTGCATATCGAGTATCACAAGCCAGTCCCATTACAGTAGGTAAAAGACAAACTGTTCACTCATTTTCATCTTCTCTATTACAGTTTTTCCCTTAAGTAATGAATATTCAGAAGCCATTCCTGAATAATTGATAAAGAATAGAAGGACTAACCTCATCATCTCTATCAAGGCCACCATTTTCCTGCTAAAATGGAAAAAGAAGTTAAGAAGCAGAATGATATCAAATGCAGGCTGAAAAGCAGAAATTCATTTCATAGATATGAAACAGCACATTACCTCTTCAGCGTCCTCATTCCCATAAATTTTATACCTAAATGACTGATTTAAGTTGTTTGCGAGAGCTCCTACATCATAATCTCTCTCATGAAGGTCATCCTCATCACTGTCCCTAGTTCTATCTTGGAGTGCAGTAGGACGGCTGCAATAAAACAAAAACCATAGTATTTCTTAACAAGAGGACACAGAAAAAGGTAGGTAATAACATTATTATTGAGAGCCAAAAAAAATTCTTAAAACATATCCCTCGTGTAGAAGGGCATATGGACAACTACAGACACCACATTAGAAAAACATACACTATGACATCTTTTCTGTGACGTCCTATGTTTTTCTTCTCTTTTTTCAAACGTAAATCCACAGGGAGCCCCATAACTGTGAAAGAACACCTCAGCCTAAGCCTTTTCTTGCCAAATTATTCTGATTCTCTCCCCCTCAAACTGACAAAAGCACAAAATCTTATTTCCAAAACCACAATAATACTAGCTCAAAGTTGTGACCCACAATAACAATAGTTAAAGGCATAACAGAGGTTTCATTGGCCACTATCGGCATATTGCCAGTTCCACCGTCAATCTAAAGCAAACAATATAAGCTTATCAATGAATCATCCAACACCTTAAAGATTATGAGTTTCTACATCATGCAATGAAAAAGAAAAAATGACATCATGAAGGCAACTGTAATAAAATCCAAAATGTTGAGAAAAAGTTAGAAATGTCTTAGGTCTTTCAATAAAGATGGTAAAAAATTTCTACAAACACCTCATGAATCAAGTCATACGGATTGCTCCTATATACATCAGCAACTTTGTCCACATTAGCCAGCTAAGCAGCTCATGATCAACATAATTTCTATCAATTGGAAAAATCATTAATAAATGTTCGATTATGGAGATCATGATTTCATTTGACGAATGTGAATCATACACCAGATGAGATGAGGTGTTAACTTACCCACAATTCCATCGGTAGACATTTTCGACATTGTTGCGTTCCTGCAACACAATGGTTTGCCAATCCTTCCATTCACTATTTTCCTACACAGGACAAACACGTGTAGACTGCATTAGACCGAAAGACAACCCCCTGGTGTTTCATATCCAAACATTAGGCGTTTAAAACGAAGAGAGACATCCAAACACTTCACAAGTGTTCATTTACTTTTAGCTATTATGCAACTTTCAACAAACAAAAAAAATTATAGAAGGAAAACCTTGCATGTCCAGCTCACTACCAACCTGTAAATATGTATGAATGCAGCTGTTGCTGTTTCCCAGCTGAACAAGCTTATTAGAAATTCTAGTAATATGTCCAAGATTTCCTGACCTTGGAAGCCGTTTCCCAGTCGCAGGTAAAGTTGGCTGCACAGAAACATAGATGCTTAGTAGAACCCACTGAACACGATAAGATTTCTTTGCCATCATCAATATTTGCCTCACTGAAGCAGTAATGTTTGCATGAGCAGAAGCTTTGCACGGCTTCTCTAAAAAAGTTATTATAATTAATTCAAGAGCATATTATATATATCTACCTGATTTTGATCACCAGGGATGACAGGGTTCTTATCTGTCTGAAGAAGCTTGCCTACTAAGTCACATTCACGAAGCAGATGATCAATCATAGATTCACTCTTGGTCTCCAAACATGAAAATGTAATGCTTTCCACATGATGGTGCAAGGCATTATTGAATGGGTACCTACAAGGAAGTTAAACAGAAACCAAATGAGGTTAGTTCAATCAACAGAAGAGAGCTCTTTTAGTCAAATAATATGCACGTAAACCAGTGTTGTGTAAATTTAATAAATTCAGAATGAATAAAGAAGTAGATGATTACTCAAAGAAGAGATCAAGTACTCTCTTAACAGTTCCTGAGCTAACCAATTCCTTCTCTGCAGCTTCATTGCCAGTTTTCAACAAAATTGCAATGAACTCAACGATCTAGAAAACAGAAAACGGTTAATGCCGTGACTTTAACATCAAGAACACATAAGCTCAGTGGAATGCACAATCTATGATTACCAAATGAACACTTATGACAACTATCAGTTCAGTACCGAAACCCACCTTTAGACGATGCTTCCCCAAGGGAGGCTTCAGTTGTCCATATGTTGTGGGCAAAATCTTCTCATCAGATGATACATTTAACAGCTGGAGCAAATCACCTATTTATAGAATTAAAGAATAAGTTATGAATTATTGTTATATTATGCACAACCGATAATCCAGCATCCCTAATAAAATAATAATAACCAGAAAAATTAAAGCAAAACAAAAGGCATTAGTATATGTGATGAGTGAATCATCAACCAATAAAAATGAGAGGTCAATAAGCACAGAACCAGCTCAACAAAGTCACTCACCAAGATGAGGCAACATTGCATCTATGGTCTCTGGATTTACGGGAATTGGAGCCTCGTACATATGTTGACTTCGGAAAGAATGCATCATGAGCGATGCATTTGTAAATCTTTTTGGATCCAGTAAAGAGATGCACACCGATAGTGAGTGAATAAGACCAGATTTTGAATGTGAATCTTCCAATGCATGACCGAATATCCTTGCAACAAAACTGCAAGAATCGAGTGCCAGAACCAAGTAAGAAATCAAAATATATATGTTAAATACATAAGTTAACCAGAAGGATTATCAGCATCATCAAAAACCATACAAACCTCGGACTAGAGAGTTTTGTTGCCAAGGCCGATCCAGTATTCCTAGTAATTGCACATAGCGTTTCTGCTGCATTAGCATGAACTTCGGGAGTGCACTGTCTCGCATATTACCAAAAAAAATCACTTAAAATGCCACAAGTGCAACTATCTATGAGAAAGAAGACTAACATAATCATTCTATACTGCTAATAACGACTTCTTTTGCAAAGAGTTTTACTTCCTAATTTAGGCTTCCATCTCTCAAGTCTCAATATCCAATACGACCTGATCATTGCAGCTTTAGGGCTTCGCTGAAACTAATATGGCAAGCACATCCTTATATAAACCTATTCAATGAAAATTGAATGGCTATTTCTGGTTTATACAGAAAAATATATCACCACTGGCTTTCCCACAATTATGTGAATACAGCTAAGAAAAGAATTAAAACAACTGTTAAAGAAACCAAGAAAAATATCCACAAGACCAGATTGGCCAATTAAATACAATATACTAAAACACAAAAAGCATGTACTCATTAAATAGACAACCAAAAGAAACGAGCAACATCAGCTTAGTAGTAAATGCAGAACACTTACAGAAGGGCTCAACTTGTCCACGATCATCTCCAGCAAATTACTATCTGCCAGCCATTGCATCACATCGACAAAATTGGAATACACATGGTCATCAGCACCCACTAGCCGAACCAGAACCTGCATTATGCTCCTTAATATCAAAACCTTGCCAACAATGATTTAAAAATACATCGACTATGAAAAATGATACAATCATGCAGTCGCTTCGTTTTTTTCTTTCTAAAGCCCGGACAAAAGCCCACTATTTAACTGGCAATAGCATAAGTAAGCTAGTTACCTCCATGATTGAAGTAATGCCAATCAAGTCAACCAATTTGCGGAAAACATCCTGATGAGCCTGCATTGGACCACTGAGGATTAATCATGGGAGCTTTACATATGCTACTTGCAGAACATAAAGCATTGGCGCAGGAGAGAAGTGGATAACCTACTATGCATCAAAACAGAGTCTTGTTACACAGGAAATCTAGCCTTTTTAACAAAAAGAGAAAAGCCAAGACGATACTTGCAAAGTTACAGCACAGCAGTAAGTTAGAAGTGGATATTTACCTGAACATAGTTCATCAGGGGGACTGTCTTGCGTAACATCAGGCAAACAACAACCTGAAAGGGTTACATCCATTAAGATAAGACACCCAGTTTAACTAAATCAGAAAAATAGAAACAAAGTTTCTGAATAGTAATATACTAAATATAGAAAGAGAGAAATACCCACCTTGCTAAAGTAGCCAGCCAACAAGGCACTATGAGGACGCTCAGGTTCCAGGAAAGAGAACAGAAGATCCATTAACTGCGTGGCATAAAGTTGCCAACAAACTGTTAGATAAACAACCATAAGTAGTACACTTGGACAGATGAAACAAATGGGGAAGAACATATAACAAACCTCCTCTTCCTCCACCAAAGTTTTGAGGATAACATCGATTTCACAGATGAAAATCTCACAGGCAATGAATGGAAACCTAAAGGAGAACACTTAATTCAGTCACCAATAAGAAATGGACTTGGTAAGCAATACTGCGCGACTAAAACGAGAGCTAGCATCCTATAACCAACGTTATCCTTAACATTTACAAAAAGAGCAGCAGTCAGCCTCAACATACTTGAAGGCTCGTTGACTTTCAGAGTCTTCTGGAGGTTCATTGATTATGTAATGCAGTAACTGCTCCACTTGGGCTCTATCACGCAAACTGCATAGTATAATACACAGTCAGTATCCACTACCACTTGAATCCAGCTAATGCATCATAAGACCCTTCCATGATCAGCATAGATATGTCAAATACCAAAACCCGGCATTCCAAAGGCGTATAAGAGACAACATTTGCGAGCAGGAGAAAAGAGATTACAAGTTAATTAGACGACTATTCAAAGCTTTGCATTCTTGGATTATCTCTTCCTCATCAAGAAGCTCTTCTAATGTGAAATTCTCCTTGTCTAGTATTGCCTCCACCTAAAAATAAGCAAACAATTGCTGAGATAGAGAAAAAAAAAACAGCATAAAGGGAAGGAAGTGAAAGCACAGTACACAATTTCAAAGTATAAACCAACTCCCACCAAAGTCCAAACAGAACTCAATATCCAAATTACTCCAATCTCCATTTCCCAACACATCTCACAGCACGATCATCAACTACAGTCTGATAACCAATCCAATCAATATTCTAAAAGCAAAATCATCAATAGCATCCATTTCACGAGAAGCAACTCTGCAGTTAAATCCCAAAGGCAATGCACACAATCTTTCAATTGTATCAGCCACACTTTAACGATAATCGAACATGGCACACTGACACCTACCACATTACCCTTACATGAAAAGCTCCCGGGAAGCTCATATAAATTGAATAACAAAACAGCAAACAATCAAACCCCACAAATCCATCCAACCAACAAACCAACCAGACCCACCAAACAGGCACTTGACCAGTCCAAAACAACTCATCCCAAACAGACACCACCAACAAGCCCATACAACAGCAATTAAATCCTTGAGCAGAGAAACAAGACCCCCCAAGAACCCAAGAAATGAAAACTCCCCAACTGCATCAAGCATCCGAGAATTAAGCGAACGGAGAAAACCCATGACGACTTCGACGGACAACAAATTCTCACTTACAGGAGAAGAAGCAGAGAGAATAGGCAGCTTCCAAAACATGACTGACTAACTACGATTCAGGAACCCACAGTGGAAATCCAGCAAGCAAAAGCTTGAAGCACAGAGAGCCGTGCAGATCTGTAACCCCGGTGATAAAACTTGGGGAAAAAACGAAGCGGGTTAAGGTAATTCCAAGGGAGAGAGCTCCAGATTCAATAAGGTGTGGGCTGAAAGGTTGAGAAGTGGACTGGCTCAGTGACAGGCAGAGACCGCCTTTCACTTTCAGCTTTGGGGGGGGAACCCTAATTCTCTGCCGCACGGAGGGGGAGGAGGGAAAAGGCGAGAGAGAGATCGAAAAAAGACCAGACCGCGAAGATCGAGAGGTTGAAGAAGGAATTTGGGCCGAAAGAGGTGGCAGCAGCAGCCAAATAAGAGCCAGGGGTTAATTGTTTTTCATCCTCTTTTTTTAATTTTTCACGTTTAATTTTGTTTATCCTTTTTCCCATTATTTCTCATCTCGAAGAACGGGTGGGCTAAAGTACAAAAGATGTACTCCGGAGTTACCACCAACCAAACATGAACCATCCCTCCCAAGTCCCAAACCGAATTGTTTGCTCGGGTGTGAGACGGTTTGGTTCGATTTGGTCTTGATATGGATGTCAGGATTGTATATGTTAACTGAGAGAAAAGGAAGGAATTGATCGAGGATGTTAGTTCGGTTGAAGTCTAGATACTAACTTAGTGTATGCATAAGTTTCATCGCTAAAATTAGAAGTATATTTTGGCGGTTGATGTGTTAACAGTAACTAGCCGTTATGGGATATCGAAATGAGTTGTGCTGATTTTGCTAAATTATGTTTATTTATAAAATGTGGAAATTAACAATTATCTGACAACGTTGAGCCAGACTTGCAAACGTGGTAAATATGTTTGCGAGATTATTTGGAGGATAAGTGCAGTTCGCAACTGATTTAAGATTGTATTCTCCTATCACTAAAATTATAAGTATATTTTTGGCGGCAATGTTAGTTTCTGCCCGTTACGGGACGCCAAAAGGAGTAGTGTTAGTTTGGTAAATTTTTATTTACATGGTAATGATTAGTTACAAAAAGGCTGCAAAATAATGATTCTTAGTTATTTCCTTCTTTATTTTAATTTCATTTTAACCAAGTTTGTTTATTTTATTTCTCTTGGTTTGACGAGTTCTTGATCGCCTTCGGCTCATACATCCGGTGGCACTTTTCTGGGGAAGATTTGTTTGGCTGCTCCATCATTTGCTTTCTTTTTTTGCATTTGTACTCCTAGGTTGTACAATAGAGCTGCCCATTTAGTGGCTTTTATGGCTCTTTCATCGACAGTTCGAGTAGTTGTCGACTGTCGCGTTTGGTTGCTAAGTGTCCTCTAATGTCTATACTTTACCCTGTCTATGACAAAAAAAAAAAAAGATTCTCAATCATTGAATTCGTAGACAGTTAATCCAAGGGCCGAGATTTTGGGAAGTAATTTTAGGATTAGCAAAAAGAATCGACCAACCACTATAAGCGCGCTCATCTCGTCTCTCTCTTCTCTGCTTGTCTTTATCTATCTTTTTTTATAATTGTCTTTTTTATCTTTGTTTTCAGTTGATATCTTGCACATTTGAACTTCAACTTCATAAAAAAAAAAAAAAAACAAATGTCTCATGTAACCAACAATTACAATATCATTAAGAGAACAATTACGAACCCTTAATCGCTATCACCACCTTCATCTTGATTGCGTTCATGCCTCCCCACTCACTTCTCATTATCCTCCTTTACATATTGTCTCCACGATGGTTTTGAGTTCTTTTCGTGCTCCTTCACAATCCAACAATTAATCCCCGTTCGAGAAAAATTTGCTTATGAATAACTCTTACCCTCTCTAGCATTAATCTCATCCATTGAATCATCATTTATCACCTCCCACGAGTTAAACCCCCTAATTTTTTTCTTTCTCCATTTAATGAAATAATTATAATCCTAACTTCTATTTCTTCCAAGAGAGGAAAACAAAATAGTGACTATAAATTGAGAATATGACCAAAAATGTCTTTGGTTTGGGAACGAGATTGGAAACGTGGACTACTTTGGAAGCTTTCGTTAGTGATAAGTGACCTCATCAACACATTGCTAGCTACACTAGATTGCGTGGGTCTCCATCCGTTTGATTACTATATAGGGCTCATCTCCTTTGTTATTGACATGCATATACGAGCAACAAACATAATGTTGAAATTAGACGACAACTTTATCACGATACAACTAATTGGCACGTGTATAAAACGATTATCTTGTGATTGGCTCTTGGACGACACAAAACCAACACTCGAGATCAAGACGAACACATTGATTAAGTGGCATGAAACTGCACGTGAAGACTTTGAGAATTGAGATTCTGGTCAACATTGTCTTCAATTGCACCTTACAAGCAGAAAACTTGGCGAGCTACGTACCTCCATAATGCTCTTTTGAGGGCTCACTCGTGCTTGTTTGTTAATTTGGATTCGGGCCAAATTCTTCAAATCGTTTATAATTCAAATCACTTTATTTTTCATCCATAACTTCTTCATTCCACTATTTCCATAGATTTCAGCCTATTATTCGAAATTCAATTTCATGCTAACTTCATCACTTATGTACATCGTGAGAGGTATTTAGTATTTACCAAAACGTGATTATTTTTCATTCTCCTTTCTCATCCATTGAATCGAAGAGAACGATGGAGTACAATTATACACCTAAAATGCAACGAAGAGAAACATATGGGCCTACCAAACCTTGTTATCTTGCACAAAAATCGCAGCCCAGAGCCCACTGGCAGATGGGCCTAGATAACTAATGTCTCGTTTGTCTGGGCTTATTTAATCCTCTCAGCCTTTTTCCAAAAAAGAAAACAACACAAATAATAATATTTGTTGTCCATTTCCCGAATAATAAATAATAATTCTTAATTACAGAAAGAAAACAAAACGTAACGCGGACGTTAATTCGTCAAACCCGCTGGCCGTCCAAAACTAAACTCGCCGACTTCCCCCACCACTCCGCCGTGCCCGTCCCGGCGACAAAATGCTTTACGCGCCGCGTGTCGTACACACTCCAATCCGGCGGCGCGTGGCGGATCTCCCCATCGCATTTTGACTACACCCTTGGAGCTCGAGGAGCTGTAAGCCATAGCTCATTCGACGAGGCGGCTCTCGTTTTGATTCGGCCGCTGACACCTCCCTCCCTTTTTATAAACTCTGCATTCTACTCCTCTTTCTTCTTCTTCTTCTGCTCCTTACTCTAGCTCGATCGCCGATCTCGGCGCCGCCGTGTCTCACGCCTCCCGGAAATTAGGTATGTGGATTCTTTTCCTTCCTCTTCCGTTTCCCGTTGCTTTCAATTGAAAAATTTTCACCGTCTGAAACTGGCGCTGCTCGTCGGCTGTGCGCAGATCTTAGTCCTGTCGCCGTTAGGCCGACGAGAAAGCAATTGGTGAAGTTTCCGGGGAAGAAAACGAGAGGTTTGTCCCTGAAATGTCTCGTGGATTAGACTGCTAGCTTCAATCCCAAGGAGTTTGTGTGAAGAAGACGCATATCGGAAGCCGAGTCGACTCGATCAGGTCGGGACTCGGCGGTACAGAGTAGGTGCGCGCGTGCTTGCTTGTCGGTTTCCTTTCGCCTTCGTCTGTTTGCTTTTTTTTTTCTCGGGAGCCAAACAGGCCAATAAAGCAAGCATTATGAACTTGTGAATCTGGTGGCAACAGGTGCGGGGGGGAAACTGAGCTGAGGCGGTGGTGGTGGTGATGGTTTGAAGAGAAATTTTCAGGGAAAGAGAGATGAGTGTGAGCCATGCGTCGGTTCACCCGGTGGAAGATCCGCCCACGACGGACGGCGGGAACAACAACAACAACAACAATGCTCCGGCGAGAGTTCGGATGAAGGATGTACAAGGGATGCCAGGGACCAAAGGGGGGCTGGCCTTGCGAGCGGCTCAGTTCTTCTTCGCCACCGCGGCTCTTCTTGTCATGGCCACCACTAGCGACTTCCCGTCCGTCACTGCCTTCTGGTACGGATATACAATTGCATCGGGCTCTGATTAGAAATGTTGAACTGTGGGAGACAGCTATACTGAACAGAAATGGGTTATTGTTTAGAAGAAATATGACTTGAAACTGCTCGTTGAGTGTGGACTAGTTTGGATTTTGATTTGGTGACTTCAATAAGATGGATGAATTGCATTTGATGCTTAGTCTAAGTATTGATCCATTCTCTTGATCTCTATAGTGTTCTACCAGTTGCCTCTTCCTTAAATCTAGAGGTTTAGACAAACGGGAATTCAGGATTCGTTGTTCACAGCTTTCCCAAGTCATAGTTTGAACCCAAAGGATGCATATGGATGACCTGCAAATTTACGGAAATTACTCTCTACCCATTAGTAGTCATATTGAGTCCTGATCACCATGCTTTGCCATCTTGATTCTATATAGGACTGGGTTCTAATGTGTTGAGTGCGTGCAATGATTGTTATCATCCTTGTGTTGTAAATGGTCCTAGCTATCCTTCTACCCACTTCGATTTCTCAATATTTTTGCTGTGTTCTTGCTGATTTTGGTTTTCTGATACTTGTTTTCATGAGAGAAGGAAATAAAAAGGGATTCTGATATCTGCTATATATCAGCTACCTTGTTGCAGCAGCTGGCTTGCAGTGTCTGTGGAGCCTTTCTCTGGCTATCGTAGACATATATGCCATTCTAGTGATGCGCTCCTTGCAGAATCATCGAGTTGTCTGCTTGTTCACGATTGGTGATGGGGTAAGATCACAATCACTATGCTCTCTATAACCTTGAATTGTTCAAGCAAAAAAACTTAAGGGCCTTTAAACCATTTGCCATAGTGTCCTAAGAGTATCCTCCCTTGAATCAATTCACTGCGCTTAAGTTAGTTGCTCGTTTATTGTGGGATTATGCTAGTTCTTCTCCGCATTGAAATGCACAAATTTTCCATCAACCTACTCATGTAATGTTCTCTTTCTCCCTTCCCGCTCACTTTCTTTCAGGTCACCTCCACGCTGACATTTGCAGCAGCCTGTGCCTCGGCGGGGATCACAGTACTTATAGACAACGATCTCGGTAGCTGCAGGCAGAACCACTGCGTCCAGTTCGAAACAGCTACAGCGATGGCATTCATCAGCTGGTTCACCGCATTGCCCTCGTTTCTTTTGAACTTCTGGTCGCTCGCCTCGAGGTAGCAAGCAGTCCAATCGCGTCGAAAAGCATCCCGCCCCATCGATCTCTTAATTGTTGTCCTCGTTTTTTTTGCTGCCACCGCGATTCGCGAGAGAGGGATAGAGTTCATTCTCTTGACCCTGAATGTAATCTTCTTTGCTCTTTTGTTGTTTGTAAATGAGAACACACACACAGCAAGTAGTTGATAAATTTTCCAAGGGGTTGCCATTGTGCTCTGATGATTTGCTTTTACCCTCTTTTTGTTTACTGTATCCAGTCAACGTGACCTCCCATGGCTGCAGAGTTGCCAGCTTAACTATGATTTGCTGAATTGCACTGTCAGTTTTTTTGGGGGGAAATTTTAGGGTTTTCTGAAGTAACTTGTACTGTAGCAAGTGGGGTATCTGTTCTGTATATTTTTTGGCTGTCCTTTCCGGCTTCTGCCATAGGGCAATGAACAGTGGACTTGGAGCTGGGGAGAAGGAAAGGGAAAGCTACGTTGTTGGTTGCTTCTGTTGTCGTCTTTGGTGGTGTTAATGTTGTTGCTGTTGTTGTGTAGGGGAAAGTCAAAGGAAACAATTGGGAATTAAAGAAGCTTTGTGTCGGTTCTGTTAAATGCATGGGAGAGATATGGCGGACATAACTATGGCCACAGCCTTTTCCCATTCAACCCGCCAGGAAAATGAGCATTTCGTTGGGATGATTAAAATATCTGTAATCATATCAGACTTCAAATGTTCGGTGAACTCGAAGGTGTTAGATAATGTAATCGTTGACTGTTCGTTCATCTCAATTCTAAGATAAAAATGCAGACTTCAAATGTTCAGTGAACTCGAAGGTGTTAGATAATGAACGGATTTTTATTGAAATGACAAATGAGAAACTACTACACATGGATATGCATGAACAAGCAGAACTCAAAATTCGTTAGTAAGATGTTATTGAGCAATTCCATAACTAGTCAACTACCACCATTCACTACAAATCAAGGTTGTCGACCTGCGGGTTGACCCACTTTGACCCTGACCCGATGAGAAAAACGGGCCGCACACACCCGTCGGGTCGACCGCCAAAAGGTACCGGGTTGGAGGTCAAATTCTGTCTTTTTTTCTTTGTTTTGCGAAATGCGCCTATTTTCCGATTTTTCTTTTCGCCTAACTCAATCTTTGGAATCCTAAGTTGAACATTTGAATATTAATGTTATATAAGTCTGTGAATTTTCACTATATGTTGAATCTAAGTACGAAATGTTATTTTGGTGTAATATTATATGTTATAACTCATGTTAGATTAGATTTGATATAATTTATCAGGATAAGTACAATATAATGACGCTTTCCATATTTCCGGGTTAAACCGGGTGACCCATTAACCCTTGATCCACAAGATTGACCGGATCCAGGTCAACCCACGAGTTGAAAACTTTGCAAATGAACTTTTCTGAGTTGTTCATCTTTATTGGTTACTCCCTTTTAAAAGGTTTTCTGGAGGTGCAATGATGGGTGTCATTTCTGCCACCAAAGTACAAAAAAAGACTCCAACAAGGACAAATACAAACTGTCCTTATTCAAACTTGGGTACCATCCTGGTTCTATGATGAACTTAATATAAACATCAGAAGAAGACAAAAAGGATTAAATGAAATTAATTATGAAATACATAATCTGCAAACCCTTAAATATTACATACAAAACTTCACTTCATCACCCTCCCAAGTCCCAAACCCTTTTTTCCCATCTCTACTTTCCCGTTTTCTTTCTTTGGTTTCACAACTCTCTCCCTGCATTCTCCCCGACCACTTACCAGAAAGACACAGGCTGTTTCTTGACTAAAGGATTCCTTGGATCAAAAGAAACCTACCATCCTACATCACTCTCACACAAAAGACCAGTTAACAAATGAGAAGGCCAGGCAGTGCACTGTGCTCTCCTCTCCAGCAGCATGCACTTTCCACGCAACGGCTTGATCGAACGATACATGTCGCCCCATCGTCGACATGCACATCCCGCCCGCCAAGTAAGCAAGCCCCTGTGGTCAACAGGCAGACATGATCATATAAGAAGTCTAGTTTCAATACCGAAGTCTAAATGTCACGAGATTTTGATATAATATGCTCGGGAAAGAAGATTGTTCTATGCACATATAATGTACCTGTTGCATCAACTTTGCAAAGTCCCCACAGAGTGCCTTTCGCCCGGATTCGTCGAAGATCTTATCCAATGTGATGTCTTGCAGAGCTAGCAGAGTCGTTTCCAGCATGTCGAGCCCTGCTTGATTCGCAAAGATGAACACGGGCAGCGACTGCACAGCAAAACAGATTTGGGCAACAGTTCTCAGTGTTTGATGCATCATGATACCTTGTTGACCAGAATGTTGATTAAGAAAGGTAATGTGTTACCTTCAATGAACAGCACAAAATGGCATCCGGATGATGCCACAGACTTTTCAACACCGAGTCTCCTCCACTTGAAGAATCATCAGAACTCAGCAACTCTCCTCCTGTATAGTAACTGAGGAAGAGAGGAATGAAAAAGATAAGACAACAGTTTCATGGTTCTTCTAAGAAGCCAAATTTGAATTTGGAGCATACCTGTAAGATTGACAGATCCACTGAGCAAGGGTAAGGGCTTCAGGAGAGCCAGGGGATAGCTTGGGCCCCAAGGAAGGGCTCAATCCTGATGGGGATATGGCCATGGCAACCCTCTGAACAGACGATATTACACTTCTGACATACTGCCTTGCCATGGTGGCAACATTTTCCTGCAGGTTGCTCTCGTATGGGAACTGGAAGGCGATGGTCAACACTGATCGCAAATTTTGACTAGATGATGAAGCATCCGGAGCAGAAGGATTTGTTGCAGGACCCACTTCAAGGCTTGACGTTAGATCTAGAGTACGATTTGCATTCAAGGCATCCTGAGTATCCTTCTGCACACAGTAACCATATCATACATTTAGCAATATAGTTTGATATGCAACGTCAAAGTCGAGGATTTTGAGGCGCTCCCAAAGCACTTACTGCTTTTGAATCCAATGGGATGACACGAAAACCGGATGGGAGTAATGGGGCGTCATCAGGGAACATTTCATCAATTGGAGCAAAAACAAGTTCTGAACAAGCTCCAACTGCATTTTCATCAATTCCACTGCAAATCTGCGGAAGAAATAACCCTCTTTTGTTACTCTCTAAGAACATGTAAAGCACTTCAAACCAAAATAGTGAAGTCACAACATTTGTCTCGCTTGCAAAAGTCTCCACAGAAAACCACAACACATAATACCTGTAAGAGATGAATGTCTCTCGAAACGAAGGCATCTTCTTGAACTAGAGAATGACCTTCTAGTCGGATAACTTCAAGCATCTGGGACAAGATACATTTCAGCACCAATAATGAGATGGTTTTGTTTAGTCATATTATTTAACTAGCATCTTGTTCAAAAGTGGCACTCTCCAATGAAAGGGATGACTCCAGTGTGGAGGCTATCCAGCAAATTCAGATTACAGAACTACCAAAGGAGATTACGTACCTCCTCATTCTCTATAGTGTGACCAAGTGGCATGATTATTTGGCTCCCTGTAAACCTTGTAGGCCTCATTCCTGGATATGCATACGAACCAGACTTTAGCGAGGCGGCAGAATAGGCATCCACATTGAAATCAGCCCATTCTGAACGGTGCTCCCTCAGGAAGCGTACCAAAACTGCAGGAGGGACATTCTGCCGACAACAAGATCACATACTCAATTTTCATGCCAAAGACGTAGACTTTCAGCCATTCAGACATGACTACCATCAACTAGACATCTTTGAACTTACTTGCAACAGCATGGAAGCCTTGGCACAAAGGATCCCTCCAAGGAATGCAAAGGAGTTGGCAGGATTAGAAGTGCTGGTCAAATTCTTGGTTGAATTAACTGAAATGATGACATCTTCAGCTCCATCACATGGCATCACAGACCATCCATCATCATTGAACCCATTGACTGCATCATTAAATCCTCTGAAAAAGTTTTAAGAAAAAAGGTCATACAGAAATCTAATGACCTGCTGAATTGTTACTGCACAATCAAGATTCGTCCCAAGCTACCTGCTCAATCTTTGGCTGAAAGTTCTCAGTACAGCTGGCTGCCTGCCCAGACCATACACCACCTCGCCACTGGTCTCTTGAGCTATTTGCCTTACATACCGTAGTGCCTTCACAAAAGCCAATCAAATCAGAAACTTCTAAAGGATAGAGTGTTGCTGGAAAAGATATGGAATCCATCATAATGTGCTTACTGCAATTGTAATTTTTTGCGCAACAACTTTTGATGATTCGTATAGAGGTCGAAGCACTTCGGGAACACTCCAAGCCTGCATGGTTTAAGTGCTATTTGAGTACATCCTTGGCATAAACTGCCTAAAGTAATTAATATTGAAGTTTCTTATACCTCAAGGTTCAGATGATCAACAATGTGTATGATTGACCCTCCCCCCTCACAAGGCCGTATCAGATAGCCACTTGGAAGCGTTTCTGCTCTGACAAACTGAGAAGCTGCAGAAACACTTGGACCAGCACCAGATCCAGAAAGAGACCTCTCGCAGATCTAGAACAAAAAGCCAATAAGAGAAAACACCAAGAAAGTCGTCTTTAGCAAGCTGGAACTATAAAATAAAATTGCAACAGATTGAAAGAAGTCATAGAAAAACAAGCATACCACAAGACTGCCATTCTCTAAAGTTTTAGTATATCTGAGTGTCCAGAAATCCCGTGCAGGAGCCAGGGTTGTAGGAGCGTACGTCTGAAACAAATTTCAATAAGGTCCACTTCAAGGGGATGAAAATAGAGATCAGGTAATAGAGCACAAGGAATCAAGACATTCACCTGACTGTAAACAAGTTCAATAGTTCCACCATTTCCAGCTGGAAACATGGTAAACACTTCAGTGCTCCGACAGTCCCGAAACCAAGATGGACGATCTTTAAGTATCTCTGCTATCTGTGAAGAAGTGTGTTATTCCATGTCATTTTCTACAGTTCCATAACGCCCCAAAGACAATATAACACAGAGCTAATGAGTAGCAAAGATGTGGTGACTGATGAGTATACCTTCGTTGGTTCTAAGCTCACAAGACCACAAGCTCGAGCTGCCACTCCACCACAACTTTGCGAAATGGCAAAGATCCCAACCGAATCCGGACCAGGCTGAATCATAACACAAATATTACTATATATCATGACGAACACAATCCAAAAACAAAATTGAATAGAGTTTGAGGCAAACAAGTGTAAACACCTTCATCCCAGGCATCTGGACCCAATCGACAGCAGTTCCTGTAGCCTTTGATAGGAACTCTGTCAAGGTCTCCTCCGCAATGGAGAGGAGTCTGAAGAAAACATAGAGAAAAATAATCTTTAGATCTTAACACTATTATAATTGCGCAACCAAAAAGCAGGCGCAGGACATAAGTTAGGGTAACTACCCAGCAGGGTTATTGGCATCTCTGAGTGAATGCTGAGGAGTGGTTACCACAGAGTCACAACTTCCATCAGTTGCTGCCGACCCCTGCACAAGCATCCATTCAAAGATAACCAAAATCAAACGACAAAGAAAGTAAATACAAGTAAAAAGAAAGTAGGCATTTATCCATATATGGCCAGTCAGCAAGACAAACAAAGGTGTAAGAATCAATTTCAGCCGAACTACACACCAAATTCCCATATTGGAAAGAAAAGCAACAACATAACAAAAGCAGAAACAGAATAAAGAAGGAAAAAAAAGGATAAGTTCCTAAAGAACACTCATTCAAATTGCCTGCAATACAAGAAACATCCATCTAATAATCAGCTAGAGCCTAGACCAACACCACTAACACTTTGTGAGTACATCTATCTATACTCATAGCACATTTGGACCCACAACCACTTCCTCTTTTTTGCTCATGTACTAACCGCTAACATATGCTTCAAGTATTTGCAGATAATGATAGGAATATCCGCAGCATCAAAGTATTTCAGTACAGAAGGAATTACAGAATATCAACAATTCAAGATCCAATCAAGTAGTAAGCATTACACAAGAAATGGAGAACGTACATTGACAGCCTGCAGTTGTTGCCGCATGTAGGCATTTTCGCATACAAGCTGCGACACCTGTTTCTGCAACCTATCATTCTCCTCCATCAACAGCTTATTCATCGCCGACAATTTCCGGTTCACAGTCTGCAGCCTCGAAGACTCTTTCCGCTGCTTCTCCCGACACCTTCCCAAAAACCACCACAACCCCATTTCATAAAACTGTGATATAATTACACAATTTAACACCCAAACAAGAAAATATTCAAACTTTGAGCAGCTAAGTACACAAATCGAGTAAACAAACCTAAACCTACTTGCAAAAGACCATGCCTTTGCTCAAGAAGCTATGATCTAGCCCGCAATTGAAGTACCCAAAAGAGATGCCAACTTTGAGCAGCTGATGATAACAATTGCAAAAATCTAACGGGAAACCGTGACCAACCTGCGATTTTGAAACCAGACTTTGATCTGCTTGGGCTCGATGTTGGAAAGAATGGGGCATTCCCTAATGAGCTGCTGCCTCCTCAACGAGCTGGGTTTGGGGCACTCGGCATAGACCCTTTCAAGGGCTTCAACTTGCTCCGTCGTGTACCTCACATACTTGCCGCTATCAGTCAAGTGCTTGCTGATGCTCCCACTGCTGCTCTCTCGGTGCGGCGCCACCGCCATCATCGCCATTTTTTCTTCACCAGAAACCAGACAGAGAGACAAAAACAGAGGAGTGGGGAAAAGACTTGGAATTTTCTGGATTTGTTTTTTGGTTTTTCCCCGTTCTAGGGATGAGGGCTTGTGGGTTAAGATTCTCTGGGTCTTTAGTAAAGTTCCGTCCTTTGATTGATACAAAGACGGAGAGAGAGAAAAGAAAAGGAGGGCAGTGAGGTTTTGAGGTGAAGTAAGAAAGAATCTTGAAGCTGAAAAAAGAGAGAAATGAAAACAGAGCAACCAACTATTTTTTAGAAGAAAACCCTTCAAATGGAACTATCTGAGAAACTTATAGCTTTCAGACCTTGACGGAACGGTTCGCCAACACGGAAAGGAACGAAGAACGGGGCAAAAGAAAGAAAGAAAAAAAAACCCAACTCAAGAAGACTCGAAAGGTGGAAAAACCCAAGAAACGAAACGGAAATTTTTTTTTACAACAAAAATCCAAACTTGACTCCCTGTTTCAGCGTCCACACCCCCAATTTTTTTTTCCCAAAACCAGCAAATCCCCAGCTCAGACTATGGCGGCTGGGTTCTTCCTCGTGAGTGAGTTAGCTAAAGAAGAGGGTTGGCTCTCTCTCTCAACGGAGCAAGAGAGCCAAGCAGCAGCGGCTGCGGGCGTGGGCGTGACATTACAGAAAATTACCTTCCCTCACCTAATTCTCCTTTCCAATCACACACAGAAGAAGAGAAATGGCGAAGTAAAGAAGAAGAAGAAGAAGGTGGAGGAGGGCGAAAATGGGCACCAGTGAGCTGAACAAAAACAGAGTGCTCTGTTCCTCTCTCTCTCACTTTCTGAGAAAAAGGGTTTTGATTTCGAGCAGTGTCCAGCTCTGTTGTGGGTATAGTGTAAGAGTAAGACTACGCTAGAGAGAGAAAGAGAAGAAGGAGAGAGAGAGAGAGAGAGGGCAGTTTCATTTCATTCGCACGCATGCCGACAAACTTACCAATGTCGTAATTGGTTTTCCCATTTATGTTGCCTTTTTGTGACTTTTTAATTAGTTTATTATATTTTTCGTGGCGCCACGATAAGAAAAAACGGGAAATTGTTTAATCAGTTTTTCGGCGGACGCATTTACGGGTTTGTCCCTAGGGATTTGTCGAAATGACAGGACAAGACATGTTGTTTAGACTCGGAGCTAGAGGGAGGCGCGTAGCGCCTATATCGTAATTTAGAGCTAATCCGTTTTATCCAAGTATTGAAATAGAGTATCGTATCGACGGTTTGTTAAGAAAACCTTCTATTGGAGGCTAAATCGGTAGCGGTACGAAACAGTTCAATCACGATTAAATAACGGTTTTAGTATAAAATACCCCCTACCGTTGACTTTTCCGGTACAACCTTCGCGGTGCGGTATTTTCAATCCTTGATTTTATCTGACTTATTTTGGATGAGCCATATCTGTTTTTATAGACGGATCAGAGTAATCATCTCAATCCGACTCTCGTTTCTCTCGTTCTGTTTTCGTCTAAAATACATTTAAATTATTTAGAATAATTTTACTTTCATTATCTCATATTTTAGTTATAATAAAGTTGTACATATGCGGAAATTCACGAATTCCAACACAATTTGACTACACTTATCATGTTATAGTTTGTTTCTTTAATTTTCTAATGAAAATCAACATTTCTATTATTTTACCTTTAAATTACATACTCATACGAGTAAATGTGCCCCAACTCGCATATAAATTATAACTTAAACCAAACCTGCCACATAACGAGTATGAGTATCGAAATACTCGCGGTGAGCCACCACAAGGCCACAATCCCAAAGCCCTTTTTTCTTGGGTCGCTTTGCTTAGTGCTTACACTTCACTTTCACAGTCGCACCACCGCCTACTTGTAAAAGGGAGCTCGTCGTCGTCGTATCTTTTATCGTAGCTCTGTTCTGTTGTTACATTGTGCATTGGTCAAACCACTATCTCTACCAACGTGTATATGTGCATTCCAATATTCTTACTCGCATGTTGGATTGGGGTTGGTAATGAAGTCGAGCAAAGACTATGAAAATGAAATCTAACTACTACTATGGAACCAAAAAATGGGTTGAGAAAGACATGTGGACTGAAAAGGTTTTCGATCGATATGTCTAATCGAGTTTCTTATTGTTGTTCGTAATTTCAAAAGTCACTCTTCTTCTTTTCGTATGCGAAACGATGTATTATTGACTTAGTTTGAAGAACTATTTTAAGTTTAAAATATCTTACTAGGAAAGTTCGACCGAAGCTTGTATAATATACTTTTAAAGTATTCTGCATATACCTTAGGGGTTGTTCTTGATGGATTTGGATTCCTGATAAACTTTGTCCAAAATCCATTGTTTGCTTCAAGTATTTACTCCTCACATTTTCTTTCCCTACTTATATCATTTAGGGCAATACAGAGAAACTTCACTTCATACATGCATATCTAATTAACAAAATCCATCATGATTGAAATCCATGAAACAGGCAATGGTGTTTATCAAATATATAATGAACCCAAACCCTCATATATCCATGGTTTTTCAAAAGCCAAATTATATCAAAACCTTCATTTTGCAAATCCACGACGAAAACAACCCCTAAGAGATTAACTTGTAGTCTTCCTATTGGAACTCAGAACATAACATTAGTTCTTGAAATCGTTCTATTGATAACGATTATACTATGTACAATCACTAATAAACCCCGAGATTGTTTCGACGATTTTTTTATCATAAAATAACTTAGCAATTTAGCTACAAACGACTAAGTTAAACTATTATATCGATACATATAAATTGGATCAAGTCGAACTCAACCTATTGTTGAGGGTAATGACAACTTGGTTTCCAGCACTACCTAGTCTTATCATATATGGACTCATTGCATGTTCTTTTTTTTTTCTATTTAATTATTATAGAACTATATTTAATGTATTAAAAGGTAATTGTTAACCTTTGGTTGGACTCAAAATTTGATAATTTCACTTTCTATACAAAATTGATATCGAGAGTGGCATCACATGACCCGTCAGTGGCTGCATTGTGTCACAAGCAACGATAAACCACTAAGTTATGCAAGTTTGATTTAATTATTGATATGCAAAATAGGATGAAATTTCTCTTTTTGCCACAATCATTGCCCATTTTCTTGCAACTTAAAATAATAAAAAGATATGAAGCAAAGATGTATTAAAATATTTTATTGGGCGGGATTCCTTTTAATCCTGGAGATACACATGTGTGTGAGGGGGGAAAAGGCATAAATTTCCAGCAAAAAAGAGGGGAAATGGAGACATATGAATTGAATAAGAAAAGTATTAGTGTAGAATAAGTGGATTATGACAATGGAAAAAATAGTTTATTGGAGGATACCTAAGGAGTTATTATAAGGAAATGAATACTCATTTGATTTATAGATGATTGTTCCGACTTTAATGTATAAGGTGTGGTGAATCTTACTTTTTATCTAGTCATGTTATCTTTAAATCAATTTATTTGTATTATAATGAGTATAAAACTATGAAACTCTAATTAGACATATAATTGAAGTAAGCGATAAAAAAAGTCTCGTGGCATGACTCATTTACATTTGATTCATCGCACGTTTAAGTTTTTTTTTTTTTTTTCATTAGGATCCCCTCGTAGTATGATTGTAGTGAACTCCACAAGACATGCATTTGTACGGGGTCCTTGACCTACACACCAAATCCACAACTAGGACGAGACTGCCTTGGCTCTTAAACATTTTCTCTTGTATTTGTGAAATTTGTTCTAGGAGTTCTTCATATATTTTGTTGATAAACTACATGGTTGGATATTTCATTATGGTACAGTTATTTCTAGATGTCATAAATAGTTCATGTCTACACTAGGCTCTCACAACTTTGATCAGTTTGGCAAAGTTAAGTTACATAATTGCTTACTACACGAGTAGTGAGTGAGTAACCAAACGTTCCATGACATATATAATGTATTTGGCCAGGTTGAAGTATGTTATACATTGACGATCTTAATATTGAACTATTTCGATAAACACTTCACACAAATTTGAGCTGTCAAGAGAAGTTTAGAATTTGCACCTATGTCAACCGTATAGGTAGAAACTATGACCTACGAGCCCCCAAAAGTACAACCAAGCACTCCAAAAGATTGAGGTACTCATACATTGCCATTCTTTCAAGGTTTAACCCCCATAGTGGTGAAAAAGCTACATAGGATTGTGGGGAGGGAGAGTAAACAAGTTCCCCCGAAAAAGGTTTTCCAAGAAAGAAGTTTAGAATCTGCACCTATATCACTCGTATTGGTACAAACTATGAGCTACGTACGAGCCCCAAGCACTCCAAAAGATTGAGGTACTCATACATTGCCATTCTTCCAAGGTTTAACCCCCATAGTGATGAAAAAGCTACATAGGATTGCGGGGAGGGAGAGTAAACAAGTTCCCCCAAAAAGGTTTTCCAAGAAAGAAGTTTAGAATCTGCACCTATGTCACTCGTATTGGCACAAACCATGAGCTACGTACGAGCCCCCAAGCACTCCAAAAGATTGAGGTACTCATACATTGCCATTCTTTCAAGGTTTAACCCCCCATAGTGGTGAAAAAGCTACATAGGATTGTGGGGAGGGAGAGTAAAGGAGAAGATGCAAAAAAAAAAAAAAAAAAAGTGTTCCCCCAAAAGGTTTTCCAAGAAAGAACCAATCTATGCAACATGCTTGAACACACATTTATATAGTACAATCAAGTGTGTATGATGATGCCCTATAGAACAAAGTCAAATGTCTCTCTAGTCTCTACCCATCTTTTGTTTTTCTCACAAGCTTTTTTCTATGAGGTGATGGGGATTAACAAACATTCCCTCCACTTTGTCCCTCTTCTTTGGCAATTAGTGTTGTCTTTTCCTTTTTACATGAATCAATTTCCTCCCCAAAATCGAATAAACCCTAAATTCCCTCCTTTTGGTTGGGTAATTGGGAGAAACGAAATCAAATAAGCCCACTCCCTTTCTTTCTTTTGCTTGCTTTTCTCACGGGGAAGGAATATAATGCCAGAGAGAGAGTGCTTCCTTTTGGGCCCCACTCTTCGGTCCAATCAAGTGGGCCCCGTTCTGTCTGGGCCGCGGGCCGCCTCCCTCCATATTACTTCCCCTTCCCACGAAAAATTAAACCAAAAAAAAAAAAAAAAAGAGGAGGAATTTGTTGCGTGAATCAATCGAATGGTGACGTGGCGGTAGCTTTTAAAGGGGATGGGAGGTTGTTGCTGTTTGTTGTCGTTGAAGTGGAGATTTGGGCCCACCTTTTCGATCCAAGCCCACTTTGCTTCAATGGCACACTTGTCTTCCTTTTTCATTTTTTTTTATAGCCCATAGATAAGAATGAGATTGGCTAGTTTCCACCACCGTAACACATTGTTAGACAAATTTCATATTCGATAAAACATAAGAGAGATTCACGATCTATTAAAAAGAAACATGTTATTGTGGATGAGTTATTGTAAGAGCTCTAAAGTTAAACTTGTTCATTGTGGAGCCGTGCAAATGACAGACACGAATGACTTCCCGTAAAGTTATCATGATGGGGGCCAAAAAACAAAACCGTGCAAAACTAGGTCTAATACGAACAATATCTTGATCAGTAAACATCGTAATGTTACAATATGGTTTTTTTTTTTTTTTACCTTTTCAATTATTAAAGAAGGCACGATAGCTATGTAGAATTGTAGATAGATAGCTATCAATGGAGGGTTCTGTTGTGTTGTTTTCACCGTGAGGCGGAAAAGCTTTAACCCACAAATGGATAGAGATGCTCTCTGCCATTCCCATGGTGGTTTCTTTGTTTGCCCACCCCAAACTTGGCTACACATTTTTGGTCCCCCAAACAAGCAAAAGAGAGGCAAACTCAAAAGATACAAAGAAAAAGACATGTAGAAGGTGGTGTGTAGAAGAGGGCTCAAATCTTTCTTTACTACTTCCCCTATCAACCTTCCAAGTTCTTATGTAAATCATAACCTTCTTTTTCGATTTGGGTTGATGGTGTCGAGGATTTACGAGGCGGGTTGAATGATGCATCGTCTGAAATGACTTGATTGTAAAGCGAACATGTTGCTTTTTGAAACGGTTAGGTTTTGAAATGGATATAGTTCATCGTATTTAGAGAAAAGTGGTTTTTTGTTACAAGCGGAATGTGAGTGATGAAAATTGTATCAATGCGCATCTCTATGGATATGCTGCAAATGCATTGTTGCGAGTAATTCACGACAATGCACCATATATATAATTTTCTATCGAGCGATTGCATTGTGTGCGTGTGTTCACGCAACGCACCCTCTAGCCTCCAAAAATGAACAATCCAAACGACTCATGTGTTCAAATGCGTCAAGGTGTTTTTTATATCCGGAAACGAGGTTTGCCAGGGTCCGAGCAGAAAATCTCTCGGTCTCAGAAGACTACAGTGTCATGTCAAAAAACTAGTCGATCCCAATAACACGAGTCGCAGAGAAATGTACCTTTGTTGCCATCGTGCCATATATTGATATCCAATGAGGGAGGGTGACGTACCTTTTGTTGCTACGAAGTTGACAAACAAGAAAGGGTGAATTGGGATTGTCCTATCATTGCCTTAAACATGCAACTCGATATCTCTTTGCATTTATGTAATGCCAAAATTGCTGGTGAAGATAATGTGTACATTGTGGGCAAAAATGATAGGTAGCTAGCCAGAGAAGGGGGAAAGTGGGTGTTGATTGATCAATTTAAGTAGGGCAAGAGAGTGGTGGACCTAGTGGGTAATTTGACTCAATCGAGTTATCGTTGGTATGAGTATTGGTTCAGATCCAAATGAACTTATGTACACTCTCAGCTTAGGAGTTGTTTGCTTGATGGATTTGGATACATCATGAATTTCGTCCAACTTTATTGTTTACTTCATATATCCAGGGGTAACAAATCCGTGGGACTCACAAACTTTGAGAAGTCTAAATCTGTGTGCTCTATGGACTTGAAAATCCTACCCGATTAAGTGGGTAATAAATCTCGGATTTCAATTCCGAGATTCTCAAACTAAACCATTCCTTTTTCTTTGGGTTTCAGTTTTCAGAATCATCAAACACAAAATATAGGAAGCAAACATGCCCTGAACTAGCTATAGCTATCTAGCTAGGCTAACTTTCATTGTTCCTGCAGGTTTGTCCTGTGTTATATGATCAAATGATGAAGAACAATTTCATAATAAGCTCTATCTGCTCTGCACGACATGAAAACATTTACGTGAGGGAGAGAGGGATTTGTCAACGAAACAAGCAACTCGTACAGCTTCGTCCATAGCTTTCCATTCCCATGAAACACAAACAACGAAACCCTAAACCAACACGTACAAAGCCAAAACGAGCTAGCTAGCTTTCATTGGTGATTCGCTGGCTGGATCTATGAAAATTTAACGAGTTAAGCATTCAACTTCCACGTTGTTGTATTCATCTTTGGCTTCTCATGTTGCTCCCATTTATGGAAAAACCCAACCACGCAATAAAACGAGTATGTTAGTTGGGGAACTTGGATTATATCACTAAAATATTATACCGCTAGGCACTACCTTGTCCGATATGACTTCTTGGTTCGGTTACGAAGCCAATTATTTCGGTCCTAATCTGATTTATTGTAAGTAACTACGTACATCTCAGTTTTGACCAATTTCGTAAACAATTTCAAATGGAAGTATCAGACTTTCTTCCTTAACCATAGCTAAGGCTTATACTCATATGAGAATTTTATACACATTTTCGAGATTATTCCAACTTATGAATATCTAATAAATTTATGGAAATAAGCGATATGTACTCGTAAGGAAATTATTGAATAATTAATATAGAACCTTAGAACATAGTGTGTCAACCCTCATAAGTCATAACTACTTTATCAGCTTTTGCCCATGCCAGCAAAACCATAAGTTACGAGATAAGCAATGGGGCAGTGATGTCAATGCGATGTCACGTTGCATATTGTGAAATTGACTTTTTTTTTTGGGTTGTGATAATGGTGACACTATTAAGCCGATGAAATCGAGAGAAGCCAACGCTATCAAATCGCTCATAATCTGGAACCAAATTAACTTAAAGCAAACAAATCCAGTTGTTGCCAGCCAACCCAACTTTAATTGATTGATTTTGCAGTTACCATTACTAAGTTCAATTTCAACGGAAAGAGAAAGCAAGCAACGATTCGATCCTCAATAACAGTTCCTTTGGGTCACCGTAACCACTACACCGATTCATTTTATACTATTCGACTAATAATATGGATTCCATCTAACGGTCAACTATTAACAATGACGAGATAAGAAAATTAATACGCAAAAATCAGAGGTATCATATTAGAGAATGATTCGCAGAGCTCTTACTGTCAAACAATGTTACTGTGTGGCTGGCCGCTGGCGTCAAACAGAGTCTAATTGTATTCTGTTTGATTTAGGAGAGGATAAATTGAATTAATGGCTTGAATGGGACCAAGTCTCAGCCTCATTTAGCTATTGGAAGTTCCGTTCAACATCCTCCCAAGTCCCAAACCGAAAAATATGGTTTCTAATGAATACTGGGTCCAAAAATGTGGAGCTTTCAAGTTTCGTTTTCCCATTTCAGATAGCTGTCATTTTCCATAAACCCCATTGGGAACTCCAAATTTGACCATCTCCTGCAACAAATCTTAAATCGATATTCAATGCTGCAACAATAAGACAAGGACGCGAGTTAGGAATATGAAAGCAGGCCAGCTTGACAGATTAAAGCACCATTCCTAATAAGCTTCCTGATAAGGAACTCTAACTGCATTTCACAACACCAACAGATTAAAGGAATGGGTAGGAGAAATTTTACAGATACAGCACCTGAAATTGCAGAGATATATATGTATGTATTGATGACATTTTCTGAGACTACTACTGGGACCTAACATGAAACCTGGCAACAGCTCTAAGAGCTTATACATATACTACTACCACAACAAAATGGGTACATAACATAACAACACTCATACAACATTCCTCAAGAGAAGATCATTTGACAAGTAACTGGCAAAACTAGAGAAAGGTCTGGTTTGTGTCTCCTTTTGATCATCCTGCTTCCCGTTCAAGTACTCGAATTCTTCCGTCCGTCCAAGCTTTGACCTGTCCTTGACTCATCCGTGACATCTTCCTCATTGCCTCCTGCAGTCTTCTTCTTCTCTGTTTCTTTCATACTACCAAATACTCAGATTCTTCAGTCCATCCAAGCTTTGACCTGTCCTCGACTCTTCCGTGACTTCAGCATTGCTTCCTGCAGTCTTCTTCTCTGTTTCTTTCATACTATCAGCTACTATGCTAGGATGGGCTGGGATAGAGGCAGTAGGGGGAACCTTATCCTCCTCTTTCTTGACTTCGACACAAGACTCTTTCTTAACTTCTTCAGAACAATCTTTCTTAGATTCAACAGGAACTGATTTAGGCTCAACCGGCACACTCGGAGTAAGTTCTTTCTTAACTGCTGCAGGGGAAGGAGCAGCAGCAAACACCGGCACGGCCTGCCTTATGGTAACAGGGATGACGTTCCTTCCCATGGGTGGTGCATGAACCGCCTGATGAGTGGGAACCATTGAAGGCTGCTGGTGACGTGGGGGAGGAGCAGCATAACATGGTACTGCATGCCTTATGGTCACGGGTTGAACAGCATATGGCTGCTGCATAGGGATATACGGTCTATTGGCTCCTGTTGCTGCTGCTGCATGGAGCTTCTGATGACTCCAAAGATCCAGGACATTTGGTGGCTGTCTGAGCGCTAGTAGATGACTATCATTTGTTGAGGTAGGTCTTGGAGGGGCAAATCTGTCACTTGTCGTTGTTGAAGTGGATCTACAGTGCTGAGAATGTCTCTCATTTGATGTGGTTACCATCATAGACCTATTCCTACTTGTCTTGGGATAAATGAGGGGTAGGATTCTCGATGTTGTTGCAGGAGCAGGTTGAGGACTGGTCGGCCTTGGGCTTTGAGGTGCAAACTTCTTTTGAAATGGAATTGGGACTTTAGAAGAGGAATTGTTTGCTATTGTCATCATTTCCTTCATACGATAGTTCTGCAAGGCACGTGCTATCGTTATCTGCTCCAGCTCATCGCTGCCCTCTGGTTCGGATGCTGAACTGGACTCTTCCTTAGCCACTGGATCAGGAAGAAAAAATAATAAGAAAGAATTCAACTGTTAGCAATTATCGCCGAAGATAACTGTATCAGTCTACCAGGTGGTAAGAGCTACTGCACTACCGCATGAATGGAAAGAGATAAATACAGACTTACATTGTTTAAGGGATGACCAAGCTGCCATTGCAGCATTTTTCTCCGCTTGTTTTTTGTTCTTGGCTGGATCTCCTGTGAAACTAATTCCAGCCAATTCTACTATCCCCGTAAAAACAGGTTGGTGACCAAGACCGGACCTATATGTTGTGTACTGTGGCAATGGAGCACTGACTCTCTGAGCGATCTCCTGCAAGAGATTCTTGTACACCCCCGTTTCATCCTGCGAGAGAGGACTAAATATCAGATGACACAACTTCCAGAGCAGGAGTAACAATGCATTCAAGTATAGACCTAAAAAGGTCAAGAACTTGATAGCATATAACTATGTGTTGGCAATTTAATATTTTCCAAGCCTCCAGACTAAAGGAAGATATTAGGAGCACAGCCATGCTTGAGAGCCCACTGAAATCAGTTCCACAAGCGTTTTGCAGAATTCCAGTCTAGTGTGAAACCAGAGCTGGTATATGGATCCCAACAGACAAAAGTATGGCAACAAAAAAAAACATGGCCAAGGCAGTGATGAAGGAATATTCACCGAGTAACAGGGATAGTAGTAAGTGGGTATGAACTTAAAGACTTTCTCATCTGCATTTGAGATTCCAACTATTTTTCCCCACAATAGAATATTGGAGAGCTCTCACTAAAGTCTCCATGTCAATATTCAACACCAATTTTTAAGACAATAGTTTTAATTGAACCTCACCAAGATACCTAACAAATCTACAGTAAGAGTCACCGGCATTCAATAATCAAATGGCTGGAAGAAGACTCAACAAGCTTTGTTAACACGCCATATTTCCCTAAACCTCCAAATGGATCACAAAATTTCAACCATTATCTGTTGGTCAACTGAGAAGATAAGTCTTGGAGAGAACCAAAATCCAGGCTCCATTTCAACTAATACACCCAAGTCAGAACTTCAAATTTCAGTTCATTGGTTCGCAGTCATAAAGCCAGCACATCCAAAGCTAGAATCAAAAGATGACCTTAGACAGGAGCACTGTCAAAGTGAGACATTTCCCTCTTTGTAAATTTTTTCCACAACTTATAGTATCTAGATTACGTAAGAACATATAGAAGCTTTTCTGGATAACTTTCCTCCGATTTCTCAGCAACCAATCAGGGAAAACGTGGATTCATGATGGAAAGCTCAGGCATTTCAGTGACACTAATACCCCCCAGCTGGAGAAACCAATTACTCAAAGCTCTTCCCAAAAACGCAGAAACAAAAGCAAGGACCAGATTCCGTCCTTGGTTAAGGCCACCAAACAACATGACCCGTATCCACACGACACGAGTCAAAGTAAAACAAAGAAACGGAAAGCAAAAAGGAAACGAGCACAAAGATACCATTTCTACTGGTCCGGTCAACTAAAGTTCAGCAAAGCAAATGGTTTGCAGCCTAAGTTGAAATCCAAGGCACAGCAACAGAATCGAGGAAGGGGCGTTTCAATCCATTCACCAAACCCACCCACCTACCTACCCACAATTTAATATCGCCGCCGGCGGCCGGGAATCCAGCCGATAACCCCGATCACGAACCGAAGACGGGAAGTAAAATCAAACCAGCAAACAGCAGAGCAAGCAAAAGGCAGGTCAAACGTCGAGCAGAAAACAGAGATTTCACCACCGACAAGAAGTAGTGAAAGCACATACCAGAATGCGGGCGGCGAGAGAGTGAGAAGGCCCGCGGTGGGAGAGGGATCCGAGCGCGACCTCGGCGGCGGAGTGCTCGGCCTGGCGGAGCGTGGAGCAGTAAGAGGGGCTTTCGAAGATCTCGCCGTTGAAGTTGACGGTGGCCTTGAAGCGCGGCGCGTGGTCGGGACCTTCCCTAATGCTAGTATAGGAAGGGAGGTTGAAGCAGCTCCGCTGCGCCAGCTCCTGAAGCTGGTTCTTGTACATTTCTTCCCCTTGCCTACTCAGCACGAATCTTCTCCTCTCTAGTCGTCACTCTTCCCCGCCGCTTCCCATATCCGATTCTTCGGAGTTCCCGGCGAGTGGGTTCGAATCGGGTCCCCGATCGGCGAAATGGGTCGGGGGGAGATCGAGCGAGCTCTACTGGGTTTGTTTTGGTTTTTAGGGTTTTGATGTCTTTGCAGATAGAGAGAGAGATGGAGAGGGAGACAAATGGGTGTGGAGGGAGTAATGAGTAAAATCTGATAGTGCGGGGAAGGATCATGGAAGGAGAGAAAGAAATGGATTTTTCTCTGTTTTTACATAAACAATTAATATTTGTAGGTTCTTTAATGTTTGTTGCTTTTATTTCGTTTCATTTTTTAATATATTTTGTCAAGAAAATTGGAGAACTTATTAAATATTTTATTTAATGAGTTTTATGTGGTTTAAATAGGGATGGTAATAACATAACTATAACATGTTAAATATGTATTGGGTTTCAGAATAGCAAATCCAAACGCAAACTCAATTGGTACTCATGGCCACGGATTTATGTGTTTTCATGGCTTCGCCCTTATGAACATAACTATACATTGTTTCTCCAAACACTCACATTGTAATATTGGCAAAATTTTATTACAAATATATATTTATGACTATGATACTAGTAACATTCATAAATAAATTCATATTATTAGGTTTATACTATCATACATACTAATAAGTAATAACATCCATAAATTATCCATATTTTCCGTGTTGTGTTAGATACATTATGACGTTGTTATGGTGTTTGGGATGCTGATACGATAGAAAAACAGGTTGAATTTCGACAAAACTCAAACTCAATTTAATCCGCCAATTTTAAAGTGGGTCGAACCCGACTCAACCTAAATATCATCAATACTGAATGTTACCGATTTTAACCAGGTTGGGTGTGAGATTGGATACCCAAATTTTGGGTCAACTGTCAATAGTCATCCCTAGGTGTATTGCTTTATTGGGGATGGGGAGTCAACTGAACGTGAGGCTTTTTGCATGGGGTTTCGATCTCCTTTTCTGCTTTCCTCTACATTTTTGCCTCCTCTCCTTTATTTTCACTCGGTTTTGCTTTTTTCTAGGGTTATTAAAGCCGAGCCGAGCCGTTCGGCCCGACCGGTAAAACCGCCACCCGGTCATAAAACCGGCTCGAAACAGTCTAAAAGCCGCTCCGGTTTTATGTAGCGGTTGGCGAGCGGTCGAGACGGTTAACCGTCCGAGCCGATTGAGGCGCTGGTCCGGTTTTTGCCATTCAACCACTAAATTTAATTAAAAAAATTGCATAAAATTGAAAATTGAAATAAACAAAAAAAACGTAGGGCTCTCAAACTGAATCCTTATTTCCATTTCACAATTTCGAAGGAAAGAGATGAGCTCTGATTAATAAATGTCCACTATTTATACTGATAACGTTTATTAAGTACCGATTTTTAAACGGTCTAATGTCGGTTGGACCACTAAAGTGCGAGCCGTCCGCATTACCGGGTCATGCTCCGGTTCGGTTATGACAACCTTGACTCTCATTCACAAATCACAACGGACTAAAAAAAGTGATGACATGATCACACGCATCTGATTCTTCCATTCGATCGGGCATGCTTAATCGTTACCTTATAATCACGTCGGCGAATTCGTTGAACTCGATTACAAATTTTGTAAACGATCGTCTTAATATATCCACTTCAATAATTTTAAGATGTAAATGAGAGTTTACGACGACAACACTCTCAAGCATCGATAGTATCGGCTTCTCGTCTAACCTTCTTGTACCCCCCAACCGATTGAAAACGGTAACTACAAGTCAATATGAGAAAGCAGCACTCACATATTTGTTAACCAATTTTGCATCATTTTTGTGACAGAGTACCAAACCACAAGCCCCATTTGTCGTCGTTCTCCGCCGGTGAGAGAGGACTGTACAGTACTACTATGGATTTGGGGAATCTCGACTTAGACGGGAACTACCAAACTACACAGCTCCAACGGGAAACCATTATCGAAATTCTCGATAGTGGAGTCAATTCATGCACGTGATTATGTCTTCACACGAAGATGAGCCATAACCCATAGGTCACAAATCACAACACAACCAATTTCATCATCGCGGTGTTAATGGACAAAAGGGTGTCAATTTTGCTGCAATGCTCACAAGTCATAACCTCACCCATCGAATTGCTTGCTGGTCGTTCGACAATATCGTTGCCTGATGAGACTTCGCTAGTGATGACAATTTGAACCCGTTCCCCGTAGGTATTACCCTACTGAATCCGCGATGGAACGAGTATTACCCGAACCGCAACATCGCAGAGCAAAGTATGGGTATCTACTTCTGACCCGCCCTGCACCGTTCTAAACTCATTTTATTTCGATTTCTTTATGTTATCTATTCATATTTCTCTTATTTCGACTTTTATTCAACTAGTTGGAGTCAATATTTCAACTTGTTAGACTCAACTACTCATTCTATTTTCAATATTTTTCTTTCATAAAGTGTTTTCCCTTTGTTTTATCGTAAAAAATAAAATTTGCGTGTAACATGCAAAAGTGGACCGACCCGCCCACTCCAGTACCCCACACAAATTTTACCTGCCACGACCCATAATAGCGTGAGTGAGACAAAGCATGAAAATTGAGGTAACCGCCCCACCCCATTGTCATCGGCCCATCACTATACTTCTCTCCGCCTCCCACTCTCGCATTATATCTACTAGCATTTTAGCCCGGCCAATGGCCGGAAGGTGTCTGGATGTCTGCACATTACTTCAAGAATATTGCTTTTTAATTTTAGATAAACTAATTTCTAAATTGACATTTTTTTATTTAATATAGAAGAATTTTATAATTTTATATAGCATTGGTGGTATAGGGTTTTGTCTTTATGGTACAACTTGAAATTTTACCTTTAATGTTATGTGACAACTTCATATTGTACCTATACTATTTTATGGTACAATATGAAGTGCATGAACTTGTACATTTATGTGACGATACAATTTTAATTTTTAACGTTATAGTACAATCTAAACTTATACATTTAACGTTATAGTACAAAGTTGTACATTAAAGTACAAATTCTTTATAGCATAATAGAAATGCTCTTTAATATAAAGAATGCATGTTTGTAAGCGATGACATTAAACTCTTAATCGAAAAATATTGTTTATTTACTAAATCTATCGTGAACATACCTTAAAAATTCTCATTCTTTAAATATTATGTCAATTTATGATGGTTAAACTCTTTAATATTGACCCATTCTTTTGGGGGAGTATTTCTATAATTTTATTTGTTTTAATGAACTGGTTGTTTATCAAGTTTCAGTGTAGCGTCTTATATAACGATTTGTATAATTGAAGACAATCAAATCCATAATCTTGAATAATATATGCTCCAAATTTCTGGTGTATATATGCTCGTTCGGTAGTTAATCAGTGTCTAAAACTGTACTATACTGGTAGTTCGACCTAAAAGGTCTCATACCAATAGTTAAATCGGTTGGCAGCTTCAAATGATATGAAATGGTTGAACGATAGTTAAACCATGATTTCAGCACCAATATCCTATGTTGATTTTTTAAGTACAACCTATATGATTTATAGCCCTTATAATAAATTTGTTTCTTAAAATTTGTGGTTTCAAATTTGAAAATTCTTATTGAAATAATGAAATTTTAATGTACTATAGTAGGAACTTGCACACTTTTTTTTTGTACTTTTGCTTGGTGAATATTATCCTGAATAAATTACCCTTTTATTTTGTTATTTTTTCTGGTGGGTGGGTAAATTTGAAATGTAGGTAAACAAAAAAACAAACAAAAAACGGGAAAACAAAAACAAAATAAGGGGAAAAACTAATAGTTCCGAAACTTGCGGGCAATGCTCCGAGGCTTACGTGGCAACCGGCTTTTTCCAAACTGTTTTAATATTTTGTAAGATTCCCATTTTTGTGAGCAATTTATTAACATGTAAAGAAAGTAACATCAAACTCGACCACAGACATGGCCCGCTCCCACATATAACGAGTAGAATTAAATACGTTGTTTGACATTGTTGGAAGGAGCAAAGCAAGTCCACCTAATTTATTTAACTACAAAATTCAATGTAGTAATAATTCATTAGAAGAAAAAAAAAAATATGACCATTTGAAAGTTCGAAACCAGATGGGTCTGCCATAAACTTGACTCGAACATTGTGACCAACAATCATCGAAAACACGAAGTGAACCTCATCGAAGCAGGACACGAGGAGCTAGTAGGCAGATTAACAGAGCAGGCGAGGGAGCTAATGCACAAGTACAGTCGCTAAGTAGCGCACAAATTTATACATCAGTGAACTGAACAAATTGGCTGCTAACTGAGCTACCGGACCGCACTCAGGCTGCGCGGCTTATGGATCGGCGAGAAAAGAGCAGTGAGGAGCAGACTAAAGCTATTAGATTTATTCAACAGACTGGACATGGAAAGGAGGGAAAAGAGCAGTACTCGTGTACAAAAAAAGAATGATTTAACAGATTACTTAGGGAGGGATAGGAATTGGATGTCACCAGGAGAAGGGGCTTGCTCCCAGTAGAAAGATCTCATTCTCAACATCTTTCACCCATTGGCACACCTTGTTGCACGTCTTTATAGCCAGCGCCTGCAAATTTTCGGTTTCAGCAGACCAAAATAACAGAAGTTTCACGCTTGTGAAACAGAAGCAGGAACAGAAACGTGCCGACGAGAGAGGGAAATAAATAGAGATGTCTAACCTTGTCTGCAAGTGGATCGAATGCCGCGTATAGTTCAAAATCAGGGGTGACCCAACAGAGCAAAACTGCCATGGAAAAGAAGCAGAGATTCTCACCACAGGAACTTCTTGCTGTACATCTTCATTCAAATTATCTAATAGCAACTATGGGAGCTGGTGGGAAAACAAGTTTACCATAGTTCTCATCTCTTCTAAACTGGGTTTTGTGTGGTCCGATTCCTTTGCTATGCATTGAAACATATAGCTTCTGGTAAGCTCTGTACAATCTGCCACGAGAAAGCATCCATGTCAAGCACAAAACTAGCTGGGGGGAGGTCAAACAAAAAGGATCAATTACGACGAAGGAAATTCCGCTCAGAATTACCTTTTCTGCTGCCGGTGGGTATTAATTGGTGAGGAGAACTCAGATGACACATACTGATCAAGATACACACTGCGATATAAGAAATGCCAAAGTCCAGCAGGACCACCAAGGCCAACAAGTGATGATTCCCTGATTCTTTCAAGAGTCTCAGTGTGTGGCTTATCTTCAACACGAGAAGTAGATCCAGTATGCTGCTGTAGATCAACAGATAAATCTTCAACGCGCATCCCACCATCTAGTGTGGATCTCTGAACTTCGCTAAGTACATTTGACTTCAGAAGTACTGTTTCAATACGAATCCTAAAAAAAATTGGCCAAACTTTAAAGATCTCATCACATGTGTATTTGCAGTTCTCTTGAAAGAAATAAGGAAGAGCAAATAAAAGAAATTCTGCTGCGAGGCCACATTGATTATAAACTAGGAACTGCAGGAAGACTTACCTGCAATCTTTAAGATGGTAGAAAGCATCTGAACGGGTTGTTAGCAATATCAGGTACGTGTCAGCCTGCAGGTAAGGTTTGTAAATGACAATGGTCAGCATTGAAAAGTGGTCATGGGCACTATATGCTAAATTGGAAAATAAAGACTACATAAGAAATAATGGATTGGTCACCATCCAACAATTCTTACTCACATCAAAATAATGGACATAAGCATGCAAAAATGCCATAGGATTGTATCTTGGTAAGCAAATTGGTGAGAAAGATTCAGAAGTCCTGCACAAGCCCAGTAACTAAGTAAGCTAAAACATATCCACCCTCAACAACAGTCATTATACAGTCAAGCACGAATAATCAGGACAATAATCTCGACCTCCTTTTAAACTACCAGTAAAGCTGTATAAGGACGACCGTATTAGCAAAATATATTTGTACTACTCATGTTGACGCGATCAGCTTAGTTTCCAGAAGACAAAGTCAAGCCTTCTTGAAGTCAAGTGCACTTGCCTAAAGGACTCAGATGACATTATAAAATTTCCAAGTAGCAGCATGTCGTCGGGATGAAGAGAAGCTTTCTGGGCGCCAACAAGACTGATAACCTGAATTTTAGTTTCAAGTCAAATATTACTCTACCAAATCAAGGAAATCTGACAACAAGAAACAACTGCAACTTTTAAAGAGGTACCTACTCTATGTTTACACATTAATAACGCAAAGAGGACACCAGAATCAGCAACATCTTGCAATATAGCACCAGCGGCTTGTCTTGTTGCATAAGGAAGAGGAAGACAAGAGTATGCATGAAGAAATGCAGCTGGATTCCTGATTCAAGAAAGAGTACCAACATTCATTAACTACCAATTTCCAGAAAGACGGAAGAAGAAATTAAGAAAACCTAAAAATGTTAATATACTCAATTACATGAAGTTCACTTATGCTAAGGAAAATTCGTCTTTTCATTTGTGCCATCTTAATTGGTATGCACTCTCATCATACAACAGGTGCATCAAAAAGGTATTGCAACTTACCAGTTATGCGACTAATCTACCAACACCTCTACGCTTTTGGAATTTTTAATTACCAATTACATGCTTTGATCGAATTCCCCTCGATTAACCATAACACTCCAACCAAGGGAGTTCGGAATTGAGATTCACACTTTTAAATTAAAAGGTAAGGGGAAGAGGCACATACCAACTAAATGAGTGGATTAGGGCTGAGAAGACAACATCTGTTCCTCCAAGCAAGGGTGTCATGTCAAACTTCGGGTTTTTCTCGAAACATCTATTTAACGATTTGGTTAAAATGAGAATCATCTGCATCCATTTAATAATTAATTCATGAGACTTGTATGATGACTCCGGCAAGTAAGTCCTCCACATTGAAAACCACTAGGAAAATCAATGCACTAAGAAGTCAAATGGTGGAGAAGCTTCAAGTACCTGACCATATACAAGCTCCAGTTGTGCAACCAGAGACTCGAACGGTTCTTCTGTACAGCTGATGCATACAAGGTAGATCGGTCCTTTTACAAGAAAAACCACCTGGAGGAGGAATTCAAAGGAAAACAGTAATATCAGTAAATTACAGTGCTTGTACTCCGAGAAAAATTGTTGCAACACAATATGAAAGATTGTGAGACTGCTTTCAGTTTTCCATCAACAGAAAATAATGTGTGGGATAGAGAACAAATGAAGCACCCCAAATGCAACTATAACCAGAATCTTAAACAGCATATCAACTCGCAAATAGTCATCTCCAGTATCAAGGACTTCGCAAGTAGGACACATAGTCTAGAAGATTTAGAAAGAGATTCTACTTCGCGACTTGGTTCAACACAGAACTTAAATGAGAAAGCCGTAACAGAAACATGACAAACCTGGTGCATGCCTGCCTTAACATACTTGACTCGATCTCCCCTGGAAAGGAATATAATTAAGGCAATTGTTACAGCTCAATGAATAGCTAGCGTTAAAGCAAATCCTTTCCAAAACAAAATGAATATAAACTATAGGACTTCATTGTGTTATCCAAAGTACCCATTCTCTACAAAAGATATGATGGCTTGCAGAGTTGCAGAGAATCCTGCCAGCTTGTGCTCATCCCCATATCTAGAAGTTGATAAATTGACATCAAGTAAGCATTATGTGATGGTGAAAGGCGACTAGGTGATCACTAGAGAAGCTGAAACTGCACGCCTGAGGAAATCATTCATAGGCATTTGGGACAAACCTTGAATATATGGGTTTTCCAGAATTACTCAATATAAAGAAGTGTTTCTTCCTCTTTCTCCATGAAATAGAAGCATCATCCTGCACTTCATTGGTACAAAGACAACATTACAAGAGTACATTGACTAAACAACTTCTCTTTACGACTTATGGAAATGAGTTAATGGATTACAACACAGAATCTGAATACTATCTTGAGAATCCTTCATTTCAGTCTTAACTGCTCTCCCCCATTAGCTTGCCCACTTCGTTGCTCTGAATTAGGATGAGCCAACATTTTCTTTCCTATGGACACTCTTCCGTGCTAAGCAGGAAACTATATGAGCACAATTTGATGAAAAGTTGATCCAGAAGTTCAAGTCCATTATATCAAAGCTCGAAATGTTCAGAGACCTAGCTTATGAAGCAGATCCCTCCATTTCATACCTACATTTCCTAACTAGTTCAAGCTGCAGGAAAAAACTAAGTTACCTCATCAACATGCCGCTTCCCAGGAGTCCATTCCGCTTGCGAGTCCATAGCACCTTCAGCGCCATCACCATCGTTCCCAACTTCCTCTATCTCGTCTTCTTCGCTGGCGTCGTCAGCTCTCGAAGCGCTACTTGCACCGCTGCTACCTCTCTCACCAGCATACCCACTGCTGCTCGGACTAGCCGGCGCCTCCACCTCCAATTCCACCTCCGAGTTCGCCCTCCTCCACACAACACCGCCGCCGCTACCACCATCCCCATCGCGAGCCTCGCCAGAACCTATTCCCTCCTCTCGATCGCTGCTGTCGCGATGACCGTTGTCCTCGACATTAACGACGCCGTCAACCGATCCATTTCCCGAACCCTCATCTTGCTGCTCCTGCTGCTGCTCGGCCGCAGATGCGTCATCGGTCCGCGCGACACCATCCGAGTCTTCGAGAGTTAGCGACGATTGGAATTGGCTCTCGAGTGGCTGAGGTTTAAGCTTAGGGTTTGGATCGTCGGACGCGGAGGAGGAGCTGGAATCGGAAGACGACATGGTTCGCAATTGCTGAAAATCCGCGAGCGGTTATCAGAAATTGGCTCTGCAGCGGCGGCGAAGAGAGTATGGATTGGCCGTTTCTGCGTGTTTTTTTCTGGCAGCTCGAGCAAGTGTTGCGATGGCGGTTTCTCGAAGTTCTGCAAATGGAGAGACGGTAGAGACGGGGTTGGGGAAGACGATCGGCTGACTCTGACTCTGAGACCATTAGCTGGATTCTGGAAGCTGGACTTTGGATCCGGGTCTCGGGTCGGCAGGGAAACGACGGGTGGGACGTGGAGTGGTTGAGAAATGAAAAAGGCCCTTTGGAGGTTGGGCTTCCATGGTTCGGCCCAATTCAACCTATTCCCGAAGCCCCAGCCTCAAATAGAAGCCCAAATAGAAAGCCATCTGTCAGTTCGTCGACGCGAAAGTAAAAGAGCAAGAAGTGACAACATCTTGTCAACACTGTCGACAAGAAAGCCCAAAGGCCCACGAAGGAATATTAAATCCCCATCAGCTTTGCTGAAAAACGACAGATGGAAACACATATTAAACGACACCAACCATTGGGCGAGGGCGTCAACGAACTGTCTTGATCGACGGTCCCACGCCCCCTTTAAAACAATCAGTTTTCGCAGATCCGACGGTCCATATTATTTCTCTTTTTTCCCGTCTTATTCGACGTAACATATTATGTAACATGCAAATAATAATAAAAAAGAAATAAAAAATAGTACCAATGACCTTCTTCAATTTTATTAATTAAAACCATTTTGTACGTTTGATTGCATTTTATATTTTTTTATAGGTTTCGATTTGCTGTTAGTTGACATGTAACCATTAGACGTGAACATGACAATTTTTTAAACGTATCAATTAATCTGGATCAAACAATATTATAGCTTAGTGAATATGTATGTATAAAGTACCAATTTTGTGTTTATGACTTTATATGAGGGTTATAACCATCATCCCTCATTCAAAATGATGGTTTAGGTAGAGTTAAGTTACAGTTCGAACCCTCAATAATGAGTTAATGACCGTTAAAACTTCGGGGCTATCAACTTTTTATACGGTAGTTTTGACTTTATACAACGAATCATGACTTATCATTTCATCGTTAGTGACTCGTTAAGTTATCATCAAAATTTCTCCATTACATAGATGAGGCTATGTCGACCAAGTTTCAATCGGCATTAGATTATACCTAAAATAATCTTTCATATCCCCTAAATTATGCGTAGAACTCCTTCAGGTGCAAAACCTTCCTCGTCAATTCACTATCCATTTCTTTTGGGGTGTCGAAACCGCCAAACCCTTTTGAATCTCCGTTTTATTAAGATCAACAAAAAATTTCGGCACGGTGCATGTTACTTGAATAAGCTTTCAGTGTTAAAGATGGTTTAGTCAACTCGATCGTGTTATTGATCGATGAATAAGAGATGAGCATTGCACCACTCCACAAGAACAAATACCAACAAGTTTGTCGTAAAAGAATGAATGGGCCATAAAAGATTTGTGCCTATTTCTTTGTCAACAATTCGAGGTACTGGAATACGAGTACAGGCTGTACTTATCCAATTCGCCACCGTGCTTCCAAATTCAACACAATGTTATCATTATCTCCAATAGTTTCATCTATTACAAATCAAATTATCATTAACCACACTAAAACTCTGCACAACCCAAAATATTTTACGTGAGGTTTCTGTAATTCCCAAGCTATTGGCATATGTTGGGTATATGACTCGGATCCCGCCACGCCAAGGAAAAACCGACGCACCGTTACTAAAGGAGTTGGGCGCGCTAGCACCGACGCAACCAAAAAGGCGCACCAGAAAGGTGCACCAGCACAGCTACCAAGAGAGTTGGGGGCATCAGCACCGACGCGACCAAATTCACAGCCCAAACACCGAACGACGACGTTCGAGTCTAGCGTTGACCAGATCAGCAAAACTGTGGAAAACGACGCTGCGCCCCTCCCGATGAGTGGTCACCATCATATTCCTAGCCTCCTAGGTATAATAAGAGGCTAAATGTACTAGTCGTAGGTAGAGGCATGGTCTAGACCTCTGAGGTATGGTCTAGACCTCTGACATGTCAGTAGTCATGTCACCATGTAACTCACTCACCACCATGTAGCCTATAAATATGGCATTTACTCTGGTGGGTAAGGGGATCAGATTTTGCAGACTCTATCTCTAAGCAAAGAACAAACTTCTCTCTCTAAAAGACACTCTCTCAACTCCATTCTTCCTTCCCTTTGTTCCTAAGTTCTCGGTTGATTCTTGTTGCTTATTCTCCTCGACCCATTCTCGTGAATCTCACTCCTACACCCAGTTAGGTTCAAACAGCATATTTTGATAAGCGCCCTGATAAAGTTCTCTCAAAGTTAAGTGTATTTATCCTCATTAGCTAAATCTAATTACCCCATCTATTTGTTCTTATTTCTGCATGCAAAACCCTAATCTTTTTATAATAGTGTGCTCAAGATCCAATATCTAGATTGTTAATCCATTTTTTTATTAAGAAATCACACTTTGCCTGCCCCCCGCCATTACCACCCAAATTTATTCTCCACCATTAACAAAGCACAAATAAGCACTTAAATTTATCCACTTCCACTTAATTAGCTTTCTCTTTTGGGATTTGTTCTGAAATTTCACTCCTTTTGGTGGGCTCTTTTCATAAGTCACCACTTTAGTACTTTACTCAATCCAATTAAGTTCCAAACCGCGCACTTCACAGCATCTTATGATTTAAATGATCCAACCACTAAATTGACATAGTGATAATGTCGGAAAAAGTAACACTCGTCATATTCTATGTTCAAATTTTGTGACTAACAATTAATCAATGGTGGGATAAGGATTTAGATTGAGAAGAAAGAAGAAAGAGAGAGAAACGTGACAGTTTCCACGAATTGAACATAGATCTCGGAGCGAGGATGAAGATAAGGAGACTTGAGAGCATTCATTCATGCCACTTTTAAACGTTTTTCTTTGAAGAATCTCAACATATTAATACACATCATAACCAATTTTGGTCAAGAAAGAGATAATTTGTAGTCCCATCTGAATTGCACATAGCTTTACCATCGATAATCTATCTAAAAAGAAGATAAAAATCAGTCACTCCAACAAATATCATTGTTATTTAACATGTGAGTATATAATCAAGCCCAATAAGCATGTACGAGTACGAGACGAAAACAAGCACAGTTTTAAATCCAAAATATTCAGTCAAAAAAGATTCAAACGGTTCGATTAGCTCAAAGATGAAGCTAAAAATGTCACTCTCCAATCAACATTATGCATATTATAATAAAGACGATTTACTCACCATTATGCATATTATAATAAACTAGATTTACTTTGATGGAAGGGAATTTTGTCATATTGTTTAACATATATGAGTTCTTAGTTGGCAGACGGTGGAGTATCTTATGGACTGTCAAATCATTTTAAAATATAATTATGGATTTGCATTATCACCACCCTTCTATATGAACACATAATAATAGTTTATGTCATATGCGGTTTAGATTTTCTTGAACAAATCGAACCCTAATATTCGCAATTAGCAAGGCAGCCTTATCCCCACAACCACAACCCACTTCCACTGTTTTACTTCTTAATTATGATTTTTTTGCTTCTTCTCCCTTAACCTAATGAAATTTAGGTTAATTCAAATAATGTTACAGCATTTAATGGGTTGTATGAAAAATTGAACTTGTGATTTTAGCTTGTATTTTCTTTCTTTTAAATTATATTTCATCCATAATATAAATAATAAATATGCAATTAAATAATTATCAATGATAAAATCACATTTCCACACATAAGTCATAGAATACATACATTACTCAAATGTTTAATCTCATAATAAGTACTAACATAAAAATCTATGGAGTTTGCAATTATAGTAATTCAGAAATTCGGTTCTCGGTCGAAAGGACCTTGATTTCCGAAATATATCATTTTCCCTTCCGAATTCCGAACCAAATTAATGCTATTCGGTTAGGGTCGAAAGGATCTTGATTTCCGAAATATATCATTTTCCCTTCCGAATTTCGAACCAAATTAATGCTATTCGATTAGGTAACGTACCGAACCGTATGGCCACCACACCACTACTCCCCACCCAACAAGAAAGGAGACTTCTAGCACAAAACTGTTATTGACCAAGGGCAAATGATAATAAGTGTGAAAGTTACTAAAATATATCTTGAATGGAGTGGAATATTTCTGATGAAATATATTAATAATACAAATACAAATAATTGATGAAGTTAACAGATTGATTAAAAAAAACTCAATCCCCTTCATCAATCGAACCAAGATAAAAATTTTAAAAAGGGTAAAGATTAGGAAAAATACCCAATCTACCGACTACCGGCCTCCTGTCACAATCCCCTCTCTATAAAAACAACAAAAATATAAAACTTTTAAAAATTAAAATTGAAATCCACCCCCGCAAAAAGTTAATAATTATTCCCCTCTAATTACTTTCAAAAAAAAAAAAATGAAAATTTTCAATCTTGAAACCCAGTTTTCTCCCAAATTGCATTTCGGACCCTACTCAGATCCCTCCCTTTCAACGTCCTCCCCACGCCTTCGTGGACGGAGAACGACGCGATCCTCGTCCTCGCCATCTGCCTCGCCAGGAACTCGTGCGGCGGCACCCGCATCCCGCCGCCGTCGGCGTAATCATCGTCCAATTCTTCTCCCTCCTCGTCGTCGTCAAACGGATCCCGGCGCTGGTTATCCCGGTACTCATCCTTCAATATCTTCGACCAGTCCGGTATGTTGACCGGCAGCGACGACGCGGCGGATCCGAACTTCACCGCCGCCACCGTCGACCGATTCTTGCCGCCGATCCTCGACCCGGCCTTCCGGAACTCCGGCGACTCCACGGCGGCGTGGTGGCGGTCGTAGATGTCGCACTCGTCGAGTTCGAAGGAGGAGGAGTCGTGGTGGCTGAGGAGGTGGTGGTGGTGGTTCGGAAGATCCACGGGGAGGAATCGGTAGTTCTGCCTGGCTAAGTAACTCTTACTCGCCGCCATCGAATTCGCGAGAAGAAAGAAGAAAGAAGAAGAAGATCGGGGAAAAGCTGATAAGATCACAGTCTCTCCCGATTGAAATTTTCAATTGATTCTAAATTTAGGGTTTCTGTTTGTTTGGATTGGGGATTTTTTTTTTCTTTCTACTGTGGTGGGTTTGTTTCAGGGAAGGCAGATTTCGAGGTCCCTTTTTATAAAGGGTGTGGTGGGGGTTGCGGTAAATGGATAAGATTGGCTGCTTTGGCTATTTTAATATTTTTTTCCTTTTTCGAATTCTCAGAAACTCGAAAACATTATCGTGAAATGACCTACACGCCCCTCGTGAAAGCGACACGTACAAGACTTTTGGACTGTCCACACCGGAATTTCACACCGGAATGCCGTTTTACCGCGGCGAACAGATGAAACGAAACAACTTCCCATCTAAACCTGCCACGTGGAACCCGCTGCTGAAGTTCACCGGACAGTGGATGGACGCCACGTGGAGGTGGTGAATTGAAAAAGTGAAAACGGCAGTCGACATGTTGCCGTACAGTGAGGGGCAGTTACGGGAATCTACTAAAAAGTTCCTCTCCGCCTTTTAACCATCGCGAAACAAGGCTTTTTTGTCGCGACTCGATGGCCCAAGGCCCAAACAGAGAGGTGAGGGAGGGCTGGGTTCAACATGGGCCCGGTCCCGGGCCCGGAGAGAGGACAAATGGCAAATGCGGTCCCCCAATCCCTCCAAAGAGGCTGTGATATGGACACGTGTGGAACGGCTTTGTCATCGGGCAACACGTGGAGACGTCTCCGTTACGCTTAATGGGATTAGGATGTCGAGTGTCACGTGAAGTGGTCTGTGGATGGGACCCACCAGCCCACTTGGATCTATCGCGCAGTTGCCAGCTGGACCTCTCGCTGTCCCTCTGAAATGCGACACCTAATTTATTTTTAATTTTTTTTTTATTTGCCCCACATAAAATCACCATTAACCTCTTTTTTTAGGGAATTGATAAACGTCGTCCTTAAAATTACTATTGATCGTCCTAAAAAATAACAAATTTACACTTTTAACCTTTTGTCATCTTTAGCAAACAAACATCACTTTAACTAAAAAAAAATGAAAAACACTCAATTTCCCACGCTCTCGAATTCATCGTTGACATTCTCGAGTCGTAATCGTTGGGAATACGTCCGAATCATGAGTAGCGACTCCGACGAGGTAAAAATCAGATTTTTTTTCAAAAAAACCCAAAACCCCTCAACCGAAGCCAATTTTCGGTTGTACCATGGCTCAACCTAAGGCAATTTTCGGTTGTACCATGGCTCAACCTAAGGCAATTTTCGGTTGTACCATGGACCAACCGAAAATCACCTTCGGTAGTACCATGGCTCAACCTAAGGCAATTTTCGGTTGAGCCATGGTGCAACCGAAGGTGATTTTCGGTTGGTCCATGGTACAACCGAAAATTGCCTTAGGTTGAGCCATGGTACAACCGAAAATTGGCTTCGTTGAGGGGTTTCAAATTTTTTTTGGATTTGTTTGGTTTATATCAATAATTTTCTATTCTTTTACTACGATTTATGGTTCGGTCCATAAGATAATTTGTTGGATTTTGGTTTATATTTTTTTAGATTTATGGAAGGGGAGGGGTTGTTTGTTTTGTGTTTGATTTTGAAATTCAAAATGGCAATTCGGTAAATTACATATTAAGTTAGGAGGATGGTTAGTAATTTTTAGGACGACCTTTAACCATTCAGGTTTTTTACCCAAAATCCTAGATATTTTTAAAAGTATTTGGATTTTGGAAGTTTGTAACCGCAATGCACAGGATAATCGAGCCAATGAACTTCAGATTGTGATGGCTGATGTGTCTTATATTTTGGCCAGTAACTGAACTTGGAAGCAGTGTATAATAAACAAAAATTTTTTTATCTCTGACGGTAAAAATTTAGTTATGAATCTAATATCGATTTATTGTACGCTATATCAAACAAAACAATATATATTTTTTGATATTTTGTACATACTTGATTTAATCAACCGATAATATTGAGTACCACTAAGATTCGAATAAATGACCACTTGAATCCTCCTACTTTTATTTATTTATTATTTATATACCTATCTTATCTAACTACAAATCAATCCAATAAAATACAAAGCTCCCTAAAGTATTGATATCAACAATGGAATATATATAGAAGAAATTAGAAATTAAAAAAAAGTCCGATATGTTTCATGGACGAGCACTTCTACTATGCTATATAGAATTGGTGCTTTAATGTACAACTCAAAGTTGTACCATAACATTAAATGTATAAGTTCAGGTTGTACCATGAAGCAATTTGTGCCATTATGTTATGGTACAATTTTACAACTTGAAGTTGTACCATCACATAAAGGTACAAGTTCAAGTTGTACCATAAAAAAATTTGTACAAAACAAAAAGTATATGTACAATCTGAAGTTGTACCATAACGTAAATGTACAATTTTAAGTTGTACCATAAAGACAAAAACCTATAACACTAATACTATATAGCATGCTTAAAGTGGTTCTCCGCGTAGGTGCTTAGCCCACTAATTTGATTCGAATAAGTCAATAAAAACGACACTTGGTTCAAGGCTCTAGCAAAAGAACAAACAAAGATGTGAAAAAATGGCTAATTAATTAGTACACAAAAACTTGTCCTCCACTTCATTCACTAAACAACTAATATGATGATAGTGGGATTCAGGTATTAGAATTTAGATACGGTCTCTCTATTGATAAGTTTGTTAGGTATACTTTAGTACACATAAAAGTGAATAATAGCTTTTGAAGTTCTATCAATGAAGGCATTCTTTTAGTGGTAACGTGTGTAGCGATGACAAGATTAACTTCAGTAATCGGGTAAGATAACGTCAATGAAATCAGCAAATGAGTCCGTTTTTTTTTATATCCTCGTAGGTTATATTTTACTCGATTATTAAGATAGTTGTAGTGTACGAGGGGGCATTGTCATGTCGATCGTCATTTATCTTGTAAATGTTAAACACCGCTTGTTTAATATGCTTGTTGGATTAGACATTTGAGAATATCGATCAATGAGTTCTTTTGACAATTCGTGGGGTTATGAAATTTGCTTTGAAGATATATCATTGCGGTGGTCGGACAAAAGAGAAAGCAAAGAGATCGAGTTCCCAACTATGACGACAAACAAATTGTTCTACTTATTGATGATACAAAAAAAATGCATGTCAATGAAAATTTTGAACTATACATTACCATATCCATATGCACCTCCAATTATATTTGGGTACTAAAAATAATACATCTCATTTTCACGTGATTAGTGTCCGTCCAAAAATCTAAATTGATGATTATATACATTGAACGTTGTTAATTATGACGACCTTTACTATGAACACTATTAATTAGTTCAACCGACCCCTATATAAACAATATACATTTCAAAGAATCTAAGGGAACAGGTACTAAACACTCCCATAAAAAAATAAAAAAGAACAGGTACTAAATAGTAAATACCATGGATTGGTAATTGGACTCGTATTAAAAAAAAGTTTGGGAAAACGTAGCAATCTACCAACACAACCTTTTTAAAATCACTCACATTTACACTTTGTCGCAGGTTTATGTATTTTTTTTTTTACTAAAGATAATCATATATACGGATTAGAAAAGAGATCATAACACCCTGGACCGAAGTCAGGTCACAAAATCAAAAGAGCGACACGAGTTCGGGTACAAGAAAAGGGCTTGACGAGCCACCAAATGGGCTACCCTATTACTACGCCGACCAACAAATCGCTATATGCTCAGACAGGTAGCTTAAAACTTCACGGAAAATGGCCCCATCACGACTATCACCATTCTGAGCTTGGTTAAGTCTATCAATAACGACCTTAGCATCACCTTCGAACCGGACCACCGATAAACCCCTCTGAACGCACCAAAGGACCGCATCCCGGAGGACCAAAAGTTCCACCACCATGGGGTCATCCAGTCCGGCGAAGTGAACAGTCGAGGCCGCCAGAACCACCCCATCCGGAGCCAGAAGAACCCAACCCCCAGCCGCATGCGATCCGTGGCGTGTTGCCCCATCCCACTTACAGACCACTGCACCAGGGGGAGACGACGGTTCCTCACTACCTCCAGCCAACAGAACACGAACCGTCTTATCCTTAGGTAAAGTAACCCACTCATGCAACTGTTGCTGGTACTATCTCATTAGAATAGGGATCCCAATTTGTTTGCCTTAAAAAACAACCCAGTTACGGGACTTCCAAATCTGCCACAACACAGCAACAAATGCCATGACTTGATGGGAATTCTGGATAAGAGCCAGCACCTTCTTTAGGAACAGGGGGAACGTATGACGTGGGAGACCCTGGCCTAGATGTTGCAGACCTGCATAATCCCACAAGGCTCGGGCCACAGGGCACTCCAGAAAGAGGTGCTCTATAGTTTCAGACTCTCCCCCAACAGACCGGGCATCGAGGATGGACCAGAACATCCTTTTGCAATAAGAGCTTCCGTTCTGGGGAAGAAAACGATGCAGGATTTGCTAAAGAAACACCTTCAATTTGGGAGGAATCGAGGAATTCCACAAGCGTGACCTAGCTCCTCGTGTCCATCAGCATTGCCACGTGATAGGGGGACGACTTGTGTTCAGTGGATATTGTATAAGAGTGGCATGCAGTCGATGGATCACTGCAGCGGGAGGAATGGAGAGCTGCTGCATTTTCTCAGAAATCTTAAGGAGACGAAGAAGCAACGTAACGTTAATTTAACAAATATAAATAAATGCGGTGGTGTGGGAGTTGGGGGAAACTTTGGCTCTGTCTCAAAATGATGAGCCCAATGCAAATGCAACCCTTTTTTCTATGGACTGGAGGTCCCCCAAAGATGCGACCGGAGAGAATGACAGAAAAATGATAACTAATAAGGCTGTGGTTCATTGCATTTGTACAAAGTTTTGGTGTGGATGTGGTGATTTTTAAGTCATCTCGATTTGGAGGTCTCCATCCAATTAAGGGATGGCGCAACACTGGAATAGAAAACGACTGAACTCAACCCGAAAGAAATATTCTCGGCTTATCCCAATTCCCAATTACGGTGTTGTTTGTGGCCAAGAATGCGGTGGCGGAGAACAGGAGAGAGGATTCGCCGTTTGATCTTAATTTAATACTTTTATTTTTATCTTCTTAATAGTTAAAAATGAGGTGAAATTTAAAAAAAAAATTTATTTTTTAATTGTCACGTCACACATGTAACAGTCAACTTTTATAGTTGACTGTCACGTAAGCAAAAGTTAACCGAGTTAGACCGAGAGTGACCAAATGTGAACAGTTTCAGTAAACTGAAGTACCACCAATAAATTTAAATATTTTAAGTGACCAAACTTGAAACATATTTTTTGTATTCTCAGTAACCAACCATGCAATTAACCCTAATTGTTGTGACAAGTGAGCATTCATCTATAATAATTATCGCGAAAGAGACGACAGAGAGAAACAGCAACGTTTCATTTCTTGCAAAAAACTCCAACTCGGCCCCGCTCATTACCTATCCAAATCTATCATCATCGTCACTTTAGGTTGGATATATACTGGCAACTTGCACCTTCAAATCCTAATTCCTTAATTTGGAATGGGCAGCCAACAGATACTGGGCCGAAAAGGCACGGCTAACAAGGAAGACCCTGTGCAACAAGGCCCAAAACTGTTTGTCCGGCCCATTGCCATCACTGAACGGAGCCAATCCGTTCACAAATGCAAAGATCATACGTGCAGACTGTGTGAACATCATCATCATCATAATTAAGCACATCCAGATCTCACCAACTGTTCAAGGTATAGAAGAAGCTAGGCCGAGCTAATCAAGCACTAATAATCAGGAAGAGAACTAATCAATTGAGGATGTAATCAAAGCAGACTACACATTCCATTACCTACACAAAGCTGCAATTCACTACCACAATTTGACCGACGTTTGAATACTTGGTAACCACAAGAGCCAGATAAGAAAACATGAAACAACCAAGGAGCAGGATTCGGAGTTCATCCAGTAAAACATTCGGCAGGTGAAGGAACGAGTGAAGGCGACTATGGGTTAGAAAGATCCTATGAAATCAGACCTAAGTTTTCTTTCTATATCTTAAAACCAACCAATCATCTCACACATCATGATCGCAACGATACATATATATATATCTGATAAATCACATAGTACTGCGACTGTTAACCAGCCGAGCGAATAACAGTTTGCACCAGATGGAGAACTAGCTCCAGCTAATGGTTTCCATAATGCTAAGAGCAGACAACACAAAGAAAGCAACAGAGCTAGTGGAATATCAGACCAGCAGCAAGACCCAATATTATGTAACCAAGAATGTTTAATGCCTAGTTCAACCACTCTCCTAAGAAATCAATCACAATGCATGAACAGAGCAACAACAGCAAACAATTCAGAAACATAAACACAGTCCACCAGACTATCATGGACCATAATCACTCACGACCCATAATAAGCATTGAAGCACACACACTAACGGAGCAAAATGGCAAGACTATATCATGTCTAACAATCACCCCAACAAGTAAACCAACTCCAAAAGCCATTCTCAAACATTCGAAACAACAATTGAGGCAAAACCCATATGTTTGTTCTCTGAGAAAAATCAACAAAAGGGCTCAAGACTACCCAAGACATAATAGACGAGCAAACAAAAAACAGCAGCTACAAGACTAAACTCTTACTCAAGCGGGACCTCGATTTCGCCATCGGTAATCTCCTGCTGCAAGTCCTTCGGGTCCTTCCCATCGACCGTGCACCCGACCGAGACACAGGTCCCCAAAATCTCCTTGATCGTGCCGCTGAGATCCTTCGCCATCGACCTGGGGCTCATCACCTTGGCAATCTCAATCACGTCGTCGAGGGAGATGTTCCCGTTGTGTTTAATATTTTTGGTCTTCTTCCTGTCCCTCTCGGGCTCCTTCAGGGCCTTGATCACCAGCGCAGCGGCGGAAGGGACGACGGTGACTTTCGCCTGACGGTTCTGCACGGTGAGCTTGACGGTGACGCGGAGACCCTTCCAGTCCTTGGCGGTCTCCTTGGCGATGTCTTCTCCGATTTTCTTCGGCGAGAGACCGAGTGGGCCGATCTTGGGAGCGAGGGAACTGGCCGCGCCGACTTCGCCGCCGGTGACGCGGACGAAGACGTCGACGACCTGGGACGGGTCGAATTTGGGCGGCATTGTTTTCGCTGCTCGGCGGCGACGGAGGAGGAAGAAGAAGATTAGGGTTTTACTGAATGGTGAGCGACGGCAATTCTCGCGGCAGTGGAAATGTTGGAAAATGGCTTGGTATATGTACTAGGGTTTTTATTTTTTCTCGGCAGAAAACAGTTGGGGGCCCATTTTCTTCTTAGGCCCGTACAAATGTCGGTTATTTCCTTTTCCATGCAATCAACATTCAGCCCATGAAGATGTTACAGCCCAAAGCAGCCCACCGAAAAAAATTATAATTTCCACCTCTCAATTCTCATCTCATACCCATCTAATTTGCATTTTTAAAGATGTGGCGCATGGTCGGGGCGGTGCGATTTTGGAGGAGATACGAGTGGCGGTGTCTTCCTTCTCCATGTTTTCGTGTACATTTACTCCTCGCAGGTTTAACAGGGCTGGCCATTTAGTGGCACAACAGGCCCTTTTATCGGCAATTCGACTACTTGTCGACTAGCGCGTTTGGTTGTGTGATGTTCTCTGACTATTTATTTCCATCTATCTATGCCAAATTTTTTTTTTTTGCATTTTTAAAATTGTCGTGTTATTCATTTAATAGTCAAATTAACATAGTTGACTGCTACTCAAGATTTTTTTACCAAAATTTGATGAAGGGTGATTATTGGTAAAACTTGTGATCATTAATGAAATAAAATTTTGTTAGTGACAATTGTGAAACGTATATATAAAGACGGTCACCAAATGTGCTATTTACTCGAGAGAACGGGTTGGGAACCTCAATGGTCGTTTACAGCTTCTCACATTGATCCTAATGATGACAATTTGAACTCGCCCCGCGGTATTACCCGACTCGCTGTAGCGTAGGGCGTGGCATGACTATCTACTTCCGACTAATCGTGTCCCGCCCCATTCTTGACCCATTCTACCTCAATTTCTCACAATATCTATACATATTTATCCTATTTTGACTTTTCTTCAAGTAGTTAGAGTCGATCTTTCAACTGGTTAGGCACAATTACTCATTCTATTATCACTAATTTCCATGAATAAAGTGTTTTTCCATTCGTTTTATCGTAAAAAGTAAAATTTGCGTGTGTTTTTTGAAATAACATGTAAGATTGGGTCGACCCACCCCGACCTATAGTAGCGGGGGGCAGGACATGAATATTGAGGTACTCGCCCCGCCTCGCTCCATTGCCATCACTAATTGGTCCTATGTAAATGTCAATAATCTGTTGCATCTGTTCAACTAGGTCCTCATCATAGTCTTATCATATATTATGATCCCTATCGTCCATGCAATTGCAACCACATTTTTGTGATGAATTTGGTGAAGCAAATTTGGATGTATTGAATTGATTGATTGCATTGATAGGAAATGCTAAAACTACCACATGGTTTACAGAGTCATCAATGACCGCCAGGACCCCATTCTATTTATTTGCATCGCAGCAAGCACGCAACTTGCAACCATATGACATGATTTTCACGAGGAACTGTTAGCAAACGGTATATGATCCACGATTGAACCTCACCCAACAACTCGAGTTATTGGGACCAATTGGTTCTTGACATGGTATCAGAGCCTTCTGTGACCGTGAGGTCTTCTGTTCGATTCCCGGTGACCCCCATCTGTTTCTGTTAAGCACACGGTGTCCGGACCTGTGCCTGTCCAAACTCCAAGCCTATATGAATGGCTTGTGTTTGAAGGGGGGTGTTAGTAAATGGTATATGATCCACGATTGAACCTCTGCCAACAACTCGAGTTATTGGGAGCAACTGGTTCTTGACATGGTATCAGAGCCTTCTATGACCGTGAGGTCTTCTGTTCGATTCCCGGTGACCCCCATCTGTTTCTGTTAAGCACACGGTGTCCGGACCTGTGCCTGTCCAAACTCCAAGCCTATCTGAATGGCTTGAGTTTGAAGGGGGGTGTTAGCAAACGGTATATGATCCACGATTGAACCTCTCCCAACAACTCGAGTTATTGGGACCAATTGGTTCTTGACAGGAACAAAATACAACACAGTCTACTGTCGGCACACTCCAGTCGACTGTTAGATGCAATTCGATGAGTTCTGACTATTCTGAACGGTATATCACAGATCAGCGAATAATGTCACTAAATTTACCGTGACGTATTGTATAGCAGAGAAATATAGCAGTCTAACCTATATATACAAAGTCACAATCTCATCTAACTCACAAAGTCACAATCTCCTCCCCTCTCTTTCTCCCATCGTCACAAGAAATCCTAGTAAAAATGAGCCAACAACATGATCACTCGCTAGGGAACATGAGCGGTAACGAGCTCCTCAACGCTCAGGCTCGCGCCTGGAACTACAGCTTCAACTACATCGTCTCCATGGCGCTGAAATGCGCCGTCGAGCTCGGCGTTCCCGACGCCGTCTCAAAGTCACCGGAGCAACCCATCTCCCTCACCAACCTTGCCACCTCCCTGCCGCTCCACCCTTCCAAAAACGACGCCCTACGCCGCCTCATGCGCCCCCTCGCCCACGCCGGCTTCTTCACACTGCATAATCGGTAGGTTTAAGGCTCGGAAAATTTTGTCTGGGGTTTTTCCTGTCTCCAGATCTTTCGGAGACAGACAGACAAATTTCATTCCCGGCGAATAGTGCCCGACTGCCTGTAGGTTCTGTTCTCTATTCTTTTGGAGACAACAAAAATAAAATTAAAAAACGAAAGTCGTCTCCAATATCTGAGACATAGTCGTCATCTAAAAAAAACATATCAATTTGTCATCATATATCTAGGAATTCATGATGATATGTCGTCGTCCCCTATGTAGTGTTTTTCAACAAATTGCTGACCGGTTCATTAGGTTGGTGGTTAAACAGACCGAATGTGGTTACGAGACAATAATCAGTCCCATTATCAAGTTTTTTTTTTCCGCAGATAACAACTCGTCTCCCGTAAAGTGTTTTCGAGACATTAACCTCTCTGCTAGAAACTATCTTAAAAGACATTAAGTCATCCCTAGTACAATATATTTTCGAGTACGACAGAGTCTGTCGTACTCATTACCCGACGACGAAATAAAATTATTGTCTCTAATACTTGTCCCCTACGCTCATTAATTTTTTTAGTGAAGTCGAAGGGGAAGGAGAAGGAGAAGGAGGAGAAGATCATTACTCCCTCACCACCGCCGGGAAGTTGTTCCTCCGCGGCGGCTTCGGGCCGTCGTACCTCGACCTCCACCTCGACCCCACCACGATGACGTCGTGGGGGATGCTGAGCGTGTGGTTCATCTATAGCGCCGACGCCGTCCCCTTTGTGGCGGGCCACGACGGCGCGTCGTTTTGGGAGCACATGGAGAAGGACCCGGTGAAGAAAAAGTCTTTCCACGACTCCATGGCCGCCGACTCCGTGCTGGTGGCCGGGGTTCTGGTGGCGGAGTGCAGGGAGGTGTTCGACAGGGTGGAGTCGCTGGCAGGGCCGGTTCACAATATTCGGAGGCCCTGTTCGAAAATAAAAAATGTGGCCTCAAATTTTCTCCCCTCAAAATGTTCTCTTTTTTTTTTTACGCTTACAATTACCTAATTCAAATTTTTTAGTTTACCTAATTCAAATTTTATAAAATAAAAATATACCCAAATGTCCAAACCAATACTGCTGCGAGCGGCTCTCTTTGCTTGGTTGGCTGAGTATTTAACTCAAAAACGTAATGGAGGGGTATTAGGGAATTGAGAAGTTGATTGGTAGGGAAAGATATTAGGGATGAGCATTGACTATTGATTGGTGGAGAGGCGTTGGTGAAATGAAATTTTGTTAGTGACAAACGTGAAATGTATATATAAACACGGTCACCAAGTGTGCTATTTACTTGAGAGAACGGGTTGGGAACCTCAATGGTCGTTTACAGCTTCTCATACCGGTCCTAATGATGACAATTTGAACCCGTCCCGCGGTATTACCTGACCTGGCCTGCGATTGGGCGAGTACTATTACCCGACCCGCTATAGCGCGGGGCGGGGCATGACTATCTACTTTCGACTCGTTGTGCCCCGTCCCATTCTACTTCAATTTCTCACAATATCTATACATATTTATCCTATTTTGACTTTTTTTCAACTAGTTAGAGTCGATCTTTCAACTGGTTAGACACAATTACCCATTCTATTATCAATAATTTTCATGAATAAAGTGTATTCCCCTTCGTTTTATAGTAAAAAGTAAAATTTGCGTGTGTTTTTTGAAATAACATGTAAGATTGGGTCGACCGGTAGTAGCGTGGGGCGGGGCATGGTTATTGAGGTACTCGCCCCGCCTCGCCCCGCTCCATTGCCATCACTAATTGGTCCTATGTAAATGTCAATAATCTGTTGCATCTGTTCAACTAGGTCCTGATCATAGTCTTATCATATATTATGATCCCTAACGTCCATGCAATTGCAACCACATTTTTGTGATGAATTTGGTGAAGCAAATTTGGATGTATTGAATTGATTGATTGCATTGATAGGAAATGCTAAAACTACCACATGGTTTACAGAGTCATCAATGGCCGCCAGGACCCCATTCTATTTATCCGCATCGCAGCATTGCAGCAAGCACGCAACTTGAAACCATATGACATGATTTTCACGAGGAACAAAATACAACACAGTCTACTGTCAGCACACTCCAGTCGACTGTTAGATGCAATTCGATGAGTTCTGACCAATCTGAACGGTATATCACAGATCAACGCATAATGTCACTAAATTTATCGTGACGTATATATATTTATAGCAAGCAAACAAGGACTTTCATAATCTCATCTAACTCACAAAGTCACAATCTCCTCCTCTCTCTTTCTCCCATCGTCACAAGAAACCCTAGAAAAAATGAGCCAACAACATGATCACTCGCTAGGGAACATCAGCCATACAACCAAATGACTTCTGACAATTGCCTTGTTCAATCCATCCTTATTAAAAATTCTTCACTTTTATCTGAATAGCTCAGTTTATACTTTTGTAACTATAAATGTTTTTAGTATAAATATCTCAACTAACAAACAGATGTTTAATTATTGTTTAATCCTCGAATTTAGATTTTTCTACCAATACATTCACATATTAAAACGAAGATTGTCAACCTTTGTTTGATCAATGTCTAGATCAGTGGTTGATGTAACATTATGTTTACTATACATCAACTATTTGTCCCTCTACAAACTTTATTTTATTGATGTATACATAGATATAATGCAAAATATCTCTCTAACTTCATATGTTACTTTGCAAGGAATCTTGTGTCTTATCCTAGGGTATGAAGCCAAACTTCGTCAACAATTATACTTAAGTAATTTTGAAAACTTTGATTTATAATTCTCGACAATAACTCCAAGTCTGAAAGAAAATTTCCGAGCATACGACTTAGGACCTTAATAGTTCTTGCTCATTCAACATGATCTAGAGCAAATATCTTTAATGTGAACTTATGACACATTAAAAAATTATTGCACATGTGTTTCAAAATGATACGAATGAATAATAAGTTTTTTTAAAATAAATAACTATAACTACTCGATCAATTTTATATTCAGACATTTGCTAAATAATACTTGTTTTATTATATAGACATACTTTATAAATAAGAGAGTGTTTCATAGTAAAAAATAATTGAATGTCAAATGTTTATTTTCTCTCTTTTCATATATTTTTTTTATCGATGAAATATTATTATTTATGTGATTGGCAGTTTACATATCAGTACCTATATTATTACAGCTTACCATATTGGTTTTATTATCCAAAATCCAAATGACTTAATTGGCCGTTTACATATCAGTACCTATATTATTACAGCTTCCCATATTGGTTCCTATGCAAATGTCTATGATCCTGTTGCATCTGTTCAACAGGGTCCTTATCATAGTCTTATCATATTATGATACCTAACATGCATGCAACCACATTTTGTGATGGAATTGGTGAAGAAAATTTAGATGTATTGAATTGATTGATTGCATTGATACAGAAGCTCGTAAGCCTTATATAAAAGAAAGAGAGAGAAAAAAAACCTCTCAAAAAGCAAGAGGTCGTTTTGAAGGAGTATTTGTTGAGTTATTCTAGTTGAAATAACTCAGAATCAATTATTTAGATCTAAATAACTAGTTTGCCACATTCTACTTAGATGAGCGATTTGGAATAACTCCTACCCCTATTTTATTTCGAAATAACTCATTTTACCCTTAAGTTATTGCAAATATCAAATGTGAATGGTTTGTCCAAACAAGATGCTTTAATCCTAACCATCGAAATAGTAGGTGAACAACCCCTGTGGTTTAGTAGGCTCCGCTGTCGCTCAAGCGGCACGTGGGGCTGAGGTTCCCTGGGTTATCAAATAAAAAAAATAGTAGGTGAACAATGAATGAATTATTTTAGGGATGGCAAAAATATCCGTAACCGTGGATATCCGCGCGAACCCGACCTAATCGGGTAGGGTAAAACCCGAACCCGAAGGACATTTAGTGGGTACGGGTAAAACCCGAACCCGAATATTGCGGGTAATGGGTGAGCATGGGTTTCTCAGTATCCAACCCGAACCCGCCCGATTATACACATACATATGTATTTTGTCTAGAAATAGTCATTATTTTTCTCTAACATATTTTATATTTAGCATATAAATATAATATTTTCATGAAATTGTGTTGTTTTAATTAATTTTCTTCATTCTAGTGAATTATTGTCATACTTTTCCTCTTGCGTAATGTGAGAATACGTGTGAATGTTAATATATTAGTTGGAGTTATGAAGAGAAATCATTACCCATGGATAACCGTGGATACCCGAAACCCGAACGGGTATGGGCATGGTTTTAATTTTCTACCCGTTTCATATGTGGGTATGGATATGGGTAGAACCCGAACTACTTTGGGTAGGGTAACGGATATGCACTATGCGTCCCCAACCCGACCCATTGCCATCCCTAAATTATTTGCCTATACAAATATATATATTGAATATATAGTGTCAACATTTATATTCAGCATTTAGTATTAGTAAATACTCAACCTACTTATCTACCAGGCAGGCTAGAGCCATCAATGCTTCTACAGCCAGCCTAATCGGAAGAAGAAGGATGGCCGCCCGGACCCCATTCTATTTATTACTTATTAGCATCACAGCAAGCAACTTTCAAGTTTCAACCAAAAGATTATCACGAGGAACAAAATACAACACGTACGTATGCATATGTAGTAGGGCTGGCTATTTGGTTTTACTCGAAACCGAATCGTATAGCTCGGACCGAGATCGGATAGCAAACAATTCAATTCAATCCAATCTTCGGGCTTAGATTTGAGATAAAAAAATCGTTTGGTACCGGATCGAAAATCGGATAAGAGAGTCCAACACCCAAAACTTAACCAACTCCTCACCCTTTGAGTTTGTCGGCCACTCAAACCCCCACAAGCTCAATCTATAATCAAGACCGAATTGGTATCAGACTGGGTCAAGACCGGACCTGATCAATACCAGACTGTATCAAATCCAATCTTTGGTCCTTATATTCCTGAAAAGACCGGACTAGGACCGGATCAATTCGAGCCAATTTAACCGGATCGGATCGTATAACCACCCCTAATATGCTGTATGATAACCATCGGTACACTACAAGAGTACAGTCAAACTTTAAGTGATCTTGTTGCTAGATGTAATTCAAAGTTTCAAACTACACCACCTATATATATATATGTATATCAAGCAGCCTAGGACTTCCACCATCTCATTATCTCCAACTCCTCCTTTTTCTTTCTTTCCACAAGAAACCCTAGGGGGGAAAAAAAATGAGCCAACAACTTGATGATTTGCTAGGGAACATCACTGGCGACGAGCTCCTCGAAGCTCAGGCTCGCGCCTGGAACTACAGCTTCAACTACATCGTCTCCATGGCGCTGAAATGCGCCGTCGAGCTCGGCGTCCCCGACGCCGTCTCAAAGTCACCGGAGCAACCCATCTCACTCACCAACCTCGCCACCTCCCTGCCGCTCCACCCTTCCAAAAACGACGCCCTACGCCGCCTCATGCGCCCCCTCGTCCACGCCGGCTTCTTCACACTACATAATCGGTAGGTTTAAGGCTCGGAAAATTTCGTCTCTGGGGTTTTTTCCTGTCTCCAGATCTTTCGGAGACAGACAGACAAATTTCATTCCCGGCTAATAGTCCCCGACTGCCTATAGGTTCTGTTTTCTATTCTTTTGGAGACAACAAAAATAAAATTAAAGAACGAAAGTCGTCTCCAATATCTGGAGACATAGTCGTCATCTAAAAAAAAAAAAAACATATCAATTTGTCATCATATATCTAGGAATTCAGGATGATATGTCGTCGTCCTTTATGTAGTGTTTTTTCAACAAATTGTTGGACACAGCAGAAATGTGGTGAGATATAAGATCGAAAAATAAAGAGGAAATTATTTCACTCTATTATTATTTATTAATCTCACACTATATAGGCAATTATTACCTATACAAAGAGCCCTCAAGATTTAATTCCACTCTAGCTCTCTGATGTACTACTCAAACCACACACTAGCTCTATTTATAGTGTTGCTAACCGCCATAGAAGAAGCTCCTGGAGAGCATTTATTACACTCGGCGGAAGGGATGAAGATTATCACCTTGCTGTAGCTAACTTGTCCATTAGTATTACTTATATGTCTAGCTTGATAAGGATCATTAATATGGCCGACTAAGAGCTGCGGTTCAACTTGTGTAGTGAAGTCAAAGGCGAAGGGAAAGAAGGAGGAGGAGAAGGAGAAGATCATTACTCCCTCACCACCGCCGGGAAGCTGTACCTCCGCGGCGGCTTCGGGCCGTCGTACCTCGACCTCCACCTCGACCCCACCACGATGACGTCGTGGGGGATGCTGAGCGCGTGGTTCCTCTACAGCGCCGACGCCGTCCCCTTCGAGGCGGGCCACGACGGCGCGTCGTTTTGGGAGTGCTTGGAGAAGGACCCCGTACAGAAGAAGTCTTTCCACGACTCCATGGCCGCCGACTCCGTGCTGGTGGCCGGAGTTCTGGTGGCGGAGTGCAGGGAGGTGTTCGACGGGGTGGAGTCGCTGGTGGACGTCGGCGGCGGGACCGGAACCATGGCCGTCGCTATTGCCAGGTCGTTCCCTAAGATGGAGTGCACCGTTTTCGATCTCCCCCAAGTGGTTGCTAACGTGAAGAAGGAGGAGGAGAGTGGTGTGGAGAATTTTCGTGTTGTTGGAGGGAACATGTTTGATGGAATTCCCCCTGCTGATGCCGTCCTCCTCAAGGTAAGAATCTCTTAATTACTGCTTTTCGCGTAGTATATTGCGGATAGTGGTGGTAAATGGATTGGTGGTGGATTGAATTTGTTTGATCATTGGATGGAATGGATTGGTTGATTAATCCGTGAATCCAAATGACATCCCAATCGTTAGACCAATATGTAAATTCTGAAAAGTTTAGGTACTACATGTCGTAATAAAAAAAATTCAGGTACCAAAACATAATTTTCCAACAGCATTTTTCGTATGAAAAATAAATGTTAGGTACCAAATTGTAAGAAATGTAAATACTAAACTGTAATTTGTCAACGATCTATATGAATCCACCAATCCAATTGGATTGGATTGTAAATTGCCACCTCTGTCTGCCTGCGCGCAGACGATCCTTCACGATTGGGACGACGAGAAATGCTTGGAGATTCTGAAATCCTGTCGGGAGGCGGTCTCCGGCCGGGACGGGAAGAAGAAGAAAGGGAAGGTGATCATTATAGATATGGTGGTCGGAAACATGGATGTTGTCGGGAACCGGGAGATGTACCAGTCGCAGTTCAGCTTCGATCTGCTGATGTTTGCTACTTTCAACGGCAAGGAGCGAGACGAGAAGGAGTGGCGGAGCCTGTTTCTAGCGGCTGGTTTCACCGGCGGCTATAAGATCATTCGTTCACTGGGCCCGAGATCGCTTATCGAAGCCTATCCTTAAACTAACGTATGCATGGCCCTTTTCGTCGGCTAAGTGGTCGGATCGACGTCGTTTTTGAGCTCTGAAGTTATCTTCTTCACTATCTCGTCGTCTGTGTTTCACCATCTGCAGTTATCAAAGTGTTACTCTTATGTGTGGTTAGCGGCTTGGAGTACTTCCAATTCATCAACCTTGTTTTACCTTAAGAGTTGGGCCGTGCTTAATTTTGTCGGTTGTTTTACCTAAATGTCGTGTTCGTTCAATTTATTATTATTTTGCTCGACCAGAATTTTGGTCCGGATCACGATTTGAATCGTCTCGTGCCTACTCATTTCTGACAATCATGCACCGATGAACAGAACTCTCTTCAATTATCTGTCTCCAGAAGCGCTTTGACCTAACGCGGCTTAGTTGGGGTTGAGGGCAATCACGTACAATTGCTCATTTCTAACAATCACAATTATAAATAGTCAATCTATTTTTTTTTCCTGTTTATAAACACCTCATTTCCATTTATTACCATCCAAATGGATGGTCCTAGTTATCATCTACAACCGTTCATTTACACAACAAAAAATTTTCGTTTTCTAAATTTTTCTCGAAATGGTTCTAAATTTTTTCCTATAAATGGACCTCGTCAATACTCTTAGTAAACAAATCATCCATTTTCAAAACTTTTTTTTTCTATTTAAAAATCCATAAGGAAAAAAAAGGGTTTTGACACTTCCTATCGCCCATCTTCGGCCTCTCTTTCATCTCTCTTTCTCAGTCGGAAAATCCAGAAGAGAAAGAGAGATCTATTAACAGCCTCTCTGACGACACACACATATATATATATCCATATTCATTGATCACCATTTCGAAAAAAGGAAGATTTTGTTAATTACATTGTTGGTGAAATCAATCAAGTTAAGATGGCAAAGGAGATGATGAGAAGCATGAAGAAGCCATTGATGGAGGTTGCACCATCTCTACTTGGCTTTCAATTGAGACCTTCATCTTCCAACAATAGTTCTCCCAAGCTGGAGACGATACGAGAAGAGAGAGCAGAAGATCACGAGGAAGGCGAAACTAATTGATTTCTTTCTTAATATTACTATAATTATGTGTTTTTTACTTTTTTTCCATGGTATAGGTAAGGTGTTTCAGCCGCCCTTGGTTATTTTTCCTCTTGTTTTTACAAAATGAAACCGAGAGATCGTATATTCAAGTGTTGGATTAACAATATACTAAATCTAGTTATGTATAAACGTGTGTATATGTTTACGTGATCTATTTGTATGAATGTATCTTAAGTAAATTCAATGAAATGACTATTTTTGGAGTGTATATAACAATTTTTATTTTATTTTTTTCCTATATTCATCACTTCTCCTCTCTAAATAGATACTCACTTTGAATTCTAAAATTATCATTTTATCATATCAAAGTATAGCTAGTAATCCAATGGAGACTTAAACGAACCTGGTTTGAAAAACCTCTTTCTTCCATATATTATATCAAGATGTAGAGGCTGGATTTCAATTTTACAAAATCAATTTCTTCTTCTTTTCATAGTCATTATCAATAATTCAAACAACTCTTGGCCATATCCTTTTGCCTTTTATTTATTTATAACTGTAACTTTAGGTTGATTTGATTACACATTTGTTCATCTGGGAATCTCTAGTTCTCCATGTCCTTCCAAACTTCTTGTGAACTTTCGGTAAACAGAGGACTTAACCCTACAATGACCTGGAATTAACAATTAATCAAAGCAATATTCGTTTTATAATCTTTGGGCCAGGTCATGAAAATAATTATTAGTCACATGGAAGCTCATGTCCTTTCACTATAATGGCATGGAAAGATGCATATATGTGATGGATATTAGCAACAAAATTAAAGTTGTAACAACAATAACTAGGAGGAACTTAGAAATCGATTCACTTAGATGGAGGGTATCCAATTCGAGTCCAGCAGTCGTAGAATATCCTCGTTTTTTCTTTCGAGATATGGTCTCATTCAAGATGGGATAAATGTTATCATTCGTTGTATTCTTTATAGCTATACCTTTTTTCTTGTAGTTTGCAAGCCTTTACCCCTGCCCTTCACACACACTTGATCAACATAATTCAAATTGCGTGACCGTTATTTATTTATTTATTTCTCATATGTTGAATTTCTTACCACTGTCACTACCCTCTTAATAGTTCTTTTATTTTCTTAAAGTATACTCATATGGGGCAGTTTAGCAAACAAAATCAAAGTTGTAATTATATTTTCCCACATTACTTAAGGACTAATAGGTTGTACATAAAGATCGTCTATTTATTTTTATTTATACAAAAAAGAGTCATATGTAGGGGGTGTGCAATGGTCCGGTCCGGGATTGGACCGCACCAGACCAAATCGAAGTTTGAACCGGATCGCACCGGACCGAGTACAATGCGGTCCGGTCTTTGGTCAATATGAATTTTACAATTACTAAAGAAATGATGGATTGAGTTGATATTTTGGATCGGATCAGACCGAATTAAATGGACCGCGAACACAATAATAATTCGATCCTTAATTTTAAGATGTCTTTCTCTAATAAATTGCGATTCTCATGAATTTGGTCCGGTGCAGACCGGACCGTTGCACACCCCTACGGGCATCTGTCAGTCCAGAGGATTAACTCAGCTAAGGTCATAGATTGGAGACATTTTTTGACAACAACAACAACTCACCTAATTATTATTATTATTATTAAACAAATTCAAGCTAGGCCTTTTGGGGTTTAGGGTTAGGTATAAGTCCAGATAAGTAAGCCCTCCTGGCACCATAACCCCATCATCAGCCCACCATTATTCCCCACCTCCATAATCAATTCTTATCATTATCATCCTAATCATAATTAAGAACCCATTTGATCAGAATCAAAAGATATGCTAATTTATTGGATTAGGGCTCATAGATATGACATTTCCTTCAATTAGAAAAAGAACCAATGTTGTAGTTTCTTGTTTGTTTAAGGAATTTTTGGGACTTGGTAGAAAATGCCTTAGGACAGCTGCCCCTAATTGGTCTTTTCTTGTCTTTCGAGTTAACTTATCAGTGGCCTGAAAACTTCAATTGCCGATATGCTCTAGTGTGAATTCCCATCAACAGGGACATTTTCTTGGGGTGAAATCAAAGCTCTCAGTTTGCTACACATGTACACTGTGAAGGAAGGTGATCAAGCAGCAACAATGGAGGATCTTCGTTTGTGTACAGTGTTGGAATTAATCGAAATACGTAATTCCCTGGAATACATCTTGTCAGATTATCAAAGGCGAATAGATCTAAATACCTGGATTCATGATGGTAGATCGTCGTGAGCTTGATGCGGAATCTGTAGAACGATCTTGAACCGGACGATACCTCAGAAGCACGATCCGGGAAGTTTAGTGGCCTTCCTCAACCAAGCCTCCTTAGTCCACTCGCGGGAAACCTCACGTATTCCTGATGGGGAGAATATGTGTGTAGTTTTGGTCTTGGTGTCTTGGGGACCACAACCTCTAGGTTCTTTATATACTATGTTTAGCTAGGGTTCCCATAAAACCCTAATTAGGTTTAGTATCTGGTTTCCACTCATTGGGCCCATATCAGGTATTGAGTAGTCTTGGGCTCCATAATTTGACCACTTATAATTAGCCCACTTTAACAAATAACTAATACAATTATCCATAAACCACAGCCCACATCACGTGGAACATATATTTCCAACAATCTCCCACTTGGGCTGCATGGTTTATGCAAATAATTATATCACAAAGTTCCTTAGGCGCGCGTCCGAATGTTATTTGTACAATGACTATTCCTTAACAATCTTGTCCATCTCATGTATAGCAGTGGAACCAACGCAGCTTCAATCATGATATGATAATGATTAAACCACCATGATCACCACATTTATACACTCAATGACATAGATCAAATATGGATGAGTGGCATGAAAATTACATGTAATGTGATCTTGAACATGCCTATTTTCAACTGGTCCAACTTTAGTGAGATCAAAAAACACTTCATGCAAGAAAATTGCATAATAAATAAACACCTTAAGGTTCAAAAAAGAAACTGAAGAAAACAAAATCACTTTATTCTGCAGAGTCACAAATCAATGTCTATAGAACAAATCGAAATGACTCCCACTAAACCAAGTTATCATCCAGAATAACGCCCATATGAGCAGTGTGCTCATAAAATGCAGTAGGCGGTAATCCTTTGGTTAATGGGTCAGCTAGCATAGACTCAGTCCTAATATGTTCTATAGAAATCTGTCTATTTTAAACCCTCTCCTTAACAACCAGGTACTTGATATCGATAAACTTTGACTTTGTCGAACTCATGTTGTTATTAGAGTACAACACTGCTGCATTATTGTCACAATAAATCTTCAATGGCCTCTCAATGTTGTTTACCACACGCAGCCCCGTGACAAAATTTCGCAGCCATAATCCGTGATCAGATGCCTCATAACAAGCTATAAACTCTGCTGCCATGGTGGAAGGAGCTATAAGACGCTGCTTAGCAGACCTCCAAGAAATAGCCCCTCCAGCCAACATGAAGATATAGCCAAATGTAGAGCGCATGCTATCTTGGCATCCAGCAAAATCAGAGTCAGAATACCCAATGACCTCCAGACTATCTGATCTCTGATAAGTAAGCATGTAATCCCTTGTTCTCTTTAGATAGCGCATCACACGCTTGACTGCCTTCCAATGATCCATACCTGGATCCTTTGAGTATCTGCCCAGTACTCCCACTATGAAAGCTATATCGGGACGAGTACAAACTTGAGCATACATAAGACTCCCTATTGCAGATGAATAAGGAATCTTCTGCATTTCCGCTCTTTCTAGATTGTTTGTAGGGCATTGAGCGAGACTGAACTTGTCTCCTTTGGCTACTGGTGTATTTGCTGGGTTACAATCTTTCATGTTGAATCTAGTCAAAACATTATCGATATAGCTCTTTTGTGATAATTTGAGAATACCTCGAGAGCGATCTCTCAGTATCTCAATACCCAATACAAAAGAGGCGTCACCAAGATCTTTCATTTCAAAATTCTTTGTTAGAAATTTCTTGGTTTCGTGCAGTAAGCCTATATCACTACTGGCGAGTAGAATGTCATCAACATATAACACCAGGAAAATAAATTTACTCCCACTGAACTTGTGATATACACAATCATCAACAAGATTAGTCTCAAAACCATATGAGCTAATAACTTTGTGAAATTTGTGATACCATTGACGGGAAGCTTGTTTGAGACCATAGATGGACTTCTTAAGTTTACAGACCATTTTCTTTGGATCTCCCACAACAAAGTTTTGTGGCTGAACCATATAAATCGTCTCATCAATGTCTCCATTGAGAAACGCAGTCTTCACGTCCATCTGATGGAGCTCCAAATCAAAATGAGCCACTAGTGCCATTATTGTCCTAAAAGAGTCTTTCGCAGACACTGGAGAGAAAGTCTCTTTGTAGTCAATGCCTTCCTTTTGAGTAAAGCCCTGAGCGACTAGACGTGATCTAAATCTCTCAATCTTACCCTTAGAGTCCCTTTTGGTTTTAAATATCCATTTATTACCAACCGGAACTACTCCTTCAGGGCATTCAACGACATCCCAAACGTCATTCATACATGGACTTCATCTCTTCTTTCATGGCACTATTCCACTGTTCAGAGTTAGAACTGCGCATGGCTTGAGCGAGGTTGATAGGATCATCCTCCATTAAGCCTATGCAATCCTCATGTTCTTGAAGAAAGACGACATAATCATCCGGAATCGCACTTCTTCTTTCTCTAGTGGATCTCCTAAGTGGCACTTCTTGAGGATGTTGATTTTGTTCCACTGGTGGTACAGGAGGAGGAATTTCATTGTTGTCTTGTTCCATAACTATGTCAGGACTAGTGATAGGTATGAAAACCTGATCACTATCAATGACTTGTTCTTCCTCAAAGACAACATTCCTTATGTTTCCTTCCCCCCAAAACTCAATATCCTCAAGGAATCTCGCATTTCCCGTTTCAAAAAATGATCGTGAGGTGGGATTGTAAAATTTGTAGCCTCGAGAGTACTGCGGATAACCAACAAAGTAGCAACTTACAGTCTTTGAGTCTAGCTTTCCTTCATGTGGCTTATAAGGCCTTGCCTCAGATGGACAACCCCAAATGTGCAAGTGCCTAATGCTAGGCTTTTTGCCTGTCCATAGCTCATAAGGGGTTTTTGTTACTACTTTGCTTGGTACCCTATTAAGGATGTATACAGCAGTCTTTAGAGCTTCCCCCCAAAGTGACTCCGGTAAGGAAGAATGACTAAGCATACTTCTTACCATGTCTTTAAGAGTACGATTGCGCCTTTCTGCAACGCCATTCATGCTGGGTGTTCCTGGCATAGTGTATTGAGGCACAATCCCACACTCTTTGAGGTAAAGCGCGAAGGGTCCTGGACGTTGTTCTCCGGATCCATCATATCGACCATAGTATTCTCCACCACGGTCCGATCTGACAGCCTTAATTTTCCTTCCAAGTTGAAGTTCAACTTCAGCCTTAAAAGACTTGAAAACATCCAAGGATTGCGACTTCTCATTTATAAGAAAGAGGTAACCATATCTAGAGTAATCGTCTATGAACGTGATAAAATATTTGTGACCGTTCCAAGATGCTGTAGGGAATGGACCACATATATCAGTATGAATGAGTTCTAAGACGTCTTGAGCTCTATTGGCACCCAATTTCTTAATGTTTGTTCTCTTACCCTTAATGCACTCAATGCACACTTCAAAATCTGCTAAATCTAAGGGTTCAAGAATTCCATCAGACACAAGCCTCTGAATTCTCTGTTTGGAGATATGTCCTAAGCGCTTGTGCCATAAAGCAGCAGAATTCTCATTAAATTTTCGCTTTGTACCTCTTGAACTTGTTTGGAGGATTTCATTATGGGAACTAATCACATCAAGCATGTATAGATTATCAATCAATGGACCGGTACCAATCAGAACTGAATTTTGTGAGAGACTAAATTTATTATCTCCAAATGAACAAGAATAACCTGATTTGTCCAAACATGGAACCGAAATTAAATTCCGTCGAAATGACGGCACCACAAAAGTCTCAAACAAATCCAAGTGACATCCAGTCTTTAATTGTAATCTAAAAGTTCCGATAGCCTCCACTGCAACTTTATTGCCGTCCCCCACATAGATGAACTTTTCGTTCTTACTTGGTGGTCGGCTCCACAGGCAGCCCTGCAAAGATACACTTATGTGAGTGGTAGCACCAGAATCCACCCACCAAGTATCCATAGGCACAAAAGCTAAATTAATTTCAGAACAAACTAAAGTAAGAAGCTCACCCTTCTTTTCACGCCAAACGGCATACTTGGGACACTCCTTCTTCATGTGCCCAGTCTTCTTACAGAAGTAGCAAGGAAACCCCTCAGTTTGCATCTTTGGTTTCTTTTGCTTAGAAGACTTTTCTGCAACATCCCTAGCTCTCTTCTTGATTTTGTTTTGAGAACTTGATGCTAAGTGAGCACTCTCAGTCCTATCCCGCGCTTGCCTCTCTTCCTCTTGCACACAGTGAGATATAAGCTCATTGAGAGACCACTTGTCTTTCTGAGTGTTATAGCTCACTTTGAATTGCCCAAAGTGTACAGGGAGAGAGATCAAAACCAAGTGTACGAGCAAATCTTCAGACAGCTCTAACTTTAGTGACTTGAGTTTTGATGCGAGATTAGACATCTCCATAATGTACTCCCTTATGTTCCCCTTGCCTTTATACTTCATGGAAACGAGCTTAGACAAAAGGTTACTTGCCTCTGATTTTTCATTCTTAGCAAAGTATTGCTCAATTTCCTCAAGGAACCCCTTAGCGCTCTCATTCTCAGTCATAGAGCCCCGAAACGCTTCTGGAATAGAGCGCTTCATGATCATCATACACATACGATTAGAGCGATCCCACTTTTCTATTTTAACCTCATTAAGGTTATCCGGAGTAGAAACAGGACGCTCCAACCGCAGTGCAAGATCCAAATCCATACAACCGAGAACAATTTCTACGGTTTCTTTCCAGATCTTAAAATTTGTCCCATTCAATAGTGGAATATTGCTAATTTGAGCAGAAACATTGGAAGCAGAAGCTAAAGACACTGTAAAGAAACAAAAAAACAACATGCACTCATGTCAAACAAGATACATGAGAAGAAAATTCAGACATTTAAGTTTTATTTCTGAAACCCATCTTAAGATACCAAATGCAACATTAACTCTTAGTCTTTGGACAGAGAAATTAACTGCGAGCGGTACTCTTACTAAAATGATCAAATACTGATAATGAGTTCTGTCAAATAATAGTTTATCTTTGGACCAACTATCATTCACATGAAAATAAACTTTACAATCATCACGTATTTATCATTAAGGTGCATCATCATTTAGCCAAATAGTATCTACCTTTGGGCCGAACACTATCCGCATAAACAACCACACACTATACATCCAAGTAATTTAATTTGATCAATTTTTCACACTAGAGGTTACTTTGGCAACATAACATAAAGAATCAAATCAATTTAAAAGTACTGGACCAATTGATTGATTAAGTAAACCATGTGCGTTCAAAAAAAACAATATATATACATTCCCAAAATACGCACACAGTAAATCAATCAACCAATTATAAAATAACCCAAACTGAAGCAATTAAATCCCGATGGAGAGGGAATAAGAAAGAGCGTAATAATTTCCATAGAGCCGTAACCGGCACCAAACTTTAATTCCAACCTTACGCTGGCTAACATATTATTATTCCACTGAATTCCCCATCTTTATTACCGTAACTGCAATTTGTAATAACCGATCAACAGCAGCACTACTGTAATAATTGCCCTTTTCTTTTGTAATTAATTAGAGCAGTCAACCAATCTGTAATAACTGATCAAACCCTAGCAGCCGACCAATCTGGAATACCATCCAATATGTCATGGATAAAATAAACAGAACCAAGTTTATCAGACGTGGACAAGAACCAAAGAATTAATACTTGAAATTCAATAATAATGGTTCCATCACAAACTCATATCTTCTCCCTCAGATAAAGAACTAACTGTAAGGGGGATAAAAAAAAAAACAAGCAGTGGTATTTATTCTTCATTCCCAGATAAGAACCGTCCAGCTATACCACAAAACCATATACTATAACATGGACATCCAAGAATCAATAAATTAATCAACTTAAAACTAGATCTGTGGAATAAACTTAACTTTAGAACAATTCCCAGAAAGACTGGAAGAGTAGATGCACACAAATCCCATAATGGGAGGAAGAAGAAGAAAACGTAGACATGCATGATTAAACTTGAAAACAACATCATGCAATCTAGGAATGAATTATACCCACAGAAGCAACATCCAGCAACACAAGTTCGTTCTTGTATAAAATGACAAAACCCCAATAATCAAACAAAAGATGAATGGCTCTGATACCACTTGTTGGAATTAATCGAAATACGTAATTCCCTGGAATACATCTTGTCAGATTATCAAAGGCGAATAGATCTAAATACCTGGATTCATGATGGTAGATCGTCGTGAGCTTGATGCGGAATCTGTAGAACGATCTTGAACCGGACGATACCTCAGAAGCACGATCCGGGAAGTTTAGTGGCCTTCCTCAACCAAGCCTCCTTAGTCCACTCGCGGGAAACCTCACGTATTCCTGATGGGGAGAATATGTGTGTAGTTTTGGTCTTGGTGTCTTGGGGACCACAACCTCTAGGTTCTTTATATACTATGTTTAGCTAGGGTTCCCATAAAACCCTAATTAGGTTTAGTATCTGGTTTCCACTCATTGGGCCCATATCAGGTATTGAGTAGTCTTGGGCTCCATAATTTGACCACTTATAATTAGCCCACTTTAACAAATAACTAATACAATTATCCATAAACCACAGCCCACATCACGTGGAACATATATTTCCAACATACAGAATAATAGGACACTGGTCTGGGCTTCCTTTCACTCAAACCAGAGGAAGAAGACGAAGTTAGCTGCTACGGCGTCGTGTTTGCTTGTTGTCTTCACACAAGTGAATGCGACGCCGTTCTGCCAAGTGACGTTGAGTTAACAACGATTAGAAGACAGGCTTTACACTTGGCGCCTTCCCATTGGTTCATTTCAACAATTAGTTTGTTACCGTTAGCTGCACAGTGAATAGTTAGTGATGTACAGTTTTGTTTACTCTGCTGTTTTACCCTTTTCACTTCTGTATATATATATATGAATGAAAGATCGAAAATGGAAGCCAATTCGGCAATTCCACAAACACAACCGCTCTCTATTGTTCATCCTTTCTCTTCTACCTCATTCTGAAACCTTAACACCACCTAGGGTTTACGGTTTTCTCATACACGATTCCAAAACTTCTCAATTTCCTAGAAAAAACAAAATCCAATTTGAGTACCGGTGAATGATCTCTCCTTCGTTTGTTCGATCGTGTATAAGATGGTTGTGATGTATGTGAGACGAGAACGTGCCCCAACCATTCATTTCGTTCTAATGTTCAACGTGTGTACCACCACAATCGTCAGAATATGATAACTTTGAACACTTCATAAAAGAGTACTTTTCCTTGAAAACCCATCAGGGAAACCAAAACGCGAAACAATCGAAATCGATACTTAAACGGTTGGACCAACACATATTGAGTGTAATTATGACCGTTGTTCACTCACATGTTTGTGTTGAAATTATGGCTAGGAGGCTTTCAACACTACTTCGTCCCTACCAAGCACCAAAAATTGAAACTACGATGTCCCTCTCCAATTCCTAATTAATCCCTTAATTACTCTAAGAGCCGTTGCAATGGGAGTGCGCCAGCACAGCTAATGGAGAAGAAAAAAGCTTTTCTTAATCGAGTGGTTGATACTCAAGGAGGAGTAGGAAAAAAGAGAAAACAAATGGTAATATGCAAAATCTAGGCTGTAATATAACATAAATAATAGCTACATTATCGATGGTCGGCTAAATTATATTGTCTTAATTAGGTCATCAACCGGCCTGGGAAGAAAGAACAAACTAATTACATCAATACTTCAATTTCTTATTTCTTAAACTAACCTATCCTTTTTTATATGACAATCCTCTTGGCGGCCACTCGCGGTCGACACAGAATTGAACTGGAAAGAATCGATAATTTGAATTCTATATGGTCAGATCATACATCACTGATCGATATAGTTTTAGTTTCATGAATTCTCTGAAACATGACCATAATTTTACATTTTCCTCGATTCTCGTTCTTATTTGTTTTCTGTCATAAACAATCGATCTCAATAACTCGAGTTGTCGTGAGAGATCCATGTATGGTACATAACCAACTTCCTTATACGTTCTCTCAAACAAAAGCAAACTAATGATCCCGAAGTCTGCCCGTGCCCACCATCACCATATGCTTTAACGACAAAAGGTTAATATCGGGGGGTCACGATGTTTTCAATAAGTGATATCGCGACGAAAAAACAGCTCGAATACCATATCACAAACAAATCTGTCTCAATAACTCGTAACTCTTTGGCTGATGATACTTACCTTTAAAAAAAAAATGGTGAGAAAATGGAGAAGACTACATGACTTTCTAATTAACCATTAATCATTGCTCATCCCTCCCTAATCCAACTCTCTCTCCATAAATACCCTCTTCTCCACTTCCCACTTCAAACCAAAAGACCACACTCTCACCCATCTCCTAAATCCCTTCTTTAATCAACCTTTCCCTCCCTCTTAAGAAGAAGAAGAAGAAAAAAAATGGCCAAGGACGTGGAATCCGACCACCCACCGCCGGCCTTCTCCGCAAAGGACTACCACGACCCGCCGCCGGCACCGTTATTCGACCTCGACGAGCTCACCAAATGGTCCTTCTACCGCGCCTTAATCGCCGAGTTCATCGCCACACTCCTCTTCCTCTACATCACCGTCCTCACCGTCATCGGCTACAAATCCCAAACCGACCCATTAACCCACACCGCCGCCGACGCCGCCTGCGGCGGCGTCGGCGTCCTGGGAATCGCATGGGCGTTCGGCGGCATGATCTTCATCCTCGTCTACTGCACCGCCGGGATCTCCGGCGGCCACATCAACCCGGCCGTCACTTTTGGGCTCTTCCTGGGCCGGAAGGTCTCCCTCATCCGAGCCGTGGGCTACATGGCGGCCCAGTGCCTCGGGGCCATCTGCGGCTGTGGGCTAGTCAAGGCCTTTCAGAAGTCGTACTACACGCGGTACGGCGGTGGGGCCAATGAGCTGGCGGGCGGGTACAATAAAGGGACCGGATTGGGCGCCGAGATTATCGGGACGTTTGTTTTGGTCTACACCGTTTTCTCGGCTACTGACCCCAAGAGGAGCGCCAGAGACTCACACGTCCCCGTAAGTCGTCGTAAGCTCGAATCGTGATAATACGATTCGAACTTACAGTCGATAATACGCGCGCGTATTTTTTTTCCCCAATCTGTTTGAGTATGAAGTAATGTTTTTTTTTGTGTGTGTGAAAATGTGAAGGTGTTGGCGCCGCTGCCAATTGGGTTCGCGGTGTTCATGGTCCACCTGGCCACTATCCCAATTACTGGGACAGGGATTAATCCAGCTAGGAGTTTTGGTGCTGCTGTTATCTACAACAAGGACAAGGCCTGGGATGATCAGGTTTGTGTGTCTCTTCATATTATGTAATCGAAAATCGATAAACCGATAATCCGAAAAATCGATAAACCCTCTTAACCGGTTCGGTTTCAGTTTCTAATGGTTTCAGTTCGATTAACCGAACAAACCAAAAAAATGACAACCCTTTATACAATAATCGAATTCGATATTACCCTTTAACCTATTATGAGTTGAAAATTTTGAGAAATTTGTGATTAATCAAGTAATGTATCCAATTTGACTGAATGCAGTGGATCTTCTGGGTTGGGCCGTTCATTGGAGCTGCCATTGCTGCGTTCTACCACCAGTTCGTACTGAGGGCAGCAGCAATCAAGGCTCTGGGTTCCTTTAGGAGCAATGCTTGAATTTGATGATGGAGGGAAAGTTTGTTTCAAGCTGCTGTTATTGAGAAAGAATAAGGGCTAGCTCTGCACTACTGCAGCCTGCTACTGCAAATTTGAAGAGAGAAAGAGGCCAAGGAAAAATGTAAATATGGGTTTGTACTCCTCATGTTTTGATGAGGAGGGATTGAATTCCATCTATTGCTTTCCCTTTTTTACCTTTTTTCTCTAAATCTGTACTTAAAAGTAAGTAAGTCGTGTTCTTCATTTTGATGATGATGATGATCTCTTTGCTTTTGTTGTAATTTATCTATCTTCTGTGGAATTGTGGTGGTGGTGGTTGGGGTTGGTTGTGTGTATTTTTTCTGGTTGGCTTCCACCTAATGAAATGGGTATGCGCTCTTTATTTATCTATATAATCATCTCTTTCTTTCGTCTTGTATTATAATGGTAGTTCGACTTAAAAAAAAAAATTATTTATAGAAGTCAAATCAAAAGACAATTAGCTATATGAAATAATTAAACTGCGATTATGTCATGATATCAACACAAAATAATATACAATTAACGTTTTTGTTATAATATCCGACACGATTTGACAAGTTTATAATTAAAGTGTGAGATGTGCTTCATTGATTAGTTTGGAGTGGCCATATAATTGATTAGTTTGGATATGGCTAATAAGATCGATATATTTCTCTACCCTGGATGCGAATATTCCATCGAAGATGATGAGGTATAGGAAACAGTTTAGTGAGAGAGTGAAGGAATGGGAATAAATCAGTATAATATAAATTAATAATGCCAATAATCTAGATGAAATGAAAGATGGTCGTGCATGTCACATCCAGAACCAAAATTGTAAAGGGCATTATATGAGTAAACAAATTACTCTTTTTTGGTAGCCTAAACAACATAAATTAATCCATAATTAATTATAAATTAAACAACACGAAAAAAGGACCGACAAAGTCACAAATCAATTGCAAAACTTTGCAGCCTCCCCGAGTCACAAATGATTTAGGACATATTTTTCTCATCGGTCGTAAGGTAAGTACGTACATTAATTAATCCAATATGCTTACAAGATGTATATGAAAGAATTAGTCGATAGCTAATTGATCCATTGTTTAAAGAGCAATTTTTTTTTACTAGATAGACAACTCTATCACGTTCATAAAAATCAAATGACAGAAATACCATAAAAATCACAAAAGGATACATGCATTTAGGGATGTGAAACGAGTTGGTCCTTATCGAATCGTACCGTCGACCAAACCGACTTTTTACCATGCCACATAAAATCGAATATAATGTGGTATATATATGTGAAAGGCTATTTGCCGCCAACTAAATTGCTATTTGCCGGCAACTAAAAAAAAAAAATTTGAATTCAAATTTTGAATTTTCCCTTCCCCCCCTTCCCCCCTTCCTTTCATTCTATAAATTCGGATATCAGGAACATTTGACTCATTCCAACAAAAACTTCTGTTGACGAGCTCAGTGCCTCCGTCGCCGGCACCGTTCTTCCGTCGTCGGCTAACCTCCCATCGGCCTCAATCGTCGGAAAACAAGTAAGTTTACTTTTTCCGGCCAGTTTCCAGTTTTCCGGCAAGTTTTCCAGTTTTACGGCGAAAAATACGGCGGGCCGAAAAAAGATTGCGGCCCGAACGCCGCCGAGCCGAAAAATATTTGCGGCCAGTGCGACGGCCGGCCGAAAAATTTGCGGCCGAGACGTCGCCAGGCCGAAAGAATTTTTCGGCCGGCCGTCGCACCGGCCGCAAATGTTTTTCGGCCCGGCGGCGCACCGGCCGCAATTTGTTTTCGGCCCGGCTGCGCATCGGCCGCAAAATTCTTTCGGCCCGGCCATTTTTTAAATTTAATTTAATATGACAATTAATTAGTCAATAAAAAATACTTAATTAGTTAATAGAAATTAGCAATTAGTGTTAATATTTATTTAAGTTGGTGTATAAATTTTTTTTTTAATAGGTGTATGAATGTTTAATTACTTAGATTATTTAATAGAATTTTAATTAATTAAGAATTGATTTAACAATTAATGTTAATATTCAGTACATTAGTTAATAGAAAATTAATTAATTTGTGATTAATTAACAATTTATGTTTATAGTATATTAGTTAATAGAAATTTAATTAATTTGTGATTAATTAACAATTAATGTTTATAGTACATTAGTTAATAGAAAATTAATTAATTAGTGCGCATCTAAGTATGATATTGTGTAAATTTGTAGATAATTAGATATGGATGATGCGGGTGGGAATGAGTTGTATAGATTCAATGGTAGGGTTGTTGATGCATCAGCACGAAGGAAGAATAAGGAGAATAAGCGCTCTCGAGATATTGGACATCAGTCACAGGCAAATTTAGGGGAGGATGAGTTAGAGGCTCCTACTGTAGTTGCTCGTTCGGCATCACCGGCGTCTGGTTCCCATGGGAGGAACCAGGGTGGTGCATCGAGAGTGGTCTCGGCTGAGTTTGATGAGGACGATAATGATGAGGATATCGAGGTCCCTCCACTTACGCGTGGACATGGACGAGGGCCGTCTTGTACGGCAACATCACGTCCTGCTATGTATAGGGACCGAGCTGGGCGATTCGTACCACCTGCTCGTCAGGAGACAGAGAGCTCGGGGACTGGACGGAGTAGGGGAGGACGTTCGAGTGGTCCTCCACCGTGGGAGCTTGTTGGCGAGTGTCCTGGTGGACCTACAGATCCTAGCCTCATTATAAGCTTTCGTGGTCACGTTGCCTATGCGCTTTGGACGGGGGCTGGAGATCGAGGGGTCATCAGTTGCTACAGCCGTACATCGGCGGTTTCTTATCTGAGTAGCTACGTGTTTAGTCATGTTGAGGTGGAGGAACTGGTTCAGCAGTCAGGTCTCCAGCACCTGATCTACTCTACGTTCCGCAAGATAGCGATTGACGAGGCTTTGATCTCAGCTTTTGTGGAGAGGTGGCAGCCAGACACGAACACCTTCCACTTGCCTTTTGGAGAGATGACGATCCTCCTCCACGATGTTCAGTACTTACTGCAGATTCCTGTTGAGGGACGACTGATGAGTAGGAGTTCTGCGCAGCTTGACCATCCGGAGGCGGGTTTGTGAGCGCTTCTTGGGATGAACTCGGAGCAGTTGAGTGGTCGTTCGGAGGTCTCTAGATACAATACAATACATCAATATTCCTGTGAACCTAAATGCTAATTTCAAGTCTTAACCGCTAAATTCAACTCCTAAACTCTAAATTCAATTCTTACACGCTAAATTCAACTCTTAAACGCTAAATTCAACTCCTAAACTCTAAATTCAATTCTTACACGCTAAATTCAACTCATAAACGCTAAATTCAACTCCTAAACTCTAAATTCAACTCCTAAAATCGAATTTTTCCGAAAAATTCCAAAAACAGAAGGTGGGCCGAAAAAATCCGGCGGCCGAAACCTGGCCGGGCCGAAAAATTCCGGTGGCTGGAACCTGGCCGGGCCGAAAAATTCCGGCGGCCGGAGCTAGGCAGAGCCGAAAATATCTTGTGGCTCAGCCTGGTTCCGGCCGCCGGAATTTATCGGCCCGGCCAGGTTCCGGCCACTGGAATTTTTCGGCCCGGCTAGGTTCCGGCCGCCGGAATTTTTCGGCCCACCTTCTGTTCATTTCAAATTTTCGGAAAAATTGTTCGAAACTACAAAAAAATTACGCACCTGCTTAGTGATGATTCATTGATGCATGTACGCAGTATATGTCGAGGATAGGCTTTCCCGATGATTTTCCGGCGACTTTTCCGGCGAGCGTTGAATTTTTCTGATTCAATACGTTCTCTGAAAGTTGGATATGTTGTAGATTGTGAAACTCCTTAACCAAAGATGTATATATATATACTTTTTTTTTTGTTGGCGGCAAATAGCAATTTGGTTGGCGGCAAATAGCAAGCCCCATATATATATGATCCCTCGTCTAATGAATCTTATAAATACCGAAGAAAAATAAACAGATCGAATTAACATTTGGACAGAACCAAAACAGACCAAATACACTTTGTGTCACGATCCTTGATCATAAGATGTCATTTACTGCATATATGTAAATTAAACACACGAACGAGATAGTAATTAAGATCACTTCAAGAATCAAATTCAAACTGACGCAGACGTGCACATTAATTAAGGATAAGCTTCCATAAGCGATCTTGGACCCAACGAACGAATGATCTTGTACCCGCTGAAACCAGCCGCCATGAACAGGCTCCGCCACTCCTTCTCGTCCCGTTCCTTGCCGTTGAACGTCGCAAACATCAACAGATCGTAGCAGAACTGCGCCTGACACAACTCCTTGTTCCCAACAACATCCTCATTTCCAACCACCATATCTATAACGATCACTTTCCCATTCTTCTTCTTCTTCTTCTTCTCGTCTCCAGCAACCGCCTCTCGACAGCACTTCAGAATCTTCAAGCATCTCTCGTCATCCCAATCATGAAGAATCCACTGCAACAATGCCCATGTCACAAAAAAAAAAAAAAAAAGTCGTGACAGAGCGCGGGGTATAAGATCTATAAAAATAGAAGTCGTTTTACACTTTTTTTGGTGACCTGAAAGTATAAAACGCAAACTCTTGTAAGTTTTTAAAACGCGATTTTAACTTGCATTACTTACGCGCGACGACGACCTACGTACGTATACCTTGAGGAGGACTGCATCAGCGGGGGGGATTTTCTCAAACATGCTCCCGCCAACAACATGCAAATTCTCAACATCATCACCGCCACCACCCTCCTCCTTCATCACGCCCGCAACCACGTGAGGGAGATCAAACACGGTGCAATTCACCTTGGGGAACGCCCTGGCAATGGCGACGGCCATGGTTCCCGTCCCGCCGCCGACGTCCACCAGCGACTCCACTCCTTCGAACACCTCCTTGCACTCCGACACCAGCACTCCTGCCACCAGCTTGGAGTCGCCGACCATGGTCTCGTAGAACGCCTTCTTCTGCGCCGGGTCCTTCTCCATGCACTCCCAAAACGACGCGCCGTCGTGCCCCGCCTTGAACGGCACCGCGTCGGCGCTGTAGTGGAACCACGCGCTCAGCATCCCCCACGACGTCATCGTACTCGCGTCCAGAAAAAGCCTACGAGTAGTATTATGTTATACTATTTAGTACTGTTATGTAGTTGGGCATAATTTTATTTAGATTGCTACACGCAATATAGTGAGAAGCATTTTGGTGATTTAGAAGCGCGTAAAATCGTAAGCTTTTAAACTCTATAACGCGTTTTTAAGCGTAGAAGCGTTTTGATAACCTAGAAGTATAAAATCGTTAGTTTTTAAAGTTTTAAAATATGATTTTGACTGTTAAGAGTTGGTCAATGTACTCTATGAACGGTGACTGAGGGCCGCCGCGGAGGAGGAGCTTGCCGGCGGTGGTGAGGGAGTAATGATCTTCGGCTTCTTCTTCTCCGCCGGCGAGGAAGGCGGCGGAGGTGGTGGTGAAGAAGCCGGCGTGGGCGAGGGGCCGCATGAGGCGGCGTAGGGCGTCGTTTTTGGAAGGGTGGAGGGGGATGGCGGCGGCGAGGTTGGAGAGTGAGATGGGTTGTTCCGGTGACTTTGAGATGGCGTCGGGGACGCCTAGCTCGACGGCGCATTTCAGCGCCATGGAGACGATGTAGTTGAAGCTGTAGTTCCAGGCGCGAGCCTGAGCTTCGAGGAGCTTGTTGCCGCTGATGATGTTCCCTAGCAAATCATCATGTTGTTGGCTCATTTTTTTTCCTAGAGTTTCTTGTGACGATGGGAGAAAGAGAGAGGAGGAGATTGTGAGGTAGGGGGAGTTGATGATGATATGATGAAAGCAGTTGGATATATATACACACGGCAAAGGCTAGTCTACGATTATACGCCTACGATCACATCAATTATTGGTACTTTGAGAATTTCGATGAATCAGAATGGTTGACTTTCATTTTAAAATTAAATGAATCTTATGATTTGGGGTTAGAAAATTGGAGACTGGTGTTCACCAATTAGATGTTAGAGGGTATAATATCGTGTACCAAAATCAAATTAAATCATGGTCTAAATAACAAAACTCAATAGGAGTACGATAAGATAAGCGTACGTCTGGCGCGTACAATATCTGACCTTATTGTATGCTCATCGAGTATTGTTTTTTTGGATCATAAATTAGTCGGAATTTAACGTATGATACTGTACTTTAATCTTTAATGGGTGAACTGCAGTCCCGAATTCTATAACTCGCAGGGGCGGACCCATGCATTAGCAAGGTGTGTCAACCGACACACCTTGGCTCGGAAATTTTGTGAGAGATCCATGTTTCGTTGGTATAAAAAATTTGAATTCGGGATTTCTGACACACCTCACATAATTGCAATCGACACTTTAAAACACTACATTAATTTTGATGTCATATAGCAATAGGTACCAAAATACACAAATATATATATATTATTTATTTTAATTTTTAGTGAAAATGTCGAGAGGAAAAATTCCACAACCCATGGCTCACAGTTATCTGTCCTCTGCTCCACTCTCTAATTGCTAGCACCTGCCGGTGGAACCTCATCCTCTTTCAAACTTTTACGTTAACGCCTGTCGCCAGCGTTCCTGCTCTCCATTTTATGTTGTGGAGTTAATCAAGAGCGAACTTCAAAATAAGTTTTTTGAATGAATTATTACTTTTGTACGTCGAAAAAAGTTTGATCACACCATAAGCGACAAATATATTTTACAAACCTTTCTGAATATGAAAAGTTGTCGTGTATCACTGTGAAAAATAATAAATTAGGACCCTAATGAATTAATATTTTATTTTACTTTTTATTTAATACATTTAATTTATTAATTATTTTTTGTCTTCTGACACACCTATCAAAGAATTCTGGGTCCGCCACTGATAACTCGAACTATAAAATTCATGGGATCTGAAAAGATGACAGACGACGATTGTGATCCGTCGAACTGTGTTAAAGTGCTTGTAACAAGTTTTTTTTTTGTGAGAAACAGGGCGCAAAGGACGCCCTAACCTATATTAAGAGGTAACGAGGCTGGGTGTTTGAATCCCCAGAGTATCAAAATACAACCAATACAAAAGAGTACTACTCGGGCTTTGAATCCCGTGAACCCCTATGAGAACAGAATGGCCAATGGAAGCGAGGTGGTCAGGCACGAATGAACCCCTAGATTGCTGTGATGGAGATAAATAGAGAATGGGGTCCGGCCGGCGGCCATTCTTCGCCTTCCGATTGGGCCGACTGGAGAAGAATTGATGGCTGTAGCCTACCGATTAGATAAATTAGGTTTGAGTATTTACAAAAAATGTGGTTGCATGTTGGGGATAATTAACTGATAAGATTATGATCAGGATCGGACCCAGTTGAATAAATGCAAGAAATCATTGGGTTGAAGTATATATTTAAAAATTGTGGCTGTATGTTAGGGATGATAAATCTGATAAGACTGTGATTGGGACTCAATTGGACAGATGAAGTCAGAGTTTTCGGCTGGAGGGGCCAACGAAGCTTTCGGAAGGAGCAATTCAGTAGTCAAGGTGATGTTTTTTCGTATAGCAAGTATACATGAATCAAATTTTGCTCTCAAAACGGTTGAATCGCAAATTTTGGACATCTGTGATTGCGGTAATCGGATTTAATAGAAGAGTAATAACTACTAAGACAGATTTGGAAAAAAAAAATTATACAATTATATCATCTTCAATTAATCGTTCTGACATTAGTGAGCACCCAATTGTCAAAAACGCTAAATAATTTACTTTCAAAACGCGGTGAATTGAAAGTCACCATAAGCATACCCCTTTCGTATAGATATGAAGTCAAGCCCTGCAAAACCTATACCATGCAATGCATATAAGGGTCGTTTGGAAGTTGCGATAGTTTTGTTGAGATTGTCATTATGTATGTATTGTTTACAATGCATCGTTTTTTTTTGTTTTTTTTTAGCATAAACAATACATGGATTGTTTCTGTGACGTGACAGAAACTATCACTCATTTTGAGTGATTGTTATATCTCAACTTTTAGTTGTGATTGTTGAGATAGTTGAGTTGATATTGTTTTGTCTCAGCTTTTAGCTGATGCGACATACACAATCACACATACCAAACGTTGTATTCTACAATGCATCAAATTCGACAATACATGTATAATATTATACATGCATTCTCAACAATACATCTATTTAACAATCGCAACTTCCAAACGGCCCATAAAAAACTTCACAGCCTCTCTGGGTCTCAAAGTTTATGGGATTATCTTGATCGAGATGGCATCTTACCCACAAGTTGGACTACCTACTACGTTTAATAAAGTTTATTTAAAGTGGTTAATGACCATAGCCATCAATTAAACAACTCTCTTATATCGCTTTTCCAATGTGCTAAATACTAATACATGACCACGACAGTTCATTAGGGAAAAAAATAGACCGCTCTAATTATGGGATGTGATAGCATGCCTACCTCTAAAAGGGTTGAAAAAATGACACCTCCTATTAATTATAGATTTTTAAAGTAATTAATTTGTGTTGCATTTAATAATCTGTATGAATGAAAAATATATATGAATTATTTTCCTTTTTTAGTGCACTAGTAGTTGTATCAGTGCAATGGTATTAGTGTACAAGTGCAATGGTAGTTCCAAAAAAATAACGTTATTAATATGAGTTCAGTATACAGGTGCAATGGTAGTTGTATCAGTACAATGGTAGTTCCAAAGATTATTAAATGCAACACGAATTTAATACAAAAAATTAGGGGTGTAAGTTTGGCCCTTAAAACCCACTGGCCCGCCCCGACCCTCAGGGTCGGGCTGGGTCAGTTTGTCTATAGGGTCAGCTTAGGGTCGGGTCAGGGTCAGATAGGGTCGGGTCAATTTAGGATCGGGTCATTTTTTGACCCTATGACCCTTAGCATCATAGAAACATGTTGGACCTATTTGTAAAATTTTAAAAATTTAGGTACTAAATTGTAAAAATTAAAAAATTTGGGTACCAAAACGTAATTTTACCATCAAATTTTAGGGACTTATTTGTAAAAAAAATTAAATTTAGGTACTAAAATGTAAGAAAAAATAAATTCGGGTACCAAATTGTAATTTTTAGAAAAGTAGTCTATTTATTAGGGTCGACCCACTGACCCGACCCTTCCTGACCCGCCCCGACCCTAAAGGGTCAGACAGGGTCATGAAAGAAACAGGGTCGGGGCGGGTCAGTTATACATCTTGACCCTTCACGGGCGGGTCAGACAGGGTCAGGACAGGATCAGGGGCGGGTCGGGCCAATTTTCAGCCCTACAAAAAATAACTATAATTAATATGGGTGTCATTTTTTTCAACCCTTAGAAGGGTTAGCATGCTAACTGATTCGCTAATTATATATAAGTTTTGGTTGAGGTGGCGGTTTTGTCATAGTGGTTCGAAGAAAACATTAGTTTTCAAGGTGGGCGGTCCTTTTGGACTGAATACTTGCTGGATCTAAAAAATAATGTCCAATTAAATATTATTTTTGTTAGTGATTAACCACTAGGTAAACTTAGCCTACTAATAACTAGTCACTAAGCTGTTATTAGTTATCGATTAAACCAATATACTTATTTATTCGATCGACTTATTACTCCTTATATTTTGATCACATAAATACTACTTGTATTTTGATCATATGACAATTATTCGATCGATAGCAATACTACTGAAACACTTGATCATGATATGATAAATTTCCAATATACTTAGTTAATTCATTCTTTATCGTATAAATTGTGTAGATGGTATGTGTCATAACTTTATCTATTGATGATTTCTTAGCACTATCATCTTTGTCATTACTCATTCCTCACTATTGGAGTATATAAGCAAGAGTGCATATTTTACCGTGTGCTTAATCTACACATTGATATTCATGAATAACAACCTTGTAACAAAAAACTATGTATTATATTTTCTACAAGGTAAACTACTCTCTTAAATATAAGGATTGTAAACCATTTTTCGGTTTTCAGTTCAACCTTTTTTTTTCAATCGATTCCTCAAAATCGAGAAAGGAAACAAGATACATTGTCTGCAGCAGATCCATCAAGAATCCTAATTACAGCGTAGCCAAGAAACAAAGTCAAACTATTTTCGGTTTTCGATTAAAACTCAATTATTAAATGTTAAATATTTTTATTTGCCTTTTCGATCGAGCCCAACAAAGAAAAATGGGCCTCTCAATAGGCTAAACTTGGCGGGGATAATAGCTAGTGGGCTTGGCTCGGTATGGGGAATGGACCAAACTGATAGTGGGAATGGAGTTGCAAAATGAAGGAAGGATGAAGCCCATAATCGGAAAAGCATGGCTTTGTTTTGATTATTCAGCTCAATTTGTTTTAATCAGATCTACTTAATTATTCATTTGTCGTTTGAATATTGAATCTAGGTTAAAATAAAATAAAATAAAAAATAAATTTGAAATTCAACACCAAACAAATTATCTATCTACCGTATTCGAGTTCGTAAGATTGTTTCGTTTGCTCAACCATAACTGGATACATACGCATAGAACATGAAACATTATAGGTTTTGACATTTGAGAACGGTTGTGAGTATATAACTTGCAGTGTACATTTGATCCCGCGACCGGAGATCTAATCGTTTCAGTCACTGCAAGATGCACCCTTGACAATGTTAACAGAAAATGATGAAGACTCGAAATCGCTATTAAAATATAACCGTGTCGTGGTTCGTGAGATCCTAATAAAGGAAAATCCAGATAGAAAACCTTGGCAAAAACAAGTCATGTACTAATGTACATGAAGAGTAAGCCAATTATGACTTTGGATTGAGGAATGTGGTGGTGGGGAAGAAGAGAAAAGGGAAGACATTGATTTCTATTCCTTCCATTCCCATTCCCCTTCTCATCTTGCTTTGCTGCCCCTCTAAGCCAAGCAAACTTTAACCTAATAGGCAAACAGAAGAACTTTTTGTTATCTTAACAAAGTTTTCATCTTTTAACCTTTTTACAATCAATAGAAAGATTACCATATAAGATGCACACTTCATATGATCTTTATATGTAAACATTTCTAGTCTATAAATTGATCATCACTTAAAAAGGGTGTATAAAAGAATTACCCAATATCAATCTATCATCTCTATAGAGTGACCACTATGGCTGAATTTGCACTGCAAGTTACCACAAAGGGCACTAATTAACAGGTTGATAATGAACCATGATTGACCCACCTAAATCATACTTACAAACTCAAGTTGACCATACTTAATCAAAACACTGAGCAACATAACTCTGACTATCATAACCGTCGATTCTATCACAGTGACAACTGACATGTGGTTGAGATAAGTCACATGTTTGGTACCTGTGAAAACACGTAAGTCCGAGGGCTTCCAGTAAAGAAGAAATGAAGGAAAAAATATTGTAAAGTACGTGTATGGTAGGTCTGTAAAAGAGAATGATCGATGTTCATTACTATGATCCACGGGAACCATATGCATTTCTTTGATGCATTTTGCAAAATAACGATGATGTTATTTGCCCTTTGGAACATAGAATTAAAAACAGGGGAGGAGAGCTATCAATTTTAGAGCCAAGTGTGGCATAATATGTCATAATAGTCACATTTATGAATTTGTTCCTCTCATTTTCAGTCATTACTTCTCCTTTCTTTCATTTTGAGAGAAAAAGAAAGGTATGAGGCAGAGATTTGTAAAGTAGTTCACATTTCCAATGAAAAATACAAATTTTCCCGTAAGAACAAAGTTTGAACCACTTTCCACTAATATGATTAGGAAGAGTTTATGTTCACAACCAAACAACCTAAAACTCAAACCAAATGTACAAAAAGATGGAGGATCTATAGGAGGTTTGAGTTTTTGTAATTTGAGATAAGAGGATCCAATCAAAAAACCAGTTTGTTGTGACAAAAAAAAAAAAAAAGATAACAAAGCAGGTGGATTTGAGAGTCTTGTTCATAAAATGTGTCCAAGTGTGGCATTCCCAGTCAATCATCAGAGAAAATCGATTGGACAATGCATTGTGGATGACGAGTCGATGCAACTCTGGAAGAGCAAAAGGAAAGACCTCCACTCCCGCTATGGCCATTTGATCAACGAAGAACGAGCTTATAATTTTGTGGATGTGAAACCAACCAATCCATGAATCATCCCGACTCCAACATCTAATCGATTATTTTTTTTTTCTTTCAAAATCCACCGAAACACAATTCACGAGCCCAAAGAACTCCAGTAACAAACCAATATCCGAGCATTGAAATGCAAAAAAAATAAAAATAAAATCCAGGTAATAAAACACATCCAATCATTAATTTTATAGTGCCTTGTTTTATACTTACTCCCCCCCTATAAATTGCCACTACATCAAAAAACCCTTACCCCAAAACTCAAGAAAACTAACCACTCCCTACTTCTTCTTCTTCCAACCAAAACAATGGCACCACATTCTGCAACCTCCATCCTCACCTTCCTCTTCATCCTCACCATCTTCTCATCACCATCACCAACCTTCATCACCTCAGCCAGAGCACAAGCCAGGCCGCCCCACGGCCTCGTCTACTCGGGCCCCGTCGCCTTCTCCCCATCCGCAGTCCAGTTCTTCCACCCAAACAACCAACTCCCTCACCCTGAGGCTGCTCAGGTCACCGCCGCCGCCGCCGCGAAATCCACCACCACCACCACCACCACTCCCTCGAGGTCCGGCGGGAGGAGTGGATTGGGTGCAGGGGAGATTGCAGGGGTTGTGTTTGGTGCTGCATTTGCTGTGTTCATCGCCATGGGAGCTTACTATGTGGTGAAGGCTCGCAGGGCCAATTTGGGCAAGGCCAGCAACAACTCTGTTCAGTCACATGTTTAAGTGGGGATTAGTCAAAGACCAATGGTGTAATCAATTCAATTAGTGTTTTTTTTTTTGTTGTTATTAGGGGAGTGGGATTAGACTTTGGTGACCACAATGTTGTAATCATGATCTTACCTACTGTTTTTGTAATTGTGTTGATGTGATTTCATGTTCTGTTGCTTGGATTAAAGTTTTTAATTGTTTGGAGATTAGTGTATGGTTTTTTGATCAATGGCTGTGGATTGGAATCTCTTGAGCAAATTGTCAATTCCTCGGGGAGGACTTGAAGGCACAAAACACGGTCACCCTTAAACCCTAACTCAAGGCAACTTGTTTAATTTACAACTTGGACCCACTACTAGGTTTAAACTGACGTGATTGGTTCGTCGGGTCGAGAACCGGCGAAACCAATTCTATAATCCGTCGGAAGTAATGAAAGAAGAAATGGGAAACCATAGTTATAAAAGAAAAAGGCCATTCGATTAGATTTCAGCGTGCTTCCGTTCCTTATTTTGACGACGAATCACAAGCCGCAAGCCAAGCAAAATCGGGAATATGAAAAATGACGGACAGACGCGATTCGTTTTAGTTCAATCCGATTCAAATGTTAATTAATTCAACAAAATAGTCGCATTCTTGGACATCTTCTGATAGAAAATATGACACACAAAAGACCACCTTAACGTATATTTAGATTGGACCATCCCAAAAAGATGATAGTTTGTCTCATATCTATGGCCGAAATCGTTACGGTGAATCTGAGTGAAAACCGAATACACACCCTTCTTCTTCGTAAGAGAAAACTACTGCGTGATTGCTTCCACCACTGTAAACCATGAGTGATTATCTAACCCCACACAATGTAAAACACGGCTTCAAAATTTCCCGTTGCATGAAGAAATAGCCAAAGAAACGTGGAGCAGAGGAAGTAGTCAGGGGTGTTTCTAAACTTTGGAATATAGCCTCGTCGGCCTCGGCTCCAAATCTTTTTTAGCTTCACGACAGAGCCCTTCCTTCTTCTTATCTTCTTCCACCAACGGTTATGGGCTGTAAGTCTGTAACATACTACCCAAAAACAGCATTGTCCCTCATTTTCTGCAACTTTCCTTTTCAATCACGGGATTTACAGTGACGCACACATCAACATCACCAATCTCTGCCCCCTTACACAGTGTAACAAGCAAGCAAGTTAAAAGTCTTTTGAGTGGGTACAGAATCCACACTCAAAAGGAAACAGGAGGGTTTTCAGAAGACAATTGCAGATTTGCAGGCATGTTATCATAAGAGTTGGAGAAATAATGTATAGGATACAAGATCACAAACTTGCTCAATAATTTCATTCACGGTGTGAACTAAGGGCGGTAACGAGCGGCCTGAACGCCTGGTCCACGGCTTTGTTCCACAGGAGAGCAGACTCGGAACGAAATTGCTTCCCCAGTATAGGCTCTTTCAACTGCAGCAAGAGCCAAAGCCATTAGGAAGAAGAAGAAAAAAGGCTCAATCTTTCGTGTTTGGCGTATGGAGAATATAAGCGTGTGCATTGCACTTATCGTGGCAATGGATCGAATACTATAAGATGGTTTCATATTGATGATGCTAGAGGTAATTCCAGGGCTAAAAGAGACTCAAACAATCAGCCAAAGAAAGTTAACATAACAGCTCATTATCCTCTCTGGTATTTGATGATGGCACTCTCACAATGGTTTTGGTTTCAAAGGATGACGAGTTTCCTTTCATGTTCCTACTCCAGGATATAGAAGAAGCGGCAACTCCATCAAACCACCACATTGATTCTGCTATCTCTTCAATCACTCTTACTCTCACATGCTAGTTTACCTTAATGTTCTTAGACATGCTTAGAGTGCAATCATTCATCACTACAAGAACCACGAAATCGTTCCAACGAGGTCTTAGATTCAAGGGATTCGAACACTTATCAGCTACATTCACAAAATTGCATGATAGCTGATAGCTGCTAGATGCCCTTACTGAATACAAATGGAGCAGCACTACAGAAGGAACCAATAGAAAGTAGAAACTCTTAAACATACAAGGGCAACACCTAGAGAAAGACATCATCCCTCAACTGCATTCACATCCAGCTAGTACACACTGTTCAGTAATCAATCAGCTAAAACTGAAATCCCCCCCTCAAATTTTCCAGCAGCAATGAATCAAGGAATTCGATTCAAACCAAAACGAAGATCACATTGGACTCTAGGGTTCTGGGCAGGACAAATGAGAATTACTTACGGCCACCAAAATCAAAGGTAAAAGTTGGAAAAAAGTTACCAACTTCACCTGTTTTTCGGCATCAGATGGAGATTGGTAGGCCGAAATTGAGTCGTGGATTCGCCTCCGCTGATCAAACACCACGAAACCGGTGAAAGCGCCGCCTAACGCGAACCCGAGCAGGCGCTCCTGCGGCAAACAAAAAGTAGAAAAATTCCTCAGCAGAGAATCGCAACATCAAGAGGGTACATCGGCGGAGAAAAATTGCCGGAGTACTGGTGTTCACCTGAGCGAGAATGCTGAGCATCGTTTCTTTCCGACGGCGAGATTCCGGCGAGTGGTTGATGGATGGTCTCTCAGGGGAAGTGGGGAAACGAAGATGGAAACGTCGCGTTTCGGTTACTTTCTCCGGTCTGTAACAAATTGACAAATCTAGAGGGGCCTTTTCGTAAATAATTTTTTTTTTGTCATTATTTGCTATTTATCTACTGGACCCTCCACAGATCCATATTTGTTCGGGCAGGGCTGTTGGGTTGAGAGAAAATATCCACCAGCGACTTTTTCGACTCTCTTGCCTATTAGGGTTTCGGAGTGCTCTCTGGTTTCCCACTGTCTCTCGATCGCCGCTCTCAACAGGTGAGCCGCTGCGTTGAATCTCTCTGATCTATTCCGTCTCTGTACTGTGTGCGTCTTCCTTCTTCTCGCCGCTCTAAGTTTTTTGTTTGGTTTACGAGGGAGAAAGCGAATCGAGTTTCACGCTTTCATTTGAGGTGTTTGGGCTAGAAATTGTTTCTCTTGATATGATATGGGTTTGTATTGTTTCTGGGTTAGTCGGATCTGATGATTTCCAGTCCCGATCTGATGTTCTAGGTTATTGAAATCTCAGATTCGTGATTGCTGTATGGTGTTTGTTGAAAGCATAAATGGAGGGTCGTCTTTAGTTAGTTAGTTAGTTTTCAGGAGGAATCCATAGCCCTGATAATTCTTCATTGACGAAACTCGATGATATATGGATTGGCGTTAGGCAGGTCTTCATTGACGAAACTCGATGATATATGGATTGGCGTTAGGCAGGTCGAGGGCTCCATTTATTGCATTGTGGGAGTTCTAGGAGGCATTTTGACTTTTGAGCTGAACCCTCCCACTGTCTTGTTGATGGTTTGACTGTCGAGAGATACTATGGTTGTCTACAATTTGAAATGGGTAGCGATTTAATTGTATAAATGACAGTTCTTTGCCTCATGTTGAATGTGTTCAGACCAAAGATGAGGCCTATCTTCTGTGGTAACTTTGAGTATGTTGAAATGGGTAGCGATCTAATTGTATAAATGACAGTTCTTTGCCTCATGTTGAATGTGTTCAGACCAAAGATGAGGCCTATCTTCTGTGGTAACTTTGAGTATGATGCTCGCCAGTCGGAGCTGGAACGGCTTTTCAAGCGCTATGGGAGGGTTGAAAGAATCGACATGAAGTCTGGTAAGTATCTTGTCTGGCTCATACTTTTTTATGTTGCATTTGGGGAAACTAAACTGCTAGCTTTGATCATTACTCAAGTTTAGCTTCTTCTGGGATCAATCTGGTAGGGACCTTTGTGCTTTAACTCATGCTGTTTTGCTCTCGTCCAAGACTATCCTTTTTTACTTCATAGATGCGCTTGTGAAACACTGAAAACATTCGGTTTGCACAATCTGGGACACCGCTCCCTACATTCCTCATTAATTCAAACAATCGGATTGGAATAGCCTCTCAGATGCCACGCCTTTGGTTACATCTGGATAGCAGAACAACTACTTTGTTATGCCGTCCAGAATCGTCTTCGAGTGTTTTCCTCCTGAAACCAGTGCATCATATTTTGGCGAAGTTGGTATGGTAGGTTAGGAAGCTCTATTTTTCTTTCTTGTTATCATGATAAGACAGTCAATTGATGTACTTGCTTTGAAGAAAGCAAACATTTGAATTGGACCATGGTGTGCTCCTCTTATATGAATTTGATCCTGAAAGCCGCCATCGACGCCGATCTGTGATGTCCAACAATCCCTCTACCGATCAGCGCACAACTCAGTCTGCCTCCCCATGCCTGTGCATCTCTCTGGGGGCATATCAGCAAGATGGTCAACATTCATTTCGTCTACGAATCAGAAGCAGCATTCTTCCGTTGTTGAGTTACAGTGGGGGTTCAGGATATGTTAAAAAAAGAATGTTTATTGAAGCATAAACCCCCATACTCAACATTTTGTTTGACGCAGGACATTCTTGGCAAATTCGTACTCTTTCCGGCTAAAGGATGGGCACCCAGTCCGTTTCCTGACAACAACGAGCCTCCTTTTCTTGTTTCCACCAGGAAGAGTCTTCTCTTTTCCGCAAAGGCAGAACTATACCGAATTTCCTCAGACATAATTGCATTGCATTCCTCATGAACTTTGCCCCGCATTCAATTTCACGACATGTTTCCGCATAGAAACATTGCCCAACCTCACAGCAGAGGCAGCAGAAATTCTTGCAGAGGCATTCTAATTTCCATTGACCCAACCATGAGACAACCACTTTTGGATTGTAGTCCCCTTGGCATCTCTTAGTTCATCACAGAAGGTCTGTTGCTACTTTTTCTGGTCAGTTTGTTTGTAGATTTGAGGAGGGCTGCCAATTTCTTTTTTAAAGGTTTGGATAAAGTGGTTGTGTTCCACCAATTGTAAGTAGGGTTTTCTACTTCAAGGATTGATTGATGTGAGGATCCGATCCAATTTTGTATTCATTTATTGATATGATTATGTTTATGGTACTTATGTTTTTTTGTTTGTTTTTGTTTTGTATCTTCAAGCAGGATTTGCATTCATCTATATGGAAGATGAAAGAGACGCTGAGGATGCAATCCGTGGACTTGACCGCATAGAGTTTGGTCGTAAGGGTCGTAGGCTTCGTGTTGAATGGACTAAGGTAAGTTTTTGTTGGATGGAAAATATTATATTATATCCCTGAAGTTCTTTTATCATATGAATACCAATTGTCACTGATAACAACATTTTCCTTTTTAGCAAGAACGTGGTGCGAGGAGGCTTGATAGTGGTGGCGGTGGTGGCTCAAGGAGAGCTTCTAACACAAGGCCTTCTAAAACCTTGTTTGTTATAAACTTTGATTCGCAGCTTACAAGGACAAGAGATTTGGAGAGACACTTTGAGCCATATGGAAAGATAGCGAGTGTGAGGATTAGGAGAAATTTTGCTTTTGTTCAGTATGAAGCACAAGAAGATGCCAGCAAAGCCTTGGAAGCTACAAACATGAGGTTGGTTGATTGCTTCTCATGAGCTGTTTGGAAGATATGTTGTTGTCACTGACATGGAACAACTCTGTTCTGTCTTTTTATTCTGCAGCAAGTTGATGGACAGAGTTATTTCAGTGGAATATGCAGTTCGAGATGATGATGAGAAGAAAGATGGTGGAGGCTATAGTCCAGAGAGAACTCGAGATAGGTCCCCAAGGAGGAGGTCAGTGAGTCCTTACAGAAGAGAGAGAGGAAGCCCTGATTATGGCCGTGGCCCTAGTCCCTACAGGAGAGAGAGGGGAAGTCCTGACTATGGTGGTCGCGGCCGCCGCAGTCCTAGCCCTTACAAGAAGGAAAAATCTAGTCCGGAGCATGGGCGACGTCGTAGCCCTAGTCCTTATAAGAAAGGCAGATCAAGTCCTGAATATGCTCGGGAATCAGCCCGTAGCCCTTACAAAAGGGAGAGGGCTGGTAGTGACCAGGGTCGTGGTGGAGGCAGTCGCAGTCCTGCTTACCGTAGGGAGAGGGGTAAAACCGACAATGGCCGTGGACGCAGCCCTAGCCCTTATGAAAGAGACGGGGCTGCTGATGCTGACAATGGTAATGGGATGGACAGCAGTCCATATGAAAGGGAGAAAGGCGAGGTGAAGAATGGACGTGGTTCGAGCTATGAAAGGGATGGTGGGAGTCCTAGCAATGGTCGCAGGGCTAGCCCAGCTGAAGAAAGGGACAGCCCGAATGATGGAAGGGCTGATAGCCCCCCCATGCGTGATAGATTCAAGAGGTAATGTCTGGTCTGGAACATGTTATTTTCTGTGATCATCTATATGTATGTTTGGATTAACATTGAAGTGTTTGTCATTGTGATATGCAGCCGATCTCCACCAGCTGATGAATGATAGAAGGAAGGAGCTCAAAGCAAAATGTCGGGCCCTGCGTGGCAGGATGTAGTTTGTTGTTAGGGATGTAGTTGCAGGGGGAAAGGTGCACCGGACAATTTGTGATCTAGGCTGTGTTTGTATCCGTTTAAAACTATGTGCTTCGGAATTCGGATATGTTGTGCTAAAACTGAGGTCGATTTTCTGTTGAGGGGATATCTACACTGAACTGCAGACTTAATGCTTCTTGTCCGTCGTTCTATTGTAGCAATTATGTGGTGCAGTTTGCCAGGTTTCCAAGAGCTGTAGTCTTTGCCTCCTGCTGTTCATTTCAGACCCTTGAATCTTGATAATGGCATGTTAACACTGGTGTGCTAGGGATATGTGAAATTAACCTGTGGATCATGGTTACATGCAGCTAGGCTTTCCTTCTTGTTTCATTGGCTTGGTACCACATACTTTTTCCTTGCAATCCACCTCGAACATAGTACTCAATAAGATCATTCACTCACTCATAAACAAACTACTTGCTAGTTCTTAAACGTGCCCGACTCATTAAGCATATCGCTACACATGATTTCTTAGGGTTTCGATGACAGCCATTACGAATTGAAAATGAGAAAGCTTAGGACGACAGAGCGGTTCAAACAAGATTGTTATCTTCTTCATTGCTGTTATAGCATCCACTGACACAGCTAATTGATGGTTTTGAGGTGTTCTCTCCTGTCCAGTGTGCCTCAGACAAATTTCGCCGGTGCCATTTTCAACTTGGTTTGTTTTGTATTCCACCTACGTTCGGCATTTCCGGTGAGACAAGTTAGAAGGTTTTCCTCATACGACAAGCATTTCAGGGTGAGACATAACTGAGGTTTTTATCTTCTTCTACCAACGGTTGTGGGCTGTAACATACTTCTGAAAAACAACAATGTCCCCCTTATTTTCTGCAGCTTTCCTTTCCATTCAATGGATTTCCAGGGAGGCACACATCAACATCACCAATTACACCTCGTGTACAGTGTAACAAGCAAGCAAGTTAAAGTCTGTGAGTGGTACATGATACAAAACAGAGAAAAAAAGGGAGGATTTTCATAAGACAATTGCAAGCATGTTCTTCAGCATATCATAATTCATAAGAATTGGCAAAATAATGGGTAGAATACACGATCACAAACATGTTCAATGATTTCATTCTCTGTGCGAACTAAGGGCGGAAACGAGCGGCCCGAACGCCTGATCCACGGCTTTGTTCCATAAGAGAGCAGATTCCGAGCGGAATTGCTTACCCAATATCGGCTCTTTCAACTGCAACGCGAGCCAAAGCCATAAGAAGGAAAAAAAGCTCGGTCTTAGTATTATACATGTGTGTATTGCAGTTATCACGGGGGTGATGGACTGAATACTGAGCAGGTACGGAAGAGTTGCATATCGATGATGCTATAGAGGTAGTCCAAGTGCAAAAGCGACTCAGATCAATCAATCATCCAAAGAAAGCATAAAGAGTTCATTATCCTTCTCCTATCTGTCTCTGCTAAACAATGGTTTTGGTTTCAAAGGATGAACATTTTCGTTTCATGTCCCTACCCGGGATATAAAAGAAGTTGGGATGGATCATACCAAACCACCATTCTGATTCTGCTACCTCTTCAACCACCCTTTACTCTCGCATTGCTAGTAGTTCATCTTAATATGCTTTTTAGACATGCTATAATGCCACCATTCCATCACCAGAACCACGAAATCGCTCTAACAAGTTCTTCCATTCAAAGGACTTCCAACACTTACAAGCTACTACATTCACTAAATTGCAACATAGCTGTGCCATTTCCAAATACAAATGGAAGATAAGGACCAGTAAGGAAACTCCACATTCACATATAAAGGGCAACAACGCTTAGAGAAAGACTGGAAGACATCATCCCTCCACTCCTCCACCGCATTCAAGTAATAATAAGCTAAAACGAAATCCCACTCAATTTTCTCGCATCAATGAATCAAGGAAGTCGAATCAAACTAAAACGGAGATCACACTGGATTCTAGGGTTATGGACTAGACAAATGGCAATTACTTACGGCAACAAATCAACAGTGAAAATTGGAAAAAAAAAAAAGGAACGAACTTTACCTGTTTTTGGGCATCGGACGGAGATTGGTAGGCCGAAATTGAGTCGTGGATTCGCCTCCGCTGCTCAAACACCACGAAACCGGTGAAAGCGCCGCCCAACGCGAATCCGAGCAGGCGCTCCTGCGGTAACAAAAAGACAGAAGAATTCATCAGCAGCGAATCGCGGCATCAAGAGGGTTCATCGGCGGAGAAGATTTTCCGGAGAATCGGTGCTCACCTGAGCGAGAATGCTGAGCATCGTTTCGTCTACGACGGCGAGATTCCGGCGCGTGGTTGATGGATGGTCTCTCAGGGAAGGCGGGGAAAGGAAATCGGGGGAAGGAAGAAGAAAACACTTCGGTTACTTTCTCCGGTCTGTAACAAATTGGCAAATCTCAGGTTGGCGCGCGGCCCGTTGGGGTTTCCACCCGTTGTGGGCCTGTGTAAGCCCATGTTCGACGGTCTTTATCCATTTGTTTGGTCCAAAATCATATTAGAATTTTGAACTTAGGTCCTCTATGAGAATTAAATCTAATATTTTTTTTTACATGAAGAATTAAATCTAATATTCAAAGGGGAAGAGGGAATGAAATTTTGATATATTAAGAAGATGTTCTATCTTAATTAAAAATGTTCTTCTTATGTGACTTGAGATTTATGATATGTTCTTAAAACGAAAATTCATAGCTACACAAAGACACATTGACAACTAATTCCAGAGTGACCCTAAATACCTATTGTAATTGTAAATTCACAAAAAACAATTAAGAACAAGAAGTACGATGATAATCACTATTATTCTTGCCAAAAACTACTTAAAAAACATAATTCAACAATTCATAATAATATTATGATACCAGTTTACATATTAACATCTTGAATTAGTTTAAGTATAATATTAAAAACTGGTCTCAACTTTAAGCATATGAAACCCAGAATGAAAGAAGTTAAGTTTGGAGTAAACCATTAAACCACCCCAAAGTCAAATTGGTTTCAATTTCAATAGATGTTATCGTATTAATCTGCAACATTTCATATACGTAAATGGTATACATGTAAGAAGCGGTTGCGGATTAACAATTTCAAGTTCAAATCTTCCTTTCTGGTGCCATTGTTCCATATTCCATCTTGTATTAACATGGCATTGTCTGTAGTCTCCATAGTATTAAACCCTCTAGAGACAAAGATAGAGCCCAAAGGAACAAAACCAGAGGACATGTAGGAAAGACTATAAGAGGAGAAGGAGCTTAATGGAAGAGGGGATGGGACATGTGAATTCAAGGGGGCTCCTAATTCCTATCATGATTCATGTGACTCACTCTCCCTTTTTCCCCACCTCCATTTTCTTTTCTTCTTCTCTCTTATTTTTCCGCCTTGACAGAATGGTCCCCAAAAATGGAGCTCCCTCTCCATCTCTCTTCCAGACGCAAGACAATGACAAAAGGTTGAAGGGAGGGAACCAAAAATCTCTTTCTTCCAGTATGAATACGACCCATCAAGCACACTCATATTCCCTTGCCACAATTATCATCACTACAAAAACCCTTGTTCATATGTAGTAGCCTCTAAATAAATGACACTTCCATTTCATGAAAATGGGTTCTTTCCCTGCCTCTGCATTGATGTTAATCAGTTTCTCCCTCAACTGTTCCAATCCCAGTTGACGATTTCTTGTGCTTGATGATGGGTAACAGGGGAATCATTGTTATTTTCACCAAAGTGTATGTCTTTACTACTACTGTTTGGTATTTTTGGCTTGAATGGAGACGTGAAGGGATGGAAGGGGTCGTCGCCAATAGTATGAGATATCTGCCAAAGGGGCCAAGGGGGTGGAGGACATTAAATTTTATGTGTATTCAATTGTGGTTTCATGTGTTGCTTTTATAGGGAAATTTCGTTTGATTAAATGCTTGTACCTGTTAAAGGAAACTCTCCCCACACCCCATCTCCAACTGTTCAGTAAGATATATCTAGCTGGTTTATGCATGCAAGCTGTTTGCTTCATTGCCTGAATGAAAAAGTCGGGTGAAATTCTGTCTTCTGCAGCAGCTTTCCCGGTTGGATTTTAATGGTAGCACTCAGATCTTTTCTATCTCTCTCTCACACAGAAGCTACACTAATGGGATTTGGTTATTGTCTGGCAAGTTTTGGTTTTATTCTTACATTTGCCTATGCAAGTGAGGTGATATATGGAGAGGGGTTGGGGAGGGGCTTCCTCACTTGGAACTTTGTGGCAGGGGTGAAATGTGAAAACATGTCCTGTCGTTGTAAGTTGTAACCCATTTTGCCACTTAGTTGAAATTGCTCTGCCTTCGTTGTTTCATGGAATCTAAAATTCCCAGGTTTAGCTGCAACAAGTCAAAAAGTTATTCACTTTGTCATGCACATGATGTCTGGAATCATTTGTTTGAGCTTTCTGTCGAGCTGGGAGAGAGAGAGAGAGAGAGAGAGAGAGAGAGAGAGAGAGAGAGTTAAACGACTATACCACTGCTTGCTTATCATGGCCTCTAAGGTACTTTTTGTTCAAAAGCTGCAGTTTGCAGATGGTTTTATTTAGAAGGCAGTATTGACGTTGCTAAAACAGTGATTGCTTTTTCTAAGATTTTGGCTTTCGGTTTTGAGATCTTTCATGGAAACTAAAGGGTAGATGTGGTGGGCTGCCTCAGTAGTCAGTTCTCAACCAATATATTGGTGTCTGGCAGGCTCATTTTTCAGGTTTTCAATAAGTTTGCAATCGATTCTTGGTTGGGAATCTTTAGGGATTCGCAATTTGTTTATTTCTGCCAGATGGAGATTCTTTCGGCCTCTAAAGAAACAAACATTTCCCTTGTCCTCGTCAAACTGGACAGCATCGTTATGTGCCTACTGCCTACCATTCACCTTCAAATTTGTGCTACTTGAGTGCTCTTTCTTCCTTTTTATTAATTCAGGGTTTAGCTGTTGCATCACTTCCACCTGTCTTATGCAAGTTTGAAACTTGATGTCCTAGAGGTCTTTGTTTTCCTACTCTCAAGTAGAATGTGCAGAGAATAGGAAAAAAGGGAGTGTGATTGATTGATGTATTCAGTTGTTGTTTGACTTGCATCCTTTAAGAAAGGTGCTTAGTTGGTATGCGCATTTCCCAGTAAGAAAATTGAAGGGTTTCTTGTTCTGGCTTGGCGAGGAATAGTTTTGAGCTGGTGGAGCTCTTTTGGAAACTTTGTTCCAGAGTTTCAAAGAGTATACCTATCATCAGAAGCTTTTAGTTCCATGGCTGAAGTATGATTAACTGTTGATTGCTACTTGCCGTGTTATCAATCCAGGATCTGTGTAAGATCCATTGGCCAACTCAAAGTTCAAGGAGTGATGCTATTTGACCATGCATTTGTTCCGGTGGCTACATTTGCCACTGTTTATGCTGGTGCAACTCTTACAGCTGTCAAGTACTGTTCAGATAAGGCATGGTTAGACTCTTTTAACTTCTCTTTGGTTTCTTTAATTACTGCTTGACGCTTGTCTAAGCCAGTTTGATCATATAGTTAATTTGATAGAAATGCTACAGTTCATTCTACCTTCTACGCACAGCTCAGTTTATTTTTGCTACAGCAGAAACTTTGTTTGCTTGTGAGAGTACCCTTTGCAACAAACAGTCCACTGGCTGGATAGAGGGATACCCCTGTCTAAGACAATCAGCAAGGCTTAAGCATCGCCAACTTCAAACCCAAGGTGTTGTTTCTTTGTAAGCTCCACCCCTCTCTTTCCCTTCACATTGGCATATTAGATGTTCAGGTTCAATAGATTTTTACCAAGCATATCATCATTCCCACAAATAGACTTCATCAAGCAACAGAGAAGCTAGATGCTCTTTCTTTGATCTACATACTTCGATTTATGTAGATGGAACTCTCACTTCTTCTGCCTGGACTATATACCATTTACTCATTGCAAACATTCTGTTCCCCTCTTCAGTTTACATGGTTTTCTTACTGCCCCTGAACTGGAGAAGGCTTTCTAACAACATGCTGCATTTTCTTATGTCTGATAGCTTATATTCCAAAGAGTCAGCCACATTTGTTTCCGACTGGGGTTCAACCAAAATTTCACCTGTTTCTTCGCCATCTATTCCCGCAAGCTTGCGTTTAGGATTACCAGAACAGTTATATTTATTACATAACAGGAGGATAGCTAAGACAGTTGATGGATCCAATGGTGTTCCGACATTAACACCAGTGCAATCAGATGATGACACAAAAGCATGGAAAACGAAAGTTGCAGCCATAGCTGGAGGTGTTGGTGCAACTCTGCTAGTAATTGTCATAGTGGTGATTGTTTACTTGCGTATCAAGAAATTAGCATCACAAAATTCTGAAAGGGAGTCCTCTTCACAATCCCCTCGTGAGTTCAGCATCATCCCAACATGAAAGCAGCTTGTGAAATTCTCCTATTTTTCATGGTTTCCTGTTGAGTATGACTTTTCATTTACAGTAGCTTGTTGTATTGAGCTTTTGGTTCGAGTTCCATCAATAACCTCCTTTTGCGTTTTGCATTCAGCAACTGAGCTGGAAATAGTTGAGACTCCCACATATACTAGTCCTCGTCCTTCCGGCACATCATTCCTGAGATTGTTGACAGTTGAGGAGTTGAAGCTGGCGACACAGAGTTTCAGTGACAGCAATATCATAGGTGAAGGGTTACTTGGTTTAGTTTATAAAGGACTGCTTCTAGATGGATCTATTGCCACCATAAATAGAAACATACACCATCCGATTCAGAACTTTGCTAATGAGGTACTTGCAAACCAGGAAATCTGCTGATTTATCGCTTGTATTAGTAAGAATGCTGCATGATTATAATTTTCCTTTGCACTGCAGGTTAGACACATCGTTTCTGTCCAGAACCAGCATCTTGTAAAGCTTATTGGCTATTGTGAGGATAGGCAGCAACAGTTTCTTGTATCCGAATTCATATCCAACGGAAATGTGGGACAATACCTCTATGGTAATTCTCTCTGCCTCTAATCAAAACTGTTATGATCTCACTCACTCATTCCCATCTCAAGTCTTCTCTGCTTTGCCCTTTCCTCAGATAGTGAAGGTCTGCCTATTGGGAAGTTGGGCATCAAGCAAAGATTGTCTATAGCCTTGGATGCAGCAAAAGGTATGGCTCAGTCATCCAGTCTTAATATTCCAATCCTTGTGGTTTCCTATCTTATTAAAATGTTTAGATCTTCCGTAGTTCCCTTTCATCTTGTCTTGAATCAGGGCTTCGGTATCTTCACAGTTTGGTCCCTCCTTTCCTGCACATGCACTTCAGAACCAGCAATGTGCTTGTGGATGAAAATTTCACTGCCAAGGTGTCTGACTATGGAATTCGCAAGCTGGTAGCAGAAACCCAGCACCCGGGATCTTCTTCGTCTGTAGATTACTTTCTCGATCCAGAGTACGTGATTGAATTTCCATTCTGCTTGCCATTTCTGATCCATGGCTAAAGTTTTGAACTTCGCCTTCTGTTTCCCCTGACGCATTGCTTGTCGTGATTATGTTTTAAGGTTGAATTCGTCGAGAGACTTCTCAGAGCTAAGTGATGTTTACAGTTATGGGGTATTCCTACTAGAGTTGATCAGTGGACGTGAAGCACATGGCAAGTATCAATCAAGTTCGGACCAAAATCTACTGCTACAGGTATCCTGTGCAGATAACTCTCAGCCAAACAAGCACAAAACTGTGTTCATATTGTTCCTGACATCAAGTTCTTCTATTTCGTAAAGGCTAGGGATAGCAGCCACGATGACTTCGTGGACAAGTCACTACAAGCTAAGGATCGAACGAAACGAATCATGGTGGATCTGGCATTGATGTGTGTAGATCATGTCAGCACAAGGAGACCCTCAATGGAGAATGTTGTTAAAGCGCTCGAATGGATCCGAGAACGGGAAACTGGGCATGTGGATCATGACTGTGGTGAAGAGATTGGAGCTGTGAAACTTGGGAGTGAACTCTTCAAATGACCCCCTCCTTTCTCTGGAATTACATTCAATTGGCATTCTTTATTGGACATAATATAAGTACCAAAGCTTAAAGACTTTAAGTAATTCAAACTTGCAAGTTGGTCCAAAGGAGATCCTGTCTATCTGCCTTGTCCTTCAAGATTAAGGAATGGAGTTGACTTTTTTTTATAACTATGATTAAGTGGAGTTGATTGAGCAAAAAAGATGACTTTATTTCTAGATATTTTTATTTGTTTACATGATTGTTTCTTCAGTTTTATTTCTATACGAACATGTAACGTTATAAACCTCGAAAAACAAAATAATGCAAAGAAACTAGAAAGTATGGATTTAGTCAAATCATTGAACAACTCACCTATCATTATGTGAGATTTAATATTACAAATCTTGAAATACTTTACTCTAACATTGCATGAATTCTTACACTCCCACCTGCAAAAAGGAAACGTGAGATTTTGAAATTCATGTATTCTACCTTAGATTTTTGGGTCGAGCTCAAATCGAGTTATGAAAGGTTTTGTTCGAGTTTGGCTCGTGCATCTCCAACCTCACTTAGTAAATGTAAGAAACAAGGTTTGTTGAGCTAAGCACAACCTTGATTTGATGAAAGAAGGTAATATAGAAAGTCATTGGCTTAAAGCCACAAAAAAACATGAACAGTCTTCACTTTCCTAATTCCTTTACTTAACTCTCTCAGTCAGTCAGATCTTCTTCCCCCAAATTCCCAAGTCAAACCAACTCAAACAACAACAATGTCGACCCGCTACCTCCTCCTCCTCGCCCTCACCGCCTTCCTCCTCGCCTCCAATCCGGCTTCAGCCTCCTCCTCCGCCACCGACGACGACGACGACGAGGACCTCACCTTCCTCGAAGACGACTCCTCCTCCTCCTCATCCCCCGCCCATCACTACCCCGATTCCGACCACTTCGACGACGACGACGAAGACTTCGCGGGCGAAGGCGGCGGCGATTTCGAGAACTACGACGATCTCGACGGCGGCGGCGACTCCGATCCCGACGCCTACTACAAGGCTCCCGAGGTCGACGAGAAGGACGTCGTCGTTTTGAACGACGGCAATTTCAGCGATTTCGTCAAGGACCGGAGGTTCGTGCTCGTGGAATTCTACGCTCCCTGGTGCGGCCACTGCCAGTCGCTGGCGCCCGAGTACGCGGCGGCGGCCACGGAGCTGAAGGGGGAAAAAGATGTGGCGCTGGCGAAGGTGGACGCCACGGAGGAGAGCGAGCTGTCGCAGGAGCACGATGTGCAAGGGTTTCCCACTCTGTATTTCTTCGTGGACGGGGTTCGCAAGCCTTACCCTGGCCAGAGGACCAAGTCAGTGATCGATTTTTTTTTTCTCTCGGCTCTGTTTTTTTATAGCTAATCATTTGAATTTGGTTGCTGAAGTTTCTGTTTTGGAATTTGCGATTCGGGTAGGGAGGCGATTGTTACGTGGATTAAGAAGAAGATTGGACCTGGAATCTCCAATGTCACCACATTGGATGATGCGGAGCGGATTTTGACTTCCGAGAGCAAAGTCGCATTGGGTTACCTTAACTCCTTAGTGGTGAGTTTTTTCCCGTTTCTCTGGTATGTGAATTGAATAAAGCATTGGGATTCTTCTGATTGCTAGCTGCTACCCTTGTTTACTGTCCAACATGGGGATGTTTGTTGAGAACTATGGATTGATTGCTATCTAGCTGAGAGGGGTGTGTCTGTTTTTGAACACGGAGATGATGGAATTGTGTTTTTTTTTCCTGCTTTTCTTGGCAATGATGCATTTGGATTCAACGACAGGGTCCTGAGAGTGAAGAGCTGGCTGCTGCTTCAAGGCTTGAAGATGATGTTAACTTCTATCAAACTGTTAACCCGGATGTCGCAAAGCTTTTCCATCTTGATGCTAAAGCTAAACGTCCTGCCTTGGTCATGATTAAGAAGGAGGACGAGAAACTGAGTTATTTTGGTATGTTTCTCTTTCGAGGTTCATTTATAATACTACTGATTTGGTGGGACTTGGGAGGCAGTAATTTCTTATATTAAAGCTTCTTCCTTTTCTCATGTAGATGGGAATTTCTCCAGGTCTAGCATAGCCGAGTTTGTATTCGCGAACAAGCTTCCTCTGGTTACCATTTTCACCAGGGAAAATGCTCCAGCAGTTTTCGAGAGCGAAATCAAGAAGCAGGTTTGTCAAGCAAAATAATTTGCAGGGACTTCCAATCAGAATTTCATTGGGCGAAACATTGACAATGCAAAATAATTTGTTGTTCTCAGCTAATTTTGTTTGCCAATAAAAAAGACACGGAGAAAGCGCTCGCACCATTCCAAGAAGCTGCTAAACTGTTCAAGGGAAAGGTATGTTGAGATCATTCTTTTAGTTTCATTTTTGCAGTAACCTGGTGATGTGCATGTTCTGTCTCTGTCTCTGTCTCGATATTGCATTAACAAGAAAATGCTGTTTTATAACTTCCTGAGTGTTTTAGAAGTTTGTCTGTTTACATATATGTGTATGCTGCAGCTCATTTGTGTATATGTCGATATGGAAAATGAAGATGTTGGGAAGCCTGTCTCTGACTATTTTGGTATCACAACTTCCCCCAAGGTAATACATTCCATTCTACTGCCGTTCCAAAAGAGTCTTCTCAAATTTTCTTGTTTCTTCTGGTATGCCAATGTTACGGTTTTGCATGCTTGCTGAACTCCATTTGTTTCTTGTTCTTTTCAATAGCTTATTGGATACACTGGCAATGAAGATACAAAGAAATTCATATTCGACAAGGAAATTACTGTGGATAATATTAAGGTTTGAACTCTCACTCTCGATATTGAATTTCTGAGGATTTATCACTTTCCAATTGGTTGCTTCACCCCCTCCCCGGGCATAACATGTCCATCTAAAATTGAACTCCATAAACTCACACCATGGTGTTTCTCTCCTCAGGCTTTTGGACAGGACTTCATTGATGACAAGCTCAAACCATTTTTCAAGTCTGACCCAATTCCAGAAAATGTATGTTGTTAATCTTCTTCCCATATTTCCTTTGTGCTACTACATTGTTGGTAATAACTTCTTTTGACAATAATGTTGTTTTAGAATGATGGAGATGTCAAAATAGTGGTTGGGGATAACTTCGATGAAATCGTTTTGGACGAGTCAAAAGATGTTTTCCTTGAGGTATTGCTCCACATATCCCATACGAAGGACATACATTATTAGCTTTCAAAACTTCCTTCTGTCCTATGCTGCTTACTGATTATTGTGCAATTACATTCATCACGACACCAGATCTATGCACCTTGGTGTGGTCATTGCCAAGCTTTGGAGCCAACCTACAACAAACTTGCTAAACATTTGCGTGGCATCGACTCAATCGTCATAGCCAAGATGGACGGAACAACGAACGAACATCCCAGGGCAAAGGTAAATTTCACTTCGATCCATCTAGGCTCAAGCAAGTTTCTTATACTCGATTAAGAATGTTTTAAGGACTGAAAATCTGCTCTTGGTCTTTATAATCCCTTGCAGTCTGATGGTTTCCCCACGCTTCTTTTCTTCCCTGCCGGAAACAAGAGCTTCGATCCGGTATGTGAACTTAAACATTATGCTTCCATTTCTTAAAACTTCTCTGAATCACCACAGCTGGCAGACAATCATCATGACGCATGAGAAAACGTTTCTGTGGCATTAACAGATAACTGTAGACACAGACAGAACTGTGGTAGCGTTTTACAAGTTCATCAAGAAACGCGCATCGATCCCCTTCAAGCTTCAGAAGCCAGCTTCTACAACGAAGCCAGCATCCGAATCCGAGACTGAAGTTCAGGAAACCAGCAGCAGCACAAAGGACGCAAAGGACGAATTGTGAGGAGGTGGAAACTTGTACCGACTATCGAATACACCAGTGTTTCCTTAATTTATGTATCTGTGCCATCAGTGTAGGCTAAAAGAGGAAGAGTAGTATACAGAACCTGTGAAGAAAGCAAGCAATCCAATTGTGCCGCAGACATAGTCAAACTCTGTTCAGGGCCCAAGATGGAAGCGAAGAAAGATTCGAAAAGTGGAAACTTACCGACAGACATTCGAGTTTTGGTTTCTCCTTCCAAGTTTTTGTTCTTCTCAATCCAGTGCTTCATAGTGTGTAAACTGTTTAATGATCGTGTTATGCATCTTGGTACGTAACTAAATTAGAAGATGAAGTTAGTATTGTTAGGTTTGAAGACTGAAACAAGGAACAGCAGCTAATACATTTGCCAATCCTAAGCAAGTTTGCAGGTTGAAATCAAATATGGATGAAGCAGAAATGGGTTTTGGAGATTAGGATCTTTTCTAATCCAATCAAAGCCATTGATATTACTGGAATATTGTTAAGTCTGTTGTTTCAACTTACTATCTCAGGTTCCATCAGTTTGCAGCAGCATGGCTTATAAGTGGTCGCATTCTTTCCCATCACCGAATTTGATGAGGCTAGCATATAGATACAAAGGAAATGAACTTATTAATCTTTTATCAGCAGGTAATTTCAACAAATTTACTTTAGATCTATCCTTATGGTTTGCCAATCTAACTATGAACCATCACCTGGCTGCAAATGACTTCAGGTTTCTGACATGGCTGCTTCCCTACAGAAAGGCAAGATCCACATCCTTAGCTAATAGCTTCCCAATTTCAAGATGGCATCAACACAATTATATATATCAGCACCTGATGAAAGTAACTTCACTTCCTATGTACTGCTGCTTGGCACTGTTATATTCGATGGGGAGATTTGTATATCCCGTAGCTTAGGCAGCACACTAGTACTGTCTCCCATTTGTGTTTGTATTCTAATCACAATTGCATGTTCATTGAGTGGGGTTTGCAACAGATCAGATTAAAATGCTAACCCCCTCGTGTGGGTGTAATAGAATATTGGATCTGCAATCCACAACAATCATCAGTGATGAGATTCCTTCTGCCTCCCCCACGTCTTCTCCATAATAAACTACTGCATTCTGCATTTTTCTTTGCACGCTGCATGTATGGAACAGAGCCACGTATATGGAAATGCAAAGGCTTGCAATAAAGAAATGGTTGGTTTGTCTTATTTTGCAGCAGTCCCCCAGGAACAACTAATGTGGCATCTTATTAGAGATGCCTTGTGCCCTATGCTGCTTACACAGCAAACACCAAGGCTCTGTTGACATAGAAGAGAGATGGGCAAAGAGCATTTTAAATGGGGGAAGCGAAAAGTATGGATCTTGGCCACCCTATGACTCATCCACTGCTTCAGAGCTCCATGCCCAATGAGTTGGGTGACTTGGTAGGCAAGGGACATTGCAGAGACACAATGCCGGTAAGTGTGGTGGATGCAAGTTTGAAATCATAAGCTGAATAATATCACATTTGCACATGGAAAGATAATGGCTTTGATTCCTCTTGTCTCTTTGTGTCCCTTAGCCTGACTCACTACTCTCACCATCTATATAAACAAGCTCTGGATTCCAAGGAAGGCATTGCAAACCATCTCTCTTCAACTTATAAACCCTTCCCCCAATCTTCTCATTTCAAGAAAAAAAATGGCAGCAGCTTCTTTCCATGCTCGCTCCAACAGTTTGCCTGCTAGATCACACCCACTGGTCTCAGAAATCGATGAGCAAGTTTGCAGGTTGAGACAGTCTCAAGCTGCTTCCACATCTTCATCGTCGTCCATAGGCCACAACTTGAACAGCCTTCAGGGTGTTTATGATTGTGTTGACCAGATGTTCCAACTGCCAGCAACTCAACAAACCCTGATCAATGACCAGAAGAGCTTCAATGAGCTGTTGGATGGGTCTCTAAGGCTCTTGGACTTGTGCAGCACTGCCAAGGATGGTTTGTCCCAGATGAGAGAGTCTGTGGCTGAACTTCAATCCGCTATTCGCAGAAAGCAAGGAGGTTTGGAAGGAGAAACCAGAAGATACCTGAAATCTAGGAAGTCTGTTATGAAAACAATCCATAAGGTCTTGAAAGGTGTGGAAAACAAGAAATCCACTCCATCCAACAACTTTGAGACGATCTTCATGCTAAAGGAAGCTGAATCTGTTGTTGTTGAGGTTTTGGAGTGCTTGTTGACATTCATTTCTCAATCAAGCTCAAAGCCAAGCAGCTGGTCATTGATTTCCAAGCTGAAAAAGGTCTCCCCGGCAAGTGAGAATGAATTTGCAGACGTGGATGCCTCTTTGAAGATGAACAAATCTAGTGAGGAGGTCCAAGTTCACCTGAAGAACTTGCAGCCGTGCATTCAAGATCTTGAGGAAGGAGTTGAGAGCCTCTTTAGGCGCTTGATCAAAACAAGAGCCTCCATTCTCAATATCGACAATCTGTAGTTACATAGTCCAAACAATATTTGTACAAGTTGTATAGAAAAATTGATACTCAAATCTATAAATATACATGGTCCCCAAGTTCCCAGAAATTTATGTCTCTTTTGATTCATTGCTCTATCTACCAGCCTGCAATTTTTGTCCTTTTAATTACCATCTGGTTGTAGGACAAAATAACTGGTAAAGTAGCTCATGGGGTCATTCAGATAGGTCAGGTTATTCAGAGCTGATGAAAATGAAAGAGGAACCACGATCACATGGAAGACTGACTACACCAGATTAAATATTGCAGAAATGAGTAATCATCACACGTCCAAAGGCAATAATGAACACGTTGAGAAGCCATATTAAGTGGATCTTGCCTTCCATTGGTAACGAACTCATATTAAACCAGAACAACCATAATCTTCTGCTATTGTAATTTCACTTTCACCATTTCTACTTGTCTTTAGTTCTGCTATTTGTCGGGAGACGAGCAATGATTCCAGACCAGGAAGCTAGAGTTCCTTCAGTTTCAATAAAATCTCCTTTTGAAGCACTACAAACATATAAGAACTGAACAGAACTGCCAAAAATCTTGCCTTGGATCCAATAGAAGCTCAAATTCATGACGAACAACAAACTTGGCTCCGGAAATAGCCATAGTTGAACTGCAATTATCTGCAGTTAGCCACCTGTGAATTACTGATTAACACTTCAAATCCAATTGGCTCTCTTACAGCCAAAATCATTGATTAAATTAATCAACCCCCATGATTGCTAATTATATGGATCCTCTCTCTCATCTATTGATCTCAAATGCACGAGTATATTTGGATCTAACCAACTGAATATCTTCTCAGCGGTATTAATTGCAATGTCTCCAGCCAACCCAGCAATCCAGCTAATTTGCCAACTTATTCTAATCCTGTTACACGAGTGGGTTGTGTTTGGAATGATATGTAAAGATCAAACATGGATGAAGCAAAAATGGGTTTTGGAGATTAGGATTTTTTCTAATCTAACCAACCACCATTACTGTATCTATTTTTTAATGCAATCAAAGCCATTGATATTACTGGGAACATGTTAGTCTGTTGCTTCAAGTTATTTACCTCGAGTTCCATCAGTTTGCAGCAGCATGGCTTATAAGCTTTTCTCCCAAGACTTACAAACTGCCAAGTGAAAGTTACCTTCACTTCCAATGAATTGCTGCTTGCCACTGCTTTATATTTGATGGTGAGATTTGGAGATCCCGTAGCTTAGGCAGCACGCAACTAGCTTATCATATTTGATTAACGCTGCAAAAGTGACAGCAGCTCTCTTACATTGCAGAGGAAGCTAAGCTAATCTCATTTGGATCCTCGTGTGATGTAATATAATATTGGATCTGCAGATCCCCCACAATCCATTAGTGATGAGATTCCTTCTGCCTCCCCAACCCTCTCCTCCATAATAAACTACTGCATGTATGGAAATAGAGCCACGTATATGTAAATGAGAGTGCTTACAATAAAGAAATTGTTGGATTGTCTGATTCTGCAGCTGTCCCTGAAGAACAACTAATGTGGCAGCTTATTAGAGATGCCTTGTGCCATATGCTGCTTACACAGCAAAACCAGGGTTCTGCTAACATAGAAGAGAGATGGGCAATACATATTTTAAATGGGGAAGGGAAAAGTATGGATCTTGGCCACCCTATGACTCATCCACTGCTTCAAAGCTCCATGCCCAATGAGTTGGGTGACTTGGTAGGCAAGGGACATTGCAGAGACACAATGCCGGTAAGTGTGGTGGATGCAAGTTTGAAATCATAAGCTGAATAATATCACATTTGCACATGGAAAGATAATGGCTTTGATTCCTCTTGTCTCTTTGTGTCCCTTAGCCTGACTCACTACTCTCACCATCTATATAAACAAGCTCTGGATTCCAAGGAAGGCATTGCAAACCATCTCTCTTCAACTTATAAACCCTTCCCTCAATCTTCTCATTTCAAGAAGAAAAAAAATGGCAGCAGCTTCTTTCCATGCTCGCTCCAACAGTTTGCCTGCTAGATCACACCCACTGGTCTCAGAAATCGATGAGCAAGTTTGCAGGTTGAGACAGTCTCAAGCTGCTTCCACATCTTCATCGTCGTCCATAGGCCACAACTTGAACAGCCTTCAGGGTGTTTATGATTGTGTTGACCAGATGTTCCAACTGCCAGCAACTCAACAAGCCCTGATCAATGACCAGAAGAGCTTCAATGAGCTGTTGGATGGGTCTCTAAGGCTCTTGGACTTGTGCAGCACTGCCAAGGATGGTTTGTCCCAGATGAGAGAGTCTGTGGCTGAACTTCAATCCGCTATTCGCAGAAAGCAAGGTGGTTTGGAAGGAGAAACCAGAAGGTACCTGAAATCTAGAAAGACTGTTATCAAAGCAATCCAGAAGGTATTGAAGGGTATGGAAAACAAGAAATCCACTTCATCCAACAACGTCGAGACGATCGCCATGCTAAAGGAAGCTGAATCTGCTGTTGTTGAGGTTCTGGAGTGCTTGTTGACATTCATTTCTCAATCAAGCTCAAAGCCAAGCAGCTGGTCATTGATTTCCAAGCTGAAAAGGGTCTCCTCGGCAAGTGAGAATGAATTTGCAGATGTGGATGCCTCTCTGAAGACGAACAAATCTGGTGAGGAGATCCAAGTTCACCTGAAGAACTTGCAGCCGTGCATTCAAGATCTTGAGGAAGGAGTTGAGAGCCTCTTTAGGCGTCTGATCAAAACAAGAGCCTCCATTCTCAACATCCACAATCTGTAGTTACATACTCAAAACAATACTTTGTACAAGTTGTATAGAAAACTTTGATACTCAAATCTATAAATATACATGGTCCCCAAGTTCCTAGAAATATATCTCTTTTGATTCATTGCTTTGTCTACCAGTCTGCACTTCTTGCCCATTTTAATTACCACAAAATAACAGTGAAAGCAGCTCGTGGGATCATTTCACATAGGAAAGGTAAATAAGATCGAGCTGATGAAAATTTAAAGAGGAACCATAATCACATGGAAGACTGACTAAACCAGATTAATTATTGCAGAAATGAGTACTCGTCACACGCCCAAAGGCAATAATGAACACGTTGAGAAACCATATTAAGTGGATCTTGCCTTCCAATGGTTCTCTTACAGCCAAATCATTGATTAAATGAATCAACCTCCCACGATTGCAGAGAAAGCTCAAATCTAATTGTATGGGATCCTGTCTCCCATTTATCGATCTCAAATGCATGAGTGGGTTTTAATCTAACCAACTGCATATCTTCTCAGCGGTATTTACTGCAGTGTCTCCTGTCAACTCAGCACTCCAGCTAATTTCCAAACTTAGTTTAATCATGTTGCACGAGTGGGTTGTGTTTGAAATGATATGAAAAGATCAAATATGGATGAAACAGAAATGGGGTTTGGAGATTAGTATCTTTTCTAATCTAACCAACCACCTTTACTCTATCTATTTTCCAATCCAGCCCAATCAGAAAATATGCTAGTCTGCTGGTTCAATTGATTGATTTACCTCAAGTTTCATCAGCTTCCAGCAGCATGGCTTATAAGTAGTCACATTCTTTCCCATCACTGCAGTTTGATGAAATTAGTGTGTAGACACAAAGGAAATGACCTTGTTAATCTTTTCTCAGCAGGTAATTAATTTCAACAAATTACTTTAGATCTATTGTTATTGTTTTCTGACATGGCTGCTTCCTTACAGAAAGGCAAGATCCACATCCTTAGCTAATAGCTTCCCAATTTCATAATGCCATCAATACAATTATATATATATCAGCAAGCTAACCGTGCAAAAGATTCCATTGAGTTCCTAACCAAGGGACACACCAGCTCAGCTACCAATGTCTAGGAATCCTGACAGCTCGCCTTTCACGAACGTTGTCAATCTCGAGTTTACCTGCAATAGAGTCACACCAGGAACATGTTTAGAACTTGTTCACCTGGGTAGTTGTAATTTTCTGCATTTTTCAGAATAACCGCACTCACCTGGCTTTTTTACCATTGTCGAAACTGAGATGAAATGGAAGAAAGTATAAACAGGACACAGAATGTACTTGACAAAGTTGTTTAGTCCAAAAAGGACTTTGTCTATCACAAGATTGTTGTACATACACAAAGAGTATTCTTTTTTACATGTTCTATTGGTCTAGTTGAAGATGTTAAAGAAGGGAGACTCTAGTTTTGATCATCCTTCTGCAGAGGCACTCAAGAGTTCATGCAATGTCCCTTGCCTACTGGCTCCCCCGCAGCTCATATGGCAAAGAGTATTTCTTTTTTTACTGAAAGGCTTCTGCTAACACAGAATAGAGATGGGCAATGGACATTTTCCAAATGGGGAGAAGGCTAAAACTATGGAATCATGACCTACCTTCATGGCTCATCCACTGCCCATTGATCAAACAATTGTAACACAGTGTCATTGCAGAGAGACACACTGTCGGTTTTTTTGCGTTTGGATCTAAACTCCAAAACCATAATTCTCTCTGTTGTTCCTCCACCTGCCTCTTTGGCCTCCGCACTAACGAGCAAAAAAAAAAACCCATCAAAATAACTGCAACTAATCTGGCTTTCCATAAACAGCAGAGAAGAACCCATTAATGAGAACTGCTCGATCCAATTCAAAGTAAGCTAGGTAAGCCGTAATCTTTACTTGTCCTCGCTCTACTTGAACACTGTGATTCTGTGCAACGGCAACTGTACACTGTGATTCAGTTTAATATCTGACACGTGGGCCAATGGCCCACACGATATTAAATTAATATTTTTAGGGGGAGAAAGCCCACTACTAGAGCTTGCTTCAGGGGCCTTCTCGCGGATCGTCCTTGCGTCGAACTATTTCATGGGCCTGGCCCACCCCACCAATAACAGTCCAGTACTTTTCTCGGTCCGCTTCTTGTTCAGGATAGCCTTTCAATCCTGCTAATCAGCCGACGCCGTACATCGCGTTTCTTAATCATTAAGTTGGCCACGTAGAACTCGACATAATATCATTTTCGGCCCCATAATTATCCTCATAATTGCATCAATTAATTGCCCATCCCATTCTTCCTATTTCGTGGCTCAACTAAATTCTTTTATTTATTAAATTCCGCCAAATTCCGGTCTTTTCTGAAAGAAAGCCGAAAAACTACAGTATCCTTTCTCAGATCTGTGAGTTTTTCAACAATGGCGACCAAGTCATCGCTTCTTCTAGTCTTCCTCCTCCTCCTCGGCTCCCTCTCACTCAGCGCCACCACCGCACAGACTCCCAATCCATCAACCCCGGCCGACTCCGACTCCAATTCTCCTTCTCCTACTCCATCTCCCGAATCCGGATCTCCATCCCCCGTTTCCAACTCGCCTCCTGCGCCTCCTCCCTCAGATCTACACTCCCCTGCCCCGAGTCCGGCTCCGTCTGATGAAACCTCCCCGGCGCCTTCTCCTCCGGAAGCTGTGGACGGTAACAAGAGCGGCGACGCGATGGCGACGGAGGACGGCGAGATCGCGAATTCCTCCGGGATGAGCGGCGGGAAGAAGGCGGGAATCGCGGTGGGGCTGGTGGCGGCGGTGTGCGTCGTCGGATTCGCCGGGATGGTCTACCGCAAAAGGCAGCAGAATTTGACGCGGGCGCAGTACGGCAACGCCGCCAGGGCGGATCTCCTGTGAAACCGCCACCTGGAAACCGCGGCTGCACGGTTCACTCCCACCGCCGGTAAATACGGGATTTTTTTTTTACCACTGTTAAAAGAAAAGAGAAAGAAAAAAAATGAAAATAGAAAGATGTGGTTTATATAGTAATAATTGATTGATATTATGATAATTTTTTATTACGATTTGATTCGTAATTTTGGTTTGATTGCATTATATTTGATCTTGTATTGTTTATTTACGGTATGGTTTTTTGATTATTCACCTCGATCCTTATCTTGGGCCTGTAGAGTTTAATTGTTGTCTATGCTACTCTACTGTCACCGAGGCCCAAGCCCAATTACATTCCCACGAACGGATAACGTGTGAGCCCGATTGACCAAATACCTTGAAAACATCGGAAAAGTCCAGCAGCCCGTTTGGGCCGAATTGGACCGGAAAACACGTCGACAATTTCTTTGGTAAAACCTAACTCGTAAACGGAAACGAACCCACGTTCGACCTGCCGGGGACTTTCCTCCTCTCTTCCCTTCAGTTTCCCGCGTCGGCCGGCGCTGGTTATATAAATACCGCCCAATCCCAAAAAACTTCATCCATCGATCTCTTCATAGTTCAATTCAATTCCCTTCTCCCCGAAAATCAGCATTCAATTTTCCCAATGGCGACACGGACGCTCGAATTCACAATCCTCTCCGCGGAGGATCTCCGGCTCGACGGCGGGAGGCCGGTCAGGAAGAACACCTTCGCCGTCGTGAGAACCGACCCGTCGAATTGCGTGTCAACCGGGACAGATTCCGACGGCGGGAGCTACCCGATTTGGAACGAGAAGGTCGTAGTCGCGATGTCGATGGCGGCGACTAGTTCGGTGACGGTGGAAGTGCAGTGCCGGGTCGGGTCGGGGAACAGAGTCGTCGGGGCGGTGGCGGTCCCGGTTTCCGATTTCTTGGGGGACCTGACGCCGGAGGATTACCTGCATTTTTTGAGCTACCGGCTGCGGGACCCGCGAGGGGTTAAGAACGGGATCGTCAATTTCTCGGTTAGGGTTATCGGCGGCGGCGGAGGAAGGGGAGGTAGTTGTTCGGCGGCAGCGAGGAAGGAGATAGTGGGGGCGGGGTTCGGCGGCTGTTCCACGTACTCTCCTTCGTGGGGCGCGCCACCGTCTTCGTCATGGAGAATGCAGGTGGGAGTGCCGGTGGTGGGCGGCCGGAGCAATTACGGTGGCGGCGGAGTGGTCACCGGCGTTCCTGTTTGGGGCTCGTCCCGCGCTTGAGTTCATGTTCGTTGCTGATTGGCAATCAGCGGGGTTCCGATTGTATAGTGATAGATAATTAACACAGAGAGAGTAAATACTTTTTGTTAAACGGATGGAAGGTTGATCATTATCCAAGTGGGTTCAAAATTTGAGTGATATATACTCTTCTCTAGTTTTAATTTCGCTTTGTCTTAAAATCCAACTAAATGTCCACAGAGATGGATCATGGATGTTAACTTTGTAAGTATCTTATTAAAGGAGTTTTGCATATGTCGCACCTCGGGCTCCTCGTATCTCGCACCAGTTTTTCGCTGATGGTTCTTACTTGTTCTCTCGGGGATCGCTTCACGAATGCGAAAACTTGATTCTGGTGCTAAACGAGTATGGGGAACTTAGTGGACAGCGGGTTAATTTGGAGAAGTCAGCGGTTTGCTTTAGTCGAAATATTATCCTTCCGGATCAGGAGTTCCTCGCCCAAATCCTCGGGGTGGGGGCAGTGGGGGTCCATAATAAATATCTAGGCATGCCTACCCTGATAGCCCGATCGAAAATGGATACGTTTAGATACTTGGAGGAAAAGCTCCTGGCTCGTCTTCAGGGATGGAAACAGAGGACTTTATTTTGGGCAGTGATAGGGCAAAAGCGTATAGCTTCAATTCCTATCTCGTAGTAAACCGGAAGTCCGGGTATCGTCTCTCAGGGACTGGTACAACCTTAAGTTCTATCAATTTTTATTGAGCAAACTATATGTGAAAATGTTTAATGAGATGAAACTATGATCTACTAGCAAAGTAATTAAACAAAACAAGCAAATTAAAATGTCGGGTTTAATTCAAGGGGAGAAAGCTCTGGGAGAAACATCGGGATTCACTACCTATCCTATCCAGATTAATTCACATATTCTAATCAGTTTAATCCAACTCTCTACAGCCAAGATATCACGAATGTGCTAGCTATCCCTGTCGGGAATTACTACGTACTAAATAATCAATTCAAATCCTACTGTCGTAGCTCAATGACTTAATTATTTAGCCTGAAGATCGATATCCTATTTAAGACCGCATAGCACCTTATTTAATCCACTGTCGCTTCGATAAGTTACTGTGTCACATGAAATAGGTTCAGTTAATAGGGTTTCACTGTCGCTAATAACCTAATTAACTACAAATCGTTGTATTGGTGGCCAGTCAACACAAAGCATTAAGCAATTCCATGCAATAGAGATTGGAAGAAAAGAATCATAAATCAATCCATCAAATCAAGCAATAGCTACATCCTATGGTATTTCCCCCAGAAATCGGGGTTTAGTTCATGACGAAAATAAAACACACAATTATGTTCATAATCATCATCGTATTAATCGAGGAAAGAAAATACTGATTTTGAATTATGACGGCGATCAGCTCGTGCCAAGCTCCTCCTTCGCTGCGATGCTGCTCGCTCTCCACTTAATTCCGCTCCTCCTCTTCTCCTCCTAATAATTCCGCTGCTGCTCTGTTAATTGCCAATCCCCTTTCTTTTTTCTCCGCTGCGCCTCTCCGTCCAAAGAATTCGCTGCCCAGGAGAATTAAAGTGCCGCCTCCCTTCTCACTAATTCCGTTCCCCTTTTATTTCTTCCACCCTACAATAATTGCCTCGCCTCCAATTTTATTCTAATTCCCCCCTTGTGCCTTTTCTTTAAAGAATTCCGCCCAAAAAACCCACACCAGAGAAGAATTTGCTTCCGTCCACAAAATAGTCCCCAGGCCCATGATTATGTGTCCCCATCCAGCTGGGCTTTAAGCCCAGCATTCGAGAATTGTTTGCCGGTGCAACTTCTTTTTCGTGTTTTCTTCACCTGTAATACATCAAACTCATGGCACTAGGCAGTCATGGTTTTTCAACCATTCTCGGGTTAGCGAGCCCTAAAATAGTACCAATTGGCTAAAACATACCATGGATAATCGCATAAAGTCCAAGAATTCAATATGTTAAAGCCGATTATCAGGCAGCAAAAGAGACCCTGATCAAATCAGTAGCTCTGGCCCTGCCCCTGCATGTTATGTCATGTTTTCGTCTTCCTCTTTCGCTGTGCCGCCTTTTGGATAGACATGTGGCCAGATTTTGGTGGGGAGTGGAGAATGGGCAATCTAAAATCCGATGGATGTCCTGGCGAAACATGTGCAGAAGTAAGCATGATGGGGGGATGGGCTTTCGCCGGTTTGAGCATTTTAACCAACCGCTACTGGCTAAGATTGGCTGGCGAATCCTTAATGATCCCACCTCCCTTCTTGCCCAGGTTTATAAGGTAAAAACTTCCCCAGGGGTGATTTCCTGAAGGCTACGGCACGCTCTCGCCCTTCTTGGGGCTGGCAAAGCATTCATTTTGGTCGTCAATTATTATTGAAAGGGCTCCGTTGGCAAATTGGAAATGGTCAAGGTGTCCCTCTGCTGGAGACAAGTTGGATTCCCCGGTTGCACTCGGAAAATCCGGTCCCTAATCCGAGGGTCTTGCCTAGTGGGGGCAACCCGGTGGTGGCTGACTTAATGGTCTTAGGGGAAGGGCGTTGGTGCGACGAGATGCTGAATCAATGGTTTGATCCTCCTACCTGTCGGGCGATAAAAGAGATTCCACTTCCTCGTGGGAATGTTGAGGATCGGTTGATCTGGCATATGACGGCTGATGGGGTTTTCACGGTGAAGTTCGCTTATCATTTGGCTGTTCTATTAGATAAAAAAGAAGGCCATTGGCGATCAATGGCCAGTTGGATGGATAGATCAAGCTGGATTAGAGTCTGGAATGCTCCTATTCCCCCTAAGCTGCGTATTTTTCTCTGGCAAATTTTAAATCGCCTCCTTCCCACGACAGAAGCGCTTATTGAAAAGGAGGTCCCAGTCCATCCCCGGTGCCCGGTTTGCTGGGCTGAGTCGGAGACAATGGAGCATATGTTCCTAGATTGTCCAGTGGCTCGGGCTATGTGGGATTATACGGGGTTGGAATACCTTGGCCAAGGCCTACCTAGGCAGACTTTTCCCTTGTTCCTGAAAAGGCTGATGATGTGTGTCCATCACCCCCATTTGCTGATGGCAGTGGTTGCTGTTTTATGGCGGATCTGGAGATCTCGTAATTGGGTTGTTTTTTAGGGCAAGCAGTTTGGGATCCCAGCTCTTTTGCGCCAATTTAATCAGCAGTATCAGGAGTGGATAAACCTGCCGGGGGATAGTTCTCAGCCGCGGCCCCAAGCTAGTGCTCGCTCGATGCTGGGAGCGGTCAATGATGGGTCATTCATTTGTCACTGGGATGGCGCTACCAGACATGGCTCTCATGCGGCGGGTGGGATGGTTATACGGTCTCCAGATGGACTTGTGATAGGAGCTCGGGGTGTTCAGTTTGGTGGCACGGATGACCCTTTGGTTGCTGAGATGCTCACGCTCCGCGATGTTATTCATTGGTGTACTGAGGCGGGCTTGACGGCTGTACGGTTTGAAGGGGATGCTCAGGTGATTGTTGAAAAGCTTACCAGCTTCGAGGTCCGTGACAGCCGGATTGGTGCTCTGCTCGATGAGGTTCTGCATTGTTTATCTAACCATCAAGGGTTTAGTGTTCGATTTGTAGGTCGGCGTAATAATAGGGTAGCCCACTTGGTGGCTCGAAAGGCCCTTCTCTTGTACCCGTCTGCAAGTCGGTTCTTTGATTTTTTTGTCTGGCTCAATTCCAGGATGTAACTGCCTTTTTTCTTATCAATATAAGATTAGCTTTTGTAAATTTTTTTTTTTTTTTTTTTTGCATATTAAGCTCAATTGACTAAACAAAGACATTAATGTAACTATTGGAGAGTACACAAATATTTTAGATTGTTGACAGTTAATTCGATTACCGTGTGTTGGCTAAGGTGTAGCCGTTGGTGCATTCAAATATTATGGATCAAGAGACGCATAGTTAAATGGTTTAGGCACATTTTTATGCTTATCTAAACACTAGCCAAGTTATTTTGGTGTATGTAGAATTAGTTAACAAAAGATAAGAGTTGAGTTGGAGATCAAGGGATTAACTATAGGTCTAACCTTCTTGATATATGACCTTGAATGGAGCACAAGTGTTTCAGGGTTGAAGTATTGAATACAAGCGCGCCATGCTAACCGATCATCAACGAAGACCCATAACATTTATGGTTCGAAAGAGAATCCCTCTCTAACGGGATTAAAAACAAGTCCAGATGTTTCCCTCGTTTTATTTAGGTGGAAAAAGATTGTCATGAAATTTTTTGATTGTGATACATCAAATTCAGAAGAAAGTGTTCTATTACATGGATGGGAATGCTTAGGGCGATCCAAAAAAGTGAGAGGAGGATGAATGAGATCATTCTTAAATGGATGTGTATGTCTTGTGGGATGTGTCTTGAGCTCGGTAATAGGTTGTGTGCGATGTATTATTCCTGTTTTCTTTTTTATTTTGTACGAGTAAGAGACAAGCAACCTTTAAGTATGGATTGTAATAATGAACAAAAACATACATGAGTATTAAATTCGATTATTCGATGCAGAATACCTCATTTTAGAAATGCTTCATCCAAATAGACTATAAGAAGTATTTCATTAAGTAGTAGTCATTAACAACTGTGAAAACGAATTAGGAATAGGAACCTGAAAATGGAATCTATAACTCTATACAAGAATGGAAGTCGTCCATATCGATACTCTATTCCGGAGTCATTAACAACTGTTTAATGAACTCGTAATTTCGTTACCAAAATGATGATTCTGTTAAGCAACTCCTGCGAATTAGAGCACGTATGAAATTGGGAACAAATAAACCTTTCTTTCCCGAACAAACCAAAAAAGAGTATCCGTTAGGTGGCACGAATGAGAAGCACGACCATGACGAAGATGCAAATCATGGCGAAGAGGAGAAGCCAGGTGAGGCATGAGGTCTTGGAGCTTTGAGAGACGACTTGCGCAGCCCGGACATTAGCATGGCCTGTGGTAGCCAAGCTTTGCTCGATTGCTTGCTCCGTCGAATCCAGTACCTGCACTTCCCAATCATTTTTTTCTTACTATCGTGTAGAGCAAGAAACTCCAAGCTCGTGAATACTGCAACGTTAGAAGAGAGAATGGTTCTCAAGCATATACCTTTTCAGCGCCCTGCACAGACTGATGCATCATTAGGCTGCTCTCTTTCAGTTGCCGTGCCAGGACAACCATTTCGTCTGTCAGGTCCTCCTGCAACTTTCTGTACGCAGCAGTAGAAAATATGAATGATTTTGGTTTCAGTTATAGAGAAGTTGCAGGAAGACAAGATCTAGGCCAGATGTGTCATCTGCTTTCTCAATGCTTCTAGCATGGACATGGTACAATGCGCAGCGAAAGGAATATTGGCGAAGCTTTATGTTTATAGAGGTTCTCCGAGTCATGCCTTACTGTTGAAGGCTTTCTTGCTTCTATTTAGACAGCCACATCCCAGTTAGGTACCAACTGAGAGTGGAATAGTAGTGACTAACCTGTGCTTTTCTATGTGCATGTGAGCTGCAGCATCCAGTTTCACTTGGGCTGTGGATGAATCCCCGTGAGCACTGTCGTGACTTCTGTCTTCAACGTTTGAGAGTTGCCTGTAGTTTAATGTGCAATGAGTCGATAACAGAACAAATGACAAGAAGCCATGCAATAGAAGTGAACAGAGAGAAGGGAAAAGAATACCAAGTAAGAGCTTGTGTAAATTGGGAAAAAAGAGAGCAATTTTTTCACTCACTTTCTCCTTCTCAAACCGGGGGAAGATGGAAGGCGATTTTCTTCCTCTACAGTAAGACTACCCCTGCTAGAACTAGCAATAGGCTCCGCTGGTGCCTTAATCTCAGGCTGAAATCAACAACAATGAATACAACTATTGTCAGTCTGAAGCACCTCCTCTAAAATTCATCCCGGTCCTTTTCATACGTCCATAATATAATTTCCAACACATGACAGGAGCTGATCTAAAATCAGGAAATAGCCTACTACATTTGTAGTTGTTTGGCATGAGGAGAATAATATTACTGCGGTGGAGCAAGAGTATACAGCATATATGCCAATAATTTCAAACGGGAACATCTTCATCTCCTATTAACTCACCAATGGTGCAGCCGCAAGTTTAGAAGCAATTGCTTCAATCCTGTCTGAATAATCATTTACCTTCGTCTTGGAAACCCTACACACATAGAATGACAGAAAACAAGTCTCAGAGATTAGCTCAGAAATAAGAGCCTACGTCCCATATAGCTGCCACTGGAATAACAATTCCCCGTAACTAGATGAGAATCAGGATCGACGTGAACCAAAATTTGGCAGTATCGAAGAAGAAGTAACAACTCGAAAAGTCGGACTAATTCATCCTCCAGTTTTTTCTATCATAACCCATCCAAATCCTCTGATTAAAAAAGCTTCACCAAAATAACTGAACCAACCATACTATACTGACCTAGGCAAACCATCTGGAGTTCTCTCTGCACCCAAATTCTCCAATTGTTCTCGCAGACTAGCAACATACTGCAAGAAAGCTACACCATATTCATCAATTCTTCATTCTCAAACGTACAATTAGTGAAGAAACCATTCACTAAGAGATGATGAACAATTCGCATAAGGTCGGAGAGTTGCATCAGAACAACATACATGTACAAGTTTGGCTTGATTTTGCTGCCGCGGGGCAGCGTCGAGCAGCCTCCTCAAGTCTATCTCGGTTTTACTGATTCCCATTACCAATTCCTGCATCACCGATTCAAGCCCGGGAAACAGCGAAAAGACATGAATGAATCTACTCTAAGATCACAGTATCCAAATCGAGAGAGAGAGAGAGAGAGAGAGAGAGAGAGAGAGAGAACAAGCAAATTAGTGCCCAATCCGCTTTGTGACCGTAATTAACAGAATGGAGATCGTAGCGAGTGGGATTCCGTTCTTGTAGGATCAAACAGCAGTAAATTCGACAGAGGTCAGAGCGAGGAGGACAAACTTGGTGAGAATTACGGTCTCCGGTCGGGGCGTGATCGGCGGCGAGCCGGTGAGAAGACGGAAAACTGAAAGCCCGGTGGCGACGACGATGTTCGGGGGATACAGAAACGAGCGGTGGTTCTTCTACAAATCAGTCGTGTTTCTAGCTCGTCTTTCCTTATAAATGGTGTCTTTCTTACCTACTGGTACCTGAAGTTTCATCTTGGTGAATAATTGGCCACAATCTTCCTAACTTCGGGCTAATTTTAAGCACAGTCACAAAACTTTGCTCTTATAGACAAAATGGCCACAATCTTCCCAAGTTGAGGGTCAAATTATATGAAATGTGTAAAATACTAAATGAAGTTAAGATTACAACAGGAATTCAAAGAAGAAAGCTTTCTTACATTGTCCAGGAAAAAGCTCTCTCCTTTCTCATAAATCCATTCTCATTTCCCACCACAGGTCACACAGATAAGAGAGACATTAAATGATCTGTGTAGCCCTTGCATTTACATCTACACTACAACTGTAAAGGCCTAAAATAAGGATGAAAAAGAAGCTCTTCTTCCCCTCCATCTCTTGATCATTGCTGTTTGTTTTATTCTTGGCCCCCAATCTCCCTAACCAACTGCAGTAGCAACAGTAGTTTTCGTTTTAACTTCACTCTTCCTTGGGAGGATCCACCCATCGTCCGTGTTCTTTGATCAGATCGATCAAAGCATCGGTGGCATGCTCCATCTGTATCGCTCTTCTCACCACATCCTGCAAATATCAGAACAGCAGCTCATTAGGCTCAAATTCAGATCCAGTGAGGATTCATAAGAAAGATAGGATGGAAGTTTGAGAGGAGAGAGAGAAGTGGTTGGCTGGCTACCTTGCCAACATAAAGGTCAATCTTTCCAGGAGCACCACCAACGTATCCGAAATCTGCATCAGCCATCTCTCCAGGTCCATTCACAATGCAACCCATGATTGCAATCTGTGTGAGAGAAAAAGAGATACAAACAGGCTTTTTTAGTTTCGCTGAATACTTCGGTCATAGTTGCGAAGACTGAGTAGACAAAGCAGTGATGAGTACCGAGACACCAGGTAAGTGTGAAGTCTTCTCGCGGATCTCTGCACTTATTTCTTGGAGATCAAACAATGTTCTACCACAGGATGGGCATGAAACGTACTCCTGAAGAAACCCACAAATATGGATATTTAGTTGAAAAGAAAAATAGAGTATTTAATGCCTAGTCATTTGGGGTTCAATAGTATGAAAAGAAAAAGAGAGTATTTAATGCCTGGTGATTTGGGGTTCAATAGTAAGATGAATTTTTTCTTACAGTTTTTGTGTTCCTCATTCTGCAACCTTGTAGTAAGTTGAAAGAAGTGTTCCTCAGGAAATCAAAGTCCTGGTCTGCTGCTTCGACAAGGATACCATCTCCTAAACCATCTACCAGAAGAGCTCCAGCATTTGCTCCGGCATGGATTACCAAGTCATCTCTGCAAATTAGTAAATAAATTAATCGCCTCAACTCAAAGTAAGAAACGTAATAGTTTATTTCCATCTCTCACACGACTGGCAGCATGAAAAGCTTGGTTTTTACCTGTGAACCCCAGATGGAAATTGGATATGGTGAATCACAGGGAAATCTAGAGCATTTTCTTGTAGGTACTCAAATAACCTGCAACAGCAGTATAGGAAAGTTCAAAGCGTCACAATTCAACTTGAAACCATGTTAACTCTGAACAAGCAAGCACTCCATTGTTGATTCTTCCAGAATTAATGCAAACGTTTACCTTCTAGCTGCCTGGACCCTGCCAACTCTATCCTCTCCATATGGTAGACCATGGAGGATCATTGTGGCATCAACCTCCTTTAAGATTTCCAATTCGTCATAAGACTCATCACCACGAACCGAGATGACCAATCTAGTGCCTGAGAGGTAAGTAACCATCACATCATGTTATCCACTTAATTAAATGAAACAAGAACAAACAGGGAAAGCTATGTCTATTCGGGTAAACAAGCATCTAAGCCAGCAGGAAAAAGGTTGCAATCACCTCCAGGCAAAAGCTTGTGTGCGCCAGAAGCCAACTCCTTAAGATTGACAAGCACCATTGCATTGGGTAGCGGCTTTGTCAGCTGCTCGGACAATGGGGTAATTACACCCATGCTGATATCTATCAACCTTTTGAGAGCCAGTCGCTGTTCAAGACAGCAGGATCAGAAGATCAGTTTACTCTAATATTTCCACAAGTAATTCCAAAAAGAAAAAACAGTAGAAACTCATATCACTAATAAGAAAGAGATCAGTAGCCTACAGCATCAACATCATCCACTGGAGGAAGTTCTCTCAACAAGATCGAGTCAACTGTGGCAAGATCCTGAATAGATAATATTCTTTGTCAGTAAATAGAAATGAAAAAAGAAACATAGGCTTCCATGAATTTTTCTTTGTCATAGATATGAACTTAGAATAATAACCTTGAAAGGCATTCCAACTATGAGCTTTGCGGCAAGCGACTTGTAAAGGAGTTCAGGTACCTGTTAAATTTTTACAAGTTGCTGCGTTAAAAATGGTCCTCCAAAGTGAGAGTTTGACTCTAAAAAGGTTACAGCTCTACAGGTGTTACCTTTAACTGGTCAAGGGAAACAGACATTAAAACAGACCCATCACGATGCAGGGCACCTCTGTAATCAACTTCCTCGCCCTGTAAGAATATTGAAGAGTCAGGTCTTTATCTGTTGAAGTATAAACAGAGAAATGACAAGACAATGCAAAGTGCAGTATCTAGAAAGTATGATTTCATTTATTTGGTGTGTCTTTTAGATTCTGTTACTGACCTCCTTCTGTACTGGCAATTGACCAGTTCGGCGCTGGAATTCAAAGTATCTCCTATGTTTTTCCTCGAATGGTTCCTTTAGAAATAGACCCCATTGAAAATCAGGTAGTGAGGGTTCTAATATCTGAGAAAAAAAGGAGACTCTATGTGATAGGTTCCTACCACTCCTTGCTGAAGTTCTGCAGCCTTCATACCGAGGTTGGCCAACCTTTTGCAAGGATCTATCTCCTTCTCTGGTGCTTCTGTAAGTGAAACTCTAATCGTATCGCCCAAACCATCCTGAACATTCAACATACCAATTAGAGATGCAATGAACCAAATTTGCTAGTGGAGTAAGAGAGTATCAGAACAGCTTGGATCGGTAATGTACCTGAAGAAGAGTCCCAATTCCAATAGCGGACTTCATCCTTCCATCCTCACCTTCTCCTGCTTCAGTGACACCCAAATGCAAAGGATAATCCCAACCCAGGGCATTCATTTCAGCAACAAGACGACGGTATGCCTGGACCATGATAACTGGGTTGCTTGCTTTCATTGAGAAAACAAAATTATGGAAGTCCAATTTTCTGCATATCCTTGCAAACTCAAATGCAGATTCTACCTGTTAAGAGCAAAGCAAATTAAGAATTGAGGCTGGACACTACATACGAACAGGAGACAAGCAAGATAAGCATTATAGGACAATCAGATGTGAAAAAGGAGATTCTTACCATTCCCTGTGGGGAATCACCATAGTAGCTCATTATACGATCAGAAAGACTTCCATGGTTTGTTCCGATACGCATTGCTCTACCATACTTCTTACATTTCTCCACCAATGGAGTAAAAACCTGATGCAGAGAAGTCCAAAGTGAGAACATAATCATAAGTGAATTAATGCTTATGAATGTAGACTAAGGATTGATTTGATACAGGAGTGGGTTTTACCTGCTCAATGTGCTCAAGTTCTTTCTGATAATCATCCTCTGTGTACTCCAGCTGCTCAAACTGAGCACGCCTATCAGCTTCAATCAACCACGCTTTGTTAGATTCAAAATATCCACTAAACATGAAGGTTTGTAAGAAAACAAGAAATACACATACCAAAATTTCCAGGGTTCACGCGAATCTTATCAAAACATTCAGCTATGCGCAATGCAACAGAGGGAGCAAAATGAATATCCGCCACAAGAGGTATATTGTAACTGCAAAAATAAATAAAGGCAGAATTAGCAAGAAGGTTGATCCAGAATACTGAGTTTCCCCAAAATAATTAAAGAGCAGATTTTTCTTTTTCTTTTCTTTTCAACTTACTTCTTCTGCACAAGAGTGTTCTTAATGTCAAAGCAGGCATCTGCTTCTCTCTTCCCTTGAACTGTTATTCTAACGATGTCAGCCCCTTGATCAGCAATTTTCATCACCTAACACATCAAAATTAAGTCAAGGATTTTGTACATCCCCAAATAACTTGACTTTATAATAAGTCTCAAGAAAGTGGGAAGGAAACACACCTGTTCAACAGTTGCAGCGACATCCTTAGTATCAGTAGTTGTCATGGTCTGAATCCTAATAGGATGATCACTTCCAAGCGGCACATTTCCAACCATCACTGTGCTGGTTTTCCTCCTAACAGTCTTGTTTACTGATTCACAGTATTTTCGCCTCGGAACTAGATTCAACCAAACAACCATCAATCGCACAACAAAAATTCGATCCAATCCCAAAGATTAACATATGATTAGTAGTATCACTTACCAAGCAAAGGGCTCCCCTCGGATGCAGGCTGAAGCTCAACAGTAGAGTTTTTGATCATGGAGATCTTTTTCCTACCGGACTTGATCCTCCTGACATCAGAGATCCTCACAAAGTCCATGTTCTTAGCAAACCCCAAGCTTGTGTCCCCAGTCTTGAGACCAGTAAACGATGCTGGCACAGCTCCCGTTGCCATTTCCACAGCCTTCACTCACTCTACAAATAACAATCACAAGTTCAATTCCGGAATACCCAATCAAAGGCCTCCTAACATCACATGGAAACACCAGAACCCAAGAGTGTGCTGGCGGAACGGATTGAAAGAGCCAATACCCAGATGACTTAGAGATTAAAGAACTGATCTTTTTACCTCAGGTGAACAGAATTTGGAGGTGGGAAGCCGGGAGAGCAAAAAATGGAAGAAGGGCCGGCCTGCACGAAAAGGGGGCAAGTTGTGGTGGTTGTGGGAGTTTCAGAGGCGTGTGTCTGGAATTGGCGATGAATGTGAGAGTGAGGGAATTCAGATTGCGAGCATTGTGGGGCTTTCAATTTGGATTATATATTTGGGGAAGCGAAAGCGAAACGGGAAGTGTAGTTGTGGATTTTGAGGAGGGAGGGATGAAGGAGAAGCTGACAAAATGGACTGCCAAGCATCTTCCTGCAGCATCAGCCGCTGGCTGGCCGTGGAAAACTAGGATATTCAATGGCTGCCCAAATATTTTATTGTTTCTCTCAATTTTTGGATTTTATGACGAAACTCGTCAACAATTCCCAAGCAAAGATTTGTGGATAATAATTTAATACTTGATCCTGTTCTTTTGGGTTCTCTTTCTTGAGCCATCCAAAATTACAAATGCAAAGAACAATCCACACCTTCTGCTGTCAAATTATGCTGCCAATTATTCGACAAAAATGGGGATCACAATGGAACTAAAATCATGCTAATTCTTGTTGTGAATGTTGAACAGTTCTTGATGGTTTGTTGTTGCAGATGCATATAACTATACATAACTACAATAGTCAAGCATGCTAATTGTTCATCTTGTTCTTCGACTATATATTACGATTTTAATGACTTCTTTCGCTTTGTAATCGATTGTCTATGGCTTCGGTATCGCAAAAGGGGCAGCTCAAGCGGTAATCTATTACTTAATTAGTAATTGGTGTCAGATTAGTGGCAATTGGCTGCTCAAAACACTCCCGCCACCTTCACCAACCTCTCCTCTCCCCAATCGGTTTGACTAGCAACTTGCATGGTCAAGAAATGTGGTCTCCCAAATATCTAACTAATCACTAGTCAATTCATTAATTAATAATTAAACCTATTCCAAACACACTAATCAAGGCTTACACTGTACATACAATTCAGTATTCAGCGTTATGTTAGTAGTATCCTATACTGTTCAATTTGTCGACCTATATATTTATTCATTTCTTCAACCCACTGTGGGTATCCTATACAGTATCCTATACTGTTCAGATTTCTGATTTTGTACAGCAAGATCTGGTTTGGTTCATGTCATGGGCCATTTCTTCGCCAAATGTCAGTTGGAATGTTTCGAGGAAGAAAATGTCTAACAACAGGGCATGCTACTCAATTCCCACATGCAACAAAGAGGACAACCAACATAGAATTGCAGCAGTAACATGCCACTTACATTCTGATATCTAGCGCGAAACCAATCTATAGAAAACCGTCTCAGGATCAAATCGCTGACATTAACGGTTCAAAAACCTAATAAACTCGTGTTGAAATCAATGATTAATCGACACGGACTTGAACTTCGATACACAGTTGACCTCCAAGATCCTTCCTCCATCAGCCGCAGCAGAAAGAGGATTGAATCACAATCACTCTTGCTTTAGATGGCAAACAAAAAAGTCTAAACATTCTACACCAAGAAGTTATGTGACAGCACAATCCACAGTCAGTAAGCACAACAGTGATATCTTTACTCGACAGAAGAATTGAGACTCTGTGCGTATACTCGCGAAAGGAGCCATTGGAACTGGATTTGAGATTTTTGTGAACCTCTCCCTTCCATTCAGTTGCTAGCCTGCTTCGTCCTCAGCCAGCGAATGCTTTTCGAGGATTGCAACCGTCTCTTCCATGGCGCTGCACCATAATAAAGACCATGAAGTCAATTAATGAATCAGTGGGCAATAACCCAGATTTAACAACTCTCTCCATCAACCAAGTGAGAAAGGATTATCCTTCATTAGAAACCATACAATACCTTCCAGGTCTAAGAATACAGAACTTCCCAACCCGGGTGAGATCTACAATCGTCGATCCTGCACGTCCAGATGGAAGGACACCACCATCATACACAGATGCACATTGCTGCCACAGGTCCTGAAAATCGTTGATGCAAACGCTACTTGACTGGCCACTCAGGTTAGCACTGGTCAGGGCTATCGCTCTTCCCAAACCCCGAGCTATCACCCTTATGAAGTTACAGTCAGGGACCCTGACACCAATGCTGTCCAATCCCGGGTTCAGAGACTTCTCAAGCACGCTCAAAGCTCCTGCAAAGAAAGAAGAGGCCCCATCAGAATCCCACACCAAAATCGAAGGAAATGAAGAATACAAGACACTAACCACCAACCTCGACTCAGTATAACAGTCACAGGCCCAGGAAGTAAGGAATCCAGTAAGCCAGAAGGCAGGTGGTCAGTGACTGCAAACCGCTCTATGTCTGATACATCCCCAACACAGATTGCTAGAGGACTCGTGTGCTTACGGCCTTTGATCTCATAAATCCTACTTACTGCTTCCAAAGAACTGTCATAAAAACATGAATCTTGTTGAATCAGCAACGCTTGATCAGAATTAGAGCCTTTCCCTCCAAGGCAATGAAGTGCTCAATCCAAAGAGGACAAGGAGGCATAAATTTATCATCTCCCCAAATTAGAAAGAATATGTAACCCGCAATCAACCCAATCCATAATCAAGCCAATCAACGCAATCAAATTCAACTTCGCTGCAAGAGAGCAAATCCCAATCTAGTAGAAGTGAAGAAGAAATTAGAAGCTTACCAAGCATCACAAGCAAAACCATAGAGAGTATCAGTGGGCAAAGCTATAACCTTGCCGTCTCTGAGAGCTTCGACGGCCTCTTCTGCACAATCTTCCACGGCAGGCCGAACGGAGCCCAATGAGTTTTCAAGTTCAATCACCTCCGCATTACAGCTCTCCACACTGCTCAAAGCCATCACCTTTGCGAACCCAGAAACCAGTCTCCTTCTCTGGTTCAGATTACGGAAAATCCCGATTCTGGGGAATCCGGCAGCTAATTGGAAGTGAGATAATTGAGAGCAGCGAGATGAGAAACAGAGAAGAAGTGGAGAAAGCTTAAAAATGAGGAGAGTAAGAGAGAGAAAGGGAGATAAAGAGGACTGACGATTGTGATTAAAGACCACCTCTAGTAGAAGAGGTGGAAGACGAGACGAGAAGAGGAAGCTTGCCGGCGATTCTCGCCGGAATGCACATGTTCATTTTCTTTCTCCCGCGCCGCTTATTTCTTTCTCCGGAAAAGTTGGAGCCCTAGTTAGCAGAAACCCGCCATGGCGGTTTCTCTTCGCGCGGTAGTCACCAGTCGATAACACAGGACGCGCCTGATCCGCTGCTGGGCTTACATCTGCAAAGGCCTGGGCCACGATGGCCCAACTCTTCAAAGCACAAAATATAGAATGATCTGTCTGAACCTTGGCCCAAACTTATATTGGGCTCTCGCCAAGGTTGCCTCTGCCATGGTTCTTTTCTTTACAAGCTATTTTTTGCACTGGTTTTGCTGCCATTACTGGTTTTGGTGTCACACTCACACCCCCCAGTTTTCCATACTCAAGTCTACTCAACAAGATCAAATTTCATATTGTTCATGATCGACGTGATCAACCACAAAGAAAAGGTAATGCACAGTGAGCAAAAGAGCACTTGGGAATCACTCAAACACAAGAAAGATTGTTTGCACACAAGAACAGAAGAAATGGGCAAATGTGCTGTTCTTTCTTTTGTATTTGCATATATATCACACATTGGAAGGCACAAGTTTCAACTTCAATCCAAATGTAATAATTACAACTCACATTGAGAGGTGGACACTCAACTATCCACTCTTCTCACTTCACAACAAACATCATCATTCTGCCTTTCTTTCTTACATTCATTCATTCCTTTTGCTGGCTGGCCAGCTGCAGCTGTCACCCCACCACATCTGACCAAAATGGGCCACCTTTAGAGCCTGAGTGAAGCTCTACAAATCTAATCATTCTATATTTCCGAAAAAGAAAGGTAAAAAAGGAAAACTTGCTCCTATCTTCTCATATAATACAGACTTACAGACTCACAAACTCTTACTTTTGCTGGTTTATGGGTTTTCTACATCATTTATTGTATGGCGGTTTCCTTCCCTTGCATCAGCAGCAGGAGGGCCTACTGCAGATGAATTCACGGGTATTGGAACTCTTCCTGCCATCAGATTGTTCCCAAGCTGTTGTTCTGATCCTCTATTCCGCCGCCATCTTCTTCTCCATCTCAAGAACTCGATTATGATCGAACTTGCACTCATTGATACTCCAGACCCAGCAAATGTTGCCAGCAGGATTGACAGCACAGCTTGCACTCCAACCTAATTAACCCCAAGAGAAACATACATAGTTCAGTTCCATGACTAGATTGTTCGTCTGTATATGCTGGCATTATCTATTGTTGTTTCTTTGCAAATATCATGAAGAGAGGTTTGCCTACTTACCACTGAGTAAAAAATGTGAGCAAAGATAACCACCAAAGCAAATTGGATTGCCGCATAAACCCAAACGAATCGTCTCTTCACTGCACATAAGAGACACTGGAGGGTAAGGTGAAAGAAAGAATCCACAGCAAAAGGTTATCCTAGTTTATTGTTTCTTCTACTTGTCTTCAATCTATCAGTCCAGTCAAGAACAAGCGTACCCATAGTCGAGGAGATCATGGACGAAAGGAGACCCAAGACACAAGAAAATGGAAGGGATAGAGCAATTGCACCAGTTCCCATATTCCCCACCTAGAAATAGAAGACACACATATTAGGATAGAGGTAAAAGAGTAGCAGAGTTGCAATCAAATTTGGGTGAACAAGAACTTGTATTCTACTACTTCACTAACCAGAAGCTGCTCCAGGAAACAAAAGTAGGCTAGCATGCTAACAATCACCAGCACTGGTACTTCTTGCCACACCCTGATGTGGTACAACTAGTTAGTCTCAACCAAATGATGTGAAAAAAGTAGATTTAAGCTAAAAGAATTTTTGTAACTTGCCTATAACCATTGGGATCAGCTAGTTCACCTCTACCAAATCCAGCGAGCCCATTATGCACGCTTTGTATTCGTAACAAGGTAACAGGCAAATTCTGTACTTCTTGCTTGCACACATCACAAGTCTTGTTCCCTTTGATGGTAAACCATTTCACTGCACATTCTTGATGTGCCAAAGCAAGTTCACCTTTGCAACTGCATTCCATCTTAAGTGTCTCCCCTCCTTCACAGAGTTCCACCAGACAAATTCTACAAACAGCTTCTTCTTCAGGTATATCTTCTCCATCATCATCAATGGTTTCTGAATCCACAAAACAATGGTGACAATAAGTGCAAAAGTAAACGAAAATGTAGCATAGTTTAGAATCTCAATAGGGACTTCCTTTAGAGAGCTATGAGAGGGAAAACTATATACCAGCAGAAACACTTGGGGGAGATGCATGAGCTGTTAGTATCTCTCCTACTTCTTTTGCTCTAGGAGTCGTAGGGACCACACGAAAGAACGAATCCACTCTCCGTATGCTTCCTTCTTTGTTGATGACCGGGACCGAGAGTGATCGTGCGATCTTTCGCGGTGGAGCTTCTCTCTGGATAGAAATGACTGACCTTAGATGATCATAAATAACAAGTTGTACTACCCAGTCAACAAACATGTACAAGGAACTTACACTTGGATTGAGAGGGCCACTAACGCTTTCACTATGCGGTTGAGAATTCGCAATGGGTGTCACAGGGAGTGATGATGTCCTCTTCATCCTAGGAGTGAAAAGCTTAGTGAGTGACAGTGACCTTGGGATGGAGGGCCTATCTTGCTGTGGAGTTGCAGGTTCCGGTAGAAGATTATGGGCCGGCGGCTTATCAGCAGCATTTAACGTGGCAATTCGAGACTTGAAGCTAAGTTTAGGCAACAAGCTCTTCAAAGAAGACCTCCCCTTGGATGGAGTGGGAGCTGGGGATCCACTGGTGGTGGCTGCCCTTGGATCAGCAGAAGTAGGGGTCAAATTGAAATTGACCTTCCTGGGAGTTTGGCTTGGTGTTGGTGGCATCTTAATCACTACACTATCTCCTTGTGGAGTTGTTGGTTCCATTGTTCTTGAAGGTATCTCTAGAAATAGATTTCTCTTCTTCCAGTTGCCATGACTGTTGCCTTCTTCCACTATCCCACTTGAGTCTTCAGCCTGTTTAAGCAACAGACACAAATCAACTCACTCAGTCACTCGATTTCCATATCAAGGAAAAACCAGATAGCATGTTTCAGCTACTATATTGCGAGATCAGACAAAGAAGAGTAAAAACAAGCGTGTGGTTTTGTATCATCAAATTTCCTGAAGGTGTTTTTACCACTAATAAACAATTAGGATTTGAAAGTTCTGGTAGCCATAGCCCATATGGGAAAACGATTTCAAAAATCACACCATAAAGGCTAGACCATGAAAAGTGAAGCCTAAGGATTTCCAATAAAAGCAAAACTCATATCACTCTCTTCACTCCACGACACCAGATCAGAATTTCAGCAGAAAGCTCAGATTTTTCGGAAGCAGGCTAAATGAAATTCATTCCTTCTCAAAAGAGGAAGATCACAAATGAAAAAAAGCGATGCTTGCAGTCGGAAAAGGAAAAAAAACAGTGAAGAAAAAGAAGGAATCAATTCAACAAACACCTGGTGGACAGGAGTACTAGGCGAAGCAGAAGCAGCTGCAGCAGCGGATTGGCTAGTACCCACATCACCCTTCATCTCACTCAAAAGCTTCTCCTCCATTTCCATCCAAATCCCAAACCAGAAAGTGGAAAAGCTTCAATCTTTATAACGACCCAGCAGCAACCCAAAGCAAAGGAAGGACCAGCCGTTGTACCCAAAAGCGGAAAGAGAGGATAAAAGCAAAGCAAAGCTCTGCTCTTTTCTTCTTCTTTTGACTTTGCTAGAGAGGTGAGTTAAATTCTGTGAGCATGGGATTGGGAGATGATCAGAAGAAGGAATAATAATGGTGGGATTGGGTGAAAGAGTGGGCAGAGAAAAGATTAATGGGATTGGGAGGAGGTTATGGTGTGGTCAGTTTCAGAGCTTCCTCTTCTCCATAGTGTCATTAATTACAAAAGTTGGTAGGAAGCCTGCCACACTACTACTACTTACAACAAGTTACAACTTCCCTTGATAAGCCACCTATGATCCTTTCCCTTCCTTCCCTTTTTATGTTGTATCAAAATCCTCAAGTCTCTTACCTTCTTCTGCCAAATTCTTTCCACTTGAGCATAATGATCCAAATTTCCTTTCTTTTTCTCTTCTTCCCTTTAATTAAAGCAAAAACCCAAAGAGGGAAAAGATGACATGAAAGTCTTTTCAGTTGGGGTCATGCTATATGCACCCCTACTTGCTTAGCCCACTTTCCCATCCCTCCTCCTCTCTGTCTCTTTCTTAGAATTTGTCCGCAACCGCGCGATGAAGTCGTTCAACGTAAGCTGATATCGCGTCGAATTGTTTACGCACGATCTCAACGGTTACGATCACATGTATCGAACGAAAAAAATGGCACAACGTAACGGTGTCCACCTGTACCAAAAGTCCAAAACATAAACCAGATTCAGCATGCTAACTGGATTACTGCCCTTTTTGTCTTTTTCCAACTTTACCTAATTACCTCTCCTCCCCATTTGCTACTATAGTAACTGTCCATAAATGGGTGAAGTGAAGCACACAAGGTAAATTCCTATTCTCGTACTTCCATAGTTAACCAAACCAAATGTCTGGTTATTTGTTGATTTTAGTATGCTGTTTGCTTGTCAGTTAGTCAGTCTCTTCTAATTTTACTTTCCTTGTTGCAGGAAAAAAGCCTCTCTACAGCGTAGCCTCCACTTCAAGTCTTTTTTATGAGTACTCTGCCTTCCTTTTTCCCTTCAACGAATTCTGCACTTTTTGGGTCATTACTCATGAATTGTAACCCACGATTAAAAATACTAAGATCATCTGCAACGGCTTCCACTTCTCTATTTCATTTTGACGTGGCAGTTTGTCTTTCCCATTTCATGGATGTACAGCCTATTTCACAAGGTGGAAGATTTCACTAGAGTCGTTTGGGAGTTGCGATTGTTTTGTTGAGATTGTCATTATGCATGTATTGTTTACAATGCATCGTTTTTTTGTTTTTTTAGTGATTGTTATATCTCAACTTTTAGTTGTGATTGTTGAGATAGTTGAGTTGAGATTGTTTTGTCTCAGTTTTTAGCTGATGCGACATACACAATCACACATACCAAACGTTGTATTCTACAATGCATCAAATTCGACAATACATGTATAATATTATACATGCATTCTCAACAATACATCTATTTAACAATCGCAACTTCCAAACGACCCCTAAATGAAATAGTAGATGACATAGTGAGTGGGTCGGAAGTGGACCTCTTCCCACTTTTTGCTCCTTCGTTATTTTTTTTTATAATTTTTTTGATTATTTGAATTGAAATTGTGTTCTTTTGTTTTTAACTACTATTTATTCTTTGTTAATTATAATTTAAGACAATTTTTTTATTATACAGATAAATTTATTAATTTTTTATTAATTAATTTTTTGAATTACGAAAGCGTAATACGAAATCAAATACACATACACATAGTATCGATTTGGAGACGATCAGAAGATGAGAAGTACGATGATTAATCTATTATCGTTTCTATGTATTTTTATTACATGTGTTTATATGAAATAGTAATTGCGTTATGCACGTGTGTTTATTTGAAATTGTGATTGTGTTATGTAATTTGTCATTCTGCAATTGTGATTGTGTTATGTAATTATTTGATACCACTTAAATTGGTAAAATAATATAGGTTAGATAAAAATGTATAGTTGTATTAAAAAATAAGTTGGGTCCACCATATGAAATAGATAGTGAATTTCATTGATGTTGACTAGATGGAAGTGATATGTAATGGAACAAAAAAAGTTGATGATGTGACGGTAGGAGCCACATATGAAATAGAAATGGTATTTCATGTACGTGGATGGTCTGAAACACAAACAAATCAAAAGCCACGTATGCAGACACGTGGGACCCTGTGGCTCGGACACGTGGCGAGGAAGACAGCAGACAGCAAGGTGGCAGTGAGGGATCGAGCCAAGAGAAGAGCTAAATGATGAATCAAAATGTTTGGTGTTTTTGTCGTTAAGGTTGTTGCTATGGAACCACGTACTACGTTGATCATTAATCCTCTCCTTAATTGTACCACCTTTGCCCTACCAAGTCGACAGTACTCAGATAATATATATACACATGTATTATGTGACATGATCATTCTTTGTTTTCATGTTCATCAATGTAATGTTTGTACGTGGATGGACTGTTATTCAGGACTTTGTTTTCATGATGTCTTTTGAGTACAACTGAAGTTGTGGGTGGATAGAGATGGAGATGACCCACGATACGACACTCTAACGTTTAGGTAGATGAGTGTATATGATAGAATCCCGATGGATTGAATTTTTGGCTATCATAATCGGGGCCGGAAGGAAGAGAATCGAATGAGTTATGGATTGAGATATAATTAGAGGCTGAGAAGAGAATCGGGGAAGAACAAGAAATGAGGATTATGGATTTAGAAGATGAAATTGGACGGAAGAGGGAAGTATGGTCGGCAACCTTAAGAAGAGGAGAGTCGAGATTCATAGAATTGAGAGAAACATAAATTAGGATTCGGGATAATTCTTTCTACCGTTCCGTCTAATGATCATAAAGGAATATCAACGTAAATATATAATAAGAAAATATGCCAGTACAAAACATGGACTTTAGAACGAAGATAGAATACCAAGGAAAATAGAGACACAATTAAGAACCAAAATCAAGATGCATGCATGAGCATGGCCTCTAGTTTCCCTAAACCAATTCCACTTAATCTCCAACACTAATCATTCTTAATGGAAAGTCTTAAAAAGAGGATTATTGTTAATATAGCTTAGCTAGATGCTTCTTTGATTGCGACTTGTATGAGTTGAGAGAATTCCTTTGCCACGAAGATAATAAAAATGATTTCCTGCTTTATTAATTTTGAGCTCTCAACGTCGTTATTAATTTGTTTTGCTGTGTAGGCTAAAATCCAAACCACTAAAGAGCAACTTAAAAGAGGAAACGTGGGCGGTGGATAATTAAATAAAGTTTCCAGCAAATGAATACGTGTAATTATAATTTCATATATTTTACAAATAAAAAAAATGGTCTTTGATAATTTGTCAGTGAAATTTTGAAAATTATTTTTAGAGTGGTTTGCCATCTAAATCTCTAAATCGTAAACAATTCAAAAAAAGTTAATTTTATGGGTCGTTGAAAAAATATTTTAAAATATTCATTGTTTGGTAACCGTGACGATTAAAATTCAATCTAAAATAATCATTTTAATTATTTACCAAATGATATTTATTCTTAACTAAAAGAATACAAGTGATTCGAGAAATATTAAGATTTAAATTGATAAGTGAATATGGAGGGATAAATGAAAAGGGAACGGATAAAAGCAGAAGGAGAAAAATATCATAAACCAAGAAATAGAATCACTCTGATTACGAGAGATGTGATACTCAATTTTAGATATTCTGAATCTCTAAAACTAAAATACGTGATACAAAAGACAGCAAAATAACATAATTTTCTTTTAAAAATATCTATCAATTCAAAGAATCCATATTCTAAATCTTTTCCCTCAAATGACCCCTTAGTCAAACACACATCGTAGCATAGGAGAACTGAAATGAAAAAAGTGTATTATAATGATGAGGTTGTACGAATTCATGTATAATCAAAAGGTCGTAGTTAGTCACAGTTGATCCAAAATTCCATTAGTACTTATACTGCAATTTCCCCCACCCAAACTCTAATCAAATCAAACCAATATGACCATTTCAGCTCTCCTTTGAACTAACAATTAAAATTCCCCATGTACCCAATTACTACAAAGTACAAACCTTCAATTCCCACCCTCCCACCCATTTCAGTGCTTGACTGAATCTGACTTGACTTTGACTATGCCCAACATCCTTAATGACACAGTCTAATTACATTGTATTCTCCCCACCTCCATTAATTATCGATTAGCATTTCATTAATTAGCTTATTAATTAATCAAGATTGCATTAAGATATGCCACCTCCACATTGCACTAACGATGGCCTAATCCAGTAATCTTTCCCACCCCTGCCGACTTCCTATTTGCTACCACAAAAAGGGAGATCGATATCAGTAAACCCGAACCCTTTCCCACTTCCATTGTTATTGGGAAAGTGGATGATTAGTGGAGCAATTAGAGCTGTCGCTTTATTCCCCTCATTCGAAACATTCATCTTTTACTCCTCTTAGATTGATATTACGTGCGATAGACTCATAATGTGGATTCAAACAATGTATCGAGTCATCAGACTTATAGGCGTTGCATGTACGGTAACCAAATCAAATTACTAACGACGATCTTATCCACAACGCACCTCGTCTCATTCAGTGGAGTTGAAAAATTACTTTAATGTTTTACTCCTCTTTACCATGTCGATGATGAAGGGAGACAAATATGCATAAACTCACACCTTTCGACGAGCTCAATTGTTGGAAAGACGACGTGGATGGCATTCTTACAAACATTCCTACAACATGGGTTCATACGTTGCCGGGCCCCATAGTTATGATAGGCGTTGTCTGTATAGTAACCGAATCGAATTCCAAGAACAGTCAACCCATAGGCCACACACACGCCGCGTTTCATTCGGTGGAGTTAATACTTAGGCTGAAAAAGGATGTATGTTTCATTCAAAACCCTACAAACACCAAAAAGATGAGATAACCAACTCAATCCATATTGAAAGTCCAAAAATACTCAAAAAGTACAGAAAACCCAAAAGGCCAAAAGAGATATGAGAGCAATCATAACCATCAATAAGCGTATTAGTGAAGCTGGAATAATCACAACAGCAACGTAAAATTGGGTAGGCCTTATCTCTCACTATCATCATCATCATCATGTAACATTATCACCACTTTGCCTTCTCTTTTGACAAAACAGACCCGTCTTTTCTTCCTATCTTTCAGTGAGTGAGTGACGGGTTAAAAGTTGCTGCTGCTGCTGGCTGGCTGGCTGGTAACGGTAGGTAGGCTGACGACAGGGCTTCTTCTGTCTGTAATAAGGTACTGCAACTGGACTCTACTGAAAGACCAGACAGTTGAGAGAGCTAGAGGTAAGTTTGGCAGAGAAAGAGAGAGAGTGGGAGTAGAATGGTCACACACATGGTTTCCATGGTGAAGATAGATGCACAACATCGAAGGCCAACCCTGATAGCTGACCAAGTGACCATTATGGTGAAAGCACTGAAGTCAACAGAAGTTAGGCAAAAACTGAGTCAGACCTCACATGGCTTTCCATAACAAATCTCAGCCAAACATTCCTAATTAACAGTCTGTTTGGAACCAGTTCCGTCGGAATGAAAACTCGAGTCACCGTTCTTGTTCTTCGTCTCTATAGACTTCCATTTCGTATACTTTGCTGTCGTTCCAAACATTGGAATCATCACATAAAGGGTGTTACAAGATGAAACGTCATGGATTTGCTGTTACTATCGAAGTACCCTGTAGTTACCGCCGTTTGTAAAAGCAATCATCGAGAGCAAACCGAAGAAAACAATTGTTCGTATTGAAATGAACAATCTGAGCAGTGTCAAAAGCAGCTACCTAGCAAAACTTTTGCTTTGTCGTAAGGGAGAAAGATTCTTACAGCGCAGTAAATTATCCAACCTAACAGAAAGGCACGTCTTTTACCTCTCGAGGAGCATCACCAGTTCACAGTGTGGAGTGTGAGGGAAGAGGTCAACAGCCATGGCTTTAACTGGTCGAAAAGGTTCGGAGATGGGCATCGACTTGGCTCTGTGGCGTGCCAGTCCTGCGCTGCTCATGTTCCTCCAGGCACGGTTGTTCTTATTCCCTTTCTCGACTGTCTCGGGGGATGGTGTGCACAGCTCGATTGCATTCGCCACTAGTGTCTCGGGATTGCAGGAAATGTAACTACAGAACATCCACAAACAAACACAATGTCAATACTTGCACTTATCATTACAATTAACTTAAACGTTCAAAAGAGAGAAGGGAACTAACACGAGACGTCGCAGGCCTGAATGAGTCCTCAGTGCTTTGATAACCTACATGAGAAACCAAAAGTGTAGCAATCAGGCTTTGAATTCAACAGAACATCTCTATAAAACAAACAAATGTAAATTTATCCTGTAACACCAGATGAATACCAGCATCATAATCCTTGGAATTAGGACCCCAGGATTTAGCTGGTATATTCACACATGAGACGAGGAAAAGGTCTTTGTTTCTTGTAGCTGAAATTTTATGCAGAAGGAACAAGAAGAAAGAGCATATGGCCAAAATTAAGGGAGCGTGTAACTTGTACAGTTGTACTTACAATTGGATGGAGTCCATTGCGAGGAGGATCAACAATGGCAACAACGTTTTTGAATTGCGTAGTTGAAGAAGAGGTCCCATCTTCTACTGCAGAGCAACTGCTCTGAGGTTGGCCTTCAACTTCTTTACCATTTTCAGAATCCTTAGTAGCATCTAAGCTGTCAACAAGCTCGACTCTGGGATTCTTCTCATCAACACCATCCTCGTTCCCATCAGAAGTAGTAACGGCTTTGTCAGTTGTTTCAGAAGAATTTGGTAATTCATCTTCTTTCTTCTCGGGCACAATCAGGTATTCTTGTAACAGAGAACCAATGACATGTTCTGCCTATTTTCAGATAAGAATTATCAACAAAATCCAAGTACCATTAGCAGATAAAGCAAACATCAAGGAAGAAGGAAAAGGTGAAAGCAATAGTACAACAATATTTTCGCAAGGATAGTTTGAGGCAAAATATGCCAACATTTCAAGGCAATTGCATCAACGAGTAACAATTTATACACATCAACAATGTAGCAGGGTTTGTAGTGCGAAACTTACCTTCCCAGCAACGAATCTACAGTTCTTTATGCCGTTGAGTTCAGCATTTCGATTAGCATCTGAAACGGCTGAAGCATTCATCTCAATCCCGACAACCTGGACAGTCCCAAAAAAAAAAAGATGAATTTACAGCCACGAGATTAAGGACCCAAAAGATGAATTCAACGCTGTGTGATTTCGTTTACGTATCCTCATCCTGAATTTAATTAATTTATATATTAAAAAAAATGATGATTCAATGCAGGGAAAACAGGAAAGGAAAGGAAGACGAAAGCAACAGCAGAAGCTATTACCATGCCAACACGGTGTGCTAAAGTTAGGCCAATGGTTCCGGTACCACAGCATACATCAAATAACAGTGTATCTGGACCCAAATCAGCCCAATCGCCAGCAAGTGCATATAGTTTCTCTGCAGCAAGGGTGTTGACCTGCAGTAGCAACCATTTATAAGATCCTCCGACACAAAAAAAACTGAGTAACTTTTCAACGACAGCAAGCAAAAACATGCAAACCTGGAAAAATGCAGTTGGTGATATAGAGAACCGAAGGTTACTTATATAGTCATGAATTCTGGGTTCTGCAGTATTATCAGCCTTGTCGACCGCCGAAGTACCATTTTCTGCATTAGTAGAACGCAGCATTCGCAGTGGGGCATCAGATGGTGCAACATTTGATATTCCTTGATGATCCTACATCAGTCAAATATAGCAATTGCTGTCAAATTATGGAACAACATACTGCAGCATAACTATTAAATGCTCCAAAGCAGAATCTTCAAATCAGAATGGCAGGAACATAAATCAGATGTGAAATCATGCTTCCAGAGTTATGTTCCAGTTTTCAATATAGGAAGAAAACAAAGTTACAAATTTGTTTTCCATAAGCAAACTTAACTGTTTTCACTAGATAAACAAAAATAATGAACCGAACAAGACAATACCTGAAGAACCAAAGCTGTTAAAGGCAAAGGAGGAGAATTTGCTGCAGCTCCATTGGTAAATGAAAGTGTCAATCTCTCAAGCTCACTGGTTACGATTGCATCATCGAAACCCTTAGTGGATACCTAAGTTATAAAGGTGGGGCAATGGAATGTGAATAAGAAACAATATCAAGCTACAGATCAGGAAGAGGTTATCTGCATTTCTAATTAATATGTTGCAATACAAAAATAAGAAAGAAAAAACACTAAGCACGAACCTGAACCATAAGCATAACCTCCGATATGTTTGCCTCTGGGTGTTCGGTATTAGTTGGCTTTCCTGGTAGTCTACCTTCTCGGACCTTGGGCCAAAATGAAGGTAATGACAAAATATTTAGTTACTGACAACTCTTTCTACATCAAAACTAACTGAACAGTTGAAGACGAAGAATCTTATCACCGATCTCCACATAAAACATACAGTGAGCTGACGCCAGAAACCAGTGTTCTTAAATCTGTTCCACATAGGCAAACTCGACTGTTGCAAGAACTCTTGAAAGATCAAAGCATACTTTAAAGCAATACTAGAAACGTTTGGGCAATCCACTGGTTCGTCTACTGCTGTCACACCCGCCCTGAAAATGGCACTCCACATTTTATTTTTTGATATTACTCAAAAATATCAAGAACTAACTACCATAATGATAAGTGATACCTGAAATTTCCCAGCATAAACCCTACAGTAGGTTTTCCTCCAAGAGAATGCCCCACTGAGAACTCGCACTTGTTCCGATATCCATTGACCAGTGGTGACTCAAGTATGCCCTCTAGTTTGCATGGGAGATTACCTGCAGAATGCAAGCCCATAAAATGGTGACCCAGAAGGAACTCTGAATCAGTGCCGAAGTAAGAATTAAACCACATAATAACCTCTATACGAAACGTTGACTCGAGGCCCTACCTATTTCCCTTGCTTTCAAAATCCATTCAGGTAGAGAAACCCCAGTAGGACATGCTTTTCGTGTGTTTCTAGTCTGCCAAGCAAAATGAAAGTGATTCAGTTCATCTGCATACATTATGTCAAGCTGATAACAGCCGTGTAAAAAAAAAAAGAATGACATTAGGCGCAGCTACTAACAAGCTTTATCAACATCTGAGCAACAGACTTCTTCTTCTGCTCCAACTGGTCTCCATAAGACATATGAGCAAGGGGAGTCACAGCATCCCGAGCACATTTCGCCTTGGAGTTCGAACCATCATCCACACCTAAACTTTCACCATCCGCTGTAGCAGTACCATCTGAAGATTTAGACACAGCAGCATTCTCTCCCTCATCCATCGCAGTCTTAATGTTCTTGTCGTACGATCGAGGAAGGACATTCGCTACCTTTATCTTCTTGTTGCCAACAGATTTCTCCTCTAACTCCTACCACATTACAAAAACAAGCAAGGAAAACAATAAAGCAAACCATCCAGAGCTTCCCCTAAGTTATATATCATGAAGCTCCAGCACTAATCAAAGTAAACCATTTTACCGGCACTGCAGCTGCCAGTTGCTCCAAATTCTCAAAAGTCACAAACCCCACAGTCATGCCTTTCTTCTTCTTCGCCAATTTGAACGAAACGCCCTGTAAACACCAACCCAAAAAGACAATCACTTCAACAGAGAAGAAATAGACACCAAACCCCTATGGCGACAGCAGCGAAAGACGTACACTTTCACTGAGAAACTTCTTCAAGTTATCAGTGGTCCACCTCCTAGGCAAATGCACGAGGCATTTGCTCAGCTCGACATCCAAACAACCTCCATTGGCATCGCCTTCATCAGCAATCATATCAGTCATCATGATTTCATCCTCTTTCTCCTCCTCCTCCTCCTCCTCTTCTTCCTTCCCCGCATCATCGCCTTCCTTTTCCAATTTCAACGCCTTCTTGGCGCGCTCGGAGGTCGGGTCCCAGGAATTATCAGGCCGCGGACGGAGCTCTCCCTCGCTGTGAGCGTACCGGCAAGTGCTGCCGTGGGCGCAGGAGCCCGAGTTCCGCCTGAAGTAGGAACAGAGGGAGGTTTTGTACCAGGGTTGGGATGACGGGTCGGGCTTCGTTTCGGGCTCTGGGTTTTCTTCGTCTCGCTTGCGCTTGGCGCCGGTGGAGTCGGATTCTGGCGAAGGATCGACGGTTTTCTCGGCGGTTTCAGGAACGGTTTCTTCGGCGGCGGCGGAGATTGGAGCGGGAGTAGGGTTAGGGGCTTGTTGGGGAGACGATGGCGGGAGTTGGTCGAGTGAAGAATGCGGCGACGCCATTGCTGCTGCAGAGATTTGAGGGTTGCAGTGATTGTCAAATGCGAATAGTATACTGAAAGCAAAAACCCCGGCCCTAAGTTACGCCGGCGGCTGCGGGGAATGGTGTATCGTCGTGGGTTTAGTGGTAAACTGGAACTCCTTCCCCCGCGAGGCCACGACCAAATAATTTTTCCTATGTATTTTCTTTTCTTTTAGGTGAAATATTCTGATTTTGATTTATATTTTGATTTTAATATCTTTTAGAATGTTAATGGTTTTGACTTCGACTGAACCCGAAAAATCAATAAGAACTGATAATAGATTACCCTTTTAATAGTGTTGGTTTTGAGAATTTGCCTGATCTTGTTTGTTATTTTTCATGCTTAATGACTTGGTTAGCCGAGCGACAATTCTGCTTATAGGCACTTGTTTTATTCGATTTTCTTAATTTGAAAGATCTTATCTACCACTCTAAATTTCTATCTTAGAAAAAAAAATTGACTCTACTAAATCTATTCGAAAGCTGAGACGAAATAGTGCCAAATATATCATTTTTGTTTGGGTTAATACCCTAGTTTGGCCCGAAGTTTGGCATTAGTGACAGTTCTGGCCTTATTTTTCAAATAAGACATTTATGACCTACTTTTGGAACTATTGGACTAATTTGGCCCAAAATTTTCTTTGACCGTTAATATTAACGGTCAAACACTATTCCGTTAGTGACTCAACACAAAATCGCTGATGTGACATGCCACGTCATTAAATAATAATATTTTAATTTTATAATTCAATTAAAATAAAAATTAAGAAATTCCAATTCCAACCCTCCAAACCCTAAACTGAATTAAACATCCTCATGGAAGCCCATTTTAAATTTGTCTCCTTCACCTTCAGATCGGAAACCCATTTTCTTCCTAACTATATTAAGAATTTGTCTCGTTCACCTTCATATCAGAATTAAACATCCTCGTGGAAGCCCATTTTCAAAAATGACGACTCAAACGCTCACCGAACTGCTAAGCGCGTCGCCCATGAGTTTCCCGACCGCCACGCCCCGTCCCATTTGTTTTCGGCAAACTCGATCTCACCCACGCTCGCCTCGATAAACTCGTGGAACGAGTTGCCTCTCGCCTAGCCGCGGTCGGCATCGTGTTCGCGCTCACTTTCCCCAACACCGTGATTCGAGTCAGAGCAACAACGGCGCCGCTCAACGCCGCCTGCACGGCGAAGGAATTCGAGTTCTACCTATCGGACTCGGAATCCAAGCGATTGCTCACTTTGTGCGAGGGAAACACGGCGTCCGAATCCGCCGCTTCGAAGCTCCAAATTCGTCACGCCACTGCAGCTCTCTCCGCAGAAGATTCTAAGCTCGCGCTCTCTCTTCCTCCTCCGTCTGCGTCAAGAGCCAGCTCGCCGGACCGAAGTAGCAAGAGGGAGGCGCCTCCTGTTGACGATGATGTTTGATTCAGTTTAGGGGTTTGGATTTGGGGCCAAGGGATTTTGGGATGATAACAGGGGAATTGGAATTTCTTAATTTTTATTTTAAATTAAAATAATATTATTTAATGATGTGGCATGTCACATCAGCGATTTTTTGCTGAGTCACTAACAGAATAGTGTTTAATCGTTAATATTAACGGTCAAAGAAAATTTTGGGCCAAATTCGTCCAATAGTTTCAAAATTAGGCCATGAATGTCTTATTTGAAAAATGGAGCCAGAACTGTCACTTACCCTAAACTTCGAGCCAAATTAGGGTATTAACCCTTTTTGTTTCACAAATTGACAATACAACGAAATATGAATTATAAGGAAACTCACACATAAATTGAAATTGACAACTATTGTATTCAAAATTCAGTAACTTTAGGGTGAGTAATAATGAGTAACCAAATCTGAACTCTTCTTTTAAGTGACTGCAGATCTAAGGGTGGAGAATTAAAAGAATTTATTTTCCCTAGTTTTCTTAATTGGATCATATCTTCTTCATTCTAACTCGGATTTCAAAAAAATTTGCACAGATGAAACGAGTTCATTGTGCTCTACAAAATGATATCCATTTTCAATATTTTTTGAGAAAAAAAATTTCATCCCTCTCTTTACCGACTCCATACCATGTGGTATCTCCTTCGTTGTTTAGTCATTTTCGGAAATTTTTGCACAAAAGTAACGATTTAATCATGATCTATTGGATTTCAAAATTTTCTGGGGGAAAAATTACATACCTCTCGTTACCAACTCCATACCATACTATACCACCCTGGTATGAGGTAGTATTTTTCATACCATATGTTATGCTATTATTTAATACTAGGGATGGCAATGGGTCGGGTTGGGTCGGGTTTTGCCAAACCCAAACCCATGGGTTTATCCGTGAAAAAAACCCGGGGTAAAACCCACTGGGTTTGAAAAACTCAAACCCAACCCAACCCGCTGGGTATCCGTGGGTTCATGGGTACCCACGGGTTTTTGTCGTAAAAAATTTACAATTACAAGTTCCTATCACAATTAAAGTCAAATATCAATCTCTCAATACAAATTATCCATATATAATACACCATTCTAGAAAATTCAAGCAAATCACAAATTAACTATACAAATTGTTCAACACCAATCTAGAAAACTAAAGAAAATTGAAGCAAATCACAAATTATCCATAAATAACATGATTAATTGAAAGCTTCTTCCTTTCAATTAAGTTTCTTCACTCTCCACTCGATAACATCAACTTCATTTTACACAATTTGAAAGAAAAAATTAGACATGTCTCCACAAACATAAATAAAATTATTGTTTAGAATATTAAATATACCCAGAAAATTAACTATATGGGTGTGAGCAGGTACCCATGGGTCGGGTTTACCTAAACCCAAACCCAACCCGGTGAATAGTGAACGGGTTTAAATCCAAACCCGGCCCAAAATCCGTCAACACGGATCGGGTCGGGTGGGTACCCGTGGGTTTGGGTTTTGTTGTCATCCCTATTTAATACCAATCAATACCATATGGTATTTGACTATACCATATGGTATTGACTGGTAATAATTGACAGATTTTTTTTGTTCAAAAAAATATCAAAGTGGATATCATTTTGAAGAGCACAATTAATCTGATCTAACTGTGCAAAAAAAAAAAATTAAATTCCGAGTTAAAACGAGTGAGAAATCGTCCGTTAATGATTAAGAGAAAGAAAATTAATGATTTTTCCTGGACGGAGAAGGAGGCGCTGATGTAGCATATTCATATTGGGTTATGCATGGGGTTACTCACCACAAGGTTACTCACCGGATCTGCTCCGCTGATAATGAACCCATTAATGGATACGCAGTCCGTCACTAATCTACAATCACATCAAAACATAACTAGATTAATAAGAAAAATCATCCTTGCCCAACAATCCGCACCAAGTAAGGAATCCATTCTGACAATGGGAAATCATCAAAGCTAGTTCTGCAATCACAATCGAGCTTTGATCTTCGACGCCCACTAATCGAGCTTGATCTTCGTCGAACCAGAAGCAGAAGCACTCACAATCCATGCTCGTCCAGACTTACGATCCACCTCCACCGTCACACCACCACCCCACAGTTCATCAGGCACATCAACAGTCCCCTGAATCCCCAATTCACCCACCACCTGCTGGTTCTCACCATTCCCCTCCATCAAATTCCTCATTGCCCAAATCCCCCACTCCCTCAAAAACGGATTATCATCATCATCATCATCAACAACAACATTACACTGCTGCAGCACAAGCAGGATCCCATCACATTTCCTGATCCGGTCCTGCACATGCTTCCTTCTGTAAGCACAGCTGCCTACCGTCGCCACCACGTCCCTCCTGAACCCAATGTAAGGGCACAGCGTCGTCGTCGTCGCTGTCGCTTCCCCTTTCCTTATCGCGCTTGGTCGAAGAAGCCCCACGAGGGTCTCCATCAGCCCGCGCGACAAGAGCAAAGAAACAACGTCGTCTTCCTCTTCTTCTGCTGAGGCGGCAGAGTCACATAAGTGCTTTAGAATGGTGAGGGAGTATCCGAGCACGTCGACCGAGGCGTCCCCGGTTGGAAAATGACTGCATTTGCCTCCTGAGACATGATCATGAACATAAGCAGCAGCAGCGGCAGAGTCATCGAGTATACCAAGCACGCAGAGCGCGAAATCGACCGAGGCGGTTCGTGCATCCTTCATCCCCTCGCGGAAGATCTCCACCACCGTAGCCAAGAGGTAAGCTTGCTCGGACGAGAACTTATCGTCGTCGGCGACAACGGCCTTGCCCTTGTAATCAGCATCGGGGCCGCGAATGCGGTGCAGTCGTAGGAACAAGAAGTTCAATTGGCCACCTTCATCGAGGCAGATCATGGACAGGATTCGCTTGAACCAGTCTCCACCCTCGTAACCAACCAAAGAGACCGTCTTCACAATCTCAGCAACAATGGCGATTCCTTCCTCCGCAAGGAGTTGCGAGAAAAGGGCCGGGATTCGATAGCAGCAAGTGTACAGAATCATACACAGAGGATCGGAAACCTCCCTGCTTCTGACTCTGGCAAGGGCAAGAAACAATGTAGGGAAGAACCCATCCCATATAGCCAGCCGGTGTGGTTCGCCGGCCTGCGAGACAACGGCCAGAACTTGCAATCCGGCCCCGATGATGGCGGGGTCGGGGTCGGGGTAAAGCCCCACAGAGATCAGAACCGCCGAAACAACCCCGTCGCCGTCGAAATCGATGAAGGCGGACTGATTGGCGGTCTCTCCGGCGACCAGGCTCCGCAAAAGTTTCAGAGACAGAAGGAGGTATTCAGGAGGAGGGAGAGATTGCACGAACCGGAGGACGTCGGGGAGGAGATTGCCGTCGGAGACTAGGTTCGACAGGCCGGAATCCGAACTCGCCCACGAGGTAAGAACTCGCAATGCTACTTCAGGGTTGGAGGATCTAGCAGCGGCCAGCAGCGGCACGAGAAGAAGGCGGTGCTGGGGCGAGAGCTTGCTGGGGCGAGGGTCAGTAGCTTGTTCTTGAGAAGATGGAGGGAGTTGCTCGGTTGAAGATCGCGACGACGACGCCGCCATTGCTGCTCTGAATCGGCTTATGGAGAATGCTGTTTCGTTGTGGGTTTTACATGTGATGAAACCATTGCTATTTATAGAATACAAAATCCTTATTATCTCAGGTTAGGAGTCCGGCTAAACTACTATTACTGTTAGATTAATTGTTACTTGTCCGGCAAGGAAAAGGAATAGATATAAATTCACTTCCCGACGTTTGCCAGCAGTAGTGAAATTGCTAGTATTTAACTATTTATCTCTTCCGTCTTTATTACCATAATCCAAGTTCACATCAACAGAGCTTGGCATAAACTCCGACGACGACACGCCGTTGGATCCATGCTTTTGATAATTGGAATGCAAATTTCTTGAGAAGCGTAAGGTAAGAGGAATACAGTTTAAATCACAAGAGAAACTTCATTGATAGGGTTAAGGAGAGAAGAACCCAGCCAGCATAATACATGTATGTATCCACACAATTCATGCTCGAGATTTGCATTTACAGCACAGTGAAAAAAAGGGTATGAAAGTACCTTTTTCCTTCTTTATATACACACCCCACGTAAATCGCCTTGTGGAGAATCATCGAGAAAACAGAACGTGTTCCTCAAATCACACAGCAAAAGAAGATAGAGATCTTCGTAGCTTTACAACTACAATTCCACTGGATTGTTTGCTTGTCGGAAGGGTAACGGGGTCATAAACTAGCATTTCCTGGTTCCTCGACTCTCTGGCACGACATCATTCACTTTGATCTCCAGGAACCGCTCCACCGGTTGCCTGCATATTGGGCACTTTGTCGTCTGGAACTGCAAAAGCTTCGCGCATCCACTGCACATGCACTGCCATACCACCCATACCATAACATAATCAGATACAAGCAGAGAAGAGGACACTGTCTGTATATTGCAAACCAAAACTACAGCATGTATGTTATGTAATGATTCGGGTTCATTAGCAAGCATTCAGATGCCATTAGTAGGCATTTCTCCCTACGGGGTCATTTGTAAACATTTGGGCATCGATTAGTTAGCAAATATACACTTGCTAGCAGCAATTAAATAGTAATGTTATGATTCATTACAGTCATTAGTAACGTATTATGAGTTAGTGATCACTCAGCCGTTTTGAGCAATCATTGAAGGAAGTATTATTACTCTTTAAGTTGTTATGTTAGTAAGCATTACTGGGGGTCGATTACTAAACTCTATCAGCACCTGATCAGTAAGCATTGAAAAAAGATGATGGTAGTATTAGTGATCATTATGTTAGCAAGTAGTACGTGGTCGATAAGCAAACTTCGCCATCGGATTATCAGTGAGCATTCTAGGAGATTAGTAAACTATTCAGGGGGGGATCACCATTTACTAATCTACATTTCTTCCTATTCAAGCAACCAAGCAAAAACTCCAGGCAGTAATGCAAAACAATAGTAAAGATGCAATGGAGCTTACCATGTGGCGGCAAGGCAGAACGGTGGTGTCACGAGGTTCCGTCAAGCAGATAACACATTCTTTCCCACTCTCGTCGCCATCGGACTCAACTTCCACCGAATTCCCAATCCCATAAATCTCCTGCAACTCGTATCTAGTATTGCTCACCCACAGAATCTGCTTCATTACTCTCACGCGGTAACCATCGCCTTTCTCCTTCCAATCGAAGATGGCCAATGTGATCTGTGAATTGCCATTCTTGTCACTACCTTCTGACCCCTCGGTGGTGGCCGGCAGCGACAGGCACGCCTCAGCCTTCAGCACCAAAGGGTAGACCCCTTCATCGCTCGCCTTCTTCAACTGCGCCTCCTCAAACTTTGAGAATTCGATTCCAGTCCCACAAGGTTGCTTGAATTTCTGCCCCAGTCCTTGCTCAAACGACATTGTCACCGGCTTGTCGTCCCTCGTCGCTACCAGATTGCAGTCCTCGCTCTCCTTCGCAAAGAACAGCACCGTAATGCTGAGATTAAAATCAATTGCAATCAAAATTGGAGTGAGGTGAACGAGAAGAGGAAGGGGAAAAGGAACAGAGAATTGAAATTGCTTACCTGCAGGGAGCGGTGGCGTCGAAGGTGAACGCGACGAGGAAACTACCGGGATTCTCCTCATCCTCCTCGATCCGAATCGTCTCCTTCTTGACGTTGACGTCGTTCCTGATCGTGACGGCCTTCTGGTGCTCGACGTACGGCGCGGCCGGCAGGGGAGCGGGGAGCTGAGGTGGCGGCGGCGGCGGGGGGTAATAGCCGTGATGAGATTGAGGAGGAGGAGGATGGCGGTGGTGGTGGTGGGGATAGTAGGGAGGCGGTGGCGGCAAATTAGGGTTCGGATACTGAGACGGTGCCGCGAAGACGTATTGGCTTGTGGTGACCTGAGACGGCGGCGGTGGAGGAGGATGGTGGCGGCGATTGGAATGATGGTGGTGGTGGTGGTGGTGGTGATGTTGCCGCCGGTTGATGCTTCCGGCGTTTCCCATGATCGTCGCTCTTTCCTTTTTCTTTGGGTTCTCTTTTTCTTCTCCACGACAGAAAAAAAGAATCGAGGGGAAGGAATAACGTTATCTCCCACTCAACGATTGGAATTTTGGAACCGAAAAATAAATTAATAAAATTTTCATACGAATTTATTCTCTTTCTTAAATTCCTTAATTATGCAAAATCTTCAACTAGCCCCTAAACTTCTTCGTATTGGTCATATGAGTCCCTCAACCTTATTGAGAATCCACCAAGGTTCCAAAACTAAATTAATAGTTAATACAATGGTATGACTATGTATGGATGCCAAATTTCGACCCGACCTGTAATGTCTGATCTACTTTGAAAGCGCAGCGCATAACAAAAATGCGACCACTTGCCATCTCGTCCTACTTTGCTTTGTTCCACTCCATCTCCATCCATCTCACCTAACTAGAAGGGTCGCGTGACCTACCACACGCGTTTAAGACAAAATTATCAAGGTTCAGAAAATCGTATCGGAGATTTTACCGGAAAAAAATGAACGATAGAATATTTTGTACTAAAATCTCCTATCGTTTTTTCCGGTCCGTCCGACCGATACGGTAGAGTTTTCTAAGCCCTGCAAAATACCCTAACCCCCAGCTTACCTGCCTCCAACCTTAGCTCCACTGTCACTCCGAACTAGTCCAATATAAGTATTGTAGTTGACCATCAAACACTGCCACATGGCGATGACACGTCAACTGCGGTACCATGTCATCTCCACACGAGTCAACCTAAATTATATTAATATAGTCGTATAGTCGTATACATACATTAACAGGTCGTTTGGAAGTTGCGATTGTTTTGTTGAGATTGTCATTATGCATGTATTGTTTACAATGCATCGTTTTTTTTGTTTTTTTAGCAGAAACAATACATGGATTGTTTCTATGATGTGACAGAAACTATCACTCATTTCGAGTGATTGTTATATCTCAACTTTTAGTTGTGATTGTTGAGATAGTTGAGTTGAGATTGTTTTGTCTCAGCTTTTAGTTGATGCGACATACACAATTACACATACCAAACGTTGTATTCTACAATGCATCAAATTCAACAATACATCTATAATATTATACATGCATTCTCAACAATACATATATTTAACAATATCCACTTGCAAACGACCTCTAAGTCTATCAATTGCTCTCTTGATCGGAGAGGGATGGCGCGCGTTGTGGTGGCAACTTTAACGGTCGTGATTATGGAGATGGGCAGGCCATCGGGAGTTGTGTTTTTCTCCGGCCGGCAAAACTGAACTGGACGGCTGGTGGCACGTGGGGGGTATCATTATTATTCAGTGTGGCAACTTCGCCGGCCTGCTCCTCACGGTGGCGGTGGACGGTGGTGGTTGCCCACTGCATGTAGATGAAATGAAAGGGCTCTGTTTTTCTTCAATGCAGCAGATGAGCAGGATAAAAGAAATGTTAATAGACCAGGTATCGTAGGGCTGCAATTGAGCCGAGCCGAGTTGAGTTTTACCCCAGCTTGAGCTCGGCTCGTTAATGTAGGGCTGCAATTGAGCCGAGCCGAGTTGAGTTTTACCCCAGCTTGAGCTCGGCTCGTTAATAAACGAGTCGAGCTCGAGCTCAGCTTGTTTATTAACGAGTTGAGTCGAGTCGAGTTCGAGCTAGCTTGTTTACTAAAATCTTAATTTTTTTTGGGTACTTCATTTTGTATATCATTATACACATGATTTATTTTGTTGGCTAATATCATATTATACTTTGTTGGTATCATATATCATTTAGTCAATAAATTTTAACTACTCCAAATCATGTTATTTCATAGTAACGAAGCAATTTATGATACATAATTTTTTTTAAAGTAGATAATAAGATATAGTTGCTCACATACTCAACGTTTTAAACTTTATATACGATGAAATATATAATTTAACAACCATATGAATTAAAAACATAAGATATATATTGATTCGTCCATAAGTCAGTAATCGAGTTAGCTCTCTAGCCACATGTTGAGACATATCATGAGCTCTAAACGAGCCAGCTCACGAGTTTAGTTCAACAAGCCACCGAGTCGAGCTAGCTCGCGAGCTTCACGAGCTCAAGAAAGTTTAGCTCATGTTAGGCTCATTTATTAACGAGCCGAGTTTCGAACGAGCTTTTCTCGAGTCAAACACCGAGCCGCTCGCGAACAGCTCGGCTCATTTGCAGCCCTAAGTTGTATGTGCCACATCATCCTGATTGCTAAGCTGTCGACGGCCGATAGGTCATTTCGATGCGTCAGATGCAATCTCCGCTCCATAGGTGACTGAGGAGGTCGGATGCAACCCTTAATGGCAGTGATCACTAAAAAAGGGTTTCCTAATCAGCTACGAAAAATCGCACGCGAAAGTATATCATGTCAACCTTATACCTTACGATTACAGAGTCGCGAATCGACGCTTTAATAATTATCTTCATCTGTCTCTACTCACGACATGATATAAACCTAATCACGTATATAATTCGAGCATCATGATTAAGATTACCAATAATTACCAAAAGACAAATTAGGATTAGGTCCACAATGGATGCCAAAAGGCAAGGCCCCTCCCCTTTATTTCTAACATTTCTAAGAGAGAATGGGCTGCCGACACAATGAGAAGTGGTTGAGCTTAAGTTATGTCCCAAAATGGGCACTTCCCCCACCGCAAAAGCAAAAGGGAAACTAATCATGGTTAAGGTTAGCCAACAGAAACATGATAATTACCAACATCCAACCACAACTAACAACAACAACAACAACAAAAGCCAAAGTGGATTCCAACCCCACACCATGAAAATGCCCCCAACGATTTCGATTGATGCATTCCAAACAACAATACACCAATCTTCTGCACGAAATCCCATTCCCAGCAAATGCAACCCCACTTAATCAGCAAGCAAACCTTTCCCTCATCATCTATAAACCCAACTCATCATCAATCTCATTCGAGTTCACGCGAGCTGATACCGTCGGATCATATGTGGTTCGCGCAGTCTCGGTCTCATAGGATGTACGAGTTAAACACACACGCGTACACCCGATGATTTGAGACAGCGTGGTACATATGATCCGACAACAGCAGCACGCGCTGATACACATGTAGCCTAATTGGAATCCAAACAGCATCAGCACCAGAACTGTAGAGAATACAGTAAGCATAGTACAGGGCAGCAATCTCATTCCAATACGAGATGGGAAAGTGGTGGCCAACAGAAAGACACAAGAAGATGATGAGAACGTGTGTCCTTGAGCTGGAACAACCAGGAAACAAGCAACCGATACATAAGTACCAATCAATATAAGAGAGGATTGAATCTGTAGCAAAGTACCAGTAAAACCCCTATTTGATTGCTGTTGGAAAGCAGCAAAGGAAATTTGCAGAATCACGGTTGAGAGACAACAACACATGTATTTAGGTACAGACATGGTTATCAATGGAGGAGGGGAGGAAGGAAGAAGGCAAATGGAGTAAAAATGAAATGAGAGTAAAAAAAGAGAGATGAGAAGGCCTATTTCTCTTCTTCTCAGTGACAATTAATTCATTCTAGTTAAAATCAAACAATTGTTGCAGCAGGCAATCCTGAATCTCCCCCCCAACCCTCTCTATTATGCAATGAAAAGAAACCCTTCTTCTATCCCCCCAAGCTCCTCCCCAAAAAGTGAGTTATAAATCACAAATCCTATCAACACCCAACAACAGCACAGTTGTAAACAAACACCCCAACATTCTCCTTCACACCAATTACCTTCCAATCCAAGGTACCATTGGTCACCCCAGACTCGGGATGCCACGAGTTGAGAACAATACCTTCGCCTTCGGGTCCCCTCTGCCCGCCCACAACCAGCAGCTGCTCGCCACAAGCCTTGAAAGCCAGACCCCAGCCGTTGGACGAATCTGCTCTCACCGGAAGCCTCCCAAGGACGTTCCAAGCGTTCTTCTCCTTATCGTATCTCTTCACCATGTTAGTTAGATACTCAACTGCGTACAGCTGGTTATTCACGACTGCGACTAAGGGAGGTGCCTGAGCTGCCCTATTGACATTAGGATACATCCCTTCGATCTTCCTCCATTTTCTGGTCTCCAGGTCATACTCCTCCCCACAGGTCAGTGACACGGTGGGGGCAGACATCCCTCCGATCACATAGAACTTGCCGTCCATAAAAAAACCTGAGCAGAGCCTACGTGGCGAGTGCATGTTGGGGAGCATCTCCCATTTGCCGGTCGAGGAGTCGTACAGCTCAGCGGATTGCAAGATCTTGCCGTTCTTGTCACTGCCGCCTGCAACAACAGCGAGCGAGCCAAAGCTGCCCGATCCGAACAGACAACGAGGTCGGTTCATTCCATCGCACTTGGCCCAGACGCGGCTGACCGAGCTGTACTTCCAAATGGCAAAGTCGAACAACTCACGACCGAAAACCAGCAGCTCATTGCCTACTGCCAATGATTCTTTGTCAGCATGGTTGAAACACTCGTCGCAAGGTATCTTTGGAAGTGCCATCCATTTTTGCCTCGTGGGGTCGAATGCCTCCCATCCCCTTGGATCACAAACCAAGTATACCCAGTGCTCAGTGATCCCCAAGTGTTTCCTCAGCCCGTATAGATACCCCGTCTTGATCAACTTATGAAACCTCTTATTTATGCATGACAAAGAGGAATGGTCTGATCTGCAAGTGTATGCCAGACAGTTCAATGCTACATCGTCGATTAGCCCCGGGAAGAGTGAGTCACTTGATCCGAATCTCAATCGACCATCATTTACTCCTTCCCGACTCCTTATTCTTTTCACCCTTTGTTCTTCTCCCCCCTCCATCGATCAAAATAATTTATCCGAAACAAACCTCTCCTGTGTTTCTTTCTTTCTGGTAATGTTAAAACAAAATCAAGCAAAATCTTCCAAACAATCAAACAAACACCAAGAAGTGTTATCAAACTATGGTACAGCTCTTGAGCAAGCCCCCTTCAAAACCCGTGTAAAGAAATCCCCAAGCTTTGTACGCAATCAATTTCCATCTGTCGACTATACCCACCAATTCAACGAATCAATACTACTCCCACCAATCCTTGATTCGATTCCAACACACACAGAATCAAAAGACCCCATCTTTAGTAACGTTTTTCACCCCAAACAACAGCTCATGATTATGGGACTCTATGTTCAGAGTAAATCGAGGAGAAACAAACCAAACCACCGCCGATTGAGATGAAACAGGAATTCGAGCCCCCAAGCAACCAATTACCGAGATTCCCCGAGAAAATTTCTGATTCCGACAGAACTATCACCTGAAACAATCCACCGGAAAAAACGAACGGCAGCCAACATCAGAACCATATCATGTAGAAACGTTATGAGATTGGTGAAAGACTCTTTTCAAATTCCATTAGCAAATGAAGAGAATCGATGGGATACAACAACTCAGATCGATATTTTCTCATGCTCGATCCTAATTCGAATCAATCTAACGCGATTCCGATCCTCTATCGGGCGCCTCTTATGGATCTCGGCACATAGATAGACACACTTCTACGATTAAGCGGCAGTCTCGCAGAGATAAGTAAGAGGGAAATTTCTGCGACAATAACGGTAGACAATATCTCAGTATAAAAACGTACCAGATCTCGAGCAAAGAATTAGGAGAGAACTGCCGGGGAATCTTTCGCCGTCGACCATGTCGCCGGATTCCGGCGATATATAGAGAGAGGGAGGGAAAGAGAGATAGAGGGAGAGAGAGAGAACGGAGCTGAAGGAAACTGACAAAAGAGAAAGAAGAGGGAGAGTTAAAATAAAAACTGAAAACGCGGTGGCGTTTCTTTGCAATTATGCCCCCCAAGTGTTTTATATTCCCAGAAAGGTCCAAATGTTATTTTCACTTTCCATTTCTCCCACCTACACTTTTTTCTTTCCCCCTCTTTCCGGTTTGCTTCATCCAAGGGGTGGAAATTTCGCCCGAGGCCACTTGAAAATGACATTAACGGTACCCACAAAGAAAAAAGATGGCATATTTGGTCAACAGGAAAAACGATCTCGAACGATCAGAAGTACTTAACAGGAGTTCTCGGATGATGCTTGTGTTTTCGCCAAGCAAATGGATGTTCACATAGATGTAGATGAGTGATCGGGGCACAGATAATTATGCTTTTTGGACCAATGACGTGCTGGTAGCACGAAATCATACCACGCTTTGGAAATTCGCGACACCTCTCAGGGTTTGATTTACTGTTAAGCATAGTCTTTTTTTGTTTGTTTCGCCGCTTGTTTCTTTTGTGAAAATAGTTGATTTCTTATGTTAATATGCACATGTAGCAACTTTCAACATTTTCGAGATACATAGCGATGAAGATATGTTCAGCGTAATGTTGACACTACTATTCGAGATTTCTTCTATTCGTCGTTCACAGCTTGGCTGGAAATCTACATTCGGACAACTGACATCACTGTCGGGATCCAACTCTTATCACAATACAATAACTTAAACTTGTTCAAAACACGAACATACTCATGAAACCGACAAGCACTCTATCCATCAAACCTTTTTCTCCGTCACTCTCATTGTTAAACGAAGACCCGAAACTGGCAAGCACAAGAAATTACAGGCGCTAAAGCGAAATTGATTCGACTATAATTGCACGAGTTTGGATTTAGCAGAGAGTTAGGCTGTTTGTTTGTAATGAAAATGTCTTCTTGGTATGTGCTTTAAATGAGAAGAGAGGGATAGAGAAGGGAAATGATGGAGAACAGCTCATGGCAACGAGACAAGCCAAAGAGGAGAGGAGGCCCAACACATCTCCAATCCTCCCTACTTGTTGTACTTGTAATGATCTGATAAGTGATAAGCTATAATACAACTTGCCTTCGTAAATCACAAAAATTTGAAAGCTATATTGAAAAAGTTAGTGATATACTATTTCGTATTAAAATGATGGTTTTACTGTTTCCTAGTTCGTATTGTTATAATCACCTACTCGTTTGGAGTCGATACTCGAAATTTTCCTACTATGTGATTAAGCTGAGCAGTTTTTTTTTTCCAGAGACATTCCGAGAGGAATAGCAAGGTACGAGAATATACAAGACCGAAAGGTCAGGACAAAGAAAAAAGAGCAAAACGATGGTCAACAAGTTGCTTATCCATCGATGAGAGGGCCTTTTTCGCCACGGTATGGGCAGCCCTGTTATACCTACGCGGGGCGAAATGAAACGATGCACGCGAGAGAGATGTTCGCAACACCTGAAGCTGAGCAGCTTGCTTGTTGCGCTATCGAGTAGTTGTGATGGCTACATTTTGGATTCAACAATTTTGAAAAACATAGCTCATAATGTGTAACCTTGCCATTCATCTTAGCCTTTGGTAAGGTTATATAACTTCGATCACTACAATAACAACATCGTATCATTATGATAAGAGTCGTATCGCAGTTCTGATAAAGAAGATATGACGTTATACGGATCGGGATTGTACAGGAGAACTCAAACCACGATAAGGCACCCATAAGAAACTTTTATTTATTTATTTAATTATTTTGATGATGGATCTTTTTAGTTCTTACGTACAAACTTGAGATGACTGCTAGCTACATAATACTGTTGTTAGCCAATCATTTTCGCCTCTGATTAAGATAATTGTTGACTTTAACAATGATCATCATATGCAAGAAGAACAACAACTTTTTTTTTTCTTAATCAATCTCCCATCCCATGAATTCACTCATGATAAGACATCATTTTCAACAGTAACATAAGCCTAACTGATGATCAAACCAATATCACCACATACATGCTCATTAGAGATTGAACATTGAACGAACAGCTAGAAAAAAAAATATATATATATGATAAATATGAAAACATAAAGCAACGGAGAAAATTAAATCAGGGTTAAGAGACAGATATACATATCTACTTTGTGAAATTGAAAAGGTTAAATTAGGAGAACCTAACATCGGAGATGGGCTCGTTTGGAGAATTGGAGTCTAAATCTCTAGATTCTAGACAATCCAAAGATTTTAACTCTCTGGATTGTTGAAAAAAGATTTGAAAATGTTCATTGTTTGGTAACTATGATTGTTAACATCCAATGAAAAAAGAAATTCTAATTTTTTTTTATCACTTAACATGTTTATCCTTAACCAAAATAATTAGATTGACTCGAAAAATATTGAGAATTTATTGGTAAGGGTATTTAGTGGGATAAATTAAAAAAAACAAGTGATATAATAGGAGGGAGAAAATCTCAAAAATCAAGATATAGAATCTCTCTAATTATGAGAGATTTGATATCTCTAGATTTTATAGATTTAAAATTTCTGAAGTTACAATCCACGATACAAAAAGTAGCAAAAAAAACATAACATTTTGCTAAATCTATGGATTCAATAAATCCACGATCCAAATCTTGTTTTCCATAAAAATAGTTTATTAGTCCCGGCTCTATGTCTCGAACTTGAAATTGGTCTCTGTTTTGAACTTTTCGTTTGTGTTACATTTTCCTTTTGAACTCATTGCCTTCTTCTAATTCTTTGGTCAGAACCTGGAGGAGGAAAGGAAACGGCAAAGGCTGAAAAGAATGATCAACAAACTGCACTTCTTCTCCTTTCCTTTCCTTTTTCCTTCCACCAGCAGCAGCTCCCACTTTCAGTCCAATCACCTGTTTTAGATTATTGTTATTACTAGCCTTATAACCCGGCCAATTGGCCGGAATAATCATATTTAATTATTTATATTTTATGTTACGTTTAAGCTAATCAACTGGTTAAATTTTATTGACAATTCTTCGATCGAGATGATACATAAAGAAAGAATATATATGTCTAACATTCAGAGAAATACCATATCATTTAAGAAAAAAAAAATATAATTTATCAATAATTCCATTTTCATAATGATAATTAAGCTCTTATTAAAATGCTATTGATTAGTTGATTGTCAAGAAAGAGAGTATAAAAGCTCAGTGAAATTCCACATGACTCATAGATAGTTTGAAACTAAATCTTAAACCTCACAATCCTACATAAGGTTTTAATGCGCTCCTTTTATGAACAATATGCCACTAATCAAAAAGAAATGGAGAGTTGTTGATTCAAGTCAACTATATACTAACAACTCAGCTAATAGGAGACCATCAAAACTTGAGAGCAAACGACAAAATTAGGGTTATCTCCAACATACTAATAGACTCAATCAAAGTAATAAGGCACAAAATTAAACACTCATGGTTTATCAGTTCCGGTAGGTTGAATAAAGAATCGACATACTTCAATAAATCATCAATGATTCCTCCTTTTAAGATAGAAATAGGTTGTGATAGATATAAAAACCATAAATATAAAGATCCAATAGCCACCACTCTTCGTTGTACAACCAAATTTTTATCTCAAGAGACATATATTTCAACCAAAATTTCAATTTCTAATCCTCCTCCTGCAACTCCATTATTTATTAAACTCTTTTACTTGCCCAACTTAAAACCCAACAATAAAACCGACGTGCCAAAAGATACCAGATGATTGATTTTCAAAGGAGGCCTTGTACTGAGAAGTGAAAGGGGTGCAAACTATTGTACGATGGAGGGAATTTTTGAGGAAGTTAGAAAGAGATAAGAACAAAGATAAAAACCACAAAATTTAAATTGAAAATTGCAAGGACACAACACCTAGTGACAAAATTAGTTTTTTCCATGTTAGCCAATTACCAATTTACCTTTAGCAAAAATTAAAGAGAGAGAAATAATTTTAAAATTGAGAAAGTACATGAAACTCTACAATGAAAATTGAAGTATCAAGCACCATAAAAATACATTACGGTATACTTAGTGGGCTTGCTAATCATGATGGAAAGTACTGCGATTCTCAGAGAGTTGAACTTCGTGTATATTTTGTATTCAAAAAGACACAACAAATTTGTTCAGTGTAAATGGTTGTGATTGTTGTCTTTGTTTGAAGAGACCCGAGTTCAAATCCTAATGTTGATATTTTTTATGTGAGATAAATAATTAATTGTAAAGACAAAAATATCCTTCCTACTTTCACTCTCATTGCACGAAATTTGAAATGGAGAAAAGTACACAAAAGTGTAATATATATTATTGGAGGATTAACATTCTCTATTTTTCTTTTTTTCCGTCGTATTCTCGCCGGCCGTTAAGTCGGGCCGTTGACGCCGCCACAGCTTCCACCCGCCATCTCTCATCCACATTCACATCGGCTGTGTCGACGTGGATCGCCGTCCATTTCCCTGATGAATACATTAGGTATCGGATTCGAGTCTGGGGAACTGTCATATTTTTGTTTTATAATTAATCGCGACAAAACGATAATGTCCATCTCTAAACTCTCTAAATATCGGAGATGATAATTTCGATCGAATTCATTATGTACAACATGTTTTAAGAGTCGGTGTGGATACAACGAGACATCCATTGATTTCGATTTAAATAAATAAATTCACCCCTTTCTCAATTCGTTTTGTCTTGAATATATTTATACTTTTACTAGAGCTGTAACTACCCTTTTATTTTTATTAACTAATATCTTTGAACAACTCAAAACCTCCATTTCTCGAATTATTGTAACTTCATTTATCGTGTTCATGATCATTTTTTCTTTTTCCCGAGTAGTGGTTGTTTTTTATATTATTTGTAAAAATTTCAAATGCATATACTTTCACGTGTCGATCCATTTCGATCCGCCTCGAGTCCTCACTGCACAATACTAATTATGTGGATCCAACTTGCTGCGAAGTGAGTATGAGTATTGAAACATTTACCAACATGATCTCGTTGTCATTTCAAGCCCGAACCACTATTAGGGCTGAAAATTGCCCTGACACATCACTGACTCGGTTTGACCCGTCCCTAAAGGGTCAAGATGTATAACTGACCCGTCCTGTCCCTATCTCCTTCCTGATCTTGTCTGACCCTCAAGGGACGAGACGTGTCGGCCCTAATCTACACACAACTTTTTTTTACAAATTACGTTTTGGTATCCAAACTTATTTTTCTTACAATTTAGTACCTAAAATTTATTTTTTACGATTAAGTCCTTAAATTTTGATGGTGAAATTACATTTTGGTACCCATTTTTTTCAATTTAGTACCTGAACTTTTAAAAATTTTACAAAAATGTCCAATGTGGTATGAGATATTTGTTGTTGCTAAAATTTACAGGGTCAAAAGTGACCCGTCCCGGCCTTTATAGAGTCAAAAGTTGACCCGTCCCTAAACTGACCTTATAGACAAACTGACTCGTCCCGACCCTCTGGGACGGGACAGGTCGGGGCGAATTAATGGGTTTTTACTTTTTAGGGTCTAAGCGTACCACTATGATAGAACTTGTCTACGTGTTAACAAGAATCCGAACTTATTGTCTATGACGAATTTCTACTAAAGCAATGGAAAGAAAAGCAAAGGTTATCTATTATCATGCCACGTGACTCCAATGGTTACTTTTTTACCTTTGATTTCTTTTTTACTGTTAATGGGTGATTATCTTAATCAAGATTTGGACATCGAACATCGGAGAATGTCGACATTGCGATTTGCGTGTCGTCTTAGGATAATTAAATTAATTAAGTACCGTTTAAAAGGTCAAAAAGGCATGCAGAGCATGCGCATCACAAACAATTAGATATTATTTACATTGTGATCAGTGTTCACTAATTATTTTTTTAATTTTGTTATTGTTGCTAAATATGGACAATACAGCTGCCGGCTTTCCCTTAATGCCCGAAAGTACTTACACCATAAAGATTAACAAATGGAAAATGGAGGTATAAGTAATACCAAGTTAGGGTTACAAATGCGAAGTAGGAGAGATCTTACTTTTTTCCATTATTGTATTGGACGTGAGGCTACCCAACTTGCAATTTTAATTAGTTTTGTTGTTCCACGGTGGTTAGTCATATGAACATAACAAGCAAGCACGTGAACTACAGATCACTGTTTCAATAAATAAGTGAAACGTATTAGCTGTCCATCCCCAGGTGGGGAGGTGAGGATCGAAGAAATGTAATAACTTCTTTTTAAAATAAGTATTCTTAAGACCAAAGAATGGGTTGAAAGGGGGGGGGGGGGGGGGGGGGGGGGGGGGGGGAAGCTAGCTAACTCTCCATTGAATCTCGATCCTATGTGTTGATGCTCGTGATTTCGATTATCATACCGGTGATTTGGAGGAGATTTCTCGAAAAGTGTATATAGTGTTCATTTCGGTCAACATGGCAAAGTAGAGATTGAGAGCGAGGACAGAATAGACTAGATAGCTGATGCACGCAACAAAGATTCAAACACAAGAGAACAAATGCAAACAACAGAAATTGTGATGATCACCATACATAAGATCATGTATAGATAGTTTGATATTATAGCGAGTGACATATACTGTTGTTGGTGGCGGAGCCACGTGTAGAGGAGAGGGGTCGGTAAAAAATTGGGCAACAAAACCCTTTAGTCTTTAGATATGTAAGGTTTAGTATGATCTTTTTTATTCAGGACCCCATACTTATGTTGATGTTAGCTCATCTAAGTACGCTAATCAACTCAAAAAGTTCATTAGATACACAAACTAAAACATTTTAAAAAATTTAAGGACTGCAGTCAAATTCTAAGTCTGGTTACGCCACTGCATCTGCTATTATTCCGTTTCGTATATTTCTCGTACAATTACACAGATCAGACTAACACCCTAAATGAAAAACACTAGTAATATCAAATCGATAACATTAAGCTTCCTATGCATCCATGCAGTATTTTTAGTTACACCCTTCCAAGTATGAATTGGATAATATTTTTTTAGAATGGCAAAGAAGATCATCAACTTTAGGCGTGAATGCCATTTTAGGTCTCTCTCTCAAGCTAGTACAAATTGACAATGGGAAGCAAAAAAAAAGGGAAAAGGCCGCCGCAAGCAAGGTTCCCGTCCGTATACAAAACTACTTTACGACCATTGGCTGGCTGGCTGCGCATGGAATGGAGAAAACAAGAAAAGTAAAAAGAAAGAAGAGAGAATAGGATTAGGAGAAGAGGGAGAGACGTGCACAGCTTCTTATCCAGTTTGGTTGAAACTTCAAACCTCTCTTATTCCTCATCCACTTTCCAGTTGTTTGCTTGCTTCTTTGGTATATTATTATTCAATACCACCCACTTGCAGTAAAAGGCTTCCTATAAGAACACGCTCAGAAATGGCGAAAGACTTCATGATTCACGTGTAGTTTGGATGCATATGAATTGAGATAGACAGCAAGCATGTCGATCGGTTTTCATTTGAAACGCACAGTGCAGGCGAGAGCGAGACGAGGAAATGAAAAGAGTCACGACGACGATGGTACATTCACGTTCACTTTTGAAGAGGCGGGAACATGAATCCCCTTTCTTTCGGTTTTTAAATTGTTACATAACAGAACGGGTTCAAATTGTCATCTTGGAGAAGGTGCAAAACCATTGATGTCTATACTCTTTATTTCAACTTGAAAGGAGGATAAGGATGAAAGGGTCAAACAAAGGGCAACCCATTTTAGTTTCATTTCTTTGTAATGATAAATAAACAGCTTATGGTTTCATATCACTGTCAAAAAGAACATCAAAGAAAAATTCTGTATTCCTAATCTTCAACCAACTACTACAAGATAAGATCTGCATAACATGACCCTACCACTTCCAAAGGCCATTTTTAAAATTCAACTCTTTCTTTCACAACCCTTCTTTCTATACCCTCAAATTATAAGAGAGTTCCTTCCATCATCCCCTGAATCATAAGGACAGTCGAAAAGGCTCAAAAGGATTCTCAATGGGATGTATGACAGGTTCTTCCGCTGTACATTAAGGACACAATAAAACACCATATCATTCAACGAACTCAAAAAAAGAAAGGCAAGTTGGAGATGGAGTGACTTTGAGTCAGTGAAGATCAGGTGAGTTTGTGTTGTTGTTGGCTTCATTCTCAGCGGATTCGTCGCTGATGCTGTTGTTATCTCTGCTGCTGCTCCCGTCAGAACGTTCTTCTCGCTCCGGCCTGATACGTTTGCACCAACACGAGTAGTCCGGGATAGGACCGTCTTCTCCGACAACCCAAGGATGGTTCGATACAGCGTCCAAAGTCAGCCTTTGCTCGGGGTCTATACATGCAATTGACAATTATATCAGCAAAGGAAATTGGGTTACGAGAGAGGTAGAGGAAAACTAGTGGCAATTCCTCACTCACCTTTACAAAGAAGCCCTTGGAGTAAGTCCTTCAGCTGAGGATTCATTCTATTAGGTAGCACTAAGGGGTTATTGACGATCTAAAAAGGAAAAGAAACCCGAAACTCTTAGTTAAAACATAATTATGACGGACAAGAGAAGGGGAAAAAAGCAAAGCTTGCTTGCCTTGTCATAGGTGTCCTGCAATGTTTCACCAAGAAAAGGGTACTCTCCCAGTATCATACAGTATAACGTTACTCCAACTGCCCAAGTGTCCGCCAATTTGCCATGATATGTTAAACCTGTTGGATGGAGCGGCAACGGTTGTTAAAGAATGTTGATATCCTCACTAATAATAATCAAAGTCACAGAATAATTCTCACCTAGACAGCACTCTGGAGCAGTGAACACCGGGGTTCCGGGAGACCTACGGAGTTCGTCATTATCATCCTGTAGTCGTGGTAAAGATAGTATCAATGTCAATCATGAACAAGTATTGTACTAGCATCTATAAAATTAAAATAGCCCAACCACAACTAAAAGGGTAACACTGAATGTCTTAGGAATAATTCTTGAAATGTCAAATTTCTCGAAACAAATGGAGTTGGCAAAAAAGGATGAAATGGAAATTTATAGCATCCTTTTACCTACAAAATTAATGCTAAAATCAACGCAATACAGGTGCACACAATTAGCCGGAAGTGATAAAAACTTGGAGGTTTCAATTGTATAATCTCTTATTAAGTTACTAAGCAAAATTTGACCATGACCTCATGTTCGTTCCTACCATGGACTAGACAGAATTAGACATAGGAAGCTGAAATGGGAAGGGTTCTGATATCGATAAAATAAACAAAGGTAGGTATTGCATTATGATTATCTTCCATTCGTTCAACATTAGAACATTGCTTGGTTGACAATTTAATCATGAAACAGCAATGAACCCACAAATACATATAAACTACTTATACTGATTCAGACAGCTTTCAGAAGTACAAATGATTTCAACCACGAATACAGAAAGCTGCTGATTTACCTCAAATACTTGGCTGACACTAAAATCTCCAATTTTAACAACTCCAGTGCTGGTAACCAATAAGTTATCTGGTTTGATGTCGCCATGTACTATATTCTGTTGTAAGATCAAAAGAAGAGAAATTAAACAAATGTCAAATAACGTTCATACCAGCATGCAAGATTAATGAACTATCAAGCTTCTGAGAATCGAGAAAGACTAAAGAGGATGCCCCAAAATCAACAATGCCATAGCTATAAATGAAGAAGGCAAGCAAAAGGATGCTAATTCAAAATGTAATAACCATTATATAACCACAATAATATGAGCAAAAATTCAGGCTAAAAGGGTCTTACATGGGCGTGCAGATACATCAGACCAGAAACAATATTTCGCAAATACTTCCTAGTAGTATGTTCTCCAATGCCGCCAGGAGGGCCACAGCCTTCCCAGACCCACTTCCCATCAACATATTCAAGAACTGGTACAACATAAAACAGAAACTTCAGTAATGGGAACCAACGATCAGCATGCTGAAACAAAGGGGGAGCAAAATAAAGTAAATACCCATGTAGAAGTGATCTGTGTTTGGGTCATCAATCACCTCAATGAGATTGACTATATTAGGATGTTGCAACATCTTCATGATCAAAACCTGCAAGTACAAACAATGTTAGAACCATTAAGAGATTTAGTTGTTGCAAGTGATCACATATAACTGCCAAGACACTGAAAGATACCTCTCGAAGAACATCAGACATTGCTGTCTCGGACGGGGCAACCCGCAGCTTCAAAAGATGAGACTTGTGGAAGGACTGCAATCCAGAAGAAAAGGTTCTAACTTTATGAATAACTAATATATTGACATATAAAAGACCACAGGTTTTCATTTTTTATAAATCATGCAGTCAAGTTTGATGTCACTTGGTTAATTAAGAAGTAACATCAACAGAATTTACCGAGATAAAATTCCAGTATGCTATCCGCAGAAAGAAAGTAGTATTGGCAGTATCGTACCTTTATTGCATAATTCTTTCCATCTATACTGCTTCGGTACAAAACCTGATAAGACCACATATCTTTAGCTTTCCAGCCAACATGCTAAGATCATCTTACTTTAAGATGTTGATGTGAATAAATTTGCAGAGATGCAGTCTTACCACTTTACCATAGCTACCAGCACCAATCTTGCATTCGCGAACATACTCATTGATCATTTTATTTCCATTTTCATCCTGAGACAAATTCATAAATATTGCTCAGTATGAGAAAGAATTCTAGATACGAAACAATTCTTCTCATTTATGCTAAAGCTAACATGCAACAGCAGAAACATATCATGTGGACATGCAGCTATGTCTGATGCTGATTATAATTTCACAAAAGCAAAATTTCAACCATCCAATATTGCCTCAAGTTGAGGACATCACACAACAGCCAGGTCAGACTTAAACCCATCCAGTATCGGAGAATGGGTAGGGAGTCCACTTCGCAACATAAAACAAATGATTTCCTACACATATCATAAATTCAAGAGCTTCGTTAAACTACACTAGCAGGCAGGCAGTTGCATGAAGGGAGACACATAAATACACGACAAAGGCACATGCTAAATTATCTTGATAAATACCTCTGAACGAACTAGTGTCCGTGTCTCCTTGACAGGAAATTGTCGGCAAACCATTCCGTTTTGCTCTTTAAATTTAAGTATATCTTCAGACCGATTGGTGCAGCATGGCATCATCCCATCATCTCCATAGACAGAGTCTGTAATGTCCCCATTGTATGAGCCATTGTCGTCATCATCAATCTCTTCATCTAACAAGAATTCCTGAGACAGGTTGGGAGTTCTCACAGGAACGTGCCTTGATTTTTGCTTGGTTCTCTTTATTAATCCAAAACAGCTACAGCAGCCAATCGCTCGGGCAAAATAATAACTCTTACGGAACATCGAAGCCAGAACCAACTAACTACTCAGAAATTTCTCAACAGCAGAAAAAAACCGAGTTCCTAATCCTGAAAACAGAAGAAAGCTCAAATTAAGCATACCATCCACAAGCATCTCACTCATCAATCAACCATTCAGAACAATATCTTAAACCTTAGAATCATTTCCAATCAGCAACTCATCGCTGAGCTCACAGAAAGTACCCAGACCAACAGGTTTAAAAGGGATGAAAGAGAGAACAGTTTCAAACCTGAAAATCCACACAGGGACGGGAACAGGCAGCTGTCTCTGCTATTCCAAAGGGTGTCATTCAGCTAAGTGGAGCGAAAAGCTTATGATGTTAAAGATATCAGAATTGCAACCAAACATCCTTGTAGCTCCAGTTTGCTTCTATGTGTACTCAATCCCACAACACCTAAGCAACATCAACCCGTTGACCCTTTGCCAACTCCAGGGAAACAACCAAAATAAGCAAAGCTTTCGATCGCCTGAATTAAAATAATGGCCATTAGTTTAACAACAAAGCATACCACCATGAGGTCATCAAGCACGGAAAGAAAGTAGAACATTTGGCGTAAACCCCATCGGAGGATAACATGCCTTACGTCCAATGACACCGACGGCAAAGATTGTAACAATCAGGCAGACAAGCCTTTCCGCTTTCCGCCCACTTCAAAAGCAGACGATTCAAAAAGATAAACGAAGGAAGGCAAGGGAACAGTTCAGAATTGGGAATTCGTCCCCTCGAGATCCCAGATGAAAGAAAATTTCTGTGCGGGCGAAATGTTACAGGGACACAAATAGACAGAATTCGAAGCTTAAGGTAGAAGAAAAGAGGAAACCCTAGGGGTGGAAAATCGATAGAGAGAGAAAGGTTGATTGGTGTTTGATCTGCAATTGCAGGGATTTTGGAGGGGCTGGTTGGAAAAGGGCTGCTGAGACGTGGGTTCGACGGTGGGGGAGAATAGGTTTGGCTTCTAACGCGCGGCGGCGGTGAGCGGCGGAGTAGAGCAGAGCCGGGGAGAAAGGGAAGGAGAAAAATGGCGGAGAAAAAAGAAAAAGGGAGGTTGGCGATAACGATATTTTGTCTGTTTCCTGTGAACAGACCAGCCAGGGTGGCTCAACCCCCTATTGTGGGCCTAGTGGGCCTGCTTTGGGTTATGGGCTGCGGGGGCTTTGGTTCCCCATTTCAGCCGGTTTTAGGTTCGAAACAAATTCGTTTCTTTGAGTTTTGGGTTAATACGTTATTTTGGCCCGAACTATGACCATATAATCAATTTTGGCCGTGGTTTCAAAAATTAACACCATGACCTCAACTATGCAGCATATAGACTCAATTGGCCCGACACATAGTTTGACCGTCAATTTGGACAGTCAACACGCCATGTCATTGCCTAGTCAGCCTAAAAATCATTAAAAAAATTATTTATTATGTATATAAATAAATAATTTAGTTGTGGCTCAATTGTTTCACACCGTTAAAAGGGTTTAGACTGTATTATAAGATTTTTTGTGGTAAGATCGTTGATGTAGTAGGGTTTCATAAATATGGTCATATCTTCTTTTCGTCGAATGCAAATTAATAAAATACAATTTCCCTCATCGATAAGGCGTTGCCATTGTATCGAGAGCTCGTAACTTGAATTATTGTGACCTATGATGATGGTGACAAATATTTTCTAACATCAACTTTTTGGGGTTTGTTTCTTAACTGTGGTGGGTCCATCGTCAAATGTTATAAGCATCTCTAACATGCACTATCGGGAAGATTACTTTCATTCGTCATGCACCGCACACTAACTAGTGATGTTCTTTTACAGTGGATGGTTTAGGTCATCAGATCAGTGTACAACAACCCGCAACTGATGATGAACGCCACCACATATATCTACGGATGATGAATTAGGTGATTTCGCGTTAATTAGGTTATGGACTTATGGTTCATATGAGTCATCAAATTGAGACACAACGATCCACAATTGCTATTGAAAAGCTACCACATATATTTTATGGTTATATGATTCACAATTGATATTGAATGTCACCACATATATCTCACGGTTATATGAACCACGCAAAGTGCTCGATCCGACGGTCTCCTTCTCCAATTCAAATCACATCAAGCAAACAACCTCTATCATGTTTGTCTTTGTCAATGCTGAACATCCCACGTTTCAACCAACCAACAATCCTCGTACTTCATTCAACCCCGCAGTTGTAACAGCAAGCTGCTAGTCAATGATAGTGGCGTAGCCGGGGTGGGTCCAATGCTGGGGAAAAAAATCCATAACTTATATCAATGTTTTTACCATGGGCGCACGACGTGTTTTCAATTATGAAAAGTATGTAAAATACATTCATCATCCAAACGATCAAGGATATCTCTAACAATGTAACGAACAAAAAAAACCATTCATGAATTCATCATTCTTCCAATTTCGAAGTGTCATTGCATATACATTTTCGTGTTATTCATCACATCCCTCTTCTTTTCCTAAACCCCACGCCAATAAAGGTTTAACTTTTAAGGAAACGATGACAACTAGATATAAGATTATACATATTGATCTTCCAATTGTTGCATGAAAAAAGAAAAAGACCAAGACAAGTATTGATCATTCGAGCTGCAACCTCTCTACTACCGCGAAGCCTAATGTTGACAACTCTCTGAGTTATACTCCATATATTATGCAGAATTACTTGGTTCTAATGATCAAAAAGAATCCCTCCTCTGGATGTCGTTCTTTGAGAGCTACCCATATGCTTACTACTACCGTAAGTGGTTTGGGGAGGAGGGGTAGCTTGTGTGACCTTATGGCTGTTAAGGTTCGCCAGAAACCAAAAGGCAACATAAAATTTGGTTGCTAACAAAAAGAACCTGATACACTTCTAAATAAATGGTTCTACAATCTTCCCTTAGTCATAAACTCATAAACCAACAGCCTATTATCATACTCAACACAACAACCCATCAACTTAATTAGATTCTCCTCCAACACCCAAGACCAAACTAGATAAGAACGAGAACTCTAGGAAGGAAAGTTTGCTGCTGATGGTGTCTATTTTAGTAAGAGAATTACAAAGTTGCCAAGTAAATATGTTGGGTAGGACATTTGGGATGGAGAGAATTGTAGATTTGGGCTAGTAGGGTTTAAAAAATGTCAAAAATCCTTTGCTTACTTTTTGTTTGGGTAGGGCCATAGGGGGAAATAATGTTCATAGTGTGGATGATTTGGACATTTGGTGATACTTTTTTGTGGTATTTAGATTATAGCTATGTTGCTGCTTGCATTTAGTTACCTTGTGTTGATATGTGTTGCAACTGTTACAGTTGGTAGTTTTTTTATGAATTGAGTCATGTTGTTGGATGATGACTGGTGTTTACATATACAATATTGTTCATTCATTCTTCATATGCCATTTGCATTTTTTACTATAACCATTGATAACGAATATATACATTAGTTCAGGCCCCTAACAAAATGCTATCTCCGCTTTGAGTTCAACATTGGCAGAGAGATACCAATTTTCTTCACTTTCTCACCATATCTTTCTTCAAAATATTTGAGCAGTGAAATTCCCCACTCTCCTCAGCATTGATATTACAGCGGTTGCAAGTGGCTTGGATTGATTAGAATGAGTGAAAGATAAGTATATTTTGATACCACCCATCGTCATATTTCTTTATCTTTTGCAAAATCTTGTTTATACAGGAAATGACAACATCAAAATGACAAAAAATAAGTTTTGTCACAATAGGTCAAATTTATTGTAGTGTAGCCGCCTCAGTCTACTCCCAACATCATACTGTTGCTCCCCCAGACCTAGTTATTTGCTGCCAAACCTCCGGGCAAAACTAATTTAATTATTCCCCAATCAACAACCTACCTGCCTACTATGGATGATCTACTGAATGTTGATGTAGAATGGACTTTCCATGGGCCCAATGCTACTCTCTTTGGTGTTTCTCCCTCCAACCCCCATGACCATACCAGGTAAGAACGAGGACTCTGGAAGGGAAGTTTCTTGTTGATGATGTCCATTTAGCAAGAGAAATACACAATTGCCAAGTAGGTGTGTTGGGTAGGGCATTTTGGGATGGAGAGATTTGTGAGTTCAGATATGTAGTGTTTAAAGAGCAGTGTATTTAGATGATTTGCTAATTTTTTGTGTGGTTATTCGATTATAACTATGTTGTTGCTTGCATCTAGTTACTTTGTGTTGAGATGTACTGCAACTGTTGCGGTTGGTAGGTTTTTTCTGGATTAAGTCGTTGGTTGGATTATGATTGATGTTTATATCCACAATATGCCCCCCATTCTTCCTATGCAATTTGCATTTTTCACCAGGACCATTGATCACGAATGTATAAGTAAGTTCAGTACCGTAGCAAACTTTGACTATTCTCTTTTTTATCATGACATACAACATATGTTATTGGGTAACTCACATATTTTTTTCCTATCTTTTTATGTTCTCGATATCTTACTTTTGGTGTTTGTAATGATCATCAAATTCCAATTCTTCCCGGGAGAGTGCCTTGATTCTATGAGGTGAGGGGAGTTCAATAGTTGTGACCAGATAGTAGGAAAATATTGAAGGATCGCATTTCCCTTTCACTTTCGGGGGGGGGGGGGGGGGGGGGGGGGGGGGGGAGTGCTCAAGTTTTCTGCCACACTTCGTCTTTGCTAGGATTAAGTTCATCGATACGATACAAATTGTCTCTGTATCTTTTTTTTAGAATGACAGGGTCATCAGTGTATGAAACTCTCAGGAAGAACACAGAAGACTTTATCCACGATAATGTGCGGATTCACGCTGAGCTCGATCGTGTGCATGGACCCATGATGAGGAAGGTTGCAGGGGAGGTCCAAGGCTCTTAATCATTGTTGTTGAGGAGTTAATCAAAATTATTGTCAGCGACATCACTATCAAGGTAGACATGTATGATTTGAAGAAGATTATGTTTGCGTCGCTCTACACTGACTGAGTTCTTCTTTAAGAAATCAGTTGCTCGACCTTCATGTTGGGGTGAAAGTGAAGGGGAGGCCCTTCTTGGTGATCAAGTGAAACCCTAGCGGTGGAGGTGGACCCTCTGTTATTCAATCCAATGATCCGCTCCAACCTACTCTCACATCAACACGTTGCTCCACCAGACCCGGTCCTTTGCTACAGGTGCCTCTACGCCCAACCCTCTTCTATCCGATTAGCTGCCCTAGCCTACTCCTCACACGATCCTGTTGCTCTTTAAGACATAGTTCTTTGATGTGAATGCCTCTGTTTTCAACCCTCCTCCACCAGATTACCCACCCCAGCTTACTCCCCACACCATCTCATTGCCCCCCAGACCCAATCTTTTGCTTCCAACCCTCTAAGCTAACCCAATTTAATTCTTCACCAATCTTCGACCTATCAACCTACTATGGATGATCCGTTGGATGTTGGTGGAGAATGGTTTCCCCCGGCTTCCAATGTTGTTCTCCCTGGTGATCGGGTAGAGGAGAGTAGGAAGTAGAGCCCCATCGCAGTAAAGGACTATGTCTGGGGGAGCAACGAGTTGATGCGTGGAGTAGGTTGGGGTGGCTCATTGGATTGACGAGCAGAGGGTCCACCTCCACTTCTTGGGGTTTCACTTGATCGTCGGGGAGGGTCTCCCCTTCACTTTCACCCCAACAGAAAGGTCGAGCACCTGATTTCTTAAAGAAGAAGTGAGTCGATGTAGAACGACGCAAACATAATTCTTCTTCAGATCATACATATATACCTTAGTGATCACTGATAATAATTGTGATTAACCCCTCAACAACAACGAGTTCAAGGCCTTGGACCACCCTAACAACCTTCCTCATCGTGGGTCCACGCACGCGATCGAGGAGCCAGAGCAATTACATTGAATTGTGCAGTCATTTAGATTTTTTTTCCAAAATAGCCACTTCACTCCCTGGTTTTCTCGTTCCAACTGTCGTCATACTAACGTTCCAATTCTCCCAAATTGTTGAAAAACTTCCACCGAATTAAATATCATACGCGAAAAGGAAAACAAAAAAACATACATATACACATCGAAGATGATTTTGAGTTTTGGTAGAAGCAAAGTAGGGTTGTTGCTACTCAAGTTCGTGCCTTTTTATTACGCTGCCGCACATCTCTTCGACGGAGACAACAAGAGAACGAGTTCATAAAATTAGACATGGCATTGTTCAAGCATATGGCTACTCAATGGCAAGTGAAGTAGAACACAGTCCTATGTTGCAAAGGCGAGAATGGCCCATCTATATCCAACGATGAAATCATTTTGTGGTATGAATATAGATAATATTTAGAGAGAGAATCTAGAGAGAGAATTAAAAGTGTGAAATGTAGTGTAGTGACTAACTAGTGGTTGAGTCCCCCTTGTTAAAGGATTCGAGAGTCAACTCTATCTAAGATATTTTTTGCTTAATGGATTTAGATGATGGACTTGAGTTTCTATCGTGGATATAACACAAAACAATAGTTTGGGGATCCAATATGTGGGGATGATGGACTTTGAACGTCTAAACCTGTGGATCCACAGATTTGCAAATCTCATGTCAAAGGGTGGAATTTGGAGGATGACCATAAATCCACGATCTATAATAAAATAGAGAGATATTCCATGTATCTCTCTATTCAATGGGTCTAGTTAGACAAATGTCAACTTCCATTCTCTGTGTATACCTCTACATGCCTTTGCCACATCCTCTCATGCCTGATCCCGAACGTCACATCTTACTATGTGTTTGTGCTTGGATTGTTCCAAGCGGTTTGTGAGACTCTACTCGCCTTGGGCGGCTTCGATGGTCGAGGGCGGTCTCCGAACCCTGCAGAAAGGTCCTCAGGGGGTTCCTGGGACCTCCTCCGATGCTTAAGTTAGAGAGAGAAGTGAAGTGAAAATAAATAAGAGAGAGAAGGAGTTGGTTGAAGTTACCATAAATGTGACCCTATGAGGGGTATTTATACTAGTTTAGACTGAGTTATGTGCATTTAATGTCGTGTCGGGCGGTCTATGGCGCCTCTGGCTTTTCCAACGTCCCTCGTCAGACTTCGTACGGTAAAGCCAGATTGTCGGGCGGTTCTTTACCTGAGGCAAGGTTCCCTGTCGGGCGGTCTTCTCGCAACGTGATGGTTAGGACCGCCCTTGGCTGTTTTCTTCTATTTTGGGCCTTTCCGGCTCTTACGTGGGCTTTGAATGCAATTTGGGCCTTCGGGCCTTGTGGCTTAGTGCCCGGCCTAACATTTGCCCCTTAGGCGGGAGAAGCATTAGGTTTTCGCGTCTAATCAACTCTTTTAGCGATCATTGAGCGGGTATGGACCGTTGCATTCATGGCCCCGCTGGTAGAGGCGGTTTGTGGCCGCTTTCCGTATGATTGCCCCTTTGCCCCTGGTCGCGGGAATATAAAGCGACGAACGCCTGAGGGGAGTCCGGGGCGGTTGCCCTTTTCTTTTTGCCTTTTTGACACTTGTCACGCCTCGGGAGGAGAGCTCTGACACCGGGAGAGCAAACGTCACTCCTGCGGGGGCGGGATTTGATGCCTGTCGCTTCGGGATTGTGACTTTCCCTTTTTTCGCTTTAAGTATATGGGGGGAAGAGTTGTTCCGCCAAAACTGACTCTCATTTTCGGAAACTCTTCGTCATCCTCCTCCCCTCTTTTTCTCTGTGTGACCAGAGCTCTTTGTCGCCGACGCCTATAAATCCGATCAACGCGCGCGAGGTAAGATTTTTCGCATCTTTTCCTATCTTCATCGGTGGTGGTGTATTGTTTTGCGAGTTACTTCCTTGTCTGACCGACCTCTCTTCTTGGTTCTGGAATCGTGCCGTCGTCCGACGCCCTTTTAGTCTTGTGCAAATGTCGGGCGGCGCTGCACCCTCTCCTACTGACGTCGGCGGGCGCGACCCCGTTGCCGCTGGGAATGCCCCTACCGACGAATCATCCCCCGTCGTTGTTGCCGGCAGGGCGGTCCCGAGTGCAGTAGCGCCATCGGCGGTTGCTCCGTTGGGGAAGAAAACCGCTAGCACCACCATGGCCGCCATCACCGCACAAGGTATGAACCGATCCTCTCCCATTAGAAACGCCTCTGAGTGTGTATGGGATTTATCTGGGCTAGAATTATATGTTGGGGACGCCTCTGAGTTGGGCGGCTGTCTTGTTGGGGAATGTGTAGAATTAGATGACTATTGTGCTAACGTGCGCCCTGTACCAGTTGGGGTTATGGCTACGTCTTCGGCTGTGGGTGATAATTTGGGTGATTTTGAGCGGGTAGGTTTAGATAGCGTTTCGTTGGAGGAGGACGTGGAGGTGAGCAGTGATGGGGTGCGCTCGGAGACCGCTCCCAGTACCTCCTCCTCGTTGGAGGTGTCGGAGTCTAGCGGGCCGATGCCGCTTTTGGTCGCCATACAGGATCCTGTCTACACCGTCCTGCATCATGCGGGAATGTGGGAGGGCGCGCCCATTCCGGCGGAAGTATTTGAGCAGGGGTCTAAGAGTTCGGGAGCGGTTTTTAAACCTTCGCAGGAACTGCACCGCCTTAAGACGCTTCGCATGCCCCCTGACTGGCTATATGCGGCTCCCTCGGAGGCTAGCCGCTCGGGGTCTTGCCCCAGCGGTTGGATCCCGATCCACATTGAGCATGTCAAACTGGGTTTGCGGTTTCCGTTGGATCCCATTCTAACGAAGTTGCTTCATTGGCTCAACTGTACCCTGGGGCGGCTTTCTCCGACGATCATCTTCCATTCCGTGATGTATCGTCTGGCGTGTGACCGCATCAAAGAGGAGCCGTCGTTTGAAGCATTCAGGATGATTTACAACATCAGGGATTCGGCTAACTGCTGGTCGATCGGTCGGCGGGAGACCGCGGTGGGTTTTATCACCGGGGCACCTAAGCTGGACTCCCCCTGGTATAAGGAGTTCTTTTTTGCCAAGCCGTCTGGGAAGTGGTATAGCGGAGAAGTTGAACCGCCGACCGGTTATGCGTTTGGATCGAAGGACGCCTGGTGTGATTCGAACTTGTTTCCTCAGTCGGTTCATGATCATGTAGACCGCGTTGTAGAGGCGGTTCAACTGCGAGTTCGACACAGCGGTTCTGACAGTGCTTATCAGCTCGTTCGTGGCTTTTACGGTTAGTAATGTGTTTTTTAGCTTTGGTGCTTATCTTCTCATGTGTTTACTTATCCTTTCCCTTTTCAGGGCTGAGGGAGCTGGCGGATGCGAACAGGCCAAGAAGGAAGAAAGCTGGTGCGAAGAAGACCGCTCGGGAGGCTGGCGGCTCCTCGACGGGCGGCGGCTGCGCGGACGGGACCGCCACCAACGTCTCCTATTCACCTGGATGTGGATTCTCCCAGTGCGACCGTTGTCGGCCCCGATCTCGTACCTCGGGGAGCGGCTAAAAGGGCCCTCCCGCTCGGGTCACCTGAGGCGGTCTCCAAGCGGGCTAAAGCACGCGGTTCTCCGTCCAAAGCGGAGGATAGGCGTGGTAAGGGGGTGAAAAGGTCCGACAAGCCCAGTCCTGTGAACATACCTTCGAAGGCCGCCACCGACACGGAGGCAGCGGAGTTGGCGTTCCACACGATTAGCGAGCAGCTGGCGATGCCGAGTGAATACACGGCTACATCTCCAGAGAGCAACCGACGTCTGGCGGGAACCGCGTCTCAGTTTTTCTTCGGGGTTAGTGGGTGGATATCCTTAGCTCTTATGTGATGTTCACACAGATTTGATTTCCTTGGTCGTTGTTCTTACTTGCTTCGTGTTTATATGTTGCAGGCGCAGATTGGGTTTTCTCAGATCATTCTCCTCAATGACCGCCTGTCGAAGACTGTTGATGACAATGCGGTCGAAATTGCCAATCTTAAGAAGAATCTGGAAGGAGGTCGTGCAGCTTTGGAAGAGGAACTGCGGTCACAGATAGAGAAGGACTTCATCGAGCGTCTGGCTCAGAAGGATAAGGAGATAGCAGACGAGAGGGAGGTATCCAGGCGGATTCGGGAGGAGAGAGACCGCCTTCAGGATTCGCTCCGTAAGTCGGGCGAGATTGAGAGGACTCTTTTGGAGGAACAAGACTCGCTGAGTAAGGAGGTCGCCGCCCTGAAGTTAGAAAAAGCCGCACTGGAAGGGGACCGCAAGGCGGAGATGGCCGCTGTTCGTGCTGAGGCGGGTCCCGCCTATCTGAAGTCTGCAGAGTTCCTGGCCTACGACAAGGCTAAATATAAGGGCTTGGTCGGCAACGTGGTGGCCTCCATCCGCCATTTGTTCCGCGAGGAGTGCCCCGACCTGGACTGGGATACTGACCGCGTGTGGGACGCGGTTGGTCGCTGGTCTTCCACCGACGTGAACTCGGAAGCAGATGACTCGGAAGGGGAAGAAGAAGAAGAGACGGAGCAGGGAGATGCGGGTGAGGGAGGCTCTCCTGCGGTCTGAGGACGCTCCGCGTCTGGTGTCATGATTTCCTTTTGCTTTATCTTTCGCTGAGCCATGTATGGGTTCCAGACGTTATCGCATATGGATGCGGATTTGTGTAACTCGGATCGTGCGACCGCATTGTAGCGGGTTTTTTGGGTTTTTTCCTTAGCCTGATGGACAATTTGTTAGGGCCGCGTTGGAGTGGTCTCTATATCTATGGATATTTGCCCTATCTTTTGCCGAGCTATTATGGGTGCATGTGTAGTTTATTTAAGACGACTGGCTGCGACCGCGTTGGAGCGGGTTTACTTAATGCGGCTCTTGCTCTCGCGCTTTGCTTTTGGTTTATTTGGAAGCAGATTAATGTGCCTTTGCATTGATTGCTTGCACGTTTGGACGGTTGGTCATGAAAAACTCCGATAGGAGTGGCGGTTTTGGCCGACAAGTGAAAGTAGTGTATTACTTTGGGCAAAAGGGGGGTGCTTGGTAGCATCCAATACACTGTGACATGTGGAAGAGAACTTTCTCTGTCCACCCAAAATGCCTATACTTGAACAAAGGGTTCCTCAGACCGTGTCTGAGTGGTACTTTCGAAGATGCATGCCATTCCATGTCTTGGACACGGGTACACCTTCCATGGTGGCAAGGCGAAAGGTGTTGGGACCTGTTTTTTCTCCAATGAGGAAAGGGCCTTCCCATGTGGCAGCCAGCTTGCCATGATCATCCCTCCTTTGGAAGTCCCGCTTAAGGACCAAGTCTCCTTCTTCGAGAGGCCGTGGTTTCAGGTTCTTGTTGTATGAGGCCGCGACCTTTGCTTTTTCCCGCATGATGCGTTCCATGGCCGCGTCTCGCCTTGACTCAATCATGTCTAGCTGCTCGAGCAATTTTTCGTGATTGCGCTCTTGATTGTATGCTTGAACGCGAAGGGAGGGTAGGTTCATCTCCTCTGGGGCAACCGCTTCGGAGCCATAAGTCCGGGCGAAAGGAGTTTCACCTGTGGCTGTCTTGTGAGTGGTGCGGTGCGCCCATAGGATGTGGGGGAGTTCGGTGGTCCATGTCCCTTTGGCCTCTCGGAGGCGCCTCTTCAATCCTTGGAGGATTAGCTTGTTGGAAGCTTCTGCTTGGCCATTGGTTTGCGGGTATGCTACCGAGGCCATGGTGCATATGATGCGGTTTCGTGCACAGAAATTCTCGAACGGTCGGCAGTCAAACTGCGTCCCATGATCGGTGATGATCGAATGAGGAACCCCAAAGCGGATCAGGATGTTGTTGAACACGAACTTCTGCACCCTCGCGCTAGTGATGGTTTCCAGCGGCTCAGCTTCTATCCACTTAGTGAAGTAGTCAACCGCGACCACCAAGTACTTTTTCCCCAGGGGCGCCGTGGGAAATGGTCCCAGGAGATCAAGTCCCCATCTAGCAAACGGCCACGGCCCCACCACGCTTTGTAGCTCGGAGCTCGGTTGGTGGTGCTTTGAAGCGTGAACTTGACATGCGTGACATTTGAGGACGACGTCTGAGGCGTCTTTCTTGATGGTAGGCCAGTAGTAGCCTTGCAAGAGGACAGTTCTCTCGAGCGATCTTGGACCGGCGTGAGTGGCACACGTTCCTTGGTGTATTGCTTTTAGGGTCCACTTAGCCTCTTCCATCCCGAGGCACTTCAGGTAGGCTCCCGATAACGATCTTTTGAACAGTTGGCCGTCCACCATCGAATACCGGGCTGCCTTTTGTTTGAGCGCCTTCCGTTCGACCGGGTGTTGCGGTGTGACGTCGTGTTCCAGGTATTGGATCAGGGGGGTCCTCCAGTCAGCTGCTTCCTCAATGCTAATGACTTCTTCTGGAGATTCGCCCTCTTTGGTGACCGTGACGTGTCGATCTCCTTCAAAGTCCATGGCGGTTGCGAGCTTGGAAAGCGCGTCCGCATGTTGATTGTCTTCTCGCCGGACGTGCTCTAACTTCCATGAATTCAGCTGAGATAGGGCGTCTCGTACCCTGGTAGCCAATGTTGCCAACGTCTCGTCCTTGATTTCGAAGGCCTCAAGAACCTGTTTGACGACCAGGAGAGAGTCGGAGAATATTTGCACGTCAGTTGCCCCTAGGGTAGACAATATCCGAAGCCCATTGATTAGCGCCTCGTACTCAGCGACATTGTTAGTCTTGATCTCCCTGAATCTCAAGGAAATTTCATGCACTACCCCTTCAGGCGACTCGATGACAATCCCTGCCCCTGAGGCGGTTTTCCCAGCGGCGCCGTCTGTGAACAGCCGCCATATTCGACTGCGGTCATCGGAGTGCGGGCAGTCGAGGGAGAAACCTTCGGCGACGAAATCGGCCAGGACTTGACCTTTGATTGCGGGCCTCGGGGCATACTCGATGTCATACTCGCTCAGCTCGATTGCCCACTTGGTCAGACGACCTGAAGCGTCCATGCCTCTCATGATGCTCTTGAGTGGGAGATGAGATAGCACGGTGATCGGGTGCTCCTGAAAGTATGGTCTTAGCTTTCTGGCCGCGGAGGCTACCGCGAGAACCGCCTTCTCGACGGGCAAATACCTTGTTTCGGCGGGAAGAAGCGCCTTACTTACATAGTAGACAGGTCGATCGGAGCCGTCTTGTGCCCTTCGCACTAGGACGGAGCTCACAGCTTGCTCGGAGACCGCTAGATATAAATAGAGCCGCTCCCCCCGATGGGAGCGCTCAAGACTGGAGGCTTGCTGAGCTGGTCTGTCAGCAGCTGGAAGGCTTTATCGCACTCGGCACCCCATTGGAGCTTCGATGCCGACTTCTTGAGCATTTGGAAGAACGGAGAACATTTGTCGGCGGACCTCGGGATGAATCTTCCGAGTGCGGCCATTTTTCCATTGAACGCTTGAATCTCCTTGATGGTCTTTGGCGGCTTCAAACCGCGTATGGCCTCAATTTGCCTAGGGTTGGCTTCTATCCCCCGTTTCGTGATCATGAACCCTAGGAATTTTCCCGCCTCGGCGCCGAAGCCGCACTTGAGTGGGTTGAGCCTCAGATTTTTCTTCTTTAGCGTCTCAAAGGTTTCCCTCAGGTCTGTCAGGTGATCGCTTGCTTTCTTGCTTTTCACTAGCACGTCGTCGACGTAGGCTTCTACGTTCCTTCCCATTTGTGTCTTAAAGACCGCATCAACCATCCGCTGATAGGTCGCCCCCGCATTCTTCAGTCCAAAGGGCATCACTACGTAGCAGAAATTGCCCATGGGTGTCATGAATGCGGTGAGCTCTTGGTCTTCCTCCGCCATTCTGATCTGGTGGTATCCGGAGAACATGTCCAGGAAGCTGAGAGCTTCGTGGTTGGCGGTCCCATCTATGAGTTGGTCGATGCGGGGAAGAGGATATGCGTCCTTGGGGCAGGCCGCGTTGAGACTGGTGAAATCAATGCACATCCTCCAGGCGCCACCCGTCTTGCGTACGAAGACGGGGTTTGAGAGCCAAGTAGGGTAATTTACCTCTCTGATGAATCCGGCTTTGAGGAGGCGGCGCACCTCCTCTTCCAGGGCCATTTGCTTCTCCACTGACAGATGTCTCCTTCGCTGCTGTATGGGACGCGCTTTGGCTTTGACCGAGAGGCGGTGCTCGGAGACCTTGCGGGGTACACCGGGCATGTCCTCCGGTCCCCACGCGAAGAGGTCTTGGAACTCTTTGAGGAGCATGAGCAGCTTCTGGGCCTCCTCTTGTGCGAGATGCGCGGAAATACGCACCGTCCTTTCTGGTCGCTCCGTGTCAAGGGCGACTGCCACATCTCCTTCGACCGCTTCCGGCCTTGGTACGTCCCCTCTCGTGTCGACCAGGTCGACTTCGAGGTGCTCGATGGTTGCTTGGTAGCATTCTTTTGCTTCCCTCGGGTTACCTCGAACACGCCCAGTTTGTCCTCCGCTTGGGAATTTAAGCATCTGGTGGCAGGTGGACGCCACTGCCTCGAACGAGGCCAAGAAACCGCGTCCGAGAATGACATTGTACGCCGAAGGGCAATCTGCCACGTGGAACTCCACCGGTCTGGTCTTTGTGATGCCCCCTTCTCCTATGGTGACTTTGAGTGTGATAGAGCCGAGGACACGGACTTTGGTGCCGGAGAATCCCACCAAGCTGGTGTTGGAAGGATTGAGGTCTTGGACGCCCTTTTTCATTCCTTTGAGCGCCGAGTAGAATAGTATATCCGCCGAGCTTCCGTTATCAACCAGGGCTCTGGTGACTTTGAACTTGGCGGTTCGAAAAGAAACGACCAAGGGGTCCTCTGAGTTTTCTTCGTTGGCTAACTCGGAGGGAAGGAAGGCGACCTCTGTCGGTGCCCTGCGTTGTACAGTGAGGCATTGTGCAAGCGGTCTGCCTCGGCTCTTGGGCGCTTTCGCCCTCCTGCAATCGTTATGACTTCCATTCCATCGTCCTCGTTCCGAGGTGTTCTGTAGGGGGGAGACTGTTTCTCAGGGGGGGTGACCTTGTTTCGAGGGCGGGATCTTGATCTTTCCTTCCTTGCCCTTCTTGTCCTGTCTTGCTTGGGACTCGGGGACTCCTCCCGCTCTTCGGTTGAGCGTTCTCTCTGAGACCGCCTCACCTCTAGCTTGCTTCGTAGGTCTCCCGGGGCCAGGTGTCGGAGCGTGGCCCTGAACTCTCTACACTCTGTGGTGTCATGGGTTGTGATTTGGTGCCAGTCGCACCACTTTTTCCCTTCCTGCGGTTCTTGGGCAGAAGACGTTTCATACCTCTTTCCGCTTTTCCTTCGATCTTTTCCCCTTTCCTTATCGGTGGAAAGGACGTCCCTTCTTCCTTCTCGATCACTGTACCTGCTTCGGTACGATCTTCGGTCTGGGGACCGCCTTCCTTTCCGGGAGTCTCCACGTTCCGATGTGTCTCCGCGGGGACGGCTCTGTTGGCCTCGGTCGTCGTTGGCTAGCGCTTCTTCCAATAAGATCGCTCGACGCACCAACTGATCCAAGTCGGACCAGGCCGTCAGGGTCGCCTCCTTCTTTATCAGCGTTCTTTTCAGCTCGAGACTGGTTGTGGAGATTCGGAGGTTTCCGGCGGCCACGACTGGCGAGATGCCGTCTATTTCGCAAGCTATCGCGTTCCACCGGTCGTAGAACTCGGCAAGCAACTCTTCTTTCCTCTGTCGACAACCTATGAGCGCCGAGACGGTGAGCTTGCGGCGCCGTTGAGACGCGAATTTGGTGGAGAAGAGCATTGCAAACTGCTCAAAGTTTTCTATGATTCCTTCGGGAAGGGAGGTGTACCATGTTCGGCATTGATCGCTGAAGGTGACCGGGAACGCACGACACAGATCTGAGTCTGTCGCGTTGATGAGTTGCATCTTTAACATGAATGCGCAAAGATGGTCGGCGGGGTCGGACGTCCCGCCGTAGGTAGGTAGTCCCAGAGAAGAGAAGTTGGGGGGAACCGGAGTCTTGAAGAGTTCTCTTGATAGTGGGTTTTGTAGGATGTTCGGGCTCTTGTGCTTCCCGAATGTCGACCGCAAGTGCTCCTCTAGAAAGTTAAGATCCGCATCGTCAGCGTCCGGTCCTCCGCCTTCTGTCCGAGCAGGGCTGTCGAGGATGAGGGCGCCTTTCAGCTTCTCGTCGCGCGCCTTCCCCTTTGATCCCTCGGCGGGGTCATCTCGGGTCTTCAGGAGCTGAAGAATTTGGGAAAGGCTGTCCTGCATGCTAGCGATTTGAACTCCTTGACTTTTGACCACTTCTTCCAGCTCGGTTTCATCTTCGACTCTTGGTGATAAGCCCCGGAGGGTGTTGTTTTCGGTCATCCCCTTGAGTGGAGTTTCGAAGTCGTCTCCCATCTTGTTCGCCACAAGGCTGTAGGGCCCCACGGTGGGCGCCAAAATGTTTGTGCTTGGATTGTTCCAAGCGGTTTGTGAGACTCTACTCGCCTTGGGCGGCTTCGATGGTCGAGGGCGGTCTCCGAACCCTGCAGAAAGGTCCTCAGGGGGTTCCTGGGACCTCCTCCGATGCTTAAGTTAGAGAGAGAAGTGAAGTGAAAATAAATAAGAGAGAGAAGGAGTTGGTTGAAGTTACCATAAATGTGACCCTATGAGGGGTATTTATACTAGTTTAGACTGAGTTATGTGCATTTAATGTCGTGTCGGGCGGTCTATGGCGCCTCTGGCTTTTCCAACGTCCCTCGTCAGACTTCGTACGGTAAAGCCAGATTGTCGGGCGGTTCTTTACCTGAGGCAAGGTTCCCTGTCGGGCGGTCTTCTCGCAACGTGATGGTTAGGACCGCCCTTGGCTGTTTTCTTCTATTTTGGGCCTTTCCGGCTCTTACGTGGGCTTTGAATGCAATTTGGGCCTTCGGGCCTTGTGGCTTAGTGCCCGGCCTAACACTATGATTGGGGATATGTTGACAATACATTTTTTTCAAATTCATCCTTTTTAAAACCCAATTTTTACCAAAATGAAACTACAATTGAAAAAGGAAAAATGAAAAACATAAAAAACGGAGGATCCACGAGCCCAATCATAGTTTATGGCCCAAACCCAAAAGGACCAAATAGCCGAAGCAGTCCCAAGTTTCTGTCTTGAGATCGAAGAAAACTCCGCTTCTTCTACTCGTCTTCTTCAGCTCTTGTATGCACACAAACGAAAAAAAGCCAGACGAGGAAAGTAGACTGAGCATCGTTTCTCCTTATCAGTAATCGAGCTGAAACCCTCCAACGGCGAGCAACGATGAGTAGCATCGGTACCGGTTACGATCTCTCCGTCACTACTTTCTCTCCCGACGGCCGTGTTTTCCAGATCGAGTACGCCGCCAAGGCCGTCGACAACAGCGGGTAAGCTGTACATCTCCCCGTCGTTAACCTTCCGTTCGTTTGTGTCCTAAGAAATTATGACGGAACCGAAGAAAGATGTGGAGGGTGGGGGACTGGAGAATGTCCATTCTTCTGGGCAGATTAAGATTGCCAGTCTTTGCTTCTCCCAGTCTGGCATTAGGGTTTTTCGCTTCGGGATTTGGGGGGGTTTTCTGATGTGAAATTGTTGTTGGATTGCGCAGGACTGTTGTTGGAATCAAGTGCAAAGATGGGATTGTTATGGTAAATGTGCACTTCTTCCAATTCTCGTTTGGCCCTCTTTTTTCCGGGGTTGTTCAAGTTTCTTGGTTTTTGTTCAGTGGTTTTCACTAGAATTTGGTGGGTATTTACATTTTTCTGTGTGTTGGTTGGAATTTTAGGGTGTGGAGAAGCTCATAGCTTCCAAGATGATGTTGCCCGGTTCCAATAGAAGGATCCATTCGGTTCATAGGCATACTGGAATGGTACTCCTCTCACATACCTCTTGCTTTCACTATGAGGGAACTCAAACCTTGAAGTCAGTTTTCTGGGCTTGTTGGTCTGTCATCTACTGGGTTCATTATATGTGTATTATGTGGTAGCGTCCCAATGAACTTGAAATTTTCACATTGTTATATTGAGTGCTGATTAATGATTTCCACTTGGGTGTGATGGATGAAGCAAAATTTAGTAGGTTGCCTCTTTTGTTCCCCATGTTAGGCTGTAGTTTATCCATCAGATAATGTCATATGAACATTCCTTTGGGAAGTGTACAACAACCGCCTCTGCAAACCTCGTGCTCCACTCTGAGTTGGCTAGGGCTCTGCAAAGATTAGCAATAATATAAACTTCGGTTGTGTGAGAGGAGGTGGTCGTCTTACTGTGAAATCAAGGGGGGTAGCTTGTAAAGGTTACTTGTTCTGTCAATAGACTGTGAGTTCGTCGTCATAAGTAGAAATTGATGATTTTCCCCCTCATAAATGCATTCTGTCAAGCGCAAGTATGCTCTATCTACTATTTCATGTTACATTACTTCAACTCTTACTTGCTATATTTTCATGCTGTGTACTTTGTTACGCCTGTCCTTACACTTTTGCTATCCAATTTCAGGCTGTGGCTGGCTTAGCTGCTGATGGTAGACAAATTGTTGCACGAGGAAAGTCCGAGGCAACCAATTATGACAAGTTTGTTATTCTTCTTCTGTCCTGCCTTGTAATGCTGCTTTTATTCTTACATATTTACTTGGTTGCTAACAGCGAATTGAAAATTTTGATATCGAGTTGTTATTTCCATTTCTTCTTTCAAGATTAGCTAGTTCCTTTTAAGGATCCAAATCCTCCAAAACCTAGACTGATAACCCTGACTTGCTTACTGGTGAATAAAGCAAATTCCGTGCAACGATTTGTACTCCTGTTTGTCCAAATGTGGACTGTGATTGTTAGTTGCATAATTTGGTCAATTATAGCCGTATTTTCCCATTGAACTCTGCAAGCCCCTTGTTCTTTTTATTCTGATATCTTTATGTTTTCAATGTGCTCTGATGTCTGCACACAAGGATTTTTGTAGGTCATGAATACTCGTTCCTTTGAGATTATCTGGTCACATCGAAATGCATGCTTTGCTTGTTCTTCCAATGCTGGCTACTTAAACTTCCAAGTGATACAACTGCTAAGGATGTTGCCACTCTGTTCTCATGTTGCAGTACCTATGGCGAACCCATCCCTGTCAAAGAGCTTGCTGAACGTGTTGCTAGCTACGTGCACTTATGTACCCTCTATTGGTGGCTTAGGTAATTACTGATCTTTTGGTTCTCTATATTTGGATGTACTTTGTATGTTGTTTCCTTGGAAGTGCTTCGTACGAGTAGGAAAGTGAAAATGCTCTCATGTGCATTTTTTTGCGTTGCAGACCCTTTGGCTGTGGTGTCATTCTTGGTGGTTATGACAGAGATGGTCCACAGTTGTACATGATTGAACCCTCGGGAATCTCTTATGTGAGTTAACTTTTCTTACTTGTTTGGAATTGCTTTCCTTATAACCTTTTTATAAAAGCTTCACTGTTGATATTGCTTGGACTCCATAATCTGCATCTGTTTGGAGCTTAAAGTAATTCTGATTCTCGATTCTCGGTCTTCTCTGCCGTATCGTTTTAGAACTTAATATCTTGCCTCATCGATCATTATGTAGAGATATTTTGGTGCTGCAATTGGAAAGGGCAAGCAGGCTGCGAAAACGTAAGCCTTTTTTCTTTTTGCAATTCACTAGTTAGCATGATGCATTGTATTGATCATTACTCCAATAGAAGGTGCCATGTACAAAATGGTTCTGTAATTTGATTCACCTGCTAATGATGCAATATATGGTGCAGAGAAATCGAGAAGCTGAAGCTTTCAGAAATGACATGCCGCGAAGGAGTTCTTGAAGTAGCCAAAATGTGAGTGTGTTTTTGCCTTGAGTTCATGTAGTGGACTTCTTTGAGGGAGGTTATACTCTTTTGCTGATGACTCAAGTCTCAATACCTTCTAGCGTTTCCAGCCTCAGTGGATCTTTGTTTCCGTTATTAATACTCTTTCGATATCTGCCGACACCCATTCCCGTCTTCCCTAGATTTGCAAATTTCTTTAGCCCCATCTCTTATCTGAAAAGTAAAGATCGGCAATGTTATTTTATATTATGCAGCATTTACAAAGTTCATGATGAAGCGAAGGATAAGGCCTTCGAACTCGAACTGAGCTGGGTTTGTGATGAGTCAAACAGATTGCACCAGAAGGTATTTATCGTCCTAGACTCTTCGTGCTCATGAATCCTAACTTTTTTGCCGAGCTTCTCTATCTCTTCAATTATGAGTGATGAAGAAACGTTAGTGTATAGACTAAATTGCTTGATAGCATATGAATCTAAAGACAGAAAGGAAATACATGGTTGTATTTGTCCTGTGTCGTTGCTGCTGACATATGCTTGTATGTGATGTCAATGGTTTTACTTTGTTTCACAGGTTCCCGTTGAACTACTAGAGGAGGCGAAGTCTGCTGCAAGGACGGCACTCGAAGAAATGGATGCTGATTAGACACCCATTAACGTCGCGACTGAAGGATCATTAGGAAATTAATCTGAGCACCCGAATCGTCTATCTCTCCAGAATCATTCCATCCCGATTTCCCTTGTCGAAAAGCATCTGAACTTCTTTTGTTGCCTCCTGTGGCAGTCAGTCCATTTAAGCTATGTGTATTTTAGTACATGACCTGCCAACTTTTCACTTGATCCTTTCTTCCTCAGCAACTTGAAATTTAGTGAAACACTGTGGCTGCTTCTTTGAAAGGAATGAATCCCATGTAAGAGTGGGATCTTACTCTCTTGGATCATCATCACTTTGAAATAGTTTAACAGCTTGCATTTCGAGAGCCCTTTCATAGTTGCATCAACTGTACCAGTCTCCTTTCAGGTGGAACGATGAACTTCGAGATCCACGAAATGCCTTTCTCCTATTTGAACACAATGTTTACGACGAGTGTCTATGCTTACTGCTTTTTGGGGGGCGGAGCCAAAGGCTCGTTATCCATACTCGACATACGATGCAATGTGTGCGACGTGTTGTGAATACACATACGAGCCAATCTGCTAGACAAGTCTCGAGTTATATCGGCTTTGCTTCCAGACTTCGTCGATCTTGATCATGTGGCCATATTAGGTCACATGGTCTTCTTCTAGTAACTTTTTTTTTTTTGAAATGAGGGAGGCGGAAAGCCAAGGATTACAAAGGGCAATCAACAAGAGATAACAAGGAGGAAGACAAGACCAAACAAGAAGGAAGTAACCATCTGAAAGACCCTATCTCAATCCGTATTCTGAATAACCCTCCTGGGAAAGCTCACTCCCAAGATATCCTCAACAAGAATCCTTCCTAACTCGCTTGGCGGTTCTACTAGTTCATGCGTACCGAAGGGATAGACGAGACTGTGCTTCGAGAGCCAGTCCGCGGCTCTATTCCCTTCTCTGTACGTATGAACCAGTTGCACCACCCAATCTTGAGCTAGAAGTCGTCTAATGGCTGCCAGAATCGTTGAGTGCGGATGAACTGGGTCGTCCCTCGCCCTTATCAAATCTACAGCAATCTTCGAATCTGTCTCTAAGATGAGGAATTGGACTTCCTGATTCCGAGCCATGGTCAATCCTTGATGAATACCCCACAATTCCGCGAGAATCGCAGAACCAGTGCCGATTTTGCAAGCAAAACCTCCTAGCCAGTCCCCATTGCTGTCTCTTAGTAAACCCCCTGCTGTAGCTAGTCCTGTGATGTCCTGCGCAGCACCATCTGTATTCACCTTAATCCAGCCATTTGATGGAGCTGTCCACCCAACCAATTGATCGACCCTCTCAGGTTTGCTGTTAACTTGCATCTGTAGGTCTGCTCTTTCCCAAGCCTGAAGCCAATCCCTTGCTTTTGTTCGGACGTAATTGATGAACGATGATTCAGCCAGCCTTTTTCCCTGAAAAATAAAGTCATTCCTGTACTTCCAAATATACCAACACACAAGAGAAAACAGGCTAGGCCAATGATCCTGATCTCCTTCATTATCCACCCCCTTTAAGTTTTTGTGAAACCATTCACCATGGCTGCTGGCGAAGAAAAATTGCTGCTTCTGAGCAGGAACCAAACCCTCCCAGATCTTCCTAGCTGCTGGGCAATCTCGAAGGCAGTGTATGTTTGTTTCTATGGCATTGTCGCAAATGGGGCACTTATCTTCGTTGGTTAGATGACGAAGCTTGCGCTGGCTGTTGGTTGAAAGCTTCTCCTTGGCTGCCAACCAGACAAAGAACCTTACCCTTTCCTGACAATGCAATTTCCAAATCCGCCGCCAAGTGCTTGAGATGGGCTGGTTGGGTTCTGGGCTGTTTGCTTCGAAGGCTGATCTTGCACTGAAAAGACCATTGGCGGTGAGCTTCCAGAACAAGGAGTCGCTGTTGTTTGATAAGGGATCCACCAGGGTGGCTCGGATTCTATCAATGACGTCCAGAGGAAGGTAATCTTCCCAATCTTCGAACCTCCAGCCATAATCTGCCTCCCAATAATCTGCTACAACTCTGTTTCTTTCCTCCATCGGGACTTCCTGCGTGGTAACTTCTAACAGTGGAACCTGCAAAATCCAGACATCAGTCCAAAACTTGGTTAGCCTTCCATTTTTAACATTAAGTGCTGCCCCTTTGCGCAGAAGATTAACAGTTTGTGAAAAACTGTTCCAGGCGCAAGAACTTCCCTTTCTTTTATTGAGAAGTTGGAGTCCCTGCCTGTTCCCTCCGTATTTGCCTCGCATTACTTTCGCCCATAAAGTCTCGACGTCGGTAACTATCTTCCATGCTCCTTTAGCAAGCATTGCTTGGTTAGCCAGTCTTGTTGGTCTGATTCCTACTCCTCCTTGATCCTTCGGTAGAGTGAGATGTTCCCACGCAATAGGGTGGAATTTTGGTTTACCCTCCTCCTCTCCCCAGATAAATTGGCGATTGATCCTGTCCAGAGTTTTACAAATAGAAGCAGGTAGTTTCTCTGTAAACATTGGGTAAATTGCCATGGAAGAGCTTACCGACTTAACCAAAGTAATGCGAGCAGCTACTGAAAGATGGTTGGCTTTCCAAGCAGCTAGCTTGCGCTGGATTCGAAGGATAAGCTGCTGGTATCTTTCCTTGGTAATTCTGCCGTTAATGGCTGAGATCCCCAAGTATCGACCCAGGTCGTTAGTGAGGTTGATTCCCGCTCTTACACTCAACCTCTGGGCTTTGTCTCTTTGAACGTTAGGAGAAACAAACATTGTCGATTTGTGAAGGTTGACTCTCTGTCCGGAGCTTGAGCAAAAGTCTTCTAAGCACGCGCGGATGATATCAACCTGTCCGCTCTCCGCCTCTGCAAACAAGATCAAATCATCAGCAAAAAAGAGGTGGGAAAGTTTTGGTCCATCCTTAGTAAGAGGAATTGGCTTCCAAAGCTTTGCTTCCACCTCCTGTTCAATACGATGAGCTAATCTTTCCATACATAGCACGAATAAGAAAGAGGACAAGGGATCTCCCTGGCGAACTCCTCGAGATGGTTTGATGGAAGAGGTGAGTTCTCCATTCCAGTTGATTTTCATTTGGTTTTTCTCCACGCAGGTCATGATTCTGCTGATCCAAGAGCTGGGGAGTCCAATTTCTCTAAGAGTGTCCCGAAGAAAGTTCCAACTGAGGCGATCATAAGCTTTTTCAAGATCTATCTTGATCACCATTCCTCCCTTTTTCCCTTTCCTACTTCTAAGCGAGTGGAGGGTCTCTTGCAGCAAGAGAATGTTATCATTAGTCTGCCTCCCTCTAATGAAACCGCTCTGAGTAGGAGACACCAACTTTGGCATAACCGGCTTCAGTCTGTTGGCTATAGCCTTAGTGATAGCCTTCAGGGCTACGTTATTAAGACTGATAGGTCTGAACTGAGCTGGGGTTTCAGGATGATCCACCTTGGGAATGAGCACAACAGTAGAATCTGCCAGCTCATCAGGAATGTTACCTGTTTCGAGAAAGTGGATAGCCATTTCAGTGAGATTTTTGCCTACAAGTGGCCAAAATTTTTGGTAGAAGACCGCTTGAAAACCATCTGGACCTGGAGCAGACATCGGCTTCATCTCAAAAATGGCCTTATGGAAATCTGAAATGTGGAAGGGGCGAAGGAGATTCATCAGTTCCTCTTGCTGAATGCGAGGAAACTTGCCCTGCGGCATTAAATCTTCATAATCGCCCTCTTCTTGAGTGTATAACAATCTGTAGAAATCGACCACCATATCACGAAGGGTTTCTTGATTATCGATCCAATCCCCATTGTCATTTCGAAGAGCAAGAATCTTATTCCTTCTTCTTCTTCGAGTAGCTTGCTGATGGAAGAAGGAGGTATTCTGCTCCCCGAGCTTCACCCACTTTTCATTTGCTCTTTGGAACCAAAAGACTTCCTCTTGGGCTAAAATCAGGTCCAGCTCTTTCTCTAATTTAACCTGAAGTTTAAGCAGCCCAGGATTGAAAGAATTGGCAAGCCTTTCTGTGATTCCCTGAAGCCTAGCAATCAAACGCTTCTTCTGTCGAAAGGTTGACCCAAAAACATCCCTTTGCCACTGTTGAAGCTTGCCTGTCATGTCCTTGAGGGAGCTGGTCAGCGTAGCTTCCTTAACCCAACTTTCGTCAATGAAGTCCCTGAACTGAGGATGAAGAAGCCAGGCAGCTTCGAAACGAAAGGCCCTTGAATTATTAGCATTCGCCTGAAGCCCAGTATAGCTTGTTAGGATGGGGAGGTGATCCGAGTGAAGCTTTGAAAGGTGCTGGACTACAGTGTATGGGAAGATGTGGTTCCATTCGTCATTGCACAAGGTCCTGTCAATGCGGCTGGCTTTGCGAGTCGCCACCGAGTCCCCCCGGTACCATGTGAAACGAGGACCTGAAAACCCGAGATCAAGAAGAAGAGCTTCGTTCAGCCAGTTCGCAAATCTCTGACATCTTCTAAGATCTTGAGCCGAGCTAGCCCCATGTTTTTCATCTGGCGAGTAGATAGCGTTGAAGTCTCCCGTGACCACCCAAGGGAGATTCCAAGTTTTGCTGGATTGGATGAGTTGTTGCCAAAGAAGGGAGTGATACTTGTACTTTGGGCTGCCGTAAATTCCTGTCAAAAGCCAATCAGGGTGATTTGTCTTCGAGACCTTGACGGTGAGGTGCTGCTGACTGGCATCAATGGGAGTGACTATAAAATCGTTTGATTTCCAAGCCAGCCAAATTCCCCCTGATCTGCCCATAGCATCAACCCGGATAACTTCATCGAACCCCAATTTTCCGCAGACTGTGTTAGCTCGATCACCGCTAATCTGGGGTTCCAGCAATATCAAGAAGTCGGGTTTATGAATGTCTTTGAGCAATCGAATAGCTCTAATGAATTTCCTTCCACCTGCACCACAAACGTTCCAGGATAAAATTTTTAAGTTAGATTGATACATCATAAACACAATTTGAAGAGAGAAAAGGGGGAAAGGAGAAGAGAGCTCAGTTGGAGCAAGGAGTCTCAATAGAAGCGTTTCCAGGGGGTTCCCCTTCCTCTTCCCGAGTCTGAATCTCGTTTGCCCTACTGAGGAGGCATTCTTGCATCGGAATGTCATCCGCCTTCCCCTCGTTCTGGGCATTAGTACCCTTCTTCCGTCGCTGAACTGGCACACAGAAATCCTCTATGGATTTGAGCGAGATTGGAAGGGAGGATGGAATTTGTTTAGCTAAGCTCTCCTTCATCTTGGGACTAAGGATTTGGAGAGGCTTCTTAGTAGCTTTGAGGTTAACACCCTTGGATTGAGGGGCATGCTCTGGTTTTTTCCTGTGGTAGTGGTTTCGAATGGTGGAATCTCCCTGCTTGTTGGGGTTGACATTTTCCTTCTGTTCGAGATTAAGATCAGGCACTTCCACGATTTGTATCTTGGTGTTGTTTGGGCCATTAAGAACTTGTCTTAATTGTAACGTGGGCTGGTGGGAAGATGTCAGCGTGGTGTCTATTTCCACTTTTTTGGGCTCCTTGCTAGTGGAGGCCTCCTTGGTGTGAGGCCCAATAGGTCTCCATTCCTTTGTTATAGCTGTTGTTTTACCCTCGCCGATCGCCTTCTTACCATCCACTGTTTTCCCCAAATGACTCCCCTGATTCCCCTGTTGATCCGACTTTCCCTTAGTGCCTCCGTTACCGTTGAGTTGCTCCAAACTTTGCTTTCCTTTTGTGATACCACCATCTCGGAGCGATTCCTGTTTCTTCCCTTTCGCGGTTCCCGAGATTGTCGCCTGATTAGCAGCCATTTTCCTGTTCTGACGACGAGCTTTGCGGACGTCTTCTTCTAGTAACTTGGGGCTATAGAATAGATCATCCCAAGAGTTAATTATTATGTAATTAGTATTTGTATTCTTTTCAAAACTTATTTCAATATTTCATTAAGTTTTAAATTGGGTGATAAATTCCTCTTAATATAATAATAATTATTATTATCAAATCAAAGGGAAATTAACCCCACCGAAACGACAAGCTAATAGACGAAGCGAACCCCAAAACGCAACCGGTAAAGTAGGCCGAAGCCCAAAGGGAGTTTTTTTCTTCTTCCTCTCTTCCGTAATTGTTTTTTATTTATTAGAGTGGGGGAGGGGTTAGCTGACTGTAAGTTCGCCCTAGTCCGTGGTGAACGGAAGCACAATCCCGAAGAGAAACTTCAGGCCGGTGGAAGTTGAACTTCGGCGCTCTCTTTCCGGCAGCTTCTGAAGGGGCCGTGGTTCCTTAGATTCGTTCCCGCAACGGAAAGTACACAAAGACCTACGGTTTAACTCTCTCGATCATGGGTTCAGGTGAGTTTCATACGCTCTTTTCCGGCGTAGTTGTCTAGGGCTTTCGAACGCGACTCGGATATGTCGTATGTCGGATTGTTTCTACTTCTGGGATCGACGGTGGAGAAGTTATCTTAATTGGGGGTTTCGCTGTTGGTATTCGTGTTCGTTTTCAGATGCAGATATGGAAGATTACGGGTTCGAGTACTCGGACGAGGAGCCTGAGGAACAAGATGTTGATATCGAGAACCAGTACTATAATTCCAAAGGTTTTTATTTTCTGACCCTTTGTTTGTGTTAAGTGCTGTGGCTAAGGGGTTTTGTTCATAGTAAAAGTTGCATTCTGAGGTCTTGACCTTATGGAGGGCTCGTGAGGGTATTTTGATAGCTTGACTGTTGGATGGAGACTTGGGTTTACAACTGCAGTTTGTGTGGAACTTGTTGAGGAACATCGCAGTGGATTTTGTTGATCTTTTAGGTTGGGAATGAGCTTGAGGTGAGGATGGGTAGAACTGTAGAAGAGTCTTCTGGTGATGAAGTCTGTAACCCAATATAAAATTGTGTGTGAACTTGAAATTGGAAGCTACGATCGCCATTTAGTTTACGCACTCAGATTTAGATACAAGCATTAGTTTCCCCTGGACTGTCGTGAATGAGAAGTTGTGTCTTTATCTATCTGGAGTTTCTCCTGTTATCCTTTGGTTTTACTAGGGTTTTCAGCTTTCTGTATATTTGTCTTCCTTAACTGCGTCTTTGTTTTGTCATGGTTGTATGCATGTCTGTTCTCATAGAAAACCTTGTTGCTCAACTCTCTCTAAGAGTCCATTAACTCTTCAAGCGATTTTTAGTTATACCCTATCTAGAACTGTTTCTCATCCGGTTTCCTTAATCTTTGAATTTGTGAAAAAGGTCTGGTTGAGTCGGATGCCCAAGAAGCACTCTCTGGATTCGCAGAAGTAGTCCGCATGGAACCAGAAAAGGCCGAGTGGTAATTCCGTCATTGTTATCTATAGTTAATTTTGTTGCATACTGAGCTTTCAGCTCACTTATCTCTTTTAACTACTCTTGTTGTTTCAAATTTAGAAGCTAAGACTACCAAAATTATAATTGAAGGCCCTTGTACCAAATACATCTGTCTTGGGCGAGCATACCTGTTAACCATGAATGTGGTGGTTTAGTTCTTTAATATCAATGAATAATGTGTTATGCCAATATAGTGACAAGGCATTGCTATAGAAGAACATCATTTACTGGACGAACAATTGTTTGGTTGTTTTCAGAATCATTGTGACAACTGGGTGGGTTTTTGCAAATCCAGTGCTATGTTTGTTTAGGATGATAAGGTCGTTCTTAGGTGTTATCTTTCAAACTGATTTCCAGTTTGGTCTGACCTGCACCTGTTGTTGTCAAACATTTCATGGCATTATGTTTATATTCAACATGAAATTGCACATGTATTTGTGCTGCTGCATTATACGAGACGTTCAACTGAATGCTTATATGTTTTCTTGGCTCGTAGAATTGAGTTTCCTAATTCATTGACACTTCCATGCAGGGGCTTCAAAGCGCTAAAGCAAACAGTGAAGATTTACCATCGTCTGGGGAGGTATAAAGAGATGATGGATGCTTACAGGGAAATGCTTACATATATTAAATCGGCTGTGACAAGGAATTACAGTGAGAAGTGCATAAACAATATAATGGATTTTGTTTCGGGATCAGCCAACCCGAACTTCAGTCTCTTGCAAGAGTTCTATCAGACAACTTTGAAGGCCCTTGAAGAGGCAAAAAATGAGGTAGTAGTCTTTATAATTGCTATTTCCTTGATGATAGCAGGATGCTAATGCTAATGCTAATGTGGTGCCCCTGTCACAGAGACTGTGGTTCAAGACAAACCTTAAACTTTGCAAGATTTGGTTTGATATGGGTGAATATGGTCGGATGAGTAAGGTAAGTCGTGTATTCTTGGCATTCCTTTTACGCGAGGTGCACTGTTAATCACCTGATCATGCTGTTTGCGTGATCAGATCTTGAAGGAGCTCCATAAATCTTGCCAAAAGGAAGATGGTACAGATGACCAGAAGAAGGGCAGCCAGCTTCTTGAGGTCTATGCAGTGGAGATACAAATGTATACAGAGACAAAGAACAACAAGAAGCTCAAGGTATCCACAAAGTAGCATTCTCCTTTAGTTGGACTCAGTAATATTTATGATGCATACAGTTACTGCTGTACTAGAGCATGCCACAATTTTTTCCATTGCTGTGTTTCCCAACTGCAATGTACTCACAAAACCATGAAAAATTCTTAAATTAACACAACCTCTATAATTGCTTTTACTTCAGTGTCAATGATGCTCTAGAAAGGGATACTTTTCATCAGATCCCTTACGAGTAGACAGACAGTTTTCTGGATGTAGCAAGTTGATGATTGTAGATAACTTATCCAATTGGTGCACACTTGACTTATTTGTTTTGTCTGACTCCAATTTCCAGCAATTATACCAAAAAGCACTTGCAATAAAGTCAGCTATTCCACATCCACGAATTATGGGAATAATTCGAGAGTGCGGTGGGAAGATGCACATGGCAGAGCGTCAGTGGGCTGAAGCGGCAACAGATTTCTTTGAAGCTTTTAAGAACTATGACGAAGCTGGAACTCAAAGACGCATACAATGTCTAAAGTATGTTTTCTTATTCTCCTTAGTATGTGTTTCCTGGCTAACCGTGTGTGAAGTTAAGTTGAGTTTTGCATTTCACCAAGCATTGCAGTCGAATAGGACTTCTATTAGCAACTAGATATTAATAGTTAATAGTGAAAGGCCGGCTTCTCCACTTTATATATTTGGAATAACTCTTAAAGTTTGAAGGATATCTAGTAATTAGGATATTCAAGCCCCTGCACTTACAGAGATATGTCTATGGAACAAAATGTTATTTTCTTCTGTAAGATCCATCAGCTTTCAAGAACTATGATGAAGTTGGAAGTAAATGGCATCCATATGTTCTCCAGTTCTCTGTGTCCTCGAATGGAATGTTGCATTTCCTGTATGATCTTGATTGGCAATTTTAAGTCGTGATTGCACAGCTGGTGGCCTGGTGCCATACTAGGTAGGGCTAGGAAGCATTTTTACTTCTTTGATTGTGTAAGGATAGAAGTAGAAGGTGTAAATTGGGAGAGAACTGGCTTGGTATATCAGAGCACAAGTGGAAGGAATTCTACTTGATAGCTCCTGAATGATACAGGGTCCTGGCTTGTGATTATTTTATGTAACACAATGTCGTTGTATTTGCTATCTCTATACCTAACTGGACCCTGGTTTTTGGAAGAAGGATTTTGTCGTGTTTCTACTTTCTATTGCCATCCATGGACCATGGTAGATCATGTTTGTTCATTTGAAGGCAATTTACGTTGGTAATTGTGCTGTAACTGACAGATACCTGGTCCTTGCCAATATGCTGATGGAGTCTGAAGTTAATCCGTTCGATGGTCAAGAGGCAAAGCCGTAAGTGGACGCAAGAGATGCTTTTAAATATTTTCTTCTGTTTCTCTCTCACTCTCTTACTCATTATTCCGTTACTGCTTCCCAGATATAAAAATGATCCAGAGATCCTCGCAATGACCAACCTTGTTGCAGCATACCAGCGGAATGAGATTCTGGAGTTTGAGAAGATCCTTAAGGTAAATCATAATGATTGTTGTGCAGATTACTGTCCAACCAGCTGGCTGTTTGTTTCTAGTTTCACCCTAAAGTCACTTGATTTATTTGTTTATTTCAGAGCAACAGGAAAACGATAATGGATGATCCCTTCATTAGAAACTACATTGAAGATTTACTGAAGAATGTCAGGACTCAAGTGCTACTCAAGCTGATTAAACCTTATACAAGAATCCGCATACCTTTCATCTCAAAGGTGAAGCGCACAGTTGTCTTCATCCACTTGTGAACTTAGAACTAGAAAGATGGTTCATTTTGAGTCGAGCATTCGTCTAAAGTTGGCTAAACTGCTTGTTGGAACTGTAGGAACTCAACGTGCCAGAAAAGGATGTGGAACAGCTTTTGGTGTCGCTCATACTTGACAATCGCATCGATGGGCACATTGACCAGGTCAATCGGCTGTTAGAACGTGGTGACAGGTACATACCTCACTGCATGCCTTTTTTTTAGTTTGATAATTCACACTGTTCTTACATTATAGCTTGGTAATCAAATGCAGGTCAAAGGGAATGAAGAAGTACACTGCAGTCGAGAAGTGGAACACGCAGCTTCGATCTCTTTATCAGACTGTCAGCAATCGTGTTGCTTGATTCATTGGTGGGAGTTTTTCTGGTGAACACAATCCAAGTTTAGTCTATAGATGTTTGAGGCAAAGCTATATGGCGAGGAAGAAGAAGGCTGGGAAAAAAAAAACGTTTTAGTGGTAATTGGATTGAGAAGTTATACTTCCAAATGATAGCGATCAATCCCTTTTTGCAGAAAAAAACCAAGCAGCATAAGGATGTACAAATTTCATTGTGTACTGAACTACTGATGGTTTTGAGTTTAACATTATGAAAACATATCAGGGTCTCCGTCGTGAACTGATAGAAGCTTTATGGGTTTCTCTATTTTGTGCAATTAGCCAAGTTTGTTGGTTGTTGTTATGTTTCCCTATGTTTTCAATACCTTTCCTTTAAGAGCACAAGACTCCCAAACTATCTTCAATGACACCAAATCATTGTCACTTGAGGTTGTGTACATTGTTTGGATTCGCTTTTCGATTTAAGAGTTTTGGTGTTCAACTTACCTACAACACATTTCTTGCTGAGAAAGGATGAAGTTGAGAGAGGATATAGAATATGCTCGATCGAATGTTTAGAACATACTCGACTGATAGGAACCATGTTCTCATACAGATCATATGAGGAGCGTTTTGTGTGAATCTTCTACTTTAATAACCCGGGTAAAAAAAAGATCATCAATTTTGTGTGCATCACCTAACCCAAGTTCAGAGGTGTTCAGTTTTGGTATATATAAATAAAGCGGTAAAGGAGACTCCAAAGGTACACACAAAAGATCAAAAGCTCATCTCTCCATTTGCCTTCCCTCTTCGGATATACCTACTATTTAGTGCTTGCATTTTGCCAGCAGTCATTTTTCTTTCAGTTCCCCCCACAACGAGCATATACCCAGATCGTATCATTTTTCTTATTTTCTTCTTCTTCATGATCATACTCTCATATGTTTGCTTGGAGCAATAGACCCGTCTTCTGGGTCTATGAATGGAACAATCATGGGTGTGTTTCAGGGCAACAACGGAAAGATAATTACTATGTGCTAGCTATCCAATGGCCCGGCACCAAGTGCAGAGATCCATATTCGCCACCATGCTACAACCTCTATCCGGCCGATTTAACCATTCACGGCTTTTGGTCGGTCAACTACAGCGGGGCTGTCGATCCACAAAAAACACATGCACTCTTTGCCTCTACCCGTGTTTTCATCGCAGCTTGATGTTTCTTCTACAACCTCTATCCGGCCGATTTAACCATTCACGACTTTTGGCCGGTTAACTACAGCGGGGCTGTCATTCCACAAAAAACACATGCACTCTTTGCCTCTACCCGTGTTTTCATCGCAGCTTGATGTTTCTTTTTGCTATTTGTTTAAACTCTATTCTCAATGACCTTTACCAAAAACACCAAATCCTCTTCTTCTTTTATTTTCATTTTTATGAGTCACCTACTGCATTGCAATAGGTTCGTTATTGTGTGAAATGTGAATCGCCTACTAATAACCTGGGAAAAAAAGATCAATGATAATTTCATGTATTGATATGACAAAAAACTCATGTTTATGCTCAGAGGTGGTCAAATCATGAAAGTTCAAGAGACAAATCAACCTTCTTTCCTAGAATTTTCTTGCCGTACTGTTATTGGATGGTTAAAGATACTACAAATTTTAAACCAAAAAAATAATATAAGTAGTGCTTGTATGAACTATATATACCTTAACTTACAACACATACTGTATTTTACTACGAATCAACTAACCATACTAGCTATGAAGTTTATTTTTTCTAATGATTTGTCAGCACGTTGGCGTAGCTAGAGAGTAAGAAGGGGTGCCATTAACCCCTTGATTTGGAGAAACACACCAAAATTAGTAGTATTAATATGCAAATGATGAAATGCGAACCCCAAATTTTAATGTTATTGTCAAATTTTAGGGACGGGATACAATAACAACAGTCAATGCGTTGTTATAATAACAACAGGGGTAAAAGGGTCACATTGACCCAAATTAATAAAATAAAAATTAAATTAATCCACTTTCTCGGCTTATGCGCTCTCTTCCTCTCCAAAAAAAAAAATTGCTCCCAGTCCAAAATCTATATTTCATTCTCCGGTGACGGTTGTCTTTCTCCTTAAAGACAAAATCTCGGTCTCTTCTCTTTCGCCGACGGGATGGCAGAGACCAACTCGCTTTGATCCTTCCTCCTCCCATCGCCATTCTTCCTCAACACAAGAGACGACGACAGACTCTGAGAAAATTGGTCTGGTCATCGAGGATATCGAGACTAGAGGGACTCCTCCCAGATCGGCGATTCTTGCTCCCCTGCTGCTCTGCCCCAACTCGTTTCTCTCCGACGTCCTACAACTTCGTCGATCTTTTCCCCTCCTAGAGCTTCACAACCATGGCAGCATCGGCTGCGGATGACTTCGTTGAGATTCGCTGCTGCCCCGCTGCAACTCGTTTTTCCCCGGTTCTAAATCTCATGCGACTCCACCGCTCTTCCCCCTCCTAGAGATTCGCGAACATGGCGATGGCTGCGGACGACTTTGTCAAGGGATTATTCATTCTGAAGGCCTTGTTGTCATCGCACGCGATCGTTCCCAAGCTCTCCATACCATGAACTTAGTGCTCCGATTGCTTTTCTCTTTCGTCACTTTCATTCATTAGTACTTCTCCGGTCCAATTGTTAATTCTTTATATGAATTGAGTGGACAATGGAGAGTTTAATTGATATGATTTCAATAGCTTGTTATGTCGATTTGTAATTGTTTAGCTCCAGGAGAAGAGTTATTTGTCAAGTTTGTTTCCAATTTGTTTCTGATAAATCAAACCACACATAAATTATAAACATACCAAAACCTTGTAAGGTAAACCATAAATCTTCTGAAACATACCACAAACACCATAAAACACACCACAAATGTTTCTAAAGCATACCAGAAATCTCATAATGCAAACTACAAATCGCCTAAAACATACTAGAAATACCACAAAGCAAACTACAAATATTTCAAAAGCACACCATAAACCTCCTAATGTAGCGCACAAACACGGTAAAACAAACCACAAAACGCATACCAGAAACCTCATAATGCAAACCAAAAATCCCCTAAAACATACCAGAAACCCCACAATGCACACCACAAATATTTCGAAAGCACACCAAAAACATCATAATGCAAACCACAAACACGGTAAAGCAAACCACACTAAAGCAAACCATAAACGTCCTGATGCAAACCACAAATCTATTAAAACAAACCAGAAATCCCACAAAGCAAACCACAATTTTTTTTAAAGCACACCAGAAACTTCTTAATGCAAACCAGAAACTTCCTAATGCAAACCACAAATCTCCTAAAACAAACTAGAAACCCCACAATGCAAACCACAACATTTGCGAAAGCACACCAGAAACCTCCAAATGCAAACCACAAACATAGTAAATCAAACCACAAAAAAACAAACCATAAATGTCCTAATGCAAACCGCAAATATATTAAAACAAACCAGAAACCTCACAATGCATACCACAAAGTTTTTGAAAGCAAACCAGAAACTTCTCAATGCAAACCACAAACACGATAAAGCAAACCAGAAACATCTTAATGCAAACCACAAACACGATAAAGCAAACCACAAAAGGCATACGAAAATATGAGAAACCAAACCATAAATCTCACAATGTAGACCATACATCCGGTGGTCGTTGACCGTTGACCGGTCAACGAAGTTCGTTGACCGAACTCCGGTGACCGTCAGTGAGCATATTCCGACGCTGATAGGCATATTTCGGCCCCAATGACTAGATTCCGACGCCGGTAAGCATATTCCGACGACGGTAAGCATATTCCGACACAGGTAAGCATATTCCGGCGACAAATAGCATATTCCGGCGACAAAAAGCATATTCCGGTGACCGGCGACCATTTTCCGGCGACCGGTGGCAGAATTCCGGCGGCCAAATTTTTGGCAAAAAATAAAAAAATATTTTTTATTTTTTTTATTTTTTATTTTTAACAGATTTTTCATAATGACAATTATACCCCTGCTTTGAATTTACACTAGGTCAACTCATCTAATAAAAAGTCATCACAATCCTAGCTTCCTATTGGTTGGAGACTAGTGTTGTTACAATAACAACACAAGGAGTGTTGTCATAGTAACCGGTCCCCAAATTTTACTATTCAACCACATTCAATTATATAAATTAATTTTATCTACTAATAATTTCAACATTAATACACGCCAGTTATCAAAATGGATAGGAGGGTGCAGATTATTAGTGAAAATCATTAACTTTCGATGATAATAACAGTCGGAAGAGAAAATTGATTCCTATCGATGTATTTGCTTGTACAATTAGGTTTAGTTTGCTAATACTTTTTGTCAATAAACGTGTTGATATAAAATTTCTTCAATAAAACATGAGATCGCATCATGGATAATTGTTCAAAGATTATTTTAATGCACCCCATTAAATAAAATTCTGACTACCCTACTGAACATATAAACTCCATCTTTTCAAGGTTCAATCGTAGTATAAAAATTTGACGCGCATATCACATCTCGAGTTTCAATCTTGAAGCCAACAATCATCTGAAAATTTGGACATTCACACCGTCCAATAATTTGTATTTTCACCTTCTCTGAAATTACATCCCATGTTCAAAGAGCAATGTGATACATGCTTTGCTTATGAATCGTTGATTGTGAAATGTGAACAAATGGTTGGTGACATCATATTAAAAAAAAAAAAAAGAAGAAGCTAGGGTCGGCTTAATATCAAATGAAAGGTCGTCAATTAAGGTGGTGATGGTGGCGGCGGCTATATATATATATATTACTTTATGCATATTATTTTTATTAATGAATGCACGTGGGATACGAGTTAAATTACGTTTTCATTATTCTCGACTAACCTAATTAACATAGAGGTAATTTATTAAAAAAAATTACATTCACACACAGTCAATAAACCAAATGAGCCAGTATATAATTCACGTGGACAAGTGGAGGATATAGTAAATGTAAAATACTAAATTAGTACAATGTACACAATGCATGCAAGGCGTCGTCGTTGAATCAGCAGCCACGTATTATATTGTTGGACTAATAATTACAAGATAATTGATATTTAAATTCGCAATCATTAACTGAAGACTCCAAGCGAATAATTAATTGTATTTTGTTTAGTTGATTAATATTCACATGGGTCGTTGCTCCAATCGACGGTACGAAAATTGAACATTGTCAAGGTTACAACTTACATACCTTCAACAATGATTGCAGCAACGGTGGTCTCAACTCTCAACAACTCGATTTGTTGAAAAATGTCCGTGTATGAATATTATTATTTGAGTGGTTTTCATAGGTGGACGGGGTTCGTATGGTGGAATATAGCATATACGAAATATGGTCTCCAAATGAGCTACTTACGTAGCAAATCATGCATACATAGGTATGTTTGGCCCGACTTTTATAAGTGTTTTTTATAGGGATGACAATGGGTCGGGCAGTTTGGTTTTTACCCATACCCATACCCATATAAGAAACAAGTAGAAAATTTAAACCGTGCCCATACTCGTTCGGGTTTCGGGTATTCAAAGTTATCCATGGGTAATAGTTTCTTTTTATAACTCCAACCAAAATGTTAATATTCACACGTATTCTCACGTTACGTAAGATGAAAAGTACGACAATAATTCACTGGAATGAAGAAAATTAATTTAAACAACACAATTTCATAAAAATTTTATATTTATATGCTAAATAAAAAATATGTTAGTGAAACATATTAATTATTTCTAGACAAAATACATATGCATGTGTATAATCGGGCGGGTTCGGGTTGGATAGTGAGAAAATCATGCCCAGCCATTACCCACAATATTCGGATTCGGGTTTTACCCGTACTCACTAAAAGTCCTTCGGGTTCGGGTTTTACTCTACCCGATTAGGTCGGATTTGGGTGGATATCCACGGTTATAGATATTTTTGCCATCCCTACTTTTTAAGTTCAAAAGCCGAAGCAAGGCCAAACACATCTAAAAGTTCGGATTTTGAATAGCTGAAAAGCGCTTTTGTATAACATAAAAGCAGAAGCTCTGATTTGGAGCTTCTGCGAAAAGCTGTTTTGAAAATGCAAGATTATCCTTATTTTAATTTTATTTCAGAAAATATAATTTTATTTCATTTTAAAAATAACATAAAACATAAAATCATATTATTTAATATAAAAGAAGTATAATAAGATCCATTTTGACTACATTTTATTTTTTAGAATTATTATTCATAATTTATATTATAAGTCCTTTATAGTCATTTTACACAACCTCTCATATTAAATAACACTTTTAATAGTTTTCCAGCCAAATACTCGACTGTTTTTTTTTTGAAAAGTACTTCTCTAAAAGCTCAAGGCAGAAGCTGCTTCTGCAAAAACTACAGCAAGGCCAAACTGAGCCATATATGGTGGAACAGTGCCTACGTGAAGTATGATACTAAAATTTATAGTCTGATTATCCGTCGTCGATTAGTAGGCACGATATTATATCGTATCGGTCCTCCTATATAGTTTGTATCCTTGTCAAGTATGGTGGTACTAGTCTCCCTTGTCTGTTGATTATCTAACACATATCATATTAGTGTAAACCATGTAAACCTATGTATTTCTTACTTTATTTTTTCATGGTCGATTTGTCCTTAATTCCGTCGTAACACAATGCAAGCCAGCAGATATATATCATTGTTAGCTATTGTAACTGGCTAATTTCTCAACTCCTTGCTAGCTTAGAAGTTAGAATCTCACTTCTCATTAGCTATACCTTGACCTTCAACGATATTAATCAAATGACAGTTATTGCAGGTACAGTACAGGTTTCATGTATACATATATCATTCACCCATGTGCTCCCTTTGTCAATTCCGTTCAGTTAATGCAGTCTTAGAGTAGAGATCTATCAAGAACCAGTTGGTACTAATAACTCGAATTGTTGAAAGAGGTTCAATCGTGTATCATATACCGTTTTCTAACAAGATCTGGTGGAGATGAGGCCACATAGCACCGGCCACAAAAAAACAGAGCCATCATACTCTGCTCTATGTCTATGGCGCTATCTTTGTAAAGTTGTTTGTTCTTTTTACCTTAGAGAGAGACTTTGGATTCGTGAGGACAGGGATGAAGTACTGCTGGAGTAATTACTCGATCTTATTGGTCCTAAAAGGTCCAAATGTATGTGTACACTCTCTCTTCGATCTCTTTGGCATTCAATTGCATGGGGGCTCGTGGAGCCTTGTGCAACCACTCCTCAATGTCAATGGCTCAAAGTCATTCATAAGGGCTTGAAGTTTGCACAGGTTTGAAGACAAGAATACCATGTGCTTAACAAATGGGGGTCACCGGGAATCGAACACAAGACCTCTCGGTCACAGCAGACTCTGATCCCATGTCAAGAACCAGTTGCTCCCAATAACTCGAGTTTTGAGAGAGGTTCAATCGTGGATCATATACTATTCACTAACAGTGTTGAGCTCGATTGATCGAACGAATACGTAAAAAGCGTAGCGCGACAAAGTGATGTTTGAAGTTCAGCGTCTGACGTAATGATCGAGTACTAAGATATGGTAGATTGACGAGCATGTTCTTGTGTTTTTTTTTCCTGTCTCGAATCGAGAGATTTATGGGTTTGGATTTCTTTTTTTTTATTCATCATAAAGTTTGTAGTTTGTGTCACTTAATTACGTACCCTAATCTATCCTTATTGGTGAAAACAGAGAGGATAATCGGTGAAAATTCGATGGATTTTAATAATTACAGCACAAGCTCAACCGACATCGTAAAAACGTGATGCAAAGTACCATTTTGGAGCCTCAGATCTAACAAAAATGAGTATGTACGTAGATGAACATGAGTCGACCACTAACAGTTTCTTGTGTGTGTACTAGTGTGATGCAAAGCGATGTCTGAGTCTCTGATCTAACAAAATGAGTCTGTAGACGAACGAGAGCCGACCACTAACAGTTCTTGCGTGTTCTGAATTTTCTTTCTCGATTCGAGAGGTCGATAAATTTAAGAGATCCATATCAACTGGCATTTGATTGCAAGTTGAAGAAGATTAGAAGAATTATTTGAGAGGAGGGTTAAAGATCTTAAAGTTGAAGGTTTGGAAGAAGGATGCCAAAGGAATATTCCTTTTGGGATTAGCTAGCTTTCCCTTTCATCCCCAAAACATCATCATATAATTAGCCACATTCCAACTCCACCTTGACCACATGAAAGAGTAGAAATCTTCACCTTGCTATTGGCTGGCTGGTAATTCTCCTGTCAACTTTCGTCGCCATGTCAAAGAGTACGACTTGCCGTCTCCAAATCTTCATATTGGATCTGTAATTCTATATACAATAAATAATATCACATTTTTAGTAACCAAAAACCAACTAATTTGGAGCCCAACATTTAACATCTTCTGGTATGCGTCTTCTTTGGTTCTTCTCCACATATGGCATCCTATGAAATATGTTAGTTAGGGATAGGGCTGATAAATGGTTAGTCGGTTATTGATGCAAATTGATAATGGTGGTTAGTACGTGGTTAATCGATAACCGATAATTCATTAGTGGTTCAGTTATCGGTTAGTTGATTTTGCTCAGTGATTAACCACTAATCGATTAGTTGGTTGCTAGTATAATTAGACACTTCATTTTGGGTTCTGGCCGGCTAATACGAAAAGTCCTAAGACTCAAAACCAACCAAAGTTGCAATTTCAAACATTCCCGTTCTCACCTATCGCAAACAACCTTCCACCCAAAGTCTCAAATCTCTTCATAGAGTCAGAACAGGAAAGCCACCCCTCTCTCGGCTCTCCTTTTGGTTATTGGTTAACCACTAATCGCCAAATTGAGTAGTGATTAATCGAACCAAACCGACTAGCACCCCCTAGTTCGAGATCCTTTGACCCATTATATATAGGCGAAGGTAGCAATTCTGTATGCATACCAAATCAATTCGAATTGAGCAAATATTTGGAACTAGAATATGATCACAAGATCAATACATAGTTTCATTTCGTTCCGCGTCTCAAAGTTATGATTCCTTTTTCTTTGTATGGATCGATCTTATTGAGTTTTATAGAACCCAATAAAACTAGTATAATTTTGATCGGATTGTGGTCCTCACATTTCCTACCTTTTAATTTTATCTCTAACTTGACAAGATGGACACCCATGTTATTTGTGGTCCTGCTTATTTTCACATATTTGTCATTCATGTTTCATAAACTAAGTTCAATCATATCATACTTTGTGGCTTGTCACTTAATTGAGCAATACCTAGTCATTTGGTATGCTAGGAAGCCTGCTAGGCTGCTACTAATTTCATATATACCAAGAAAGACACACTCATCATACGAAGATGACAAAATATTTATAGGCCACTCGACGATCATTTTGTCTATGTAATATCAATGCCATTTTATCATTAGAAACTACTCGAGATCATGTAACTAGATCGAGCATTGCAAATCTAGGAATACTGATTGGACAGGGGGAACTTGTTTCCATTGTTGAACAAATCTATGTCTGTGAAGGATTAAGATTAGCTCTCGTTGAAGATATACAAAATCCTTTATCTTATCAAGATTCTAATATGACCAAGAATTCTTGTCTGACTTTGGAGTGGGAACACCCTTACCAACATTATCACTTGGAAAATGTTAACCATGGCGTTGTGATTTCAATCCACATCTATCTTTTGATGCACTCATATTTGTTATTGTGGAATGTCAATCTCTCGTGGTGGCCTATGAAGAACAACAACTTGATGAGCTCTTGCTTCCACGTGATTCACCATGTTCATTAGTTGCAAGCAAACCGTCAGCCAGCCGCATTGTACAAGGAGAAAACAATCATTAAAATGCAACTATAATACGAAAAATCGTACCAACAACAATGAATACGAGAGAAAAGGTAGAGATGGAAATGTCGAAGCAGAGTGCAGGCCGTAGACGTTTGTCTGCTTGCTTGCTGTTTGTTGCCTACTCTGCTCTGTAAATGAAAAACAAAACAAAATATCAAAAGGCAAAAAAAAAGGAATGAAATTTTTTCTGTTGTTCACTTGATCCTCTAAAACAGATTTATACCATCATCACCTTCAATTTCACCACTACCCACCATTTCTTCCTCTTCTTCTTCTTCAGCTGCTTCCTTCCCTTCTTTCTTCACCTACTGTACGAATCTCTGCCTTTTCAGCCCATCCAGAGGCCAAACTTCTTTTCCCCACTCTGTTTCTCTGCCCCGCCAAACTCATTACAAGCAACTCAGCAGCACTTCCTTTTTCCCTCGCTGTTCTTATCTGTACGCCCTCTCTATCTCCTTCAATCAACAACCGGGCCTGACCCCGCCTTTTTCCTGTCCAAAGTAATCATCTTTATCTCTAATCATGGCTTCTTCTTCTTCCCCATGTTCATATCTCTAGAGGGTCTGTCCCAATTTCTTAATAATATTATACTAATTCAGGATTCTGTTAAAGGGTTATTAATCAAATGGGCAGTTTATGTTTCCATGTGATGCATACGTGTACAATGGAAGTTGTTCAATTTCAATTTGTTTTTCTAACTCTTTTCCTGTTGACCCTTAATTCAGTTCTCCCCCCTTCTTCTTCTACTGTTGCTTTCAACTTTGTTAACCTTAATTCTTCTAGAGGGTTCGTCTGTTTTCTTCCAATTTTCGGAAGTTTCACTAGTTTCTTTCCAACTTGGTAAGTTGGTTTTGCCATCTGGGTTCTCTGGTCTTATATGTTAAGGTTCTGGGTTTGCCATATTCAATTATGGGTTCTTTGAGTTCTGGGATTAATAAAGAGGTGCTCTTTTTGGATTCCTAGCGAAGGAAGTAATTTGGAGAAGAAAGGGTAGGTATGTTTTAGAAAGTAGCTCCACTTTGGCACTATCCGTAATCCCGTCGTGATTTGCAACTATTTTATGACCACCTTTATGGTGGTTGATTGAAGATGCTGTTGAGTGGAAGAAAAAGAGGATATAAAGCAAATAGAGAGTAGCATCTGGTTCACTACAGTCTGTCTGTCTCTCTCTTGGCTTGAAAAGCTTCTGAATTCCACTGTTGTAGGAGGTGGGCTCATTGGATTTGATCTCCAGCTATTGGATTTAAGGTTTATGAAGCTACTAAATCAGTAGTGCTTTTTCGTTGTTGCCTTTCCTTTTCTCTTTCAGTTTGGATTGTTCCATGTGGCTTTTTGTTTTCTTCATTTTCCCAAGTTTGTCCTCAGCAGGTTCATATTTGGTTCTTGGCTGGCCCTGAATGTTATGAATTGCATTCTCTGATCTGTTCCTCTTTGGTGGCAATATTTGGTAAAGCCAGAAATATGGCTTCTGAATAGGCTAGTCATGTAGGACAAGCTTACACAGTGTTGCTTACATTCTGGTCGCCCACTTTCTGTGTGTGTTTCCCTGATTGATGTATCTGTTGTCAATGGTTCTTCTTCTAGCATAGTAATGTGTGAGTCATAATGAAGTGTCGCCTGGTGGGAACCTGCCTTATTTGCACAGTGGAAAGGACCTTTGAGTCAGCTCTCTTTTGACTTTGGTTTATTTTGTGTGCTTATAAATCCATCATGGCTATGTTGTTCTAAGCTCATGAGGGTTTCGATCTGTTCCTTCACCACTGCTTGTTTCTTCTTTCTTCTTCTGAGCTATAGATGGAAGCTATTAAGCTTTACACTTCTGCTCCAAAAGATAGCAGGACCTGGAAATTGAACCTGTTTAATGCGTTCACGTTACTAATATTTAGCTGAAGTTGCCTTTCTGCCACTTACACTTTGACATACATTTCAGGAGTTTTGAGAAGTTTCGTACTTCGGGCTTTAGGAAGCTGAATAGGTCATCCATAATGAATCAACCTAAAGTGAAGCGCAGAGTGGGCAAGTATGAAGTGGGAAGAACTATTGGTGAAGGAACATTTGCAAAGGTGAAGTTTGCAAGGAATTCTGAGACAGGGGAACCAGTGGCTCTGAAAATACTTGATAAGGAGAAGGTTCTGAAGCACAAGATGGCCGAACAGGTCTGGTGGTTAAGTTTCAGTAGCGCTTTTTCTACTGTCAGTGGTTTTAGATTTGAGTCGATTGTCTTCCAATTGTTTGAATGTTCTCATGATAAGAATATAAACCACAGCGTGACAAATGTTTAACCATCCATGAACACACACGCTCACTATGTGATCAAAGGATTTTGTGTCGTAATAGTGTGTTTTTTGAGTCAGATCATTTACTATTCTGCACATGTTTTTGCAGATCAAGCGGGAGGTAGCCACAATGAAGCTCATACAACATCCACATGTGGTTACATTATACGAGGTTTGACACTTGTAGCCTTCTCTTTGTTTTACTAAACATATGGAACATTTTCCAGTTTGCAAGTAGAACCATAGTCATGTGCAAAGGGCTATTGTTGTAGAGAAAAGGAGAGACAAAACACTGTGATGGAAAGGGTCATGCAAGCTCCGTTCGTCTCTGTAATTTTGATTTGGTTCCAGTTTGTGATGTAAGATTCCCTATGCGATGGTTTTTCCAGGTGATGGGAAGCAAGACCAAGATATTCATTGTTATGGAGTTCGTGACCGGAGGAGAGCTTTTTGACAAAATTGTAAGTCCGTTTTCTGGCAACACTTAAACAATTATCAATTCCTCACATTCATCTTCGTTTGAAATCATATATAAGATCTAGGGCACTGAATTTAATGTTGTTACACTTCATTGTTATGCAGGTGAATCATGGACGAATGAGGGAAGATGAAGCCAGGAGATACTTCCAGCAACTTATCAATGCAGTTGATTATTGTCATAGCAGGGGTGTCTTCCACAGAGATCTTAAGGTTCTTTTGTGTTTCCTTCTCTCTCTTTTTAATTTTAGTTCTCACCCACAATCTTTTGTTTATCAACTTTATCTGCAAGCTCACTCCTTTCAAAATGTTTGTGCTGGAACAGCCTGAAAACCTGCTATTAGATGCCTACGGGAACCTCAAGGTTTCAGATTTTGGTTTAAGTGCACTATCACAGCAAGTCAGGGTAATTACAAGATCCCATGTTTTGATTGGCTTAGTTATGTGTAGCAGACGAGTACTCTTGAACTATACTTTCCGTTCTTGTTCATCTATCTCTACATCTGATATAAAACCCGTCTGACAGGACGATGGCTTGCTTCATACAACTTGTGGGACACCAAATTATGTAGCTCCTGAGGTGTGAATGAGTTGTCTTTGTGCATATGTTCTTTACAGCTTTATTTTACTCCTTTGACAAGTTTTTGTTATTTTCCATTTAACTGTAGTGTTTGCATTAATGTTCAGGTTCTTAATGATAGAGGATACGATGGAGCTACTGCAGATTTGTGGTCTTGTGGCGTGATACTCTTTGTATTGCTAGCAGGGTACTTGCCTTTTGACGACTCTAATCTCATGAACCTGTATAAAAAAGTAAGTTTCTGTATTTTGAACTAATTTCAAGGAGCTATATACTTCCATTTCATTTCCACGTGCTCTGGTTTTCACTTCGGCTGTTCTTTGCCAACAGATTTCAGCTGCAGAGTTTACTTGCCCTCCTTGGCTCTCTTTGCCTGCCATGAAATTGATTTCTAAAATTTTGGATCCAAACCCACTTTCTGTAAGTACTTCCATGTGACACTTTTTACTTCAGCTTATGATCATGTTGGTGATTCCTTTAACTTACTTTATTGCTGTATCTTCTCTTGGTGTCAGCGGATAACAATACCCGAGATTTTGGAGGATGAATGGTTTAGGAAAAATTATCAACCGCCCGTGTTTGAGGAGAAAGAGCAGCAACCCAGCTTGGATGATGTTGAAGCTGTATTTAAGGACTCCGAAGTAAGCTGCTAAATAAAGAACATACAACCGTTGGACTGTTGTTGTTAATATTTGTACTTCCTAACTAGCTCGAGAAAGTTGAAACAGGAACACCATGTGACTGAGAAGAAGGAGGAACAGCCGACTTTTATGAATGCATTCGACTTGATTTCCATGTCCAAAGGGCTGAATCTTGAGAATTTGTTAGATGCCCAACAGGTATGCATTCTGAGAAACCTTTCCGAGTGATATTTTTTAAAAGTATGGTTTCTGTGTCTACATCCTTCATTCCCTTAGCTAGAAGTTATTATTTCCGAGTCAAATAAGGAGATTGGAAGGATTTCGCCCAATAAGGAGATTGTGGTCTCATATTGAATATGTTACTGGATCAGCAAGTGGAAGTAGAAAAGTGGAAACCTGCATCTTGAGTAGCTTAATCTGCCATTTGGTCTTCTGATATACTATTGTTTCATTGCAGCCGATGTTCAAAAGGGAAACAAGGTTCACGTCCAGGGGCTCAGCGAATGAGATAATCCACAAGATTGAAGAAGCAGCGAAGCCTCTCGGTTTTGATGTCCAGAAGAAAAACTACAAGGTAAACCACACATTTCATATATACTAGAGACTTGAAAGTAGCTGATAAAGTACAATGATTGATGCTTAAGTTTCTTACCATCACTTTTTGTTCTCAGATGAGGCTTGAGAATGTGAAAGCAGGCCGGAAAGGAAATCTTAACATCGCGACCGAGGTATGCCACTTACCCAGAAAAGAAAAACGAATAGCTATCTCCCAAGGACCAACTTGTAGGAACTTGTGATTGAGCTAAGCTGTTACCATTTTTTTCATCAGATATTCCAAGTATCACCTTCTCTCCACATGGTGGAAGTGCGGAAAGCCAAAGGCGACACCTTGGAGTTCCATAAGGTAAAATCATCGTCGTCAGCTTGGCTCTGCCTGCTGTAACACCACAACAGCCATATCTCAATGCAAAGGCATTGCACTGTATTGATCACTCTTTTCTTTTCTGCTGTGGTTTTCCTGTATTCATGTTGCAGTTCTACAAGAACCTCTCGACATCCCTCGATGATGTGGTGTGGAAGACCGAGGAATGAGAAGGACGTGCGAGAAGCGAACTGAAGCGTACCGAGAGAGCTGTATAATCAGTGCTTTTACCCTTGTCTCCTAGCCTGCCTTTGTACCAAGAGCTATGCTGTATCATCGGTTCTATATCTTCATTCTTTCTTTTTTTTTTGGCCTCCTTCCCCCTTATTTGTTCTTCTTCTTTTTGGTAGAATTAGCTTTAGCCAATTTGAGAAGGCTTAGGAACAGCTATGTTTCTCTTCCTGGGTCTGGCAACATCAGTGAGTTAACACAGATGTTGCTTAGCCAACGTTGTATATGGGTAATGTTTCTCGAGTGTTGTAAGTTCTGACAATCACCAAGTGCAACTTGATTCTGCTCAAGAAAGAGATGGTGAAAAAAAATTGCTAGGAATTCAAAACATTTATCTCGTCATTTGATTGTGTTGTCATGGATTGAAAGAACACATATCCATATGTCTTATTATTCCTGACAGGAGACTCTATTATCGGAAAAGAGTTTGCGATGGTTCGATGTCGTCTAGACTAGTCCGAATTGGTATATAGAGCTGGATCGAAAAAAAGAGAATGATGACTAGCACAGAATTATATACAAGTTTCGAATTTGGTCTAATTCGATGCAAATTTAGTTTTGTGATTGTGTGGAATGTACAACCACTTTCATTTCGTTATTTTTCGAATTTTTGAGAGCATATGATTCTGCTTTACGACCCATAAGATTTTCCTCGTCACGATGGATTGCACTGAAATTTGACTTCATATCATGTAAACCTCGTATACTTCTCACTTGAGAGTCGATGTAAATCGACCCTCTGAGATTCACAAATCCAACCTGAACTTGGATGATTTCATTTGTCGGCGGACGGACCGATTACGAGCAGACCAGAACCAGTTTCGGTTTGACTAAATCGGCTTTCCCGCAAAATAACGGATGCAGAGAAAATCCAACCAGTGTTTCTGGTCCGTCCGGTCCGGGTATCGGGACTAAACGAGCACGACTTCTCTTTTTTTTGTTTTACACATTTTTTTCCTGGTTTAAATAGCACAGAACTTCCATTGGAAAGTGTACTTTCAGTTCTTCTCCGAACACACTGAGAGCAGAACCCAGGAACCCGAAGCAGCAGAAGACGGAGAAGAGGAACATGGATCGGCTCGCCAATGCCTTTGCGATTCTGGAGCTCGATGTTGACGGCGACCAACCAAAGGACGGTGCCGCTGCCTCCGGTGCTTCTTCGTCTTCGTCCGCTTCCATGCCCCAATCCACCAAGAACCCAGGCATCTCCCCCACACACTTCTTCGTCCCCTTTCTACTCGCGCGGCCTTAGAGTTTATAGGGTTCTTACTTACTTTCTGTTCTTATCTTTTGTTTTGCAGGAAATGGCAAGAAGAAGAAGGTAGAGGGTGAGATTAAGCAAGAAAGGGTAACTCCTTCTGGAGAGTACAGAATGCCCCTTGTCTGGATTGATTTGGAGATGACTGGTACAGTTTCACTCCCTTCTACTTTGCATTGATTACTTCGAGTTATCTTAAACGAGTAGTCTTGTTCTGTGACGTAGTTCCATGGTGACTGGAGGATGTATGTTGATTAGGCAGTGAAATGTAAACAGAGGGAAGTAGGGATTTTTATTGGGTTTTTGCCGTGATGCAGGTCTGGATGTTGAAGTTGATCGAATAATTGAGATTGCTTGTATAATTACCGATGGAAAGATGATGAAATTGATAGAGGTAGCCATACTTTACTCACATGCTTGCGATTTCGTTCTTCCTGGGATTATTAGTATTGTGTATATTGTTCTTCTGGTAACTCAATGGTGTTTTTTTCCTGAGATAGGGTCCTGAGTTAGTTATCCATCAGAGTAAAGAGTGTCTGGATCAGATGGGAGAATGGTGTCAGACTCATCATGGTGATAGTGGTAAGATAGCTAATGACTTGAGGCTTATCTCGATTCTCAAGTTATGAGGTATTAGTTTTCTTTTGTCTTTGTTGATGAGTTAAATATGTGATTTTAGGCTTGACAGAGAGAGTGATCCATAGTACGATTACTGAAAGAGAAGCTGAATTGCAGGTATACCTTCTCGAGTTGGTTTCTCCCCATTTGTTATATCATTGTGGGTAATCGAGGAGTTGAGTTCCTCTGACCTTCTTCCCATCCCACAGTCAAACTCGTTTCTTCTTCTTTTTTAGGGTTGGTGTTTTGGTTTGATGGCTGAATTGTGCAGGTTCTAGAATTCGTTAAGAAACATGTTGGTACATATACACCACAGATAGCAGGAAACTCTGTCTATATGGATTTGATATTTCTAAGGGTATGTGTTATCATTTTATGTTTCCTTCAATTGTCTTGCTCTAATATTCCCTTTTGAATATTGGTTCCTCAAGGGCCACTGTGTGCAGTTTGTGAACATGTATTATCTTTTATTCAGTCGTCACTTTCTGTTGTTCATACGTATTGGGACTTGTGAGACAAGTGTAGTTGATTTCAGGTTTCATTTAGCTGTTGCTAGTTGCGATCGATTTGGTCATACATTGGGGCTTGGCGATTGCACTTGTCTCTTTCTAAGCTGTATATGTTTCTGTTCTTATCTTTATCTTGAAATCATAGCTGCTTTCGTCATACTGCTACTGGTGTTGGTTGCTGAACAAAGTATGCTACTTCATATGTTTACAGCGCAAACAATTATAGTTCTCAACTGATAATTTGACTTGAACCATCTCATGTACCTTATCTCCTAATTTTATCCACTTTTTGTGCTTTTCAGAAGTATATGCCAGAATTGGCTGGCCTCTTCACTCATGTTATTGTTGATGTTAGCAGTGTAAGGTCTTTATGCTATCGGTGGTATCCAAGAGGTATCATCATCGTGCTTTCTTCGTTTATGTCTAATGCTAAAGTAAACGCAAACTAGCCATTACTTACAGTTTAACGAAATAGAAATAGCAATGGTCACTATGAAGCCCGACTGCTTCACTCCTCAACTCGGTCTCATTTGCTTGTACAGACCATGAGAAAGCCCCTGCCAAGGGGAAGAAACACAGAGCACTAGACGATATCAGAGAAAGCATCGATGAGCTCAAGTACTACAAGCAGGCCATCTTCAAAGGGAAGTCCAAGTGATATAGTAGGATAATGATAGTGGTGTGAGTTATTCATAGAATCTCATCCTCCGTTTGGCTGATCAATTGTGAAGAAAGAGCTTGTACATACAAGTCATGTGCAGTTTTGTTCGAAGCAGGTTCTCAATTCTCGACTAATGCATAGTACAAACTGCGGTTGTAATTTGAAACCGGTTTACGTTGGTTTAGAATTTGAACATGTATTCCTTGCTTCCTTTTAAGCTGTTGTACAATTAAGTGACCCAAATTTTGGGGAAACCACCTATTTATCAGATCACTGGTGCACAGTGCAGTAAATTGGAAAATGGCTGGGGAAGTTTCATGGTAGAGTAGTCCGTTTATAAGTGGTAAGTTTCATGCTTTTTTATTTCTATGATTTATTTATCTTTTTGCTTTTGATGCGAGTAGCGGGCATAATAAGAATGAATAACGACTAGAGTCAAGTCAAGAGAATGTTTGGTTCGAGTTTGTGTTGGATTTTCCGATTTTGATTCAATTGGATCTCATCTATCTTTCTCTTAATTGAAATAGAAAATCCATGAAATCGAGAGGTGTTTGAAACTGGTCATGAAAACATTGTGCTGCTTGCACTTTGAACATAACTTGTGTATTAAAAAAACTTGTGTGTCAGCCATTAATAACTTGTGTGTCATGGGCCTATAAGAGTTAAACATTGTGATGCTCGCTTAAACCCAAAGTAAATCTTTTGCACGTTTCTTTCATCGACCAATGTTTGGCTCGTGGCTCGGTCGGTGTTGAGTGAGCTCGGGTGAATTGGTTGGGATTCACGTAACACACAAATTCGATTGATTTTCAAAACTTAGTAGAGTTTTTTGTTCTCACAACCTCAACAATGAAGTTGATTTGGATATGATAACGATGCTCGTTATGAATAGTTTTGGTTTAATAGTTTTCATGAAAAAATACGAGGTATTGGAGGAAATTAAAATAGTTCCATGAAATATCCAGAAGGAATTTTGCCGGATATGAATAAAACCCGATCTGATTATTTTTATGGTTCGAGTATATGAATATCGAGGGTAATGGGTTGGTATGATTTTTTACTATCCAACCCGAATCAACCCTATTATACATATGTGTATGTATTTTATCAGGAAATAGTTTTTATTTTTCTCACCATATTTGATATTTTCTATACATATATAATATTTCATGAAATATGTTCTCTTTAACTAATTTTCTTCATTCTTGTGATTTATTGTTTTATTTTCACTTATGTAATGTCAATATATTTAACATGTTTGTTGAAGTCATGAAGAAAAGTTATGGATACCCAAAATCCAAATGAGTATGAGCATGGTTTTAATTTTTTATGTGATTCTTATGTGGGTATGGGTATGGATAAAACCCGAACTATTTTGGATAGAGTAATGAATATGCACTATCCGCCTCTCGACCCGATCCGTGACCATCCCTATGGTTGAGGTCCAAGCAATTGTCACGTCTTTGCATAGAAATTAGGTCGATCAGGGTGATTTTCGTCTCAGATTTGATAAAAGATGCACTGATCATGGCTCATGAAAATATTATGCTGCTATTTGAACAGAACATGGGTGTCTTGGGCCGATATAAACTTTAGGGGTGTGCAAAAGAGGTTGGTCCGTGCCGGATCGCACCACACCAAACCGATATTTGGACCTAATCATACTAAACCGAATATAATGTTTATCGGTCCTTGGTTTCATGAATTTTATAAATACTGAAAAAAATGAACCGAGGTGAAATTTGGATCGGATCAAACCGAACCAAATAGATCAAATACAATGTTAGTCCGGCTTTTGCCCTAAGAAGTCTTTCAATATTGGACCATGCTTCTCAAGAATTTAATCCGATTCAAACCGAACCGGACCGAACCGTTGCACACCCTAGCTCAACATTGTGATGCTTGCTTGAACCCTAGCCACCACTAAGAAATGGTTGGGTTGGAAAAATTGAGGGATAATATGACATGAGAAAGATATTTCCTCTGTATTTCCTTGTCAACTTATTTCAATACTACCTACTGCCTTGCTGCGACTCCTGCTGCACAACTGGAATAAAATCTGCAGCCTCCTTATCAGCAGCCGCCACCATGGCGTCCTCTCCAATCCACATGCTCGCACAACACCAACGGCGTGGTGGCTGCCAAGGTGATGAGAAGATGCAAAGCAGCGCCATTGAAGATAATCCCCACCATCGTGGCGATCACCAGCAGGCTCAGCACCAGACGCTTGTCTATAAACTTGTGCAGAAAAATTGAACCTGGGAATGTTCACAAGACGAGCAGATACAGTGATGCGAGGTAAGTCATGATCACCATGTATATCAGAGCCACCTTCCTCTTTGGAATAAGGGCGACGAAGAGCACGATCCACACGAAGTGCGTGTAGTGGAGGATGTAGTTACTCACGCTTCTGGCGATTCGCAGGGCAGCGACTTCTGTGGAGGAAGGGATGCTGAAGGGGGAAGCAAGGTGGTATTTTGGGGTGCGGGAACCGTCGTCAGGAGAGGCAGCAGCAAGTTGTGAGTCATCAGCTGGTGTAGTGTTGGTGGTTGCCCTCTGCTGGATCGTTCCATAGCCTGCAACAGCCATATCAGAGAAGTGGATGAGCTAGTGGAATATGGTTTAAGAATGTTAAATGTCATTTATAATGGAGCTTCAGTAGAAGAAGAAAACAATGACTTTGAAAAGTCTACAGCATTGACCACTGGAAATGACATGAAAAGTTCGAGCATATATTCAATACAGCTCATTTCCTACTCTATATTCTTCACACTCAGTCAACCTATACTCGAGTAATCCACGAATAAGTCTTTCCACTTTCCATTCCTAACAGTGAGTGGGAAAAGTAAGCATGTAAATTTCAAACCATTGAAAGCACAATGTCAAGTCCATAGATTATCCACACGGATTGTTCAAAATAATATAGAAGGAGCAAATGCAAAGAAGGGGATGTGCACAATATACAGAAATGATAAACAACCATGTTACAGCCAGGAACCACAGGTACAAACTAAACTCATCAGATCACCAGATTCTTAGAAAATGGCATCAAGCGAAACAATACGCCCAATCAAAGTGCCGAAACGAACAACACTGCTAAAGAACAACAAGACTATTGTGCGGGTTGCGGTTACTCTGACGTCTCATGGACTGTAAACGAGTTTGTGGGGGTGTCATTCTTCCCGTGTCAACACAGTCACACAACCTGGCATAAGTGAGGATCAAGGAGTTTCTAGAAGTCGATATACAGTGATCTCTTGCTGCTTGAAATACCGTCGACCTTCTTCGTCAACTAGAACGAGATTCAAGTAATACTTGACACTGAACTTGTTGCTGATGTTTCGGTATGTTGGTGTCAACTCATATGGACTTCGGAATAGTCTGATCGGAATTGATTCTCCTGTTTCAAAATAAAAAATTGCATCAGGAAAAGTCATCAATATGGCACGCAGGAACTTAAGATGATTATCAAGGGAAAAAGCTCTTCAAATTTAGCTGACTAATTATTTTCATTGATGTACCTCTCACAGGGGCACCATCCATCAACTCATATTTGGCAAGTGTCTCTGTCTCGACGTACGTGTTGGGTCCTGATCCTGTGGACTCACGACGCCGTATTTCAAGCTCCATATTCTTAATCTTAATTCTCACTAGAAGGAAGTAGATTTTCCCAATGATTGCATCCTTTAAATGGTATCTGTGAAAATTTCAGTCAACCAAGTCAGAAGTGTTCTCGGGACATTTTTTTTTTTTGTTGCTAATGGTGATATAGTATTATTAAAGTTATCAAACAAGGAAGGAAGTACAGGGCAACAAGAAAAGAAAACAGTCTGTGCCCGAGAAAGGGAGGCGAGGGAGCCAAAGCAACAACTCCCAAACGAGGCAAAGTCACACCTCAACAACAAGAACAAAACAACAACCGAACCAGACCAGCAGACGCGGAAAGAGTGTTCTCGGGACAAAATTTAACCAAATGAAGTTGTAAACCTCTAGAATGAGTCATGATACATACTTGCTTTTGCTGTATTCAAATTCTATGTGAAGGCAATCCTCGATTCCAACTTCCATCTACAAGGACCATCAACATGCAATTTAAGATCCTATCCAAGACTCTTCATATAAAAAAAAGATCCTATACAAGCCTGATATGATAAACAGTTATCTACAGGACAAACCATTTGATGACATTGAAAGACATTTAAGAGAAAGACAACTTTCTGAAAAAAATTATAGCGAAAATGGTTCAAAGAGTTGTCATTTAAACTAGAATCACCGATGGAAGAATGCTATTTTGTGCTACCAAGTATCCAACATGTTCCAATTGTTCATAAGGATTTGGCCCTCAACTTTGCAGACAATAAGCAAGCACCAAAATAGCTTGACTGATAACTTTGCTGACCTTGATGCTGTTGTTGACTGGTGGTTGTGAAGTGTAATTCCTCACCTAATGCAGAAATATGACAGAAAGTGATCATCATCAAGCTGTTTATGGTTAACTTCTAGCTACTACATATTTTAACAGACTTATCACTGGAACTAGTAGCAGTATTTTTTATGAATTTTATAAAAAAATTCTAACGCTGTATTAGATGGAAGGGGCCTCAATTACCGATCAAGTTGTTTCAAACTTTCAATGTACTTCTTACTGATGTATAACGACTTACCACGACATCCTGGTATTCAACAATGTTGTTGACATAGTTCCGACTGATAGACACCTTCAATATATACCTGAAGATTCATCGGAATTCTGAGTTGTAAATCCATGAGTTTTGGAAATTTTGTTCCTGTTTTAATATGGAAGTCATAGCAGACTGAAAGAAACTACAAAGATAGACCAAACGTAGGTCTGGTTGACAGTTCAACTACATGAAAAATCTTATTTGTGAGAACCATCAATTTAACTTTAACAAGCTAACCGAGTTGGTTTTAGGAGACAAAAGGAGAGGGGTTGATGGCTAGGCAACCTTGTTTGACAGTTAAAAACAGTTTTCCCCAATAAACTTCTCACCAAAGAATGCTATAATCAGCACAAGCCAAATGATCAATGCGAGCGTGTGTAAATTAAATTAGGATCAGTTAAGGATTCACACTAGAATATAAAAGATCAGATGGAAAAACCAGTTTAATTCACAGTTCATACTGATACGTACCTAAGCCTCACATTGACTCCACTGTAAGACTCATGCGGCATCTCCACAGTTGAAAACTCAAAGGGATATGATTTCTTTTCATACAAATCGCCAGGGACATCAAGTTCACGCACTACATTAGAACAAAGAGAGTTGGCTCAGTATGGAGCTAAAACTTGAATCATTCATAATGCTAACAACATATCACGACGAGAAAGCATTTATAAGTCTTGTTATATTGCTATGGCGGCAACTAATGAGTAATGAAGAGAAAGTAAAGACATAAATCAGTTCACATTTTTCCGCCACCTATTTGTATGGTGCATAAACCTTGAATTTGCTCTGGATCACTTACCAAGATATGCATGGGAACAAATACTCACCAAGGGAAGTAAAGTCGTAGAAGTTTCCACGATCAAGATATAGTTCTGCAGATAACCAAACAAAGATGTTACAGTAAATATCTGAGTTGTTAGCTCGTCACTTAACGAGTCTTCACCATTCGTATAATCACATTTCATGTGTTAAACATTATGTAAATTGAGGCCCAGGTAATGAAACCTGAAATCCGATGACTAAGAATAACGTGGATACGTGATTGGGGAAATAAATAGAGAAGGAGCAGAACTGAAATGAAGAAGATGAACAAAGTTTGAGCTGTCTCAAATAACTTTAGGCAAATTTCAGGATTTCTATGCCAAAATTAACCTAATGAATCAAATCTCAGGGGTAAGAACTGTTGTACCTATCTGGCCAAGCAACTCAATTTTTATTCCATTATGTTCAACCTTCTTCCCTTGCGCAGGTTCTACAACAACCTGGAAACCCCGAATAACAATAGTCAACAGGAGAGTTTAAATCCCCACAACAACCTTCTAGCCGAATTCGTTAGCAGCATACGGAAAAGGTAGGAAACATGAAGAGATTATAATAACCTCTCCAGCAATGATATCTTGACTCTGGTAGAGAGGAACCATGACTGTCTGGCCATTTTCCTTCTTCAATGCAACCTAACAAAAGTTTAAAGTATCAGCAATGATAAGCCAAATGGTTAACTAAACTAGTCAAGAATATTCCAGAGGACACAGATTCAGAGCTGGAACCTAGACTGTGTTCAAAATTCTGTCTTCTCAGAACAAGAGAAGTAAAGGTGGATGACGTGACACAAAATCTCCCCCAATTTCATTGGAAAATCTACTCCCTTGACAAGGATTTTCACGATAATGGTCCAAGTTAATAAAAAAACCAATTCAATACATTAGAGCATCTGAAAGATACCTGCTTTCGAGTTCTTCTATCAGCAAAAACGATTGAAATGTTGCAGGGTGGCTTGAAAGCTCCAATGAGGAAATTCTGGAACAACAGACACGAAGCAACCATTTCAACAAGACCATATATGACGAACAAATCCAGGAAGGACACAAAATCGAAGAGATTCCAACGGTCAATACCATGATCGCCTGAACTGTCCTTCAACTACCAGTCTAATAGAACTGGGAGCAGAGACAAGGGAATCCAATTGGACCCGCGAATCACCTTGGAGAGTGCTGAGCCGAACTGGGTTGGCGTTGAAATCTGGAGTTAGTCGCTGGAAGATGGCTGGTAGATCAGCGGAGGCATTCTTCGTCCCTTCGACGTTGTTATTCCCCTCCTCCACCACCACCACCTTCCCCCGCCGCCGCTCGTCACCACCGTGAAAGGCAAAAAAGTTAACAATCGGAAAGCCTGAATCCTTTTTTCCTTTTTTTTGCGGCCTGCTGTTTGGGCCGTTGCATGAGCTTTCATTTTGGGCCGAACTGTGAGCCCAACGGAAACGGCCACAAAGAAAAGATAAGTAGAATAAAGATTGATGACTAAAGCAAAATAAAGTGAGGCATTGAGGACGAAAAGAATAAAGGTAAAAAGTTGAGGCATGAAAACGTTAATAGTCCTCTTGTTCGCCTCCATTTTCAGTTTTTCACCGTTCCAAGTTTTGCTCGACTTGGTAGAGTAGCAGAAATTCTCTCCGACTGGTAACTGAGCTCAGAACTTCCGGCTTGAGTTCAAATTCAAGCTCATTCTCTAGATCAATCGCAGTCTTCCAAAAATCGTTGAAGAAAGGGAAGAAAGGAAGAAGAAGCGAAATGGAGGAGTATCCAGAAGAGCTACGGACGCCGCCGGTGACTCTGGTATCGCTCGTCGGATGTCCGGAGCTCCACGCACACATCTCGTCGCATCTCCATTCGGAGAAGCCTCCCATCAATACACTCGCCCTGCCGGATTTCTCAAAGATCTCCGTGATTTTCTCAGACAAAAGCTCCGATGGGAAAGCAGCGTCAGCGTCCGATCCCAGCTCCCCGACCCCCGGAATTCTCAAGAGGGATTGGTTGCTCAAGCATCGCACTAGGGTTCCCGCTGTCCTCGCTGCTCTTTTCAATTCTGAACAGATCTCTGGCGATCCAGCTCACTGGCTTCAGGTCTGCACGGACCTGGAAAATCTCAGGTTCGTAATGGTTTCTCTCTTTTAACTTCTGTCCATTATACATGTCGTTGTGACTCCCGCGTGCCTTTTCAGAAATGCGATTCGTCCGAAGAACATCAAGCTGGTGGTGGTTGTTGTTGTGCCATCTTCATTTTTGGCTTCTTCCAATGGTAAGGGAACCTTTGTGGATTTGAATTGCTTATACTCTTTAGGTTAAATGGAGAATGATGTTGATGATGGTGGTGGATATGATGGCAGATGAAATTATTAGTGAAGATAGAATGGGTGCTCTCCGCAAACGATCTGAATTGGATGCTAAACACATTGTTTTCTTCAACTCTGGCGATGAGTTACAACTTAAGGAATCCCTTAACAAGTAACTATTACTTTTGTGCTCTCATTCTTCTACACTGATTTGATTAGCAGTCGAATTATGTTTGTCGGTGTTTGAATTGAGTTGACTGCTACTCTTGCAGGCTAGGAAGCACTTTTGCTGAATTAGCAACCGCGTATTATAGAGAAGAAGGGAGAAAAATTAAGCCCCGTGTGGAAAAGAAGAACGTCAGTTCCATTGAGTTGAACATTCGTAATTGTTTCAAGGTAACGCCGTTGCTTTTCATTTCCTTCAGGTTCCTATTTTATTGGACTCCATTCCACTCTTGGCTATGATCAGTTAGCCTGCAATGGTTTTCTTTATTTTTGCTTTAATATGTCCAAAAAAGTCTTATCTAAGCTGACTCTCAGAAATTAACTCACTTGTATTAATTGATTTAATATCAGGTTGCTGTCTATGCTGAGTTTAGGAGAGACTGGATTGAAGCTTTGAATTTTTATGAGGATGCATATCACATACTGCGGCAGGTATTCGGAAGTTCTTAAAGCATCATAGTGAATTTTTTATTTCAGAGTGCTCCTAATATAAATTCATGCTGTCCAGCTTGTCTTGTTGTCTATTATTATCTTAGGCACCATTTTCTTTTCCTGATTTTGCTCTTTGATACAGATGGTGTCAACATCAACTAGATTACCTGTTATTCAACGGTTGGTTGAGATAAAAATTGTTGCAGAGCAGTTGCATTTCAAAATAGCAACCTTGTTACTCCATGGAGGAAAGATAGCAGATGCGATTGCATGGTTCCGCAAGCATAATGCTTCATACAGGAATCTAGTCGGGCCTCCAGGAGTTGTTTTTATGCATTGGGAGTGGATCAGTCGGCAGTTTCTTGTATTTGCTGAGTTGCTAGAGACAAGCTCAAAGGCCATTCAGAGCATTTCAGGTCCTGCTTCAAATACTGCGGAGAAGTTTTTGACAGAATGGGAGTTTCAGCCGGCTTATTACTATCAGGTTGGCGGATCCCTACTGCTGCTTATGTCCTTGCTATTTATTTGAAAATGACTACAGTGTTACTTGTGATCTTTGTGTACTTGATGGGTCTACATATTGTACGAATGATATAGGCACAAGTAACGATTACAAATCACCTGAATGAAGTTAGTAATGTTTAATCCTTCCAATAATTCCATCTAGTAAGAATTTAGTTGCAATGATGTGGAGAGATACACCATGCGAACTGATTACTATGTAATTATCTGAGGTCACGATTTTGCTTGTGACATAATTCTCTCCATAGGGAATTGGGGATGTACCCTTTGCTATCCTCTTTGTGTTCTGTGGATAGAGCCACATTTGTGGAAATTGGATAAGGAAGCTGGCATGTCTGTGTTAATCAATATGATAATGTTGGAGCTCTGATGTGATAAGCAATGCTGGTTAGGCACTAAAGGTTTTTGAATAACATACATTTATTGTTGAACCAGCTAGCTGCTCACTACCTGAAGGAGAAGAGAAATGCGTTAGAACTTGCACAACAAAGTGAGGAAACAGCTGGTGGCATTGATGGCAGTGCTGAGTCTGTAGTGCCTTCGGTTTATGTTGGCCAGTTCTCTCGGCTGCTTGAGCAAGAGAATGCACTAGCTATGCAACCGTAAGTTTGAAAAACTTTAAAACATTCAGATCTCTCTACCTTATTCAATTTGTTCACTGTCCACATGGTCATCCATTTTGCAGTCTCACCGATGAAGAATATACCCGTTACTCCATCGCGGAAGGGAAAAGGTTCCAAGATTCCTTTGAAATTATTGCTCTTCTTAAAAAATCTCATGAATCATTCTCTGGTATCAAGTCCAAGAGAATGGGTTCTCTTTGTGCATTCCAGATGGCCAAGGAATATTACACTGTGGCAGATTTTACAAATGCTAAACAGTTGCTTGATGATGTTGCAAGTCTTTACAGATCGGAAGGATGGGTGACTTTATTGTGGGAGACCCTTGGTTACGTCAGAGAGTGTTCTAGAAGAGCTGGTATGGTAAAAGAATTTGTGGAGTACTCTCTTGAAATGGCTGCACTGCCCGTATCATCTGATACCAGTGTCCAATCTTTTGATTCTAAAGATTGTGGCCCAGCTGGTCCTCCAAGCGTTGCTCAGAGAGAAAATATACACAAGGAGGTTTTCTCTCTTGTCAGTGGAGAAAAAGTTGGATCCGTGTCAATTGGAGATAATTTGGATCTCCAAACTGCTTGCAATGGTCCTCTCCATCTTGAGATAGATCTTGTCAGCCCACTGCGAGTTGTCCTACTTGCTTCAGTTGCCTTTCATGAACAGATAATCAAACCTGGTGTGCCTGCCTTAATTACCATATCACTTCTGTCCCAATTACCTATGAATGTTGACATCGATCAATTAGAACTCCAGTTTAATCAATCAGAATGTAATTTCATCATCATGAATTCCCAAAGACCTGCATCGACTGATGGACGACAGGGTCGACGCGTTGAAAGCGCTCCTTCTCTGTCACTTGTTACAAACAAGTGGCTACGCTTGACATATGCCGTCCAATCAGGTCAGCTTATTACTCTTTGGCTTTAAACTATATGAATGTGCAAACACAACCAACTGTTGATTCCTACACTAATTCATTTTCCAGCAACTGCCTTCTTATATCTTGTCTTATGGAAGGCTGCCTCTTTATATTTTGATATAGAGGGTACAAATTTGAGTTACGCCCAAGTTGAAAATGCATAACACCACGCTTTATTGTGCAAAGGCCCTTGCTTGTGGAAACCCAGATGAAGAAACTATGTTAATGTTTAGGTGCTCAAGTGTAAGGCATGAATTGGATAGGTAGTAATAATTTTTCAGAAACTCATCAACCCAACCGAAATGATATAGGTGAAATGGGTTTGTATAAGGTGGGTTTTTACTTTTTAGTCGGTGAGTTGGGTTGACATTTGCCACCTCTACACGTATGCCATTTCTTGGCATAAAACATCACTGGATTTTTCTATACACCACCCTACATTCTGAATTACTTGCACTCTGATGTTTCATTGGTGGTAATGTGAATATAATTTTATAATTGCAGAACTAAGTGGTAAGTTGGAGTGCATATACGTGGTTGCAAAAATGAGATCCCTCCTGACAATCTGTTGTAGAGCTGAAAGTCCCGCCTCGATGGATGATTTGCCTCTTTGGAGATTTGAAGATCGCGTGCAGACTTTCCCTACCAAGGATCCTGCTCTGGCATTTTCAGGCCAAAAGGCTGCTCAGGTTGAAGAAGCAGACCCCCAAGTGGATCTTGTTCTTGGTGCCACGGGACCTGCATTAGTCGAAGAGTGCTTTACGGTTCCTGTCACTGTGACCTCCAAGGGTCACTCTGTGTTCTCTGGAGAGTTGAAAGTCAATTTGGTAGATGTCAAAGGTGGCGGCTTGTTTAGTCCCAGGGAAGTTGAGCCACTTTCCTCAGATAGCAGCCATCACGTTCAGCTTCTCGGCGTCTCCTCAACAGAGAAGGAGGACGACCCTCAGGTAGCTTCCAGCAAAATCATGAAAATTCAGCAGTCCTTCGGTTTGGTCTCTGTTCCATTTTTGAAAGATGGAGAATCATGGTCCTGCAAGCTGGAAATCAAGTGGAATCAACCTAAACCTATCATGCTATTCGTATCACTAGGATATTTTCCGGATGTCAACGAGTTGAGTTCACAAAAAGTTCATGTCCACAAAAGCTTGCAGATAGATGGAAAGACCGGCATTGTAATCAGTCATCATTTCATGCTACCATTCCACAAGGACCCACTGTTGCTCTCCAAACAGTCACCTTCCCTGCCGTCGAACGAAGCAAGTGTACTAGTCATCAGCACTAAGAACTGTTCTGAAGTGCCCTTGGAGTTGCAGTCTATCTCTATCGATATGGATGATGACCATGAAAGATTGTATACTCTTGGACACGGAGGTGGAGGAACTGAAGATGTGTTAGGGGTTTCTCATCTCATGCCTGGAGAGGAGTTCAGAAAGGTTTTCACCATCATTCCACAGACAGAATCATCTAGTCTCGTACTAGGGTCGGTGGCTGTAAGATGGAGAAGGAAATCCAAGACCCAAGAAGCCTGCGTGGTGACTAAATATAAGCTTCCAGAAGTTAACGTAGAGCTGTCTCCATTGGTGGTGAGACAGGAATGTCCTCCTTTTGCCATCCTTGGAGATCCTTTTGCGTACAGTATAAGGATCAAGAACCAGACCAAGCTGCTACAGGAGGTCAAATTCTCCCTGGGAGACGCACAGAGCTTCGTGCTCGCTGGATATCACACTGACACCACATTCATACTGCCCAAGTCGGAACACGTAGTTTCTTACAAGATCGTGCCACTGTGTTCCGGTATGCAACAGCTGCCTCGAGTCACTGTGACTTCGGTCAGATATTCAGCTGCATTTCAGCCCTCGGTCGCTGCATCTACTGTTTTCGTTTTCCCTTCCAAGCCTCACTTCCAGATAGCAGCAGCTGGTACCGGAAACAAAGTGTTGGAAACTGTCGTTGCCTCGGAGTAACTATCTGAACCCGGCTTGCATTTTCTTCTAGTGGAGATAATGATGGTTCTCTGTGAATTGCGAGATGTAAGCATGTATGTATGTAGAAGTACAGGAACTGATTTTACCACATTTTTCTTGTGTGTTAGTGTGTACTAAGTATAAACTAGGCAGAGATGAGAGAACACCATTTTTGTCCATTTAGCTAGTCTGCAAGTTAATGGCTTCTTTTCCCCTAATCATTCCTCAAGACCTTCACAAAAGGAAAGTTAAAGCAATCCCTTTCCTTTCATTCTGGTTTAGACATCGAATAAGCTTCCTTTCATGGTTTCGGTATGAAAATATTGCTTTTAGGACGTTCCTTGTAAACACATGTTGGCATCAATTCTATCATTCTATTACTATACAAGGCATCTAAAAGTGAAAGAAAAAGATGATTCATTTCCCCCCTTTTTTCCCCTCAAAACATAAGGATTATGTTAATATTTTATTCTTGAGAGCCGTATATAATTTATAATTAGTATTCTCTCGACTACTCGAATTATGGGTACAAAACTGTTATGACATGGTATATGATTGATTTGACCTGATGGTTGTACGTTTGGATCTTCGTAACCTTCAACATTAACAATTGATTTAATCACAAGATATGTCGGATATATGCAAATTACAATTCGGTAAGTTGTGTTATTTTTTTGGTGCACAACAAAAGAAAAGGAGTTCACGGGCCGGATGGAGTCCGATGGGTGGAACTGGCAGGCCCAGTAATTTATCCGAGTTGGTCTGGGTCGGGCCCACTAACATGCCTTCTTCTCTCGTTCTTCTTCCCCGTTTCCCTCCCTATTTATTTTCCCTCTCGACACTCGAGGACAATCCTCCACCACACCATACCCCTGGAAAAACAAAAAGGAAAAAACTCTAAAAACAAAAACAAAAGCTGAAGCGCAGACTCAGAGAGAAAGAAAGAGAAAAATAGAGCGAGACAGACTCTTCTCCCCCGAGAGATTATTCCTCCGTCGCCCTTCCTCGCCTGAGCTTTCCTTCTCTCTTCACGCACAGCAATGGCCGATCAGCTCACCGACGACCAGATCTCCGAGTTCAAGGAGGCCTTCAGCCTATTCGACAAGGACGGCGATGGTCTCCCTCTCAGATCCCTCTCTCTCTCTCCTCTTTCTTGCTTTCTATTTGTTCTCCGCTTTATTCTTTGCTCAGATCTTCGGCTTTGTGTTCGTCTTCTTTTCTCCGTGTTCTAACTGATTGATCTCGTGCCTGATAATAGTTTCTCGCGTTTATCTCTCTATTTTCGCGAAGTATGGATTCACGAGGTGTTTCTAGCTGTTCGATTGTTTGATTGACGGAGATGTGGATCCCTAGCTAGCCACCATCCTTCTTGTTAGGATTTGGATCCGATTGGATTAGATCGAATTCCCGCCTTGTTTCCCCTAGGGTTTCTTCGTGATTTTGACTCACTTGTAGGAGGATATCTGTCGTAATCAGGCCTTTTGCTTCGTCAGTCATATCTTGATGTTAATCTCCCGCAGTTATGGATCTCGAAATGAATTTTCACCTCTCTAGGAATTGTGTTGCATATGTTCTTCACGAGATGGAAATGATTAGGTCAACGGTTGGCGATTTCATAATACGGCCTTTGTAGCCAATGATTCACTGTGCCTGGTATCCTTTGTTGAGAGCTTTTAGAATAAGTTGATCATGGATGAACGCAAACAGCTATTGATTCCTGTGTAGTTTTCATAGTAATGGTTTATTAGGCTTGAATGTGGCTGGTGTAACACATGGAGGTAAAGATTTAATTGATCGCTAGGGATTGTTAAGGTTAAGAATTCGAACCTGAGTTGACTTAGTTCAGTTTGCAATCTGCTAGACATTACATGGTATCCTTATGCATGATGATGGCTTCTCTTAATGATTTACTTGACTCCATGGTGTGTTTAACTTTGCTAAAGAATCGCTAGATTCTCTTAGGCTATGAACTCTGGCACATAGTGTTATTGAGCTTAAACAATTGGAAACCTAATGCTGTCTTTTTTCCACCAGGTTGCATCACCACCAAGGAGCTCGGAACTGTGATGCGTTCGCTGGGACAGAACCCAACTGAAGCCGAGCTTCAAGACATGATTAACGAGGTCGATGCCGATGGCAACGGCACCATCGATTTCCCCGAGTTCCTCAACCTCATGGCCCGCAAGATGAAGGACACTGACTCCGAGGAGGAGCTCAAGGAGGCCTTCCGGGTGTTCGACAAGGACCAGAACGGCTTCATCTCTGCAGCTGAGCTCCGTCACGTAATGACGAATCTTGGGGAGAAGCTGACCGACGAGGAGGTCGATGAGATGATCCGTGAGGCTGATGTGGATGGTGATGGCCAGATCAACTACGAGGAGTTTGTCAAAGTCATGATGGCCAAGTGAGGACTACTACCTACTACTCCCACACTCTTATCTCAAAAAAACCCTAGAAAAGCATTTTCAAAAAGGGGGTAGGAAAAGCAATAGGGAACAGGGCAGACTAGTCTGATGATGAGAATTTCCAGTTTACCATTAGGACTTCATGTCGATTGGGTCTTTGTTTTCAATTAGCGTTCGGTTGGGGTTTGATCGGTCTGGTTTGTCTTCAGTTTGCATTGTTTCTGTATTCAGTTTCTCTTTGCTGGGTCTCTACTTGTTTGTTCTGTTCCCCGGGTTTAGTAGTCTGCTTGTTGTTAGCTTTTTTTCTGATATAATGTTTTTGCTTATCGTGAACCTAGAACAATTGGGATAATTGGATGTTTTTGTCTTATGGATTGACTAAATTTTGTTGATATTTCCAAATTCTGAACTCTCTTTCTTGGTCTGTTGGACATATGAATGAATGACTGTGAAAGCACAGAGTCTTCCAGGTCCAGAGTACATGGTGAATGTAGTGAAAGTTTGTGATCAAATTTTGGTAGCTACTGGTTTTGTGGGGAGACTTTGATCTGGTTTTGGCAGATAGCTACTGATTATGGTTATGGTCCTTGTCAATCAAAGCCATCAAGGGGTTTAGCAATGGTGCTTCCCAGTTTGGCCCTTACATTTGAGATCCATTGGAACTCAGATCGAAACAGATTTGTGTTCGAAAACGGGTTTTACAGTTTCATCCTCTTAAGTTTTTTTATCTCTTCAAACGTCTTAGTTGAGTTCGGTTTCTTTTCAAACATCACTGGTGTTTTGTCATCATCATCGTCATCGTTCTTCCCCACGTATTAGAGCTCGAAATTCTTTCGCGGTCGTGCTCCCTCCCTCCTTTTATAAGGAGAATGAAATCTAGGAAAAACTGTGCAAACGCATATCAATCCTTTTCAAGCTATGGCTTGGAAGAGGTTGATATCGAAACTTGCTTTGTTTTTTTTTTTATCCCGGTGCAATTTTCCGAATGGCTAAGGGTTGCAGATGATCTATGGTGGGATTCAGTTCTTCAAACCAACTGATATAAGTCGCATCTGCTTTTCGTGGAAACGATTGATTGTGATTTGTGAGGGAGGAGAGCACGCTCCGAATTTAGAATGCTTTCCGTTTAATTTCGATCGCGCGGTGAATCGATTTAGGGATAAGAGGAGAATGACATGAGTTGGGAAGCCACTATTATCACCATCTATTTTCCCTCTTTTGTCCATTTGTATTGAACACATTCCATCCTTTTCAATCCTACTAATGTGTTGATATAAAACAAAAACCAACTAATTTGAACAACACATAAACAATAGAAGTAGATGCTTATAATGTTGACGAGAACCGACGAAAAATGCACTTGTTACTCATAGTCTCTAGCCAATGTGTACTCAGATAGTAAGGCGATAGATCAGAGCTAGACTAACAACTTTTCCAAACTCTATTCACGTATACAAACTATAAATTAGCACCACTCAAATACGTTCTCTGTCCGGAATAGTCGGTGTTATTTTTTAAACAGTCTCTTTTCGTTAAAAAAAAAACCTTTATCATTGGTTTCAACAAATTTTACCTCCAATGATCTTTTGCACTTACCACAAGAGATTATTCTCCCAAATAACGTATCACCCATCCCCTCAACAAATTATAGGCCTTTGAATTGAGAACCGAACAAACAACCATATGCAGACTTCTCACAATATTTTTAACTACTCTTGTTTGTGTGTTTGATTGGGTGCAGAAGGAGGTCAATGAGAAGCGAGAGCGTCCAACATGAAAGGGTCAAGTTTAGAAAGATCTGCTTGAAAGTCTGTGTAATCCTCTGAATTAGCCATAGTAAGCAAAAGGTAAAAAGAAAGTAAAATCAGGGATGCCATTTGGATGGGTTGAAGGGAGAAATGGAAATAGGGTGATGGACTAGTGTACATTTGATGTGTGTGTTATGTATGTGTATATGTAAAATGTCACGTTTATGGAGGGAAATGAAAGAGTACCGGTTTTTCTTTACTCTCAGGGATAATTGACAACCATCATTTCTATGTCGACACCGCTAATAAGTAATAACAGAGGATCGTTTTGATGAAGTAATTGAGAAATAAGATACGTGAATTAGGGTAATTCTAATTGCAATAGTATGAATTACTCCATCGAATTTTGGTAATAACATAGCGGGGTAATTTGGAACTCATTTTGAGAAAACTGAGTCAAACCGCCTCCTCATCAATTGCTCCATAAACAATCCCTATAAGGGACAATCGGATCTTGATCACAACATCTCCCTCCACCTAGTATAGCAGTCATCGCAGTGGGGCATTCTGGTGCGAACTCTCATTTTCGCGGTTTATGCGATCTCTATTGAAATCGGTCTCTATGCACACAATTCCTTATACTAAGTTGCATAGGTAGATATAATCGTATTCTTACATATCCGGGACTGTTACAAGAATCTGATCGGATTAGCAAGCATACCTATAAGACAATCAAACCAGTTACAATAACGAGTCATTCTATTTTATAAGACGGCTAGGAACATGAGACACTAAACGATTTCGAACGATCGGAAGTGAAACCTAGATGAACCGCCTCACGACTTACAACTGAACTAAACTTATCCAAACCTAATTACAAATTCCGTTTCTGCTTCTTCGTCTTTGTTTCTCCGCCTCACTCCCAGCTTTCCGTGGTTTCATAACTGATTGGTCACCCCAAAAACAAGTAGAATTCGCATCCGATTCAAAAGTCGTCAACACTAAATTTTACTCACTTCAATTGTGTTGGTTCGGATTGTATAACCTCGGTTCGTGTTCGGGTTCGGGTTCAACAGATGGGTGTCTAGTGTCTACGCTCTTAACTTTCTAAGAAGGCAGATAATGGAGGAATTGGTTCTTTATAAATGAAACTTTTGGCTTTATACCAGTGAAGCTCTGTACTAGAAAGCGGTCCTACTATCTCCACTCTTTTCACATCACAAATTATTCCTCCATCTCTCTCTCTCTCTCTTTCAATCTCCATCCCTTTCCCTTCCAATTTCCATAACATACAACAAATCTCCCCAATTCCCCACAACAACAATGGCAGAAGAGCATCACAATCACCACCACTTACCTCCAGAGCCTCCGTCCCCAGCCATGTCCTCCGGCGAAAAACACGGCCACCACCCCACCAAACACGTGTCACCACCAGGATCCGCCACCTACGCGTACAGCCCGCGGCGCAGCCACGTGGCGAGCCTCGTCACCGTCCTCCTCCTCCTCATCGGCCTCACCTTCCTCGTCCTCTGGCTCCTCTACCGCCCCCACGACCCGGCCTTCGCCGTCGCCGCCGCCGCCGTCTACTCCCTCAACTTCACCGCCCCGCCGTACCTCGCCGCCGCCTTCCAGTTCACCGTCGTCGCCCGCAACCCCAACCGCCGCGTCTCGATCCTCTATGACAGCCTCACCGCCTACGTCGCGTACCGCGGCCAGGCCGTCACGGTGCCCCTGCCGCTCCCGCCGCTCCGCCAGGCGGCGAAGACCACGGTCGCGATGTCGCCGGTGATCGGCGCCGGAGGCCGGGTGCCGGTGAGTGTGGAGGTCGTTGACGGGCTGGCGGCGGACGAGGCGTACGGCGTCGTGCCGGTGAGCGTGGTGGTGTCCGGGCGGCTGCGGTGGAAGGCCGGCGCGGTGACGACGGGGCGGCACCGGGTTTACGTCAGGTGTGACGTTTGGGTCGGGTTGAAGCGCGGGGTGTCGGGTCAGGTGCCTCTGCTCGGATCCACCGGCTGTAAAGTTGATGTCTGAATCCGGTCGCAGGTCGGGTCGGGTCGGGTAAATTTGATAGGATCCGAACTGAGTTAATTGTGTTTATTATGTACTGTAATGAACGAGTTCCGGTAATCAAATAGAGTATAGCAGCTTTAATTGTAGAATAATAATAATATACAGAATAATAATGTTGAAACTGAAGTTATGTTTGTTCCTAATTCTACTTGAGCTGTTGTAACAAATTTATGTGGTTTTGGTATATTAAAGACGATGAGTGTAATTTTTTTTTTTTTTAAAAGATATCATATATTGATCATAAAAAATAGTTACATCCTGGAAACCAGCCAGGCCCTGAAATCAAACAGACGATACATAGAAGGAGACAAAGAGAGGGCCTTTCTAGCTACTACATGAGCTACCCTATTGTTCTCCCGTCCTATAAATCGCACACTAAAACCCGGCTGGGCACCCAACAAAAGACCAATCTCCTCCAAGATCGCACCCAACCGACTCTCCCTATTGTCACCCTGGTTGATTTTATCAATAAGCACCTTAGCATCTCCCTCGAACCGGACCTCCGTCAACCCACTATCCAAACACCAAGTAATAGCCTCCCGGAACGTAAGCAACTCCACCAGCGTCGGCTCCTCCACCGAGGGAAACTGAATCCCTTTAGCCCGAAGCAGCATATTATCAGAAGTGAGAAGAACCATCCCACCGGCCGCATGCGACCCACCCTTAGTAGCCCCATCCCAACGACAGATCCGCCGGAAATCTCCCACGTCTACCTCCGCCGGCACCACCCGATCTCTGCCAGGAGGCCGCCCATCCACCGGCAAAGCCATCCACTCCTCATACTGCTGATGGAATTGTCGCATAAGGGCTGGAATCCCAAACTGCTTGCCTTCAAAGACCACCCAGTTCCGAGATCTCCAGATCCGCCAAAGGACTGCAACCACTGCCATCACTAGCGAGGGCTGGTGGATCAATGCCAATAACCGCTTAAGAAACAAAGGGAAAGTATGACGGGGCAAACCCTCTCCCAGATAATCGAGCCCAGAATGGTCCCAAATAGCCCGCGCAACCGGGCAGTACAGAAACAAATGTTCCATCGTTTCCGGGCCATTCCAGCAGACTGGACAACGGGGCAAACCTGGCACCTTTCTCTCGATAAGCACCTCCATAGTAGGAAGAATCCGGTTACAAATTTGCCATATAAAACCTTCAATTTCGGGGGTATCTTAGCTTCCCAGATCCTGATCCAGCTTTTTTTATCCATCCAACTAACTGCCTCCCTCCACCCCCCCCCCCCTCCTCCTGTCTAGATCCACCGCCAAATGATAAGCGGACTTAACCGAGAAAACTCCATCTGCCGTGTTATGCCAAATGAGCTTGTCAGCAATATTCCGCCGCGGAAGAGGTATAGACTTAATGGCTGCGCACGTCGAAGGGTCAAACCACATACTCAACTTTGCATCCGACCACCTACCTTCCCCTTCGCAGATGAGCTCTGCCACCAAAGGATCCCCCCCTCGGGCAGAATTAACGGATTATAACTCGGGGCGGCAAGCTGGTAACCAGGGATCCAGTTAGAGTGTGAGATTTAATAATATTTAAGAATAGAAATTGAGAAAATATATACTATCTTTTTCAGATAGGCATGTGAGTTCACTTTGATTAACGATTAATCTGTTTTCAAGTCATAGCAACGAATGTAGCCCGAGTTACTGACTGGGCAAAATGGGCCGCGGTTAACGATTAATCTGTTTTCAAGTCATAGCAACGAATGTAGCCCGAGTTACCGCCTGGGCAAAATGAGCCGCCACCGCGGCCGTCGAGAAGTACACGTGGTTGAATTGTCTTTCACCGCTTCAACTTCAGCTGCCAGGTGGTACGGTGGTTGTCGATCTCCGGTTGGTCGGTCGGTCTGGCGCAACCACCGTCACAGCTGCTCTTATCGTTATCCGATGCTGTAAGCATCTGGTTCAGATGATGATTAGCAGTCCGAGCGAAGCATCCACTGGCAAATTGAAACCAGAAATACCTCTTTTTTTCCATTATTGAATTCCTCTCACCACAAAGGGGAAAAAAAAAAAACTATTCTCCACTATGCCAAATGGAACAAAGTGACCACTAAAGTTGTTGTACTTGAAGTTTGAAACACAAGATACATTTGTGACCAACTGAAAACCTGCTTTAATTTATCCTCTCTCAACCATTCAGGCTCTCCACCAAATCTTCTTTCACTGGTTAGTAGCAAGACGATTGATTCCCTCCCATACAAGGGCCAAGTTCCAGCCTTCCCCAAGCTCTCATCAATGGCTGACATTAGCCTCAACCCATTTAAGAACTGCTCCAAAGTAACCACTACGAATTGTACAATGCTTCTTTTCTACAACAAAAGGGATACCATCTTCCAGGGAACATGTTTTCAAAGCAAAATGCTTGAACAATGAAAACAGCACAGGAGTAGACAACATGATCACAAGAAGCGAAAAAGTTCAGCAGACTATGAACAGAGATATCCTTCACAGAACCAGGTAAGCAAGCAAAAGGGTAGCTGTCTCGGCTCCTACATGTTCACAAGAACCAGTGCTACCTTTCCAATGGCTTGTAAAGGACAACAGTGACGTATTTGGATTCGAACCGATGGGTCATCCCGAGACCGACCAGCGACTTAGAAGCCCATCCTTTATCGATATAGAGGTGGTTCAGCACGACGTGCTGAGGCTTTGAAGGAGGAGATGATGATGATGATGAAGCAGGTTCGACCGGGTTCTCCATACCAAGGACGGTAAGATGCAGCTGGGATGGAACGACAGCAGGCTCCTTCCCGAATTCCTCCTCGGAAGGATACGTGTGTCCATAACTTGAGTCCGGTGATGCAGGAGCTTCAAACTCTGAGACACTCTCTGGGTTTTCTGGTACGTAATCCTGCAAGGATGAGAGACAGAGATATTTTCCTTGTGAAACCAACTTATCAGAAGCAACATATTGAAGATAAACATAGATATGTTCCTTATTTCACCTTTTTATCATGATATTAGGGGAAAGTAAGAGACTGGGGGTTAATAGTTCAACATCCATGGCAGCATTCCTTATACAGAAGATAAATAAATGGATCCTAAGCATGAAAAGCTAACCAGCACCTACTGCTAGTAAGCTACAAAGTGTTGAGTTTCACTTAACTATTGATAAAAGAACGAATGCAGATAGACCAAAATGAACTGGAAAGTGAAAACTATGGGACCATAGCCTTTCAAACTATAAGAAAAATGTGGCTTGATTCTATCATGAGTTCATGTAGGTCATCAGATGTATCCTTTATATGCCTCTCATGCACTGTAATTTTTATCGGATGTCCCCGAAGGGTCCACTGTAATGATCTATCTAAAAATGTGTATTGCACACGGTCTATAGTAGCTCGTGGTGCAATTTGGACACAAATTTAAAATAAGCTTGATAACAATACTTACATTAACATCAAGAACATTACAAACACTGCCCATCTCATCAGCTACAAAAGGGAGGTCTGGAGTATATCTCCACTCCCCATCCACAATGAACTTATAATGGTATATCCCTAATGGAAGCACGAGAAGAATAGAATGATCCTTCCCCGTTCTTTGCATTAACTTCCTGCAACGAGAAACAAACCCAAAAAAAGACAATGAATGTCATGTGTTGTTCACTTGTTCCTTTTTCGATTCGAGACCCCGGGAGAGAGGGAGTTAGGAACAGAAACAAAGAGAGAAACCTCACCTTGACTGCCAATTATCCCACGATCCTTCCACAGCAACCTCATTGCCACCATAGTTCCAGGTGATGATTACCGGGATAGCCTTTTCAGAAGGTTGATCAACAACAACGGGCTGAGGTTCATTCCGCCACAATTGAAGTGGGAAGCCATCAGGCCTCGGTAATGGTGCTGCAGGAACCTACAAGAATTTCACGAAATCCAGACCATGAACATCAGCTAGTGGCCAGTAATAACACAGATGAAAAGGTCCACCATGAAAAAAGTAAAAAGTCAAAGATGGACTAACTATTCTCAGAGAACCCATTATAGAGGACTTCCAAAGGATGAACTAGTTCCAGAAAGGAAATAAACTAATCTGAATAAAGTAGGAACTGCCTCCAGACTCTTTACTGCTAGTTTGAATATACCAATTGGATTACTCATGAAGAACAGTAAGGTGAGCACTGTTCACAAAGACAGAAACTTTTCTTTCCCTTCATTTTCTTACAATTCAAATGAGTCAAAAGGGTAGATTTCTAGTTCACTAAGACAGGCGAATCACATAGAAACATAGCAGTCAATGAAAGGGCAAAAAAAATGAAGAATAAGAATCCCCAGGCATTGATTCCATCTCGCATCACTCCAATTAAAGCGTTCCACAAATTGGCTAGCTTACAGAACAGGTAGTAAAGAAGAAAGGGCAAATGAACAGAGGAAACCCAAAAGAAGAAGGGGAAAAACAAAACCTGTGGAGCAAACAAGAGAGGCGAGGCGGAGCGAGCTGGACTATGTGGTGGATTGCTACTGTTATTGACTGGCTGCATAGTATCCGTCGAACCGACTCGACCAGCTGGGCGGCTTGAATTGGGCGGCGGAGGCGGTGGCGGCCGCTGCATCTGCATAACCGAGGTTTCCCCATTGGATCCATCCTCTTCCGCGCCATCTCCGCCTCCTTCTTCCTTCCCATTCGCATTCCCCATCTCTCCTTTCCTTCAATTTCTCGCGTCCTCCTCGTATAGCAAAACCTTAAAAATCCCCTCTACCTCCCTGTAACCCCAGTACCACCAAGCCGGCGAGGCGGCGACAAAAGAAAGAAAAAGCCGCCGCTTTTCTTGGCGACGGACAGATCTAAGATCGGCCCATTAAACCACCATCCAATGGGTACAAAACCCACCTACTCGAATTCGATTATAATAACAACAATGGTACGCAGGCTCTGAAGGGGGGGAGAAACGAGAAATAAAAATGGCGCCTTTTTCCTTTCTTTCTCTGTTTCTTCTCAATGGATCAGTTCTCAACTAGAGTATCAGCAATGGTGAGTTGGGTTATTTGCCACGACGACGACGGAGGAGACCAGAATCCGCGGGACAACCGGAGAAGAGGAGACGACAGATTTTGGTTCCCGATCTATTGATTGATGGAATGAGAAAAAAATGGGAAATTGGGGTTTTGCAGAGGAGGAGAGAGGATGAATCAGGAAGTGGATAACGAAAGAGATGGGAGAATTATCGACTGGTGAACTTCCTATTTATTGCTTCTGTGAGCTCTACTACCTTGGTGCTTGGCGACGTGTAGCGTGTAGGTCTAATCCTTGTGTCTATTTCCAGATTAACGTATGATTAGGGTTAATTGAAGCCGAACATTAAAAATTCTGGATTTATATGTCTAAGTTGACCTCTTAACTACAATATATGTGTTTGGTACCAAAGTCACTAATGAAAGGAATTCATTAAGCGCCTAACATTAACTTAACTAATATGAGGATTCTTGTTTATAATCAAATATCTAATTTGAGAGGGTAACGTTGAATCACTCGTACTATATCTCAATGGCAGAGATACGAAGTCTCGTGGTATACTCTTGACATTTTTAGATTAGAGTGCGTATATAGAGTTACTAATTGTGTCATCGACTAGTTAACTACTTAACTTCACTGGGTAACTCATTTTCCCTCGTGAAGATGGCGTCTTTCAAACACCTTGTTACTCCCTTAGGCATCGATTGTACTATTATTCAAATTGGAGCTGCTACCCGAATTTGTTATTGATAAAGTCACATCACTTTCTATTAGAAACAAAACTAACGTCACCACCCGTGTTATAGTCGTTATCACCACGATCACAACTTAATAACCCAATTAAATTATCTTCGCCTGCCTATAATTTATTTTGGTAGAACATATCATAGTATAGATCTAAATTTAGATCTAATCCACTCCATTCACTTATCATTTTATCACAAAATAACCTCTCAACATGCTAATTAGTACGAGATATATTTCTACTGATATCGACCATGAACTATATGCATAGACTTGTTTTTATCTAAATGTATAGATATAGTTTTGTACACCCATGTATGATGTATCATTATCAGCCATCGTTGGACCGAATCAAACTTTGTTTTATACATATGACTATGTTGGTTTTGGGAGTATCGTATTAAAGCAAACAAATTGGAAATCAAAGTAGAGAAGATTTTTTTGAGGGGATGGGTATTGCCAAAACGAGAAAAACAAAAGGGAAAATGACGACAAAATGTGGGTGATAGACTAGCCACAAATTAAAAAACAATGAAATGAAAGGAAGTGGGCTCTCTTGCCTTATCCTGTTATCCATATCAAATCCGGATTTTGGAATTGGAGCTTATCTTCTTCTTGTTTTCTAATGTTTTCTTTATTAGGCACATGATTGATGGATCATCCCAAAGAAGGAAAAGGACTGCTGGTTAAGGATTCAGAATCACTCTGATGGTGCATTTGGGCCCCCATTGGGCCACCCCTGGCCCAGCATGTCAACAACATGCTGTTGAGATAGTGATCAATGCGCATCAACAAATAGCCCACGGATTCATGGTGGTTTAGTTTTTAGGGGGCACCGACTGGATTGGTGATTCGACTCAGTAGGAATGAAGGAAGTTGCAATGGATATTTTGGGAATTGGGATTAGGAATGACAATTGGCAGGTCCCGGGTGGTTATCTCGATACTCATATTCGCCCCGTGGCAGGTTGGGTAATTCATTACAAGGCGTGGATCGAGGCAGTTCAACTTAATGAGTATTTAGTTTAGAAGGAAAACATGAGTAAATACTAAATATTCAAATTTTTTCATTAAAATCACAAGAAACAAAGTAAAATATGATAAATGTAGTTAAATTATTTATAAAAAAGCAGGTTCTCACATATTTAGAACTTTATTGTATCTAAATATGTGGTAATAAAAGTAAAATTAGAAGTATTTTGAATAGAATTACATGTAAGTCATGCAAGGCGGGTCAAGAATGGGGCAGGTCAAGGCAGGTCGTGTCGAGGGAGAGTAACCATGCCTGCCCAGCCCCGCCTACGGAGCGGGTCAGACCCGCCCCAAAATAGGTCAATTAGGTCGGATAAAACGGATCAAGTCAAAATTGTCATCCCTAGTTGGGATGAGCAATTTTGATTTATTTAATGACGAAACAAGTCATTTCATCAAAATGTTTACAATTTCTGTTCAGACTCTACTGAATAAATTAGTTCTTCTTTGTTTGGAGAAAGAGTTTTTTTACACTTCTCGCACTCTACCTTTTGGTCCTTTTACAAGGTCTTCCTTTACGGGTTCACTTTCAAGTCGAGACCCTCGTTCATTTCCTGCTAATTCGTTATTGAAACAGAGTCTTGACCAAGCAAATACTAAACCCAGTGGTCATTTTTTCTTTTCTCTCTCTCTCCATCTCTCTTCCTTCCCCATCCCTACCCCAGCCAAATCTTCGTTCCCCAAATTATCTCCTTCCTTCCCCTTCCCGTCCCTAAACCAAGTCTCTGACAATTCAAAGAAAACCCGTCAACCACCCTTCTCGTTCCCCAAATCGCCATCCTCTTCCTTCCCCTTCAAATCAAAACGCGTCAGACCACCCTCACCTTCGCATCATCTTCTCCAGCCCGTTAACTCCCCCGAATCGATCTTCCCCTGCTACTTTGCTCGCCATGGTCTCCCACTACCGGCCACCATCGATCTGCCCATATGCCATCGCACCCAGATCTTCGTCGTCGTTGCAGTATCATCATCGTCGCTGTCTCGGGCCTCGTCAATTTGTCTTCGTCTGCATCTTCGAGGGAGGAGAAAAGAAGGAGAAGAAGGGATGGATCTGGCCGTCATCTTCCGTCGCGCGATCTCCCCTACAGAACCGCCGATTTGAGCTAGAAGAGAACAATCGATTCTAGGTTTTGATCACGGACAAGATGAAGCAAAGAGGATGGCGCCGGCGGTAAAGATAAACGATTCCCAAATTGGAGGTTTTCGGCTGATAAACCCACTAGTCAATGATATTGATTTGGGGACAGCTCCCCTGAGTTTCAGGCACGAGGAAGAACAGAGCAGATCAACTGATTTTGGGGTCTGGATAGCAGTTCGAGAATGATAGGGTTGGGGGGGGGGGGGATCCCTGATTTTGGATAGCGGGTGTTGGATTCTTGCTTTTCTTTCCGCTGGGTTTTTGCAGGGAGATGACGAAGGGAGGAGTTGCGAGACGGGATTGTTTTTGGCGTCGGAGTGTCGCTCGCCATCGTCATCGAGTTCGCCATCTCCGTCTCTAGTGAGAACAAAACAGAGGGAGAAGGAGAAGCGAGCGTCGAGTGGTGGGAGATGAGAGAGGATGATAAAATAATTTTTTTTAGTTTAAAATATTACATGGCATCCTTGTGGCAAGTGTTGTTGAGTTGTCGATGATGTGTCTGGTGAGTTAGCACCCAGGTAAGCGTTCCGTTAATTTGACTAACGGTGTCACTAACGTCGTTAAAGTATGAAAAGGAAATGGCTATCTTTGTCACAAAACTTTCAAAATTCTGGCTATTTTCGATATTTCGCCAAAAAGTGGCTATTATTGTCACAAACGTGAAAGTTTTGACTACACAGATGAATTTTGCCTTGATTTTTTTATCAAAGAATATATAACATTTTGTATAATGGGGCTCCACATATTTGACTTTTTTTTTTGCCATTAGATTCCTCTGAAAAAGAGGGCGAACAAGGTTCACAGATACAAGAAACCTATCTACTACGTAACCAAGCAACATAGTCGAACCTCGCTATCTGACGAGGCGACAAACCCAGAGCATGCTTTGCTACCGAATGAGCTACTCTGTTGTTCAAACGTCCAACAAATTGGAGGGAGACCGAGGAAAGAACTTGAAGAAGCAAAACAATTTCCTGGAGCAAAATCCCGATCTTGGAATCGCACGTGTCGCCAGCTCGACATTTGTCCAAAATAACTTTAGCATCACCTTGAATGTGGATATTCTGAAGTTGAGCCTGAGTACAATGCACTAGACAATCACGCAAGGCCAGAGCTTCAAGAACATATGGATCACTGCAGGCAGTATACCGAGTCGCTTTAGCAGCGATGATATCGCCAGAGATGTGACGAATGACAAAAGCTGCTGATTCGTCCTCTCCCTGTCTAGTACCTGCATCAAAAGAGCCCACAAAAAGCACATTTGGCGGCACTTGAGGAGTATTGGAGTGAGTTGTTGCTGCTGAAGTCACAGTACTGTGATTCTGCAGAAGGGCCTGGTCATTCTCCTGTACTTGGTGCATCCATTGTGCAGCAAGCTCTTCCACACGGACCTGCTTGAACTCAAAAACAACTTTATAACGATTTTTCCATATCCTCCATAACAAACAAATTACCTGCAGGTAGAGGTAGTCTAAATCTTCACCAATCTCCTTGAACAACGAGAACCGGATGAAACCTATGAAAGATCTTTTTTCCCAACGACCTAGATACCTATGCATACCCACCATCCTCCATAAATGTAGAGCAGCCGGACAACGAAAAAACAAATGCTCAATTGTTTCTTCTTTCTTACCACACACCGGGCAAATGGGAATGATATCCATCCCTCGCGTTACTAAAGCTTCACGAGTCGGGAGGATTCTGTGAACACATTGCCATAAGAAGAAGTGTAACTTCGGCGGAACTTTCCTTCCCCAAATCCAATTCCAAACCGAAGGATCCATGAAAGCAATATTAGATTTGTACGGAATTGGACGACAACACTGAAAGGCAAGATGAAAAGCAGATTTAACAGAGAAAACCCCACTGGATTCATACTGCCAAATAATTGAATCTTTCAAAAGATGCTGAGACAGCGGAATCCCCTGGATAAGGGCAGCCAAAGTCGAACCAATAAAATGATGGATAGCCGCAGAATTCCACGATCTATTACCAGGATCTATAAGACTTGAAACACAAAGAGCAGGATTAGAGTTACCTGGAGCTAATTTGGGAATGATCGGAGGGTCACCTGGCACCCAAGGATCCTGGAAAGCACGGATTGAGACCCCATCGCAATATTAGATTCCACATATTTGACTTTTGCTCATCCAAATTCCAAACCAAATGTAAGATTTACAAATTGGCCAGGCCCACGGATTTTACTCAAAAGCGTCTGGGCCCTGGACTACTTTCGGAAATCGATGTTGGGCTCACAAGAATGAATATTGTCCATGAATCTCAGCAGGATCAACTTGGATGCAAGTTTTGAATCAAGCCGAGTCAGTCGGTTGCGGACCGGTCATGCCGACGGTTTCTATTAACTTTGAATTAGGATTATTAGTCGTCTGACTGAAAATCAAGGTGTATATAGTTTACATTTTTACATGGTCGATTCTCCCTTTTCGTCGTAACACCACTTTGGCTCATGTGTGTTCTCTTCGTGTATGAAAAAATCGATTTTTTAAAACTCTTATCGTACCGAAATAATTCTATAAATACACATAAAAGTAAAACAAATTCCTAAACTACCATACTTATAAAAAAAATTCTCAAAATACCTAAGTTTGGAGTGGTTCGAGTTTGAGGAACTCGAACTACTAACCGGTTCGAGTGTAGGAGACTCGATCTAGTCGTAGATCGATTATATAAGTCTCGAACCATGTGGGACTGAAGTGGTTCGAGTTCAGTGAACTTGAACCACTCCTTTGAAATTTCCAACAGCCTTAACTTTGTGCTCGGTTATTCCTAGTAAATGTTGTAGTACTCAAAATATTATACAAAATAGAAAAAACTTTGCGACGTTCGGATTGTGGAGCACAAAGTTATGATCCTCCAAAGTTTGACAAATTCAGAAATTTGCTCGTTTATGGGTAGCAAATGACGTTTTCTCGGAAGATAGCCATCCAAAAATTTCTCGTTTGGAAAAATATTGCTCTTTTGGCAGGAATTCCCTATATATAAAAAATTTTCTCGTACCTTCGCCCTGAGAAAACGTCATTTGTTACCCCTAAACGAGCAATTTTTTGATTTTGTCAAACTTTAGAGGATCATAACTTTGTGCTCCGCAATCCGAACGTCGCAAAGTTTTTTTTTTTATTTTGCATAATTTTTTGAGTACTACAACATTTACTAGGAATAAATTTTCAAAATAGGAATATTTTTAAGTATAAGGGGTTTTGGAGTAAATTTATCTTTAATTTTCACATTTTCACATATATTCTGAAAATATTTCTATTTTAAAGTTGTAGTCCTCGAAAAGTTTTGCGAAATGAAAAAAAAAGTTTGCTACGATCGGATAACCGAGCATAAAGTTAAGGTTGTTGGAAATTTCAAAGGAGTGGTTCGAGTTCACTGAACTCGAACCACATCAGCCCCACATGGTTCGAGGCTTATATCATCGATCTACGACTAGATCGAGTCTGCTACACTCGAACTGGTTAGTAGTTCGAGTTCCTCAAACTCGAACCACTCCAAACTTAGGTATTTTGAGAATTTTTTTTATTTATAAATGTGGTAGTTTAGAAATTTGTTTTACTTGTACGTGTATTTAGGGAATTATTCCTATCGTACCGATTGCATTCGATGCAAATCGTTGGAGCTTACGGATTCTGTTGCTAGCCTTTGAACTGATGGATCTCTTGTGTGCCAGAAGAATATTCTCTCTGTTGACGTAATTTTGACCAAAGAGGTCAATGGTTAAGTCTCTTCCTTAAGTATGTTCATAATTTTTAGATTAAATATAACCTTTATAATTAACCACAGAAAAATGATTTTGATGACCTTTATTGGTAGAATGTTGACTTTCAACTCTATTTTTCTCCACCGAATGCCGCACACTGTCAACAGCCACTGGGCCCCACCCCTGTCTCTCTCCTCTGCGTTGCCGTGCCGTCGTCTTCCGGCGAAAGTCCTTTTTTTGTTCAATATTTATATATAATCAACCAGAATTCCCAACTCCCACCATTTCTCTTCTTTCTTCGATACTACTGCTGCCCATCAACCTCTTCCCCAAGAATAATCGAACAACAATAATCCTTGCTTCCGATGTCAATGGAGGCCGTGCCCATTCCGCTGGCCGAGAAGCCGATAGAGCTCAGGGCGGTGGAGGCACTGGGTAAGGGCTTCGACCTCAGCAGCGATTTCAGGCTGAAGTTCGCCAAGAGCGCCGGCGGGAGGCTGGTTGCGCTCGACGAACGGAATAAGAGGGACATTGTCATCCCCTCCGCCGGCGGCGCGGGCGTTACCGTGCCTGGTGTCTCCGAGGATGTTCGGGTGGATAGAGGGGATCGGATTCGGTTCAAGTCCGACGTCCTTGAGTTCAATCAGGTATATTGTTTCTGCGTTCGGTCTTAAGATGAGCTGGTGTTGGGGGGTGGAAATTGGGTTCTGCGGATGGATGGCCGGTGGGGTTGAATTTTGAGTTGGATTTTGATTTGGAGGGTTTTCCTTGTTCTCCATCTTTGGTTTGCTGCTATTAGGGCAATTGACCCTTTTTAGGTTGTGGGTTGCTCTGGGAATGGTATGTTCATTGTGAAAAGGGATAGCTCTATGGGAGGATGGGAGATGGAACTTCCCCCCAAAAGGAGGGAAGAAGAATGTCAGCTCAGCTTTGTGTTTAATGCTTGTTAACAGATCTCTGTTCGATTGTTGAAATGGCGCCCTGTGCTTTTGTTGCCGTACGTGGGAGGGATTAAAATAGGAAATATGTGGTTGAGTATGAACGCAGTCTCTACTTGAGACTCCTCCAGTTTTCTTTTTCATACTTTGTTTTGTGGCAATTTAGTATCAGCTAGTGACTGATGCAAGGGAACTGTTTGACTTCTCAAGATCCTTCCTTTCTTTTGAGGGTTTAAGAAGTAAACATGAACCCAGGTTAAGTGGAAAGATTGCACATTATTATTAATTTCTTGAAGTAGAAATGATAGTAGTTGTAGTAGTTCTCGTAATTTTCCTGTATGTGGTTGTGGAATTTTCATGTGCAATCTTTGCCTGTGCTGCCTCGTATGGATTGTCATAATCTAGGCATCTAACTGGGTTTTCTTTGCTTTCAGATGTCAGAACTGATGAATCAGAGATCTTCAGTGCCAGGAAAAGTTCCTTCTGGCTACACCAATGCTCTGTTTGATTTGAGTGGAGATTGGCTCCATGATGCCACCGACACCAAGTATCTTGCTTTTGATGGTTACTTCATCTCGTTGTACTACTTGCACCTGACGGCATCTCCACTGGTGCTCCAAGACAAAGTAAAGAATGCAGTGCCGCCTCGTTGGGATCCAGCAATGTTATCCAGGTAGCTTTTGATACTTCAATGATATATCTCCGTCGGATCAGGCTGCCATTCCTTAGTGTTTACTAGACTGGGATGTGATCTTCTTTGTTGCACATAATTGGTGGGGAATTGCTGGAAACGTTCATGCTTTATAGTGGTTGCTGTCTTGAATTGAATTCTGATCAATTTATTAGGCAGGTTCATTCGTACATATGGCACGCACATAATTGTAGGGATGGCAATTGGAGGTCAGGATGTTATTTGTGTTAGACAGAAACATTCATCCACCATTCCTCCTGCCGACCTCAGAAAGCATTTGGAGGATCTTGGAGATTTTCTCTTTTCTGATAGAAGAAGTCCATCCCTGATGCAGAGAAATGCGAGAGATGGGAAACAAAAGGTAACTGGTCTGTTTCGTTGAACATATTGCATGATAATATTTGCTCCTATGCATTGTTTCTTATGCATTATCAATGTGTGGCTATGAACGTCTACAGGTACCTGATGTTTTCAATAGGATTCTGCAGTCAAACACCATGCACCTGACCAGCATTACAGAAACATCAAGCAAGGAGGTAAAAGAGCAGCCTACGGTGGCACCTTTCATTTCCTGATAATGACCTAGAGGTTTATTTATTGTACCAATCTCGTTTTTCCTGACTTGTACAGGGCCTCACCATTGTTTGTTCGAAAAGGGGTGGTGATGTGTTCTCACACAGTCATTCTAACTGGCTACAAACAGTACCTGCAAAACCAGAAGCAATCCTCTTCAAGTTTGTGCCAATTACTTCTCTTCTTACTGGGGTCCCTGGCAGTGGTTATCTTAGTCATGCTATTAACTTGTATCTACGATGTAAGTCCTCATGTGCTGAAGAGATGCTCATCCAGCTTTCACAACATCTCTCAACTTCCTTAAATTATGTCTCGCTCAGTTGTCAGGACGTTCACATAGCATCATCTTAACTTTGTCGATTGCTCTTATTGTCCAGACAAGCCTGCCCCAGATGATCTGCAATTCTTTTTGGAGTTCCAAGTACCAAAGCAATGGGCACCTATGTTCTGTGAGTTACCTCTACGGCATCAAAGGAAGAAGGCTTCATCCCCATCTCTGCGGTTCAGCTTTATGGGACCCAGGCTTTTGGTTAGTTCCACTCAGGTACATTACTCTACAACTAATTGCTATGTGCTTTGTGCCTTGTGACTGTTGTGGTTAGTTTTCATGCATAATTAATGTTCTGTATAAGTACTATGAGTTTCTCGTTATCATTTACCAAATTTTGCGTTATGTCGATCATTCAGGTTTCAAGTGACCAAAAACCAGTGGTTGGGTTGCGTTTGTATCTAGAAGGGAAGAAATGCAACAAGCTGGCAATACATCTCCAGCATCTCTCAAGCCTTCCAAACCTCATGAACACATCATCATCCAACCCTGCCACCGTCTCCAGACCATGCCAATGGCAAGGCTCCGACCGGTATCCATCCAGCGACCAATTCTTAGAACCCGTGAGGTGGAAGCGATACTCGAAGGTCTGCACGTCCGTAGTCAAGCACGACCCAACATGGCTCCACGATGGAGGAGTTTTCGTTGTAACTGGCGCACAGCTTCTCAGCAAAGGCAAATGGCCCAACTCGGTACTCCACTTGCGCCTGTCATTCACACACTTGCCCCACTGCAGCATCCGGAAGACCGAATGGGCAGCTGTCCCAGAAGCACCCCATAAGACGAGCATCCTCACGAACATCAGCACGACATTCACATTCACTCAACGAACACCTCCTGGCCAGGACAAACAGGCTGGCGCTCCAGCAGCTCTGAATTCTGGAGTGTACCCAGATGGTCCTCCAGTTCCAGTCAGCTCGAGGAAGCTTCTGAAGTACGTGGAGACAGCTGAGATCGTTCGCGGTCCACATGACACACCAGGACACTGGTTGGTAACAGCCGGTAAGCTAGTGGTCGACAGTGGGAAGATTGGTTTGCAGGTGAAGTTCGCGCTGCTGGACTATCCAGATAGTTAGAGTTCGAGTATGTGTGTATAATATAGTGATGGGTGCAACTTATTTTTTGTTTCTTTTTGTTGTATGATAACCTGAGTTGGGGTATACAAACGTTTCGTGCACCCAGAGGCGCTTTACCAGGAGAGGAAAAAAAAACTACATTACAGAGAAGAGGAATTGAAGTGACTAGTACATTTACTTGTTGTATACACAACCGAAGCAATTGACGAACAATCGATACATCAGCTAAACAACCTCGTCGGCTCCCCTATGATTGAACATATCACCATGAACACAAATCCATGGCCATAATGTTGTCTTGATACCTCCATGAACAAGTCAACGAATCCATCACCATCGTTGCATGTCATCATGGGACGCGTTCCAGAACATGCTGCAAAGCCTTCTTGATACCTTCCTGATCAAGTGTTGTTGTCAATTGGATTTCCTGCACCTGAACCGCAACCAAGTGTTCATCATGATTCATGAATTAGCAACGGATTGTGGGGGGTCAAATGAGTTGAATGAAGTACAGGGGCCAAAATGGTACATCATTCAACTAACTTTTTGGTTTTTGGCGAAGACTTTAACTATTACAGAAAACAGCTTACCTGCCTACCAGCACGAGCCAGGAGGATGAACTTTCTATCTATCGGCAATGCCTGTTCAAGGATTCACCAAACAAGAATGAAACCATCATACTTACAGGAAGGTAAAAAGAGAGGAGAGTGATTACAGAGAGGCTCACATTCGAGAGCCAAAGTTGGAGGTCCTGAGAGACCACCCGTTTCTCGAATCCTTGCCTATTGATTCTTATGTCTTCTATACTGCTCACAATATCATCATAATAAACTAGTTAGCTCTTGTTGCGCACAGAATCATCTATAGAGCAGTGAGGAGGCAAAGCAAGCAAGCAAGCTATCATACCCTTCTTCGAGCAGGAGTTCAGTGAATATCTCGGTAAGTCCAGGGAGCGGTTCGATGGTAACGCCATTATACGTGCCACTAGGATCGGTGTCAACTGAACCATCGTCCTGGAACACCATGAAGCTTCTAATCAGAATCCTCTTTTGCAATGTGCTTCTAGGGATGTGAATTGACATTTCCTTTTTGTTATCTACTAACCTGAGGAATTACTTTGTCCAAAGTTTCTAGCAGAGGATCCTCTTCCAACTGTTTTATTGACAACGCAATCCTTGACTTCTTCCTGCAACCATTTCTTCATCATATTAACCGCCGACCGGGAGAAAGAGGACTTGGAAAATAACATATAGTCGACACTTACCAATCGACTTCAGTGACTTTGACCCTCACTTCTTGACCTTCAGTTAGGACATCTCGTACATCTCGAACTAAATCCCACGAGACCTCCGAAATATGTATTAGTCCAGTGAGATGATGCAGACCTGACGTTCATTTTTCAGTTCATTTCCGGATTGTCAAGAATGCTGAATTAGAAAAGAACAACAGTATGCTATTTTTCCACAGCAAAAGATGGCACACATGAAATGGGCATACCATCAGGGAAACGCAAGTGAACAAAGGCACCATAATCCTCCACTAACCCTATTCTTCCCGCAAAAACATCCCCAACATTGACACCTTTCGAGAACATTGCCCATGCAGCTTCCCTTTCCGAGAAAACCAGGTTCCTGTTCCCCTCGTCTGCTGCAATTATCTAATATCAAGAAACCATGAACAATGAAACAAGAGAAGTCCAACTGAAGTTGAGCAGTATGAAGATAAGGAGGAAGGGGCAAGATTACCTTCACCCTAATAAGTGCATTGGCCATGCCTTCGGCTATCTCATGGATAGTTTTGTGTGGCTCTACATGAATGACACCAATCATGCAGTTAAAAGGGAGAAGAACAGAGGTAACTAATTCACAATAAGAGCTCTTAGCTTCTTCATAGACTACTGCCAAATGCTAAGAATGGTGAAATGAGTGAGTTAGGTCGTTGATCAGTTACCTTTACAATAGTGAGCAGGGCTCAACTGTGGATAAGGAAGGAAACCCATAAGAGAATGGAAGCGTACAAGTAAACCCCCGGCATTAGAACCCTCGATCCTGCCAACATGAATCGCCCCTCTCTCCTTGAATTCTCTCGCCGCCTTCCAATCGGCGGATCTCTACACTTACTTTGCAGAAAACATTTGTTAAAGAGAGAAAGCGACCAAATTGAATCATTGGAGTTGGCAGCAATACACAAAAATCAATATCCCAAAGGAAATTGCGTCAGGAAAGCACCCGAGCTAGCTTGGCGGCATCAGGGGAGTCTGCTTCAAGAACAGCTTCGCTGGTGGCGGCGGCGGCGGCGGCAGGGGACCCTTTGGAGTCTCCGGCTCTGACAGTGAGAAGTGAGTGCCTGAGCTTGTGGGTACTTCTCAAATGACTCAACAATGGCGGGTTCACTGCCTGAGAATTTGCGGAGAAGGTGTCAGCGGTGGAGAACAGCTGATGCTGGGAGAGAAAGGAGAGGCCAGCGAGTGATCCACCGTGACAGAGGGTGAAAATTGGCATGGTGACTCGATGACGGGGCGGAAAGCAGCAGCCCAGAGTGGCATTTGGATTGGGTCTAAAGGAGTGGCTGTTGACGACGCAGATAGCGACCATGATAAAGTCGATAACTTTGCCCAAAGCTCCTACCTTTTTTTTGGAGGGTGGGTTGTACTTGTACATTTTGGTTGATGGGGGTTTGGGTTCATAATCGTTACAACCTGATTTTAATGGCTGAATTAATAAAATGAGTATTTGGTTGCATTCATCGTTCAACCTTATGATCGGATAATCCCACCACATTAATAATGAACATTAGATGGGCAGTATTGATGCCTTCACTTCTGCAAAAAACACGAAGAAATGTGTCATAGCTTGCTCTGCCTCTTCCGTGATCTTCTCGCAGAGTCCGTTGATCTCGAAAATGGGTACTTCTATTTTCTATTCGAATTTTGCAATTTTGTTATGACAATCGATTTCGATAATGCTGTTCAAGAGAAAAGCTCTTGTCTCCACAATTTTTGGTGCCCTATCCCTATGCATACTCCCAAGGCATACTCCTTTGAATAGCATGACGAGATAACGTTAACAGATTGTAGGACAAGAACACCAACACTTCGACTATGTAAGGACCCCTAACCCTTCCGAAGAGGGAAGCCATATTTCAACGGTGTAACTCGCATGAACTCATATGATCACTCTCTAAACTTCTTCGATTGTCCGAAATTTCAATAGTTTTGAAATAGACCACATAGACAGACCCTTAATGAAGAAAAAAACTTCAACCACATTGTTATTCTCTATTTTAATGTTCTTACCAATTCATCCATTAGTGAATCTCACCTCCACGAAAATGTTATTTGGTCAATTAAGATTGGAGAGGGAAAATGAAGGTCTACCTCTTTGAAGGATAGAAAGAAATGTGGTTGAATCCAAGCTCTAAACTCCACTAAATTAAGTTGTTCTATTTCCAATATGTAGTGGGGGGAAAACAGGATTTTTCACTTTCACATTTCAAATGCTCGTCTGCCGCCTCAGCCGTTCCAACAGCTCCTCGGATATAATAACTTCCGGGGTCGGAACTATGGTCGCCGAAGAATCTCCGGTCACCGCCGAATCAAAACCATCTGTTCTTGCTTTAATCTTGATCACATCTACCCCTCCATGCCGATTCATCATCACCGCGCTGCTTGGCAGCCTCTCCTCAAAGAAGGCTTTGTGTCTCCTTAGATGTCTGCCATCATATCACAATCCAAATTGCATTAGGATTAGCCTGTTTTCAGATGATGTTAACTTAAAAGTTAGAGGTTGCTAAATGATTCTACCCGGGTAATCGAACTGAAAACCATTTCAGAATCAATCAATCAAATAAATCAAACTCACTGTTAACAGAACAGTTACCAAAAAGGTTTATACTTTATGGTTTTCGATTGTGTTCTTGCAGCCAATAGCGTTAACATATAACCGAAACCAAAGAACCTGTTCTACACGGACGGTTACTAAGCAAGGATTCAGCCATTTACCCCATTTCAACCAGTTGGTTAATCCGAAAAATCGCAACCAGGTATACGAGTACAAGCATGAAACCATTGACAATACCAGGGGAACGATAATACCTGTCAAGAACCACAAAGGTAGCATGAAGGCTTGTAGTTTGCTCAAGAACCACAAGCTTGAAGGGATGCCCCATTGCCACTTTCATCAAAGGAACCACCTATATAATGACCACAGGAGCAACACCAAATCACAAACAAAAGACCAGTGCCAAATAATGACAGTCGAGAAGAATTTGAGCTGTGAAAAGCTAGAGTTCAGAACCTGTTTCTGTTTACAAAGATCCATTATCCCCCGAATCTTCTGATGCTTCTTCGGATCATTTCTCGCTCCACTCTTCCTCCCCATAGGACCTCGCATATCTTCAAGAACATGCCTCCATACATCTAAACCTATCTTGCACGAAACTAGCCCAAGCGAAAAGGAAATTGAAACCAAGTTAACCAAAGGAAATCTCCGATTTTCCAAGAGAAGAATAGATTATTAGCCAAGAGGAGAAAGCTTACAGGGGAAAGGAATCCAAGGCAAGACTCCGAGGAGGGTAACCGAACATCCAGCCTCGATCACACAGTCAAGTGCCCATTGAAGAGGCTCCATGGAGAACTCCTTCAATGCATCCATAACAATCACCACACGTTTGCAACTACCCCTGGAGCCAGGTGATTCCCTCGGTATCAAGACTTGGGCTAAAGGATGAGATCTGGAATGGAGTGATCTTCCTTCTCTCATCATTGTCCTGGAAGCAGTAACATTCATTCCCAAGAAAAATGGAAACTTGATAATGCTACAGAGCTACCCTACTTCCATAGCCAATAACAACTAAGTAAAGATAATTTGGCAGCCGGAAAGTGGAGGCTGCAATGGAAAGGCAATTCCTGTCTGTCATAGGAAATATCAAAAGAGCAAACAAAAATGCCAGCGGCAATTACAATGCTTTGAGCAGCATATTTAAGCATCATATACCAGACAACCGCCAAGGAAAGACAAGCTCAGTTGACAATCACAATATTACAACGCAAAAGTGAGTCATTGGAGCAGGAGAGATAAGTTCATCCCAATGACAATATACTTCCAAAACCAACACTGTCCGCCGCATCACAAAACGGTTGAAACAAGGAAAACCCAAATAAGCAAGAAAGAAGACAACTTGAAATAGTCGAATTTAAGGTATTACATTCGGAACTACATATAACAAAATGGTACATACAAATTCATAATCTTCAAACCTCATCCAAACGCATATTATAGACACAAATGAATCAAGTAGGCTCTAAAAACACACAGTAGTGATAATAATGAACATTCACCAACACTGGAAGATAAGGTGGTTCGGAGTCATAAAGAAGCCTGTCTATTATTTTGATGAGATAAGATCAGTGCAAGAAAGTAGGCGGCTTCCATAGAACAAACGTTACAGAGAGCTTCAAGAGTCTTGGCTAGGATTGGCTGCTGATGGGTTGAATACAACCTGCTCGCCACAAGAGAGGAACTCATGAGGCCCTGCTTCCTCCCTGCCTACACCCATCAAGTCGAGATAGTAAAGGTAATGGGAGATGACGTTGTTCATGGGATCAATATCGCCCTGGCCACAGACATTGTCACCATAGAGAATGTTCATTGTTGTACCGAACCCAGGAATGCGCTTGGACAGGGTATCGTTCTTCGTGGGCTTCCAGTCGCCAACAAAGACCTCATGGGCCGAAGGCTGCGACTTTTTCGCTGGTGTCATCCACATCCAAATGGCAGCCTGGAAAGCCAAGGTAGCATTTTGCTCTATGTACTCGGGGTGGTTCAACAAATCAGCCTTGATACCTTTTCCAACCTTGCCATAGTTATAGTTCCTGTGGAGCCAAAATCATAATAAAGATCAGCAGCAGCAGTGACTAATGGTGTTATTTAAAAGTTCTACACTTTGTACACGTATTCTCATTTTCCAAGTGAGAGAAGGGAGAAAAGAACAAGAGGAATCATCGATATTGAGAAATATGGTTAATTTACACACACAAATACAACTCTCGGTAATCATGATCGGTCGCATCAAGTCTCTTCTTTTTTAGTACCATTCACAGCTGCAGCTAGCTGAAGTAGAGTTCAAATAAGTTTTATCAACACTCTGTGACTGCACTGCATCTCCGCTAGGTTCGCTTAGTTCAACGAAAACAGGAGACCAGGAATAACCCAATCAGAGAGGGAATGTAGGTGGTCACCAGCAATATTTACCAGTAGATAGGAATGGCGCCACGGCCATAGTAATCAGCTCCAGGGGTACAAGGGTAGGTGTATTTGAAGTAATCGTCACAATACGACTGCTGAGGGCTCATTTCCTTATTATAGCATAGACCCCAAGCTAACGGCCCTCCAGTCGCCACTCCATAACCACCTGAAGAATATCATCAACAACATTGCAGAACTTGATTAGCTTTGAATCTCATCTCATCTCATCCATGGCCAATTCTCACAATTCCCACTATAACAAGATTCACAGCCACCATTCCGATTCCAATTATAGAAATTCAACATTGTGGCCCCCTAAATCCTCGATTTGAACCCTCAATTCAGCACAAACAAAACAACAAGAATGAATCCGAATCTAGAGTTGGTTGACTCACAAGTGGTTTTGCTGCCGACATGGGCAAGAAAAGCGGCGAGCTCCTTCATCTGCATCAGCTTCCCGCCGGTGGTGCAGAAACCGTCCGGCTGGAAGAGAGAGGCAGCGAGGATGAACGACCGGTACTCCCAAAACCCGACGGCGTGAGCGACGGGGGTGTTCCTCTTGGAGAAGAGATTCTCAAACTGGTAGGTCTGGAAGAAATCGGAGATCGTCTCGTTGCAGCAGTAAACGGAAGGCGTCTTGCATTCCCAGCCTTTGGTACAGTACTTCCTCCCCTTCACCTTCTTCACCACCACCGCCGGCTCCGAATCGTCGCCGCGGACCACCGCCGCCAAACCCACCACGCAGAGCATCAGCAGCAGCAAGGCCGCCGCAACGCTCCGATTGGTAGCCGCCATGGTCAATCGTCTTCGGGAAAGTCAGAAGACGGGGGAATGCGGCAATGGATCTGAAGAGACGAATTCCAAATCTCTTCTCTGGTACGGGAAAATGGAAGGAGAAGAAGGGAAAGGGGAGATTAAGGGAGTGGCGAAGGAGTGTTTAGATCGGTGGTCGTTTTCCAGCCTAAAGTGGCGATGGCGCTTTTTTGGGGAGAGAGAAATGTTTGGTGAAGATCGACGGTGGAGATTGTGCCGCGCAAATTGATGGACGGTGGAGATCAGGTGGACATAAACAGCCTGGAAACTGTAGGAATCTGTTATGGTTCCGGTTCGGACTTCGGACCCGCCCACTCGATTTCCCACCGACAGCCTATATTTCCTGCGAGAGACGAGCATTAAACCGGGCGAACCGGTTGTTGGCTGGTCATGTGTGGGTCACAATCGTAAGACCGAATCATTTTAAGTTTCGGTTGGAATGGAAGCGATCCAAATAAAAAAAATGTAGTAAATCACTCCTTATCGTTTTCATACATTTTGGTAGGGCTGGAGGTTCGGTTATCGGTTACCGGTTAACCGGTCGGTTAAACCAATAACCAAAAATTATTTGCTTCGGTCGGTGGTCGGAGCTTATGATAGGTAATTCGGTTAACCGAGAGTAACCGAAAACCGGTTATTCGGTTAACCGACAATAACTGAAAATAACCGACCGACCACCCCCCCTCAACAAAACGATGTGAAAATACCCGGTATGAAGTTTATAATTTTATGTTGTTGAATTTGACACATTAATTTGGTGATTTAGATGTAGAAATGTAAGTTAGAACCTTTCATTTTAGGCAATTCTAATAATTTTACCCGGTTAAAATCGAACCACAATCATTTTTTCGGTTATCTCGGTTAACCGACCAACTAACCGATAACCGACCGGTCGGTTATTGGTTAACCGAGGCATTAGCGTCGGTGGGTGTTCGGTAGGGGGAGATGGTAGTTCGGTTAACCGGTAACCGACCAATCGGTTATCGGTTATAACCGAACCGAACCGAATCCACCCCTACATTTTGGTGTGTTCGATTCAATTTGATTTATTTACTTCTTATTTTTTGTATACCGAAAATCGGAAGGTTTTGAAATTTAGGAATGTGAATCAAATAAACCTTGTATCGATCTTACTTGAGCCCATCCAACCAATTTGATTTAGGCGTGAACTGAACCATTACCTACTCTTTCTAGATGGTTAGGACGATAATTGCTTGGGAATTGGTGAAAGGGTAATGTATTGCTACCCGAATTTGTTCAAACCTTACTTTTGATGGATGTTTGTACGAGTGTTAGTCACTCGTTCAATGAGTCGACTGACACGATAATTCCCAACGTTTGTCGAGAGGTTTCTTCTCAATATCGATACTTTCTTCTGGGCTTTGGAAGGGAGTAGACATGTAGAATAGGGTAATGCTCTATAGTTTCCTAAAACGTCTCACATATGGGTTGTGTCTGGTGAGATGAGACTATAGGTGAGTTATGATGCAAGAAGATGGACTTACCATGAGCATATGAAAGAACACCATCAATGATACCCCGCTCAAGAGCATTCACTACCACATTGGTAGATGTTGAAGCCAGGGAGCGTACGCCAAGATTGACCATCCTTTATGTGCTTTTTGTAACTAAGAACGCCTCAGACAACTCAAATCAACACAGGGGATGCTAGACCCTTTAGTTATCTGACGATCAAGTCGAGAGTGTGCTTTTAGAGAAAAAAAGTGAAGTGAAGAGTTTTGTTGTCTTTTTTGTTATGCTTCCTTATTATTCTGTTTACAGCAAAATATTTTCTCTTAAAATACCACTTGAGTGATTTTGGACGATATGAGCCCCTTTAAATGGTTTGGACCATGCACAGTGGATTGAGACTGTGTAATCGGTGCATAATTGTTGGGAGTAAGCTGACCATTCATAATTTGGTCACCATATGTCCAGATACCATCCAACACCAAATTGAACGGTATCATCTTATATAATGGATATCATTCAACTTCTTAATGAATGGTGATCATTCCATATCATGGATACCATCCAACCCCAAAGTGGGTGATGACCATCACACATCACAGATATCATCCAACCCCCCTAAGTAGATGATACCATCTCATATTCATGGATGTCATCCAATCTAAGTGGATAGTACCATCCCATATTCATAGACACCCTCCAAAGTACTAACTAGATGGTATCCATGGTGAAGAATGGTTACTATCCAATCTAACATGACAACATGGTGGATGACTACTATGCCACGATGATGTGTCCATAGACTTCCATTGACGAGAACTGACTAGTCTAGATACTACAGAGCTACTTTTCGAGAGGGGGAGAGAGAGTTGTTTGACGACTCTGGGCAGCAAAACTTTGAAGCAACCTTGTGGAGCAAAAGAGACAATCACAATCCAACACACAAACAACTTGTTTTAACAGTTAATCGTGTTTTTTTTTCCTTCTTTTTTTGTAGTGTGTGGAGCTCTCTTTCATAGTCGTAGTCGCAGAACTTTCATGGAATCTCCATAGGATCAGTCCAGACAAGCCCAACAGCAGCGATAGAAATTGAAATTTCTACAGGGTACTACTACTACACACCGCAGCGCACAGTGCATATGTCTGATGATCGATCTATTTATTGATGGGTTGCGATTTGCGAAGCTTCCCCACAAGCGTGTTGAAGAGACCTTTTCTGCACAGTAAACGTATTAAATTACGTCGTCACTGTCACAGTTCTCGTCGAAGCAGTTCGTCTCCATTGTTATTACAACTAAATGCGAGCATATAATACACACAGCTGCTTTTTACTGGTTAGGTGGTTCACTATCGGCCAAGCAATAGGGACCAACCATCTGTCTACTCGAATGGTTTGACTTCAGTGCTTCACCCAATTTTCACTAAAAACTTGATTAACCAATCAGAACAGAGACTCCACCACGTTTTATCCGACCTTAGCAGACCAGCAGTATTCATGTGGTGAAGACTAAAGAACAAAAGAAAATAAAAGTTGGATCGATGATGGTTGCTTCTGATATTTGTGGTGTATAATATTTACCTGGTCGAGGATCGATGGCGGCGTCGCAGTGGTCGGTGGCCACAGCCATGGGAAGAAGAAGAAGAAGAAGAAGAAGAAGAAAGAATATCGTCGCTAGCTGTTGGAGTGCAAGTGGGTTGCCGGTAGGGTAGGGAAAAGTAACCGTGCCGGTAGATATCTGCTCGAATCTGATTTAATTGGGTAAGGTAAAATTTGATTTTTTTATGATTTTTAATGAGTACGAGTAAAATCCGAACTCGAGTAAAGTGGGGTGATGAGTTGACATGATTTTCACACTATCCAACCCGTACCCCTCCCCCCGCCCGATTATACGGATCAATACGTATATTGCTCAAACATTATCATTAATTTTCTTCGTGCTGGTAATTAATTGTTGTAATTTTTTCACTTATTTAATGTCGGTATACGTGTAATTGTTAACATGTTCGTCGAAATTATAAACATAAATTATTATCGATGTAAAGTGAACGAGGGATTAGAGTGAACGAGGAGTTACATCATTTGTAGTTTCTCGTGATTGAGCTTAAGTTTTGTTCACGTAGCTCCATCGTTGGCTGGAAGGATGTATGTCAGGCCTTCATAATAATGTCGCGCTATCTTCAAAATCGACTGACGATAGTAGATATTGTTCTATACCATCAGGTTCGTTCGTTCTTCGTTCTTTTTTACATGGATTCTTCTTCGTTCTTTTTTAACATTTGCTTTTAGCATGGAGAAAATGAAGAAGTGTTTTGTCTGCATAAAATTAACTGTCGCATGACTTAACTATGTTAACAAGCTAGAACAAAAATTAAAGTCTAATGACTATCAATAAACTACACGGCCCAAAGTGGACAAGAAGGCCCATGTATTTTTTCTGATAGGGACAGGAAGGCCCATCGACCACCGAACCAATCCTCCCATACTTGTATTATTACTTTTTACAGTCAATTATGTCCCTTTTTCCATTTCTACCCATCCATAATTTTCCTTTTATATGAGATCGCTTTCCATCTTTTATATATTATAATCTAATTATTAATCATTGAAAGTTAACTAGATTTTTAATAATGAATTGTCCATAATCTTCCTTCTCTATTTTTTCGGGATCGTTTCATTCATCTGAAAGAGGATTAACCGAGATAAGCGTATTGATTAATGATTGATTAGTTGAATTAACATTTAACTATAACTAATCCCCCGTAAAAAACTGTAATCCGGATAAAATAAAACCCCGCAAATCCCACTAAATTAAACAGAAAAAAAACCTAATTCTTATCCATAATTCGAAAAAGAAGGGGGAAAAATCATTACACTGCAAATCCTTATCCTATTTCTGTCCAATTCATCACTTATTTAAATATAAAAATTAAGTATTTAAATATTATTCAATATCTTCCCCCAATCGCAACTTCCAAATCCCCAAACCAGAACAGAAAATAAAGGGAAAAAATAAAAAAGGCTCCATCTTTATACCGAAAAAACCACGCCAAGGAAAATTCCCCTTTTTAGAATCCGATTTCCGCTCCCACCGGTGGCCGTCAATCCATTCCCCTCTTTACTGAATCATCATCTTCCTCCGGCGGATTGGATCCAATTCGCTTTTCTTTTCATTTCGCCTGCGGCGGATTCTCTCTTTGGTTGTTGTTGTGTGACTTGGTTGCGGTGATCGGGGAATTCGCGAGGGTTTGCGGGAGATTTGAGATTGGGGGATATGCAGGTGGAGAAGGTCGGGAGGGATCCTTCCTGTTCCATGGGGGTGGATTGTTTCATGAGCATAGCCAGGGCGTTCGGTACGTCCTGTTTCACCGATGAAGGTTCTCGCGGCGGCGGCGGGCTGTCGCGGCAATCTTCCGGGAGTAGCGCGGAAGCGGCGAGGCGGAGGAAGAAGAGGCAGATGATGATGAAGAGGAGCGATTCGAAGCTGGAGATATGGTTGCACAGGGTCCCTGGGAGGTTGTTCTTGAATAGCTCGTCGGAATTCGCGTCTCTGTTTACTAAAGCTGGGAAGAAAGGAGTCAATCAGGATGCCATGGTTTTCTGGGAGGTCAGCTTGCCTTCCATTTCTCTAAAAAAATTTCCTCCAGTACTTATCAATCTTCTACCTGGGTATTTCTTTGGGATTCCCAAATGTAATCGCAGATGCTGATTGGATGCTGGTAGCCACGGGTAGATGTTTGGATATTGTTTTTTTTTGGTTTTCCCTTGATTTACCTTTCTATTTGGTAGAATGATGATTGGACCACTTGCTCTCGCTGCAATTTTTACATGATCTCTGTCTGTTTTGATATTATTTAGCATAGATCGCTAAAGGTTTCAACTTTCAGATCAGCAACTTTTCCGTTGTTATGGATCAACTGTTATTTATGCAGTAGATGCTAGTTCTTGGCCATATCACGGTGGGAACAGTTGAAAATAGGCAGAATTCCTTGCAAGTGAAACCAGCTAGAAGCTTATTATTGACATGGAAGATTGACATCTTATTAATGACATTTGAGAGGCTTTTCATGGGCAACTCTGATTAGCATGATGCAGATCACCTATATCTTGTGCATTGATATGGCTTAGTTGTAAATTTTCTACTTTGTTTTGTTTTCAGGAGCTACAGTTTGTCATTTCTGTTTTGGCGGTGGCGTGTAATGATCTTGCTGACATGCTTCCTTTCCTTCTTCTTGCATCTGCTTTATTTGCATAGCATGTAAATTTGTACTCGGTGCATCACTGGGAAGAAAGTTTGTCACATCCCTTCCTCACGAGGAAACTTTTTCTCATCATTCCTAGACCCAATGGGTTGTGGAATGGATTTGCACAGGGTACTGTAATCCATATTGTGGCCACAGTTATTATATAGCCTGGCTTGGTGCTAGACTACTTAATTTTGTTTATACGGTGTGAAAAAGATGCCGAGAAAGTTACTGAGCTCTTGCCTGTACGGTGTATTTGGTGATATGGATACTTGAGCTTATTAGGATCTCTACTTTCTTTAATTTTCCTCTGGTGATTGATTGACTTCATTGAGTATATTTACTAATTTACCTTCTGAACAATGTTCATTTTCAGAATTTCGGCCCAAAGGAAGACACAATGTTTTGTGGTATTTTTGATGGCCATGGTCCAAGTGGTCATCTTGTTGCGAAGAAAGTGAGGGACTCTTTGCCTTTAAAACTGAGAGCACAATGGGAACTAGATTGTACCAGCGGTGAGCTTGGCCTCATGAGTGGTAATACTGTTGGAAGAACTGCATTAGCAGAGTGCTCACTCAATTCATTTCAATCAGAATCACCAACGGGAAACTTAGATAATGGAAAAAAAGACGTGCAGACCGACATTTTTTTGACATTTAAAGACTCATTTTTGAAGGCCTTCAAGGCTATGGACAAGGAACTGCAGTTGCATCCTTATATTGATTGCTACTGCAGTGGGACAACAGCAGTAACAGTGATCAAGCAGGTAGCAATCAACACACATCTCCCTCTATCCTTTTTCTATATTCACAGATTTAGCTTCCCGTTGGTATGAATATAACCCTCTCATCTGCTATCGTAGGGGCAGGATCTTATCATTGGCAACGTTGGAGACTCCAGAGCTGTGTTGGGTACAAGAGATAAAAACAACTCCCTCTTTGCAGTTCAGTTGACTGAAGATCTCAAACCTTCTCTTCCAAGTATGTTTCGCATTCCTTTACTTCCAAGTAAATAGTAGAAGTGGAAGCGTGTGAAAAATTCTTGAAAAGAAGAATGATTTTGAAATGATTAGGTGGTCCCACAATGTGTTGACTTTTATTTCGGTAGGTTATTGTCCATTTTCTGCAATTTAGTTACATGGCCCGTTCAAATATTAAATGTTTGTAAGGAAGGACATGAATATCAAATTTGGAGTGCTGCTTTATCATTCAGGAGAAGCAGAGAGGATCCGATCATGCAAAGGAAGGGTGTTTGCTCTTCCAAGCGAACCGGATGTTGCTAGAATCTGGCTTCCAAACAACAACTCACCTGGTCTGGCTATGGCCCGTGCTTTTGGTGATTTCTGCCTGAAGGACTTCGGCTTGATTGCGGTTCCTGAGATTTCACACCATCATATCACGGATAACGATGAGTTCGTTGTGCTGGCTACTGATGGTGTATGGGATGTTTTGACAAACGATGAAGTTGTGGGGATAGTGGGTTCTGTCCCACCATCGAGTGCAGCTCAAACCTTGGTTGACTTAGCTCATCGAGCTTGGAGGACTAAGTATCCCACGTCAAAAACAGATGATTGTGCTGTCGTCTGCCTCTTCCTTGGCTCATCCAGTGCCGAGAAGGTATCGACATCGATGGATTGATTAAATACATCCTCTCTCATGTTTAAATATGATGATCATCAATATGCTAGAAATTGTGGATATGAGTTGCCACCTTTTTGAGGCGCTTCCTGAATTTTTTCATTTGTTTGTGGTATCTCTGGACATTTTGTCCAGAGGTATTTCCACCTTGTACTGTAAATAAGTTTCTCTCATCTTCTAGCCAAAAGAAGAAAGGAAAACAAAAGAGAATGTGGAGGTAAAAGGGTTTTTGGGGGTGTTGAGTTTCTGATGGAAGGAGGGTTCCATCTATTTCAGTAAATTTTTTTGGTCAGTCGGGTAGGTGGCAAACCAGTTTAAATCTTTTTTTCTTTTGCTAGGACTTGTAGTAGATTTTGGGAGGGTAATAAGTGTTGTATAATCTATGAAGTCCGTCGCTGTCGTCGGTCTCTTTGTTGTGAAGGTTTGATGAATGAATGAAGTTGTGGATCTGGGGGGGGTGGGGGGAAATCTGTAGATTTTGATTGTGGCCTCTGCTTATTAGTTTGGAGGTTCTCCTCAGCTGTCTTTGTCGTCCTTGTTGAAGATTTGTGCAGTTTGCAACCATGGCTGCTGTCTCTTCTTCTGCAAGTGGCCATGTTATGGTTCCCCATTATGATGTTGACATTGTAGTAACTATTTTGTTACAGCGAGTGGACTTACACATTTTAAATGAGCATTTTCTTTTTTTTTTCTTACAGAAGTTTCCACATTTGTTTCATTATAACCCGTATTTTTGCATCAGACAGCTTTAGCTTCAGTTACTTGCTACTGCTTATGCATAACAATCTGGCTGCTACACTGAAGTGGGGACGATTAGCATCTGCAGATGGCGCTATCAGATCGTAAGTCGCTGGATTAGGTGCAGCAACATTTGAAATTGTACCATCGTGTCGATCCAAAATATGTTGAAGGCGATTGAAAGGTTTCGAAACTTTTGAACAATCAGCGCAGCAATTGGATGGATAGAGTATATAGATAAAACTAGATGCTGCAGCCAAACTCTGAGCAAAACAGAGCTAAAAAAAGCCAGAAGGAAAAAAGCTGGCATAAAAAGCCAAAATATGAATCATTGGGAGCACTTAATGGTCTCGTAATTTTATCCACAGCTCATACGTAAGCTGTAAGCACCACTGTATGGAATGGAAACATACGGCGAGATGTAAGCCATGACTGCTGCTGCTGCTGCTGGCAAGAACGGTGCATTTGTGTTGGAGAAATCTCCAGATCTTGATTAATATCTTGGTTATGGCTTCTACTTTCATACCGTCTTTTCTCTACTTCGAGTTTTGCGCAGATTGCAAGCCATTGCTGCTGCTGCTACTGCTACTATCGGACAATCCTGGCTACGGTTGCAATGGTTGTTGGGATTGGGAAAGCTTGACGTGATTCGTGATTACATCGGATTGCGTGTTTCTACGTCTCGTGACTGTCTAATGGATGCATCCAATGACAATAAGATACGAAACACACGATCCGAGGTTGAGACCGTAGCTCTTAGCCTGATTCTACTTTAGGAAGGGCGGGCGGGCATAACGTAACTACTTGAATGAAAACGGCCTACACATGACATGGGAGCTGTCTGTCAGATACTAAATCCACTACCAGTTTATGTTCTTCAGAACATTACAAGCACAAGCATGTGGTGTATGACAGAAGAAGAGAGCAGCCAGCCCACATCAAAAAGCTAGCGTCTTTGGATCTCTGACCTGCCAACGCCCAAAAACACAAGCCACCATGCCTGCAATTGTTTTGTTGGTTTTATGTCAGGGATAGAAAATGGCAGCAGGATGCTCCTGACTCATACCATGTGAAAAGGGAATCAGGTTACGGTTCTCGTGCACATTGAGGGTTAGGACATCGCGTAGCGAAATTTTAGTGATTGGTGAATCACGGAATTTGGGATTGAACAACAATTAACGCGTTATGACTATAGGTGATTTGTTGGAGGGTGGCTTGACGCCACTGTACACGACAATATACTTACAAAACTGTTCTTCCTTGTGTTTCCGAAACGATTTGCTGACTGCATTTAGTTTCAATTTCGAGGGAACAACGGGCCTTCAGTTAACGGCAGCAAAGAGAGGTAGGTCAGGGAAGGGAAGTTGTGAACAACTGCCTGGATCAGAATTCACATCGAAGTCAAATGATGATATTGGTACTCACATTTCCACGAATAGACCGTTAAACGGAACCAAATTGAAGCACTGTATATGGATCGTTACCACGAACGATTTCGAGATACTCATATCCAATCCAACCCATGTCAACTGGGTCGGGCATACCGAAGTTACCTGTATGCAGAATGATGCCAAGGCAAAGATGCAGATGAGGGGGAGGAAAAAGGAAATCTATTTATCTATCAAGCATCAACCAGCTACATACAAATGATCTGATATCGCGTTCATCAGAAGGACCTCCTAGGCCAATGTGATCAAACCTGAGTCTATTTACACCAATTACCAAAGCCTAGCTGTAGTAAGCTCTCTCTATAAAAGGCCCCCCACAACTCACTTTGGACGAGCAAAATATTTACCCAAAGCCAATGTGTGGGGAGAAAAACACTATCTTCTATCAATCATCTACTCATCATCTCCTCTTCAGTAGAAAGTTTTTCTTTATCTTGCACTGTTTCGTGTAGGTTGCTGCAGTACTAAAGGAAACTCGCTATAGTAGCAATGTACTTAGCAACAAGAGTACTACGGCCCATTCTGCGCTGAAACTGGACGCAGAGGATGGAATAGTGTGGGATCCCACTAAATGTACTGTTCCGGTCTTCTCATCCTGCACGGTGATGGTCGATGAACCTGAAACCAACCACAGAACACAAGGATTAAGTAACACTGAGACTCAGTAGCACTAGCAAACAAAGTATTGGAGTTCAACTAGGACTTGACCCTAAAAGAGTTGAATAAGGATGGAGTATGCTGCTTTGATTACACGAGAAAAGGAAGATATTGACTGAACACCATAGAAGATGTGAATATGAGATTCTGTAGTTCTAGCCTCATAAAAGTCAAATAAGTGAGATGAGGCGTCTGAAGAGAAGTGACATAAAGACTCACAGTTATACTCTGTCCATCCAATGGCTTGCTTTTCAAGATCGTACAAAACCAATTTATTTGAGAGTACTAAATCTGCAAATACATGAATGAAGAATAATCAGAAACAGGGCCGCACCCAGAAGAAGAAACCGCGATTGGAAAACGAAACATGCAGCTGATATGTAAACCAGTGAACAACATTAACAGCTAATTGTTATGCAAGTCATGGTACCTGACGACAGTTACAGTCCACTAACAACGAAAATGAGCAGATGTTTTTATACCTCCTAACAAAGTCATGTTCCTTCTATCCCTTGATTGCAGTCCACTGTTTTGCCAACCAAGACACCAGTAACCCTCCTGCAAATATTACATTAGTATAACAAACTTGCTTTTATTAATCAGGTGGCATTCAGCAATTTCAAGAGATGGGGCGTTCACAATGATTTCATGAATAAAATAGCAGCAAAGTGGATAATACATAAACAAGATCAAGTCGCCTCTACAGCTCAAAAGAAGCTTAACATTATAGCAGCCATATTATAGGAGATGGTCTGGTGGAAACATTATAGTCTCGCCACTCATGGTCATATGTCAAGGTTATGATTGTAATCCCATTAGATTGTTGAAGAATAATTTCGGAAACTAGCTTAGTCTTATCAACTAAGTTGCACAAACCATAGAGAACTCATTACTGAACTGAGAGCCTGGTCATCGTTTACAGGTTATATTTCAAGGATTATGCCATTTTCTTAGAATCCTGTCCTATTGTTGCTGGTCAGCAAGAAACTTTTTGGTGAAGCTATACAACAACAGCGATTTCTATAAGTGGCAGAAAAGAAAAAGAGCAAAATATCCACATAATCAAGGATCAAACAAGTGGCACTGAGTATTTTGACTGGTATATGAAAAAGAGCCAGAAACTACAGAGTGGTATACTTACAAATGGGAATAGATATTCGTGTGGATAAACCCTCAGTAAGAGTGAATTTTCAAAATGGAAAGTCACATTTGGAAATGCATCATCCAAACTGCAATGGAATATGAAACAAACATTGAGGTGAATTTTAGCAAAGGAAAAAACTATGAAAACGAAACGGCAACACATTCAAGCTGGAAAATAAGCTTCTACTAATCGAAAAATTGAGTTCGCAACAAATCACAAATATTTTCCCTTATTTCTTCCATACAGTCCATTTCTAACTCAAAGCAGGCGGTCAACTAAGTACGAAGAACTAGAAACACAGTGCTCATTTATATGTACCTTCCAGAATACTGAAAACATGTATATTCATCGTGGACAGTTTGAACCCTTAGATTAGGTTGCTCAGATATTATCTAAGAAAGAAACAAGATCAATGAGTTAGGCAAATTACACAAACTAGAACCTATGCATAGGACAAGCCTTTTTCATTCCCTTACCTTAGTTACTAAAGGCTTATAAACCATTTCTGGGAGGTAGGCCAGTGTTGTACCACTATCAATGATTGCTCCCTTTTTGTCCCCAGCATCAAATACTTCTGCCGGAAGATGTAGCATATCGTGACCAACTTGAACTGCCGTCATATTGACATTGTAATGGAGCCTAAAATTTTAGCATCAAGATAGAACATCTCATATTAAATTGCATTCACAGAGACCCATGGCAGCTGGGAATGTAAGACAAAATCAAAGAACAAATACCAAAAGCAACCAGACTTGAGAAGTGGCAAACAGAGATAAGTTTGGCTAAGTGGAACTATAACCACTCACTGGTCTTGTATGATTGGTGTCATATTAACCCTTGGCTCCACAACATGCCCAATAGCAAATATACCACCCCCGTTTTCACCATCCAAGCAGTGAGCAAATATCTTTTTCACTCTTCCGGTAGCGGCCAACTGAGAAATCATTGATGAATTGGCTTTTCCAAATCCAAGTATCCCATCAAGTGCTGCTTCAGTAGAAGAGCCCAGATCCCCTGATTGTCTAGCACCACATCTATCATGCACAAATCCAACCTTGTCAGAACCAAAAAGCTAGATGACATGATCATATACTGAAAACAACAAAGAAAGTGAAAAAATATCAACTTTGGAGGGGAAAAAGAGAGACAGATAAAGAAATATTTCGGAAAAGAAGATATATAGCAGATACACGAGAGAACAGAATGAATGAAGTAAGATTAAACAATGCAAAGAAAGACTATAGAGACACCTACGCAGTCACATACGCATTGGACAAGCAGAACTACAAGAAAATGGAAAAAATGAGCACAAGAAGTGTACAGCACATAAGCAATTATCAATTCACAAGTTAAAAACAACTAGTACTATAAACTCAAGCGAGTACTGATGAGCTAGCTAAGCTTCAGAGCACTTTAACTTCCAATTGGAGTAGATAAACTGTAGTAAGCTAAGTATCTTACCCAAAGATCACGCTTCCATTTGCTGAGGCAGTTTCAAGGTCTCCAGAAACTCTGTCATATTGCACAGCATCCTTAACAAAGTAGCCTGCAGTAGAGCTTCCATCCCCATATATCTCTAAATATGGACAGGTCACGTTTGCTGTGCATCCTGACAATGGGCCGCCATTAACCTCCGAGCAAAACTCTTGATCACAAGTAACCAAGGTCCCAGAAGCCGACTCATTTATATCATACAGAGTAAGATCTATCTGCCAAAGATCAACCCCACTAACTTAAGCAGAACCCAGCAAGGAAGAAGCAAAATTAGACGGAGGAAGAGAAAGATAGGCATACACCAAGTGAGCTTGTTTTAGGACACTCTTTGCACTGAATACAGTTGACCCACATGATATCACTTCCTGTATCCACTTGCACATAGTAATCGTTCGAAGGCGTCCCAATTCCAATCTTGGCATAGTAAAGCCTGCGGAATTTCCCCCCGGAGAATACAACAGAATTGAGAGGAGAAACCGAAAGGAAATTCAACCCCGAAATTGAGAAACGGATATCTGAAACCCAACAGAATTCTAGACAATTCGCAAACGCACCCGACGCCGTTGGGGCGGCCGGTGCCACCGAGCGGAAGATCGACGCCGGCGAGAATTTGGAGCTGGCGGCGAACGTCGTGAGCTTTGAGGTCACTGAGAGTGCGCTGCATACCGGCGTACCGGTATTTGACGCTGAAAACTCCGTTTCCGGCTCCCGGGACGCCGCCAGCGGCGGCAGCCAGGGTGAAGGATGCGACGAAAAGGAGTGGGAAAATCAGAGCGAAGCAGCTCCTCCACGGAGCAGCAGTCAAAGCTGGGGAAGCCACCACAGCCAACATCTGGTTCAGCGCCACCGCAACCATCGTCGTCGTAGTCGCCGCCGACGCCGGTCGAGGGTGGCAGTTCCTCTTCCTCGTGGCGGTCGCCGTCCCGGAGTTTCCAATTGGAATTCCCCTTCTGCGAAATTGAGGAGGAAGACGGAGGAAATGGCAGGCGTTATTTGACGAATCGGAAGAGAGTTTTTAAGTTTTATTCCTTTTCTTAAAAAAAAAATTTATTCTTGTTTTGGTGGGAAAGTGGTGGGGTCCACTGGAGCTAGGCGAGTGCTGGGGTCACGTTGATTTTTCAACGTTGACGTGTCTGTGAGCTGGACTGACTGGACATGTTAGGACAATCGGAGTTGGGCCGCCCGTGATCTGGCCCATTGGGCCTGTAGTTCTAAATACCCGTATTGTTTTAAGAACAATTTCCTACTTGTGATCCAATCAACGATAAAACAATTTACATTGGTCTGTACCGGAATGACAAGGGGAAAGCCCACAAATAATCATGTGGAGATTATTTTAGGTGGCTGGTGATTAGGGCCGGAAATTTGGTACCGGTATTTGGGATATACCGAATACTGTACCGAATTTATCTATATTTGATATTATCGAATACACGTATTATTTCGAGGGATTGGGATTGAGATTGGGATTAGGATTGAGTTTCAATTGTTATTCGGTATTAGAGATTACGATATTGGAATCTGTATATACCGAAATACCGATCAATACCGAAATATAAGCTAGTGTGTATTTTATCCTCTCAACTAGACTCTCTCATTCACTGCTACGCGATCCTCAACCACAAAGAGTGTTATTTAATTATACATAGATCATTACATCACTATTTCACACTAGTATTAGTCGTCTCTCAACCTCAAATTCATCAAATTAAAAATTATCAATTAAAAAAACTTGAAATGTTAGCCCTAGGCAATTCAAGACTCTTTGCTTAGTCTTTTTGCCCAAAATTAAACACTAAATTCTAATTTATATAGTTGATTATTAATTGCGAAGGTAATTAATTTTGTATTTGATAATATCGATTGGGATACCGAAGTACCGATTGTGATACCGAAATATTTAGAGATTGTGATTAGGATACCGAAATTAGTTAGGGATTGAGATTGAGATTGATTTCAGGGTGTAATTCCGTATTCGGGATTTCGGTATTTGGTATTGGGATACCGATACCGTACCGATTTTCACCCCTATTCGTGATCAACCAAGTGTCTTATGAATGACTCGACGTTTGACTCGATAAAAGTTCGTTCGGTTAAGAAAAAGTTTGACTCGTTCATTAACTTCAAGGAGTATTACAGTAACTAATTATATTATTAGTACAGCACTTGCATTTTGGTGTGCTAGTGGAAAAAAAAAAGAACTAAAGAGCGGATCCCCAACTTTGAGCTAAGTCTTGTTCAACTCGTGAGCCAACTCGACTAGGTGGCTTCTTGAGGTCAACCCGTGAACTCTCTTGTTTTTTTTAGTTCATGAGATGTCTTAACATTTTAATTAGTGAGCCAGCTCGACTATAGGCTTACGAGAAAATCAATCTACATCATATGAGTTGATTTGTTGATAATTTATGGGTTTAGTAAATTATATATCTCAACAAGCCACCGAACCCAGTAATTCTCGCTCGCGAGCTCAACAAAGCACAACTAAACTTTGCTTTCGTAAATCGAACAAATCAACGTTTTTTTTCCAGAATCAAACGCGAGGTCATCCCGTGTCAAACGTCATCGAGCCCCCCTCGTGAGCATAACTCCAACTCATCAGCACAGCTGGTTACTGATCGGATCCGCGCTCCGGCAATAAACTTTTTGCATGTACAAAACCAATCACCAATTTTAGACTCCTCTCCTTGGTTGTGATCGCCCTCGATCACTTGACTAATGACCATCTTTATACCATTCGTTGGACCTAATCACATCTCATGAATCGTAGCTTGACCATACGAATCAATCTAATACATATCTTCGACCTTATCACACCTTCACGATGTCCAACGAGCAAAATAAAACAAAAAACCGTATCCTTGGACAAATATAGAGTTAGTTAGTAGTAGTAGTAGTCGAAAAATAAAAACTATAAAAATCATAGTTTGTACGTACACCAATGTCGCCAACCTTTTGCTTGAAGGACGTATCCCCATAAGCCGGCCGCCGGTTTGGTCCGAAATTGAGAAACCAAGGAAAAAAAAAATACAAAAAGAGAACGAAAAAGACCGAAGAATCTGAATTCCTCCCCGCCGGCAAAGTAGAACCAACGACACCAACGAGTCACTATAAGAACAGAGCCGATCGATCGAGCAAAGGAAAAAGTAAAAAAAGTTACCCATCTTATATACATAACAACAATGGCCGTTCTCATTATGCTACTACTTCTGGCGGCCCATTTTCCGAGCGGGTCCGCGGCGGCGGCGGCAGGCCCAGACGACGTGTGCGGCCCAGACAGGCCGTATCTCCACGTGTCGGAATTCCCGGGGTACGTGGTTAACGCGCTGAATTACGTGGTGAACAATGCGGCTGCCGGCTACGCGAATCCAGCGCAGGCGCAGACCACCGACGTGGAGTGCTCGACGTTCTATCCGGACGCGACACATGGCAATGCGTGGGCGGGCGCCACGTGTTACGCCGGCGTGACGCCGGGTGGATGCACGGAGTGCCTGTCCGTGTTGCTGCCGCACGTGCTGCCGTGCAAGAGGAGGACCCTGGGGGGAGCTTACATTCCGGGGAGGTGCTGGCTGCGGTTCGGGCAATACATGCCGGCCGCGTAGGGGGTCGCGTCGTCTGGGAATCCACGAATTCGATTTAATTGTCGTCACTGTTTGCAACTGCAATTTCGATATGATAGAAGGATCACTACCTGCAGGAGATTTCATAAGTTTGTTCTTCTGTTGTTGTTATCCAGCACAAGAAGCTTCACACCATCTTGTAATTTTTTTTTTCCACAAGGTTTTTAGTTGTTCGATGAGAATGTATGACCATTTTGTTTGGCAGGAAAATACTCACTATACTAAGTCATATTCACTGTCATCTAAATTCAAATACACTCATACCTAGTAGAAAGCGAATTAATACTTACGGCACAGTTAAGTCATATCGAGTCATGCCAACTAGCTCATATCCAATAAGAAGTAAACTAATTATCATATTCATCTGACTAGGAATATTCAATATCTAGTCAACTCATATTCACTAATGGTAAAAACTCAATACTAGCAAATGATATCAAACTCAGAACTCTGAAAAAGAAGGGAGAGACAATGCAGCAGAGAAATAAGCAAAACCAAGACATCAAATCAACAAGCGTTTGTAGTCCAACGGTTAGGATAATTGCCTTCCAAGCAATAGACCCGGGTTCGACTCCCGGCAGACGCACATAAACTCATTTTCAGCAGACAGCTTAATGAGAGTGACCATTTTTCTAACTCAAATGAGGCGGACTGAGAACTTGAAGGATTTTCTTTTTGCCAACAGGGGGAACTTGAAGGATTTGCAGGTCTGCAACTACAAGTGCACCACACTGAATGTCTGTGATGAGACTGTGACAGCCTTGCTGATTACCTTGTGAACAAGTTCCTCTGCCTGTTCATCTTAGAATGTCACTTGATTCATGCAACTGTACGAATAATCTGTTTGTCTCCGATTCGATTCTCAGAGAACAGAAGCGTCGACTATTAAGAACCAACAACGAATGGTGCTACAGATCGAGCACAAGAAGCAGGCATATACAAATAGCTTACCTTAATGCCCTCAAAACGAAAAACGAAAACCCAGAAATGCGTAAGGTGAAATACATAAACAAAAATGACTTTGGCCATAATGACAATGAGAAGAATCTTATTGTTCACAATTTTCAAAAGGCATATAAAATTAAATCTCCCCCTCTGCCTTCCTTTTTGATCTTTTGTTCCCCTGCTATGTACAAGTTACATCATTTCTTTAGGGGGAGGGCTTGCTGAGGCAGAAGAACACACAGGGAACTTCTGGCCTGGCCCTGAATCTAAGTACCTCAGTCAAGATTAAAAAAGAAAAGGAGAGAATTAAATCAATGGAACAGACCAAAAACTCCTCAGTCAGCAACTCAGACAGAGGCCAACCCAATAGCGCTCTCTCTCTCTCCACACCACCCCAAAAGGCAGTTTACATATACAAAAATGAGAGGGAGAGGGAGGAAAGATGCATTCTTCTTTTGCCTGAGAGAAGGCAAAAAGCAAGCACCCAATCTTTACTTTCTTTCTGTTAGCATTGCTCTTCAAAATTGGGAGAACACATGACCAGCGACCAGAGCTCCGACCTAGCTGTCCTTGGTGGCGGCGGCCCTCTCTTTGGCACGGAAGTCCTCCAAGCTGCGGTATTCTTCCCTGAGCAACCTATCCAGTTCGGGGTCTTTCTTCAGTGGCTCTTTGTTGCTCCGGTAATGGTGGAATGCCCTGATTCAAGTAAAACTCAGGAAGTAAGCTTTCCATACTAACTAGTAACAGAAAGCTACCATGCTGAAACTACAAGAGGCAAAGAGGAATGTCACATCTACGTACCAGTACTTTTCAAGGCCGTAAAGATTGCCTCTGCGGAAGAAATCAAGAGTGAGTTCTTCGAAGTCCTTGTACAAGTCATCCGTGAACGACTTCTCCAAACCATAACTGAAAAGTGAGAACAAACCATGAGCCTCTCAACCAGTAAACTCTGGATAGTGCCTTCCTCAACTCTATCACGAGATAAACACAAGGGAATAAACTTGTTAAGCATGCATACCTGTAGAACCTGAAAAGACACTCCATTCCATAGTTGTAACTAGCATCAGCATCTTCTATGGCAAGTTTCCGAAACTCGTTGTACATCGAAGGGACAAACATGTCTCTCAGGAAAAAAGACCAAAATCTGTATAATGTGTTCATTTCCTGCACAGGAAAGTAGTGGACCCAAAATGATTATTCCATATGAAAACTGAGGATGCAATGTTAGCAGATGACTAATATAAGTTGTTTAACAGAGTTGACTTTGCCGAGCCTCGCTGACTACTAACCCATACATTGCATCCACATACAGTGGCTTCAAGTTCGCACAACTATGGATCTTGCTAAAAGAACTAAGGGGAAAAAAGGTTTTCCCCAGGCAGACATGGATTATTCATATACCTAACCCTTTTGATGCAAGTTCAGATAAATAATTCAGAGATATATACCTCACTGCAACCAATCCCCATCTTTTTCCTGTCATTCAGGCATCTTTTATGATATTTCAGGTACCTAACCATAAAAACCAAGATAAGTAAACCCTTCTATAACCCCACAAACATCCCTCACAGACTAGCATATAATAGGAAGTACAGTCTTACTTCTGTTGCTTGAAGCCATTTTCTTCCAAAAGCTGATGACTTGGATGTTGAAATGGAGGAAATGACTTTGGCGTGCAACCAACTGGTGGACTACTGCCTGAAAGATTACTGTGAGGTGAAACACTTAACATCGAGGACCTGGGCCTGCAAAATCAAAATTAATCTCTGCGTCAATATAGTATCAACCAGAAAGGATATCAAACATATATGCACCATTGTGTTTTTCTTTCCAACTGCTATCGTGATAGGCTAGGATGATGTAGCCAATGCAAATACAGCTGAAAGACCATACGATGATAAATTAACCTCACCCATGGTTCTCAGGAGGTGTAGAGCTAAAGAAAAATCCAACAGAATTACTAGGTGGGCTTTCAGATACGGCCCCAAAAGCTTTACGTCCTGAGAAGAATCTTTGTTTATGAGACAAATGTTGCTTTGATGAATTTCTATTCTGTTTCTTGATATTAATGCCACTTCGAGAGTCCTCGTGGGCATTACTTCCTGGACTTCCAGCAGCAGTCCTTGAATGTGATACTCCAGGAGAGTTAATTGCAGATCTCAAGTTTCCATCTCTAGCCTCGTAACTAGAACTATTTTTCTTCCGATTCCTACGCCTAGCTCTGAGCTCCTAGAGTAATAATAACCATGTAAAAATTAAGATGTAAGAGTCGCGAAAACCACCAGAGTGGTGAATATCAATCAACAATGAGTGGTTCATTTTATTGCATAAGAATACCTACCTGTTCATAGAAATAGAGACCATCATTTATTGCAGAAGCAATTTCATTTGAAATGGGTTCGGATTCTGTACCACCAGATTTTGATTCTCCATCTACGGTACTATTCTGTAGAAAATAGTTCCATAAATTACATAGGTGTTTGTAGTCACAGCTCTATGATAAAAACTAGGAACATACGAGCTACAAAAGAGAACAAGTGGGTAGAGAATAAGTCAAAACAATGCTGCATTCACATAAAGAATGTGGAGACATCCAACAGAACTTCTTCATTTCCGCTTTTTACAAAATTAGTTGTTGCCTGTGTTACCATAGTATGCAAATAGCATTTTTTATGAGGGTGACAGTATGCTACAAATGGTTGGTGCATATGCAAAAGAGAATATAGTCACAAACAGAAGTACCTGGGTGACAATTACGAGTCTGTGAACATCCTGATCATCAACCATCATCTCGTCATCATCCTCATCCCTGGAATACAGTGTGATCATGTAAGTTAGAGAGAGAAAACAGACAGGTTAATCACTCGGATAGTAATATAATTGGCACCAATGGAACTTTTTACACCAGTTCTGTCTGATGAAATCCCAACAAGCATTATTTGCTCATCACATACTGTGGCTGGACATCATCATGCGAGATCGTCATACTTGACAACTTAATGACAAGTCCATTACAATACAAGATGCATGAAAGCTACTGACTAAAGAAATTGTCAAAGAAGGGGGTTTTGAGGATACACCCTCCTTCCATGGGGCCAATTAGTCAATTTAGCCATCAATCACATTCATCACAATTCAGAAATAAAAGAGACGGAGTTTGATATTATTGAGCAAGAAACAAGTGATACCATGAAATAACTCCTTGAATAACATGCTATTATGCAAAAATTTAACAAAAAAGATACAGAGAGCAATCAGTTAGATAAAATCACGTATAAAGCAAATTCAATACACGGCTAGGTTTGATATTGTGATATCTGAACTGAGAAAAAAGGTATTAGCCTGAAGAGTATAAGAAAATGCAAGATCATAACTGAATACCTCTTGTGTGGAGAAGGACAATCAACTTTCAGCACTTTCTGCTCAAGCTCCAGCTCTTCATCCAGCATAAATGTGTTGGCAAAATCATTCGACAGATTTCCAAGATTCTGCACATCAATATGCAATGACATCAGCATCTTTGATACTTCGTAAACACCAGAAATTGGAGGCTCACTCACATTCTCAAATTCTCGGCTCTTTGTCTCAGACTCAATAGATTTGTTAATGCCTTCTATTTGACCAGAAAGCGCAGTGTCAGGATCATTTCCATTTGCCGAATTGTTCACCACGGAGGCAGTGGCATCAAATTGGTATTCATTGTTCTCTAAAGAGGCTTCTCCTGCATTATCTTCATTAGCATTCCCTACAATCAAGCCATCAGCAGTCTGATCTTTCAACTCTTTTGACTTCACGTTTGATTTTGGAACCCATTTTGACCACCCTTCACGTTTCCGGACCTTGTCAGCCTGCCAATGTAACAGATTGATGGCTCAAAGACGCAGAATACGTAGAAGGTGATAAAGTGGATATCTATGCAGTTTCCATACAAATACGCCCACATGCAGTAGCAATAGAAGCATGCAATTTCAGGAGATCCATCATAGTAAATTGACAAACAAAAAAGCACTATATATGAATTCAAACACAGAAAGATCACTGACTTGAGTCATCATACAACAATGACAAGTAGCATAAGACCCATGAACCCGGAATCAAGCAATGAAACCAGCTTCAGAATTAACGAGTTACAAAAATCCAAACCTGTACTTCCACTGCATTAGAACTCTGTAGAGCATCAAGTATAAGTGATATATCTGTAGTCATCCTTTTCAACTGCAAATGCATCGAAAATTGGAAGGCATGAGCACAAAAAGCTTAACCATCAAGAAATGGAAATAAGTTTATGCAGCAGACAATCTATATCCAAACAGTAGCAACAGCGCATGCATGGGATGTGAAGTACACAAAAACAGAAGTGTCAAAATGAACCTCACCCTCTTGAAGTCGGCAATCGCTGATATTGAGACCCATCCATGCTCATCCATCAAGGACACCAAAAAACTGTCAGTTTGCAGATTTTGATCACTGCAATCAAAGGGAGAATGTAGTCAGCACAGAGGAGAGATAGTTGTGCTGAGGCAACTTAAACAATCAGGTTTGGCAATGAAAGGTTCAGAAAACTAGAAACAAGATTGAATTCAGAGTGCTGAATGACATACAGCCTTGCTTATGTGGATGACATGAATCAGTTCTTGAATTTAACTGAATTCTTAATAATCTGTCCATGCAGTTGGAATTAAAAGTGAGAGTAATTCTCCTCCATTCAAAAGGTCCAAAAGTTCATCTTTGATTGGCAGAAGTTAAAATGTAGAGCAAAATTTCAGGTTAGACGTAGACTAGAAGAAATGGGCTACATGGGTCGGGACATATGGATGATAAGGAAAATCCAGGTCATCCTACGAAATACGATAACAATGATCAGAATTGGGACAACAAAGTTTATACATATTTTATAATCTGGGTAGGCCAATCTAGAGGGTGCTTCCTGCAAAACACAAGTACACAATTCTAGGTCCAATTTGATAAAAGCACACCCAAGAGTGGAGCTATAGGAGAGACAAGGAACTACCAAAAGAAACTACTTACCTGAAATAATACTCTACTTGTTTCACGACATGATCTTTCAAAGTCAATGGCTCAGAGGTGAGCATAAGATGCCCAGGATTCATAGGATATGGGATGAAATGTGGCGGATGAGGTCCCCTAAAGCCGCCAGATGGTACCAAAGGGATAGGGTACATGGGCGAGCCTGTAGGACACAAAACACTAGCTCAAATGAATAAGAGCAATATTTAGACTAATGATTGTAGAAGAACTCGATCGAATAAAAGGTATGAACATGGAGCTAGTGGGGGTGCACAAAGTGATTACCAGGGAAGGCTGGACCAACCATGAAGCCTGGACCCGGAGGGAAAAAGGAGGGCCTGACCATAGCCCTTGCACCCATTCCCTGTTGCAAAGGGATATTAGTGCCTCTGGGATTAAATGCTCGTTGATGGTGCCATGTGTGACCCACATGGTCACTGGATTCTTGTACATTAGATCTCCTATTTGGAAATTTTGGTTGGTAACTATCAGAGTCCCCCTTCATTGGAGACTGAACACTATGTGGAGGAGCGAATGGTTGAATTGGAGACGTTTCAGTTCCAGGCTTCACCATATGAGGTTCAATAGTAGGAAACGGTGCAGGTGGGTAAGCAAAAGTAGGTACTGGAATAGGCGGTGGGGGCATTGCACCATGGAAGGCATTAGGCATCATTGGTTGCTGGTAAGGTAAGGGTGCTGGGAAAGGGGGTGCAGCATTTGGATTCCGCTTAGCACCTGATCTATGATGCCTGGACGATGAGTACCTATGTCCCGAATTAGGGTGCCCACTATGTGACTTTGGTTGGCCTGACGATCCCTGCAAAATAGCAAAAATTTTATCAATTCTCTCTTCTTAAAAATGCTCGCCATTGCCAAAAGCCTACAGCTTCAATCTATATCTATCAGCTAATGCCCACAAAACATTTTGATACACACATTACTGCTAACAAACTAACTGATTTCCACATTTACTATCTGTCAATGACCCATGGCAAATGTGGATCCAAACATCACAACACCTTTCCATTAACAAAAGAACTGAAACATCACCTGTTGCTGTTGCGGTGGTGGCTGTTGAGGAGGGGCAACCACTTCAGAATTAGCCCCCGATTTGGCACTAGCGTCCAAGTTCCTGGATCGTTGCTGCGCAGCATCAGCAAGAGCAGGCCAAGACGCATCATTACCACTCATCACCGGAACATCACCAGCCGCAGTCGGCTTCTTCCAAGGCGACCTCGGCGGCGGCCCCTCACTCATCGCCGGCGCCGCCTCCTCGTTCCTCCGATCATCCCCGCTCCCACCACTCGCGTCATTCTCTACCACCCCCATCCCCGCCGCCACCTCCAATAACCAACGCAAAGCACAGACTCCACAATCACAGACAGCAGGGAGCTGCACAGAAAGCAAACACAAACATCCCATCAACCCTGAAAGCCAAAACGAAACAGATGCACAAAAATGTCGAAACGGAAACGGAGATGAGCGCGCACCAGAGACGAACAGTGTTATTTAGGGTTTTAGGCGTGCGCTAGCTCCTGGTTAGCTCAACGGCAGAGTGCGAGATAGTCTGTGAGCTGGTGAAGGGGAGAGAGAGAAGAGAGATTTGGCAGTTAGCAGATTTCTGGGGGAAATTGTTTGCAGCTGATTTCTCAAGCTATTTCCAGGAAAAAGGTTCTGTTACGCTTTTGATTGGCTTCTTAATACTCCCGCGGAATCACACCATAAACTCTCAACAGAATTCTTCCATTTTTCACAATCAAACCTCTCTCTCTCTCATCAAATCATCGTTTAAGGTTAAAACTCTGCCTAAAACCCTAACGTGGTCGCATGCCTGGGCCTGGACTTGGGCTTCGGCCGGCCTGGAGGGTGAAATGTTGTATGGGCTTTTATCCAGTAACGTTAAAACTCTGCCTAAACCTCTAAAGTGGTCACCTGGGGTGGGCTTGTAATTGGGCTTAGGCCCGTCTGAATGGTGAGAAATGTAACATTGGCCATTGGTAATTATCGAAACGTTTCTGTCCTTCTATTTGGATATGGAGCTCCACCAAAAAAGGAAAAGGAAATATCGGAAGGCCGGCGTTGGCACACTGGTTCAACGGCAAGGGGGGTTTTAGCGGCAGGAAGTGGATAATAAAGAGTCCTTAAACCCTGCGGAGAGGAGAAATGGATATGGCTGCTTCACCACTCTCCCTCAAGCCCTTCGTTTCCTCCCATTCCATTTGCTTCAGGTAATCTTTTACTGAGTGGAGAAAGCAGTGAACTTTTGAAGTTGTGATAAGGTGTTCGATCAAATTTGGAATGATGGGTTTGGATTGTTGTCTGATATGGTGATTCTTACAGTGGATTTTGCCTGCTTATGGTGGGTGTTTTGGTTATGTTTGCAGCCCGACGAAACTGCAGGGTTATCCTCCCAATGGTGTTAAAATCCACAAGAGGTTGGAAGTGGTGGCTAAGGGTATGTTGCCGCCAAGGAAGTTTATGCAGAAGAGGAGGAAAGTGGAGGTGTTCAAGGATTCTGCTGATGAAGCGGATCAGAAGAACTGGCGGAAACTGATGAAGCAAATTGAGGATACAGGGTCGGCTGTTTCGGTGCTCAGAAGTGAGAGGATTCAGAATCAGGAGATTCCACGGGACCTGGTTTTGGGTACTGTAATGAGATTTAAGCAGCTGAGGAAATGGAACCTCGTTATTGAGGTATGCATTCACGAGAGAAATTGATTTGATGTTTGTATGAGGTTTAATTTTAGATGTGTTTAGCATTGGCCTATGGAGAACATGCGCAAGTGGTTCAGATTTCACTTATTGGTAGAATTACTATGTTGAACTCCATAAAGGGCTTTGCACAAGCCGAGAAAATGTGCATTTCTGTTGTTAGATGCTAATACAGCATAAATCTCCTACTGGTAGATTCTGGAATGGCTTAGGTCACAGCTATGGTGGGATTTCGGTGAAAGAGATTTCATTCTGCTGATTATAGCTTATGGGAAACAAGGAGACTTCAACAGAGCTGAGAAAGTTCTATCATTCATGAATAAGAAAGGGTATCAACCAAATGTTGTATCCCACACCGCACTTATGGAGGCATACGGGAAAGGTGGTCGGCTAAAGAATGCTGAAGCCATATTTCGAAGGATGCAGTCTTTAGGTCCTGAACCTTCTGCTTTGACATATCAAATAATCCTCAAGACGTTTGTTGAGGTAATCTATCTTACTCTTCTCTATTTGACATGCGGACTCTGAGGCCCTAGATGATGATGATTCTCAGTATATATTGCAAAAGGATAAGTAGGTATTGTGTAACTTAAAATTCTCTTAGTGTTAAAACCCTTGTTCTCTCCTGTCCCTTTCAACTTGATTTGCTTCTTTTTTGGTGATGAGCCTTCCATTAAGGTTGTTGTGTTGTGGTTACAACAGGGAAACAAGTTTAAAGAAGCTGAAGAAGTTTTCCAGAGTCTCTTGGATGCGGAAAAGCCACCATTGAAACCAGACCAGAAAATGTTTCACATGATGATTTACATGTATAAGAAGGCTGGGAACTATGAACAGGCTCGTAAGCTCTTTGGAATTATGGCGGAGCGTGGAATTCCTCAGTCAACTATCACTTACAATAGTCTGATGTCATTTGAAACTAATTACAAGGAGGTCTCCAAAATCTATGATCAGGTAAATTTCAGGTCTAACGACTTTGCTGGTGAATCTAATATTCTAGAAACGAACAAGAGAAGGATCTCCCGAAATCTTTGCATCTCAATTACATTGGCCTTGTAGTAATTGGGGATAACTAATACTCAATTCATCCCCAGGTCGGACCTTGGCGACCACATTTATAAGAAAATTATATTGGTAACATCTGTTTAAGGGAGAAATCTAAGTGTTCAGCCTTACAATATGTTGTCAATCTGTTGGATATTAAGCTTGGTGGTCATAGCTAGTTAGCCTTTGTTTCTGACTTTTCTGATTTTCCGAGTAAAGGTCAAAACTTTCATGGTTTAAGGACATAAACTTGACAGTTTTATTGTCCATTTATGAATCCCACAAGATCACCAACTTGATCACCTGAAGGAGAAGTAGTATATTAGTTTTGGTTTGCTCACATGACCGTTAACATATCCAACTTAATTTTTTTCTTGGTCGATTATAAATAAAATGAACTTATCAGATATATTAGTGTAATGTGTAATTCTTTTAGATGCAAAGGTCTGGACTTCAACCTGATGTTGTGAGCTATGCATTACTCATCAATGCTTATGGGAAAGCTCGGAGAGAAGATGAAGCTCTCGCTGTTTTTGAGGACATGATGGATGCTGGTGTCAGGTGTGTTGGACACCAAACTATTTTCGTTTTTCTATTCTGAAGTAATATATTTTTATCGACAAAATATGTCATTCAGCCTTTCATTCCTTCTTTTACAGGCCAACGCACAAAGCTTATAACATTTTGCTTGACGCATTTGCTATCTCTGGAATGGTAGAGCAGGCTCGGACAGTGTTCAAGAGCATGAGAAGGGACAGGTAATATTATATATCTGCTTCTTCACCGTCACTCAATACTGTTGAACTCATTGATCTGCTTCACGGTAGTTGCTAAGATTGCCAATTGAAAAATGGCCCTTTACTTTGTTATAGGATCACTCCAGATCTCTGCTCTTACACAACAATGTTATCAGCATATGTCAATGCTTCCGATATGGATGGTGCCGAGAAGTTTTTCAAGAGAATCAAATACGATGGACTGAAACCTAATGTAGTCACCTACGGGACGCTGATCAAAGGGTATGCTAAGGTAAACGATCTCGACAAAATGATGGAGAGATTCGAAGAAATGCAGTCGGATGGAGGTATCAGACCAAATCAAACCATCTTCACTACTGTAATGGATGCTCATGGCAAGAACAAGGATTTTGCCAGTGCTGTTTCTTGGTACAAAGAGATGGAGTCACGAGGGCTCCGGCCTGATCAGAAGGCAAAGAACATTCTTCTGTCTCTGTGCAAAACAGAAGATGACCAAAAGGAAGCTGCTGCAGTTACAGGGATTGCTGAGAGCGCTGTACCTTCTCAGGCCATTAATGGGGCATCTAGGTTTGCAGATGAATCTGATGACGAGGATGACGACGACGACGATGATGATGAATATGATGAAGACGGGGAGGATGACTATGATGAATTCGATGGTGAGCCAAATTTGGGCTATGAGCAGGAAGGACTTATACTTTCTGGTAAAGATGTTGGGCTAAATGTGGATGGCCTGCATAATCTGACTGTTCTTGATTTGTAAATTCATGGTTAGGATTTTTGGTTAAAGTTAAGTTATGTATTTTCCTCCAAAAAGGAAGAGAGTAAAGAGTGAATGTGTTTAGCTTTCATACATGTACTAGAATCAATATCCGCTGCTACGCCGCGGGAACTAAAGTTAAAGGAGTATGATCGTATGGTGGGGTAGTTTAGGTGACGACGAAATGGGATTGCTTTATCATTGGGAATTGTATGGGTTTCAGAGTACCGTAAGTGTGTTGTATCTTGAGTTCCATAGTTAATTAGCGTTATGATCCTACATGTTGCCAATGAGTTCCACAATCTGAAAGCGAAAGCAAAAATACCTTCTCAAAATTGATTTATCAATCGTTTTTCATGTCTTATGAAAGATAATAATTGTTGTATCAGTAGTATCTAAAGTGTACATAAAACATTAAAAGCGGCAATTGAGATTTTGAGAAAAATTTGTTATGGCTTACATCCGAACATTTAAAATCTACACATCATAAAAGGACACGCAGGGTTTAAAGTGCATCCATGGTGGCGAAGGTAAGCATTAGTGCGCAGGGTTTAAACTTTAAAGTGCATCCATGGTGGCGAAGGTAAGCATTAGTGCATGTTTCTTGTAGCATTAAAGCATACAACCTTGGCATAAGAGAAACAGTCAAATTTTCCTAGCTTCTTTCCCAAGCTGCAGATTGACTAAATATAATTTACCAAAATCCATGGCCATTTTGTGGAAGAAGGAAAACTCAGAACTAGTTTCCAACTACAAAATCTCTGGTAGCCGTATACTCTGATTGTAAAGTTGTTTGTAATGAATTCTCCCATTGCATCCAGGGGCGGTTTTCGAACGACTCCCCAATATGCTTTAGTTGTGCAACTCACCCACTCCATAGCTCAACTCACCCTCTGCGAAAAGATAACGTTGTTCTTCAAGTTTTGAGCTTCGGAAACATGCGAACAAACCTACATAAGCCTTTTCCAACCTATAGATTAGATGGAACAGTTAGCACTACGGTCAAAACCTTCAAGTAGTAACAACAGTTTGAAGATAACATGTATGTACTCATGGTGAGCCATAGCTGGATGGAATTGTAAGAGAGCATAAAGAAGGGACCCCAAAAAGAAGCATTAGTTGTGATTGAACAGAAAACTGATAGTAATCCTAACCAATGATTAAAATCATACCCATACCTCTTGTAGTTTGTAGTGGAAGAGTGATACAGAAAGAGAGATCAATAAGTGTCTTATCCTTCTTCTTCTTCTTCTTCTTCTTCTTCTTCTTCAAACGTAGCATTATGACCTCTTGCGGGCTGCTCGGGAGAAACCAATTTGAGGCACTCGATGTCATTTTCAACTGCTCTGCAAGTGTGAAAGAACTGAATTAGATTGTGAAGTTGAAGTGCATAAAACTGAATCAGCTGCTCTTGCAAGTCTCCATGGATGTTGACGGGGATCAGCAGACAACTTCCATCATTGTTGGCCAAATAGAGTACAAACCTGTAGCATTCTAGATCGTGGAAGGACATATTATCAGTCACATTCAATTGCACATTTAACAAATAGCTCTGGTTAAAGTGAGAGCACTAACAGACATAAACATGTATATTCATTGGCTTGACAACACGCATACTCTAATAAAACCGAAGCTCATGCCTATTTGAAGAGGTCTTTGGCTCACCTCATCATTAAGGGATAAAAAATCTATTGAAAAATGGGGACTAACATACACATACCGACATACGATTCTTTGATTCATATGAAAGAAAAGTGACTCTAAATAAAGATAACAGTTCATTGCCAATTGTTGTACTATGATCTACAATTTGGATAACAAACTGTTATCATTTTAAAATTTGGACAATTATAGTACCTTCTGCACAATGGGAAATTGATAATGACATTTATCAAGTTCATATGTAAAAATAGTTATCGTACTTGATAAATGTCATAAATTGATAAATCTTTTGAGGATTCATTATTTCCCAAAAGAAATAGTTAAGTGATCATTATGTAAAAATAGCATAAATAAGTGGCCGTTTTAACTAATCACCTCCTGTAACTTTTCAGGGCCATTAGGAGGTTAGCAAGCCATCTTTCCCCATTAAGACGATAAACGTGGAATCGCGTGGAGGCAACAGCTGAGCGTAAAGAAACAAAAGAAACCGGGTTCCCAAGCAATTAGATCATCGTCGTCACCATCAGCAGCCAGGTACTCCCAAAAATGTTATCTACTTATATTTGTTTCACCTGTCTTTTCGTGTTTTTCCTCTCCCGTTTCGCGGGCTTGTTTTCTGCCTTCTTCATCACGAATCAGAGGGAGAAGAAGAAGAAGAGAGGTGATGATGGCGAATCAGAGTATCGTCCGATGCTTGTCTTCGACTGATTCCATGGAGGTGGATTTTTAATTTGAATTTTCTAGCCTTCCCTGTTTGCTCCTGCTAGCTTTCTGCCTGCGGTTCCACATTTTGGCGCGCGCGGTGAAATTTTGCGGTTTTGCTGTTTAGAGATTTTAGGGTCGTTCTTTGATTGGTCTCTTAGGGCTCAAGTTTGATTCTTTTGTGCTGTTCAATTGGATTGAGGCGAATTGAAACGATTGCTTTTGTATAGTTTTTTTAGATTTGAGGTTAGAGATGTTGTTCTGATATGGGTTTTGCTTTTTTGATGCTATGATGGTAGATTTGGGGTTGGTTGAGAGTAGAGAGAAATTGCTGCAATGGGGATTCAGACAATGGGATCTCAGAGCAATGGCCAGCAGCAGCAATCCCATGCATCACAGCCATCTCATTTGTCTAGCCAAAACTCATGGTATAGCCTTACTTTGCATGAAATCCAAAACCAATTGGAGGGCAGATTGCAGAAACCCTTGGGGAGTATGAACCTTGATGAGCTTCTGAAAAGTGTATGGAGCACTGAAGCAAATCCTTCAATGGGGATGGACTATAGCGACGAGGGTGCTTCATCCTTTGCATCGTCGGTGCAACGCCAGGCTAGCATGACATTGGCCAGGGCTTTGAGTGGGAAGACCGTGGATCAGGTGTGGAAGGAGATTCAACTTGGACAAAGGAAGAGATTTGGTGGTGGGCAGCAGCAGAATAGAGAACAGGAACTTGGGGATGTGACTTTGGAGGACTTCTTGATACAAGCGGGGCTCTTTGCTGAAGTATCTGTAAGCCCTTCGATGGATTTGGTTATGGTCGAGGCTGAGACCCCTCAAAGTAGGACATTTTTTGCAGCTGGTCCAACCAGGGGTTCGTCGTCTCCTCTGCCTTCACCTGGTGGGATGCTATCAGACGCAAGTATGGGGTCTGGTGGTCGGAAAAGGGTTGCTTCTCCTGATGCAATCGAAAAGAGTATTGAAAGGCGTTTGAAACGGAAGATAAAGAACCGAGAGTCAGCTGCCCGTTCTAGAGCTAGAAAACAGGTGGGCTTTTGCACATTGTTATTTCCAAGAGTTGTTCTATCCCAAATTCCTTTGTTGCTGACTTAGAAATTGGATTTGCCACTTTGCAGGCTTATTGTAATGAGTTGGAGAGCAAGGTTTCAGGTCTCCAGGAGCAGAACCTTAAGCTCAAGAAAGAGAAGGTTGGTAACTTTGGGTTCTGCATTGGTTAGTTTGTTACTGTAAACATGAATGGCTGTCACTCTGAAACCTTGAACATCGGGGTATGAATCTTTTCAATGAACAATCTGGCCACCAACTCCACCTGGACATTCAGAACTAACTGGCTAACCTTTCAGTTCCTTTTATTCTGACTGGTCAGCCTTGTCAGTAGTAAAAAAGATTCAAGCTTGCTTAAGGCTGTTCTCTTACTTTAACAAGTTGGTTTGCTCTGTGAACTGTGATAGTGCAACTCTTTTTCTGATGTTTGTATTTGGTTTTGGTAGGAATTTGAGGAGAAGTTCGCTTGTAGTCTGACAGCAGAAAACAGATACCAGCTTAGAAGAACAAGTTCAGCATCTGATCTGTCCTCTTTAGGAGTTCTATAGCATTCCCTGCTCGAGAATCTTCTCGATGTGCTGAGCCGACTGCTGCTGCAGCTATGGCCGAAGTGACCAGCCTTGGCTTCAGCCATGGCTTCTAGCTCTACAAGTCCTCTGTGTGATGGTCATTATTTAGGTCATGGAGCTCATGTGTATATTCAGGATTTTGCTAGTTTCTTTTTGGCTCTTTTTCCCCTCTTTTGCCCAGCTAGGGTCCAATTGATATTATGTTAAACATGTAGAACAGCACCAACTTCCAAAATGTGCCATCTGGTTTGCTACCTATGCCTCTTGAGTCATCTTATCAGCAATTAGACAGTTTTGGTGTATGCGGAATGCAAATGCCTTGCATGTACCAGTCAATTTATTGCAGGAATGTGTGCCCTCTTCCTTCATACTGATAATCTGACAAACAATATGGAGTAGGATCCTGCCAAAAGGCAACTCTGCCTCATCTGGGATCACATTATACAGGCCAAATAACCAGCTAATAACTCAAATAAGAAGTCTGAATGCCTTGAAAAAGATGAACCATTCGCAATTTGTACAATACAAATGCAAATAACAAACCAAACAGTGCCATAAAACAAACGGCAATACTAACTCCATCATGTCCCAAAGCGAAAAACTGAAAATGAATAGACAGTAGTTGCTTGGCAATCTTATTGTGCTTCACAAATATGCTTCCTAATCATTTTCCAACCCCTGGTCTCCCAACGGGCAGTAGAGAGTCTACTAAGGACCAAGACCAAAAAACGAAAATGTTTTAGCCAAGCAGCCTAGTAATGCCTACCCATATTGCCCGGATGCAAGTTGCAACGCAATCATTAACTTGTATCAGCAGGCGAATATCATAGAACACAACTTTGCCAAGAGACAGCTGCTTTGCGTTTGTTTCTATTGTCCCAGACACTGCTCTGCTTGTTATACTTCCTGACCTTGTCTAGGGAATATACAGTCTTCCCCTCACCTTCCCCTCTCAACTGAGGGGCATAGAACTTGGGTTGTGCTCCAACTATCGCAACCCGCGGAGTAGCAGGTGCACTCTTCCCTTGACGACTTCGAGAGAAGGCTGTCAAAAAGATGTCTCTGGCACTAGTCGTCTGGATCGATGCGCCCTGCATAACGGGCTTCCCCACAGGGAGGCCGCCCACAACCAAAGAAGTAGGCATTACAGGTGAGTAGTAAGCTACTGTTCTTTGATCCACATTCCTCGCCATGGAAGCGAGTGTATACTTGGCTTGTGTGGTTGTTGTGACCGGTTCGATTGTCTCATACTGACGAGGAAACTGTTTGTTGTTCTCCTTGAACTTGAGGGGAGAATGCTGGCCACCCTCGACCCATCTTACCAGGGCAATTCGTGAAGATCTGTTTGGATCATATTCTATCCTTTCCACAACACCGATTGATTCAGTCTCCCTTTTGGTATCGATTCTTCTATGCAGTCGCTTTGCTCCACCTCCTCGGTGGTACGAGGTAATACGCCCTGCTGAATTTCTGCCAGCTGTCTTTCCCACATTAAGAGTTAGTGCTCTATGCCCCTCCTTTATCTTTTTAACTGCTGGAGCACTCGCTCTGCAATTATGCAGATGAGATATCTCAAACATCGAACAAGATTACATAAAAAGTGGAGGAAACAATAAAAAAGAACATGTATGCAAACCTCCGCAAATACTGTCTACACAAAGGTCAATATTTGAGAAATATACATGCATATCAGTTGCCTCAGCTAATGCCATGGAGTCGTAATCCGGGTACATAACTTAAGGGCAGTATGTGAAGTCTCTCCAAGTGTACCATACATAGATGGCGTAAAATGAACCCAGCCCTTTACAACACCAGAGTCAAATAGAATCACTAACTAGAACAGAAAATCAAGCTAGTGCTGGACATAAAGAACTGAACCTAAGTAAAGCAACAAACTATCAGTCACCCACATTCCCCTTGCTGGGACTTCCAAACTTTTTCGCCCAGTTTTTTCATGACTTTCCATTAATATCAATAAGAACCAAATTCCTACGATTCAAGCTCCTATGCCATATAATTGGAAATTTACCTGGTTCCAGCCTTTGCAGCTCCACCAGTTTTTGTGGCAAAAGATCGTAGACCAACATTTCCATTTAGTGACTGCCAGGCCTGACCAGCAAGAGCAGTGCCAAGCCTCTGTTTCAATGCGCTAGCCTGACACACAAAATTCGGTACATTAGCTAATCAGAACTATTCCGTTGATTTCAGTCGCCATAAACTGACAATACCAAGAAGCTCCAATGAAAATAAGCTCAGAAGCCAGGAAATAAGATTAACCCTAATACAAACAGCGACAGGAAAAAAAAAGGGTTCGATTGAGGGAATCCGGATATCACAAACACAAGATGCTATAAGCTAAAGGCACCGCCTTTCCTTTCGATCTGAATATAAATTTCGCTGGAAATAATGAATCCCCAAAAAGCTCAGCCACGGAAGAACAGACCGCAAACTAAGAAAGAGCATAGGAATCTATCACCAATCACCGGAGACTGTTCAACACACTGAACGGAAACGGAGGCACAAATCGACGGCGTGACTTACCATATGTGTGTTACGGTGGAGAGCTCCGAGAAAAAAGAAAAAGAGTATACTCGCCGGACTTTTTGGGGTTTAAAGAAGACGACGGACGATGACGGTGCGGTAAGAAAACTGGTAACTGGACCTTCAGAACCGTGGGCTTCTATTGCGCAGGCCGGCCCAATCAGAATCCAGATCCGTAGTCTGGCCCGCAAACGGATCCATTACAGAACACCCCGTCGGCCAGATACACGAATACAAACAATTACAAAGCCAATCGCGCCGGTGGATATACTAATGCATGATCCGAAATGGCAAACCCGGGAGCCACGTCGGTATCCTCGTGTCAGGCTCAGTTGTGCCAAGTGGCAGCCTGCAAGCAACCCAAGTGGATTCGTCTTCTACACACTAATTTCCTCCACTTTGACTCATTCCCTTTCTACGGAAAACAGAAATCCCCTAGTACAGGAAACCACAGAGATTGAGAGATAAGCTTTGATTTCATCCTTTTTCATCAGTACCATGTCGCAGCATCCAGAAGTACCCGGCGATCCGACGGCCGGCCACCACGACGTCGTTGCTCGAGAAGGCCACCGCCTCAATCCAGCGCTTCGGTCCCATCAGCCACATCCACCAGCACCTCTGCGCGTAATCATATCAATTACCACTCCCTAATCCCTAATATAATCACTCTTAATCCCTAATCTATTGCTTAAACTGAAATTTCGGACTCGTAATTATGGTTGTGGGGTTCCTCAGCTTCCACTTTCTACACCCACGACATGGCGAGGCAGGTGGAGGCCCACGACTACGAGGTGAAAGGAGAAGCCGATGTGGCACTCCCACGACTACGAGGTGAAAGGATGGTTGCCCGGTGTTCCCGGTCCCGTGGAGCGTCAGGACATGGAGAAGGTCCATTAAACATCGATTTGAACGAATTTATTCCGGGTCAATTCTTGGCAGATTCTCAAGGGTATTATCACAGATTTTGGGCGATTTTTTCATAATGTCATTTTCCTTCGATTCTAGAGGCTACAGATCACCGAATCAGGCCTAGACTATTCTCCACTGATAATGAAGTCTATTGATCCTATTCTTCTTTGATGATAAGTGCATTAAGCATCGGTTTGGGCCAATTTATTTTCGGATGACATTTTCGTAATTTTTTGGGCAATGAAAAGCCATTTTATTTGGATTTTGAAGGCTACAAGTAATGGGTTTGGCCTGAGGCTCCAAAATCAAGATGTAGAATCTCTCTAATTATGAGAGATTTGATATCTCTAGATTTTAGAGATTTAAAATCTCTGAAGCTACAATCCACGATACAAAAGTAACAAAAAAACATAACATTTGACTAAATCTATTGATTCAATAAATCCATGATACAAATCTTGTTCTCCAAACGAGCCCTAAGTATCGATTTGGGAGGATTTTTCAACGATGATATGAGGGTACTTTTTCATGTTCGGTGTTCCGGCCCCGTGGAGCGTCAGGATATGGAGAAGGCCCATTAAACATCGATTTGGGCGAATTTATTTCGGGTCAATTTTTGGCAAATTCCAAAAGGTACCATCACAGGAATCAGGCCGAGGTTATTCTCCACAAAAAAATAAAGTCTATTGATCCTATTGTCGACGGATGATAAGTGCATTAAGTACCGGTTTGAGCCAATTTATTTTCGGATAATATTTTTGTAAATTTTTGCGCGACGAAAGACCATTTTCTTTGGATTTTGACCGCTACAGTTCACGAATTCGACCTGAGACTATTCTTCATCGCTGATTAAGTCCATTAAGCACCGATTTGGGCGGATTTATTCCGGGTGAATTTTTGACATATTTCAATGGGGTACCATCACAGTTTTCGGGCAATTTTTCCGAAATGCCATTTTCTTTCGATTCTGGAGGCTACACATCACGGAATCAGCCCGAGGCTATTCTCCACCGATAATGTAGTCTATTGATCATATTCTCTACGGATGATAAGTGCATTAAGCACCGGTTTGGGCCAATTTATTTTCTGATAACATTTTCGTAATTTTTCGGGCGACGAAAGGCCATTTTCTTCGGATTTTGAAGGTTACATAGCACGGATTTCGCCTGAGAATATTCTTCAACGATGGTTAAGTCCATTAAGTATCGATTTAGGAGGATTTATTTGGAGTCAATTTTTTGGCATATTCCAAAGGGGTACCGTCACAGATTTCGGGCGATTTTTCCGAAATACAATTTGCTTTCGATTCTGGAGGCTACATATCACGGAATCCGGCCGACTCTATTCACCACCGATAATAGAGTCTATTGATCTTATTCTTCACGGATGATAAATGCATTAAGCACCAGTTTGGGCCTATTTATTTTTGGATGGCATTTTCACAATTTTTTGGGCGACGAAAGACCATTTTCTTTGGATTTTAAAGGCTACAGGTCACAGATTCGACATGAGGCTATTCTTCAATGATGATTAAGTCCATCAAACACCGATTTGGGTGGATTTATTAAGGGTCAATTTTTGGCAGATTCAAAAGGGGTACCATCACAGATTTTAGATGATTTATCCGAAAAGCCATTTTCTTTCGATTCTAGAGGCTACAGATCACGGAATCAGGCCGAGGCTATTCTACACCGATAATGTAGTCTGATCCTATTCTCTACGGATGATAAGTGCATTAAGCACCGGTTTGGACCAATTATTTTCGGATGACATTTTCGTAATTTTTGGGCGACAAAAGACCATTTTCTTTAGATTTTGAAGGTTACATAATCACGGATTTCGCCTGAGAATATTCTTCAATGATAGTTAAGTCCATTAAGCACCGATTTGGGAGGATTTATTTGGAGTCAATTTGTAGCAGATTCCAAAGGGGTACCATCAGAGATTTTCCGAAATGCAATTTTATTTCGATTCCGGAGGCTACGGATCACGGAATCAGGCCGATTCTATTCTCCACCAATAATAAAGTCTATTGATCTTATTCTCCACGGATGATTAGTGCATTAAGCACAGGTTTGAGCCTATTTTTTTCGGGTGGCATTTTCACAATTTTTTGGGCGACGAAAGACAATATTCTTTGGATTTTGAAGGCTACAGGTCACAGATTCGGTGTGAGGCTATTCTTCAATGATGATTTAGTCCATTAAAAACCGATTTGGGCGGATTTATTCAGAGTCAATTTTTGCCAGATTCAAAAGGGGTACCATCACAAATTTTGGGCGATTTATCCGAAAAGACATTTTCTTTCTATTCTGGAGGCTACAGATCATGGAATCAGGCCGAGGCTATTCTCCACCGATAATTAATTCTATTGATCCTATACTCCACGGATGATAAGTGATTTAAGCACCGGTTTGGGTCAATTTATTTTCGGATGGCATTATCACAATTTTTTGAACGACGAAAGACCATTTTCTTTGGAATTTGAAGGCTACAGGTCACAAATTCGGCGTGAGGCTATTTTTCAACAATGATTAAGTCCATTTAGCACCGAGTAGGACAGATTTGTTCTAGTTCAATTATTGGCAGATTCCAAATGGGTACCATCACGAATTTCGGGCGATTTTTCCGAAATGCCATTTTCTTCCGATTCTGTAGGCTACAGATCACGAAATCAGGCCGAGGCTATTCTCCACCGATAATGTAGTCTATTGATACTATTCTCTACGGATGATAAGTGCATTAAGCACCGGTTTGGGCCAATTATTTTCGGATGACATTTTTGTAATTTTTGGGGGACGAAAGACCATTTTCTTCGGATTTTGAAGGTTACATAATCACGGATTTCGCCTGAGAATATTCTTCAACGATGGTTATGTCCATTAAGCACCGATTTGGGAGAATTTATTTGGAGTCAATTTTTGGCAGATTCCAAAGGGGTACCATAAGAGATTTCGGGCGATTTTTCCGAAATGCAATTTTATTTCGATTCCGGAGGCTACGGATCACGGAATCAGGCCGATTCTATTCTCCACCAATAATAAAGTCTATTGATCTTATTCTCCACGGATGATAAGTGCATTAAGCACAGGTTTGAGTCTATTTATTTTCGGGTGGCATTTTCACAATTTTTTGGGCGACGAAAGACAATTTTCTTTGGATTTTGAAAGCTCCATGTCACAGATTCGGCACGAGGCTATTCTTCAATGATGATTTAGTCCATTAAACACCGATTTGGGCGGATTTATTCAGAGTCAATTTTTGCCAGATTCAAAAGGGGTACCATCACAAATTTCGGACGATTTATCCGAAAAGACATTTTCTTTCTATTCTAGAGGCTACAGATCATGGAATCAGGCCGAGGCTATTCTCTACCGATAATTAAGTCTATTGATCCTATACTCCACGGATGATAAGTGCATTAAACACCGGTTTGGGTCAATTTATTTTCGGATGACATTTTCACAATTTTTTGGTCGACGAAAGACCATTTTCTTTGGAATTTGAAGGCTACAGGTCACAGATTCGACGTGAGACTATTTTTCAACAATGATTAAGTCCATTTAGCACCGAGTAGGATATAATTATTCTGGTTCAATTATTGGCAGATTCCAAATGGGTACCATCACAGATTTCGGGCGATTTTTCCGAAATGCCATTTTCTTCCGATTCTGTAGGCTACAGATCGAGGAATCGGCCCGAGGATAATCTCCACTGATAATGAAGTCTATTGATCATATTCTCCACGAATGATGAGTGCATTAATCAACGGTTTGGGCCAATTTATTTTCGGATGTCATTTTTGTAATTTTTTGGGCGTCCAAAGGCCATTTTCTTTGGATTTTGAAGGTTACAGGTCACAGATTCAGCATGAGGCTATTCTTCAACAATGATTAAGTCCATTAAGCACTGATTTGGGTGGATTTATTCCAGATAATTTTTTGTTAGATTCCAAAGGGGTACCATCACAGATTTCGTGCGATTTTTCCGAAATGTCATTTTCTTTCGATTCTGGAGGCTACTGATCAAGGAATCAGGCAGAGGTTATTCTACACCTATAATGAAGTCTATTGATCCTATTCTCCACGGAAGATAAGTGAATTAAGCACCGGTTTGGGTCAATTTATTTTCGGATGTCATTTTCGTAATTTATTGGGCGAAGAAAGACCATTTTCTTTGGATTTTGAAGGCCACAGTTCACGAATTCGGTCTGAGGTTATTCTTCAATGATGATTTAGTCCATTAAGCTCCAGTTTGGGCGTATTTATTCCGTGTCAATTTTTGGCAGATTCCAAAGGGGTACCATCACAGATTTCGAGCGATTTTTTCGAAATGGCATTTTCTTTCGATTCCGGAGGCTACAGATCACGGAATATGCACGAGGTTATTCTCCAATGATAATGAAGTCTAATTGATCCTATTCTCCACGAATGATGAGTGCATTAATCAACGGTTTGGAACAATTTATTTTCGGATGTCATTTTTGTAATTTTTTGGGCGTCGAAAGGCCATTTTCTTTGGATTTTGAAGGCTACAGATCACAGATTCGGTCTAAGGCTATTCTTCAACGATGATTAAGTCCATTAAGCGCCGATTAGGGTGGATTTATTCTGGGTCTATTTTTGGCAGATTCCAAAGGGGTACCATCATATATTTCAGGCGATTTTTCGAAAAATGCAATTTTCTTTCGATTCTGGAAGCTGCAAATTACGAAATCAGTCTGAGGCTATTCTCCGCCGATAATAAAGTCTATTGATCCTATTCTTCCCGGATGATAAGTCCATTAAGCACCGTTTTGGGCCAACTTATTTTCGGATGACATTTTCGTAATTTTTTGGGCGACTAAAGGCCATTTCCTTTGGATTTTGAAGGCTACAAATCACAGATTCGGCCTGATGATATTCTTCAACGATAATTAAGTCCATTAAGCACCGATTTGGGACAACTTATTTTTGGATGGCATTTTCGTAATTTTTGGGCGACGAAAGGACTTTTTCTTTGGATTTTGAAGGCTACAGATCACGGATTTGCCCTGAGGCTCTTCTTCAACAATGATTAAGTCCATTAAGCGCCGATTTGGGCGAATTTATTTCGGGTCAATTTTTGGCAGATTACAAAGAGGTACCATTACAGATTTCGGGCGATTTTTCCTAAATGCCATTTTCTTTCGATTCTGGGGGCTGCAGATCACGAAATTAAGCGAGGCTATTCTTCACCGATAATGAAGTATATTGATCATATTCTCCACGGATGATAAGTTCATTAAGCACCGATTTGGGCGAACTTATTTTCGGATGGCATTTTCATAATTTTGTGGCGACGAATGACCGTTTTCTTTTGATTTTGAAGGCTACATATCACGGATTCGGCCTGAGGCTATTCTTGACCGATGATAAAGTCCATTAAGCGCTGATTTGGGCGGATTTATTTCGTGTCAATTTTTGGGAGATTCCAGAGGGGTACCATCATAGATTTCGGGTGATTTTTCCGAAATACCATTTTCTTTCGATTCTTGAGGCTGCAGATCATGGAATCAGGCCGATGCTATTCTCCACGGATGATAAGTCCATTAAGCACCGATTTGGGCCAACTTATTTTAAGATGTCATTTTTCATAATTTTTTGGGGTACTAAAGACCATTTTCTTTGGATTTTGAAGGCTACAGATCACGGATTCGGCTTGAGGCTATTCATCAACGATGATTAACCCCATTAAGCGCCAATTTGGGCGGATATTTTTCGGGTCAATTATTGGCAGATTCCCAACGTGTACCATATAAAATTTAGGGCTATTTTTCTGAAATGCCATTTTCTTTCGATTCTGAAGGCTGCAGATCACGATATCAAGCCAACGATATTCTCCACCGATAATGAAATCTATTGATCCTAATGTCCACGGATGATAAGTCCATTAATCTCCGATTTGGGTCAATTTATTTTTCGGATGACATTTTTCGTAATTTTTTGGGCGAGGAAAGACCATTGTCTTTGAATTTTGAAGGCTACACATCACGGATTCGGCCTAAGCGCCGATTTGGACGAATTTATCCTGGGTAAATTTTTTGCAGATTCCAAAGGGGTAGCATCACAGATTTCAGGCTATTTTTCCGAAATGCAATTTTCTTTCGATTCTGGAGGCAGCAGATCACGGAATCAGACCGAGGCTATTCTCCACCGAGAATGAAGTCTATTGATCCTATTCTCCACGGATGATAAGTCCATTAAGCACAGATTTGAGCCAATTTATTTTCAGATGGTATTTTCGTAATTTTTTGGGCGACGAAAGACCATTTACTTTGGATTTTGAAGGCTATAGATCACGGATTTGAGATGAGGCTATTCTTCTACGATGATTAAGTACATTAAGAGACGACTAGGGAGGATTTATTCTGGGTTAATTTTTGGCAGATTCAAAAGGGGCACCATCACAGATTTTAGGCGATTTTTCTAAAATGCCATTTTCTTTCGATTCTGTAAGTTGCAGATCACGGAATCAGGACGAGGCTATTCTCCACCGATAATGAAGTCTATTGATCCTATTCTCCACGGATGATAAGTCCATTAAGCACCGATTTGTTTTCGGATGGCATTTTCTTAATTTTTTGTGCGACGAAAGGCCATTTTCTTTGGATTTTGAAGGCTATAGATCACATATTTGGCCTGAGGCTATTCTTCAACGATAGTGAAGTCCATTAAGCGCCAATTTGGGAGGATATTTTCCGGGTCAATTTTTGGCAGATTCCCAAGGGGTACGATATAAAATTTCGAGCGATTTTTCCGAAATGCCATTTTCTTTCGATTCTAAAGGCTGCAGATCACGGTATCAGGCCAAGGATATTCTCCACCGATAATGAAATCTGTTGATCCTATTATCCACGGATGATAAGTCCATTAAGCACCAATTTGGGCGAATTTATTTTCGGATGGCATTTTGTAATTTTTTCGGCGACGAAAGGCCATTTTCTTTGGAATTTGAAGGCTACAGATCGCAGATTCGGTCCGAGGCTATTATTTGGGCGAATTTATTCCAGGTCAATTTTTGGCAGATTCCAAAGGGGCAGAATCACATATTCCGTGCGATTTTTCCGAAATGCCATTTTCTTTCAATTCTGGAGGCTGCAGATCAGAGAATCAGGACGAGGCTATTCTCCACCGATAATGAAGTCTATTAATCCTATTCTCCACGGATGATAAGTCCATTAAGCATTGGTTTGGGCCAAATTATTTTCGGATGGCATTTTCATAATTTTCTGGGCGATGAAAGGCCATTTTCTTTGGATTTTGAAGGCTACAGATCACGGATTCGACCTGAGGCTGTTCTTCAACGATGATTAAATGCATTAAGCATCGATTTGGGCGGATTTATTCCGGGTCATTTTTTGGTAGATTCCCAAGGGGTACCATCACAAATTTCGGGCGATTTTTCCGAAATGCCATTTTCTTTCGATTGTGGAGGGTGCAGATCACGAAATCAGGCCGAGGCTATTCTCCACCAATAATGAAGTCTATTGATCATATTCTCCACGGATGATAAGTCCATTAAGCATCGATTTGGGGCAACTTATTTTCGTATGTCATTTTCGAAATTTTTTGGATGACAAAAGGCCATTTTCTTTGGATTTTGAAGGCCTGAGGATATTCTCCAACTATAATTAAGTCCATTAAGCTCCGATTTGGGCGAATTTATTCCATGTCAATTTTTGGCAGATTCCAAAGGGGCAGATTCACAGATTTCGGGCGATTTTTCCAAAATACCATTTTCATTCGATTTTGGAGGTTGCATATCACGGAATTAGGCGATGCTATTTTCCGCGATTTGGGCGGATTTATTTCGAGTCAATTTGAAGTCCACGGATTCGTTCTGAGGGTATTCTTCAACGATAATTAAGTCTTCAAGAACCAATTTGGGCTGATATATTCCGAGTCAATTTTTGGCAGATTTTAAAGGGGTACCATCACAGATTTCGGTATATTTTTCCTAAATTCAATTTTCTTTCGATTCTGGAGGCTGCAAATCACGAAATCAAGCCGAGGCTATTCTCCACCAATAATGAAGTCTATTGATCCTATTCTCCACGGATGATAAGTCCATTAAGCACCGATTTGGGCCAATTTATATTTGGATGGCATTGTCGTAATTTTTTGGCATACGAAGGGCCATCTTCTTGGGATTTTGAAGGCTACAGATCACAGATTCGGTTTGATGCTATTCTTCAACGATAATTAAGTCCATTAAGCACCAATTTGGGCGGATTTATTTCGGGTCAATTTTTGGCAGATTCCAAAGGGGGTACCATAACAGATTTTGAGCGATTTTTCCGAAATGCCATTTTCTTTCGATTCTGGAGGCTACAGATCACGGAATCAGGCCGAGGCTATTCTCCACCAATAATGAAGTCTATTGATCCTATTCTCCACGGATGATAAGTCCATTAAGCACCTATTTGTTTTCGGATGGCATTTTCTTAATTTTTTGTGCGACAAAAGGCCATTTTCTTTGGATTTTGAAGGCTATAGATCACGGATTCGGCCTGAGACTATTCTTGAACGATGATCAAGTCCATTAAGCGCCGATTGGGTCGGATTTATTCCGGGTCAATTTTAGGAAGATTCCAAAGGGGTACCATCACAGATTTCAGGCGATTTTTCCGAAATGCCATTTTCCTTTGATTCTGGAGGCTGAAGATCACAGAATCAAGCCGAGGCTATTCTCCACCGATAATGAAGTCTATTGATCTTATTATCCACGGATGTAAGTCCATTAAGCACCGATTTGGGCCAACTTATTTTCGGATGACATTTTTTTTAATTTTTTGAGCGAACGAAAGGCCATTTTTTTTTTATTTTGAAGTCCACAGATTACGGATTCGGCCTGAGGCTACTCTTCAACGATAATTAAGTCCATTAAGCACCAATTTGGGAGGATTTATTCCGGGTCAATTTTTGGGAGATTCCAAAGGGGTACTATTACAGATTTCGGTAGATTTTTACGAAATGCCATTTTCTTTCGATTTTGGAGGATGCATATCACGGAATCAAACCTAGGCTATTCTCCACCGATAATGAAGTCTATTGATCCTATTCTCCAAGGATGATAAGTCCATTAAACACCGATTTGGGACAATCTATTTTCGGATGACATTTTCGATAATTTTTGGGTGACGAAAGGCCATTTTATTGGGATTTTGAAGGCTACAGATCACGAATTCGGCCTGAGGCTATTCTTCAACGATGATTAAGTCCATTAAGCGCCAATTTGGGCGGATTTATTCCTCGTCAATTTTTGGCAGATTCCAAAGGGGTACCATCACAGATTTCGGGCGATTTTCCAAAATGCCATTTTTTTCGATTCTGGAGGCTGCAGATCACGGAATCAATCCGAGACTGTTCTCCACCGATAATGAAGTCTATTGATCCTATTCTCCACGAATGATAAGTCCATTAATCATCGGTTTGGGCCAAATTATTTTCGAATGGCATTTTCGTAATTTTCTGGGCGATGAAAGACCATTTTCTTTGGATTTTGAAGGCTACAGATCACGGATTCGACCTGAGGCTGTTCTTCAACGATGATTAAATGCATTAAGCATCAATTTGGGCAGATTTATTCCGGGTAATTTTTTGGTAGATACCAAAGGGGTACCATCACAGATTTCAGGCGATTTTTCCGAAATGCCATTTTCTTTCGATTCTGCAGGCTGCAGGTCACGAAATCAGGCCGAGGCTATTCTCCACCGATAATGAAGTCTATTGATAATATTCTCCACGGATGATAAGTCCATTAAGCACCGATTTGGGCCAACTTATTTTCGTATGTCATTTTCGTAATTTTTTTGGTGACAAAAGGCCATTTTCTTTGGATTTTGAAGGCTACAGATCACGGATTCGACCTGAGGATATTTTCCAACGATAATTAAGTCCATTAAGCTCCGATTTGGGCGGATTTATTCCTCATCAAATTTTGGGAGATTCCAAAAGGGTACCATCACAGATTTTGGGCGATTTTTCCGAAATGCCATTTTCTTTCGATTGTGGAGGCTGCAAATCACGGAATCAAGCGAGACTATTCTCCACCAATAATGAAGTCTATTGATCCTATTCTGCACGGATGATAAATACATTAATCATCGGTTTGGATCAAATTATTTTCTAATGACATTTTTTTAATTTTTTGAGCTAACGAAAGGCCATTTCTTTTATTTTGAAATCCACAGATCACGTATTCGGCCTGAGGCTACTCTTTAACGATAATTAAGTCCATTAAGCACCAATTTGGGAGGATTTATTCTGGGTCACTTTTTTGCAGATTCCAAAGGGGTACCATTACAGATTTCGGTAGATTTTTACGAAATGCCATTTTCTTTCGATTCCGGAGGATTCAAATCACCGAATCAAACCTAGGCTATTCTCCACCGATAATGTAGTCTATTGATCATATTCTCCACGGATGATAAGTCCATTATGCACCAATTTGGTCCAATCTATTTACGAATGACATTTTCGATAATTTTTGGGCGACGAAAGGCCATTTTCTTTAGATTTTGAAGGCTACAGATCATAGTTTCGGCCTGAGGCTATTCTTTAACGATAATTTAAGTCCATTATGCACCAATTTGGACGGATTTATTCCGGGTCAATTTTTGGAAGATTCCAAAGGGGTACCATCACAGATTTCGGTAGATTTTTCCGAAATGTCATTTTCTTTCGATTCTGGAGGCTGCAAATCACGGAATGAAGACAATGCTATTCTCCACCGATAATGAAGTCGATTGATCCTATTCTCCACGGATGATAAGTCCATTAAGCACCGATTTGCTTCAATTTATTTTCGGATGGCATTTTCGTAATTTTTTGGGCGACAAAAGGCCATTTTCGTTGAATTTTGAAGGATACAGATCACAGATTCGGCCTGAGGATATTCTTTAACGATAATTAAGTCCATTAACCACCAATTTGGGAGGATTTATTCCAGGTCAATTTTTGGCAGATTCGAAATGGGTACCATCACAGATTTCGGTAGATTTTTCCGAAATGCCATTTTCTTTCAATTCTGGATGCTGCAAATAACGGAATTAGGACGAGACTATTTTCCACCGATAATGAAGTCTATTGATCCTATTCTCCACGGATGATAAGTCCATTAAGCACCGATTTGGGCCAACTTATTTTCGGATGACATTTTCGTAATTTTTTGGCCTGCGAAAGGCCATTTTCTTTGGATTTTGAAGGCTACAGATCACTGATTCGGTCCGAGGCTATTCTTCAACGATAATTAAGTCTATTAAGCACCAATTTGGGTGTATTTATTCCGGGTCAATTTTTGGCAGATTCCAAAGGGGTACCATCATAGATTTCAGTAGATTTTTCCGAAATGTCATTTTCTTTTGATTCTGGAGGTTGTAATCACGGAATCTAGCCGATGCTATTCTCCACCGATAATGAAGTCTATTGATCCTATTCTCCATGGATGATAAGTCTATTAAGCACCGATTTGGGTCAATTTATTTTCGGATGGAATTTTCGTAATTTTTTGGGCGAGGAAATGCCATTTTCTTTTCATTTTGAAGGCTATAGATCACAGTTTCGGCCTGAGGCTGTTCTTTAACGATAATTTAAGTCCATTATGCACCAATTTGGGCGGATTTATTCCGGGTCTATTTTTGGCAAATTCTAAAGGGGTACCATCACAGATTTCGGTAGATTTTTCCGAAATGCCATTTTCTTTCTATTCTGGAGGATGAAAATGACATAATCAAACTGAGGCTATTCTCCACCGATAATGAAGTTTATTGATCATATTATCCACAAATGATAAGTCCATTAAGCACCGATTTGGGCCAATTTATTTTCGGATGACATTTTCCTAATTTTTTGGGCGACGAAAGGCCATTTTCTTTGAATTTTGAAGGATACAGATCACTGATTCGGTCTGAGGCTATTATTCAACGATAATTAAGTCCATTAAGCACCTATTTGGGCAGATTTATTCCGGGTCAATTTTTGGCAAATTCCAAAGGGTACTTTCACAGATTTCAGAAGATTTTTACTAAATGCCATTTTCTTTCGATTCTGGAGGCTGCAATTGACGGAATCAAGCCAAGGCTATTCACCACCGATAATGAAGTCGATTGATCCTATTCTCCACAGATGATAAGTCCATTAAGCACTGATTTGGGCCAATTTATTTTCGGATGACATTTTCCTAATTTTTTGGGCGACGAAAGGCCATTTTCTTTGGATTTTGAAGGCTACAGATTACAGATTCGGCCTGAGGCTGTTCTTCAACGATAATTAAGTCAATCAAGCCCCAATTTGGGCGGATTTATTCCGGGTCAGTTTTTTGCAGATTCCAAACGGGTACCATCACAGTTTTGGGCAGATTTTTCTGAAATGCCATTTTCTTTCAATTATGGAGAATGCAAATGACGGAATCAAACAGAGGCTATTCTCCAACCGATAATGAAGTCTATTGATCCTATTCTCCTCGGATGTAAGTCCATTAAGCACCGATTTGGGCCAACTTATTTTCGGATGACATTTTTTTTAATTTTTTGAGCGAACGAAAGGCCATTTTTTTTTTATTTTGAAGTCCACAGATTACGGATTCGGCCTGAGGCTACTCTTCAACGATAATTAAGTCCATTAAGCACCAATTTGGGAGGATTTATTCCGGGTCAATTTTTGGGAGATTCCAAAGGGGTACTATTACAGATTTCGGTAGATTTTTACGAAATGCCATTTTCTTTCGATTCTGGAGGATGCATATCACGGAATCAAACCTAGGCTATTCTCCACCGATAATGAAGTCTATTGATCCTATTCTCCACTGATGATAAGTCCATTAAACACCGATTTGGGACAATCTATTTTCGGATGACATTTTCGATAATTTTTGGGTGACGAAAGGCCATTTTATTGGGATTTTGAAGGCTACAGATCACGAATTCGGCCTGAGGCTATTCTTCAACGATGATTAAGTCCATTAAGCGCCAATTTGGGCGGATTTATTCCTCGTCAATTTTTGGCAGATTCCAAAGGGGTACCATCACAGATTTCGGGCGATTTTCCAAAATGCCATTTTTTTCGATTCTGGAGGCTGCAGATCACGGAATCAAGCCGAGACTGTTCTCCACCGATAATGAAGTCTATTGATCCTATTCTCCACGAATGATAAGTCCATTAATCATCGGTTTGGGCCAAATTATTTTCGAATGGCATTTTCGTAATTTTCTGGGCGATGAAAGACCATATTCTTTGGATTTTGAAGGCTACAAATCACGGATTCGACCTGAGGCTATTCTTCAACGATGATTAAATGCATTAAGCATCAATTTGGGCGGATTTATTCCGGGTAATTTTTTGGTAGATTCCAAAGGGGTACCATCACAGATTTCAGGCGATTTTTCCGAAATGCCATTTTCTTTCGATTCTGCAGGCTGCAGGTCACGAAATCAGGCCGAGGCTATTCTCCACCGATAATGAAGTCTATTGATAATATTCTCCACGGATGATAAGCCCATTAAGCACCGATTTGGGCCAACTTATTTTCGTATGTCATTTTCGTAATTTTTTTGGTGACAAAAGGCCATTTTCTTTGGATTTTGAAGGCTACAGATCACGGATTCGACCTGAGGATATTTTCCAACGATAATTAAGTCCATTAAGCTCCGATTTGGGAGGATTTATTCCTCATCAAATTTTGGGAGATTCCAAAAGGGTACCATCACAGATTTTGGGCGATTTTTCCGAAATGCCATTTTCTTTCGATTCTGGAGGCTGCAAATCACGGAATCAAGCGAGACTATTCTCCACCAATAATGAAGTCTATTGATCCTATTCTCCACGGATGATAAATACATTAATCATCGGTTTGGATCAAATTATTTTCTAATGACATTTTTTTAATTTTTTGAGCTAACGAAAGGCCATTTCTTTTATTTTGAAATCCACAGATCACGTATTCGGCCTGAGGCTACTCTTCAAAGATAATTAATTCCATTAAGCACCAATTTGGGAGGATTTATTCTGGGTCAATTTTTTGCAGATTCCAAAGGGGTACCATTACAGATTTCGGTAGATTTTTACGAAATGCCATTTTCTTTCGATTCCGGAGGATTCAAATCACCGAATCAAACCTAGGCTATTCTCCACCGATAATGTAGTCTATTGATCCTATTCTCCACGGATGATAAGTCCATTATGCACCAATTTGGTCCAATCTATTTTCGAATGACATTTTCGATAATTTTTGGGCGACGAAAGGCCATTTTCTTTAGATTTTGAAGGCTACAGATCATAGTTTCGGCCTGAGGCTATTCTTTAACGATAATTTAAGTCCATTATGCACCAATTTGGACGGATTTATTCCGGGTCAATTTTTGGAAGATTCCAAAGGGGTACCATCACAGATTTCGGTAGATTTTTCCGAAATGTCATTTTCTTTCGATTCTGGAGGCTGCAAATCACGGAATGAAGACAATGCTATTCTCCACCGATAATGAAGTCGATTGATCCTATTCTCCACGGATGATAAGTCCATTAAGCACCGATTTGCTTCAATTTATTTTCGGATGGCATTTTCGTAATTTTTTGGGCGACGAAAGGCCATTTTCGTTGAATTTTGAAGGATACAGATCACAGATTCGGCCTGAGGATATTCTTTAACGATAATTAAGTCCATTAACCACCAATTTGGGAGGATTTATTCCAGGTCAATTTTTGGCAGATTCGAAATGGGTACCATCACAGATTTCGGTAGATTTTTCCGAAATGCCATTTTCTTTCAATTCTGGATGCTGCAAATAACGGAATTAGGACGAGACTATTTTCCACCGATAATGAAGTCTATTGATCCTATTCTCCACGGATGATAAGTCCATTAAGCACCGATTTGGGCCAACTTATTTTCGGATGACATTTTCGTAATTTTTTGGCCTGCGAAAGGCCATTTTCTTTGGATTTTGAAGGCTACAGATCACTGATTCGGTCCGAGGCTATTCTTCAACGATAATTAAGTCTATTAAGCACCAATTTGGGTGTATTTATTCCGGGTCAATTTTTGGCAGATTCCAAAGGGGTACCATCATAGATTTCAGTAGATTTTTCCGAAATGTCATTTTCTTTTGATTCTGGAGGTTGTAATCACGGAATCTAGCCGATGCTATTCTCCACCGATAATGAAGTCTATTGATCCTATTCTCCATGGATGATAAGTCTATTAAGCACCGATTTGGGTCAATTTATTTTCGGATGGAATTTTCGTAATTTTTTGGGCGAGGAGATGCCATTTTCTTTTCATTTTGAAGGCTATAGATCACAGTTTCGGCCTGAGGCTGTTCTTTAACGATAATTTAAGTCCATTATGCACCAATTTGGGCGGATTTATTCCGGGTCAATTTTTGGCAAATTCTAAAGGGGTACCATCACAGATTTCGGTAGATTTTTCCGAAATGCCATTTTCTTTCTATTCTGGAGGATGCAAATGACATAATCAAACTGAGGTTATTCTCCACCGATAATGAAGTTTATTGATCATATTCTCCACGAATGATAAGTCCATTAAGCACCGATTTGGCCCAATTTATTTTCGGATGACATTTTCCTAATTTTTTGGGCGACGAAAGGCCATTTTATTTGGATTTTGAAGGATACAGATCACTGATTCGGTCTGAGGCTATTCTTCAACGATAATTAAGTCCATTAAGCACCTATTTGGGCAGATTTATTCCGGGTCAATTTTTGGCAAATTCCAAAGGGTACCATCACAGATTTCAGAAGATTTTTACTAAATGCCATTTTCTTTCGATTCTGGAGGCTGCAATTGACGGAATCAAGCCAAGGCTATTCTCCACCGATAATGAAGTCGATTGATCCTATTCTCCACAGATGATAAGTCCATTAAGCACTGATTTGGGCCAATTTATTTTCGGATGACATTTTCCTAATTTTTTGGGCGACGAAAGGCCATTTTCTTTGGATTTTGAAGGCTACAGATTACAGATTCGGCCTGAGGCTGTTCTTCAACGATAATTAAGTCAATCAAGCCCCAATTTGGGCGGATTTATTCCGGGTCAGTTTTTTGCAGATTCCAAAGGGGTACCATCACAGTTTTGGGTAGATTTTTCTGAAATGCCATTTTCTTTCAATTATGGAGAATGCAAATGACGGAATCAAACAGAGGCTATTCTCCAACCGATAATGAAGTCTATTGATCCTATTCTCCTCGGATGATAAGTCCATTAAGCACCGATTTGGGCCCATTTATTTTCCGATGGCATTTTCGATATTTTTCGGGCGACGAAAGGCAATTTTCTTGGGATTTTGAAGGATACAGATTACGGATTCGGCCTGAGGCTAATCTTCAACGATGATTAAGTCCATTAAGGCCCGATTTGGGCGGATTTATTCGGGGTCAATTTTTGGCAGATTCCAAAGGGGTACCATCACAGATTTCAGACGATTTTTCCGAAATATCATTTTCTTTCGATTATGGAGGCTGCAAATCACTGAATCAGGCCGAGGCTATTTTCCACAGATAATGAAGTCTATTGATCCTATTCTCCACAGATGATAAGTCCCATTAAGCACGATTTGGGCCAACTTATTTTAGGATGGCATTTTCTTAATTTTTTGGCCTACGAAAGGCCATTTTCTTTGGATTTTGAAGGCTACATATCACTGATTCCGTATGAGGCTATTATTCAACGATAATTAAGTCCATTAAGCACCAATTTGGGTGAATTCATTCCGGGTCAATTTTTGGCAGATTCTAAACGGGTACCATCACAGATTTCGCTAGATTTTTCCGAAATGTCATTTTCTTTCGATTCTGGTGGCTGCAAATCACGGAATCAAGCCGATGCTATTCTCCACCGATAATGAAGTCGATTGATCCTATTCTCCACGGATGATAAGTCAATTAAGCATCGATTTGGGACAATTTATTTTCGGATGGCATTTTCGTAATTTTTTGGGAGACGAAATGCCATTTTCTTTCGATTTTGAAGGCTACAGATCACAGATTCGGCCTGAGGCTATTCTTCAATGATGATTAAGTCTATTAAGCGCCGATTTGGGCAGATTTATTCCGGGTCAATTTTTGGCTGATTCCAAAGGGGGTACCATCACAAATTTTGGTAGATTTTTCTGAAATGCCATTTTCTTTCGATTCTGGAGGATGCAAATGACGGAATCAAACCGAGGCTATTCTCCACCGATAATGAAGTCTATTGATCCTATTCTCCATGGATGATAAGTTCATTAAGCACCGATTTGGGCAAATTTATTTTCGGATGCCATTTTCGATATTTTTTGGGCGACGAAAGGCCATTTTCTTTATTTTGAAAGCTACAGATCACGGATTCGCCCTGAGGCTATTCTTCAACGATGATTAAGTCCATTAAGCGTCGATTTGGGTAAATTTATTCCGGGTTAATTTTTGGCAGATTCCAAAGGGGTACCATCACAGATTTCAGTAGATTTTTCTGAAATGCCATTTTCTTTCCATTATGGAGGATGCAAATGAAGGAATCAAATCGAGGCTATTCTCCACCGATAAAGAAGTCTATTGATCCTATTCTCCACGGAGGATAAGTCCATTAAGCACCGATTTGGGCAAGTTTATTTTCGGATGGCATTTTCGTAATTTTTTGGGCGACTAAATGCCATTTTCTTTGGATTTTGAAGGCTACAGATCACGGATTCGCCCTGAGGCTATTCTTCAACGATGATTAAGTCCATTAAGCGTCGATTTGGGTAAATTTATTCCGGGTTAATTTTTGGCAGATTCCAAAGGGGTACCATCACAGATTTCAGTAGATTTTTCTGAAATGCCATTTTCTTTCCATTATAGAGGATGCAAATGAAGGAATCAAATCGAGGCTATTCTCCACCGATAAAGAAGTCTATTGATCCTATTCTCCACGGAGGATAAGTCCATTAAGCACCGATTTGGGCAAGTTTATTTTCGGATGGCATTTTCGTAATTTTTTGGGCGAGTAAAAGCCATTTTGTTTGGATTTTGAAGGCTACAGATCACGGATTCGCCCTGAGGATATTCTTCAACGATGATTAAGTCCATTAAGCCCCGATATGGGCGGATTTATTTTGGGTCAATTTTTGGCAAATTTCTAAGGAGTACCATCACAGTTTTCAGTAGATTTTTCCTAAATGCTATTTACTTTCGATTCTGGAGGATGCAAATGACGGAATCAAACCGAGGCTATTCTCCAGCGATAATGTAATCAATTGATCCTATTCTCCACTGATGATAAATATATTAAGCCCCGATTTGGGCCAATTTATTTTCGGATGGCATTTTTTATATTTTTTGTGCGACGAAAGTCCATTTTCTTGGGATTTTGAAGGCTACAAATCACGGATTTGGCCCGAGGCTATTCTTCAACGATGATTATGTCCATTAAGCGCCGATTTGGGCGGATTTATTCCTGGACAATTTTTGACAGATTCCAAAGGGGTACCATAACAGATTTCGGGCGATTTTATCGAAAAGACATTTTCTTTTGATTCTGGAGGCTGCAATCACGGAATCAAGCCGATGCTATTCTCCACCGATAATAAAGTCTATTGATCCTATTCTTCACGGATGATAAGTCCATTAAACACCGATTTGGGTCAATTTATTTTCAGATGACATTTTCGTAATTTTTTGGGCGAGGAAATGCCATTTTCTTTGGATTTTGAAGCCTACAGATTACAGATTCGGCCTAAGGCTATTCTTCAGTGATGATTAAGTCCATTAAGCGCCGATTTGGGCGGATTTATTCCTGGTCAAATTTTGGCAGATTCCAAAGGGGTACCATCACAGATTTCGGTAGATTTTTCCGAAATGGCATTTTCTTTCGATTCTGGAGGCTGCAAATTACAGAATCAAGCCGATGCTATTCTCCACCGATAATGTAGTCTATCGATCCTATTCTCCAAGGATGATAAGTCCATTAACCACCGATTTGGGCAAATTTATTTTTGGATGGCATTTTCGTAATTTTTTGGGCGACGAAAGGCTATTTTCTTTGGATTTTGAAGGATACAGATCACAGATTCGGCATGAGGCTATTTTTTAACGATAATTAAGTCCATTAAAAACCAATTTGGGAGGATTTATTCCGGGTCAATTTTTGGCAGATTCCAAAGGGGTACCATCACAGATTTCGGTAGATTTTTCGAAATGCCATTTTCTTTCAATTCGGAGGCTGCAAATCCCGGAATCAGGCCGAAGCTATTTTCCACTGATAATGAAGTCTATTGATCCTATCCTCCACGAATGTTAAGTCCATTAAGCACCGATTTGGGCCAACTTATTTTTGGATGACATTTTCGTAATTTTTTGGCCTACGAATGGCCATTTTCTTTGGATTTTGAAGGCTACAGATCACTGATTCGGTCTGAGGCCATTCTTCAACGATAATTAAGTCCATTAAGCACCAATTTGGGTGTATTTATTCCGTGTCAATTTTTGGCAGATTCCAAAGGGGTACCATCACATATTTCGGTAGATTTTTCCGAAATGTCATTTTATTTCGATTCTGGAGGCTGCAAATCACGGAATCAAGCAGATGCTATTCTCCACCGATAATGAAGTCTATTGATCCTATTCTCCACATATGATAAGTCCATTAAGCACTGATTTGGGTCAATTTATTTTCGGATGACATTTTCCTAATTTTTTGGGCGACGAAATGCCATTTTCTTTGGATTTTGAAGGATACAGATCACAGATTTGCCCTGAGGCTATTCTTTAACGATAATTATGTCCATTAAGCACCAATTTGGGCGGATTTATTCCGGGTCAATTTTTGGCAGATTCCAAAGGGGGTACCAACACAGATTTCTGTAGATTTTTCCGAAATGTCATTTTCATTCGATTCTGCAGGATGCAAATGATGAAATCAAACCGAGGCTATTCTCCACCGATAATTAAGTCTATAGATCCTATTCTCCACGGATAATAAGTCCATTAAGCACCGATTTGGGGCGATTTATTTTCGGATGGCATTTTCGTAATTTTTTGGCCTACGAAAGGCCATTTTCTTTGAATTTTGAAGGCTACAGATTACGTATTCGGCCTGAGGCTATTCTTCAACGATAATTAAGTCCATTAAGCACCAATTTGTGTGTATTTATTCCGGGTCAACTTTTGGCAGGTTCCAAATGGGTACCGTCACAGATTTCGGTATATTTTTCCAAAATCTTATTTTCTATCGATTCTGGAGGCTGCAAATCACGGAATCAAGCCGATGCTATTCCCCACTAATAATGAAGTCTATTGATCCTATTCCCCATGGATGATAAGTCCATTAAGCACTGATTTGGGTCAATTTATTTGCGGAAGGCATTTTCGTAATTTTTTGGGCGACGAAATGCCATTTTCTTTGGATTTTTGAAGATTACAGATCACAGATTCAGCCTGAGGCTATTCTTCAACGATGATTAAGTCCATTAAGCGCCGATTTGGGCGGATTTATTCCGGGTCAATTTTTGGCAAATTCCAAAGGGGTACTATCACAGATTTCGGACGATTTTTTCGAAATGTCATTTTCATTCGATTCTGGAGGCTGCAAATCAAGGAATCAAGCCGAGGCTATTCTCCACCGATATTGAAGTTTATTGATCCTATTCTCCACGGATGATAAGTTCATTAACCACCGATTTGGGCTAATTTATTTTTGGATGACATTTTCATAATTTTTTGGGAGACGAAAGGCCATTTTCTTTGGATTTTGAAGGATACAAATCATAGATTCGGCCTGAGGCTATTCTTTAACGATAATTAAGTCCATTAAGCACCAATTTTGGGAGATTTTTTCCGGGTCAATTTTTGGCAGATTCCAAAGGGGTACCATCACAAATTTTGGTAGATTTTTCCGAAATGCCATTTTCTTTCGATTCTAGAGGCTGCAAATCACGGAATTTGGCGGAAGCTATTTTCCATCGATAATGAAATCTATTAATCCTATTCTCCACTGATAATAAGTCCATTAAGCACTGATTTGGGCCAACTTATTTTTGGATGACATTTTCGTAATTTTTTGGCCTACGAAAGGCCATTTTCTTTGGATTTTGAAGGCTACATATCATTGATTCGGTCTGAGGCTATTCTTCAATGATAATTAAGCCAATTAAGCACCAATTTGTGTGTATTTATTCCGGGTCAATTTTTGGCAGTTTCCAAAGGGGTACTACCATCAAAGATTTCGGTAGATTTTTCCGAAATATCATTTTCTTTTGATTCTGGCGGCTGCAAATCACGGAATCAAGCCGATGCTATTCACCACCGATAATGAAGTCTATTGATCCAATTCTCCACAGATGATTAGTCCATTAAGCACATGATTTGGGTCAATTTATTTTCGGATGACATTTTCGTAATTTTTTGGGCGACGAAATGCCATTTTCTTTGGATTTTGAAAGCTACAGATCACAGATTCAGCCTGAGGCTATTCTTCAACGATGATTAAGTCCATTAAGCATCGATTTGGGCGGATTTATTGCGGGTTAATTTTTGGCAGATTCCAAAGGGGTACCATCACAGATTTCGGTAGATTTTTCCGAAATGCCATTTTCTTTCCATTCTAGAGGCTGCAAATCACGAAATCAATCTGAGGCTATTCTCCACCGATAATGAAGTCTATTGATCCTATTCTCTACAGATGATACGTCCATTAATCACCGATATGGACTAATTTGTTTTTGGATGGCATTTTCGTAATTTTTTGGTTGACGAAAGGCCATTTTCTTTGGATATTGGAGGCTACAGATCACAGATTCGGCCTGAGGGTATTTTTCAACGATGATTAAGTCCATTAAGCATCGATTTGGGCGGATTTATTCCGGGTCAATTTTTGGCATATTGCAAAAAGGGGTACCATCACAGATTTCGAGCGATTTTTCCGAAATGTCATTTTCTTTCGATTCTGGAGGCTGCAGATCACGGAATCAAGCCAAGGCTACTCTCATATGATGATGAAGTTTATTGATCCTATTCTACCCGGATGATAAACCCATTAAGCAACAATTTGGGCCAACTTATTTTCGGATGACATTTTCGTAAATTTTATGCCTACGAAAATCCATTTTATTTGGATTTTGAAGGCTACAGATCACTGATTGGCCTGAGGCTTTAAGTCCATTAAGCACCAATTTGGGCGGATTTATTTCCGGTCAATTTTTGGCAGATTCGAAAGGGGTACCATCACAGATTTTGGTAGATTTTTCCTAAATGCCATTTTCTTTTGATTCTGGAGGCTGCAAATCACAGAATCAAGCCATGGCTATTCTCCACCGATAATGAAGTCGATTGATCCTATTCTCGACCGCTAATAAAGTCGATTGATCCTATTCTCCACGGATGATAAGTCCATTAAACACTGATTTGGGCCAATTTATTTACAGATGGCATTTTTGTAATTTTTTGGCTGACGAAATGCCATTTTCTTGGGATTTTGAAGGCTATAGATCACGGATTCGGCTTGAGGGTATTCTTCAACGATGATTAAGTCCATTAAGCGTCGATTTTGGTGGATTTACTCTGGGTCAATTTTTGGCATATTGCAAAAAGGGGTACCATCATAGATTTCGGGCGATTTTCCGAAAATGTCATTTTCTTTCGATTCTGGAGGCTGCAGATCACGGAATCAAACAGAGGCTATTCTCCACCGTTAATGAAGTCTATTGATCCTATTCTCCGCGGATGATAAGTCCATTAAGCACCGATTCGGGCCCATTTATTTTTCGATGGCATTTTCGATATTTTTTGGGCGACGAAAGGCAATTTTCTTGGCATTTTGAAGGCTATAGATCTCGGATTCGGCCTGAGGGTATTCTTCAACGATGATTAAGTCCATTAACCACCAATTTGGGTGTATTTATTCCGGGTCAATTTTTGGCAGATTCCAAGGGGGTACATCACAGATTTCGATAGATTTTTCCGAAATGTCATTCTCTTTTGCAACTGGAGGCTTCAAATCACGGAATCAAGCCGATGCTATTCTCAACCGATAATAAAGTCTATTGATCCTATTCTCCACGGATTATAAGGCTATTAAACACCAAGTTGGGTCAATTAATTTTCGGATGGCATTTTCGTAATTTTTTGGGTGATGAAAGCCAATTTTCTTTGGATTTTGAAGGCTACAAATCACGGATTCGGCCTGAGGCTATTCTTCAACGATGATTAAGTCCATTAAGCCCTGATATGGGCGGATTTATTCCAGGTCAATTTTTCGCAGATTCCAAAGGGGTACCGTCACATATTTCGGTAGATTTTTCCTAAATGCCACTTATTTTCGATTCTGGACGATGCAAATGACACAATCAAACCGAAGCTATTCTCCACCGACAATGAAGTCAATTGATCCTATTCTCAACGGATGATAAATATATTAAGCACCGATTTGGGCCAATTTATTTTCGGATGACATTTTTAATATTTTTTGGGCGACGATAGGCCATTTTCTTGGGATTTTAAGGGCTACAATTCACAGATTCGGCCTGAGGCTATTCTTCAACGATGATTAAGTCGATTAAGCGCCGATTTGGGCGGATTTATTCTGGGTCAATTTTTGGCAGATTCCAAAGGGATACCATCACAGATTTCGGCCGATTTTATCGAAATGTCATTTTCTTTTGATTTTGGAGGCTGCAGATCACAGAATCATGCAGAGGCTATTTTCCAACGATAATGAAGTCTATTAATCTTATTCTCCACGGATGATAAGCCCATTAAGCACCGATTTGGGCCAACTTATTTTCGGATGGCATTTTCGTAATTTTTTGGCCTACGAAAGGCCATTTTCTGTGGATTTTGAAGGCTACAGATCACTGATTCGGTCTGAGGCTATTCTTCAACGATAATTAAGTCCATTAAACACCAATTTGGGTGTATTTATTCAGGGTCAATTTTTGGCAGATTTCAAAGGAGTACCGTCACAGATTTCGATAGATTTTTCCTAAATGCCATTTCTTTCGATTCTGGAAGCTTCAAATCACGGAATCAAGTCGACGCTATTCTCCAACGTTAATGAAGTCTATTGATCCTATTCTCCACGAATGATAAGTCTATTAAGCACCGATTCGGGCCCATTTATTTTCCGATGGCATTTTCGATATGTTTTGGGCGACGAAAGGCAATTTTCTTGGCATTTTGAAGGCTACAGATCACAGATTCGACCTGAGGGTATTCTTCAGCGATGATTAAGTCCATTAAGCACCAATTTGGGTGTATTTATTCCGGGTCAATTTTTGGCAGATTCCAAAGGGGTACCATCACAGGTTTGGATAGATTTTTCCGAAATGTCATTTTCTTTTGATTCTGGAGGTTTCAAATCACGGAATCAAGCCGATGCTATTCTCCACCGATAATGAAGTCTATTGATCCTATTATCCACGGATGATAAGCTCATTAAGCACCAATTTGGGTCAATTTATTGTCGGATGGCATTTTCGTAATTTTTTGGGCGACGAAAGTTCGTTTTCGTAATTTTTTGGTCGACGAAAGACCATTTTCTTTGGATCTAGGAGGCCGCAATTGATGGAATCAAGCCAAGGCTATTCTCCACTGATAATGAAGTCGATTGATCCTATTCTCCACAGATGATAAGTCCATTAAGCACTGATTTGGGCCAATTTATTTTCGCATGACATTTTCCTAATTTTCTGGACGACGAAAGGCCATTTTCTTTGGATTTTGAAGGCTACAGATTACATATTCGGCCTGAGGCTGTTCTTCAACGATAATTAAGTCAATCAAGCCCCAATTTGGGCGGATTTATTCCGGGTTAGTTTTTTGCAGATTCCAAACGGGTACCATCACAGTTTTGGGTAGATTTTTCTGAAATGCCATTTTCTTTCAATTATGGAGAATGCAAATGACGGAATCAAACAGAGGCTATTCTCCACCGATAATGAAGTCTATTGATCCTATTCTCCATGGATGATAAGTTCATTAAGCACCGATTTGGGCCAATTTATTTTCGGATGCCATTTTCGATATTTTTTGGGCGACGAAAGGCCATTTTCTTTATTTTGAAAGCTACAGATCACGGATTCGGCCTGAGGCTATTCTTCTACCATGATTAAGTCCATTAAGCCCCGATATGGGCGGATTTATTCCAGGTCAATTTTTGGCAGATTCCAAACGGATACCATCACATATTTCGTGTAGATTTTTTCTAAATGCCACTTATTTTCGGTTCTAGAGGATGCAAATGACAGAATCAAACAGAAGCTATTCTCCACCGATAATGAAGTCAATTGATCCTATTCTCCACGGATGATAAATATATTAAGCACCGATTTGGGCCAATTTATTTTCGGATGACATTTTTTATATTTTTGGGCTACGAAAGTCCATTTTCTTGGGATTTTGAAGGCTACAAATCACAGATTCGGCGTAAGGCTATTCTTCAACGATGATTAAGTCGATTAAGCGCCGATTTGGGCGGATTTATTCTGGGTCAATTTTTGGCAGATTCCAAAGGGATACCATCAAAGATTTCGGGCAATTTTATCGAAATATCATTTTCTTTCGATTTTGGAGGTTGCAGATCACGGAATCATGCATAGGCTATTTTCCACCGATAATGAAGTCTATTAATCCTATTCTCCATGGATGATAAGTCAATTAAGCACCGATTTGGGCCAATTTATTTTCGGATGACATTTTTTATATTTTTTGGGCTACGAAAGGTCATTTTCTTGGGATTTTTAAGGCTACAGATCACAGATTCAGCCTGAGGCTATTCTTCATCTATGATTAAGTCCATTAAGCGCTGATTTGGGCGAGTTTATTCCAGGTCAATTTTTGGCAGATTCCAAAGGGATACCATCACAGATTTCGGTAGATTTTTCCTAAATGCCATTTTCTTACGATTCTGGAGGCTGCAAATCACGGAATCATGCATAGGCTATTTTCAACCGATAATGAAGTCTATTAATCCTATTCTCAACAGATGATAAGTCCATTAAGCACCGATTTGGGCCAATTTATTTTCGGATGACATTTTCGATATTTTTTGGGCTACGAAAGGCCATTTTCATTGTATTTTGAAGGCTACAGATCACTGATTCGGCCTAAGGCTATTCTTCAACGATAATTAAGTCCATTAAGCACCTATTTGGGTGTATTTATTCAAGGTCAATTTTTGGCAGATTCCAAAGGGGTACTATCACAGATTTTGGTAGATTTTTCCGAAATGCCATTTTCTTTCCATTCTGGAGGATGCAAATCCCGGAATCAAACCGAGGCTATTCTCCCCCGATAATGAAGTCTATTGATTCTATTCTCCACGGATGATAAGTCCATTAAGCACCGATTCGGGCACATTTATTTTCCGATGGCATTTTCGATATTTTTTGGGCGACGAAAGACAATTTTCTTGGCATTTTGAAGTCTACAGATCATGGATTCGGCCTGAGGGTAGTCTTCAACGATGATTAAGTCCATTAAGCGTTAATTTGGACGGATTTATTCCGTGTCAATTGTTGGCATATTGCAAAAAGGGGTACCATCACAGATTTCATGCGATTTTTCCGAAATTTCATTTTCTTTCGATTCTGGTGGCTGCAGATCACGGAATCAAGCCGAGGCTATTCTCCACCCATAATGAAGTCTATTGATCCTATTCTCCACGGATGATAAGTCCATTAAGCACCGATTTGGGCCAATTTATTTTCGGATGACATTTTCGTTATTTTTTGGGCGACGAAAGGCCATTTTCTTAGGATTTTGAAGGCTACAGCTCACTGATTCGGCCTAAGGCTATTCTTCAACGATAATTAAGTCCATTAAGCACCAATTTGGGTGTATTTATTCCGGGTCAATCAGATTCCAAAGGGGTACCATCACAGATTTCGGTAGATTTTTCCGAAATGACATTTTCTTTCGATTCTGGAGGCTGCAAATCACGGAATCAAGCCGAGGCTATTCTCCACCGATAATGAAGTGTATTGATCCTATTCTCCACGAATGAAAAGTCCATTAACCACCGATTTGGGCTAATTTATTTTCGGATGACATTTTCGTAAATTTTTTGGCGACGAAAGACCATTTTCTTTGGATTTTGAAGGCTACAGATCACGGATTCGGCCTGAGGCTATTCTTCGACGATGATTAAGTCTATTAAGTCCTGATATGGGCGGATTTATTCCATGTCAATTTTTGGCAGATTCCAAAGGGGTACCGTCAAATATTTCGGGAGATTTTTCCAAAATGCCACTTATTTTCGATTCTGGAGGATGCAAATGACAGAATCAAACCAAAGCTATTCTCCACCGATAATGAAGTCAATTGATCCTATTCTCCACGGATGATAAATATATTAAGTACCGATTTGGGTCAATTTATTTTCGGATGACATTTTTTATATTTTTTGGGCGACGATAGGCCATTTTCTTGGGATTTTAAGGGCTACAAATCATAGATTCGGCCTGAGGCTATTCTTCAACGATGATTAAGTCGATTAAGCGCTGATTTGGGCGGATTTATTCTGGGTCAATTTTTGGCAGATTCCAAAGGGATACCACCACAGATTTCGGCCGATTTTATCAAAATGTCATTTTCTTTCGATTTCGGAGGCTGCAGATCACAGAATCAAGTAGAGGCTATTTTCAAAACGATAATGAAGTCTATTAATCCTATTCTCCACGGATGATAAGTCCATTAAGCACCGATTTGAGCCAACTTATTTTCGGATGGCATTTTCGTAATTTTTTGGCCTACGAAATGCCATTTTCTGTGGATTTTGAAGGCTACAGATCACTGATTCGGTCTGAGGCTATTCTTCAACGATAATTAAGTTCATTAAGCACCAATTTGGATGTATTTATTCAGGGTCAATTTTTTTCAGATTCCAAAGGAGTACCCTCACAGATTTCGGTAGATTTTTCCTAAATGCCATTTTCTTTCGATTCTGGAAGCTGCAAATCACGGAATCAAGTAGAGGCTATTCTCCACCGATAATGAAGTCGATTGATCCTATTCTCCATAGATGATAAGTCCATTAAGCACTGATTTGAGCCAATTTATTTCGGATGGCATTTTTGTAATTTTTTGGGCGACGAAAGGCCATTTTCTTGGGATTTTGAAGGCTACAGATCACAGATTCGGCCTGAGGGTATTCTTTAACGATAATTAACCCAATTAAGCACCAATTTGGGCGGATTTATTCCGGGTCAATTATTGGCATATTCCAACGGGGTACCATAACAAATTTCGGTAGATTTTTTCGAAATACCATTTTCTTTCAATTTTGGAGGATGCAAATGACGGAATCAAACAAAGGCTATTCTCCACCGATAATGAAGCCTATTGATCCTATTCTCCACAGATGATAAGTCCATTAAGCAACTATTCAGGCCCATTTATTTTTCGATGGCATTTTCGATATTTTTTGTGCGACGACAGGCAATTTTCTTGCCATTTTGAAGGCTACTGATCACGGATTCGGCGTGGCCGTATTTTTCAACGATGATTAAGTCCATTAAGCGTCGATTTGAGCGGATTTATTCTGGGTCAATTTTTGGCATATTGCAAAAAGGGTACCATCACAGATTTCGGGCGATTTTTCTGAAATATCATTTTCTTTCGATTCGGAAGGCTGCAGATCACGGAATCAAGCCGAGGCTACTCTCATCTGATAATGAAGTTTATTGATCCTATTCTCCCCGGATGATAAATCCAATAAGCAACGATTTGGGCAACTTATTTTCGGATGACATTTTCATAATTTTTTTGCCTATGAAAATCCATTTTATTTGGATTTTGAAGGCTACGATCACTGATTCGGCCTGAGGCTATTCTTCAACGATAATTAAGTCTATTAAGCACCAATTTGGGTCAATTTTTGGCAGATTCGAAAGGGGTACCATCACAGATTTCGGTAGATTTTTCCTAAATGCCATTTTCTTTCGATTCTGAAGGCTGCAAATTACGGAATCAAGCCGTGGCTATTCTCCACCGATAATGAAGTCGATTGATCCTATTCTCCACTGATGATAAGTCCATTAAGCACTGATTTGGGCCAATTTATTTACGGATGGCATTTTCGTAATTTTTTGGTCGACGAAAGGGCAATTTCTTGGGATTTTGAAGGCTACAGATCACGGATTCGGCCTGAGGGTATTCTTCAACGATGATTCAGTCCATTAAGCGTCGATTTGGGCGGATTTATTCTGGGTCAATTTATGGCATATTTCAAAAAGGGGTACCATCATAGATTTCGGGCAATTTTTCCGAATGTCATTTTCTTTCGATTCTGGAGGCTGCAGATCACGGAATCAAACAGAGGCTATTCTTCAACATTAATGAAGTCTATTGATCCTATTCTCCACGAATGATAAGTCTATTAAGCACCGATTCGGGCCCTTTTATTTTCCAATGACATTTTCGATATTTTTTGGGCGACGAAAGGCAATTTTCTTGGCATTTTGAAGGCTACAGATCACGGATTCGGCCTGAGGGTATTCTTCAACGATGATTAAGTACATTAAGCACCAATTTGGGTGTATTTATTCCGGGTCAATTTTTGGCAGATTCCAAAGGGGTACCATCACAGATTTCGATAGATTTTTCCGAAATGTCATTTTCTTTTGATTCTGGAGGCTTCAAATCACGGAATCAAGCCGATGCTATTCTCCACGGATGATAAACTCATTAAGCACCGATTTGGGTCAATTTATTTTCGGATGGCATTTTCGTAATTTTTTGGGCGACGAAAGGCCATTTTCTTAGGATTTTGAAGGCTACAGATCACGGATTCGGCCCGAGGCTATTCTTCAACGATGATTAAGTCCATTAAGCGCCGATTTGGGTGTATTTATTCGGAGTCATTTTTGGCAGATTCCAAAGGGGTACCATCACAGATTTCGATAGATTTTCCGAAATGTCATTTTCTATTGATTCTAGAGGCTGCAAATCACGGAATCAAGCCGATGCTATTCTCCATCGATAATGAAGTCTATTGATCCTATTCTCCACGGATGATAAGCCCATTAAGCACCGATTTGGGTCAATTAATTTTAGGTAGGAATTTTCGTAATTTTTTGGGCGACTAAAGGCCATTTTCTTGGGATTTTGATGGCTACAGATCACAGATTCGGCCTGAGACTATTCTTCAACGATGATTAAGTCCATTAAACGTCGATTTGAGCGGAGATATTCTGGGTCAATTTTTGGCATAGTGCAAAAAGGGGTACCATCATAGATTTCGGGCGATTTTTCCGAAATGTCATTTTCTTTCGATTCAGGAGGCTGCAGATCACAGAATCAAACAGAGGCTATTCTCCACCGTTAATGAAGTCTATTGATCCTATTCTCCACGGATGATAAGTCCATTAAGCACCGATTTGGGCCAATTTATTCTCGGATGGCATTTTCGATATTTTTTGGGCGACGAAAGGCCATTTTCTTGGGATTTTGAAGGCTACAGATCACGGATTCTGTGTGAGGCTATTCTTCAATGATGATTAAGTACATTAAGAGCCGATTTGGGCGGATTTATTACGGGTCAATGTTTGGTAGATTTCAAAGGGGTACCATCACAGATTTTAGATGATTTTTCTGAAATGTCATTTTCTTTCGATTCTGGAGGCTGCAGATCACGGAATCAAGCCGAGATTATTCACATCCGATAATGAAGTCTATTGATCCTATTCTCCTCGAATGATAAGTCCATTAAGCACCGATTTGGACCCATTCATTTTCCGATGGTATTTTCGTAATTTTTTGGCCTACGAAAGGCCATTTTATTTGGATTCTGAAGGCTACAGATCACTGATCCGGCCTTTGGCTATTCTTCAACGATAATTAAGTCCATTAAGCACCAATTTGGCCGGATTTATTCCGGGTCAATTTTTGGCACATTCGAAAAGGTAACCATCATAGATTTCGGGCGATTTTTCCGAAATGTCATTTTCTTTCGATTCAGGAGGCTACAGATCACAGAATCAAACAGAGGCTATTCTCCACCGTTAATGAAGTCTATTGATCCTATTCTCCACGGATGATAAGTCCATTAAGCACCGATTCGGGCCCATTTATTTTCCGATGGCATTTTCGATATTTTTTGTGCTACGAAAGGCAATTTTCTTGGCATTTTGAAGGCTACAGATCACGGATTCGGCTTGAGGGTATTCTTCAACGATGATTAAGTCCCTTAAGCACCAATTTGGGTGTATTTATTCGGAGTCATTTTTGGCAGATTCCAAAGGGGTACCATCACAGATTTCGATAGATTTTTCCGAAATGTCCTTTTCTATTGATTCTGGAGGCTGCAAATCACGAAATCAAGCCGATGCTATTCTCCGTCGATAATGAAGTCTATTGATCCTATTCTCCACGGATGATAAGCCCATTATGCACCGATTTGGGTCAATTAATTTTAGGATGGAATTTTCGTAATTTTTTGGGTGACGAAAGGCCATTTTCTTTGGATTTTGTAGGCTACGGATCACGGATTCGGCCTGAGGCTATTCTTCAACGATAATTAAGTCTATTAAGCCCCGATATGGGAGGATTTATTCCAGGTCATTTTTTGGCAGATTCCAAAGGGGTACCGTCACAGATTTTGTGCGATTATTTTGAAATGTCATTTTCTTTAGATTCTGGAGGTTGCAGATCACGGAATCAGGCAGAGGCTATTTTCCACTGATAATGAAGTCTATTGATCCTATTCTCCTCGGATGATAAGTCCATTAAGCACTGATTTGGGCCAATTTATTCTCCCTTGGCATTTTCGATATTTTTTGGGCGACGAAAGGCCATTTTCTTGGGATTTTGAAGGCTACAGATCAGGGATTCGGCCAGAGGCTATTCTTCAACGATGATTAAGTCCATTAAGCGCCGATTTGGGCGGATTTATTCCGGGTCAATTTTTGGCAGATTCCAAAGGGGTACCATCACAGATTTTGTGCGATTATTTTGAAATGTCATTTTCTTTAGATTCTGGAGGTTGCAGATCACGGAATCAGGCAGAGGCTATTTTCCATTGATAATGAAGTTTATTGATCCTATTCTCCTCGGATTATAAGTCCATTAAGCACTGATTTGGGCCAATTTATTCTCCTTTGGCATTTTCGATATTTTTTCGGCGACGAAAGGCCATTTTCTTGGGATTTTGATGGCTACAGATCACAGATTCGGCCTGAGGCTATTCTTCAACGATGATTAAGTCCATTAAACGTCGATTTGAGCGGAGATATTCTGGGTCAATTTTTGGCATATTGCAAAAAGGGGTACCATCATTGATTTCGGGCGATTTTTCCGAAATGTCATTTTCTTTCGATTCAGGATGCTGCAGATCACAGAATCAAACAGAGGCTATTCTCCACCGTTAATGAAGTCTATTGATCCTATTCTCCACGGATGATAAGTCCATTAAGCACCGATTTGGGCCAATTTATTCTCGGATGGCATTTTCGATATTTTTTGGGCGACGAAAGGCCATTTTCTTGGGATTTTGAAGGCTACAGATCACGGATTCTGCGTGAGGCTATTCTTTAATGATGATTAAGTACATTAAAAGCCGATTTGGGCGGATTTATTACGGGTCAATGTTTGGCAGATTTCAAAGGGGTACCATCACAGATTTTAGATGATTTTTCTGAAATGTCATTTTCTTTTGATTCTGGAGGCTGCAGATCACGGAATCAAGCCGAGATTATTCTCATCCGATAATGAAGTCTATTGATCCTATTCTCCCCGAATGATAAGTCCATTAAGCACCGATTTGGGCCCATTTATTTTCCGATGGTATTTTCGTAATTTTTTGGCCTACGAAAGGCCATTTTATTTGGATTCTGAAGGCTACAGATCACTGATCCGGCCTTTGGCTATTCTTCAACGATAATTAAGTCCATTAAGCACCAATTTGGGCGGATTTATTCCGGGTCAATTATTGGCACATTCGAAAGGGTAACCATTATAGATTTCGGGCGATTTTTCCGAAATGTCATTTTCTTTCGATTTAGGAGGCTGCAGATCACAGAATCAAACAGAGGCTATTCTCCACCGTTAATGAAGTCTATTGATCCTATTCTCCACGGATGATAAGTCCATCAAGCACCGATTCGGGCCCATTTATTTTCCGATGGCATTTAAAAATATTTTTTGGGCTACGAAAGGCAATTTTCTTGGCATTTTGAAGTCTACAGATCACGGATTCGGCTTGAGGGTATTCTTCAACGATGATTAAGTCCATTAAGCACCAATTTGGGTGTATTTATTCGGAGTCATTTTTGGCAGATTCCAAAGGGGTACCATCACAGATTTCGATAGATTTTCCGAAATGTCATTTTCTATTGATTCTAGAGGCTGCAAATCACGGAATCAAGCCGATGCTATTCTCCATCGATAATGAAGTCTATTGATCCTATTCTCCACGGATGATAAGCCCATTAAGCACCGATTTGGGTCAATTAATTTTAGGAAGGAATTTTCGTAATTTTTTGGGCGACTAAAGGCCATTTTCTTTGGATTTTGTAGGCTACGGATCACGGATTCGGCCTGAGGCTATTCTTCAACGATAATTAAGTCTATTAAGCCCCGATATGGGAGGATTTATTCCAGGTCATTTTTTGGCAGATTCCAAAGGGATACCGTCACAGATTTCAGTAGATTTCTCCAAAATGCCATTTTCTTTCGATTCTGGAGGATGCAATTCCTGGAATCAAACCGAGGCTATTTTCCACCGATAATGAAGTCAGTTGATCCTATTCTCCACGGATGATAAGTCCATTAAGCACCGATTCGGGCCCATTTATTTTCCGATGGCATTTTCAATATTTTTTGGGCGACGAAAGGCAATTTTCTTGGCATTTTGAAGGCTACAGATCACGGATTCGGCCTGAGGGTATTCTTCGAAGATGATTAAGTCCATTAAGCGTCGATTTGGGCGGATTTATTTCGTGTCAATTTTTGGCATATTGCAAAAAGGGGTACCATCACAGATTTCAGGCAATTTTTCCGAAATTTCATTTTCTTTCGATTCTGGAGGCTGCAGATCACGGAATCAAGCCGAGGCTATTCTTCGCCCATAGTGAAGTCTATTGATCCTATTCTCCACGGATGATAAGTCCATTAAGCATCGGTTTGGGCCAATTTATTTTCGGATGGCATTTTCGTAACTTTTTGGGCGACGAAAGGCCATTTTCTTAGGATTTTGAAGGCTACAGATCAGGGATTCGGCCAGAGGCTATCCTTCAACGATGATTAAGTCCATTAAGCGCCGATTTGGGCGGATTTATTCCGGGTCAATTTTTGGCAGATTCCAAAGGGGTACCATCACAGATTTTGTGAGATTATTTTGAAATGTCATTTTCTTTAGATTCTGGAGGTTGCAGATCACGGAATCAGGCAGAGGCTATTTTCCACTGATAATGAAGTCTATTGATCCTATTCTCCTCGGATGATAAGTCCATTAAGCACTGATTTGGGCCAATTTATTCTCCCTTGGCATTTTCGATATTTTTTGGGCGACGAAAGGCCATTTTCTTGGGATTTTGATGGTTACAGATCACGGATTCTGCCTGAGGCTATTCTTCAACGATGATTAAGTCCATTAAGTGCCGATTTGGGCGGATTTATTCTGAGTCAATTTTTGACAGATTCCAAAGGGTTAGCATCACAGATTTCGGGCGATTTTTCCGTATTGTCATTTTCTTTGTATTCTGGAGGCTGCAGATCATGGAATCAAGCCAAGGCTATTCTCATCCGATAATGAAGTCTATTGATTCTATTCTCTCCGGTTGATAAGTCCATTAAGCACTGATTTGGGCCAACTTATTTTCGGATGGAATTTTCGTAATTTTTTGGCCTACGAAAGGCCATTTTATATGGATTTTTTAAGGCTACAAATCACTGATTCGGCCTGAGGCTATTCTTCAACGATAATTAAGTCCATTAAGAACCGATTTCGGTAGATTTTTTCTAAATGCCATTTTCTTTCGATTCTGGAGGCTACAAATCACGGAATCAAGCCGAGGCTATTCTCAACCGATAATGAAGTCTATTGAACCTATTCTCCACTGATTATAAGTCCATTAAGAACCGATTTGGGCCAATTTATTTTCGGATGGCATTTTCGAAATTTTTTGGGTGAAGAAATGCCATTTTCTTTTGATTTTGAAGGCTACAGATCACGGATTCGGCCTGAGACCATTCTTGAACGATGATTAAGTCCATTAAGCGCCGATTGGGGCAGATTCATTCCGGGTCAAGTTTAGGTTTATCTCAAAGGGGTACCATAACAGATTTCAGGCGATTTTTCCAAAATGCCATTTTTCTTTGATTCTGGAGGCAACATATCACATAATCAGGCCGAGGCTATTCTCCACCGATAATGAAGTCTATTGATCCTATTCTCCCTGGATGATAAATCCATTAAGTACTGATTTGGGCCAATTTATTTTCGGATGGCATTTTCGATATTTTTTGGGCGATGAAAGGCAATTTTCTTGGGATTTTGAAGATTACAAATCATGGATTCGGCCTGTGGGTATTCTTTAACGATGATTAAGTCCATTAAGTGTCGATTTGGGCGGATTTATTCTGGGTCAATTTTTGGCGGATTCCAAAGGGGTATCATTTTCTTTCGATTTTGGAGGCTGCAGATCACGGAATCATGCAGAGGCTATTTTCCACCGATAATGATGTCTATTAATCCTATTCTCCACGGATGATAAGTATACTAAGCACTGATTTGGGCAATTTATTTTCGGATGGCATTTTCGATATTTTTTGGGGGACGAAAGGTCATTTTCTTGGGATTTTGAAGGATACAAATCACGGATTCGGCCTGAGGCTATTTTTCAACTATAATTAAGTCCATTAAGCACCAATTTGTGTGGATATATTCCGGGTCAATTTTTGGCAGATTCCAAAGGGGTACCATCACAGATTTCGGTAGATTTTTCCGAAATGTCATTTTCTTTCGATTCTAGAGGCTGCAATTCACGGAATCAAGCCGATGCTATTCTCCACCGATAATGAAGTCTATTGATCCTATTCTCCACGGATGATAAGTCCATTAAGCACCAATTTGGGTCAATTTATTTTCGGATGGCTTTTTCGTAATTTTTTGGGCGACGAGAGGCCATTTTCTTTGGCTTTTGAAGGATACAGATCACAGATTCGGACTGAGGCTATTCTTCAACGTTGATTATGTCCATTAAGCGCCGATTTGGGTGGATTTTTTCCGGGTCAATTTTTGGCTGATTCCAAAGGGGCACCATCACAAATTTCGGTAGATTTTTCCGAAATACAATTTTTTTTTCAATTCTGGAGGATGCAAATCACGGAATCAAACCAAGGCTATTTTCCACCAATAATGAAGTCTATTGATCCTATTCTCCACGGATAATAAGTCCATTAAGCATTGATTTGGGCCAATTTATTCTCGGATGGCATTTTAGATATTTTTTTTGGCGACGAAAGACCATTTTCTTTGGATTTTGAAGGCTACAGATCACGGATTCGGCCTGAGGCTATTCTTCAACGATGATTAAGTCCATTAAGCGCCGATTTGGGCGGATTTATTCCGGGTACATTTTTGGCAGATTCCAAAGGGGTACCATCACAGATTTTGTGCGATTTTTCTGAAATGTCATTTTCTATAAATTCTGGAGGTTGCAGATCACGGAATCAGGCAGAGGCTATTTTCCACTGATAATGAAGTCTATTGATCCTATTCTCCACGGATGATAAGTCCATTAAGCACTGATTTGGGCCAATTTATTCTCGCTTGGCATTTTCGATATTTTTTGGGCGACCAAAGGCCATTTTCTTGGGATTTTGAAGGCTACAGATCATGGATTCGGCCTGTGGGTATTTTTTAACGATGATTAAGTCCATTAAGCGTCGATTTGGGCGGATTTATTCTGGGTCAATTTTTGGCGGATTCCAAAGTGGTACCATCACAGATTTTGTGCGATTCTTCTGAAATGTCATTATCTTTCGATTCTGGAGGTTGAAGATCACGGAATCAGGCAGAGGCTATTTTCCACCGATAATGAAGTCTATTGATTCTATTCTCCAAGGATGATAAGTCCATTAAGCACTGATTTGGGCCAATTTATTCTCGCTTGGCATTTTCGATATTTTTTGGGCGACGATAGGCCATTTTCTTGGGATTTTGAAGGCTACAGATCACAGATTCACCCTGAGTTTATTCTTCATCTATGATTAAGTCCATTAAGCGCCGATTTAGGCGGATTTATTCCAGGTCAATTTTTGGCAGATTCCAAAGGGGGTACCATTACAGATTTCAGGCGATTTTTATGAATTGTCGTTTTCTTTCGATTTTGGAGGCTTCAGATAACGGAATAAAGCCGAGGCTATTCTCATCCGATAATGAAGTCTATTGATCCTATTCTCCCCAGATGATAAGTCCATTAAGCACTGATTTGGGTCAAATTATTTTCGGATGGCATTTTCGTAAATTTTTGGCCTACGAAATGCATTCTCTTTGGATTTTGAAAGCTACAGATCACTGATTCGGCCTGAGGCAATTCTTCAACGATAATTAAGTCCATTATGCGCAGATTTGGGGAACTTTATTCCGTGTCAATTTTTGGCAGATTCCAAAGAGGCACCATCACAGATTTCAGGCGATTTTTCTGAAATAACATTTTCATTCGATTTTGGAGGTTGCAGATCACGAAATCAGGTCGATGCTATTTTCCACCGATAATGAAGTCTATTGATCCTATTCTCCACGGATGATATGTCCATTATGCACCGATTTGGGCCAACTTATTTACTGATGGCATTTTTGTAATTTTTTGGCCTACGAAACCCCATTTTCTTTGGATTTTGAAGGCTTCAGATCACAGATTCGACCTGAGGCTATTCTTCAACGATGATTAAGTCCATTAAGCGCTGATTGGGGAGGATTTATTCCAGGTCAATTTTTGGCAGATTCCAAAGTGGTACATCACAGAATTCGGTAGTTTTTTCCAAATGTCATTTTCTTTCGATTCTGGAGGCTGCAAATCACGGAATCAAGCCGATGCTATTCTCCACCGATAATGAAGTCTATTCATTCTATTCTCCACGGATGATATGTCCATTAAGCACCAATTTGGGCCAATTTATTTTCGAATGGAATTTTCGTAATTTTTTGGGCGATGAAATGCCATTTTCTTTGGATTTTGAAGGCTACAGATCATGGATTCGGGCTGAGGCTATTCTTCAACGATGATTAAGTCCATTAAACGCCGATTTGGGCGGATTTATTCCGGGTCAATTTTTGGCATAGTCCAAAGGGGTACCATCATAGATTTTGGTAGATTTTTCCGAAATGTCATTTTCTTTCGATTCTGGAGTATGCAAATCCTGGAATCAAACAAAGACTATTCTCCACCGATAATGAAGTCTATTGATCCTATTCTCCACGGATGATAAGTCAATTAAGCACCGATTTGGGCTAATTTATTCTCAAATGGCATTTTCGATATTTTTAGGGCGACGAAAGGCCATTTTATTGGGATTTGTAGGGCTACAGATCACGGATTCAGCCTGAGTCTATTCTTCATCTATGATTAAGTCCATTAAGCGCTTATTTGGGCAGATTTATTCCAGGTCAATTTTTGGCAGATTCCAAAGGGGTACACCATCACAGATTTCGGGCGATTTTTCCGAAATGTCATTTTCATTCGATTTTGGAGGCTGCAGAACACGGAATCATGCCGAGGCTATTCTCATCCGATAATGAAGTCTATTGATTCTATTCTCTCCGGATGATAAGTCCATTAAGTACCGATTTGGGCCAACTTATTTTCGGATGGAATTTTCGTAATTTTTTGGCCTACGAATGGCCATTTTATTTGGATTTTGAAGGCTACAGATCACTGATTCGGCCTGAGGATATTCTTCAACAATAATTAAGTCCATTCATTAAGCACCAATTTAGGCGGATTTATTCCGGATCAATTTTTGGCAGATTCCAAAGGGGTGTCATCACAGATTTCGGTAGATTTTTCGGAGTTGCTATTTTCTTTCAATTCTGGAGGCTGCAAATCACGAAATCAAGCCCTCCACCGATAATGAAGTCTGTTGATCCTATTCTCCACGGATGATATGTCCATTAAGCACCGATTTGGGTCAATTTATTTTCGGATGGCATTTTCGAAATTTTTTGGGCGACGAAAGGCCATTTTCTTTGGATTTTGAAGGATACAGATCACAGATTTGCTTTGAGGCTATTCTTCAACGATGATTAATTCCATTAAGCGCCGATTTTGGTGGATTTATTCCGGGTCAATTTTTGGCAGATTCCAAAGGGGTACCATCACAGATTTCGGTAGATTTGTCCTAAATGTCATTTACTTTCGATTCTGGAGGATGCAAATGACGGAATCAAACCGAGGCTATTCTCTACCAATAATGAAGTCAATTGATCATATTCTCCACTGATGATAAGTATATTAAGCACCGATTTGGGTCAATTTATTTTTCGGATGGCATTTTCGATATTTTTTGGGCGACAAAAGGTCATTTTCTTACTATTTTGAAGGATACAAATCACAGATTTGGCCCGAGGCTATTCTTCAACGATAATTAAGTCCATTAAGCACTAATTTGGGTGGATTTATTCCGGGTCAATTTTTGGCAGATTCCAAAGGGGTACCATCACAGATTTTGGTAGATTTTTCCGAAATGTCATTTTCTTTCGATTCTAGATGCTTCAAATCACGGAATCAAGCTGATGCTATTCTCCACCGATAATGAAGTCTATTGATCCTATTCTCCACGGATGATAAGGCCAATAAGCACCGATTTGGGTCAATTTATTTTCGGATGGCATTTTCGTAATTTTTTGGGCGACGAGAGGCCATTTTTTATGGATTTTGAAGGATACAGATCACAGATTCGGCCTGAGGTTATTCTTCAACGTTGATTAAGTCCATTAAGCGCCGATTTGGGTGGATTTATTCCGGGTCAATTTTTGCCAGATTCCAAAGGGGTGCCACCACAGATTTCTGTAGATTTTTCGGAAATGCCATTTTTTCGATTCTGGAGGCTGCAAATCACGAAATCAAGCCGAGGCTATTCTCCACCGATAATGAAGTCTATTGATCCTATTCTCCACAGATGATAAGTCCATTAAGCACCGATTTGGGTCAATTTATTTTCGGAGGCATTTTCGTAATTTTTTGGGCGACGAAAGGCCATTTTCTTTGGATTTTGAAGGATACAGATCACGAATTCGGCCTGAGGCTATTCTTCAACGAGGATTAAGTCAATTAAGCGCCGATTTGGGATGATTTATTCCTGGCCAATTTTTGGCAGATTCCAAAGGGGTACCAACACAGATTTCGGTAGATTTTTCCTAAATGTCATTTACATTCGATTCTGGAGGATGCAAATGATGGAATCAAACCGAGGCTATTCTCCACCGATAATGAAGTCAATTGATCCTATTCTCCACGGATGATAAGTCCAATAAGCACCGATTTGGGTCAATTTATTTTCGGATGGCATTTTCGTAATTTTTTGGGCGACGAGAGGCCATTTTCTATGGATTTTGAAGGATACAGATCACAGATTCTGCCTGAGGTTATTCTTCAACGTTGATTAAGTCCATTAATGCCGATTTGGGTGGATTTATTCCGGGTCAATTTTTGCCAGATTCCAAAGGGGTGCCACCACAGATTTCGGTAGATTTTTCGGAAATGCCATTTTTTCGATTCTGGAGGCTGCAAATCACGGAATCAAGCCGAGGCTATTCTCCACCGATAATGAAGTCTATTGATCCTATTCTCCACAGATGATAAGTCCATTAAGCACCGATTTGGGTCAATTTATTTTCGGAGGCATTTTCGTAAATTTTTGGGCGACGAAAGGCCATTTTCTTTGGATTTTGAAGGATACAGATCACGGATTCGCCCTGAGGCTATTCTTCACCGATGATTAAGTCAATTAAGCGCCGATTTGGGATGATTTATTCCTGGCCAATTTTTGGCAGATTCCAAAGGGGTACCAACACAGATTTCTGTAGATTTTTCCTAAATGTCATTTACATTCGATTCTGGAGGATGCAAATGATGGAATCAAACCGAGGCTATTCTCCACCGATAATGAAGTCAATTGATCCTATTCTCCATGGATGATAAGTCCAACAAGCACCGATTTGGGTCAATTTATTTTCGGATGGCATTTTCGTAATTTTTTGGGCGACGAGAGGCCATTTTCTATGGATTTTGAAGGATACAGATCACAGATTCGGCCTGAGGTTATTCTTCAACGTTGATTAAGTCCATTAAGCGCCGATTTGGGTAGATTTATTCCGGGTCAATTTTTGCCAGATTCCAAAGCGGTGCCACCACAGATTTCGGTAGATTTTTCGGAAATGCCATTTATTCGATTCTGGAGGCTGCAAATCACGGAATCAAGCCGAGGCTATTCTCCACCGATAATGAAGTCTATTGATCCTATTCTCCACAGATGATAAGTCCATTAAGCACCGATTTGGGTCAATTTATTTTCGGAGGCATTTTGGTAATTTTTTGGGCGACGAAAGGCCATTTTCTTTGGATTTTGAAGGATACAGATCACGGATTCGGTCTGAGGCTATTCTTCACCGATGATTAAGTCAATTAAGCGCCGAATTGAGATGATTTATTCCTGGCCAATTTTTGGCAGATTCCAAAGGGGTACCAACACAGATTTCTGTAGATTTTTCCTAAATGTCATTTACATTCGATTCTGGAGGATGCAAATGATGGAATCAAACCGAGGTTATTCTCCACCGATAATGAAGTCAATTGATCCTATTCTCCACGGATGATAAGTATATTAAGCACCGATTTGGGCCAATTTATTTATTGGATGGCATTTTCGATATTTTTTGGGCGACGAAAGGTCATTTTCTTGGGATTTTGAAGGATACAAATCACGGATTCGGCATGAGGCTATTCTTCAACGATAATTAAGTCCATTAAGCACCAATTTGGATGGATTTATTCCTGGTCTATTTTCGGCAAATTCCTAACGGGTACCATCACAGATTTCGGTAGATTTTTCAGAAATGTCATTTTCTTTCTATTCTAGAGGCTGCAAATCAAAGAATCAAGCCGATGCTATTCTCCACCGATAATGAATTCTATTGATCCTATTCTCCACAGATGATAAGTCCATTAAGCACTGATTTGGGTCAATTTATTTTCGGATGGCATTTTCGTAATTTTTTGGTCGACGGAAGGCCATTTTCTTTGGATTTTGAAGGCTACAGATTACAGATTTAGCATGAGGCTATTCTTCAACGATGATTAAGTCAATTAAGCGCCGATTTGATTTGGGCGGATTAATTCCGGGTCAATTTTTGGCAGATTCCAAAGGTGTACCATCATAAATTTTGGTAGATTTTTCCTAAATGCCATTTTCTTTCGATTCTGGAGGCTGCAAATCACGGAATCAAGCCGAGGCTATTCTCCACTGATAATGAAGTATATTGATCCTATTCTCCACGGATTATAAGTCCATTAAGCACCGATTTGGGCTAATTTATTTTCGGATGGCAATTTCGTGATTTTTTGGACGAGGAAAGTCCATTTTCTTTGGATTTTGAAGGATACAGATCGCATATTCAGCCTGAGACTATTCTTCAACGATAATTAAGTCCATTAAGCACCAATTTGGACGGATTTATTCCCGGTAATTTTTGACAAATTCCGAAGGGGTACCATCACAGATTTCAGTAGATTTTTCCTAAATGCCAATTATTTTCGATTCTGGAGGATGCAAATGACGGAATCGAACCGAGGCTATTCTCCACCACCGATAATGAAGTCAATTGATCCGATTCTACATGGATGATAAGTATATTAAGCACCGATTTGGGCCAATTTACTTTCGCATGGCATTTTTTATATTTTTTGGGCGATGAAAGGCCATTTTCTTGGGATTTTGAAGGCTACAAATCACGAATTCGGCCTGAGGCTATTCTTCAACGATGATTAAGTCCATTAAGCGCCGATTTGGGCGGATTTATTCCGAGTCAATTTTTGGCAGATTCCAAAGGGGTACCGTCATAGATTTCGTGCGATTTTACCGAAATGTCATTTTCTTTCGATTCTGGAGGCTGCAGATCACGGAATCATGCATAGGCTATTTTCCACCGATAATGAAGTCTATTAATCCTATTCTCCACGGATGATAAGTCCATTAAGCACTGATATGGTTCATTTTATTTTCGGATGGAATTTTCGTAATTTTTTGAGCGACGAAATGCCATTTTCTTTGGATTTTGAAGGCTACAGATCACGATTTCGGGCTGAGGCTATTCTTCAAAGATGATTAAGTCCATTAAGCGCAGATTGGGGCGGATTTATTCCGTGGCAATTTTTGGCAGATTCCAAAGGTGTACCATCACAGATTTTGGTAGATTTTTCCGAAATGCCATTTTCTTTCGATTCTGGAGGATGCAAATAACAGAATCAAACCGAGTATATTCTCCCCCGATAATGAAGTCTATTAATCCTATTCTCCATGGATGATAAGTCAATTAAGCACCGATTTGTGCCAATTTATTCTCGAATGGTATTTTCGATATATTTTGGGCTACGAAAGGCCATTTTCTTGGGATTTTTAAGGCTACAGATCATGGATTCCGCCTGAGGCTATTCTTCATCTATGATTAAGTCCATTAAGCGCCGATTTGGGCGGATTAATTCCGGGTCAATTTTTGGCAAATTCCAAAGGAGTACCATCACAGATTTCGGGAACTCACTTAGGTATGATTCCCCCTAGCTCCTTAATTAGGTCCAAGTTGCAATTACCTTTGGTTGATCTACTGTTGATTAAACTGCGAAAGATCCTAAATTAGCTTGGAATCTCTTGAGCTGACCAAGCCCTCTTAGACAGAATACCCGGCAGGCGACTAGCCTTCACCGGGATAGACTACTAAGGCGATTCACACAGCTCTCCACTACTGGAATGAATTCCAGTACAAAGCAGTGAATTGATTGACTCTCGCACAACCAATTCACTATTATCAATCAAGGAAGCTCTCTTAACCTAATCAGATTCTATCTATCATAGGTTAAAGCAGAAATCAAGAGAAGATGATCATGCTTCAATTGACTCTATAAATCATGCCTCAATCGATAATAATCAAACAATAACGCATCCAAAACTTCATACAAGAAAGATCCTAACACATGGAACTAGGTTTCCTCAAAACCTAAGTGAAGGGAAGTTACTCCATAGAGAAGAGAGAGACTGCAGAAATTTGATCTAGATCTTCAATCTCCATCTCCAAGCTTGATTCCCGAGCTCCAATGGCGAAGAAATCCTCCAAAATAGCTCCAAGAATGTTCCCAAGTCGCTCTCTCTCTAGGGTTCGTCCCTTGGGTGTTTGGGAACCAAAACCCAGCTCCCCCTCTCCTTTGGCTCGAAATTGGCTTAAAACTAGAAATTCCGGACTCACACGGCCAGGCCAAACGGACATGTGACTTTCCCAGCTGCCCGTGTGAGTGTCCAAATGCGGCGTTTCGATTAGTGGGCAACCAGGCAAGCTGCACGGGCAGAGGCCACACGGCCGTGTGGCTCGTCTGGCTTTTACCGAGTCTTCACACGGCCACAAGGGGCCCCTACACGGCCGTGTGAGGTGCAATGGTGCCCGTGTTGCTTCCCAGCTTCTCGCCAAACGTCCAAACTTCGTCCAATCGACCCCGAACTCGTTCCCAAACCTTCATTCACGTACTAGGACCTGAAATATCACAAACAAGCACAATCTAGCGTGAAATCGGCCTAAAACACGAGAATCAACATCTCAAACGGCTCAAGAATAGGGGTAAAAACATGTGCAATTAACGGTCTATCAAACTCCCCCACACTTAACCGTTTGCTTGTCCCCAACCAAACCTGACTCAAACCAATGCAACTCTCCAGACCTCTATAGCAACATGCAACCCCGATCGTCGGCAGAGGATTTTCTAGATCATTTAGCAACTTACGAGGTCAACTGGTCTTCTAAGACGCCTCCTATCTCTCTTAATGCGAGTACTAGACTCAAGCCAGGATCATGAGAAGCAGTGGAACTAAGCCAGTCAATTCATGGATAAGGAGACTCTCACCATTCACAACCAAGGACTCGTTGTACCGGGGTGCTCTTTCACTTCATTTCACCATTGGAACCCTCTTTTCACTTTCCTTTTACTCTTTTTTTTCTTTTCATTCACTTGGCTGGAGTTCCAACTGCAGTCTTTTGCACGGTCGACCCTTATTAGTCGAGCAAGAGCAATTTCTGTACATCTGGCGCTCGCCAGAGTACTTCTTTTAACTCCTTTTCCTCAACTTGTGTGGAGGGTCAATGAAATTAAGGAGGGTCGGAAGCTCTATCCGTGCCCTTAAAAACACATCCTCAAGTAGGCAAGCCGTTCAACGGGTGGAAATTTTACTTGTACTAGAGACAACTTAGCTTCACCTTGTAGGCCTAGCCCACCAAGGATCACTAAAATCTCTTCCAAAACCCGATTTTTGTGCAATGAACAGTGCCACACACGTTGGGCTTACCCCATGTCTTAGAATTTGAAATTTTTGACATGGAGGACCAAACTGCTTTTTCATTTCACACTTGAGTACCCTTTTTCGATACACGAGTCCACAACACAACATAAGAAGAGTCATCAATACCACATGAATCAACGGTCCTAAATCCACTAGTTCACAAAATCAACCGGCACAGCAGAGAGACAGATAGGAAAAGTCTTATACTTCAACATCCTCCATAGTGCTACACTACCTCCCTAGGTTGCATATCACTATAAAAACTGTCAATTCAAAGCATACTAAGCAGGATTTTGCAGGGAACAGTACTTGGAGCCCTCAAATTTAAAAATTTGGACAGTGGACTAGGCTCCAAGCACACAAACAGCCAAACGTTCTCCCGCATACATAATCGAACATCCCCCCACACTTAAGCATGACATTGTCCTCAATGGAGGAAAGATAAGGAGGGTAGAACGAAGTTACCAGATCCAGGGTGAATGATGGTGGACGGGACAGGCGGTGTATTCCAGGAGGAGAGAGTGGTCAGAACACAAACACCACACAAAATCTCACAAAGGTTGAGTTATTGACTCTAAAATCAAATAACAAAACTGACTCAACCGAGGAGAAATAGAGAAAGAAATGCAAACCGACTGGTTGGGTTGCCTCCCAACAAGCGCTTCTTTCATGTCTTGAGCCGGACGATGGCTCCTAAGTTTCGGTCCACCCCAAAACCTCCTTGAAGTTGAGGTTCTCGTCGATGAGGTGGAGTCTCAAGTCACGAGCATGTGGTGTGGCAGGTGATGAAGGCTCATGCACTTGATGCAGATGAAGTCTCCACCCTCAAGACATCTTCTTCTCTTCTCTCGTCTCATTGCCCCAAACCAGATATGACAGCATCGATTGACCACCATCGCTTCCACCAAGGGGGACCGATGTCGACGTGGCCTTGGTCTGGCAAAGAGACACTGCAAATGGGTCCTTGCCAAGCAGCTCTTCGAAGTTTGGTGGAGATATCACATGTAACTCATGGCCGGTGCAGGCCTCTTCCACCTTAACTCCGTCCTCAGCCTGGACGCCAATTGCTTCTTCAACCCCCCTTTCTTCTTCATGTGGTATCACCCCTGGGAAATGATCAAGAACTCCTCCTGCTTCACTTTCGTCATCCTCCACAACTTCTTTCTGCACCCTTTCTTGCTCTTCTTCTTCTAGCACAGATTGGAGAGCAAGTCGCCATGTAATTTCTTCAATGAGATCATCTTGCATATCCTCGCTCAGGCCCATCATGTTAGAGCAGAAATAAGGAAATGTGTGATCTGCAACCAGAGGACTTTCCTAATCATGATTATCATGGGAGTTCTCTGTGATAACTTCTGTATGCTCCTCAACATCCCCGTAGCCTTTGTCATCCTCCACCTCTTCTAGCGTGGTAGCAGAAAGGTGATCTTGAGCAAGATGTGAGCAAACTTGCTCCACCCACTCTGTTTGCTTCGCTGAGCGCTGAACAGTCTCCTCCATTTCCTGGAGAAATGAGGGATCGGAAGGGGCAAGGGCTTTGATTTGAAGATCCATCTTGGAGCATGATCTCTCAGTGTCTCGAGCAAACTGCTCCACGAGAAGCCTTAATTGTTTGTTCGGATCTTCCAGTGAAGTGTAGCATGGCTCTGCAGAGTGGCCCGTGAAGGCCTCCATGGCTAAATCCAGCTCTGATGGCCCTTCTGGTTGTGGGAGAAAGTCTTCTTGTTAATGAGGTTGTTCTTTATATGCCCAGGGGTCTGATTGTTCTCCGTAGTAAGGGGGTTGGTACTGGAACCCGAATCCATAGTCTTCTCCTCCTTGATTGCTCCAGAGAGTCTCGGGGTAATACCACTCGGATGGTGGTGGATACCCCCAATGGTTGGAGAAGCCATGAGGATCCATGATTCAGATCTGCACCAACAAAAACAAAAAACACCCAAGTGAAAAGCAAGGGTGGAAAAGAAAAGAAAAACGCTAAAGTAACAAACTTCTGCCTTTCCTAATAATCAAGAAAGTCCCCGGCAACGGCACCAAAAACTGGACACGCTACGACACAACACCTAACAATGGCCAAGTGTAACCAATGAAAGGGACTGCAGTATAGTGGCACAAGTAATAGATATCGAATCCACGGGTCTCTAGAGTTACTATTACTCAGCTTCAGTTCATTATCTAGCAAACTAGATTAAGGATTGATTTACTAAACTACTCTACTAATTACAAGTTGGGAACTCACTTAGGTGTGATTCCCCCTAGCTCCTTAATTAGAGTCCAAGTTGCAATTACCTTTGGTTGATCTACTGTTGATTAAACTGCGGAAGATCCTAAATTAGCTTGGAATCTCTTAAGCTGACCAAGCCCTCTTAGACAGAATACCCGGCAGGCGACTAGCCTTCACCGGGATAGACTACTAAGGCGATTCACACAGATCTCCACTACTGGAATGAATTCCAGTACAAAGCAGTGAATTGATTGACTCTCGCACAACCAATTCACCACTATCAATCAAGGAAGCTCTCTTAACCTAACCAGATTCTATCTATCATAGGTTAAAGCAGAAATCAAGAGAAGATGATCAGGCTTCAATTGACTCTATAAATCATGCCTCAATCGATTATAATCAAACAATAAAGCATCCAAAACTTCATACAAGAAAGATCCTAACACATGGAACTAGGGTTCCTCAAAACCTAAGTGAAGGGAAGTTACTCCATAGAGAAGAGAGAGACTACAGAAATCTGATCTAGATCTTCAATCTCCATCTCCAAGCTTGATTCCCGAGCTCCAATGGCGAAGAAATCCTTCATAATAGCTCCAAGAATGTTCCCAAGTCGCTCTCTCTCTCTAGGGTTCGTCCCTTGGGTGTTTGGGAACCAAAACCCAGCTCCCCCTCTCCTTTGGCTCGAAATTGACTTAAAACCAGAAATTCCCGACTCACACGGCTAGGCCACAGGGTCGTGTGACTTTCCCAGCTGCCCGTGTGAGTGTCCAAACGTGGCGTTTCGATTAGTGGGCAACCAGGCAAGCTGCACGAGCAGAGGCCACACGGCCGTTTGGCTCCCCAGGCTGCCCGTGTGGCTTTTACCGAGCCTTCACACGGCTACAAGGGGCCCCTACACGGCCGTGTGAGGTGCAATGGTGCCCGTGTTGCTTCCCAGCTTCTCGCCAAACGTCCAAACTTCGTCCAATCGACCCCGAACTCGTTCCCAAACCTTCATTCACGTACTAGGACCTGAAATATCACAAACAAGCACAACCTAGCGTGAAATCGGCCTAAAACACGAGAATCAACATCTCAAACGGCTCAAGAATAGGGGTAAAAACATGTGCAATTAACAGTCTATCATCTACAGATCACTGATTCGGCTTGAGGCAATTCTTCAACGATAATTAAGTCCATTAAGCGCCGATTTGGGAAAAAATTTTCCAGGTCAATTTTTGGCAGAATCCGAAGGGGTACTATCACAAATTTTGGGCGATTTTTCCGAAATACCATTTTCATTCGATTTTGGAGGTTGCAGATCATGAAATCAGGCCAAGGCTATTTTCTACCGATAATGAAGTCTATTGATCCTATTCTCCACGGATGATAAGTCCATTAAGCACCGATTTGGGTCAATTTATTTTCGGATGACATTTTCGTAATTTTTTGGGCGACGAAAGGCCATTTTCTTTGGATTATGAAGGCTACAGATCACGGATTCGGCCTGAGGTTATTCTTCAACGATGATTAAGTCAATTAAGCGCCGATTTGGGAGGATTTATTCCGGGCCAATATTTGACAGATTCCAAAGGGGTACCAACACAGATTTCGGTAGATTTTTCCTAAATGTCATTTACTTTCGATTCTGGAGGATGCAAATGACGGAATCAAACCGAGGCTATTCTCCACTGATAATGAAGTCAATTGATCCTATTCTTCACGGATGATAAGTATATTAAGCACCGATTTGGGCCAATTTATTTTTGGATGACATTTTCGATATTTTTTGGGCGACGAAAGGTCATTTTCATGGGATTTTGAAGGCTACAAATCACGGTTTCGGCCTGAGGCTATTCTTCAACGATAATTAAGTCCATTAAGCACCAATTTGGGTGGATTTATTCCAGGTCTACTTTGGGCAGATTCCAAAGAGGTACCATCACAGATTTCGGTAGATTTTTCCGAAATGTCATTTTCATTCGATTCTAGAGGCTGCAAATCATGGAATCAAGTCGATCCTATTCTCCACCGATAATGAAGTCTATTGATCCTATTCTCCGTGGATGATAAGTCCATTAAGCACCGATTTGGGTGAATTTATTTTCGGATGTCATTTTCATAATTTTTTGGTCGACGAAAGGCCATTTTCTTTGGATTTTGAAGGGTATAGATCACAGATTCAGCCTGAGGCTATTCTTCAACTTTGATTAAGTCCATTAAGCTCCGATTTGGGCGGATTTATTCGAGGTCAATTTTTGGCAGATTCCAAAGGGGTGAAATCACAGATTTTCGTAGATTTTTCCGAAATGCCATTTTCTTTCGATTCTGGAGCTACAAATCACGGAATCAAGCCGAAGCTATTCTCCACCGATAATGAAGTCTATTGATCCTATCCTCCACGGATGATAAGTCCATTAAGCACTGATTTGGGCTAATTTATTTTCGGATGGCATTTTCGTAATTTTTTGGGCGGTGAAAGGCCATTTTCTTTGGATTTTGAAGGATACATATCACAGATTCGGCGTGAGGCTATTCTTCAACGATAATTAAGTCCATAAAGCACCCATTTGAGCGAATTTATTCCGGTTCAAATTTTGGCAGATTCCAAAGGGGTATCATCAAAGATTTTAGTAGATTTTTCCGAAATGCTATTTTCTTTCGATTCTTGAGGATAAAAATGACGGAATCAAACCGAGGCTATTCTCCACCTATAATGAAGTCTATTGTTCCTATTCTCCACGAATCATAAGTCCATTAAGCACCAATTTGGGCCAATTTATTTTTCGTAATTTTTTGGGCAACGAAGGGCCATTTTCTTTGGATTTTGAAGGCTACATCACGGATTCGGCCTGAGGCGATTCTTTAACGATGATTAAGTCCATTAAGCGCCGATTTGGGCGGATTTATTCCGGTTCAATTTTTGGCATATTTCAAAGGGGTACCATCACAGAATTTGGTAGATTTTTCCTAAATGCCATTTACTTTCGATTCTGGAGGATGCAAATGACGGAATCAAACTGAGGCTATTCTCCACCGATAATGAATTCAATTGATCATATTCTCCACGGATGATAAGTATATTAAGCAACGATTTGGGCCAATTTATTTTCGGATGGCATTTTCGATATTTTTTGGGTGACGAAAGGCCATTTTTTGGGATTTTGAAGGCTACAAATCACGGATTCAGCCTGAGGCTATTCTTCAACGATGATTTAGTCCATTGAGAGCAGATTTGGGAGGATTTATTCCAGGTCAATTTTTGGCAGATTCCAAAGGGGTAACATCACAGATTTCGGGCGATTTTATCGAAATGTCATTTTCTATCGATTTTGGAGGCTGCTGATCACGGAAACATGCTGAGGCTATTTTGCACCGATAATGAAGTCTATTAATCCTATTATCCACGGATGATAAGTCCATTAAGCACCGATTTGAGCCAATTTATTTTTGGATGGAATTTTAGTAATTTTTTGGGCGATGAAATGCCATTTTCTTTGGATTTTGAAGGCTACAGATCACGGATTCAGGCTGATGCTATTCTTCAACGATGATTAAGTCCATTAAGCGGCAATTTAGGCAGATTTATTCCGAGTCAATTTTTGGCAGATTCCAAAGGGGTACCATCACAGATTTTGGTAGATTTTTCCGAAATGTCATTTTCTTTCGATTCTGGAGTATGCAAATCACGGAATCAAACCGAGGCTATTCTCCACCGATAATGAAGTCTATTGATCCTATTCTCCACGGATGATAAATCAATTAAGCACCGATTTGGCCCAATTTATTCTCTGATGGCATTTTCGATATTTTTTGGGCGACGAAAGGCCATTTTCTTGGAATTTTTAAGACTACAGATCACGGATTCAGCCTGAGGCTATTTTTCATCTATGATTAAGTCCATTAAGCGCCAATTTGGGCGGATTTATTCCTGGACAATTTTTGGCGGATTCCAAAGGGGTTACCATCACAGATTTCAGGCAATTTTTCCGAAATGTCGTTTTCTTTCGATTCTGGAGGCTGCATATCACGAAATCAAGTCGAGGCTATTCTCATCCGATAATGAAGTCTATTGATCCTATTCTCCCCGGATGATATAGACATTAAGTACCGATTTGGGTCAATTTATTTTCGGACAGCATTTTCGTAAATTTTTGGCCTACGAAAGATCATTTTCTTTGGATTTTGAAAGCTACAGATCACTGATTCGCCCTGAGGCAATTCTTCAACAATAATTACGTCCATTAAGCGCTGATTTAGGCAAATTTATTCCGGGTCAATTTTTGGCAGATTCCAAAGGGGTACCATCACAGATTTCGGGCGATTTTTCCGAAATACCATTTTCATTCGATTTTGGAGGTTGCAGATCACGAAATCAGGCCGAGGCTATTTTCCACCGATAATGAAGTCTATAGATCCTATTCTCCACCGATGATAAGTCCATTAAGCACCGATTTGGGTCAATTTATTTTCTGATGGCATTTTCGCAATTTTTTGGCGACGAAATGCTATTTTCTTTGGATTTTGAAGGCTACAGATCACGGATTTAGCCTGAGGCTATTCTTCAACGATGATTAAGTCCATTAAGCGCTGATTTGGGCGGATTTATTCCAGGTCAATTTTTGGCAGATTCCGAAGAGGTACCATCACAAATTTCGGGCGATTTTACCGAAATGTCATTTACATTCGATTCTGGAGAATGCAAATGATGGAATCAAACAGAGGCTATTTTCCAGCGATAATGAAGTCTATTGATCCTATTCTCCATGGATGATAAGTCCATTAAGCACCAATTTGTGTCAATTTATTTCCGGATGGCATTTTCGTAATTTTTTGTGCGACGAAAGGCCATTTTCTTTGGATTTTGAAGGATACAGATCACGGATTCGGCCTGAGGATATTCTTCAAAGATGATTAAGTCCATTAAGCGCCAATTTGGGCAGATTTGTTCCGGGCAAATTTTTGGCAGATTCCAAAGGGGTACCATCACAGATTTCGGTAGATTTTTCCTAAATGTCATTTACTTTCGATTCTGGAGGATGCAAATGACGGAATCAAACCGAGGCTATTCTGCACCGATAATGAAGTCAATTGATTCTATTCTCCACGGATGATAAGTATATTAAGCACCGATTTGTGCCAATTTATTTTCGGATGGCATTTTCGATATTTTTTGGAAGACGAAAGTACATTTTCATGGTATTTTGAAGGCTACAAATCACGGATTCGGCCTGAGGCTATTCTTCAAAGATAATTAAGTCCATTAAGCACCAATTTGGGTGGATTTATTCCGGGTCTATTTTTGGCAGATTCCAAAGGGGTACAATCACAGATTTCGGTAGATTTTCCCGAAATGACGTTTTCTTTCGATTCTGGAGGCTGCTTATCCCGGAATCAGGCAGAGGCTATTTTCCACCGATGATGAAGTCTATTAATCCTATTCTCCATGGATGATAAGTCCATTAAGCACCGATTTGGGCCAATTTATTTTGGGATGGAATTTTAGTAATTTTTTGGGCGACGAAATGTCATTTTCTTTTGATTTTGAAGGCTACAGATCACGGATTCGGGCAGAGGCTATTCTTCAACAATGATTAAGTCCATTAAGCGCAGATTTGGGCAGATTTATTCCGGGTCAATTTTTGAAAGATTCCAGAGGGTACCATCACAGATTTTGGTAGATTTTTTCGAAATGTCATTTTCTTTCGATACTAGTGGCTGCAAATCACGGAATCAAGTTGATGCTATTCTCCACCGATAATGAAGTCTATTGATCCTATTCTCCACGGATGATAAGTCCATTAAGCACCGATTTGGGTCGATTTATTTTCGGATGGCATTTTCGTAATTTTTTAGGCGACGAAAGGCCATTTTCTTTTGATTTTGAAGGATACAGATCACGTATTCGGCCTGAGGCTATTCTTCAATGATGATTAAGTCCATTAAGCGCCGATTTGGGCGGATTTCTTCCGGGCCAATTTTTGGCAGATTCCAAAGGGGTACCATCACAGATTTCAGTAGATTTTTCCTAAATGTCATTTACTATCGATTCTGGAGGATGCAAATGACGGAATGAAACTGAGGCTATTATCCACCGATAATGAAGTCAATTGATCCTATTCTCCATGGATGATAAGTATATTAAGCACCGATTTGGGCCAATTTATTTTCTGATGGCATTTTTTATATTTTTTGGGCGACGAAAGGTCATTTTCATGGGACGGATTCGGCCTGAGGCTATTCTTCAACGATAATTAACTCCATTAAGCACCAATTTGGGTGGATTTATTCCGTGTCTATTTTTGGTAGATTCCAAAGGGGTACCATCACAGATTTCGGTAGATTTTCCCGAAATGACATTTTCTTTCGATTCTAGAGGCTGCAAACCACGGAATCAAGTCAATGCTATTCTCCACTGATAATGAAGTCTATTGATCCTATTCTCTACGGATGATAAGTCCATTAAGCATCGATTTGGGTCAATTTATTTTCGGATGACGATATTCGTAATTTTTTGGGCGACGAAAGGCCATTTACTTTGGATTTTGAAGGCTACATATCACAAATTCAGCCTGAGGCTATTCTTCAACGATGATTAAGTCCATTAAGCGCCGATTTGGGCGGATTTATTCCGGGTCAATTTTTGGCAGATTCCAAAGGGGTACCACCATAGATTTCGGTCGATTTTATCTAAATGTAATTTTCTTTCGATTTTGGAGGCTGCAGATCACAGAATCATGCAGAGGCTATTTTCCACCGATAATGAAGTCTATTAAACCTATTCTCCATGGATGATATGTCCATTAAGCACCGATTTGGGCCAATTTATTTTCGTATGGAAATTTAATAATTTTTTGGGCGACGAAATGCCATTTTCTTTGGATTTTGAAGGCTACAGATCACGGATTCTGGCTGAGGCTATTCTTCAACGATGATTAAGTCCATTTAGAGCCAATTTGGGCGGATTTATGCCGAGTCAATTTTTGGCATATATCAAAGGGGTACCATCACAGATTTTGGTAGATTTTTCCGAAATGTCATTTTCTTTCGATTCTGGAGTATGTAAATCACGAAATCAAACCGAAGCTATTCTACCATGATAATGAATTCTATTGATCATTTTCTCCACGCATGATAAGTCAATTAAGCACCGATTTGGGCCAATTTATTCTCGGATGGCATTTTTCGATATTTTTTGGGCGACGAAAGGCCATTTTCTTGCGATTTTTAAGGCTACAAATCACGGAGTCAGCCTGAGGCTATTTTTAATCTATGATTAAGTCCAATAAGCGCCAATCTGGGCGGTTTTATTCCGGGTCAATTTTTGGCAGATTCCAAAGGGGTACCATCACAGATTTCGGGAGATTTCTCCGAAATGTTGTTTTCTTTCGATTCTGGAGGCTGCATATCACGGAATCATGCCGAGGCTATTCTCATCCGATAATAAAGTTTATTGATTCTATTCTCCCCGGATGATATAGACATTAAGCACCGATTTTGGTCAATTTATTTTCGGATGGCATTTTTCAATTTTGTAATTTTTTGGCCTACGAAAGACCATTTTCTTTGGATTTTGAAAGCTACAGATCACTGATTCGGCCTGAGGCAATTCTTCAACGATAATTAAGTCTATTAAGCGCCGATTTGGGCAAATTTATTCCAAGTCAATTTTTGGCAGATTCCAAAGGTGTACCATCACAGATTTCGGGCGATTTTTCCGAAATACCATTTTCATTCGATTTTGGAGGTTGCAGATCACGAAATCAGGCCGAGGATATTTTTCACCGATAATGAATTCTATTGATCCTATTCTCCACGGATGATAAGTCCATTAAGCACCGATTTGGGTCAATTTATTTTCGGATGGAATTTTTCGTAATTTTTTGTGCGACGAAAGGCCATTTTCTTTGGATTTTGAAGGATACAGATCACGGATTCGGCCTGAGGATATTCTTCAAAGATGATTAAGTCCATTAAGCGCCAATTTGGGCGGATTTGTTCCGGGCAAATTTTTGGCAGATTCCAAAGGGGTACCATCACAGATTTCGGTAGATTTTTCCTAAATGTCATTTACTTTCGATTCTGGAGGATGCAAATGACGGAATCAAACCGAGGCTATTCTGCACCGATAATGAAGTCAATTGATTCTATTCTCCACGGATGATAAGTATATTAAGCACCGATTTGTGCCAATTTATTTTCGGATGGCATTTTCGATATTTTTTGGAAGACGAAAGTACATTTTCATGGTATTTTGAAGGCTACAAATCACGGATTCGGCCTGAGGCTATTCTTCAAAGATAATTAAGTCCATTAAGCACCAATTTGGGTGGATTTATTCCGGGTCTATTTTTGGCAGATTCCAAAGGGGTACAATCACAGATTTCGGTAGATTTTCCCGAAATGACATTTTCTTTCAATTCTAGAGGCTGCAAACCACGGAATCAAGTTGATTCTATTCTCCACTGATAATGAAGTCTATTGATACTATTTTCTACGGATGATAAGTCCATTAAGCACCGATTTGGGTCAATTTATTTTTGGATGACATTTTCGTAATTTTTTGGGCGACGAAAGGCCATTTTCTTTGGATTTTGAAGGCTACAGATCACAGATTCAGCCTGAGGCTATTATTCAACGATGATTAAGTCCATTAAGCGCCGATTTGGGCGGATTTATTCCGGGTCAATTTTTGGCAGATTACAAAGGGGTACCACTACAGATTTCGGGCGATTTTATCGAAATGTAATTTTCTTTCGATTCTGGAGGCTGCTTATCCCGGAATCAGGCAGAGGCTATTTTCCACCGATAATGAAGTCTATTAATCCTATTCTCCATGGATGATAAGTCCATTAAGCACCGATTTGGGCCAATTTATTTTGGGATGGAATTTTAGTAATTTTTTGGGCGACGAAATGTCATTTTCTTTTGATTTTGAAGGCTACAGATCACGGATACGGGCAGAGGCTATTCTTCAACGATGATTAAGTCCATTAAGCGCAGATTTGGGCAGATTTATTCCGGGTCAATTTTTGACAGATTCCAAAGGGTACCATCACAGATTTCGGTAGATTTTTTCGAAATGTCATTTTCTTTCGATAATAGAGGCTGCAAATCACGGAATCAAGTTGATGCTATTCTCCACCGATAATGAAGTCTATTGATCCTATTCTCCACGGATGATAAGTCCATTAAGCACCGATTTGGGTCGATTTATTTTCGGATGGCATTTTCGTAATTTTTTGGTCGACGAAAGGCCTTTTTTTTTTTGGATTTTGAAGGCTACAGATTACATATCCAGCCTGAGGCTATTCTTCAACGATGATTAAGTCCATTAATCGCCGATTTGGGCGGATTTATTCCGGGTCAATTTTCGGCTGATTCTAAAGGGGTACCATCACAGATTTCTAGCGATTTTACCGAAATGTCATTTACTTTCGATTCTGGAGGATGCAAATTACGGTATCAAACAGAGGTTATTTTCCACCGATAATGAAGTCTATTGATCCTATTCTCCACGGATGATAACTCCATTAAGCACCAATTTCCGTCAATTTATTTTCGGAAGGCATTTTCGTAATTTTTTGTGCGACGAAAGGCCATTTTCTTTTGATTTTGAAGGATACAGATCACGTATTCGGCCTGAGGCTATTCTTCAATGATGATTAAGTCCATTAAGCGCCGATTTGGGCGGATTTCTTCCGGGCCAATTTTTGGCAGATTCCAAAGGGGTACCATTACAGATTTCAGTAGATTTTTCCTAAATGTCATTTACTATCGATTCTGGAGGATGCAAATGACGGAATGAAACTGAGGCTATTATCCACCGATAATGAAGTCAATTGATCCTATTCTCCATGGATGATAAGTATATTAAGCACCGATTTGGGCCAATTTATTTTCTGATGGCATTTTTTATATTTTTTGGGCGACGAAAGGTCATTTTCATGGGACGGATTCGGCCTGAGGCTATTCTTCAACGATAATTAACTCCATTAAGCACCAATTTGGGTGGATTTATTCCGTGTCTATTTTTGGTAGATTCCAAAGGGGTACCATCACAGATTTCGGTAGATTTTCGCGAAATGACATTTTCTTTCGATTCTAGAGGCTGCAAACCACGAAATCAAGTCAATGCTATTCTCCACTGATAATGAAGTCTATTGATCCTATTCTCTACGGATGATAAGTCCATTAAGCATCGATTTGGGTCAATTTATTTTCGGATGACGATATTCGTAATTTTTTTGGCGACGAAAGGCCATTTACTTTGGATTTTGAAGGCTACATATCACAAATTCAGCCTGAGGCTATTCTTCAACGATGATTAAGTCCATTAAGCGCCGATTTGGGCGGATTTATTCCGGGTCAATTTTTGGCAGATTCCAAAGGGGTACCACCATAGATTTCGGGCGATTTTATCTAAATGTAATTTTCTTTCGATTTTGGAGGCTGCAGATCACAGAATCATGCAGAGGCTATTTTCCACCGATAATGAAGTCTATTAAACCTATTCTCCATGGATGATATGTCCATTAAGCACCGATTTGGGCCAATTTATTTTCGTATGGAAATTTAATAATTTTTTGGGCGACGAAATGCCATTTTCTTTGGATTTTGAAGGCTACAGATCACGGATTCTGGCTGAGGCTATTCTTCAACGATGATTAAGTCCATTTAGAGCCAATTTGGGCGGATTTATGCCGAGTCAATTTTTGGCATATATCAAAGGGGTACCATCACAGATTTTGGTAGATTTTTCCGAAATGTCATTTTCTTTCGATTCTGGAGTATGTAAATCACGAAATCAAACCGAAGCTATTCTACCATGATAATGAATTCTATTGATCATTTTATCCACGCATGATAAGTCAATTAAGCACCGATTTGGGCCAATTTATTCTCGGATGGCATTTTTCGATATTTTTTGGGCGACGAAAGGCCATTTTCTTGCGATTTTTAAGGCTACAAATCACGGAGTCAGCCTGAGGCTATTTTTAATCTATGATTAAGTCCAATAAGCGCCAATCTGGGCGGTTTTATTCCGGGTCAATTTTTGGCAGATTCCAAAGGGGTACCATCACAGATTTCGGGAGATTTCTCCGAAATGTTGTTTTCTTTCGATTCTGGAGGCTGCATATCACGGAATCATGCCTAGGCTATTCTCATCCGATAATAAAGTTTATTGATTCTATTCTCCCCGGATGATATAGACATTAAGCACCGATTTTGGTCAATTTATTTTCGGATGGCATTTTTCATTTTTGTAATTTTTTGGCCTACGAAAGACCATTTTCTTTGGATTTTGAAAGCTACAGATCACTGATTCGGCCTGAGGCAATTCTTCAACGATAATTAAGTCTATTAAGTGCCGATTTGGGCAAATTTATTCCGAGTCAATTTTTGGCAGATTCCAAAGGTGTACCATCACAGATTTCGGGCGATTTTTCCGAAATACCATTTTCATTCGATTTTGGAGGTTGCAGATCACGAAATCAGGCCGAGGATATTTTTCACCGATAATGAATTCTATTGATCCTATTCTCCACGGATGATAAGTCCATTAAGCACCGATTTGGGTCAATTTATTTTCGGATGGAATTTTTGTAATTTTTTGGGCGACGAAAGACTATTTTCTTTGGATTTTGAAGGTTACAGATCACGGATTTGGCCTGAGGCTATTCTTCAACGATGATTAAGTCCATTAAGTGCCGATTTGGGCGGATTTATTCTGGGTCAATTTTTGCCAGATTCCAAAGGGGTACCATCACAGATTTCGGGTGATTTTACAGAAATGTCATTTACTTTCGATTCTGGAGGATGCAAATGACGGAATCAAACAGAGGCTATTTTCCACCGATAATGAAGTCTACTGATCCTATTCTCCACGGATGATAAGTCCATTGCATCAATTTATTTTCGGATGGCATTTTCGTAAGTTTTTGTGCGACGAAAGGCCATTTTTTGGATTTTGAAGGCTACTGATCATGGATTCGGCCTGAGGCTATTCTTCAACGATAATTAATTCCATTAAGCGCCGATTTGGGCGGATTTATTCCGGGTCAATTTTTGGCATATTCCAATGGTGTACCATCATAGATTTCGGTAGATTTTTCAGAAATGCCATTGTCTTTCGATTCTGGAGGATGAAAATCAGGGAATCAAGCCGAGTCTATTCTCCACCTATAATGAAGTCTATTGATCCTATTCTCCACGGATGATAAGTCCATTAAGCACCGATTTGGGCCAATTTATTTTCGGATTACATTTTCTATATTTTTTGGGAGATGAAAGGCCATTTTCTTGGGATTTTGATGGCTAAAGATCACGGATTCGGCCTGAGGCTATTTTTCAATGATGATTAAGTCCATTAAACGCCGATTTGGTCGGATTTATTTCGGGTCATTTTTTGGGAGATACCAAAGGGGTACCACCACAGATTTCGGGCGATTTTTTCGAAATGTCATTTTCTTTCGATTCTGGAGGCTGCAGATCACGGAATCAAGCCGAGGCTATTCTCATCCGATAATGAAGTCTATTGATCCTATTCTCCACGGATGATAAGTCCATTAAGCACCGATTTGGGCCAACTTATTTTTGGATGGAATTTTCGTAATTTTTTGGGCGACGAAAGGCCATTTTCTTTGGATTATGAAGGCTACAGATCACTGATTCGGCCTGAGGCTATTCTTCAACGATAATTAAGTCCATTAAGCGCCGATTTGGGCGAATTTATTCTGGGTCAATTTTTGGCAGATTCCAAAGGGGTACCATCACAGATTTCGGGCGATTTTTCCTAAATACCATTTTCATTCGATTTTGGAGGTTGCAGATCACGGAATCAGGCCGAGGCTATTTTCCACCGATAATGAAGTCTATAGATCCTGTTCTATACAGATGATAAGTCTATTAAGCACCGATTTCGGCCAATTAACTTTCGGATGGCATTTACGTAATTGTTTGGGCGATTAAAGACCATTTTCTTTGGATTTTGAAGGCTACAGATCACGGATTCGGCCTGAGGCTATTCTTCAACGATGATTAAGTCCATTTAGCGTTAATTTGGGCGGATTTATTCCGGGACAATTTTTGGCAGATTCCAAAGGGGTGTCATCAAAGATTTCGGGCCATTTTCCGAAATGCCATTTTCTTTCAATTCTGGAGGCTGCAGATCACAGAATCAGACCGAGGGTATTCTCCACTGATAGTGAAGTCTATTGATCCTATTCTATATGGATGATAAGTCAATTAAGCACCAATTAGGCCAAATTATTTTCGGATGGCATTTTCGTAATTTTTTGGGCGATGAAAGGCCATTTTCTTTTGGTTTTGAAGGCTACAGTTCACAGATTCTCTCTGATGCTATTCTTTAACGATTATTAAATCCATTAAGCACCGATTTGGGCGGATTTATTCCTGGTCAATTTTTGGCAGATTCCAAAGGGGTACCATTACAGATTTCGGGTGATTTTTCCGAAATGTCATTTTCTTTCGATTCAGCAGGCTACAGATAACGGAATCAGGTCGAGGCTATTCTCCACCAATAATGAAGTCTATTGATCATATTCTCCACGAATGATAAGTGCATTAAGCACCGGTTTGGGCCAATTTATTTTTCGGATTGCATTTTCGTAATTTTTTGGGCGACAAAAGGCCATTTCTTTTGATTTTGAAGGCTATGGGTTATGGATTCGGCATGAGCTATTGCTCAACGATGATTAAGTTCATTTAGTACCGATTTGGGTGGATTTATTCCGGGTAAATTTTTGGCAGATTCCAAAGGGTACCCATCACAGATTTCGGGCAATTTTTTCGAAATGTCATTTTCTTTCGATTCTAGAGGGTACAGATCACAGAATAAGGTCGAGACTATTCTCCACCAATAATGAAGTCTATTGATCCTATTCTCCACTAATGATAAGTGCATTAAACACCGGTTTGTGCGAATTTATTTTCGGATGGCATTTTCGTAATATTTTGGTTTACGAAATGCCATTTTCTTTGAATTTTGAAGGCTACGTGTCACGGATTCGGTCTGAGGCTATTATTCAATGATGATTAAGTCCATTAATCACCGATTTGGGTGGATTTATTCCGGGTCGATTTTTGGCAGATTCCTACTCACCTGCGAAGGCCAACTCTATGATGAACTCGCCCAGGCCAAGTTCATCATCAACGTTACTTGAGAGGGTGCACAAGTTGTGTTTGATGTGGTTGGTACATATGTAGATGTGGAGAAGACGTACAAGGTGTCCGTTGCGGCGGAGACGGAGAAGAGGAAGGACATTGCATGTCCGGGGATCGAGACAACCAGGATATGGTGCATCACTTGGATTATGGAGAATGGTTCTTCATTCTCATCCAACGGCCCACAAAAGTGTTCTTTTAAACTAAAGGCTCGGATCTATTAGAGTAATAGATAGTGGATTATGGGACCCACGACTTGAAAAAGTAGTTGACATGTTGGCCATTTATTTTTAACAAAATATAACTTATACATACTATTTACAAGTGGTATATGTATATTCTTTTGAACAAAAATCATACATGTATTGAACAAAATACATATTTGTACTGAGCAAAAGTTATATTTGTATTGAACAAATATATACATTAGAAAAACATATTCATATTAAACAAAAAATGATATTTGCATTGAATAGAAAACATATTCCATATGTGTGATTTCTATATTCGTAATTTTCATAACTTTTATTCAAAATAATATACCACGCATTAAAAACCATACTCTTACTAAATAAAAAACATATTGCTACTGATCACAAAACATATTTGTAGAAAACAGAAATCATATTCAGCATTTTCAAAGAACTTGTATTCCCTACTCTCTCTCTTCTATCACCTCATTTTTCAGTCCGCGGGCCCAAAACCAGCTTTTTGTCAGTTGCTTTTCAGTATGCCGGACTCACAATCCACCACCACTTTCCCTAACAAATAGGAACCATTTATTAAATGAACCATTTTTATTAACCGTTGGATTGGAGATGGAGAACCGTTCTCCAATATCCAAATGGTGGACGATATCCGAATTCGGATCGAGAGGCATCCCCTGGCAAACGGCCCAGGGTAGGGGCTTCAGACTGTGCTGAAGGAGGTTGATGTCAGTCCTCCTGAGTCCTGTGACTACTCCCAGAGTCTTCGTTTGACTTTTTAGTCCAGGGTACAACTCATGAAGCTTGTACTATGTTGAGCTTTTGCATCTTTTCGAACTTCATCGGACTCTGACGAATGTAGTAGAGCGCAATAAGAATGTATCATGTTCTTCTAGTTACACTTTGGATCTGAACAAGGCAAAACTAGTGAGGCTGCGGCCGCGTTTGAACGATATAGATGTCTTCTCCAACCATGCACCCTTCAACATCCTGTGGTCCACCGAACTTGCCCTCGAGGAACCACCCGATCGCACCGAGCCGCTGACCGATCCGGTTCCGGAACACCGAGTCGACCGTCAATGCCTTCTTGCTATAGTCCACCGTCAGGTGAACCACTTCACCATCTGCAGGGGTTGAAGCACCACCACCGCCGACCACCATTTCATCGCTGAAATTCGCAAATGCCAAGGTCTTCACAGAGCCATCCAACTTGCCACAACACATCCGCCAAGGAGTTCCCCTCGTGCCGGACGCCAAGGTCTCGCCGAGCCCTGAAGCGATCTCGGCCTCGACCGAGTCGCTGTCGTTGTCGGTAGGACTGAGCGTGTGGAGCACGAAGGAGAGCTCCGGCGAGAGCATCTCTTGTACCAGGACGGCCATGGTGGCGTCTTTTTGAGGCACACCGGCTGCTCTGCGGCTGAGAATGGCTCTCCTGGTGTACAAGGAAGCCCACACTCGACTGACTGCACCGCGGAAGACAGCTGGGTTCGATGGACTGACGTTGGGAATGGAATCATAGAGTCCGGCGGCTGACATTCCGGCCAAGTCCTCGACGTTGGCGCTTGAACGTACGATCAGTCGGGTGGTTCCAGGGAATGTTTGGCTGATGGCATCCATGACTTCATGTGGGAGCTGCAGGGAACTAATCAGTTCCTGGAGTTGGGTGCAGAGTCTGTCAAGTTCGCCACCTTCGAGGTTAGCTTCTTCAACCTGTTGCACAAGCGACTTGAACGCTTCGATCAAACCGGATTGGTCCAACGCTGATTCCATCGAACCGAAAGGGATGACTACGCCCTTGGGGACTTGGAATGAAGCTGATACTCCTTGGTCATTGGAGACTGCCAAATGTTGAGGAGTTAATATGGTGAACATGATTGTCCAGTGAAATGATAATGAACCCGGAGAGAAAGAAGAAGAAGCTCACCCTCGCTTGAAACGGCAGCTAAAGAAGCTAAACGACCACATGAAGCTGCCTTTGCACCTGAAGTCGATGGGTCCGCGTCCGCGAGCAATATAACACCTCCAGCAGATGCACCCTTGATGAAAGTATCATGTGTCAGACCTCTGAAAACTAAGATTTATGCAGCAACATTAAGAAAAATAAGCTGAATGTATACCTGGCTTGTTGAAGGGGCTTTGAAAGTAGGGTCTTGAAGCTCTGTTTTGTTAACTGTAGATGTACCATTGCCTGCAATATCTTCAGCAGGAAAACTGTAGGTGATCTTATCTGATGAGGTCTGAGTTAGAGTTACGCCACTTGAAGATGCTTCCAGCCTGCATATCGCAATCATTATGAACACCAACAACCAAAGTACCAGAAATAACCATAAGGTTATTGAATAAGAACACAAGGAACCACCACAGCCTAACTTCGAACCTTGGGGCCAACAATCAATCAACCAAAAAAAGAAAAAAGAACACAAGCTAGAAACTTGGATCAAGATACCTCACAAGTTTCCCAATGAGTTTTTGTTTATCGGCAAGTCTGTCATCATCTTCGCATGTTACAAAAGCAACTTTTTCCTGGTCGAAAAAATAAAAGCAGATTTCTCACATTCGGGTAGCATAATTCAGCAGCACAATATAACTTGTGATGGTAGTTTCAGAGAAAAGATGGAAGACCTGGCGGGCTCTAACACCAAGATGAGATAAGTGAGGCAACTCTTGCAGAAGCACAACTCCTACTATGTTGCTTCCAGCAGCTGTGACCTGTGAAATGCAAACGACCTTCAGTCTAGTATGTTTCCGTAAAAGATATGGGTTCCAACTGGCCATTAACAAGATGAGTAACTGAGAAGGCAGAGTATGATGTTACGATATTCAAACCTCTTCATCCCCATCAGCCTTGTTGACCACAAGAATTATGGGACCTTTTGCACTTGGCGGCAATGATCCTGGTACAATGCTTTCGACCTGTACCATTGCAAGCATGGGTTAGTAGGTCACTCATGCACTTGGCGGCACTAAAATGTTGCAGCTTTGTGGAGTGAAGACTAAACCATTAATTAACATTCCCAAAAGCTTACTTATTAACTTTGACACATTTTTACATCTCAACTTTGCCAGAAAAAGAAAGAAACAGAAAAAGTTTCTACACTTCTCTGCCGGAATGTACCACATGATTCAAACCACATGATATTGATCTTAATTTACAGAGACAGTTCGAGTAAATAATGTTTGGAAGATTAAAACTGATGCAGTATTACCTGAACTAATGTGCCAACAGCAACCCCAGGAACAAGAACATCCCAACCCTGGGACCCAAGAGTATTTCTGGCTGCTTTCAAAAGCACTGTACAGATTTTTGATACTTGGAACACTACCCTAAAGACAGTATTTACCAGTCAGAACCCATAGTCAAGTCAGGAAGGCAGCACGGGTCCAGCACACAAATCAACATACCCAGCTCGAATCTCAGCTTCAGTGTATGTCCTCACACTATTGTCTGGTATTCCAAGTGCTTTGCCTAAAATCTGAAAAATCAGCTAACCTTAACATCACCACTAGAAATTGGTTCATGAATTATTCACCTCCTGTCCATCACTTTAATGAAGAAGGCTATGATCTGCAAAGTATTCCTCAATCCTCAGTCAAACACAACATGATACCTGCACTTTTGGCGGGAAAATCTGGAGAAGTGCTTCCGAGTATTCCTCAGTCAATCTTCTTGCTCTATCAAGAGTTGCTTTGAGCCTCAGTGCCCAAATCATCTTGCCATCTTCAACTCCTTTTATGGTAACAGAAAGAATCATAATATTAACAATTCAGAGTACTTCTTCTTCATCAATTTTGGCATATGTTAAGTAGATCCAGAAAAGATTAAGACCAAAAGTCACCTTCCTTCTCAGAGAGACCTCTCTCTTGCCATGCAAGGAGTTCATTTTCAATGGCTGTACATTCTTTTGACTTCCAACCAGATAAGGCCAGTTGATGAACACCAATAATCAGGGAAGAAAGTGGGTCATTCCAAGAGCTGACATTCTTTGATTCTGCATTTTCGGTAAGCCACTTATCCCCTCCCTTTGCTTCAAGTTCATTGAGGAATCTAGAAGAACAATGAACGTCACTCAGTAATAGAATAAGATGGACGGAAGTTCAGAAACATACAACATAATAAGCATCCACAATAAATAAATAAAAGTGTTGCAAAATCAAGAAAATTTAACCAACGAACAAGAAACAACATCAGCACAATCATGATCGGCATAAGTAATGTGTTTCTGTGGGGTGCAACCCCATTATCATATAACCAAAAGCATTTTGTAGGAATTATCCTTCTTTCTATCTCATCATCATTTTACTAAGGACATACTAGTAAGTAAGTAAGTAAGTTATTTGAGTATAGAGTCTATCAAGAGCGGCACATACCTGCTCAACATTACAAAAGAGTAGTCTTCTAGACCAATTTCACAAAGACGCCACTGCAATTAAGAATACCCAGACAAAGATCAAGAGAAAACTCTTGTCAACGGCAAAGAATGTCAAATTCAACCTTCAGTCTGAGAAGACAGCGCTAGACTGCATGCTACATAATAATAGTTAAATGATCTCACCTTTTGACGCATAGCTATAGCAGCATCAGAGGCATCATTCCTGAGACCACTTTCAAGACCTTTTCCAATTAAACCTCTAAGACCATTCAGAGACTGCATGGTCTCAATCAATTCGTTAATGTTGGCTGACCTTTTAGAAGCATCCAAGTTCTGAAAATATACAGATTTTTCTTCATCATTTATCCATTGGAAGAAATAACATAGAAAACTAGATTACTTTAGTGAAAGTAAATCTTGAATGTACTACAATATCATTTAAATCGTGCGAGTGATGCAGAAATGAGAAACACGATTCAAAGAGCATAACAAACCTTTTTGCGATCCAAAAACAATGTCAGAGCAGAAAGACTGTTGTCATCAAAGCTCTCTCTAATTGAGTCAAGCTGCTCGGTAAGACTGCACACATAGTGTAAGTGGATACACATGAGGAAATCAGAAGTAAACATATGGTCCGCTCATGCCAAACACAATGCTTAAATGTGAATATTAAGCTAAACTTGGATTTATGTGTAGAATTTGTTTAGGATATAGATAATCAGCCACAAGCGTAGCAAAATATGATGTAACTTTAACTCCATGCATGTGTTCAACCACAGAGAAATCAGAACCAACGTATTCATTTCCATAATTTAAGCAATGAAGGAAAAGGGTTTGCAATCAAATGTTCCCGGTCCTAGTTTTACTTGATTTTTTCTTTGAGACATATCCTTGGAAGGACAAGTTCCGGATTCCAAATGCCAAGTGTAGCTTTCAAAAGAAATATAGATAAATATCAAACCTTCCAGCATTGAAGAAATCCTTAAGCTCCTGATGGAAAATCTTGAACTGTTCCACGAATGCCCCATTGTACTCTCCAGGATTCTTGGTGATTCGTGCAAGCATTGCCTCCGTAGCAACTAGATCTTCTGGCCCGGCATTCCTATGAAGTTTGTTTTGAATCGTGTGTTTGATTTCTTGCTGACAGTTGAAATAACTAGATTATTGAATTGATCAGGTCATAGAATAAAGCAATCACAACTACTCAAGAGCCTTGTTACGCATACCTTAAGGTCATGAGGGATGTCATTCCGATGAGCAATATCCCTAATGCGAGTTAGAGGAACTGATGCTGTAAATTCTGCCTTAAATGACGGCAAACATGGATGGATCTTCCGAATAACAAGCACTTGCTAAACATCAACAGTAGAATGTTGCAAAGATGAGCAAAAACTTGATAGGGGATAGAATGCAAAGCAAAGCAACAACAGGTAACAAAGAAAGCAAGCCTAGATCGAACTGTCAATAAGACATACATGATTATGTCATGTTTTCATGATTAATCAATTAAAGCTCTAGTAAATAGAAGACAAAACATCAACACCATCAGAAAAACTCTCCAGTTCCTGGAGGAGGTTTCATCCTTCTGTTCATCACAAATGAAACACCAAGCGCATACTAATAGCTCAGCCTTGTCACTCAAATAGTCAAATTACATTTTCACCTGACTGAAAGACCTAAAGACCATACTATTATTGCACATGTAACTTCAAATTTGTAACCAGTGAGCAAGCTGACCACAAACACTCCCGAAATAAAGGAACTGGAAAGAACCATACCCAAAAAGATAGGGAAAACTAAGTTCCTTCTCATCTAAGCAACCTTTAACATAAACAACAAAACCAGCAATGGAACACTGCCTAGGTGAAACAAGGTTGGAGAGAAGGCCATCAAATTCAAAATACCAGTCAAGCAAAAAGATAGAGCACCTGTGGAGAAGTATCCTTTCTACTAGATATCCTTTCCAACTCCCGAAATATAATCCTAGAGATTTCAGCATGGCGATTTGGCCTGTGATGACCTCCACCTTCAAAGCATGGAATTTGTCCAGTATTGATCCACTGCACAGGAAAAGTATTTAAGAGAAGCACTGAAAGGGAAACATCAAGAAAAAGTAAGAACACAGACAGCTAAGAACCTTAAGATAGATAGCAGAGTAAATGAGAGCATCCATGCGATCCCCACTTTCGAGACTTCCAACTATCAGCTCCCGGACAACTTCAAGCTGTTGAAACCAAAAGGAAAACTATGTCAACAGAAAGCAGAGATCAATGAGAACTGTGGAAATCATACTACAGGCGAAAGAAAGGGAAATTGTAGTTTTTAGCTAGCAGAACAATGAGGATTTTTTCTTTAAGTTCTGCAGAAAACTCACGCAAATTCATATAGTAAGACGGAGCATCTGAGCGAAATACCTTCATCCACCAATTCCTCGCACTTCGATCACCTTCGACTAACTTCAGAGACAATCCTTCGAGACCAGACGTATCCCATTTCCTATCTTCTTCTCTGTCCCTATGTTCATTGGACCTCATAAATGACGCAGCCTTTCCCTGCCACTGTCCAACAAAAGGGCTCGGCTCACCATCATGAGTGGGAGGAGCACTACTAGGTCCATCAAGGTCTATTTTCTCAGTTCTCTCCTGTTTCCGCTCTGAACCAGTAGGCAACAGATCAATACCTTCCCCAGTTGCATTCCACCGACACACCATCTCATAACTCCCCTCATTCGGCAATTTCAGTGTCCGATTATCGCCACCTTCCCACGAAGTACGTTTGTCCTTGTCCACAACAACAAACTTATACTCAATAGACTGACCACCGTTGAACTCCAAATTACACACCCATCCACCTTCCGTCCATTTCAATGGCACCTTCTTTTTCCACGAACCCAACTCTTTGGCTGATCCCAAAATGACTACATTCTCACCAAATTCAACTTGGTGATCTAGACGAATGTTGAGCTGCACTTTCCCCGCTCTTTGTTTCGAATTGGATTTGTTCATCCTCTCTTCATCTCTGCCATAAACACCAGCCTTATAATCCAATTTGTAGAAAAGAACGCATTTCTAAAAAACTTACTCGAATCAACGATTCTGAAAATGTTAACCATCATGTAATCCACATTTTGGATCAAATATCCATTCATAACCCTATCAATCTAGACACACAACCTCACAGGAAGAAGCTCAAACTATCCAGGCCGAATGATTGTTATCTCCTAGTTAAAACAAGCTACTTGCCAAGAATGAATTCAGTAGTGAAGCATTCATGTCAGAGTTCCCTAAATAAAGCGACGAATGAATGGAGGTGGAGAGCGATAGAGAGAAGAAACCTGGTTTCAGGAGGGGAAAAGCGGCAAGCGATTCTCGGGAGAAGGACATGTCGGTGGTGGCGGAGGGGGAATGAGATCCTGGGAGTGCGGAAGGGCAAATGAGCGTCCGGAGAATGACGACCGCGGCGGTGGAGAGATTTGGAACGGTGATCGGCCAGGTGGAGTCCGGGCGATGCAGGGGTGCAGCAGCGGTGGTGGTGGTGCAATCCACGCAAGGGATCCATTGTTGGAGTGAGGGGAGCGAGTGAGAAGAAGATCGAAGAAGAAAAGGGAGGGAGGAGAAGATGAAGATGAAGGATTGGGTGGAAAGAGACACGTGGTGTTGGCTTCTTCTAATTACGCTTAAGAATTAAAGAATAAATATCTGACAAAAATAATATCCGCGCCAAATTCCAAACCTCGATCGGCGGGGGAGCGTCGCCGGCGACGGCGGGATATGCTGTGTATCGGGCAATCGGAGTTCGGGTACGGGTGCGAAGCTCATATTTTGAGTTAATAGCTGTTTTGCCCCTATATTGTGTCTTTACCTCAAACGAATCCCTCAACTAATGTTTCAAACCAATTCCATAACCATCTCAATGACAATGACTAATGTAGAAATATGATACTTTGTTAATGCAAAATGTACATGTATAAGTGTATAACTATAATTTTAAATTAATTTAGAATAATACAAAATGCAGTTGTTTCTTTCCAAACTTTAACGGTGTTAGAAGTATCTTTAACATTTTATCAGTCATGCTAACGACATGTTAATGACTGATGTGGACGCTATGTCACTTCCGAATCCTCACTTCATGCCACTCGTCAGTCACATCCAATTTAAAAATATAATTGTATAGCCAAACCGTTAATGATTAATATACATATTTTAGCATAATGACAAATATAGTCATTTTATCTAATAAAAGCGTTACATTTACAGAAGTATTGAAATTGAGGGTTGCATCTTGGTTGTCGCCATAGATTTGGTAGCCATGGGGGTTTAGGGAGATGAGCGGTGGTCGGGCTGGATTGGTTGTTGTCGGAGGGACATGATAATGAATTATATGAATCCTCCATTAGACGATTTGTTTTTGTTTTTATACCAGATATCGTTATTATATACATCAATTATAAGACTTGTGTTAAACTTAACGGCTTTATTGAACGAAATGGTTGTCATTAGTATTAAAGTTTTGGCAATATGTATGTGCTTTTTAAATATGGTGTGGCTAACAGGTGGTATGACGTGATGATTTGGAGCCGACGTGGCGTCTACATCAACATATTATTTAACCAACGACGTCTCTAATGACATTAAAAGATTTTAACTGGCTATATTTGTCCAACGAGCATTCTAAATCTAAATATATTTGTGACTTTTACAAAAGTTGACAATTTATTGTCACAAATAACTAGTATAATTTATTTTTAAGTTTGCATTCCTAATTAGAATTATAAGTCTGTGACAGTTTAAAGATTGAATATTTGATTCTTTACTTAAAAGGGTAGGATTCCTCTGTTTTCCCCTGTTCTGTGCTCTGTTTTCCTGAAGCTGGTGGTTTTTATTTTTTAACCTTCCTTTTCTTACTGTTGGATCGCCCGGGAAAGGACAACAGCTCTGACTGCAAATTCGACCTCCTAAAAGCACCAAAAACTAGAATTCAAGTGGAGGAAGAAACAAAAATGGCCACTAGCTAGACCACAAAAATCGAAGCACAAGAACAAGAGAGATGGGCAGAATACGCAAAACTACTCCGTTGTGGCTCATCGGATTTGCTTATGTATCTACTCATCCTTGTCTCTCCCTCTCTACCATTATAAAAAGCGAAGTTCACAAATCACAACTCTTCATCTACTCCATTTTCAGTTTCCCCCCTGAATCTGAACGAACAGAGAAGCTGTCACCAAATTACAAAGGCGGGAAAATGGCGGCAGTGAAGAGGATTAAGTTGGGTTCGCAAGGTCTCGAGGTGTCGGCACAGGGGCTCGGTTGCATGGGAATGTCTGCCTTCTACGGCCCTGCCAAGCCCGATTCCGACATGATCGCTCTAATCCACCATGCTATCAACAGCGGCGTCACTTTCTTCGATACCTCTGATATCTACGGCCCTCGCACCAACGAAATCCTTCTCGGCAAGGTATGAATTCCTCTGTTTTCTCCCCTGTTTTCTGTGCTCTGTTTTTTCTTCCCCTGCAGCTGCTGATTGTTTTGACCTTTTGTTGGGTTGATTGTCAATTAGGCTTTCAAGGAAGGTGTTAGGGAGAAAGTAGAGCTGGCTACCAAATTCGGATCCGTCTTTGAAGAAGGAAAGAGAGGGTACAGGGGAGATCCTGCTTATGTAAGAGCTGCCTGCGAGGCCAGCTTGAAGAGGCTCGAAGTCGACTGCATTGATCTCTATTACCAACATCGCGTTGACACCACAGTACCAATTGAAGCCACGGTTTGTCCTTCTTCCAACTTCCTCTCTTCTGGGTTCTCCCAAAGTTCGAAACTTTTTGCTTAGCTCTAATCCCTTTTGCATTCAATTGCCATTAAAAAGGTTGGCGAGATGAAGAAGCTAGTTGAAGAGGGCAAAATCAAGTACATTGGTCTCTCCGAAGCCTCCGCGGCGACGATCAGGAGAGCTCATGCTGTTCATCCCATAACAGCAGTGCAGTTGGAGTGGTCCTTGTGGTCAAGAGATGTGGAGGAAGAGATCATCCCTACTTGCAGGTAATCTATAACTAAAATGTCTTTCTGACTTCTGAGTTGCTCCTTTTGTAAGGCTAATGAAAAAGCTTGATGTTCATGTGTTTTGTGCAGAGAACTTGGGATTGGGATTGTTGTCTACAGTCCCCTTGGCAGAGGGTTCTTTGCCTCGGGGCCTAAACTTCTCGACAGCCTCGAAGATGGAGACTTTCGAAAGGTTACCTCCTTATGCATCTCTTCCATATCAATTTCTTGTTCTCGAAGTTCCTAGCACTGATGCGAACCATTCGAAATCGCTTATGTCGTAGATGCAACCGAGGTTCCAAGGCGAAAATCTGGATCACAACACGACCCTCTTCGAGAAGGTTAATGCAATGGCGAATCGAAAAGGATGCACACCATCACAACTGGCGCTTGCATGGGTGCACCACCAGGGAGACGATGTGTGTCCCATACCAGGAACCACCAAGATCGAAAACTTTGACCAGAATGTTGGAGCTTTGTCTGTGAAGCTCGCACCAGAGGAAATGTCTGAACTAGAAGCCATGGCTTCAGATGATGCTGTGAAGGGTGATAGGTACATGGAGGGCATAGCCACATTCAAGGGTGCTGATACTCCACCTTTCTCTTCATGGGAAAGTGCTTAAACTGAAATGGCTCGTTCAATCATGCTAGGGTTTCCTTTTTATGGTTTCAGTAAGGGTGTATGGTTTGGCACTCCATTTTACAAGTAAGGATTTGAAGTTAAGAGTTTCGTTTTGAGTTTCATAACTGAGGTTATCTCATGCCCTCATAATATTTGCTTGTAACACTTTGGATTAACTGAACGAGCTTGGTCATCTATACTTTTTGTGGCATGATCACTAGCAAATCATATTCATTCAGACCAAAATTTCGATGATAGAGAATCGTGATAAACGATTTTAGTTTTTCTCTTTGTATACGTCGAGTTTCTCTCAATTTCCAAAAATTATGTGTCGACAAACACAACTAGTAATCAGGAATCAACCCAGACTATCATTGTCTTAATGAATAATGACGATGATTGAAAATGAAAACCTTTTGAGGCTACGACTAAAGAAATAAGACTAAACTAACAAAAAATTCAAAAGTAGAACTTATTAAAAAGTCGATATTGCACTTGGCAAGAGCTGCGCCGAAGTGTAGTGTTTTAATCAGAGTTTGATTAAGTATTTTTTTTTTTTACGAATATTTGATTAAGTAGTTTGAACCTAATTTTACTCAATAGTATGTACTAAGATCGGTCTCCTATGATTCATAGCATCATTGATCAGTGAGTGCAAATTCTTATGAAGTTCTCCAATTAAAAAATTGCGATTTTTTTCAACGTTTTATTCGATGGTGGTGTAATATAAAATAGAAAGTCATTTAAAAACAATTAATTAGTTTAACCGAAAAGTCGATATTTTTTAGCCAAACATCGATTAAAATTTATCACTAAACCGTTGAATTTTCCAGATTCCCTACCACGATGATTTCTTAATCCCTGAAGGCTAGAATTGTTGAAGTGCAGGACAGTGGGAAATGTGGCCACTAGAAAACATCAAAACAGAGATGCAGAAGAAGACATGCTTTGAGAGTTGAGACTGAAGAACTCAAAACTCTTTTGGACAAGCAATTATCCTGTTTTCACCCTCAAAAGAATTCTCTCTTCCTTTTCGGTCCAATTCTGTCATTCTGAACACGACAATCAATTGATTCATTGCGTAAGTCCTGACGTGGTGGAGGGTCGGTAGTGGGGGGTTGGTGAAGTCTACTGTCTACTTCGCTACCTTACTCCGCCATTATAAAATCGAAACTCCACCGCTCATCATTTTCTCCAACCCACTTCCAGTTTTCCCGAGCGAAAGAAAGAGCTGCCCGGAATCTTCGAGGGTCAAAAATGGCGTCAGTGAAGAGAATTAAGCTGGGTTCTCAAGGTCTTGAAGTCTCAGCTCAAGGCCTTGGTTGCATGGGTATGTCCGCCTTCTATGGCCCTCCAAAGCCTGATTCAGACATGATCGCCCTAATCCACCATGCCATCAACAGCGGCGTCACTCTCCTTGATACATCCGACATATACGGACCTCGCACCAACGAGATCCTTCTCGGAAAGGTATGGGTTTTTTCTGTTTCCTCTGTTCATTGCTCTGTTTTCTTGTAAGCTCCTGATTTTTTGGGCGTTTTTTTACTGGGTGATTGGTGATTAGGCTTTGAAAGGAGGGTTTAGGGAGAAGGTTGAGCTTGCTTCCAAATTTGCGATCGTTTATGAGGAGGGGAAGAGAGGAGTTCGTGGAGATCCTGCCTATGTAAGAACTGCCTGCGAGGCCAGCTTGAAGAGGCTTGAAGTTGACTGTATTGACCTTTATTACCAGCATCGCGTTGACACCACCGTTCCAATTGAAGTCACGGTTTGTCCTCTCTATTTCTGGAGATCCTCTCTTCTGGGTTCTTCGGAAGTTTGAAACTTTTGCTTGCCTTTGCAAATTGCAATACCCATTATGATTTACTAGGTTATACATTATCCCTTTTGAGTTTGGATTGACTTAAAGGTCATTCTGCCAGTGTGGAGCTGACTTAGGTTGTGATGTTTAATTTGCTGCCAGTGTGGATTGTTGCAAACTCTCCAATGAATTTGCTGTTTTATTTTGTGGGATTTGCTTATGTGAAGAAGTTTGTTTTGGAACTCCTTCCAATACGTTTACTTGATTGTTGTAAAAGGTTGGGGAGCTGAAGAAACTGGTTGAAGAGGGTAAAATCAAGTATATTGGTCTGTCTGAGGCCTCGGCCGCGACGATCAGAAGGGCTCATGCAGTTCATCCTATAACTGCAGTGCAGTTGGAGTGGTCCTTGTGGTCAAGGGATGTGGAGGAAGAGATTATCCCTACTTGCAGGTAACTAGGCTGCTTCGCAGAAGAACTAAATAAAAAAGAAAGCAACTGAATGAATGTTCTTTGAGTTACTTGTGTGGCCTGTTGACTCATGATTTCACCCTTCTGCAGAGAACTAGGGATTGGGATTGTCGCCTACAGTCCCCTTGGCCGGGGATTCTTCGCTTCAGGGCCTAAACTTCTTGACAGCCTTGCGGAAGGAGACTTCCGAAGGGTACTCCCTATCTAACTATGCATCTATTCCTTATCTATCGCCTGTTCTTAACCTTGCTAGTATTCGTCTGCCATTGTCTGCTTTAAGGTGTAGGTATAGAGCATTGTTTAGTGACTTATAATGCTTACCATTCTCATCTTACATCATAGATGCAACCAAGGTTCCAAGGCGAAAACTGGGATCACAACCAGACCCTCTTCGAGAGGGTTTCTGAAATCGCAAACCGAAAAGGATGCACACCGTCACAACTGGCGCTTGCATGGGTGCACCACCAGGGAGATGATGTATGCCCCATTCCAGGAACCACCAAGATTGAGAACTTCAACCAGAACATTGGAGCTCTATCTGTCAAACTAACACCAGAAGAGATGTCTGAACTAGAAGCGATCGCATCTACTGATGCTGTGAAAGGTGACAGATACATGGCAGGCATGTCCACTTTCAAAGGTGCTGACACTCCACCTCTGTCTTCCTGGAAAAGCCAATAGAAAGTGCTGTTCTTTAATTGCTTTGAGTGAGTAATGGTTTGGCAATAAAATGAGCTTTCTGAGTTCAATTTGAAGTTCTGCAATTTTCCATAACGAGGGTATTCTCATGCAGTCATTGCCTCCCTGCCCCTGGTGTCGATATGTAACACTTTGTATTGACAGAGCTTTGTACTGTACCGATTATTGATGAATAGATGAATCGATATCTTCCCTTTGACACATTCGAACTTCCTCATGCCCACTATTGTTTTTCTGTTCCTGTTTTGTAGAGTTCTGTTGAACTCACTTCCGTACACTTTCAGCTTAGACGTTGCTATAGAAGCTGCTGCCTTCCATTATTATCTAGTGTTCTTGCATTGCTTGTTATTGATGGTTATTGGAAGAGAGAATTCATAAATCGCTGAGTTTTGAATGCTGAGCGAAAGAAAAAGATGCCGGAATCTTGGAGGCAAGGAGGGCAAAAATGAAACCCCACCAGTACAAAAACGTGGTGGAGGGTTGGTGGCGTCTACCATAGTACCATGACCATCTACTTCGCTACCTCGCTCCACAATTATAAAAGCGAAACTCCACCAACATTTTCTCCCCTCACTTCCAGTTTTCCCCTGAAGCTGAGCGGAAGAGAAAAGCTGCCGTAATCTTCAAGGTAAGGAGGGCAAAAAAATGGAGTCAGTGAAGAGAATGAAGCTGGGTACTCAAGGTCTGGAAGTCTCAGCTCAAGGGCTCGGTTGCATGGGAATGTCAGCCTTCTGTGGCTCTCCAAAGCCAGACTCGGACATGATCGCTCTGATCCCCCACGCCATAAACAGCGGCATCACTCACCTCGATACATCCGACTTGTACGGCCCTCGCACCAACGAGATCCTTCTCGGCAAGGTATGGATTTTATGTTTCCCCTGTTCGGTGCTCTGTTTTGTTGTAAGCTGCTGGTTTTGGGGGTTATGGTATTCTTTTTGGGTGATTTGGTAATCAGGCTTTGAAGGGAGGGTTTAGGGAGAAAGTTGAGCTGGCTTCCAAATTTGGATTTGTTATTGAAGAGGGGAAGAGCGGAATTCGTGGAGATCCTGCCTATGTAAGGACTGCATGCGAGGCTAGCTTGAAGAGGCTTGAAGTTGACTGTATTGACCTTTACTACCAACATCGCATTGACACCACCGTTCCAATTGAAGTCACGGTTTGTCCTCTTTACTTCTTCTCCTCAATGTTATTCTGAAGATACGCTTCTGGGTTCTTCCAAAGCTTGAAACTTTGCAGTACCCATTGTGATTTATTACATTATCCCTTTTGAGTTTTGATTGACATTTGACTCAAATGTCTTTCTGCCAAGTGTGGAGATCCATGACTTGCAAGCTAACTTATGTTTGATCGACCTTGATCTTGATAAACTGTGTTGTAAGCATTGTTGGAAATCTTGGATTGGATTCATGGCATTTACTTGTGTGATGATGATGAAATTTGTTTTGGAACTCCTTCCAATTTGTCTCCTTGATTGTTGTCAAAAGGTTGGGGAGCTGAAGAAACTGGTTGAAGAGGGTAAAATCAAGTACATTGGTCTGTCCGAGGCCTCAGCTGCAACGATCAGAAGGGCTCATGCAGTTCATCCTATAACTGCAGTGCAGTTGGAGTGGTCCTTGTGGTCAAGGGACGTGGAGGAAGAGATTATCCCCACTTGCAGGTAATTAGGCTGCTTCCCAGAAGAACCAAAGAAAAGGGAAGAAAAAAGAAAGCAACTGAATGAATTTTCTTTTGAGTTATATGTCTAGACTGTTGACTCATGTTTTCACCCTTATGCAGAGAACTAGGGATTGGGATTGTTGCCTACAGTCCCCTTGGCTGAGGATTCTTAGCTTCAGGACCTAAACTTCTAGACAGCCTTGCCGATGGAGACTTCCGAAGGGTGTGTATGCCTCTATTCTGTGTCCTTTGTCTGTTCTTAACCCTTTAAGGTTTAGAAGTAGCATTGTTTAGTGACTTATAATCCTTGCTTACCATTTTCACCTTACATCACAGACGCAACCAAGGTTCCAAGGCGAAAACTGGGATCACAACAAAACCCTCTTCGAGAGGGTTTCTGAAATGGCAAACCGGAAAGGATGCACACCATCACAACTGGCACTTGCATGGGTGCACCACCAGGGAGATGATGTATGCCCTATTCCAGGAACCACCAAGATCGAGAACTTCAACCAGAATGTTGGAGCTCTATCTGTCAAACTAACACCTGAAGAAATGTCCGAACTAGAAGCCATCGCATCTACTGATGCTGTGAAAGGTGATAGATACATGGCAGGCATGTCCACTTTCAAAGGTGCCGACACTCCACCTCTGTCTACCTGGAAAAGCGAATAGGAAGTGCTGTTCTTTAATGCAGTGAGTGAGTAATGGTTTTGCAATAAAATGAGGTTTCTGAGGTTCAAGTTGAAGTTCTGCAATTTTTCCATAATGAAGGTATCTCACGTAGTCATGCCTCCCTGGTAACGATATGTAACACTTCGTATTGGCAGAGCTTAGTTCTGCACATTATACAATCTAAAACATTGGGAAGGTCTCTGCTACGACCATTATGCTCTATGCTGAGTGTTGCTAACTGGATCCATGGAGATTAGAGTTCCCATATGGACAAATGCCTGAAATTCCTGGGGAAGCCCTCGAATGCAGACGTCCTCAAACCCTCCACTAACCTGATCATAAACCACCAGACAGTTGCTTCTGTAAAGAAACAGAACCTTGCCATCCTTAAACTCCCACAAAACTTTGAATGACCTCCCTTTGATCCCATTCTTCTTCCTCCTAGTTGGAGGCGCCCCACCACGCATACTATAACTCCGAGGGACATGGCTCGGCATGGCAAACTCTTTGCTCCAAGATTCCTTCACACAGTACCTTCTCATCACCCACACTCCAACCGATCCATCGCTGCTCAACTGGACAGCAGAGAGATGACCTCTCAAATTCACCAGATGATCAAAGCTGCTGCAATCTTTCGGTCCAGGCACGGCCTGGAACTCCTCAGCTTCCAAGTCAAACGACACGACACCTTCAGCTTCCGGGTTCCAGCTCTTCCAGTGAAGCCTGCCATTCACCGTTGCCTCCGATGCTGGACCAGCAAGAACGTACGGGATTCGCCCCAGTCGTCTCCACTCATCATCATCATTATCTGCCCCCAGAGTTAGCACAAAGGCTTCAGGGTTTCCTCCAGAGAAGTCGTACTCCGATTGCTTGTAGTACACGACTTTCACTACCTTGTACTGCTTTGTCCGCCAATGGAATCCGAAGCCAAACACCACCCTGCCGATTGTGTCAGTGTCATGTACCGTGAGCTTGGGGAGCTCCTTGCAATGTGCAGAGCTGGAGAAAGGGTTGTAGATGTAGAGTGGATCGTCGGAGACGGTGCTGTACAGACAGAGGATTCCATTGCAAGAACCCACCAGATCAAAGTCAGGTAACATTGATCCATCCAACTGGGTGGTGATCTTCACTGTTTTGGCTGTGTCCTCCTCCATGGCGCCAAGTTCTGCGAGCTGCAGCATGGGTTTCGGCCAGTCTGAGAAGGCCAAGAGAAAGAGTGTGGATTCAGATTCAGCTGCAGCAGAAAAGTGGAGGTTATGGAAAGCTGGATCGTTGATTGAGGCGAGCCAGGATCGTGATACGAGTTTGCATTCCAGGAGAGTTTGTATGGGTTGCCTGGAAAGTATGTCGTGGAAGATTGCTTTGGGGAGCTTCTGAATTGATGATTCTTCCATGGTTGTAAGAGACTGAGAAGGATGATATGCAAGAAATGTGAACTTCTCTTAGCTTCTTCACTTTGGTTTTAAAGTCAGGTTAGAGGGCAGGTTGGCATTACTAGTGATGGGATCAAGAAAAGCTATTGGAGCGAAGATTTCAAACAAGACCGTCATTTTGTTTTTACGAAGTAATTCTTGTCGTTTGGAAACGCAATATCGAAATTGTTAAATCATCGATGATGTTAGTATGATTGTTCTAAATTAGTGTTTGTGAATAGTTGAAGTATACAGTGTGATTCAATCTAAGACCTATATGAGCCCTCTGAAATTTGGTTATACCACGGTTTCGTCAAATAAGAGATCATATAGATCTCCTCTTGCGAATGATAATTAAAATATAATCAAATGGTCAACCAGTATCTGAAAATATGCATGAGATATTGGTTTTGGTTTAAACCAAAACGAATTGATAAGAATCTTATAAGTTCAAATTCTTTATCTCAGATCGGTTTGTACCTTATTGATTTCTGTTTAAACCAAAAAAATCGGCTAAACCAAAAACCCAAAAGGAAAGTATTATGTGAGAAGTGCAGAGCGTTTCGGTTTTTTGATTGGGGTGAGGGTTTCGTTATCGGTTTGTTCTAAGCGAAACCGAAAACATTAACGACTTGTCAGTTACTTTGGTCTCAGTTTTGAATGGTTTCAATTCGGTTAACCAAACCGAACCAAGAAAGCAAAATACCCCCTAACAAGAAATGGAAGTGCCAACAAGGCAAGGGGAAGAAAGTGACAAGTGTCACACTGGGAGAATATGATTGGCTGAGGACGACTAGAGCCTGATCCTAAATCTTTATATGGTTAGATAAGGTGATAAGGCTACGTGCCACCATTTCCAATCACCTCCCCATTTCTTCCTCTCCCTCTACTCCAACCTTCTTCTTCTTCTTCTCTTCAATCTCTCCATCACCAAAACATTTCCACCATATCCAATCCTTCACAATGAGCTTGGCATCTCCCACCACCACCACCACGCTCCTTTCCCCAACTCCCCTCTCCCCCTCCAAGCCCAAACTCCAACCGCTCTCCGCCGCCCTCCAACCACACGCGCCGCCGCAACAATCCCTCACTCGCCGCCACTTGCTATCCTCTGTTTCCGCCGCCGTATGGCTGGTGGCCGCGATCTCCCCGCGGGCAGCGGTGGCGGCGTCGGACGAGGAGTACGTGAAGGACACGGAGGAGGTGATCGGGAAGGTGAGGACGACGATCACGCTGGACAGGAACGCGCCGAACGTGGCCGACGCGGTGGCGGAGCTGAGGGAGACGTCCAACTCGTGGGTGGCCAAGTACAGGAAGGAGAAGGCCCTGCTGGCGCGTGCGTCGTTTAGGGACATGTATTCGGCGCTGAATGCTGTCTCCGGTCACTACATTAGCTTCGGCCCCACGGCGCCGCTGCCGGCGAAGCGGAGGGCCAGGATTCTGGAGGAGATGGATACCGCCGAGAAGGCGTTGCTGAGGGGCAGATAAACAGAGACCACTCTGTTTTTTCCCCTGTTTTTTCCATCCTTGAGTTTGTAAGTTTGAGAAGATTAAGAAGCATAAAATTTGTTGAGGCTGGGTCTTGAAATTAAGCTTAATGCTATACGAGAACGTCCATAATGCAATATGTATGTGTATTCTTGCTTAGTTGCTTTCATAATGTAAACCAACTACGTACGAGATACTCATACTAGCATCTATGATAAAAAGATGCCACATTCGATGAAAAATAGGTCAAATTTCTCTGTCAAATTCGTGTCAACCCAGAAATCCCATCTGACCACCAAACCCAAGCTCATCCCGCCAATCAATTTCTTTATTTCCCACCTTTTCCATCCGGCAGAACGAGTCTCCCTGCCGGCTCAGTCATACTCATTACCTCGCCTTTTGCTCTCTGAAACAATCTCTGCCGGCCGGAAAACTGCTTGAGAGAATTTTGATTGACCATGGCGGGAACGGTACCGGTGAGGAGAATAAAGCTGGGATCACAGGGACTCGAAGTATCAGCTCAGGGACTCGGATGCATGAGCATGTCGCCTCTCTTCAGCCCGTCTAAACCCGAACCCGAAATGATCGATCTCATCCACCACGCCATCAACTCCGGCGTCACTTTCCTTGATACCTCAGATGTCTACGGCCCTCACAGAAACGAAATCTTTCTGGGAAAGGTTTCAATTTTCAGCTACCCAATTCAATTCTTCATTCTGGGTCTGCCTTTGACTTCTTTTTTCCCCCCAGCTCTTTTGGGGAGTGGTTGATTTCGATTTCTTGGCTGTTTACAGGCTTTCAAAGGAGGGTTCAGGGAAAAGGTTGAATTGGGTACTAAATTTGGTCGGCTAATTGTGGATGGGAAGATGGCGATTCGTGGAGATCCCGCTTATGTAAGAAGTGCTTGTGAGGCGAGCTTGAAGAGGCTGGAGATTGATTGTATTGACCTTTATTATCAGCACAGAGCTGATATCACAGTGCCAATTGAAGCCACGGTTCGTTAATCTTAAAGGAATTTCTCATTTACCTTTTAGGATATCACTTTTGGGTTCTTTGAATTTGTCCATTCTGCCTCCTGATTGTTCATATCTGTTTTTGGGGGGGAAGAAGATGGGGGAATTGAAGAAACTGGTTGAGGAAGGTAAGATTAAGTACATAGGTCTTTCTGAGGCATCTGCTTCAACAATCAGGAGGGCTCATGCTGTTCATCCCATAACGGCAGTGCAGTTGGAGTGGTCGTTGTGGTGTAGGGATGTGGAGGAAGAGATTGTCCCTACTTGCAGGTGATCAGCCATTGATGATCACCCTTAACTTGAAAAAGAGTTTACTTTTCTCATGTATAGTAACTATGTTCTTGTGTTTGCTAGAGAACTTGGAATTGGGATTGTTGCATACAGCCCTTTAGGCCGTGGATTTCTTTCATCTGGGCCCAAGGTGGCTGAAAAATTTGAGGGCAACTTTCTGAAGGTTTGGAAACTTCTTTGGCTATACAGTAAATCTCTGCTTCTATAGAAGCTAGCCTTTAAATCTTGTTCTTCAACAATGGCAGTACCTCCCGAGGTTTCAGCCTGATAATATGCAGCACAACAAAGCCATATTCGAGAGGGTCCAAGAAATCGCGAGGAGGAAAGGATGCACTCCTTCGCAGTTGGCACTCGCTTGGCTTCATCACCAGGGAGATGATGTGTGTCCGATCCCAGGAACGACCAAGGTCGAGAACTTCAACCAGAACATTGGAGCTTTGTCTGTGGAGCTGACAGCAGAAGAGATGGCTGAACTGGAATCCATTGCTGCAGCTGGTGCTGTGAAGGGTGATAGGTATGGTGAAGGTGTATTGACATTCAAGGATTTCAACACTCCGCCTCTTTCGTCGTGGAAAGCCACTGGTGTATGATTTGAAGGATGGAATTATTTTGTAATGTTTGCTCTTCAATGTGAAGTACAATTATTTTGTAATGTTTACATTGTATGATTTTTGAAGAATCTGGGGATAAAAAATTTAATCTTTAATGTGAAGTACCATTTTCTAGGTATAGAATTAGAAGGATGGAATTGTGCAATCCTATCCTTCACATATATGAAATTCTGACTTCAACAAGTGTTGGATATAAATTTCGTTCCTTTGTTGATATGCCGATCGTCTATAATTAATATTTCATTAACAACATACGCTATTGTCGTTATAAAATTATAAAAGTGCCACATTGTATGAAAATAGATCGAATCCCTCAATAAATCCTTATCACAAATGACAATTGATTTACTAAGATTACTATTTAAACACATAAACAAGGCTCATTTGTTTCCTTTCCTTACTCACGTTTTCGAGGTATAAGATACAAATTTCAGATACTGAGACTCCGACAATGTTATGAGAATTTCAAATCATGTTAAACAAACAATATCAGTTTTTTATATATTTTCCAGATATGCTTCTCTGACAATAGCTCAATTTAAACCATGTTTCATGAGTTTCCCTCTCATGAGAATAGAGTAATTACTAATTAGTTAGGATTTTTATGCTTAAATGCATTATCTTAAAATATAAAAAAAAAATGAAAAGTAAAATTCTAATGCCCGCCCACTAAACATGGGCCCAAGCCCAGCCCGCCAATCAAATTCCCTTATTTATTTCCCACCTTCTATCCGCATTCCGCGGACTGCGTATCTTTGCCGGCTTAGTTAGACATAGACATATATTTGATACTTCCCTGCTGTTCTCTGAAAGAATCATTCGCCGGCCAGCGAAACTGACCAGATTGACCATGGCGGGAACGGCATCGATGAAGAGGATAAAGTTGGGATCACAGGGGCTCGAAGTATCAGCTCAAGGACTTGGATGCATGAGCATGTCGGCGATCTACGGCCCTCCCAAGCCCGACCTTGAAATGATCGCTGTCATCCACCACGCCATCAACTCCGGCGTCACTTTCCTCGATACCGCCGACGCTTATGGCCCTCACATAAACGAAATCCTTCTGGGAAAGGTTGGGTTTTTTCAGTCTTTCTAATCCAATTCTGCTGCTTCTGGGTCTGCTTTGATTCGTTTCAGGAGGGGTTGATTTGATTGTTTTTTTCGCAGGCTCTAAAAGGAGGGGTTAGGGAAAGAGTTGAACTGGGTACTAAATTCGGTGGTGTATTTGAGGATGGGAAAAGGGAAATCCGTGGAGATCCTGCTTATGTAAGAATTGCTTGTGAGGCGAGCTTGAAGAGGCTGGAGATTGATTGTATTGATCTTTATTATCAGCACAGAGTTGATATTAGAGTTCCTATTGAAGCCACGGTTTGTCTGGGTTCACCAATTCTGCTTTAGTTAAACATGGGTCTTAGCTTTAGATTGTCTAACTTTGGTTATCTTTTTTCTGGGAGAAAAGATGGGGGAGTTGAAGAAACTGGTTGAGGAGGGTAAGATCAAGTACATAGGTCTTTCTGAGGCGTCTGCTTCAACGATCAGGAGAGCTCATGCTGTTCATCCCATATCGGCGGTACAGTTGGAGTGGTCGTTGTGGTCTAGGGATGTGGAGGAAGAGATTGTCCCAACTTGCAGGTCAGCCATTGATGAGGACGACTTGTTTTTTCAACTTGAAAAAAGTTTGAACTTTTTCATAGTTTGTTCTTGTGCTTGCCAGAGAACTTGGAATTGGGATTGTTGCATACAGCCCTCTAGGCCGTGGATTCTTTTCATCGGGGCCTAAGGTTGCTGAAAGTTTTACTGAGGGTGATTTTCGGAAGGTTGGCAACACTTGCATCATCAGATTTCTGTTTAGTACTGAATCTTTAGTCATTACAATTATCTCCATTTCATAGAGAAGCCTTAAATCTTGTTCTCCACATTTGGCAGTATCTCCCGAGGTTTCAGCCTGAGAATTTGGAGCACAACAAAGCCATATTCGAGAGGGTCAACGACATTGCAACAAGGAAAGGGTGCACTCCATCTCAGTTGGCACTTGCTTGGGTGCATCACCAGGGAGATGATGTGTGCCCGATTCCAGGAACAACCAAGATTGAAAACTTCAATCAGAACATTGGAGCTTTGTCCGTGGAACTGACACCAGAAGAAATGACCGAACTCGAATCCATTGCTGCATCAGATGCTGTGAAGGGTGATAGATATGGGGAAGGTATATTGACATTTAAGGATTCCGACACTCCACCTCTTTCGTCGTGGAAACCCAATGTCGAGTAATTTCCCAAGGCAATGTGTAGTTCTACACTTGTTTGTTCACTTGAATCGTCTTCTTTGTTCTGCTCTGTGATCCTGAGGATGTGAAAAGTCCTGGAAGGATTTGTGTAGAGTGGTTAATATTGTATGTTGATTGTAGGCCACAGCCGCTGGACCGGTTGTATTCCTATGAGCGAGTTGAATATTGTACTCATTTGGATTTTGGGTCTTTGTTTATCTTTTGACCAACTTTATACAAGGAAAAGTAATCAATGAAACTGACAAGCAGCCAGCCAGGTTGGATTACCAGTTGGAAAGGTGCCTTGTAAAGAAAGTTCCAAACAACAGCCACTTGGAAACTTGGTTATTGCCAACCTGCAGTAGATTGACTTGTCTTCTTTAGGTTCAATCCTCTTTCAGTATATCCGCACCTTCTGCTTATATAGTACATAGTGATAGAAACACTATTTCTGAAACTCAAATCGTGCAGAATTACCACAGTTTTTTTAGCAGGGAATCATGGCAACAACGGTGAAGAGGATCAAGCTGGGCTCGCAGGGTCTTGAAATCTCTGCTCAGGAACTCGGTTGCATGAGCATGTCTATCTTCTAAGGTCCTGCAAAGCCAGAGCCTGATACGATTACAGTGACTCGAAGGGGCATGGGGGGCTCCAGGAAGCTCGCTAATTTCCTTCGCCATGGTGGAGTCTTGTTCAACAAACGCTGGTGGTCTTGTTCAGTTTCTAAAAATGGGTTCCAAACTCTCTGCCGTTGTTCCAGTGCTTGACGAGGTTCTGGATCGAAGCTTGTAGGGAATCAAGGGAGATGCTGGAGCTGGTGTGGGCAGGAAACTGATGCTTGGTAACTTGTATGCTGATGCTGGTGGAACCATCCTGTACAGCTTGGTTCATTGCGGTCCCTTCTTTAGGCTATTGGGTGGAATTGCCCATGTTGATGCAATAGTCCATGGGGCTCAAATCCAGAATTTATTAGACATATTCGAGTCATTTGGTCACTTCATCAATACAGAGTTTTGATCTAGAAAGTGACAAACAAGTCACCTGAATCCATCTCGAGTCATTGACTCATTTTCATTTACTCAGGTTGTTTTCATGGCAGCAGGAGAACCTAGTGGTCAGGTAATCGAATCTCATCGACTACCAACGAATGTATTACCATTTAGCGTCAAAATACGACTACCTTGCATCGCGTACAGAAGTACGTAGCAAAGAAGAAACGATTCTTTACAGTAGGGGAGGCAACAGCCAACAGATGACAGAGATATAGATGAAGATAAAGTACACAGAATCACCACTTCCATAGCTCCATTCCAACCCAAGTTATATGACTCATCGCGCATTCGACTCGTGACAGTATTTTTATGTAGTTATATGGTATCATCTATACAAGAAGGTCTAACAACCAGACGGACCCAGAAGTTCAATTATTCTCACCTTTTTTTTAAGTCACCATCTCTCACTTTTACCACATTCCTCAACCAAAATCCCCCCTAGCAACACCACCTTCTAAATTATAAGGACCTCCAACCACTGAAGAATTACAAAACAAACAAGAAATCAAAACATCTCATCCCTTGAACCCTTCCCTAGGTCCTTTCCCTTCCAACTACAGGCAACCCCCCTTATTCTAACATCATCACAAGCAGGAATCCAGATACCCGTAGCTATGCCGTCTGTTATACTGTAGCAAGCTCGCATATGTCCGGTCCCATATTCCTATGTATAACGACTCGTCGTCTGGGCTGAGTGCTACTCCTGATATCTCGCCGAAGAAGTCCACCTCTTGCCTTCTCTCGTAGTTTTGTTTCGTGCTATATACGTGCACGAAATCGGCGGGCTCTGCCACCACCATGAACTGGCCGTCCGATGAGAATCGGATTGACCGTACTGCTCCTAGGTTGCCCTTCAGGGTTGCCACGGGGGACGACAAGTTCCTAATGTCCCACACGCGACATGTCTTATCCTGATTCCCTGTTGCAAAAACGAGGCCATTGGGATGCCATGCCGAGGCGAAAGAGTAATCTAGATGGCCTGCCATCGTGGATACCGTCTGCATAAGAAACGAATTATGATTCAGACATCAGTTCCTTACTTCACATCCAAGTAACCAAGACTCAAAGCAAAACTTTGGTCTGTTTCTCCAACTTTCCAAAATTATAGGATAACAGGTACAAGTATTTCACAGCTAAATCCCATAATCTTAATTTTTTTGAGCTGGCACCAAGACAGTAATCACCCTTTCCAGAAAAGGAATGAAACAGGTACGACTTTAGAGAAACAAAAACTACACACAAACAAAATGTTCGAAAAGAGGTCAACTCCCTGTACCTTTCCATTTTGGGAATCAACCAGCAGTCCATCCAAGTTATCGCCAACAACAGTAACCAGTCTTTTGTCAGGGCTAATTGATGTATGCTGCATAATGTTAAGCATGCATCAGCCATCACGTCAGCTTCTTACAAACAGACTAAGCAAACTAAACAAATTAACCAGTCCACAGCCACTTTGTTGGCCAAAAGGACTCACATTCACTGGCCAAGGGAACAGGAAATGATTCAGGAGCTGAAACCTCTCCATATCATATTCCCTCACACCACAATCGTTGTTGGCTGCCATGAAGTGAATTCCACCACTGTATAAAAACCAAGAAGATTCCCAGATAAACTCGTATTCGCCCTGAACAAAGTGAAAACACATAAATTCATCGAAGCGATCAGCCTACCTCAAGCCATCGTATATTTCAATGGAGTTTGTAATGGCATTATCGTCATAGGTAGTGCGGGTGCAAAAGCTAACTCCTTGTTTACCTAAACGCTGCACCAGATTAAACCAGCAATCTTATTAGTCCAGAGTTTCTAAACAGCAAAAAGGTTCATACACGCTGAAGAAAGAAAACAGCACGAAGAATATCCTGGGAAAACAAATAATGTAGCTATAGAGACAGAAAATACAAATCAACTGACCTTGCAAGTAAGCTCTCCCTGGAAGCCCCCTGCAACTAAGAAATTATCTTTAACAGCTAAAGTGCTTATTTGAGTTTGTGTGAAACCTTCCAGCAAGCTTCCTGAATGTTTCTGTTTTGCCAAACAATCAACAGGAAGTAATACTCAGGATCAAAGCCACACAATGTTGACAACTAGGAAAAAGAACTCATTTTTCCACCGATTGTCAGAAATTATAGAGTAAGAAGAGGTACCTCATCAGGGGCTACATGCCCTGCAAAATTAATGACCTCAGATAAGTTGCAAGACAATGATGACCAGTGCATGACGGAGTAGTTAGACATCAGATACACATCATGTTTTGAAGTAGCCCAAACCAAGTTCCTTAGCTGCAGAACCATGCATCAAGGAATTAGTCAAATGGCAAATACAATTCTGGGGACATCAAAACCCATCTAATCCAAATGCAGGAACAAGAAGGCACATCACACAATTATATCCGCGATTAAGAAAATGAGAAATGTCAGTCAACATCAACATTCATCTATGATAACCTGCGTAGAGAAAATCGACCACATTCCAATAAAATAATGTCTAATCTGGAACTTTTACATCAACACAGTAGCAAAACCAAATTGAAATAAACAGGATGAAATGATACCCATAGAATCAGAGAGAACCTTGATGTCAAATAATTGAGTCTTATCATCTAGACCATAATTTAAGAAACAGATCCCTCCTTCAAATTGGAGAGCTAAATAAACTAAAATGAATTACCTAGTCTTACCTTTTTGTCCCCTACAACATGAACAGGAAAACTTGGCAGTACTTTACTTGCCTATTTGTGGAGTAGCACCATATTTAGGAGAATGATTAACATTAAGTAAAAAAAAATGGCATTCAAGCAGCAATAAGCTAACTATCCTTGAATTAAGCACAACATTGAAAATTGCAGGCATCCACACTACATAGCCAGCAATAGCTAACAAATGGAACAGTACAAAACAATAAGTCTTGGATTCACATTCAGATATGTTTAGAAATTGAAAAGGAGACACTAAGCTGCTTCTTTTCCACAGTGAACAGAGGCTACTCAGAGCAACAAAATGAACAACTCATCACAAGAGGTTTCCCAAAACGAGCAGCGTGTGTTGAACGCGACAACAAACCTGGAAATGAAGAATTGTGGGTTTGACCAATCGAGTATTGTAGAAGAATTCATAGAAGTTGGCCCCCTTATCTGTTGGTTTACAAGCCTACAAGCAATAGACAAGACAGATCAGACAACCTTATTATCTATATACTCCATATTACTTCAACAAAAACAGCAGAACTAAACCTTATCGACAAATTCCCCAGACAAAGGGATGTTTTCGTAGTTCTTATACTGTTCAAGCCTTGTCAATCTGTACTTCTCTCTGGTTATGTTCAATCTTTCCCACGGAATACCCTGTATATCTTTGCCCATCCTAGCTTGGGCAGAAGATGTGTCGGTCACCTTGGTAAGCTACAGACAAAATTCAAACGTAAGGAATCAAAAAGCTTGTCACTTGGGGTACAACATCTAGCTAACTGGATGATGAACCAAGGGAAGAAAGAAAGGAAAGCAAACCATGTCATATTCATCAGCCTCCATTTCCACATCAACTCCACCTCCAGCCGCCGCAGCCCCATAGTTGTCTTCATCAATTTCATCAACGAAATCAGCCATTTCAGCCTCTTCTGCCATGTAATTCAACTCACCCGATTGGTGTCTCTCGTGGGACATGGCCGATTCCTGCGTTTATCAAAGCAACAACCCCTCATTTAGAAACAATAAAGCTAAGTGCTTTGCAAATACCCACTGATCAAATTTGCAACAACCATAACCCCAAACCAATTAAACAACATCAGGCAAAAAGTTCACAAAAGGTATCATTCCCAAAATTCAGAAACCCTAGCCAAAAAAAAAACCTAAAACAAGGAAAGAACAATACATCCTCTCCCGCTAAGGAATCCAGCCAACTAGAAGAAAAAGTAGCAGATGAAAATCAATTGGAATTGACTTTCTAAGCAGGGAACGAATTGAGAATCTACGAAACTTGATTCTAGAAGTTGGAATACCGGCAACCCAATGAGAACCACAGAGAAAAAGGAAGGGAGAAGAAGCCCCTGGCCAAGTAATGTAAAATTTTGCAAGGTAAAGGAAGATCTAGAGGGGAGGAAGGGACGATAAGGTGTTACCTTCTGAATCTTACTTGCCAATACAGTTCGTTGGATTAAATCGGCGAGGAAGACGAATGAGGAGAGAAGAGATAGACACAATTGATGATTTGATGGCGATGGCGATGAACTAAACGGGAGAGAGAGAGAGAGAGAGAGAGAGAGAGAGAGAGAGAGAGAAAGGACGGTTCTTGGGATTTTGTTAGCCTTTGCCTGGTAAATGGTAAAAAATGAAACAGGGAGGGAGGAAGGAAATGGAGGAATTCTGAGGGGTAGGGGAAAATTGATGCTTTAGGACTTTTGGCAGCTTGGGTTTTGTTGTTGTTTGGGAGGTTTAATAATGTTTTTAAATATTTATCAAAATACTTTAAACAAATATTAGCAATTAATTATCAAATATTGTTGTAATTAAGCATGAAAAAATGTTATAGTCTATTATCAAAGCTTCTATAAATTCTCAAATTATAAAGAATATGATTGAACTTATGCAAATCATTTACGAGATTCAATTATCTACAAATGGATTTGATTCAATTAGTTGGTTGATGTTGGTGGTTGTGCTTGATCAATCATTTTTTAATTTAAAATTCTATCTATAAGTGAAAACTAATATGATATTACTTTATTATATTTTCTAGATTTCGAAATAAGTGAAACCTCAAAATTTGTGAAGTTATTTTAGCGATTCAACTTTGCAGTGGCCTTAACTTGGTAAACAAATCGAATCCCTAATAGGTCATGAAGTCTTACAGCATAGAGATATTCCATGATCGACTTGGTAATGAAATAAGCACAAAGTGACAATGAGATTTATCACTAAGCATACAAACGCGACAATTGGTGACAACTTTGCAACCCAACCAAAAATATTATCTGGAATGACAAATCGATCATAAATAGTAATCCAAACTAAAAAATTTATTAACAGAACCTCATCTACACAACTGTATATCTTCGAGTACCAATCTCCGCACTTCCTAAGAAAGCTAATTGGCAATCACTTTGCGAATCCTATAGCTTTTATTGTTTGCAAGTGCAAACTCACAACCAGGCTCCAAATCCCATTAATCAAGCTTAACCTGGAGAACTCGACGGGAAGGGTTTGATCGCCCATCGAACTTCAACATGCCAAGCGTGAGGAAACATGATAGTGGTAGATCTTCCTGCATAGCTACAACAAAAAACAACGGTCTAGAATAAGCAACACATAAAAGAAGAGGACGATCCACTGTTTATAGTCCATGACTAGACAAGTAACAATGATCATCAACACACACTCTTTCCTCATTCCTTAACCTTCTAGTACCATGTCAAGAACTCGATTTCTCTCAACATTATAAAACTTGAGAATTGACCCTTTTTTACCAACAAGATTGTTCACCCATGAACTTTTTCTTTCTAAAAGCTGTTCCATTTGTTGCCTAGTAATCCTTCCTATCCCATACCATGAAAACCCAAAAGGGAATCTACAATTTGGGGGAAGTGGCCCTTTTTGCATGAATTGGAATGTGTGATATTCTTCTTAGTGTTTAGGGCTGAGAAAAGGAGAACTGAACAAGCAGACAAGAAGATGAATGTGAATATGTGACTGTCATGTGAGGGCAAAGAACAGATAAGGGAAGAGGGAGACAACATGATCGGTTTGCCAAAGTAAAGAGTGCTTCCCCACCACCACCACCTACTCCTATCATATCATTTTAGCATCGTAATAATACAGAGCATGTAATTGCAGTGTTGAACAGAGAGCTAACCAAACATCTTATCATGCCACTATACTCGAGCGGTAATGGTTGTCGTTTGTAACAATTGTATGTAAGAATCGTTATTCAGTTCTAAGAACGTGTTGTTTACTATTACAAATTATCGTCATAATTGATACTAGTTGTTATACTATGTGCTATTTTTAGATTTGGGTGATGCTTTGATTTACTTAAGAGCACGTAAACTTGGTAATAAAGTGTTGTTGTCATATCGGGTATTTTCTGCCTTCATTCATTTTGTTTACTCTCTTGGGAAACAATGACTCGTCCGTGCAATACTTTCTAAACACGGGTGGTAAATTATGACGGCATTTTCTTTTTAGGCTTATGAATGGAAATTGGTTATGAAGGTGAATTACCTTGTTCATCTTTCACCTAAAGCAGAACTCGTACAAAATCTATTTTTTTATGTCGAAAAAAAATGAAACTGAACACGATGTGATAAATAAGAGGCTTGTGGGCACATTTTCACGTATTGATTGTGAGCATTATAGTCGAATTGGATATTTGTATTCTGAGTGTTTTCTTTTGTTGTTATGTGTGAAAGATGCTCTGTTTCTTTCTAAAGCATTATGATAAACGAAACAATGGCCCAACAGCACATCATTATGATTCGAAAACCAAAACACTCCCCTCCCAAATGACCAACATAATAAGTAATAATTGTTTCTTTGCCCTTTGTTGCTGTATGTTGTAGGCAATATTTACCTCCTCTCCTTCATTAGAGGTCTTCCATTTTTCCTTTACCAATATATATATAAGATAAAGGTAGATCACGACTGACGTATGATATACCCCTAGTGTTTATACTATAATATGAGTTAATATCATGTCTAAATTTTTGCAATTCATGGTTTAAATAGCAAAACTAGAAAGTTCATCGACTCCAATGCCAATAATTTTGCTTGGTTCTTATGTTTCTCTCTCACGAACCAAACTTAAAAAAACTGACCGAACCTAAATCAATTTGATAACGTAAAAAGATCGTTGTGTGAGGCAAATAAACTATCAAAAGTATACACAAATAATTTTGGATCCACTAGAACCTCTATTACAACAACCGATCCGAAAAATCTCAAAAACCATTCATAATTTCTTTCATTCGTTTTTATGTATGTCGATGTCATTTATTATTATTAAACAGTAGAAGAATTATATCTTTTATTGGGATGGTGTTGCATGCTAGCATTAATCCATTGATATTGAGGGTCCTTTTGTATTTTAACCTTACAGCAAGCTTCATGCATATAAAGAAAACTTGTACCTAAAGATAATACCATCATTCACATCACCATCAAATTAATCATGCCCCTCTCTACCCCACCCCACCTCTCCATTCACATTCACATATTTTCAAGACACATTTTGTTGTTTTATGTGTTATAATGATGCCTCTATCACACTAAAAATAACAATTTTACTTAGCTTCCTACGATATACTCAATCCTTTCAACAAGAGAAAATCATCGTATTTTTCTTAATCCAACTCGAGCAATGTAACGCCGCTTAAGTTGGCAACAAGTTCCTAGATTAAACAGAAACGAATAATGCCTTTCGATAGTCCTCAACAAGGGAAAGCTAATCATAGCATATTATTAGTCATTTAAAAAAAAAAGTTGAGGAACACGAACAAAACTTGACTCATAGATTCAACTGCCAATTTTCGTCACAAAGATCTCATATTTAAATCTCGAAATGAACTTACCCTCTCCAAACATCTCCTTCAATAACATGTAAATTCGCAGACTATAGTCACCATGGTGTGACATATATATCTCTATCCAGATCGCTATCCCTGATATAAGATTTAGTGAATTAATGGCAATATATACATTAATAACAAGTACTGGTACCCAACTAAAATCCTCGGCCTGCAAGGAAGTGAATGGGGATGAGCACAAGAAAACAAGGAGCTGGTTAAGTTGGATGCAAATCAAATTATGTTATCCACAGGACCACAGACAACAACAAGAAAGGTAAGGCCCGCCAACACAACTAACTAGTCCTTGACCAACCTCATCTCATCTCAATCCACAAAGATTAAAAACTTCAAACTCTCCACAAGAGAGAGAAGACAACAACTTTTGGTGATATGATATATGTCGTCAAATTACTGATACGTCGGCCTGTACAACAGGGTTTAGAACCCGTATTAGACAAATACCGGTTGGAAGACCAGCGAGATTATCGAACCATTAGTCAATTACAAACAATTTTATGCCCTTCCAAGTAGGCTTCAGGTTATATGTACTTTATTACAATTAAACCATAATCACAATTGACCACGAATTATGTAACACCACAAAATATTATAAAAAGAACATATACAAGTATCACAAAATCAATTCCATTTAATCATCTACCTATACGCATCAGCAATTCAGCCTATCAAATAAGTCTCCAAAATACTGCCAAGAAAGAGTCTCAAAGTCAGTAGACATACACTGGCCCCAATAGGAGGGCTGAATTGAGATCCCCCAACAGCAGAGGGAACAGTTTTCATTAATTTCTCCCCAATCCCCATGTGCACACCCTTCCATTTTTTTTCCATCTAAGGGAGCCCGATCATATCATCCGGCTCCCGACTAAGCGAGGGTAAACATAACGACATACTTACGCGTTATCAGCCGTCCGATTCATACACCTAAAATACAAACTCAACAATCTGCTTCTCAATCGGACGGCTGAACGAGGTAAGCACAGAGACATGCTTACGCGGTCTCAGCCATCCGATTCTTGCATCCCGAATGCGACTCATCAGTCTGATTCTCAATCGGACGGCTAAGAAGGTACAATCCCCCCAACTTTCCACGTTGTTTACTAAAACAAAGTAAAGGGGCACAGGGCAGTTAGGTCTGTCCCCCTATTTTCTTATGTTACATCCGAACCCCAATCGAATTAGTCAAGTGACAACAACAACACAGCAGCACCATATTCCTTTCGCAGAAAGGAAAGCAACGAACTTAGCTACTGACAGCTGTTCTTCCTTTGCTCCACAAATAGCTACATTTCATTATAACATGAAACGACAAGATAACGAGGAATGCACGAATGAGAAGCTTACCCGTCAACCAGCAGCAATGAATGGACTTTGATTGCGCCATGGCTACGTGGATAGGGGCACGGGGCTTACTTTGCAGACTTCTGCATTGAATCCCAAGTCCATTAGCAAGAGCAGCCATGCTCGCTGCTGTTCAGAAAGAATGTCTCGAGGGCCTTTCACCTCGACGAGCTTCACTTCTCCTCTGTAGTTGTCATGGAAGCGCCAGAGCAGTAAGTCCGGCATCCCACTAGACCAGCTTCGATAATCTTGGGCCAGATGGCGGCAGAGGGAAGCCAAACAACGGCCACCTGTGCAGGTCACCACAGCACGAAGTTCGGACAGGGAATGGCGCTCCCAGTTTACGCCTCTGCAGGCTGTTCCTGAATTCAGCTCCCATGAGGTTATGAGGATCTCCTCGGCCATGCCATCGTGGACTTTCTGCAGTTGCGATTCTATTGCGCTCTTTCTTGCTGCGTAGAAGCCGTCGGTATCCAAATCCAGGGGAGCAGTCTGCATGGGAAAGAATGTTGTTTTTCTTAGACATCTCAAGTGAAGTCGAAACAAATTAATCCACTTGACAGACGGAACAGTAAACCAATGATACCATTCTCCTAGCTTGCCACAAGGCCTCAAACCACTAGGTTCGATACATACACATGGATAAGGGCCATAAGGGGTGTGCAACGATTCAGTTCGCTCCAGACTATATTCAAATTTGAACAAAATCTGACTAGATTGAACATAGTATGATTCAATTTGGTTCTACAGATCCTCTTAAAAGCAAAGAAAAAGCCAGACCCAATTAGAAGTGGTCTGACTGGATGCACTTTTGATCTGGCTTTGAAACTCTTTTCTTTTTATATTTGATCCATTTTTCGACCAAATTGGACCATCCTCACTCCTGCATATAAGCATCACAATCAATCATCCCAAGATCTTGACCGATAAACTAAGAACGTATACCTGAAATTTATTGTAGAAGACATTTGGCACATCAGAGAACATCACATCCCACATAAGAAGCCCAAAAATGGTCAACCATATACCAGACTCTGTATGAACACCCTGCCATCCACCACCTTCCCCAGCATAGTACTGCAGAGCAAGTTGTTCAACTCCACACTGATCGCCATCTTCTCCGTAGAACCTGCTCTTCACTCCAGTCTCAGAATTCAAAGGCCTCCCAAGAATATGGACCTATATAAACAATTTAGGGACAATAATTGAATAGCTGTGACTTCATTGCAAACTGTAAAGGATGGCTTTGACCAACAGTAAGAAACGTCTACTAATAGTAATACATAAAAAAGATGCACTCACCTCTCTGATCTTTCTCTTGAAAGAATCTGCAAAACTAGGAGGTTTCCAGCGCCTTGGTGGTTTTGCCAGGCGGATGACTCTCCTTTGTAAAGCCATTTTTGAACCAGCACGTACCCACGGATCCAGTAACCCATTTTCAGCAGTTGTTAAACTCTCATTTGGACAACTGATGTGTTCTAAATCAATGGACAATCTTAAGGTCCAATATCCTCTTCTTCCATCACAAGTAAAACAACTGAGCAACAGCTTCAGCAAACTGATTGCTTCATTGTACCTGCACAAATGAAGGCTCAAGGCTTATTTATTACTTAGGGTGAAATTCTGTCACTGTATCTAAAAGTGAGAGTAAAGAGTATTTTCATCCAAGCTTATAGGATATCATGCTCACAAGGAAAATAAACTACCAAGTTAACTTGACAGCAATGCAATTTGTATTTACCATTGACTAGCCGTTAGAATCCTTTTTATACTATATTAAAACTTCATCAATAAAGAATCTAAAATGCTAGGAAGTCATCCTTATAGGACTGGCAAAAAGGAAGCAACTTCCGAAATAAAAACAAAATTTGGTCATTCAAGTTTTTAAATAAACTTATTTTTATTCAGTAAAACACTGAATTTTGTTTTCTTATCCAGTACAGTCTAGGAAAAAAGGTCTAGTTCGACTCCATTCTTTGTTCAGAAATTGAAATAGAACAAGAGGCTACTGCTTTCCCAAGATTAGTTGCCAATGTACGGAGAAATTTGGCATTGGAGTAATGTGTAGGAAAAATTGTTACAACATAAGACAAATTCAACCTCAGACATCCTCCTATGGCTCTAAACATCAAATTTACACAGTTCACATGACATCGGAAAGACGAAAACGATATATGGAACAGTTCAGATTCTGCTACCAGCAAGAGATGTCCTAGAAAAAAGTTGTGGCTGCTGAAGTAATCCTTCCCAGAGAAGCACTAAATGGCAATAGAAGGAATTTTTTTCTATTGCCATTTAGTTGAAAGGCAAAAAAGAAAGAATCACAAAATACAGAAAGATTTGAACTAAACTAAAAAGCTGCATACCTGCGCTTGCTCTCAAGAAAAGAAATCCCAAGAGTGCCAATCTTGGAATATACCCACGATGCAGAAAAACAAGAAAATGTTTTAGCCCGTGTTTCATAAGGTATGGCTTGAATATCTTTTGAGCATGAGCTAGATAAACGTGATTGAGCTATGGTTATGCATGTTAGCACCAACTCGCTGTTACTTTCATCCAACGATTCATCCATAAGTTGTGCGACTTCAATTGCCTGGGATAAATGACCAGACATAAGAGAAAAGGAGAAGAAAAAAAACCACAATAAGGATGAGACGATGATAATGATATGAATATTACTTCAAATACAAAATACCATACCTCTTCATAAGCAAGTAGTTCACTTCTAATTGTGAATATTTGTTCAGATATTACGCAATTATAATTCGGGTATTTGACTACTCCCAAATCAACCAGTAGAAAAGCTCTCAAATCCTGCTCCCCATTCAGGAAGAAAAGTCTCTGCATATTTCAACCAAGAACTAATCAAAACATGTCACCAGAGTTAGAATCCCCTCATCAATATATACTGTGTATCAATGAAAAAACAGAGAAGATAATCGGACCTCAGCACGCCAGATAAGGGACTCGGCTTTGGCATCTATCTTGACACATTTTCCAGTCCTATCCATAACTGCTATTGGTAGTTTTGGACTGAGCATTAAAAATGGACAGAAAGCATAACTCAAAACATTGTGGTGGCACATTAAGATATCCACAGCATGCATCAAGGGTATAACCATTTAGTACCATACTCCATCCTTGCATAGTGAGCAAAGCTCTGCTACAATATCCTGCTTCCTGGTACTGAGAGGACCGTTCTGAAGCCTCAAACAAAGAAATAAATAAAATCAGTGACTTCCTCGTAAGATATTAAAATTCTTGGCAACTTGCCTGTCATTACACTCCGTTGCACTTAGATAATGTGAGATATATTCTAAAGAATGTCAAGAGATGTATGAAATAAAGCCGAGCAACACTGTTCCTTAAGATTGTATGTGTAAGAAAAAAACAAAGAAGCTAAAATCTTGACGGTTGCTAATAAATGGTCTATAATACAAGCAAGAGGACATATGCAAAACAAGGTACGGCTTTGGAGCTGAGAAACCCTAGTTAGCAACTGTATCCAGAAGGCAATAGTACATAAAATCTAATAGAAACTGGGCATGATAGTTTATTATGAACATAAATGAACCAACAAATGCAACATTAAAAATTTGGACCTCTTTGATTTGTCTTTGCCCACAAAGGAGATCTTAAGTGGGTAGTCTTCAAATAGCAAAAGTTGGATTTCAGTGCAGAACTAGGGACACAATCTAAGCTACAACATATTCACCCAATACATTCCATCATACAAGCAAAAAAAAAAACACATGCAGAAAAGACACGACTTTGTAGATAAGAAGCCCTATTCAGTTAGTAACCGCATCCATCAAAACAATGAATAGAACACAAGATTTGGAAATGTTTGACCCGTATCTGTCCACACAGGATATCTTATACTGTGTAGTCATCAGAAGCCAAGGTTGTTTTAGGAGCAAAACTAGGGACACATTCAAAGCTAGAAAGGATCCACCCAAAATGCTCCATATAACTCAACTCTTAACACATGACAGCAACCATAGAATTACCAGCCACACTCAAATTCTACCTTCAGAAGCCTAACCCACGGGGTATATAGAGAGCTCAGATTGGAAAGTGTCAGACATCCAGACCCATATTTGAAGCACTTGTACATTGCAAGACTCCCCCAAAACATGGGGTATAAGGATGCAATTATCCAATAAAAAATACCAGATAAACAAAATCCAAGCAATTTTTTCTTTATATTATACATGGCTCTAGAATTGTTACCAGAAGATGTTCTCATTCTTTCATTCTTTGGCTCTACTTTCTTTATTCTGTATAATATGCATATTTAACAACAACCAAAAAGGTGGTTCACAGACCTTTTTAAGCATGCTGCTGATTTCTCGTAGCTCAGATACAGTTAGTAAACTCAGAATTTCCTCCATGTTGCTATTTTTAAGTTCATTTGCGTGCCCAATGGAACACATGTAACCCTTTGCTGCAATAAGAAAACAGTAGAAATTTTTTACTTCAAGCCCATGCTTCCATATTGAGTGTACAAGGTAGAGCAAACTTCATCAAGGATTTGAAATTACCAGAGAGCTCATTGCTGGCTTCCTTCAGATTCAAAATTTCAGGGTAGGAAACATTGGACATGCGGAACCAAGGGCCTGGAACAAGCAAACAACGATGATTTACAAACACTATGCAAAACCTTGAAATTCATTAGATCATCAGAAAACCAAAAGGGCTTGAAGAAGCTGTTCGTAGATGTGGCATTAGATGCTTTGTAAAGCTTCTTAGTTCGAGTTTCATGCTTAAAGGCATGCATTCAGCAGCAACTAGTATAGTAGTATCCTCCAGTTTAGTTCCCGGACAGAACAATATATGAGTGGACTTACAAGCCACATCACCTAAAACTATATATGTAATAAACGTGTTGATGACTGTTGTTCATGTTTAGGCATATTCATAACAAGTTAGGGCAGCAGATCCAATAGGCAGTGTGTGTTTTTTAGTTTCATGCTTGATGGTGCACATCCATCACGTAAATAACAATTCAATTTCCAGAGTTGTGGGGGAGTATTTATCATATATGCATGTGGTTCAACTGCAGTGGAAAGGTGATTCATGGGGAAAATGAAAATTCAGCAGGTGTCTGTATTGCGAATGACTCACCTTTCCGTAAATAGAGCCGAACAAAAAGCCTCTGACTGTCATCAGAGAGAGAGAAAAACAATTCTGCCAACAGTTAACACCAGACATTGTCATAATCTGTCAAAAAAGGAAGTATAAGAGACAAGCAAAACATCAAAACCAGGTATTGGAATTAGTACCCAAGAAATTTCTCTCTTCATCAGTAAAGAGGTGAGAATTAGTTCGTAAAACTTCTTGGACTAATATAATGAAGTTCTGTTGATACTTTGCCGCACTGGGTGAATTACTCTTCATAGATTCAACCACATGAAGAACGTTCTTCCAAGAAGTTGTGAGGTCCTTCACTTCGTTTTCATCAGTGGAACTACTTGTTAGGGTATCCTTGCTCCTGATTTGAATGGGAACAACATCAAGAGGGTTATCTGGAATAGAAGTTATGAACCCCTGCAAGAAACCATGAACATCACTAATATTAAATCCACTGAACTGGTAAAATCTGCTAACAATTAACTATTAAAAATGCCAAATTCCTCTCGTCTAGCAGATTCAGATGCAAATACTTCAAAATGAAGAAAGTTCAGAAAGGAAATAAACTAAAATGTCCTAGGATAATTATTTGCATATTGGAAACGGGAGCTATAAAAATAAATTCAATCCAATTGCACTAATTATTATCCTAAGTATAAGATTTTTGCAATTTAAAAATATTGTCACTGCATCTTTTGTCAATCATGCTTGCACATCCTTTGAAGATAGAAAAAATAACACTTGCATAGAATCAGAGTTAGCCTCAACTTTAAGTGATTGTTTTCCCAGCTTCAGACAAAACTACACACAACATACCTAAACAAACGTATACCTCAAAAATGACACCATGCTTCTCAATCAAAGGAGACAAATAGCGAGCCAGCTCACGTGGTAGAAAACCGAGCACCCTGCAAGATGCAGAATCTCCTAAAAGAACCTTTATTGCGTTGGGATCCTTAGCATTCTCTGGGTCCTGCAACAGAGTGATGCTAGCTCCACAATTTAACTCTTTTTCATCACTAAACTTACGTCCAACTATAAAAGTCTCGAGAGTCTCGAGAGTCATCTGGAGCTTGTCGGTTACAGAAGAAGAACCAACTTGGCCAACGCTCTCATCATTTTCACAAATTTGTTCAACAGCTTGGCTATCATTACTGCTAGCAACAACTGAAGGTGGTTTGGCAGTATCAATATCCTTCCCCTCATCTGAATTTGGCTTCTGTAAACCAAAGACTCTCCTCAGTAAATGTTTGTTTTCAAAAGGTCCTGAAGAAACCACACTGCTGTTTAACTTTCCTGACTCGCTGGATCCAATTTCCGAACCTGACTTCGACCGAAAATCCAACTGTAGTAGTGTTCGCTGGGTCAGTTTCCGCTTCTTCCCTTGAACTAGACATACATCTACAAGCAGATACATGATTGTCACAAACAGGATTGACAATAATGCGAATAAATTAGCATGACAAAGTAAGATGGGAAAAGGCATGATGGTTTGTGTATTCAACTCCAACTCGACACTTATCAGGTGCGCCACAATCATCATGGTTTTGTAACAGTCCCTACAACATCTGACAGCCATTCCCAGAACTACGAAGCCGAGGCAAAGAGCAACAATACCTAAATGTGAGTTCATCATGTAGTCTCCCCCACAAACTTTAGTACCACAAACAGGACAACTGACCCATTCAGTTTCGGCAACTGAAGTTTCGCCCGAACGCTGTTCAACTTCCCCAGCTTTCATCTCTTCCATTCCACCCACCGGCGACCGATCCCCATCATCATCCAAACGCGAGTCCTGACAACCACACCGTGTGTGAAACTTAAATACGACCTCGAGTTAAAGCAAGAGCTTGCAGCAGCTACTTGACTTGACTAACATTTCGTCCCTTTAACAACGCAGCAAATGGGGTCAATCAGGGAAAATGAAAAGAAACCTGGATAGCGGCGGCGGAAAGGAGGAGGGAGTGACGATTGGGGAGGAACCGCCGCCGCTTTCCGACCAATCGGATCAAGCTCTCCCGCCCAGTTAGCATCTCCTCGGTGACGGCAGCGCTCAGCGAGTACCAGGTTCAGGTGGGAAGGTTGACGGCGACAACCCTTGCCCGAATTACTGAGGAATTTTTTTGCGCCCCATTGCCGAATCTGTATTTATTTCCCGCCAAGCGGATTCCTTACTCGGTGGGTTGCGTCCGTGGGAAGCCGTTTGATCGAGGGCGCCCCCGTCGACAGGTCAAAGAGACAGCCGAGGCAAGGTGTGTGGGCCTGATCAATGAGAGGTCATTTCAGCCCATATGGAAAAGGGGTAACGTAACTGGGCCAACTTAGCCCAATCAAATTGATGGATCGGGTATTCGGTAAATGGGAAAATTACAATAAATATTACAGGTCGTTGTAAAACCATGATAATAACCTTCACAGTTCCTTATATCAAAGAAGTGAAGGACACAAAGCATGTTACTCACCACAATTAAATATATAAATACTAGCGAACGTTTATTAGTTTGAGTAGCACTCAAATAGATATAATTAATTGTTGATATATAACATTGTGTTTGTTATATAATTAATCGGGATATGCAAACGCTTATTAGTTTCAGTAGCACTTAAATAGATATAAATAATTGTGGATATATAATATAACAATGTGTTTGTTATTAATAATTAATCGGGATATGTAACATTGTGAAGATTCTCCTCTACAATGGGTCCCTTGTTTGCTTGCCACTATTACCGGACGACATACGCATAACTATGTTGTCCCGAGCCACATGATTGCCATGTGGTTATGTGACACAACATAAGCTGTCTGTTGAGGTTGGTGCAGTAGTTGTCTGTCTGTTGAGCCACATGGTACGCATAACTGTAGTTGGACGGCCAAAATCCATTAATGGTGAAGTCGATTGGATATGGGTTGCAGCATGGTGGCGAATATGGATCTCTGCACTTGGTGTATAAGATCTATGCCTTACTGAAATAATCATATATTTTGTTTATAAAATTTTGTGTATGTGAGAACCGTTGACCAAGTGGCTGACTTGTTTACCAAAGCTTTGAGCAAGTTTTGTATTAAGCAATTGATTGACAAGCATGAAGCAAATGTTATTTATTCATTTCAATTGTAAAAGGAATGTTGTCTTATAAAGCAGCAATTTGTCATTTGTTTATTTTTTTCTATAAGCGAACACTGTTGTTTGCGAATACCACTAATTAAAGATATACACATAACATAAGAATACATTCTCTGACATGATTGACACATGGTTATGCGACACGGAATAGGATGCCCTATTTATTTCAATTATAAAAGGAACGTTGTCTTATAAAGCAGCGGTTAGTCGTTTGCTTATTTGTTTATATAAACAAACACCTTTTTTGCGACTACCACTAATTAATGATATACACATAAGTATACATTCCTCCACATGATTGACACGTGGTTATGTGATACGTAATAGGCTGTCTGTTGAGGTTGGTACAGTAGCGGATCTCAAATAGGAAAACGGCTCCATTTGGATCAATCCAACATACGATGTTGGGTTTCAAGTTGGTCGCTCCCCCTGCATAGTATTGGATCATTGCTACGCTATACTAGTACTAGTTTTCTGAAACAACGCCTCCATATGCAAGGAGATTCTTCACGTTGAGGTACCGAAATAACTTATTTTCCCTTCTGAAGTAATCGTCTGGTTGTAGCCCTGAAGCACTACCATGTTTTTTCCATTCATAGACCCAGAATTCAGGGTGGGGGTCCGTTTGTCCTCTCTCCTGCAAGTGGGGCCATGTCGTGTAAAGGTTATGAATCGTTGTCGCACTCAACATATGCTTTTGATCCAAGCAAAAAAAAAGGACATGTGAGAATCAGTTACGAACAAGAAGAAGAAGAAATCATAAGAAATATGAATCCAGCTGTTAGATGTTACGTACCTTGAGAGTGTGATGAGTGTAAAGCGAGAGTGTCTGTAGAATGACAGCCCCGCGACCAAAACCCATGAATGGTTAAGTCGGCAGGATATGGGTTGTAGCATGGTGGCGAACATGGATATCTGCACTTGGTGTATACGCTATTTGCCCCTACTGAAGTAATCTTGTCTTTTGTTTAGCAACTCGAACCATGTCACAGCTTACTAACCATTGCATAACTCAACTTTGCTAATTGCTCCAAGCAAACAACAATAAGGACATACGAGAATATGAGCATCATGAAGAAGAAGAAGAAGAAGAAGAAGTTATATGATCCGAGTATGCTCCTTGTTAAGGAAAAAACCAAAGAAAAATGACACTATTGCGAATGATTGAGATTGGTTTCAAGGAATGGTGTACTGATCACAAAATGTAAGCACAAAGGAGATGTTGGTATTTGATGTTTTGTTTGTACCTTTGGAGTCCATTAACGCCATCTATATATTGGACAACTGAAAACCTAACCAAGTGTTAGGTGACTGTTTACACCAAAATATTTTTCATTGATTATTGCTTGTATGAACAACTTGGCCAATTTAAGTAGTTGGGCCATGTGTACATGGTTGGTCCATGTCCAATTTATCAAGTCTAGCCGTAGGGTTGTTGGATGGTAGCTCGGGCATGGATACCATCCAAATCCAATAATGGATGGTAGTGTTCAATAACATGGATAACATCATATGAGGGTTGCCACAAATTCTCCTCAATATGGAGGTGGTGACCACATGAAAAAAAACCAATGTCGCCAAAGCTGACATAACTCAGTATAATCCTCCATGTAAAGGGTCCTCAAAGACTCCACTGAGTGGACAGGCAGGCAAGCTCGATCAAACCCGACATGGAGTTGCCACACCAGTGCTATTTGGGAACAAGTCTGCCATGAATGGTGGACATGAGGGTAAGACCAATTCCCACACACGTGTTGGTGCAGCTCGCAAACCTCGATGCTCACACTCTCAATGCCAGGAGAGTGTGAAGGCGACAAAAAACAACCATTGTGGGCAAGTGATGCCACATGGTCGATTTGGCCAGACAAAGGTGCCAAAAAACATGAAAATCCTATCTAGATCCAAGAACGCTTATGGTTTTCACGAGGCTAAGATGAGACCAAATCAGACTTGTAGAGTTTTGAACAAAGTTGTTCGAGCTAGACGAAATGGAGAGTTGCAAGCCAACAATGGCTACAAAACATCAAAACCAACATGTGTGAAGCTAGCTATGACGAGTCATGGCATTCACGGTTGGTATGCTTGGTTTGATATGTGGAGTTGGTAATGGGTATGGACCTTCGACATGATTGTCTATGCCAAAGTCTAGCTTATTATTTAAATAAATAAAGTGTGGCTAAATTAGGCCATGTTATATGTTAATAAAAGAAATAATATTTAAAAATTTTAAAAAAAATTTGGCGACGTTATTAAAAAGAAGCCACAACGTTGTTGAAAATGGTTCAAGATGACAAGCACATTGCCTCACGTGATGTGTTGGAGAATATCAATCTTGGCATGGAGGAAAATCTTCGTCCAACTTTTATAAGTGTCAACTTACCAGAGTTTGATATTAATGGCAAGTACTTTATGCCATATGTACCGTCCTTTTGGGACATTAAGGAGTGTTAGTAAGTTAGATGTCGACCAAGTGCAGACGAATACCTAGTTGAAGTTGACATGGTTTCTAAGATGTGCAACATTGTCGAGGAATGAATGGCCATATCAAATCTTTGCAAGTTGGCCATAATAGACGTTTTGTTTTCTAGCTCACAAGCAGAGGCATTGAGCCATATGGTATGACTCCAAATCGTAATTTGGATGGTACCATCCCAATTCCAATAGGGCTACCATCCTTCCTAATGGTCGTCCACCTTCTGGATTTACCATCCTTGTTACAAGAGGCCTGGGATGGTTGGCCTTAAGCGATTTGTAACTTGGTTTGTTTAAATTGTTACATTGATAGTGTTGTCCAAGCAAAAGGATGGCATCCATGTTGTATATGGAATTATGGATAGTGATTGAGTTTGGTCGAGTAACCATCCATGACAGAGAGGAAGAGTACCTGGGTTTGGTGACTTGAGGCCGAACAGTAGCAATAGTCTTGTCGTGGGGAAGCATCGCACAGCTTTGGAGGTACGATGATATTTTTTTAATTGTAAATTATAGTGAATGGGAGCATCAATTTATAGAGAAAAAAATTAGTTGTGCCCTTCTAGGAATGAGTTTCCTTTTGCTAGTAGGGTCTGAGTTAAGAGGTGTGTCCTACATGAAAAAGAAGTTGGGTTCCTTATCAAAAAAGGAAAAGGTAGGCCACGTTATTTGACTAAAGATTGTATTATTAGTCGAGTTGGAGAGGGACACCCTCTTGGTGTGTTTCGTTTACATGGCCAGGAAGGAATTACATTTCTTATATTATATGATTTGGAAACATGGCTATATAAAGCCAACATCTGCTTCAAGTGGTTGCGCATTTAGTACAGTCGGTGTCAACAACTTAGTTCATAAGAATTAGTTCTTATAAACTAAGTTGTGGGGGGCATTTGTTTACACCAAAATATTTTTCATTGATTATTGCTTGTATGAACAACTTGGCCAATTTAAGTAGCTGGGCCATGTGTACATGGGACTAGATACTATAACAACACCCCTTGTGTTGTTATTGTAACAACACTAGTCTCCAACCAATAGCAAACTAGGGTTGTGATTACTTTTTATTAGATGAGTTGACCTAGTGTAAAATCAAAACAGGAGTATAATTGTCATTATGAAAAATATGTTTAAATAATAAAATAAAATAAAAAATTTTATTTTCGGTCCAAAATTTTGGTCGCCGGAATTCGGCCACCGGTTGCCGGAATCTAGTCGCGGTCACCGGAATATGCTATTTTGTCGCAGGAATATGCTCAATGTCGCCGGAATATGCTCACCGTTGCTGGAATATGCTCACCGGCTCAGAATCTAGTCATCGGGGCCGGAACATGCCTATCGGCGTCAGAATCTGCTCACTGACGGTCATCGGAGTTCGTTCAACGAACTTCGATGACTCATGATTAATGGTTTATCATTATACAACTATTTTTTAATCGTTAATGGAACTATTCAGATGTAAATAACAACGTAGTTAGGTTGAAGAAGCATTTAAGTTATTCCATTGGACCATATTTTACGTTTAATAATTTTCTAATAAAAACTATCTCGATTTTAAGCAATTACATATAGTAAAAAATTGATTTTTTTTTGTTTGATCTAATTCGACACAAATATTGAGTCGGTACGATATGGATCGAATTACCTTTCAAAATTTAATGTAAAAATTAGACATGCTAATTTGAAAATTAAAAAAATTTAAAACAATATAAATTGATTGTATTTTGCCAAGATTTCCCGTCTTTCTTCCTCTTCATGTTTGCCGAAATCACTATGAAATGAAGTTTCTAAAACTTTTGAAGGTTGATGCTTGGTTTATCTGTTTAACATAAAACCCTAATGCGAAAAAACCTATTCCGAAGGAACCTCTTCCTAAACATCCACGCCACAACGATATATCATCTTTATCATCTCAAAATCCAATTCGCAAGCATTATCTCATTTAGGAGTTAAACAACTTTAGATAGCCTCTGTTTTTTCCTTAACCACACGAAATAAATCTACACAGAGCAAAATTCAAATAATTATTATGTAGCATTTACCTTAAAACAAATCTTCTTTTTCCTTAATCCTAATCGCATTTACTAAAAAGAAAACCAAAAGTCCAATAATAATGAGTGACCCTTGAGTGTTTGAAAATTGTCAAAATTACCCTTCCACCAAATAAAGAGAACCAATCAAAGTACAAGGTGGCAACAATTAAACGTCGCACAATCCATATCTATCTTCTGCTCGCTAACAAACTGCAGCTGCAATGGCCGGAATCAGCGGCGGCGGCGTTTCCCTGACGGAGGATTTAATGGAGAGCATCCTTCTAAGGCTGCCAACAGCTTCCTGTATCGCTAGATTCCGCTGCGTTTGCAGATCCTGGCGTGTTCTCCTCTCAGATCCTCAATTCATTCTCAAGATCCTCTTTTCCCCCAATAATTCCGACGATGAATCCTCCCTCCAGATCCTAATCACCGCCGGCGGAGACGCCGCCACGCCATACGAAATCCGCCGCCACCGTTACTCCTTGCTCTCCTACGAGACCCTCCGCCCCATCTCTGCCCCAAATGCAGAGGGGGATTTGCCCTCCGACCGGCTACCCTGCCCCTCTGCAATCGTCGCCGGGTGTTGCGATGGCATATTCTGTATCGTCGAGTTCGACCCCTATATGAAGGGCGGCCCCGGCGTCATTCTGTGGAATCCGGCCACCTCAGAGACCAAAGTACTCCCCGCTTCCACCGCCGTCCCACAGCGCACCCTCTTCCCTCATCAGCATATCACCGGTTTCGGGTTCGATCCCCAAACCAACGACTACAAGGTCGCTAGAATGTTGTATTTCGGCGATGCGTGTGATGATGTGGATGATGACGGTCTTCCCGCCGAGACTTTAACCACGCTTATTTATGCGGAGGTAATAGGATTTTCTGCTTCTTCGTTCTGGGGTCGTTTGGATGATCAAGAGGTAATCATTCATAGTTGTACACTTTTTGATTCCTGGGTTGGTTGGTTATTCAGGTGTTTAGCTTGAGGAATGGATCATGGAAGAGTCTAACCATCAATGGTGATCTGATCCCGTACCTCGGGTATGGCGGCAGCTATGTTCATCCACAGCAGCAGCCGGACAATCACAATAATTCTCAAAACCAGAGGAGACGCGACTGCTACTGGTTTTATGCAGAGTCGGGAGTTTGCTTTACTCTTCGGTTCGACATGACTGAAGAAGGATTTGAATCCACCTTCATAACCCTCCCTCCTCCCCTCCGCGGCAAAGGATTGGCTTCGATCGGGTGTTTTGTGATGAAGGATTCACTTCACACCATGTTTCACGATTGTAGCGGGGATTGCGAGAATTACTCCGTATGGTGCATGCTGAAACAGGAAGTTGCTGAGTCTTGGATCAGATTGTATACCTTCACGTCGCACGCGTGGTTTGTGGAGATCTTACAAGTTTGGAAGGAGGATCGGTACATCGGAAGTGTGAGCTCGCAGCCTCACGAAGCAGGAGAAAAGGACGGAGTCTACATTTTCTCCCCGTCGACGGGGAAAAACGGCGATCGTGTTGAAGTTCAGGGCAGAACGCATCCGTTCCAAGCGCACATTTTTACTCCGACCCAGGTTTCACTTTCTGATTTCGTATAGTAGTTGCAGTAGTACTGATCGTTGTGTACCATGTCAATCATCTTTCATGTACGTTCCCGCCTCAATAAGGCCATCGATGAACGCACAAGTAGTGTGGTAGGCAGTAGTTTATGACATGGCCATTGTTCATGATTGGATGGCACATGCTATCAGACTATGAACCTGATAGCTAAGTTACCACCGCAGGTTGTGCGATAACAAATGGAAGTAAAGTGAGAAGCCAGATAAATCTTGCAATGGTAAATGGTTAAGCTGGAAATAACTCACAATACAAATGGAAATCAAACGCAGTTGTTCACAGCAGACAACAAAAGAGTAAATTTCCAAGCATTAAACAGAACACAAAAGATGTTTGATAGTTGCCTAGGGCTCTAGCAAAATTTCGAACTATAGAGAAGACGGCACGAAAGGTTCGCATGTTCAAGACTAAAAGACCCACAAATTAAACCCTGAAACCCCTGCTGTTTCTCCTTCCTCTAGCCTTCTCAAACTTCCTTCCCTTCGACCTAACATACGGCTTGCTATGGCTGTGAGGCACACCGGGAGCTGGGCCAAAGTGTTTCACTGCCTCACGAGCGTTCTTCGGGCCTCGGAGGAGAACCTGCAGACGGACAACAGAAATCCGTCTCAGGATTTAACATCTGGGTAGCTATTTACATTGGCAGAATGTATCTAAGTAGTAATTAGCAATTATGACCATCAGAGAAGGAAGTTGTATCCATCAAATAGACCTCATTAGAATCTTAGAATCACAGAAACAAAAGATTGGAGTACTATTGATGAACTCAGTCGCTTAAGATGTGCATTGGTCATTGGAGATTTGTAGCATGATGAAAGTTTCATCAATGTGCATCACAATTCACCAATCTTTCATTTTCCAGTCAAAACATAAAGAGGCTTTCAACCATTCAAACCAGCCATTCACTAATCTATTGCAGAAGTAGCTAATAAACTAAAAGGCGAAATTTGGAGAAAGGGAGAAGCAAAACATACAGTGTTCTGGCCAAGAGGAGCTCTCAGGGCAAGCTGGTCGAACGTCAAACATTCTCCACCAGCTTTCTCAATTCTGGCCCTGGCAGTCTCAGTGAACCTCAAGGCAGTAACCTTCAAAGCTGGAACCTCGTAGGTCCTAATGTCATCGGTGATTGTTCCCACGATAACAGCAATTTTGTCCTCCTGCCCAAATCAAACAGCACGAAATCTCAGCACCAAAGCAAAAAGAACCCAACTTCCAGGCTGAGAAACAAAAAAACACAAAGACAGGTGATCAAACCTTCCCCTTGGTGAAGCGGATAAGCCTGGACAGAGAGAGTGGCGGCTTGTTGATCTTGCTCATAAACAGCCTCTTCAATACCACTTTATTGAAGCTGCTCCCAGTCCTCCTCACCAGAAACCGGTACAGCTGATGCAGCATCAACCCATATGAAATCAGGCAAAAGGGTTCAATCGAAATGGTTCAACTTCAGGGAAACGAAATATGCATGGATATCAGAATCCCAGTACCTTGACGAGAAGCTTGAGGTAGATATCATTGGACTTCGGCGCGGTGCGCTTCGTCTTCTTGCTTTTACCTCCTGCCTTCAAATCGATACCCTGCACAAAACGAGACACAACGGATATTGTTATATTACGACGCGGAGACGACGGCAAACGGGAAACAGAGAGAGACACTTGAGAGGAACGCAGATGCCTACCATGGCTGCCGGCGGGTGAAAGGCTTAGTTTAGAGTTTGTGACAGAGACGATCGAGTTTATTCAAAATGGGAGCTAGGGTTTTCTTAGCCGGGCTTTTGGGCTTTCTTCTCAATCTTTTCACTGTGTAGATATCGGGGGCTCCCGGGCATATTGTGGCCTGCAGTTGTAACTAGATTGGGCTCGAAAACAAATATGACTGGGCTACATGAAGTGGGCTCTTAGCGGCTTGCTGAGGCTTAAAGGCCGAATATCGGTGAATCGAACCAAAACCATGAGACCTACGGTCAATATAAAAGAAAAACTAGTGTGGGCCCCGGCCATTTGGCCGGAGGAAGGTAGGATGGCAATGGGTCGGGTTGGGTCGGATTTTGCCAAATTCAAATCCAAATTTATGGGTTTATTCGTGAAAAAAATTCGGGCTAAAATCCACTGGGTTTGAAAAACTCAAACCCAACTCAACCCCCTGGGTATCCGCGGGTTCATGGGTACCCACAGGTTTTTGTCTTAAAAAATTTACAATAACAAGTTGCTATCAAAATTAAAGTCAAATATCAATCTCTCAATACAAATTATCCATATATAAAATACCATTCTAGAAAATCCAAGCAAATAACAAATTATCCATAAATAACATGATTAATTGAAAGCTTCTTCCTTTCAATTAAGTTTCTTCACTCTCCACTCGATAACATCAACTTCATTCTACACAATTAGAAAGAAAAAATTAGACATGTCTCCACAAACATAAATAAGATAAGTTGTTTAGAATATTAAATATATCGAGAAAATTAATTATATGGGTGTGGGCGGGCACCCATGGGTCGGGTTTACCTAAACCCAAACCCAACCCAACCCGATGAATATTGAACGGGTTTAAACCCAAACCCGGCCCAAAACCCGTCAACACGGATTTTACCCGCGTTGACCGAGTTGGGTAGGGTGGGTACCCGTGGGTTCGGATTTTGTTTTCATCCCTAGAGGAAGGTGAGGTATGAAATTTGATAATGTAATGGGGTGTATAACTTATTGTTGTATAGTTTTTTTTTTTTGGGAAACACGTGATAAAAATAGTGAATTTTAGCAGGAAAGAGACATTAATGATGCAACAAATCAAAAATCGGCCTTATGAACCAAAATCAAGTACCTGTTACCTTGTGAAACAATATTGTTTCTGGTAATATGATGAGGTGAAGTAAGTTTTATAGAAACTGAATTCCAGAAAATCGAATAAAAAATCGCCCATCCCGTCGGTTTTTGGGAAATGAGCATCTCACAATCGTTGCTAGCTTTTACTCAGCCTGTTGGCCGATTAATTTGGTTTATAAAACTTTCATCTTGTCGTCATTGTGCTTTCTGGTTTTTTCAGGCTATGATAAAATCTAAGGAAATAAAGAACGAACAACACGATTTGGGATAGGAACCGTCGTTGTCGTATCCCTAGAAAATGGTGGTAAACACGGACTCACCTGCCAAACTGGTTTGGATTGAGATTTTTATCGGGTATCAGGGAACCATGTGATTATAAATTAGACTTGATCAAAAGGGGCCAAAACTTGAAATGCAGCCTGTTTGACCGACCCATGCCAAATTCTAATTATTCTTTACTTTTAAAGTTTTTATTTGAAAATAAAAAATAGTGAAAGAAAAGAGATGACTGCCATTTGCACATCACTTATTCGGGAATAAAACCATAGAAATTCAAAAGGAACTGAAAATGTTAGGATCGTTTTAATGTTTAAAATAACCAAATAGATCTTTCTGTTTAGTTTTTTACTAACAAATACCAAACGATTCCCTATAAAATACACTATGATTTGATCATTATGATATCAAATAATTATATAATATATATTTGAAATGATAAAAATTGGACTAATTGGGTTGGTCGAGGTTGAACCATTGAATAACTTTAAAATACATTATATTTTAGCCACTAAGATATAAAATAATAGCATAATATATTATGTCAGAGAAAATAGCTTGTTTTAGAATGTCAAACCAATGATGTTCATTTGTTTTACTTGATGGCCAAATCCCGTGTAGGTCAAACCAATTCAACTCTTTTATTTTATGGTTAGCGGTTAGCCCATTAGATACCATGCATTAGTTTATTGTTAAATTTTTTATTTTTAGCAATAAAAAGAAGTATTGTTTTTGCCTCTTCATATATATTTTATCACCACGGAGAAATAAAAGGGCTTAATGAAAAAATTGACACTCTTGAACCCGTTTAAATCCGCATGTGTACGGTAAGTTGGCCCGTTCCACAGAGGAAAGAGGAAAAAAATGACACTCCCTATTCTATCATTCCTACAAACGCTCCTGGAGCAGGAAATTTGAAATGGGGGAAGGGTTTTTTCCTCTCTGCTATTATATCTTTTTAATTTAAAAAGATGCAACAAATGTACTTAGTGTGATTGGTTATTATCCTTACTTTTTCTTAAAATGGTCATGGTTCGAATCCCACTACGTGTCTTTTTAATGAATTAAAAAAAGTAAGTGTGAAGACCAAAATGTCCTTCCTACTTTCACTATCGTTGCAGGAAATTTGAAATGGGGCTCCCGTTTTTCCCTTCGGTGTATTATATTATGTGTAGATTGGAATCAAAGACAAGATCGTCATTTTATTCGGTTAGATTTAACTTTCTACATATATCAATTTGGTTTAATTTTTCTTCTGTATTTATAAAAATCATGGAACCAAAAAAAATCAGACGACATTATATTTAGTTTGATATAGGCTTGTCAAAATAGTTATTTGACCTTATGTACTAAGATTCATATTGTAGGTTCTTGTATATGTTACTTTTAATTGCGTTGCTATATAAAGTGAGACTTTATACATAATTTTTTTTTTATGTCTGACTAGTATATTTAATGTGATCTGCAAACTTCTGACATTTATTATGAAAACTAAATTTGTTAGATTCAGATATATTTTTTTCGATTTAACATTTTCGGACACTAATGCTATTTTAGATGAAACACAATACAAAGAACAACTCGAATAATACAAACGATTATCCTTTATTATTTTTATCACGAAACAAACCAAAGTGGGAAACTAAGGCCATATTGTCTAGTTTGGTCCTGTTGTAGTTTTTGCAGAAGCAGCTTCTGGCTGGAGCTTTTAGATAAGTATTTTTCAACAAAAAAAAAAAACAGTTGAGTGTTTGACGGTAAAACTATTATAAGTGTTTTTTAATATGAGAGGTTGTGTAAAATGAATATAAAGGACTTATAATATAAAATATGAATAAAAATTATAACCAATAAAAAGTAGTCAAAATGGATCTTGTTAGATTTCTTTTATATTAAGTAATATGATTTTATATTTTATTTTATTTTTAGAATGATATAAATGAAGAAAAATTATGTTTTCTGAAACAAAATTAAAATACGGTAATGATAATCTTGTATTCTCAAAACAGTTTTTTCGCAAAAGCTCCAAATCGGAGCTTCTGCTTTTAAGTTATACAAAATCGTTTTTCGACTTTTCAAAAACCGAACTTTTAGATGTGTTTGGAATCTGCTTCAGCTTTTGAAAACAAAAATTATTTCTAAAATCAGGCCATTTCTAAAATCAGGACCAAACATAGAATACACGGTGAAATCCGGTTATCACCTTCTTTCTGATGATCGGGCTGGGATCTTCAATACTCTGCCGCCTCACCTAGATACACGATTCTGGAAGGTTCTCTGGAGTCTGCCAGTGCCGCCAAAATTACGTGTTTTCCTTTGGCGGGCTGTGCGTGGATTCCTCCCTTGCATGTCTATTCTCCAAGCTAAGTCTCTTAGTGATACCAATGAATGTCCAGTCTGTTCGGCAGCTTCGGAAACTATCTCCCATTGCTTTTTTGATTGCAGGGTGGCAAGGGAAGTATGGGATCTGGTGGGCAAATCCCCTCTCCGTGTGCGCTAGCGGCACTTCCGGTTGATGTGGCTTGGGCCCGGGTGTTGACTTCGATGCAGCTGAGTAAAGTAGAAATTGCCGAGCTAGTGTTCCTCTCTTGGCGCATCTGGAAATCTCGCTGCTGGGCATGTTATGATCGGGTCCAATACATGGCTGGCCCCCTTGTTAGACAATTTCGGCAGCAGGTACAGGAGTGGGTGGCTGCCACCGCCTCTCCGACGCGTCCTGGACAGCCCCTTCACCGCCATACTCCGGGGGTGGTCGTCGCTTCTTGTCCCCAGGGTGGATTGCTGCTGCGTTTTGATGGCGCCACACGCCAAGGTATGGGAGGCAGTATTGGGTTTGTCGGATTCTCTCCGTCTGGGTCAATAGCGTGTGCATACGGTAAGTTCTACGGTGGTCTTTCGGATCCCTTTATTTTGGAACTTCTAGCCCTAAGGGATGCGATGGATTGGTGTTTAACTCGTGGTATTTTTTCTGTTTGCTTCTGTGGGGACTCTCAATTGGTGATTCGACGAGCCTCGGAGGGGTCACTGGATCATAACCGTGGCGGGGCGATTCTTGAAGAAATCAAATTGATGAAAGCTTCTTTCGCGTTTGTTAGTTTTGTTTTTTCTCCCCGTAGAACTAACAGGGCTGCCCATTGCGTGGCAAAAACAGCTCTTGCATCGGCTAATCAACATTTGGCTGATTTCCGCTATCTTTTGTTTAACTCTCTGTAATTCCCTATCTAATACATCCTACCTTAGCCAAAAAAAAAAAAAAAATTCAATAGCAATATACATTCTATGTTTAATGATTAAACCTAGGACTAATGTAGCACATATTGTTAATTCGAAGTTCTTCTAAAGTCGTATCGGAGCTGCTATTAGTTCGTAATCCTCCACTCAACTCATACCCAGAGCCAGAAGCGACATTGGGACAGTAATAGGCCTGTAATGGATACTTCATAACAATGCTAACATTTTCCTTCTCCGACATATCGATTCCTCCACTCCCTGACGCCGCCGTCCACTCGAATCTCCAAATCAAATTGGCCAAAAAGTACTCCAGATGAAGCAGCGCCAGAGCATAGCCAGGACACATCCTTCTCCCAGCGCCAAACGGCACCATCTCGATCCCCTTCCTCCCCGTGATGTCAAATCCACATCGGCCCAAAAACCTCTCCGGCCGAAACGACATCGGATCCTCCCACACCTCCGGATCCCACCCGATCTCCGCCATCAGAACGGTCACCATCCCCTTCTTCGGCACCGAGAACCCATGAATTCTTCCCCCACCAACGACCGCCGCCTCCTCCGTCGCCGCGTGCGGCAGCAGAATCGCACCCTGCGGGTGCCGTCGGAGCCCTTCCAGCACCGTCGCCTGCAAGTACGGCAGCTTCTCCAGATCCCCTTCCTCGACAATCCCGCCCTCCCCAATCACTTCCCTCATCTCGTCAATCAACTTCCGCTGCACGTCGGGACGGTCAATTACGTTCGCTAAGATCCATTCCAGCGCCGTCGTCGTCGTGTCCGTACCGGCCATCAGAAATTCGCTGCACAGGCTCACGATTTCCTCCTCTCCCAGCTTCCTCTCTTCACCATTTCCCCCTTCTACGAGATCCAGATCGAACAGAGTGTCGACGTAGGCCAAATCGCGGCCGCCGCCGCAGCCCGACGACTTCCTGGCCTGTATCAGAGGGAGCAGCGCGTCCCTCCGCTGCCGGAGAACCGACTCCAGCTCGGCCCATTGGGCCCGGAATAAGATCTTGCTGAATCGGGCCGCGCAGAAGTTGAGGATATTGAACGGGCTCATCACGTATGCAAGCAGCCGGCGCATGGCCAGCCCAATCTCGTCGATCTGCTTGTCGTCGTGGACCGAGCCGAAGCACATGGAGCCGAGCAAGCGGAACATCGTCGATCGGAAGAGTCCGGCCACGGGTCGTGGTCGTGACGCGCGGTCGGCGAGGCGGGTGAGGAGGAGGAGGAGGGCCTGGCGTCGGGCTACGGTGTATGACTTCACGCGCGAAGATTGGAGGATTTGGGACGTGAGGTTGCGGCGGAGAGTGCGCCACGTGGGCCCGTAATGTGAAGAGGTGATGGTGCGACTGTTACAAGTCACGATGCGGCGAACCAGTGGGGAATTGGGCCGGTCGGAGAAAACGGCGCCTTGCTGGACTAGGACCTGGTGGGCCAGAATACGGTCGGCGATGAGGACCATGGGCCGCGGGCCCAAGTGGAGGGTGAAGGCTGGGCCCAGTTTTGCGTAGAGGGAGCGGCCGGCGGCGCGGAGTTCGAGTGGCGACATTAGCAACCGCAGCCATCGGAAGCTGCCGACGATGGGGAGGACGCGGGGTCCCGGCGGGAGATTGGCCGCCGGCGATTTGAAAACTCTGCCGGATTGGAGTTTGTGGAAGATGGCGGCTAGGGAGAGGGAGATCAGTACAAGGAATAGCCAGTGTTCGGTTCCCATTGCTGATCTGCGTGGGGAGGAGGAGCTTCTCTTCTCGTTCAAGATATAGGAGTGGTGGATTTTCTATCTCTTCACATTGCCTTTTTGTTGTGGTTTTATAGGGGTGTGCAACGGTTGTTCTGTCAAAAATCATAATCCACAATTCTCCTCAACCTAATTATTCTGCTAACGGCATAAGTTGTTACTATATTAACAATGTTATTAATTAACAAACTTAAAAGCATTATCATAACCATAACCATAACCAACATATGATTAGCTCAACTAACAGATCGTAAGATGAAGGCTTCTTCATCTTCTGAGAGCTGTGCCAGAGGGTCTGGACACCCATTAGCCGGCCGTTGATCTCTCCCATCATCATCTGTATAATATTTATAAGGTTTTTCTTTTTTCCATGTAGTATTTTATGGGAATTGATAAACGTCGTCCTTAAAATTACTATTGATCGTCCTAAAAAATAACAAAGTTACACTTTTAACCTTTTGTCATCTTTAGCAAACAAACATCATTTTAACTAAAAAAAATGAAAAACACTCAATTTCCCACACTCTCGAATTCATCGTTGATATTCTCGAGTCGTAATCGTTGGGAATACGTCCGAATCATGAGTAGCGACTCCGACGAGGTAAAAATCCGAATTTTTTTCAAAAAAACCCAAAAGGCCAAAACCCCTCAACCGAAGCCAATTTTCGGTTGTACCATGGACCAACCGAAAATCACCTTCGGTTGCACCATGGTACAACCGAAAATTGGCTTCGTTGAGGGGTTTCGGAATTTTTTTGGATTTGTTTGGTTTACATCAATAATTTTCTATTCTTTTACTACGATTTATGATTCGGTCCATAAGATAATTTGTTGGATTTTGGTTTATATTTTTTTTTAGATTTATGGAAGGGGAGGGGTTGTTTGTTTTGTGTTTGATTTTGAAATTCAAAATGGACAATTCGGTAAATTACATATTAAGTTAAGACGATGGTTAGTAATTTTTAGGACGACCTTTAACCATTCAGTATTTTATTTGGAGTATAGTTGATTTTTATGTGAGAAAACAAGGAAGAGAGAATCTTCATATTTTATATACAATTATGGGGCTTATCTGTTTGTTGCTGAATGCTGATGATGTAATTGGTTTTCTAATTTATGGTCAATCTGAGTTGCTGAATGCAGGGACGGCAACATTTACGAGGATAGGTGGGTTTTCTTATATATATATATCATTTTTCGAATTACGATTTTAATGTAATCATCGTATCGACTTTGTTGTAGAGTTTGGTTTGCAACTTCTGTTTGTTCTTTTGTGTAGTGTTAGTTGTCTGTTTTAGTTTTTGGGGGTTTCCTCTGCCTCTGTTGGTGGTGGTATGTTTGTTTGACAAATGGCTCCTTGTAACTTCTTTAATCAACGATTCTAAACACGATTTACATCTCTCTACATAGAGTTCGAACGAGGGTGTTTGATAATTTTTTATGGCTGATAAAACTAAGTTAAATTAGTCTATTCCTATTGAAATTTAGTGAGAGCTCCCGAAACTAAAAATAACTACGACTACATTGCAGAGAAATGATAGAATTTAACATGTGTTGTGACTAGCACGAGTATCCGAGTCTGGAAACAAGACAACAAACAATGCTATGGAAAAGCATTCGTCAAAAGATTCATTGTCTTTGTCCGAAGCAACGAAAACCACTTCGAAAACCGGCTTTACTCGTCGCGAGCTCTTCATAGGCTTCCAGCAAAGAGTAAGGTGAATCCGTCACTAGGTTTGCACCCAGAGGCAGAGAAGTACAATCCCAAGGGCTTACCAGCCAAACTACTAATTTTTCAGTTTCCAAACAAAAAAATTGAAAAACTTTACATTTCTACTTTCTATTACTATTATTGTAAGAAACATGACCATTGCAGTCATTATTCATTATACACCCAAAAATTGTAGAACAGTATTCTTTACGTTTACAATGGTGATCACAAAAATTCTTTTACCCTATGAATGAATTTCTCCCAACGAGAAATGATGCTGGTAATGGTTGTGTGTGGACCTCCAGCCATAAACGTGAAGGTCAAGCAATCAGAGCGCTGACGATGGGGGCGTATATGAATGGCGTAGATCGAGTGGCAGCAGTTTGAACCAGTAGCAACAGCTGCAGCCAGAGTCTTTGCCCTGAGGACGACGGAAGCAACCCACGTATTCGGTACTACACAGGTAGGTCAAGTAGTTGGACGTGTCATTGTAGTTAAACCGCGCCCTCCTGCTGGCATTGGTATCCCGAATCCATCTTCTTCCGTTTCTTCCTCTACCAAAGACGCTGCACAAAAAGCATCAACAGAATATCATTGAAACGCCTTGCAAAGGAAAGAAATACACCACTGTTTCGTGTATAATGGCTTCGGAACTCTTGAAGGACCTCAAAATCTAGCATAGGAGCTTACCGGTCGCATCCTCCCTAGCCTGAGCACCAGCAACCCCGATGCACGAGTAGAGAGAATCTTCGTCCACTTTCAACTGCTCGTAGGCAACATATATGTCTTCAATGGTTGCAGCTTCGTAGAGCCAAATGAGATCTTTTATGCATGAAATATCCTGAAGGCAAAGCGAACAGAAGCAGAGTGTTACTCGTGGCCCAGCCAAACACGTTTTCTTTAGTAAGAATTGAACCACGCACTAAATAGTAACAAGTGATGGCTTGATCTGGATTAGTTGCAATTCGAGATGGTCGGTATTACCTTCCTAGGGACCGAAGAAGCTTGCAAATGGGCCATCAATCCAAGCCAATAGGCATTGGACTTTATCTCGGCTTCATGTCTCATAAGGAGGGTGCGCTTCGCCTGCCAAAACCACCAAATAGTTTCCATCAAACCCTACCTTCAACAGAAACTACCAATTGAAGTAAGAATCCTGATAAACGAAGACGAACCCTGTCCAACTCCCTCGGAGCTATTTTGTTGCTATGCAATCCTCTGAGAACGCTTTTGCACGCTTCAACAGCTTTGTGTACCTGGTTTGTTAATGAAATCAAGTTGATAATTCATTTGGAGAACATCACAACAATAAACAGCATCCCACAGGAAAGTTTTAGAAACCAAGAACCCCACCTTGCTTGGAGTTGAAGTGACAGATACCACGTACCAACCGAGGTTAAGCCTATCAAATAGGCTTAACTCGAATGAAACGTCATATGTCAATCCCAGGGAGTCCCGAACTGTGGTAAATAGCCTGCCACAGAGTAAATCCAACATTGGTTTCAACAGTTAATTTGAATAGTTAATATTTCTTTTATCTGCATCAGTTACCAAAGATGTGATCTTGTTCATTTTGAAACATTAGTCAATTTCTCAAATATGAGAAATTTGTGTTTTTAAATGAAGTCAGCAATTACTGTAGGATAGTTTAGAGCACCAAGATTCAGATTCCCTATGTTAATCAGATCTTAACTAGATCATGTGTCTGCAGAGGTATGCCTAATACTGTAATACATGATTTTACTGAAAACACCAGCTAAACAAGAAAATAAAAAGCAAATTACCAACCACCACTTCAGGTTGCAAAAAAATAGAAGAGCAACAAGTGCAATATCAGCATCAATTACCTTGAATTTATAATCTCAGCCAGCAGGCCCATTGTTATGCCGAAAAATAAGGGGTGGCTGCGTAATTTCATTTGTAATTCCTTATGGGCATCCTTCCATTCCGTAGATTGTTCCTCTACAATAATATAGTAAATTGCAAAACCATGAACCAGCTATGAGAAACAATGATGACAAGTATAGATAATTTACACAACCAAATTAGCCACTAGCTAAGACAAGAAATGACAAGGAGACAAGAAACATGTGGCTTGAATAAGTCATGCAAGACCACAGGCATCAACTGAGAAATGAATTGTGATAACGGTAGATGGAGACATTCATCACACATCTCATTTAAAACTTGGGCCAGCATTCACTACATGAAGAAAAAAAACAGTCACTTTGTCGAGTAGATACTCGATGCTTCATCATCCCAACAAAGTACGTTGCTCCTTCAAAATTATTATAGCATATATAATTTGGAAAATTCTTCATATTTTTCCGCATGTAAAGAAGTAATAAGAAAACCAAAAATGCTTACTAATATCACATGGAGAACAGGCAGAAACTGACCTGATGAGACGCTTGTATCATTGATTGACTGAAACAGGTCTTCTCCATCTACAGTTAGACCCCAACGGTTAGGCGCAGGACCGGCAATATATGCGCAAGCCCTCTCATCTGTGTCCTTCAGGAACACCTGTTTCAGTATGAAATATTTCTTGGTCATATGTAGGAAGTGTGTTAATCTTAAAGACAACCAAACCAAGCTTCTCCACTTTCTAGCTGCTGGTAATGAAATTCAAATCTCAAGCTAGCATCTGGCACGATCAGAAAATTGCCAAGGCTGGTTAATGTTGTTAAAATCCCATAACAAACAGTAGCACTTAAAATCTAGTCAGATGCCAACACAGACCTCAAATAAAGAACATAAGATAATGGCATAGCTCTCCAGCATACAGGGTCCATTTGAAAATGTAAGGAGACTAAAAGTATAATCAAATTGTGGACGCCACTCTCAAAACTTCTTGAGGCTTGGACCCAATTTTTATATAAACCCTCCTCCAAAGACGTTAACTTCCATAAGATGCTTTTTCTCATTCGCATCAGAGTTGAAAGTTGAAACAACTCATGATACCTACTTTCACCAATATATAAATGCAAGACCCATTTGATACAGCTTGAAATGGATTAAAATTAGATAAGAGTAGCAGGGGCCATCATCAGCCAACAACAAACAGCTAGAGGAAAACATAAACATTGTGCTCCAAAGAATTATAAACACAAGTCACAAACTACAGTATCAACAAACACAAGCTTAACTAAACGAATTTCAGTTCTCACTTGTTGCGACTGCAGGTTGGGAGCCGAGGGTCGAAACAAGACTGGAGTAGTTTCTTTCTGACTGCTAGAACTCCCCGTTACTCTAACTGTCCCCAGGAAATCAATTATGGAAGATTCAATCTCCTCCTCGGTAAAATCTCCCACAATACTTACCTGAAAGATATCAAGGGCATAAAGTTCAAAGAACAGGATGCATCTATAAGTAACCAATGAGAAAAGGCAAAGTTAACCACCCACCTCCATGTTATCACCAACAAACTGATTCATCACAGCATCTTTCACAGAATCCAAATTCAAGTTCTGTAGTGATTGTGGAGATGGCTCAACGAATCTCTCATCCCCATTTAACATTGCTGTCATGAGTTTGTGAGCGGTTGCCCGTTCCAAGCTTTTGGGAATTGAACGGTAGTAGGACAGATACAACTGCCTTGCTCTATCAAAGGCATCATCCAACCAAACACTATGCTGCAGTTCCACAATAAAAATGAGCAATTGAGAAAACGTAGGTCAGCTATTTAGAATCCAATCAGAGCAGTAAATCCAATCAAATTATATAGCAATCCAGGAACCATCAAGAAAAAGAAAGTAGAATAAATGCTAAGGCATAGATGCAGCGGGAAATGGCAAGCACACCTCAATCACCATGTGAAGTAACTCAAATGCTGCTCGCATCCCATTGTCTCGTAGTGTAAACCGGAACTCCATACAAATGAACTCTTCAGTCGACTCCAGAGAGCAGTTTATTAGGTGATTCACACAAAAAAGTTCTACCTGTTGCAGCAAATATGAGTAATGCATCCAATTAAGCTATTATATGGAGGAAAACCCTACCACAGAAGCACAAGCTGAAAAGGCAAGTCTGACCCCTAGACTTCAACAAGTGATGAATATAAAAGTGCTTGCAGTCAATGATTTAACACAGTGACATAAAAAACAAGTAATTATTTCAGAAACGAAGCTAGCAACCCAGAATGGTTAATACTTACAACTAGCACTCTGGCAGCAAGTTCAACCACTACAACTTAGATTCCATGTGACAAGTAGATACCTCCAGAAATAAAATGTTACACATACAAGTAGATGAACTATATAATCCAGCACCTATATGCTTTCATAAATTCTTGCTTGAAAAAGCTGTACTTTTAGTGAAACTACGATACAGAGTCATCCAAGCTATTTTCCTTATGCTCTCACATTTCATATGATTATGCACAATTGGAAAAAAGGTAGTTGTTAGAAGATGATAGATTCAATGCATGCGTGGCAAAAGATTGTTTTAGGATCTTCTAACTTCCTAATAACAAGGATTCTTGCCATATGGACCCCTCAGAGTTTAAACGAAAGATAAATCTTCCTCCATCAGATTATAACTCACCAGAGGGTACCTGGTCTAATTTCTGACACAGTTCCTGACAGGAATGAGGAAACAGAGCCATAAGACTCAAACATGCATTTTCCTAAGTCATTCTGGAATAAGACTCGGACATTTCATTTATGTATTACCGATATTTAAATAATAGAGGACTAAAACAGCTAGGATATGGAATAATTAATACTAATGAAGTATAATCATCGTTTGAGTGGAAAGGGTTGTGAAGGATAGACTGAAAGAAATTATCGTAATATAGTTCACCTACTTGTTCTCTTGAGTAGTTTCCAACACGACCTCCCTCACTAAGAGTTCGAACACCGACGATCACAGATCCTTTTGAATCCAAACCTTCTTCTGCTCGCCCTCCACCAACAATCAGTCTCATTACACCGCCACGAGATTCAGATTTGGAGATCTGTATAACATTTTGAACAAAGAATTTGGCAGCTTAGATTTAGATAACTAAATGCCTGGAACATTACTCTGCGCAGACATATATTTAGAACCGCAAACACATCAAACAGGAATGAAAAGGAAACTGGTCCCGTGAAGTTCTTATGTTTTGAGCTGACTTGAAAAAACCAAATAGACTAAAACAAGTACCTTGTAGTTGACAGCCATTCCATTTGACAGGCGGCACTGAGTGATCCCTGTTTCAGGGTCATGCAATTTGGTGACATTTAGTTTTGGATCTAAAGGAATGAAGGAAGGACTGTGTTGTAATCTCAGCTCCTCTAACTGTGATGAAGATATCAGCTCCTTCGGTACTTCAAGCTGCATACACAAGTATTTATTCCCAAATTTTCGTTATGAACAATTAATGGCGTCAAATCGACCATCATAATATTGTCCATGGGAGAGTTTGATATTATAAAGGGCTACTGTGGATCTTGATGGCCAATGTTTGACAACTCATATCAGCAGGAAGCAATCTTTCAATGCAGGTAGCTATCTTTCAATAAAGAAAGTTGTGACTTCTAAGGATCACGTGCTGAACACTATGGGCAATTTAGAGTTATTGTGCTAACATTTGATATGTTACATGGAGAGAGAGTTAAAAGAAAAAGAGTACCTCTGGTTCAGCCTCTATGGGTTGCTCCAACCCAAACTTTATGGCTTCTGTAATTTCGACAGGAGATATCTTGAACTCAGTTTCCCCCACTCCTTCAATGTGCACTTTCTTAGGTACACATGCAACAATAGCTGCAGGAACAGGTGCACTAGGCTTTCCGTGATCAGAGATAAATTCCAGTACCTCAGCGCCAACAGCATTAACCTACAGGACCAACAAAGTAGAGGGCTATTAATTTATAATAGCAAGCAACCCGGTGAAAAGACCACTTAACAGTATAAGCAATAGATCTGATCCAGAAGCTACATGACAAAAGAAATGTTGATAACAGCAGATGATAATTGATATGTATGATGAAGACTATCCATATAAGTTCTTATAATGACTAGATGGAAGATGCCAGATTCCCATAAGTCGGCAACTAAGCATTCATGATTCTTGTATCCCCTAAATGATCAATAATTCAATATGCTGTTATTAATTAACAAACTGCAATTGTCATGTCATGGACAAAATCATTGTCAAGAGTAAAGTCACATGCATTATTGTTGGCATAAGATGGTTCATGTAAATTACTTCTTCAAGAGTAACGGTCCCAGCAACAGCAACCAAACTTGCATGGCCTTGTTTCTGGTCCATTACAGTGTGCCCCAGAGCATCACTCTCCATAATGAACTCCAAATTATCAACTGATGACACGTTATCTATCATGGCAGCTAGATGTTCACTGTCCTTCAGAAGGGCATCCATGTAGCGAGTTAATTCACCTTTGGTAACGCCAAACTCTTTCAGCCTTCGGACCTGCATCGAAATAAAAGGTTGAGCATGTCACTAAGAAGTCCATAGCAACACATTAATAGAACATGGTTCTACAAGATAATATTCATGAAGCAGAAGCAGAAAACAGATGCACTAGTCTCACAAGGAACTCGGCACGCCGACACTTCCAAATGAAAAGCATAAATTACCTATGCAGATATTGTATCATATACAATAAAACCATCATATTAGCAATCTAACGAGTTAAGCTACCTATGGAAAGGAAAACAGGGTAAATAACGACTGCAAACCTCTTGGACAGCAACTCTTATTGCACTTTGCCAATTATTGGGTTCTGCGGTAACTGTTAGAGTTGTAACAGTACAACCTTCCCTTCCAGAATCACTGTGATCCAGTTCTATTGAAGTAAACGGCGGATTCGAACTCTGGAAATCATGTCGGTCAGTTAAAAAAGGAGACAAACACAAAATCCAGCCAAATAATTATAAAAAAAGGCAGAAGCCACTAGCCGAACAGACCTTGTATCTTGTGTTAATCCTAAAATGAAGTGCAGATAGAAAAATCCTTTTCATCAAAACATTACGCAAATCACCATAAGTTTGAACTTTGTTCACCGGAATCTGCAACAAGAAACAAGTATCACAAGTCACATATAGTTTCTCTTGAAAAATGCTCTTGTTAACATAGTGGCAAAAGGAAGGCATCAGTAGTACGTCATTGCTGTCCTTCATTTTAAATACAGAATGTGAAGAACCAGCACCTTGGTGCATTGTGTTCTAGAAACAATTACCCTAGAAATATATTAATTGACCCGTTTTTCTTTTCTTTTCTGATTCCTCTCAATTAAATTTGCCATGTTGCACTAGTTATCTCTTATTATGACATTTCATTCAGCTAACCAAATTCTCAATAACTCTACCTATTGAAGATAGTCTACGAATTTAATTTGGTTCAACAAAATTAACATTAACCTTTCCCGATCAAAATGCCAAAACAGAAGTGGAGAGTAGTCCTTCAAAGGTGGAGAAAAGTGTTAGTTCCATACCTTGCAGAACAAATTAATTGAGAAATTTTGTAGCAACTCATGTTGAAATATTTGAGGGGGCTTCAAATATGCCTTGATACCAGGAAAGGACCAGTTATGCTTCACAGGAGGCCGAGATGAATGCCTTTCTCTTTTTACATTACTGGATTGATCTACCGAAGTAGATGATTGGGGTTGGCTTCCAGGCATCCCAACTGAGAGCTTTGGAACAAGGAAACTAGCCACTGCTTCAAATGCATTAGGTGCAGGTGTGGGAGCTGCCTCATTTTCACCAGCTTGCTCAAAGACAGTCTGCATTAAGATAACCAATTACAACTGATACAACGTATTTAATAACATTACAACCGTTGCCGGACAAATATTAAGTTAACCAACCATCTTCTTATCCATTTCACATACCTCAATCTGATCGATGGTCATTGATACATTATCAATGTCACCAACAATATATAGGGTTGCATTAGCAGGATAGTACCAACGTTCATGAAATTTCCTAATCTTGTCAGCATCCCACTTCTTAATCTGCTCCTCCAATCCAATCGGGAACCTTTTGCTCAGCTTGTTTTCGGAATGCAGATGCTGCAATAGCTGCAAAGCATACCATAGAAACATCAGGTATTGATAAGAAATACTACATTGCTAACCACATAAACTTAGTAAAAGAACTTGATACCTGACAATCAACACGATATTCAATTGTGTTCATCATTTGTAGTTCTGAAAGTATAGCACGCCGCTCTTTTTCCACTCGAGCAGCAAGGAATTTTGGTTGGAAGGCAATCTTTCCACACAGAAAGAGTGAACATGTTTACTACAATAATTCTCCAAACCATGCCATAAAGCTCAAACATATCACAAGATTCCTTATGCCCCTACCTCATTCAAAGCATCCAGAACAGATGGTAGTAGATCTCCATCAGCGCCCTGCAATACATGATCATTCAATAATGGATACTAGCTGCGAAGTACTCCATGTGATCACAAGTGCAGATTACACACAAAGGAATAACATGCAAATTCAGAGGAAGCTAGAATAAGATGGTAGTAGATCTCCATCAGCGCCCTGCAATACATGATCATTCAATAATGGATACTAGCTGCGAAGTACTCCATGTGATCACAAGTGCAGATTACACACAAAGGAATAACATGCAAATTCAGAGGAAGCTAGAATAAGACGGACTCGAGACAGAAATAGATGAGTAATTGGATTAGCCACTTCATTACCACCTTACTACACGTGTGCTCTCATTCAAAAAATTTCCAAGCAGACATAAAAAAATGGATCAAGCTGAGAAGCTAAGAACATATGCATCAGAGTTAGATACAGCACTGAACTGAGAAAATATGCAATCATAGGAAAAGCACGCAATGCTTAATAGCTTCTCATTGGAGGGAGGGGAAATAAGATGGTGGACCTTATTAGTTGTTGGTGAATGGATGTGGAACACTGTGTGGTGGAAATCAGTATAAGCATTGGATCGAGCACCAGTTCCAAGAAGTTTTTCACGTTTCTTACTACCAAGGAATGCAACATGTTCAATCATATGCGCAATTCCCTGCTCATCTTCTTCCTCGTCTATAGATCCTGCATGAACTTCCATATGTGCTTCAAACCTAAATGTCAACAAATTTAATGGGTGTTAGAGAGAAAGAGAGAGCAAAACTATAGCACTAGTGTTCTATAAGCACAAGAAACATCTTTACATTACGAGACAATGATAACAGAAGGTTCAGGAACTGCAAAACTTCCCATCTTCCCTCATGTAGACATGAAACAGGTAAAGCTTGCTTGCTCTTGTTTATGAACAAATGCCTAAAGCTTGTGAGATAAGAATACGCTACTGTAGAAGAAAAATCCATTGGGTAAGAATCTACTTAACACAACTGTGGCTTTCAAAAAAAGTAAGAGCAGTTCTTTGCCTAAGAGAATTCCTGGCAGAATTAGTAAGAACCCTTATACTCTCTCTAACAACAAACTAGTGCCAATTAAAGTTGCTTTATGAAAGACAAGCAAATTAGCAAAAGCTTATTATTTAGTAAACAATGGTTGAAGCATTTACACCTAGAATTTCAGAGGACGTACCTGTTTGGCGGAACCTTATTTGGTAAGATAAGATAGCGGAGCCCGTTTTTCAACTGCCCTCGGTATAATTTTGGATGAGAAGGCAGTTCGGAACCTAAGAACTCAGTCAGACCCATCCTTTCTAATTCAGAGAATGGTATATCTGAATCTTGCCTCTCCAGTAAGCCATCTGGACAGGCTGTGCTTGCAGCATGTGGCTCATTGGGGCCCACGGAAGCACATGGTACATGGAGGCGCTTCATATGGAAATGGAGTAAGCAATTATCAGCTTACATTCATACGTAAGACAGTATTCAACAGCACAAAGGAAAGCCTGTGATGCAGCAGGATACTGCCATCACAAATTGCAGCATATTTGTTCTCATGCTTTCTAGTCTAACTTTGGAAGAGCTCAATGAAGATAGAAATGCATACTCTTATGCTTATCAAATGAACAGAAATCAAAATTTAATGCCATACTCAATCATGCTTGGAGAAATAATTAACCCATTCACAAACTTCTTTATTGATTGGTCAAATTCTATGTTAGCAATTCAGTAAAATCTCCGTCCTTATACAACACTGTCAATGAATACCTAAACATCCCCTTGCAAGTGGCACACAACCAAACCACATACTTTTTGTACAATCAGTCAGAAGCAAGTCACTCACTGAAGCAGCATTGAGCGAGTGACCAGGAAAACGGAAAGTAGACTTGTCACTGAAGGCTCCAGGTAGGTACTTTTTCAATGTGTAACGGCTTCGTCGATATCTCATCGAACAGGATGCGCACTTGGATAATTTGGAAAAAGAACCTTCGGCCATCTGTTCCCCAAGAAATGAACTATATTGTCTGTGAGCCTTATTCTTCTTTCTACAAGAACTGCCACCCCCATTAACGGCACCATTTGACCACCTTCAAAATACCATCTCGAACACCGTAAATTAAGTGCATAACAGGTGATCACTAACGTCATACCAGCTATTGCTTATGAGATGTTCGATGCAAAGAGACAGACGAGACCAATATCCTCCAGAACAGAAAGGTAGTTATTAAGCATCCTCAGTTAAGAAGGAACCACGTAAGAGAATACGCTACTCATCAACAGTCAGAAAACTGCTAGAAATAACGAATTCAGCGTTCTGGTCAAGAGGACGAGAGTTCTTCGAGCTAGAAACATGAGTCCTAAGTTCAGAGAAGATAAACTACAACAAGAATCGTCGAATTCAACATACCTTCTAGGAGAAAAGATGGAGTGAGACGTAGCATGGAATCGAGTCAACGGTGTGCAACGAAGCCTTGGCAACGGTTGAGGCTGCACGGAGTTGAAGCTCTTGTTAACCCTCGGGAAACTGCTTCCATCCTTCTTGGCACTGATGCGAGGACTGGTCGTCATCGGCAGGAAAGCCGAAGCAGCCGTTGAACTTGCAGAAGCCATTGCTGCGGCTCCCTAACTGCGGCAAACAGAGCAAACGACTCGATATTCGGATACGGAAAGAAATAGCAAGGAAACGACCTCCGTCGCCAAAACACCCAACCAACGGCAACTGAGCCGAGACGAAGCTAGAACAGAATTGGAATGGAAACGAATGATTGACAAGAACACGATGGAAGAAATGCGAAATGAAGGTTGAAGACGTACTTGCGGATTTCAGTTGACGGTTACTGGTTCGCTCCGATTAGGAATTAGGTTTTTGATTGGTGTGGCATGGAGAGAGGAGATTGATTGTGACGAAGTAATTATGGAAACCAGAAGTTGGGACACTTGTTCTTCTTTGCCTCTGTGCTGTGCTTTGTTTCTTTCTTCTATCTCCTTCCCTCCCCGCCCCAAGATTTTTTTCTTTTTCTCTTTTGTAATAAAATTTTATGTGCTTGCGGTTGCGGGCTAACGTCGTAACGAACGACCATTTGCCTGCGACCGGGCTTGATGCCTGATCCATCCAAGGCCCAAGATATCGAGGACAGGTAATTATCCGAAATGGTGCCTTAACTATAGTCGCTTATACAAAATTATTTCAAAAATTATATTTTGTACAAAATTATCACATCATCGAACTTGTAAGTTGTAACTTGTGAGTAGGGCTAATAAGCGGTTTGGTTACGGTTTAACCTAACCGTTGGGTCATTTAGACGAGATCGATAAAAGGCTGAAACTCCAACCAAAATCGACACCGATGTGAATGTCGGTTAGTTGAAACTAATGCAGTCGAAAACGCGATTCTATCCGATAGCGATTGGGTGACCTAAAAGCGTAAAACCATAAGTTTTTAAGTTTTAAAGTGTAGATTTTGACTACATTTGTAAGGGAAAATCAAGAATCCACGTAGAAGCGTTTTGGTGACCTAAAAGATAAAAGCATAAACTTTTAAATTTTAAAACACAATTTTGACTGCATTGCTGAAAATGACATCGACTGGTCCAGTTCAGTTAGTCATAATCGAGGAATTCCCCTCTGCATTCTCATGGTGGACTAGAAATTTTTGTCCCATGTTTTGCCTATCACAAGCGGATAAAACTATCCCGGTTCTTGTCATCAAACATCTATAAAATAGAAACTTCAAATTATATCATAAGATCATTAATGAACTCACGAGCTCAATTCATCTTAAAACTACTAGCTTTCTTCCCGGCCGATGGCCGGGGCAACTTTTATTTTTATCATAAATTAATTTAAATTTTTTTTAATGTAATTATTTTAATATAAATTTGTGTTTCTAGTATGAAAATCACTTTAAATTCATCAAATTATTTTTCCAATATCAATTTCATCATAAAGTGAAAAGATAAAAAAATATTATAAAATATAATACTTATGAAAATACTAATATTATAGTAACCTTGTTATAAATATCATCAATTATTTTATAAGAATTGTGATTAATGTAGTAAAATTGAGAAAAGAGATGTTAGAACTAAGGAGTGGCTTATCGTTGGATTCATTCATTTAATCTTGTCAAATATCAATTCGGTTCATTTTGTAATATTTATAATTATAATATTAATACGATTAAGAATGCGACCACAATATGTTCCACCGGTACAATCTGGTAATTGTCCGGTGTTGTACGATACAGACCAAACCATTGCACATTCACACACACACACACACACACATATAGTCTAGGCTAGCGTACGTTCTGGAGTACGCTAATCTACCGTACGCTCCATTCAGTTTTGCTATTTAGATAATGAATTAATCGGAGTTTGGGACATGATGCTATACCTTAACTTATAATGGTTGACCCCAATTCTTAATTGTCTAACCCAAATCATGAGGTTCGTTTAATCTTAAAATGAAAATTATTGATAATTTCGACGAATCAAATTCGTTGATTTCAAAAGTTTTTATTTTACATGCACTTAGAATATATAACATTTCTGCATTAAAAAATTGATGTATATTGTAGATAACTAAATACTAATGTAAGAGTATATTAAACATCAGGGTATAAAGAATTGGTTAAAAAAATTTCAAATGTCGAAAACTAATTAAAATCCACACATTTCCTAAAAATCTGTATTTGAACGTAGCCAAATAACTAACGAAAAACCTTTCCGTTTTTTATGCCTAATTTAATAAATTTAAACATAAAACCGCAGCAAGAAAACACGGAGAATAAAAAAAAGCAAAAAGGAAACTTAATTCCGAAAATTGCGGGGAGGGCTACTAAGCTTACGTGGATGGGATCTTTTTCTTAAACTGCTTTAATATATTTTAAGATTTTAAGATAAATGATTGAACTCTTTACATAAACTATAAAATAATTTATTACATGCGATAATTGTAATGATGAGAAAAAACCAATGATAGTAAATTTGTTATTACTAATTGATCTCACACTTATATACTAGTATCATATTTAGTTTATAAATTCTAACTAATTCATATATTTTATTTAACAACAACTTTTATCTATACAACATATAATAAATAATTATCTTTCAAATTATAAATGAGACATATTTGATCAGGCATTCAAAGTCTTAAACCATCTTATTTTATGAAATGTATAATTTAGCGAACCTATACACTATCAACAAACAATTATAAGCTATATATTAATTTGCTAATAAGCGTCTACCCTAACTGCATCGTTAACAGGTTGTCGAACCAACGGATAAGTTGAACTCTACAAGCCATAGAGTTGAGCTGACTCGTGAGCCTCTAGGGATGGCAATTTGAACTTGTCCCGCCGAGTATTACCGAACTAACCCATGATGGGGCGGGTATTAACCGACCCGCAGTAGCGTGGGGCGAGACATGGGTATCTACCTCAATTACTTATCGTATCTATTCATATTTCTCCTATTTTGACTTTCATTCAACTAGTTTACTTGATATTTCAACTAGTTAAGCTCAACTACGCATCTATTATCACTATTTTCATTCATAAAGTATGTTCCTTTGTTTTATTGTAGAAAGTAAAATTTTCCGTGTATTTTTCCAAATAAATGTAAGCGCGGGTATTACCCGCCCGCCCCGTACCCGCGCGAGTATTGCCCGCCCCAACCCGTAGTAACGTGAGGCGGGACATGGGTATTAAAGTACCCGCCCCGTCCCGCTCCATTGTCATCATTACGAACCTCACAAGCTAAGAAATACTTAACACAACTCGACTTGTTAATAAATGAGTTGAGTTTATAAGGATCAGGCCTAGAGGTAATAACTCAATCTCAGCCCTAGAGCATCTGGTCCGTTGAAGCAAACATTAATGGAAAACAACAAAAGGATCAGGCCCGTTGAATCAATCGGCCCACAGCAGACGTGACAGATGCAGCCCATCGAATCATCCACCGTCCACCGCTCCAGATCCAAGTCCAACAACTCAGTTGACTACTGCATTCTCCCTCCCTCTATTCCCGAAATTCGAATTTCCAGAAAACGCCGTTCTCTGTCTCTCCCTCTCCAGCCTCGATAACGGCTAGATTGCTCCTGGCTTCCTTCTTGTCCGTTCGGCTTTTCCCAAACCCTCCCTCCTCTTTTCTCGCCACCTTGCCTGAAATTCTCTGCCTCTCTTCCCTCTCCGGCTGCAGAACTTCTGGATTCACTCCTCTCCGGCGGCGGCGTGACTATCAAGAACCAGAGATGAAGCATTTCATGCTTCCCAGGAACCCGGTCTTGCGGGAAGCTACTAGCAACGAGGCTCCCACTCCTCCTCCTCCGCCGGCTTCTCTGAAATCGAAGCCTCTTTCAGCTTCTCCTTCACCGTCAATTCCTCCTCGGCGCCACAAGCTACTCAAGGAGAATGCTCCGCCGCCGCCGCCGCCGCCGTCAGATCTCAATTCCGATCTCAAGCAGCAGCCGTCTCCTTCTCCCTCTCCGGCTTCTAAGATCAGGAGTCCCCTCCCTCCCAAGCCTCCTTCCTCTAACCCGTTGAAACGGAAGCTGATCATGGACGGGGCTCAGGATCCCTCGCCTTCCGATTCTGGTGTTCAGGTCACTCCTCGTTCGCCCTTGTAAACCTGATTTCAGGAACTCAATCAATGTTTGGTTTTCAATTTATTCGATCCCTTCACAATTCCAGTGTCCAATTGGTTGCTAAAATTTGGTCTCGAATTGAAGTGTTGTAGTCTGTATTCTAGGTCCTAGAAGCTTTGATTTCAACTTAACCCGATTTCACTGTCTCCAATCTCAACTCAAAATGGAATTGGGGTTTAAGTTTTATCTGTGGACATGACCTAACCATCTGCATCTCTTATGACTCTTTTAGATGGCATTCTTGGATGCTTTAGTTTAGTTGTGAATTGTGATCCTTCTGTACTGTTTTCCATGTGCATCTATGGATGTTGTCTTCTGCCTTACTTGCTGATATCCCCATGTTCTATATCAGGTGATTGTTAGAATGCGTCCATTAAGTAAGGACGAGGAAGGAGAATCGACAGTCCAGAAAATTTCCCATGAATCCCTCAGCATCAACGGACACAATTTCACCTTCGATTCTGTTGCTGATATAGAGGCAACACAGGTATACCTTCCTTCAATAAGCTATCTGCGATTTCAAAATTTTTGGGGTCCTGCACTCAAACCTTTCTTTCCTTCGTTGTAAGTTGTAACTATGATCATCTTGTTTCCACAGCAAGACATTTTCAAGCTTATAGGAGCCCCTCTCGTCGAGAATTGTCTAGCTGGATTTAACAGTTCAGTATTCGCCTACGGACAGGTATCTATGTCTTTGTATCTACTTTGCTTTGCTTTGTTCTCCAAATAGTTATACAACTGCAATGTCATATTGTCATATATCACAATCATTATTCTCTTGCATGACAATTGCTCAGACTGGGAGTGGAAAGACATACACTATCTGGGGTCCTTCTAACGTCTTGTCAGAAGTTGGCTCCTCAAGTGATCAACAAGGCTTAACTCCTCGTGTCTTCGAACGGCTCTTTGCCCGCATAAACGAGGCAAGTCATTCTTGTCGCTCGATGTTGTTGCTATTTTCTGCAAATAATTTTCACTGTTGTAACCTCAGTATTTCCACTGCAGGAGCAAATCAAGCATGTTGACAGGCAACTCAAGTATCAGTGCCGGTGCTCTTTTCTAGAGGTTCAATGCTTACACCATTTGTGTCTTCTAACTGATTTGTTGAGCATCCTTGTTGGCCCTGCTTGATGCTCCATTTCCATGTCGCAGATTTACAATGAACAAATTACTGACTTGTTGGACCCAACTCAAAGAAACCTCCAGGTAAATTGAGCAAAGCCTCTGTAGCTGTTTCGTCAGTGTTTCAATGAACACATACATAGCTCCTGCATATTCTTATAAATTTCTTTCTTTCCAGATACGAGAAGATGTGAAGTCTGGTTTATATGTTGAAAATCTGACAGAGGAGCACGTTTTCACATTGAGAGATGTAACCCGGCTACTGATAAAGGTATGGACTTCTGATATGTAAATTGTGCATGGTTAGCTTTGTCTATGAGCGATCTAGATGCTGAAGTACATGGTCAATGATGTGCTTGAAACTTTGTAATTGATAAAAACACATCCTTAGCATACATGAACAACAGCAATAAGATGTTTTTTCATTTAACGCGTTGCATGTTTGATTATATTGTAATCCATTTCCAACAGCTTTTCCATGCAGAGAATTTCTTAAATTGGCTCTTGGAAGAAACTCAACTAGCTCGAGAATTTTTATTAATAAGTGAGCACAAGAACTTGTGTAACATCTTCATCTATTGTCCATAAAAGCAAATACCGAAAGAAAGCACCCATGCACGCGATAGTTGCTCAGTTTAACAACCTAGTCTGGATAACATCTTGGTCATAGGAAAATTGAAAGTTAACTCCCCACGGCGGAGATTTATATTGGTTTTCATTTCTGTATCTGTAGTTAATTTCTCATTTAGTGTCAATGTCTTATCTGCGCACGGCTCCTTCAATAGTTCTTTAACTTTGATCACTAAGCTTGTTGTTACTAAATGACTTACAGGGATTATCCAATAGGAGAACTGGTGCAACCAGTGTTAATGCAGAAAGTTCCCGCTCACACAGTGTCTTTACCTGCATTGTTGAATCAAGATGCAAGGTAACCTTGTTAACTTTAGTTATTGATATGTTTGGGAGGGAAATGTTTGGTATAAGCCTTCTCTTGCCTACTGCTTGTCCCTAGATCACATATTAAACTTGAATTCTCACATGAAGGTTATGTTTTATAGAGCATGGCCGATGGCAAAAGCAGCTTAAAAACAAGTAGAATAAATCTTGTTGATCTTGCTGGGTCAGAGAGGCAGAAATTGACTGGGGCTGCTGGGGACAGACTGAAGGAAGCTGGAAATATTAATCGATCTCTCTCACAGCTTGGGTATGGTTTGACTTTGCAATAAAGAGTAGCGTTGGTCCCAAAAGTAATATCATGCTCTAAATTTCTCTATGCAAAGACACTTGATCTTGGTCACGGACATTTTCTGTTAGCACTTAGAGCTGTAGTCTGACTATATCATTCTGCAATTGCGAATGTTAAGTAGCAAGAACTATAGGTGCTAGTTATGTTTTCGCATTCTCACTCCACAAAAGTTAGTTTTTGACATCTGCTACAGGAAAATGTTTGCCCCTTGCGCTTCTGAGGTCATTCTGTTAGATTGTTAATTGAAGGACAGTCAAATAGTACGGGATTGTTCCCATAGTTTGCATTGATTTTTTCCCTGAGACTGATTGCACACTGTAATGGGGAATCCATAGCAATGATATTCTATATGACACGTGGAATCTGTTGTGTACCTATTTGCAGAAACTTGATAAATATACTAGCTGAAGTGTCACAGACAGGAAAACAGAGGCATATACCTTACAGAGACTCCAAGTTGACTTTCCTGTTGCAGGAATCACTTGGAGGCAATGCAAAATTAGCAATGGTTTGTGCTGTTTCACCTGCTCAAAGGTTAGAAAAGCATGCTAGTTCATTTCCAAGCAATTCCATTTCCCTAATTTTGCATCTCTCATGATTGAAATTTATCAACAATGCAGCTGTAAGAGTGAGACTTTTAGCACATTGAGATTTGCACAGCGTGCAAAGGCAATAAAGAACAAAGCGGTTGTCAATGAAGAAATGGAGGATGATGTGAATAATTTGAGAGAAGTGATACGACAGCTAAGGGTAAAATTCCTCACTAAAAAGTTGTTTACTATTTCCAGAACTGGATTTTTTGTGTAACTCCTACCAATTGATGTATCAGGATGAGCTCCACCGGGTGAAGGCAAACAATACCAACCAAACAGGTTGGGATCCCCACAAAAGCCTAAATATATTAAAAAGCCTCATGCATCCACGCTCCCTGCTACCTAAAATGGACGAGGATGGTGACGAGGAAATGGAAATCGATGAAGAAGCTGTTGAAATGTTATGTGCAGCAGTGTCTGAATATCAGCCTATCTGTAACAGCAGATGTGAAGTAGAAGATGTTGATATGGAAGAAGGCACATCTGAACAAGTTGACGATGGGAGTATTTCTGTTGGAGGCTGCACTGATCCTGCTGCTAGTACAACTCCAGGTTTATGCACTGTTCACTTGCACACTCACTGCTTGGGTTTTGCTGAACTATCAAAAATAGGTTTGCTTATTGGCTTGTTTGTGTACTTGATGCAGATACAAATGATAAGGCAGCCGACCACACTTCAAGTGAAGCCATGGAGCATGGTGCATTGACTGCCACCTCTGATTCTCAACTCGGAGTCTCAACTGGAGCTATGCTGCCGGTTCTCAAGTCACCTACTCCAAGTGTTTCTCCCAAAATCACTGGCAGCAGGAAGAGTCTGAAGACTTCATGCATGTTGACTGCTTCTCAGAAAGCATCTATTGATGGTCGAGAGTCAGACCAGGAGAAGTCATTGGCTCTTGCAAAACCCAAATTAAGCTCTTCAGCTCTGGCTACAAGCAGAAGCGTTTTCACATCGACTGACCAGTTAGCAGCGAGCATCCATCGGGGAATGGAAATTATAGACAGCCATCCAAGAAGTTCAGCTCTCAGGCGGTCGGCTTTTAGATTTTCGTACAAACCTGCTGCCGAAACTCAGCCAATCCCCATCGTCGAAAAGTTTGATGTTGGAGTCCAGACAATGTCTCATGACAATGATCAGGTGGAGTACATATGCAAGATATGCAAGGGAAAAGCAGAACAGGAGGTAAGTGGCATTGATGACTGCTGCTCAAACCTTCAGTTGGTGCCTGTAGAGGGCTCAGGCTCTCCCGAAAGGTCCAAAATGCTAGTCCCCAAAGTAAGTAGACCTGCCTGTTGTCAGTTATTGTATTAGTCTCTATTGGATGCTAAACGTACTTCATATTAAATATACTCAGGTGGTAAGTGGCATTGATGACTGCTACTCAAACCATCAATTGGTACCTGTTGAGGGTTCAGGCTCCGCCGAAAAGTCCAAAATGCTAGTTCCCAAAGTAGGTAGACCTGCAAGTTGTCGATTATTGTATTAGTCTCAATTGGATGCTAAACGTTTTTCGTAATTAAACAAACTCACTAACTCAGGCAGTGGAGAAGGTTTTAGCTGGAGCTATCAGAAGAGAGATGGCTCTTGAAGAGTACTGTGCAAAACAGAATTCAGAAATTAGGCAGCTTAACCGTCTGGTAGGTTATTCTCGGTGGGGACTAGCCAATGGCTTTTCACAATCTCTGAACCTGCTTGATTTACCTTTTGGAACTTTTTTCACAGGTGCAACAATACAAGCATGAGAGGGAATGCAATGCTATCATTAGTCAGACAAAGGAGGACAAAATTCTGCGTCTTGAGAGCCTTATGGATGGTGTCCTACCTACAGAGGAATTCGTGGAGGAAGAGTTTGCATCACTCATGCACGAGCACAAGGTGGCTATGGTTTCTAATATTATCTTTGGTAGACAAATAATTTACATTTCACCTTTATCTCACATGATGTTTTGTCTCCAGCTTCTCAAGGACAAGTGTGACAACCATCCTGAAGTCTCGAGGCTGAACATTGAGCTGAAAAGAGCTCAGGAAGAGCTGCAAAACTACCGGAATTTCTGTGATCTAGGTGAAAGAGAAGTGCTTTTGGAGGAACTTCAAGACTTGAGAAGCCAGCTACAGTTTTACGTAGACTCCTCGTCAGCATCTGCTCTTAACAGGAGATCTGTATTACAGCTCACATATCTCAATGAACAACAGCCCAATCTTGGCATAATCCTAGAGTCTACAGAGGATGGTGCTGAAGAGAAGCCCGAGTCTAGTGAAGATGGTGCAGAAGAAAATCTCGAACAAGAGAGAGCTCGCTGGACTGAAGCTGAGAGCAAGTGGATCTCCCTTGCTGAAGAGCTGAGGGCAGAACTCGATGCCAGCAGGACTCTATCCGAGAAACAGAAGATCGAGCTGGACATCGAGAAGAAGTGCACTGAGGAGCTTAAGGAAGCCATGCAAATGGCCATGGAAGGGCATGCTCGGATGCTTGAGCAATATGCAGACCTCGAGGAGAAACATATTTTACTTCTTGCAAGGCACCGGGACATCCGGAATGGAATTGAGAACGTCAAGAAAGCAGCAGCTAGAGCTGGGGTGAAGGGTGCCGAGTCTAAGTTCATCAACTCACTCGCTGCAGAAATTTCAGCATTGAGAGTGGAAAGAGAGAAAGAGCGTAAATACTACAGAGAAGAAATCAAAGGGCTTCAGGCTCAATTGAGAGACACGGCCACTGCTGTACAAGCCGCTGGGGAGTTGCTGGTGCGACTCAGAGAAGCTGAAGAAGCTGTCGCTGTTGCTCAGGTGATCATTACTATTTGTTTTTTCTTCTTAGTTCATACTCTTAAGCTGGCCTATCTGAACGAAGAAGAGGATTTACATTCACATCTCAATGTAGTCAAGTAAACATGATTGAGTGATCAACAGTGGGAAAATAACTTGTACTGCACGTTTTCTTCTCCCCCTGACAGGAACGTGCTATAGGGGCAGAGCTGGAAGCTGCAAATGCGGCCAAAAAGATCAAGAAGTTGAAGACCAAACACGAAGAAGAGATCGGATCCTGGAAGATGCTTCTGGCCGAGTCACATCTATCAAAAGAGGCCATACCACCACCAGACTTGCCAGAGTGCTCTCCTTCCGCGGCTAAATACGATGAAGGTGGAGAATGGAGAGAGGCCATACCACCGCCAGACTTGCCGGAGTGCTCTCCTTCCGCGGCTAAATACGATGAAGGTGAGGAATGGAGAGAGGTGTTTGAGCCATCGTCGTGGTTCTCGGGGTACGATCGTTGCAACATATGAATAAGGAGAGAAGCAGAGATCAAAACTATTTTGCAGCAATGTTCAAAGGGGGTCAGTCCAGTGTGTATATTGTGTAGTAGAATAGATAATGTATCAGTCTTGCCGTGTATGTTTGTTGTTTACTTAGTTAATAGTCGTTGTTATTGGTTGCTGGTGGTGGTTACTTCTCCTCACCATTCTGTGAGGATTTTGTGACCGACCAACTACAGAAGAACATTGTCACTCTTACTGTATTGCAAGTTCCAAACAAGATTCTCTCTGATAATGCACATACTTTTACAATTTACAAACAAGATTCTATCTGTAACTATTTTTCCTGATTTTCTTGCTAGAAAGATCACAACTCTTCTTTCGGCATGCACCCTTTCGCTATCAAAATTTAGCATACTATTTTATCAAAAATTTCGTCAAATGACAACCATGGAAAGAAGATACCCATACAACCAGCAGAAATGGCGGCTTAAGTTATGTACAAAGAAAAGGGACAATCTATGCTTTACCCTATCACAAAACCAGGACCTTTCAACAATCAACACATTCCAACAATGAAAACACACAAACAAGGGCTAGCTCCCATCATTTTCTTCCCTCATCTCTTAAAACTCTGAAAAGCTCATCTTAGGATCAACTTTCTTGCCAGCACCTCCCCTTCCTCTCCCTCCCCTACGCCACGACCCGCCTCTTCCCCTTGCGCCCCCACTTCGCTTGAAGAACGACTTCCCATGCTTCACCTCCACGAGCGAGTGAAGCAGTTCGTCGCACAGGATGCAACCCCTGTGCAACGTCGCACCACCCTCCAATGGTGTCGAGTTCTTGTTGAAGTCCACCTCAATGATCTTCGACTCGCAGTCACTGCACCGCTCACTTGTGGTGCTGATCCTGTGTGCCCCTTGTGGGAGCAACACCATGCAGTTGCACATGTTGCAGTACAGCCTCCACTTGGGAGCGCTCACTGGGTCCAGGACCAGCGTCCCGCTGCATTCAGGGCAAGCACACACTCCTTGGGATATTACCGAGTGGCGACATGTAGGGTGTGGACAGAGGAAGCATGGCATCCCTGCCCCCTTCCCTAACTTCCCGCCACTCGCGGCACCAGCAGCCTTAGTGCCAGTGCCAAAAAGCGTGTCAATGCCTTCGAAAGGAGGATTGTTGTAACAGTATGGACAAAGAGGGAAGGACTTGCCCTCTGGACCAGCCATGGAGAATATCAGCAGCTCGAAGTTGTCCAGTGGGCATGTTAGCTCCTTGTACAGCTATGATAATGGTTTTTAGGCAAAATAAACACACCCATTATTTTCAGGAGAACAAGACACAACTGGACCGTAATTACTTGTTGCAAATATTGCTGGGATTTTTACCTTGATTGTACCCTTCTGTGGAACATAGTATACCTCCTCGCATGTGCCACAGTATAACCGGGATGGCTGGCTAGCAATGTACTTCATGTACCTTAAGCATTTACCACATTTACTGAGTGCTCGTCCCGAATCAGCAAGGGGAGAGAACTGTGCTTCGAACAATGCATCCATGTTATCTATCTGCATTCCATGAAAGGAAAACTAAGTTATAAACGTTGAGATATACCTGACAAGGCATTATAATTAGCTCACAGAGAATTTGCAAGTGTAGACTCAAATTAGTAAGCAATATAGATTCACCCAAGCATCTGACTGACCTGCTTAACAAAGTATGCAAACTTCTGCTTGAATTGTTGCAGTACATGCAAAACAATGCGGGAATGATCTGCTTGACCCTTGGCCACGAGCATAATCTGCTGCTCAATGAAACTCCGAATGTCAGGCAAACAGAGATCTGGATCAATGCATTGGTATCCTCTAATTAAGGTGATCCCCAAGGGAGTTGGGACTAGCTTCCTGCCAGATTGCACCTGCAATTTTTAAGAAGTAAAACCATATCCAAACAAAGTTGAATGTCATGGGTTGCAAATTATTAAAAAACAGTTACTAGTTATGATGCTCCAATGGTTTGAACTCATGTATGCAAACGGTAACAAAGAAAATGAAAAAAATACCTGTACATAGTTCCTTTCACAGATGTTGTTAATATGGACTGGAATTGATGCATCTGTACCTATACCATGCTTCTCCATCAATGAAATCAGCTCGCTCTCGCTAAGATAATCTGGCGGAGCAGTTTTCCCCTACACATTCTGAAAGCTAATTAACATGCGAGTGCAACAAAACTATTGCTAACGAATTTAATTTTCTTGTACCTAACCTAGCTTTATTTTCAGAAACACAAGTACACAACAGCCCACATTGGCTAAACAAGAGCACAGTGATTCAAACAGTACCTCAAACAACTCCACTTTTGACATTGCGATTTTCTCCCCTCTAGCAAACCGTGGAAGATTTTTCTCGCTTACTGCCAACCAAGGCATGATAGCAGTAAACCCCTCAACTCTAACATGCTTTCCAACACAATGGAAGGATTCTCCCCCAGATGAGAATTGTATCTTTGTCCTGGAATGGAGATAACATATGCTCAAGATGTGATCATAGAAGATAGTATCCTAGGAAAAGCAATGACAGCATTATCACATCACATTAGACAAGTGAAAATCACCAGCTAGGTACTTCTAAACAATTAATTTTTCTTGAGCAACCATATTGCAAGACTCTGTACTATACCGCAATAGAGCAACTATCACCAAACTGAAAAAAGATATAAAAGAGGAGGGAGGGGCTATGCCCTGGCTGTGCAACACAGTAAAACTTGTAGCCTAGGAAAGTGGAAGACAATCATGATGCGCATCTTTCATCACCATGGTCACGAGAAGCCATCAAGTCGGAACAGTAAGAATGAATAAAGTACTCGAGATTTTACCTTACAAACTTGCAGTCAGGTGAAACAGTCCCTAGGAAATGTTGGCAGATATACTGATATAGTCTCCAAGCATCATTACCAATCAGGTCCTCACTGGCTGCTCGCATTGGGGTAATAGGAGGATGATCACCGACATCAGTCCCAGATTTTGGCTTCTGATACCCTCCAGAAAGTAGGTTGTGCACATATTCAGCCCAAATAGGGACTTTTGCTAGTTCTCCTAGTGTGCTTCTGAAGTCGAAGGAGGAAGGGAAGGCTGTGCTCTCTGTACGAGGGTAACTGGACAATGAACATGTTCTTGAGTGATATGAGAGGATTTGGGACAACAAATTGATAATTTTGATGGCAGACAATGCTTATGTTCATGCATCTTAGCATTTGCAACCATTTCCAAATCAGAAGAAGCTCCTCCACCCACAATTAAACAGAAACAAATAAATAATAAGTGCAACCATTTGTGGCCACCTACTACAAGAATGTAACCATCCGTCCACGTACAACAATAGGAGTGAATCCAGATGAAGAAAAACCACCTATATTTTGTTCAACTTCCTCAAGAATTCCAATTTTAAAGACACCTATATTTTGTTTCACTTACTCAAAGAATCCAAATTTACAGTCTGATTCATCGGGTCAGCATATAGACAGAAGCAAAATCTAAGCTCATACGCTAAAGGGTCTTCTGTCTGATGTGGGAATGGTGATTCAAGAATATCGACAATCGAAGGAAACAAAAAGGTGAAATCTAGTTCCACTTCTAGTGTGAAAAATAGACGACAATGAGAGTCAGGAATTACAAGAAAGAAAATGGTGTAGGGAGTGCAAGAGACCTGATGAATCCTTGAGTGTATAAGCGTTCAGCTAATTGCATTGCATGGTGAGGCCCAAAACCTAATGCACTTGATGAAACCTGACAATTGAAAGCAAAGTTATGACTTTAAACAATCTTTGTGGTGTTCTCATTTAAAGGCAGCAACATTTCTACTTCTTATCAACTTATATTTTTGCTTTCTACAAAAGCATATATCTCCCCATATAAAAAATGCAACAGGTCTAGACTCCTGATGATCTGCGCTTGCTAACCTTTAGAAGGTTAACTGTGTTTAGACCCTGAGGACGGCCTTTAGTTTCCTGTTCTTCTGATATCCCAGTAACTAGTAATACTCCATCCTGAAGTACAAGTTTTTGAAACATTGCAGCAACCTGGAACATGTGAAGCAGTGATTAAGAATTCGCTAATAAAGATAAGCTTATAAAGTCTGATTCCAAAAAGCCAATGTCTCACATCAAAGTCAAACAATCTATGGCGCTCCCAATCCAGCAGCAGCTCATACCCATCCATCACAATGTAAGGGTGCAAGGCCCAGTACTTTTCTGGCTTAAAGGTTGTAATTTGCAGATATCGCTGCACGCAAAATCCTAGGGTAGGGGTTTGACATGGTCCATAACTGTAAGAATAAACACCAAATAACTCAAACAGCTGCTCAAGGTACAAATAAAATGACTGGGACTCAATAGATGAGAAGTAGAGGAAAAGAAAAGCAGGTACAAAGTCCAAAATTATGCACCTTGGTATGAAGCCATAAGAAAATGAAATAAGAAAGAACAAAAGAAATCTTAAAAAGGCAAGCGAAGTCTCAAGAAACACTAATACTAAAAAAGCAGGCAGTATAATGCATCACTGGTCTAAAAGTAGGCACATCAAATAGGACTAACAATATACCAAGACAGCATATTGAATAATATTATCCCCAAGATCAATGTAAGCATCAGTAGGAAAGATTATACAGCACCCACGAGATAACTCTGGAATCAAGATTTCCATATTTTCCTTGGAAATAACCGGTTTGGAATCGTGTAAATGCAACTCCAACTTTCAAATCTATCTCTTGTCGAGCATCTACAGCCAATGCCTCATCTTTGTTCGGTTCAACAAGGCTATCCATTGCTTTTGAAATATCTTTCTCGGTGACAGAAGAAAACCGTGCACGATGAATCCTTCTTTTACCATCATTTATATGAAAGCCAGAGCACTCGATAACTGCAAAGGGAATTGACATCCAGTAATAAGCAAGAAAGTTCTGGAATCCGGCAGCACATGAAACTCATAAACTAGAACCTCTGTATGTTAGCAAAGACACCCAATTGAGATATTCATAGTGAAGTAAAGATGTTCATTTAACAGCCGGAAATAATTGACATTTATTAATCCTAACACCTTAACTAAAGATTTTTTCTCTGGAATCCTCGTTTGCATGTTTCCACTGGCTAATCCATGAAGCTGTACAAGCACTAAAGCTTGTCTCTACTTGCTTCATGCATGAGTAATAAAATTTTATCATGAAATCACATTCAAAACTACAAAGGTTTCTAACATGGTTATGTTTTATAGCCCATCTGCCTATATGCCTATTAAAGACTTATTAGTAACAATCAACAGTGGTTGGATCGATAGTCGTAAGAATAATGCTAACCTTCAAAGCATATATTCTCTCCTTCGCGATCACAGTCTAACCACAGTACCAGATGAGTGCACCCACGAGCCTCTTGACTTAAGTGCCTTCGAATATGAGCCTTCACACAGAAAGAACATAAAGAACTTAGCACTGAAAGAAGCAACCAACACAATGGCTAAATCACCACATTATGCATGTGCTTGATGCATGTCCAACAATAGAAAAATGCAGTTAGTTTCTTCCACTAAACAGAGGACCGGAAACCACATACGTTATAGAGGCAAAAATCAATTTGTCAGCCAATGTTGAACACGTCCAAGTTTCAATTCTATTCTATAGAATAATTGAAGAGAACAAGGCATTACACCGCGAAGAGAGGCAGCTTAGGTATACCTTAGGATTTGATTCTGCCTTCCTCACTGGAGCTTGGAAGAGATCTAAAGGATCAGTAGCAGACCAATTCTGGTATTTCTCAGGGAAATCTACACTATACATGCATAAGAAGAATAACAAATTCAAACAAATTAGGGGAAGCAGTAAGAGAAGACAGAAACAAGGAAGAACAAGAACAAGAGGGATACCTGAAAACGTGGCCAATGACTGAAGTGACCTTGTAGTAGGCAGGAAAGCCAAGGAAAGTGCCGTCGAATTCATGAACCTCTGTACTGCCTTTCCTAGTAGACATCTGTAGAAATGCAGCGGCAGCAATTAGAAAGGCAGCACAAAGAGCAAATGAACTGAAACTGATGACCCTTAAGGGCGCAAAAAGAACTTGACTCTCTACCCTACAGAAAATCAAATTAGACCTACTTTGCCACGGGAGAGCACAGAAGCGATGGAGGAAGCGATGCTGGGTTTCTCTGCAACCTGAGGAGGGACAAGAAACCCAACGAACCCATGTTACAGAATGAGTAAAATGTTTCAGTATGAGCGACGAAGATGGAATTACTTACCATTAGAACTCCTGGAGGAGCCATGGCTAGTCTAGGAGAATGAGAGAGAGCTAGCAACAGGTTTGAAGCGGGGTCTTCAGTGAAGGCGAGGCGGAATCCTGCAAGTTTTTGATTGAATTTGTTTTCCTTTTACACGGAGAGAGAGAAGAAGAAGAAGAGAAAGAAGAAGACGAGACAATGCGGGAATTAGTGGGCCGACAGAAATGGGCTGTGTAGCCGAGTTGTATGGGTCAGGCCAAATAGCTATTGTTGATTATTACTGGTATGTGGGCTGAGCTTTCGAAGCAAGGACATGGACGAGACCCAAGGTTGAAGCCTTCGATCCTTTGGGCCAATAAAAATCCGAGGAATAAGATAGATAAATTGAGCCAATTCGCTATGTTAATGCATGGTGTACTATTACCATCGACAACAATAACTAACATCCTATTACCGTTGAATATTAGGGCTGCAAATGAGCCGATTCGAGTTTTACCCCAACTTGACCTCGAGCTAGCTTGTTTATTAAAATATTGACTTTTATTTAGTACTTCATTTTGTATATCATGATACATATGATTTATTTTGTTAGCTAATCTCATATTATACTTTGTTTTGTTGGTATCATATATTATTTAGTTAATAAATTTTAACTACTCCAAATCATGTTATTTCATAGTATCGAAGCAATCTATGATGCATAATTTCTTTTTAAAGTAGAAAATAAGATATATCTGATCACATACTCAACGTGTTAAACTTTATATATGGTGAGATATATAATTTAACAACCATATGAATTAAAATCATAAGATATAGATTGATTCGTCCATAAGTTGGTAATCGAGTTGGCTCTCTAGCCACATGTTAAGACATATCATGAGCTCTAAACGAGTAAGCTCACGATTTTAGCTCAACAAGCCGCCGAGTCGAGCTAGATCGCTAGCTTCACGAGCTGAACAAAAGTTAGATCGTGTTCGGCTCGTTTATTAACGAGCCGAGTTTCGAACGAGCTTTTCTCGAGTCGAACGTCGAGCAGCTCGGCTCATTTGCAGCCCTACCGATGATTGCACAAAGTGGTAAATGAGTGGTCACAATCATAATTTCATTGGGTAGTATTTTAAACAACTTTTGGTACATTTCCCCGAAATCATTAATGGATTTGTTATCCTTGTCAATCACCCTTAATAGCCCGGAAAATTTACAAGGATAGATAGATAGGTTCATTTTCTGTTCGTCGGCTTGGATGCTTCAATGAAAAATTGAATAGGAACTCAATAAATTCGAACACAAGATAATGATATATTATTCTAACGACTGAATGAGTACATTAAGCATCCCAACTGCCTCCTCTATGACATTACCATCCAAAGCCGAAAAATAAAAGTTAATGTCAACTGGTTACCTAGAAGAACTTTCGCATAACTGACATTTGGGACATGAACTCTTCAAATGAAAACTTGTGTTGTACTATCCATTGTAACATCTATTGCTTCGTAACACAATGCATTAACGAATTTCGTTAACATTTAATCCACACACCAGAATTTTCAACCAAAATCATCCCCGAAGCTAGTCTACACATCAATTACAAATGTCATCAAAACACCAACCCTGGTGTTAAAATGTCAAAGCCAACTATAGGTAGTAGTTGGTTGCAAAGTGGAGACTTGGAATCAAAGAAAATTTGACGTTGTCCTCCGCTCCACGGATCCGTTTTGCAACTTCCGCCGAAACAGACAAAGAAAACGGGCCTTGGCCCGTAGCGCACCATCGACCACCGAAGAATATGCCGGCCGCCTGACCGGCCGGAGGGCCAACAAGGCGACGATCTACCAAACAGTATTAGATTATTAGTGATAGAAGTAGAAGAAAAATGACAAAGAAAAGATACTAGACACCAAAATGAGCCAATTTATAAATTGATCTCTCAACTCTCACCCAACGGAGGATGAACGGTACAATTCTTGTAATCTAACGACAGTTCCCTTCTGTTACCTCTCCTTCTTCTTCGTTCTTCCTATTTTTTGTTTTTATGCATATATATAAGTAGTGGTGGTGAAAGAGACGCGCCAAACGGGGCTGTGTTATAGGATTTATCCGATTCCTTCGTCTCCCCCTTCACTGTCTTTCTTTCGGCCGGCCTTCCGCGGTGGACATACTGTGACAGTACTTCCTTCTCCACCCAATTCCCATTTCCCAACTGACAGCAACCAACCATCACCAATAGAAAGAAACAGCTACTGAGAACAAAGAGGTAAGTGACGCCAATTTCGCTACTTTGCTGTTTCACCTGTCATTAGTGTCTGCATAGCTCCCACTTAGAAAAAAGGAGCTAACTTTGATGATGGGTTCTGATTTGAATTGCTGGGTTTGGATGGATTTCCATTGAGGCAGAAGTAAATAGTAATGTCAGTTTGGTTTTGCGTTGTTTAATTTTCAAGACAGGTTTTTGAATTGCCTGATCGGGGTTTTCTGTGGCTGCTGGCGGTTCCCTTGATATAGTGTTCAAATAGAGAATATGAGTACTATATATGGGAGCAGCGCCATGGCAAGCATCTCCTCCCTCAACTTGAGTTGTGTGGACAACAAAGCTGCTGCTGGGCTTGGGTTCAGAGGCAGTGAATCAATGGGCAACTCTCTCAAATTCCATTCCGTTAATCTTGCTGCCACCAGATACAGGCACCATTATTCTGCTCCCTTGAAGGTGCTTGTATGACATAATTCTGGGTTTTCGTAGCTGTTCATTTCTAGTATCCTTCAGTTGACACTTTGCTTGTTATCATTGCAGGTAGTGTGCGTTGACTATCCAAGACCAGACCTTGACAGCACTGCCAATTTCTTGGAAGCTGCTTATTTCTCTGCCTCCTTCCGTTCTTCCCCTCCCCCACCCAAGCCCTTGAAGGTTGTCATTGCTGGTGCAGGTAAAAGGATTGAGCTGTGGAACATTGTGGTTTGGAAACACCTTGCCTTATAATTCTGTTAGTTCAGGACGGGACTTCACGTTACTGCTCTAATATACGCTTGTTTTCACATTATCCAATAGTTGTGCCCTAAAAGGCACCAAATGATAGCTAGAAACAGGAAGTATATTTGTTCAATGATTGTGTAGCAAGGATTTGAATTATGGCAACTTGATCATCTTCGTTGCAGTCAATTGCTTTGTTTCAAATGTGAATGATTCTCCTATGAATGCATTTCTTGTTTCATTCGCTGGAGCTTTTCTTTTCAGATTGGTGATATCATTTCACAAACTGATGCAGGTTTAGCTGGTTTAGCAACAGCAAAGTATTTGGCAGATGCAGGCCACAAGCCTATATTACTAGAAGCCAGAGATGTTCTGGGAGGAAAGGTTAGTCGGCATCTCTCATTGCCTTTTTATTGTTTCAGTTGCAATAAACCAGTAATGTGGTCACTCATCGTATATCCCATCTTCACTTCATCTTGGTAGTTCTTCAGACTCATTTCTGCTTTTATGTCCTATCCAAGTCCATTAACTGTAGAGCATAGATAAGTCTAAAAATCATCATATTAGCCGCTTCTGACTTCTAGATAACGTGTGTTGCCTCCTCATTACCCATATGCTAGTAATAGACTGTATGCATTCTTGGTGTGTGAAAAGGATGGTTGAGGCCGAGAGGCTAGAACTCTGATTCAGATCGTTTAATTTTCTCTTGCTTTAGTGCTGTATACCACAAACTTAGACCCTTCCTATATCTTCTTTTTATATGTTTCTTGGTCTGTAAGGTTTGCCTTCTCCTCAACAGGTGGCTGCTTGGAAAGATGATGATGGTGACTGGTACGAGACTGGCCTGCACATTTTCTGTAAGTTTTAGTATTTAAATACTCTTGGATGTCTCGTAAGATGCACTTGTTTTTATAACTTCTCCTATTGGCCTTCGTATTGCCTTATCTAACTCTTCTCTACTTTGAAAGTCGGGGCATACCCAAATGTACAGAACCTATTTGGAGAACTTGGCATTAATGATAGATTGCAATGGAAGGAGCATTCTATGATATTTGCTATGCCAAACAAGCCGGGAGAGTTTAGCAGATTCGACTTTCCTGAAGTTCTCCCTGCTCCATTAAATGGTCAGCAATTTACTATTCAACTGCATGATTGATACACGCATATTCTTCAATCATGTCAATTTTTGCTATGAGAACTTTCAGATCGACCCTTGGTTTCTTTGTGTGGATTTAATGTACAGGGATATTAGCCATCCTAAAGAATAATGAAATGCTCACTTGGCCCGAGAAAATCAAGTTTGCCATTGGCCTCCTGCCAGCAATGCTTGGTGGGCAGGCTTATGTCGAAGCTCAAGATGGTCTTACTGTTCAGGATTGGATGAGAAAGCAGGTAACATCATAGAGCCACTACGAGAGCAATAAACTGTTGGCATGTGACTGCTAAGATTATGATTTATAACCAGTGGGAGTTTCCCATTATACATGGTGGGTAGTGTTCTGTATAAAATTAAGGAAGTCTACGTTGGAATCCTGAAAATTTCATATTCGCCCTAGAATGACACAAATATCTGGCTGTCGGTTGTTGTATGTCTCGTAGTTGATCTAAGGTATCTAGAAACTGTGAAGACTGAAAAGAGCTTTCCTTACATTGTGACAGGGGGTACCTGATCGGGTGACTAATGAAGTGTTCATTGCCATGTCCAAGGCGCTAAACTTTATTAATCCAGATGAACTCTCAATGCAGTGTATACTAATAGCTTTGAACCGATTTCTTCAGGTATACTGGCTTTTCTTACCACTATTGTTCTCGCCAGATGCATAAGCTTTCCATCCCAAGTTCCATAGAAATTGTGTAGTAATAATGCCATGTTAATGTTAACTTACTACATTTCGGAGAATCATGGTACAGATTGTTGTTGTTTGTTGATCATCTATAATCTTAAATACATGGAATTGAATTATCCTTGAATGCACACACAATTGTATCAACAGGAGAAGCATGGGTCAAAGATGGCCTTTTTAGATGGTAATCCCCCAGAAAGGCTATGCAAGCCCATGGCTGACCATATTGAGTCATTGGGTGGGGAAGTCCGTACTAACTCACGGATAAAGAAAATTGAGCTCAACAATGATGGAACAGTGAAGAGCTTTTTATTGACCAATGGAAGTGTGATTGAAGGAGATGCTTATGTGTTTGCCACGCCAGGTATATGCTGAACTGGAACATGAGCATTGATCTGTGTCATTAATATTATCTTAATGCTGGGCCCTCTAATTCCTTCCCTATCTTGACCAGTTGATATCCTGAAGCTTCTTCTACCTGATAATTGGAAGGAGATGCCATACTTCACGAAACTGGAGAAATTAGTTGGAGTACCTGTCATTAACGTTCACATATGGTCAGTCCTACCTTCTCATTCTCTTATTCAATGGATTCAGAATGCTCTCCAATGCTTCGGGGCATGGTTTACAAATCTTGCTACCTGCCACCTCATGTTGATGCTTTCTTCCTCTGAATTCGATGAGTTGGAGACTTAAAAGGACTCGACTCATTCAACTGGATATTTATCATTTAATGGAAAAGTCTGGCTCTAATTCATTTTTTGTTGAAAAGAAGAGAGAAATCTGGATAGTCACTAATGGAACGTGAATAAGTTTTGCCAAACGGGTTTTTACTCCTCTAATATTCTTTCCTTAATGACATGGCTCTTGGATGAACTTTTCTCATAGTAAATTTCATTTCTTGCCACAGTTGCACTGATTGTTTTATTTGTATAAGCACCTTGTCCATCTGAACTTTGAAAATTCTCATCACAGGTTTGACAGGAAGCTGAAGAATGTATCTGATCACCTACTCTTCAGCAGGTGCGCTCCTATTTCTTGCAAGTTCAAATATACAAAAAATAATAGTTTTTTGTTGTTGTTTCAAGCGATCTCCCATACTTAACTCCAGAAAAATCCTGATTCTACTCTTTCAGAATGGTGAACTCTTATCTTACTTTCCCATGTTTAGAGATCTTTGTTATGTGTACAGTTCCGGTGGAGAACACCAAAGATTCTAAAAACCCTACACTGTCTATTTTAGTCTCTTTGACCTCAAAAAAGTTTGACTTCACTTGCACTATGATTCTCCACTATCACATGCCATTGTCTTCAAAAAGTATTCATTTCTTCAAAATGAAGTTGTTTAATGCTTTGATCCATGCCTTATTCTGTTGTTCACCCTGGTTTTGGCAGGAGTCCGCTTCTTAGTGTATACGCTGACATGTCTGTAACCTGTAAGGTTAGTTTGAATTTAGACCTACTGAAGAATACTCATTGAGAAACAACCTCTAAATAGTGGTTTTATTTATTCATATATTGTTTAACACAGGAATATTATGACCCCAATAAATCCATGCTAGAGTTGGTGTTCGCACCTGCGGAGGAATGGATAACACGCAGTGACTTGGAGATCATCGATGCTACAATGAATGAACTTGCAAAGCTCTTCCCAGATGAAATATCTGCAGATCAGAGCAAGGCGAAAATCCTGAAGTATCACGTTGTGAAAACTCCAAGGTTTGACCCAGTAGATTGTCCGAGTTAAATGTTACTTATTAGCATTTCTTTCTGTTGTTCATGGAAATACCCCCCTGTATCTTTGATTTGACACTGCCTTCTGTGTCACGGAATTTGTTGCAGGTCTGTATACAAGACTGTCCCAGATTGTGAACCTGCCCGTCCATTGCAGAGATCTCCAGTTGAGGGTTTCTATTTGTCTGGTGACTACACTAAACAGAAATATTTGGCATCCATGGAAGGTGCTGTCCTTTCTGGGAAGCTTTGCGCGCAGGCCATTGTCCAGGCATGTACTTCAATGAACCAAAAAAAGACCCTGTGGAATATGGAAATCTACGTGGTAACTAGTTCTAACGATGCTTTCATGTCGACTATGCAGGATTACGAGTTGCTTGCTGCTAGGGGACAGTGGGCTCTGACTGAGGCTACTGTGAGTTTATGATGATGATGATTGAAGCCTGCAGCATTTGGGGAAGGTAGGAAATGATTCAGTAACAAGAAGTAGTAAAATGTATGTAAGTTCAATACCCGGTTGTTAGGGAGTGAATCAGAGTTTGTTTGTTGTCAGCAAGGAAGGGCTCAGAGCCAAATATTCTCTCAACAATTTGTGTACAGACAAATACTCTGATATTGAAACCTCAAGTGAATCACTTGCAATGAGTGAAGAAAAAAGTATGTTTGTCTCTCTTCTTCTTTGACACAATTAAGAGCTTTTCTTTTCTGTTGTGCATGCAAACATGGTGTCTATCGTCGACAACAATGACTAAACCTTCTCGTCGTAAGCTGTTACAGAAAGCACCTAGTGCTCTTATCACATTGGAGATAAGACAAGAGCTCTACAAAAAGGGATTAATCTCAATCCATTGGGGACCTGAAATCGTGGGTGGGAATCACGAGTTTGCTCCCTGCATGTACCATGCATCTCCGACATTAACGTTGGGATATAGATTCCATGGCTGGCATTGCATTCATCACACTACATTAAAAAGAATGTTTCCCCCCTTTTTTTCTTTTTCCGATTTGATACATCTTCTTCTTCCTGGATTGCTTCCTTCCTGATCCCAAGCCAATGCACGTGCAAACTGGAATTTGTCCGTATCTGAATCTTTAATTCTGTAACAGCTTTCCATGCATCAATCCATCCTTCTGTCTCAGTCTCTCTCTCTCGTCAATCTTAATGCATCTCCAACTTCCAATCCCCATTAGCCAAGTGTCCTAGTTATAAGGATTGCTTCTACTCAACCATTGACCTCTGCAGTATCGATCCAGCTTGGTCGATGAAAGGGTAGGCGTTAGTTCGTGCATATGTCTTCTGCAAAATCGAACCGGGTTGGTCGATGAACTGTCATAAACATGTGTTCACAGCTAGTTATAACTCGGTAAGATAAGGCAAATTCTTTCTTATCATACACAAAACTTGGATTGTCCTACCTGGTTTAGCTTCAGTTATACACAGGAGACAAAACTACTTGGTAATGAAGGCGACCATGTTCATTCCCTCACTTGAAAAACAAGTCAACTCCTAGATCTTTCCTGGAAAATGCACCTCTTTTTCATGGAAAATTTGTAATCTACCTAAATTCCAACTTCCAAGGTTCACTACCCTAACTCACCATGCACTCTATCCTCCATAAATATCCACCTCCATTCCACCTTCCATCTCCCAACAACACCAGTTTGAAGCACTTCTTCTTCTTGTTCATCTTCCTTTTTTTCACCCTCCTTAGGGGTTTGATTTGTTCCTTTCTTCCTATAATTCATTCTATACACAGTTACTCTTGTTAAGTCACTGAACACACTACAAATCACGAAGTACGAAAATGGCTGAGATCACGGTTTACACCAGGAATGCTGCATCTGCTAATGGCCTCTCTGCTGCACCAACCAAGAAGGGAAGCAAGATCACCAGGAAATGTGCATCCTTGATCAAGGAGCAACGAGCTAAGATGTACGTCCTCCGCCGCTGCGCCACCATGCTCCTCTGCTGGTACATTCAGGGAGATGACTAAACTAATCTCCATCCTCCATCAGCAATAACCCCAACCTGCAACATTTTTTTGTTCCTTTCCCTTCATTTTCAAATTTTCTTCTTCTATTTTGTTTCCCCCCTCGTCTTTTTGTGGGTTTCATGTTGTGGTCATCCTCAACAGCTCAGAACACGCAGACTCGCGTACAACTCGGTTAGCAGTGCTGTGTCTTCTTGCCGCCGCCTTCTGATCAGTGGAGGAGTTCCAATGGCTTTCTGCTTTTTACCTCTTTGGCTTTCAACACAGCCAATGAGGTTTTTTTGCCATTGTGGGTTTCCTTTGCTGGAGATGGAGAGGTGTAAGCCTCTCAGTACCCTGGCTGGCCTGGAGCATTATGCACAGTTGTGGAGCTGAACAAGTTTGAGAAGTTGTTGATGATGATCATGATGTGTTTTTCTGCAATCTCAGATGATGAATTTGGCCATAGAACGGCCACTGCTCTATTCCTCCTTTGCGCTATAAAGGAGTTGTAAAACTTCCAACCACTGTCCCTGTTGAAAGCAGTCATCAATACAAATGAACTCTACTACTACCTCAACTGCTTTGCTAAAATAATGACGGAGACAGAATAAGATTAAGCAAAAAAGTACAATCTTTATGTTTGTATGTAATTCCGGCAGAACAATGTGAAGCTCGAAGCTTTTATATTACTGCAGAATGTAGCGTCTTGTATTACTGAGGTTTCCGTTACAATAAATGAAGAATGGAGTCTCTTCTCTTTTAACTCTCATTCCAACTTCTAGATTCAGTTCCCGTGTTTGCATGATTGAAAGCTACAGATGGTACATTTTCTAGCTACATGATGATCCAAGGTAGCAATACAACAACTACATCTAGGTAAAGTTACTTACTTTCCCTTTCTACCAATGCAGGCCATAGCTCGAAGCCTGCATCAAGGGGTGAGCAAAATATGCACCTAATGTCAGCGCCGTGATGGTCAGATAAGGCAGCCTCAAGAACTCTTTGTAGTAATCTTTGGGTAGCTTCTGCCGACCATCCAAGATTGCTGCAAATGGAACTACACTTGTCCTGCCCTTCACTGCTTCAAATGCTTCCCCGTATCTCGCAGCTAATCTCCTATCTCCATTCCAAACACCGAACAAGTGATGTGCAATCAGACCAACCGATGCAGCTAGTACCACCGAGTTCCCTATCCACACCGTGTGAGCTACGCACCACATCACCTGACCAACCATCTTCCCCCACCGGAGAAACCAAAACACCCAAATTAGTAAGCTTTTCGATAGCATTCACCTCATTTCCTACTAGGGGCGTGAGACAGATAAGCAAACATTATCCATACATACATACATACACACCTGAGGATGCCTTGTGATTCTCATGATTCCACTCTCCCAGAGATGCATCTTCGGCTTGTCCACGGCTGCAACCTCCAGCAGATTGAACGTCGAAGGGTAGAGCAAGAAGAAGGAAATGAAGTTGGACAGCCACACGACTTCGTGCAACCCGGAGATAGATTGCAGCTGCCATAGCTGAGTCCCATCGTACCTGTGATTGATGAAGTAAACCTGAAAGAGCACAACAGTAGTGGTAGAGGCAGAATCAAAACAATTGGATCGGACCAACTTCTCATTCTCCAAATAAAGACTGTTACTTGCATCTCAGAAGCTACTTACCACTGTACTAACAGCTAAAGGAAGAGACAATCCTGCAAAAACAACACGGAAGGCTCGTTCTCCGACCAGCTTCTCCCCTGCGTCTCTCACGCTAGCCAAACCACTGTGGACAGTTGCGAAAGCCAGTATGAGCAAAAGCATTACAACCTGCAACAAAATGCAACGTTAGCAGCTTCAATTGGACAGAGTTCAAGCAGGGAGTCCGCCATGTACTAAACCTAACAGTGTTGCGTGAATCGGGAAACAAACCCTTGTTCCTCATAAGGAAAAGACCTGAATTCCCATTATAGAACTGGACTGCTTGAACTATAATTCAATTACCTCGTGGCTGTCGGAGACGGCGGAGAGAGAGTCGACGAAGGCCTTGCCGTATCCGGTGGAATTGTCGATCCAGAGGAGGTCGAGCAGGAATAAGACGACGCCGAGGATGACGGAGAAGTAGAGCCAAGATGAGAGCTTCTGATTCTCCAATTGAAACAGAGCAGAGTCCTCACCAATGGGCGTCGGTTCATCCGCCGGAGATTCGACATTCCGAGGAGAAGAACTCCGGACCAAGGAATTGGTAGATGAGCGAAGACTACAGTTCGCGGCGCGGCGGCGGAGGGAGACAGAGCTTGGAAACAGAGTTGCTACGGAGATGGGTGTGTGAAATCTCGCCGCAGGGACGGCGATTAAGCGGCGACGACGGAGGGTGGAGAGAGGATTGCAGAGGAGAACGGAAGACGTAGCCATGGTTGACGGCGGGAGGAATACGATCGTCACTGCTACTAGTAGTGGTTGGTCGTTAAGGGTTTCAATGAGTCGACATTTTTGGAGGGGAGAGAGAGAGAGGAAGAAGAAGAAGCTACCCGTGTCCGTATTGTGGCAGCAGTAATGGCGACAAGAATGGAGTTGGAGGAGAGTACAAGAATCTGGAGGGAAGGGATCAATTCATGGTGATTGATATGATGACAGAGTCCTCCGTTCCTCTGTTTGCCGTCCAACTCTCAGGCCGGCAAGGTTGTCAAACCGGTTTATACCGTTGTGCCGGTTTGGCAGGTGGAATGGTACGACCGGTGTTATAACTAGTTTGTGTCGGTTCATACCGATTAAAAAAATGTGAAAACAATTAATATCTAATGTATTTAATCATATATAAAACATATTTGTGGACAATTTAGTTACAATCCAATAAATATCATCAACTTTTAGCTATTACATTCATAAAATGAATAATAAATTAGTTTTTTATTTATTAAGTTCATTAAAATAATGTCATTTTACTTAAAATGCATGAGTCGATCATACCGGTCATACCGGTTGTGTCATACCGGTTTCATGACCAACACAGGTTGAACCAGGTTCAACCGGGTGGCATGCCACAGACATGACAACCATGCTGGTCGGCTTCCACTCACCAATCGGCAATCGCCGCCTGTAAACTGTTAATTGAAATCCCAAAAGGCCCAAATGAAGGGAAAATGCCGCCAGGTATTGGACCGGGGAAAACATGGGCTTCGATCAGACAAAGACTCAAGAAGCTTCCTCTCTATAATTGAAGCCCAATTGTAATAAATAATAGCCCAAACGCACTTGCGGGCTTTGGTCCATCAAATACGTAGTCATATAATTAGGAATTAAGATTTGGGCTTCTAATTTCATTACGAAAAAGAGAGTACTAGCGAAAAAATCCAATAAATGACGTCACCATAGTAAATTTGCTTTCGCAAAATTTAACTCCTTTATCGGTGGTAAAATCTATCCCTAAAAAATTTAAAGATGACGTCATCTGCAACACCAAGGTAAAAAAGGGGCTGCCCTGTTTTTTTTTTTTTTTTGGTACCCTTCATATATGGTAAAAAAACGTCCACTTCACAATCTATAATAGTCAAAAATAAAAAAAAAATGGGTGAAAATAAAAAAAAAAGATAGCAATTAAATTATTATTTCGAATAAATATATAAAATCCAAAAAGGGAAGAATAAAAACAGTTAGGAAGGAAGAATTTATATATTGAAACTCCCATTCTCTCAAATCATCCAAAAAAAAATAAAAAAAAGCTCTCTCTTCCCTTTCTCCTCCGTCTCTGCAAATCTCTTTTCCTTCTCACTTTCCTGCGGTGACCCCTACCCTTCCTTCCCAATTCCACCATAGGGGGTCGCCCATCTTCCCATTCTCCGCCTGTTCCTTTCAATTTCAATTTCAATTCCAATTCCCCCCAATTTCGATTTCAATTCGACTATCCAAAAAAAAAAATTTACAAAAAAGGAAGATAACAGCTCATTGTGGGGGAAAAAAAAGTGGATTCAATTCGGGCTCCGATTTGCATAAATTGATCCGTCCGATCGGGTTTGGTTTTTCCGCCGCAAAGTTGAGCAGCAGCAGCAAACCATGTCGGAGATGGCGAACATGGATCCCGAGGGGATCGACGGAGTCCGGATGTCGTGGAACTCGTGGCCGCGGACCAAGGTGGAAGCTAGCAAGTGCGTAATCCCGTTGGCGGCTTGCATCTCGCCGATCCGTCATCACCCGGATATCCAAACCCTACCTTACGCTCCCTTGCGATGCAAGACGTGCGCTTCCCCGCTCAACTGCTTCGCCCGGGTCGATTTTACCGCCAAGATCTGGATCTGCCCGTTCTGCTTCCAGCGCAACCATTTCCCGCCGCATTACGGGATGATCTCCGAGACCAATCTGCCCGCGGAGCTGTACCCTCAGTTCACAACCGTGCAGTACACCCTGCCGAACCCTAGCATTAATCCCCAGATGGGTGTTGATCCTAACGCATCTCCGGCCCTTTCTCCGTCGCCCGTTTTCGTGTTTGTGCTGGATACCTGCATGATCGAGGAGGAATTCGACTATGTTAGATCCGCTATGAAGCGGGCGATTGGGTTGTTGCCGGAGAATGCGCTTGTTGGGTTTGTTTCATTCGGGACGCAAGCTCATGTTCATGAGCTCGGGTTCTCGGATATGTCCAAGGTTTTTGTCTTCAGGGGAACCAAGGAGGTAACCAAGGATCAGGTTATGGAACAGTTGGGTTTAACCGTTCCTGGCCGTAGAGGCCCTGCTGCTTCTGCTGCGTACCAACAGAAAGGAATGATGCCCAATGGCTTCCCAAGTTCTGGTGTCACGAGGTTCTTGTTGCCTGCATCCGATTGCGAATTTACCCTCAATTCGGTGCGTGTCGTCTTAGTTCATTCCCCCTTTCGCTTATTCTAGTGCCAACTCGTGATTCTTTGCTGAAAGATGGAATTTTTTTTGGGTTTGGATTAGCTTCTGGATGAGTTGCAAACAGACCAATGGCCCGTCCAGCCAGGAACCCGGGCTTCAAGGTGTACCGGCGTGGCTTTGAGTGTCGCAGCTGGACTACTTGGAGCTTGTTTGCCTGGCACTGGTGCAAGAATCATAACTTTGGTTGGAGGTCCGTGCACCGAAGGTCCTGGCACGGTAATCATCAAAATTGATTTTGATTGGATGCCCTTTTATATTCTTCACATTTCTAAATTCAAGTCCATTGCTTTGCTCCCAATTGCTACCGCTTGACACAATTTACTTCATCTATTAAAAGAAAACTAATTGTAATTGAAAGTGAAAGAATCGAAGCTCCTTTATGCATGTAGCTAATGGCTGTATCACCGTCTTAGGAGGATGGGAGAAAGCTTCTAAAGCTATCTAATTTTATTTGACCACTGATTTTGATGGTTTTAGCATATTTTGGCTATGATCAGGGTAGTTCTTTTTATCCCAAGAGAACCTTTCTGGAATTTAGATGTTAATCAAACATGAATCAAATTGATCTTTACACTGGCTAATGTCACTTGTAAAGAAGATGTGAGCCAGCGGTATGATTTCCTAATTATAATTATTATCTAACTTGTTTTCAAATGTACTGTGCCCTCTGTTGTGTTTAGCTTTACCTGGCATTTTATGAGGTTGTGCCGATCCACCCTGGTTAGATCAATGAGACATTTGTGCAAGTGGAACATCAAGTCTACGATCTTTTCTGCAATAGACATTGCAGCTATTTCTAGGATCTCCATAAATTATAACAAGATGGTAAATCTTTGCAGATTATATCCAAGGATTTGTCGGATCCTGTACGTTCTCATAAGGACCTTGACAAGGATGCAGCTCCATACTTCAAGAAAGCAGTCAAGTTTTATGATGGTCTGGCAAAACAGCTTGTCAGCCAAGGCCATGTGTTGGATGTCTTTGCCTCGGCTCTTGATCAGGTGATATTTCTGGGCATTTGACTTCTGTTGAAGTTCTGTTAGTGAGTAAGGTTGGAGTGTGGAGTGGATCCACCAATAGGGTGAAAAACTGGGATGGAACTAGAAGTTAAGGTGGTGGAATTCGCCAATTTAGAATGGAATGCTATGTAGAGTAGAATTAGATGGTGTGCACTGAAGTGTGTCGCCATAAGATTGTCTCTTTACTGTATGTTGGAAATTTTCAGCTATAAATTTATCTGCCAACCTTTTATTTGAATATGTCACGGTAAAATAAAGGAGCATATGTCTGCTTGGCTTTATTGAAGTCTAAAGTGGCTGTTGCTCTAAGTTGTCACTGTGTCTGGTTGTATCTCTACTGGGTTTCGTGGTTGTATGTGCTTGTTTGAAGACTTCAAATTTTTATTAAGTTGGTTCTTGGTGATAGCGAATGCTATATGTGGTTCTTATACGAAGTTGTCACTGTGTCTGTTCATATCTCTACTAGATTTCATTGTTGTATGCTTTAGCTTGAGTACTGCAATAACCTTTTTTGTTGAATTATAAACTTTAATATTATTTTTTATCCAATTTGCTCCCGGAGTTTTCATTTGTCTTGTACGTGGCTTCCCATATTACTATGTAGATATTTCATCCTTTAGGCAGAATCATTTTTCTAGATAGTTGTTTCTCTTGGGATGCTCCAACCCTAATCAGATAGGCAATGCTAATTGCCCGAAAATGCCTAGAAAGTAGTTAGGGTGTAACGTGAGTCAGGTTTGAACTTGTTATACACTTTGAATATTTTTTAATTGCTCTTATCTTTGTTTATTTCTTTAAGAGCAACAAGTAAAAATTAGATATTTTTAAGTTTTGGAGTGGACAAGCCCTATGCTCTTCTGTGATGGAAACTGAGTTGTTTGGCTGTATCTCTTAGGTTGGGGTTGCCGAAATGAAAGTTGCAGTTGAGAGAACTGGGGGACTTGCAGTTCTAGCAGAGAGTTTTGGGCACTCTGTTTTCAAGGACTCCTTCAAGCGTGTTTTCGAAGATGGGGAACATTCTCTTGGCCTCTGTTTTAAGTGAGTTATCTACAATAATTGTCTCCATTGGCTCGATAGTGTTAAGATAGACTCATCTTGTGACTACATTCTTTCTTTTGCTTGATCAAGACTCACTCTGGAGAAGTTTTTTTCTTAGACGTAGTAGGTTACATTGTTATTATAAGCTATGGAACTGATGTGGTGTGCTCATTTGTGATACGTTAAACTCTTGGATCTTAAGTGCAAGTCGGTTAACATAACATTTACATGGAGTTTAACAGTTTTATCGTGAGGGCTAATTTCTCCTTGGGTAAGTTGTATGATGGTAATTTGTTTTTTTATCTTTGCAGTGGAACACTTGAAGTTAATTGTTCAAAGGACATCAAAATTCAGGGAATAATTGGACCTTGCACGTCGATGGAAAAGGTTGGAACATCAACTTTAATATCTGCTGTTTTCCCCTAATATGTTTTTGGTTGGAGACCAGTTTGTGGTCCCCACCCCCATCGTCGTTCTCTTTGTGCATTTTCTTACACAGTCATTCTTTGGAATCATGGGTGTGGTTGCTGTCATCCTTGCAGAAAGGGCCGAATGTTGCTGATACTGTCATAGGGGAGGGCAACACTTCAGCCTGGAAGATGTGTGGCCTTGACAAGAGTACTTGCTTGACAGTGTTTTTTGATCTTTCATCCACCGATAGATCAAATACTCCTGGCACTGTAAATCCACAGTTATACCTGCAGTTTCTCACTAGGTATGCATGGAGAACTTCTGTTTCTCAATTGCCTTTTGTTCATATTCTACATGCACATTTCTGTTGGTATTTGGTAACTCCATGCTGGACTTCTAATGTTTGTTCTTTTGCTTTGTATCACCAATTGGTGATATGAATATAGCTATCAGACGCCTGAAGGCCAATCCCTGCTTCGGGTTACAACTGTAACTAGGCAATGGGTAGATAGTACTGTTAGCTCAGAGGTTAGTTATGCTTCATTCTGATAAAATTTCATTTAAAAATTTCACTTAATTATATTTTATTATATTTCTTGTTTGTGTGCGTTGATGTGTGTTTTTTTATCTTTCCTTTTTATGTTGTCCTCGAACTTTAATCCTTAACCATTTGGTTTGCGACTCTTTTAGTATGGAACATCATAGAAACATATTTAGCATTTTAAATGTCGTGAAACTTTTTATGCTCGACTTTGAATCATCATGTGCTACAGTGTGGTCGGGGTTCCATTTGGCTGTTTCTAAGGGGGTTTGGTTGGTGCTGTATATAAGTATCTCTGACCAGATGGTAACATCTGTGGGTGGCGTTGCCTTATCGTGGTTATTTAATTTTCTTTTAATTTGTCGGAGGTGTCTGAATTTGAATAATATTCTTACTGTCATGTCTCATTGTGCATCAAGTTCTGACTTTCAACTATTTCAGGAATTAGTTCAAGGTTTTGATCAAGAGACAGCAGCTGTTGTAATGGGAAGACTAGCATCCTTAAAAATGGAGATAGAGGTACTTTGAAGTGGCCTAGTTTTGCTACTGTGCTTTTCCAACTTCCTTGAGTCTTTGTGTCTTGGTGAATAATTTTACTTCTGCATATCTTTCGCTTAATTTTGGTTTCTCTCCGCTCAAAATTTTCCCTTTATCCCTTTGATTCTCTCGAGTCACCGGTCTATTTTTTTTTTCTTTTGCATGTCCTTGTCCATGCTGAACTTTCCTGACCTATACCCTATGGTGTAATTAAACAGGAAGGATTTGATGCAACTCGTTGGCTGGACCGGAATCTAATTCGTTTATGTTCCAAATTTGGAGACTATCGGAAGGATGACCCATCATCCTTTACATTGAACCCCTGCTTTTCATTGTTCCCGCAATTCATGTTCAATCTCCGGCGGTCCCAATTTGTACAGGTGACTATCATGAGCAAATTCTTTGCAACTTGTGCAATATATATCTCTCAGTTATACTTATTCTAGTTTTGTTGATTGATATTTCTTGTGAGCAGGTTTTCAATAACAGCCCGGATGAGACTGCTTATTTCCGCATGTTGTTAAACAAAGAAAACATTACCAATGCTGCTGTCATGCTTCAGCCGTCGTTAATATCTTATTCCTTCAATACATTACCTCAACCGGCACTTCTAGATGTTGCGTCTATTGCTGCTGACCGAATCCTCTTGCTAGATTCTTACTTCAGTGTTGTCATTTTCCATGGCATGACAATAGCACAGTGGCGTAACATGGGTTACCAGAATCAGACAGAACACCAGGTATGGTTTAACTTGTGCCTAATCCTTCTTTTATACAACTTAGTAAATATCCGTAAGCCATTGATCAGCCTTTTTATGCATTTATGCACGATGAGTATGTGGTCCTGTATAGTTAGTTGAAAATAAGCTGCCATTTGGTCGTTTCTTCTCATAAGGTAGACACAAATGAGCTTTTCTACCTAAGAAAGACATATGTCATAAGCTGGTAACCGATTCGGGCTATAGTTCTTGAAATTAGATGTAGGTTCTTTTAGAACAGTTTCCATAAAAAGCCTACCACAATCTGTTGGTTGGTTAGTTGTCTGGTGTTTTCAAGTCAACTAAGGGCTTTTCTGTTTTTCCCCTTCTGGTTCTTTGAGTTAATACATGTTTTTTCTTCTGCAGGCGTTTGCACAGCTTTTGCAAGCTCCTCAAGATGACGCTCAGATGATAATCCGAGAGCGTTTCCCAGTCCCTAGGCTTGTGGTGTGCGATCAGCACGGGTCCCAGGTTAGTTCTTTTTTCAATTTCTAATGTTATTGCTGGAACTGAACAACAGCCGGAACTTGACCTTTGTGGTTGTGAATGTGATGATGAAATGAACAGGCTAGGTTTTTGTTGGCAAAATTGAACCCATCAGCGACGTACAACAATGCACATGAGATGGCAGCTGGGTCTGATGTGATATTCACAGATGATGTCAGCCTTCAAGTCTTCTTCGAGCATCTACAGAGGCTAGCCGTGCAGTCTTGATTGTAAGGGAGGGGTTTCTAATGGCTGACGAAGTCTCAGCTAGCTGCGACCCACCACTGATGCTCTGTCCCTCTTGTTCCTTCCGTCGATCTTGGGTTTTCCCTTGTTTAAGTTTGCCTGTCTTTTTCTCTCCCATGTTTCCGAGAAGAGAGATGGTACCCCCACTCGGAGATCATGTTCAAAAAATAACTGAGCAGGTCCATGACATTCTGTAGGAGAGGGAGGGAAGAAGACTGGCCTGCAGAGCGAGGGGGACGAAAAGAAGTATGTTTAAAAGAGTTGAACAGAGTCGTGTGTTACCATTTGTGGAAGGAACTGTGTCATGAAGGGAAATTCATGGAGTTTAGAAGAGGAAACCTAGCTAGCTGCCGTGGTCAGGTGTTCTATTTGTGTATTAAGTTAAGGGTTTTCTCCTTTTGGAAGTTTTCCTTCTTTTTTACCCTTTGGATAGATACATGAGAATTGAAATTGTTGATGATGGTCTTAGGATAATTATCTGAGGTAGTACTTGAGGAAGAGCTGAGTTTGGGGGTAATACTTGGAATCTTCTTTTTGTTTTGTCTACTTGATAGACCATATGAATATACATGCTTATGCTTCTCGCTTTCGTTGCTGTTGTGTTCCCTTATCGTTTTAGTTCGAATGGGACAGTGTATGGCGGAGTGACCAATCGGTGGTCGTGATATAGGTCGAAACAGGGCTTTGGGGTTCAGGTGTTTGCCTTTTATCTGCCCCTACGATAGATGCCGCAGCCAGTGCCATGCATTCTTGATGTGAAATTACAGTACTGTGAGCAGGCTTTGTTCGACTCCATAGCGGCAAGCATACCATCAAGCCTGATGAGATCAAGGCAATGGCTTGTGGCAGTTGACTTATAGTAGTGGATACAAGATTGTATCCACGTAAAGCAAAACGAGATCAAATAGAGATGACTTATAGTAGTGCTTTTGGAATCTACAGTGGATGGAAAATCCATGTAAAGCCTGTGCTTTTGGAATCCCGAAATGCACATTTTCTCAATCTGAAACAACTATTCAGCTCTTCCTCACTTGTAATTTCATAAAAAGGAAAGAAAAATGGTTTGCACACAAATTGACGTATTATCAAACACACATCTAACATCCATCAATTATCCTTTTACTACCTAAAATCAACTCTACCAAAACAGCCTAATAACAAACTCGAAGTAACTACAGCTAGGGGCATAGTATGAGCTAGCTTGGTCGAATAACAAACTCGAATTACAGGCCTCGTCGATACTCTAGTTGCTTGGTGTTTTCGAGCAATACCTGTACCCAAAAAAAAAAAAAAACTCCGGAGTGTAAGTAATTACTCGTCTGATGAAGAACACCAAAGAGAACTTTGTGACGAAGAGAGAGAGAGAGCCCCAGTTAATTGAAAGCTAACTATTACCTCCCGTATATAAGTTGCAATGGCCTTGCAGCCTTCAATTGCAAGCTGCATAACGTTTTCAACAATATCAACTGGCAACTTGGCATCCATCTGCGCAGAAATAATTGAAGGAATTGAGTAGTGAAGAACTAAACACCAATCAGACATCCACATTGTTTTATTTAAATTGAATTAACGATTAATGAAAACCAATCTCCCGATCCTAACCTGAAGAAGAGTCACTTTGTCTAGCTTCGGTAGAAACCCAACAGTGACATCAGGACCCCCAGCACTATCTTCCAGATAATTAAGATCTGTAGCAAATGCAGTAGGATTAGTGCGAGCTTTGATGGTTAACAGCTAACTGGAAAAGAGAAGGTACAAGCATACCTAGCAAAGGAGTGCTATTGAGGTAACCAGCACTACAGGAAGTCACAAGGTCACGCATAGGGATCCCAGCATCAGCTAGGGCCAAAGTTGCAGCATTTATACATGCAGATCTAGTTCCTGCAAGCAGATGCAGCCATGTGATGATAAGATAAGAACCTCTTTTACCAGGAAAGGTTTACGTACTAGTAACACAAAGAACCACGTGGACACGATTATGTACATGATTAGTCATCAAGCAACTCCAAAAAGGCCAAACGACTCACCTCCATCAGCTTGGAGGACTTGCACGTAGATGTCTATCTGTAGGATTCACAAACAACACTATCCTTTAGGAAATGTAACAAGTGTTATCCTTCCTGATAAAATAAGGACAAAGCAGTAAGAAAATAACCTGAGAGCGTGGCATTAGGTGAGTCAATATGCAAGCTTCCATTGTCTGGCGGATGACTAAAGATATCTCTGTTGATCGCCTGAGAATAATATGCAGGTGCCAAAAGAGTTAACAAGATCCCCCATTCTAGGATATGGCACAGGAATTTTACCAAGCCAAGCTTATGATAATAAAGATAAGGAAAGCTTGTCATGCAAACAATTTGGCCCACATCATTGCAAATGCTGATTATCTATATCTAATCCAGATCCCCGGTTCAAATCTATACTCTCTAATTAATATCACACCTTAATAAACTATTAACTTTATAAGAACTATAAGAAACTAAAAAACTCAGAGAAAGGCAGAAACAGGTTGCATCATCTAGCATATCGAAACCATCTGGAAGCATTATGATTACCTATCGCCCTTTGGTTTACGCTTGCGGTCACCGGTGCTGAAATTGGCCATGGTGTACTCACACCTCACCTGCGGTTTACATGAGCAAAAAGTTAAGAGGCTGATCTCATAGCTAGGCAACTCAACATAAAAATGTCAAGATCAACAATACCAATGCCTGGTCGTTACTCAGCTGGCTCTTGTTCTGGACCTGAACAATAAAAACCAGGCAGTCTCAGATAAGCAGTAAAAGCTGTAACTTGACGTAATTCCAAAAAAGAAATTAGCACCCTTGGAGCTCAAACAAAGAACAATACATACCTCTCTAGGACCATAGACAGCAGCAATTACTTTGGTGTTGCCCATTTCAAAAACAGCAGAACTGCAAGTGTTCGGGATTTTAACTTGTTAATTCATACTAAAATCGAAGAAATATAAAAAAAAATGCATTAGGGTTTTGAAGATACCCGTCAGCTCTGGCAACCGCGCCAATCTCTGCTCGAAGCTGCCTCATCTGAGACACAGACAGGGAGTTTCATATTAAACTGAGACACACGAAATGAAAATTCGGTTTAAACAAAACCCAGATAATCTAAAAGGAGGAAACTGAAACTGAAAGCATCATACTTCCATCGGACGGCGACCGTCCAGACGGAGTCCTTCTGGGTTAACGAACTCCATAGCTGAGGAAGAAATACTGTGGAAGAAGAAATACTTCTACGGTATACCCAGTTGCCGTTCGCCGGTGAAGGAGAAAGATAGCAGTTCGGTTTTAGCAGCAGTTTCTTTTCTGCTTCTTCTTCTTCTGAAGCTTCGGAAGCCCAGCCCAGAATCACCAGGCCCAAAAGATAAAAATCTCAAGCAGGTAGGGCCCAAAACCAGATGGGATTAGAAACTCCAATTAACTTGGGGCTCAAGGCAAAGCAAGGTTAGAGTACAGGGAAAGATTATCAATTTTGGTTTAATCACAAGTGTTCCAAAACAATGAATTGGATTGGGACATTAACGTCGAATTATTAACAGTTCCTTCCAACTGTTACAGATTATATACAGTAGTATAGTATATTTGTGACAATGATATGTACAAGTGAATGAAAGGTTAAAAACATGGCCAATTTTTTTAGGTGAACCAACTTTTTTCTATTTACAGGAAATCCCACTGCCAATAAACCTTCTCCACTATCCCACCGCCGCTCCTAACCGCCAGGCGAAGCGTCTCCGAAGCCGGTGGCACCCCCCAGAGATATGGTACAGCCACCGTCATCTTCAACTTCTCATGCAACCCGCCTTTCACTGCTTTCTCTGCAGCAACCACCTGAAAGGAAGCAAAATGATTACAGGGTCGTCCTCCTCCTTTTTAGCTCATTGTCATGAGCTGATAATCAGGCAGATGTATGAAGATAAGAGCCTGCGGTTTATAGATACAGCGATGAACTAAGCTTTTTGGGGTAACCACAGGGCAGACAAACAGAGCACATTTTATAAAAAATGGTCTATTTGTTTTCCAGTTGTAAGAGGGAAGGTAGATTCACAAAGTATTGAGCACAACCAAAGGGCAGGATTCATGGCAATGTGTGCAAAGCCTAACACGCAGCATCAAATGCTGTTTTTTCTTTCCTGGGTAGTAAGAGGAATCATGAACTGTACCTATAAACTGGGAACAACCGAGGTTTGCGCAAGTATGTTGGACAAATTTCAGATACACACAAACAACACCCTACCTCTCCACCATGTTCCAAAACAGTGTCCTCCACAACATCACTGAGCATCTCAATGGAGCGGCAGAATCCAAGTATACACAGCCTTCTTCCCATATCGAGCCCCTGGAATAGCACCGGAAACACATGAGCTGCTAATGACCACGTCATATTTTGAGGACCCGCCTGGCCACAGTAGTAATTACAACTTACATTGGTCGCAGCAATGTCAAACAATGCACCCAAACACAATCCCTGATCGGGATCCATGTAGTTACTCTCTTGAAACCGTTGGAGTCTCTGAGAAGTTTTAGGTTTCCCTTGCTTCTTCTGTAAAACAAACCCATCAGAAGAAAGCTGTTGAATAAGCTTCTTGCAAGAAAGACAATCATGCAGCAAAGTTTTAAGAGGCATTTAAAGGAAACAGACGCAGAATGTGCACCCAATAAGCAAAACTAGAACTAACTGGGGAACCATGAAAAGAAGTTAAAACGAGGGAGCTTATCATCAGTGCTTTTATAATAAACACAGCATACATCAGCAGAGGTGGCACGTCGAGGAACAATGTTGCCACCAATCTGAATGAGCCCATCAGCAGTGAACAATGTGACCTTCTCCTGCTGGACCCATTCTATGGCTGCAAGCAAAGGGGAACAAATTACCCCATCATCATTACACTAATCAACCACAACCATAAGAAACTACGGGAAATGAAAGAACTCCTATCAAACAACTGGAAACCCGGGCCCGTGTCAATTAATCCAATTAGCAGGTTGAGACGATTAAATTGTAATTCTATTGAGGAATAATAAACAAGAATCATACGATTGGGAAATGATAAAGTGATGGGGAATTAGGACGTGGAATTGAGATGCATTAGGATTTATCATTACCGTTATTGTCACCGGACCAGGGGAAGAAGCTGAGGGAATCGTCCCCAAGGAAGTCACCGGGATCAGATGCTTTACAGGTGAGCCGCAGGCAATGACGATGCGGCCGAGGATTTTTCACACCTTTCAACGGAAAGAACTTTGACTGCAGAGAAGAGGAAGGAACTTGAAGGAAGCAATCTAAAGCCTGATGAATCTCAAAATTAATCAGAAAATAACACCCATAGAGGAACAAACCCAACCCAAAAGGCAGAAGATGATACCGCTTGATGGGACGAAATGATGGAGGCAACGGTTTTTCTTTGGTGAAGAAGGACGTAAGGAGTGCTGCAGCGTGCACAGTTACCTGCAGTGGCAGCTGGGGAAATGCGACTCGAGCCAAACATTGCTACTCCGCAAGCGAAATTTTTGGAAACACCAGTTTGCAGCTTCGAAAGGCACACTAGAGGCAGAATTGCTGAACTTCTGCAGTGTGAAGGCAGGGGGCAGAAGGGGTACGTTTAAAAACCAAACCAGATGGTGAACCAAAATGAGAGCACTACACCTGTATGCACTAATTAAAGGAAGCTAAAATATATTGCAGAGTTGTGGCAACACAGTTTCATGATATTGGTTAACGAGAATAATACACAAATTTGAGGGATAACTCCTAACCAGACTCTGGTGGTAACTAACCCAATCCCAATAATGTAGATCATTTGGCAAATAAGTTCTCAAGCATTCTCAACCCACTAGTGCAAATCGAAACTCACAAAAGTACGCATACACAAAATTCCTTTCCGCCATTGACACACACTGATTTGTTTAGAAAAAACAATGTACACTGATACAACTATTCTAGAGGCAGGAAAGCAACCAGATTCAACTAACATCAATTCAGAATGCTTGATCTGTCTACAAACAACAACTATCCTATCATCAACCAATCGATTCTCCGCCAAGGGGCCTAACTCACACAGTGTACCAATCAGACAAACTCCATAACACAAAAAATCAGAAACCCAACTTAACCAAAGCGGATTCTCACATACACAGGGCAGCCCAGCAAGCAACTCTGACAATAATTTGCCACAGAATGAAAGGACACCTCAATTTGCTTAAAGTCGTCAAGTTCTAAACTTACTGCCATGCAACAACTCAGCAAACCAAAACCCAACAGAAGATCGACTACAGTAAATGCCCAAGTCAAGCCACCAAAGACACCTTGTGGCAATCGAAACGAAAAAAAACCCCACTGAGCAGAAAACAGAAAACTACACATATTCCCCCTTCCTTTCTCTTAGCCTCTCCATTCACATACAACCCACATTTACCCAGTTCGGACCCATATGGAATTGAGGGTTCAAACACATCAAATACGATAGAGAGAGAGGAAGAGAAACGACTGAGAGAACTGGAGATCTAAGGAGAAATCTCTCCTGCAACTTCCTATAGAACAAAAATTGAACGAATAAAAAAAAACGGAGTTTCTAAAAATTTTACCTTTGGGAGTGCTGGCTTTGACCAAATCGAGCGGAAACGAGCGGTTTCTCAGCCGGCGCCGTAGAGAGCGCCTCCAGCGGATGAATCAATCCTCGTCGGGAACTTCTTCAGCAGGAATCCAATCGGATCTCGAGATCACAAATTGATCATCCTCTTCTGCCCACAACACAACCTCTTCTTCCACTACAGAATCACCACCACCATTCACCGTCTTTATGATTATGGACCGCGAGCGGAGGGTTCGGATTCTGTGGATGGTAACAAGAAGGCGCGAAGGCCATTCCCGTCCCGAGATGCCAACCATATCTCCTTTCTACGAACACGTGGATAAGTGGGTTTCCTTTTTTCTTACAATCCACGACTCCACGTGGTTCGTTGTCGGAGAGCACGAAAAGAAAGATAGGGTCTGGATAATTTGGGGAATTTCTGGGTTTTTTTTCTTTCTCAAGGCAGGTCGTTTCGGCTCAAAAGGTGATCCAGCCCAATCTTCCGAGCGGGCCGGACCAGGTCAGTGAGTATCCAATATTTAGCTTTCACCGCCCATGTAACGTTGTAAAACTTTTAAACCAGAATTCGGATAATTTGGTTTTGTTAATTAACTTGGTTTGCATAATTAATTGAGTTTGGTTTGGTTAAACTTTTATCTTATTTGGTTCATGTGATTTGGTTTGATTTGCAGACACAGCTAATCAATCAACAATTTAATCAATTAGTCATATTACACATATTACTTACTACTTTGCATAACCACTCGAGAATCAACCGTTCCTCCGTTTTGGACCTATCAAAAAAATAAAAACTCATATTTATTCTTATACTATATTTGTTCTTGTAGAGTGTAAGCGACAACGTCTGAGTTCCTAATTTAGATAAAAACGTACACATTATTGTTGAATAGAAACCCGAAATTAAAAAACTTGTTTAGTTTATGATAATAGCTAACCGACTAAAACAATTCACACAGACATATACAATTCATTATCCACATATCATTGGTTGTTAGGTAGCACTATTTCTAATTATTGCTAGTGAAAGAACACGGATCTAGGTGTGCGATTTAGGGTTTAGGATTGATATGTAAATTGGGGATTTGAATGAGAAAGAACAGGGATTTAGGTGAGGGAGAAGCAGATGTCGGTCTCCGGGAATGAGGGGGCCGACGGCTAGGGTGAGGGAGAGGGGTTTCGGCTAAGGTTGAGGGAGAAATAGACTTATGGAATAATTGTTGTGTTATTGCTTGCCTCTATCCTTCTCCTAACACAATATATATAATCCGACGAATTCCCTCTAACTATTCCAATAATTAACCTAACCGAATAACCCACAATAGTCCCGAAATACCCAATATAATATCAAATGCCCCGAATAATAATAATTAACGACAAATAAACCCTCAAATAATATGTTTCTGACAGCTAGATAATTATATTGGTGGTATATATTTTTATTAGATGGCTTGCGTATTATTATTTCATATTTCTGATGAAGTACATCAGTTCCATATATGTATTATGTTTAAGGGTTTAAAAGGTTGCTACATAATTTGTATATGACAACATGTTCCTAATGAATCAGCAATCAAACATGTGGAAGTGATGGAGGAGCATCAACATGACAACAAATTGCTCTACTCATGCTTCAATGTGCTTGCTGTTTACCTTCACAAGTTCACTTCCCTCTATAGTCTATACTACACATCTCCAACCACACAAACACATGACACGATACGAAAGTGCTAAAACTGTCAAACAGCAAACTTCCAGTTGCAGCATATTCACGAACCAAAAGCCACATTCACTATACATATAGCTGTATCAGACGCATCATCATCTATTCTCATTTGACAGATGCACAGCAGACCAAATGAGCCCAGTAAGGCCTTCCCTTCTCTTTCCTCTTCTCCCTCTTAATCTCTGCCGGGAACCTCGCTGGAGAGTTCCACTCTTTCCTCCCAGCACCTTCCTCCTGAATGGTAGTAGAACTCCTGACCCCATTGTCACTTCCTTTGCTGACGACCCCTGCAGCATTTTCCTTGACATGGGTTGGGGACGACCTCGATTTCGTTTCCTGGTTCGCCTCGCCTAGCAGGCTCTTCAAGGGAGTGTGCTGCTTCCCACCAGTATGGCTCCGATTCGTCACCTTCGCAATGATCTCTTCGTTCTTTTTCCTTCCCTGTGACTCGTTTACCACGTTAGTGATGGAGGGGAACCATCCAGCTTGAGCTTTTGACTGTTGCGGGTTCTGTGCTGACTGGATTTCTGAAGACGCACCAGCAGCTTTTCGTTCACCTGCAGCTCTTGGCTCGACAAGGGTCATGAAAGATGGGGCCTCAAACATATCCGTCTTGTCGGAGTCTTGTGGAGCATTTGTCTGCGCTGTGCTGACTGGCATATCTGATTGGGCGGAGAGTACTGCTTTTACACATAAAAACACTTGGAAAACTGAGTGCATGCATGACAAATAAACCAAACTACACATCTCTCCCTGGGAATAAACACAAGAAGAACCAATAATTAAACCATTTCGGGTTGGATTCTAACCAGCAAAAAATAAGTGGGTGTTCATGAATGTACCTGAAGCAGAACCCCAGTGGGCTTCCAGAATATCAGTTTGGCTATTTGATTTGACCAAAAAATCTGCTGCAGATGTACCAAGCTGCTCAGTAGAGGAGTCACCTTCTTTACCGTATGGTTCGGGTTTGTCATGAGATGCATCTGCGACCAAGTCTCTGGTGCAGTCATCTTTAGCTACTAAAGGATTTAATGAATCAAAATCTGAAGAAGTTACACTGTCCTTTGCTACAGGGTCTTGTGAAGACTTCTGTGGAAATTCAGCATCTTCACTTTTAACCAATTCGGGTGTCCCACCAACTGCAAGAGTAGACTCGGTCTCAAGTTTATCTAAGTTTGCCTCAATGTGAGACACTTCACCCATATTTATGCAAGCAGATTCTTCTTTCAATTGTCTCTCTGATGCATTTACTAACTTGTCTGCTATAGCACTGGATTCGTGAACATCTGTAGATTCGAGCATCGCTTTGGATTCAACTGAAGATTTTTCCATCACCGACCCTGACTGTGAGCCCCCAGTTTCTGCTGCAGGTGCAAGGTATCTGTCAATTGTGTCCTCTTGACAATCAGTAGCACTCACACATTCAAGGAAATTACTTTCTATGCTTTTGGCTTTTTGTATACCTTGTTCAGAGACACCTGTTTGTGTGTACTCGATTTCAGGTTCAACAGTTTCCTCGATCTTCATTGAAACATTCTGGTCCACCAAGCTTGATGGAGCTGAATTATCAGCCCCAGTCACATCAGGCCTATCAAGCTGAGCATGAAGTCTTATATTCTCAAAGATGATATTATCAGGCTCTGAAGTTGCTTGGTTGTCATCCTGATCCACCAAGCTTGATGGAGCTGAATTTTCGGCCCCACTCACATCAGGCCTATCAAGCTGACCATGAAGTCTTTCTTTGTCAAAAATGATATTATCAGGCTCTGAATCTGCTTGGTTGTCTTCTTTGTGAGGCTCCATAATGGCTATTTTGCTGTTGTCACCTACATCAGACACTTCATTATTTGGCACTTCATAAGTACCAGAATGAGTGTCGGCAGGTCTTTTAAGTTGTTCAGCTTCTCTATCTGCTGAGGAAACCTGCTGACTCATATCCGATAAGACTTCTGCACTTAAACCTGGAGAAACTTCAATCAATGTAGTATCGGCAGGTCTTTTAAGCTGTTCAGCTTCTCTATCTGCAGATGGAACCTGCGGATTCATATCCGATAAGACCTCTGCACATGAACCTGGATAACTTTCAATCAACCTACTGCTTTCACCTTTCACTTCAGGGCTATCACCTTTCACTTCAGGGCTATCTCCAAGAACCTGAACTTCGGATGCAGTTGAAAGTGTTTCCTCCACCAATTGCCTAATTGGATTACTGGAACAATTATCATCAATTGAAGAGCCAGAGTCCTTGGCTTCATTTGTTATTCCATCTGAGCCTAAATTGACAGTTTGAAGAATTTTACTCCCTTCACCTTTGAAGCCCTCAATCATGGCCTCAGCATTGCCCACATATTTTATATCACCAAGGACTGAAATAACATGTGCATTCTCATCCTCCATACTATTCACACCCTCTACTGACTCACTGGAAATTGCAGATGCAGGTGCTAACGGAGCATCCATGTTAACCTCTGCAGTATCATCAGAAGTATCATTAGATTTCACATCATCGAAGGAACTTCTAGTTTCTAACTTTCCATGACACTCTTCTTTTAACTGAGGGACCTCGTCCATCTTTGCAGTGTGCACTTCCTCCAGTTGAGAGATGCCAAAGTTTGGTCCAGTACTTGAACTCACAGCCACTGCCTTCTCTATATTAGACATACCTTCTGATGAATTGACAGTAGCATTATCAGCAGACAAAACACCATCTGCCACCTGAACTTCGGGAGTGGCTTGTTCATTTCCTTTTTGATAGGTCCCGTTCAGATCATTAATGTTGTTCTTCGCCACCTCTCCAGAATCATTCATCTGATTTCCAGATATCATTGGATTTAAGTCACTCATCAATACTCCTCCTGTATGAGCAGACTCATCCCCGTGTTCTCTTTCAGTCAAGTCAGTTGTAGCAATTGGAACATATTCTGCAGATGCTGGTGCAACTCTATCTGCCTGAACCTCTGTGATTTGCATTTGTGTTTTCTTGTCTGAAGTACCTGGACCTAATACAAGAGCAGCAAGTTACAGTACGTGATCGTAGTAAACGAAAAACCAAAGAGCATATAAGAATTCGTCAACTGTAGAGCACTAAATTAGTCCACGGGTATTAGGAAATCAATCTCAAAATAACTACTTCGGCACAAACTTGTCATATGAGAAAGACAAAATGTTGTCATCCCAGCATGCAGAATAGGGCTGTTTTTTTCTTTATCACAGATGTAATGAACAGTACATTTAAGGAGCTGATGTAACCTTCAAAGAAGTTCAGTTAAACCTTACCACCACCAATTGCCGCCTCAGGGGATTCAACATTTGCTGTATCTTTTTTGTTGATAGTTCCTTTAAAGCCCTCCTCCAAGCGCTGTTGGAACCCCGCAGCGGATCCAGTATCAACAAAGTCATCAACAGCATCCGAGAAAACATCATCTTCTGATCTATTCGATCTCCCCCCTGTTCCGCCACTGCTCATCTCGAATTGACTTCTCGCCAAAGCTTTCGGACCTTGGACAATGAACACACACAGAGCACCATGGATTCATTAAGTAACACAAACCCTGTGCTTCAAACAAGCAACGGAAGGTAATGATGTCTTTTATCAGCTTAAAGCATATACAAGTAAGCAGTAGCTTTGGGTACGAAGGGCAAAACTCAAAACTAACATGGCCAAAAACAGCGCTGGCTTCGGAAATGTATGTTCCCCTGACACATTGCTTACAAGACTAGCAGAGATCACAATAATGATACAAGCATATAGAAAGAGAAGATGAGGTGGAATGGAATGAGGGGAAGGAGAAAAGGTTCTGCTCACTAGGGGTCTTGAGATCTCCATCAGAGTGCTGATCATCATCATCAGAAACAGGGGAATGGCCAGTCTGAAGCTGTGGGAGAAGGCTGTAGCCTGAAATTGTTCCACATATCTTCCTGTGAGCACGCCGGTGCCTTGCGTTCGGATGTGGGTTGGGAAACGGCCACCCACATTTTTGACAGACGTGGACTCCTCCATGGCTCTCGTGCCCTGTTACCCACGCAAATTCACACCATATTTCACAAAACCCTATATTTCACAAAACCCACAACGCACGGCAAGGATAAACAGCAAAAGAAACGAGATGGTAATCAACCAAGCAGTAGAGGCAATGCGCGATCGAGAAGGGTTCAAACTTTTGGAAGTAAGACGAAAAGGAAAAAGGGCGGAAAGGGGTCGCGAGAAAGAAATCAAAGCCGGGAGAGAGTTGAACTGCGGCGGCCGAGAAATTAAGAAATGGGAAAGAAAAGATGGTGACGGGACCAAATCCATGGCGGAAAACGAACCTGGTGCTGCAGCAAGAGTGACATTGATTCCGTGATCTGCTCGGCTTCCACTCTCCATCTCTTTTAAACGAAAACCCAAGATAGCTAGAGAGAAAGAGCGAGAGAAGAGAGTCCGGGTTGATCGACTGACTGAGGTCCGGGAGAAGGAGAAAAATGGGGGGACAGAGAGAGAAATTGGTAACAAAGATTTGGGGAGAGGTATCAAAAAACCCAAAAAGGCGAGACTTTTCACACGTATCAAAGAGCAAGAAAACAAGTCTACGGCAAAAGAAATGGAGAAGGAAGAAAACGGGGAAACGGGTCTTTCTCTCTTCCCTGTCCGTTTTTTTCCTTTTTACTGTCTCTACCCTTTCGGATTCCCGAGACCGTACGGATCCAACGGTATCGGCGGCCGCCGGCGTTTACCCGGAGCCCGGCCTCTCTATTTCAGTATTTCTCGCTCTCCATTGTGCAAATTACATTTTGATCCCTATACTGTTATCCTTTAGCAAAGCACTCCTTCCGTCTATTTCTCCATCCTATCTCCCGTTTCCTGTGGGTGCTAAGTCTCTAAAAGCCCTTAACCCCAGCTAGCTCGTAGAAGAGAGTCTTCTTCTTCCCCTGACTATCTTTTTCCCTACCTCTCCGACGAAATGAGCTCTTCCTCCGACCGCCGGCGGAACCCGACGGAGCTCGTCCTCCGGCAGGCCTTCACGAATCTCCAACACAATTGTTCAGCCTTCCTTCAAAACTTCGCTCAGCTCCCTCTCCTCAATCCGAACTCCCATTCTTCCTTCCAAACCCACCTCCAAGCCTCCCTTTCCCACCTGCAGAACCACTCCAAAGTAGCAATTGATGCTGCCGTTTCTCGCTTCAACCCACTCCCTCCTTCGTCTTCCAGAAACCCGCTCTGGGCTCGGATTCCGTCCGACCCGGTTCTCCTATCCAATTCCACGCCTGCAGCTGCTACTCCGCCCTTGACTCCTCAGGCCATCGAGGAGCGCTTGGCTGGCGTCCCCGTCTACGCCTTGTGCAACTCCCGCGATGAATTCGTTCTGGTCTCTGGAGTTTCAACGGGGAAGTCGCTTGGATTGATGTGCTTCAAGAAGGAGGATGCAGATGCGCTCCTTCACCAGATGAAGAGCATGGACCCTGAGATGCGTAAGGATGGGTCTAAGGTTGTTGCCGTTGCTTTGAACAAGGTTAGTCTCTCTTTTTTTTTTTTCTGATTCTCTTCTTTAGGCTTTGATACCCTTTTTCCCTTGTTCAATTTTGGTGTTGATATCGTGGCTTCTGGGCAGGTTTTTCAACTCAAGGTCGATGGAGTTTCGTTCAGATTGATACCGGAGTCTGCCCAAGTGAAGAATGCTCTTACAGTAAGTGTGTTACTGGTTCAAGTTAAAGACTAAAACCTCACTGCTGATAAGTTGCAGTTTTGAAATGCTGTTTTGGTGTTTGTTGTGATCCCTGAGGTTGGTGTTAGTTATTCCATTGCTATGTTTATGTGCATAATAATTCATGATCGGTGTGAGTGACAATGTGGTTCAAGCTGAGGAGCTCTATTCGACTCTGCATAACTCGTGTATCTAAGCATAGTGTGGAACAAGCTCTATAGATGGGACATGTCAATCCTCGTTATTTCTATAGTTAGAGCTCTTGCTTCACATTGCACCTGGTAATCAGAGGCATGGACCAATGATCATGGTCTAATAAGTGAGTACAGAGGCCCTACTGCTGCAATCGAGTATTAATCTTACATCTACTACATCGTCTGATTGTTTTCGGGATATTCAATTATTAGGATATGCATCTTGGTCTGTTTCCCCACTCATGAAAACTAACAAATCCATTATGTTGCTATATGATAATCGTGCTTCCCTGAATATGAACCACTTTTGGAAGTTGCTCTTGTCCATGATTGCCTGTTAAACTTGGCGCCTCTGTTTTCTAGAAGCAGCACGCATGATTTCATCATAATTCAAATAATGCAAAACTAAGTTAGGGTTATTCATAAGGCTCATTGTTTGGAGGATGTAATTTCCTATACCTAATGTAATGTCATCACTCGTACTTCTTCATGCTATGATTATCTCGATCCATCAACAAAGTTGCTTACTTTCAGTCATTCACATGCAGGAGCAGGAAAAGGCTGGACTCTCTGATGGAGGTTTCCCTGGGGTTCCAGTTTTCCAGGTTTAGTACACATTTAGGCATTTCACAATGGGTTGTGCTTTCTGGTTCTTTCTGTTTTCTGCTGCCAGTTGTAACACATGCTGAGCTTAATGATTACACTTGCTACTTGCCAGCGATAATGGATAGATGAATCCTCATAATCCTTATTTTGAGTTCAAAGAACTAATAAGTATTAAGTTATTTGTGTCATGCAATATATATGTTCAATAACTAAATTCCCTGTTTTACTCAGTTGGGCAGCGCAGCCTTTTTGCTCTATTTCCGTTCTTCTTCTTTCTCATTGTCTTTTCACATTCTTGATATTTCAGTCAAGAAGCCTGGTGTTAAGAAGCCAAACCAAGAGCTATCGCCCTGTATTCTTTAGAAAGGTCAGTTAAGGAGGTAACAGCCTTCCCTACATGCAGTAGTTTCTTTAGAAAGGAAAGTAACTCTTTTCCCTTGGTAATTGTAGGAGGACTTGGAAAAGTCTCTCTACCGAGCTTCACGTGAACAGAAGAAACTGAACCCTCTCTTCAGGGATGGGGATATTCAGGTTTATAGATTTTGATATTCCCTGTTGCCTGTTGGTTTCAAGTTTCATCTGTCTAACCTACCTTTTTCTTTCTGTAGGTGGCTGTTTTTGAAGAAGTAATCAAGTCCATGAAGGTAAACCTCCGTAACCCTTCTTTGGATAAAAACTGTTTGATAATGTTTCATGTATGAGGGGTGAATCCAAGGTTGAGCTTGGCTTCATGGGGTGCATGATGCACCCTTTTCCTTGCATTTAACGCAAGGTTTCGAGTTTAGGGAGGAGAAGGTAAAGTAAGATAAACTTTCGATTTTGTTGCAGGAGAATTCGGGTTCAACGTGGAACGATGTAGTCTTCATCCCACCTGGGTTTGATGTCTCAACTAATCCTACCGCCGAGGAACAGGAGTGAAAGCTGCAATTTGCTAGATCAGACGTTCTGAGTTTCGACACCCAGCATATATAGTGTGTGTAATGGTTTGTTAAAGCCTTGATTAGGAATAGTCATTTGCTTCATGAACATGCTAAAAGTTCATAGCTAGTTTTCCTCTTATTTAACTGTGGTTACGGTGTTGATGTCGTCGGATCATATGATCCCATCCGTCATCTCAATTGTTAGATGCACGCAATGACATTGTTGTAAAAGTAAAACGCTTGAACATGCATGCGTCTTAGACATTGTCGCGCCTCCATCAACGTGCTAATCGGTTTGTAACAAGAGGAGAAAAATAGTCTCATGTGGCGAGATCACCGTGTTTACAGTAACTTGGGGGTGAAAAGAGACTCCATGAGAATCGGATCTGATGGCAGGGAGGTTCAACCAGTGAATCGTCCACCTTCCACGCCAATTCAATCCCATTTCCTCCATTTCTGTTGCAGTCTCCCATCGCCCTATTGACCCAATCAACCTCTGTAAAAATCAGTCTCCCATGTACATTTTTTACCATTTACCATAAACCTTGTTGGGTATATATGCTCCATCCCAACATCGACTACATATCCATTCCTCAATCAATCGATTCCACAATCACTAGCGTTACCACACAACTAATCTTCATCATTAGCTCCCGTCGCTCTTTGTCGTTCATACATCGATATCGAATTTATCAATATTTGATAATGGGCTCCCTACTTTGTTACCGGTGGTTAAAGTCACCATATCGTGGCCACTATCACGAAGCATTTGGGATGGTGGCGATTGGAGTAATGATGATCATGTTGATTGCAGGGCCCCAGCAGGCTATTGCGGCACAGAATTTCTTTCAGGACGTAGACATCACGTGGGGCGGCGGCCGTGGCAAGATCCTCGACGGAGGCAACATGATCTCTCTTTCTCTTGACAGGGACTCCGGCTCGGGGTTCCAGTCCAAACTCGACTACATGTACGCCAGAATCGACACCCAGATCAAGCTCGTCCCCGGGAACTCCGCCGGCACCGTCGTCGCTTACTACGTATGTCTCGTGTTGGCTCCATCCATCTTACGTAATTACTCTACTTAACGATTTATTACCGTAATGCGAATGATTAACTAATTTAACATTGTATCAAAACGAAAGATGTCGTCGCAAGGCCCCGTCCACGACGAAATCGACTTCGAGTTTCTGGGCAACGTGAGCGGACAACCCTATATACTTCACACGAACGTGTACACGCACGGACAGGGCAGCAGGGAGATGCAGTTCTACCTCTGGTTCGACCCTACGCGAAACTTCCACACCTACACCATCATCTGGAAGCCCCAACACATCATGTAATTACACCCCACAAGATAAATGGTCGTTTCTTCTCTTAATTAGCATGATAATAATCAATCATAATTTCTTAATCTAATGATCTATGCAGCTTCATGGTGGACGAAATTCCAATCAGGGTGTTCAAGAACCTTGTGAAGTACGGGATCCCCTACCCAAGGAAGCAGCCCATGAAGCTGTACAGCAGCCTGTGGGACGCCGAGGATTGGGCCACGAGAGGTGGGCTCGTGAAGACCGACTGGACCATGGCCCCGTTCACGGCCTACTTCCGCAACCTGGCGGCCCATCAGTACAAGAACTTCACCCACAACGGGAGAGGGTCCTTCAGGCAATTGGGCCACGATGACTTGGGCCCCTACGCCAGGAAGAGGCTGAGGTGGGCCCAGATGCACTTCATGATCTATGACTACTGCACCGACTTCAACCGGTTCCCGCAAGGCCCACCTCCCGAGTGCAAACACGCCCGGATTTGATCCATCTTTCTTCTTAGCAATTGTTACATCGTTTTTTCATACATTTTTCGGTGTATTGTCGACGCATTTATCGTTCGACAACAATGACTGACCTCAATAACGTTGTTGTTTTTTTGTCTAGTTAGTCTGGTTATAGTTTTATAAATTTATTCCGATCCCGAGTGATCATCAATTGTTGCACCGATCAATTAATGTTGTTGTTCTTCTTCATCGCCATCGTCAGTGTCTTGATCTGGAGTCGTAGAAATTCATGTTATTTGATTCAAAATAGATAATTTGATCCTATGTAAAATTTAGTTCTCGAGTAATCAAAAACCACATATGTGCCGGTTTTGATTGCTGAAATGGGACGAATTCGTGGAAAAAAAAACCGAGCAATTCGAAGTATTAAACGAACCGAAATCCGCTCTAACTAAACTTGGAAAAATGAACTTAGCCCCTAATCCAAAAGACAAACAATACCTAAACCAATAAACCATTAAGCCCTGGTTGGTTCAGTATGTTTCTTCGGCGCGAGAACCCATAGAACTTTGAGTTAAATATTTCCGGGAGAAGAAAATGGCGTTTGTAAACTCGGAGTTCAAATTATTCTCGGGAGGGACTGGGTTTTCTGGCAATCCTTCTTCTGAGCCCCCTCCTCGTCCCCTACCTCCGCCAGTTGAAGTTCTTGCTTCTGAGGTATTTGTCTTTGTACTTTTCGAATCTCTCTTACCGTGAGCTCGTTTCCCCTTACTGGTCGCGTATTGATCTGTTGAAAACTTGGTCACCATTTTGTGTTTCAAAGGTTTCCTCAACTGTGAAATGCTTGCTGGAGGCTGTGAACTTGGATGACCTCACTTTGCTCAAGGTGCGTGTTTCTTTTTTTTTTTTTTTTTTTTGTCCAAAAACTTTACTCTCTTTGTTTTGGTCTTGAAGAGGAATGAGAAAGGGTATGGAAGAATGTAATATGCGGGATTGAAAGATTGTAACTTTGGATCAGTTGAATTGAATTATTTGCATCGATTTCGTTGTTGTTTCACTAGGGCCGGGTGAGTACAGAAGAGGTTTTGGGAGTTCCTGACTCTGATTTGGTCCCTGGTGTATACGAAGGTTATAAGGCTTTTCCCATCACATATGTATTATGGACTTTTGGTTAGCTTGTTTGTTGAATTTTGCCTGCTTAAACTGCCATTGACAAACTTTGATTTGTTTCTGCATTGGAAAACTAGGGGGACTGAAACTTTGGGAGGGTTCGCTGGACCTTGTTAAAGCCCTCCGGTCCGAGATTCATAAGGGGGAATTGTCATTTAGAGGGAAGAAAGTACTAGAGGTGTGTGTATTCTGGGTTTTTCCTGTTTGAAATTCATGACCAGAGAAGGGATTTAATGATTAGTGACTCTGTTTGGACACTAGTTAAACCTTATTAACTTCCCTTCAGGTTTTGAAATGATCGTTATTGTACAGCTTATGATGTGAACTAGGTTGAGCAGAAGTAGGTTTCAGAGTTTCATTTAGTCGATTGTAAGAGATGATTCTGTGAATTTGAAAAGTTCCTAGTGTAGAAGCTTGAACCTGACAAGACCATGTAACTTCTTAGGTTGCATTTTGTATTGGACGAAGAAAGATTGTTGGGAAGGAGATTGAAAATGACCTACTGATTTTGATGTCAGGTCTTTCAACAGTGATTAGATTTGCAAAGAAAAGGTCTAGCGACTGGCAGGAATGCTGAACTTGCATTTTAATAAGTGACTATATGATGTTGGTATTAGTAGTTTGTCATTAGAGATTGCAAAACCAGATATCTATGCATGCAGCATGCATCATGGTTTTGTCATGATTCATCTTTTGTGCTTGTACATTGTCTGACTGGTTAAATAATAGCACTAACACAAATAAAAAGAATGTATTTTCTTGTCCTTATTTTCTGTTCTATACTCATCAATAAATTTCCTTCATGATTCTCAGCTTGGATGCGGCCATGGACTTCCTGGGATTTTTGCCTGCCTAGAGGTAAACAAATGCACATCATTCTTCTAGCTCTGATGGTGTGTAGAAATTCACACCCCTAGTAACCTATTTGGGCCCTATTGCATCAGGGTGCAACAGCTGTCCACTTTCAAGATTTCAATGCCGAGGTCCTGCGGTGTCTCACTATTCCAAATGTAAATGCCAATCTTACACAAACTTCACAATCTACAGCATCCAAGGACACCATCCCCATTTTTGAAACCGAAGTAAGATACTTTGCTGGTGACTGGAGCCAAGTCCATCAGTGTCTTCCTCACGAACACAACGATGTAAAGGACACAGACAGTAGCTCAGGGAAGAATCTAGTTTACGAGTACGATATAATACTAATGGCTGAGACAATTTATGTGATCTCCGCCCAACAAAGTCTCTACAAACTCATAAAGAAGGTGTGGTGCAACTTATTCGATTGTTGATTAAATTGTCACATTCTGTTGCATAACTACCGATTGCTTGTCTCGTGGATTTCGAACTGCAGTGCATGAAACGTCCTGGTGGAGTTACATACATGGCAGCCAAAAAGCACTATTTTGGAGTTGGTGGAGGAACCCACCAGTTTCTGTCTATGGTGAAGAAAGACGGTGAGCTGGCTCTTGGGGGATCATCATTCTACTGAAACTCTGATATCATTTGGTGTTTCTTCTCCATGCAATGCAAGCAAGACCGAGTGACATGATTGCTGATGTGTGTCGCAGGTGTTATGGATGCAAGCCTAGTTGCTGAAGTTGCTGATGGCTCTTCGAATGTCAGAGAAGTTTGGAAGCTCTCTGTGAAGAGTGGCTTAAAATCTTAGCATACTTTGCTTCGTAAGTCGTCAGCTGTATCATCATCTGCTGATGAATTTGCAGCAAGCGCTTCTATGCAACTTAATATCATCCAAGATAGTGGCATATGGTGCACAGATTTAGACAAGGTATGGTCTCCCGTTTTGATAGGTCAAATTTTTACACTAAGCGGGAACAATTTTGTTGCAAAATAGTGGCTTGAACTTGTATAGTTGTAACTATTTTCGCCGGAGTAGAGGATTTAACATGCCTGGAATTGACATGTTTACTGTCCTGCAACAAATTGGCTGGTTCATGCCCTTAATGTTTGGACCATTGCACTATTCTCAAGTCTCATCCCACTTGCCATTTATTATTGCAAAGCATTACTACCTTAGTACTCTCAAGTCCCAATCCACCTACCTTAGTACTAAACAATTAGTTGTGTGACAGAATGATGTTGAGAAACCGGGAAGCAACCACAAGCAATAATCGAATGCACAAGACACACGATTTTTACGTGGAAAACCCAAATCGGGAAACACCACGGGACCTTTGTCCAAGTCACAACTCCACTAGATTTTGGTGGGATTACAAGTCCTCTCTCGACTGGCTAGAGGATTACAAATGGGGAGGTGCGTTTAATATCCAAAAACTGCTCAGCAACAGTCGGACAAGTAGGGAATGCTGGGGTGAACCAGAAAAGTTTGGGTAGAGCCGGATCTAAATGTTGGCTAGGCAAGCGTCCTGTAGTAAGAGGAGTAGTTATGAACCCTGTAGACCATCCCCATGGGGGTGGTGAAGGGAGGGCCCCAATTGGTAGAAAAAAACCCGCAACCCCTTGGGGTTATCCTGCACTTGGAAGAAGAAGTAGAAAAAGGAATAAATATAGTGATAATGTGATTCTTCGTCGTCGTAGTAAATAGGAGAGAAAATCGAATTTGTTTCTTCCTCTTTTCAAAAAAAAAAAATAGGAGAAATTCACTGTGACACGTTCGTTAAAAAAAAATCCTTTTGTAGCAAATCCTTTATTAATAAAAATAAATAAGCTTAACATAAAGGCAGAAAAAGAAATCATAGTAACTTTAACCTATCTTAATTCTCTTTTTTTACTGATCTAGAGTTGTGGGCGAATGACGGGAATTGAACCCGCGCATGGTGGATTCACAATCCACTGCCTTGATCCACTTGGCTACATCCGCCCCTAGAAGGCCCCGCTGACCCGAAGTGATTTAGAAAGATTCTTCTTTATCGATGGTGATCGGTCATGGTATCCATAGCGTTGCTTCTTTTTCGGCCAAATCCTGATTTCGTTTTCCTTCTCCCGGTCGTCGAGCCTGATCGACTCGATTCTTTTCCCTGCCCCCCGGCCTCTCACTTCGTTTCGTTCTTCTTCTGTATTGTCGCTTGAATGAAGACACCTGATCGGCCCGACTTTCCCGAATGTCCACCGCCGGCCCTTCTCCTTTCCGGGTCTGCTTTTTTCGTGTCGTTTCAGTCGTCGTGGTCGACGGGGAATAAAGAAATTAATGAATGTTCTTTTGGGAAAATGTATAATAATACACCTACCGAGACGAAAGCCAAAGGTGAGTCTCGTAGGTGGACGTATCGAATCGAAATAAGATCTCAGATTGACATCTTGATACACTGATTTACCATAATAATAAATAGAGTCAATGGTTACTCCGCCGTGGAAGGAGCCGCTTCTTTCTTGCTTGATAGGGGGGCATTTACCAGCGCAGACTAAAAGTGCTCTCCGAACCGTGCTGGATAGTCACCCATCACACGGCTCTCGCTCAAACCCAACCTGTGGTGGATCCCGGGGGACAAAGTAAAAGCGCTTGATCTTTTGCCCCATACTTTGAGATGCTCCTCCCCGTCGATCAAGCAGCGACGCTGCTCGTGATAGTCTTAGCTTTAAGCCGCTATCGTTCGCTTCGGATAAGTCAAGTCTCTTCGGTCGGTTTGCTCAGGTGGTCTTCCCTTATCTTCCCTAACGTTTAGAGTTGTTCTGGTTTGAGAAAGGAGCACCGGCCGAGCACCCTGAATGAATAAGAAATGGACAGCAGAGGGAATCAATGATTCTTATTCAACCGAGTTGAAGCTAGCAACATGTCGATTACACACCGGAGGTTGGTAAGAACTGAGGGACAATGCCCCCTAACCTAAGTAGGCCTACCAGCAAAGCAACTGTTGATCGGGCGGGGGGCGCTTTGCTTTCGTGCAACGCCCTCGCAGCGGGAGGAGGCTGTTTTTGAAAGGAAAGGCCCTTTCTATGTTATTAGTAAAGCCTAAATGTCCTTATTGAAAAATAAAGCGCTAACGCGCCTTATTTTGAAATAATTTATATCCTTCTAAAAGCCCTGATATGAAAGAAGCTTACTTACTAATAAAGCGGCAACACCTTCTTTCTCAAAGTCGACGTTTCGCGCTTGTTACTTTAGAAAGATTGCAGGGGCGCGTTAGCGCTTTATAAAAAAAATAGAAAGTAAAGGCTCTTCTCCTTTTCTACGAATCTACAACTCTCTTTACTGAGCGAGACTCCATCCATACCCCTTCCCTACTAGTGGGTTATTCTTTATTTTCCATTCTATCATTTGTTTGACAGCTTAAACTAGGCTCCATTTTCTATAGGTTTTCGGTCTTAATCAAGATAGGTCAGGGGCGTGTCGGAACGGTCGGTGGCTGCTTAGTCTCATCCGAGAGTTTGTACTGCTCTTTTTCTTTGAAAAAAAAAGAAGGGGTCGATTTAGGCTCCTTCCCTTCCACTGCGTAGCCGCGCTAGCAGGTACTATGAGCCCTCTGTCCCACGCATCTAACCAGCTCGCGTGGTTCACCGGTTCCACCGAAAACTCTCATTTGTTGAAGCGGAGCATAGTGCGCTTTAGGCGCCGAGCGAGAAACGTCTCTTCTTTCGTTTCGGTTTATTCACTGATCTGAAACTTAGCACTTGTTTTCTTATTGATTCCAGGGGCGGCGGCGTTCTTGAATGAAGTCTATCCAAACCGAATTAGCACTTCTCAGATCAGGCTAGGCTTCTCCAGCTGAGCTAGGCGCCGGGGCCCTAGATGCGCTAGCGATCGGCACATAGGGGGTGGTTGCCCGGGTTTCTCGGCCTGGTATCCTGCACCTCGCGTTCATGATATCTACATTCAACTGTGCCCCGGAGACACGGTCGAAGCACGCCCGCCCAGTGTGCTTCTTTCACGACATGCTCTGGTCCCGGGTGTTTTCCAGTGGTCTTCTAGCATTAGAAGAAGTCGTGTCCGTCCCCGACATCTGCAACGTCCTCCCACGCTTTTGTTTTTTAATATAGGACAAACTGAAGGAAAAGACTGACCCATTCGGTGACTTTCACGGTCGCCCTCACTGAACCGACTTGAATCTGAACTACGATTCTGAAAGAGTCTGACCGAAATCGGATTTCCTTTTCGTGCCATATGCGCTTAGATGTGACTTTTTTTTTCCCCTGTCTTTTCCCGGTCTAATGTGTAAAAACTCTCCAAATTGTTGACCAAAAGAAAGACCTTTCTATCTTTCTCAGGCCTAAATGCTACTTGTTTGCAAGGCAGAGCTATCGATGCTATGATCACCTCATTGAAATAAAGATCTTTATTGAGATTAAAAAAAAAATCCTTCTTACTTCGCCCTTCGGGCTCACATATTCCCCTCCTCTCCTTTCAGTCGAGCAACTTCGTTCCTTCGCCCTTCGGGCTCACTACTTCGTTCCTTCGCCCTTCGGGCTCATAATAAACCTTCGGTCGAGCAGGAGCTAAAGCACTCTCTCTTACTTCAAGACTGGAAGTTCTTCCCCAGGGTGTATATTCCTTAGATTGAAGAGATTGAAAGCAGATTATGCTTTCTCTCCTCTCCAACCAGTCGAGTCACTTCCTACCTCGGAATCTTCTCAGTCGGCTCTTCCTCTCCCCTACAGTCGAGTGACTTCGTACCTTCTTATTATACGTAATTCTTTCTGTCTGCAGTCGTCCTTGACAAATGAGACTCGGCTAGCTTTGAAGAGAAGACAGATGAAATAGAATAGGAGGTGTGATTGAGGAAAATGAGAAGATAAGCGCCGGTGTCTTTTCGATTGACGGCTTTGTCTGCAAGGCAAAGCGCGGATTAACCGTGCAGCCTGTCACACGTGTCTTGAAAGCATCTCAGGTGAGATAATGGGCTTTATTTCCGCTTTTGCCGGAGCGATTGCAGGAGCAATCAGCGCAGTATCCTCGTTCCTTGGCAGACTGGGTGCTTTCGGCCAGATTCTTGTCGGCGTCGGCTTGCAGCTTGTTGCTCGCAAAATCCAGAAAAAGAAAAGGTAATGCGTCAAGGTAGCCCAGCTTCTTACTATTTCTTATAGGAATGGGATTCATGCATCGAAGCATTATTGGGAATTTTCTAACTAATGCCGCATCTGATCTGCTAATTGAATCAGATATTCTTGAACTTCCTCGAAGAGGTGAATCAGAAATAGGATCTCCATGTCCAGAATCGGAGGAAGAATACATGGTCTAAGAAGAGGCTTAATCATTTCATCCCCTGCATGTTTTCTGTGTTTGAATGCCTTGTTAGGGAGGGGGATGCTAATCTTTGAAAGGATCGGTCGATGACCTGACTTGACTTCCCCTGGTTGCCTATCACCAAGAGCCAACCCAGACAAAGGCTTGAGTAGACCGAAAGCATTGGCACCGGCAGTGGCATTTACAGATCTGGGAGTAGGTGGTGAAAGATAAATCCGAATTCTTTGACTATAGCTTACCAGCGGGAGTAGATTGACCCAGCTATTGCTGCTGCGATTGATGGGGAATCTAAAAACTATTTCAACTGGGAGAGAAAGGATGATGAAGGGAAAGGCCTATTTGCCAACTAATGCCGCTTTTCGGACGAAGAAAGAAAGTCATAAGCAGCTGGTGTGGACACAAGAGAAGACGAAGGATGAAGAGAGGCTAAACTATTAAGGGATTTCCCATATCGGTTGCTACTAGTGTTATCTCTTTACTCGGAAAACTACCTTTAGCTTTCGATTTCGACGAATCTGCACTTGGCCTGAAAGTCCCATCCCTGGGACCTGTAGTGACACGAGAACAAGAAAGCTTGACCCGATCTAAGGACCTGAAAGCTTCGACACAGGACAGAGAAGTTAGGGGTAGGGGTCTTTCCTCTCCGTTACCTTGTTGGGTCAACCAATTGCATTACTTCTTACTTCTTTCGGAAGCTTATGCGGGATTCTTTCTGAAAAAGCATGATAGTTGTGCTCTACCTTTCTCCGCCTTTCCCGTCCTTGTCTGTCTTCTCAGAAATAGCAGCATTCCATTGCAGAATTATCCGGAGCTTAACCAGATGTCACGCAAGAACAAGAAGAAAGCGCCCGCCCCTGTTCTGTGGCCTATAAAATATATGGCCGGGAAGAAAGAGTTTGAGGTTGCAAGAATAAGCTCTTTGATAGAATCCCAGAAAGAGAGAATAGCCAACCAAGAAAGATGGGCTCAGCCCGAACCAGCTTCTTCCTTGTTCCCAAAGTAGGAGTAGGTTTCCTGCTTCGGGCAAAAGGAAGAGTCTTGACTTGTCGTTAAATGCTATTCCAGAAGAGAAAAATAATATAGAATGAGGTGGGGATCAAATCAAATAAATACGTTCAAAAGCCCTCTTCTGATTCGATATCTGGTCCCCTACCTGCTTTTTCAATGAGATTCGATGGAGTTCGATAGGTGCCAAGTAGATGCATAAAGAGGTGTGTTGGGATCTTGGGGGAGATGAATAAAAATGGAATTGGATAGTCGGATGGCTAGGGACGAATTGCTTCCTCAGAGCCGGTTCGGTAGACCTGGAAAGAGTTATAGATTGGTTTACCGGCTTTGACATCTAGGGTAATGATAGCAATTGGTACCTGAGCTACTAGTTGAATCAAGGTCTTGGTACCGTACTGGCATGAAAGCATTTTCCCTTACTCCCTTCGCCCTTCGCCCTTCTCCCTCTCAGTTTCTATATGCGAACTCTCCCCCTCTCCTTTCAGTCGAGCTACTTTGTTCCTCGCCTTACAGTCGAGCATATTCTAACCTCGCCGAATGCAGGTAACTGCCATGGGTCCACAGAGATCGGTATGAATCAGTTCCAAAGGCCTTGATGCTCGTCACTTGCATTCTTTTGGAAGAGGGGTACGGTCTTGCTTGCCTAGCATACACCCTTCGCTCCTCTCGCTTTGCTCGAGTGGCTTTCGCACCTTGAGGAGTGCGGTGATAAATGAGGTAGAACCCTAACCAAGTCTGTCTTACTTAACTTCACTAAGCTGTTGAAGTTAAGATGCACCAATACAATCTCTAATGCCATAAAAGATTAGGCTCCGTACCTATTTTATTTGCCTGAGACTCAATAGACTTTCCCTAGAAGATCCATATTACTTAATTGTGAATCCTGACGCTAAATCCTCGCATTGCACCGCAGTAAGTTTCCTAGGTAAAGCTTTGCTTACCTAGGCACCTCAAGGACACCCTTCTTGGATCAACAATCAACCACAATAGCTCTCACCAACATGGTGGATAACAAGAACAAGAGCAAGGCAAAGAGAGGTTTAGAGATACCAAAAAACATATTCGTACACCTTCTGTCCAGCAGCTATTCCCGACAAACTAGAGCTCCAAACGACGATCCCTCCGGTCAGATTGAAGCCCAGTTATTTGCGAATCCACTGTCCAAATTTCAGGACGATCCAACGGTTCAATTTTCCAGAACGCTCACTTGAACAAGCTGCCCTGCTGTAGAAACGAAAAAACTGCAGTTCTTTCTCTCTTCTCTCTTTTTCCTTATCTCTTCTCTTTTCTGATTCTCTATCTCTCTCTCAAAAAATGAAAGGCTGTCACCTCTTTTTACTTTTGAGTAGACAATAACTCTCTATTTTGAAAATAGAGGATCTTCTAGAAACGAACCAAAACTCAAACTCAAATCAGTTAATCCAACCACCATATGAGTTGGACCAACCCAACAAATGATAAAGAGGTTGGTTGGAAAGGAAACTTTATTTATAATATTGGTCACTTTCTTGATTCTTCAATGCTATTGGTTTTAATTGGTGGAAATGGAGATTGAGATGGTGTGTTTGATTTGATATGATTGTCACCATGGTGGGTGACCCATTTACTAGCTACATGATAAAGGGGCGATGCACATTATTGATTTGAGAATTAGATATATTAATTGGCCAGTTTACTTAAGGGGTTCAGTAAAAGAAGGTAGGGTACACCGTGACTATTCTGCACCCGCTTTCTCCAATTACCCAACCCGTATTCTCCCTCTGGCGATTGGCTTGGCGGCTGCCCAAGTTTTATAATATGATTCGATGGTGAATGGCTCGGTCTCCCTCCGACGATTGCCTGGCGGCTGCTCAACTCTGGATCTCCCTTCCCCTTCCAGAAACCCTACACTACCCACGTTTGAGTGCAGCATAGACCCTTTTTCTCCCCGCTTCTTCCTCTTTTTTAGACTTACATGGCGGCTGCCCAAGATCAAGATGTGCTATCTAGTGATATGTTATCGGCGAAGTGAGGATTTAGAGCGAGAAGAGGATGAAAATAACAAGTGATTTTTACTATTGAGCTTAACTGTTGAATATATGTTAAACGAATTTAATACAAAATTAATGTTGGGATGAACCGCTATAATAGTGGAATGGAATCCATATAACTAGCAATCTTTGTTGGACTAGGTTTCTTTCGAGGATTTGGATACTATGCCTTATGTGACATAGTGAAGGGGATTTCCATTGTTTGGACATGGAATCCATGTTCTTAGTAGGATCATAAAAGCGCCCATGTTTAATTTAAAATCCTGGTTGGCTTAGGATTAGTTTTCATCAATGGATTAGGAAATTCTAATTACGAATGGATTGATAATCGTAAATCACGTTAAAAAACTATTTGGCTCTATGAGACTTTTCCTAAATGAAGTTGTTGCGGGTGTTGCAAAGATGGGCCCAAGGCGCCCAATAAGGAAGAAGAAAGTACATCATGGGCCCGGTCCGCGGGTTGGTCCGCAAGGCCCAACTCAGGATGGTATAGGAAGCTAGGAGATGAGGCGAAGAAGACCCCAAAAGAGTACAGTCTGGGCGCCTCGTACTTGTTAGAGGCCTGATAGGTTGGTTGGGGCGCCCAGCCAACCTGTCAGGCGTATGGAGTATTAAATGCGATGCTGACGTGGAGCTAAGGAGGGGAAGTTTGATTCAGGGTTGGGTAAGTATAAATAGTGCCAGTGGGTAGCATTTACTCAGGTTGGACTCTCTCACAAAACTCTGGAGCTTACCACTTCTCTATCTAAGACTCAAACTGACTTGATCGTCGGAGGACTAACGGGCCCGGGCGCCCTCCTCCATGTGCGTGTGTACAGGTTAGGCGCCTTGGACATATAGAGTGGGGATAAGTTTGGTGTGAAGTTGGGCTCCAAAGTATCCAGCTCAAACAGAGGCAATCGAACGATGTTACAATTTGATTCAAACGATGAATTTTGTTCCTCGATAATGAATGTGAGATGTTTCGAAATTAGTTACACATGAGACCTAGAGACGTAGCTGGCCACACTTATGTACTCACCCTTCCTTGAGATGTGGTAGTTAGGAATGACAATGGGGCAGGTCCGGGGGCGGGGATTATGATACTCATACCCGCCTCGTGGGAGGTCGGATCCAGGTCGGGTAATTTATTATGGGTCGCGGGTCAGGGCAGGTCGATCCAATGGGTATGCAATTTATATGGAAACATTAGAAATATTCGTTAATTTTATTATAAGAACAAGAAAACAAACCATATTATGATAGATGTAGTACAATTATTGGAGAAATTGATGTTTTCACTAATTTACAACTTTGTTATAGCTAAAATATGATGCAATAAAAGGAAAATCCTAAGTAGTTTGACTAATATTACATGTAATTTAGACAAAAACGGGTCGAGAATGAGGTGGGTCAGGACAGGTCGGATCGTTAAGAGTATCCATATCCGCGTCATACCCGCCCAAAACAAGTTAAACAGGTCAGATAAAATGTGTCAAATGGCTAGTCACATTTATATAGGTGATTAGGTATTTTAGCCTTTTGTGCGGGCTCACCTATTATTACCATCATTGTACTGCGCCATTATGAGATAACTTTTTACAACTACCGTTCACCGGAGGAATTCTTTTTATACCTCCATTTCCCCCCAATTTTACTGCAAATGGTACACTCTGTACGCTGTAGGGTATTGCCAACCGAGCCACCTACCCGTGCGACTTCCCGTTACGGTTCGCACAGTCAGCCGAACGAATCTCCGGTCGGGGAATCTATGAACCCGCAGGCGGAGACGACGAAGTCGTCAAGTCACTGATTCTCAATTTTTTTAAAGATATCGAGTTCCCGCTTTCGACAAACAATCTTATCGTCCTTCCTCGGGCTCCGTTCTCTCGCTTTCCTCGCTCTTTCCCCTTTCATCTCTTTCAGCGCCCGCAACTGTCAGCTTATTCCTGGCTGGTGTGTTGCTCGTTCCGTTCGTGCCCTTGAGCTCCAATGGATGTCGTAATGGCCTGTCCTTCCAAGCTTCTGTCTAATTCCGCTTCCTATTCGTCGTCGTCCCTCGGCCGTGCGGTGGGGCTATTAACGAATTGTCAGGGTTCAGCCGTTGCTTTGGGCTCATGGGATCGCAGTTCCCGGCTGATGCAGTTTTTATCCCCTTCTGGGTCTCTTTCGCTCCGTCGAGCTGCGGTTCGCTGCGAATTGAAGGTAATTTTAGTTGGATTCAGACTGTTGCTTTCGTGAAGTTCACTGGTTGTTTAGATTTTTCCTATTCCTGTGCAAGTCAACGCAGGATTGCACAGGGTTTTAAGTAGAGCCCAATTGAAGCAAGTATTTGAAGTGAGAGAATGTTTTGCCAACGTTATGAGCAGTATAGATTGTCTGACCTAACATGGGAATGGAAGTTTTGGTTTGGCAGCATTGATGTAGCTCTAGTTTTCAATTCCATGCATTCCATACCATTCCTGGAAAGGCTTGAGACTCCTTGATGTAGCTAAAAAGTGGTGTAGTCATTCATTCCAATTCCTTTCAGGTGGAATTTTAATGAGTTGCATTTTCCCCTCTTTAATGACATTTTGCAGAAAGAAGAAACGAAGATTAGGAGATGTTCACCATTTCTGGAAAGGACGCTGCTATCAGGATCGGGGTTGGAGTCTAATGAATGGAGAGTTGTCCCTGACATTTGGAGGTCGTGTGCGGAGAAATATGGAGATAGTATCGCACTGGTAGACCCATACCATCAGCCACCGAGAAATATGACTTATAAGGAGGTCAGATGTTACCATGTGATGACTATGTTTTTCTTTTCACAGGATTTGTAGATTTCAACTTTAGTTTTTCATTTTGCTTTCCATTTATGATAACCAAGTTCACTCCAAATATTTTTCATGTGTGGGTGGTTGTACTTAGTGTCCTAGGTACATCATGTGGCTTTTGCGACATTGCTGAATTTTCCCTTGTAAATGCTAAAGGATAAGCCTTAAAAGTATCAACTTGTTTCTTGGTGTATGGTGTAGAAAGATATGACCTTTTCTTAGAGTAGGGAGCCCTGACCTTTTCTGCCAAGTCAGTTTTTGTTAGTGACTCTTTCTAGTAAATTCTCATCGTATTTTTTTCCTTCTAGGAGCATGCGTGCTTGAGTACAACCATAAATAATAACCTATCTCGGTGAATGAGCTTGATTTTTCAGCATCTTTGTTTTCCTTAATGGGAGTTTTACTAGGGCTTCAAACATCGGCAGGTGCTTTAGACTTGGTATGATACAAATTCCAGGATGGTACAGAAGATCGTATTTGAGTTGATAATCTGGATTCTTATAGAAAGACAGGATAGAAATTTGCTGTGTGATGTTTGAGATAAGTTATGAAGTTTGTTGGAACACACTAAAGCTGAAAATTTGCAGTGCACAAACCAAAATATTTGTTTCTCAAGTGTTCATTTACAGTTGGATTTTGTTGTCAAGCTTTACCCTTCTCTCCAAAATTGCAGCTGGAGCAAGAGATTTTATATTTCGCGGAAGGACTGAGGATTGTCGGAGTAATGCCTCGTGAGAAGCTCGCACTTTTTGCTGATAATTCATGCAGGTGGCTTGTTGCGGACCAAGGTATGGTGAACTCTTCTTATACTTTGCAGTTTGCTCTATTGTCTCTCTCAAGATGAATTATGCTGGTTATCTTGCCATGTAGAGGTAATTGTTATTGAAAAATATTAAGAGAAACGTAAACCATTATTCATTTGCGTACTCTGGGTGAGAATTGCAATTGGGAATGTTGATGATACTAGTTCGATATTCATTTAGTTCACTTATTTCTGAGTGTTACGTAGGATGCAAATTGCAGAATATTTACATTTTTGTCAACGAGAAAGGCTAATAGGGCACCGGTGAAAAAAGACAACAAGAGACTAGATTGCTGTTCAGATGTGGATTTATCAACTCAAAAATAAGACCCTGAAATTTTGAAAATCTTACCATGATTAGGGAATTAAGTATCAGGACTCATTGTGTACTGATACTTTTCATTGGTTGACTTGATGATCCTGCATTCAGGGTATTGAAGCTTAATTAGTGTGGTGTGAACTTTCTACCCAGGCACAATGGCCATGGGAGCAATTAATGTCGTGAGGGGGTCAAGATCGACTAGTGAGGAGCTACTGCAAATATACAACCACTCTGACAGGTTGGAATGTATTTCCATGCTATATCTGCTTCGATGCTAAAATTAGCTCCTGAGCTTTGTATGAGTTGTAACTTGTAAGTTCCTGTTCACAATTTTCCTCTACAGAGGCAGATACTTTTACTCTGTGTCTCATATCTTCTGTTCTGGCTTGAAGTCACAGGCTTGGAATGCTAAGTTTTGACATGATAGGGTTAGGCTTATGAGAATCGGTGCGAAGTTTCTGGACAGGAAGAAACTATTTCACATGCTCTAGGACTCTTAAATTCGAAAAACAAATGACAGAAAAGAAGATCTGAGCTTGAGAAAAGCCATCTTATGATGATATCAAACTTTTGAGCTTTAGTTGCTCAACTATTTGCTTGGATGATTGATGGTATGGGAATTATGATGAACCGCTTGTTGGCATGAAAGTTGCTCTGGGCCAACATTTTGTCCCCACTCTTTATTTGATCTTGTCTGCTCTCAACTCCAATTAATAACTGATCATTCCGACAGGGCAAAACCATTTGTATGATTAATTTGGTTGGGTAGCATTAAGCTAATGCAACCACAGTCACGAATTCTTATTGACTACTATCATTTCCATTTCTAGATTCAGATTTCATAGGCTCCTAAGAAAAGCATCTCGCAACCTTTATGCTGCAGACTAACTTGGTACCGCTACCAATAAATATCATATAACCATTGACCTGGTAAATGAGTTTAAGATTCATTTAGTGAAGTTTGAATGCAAGATTATCCTAGTTACAATCAAGCTATAGATTGAAGTTGATAATACCCTCTTGAATAACAAGGAATAAGATACTTTAGCCTATTCAGTTGAAATCCTATGACAAGTAAACTTTGGGTATTCATCCGCTCTACTCTTTAGTCCACTGAAGATACCACAACACTTAGTAGATATGTAATTTTTTTATTTGTTAACATGGTAAAATTTTACTCTCACTTGTACTTGTGTTAGCCAGATTTTTACCCAAACTGGTTCTCATTGGGGCTGCAACCCATATCTTAGAGTATTACCCATGTGGTGTTTTCTTTTATCATTTCCTTCTATGATATGATGATAACCCTGAATTGCTGCTCTTACATTTACTGCAGTATTGCACTTGCAGTGGATAACCCTGAATTGTTCAATCGGATTGCTGGAACATTCCATTCCAAGGCAACTCTCAGATTTGTCATTCTGCTGTGGGGCGAGAAATCAAGCCTGAATTTTTCAGGAATAGAGGAGTTACCTGTTTTTAGTTACCAAGAAATAATTGATTTGGGACAAGAAAGCTACAGAGCATTTTTTGGTGCCCCTGATTCAAGTAAGTATCACTAGTATCAATGTGTTCCTGATGTGTATGTAGAGTAACAGCAGAGTGAGGGGACAAGATGGTAAAATATGATGGATTTAACTTCTAGTGAGTGAAGTACGGACCATTCTGGTGAAACTGTAACGTTTTCATATATTATCTTATGTATAAAATTAAGATGTCTTAGGACTAATTGTAAGCTGCTTATGAATCCTTCAATTGAATATGTGAATCCTTTTCCTCCTAACGACAGATCAGTAATGGTTACTCTGGGTGTTCTACATTTCTGCTTAAAACAAGTGCGGCACTAAATTCTCCAACAACTGGGTTGCAGGGTCTATGCATCTATTTGAAACCATTAGCTCTGATGATATAGCTACGCTTATGTATACGAGTGGAACTACTGGAAATCCAAAAGGTGTTATGCTTACACATAAAAATCTATTACACCAGGTTTGTTTATTGCTGCAATCCTGTTTTTTCATCATTGTTTATTACATTGTTTAATTGGGATCCAGTGCATAATCAGCCAAATATACTACATACATGTCTTACATTTGATGCATTTTATTCAAAACAAATGAAAGGTATATTGCTAGGGGAAAAGTTGGATGCATATATAGAATAGTTGTATTTTCTATATTATGGTCAGTTGGAGTTTTCCATCTTGGTCAACATAAAATTTTACGTCTATACTCATCTGATATGATGCTTACTCTTACATTTTATTCATATTTTATTAATGTTACACTTGTTACTGTTGAAATATCCCAATTTGTCTGACTAGTGGGGGATGTTTCTCTGTTTGGATCCATGATCTTGAGATATAGTGGAATGATCTTTTGATGACAGTGAGGCTTAGCCTTCAATGCTCAGAATCATAATCTTAAAGACACCATAATTGCTAGTTTAGGTGTAGCACTTGCATTGATATGAACTCATGACATTGGTAACCAACTTTCTATTGACCTTCTCTAATTATGAATTGTACAATTGTTGGGACTAGTCTTTGGACATGGTATAATGCATCCCTCCAAATTTTAAGATTGGATCTATTACTGTCCCATGTTTGTAAGAAATCCTAAGCGTATGCAGAAGTCAAAAATTGTATGAGTGAGGTTAAACTTCTGGACCTTGGTGGCTCAGGCTTATTGTAAAAGGCATCCAGAGCTGGAGAATGTGAACAGTATGCAAATATATTAGTTCCAAAAGGTTTCACTGCTTTCTCTAAATTCCACTAACTTCTTTGATTTCCTTGAATTAAGTTTTCCTACAAACTCACTCAGGTGTCCCTTTGTGTGTTTAGGAATGCACTTGGTGCTTAATCAATTAGTTTTTTGCCTTGTCAAATGTGGTGTTCTTGTTGCTTACTTCTCTCGAGTTGTGGGCTTGTGGCCCCTACAATATAAATCTTTTAGTCCTGCCCGATTGCAGCATGAAAGGCACAAAATGTTAAACCATTTTTGAGGCCCTGAACAGTTGTCAGTATCTTATGTTTTCCAGATAAAGAATTTGTGGGACATTGTACCTGCTATACCTGGGGATAGATTTGTAAGCATGCTTCCATCGTGGCATGCATACGAACGAGCTTGTGAGTACTTCATTTTTACATGTGGTGTTGAGCAAGTATACACAACTGTGAGAAACTTAAAGGTAATTAGCCATTCACAAGATCTTTTTTGGAGGGATACTGTAATCTGATGGAGATCCGTGCTTCCTTTTACTTAAATATAAATAACTAATATGCTTTCATTGCATGATCTCATTGGTAGGATGATCTGCGGCATTACCAACCCCATTACATAATCTCTGTTCCTTTAGTATTTGAGACGCTTTACAGGTGTGTTTCATGTCCATAGAAATATATAAAGATGAAGTTTATATCTATTTGATCAGTTTGCATATTACTTATTATTATTCTTGCAGTTCTTTGTTTCATTTTTATTATGTCTGACAATTGACCTGATATAGTGCCTAGAATTTAATTATATTCTGCCCTTTTTCATAAAGTGGACTCCCACACGTGCGTGGTTTGTTAATATTTATAGATTGATTCATTTTACAGAATAAACAGACACCCACAATCAAGACCATAGAGCTAACCTTTATTGTCCATGGAACTGCAACTGATGCAATCAGTATTTTGGAAGCCTATTAACCGTCTAGTGTTTTTCTTAGATCGCGAAGCTAATGGTAACATGTATTTCAAAGTCTGGATGAAGCATTGAAGCCATGAGTAACAGAAATGGAACCATGGGAAATTTGCTCTTGTTAAGTTAAATTAGGAAATAAAGCCCTATAAGAAACACTGAGTTTATATTCAGTACTGCTAGACATTCAATGCAACCCTGAATCATTTGATGCATTGACTAGCCGTACTGGGTGCAGATAAAAAGTAAGGAAGCCTAGTAGATGAAAGATTGATTACTTTTTACTGGCTAGGCTTCTCCAATCACTCTCTATACTATTTACTTCGTCTGGGAGGGATTTCACTGTATATTTTTAACTGTTTGTGCAGTGGGATTCAGAAACAGATTTCTTCGAGCTCAATGCTTCGTAAGGCTCTTGCACGGTTTCTCATAAGGGTCAGCTTAACTTACATGGAGATGAAGAGAATCTATAAAGTATGGGATAGAGAGCTGTGCTCTTTCAAATTCTATTTCTCAGTCTTTTGCGTGTGGACTTTCATGGACACTTAATAATTAATATACATAAGTTTTTTCGTGAATAATGTGATCTGTGGATCATGATAGGTTGGTTCTCTGTTTATTTCACCAAATCGATGATCCAGATGAAGGGTTAGAACGTTCGAAAAAGAATATCAAGGGCTAGTGTAGGATTTAAGCGAATATTGCCCAGTATCCTGTTTCATAAGTTTAGAATATTAAATATGTATGATTCATTAATTTTTGGAATTACATTGAAATTGAACTTGTCCAGAACTTGCTTTTTCAGTTTCCCCTACTCCACCAATTGTCCATGGCCTTCGTCAGGTCCCCTCTGAGTTTCTGAAGATAGTAGTTTTAGGCTTTAGTTCTTCTATATTTGTTCTATTCTTGTTATACGGTTTAGTTGACTCATAGGACTTTCACATATGCATGGGTAATACTGTTAATATCTTTTTCTGCCTTACATTTTCCACGCCCACTATTATGTAGTATATACATACACCGAGGAACCATTCTGTCAAAGGACATCAGTGGGATCTTATTCCACTACTTGACGATTATAACTTTCCAGACATTATTATATCAACCTTGTTATTATTCTGCCTTGATTGAACTGTAATGTCAGGTTTCAGACAGCCTTCTGATTTTATTGCCGAGGTCTTAAACTTAGTTGTCCTTACTAGTTCAATGCTATATGCAGGGTATGTATCTAACGTCAAAAGAGCAGCAGCAGCCGTCATATCTTACTGCTATGTTTGACTGGCTATGGGCAAGAGTGATTGCTGCAATATTGCTGCCAGTCCATATGCTGGCTAAGGTGCTTGTCTACCGGAAGATCCGCTCTGCGATCGGAATTAGCAAGGTATGTCCCTGTCTATTGGATTATTTGTTAAAAGAATAGTGTCCGTTAGACCGTTGTCTGCCTGTGATCTTTGGTATTTAACCAGTTCTCTCAAAATCATGAATGGACTATTTCTTTGATGAAATAGATTAGTCGGCACTTGGGCCTTCGAGAGTAGCATCAACCCATCTTGCAGTCTGTCGTGGAGTGTGAAATGATGCTTCCTTACTGACAAGTAGACTGGAAATGTTGAATGCTTCTTCTTTCTTCTCTTAATTGCTTGCTTAGTCAACAACCTCTCTACTACAAGATCATTGTGCGCGGGTGGGATAGTTTGTGGGGATGAGGTGGATATGAAGTTATTCTTTCAAGGAAAAAAAAGGGAAATGTGGAGGAATATATGTTGTGTAGTCTTATATCTTCAGAGCAAGTAATTTCTGTTTTTTTTGGTAGAAAGAGCAAGTAATTTCTACTGGATCTTTACTCCAGTGAAAATTGTGTTTAGGATAGATATCCTTGTGCTAATGAACATGGAATCTAGCATTCCAGAAACGTAAATGGAAGCTATTTATTTATACCCATTGCTCATAGACGGACGGTTTAGAGTGCCTGCTCTGTATTCTCCCTCTTTTCTTTTTCCATTTATTCATTTTTTTTTTGGTTTGAACAGAAATTAACTGCCAATGCTTCCTGTAACTTGCAGGCTGGCATTAGTGGAGGTGGAAGTTTGCCTTCCTATGTTGACAGATTTTTTGAGGTGAGTTCCTTTTGTGTTTTTCTCCAGTGTCTTCAGATCACATTTGTCGTTTTCTCAATGATCATTGTTTGGAATATATGCAGGCAATTGGGATAAATGTACAGAACGGTTACGGGATGACAGAGACAGCTCCAGTTACAGCTGCTCGACGACTTAACCTTAATGTGAGACAACATTTTATGTATTAGCGCTTCTTTTGAAATTACATCTAGCCAAATTGAAAAATGTTCCTTTATTAGCTATAGTTTCAACTGTATAGTAGATCTTCTTAAGAGTGGCCATAAACTATACTTTGATGCTACTGCCTCTCTAATAGGTATTCATGAAAGACTATAAAAAATGAGGCCGCTGCAGACAATATGCCGGCTCCACCTGCTTTAAGGAATATTTGAATGCCAAGTCTTTTTCTCTACTAAGAAGCACTAGTTTTCCTTGTATGGGTGAATCACCTATCACACTTTATGACTTAAAACATTAGCCACTTTCTGCCAATGGGGCAACTTAAACCTCCAGCATCGAACTTTTTCCCTTCTGTGTAATTCATACACATTCAGAATCCCTTTAATTTGTCGTAACTATACAAGGAATCAACTCTTTTACTGCACGCACATTCTATGAACTCCATTTATCACTAACTACTTGAATAGGTTATTAAGCCCTATCTGGTAGTCTTCTAAGCCTGGTTTTGTTTGCCTCATCATGTCCTTTTGTTCAGTTGACATATCATGTAATCATACATTTAACTTTGAAGGTTCTCGGCTCAATTGGACATCCGATTCGTCACACAGAGTTCAAGATAGTAGAACATGAGACTAATGAAACGCTTCCACCCGGAACCAAGGGGGTTGTGAAGGTCAGGGGGCCACAAGTGATGAAAGGTTACTACAAGGTACTTTGATTCTCTTGTATCAAGTACCCTTTTAGATACTTATGTCCTTTCATGTACCCTTATTTCTCCATTATCTGAATCATCTGGGAAAGAGTGTAGAAAATCTTGAATTTATTCCTCTAATGATCACACAATCTAAGCTATCTTGTTAAATGTGTGACATTTTAACTAACTGGGGTTGGCTCCATGATGAAGGTTTCACATGCGCATTTATTAGTCTATTGGATCCTCGTTGGTTCTCATAGCATTTGTGTTTCAGTACCCTCTCATCAGAACTAGTGACACATTTTGTTTGATGGGGATCTATGTTTCACTGACAGAGAAATCATATTCAATATGTATATGTGTAAGAACTGTGGATATCTAGGGCTTCAGAATGATATCAATTATCCGAATTAGGAGATTGGTTTGGGACAAGAATGGATGAAGTAGAAGAATAGAAGAAGCAGAGGGTTAGGGAAAAGAGTTGGGCAGTAGAGGGAAGGGAGGAGAGCCGTAGCTCTTGAGAGGGGAAGGGGGTCGGATGTGGGAATAGTGGAAGAGAGGAGAGATTAGGTTTTAGGGTTTTCTGAATAATCACTGCTTAATGAAAATAATCCCGGTTTACAGAATATAAACCCAAACTAATTACCCTTTGCTACCCAAAGAATAATCCCTAACCCGAATAGGTCAATAATGCCTAAAATCCCCAAAAGAACCCCACAATCTCAAACTTAATTAAAACGACAAATAGGGCCACGATCCCTAATTAACCAAATCCCTAATAAAACCCAAAAATCCCCAATGTTTCTAACAATATGTGCGTATAAAAATACAATTGCCTACATGCAAGCATCTGTTAGCTATCCATTTAAGGATCTGCGTTTGCTCCTTGATCAGCTGTTTTCAGTTTGTGCTCATAATTTTTATTACTTTAACTACTATATACATTGTCAAGACAGTCTAAAGCTCATCTTGGCGCTATCATATTTTCCTTATGTGGAACCAGAATCCGTGGGCCACAGAACAGGTCCTGGACAAGGATGGTTGGCTAAATACTGGTGATATAGGTTGGATTGCCCCTCATCATTCGATAGGGCGGAGCAGAAACTGTGGAGGCATTATTGTCCTTGAAGGGCGAGCCAAAGATACTATTGTTCTTTCAACAGGTTTGATACAACTTGATTTATTGTAATGCAATGAAATACCGAATGGTATCTTAGTCATGGGTCTATCAGTTGAACTTGTTTTCTTAGTGCACTTCTGCACCTGCATTTTCTTTTTCAGTCGAATCTTAGTTACAGTGGGTTTAACGATTTCATCTACCTGAACCATGAGACCTTCTGCTAGAATATTGTTGATTAGGTGAAACTTGGAAGCTCGAGAGATTACTGGATGTTTATGTTACTCGAGTTTATTGAGCTCTTATACTATTTCTTTTTGTTCTTTCTCTTAGTCTTCACCAATGAAACTCAATTTCATGAAAATTCTGATAGTTCATTTATGTTAGCCTGAACTTTTCTGAAGTTAAGCCGCATATATTTGGTACCTACACATATGCGGCTTTCTGAAAATTCAACTATATATAGTCTTATTCGAACTCTGTTTTTACTCATAGTTGTTTGCTTTGTTAGAATTGTCCTTTACCATTTACACCTGCCGATTCTGTGGAAATGCATCATTACTTATAACTAGCCAAACTCTCGAATGAAACATAGGTGAAAATGTAGAGCCCTTAGAGCTTGAAGAAGCAGCCATGAAGAGCAATCTTATCCAGCAAATTGTTGTTATCGGTCAGGTACGGTTCAATCCTTACATGCCCTATACATGGAAAATGGTTTTTGAATGGATGAACAGCTTCCAATGTTGCCTGAGTTGATGTTTAGTTTAGATGAGAAACAATTGACTTATGCAGGATCAGCGCCGTTTAGGAGCTTTAGTTGTTCCAAACGAAGAAGAGGTGTTGTTGGCTGCTAAAAAGGCCTCCATTGTGGATGATCATGCAACTGCAATCAGTCAGGATCAAGTGAACAGGTTGCTGTATGATGAGCTGCGCTCTAGGTACTTGTTCTTACCTTTGTTGTCATGAATTATGAGAGACTCGGGAGGTTTTTGTTATTCCGGTACAAATACTGCAACTCAAAGAAATTGCATCTAGGAGTGGGCATATGCGGTTGGTTTCGGTTCAAACTGCACCGAACCACAAGTCACCCCCATACTCTGCAATGTGAGTCACACCGCCAGTAAAATTGGTGCGGTTTGACCCAAAGGGGAAGTTATTCAGTTTTTGGTGCAGTTTGGGTTTCATGTTGGTAGGGGTGGGCAACCGATGCGATTTAGACCATCCAGAATTGGACCAAAATCAGTTCTGTGTGATAATGAACATAACCAGAACACATCCCCTACTTTCCAGAGCGAGCAGCTAGATTGTGATGCTTGACTTGCTTGCACAATGTTGGGGTTATATGCTTGTTATCCATCTAACAACCTTTACAATATAATGCAGGACGGCAGCCTGTTCATTTCAGATAGGCCCGATTCTCGTGGTTGACGAGCCTTTCACGGTACAAAATCACTAGTCTTTTCTTCTCCCCATTCATGCTGTAATTCAATCGCGACGCAAGTCAGACTGGGCAGCTCTGGTATCATATCCATGACTGGGAGGCTTTGGTTTCGCATTTGTTTGCAGATTGACAATGGTATGATGACTCCAACCATGAAAATCCGAAGGGACAAAGTGGCAGCTAAGTACAAACAACAGATTGCTGATCTCTACAAGTAAAAATTGTGTTCTTATTGAATGGTTCGATGGGTTGGACAACTCAAATCTACTGGAAATATTGAAGAAAGGAACCAACCCATTAGGGGTTGGCCAATAATTATAGAATACTAGGATTTTAACAATACATGTGCTATATACTGTGGAAATGTATGTGATTCTGAAAGGATGTCTATTCTTAATATGTACTATTTGGTTTATGATTCAGAAATAAAATCTCATATTAGTTTTGGAGAATTCTTAAACGAAGAATCCTTACTTTGCAGTAGCCACTTTGGTGATGCTGAATCCTGCAGGCATTGCCATACTCCGAGTGTTTAATGGACGAGAGATGTGCTACAGAAGAAGCAACACCAACGAATTGGGAAAACGTTGGAACCTGAAATGATTATTGCTAGATATGATTATTGCTAGACTACGTCCTATTTTTAAAAAAAAATAGTAATAACAAAAAATAGAATAAATTCTAAAGTGAGTGATAATGATGCAACTTAACTAGGGGTGTGCAATAGGTTGGTCTATATCAGACTGCACCTGATCGAACCGAATGTTTGGATCAGATTATACCAAATAGAATATAACGTGGTCCGGTCCTTGATCCCATGAAATTTATAAATACTGATAAAATTAACCGAATTGATATGTATATCGTACCAAAGCAAACCGGAAACAATGTTGATCCGGTCTTTGATCTTATAATATTTTTCATGTTAGACGGGAGTTCTCATAAGTTCGGTATGCTTGCACATCCCTAAATTTAGGTGTTGTTCGCTAATGGGATTTGGATGTTTTTGGACAAAGCCATTGGTATGCAAATCTATGGATCCCACGTATTTGTAAATACAACATTTCATTTGGTATTTGGTTATGCAAGGCAAAATTTTGAGACCCAAATACCAAATCAACTAAATCCACGATAAAAAATTCACTAAACAAACAATGTTATCTTTCAAATACAAAATGCAACAAATTCATCGTAAATTCAAAACTTTTCAAAATTCAAAATCTTCATTTTCAAATCCAACAAGCAAACCGACTCTTAATCAATAAATAAAAATCTATTGATACCTCTGTGGGCCGCAGAAGAGAGGATATTGAATATAATACAAAGCCCAAGCCCAACCCTTTTCGATGTCGGTCTTTTCTGCGGATGCGGAGAAATAGGGACAACATTACCGCTCTAGCAGCGCCATTGCTGTAACTTAGCTTAGTCCACTTTTGCTGCTCTCTCGTCTCGATTAGGTTTACGTTATCTTCCGTCTACCGCAGTTGAAACTTGATCGGAATCTGTTGGCTATTTGACATCGGAAGTAGGGCGTTGAATCTTCGAAGCTCAAGCAACCATGGCTCGTAACGAAGAGAAAGCGCAGTCCATGCTGAATCGTTTCATAACCCTAAAAGAGCAAGAGAAGAAGAAGCCCAAGGAGCGCCGCCCGTTCCTCGCCTCCGAATGTCGGGATCTCGCCGAAGCCGACAAGTGGCGGCAGCAGATCATGCGAGAAATTGGCCGTAAGGTCGCCGAGATCCAGAACGAAGGCCTCGGCGAGCATCTGCTGCGGGACCTGAACGACGAGATCAACAAGCTCATACGGGAGAAGTCGCACTGGGAGCGGCGTATCGTCGATCTCGGCGGCGCTAATTATGCCAAACACTCGGCCAAAATGACCGACTTGGACGGGAACATTGTAGACGTTCCCAATCCCAGCGGCCGTGGACCTGGGTACCGGTACTTCGGCGCGGCGAAGAAGCTTCCCGGAGTGAAGGAGCTGTTTGAGAAACCGCCGGAGCTCAGGAAGCGGCGGACGAGGTACGATATCTACAAGAGAATTGACTCGAGTTACTACGGGTATAGAGATGAGGAAGATGGGGTTCTGAAGAAAGTAGAGAAGCCGGCTGAAGAGAAGATGAGATTAAGGGCGGTTGAAGAGTGGCGGAGGATGGAGGAGATTAGGAAGGAGGCGAGGAGAGGAGCGACGGAGGTTGTGAGCGTTGGAGTTGGGGCGGCAGCTCAGGAGGTCTTGTTTGAAGAAGAGGAAGATGTGGTGGAGGAGGAAAGGTTGAAAGAGAAGGAAGAGAGGGAGAAGATGGATAAGCAAAAAGAGTTTGTGGTTCATGTGCCGCTGCCTGATGAAAAGGAGATTGAGAAGATGGTGCTGGAGAAGAAGAAGAAGGATCTCTTGAGTAAATATGCCAGTGATACGTTGATGGAGGAGCAGAGTGAGGCCAAGTCCATGCTCAATATTAAGCGCTAGGCGTAACGGTATGCGGGTTGCAAATTAGTTCTCAGAGGCTAGACGTTTTCCCTTTCTGTAGTTCCTTTTTTGAATGTTATGCTTTTTAATGGCTATTGATGTGAAATGAATGAAACTATCAACCTTTTGCAATTTTGGGGGTACCATATCATATACTGGTACACGAATGAATGGCCTAAGAAGCATGAGCTTTAATTGTTGCTGCTCCATTAATTATAGGCTGTGCTGCTTTGAGTTGAAACTTCAGCTTTGTTGTCACATCTTGATAGTTTCTGGAAAGTAAAGAGGGGCTTGTCATTCTGGCTGCCGCTGGTTTGAAACTTTCTAGTCAACAAATCAGAGGAGAGTTTATTGTGCTTGGTATTATGATGCTTGTGTGGACACCCATCCTCTATGCTTAAGTAATCGAGAATTTTTTCTTATTTGCTTTATCGTTGTAGGTGATTCTCACAGAGTCACAGTCTGATCTTAGAATTGACATGTACTATTAGTGAACTTTAGTTTGCAATTGTATCATTATAGTGAAAGAGGTAGGTTCAGTATGTTTTTGTTGCCTTGGAGACTAGGACCCTCACTAAGATGTTTGTTCGTGCTTATTTATAAGAGCTGCGTCTTAACTGGTTCAGATGCTGACCAGGGTGTAAATTGATAAATCATTTCTGCAAACCTGTTGCTTGCTAGGGATCATGACTCGTTGTTTCCAATCGAAAAGGGCTTTGGTACCTTCGTTTCCTTTCGTTACCTAGTCGGCTTTTGTGGCTGAAAATTATTGTGTTTTATGCTCTACTTGTCTATTTAATTGAGCAAAATCTGCTGCTACCTTCTGTGTTGTGTGAAATAATAGTCTGTCCATGGTTATGTTGGTGTCTGGTTGCTTGGAATCGAGACTTTATTACTTAGAGCGGTCTGAATAACAAATGCCCAATTATCTTTTCAGCTATTGAAGAAGCTAAGGGTTGAAAAATCTGCATACAACCCAATTTCTCTACTGTTTTCTTCCATTAGTCTACAGTTTGCTAACTTTGATAGCAAGGGAATGTTTTGCAGTGTTTGTGGATTTTAATGCGACTGTAAGGAGGTAGTGTATCTGAAGACAATTTAACATTGTTTAATATTAAGGCCTGAGTGGAGATACAGTGGAGCTGTATATTATACATGTCTGCATTTGGCCAATGAATGGTGGCAGATATCTTAATATATATCCATAATATAGGTTTCATACCAGCATTTGGTCAAGGATGGGGAAGTTCTTCATTTTTTGTTAGAACAAGCAGTGTCAAAACAGAAGTCAATTGGAGGGGCAGTATAAATGTTTTACATTGTGAAGAGATGAGCTTATCCGTCTGTCAGACAATTTCTTGTGTCTTATTTCCTTGGTCATAGGTAAGTATGCACCTACAATTCCTTTTTGTAAAACTAAATACACAAATGATAGTGAAGAAGATGAGATGAGGGAATACTGATGCCTGCCCTTTTAGTGAGTGTGGAGCCTCTTCTAGTCGTGCTGCTTCCTTTCAGCTCCTCTCCCCTGATATGGTAATCTTTAAAGCGTCACGCTGGGAAACTTGCAAGATTCACTACCTGCGTAATGAAGGCAATTGTAAGTATGTGCATGTGAAGTTTTATCCCAACTCCTTAAAAGCAATGCATGCATGCTTATTAGCCATTAAAATGTTTCTTCTCACCAGGATTCCGTGTGGTCTGCACAGCAAGTCCATTGAAGTAACAGGTAGCACCTTGGCTCCTAAATTGCTTCCAGTAACTGCTGAATGCATAACTTGCATGCCAAATCAGTGAGACTGGTTCATAGCATTCCTTCCCAGGTGCCAGTGCGTCACATGTCCCATTCCCTTGGTTGCAGGCATACCTCAGTTCCCTCCCCAGCCCTCTCATGTCAGCTCCTCTCGCAGCAATACACCATATCTTCCCCTTGTAGGCCTCATTATTATGCCCTTCAGGTAACGCCTTGTACTCTGAATCTGCTCTACTTCCAGTCAGGTCTATGTCAAATACGGGCCTCCCGTCAGAATGCAGCAAGCCCCAGTGCCTTTCTGTTCCAGGCCCATCCTTCTGGTTTTCATCATACAGTGAGAAGATGAACGTTGGTATAACCACTCCCGGCCTAGCTGGCGTACCAATCGGTGGCTTGGCAGTCATCCTTCTAACCAAATTCCGGTTGTATATAGCTGCATTATAGATGTTAGCACCCGGTTGATCTATATCTCCTCCGTGTGGCCATCCGGTTTCTGATATGAAGAGGCGGATATCCGGATACCCGAGCTTGGTCATGGCAAAGATGACCGAGTCAAGCATCTCATCTAAGAAGTTACTGTAAACCAACCCACTTCCAGGGTCGGTGTAGTTTCTTTGTGATTTGAACAGTGCATAATCAAGGGATGCATTTGTGGGGTTTGCAGACCAAGGGAAGTAAGGATAAGCATCTATGAAGAAGTAGGATTTAGTGCTATTCAAAAATCTGAGCAGCTGAGGCATCACTGTTAGGGCGACGTCACGTCTAAATGTGGCGTTGGAAGGTGGGGATGTGGTTTGCAAGATGTCCATGGCTAATGGCGTCCCTACTTTGATGTTCTGGATGTTGTTTGCTCGGAGGATGTTCTTGATCTTGTACATTGCTGGGACAAGGTGGTTCCAAATCTGCATATCCTCTGCTGAAGCGTTATGGCTGAGAATCTCGTTGCCAACCATGATGAGCCGGATCATTGTTTGCGGGTAGTAGGCCAGGACGTTATCCTGCACCCATCTGACTGCCAAGCTATGGTTAGTGTTGATGTTGACGATCTCTTGGTTTGGGACCATGACCGTTACGTAGATCTTGCTCCCAGCTAAGAGCCTCATGACTTCTGGGTTCGGGTCATAGAGCTTCACGCTGGTTACCTGCATTGATTTGATGAGCTCGATCGATCTGTAAGGAGATGGCAAGTCGTCCCCCAGCTGGCCATAGTTGATGCCTATGGCAGGAATGTCTGCCCCTCTTACCAGAGCGATATACGCTGCAACAACAAACGAGAATCAGACACAGTGAGTATTGCAGGAAACCAGCCACGTGGTACGAAATGCGATATACGCTGCAACAACAAACGAGAAGCAGACACAGTGAATATTGCAGGAAACCAGCTACGTGGTTAGAAATGCGATATGCGCTGCAGCAACAAACGAGAAGCAGACGACTGTGAATATTGCAGGAAACCAGGTACGGGGTAAGAAATAAAAAGCACTGCAGTTATTTGACGAATAAGCGAAGCGAGTACTCACGAGATACGACAGCGAGAGGGAGCAGCAGAAAACGGAAAGCTGCTGCAGCCGCCGCAGCAGAGCCCATTCTCGTCTGGTTCGTCGCAAGTGGTTTCGTGTGTTGGAAAGAGATGGGAGTGAGGTAATTAGTTTCCGTGTTTCTGCTTATTTATACATGGTTAGTGAATGGAGATGGGTAGCATGTGATATTTGCCATTTACCAAGAGTGGCAGTTAATCCTTTGCTGGGTACAGTCGTAAAGGTTGTGATTTTGTGAATGCAGGGAAAAAGAAAATGGTTTAGGACTCGGGATCTTGGTTGGCTGTGAGCAAAGGGGGAAGGTGAAATGGGTATTTTTAAACCTGGCCCAGTGATTTTGCAGGTTGAAATGAACACATTGTACATATTAGATTCGCTTATCAATTTGTATTTGATATTTCCCTTATTGACTCAAGGTTTATCACGTATTAATCTGTGTGTATAGACTAGTGATTGCAGAGAAATGAAATGCAAGCAGGTGCAGGATTTTTATATGGCATGTAGCATTTGCCTCTTGCGTGGTCGTTTTTAATGCTTTGTATTCTCACAAAGACAAGGAGGAAGCAATATATTTCAAGGATTGCTAAATCTTACCTTATGGTTGAAAGCCAAACTCACGCCGGCCGGCGTGCCACCGGTTTTACCTGGTTCAACCTGTACCGGTTTTAAAATCGGCGTGACGCCACCGGTATGACCGGTATGATCGATATACGAATCTTTAAGTAAAATAATCTTATTTTAGTGACTTTAATTGTTAAAAATTATTTTATTATTTATTTTATGAGTATAAATGTTAAATATTGATGTTATTTGTTGGATTCAAGTATAAATGTTTAGGTATTGACGTTAATTGTCATGTTTAAAATGAGTATTATAATTTTATTTGTAATATTGACCGGCATGAACCGGCACAAACCGGTATGTGCCACCGATCGAACTATTCCACTTGCTAAACCGGCACACTGACATAAACCGGTTTGACAACCTTGCTCTCACAATCCACTCCATGGAGAACGATGACTTGTCGTACAGATGCTCCAGCCACATGAATGGAGAGTTCATAGTAAATTTTGGTCAAAAAGAATGTCATGATTATATTAGATAATGTTTATCTAAAGAGGTCTTTAGATTACATGGCAGGAACACAACAAAAAATCGCTTACAAAAAGTATTTCCCCCCTACTAGAGTTGAGAATCCTTTGGATTTGGTTTCACTAGAATTATCTTCAAAGTGCACACTTTATTTATAAAAATGTCATCAAATCGATTTAACAACTAATGAGCGAGATTACAATCGAATCACATTAGTCCATACACAAACTATCTAGCTAGTATATTGGCTTTTGAAGTCCATAATATTTGTCTTTGAAGTAGTTTACTAATCGGATTTTTCTCCTCTTTCGAAAACACATATCGAAAATTCGTGGCACTAGATTGTTAGATAAGTACAGCCACATATTCAAATAGTTATTATTAGGAAAAACTGATGCCTATTCTTTTAAACTAAAAATAATGGTGAAACTTATCTCTTTTCTAATTCCCCATTTTGGAACATAACAACTCTCTTGTTGAAATCTATGTGAAATAATGAACGATGGAGAAAAGCGTAATGGAAGAGAAGTTCTCGAGAGTCAATAACGTCAAGGACATCCAAATGCCTCCAAAGATATCAATGGCAACAGAGTTCAGCATCGAAGGATTCAAGCATACGGCCGACAACCATTCGCCGGACACCTACTCGTCGGAGTCGCCCCATAAGTTGCAACAAACTTTGACGACGAACATGAAAACAGCAACGCCGGGAAAGTGGAATTGCCTTTGCTCGCCGACGACTCACGTCGGTTCGTTTAGGTGTCGATTGCATCGAGGTCCTGGAAAGGGAATGATCCGTGGTGGCTCCGTCGGCTCCAATCTCTCAGAGTTGGGCTCTAAATCACGCCCTCTTGCTGAATTGATTTAGATTAGTATATACATATAATGACAGTGGTAATGATCATACCAGTAATTAAGACTACATCTATTCATCCATCCATTGATTGTAACCAGTTTTTGTCATGTGTGAGCCTTAATTGTACTTATAATCTCTAATGTTTGCTGAAATGCAAGTTATGTATTAAGATGTTGCATTGTGTCAGTCCATCAATGATTTTGTGGTATAGTTGGTTATCACGTCAATTTAACACATTGAAGGTCTTCGATTCAAACCCGGACAAAGCCATTTTTTGTTCCTTTTCATATTTTCATGCATTTAGCATGTTTCCTTATGTAAAACTGTTTTCTCTTTCATAGATGTTGCATGAAAATTGAGAAGTCCTATGCGTGACTTTTGCCATGAAGATTGTGTTTTGCTCACTTATATAACCCTTGTGGTAGCCATACAAATTTTCATTTTACTGCTATGCCTACAATTTTTCTCAAAAAACTAGTAAGACATTGAATGAAGTCGATTGAATTTGAACTAATTATTTGTGTTGTCAACACAAAAAAGAAAAACAAATTCTAATTTGTCTTCAACTCTTTCCCCTTTTCATTTAATTCTTTCGATTGCATATTTGGTCGCTTTCAAAGTTTTATGTCTAGTGAGGTCAGATATATATATATGCTAGCTAGTTTGATTATATAAGAAGTTAATTTGATGGGTCTACACAAACATAAGACATAAAATGCCAAAACAAATGTGTTTATTGATGAATTCACAACGCAACAATTAGCTTAGTCAGAGAAACTCAAATCTAATTAAATGCCAAGGCAACCAAGCATACTGTTGTATTGGAAGAAACAATATGGTTATACCAAATACTGAAAACGACCATAGTTAGTATTGTAATGAAAAGGTGTTTACCAGTTAATGCTTTTGTAACGTAGTTTTGTAGCTGATATTTGTAACCCCCAAAAGTCAGTATTGTTAGTTAATGGAGATGATTATTAGGCGAGGAAACATATTTCAGGTGTTTGGTTGTTGGTTGATGTACTAGAGGTTCAAGATTTTGGATTATCTAGCTAATCATCCTTCACATGCATTTAAGATCATGCAAATTGAAGGAATTATCAGGCGAGGAAACATAGTTCAGATGTTTGGTTGTTGGTTGATGGACCAGAGGTTCAAGAACTTGGATTTTCCAGCTAATCATCCTTCACATGCATTTAAGATCGTGCAAATCGAAGAAGGAACTAGAGTTGCCGAGTTCAAGGTACATACTATCTTACGACTTGATTCCCGTGGTTGTGGTCACCCATCTAGCCACTCTCACAAACATTGAAGCAGTAATGAAGGTTAATCAATAGATTAACAAATCAACCAATATTTGGCTCTTCATTGTCTATTGGGTTGGTTCGTTCATTCATTTTCACTAGTTGCAATGTAATGTCACTCGCCAAACAAACCAACAAACTCTTTCTTGCTTTGTCTGAGATTCACGTATCTGGTGTTTATGATAAACAAATTTTTTGGGGAAGAATCTTTGGGGATTTCTATGCTTGTTTCAATTGATAACTTAATGGCACTCATCATACGAGTAATTAAAAATAAAATGCATAACATATTAATACACATAACGGTCTTCCATGGATTTCAATGTATTATTAACATTAATTACTATATAGATTGATTTTATTCTGTGTAACCATTTTAGGCATATATATGTGTCTTCAATCGTACTTACAATATCTTGATTTTTCAGGTTTCATAGTATTGGTGTAAGATGTTTCATTATTTATGCATGAATGGTTTCATGGTGTAGTTGGTTATGGCTGGTTTATGATCTGTTACTCTGGTTAATGGTTATCCCTCCATTGATGCGATTGAAGAGAGACTCCCCTGCCAAGTGCCAACAACCCGAATCTTCGAGGTGATCGATGTTACCAAGTCCAGGCTGGAAGGCATATGCAAAGGGGAGCATCTATCGAGCTCGTAACTATCGGACTATAGTAAGTTGATTGTTGACTCCAATGTTCAAGTTGTCGTGGTGCCAGTTCCATCGATGATTGCTCGCGAACATATTGATAACAAAGTGGAGGGCTTGACTCTACGACATTCCATGGGGAAAAAGAGATGGCAGAACTTCAGTGTCCTCAGTAGCCTCATCAAACTTGCCTACACAGGGAGATTGCGTTTAGTGCAATGGTGTTTAAACCTTGAACTAATTCATTCTTCAGTTTAGACTAGATGCATTACAGAAGCTAGTATTCGTTCAAGTCCTTCGATAATTAACTGAACAAGAGGGCAGTTCAAATGAATGCTGATCAAGGCAACATGGTGGCAGATAGATGATTCAAAAGCACGTAATGTCAAGAACCAATTCGTACCAATAAACTCGACAGGAGCAATTCTAAACTACAACCGGAGAAATAAAAAAAAAGCAGCAGTCACTTGCTTGCTGAATAGTGGATAGTGCAGTCTCTAAGTGGTGATGTGAGTTCCATGATGGCATTGAAAATGTCGCCGCTGTGGGTCTTGAGAGCCTTGCAGGCCATAGCCCTTGAAACTCCCACCTGTGTCATGACCAGATCGATATCTCGAGGATCGATTCCATTCTCGTCGACCTCTTCATCATCTTCATCCTCGTCATCATCATCTTCTTCAGCATCATCGCCATCATCCACCGCAGTAGCAACTGCAGCAGGGTAGGATAATCTCTGCAGCTGGTAGCTCAAGTCTTCGATCTTGGCCTCGCCGAATATGACATATGTATCCGAGCTGGGGCTCTTGAACACATCTGGCTTCGAGATGAAAAATAGTATCTGCGAGACATTGGTGAAGTTAACAATTTTTTCACTTGAACCTTATCATCATCACCCCCAATTCATGGAAATCGAAACCAGAAGGCAGAAGAAAAGATTCCGAAAAAAACGAACGCAGCTTACGTTCGTGGTTGTCTTGAAGGTGACCCTGCAAACACCTGTAACAGGCTCCATGCCGAGCTTCAGCATCGCCTTGCGGCTCTGCTTCTCGCTTCTGCTCTGCTCAGAGCTCCCGTTAGCACCTGCAAGGTAAGTCAAACACCACAAATTCATTATGTCCAGTGCGGCGGAGCCAGAAATCTGAACAATATGGAGTTAAAATTTTACGTTCAAGGAGTTCGTGAATTGAAGAGGGAAGGCTAAAGCCTTACCACATACATGATACATAATCTATTTTGTAATAGATTACGTTCAAGGAGTTCGAATTGGGTAGGGCAGGCTAAAGTCTTGCCACCTACATAATTTAATTTTCAAATCTATTGCAAAATATACACGTAAATTTACACAATTTTGAGAGTTGAGGGGACTATAGTCCCTCCTAACTGTAACGTGGCTCCATTATTGTGATCTGAACTCAAAACCAAAGATTGAAAATCATACCGTATCGACGGTTTGACCAGGAAAACATTCTACCAGAAGCTAAACCAGTAGAGGGTATGAAGCAGCTGAACCACTATTTCAATATAAAATACCCTACCAACGGACACTCTGAACCACGATTTCAACATAAAATACACTACGGACGCAGATACGGCATTTCAATAACGTCAATAGTTCACTAAAACCGAAGAAAGGATGGGTAACGAGCCTGGGGAGCAGTCTTCCTCCTCGTCGTCGTCGTCGTCCTCATCATCTTCATAATCGTCGTCCTCGTCATCTTCATCGTCGTCTTCCGATTGTGAATTGACCGAATCGATATTATTTCAACTTTCTTTAAGTATCCTATACGGTAATCGATATTATTTCAATTTTAGTGTAACAAGCCTAATTGGTTGTTGTATTTGCGAATTATTTGGATAGTGAGTTAGTTGGATCACGAGTCAATCATGTAAAGGTATAGAGTAATTGAGTAACGAGCAGGATGAACTGAATAGTAAGTTGATTAATTATGAGTCAGATAGGTTACAGATCATATCTTCACTATTTGACGGGTTTGTCAGCTTTTTGTAGCGTTCGTTCTTGAATATGTTTATGTCAACTGGCAAGGTCTGATCACTAATTTTGAACAATTTGACTTAGGGGTCGTTTGGAAGTTGCGAATGTTAAATCGTTGCATTGTAATGAATCACCATAATATAAATGCATGTATTGATACAATGGATGCATTTTAACAATACATTGTTTGGTTGTTGAGATTCTACTATATGCATTGATTTACATAAAGTTACTTTTATGGGGAAATGTCACATTTACCCTCAACTTTTAGAATAAGACAAAAACTATTGGGATATAAATGGAAAGAAAAAGTTGACACAAATCTAAACCAACAATTACAATAATCTCAACTTTTAGGGGTTGTTTGGAAGTTGTGATTCTTCAAATTGATGTACTAGACAATTAGTCTATTATCATTTGATGGATTGAATCAATTGATGTATTAGGTAAATATCTTGTTTGGAGGTTTAGATTGTGTTTGTTCCAAAGGTACAAAAAGTTAGTATTGAGTGATTGTGAAGAATCTCACCAAAAAGTAGAGATTGTAAATCTCTCAATATTGAGTGATTGTGGTGGGGCCTCCAAAAAGTCAATGCATGTATTCTAGTTCTATATAAACCAAAAAAACGATTTAATCTCACAAATACATGAATTAGATCAATACACCATTTGAAATCACAACTTCCAAACGACCGCTTAGTTGAAATTATATAATGTATCATTTTTTGTGATACATACAGTAATAAAGATAACTTACCAAGACATCCCACTCAAAAATTGGCCGATCCAATGCAATTTGACACACAGATGATATTAAAGATATGACACATAATGCCGTCTATAACTCGGTTCCAGTCTCTACCCAAAAAACTTAACGGAAAGATACCAAGTTCTTCGCAAATGAAGAAACAAATAGATAACTCTTGTCACAAGAGGAGCAATTCTAAACTAGATCCCAAAAAAAAAAAAAAACAGAGTCACTTGCTTGCTGGATAGTTCAGAGTCTCTCTAAGTGGTGAGTTCCATGATGGCGCTGACAATGTCGCCGCTGTGGGTCTTGAGGGCCTTGCAAGCCTTGGCCCTTGAAACTCCCGCCTGTGTCATGACCAGATCGATATCCCGGGGCTCGATTCCGGTCTCGTCGATCTCTTCATCTTCCTCATCCGCCTGCGTCGCCGCAGCAGCGATTGCAGCAGGGTCGGATTTCGGTAGCATGGAAGACATGTCGGGCATCCTGAACTGCTGGGCTGCCTGTGTCTGCAGCTGGGAGCTCAAGTCTTCAATCTTGGCCTCACCGAATATGACATAGGTGTCAGAGTTCGGGCTCTTGAACACATCTGGCTTCGAGATGAAAAATAGTATCTGCAAAGTCGACGAAGTAACAGTTTTTTTTCAGTTGAGTGCTACCATCCCAAGTCATTGAAGTGAGTGGCAGAAAAAGAGAATGCAGCTTACGTTCTTGGTTCTCTTAATGGTGACCCTGCTAACACCAGTGACAGGCTTCATGCCAAGCTTCAGCATCGCCTTACGGCTCTTCTTCTCACTTCTGCTTTGCTTCGAGCTGCCATTAGCACCTGCAAGTAAGGCAACATCACGATTTGTTACAACCGATAACTCTGCTTCGAGGCCCTGAGACGAATCAAAGCTTAAAGAAAATCATCCATTCCCATCTAAAGAATGAGTTACTACGACATGGAAAGAACTCCAACAAAATTACAGAGCAAACGCCACGATTATCGAATGTCCAAGGAAAAGCTCAGTTCTTTCTCCATAGACTAATCAAAGCTTAAAGAAAATCATCAATTCCAATCTAAAGAACGAGTTACTACGACATGGAAAGAACTCAAGACAAAATCACAGAGCAAAGACCACTATTATCGAAGTGGTCCTAAAGCAAATGAGCAATTGCGGGCGCGAAATAAAGGAAACTACAACTCCATAATCCTATCAAATCTAAGCTAATCCAAGCAAATCCCTTGAACAACAAATGAACAGTAAATCCCTAGATTCACAAAAAGAGAACGAGTCCTTTCAAATTGCTCAACAGAAGAAAAAAAACTTCAGCTCGAAAGATCAATAGTTCACTAAAAAAGAAAGAAAATATAAGTAACGAACCAGGGGAGTCGTCTTCCTTGTCATCGTCATCGTCGTCGTCATCTTCATCGTCGTCGTCGTCCTTATCGTCTTCTTCCTTCACGTCCTCCACGATGGGCTCATCGCTCTGCGGGGGGAAATCGAATTGATTCAGGGAAAAGGATTTATGAGTCTATTTCAAAGATGGGGAAATAGGAGAAAATGGATATACAAATTTGACCTGAGAAGGAGCGAGCTTCTTCTTCTCTTCGACGGCGACGACCTGCTCGGTGGTCTCAGGCTCAACGGCTTCGATGACGGGACCCGGCGGTGACATGGCTGCGGGAGTAGTCGAGGAGAGACTGATGAAGAGGAGAATGGAAGATTAGGGATAGGAAGAAGATAGGGGAAAGTTGCTTCTCTCGGTGCCATTTTGTCAGTTTTCTTGGGTGGGCCAAGGTTTTCCTGCTGAGTTGTTGGGCTTTTTGTTTTGGGCCCGCTCTCTTTACCTCCCTCATTGGCCCACCGCTTTCTCTTACCAAAGTACATTATCATATACAAACTACACGCTATTTAGTATGGTTATTCGATAGTGTGTTTTGTGATTAACGATAATTATAGGACGCACTAAGTTCTAACTACTAACACCACTAATTATAGGATTGCGGCGTGGTGGTAGTTATATCCCATTCACTAATCACGTTCGAATGAAAGTAGGTTCAACGTTCTAACTTCTAATGAGACTTGAGTGCCAAGCTAGAGGAGTCAGTTTATAACAATTGGGGGTTTTGGTATATCACAGAATTGGTGTAAGGAGAACTCTAAAGAGATGATTATTTTGCAGGCAGAAAGTGGTTTGATGGTACAGTAGAAAGTTAAAAGACTATGAGCTGTCCACTGGAAAGCAGAAGCTCAGTAGTTTTTGCCAACTATCAATGATCTCAATGTTGCAGACATTTCCACTCGACTAACCACTTGAAACCAAGGTGAATGTCTTGTCTTACTGCAATCGCCATGTTTGGATGTCAGAAACCAAGTGGATCTTATTAGTTCGGGGGGGGGGGGGGGAAGTTTGTGTTTGTAAACTGTAGCCAAGGCGAGAGGAAAAACCAGTAGCCAGTAGCCATTCGAAGCCAAATGTATAGAGGAAAAACACCTCAAGAGCCTGCAATTTTATGAACAAAGCATGGAAGTACCTTAAAACAGAAGGACCATCGTATCTTCGACTGGCTGCAAGTAGCAGATACAAAAAAGGACAGACGAATATCCATTACCAAAACAAGCTTTCCCTTAACTAGAGACAGAGCCAGATTGACAATGCCACGGCTGGGTGATCTCAAAATTCTCATCATGAAACCATCTGCTGCTGGCTAGAGGAAACCAACAGAAACAAAAAGGGTGAAGTCAAATTCTACCATGAGACCCAGCCGGCCTTCCATTTAAGTCAGAGCTCTGGATGAAGCTACTCAAAAGCAGTGATCTTTGAACAACAGGAGTGAACCAAAATCACCAGCGTCCTTTCTAACTAACAAAGCAATCGATTATTGGAGCCCAAGATTCGTCGATGTCGCATCTTGTCTCTTTCCACCTGCCAAGCAGCGACCTGGCCCATGGCATGGCAATGCGGCGATTTCCCCACTTCCCATAACGCGCAGGGAGCAGCCGTATCACAAACGTAGCAGTAACACTGTAACAATCAAAAACCCACAACCCCAAATTGAAGAAAGATTCCTACTTTGTTAAGTAATTGGAAGAGGAAAACGAAAAACCCACAAACCCTGGAGCAGTATTTCTGGTGTGGGGTCTTGTTGAAGGGGAACTCTGCACATAGATGCCTGGCATGGGGATAATCTCTACAAGCCACCTTGAACAAAGATTCAAACCCCAAAAACACCCAATTCAGAATTGAGCAAATCAAATTGGGGAAACAGAGGGATACGATCAGAGAGAGAGGGCGAAAGGGGGAAAACCCACCTGACCCTTTTCGGAAATCAGTGCGATGTCGGCGTCCGGGGTGAAGTTCTTGACTTTCTGATCGGAGGCGGGTTGATCGTAAGGGTCGAAATCGAGGATGAAGCAGTCCTCAATGGCGTCGAACTTGCGCAAGTCCGTGCCGTTCTTGACGTTGAGGCAGAATACGGGTCGTACTGGAGTTCCACCGTCGCTCTCCGAATCGGAAAGAATGATGATCTCCTTCTCCGGCGGCGGTTTGGTGATGGTCTTCTTTCCGGCTTTCCGTTGCTTCGCCGACATCTCTGCTGTACCGGAGTTTTTCCGTTGAGGACCTAATTCAACTCGCAGTCCAAAGGGGATTAATTAGAGATGGGCAGAGGAACAGGCGGGGCACGAAATTAGCGAAGAAACTCAAATTTTGAAAAGTGCCATAGAAGGAAGATGAGTATTGGGCTTCGGGTTGAGTTAGACTTCCATCAAACATGATTAGCCCACCGAGGCCCAGTCATGCCGGGTGCTTTCCTCTTCTAAGCCCAATCTAAATTACTCGGTTAGATAATTTCCCTACGGTTAGCTTAACCAACAAAAATAGGTTAATTCCACTAGCACAGAACCCGGCCCGTTGGCCGGAAGAATTTTATCGAGAAATATGATATATAATAATGGATATATAATAGAGGATTTGAAATTCACAAAATGATTGTTTTCTAACTTAGTTATCCACATAACATTTTTAAAGTAATCTAGCTACGCATAATATGTCTAGACCTCCATGAAAAGAGAAAAATATAATATAAGTATTACTTATAATTATTGAATAAAAAAAGAAATTAATATAACTAATTGTCATCCATTACTTAATTAAACCATATAATTTAATATTAGAGTTGTTTCTCATAATACATACATAATCAACCTTTAAGATGAAAGAAAATGTCTCTCATAGAGTTTAGTATGTCCTTTAAGTTTTTCCCAATAGAGAGCATTCTTTTTTACCACACCATTGGTAATGAATCTGAAGTTGCTTTATTTGAAATATATAGGACATGATGCTAAATTGTCGCTAATAGTTGGTTTGAGAATGTGTCGTGTATGGATTTCCAAAATTATTCTCAGATCGCAGACATGTTTAACAACAATATAGTAATTTTCATGCAACAAATATTTTTTTCATGAAATAATTCAATAAATAAAAACCTATGAAAATCATATTACATGAAATATATAGTACTCATTAAGTTGATGAATGAGCAAGGGTATAAGTAACATACATCTATTTTAAAAATATAGAAGTTGCAAAGTGTCTTTTGGGTTGAATGAGATCGCATATTCTCATTATCGCTAACTGACTTATGTTTTTTAGCAATAGATAGTTCAAAATGTGCCTTAAAACTTATGTTTCCACCAGTGTAAAAGAATTGTTTGAACCAAATGATTACAATAGTATAAAAAAATTTGACAGTAGAGTATTTTATACTGAAATCAAAATTTAACTGTGGTTCAACTGTTTCATATTGCTAAATATCACCTATCGATTTAGCCTATGGTGTGAAGTTTTATGGTCGAACCGCCAATATGTACGATCTTTCAATTCAAACTTTAAATAAAAAACCACTAAAATATTGACATGATCAAATACCCTTAAATCTCATAAATTATCATAATCGTATTAAGGAAAAAATCATCCAAATGATAATACTGATTTAGGATTTTATGGGGTCATTTGGAAGTTGCGATTGTTAAATAGATATTGTGTTGTGAATGCATGTATAATATTATATATGTATTGTCGGATTAGATGCATTGTGTATGGCACATAAGCTAAAAGCTTAGACAAAACAATCCCAACTCGACTATCTCAACAATAACAACTAAAATTTGAGATTTAACAATACACATTTTGATTGATAGTTTCGGTCACATCACAGATGTAATCCATGTATTGGTTCTACTAAAAAATATAAAAAATGATGAATTCTAAACAATACATGTATAGTAAATCTCAACAAAACAATCGCAACTTTCAAACGACCCCTTAATCGAAATGAAAAAATTCTATCAAATATAATGGCATCTCCTAAAATAAATCGAAACTCAACAGGGCAAAGAATACCCACTAAGCAAAGCAGAAGGGCAATTATTTCACACTACCTCATTTCCCCCCCCCCCCTCGTTTAAGTATGTTCTCTCACTCTCTCTTATGTCTCGTTCACTTGCCATTTTGTTTTCTGTTTTCTGATGTGACAACAAAAATAAAAAAAACAAATTGTAAGAAATGTGTTCAATTTCAATTTCATTATCGTTGAAAAAAATAAAGGGGAATAAAAGAGGCAGTTGAGCGGAAACAATAAAACATCATATGCTGGAAAATGAGAGACGAATTTCCTCTCGTTGCCCATTGGGTTATGCCCCCATTCCTTTTAATGAGCCCAGCGTTCGAATCCCTTTGCCACATTTTTTTCTCCTTTTGTTCACTTAGACCAACGACGTCGTTTTGCTAACCCCAGCTCCCATCGTTCTTCTCTCAGCCTCCCCCAAACTCGACCTCCCCATCGAACGAAGTTGCTACAGTTTGCCTCTTCTTCCTCTAGTAGATGGAGAGAAGATCAATCCGACGAACTCCTTCTCTAGTTGGCAAAGCTCCAGCGGCGAAGGACGGGTTTTCTTTGAGATGCCAGCATGTATTACCCTTCCACCGCTAAGTTAATCATTCTCAAAGGCTTAGATCCTCGAGGTCATATCAACAGTGGTGTGGATTAGGATGGATGAGACAGTGATGGCTACACTTGCCCAGCGGATCATCGATAATCCTCTTTGTTTTTCCATCTCTCTCTCTCTCTCTCTCTCTCTCTCTCTCTCTCTCTCTCTCTCTCTCTTTGAGCTTTGTATCTCACCACTCTCCCCCTTTCCTTCCTCTTTCTTCCCACCGCCTGGAAATGAGGGAAACCTAGAAACATCCCAATCACTTATCCAATTTTGCATTCGAAATGCTTCTTCTCCATTCACAATCGAAAGTGTGAATCAGAGGACCTGAAACCTGGGGACCAAATGGCCGCTTATTCCTCTCAAATGGCGCATTTCTCCATAAAACATGAGTTCACCAATATAGACTATGTGGTGCTCGCACTTGTGCGCGAGCGCTTGAAGTTTAAGTCAGGTATGACCCATGAAGCATTCATACTTGTATAGGGTCGATCCATATACATTGTCTTCATGGTATGCTCTAACTGTGTCATGCTAGCTCGATCATGTGTCTGTGTACAGTTACATGCATTCTAATAATTAAGTTTTTACATATTCACAACACCAAGATAAAAACAATCATAAATGCTAAAATACTACATTTGAACCAACTACCACTGATGCCACAAATAATAAGTATATCTCTAAATCATACATAAAATATTTCAAACATCACAAATATTAAGATTAAATTAATTATTATAAAGAGTAAAAATTATATAATGAGGTTAATTATGACTCATTTATATGTTAATGCTCTTAAATTGATCAACACACCCAAAAATGGCAAAATGAACATCACATTAAACCTAATATCTTCTCATTATTGTCGGCTCCATTCATGCTAGATTAGCCAAAGGTTTAATGTTTAGCAATTAACCATGCTAAAATTTTAGAGAACCAGTCACATATAGTTTGTACAAAATATTATTGCTTCGTAGTAGTTCTGTAAATTTATATTAATTAAAGAATTCTACATCTCTGTTGCATATTCAATACTGCAATTCGATATGCAATTCAAGCATTGAATTTGTGTTGCAATTTTAAGATTACCCGTCATTTTATAGGTTATAAAAAAATTATAAATCACGTATTAAACTTTGCTTTTTAGAATATTTAATAGGCTAGCTAAACGTGAGGGAAAGTTCCTATGCTTTTCAAATCTTCGCTAAGTGTATGCTTACAATTCAAGAAGATAAAACAAATTTGTTTAGTGTAATTGGTTGTGATTTTTTTTTAAGAGACCATGGTTCAAATCTAGATGTTAATACCTCTTTATAAGAAGTAGATAAATAATTGCGATGAAAAAAATACTCTTCCTACATTCAGTCTCGTTTCACGAAATTGGAAATGAAAAATCTTAAAACATTGAATATATCTTATAAAAAGAGCTTCTTCAACCAGGTAAGAAGGGCATTTTACCTTAAATTATTATATCTTATAGAAATGATTAATTGTGAAATCGGAACTCAAGTAACATTTTTTCAAACATTAAATATTAAATTGTATGTGTGGTACAGTTTAGATAAAATACATGTGTGTAGCCAAAACATGGGTCTTCGTGACATATATAGTAACTTTTTGTGACAAATCTACACATAAAATAAAGTTATATTTGGCACTATGATGAAAAAAGAGGTTCGTAGAATCACTCTCAGGCCACGAATTTAAAAGAAGACTCTCATTTTCCAAGTTTATCATTATATTATGTATAGATTTGTCACAAAAAAATGCTATACTCGTTACAAAGGTCCATGTTTTGGTTACACTTCTATAGTTTGTCTAAACTAAACTAAACTACACATACAATTTAATATTAATTTTTGAATCAATACTAATTGAGTTCCGATTTCAGAACTAATCTCATTCTATAAAATATAAATAACTTAAAGATAAAATATAAATATAGAAGCATCATCACAAACATATTCCTAGAGTTTAATCAAAGAAATAACAATAGATATAATGTAGCCTAGTTGGTTATAATGATCTTTCTTCATTTAATTGATCCAGGTTCGAACTCCAATGATAACATTTTTAATATATAAAGATAAAGTGGGCGCAATGACAAAAATGCCCTTCCTACAATCACTCTCAGGCCACGAAATTTGAAATGGGAGAATTCCAACCCATGTTTTGCCTTTATATATCTTGTAGATTAGTGAAACTTCTAAAGAGATTATAGTACTATGGATTTTTGTGTAGGAGTGTGGAAAGGGTTGGTCCTTATCAGACCGTATCATATCAATTGGACATTTGGATCGAATATAATGTATTATCGTGTTTGATCTTATGAATTTTTCGAATGGTGAAAAAAAATTGGGCCGAATTGATATTTTGACCGTACCAAACCCGAATAAATGCACTGATGGTTGAATTATGATCCTCAAATTTTCTTTACTTCTTGGAACATGGTGTGTTTCGATCCGAACCAAACCGTCGCACATCACTGTTGTTTGTCAGTGCTGGACTACTCGGGTTTCAACTGTTATTTGATCCATAAATCAACTCGAGACACTCAAAACTGTAACAAAGAGTTATTATTGGTGATGAAATATGGCTATCTTACTGAATGGGTTACGCACAGGCACCATGGCCACACATTTTGAGTCATTCGATTCGTTATCGTATGGTTATTGTGTACCCATGACACGAACGAAAGAGAGTCTGATTCTGATATCTTCACGGTTCACACACATCACAAATAGTCCAATCACAAATCTAACGACTCGAGAAGGTTTCAAGTCCTGCTTTTTTTCAGGTGGAAGAAAGAGTGATGCTTTGGGTGGCAATAGGTAGAAAGTATCGCGCACTGACGTACTCTTCAATCACTTGATTCGACATCAAATTATTTTTTTAGTACACATCGCAACACGAACAAAAAAATTACTAAGCGAATTATTATTATTTTTTTTTTTTGTATTCACATTTCGTATACACCACAATTATCCAATCACGGATCCAGAGCAACCGAAGAGATGTAAACACGTGCTTGCAAGATTTGCGTCATCGCGGTGATTGGATGAACAATATATAACGTCATTGTCAAGCAAGCTAGATTTGAAGTACGCCGCCGGCCGTGTGGAAGGTGGACGAACTGTTGACCAAATCAAGATGCCATGGAATGTGATTGGCAATCGGCGCATACCATCTCTTACCAGAGCTACAAAGTCCGCGGTTGGTGAGGATTTGATTTTTCTCCTTTAATTCGTACCTATAGGGCTTACAAGGACTAGCTACCCCACCGGAAAATATGGTCGGATCCATCAACCCGGCCACCTTTCATCAATAAATATATTTAGTTTTAGTGACGTATATTGACTAATCTGCCGGCAGATTATCACTACAGCGGGCTAGTCAACCTCACCGGGAATATATGCCGGCGCCGGATCCATCCATGCAAATGCAATGCAAGACAATACAAATACATAAAAACATTTCATTTTCTCCTTTTTTGTGGTGATTAGATTAAGATTTAGGACCATTTCGTCATTAAAGAGGACTAATTAGCTGGAATTGAGGCCCCTTTCGAACACATATGAGATCATATAAGCATTTACTTAATTTGTGCGTTTTTTCTATTCCTTCCACATCCATCTCTGTTTAGTATAATTTTGTTGATGTGTGGTTGTACTAGAGATGTAATAATAGGGTAAAAATAGAAAACAAAACTTATTTAGTTGCCCAATATTGGATAAATCATGAAAGTTGACAAAATTAGGAATAGAGAAGCGTTTCGTTGCTTCTTTAGACATTTCTTTGCTTCTTTAGGCCCTGTGTTAGTATCGATGTTTTTTCCCCCTTAGGAATGTGAAGAAAGAAACAACAGTCCAGAAGAACACCCTACTAGTAGGGGTGTACATGGGTCGGGTGGTTCGGGTTTAACCATTTTAATCACCCGACCCATGTACTACGGTTTAGAAATTATCAAACCCAAACCCACCCAAAAAAATTAAAACCCTACGGTTTGTTTCTAATTGGGTTGGGTCGGGTTGGCGATATTTTTAAGTAAAAACCCAACCCAACATAAAAATATATAATTATTATACATCATAAAAATATTTTATAACTAATTAAAATTTCAAATGAATAAACCGAGGTGAAAGCTATCAAAATTCAAAAATGTTGTTTGAATTTTAATAAAATGTGATTTACTTCAACATATGTCTAGTTTTTTTCACGATATTTGTTGAAATAGGCTAAAAAGGTTTTTAACAAACGCATCCATAATATGTTATTCTATTAAAATTGTACACAAGAAAAAGGATTACGTGAATCATAACTATACTCAATTTATGTCTAAACTTTAAGTCGAAGAATGCATTAGATTAGGGAGACCATGATAGAAAAACATGGCGAAATATCTTAATTTTCTCATAAGTATTGCTATATACGACATAAATATTTTTTAGATACGAACTCATACTAACAATTGGAACACGGGTTGGGTCGGGTTCTACGGGTTGTGTAATCCAAAATCCAAACCCAACCCAAAAGAGGCGGGTTGTACAAAAGAAAACCTTCACCCAACCCAAAACCTTCGTTTTAGCGATAAATACGGGTGGGTTGGGTCGGGTTGGACGGGTGGGTCGGTTTGCGGGTGTGTTTGTTCACCCCTACCTACTAGGGGTGAACAAAATGACTCGTAAACTTAGGAATGTTGAGATAGAAACCGCACCCCACAGGTGCGTTTTATATATAAACCGCACTTTAGGGGTGTGTTCCAGGCCACGTCAGCACGCGAACCGCACTAGAAAGGTGCGGTGTGCTTTCTCTGCGAAGCGGTCTTCAAGACCGTTGGATGGAGGAGCGATCGGAGGGCGGACCGCGCGCCAGCAGAGCAATTCGCGCCATGGATCGGGGACTATGAGCCTTTTCGTGTTGGAATGAGTTGTGTGTCATTCAAAATGCCGAGTCATTGCTTCAGTATCAATGGCGTGCCACACCTCCTTCTTTTTTTTTTGGTAGAAACCGCACCTCCTTCTTCGAGCCAAATTGTTGGCCCTTCATAAACCCAGTGAGTGGACCCCATATTGGAACCTCCGGCGGTTCCATATCGTTGTCGACCATGGTTGTCATGCCGGCCGGCGTGCCACTGGTTGAACCTGGTTCAACCTGTACCGGTCATAAAACCGGTATGACACCACCGGTATGACCGGCATGATCGATATACGAATCTCTAAGTAAAATGATCTTATATTAGTGAATTTATTTGATAAAAAGTAATTTATTATTTATTTTATGTGTTAAAAAGTTAAATGTTGATGTTATTTGTTGGATTCAAGTACAAATATTTAGGTATTGACGTTAAATGTCATGCTTAAATATGAGTATTTGTAAATTATTTGTAATATTAATCGGCATGAACCGGCACAAACCGGTATGTACCACCGGTCGAACCATTCCACTTGCTAAACCGGCACACTGGCACAATCCGGTTTGACAACCTTGTTGTCGACCAACCAATTGTCGTCTGGATTGTGATTGTAGTAGAAGACTGGTACACGGTCATGAGCCACCTCATCATCATTATCTGAGTCTGACTCTGGTCCTGAATCATCAGCACCTTCAAGAGGGTCGGAGTTGTCTGCACTGACATTGTTCTCTCCTTCTTCATCGGAGGGGTCACTGACTGGTGCTGACATGGCATCTTCCATCTGATCCAGCTCATGAAAGGCACCTTTATCAGCTCCATAATGGTAGTTGTGAAAACTACCACTGCTTGAGTGGAAGTTGTACTGGGGTTGGTTGGCATGGTCCGGTTGAACTTCTTCTTCATATGACGGGTAAGATTGATGATGACCTTCACCTTGCTCTTGGTACTGAAAATAGGAATGAGGATCATGGTAACTTTGGTAGGGATGATCTCCATACTCATCACCTCCACCATGGATACTAGATGTTTGACCGTCTCCAGAATGACCTCCAACACCTACGACCGGCTCGGTGTAAATGAACATCTCGGCTTTGGAAAGTTTGTTGGACCTCAAGAATTCGAGCATGGCATCTACCTCATCCTGAGTGGTTATGAGATATTCCTCGTGCCACAACGACCCACCTTCTCTGTTTGGATATTGGTACACCATACGATCAACTCTTCTCGTGCCATCCATGCAAGTAACGTTAGTACACATTTGATAGAGGTCTTCAAGCATCGGTCTGGTAGCGACCTTTATTTTCTGAAAATTGCCAACGACGTAGGTGACCCCCTTTCCGCTCTCTTCTGTGTAACCATTCCACCGTAACCCAAGTGTGAACTTTTGGAATGCCATCTGCAAAAAAAAAAAAAAAAAAAACAGTAGTTCAACTAATATCATAAAAATAGTAAAATCACAATTCACAATAAAAAGTAATAAAAAAAACTTACGAGTTAACGTTAACCGCAAAAACACTAGAGAAATATGGAGCTACAATAGAAAATTGAAAAGGGAGAAGGAGAGGTGTGAAGAGAAGAAGATTTCTCGGCTGCCTTTTATAGGCAAAATCATCAATGAAAACCGCACCTTAGAGGTGCGTTTTTCATCTGCCATGCAGCCCCACGTATGTGAATCTGCATGACTGCTTGTTTGGTGTCGGAAAATAATTGATACACAAACCGCACTTGGGGGTGCGGTTTTGCTTTGGAGAAACAAACCGCATCTCCAAGGTGCGGTTTTGGTAGACTGGGCCATAACCGCACCTCGGCCAAGCGGTTTGTGTAGGTCAGACCTGAAACCGCTTGGCCAAGATGCGGTTTTGGCCCAGGAATATGGACCGCACTTTAGAGATGCGGTTTATATATAAACCTCTAAGATGCGGTCCATAAAAAAAGATGTTATTTTTGTAAATATTTTCGGCTAAGTGATATTTTTGTAATTTCTTTTTTAAAAGGTGAAGAAATCTTCTCTCTCTATTAGAAGCTTGGTTCTAAATGTGAAGGAAAATTTTAATAGCGATTAAAGTTACAGAGAAAGGTCAACGGTCGCATTTAGCGGTAGCAGCAGGCAGTGACTACTGACTAGTATACACAGAGCAAGAGCCAGAGCAGGAGAGAGAGAGACTGAGAGAGAGAGAGAGAGCGCGGTTGTTGAGATAGAAACAAGCTCCGGCGGGACCCATCCGCCATCTCCATCTCCCCCAATCCTCCATATAAATCTCTCACATTCCGCCATTGATCTTCACCATCACCACCACCACTACCAATTCTCTCCCACTTCCTACTACCCAATTCCCCTTATCCTTCTAGAAACAATGGGTTCGACGCCGGAAACCCAGATGACTCCGACCCAGGTCTCCGACGAGGAAGCCAACCTGTTCGCGATGCAGCTGGCCAGCGCCTCCGTCCTCCCCATGGTGCTCAAATCGGCGCTCGAGCTCGACCTTCTCGAGATCATTACCAAAGCTGGGGCTGGAGCTTACCTTTCCCCTGCCGAAATCGCCGCCCAGCTCCCCACCAAGAACCCAGAAGCTCCCGCCGTGCTCGACCGCATCTGCCGCCTCCTCGCTTCTTACTCTGTCCTCACCTGCTCCCTCCGCACCCTCCCTGACGGCGCCGTCGAGAGGCTCTACGGCGCAGCACCCGTCTGCAAGTTCCTCACCAAGAACGAGGACGGCGTCTCCATCGCCGCGCTCGCACTCATGAACCAGGACAAGGTCCTCATGGAGAGCTGGTAACTGAAGTTTCTCCCCCTGATTCTGAGTTCGATTAGCTACTGGGTTTTGCTTGTTTTGCTGAAGATTCTGAATTTCTGCATTTGGAAAATTCGTTGTAGCTCCATTGATGGATTCATTTAGAAGTAGCAGGTTCTGTCATGGTGAACCTTCTCTGATTCAATTCTCACTGTTTACAGATCAATTTGACCTAATTGTTTGGATTATGAATTCAAACCGATCAATTTGACCCAATTGTTTCGTTTTGAGACAATCTGGCCAAATTGATCCGTTTTGAGACAAATACAATTGTTCAGGGTAGGGCACCCAATTCAAATTGGCTTGATACATTTTGTAAAATGAAACAACAAATTATCTTCGTTTATTCAATCGATCCATCCAAACGACCGTTTTGGAAAATCGATTGTAGCCCCAATTGGTTGATGGATTTAGCAGTAGCAACACTTGTTCTGGCTATCTAAGGGTTGAATTGAATCACATTCTTTGATGACCACATTGACAGGAATTATACGCTCCAATTGCTCTTGTCAGAACTTCTCTTTTGAATGTTTGGGAACTGGATTTATTTGCAGGTATCACTTGAAAGATGCGGTACTGGATGGAGGGATCCCGTTCAACAAGGCATACGGGATGACAGCCTTCGAGTACCACGGCACCGACCCGAGATTCAACAAGGTGTTCAACAAGGGGATGTCTGATCACTCCACCATCACCATGAAGAAGCTCTTGGAGACCTACACCGGTTTCGATGGCCTGAAATCGCTGGTGGATGTTGGTGGTGGCACTGGAGCTGTGCTCAGCATGATCCTTTCCAAGCACCCTTCCATCAAGGGGATCAACTTCGATCTCCCCCATGTTATTGCAGACGCTCCTCCACTGCCTGGCGTCCAGCACGTTGGTGGCGACATGTTCGCCAGTGTCCCCTCTGGTCATGACGCCATTTTCATGAAGGTACGCTTGTGAATTGAAGCTGGTGAATGTGACATAGTGGTATAGACTGGTATAGCGTAAGAACATAGAGTCAGGGATGTGTTCTTAGAGTATTGTTCATTTCAACTACTCGAGTTATTGATAGTAATCTGACAACGAATATGATGAACCAAACTTATGACGTAGTGTATAGACTGGTGTATCGTAACTCGTAAGTACATGAATCAGGGGATGTGTTCTTCTTAATGTCTAGGATCTGTTCATTTCAACAACTCGAGTTATTGATAGAACTCTCCATAGTGGACCATTAGCTAATTATTGAGACTTAAAGTATGGAAGAGTGGAAGTTGAATGGGGTAATGGTGGTGGTTTGTTGCAGTGGATATGTCACGATTGGAGCGACGAGCACTGCCTGAAGTTCCTGAAGAACTGCTACGAGGCGCTGCCGGCGAACGGGAAAGTGATCGTGTGCGAGTGCATCCTGCCCGTGGCACCGGATGCTAGCCTGGCGACGAAGAACGTGGTGCACATCGACTGCATCATGCTGGCGCACAACCCAGGAGGGAAAGAGAGGACCCAGTCGGAGTTCGAGTCGCTGTGCAAGGGCGCCGGATTCAAGGGATTCAGGGTGCTCTGCTCTGCTTTCAACACCTATGTCATGGAGTTCCTCAAGACTGCTGCTTAGACCGAATCTCCTCCGCCATTGATACTTCTCAGTCGTTTCTTTCTTGTTTTGGGTTGCTCTGTTCTGTGAATTTGATTGTTGTTGGGTTTTTTTTTTTACTTTTACTTTCACCTCTCCACGATTAGGTAAAGGGAAGATAGAGCGAATTGAAGAGTAGTAAAACGGTAAAAAGAAGAGGGAATGCAGTGAAAAATAATGGTAACTTGTTGGTTACCTCTGCATGCAGCTGCATCAAACGGAAACTCATCCCATTCACATATTTGGTGAACTGAAAGTGAATGAAATGCAGAGTTATTATGAGCAAGATCTTTCAACGATTAATACACCGAATCTCGTCAGAACTCCGAATACCAACGATCAATACACCAAATCTCATCCGAACTCCGAATACTAACGATTAATACACTGAATCTCATCAGAACTCCGAAGCTAATGTTGAATGGTGCTGAGTCGCAACACAGTTTGAATGATGATTCATTGCATGACAAGCAAGTGGGAACCAACATTTTCAACCCTGGTTTCCTTACAATTGCAAGTTACAACGACGCTTTCAACATCCAAGATTTGGCCACCAGCTACCACCTAACCCATCACAGATACATCCAAAGTTCCCACTGAAAAAACTAACGATAAAATCGAGTGACGAGGCATGGTAGGTGGAATTTGATACTTCGTTGGAATATATTTTTTTTCTTGCTAATTTCAAGGAATTTTTAATACTAAAGAGCATTCGTATCAAATGTAACCATTACATCTTACAATTTATGCAATCCATTTCATGTTAATTTCGTTGCATCAATGTTATATGTAGTGAGCGCAAGTGACCCATTTCATCAACATGAAAATTATAAAAACGAGGAAGGTTCGACTTCTAGGATTGGAGCATCATTCGTTTTACGCAACATATTTTCTCACGGCTCAAAGTTTTAAACATTATATATATGGTGAGATATATAATCTAACAGAGCTATGAATTCGTTAGCAAATTGTATGGTTCTCATAATTGAAGTTCTTCCAACAACTCAAGTTCGTTAGGACAAACTAATTCTTGACATGGTATCAGAACGTTCGATGTTCGATAGGTCTTGTGTTCGAATCCCGTCAACCCTCATTTTTAGGCACATGTTATATTCACACTTGTGCAAACTTCGTTGAATTATCTAGTTAAAATTCTATTTGTTAGTAAACGAGTCTAGTATCGGCGGATCTTTTCTTGAGCCAAACGTCGAACTGCTCGACTCGTATGCAGCACAACTACCACACTACAAGAAAAACTGCCTTCCGTGACCACTATAATTTGTCGCTGAAAGTGCTAAATTGGTTGCAGATACTTTTCTACGACCAAATAATTTTGGTAGCAGAAATGGTCGCTATAGGCGCGTTACCATTTCCTATGGTGACCAAAAAGGAGATTGGTAGCGGATAGAATGGCTATTGCAACCAATATTATCAATGGTAAAAATCTGGAATATATAGTTACCAACTTTTTTGGTTGTAATAGTTCCGACTACAACCAATTTATTTGGTTACAAATTTTACTTTCAGTTACCAATTTTATTTTTAGCTACCAATCCTTTTGGTAGTGAACGATATACACAACGAACAATTATGGTCATGAAAGATACATACGCCGACCAATTAAATCATTAAAGACGACCATTTTCATGGTTATGAAAGTTTAACCCAACCATAAAATTTGGTCGTGAAAAACATATATGTCAACCAATTTTGTCATATTAAAGAGTTTAAGGCAACTATAAAATTTGGTCATGAAATGTACATACACCAACCAATAAAAACCGTTAAAATGACTAATATTTTTGGTTGCCAACATTTATCACAACCACCAAATTTGGTCTTAAGGTTCATATCCTAACCAATTAATTAATTATTTTAAAGGCCCAGTATTGTTTCGATGCACAATGGTATTGAAAATGTGTCATGTTCAAACTTGAGCTAATTAATAGATAAAAACGGTAGAAACTATTATTCCATACAAATATAATTTTGCATCTCATATATATAACATAGAGTGAGGATTAGCAGTAACAGAACATCTCAAAAAGAACAATCTCTAAGTGTCTAATTTCACATAGATATTAGATACCTTCATAACCCAATCCATAATTCTACAACTGTTCACTTCTTCTTGTTCTTGTTAACCTTCCAGCTTTCAGCTCACTTCTTCCACATTGGATTCCCAGATTCATCATTCACTTCTGCAGCATTTCAAAGTATAAAATATAAAAGTAATTAGGTGACAGTTCATTAACAAAGATTGAAAATAGGAAAATAAGAGAAATAGTAACGATGTGCTAGCATGAGTCCTAACTTCCCGATCCTGACTACAAAAAAGACACAGTAATCTTGTCTCATTTTCAATGACTTCAATTCAAGTCCCAACTTTAAAGAGCATCAGCAACTTAGAATAAGAACATAGAACAAATGGATACCTTTATCTGGTGCCATAAAATAAAATAAAAAGATTCCCCTGCAACAACGAGGGAAGTAAATGGTATAACAGGGGAGGGAGGAAAAGGGTAACTAAAACTTAACTAACTGAGGGAGTTCAGCGAAATCGAAATCAAAATCAGGTTGAACTGTAGCTAATGAAGCTCAGGGTGCAGTGTGATGGTAAGTAAAATTGCAGAAGGCATTGCAGGTTCACTTTGAAACCTCTTCGCTGCAACATGGACAACAAAATAGCTATATTCCACCATCCTAGGAGTCGAAGAATTCGCATAACTAGCTTTATGAGAGCAAAATCAAAACACTTGAACTAATAAAGTTTATCTATGGTATCATGAGATTCTCTAAATCTACTTCCGAGAACATTCCAACTAATTGAAGTAATCTAGACACAACGTTCTATCGTCAATTACCATCATCAAATTTAAACCAAATTCTGCACGAAGACTAAACAGAACTGGCATGCATAAAGTGGCTTCAGTCATCAATACCACCAGAATAAGAAAACGAATGAAAATCAAGTAAAAACAAAGGACACCAATTGTAGACACGGTAGTTTAGCATTCTGCATATATCAACAAAGCAGGGGAACTATGAACGAAACATTACCAACGATAGTGGTTACGTGCACAAATCTATTTACTATGGCAGTATAGTAGTGTCACAGAAATCATCCCATGAAACCAATCAAATCAATTTAGGTCTTAGTAGGTAAAGTAGTGGCAGACCTGTATGGAGTGTGCTCATGAGTTCAGCTATCCTGATAAGAAGAAAAATTAAACCAAAGAAAAAGACAATAATACAATTAGATCAGGCGAGAACAAAAGCAGAAAAGCTAACAATGTATATACTGGAAACAAAATTGACAGAGAGAATTTCCAATCTCTTGGACGAATTAAACATGAATTTATTTATCATATGCACGACTTAGAAACAGAAAATATTATGTGAATTTTGTACGTTACTACCTTAGTAACTTAGTAATATATGCTTTCAGCATCTATGACCTACCCATGGTCAAGAAAATGGCAGAAGCTGCAACAACTGATGGAGGGTAGCAAAGCATGTTGTACTCCAGCAGAGATAGTTCACTGATGTAATTTACTAAGAAGCATTCGAACTGCATCGATGGGACCTCGTCGATTACTTGAGCAGATCTCACAAATCGTCTTCATAACAAGGGCCATACAACGATAACAAGAAGTCAGCACACAGAAGCCAAGAAAAAGCAGAACTGCAGTAGGCAGTGCAATGGATGGATGCAAGTTACCAGTAAAGGAATGTCACTCAACAAGAAACCTGGAAACTTGTTACTTATACAGTAATCATCATGGAGGCAACACCAAGCAATTGCAAACTTTGCTTGTTCATCACATTGCCGGAGAGATATCGATCAATGTATTTAACGGGCAGATACAAGGTATCTAGTACAAGTCTACTTTTCTGCAACCTCCACGAACCAATCTATCTTTATAGCACATATACTGGCATTTATATACTTCTGAGTTTTTTCCCATGAAATCTGTTGCTAGTCATTTCTTAACCTGCAGCCACAAAAATGATAAGTACCGTAACAATGTTAGAGGTTAAACCCACTACAAAGTCCACAACAAGTTACAGTTTAATTCATATACATATTAGGGACTCGAACAAACCTCACAAGCTCGCAAGTTCTTGTAAATATCAGAAGCAATAATTGCACAAAGCTGAGGATCCTCAAAATTGGTATCCAGGTTTATAACCTTGTCATCTGTATCCATATCAATGACACTGAATCCATCTCTGACACACTGCAAGCACTCCAATTCAAAACTCAATTTAGAAGAGCCATGTATAGCATCAACGTGGTTGATCATCTTCAGCAACCCAGAAAAAGACAGATGACTGGACAAATTGAGGTTTTGTCAAAGTAATTCACCTGCTGCTAGTTCATTATCAGTAATATAGAGCTTGTTCAATGCCTTCTTGTTGATAGAATCAATCACATGCAAGTCATTATTGTTCACGTACTCAATATCACGGCTTTTGAAGGAATCACAAGAAGTTTCATCTCATTTAGTTGGGGCCACATTCATCTCACAGCAAGCAGGAGGCTTGAAAATGCTTGAGTCAACTTCATGGCTTCTTCGTGCAGATGTGACCTCAATCTTAGTCGGTTTCACCACTGCCATAATTGAAAGCTCCAAGTATCAATAATCATGTTCACCTAGTGCTGCAATCAAGAACTAACACCAAAGACTGGCCAACTAGAGCAAAGAACGAAGAAGTTAGATTTTAGAAAACTCAAAATCCCTAACCTGATTTCTACGGTGCCTGCTGAAGCACTCAAACAACCTCCTCGAACTCATTTTCCATTAAACCTTTGTTATGCAGAAAAACCACAACAAAAAGTCACACCAAAGCATCACAACAAAGTAAGAATTAGAACATTAACCTCAATAGATAACTATCAGTTCTTACTTGATGCAAAGACTAATTCACCTGCGGAGAAGGAATTTGCCAGAGTTGGAGGCGGGATTATTCGCGATCAATTCCCCTGCGACAAGAGCTTCCAGAACCCTAGCTCAGCAAAGAGAAATCAGAGAGACAAAGGAGAAGGCCTCACAGTTCCGAGGCGGTGACCGTGCTCGCGATCAAAATCACATCGGCGCTGGTGAGGGATTGCTCTCCATGGCTAGGGATTGGAGCGACACTCGTGCTCCAGCGTATTCGGCTTGCGTGTTCTCTCGACGATGCCAGGGACGACTCGAACTATAGGCCGTCTTTCGTGATCTCGCAATGACGCCAGGGATGACCCCTCGTGCTCCTTCGCCTCCATGACTTTCTCAATGACGGCGGTGACGAGAGTACCAATCCTGTCATCGGGGATCAAGATGACGGCGCCTGGAGCTATCTTTGGGAAACTGGAATTGCCGGATCTCAACGAAGCAAATAAGGAATGTAAATTAAGAGGAGACGAGAGAAGATGAGAAATTGGAGTTAGAATCGGAATTGAGAAGAGGAGGAGGAGGAGACTGAAGAAGAAAATTCCGGTTTAGCGGAAGAAGGAAGGAGATAGAGGAGAAAAAAAGCGTAAAGACTAAAGATGGATTCTTATGCATAACTACTACTACAGCCACTAAGTTTCAGTAATAGTTACATACAGTACCGACATTTTTATACAACGGCAACACAATGATAACCAAATAATTTAGTTGTTTAATTTTCTTATTGGATTTGCAACCAAATTATTTAGTTATCTAAAATTTTGAAAATTCTTTATTCAAACTCATAACCAATTATATTTGGTTGGATAAAAGTAAAAATTATTATATTACCAAATTTTTTGGTTGGAAATGCTAAAAATAATTTTGCTACCAAATAATTTGGTTGGAAAAAAGTATAAATTCTTTTGCTACCAAATTATTTGGTCTCTTCTGATTTTATTTGGTTATCGATACTTTGGTTTTAATAAGCAACCAAATTATTAATATTTTGGCTACCAAAACTTAATTGGCTGTAAATATTAACCTTTTCTCAACCAAATTTAGTTTGGTTGTAAAACTTTTGGTTGCGAAACCTACTTTTTGTTGTAGTGCCAGTACCAAAAGTTGGACAATAGATCGTATAACTCGTAAAGCTTGAGCCTCTCCACTCAGCAATTAACGTGGTTCAAATCCCTTAAGACTTACGGTTTTTCCAAGTCGAGATGAGGTAAATGATATATTGATAGAAGAGCTCCTCGATCTCATCTTCTTTTTTTTTTTTTTATGTACACGTCCCTTACGATTCTTCCAAACCAAACCAATTCGGATTCATCCATGAAAAAAAAAAAAAAAAAAAAACAGGACAAAAACAAACAGAGCAAAATCCATGCATGCATCGTCTCCCCCGCTACCAAGCATATAAGCCGACCCTAATCACAGAGCCGGTAGAAGCACGTCGTCCAGGAAACAAGAACAAGTGAGAAGATATTCCAGTCTCGAGCACCCTTGATACAATGAAAATAGCACTGACGATTCTGATTCGTCGGAATATTACTAGAATACATATCATAAGTATGAACGATATATGCGCTGGACATACGCTAACTTTTGCCATATATATAGAGGTATAAGCAACTGGTGTTGCTCATCAAACGTGCAAAACTCATAGGAGAAGAAAAGGGAAGTTCTAATAATTGATTAGGATCGGAATACATAGCTATAGCCTATAGCAGCCATGGCGATGCCGGGTATTTCTAGGTTGGCCGTCTTGCTTCCGCTGGCAATAATATGGGCCGTCGTCCTCCCACGTACGTATAATATCTTTCCCCTCCATCGTTTCACTTATAGTCTCTTCTTCTTCTTCGTTGTATATCGATATATCGATAGTGTTGAATGTTTGTATACATACGCGCGCGCAGATGTTCTGCCTTCCAGAGTAGTTAGCCCGCAGTGGAGAAATGTCGACGATGCTCCGACTAACGTCAGGTATGGTTTATCGTAATGCAGTTGGCCGGTTTAAAAACCAATGAAATACAATCCATAAATACTGTTAAGTACGCTTTTAGATCACCAAAACGCTTCTACACATCAATCATGCAGCAGCAACAGCCGGAAGTTGGCCTCCCAGCTGCTGCCTGAAAGAGGAGTCGTCGTCGTACCTCAAGCATCCAACAACAATACGGCTTCGGTGCTGGAATGGTGCAATCCTTTTTGCAACAACGTTGCGTGCCGTAACTATTACCCACATCTGTGTGAAGGTCAAGATAAAAACTATTGCAGGCCGAGTTGCGACTGCGAGGCCATTAGTTGTTATTGCTTGTGCAGTTCATGAATATGTGTTTTTCTCTTTTCGGTCGACGGAAGATCCATCGCGAGGTGGGTGCGTGCATGCATGCAGCGTCGCCGTCAGTCGGGAAACCGGCCGGAACAATTGGTATCTCTACCACTAATTTGCTTCTCTTTTCCGTGTACCTTTTTCCTCCTTTGTTGTCTTATGGTGGGATTCCGGTTGCTTCTCTTTTTCTTTCATTTCCTCCATGCAGTTTTCCTCCCTCCTAGTGATGGATTGAGACAACTCTGTATGGGTTCATGAATAAAATAATAAAAAATGATCGATCTTGTTTTTCTTCATAGTATAGTACAATATTTCTAATTAGGAAGTCGTTAAAAGTATCATACATACATCTTCCAACAATTCGATTTATTGGGACAAGTTGGTTCACAACATGGTAACAGAGCGCTGGTTCGTCTTTGAGGTTAATTACGTGTTCAACTCCTCACCATCCCCAATATTTAGGGGTCGTTTGGTTTTGGTGATAGTTAAATAGATGCATTGTTATCAATGCATGCATAATAATATACATGCATATAAGAAAATTGATGTATTGTAGTTTACATCGTTTGGTTTCTGTGATAGTTATTCTAGAATTAAAATAAGATATATTACTTTCTGAGTGGAATGCCACTTTTACCCTTTGTTTTTTAATATAAAAAAGCAAAACACATCAAAAGGTAGGGACATAATTTGAAGAAGTAAACACTCCAACAATCTCAAACAAACAATCTCAACATAAATTTGAGATATTACTATCACTCATTTTGAGTAGTTTCCATCACATCAAGCAAAGAATGCATGTATAGTTTGTGCATAAAATTCAAAAAAATAATGCATTGTGGACAATACATACATCATACATACATATGATATGATCGACTTGTATAAACTCGAAACTTATGAGTTGACTTTCATTTAATTTAAAGAGACGTGTAAGGATCGAGATGGTTAAGTACAACATATGAACCTCTCCCAACAGTTTGAAATTATTCGCACCCATGACATTGATGTTCCTTGCACAATGTTTCCCAAGTGCTCTAGAGAAAGGACTCGATTCAATTGCTCCTGAAGAGTTCCAAGCAGTGTTTCTGGTCCAGATTCCTGCTCCAGAACTTCTTGTAGTACTCTGCATACGTGAATCCCCTGTACATCGCCCCTGAAGATCCATCGTCCCCTCGAGTCAGCTCCGGCGTTGGGCTGATCAACGCATCATCCCGAGGGCAAAGGAAGGAAGAAACCGACAACCTGGTCGTTTTCGTGTTCGTGATCGCCCTGTGCCACACGCTCATGTACCTCCCGTTGCTCAGAGCCTGTGCCGCGACACAAGAAAGGTAAAAATGGTTTTGCAACCGAACTAGTTTGACCGACGACGACCTGTACAAACTTCAAGCCCGCGTACTTACGTACCTGGATCTGGTCGCCGATGTTAACGACCAGGGCGCCCGGGTGCGGATTGACGGCGACCCACCTGCCGTCGTTGAGGACCTGTAGGCCGGCGACGAGCTGGTCCTGAAGCAGGATGGTGAGGGCGTTGGGGTCGGTGTGGCTGGGCAAGCCGTAGGTGAGCTCCGGCTGTGGGCATGGTGGGTAGAAGTTGACGGCCATGTGCTGGCCTTGTTGATGATCTCCCAACACCTTTTTGATGTAGTCTTTTTCAAGGCCCAGGCTCTCCGATATCAGCTCTTCCAGTAGGAACCCTAGCTCTCGAATTTCTTGGCAGTAATTGCTCACGGTTTCCCTGCAAAGTTTGTCCCCATTTGAATTCGAGATGATCATATGATCTAATGGTTAAGGAATCACACTTCCATCAAGAAAGTTAACGTTTCAATTCGAGACTATATGATTAATTTATGATAAATTCGAATCGAAATTCATATCTATCCTAAACTCAAATTACTATTGAGAAGTCAATACCTTTTCCACCGAAAATTATAGGGTTGTCCGTAACAGACCAGGGATCCACCGATGATTACAATACATCAACTTGACAACGTGTGAGAAACCGCTCCCTCCTAGGGATAGCAATTTCGATCTGACCCGTTTAAACAGACCTGTTTTGAATGGGTAATAGCCGTCCTATAAACAGGACCGAGGGCATAGGAAATTTTCTCCACCCGACCTGGCCTTATACTTCCCATTCTTGACCCGTTTTTAATCATGCATTATTAGATAGTTGTCGTGGCCAACGGGCGGGTTGGGTGGGTTTTGGTCTCAAATTGACCCACCCGCTTACTAGTTGGAATAATTGTGACCCGCAATTCACCCACATACTTCTGCGGGTTGGGTTGGATTGGGTGGCGAATTGGTGCGGTTGGGTCAAGGGTCAACCCGCAAAAGCGATTCTCCATTTAGCCATTAAGAAAATTGATTAACATTTATAATAAGTTCATAGCAAATTAGTAAGACTATATCAATAATTTATGATTTTGATACAATTAATAATTTATAGTTTGCATCCCAATATTTAATGGTTATTAACAATAATCTGCATACCAATTTCAATATCTAATGGATATTGCACAACACAATGACCAATAGTAGTAGTCAAAATTATTATTTATTCTCCACCTTTTGAAGTATATGGTCAGACTGTAGTGCAGTTCACAAATATGATGAATATTCGATACTATAAGAAACCACATTTTACATGTAAAAATGGGATGCGGGTCATATGGGTGACCCGCAATCCACCCACCACCCACCCACATAAGTGCGGGTGGCAGATTTATCAATCCGCAATCCACCCATATCAATCACCCACTACGTACGAGTCGGGTTATTTGCGGGTGGATAAATATCAATCCGCGGATTAACCACTCACGTGTCCACCTCTATTAGATAGATGACAATTTTAGGTTCGATAGGAAAGGAACAAGTGAGTGACAAACTCACGTATATATGTCTCTGATTTTTCAACCGTTCATTATTATTTCGTTCTGTTTTACAAAAGAAAGAAGAAGGGGAAAAAACGTTAACGGCTGATAATGAAAGTGGACCAATTCGTTGGATAATATAATATATGATTTATAGGAAGAGCACTTCTACTATGCTATATAGTATTGGTGCTTTAATGTACAACTTAAAGTTGTACCATAACATTAAATGTACAAGTTTAGGTTGTACCATAAAGCAATTTGTACCATTATGTTATGGTACAACTTTACAACTTGAAGTTGTACCATCACATAAATGTACAAGTTCAAGTTGTACCCTAAAAGAATTTGTACAAAAAGTATAGGTACAATCTGAAGTTGTACCATAACATAAATGTACAATTTTAAGTTGTACCATAAAGGCAAAAACCTATAGCACCAATACTATATAGCATTGTAAAATTTCTCTTATAGGAATACATATTCGTTCAACAAGAAAAATTGATTCTTATAGTAGATAGTAGTATGAAATCAAACCTTCAAGAATATGATATTTATGTTATGAGAATATGATATTTTTGAAGGCTTTGATGATATTTACGGTATGAGAATATGAAGATTTGATTTCATACAACTATCTATTATTAGAATACATTTCTTGTTGGACAACTATGTATTCCTGTAAATCATATACTATATTATCATTACACTAAATATTATATTCTCGTTTGGAAGAACGACCTCCCAACAATAGGTGGGAGGACGATATCCGATCCGGAAGTGAATTGGTACCTTAAAAATCAATCGTCTGCACCACAAAAACTGGAAAGTAATATTGCAGGTGTACAAAAATGAAAGATAATATGCATGCATGTGACCGATTCGTAGGTGATGTCACCTGACTGACGTAGGCCTACGTGCATTACGAATTCATCATAGGCAGATTGCATGGTGGAGTTTCGAATTTCAGTATTAATAAAGTCTTTAACTTGTTAAACTTAAATGGGATCTATGGAGATTGGAGCTTAAGTCAATAACCCGAGTTGTTGGAGAAGATTATGTTGGATTTTAGATAATTCTCTAACACGTCTTCTGAAACGAAAGTCAATCCATGGGCTTGAAGTTTGCACAGGCCCACCATACGTTGTGTTTTAACAAATTGTTATATTGGGGGTTGTGAAGATCCGAACACACAAACACTTAGCCAACACCAGCTCTGGTACCATGTCATAAACCAGTTGATCCCAATAATAACTTGAGTTATTGGGAGTTATTGGGAGAAGGTTATGTTGGATCTTATACCATTCTCTAACACCTTGCATACGTACGTGAGGCGACCGCCATCTGAAGCAGGGGCAGTGGCAGAGGGAAGTGTCAAGGAGAGGGGTCCTAATATGACCCCACTTGGGCAAAAATTGTGTAACAAAACCCTTTAGATACTAGGGTTTTGTACGATTGCTCAAATTTAGGATCTCATAATCTCACCGATCTTACCTCACATAAGGACCCCCAATCAACTCAAAATCCAATAAATACGTAGACGTTAGTATTAGCAAATTTTTAAAGACCCAAATGAATACAGAAAGTCTAGCTACGCCCACTGAGCAGGGTCTTCTAGAAGTTGTTGACTGTTCCCCTCCGATATGTTTTCTTTAATATGCGAACGACAACTCCCGTTGATTAGTAGCGTCAACTCCCGTTTTTTTTTCCTATGTTTTCTTTAATATAGCAGTTAGCACCACGTTATAAAAAATAAAAAATAAAAAACTTGTAAGAAAAATACGAATACTTCAAGACGAGATTCCACGCCGAACAAAGAAATCCTTAATTACGAAATTAGACACAATTTAGAAGAGAAATTATGAGACGATAAACGTAACTTAATTAACGTACCTGAAAGAAGGGGGATTGGAAGGCCACTCAGGTGCGTACTTAGGAAGTGGATAACAGTGGAGCCTCAAGTAATCCCTCCAATTATGCACTTTCTCCTTCTTCACATTAAAGCTCGTCGACAGCCTCGTCGTCTTCGCCGGGTCGTCGGAGTAGAGCTTCATCTTCTCCTCCGCCGGCAGCTCGAAGAATTCCGCGGCCACCCTCAGCATCTCCTCCGCCGCACCCGACCCAACCCCATGGTTAATCACCTGACCACCGATGACACCATGCAACCCAAAGCAACAATTCTCAATCATAAGCCAATTGGTTGCAACAATTCGAATTGTTGAGCAAAACTCAGATCCTAAACCACTTTCATATACATGTCTGTCACTTCCATACGCCCATGTGCTTAAAACAATGGTTAATATTGGGTTCGCAAAGATTCGCACGCACACGTGATGACCTCACGAATGACAAACCAATTCTGATACTGTGTTATAAAGCTGTCGTCACTACTAAGTCTGGATGGTTGAAAGAGAACTGTGTATGGATCTTAACTACTTCCTTATCGATTAGTGAAGGGTACGTATACCTGGAAGATGCCGAAATTGGTGCAGGCGTCGCCGACCAGAGACACGAGCCGGGACCTGTCGACGGCAACGGAGAGGTCGATGACGGGAATGTCGAGGCCATCGACGACTTCGGAGAGGCGGGGGCGGTCGGATTCGGGCCGGACGTAGCTCGGCGGGAGGGAGGAGAAGGGGACGCCTGATGAGGTTAGTAGTTTTATGTCCATGGCTATAGCTCCGCGCAAGGGAAGGAAAGTCGAGAGATGGAGAGCTAGGGAGGGGAATGAAGAGATGGGAAGGCATGTGCTTATTTTATAAGGCCACAATTAGTGATTTGAAATCACTAATATGTCGTTGGTAAAATTTTAAAAGTTTAGGTACTATAATAGTACCACAACAAAATTTATGAATCTATTTGTAAAAAGATTAACGGTAGGTCCTAGATAGCAAAAAAAAGGATAGTGAACCGAAAGTCGCGAACTAATTCGGAAACAATTTTTTTTTAAAAAATATGATTTTCGGTATCTTTTTTTTTTTACTATTTAGGACCTACTCTTAAAAATTTAGTGGTTTGCAGTTTAATTCAGAAGCTAATGTTGTGATTACTACGTATATGTGTTAGTTATCACGATTTTTGTTACGGATAGTGAACCGAAAGTCACGAAATCTAATTCAGAAACTTCAGCACGGGTTGCTAACAATGACCTAGTACTGCACTCCTGGCTGTCAAAATAAACGAAACCGAATCGCATCATCGCAAGAAACCAAAAAGTCAGAGTGTTACAGGTTGCTAACTAGCTAGCTAGATGTTGGATGGAAGACTTGACTACGTAAAAGCTTATCATCACGATGTTGTTGTGGCCACATTCAAAAACATCAAGCATCCACATCCACAAAACCTAACTCCAAGATAAACTTGTACGCCGGTCACTCATGGAAGAAATGCTGCCATTGGAAAATATGTGCAATTCTGACGAATGACAACCTTACGTGCGCTGATGGGCATGAATGATGATCATGAGAAAAAATTTGCTAACAGAAACAAAATTAGACTATACGTATATCGATTATTGGGGCGGAACATTTGCTTTCTGTGTTGTCTCTGTCTTTGGTTCAAGTTTCCACTAATAAAGCAAATCGGTAGTGACTTGATGCCTATAGCTCTTTGATAATTTATGAGTTTCTGTCTTTGTACAAGTCAACCGGCTACATGCAATTCACACAATTATTTGCAATTGCCCTCGTGTAGGGTATATGCATGCATATTGCATAGTAAACCCATGAAGTCTTACACTTCATACTAGGGTGGCTATACAGTCCGATCCAGTTAAATTGGACCAAATTGATCCGGTCCCAGTCCGGTCTTTTTGGGAATATAAGGACCAAAGATTGGATTGGATACACTCCGGTCTTGACCCGGTCCGGTCCCAATTTGATTTTGATTTTAGATTGAGCTTGTGGGGATTTGAGTGTTGGGGTCTCTTATCTGGTCTTTATCCGGGTTTTTTTACCTCAAATCTAAGCCCGAATATGAGATTGGATTGTTTGCTATCCGGTCCCAGTATGGTTTTGGTCCGGGTTATACGGTCCAGTTTCGGGTAAAACCAAACAGTCATGGACCAAATTGCCAGCCCTACTTGAGACAAGAGAAAAAAACAGACATAAAAACGAGATGGACAGGACGAGGCAAGACGAAAATAATATTCATATTTGGCTCACGCAGCTGTGGATCTGATATTATCCTCCCATCACAGGTCAAGTCGGTTAATACGAAATAGAGCGGGTTCAAATTATTATCACTACACCCCCACTATCTACCATGTTAAAGAAAGAAACCATACTTGGGTGAAAAATAGTGTTCGACTTTGTGTTCAAATCAATATCCTGTGGACTGGACTGAATTGAATCGCATTGAGTCAGAACTTGCTTCTTCTTGGGCAGCAGAAGAGAAATATTGGAGACAACGGTCACGGGTCTAGTGGTTGACTGAGGGTGATCAGAACTCAGGCTATTTTCATGCTGTTACGCCTGCGAAGCGTCGCCGAAATAGGATTGAAGGCATTTTTAACACGGCTGGCCAATGGATTACGGATGAGGATGGTAAACATTCTGTTCTTGTTGATTTTTATAAGAATCTCTTTTCCTCTGATGTTTTGGATGATGGTTTTGCGGTGAGAGTGGCTGCAAGAGTGAATAGTTTGCCTATAGCTCGCTTGGTGACAGGGAGTATGAATGAGGCGCTTATTGCCCCTGTTACTCCATCTGAAATTAAGGACACTATCTTTCACATGGGTGCTACTAAGACTCCTGGTTCGGATGGGTTTACGGGCTGCTTTTTTCGTTCTTTTTGGCATATAGTTGGAGATAGTGTTGTCAAGGCTATCTCTTCTTTTTTCACTACGGGAAAGCTCCTGAAGAATTTTAACCATACCTGGTTAACTTTAATCCCCAAAGTTGATGTAGTGGAACAAGTCTCTCAGTTACGGCCCATCAGTTTGTGTCAGTTCTTGTATAAGGTTATCACCAAGATTATGGCTACTCGGCTAGGTCGAATTTTACCACAACTTGTTTCCCCGGAGCAAAATGGATTTGTTCAGGAGCGTCAGATCATTGACAATGTTCTTATTTCCCATGAAGTGATGCATTAAATTAAGCATAAACGGCTTGGTCGGGCCAAGTACATGGCACTTAAGCTAGATATGGAGAAAGCGTATGATCGCATTGAATGGCCCTTCCTTTTTGCTATTCTTCGGAAACTGGGTTTTTCTTCTGATTGGATTAATTGGGTTAAAGAGTGCGTTTGTACTGCCACTTTTTCCATTATGGTCAACGGTACTCCGGCTGGTTATTTTTCTTCGACTAGGGGCCTCCGTCAAGGGGATCCGCTTTCCCCGCTTCTGTTTGCTCTTTGTACAGAAGGTTTTACTGCCATGATCAAGGAGAAGATAAGTTCTAAGGAATTGCAAGGTGTTCGTGTTTCGCCATCAGCTCCTGCAGTCTCTCATTTGCTCTTTGCCGATGATTCTTTTCTCTTTCTTCGTGCTTCTCGTCGTGAATGTCAGCTTCTAATGGCTCTTCTTCGTGAGTATGAAGGAATCAGTGGTCAACGGTTGAATTTAGCAAAATCTGCTGCTTTTTTCAGTCCTAATTTGGATTCCTCTGCTCAGAGTGAGTTAGGCACGTTGCTTGGGGTTGGATCTATTGGCCTCCTTGATCGGTATCTGGGTCTTCCTTCACTTGTTCAGCGATCAAAAAAGGAAACTTTTAGGTTCGTGGAGGAGAAGCTCATGTCTGTTTTGCAGGGTTGGAAAATCAGGACACTGTCTATTGCTGCGAGGGAAGTGTTACTTAAATCTGTGGTTGCGGCTCTTCCTATATATACTATGTCTTGCTTTTGGTTACCTGCAGATCTCATCCGACGCTTGAATTCCCATATGGCTCGTTTCTGGTGGGGGGCGGTTCAAGGTCAGCGTAGAGTTCATTGGATAGCATGGAAATCTCTTTGTGGCAGTAAACATGAAGGTGGATTGGGATTCCGGGATTTTGGGTGCTTCAATCAGACGTTATTGGCTAAAGTTGCATGGCGTATCCTCACTGAGCCGGCCTCTCTTTTGGCTCGTATTCTTAAAGGGCGATATTTTGTTGGTCATCATAATTTGCTGGATGCCTCGTGTGGCTCAAATTCGTCGTGGGGCTGGCGAAGTATCCTCCATGGTCGAGATTTACTTTCTCGTGGGTTGCGTTGGCAGGTAGGTAATGACTTTTCCGTACGGGTGTTTGAAGATGCTTGGTTACCCACATCTCCGCCGTCGATTCCTTCTCGTAGACCTGGTGCCCCTGTTTCTTCCCCGTTTGTTTCGGCGTTGATTGATCCGGGATCTTGCACTTGGAATATGGCAGCCTTGCGTCTGTTTTTCAATGCTGATACTGTCAAGCTCATCTCTTCAATTCCTCTTCCGCAAGTCCAAATCCCGGATAAGTTGATATGGCATTTTGAGCCATCAGGTGTTTTCCAGGTTCGGTCTGCTTATCATCTTGCTTTTCAATGCTATCGTTCTGGAGTTGGTAGGCCTCGTGTAAATCAAATGGATCATGATATGTGGCTTTGGTTGTGGAATTTGAAATTGCCACCAAAGCTTAAATTTTTTGTTTGGCAGTGTCTTAATCGGATACTGCCAACTAGGGAGGCCTTATCTCTCCGGGGTCTTGATATAATCCCGATTTGTCCGGTTTGTGGACGGAAGGTGGAATCGTTAGAACATCTGTTTTTTAATTGTTCATTTGCTCGAAAATTGTGGAGCTTGGTTGGTTTTCGTTCTCAGCTTGCAGGTTGGGATAAGCGTTCATTTGCAGGTATGGTTCGGGAGGTGCTTTTTCATAAGAGCGGGAGGGTGAATAATTCTTATTTTAACCTGCAAGTTATAGCCATGTTTTGGCGTATTTGGAAGAACATGTGTATGGTTCTTTTTGATCAGCAACAGGTCTGCTTGGAGTCCAGGGCGGCGGAGTGGCGTCATCAGGTGAATGAAATTGAGTATGCCTTCTTGTCCGCATCTCTTTCCCCGGCCATCCCGCTACCATCTTCTGTTCCTACGGGATCAGCGTTTCCGCATGATGTTCATCAATTTCATGCTTCTTTCGACGGTGCCACTAGGAGGGGGGATGCAGGTGCGGCAGCGTATGTGATTGGGGACGGTTCGTCTGATGCAGGGATGGTGTTTTCAATTGCAGCTGCGGCAACCATTTATGCAGGGATCAAAGATGCTCATGTTTTGGAGACCCTAGCTCTTCGGGATTGTCTCAAGGAATGCAGCACAAGACAACTCACATCGCTTCTTATTACGAGCGATGCGAAGGTTATCCTGGATAAATGTTTGGCTGGGGATTTCAATGATTCTAAGGTTGGCGCAATTTTGCGTGAGATCAAAGCCTTGTTGGCTGGTTTTGGGGGGTATTGTGATCTACGTTTCGTAGGTCGTCATAGGAACAGGGAGGCTCATTTAGTGGCCAAAAAGTCCCTGAGTTTGTCGCCTCGGGTCCTGTCGAGGTTCGACTATGTGTCTTGGTTACGTAGCTTGTAATTGACGTGTGTGGATCTTATCTCCATCTCGTTTGAGATCGGTTGAATGGCAACAACAAAAAATACACAATAGTCCCAGCTACTAAACTGAGAAGCAGCCTACAGCTTTTCACCTTTTCCGCATAGGAAACGGAATCCTTTTCCATCAAATTACAGGCTCGAAAACCATCTTATACATTCAAACTTCGAGAAATTTTACAATGCTATATAGTATTGGTGCTATAGGATTTTGCCTTTATGGTACAACTTAAAATTGTACATTTACGTTATGATACAACTTCAGATTGTACCTATACTTTTTGTACAAATTCTTTTATGGTACAACTTGAACTTGTACTTTTATGTGATGGTACAACTTCAAGTTGTAAAGTTGTACCATAACATAATGGTACAAATTGCTTTATGATACAACCTAAACTTATACATTTAATGTTATGGTACAACTTTAAGTTGTACATTAAAGCACCAATACTATATAGCATAGTAGAAGTGCTCTCAAACTTCATGTAATGTTAGAATAATATCTGGGTAATCCCAAAGATTTCACGAATGCACCGCAATTTTCTTTTGCAAACAAGATATCGTATTACGACTCTGCATAAATTCTTGGGGACTGCCCTGCAAAATACATAGTTCTTGTAGTTCATCTATTTTACATTACAGCAGTAGTGACAGACATGAAAACAACATCTGACATTGGTATTTTCGATCATCAAATCAATGATATGGTATGTAGTCCCATAATCAATCACTCTTGAGCCACAGCCACAACTTGCTCCCGAATAAGAACCTACAGACACTGAACTAGATTCCAGCAACCAGAAATGCTAAACATCAGTAAGATCATGCCTTACAATCGCGGCTGAAACAGCGATAGCTTGAGTGACTAGACTATCCAGAAAGCTATTACAGCGGGTAGAGCCCCTCCAACGATACTCAATTCAATGCTTAAGACAACTACAGCAAATGTATATACCAATGCAACCATCACCATCCATTCATGATCGACAGAACACTCTCAAACTTTCAGGAGCTGTAACTACAGCTATGGTATCCACCCCTCTTAACTCCAGATTCTAGTAGAGTACCAAATACCAATGCAACAACCACCACCCATTCACGATCAACGGAACACTCTCAAACTTTCAGGAGCTGCATTTTGTTAGCAAATGCAACAGCAATCCAATCGGGCTGCGCGGAAGACCACTGCAGCTGGTTAATCTCCGAACCAGCAGAATACATCGACATGGGATCGATCCCATTCGGCCCAGCCACCGTCGGCAGCTCCCAAATGAGAGCCAGCGAGTCATCCCCACCGGAGCAAATGTGCTTACTGCTCTGCGGAGCCCAAGCAATGGCATTCACACACCCCTGGTGCCTCTCCAATTCAGCAACCGGCATGGTCGGCGATCGAATATCAAGTATCACAACCTTGTTACTATCCATCAGAATCGTGGCCATGTACCTAAGATCCTGTTTGTTCCAAGCTAGCCTAAGCAGAGGTGTATCAGGCTGCGGGTTCTCATAGATAATGGTGGAATGCTCTTTATCCCTCAAATCGAAAATCCTTACCGACCCATCAGCGGAAACCGAAGAGAACACCCTGGCTTCCCCCCAGGCGATGTCGTACACCTCCTTATCGTGCGCAATCAGCTGCGTCTCCACTACCGATTTCTCGATGTCCCAAATCGTGCAGGTGGTGTCGATTGATGAAGTGCCGATTCGCTTGGGCTCGATCTCGTTCCAATCGAAGGAGGTGAGTGGGGCGCAGAACTCGCTGGTCTTGCTGTTGTTGAGGACGGAGATGGGCTCGACGGAGCCGCCGTCGTCGTCGCGGAGGTCCCAGAGGCGGAGGTAGTCGCCGGAGGAGGCGAGGATGTCGCCGCCGGAGGAGGGAGGGGAGGGGTGGAACATGAGCTTTGTGGGCGGGTACGGGTGGTCGAAGGAGAGGGTAGGGTTTGGGGTTATGGAGAGGGAATCCGGGTCGAAGGAGAGGATGTCGACCCGGTTCGTGTAGTCCTCGATGAAGCTGCCGGCGGCGATTCGGTGGCGGTGGGTTGGGGAGAAGGCCAGGGAGTAGAGTGGGTATGGGGAATTGTAGGTGGCGGAGGTTTCCGATGTGAGGTTGGATTCTTGCCCCGAGTTCTCCATTGCTGTAGGGGATTTCGATGGCGGTTGATACAAAGGTTGAAGGTGGGAGATTGGGGAAGAAGAAGAAGGAAATGGAGTGGGGGAACGGGGAGACTGGTGACTTGGCTGGCAGAGAGAGAGAGAGAGAATTGAAGGAGTCGACGGAGAAGGAAGAAGGAATGAAGGATTTTCTCTACTTTTCTATCTTCCAGGTAGGTAGCACGCGTGGGCACGAGGGGTGACAATTGGGGACGACGACGACGACTCCGAGTTTTTTTTTTTTTTTTTTTGGGTACGGAAATTTTTTTTGGGCTGTTTCAGTTTGGGCCCCGAAGAGAGACTGGCCCGGTGGGCTTCTGGTTTTGGCGTTTTGGGCTCGTCAGTAATTGTTGTTAATATTTTTTCTTACATAGTGTTTCAATAATCAATAGCATGGTTTGTGCTATCACATGATAATACAACCAATGCCGTTAAAAGTGTTGGTGACTTAAAAGGTAAAAGCGTAAGCTTTTAATTTTTAAAATGCGATTTTGACTGCATTGAATACTTAAAATGTGATTTTGACTGCATTGAATACAACCGAATTATAAGAGGTTAAGTAGTATTAGGTACATTGGTATTGTGCAATATTTTATTTTGTTAATAATGTACCATTTCATTAAAAATCAAACACAATTGTTACCAAAGAATTATATAATCAATACAATGTAATGAAAATAATATTATCATAAAATATAATTACACGGACCTGTCAAAATCTCTATTACAGATTTACAGTTTCACAAACAATGCTAATAGGCAGTATTGTAAATGAAAGTAAGAGTAGTAAGAAAGATTATTGATAACATTTTCATTTTGTTTTACCTAAGGCTAAAATGCATAAGAAAAACACTTATGGGAAGAAGTTTAATTTGTAGATTTAGATTCTTTATATCACCAGGAAATATAATAATTATTTAATTTTATATAAAAATATTTTATAATATTCTTTCCCAAAAATAAATATATTGTTAATTTTCATGATTTAATTCATTAAATGTGTTACCATTTGTTCCCTATGATCCCTTATTATATAAACCAAAGCTAGGAGAGGGCTATAGCTCATCACTAACAATCTTTTCACAACTACTAGTGCAAAGAAGAGATCATCCACAACCTCTAGTAATTTCAGCAAAAACTTTCCAAAAAAAAAAACATTCTTAAGACATGGAGTATACATCAAAGAAGTTGGTTTTCCTCGTAGTTCTCCTGGTTTTCGCCGCGGGTATGTTTTACGTTTCAAGTAGAACTAGAAAGCAAATACTTAAACCGAAACACAATACTCACTCGCACAACGGTCAAACAACTCTAGTGTATTTGTCGTATGGAGATGTTAATTAATCTGTCGTCAAGTATTGTCAGTTTAGAGTTTTCATGATCGCGGGTTTGAGTCTTTCATAATGATTTTTTCAATATCTTTGACTGGTTGCATGCAGGCATGACGAACATTGGAGCAGAAGAAGGCAGCAAAGCGAGCATCCAGCTGGTGAATCCGCCTGTATGCAAAACTCCATGCCAGGCTCCAAGGTGCCACTGCTACTTCGGCGGTTGCATTTGCGGGCGCGGTCCCCCGCCGCCGACGCCTTCCGATTGCTTGGCGCCGCCGCTGATAAGCACCTCGTATGATCAAAAAAAGAAGAAGCAAAGGAGAGAAAAAAACAGTTGTTCCGATGTTGATTTTGTTGTTTAGTTTGTTTTACAGTATAGATTATTATAGTAATAAGGATCAATATGTAGCGATCTATTAGCGTAAAGAGTTCCATAACAGAGTAGAACAGTATACAACATGATGATTGGGGAGACCAACCATTATGTGTCGGCGTTCTTAATTCAATATAGTTGCTGTCTGTTGGTTGATGAAGCTTGAAGCAAGTTAATATGGTAAGAGATTAAAAGGCTTAACTATTTTTTTTTCAATAATTTGAGTTATTGGTACCAAGTGGTTAGTTCGCCAACATGGTATTAATTAGAGTGTAGAACCGAAAGTTCGCGTGCAACTCTAAACCTGAACCAAGAGTTTTCATCAAATTAATGAATATAATCCCTGAATCAACACCTCCCGCTATCTCTGATGAGTCACCACTTCTAAATCTTCTTTTAGCGAGACATCCAGGAGTTGTCGATTGCACACCGGGAGCAACACTTCTCTAGCACTACTCATTTTTTGTAATATTCTGACATTTTCTAATCAAAATATTGTCCGGTTTAGGTCTATCCCACACGATATTGCTTTTTGGACATATCATGATGACTTCTTGGGAGATTATTTATCTTTGCACTAATGAAAGTCAACTACATACAGTTCCACAATAAGCACCTTTAAGTTCTTAATTCTTAAAAGAATTCATTTGTTTCCCTTCAAAACTCATACGGTTATTTAAAGTTGAATGTTCCTTGTGAATTATAGATCTCTAACGTATTTGGTCCTTATTGAATTTGGCTAAAGTTTCACAAGGTATAATTATAAGGAAGAAGTGCTATAGGTTTTTGTCTTTATGGTACAACTTGAAATTGTACATTTAACGTTATGGTACAACTTCAGATTGTACCTATACTTTTGTACAAATTTTTTTTTATGGTACAACTTAAACTTGTACCTTATGTGATGATACAACTTCAAATTGTAAAATCGTACCATAACATAATGATACAAATTCCTTTATGGTACAACCTAAACTTATACATTTAATATTATGCTACAACTTCAGGTTGTACATTAAAGCACCAATGTTATATAGCATAGTAGAAGTGCTCTTATTAGAAAAACTGTTGATCATTATTTTTACGGCGAATTATGATCAAGTCCAATTGTACCGTTTTTCTTATTTTCATCTACACAAAAAAAAACAAAAAAAAATTAGACTTAATAGATAATTGTACTTCTTATTGCCCTTTTCTATTGATACAATTCTCCATATTTTTCTATTATAAAAAAACTCCATATTTCCTTCTTCTTTCTTAATCCAAAAAGGGTTGATTTTGTTATCATGGAATGTCTTAATAGTAGCAGAAAAGAACATGCTTAGCATTTCATTTCTTATCGGAAAATAGTCTGAATACATAGTATCAAAAAAGAATATACATTGGTAGCATTTCATTTCTTGCCCAACAAATTTTTAAAAAAAACAAACAATTATGGGAATGAGCTTTAAATTGAGATTATATTTCTTATGGCACATGGAAATACAATAATTATTTCTTTATGGGTCAAACAACAAATAATTATTTTAATTCCTATAGATTTTCTTAAAGAATATTCTTTTGACCAAATAAATACATTCTCTATAGTTTATCACCACGCTCCCCCTATTATATAAACCCACCTTTGGAGAGAACCATAGCCCTCATCAACAAACAAATTCCAAAAAAAAATCATATACCGAAACAACAACCTTTTCGGGATTATGGAATACGCCTCGATGAAGTTGGTTTTCTTGGTCGCGCTCTTGATTTTCACCGCTGGTGGTATGTTTTATATTTCAAATAAACGATTATTTAAGATCGTACAATATACCTGCATATTCCGGGAATTATGTTTAATTTTTACGGTATTCTGGGAATTCTTCCGCATTTTTAGGTGTTACGAAAATTGGAGCAGAAGAAGAAGGTAACAACAACGGCGTCGTCGGCGTCGGGGCGGAATTGAAGAAAGTGATTCCATGCGACAGATTCAAGGCGTGTAGTTGCACGGGCAAACTTTGCGTTTGCACGCTGCGCAAAAAAGCTCAGCTGTCTACCCAATCAGGCGGCGGCGCAGAAGGTGAAAACGGCGTCGTGGGGGCGCCGGCGGCTGCGTACCAGGTTAGATGCGGGCAACTGAAGACGTGCAGTTGTATTTTCCGACTTTGCTTCTGCACGGTGCGTGGCTAGCCGGCGATCAGCGCCTAATCTGGAAATTGCAGCTTAATTAGTTTGATGATGAGAAAATTCCGTTGTTTAGTTGGCTATAGCTAGCATTACAGAGATTAATAAAAGAGATTACGTATAAGAAGTTCACAGCTTGTTATTAGAGTTATAAATACAGAGCGTGAGGAAAACTTAACTATCATCCATATATTGCACCAAAGAATGAACAAAAAAATTATTTTCAAACTCAAGGAAAATGACTTTTCAAAAAAAATCGCCTGAAATCTGTGATGGTATCCCTTTGCAGTCTGCCAAAAATGGACTCAGGAAAAAACATTCAAAATTAGTGTTTAATCGACTTAATCATCGTCGAAAATTAGGCTCAGACCGAATCAATGATATGTGGCCTTCAAAATCCAAGCAAAATGGTATTACGAAAAAATCTCATGAAATTTGTGATATAATACCTCTTTAAAATCTGTCATAAAATAGTTAATAGGCTTTTGGACAATTGGCTATTGGTATTGGTCGAGAGTACCACGTCATCAATCCCACGTGGTACTCCCGGTATTTATAGGCAATAATTTCTCTAAAATATGAGTTTGAAAGTCGTTGATGCTCCTTCATTTCCATCATATTAATAATATTAATTTGTAGAAGTTATTAGGACACCATGTTTCATAATAATCCATTTTTTACCTCTATAAAATAAGGATTTTTTTATGGAGACCTACTAATCTTATTAATGAGCTAGCAAAGTTAATTCCTATAATAAAAAAAAAAGCTAGCAAAGTTAATTACATGGTCCTGTTGCAACTGATCAATAAGAAAAATTAAAGGCCCGTCAACCCAAACTTCACTCGAATCCCAATCTGTATTACCTCTATAAAATAAAGATGTTATGACGAGATCGAGAGAATATTTAAATTTCCAGTGGTAGAAAAACTGAGTTTAAGGAAAATACAATCGCATTATATGGCAACTTTAAATCTTGGAAATCTTCTTAATAATTTCTAAGATTTTATATTTTTATTACACATAGGAAAGTAATAGTTATTATTCTTAATAAATCCTTTCTAATATTCTTTCCCCAAATAAACATATGTGGATATACACCTTACCACTAGGATCCACTATTATATAAACCAGGCTTTCACAATTATAACAGCACAGAGCTCAATCTTATCCACACAAACAACCAAAAAATCCCAAAAAAAATAATAATATGGAATTTTTTTTTTTTTTTTTACCAATAGATAGCTAGCTTTTATTACCAAAACCAAAATCAAAAGAGAACACTGTTTACATCACAAAAAAGTACCAACGATCAAAATCAAAACTCTCCACACTAGCAGGCAACAAAGAAAGGGTCTTCCTGGCCACCTCATGAGCCACCCGATTGCTACTCCTGCCAACAAAAGCAATGTCAAAACTCACAAACCTCCGCCGTATCCCACCAATCTCTTCCAAAATCCTTCCCCCGCGCAAATCCCTCGTATCCGACCTCTGAATCTTGTCAATGACTACCTTTGCATCCCCATAAAACTTCACTTCAGTAATACCCTTCATAGAGCACCACTGAATCGCATCACGGAAGGCTATCAACTCAACTAAGAAGGGATCCACCAGACCTGCATAGGAGAAACCTTTAACAAAGCAAACACTGCCCATCGCATCTCGGACCACCAAACCCCCCGCACCATGAGACCCCGGTGCCACCGCACCATCCACAAAACAGGAAAATCGTAAACCATCCGGCCCCTGCCTAGACCAGCCACCACCAGTCACCTCCCCACCCAAACGACCTGACTCTTGCTGTCGCTGGGCGGGTTGCACAACTGCCAGCCATTCCCTCACCTGACTTTCATACTGTCGCACCAGCCGCGGAATGGCATACTGCACATGATCAAAAACTACCCAATTTCGACTCTTCCAGATTCTCCATAACAGCGCCACTATCCGTACAATCCTCTCAGTACTAGAGTTCTGCTCAACCAATCGACGAAAGAACAAAGCGAAGTTACCAGTTTCAGGAAAGCTTACCCCTCCGCCAATGCTCGAGCTATCCCAAAGCGCCCTAGCCACTGTACACGAAAGATACTAGCCACTGTACCCAAAAAAAATAATAATATGGAATACGCCTCGAGGAAGTTGGTTTTCGTTGTTGCTCTCCTGATTTTCGCTGCCGGTACGTGTGTTATTTTGAATATATATATTAATTAAGTTCATCGTCAGAATATATATTAATTTATCTTGTTAATTTTGCTGATTTGAATTTAGGTATTACGAACATTGGAGCAGAAGAAGGCACCGGCGGCAACAACGACGTCGTCGAAATCGAGGTGCCGACATGCAAGCTTACATGCCTACATCCGTGTCATTGTCAAAACGAACGCTGCGTTTGCAACGGCGGCCCGCTGCCGCGTCGGGCAGGTTCCCGATCGTCATTTGTCGCCGCCGATCAGCACCTCGTCTGAAAGATATAGTTTGGTTTGATGACATCATTCCGGTGTTTGGTTTCTTCGTTATATAAAGATTCGGAATTTTTTACCAAAAAAAAAAAAATTCGGAATAAATTGCGAATGTATTTGGTGTATTGCTAAAGAGATTACGTAGTAGTACACATTCTGTGTAGATATGAAAAATGCTATTCGAAATAAAATCAAATGAGTGATGAAGTTCTGATGGACTAATTGGTACGACATATATGGATTGGAGAGTTCTATCCTGAATAATTTTAAAAATTGATGTGTTTTAAAATCCCCCACCCCAATCTAGGGCTGGAAAATCGCGGTTACGGTCATAATAGAATATGGTGGTTATCGGTTAATTGATAATTGTAAAATTGAAGGAATAGAACTGTTGCGATTATGGATTTGGGTCATCTTTCGATATTCGGTATAACCGCAAATTAAATCGCAAAACAAAACAAAACAAAAACATAGATAACTGCAAAATTAAACAGTCTCAAACCCCAACGACACCGCCCCACTTTGGTAACACAAACCAAAAAGAACGACGAATGAGTTATTAGTTGATTGAACGCGATTAATGATACCAGAATCGGAAGCCGTAATTTTCGATTCTAGGATAACCTCGAACCACAAAAATATCAGCTATGCTTTGCTGAAATGACATCAAGTCGGATTTGGGTGTCCTACCAATTCGGTTCTGTTAACCAAAATCGAACCGAAATCCAGCCGCACCGTTCAGATTAGGCCCATACTCCGAAAGTAGATGTGGTAAGCAGCCCATCCCCGGTTAAGCAGATAGAGCATGGACCAGCCCATCCACGGCCCATTTCCCGGCCCGGCCACGACCATCAGACGAATCGTTGACCCGTTTCCCGGGGAAAAAAGCCAAGTTAGGTATAGCCGCTTGTTGCCATTCGCCGAAGAACATCCACGTCACCGCCACCGCCGCCGCCGCCGCGTCCACCTGCTCCGCCGCTACAGGCCCAACAACATCAACGTCCCTGACTTCTTCCTAACAACTCTCTCCATCCTCTTCTCTTCTTCTTTTTCCTCTGCCTCCCTCAAACCCTATTTCCCGAAAATCCCCTTCTACCAAATCCCATCCATGTCGGTCTCAAACCCAAACAACCGGCGCCGTTTCGCTAACCCTGATTCCCTCTCCGATTGGCTGAAGCCCCGATTGCCCTCCGATTCCTTCGCCTCCTGGGGGGTCAAGCCGGGGACGAAGAACGTCCACAACCTCTGGCTCGAGATCTCTCAAGGCGAGACCTCCCTCGCCGATTCTACCCCTCCGATTCGCACCGTCAACGTCGTCACCGTGAAAGTGATCGGGAAGAACAATCGGGTCTTAATCGAATCGCATCAGGAGCTTTCTGACGGGACGGTGAGGAGCCGGCACCGGCCCTTGTCGGAGAAGATGAAGCCCGACGAGAGCCCTGATTCTGCTGTCCTGAGAGCGATTCGAGAGGAGCTCGGGTCGATTGCCGGTGGGGAAGTGAGGATTGTGCCGGGTTCGTACAGGGAGAAGGTGGAGGAGAGGTGTTCGGCTTCGTACCCTGGTTTGCCGGCGAGATATGTGTTGTACTCGGTGGACGCGATTGTGGACGGGCTGCCGGACGGCGGTTTTGTGACGGAGGAAGGGGAGGCGTATGGGGATTCGGAGGAGAAGAAGGTTGCCGATCAAGCTGTTACTGTTAGAAAGCATTTCTGGAAATGGGTTAGTCCTGATGCCGTTGAGTTGTGAATCATTTTGTTGGGGGCAATTGAGAGATAGGGTCACCTCCATCGTTCTGTCCCGCCATGTTTGTTACTGTTAGGACAGAGCACTTGATTTCTCAGATGGGTGATCGCACCCCTCTATACACATTACATACATACCGTTCTGTTTGCTCGAGAGGTGTAAAAAGTTTTTGTACAACAGGGCTGCCCACTTAGTGGCTTCTTATGTCCTTTCATCAACAGTTCGATATTGTGTCAATTGTCGCGTCTGGTTGTCTAGCGTCCTGTAATATCTATAACCTTCCCGATCTATGACGACGACGACAACAAAAAAAAAGTTTTAGTCTTTGTGTTCTCGAGTGCATTAGTCCTGCTGCCTTTGTGAAATCAATTGCTCTGTTTGTCTGAGTTCTGTTGGTTGCCGAGCTAGGATACCGTTGCTGCCTTGTTTATAATCTACTCTTGAGATGCTTGGCAGCATTGTCACTGCAGATTCATTGCATCATGAATAGTGGGTTGAGTTGAGACTGTCAATAATTGGAATGGACTATGGACAATTAGGAATGCTTGTGCTAGCATACATGTTACTGGAATTAATGATATGGATACTTGGGTAGTTGGGTTAATGAACTTGTATGATCTGCCCTTCCGCTTTCTGAACTGTGACCCATCTTTTTTCACTTCAAACCTAGCCGACGGATGCTGCTACCCGTAGCAGCACCAGCATTTGCTCTCAGATGAGCTTTTCGTCTTCCATGGCGATTTGGAAAGTTTCTTATTATTGCCTCTGTATATTTTAGGGTTGGGGACTGCCTGCTGCTGTATGGCATGGTGGCAAGATTGAAGGTGTTATTAATGACGACCAAAGAATTTTCCCAAAATGAGAATTGAACTTAGAAATGCACTGATTTCTATTTCAACTATGCATAAAAAGGTTTTAGAAGAAAAGTAAAAAGGAGAAGAAGACATGGAGAATCTGTAAATAAAGCTTTGTCTCATTGTATTCATTGCAAAATCCAACGAAATTCGAACTTCTCTTCATTGTGTTTGCAGACGTTTGATTTCACTCTGAGAAAACCAAGTTTTGATTCATCAAAAAAATAAAAAAACGAAGTGTTCGAGGTTGCTTCTGCGTCAAGACAACCAAGCTCATGATCAGTGACCAACTGATCCAAGGTTCGAGTACTGATATATCATTCTTCTCCATCATGCAAGTACCTTAGAAAATGAGATGGGATTGATACAAGAAAATGTGATTTGATGATTGATGGTCTCGTCTTTTTAATTATGTGTTTAACAATTCTATACTAATTGAAGAAAGTAAAACCTCTATACGATCACTAGAGGCAACGAAGATCAACAATCGACATACTAAATTCGTCTCTCTAATTGGACTTTTTTGAAGCTATATCTTTCAAAAGGACAACTATTAGGAAAAATCACATGCCACCACTGCTCTTGCATCCGCAATAAATTCAGCAATGGAAGCCGACGAAGAGCCATCATCCATCAGCGCCTTCTTGATATCCTCGCTAAACTTCTTCAGCCTCTCCTCCCTCGAGCAATCTCTCTCCATCAACCTCCTGACACCTCTCTCGATTTCTTCCGCCGCCACGATTTCTCCGTTACGATAATCTATCTTAATCTCAGTGGCTATCTCCAGCTCGTACACCAATAGGTACGCGTTCAGCTTCTGCTCTGCGTACATCGGCCACGTCGCCATCGGCACCCCGAACCACAGGCTCTCCAGCGTCGAGTTCCACCCGCAGTGCGACACGAACCCTCCCACAGCCTTATGAGCCAAAATGATCGTCTGTGGGGCCCATCCCGTCACCCTCCCAACCTCTGCGGTCCGATCCACAAACCCCTTCGGCAGAACTTCCCTGACGTCCTCGTAGTCCGTTGGGCCGGCCCGCGTCCCCTCCGGCCCAGGCCTGCGCAGGACCCACAGAAACCTCAGCCCACTGGCCTCCAGCCCATTGGCGATCTCTAACACTTGTTCCTCGCGGAACGCCCCCATGCTCCCGAAGCAGAGGAACACCACCGACGACTCCGGTTGCCGGTCCAGCCACTCAATCGCCTCCTCCTTCTTCTTCGTTCCTCCGCCGCCGGCGTCGGCCTTCAAGTTCAGAATGGGTCCCACCGGATACACTTTAGGGAAGGCCAGAGAATCCACCGCGCAGGATTCCAGCTCCCTCACCGTATTGACCAAAATGCCCCTGGCTCGCCGGAAAACTCGGGCGATTCGGTACAGCAGTTGGAGCCATTCCTTGTTGACGATGTTGGACGGGAAAGCCCAGCGCGGAATCGGGCGGGCCCAACTCGGGACCGCCAGCTCGGTCCCCTCGAACTCAGCGATTTCGAAACCCTCCTCGTCGTGCAATTGCTGGATGTGGCTGATGAAGCCGAGATCGGAGGCGGCGGAGGTGAAGAAAATGTAGTAGGGGACGCCGAACTCGTCGGCCAATTCGGCCATCGAGGTGCAGAACATGTCTAGGACGAGCCCGGCGAGTCGGGCGCCTTCGGGGGAGCGGCCGATTGCGGCGGAGACGGCTTCTCTGATTTGGGGCTTTCGTGCTTCGATCTTGGCGAAAACGCTGCCGGCGGCGGCGGCGGGGGGTGGGTTCTCGTCGGTGAGGTGGATAAGCGTGATGCGAGGGGCGGCGGGGTGGGGGACGGCGGCGGTGGAGGTGGTGGTGATGATTAGGACGGAGATGGAGAGGGCGGCGTGGCGGTCGGCGAGGAGGTTGGCGAGCTCGACCATGGCGGAGAGGTGGCCGGCGCCTGGGGATGGTATGAAGACGAGGTGGATCTGCTGCGGTTTCTCTGCCATGTTTAAGCGGTGGAGCTTGTGATGATGTTGATACGCTTCCGGCGACGGCGAAATCGCGGTGTTTGGTTGTGGGGAGCTAAATATAGGAAGGGAGATTTGGTTGTTGCCTGTGGGGATCTAAATATTGTTAAAAAAGATTTGGTTGTTGTGTGATTATTTGTTCTACGTTTTTTTTTTATTTACAAGAGACTCTGCATTAACCCAAAATCCACCAAATGTTATAGAAGCAGATGATTTTTTGGCCTGAGATATGGCCATCCAGTTATTCTTTGTTCTACGTCACGTGTAAGTTTTTTCGTGTTGCCTAAATAGTGTTTTCCAATTCGTGACTCAAAATACTCTTGAAACGATAGTATATTTATCATGGTTATGTTCATATTTTGTAACTTTTGTGGGTACTTCTATGGTTTGAAAAATATAGGTGTGGTCTACTCAATATTATCAAGAAGTTTTCCAAAATACAATTTATACTCGCAACTTTGGGGTTAATTGCATGGTTGGTTACTGAGATTACAAAAAACGTTAAAGTTTAGTCACTCGAAATATTTAAATTCATTGGTGATACTTATTATTAAATTGCCACGTCACACATTCAACGGTCAACTCTTAACAACATTGTATATGTATCAGTGACTCCACTGCCTCCACCATTAGTAGGGTCTTTGTTATTTTCCTCATTTCATTGCTAACAAATTTGAAGGCAAAACTAATGTAAATATGAAACACATTATCATGCAAAATAGTTTACCTTATCCAAATCATTTGCAATAATTGTTGGAGATGTGAACTTTCCATCTTTGATTATCTTTCAAACTATGAATTTACTCATGAGATTAGTAATTTTCCCTTGTCAATTATGTGATTTTCAATATATTAGCTCAATTTTTAGAAAAAAAGAAGGTGGATTACTTCTTCCACCACTATTTTGGAATAGTTTCTCAGTATCATGTAACTTAATAAAAATCTTAGTCCTGTGCAGTTCAAAATTACAAAGTCAGGTTCAACTTTTTCTTTCACAACATGAAGTTAGATTGAGCTTCCCTATTCAATCAATAGTATAATTACATATGTCCCAAACCTTCCACCAATGCAATATTACTTGTCTTCCACTTTATAATTGTAACACGTCTTTTTGTACTCCCATGCCTAAATAACTCCATTATTTTGCTCAATGTAGTCAAAATCGCGCTTTAAAACTTAAAAACTTACGATTTTACGTTTTTACATCACTAAAACACTTTTACACAAAATCTCAGTTTTATAACTTATGTAGTTAAAAACTCCGCTTTAAAACTTAAAAACTTACGATTTTACGCTTCTAGATCACCAAAACGTTTCTACATAGAAACTCGCTTTTGACTACATTAATTTTGCTACCATATAACCCATATAATTAAATAAGTTAATTTACTGCCTTATAATTTAACAATAATAAAGTTGTAAATAGTTTCTCAGCATCATGCCTCCACCATCAAAAGTGTCTTGCTCATTCTCCTCATTTCATTGCTATCAAACTTGAAGGCAAAACTTATGCAAATATGAAACAACATTATCATCATGCAAAACAAATTTACCTCATCTCAGTCATTTGCAATAATTAGTGGAGATGTGTTCTTTCTCATCTTTTATTATCTTTCAAACTATGAATTTACTCATGATATTTGTAATTTTTCACTGTCATTTATGTGATTTTCATTCCATTAACTCAATTTTTAGAAAAAGAGGTGGAGGATGTGCTCTTCTACCAGTATTTTGTAAATAGTTTCTTAGCATCATGAAACTCCAAATAAATTCTTAGGCCTTTGTATTTCAAAATTACAAAGGTCGGTTCAACTTATTTCTTCACAACATGAAGTTAGATTGAGATTCACTATTCAATTCAATAGTATAATTACATATGTCCAAAACCTCCACTCTTGCAACAATAGTTGCCCTCCAGTTATAATTGTAACACGTCTTTTCGTACTCTCATGAATAATACCCTATTATTTTCCTACCATATTACCCTTATAATTAAAGAAGTTAATTAAGTTTCATGTAAAAGATGTTATTTTAGGTAATGTGTGTTGAAAATTCTTACACAAGCCATTACAAAAATGTCATGAAAGAGGGACGACAATTTTGACATAACTCATATTATCCGATCTATTTGACATGTGTTAAAGTGGGCAATACATACCCCTTATGGGGCGGGCGGGTGTGATTACTCTTCTCGACCTCATTGATCCTGACATCCTCCATGATCAACCCATTTTTTTCTAAATTTTATATAGTTTTACTTAGATTGCTTAGGGTTGTGTTTTTATTGCCTTATAATTTAGCAATAATAGTGTCTCAGCATCATTCCTTCACCATCAAAAAGGTTTTTTTCATTCTCATTTCATTGCTAACAAATTTAAAAGCAAAACTTATACAAATATGAAACATCATTATCATCCAAAATAAAGTTACCTCATCCAAGCCGTTTGCAATAATTGTTGGAGATGTGTTCTTTCCCATCTTACGATTTACACGAAAACCGCCACCCCACCTTACGATTTACACGAAAATCGCTGGGTGGAGGCGTGGTTTTCGACAAAAACCGCTAGGTTACGGGGCATTTTTTGTTTAAACCGCGGGGTGGGGTGGCGGTTTTTGAAAAAGGGTGATATTTTAGGAATTTTTTTGGGTTGGGTGGTATTTTTGTAATTTTTTTAAACATTGCTATTTCGGGAAAAAGTCCAATTTTTTTTTTGTAGATAACGAAAAAGAGAGCAAGAGCAAACTTACTCGAGTGATGTAGTCACTTTGGACAGCCAATCATCATTCGTGATCAATCTTTTTAAGATCTTTGTTGGGTCCTTACAATCTTTTACCTTCGACCCCTTACGTTCTCCCAATCCCATGAACCTCACCTTGACTTTAGTAGGGTCGTTTGAATTCTGAACGACCACATTTAGCTGTCCCTTAGGATCCTTCTTGCTCCAACTCAGATTGTCGTGTGACTCAAGGTGTGACACATGAAGCTCATGGAGAGCCTTCAATGTGAGCCTACACAGCGGAAAGATACAAGACAATACATTAGGTATGAGTATAATTTGAGTATATAACATATTAAAAGGAGAAATAGTTACCTGATCGCCCGTATGAAGTTTTGATTTGCAGTAAGCAGCTGTCCATCCACTACTAGCTTCTCCAAATATTCATCTAAATTAGAATCATATTCGTGATAGATGTAGAGCCATCTCTTATCTTCCTCTATCCTGAATAAACTGAAAACAAGTTGTTGGTTTTCAAAATCTCTCGACCTTGCCAGAGCAAGATCCTCTGTGAACAAGATAAATATTATCTTTGGGTACGTTTCGAACTCGAACATGCCCAATGTTACGCATATAAGCCCTGAAACACTGAAGTCCAGTAGGAAATGGTGTGATGGTTTCTCTAGATTCCCGCGGGAGCTGGACCAATGATAAACCATGTTGCGGCTAACGGAGAGGGGTGGAAATGCTACCTCTTATCGTAGCATTTGCATATGATCTCCCCAATGCCCGCAAACACAACAATTATTGAATTTGAAAACTATGCAGAACTATCATTGAAAACAAAGAGATAGTAACTAAACTATCAGGACACAACTTTGGATGTAACCAGTGTATTGATAACCTTATCAATTCATTCTGAATGCACACAAGTCTGACCAGACATTTTTTAAATTTCATACACCATACACTGTTTATTGGGCCATCAACTAAGAATTACCAATAACAAACTCTTATATATCGCATAGTGCCAATAACCAAACCAAATGAGAAACTTTGCAATCTAATCATACAACAAGCTTAAAAAATGCAGACGCAATTAAATATCTTAATATCTGAATCAAGTACACAAATCATCTCATAGTACCAAAAAACTACTCAAATAATCAAACCACATGATCAAACTTCAAATCGCAATCGGTAGCAAAATACAAGACATTTGTGTCATACGCTATACCTGGGGCTCTGGCGGGTTCATTCACAATCTGGACACGGAATCTCAAATTAGCTACGTGGAATGAGCGTCAATATGACCTGATACGAATTAAAAAATAGTCAAACAACGGGGGTGCATAAAGTAATCTAACATATACGCTATACCATTATAACTAACCCACAAAGCCTTAAGCTTATAAAAAGAACCCATCTCTACAAAGTTCCAGGACACATGCAATTGAGGTACAAATAAAATTGAGGTACAAAAAGAACCCATCTCTACAAAGTTCCAGGACACATGCAATTGAGGTACAAATAAATATGATTTGATGGAGGTTCTACATGAGAACTCCCACAATTCAATTTTTCCTATTTTCACCGCACAGTACGAAAAGACTATTTAGTCTTTTATATATTTGGGTTGTTCTGCTAGTAATTGATGGTTTAATAAACAAATAAAATTGAGGTACATATAAATAGCTGTTTAATGGTTAATGCTACAAAAAACAATAGCAGCTTAATAAAAATCGCATTATTTTTTTTATTCAACCTCCACTATTTAATTTTAGCTGCCTATCCTTGCATCAATCCTCTAGGAATGGCAATTGGGATAACATGATAAAATATAGTTAATCTAGATTCTCAATTATTTATAACTTTGTTATTGTTAAATTATAACACATTTTAAATAAAATCCTAATTAATCCGAGTAAAATTTTATATGATTTAGACAAAACAAGTCAAGGATGTCAGGATGGGTGAGGCCGAGAAGAGTATTCATACCCGCCCGCCATCATGAGGGGTAGGTGTTGTCCACTTTTAAACACACAAAATAGATTAGACAATATGAGTTAGGTTAAAATTTCATCCCTATTTCATGAGATTTTTGTAATGGCTTATGTAAGAATTTTACCATCTTTTACATGAAACTTATGTAACTTCTATAATTATAGAGATTATATGGTAGCAAAATAATGAGGTTATTTATACATGGGAGTACAAAAAGACGTGTTACAATTATAAAGTGGAGGGAAAGTATGTTGTAAGGGTGGAGGATTTTGGGCAAATGTAATTATACAATTGAATTAAATAGTGAATATCAATCTAACTTCATGTTGTGAAGAAAAAAGTGGAACCGGACTTTGTAATTTTGAAGTGCAAAGGACAATATTTTCTTTTGGAGTTGCATCATGCTGGGAATCTATTTCAAATTAGTGGTAGAAGAGGACATCCTCCTCTTTTTCTTAAAATTGAGGTTAGTGAAAAACACATAAATGACAATGGAAATTACAAATCTCATAAGTGAATTCATAGTTTGAAAGATCATCACAGATGGGAAAGAACACATCTCCAACAATTATTGCAAACGGCTTGGATGAGGTAACTTTATTTTGCATGATAATGATGTTTCATATTTGTATAAGTTTTGCTTTCAAATTTGTTAGCAATGAAATGAGAATGACAAAAACCTTTTTGATGGTGAAGGAATGAAGCTGAGAAACTATTATTGCTAAATTATAAGGCAATAAAAACAAAATCCTAAGCAATCTAAGTAAAACTATATAAAATTTAGAAAAAAATGGGTTGAGCATGGAGGATGTCAGGATCAATGAGGTCGAGAAGAGTTATCACACCCGCCCGCCCCCATAAGGGGTATGTATTGCCCACTTTAACACATGTCAAATAGATCGGATAATATGAGTTATGTCAAAATTGTCATCCCTCTTTCATGACATTTTTGTGTAAGAATTTTCAATACACATTACCTAAAATAACATCTTTTACATGAAACTTAATTAACTTCTTTAATTATAAGGGTAATATGGTAGCAAAATAACGGGGGTATTATTCATTAGAGTACAAAAAGACGTATTGCAATTATAACTGGAGGGCAACTATTGTTGCAAGGGTGGAGGTTTTGGACATATGGAAATATACTATTGAATTGAATAGTGAATCTCAATCTAACTTCATGTTGTGAAGAAATAAGTTGAATCGGTCTTTGTAATTTTGAAATACAAAGGCTTAAGAATTTATTTGGAGTTTCATGATGCTAAGAAACTATTTACAAAATACTGGTAGAAGAGGACATCCTCCACCTCTTTTTTTAAAAAAATGAGTTAATGGAATGAAAATCATGAGTAAATTCATAGTTTGAAAGATAATAAAAGATGAGAAAGAACAGATCTCCACTAATTATTGCAAATGACTGAGATGAGGTAAATTTTTTTTGCATGATGATATTGTTGTTTCATATTTGCATAAGTTTTGCCTTCAAGTTTGATAGCAATGAAATGAGGAGAATGAGCAAGACCTTTTTGATGGTGGAGGCATGATGCTGAGAAACTATTTACAACTTTATTATTGTTAAATTATAAGGCAGTAAAAATAAAATCCTAAACAATATATCTTAGTAAGTTATATATAATTTAGACAAAAACGGGTAAAGAAGAGTACTCATACCCTCCCTCCCTAATCCCTATAAGGGGTAGGTATTGTCCAATTTAAACCAGGTCAAATAAACCGGATAATATGGGCTAGGTCAAAATTATCATTTCTATTTCATGAGATTTTTGTAATAGCTTATGTAAGAATTTTAAATGCACATTACCTAAAATACCATCTTTTACATGAAACTTATGTAACTTATTTAATTATATTGGTTATATGGTAGCAAAATAATGGAGTTATTTAGGCATGGGAGTACAAAAAGACGTGTTACAATTATAAAGTGGAGGACAAGTAATATTGCATGGGTGGAAGGTTTTGGACATATGTAATTATACTATTGATTGAATAGGGAATCTCAATCTATCTTCATGTTGTTGAAAGAAAAATTCAAACATAACAAGAAATCAGATTCCATTTCAACCAAAATCAAACTCCAAAGCTAGTTCTAACAACTTAGGCACTCAACATCTCAATCCAAAATTCCAAATACACATAAATCTTAGGAGTTTCAAGATTCAAACAAAACAGAAAAGACACAGCATGAATTGATAGCAATTCTGCAACAAGTCTAAAATCTTCCAAAAACAGCAGCCAACTTCAATTTTTTTTGTAAACCTTGCACTTGCAGCAACTCAATATTCAGCAATCAGCGACACTCCTCCTAGTCCTCGAATTCAAGCCTGGCAAAGGGACAATGTATTAAAACATGATGTCAGATTGATCATCCAATCATCCTCCAATGTATCCATTTTTTTACTAGGCTAAAATAGTGTTCTCGGACGTACCTTATCCATCTCATGCACCTCATCATCTGAAGAATCAGATTCATCATCCTCCAAATGATCCACTGTTTAATAAGTAAGCATATTGCACTTAACAAGTAACAATGATGAACTTTGACAAGCAGTAGCAATTCCGTTAACAAACAAGCACAAACACATTCGCATTATAATTCAACCTAAGAGCAAGAATTCCATATCCTAAACAGATTCACAATAGTACAAATTGCTGACAAATATAAGTGTAAAGAGTAAGAAAAGTTACCAACTGAACCATCTAACAACCAGCTTTGGGCACACATTAAGGCTTCAACAGTCTCCGGGCTAAGCCTATTGCGTTGAGGACTAATGATCCTCCCACTTGTACTGAAGGGTGACTCTGAAGCCACTGTTGAAGCCGGAATAGCCAGAATATCTCTAGCAAATTTGTGCAGAATAGGATATTTTCCCTTATTGGACTTTCACCAAGACAAGAGATCAAAATCAGCAACACTCTTAATGAGCTCGTCCTCCAAATATGCATCAAGCTCTGATCTGGATGGCCGTTTCCTTTTCTTGCTAGACGCATACGAGTGAAACTCCAAAGCAAAACTGTCTTCACAATCATTTGCTTCAGAGCCGCCCCCATTAACACCATTCCCTTGTTCCTCCTCTCTTTCTTTCTCCTCATACTCAACAACCCGTTGGTGGCATAATCCAAGAATGCGCTCTACCTCATGCCCATTGTGCTTATCATAAATTTTAGGAAAATAGAACTGCAGCACCTCATGCTTAAATCTTGGATCAAGAACGACAGCCACTCCCATCAAATCATTCACATCCAACCAATACTTGTTGAACTTCTCTATCATATTTAAGGCCATCAATTCAATGGTTGTAATACCACAAACAGACCACTTGTTCAAAGCTAGTTTAATCTCACAAATGACAGGGAAAAATAGGTTTGCAGTAGGATATTGACTGTCTGAGAACAGATTAGTAGCTCAGATTTTCAACCTACTGCAAATTTCCCTTGTCATTTCCCAGTCTTGTTCAGTAGGCACATTTTTATACTTTGGCTCTCGGCGTTTCAAACGATAAAAGACATCTTTGTATCCCATTGCAGTATCAAGCATCAAGTAAGTCGAATTCCAGCGAGTATCACAATCGAGAATCAGTTTCTTACCATTCACAATGTTAAGTTGGGCGGCTGTCTCTGCAAACTTTTCGACCCTCTTTGGTGTTGCCAACCAGAACTGACAGCTACTACGTATGCTCTCAATTGAATCTCCAATGACTTTAAGCCCTTCCTTCACAATCAGATTGAGGATGTGTGCACAACAACGCATGTGGATCATAGAACCACCAAGCAAAAAGGAATCTGTGGCTGTTGGAAGCTTCTCCAAAAGTAAGGCCATCATTGCATCATTGGCTGAGCAATTATCTACGGTGATTGACGATAATTTCCTGTCTAGGTTCCAATCCAACAGACACTTCACCAAAGCTTCGCAAAGAGCTTCGCTAGTATGGGGGGGCGGGCACATAAATGAATCTACAAAAATTGAAAAGAGTAAACCGAGTAAGCAAACAGAATAAGACAGCAAGCAAACAAAAATTAAACTACAACTCTACAAGATACCTGATAATCCGGCTATGTAGATTCCACTGGTTGTCGATGAAATGAGATGTGATTGCCATAAATCCCTTCTTTTGGTGAGTAGATGTCCACATGTATGTGGCAAATGCCAGCCGGCCTTCATTCTTATCAATGATCTTCTTCGTATCTGCCTTCTCAAGGTCAAAAATGTTCAAGCAATCCTTTTTAATGGTTTTTCTGCAGACCATCTTAAAGCAAGGATTCAAACTATTACAAAAGCTTTTGAACCCTTCATGATGGACGATGGAAAGAGAGTACCCATGCTTTAGAATGGCCTTTGCAAGTTCTTGTCGAGAGTTTCGCTGATCGAAGTTGTAAGGCGAGAGTTGAAACCCTTTGTCCTTGTTCAAGTTGGCTTGAAGTAGTTGTTGCCTTAAATCTGGGACATTTTTCTTGGGACATCTTTGGACATGCTTTTTGAGGTGACTAGTCCCATGCCTTTGTTCTCCAAGGAGCAGTTTCTTGCACAACTTGCACTTGGCCTTTTTCAAGCCTCCAACAGTTACTCTATCAAAATATCCCCACCATTGAGAGTAAGTCTTGTTGTTTCCACCTTTGGCATCTTCCTCCCCTTGTGCAGTCTCATTTGGATTGGGTTGTACTTGAACTTGTACAACCTCATTCGAATTTGGTGCAACTTCGACAACATTTGGAGTTGTAGAAACTTGTGGGTTCTGAGATGCAATAGGGGCAACAACAGCTGATGGAGAACCACCATGGGAAGAAGTATTCCTACTGGAATTTCCTTGGACTCCCATAGTTTTTACTGCAACAAAATACGACTGCTATTGTTAGCGTGATAGTGTAATTGATTTGGAAAAACTATAAAAGCCTCATGAGAGTTTGAGAGAGGTAAGTAAACTTGTGAATCATGATCAATTACCTGCCCTTGACCGAGATTTGAGAAGATGATTAGAACAGCTTCAAGCAACTGACGAGAAGTACTGAACGCCTATGGCTCTGAGTGACTCGAGCAAAGACAGCTTTAACAAAGCAATCCTCAACTAGTTGGCTTAGAGTTACAGGGAAGAGCAATCAGAGATTCTATTTATCTATGGAAACTGACATTGGAATGGGGATGGAGGAAACAAAACGGTAACCTATGAATAGGAGATGGAGAAGGAAATCGAAATCTGATAGGTTGAATTCATGATGAATTTTCTTCGGGAAGCCAAACATCTCGCTGGCTGAATGAATTCTTCTTGGTGTTGAGGATGGAGGGTTAATGATGGAGTAAATGGAAGAGGAGAGGGGAAGAGTCGGATGCCTGCAGAGGTTGCTGGGGATTGGGATTTTGGATTGGTTGTTAATGGGAAAGGGAAGGGGAAGATCGATAGACGAAAGGGCTAAGGAACGGGGCGGGGCAGGGGTTATACTTATACCCAAGCCCGGACTGGCCTGTGAGCGGGTCGGGTCAAGACCCGCCCCATCTCAAACGGGCCAGGTTTTATCCGTCCCTATGCGGGCTCGGCCGGGTTAGGCTCAAAGTCCCTAGCCTAGCTGTGGAGGAGGTGAACCCTACTAGGGTTCTATAGGCCAAACGACAACAGTAGACGCGTTTGGTTACGCCCAGCTGCCTACTAGGGTTCAAGATAAAAATTTAGGGTAAATTGCAAGTTTGATCACTGAAATTACTATGAAATTTTACTTTTGCCACTAAAATTAGTTCATTCTATTTATGGTCACTAAAATTAGTTTAACATTTCTAGTTTGATCACTTTTCGTTAGTCTCCATTAAGTTTATATGATGTGGCAGTCAACACTGAAGGTTAACTGTTAAATAAGTGACGTGATAATTAAAAAAATAAAATAAAATATTTTAAAATTCCACCTCATTCTCCCAATAAATTGCAATGATTTTATAAATATAAACTTTAATTATATTGATTTTTTGTTTTATGTATTTTGTAGTTTCCTATCCGCCAATAATAACCAAATTAAAAAGCCACCATCGTCCTCAATCCCATTCCAATCCCCAATCTTCTCCCATCCACCTTCGTTCCCAGAGGCCAGAACCAGCTTTTCCCACCATCGTCTTCAACTCTCCTCAAGATCGCCGACACCATGAGCTAGCTCTCAAGGACCACAAATTCGTTCAGTCTCTCTTAGAAGCTCCGCGCCATCACAGAAGAAATGTTGCTTTTAGAAGAAGTAGCAAAACAAATCTCTATAATTCATACATTACAAGGTTTATACACCAAAAGTTTACAATAATCTGGCAGAAATCAAGCTTTGTTCAAGAGTGAAAAAATAAACAAACTGCAAACTAGCCACAAGCCCTACTCTAATGAACAAAATCTGCAGAAAGGTTTGAGCATATTTTTTTTCAATGATGAATTACAACATACAAGCCGCTCTATCCTAAAAGAAAATAAAGAACCCATCTACAACAAACCAGCCTCATGCTGAAAGGAAAGGCTGGTTGAGGATGTATGTCTAAATGTGTACCATATTTTATGGTTTCTTTGGTAAGAATGTTACACCATTGACATCTACCTAAGGAGGTTCTTGTTTCCACAACTAGCCAAATCCGCCTAATAAGAATCTGTAGATGGATCAAAACCAAATCAAACAGCTAAATGCATCCTGTACCACATTTACGAGTTGATATTATTGCTCGACTTCTAAACGAGGGGGCGCGGTTGGGACTCGGCGTACAAACTGCCCTTTCACCCTCGGGCGCTGCTCAGCAAGCATTTTCCTACTCTCATATCGAACCTGTATGAATGTACAAGCCTTGCATCAGCAAAAATGCTCTTTAAATGACACTTGATAGTTGATAGAGTAGAACCTCTAAAGAGTATCAATCAAGCTGGGAGGTGTTTATACCTTTTTATCAAAGCACCTTTCTTTACGCTTCAGCCGGAATTTGGCCAGAGCAGCTTCTCTTTGGACCGATCGAGTAGAGCTTTTGACATGTGTGAAGGAACCTGCTCCTCCTCCTTCATTGTTGTTGCACTCTGTTTCAGCCTTGATCATGGCGCCTTGGTCCACATCACTATTACTTCCACAAGTGCTTCCGTAGCCGCCCATGCTGTTGGTATAGCTTGCACCACCACCACCATCGCACAAACTGCTGCTTGAACTCTGGTCAGGCTTAGCGGTATGGCCCTGCTCTTCCTCTGAAGACCCCGACCTCTTGTCCTGATTTTGCGGGGTTTCATTGGTCGAGTCACTAGCCTGACTCGACTTAACAGGAGTTTCTAGGCGGTTGGGTGAGCATGGACTCTGTGGTGGTGATGCATCATCGACTGACTGTTCACGTTGAAAGGGAGGAAACATGGAACTAAAGCGATGGTCCTTTATGTCATGTTTCCTCATCCCACATACTAGATCTTGGGTTCGAAGTACATTCTGCTGATGAATTGCATTTTCTGTTGCAGGTTCTGTGACTTGAACATCTGGTGGAGAGATGCTCCTCCCAGGTGATGGACCATCGGTATCAGTAATTCCCGAACAGTTCCGGTCTAAATCAGCTGCAAGTTCCTTTGGGTTGGATACAGTAGCAGATTCTGAATGTTGGAGGTATAGTTGCTTGCCAGTATAACTGCAGAATCATAGTTTATTTCCATCAGTTAAAAAGAGTAAGCGCACTCACTCAAAAAGGGAATGAACAGACTGGTTGCAGGCTAACCGTGTGAAGGATGAGGCATTAGAATGCCCAAGACTGTTTTTTCCTTCTGCAGGCTGAATCTCGAACCCACCACGAAAAGAACTTCTTAAAGAGAGATCTAAACGCCCATATGTGTCAAACTCGCTTTTCATATGTGTTGAAGATATGTGCATTGGAGCTGCTCCCATGAAATCGATTTCCTCGCCAGTAACATTACCAACGCAAGCCTTGGAATCCATATCTACATTTGCAACGACATTGCCCAGTCTCATTCCATCAACATCCTCACATGCAGCTACTGTGAACGAAAATACAGAGAACATGAAACCATAATGTCAGTTTGTGCTTTTGAAACTGAATGGATATGATAAACCGCAGATGAAAATACACAAATGTTTATACCAGGCTGGTCCTCTTCAGAACCCACAGCATCCACATCCAGCATCGTGCAGGAGCTCTGCGACAGAAAGAAAATTACTTTTAAATAAGCAGCTAAGACATTTGATGACAGTAGATTGAATATTCTAAAAGGAGTCTGGCATAAGTGGGAGAATTTCGTTTACGCACAGAACACTACAACAGTTGCAGTTTTATCTAAACTTGAACAAGATTTGAAACCCTCTTAGCACTCAGTTCATGCACCAAGCAATTACAAGGTACATACATACTCATCCAGCATTAGTTCAATGTATCCAAATTCAACAACAAAACAGATAAAGTTGGATACTTTATCACAGTGAAGTACACAAAAAGAAAACCACCTATGAAATCAAGCAGCAAAAGCACCAACCTGTGTGTCACTGCCCTTCTCAGCACACTCCTTGTTTCTCTGAGAAAAAGCTCCATCACCACTCAAACATTTACTTGCAGCATTATGTTCACAAGCAGGCTCTAGCTTATCTTGGACAGCATCATTGTCCTTCATGCCGATCTCTCTCCCAAGCAACTGAATTCACAACCAGAAAATCAATCAATACATGTCTTGAGAAAAACACAAACAAACAAACCATGTCTAGCAACAACATGGAAGCATGAAACATCTCTTGCAAGATTTGTGAGCATCATTACCTTTTGTCTTCTCCACACATGCTGCCACAAATTTCCAAGCTCGTTTCTTCTTATAGGCTTGATAAGATAGTCAGCCGCACCTTTCATCATGCACTTGTATACCGTGTGAATCGAGTCCTCCGTCGACATCACTGCCAAATCGCACACTGCGTTTAAAGCTTGAATCGAAACACATCTAGTCATAAGAAAGCTTGAGTTTTCGAATTGACATACTTATGACCGGGATGTTCTTGCATATCTCATGATCCATTATTAGCGAAAGAAGAGCATATCCCGATACAGCAGGCAGATCAACTTCAGTCAAGATTAGGTCTATCTCATTTGGCTTTCCTTTCAGCACCTCCCACGCTTTCAACCCATTGGGAACTGCCGCAACTGCTCAATCAAGCAGAAAAGGGAACATCAGAGTCTGTTAATTAGAAAGCAGAACAAACGGATTGAACAGATTTCAAAACTGGATCCGCTACCGACACTGAAGAAACTGGCAATTGGCACAAAAAAAAAAAACTTTCAAGTGAAGGGAAGGAGAATAAAAAAATCACCTCTGAAACCGCACTTCCTGAGAAGAGCGGAGATGATCTGCCGAGTCGAATCGTCGGACTCCACCAGCAAAACTCTCAGCACCATCGGCGACAACTTCTTCTCCAATCCCGCCGCCGAATCGTTGCTCCTCCGATCACAACCTCCCTCGCTCTCGCTCTCAACCTCTACAATCTCTCCTTCTCCGTTTTCCTCCATCCTCTGCTTCTTCAAAACCACCTCTCCTTCTTCTCCTCCTCCACCGCCGCCGCTCCAGCTAGTACTGGTCGCCGATTCTTCCGTTCTGTCGATCTCCTTCCGGCTCCTCCGCTGCGCCATATCTCGCTCCGGTGGTCGTCGTTTGGTCAGATAAGGGGAAATGAAAAATATGAAATCCTTCCTTCCGAGTTTTCTCGGTTCTTAATAAGCTGCCTAAATTGAAGGGGGAACAAATGCGGATCGAGATAAAGATCTTCAAAAACCCACGGGATCGGACGGTGGAGACCGCGTCTGCCTGCTTTACAACGGACGGCTGTGGGCGATTTGGCGCGGGGAAAATATCTAGGATTCGCGAGAGGGACCAGAGCGTGCCACGTGGTGTATTTGGGTTGGGCAGGTGTGGGGCCCGGTGACTCATTTGGTGGCTCTCCTTTGCTCTCATTTGTGGTCGGAATTTGAGACTTTGTAGAATAAAATATGCATTTTAATGAATTTTAAAATGTAAATATCAAAGGCCAGAAAGTCAGAAAATAATAAAATAATACCTAATTGGGATTTGTCGTTTCGCGGTCCAGCTGGATGACACGTTTGATTTTATATTGGGAGGTCGAGAGAGAGTCTCGCAGGTTCAAGAAAGAAATCTCAAGGGTGGGTTTGGAACTTTGGATATTTTTTTGTAAGCAATAGGAAAGCAAGGGAAAAAGATCTTTTAAGCCACTTGGTAACATAGGCCTCATCATTGATACTAAATCTTATCATTTTGACATGAAAAAAATTACAGTCTTAATATTTAATATGATACATATCAAGGTGGTCGGATTTCGTATTAGCGTGACTTTGGTCAAAATAATATTCCAATTCAAAAGTAATTTTCTAATTCAAAATTACTGTCGCAACGATCTATCGGGATTATGAGTCAATGACCCACCTAACATTTCGTTTCATTCTTTTATAAATGTCTTGACAAGAAACTACGAGAATAACAAACATATATGATCAGACGATGGTAATGTAAGACTTGAAATTTGCAAATAAAGATGATGATTGAGATGATGATTTTAGAGAGGACAGGTTAATTATGAAATTTGATTAGTAAAATTATAACACGGTAATATAGGAGAAAATTTTTCATTTATGAAAAAACTTTTCGGTCTACATTTTGATACAAAACTCCGATCATATCACCGCTCGATCCTCTATATCTATCTCTCAAAGAGCATCACAAGGATCCTACCACTAATCATATCAAAGAGTCAGCATCTACGATCAGATTGATGATCACTTCCAAAAAGATTAACAAATGAAATTTGTGTACATATATATATATATATATATAATTTATCTAAGCTAAGCTAAGCTGTTAGATGCAATGAGAAGCTACGGCGTATGAATATAAAGCACACGGCAGAGTAAGGCTCTCTATCATTACTGAGAATCGCTCACGTCAGTTAGTAGCAGACTAGCAGGCAAGCCAATTATCTGGACACAGTCCTCACTCGGGTTCCAATGGCGCAGCCTCAACTGGCGCCTGACGAACAAACTGCCCTTTCACTCTAGGACGCTGCTCGGCCAGCTTTTTCCTGCTCTCATACCGGACCTGCAAGTAAACATCACCATATTAGCTTCTGAGCACTGAGCAGAATCTAATGGTGTCCACATGAATAGAGGGAGGCAGTATTAGTGTGTACCTTCTTCTCAAAGCATCTTTCTTTGCGCTTCAATCGGAATTTGTTAAGGGCGGCTTCCCTCAGCATCGACCGATGATGGGAGTTTGGGATGTGGGTGAAAAGCCCTTCTACATTTTGGCTATCCGCTGCTGCTCCTCCGTTCACCATCCCAACTTGATCAGCATTGCTCATGCTCCCGGAAGTGCTTCCATAGCCCATGCTGCTGTACATGCTGCTGTTGAAATGATTCACAGCACCATTGCAGAAGCTGCTGCTTCCGCTTTGATCGGTCGCAGAAGACACGTGCCTCCAATCCTCCTGTTTGTGGTCCTGCTTTTGCAAAGTTGTAAGGTGGGGTTCCTGGTGACTTGCTGAACATGGACTTGGCAGTTGTTGTGATGGAACTGACTGTTGCTTGGAGATGAAAGGAGGGAACATGAAGCCTGGGTTTGAATCACTGTTCCTAACATCGTTAGGTGGAGTTTGGACTTGAAATAATACTCGTTGTTGAGGCATTGAGCTTCCAACTTCAGAATCTTTAGCCTGGGAAATAGGTTGAGATGCAGTCCTATCAAGACCTGCTGAGGCCGGAGTAGGAGAGGTAGATGTGTTGCCAACTACAACGCTGGAAAAGTTTCTTTCTGGATCGATTCCAAGTTCTTTCTGATTGCAGGCACTGGTTGAATGTTGGGTTTGCAATGACCTAGCGATGTACCTGCATCACCATTATTATCATCAGATCATAGGAAATTAAAAACAAAAACAAAGATTTTTACATAATAACACCTGCAAAAGAAGACATATAAGTGAAGGCTCAACTTACCGTGTAAAGGCTGAGGTAGTAGACTGTCTGAGCGAGTGTCTTTCTTCTGAAAGTTGAAGTGCCAGCTCACAAGAATGAGTACTTTTCAAGGAGAGATCCAAGTCTGGATAAGTTTCAAAATTGCTTCTCATGTTCTCCTGCGAGGATTTGTCAAGCGTAACTGCTCCCATGAAATCAATGCCTTCTCTATGAAAGTTGGCGCCATCAGTATCACAGGCCTCGGTATTGGCATCAGTACGTGTCCTCTCTGCGAAAGTGAAACCATGAATTTCAGTTCTGCTTCGCCAAACTGAATGGAGATAACTAGGCGAGACAAAATTGAGAAAATATTCATACCCTGGGCCTGGTTCTCATGGACAAGTAACCTCTGATTTGAACCTGCGCAGGCCTCATGTCTCTGGCAGCTAGTATCATCAAGGACCTGTTCAGCTCCAACTGGCTGTAAGAAGTCCTGCACCTTTCCACTACTCCCAGCTTCCGCACCTGGTTTTGTACAAGAGCTCTGCAAGAGAAAATAGAGAATTCAGTCTCCACAACAAAACCTGAATTCATTTAGTCAATGGATCATTCTTAGATTAGGTGTGATATTGTCCTTGCAGTGATTTAACATAGATCTAATGCTATTAATTGTCTCACAAACAAAAACCAACCTGTGCCTCACTCCCTTTCTCGACGAAATCCTTGTTCTTCTGGACACAAGGTACATCGCCAGTTGAATGGTTAACATTATTTTCAGATGTAGCCTCAGCCCTATCTTGGCCCACACTTTCATCCTGGGGCAAATTCTCTCTTGAAAGTTGCTGAAAAAAGAAAAAAAAAAAAAAAAAAGATTATTGATGCCTTGAAACAACTAGCCAGAGTTCCCAATCGAAAAACCATAAAAAAGAAAAAACTAGAACAATGTTGTGAGTTGGGAATTACAGTTTGTCTTCTCCATACATGCTGCCACAAATTTCTCAGTTCGTTTCTCCTGATAGGTTTAACAAGGTAGTCAGCTGCACCTCTCATCATGCATTTGTAAACCGTGCTGACCGAATCCTCCTTTGACATCACTGCCAAATCACACATACAATTTACCAAGTCAGCTTCTTTAGCCGGACACAAAAAGGTTATGCCATGTCAACAAACTTAGAGAGCCAGAATCGAGATTAGCTGTCATACTTATAACAGGAATGTTTTTGCAGATCTCATGCTCCGTCATTAGAGTGAGGAGAGCATATCCTGATATTGAAGGCAAGTCCACTTCTGTCAGAAGCAGGTCTATGTTATGGGGCCTCTCCTTTAGTAACTTCCATGCCTTCAATCCATCAGAAACCGCAGCAACTGCTCAAACAGAAACCAAAAGAAGCCTGCAGCGTTAAGCATTGGAGCATAGCAAACTATGCATTATGTGTACCAATTACATTTTTTCCCATTTCCAGGGTTTGCTTGTAGCTTCTTCTTCACCATAGTTGCAGCTAAACTTCTACATTTCCACCTCGCTCTTAGCTTTTAATTCCTCTTAAATGCTAGGCCTCGACAAATTATGATTTACCCTAATCTCCAAATGAAATTGATTCTACATCGGCTCCTCGGAATCAGTAGTAGCCGGAATCGCGAAACAGATAGCTTTGATTGGTATTAAGATCATTCAAATTAACAAATCAAATTATCACAGATAATCAATCTCGCATCAAACAAGAGGGGAATTCCCTCCGAGCTCGGAGGAGAGCTTGTTAGCTAAAGCATGAACCTAATTGAGTGAATCTAGAACAGTAATCACAGAGAGGGAAAGAGAGATAGACCAAACAGACAGACTGACTGACCTCTGTAACTGCATTTCCTGAGCAAGGCGGCAATAATCTGCCGCGTAGAGTCATCAGATTCAACCAGCAATACTCTCAACACCATCCTCGGCAGAAGCCTCTCCCATCTCACCATCAAACCATTATTACTCCTCGACTCGCCGCCGCCGCCGCCGCCATCATCAACTTCATTCATCGAGTTCTCGCCATTCATCATCTGCTGTTGCTGCTGCTTCTTCCTCCTCCTCTTCGACATCTGATTCCGATGCTGGTTTTCACTCTGAGTATCCTCCTCCTCCTCGGTACCTACTTCCTCCTGATTACCACCACTCCTGTTACTCTGCTTCTCCAACAATCCTCCTCCTCTTCCTCGTTCCATCTCTTCTTCCGCAGCTCGACTGCTGCTGATGCTGCAACTGGTCTCCAGTTCTCCCATCCCGCCGCGGCCGCCGATTCAGCCGTCTTCTTCTCCGGAAATAAATCAGAAACCGGCGGAGGGTTTTTTTTTTCTTCTTTTCCTTCTAATTCTCTTTTTTTCTTTTGTGGAGGTTCGTTTGAGCTTTGGCGTTTGGGGGAACATCATCTGCTTGGCCAAAAAGTAAAGGTTGGGAAGAAAAATATCTGGAAAAATATCCAGGGCCTCTAGAAATGAAGCGGAATCCGACGGCGGAGATCGGCTCAGCTCCAATCGCCCGCCTACTGCCCAATGGATGGCCGACAGCGTGCCACGCGAGCATCTGTTATTCTTTTTTCTTTTTTTGGCGGGGAAGGTTATTTTTTCTGGATAATTAAAGAAGAATTAGGAGGAATCGCTTCTTTTTTAATTAAAAAGATATTGTTTGGGCCGATGGTAATGGACTAATGGTGGACATGGACGTATGGTAGTAGCCCACGGCTTTCTCTTTTTTTTCTTTTCCGTTTATTCCTTTTGGTCTTTTATTTGTGAACAATGCTCAATCAACCACTAATAAATTATGTTTAATAGTCAATTAACCATCCAAAATCCAGAATATGCACAAGAAGTTAAGATTTAAGAATCAAGATCGACAATCTTTTCGGGAGCTAAAAATATGGTATTTAACAAATGACCTTATCGATGTTGATTTGGAACATGTCATTTATCTTTGTACCGTTAATTTGTCAAACTTGATATGAAATAGATGCAATGAGGTTGATCCATACTTAATAACCACATATACATGTGATGTATGTTAGACAATTCCAGTTATATCATTTAATTATGCCACTTGTTTTCCTATAATGCATGCGTCCTTTGGGGCATAAGATGACCACAACGAAAGGAAACATAATGTGGATGAATTCGGTCACTGGTTGTATTCCTGAATCTATCGGCCTGACTAGTAATGCAGTCTAATGAAGTCTTCATTAGAGGGGGCACGTAAAGGGTCGGAGGAACAGCTCGGTCTACCCTACAAGGAATTATACATAATCGTTATTTCGACTGAATCTGATCAACCATATATAAATTGAGTTGATTTTCGACTCTTGTAATCATACTGGAGTCGGTCCAAGTTGAACCAGATGAAACTTTTGACCTCTAGACGCATATTTTCACATAAATCCAACAATAATGTGCGTAGTTAAACATCGTGGGGCTGATTTGTTGAAACAAGATAGTACAAGGACTAATTCTACTAATAACCGCAAAAGCAAAATATAAATATCTTAAAGGAAAAAGGTGGGTCCGGAAGGCGATGAATGCCATGTCAGAAGGATATATACGCAAGTAAAGAGAATCAAAAGGTAGAGCCTCATTGGGTGGTTCTCCTTTCTTCTCCATCTGACTTTTGGCAACGAGCGAGTGGTCGTTATTTAAATCGTCATTACTATTCCTATCCCCCAACCATAAGCACAACCACTTTTCTTTCCATTTTAAAGAAAAAAATTAAATCAGGAGGATATCATGCTTATCAGCAGATAACCGTACGTGCTAATATTGTTGGATAATACGTCGTTGTGTTTTCGATTTTAAAATACACGTGAAATATGTAAATACATAAAATTATAATTGTATGCATTTTCGACATTTGAGATCTCAGAGTTTTTTAATCCAGTTACATCTCGATGCCTTGCCTCGCCAACGAAGCAATGAAGTTATGTTAATACGGCGAAGGATAGAATTCCCTATGTTGACATATGAAATCCAACATCAATAAGTAGAAGAGATTTTGATTGGACACTAAACTAACAAACAAAAGGCGGGTAAATGCCATATTTGGTCGTTGAGATTACTAAATCATGTCGTATTTAATCACTAGAAAAAATTAATATCGATTTTGCTCACTCGAATTACTGAAACGTGTCACATTTAGTCACTCGGAGAATGACTAAATGTGACGGGTTTCAGTCATTCGAGTGACATTCATAAAAAAAAAAGTAATTCGAGTGACCGCAGTTGGGCGGAGGCTAACAGGAGAGTGACTAAATGTGACATGTTTTAGTAATTCGATTAACCAAAATTGATGTTAATTTTTTCTAGTAACTAAACATAATACTATCCAGTAATCCCAGTAACCAAATGTTGCAGCCAAACAGTTGCTGCAAAAGTTACTCTTGTTGATTAAATGAAACTTCAGGACGAGACTGGCATGCCGCCATTAAGTAGGTTCTTCTTCAATCACCCGAAGAGCAACAGTTAACGAATCAAAATGAATGTGAAATCTTGTTACCTTCCAAATATTTTTTAGACCAATTACAACCCAACATTTTAAGTGGTCACTAAATACTTTTCGATATATACTTTCAGAAGATCTTTTCTCACTTTATGCAGCAAGTGGCAAGTTGAGAAGTAGGAGATATTTGTTTTTTGTTTGGTTTTCTGGCTGAGTGGGAGCTGGAGATATTCTATTGATATTTCTGAGAGGAGAGTGGGTGGTTGAGATGGGCAAAAAGTCAAATGAGTTGGCTCATTTTCACTGTGCTAGATATTTTGGGAGAGCTGGTGGCCTCCAGCAATGTAAAAAAAGGAAAGAAAAAACCACGCGTAAATCAACTCGATTATGATATTCACACTCACTGGAACGTTATGTGATATTCGGCTTTAATATATCGGATTTTTGGACTTTATGTGATTATCCGTGGTATGTTTTAGTCAATTGGTGCTATTTTAGGGCTCGCTAACACGGAAATGGTTGAAAAACCATTACTACCTAGTGCCATGAGTTTGATATGATGCAGGTGGAGAAAACACGAAAAAAAAAAGTTGCACCGGCAAACATTTCTCGAAAGCTGGGCTTAAAGCCCAGCTGGCTTGGGATTAATTTGTTGGGCCAAAGAAAGGAGCGGAACTCTATTGTGTTTGGAGGAGTGGACTGGGCCAAATTAAATGGACCAAGGAAATTCTCCTGGGCTGGGGACGGAATCCAGAAGGAAAGGAAAAAGGAGGCGGTGATTTATTTGGAGGGGGAAGCTTGGAACAAAAAAAAAAAAGGCAATTACGAGAGGAAAAAAAAATTCTCGAGGCGGAATTTGATTCTTTGAGCGAGAGCAGCGAATTCTCGAGGGGAAAAGAACGGCGCGCAGAAAGCTTGGGGAGCGACCAGGCGATTCTCAATCGTAGATTGAGATTTCCAAGGCTACCTGAGCTGAGTTCAACGAGAGCGATTAGTTGGTTGGATTTTCTAAATCGAATTAGTTGTTTCTTGTTGATTTAGAACATGATGAACAAAACCCTATCGATTTATCTTAATTTCGTCATGAACTAAACCCCAATTTCTGAGGGAAATACCATAGGATGTAGCTAATTCTTGATTTGATGGATTGATTCATGATTCTTTTCTTCCAATCTCTATTGCATGAAATTGCTTAATGTTTTGTGTTGACTGGCCACCAATACAACGATTGGTAGTTAATTAGGTTATTAGCGACAGTGAAACCCTAATAACTGAACATATTTCATGTGACATAGTAACTTATCGAAGCGACAGTGGATTAAATAAGGTACTATGCGGTCTTAATTGGGATATCGGTCTTCAGGCTAAATAATTAAGTCATTGAGCTACGACAGTAGGATTTGAATTGATTATTTAGTACGTAGTAATTCCCGACAGGGATAGCTAGCACAGTAGTGATATCCTGGCTGTAGAGGTATGGATTAAATTGATTGGAGTATGTGAATTAATCTGGATAGGATAGGTAGTGAATCCCGGTGTTTCTCCCAGAACTTTTTCCCATTGAATTTTCCTCGACAAGTTTACTTTGCTTAATTAGTTTAATTATTTTGCTATTAGTTAATAATTTCATCTCTTAAACATTTTCACATATAGTTTGCTCGAAAGAATTGATAAATCATAAGGTTGTACCAGTCCCTGAAAGACGATACCCGGATTTCCGATATTACTACAAGATAGGATTAAGGCATACGCTTTTGCCCTATCATTATAAAAACACAGACGTATAGAGTTGTTGAACTGAATACGAACAATTTGCAACTGTTGAATCGAAAAAGTTCCATCGACGAACTCGGTTGCTTCAGAGTCACCTGATGTGAGTGAGAGATCATCGTAGTGTCATCCGTTTCACAACGCTTGCGAATTGTAGACTCAGAGTCTTTTGACCTGGTTCTCGTAAGCAGTAATAGTAGTCTGCCACTATCAAGCGATTGTAATGGTGGGCCTGGGCCTTGCAGGCCCCTTTTGAGCCGGGCTCTAAATTGGGTTATGGCGTAGTATATTCATTCAGTCCCAAGTGGGCCTACCAGTTACATTATTATCCAATTTATCGTCCGACGTGTCCTCATCGCCTTTGTTTCAGCTCTTTTCCCCCATTTTCCCACCGTCCAAACACCCCGACTGTTCAAGTTCAAGCTCAAGCTCGGGGAAACAAACTCTTCCTAGGGACCAAAAGAAACTCTTTCTCTTATGAGGAATTTTACAATGTTTTTTGTGCTTTAATTTTTGTCTTTATGGTACAACTTGAAATTATACATTTTAACGTTATGACTTGTGGTACAAATTGTAAAATTCATTTATGGTACAATCTAAAGTTGTATGTTTATGATATAAGTTGTACCACAACATAAATGTCAAATTCTCTCATTATACAACTTCAATTTGTAAGGTGAGTTTGGTAAAGGTCCAAGGATTCGGAGATGTGAGGTGACCAAACTGAATGAGACACTTTTTTTGCTGAATCCAATCCTTCTGGACTGTGCACCATTTGATGTGGGGGATTTTTGGCTGCGCAGGTGACTTTGTTTACTAAGAAACACGGGGTGATTCGAGCTGAAGAAGTTGGCGAGACCATGTTTGCAAGCATCGATTTGGTGTCATCAATCATGCAAAGAAAGCTGAGGAAGATAAAGGAGAAGGACTCGGATCATGGCCGCCACATGAAGGGTTTCAATCGTTCCACATTCAAGGAAGCAATGCCAGAGTCACCTGTAGAGTCATCTTGTTTTGCAACTTGACTTGTGCTGTGTTACTTTTCAGGTTGTTCGGACGAAGTATTTTGATATGCCACCTTTGACGGTTGCTGAGGCAATCGAGCAGCTCGAAAATCTTGACCATGATTTCTACGGGTTCAGGAATGAAGAAACTGGTAAGAACTTAAACACTTACGTGGTTAACACTTAACAGCTAACTGCTTTTGCTCGATCTGGGCCATTGATTCAGTAATGCTTCGTATCAGGTGAGGTAAACATTGTCTACAAAAGGAAAGCTGGTGGGTACGGTATTATCATACCCAAAGGGGATGGTAAATCAGAGAAACAAGAGCCACTGGAGATTGAATCAGCTAGAGAACCGTCCTTTGTTGAGTAAGAAAACCAGCCTACTCACAAGACTCTTTTTTGAAAGGTGGATTCCACCGAGTTTTGGTGAATGATGTACAGAGCTAAATCATGAAAGAAACACAGATGGACCATGTGCTGCAAACAGGGATCAAAATACTTTACCCAGGTTGATTTGCGCTGCCAAAATGTTGGTAATTTGATGCCGAATCAAGTGGCGATTTTTCTGATATTTTAGAACAAAAAAGATAGAGGCATGTTAATTGAAGTTGAATAGTTAATTCTAATTATAGTTCAATGTTTCACTTATTGTAAAGTATTATCATTACGATATTGTTGAGTTCAATCTCATTGGGCATATACTAAATACTCATACTCAAAGAGGTCGGCAATTTAAGTACTCTGCCTCCATTGGAGAATGGAGATGGATCATATTAGTTCGCTTTGGTTATTGGTGAATTACATGTTCCCACTTGTAACAATGCAGGAAGGATTTACTGAAATTTGCAACATTACACAAACAAGAATACAATAGAATACCAAACTTTATCATGATTATAATAGATAATAATAAAAAAATAGCTTGCTTTTACGGAAGATCCAATATCACGAGGTGTCAGAAATCAGAGCTGATTGCAGGTAATATCATTATTGTTGAGTGGAATGTCGCCAGTTGATTTCATCCGACTTCTACGTAGAAGGTCAAATATGCTTTCTAGACTAATTTATATTGATTAATAATCAGTCTTTTTTATTATCTTTTTTGTTGGAGCCAAAAAAAGGATTTGGAAATATGGTAATTTATCCATTGTAAAATGAAATATGTATCATTGATGAATCTTTTTGAAGAGACTTTTGCATGAGACATTTGTGACCAAATGTCTCAAAACTAGTCAAATTATCTAATTTGGAAAGGAAAAATTAGACAAGGTAATTGAAAAATTTTCAATCAAGCCAATAAGAAATGTCTCTTTTCAAAGAAATTTCCAAATTTATCATTTTCCCCACTTCAATATATATTTATACTATATTTGTTTGATTGAAACTCAATATTTTTTTTGATGAGGTTGAAACTGAATGTTAACACGGAGAGAAATAATGATTGACCTAATGTTCACACTCTCTCTTACTTTCTCTCATAGTTATTGGTGCGGTAAAATAAAATGAAGTTAACAAAAAAGAGGGAACGGGGAATGCTTTGAAAATGAGGGAAATTTTAGAGATTCAATTGATTTATTAATTATTGTTATCTACAATTTAATTTTCCTACTCTTTTTTTTTTGCAAAGGTATATCAAAATGGAGTACAGCAGATACGATATAATAGAGGAATTCAATAGGTAACTGCCCCAACCCTCTAGCAGCAACCCAAATTATGAGGGAGACAATCCAAGCGGAGAGACGTACGAAGGCGGTGAAGCTAGTTACAAGCAGTCGCACGATGGTGATGAAGCAAAAACCCAATCATGGGTGAAGCAACGGAGATGGTCCAGAGGGACTATTAATCTGCTGCGTTTGGAAGATATTATTGCCGCTATTCTTCATTAGCGCGACCCACACTAAAAACAAAACGGAAGAGAGACACCCACAGAGCGATGGGTGAAGGAAAACGTGAGAGAAAGTGTGTGTAAAAAAAGTGTGGTGCGGTGTGGAATGTTTCAAGAATTTGAGTATCATTCCAAGCTCTATTCTCCCTGATATTTAATCGAACACATCTCCATTCAAAAAGAGTATAATTTATTTTTTGTCTCAATATTTGATCATACCAAAAGAAGATAAAATAAGAAGGGATCAACGACAAATTTTAATGTCTTCCAATATCTCAACAAAAAGAAGGGATCAACCAAGACGATAAAACAATCCTTGTAAGAAAAGAAGATAAAATAACCATATACATATAAGTATGACCCCTTTAAGTTATGTGTAGCTTTCATGTAAAATAAGTTTTTATTTTAATAATTTCATGCAAATCATGTGGGGTTCTTATTCATGTATGGTGTGTTTTAGATTCGATAATGTAAAGAAGATGAATAAGTTTCAAAATCTTTTTATTCATTTGTTGTTTTTCTTCCTATTTATATATATTTTAGTTTCGAAGGACGAAAAGCGAGGGGAGTACGCCAATGTACATATCAGAGTAAGTCATTCCATTTTAATATGCAATTAAGAGAAAATAAGTGTATTCTCTTTATATTAAATGACTAAAAAGTAATAATAGCAACTAATTAAAGACGAAAGAAAATGTACAAAAGTTTGAAGGATGGACACTCAAACGAAACACGGGGAGGCTAGTCAATGTTAGAGAAAATCGAGAGGTAACACTAAGGGACCAAAATGGGTGACGGTTGGCAGCTTGGTAACAAGCACGATGACATGAGGCCATTGGAAGGCGAGGGATTGTTCGTGTTAGGGTTGCGGAGAGAGAAGTGAAAGAGAAATCGAGAGTTGAGTTATTTTCTTTGAAGTAAACCTTATTAGATCCAATTATACCCGAGACTCGACTAAGTTCTAATAAGTTTACATAGTTATAATGCTCATTGAAAATACAACATATACTAGCACACCTTTGGATTGTTGGATCACAAGTTCTATGATCCATGAACGCGAGTGTTATATCTTAACGCCAACAAACACAAGAACCATAACCAAGTTGAGTTCATTCAGTCGCATACTCGCATCCCCAAAGTTCCCTAGTGCTAGAGCCTTGGTTATTTTTTGAAAAGTGTAAAATGATGTATATAACGCAGACTTGGGAGTGCAAATTGTCGAATGCTCCATGCCTGCAATATATATTTGAAGAGCTAAAGAAATAATTCAAATCTAATAGAGTACGCTCACAAAATATAATAGAGATAAGTTACACAATTTCAAATCTATTCACTACGGGAGAAGTTTGAGATTGCTGCGAACGAAATTGTGTTAGTAAAATCGGATGGTTCAACTCCACCTTCATCAACGGAGTGTCAACCCAGCAAAACAGCTTTTTCCCAAAAAGGGAAACCAAACTGTAGTAATTTCTATCACACAATGTTGTATTCAAGAAAACTACACTTGATAAATACGCGAGAATGTAGGAGATAGGAGAATGTCTACGCATGGTGAAACCAAAGCGGATTGATTTCCTGTCGGTTCAGTTATCAGAAATGAATCGTACCCTTAAATCCTCCAAGGATCAAGCAAGCTCAGTATGGTCGGAACTTTCTTGCAGCCCTGAGTTGCTGAATCCTCTTCTTGTCCTCCTCGAATTTGCTCTGGAGTTGCAAGATTTCTGCAAAACCAGCAACACACGTTATTTATGACCATTATGAACAACAAAACAAATCAAAGGAATAACTAGGGGTTAGAGTTTCAAGAGCAGTAAAATCCATTTCACCTACCATTCATATGAGCTTCTCTCTTCTGAAACCGATAGAAATCTACTCCTACTTCTCTGCGCTTCTTCTTGGTTGTGATGTCATCGACTTTGGCAATTGGAACAGCGGAGCCCACAGCAATACCGCTTTCAGGATCCGTCGTCTTTTTCCTTCCTCTCTGATGTACAACAACTGTCCAACCACCATCTGCGGCTAGAGCTTCTCTTTCTTTCTTTTCCTGCATAAATTTCATGAGAAGTGTAAGAAGTTGAAAGGATCAGAGTGGCAGCTTGATATTGATAATCAGGAAACAAGCGATTAGACCCTATCTTCTATAATTAGGAGTCGGTAAACGGAATAATTCAGCCAAGGTTCCGAAGTTTAAGAAATGAAGGGCTGAATAAGTCGAAAGATCACTCAGTGAACAGATTACCTCTTCGAGCTTTTCTTCATGAGAGATTATGAAGTCATCTATTCGTTGTTGCAATACCTTCAAACCTGGTCTATTTTCGTGGTACTCTGTAAGCCATTCTGGGAAGCAAGTTTGTGAAAACCAAATGATTATTAAGAGTACTTTATTGTTCCCAGATATATCAGAAAGGAAACTAGTACTATATCATAGACATCAAGGGATAAGAATAAAAGAGGAATGAAGCAGCACCTCTTCTACCTCTTTAGAGGGAAGGGGTCAAATGGTGATTCTCAAAGCAAGCCCTAAGAAAATTAAGGGTTTGGTTCAAAGAGACTTCATTGATACAGGCAGGGGACAATGGCTTCACTCTATTTGCCTAATGATTACACAGCTTCAAGTGGATAAGAACCAATAGCTCAAAAAACCTTAGAGCAACCTGAGTGTATGGTAACGACAGTATGCTGTGGACTCGGCATTACAAATATGCACTAGCGAGGGAGTGCAAGGTGCTTACTTTTCATTCCCTTTGAGCAGTCTTCATCGCCTGATGACAGGCAGTAGGCATCCTCCTCCTGTTTTTCTGTTTCCACCTGTATGTCAACTCTTTCTGATGCAACCTCCTGCTTCATCCTGTTTTTCTTCTTGTCTTTCTTGGATTTGTTGGATTTACCTAAAACATGGAGAGCAACACAAAACAGCTTAACTCAGTTCTTGCAGAAGAAAACCAAACAAGACATTCGACTTCTTGCCTACGAGAATTCATTTGGCCAATCCAGGATTTTACACTGGTTCTGGCCTGATTCCTCATCATCTAGGACTGACTAAGATTAACTTAATGAAAATGTATGATGGATACAAGAAGAAAAGCATGACAGCGAGCACATATCAGGAATCTAACTGCTCCACCCCATTGGTATAAGCTCAAACCCCATTGTATCGATCAAGGAAATTCAGCCACACTATGCTGAAAGGGAGAAAGTCATTCACCATCTCAAAAATCACAAGAACATACCACTTTTTTGCCTGGAGGAGCCATCATCAAACTGATCAGACTCTTCAACAGGAGCGGTCTTTGCCACAATCTCTTTCCTTTGTCTCTTTTTCCTCTTCTTCACCTTCTCTACTTCCATCGACGTGTTCCCTGAAACGACGCAAACCCAATAGTGAACCAGAGAAGCTTAGTTATACAGAGGGACACAACAAAATCCAACGCCAATCCAGTGTGGCTAAATCAATTCACCTTCATTGACTCTCACCACTTCACCAGATTCATCATTGTTCTTCGTTTCCCTTCTTCTCTTTTTCTTCCCAGCCCCTGCATTCCTTTCATGACTCTCTTCTTCGTTCTTAACTTGGACCTCTAAAAGTAAAAGAAGTTAAAAAACAATACCAAGCTAGTTACAATCTCCCTCGTACCTTCAACACAGCTTCAAAATGAATGTAGTAAGAGGATTAATACCATTCTCGCGCCTCTTTTTCTTGCTCTTCATCCTCTTAATATCGAGTTCCGAATTTCTCATTTTTTTTTTATCGCAGCCCGTGAGAACCGGGGAGCGAACAGGGCAAACGGCGGAGGCGAGAAAGTCTGAGAAGGCCGTCGGCTGTCGCGGGAATCCGGCGCTGGCTTTCCTTCACAGTTCGCCGCAGTCAAAGATACGTCCGGCCGGACGGCAGAAAGCGGGAGGAGAAGAGCTCCGGCGAACTCGAAGGTCTGGAGACGGCGGCTAGGGTACTGCTTGCTTCTTGCTGAAGCTCAACTGATTGCGTTGCAGTTGCAGCCGTTGGCGATTTAGGGAAAGCCTTTTTTCCGGTTTCTGCGAGTACAAGAAAACGCAGCGTACAGGGCCCAGCTCGGACACCTAAAACCCGGCCCAAATGGTTCGGATGGACCTGCCGGTGCCGTACATTTGTTCATCCGAGCCATCAAATTTGAAAGTGTGCTAGAAACAACACGAGTAATTTTGGGATGAACATTTAAGGACACCTCAACTGTTCATGTCATAGCATTTCCAAGCAGCATCTGTAATTCTTTCCTAGTGAGTAAACACGAGATTACATAAGAAAATGAACATTGATAGCCAATGGTTCTGATACACAACAACAATGTCATGATTTGACTTTCTTTAGTTAGCAGTTTATTGATCTGATAATCCTTCGCCCAGAGTATACCTCTTGAACTCATACCTCAGCTTGATCCGGGCATAATAAAAACAGTTTCGAATTAGTTTCCCCCGAATCGAAAATATGGGATGCGTGATCCACTGCATGAATCAGGAAATCCCGGGTTGTCGAGCAGTTGAAATGTATGCTTTCATGGAGATAAGCCCGTCTTCTCTGCGAATTGCATCAACTGAGCGCATGGATCCGAAAAAGGTTAGGGGAAACAGACGAAATCCGTCAAGCCTTCTGTGGTCTTTGACGTTCCTTGAGTTGATTCTTGGGGACATTTTCCCCACTCTTCTTGCTGCTGGGCATAGCTTTGATAAGAACAACTGATGAGTTGCCTTTTTCTGATATTCTGGGGGATCTGGAACCATGGACCCTGAATAAAGTGTTCAGTGCAACAAAAATCGAATCGCGGTTATAGTCAGTGGCACATATTCAAACATTTTAAACAGAAGAGAAAAAGGGGCACAATGTGGTCCTCCCAAAGCATACACATGCCTGTTGATTCTAGGAACTTGGCTAAGCTCATCTCCTACTTCTCTGGGAACTTCTTCCATTGTTTCATCCTGCAGCTTCTGACCCTGGCATATGAAATCATATATATGGGTAACGAATCAGCGCTTCCTCGGTTTAACAAGAGAGGACCAGATAATAACCTGCATTTACCCAACTCTGCTATTTTTGGAATAAATGAAAACAGAACATCCACGAGTCAGTGCTATTTGTTATATTTTATATGGCTTTAAGAGGTGCTTCATTGGAACGGGAAATTATGCAGGATAGACAACCAAAGGGAAAGATAAATATTCCAGTTTCCAGCTACAGATGCGACCTTTCACAACCATGTTTGCCAGTTAAACAAGACACTCAAGACTATCTGAAATCTTGTAGCTGCTGCAGTTGTGCATCTCATTAGAAGCAACATTAGACAAAATGAACTTGAAGTTTGTACTTAATCGGGTTCATCAAACCAAAAATTAAGGAAACCCAGCATCTGACATGAATAATTGCCATGACAAATGAAATACAAGTTGAATTACAGGTTAGCACTGAACACATTGCAAGCACAGTCTATCGACAAGAATCTGCTAGGTTCCAAAATGACATAACCTCAGCAAGGTTACTAGTTTGGGACAAGCATATTTGCAACAATTTATGTCAAGTGCATCAATTAGTCTCCACAGAAGTTGGCCAACCACAAAAGTCTGCGAAAGGAAGTTGAAAACTTCTCATGGATGACAAATTGGCATATAGACTGCAAAATTCTACCATGGCAGCTTGTGGAGGATACTTGCATTTTGCTATGGATGACAAACAATAAGTTGAGCTAGTAAAAATAGTAAATTTCATATAGGAAACATTTCCAAAGCGATGAAAAGCTTCAGAAAGCTATCATCCATTACTCGCACTCGGCACTACAGCAAAACAAGCCAATCCATTTTATTCCCAAGCGAAGAAAACCCGAATTGAGCACTATCCACTACTGCAATCACCACCAGTTTCAGCAAGCACTTCTGTTAGAAGGCAACCCACTTGACACAGAAGTGCAAACCTGGACACAAGCTCACAGAAGCGAGCACAGAGTTGCATACAGGCACACACAAGATAATGCAGCGCGAGAAACTTACATCATCAGAAGGCGGCACACAGTTTCCGCCATTGGCAACCACAGTGGAGCAGAAATTCAAGACCTTAGCTTTCTTCTTAGCTCCACCGGATACACTCCCATGATCATACTCAGAGTCCAGCCCACCACTCCCCTTCTTCCTCTTCTTCTTCGCCGCCGCCGCAGCAGCAGCAGACATCCACGATTTCCCCTTCTTGTCCCTCACTTTCCAAACGTTCTTCTTCCTGAACACCAGCTTGTCAAACTTCCACACCTCGTAGCTGGTATCAATCACCGTCACTTCACTCCGCGAGTACCCTTTCAGCTCTCTATCGCCTCCACACCCCTCACCGTCGCCGCCACGGCGGCACTCGTCCTTCTCCTTCTCCTCATCTCCCTCATCCACGTCATCCCCGCCGCGCCGAGGCCGTACAATGTTCGAATTGCGGTTTGAATTGAGCGAAGCCGTTACCGTAGTCGCGCCCGCTGCCTTCTCTTCAGGAAGGGCGCAGAACTTAGGGTTCGTCTGCTTCCTGGCGCTCTTCTTCCTCGAGATTCCGGTGGTTCGGCCCATGTAGAAGAGATCGGAGAGGGCATTGGTCATCACGCCGAACCAGTACTCCCCTTCGACATCTCGGCCGGAAATCTCGGGGGCTTGCTCGACGACGGAGTTGGAATTGACGAGGGAATTGGAGGCGGCAGCATCATCGGATGTGGGGGAATCGGAAGTTTCGTCGTCGGCGTTAGGGTTGGTGAGAAGGAAGTCGTCTAGGCCGACGTCGCCGGCGATGGGGAAGCCTTTGGTGGACCGGAGTCGGTCCAGCCAATTTGAACTGGGCTTTCCGGCGGGGACTGAGCACAGCATTGGGGAGACTTCGAGGTGAGATTCAGATTGAGCCAATTGATGCGGCGGTTGGACGCGGCGAGGATGGAGCCACCGCCACGGCAGAGAGTGCTCGTCGGGATTTGCTCGACGAAAAACGTGAAATGAGCGTTTCGTTTTTCCTTTCCTTTTCAGTTTTCTGACAGACTCCTTTTTTCACAGTGAGGTCACTAGTAAAGTAATCATAATTAAGCCCAAGAACTGCAATAACAAAATTAAGCCCAAGATGAGTTGGGCAATAGCCCGTTAAGAAAGTTCAAAAGATGATGCCAAGGCCCATAACAAGGTGGTGAAAACAAACCTCTCCTCAAACTTTTGTTAATTACATTTCGATTTGGTTTAACGACTTTTTTCTTTGTAGTAAACGAACTAATCACAATAAATCTCTCTTTGTTAAACACTAATGTGAGTGATGACATGCTCTCTCTAGATTAAACGCTTCTCTCCTCCACACAATTTTGGAATGTCTGGAAGATTCATGATGTGTTGTTTTATTACCCATTTTGTGTCTAATATGGAGACATATGGAGGTATGATGTGAGATTGTTGGGTAATTTTCTTGTTCGTGTTGTTTCACTAACTTTTCCTATGTCAATTGAGGAAGCCTCATTCATGACCATGGTCGTTGTCCATTATTGAGTTTTTCTTCCCGTTCTGAGAGATTTATTGTGATAAATCATTCCTACATGAAAAAATGTGTGTCAAGAAAACTAACACTATCTTCTGGTTATCACTAATTGAAGTTGAAGCTAATACTCTTCTCAAATGGCATCACAAACGATTACAGTATCTGTCTTTTTACATATTTGGATTGTAAATCTATTGTATGTGAGGTTAAAGTGTATTCACAATCTAACTTTAATGAATTATGCGTTATTTTATTTTTTCACATGACGACAACCTCGTTCATATTACACCTGTTACTTTATTCGTCATCTTTTCATATGCGCTAAATCAAAATCTTGTTTTCCCTATGAGCTAAATCAAAAAAATCAAATCTTGATTTGATCGTCCTATATCTTAGCGTAAACAAATTTACTACCACAAACTCGAGAAGAAAATTGTAAATCCCCAAGGCCCAAAGACAAGACAAAAAATCAGCAAACCGGCAAAGGCATTAGAAATCCAACGGCGATGATTCCTTCTGCCTCCGCCTCGAGTGTTCTCCGCCACCAGAAGAGAAAAATTCTTCAAACGAAAAAAATCACCAACTCCCATTCCATGGTTCCAACCCCCGTTTTGCCGAAATTTTTTTTATATTCCCTCGTAATATATAACAGAATAATAATCAACAAATACCTCTCTCGCGATTCATGCTTCCCTCTCCTCGCCACTATTCCCGTTCTTCATGGTCACTTGAAGAAGAACCCTTAAACCTCCATCTAGTCGTGTGCCGCACTTTCCCCCCTTTCTCAACCGCTTTAACATGCCGCCATGGCTGTAATTCTTGAGGCTGTTGGTGTGTTTCTGGGGACCTCCCATTTTCTGGGAGCCATGGTGTTCCTAATTCTCATATGGGTTGCCTTCCTCGTTGGTGTAGCCATTGGTTGGGTGTGGAAGCCCAGTTGGGCACCCGGTTTATCCCAACTGGGTAGTTTGGTTTCTTCTTCTGCTGCTGCTGCTGCGCACAAATTGGTGGATTCTTCGCCTTCCCGGTGTCCGGCTTCTCCGTTGAAGGGTTTTGGGTCGGCCCCTTGCCTCACGTCCTTCTTGCTCAGCTCGCCTAATTTGGTGGGTACCAGCTCACTTGCCGTCACCCAATCTCAATTTGAAGATTCTCGGTAAACCTTCACTTAATCACTTCACAATCATTTACTCTCTTTTCTTGCGATGCTAGATGGTTGAGTGAAAGTTGCATGCTTTATCAATTGTATCTGGACCCAACTCAGGATTTCACTGTTGTATTGGATCTATGACTTGCCCTTCATTCTGATTACTCAGTTGGTTAGCTTGGGGGATGATTTATAATTGATTGATGTGATGTAAGTGACTAAGTATGGATGATGATGATGATGATGGCGAGTACTTTTTTCATTGATGAAACTCTTGTGTCCAGTGGAGGATCCCAGCTGGATGATGAACGGCCTAATGCTGCCGATCTGGTCACAGAAGAGGATTTGGTGTATCTCCATAACCTTGTGGAAATGAAAGATGGAGGTCCTTCATGGATACAGATGATGGATCGTTCCACACCAGGCATGACTTACCAAGCATGGAGGAGAGACATCAAGGTAGGGGTGTGTGTATGTGTGCATCTCACTCATTCTGATCAGTTGTGAGTCATCGACTAATCTAATTGCCTTCGATTCGAGTTACTGAAGATTAACCTTGTTTTCTGGTTCTGGTTCTTAATGTCTTGTTGTCTCTATTGTCTTGGCTATAGGATGGTCCACCTCAATATCGTACGAGAACTGTTTTCGAGGATGCCTCACCGGAGATAGTGAGAGACTTCTTCTGGGATGACGAGTTCCGGCTAAATTGGGACGATATGCTAGCCTGTGTGGCTGTTGTAGATGAGTGCCCCACAACAGGGTCCATGGTCGTGCATTGGTTAAGAAAAGTATGTATTTTCTTGCTATTGTTACATGGTGGATGATGATACGTGTTCGTTTTGTTCACTCGGCTAGCTCTTTACACTCTGCTGCCTTGTTCTGCAGTTTCCCTTCTTCTGTAGCGACAGAGAGTACACAATAGGCCGGCGAATCTGGGAGTCTGGAAGGTCTTATTACTGTGTTACAAAGGTATGCCAATCTGCCCTATTCTATTCCTGCACAAAGGGATTGCATCACATATGAAACAACTAGCCTTTTTTTTGTTTTCTTGAGCAAGAAGCTAAAGTTTGTTTTAACTATCAAGTTCATTACAAAAAGGAATTATAGCACTATCCATGATGTCGATTAGGACTAGAAATTCTTGGATTTGGCCTGCCAGCTTGTACTTCTTCCTTACCAAACATTTCCTTGGATTCTTCGATTTGTTATGCCTCCTCCATTGTAATCATCGTTTAAGTTCTGAGCATTTCTTTCTGCTGTTTGTGTTTCAGGGAGTACCTTATCCTTCCATCCCAAGGCGTGATAAACCAAGGCGTGTGGATTTGTACTACTCAAGCTGGTTTATTCGACCAGGTTCACTACGCCTTCTGTCATTTTCCCTAGTTGCTCTTTCAAACATCTCAAGAATTCCATTGGAATCATCTCTGAACTTTTGAAAATTTCCTCTTTGAGCAGTGGAATCTAGAAGAGGGGATGGCCAACTGACAGCATGCGAGGTTCTGCTCTTCCACTACGAAGACATGGGCATCCCATGGGAGCTCGCAAAGCTTGGGATTCGTCAGGGAATGTGGGGAACGGTCAAGAAGATTGAGCCTGGGTTGCTTGCTTACCAAACGGCAAGAGCATCGGGAACAGCACTCTCTCGCACTGCCTTCATGGCTCAGATCAACACGAAACTGAACCCCGAGTTACTGAAATCACCGCGAGGCAGCACCAAGGAGGTATCAATGGCAGAGGCCGAAGCAGAGAGCTCGTCTGATCAAAGTTCAGGCACGAACGTACCGAAGATGTTGCTTATAGGTGGACTTATCGCGGTTGCTTGCAGCATCGACCGAGGTCTCCTGACGAAAGCATGTGTGTTTGGGTTAGCTAGAAAGTTAGGGAATTTGGGGAAGAGACTCAGCTGAGGACAGAAGATGTTAGTAACTTAGTAGTAGTGATGGTTGTATATGTGTATGATATGGAAACCAGGAGCAATAATGTTTATTGTTGAATGAAGTAGCTGTTCGAGCTCTTGATCATCTTTTGTTCCCCATGTAAATTCCTTAAGTTTGTTTGTCATTTGGCATCGATTCTTCCTCATGCTTACTTCATTCTCACCCATCAGTTAAAAAGTAAAATGTCTGAAAATTTCTCAATCCCTTCTACACCAAGTAATCAATGTGTTCTATCTATATCATGTAAACATAATCTAATGGATCAAGTGCTACAAAGAGAAAGCAAATATGAAATGATCAACGACGAAAGTTTTCGATTAGTAACGAACCGAGTGCATCGAGATGGATCGCGCTAAACAATACAATTGTATTACATTGAGGGAGTACACTCCAGATCAAAATGTGTAGACCCTAAGAACATGATTAGCCTATACACTTAAAACACCTTAATAACACGAAGGAAACAAGAATGAATCAATGACCAAAAAACAGAACAACAAACGGCGCCAAAATCCATCCTGATTGGACACGGATCAATTCATCAGTAACGAACAAGGGTCTCGAAGCAGTGAACCCCATCCAACTCCACGGCGAACCTCGGACCGCCCGCCGCACGCCGTTTCCCACCCTCCTGATGAGAACCCTCGCTTTCCTGCCTCTTCTTCTCCACCGCCGGCGATGACGACTTCCCGCCGTCTACTTTCGTCGAATCGGCGCCGTTGGCTTGCCTGGACAGACCCGACGGCAGCTTGTTGACCTTCTGCCCGAAGAATTCCCCGGACAGAGCGTCGAACGAGCTGAAGATCGACATCATCATTTTCTCCCCCAACTGAATGTGAAAAACCTCTCTTGATTTGTTTGATTGCTCGATGAGATTAACTTGATCGGATTAGTAAGATCGAACTGGCTGTTTCTTCTTGTGTTTGAAGATTGAGGCAAAAGGGTATGTATTTATACAAACTGGTGATCAAAGAGGGGGAAAGGAAAAAGCCGAATTGGTTGAGGATTTCCTGGAAGCACCTGGAGACCTCGTCGGACTTGGAAAAAACGCGGCCGCCACCACGTCTGACTCTGCGTAAGGCGAAATGGACCGTCCAGATCTTTATTTCGCGGCAGTGCGTACGTGGACGGTCGGGATTGGTGACGCGCAATTTCGTCGTTGTGGAAGCAGTGGACCAAGACCAAGTGGATATGTTAGAGAAGTTTCTGGGCTCTCTCTCTCTCTCTGCGGGCCATGGTGAACCGGCCCAAAATGTTATTTTATAATGTTGAAAAAGTAAATGGGCCCGGTTGGGCGGAGGGAGGGCGTTGTCAGTTTGGAACCAAAATAATGAATAAGCCGCTGACCAAGTCTGTTGACTTTCACATTGTGGTATATTTGACTTGAATGACTTCTTCAACTTGGAAGTTTGGATTATCTATACAACTCAATTCTCAACTATAGGAAATTGTAAGAATAACCTAATTAAATACTAAGGGGTCGTTTGGAAGTTGCGATTGTTAAATAGATGTATTGTTGAGAATGCATGTATAATATTATACATGTATTGTCGAATTTGATGCATTGTAGAATACAACGTTTGGTATGTGTGATTGTGTATGTCGCATCAGCTAAAAGTTGAGACAAAACAATCTCAACTCAACTATCTCAACAATCACAACTAAAAGTTGAGATATAACAATCACTCAAAATGAGTGATAGTTTCTGTCACATCACAAAACCAATCCATGTATTGTTTCTGCCAAAAAAAACAAAAAAATGATGCATTGTAAACAATACATGCATAATGACAATCTCAACAAAACAATCGCAACTTCCAAACGACCCCTAAGTGAGTTGAATCTCTTCTCTCTCTCACCCACTCTCTCCTATCAACCATACAAATGAAGACCACTAGGCCCGTTATCGATTGTACATCTAATGCAGCTATGCAGGGTTGGATACTGTCATACGAGATTAACATAACCCAATACGATTTTCAAAGGGATTCGAAAAAAAAAAGAATAAACGAACTTAGAGGATTATAATTGAAAAATTAAAACTTAAGTAAGAAGAATTTAGGATAGGGAGACAAAGGACGTGAACAAAGAAGTAGTTGTCTTGGACTACAACATAAGACATAACATGATACATCTGCTATGAAATAAAACGATTTACAACAGTCACTCACTTGAGACACATGTTAATGTTAAAAGGTCATCACGATACCATATATAGGATTAATTCGTGAAGGTTTGGTTTAGAAATCTTAAATAGGATTGAAACCGGAATACTGATACTAGCTTGGTGTCTGACCAAAATAATAATATTATGTTTTAGCTTTTTTGGGTGTTAAATACATTTCTAGCATTTATACATGATGTTACATTTGGTTGATGTGATGCTAGGTTAACACTAACATAATTAGTTTTATAAAAGGTTTAATTATGGCAAAATACACATATGTTAGCGCTGCTTGCTGTTCTACTTTGCCAAACAACTAACGTAACATGTTTGAATTAAAACGATTTTCTATAGTCACGGCATACATGTATTAAGATTAAAGCTCTTCACAAGACCATATAGAATTAATTCGTTTCTAAAAAAATTAATTTGTGATAGTGCAAAATTTATTACTATTCAAGATTCAAATTCTTATGAAACCTATTCCTATGGAGCAAAAGAGGGAAGTGCAAAATACGGGGCGGGAAGAACGGGAGAAGACAATCAAAGAAGGAAAGGCAAGGAGCCATTGCAGGGGAGCGAGAAATGGAAGAAACATTCCTAAACGCAATGTGATGGCGCCATGTGGAAGTATGGCCATTCTCATTTCTCGTCCCCAACTGAATCTACAAAAATGGCGGCGAGTACATATAAGACACAGCTCACTCCCTAATCCCTATCTCTGTTTGAAAGCAAGCAGTTGCTTGATTCCTTGTTGGAACACTCATACACAGAGCTTACCTCTCTCTGTTTCCGTTTGTTCCGCCGGCGAATTAGTAAAAACCTGAAAATGGCAACAACGGTGAGCCACTCAACATTCACGGCCAGCCCTCGCCAGGTACCTGTCAGCTCCGGGCGGGAAAACACTCGCAGGAATTCCATCTCCTTCTGTGACTCCGTCACCCGACTGAACCTGAACAGATTTAACGTTATGAAACTGAGATCCAACGCCGCCGGCAGAACTTCCCGCAAATGCCGGCTCATTTCTCCCACCAGCGCCGCTTCCGCAGCCAGGCCGCTGTCTGTCCGATGCGAGGAGGAGGGCAGTGGCGGAATGAGATTGGTGTTCGTCGGAGCAGAGGTCGCTCCCTGGAGCAAAACCGGCGGGCTCGGCGACGTCCTTGGCGGCCTCCCGCCGGCCATGGCTGTAAGTTAGTAAAGCTAGCTAGTAACTACCTCCATAAACAATCCAAATCAATTTCATCTTTTTCCCTCATGATCAACTACAAAAACATAAATTCGTGGCGATGCAGGCGAAGGGGCACCGTGTGATGACGATCTCGCCGCGATACGACCAGTACAAGGACGCCTGGGATACAGGTGTGGAAGTGCAGGTGAAGGTTTTGGACACTGTGGAGACAGTTCGGTTCTTCCACTGCTACAACAAACGAGGCGTCGATCGGGTTTTCGTCGACCATCCCCTGTTTCTAGCCAGGGTACTCTGCCTCTCACTGTGATAGAATCAAATTAGTTTTCTGGGTTCCTTTTTTGAGGTGTGAACTATAAAGGAAATGAATTTATGTTTGTTTCCTGAATTCAGGTATGGGGGAAAACTGGTCCCCAAATCTATGGACCTCGAGCTGGAATCGACTACGACGACAACCAGCTTCGGTTCAGCTTGTTCTGCCAGGCAGCTCTCGAAGCGCCGAGGCTGTTGAATCTCGAGGGCAATGAATCCTTCTCTGGACCATACGGTAAATTAATTGGGGGGAAAAAAACTGAGAAAATGTACTACCTTTGCATCTCTGCAATGATTTATGACGAGACTAATTCATTGAGCGAATCTATGAATGCGCGCGCAACGATGCTTGCAGGGGAGGATGTGATCTTCGTCGCGAACGATTGGCACACTGCTCTGCTCCCTTGCTACATGAAAACAATGTACCAATCACAAGGTCATTACAGTAATGCCAAGGTCGCATTCTGCATTCACAACATTGCGTACCAAGGCAGATTCCCCTTCTCCGATTTCTCCGTGCTCAATCTCCCCAGCCAGTTTAAGGGATCCTTCGATTTCACTGATGGGTAAAAATCAACCCCAACTACAGCAACATACTAATCACAAATTATGCTCTTTTCGGTTTCTTACTGTTAGTGAATCTTGGGTGGTGGGTGAAATGCAGTTATGACAAACCAGTGATTGGAAGGAAGATCAACTGGATGAAGGCAGGGATCATAGAATCGGACACTGTGGTTACAGTGAGCCCTTACTACGCCGAGGAGCTGGCTTCTGGTGAAGACAAAGGCGTCGAGCTCGATAGCATCATTCGGGCTAAGGGTATCATTGGCATTGTCAATGGAATGGACGTTCAGGAGTGGAACCCTTCTACTGACAAGTACATCGATTTCAAATACGATTCGACCACAGTAAGATCTTTAAATTTGTTAAGTTTACCTGCAGTTTCATTTCTGGGTTCCTTTCATATGGTTTTATGGAGTTGTTTTTCTTACTGTGTGTTCTTCAGGTGATGGATGCAAAGCCATTGCTGAAGGAAGCATTGCAAGCCGAGGCAGGATTGCCAGTGGACAAGAACATCCCTGTGATTGGGTTCATTGGGAGGCTGGAAGAGCAGAAAGGTTCAGACATTCTTGTGGAAGCCATCCCACATTTCATTGACAAGAACAATGTCCAGATTATTATCCTTGTAACTAAGCCAAACCATTGTTCTTGACACTGCACCTAGTTACTGAAACTACTCTGTTTCTTCCCACATAATCATGCATTTATGTTCTTTGGTTGTAATTGGGTTTCTGTATGTGCAAAAAAGGGAACTGGAAAGAAAGAGATGGAGCGACAGATCATGAAGCTCGAGGCGTCGTATCCAGACAAGGCTCGTGGGATCGCCAAGTTCAGCCCTAGCCTAGCCCATCTGATCATAGCAGGTGCCGATTTCATGTTGATACCGAGTAGGTTCGAACCGTGTGGTCTGATCCAGCTGCACGCTATGCGCTATGGCACGGTGCATTTCTTTCGTCTAGTGTATGTCTCTATCTAGTGCACCTTGGAACTTCTATATGTTAATATGTTCTGTATGTAGGTGCCAATATGTGCCTCTACAGGCGGCCTTGTTAACACGGTGAGAGACGGTCGCACGGGCTTCCATATGGGAGATTTCAGTGTTGAGGTAAGTACGTCAGAGAGTTGAGGAACTTATACCATTTACTCATGGCGGTTACTGCAACTGACATATGTACGATAATGTTGTTGCAGTGTGATGAAGTTGATCCAGTGGATGTGAGCACGGTGACTAGAGGCGTCGAGAAGGCAGTTGCAACTTATGGGACTCCTGCACTCGCTGAAATGATCCAGAACTGCATGGCTCAAGATCTCTCATGGAAGGTAATGCATTTAAACATCCAATTGATTTAACTGAATAATCGGTGTAATGTCGAGGGAAGGTGACTGAAAGATGGGACCTTGGAATGGATGCAGGGGCCAGCAAAGAAGTGGGAGGAATTGTTGAGGAGCCTCGGCGTTGCTGGGAATACCGAGCCGGGATTTGATGGAGATGAGATTGCACCTCTTGCCAAGCACAATATCGCCATGCCGTGATCCGATCTACTCAGTAGAGTTAAATCTTAGTATAGAGTGCATCAAGGTTTTTGTTAGTTTTATGCAGAACTTAGAAGAGTAATAGTGAGTGTTTTTTTTTTTTTGGTTCTTCCGTTGCCTATGAGGATTTAACATATGTTCTTGTCAACCGTTTGAGTAACCGAGAATTGTTAGCTAGATCTAGGTTCATGTTACTATCTTGTCCTCTTGGAAATTAGACTTTTTTTCAAACGAAACACCAAAATAGTGTTTTACACCTAGATATCTAATTACATGCTACACCTCGACATACTTCATCCTCTTGAAAAATACACTTTCTTTCAAGCAAAACACCAAAATAGTGCTTTACTCTTGACGTCCACCTGCCTCGACATATTTCAGGGAGACTCGGCTAGCTCTAGGTTTGAGTGACGTATCACCCATAACCACAACTCATCTTCTAATTCTTCAACCATCAACTGTTTCTAGGTCCTCTAGGTTTTGGACATCGTAAGAACACAGTGTCTCTTACTCAAAGGGAGAGAAGAGAGATCCCAAATGGTGTTATATTGAAGTTTTGAGTATAACCATACAAGAGTGTTAAGAAGACTACTATTTTATCTTAAGACCAAAATTTTGGGGCGGGAAATTCAATAGTGCGAAAATTTCACCTCGACCGTCAATAAATCGAGCTAAGGCCATCATAACATAACCCAAAGAAGCCACACTTCCAATTTCGAGTATTTGACCAAATTTTCCTCTTGCTTATGGCTTATGGGAGTTTCGAGTCACGATAGTGGATTTGTGTATTACTCGTAGCTCCCACAAGTGATAGAAGAACCTTCACCAAGTATACTGTAAAAGGAATTAGTTCACGAAGGGAACGTATCTATCGATTACCAAACAACAAAGCACAAAGCTACGATTAAGCGCAAACAACTAAATCACATGTCAAATTGATACAACTGACGTCTCAGCACGGCCAAGCCAAACAATTATCCAATCACACTGGGACAGAAGTGTTCCAAGTAAGCGTAAGTGTCACGCCATCCATGAGCAACTACACATATTGATCCAACAAACCCAACTCTAGTTCATACATAATCCCGAAGCCAGCAACGACGAAACAATCAGTAGCATAGTACTTAAAGTGCAGCTAGTCTCAATGATTCAAAGCATTAAACCCTAACAGGTGGGTATAGGCAATGAAATGCTCTCAATTGGTTTCAATCACTCAGGCGCTTCCAGAACGAGCCTGCAGCAGATAAAAAATTGGATTTGGTCCATAAGACAGATAAATCCTCTGTACATTAACCTAAAGAGTAGAAAGAATGCTTCTGAAATTACCTTTTCAGGGGAAGCTGACCTCGACCTTGATCTAGCCCTGCAAACACAAGTGAACCGGAAGATAAATGGTGGGTCATTAACCCATTATGATGAAAGAGAATGAGCACAGAGAATGGGGAAGGAGGCAGAATTTAATAACCACCTTGGTGATTTAACAGGTGATGCTGATCTAGATCTCGACATGGACCTCGACACTGAGCGCCCCACAGATTTGCTGATTACAAGAAAACATATAAATGCCATTATAAGTGGAAACAAGAATAATAACCAACCAAGGGTTCATAATATGTTAAAGAGGAATTAGCACCTTCTGTCCCTTCTAGGACTTCTGCTTCTGCTTCTGCTGCGGCTTCTACTTCGGCTTCTTGATGGTGAGCTGTCATACCTCTTCACCTGAACAATTTGAAATGGAAGAAACTATGTAAACCAAGAATGACCATATGGTGCTGAAGCACAACTTTACATGACCAAAGGAGTGGTGAAGTAGAATGCATTTGTACCCGAATGTAGGATCTGGACCAAGGGTTTCTAAACTCAGTGTCATCAAGTTTCCGAATCTGGGGAAAAAACAATAAAAAGGGCTTGGTTAAGATAACACATGAAAAACAAGTGACTGAGGGACCAAGAAGGATGAGTTGGTGGTGCCATCATAGAAAATACTTACAGCATATTTCATGTCATCACTGTTGGTATAGTCAACAAGGCCAAATGTCCCTGAACAAACCAGATATGCCTTAGTAAATACATGGAATGTTATGAACATGCATTTGATGCTTAACACATGCTAGTTAAGCTTGAAGGTTATAGAGCATATGCCATAATGAATGTGCTTGTTTTGTAGTCCAGAAATAAAGCTGTCCTAAAAGCTACAGCAAACACACTTCAATCTAACTATTCAAAACAAACACAGGGAATGTAGATGTGAAGGATGTAACATGGTAATAATCACATACCATCACCATCACGAGAAACTTCAGCAAAGCAAACATCGCCAGCCTTCCGCATGTGGTCCTGTAAAACAAACGATAATTTAGTTTCACGTGATCGAACAACAAAAACAGTTTACAGGTTAATTAGAGAGCACAAGCACTTCAGACCTTCAAATCTTGCCAAGAAGCAGAAGAAGGGAGCCCACGGACAATTACTACAAAAAAAAAAAAAAAAGAACAATTGGATCAGCACAAACTTTATCATACAACTTTCACCCTGAATTAACACTGTTCCCACAACCAACCTCGAAATTCAGAATGGCGCGAAGCGCCATACCGGCCCCCGCCTCCACCACCACCACTACCACCATAGCTGCCACCGCCACCACCACGCCTATCACTTGAAGGAGGTCCCCTTCCACCATGAGCAAGTTCAACCTGCAGGGCCATATAACAGCTAAGACACAGACTTCATGTAGATGAAGAAGAATAATGGTAGGTAATGACTATTACCCTCAAACGACAGCCATCAAAATTGTATCCATCACGTCCCCTGATCGCATCTTCAGCATCCCGAGAAGTTTCAAACTGAAAGCAAATATAAAATTGGGATCAACATTATTTCATAGCAGTCATGCATAGCACTTGGGAAGGAAACAAAAAGGAGAATATTCATAGAATCAGAGAAAACCAGTTGGGCATTTAGAAATAGCAAACATCTTACCTCAACAAAACAATAACAAGGAGGGCGAGGAGGAATCTTCAGCTCTATATCCAGAATCCTGCCATACTGTATGCAAAGTATACACGATCATAAGCTACTTAAAAAGCGGCGCCACTAAAATAACTAAAAATACAATGAAGCTGTAAGAGACACCGGTCCTTTATATTTGTTTCTGGCAGCTATGGTTTCAAAGTGAATTTGTGAAGTTACAAAAAAGTATGAGAAGTGACGATACCACACCCATGGAAATTTTTATTCTTGCCAACAGTAACTTTCAAGTGTTATCGACATATTACATATATATTGCCTGGTTCCATTTCCACAGAATCCTACAGATGCATTAAGATTGTCAGCTCAAGCTAAATATTTCCTAGGACAGCAACAATGCACACGATAGGAAATGACTAGGTGCTTCATTTCTTGGGGTTTAGCAGCATATAGAGTTCAATGGCGATCTTATTAGCAGTTTACCCAAGTAATACAACTTATGATCAATCACTCAAAAAATAAAAACAAAAACCAGCTCAAAACACACCTTATAGAATATATCTTCAACTTCAGATTCTCTTATATCTGCTGGCAGGTTGCCACAGTAGATTGTTCGAGAAAAGCGGCCACTCATTCTGAAACCAGACTATTACTGCAAAGTTTTCACTGCAGAGACCAAGGAAATTGCATAATCACCAAGGACAGAATCGACAATTATAATGAAGTAGACTTCTTTACTTCTGATCTGTTTATCATCAGTGTGCATTCTGATGAAACAAATGCAGGATATAAACAAAACAAAAAACTATGAAGCAAACCAAGTGAGCAATCCTCCATGTGAGCCTTGCTCCATAAGCTCCATTGCTCAATTGCTCCAAGATGCTCCAAAGCAATAATAAGTTTGAAATTTAATTTGGTCTCCTCATTCTCCCATGAAATATTGCAGACGTATATTTCTTCAGAGCACAAGCAAGAACCTCCATAAAAAAAATAAGACCCATAACTCCACCCTGATTCTCCCACTCCCTCCCTATATCCCTATGTATGATCGCAAAGCTCAAATCCAAGTGCTTGCCATCTATCATCAAGAAAGCATTTGTGTCATGAAATTTGGTAATATTCACATATATTAATGCATTTACCTCAGCCATCTCTCTTTACAATACGAAAAATATAACCCTGGACAAAACATACAAAGCGTCCAGTTCCCCTAGCTTCAAACAATGAGAGCTTGCAAAATGCATCACCCATGAAACTAACTAGGTAGTTAAAACATGTAACTCACTCTAATGTCATGGCTTTTTCTCCGAAAAACTAATGAAGACGAATTACGAGCTGTACATGACATGCCACTGTGTTCCAACAAAACAAAGCTTAAAATGAAAAGGCAGTGTTGTGAAAGCTTCATGTTTCCAATTCTCAAAATGCCCCTAAAATCATCCTGCAACTCCTATGACTTATAACAGGAGATGGGGGCAAAGCAGAGAGATAAAATGGACATTCGTACTCAAACTTCTCAAAACACACTCCTCGTCCTACCCACCAAAAATAAAGAAGGGCAGCTTGCAAGTACGAGTCTTTCAGCTATTTCATTCTTTGGGTTCTTGAAACTTGTCACCAATAAGCAAGCAGCAATTCCAATTTTCCGCTCTCTGTAAACAAAACAACTAGCAATCGCGATCTGCCAGCATTGACTAAATTAGCAGGGGTAGAAGCTTTTACCCGAGGGCAGGAAGAAACCCAACACGATGGCAAAGCGGGAACTTTAACAGACGACGTTCGCAAATTCTGCAGCTTTCACCGGAAGAGCGTAGGAGAAATTGGCAGGCGGCGATGCGGTTGATTGCGACGAAAATTAATGGACGGCAGCAGAGTCGGGAAACAAAACGGAAAGCGAAAGTACACGAATTTGACACCGGCGAGGATGGAAGGCGGCGCGATGACGATGGCTAGCTGTTGAAGACGGCGGTAGGTGGCTGCAATCGAGGAACAAGCGCAGAAAGCCAGAAGCAGAGCTGGTCGTGAGAAAGGGGGGAGACAAATACAATGATGGAATTCGGCCATTAGGGTTCTTCTTTCCCATTCTCTTTCAATTTTTCTTTTTTCATCAAAACGGGCCTTTCGGGTTGGGCCTATCGTACTGTTTTGGGTTGGGCCAAACCCGATGAGCATCTTTTTCATTAGTACGTTACTCGGAAGTCAGAACCAGAGGTGTATTTTGGAATTATGTTAGGAAGACATTAACCGTTGCATGGACACACATGTCCAACATTCATAAGTGTTTTCATTGAGTAGATTACACATTTATGATGATAGATTTTTTCTCCTTTTAGACATTTATGATGATAGATTTTATTTCCTCCTTTTAATGATATAGATTAGAATCACGATAGACCGTTTAAAATCGGTATGTACGAACTCGCTATTAGATCACAGTCATTTTTCACATTTGACGTAGAAAGTTTTGTTGTCTACTTGACTACTTCTATCAACTCATACTTGTTGTGCGACACGCAACATCAACGGCAGGAAAGATAACACACATGTGCTAGTACAAGTATGATCTTAACACCATGATTGCTTATAGTTGGTCACTCCATCAACCATGAATATCATTATTTTATACACGCGCTTGTGTGAAGTTTAGCAGCCAACCGTACGGTCGATGCCAACTCGATACTTAGTTGACCACCCTTGGGTAGTCAGATATCAAATCAAAAATTTTACACATCAAACTCACACTTTCTAGTTTTTAGGGCATCTGGGGGTGCATCATTGTGTTGTGTAATACGTTGGTGTGCGCTCACCCTTATAAAAAGGAATCACATGTGTACGTTGTGTTCTTTGTAAGTTCCCCTCTAAAATCAGTATATACATCACTGACTATATCGTTCGTTTATTTGAAGTTATAGTTCATAGTGTTGCTACCTTAATAGATTCTTCATACGGTCTGGTCTCTAAAAGCTATGATTCTGAATGTCATGATAAATCATTTAAGACAAGTTTGTCATGAATCTCTTACTAAGTTCAAAGCCCATGTTGCAATGTACAAGGTTTACAAACCACATGCTCTATCAATTCGGACATTCAAGAACAAGAACGCTCTTTAAACAGACAACAACAACAAAAAAACCACTCGATGGACTCACCCAATCGCTGGCACATGCAAGCCAAAATTACCTTTTAATCCCCTAAATCATTCTAATTAACTTGAGATATCGATTTAGTTCATTTCCCTCCTGAATTTACCTACAACTTGATAGTAAATGGATCTAATTAACTTATACACTACTTACCAAATAGATAAAAATTTGGCAAATCCCCAACATCATTACCTTTTATCCGTAATCATGCAACATTGCTCTATGGTTTATTGCTCTGTAATCAGGACCTAAGTGGTTCAGGCTTTATGGTGAACAACATGCAGACATTGTCGGCTTGATCCAGGCTAACCCTAAAGTCTGCTCACCGAGTACATATGTGGCAGGTTGATATGGTACAGATTTGGCATCATATATTTGTCTGGTTTGATATTTGATCTGGTGATGGCGTAACCAGTAAAAAAAAGATCAAAAGGTGAAAGAGCAGAGAGTAAATAAGTCAGTCAATAAAAAAGTCTGTATTGCCCCTGCACAAACGGACGATCCGAAGAACAGCACAAACAACCCATCTCTCTCTGCATCGCTCTCTCAACTACTCCCGAGTAACGAGCTCTCCTTCCTCGCTTTCCTTCTCTGTGCAAAGAACCAAATCGACTTTTGTGATTATTAATTCAAAATACAATGGGAAGAATGCTCGTTTTGGTAAAGCAGAGTTAAAAAAATTTTACAAAAGAAAAAAAAAAAGTTGCTATCCGTTTTTACCATTTCCATCTCTCTTTGTGTCAGCAGCGATCAGGAAATTGTTTGCAGCTGGATTTTGTTTTTTCCGGCTCTGTCCTTCCCTAGCCTTCTGCTCTCTTCATAAAGAGACGATCTCTCTTTCTCAAGTGGGTTTTTCCTGTGTCTTCCCTCAGCCTGCTGTCGTGTCTTCTCTCTGGGAATCGTTTAGATAAGGCAAAGGTAAGAGTGAGCTCTTCAATCTTCAACAACTCTGTGAATTGCTTTTGATTTACTGCCGTTTCTCCTTTCTGGGTTCTTGAGGTTCTTCCATTTCTGTGGTAAAAATCGTTGCTTTTGGGTTGATCAATCGCCAGGAGCGAGTTACTAATGAAAGGGGTTTTCTTTTGACAACCAGGAAAAAAAGTTGGGTGCTTGGTGATCATGGCGATTGTTGCTGAGAATGCTGGGGCCAAAAACGGGGTCACCACCCAGAATTTCGACACCACTGTAGTGGCATCGGACCCGAAGGAGACTAATTATCTCGAGAAAACCAAACCCGTGGACGAATCTGTGGTGATGAACGGTAGAGACGCGAATTCTCACACCGAGAATGGTGATCGCGGGGTTGGTGACGGCAAGTACGACCAGCCACAGCGCGTGAATGGGATGACAGCTGCTGCTGGTTCAAGGATGGGCGAGAACGGCGGGACCCAGATGCCGAATGGGTTCGATAGCAGTCAGCAGCAGCAGCAGCAGCAGCCGATGATGGCTGTGGCGCAGTCTGATGGTGGGTTTGGAGGTGGTGGTGCCAATCAGATGAGTTTTGCTAAAGCTAATGGTGCTAATGATATGAATGAGCTGGTGGAGATGTTGTCCAACTTGAATCCCATGGCTCAAGAGTTTGTGCCTCCTTCTCTGGCTAACAACAATGGCTTTTGGGGGAACGGCTTTGGGTATGCTAACAATTTTGGAATGGTTAATCCTGTTGGGAATGGCAATGTAAATACTAAAAGGGTAATGTCCTGAATCTGCATATCTCCATTCCTTTGCTTACTGTGGGATATGAATGATTGTGATTGTTGGTGTTGATTTGCTTTATGTTTTCTTGTGTTGTAGAGGAACAATTTTAATCAGGGACGGAGAAGAAACAACAGTAGGAGAAGTATGGCTCAGCGTGAGGAGGTAATCAGGAGGACAGTATATGTGTCTGATATTGACCAGCAGGTGAGCAATTTGCATTTGGGCTCTCTTATGTTGTTTGATTTGTTGTTTGTATGTTGATTTTCATTTTTGTTTATTTCTCTTTGTATTTGTAGGTTACTGAAGAGCAGCTCGCGGGTCTATTTGTGCACTGTGGACAAGTAATACGAAATGTTTTGGCGTAATTATTACAATATCAATTTGCTAATAAATGTGCCTTTCATATGACTAATCTCGTGACGATGCTTATTTGGCGGAAAAGGTTGTTGATTGTCGTATATGCGGTGATCCTAATTCTGTTCTTCGATTCGCTTTCATCGAATTTACTGATGAAGGTATTACCAAAAAAGCATGCTTTCCATATTGCTGCATTACACTTGTCCTATAATTGCAACGAGAACTTTTAATGACACCGACCCGGTTCCTGCAGAAGGTGCAAGGATTGCTCTAAATTTGTCGGGGACTGTGCTTGGATATTACCCACTAAGAGTGCTGCCTTCCAAAACTGCGATTGCACCTGTTAACCCGACATTTTTGCCAAGGGTGAGAGTGACTTGTTGACTTATGTGTGATTATGGACTGCCTTTTAGATAACATTGAGACGTTATGAGTGTGGCAAAATTGTTCCAATTGTCCCTTGTCATGTTCTAATTCTTCTCACTCTGCTATGTTTCAGTCTGAAGATGAGCGGGAGATGTGTGCTAGGACAATATACTGTACGAATATAGATAAGAAGGTGATTCTGGAAGCGTTTTAGTTCCTTGAAGGCTTGTGGGGACATTCTCTCGTCATGATGTTATTCTTTTCCTTCAAATGCAGATATCTCAAGCAGATGTTAGACTGTTCTTTGAAACTTTCTGTGGAGAGGTTTGTATTAGATCATATAACTATTTGCAAAGTATCTTTCTTTTAGTCCTTTTTTTACAAATATCTTTCTTTATGTCTTGATGGTGTCTTATTTGCTACTTTATCCAAACAGGTTCAGTGCTTGAGGATCCTCGGAGACTATCATCATTCAACTCGTATTGCTTTTGTCGAGTTTGCAATGGTAAATATCAATAAGATTATGATACTTGTGTTTTCATTTCATGTATATATAATATGCCTTTTTTTATTTGGGTACTTCAGTTCAGTAGTCTGTTCTTGAGATATCTGTTACTTGCCATGTTCTGCTTCCTTTTGTTGTTGGACTTGGTGTTAAAATAAACTGATGTCAGCATTTTTATCACTTGCATTACCCGAATATCTTATTGAGGGCTCCTAAATACTCTTTTTTGTGGGCCGTATAGTTAGCAGGGTATACTCTATAACATTTCAACCACGAATTATAGATTGATACTTGGTCGGAATTTCATGTGCATCCTCTATAACACTTATTTTTTTTTTAACGAAAAGATATCTTGCATCCTCTATAACACTTCGGTTTCTAGTTTATGCAGCTTGATAATATAAATATAGATTTTGACGGCCGACTGATTTCCTGTCATGTCTACTTTAGAAAGTTAAAGAGATTAGATGCCCACTATAGTTATGTTCTTGAGTCAAACATTTTGGGCTGGTAGAGGTGTTTGGTTGGATTAGTTTTAATTTGCATGTTGGAAACTGGGTTGCAGATGGTTGCAGCTTCCGGGAATTGGCGCTATCTCTATTGGCCATAAAATAAGCTTTAAACTTTTTCACGTTAATGGTACCCTACTACCTGTAGGATGTGTGAGTAGCACCTTGTCTTCAGGTCTAATAAACTTAATCTCACTTTTTAAGCTCCTATCAATTGCATTTAAGCAGTGAAATTTTCTAATGCATGTCTCAATTTTTGTTGCCCTTTCACTAAAAAAAACCAGTGCGTTTGCACCCCGTTCTGAAATGTCGAGAGTCTATTAACTCTAGTTCTAGGAAGCTACAATGCTAATGATCTAGGACAGCAGGCATGTGCAGGTTGTAGCTGGAGTTATTGGATTCTTTATTAGCTGGTAGAGAAATTGTACGAGGTAGAAGTTAATGCATTGGTCGTTGTTTCATCTGACTGTTTTGGTGATAAGACTGAAACTTATTTCTATTGATTACTAATTTGTTTCGTTGATTGATATGTACAGCATCATAAACCATGAAACCTTAGGATGCTGTGTTAGGTTTTGGGTAATCTTTACTTGGCCTTATAGTACAGGTTATAAAACGTGGAGCTGTTGCTATGTTCTCATTAGATAGTGTTCGATTATATGTTTTTACCACTTATTGGAAACTAATTTAAGGCACACTAGCTGCTAAGAAGCTGATTTACCTCAGGTAATACAGTTCAATACACATGCAAATATGCGAGAGAAAATGACAAATGGAAGATTTTTTTCTTGTGTATTGGTTATCAAGCTAACTAGGACTAGCTAAGTTCGTTCGTTTTGAGCATCCCTTTTAACGATTTCCTGTTACAGGACCGTTACTGTATGGGAGTTGACAAACTTTTTTCACTGTAAAGCTGTTTCATTAATGGTTCAAAACTGAAAATTTGGACTTCCAGGTCATGACAGCCAAGTGCTTTAAAGTTTTGGCTGATTCTTAAAAGCTTCTAAGTTTTTTTTTTGTCCGACTTAAAAGCTTCTACGTTGTTTTCATATATCAAATACATGATGTGTTTTCTGGTTCGATCATTCTTGAGGATGTTGACTTCTATGTTAATGAATCTCTACCTTGCTGAATGATATGAGACTCAGCAGACTAAGATATTTTCTATTCGCATCAAACCCTTGTTGTAGAATATAGTAAAATAGTAGTTACTTAGCAAAGTTAGCATGGCTTTGATGTGTGATGACTGAAGGATAGTTAAATTGTATTCTGGATGACACAAAGATTTGATTTTGTTTATTTTAGCTTATGATCAGATTGTTGTGCATTATGTTTCGGGGATCTCACATCCTGTTGAATAAACTATCCCCGTTTAATGGCCTCTTTTGTTTTGCGTTTGGCAGGCTGACAGTGCAATTATTGCTCTGAACTGCAGTGGCGTTGTTCTGGGATCTCTGCCCATAAGGTAGCATTGGCCCAGTTATCATCATCTTTCATCTAAGATAACAAATTTTGTCATTAGTTATCTTGAACTTGATTGCGGCGAATCGCTTGTTTTGTGTGTAGGGTAAGCCCATCAAAGACCCCAGTGCGCCCTCGTACTCCTCGACCATCGATGCACTGATGCTGAGAGAGAATGAATCATCCCTCTGTGTGATGCAATGCCCTCTGGAAACTGATCAAGTTGCTCATAGAAGTATTTATAGACATCCTTATATATATATATATATAGAAAGCTGAAAACAGAACTTGGGTTTATTTTGCTCCTCCTTTTGTTGCTGCGGGTTGCATGCATCTCATCTCAAGCTGGTAACTTTCTCAGAAAACCCACAAGGGTGTTTGGCGGGAGAACAATTGTTTATTATGGGATGTTGAGATGTTGAGGTCATGTCATAGGTATTAGAGAGCTCTGGATGTGATTTTGAGGATGTGAATAGCCTTCGTTTTCCTTTTCCAACATTTGGGGGAAGTGCTGAAAGTCTTTTGATTATAGCTGCTTGTCAATTCATGCACAGTGGTTTGGCGGTTTATTAAGCTGCAAATTAGGCGCTGCTAATTGTGGTCTCTGGAACAGTTGACAGTCACTTAGGTGGTAATGAAAGTGACAGAATATTAAATTCGTGGACACAAAAGAATAGAATACAAGTGGAGAAAGCACAAACACGTTTAAGAATGAGGGAAATGGCGCTTTCTGTGATTAAGGGGTCGTTTGGTTTGGTTGTAGCTGTTGTTTATATGACTATGTTGCCCTGCTGAAAGGAGTTGAGATGATGTCTCCTTGACAGAGTAGAATCTATTGCGGCTATACGTCAAATTTCTTGCACATCACCACACCCACACCTACTATGTTACTTGCTTGTCAGATGCAACTGCACCCTACAGGTTCATGTATGATTCTTTAGTGATTATCACCCTGATTCGAAAGGTCGTCGATTAATCTCGTTATAGTAATGGTTATTCTGTTGCGAATGGCGAGCTAACAGTCTGCAATTAGTATTGCTACTACTTATGGCCATCACCTTTGTGAGCTGCTTTTGCACGGTTCTTCTGATACGAGCTTTCATGAATTTCCACCGTATCGTAGGAATGATCGGGTTCCTTCATGTTTACCAGAGTGGTCTGGGAAAACCCAGTTTGCATGACTGTAAAATGAAGGAATAGTATTTCAATCAGCAGAGGGTGGCACTTGTCTATGCCGGAGGTTGGACCGCTTGCTGTAAGTTATCCCCACAATCTCCATTAAACCAAAGTTATTCACATCCTCAAAATCCCATTCAACTCAATGACCAAAGCATCCCGACACGCATAAACAATCCATTCCCTCCCACCTCTCGTGGTGTCAAAAGATAGCAGCTAGCAATGCAGCTGATAAAATGAAGGATGATTGAGAAAGCAACTACCCAGACCAGTTTCAGCTTCTACATACTATGAAATATAAATACTTCTAGCAACAAGTTGGCCGCGCTTTGCACAAGCATTTGAGCTTTGCATACCGGAGGATGATTCTCTCAGGCGAACGGTGCTCGGGTCATGCGAGCACGAACTGGTGTCTTCGATGGGCTAACCCTGCAACAGTCAATCCATAACTTGATTTGTCATGAGAAAATGGCGAAAGAAGCTTACAAGGTCAATTAAATTCAATTGATGATAAATAACTTGCAGGGAGATAAAAGAGAATGGCCAGCAGCCAACACTACCTTATGGGCAAGGATCCCAGGATTGCACCGCTGCAGTTGAGCGCAGCGATTGCACTCTCAGCCTGCAGTATCATAAAGCTTATCAAATCAAGTTGCGAAGACGAAAAGTTCTATTCACTAGCAGCATAATGGAGAAAGAGAGCTCAAACCAACAGAAATATACACAACTTTATAGTGTGTTAGCAAGTCCCATATCATTCAGTTGGCAAACAGTTCTACTATAGATTCAAATAGCTTTGCTTTTTACCAGATCAAGGTCTACAAGTTAGGTAAAATTTATTTTCAGAAAGTGTCCTTCCCCACACTTTCTCACAGTAGCTATCTTACTTCTATAAGGAAGACACATTCTTCATTAGATGAACATAAAAGTCAAATTCCTCTAGGCTCAAGGCAACAGAAAACTCAAGTATTAGCATGGCCTCAAACCACAAGTGTAGACATTTACAGTAGTTACACACTCTGTAATGTTCAAAAAGTACAGATAGCTACAACCTCAACTATTAAAGCTAATGTAAAAAGGGCTCCAGTTATTCTGTTTTTAAGTCACCAATAAACAGCTATTGCAGACTTGCAGTGAAAAGTTTGTCAGTTCTGAATTCTCCAACAATTTGATAAAGATGATCAAGATATGTAAATGAAAAATGTCTCAGTGGCCGATAGACATAGCATCAATGCCTCAATACCTGACAGATTATAAATAGCTGACGCTTCTATTCTATTCAATGGTAGATAATCATGTTGATAAGATCAGTTACAGAAATCATGACTCTAGACTCTAGCTTAGCTATAAAAAAAATATGGACAACCCTAAATCTTGAACTCTAAGACATCAATTATATGCAAGTGACGAAATGGGTAGCATTCTCGGGTACAAACTGTTTGAAAGTGACCGGATGGGTAGCATTCCAAGGTGCAGTAAGAAGACTGAGTTGATAAACAACATATACGAGCGTCACATATCTTAAATGGCAAACAAAAGAAACATAACAAACAAACATTTTGACGCTGAAGGGTATTTACCACAGCAAATTCCACAAAAGCAATACGGGTTGAATGACGATAGTCTCCCAGAAGCCTCAAGCGCCGAACCTGATTGAAAAAAAGAAAATTCACACATCTTTACAGCCCGGAATACAAAAAGTAAATGACATCATATTGTGAAATCCAAATACAAACCTCTCCACAAGAGGACTCAAAGAATAGTCTCACATCTCCTAGGTTAACCTGCATTTGAAGGAAAACAGAAAACCATGACACAATGTTTTAATAGCCTTTGAAGGAATTAAAACTGTCGGGTAGCTTCTCATGTTACCTTCTTGTCTATATTTGTACAGTACACAGTCCTGGCACACATCTCACGTTCATCTTCAGACTGAGAACCATAGCAACCATTAGTTGAACAAGAAATGAACTCAATTCAAGACCGCGGGAACTCAGTCACAATGTTCAATATGTAGAAATAGACTCCCCAATCAGTCTCACCCTGGGCAAAAATGTTGGGTTAACAGGTGCAATAGCAGTTTTGGAAGGCAGCACTTTTAACGGGTAATACCCAAGCACAGTCCCAGACAAACTCAAAGCAGCAATTGCACCTTCTGCAGGAGGACACTAAACTAGCGTGACTAAAATTGCAGGAAATGGGAACTAGAGCAATAATCAAACACAAATGGTTTGTGGCAATACCTTCATCAGTAAATTCGACGAACGCAAATCGAAGAACAGAATTAGGATCACCACATATACGACAATCAACAACCTTTTGCACCAGATCAAGTATCAGCAGATCAGCCACATTACAAACCAAAATCCGGGTTTAATATTGTCACCAGCAAGCAAAATAGACACAAAACCTGTCCGCAATGAATAAACAGACCCGCAAGCTGCTCTTCGGTAACCTAAAATCCAAGATACAAGCTTCAATTGAACTGAATATTTCACTGGAAATTGTGAAAAAGCCGATCCCATTTGGAAAGTTGCTTGCTTTCTTACCTGTTGGTCAATGTCAGCCACATAAACAGTCCTCTTAATTACATCTTCCCGCTGAGCCATATTCCTCCTACCGTTGGTTCTTCTCCTTCCTTGGTTAAAATTAGGCTTACCCTGCAACACCAAACACGAAAAAAGTAAACCAAACAGCATCAAACACAATCCATTTTACTCAAATCAAGAACCGCTCTTCCACTTCTATCAATAGATTCCAATCTCAGCCAATGTCAAAGTTCAGAACATCAAAAGTACCAAAACGAAGAAGCAAGAATGAAACTTTAGGACATACCCTTTTCTCAGAATCCCCATTGCCATCAAAGAAATTACCAAACATCCCAAAATTGCGAGTATATCCGATCCGATCAACCCCATGGTTGTTGCCGGCGAGGGAAGGAGGTACGAACTCTTGAGCCATGGGATTCAATTTGGACAACATCTCGACCAAATTGTTCATATCTTTCACAAAGCCACCAGCTTTATCGAATGACATCTGATGCGGGCGATCTCCTGATAGCTCACCGGACTTGGCTACCGCCACCGCCGCCTGTTGGTTGCGATCGGACTCATTTGCCATCTGGGTCCCATCGATTACGCCATCAGTCTCGTTCGTGAGCGCTGGCTGCTCGTGGTGAGAATGAAACCTCGAGTCGCTGCCGTCGATCACCAAAGATTCGCTCATGGGTTTTTGTGCGTCTCTCTCACTACGGCGAAGTCCGTAGTCGGGCTAGACTCCGATGATAACTACAGCTTGTGTTGTGTCAAGAAATAGAATACAAATGTTGTCGATGAGAGCATTACTGCTTCAGTGCTTCCCCCTCCAAGTTCGTTGTCTCTTTCGCGACCGAGAAGAATAGTAATCAATTTGTTTAGGTAGGAGGTCAGATTGGGTTTTGGTATCCGAAATCAGAGTTTGGATTAATCGATCAATTTGTGAAACCGAGATTCGATTTTGGGTTAGGGTTTGGGTTAATTGAAATTTCAGCTTGATGTATGTTGGGATAGTGAAAGTAAAAATGTCTGAAATGAAGGTAAGAAAAAGTGAGAGATTGATTATTTTAGGGACCTTCAATGGTAATTATACAAACGTTTGTTTAGTTTGGTTTTGGCTTTTGGTTAATTGAAATAGATACAAATAAACCGTAAAATCGATCAATTAAGTTCATACGACTAATATAAAATTAAACATCGCCCAATATCAGAGTAGCTTTGAACCTAGGACGCCAATGCAAGTAGAGGAAAACTTCCAAAACCATTGTGTGTGTGTATCCATGACTGTAATAACCCGCACGATTACAAAAATTATCGTGTCCAGGAAAGATAAAAAAATGTGAAGTCTCCCTAGGTAGTTCATTTTGGACTTTGGAGCCTACCAAGCTGAACACGTCATCAATTTGTGCACTCCGTCAATATTTAGGTAGAAGGTAGTCGTACCAAGAGGAGGAAAACAAAAATTCACAACGACACCCACCATCTCGAAGCAACTTATGGAGCATCGAGCTCCAAAATCCTCGAATGCATCTTCGATAGCTAGCAATGTAGCGATGACGAATGGTGAGAATACGTAGATTGTAGCAACTGAAATGAGACTCGATGATAAAAAAACATGAGAGTGATTTCTCAACAAGCTAATCGATGGCGAGATTGCTCAAATGAGTACAAATCATAATGGTTGGTAGGTAGGGCTAACATGTAGAGGTAGTAAAAAAAATGAACTGTTACCAATAAGCAAGTATTAACTCAAGTTTATGAACAGCAACTCTAATAAGGTTTTTACAAAAACATAAATCAATGATAACAAATTCCAACAATGGCCCCATGGAAAATAAAATATTAATTGTTTGTGATTGCCTAAGAATTCTTGGTTCATATAAAAAGCACCAATAAATAACAAACAATTTTAACTGTTCCCTTGTTGTTGTTGTTGTTTTATTAAAAGTTAAACACGTGTAAACCTGGTCAAATAATCTACAGATGTTTTCTTTTATAAAACCGCTTCACTACGACGTCGAAATGTTCTGTCTCTACTCTCTATTAGAATTTAGAAGGGTGACGCTGACAAACAAATACAATAAGAACAATTCAAACATAAAATAAAATGTTCTTGTTTTTTTAAGGAATGGATAAATTTGACTTGTCCCTGGCACTGCTCTCTAGACAAAAAATTTATTATATATTAATAAAATTATTTAACATATAACAACTCAACAGAAAGTGATAAGTTATTTGATTATTTCATCCACTTTACATAATTTTTTAAGGTTAAAAATAATTAAATTCAAAGGTTCCAAAGTGGAAATGGGAAAAAGAAACAGAAAAGGGAACAAAGTGAAGAATAAATAAGAGAGTTGTCAAAAGGCTGTAGCAAAGCCCATCTCATCTCACAAACGGACGATCCGAAGAACATCACTAAACACACAGAAAAGAGAGAAGAGGGAAAAAAACCCCACTTTCATTTCTTTCTTTCTCCGTGCAAAGAATCAATCTTTTTTCGTTTCTCTGCATAAAGCTGATTACTTTTCTTATAATGATGGGAAGGGAAAACTCTTAGGGAGCAATCTGTTTGTCATCAATCAGAAAGTTGTTCGCAGCTGCTGGTGGTGGTGTTTGTTTTCGTTTTCGCTTTTTCTTTGCATCTCTATCTCTCTCTCTCTCTGATAAAGACGACTCCTTTAGTGGGAGGTTTTTGTTAATCGTTTCTCTGTTGGGGGGAATCCATTTTGATAAGGCAGGTACGAGTGAGCTGGTTTCTTTCAACAACTCTGTGCATTTGTTTTGATTTTATTACATCGATTTCTTTGTTTTTGCGTTTCTGGGTAGTAAGAGATTTCATTTCTGTGGTTTGGTGTGTTGATCAACAGGGGAAGGCGATCTTTTCATTTGATTAGAGGGGGAATCTGAGAGCTTGTGTGGCCATGGCGGTGGCTGAGAATGGTGGGGTCAAAGAAGGGGTGGCGGCGAGTCAGAATTTTGACGCTACTCTGGCGTCATCGGAGGCAAACGGTGGATCGAACACTGTGGAGAGCACAAAACCCATGAACGAATCTTTGGTCGGGGGAGCGAATTCTCAGTCTCAGAGCGATGATCGGGGGGCGATCGTTGGGAAGTGCGACCAAGAAGATCATACGGATGAGATGGCGGCGGCGGCGGCGGCTGGAAAAACCGCCGGGGAGAAAGGTGGGGCCCAGATGGGGAATGGGTTTGATGGTGGGTATGGAGGAAGTGGTGAGAATCAGATAAATTTTGGGAAATCTAATGGGAGTAATGAGATGAGGGAGTTAGTGGAGATGTTGTCCAAGCTGAATCCCATGGCTCAGGAGTTTGTACCTCCTTCTCTTGTCAACAATCATGGCAACGTTTTCGGCAACGGCGGATTCAAGAATCCGAACAATTTTGGAATGCTTAATCCCAATGGGAATCCTAATGGAATGATCAAAAGGGTTTGTGTGATAAAGCTTCTGTCTTTTTGCTGTTTTTATGTTTGTGGTGGCAGATATTGGGGGAAAGGGAGTTGTATAAGATCAGAACAATGATCATTTGGTCTAGTACCAAAATGGGTTGTGGTGTCTGCTGTTTGATTTAGTTGCCATTGTTTCTTGTGTTTCCAGAAGAACAATTTTAATCAGGGAAGGAGAAGAACCAATGGTGGCAGGAGGAGTATGGCTCAGAGGGAAGAAGTAATTAGGAGGACTGTATATGTGTCTGACATTGACCAGCAGGTCAGTAATTTGCATTTGGGTTCTGGTTCTGTAGCATCTTTGAGTGACATATTGCTGTCTGATTTATTAACTGTGTCTTTATATCTGTTTGAATGTAGGTTACTGAGGAGCAGCTGGCAGGTCTATTTCTTCATTGTGGACAAGTATATATTTCTTCTTTGGGCTTGGATATGACAATAATGATTTCCTTATGATGGATTTCCAATGGAACTGATTTGGTGATTACTTCTTTGGTGGAAAAAGGTTGTTGATTGTCGTATATGTGGTGATCCTAATTCAGTTCTTCGCTTTGCGTTCATTGAATTTACTGATGAAGGTACTGTCAAAATAGCCATGGACATGGTTGCCTTATTTCTATGAAATCCACTTCCTGCAATTTTAATAACTTTTACTAACTGAATGAGTGCCTGCAGAAGGTGCAAGGGCTGCTATAACTTTGTCTGGGACTGTGCTTGGATATTATCCACTAAGAGTGCTGCCTTCTAAAACTGCGATTGCACCTGTGAACCCAACATTTTTGCCAAGGGTAAGAGTTGAGAACGTTTGATTGTGGCTATGATATCCAATTGTCTTGAACTTCATTCACGTTTCTAGTTCTTCTAACACTGCTGTGGTTTTCAGTCTGAAGATGAACGAGAGATGTGTGCTAGAACAGTGTACTGTACTAATATAGATAAGAAGGTATATTGGAATCTACATTCTAGTTTAAGTTCCATCTGGCTATCTTGAACATTTTCCCCTTGACAACCTTGTTTCTCCTTCATAATGCAGATTACCCCAGGGGATGTGAGACTTTTCTTTGAATCTTTCTGTGGAGAGGTTTGTACTGGACCATGTGAATTTTCAAAATATATTTCTTGTTCACTTGGCAGCACCTTATTTGTAACTTTTTATTTTTGCAGGTTCAGTGTTTGAGGCTTCTTGGAGACTATCATCATTCAACTCGCATTGCTTTTGTTGAGTTTGCAATGGTAATATAGCTTTTTACGATATTGATCTCGTCATTTTAAGATATAATAACACATATCTAGTGTATATGGCAATTGAGTAGTTTTACATATTGCATTGCTTCAATACTTGAGGGATGTTTTGGATTAGATATGCTTCTGGAGCCTCTCGTTCCCATTTTTTTTTGTGCTTTGGTGACTGCCCATCTTTTGATATATACAACTGTTTGAGTCTTATGCTCTGTTCATAGTTGGAGTTTTTGAAAATTTACTTACTCTGGGTTACCAAGGTACTGAAATAAACTGGTTTTAGCATCGTTGTTGCTTGTGTTATAAGAATCTGAATGTTGGGATCTGAACCCACTTGCTTGTAGACACTTAGGTTCGTTTGGCATATCTGTGTTTATTTGGACGCTTCTTAGGTTGGTATCATGGCTAGGAAACTAGGATGCTTGTGTTCTGTGAAGCAAGAATAAGCTTGTTAATCCAGTGTATTAGGCTATCATACATCACTTTTGGAGCAGCAGGGTCTGTGTATTGCGGTGATAGAGAAACTGTGTTTATTCGGACGCTTCTTAGGTTGGTATCATGGCTAGGAAACTAGGATGCTTGTGTTCTGTGAAGCAAGAATAAGCTTGTTAATCCAGATGTATTAGGCTATCATACATCATTTTTGGAGCAGCAGGGTCTGTGTATTGCGGTGATAGAGAAACTGTGATGTTTCCTTTTTAACCTTACGTTTAGGAGACTGTTTCATTCTACTTTAGAGATAAGAACTGAATCTTCCGTCTGCTGCGTATTAATCGACTTGTGGAGCCATTGATTTATGATAAATGACTATTTGTCATAACACTTGCAAAAGAGGGTCATAGGTTTTTGGTATTTGGTGTGTTTGAGGAAAACAAAGCCGAGAATGAAGCTCGCTTGGTATTCCTTGTCTTGGTAGAGGACATATCCTATGAATTCGGAGTACATCTGCAGCCTTCTGAACGACATAATACTAGTTGCCTAATATACATACAATGCACAATAAAGCCTAGCTGTGGATCATTATGGTGAAAGCTATACTGACAGATGTGGTTTTTTTATAGCCGTCCTCTACGTTGTGCTAACAGTAAGTTCTTGTTATGTTATTATGCAGAGATATCTGCAATACCCTTTGGTTATGCAATGCTTTCATCTATCTTGACCAAATGTAGTCCAGTTACCACTGACATTCAGTCATCGTCTTTGTGTTGCCTTAGGATTGCATTTTGCCCATTTTGGCCACAGTTATCCGCCGAATAGACATTATTTGTCTGTAGTTTTCGATCTGAGTATCCTTTTTCTCGCGTCTTGCAGGCTGAGAGTGCAATTGCTGCTCTAAACTGCAGTGGTGCTCTTCTGGGAACCTTGCCCATAAGGTAGTGTGTTGGCAGCTGGTTGTTCCCTTCGCCAGGCTCGCAAACTATAAGATTGCTTTCGGTAATAGTTATTATGTCGACATTGATTCTGAATCGATGGTGGCAATGCAGGGTAAGCCCGTCGAAGACGCCAGTTCGCCCTCGCTTTCCCAGACCACCACCTCTGCACTGAAGAGGATTGAGATGGACTGTCTTCGTCGGAATTCGATGCTCTACTCAAGCTCATGATGGAGCTGGGTGATCCATAGAAAATATCTGTCTGGTTAAATTATAGGAGCTGAGAACATTTCAAAGATGATTTCTTTCTTTCCCTTCTCCTCCTCGATCTTTGATCTTTGTTTTTTTTTTTTATGTTGTTGGTTGGTATCTCAGACTAGACTGGCACTCTTTTCTCAAACAACCCACAAGGGTTGCGGAAATTCATGGGTTATTATGGTTGTTGAGATGCTGATATATGTCAATAGAGTTGGATGGGGATTTTGAGGATCCATGTGAATAGCTTCTTCTCTTTTCTCCTCTAATGATTAGGCTGCAGCAATCTAGAGTAAAGATATTTTGCTGAAAATTTGCAGGTTTATGTGAATCCTGTGGCATAATAGTATTCTAAGTTTTAAGTTCTAACTCATGATAATTTGACGAGGAGAGCTTTGGCCTTTACTTTTTTGGTTGTGCGGATTCTTTGATTCCATTGCATTGTTCTGTTACCTTTCTATTGGGTTGTGGCCCATATACGGCGAGTCCAAAGTAGTTTGTATAAACCGGACAAGGATGAATCCTCTCAGAGTAGAGTATATGATCCGTAACTAACCTTATTATAACAATCCGAGTTATTGAGATCATTCGATTTATGACAAGTTAGTACTGGTTTTAAATTACCAGTCAACCGCCACGACGATTACTAAGCAAGTCTATTCGTTTGTTTTCGCTTTGTTTTCTTCTCGGATGGCATCCCCAAATTGGTTTGGTTGTTTAGGCAAATCCATGGGGTATATACACTTGGACTTTGGAAGAACCGTAATAATAACGAGTAATATCTACCAAGAAGTGCATGGAACTCTTCTATCCCAACCATTCATCGAGCTTATTAGCTACCCTTGTGCACGTCGGTTAGGGAAGAAGGGGATCTAATGATCAGTATGAATAACTCTGAAATTGTTGGTTTACTTTTGACATTGTGATATTTTGCCACTCCATTAGAGTTGGTATCTACTTACTCCGAAATTTTTACTCTTAAAAAAACATTACAAAATAGATAGCATTGTATAAATATATCAATCTCAATCTCGTATATAACATAATTTGCCAACTAAAACTCATGATTCATATCCGTTGAAGAGTACCGTGCTTATTTTTGGGCGGCCAAGATAGAAAATACCCAACCCAAACAATGGCCCGGAAATTCAAAGAGCGGAAGAGATATACATAACAAATCTTGGTTTAACATTATTATTAGTTAACCAAAATGTTTCTATGCAGTACCGTGCTTTTCATGATTTGCATAATTGTAGTCAAAATCTACGATTGAAAGCTCAAAAGCTCACGTTTTCACGCTTTTGAATTACCCAGACGCGCATCTGCATAGAATCGCGATTTCGACTGCATGGAATATCGATCATTTAGGACTCCTCTTTACGACAAAGGCAGTAGCATTTACTATCTGCACACCAGCAACCCACCCAGCATGTATAATACTCATACTGATCATTATCGTCAACTCCAACACTGCTCTTATAATCATCTGATCTCGTCCTCATCCCACCAGGCTTCACTCCTTCACACATCTTAGGGTAAGCCTTGTTGCACTTTTTGTCGTTGCAGCGACCATCACAGTCGTAATCAATCCAAGCATCGCTGCAGAAGAAAAAACAACAGATTATTCACGAACGATTAATCTGATTTACGTGTTATCCCTGACGATTTGTCAGGACTAATTTACGGGGGGAGATCAGCTGGAGATAGTGTTCCAAAGAGATACCTGCCAATATTGAACTGTGTACCGTTGGCAGCAATTAGAACGACGTCGTCGTCGTCCCCCCATCGAGGAGCAATCGTTCTTGATTCGCCCCAAGGCAAACGACCTGATATACGCAGTGTTAGCTAATCCGCGGATAAGAGAGAGACCAGTTTTACTGTACTTGAAGAGACCAAGTAATTAAGTGGGAAAAGATGGTGGGGGGAGATTAATTACATGAAATAATTAGGAGGAACCATACAGTCGAGGGAAGCAAGACGGCGGCCAACTTAGAAATCGCCATGGCTAGCTAGCTCTCTGATTTCTGTTTGAGGGGCTTAATATTCAGCTATATATATATATATATATACACATATATGAAGTTATGAACGCTATGGTCATCAAGAGAGCTCGAGATTTGGGTTTCTTTTCATTATTTACACAGTCCGCGTTTTATTCATACTCATGGACTATTCGATCCTTTTCCTCCCCTAAAGGACGTACGCAAACAACGTATATGAATGATGGGTTGGATAGAAGAGTTTCACTTCTTGATATTACTCTTTATTATGTTCAGCAGAGTATTATTACAAATATTAAACATGATTTTGGCTATACCAAAACGGTCAATGACGGCAAAGCCGATGAAGCAAGAAAGCGTAATATAAAATGGGACTTTGTTGTTTATTCCTTTGTTTTTTTTAAGGATGGGATCCGAATTGCTTTGGTTGTTAGGTACTAGGTAGGGATGATGAACATATAAATAAGGAAGCCCGGCCGATTCGTTAATCCGAACCGATTCAACCGCGTGAGATCCTAGAGTTAAAAAACGGGCAATTAATAGCATTTTGTAACCCTCTAATATAGCAAATTAACAAACGTACTCCTCTACTAAATTTTCGCACTGCAAACATATCCTAATAAAATTAAATCGTACCCTCCCATTCAATTATCTGTTAAGTGACCGCTAAAGGAGCTGCGAAATGACTCAATTACTCCTTATTTGATTTTTCATGGTCGAATTTGGATTTTTTATTATCCAAACCAGTAATATAGTTCGGCTGACTATAAATGTCCAAAACATATCGACATAGTACACCCCTAATGTTAGACAATGGATAATATGAAATTGGACTTTGGAATAACCGGAAGAAAAAATTAAATATGAAGAAGAGGTTGCGTACGGTAAGTAGGATTGAATGTTAAATTTTTATTTTCTTGGCGGAAAATACAAGCTGTTATATATGATGACCGCACTCTATAATAGGTCAACTTGTCACCTTATTAACTTAGTTCACATATACACTTATCTAAGTTTGGGGGAGAAAGAGTTCAAACCGCAATGTTTTGGAAGGATATGTACATGTTTAATTATATGGTTGAAGTTAAATCCATTGATTGGATAACATTTCTTTGACATGTCACTCTAAGGACTTTGAATATGGTTATGGTAATTTCTGATTTGATCCGCGTGCGATACGATTTGTCTCTGCTTGTTTGGGACGGGGGAGCGTGAGACATGGTGTGTATGTATTGTTTCCGACTTGTTCCAGTGCACGGCTGTGTGGATCTCAATCCGTTCTGTTTTGAGTGATTAAATTTGCATTAGTAAAAAAAAATTTTAGAACCACTTATGGGACCATCATTTTATTATGTCGGTGTACAGTTCGGCTCAAATATCAATTTGATTATTTTTTTAAAATATTTATAAAACTTCATGGGGACCAAAAATGAGAATGAGGATGTTTGAGCTCTCACCATGGCCACACTCATTCCCCTTTTAAAATGGGAGGGCATGACTGTGGCCAATCAATTTCGGAGGTCCTCTTCCAAAAATAAGATGTTGTCTAAATTTTTTTAAAACATAATAAACTTTTTATGAACTATTCAATTCAAAATTGTCTTAATACAAAATAATATAAAATTCCGTTTATTAGAAGTTAAATTGACTCACTAGATGTTCAAGGACTAAAAAATTACGATTATCAATTCCAAAACTGTTTAGCGAATACCAAATTTTGATGTAACAAGAATCAAAGGATATAACTAATGTCTAAGAATCAAAACCGTCAAAATATTAAAGTAAGAATGATAACAAACAGAAGAAATACTCGTGTACGCTAAAAAAAAAATGAGCGCACCAAAAACAACAACACGTTTAGTTATAGAACCAACTCTTATTTGATAAGACGTGTATCGTAATTTTTTTCTTTCTTTCAAGACAAGCCCAAAGGAAATGGTACACCGATCGACTCGTGATTACAAGACTGACTCCAACCGAATATTGCGGTACAACGACTCGCGCGATTACAAAGACTAACTCCAAACCAAGTATGCGCGGTACAACGACGACGACTCAATTACGAGACTGATTCGAGACGCGGACAAAGCTGGTGATAATTTCATAGATGAGCCACTTACAACACCATTTTTTATTAGAACAAACCTTAATTAGCTAGCTCCTCCCGCAAGCTTGCTTGCAAAACTGTTACTTGATTCACACGTTAGGAGGCAGCAGGGAATAAAACGCCTAGTTCTATTACAAGGGTAAACACACGCAAGAATAACTGTATACGCATTCGCAATCCATGTAGTAATTCTTATCACACGAGGCGAAAACCTTAATGCAAATTGCCTGGGTGCAACCACCACAGTCTCTCTCAAGTCTCAACGGAAGCATTGCCGGAAGTTTTACGAGGTCGGCCGCCGGCGACAGGTACTGTTGTTGCTCGGTGATCACTGTTAGGTCGTCGATACAAATGATGGTTCCTGCGTATTGTTACATTATTGACCTTGGATTAAAGATGCTATATACCACAGATGTGTTGCAATTTTTAACTTTTGGAGGTGCGTCGGAGATAATCCTAGGTCGTGGTAAATGGATTGATCCATGAATTGGTGGATTGGATTGGTTGATCTATAGATCAAATGGATTGGATCCAATAGATTGGTGAATTATCCATGAATCCAAATGACATCCTCAACCAAGGTTCAATATGTAAAAATGTGAAAAGTTTAGGTACTAAAATGTCATAAGAAAAATTTTAGGTACCAAAACGTAATTTTCCAATAAGATTTTTCGCACAAAGATTAAATTTTGGGTACCAAAATATAAAATATAAAAAGTATAGGTACCAAACCATAATTTATCATTTAGATCCATGGATCAATCCACGAATCCACCAATCCAATTGGATTTGGATCAAATGGATTGGATTTAAATGGATTGAATTCAGGTGGATATTTTTAATGGGTTGGTGGATTGGCGATGTAAGAGTTTTCGTGACACCTAAAAAAGTCACCCTAAACGAGGGAAAATGTGACGGACTAGACCGTCACAAAATGAACAGATGTGTCATGCTAGTTCAGCTTTTAGGTGACATTAACTTCCACCGTCACCTCTAGGTGATTCATGGTGACGGTATTTTATCGTTGCAATAAGATTGTACAATATGTGACGACAACACAAAAAGTAAGATTTTTTTTTGTGACAGACATAACTTTAGGTTATGGATGTTCCCCACCGCATCACATATTGCTTTGGTGACGCGCTTGAGGTGACGGACCCCATGATGGTACAATACAGTCACAAAAACCTTTCGTGATGGTATTTTATACTTTCTGTAACGTTTTTAAGTGTTACGATAGGGGTAATTTCTTGTAGTGTCATGACCATCTCCAACTTGCCAACATAGTCCTTGAAGGAGAAGATCTCGTCCATATAATAGACTAAGCAAACCCCACAATGGATTGGACCCCACCCAAGCCTCAAGATGGACGAAGAACTAAACTACCAACCTTGATTATAAGCAGAGAGTCTAGATTAGCCCAAATACCCCAATAGTAAAATAAAATTTAGGGCTCGTTTGCTTGTTGGATTTGAAAATGAAGGTTTTGAGTTTTAAAAACCTTTGGATTTATGATGGATTTGTTGCATCATGGATTTGGAAGAGTACATTGTTTGTTTAGTTGATTTTTTATCATGGATTTGTGATGGATTTGTCTCACATTTTTTCCTTCTATTGTCAAATCCCAAATGAAATGTGGGATTTACAAATCCGTGGGGTCCATGGATTTGGATCTAAAAAAGGGGTCCAAATCCGTGGACCCCACGGATTTGTATCCCTCAACAAACAAAGGAGTTGTGTCAACTCCATGATGTTTGGGATTTGGGTTCCAAATCCATCACCCAAATCCCACAAGCAAACGACCCCTTAGAGTTAATACCCTAGTTTGGCCCGAAGTTTGGCGTAAGTGACAGTTTTGGCCCCAAATTTTCAGTAAGACAATTATACCCCAACTTTCCAAATTAATGGACAGATTTGGCCCGAAATTTGAATTGACCATCAAGACGGTCAAGCACTTATTTCGTTAGTGACTCGGCATCCGGTGCCGAGTTGGATAAAAGAAATAAGCTCAATTAAAAATGACAAAAGAGTAAGGAATGATAATAAACAGATGAAATATGCGTTTGGCAAAAAAAAATGAGCGTACCAAAGACAACAATAATAATTATTTGGTTATAGAACCATTTTTATTTGATAAGACGCGCATCATAACTAATTTTTTTTCTTTCAAGACAAGCCCAAAGTAAATAGTACAACGACTCTCGCGATTACAGTACCGACTCCAACCGAATATTTGCGGTACAACGAACTCGCGATTACACGATGCGAACACACGCGCAAGAATAGTATACACATTCGCAATCCAGCTGGTAGGGACCGGGATTCGGACCGCACGCATTAGAGCCTAAACGCGCAATGCAATCTGCCTGGGTGCAACCACCACAGTCTGTCTGGACGGAAGCATTACGAGGTCGGCCGGCGACAGTTACCGTTGCTCTGTCGCTGTTAGGTCGTCCATACAAATTATGATGGTTCCTGCGTATGATTACATTTTGACCTTTGATTAGAGTAAATGCAAACTAGCGAGCTCAGTGACGGAACCAGAATTTTTGGACAGATTATAATAATGGGTCTGTCCGTAAAAATAAAATTTAATTTATAGATCAGAGTATGTACGTAATTTCACGATTTTTTTTTCTTCCACTGCTTGCAATTACAACAGATGTGTCGCCTCTAGGTCAGCTAAGGATCTCGAGAGCGAGTTTCGTACCTGAGATTGATCTGTTCGTGTCCTGTAGTGCGGCTAGAATCGTTGTTGGAAGCAACTGTCGTCGGAGCAATCGTTCTTGCTGATTCGCTCCAAGGCAGAAGGGCTGCGTGCGTGCATAAGATGAAGGGAAGCAAGATGGCCAACTTAGTGATTGGTATCATCATCGCCATTGCTCTGCTGGCCGGGTATTCTCTTGAAGGTTAATTAAGTGGTGGTGGGAGTAGCTGCTTATATACAAGTTCAAGAGTGCTAAGGATTTGGATATCTTGGTATATAGTGTAATAATTCATTAATATAATGCTGTTATTCGGATGAATTGGAATTTCGGCACACAATAATTAAGTAAATATTTTGCCGGGGTTCGATCGTAACGAGGGGAAGAGGCAGTGTTTGTGTTGTATGTTCCAATGTAGGTAACTTGGTCATTGTTATATACAAGTATCTTGGCCGGGGTTTGTAACGAGAGAAGAGGCGGTTGCAGGGATCTCCGGCGGCCTGTCCGTAAGGTCTGCCGGTCGGCGACGAAGTCGAGAGAGCATAGTCGAGAGCAAATTTTGGAGTTATTAGCCATTATTCACATCAAGTTATTATACATATAAATTCTAATGTTAGAATTACCAACATCTATCTATGATTTAATTTAGCAGATGGTGCCGTGGGACCTTAGTGTTAGCACCTACTAACAATTAATACAAGGGTATAATAGTAACTTTTCCCGTACCCTTCTCCCTTCCCAATTTAAACTCTCCCCTGACCCCTCTCTCTTCTCAAATCAAATCCATGGCCACAGGTATCCGACCGTTTCCGACCTAGTCAACGTGAGGAATCCCCGCATTGATTGGATATGGGTAAAACCCGCAAAATGTTTGATATGTATGGGGCGGGTATGGTTTTAGCCTCCCCCGCCCCATACCCATACCCGCCCCACTAAGAGCATTTCTTCTCATATAAAAAAAAATATATGGATAAAATTGTGAGAAAAGAAGGAGAAGTTGGAGTTTGGAGATTTTGGGTAGTAGGAACTAGGAAGAGTGAACGAAAGAGATGAGAAAAGAGTAAAGTTGAGTGTTATTTCTTCTTTTTTTTCCCAATAAAACCCGTCAACACTTCTATTAAATATCAATACAAGTATACAACTGCAACCAAATAATTTTATTGGGTATGCAACCAAATTATTTAGTTATTTAATACTCATGTTTAAATTCATAACCAATAATATTTAGTTGGGGAAAGTAAAAATCAATATGTTACCAAATTATTTGGTTGGAAAAGGTAAAAATCATTTTGCTACCAAAATTATTTGGTTGGAAAAAGTAAAATTATTTTGCTACCAAATTATTTGGTCTCTTCAAGTTTTATTTGGTTATCAATACTTTGACTTTAATAGACAACCAAATTTTTAATATTTTAGCTACCAAAATATAATTGGTTGTATATACTACCCTTTTCACAACCAAATTTAGTTTGGTTGTAAACTTTTTGGTTGCAAAAGCTAGTTTTTGTTGTAGTGGACTAAAATTACGATCATCAATTCCAATAGCGTTTAGAAAATACGAGATTTCATGTAAAGGGAATGAACTGATCGACATATTAAAGTAAAGGGATTAAACGGATAGTTTAGCCAAGCTAAAATAAACATGATAAAAGAATAACAAGGATAATAAAAAGACAAAATTACGTTTGACATTAGAACAATTTTTATTTGATAAGATGAGTGTTATAATATATTTTTCAAGACAAGCTCAAAGAGTATGGTACAACGACTCGATTACAAACCCGATTCCAACCAAATACGCGGTACCACGACTCGCGATTACAAGACCGACTCCCGAGGCGTATTATAATTGACAAAAAGCTGATAATTTCATAGACGATCCGCTTACAACCATTTATTATTCGAATAATAAACCTTAGCTATATAGCGCCTCTAGCTAATAGAAGGGTAAACACACGCAAGAATGGTACACGCATTCGCAATCCATGTAGTGATACTCATCACACGAATCATAGTCTAAATGCGCAATGCAATTTGCCACGGTGCAACCACCACAATCTGTCTCAACGGAAGCATTGCCGGAAGTTTGACGAGGTCCGCCGCCGGCGACAGGTACTACTGTTGCTCTGTGATCACTGCTGCTAGGTCGTCGGTACAAATGATGGTTCCTGCGTATTATTACATTATTGACCTTGGATTAAAGATGCTATATTCTTTTATGGTATAACTTGAACTTGTACAACTTTATGTGATTGTACAACTTTATGTGTTGCAATTTTCAACTTGTGGAAGTGCGTCAGAGATCGCTTGGGATCGAGAGTTTCGTACCTGATGAGATTGATCTGATCATGTTCTGTGCGGATGGAATCGTTGGAATTAGCAACTGTCGTCGGAGCAATAATCGTTCTTGCCGATTCGCTCCAAGGCAGAAGCGCTGCATGCATGTATGCGCTCAGGAAAATCATCAGGAATACTTTATGTATATATATATAAATCGAGCACAGGAATGAAGAAGGAATTACATGCAGTACATACATGGGATTACGACGAACCACAAAATGAAGGGAAGAAAGATGGCCAACTTAGTGATAGTATTATTGGGCATGTTCATCATCATCGCCATGGCTGCTGGGTGTTCTTGAAGCTTAAGTTGTATGGAACTATGGATGTTGAATTGATGAGTAGTACTGGTGGTAGGTAGCTTCTGCTTATATACAGCATCGATGAAGAGAGCTCAGGATTTGGATATCTTTTTATATAATAATCAGTGAATAACGCTGTTATTCATTAATAATGCTGTTATTAATGATGAATTGTAATTCATTAATAATGCTGTTATTCGGATGAATTGGAATTCCGGCACACAACTACTTGATTAATTATCTTGCCGGGGTTTGCAACGAGAGAAGAGTGAGGCGGTGTTTGTTTGTATATATGTTCCAATGTGACTTCATTGTTTGTTATACAAGTATCTTGCCGGCCGGGGTTTGACGTTGCATCCCGATGTGATATATGTTGAGTTGTTGACCAATGATTAGAGTGTTGATGATTGTAATTGATCCACCTCTAAAAGTTGAAATTGACAGATTTGTTGTAATTGCAAGTAGCGAAAACCAAGTGAAATTGGGTACTCTATAAGTTATATTTTATTGTATTTTATAAATTGCACACCTGTTAAAAAAGACATGGGTCATCGAGACTCCTCCCATTTTCGAATAGCACTTTATTTCTTGATTTCCATATTCTCCACAATAGGCACACTACATGGAGAATATGGATTTGGGAGGTTGGGACTGCTTATGCAGCATAACTTGACGTCACCATAAGCTAAAGTTAACTCTTGGGGCCGAATTCAATGTTTTCGGTTTTTTGTTTAATAATCACACTTAGGCCCCAAAACCAGTGGCGGAGCCACGTTTTTAGCAGGAGGGGTTATAGCCTCCTCAACTCTCGAAATTGTGTAAATTTCACAGCAAATTTGTATAATAGAGTACGTAGGTGGTAAGACTTTAACCCCTCCTCCCCGGTTCAAACCTGTAAATGTAACTTTTTTTGCCCCACTCATTCAGATTCCTTGCTCCGCCACTGCTAAGAACTTCTCCATTTTATATTTTTATTACAAACATGTCGCTTGCTTTTTTCTCTTACTCCTGTTTAGCTACCATTATAGGTATAGAATAAGCTTAGCAGGTCTCGTACGGATCTTGTATCTAAGGATTTGTGCTATAATATCAGCATGAAGAGCAAAACCTTATTTATTCATTCTAGCAGTACTAGAGGTGGCAAATGGATTGGATTGGTGGATTGGTGGATTGGATTGGTGGATCCATGGATCAAATAGATTGGATCTAATGGATTGGTGGATTCATGGATTGGATCAAGTGGATTGGTGGATTATCCATGAATCCAAATGACATCCTCAACCAAGGACCAATATGTAAAATGTAAAAAGTTGAGGTACTAAAATGTCACAATGAAAAATTTTAGGTACCAAAACGTAATTTTCCAATGATATTTTTCGTATAAAAAATAAAAGTTTAGGTACCAAAATGTAAAAAATAAAAATTATAGGTACTAAACCGTAATTTGCCAATGATCCATGGATACAATCCATGAATCCACCAATCCAATTAGATTGGATTTAAATGGATTGGATTTAAATGGATTGGATTAGGTGGATATTTTTAATGGATTAGATTGGTGGATTGGATTGAAATTGCCACCTCTAAGCAGTACTCTTATTTATGCACAAAACTGAAGTCATTTGTTTTTGTACATAAATATCTAATATGGTACTTAGAAAAGCCTTGCATCTTATTTTTACACATAACTTAAGCCTTTTGTTGTAGTACACAAATATATAACATATATAGTAGGATAGTCGATAAGCCTTCACATCTTATTTATAGACAAACTTGAAGCCTTTTGTTCTTATGTATAAATATTTAACATAGTATATAGATAGGGTAATTGTCGATCTTTTGCCTTTTCGGTCCATCTGCAATAATCAAGTGAGGTGATTCACTTAGGGTGTTAAAAGGTAAGTCGGACTCCGACCATAATATAATCCGACAAACATTACGGAAATAGTTGCCTTTACCAACATGTGAAATGTGTTATAAAAAAAAAAAAAAGGGTTGATGCATCTACAATGATTCTGGTTTGGAGTGATGAAAAAAGATATTATGTTTCTAATGGAATGACTTCAAATTCAGGATTAGAAGGGAAGTGAATACTACTCTATTTCAATGTGAAACTCAATAATTAGGGAACTAAATATGAGTGCACACTTGAATAATCTCTTTGTGTGTAATGGAGTTGGGCGATTCACATCAACGATACAGCTAACATTGGGAATTAATTAATTGGAATAAACATTCATCCATAATTAAATGTGAAATCACATACCTACCATTTGACGTCGTGGAGCCGGCAAAGCGGCAACCACAGCTTCCCCTATCTATGGTTTTGCCGCCACGCCGGAATAGGTAGGCAGTGGAGATAATAGTAGTTATGTGTGTAATTACTGTAATGTACGTATTGAATTAAGTTATCGCAAACTCTTGTTGTATTAAATAAGTAAATTTTACTCGAGATCGCAAAAGCAAGATTTAAAATGAAGAGTACTGATCATCGACTAATATAAATAAATCACAATATGGATTATCAGAAAAATAGTGCACCTAATTAGACATTAGTATTTCAGGATTGGAGCTATGTAATAAATACAATTACTGGTTCATGATATTGTCTGCAGAAAGTTGGTCAGTGTTTATGAGTTTTAATCATGTGCTCTAAGCTGAAGTTTAGGTTTGTGCTCCGTGTTCTTTTTTTAGCTTCATTGCTTTAGACATTTGCACTTTTATATGAATTCATTTGCTGGAATCAAGTTGATCACAGAGAGGGAGAATCCACTAATTTGTGTACGAATGCACTAATTAGTCTAAACTATGTTTTAGCCTTTTGATTTAAAACTTGATATTTTGCTAATATTCATCACCTTTTAGCTGATTGATGATGTCATGGTCTTCTCACTTCAACTTTTAATGTTCTTTTTTGTTCTGTAGTGATGCAAATTAGGGGTGGGAAACAATCCAATTCGGTTTAAACCGGACCGGATTGACCCGGTTTTTTGAAACCGTATTAGACAACTCCACAATCGTAGACGAGATTGGATTGTTACCCGGTTCAACCGTGACCGGACTGGATTGAATCCAGTTTCAAACCGAAAAACCGGATCACCTTCTCCATCCCAAAACACAGTCGTTTCAATACCAAAATATTACCCTCCTTCTCTTGCCAACCACACAATCCAATCCCTATTCACTACCAAAAAATTGCCCTCACCATTCTTCCTTCCCAGCTACCTTCGCGATGCTTCTTCTTCCTCTCCCTCCTTCTCTTGCCAACCACACAATCTAATCCCTATTACCTACCGAAAAATTGCCTCACCATTCTTCCTTCCCATCTACCTTCGCGATGCTTCTTCTCCCTCTCCCTCTACTGGATCCAACCAAATACAAACAAGCAGCTCTGCCTATGAGCTCGATTAAAGTAAGAGAGGCGAGAAGACTTGGATCTGGAGAAGCGATTAGAGTCGCGTGAGTCGGGAAGGGGATGCATGTTGTCGGCCGCCGCGTCTTGATCGATCAAATATCCTCGCCGACTCCGTCACCATCGCCGTCGCGCGCTGGGAAGTTGGAGAGCAGAGGACCTAGCAGAAGTCAAATCGGACGGGATGGACGACGGGCGATGGAGGGAGGCGATTGGCGTCTGCGAGTTCTGGTGGCGGAGTGGCGATGGTCGGCGACGGGATGGATCCAATGGTCGGATTTTCTTCTTCTCCTACTCCTCTTGTGTGGTGGGTCGGTGAATGGGAAAGAGAAAGTTGAGGGTCGAAGGGGAGAGAACAGAGGAGGGTGATTAGGATTTGGGGTGGTGGGGGACTGGGGGTGGGTTGTTTGGGCTGGGATATTAGCGGGCTAGGCTTGTTTGGGCTGGGATATTAGTGGGCTGGGCTATTATTTGTTTATTTATTTTCTGTTGTCCGGTTTTTCCGGTTTTAACCAAATCGGAAGGGCCTGTGAGTATTACAACTGCAAACTGGATTGGATTGGTTGGGATCCGGTTTTCAGTTGCAACCGGCACGGTTTAAACGGGCCGGTTTTCGGTTTGACCGGAAAACCGGGACTGGATTTCCAGCCCTAATGCAAATGATGCATGACGGTTCTTCCTGTTGCTGAAAGCCAAAACAATCCCCTGCCATATGTGATTTATTTTGTAGTATTATTGGGAGCAACTGGTTCTTGACAATTTCATACCATCAATTCCCACAAAATAAATTATATCTAAACGTGGTATTTCGTTCAATTTCCACAAGTCAATTCCTTGGTTTTGCAAAACATGAAAATTCAGAAAAATTCCCACATTTTCAAATTTTCACATCCAAACAACCCCTAGAGTCTGTCTAATCCAATGAGCATGGACGCTGCTATTTCCTAGTAATTATGCAAAGCTAGGGTTGTGCGATGGTCCGGTATGACAAGGATCAGATCAAACAATAAGAGCTGCGGTCTAATAATAAAATAAATTTTAGAACCAGTAATTGGATCATTATTGTATTATGTTTGGTGTGGTCTGGTTCAAATACCAATTCGATTCATTTTTTTGAAATATTTATAGAAGTTTATGGAATCAATCATGAGGATGAGGATGCTTGAGCTCTCACCATGAGGAGAGATGCAGATGACGATGCTTGAGCTCTCACCATGACCACACTCACCATTGAGGACTAATTAAAATTACGTTCATCAATTCCAATAGTGTTTAGAAAATACGAAATTTCATGTAAAGGGAATCAAATGATATAACTAAAGTTTGTGAACTAAAACGATCGACATATTAAAGTAAAAGGATTAAACTGATAGTTTAGTCAAGCTAAAATAAACATGATAAAAGAAAGGATAATAAATATAATCATAATATTAATAAAAAAACGTGAATGCACAAAATGTGAGCACGTTTGATACTAGAACCATTTTTATTTGATAAGACCGTATTATTATAATATTATATTTTTTAAGGCAAGCCCAAAGAACACACGTCACGCGGTACAACGATTACAAGACCGACTCCAACCAAATACACGGTAGCACACCATTCCTCCCACAAAGCTTGCTCGCAAAAACTGTTGCTGGACTCACGTTAGCTAGGAATTGCAGGGAAAAAAGGTACGCCTCTATTCTATTGACGCGCGCGGGGTTTACAGACGCAACTATTGGTTTCACAGTCGCAATCCAGGTAGTAATCGATAGGCTCACCACAAACATAGACTGACTTCTATAATAGCTCTAATAATCCTACACATACTCTAATAATTACAACGGATATGTCTGCAATTACAACTTTTCGAGGTGCATCAGAGATCCTTGGTTAGCTGGGATCGAGTTTCGTAGTACCTGAGGTTGATCTGACTATGATTTGTGCGGCTGGAATCGTTGGAAGCGACTGTTGGATCGAGTTTTATAGATCGAGCACGTAATTTCATTGTTTATTATCACTGCTTGCGATTACGAATTGTTGCATGCGAACACAAAGATTATGTTAGAAACCCGTTTAGGTTATTATATTTCAGCTTATAATATTAGGTGATATCATTTTACTTGGTTGTTAAATTATGTTTATTATTAGGATATCCAGTATTTTAGTATAAATATGTTTGCGAGTTTTTATACGAGAATTAATCGAGAACAATATTAGAAAAAAACATTTGACCCCAACTTCTCTTTCTCTCTCCCGATAAATCTCTTCTATATCTTCTCTCGAGGCTTCCGCCGATTCTCTCTTCCTCTCTTGTTCCCTAAATCCAAATTCTGATCCTCTAATCCCTCATTACATTCTCAATCCCTAAATCCTTTCTATTCTATCTATCCTACCCCGTTACGAATAAGTTCATGCAGTACATGCAATTAGGACGACCCGTAAGATGAAGAAAACCAAAATGGCCACCTTGGTGATACTAGGCATGCATGATCATCATCGCCATGGCGGGGCGATCTTGAAGTTTATGTTGGATATGTGTGAATAGATGGTAATCACTGGAAGTAGTTAATTAGTAGGGTTGAGACTGGATAACAAACAATCCGATCTCATATTTGGGCTTAGATTTGAGGTAAAAAACCGTTTGGGACCGGACCAAAACCGGATAAAGACCCGGTAAGAGAGCCCAACACCCAAAACTCCACTAAAATCTCCACAATCTCAATCTAAAATCAAGAACGAATTGAGACCGGATCGGGTCAAAACTGGACCAGATCAAGTCCGTGTATTCAATCCAATCCTTGGTTCTTATATTCCCGAAGAGACCGGACTGAGAGCGGATCATGTCAAGAACCAGTTGATCCCAATAACTCGAGCTGTTGAGAGGTTCAATTGTGGATCATATACCGTTTACTAACACCCCCCTTCAAACTCAAGCCATTCAGATAGGCTTGAAGTTTGGACAGGCACAGGTCCGGACACCGTGTGCTTAACAGAAACAGATGGGGGTCACCGGGAATCGAACAGAAGACCTCACGGTCACAGAAAGCTCTGATACCATGTCAAGAACCAGTTGATCCCAATAACTCGAGCTGTTGAGAGGTTCAATTGTGGATCATATACCGTTTACTAACAGATCAATTCGGGCCAATTTAACCGGACCGGACCGTATAGCCACCCCTAGTAGTTAGCTGATTATATACCATATCAAGAATGCTCAGGATTTGGATTTATATCATTGATGAACAGTTTCTCTTGTTTGATTGAATCAATCTTTAACTAAAATGTCGAATAGCTATCTCGAATTCAAGTTGATTATGTTTCCCTTAACTTGCGTTTCCCGTGTAAAGCTGGTCACCTTAACCAGTCATATCTATACCCATTTATAGAGATTCAAAATCTGAATCTCAAATTAAAGCTATGAAAGAAGTAGTTACTCCCACTGAAAGGGCCTAGGTTCATGTGCTTAAGCCCAAAAGTTTAAGCATATGCTTAAACCAATACTATTGGCTATTAGTAAACTAGGTAGTTAATAGGAGTTATTAGTTAGTAATTAATTAAGGGTATTGAGGTAAATCATGTATTTTATTTATTTAAAATTTAATATAATTCCACAATTAAAGGAAACTAAACGTGAATCACGAAACAAATAAATCTGCCTTTTCTCTTCCCTACGGGTGCCAGCTCTCCTTCTGCCTTTTCGTTTCCGGCCGGCAAGGAAGGTTCATGATTTCGACTAGGGAGCTTGCCATCGTCAAGGAAGGATAGCGCGGTGTTCGTCGTCGTCGCTTAACGAAGAGGGAGTTGGTCATCGTCGAGGAGCCGGTCGTTGCTTAACAAATAGGGAGCTTCTTGTTGTTGTCGTCGCTTTACCTTCTGGTGTTCTTTGTCGTCGCCGAGTTTGTTTGTCACCGAGGCCGCTTGTGGCCGTCGAGTAGTACTGTTTGTGAACAATTAATGGTGAATTGGCTTTAATCTTTTGTGTTAAAACTTAAAACATACATTGTTGTCAACGTTTTGTGTTTGTCAACAATTAATGGCAAATTGCCTTTTAGTAACAAATATTCTTCCATCGTCAACAAAATACACAGAAGATATTAAGGATTTACAATAGCATTGTTGATAGTTTGGTTGTTAAATTTGTTATATTTTGAATGGAAAACCTCAGTTTCTTTAACATTTTTTGTGGTATCTGACACTTAATATTGAATCATTTCATTATTAATGATTATGGCTTGACCGTCACCAAATTTCAATTTCGTTTTCAATGGTTTGTTGTTACGTTATTAACGATTTTTTACCTCTATCAACTTAGCATACTTTTATTACAAGGTTAATGTTATCAACATTGATGTAATGTTAACAATCACTTCATTATTAATAATTGTGGCTTTGTTGTCAATGAATTTCAATTTTGTTATCAATGTTTTGTTGTAACATTGTTATCGATTTTAAGTCCATTGTTAACAATCTAATGTAATGTTATCAACATTGATGTAATTAATTGTAATCAATATTAAAAATTACAAGAAATCTAATTATTGACGTTTTAAGCACATTATTAACAATCTAATGAAATGTTATCAATGGTTATGCGATGTATCATTAACGATATAACAAAATTATTATTAACGTTTTGTTAATAACTTTTTGCTCATACAAAAATATTGTTAACGATATCTCGTTGTTGTTTTTTTATCACAAATCATATAACTTTAATGGTTACCCCCAATTAAAATATTAACGGTTCTTGGCCCATTGTTAACAATCTTCTATTCTCGTATCAAATGTTTCGGGGATGTATCATCAACGATATGAAAAACATTATTAATGATAACTCATCATTATTCAAAAAGAAAACATAAAACGTTAGCAACAAAATATATACACACGAACACGATATTCAAATATATGCATAACGGCGGATGCGCGTCCGGTATCCCGCTGAGGGCGACGACATAACAGAAGTCTCCGTGTATAAATACTATCGACATGTTGGCGGCGGAATGGCGACGAGATGGTGGACGGGTTGTCGGCATAGGAATGGCAGAGGAATGATGGCGTAGGAGAGACTGCGGCCTTTGCCGATAGGAGGACTGGCCGGCGTTGGCGCGATCACCTATTCTAGACGTTGTCGCCGGTGGGTGGATGGCGGCAGCCGACAGGATGATTGATGCCATGCCGGGAGGATGGGCTGCGGGTGGTACAAATACAAAATTGTTTAGGCTTTTATTTTTTGTTTTTTCTCTTTCTATTAATTAGTAGTTTTTTCCTAATACCTAATTTACCCTTAATAATAATCTAACTAACAACCTGTAATAAATTAACAAGAATACTTCCAACCAATAGAATTGGTTTAAGCATATGCTTAAACTTTTAGGTTTAAGCACTGGATCTGACCCGGACTGAAAGACAACATACAAAATCTGAATCTCAAATTAAATCAGGAAGCTCTTCCATTTTGACGTGGCACCTCCCATTTCTCATATCATGAATGCAGCCCCTATTTCACAATTTGGAAGATTTTACTAGATGGAAGACCCAATGAAATGCCACGTGGGTGGGGAGTGGGCCTCTATCCCACATTTTGCTCTTTTCCTTCTTCTTTTTTTGTTTCCATCTTGTTTTGTAGTTTGTAACACATTGTAATTTAATTTTTAAAATATGAACACGCAATATATATATATATACGACAATAAAAAATATTAAATACATATATATATAATACTTAATAAAAAACATTAAATAAAAATACGACAATACATATATAGAAGTCTTAACGTGTAACACAAACCAAATACGCGTACGTCATTACACACCGACATAAATTATTCAAAGCATAAAATAAAATCACTTATCGCCCAGTAACTCTTGGATTTTCTTTTCATACAACATTTTTTGTGCGTCTGTCATCGTTGATAGATCCATTTCCATCAATTTCACAATTAACTTATCTCTCTTATATGCTTCTTTCTTCCTCTCTCGTTCCTCTCTTTTCCTCTCTCGTTCCTCCTCGAGTCTTACCTTTGCAGCCGTGAACTCTTTCAATACCTCTACCTTTCCAGCTTCAATACTAATTTTTTGTTGCACTGTTGCTTGCATACTTTCCACCGAATCAGATGACATAGATGATCTCTTACCTTTATCCTTTGACGCTTTTCTTCCTGGAGAACGAGAATGAGAAACGACCTCACAATCTCCAGTGGGAGGCATGCTTGTATTAGAGGATGATGAAGTATATTGGCCTGAAGCAGTATCCTTATTTTTATGTATTTGTATTAAGTGTGTTTATTTGCAATAGTAATTGTGTTATTTACGTGTGTTTATTTAAATTGTGATTGTGTTGTAATTTGTCATTTGAATATTGTACTTGTGACTTTAATAAAAGTTTCATGTATTTTTATTAAAGTCTACCATTTAAATTCCATAAGTTATTTTTTTAATCAATGAATAAAGCTATAATATATTTTTTAATGAATTAATAAATTTATTTCATCATTGATAATTAAATAATTACAATATATTATTTTAATTATTTGATACATCTTAAATTGGTAAAATCATATAGGTTAGATATAAATATATAGATGTATTAAAAAGTAAGCTGGACCCACCATATGAAATAGATAGTGGATTTCATGGATGTAGAAGAAATGAAAGTGATATGTAGTGAAATAGAAAAAGCTGTTGATGTGGCAGTAGGGGCCACATATGGAATAGAAATGGTATTTCATGGATGTAGATGGTCTTAGGGTACAAAACCATTGTTCATATCATAGAGAGGTAGGGAGCTAGAGAGATAAAGAGAGCTCCACGAAATTTTCTGTCTGTTGCCCGGATTTTGAGGTGACTGGTGTGGATTCCGATGCACTATTAAAACACTTTTAAAATCCCTAAAAATTCAACGGACCATAACACAGTTCTTTTTAAGTCGGATTTCGAAACATTTGCATAGAAATATCAAATTTTTTATGTTCTATAAGATGATATCCATTTTGATATTCTTAGAACAAAAACTTTAATTACTTTAAATATTTGTGTGTTCAACACTCTACATTGTCATACCACTTACCTACTGCGCTATGAATAACGATTTGTAAATCATTCAAATCTCCACTACATCAACATAAGAATACCCGGTGGGTGTGTGCGGGCTAGATGACTAATATTGAATAAAGTATGATACATGTGACTTTTTTTTATAGTTCCGGTGTTGTAGTGGCATTAACCCCAAACTTTATGAACCATAACGTTCAAACTATTAAAATGATGGGATTAAAGTGATAGTTTAGCCAAGCTTAATCAAAGATGATAAAATAATAAGAATGAAAATAGATAAATATTGTATGTACGTGCAAAACGTGAGTGCACCAAACACAACCATACGTTTGGTATTAGAACCATTTTTATTTGATAAGACGCGTATTATGTTATATATATTTTTTTTCAAGACAAGCTCAAAGGGCAAGGTACAACGACTCGATTACAAGACTGACTCCAACCGAATATGCAGTACAAGTGTACAACTACTCGATTACAAGACCGACACAAACCGAATATGCAGTACAAGTGTACAACGGCTCGATTACAAGACCGACTCCTTACACGTATTATAATTGACAAAAAGCTGATAATTTCAGAGATGATCCACTTACAACCATTTATTATATGAGTAAACCTTAGCTAGCTCCTCCCACAAGCTAGTTTGCTCGATCGCATACTTGCGTTAGGAAGCAGGGAAAACTCCTCTAATATTAGAGGACACACGCGCAAGAATTGATTCGACAGTCGCAATCTATGTAGTGATAGATAACCGGACAGCCTTCAGGGTGACGGATAATGCAATCTGCGAAGGTGCAACCAGCATCACAGTCTGTCTGAACGGAAGCATTGCCGGAAGTTTTATGATGCCGGTCGACGACAGGTAATGTTGCTCTGTTACTGTTCAAGTGGTGGTTCCTGCGTATTGTCATATTGACCTCGGATTAAAGCTGCTACATGTCATGAACCAGTTGATCCCAATAACTCAAGTTTTTGGGAGAGGTTCAATCGTGGATCATATACCACAGGTCCACAACACTAACACTACAGACAGTGTCTGTCGGTCCATAAAAATAAAAGAATAAATACAAATAAAATATGACTTATAGAATACATAATTTCTATAATTTTTCACGCATTGCAATTACGACGCAATTACGAATTTTGGAGGTGCGTGAGAGATTCTAGTATGCTAGCTAGGATCGGGAGTTTCGTACCTGAGATTGATCTGATCATGATCTGTGCGGCTAGAATCATTGGAATTAGCGATTGTTGGAGCAGCAATCGTTCTCGCCGATTCGCTTGAAGGCAGAAGGCCTGCATGCATGCATGCGCTCAAGCAAATCATGAAAACTGTGTTGTAATACAATAGAAGGGGTGGGAAAGTGGTGTGGACCATGCACGTGCATAGTTTCGGTTTAATCCGACCGCGAACCCACAAGGCGCTATGAAGGCAGGTCGCATGTCAGATCACAAGTCTTACGGTATGCAGGATTTCGCTGTGCGATCCAAAGTGGTTTGACCGTACCAATGCCCACCCCTAGTATGTAATATAGAAAGCGAGCACAAGAATGAAGAAGAAATACGGTACATACTTGGGATTAGGACGACCCATAAGATGAAGGGAACCAAGATGGCCAATTTAGTGATAGTACTATTGGGCATGATCATCTTCATCGCCATTGCTAGTTGGGTGTTCTTGAACTTGGGTGGGATATATATGTATCTTAGTATCTATATGAGTGGATGTTGATTAGCAGTGGAAGTAGGTAGCTGATTATATACAACATCAAGAGTGCTCAGGATTTGGATATCTTCATATATATATATATAGCAATTCATTAATAATGCTGTTATTCTGATGAATCAGAAGTCCGGCGCATAAGTACTTGTTTGGTGTTTGTGAAACTATACCGTATCGATAGTTTAACCGTAAAAATATTCTATATATCAGTAGGTGTACGCACAATCCTTGTCGGATCTGCTTGACGAGATTAGGGCGGTACGTAAAATTGCCAACAGTGCTGCCTATAGAGTGGCGCGTAGAACACTGTTTTTGTCTCGTCTAGAGCTAGAATCTTTCAATTTTGGGTGGCTTCATTAGATTATATTGTAAGGGGTCCTGAGCAGATTTATATGAATAACTTTTGTTCTCTATTGATATCACTCCGAAATAAAATAAAATAAAAAAAGTGTACGCGCAATCTTGTGATTGGGTAGCCCATTTGGTGGCTCGGAAAGCCCTTTCTTTGTACCCGATCATGAATCGTGCGTTTAATTATCAGGCCTGGCTGTGCTCCAGAATGTAACTATTTTTTATTTCAATATATGATTATCTTTTGTAAAAAAAAAAAAATCGTGTGATTGGGTACAATATTCCGCCACAGCCCACATGTATCTATTTTTTGACTCAAGTTTCTTCATTGCACTTATAATATAATGCATTAATAAATAATAATGATGCCGTTATTTTGTTCAATTGGAAGAACGATAACTTTGTTGCGTACGCATGCATATCATCCAATTATTGGAAGGAAGGTGGTGTTTGTTATCATAATTACTTGTGATGGTCGACAATGAAACAGGTGTTATGGTCGACAATTAATCGACAAAAGCTGCCATTGTGGATTCCGGACTGTTATTGGACTTATCTGAGTTGATGAAATTAGAAGTCGTGAATATGATTTAGACTGTAAAATGTAAATTCACTCAATCTATAGATTTTTGTAGGAAATTAAATTTTTTTGTTGCTTTTTTATTGTTGATTTAGTTTTAGAGATTTCAAATCTCTAAAATATACGGATATCAAATCTCTCATTATTATAGAGATTTTATTTTTCCCCTATTTTTTCTCTTCTATTTATTTATCACATCAAATATATTTATCAACAAAGTTTTTAATATTTCTCGAACCACTATAATTTTTTATTAAGGATAAACATGTTATTTAATATAAAATTTTTATTTTTATTTTCATTGATTGTTGACAATCACTGTTACCAAACAATAAACATTTTAAAATCTGTTTTCAACAAGTCTAAGAGTTATAATTTTTAGATTGCTGACAACCTATAGATTTAACTTCATAATCTCCAAACGAACCCTTAATTGTTTTGGATTTGGATTGGATTCAATTCACTTGTATTGGAAACCATTAGGACGATGTGGGATAGCTGATTAGGCTGTTAACCTAATGACATGGATTCAAAAGGTAACATTTTTCCGGACGTTTTCTTCGAAAGATCAGATTTCTTCGACTTTGAATGCTATAAATGACGCTGTCGGTCTGAGTCTATTATTTATCGATGATAAGTCTATTATAAATTAAGCACTGATTTGAGCATTTTTTATCGGGTCCATTCTTTGCATATTCCAAAAGTATCATCACAAATTTTAGGTGATTTTTTCGAAAGCCATTTTCTTGTATTTTGAAGGCAATCACGGATTCGGTCTGGGACTATTCTTCACCGATAATTAAGTGTATTAAGCACATATTTTAGCGGATTTTCCAGGTTTTTTTTTTGTAGATTCTGTAAGGGTATTATCACAGATTTCAGACAATTTTTTTCAAATAACATTTTTCTTAGATTTTGAAAGCTACAGATCTCAGATTCGACGTGAGACTATTCTTCACCGATTAATAAGTCTATTAAGCATCGATTTGGGCAGATTTTTTTGGGTCTATTTTTAGCCAATTCCAAAGTGTATGCGTAATAGATTTTGGATAATTTTTTCAAAAGGACATTTTACTTGGATTTTGAAGGCTACATATCACGATCAAGTCTTAGACTATTCTCCACCCACGATTAAGTCTATTAATCAATGATTTGGACTGATCTATTTTGGAGGGTATTTTTCGGACTATTTTTTCGAAATGTCATTTACTTGAATTTTAAAGCCTCAAAGATCGCGGATTCGCTCTGAGGCTATTCTTCACCGACGATTAAATCTATTAAGACCGATTTGGACGATTTTTTTTCCGGAAGGCATTTTCGTAATTTTTTGGGTGATTTTTTCGAAATACAATTTTCCTTTCATTTTAAAAGCTATTGATTACAAATTTGACCTGAGACTATTATTCACCGATGAGTTACTCTATTAAACACCATTTTGGGTAGATTTTTCTCGGACCATTTTTATAGATTACAAAGAGGTACATACCATTACAAATTTCTGGTGATTTTTTCGAAATTAAAGACCATTTTTCTTTGATTTTGAAGGATATAGATCATGAATTCGGCGCGAGACTATTATTCACAGATGATTGGTCTATTAAGTATCGATTAGGGCGTATCTTTTTGGCTCCATTTTTCGTAAGACCATTACAGATTTCGGGCGATTTTTTCAAAAGAATATTTTACTTGGATTTTGAAGGCTACAGATCACGAATTCGGCTTTAGTATATTTTTCACCGATAATTAAGTCTATAAAGCACCGATATGGGCGGATTTTGTTTGGTCAACTTTTGGCAAATTCCAAAGGGCAGAGTACCATGACAGATTTCGGGCGATTTTTTCGAGATGATATTTTACTTAGATTTGAAGGATACTAAATCACAGATTCAGCCTGAGGCTATTCTCCACCCATAATTAAGTCTATTAATCGACAATTTGGGCGGATTTTTTCTAGAGGGCATTTTTGTAGTGTTGGGCAATTTTTTCAAAATGTTATTTGTTTTGAATTTTCAAGGTTGCAGATCACGAATTCGGCCTGAGGCTATGTTTCACATATGATTAAGTCTTTTAAGCAACGTTTTGGGTGGATTTTTTCGGGGTTCATTTTTGGCAAATTCCAAAAGGGTACTACCACAGTTTCATACATTTTTTTCGAATGCTATTGTTCTTGGATTTTGAAGGCAACAGATAACGGATTCTGTCTGATGCTAATTTCCAACGATGAAGAAGTTTATTAATCGCCGATTTGGACAGATTTATTTCGGAGGGCATTTTTGTAATTTCTTTGTGTGATTTCTTTGAAAGACCATTTTTCTTGAATTTTGAAGGATACAGATTACGGATTCGGCATGAGGCTATTCTTCCACGATGATTAAGTCTATTAAACACCGATTTTTTCCGGGTTCATTTTTGGCGGATTCACAAAGGGTACCATCACATAGTTCGTGCATTTTTTTCAAACGTATATTTTCCTTGGATTTTGAAGGCAACAGATCACGAATTTGGCTGATACTATTCTCCAACGATGGTGAAGTATATTAATCGCCGATTTGGGCGGGTTTTTGGATGTCTTTTTCAAAAGGCTATTTTATTGATTTTGAAGGCTACAGATTACGAATTTGACCTGAGTCTATTCTTCATCGATGATCAAGTCTTGGGCTTCGATTTGAGCGAATTTTTTTCATGTCCATTTTTGGCAGATTACAAAGGGACACCATCACAAATTTCATGCAACTTTTTCTAAATGTAATTTCCATGGTTTTTGAAGACTATAGATTACGGATTCGCCGGAGGCTATGTCGAATTCATAAATCGTGATGGAAAATCGAATTTACCCCTCCATTCCGATTGCATCAAATTTATCTCCTTGGTATTCTCGAGAACCTCCCCTACCTCCTGAAGTTCTCGATCCCGCCGCTGCTGAAGAAACTAGAGAAACAAGGCAATTAATGCTAAAACCCCTCCGACCTGGACCGTGATCCAAACATGCAATGGCGGGCGACAGGGTGTGAAGTGGAAAGCAGGGAGGACGATGAGGTGTCAGTATATGGTAACAAATATTAACAGAAGGTCAGATTTGGTGTCATGATAATAGTAGGAGGCAAATTAAATGTAAAATAGATTAGAGGAACATGTTTGAAAAAATCATAGTAAAGAGGCGATTTATGCTATTAACCCTATAATGAAATGTCATCCGCACCAATCCCGCTAAGGTCCTCTCTACAAGACCTTCTCTGTAATTATCCAAAATTAGGGCGGTGCACGAACAAGGGCTTGGCCTAGTGGTAACACCACTAGCCTAGAACCTGGAGGTCCCAGGTTCGAATCCCTTAAGTAGTACCTTAATAGCAACAAAATGAACCTATATCACCCTTATCAAAATTAGGGCGGTGCAATGGTTTGGTATGGTAATGATCAGACCAAATTATGAGAACTGCGATTTAATAGTAAAATAAAATTTAGAATCAGTGTTCGGACCATTAACTTGTTAGGTTGGTGTGATTTCGTTTCAAATATCAATTCGATTAATTAGTTTTCAATATTTATAAGAGTTCACGGGACCAAGGATGAGGATGCTTGAGCTCTCACCACGAGGATGGATGTGGATGATGATGCTTGAGCTCTCTCCATGACCACACTCATTCCCCTTTTGGAAGAGGAGGATATTGACCGTCCAATCAATTTCGGAGGTCCTCTTTCAAAAATAAGACGTGGTTCAAAATTTTTAAAATATAGTAAAACAAATTTTTTATTTATTCAATTCAAAATTGTCTTATTCAAAACATAAAATTCTGTATAATAGGAGTTAAATTGACTCTTTCAAGAACTCAAGTTACAGTTATCACTTATGAATTCCAAAAGTATTTAGAGAATATAAATTTTTATGTAATGAGAATTAAATGATATAACTAAATTTAAGAACCAAAACGGTCATAATATTGAAGTGGAGGGATTAAATTGATAGTTTAGTCAAGCTCAATTAAAAATGATAAGAGAATAAGAATGATAATTAATAAAATAAACATGTATATGTAAAGAGTGAGTGAACAAAAGATAACAATACGTTTGGTATTAGAACCATTTTTATCCGATAAGATGTGTATTACAAAAAAAAAAAAAAAAAAATTTTAAGGCAAGTCCAAAGGACATGATACGATCGATGACTCGATTACAAGACTGTCTCCAACTGAATATGTGGTACAACAACTCGCGATTACAAAACTGACTCCAACCCAATATACGGTACAACGACTCGATTACAAGACTGACTCCATACACGTATTATAATATCTAGAAGAGCTGATATATGATTTCAGAGAAGACGATCCACTTACAACCATTTGATATTTGAATAAACCTTAGCTTGCTCCTCCCAAACACTAGCTTGCTCCGCAAACTGTTACTGGACTTACCACGTTAGGAAGCAGGGAAAAAGGCGCGCCTCTAATTAATGACGAACAACACACTTGCAAGAATTGGTTTCACAGTCGCAATCCATGTAGGAAAAGAAAGGGTTCTCACACGCATTATCGCCGTGAGTCTCGATGCAACCATCGTGGGTGCAACCAGCATCACAGTCTGTCTGAACGGAAGCATCGCCGGAAGTTTTACGAGGTCTGCCGGCGACGACAGGTACTGTCGTTATGTTACTGTTAGGTCGTCGGTACAAATGGTGGTTCCTGCGTATTATTACATTATTGACTTTGGATTAAAACTACGATATATATATATATAACCAGAATTTTTAGACAGGTGTGTACGTCAGTCCAAAAAATATAGCACGTAATTACATTGTTTTTTTTTACGCTTTGCAATTACGACAGATGTGTCGCGCAATCACAACTTTTGGAGGTGTGTCGGAGATCTTATGTTAGCTAGAATCGAGGTTCGTACCTGAGATTGATCTGATCATGATCTGTGCGGCTAGAACCGTTGGAAGCCGTTATTGGAGCAATCGTTCTCGCCGATTCGCTTGAAGGCAGAAGGCCTGCACGTACGCATGCATGCACTCGCTAAGACAGATCGCAAATCTTACGGTGTGGTTTGGCTCGACCGCAAAACGCGACTTGGTGCGATTCGGAGTGGTCTGACCGTACCAATGCCCACCCCCGATATGTAAATATAGAAAGCGAGCATAAAAATGAAAGAAGAAATACAGTACATACTTGGGGTTAGGACGACCCATAAGATGATGGGAAGCAAGATGAACAAATTAGTGATAGTATTGGGCATGATCGTCATCGCCATGGCTGGGTGTTCTTGAAGCTTAAGTGGGGATATATATGTATCTATGTATGGATGTTGATGAGCAATGGTGGTAGCTAGGTTGCTGCTTATATACAAAATCAAGAGTGCTCAGGATTTGGATATCTTCATATATATAGCAATTCATTAATAATGCTGTTATTTGAATGAATTGGAATTCCGGCACAGAAGTAAAAAAAAAAAAAAAAAACCCAGGATGTGCGAAAAAAGAAAAGGTACAATATTCCGACACATCATGTTAATGAACAAACCAGTTAACCCTAATAATTCATACTTGCCGGTGGACTATACCATTAGGCTTTGAGTTTGTACATATATTGAACATATCATCTTTGATAGAGTGTTATATTAGAGAATCATCCAAAGAATTCGAAATCATGACATTTCAGCTTAAGGTTATGATATTATGTTAACGAACAAACCATTTAGCTCCAATCATTCAAATTGTCGGGAAATAATTTATTTAGCTTTTATGTCTTACAAGTGCATGTACCTACTTTCTCACTCAAATTTATCTATTGCACTTATAAAATTTCATTAGTAATGCGGTTATTTGGATTAATTGGAAGAAAAAGACATCTTTGTTGCATACGCTTGCATATCATCTAATTATTGGAAGGAAGGTGGTGTTTGTTAGCATAATTACTTGTGATGGTCGACAATGAAACTAGTGTCATGTTCGACAATTAATCGATAAAAACTGCGATTGTTGATTCCGGAACTGTTGTTCGACTTATCTCAGGACAATTAATCGTCAGATCAGATCCCGTTAATAGGAAATGGGGAAGTTGACAAACTAATATATGGTATGATTTAGAATATTAGATAGCACAACCGTTATTTATTTAGTTAAGGATGGATATAATTAAGCTATGGTCCAAACACTTTTGTAAGCAAGACCGGAACATTTGCGATTAGAAAATGGTAATGGCCAGGTTTGGAATGGGTTTGTCTAGACTATTCTTATTTTTTCGTTTTCAAAAATTTTAAATCTATACCCGTCTCGCATCCATGCGGAGAAGGTTTCGCAAACCCATTTCCATATTGATGATTTTTTGGTACCAGTGGAAAATACGCTCCCAGTACATTCAACATTATTATATCTAAATTTATCTAAATTTGCAATTATAACACTAAACATATCTACTATATCATGAGTCAACAAAGATACAATCATTCTTAATACGGTTCAAAGCATCTAATCCTAAAATATCTATTAATCCATAAAGTATAGTGTAATGGTCTCATTGGAACCTTCGATTCTAAACGTTGTATCATGAATATACACGTATTCTGCAAAACAACATGTTTTGACTTGTTTTAATCACATAATGCATGATGTATTCATGATATATATAATATGAATTATATAGAAAATGATGTATACTTAATCTCACTTTTTTTGTGAGATTTTATCCATAGTTCATTTTACATGTATAGTACATGCATTCTTCTATATTTTTCAAACAAAGCATTCTTAAAATCCACACAATTTTAGGATACACATAATCTTGATAAAACACATTCTTGTAATACACCATTTCCGAAATCACAGGTTCCAAACGACCCTAATATTTTTCAAATCATTGTTCTCTAACTCGGTGACTTTGATGCTTCTACTAAGTAATAAATAACTAACATAATCTTCTTAACATGGGTGGAAAAAAATGAAAGATTGAAGGGAGAATTGTGAGGAATGAATTAGGTTTTTATTTGAGAAGCCACTCAATTGCATCTCTACTATTTTTTAGTTACCCTCATTATCATTGATATGTTGCAATGCATTCTTTAAATGTGAAGGAATGCTCTTTGGTGGAGCAGATATGAGTATGAGTATGGGGCGGATGATGAGGCTAAGACCATACCCGCCCACATACCCATCAAACGTTTGCCGATTTTATCCATACGCAGTCAATGCAGGGATTCTCCGTGTTAACTGGATCGGGAACATACGTCCATGTGTTTGATTGACATCCCTATTTGCGATGGGGGACTCGGAACTTTATGGAAGAGGCTGTGGGGTTTGCAGGTCCCACCAAAAGTAAAGACGTTCTTATGGAGGTTCGCCCGCGAGCCTAAAAAGACATACATGGTACAACGACTCGATTGCAAGACCGACTCAAACCGAATTTATGCGATACATAACGACCCGCAATTACAAGATTGAGTCCAACCAACGGCCATATGTGGTACAACAACTCGATTACCAGACTGATTTTACACGCCGTATTATACTTGACAAAGCTGATGATAACAATTCCAGAGACGATCCAGTACTTACAACCATTTATTGTTTGAATAAAATTAAACAAGCTCCTCTCCCACAAGATTGTTCCCAAATTAAACTGTTACTGGACTTAATTATGTGTGTCTAACGGCCCCAACACGCGCAATCATTGGTTTGACAGTCGCAATCCATGTAGTAACGCCTAGGGTCACCACATTCAACAACAGGGTCGTAACGTATAAGGCAATTAAAGTAGGTGCAACCACCACAATCTGTCTGGACGGAAGCATCGCCGGAAGTTTTACGAGGTCCGCCGGCGGCAGGTGTTCTTCCTCTGCTACTGTTAAGTCGTCGGTGTAAATGGTGGTTCCTGCGTATTATCACATTGACCGTTAGGGATGGCAATGGGTTGGGTTGGGTAGGGTTTTGCCAAACCCAAACCCATGAGTTTATCCGTGAAAAAAAGCCGGGGTAAAACCCATTGGGTTTGAAAAACTCAAACCCAACCCAACCCGCTGGGTATCCGTGGGTTCATGGGTACCCACGGGTTTTTGTCGTAAAAAATTTACAATAACAAGTTCCTATCAAAATTAAAGTCAAATATCAATCTCTCAATACAAATTATCCATATATAAAACACCATTCTAGAAAATTCAAGCAAATCACAAATTAACTATACAAATTGTTCAACACCAATCTAGAAAACTCAAGAAAATTAAAGCAAATCACAAATTATCCATAAATAACATGGTTAATTGAAAGCTTCTTCTTTTCAATTAAGTTTCTTCGCTCTCCACTCGATAACATCAACTTCTTTCGACACAATTTGAAAGAAAAAATTAGACATGTCTCCGCAAACATAAATAAGATTATTGTTTAGAATATTAAATATACCGAGAAAATAAACTATATGGGTGTGAGCGGGTACCCATGGGTCGGGTTTACCTAAACCCAAACCCAAACCCAACCCAACACGGTGAATAGTGAACGGGTTTAAATTCAAACCCGGCCCATAACCCGTCAACAAGGATTTTACCCACGTTGACCGGGTTGGGTCGGGATTAAAGCTGCTATATATTATATATCCACTAGCTAGCGAGCTCAGCGTTGGGAAAAAAAACAATAAATTATGTACTCTTGAGGTCCGCCGCTGAGCTCAAGAGGGGATGGGTTAGCGTGCTAATCCCCCTAAGGGGTTGGAAAAATGACACCCTAGTGTATTAAATACAACTATAGAATTTAATACACACATTAGGAATTAAATGCACCATATTAATTATTATCTTTTTTTTTTCAAATTAAAACCTACACTAAATATATTCTCTTTCCCTCTATATGATTTTTCCTTTTTCAGCAACCTCTGACCACCAGACTTCCTCCGACCGCCACACTTCTCCGGTGAAAATCTCCTCAGCAGACTCCCTCCGACCACCTGCAAAAAATATATCACTGCACTGATATGTTGTACCACTACATTGTTAGCTATACCACTGCACTGGTAGTGATATAAGTGCACTGGTACCAATGTCATATATGAGTATCAGTGCAGTGGTACAAATACCAGTACAGTGGTACAACATATCAGTGCAGTGGTATATTTTTGCAGGTGACCGGAGAGAGTCTGTCGGCGGATTTTACCGGCGAAATGTGGTGGTCGGAGGAAACTTGGTGGTCGGAGGCTGCTCGGAAAGGAAGAATAGAGATAGGAGAGAGAAAGATCAAAGATGAGAGAGAGAATTCTATTTTTGTATGTTTAGATTTTATTTTAAAAAACGAGTAATTAATGTGGTGTATTTAATGCTTACTTTGTATTTAATAACAGAACATTTATTATGGTTACTTTCATTAATACTAGTCAATAATTAATGAAAAATTGACCAATTAACAAGGGTGTCATTTTCCAACCCTTAAGGGGTTAGCATGCTAACCCATCCCTCATTGATAAAATCGATCGCTAGTCTGATTCCGAATATAATTTTGTATCAGCTTCACAGAAAAAAAAAAAAAATAAGAAAAGTCCGACGTCTCACTCTGCTCTCCTTCTAACAGATGTGTCGCAATTACAATATTTGGAGGTGCGTGGATCATCAGAGATCCTGATCGATCTGCTGGGATCGAGAGTTTCGTAGTACCTGAGATTGATCTGACCATGATCTGTGAGGCTAGAATCGTTGGAAGCAGCCGTTGTTGAAGCAGTAATCGTTCTCGCGGATTCGCTTGAAGGCAGAAGGGCTGCAAGCATGCATAAGATGAAGGGAAGCAAGATGGCCAACTTGGTGATGGTATTGGGCATGTTCATTATCATCGCCATGGCTAGGAAATCTTCAACTTAAGTGTGATTTGTATATATGTATGGATGTTGATACTGGTGGTAGCTAGGTAGCTGCTTATATACAACATTCGATTAAGAGAGCTCAGGATTTGGATATCTTTTTATATATTAATTCATTAATAATGCTGTTATTCATATGAATTGGAATTCCGGCACACAATAATTAAGTACTTAATTATCTTGCCGGGGTTTTGTTTTGTCACGAGAGAAGAGAGGCGGTGTTTGTTTCTATGTTCCAATGTGACTTCGTCGTCATTGTTATAAAAGTATGTTGGCCGGGGTTTGACGTTGCATCCCAATGTGATGTTGACCAATAATTAATTAGGGTGTTGATAATGAGGGAGAGGGACCATACTTATTTAGAAACTCTTAACGTTTTTATCAAACTTATTTACAGATTGATGTTATCAATTCGGATATACATACGAATTAATTCGGTGTTATCAGATTGATGTTGGCAATAAAAAAAAAATCATTTTATTTTATCTTTTCACCTATCTTGTTCTATTCATGAAGCGATGTAGCGTTGCATTTGGATGGACTGACAGTTCTTTGTTTTCATAAAAACAATGTAATTGATTTTATTACTATAAGTAAAGGAGATGGTGGATGGCTTGATGATACCCACATAAAATTGATTCTTTCTTTTTTTCCAAAACTTCTAAGTGTGTACTTTAGTGTTCTTAAACTAAAGAACGTAAAGTAGTGGTAATAGTTTTCCTACGAATTTTTTTTTATGTAACCCGAGACTTTTGTAGAGAGTGGAAAATATTGTTGTTTGCCGAAAGTGAACATATATAGTTCACTGACTCTATCAATATCCTAGTCACCCGGTCTCGGACTACCGTACACATACACCCTCGTTGCATGGAATTATTCCATGCAGTAAAAGATTGACTGACCACACCCATCATGGTAACGCAGGAGGCACTCTGCGTAGACCACCAACACAGTCTGTCATCTGAACGGAAGCAATGCCGGGGATTTTACGAGGTCGGCCGGCGACAAGTACTGTTGCTCCGTCACTCTTAGGTCGTCGATACAAATGATGGTTCCTGCGTATTATTACATTTGACCTTTGATTAAAGCTGTTATATATCTATCTATCTATCTATCTATCTATCTATCTATCTGTGGGAGCAGTTACTATGCATAATCTTCTGGTGAGTAACCATGCATAACTCAATCACCATCTGCCATATCAGCGCCCCTTCTCTCTCCTAGAAAGCCTTTAATTTTTTTCCCATTAATCTCTAACGAGCGATTTCTCACTCATTTTAAGTCAGAATTTAATTTTTTTGCACAGTTATATCAGATTAATTGTGCTCTTCAAAATTATATCCACTTTGATATATTTTTTAAACAAAAAAATTGAGCCAGTTTTTTACCAGTCTATACCATATGGTATTGACTGATATTAAATAAGAGCATACCATATGATATGAAAAATACAACTCCATACCAAACCAGATTTATCCAAATACTATCGATTAAAACAGTTACCACTGTAACCACTCCGTTTGAACACCCCTATTTTCTTGACTGGTTAATTCGGTTTGATTGGTTAAGAGTGTCTGAAAGCAAACCAAACCACCTAAATAAAACAAGCAAAAAAGTATAACCAAACCAATTATCCAAATTTACCAAACCAAATTATCCAAATACTACCCATTAAAACAGTTACCACAGTAACCACTCCGTTTGAACACCCCCTATGTACGATCCAATGAGCAGAGACACTGCTATTTCCCAGTAATGATGCAAAGTTAGGGTATGGTTGTGCAATGGTCCAATGTGATAAGGATCATATCAAACCATGAGAACTGTGTTCTAATAATAAAATAATTTTTAGAACCAGTGATCACATTAAGGAAAGGAGGCTTGAGGCTTGATTATTTATATAAACAGAGTGTAGTTATTAATGTGCAGCATTATCTTATATTGAAGCAATTATCTTCAGTTTTGAGATCAGCCTTGATTGTTCCTTCGACTAGCAGCAGTTATGAGAATTTAATTTGTTTTGCTTGGGTTTGTAACATGTTAAGATGACACAGTACATGGTATGGGTGTTTCAGAAGAAGGCAAGGGTTCTATATTATGGATCTTTGATGGAATTTTATCTTTGACAAATATACATTTGCTTGCAAAATTGTTGGTTGTTGAATGCTATTTAATTGGTTTTGTTGCATTGATAATGGATTGAAAGTGAATGTGATAATTGAAATTCAACAGCAGGTATTTGTGCCTCTGAATGTATTAGCGACCCTTTTTTCTTAATTGCTAACATCGTCGCTAAAATTATCATTAGTAGCAGGGTTTCCAGATCGTTACAAAATCATTTGCAGTGACTAATAAGTTGTAGCGACCGTTGGTTGCTAGAAAAAATGTCAGCGGTTTACCGATGCTGGAACCGTTGTAAAGATTTCCACCAGGGGTTGTACTTACCGCTGGCAAATATTAGCGGCGGTTACAAAAACCGTTGGCGGGGTGCTTAGCGACGGTTCTTCCTGTTGCGGAAAGAAAAAAGAAATCTCCTGTCATATGTGATTTATTTTGTAGTGTTATTGGGAGCAACGGGTTCTTGACAATTCCATACCATCAATTCCCACCAAATAAATCTTATCTAAACGTGATATTTCGTTCAATTTCCACAAGTCAATTCTTTGGTTTTGTAAAACATGGAAATTCCAAAAAATTACCACATTTCAAATTTTCACATCCAAACGCACTCCTAGAGTCTGCCCAATCCAATGAGCAGGGACGCTGCCATTTCCTAGTAATTATGCAAAGCTAGGGTTGTGCGATGGTCCGGTCTGATAAGGATCAGATCAAATCATAAGAGCTGCGGTCTAATAATAAAATTAATCTTAGAATCAGGAATGTGATCATATTGTATTATGTTCTGTGTGATTTGGTTCAAATACCAATTCGATTCATTTTTTTTTTAATATTTATAAAAGTTTATGGAATCAACCATGAGGGTGAGGATGCTTGAGCTCTCACCATGACCACACTCAAGTCACCATTGAGGACTAAAATTACGTTCATCAATTCCAATAGTGTTTAGAAAATACGAAATTTCATGTAAAGGGAATCAAATGATATAACTAAAGTTTGTGAACTAAAACGATCGACATATTAAAGTAAAGGGATTAAACTGATAGTTTAGTCAAGCTAAAATAAACATGATAAAAGAAAGGATACTAAATATATTCATAATAAAAAAAAAGCGGATATGCACAAAATGTGAGCACGTTTGATATTAGAACCATTTTTATTTGATAAGACCGCGTATTATAATAATTTTTTTTAAGGCAAGCCCAAAGAACACGCGCCACGTGGCACGTGGTACAACGTGGCTCGATTACAAGACCGACTCCAACCAAATACGCGGCGGTACACCATTCCTCCCACAAAGCTTGCTCGCAAACTGTTGCTGAACTCACGTTAGCTAGGAATTGCAGGAAAAAAACGTACGCCTCTATTCTATTTGACGGGGTTTACAGACGCAACTATTGGTTTCACATTCGCAATCCAGGTAGTAAGCGAGAGGATCACCACAAACATGTTGGCCGAAACGCTCAACGCATTTTGCCTCGGTACAACCATGAATACAGTCATTCTGAACGGTAGCATTATTGTTGCCGGAAGTTTGACGAGGTCGTCGGTCGGCGACAGGTACTACTGTTGCTCGGTCACTGTTAGGTCGTCGGTACAAATGATGGTTCCTGCGTATTATTACATTATTGACCTTGGATTAAAGATTTTTTATATATATATATATATGGTGACTTCTATCGTACATTGGGTAAAATCAAAGGTACGAAATACCCTGAGTAAGAAAATGTTATCTAGACATCGAATTAACCAGATTTTTGGACAGACTGACAATTAATGTGTCGGTCCATAAAAAAAATAAAATTTATAGAATACGTATAATTGTTTTTCACTGCTTGGAATTACAACAATGTGTCGCAATTACAACTTTTTGGAGGTGCGTCGTTAGAGATTCTAAGGTCAGCTATAGGATCGGAGTTTCGTACCTGAGATTGATCTGCTCGTGTTCTGTGCGGGTAGAATCGTTGGAAGCAACTGTCGTCGGAGCAATCGTTCTCGCCGATTCGCTCGAAGGCAGAAGACCTGCATGCATGCACAAGATGAAGGGAAGCAAAATGGCCAACTTGGTGATTGTGGGCATGAACATGATCATCATCGCCATGGCTAGGAATTTATGAAGCTTTAAGTGTGATATATGTAACTTTGTATGGATGTTGATGAGTAGTATTGGTGGTAGGTAGCTGCTTATATAATATATACAACATCGATCAAGAGTGCTAATTAGGATTTGGATATCTTGGTATATAGTAATTCATTAATAATGCTGTTATTCGAATGAATTGGAATTCCGGCACACAATAAGTACTTATCCTGCCGGGGTTCGTAACGAGAGAAGAGGCGGTGGTTGTTTGTATGTTCCAATGCAATCGACTTCATTGTTAATATACAAGTATCTCGCCGGGGATTGCAACGAGAGAAAGAGGCGGTGTTTGTTTGTTCCAATGATACTTAGAAGCTCTTAACGGTCAGCAGCGGATCCAGACACTGGGCCGCATTTCATTAGAAAATTAGATACTGTAAAAAAATGATGATAATTTTTTTACAATGTCTATTGTACACGATGGTCTTTTAATTTAGCGAATGCATCAATAATATAGTCTACATCCATATCGATAACACACTCTTTTTCAAATAAAACAGTTAAGTAATTGACGAGAAATTCATAACTCATTTTGTTGTTTAAATAAGCTTTCACATGTTTCATTGTTGAAAAAGTTCTCTCTGTAGCAGCCCTTGAAACCAGTTGCGTCAACAGTAGACAAATCAATCGACTAATCAATTTCATTGTGTGTCCATTGCTATATTCACCAACTGCTCTAGTAATTTTCAAACGCTTTGAACTTTTAGAATTTTAAGTTTCATTTTTTTTAGACGAAAATCTTTGGGGCTAGAACTTCTAGGCTAAATTTAGAGTAGTGATTTGAATATGTTTATTTGAACCATTTTTCTAATTATACACAATATTATTATAAAATAACACTGGACCGAATGCCTAATATCGAAAAATTCATAAGGACTATACTAGCTCAGTATCCAGAGGAGGGCTGGACCGTGACCCGGGGTGGCCACCTCCTAGATCCGCCACTGTTAACGGTTTATCAAATGAATTTACAGATTAATGTTATCGATCGGATACATACGAATTAATTCGGTGTTGTTTGTGCTAGCTAGGGTGAATTCAAAGTACCGGTGTGCTTTTCAGGTACGAAGCTCGATCCTTGCTGACCAGGATCTCTGAGGCACCTCATAAAGTTGTAATTGACGAATTTAATTTGTTGAAATTGCAAGTAGTGAAAAACGTTGAAATTACGTACTCTATAAAGTATAAACTGTATTTTATTTAAATGAGTAACATGGCAACCAAAAGATAATAATGTTTTTATTTTTTATTTTTTCACCTTTGTTCTATTCATGAAGCGTTGTAACGTTGCATTTGGATGGACTGATAGTTGTTTTTTTTTTCACGAAACAATGTAATTAATTTTATGGACTTTGCTACGGTGACATACATGTTACGGTGACATGCACTTTTCGGTCGACCTCATATAGGATCAGGTCGACCTAATCAGTTGTTTCAGTGTACAAACAGTTTCATGGTGCCTAATTTGGAGATTCATATCTTACAATTGGCTAGATGGAAATTGGAGATTAAAGGCTTGTTTTGAAGCTGAAGTGTCCCTCTACACATTAAAGCACTTGGGAGCTCAATAGAAAGTCCAGAAGACCATTTTTGAACCTGACCAAAAGGCTATGCCAAAAATGGCAAACTGCCTGAAAATGGCTAAGTCTGGCAACGTGTTGTCGAGCCTACTATGGAGCTCAATTTGACAAGCATGGATGCGAGTCAAGTCCAGGGGCCTTTACCACGTTAAATTACGTATTTTTTTATACAAAGGCAAGGCATTGAATGAAAGATTGAATATCTTTAAGGCTTCAAACAAAAGGCTCGAAGTTGCTACGAAGGCTGTTTTTCTGGCAGCTTGCTTGTGCTCGAAGTCTGCCAAAAAAACAGCCTTCGTAGCAACTTCGACCCTTTTGTTTGAAGCCTTAAAGATATCCAATCTTTCATCCAATTACTTGAATTTGTATAAAAACATACCTTATTTAACGTGGTAGAGGCTCCTGGACTCGACTCGCATTCATGCTTCTCGAATTGAGCTCAAAAATAGGCTTCACAAACACGTTTCCAGACTTAGCCATTTCTAGGCAGTTTCCCAGTTTTGGCATAGCCTTTTGATGAGGTTCAAAAATGGTCTTCTGGACTTCCTATCGAGCTCTCAATCACTTCAATATGTAGAGGGATACTCCAGCTTCAAAACAAGTCATTAGTCTTCAATTTCCATCTAACCAATTGTATGATATGAATATCCAAAGTAGGCACCATGAACTGTTTTTACACTGAAACAACATATTAGGTCGACCGAATCCTAAATGAGGTCGACCGGATCCTATATGAGGTCGACCGAATTCTATGTGAGGTCGACCTAATCCTAAATGAGGTCGACCGGAAAGTGCAAGTCACCGTGACATGCATGTCACCATAGGCACACCCTAATTTTATTACTATCTAAAGAATATTATAAGGGATTTCTCAAAAAAGGGGTCACAGATTCGAAATTCTCCATCGGGCAAGGGTCCACGTCAGCACAGCGTACTAGCCAATCAAATTATTTTCACAAAAAAAAAAAAAAATCAAACCAACAATAGTATCAGCCCCCTCGGTGAATGCTTCCGCCATTTTCGGATTTTTTTCTTTTGCAATTTCACGTTTCTTCCTTTTTAGATATAAGTTATATATTTGTTACCATCTAAAACATTGCTACCATATATATTATATTTTAACTATATATAAATTTGTCACCGTGTTTATAATAATAAAAAAATAGAGTTATATTTTATATGCACTAGCAAGTTGTAGTGTACAATGCATAGCATAAATAATTTGAGTATATTGGGTAAGGTTCGGTCCAAATATTTCAAACATTAGCTGCACGTTAGTCTAAATTTTGGAAATTATGGAATGACATATATTGTCTAAATATTTATTTTCAGTGTTTCATGCATCTAGATTTCATGAACTGCCATTTGAATTTTTTATGAAAACTTTATTTCCACCTCATTCAAGAATTGGATAAACGAGTCATTGTGAGTGTGATGATAAACAATCGAGATATTATAACATGATCATGTTATACATTTAGTCAATAGTTAATATATCTCAATTAAAAGTTAAATATTGTCACTTATAAATTAACTTATATCGTATCAGTATCGTGGTTGTTCTCCGAGGAACTAAATTAACTTTATATATACGAGTCAAATTTTCAAACCATACATTCCAGTCATACACAAAGAATAACAAATATTTGTTGAATAATATATGAATAATAATTCAAGTATGACAACAAATTATTTAATATAAATTTAGTGTATGCATGTAATTAATGAGAGTTTCAAGAATATGAACAAAATTTCTCAAGATTAATTTAATATCAAATAAAACTCACCCGGCCAATGGCCGGGATCAAAGCTAGTAAATAAAATAAAGGAGATGGTGGTTGGATAGACGCATAAAATTGATTCTTTCTTCTTTCCAAAACTTATAAGTGGACCACTTCAGTGTTCTAAAAAGTCAAGAATTTAAAACGGTGATAGTTTTCATACAAAGAAATTTTCCTGTAATCTAAAACTTTGTAAAGAGTGAAAATACAGAAAATGAATGTAATCCACGACTCTAACATTTTTCTAATCACTTAGCCTCGAACTATCATACAAATACACCCTCGTCGTTCTTAAACCCAACGTGGAATAATCCATGTAGTAAAAGATGGACTGACGACCACACCCATCATGGTAACGCAGCAGGCACTCTGCGTAGGTGCCACCACCAACACAATCAGTCATCTGAACGGAAGCATTGCCGGAAGCTTTACGAGGTCGGCCGACGGCGACAGGTAATGTTGCTCTGTTACTGTTAGGTCGTCGGTGCAAATGGTGGTTCCTGGGTATTATTATTACATGGACCTTGGATTAGAGCTGCTATATATGGTGACTACTTCGGTGCACTCACAAAAATGAGTGCGTTCAATGCATCCAACTCAAAAACTAGTTTTAAAGTGTAGGATTTTGAATTTTAATTTGTAAAATTAGTGTAATATGATGATATAGCATATGATAACAACTAATTAGCAGATTACCCTAAGCCCTAGACCTCCAATTTTGAGTTCTATCACTAAACCCCAAATTGTAAACTCTAACCCTAAATCTCTAAACTCTAAATCCTTCAAATTAAAGTAAATCTTTAATGGTTTTTGTGCAAATTCATGTACGTTATTGTTCATCACATCTTAAGTGATGATTGACATCATTTTGACATAAAACACATGTTTAAAATGACGGTTATGAAGTGAGTGCACTGAATACACCCAAAAAAGTGAGTGCACCGAAGACGCCACCACATATATATATCCACTTAGCGAACTCAGTGGTGGAACAAGAATTTTGGACATCCGTTAGTCCATAAAAATAAAATAGTAAATAAAAAAAACAATCTAATTTACAGGGTACACAATTTTATTATCTTTCGCTCAGATTGCAATTGAAACAAATGTGTCGATTACAAATTTTGGTGGTGCGTGAGAGATCATATAGTCAGCTAAGATCGAGTTTCGTAGTACCTGAGATTGATCTGACCATGATCTATGCGGCTAGAATCGTTTGAAGCAACTGTTGGAGCAATCGTTCTCGCCGATTTGCTTGAAGGCAGAAGGCCTGCATGTATGCATAAGATGAAGGGAAGCAAGATGGCCAACTTGGTGATAGTATTATTGGGCATTATCATCATCGCCATGGCTGGGTTTTCTTGAACTTTTTTTTTTTATAATGGTTCAATTTCTATGTATGAAGGGAAACAAGATTAATTAGCTACTTATATACAACATCAATTAATCATGCAATAGCAGATTTGAGGAGCTCGTAGCTAGCTAGATAGTGTTTCAATTTCTGTCATCTCGATCCGTCTTTCCTTTGTGAATATGTTAAAAGAGGAAACCCTGGTCAAACAACTCTTGTCATCATTTCTCGTCTTTATTTGAGATTAAACAATCACTGAAATCAATTTTAAAACGTGGATCCCCAGCTCGATCTCTTGTGGGTCCATGAATTTGAATTCAATTGCTTCTCTTTCTTAATTTCTTGGACTTTTCTTTACAGGTTTTGGGAGTACTTGTACGTCGGTTTATGAAACAGCAGCCATTGGAACGGCACCATATGAGTTATATCGTAATTAGGAGTTAGAGGTCTGGCTAATACGATTGGGTATATACTACAAATTATGATTCAAAAAGGCACGCTTAACCTTACGCTTAGGCACGCCTAGACGCAAGGCAATGGCAAAATGCCTTGTCTTACAATTTTTATGGAAGTTTTATCTTGTATTTTGAATAAGGGGGCAGCATCTGGGGATTTCCCTTATCATCCAAGATGTAAGACATTGGGAATTACACATCTTGTGTTTGCGGACGATTTATTGTTGTTTTCCAATGGTTCTGAAAAAGCAGTGGACAATGTAAAAGGGCTGTTGAACGAATTTTATAGGTTATCAGGGCTGAGGTTTAACCCAGAAAAGAGCCAATTATTTTCAGCAGGGATAGATGAGGCAGAGCATGCTAGACTGGCAGAGTTGGCTGGGTTTCAGCAAGCTTCATTCCCAGTCCGTTATCTGGGGGTTCCTCTCATCGCAGGGAAGCTCACTACAAGTGACTGTAGAGTGCTCATTGAGAAGATCACTAAACGAATATCAGGATGAAAGCCTAAGATGCTTAGCTATGCAGGTAAACTTCAGCTTATTACCTCGGTGTTGAGTAGTCTTTCCTACTTTTGGATGAATGTTTTTCTACTGCCACTGTCTATTATAAAGGAGATAGAGCGGATTAGTAGTAAGTTCTTCTGGGGTATAGATGATGAATCCATGAGGAAAAAAGCGGTAATGGCCTGGGATTTGTTAGCAATCCCAAAGAAGGAAGGGGGACTAGGCATTCGATGCTTAAAATCATGGAATATATCATGTACTACAAGGCATATTTGGGCTCTGCTTGCTAAAGAAGGGTCCTGGTGGGTTGCGTGGATTTACCAGTTTCGTATCAAACAGCTTAGCTTCTCGGAATTAAGAACATGTAGCACAGCCTCTTGGGTGTGGAAGAGATTACTCAAGGTAAGGGATAAGGTGGAAGGTTTCTTCCGCTGTTGGGGAACACGTGTATTGGAAAGATAAAAGGGTGTTGAAATACTCTGTAAAACAGGTTTGGCAAGATCTACAGCCGGTTAGACCTCAAGTTCCTTGGTATCAGCTCGTATGGGGTAGACATTCTGTTCCAAGACATAGTTTCTTGAGTTGGGTTGTGACACGCAACAAGATAATTACTTTAGCGCAACTGAAGGGGTGGGGAAAAGTATTGGATGATACTTGCCTGCTTTGTTCTGCTCAAACAGAGGATCGTGATCACTTATTCTTCCAATGTAATTACACGTTTAAGGTGCTGGAGGGTTGCTTGCAGATGCTTGATCAGAGGTGTCCTCAGCTGGCCACTTTTGATGACTACTTGGCGTGGGCTGTGAGACACTTCAAGGGAAAAAAGGCGTTAGCTATGGTGGGTCGTATGGTCTGGAACTTAGTAGTTAGTATGGTCTGGAGGGAAAGGTGTGGAAGGCTGTATGGGGGAAAATCCATGACATATGGGGAGGTCATTAGAACAGTAAGAAGGCTGATTGAGTTGGCCAGACAAGGAAATACAGCATTAGATTTGGATTGTAGAGCAGTGTTTCTTCAGTAATCACAATTGCAATTAGAAGTGTAGTAGCAGTAGAGAGTAGTAGAGTATTTGTTAGTTTCACTGTAGTAGTGATTGGTAGTGCAGCTATTGTTCAGCTGTAGAGTGTATGATCAAGATGTGTATAAATCACATAGAGCTTAATAATTTTTTTTTGATATTGCCCATAAAAAAAAAAGCCTTGTATAGGGGTTTCGCGCCTAATTAGATACTGAAACACGTCAATGGAGTAAGGTGATATATAAGTCTCTCCTAAACATTACTAGATGGAACTAGAAAGTCAATATTAAAGGAAAAAATTAACATCAACTACAAAATCAATTTTCTGTATCAACATTTTCAATAGCTCAAGAACTTTTTGAGCTATTGAGCTATGATTCTATGAATTCGTAAGCTATGTTCTTGTCATTAAGTGTTGAGTAAGTTATTAATCATTTTAACTGAAGTGGGAAAGTGTTTTAGATTATTATTCCATTCATCATGCAGTGCGAATAGCTATTTTTCTTCCAACGCCTAGGCAAGGTTAGTCTACGCCTAGACAAGCAAGGTGCTAGACAAAGTCTCAACGCCCGCCTTATGCCTAACGCCTTTTTGAACCTTGCTACAAATTAATGAATGAATCGAAAGGACACACTGCTGATCACTTGTCTAAGTTTTCGTTTGGATTGCATGTGTGATTTTTGTTGCGATATTGCCACTTCGAATTGGTTAAAAATACTCATTCGTTCTTCTCTTTCTAATGAAATAAAAACCGACCTTCTTCTTTCTTGATCTTGTGAGAAGATAGATTAGGGGTTGATGTGTTCGCCGGATACTTCTCCGGCAATGTAGACGGGCAAAGGAGACCGCGAAGATATTGACGATGGCTACGATTATCAACCCAAAAGGGTCGACAATTGAGAAAGGAATAAACAGAAAATCACGTTAGATTCACTGGAAGCCATGGAACGGAAGAGCCAAATGATGGTGAACACGAAGATGAAGGTGGAGATGAGTTCGACGAGATATGACCGGAGAAATCTTCACTAAAGTTGGAGGAATAAAATATTGATATTTTCGGATTTGTATGAAAAGTGAGAGGACAAATGGCAATAAAAAAAACATAATAACATGTGTCGGATCAGAGACGAATAGTTAAATTCAAGACACCTTTATGCTTTGCTGCAGCCGTCAACATTGAATGTTGCGTATCATGCAATTTGGCCATTTATTATTATGTAATTAGGTGGGTTTTCAATTTCAAAGGTTCTACCGGTTGCATTCTATATTCTTTTTTATTCTTTGTTGTTTTTGCTCGTGTCATCTCAATTTTTGGAGTTTTCACAGAAGCTATCAATTTCATAGCACAACATACGTACAGGCTCTTTCATTAATAGTCCAGTTGTTTATGGACTTTGGTTCATGTCAGGTTTGAGGTTAAGTTTGTTCGGCTGGCCATGTCTTCTGGGCTTATGTTGGCTAGAAAAAGATCGCATACATATTTTTGTTATTTTCACACACGTTCATAGATTGCTCGAGCATGTCATCTTGTATTCGTTGCACCTAACCTTTTTTTATTACACGTAATTAACAATTTTCTTACGCAATCACATCACCAATAATAGAAAAAATGTGCATGTATATACGCACAAAACGTGAGTGCACCAAAAACAGACGACAGCATGTTTGATATTAGAATCATTTTTATTCGAATATATACGTATTATAATAATTATTTTATCTTGGGAAGCAAAGGAAAACGGCTCTATCATCAAGCAAGGAAGCAACTGCAATCGTTGATGTTACAGTCGCAATCCATGTAGTAATAGTAAGGCTGGTCACACCCATTAGGGTAACGCTTAAAGCAGTATTTATAGGTGCAACCATCAGGAACATTGCAGTCTGTCTGAACTGAAGCATTAATATTATTGCTGCTGCTGCTGGAAGTTGTACGAGGTCGACGGCGGCCAGCAACGACAGGCAGCGTCCCTGATCTGTAAATGTGGGATATCAAAGCTGCTACATAATTAAGCCGAGCTGCAGCTATGGGCTTCACAAACCCTAGCTCAAAATGAAGAACGTGGATCGAGTTTCGTACCTGAGATTGATCTGACCACGATGTGTGAGGCTAGAATCGTTGGAATTAGCCGTTGTTGGAGCAACCATCGTTCTCGTCGATTCGCTCGAAGGAAGAAGGGCTGCGTGCATGCATAAGATGAAGGGAGACAAGATGGCCAACTTGGTGATTGGAATCATCATCGCCATGGCTGGGTATATATTCTCTTGAAGGTTAAGTGGGATAATATGTATGTTTAATTTGTAGGTTAGCGGCTTATATATACAACATCAAAGAGTGCTCAGAATTTGGATTTCTTCGTATAAAACAATTCATTAATGATGCGGTTATTTGGATGAATTGGGAAATCCTCTTCTTGATTATTAAACCACTCGAATTATTAATTAGTTCTCTTGTTTTGATTGAAGGAAGACAGTACTTTTATGCTCTGCATGCAGCAGTCAAACATTTGCTGTTGCGTACGCATGCATATCATCTATATTTGGAAGGAAGGTGGTGTTTGTTAGCACGACTAGTGCTCGACTGCTCGTGATTCTTAACCAAAAAAAAAAAAAAAATCGGCTACATTTTTCCTATATGGATATGTTCTTTTTTCCTTCCAGGCAAGTTTATCGATTTAATTTTATTAATTATTAGGTGCTAGCTAAGAGATCCGAACTCGAAACTTTTAGGTTGAAAACCAACAATATACTCTCTAGAACAATCACGTAAGAACATCAATCATGCAAGCAGATAGGAGGAGCTTATTCTATAGACAAACTCGACCACGACCAAGTTATTGATTGAGACCGCCACACCTGATCAGCACCTTCCTTATTTGAGCTTCGCCGAGATTCGAAGTTGGTCAGATCGAGAGGCTAGAGATAGGGTCAGTAACCGGCGATTACTGACCTGTGAGTAACCATTTATGGATCGTTGATCTGGGGTGAAATCACTGTGTGGCTGGGATTGATGCGGGGTGGGCAAGGACATTTTTGTCCAATTTTTGAAATTTTATTTCTTTCATTTTGAAATTTTTCAACATTTATATGCTGACTTTTAATGGAGGAAAGAGAAAATCATATTTTTCTCTTCCTCTCTCTTTTCTCTTGCTTCTTCCTCTCTTCCTTCTCTCTTCTAAACTTCTTTTTCTAGATCTAGATATGTTCTCTTCTCTTGTTCTTCATTTTTTTTCCTCCAACAATCGACAAAGAAAAATTGCAGCATCCCGTCTCAAATCCGGTGACGCTCCAAATCCTTCTTCTTTGCAGCTGCTCTTTCCTTTTGTTATTTCTTTTCTTGGCCTTAAAATAGATGACGCTCCATATTTACAAAGAGGGGACGGATCTAGGTGAGTCGAGTATGCATGTTTTATATTTTAGTATTTGTTTGTGAATTTTCAATTCCGACCTTCCTCCTCTTTCTTTGTTGCATTTGTTGTTCTTGATTGCGGAGGAGAAATGAGAGGAGACAGAAGACGAGTTTTTTTTCTCTCTCCCTCCTGTTTTTCTTCCTTCTTTTAGGTAATATATTAATATTACCACACTTTACCATATGGTAGTGTGTGCTAACTAAATGTATTTTTATGGTCACAAGTTTTATCATGGTGGTGGTAGTGGGTGGTAATTAGGGCTGGCTATTTGGACCGGGACCGGATAAAAAACCGGAAACCGGACCGTATAACCCGGACCGAGACCGGACCGGGACCGGATAGTAAACAATCCAATCCAATCTTTGGGCTTAGATTTGAGGTAAAAAACCGGATAAAGACCGGATAAGAGAGCTTAACACCCAAAATTTAAGGGTAATTTGCATAAACGGTCACAAACCTTTGCACTTAGTACAAAACTTAACCAACTCCTCACCCTTTTAGGCCTTAGGCCACTCAAATTCCCACAATCTCAATATAAAATCAAGACCGAATTGGGACCGGACCGGGTTAAGACCGGACCGGATCAAGACCGGACTGTATCCAATCCAATCTTTTGTCCTTATATTTTCAAAAAAACCGGACTGGACCGGATCAATTTGGGCCAATTTAACCGGACCGGACCGTATAGCCACCCCTAGTGGTAATCGACTCCAGTTCCGAGAAAGAAGAGTTAGAAGACAATGAGGTTGGAAAAGAAAGTGAAGAGAGTAGTAATTGTATATATATTGAGATTACCATACTATACCATACGGTAATGTGTAGTAACGAAATGTATTTTTATGGATATCATGTTTTACTATGGTCGTAAAGGGTTGTAATTAGATTTATATCATTTTTGTATGGTTTTACCTTCTCATACCATGTGGTATTGTATGGTAATTACAATTAATTTTTGTTCATTCAATTAACCATGTTCTACTATGGTGGTATTGTATGATAGTTAGATTTATATTTTTCTGTAACATGTTTTACCATGTTATACCATGTGGTGGTAGTTGGATTTGTAATTTTATTTTACCATGTTATACCATATGGTATGGTATGGTAAATAGATTTGTAAATTTATGTAGCATGTTTTACGACGTTATACCATATGGTATACTGGTATTGTATGGTAGTTAGATTTGTAATTTTTTCAACGTATTTTACTATGTTTTACCATGATAGTAGAAAGTGATAATAAAATTCATATATGTAATTACTGTCTTTAGCACTGAATTATTTAACGAAAAAATCACCATTCAATTTGAGTTGAAATTTGAACAGAGATAGCTAGGATGGTTAGATTCATTTCTGTTGTAGATGGGAGAGAGAGAGAGAAATAATATACTTTTTCTTTTAATAATAAAACAAAGAGTAAAAGAGAGGGAAACCAGTGCGTGGGGAGTGGGATCCACATCAGAGCGTCAGCGTTAGCATTAAATAGGGGGTGCAATTTACCCTATAGCCGCTCCGTGTTTAATTTTAATAAAAGAAAAATGCTGACACGTGGGGACAAAGGATTGGATTACTGACAGTAGGATTACAGACCTGATCTGGTTCCGGATCGAGATTGGCAGGTCCATGTCACTCATGTTTACAAATAAATTTTAGGTATCAAAATGTAAAATATAAAAAGTAGAGAAACTAAATCGTAATTTGCCATTTGGATCTATGGATCAATCCATGCATGAATCCACCAATAGATAAAATGGATTGGATTTAAATGAAATTGGATTAGTTGGATATTTAAAGGAATGAATTGCATTGGATTGATGGATTGTATTGAGAATTGCCACATCTACATCCGGGTCATAATGGTACAGGAGTACTACGTTAAATAACATGCAACTATCATGTGATTAGGTGGTTTCTCAAAGGTTCTACCAGTTGCCTCACATCCTCTTTGGTTCTTTCTCGTTTTGTTTGTGTCATTTTGTTCTCCGGAATTTACAGAGCTACCCATGTTGTGTCACAATATGCTCTTTCATTGATAGACTGATTGCTTACGAACTATGGTTCATGTCAGTATTGGGGTTAATTTGTTCGTCTGACCATGCCCTTTGGACTTATGTTGGATAATAAAGATCGAGTACAATATTCCCATATGTACAAATTCTATTTTTTCACACACGGCATTGATAGATTGCGCGAGCATGTCATCGTGTATTCCTTGTCGTGTAACTGGAAAAAGTGAGTACGCCAAAGACAGACAACAACACATATATTTGGTATCAGAACCATTTTTATTTGATAAGACGACGTATTATTATAATAAAAAACCCGATAATTATTTCATAGATGGATTCACTTGCAACAATTATTATATCCTGGACCAGCTGGACTTATAATAATTATCTCAAGAAGCAAGAAAAAACTTGCGCCTCTATTAAGCTGGATAGCACCTGCAATCGTAGATGTCACACTTGCATTCGTAGTTCATGTCAGCTGGCTCTGGATAGCACCTGCAATCGTTGATGTCACACTTGCAATCTATTTGGTATTCGGAAGCATTGCTAATATTGTTGCTGCTGGAAGTTGTACGAGGTGGCCCTCTGTTACTGTTTGGATCAAACTAATTAAGCTGCTGCTGCTGCTAGGCTTAACAAACCCTAGCTAAAATGAAGAAGAAGGTGGAGTACGGGGCTGCAAGCTAAGGATCGCGAGGAGTTTCGTACCTGAGATTGATCATCTGACCATGATCTGTGAGGCTAGAATCGTCGGAAGCGATATTAATCGTTCTCGCCGATTCGCTTGAAGGCAGAATGCCTGCATGCATGCATCAGTTGATCAGGCAATGTAAGGAAGTGGTTAAGTACCATGCAATCATTGACCTCTCCCAACAACTCGAATCGTTGGGATCAGTTGGTCTGTGACGTATTAGTATATACATACACAAAGCGAAAACACAACATACAAGGATGAAGATAGAAAGAAATGAAAAGAGATGGTTGGTATACATGGGATTAGGATGATCCATAAGATGAAGGGAAGCAAGATGGCCAACTTTGTGATGGTATTATTGGGCATGATCATCTTCATCGCCATGGCTGTGTAGTCTTGAAGTTTTAAGCTGGATATGTTCATATATAACAGCAACAAGAGTGCTCACGATTTGGATATCTTCGTGTATAAATAATCCATTAATGATGCGGTTATTTGGAGGAATTGGGAATTCCTCTTCTTGATTATTTAAACCGCATTCGTATTATTAATTATTTTAGTTCTCTTGTTTGATCGAAGGAAGACACTTTTATGTTGTTTAGCAGTCAGCATTTGTTGTTGCGTACGCATGCATATCATCTATATTTGGAAGGAAGGTGGCGTTTGTTAGCAGTTAGCACAACTACGGGTGATTCTTGAAAAAAAAAAATTTGGGTAAATTGTAAGGTTGGTCACTAGGATTACTAAAAAGTTTCACGTTTGGTCACTAAATTTGTACTTTCGCTTCATCAGTGGTCACTCTCCGTCCATCTATGTTATCTTTATCATACGTGGCAGTCAACTATCTTATTTGCCCGTTAAATGTATGATGTGACAAAATCTTAAGAACAAAAAGGGTTAAAATATTTAAAGTGGCGTGATGAAAGTAATAGTTTAGTCAATAAGTGTGTGCCCACAAAAAATAAGTGCACCGAGGACAACAATACATTTGGTATGAGAATTATTTGATAAGACATACGTATTATAATGTATTTTTTAAAGCAAGTCCAAAGGACATGGTACAACGACTCGATTACGAGACTAACTCCACCCGAATATGCGGTACAACGACTCGCGAGTACAACAAGACTGACTCCAACCGAACATGTGGTACAACGACTCGCGATTACAAGACCGAGTACTCCAACTAAGTATGCGATACAACGACTCGGATTACAAGAGTACTGACCCCAAAAAAAGCGTATTACTTTTGAATCAGAAAACACTCGCAAGAATTTTTTGGACAGAAGCAGTCCATGTAGTAAAAATCAGGGTTGCCACACCAACCAGCGCCATAACGGTATATGCAATTCCCGTAGGTGCAACCAGCATCACAGTCTGTCTTTGTATGCTGAATGGACGAAGCATTGCCGGAAGTTTTACGAGGTCGGCCGGCGACAGGTACTACTGTCGTTCTGTTACTGTTAGGTCGTCGGTACAAATGTTGGTTCCTGCGGTATTAATTATTACATTATTGACCTTGAAGAATTAAAGCTGTTATATATCTCCACTAGCTAGCCAGCTCAGCATAGTGGAAGAACAATAATTTATAGAGTACGTATAATTTCATTGTTTTTCACGATCGCTTGCAATGCATCGAAATTGCAACTTTAAGAGGTGCGTATCAGGAGATATTCCAAGTTATCGTCAAAACTCAAACCGGCGACCATGAATGTCAAAGTGGATCGACAGGGTTTAGAGTAAATCATCATCATCATCAAATTAGTTTAATGTCAATGTTTGTTTAGACTTAGTTTGAATTAATGTTTTATCTTTGTAGTCTCCAAATGCTAGCTTGCACATGTTGTCTTGTAGTGCAAAGCTTTTGCCTATTTAAACTCAAGTATGAATGAGAAACACCTAAGACTTCTAGGGTTTCATTTTCCCCAACTCATCTTTGTTGTTAGTGCGTCAAGAGATTCGAGGTCAGCTTGGATCGAGATTCGTAGTACCTGAGATTGATCTGATCTTGTTCTGTGCGGCTGGAATCGTTGGAAGGAACTGTCGTGGGAGCAATCGTTCTCGTCGATTCGATCGAAGGCAGAAAGCCTGCATGCATACTCAGGCAAATCAAGAATACTGTATGTGGTTTGACCGTACCGATGCCCAACCCTAGTATGTATTTATGCTAAAGAGAACACGAGAATGAAGGAGATCGAAATACAGTACATACATGGGATTACGACGAGCCATAAGATGAAGGGAAGCAGGATGGCCAACTTAGTGATATTACTGGGCATGTTCATCGTCATCGCCATGGCTAGCTAGCTAGCTGGGTGTTCTTGAAGTTTTTGTGGGATATATAAGTATGGATGTTGATGAGCATTGGAAGTATATAGTACGTAATTCACAGCTGCTTATATATATATATACAACATCGACCAAGAGTGCTAAGGGTTTGCATATCTTGGTATATAGTAATTCATTAACAATGCTGTTATTCGGATGAATTGGAATTCGGCCGGCACGGGAAGTAATTATGTTTTAGGGTATCTTTGCCGGGATTTGAAACGAGAGAAGAGGCGTTGATGATAATGTTGATCAATAATTAGGGTGTTGATAATGAGGGACCATACTTAATTAGAAACTCTTAACGGTTTTATCAAATGAATTTACAGGTTAATATTATCCGATCGGATGTGCATACGAATTAATTCGGTGTTGTTTGGTGCTAGAGTCAATTCAAAGTACGTACCTATGTGCTTTTTCAGGTACGTACGGAAGAGTGCGGATCTGGTGACTAAGGGGGTGCTTAGTCACTTGACTAAGCCCCTCCTAGCCATTAGATCTGGACACTTCAATTCAATGGTTAAAAAGTGGGAAGGGCTATTTAATTAATGGCAGGGGTAGTTTGGGTATTATGGAAAATTATGAAGTATACAAACCGGATTTACAATTAGTACAAACCATACAAACATACGAACAGTACAAACTAGAGCGACAAAACATACAAACAGATTTACAAACATTACAAACATATGAACTGTACAAACAATACAAACTAGACTGACAAACAATACAAATCATACAAAAAGAAAAAACAACCGGGTTGACTTTGGAGGCTCCATCCTTATATAGAGGGGCTCCTTCCCAAAGTCAACCCGGGTGTTTTTTAGACATACAAACAGTACGAACATGGTGGAGAAAAATGACAAACTAGACCGACAATCCATACGAACGGAAAAAAACACCCGGGTTGACTTTGGAGGCTCCATCCCTATATAGAGGGGCTCCTTCCCAAAGTCAACCCGGGTGTTTTTTAGACATAAAAAACATTACGAACATGGTGCACAAAAATGACAAAGTTTACAAACATGGTTAACAAAAATAACAAAGTTTACAAACATTACAAAAAAAAACCGACAAACATTACAAAATAACAAAGCATACAAACATTACAAAATATGTCAACAAACATCACAAAATTAACATTGTCGCCGGGAAATTCTTCTCCGGCGACGATGTTCGCCGGAAAATTTTTCCGATCAGAAAATTTTCCGACCAAAAAAATTCTCTCTCTCTCCTGAGGAAAATTCCCTTTCCCACAAAAAACACCCACTGCCCTCCCTCTCTCTCTCTCCCCGCGCATGCTTTTTCCCTTCCCACTACAATTGACCAGCCACCGGCGGAAGGCAGTAGCCGGACCGAAAATCGAAGCCGGCAGGCAGTAGCGGAAGACAGCAGGCCACTTTTTTATTTTTTTGTTTTAATTAATAAATAAATAATGTAATTACTATTTTGTCCTTCATTAAATTGGATTAATGTGTGCCATTGGATTTTAATGAACTTCAATGGATGAGATAGGCTTAGTCACCTGATCTTGGCCCCGTACGGAACTCGATCCTTGCTGATCAGGATCTCTGACGCACCTCTGGATCTCTCGACAATTACAAGTAGTGAAATACGTACAATGAAATTATGTACTGATCAGTGACAAAATTTGTCTAGTGATATGATAATGCAGAGATATGAGAACATTTGTCACACTGCGTATCTTTGAGATCAATACGAATGACAAAAATATCTTCGAAGATGGAGTTAAATCTCTTCATGAATTTGCTGATGACTTCAAACATGTCACAAATCAATAGCTAAATTTTTTCAAATCAAGGACAAAGCTTAGTGGCCAAGCTTAGGTCTCAAATCCATGACCAAATCCACTAAGTAAATAATTGCCACTATATTAATAAAACCAATGCTTGCGGATATTTTAGTTTCCCGGTTACTAGAGGCGTTTTACTTTTCCCTGCTTACAAACGGACGTCCAGTAACAGTTTGCGAGCAAGCTTGTGGGGAAAAAGATGTTGTTAAATTATATGGGATAATTTAGCCAGTACAATATTTCCAGCACATATATGATCTACTTTTTCAACTCGTTGATTGGTCATGGCTATCATCTTGTATTGATTGCACTTAATCTATTTTCCAAGGTAATCCCTCAATTTTTTCACGCAATCAATGACATATTTTTGCATAACTATAAATAATCATGTTACTAATTGCAATTGGGGAGAGAAATAATTTTTTTCAATTTTATTTAACAACATATATCTCTTTTGTTTTAAGTTGTAATTTCACTAAAAAAAAAGTCAAATGAGTTTGTGCTCTTGAAAATGACATCTAATTTGATATTTTTTGTACTATAAATATTGAGACGTGTATTACCAATCTATGTATACCATGTTGGTAAATATACTGACTGACATTTTACCACCTTTCATCACCGTTTACCAATAGTTGTCACCCTATATATACCAGGATGATATATTCTGCTATGCAATTCTCCCCCTGAAATTTGTATATCCAATAGATTACGATTACCTCGTTATTCTAGGCAAAAAATTAGTCATTCTTTATAAGAGGAACTCGATTACAAAGACTGATTTCAACCGAATATACGGTACAATGACTCGCGATTACAAGACTGACTCCAACTTAGTATGCGTTACAACGACTCGATTACAAGACTGACCCCAAAACGCGTATTAATTATAATTAACGCAAAAAACACTGGCAAGAATTTGTTGGACACTCGCAATCCATGTAGTAATCTTTACCACACCAACCGGAGCCGTAACTATCAATGCAATTGGTGTAGGTGCAACCACCATTACAGTTCGTCTGAAAAGGAGAATCGTCGGAAGTTTTATAAGACCGGCCGGCGACAGGTAATGTTGCTCTGTTATCGTTAGCCGGTCGGTACAAATGGTGATTATTCCTGCGTATATTATTACACTGACCTTGAATTAAAGTTGCCATAAAAATAAAAATAAAAATAGACACAAATAAAATATAATTTATAGAGTACATAATTTCATTATTATCGTAATTACAATTTTTAGAGGTGCGTCGGAGATAATCCTAGGTAAGCTAGCTAGGATTCGAGCGAGTTTCGTACCTGAGATTGATCATCTGGCCATGATTTATGAGGCTAGAATCGTTGGAATTAGCCATTGTTGGAGCAGTAATCGTTCTCGCCGATTCGCTCGAAGGCAGAAGGGCTGCAAGCATGCATAAGATGAAGGGAAGCAAAATGGCCAACTTGGTGATATTATTGGGCATGTTCATCATCATCGCCATGGCTGGTGGGCTTTCTTGAAGTTTACGTAGGTAGCTGCTGCTTATATATAACACTCAGAATTTGGAAACTCATCGTATAAAATAATTCATTAATAATAATGCTGTCATTCGAATGAAGTGGAATTCCGGCACAGAACATAAGTAGTGCTAATGTGCAACAAGATACATATGTCTCTATGAGATATGTGTATCTTGCCGAGGTTTGTAACGAGAGAAGAAGCGGTGTAATTTGTATTTGTATGTTCCAATGTGACTTCGTCGTCGTTGTTATACAAGTCTCTTGCCGGCCTGCTGCCGGGGTTTGCAACGAGAGAATTGAGGCGGTGTTTGTATTGTATGTTCCAATGATACTTAGAAACGGATCATAACGTACGGTGTATCAAATGAATTTACGAATTAATGTTGTCGATCGGATGCATACGAATTAATTTTGTGTTGTTTGTTCTATACCTAAGAGTGAATTCAAAGTACCGGTCAGGTACGGAACTCGATCCTTGCTGACTAGCTGGATATCTTACGCACCTCGCAAAGTTGTAATTGACACATTTGTTGCAATTGATGGAACTGAAAAACAATGAAATTACATAATACTCTATATATATAAGTTATAGCAGTTGTTTTTTGGCCCGCATTTTGTCGCGGTTAGAAACTCATTATATTTAAAAAAAAATTATCTATTCATTTACAATTAGTTGAAATAAAATGATTCACAAAATACATCGGGTAAGATACAACCATAAACTTTACGCAGTGTCTTAATCATTATGAAATACTTATGTAATGCGGTTACTTAATTGATACATATACCTTTATGACTTTACATATTGCAATTTTTCATTTATGCTACTGTTATGGAATAATGTTATGAAAATATTATGTAAAGTGTGATATAACAACAAAATCAAATAATGAAAAATTATCACATTTGATCAAACTATTAGGGAGAACTTACCTTACCTTACGAAACCTTTACATAATGCAAATTTATGAGATGGTTGTAATTTTAGTTAATAATAAATGTATTTAGTTAATCAAAAAGTAACTAAGTTACAAAATGTAACATTGGATTAAACTATTATGTTTAAAAAAATATTGAGCTTAATTTTTTCGTGTAATGCAAAATTAATGGCCAGCTGTTTAATTAATCATAAAGGAATATTTGTTCAAAGTTATATTACAGAAGAAGAGTTGTCATAAACCAGTTGCTCCCAATAACTCGAGTTGTTTGGAGACTGTTATGTTGGATCTTATACCACTCTCTAACACGTCCCCTCAAACGAAAGCCAACTCATGGGCTTGAAGTTTGCACAGGCCCACCATACCTTGTGTTTTAATCAACTATTAATATTGGGGGTCGTAGAGATTCGAACACATGACCACTTGGCCAAACCAGCTCTGATACCATGTCATGAAGCAGTTGGTTTCAATAACTCGATTTGTTGGGAGAAGGTTATGTTGGATCTTATACCACTCTCTAACAAGAGTTTCGTAATATGTTTCTTTAATTAAACCCAAGAGGTTGGCCTAATGGTAATATGGAATTGAGAACATCTAGTACACCTTACACTTAAATCTTGGAGCCAACAACCACCCAAAAAAATGTTTGTTTAAATGACTATCCCTCTATAAGTTTTATGTAGTATCTTAATTATTATGAAAGACTTATCCATGTATTTTTTTAATCAATAAATAAGAAATAAATATCCCCATAAGTTTTACATAATGCATTTATAGCGTAAAAACTTCCTTAATATGGGATCTAACAATAAAAGCAAGACAATATGGGGATGCAAATATCCACCACAACTTATGTTCGAATATTGTAGCCAACAATTTAAAAAAAAAATATGTTTGTTTAATTGATACATAAGAAATGACTATCGCTCAATAAATTTTACTTATTATCGTAATTATTATGAAAAACTTATGTAGTGCTGTTAGTGTAATTAACAATTTTTATACGAATCACATCACCAATAACCAAACCGTCCATGATTAACCATTTGTTTCACGTGATCGATAATAATAATACTAATAATAATAAATAAATAAACATGTATACTAAAAAAAAATTTGAGTGTGCCGAAAACAGAAAACAACACATATATTTGACATCGTAACCATTTTTGTTGGATAAGACGCGTATTAGTTATTACAGTAATTAAAAAGCCAATAATCTCATAGATAATTCAGTTACAACAACAATTATTCATTCTTTGACTAAACCTTGCTAGCTCCTCCCGGCCACAAGCTTGCTCGCACACTGTTCCTGGACCTGGACTCATTATCTTAGAAGAGCAAGGAAAACGTACGGCTCTATAAAGCAAAGAAGCAACTGCAATCGTCGATGTCACAGTCGCAATCCACGTAGTATACGGAAGGGTCATCACACCCATTAGGGTAAAGCTGAAGGCAGTTTTCGTAGGTGCAACTGCCACCTTCTTCACCACAGTCTGTCTGAACGGAAGCATTATTATTATTATTATTATTATTATTATTATTATTATTATTATTATTATTATTATTGCTGCTGCTGCTGCTGGAAGTTGTACGAGGTTGTCGTCGGCCTGCGACAGGCAGTAGTGGTGTCCCTGATCTGTTACTGTTTGGATCAAATTAAAAATCTGATACACATAAGCGAGCTGTGTGTTGGGCAATTTAACAAACCCTAGCTAAGATGAAAGAAGGTGGGAGTACAGATCGAGGCTTCTGGGATCGATCGTCGAGTTTCGTACCTGAGATTGATCGTCTGACCATGATATATCATGAGGTTAGAATCGTTGGAAGCGATTGTTGGAGCAGTAATCGTTCTCGCCGATTCGCTTGAAGCTGGCAGAAGGGATGCAAGCATGCATAAGATGGAGGGAAGCAAGATGGCCAACTTGGTGATAGTATTATTGTTGGGCATGATCATCATCATCATCATCATCATCGCCATGGCTAGCTAGCTGGGTGTTCTTGAAGCTTAAGTGGTAGGTAGCTGCTGCTTATATACAACATTGATCAAGAGAGCTCAGGATTTTGGATATCTTGGTATATAGTAATCAGTAGTTAATAATTAATGATGTTTGTTACGTTATTCGGATGAATTGGAATTCCGGCACAACAATAAGTACAATTAATTATCTTGCCGGGGTTTGCGACGAGAGAAGAGTGATGAGGCGGTGTTTGTTTGTATGTTCCAAATGTGACTTCGTCATTGTTATACAAGTATCTTGCCGGCCGGGGTTTGACGTTGCATCCCGATGCGATGTTGATCAATAATTAGAAACTCTTAACCGTTTATCAAATGAATTTATACATACGAATTAATTCGGTGTACGTTGTTTGTGTACTGGGGTGAAATTCAAAGTACCGGCGTGCTTTTCAGGTACGAAAAACTCGATCCTTGCTGACCACGCACCTCCAAAAGTTGTAATTGACACATATGTTGTAATCATAAGCAGTGAAGAACAATGAAACTACCTACTCTATAAGTTACATTTCATTCGTATTATTATTTTATTTTTATGGACTGACACACCTTTCATTCGTATTATTATTTTATTTTTATGGACTGACACACCTGTCCGAAAATTCTCGACCACGAGCTCTCCAGCCGGTGGAGATATATATATAGCAGCTCTAATCCAAGGTCAATGTGATAATTAATACGCAGGAACCACCATTTGCATTTCGTCGTGGACTGTGCTCGATCGGGGAGAAGAGACGATGGTGGTGGTACGTGTTTCCGTGGGGAGAAGAGGCGAGCCGAGCCGAGGGAGTTTGGTTTTCGAGAGGGCGAAGAGACGGAGAAACGAGCTAATTAGGCCGGGATCCGAGCGAATAGAGGAAAGTATTAGAAGTTAGAGTATCAAACTGTAATTAACCAAGGCTAGGGTTGTTGGGAATGAATAGCTTTGAAAGCTATATTGAATTAATTATCCCGTATTCTTTCTAGATACGAAAATAGGAAGGATAATTAATAAAAAGAATATTATGGAGATAATTAGGATTAATTATTTTAATATAATATAATATATTTTAATTATGGAAGTAATTATCTTCCTAATTAAAATGTGGCTTATTCCCAAAGAAAGAGGGAATATTCTAGGTTTTCTGCTCCTATAAATAGCAGACCCCTAGACCCTCTAAACACACCTCAGAGAGCAGAAACACGAGATAGAGAGTGAGTTCATAGAGCTCCGGTTTTCGCACAGAACCGATGAGCAACAAAATAAGAATGGCTGTTTTATCCTGGAGGCGACCGGCTGATAGTCTGCCGTGCGCAACGAAGGCAGTGCCGTGAACGTCTTAAAGAGAGCGACCTAGTCCGCGACTCAGCCAGATCGGTAATCCTATTTTTCTGTTCGGTTTCTAACAATTTTAAGACGTTTGGTTGTTGTCATGTTTACCGAATAGATCGAATATCGCATCTGGCTCCAATACGTTGCACGAGCCCACCATCGCTCTACGATCGGGATGAGACGTCTAAGCGTGTTATTCAAGCGGAGCGGCTCTCAAGAGTCTGGAGGTTGTGTTTCTCCATATATATAGCACACGTCGATGGCAATCAACCCGGCCGGGGATCGGAGAAAGTAGAGAAATTGAGATGGTGACTCACCCAGCTTTGCATCAATCCCATCTCCCTCTCCACAATGACTATTGCGAGAAGAGGAACTTGCCTGCCGGAAGATTGAGGAATTACCTCATATAAATCTATTTGTTTTTTTTAATTCTTTAATTGTTTATCTGGCTGGTGTGTTTGTGAGATTTGTGCAAGGGGCTTCAATATACGCGCAACAGCCATCGAGTCTCTGATAGGATTGGGAAGAACAGGGTAATGGTTGCGGATCTCGGGGGGAAATCTTCACTTGCTCCAGATTTTGTAGCGGCTGTGAAAGAAGCTAAAAAGCTTCTCCTCTTAAACCCTACGCCACGTTTTTTATTGTCTTAGTTTTGTTTTGTTTTATTGAGCTTGCCAGGAACGTAATGGAACCACTAAAAGGAGTCCCTGCTGGAATTCGGTAAAGCTCAATTAATTGGATGGACCACTGCATGTCCCCGAAATTGGAAGAAGTGAAATGGAAAAGAATGCCTGCAGTGGGTCTCGCCATTTACCCAATTATTTGGACCAGGATATTATTCCCCTAAATTTGACAGGAGTTCGATAACTTCTGGAACTGAGGTCCGGAAAATTATTCTCGGAGAACTTCAACTCTCGTGGCGGTGGCAAAGCTAAACAGTAGAAAGAAAGAAAGAATTTGATATTTTTAATTTGGCTTATGCATTTATTTTGTTTATTATGTGTGAAACCACAATATAAACTGACCTTCCTTTTCATTCTGGGCGAGATAACGAGATCAGGGGAAGGATGGAGGATATCCGCACAGGTGACATGAGCCGGGAAGGGATGATAGATCCAGCTCGTGAGTGTGCTGCTCTCCTAAAAAGCTTGAACTGGCACATTTTGCTGCCCCGGTTAGGTGGCGCAATAATTGATTTGAAAGTGAAGCTAGCTATGAGCCGAAGAGACAATGACTACTTAGGAAGAGGTAAGAACGGAAATTTCTCTCGTGAATCATTGATAAAATGATAAGTAAGATTCTATTCCATTGAGTTTTAGACATGGTATTGACAAATCGTGTGAATGCAAAACTAGAATTAATGCATGTTTATGTTGGCATTGAGATGTGTTACATCAATGATTAGAATATGGAATTTGAATACATGATTTGGAATAGAATGGTTTTATCAAAATGCATATATATGAAGAATATATGGGAATAGAATGGGTTAATTGCCCATAGTGACGATATTGTAAAAAGTACTGTTTGTCAGTACTACATGAACCACTAAGATTGCTCTGAAACGTTAAAGTTTCAAGAATGAGAGTAGCAAGATCCACACCAATTAGAATGGTACCCATCGCGGCAACCATAAGATTGTCACACAATTCTCTAAGAATGACGCTATGTTTCTCAATTAAATTTGAGAAAAACTAGGTCATATGACACGAAAGTGTTAGAGCAAGTTTAACATAGTATTGTGTTAACTTGATTAAAGAAGAGGATTTGCCAATAATAATCGCTTAGGTGATGACAGAGGTTAGCCTTAATGGTAACTCTGGAGAATGGTTGTTGGATACTAGCGCCCCAAGGCATGTCTGTGATTGACGATCTAAGATGGATTCTTTTTTGGGACGTGTGTGTCCTTGTAAAGAATTAGAATATCTAAAGTCACATTCCCATATTATTCTCGAACGCTTGAGATAAATAAAAATTTTGTATCCAAGCAAAATGACCCATAAAATATGTGGTTAGAGAATCAGAATCAATAGATCTGATTTATGTTGATATGGGTAAACTTGATGGAAAAGACAATAAATAATTTATTGCTCTTTAGAGTGCTCTGATTGTCTAACTAGTTATTCGAAATAGTTTGAAATGCCTAGTTGCATTATGATTGCACTGATTATTCGATATGTGGCATGCATGTGGTAGCGTTAGAGAATGAGTAACATGATAACTAGAAGAACATATGAGTGTGTAAGTTATTGTAAAACACATAAGTCTATGAGACGAAATACTCATTAGTTTGTGAAAACCATTGATGTCAATAGATTCCATTTATATTAAGAAATAGTGGTAATACGCCCCTGGGAGGGTGTATGTTATCAAAGTCACGCAGCTAACGACTCAATCGAAGAATCGATTGAGCTCGAATCAAGAACGAAGCGTTCTTAATACGAACTTGGATAAAACGGAACCAAAAGGACAAATCCACACCTGGGGATAGCTCAATTGGTATAAAAGGGTAGTTGCTCGACCACGATTGAAGTGACTATTCAATCGATACACAAGCTCAGCAAGTTTGGAATCCACCAAACCCAAAACAAGTTCGCAAACTTGCAAAACCAAACGGTTTCTTTTCTATTCAATCAACTCTGCGTTTTACAACGAAATAGAAAGCTTAAATAGGCCTAGCTAGGGTTACACACGTCCCATAAACTCCTAATTACAGTCTAATACGAAAAGGAATAAAAAACTACCAAAACAATGAAATCCTAACTAAACAAGAAAAGAAAAATCTGCCTTTAGCTCCAAGTAACCAAACAGCTTTGATGTCATCTTTGAGCCTCTCGATCAAAGCCTTCCAAGTTGATTCGAACTCAACCAATTCCTTTCCTCTGTAGAAGAAAACTTCCTCTTTCACCTCCAACTTGAAACAGCCCGAGATCATTCTCCAAACTCCAGATATAGGCCTTCAAAGTTGGTATCTCAACACAGTTTTCTGCCTTAGATATTTTCTGGCAGTTTTCCAGTTTTGAGGTAGCAACTTTGAGACTTTGGAAAACAACCTTAATGACATCTTCTTGAGCAACCAAGCATACCAAGGTGTAGATAATCACTCCATGTTCAATACAAGCCATTAAAATTGAATTTCCATTGAGCCAATTGAGAGAAACTTGCCTCCAAAATTGGCTACTTGAACACGGAAAATGACTCAGACAGAAATGAACATTCTTCAGGCAGCTTGAGCTTGCTTTTCCGTCAAGTAATTCCAACTTGTAGAGTGGCCTATTTGGGATCATATCAGGCTCCCCCTCTTCAAAAAGCTTTGACCTCAAAGCTTGTATGATTTTGCAAGCCAAAATATGATCAGAGGGTACCCAAAATGGGTCTTCAAAAGTGCATCCCAAACGTTCTTCACCGTTCTTCAAATTCTCACTGCCTTCATCCTTGTTGCCATTCAGTGACGATTTCGTGAGGTACAAAGCCATTTGATAATCTACATCGCTTCCTTGATCAATATCGACGATGATAAGCCTTGGAAACGTGGCCAGAACCTTCACCATACTACCCAGTTTTGCGACAAACTCGGGAAAGTTGTCGAAAGTTGAACCGCAAGGATTCGAGCCTCCAATCTGCAATATACTGCTCGAATCAGCTTGCTCCATCATCGAAATAAACTTTTCGATTGCTTCCAAGCCTCGATAGTTCATGGGAGGAGACAAACCATCGCCTGCATTTTTGCCGCCGTCATCGGGAGTCAAATTCCGTGAGCGTAGAACATCCAAACTGAAATTGGGGATTCTGAATTCAGGCCGGTTTGGACTGGTTTCTGTGATGCTACACCTTCCATGATCATCAAGTAACTTATTCCCAGTATTCATTTGACTTGATTCGTGCTCAATCTCTCCAACGAGATACCCGTTTTCGAAGTCGAACTCCTTCGTTCTCAGAGATGATTTTGCAGAATTGGGTGTTTCAGTTTGAGGATGCTTGGCTGCGATTTTTGATAGGGAATTCATTCCTGGGGCAATATGGAATGTATATGCAGTATTAACTTCCTTCCACCCGTCCTCTAGCTCGAGGTCGTTTCCCAAACATAAACTCTGTTGCGTCGGACGAAAACAGGGGCACTCGACTCCGATAAAATTGATTGCATAACCAAATTCTGTGATTACCTTCTGGTCTAGAGTGCCTGCTGTTGGCGAAATCTTTTCTTTTACACCAAGGAGCTCTCCCGCAGCAGTGACGTCGTTCGAATCATCTTCTAGTTCGACGTCAGCTTCCTCGGAACGTAGCCTCTGCTTCGCCGGAGGAAAACAGAGTCGGTTGGCTGCTCCTTCTTTCTCCATCGTCGGACCACTCGAAGTCTCGATCGCCTTGTCCCAGCTCGCCGCTAGTTTTCGAATGCACTCGTCTATGGCTGGAGTGAGTTTAATTGGAATGCTTCGTTCATGATGCCTCTCTTGAATCGGATTCTGCAACACAGACTTTTTCGGTGTGGCTACTTTATCCGTCAGCAACTTCAGCTCTTCAATTCGACGTTGGATTCTGTCGAATTTAGGTTGGAAGGTCGCTTGAATTGCTTCGATGACCATCTGCTTCAATTCGTCCATGTTGATTTGCTGGGTGTCCATCGTCTGCTCTTCGAGTTGGAATTGCTTCTACAAAAGAAATCTCATCTTCTCCTCTGTTTTAGTCCGCAAAGAAAAACAGAACTAAAACAAAATCTCGATCTCCTTCTTGCCCCTGCGTTGAACAGGGCTCTGATACCACTTAATACGCCCCTGGGAGGGTGTATGTTATCAAAGTCACGCAGCTAACGACTCAATCGAAGAATCGATTGAGCTCGAATCAAGAACGAAGCGTTCTTAATACGAACTTGGATAAAACGGAACCAAAAGGACAAATCCACACCTGGGGATAGCTCGATTGGTATAAAAGGGTAGTTGCTCGACCACGATTGAAGTGACTATTCAATCGATACACAAGCTCAGCAAGTTTGGAATCCACCAAACCCAAAACAAGTTCGCAAACTTGCAAAACCAAACGGTTTCTTTTCTATTCAATCAACTCTGCGTTTTACAACGAAATAGAAAGCTTAAATAGGCCTAGCTAGGGTTACACACGTCCCATAAACTCCTAATTACAGTCTAATACGAAAAGGAATAAAAAACTACCAAAACAATGAAATCCTAACTAAACAAGAAAAGAAAAATCTGCCTTTAGCTCCAAGTAACCAAACAGCTTTGATGTCATCTTTGAGCCTCTCGATCAAAGCCTTCCAAGTTGATTCGAACTCAACCAATTCCTTTCCTCTGTAGAAGAAAACTTCCTCTTTCACCTCCAACTTGAAACAGCCCGAGATCATTCTCCAAACTCCAGATATAGGCCTTCAAAGTTGGTATCTCAACACAGTTTTCTGCCTTAGATATTTTCTGGCAGTTTTCCAGTTTTGAGGTAGCAACTTTGAGACTTTGGAAAACAACCTTAATGACATCTTCTTGAGCAACCAAGCATACCAAGGTGTAGATAATCACTCCATGTTCAATACAAGCCATTAAAATTGAATTTCCATTGAGCCAATTGAGAGAAACTTGCCTCCAAAATTGGCTACTTGAACACGGAAAATGACTCAGACAGAAATGAACATTCTTCAGGCAGCTTGAGCTTGCTTTTCCGTCAAGTAATTCCAACTTGTAGAGTGGCCTATTTGGGATCATATCAAGTGGGGGTGATATCCTGCCTACTATAAGAAATAATGGATAACTAGTGGGGCGATGAATCTGAGTATGAACTCAGAAGACACAAATGAACCATAAATCAGGATTTTGGTTATGAATTTGTTATTTACACCCTAAGAAAGAAAGATCCTACAAGTATGCTAGAAGTTCGAACTTCCATAAAGATGCAGAATTGTGGGAGAATCCATTATTAACGAAATGGAATTATTGGAGTCTAATAAGACTTAAAATCTTGTAAAGTTACCTCTTGGTTGAAAAGCCTTGGGTAATATATCGATAGAATCGAACAAGATTTGGCATCTTTGAGAATTACCTCTTGGCAATGAAGTCATGGGTAATAAATGGATTCTTAAAAGAAAAGTGAAACCTATTGGTTTAGTTTATGAGTATAAGAATCGCCTAATAGCTAAGGCTTTAAGCGAAAAGGAAAAAATTGTAAATTTTCTTGTTATCTATTCACCATATGTAGAATAACATCCATGTATGTTCTGATTGCTAGTGTTGTGCGTCAGATGAATTGTTAAACAAGTTTCCGTGAATGGTGATTTAGATAGGAAAATCTACATGGGACAACCTATAGGGTTGTTATTCCTGAACATGCTTAGGGAGTCTATAGTTAGACAAATCATTGTAAGATTTGAAATAGACTCTAAAACGATGGCATGAATAAACTGGTTCTCTCTCATGGTTTTAAAAGTGAAAGTGACAAGTGCATTTAGTACAAATTTGAGAATGGCACTTGCATTATGAATGACACGTCGATCTTTGGTAAAAAGACTCGTGATGTCAATATTGAAAAACCATGATGGTTGAGAATTTTGAATGTGAAGGATCTATTTGAAACAAATGTTATGCTTAGAGATCCTAATAACTAGGAAAATACAAGATGTACACCTGCATACATGTTTGATGATGCTAGTATAAATATTTAAAGAACACCTAAGATGGTGTAAGAAAGTTAGAATATACTAGCATTTACAGTCTGCGAGAGGCAACTGATAAACATGAGACCCGATTTAGTGGGGGGTACTTGGCAGGCTTACTGATTGTCCTAGTATGAAGCATTAAAATGCTATTGAAAGGGGTCATGAGACACCTTAAAAGAACAGAAAAACCTTGGTATTTGTTATCAAAGGTTTTGCTGTATTGGTAGGGTATAGTGATGCGGATTAGAATACCCTATAGAGGACTCCAAGACAACAAGAGGATGTGTTTTAAACATCGATAGAGAAGCTATGTCTTGAAAGTCTAAAAAGTAAACGATCCTGGCTCAATCAACTAAGAAATCAGAAATGATAGAACTAGCAATGGCTAGTAAAGAGGAAAGTTGATTGAGAGGGTCATTACTAGTGATTCCCTTATGGGAAAGACCGATCCCTCCGGTAGATGATTCATTGTGATAGCACCGCAGCTATTACTAAATAAGGGAACCGGTTCTAGAACGAAAAGAGACGACAAATTCGTCGTAAACACAGTACTGTAAGAGAACTCCTAACGATAGGAGCAATGAGGGTGGATCTTTTAAGATCCTAACAGAATCTAGTTGATCCTTTGACGAAAGGATTATCTAGAGAGAAAGTCCAAAATACCACGAAGGGTATGAGACTTATGCCTACCGAACCATGGATTACAAGTGATGGTAACCCGACCCGATAGACTGGAGATCCCAAGAAACGGGTTCAATGGGTAATAACAAGTCATGAGTAATATTGAGAAAAGTTCATGCATAGTGAAGCATGAATCCCAAAGCCTTGGAGGTTGAGTTAAACTCTTAATGAGATCTATACTCTATGTGGAGTGAAGTACTTTACTTTGGGGGTACTTCTGATAGACTCACCTATGTGAATGTGGGAGTGGGGCCGCTCCCTATGGAACTTTGGAGGCACAAAGTTGCTAGAGCGTTCACTAAACCGGGATAACGTGCATGGCCATAAACGCACGGCCTATGAGAGAATATCACTCAATGAAAAGATTCGGTGTGCTACATTGTCTGAGATAGGGTTCAAGACTACGAGTCACCCTTATGAAATCGGAAGTGTAACCACTACGCTAAGGTTCAAATCTTCGCGATACCTTAGTTTATGCCCGATCTTATGGATCTGTTGATGCTCAGAGATAGTTTCAAAACTATTCAAGTGGGGGATTGTTGGGAATGAATAGCTTTGAAAGCTATATTGAATTAATTATCCCGTATTCTTTCTAGATACGAAAATAGGAAGGATAATTAATAAAAAGAATATTATGGAGATAATTAGGATTAATTATCTTAATATAATATAATATATTTTAATTATGGAAGTAATTATCTTCCTAATTAAAATGTGGCTTATTCCCAAAGAAAGAGGGAATATTCTAGGTTTTCTGCTCCTATAAATAGCAGACCCCTAGACCCTCTAAACACACCTCAGAGAGCAGAAACACGAGATAGAGAGTGAGTTCATAGAGCTCCGGTTTTCGCACAGAACCGATGAGCAACAAAATAAGAATGGCTGTTTTATCCTGGAGGCGACCGGCTGGTAGTCTGCCGTGCGCAACGAAGGCAGTGCCGCGAACGTCTTAAAGAGAGCGACCTAGTCCGCGACTCAGCCAGATCGGTAATCCTATTTTTCTGTTCGGTTTCTAACAAGGATTAGTAGTTGTAGCCGTATATATGTGTTGTGTGGCCGAATTGTACAGTCAACAAAAAAACCAAGAATAATATCAGACTCTGCCGCTGTGTCGTGGACTGGTCTCAACCATCATCGTTGGGGAAACCATCGTGATCTCGTTGTCCCGCGTGCTATATATAGGGTCTGCGCGGCTGCGCTCCAGTGCACGTGCATATATAATACATACACACACGTAGCTGAGTAGAAGAGTTTTAGCTTAGGGTTAGTTAGTCACCAATAACCAAACCGGTCTACGATGAACCATTTCTTGTCACATGATTGATAACAAATGACAATAATAAATAAATAAATAAATACGTCTACCCAAAAAAACGAGTACACCAAATAAGAAAAAACCACGTTTGGTATCAGAACCATTTCTCTTCGATAAGACGCGTACTATAAATCAGGCTGATCACACAGTCGCCGTCGTCGATGTCACAGCCGCAATCCATGTAGTATAAGTAAGGCTGATCACACCCTTAATTATGGTGATTAAGCTGGCTACATATAAGCTGAGCTGCTCGATCTGATGGGCTTTAACAAACCCTAGCTAAAACTAGCTAGGTGGAGTACTACTACTGGGCCGCAAGGATCGAGTAATTTGAATTTCCTACCTGACAATCAAGGCAGAAGGCCTGCATGCATGCGCTCAGGCGAATCATGAACACTGTGTACGTGCACAGAGCCAGCACAAGAACGTATAGGAAAGTCGTGAGAAGAGATGGTGGCGGTTGTCGGAGAAATGCAGCGCATGGAGATGGAAGAATCAGGGCGACCAATAAGATGAAGGGAAGCAAGATGGCCAACTTGGTGATAGTATTATTGGGCATGATCGTCAGCGCCATGGCTAGCTTGAGTGTGAGATATTTTATGTATATTTTTGTATGGATGTTGATGAGCATACTGGAAGTTTGGCGTGTGGCTGCTCATATATATACATATACCATCGATGAAAGAGTGGTCGTGATTTCGGATAAATTTGTTCATTAATTAAATGATGCTGTTATTTGGATTAATTGGAATTATATATTGCTCTTCTTGATTAAATTCCATTTGCAGCAGCGTTCAACATTTTGATGTTGCGTACGCAAGCATGAGTCATTTTGTTGGAAGGAAGGTGGTGTTTGTTAGCAACTTATTAGCACAAGTAAGTACTTGTGTTTCAAAAAAAAAAAAAAATGGGTAACAATATTTCCGTTTGTATATTTTTTTTTTTAATGCAAGTTCACTGAAATCAAACTCTCTCATTTTCTTTTATTGTCAAAAAAAAAACTCTCTCATTTTCTCGTCCTTATTTGAGACTAGCTTTTTACCCGACCCGTTGGTCGGATGAATTTAGTTTTATTTATTATATTTTATATTAATCTATTTTTTCATATTTTCAAATAATTTGGGATCGTCTAAGTAATTTATTAGTGGGTTGAAACTAATATTTGTGCGAAATATTGATTGTAACATTAGTTAGTTTATAAGTATTTGTATTGATCATGCTATCCCTTACTGTTGTCTATATATTTTTTACATCTAAGAAAAAAATCACTTCCTATTGTTAGAATAAATTACTTAAAAAATATTTCTTCATAAAATTTGATATTATTCACTTATTTTTCTATTATATCCATGAAAATAAAATAATTAAGCATTGAAGTATTAATTATAAACTCCAAGGGATTTTCCCTATTAGTAATTTGGAGGGATAAAAATTTATCAAATAAAGGATTCAAATTTTATGGTCGACAACCATTAGGTACTAATTGAGAAAATACAAAATTATTAACTAATAATTCACTTTTAAATAATATATATCTCCAAAAGCAGTTGTGGTTGTTAATAGCTAACATTAATGTATACGGATAGTACAATTGTATTATAATGGACATATCTGAAATATTCCAATTATTTCTTCAAAATTTTAATTAAATAAGGCACTCTATAGTTCAAACATACAATCATTTGTTGTGAAAATTAAGTTTCTGAAAAAGATTCATGATTTTCGGAAATCAATATGGATTTTTTATAATTTATTTTGGTGTTGCCTTTGATATCTAAAAGTCAACACTTATAGATTTGTCTACTATGTCATTTGAAAGATTCTAAAAATTTATAACAAATATATACCACCAACAAATAAAAACTTTTTTGTCAAAAATTTGTGTGCCCATAAATTTGTTCTTAGCTTTGTGCTCGGCTTTTAGCTCGATAGTATAACATATGCTAAATTTACGACAGTCCTTGTGTCTGCCACCTATTTCATAGCATATTAGGTTTCGAGTATCCACAAATATTAGTACGCTTTCAACAATTATGTTTATAGTTACACGTATACTAACATTATGAAGTGAAAATTTACAACAATAAATAACTATACTAAAGAAAATTAATTAAAAAGAATAGCATCCGTAAAGCTCAAGAATTATTAGTGAATTAGTTGGTAATCTATTATCCTCTTGCAAAAAAATGGACAATTACATTATGCTCATCGCTATTTTTGGAAGGTCAGATGATCAACAATAAAAGTCGGGGAATTTCAAGAAGATTCACAAAGATGTTTCCCTCCCTCCAGACAAATGATCGACTTTGCTTTTGCTAGTAGAGAATGGAGCTGTTATACCTGCATAAAACAATGTCTCTTGAAATAGTGTTTATTTTCAACAACTTGCACAATTCCAAATTGATTCATAGGTCAACGCGATCACATATTTTATTGACGTATCTGTTGATCATTATAATTAGAAGCAACAAATAAAATGAAAAGCATAGTGATAAAGATGACTATTAATACCATAGACTAGACGCATCCCTCTTCGCTACTTTCTGTTGGCAACTACGGAAAAATAGAAACCTCTGGGCCTTCGAGAGACTATTGGCGCCGGCAACCCAGTTAGCCTACCAAATCCGGCAAATGCGAGTGCATATTGATCAATCTTCCAGGAGGATTGGGCAGGTTCTCGGGGAGGCTACAGAGCGGGTGGAAAGGGGAAATAGAATAGGGTTTGGGATTTTCACAAAAAGGCTACAATTTCCCCTTTCTTAGTTGTTCTGGGCGTCGCCCACCAAAGTGAAAACGCGTCTCCGAGTGCCCAGGTGCCTAGATCAATCGCCCAGAGCTAGACTGGGCGATTTCCTCCTGCCCAGCTATTAATCGCGCCTAGGCGAGAGATTAATCGCGTCTTCTTGAACACTGAATAAAAGTGGACCAAACAAAGACATTACATCCAACTCATTTCAGTTCCATCTTAACACAGTATCGGAGGCATGTACTATTATTATACAAATGATCTTACGCTCTCAATTAGGAACTAAACGAAGGTTAAGAAAGCCGTGAAACACAGAAAAATTGAGTGAACAAAGTGGGAAGTATTGCTTTCAATTAAGCTTGATTATGTTGACATAAAGCAGGCACACATTGACGTTGGAAACCTAAACAAAAAGCTTAAAAAGTGGCAAGAGAATTCTTCCCTTGAGGTTCAAATATAGCCTACCTATATGAGTAGAGCCAAGTAATTACCATGATTCCATTTTACACATACCATCTCACAACCAACTGCTGCTAATGCTCTGGTCCATTCCAAACCTCACCTGCTCATATCTCCAATACCATATCACGAAACCAAGAATTATACACAACTAAAAGATCCAATAAGGAGAGTAACTTAGCATGAAACTTTGTGATGGGGGCAAATTCTATGGTCAGTATTAAGCTGTGCAAATTATATTACCTCTGCAAAGCTCACTACTTCCAGTAGTTTCTCACAGAACCAGCTACCGTCCTAATCCCTTCCTTCCTTCCTTCACAGGGTCAGAGTGTGAAAAATGGCGTCCATCTCCGCCAAAACCACACACTACAAAAAAAAGATGTATCAACGAGGGGAAATTTGGTGAGGGGCTCAAATACGGTCAGTACTGGTAGTTTTCTCACCTTCTGCGTTACTTTTGACAAAGGACTACATCTTCTCCTCGTTATTGGTATGAAATAACGGTCATCATTACTTAATGCTAATCAACGAGGGGCAAATGTGGTCGTTACTTGGTGGAACTTCAACTTTATTAATATAATAATAATAAACTTTAGAAAGTTTCTTTCTTTCCCTCCCACTAAAAACGAGTGGGCCAAGTTAAGGGATAAGTCAGAAAAAGAAACAATAAAATAGAAAAATAAAAATAGCACAGAAGAGTAAAGTAAAGTATGGTAAACATCTACCTACCAAAAGAAAGATCAAAGAAGCCACTCTCTTTCCTCTGCTCGCGATTTTAGGTTTCTTTGGCAGATTTCAATTCCATTATCTGCCCCAATTTCACCAACTCTGTTTTCTCTTTCTTGACACTCTGTTTGGGAAGAGGGTAAATGGGAGGAGGGTGCAAATGTGAGGGGTAAATACAGTTTCCAACACATTTGCACCTGTTTGGTTAATTTGGAACAGTAGGGGGGTGCAAAACGGGAGTGCAAATTTACTGTTTCGGCTTACCCCCCAAATTGGGGTGCAAGGGAAGGAAGGAAGAGAGGGGGAGGGGGGAATTATGGAATTTTGTTTTTCTAATTGTGTTATATATAATTATATAATAATTAATATTATCAATTTCTTCTTTTTATAAATATTATTAATGTAAACATTATTCGGGGTTGACCATTTGACTCTGGAAACAAGTTTATCAATGTTCGTCAAGTCAAATCTAGATCTCTTGGTTGAATCGAATTTGCATTGAAAATTAGAGATACGAGGTGTTTGTGGAAAAGATAGAGAGAAATTGTTTGGTTAACTCAGTTTATTTGACTAAATAGTTAAAACTTACAAATTCGAACGTGTTTGACTAAGTTTGACAATTTAAGATTAAACTAGACACGAAAACCCTATATAGGATGACCAGTTACAAGTTGAGCTTCGAGTTTTGAGATCGCTCGATCAATGATTATACAATTGTCATAATTAATTATTATTTGAGCATTATTATATAATAACTATTTTTAGTAAAGTATATTTATTATTATATAGTAATATTTATTTTATTATTTTATGATAATATTTTAAAATTTTAAAATCTATTTTGTAATCTAAAATCTATTTTAAAATAATATACTTACTTACTTTTCATTCTATTTGCACCCCCCTACTTTTTCATCCAAACAACAATTTACCCCTCCACTTACACCCCCCAGCAATTTACCCCTCAACTTGCACCCTCCTGCAATTTGCACCCCCTTGTTGCCAAACAGAGCGTGAAACTCTATCCCTCTTACTATTATCTTCCGTTCAGATTGAGACCAGCTCCGATAATCCCAGGTTTTATCACCAGCAACACCGAATCCGCTGTGGGTTAAAGTGTATTAATCAGTGGGTAGCCAAGTACGAAATCTCTTGAAGGAAGAATTTGGGAAGTCTTCGTGTTCCATGTTCACCAGGTATTAATTTCTCAATCACTGAGGCATCTAGATATATAGTTAAGCAAGCTAGAATTTTTAGATCCCCTGCTCCTTCCAACTCTTTCCTTTTTAGATCTATTCGCCCCCTCTAATGGTTGCCCCTCCTTACATCTCAACAGATCTATTGGTTTGTAGATCCTTCAAGATCTAGCCTCCTGAGCTCTATATTTGATTCCAGATCTGGAAATCGCAATCAGCCCAGATCCCAATCCACCCGCAGAGCTGCCCTCCTCCGTCTCCAACTCTCCATTGCCCTCTATCACAGGCCCTGCTCTGCCTCTCTATGCTCTCTGGATCAGCAAGCGATAAAATCTGGCAGAAAATCGAAGACCAGAGCCACAAAATTCATGAGAATAAAGTGACTCGGTTTATTAGATGATGGAGGTTCAGTCGAATAGACGTTTTTGGTGTTATAATTGTGAATGCTTCAATTTTGTGTTTGCCTTGTTTTACTTGATAATATATGTTTGAGAGGTTGTATGCCCAGAAAGTGGAAGAACAAAATTATAATTACCAGCACTCCTTGAGCTTGTATGAAAAGGTGTCAGGGCGATCATTGTAAATTGTAATTTATTAAAAAAGAACAAAATTTTGTTCCTTAAAACGTTTATGTACTAGCATAGGGCCCGGCCTTATGGCCGGGTTTGCCCGATGACTATGTAATTAAAAGTGTTTGTTTTGTGATGATTTCACAACTTCAACTTTCGTATTTATAATTTATTAACGTATAAGTCTTGAGTAAAAGAATTATTATTGATTATCATGAGCAATGAATTATATGCTATTGATATTCTTGCATCTCAAATTATTGTGTTTCTAAATCAGGTATCTTTCGCTTGGTAAGTCCTTCCAACTAATTTAATTCTAACCGAAATAGAAAAGATATGAATTATTTGATTAGTCCAATCGAAAAGATTATAATCCAACATATATCTTAAAACTCAGTTTCCAAATCACATTGACTACAAAAATTAATTCCATGATCTTCATCTACTTCCATAAGCTTGGCCAGTAATTCTATATTTTTGTGAAATAACGTTTACATTATCTTATGTGGCTATGATAATACTAATGTACTAATATTTTATTTAATATAAAAAATATTACAATTATCTTAGTGAAACTTGAAAAAGGTAAAACTAAATATGAAATCTACAATTCAGATTCCATCTTAAACAAAAAGAAGGATCTCTGTTGTTATGGAATGGTAATGGGCAGACCGAGGCAAATATCCATACTCGTCGAAATTTATTACGACCGAGACAGATCGGGAAATTTATTACGTGCGCGGGTTAGGATAGGTTGACCCATATGGGTATATACTTTAAATTTTAAAGAGAAAATATAAAAAATGTGAACTTTACATGGAAAAGTCAAGAAACAATATATAACATGACAAATGTAGTTAAATTAATTTGTAAAATTAAGATTCTTACATATCCACCGTTTTGTTATAGCTAAAATACAAAGTAATAAAAGTAAAATTCGAAGTAATTTGCGAAAAATTGCATACAATTTAAATAAAACATGTCGAGAATTAGCTGAGTTAGATCAAGTAGAATACTCATGCCCGCCCCAACCTAACACATATCAAACACGTCCCGTAAAATAGATGAGGTCAAAATTGCAATCTATACTTATTTTGAACTAAATCATGTGATGAAATAACTAATATGATATATTTGTACGGAAAAAAATAAAAATGTTGCAAATCTGTTGATATGCCCAAATAAATAAAGTTTGGTGTTTTAAACCTTAATGACTCGCCTAGGCCGTAGGGGTTGTGGACCTTGTGCTTGTGGGCTTGTAAAAAGACGGGGAAAAAGTTAGGCCCTGTTCACTTTCATTTTCGTTTCCTGTTTTCTGTTTTCATGTGATAAATTTGGCAACCGAAATGAGAAAACTTATTTACTTTTCATTCTGTTTTCTATTCGTTTCCAACTATGAAAACAAAAAGTGGCAACTTCCTGCTGTTTTCGGAAACGACAAAATGTTGTTTTCACCTGTTTTCAACATCTGTTTTCTCAAAAACAGGAAACAGAAATGAAAGTAAACAGGCCCTTAGAGTTGGTGAGTAGGTAATTTATTGGATTGTAAGTTTACAATAATATAAGAAAAAGGAAAGGGAAAAAAAAAAGAGCGGCAGTTACTGGGAAGAGCCAAAGAGAAAATATACAAATATAACCCTCCCCAATATGCGGTCTGCGTTGCAAAGGCTGAGGTGGCAAAAGCCATTTATTGACATTGGCTTATAGGTATTTGTAGATTATCTGTATTAGTAACAAAATTGAATACGTTAATTGCAAATTAATGGGAAAGCCCGCTCAGCTTTTCTTGCAATTTTAACGAGAGGAAATTGACCCCTCGTAAGTCGTAATAGCTTTTAACGAGGGGTGTAAAAATTCCTGTCGTTAGTGACCTTTACCGGCAAGGCCAATAATGAGGGGACGCTTCCTGTCGTCAGTAACTTTTGCCGAGGGTTTTGTGGCTTTTAATGACCGTTTGTTCCTCTCGTTAAAACCACTTTTTTTTGTAGTGACAGCTTCTTCCTTCATCCATGCATCTCTCCGTCGCAACCCCTCTCTAGGGGTTTCCTCCGCTCCAGTTCTCGGTGAGTACTCTTGACGCCCCCTCCCCTGAAATTCACAATTACCTCTGGCTTTTATCAATTCAGCTTGGGGGAACCAAGAAATTGAATCGATTGGGTGATATGCAGGGCTGCCGTCGATGGCGAAAAGAGGGAGAGTGGTGAAGTGCTCGGCGGAAGGAAACGGAAAAAACGGCAGCGGGTGGGAGAAGAAGGGGATGATGAGCGCTTCGCTGATGGCGGCGGTGGCCGCAGCAGCTGCGTCGAGCCCAGCGGCGATGGCTCCTCAACGGATGCGAGTAGCTGAAGCGATTTGTAGCGACCATCAAGAGGCTGAAGCAGAGAAGAAAGAAGAAGCAGGGTTCGTGGCGGCGGGGGAGACGGTGGTGGCGGCAGCAGTAGTTGTGCTTCTCGCCGGAAGGGAAAGCCTTGATCGTCGACAACCTCTTCGCCACGGAGATAGTTCGCTGCACTCCCAAACGCGATCTCCTCAGTCGCAGCAGAAGCGGGCCGTCACTGCTTTCCGCCACTGACCACCAAAACGTCTGGTCGTCTTCCCATGAACTCAGCAACAGCCGGCCGTCAGCGCCTTCCTCCGCTGAACACGAAACCGTGACGCCCTCTTACCAGAATTTTCCGATGGAAACTGATTCTCCTCCTGTCCTGCGGGTAGGCGAAAGAATAACGTGGGAACCAAGTAGAAAAGGTGGTATTTCAGCCAAACGAAAATTAAATGAAAAATAAATAATAACTAAATGATAACGTGGGAAACCAGGAGAAAAAGGTGGGTAGTGGACGATTCCTAGTTCTGCAATCTGGCGGGTAGTTATATTTTTTTCCCGCTCAACACCCTGCCACATCAGATTCCTAAAATCACTCTATGGATAGGAAAATTTGAATGGCAGTGGCGGTTTTACTTTTCAGCTATAAATTATACGGTTGATTAAACAATCGCTGAAATAAATTTGAACGTGGAGATTCCCAACTCCCATCTTCGTCAGACAGTTCGAAATCGGGACGTCCTGGCGTGTTCTGTTAATTTGAACTGTCTTGGTGGTCACGAAAGAAAACGACAGTAGGTCACATCAGAAAAACTCTTGTCCTACAGTAACTCCATTGTATCTTTAAATGATTTTCAGGATTATTAAATATTCCATCGGCTGGTTACGAAGAGTTTTTTTTTTTTTTCATAAATAGGAACTAGCGTGTGGCACAGGCCAGTTGGCCGGAGGAAGGTGAGGTATGAAATTTGATAATGTAATGGAGTGTATAGCTTATTGTTGTATAGTTTTTTTGGGAAACACGTGATAAAAATACTGAATTTTAGTAGGAAAGAGACATGAATGATGCAACGAATCAAAAATCAACCTTATGAACCAAAATCAAGTACTTGTTACCTTGTGAAACAATATTATTTCTGGTAATATGATGAGGTGGAGTAAGTTTTATAGAAACCGAATTCCAGAAAATCGAATAAAAAATCACCTATCCCGCCGGTTTTCGGGAAATGAACATCTCACAATCGTTGCTAGCTTTTACTCGGCCCGTCGGCCGATTAATTTGCTTTATAAAACTTTCATCTTGTCGTCATTGTGCTTTCTAGTTTTTGCCAGACCATGATAAAATCTAAAGAAATCAAGAACGAACAACATGATTTGGGATAGGAACCGTTGTTCCTGTATTCCTAGAAAATGGTGGTAAACACGGACTCACTATATCGAGGAGATTACAGATTACAGAGGAGTATGAGAAGTATTTATAGTACTTATCCAAGTGGGTCTAAACCTAATCCAATATGGCAAAGGAAACGGTTACAGACTAGGCCCAGAACCAGAACCCAAATAACATTGAGCCCATAGACCCCCGACTAATCCAGTCGTAGCGGCTGATAGTCCGATTCAAGTCACATCAACATACCTGTTATGGAACAATCCAAGTACCACATCGAAAATACAAAAGAATGAGCCATTGTTTATTAATGTACGCTTTGGGCCAAACCCGCACGGTTTTACTTTTGGATTTCCTCCCCAAAAGGCCTCGTACTAATGAACTTGATGGACACCAATATACAAGGGTTCTTTCCCTTATATTTCTGATGTGTACTTGGATTGTCTCATAACAATCCTCCCCTCAAGACAAGGACCACGAACTTCGTGTGCTCTCCTCAACGATTATCTTGATCTGTCAGACGCCTTGTAGCCCAGACGTGGATCCACCAAACCAGGCACAGATCTCAAATCCCGAGGTCACCGAACGAGGGTCCACCCAACTGACATCCACTGCCATAGGTCCGCCAAACCAGGCTCTGATACCACTTGTCGTAACCGAGGTGCTTAATTAAGTACAATATTGTTCGCTTTGGACCAAGCGCGCACGATTTTACTCTTGGGTGTCCTCCTCAAAATGCGTCGTACTAATTGGACTAGGTGAACTCTTATATACAAAGATTCCTTCCTTTATATTACCGATATGGTACTTGGATTGTCCCATAACCATACCAATGTACCATACCATATCATTTCACAACCCCAATTCTTATCGTACACATGCATGTCGTCTAATTGGAATTGTTACCAGACTTAATACCATGTTGAACAGCTGTAAGCCACTTTGAGGGAAAGCGGATAGGCACGGATTTTATTTCACCAAAGGAAAAATTACATTGTTTCAATATACTACATACACATATAGTATCTGATAAAAATAACTAATGAAATTAAACAAATATTACAAAACAGTCCTAAAACTATACAATTTAAACAGCTAAGTAATTGGTGTATCTCCCTCGGACAAGAGAGAGAGCAGTGCATGTGATTCCATGGTTTAGCTTAGAGTAAATTAGTTAGAATTCGTGCAATTGTTAGAATTGATGTATGAATACTTTAACTGTAATTTAATGTATTGTCTAAATGCATGTATTTTAAGATTACATTGTTTGGCCGTTGCGATTGTTATTTTAGGAATAAAATGAGAAAGTCACATTTTAAGTGAAAGGTCATGTTTACCGTTTCTTTTACGTATATGAGTAAAAAATGCATAAAAGTTGATAGGGATATAAAGGGAAAGAAAAAATGAAAGAACAATCTCAAACCACAATCTCACCAAATTGTTGAGATTGTAAATCATTCATATTGAGTGATTTCAAGTGCCACATCCATCGATCAAATGCATGCACTGTTATTCATTTTGAAACAAAAAAAAACGCAATGCATTCTATTCAATACATGCATTCATTAAATGCATAGTTTCGATACGCATATACCAAACGCCCACCCCTTAGACACTAATGAAAGGTATTTTAGGAATTATATCAAACATTAAAAATCAGGTGTTACATCACATCACCATTAACCAAACCGTCTATGATTAACCATTTCTTGTCACGTCATTGATAACAAATGACAATAATAATAATAATATATAAAACATGTATAATCAAAAAAATTAAAGTGTTGCACCACCAAATACTGAAACCAACATGTTTGGTATCAAAACCATTTTTCTTTAATAAGACGCGTATTATAATCATTAGAACCGCTGGTTCATGTCACAGACACAATCCATGTAGTATAATTACGGCTGAAAGACACCCATAATTAGGGTAATGCTGAAGGCAGTTCGCGTACGAGTAGGTGCAACCACCACCTTCACAGTCTGTTGAACGGAAGCATTAAATATTGCTGCTGGAAAGTTGTATACGAGGTTGTCCCTCTGTTACTGTTGCATCAAATTGAAAGCATCTACATAAGCGAGCTGCTGCATGGGCTTAATTAACAAAACCCTCGCTAAAAATGGAGAAGGTGGAGAGTACTATCGGGCTGCATAGTTAGTAAAATATGGTACGTGAGAGTTACGTATGAAATACGTACGGGTATTTTACTTCAATCTCTAAACTAATGTTACGTTTTCAACAGTACGTTAATAGTCATAAACATATAAACTAAAGTTAACAATTTAATTCATTAAATACGGATATTCAACGGGTTATACGGGTTTAGTACGGGAGCCATCAAATGAAGGAGGAAAAAAAATGAAACGGCCTGATAATAATACGAAGACGGAAGTTTTAAGCGCGGATAAACATAGTAAGGGGTACATATACGCGTGTATTAAACGGAGTATTTACTCACTATACGCAGTGTGGGCTGCAAAGGATCGCAGAGTTTTTCGTACGTACGTACCTGAGATTCAAGGCAGAAGGCGTGCATGCATGCGCTCAGGTGAATCATGAACACTATGTAAGTAGACAGAGCCAACACAAGAACGAAGAGGAAAGAAGTGAAAAGAGATGGCCCATAATTATGAGAATCATCAGGACACAATATTACATTACATGGGATTAGGACGACCCATAAGATGATGGGAAGCAAGATGGCCAACATAGGGATAGGATTACTGGGCATGATCTTCGTCGCCATGGCTAATCTGTGTGTTGTTGAAGCTTAAGTGGGATAATTAATGTATCTTTTTTGTATGGATGTTGATTAATTAGCACTTGAAGTAGTAGGTGGCTGCTAAATTATATACACCACTGGATGAAGAGTGGTCATGATTTTGATTTGGATTTGTTAGTATAAAATAGGTCACTAATAATGCTATTATTTGGGATTAATTGGAATTGCTCTTTTAATGTTGCGTACGCAAGCATATATCATCTAATTGGAAGGAAGGTTGTGTTTGTTATCACTTAGCACAATACTTGTGATTCAAAAAAAAAAAAAAAAAAAGGGTAACAATATTCCCATTTGTATATTTTAATTTTTTTTTTCTCGCAAGTTCATCGATTTGTTCGAGCATATTATCTTTGTATTTATTGCTCCTAACCTTTGAAAGAATACCAATCAGGCAAAGCATATTATCTTATGTTTTATTTTGTTTAATCGCAAGCTCATCGATTGTTCGAGCATATTATCTTTTGTGAATATGTTAAAACAGGAAATCCTGGTCAAACAAACTCCCACATTTTCTCGTCCTTATTTGAGATTAAACAAATCCCTGATATCAATTTGTACGTGGATTCCCAACACCCTTCTTTGTCAAACAATTCGAAATCGCGACTTTCAGCCAGGCGTGCTGTTAATTTGAAGGTCTCGATGGTCACGAAAGAAAATGACAGTACGTAGTTCACGTCAGAAAAAAACTGCTATGCTACGGTAACTCCATTATATCTTTAATGATTTTCCAGGATTATTAAATATTCCATCTGTTGGTAACGATCGAAGAGTTTTCTTTTGTGTGCATAAATAGAAGTTTTATCTCTCGGTAGGGGTGACTATACGGTCCGGTCTGGTTTAATTGGCTCAAATTGATCTGGTCCAGTCCGGGTTTTTTGAAAATATAAGGACCGAAAATTGGATTGGATACAGTCCGGTCTTGATTCGGTCCGGTCTTGACCCGGTCCGGTCTCAATTCGGTCTTGATTTTATATTGAGATTGTGGGAATTTGAGTGGCCTAAGGCCTAAAAGGGTGAGGAGTTGGTTAAGTTTTGTACTAAGTGCAAAGGTTTGTGACCGTTTATGCAAATTACCCTTAAGTTTTGGGTGTTGAGCTCTCTTATCCGGTCTTTATCCGGTTTTTTACCTCAAATCTAAGCCCAAAGATTGGATTGGATTGTTTACTATCCGGTCCCGGTCCGGTCTCGGTCCGGGTTAAACGGTCCGGTTTCCGGTTTTTCATCCGGTCCCGGTCCAAATAGCCAGCCCTATCTCTCGGGATGGTTTGTGCACATCAAATAAGGATCCCTCATATATAACTAGCCATAGTGTTTAGGGGTGGCTATACGGTCCGGTTAAATTGGCCCAAATTGATCCGGTCCAGTCCGGTTTTTTTTGAAAATATAAGGACCGAAGATTGGATTGGATACAGTCCGGTCTTGATCCGGTCTGGTCTTGACCCGGTCCGGTCCCAATTCGGTCTTGATTTTATATTGAGATTGTGGGAATTTGAGTGGCCTAAGGCCTAAAAGGGTGAGGAGTTGGTTAAGTTTTGTACTAAGTGCAAAGGTTTGTGACCGTTTATGCAAATTACCCTTAAGTTTTGGGTGTTGAGCTCTCTTATCCGGTCTTTATCCGGTTTTTTACCTCAAATCTAAGCCCAAAGATTGGATTGGATTGTTTACTATCCGGTCCCGATCCGGTCTCGGTCCGGGTTATACGGTCCGGTTTCCGGTTTTTCATCTGATCCCGGTCCAAATAGCCAGCCCTAATAGTGTTGGCGATCAACATATTGAGTTCAGGCTATCAATGGCGGACGACAACAGTGACTAATCTCTCGTTACGTCTAGGTGATCATGCACGAAACGTCAAATGGTTAGACACAGAGCGAGTCTGAGCTATCTTCCCCGTGAGCAGGGATCGATTCTCGATCAATCTCTCGAGTGTTGTTCATATTGGTTGGTATTTCATTCATGAAAAATACTTTTGCAGGTACTGTAAATACATATTCGTTTCATTTTTTTTTTTTTTTTGCATGAAATGATAACATGTAGTACCCGCAAAAGTATTGTTATGCATGAAAGGTTAATTGGCTAACTGTTGTATAACCTAATTTTACTCGCACGAGGAGGTCAAGTAACAAATTCTTGAAAAGCAATATTTTATTTTATATTTTTTTTGAATTTTTTCACTAACTAACTTGATCGTCGGAGAACGATGCATTGTGAGGTCTACAATGCATGCATGAGTGTCTGTTTCTTTCATGCCTTGTTATATATATCCACCGGGTTCTCTCCATTTTACTGAAATGAAATTGAACGTGGATTCCCAACCAACTCGATCTCTTCTTGGTCAAACAATTCGAATGCTGTCATTGGACAGAAACAAAACACCAACCCTAGTTTTTTTTCCCCCTCTATCTAGGTTTTGGGAGTATTTGTGCATTGGTTTACGAAACAGCAGTCTTGGAAACGGCTCCATCAGGGTTGAGAGGGATGGCAAAAATATGTGTGATCGTGAATATTCATCCGAATTCGGCCTAATCAGATAGGGTAAAACTCGAACTCGAATGACATTTAGTGGAATGGATAAAATCCGAACTCGAATATTAAAGGTAATGAGTATTTTATATTTAGCATGTAAATATAATGTTTTCATGAAATTGTGTAGTTTTAATTAATTTTCTTCATTCTAGTGAATTATTGTCGTACTTTTCCTCTTACGTAATGTGAGAATACGTGTGAATGTTAACATATTGGTTGGAGTTATGAAGAGTAATTATTACCCATGGATAACCGTGGATACCCGAAACCCAAACGGGTATGGGAATGATTTTGATTTTCTACCCGTTTCGCATGTGGGTATGGGTATGAGTAAAACCCGAACTACTATGAATAGGGTAACGGATATGCACTATCCGCGCCCGACCCATCCCATTGCCATCCCGCTATGTATTTTTTGGTGAGAATAATACATGCTGTGGAAAATGCTTCTTATTTGGGATCAACCCTAATTAACCATGGAGGTCTAGCTAGTACTTTTGGGATACTACAAATTAACGAAATATAGAGATCGAATTGTAACATGTCAATGACAAGAAAGGTGATTCCAGAAGAAAAAAAAAAAAAGAGTAAAAATGTAATTTAGTGGCCAATCAAATCAAATCTTGTATATAGGATTGTATGCTTCGATTGATCGACATGAAATAACTAAATTAACACCGTCATATGATGATGGAAGACAAGATGGATCGATCGATCATTTATTTCATTTTATTATGAAGAAACGAAAATGAAAAAAAGATATCCCATACAAAGCATGCAGTCCCAACTCATCTCTAGGAAGGAAAACAACTCGGGGACATTTTAAAGACATGCAATGAAAACGTTACATGAAGAAAGCAAAGTGACATATATAGATACCAAGTTGCACAAATATGCCTCTTCAATCACGTATTTTAGGACAATAGCAATAACAAGTCCAGAGTTCACAGTCGCAAGTCGGGTAGCAATACTCGGGTTGACCAGAGCACATATGTGGGTGATATGAAATACATGCTTTGTCGTTGCAAAAAGGAGTGCACCAATCCACCACCGGGTTCGTGTTGTTGTTGTCGTCGTTGGATGCTTGAGGTATTATCATGACTCCATTATTTGTTGCTCTTTTAGGCAACTGCACGGAGGTCAAATTCTGGTGGTGGTTGCTGCATGGTTTGATGATGAGATGGGTATGTAAGAATTAGTTGATCAATTAACTAGAAAATTGCATGGGAAAAAAAATAGGTTCTATAATGGGGGAATGAAACGATGGATATGATTTGGCCAAATTACTAATTGATAAACTTGAGTGACAAAAAAATATGTACGGTAAATATTGTTCTGATTTCCATCGTTGAAATATTTTCGAACGAAGAAGAAGAAGAAGAAGAAGAAGAAGAAGAAGAAGAAGAAGAAGAATAATAATAATAATAATAATAATAATAATATCAATATTCGAAGCATTATATCGTGACTCATAATATATCCTGATGGTAACTACCAAAAAATATATTATTGCGGTAGATAGGCTATACCAATGGTAAATCATGACCTCCACATACCACAACCACCGACATATTTTAAGTTAAAAAGAGAAAAATAGAATATCACATGAATCGAGGTGCTTAATCATGGCTCCTATGCTTAGGAATGGTAATGGAGAAGTTCGGGTTGGGTATCTCGATACCCATACCCGTCCCATGGCAGGTCGGGTAATTTATTACAGGGCGTGGGTCACGGCAGGTCGACCCAATGAGTATGTAATTTATGTGAAAAATATTAGAAATATTCGTTATTTTCATTAAAAAGACCAAGAAAGAAACCATAATATGATAAAATCTAGTTAAATTATTGAAGAAATTGAGGTTTTCACTTAATTGCAACTTCATTAAAGCTAAAATATAATGTAGTTAGAGAAAAATCTTAAATAATTTGACTAAGATTATATGTAATTTAGGCAGGAACGGGTCGAGAATGGGGCGGGTCAGGGCAGGTCGGGTTGATAAGAGGTGTCCATGCCTGCCCCGCCCTAAAATAGGCCAAACAGATCGGATAAATCGGGTCAGATCAAAATTGCCATCCCTAATAACAGTAAATAAATACCAAAAAGCATATCGATCATCGTGGTACCATCATCACGATAAACTATACATATGTACCTATATTTTTTTTTATAGTAACAGCAGTGGTGAAGGTACGTTGAAACTAGGAAGGATTATATCCCAACTTTCAAATATAAGTAAAATTACACGTAAAATACAAAACAAATTCTGAAATTTCTTGACTCCACTCCCTAATAATTATCACGGTTCAAATCATCCCTCTCATTTTGAGCAACATTAAGGAAGGAGAAAGGCTATATATATATATATGTAGTATATATACCTGCTGTCAGTACCGCCGTTGGAGGCGTTAACTGAAGCCATCCGATCAGCATGAGGATCATTCCCGCCGGCCGACGACTGTGGACTATCTACCGGCGGCTCCGTCGTCGATGCGCTTGCAGGAAAAAGGCCTGCATACATACATGCAAACCAATATATTGTAGTACTGTTCATTAATTCTCTGCTGTATCAAATTTGTCCCAAAGCCAAGAACTGTTCATTAACAAGAAGAGATGGAAATGAATACATGGAATAAGGGTGATCAGCAGCAAGAAAGCCAACTTAGCAACGTTACTGGAGATCGCCATATGGTTGCTTTCTTCTAATCTTTCTTGGAGTTGGATATCTTCTTTCATACACTCCTTATTTGAGATTTATAAACAATAATCACTACTGAATTTTGAACGTGGATTCCCAACTCGAATTTCTCTTGCTATACTCGTATTTTTGGAGACATCCGATAAAATTGGAACGACGGAGAAGATCTCTCTTGCTCTTAGTTTTTATCCCCCAAGGTTTTTGGATTGCCTTGTGCGTCGGCTTATGAAATAGCACCCATTGGAATGGCAACCGTCGGGATTCAGGAGGCTGTATTTTTTGTTTGTTTGTATGGAAAGAGTAATACATGGAGTTCTACTTCTATATATGGAGAAAAAAAATGCGTCTTATTGATTAGGGATAAACCCAAACGAAGAATGTAGGTCTAGCTGGAACTACCGGATACTACAAATTAACGAATAAAAAGAAAGAACACACAGCTGTTATCGCTTGTCTGAATTTCTACTGGAGGAAGCCAAGGGCTAGCGTCAGTGGCGCGGAGGCTGGATTAGAAACTACCCTTGTCCTATTTTCAAAATAGAAATATATATAATTAATAAAAAAATTAATAAATATAATTAAAAGTAATAATATTCAAATAATTCATTCATAGATAAAGAAACAATCAACTAATATAATTATCATGACTCCATTAATAAAGAAACCTTGTGTACACAAAAGCCCTTATAACTGATTTTTTATTTGATGGGACGTATGAAATTCATTATTGAAATCAGAGATGATCGGATCGATCATTTGTTTTATTTTATGAAGAAAGAAAGAAAGGAAAACACCAAACAAAAGCAGTCCCAACTCATTAGGAAGGAAAAGCTGCTCTGCCGGTGGAACAGCAGAAAGAAGAAGCCGAAATTACATGGAGATCGAAGCAGTTAAAGAAGGCAGAAGCAATGGCAAGCATAGTCCTGGCAGCTGCAACCGACCCAGCAATAATCAGAATCTTGACCGTCGCACATATTTGGGTAAGTCGAAGCACACGTCTGGTCGTTGCACGTCTCGTTGCAGTCATCCTGCACCGACGACGAAGTAGTATTACTTTTGTGATTGTTGTTGTTGCTCCTGTTGCTGGTGGAGGAGGAGGAAGACGATGGGGATGGTCGAGATACCGTCACTGGCAACGTTCCTCTTTCAGGCAGGGGGAGGGGCGACTTCTCGTCGTTCCTAGAACTGTTACGGTCCACATGACGTGACATTCATTTTGATATATTTCGGAACAAAAGTATATTAGTTACACGAAAACATGTCGTGATCGTATTTTTCATTTTCATAAAAAAAAATTATTGAATTCGGAGTTGAAACGAAATGAAAGCAGGGAGGATATGGTGCCAAAAAATTAATCTTCTTTCTCGCGATTCCAAGACTTTACATACCTGACATGAATCGGAGCATTGTCGTCGACATTCTCGGATTGCGGACTAACTGCTGCTCTTGATGCAAAGGAAGGTAAAACACCTGTAAATTTACGAATATTGGAAATTGTCATAACCCCAACCGAGATGCATGTACATGAGAAGGTAACCACTTTCTTACACACGCCCCCCCCCCCCCCCCCCCCCCCCCCCCCCTCAATCGAAAGTCAGCTCGTGGACTTGGAATTTGTACAGACCCGTCATATCATGCGTAGCTTTTAAATCAAAACCGCTAATGTTTAGGATGGTGAGGAGACTTGATGAATGCGTGAGTACGTACCTCACGATAAAATCAAGTCGAGTACATCAAAATGAACATACTGATTTCAATAACTCGCGAGTTGTTGAGAGGGTTTAGCCGCTTATATATATTAAGACGAGAATAGAGATCAAATTGCGTACATGGAAGGAGGATGAGAAGCAGGACGGCCAGCTTATTAGCAACTGTTCTGCTGAGAATCGCCATGGAAGGATGATTAGCCAAGCTGCTGCTGCTTTTCTTTCTTTCTTTCTTTCAAAGAGGGTTATATTTTTTTTATGTTAATTACATGTGGTATTTATACGGTATGAAGAGTAGGCAAATGCTTTGATACCTCTTTCATAGATAATAATAATAATTCGTTGATTAAGATTAATTCCTAGTTAACCAATTCGCCGTCTCTTTGGCTCTCTTGTTTCATTGCCTCCCCCGTCATTGAACAAAAACAATTATGCTCCAACTTTATTTTTTGGTAGTACATTACTTTTACGTTTAGACCAACCATTTAAACGGCCACCATGACATATACCATACCAACCGGGAGCCACTATATAGACTAGCAAGTCCCAATAATTCGAGTTATTAGAAAAGGGTCAATAGTGAATTTTATATAATGCACTCTCACATTCTCGTAGAATTCCGCAAACGAATGCCAATTCACGAGCTCGATATTAAAAAAGCTTATAACGCAGTTAGAACTATTATATTTCATCGATATAATTAATTGAAAGCTGGTAGGAACATGAACAGGACTCCCCCATTGTGACAACAAAGACCTTAAATCTTTACCATACCATAGGATGTGTCAGGTTTCGGTTTCATTATAACATTTTAGTACTTAAACTTTTCACATTTTACATATTGATCCCTTGGTTGAGGATGTCATTTGGATTTATGGATAATCCACCAATCCATAAATCCACCAATCCATTGAATCCAATCCATTTAATCCATGAATCTACTAATCCAATCCACCAATCCATGAATCAATCCATTTGCCGCCTCTAATCCTGTTACGTACGCTAGCACATCATCCATATAATAAATTGGAAGGAAGGTGATCTTTGTCGGCCGAATTTGTGATTAGTCATCCATAGCCAGCCCAGTCTTCCTTAGCTTTCTTCAGGATGGGCTAAGGCCCAGCCCGGTAAGTTCTCTACCAATGCTTTCTCTGTGACACGAAGCCCATAAAAATTACTAGCTTTGTATCCCGGCCTTTGACCGGAATGATAGTAGAGTGACTTTGTATATTTTTTCCCTCTTCTAATCGCACCAGTAATCGTCAACCCACTTACTCGACGGCCTAACATGTTAAGTTGGATCGACAACTTTGAAATTTTGAGAATGCACAAAACGTTACATCACATGAAAAATGAATTTTCAATATTAGAACTCATATATGTTCTTTTTTTATTCATTTTCGTACAGTTTTTTTTTTTTCTTCTTTTCTTTCTAACTACTGTCTTGACATCTTCTGGTACAGTTAAAGACTACACAATCGTTCTGCGACGAATTGGATGATAAGAAATGAAAGTAATAATGATAACAAACAAAAAGGCATATGTAAGACCAAAAACAAGATAAGAACTACTTTCATTTGATAAGGAGCTTTATCACAATATAAAAACTGATAAGGAGCTTTACAAAAATCATTGTTTTACTAAACCTTAATTAGCTTCCTCCCACAAAGCTTTGCTCTCAAAATCTCAGGAAACAGGGGGGGAAATTAAAATGTCTTTCACCAATGATAAGGGCGGCAGACGCAGTGATTGACTCGACATTCGCAATCCACGTAGTAGTCTGGATTTCCACACCCATTAGGGTAACTCTCAAGGCAGTTTGCGTAGGTGCAACCACCACCAGAACCTTTGCAGTCTGTCTGAACGGAAGCATTGTTGCTGCCGGAACTTGTACGAGGTCTCCTGCAGTCCGAAGTGTACTCAGCGTAGTCAAAATCGCGTTTTGAAACATAAAAAGTTTACGCTCCTGCACTTACAAGTCATAAAAAAAAAATTTGCTTGTACCCGTAATCGAAACGCTTCTACATAAAATCACGATTTCGACTGCTGCTGCATTGCGTTTTGGGGATCGAGTTACGTACCTGAGATAATTGATCTGATCATCGTGATGATCCGTGATGCTGGAATCGCTGGGAGCCATCGATGGAGGATCATCGTTACCCCGAAGAGGAGCAATCGTTCTCGTCGATTCGATTGAAGGCAGAAGGCCTGCGTGCGATTCAGGCAAATGATGATCAATACTGTGTATGTCTGATCAAAAACAAGATTAATGAAGAAGAAATTATAAGTGGAAATTAAGAGATGGTGGTAGTTAGGGGAAATTAAATTACAGTACATGGGATTAGGAGGAGCCATAAGATGAAAGGAAGCAAGATGGCCAACTTAGTGATAGTATTATTGGGCATGTTCATCATCATCGCCATGGCTGAGCAATGGTATTAGTAGGTATCTGGCTTATTATATACAACTATCAAGAGAGCTTGAGACTTTGGGTTCTATCATTATTTACAGTTTAGGATCATACTCATCATTTAATTTGATCCCTTCTTCCATAAAGGACGTAAGCAAGCAACGTATATATATATAGCTAGATTAGTGATTTGGATAGAAGAGTTTTAAGTTCTTGATGTTACTCTTTAATTATTAATTACGGTTCTTCCAAAGCTCCATTGTCAGATAAGTAAATGGCTAACAAGCAAACCAGGCCAATTGGGGATCCCATATCCCAAAAGAAAACAGAGCAAAAACAAACGAAATCAATTGCATTGATAATCATAAATAAATAAATAAATAAATAAACAGAGTTTTCTAAAACAAAAAAGAGCATTGGGTGCGTTGAATTTGACGACATCAATGATGAAAACACAACTTTCTGTGAAAGAATATGAAGTTCGTCTTTTGCTTATCCCAACCTTCATGACGGTTGATCACAAAAAGAGTCGTGCTTGCTTGAAGCGTTGGGGCTGTTACTTTTGCCAGATGGCATGACCGATGAAGATTCATCCATTGGTGGAATGGGGGATACGGGGGCAAGAAATTGTTGCATAAAAATTTGTAAGATTTTGGAGTATATCCCAACAATGCTTCAACTTGAAAATGCTTTTCGTTGTCCGCTGTGAAAATTGTTTTCGCTTGTTCAATCTAGACAATTAATTGAAGTATATTAGCAAGTATAAACTATATACATAATTAAGATGACCGGTCTAGCGCAGTTTTGAATCCTGTTTTGACTGGTCAGACCATTTGGTTTTAACTGGTCTAGCGCAATTTTAAATGGTCTATCTTAATTTTGACTTTTTTCATAACCGTCCAACCGAAATGTACTCCAACAATATTGTAGATGACCGCTGACCGGTTTCAGTTAGCTAGAGTCGGTTGAACCGCTCACCCAGTGATTGCAGCCTGAGCGCGTCAGCCCATAAAATCAATAAATTATCCACCAAAACCCCTACTTTCCCACCTTACCCCTTCTTGATCTAGATTATCTCATTTAGTTTTGTTGATCCATCCACATAAAGGAAGGAGTTTGCTCTGGAACGACGTGATTTTTTATTCAAACACTTACCCTTTATAATCTATATCTATCTATACTTAATATTATGGCTATTCAAAAGTAACTTCTTGCCACATAAGCACTTGGTGAATTCATAAGATGCCAAGGTGGACAATTTTTATTACGAACAAAAATTTATTTATTGATCTAATTATGAAACTATCTCTCTTCTTTTAATACTTCTACTCATTTATACTAAAACTTAAAATAAATTACATTTTTTGTGAAACATTTAAACAAACAAGCACACATAAGTAATAATCTTTTCTTCAATTAAACAAACTATCAAGATGAAATAGAGAGTGACATATATCGTGTTTGTTTAATAAAAAATATCTTATTAAATCTCATTAAGTAAATTTTCTATTCATTTTAACTAAAACTTTGTAATAAGTTACATTTTGATGAAAAAAACACACACATGAATAATAATAATTTTTTAATTAAACAAAATTTAAACGATGGCCTAGGAGAAAATAAGCGTTTTGACAATCAATCGTTTTTGAAAAATGAACTATATGACTTTTTTTTTTGCTATCAAACACTCACTTCTTCCTAATGAATATACTTATAAAATAAGAACAAGTATAATTTATGTAGAAAAAGGTCTGAAGATAAACTTGACATAGCAATAATTGTTATTTTTTAAAAATACTTCTTATTCATTCCGTTTAAATGAAAAACATATTAATTATGAATGCAACCTTTTAATTTATTTCTATCATTTCCATTTTATTGTCTCTCTAGAAATAAAATCCAACATTGAAAATAAGAAATTAGATAGATAAGGAAATGGTAATGCATATGAAGGTTGTTTTTTCTTTGTAGAAGAATAGGAGGGGGGAGGTACACGAGGCACGATTAGATGGCAGAAATTTGAGCAGTTGTAACATATTTTTGCATGTTAATGAAAGCAGTTCATCCTATCATTGCGAAGACGAGGTGAACCAAACCAAGGATTGTCGACTGCTCCCTCTTCCTCCTTGATCTGAAGCTGGCAACTACTCACTCTTTTTTTCATTATTTTCTTAATTTCTTCCAAATTAAAACTGCTGGATGGTAAATTTCCCCACTCGATAAGCGAATGTATTTCTTCTTCGTTTTCACAGAGTTGTTTTATGTTCTCTATTACGTCATATACTTTTATGTAAATAGGTAATATATAATTAGCAAAGGATAATTGGTTGGACTTAAGGCATATCTCCTTTGGTTGAATAATTGATCTTTTCCTTAAATGCCTATTGCAACCCGATTTCTTAGATGTTGAAATGGAAAGTAGAGTTGTGAGGGTTGTTCATTATATTCCTTATGTTCATGATTGACATGCTACTAGCTATAAGATGATGATCTGGTTAGTAATTAGTAGGTAGCAAAAGGATTACAAGCAGAAGGGAACATAATTGAGGGTTTTATAAAGGTCGCGAAGAAAGAAAATGATGGTGGTGGTTCCTCGGTTGTATATTTTGATGTTTGTTTCAATTTCTACACGTTTGTAATGACATTTGTTTGTTTCATTAGGGTGAATTTTTCCTCATTAAATCCTTAACTAAAACTTGATTTTGACATGATTGTTTTCTTACCTACTACTATTTTGATTGGTGCATAGATTCAGTTCACAAATTAGGAATCTGCAATATAGAATGAGTTGAGTTGTATTGAAGTATGCTCCTTTCATTATTTGTCTATGTTGGTATTAGGTAAAAAGCACCATTTTTTTCTTTAGGAGCTCTCTATAAATTATAAATTGTGTTTATATGCAGTTTAGTTTGCTGAAAATATTGCTTTAATAAATTAGTGACAACTGATAGTTCTGTTTTTGGTTAGTTTTGCTAGAACATTGACAAGATAAATTAATTGAGTATGCAGAAGATTGATGGATGTGGATGCTAATGTGTTTCATCATTATTCAAGAATTGCAGGTGTAACTGATAATACACGATTAATTCTCTATTATCATATACCGACATAGGAGAAGGGAAATAAAATGAAAATCTCTTCACTTATTTTTTTTATTAATTGAATCCTATTTTCTTATTCTAACTTCTTCGTTTTTTACCTTAAATTTTTTAAATTCTTTATCACTTTTTTGAGTTCGATACTAAATTTTAAATCGATAAAGAACGGTCTACAAAGAGCTCAGTTAATACAATTACATTTTTCATAAATAAAAAAGGTATAAAAGTATGAAACATTACCTAAATAATGTAAGTGAGATTTAAAATTTCATGTATATTAAATCAACAAATATAAATAATAATAACAATTAGAATACTATAACGAATTATAAAATGATCAAATATAATGCATCGCCCAACGGGCGGATAAAAAACTAGTAAAAGTAGACGAAATTACCGGACATAACTACTTGGAAACAACAATTAGATGAATCCTATTATTAATGGAGCACTTCTACTATATATGCTATATAGCATTGGTGCTTTAATGTACAACTGCTCCACTTCTACTATATATATGCTATATAGCATTAGTGCTTTAATGTACAACTTAAAGTTGTATCATAACATTAAGTGTATAAGTTTAGGTTGTACTATAAAGCAATTTGTGCCATTATGTTATGATACAACTTTACAACTTGTTGTTGCTGCCGGAAGAAGCTGCACGAGGTCCGTAAACAGCGAGTGGTAGTACTGCAGCCGTTCCTCCGTTGTCGCGGCTAGATCGGTGCTGCAGACGGTGGTTCCTGCGGGTGTTCCAGCATCGGCCTTGGATCAAACCTGATAATAAAAATAAAATAAAAAACAAAATGAAAGTATTCCGAAATTCGTATCTGAGATGACGACGATGATGATGATCTGTGGTGTCGCTGGAATCGCTGGGAGCCGTTGATGATGGAGCATCACCGTCGTTGTTTCCCCGTAGACTAGGAGCAATCGTTCTCGCCGATTCGCTTGAATGCAGAAGGCCTGCAATCAGGGAATCCCAATAACTCGAGTTGTTAGGAGAGGTTGAATCGTGAATCATATACCGTGTCCGGGCACCATGTGCTTAACAGAAATGGGAAACAGATGGGGTCAGGTCATCGGGAATTGAACACAAGACCTCTCGGTAACAAAAGGCTCTGATACCATGTCAAGAACCAGTTTGATCCCAATATAATACGAGCGGTTGTGAAATGTTCAATCGTGAATTATATACCGCGTTTAATTACTAACAAAGGTGGTGGTGGGGGTGGGGGGGGGGGGGGGGGGGGGAATAGAGTACATACATGGGATTAGGACGACCCATAAGATGAAGGGAACCAAGATGGCCAACTTGGTAGTGATCATCATCGCCATGGCTAGCTAGCTGGGTGTTCTTGAAGTTAAAGATGGTTATGTATGGATGGATGGTGAGCAATGGTAATATATAGGAGGTATCTGGTTTATATACAATTCATACTTAGGGTTTCTTTTCATTATTTACAGTTTAGGATCAATTCATACTCATCATTTGATTCCTTTCTTTCCCTAAACGACGAAAGCAAGCAACCATCTATATGTATATACATATTGCTAGTTGAGTGATTGGGATAGAAGAAAGTTGTAGTTCTTGGGTGTTATTTCTTTATTTCGGTTATTCCAAAGCTCCATTGTGTCATTGATTAAGATGATGCCTCTATGTATAACATGTTTTGTACGTATGTATGCCTTCTATCTCCTCTTGATCCGTGACAGATAGGGATGGCAACAAAACTCGAAACCATGCGCGGGTATCCTACCCGATCCAATCCAGTTAACGCGGGTAAAATCTGTGTTGACGGGTTTTGGATCGGGTTCGGGTTTAAACTCGTTCACTATTCACCGGGTTGGGTTGAGTTTGGATTTAGGTATACCGGCCCCGTGAATACCCGCTCACAACCATATAATTAATTTTCCCGATATATTTAATATTCTAAGCAACTAATTTTTTATTTACATTTGTGGAGACGTGTCTAATATTTCTTTCTGATACGTATAGAATGAAGTTGATATTATCGAGTGGAGAGTGAAGAAGTTTAATTGACAAGGAGGAAGAAGCTTTCAATTAATCATGTTGTTTATGGATAATTTGTGATTTACTTCAATTTTCTTAAGTTTTTTAGATTGGTGTTGAACAATTTGTATGGTTAATTTGCGATTTGCATGCATTTTCTAGAATGATGTTTTATATATGGATAATTTATATTGAGAGATTGGTATTTGACATTTATTTTGATAGGAACTTGTTATTGTAAATTTTTTACAACAAAACCCCATGGATGGATTAAAAAAAAAAAGATGATACTAGGTGGATGGTGGAGGGTTGGAATTTTGTATTACAGAGTAATAAATCCAAACAGTCCGAAAAATAATAACTAAATACAAATATTTAAACAAACATAAGCCAGCGTAATTCTATCGAATTGCCACGGTCGGCTCGATCTCCGAACAAGCCACATTCGGCGCCGGTTGCGAGTCAAGCTATTCGTTATTAGTACCCAATTGCGCCACTCCGATGACAAATTGATCTGTTCGTGATAGACATCTTCTTTGCATAAGATCAATTGAATTAGAAACGAAAAATCGACGATCATGATTCGTCGAAATATATGAAACAAAAAAAAAATTACATGTACAATCTTAGAAGTTAGACTCTACGATTTACGAATCGCACAAGCAATCGCAATAATTGTAATAATCCGGGTCACAGACGCAGCCCACTTTGCAATTCCTTTCAGCATCTTGACCATAGCACAGATCTCGGTGATACCATTGGCATTGATAGTCGTTGCAATAAGCATCGCAATATTTCTCCACCGAAGCTGTAGCGTTGTTGGATGCTTCAGCTTTAGGTCTCATGACTACACCTGTTCCTCTTTTCGCCACCAGTTCTTGGGTTGCTAATAAGTTCTTGTTGTTGCTGCTGCATTTTTATTGACGGGGATTACGTTAGTTGACCAATAATTAACGAGATTGCAGGAGAAAATACGCCCTACAATGTGCATGAAAATACAAATTAAATTTGTCCAATGATTAATTGATAAATTTGTGCGAGGAAAATAGAATATGTACATGGCGTAATATATCTCGTAGCGGTCAAAGAACATTACACCAAAAATAAATAAGATATGGGAAAAGATCCCGGGGAATAACCCAAACCGTACGTGCGTGAGACTTTCATCTCGCACGACTCCTAAGTGATAAAAAGAAACTACATAATGCCTCGATGATGAGAAGCATACCTATCGTTAGTCGGAGCATCGTTGCCATTCCCCGACTTCGGACTAACTACTCTCGATGCGCTCGAAAGCAAAACATGACCTGCAACAAGCAAATATCCGTATCTGAAACCGTTTCAGCCACTTTCAGAAAAAGCTTGGAATACAAATGACGAAAAAGATTCAAGATGTTTATGTTATGTTGTTCTAAAGGCAAAAAGAAATACGTAGAAATTAAGATGGACAGATCGAGTACGTACATGGAAGGATGATGATGAGAAGCAAGACGACGACCAACTTATTGGCAATGGTACTGCAGTTGGGGATCGCCATGGCTATATAGCTATTTTTCTTGCTTTCTTTTGAGATAATTTTTCTTTTCGTCGGAAAAAGGTTCGGAATGTTACAGTATTTATACATGTTGAACAATTGTTGCTTGCATGTATATATAGAGTTCGAAGGGGATGCAAAGGCTTGGATATTCTACCTGGTATATATAATTAATTCATTAGTTAATATTCAATTTTCTTGTGCATTAGGGAATTTTTTTTTTCGGTGTGGTTGTTAAACAATTCCAAATAATTTGCTTCTCTAATTGTTTCATAGGCCTCTCCGTCGTGAAAGAAAAACCAACTAATTAATATAATTACACGTGTTTTTTTTGGGAGTACATTTACGCTACTTATGATAGAACAACCATTTAAACGGCTCACGATGCAACCTATGATAGGATAGCTTGGAAGGCGTTATAAGCTATTTTTGTTCTTCATAAAAAAAAAAAAAAAACCATTCTTGTAATCTTGTTCTTGGTGTTCTTCTGCCTTGTCATTGTCTTTGTTATCAACTTATATATGTAAAAACGAAGAGTTGTCACCCATAACAAGGTGAAAACTCTTAACTGCAATGTCAGGATTCATTCAATCAAAATGCAAATTCATGTCATTTGGTCAAGCTGTAAAATTTATTCCATTGATGGACACCGAAATGCGCAGGAGAAAGTAGAAACCAATGGCAGTTTCAGAGGAAACATGTTTGGCTCTGAAAGCCGCCTATCATACTAAAATGTTACTCAGTCGGGCAGAGAACCTACTCCGTAGCCTCCGCTGGTTGGGAGACTTCATTTTGTTTCAAGTTCTCGAGTGCAGAGATCCGTGCATCGAGTGTCCCGTAAAGGCCTGTTACCTAGGGAAACAAATGAAAACGAAAAAAATGAGAGCTAAAAGAGACAGAATGCTCAACAATGCATCACACCATTCTCCAGAAGAGGAAAACAAGCTGAACTAGCAAGTTTGCTTTGTTAATTTATCTACTCAAATACCCTTCCATATGAAAGGATGCATCTACACACAGTTGTAGGTCCTCGAGCATTTCTATGCCAATTTCTCTGCTCGATTTACTGCAGTTCTAACCGGGTAGTGAACCTTGACATTTGAAATGAAATTGGACTACACATTGGTCATTGGAAGAAATTGCTAGTTGAAGTTCAGAAAAGGTCAGATGCTGAGAAATGGAAAGATGGCCCATCTTCTGGAAACACGCTACATATATATATATCAGCAGACAGGAAATTCAGTTGGTTTTAGAATTTGTAACTCTCTCAGCAATTAAGAATGTTTCAGAGAGAGATGAATAGCACTACATGATTCAAGAAAACAAAAATTCAAATGATCCAGTCAGAAGGAGATAAGTCTTCTGAGTGGTCCACGCACATTATTACTTCCTCAGTCTGTTCTTAATCAAACAAAGTGATGAAGAGGGAAAAGAGAATCGAATTAACTACCAAGACTAGCTCAACTGTACGATGGACATCATAAACTACAAGCATTCGAGCAGTTCGATCGAGGCCACAATAAAGAATAATCTAGGTGTTGGCACAAAAGCATTGAAGTATGGAGGGTGATTCTGCAGAGCGGTTTTCTGTTGAATTGTGGAAATAGAGAAAAGAATACAATTTGGAGTCTCTAGTTGCTGGCTAGACACCAATGCATGGATTGTCAATTTGGAAGGATACAATTAAGAATGGAGATCAAGCTCTAAGAGTTATCCTGGTATAAGATGCAAAGACAAAAGGTCTATAAGAGCTCTCTCAAGGGCAGGTGGTGAAAAGCACTGCTGCCCTTCATAGACCTGGATGATGACACCTCAGAAGCACCTTAGAAAGGAGAAAAGGAGTTTTCTGAACAGAGAACAAGCATAACTATTTGTTTCCCTTCTTTCGTCTACTTCTTTTCTGATGACAATGCAACAGAAGCAATCCAAGAAAATGCCAAGATTGAAGCTTAACAGAGTGGGTTTCATCGAGTATTCTCCTAGTTCTTATGTTCATAACATATTTGAAAAGGATGATCACAAAAAGAGTTCCAAAGATAGGAACTTGATCAGAAGGGCACAGGATTCCCCGTTCTATTCCCGAGGCTGGACGAATGGAGTTTGAGATGAAGAGAGATAACCCCTCCAGGTTGGGGGATCTAATGAGGCTCAAGCTCCGTACCAAACAAAGAGAAAATGCAATCCGTGTAAAAGTTATTTCCTAGCATCTCTAAATGCAGTGTTGCAACAAAGCTATATAATTTCTGCTTCCCGCAAGAAAACTCTTACAGAAGCCTCTGATCATCGAAATGCCAATCAACTACACAAAATCTGAATTGCCAGGAGGAAACTAAATCTACCAACCAACCCGAAACCCCAACGAAGAAAAATATGGAATTCCAAACCTACTTAACACAAAAGCAATCAGCTTCCCGCAAGAAAACCCTGATGAATCCAAGCTAAAAGCAACGTCCTAATCTTACATTCAGCGAATAAATTTCTCGTGCCAACGGGCATTCGTAGAAAAAAAAAGGAACAGCCTTTCCGGCAACAAAAATACCTGTTGAGAAATTGATTCATGAGCCACCTTGTAATCCTTGTACAGACTGTAGAGCCCGACGAACGACGCCGTCGCTGCTCCGGCGAAGAACGACGCCAATCTCACCCTCAGCACATAACCCATCGCCGCCTTCTCCTTTTCCTCTCTCAATTTCTGCTTTTCCCTCTTCGCTGCTTTTTCCCTCCGGCGGTGCCAACTAAAACTGTGAACAGACTGACACGGCGTCGTATAAGCAACCATCGGAGAAACCTCGTGTTTGACATATACGACGTCGTTTCGGTCCCAGTGACGTGGCCCGTGGAAGAAAACGTCCTACTGGGCTATAAATAGTTTCTGCAGAGTGGCAGGAAAAGCCTTCCTGCTTTGGACGTTTTCTCTGTTCTCTTTCTGCTGCGCCTGACAACAGACAAAGACCAGAAAGAGATAGAGAGATAGAGAGAGATGGAGTGAAAAGGAAGGTGAAGGAGACGAAAGGGGTTTTAGGTTTTTTGTGGGTTTTCTACTGCATTTTGTGGGGAGACAAGGAAGAAGAAAAAAAATGACGCAGACGCCACCGCCACAGCCGCAGCAGGGGATGCTGATGAACACTCCTCCGGGAAACGTCACCACCGAGCAGATTCAGAAGGTAGTAATGTCATCTCTTCCTTTTCCCCGTTTTTGCATGGAGTTTTTTTTTTTTTTTTCCTTCTTCTACATTTCATTCCCCAATCGTGATTCTGTAGTGAAATCTCTCACGCTTTCATGGGTTCTTGTGGATCAAGGTCTTGAGTCTCATTGGATTCGTTGGGTGTTTACAGTGTGAGTGTGCCATTTCTTTAAATTGGATTTGGTCGACATTGCATGAGCAACAAGAGTAAGGTCATGTGGCATTGCTTTGCTTTGTGAAAGGGAATAGCAGGAACAAGAACTTCTCTTTTTTCTGTTTCGTTTTACTGTTCTTTACCATGAAGTCCTTGGGGCTATTTCTTCATTTGATCAATGATTTGTAATGCTTGGGTTTGGATTCACGATGGGGAGGGGGAAATGCAAGATAGTCAGGCTTGTGACTCCGTAAAAAATTTGTGGTGCACTGATTATGCTTCACTACCGGATTCTTGGAGGCAGTTTGAAGAATCACAGATATATTTGATTGCTTCCGTTAGTGTTATGCATCACCTTTGATCTTGGTTCTCGTTATCTGTTGCAGTACTTGGATGATAACAAGCAGTTGATCATGGCTATCCTAGAGCATCAGAGTGTCGGGAAGTTTGCTGAATGTTCCTCGTGAGTGACATCAACTAGCCCATCTTTCTTTGTCTATTGAGACTTCATTAAGACTTCCGCATGTAGTTCAATTTGGGAAGTCCTTTCGTTTGTGGTCAGCCATCTCACTCCTGCACGAGCCTGAAAGATAGTATGGAAACATCCCCAAGAAAATTTTCAGCTCTGTTCTATTCTGAAGCTATGCTGGCTGACACCTGTATTCCAGCTAAACGTAGTTGGCTGTGCTGTATTTGAGCATGGCCAACGTCGGGAGTTCTGTATAGATAAGAGAACAGGTGTTATTAGGACTAGTAGAACAGTCTTGTGGGGCGTGTAAGTCTTATAACTTCTGCGATACATTGGTTAGAATAAGGCATTTCTCACTCTAAGATCAATAAGCCAGCCAGAAGGTGAACGAGTGTGCAGTAAATGAATTTTATATGTTTGTCTGGATCTGCTTACGTTCGTTAGTCTATAACTTCTGCTCTTGTTCCACCGTCCACATTTTTATGTTTGGCTGGATCTGCTTACTTCCTTCTCTGGGAATCGACATGGAAGTTGTTAATTCTCAGTTGCACCTTTAAGGGTTTTCCTCCTTTCTCCTCTTCCCTCGCTTTCACCTAAAATTGATGTGTTGTTGGCTTGGCTTTCGTGGATGAGTTAAATGGACCAGCAAGTTTGATGCTAAGCAGTTTGGAAAGAACTGTTGTGCTTGGAATCACCTTGTAGCAGAAAAGAATTACTAAATTCCGCTTTTTCTTTGCATGCGACGGGGGGAGCTGAATCAGTTTGCAAAACCAGCTACAACAGAACCTGATGTACCTAGCTAAGATTGCTGATGCTCAGCCACCACCACCACAGCCACAAGGGACAGCACCACCAGCACCAAATGTTCAGGTAAAAAATTTGCACAACCAAAATATAACTTGATTTGATTGCTGTTTTTCAAACGAATTGATTACCCATTGCTCTTTTTGTGTGTGTGTGTGTGTGTGTGTGTGTCTACATATACATTCAGATGGCGCCGGTGCAACAGGAGCAGCAGCAACAACAACAACAACATTACATTCAGGCATCCCAGGGTCAAATTGAATGGTCGCAGCAGCAGCAACAGCAGCAGCAGCAAATGTACCATCAAGCTCCTCGGCATCCTTTTCAGATGAACGACCCTAAGCAACAGCAACAGCAACAACAGCAGCAGCATTCCTATCAGAGATAGGAAAACATGTCATCCTAGCGTCTCACGTGTGTTCCGAGTACTTTAGTTTCAAGGTTGCGATTCAATGAGCACCAGTATATGCATGGACTCACTTTGCTTTGTATTGAAGTGCGCCGAAACTTATATCCGTCAATCCTCTCCCATTTTAGGCTAACCCCGTGGCGTGGTTGTTCCCCGTTTGTTTGATATGAAATCATATCCTGTTGATTTGTGAAGCAACATTGGATTTGGCCGAATTGTTCGATTTCAATATCCAAAACCCAACTACGCACTAGAGGCTGGGCTAATTTTGTGGCTAACCCATGGTCATAGCAATTGAAGGCAATGCAGTGATAAAAGGAACATCAACAACGCAACGGTCCTATCAAAATGCAACTTTTATGCAAAGCAACAACCCAACATATTCCACAGCCATTGTAGATTTCCTCCACTGCAGAGAATACCATGAGATGCATTGCAACTGCAAGGTAATGGTGTGGCGAAAAGACATTTCCTTCTGCTACGGCAGCCAAGCATAAAGGGCAGCACGAAAAAAGCAACATATATGGGAATACACCAATCATATTGAAGACAACGAAGAACAAATTTCCCAGAAAACCAACTTCTTTAGTCAGGATCTAATAACTCGTTTCTGTTTTTGCAGCAGGTAAGCATTTCCCAAAAGATTCCTCCACTCAACAAAACCTCTACCAGCCAATGATTTGCTGCATAACCCCCCTCAACGGACGCATCCAGTTTAAGAATACCTCCTACAAGGCCGCAGAGTTACCATCATATCATTCTACGGATTCAAACCGTTTTCCCTATGACAACCTTTCATTCTTGGTCTGGATACTTTCTATCTTCTAGAAGTAGTGTTTCCAGTGACCCTGCAACAATGCAGAGCAACAAGATATCAATAATTCATCAACTGACAGATAATGCATATAAACTTCTTAGACAGAAATACACCATCTTGGAAACAAGACTTTTAAAGGGATTCAAGACGATACCTTCCCTGCTGCTTCCCCACAAAACTCGAATTAGGCCTAGCGTGACTTGAAACTTTGCTCTGACCACTGCCACTCAAATCAGCTCCTGCATTAGTCTCTTGACTGTTATCCTTCAATTTGCTTAGTATCTTGACATTTGACATGCCACCAGTGGCGCCAAAACTAACACCATTTAGGTGGTTGGAGTCGGTAGAAGGAAACTTTTTGGCCCGGTGAGACTGTGCCATTGGGGTGAGGGACATGGTAGAGAATGATGAGTAAGGAGTGGAGGATGCAGCTGCAGCAGCAGCTACTTTGGCAACCGCAGCAGTAGCAGCTATCATCTCTTGTGCCCCTTCTCTTAGCTGAATATACTCACCCTCAATCAAGAATAGCTGAAACCCATCACAGCCCAAAAGTCTTAAAGTAAGACAATGACTCGTTAGAAAGAAAATAACTTTGGAGTATGGAGTGTACGTCCAGTACCATACCTCTGGATGACCAGCAACAAAGTCATCTAGTTTCCCATACTTTTTCTTGTAGTCATGCCAATGAAGAGGTGCTAGCATCTTTCCTAACCTATTTGGTAGCTGCAATGGAGCAGGAAAAAAGTATCAAGTTATTTCAAGTCCTCCAAGAATATGCTTGAGAAACATCTGAAGCAAATTAGTTTCAATAGCCAAGTACTAACAAACCGTTGAGTTTATGCGAATTCTACCACCAGCAGGAATTGTACGAACTATGCAAGCCAATAAAGATCGTTCATCAATAAGGGGAGGCTCCAATGCCTTTCCAGCAGTCGCGATATTGGCCTGACCAGTCGGCGTAAAAGCTTCAGGGACAGTTGTACCAGGCCCATTACTAATGACTGTTTCAGTGAGACTAGCAGATTGAACTGAAGCTTCAGGGAGTGAGACACCAACAGCAGAACTCTGTTGTTCTTCAGACACAATCTGCCTCTGTAATCCATCATTGGCCAAGCTAACAACATTTTGCTCCTGCGCCAGTTCAAATCCAAGTAATCTCTAAGCCTCAAAACTTTGATATCGAAACCAATGATAAATTCTAAAAGAGAAGAATGGTAAGTAGACAAAACCTGCGGTTCAATTTTCTGCTCGAGAGAGTTTAACCGTAATGCTTCACTAAATTGAACAGAAATATGTTGTAGGCTTTGATCCGGCTGATTCCCAACCAAGTAACTTCTATCAATCGACTCAAGAACCTGAAAACATAGTAATTTTATTACTTAATGAAAAAAATCAAAGTGGTATACTTGTTTGATCGTACTAAAACATGTTAACAACAAGAACCTGTTGGTCAACACTGGATGATGAGATCACAGAATCAGGCTGAGCCCCTTGATTTATATGAACATCTAGATAGTCTGATCGATATCCTTGCCCATTAACAGACATGTCATAATATTTTGTTTCTGATCTATCAAGGTTCTGCTCACTTTGAGACGGTGTCAGTTGATCCTGTGTAGAAATGTGTGAGGCTTCGGTAGCAGCCTGTAGGTAAGTGCAAAGAAGTAAGGCAAGCAGGATTACAAGGCAAATATTTGAATCCCAAACCAAAAGAAGTCAGACCGCTCCTAAACCATGGGACGGTAGAAGTACAAGCTTAAAAGATAACATTCAACAGAACCTGCTGAGCCTGCCACTGTGGAAGGGATGACATTGCTGGTACTGAGTGAAAATGTCCCACTTGAGACGGATGAACATGTGATGGCATTGACTGAGGAATCCCCTGTTGATGCAGAATGAAGGGATGCAGTGCTGTCATCTGTCCAGGTGGAATGTAGGTTGGCATTCCCAGTAAAGATGATGAGGAGATCGGCATGCCAGCAACATTGTTGGTCTGGCAACAAACACAAAACAAAATTTTACTTCCCATTGAAACTTCCAATGCTGGATCAGCACAAGGGAGAAATAGGCACAAGTCGGACAGCATATGAATTGCTAGACAAAATTAAAAACACAATCCTTGTATTAATCCATGTTCTCCAGCCTCAAACAAACACAGATAGCAAGCCAAGTAAGAATCCACCAAGCAGGTTCATACACACACTCTCCAGCTCGTTCATTTGTTCAGCATAAAGCTCCGCCAATCTTACATTGTCCACTAAGCCATTCACTGCAGACCCTTTAAAGTTACTAAACCTAGAGGAATTTATGGTTCGAATATAATATCCTATAGAACAGAGGAGCCATTCACTGCAAAGCCTACCTGATTTGCAGCATTTCCAGAGGATGCAAATGATGAGACACTATCAGCACTCCCATTTGAATGTGCCCCATTATTAGCATTTGATGCGCCACTTCCATTTACAACTAGTTGGTTTCCAGAAGTCTGACCAAGCTTAGCTGAGTCATTTGAATTCGTCTGAGAAAGCCGAGACTCATCAGGGTAGGATCCAGTCCTATCAGCCAGCTCAACCTGAAGCTGTTGTATGGTATATACATGAAGTCTCTCCATTTCTATGAACTGCAATGTCAACCAAAAACAACAAAGACATACGTCAGCCCACAGTTACCAAATAACGAAGCATCAATTTGAATTAAGCTTTCAAATGAATAAATCAGTTTGTTCGATTGACAGATGAAGCAAAGAAAATAAAACAGATGACAAAGACTGCCAAAAGCAGGTTCACAACCATTTCATGTATAAATGTAAATCCTAATTAGCCACAGACCAGCAAAGTTTAAGAAAAGACAATACAGCAAACAAACCTGTCTCTGACAGCCAAGCCACAGTTGATTATATTGCTCAATCCGTTCACGCAGTTCAGCCTGTAAATTAGATTGCAAGGCATCCATCTCCTGAACACGTGCAATCCAAACTTTCAGTTGTTCGTCCTTCAGGTAGATAGTCTCCTGATCAACCCTACGCTGAAAGAAAAATGGCATTAGACATCCTTGCCTCATGGAAAATAATCTTCTAGACACCAACCAGGATTCCTTCCAATCAATTCAATGTAAGATTTACAGGAAAAATAACAAATAGATACAGAGTATCAAGACACCGAACCTTGATAGCCCATGTCAGACCATGAGCTACACGAGAAACATAAATGAACTAACCTGTTCTTGCAACTCAAGAATCTGTCTCTCTTTATCCTGGATGTGTTCTTGAAACTCATGTAATTGCTGCATGTGCTGTGCTTTTTCAGCCTCAGAGTGATCGCGCTCCCTTCTGAACAAGGAAAAGTTCGTTGAGATTCTTTCAGATTTTGGATCAACAGAAGAACCAGAGAAATGCACATATCTAATAACGGTTTTAAAGCATTAGAACCAAACTGAACATACAGGCTGTTAGTCTAAAATACTTCGAGACCAGATAGAGAAGCGAGTCTGGCAGTCGTCAAACATAGTGATTTCAATATACACATAATACATTTCATAATAAGATAATATATTTCTCCTCTTCGTCTACATCCTGAGGGTATTTCTTCGCCGAACGACCAACAATAAGACGGGGGAGGGGTTGATCAAAAGAAAGTGCATCTCATACTCTCACCTGAAAGTAGCAAGTTCTTTGTTTTGCTCTCTAAGAAGGTCCTCTTTAGCCCATGCCTAAGTAAACAAGAAGATCAAATCACACAATTTACAGGTAACAAACAGCACCTGATGTAAGAGCCAGAGAAAGAAGCCCACAAACCGCTTCATTGTCCAATTTCACAGCATGTAGCTCCCTGTTCATCTCTTCAATTCTTCTTTCCAGGTCATGTATGGCCTGCTCTCTCTCGTGGAGTTTTTCCTGAAATGAAATGTGTATTCACAATTGAGAGGTGAAAGAAGTTGCAGCTCCAATTGTTATCCTTCTGAAAAGCTACTTCATTATTCCTCCGGCCAAAACAGTTATACACACTATGCAGCTGAAGGCGGAAGGCATGCAGAATGTCATAGAGGCAAATTACCAAAATGCACACTCTTGCTAGTATAATAGCCCACCTGAAGCTGTGCAGAAGAATCTTCACGTTCCTTGATTTGAGCATCAAAGCTATTTTGAATCTCCAATATCTCCGATCTAGCAATCATTTGTGCTCTTAGCTCAATTTCCATCTGCTGCAGCTCTTCCCTTTGTCTAGCAAAGGAATGAACCCGCTGACGTAAAATGTCATTGTCCAAACTCCCATCAACATTAATAGAGCAGAAATCCACATCAACTGGCTCTCTCCCATGCTGCACCTTGATAAATAACAAAAACGAGTTCACTTTCTCTACTCTGAACATGAACCAAAGCCTGGCAATGCCAAGTTTTACCTCGTAGATTGTTCTCTCATCATACTGCCCTAACTTGGAACGTTCCAACTCCTAGGATCAACATTATCTAGTTATTTGACTAAGATAGTGACCTTATAGGATGCTAAAGGTTATGCCACGGATCATCAAAATCAGATTTCATGTAATGTTCACGAAAGCCAATTAATTTCAGCATTTCCTTACTGCCGAGAAATGTTTCCCATATAAACAGACTACATAGAGGCTGCTATCCGTAATTAGATGGCCAACTCAACCAACGACCAAGCTACTGAAACAGCAATTTCAAGGAAACCCATATGTAACAAACAGCTCAGAATCAGCAAATAAGCAATTCTACCACACATGCAGACATTTCTACAAGCAAAAGAGAGAAGGCGCAACCCTAATAGGCTAATACCACCACAGTCAGGCACGGCAACGCTAGGCAAAAAAACAAGCTATTCCACTTCACTTGAGGAATTACGCAACACGGATTGCACCTGACGACCGTCAAATTCCTACATTCCTCTCCCATAACCCAAACACAAGCTCGAACGAAAATCATAAGAGGGAAACCCATAAAAACACCCTACCTCATCGCTGGGGTTTCGAGCAGAATGGTGGTCCGACACGGCACGCCACTCCTTCCTCGAGGACGAACTCATCGGCAGAGAGCCACCGCGAGAGGCGGCGACACCAGCCGCGGCCTCCATTTTTCAATCAAGAAAGTCACCGACCAGCAGTCCAATCCCCAAACCCCCCCTCCTCTCCGGCGACGATCAAGAAGAGAAAACCCTAGAAGAGAGCGCGCGCGTGAGGTGGGGGAGAGAAAGAGAGAAACGGGCGCGAAGAAGAAACCCTAGAATCCGCTAAATCAGCCGCGAAGGGGAGAGAGCTGACACGACGAAGGACATGAAAATGGGGATCGAAGCGGAGGAGGGAGAATTGGAGCCGACTTGAGTCCTGTGAGTGGGCGAGTGAGTGAGAGAGAAAGACGGAGCCCGGGAGGTTTTGTATGTAATTAGAAGGTTCTTCAAGGGTCTTGACGTGTAAATAGTGAAGAATTGCGTGCGACGAAGAAAGAAAAAATGACTACGTGAGAGCGAGAGACCGGAAGATGATTGGGTGCAAGATGCGGGTTGGTTGAGTGGGCTCCCGCCATTTGTCAGGCCCAAAGGTAAATGTATGCATTGGGCCTGTTAAACCGAATCAATCGGCCCGCTTTGTAAACCCAAGCCCAATCCAGCTTGCTCTTTGAGCAAGCCCATTTTTAATTGGCCTTTTTAATTTTGTTCAACGGCCAGAGAGAGGTAGACGAGGACTTAAACCACATTGATTACGTATAGCTCGATGTCACAGGCTCTCTCTCTCTCTCTCTTTCTTCTTTTCCTTCCTTTTTCCTCTCTCTCTCTTCCATTTCTTCTTCCTCCATTGTCGTCTCTCTCTCTCTTCTTCAAAGCCCCCAAACCAAACCCGAAATCTCACAAACAAACAAGAAAGAAAGAAAGAAAATTTCCCCCAAATGCTTTGAAACCCAACTCCCAGCTTCTCCATCTTTCCTCTCTCTCGGTCACACCGTCGCCGGCGGACTGAGAAATGCGCCGGGAATTCTCGTCCTGATCTCCTCCGATCAGTACCCAATTGACCATCTCCCCTCGAATTCCATAAACCCCTCTACTCCATGGGGCAGTGCTGTGCGAAGGGAGCGGTGTTGTCCGATCAGGCGCCGCAATCGGCGTCCTTCAGCAACAATGAAGCAGCTCAGGGGAGGAGTAACAACAACAGCAGCAGCAACAACCATCAGGGTGCGGCGAAGTCGCCGTCGTCGGTCCCGACGACTCCGGTCTCCGGGGATTCAAATAACGGTAGCTCGTATGCTGCTAGTCCGTTTCAGAGTCCCCTGCCGCACGGGGTCCCGCCGTCGCCTTCCCCGTCCGGGACGCCAGGGAGGAAGTTCAAGTGGCCCCTGCCGCCGCCATCTCCGGCGAAGCCGATCATGCGGATGATGAGGAAGAAGGGCCTGACGAAGAAGACTCCCAAGCAAGGCCCGATTCCGGAGGACGGGGAGGGCGGCGGCGGCGGTGGGGATGAGAGCGAGGTCCCGCTGGACAAGAATTTCGGGTACCCGAAGAACATTGCGGCCAAGTACGAGCTCGGGAAGGAGGTGGGGAGGGGGCATTTTGGGCATACTTGTTGGGCTAAGGGGAAGAAAGGCGAGCTCAAGGGCGAGTCCGTCGCTGTCAAGGTCATTTCCAAGGCCAAGGTACTGTACTACTGCGCGTATAATGCCGTCCAATTCTTCCTCTCTTTCTCTGAATTTTTGCTTCTTTCATTTTTCCTGTTCGTTTTCCAATTGATTGGTTCATGATGGCTTGGTCAAATCTGATCGAGGGTCTCTGGGTTTGACTTTTAATCCATTGAAATTGCAAATTGGGGGGAGAATGCGTCCCAATTTCCACCGCTGCAATTTCGTGCTTTGCTTGACTTGTTGGTTTATGAACTTTTCAAAGCTGACTTAGGATTTGCGGGTTGATCACTGTGCTTTCCGTTGGTCAGCTGCTGTGGACTAAGATTGTTAACAGTCCAGCTAACTCCACGTTTCAAGGGGGCTAGATAATTCGTGATGAGAATTGAAGTGGGTGGTTTGGAATTTTGCAGCATGAGTAGTCACATTCCTCAGCTGATTATATGATCTTATAGCTTCGAGGAAAAGCAACAAGATTGCAAATAATGGTGGTAGAGTTTGATGGGTCTCTCCCTACTTGTCTCCTCCTTCCCTTTTGTTTTCTTGCTCCTCTCGCTTTCATGGGAGTGAGGACAAGAAGTGGCCTGTGGAGTGTCTTCGTCTTGCTGGAAACTTGGAGGAAATTTTACAGTTTTTAGGTATCATTCTGAGCTGGAACCACCAATGCTTGCTGGCATGAAGCATTGACACCTGTCATCTCTGGGGGATTAAAGCTGGAAGTCTCTGGATTAGGAGATGGTATGTTCTAAGACATATTGATGGATACAAGGTTGTGGAAAGCAAATGTATAGGATAAGATGGTAAGGTGTATCTATCACCTTTTAGGTCGTGAGCAAGGAAGACAACAATACATGTCTGGATGGAAAAAGACCTTGCAGCGTCTGTTGGTTAACTTTTTCTTTTTTTGTCAAATTATGGCGGTGGAGGCTGTTGTCACTATGAGGAATGTGTTGCTGGTGCACTATACTTTTAGTTTAGAGCAAAACAGTTGACATACGAAGGGTGAGTGAGAAGGTCTTCCACTGTGCTTATCTTTGAGACCTTGTATGTCTGGGTGGAGGCGTTTATACTCTCCCAAAGAATCATGCAGTGTTTACCTTGAGAGCTTGTTCTTTTAGTTGGAAGAGGAAAAGAGGAACTTGGCAATTAGTCAGAAGATGGAAAGATTATGAATGTTGAGTCGACTGGAAGGGATGACGATATATGTATTTTCAATGATTGAATATCCTATTTACTTCCATTAAATCCATTAGAAGATTTAACTTCGGCTCCATTGTCTTGGTTTTACTGTTGCTCCTAAACTGGTGATTAATTGCATTTGTTTAGTGTACTCATTGGGTTCTGTAAACTTCTTCTGTCACTAACTTGTTCTCATTGCAGATGACAACAGCAATTGCCATTGAGGATGTTCGCCGGGAGGTAAAAATATTGAAGTCATTGTGTGGCCATAAGCACATGATAAGGTTTCATGACGCCTTTGAGGATGCCAATAACGTCTACATTGTTATGGAGTACGTACATGTATTCACTCTTTTACATAAACGGGTCTGTCTTATTATATCAGTTTCTTTGTGGTTAAAGGAAAAATGATTTGACCATTGAGAAAATGTTGCTCAACCCTTAAGATTATCGAGATTAGCTGTCATGCTTATCTTGTATGCTATAAAATGTTTCTAATGTAATCTAAACGTGTTTGTTTGTCAGATTATGTGAAGGTGGAGAACTTCTTGACAGAATTTTGTCGAGGTAATAGCAATTCATATTCCCTCTTTCTATGTGATTAGATAATGTTGCTGAAAATTCTCCATGTTAATTAGAATAGTTTCATGATGCACATGTCAGTTTGCTCCTTTATTTAGGAGGTAATTGGCGCATTGGGTTATGTTTGTATTGTAGGGGTGGGCGGTACACTGAGGAGGATGCAAAAGCCATTGTCATTCAAATTTTAGGTGTAGTTTCCTACTGCCATCTTCAAGGTGTTGTACACCGTGATCTAAAGCCTGAGGTATAACATTATGATTGTATTGTGGGCAGCTATACTCACATATATGGAATTATTCTTTGCTTTCCATTTTGTAGTCTAATTGAATAGAAGTTCATATATAAAGTGTCTTGAAGATCTTCTGTCATGTCTCTTCAATTTTTTATTCTCAGCTTCTAACTGAATACTCTCTCTGACCTTTCGCAGAACTTTCTGTTCACCACTAAAGATGAGGATGCTCCAATGAAGATTATTGATTTTGGCCTCTCTGACTATGTTAGGCCAGGTAAGAGTCGCTATACTCCAAACTACTGTAATCATTGATTGAGATTTCACGTCAAGCAAAACCAATTACAGACCTACAATTTCAGTTCACCGAAACAAACATGAGTTAAGTGTTTGTTGCTTTTCATATCTGTTCGACCCGTTTAAGTGTTAGGCTTAAGTGAAGGGAATAGTAAATCATTTCCATATTAGTGAACTTAGGCAGACAATGATGAACTTTGTAGATGTGTTCAAGCTCCTCAAATTATTTTTTAGTGGTTTGCTGATAAGTGAGTTTGCGTTTGTGATCGAATATTTCATGATTGATTGAATATGCTACTGATTCTGGAGACTTTTTTATTGCATTTCATTTTGTTTTTCAGTAAATTATGTTGGTCTCACGGTTTCTTCAATTTTTGGTGTAGTTGAAGCAACTTGCATACTCTTTTGCTTTTAATTTCACTCAATCGTGGAGACTATTTTTGTGTAAATCCAGGGGTAGTTTGGGGTCTTCTAGCAACTATGTCATCAATACAGTTGAAAGCCCTCTTTGTTGTTGTTTTTTTCTGACAACCAAATCACCCTCCCTTGGATTTCATTCAAGTTCATTGCCTTGGACTGTTATTCTGAAGCAATACACATTTGGGACATTGTCTTGTTTGCAGAACAACGCCTCAATGATATTGTTGGAAGTGCATACTATGTGGCACCTGAAGTGCTCCACCGATCATACAGCGTTGAGGCTGATATGTGGAGTGTTGGTGTGATAACTTACATATTACTATGTGGGAGTAGACCTTTCTGGGCTAGGACTGAATCAGGGATCTTCCGGTCTGTGTTGAGAGCTGATCCTAACTTCAATGACTCTCCTTGGCCCTCAGTTTCACCAGAAGCAAAAGATTTTGTGAAAAGACTTCTGAACAAGGACCACAGAAAAAGAATGACAGCTGCTCAAGCTCTTTGTAAGTAGTTTTGTTATTTATGATTAACACAGAAAAAGCTTCATTACTCTGTTTCCTAGTTTAACTGAATGGTTTACTTGTCTCAAATTTGCAGCTCATCCATGGATAAGAAGTGAAGCCCAAGAGGTGCCATTGGATATTTTTGTGTTCAAGACAGTCAAGTCATATGTTCGTGCCACACCTTTCAGGCGTGCAGCATTGAAGGTAGTTAGTTATATATGCATGAACTTTCAATCGCCATCTTCCAATGCACATGGACATAAGAGACAAGTTGTCTAGGTCATTGTAGCACATGTTTGTTATGAGGTTGTCTACTCTGACATTTCTTTCATGCCTTTTAATACGGTTGCAGGCTCTTTCAAAAGGAATTCCTGAGGATGAACTTGTCTATATGAGAGCTCAATTTGAGCTCCTAGAACCAAAAGATGGACATGTGTCCCTCAACAATTTCAGAGCGGTTAGTGAACGGTTCTGTCATTTTCAGTTTTTTTTTCACATGATTCACAATGTTCAGTGTCAAATCTAGTTCACATGATTGATAGAGAAATATGTAGTGTCGCAATAAAGACGTGCAAGTTTATTTTCTGGTTATGCAGGCATTAACCAGAAATGTGACCGATGCCATGAAGGAGTCGAGAGTTATCGACATTTTACACACAGTGAGTTTAACCCAAGCCAAGAATGTATTGTTACTTTGTACAGTAAAGCATGTTAGAATTTCCTGTGCGAGGCTAACTTTATTACCTTAATTCCATTATCAGCTTGAACCACTATCTTACAAGAAAATGGGGTTTGAAGAATTCTGTGCGGCAGCTATCAGTACATATCAGCTCGAAGCTCATGACGGGTGGGACAAGATAGCTAAAACAGCTTTCGATCACTTCGAACAAGAAGGAAACCGAGTTATATCGGTTCAGGAACTGGCACTGGTAGGCATTCCCTTTAAACAATTCCCTTTACAAACAAACCGTGATCATGCGTGTGTGTCTAAAGAGCGAGAGTTTGCATTGTAACATGCTCTTCGCCAACATGCAGGAAATGAACTTGGGGCCAGCAGCTCATTCGCTGCTCGCAGACTGTATCAGAACCTCGGACGGGAGGTTGAGTTTTCTTGGATATACGAAATTCTTGCGTGGTGTGACTATACGGAGTACGAACACCAGACCCAGATAGAAAGACGGGGTTATTTAGCTGCTAGATTATCTTGATTTGTTTGCCATTATTCTTTTTTTGTTGTGGAGGGGGGGAATACGAGTGTCCTTTCACTTGTAGCTGTTATCCCTGTTCTTCTGTGGAGGTTGTGATAGAGAGCTGAGGAAGAAGAGAAAAGGAAGTCGAGACAGAGATGTGGACATTTTCAAGGCAAAGGCAAGAGCATGATGATTGAAAGTTGAAGCTTTGGTTTCTTCTCTTATTTTTCCTGTTTTTATAGTCATGTTTATGTCGACGAAATGAACAAATTTTGGGAGATGATTATAGTTAATAGCTAACCTGTTTGTAGGAGAAAAAAAAATTTGATGTATTGTTAAATGCAATAATGCACCTTCTGATATTTGGAAATACTGTATTCAGACCTGTTTCTTATATCACTATCACAATTAAGTAGGATGGTAAATGCAATAAAGGACCCAAAAATTACTTCAATTTGATTTTCCACAATAAAATAAATTCAAATACTTTCGAGTCTCGATAATGAAGTTATTTTGCAATTTTCTAGACAAAGAGAATAGATAATCAACACAAAATATGGATGTCTCGAACTTTACACCTTAAGATACAAAAATATTACGACACAATTAACCTAAAACTGGTTTCAATCTGAACAGACAAATGATTCGAGGACTTTGGTTGATGTCAAGTATTTTATTGCTTGTTTTCTGTTGTTTCAAAAAGTTTAGCTCATCCACATTCAGGGATCAATGAGAAAGCCTGATGGTGCAAGCTTACCAAATTTCAACTAATCTTTGATTAATTTATGTAGAGACTAGAAAGGTCTTTGTTTTACACATTCTCGTTATTGTTTTACATATTTCTTGCGAGGAAAGTCAATCTATGTTGTTTCTTAGGGTACATGTGCGGATTAACTAATAAGTATGGGGCATAAATCATTTTGTGTTCACATTCTTTTTTTTTTTTTTTGGATTTTGATCCTGTGTTGCAACAATGATGATTTGTACAATCTTTCGGCGCTTCCGGGAACCCCGTTAGTATACTAAACTATGTTTCCATTCAATTGAGGAGAAAACAGAACAAGGAAATCGACACTATTTGTCTCCTTTTTGCGTCTTCATGTTGCCTCGTGAGGGGGACATAAAAAAAATTAAGATAGATAAGCGGCAAAATACACATAAGGCCCATTGTCCTATAATGGGTTTCGAGTAATTGCCACCCTCCGAGTATTCGAGACTGCATCAACTTTTTATACAATTGATACTGCATGCGTCAATTCAATTTTATTCGAATACTAACTATAGAAGCGTGGACCAAAAAACGATATATTTGTCCAATTACATGCAATCGCAAGCGTCTCGCCCTTCCAAATCACACCCAACAAAAACGACTTATGATTCTTATTTTCGTCGTACCGTAAACTCACAACAAGAGGGTGGAGGCAAGAGTCCAAACATCATCAATCTCATCGAAATGGATGGTCCAATATTTCCTACGGAACCTCTTGTGTTTGCATCGTTCGAACTTCACTTTCATAACAAACAGAAACACCACCGATATGTATTATATAATGTGATGTTAGTGACGACAAAGTCAATAGTCAATAATACTACCTAAGAAATGCGGTAAACAACGACCAGAAAAGCTTCACACGTTTAACCCGAGAGAAGCCCTTTAATTATTTTGTTAACCCATAATTAAAAACATGATTAGTGAGGTAGGGATACCTTAACGTTGAAAACGAGGATAGAGAATGGAACAAATCCCACATGGGTGTATGACTTCTAAAGATTTGACCAAGATATCATTAGAATGAAGGAAAACTTGGGTTAGCAAAAGGGAAGGAAGATGTAATGGAAATGGGTACCTAATTACCTTACCTAGAAGACCAATTCAGCCTTTTAAGGTATTCCAATCTTTATGCAATAACGAATTCGAGAGATCTGATTAAAGTATGATCAATACCCAGAAAGAGTTATAAGCTAGGGAAAAAAAATTTGACCTGACCCGCAATGTGGTGGGTATTATCCAACCCACAATAGCGTGGGGACGGGCATTGGTAACTACTTTCGACCCCGCTTTGCCCCGTTCCGTCCCGTTCTTAACACATTCTATCTCAATTTCTTATATTATCTATACTACATATTTCTCCTATATTGATCTTTCCTCAACTTGTTCGAGTCGATCTTTCAACATTTTATACTCATTTACCCATTCTATTATCACTATTTTTCACTCATAAAGTGTTTTCACATTCGTTTTATCATTAAAAAAAATTTGCATCTTTTTTTTTTTCTTTAAATAACATGTAAAAGTGAGTCGACCCACCCTGCCCCGTACCCATACGGGTTTTACCCGCCCCGACCCAAAGTAGTGTGGGATGAGTCGATGAGACATGAAAATTGAGATACCCGCCTCGCCCCATTGTCATCGCTACTTTTCTGCCTTTGCCGAATCCCCTGCTTTCTGACGGATCCTACAAGGAATAGGGCTGAAAATTGGCCCGACCCGCCCCTGACCCTGTCTGACCCTGAAGGGTCAAGATGTATAACTGACCGGCCCCGACCCTGTTTCTTTCATGACCCTGTTTGACCCTTTAGGGTCGGGGCAGGTCAGGAAGGGTCGGGTCAGTGGGTCGACCCTAATAAATATACTACTTTTCTAAAAATTACAATTTGGTACCCGAATTTATTTTTTCTTACATTTTAGTACCTACATTTTATTTTTTTACAAATAAGTCCCTAAAATTTTATGGTAAAATTACGTTTTGGTACCCAAATTTTTTAATTTTTATAATTTAGTACTTAAACTTATAAAATTTTACAAATAGGTCCAACATGTTTGTATGATGCTATGGGTCATAGGGTCAAAAAGTGACCCGACCCTAAATTGACCCGACCCTATCTGATCCTGACTCGGCCCTAAGCCGACCCTAAATTAACCCTATAGACAAACTGACCCAGCTCGATCCTGAGGGTCGGGGCGGGTCAGTGAGTTTTAAGGGTCAAACTTACACTCCTAACAAGGAAGCAAGAACTGGGCCAGCTGGCCCAAGTTTGCGGTGTCCATGTTCTCCCTGCCTGTATCAGAAGTCAGAACCCATAACATAGGCAGCCTTGATTTGAGGAGTTTCATTACGTGTTTCTATTTGTGAAGTTATGTATCTTTGTACATTGAGCAAAAAGATGCCGTGGGAAACAAAGTCAAGTAGCTAGCACCTAACAAAAGAGACACGTTAAGCATTGTTGTAGTGAGTTACTCGGTCAAAGAACCGGCGGTGGAAGGTTCCTCTTAAGGTTCAACAAGTCGGTTGATTAGGTTCTATTAGTGCAGTTGGATGAATCGAGTCTACCTATTTATAAGCGCCTTATAAATAACTTACAAGCAGTGGCGTAGACAGGATTTTGGGTAAGGAGTGACGGGAACGGATCAGGTCAGTAACCTTATGGTGAGTAACCATGAGTAACCAGCCCACATCAGCATGACATCAGCATTTTCTCTCTCCTGGAAAGCCTTTAATTTTCCCCTCTTTAATATTGACGGACGATTTCTCACTCATTTTAAGTCGAAATTTAATTTTTTTTGCACAGTTAGATCAAATTAATTGTGCTCTTCAAAATGATATTCACTTTAATATATTTTTCGAACAAAAAAATTGAGCCATTTTTTACCAGTATATACCATATGGTATTGACTGGTATCGAAATAAAAGCATATCTATGGTTTGAAAAACGTACCATGGTGTTATGAACAAACCAAGACTGTAGGATGGTTGAATACATGATAGTAGAAGTATATTAATTGTCATTTACGACTTTTAACATTGTATACCACACAATACCACCCCGTACCAGGGTGGTATTGTATGGTATTGTGTGGTATTTTTTGGTCCTGTAATTTGTTCACCCAGAAATTTGTAGATCCAATAGATCATGATGAACTCGTCCCTTCTGTGCAAATGTTTTCAAAAATGAATTAAAAACGAAGAAGATACCATACAATACCACCCCGTACTAGGGTGGTATTGTATGGTATTGTGTGGTATTTTTTGGTCCTGTAATTTGTTCACCCAGAAATTTGTAGATCCAATAGATCATGATGAACTCGTCCCTTCTGTGCAAACTTGTTCAAAAACGAATTAAAAACGAAGAAGATATCATATGGTATGCAGTTGGTACCGAGAGGCAAGAATTTTTTTTCTAAAAAAATATTGAAAATTGTTCTCATTTGGTAGAGCACGATGAACTCGTTCCATCTGTGCAAAAAAAAAATTAAAATCCTAGTTAAAACGAAAAAGATATGAGCCGATTAAGAAAGCTAGGAAACATAAAAATTATCCTTAATTTTCCATCCTTAGATCTGAATTTTCTAAATGAAGGGTCCAGATTTGGTTATTGATGGATGCATAACCCATGGTTATGCACCCTATCTTGAGCCAGGAGTGACAAAGAGAAAGAGGAAAGAAGGAAGATGAAGGGTCGAGGATGGGATTGGGAGAAGCTTGCTTGTTAGGGCTAAAGTTTCGATTACTGCTTGAATAAGCATGTAATTATGAGGTTTTTTAATTTAATTTACTTATTATTTCTAAACGTTAAATTATATATATGCAATAAAACGTATTAGTGTATCACATAAGTAATTGTGGTTTAGTGGAAGATGTCAAAACTAATAGTATGGAGGGTTTCATGTTCAAATCGTAGTAATAGCATAAACTAATACCCCCTATTTTTTTATGTTCTAGCCCCGACCCAAGGGTGTGCCATAGAACACCCTACTTACACTGTGTCTCCGCCCCTGCTTACAAGGGAGAAGTCAAAGTGTGAGTGCTACAGCCATGGAACGCCCTACTTACACTGTGTCTCCGTCCCTGCTTACAAGGGAGAAGTCAAAGTGTGAGTGCTACAGGAAAAGAAGATTGAGGGTTAACATCGTAAAAGCCTAGTTTGACAGAAATTGTAGTTCATCCATCGTAAAATCTTTCAAGTGACGTCCAATATGCTTCAGCGCACAGTTTACATCGTTACACGACATGCTTTGATTCACCTGTGAGTATTAAATGGCTATAAAATGTGGATTTTGATATTCACTGGCCACTATGATTGAAACAACGATCACAACAACCGAAGACAAAAGTAAAGGACCTCCTCGAGGCGCGAGGCTTGTGTGTAATTGTGACGTGCGTTTTACGATCGGGGCATCGTTGAGAAATAGGTTGTCGGCTGTTAAATTTGGTGTACAAGGTTGAAACTGAGGAGGTTAGGGGATGATGCGGTACTTCGGGCCGAGATGGGTACGGCTTGTTGCGGGTTTTTGAAGCCTGTATATTGTAACAACCGTATAAGTTCGATTTATCGATCGATAAAACGAAAAGATTTCTGACACGTATGCATGGCGTACTCTCATTTGAGGTTAGAAGCAAAACTCTGAAACCGTGAGTCACGGTTCAATCTCGTCGACCAGTTTGCCATCTCTAATGGGGGTGGGCGCAGTGGCGGATACATGGACATTTAGGGGTGTCCCGGAATAACGATTATCCAACCCTCGGTTATAGTTTCGTATCGAAAAAAAGTTATAATTGGTAATATGGAACACCCTTAAATTTGAACAAAATATTACACTACTCTCGATAGTAGTTTGTGTAAGATTTAAAAAAATATAAATGGTCGTTTGTGTTATTCGAACCTAGGACACTACTATTATTAAACATATACTCTAGGTTACAACTCATTTCTTGTTCTATTTAAACACTATGAAATAGTAAAAATATTATTCCTTATCCCCAACTATTTTCAAAACCTAACAACTAAACTAAATTACGGGCTATCCTTAACTTGAATTGATTTTATAGTTACACGGCAAGAGTTAAAAGAGTCTTTCAACTTTGAGTTATATAAAGAATAAGGTTAGAAATTGAATATGCGAGCAATTCGTGAAATATTGTCTAGTATGATATATAGATTTGTTGAGCAGTGGCGGCGTCGAGTATATTCTATATTCTTTTCATCATATGAAAACACGTCGTGACCTTTTGTTAAATTTGTACTAGTCATGTATTAGGACACCCTATAAAAAATTTCTGGATCCGCCGCGGGTGGGCCGGGCGTGCGGGGCTAGCAGGATATGAACATGATTGATTTCGATATGGATGCTTTGCTTCAAGTGGAAGGAAAGGGAGACAGATACGGGCCGGGATCTCTGGGGCTTAGGCTTTCGTTTCATGGACCCGAAGTTGCTGGAGATTATTAAGGTAGCGGCTCTTCTTTCTTCACATGTGGCCGGTGACTGTCGCAAATTGTACTGTCTAGTCACTCTCTCTCTCTCTCTCTCTCTCTCTCTACAAACTTACGTAGTACACAGCCAAAGCATAATGCATGGCCCAGCTTCCAACTGAATCTCTCTCTCTCTCTCTCTCTAACTGTCCTCCACCGCTTTTTCATTAACACAGATGAAAGAGCAACTTTGGCTATACAACGAATTAAAGGGCCGAAGCAGGTCTTCTTTTGTCTTCCTTTTTATCGCTTTACCAAACCATAGGATTCGAGAGGAACATATTCCTCCATTGCAGTACTGCACAAATTCAGTCTGTCTAATCCCATTTCTTTGGGGACAACAGTACCAGGTGGAACTGCAAAACGATATATGCCAGCTTGTTCGTTGTTGCTAAATGTGTGCATAACGCGTCCCAAGAAGTTTGCAACTTCCTTCAAGTAATTAGAAAGGTTTGTGTTTTGTGATTCAATGTTGTTATAAACGCGTGCTATTACGGATCGGGAAGTCGTCGGAATCGACAAAGCGAGAATACGAAAGCAAGAATCGAAAAACACGACATACGATTTACGTGGTTCAATAACACGATGTCTGTTAATTAGCCAGTCCACAGGCGAGAGAGAGCCAGTTTTACTATATCGAGCAGATTACAGATTACAGTGGAGTATGAGAAGTATTTATAATACTTCTCCACAGTGGCAGAGCCAGCATTTCAAACCACCCCTGTCCTCTTTTCATAATATAAATATATAAATATTTAATTAAAATGAATTATATCTGCATAATTCATTCAGAATTAAAAATAACCGACTATACAATCATTGTTTTTAACAATCACGGAGAGATTTCATATTGTGAAAGAAACGCAAAAACATTCGTTGTCTACACTATTAAATAAGTCTTTTTCCAATGTATCTCACTAAATTAGAATTAGCAAATTGGTTGCCAAATCGACTTGGAAACTTGTTCTTAATATTACTCAAAGCTGAAAATGCTCTTTTTACATTTGCAGTTGTAATTCGTAGAATCAAAACTAGTGGAATTATCGATGTCGCTAGACAATTTCAGGGTTGTTGTGAAAAAATCGAATAGACATAATGAGATAAAAGAGATTCGATTAGGTCTTTATTGCAATTAGAATTCGTTTATAGTATAATAAATTAATTTTATGTCAATTTATGAATAAGTAATGAGTTGTGCTATAGTGACAAAAATACTCTAATACTACCTATAGGTGTTGTTTTGCACCACCAATATACATATATGTGACAGATTTTTGTTCCTCTGAAATTTACCCCTGTCCCGGGAGTCCAGTGACGGAGCCAGCATTTCAAACCACCCATTTCCTCTTTTCATAATATAAAATATAAATACTTAATTACAATTAATTAGATCTGCATACTTCATTCATAGATTAAAAATAACCGACTATACAATCATTATTTTTAACAACCACGGAGAGATTTCATATTGCGAAAGAAACGCAAAAACATTCATCGTCTACACTATTAAATAATTCTTTTTCAATGTATCTCACTAAATTTGCATTAGCAAATTGGTTGCCAAATCGACTTGGAAACTTGTTCTTAATATAACTCAAAGCTGAAAAATGCTCTTTTTACATTTGAAGTTGTAATTCGTAGAATCAAAACTAGTGGAATTGTTGATGTCGCTAGACAATTACAGGGTTGTTGGGAAAAAATCGAATAGGCATAAGGATAAAATAGATCCAATTAGGTCTTTATTGCAATTAGAATTCGTTTATAATATAATTAATTAATTTTATGTCAATTTATGAATAAGTAATTAGTTGTACTGTAGTGACGCAAATATTATTATAACCTTTGAAACTGGGATACCCAACCAACCTAACCCCATTTCCGATTTGCCATTAATCAACCACTAAATATTATTATTAACCTTTCTTCATGATGATGTTGGGTGACTCCGGCCACCATGCGCACAACGGCACCAAATCAAGTGCTTGCAATTGGCAAAATTTTGTATCTTTCGAGGGTTTTGTATATTTTGTATTTAATTGTGTTCTTTCTAGGATACTTATACAAAAAAATTGATATGTAAAGATAGACCACTTATATTCTTGATAATTAGTTATGATTAGATTGTCATCTATTGGGTTTGGCTTAGTGGAAGACACATCATCATTGTTGTTAGCCATTTATAATTATTAGATGGGGTACCATGGATTAGATAATTAATGCTTGACTGCTGAAAATGGGTCTCTCCAAGGTAGGAATTTTGTTGCCGATGTGTTCATATTTTCCAAACTGGAATTCTTGTGTTATTGGATGGAAGACAGCCAAATATGATGTTGCAACAACTACAGAGAATTTCATAAGTAAATGTATTAATTTGAAAGGCTAATTTCATAATAATAAAAAACTACCGATGCTCGTGAACAATGTGATAATCAGCAACAAAATTAGTTTCTCTCGTGGGTACCAAGAAAGTCGATTGTCCGCGATATCAATAAGATGCAGTGCGCAAATAAGTAATCAGTCTCGACGAGAACCCAACTAGATTTCATTTCTCTAAAAGAATCTTCAACCTCATACATGCACAATCGTTATCGATTCATCATCTCGTATAGTGATATGTTGATGTCGCCACCTGAATCGGTCTCAACCTCTTGTGAATTGGCCAGTTGCTCCACTTGCAACTTTAAATCAAAACCTTCCATCAATGTTTGTTAGAAAAAATCATCCTAATCATGTAATTTTATAAAAAAGAAGCAAAATTGAAGGAGCAAGGGAATGGAATGTGACATTTAAAGGAGGGGGAAAAAGGCCCCAACCAAGCAAACGCAACCATACAATCAAAGAGCAAGCATGAAGCAAGGTTGAAGGCGTTGGGCGTTTGGCCCTTTCCTTCTCCATCCATCCAACAACAACAAGAAACCCCTCCAATAAGCCCAAAAGGCAAAACGTACAATCCCAACTTGGCACAACTACTTTTCTCCCACTTACAAGAAAGTTGGAAGATTACTTGGCCACTCCACCCCAAATTGCATCAACAAAGTCATTAAAAAGAGAAAAAGGCAAAAAGCTCGATCTTAAACAGCTATCGATTCGTCGAATACTAGCACAACTACATGAAAACCAAACAAATTCATACGAGCAAACAATTTGAGGACATCTAGCTCGTGTACATCAAACATATGTCGCAATTGATCACAACCCACACATTTTTCTTCTTACCCTTTTTTATTGATACATTAATAGCAATTCGTATTACACAATTAAATCAATTTATAATAACAACATAACAATCAAATGTATGTATATCGTTGAACCACACAAAATACAATGTGTATCAATGGCGAATCCAATCCAATCGAATCAAACCCTAAAGCACGAGAGCTGGCTGTGGTGGTGGTGGTGGCCGTGATGATGATGGAGGTTGTTGTTGGTTTCCCGGTCGATCAAGCCCTGGATGTTGCGGAACTCCTCCACGTGGCAAGGGATGGTGATCGGCCCTTTGTGGTAGTGGAAATCGAACTCCTCCTCCGCCGATTTCAGCAGCCTCAGGAACAGCGGGTGGTTGATGTAGATCACCGGAACCACGAACCTCTGCTGCTCCTCCCCTTCCTCCCCCACCATAACCGCCACCCTCCCCTTCTTCGCCGCCCCGCCGCCGAACAGATCCAGGTGCGGGAAGTGGATCTGGAAGTGGTGGTGGTGGTGCTTTCCCCCTCCCCCGTGGCCGCCGCCGCCGTCGGCGGCGGCTGGTGGAATCGTCTGTGTTATGCTCTCCTCTGACGCGACGCTACTGCTCCCCATATTAGCCGAAAATCCGAAACGTAATATGTGTAAAGGAAACTGAAATTAAGAAGCTAGCGGCGGTGGACGGTGGTGGCTGGGGATTATAAGAGGGAGACAGCGGAGAAAGGCCAGGGATCGGAGGAAGAGATGGCGAGGTTGAAGAGGGTGAGAGCTGAGTCTGTGAGGGAGGTCGGAATGTTGCTCATTCTAATTGCTCCTTTCGCATATAAAGCAGAGATGAAACCAACTGAAAATTGAGGGAAGAAATCTCTGGTTCTGGGCTGAGGATGGAGATGAAGAGGGAAGGGGAAAGTAAATTGCAATGGCGGTATGCGGTATTTATAGTGGGGAATTAGAATTAGGGATTTTTATCAGGAGGGAGCGTATTGGGGAAGGTAATTAATTAAAGAGGGATTAGTGGATTGCTTAAAGCTTGAATTACACAAAATGAGGGGGAGAAGGCGCGTGGGGTGGGGTCGGCTTGCTTGCTTAGCTGGCTCACGGAACCAGTCGTGAAATTCGCGTGAGTCAGGAAATCAAACTAATGATAATCAATTAATTAATTGATTAATTAACGAGATTTGTAGATTAATTAAGAACAAAGCGTCCATTTGGAAGCAAGCAACACGGTTTCACAGTTGACATGGGCCTCTTGGGCCTAAGGGATAAAGGCCCGCACAAACAGAAAAAAAGATGGGGGTTGGAAATTGGGCCTGTGCGCACATGGGCTTTCTACCTTTTCCACTGGGACTAAGCTGGGCTTCCGCAACTTCTTCGAGATGTCACCAATTGCTGCTCTGACAAGTCAGCAGTAGGTGCCAGTATCCAGCTTCTGGGAGGGCTATCGGCGAGAACCCTCTTTTGGGCCCCACCAACCCATCTCCATTTCGGAGTGGGCTTGTTTCATCCCCGAGCCCTGGACTCGGGGGTATTCAGCTGAACCGTTCACGAAACTTCACGAACGGCCGATTCAGTAGGGCCCGTCCATTGACGGCCCAAATTTCCTCTCCCAGCGTTACGGCACACTTTCACCGAATCGTCGGCGAAACGACACCACAAGAAGTACTAGGCTGGCCCATCATAGCCCAAAGGTTAAGGCAGAACTGGCCCGGCCCAACTTCCTTCACACCATCTTAATGCCCCCACTTGGGTCACAGGTTTTCGTTAAGCAACCCGGCACTCGATGAATTGAGAAATAGGGTTAATATCCAACTTTGTATTCCCATTCTCCACCGATGTGGGAATTTGGCGCCAGTACCAGGGCATACCCTCCTCTTCTTTATTCATCATCATATACATACATATTACAATATTACATTATGTGTCTTGAAGATAATCAGACGAAGATTGGAAATCAATATCTTGTATGAATTCGGTGAAATTAACAGAGACTTTATGCTTTTAAATCGAACTCGTCTGATCAAATCATATAATGTTTTAGACTTTACAAAATACGAATAACATGTAGAGTGTAGAACTCGAGTGACATCAAACAACTCACAAACGGATGAAAAAACAGGTTATGTATGGTACGAGATCACACGAAACGTGTGTTTCACAAGTGAGGTGTTTAACTCGTTTACTTGTTACAAATCTTACTTCACTTAGTTCTTTTTACAAATCTTACTTCACTTAGTTCTGTTTCTAAAAAAAAAAAAAAAAAAAAAAAAAATTGAACATACAAGATCTTCATGCGTGAAAGTGAAACTTGCATTTGAATCATCCGTCAAAACCTTGGATATGCTGAGAATGAGATCGGGACATGACAAAGTCATCTATCATATTGAAAATTCGAAGGCTACAAGAATTCGAAAGCTACAAGGATGACAATGGACGTTTTACAAAAATCACAAATTCAACCTCGATATAACTTCAACAATTTCACGTTTCACAACTTTTTCTTGTGCTTACAATTGAGTTGTTCAATGATCGTAAGCTAATAACTTTTCAAGAACAACAAACCATTTCTCACATTATTCCACGAACAAGAACGAAAAACAGAAACAAAAAGGCCTTCAGAGAGTACAATAGAGTAAACGCATTCTTCTACTACTACTACTGCAATCGTCACAAAAGCAAGCCAGTAACTCCTTATCTGACACGGATACACATTCCAAAAACTAACACCCTCTGCCCAAAACGTTGGAACGAGACTTCCATGGCAGCAAACAACGACGAGGTTAACCATTACCCTTCACATCGTGATCACATGGTGATGAAGGCTAGCAGCAGCAGAAGTCGATCTTTCCACCATCTTCCTCCGCTCGTAATTGGGATCGTCAGTAGGCAATTCATGCCTACAAACTGGGCAAGTGTTCCTGATATTAAGCCAAGGCACAATGCAGTCCTCATGATACCAGTGCGAGCAAGGCAGCAGCTTCGCTTTCTCCCCAGCACTCATGTCGTCCTTACAGACAGCACATGTCGAGTTATCACTCCCAGCATCTTCTTTGGTCACCACCACCGAGGGAAGCCTCTCGACCACCAATCTCGAAGCAGGGGGCTGACCTGTCGTAAGCACGGTGTCCATCTCAGCAAACTGCCCAAACACCGTCTCGTAGTCTGCTGTGTAGATATAGTCGTCGTCGTGACCATGACCACCGCCACCACCAAAGTATCGAGCTGCTTGATCTGGGTCTGGAAGTGGTCCCAAGTTAGTGGCATCCAGCAAGACCTCCCACTCGAGATTCCCCGAACCGACCACCCTGTCCACACTAACCATATCCCCGGGAGAAATGGTTGGAGAGATTGAGAATGATACAGAGGCCTCATCATCATCATCGTCCTCCTCCTCCTCTTCCAGAAACATGCTTAGGACCTCTCTTTCATCCACATGGCCATCAACTTCCTCCCACTCAAAATCTCCATTCTCGTGATCTCTTTGATCCTCCAAGGAAAGTGAGTTCCAACGCAAGGGAATCGTAATGCTCGCATCATCATCACCAAAAACATCGCCTTCTCCATTGCCATAATCATAGTGACCGCTTTCCACATGCACATCATCATCCAATCCATATTCGTCAGGAGAACCAAAATCTAGAGCTAGCAGAGAGTTCTCATTCTCCTCCGACTCTGAATCCGAGTGAAACCCAACAACCCGAGATTCAAGCCCAGAAACCCTCCTGTTGATGAAGAACATGTCGTCTTCGATAATATCATCAAGAACAGTATTGCAATGATACTCAATGTTACTGGTATCATCATTGGCGTATACATCCTGGAACCCCCCAAAATAATCGCGCGTGCCTAGACCAAACCCTAACCCTAAATCGAGTTCTAAGCTCCTGATGGCATTATGATCGTCTTCTTCGCCAATAACACCAAATGCGGATTCATTCAGGGCCTCGGAAACCAAATGTGAATCGAGGCCCATTACCTGAGACTGTTCCACTCGCTGATGAATCAAATCCATGACGAAACGCACCTGATTCTCGCAGTCGAAGATGTCCGGGCCGTTCAGGATAACGGAATCGGCATCGGAAAGAGCATCGTCATTGCTAGAATTTCTATAAGAAAGACACACAAGCAACGCTATATCAGGGAGGCAAACAAGGAGAAACAAAACGATGAAAAAGAAAAACCCCCCCACAGCTTCCTGCACCGACCGAGTTATACCTTTCCTGGCCGATTTGACTCAGCGAGTCGAACACCAAATCCTCGAGCCTCGGCCGGAGAAGCGTCTTGTAACTACTCATCGCTCGATTGCCGGGGGGATCTGCGATTTCCTGTGCCTCTCGCTTCGCCGGCCTCCTAACCAATCGCGTGCCAACATACGGTTTCCCGAATGCGCGGTTTAGCGGGATACCGCACCGATTTACTCCAATTCCATTCTCTCTCTCTCCCCTGTCCCTGAGCAGTTCTCTCGTCGCCGTTGTTTCCGCCGCCGGATCTTCCGGCACGAGATCGATCTGTTCCCGTCGCTCCCTCTGTCTCTCGCTTTTGCGATGAATTCAAAAGCAACCGCGGTCGCCGGCGAAAGTATTCTCTGAGAATGAAGAGCAGACCAGGCCAGGCTTCTCGTTCCCTGTTTTTCCCCTTTTAGATAAAACCAGCATCCTATTTTTAAATTGATTATTATTATTTTGGCACAATTACCTTTTCAACCCCCAAACCGGGCCCAAAATAATCAATCCCAAATCCGGCCCAAACGTGAACGGATGCATTGCATAGTGGGCCGATATAAGCACATGATTAGAAAGAGAAAAAAAAAGGGAAAAAGAATTGTGAAGAGGAAGCGGAAGCGTGTGTTAGGCGGGAGTCCTGCCGACGTGGCAAGCCGTTAGCCCGTGGAAAGCAATGGGCGGGAAGTACAAACCCGCCACGTGTGCGCTGACGTGTGCGTAACAGAAATTTGACTACCAACTGCCACGAGCCATCACTGAGTCCTGGCCACTTCCGCCCCACACAATCCCACTAAAGATTCAATTTTTATCTCCCAAACAGAAATCAAATCCCATCTGTTGTGATCAGGATTCAGGAGGATAGTATTTCAGTGGGGGATTTCTTCAATCGGAAAAACGCCGAATTCCAATCCTCTGTTTCTGTTGGGGGGTTCAGGGTTTTAGGCTCGTCGTCGTCCTTTTTTTTTTTTCTCTCTGGTTCGTTTTTGCAATGGGCGACGGTGAGGGGGAAAGGAAGGAGATTGAGATGGCTGCAGAGAGGGCTGAAACAAGAGGAGCCCAGAACTGGGAGGAAGAGTGGGAGGAGAATTCGGAAGAAACAGGGGAGCAGGAATTCAAGAGGATTCCGCCGTGGACGAAGCAATTCACGGTGAGAGGGATAGTGGCGAGCGTGGCGATCGGGTTTATCTACGTGGTGATCGTGATGAAGCTGATTCTCACAACTGGGATTGTCCCGACGTTGAACGTCTCCGCCGCGCTGTTGGCCTACGTGTTCGTCACCACTTGGACAAAGCTTCTGAAGAAGGCCGGATTCGTCACCGCTCCCTTCACCAGGCAGGAGAATACCTTGATTCAGACCTGCGCCGTGGCTTGTTACAGCATGGATTTTGGAGGTTTGGGATTTTAACCTTTTTCTCATTACAGAACTTTGAATTCAGTTTTCATATGAGCAAGTTACTGCAGATGGTTTTGTAACAATGGCAATTTGATTATGCAGGTGGGTTTGGGTCTTACCTTCTGGGTTTGAACAGGAAGACGTACGAGTTATCTGGGGTTGATTCAGCGGGGAACAATCCGCGGAGCGTAAAGGAACCGGGTATTGGATGGATGATTGGTTTTCTCTTTGTGAGCAGCTTTGCTGGTCTGCTTGCCCTGGTTCCTCTCAGGAAGGTAGAGAGATACCCTTTTTTCTTCTTGCCTTTTTTCTTCTTGTTTAGTGATCGAGTCTTGATGAAGTAGCTTCCTGTTGAATTGAATAAGCAATTTGATCTGATGAATTGGGATGGTTTTGATTGGTGTCAGATTATGATAATAGACTACAAACTGAGCTATCCAAGTGGAACAGCTACTGGTGTACTCATCAATGGATTCCACACCCGAAAGGGACACAAGATGGCCAGGCAAGTAAATCATTACTCTTGCTTTTGGTTCGGTTTCTTACCAACTGATCAGCAAAAACCAAGATTTGTGATTTTAGTTTGAAATGGCTCGATTCAGCTTTGGGGTGTTTTGTAATGCAGGAAACAAGTCCAAGCTTTCACCAAGTACTTTTCTATAAGCTTCATATGGGCTTTCTTCCAGTGGTTCTTCTCCGGTGGACCCAAAGATCAGAGCAAGAATTGTGGTTTTGTGCAGTTCCCAACATTTGGATTGGCTGCTTGGAAAAACTCGTAAGTGCTAAAGCTAGCTCCTGGAGAACTCACATTGTGCATACTTGAGTTGAATTTGAACCTCTTTTTTCACTAGGTTATGTTGGTGTTCAGTACAAATGTACAATGTGCTCTTTATTGATCGATGAATTGGAACTTTCTTGCAGATTCTACTTTGATTTCAGCATGACTTATGTCGGAGCTGGAATGATATGCTCCCATCTCGTCAATTTCTCGTTGCTGTTTGGCGCGGTGCTCTCCTACGGGGTAATGTGGCCGTTGATCGATGGACTTAAGGGAAACTGGTTTCCTTCTACACTGCCTGAAAGCAGTATGAAGAGTCTCAATGGCTACAAGGTCCTCAATCCAAACATATTATCTGCTGCTGTTGCCCTTGTTTTCATTCATAAACTCTTGGTGATGATGATGATGAAAGCGATCTTGTGGTTTTGTTCAGGTTTTCATTTCATTCGCTTTAATCCTCGGGGATGGGCTCTACAATCTTCTCAAGATACTCTGCTGCACAGTTGCTAACCTTCATACTGGTGCAAGGGAGAGAAGAAACCTGAAAATTGGTAAGTAATAGAGTCCATGTTCTTATCTCTCAAAAGGCTGTTTACAAACCAGGACACATCACTGATGTTAAAAATCTTAGTCCATGCATCTGCAGATTCCAACGACCGGAATCAGCCTCCATCCGAAAACCTTCGAAGAAACGAAGTGTTCATGAGGGAGACGATTCCGATTTGGATAGCCTGTGTGGGTTACCTCGCCTTCTCCGCCGTTTCAATCGTCATCATCCCCCTCATGTTCCCTCAACTGAAATGGTACTACGTGGTAATTTCCTACATTCTCGCCCCGGCTCTTAGCTTCTGCAATGCATATGGCGCTGGGCTAACCGACATGAACATGGCCTACAACTATGGCAAAGTGGCGCTCTTCGTCCTTGCAGCCTTATCTGGGGAAGAAAATGGCGTCGTTGCAGGGCTCGTGGGGTGCGGACTGATCAAGTCGATCGTGTCAATCTCTTCTGATCTAATGCACGATTTGAAGACCGGCCATCTCACTCTGACTTCCCCACGATCCATGCTTGTTAGCCAAGCCATTGGTACCGCCATAGGTTGCGTGGTAGCTCCACTCACGTTCTTCCTCTTCTACAAGGCATTTGATGTCGGGAACCCCCAAACCGAGTACAAGGCTCCCTATGCTCTCATCTACAGGAACATGGCGATCCTCGGAGTGGAAGGCTTCTCCGCCCTACCTCAGCACTGCCTGCAGCTCTGCTACGGGTTCTTCGCATTTGCTATAGCAGCCAACTTGTCGAGAGACTTGCTGCCGAAGAAAGTAGGGAAATGGATCCCGCTCCCCATGGCAATGGCTGTGCCTTTCCTCGTAGGAGCGTACTTCGCAGTCGACATGTGTGTGGGGAGCCTGGTCGTTTTCGTTTGGCATAAATTGAACAGTAGTAAGGCTTGCTCGATGGTCCCTGCAGTGGCTTCCGGGTTGATTTGTGGAGATGGGTTGTGGATTCTGCCCTCGTCGATCCTTGCTCTGGCGAAAGTGAAGCCTCCCATTTGCATGAGCTTCTTCAAAAGCTCGTAGATTGTAAAGATTTTAGGATGGTAATACTTTTTTCGGCTTCTTTTAACACAGGAAGAACAGAGATTCAGAAGAATTCTAGGTCAAGTAGCTTCATTGCTTGGTAATGACTGTACAATGTTCTTATTCTTTTCCATTTTTCCATTGCAAATATGATAAGAGGAGATCAAGAAAGTATCTAAGCTGGTAATCTCAAACAGAATAAACAGAGTAACAATGGCGACAAACCAACCCAAAAAAAAAAAAACGCAGGTAATCAAGAAAGAAGAAATTAAATGAACACTAAGAACTTGCAAAAATGGCGCCTTCTAACTCAGACTGTAACAAGGGGGAGAATTGACATACACATTTTCTTTTTCTTGTTATATAATCAAAATTCAACACACATGAAAAAGCTTTCTCTGTGTATTGTATACTCATTCATATAACCAAAACAATTAGTCAATTACCCATTTTTTCCCTTTCCCAGCTCTCTCACTATGATTTGATGCTTACAACTGTACACTACGACTACTCCCACCCGCCGTCGTTTCTTCCGTCGCCGCAGCGACCACCACCACGGCTTTCTCCTCCTCCTCCTCCGTCCGAAAAACCACCGCGGCCTGACTCGAACCCAACTGAATCACCTTGCCGGAGCCCAATTGAATCTCCTGATCTGCAGCCAAGGAATCGGCGATCGGCCGAATCACCATGACGCCCTCCCCAGCCGCGGCCATGACGAACGCGGCGAGGAAGATGACGAGGGACAGCACGGCGTACGGCTCGTCCCGCGGCGTCCACAGTACGGAGAAGCCGAGGCAGACGAGCTGCAGAGGCAGAGCAACCATCACGACGAGGGTCAATCCGTAGAGCCGAAACCTCAGCCCCTGATTGATGACCAGAGTCAGCGCCTTGAAGCACGAGATCGAGAACGCCGAGAGGTACCAGACGACGAACGCCCCGAAGACGACGCAGCTCATCAGCGGGTAGAGGCAGAGCACGGCGTCGTTTCCGGCGGCGATGGGGATCTTGTTGTTGTTGGGGGAAAGGACGGTGCGCGGGAGGAGGTAGCTCCGATTGAAGAAGGGCGGGAGGCGGAAGAGGCCGGAGGAGGCGCCGAAGATGAAGACGAGCTGGAGGAGGAGCGCCGGCAGGCAGGTGGCGGAGATGGAGAGGACGGCGCGGGATCCGCGCGGCGTGCTCTTCTTGACGGAGATTTTGACGAGGTAGAGCAAGGCGACGAGGAACCCGGGCTGGAAGAGGCCGAGATTGAGGGAGACGTGGAGGCGGCAGAGGCAGATCTGCTGCGGGATCGTTAGGGATTTGGGGAGGTAGTGGCGGCGGAAGGACGGAATCACGAGGAGCTCGGTGAAGGCCCAGAGGGAGACGAAGAGGACCAGGACAGATCTGACGGTCCAGAGGGAATTGAAGCTCCGGAGGTGGTGGCCGCCGGCGGCGGCGGTGGAGGATTTGAGGTGGAGGTGGAGGATGAGGAGGAGGGAGACGAGGGAGAGGAGGAGGATGGCGAAGATTGAGAAGAGGGCGACCAGATCCGCGAGGAATTGGAGGAATGGCGGTGGAGGAGGGTTGTCTACCATGGCATTTGTGAGCTCGATTCGAGAATTTGATTTTTTCTATTCTTTAGAATGTCAATCTCAAACTCTCCCCCATTTGTGGTGGCGGCGATGGTGATTGCCAGGAGGAGTACGACGATGATGGAGATTGGGGTTTGGGTAAAGGCGTAGAAATGTAATGAGATGAGATGGTTTCATGTCACGGCGGTGGTGGTGGCCGGAGGAGGAGGAGGTAGAAGGGAGATGAGATGTTCTCTTCCTTTGTTTTTGTGCTGTCTCTTCTCTCCCTCCACCCAATTCTCCGGCCGGCGGCGGGTTCCTGCTGGTATACCGTTAATTAGAAGAGAAAACAGAGGAAGAGAAAGAATAGATATATTTTTTTTCGTTTTTTATTTTTTGAGGAGAGGAATTGGTTAGTGGCCAGTGGGAATGTGGGCTTTGTTTTCGGGACTAAAACGGAACCCGATTTGCATCTTTAACGGTGTAATTAATAATTTGATTTGATTTATTAATGCACCTAATTGCTGTAAGTGGAACTTAATGAGGATCAGTTATTACTTATTAGTCAAATAAATGAACCAGGACTAATTACAATTAGTTGGAGGAATCTCATCCCCAATTCCGAAAGCGTGTATTGCGGGTCTTCCATGGCCCGCCGTGGCATAGTGGGTAATGTTGGTATGTGGGCTACAAATACTCCAAGGCCTGATCGGTGTTGGGCTTACATTTTCCGTATTCGGCCCAATATTTTTGTTTTTGTTGGTGGAACTTGTAGGCTACGTTTGATTTTGGGGCTTCCAACCTAATTTTTGTAAATGGTTTAGATGAGTCATTTGTTCAGATTTTTGCTTTAGTGGTTACAACAATTTGAATTGTTTCAACCTTTCCAAAAACGAGTCATTTGACCACGTTTTCTAAATGCAACATTCCAAATCTACCTACAAAAAGCAAAACAACATCACGAATCTATCATCGCGGTAGTTAAATTTAAGCTGGTCATGTGACCGAGTTATGAATACATTTGTATCTGCTTCAGCTCAACAGACTCAAATTGATGGTTTCGACCGAATATTCGGTCCGTCTTCGACACGACAACGTTTTGCTACCTGTTGTTGTTACAAAGTATTACTTCGTGAGAATTTGTATCGTTCTTGCTAGATATAAGCATTCAAAACTCGACAAACTCGAATTGATCGAACCAGAATTCATTTGCAACCGAATCATTTATTTATTATGCAGTATCTGTCTGCTGGCTGTAGGCTGCTTACACCCAGCTATATATGGCCCCGACCCCTCCACTTCACAGTACACTAAATCCGCCATCTCTTCTTGCTCCAACCCTACCCTTCTTTATACTTTCTTCTGCTGGGTCTCCACTTTTTCTATGAAGATCTGAGGAGAGAAAAACGATGGAGGAGAAAGAAGGAAAGAAAGAAGCTTGGGTTTTGTGGGGAAAGTTGTCTGGTCCAAGGCTAGCTCAGCTGTGTTGCATATATATAATTAGCTGATCTGCAAATTTATGTAAATGGGTACTATAGTCCTCGGACCAGGCTTCATTCCCCTCAATCACTCTGCCTTCCCCTGTTTTGCCACCTCCTCCATCGCCATTGTTGTTCTCTCTTGTCATTAGAGAAATGGGTTGGCGTCTGAGATGGTGTTTGGTGATTTAGAAGCAAAAGGTTGATTGGTACAATGATGGAGCATTTTTTTTTTTTTGACTATCTACCATTACAGACACCAAGTTTCTGTTTCCCTCTCGTTGTTATCATCATTGCTTTAAGTTTTGTTCTTGTAATGTCAAGCCAACAGTTCCCATTTCTTTTATTTTTTTTAGTATGAATCTATGTCTCTCTCTTCTATTCCCTGCTGTGAAGTGAACTAGGGTTTTCTGCTGCACTTCTTTCTTTTAAGTTGTACGAGGAATTGTGAAACCGTATCAAAAGTTAGTACGAGGAATTTAGCAATTAGGTATCCGTGATTTAACAAACACTAACATACACTAGCAAAAAGGCCAAGACAGACGGACACAGATTACATTACATATAATACAATTGCTTGATGTCTTATAATAATGGGGGGTGTTAGTGGGAGTGGTTGGATTCTGCTGCACAGTAAACTATACAAACGACGACAACAGTACTCTCTCTGACATTTTACCAAGCTTTTACCAAAACAAAAATGAATTGTATGTTTAAGTATATAGATTGTTTATTAATGACTAGTCAGACTGTGGAGGGTACCAATCTAATTAATTACTGATTCTAAAACAATACCACTAACTAAAGATTAATTAATAATTGATGAAGAGAATCCATTTCTCTGACATGAAAGTTCCAAGGCAAGTGGCCGAGGAGGGACAATATTCCAGTAAAGGCTTGAACCCATCTTCTCCTTGATGTTTCTTCTATGAAAAGATAGGCATCTTTTTGCTACTGCAATTTTTTCACAAAGCTATATATATATTCTTCAGTTTGATGTGCAAAAGCTCCGGTAGAATCAGATTCATCATATATTCTTTGGTCCTCTTATTCGCGCGAGATTCTAAAGACTATAAGCTGTTAGATGTATTCTTAATTTGAAGAACGATCTACTATATAATGCCGCTCATGTAGTTCATAGCCAGGAATATGAAGCTTCTCCTCTTGCAAAATTACTAGAGAAGCTAGTGGAAACAGGGAATTGATACACACACTACAAATTGATTTATCGGTTGATTCGTCTAGTATTGACCTAGAGCTCGTTTCAACGGCTACTACTACGAAGTGGCGGAGCTGTGCATAATGGAGGGGGGGGTGCATGCAGCCCCCTTGGCTGTGGGGGAAAAAAACTAAGCATATATGGTGAGTACTACGGAGAGAATATTTTCAGCAATGAAACATGTGACACCATTTAACCACTATTTAACAACTCTACTATGTCCTGGATCCGCCGCACGCTCCCTGAACATAAAGATACTATGTGAAATCTATACTTGGGGTAAACTTGAATTTGATAGAATTTCTGCTGTCTTCGTGCATATTGAATCCAGTGTGGGGAGCTTTAGCACATAGAACTTTGCGCGCGAGCGAGGAGGTTACGTATACGAGCAACCAAATAGTAATTTTCATGGCAGTGGAAAGGTTCTTCAATTTCGCTCCCATGGCACTCATCTCACTCTTTCTCCTCTTAGGTATTCGCTTTTTGTCTCATACATCTCCATTATACATACACAATTACACGCACATTTTCTCCTGCAGGATACATAGATCTTCTTCCTTTCCATATCTCCTGAAGAAAAAGCCTGGAGAGAGAGAGAGAGAGAGCAGAATCTGCAGTAGCTAGCTAGCTAGTTGGTCTCTCGGCTATTTCAGGGGCAACAACAATGGCGAACTTTCGAGTTGCAGGTGTTGGGTTCTTCACCAACAGACCCAAAAAAAAAAAACGTCTCTGGCAGCTTAGATCATCGTCGTCAGCCTAGATACTGAGTGTAAGAAATCTAATCTACAGATCTATATATCTCTCCGCTAAATTTGATTTCCCGGCGGGCCAGCTGCTGCTCTGCTGCAGCCCCAAAATGTCTCCTGTATTTGTTTGATATTTCTATCTAACTCCCTTTTATCCTCCATTAATATATAGTAGAGTTTTGTATATTTTTCTCCATTCCAAATTTATTATATTTGTCTTTACACATTTATTATTTATTTCATATAAAAATAGCAATATCAAGATTTGAACCCGGTTCTCTTCAAACAAAGATAACAATCACAACCAGTTACACTAAACAAATTTAATGCATCCATTTTTATACAAAAAATAGACAAAGTTAATCTCTGAAAATCAGAGGACTTTTTCATCATAATTAGCAAGCTCAGTAAGTCTATCGTATGTATTTTTATCGAGCTTGATACTTCTATTTTCATAGTAGAGTTTCATGTAATTTTCTCAATTTTAAATTCTCGCTCTCTCCTTAATTTTTGCTAAAGGTAAATGGGTAATTGGCCAACATGGAAGAAACTAATTATGTAACTACTGTTGTATCCTTGCATTTTTCAATTTAAATTTTGTGTTTTTTTTTTATCTTTGTTCTTTTCTCTTTCTAACTTCCTCCGAAATTTCATCCATCGTGCAATAGTTTGCGCCTTTCACTTCCCAGTACAGGACTGTCATTGTAAATCAATCTTCAGGTATCTCTTGGCACTACGGTTTTATTGTTGGGGATTTTAAGCTGGGCGAGTAGAAGATTTCAACTCCTATATCAATTCATGGCGAATAGAATGGAGTTCATCAATAACTGAAGTTGTAGAAGGAAGATTAGAAATTGAATTTTTGGTTGAATATATGCCTCTTGAGATAGAAATTTGGTTGTACAACGGAGAGTGGTAGCTATTGGATCTTTAGATTTATGGTTTTTGCAACTGTCATAACTTATTTCTATCTTAAAACGAGGAATCATTGATTGATTGTTTGAAATAGGTCGCTTCTTTATTCAACCTACTGGAACTAATAGATAAGGAGTGTCTAATTTTGCGCCTTATTACTTTGATCGAGTCTATTCGTATATTGGAGATAACCCTGATTTTTTCGTTTGCTCTCAAGTTGTGATGGTCCCCTCTTAGCTGAGTTTTTAGTATATAGATGACTTGAATCAACAACTCTTCATTTCTTTTTGATTAGTGACATATTTTTTCTAAAAGGAGAGCATTGAACCCTTTATATAGGATTGTGAGGTTTAAGATTTAGTTTCAAACTATCTATGGGTTGTGTGAGAATTTCAGTGAGCTTTTATACTCTATATTTCTTGACTGTCAAAGAAAACTAACCAATAGCATTTTAACAGGGACTTAATTAGCATTATGAAAATGGGGTCAATGATACATTTTTATATTTTATATTCTTAAATGATTATGATATTTCTCTGAATGTTCGACCTATATATTATTTCTTATGTATCATCTTCGATCGAATGATTATCAATAGGATTAAACGGGTTAATAGACTAAAAAGTAACATAAAAATACAAATAATCAAATATGAGCATTCCGGCCAAAGGGCCGGGTTATAAGCTAGTTTTCCAAAAACCAGTGAATATTTTACTGAATTTTACGAATAGGAATGGTAATGGGAAAGTTCCGGGACGGGGTTTTTTTTTTACCCAGACCCGTTCCGTGGCAGGTCAGATTCAGGTCGGGTAATTTATAACAGGTCATGAGTCGGGGCAGATCGACCTAATAAGTATACAATTTATATGAAAAACATTAGAAATATTTGTTATTTTTATTATAAGACCATGAAAACAAACAATATTATGATAAATCTAGTTAAATTATTAGAGAAATTGGGTTTTCACTAAATTACAACTTTACTATAGCTAAATTATAATGTAACAAAAGAAAAATTCTAAGTAATTCGACAAAAAAATATATGTAATTTAAGCAAGAACAGGTTGAGAATGGGGTGGGTCAGGACAGGTCAGGTCGATGAAAATACTAATTCCCGCCCCAAAACAGGCCAAATAAAACGAGTAAAACGAGTCAACTCAAAATTGCCATGCATTCGCTTAATTTGGGTCTTGGGATAGAGAAAAACCTGACCCATTGAGTTGCACTGCAAATTGAATGCTGGGCCTCACCCAGCAGCCTCAGTTGAAGAATTGCCCAAGGTGGATAGTGGGCTTAGACTAACTCCAACCCTTGCTTGCAAATTTGGAGAAAGTGAATATTTTGCCTTTTTTCATCTCCAACCCATCAAAAATTTAGCTTCCAAATTTGGAGATTGGAGTGTTGGGGTGGATAGGTAGCAGCTGGAAGGGGGAAAGGGGGGCAAATATAGCAGCTGGAACTTCCTCCCCCGCGCGTGCGGCCCAGGCGCGCCTCCCGCGGTTGGGCCTCGCCTGCACGCGTGGTCCCCCTCTGCTGCTGGCTTTTTTTTTTTTTCAATTTTCAATTTGTTTGGGTGGTTATTTGTGTGGGTGTGTGTGCGTTTTAGTTTGAAATGGGTAATATAGTGACAATAAAACGGTCACATTGCAACGGACAAATTTTAACGGCTACAAAAAGTAACGGCTACAAAAAATGACTAATTTTGAAGAAAAAAAAATTATCTCGGAATTAAAAAAAAATTACATCGAAAAATTTGTTTTCACAAGTAATAACAAACTATAAAAAAAATTAAAGTGAATTACAAGAATGATATTGTAAATAAGTATGGATTATGGAAATTAAATCAAAAAAAAATGTGGGAAGCTAAATTTAGAAGCCTATAGGGTTGGAGCAAAAAGGTGTTTTGGGGAAGCAAATATGCACATTTGAGAGCTTGGGAGGCTAAATATAGCTTTTTGGGTTGGAATTAGTCTTAGTGCTGTGATCGGGGAATAATACTCATGATATTGGGCCGTGCAAGCAAGCCAACCCGTGTACAGGCTGTTAAATGTGGGATCCAAATAGTAATTCAGAGCCCGCAAACTTCATAGAGGCTAGGCTACATTTGAATCCTTCAAATTCATTTGTTATAAATATAATTTTATTATCAATTTTTATTTATGTATTTATTAAAGTATTGGTGAAGTAATGAAATTCAATTTTGGTTCATACCATCCACACACCAACCAGCAACCGTATAATAATGAATTAGAAAATAAGTAAATATTTGCAAGAATCGTTGACGATTTTGATCGGTATTTAATAAAGTCCGAAACTTGACTGGTAAAATTTCACAAATCCATTTAATAACTATGATAGCAATAAAATTTAGGACGAAAAAAAAATTACATGAAGTCATCATAATTCCGAGAGTATATCATATTCAACAAATCTCAACATTTAAAATTCAACTAACTAAGATGTAAGCCATCCACCCAAAATAAGGGTCTACTTTCTTAAAAAAACAATATATCTCGTCAATTCAATTTCTGTTATTCACTCTTGCCGACAAAGAGCACAAAACAAAGTCAACAAGAGGACAAAAGAGCATGGTCCATGAAACACCACCGTACCGACGGTTCAACCATAAAATACCATTATCGAAGGCTAAATCGGTAGATGATATTTAACGGTCTAACGGTTGAGCTACAGTTAAATCACAATTTTATTATAAAATATCATATTGCCGACTTTTCCGATACGATATTCGGTACGGTTTCATGGAAATGTTTGGGAAGGCGCATAATAAATCACAACACGCAAGTAGTGGTTTCCCAAAATTCCCCAATCCATCGCAACACATTACAACAAGAGGAAGCAAACTACAGCCCGAAAAAGGGAGGAGGAGGAGAAGAAAAGAACCGTGTGATTGAAGACCGACGACAATGCAGGAATCCATACTGTCATTCCTACAGTACAAAATCGACCCAAATCAATGGGGGAGAAATGAGCAGCAACTTTTACAAAACAGAGAGCCATACATAACCCTCTTTGTACAGATACCCAAATCAAGATATGAAACCTCCGAAATTGTAAGCTATACCTGCTGCTGCTGGCGCCGGCGGGTCGTCCTCGCCGACCGCCGTCACCACCCCCTGCACACGTGTCAAACAAACACCGCAGTCACCCAACCAATAATGGCCGTTTAACGACAGAGAAGCCAAGTCATTTTCACTCGGTGTTGAAAACTAAGCCTTCCCCCCTGTGTTTGGTAGTGACAAACAAAGAAAAAGATGTATGCATTGAATTCATACTTACCTTTCCTTTTCTCCAACTGATGACGAAGACGAGGAGGGATGAGGGACCTAGCTTCCTTTGTCTTGGACAAGTATGTGTATATTATAAGTACCCTTTTGTCCCACCAGCCAAACTCGCTCTAAGACAAAGTTCTGTGAACAGGTTAATCTACCAGAGGGGACCAAAAACCATGTGTTAACTTCTCCAGTTCACCAGCTCTTCGTCTATGTTCCTTGTAGGACTGGCTAACTGCCCACAAAAGGCACTTGACACTTCACCCACGTTTTATTACCTCGGAGACCAGAGAAAAAGCTGCAGATAAGAATTTGCTATATTCTTGCTCCAAAATCAGCTTGGTATGATTGGCTATATAACGCCAAACTGGGGGTTCTGCTCATTCACTTTAAGAACTGCCCATATTTGTCCATCTCTATCCCTACTACTGTTGTGGCGTCCTCCCAGAAAAGGTTGCACCTTGGCTTTGAGGTTGATGACTTTGCCACAACTCATACCTAACCAGTTGTCCCTGCAAGGCTAACAAGGAGCTTTTTAGCAAGTTCTCAGCATCTAAAACACTTCCATCACCTTATGGGAAACTCTCATCAAACATTATTGAAGATCAGAAGCATTCCCCTTGCTAGTTTCAGGATGCATCCCAACCTTGCCTCTACCCATTAGGTTTGGTTAGGCATTAGTACTAGCAGGGCGTAGGAGGATTGCGGCTGATAGAAAGTGCAGTGGCTACAACTCCATGAATGACGAATTGAACTCTCTTATCTAACAATAAATGGTACATGCATATCCAAAAGGGTGCCTGTCGATTCATAAATCTCTGCACCATTTGATACCAGAACCATCGTAAGAAGTGACTGCTCAGGCATCATCCTGTTTGACCACTGTTATTTAGCTATCGATCTGGCCATGCAGGTCGAATGTAGAACGTAGCCAGGACAAAAGGAGGAGGCAACTTTCAGTGCTGATGAAACCTCCATTTTGCTGGCGTTACTCAAGTGTTTTCAGATAAGGTGGGACCAAGAAGAGTTCATGGTGGGAAAACCATGAATTATTACTCTATATGACTTACCGTGTGAAATGTAGAAGGTGGAAACTCCTTTTACCTATTATTATAGAGCATGCCAGGACTTGTTTATCTTGTTTTCCACCATACCACAGTTTCCCTGTGGTCATGCTTGCGTGAACTGGCTACAACTTTCCTGTAATATAAACGAAATCAAACATGAGCCTCATACTTCTTCAACCTCGAAAAGAAAATGATGGTTTCACAACCATGTTAATCATTGGTTAATACATCACGATTCTAGATCAGGAAGACTATCAGAATATGAACTGTAAATTATAGCACATCAGTGTCTGAAGGAAATCCCACAAGAAATGAGATTTCCTTCTGATTTACTCCACTTCAATAAGGTGGTCACCAGTCACGTCAAACAAATTGAGCGGAAGAAGGGACACAAATACAAGTTTTCTACTTACAGCAAGTATAACATATGCTGATCTGGCTGCGGGGTAAAGATGTAACAGTAAAGCTCCGATTAAATATTTGATTTTGACAAAAGGGAACAAAGACAGAGATATCCTCCAAGGCAGAAGAGGTATAATGGCACACGTTATGAAAGATTATTGGCTACTAGACTCCTCAGTGCAAGACATGGTCATAGAAGCTCTATGCCTCAATCTAGCAGCGCTATATATATTCCACCACATGCATTCTTCTACACAATTGTCTGAAACTTGGGAAGAAAAAGAATGAAAGGATACTTCTTTTACTCTTACTTCTGTCCTCAAGGTACACATAAATACTAGAATTACCTGTCACAACATGAGTGATCAAATGATGAAGCAAAGAGAGTGGTCTCCAGAAACACCAGATGCAAAGTCTGAAACTTTAGCCTGCTCCCAGCCATCCCATCAAGCTCCAAAAAAGAAGAAGACCAGCAGCAACAAGAGCAAGAGGAGATTCAGTGATGAACAGATTAGGTTGCTAGAGTCGATCTTCGAATCAGACACAAAGCTTGAACCAAGGAAGAAGATGCAGCTGGCTAGAGAACTCGGGCTTCAACCTCGCCAGGTTGCTATATGGTTCCAGAACAAGAGAGCTCGGTGGAAGTCAAAGCAGATTGAGAAAGACTACAACATGCTCAAGGCTAACTATGACAGCCTTGCATCTAGTTTCGAGTCTTTACAGGATGAGAGGCAGACCTTGCTCTTACAGGTGACTTTTGTTTACCGACAGTATATAACAACTTGCTTACAGTTCTGAATAAATAAATAAAAATGGTTCCTTATAGTTCTAAGTTACTGAATGATCTTTTCACAATCCTTCTTGAAACAGTTGCAGACTCTAAACGCACTGGTGGAGAAAACATGGGAGGGAGATGATAACTGCAAGGGCTTGGAAGGAAGTCGCCAAGTCGCGGTAGCTTCAGAAGACAGAAACATGTTTGAGCCTCAACCTGCACAGCAAGGAGTAGAGAACAAAGTATTCATAAGTTCACAAAGCTCACAATTTGATAAGACCAGAGGTTTTCTGCACCCGGGGTATGATGGGTACCAGCAGCTCGTCGACAAGGTTCAAGCTACAGAAGGTTCATTACCACCAGGTTGTCAATTTGACGTGTCTAATGGAAGTTCACAATGGTTCAACTTCTGGTGTTGAACGGCAAAACCCCAAGGAAAATGCCTGAAGTTTGGTGGTTTTGATTTGCTAGTAGTAGCTAAGATTGGTTAGAGCAAGAACATCATGGTATTGAATGCAGCAGGGGGATGAGCACTAATTTGACAAAAAAATATTGACTGTGACATCATGCAGGATGGCGATTTAGGAAATTTAAGATGTAAAGTACAAGTTACAAATACCCCATAGCTGAAATTGCATTTAGATTTCAAAATTCTAATGGTGTGTAAGTCATAGCATTGCAACAAATGCATATGGAGGAAGAATGTTGGTTTGGAATTGTATGAAAAAGCAGACAAGACTGCAATCTGCAGCATAATGAGATGAAACTATGAACCATGGGAAGACAATCCAAACAGCTATAGTATTAGGCTATTAGAGAAAAGAAATTATAAGGTATCAACTTTCGACAGTCTTATCAGTAACGTATAAGGATAGCTTGCAAGGTTTGATAACATAAGAAGATTTTCTGAGTCTTCAGCCATAGACAATTAAACTCAAAGTCTGCAAAATGGAACTTAAAGGCAAGATTAGAATGTCTTGAAGAACGGGGACAACGTATCAACTTTCTCTTTGGTAACCCTTCGGGTCAGCAAAGCAAGCGTTGCCCTGAAATTACCAAGGCTCATAACTCGGCTCTCAGGTCAAAGGGACAATTACGCAAACACTTGGTGGGCAAAGAGAGTTTACGCTAATCCCAACCATTCCGCTTCGCTGTAAGACTATTCCCTGATATATAAAAAAAACTCCCACCAATCCGACGAAGCTGCCCTTATTTCAAGGGATTATCCCCTCAACTGCTCACAACAAGACTCTGCAATTTCCACATACTGTCCCAGGAGAAAAAACCACAGCTTTCTTCCTTCCATGTAGTAAAAAAATCGGCTAATCAACGGGAACGGAGAATTTTGATCCGTTTGTCAAGAAAAAGTTCTGTCTATATCTAACATCCATCCGACAGTTTGGCCGAGTGGTCTAAGGCGCCAGATTTAGGCTCTGGTCCGAAAGGGCGTGGGTTCAAATCCCACAGCTGTCATACTTTTTCCTCGCCATTTCCAACTTTTTAGCAACAGCACCGGCAAGCAAATGCCAAATAGTAACACCGACTGATTCATTTCTCGTCTCCCACCAGCTAATCCATGCATCTCCATCCCCCCAGCAATGGGTTGGTTGCTAACCAGATGTCTGTGCAACTTCCATCGATCCGAATCCGATCAAATCGTGCTGATTTTGTTAATACGCACAAAGTTCATACCGTCATTTTGCAGCAGGGGGCTGAAATTTGGTCAAATTCTTCCTGGATTGGAAGTTGGAACCTCTGCTGAGGGTGCTCTAGGAGGATTGCAACGAAGAGGAACAACACCGTACCACAGGTTGCAATAAATTGAGTGCATCTGCAAAGGTGCCATTCCAAAACCGAGCCTGAAGACGGTAAGTCAAGCAGAGGAGAACTTGGGAGCTCGGGGGTTCAGACTAAGTTTGGAGGAGCAGAGCAAGCTAAATCTGTAACAAGTAGCATGTTTTCCAGACAAGGTACATATGCCGTATTGAACCCTTTTTTTTACCGAGAACTTATGTCATGCCAGATAACTAGACTGCCTATGCCGAGCAACTAAGCTCATCATGGACATATGGATCGTGCAGAGTGCGCTACTGTACGAGTATAGCCACCGCATACTTGAGCTGGCAACAGCATTTAAACGCGAAGTCACGTTCTAAACCAGAAGTGTTCAAAACAGCAGTTCATTGCATTAAGGTTTCAGTGCCAGAAGTGTACTAGCAAGCCACAAAAAATGGATCAACGAACCCAGTACTAGCATTCGAGGGATAACACTGTTACATCAAAATTTGCGACACCAACAAAAGAGAATAATGACCAGTAACCTAACAGTAAATGCATCCCGGCAACCAGATTAACAGTCTACTTGATCTTCTTCTTCGGCCTCAGCTGCAGGTAAAAAAACGAGTCATGCATCAGTAATGACCAAAGAGCACGGACATTTAAGAGGTTATAACAAATGGGAAAGACAGTTTACCTGGTTGCTGTGTCCACACTTCTTCTTCCTGCAGTTGACAGCACGGGGGTGGAGACGTGCATAGCACCTGTATTCGAAATCAGACCCAATACCCTACCATTATTACCGGATCACATATCTCACACACAACAGAAAGCACAGAGAGAAGCACGACAGTGGAATGATTCACATGAACAAAGCTCCATTGCATCACACTTGAGAAGAAGACTATCAAATTCTACGAAAGAAAGATGGATCAAGTCCAGAGAATAGTAAGGCATATTCATTAGACAGAAATAAGCTGCCTCAATAGTTCAGACTAAGAAACAGTTCATCCTTGCTAAGCTCTCTTACATGGTTCAACAACCGAACTAAAGCATTACAGTGATAGCATATGCACAGGAAACTCAAAAGTTCCCGGACCAATTAAAGGCCCTAGGCAGACCTATTAGACAGTGCTGAAGCTACGATAGTTCTCATTTCTCAACAATCCAAATCCGCAAAATGAACCAGGAAACCTCATAGACGGGGAATACAATGCTTAGCCCAAGAAAACAGATATGGAGTAGAAACCATCTAATCACTATGATGTCTCAACAGGATCAGAACTTACTTGCGGCAGATCATCTTCTCCTGGTTATACTTCCTGGCCAAAGCCATCAACGATGGCTCAATAATCCCACCACGAAGCCTCAGAACCAGATGAAGAGTCGATTCTGCACCACGAAGAAACCACGAATTCTTCTTTTTGAGTAAAGACCGTTCGACGAATAGAATTCTCAAATAATCACAGCACCATAAGGAAATCTCAAGCGACGCGCACATAGAGAGAGAAAACCCCAGGGAACTAACCTTTCTGGATATTGTAATCCGCAAGAGTACGACCATCTTCCAGCTGCTTACCGGCGAAGATCAGCCTCTGCTGGTCCGGAGGAATACCTGATCAAAACAATCCACCGCCAAAAAAAACTCAGCCACGATAGTAAATCTTAAGAATTCGGCCGGGATCAAGAACAGGGTGACGAAGATGGAAAAAAAAGGAGGCTTACCTTCCTTGTCCTGAATCTTGGCCTTGACATTGTCGATGGTGTCGCTCGACTCGACCTCGAGGGTGATGGTCTTGCCGGTTAGGGTTTTCACGAAGATCTGCATTTTCTCGCGCTCTTCTGTTCGCCGCTCTCTTGAGCTCTCTAGCCGATCGTCCGCTGTCAGTTGTCGCCGCTGCGTTTGAGAAGTATTTATATGTGGCTCGTTCTGTGGTTTAGGGTTTTGTTTGGTTCGACCCGGATTCTAGCCTGGTTATGGCGGGTTATGGCCCAATAAACAAGCCCACGCTTTTTATGGGGTAGTTCTAGTCAGCTGGCCCATTTCTTCGCAAGGTTGCCCCGAAAAGTTTTGTAGAAGAACCAACCGTACGGTGACGGTGGTTTAATCGCAAAATATTCTAAATATGTTGACGATATTTAGTGGTATTAACAGTTGAACTATGATTAAATCACAATTTCACCATAAAATACTTTATCGTTGACTTTTCATGTACGATCTCACAAACCTTGAGAAGAACACTTGTCATCCACAAAACTCAGAGATTGGCACTTACATACTGCTGCAAATGGGGTTGAATCGAGTCGAGTTTTAACTAATTAGTACTCGAGTTCGAGCATGGCTCATAATATATTATTATTTATTTTAAAACTATAACTAGTTAATATCATATTATTTTATAGTAATTAGTATTTAAACATATATATAAGTTAACAATTATGTGTTGAATTACCAACAAAACAAGTCATAAAATATAGATTGATTGATTTCGCTCTAAGTCAAAATTAATTTACTGTTCATGATATTAAGACATCTTATAAATTCAAAACGAGTTAACTCACAAATCAGCTCAACAAGTTATCGAATCGAGTTAACTCACGAGCCACCAAACTGAACATGCTCAACTCGTTAATAAATTAATCAAAGTTTCGAACAATTTTTTTCAAAATCAAACACGAAATCTAAAGTAAACAACTCAACTCATTTCCAGCCCTACACATCTCCGGTCAGGTCCCCATTCCCTCCGTTCACGGTCACTCCCGTCACTCGCTGCCATTATTATCGCACGTTGACTATAAAAGCTTTCCCACTCGCCGGTCCATGGCCTCACTATCGCTCTCCTCCTCACCAACCTTCCTCCGCACCAGAAGCACGATCTCGTCATCGGTGCGATCCCTCTGCGGACTGCCGATTTCCAAGCTCTCATTTCGGTCACCCGATCGATCGCTCGCGGCATTAGGTGTCGGAAAGTCGGATTCTCCGAGGAGATTGCAGACCAGCCGGGCCAAGGCGTTCTCAATAGCCGCAATGGCTGCTGCCACTGCTGAGAAAAAGGTCGAGGTTTTCAACACGGAGGAGGATATCGCGGTTTCTCTCGCCAAATACACCGCCGATCTCTCCGATAAGTTCTGTAAAGAGAGGGGTTCCTTCACGGTCGTCCTTTCCGGCGGTTCTCTCATCAATTCTCTCAGGTGAGTTTCATCTTCGAGCTGTTACCGTGATCGATCTCGTTAGAAATTGAAATTCCGAAGGAGTGATTTTTTTTTTCCCTGGGTTTTCAATTTGGTGAATTCGATTTGAACTTTCAGGAAATTATTGGAGCCGCCTTATAAGGATTCGATAGACTGGTCGAAGTGGCATGTGTTCTGGGTAGACGAGCGAGTTGTTCCCAAGAATCACGAAGACAGTAATTACAAGCTCGCTTTCGATCTCTTCCTCTCTCGGGTACGTTCTTCTCATTGCAATTTTGCCACTTTCAATGTTGTTGCTCTGCATCTAGAAAGAAAGAATGAATGAAAGAATGAATGAATGAATGAACTGCCCCCCTTTGGTAGTGAGATGGACTGGATGGTTAGCTATAGGGCAACAGACTGAGTTAGAACTTGAGAATGATGTAGCTCTGTTCAAGTTCAACCAAAACAGTGTTGATTAAGATACTGTAACTGTTGCTGTCATTCTGCTCCAAGTGGTGAGTTCATTTTCTGTTATCGTGTATGGATGGAGAACGATGTTTAATGGAAAAGCCCTTACATTTATGGCAGGTGCCTATTCCACCAGGTAATGTTTACGCGATCAACGATGCATTGTCTGCCGAGGGTGCAGCAGATGACTACGAGGCCTGCCTCAAACGTTTGGTGAGCTCAGGGGTGATAGCCAAGTCGAAAGCTAGTGGGTTTCCGAAGCTCGATCTCCAGCTTCTGGGAATGGGTCCAGATGGGCACATAGCATCTCTATTCCCCGGTCATCCGCTTTGCAAGGAGAGCACGAAATGGGTTACTCACATCTTGGATTCCCCCAAGCCACCTCCTCAGAGAATCACGTTCACTTTCCCCGTGATCAACTCGTCTGCCTACATTGCGCTAGTCGTATGTGAAAGTGACAAGGCTGATGCTGTGCACAGAGCACTGGGCAGCGGTGGGAATAACAAGGAGCCGCTGCCCTGTCAGCTAGCTTCGGCTGAAGGAGAGTTCAAATGGTTTCTGGACAAAGCTGCTGCCTCGAAGCTTTAGATGGACCGAAGAGTGTTCCTGAAGCAATATGACGCTCGCGAGTTTTCCCCAGATAAGCTGCTTTCTTATAGCAGCATTACGAGGTGACGGTGGACTGCCCACTGCCTTGAGGTTTTCCTTTTTCTGTAAGGCCAATAAAAAAGGGAGTTAGGGGGGTTGTTCAAGGAAGAACTGTTTGTTGTAGAGAACAAATGCTGGTACTGCTTCTAGGCCTTAACTACAGTTCTTTTGTATACTTCTCCCCGGTAGATTTCTCTGAAAGATCGTCATGTCGATCTTCAGCTTTCCTGACCTTGTAGAATGCAGATTACCTGGTAGAGACGAGGATGTTGAATGTAAACATATTCGTCCCAACCAATGATCAGAGTTTGCCCAGTTTACCTTGCTATTCAATAAAATGTGAAGACAAGCATGTTGTCATTCACTCCAAGCTCCCGATTACTTTGTCGGTCATCTTCTTTGATCTCCCTTTTCGTCAGAGAATCCGTTTTCCAAACCCTGTTTGTGTCTGTCTTGCTTGTCATTCGGCAGCCAGTTGGACACTGTCCGCCGGTGCTGTAGCATAATACCCAAATCACCCCAGTTGCAGAAGGACAAGGGGGACCGACTCTCTGCACGAGAAACACCAAACAAGATGATCAAAAAGTTTGCTGCCCAGAGCTCTGCATTTTGCCTTAACCGGCATTGCTCTGCTGCTTTGCTTGCCCCACGTTCCCCTTTTCTTTTTCGGGACTCTTTCTCGACTTCCCAGTGAGCAACCCACTTGGAGCTCTGCCTGCAGCGCGCACTCACGAGTCACGAGGAGCCTCGACATGCGGCCGGCCCATGGTGGCAGCAGAGACTTGTTTACTAAGATATTTTGCTCGGCGGCCGGATCTCGCCCTTGATCGCAAGGAGATTAGCACAAAGCAGCAGCGGGATAGCTGGCTGGCTCTAATTTGGAGACCACCATCATTACAAAAGAATACAAAGTATTGTGTATATACGGCATTGTGAGCAAGAGGAGCAACACATGATCCATGGAAAGTGATTTTATATTTGCAGGGTGTTTTGGCGAGCAGATCGGAGACAACGTATGGGGTCAACTTAATTATTGTGCCTTGATCAACATGGGATGGGATATGATTGAGGTTGGTTCATCCACTTAAAACTACACATTCAAAGAAAAAAAAAAAGATAACTGGGTTTGGATTAACAATATCTCCATTCACGATATAACTTTAGAAATCTCGTAAATGTATGAAGAATACCAGTTCAGTGAGGATTGTGTACTCGATAAAGTATTATTTTGGATATTTTTTTCTGGGGAATTCTTAAACAATAGTTTTTTAGTGTAGGAATTAATAATTATATCATGGAAACGATGGCCATATGGTTATATATATATATATATATGTTGAGCTATGTCTGCCGACGTATCACTGTGTTTTCATGTGATAAGGAAATAAAAATGTTGTACTACTTGAACTTCGTGCTTACAGATCATATCCATCACGAGTCTTTTCTTCCCCCGACTACTACATGGAATGTAGTGTAAGCCACAAAAGGATCACGTTCACATAGTATGACCCCAATGGTTGAACTACTCTGAAGTTCCAGTCGTTTGGTGCGACCACTATTTTTGAACCCTTCGTTCATTGAACTTCAATTACTTTAGTGGTCGTTGGAAAAAAAGGGTGAAAATTGGTACCTCGAATTATCTCGTTTCGTTAAGCTCACATAGTTATCATGAAATCCCCCTCCCCTCCCCAAATACAACTACTGGACTAGAGGAAATAGCCTATTTATTCCATGGAACTTTGACTAAGAGAGTTTATATATGACTTAAAACATTTGATGATCGTCGAATTCTGTATTGTCAAAGTACGGTTGAACTTCGTGAAATAATTTGTAGCTGACATAATATAAGAGCATAAAACACATTCTAACACTACAATTTTAAATTGTAAAAAGGAATCATCTTTAGAAAATCCAGATTATAATGGTAATCAGTCGCATCATTATGTACCGGAGGAATTAAAGGCAAAACAGAGAAAATGGAAGCATGGAGTAATCCGGGTTGGAGAAGGATTAATTAATCTTGTTCATGAAAAATCACTACCCATAATTAATCTTGTTCACACTTCAATCACTTTTTCCCCTCACTTTACCCTTTTTGCTTTTTCTGCTTTATTATTATTATTATTATTATTATTATATATTTTTCCCCGGAGTTTTTATTTTATTTTAATATTTTCACTTTCTCTTTATTTTTCTTTTAATAATAACAGTGTAGAAGAAGGAACTGTGGATCGGACCGGAGTGAGACAAAGACAAAACGCGGGGGGAAGACAAGAGCCCAACAAACCCAAAGACGACTTTTTCTCTCTCTCTCTCTCGCTTTCCTCTTCTCCGACCTCCGTCGCCTCCCGATCTCCTCCTCTACAAAGCCACGACGGCGCTCCTGCTGCAACAATTTACTTTCCGGAGAGACCCCATTTGAAAGCGGATCTTGCTTTTGTTGTTCACACCCCCTCAATGTTCACTCCCATCCCCAACTTCCTCAACCTCAAAGCATTCCTCCACATCTCCGGCAACGGCGGGACTGCCGGTGGCGGTGGCGGCCGGTTCCCTTGGGCTCTGACGACGGCGGGTGGTTCCCACTCTGCTTCCTCACCTGCTGCTGTTGTAGCCGTCACTGCCTTGGCCGGAATCGCCGTCTTTGCCGCCATCTTCTACACCACTAATAGGTAAATCCCCCCCTAAAAAAACCCAGATTCCATCTCCCCTGAAAACACAGCCGGCAGAGAGGACTCGGATCCTTTTTCTCTTTCTTACTTCACTTCTTGTTGTGGTTGTAGATTGTAACTTTCTAGGGTTTTAGATTGTGATTGTTAGTTGGGTAGTTTCAGAAAACTGACGTTTGTAGAAGGGGGAAAGGAAAGGCCGAAAGGGAAAGGGGGGAAAAGAGAAACCAGATTTCAGTTATATATTTAGGTAGATGAAAGCTCTGAGACGAAGTCATACTTCGTCGGCGTCTTCAGATACTCCTTCTCCGTCGTCGTCTGGTTCTGGATCATCGTCCTCCACCACCTCGTCTTCCTCCTCCTCCTGGATTCACTTGCGTTCGGTCCTATTCGTTGTTAATTCCTCCTCACAAGCTCATCACTCCCATTTCGATCGGTGAGTCCCACTTCCCTTTCCTTCCATTTTCTTTTTGCTTCATCAAATGTTCCCCTTTCTTCGTTCATCCCAACACTTCCTCTCTGGTTCTCTTTCTGTTCTACTCAATTCTTGAGGGTTTTCTTTAGATCCGCCCTCAGGTTGCTCTAGATGCTGCTTTAAGTTGATTCATTTATGCCCCTTTCACACTTCTTAGTCTTAGACTCAGAACTTCGATTCCTTGTTGGGTTATTGTTAGTAATGGGGTTTCCATAGGAAGGTTCATTTCCGTTTCTAGCTCTTCCCAGCCGGCTGAATGGTGGCTTTTGGGTTTAGCTATATTCCTAAACAATAAAGTCTCTTCCCTAGTGCAATGGAGATGGTTGAAACACTTGCCATTGTTGTGTAATTTGCTTGGGTTCTTGACTGATTGAAGTATGGGTTAATTGCCTGAAGTAGGTGTTGTGTCTTAGCCTGTTGTAAAGTGGATAGGTAATGCCATCTTGAGTTTGGCATTTGATATGTTGCTCTTTTCTGTGTTCTTCCTTCTGTTTTTTCTTTTCTTTCCATCGGTGTCTTTAAGCTGCATCCCACTTGAGTATTATAGGAGTTAAAGAATAAAAGTTGTATTTTTCTTGACTTGGATGTGAATGTATGTTTCCTGCTTTTGATGGACTTCCCAATTTCTCAAACCAGGTTTCTGACTGGCGTGTGTATATCTATGGTTACAATAACTGTGTTATTTCAAGTACAAGCTTCTTATTTTGAGGGATATAGTGACTAACTGAGAATTCTCTTCCATTTCAGGGGGCGTCTCAAATCACCATGGTCCCGTAGGAAAAGAAAACATGTCCTTACTCCTCAACAATGGAGTAATTTATTTGCACCAGATGGGAAACTACGTGATGGTGGAGCCAAGTTTTTGAAGAAAGTTCGAAGTGGAGTGAGTAGATTCGTCACTTAATCTAAAATGCTAAGCTTGCATTTCTGTTATATTAATATCTTCTTGTTCCTGGACACAGGGTGTTGAGCCAAGTATCAGACCAGAGGTTTGGCCATTTCTGCTGGGAGTGTAAGCCCTCATAACCCTGTTGTCTCTGACGTGCTTCTGATCTTGCTGTTCGTGTATATCTATGGTTGTTCCTATCTATCTCCCGTCACTGTCTTTCTACTATTCTTCAATCTCTATATACTTTTATGATCCCGTAAGATACTTTGAATGTGTTATTTCACTTATTATTATAAATTTAGTGAAGGCTGTAAGCATCCCTAAAATCTGGGGGATATAATACAACCCATCTTTGGATCATTGCATACCTTAATTTGGTTTAGACCCATAGCCTTAATAATCTCTAAAGGGAGGTGCTTACTTCTATCCAGAATCCTTGTAAAGCCTCAACTTTGCCTACTTCTTCACTCCTGAAACTAGTTAGAAAACCTTGTGCATTTTTTTCCTTGCATCATGATCACCTATGATCAACCTGGGCCAATTCTGGGGGAGCATGCTTATTGCCGGTCACGGCTTTATATTTTTAATTTATCTTTCTGATTCTGGAGGTATTTGGGATGTCCGGGAAAGAATTGGTGTAACTTGCAGTATTATCTAGTTCTAGATAGCAAAGGTGTTTGCCATATCCATGATTGTGGCAAACTCTGTCTTTTTGGGCGTTAAATATAAATCTCATTTAAGTCTTTGTTGTAATGTTAGTCAGTGGTAAGTTGTAGACTAATTAGTATTTGATTATTCTTCCCTAACTCACAATTTTGCTCCTATTTTAACAGCTATGACTTGAGCAGTACTAAAGAGGAAAGGGAGCTCCTAAGAACCCAGAAAAGGTATGCTCAAACGAATTCAAGCTAAAATGAAACTTGAAAGCTGGATCTTGATTCCTTGAGATGTTGTCAGCACTTTGCTTCATTCTTCGTTCATAGCCTCCACTCGTAGCTTCTGGTATCTGGTTATTGGTATGGTAGCATGATTATTTCTTGATAATCTGGTGCAGGAAAGAGTATGAGAAACTTAGGAGACAGTGCCGTAGACTCCTTAGGCGAAGTACCGAGAACTTAAAATTGGGTGAAAATGATGAAACAGTCGACAACGGAGAAGATGGTGGAAGTTCTGCTCTTGATACTGACTCTTCGAGTCATGAGGACGTTGTCAGTGCCCGGGAGTCTCTTTCTAGTGAAGGAAAGAGTCCAGATGTTGAATATTTAGATGATCCATGTACCACACTTTCTGAAGGTGCTGATGCCTCTGCACAAAATACAGAGTCGTCTGATGACTCTGAATTATCTGAAGATTCTGAAGTCATTCAGGCATCTGCTCCAGAAAACATAGAAGAGAACGATGATGCGAATGTTTCCTCCAAAGAAGATACTTCTCCATCACTTCCAACTCGGCGTGCTGTTGAAGATTTCACCACCTGGCAACGAATAATTCGTGTTGATGCAGTGCGTGCCAACTCAGAGTGGGTCCCTTACTCTCCTTCTCAGGCTTCCATATCTGAAGTCAGAGCCCAGCGCTCAGCTGAGGCAGTCGGATTAAAAGAACACGATCACCTTGAGCCATGCAGAGTTTTCCATGCAGCAAGACTAGTTGCCATATTAGAGGCCTATGCACTCTACGACCCTGAAATTGGTTACTGCCAAGGAATGAGCGATCTACTTAGCCCAATCATTGCAGTGATGCAAGAAGATCACGAAGCCTTTTGGTGTTTTGTCGGGTTTATGAAGAAGGCTCGACATAACTTTAGGCTAGATGAGGTAGGCATCCGAAGGCAGCTGAGCATTGTTTCCAAGATCATCAAATTCAAGGACTCGCACCTCTACAGGCATCTGGAGAAGCTTCAGGCTGAGGATTGTTTCTTTGTTTATAGGATGGTTGTGGTGTTATTTAGGAGGGAGTTGAGTTTTGAGCAGACCCTTTGTCTGTGGGAGGTGATGTGGGCAGATCAGGCGGCTATCAGAGCTGGGATCGGGAATTCAGCAGGGAGCAGAATTAGGCAGAGAGTGCCCCCGACGGATGATCTGTTGCTCTATGCTATCGCAGCTTCTGTGCTGCAGAAGAGGAAGTTGATAATCGAGAAGTACAGCAGTATGGATGAGATTCTGAGGGAGTGCAATAGCATGTCGGGTCAACTTGATGTGTGGAAGCTTTTGGATGATGCACATAACTTGGTGGTCAACTTGCATGAGAAGATCGAGTCGTGATTCTAGCTGAGATGCTGCTGCTGCTTCCTGGACTTTGGTTGCGCCACTGATTTATTTGCTTTTCTTTTCTGAAGTTCTTTCAAAGGATCATCTAAACCTCTGCATGGAATCTAGAAGGCTGGAAATGCTCTTGGCCGGTTCCTGATGTGCTTTCGAGCATGTTTTTATGGCAGTTGCATGCGATGCTTGAAAAAGAAGCACGCACTACGATATTTGATGCGGAGGTTGCTCATGGAATGTGTCTCTGCTGCTTTCTAATGTTTGAAAGTAGGCATAGCCTGCATTCCGAGCCAGTATGATCCTGTACTTGGGGCTATTCTAGAAGATAACATTATGTACTACTGGACTATGAATACAAACACACTGATTGCTAAATTCCCAATTGTTTCACCCCCTTCAATATTACACAAAGAACACGGCTGCTGGGATGCATATTATTTGTTAGAGTATAAGTGAAGTTTCATGATAACGGACGACTGAATTTGTGTTCGATTGCAATTTGATCTTTGGGTTGAATCTGAGATCACTCTTGTAATCTAGAGAGGAACACTCTCTGGCAGGTGTGCGGAGGAAGAGAGGCTAGAACTAAGGTGAGCTAAGGCAAACTGAAGGTGAGAACTACATGCCTATGATAGGTTAAAGATGTGGAACATCCTACATTATTCCCCTCTTAACTGTTTGATCATTCAAAGACAATTTGATACTTTCCCCATAGCTCGCTCCTTGCGAGTCTGGGCTTACTGCATCTATAACTTCAACCAAACTCGACCAAGGGTCAACTTGAAGCGCAAAAACATGGTCGGAGGAGAATAGGATGTGTACTCCTTGATTGAAGAAGCTATATTCTGCCAGAAAATATGTTCATGTTCATCCTGTTCGAACTAAACATTGCGAGCCTTATGAGTTCTATCTAGAGAAGTAGCTCTTAGGTTTGTACTTTGTAGGTTTGGCAACTGGAGGATGAAGAGAAAGGAATGTTAATAAGATTTGAGATGGTCGATGAAAGGCTGTGCATAAATGGAAAATAAGATGGCATGTCCTGTTGACCAATGTGCTTTTCCATGGGGTCTAGGGTCTCTGTTTTTTTATGGTACACCAGTACCAGGCAAACTTTCCTTGTAATGAAATGAAAATGTGTTCAAGCATCAATGTTCCTTTCTTACAAGTCCAATGCAGAGATTGACAACACTCTCTATACCAACTCAAATGACATTGGACATGAGGCCACAAACGACAAGTCTCTAAGAATCTCTTCTATTGTAGGAACTCCCCATAATTAGAAATTGTGAATCTTGTACAGATAACAGTGCATAAGAAGTGCATTGACATTCGACTGTCTACAAGGTGGACATCACCCCTCACTTGCCTAGAAAAATAAGAAAGAGCAGGTCCGAGAACTCCTTGCTACATGACTGTCTAGCAAACGCAACAATCGACACTGAACTGACTGCGAAACAAACATTTTGTATAAATGTTGACAAACATAATGCAAGTGAAAGCTAAAACAAAGATGCCAGTACTCTCGAGTCCCACAGTTGAGTATTCTGAGGGTTGGGGATCCACAAGCAAAGGTGTGGCGCAGTAGCCTTTATTCCTTCTTGGTGTAGCTACGGACGGCAAAAGCCAGCCCCAAAATCAAGAGGGGAACCAGAAACTGCAATATCTTAATCACAAACTCAGAGGTCTTGTCCTGGTTGTATGACTCCTGTGGGGGAACATACTTGCGTTTCGTAGGAACTGTGTTTGCATCTATCTCGCCAATGTAATATTTGTCCATCATCTCCCTGGCTGAATCGCTGTGCCCCACGTCCTCAAAATCGTTTGTTGCATCTTTCCCTGGAAAGAGAAAAAACCCTTGTCATATGATTATCCGTCCTACTTCAAGTTGGAAAAACTGGAGCAAACTGCAAAACTATTCCCTTATGTTATGATGCAACTTACCAGTTGCTGACAATAAAACTTCATCTCCTCCAGGATGATCTTCCATGAATGGGGTCACATCATAGACCTAAAGATTAACAGATTAGCAAACATCAGAAGACATGTTTGATGTTTCACACCACCATCTACGAAACCCGACACAGCATGAACAAGGCATAGAACAAAAGCAGGTCCATCCTTTATTCCTGCATTGAGGATAATGTGAGAGTAGTATCTCTTTTTCGCCAAGCAAACCTTTGCCAAATTCACGCCAAAGATCATCAAGTCGGACAAAAAGGATTAGGATTCAGGGTCCACATGTAGTCTTTCACGATCAAAGGAGAGATAAAAAACGAACACAAAACACAGTGCCTCTCCAGAATTTTCTCAAAGCTGCTAGTAGTTGTAACCTCAAAGGACATCCTAATCATACAAATCAGGACAGCTAGTCATAAGTCATTAACTCATAACCATTGGACATTCAATGCCATTTCTGAGGTAGGAACAAGTTCGGTGATCCGTGATGAGAGTTTCATGATACGTGAAAGGAATTCATTAAGCTGGATACACCATAGCCTCGTTCATCAACACAACTTTGAAGGTAACAGTACTTTAAAGAAACATCAGACAAGTTTGAACAGAGCATAAGAAACCGTAGGGATGTTTGATAATTTGAACAGACAAGCGAAGTGGTAGTAGTCAGATTCATCAAAGTCTTATCACTTTACATCCGATAGCAGATATTCTCAGCAATCAACCAAAAGGGGATAAGAGAATCAGAAAAGCTTTAACCCAAACAACAGGCAACACCAATTCAAAGAACAAGTTTCAGATCAGAAGGAAAGATCTTACCTTGCCGGAGATAATAAGCCAGCAATCTTTGGTCTTGTTGTGCCCAGAAACCTCCTCGAACCCATAAACCTTCTTCGGATCTGACGCCATAGCTAAATCCCTGTTGACTTCCTCACCAGCACTGAACACAAAAAAAACCCAATGAAACTAATCAGAACCCAGACCTGTTTATAACGGAAAGTCTCCAGATTGGGATCCAAAAACAAAGATCCAGCAGAATCATCCAAACAAACACTACCATCACACAATCCAGAACAGCTGGAATTTCAAAACAAAGCAAAAACTTAAAAAGGGTTGTTGAATTACCCCTGAGACGCGCGATGCAGAATCAAAGAGAGTTGGTGGCGAGGTGGAGTGTCCCTCCCCCGCCTCAATTGACTGTTGCTCTTTCTTTCACTCGCCCGCTTTCTCCGCTGCTGCAGTTTCTCTGTCCACGTCGCCGGAGAGCGTGGCCGGCAGATTCTGTGGTTTTTATAAGCAAGAAAGGATGTGGCATGCTTTGGGAGAATCGATTAAATGCCCTTCACTTTTGACTTTATTTACGAGATGCCCTCGACTGGCCGCCCAAACGGCCCACAGGAATGAGGGGGCAATCTTGGGTATAATGAAAGAGGAAATTAAGTAACCGGTTTGGTTCGGTAGTTGTTGCGTGGTTGGTTGGCCGGCCGGGTTAGATGGTGGGGACCGGCTAGGTTGCCATTTCTTGACCGACTGTACCGGTTGGCGCGGAAACTCCGAAAATTGTTGGAAGCATGACAATCGAGCACTCTACCGTTTGAGTTACGTAATGCACATACAAGTCTCTGTTGCTAGTGTTGGTGGTAATGCATAGGTCTAATCATGGTGACTACTTCGGTGCACTCACAAAAATGAGTGCACTCAATGCACCCAACTCAAAAACTAGTATTAAGGTGTCGGATTTTGAATTTTAATTTGTAGAATTAGTGTAATATGATGATATAACAAATGATAACAACTAATTACTGGATTACCCTAAGCCCTAGACCTCCAATTTTGAGTTCTATCCCTAAACCCCAAACTGTAAACCCTAACCCTAACCCTAAATCTCTAAACTCTAAATTCTTCAAATTAAAGTAAATCTACAATGATTTTTGTGAAAATTCATGTGCGTTATTGTTCATCACATCATAAGTGATGAATGACATAATTTTGACATAAATCACATGTTTAAAATGACGATTATGAAGTGAGTGCACTGAATGCACCCAAAAAAATGAGTGCACCAAAGACGCCACCGTCTAATCATATGGACGAAGATTATGAGTACCGGTCTACTGAATTATTGGATGTCGAGCTCTCCGAAGTTTAAGTCACTCCGCGTGCTTTACGTCACTCATCACTAACGTAACTGTGTAAGTTAGAAGCGTGCCGATTCATTAGCTATCCTTATATTTTAAGTTATACACCTTAGAATTATGATGTATAATCTTTATCCGATGTCTATTATAAAGTCAAACGATTTTCGAATAGAATTACATAAAGTATGTGTTACACGATTTGTAACAAGTTAGAACAACAATTAGTAATAAAAAAATAAGTGGGTTTTGACCTAAAACATTGGTGACAACTGACAACAATCCATCTTACATTTGCAATTTGGGTTCCCAATGGATATGGTCATTGATTTGTCACTCCTTGGAAATACAATGTCTTTTTTTATGGAAGTATAATATTCACACTCGTTGGAATTTGGAAATAAGACAATGTGCCAGTTGCCTGTGAACTACAGCAATATTTAATTGCGGGCTAAGCTCTTCCATTTGCTCCTTGACAAACACAGAGCAAGCGATATGGTCAAAGTTGAGAATCAAACATAAGAACAGAATCCAGATACCAGAATTGAACCCTACAAAGCTCTCTGTATCAACTTTGAAACTTCATACATTTTTCTTCATCTAATAACTTACTATTTTCAACTGTGCTGGTGAGAAAACCTCAAGCATACTATTATACTATGCATCCTAATTGCTCAAAGTTCTATCTTTATCTCTATAATGATCCAATTTTCACCTGACCCTCTATCTTCTCATTACAACTAAATCACCAGTTCCACCTTTCATATTACTCTCACCCTTCCCCTATCTCCAAAACCTTATTTGCTAGCGAAGAAACCCATACAAATTGGAGGAGTCACTTTGGCCAATGCAAGAATCGAAGCAGGCAGAATCCACAAACCATCTCCACATATCAACCCAGAAGCCACTGCTGGAACCATCAACCTAGCTTTCCTGCTATCCAACTTGTGCCACATGAAAACAACCAAGCTCCCCACACACATGTCAATGGCAAAGTACGCCCCGACAAAGAAAGGCACAGCCATTGCCATGGGCAATGGAACCCACTTCCCCACTTTCTTCGGCAGCAAGTCTCTCGAAAGGTTGGCCACTATGGCAAACGCGAAGAACCCATAGCATAACTGCAGACAGTGCTTGGGAAGGGCGGAGAAGCCTTCCACTCCAAGAATCGCCATGTTCCTGTAGATGAGAGCAAAGGGGGCCTTGTACTCGCCTTCAAGGTTTCCAACATCGAATGCCTTGTAGAATAGAAAGAACGTGAGTGGAGCTACGACACAGCCAATGGCTGTGCCAATTGCTTGGCTGAGAAGCATGGAACGGGGGGATGTTAGAGTGAGATGACCTGTCTTGAAATCATGCATCAGATCTGAAGAGATGGAGACGATTGACTTGATAAGCCCACACCCTACGAGCCCTGCAACGACACCATTTTCCTTCCCTGATATTGCTGCTAGGATGAAGAGGGCTACTTTGCCATAGTTGTAGCCCATGTTCATGTCTGTTAGCCCTGCACCATATGCATTGCAGAAGCTGAGGGAAGGGGCGAGAACGTAGGCAACCACAACGTAGTACCATTTGAGTTCGGGGAACATGAGAGGGATCACTATGATGGAGATGATGGAGAAGGCGAGATAGCCTATGCAGGCTACCCAAATTGGAATTGTGTCCCTCACAAATATTTCATTTCTTTGGAGGTCATCGATTGGAGGTTGGTTCTGATTCTCGGGACCTGTGAGGCACATTAAGCACTGAACTTGAGCTTGAAGTTCTGAACTTTCATTGACTCTGTGTCATGTAATCGACATTTTGAACAAGTTTCACTTACGGGTTCGGACATTTCTTCTTGTTCTTGCACTTGTAACAATGCTGGTAGCTGTGAAATAGAGTATCTTGAGGAAATTGTACAGCCCGTCTCCCAGTATCATAGCAATAGAAATGAACACCTGAAATGAAAAGGATAAGAGAGAAGTCAATTTCCATGGCTTAGTCTAGCAATCTTCCACTTTAGGGAGGGAAATTGACAGTAGCATGTAAGGACCTTGTAACCATTGGGGCCCTTCATACTACTTTTTGGCAATCCTGAAGGAAACCACTTTCCTTCGAGTCTCCCGATCAGTGGCCACATCACACCATAAGAAAGCACGGAGCCAAAGAGCAACGACAAATTAACAAGATGAGAGCAAATCATTCCTGCTCCAATGTATGTCGAGCTAAAATCAAAGTAAAACCTGCAAAAAAGCTATTGGTCACATTTGGTACCTGTAGAACAATGATGAAGGATTGGAGGTTAAAATGAAGAAAGCACGAACGTGTTCTTAAAAGCAACCAATCCGAGGGTGGGGAACTGAACAAAACCACAATGGATTTCGGATTTGGGTGCACCGGTGTAGAACCATTGAAAGAATGCCCAAATGAAGCTCAAAGAAAAGAACCTCAAGAACCCCTGAACCTGCTTCCTGCACCACCAGAATCACACTACTGGAATTTGAGTTGGCTTCAAACACGGAACAAACTCAGTTCTGTGTCAAACAAGTGGGAACAACAATACGTACTTGGCCATCTTGTCTCCCTTAGGTGTATGAAATCCATTAATAAGAACTGCAGTAGCAGTTCCACTCGGATATGTCAGTTTGTAGTCGATTATCATGATCTAAAACCAAAAAAGTTTCAATCTTGATAAGTACAACACCGATATGAATCAAAGCTTGCACAATTTGCATATACAAATTTCAATGATGTGCATCCATCTCTAGCACAGAACAACAGTCTAATACATAAGTATCACAAGTAAGAACCTTTACCTTCCTTAGGGGAACCAGAGCAAGTAACCCAACAAAGCTGCTTATAAAGAGGAAACCAGTCATCCAGCCAATCCCAGGTTCCTTTACACTCCTAGGATTATTGCCCTCCGAGTTAACCCCAGCTTGCTCATAGGTCTTCCTATTCAAACCCAAAAGATAAGACCCAAACCCACCTGTAGTCCAACAATTTAAGGTCAGTTTACCTTCACACATACACCAAAAAGAAAAAGGAAAAGAAAAAAAACACTTTAACCTGTTCAAGGCTCTAACCTGCAAGAGAAATGCTGTAACAAGCAACAGCACATGTCTGAATCAAGGTGTTCTCCTGTCTCGTAAAGGGTTTGGAGACAAACCCAGCCTTCTTCAGGAACTTGGTCCACGACTTCACAAACACAAACGCAAGCAGAGCTGCCGAGACATTGAAGTTTGGGACTAACCCAGTTGTGAGGTTCAGCTTCATCACAATCACGCTGTAAATAAACCCAATTGCAAGGCTGGCCACCATCCCTCTGATCGTGATCTGTTTCGTCCAGGGAACAACCCTCTTCACTTCCTCTTCTTCCTCCCCTACTGCTGATGCAGCAGCAGCAACCTCAACTTTGTCTTTATCCATAATGTTCTCACTTGCTTCATCTGTTTCCCGCCTTTGAATCTCCTTCATTTCCTCCCCATTACTGCCCATATCCCCCACTTGACTCATTGCTCAGAAGACTGCTAGCTCCCTCACTTCTTCTCTTTGCCTATATAGTACAGACAAACAATCAATAATCAATTGACAGCGAAATCAGACCCAATTCTGTTTCACTCTTTTGTTTTCTTCTTTCAGACCAATCAACCGCAAGTAACATGGAGGTGTAGTAGTGCATTACCCAAATCAAGAATCCAGCTTTCGTTTTCTTCCTGGCTTGGATTTTTCTTCCCTACTCCTATCCTGTCTGTTATATTCTTGGCCTTATTTTGAAAACAGACAAAACCATTCCAACTTGATGTAATGTAATCAACTATCACAAGGAAGAAAGACGAATACTTGCTCGGATTCAGCTCTTCCTTGTGGCAACCCTTCACCACAATAGACTCAATTTCAGCAAGGCAAACCTCACAGAAGATACAGGCATTGAATCCAGAACTAAATGTGGTGAACACAGAAAGACGGAAGGAATCTGGAGATGGTGATTTATACCCGACAGGCAGACGAGGTGGGTGTGTGGGGGCGATTGTCAAACGTCGACTTCCAACCAATCCACCAAAGCAGAGCATTAACCCACAGCCCAGAAAAAAAAAGCAGATTAGTGACCAACTGACCATCATCAATGTTGTACTGCAAAAGTTGTTTAGCAGTACAGAGTTAGCCAAACTTAACGGACGGGGAGAAAAAAAAATGATGTACTAGCTTTAGTATTAGTAGTACTACACACACTAAATCCGAAAATTCAATGCCCATTACCAACTATGACTGGCGGTGAATCTACCCACCTGGCAACTCTCCCTCTCTCCTTCGTTGACTCCTCCTCCTTACTGCTATCTATCTGCGCCATTGGCTATGGCGGATGATGGCCGCGACAGAAGAAAAAAAACCCACAACACATGATTGCCTGATGGGTTGTTTCGGAATGAAAACGGGATAGTGATGTTGTGCCAACCCAGAGAAAAAAACAGAGTGGCTCCATCTCGAGTCGACAGAAATCGGATCTTCTATGTCGAATTCTCAACGTTTTTGCCAATTTTAGGGATTTTTTTTTGACAGTATGGCTGGACTCTGGAGCACTATTTCCCAGTCGCTGGATGGAAAGAGAAATGGATAAAATAGAGACCAACATTCAAAGGGGACATAAGCACAGTACACACAGAATAGCAATGAATCAATGATCAGTGTACTCTACTTCCCCACCGTAATTAGACAGATGACATTGTGTATTATAATTCGTATTAACTAAACGATTGTAGATTGCGAGAGGGGGAAAAAAAGTTCGAGTCGTTCATATTAAAACGATGTGTCCCAAAAAATAATAATGTTTTTTTTACAAGTGAGGATATCGACCACAAAATTGCTCTCTCTATACACATGGAAGGTTTGAACCTCTCAATCTTTGATGAAGTAGTATCTAATCTACCAGGATATAAGTCAATGGCGATGATGGTCTGTTTCAGAATTTTGAATGATCTCAATTGCCATCGTAGAGTACAAATTGCACCTTTTAGCTCCCCAGTCCCCACTCAACTTTACCTCTAATCGTAACTGTCGTCGGAGGTATAATCGCTTGATTGAACGTCTCTAGATCACGTAACATGACATTTAATGTTGTAACCACTACAGAGTGGACTATAAATACTCACCTTCATTAAGGTTGTCAACTCGGTTTAATCCGTTGCCCCCGGTCCAGTAAGTGCGTTGAGGATTAATGATTCGTTCTCTTTAGCCTGGATATATGAAAAATAATCATTATATTGTTCGTACTTTTTGTAAATTGTATCAAATCTCATATAACATATAAGTAATAACATTGCACCAAAATAACAGTTCGTATATTCACCAATGAAATCCAAACACACTCATATAATATATATTTTTTATAATAAATTCACTATTAGTTAGGAACATTAAATCTAGAACCCTCTTCAATTACCGTTCATATTGATTTTTTCGGTACACTCTTCAAACAACATGCCTCCCAACCCTAAACACACTACGTGGGCCGTGCATGTGTCTCTGCATGGGCCTTTAATGGGCTGGCTCGCTCTATCTACTACTACTACACTCCTAATTCCTAAACACACACGTACACTTCACTAAAATAATACACATACTAATCACGTTTTCAACGGGCGGCGGTTTTCTTCTTCGTTCTTCTTCCTCCTCTTCCTATTCGGGATCAAACTCCTGCGGCAGAAAAAGAGCATCAGCGACAGTCGGGCTGAGGTAGTGTTTTTGTATTATATATGATGGATCGATGAATTCCTCTTCAAATTTGTTCTGACATGATGCCAGAGGAGCGGGAAGAAGTGGGCGAAAGCAATTCAAGACAGAGTGGAAAAGGCTCAAGAAAGATTTGCCAGGTGGTGAAGAAAACTATCCATCCATATAATCTGCATGTTCATCTAATCATCTCCCAATTTTTATTTATTTTTGTTTTCAAACAAAGCAGATACGACGATATATGTGAGGGCGTACGAGTCGAGGATGGACCTGCTGAGGGCTGTGATCGTCGGGGTGGATCCTTACCACGACGGCCTCTTCTTCTTCGACCTGTTCTTCCCCTACATCTATCCAGATGTTACCCCGGTACGCGCGCATTTCAGAATCGTGCGCGATAATTTTTTTTATTGACGATTCGCGCGACAGATTCATTCACATTGACCCTGTTTCGCTCTTTCTTTCTTTCTTTCGGGGGTTTCCCCCCTCGCTCTTTGGTCTTTTTTTCAGGAAGTGATCCCCCCTCTATAACTCTTCTCCTCGCATATTGAACCCAAACTTCGAGGGCCGGATATATTTGCCTCAGCCTTCTCGTACTCGGTGGTGGTTTCAATAAGTTTGAGAGTTTCGAGGAGTTTGTGAGGGGACATTTGCACAGGCGGGCCGAGGGCATCGTGGCGGCGTGCAGAGTGTACATGTCCGGCGTTCAAGTCGTCCGGTGGTGTGTGGTGAAGAAGGGCTGTCAGGAACTGGTAGTAAAGAATCGGATTGAAGGCGTGATTAATCACTCTCCTTAGAGTGTTATTTGCCTCCACTATAAATTGCTGATAGGCTCGAGCAAACCACCTCCAGGAGTCCCTTCAATTTTAAGTCTGGAAGCAGCAATCTTGCAGACTTCTGTGTTTATGAAATAGAGAAGGAAAACGGGAAGAAGAAGAATTCTCTCGTCATAAAAAGAGTTATGGCAGTCCTCTATTTATAGTTGTGAAAATTGGAAGTTACCTTCCGAAGAGACACATCCTTTCACAAACAAGGTAGTTACCTCTCCCGAAAGGACACATCCTTTCACAGAAAAGGGAAGTTACCTTTCTAGAAGGACACTTCTTTTCACAATATTCAAACGTTAGTTAATTAATATAAAATTAATTAAATTGCCAAAAGACTCCATCTTTATAATTTACTTCTCCCATCAATGTCGTATTACAACTCTATTGACTAACTCTAACAAGGGCGACGGCGGTGGAGGAGTCGGACCCGGTAAGAGTTGCCGGCCGGAGTTTAGGGATTCCTTGGCTAAAGAATTGGACGAGGTGACGAAAGCGCTTACCGGGATTGGAGTACAAAACTTGGATTTTTTTTTTATATAGATTTGCATTGTATGAAAAATTGAAAATGATCAGTTTGACGATTATGTTACTCTAGTTCAACGATCTTTTTTTTTTCCCCTTTTTCTTGTGACACTCTATTTCACTATTCAGAATTATAAAGAAAGTTTATGTTCTTGTAAAAAAGAAAAAATAATTACACAAAGGGAAAAAGGATTTAACTAAAAAAGGAGTCATCGTAAAAAAAAAATTGTTTGGCTTTTTTTGAGAATTTTATTACATAAAAATTTGACTCGACTACATTTAATGTTAACTCAACTGCTCACTCTCTCACTAGATTCTTTGTATCGTCACTCTAATTTGACCGTCAGAGAGCTCCAATTCCTACCTATAGACCGTTTTTACAGGAATTTCAAAGATGCTTCCTACACTCAATCTAGTACGCTTCCGAGTGTGACCTTGCATACCGTTTGGTACATTCCTGGCTTAAACAGATTAAGAATATGAAATCCAAACATCATTCAAAGCGATCATTCGAAATAAAATTGAAACCCTTCTTATTGAATGATCATGATACTAAATTTTTTATCTATCACATTTTTCTTGCTGATCCGCCTTTTTAGAGGCAGTCATTCCCTTTTCACTCGGGCCTTTATTCATCGGCCCGTAACAGTGTATAATGGGCCAGATAATTTACCGACCCAACCGAGGCCCAACCAGGGGGAAATGGAAAGGAAGGCGAACAGTCCAATACAGAGAACGCCGCGAAACCTTCTGAAGAAGGCGGTGCGTTTCCTTTCATCTCGCCGTTTCTGGTTTCTTCGTCCCCAAGAAGAAGGAACGAATTTCAGAAGCAATCAAAATAACCCCAACACCCTCTTTGCCCTTTGGCTTCCCTCTTCTCTATCTCGTCCTTCAAAACCAAATTGCTGTTCATCACAGTTTCAGGACCCTTGAAATTTTCCCTCTTATTGACTCGGTGGTTGTTTTTTTGGTTTCCCGTCAATGGGTGGTTCATCGGAGACCAAGGTCTTGCAGGAGCTGCTGCTGTACGCAGCGAGCGCCGCCTTGAGCTGTCTTGTCCTGTTCGCCGGGCTCCGCCATCTCGACCCCAATAAGGAGGCTGCGAAGAAATCCCTTGAACAGAAGAAGGAAATCGCCAAGCGGCTGGGTCGTCCTCTTATACAGACCAATCCTTACGAGGTCGGTCAGCTCGAGACTGCCTTCCATCTCCCTTTATCATCTCGCTGTTTGTTCTGGTTGCGTAGTACTACTGGGTTTCGTTTGTTTCTGGTTGATAAAGGGTAGCTAGTGCTGTTTGTGGCGACTTGAGAGTTTGCTTGAGCTTTTGCCAGATCTTTTGGGCTCTCTACTGCTCTTATGGGCTCTTCTGAATTTTCCCAGATCTTGGTAATGTATGGGGTGCTGTAGTTAAAAGTTGCGAAGTATGGAGAACGTTTCTAGGCTAGCCGGAAGACCATTTAGGAGATGAATGGTGGTTGCTTACTCTCATTGCGAGCAATTTGTTGAGTTGTATGCTTCTCTCATTTTCGGAACTTTGGGAGCGTTTCATGGTACTGGAAATTTGAGAGTAATTTGGAAATCAGTTTGAGTGTTCCCAATTGCATAATGAATGTCAATGATTTGTCTGTGTTAATCAGTGTCGTTGAAGTTCTGTCCTTGATGCCAGTATTTAGGATGAAATTCATCTATACTCGAGAATTTGAGTCCCTAGCCTCAATTGCTGATAGCTAAATTTTTCAAGATTCAGCATCATCAATGCCAGTGATTACTGTATGGTGAAAATCTTGTAACTAGTGCTCAGATATTTCCAGCTTTAAGAATGTCACCTTGCTTGATTTTGAAATTTTAATGGCTCTATCTCTTTCCACTTGAATGAAACAGGGTGGGATTGGAAGCTTCTTGATACTGATTTCGTTCTGTCTCTGATATTTTGACAGGATGTGATAGCTTGTGATGTTATAAATCCTGATCGCATTGATGTAGAATTCAATTCTATCGGCGGATTACACAGCATCAAAGAAGCATTATATGAACTTGTCATTCTTCCTCTTCGGAGGCCTGAACTTTTTTCACACGGGAAGCTTCTGGGTCCTCAGAAGGGGGTCTTGTTATATGGCCCTCCAGGTACAGGAAAGACGATGCTTGCTAAAGCTATTGGAAAGGAATCTGGTGCTGTTTTCATCAATGTAAAGGTTTCAAATCTGATGAGCAAGTGGTTTGGTGATGCTCAAAAGCTCGGTGAGTTTGGAACTCTGGTGGTTCTTATGCACCGTGCATATCCATGGTTGCATGTGTGCCATACTATCTGCTTTTTTGTAGTCCCTTAAACCCTTGAGTGATTGGTCGAACTGAGACAAAACAATAAATTATTCTGTTGTAGTTGCTGCTGTGTTTAGCCTTGCTTATAAACTCCAGCCGGCTATCATATTCATTGATGAGGTAGACAGTTTTCTGGGACAGCGCCGTACTTCAGATCAGGAAGCAATGACAAATATGAAGACTGAGTTCATGGCTTTGTGGGATGGCTTCACGACAGACAGTGAGTTGCTTCTATTCAATTTTTTCAACTATGCCTGTTTCATTCTTTTGCTGGCACTTAGATGACCTGCTAATTTTGTGAGTTCAAAATATAATGTAGGTAATGCAAGAGTGATGGTGCTAGCTGCTACTAATCGTCCATCTGAACTCGATGAGGCAATACTTCGACGCCTTCCACAGGCCTTTGAGATTGGAATGCCCGATTGCAGGGAGAGAGCTGAAATATTGAAGGTGATTTTGAAGGACGAGAGTGTTGAACGTAACATCGACTTCAACTATATAGCAAGTCTTTGTGATGGTTACACAGGTTCTGATCTTTTTGAACTCTGCAAGAAGGCTGCTTATTTTCCTATCAGGGACCTACTAGATGAGGAAAAGAAGGGCAAGAAACATCAGGCGAGTGAACTGCTTTTGATAATCTATCCTCTGTTGTATTTCTTTAGGTTGTTTTCAATCAATTTAATAGGTGCCGTAATGGCCAGCTGATCTACATGCTTGTTGATACTTCTTATTCATTTGTTGATAGAAACAAGTGTCTTCACTGAGATTTCGTACGTTCCTTTCTTAATCCAGGAACCACGTCCAATGACCCAGGCAGACCTGGAGAAAGTTCTGGCGACATCGAAAAGGACAGGAGTAGCTGCAATCGAGTACAACAGGTCACGCTCTCAGTCTCCAGTGTGGCCCATACAGTCTTCGGACGATGACCATGTTCACGCCACAATAAGTGAGCTGTCTAAGCTTGTAGTTTCCCAGATCTTGAATCTTCAACCAGATTCTCGGGATGAGGTGGAAGATGAACATTAGTAACATTATTGCTGCTGCCTTGCGATCTAAGATTTCGAAACCATATCGTGGAAATTTTGTCCTGTTAAGTGATAACAGTGATGCAACTGACCAGTCAGGCTAGATAAGGCGGGTGATAATATATCCTCATTAGAAGCTAGATTCTCTTTTTTTATGGTTGTATTGCATGTTCGCGTGTAAGAATAGAATCTATATTATTGATGCCAGGGTTCCATACATTGTTATCTCAGCTTGCAGTGTAAAGTATTCTTCTGATTCTTGATCTTTCGATCGAAACGAATGGTTGGTCTGATTCGGAAATGGATTATACAGTTCATTGTGGAGGCTTTCATACTGATAGTGGAATGAAAATGAGGAACTACAAGTTGATCTTCATCGTAAGGTTGGTGAGGATCCACACTTGCAGAGGAAAGGGAGGGAGTAGTGTCATATTGCACACCTTTTCAACTCGTGCTTCCAACCTATACGTTCCCTTCTTCCTTCTCTTCATCCACTGTTCTCCAAACAACACCCTTCAAGCCAGTCGAGATGGCCTTGTAAAACTGCACCAGAAACAAACATGAACAACACCCTTAAGCAAACATCAAATTCCAACTGAGGCTGCCATGGAAACTCAGATGACCCAGGTCTTTCACTAAATAGAATGCAGACCAGAGACCCCACAAAATATCTGAAGTGTTAATGATGAAAAGCTGATGCTAGTTTCCCCGCAGATGGCAAACAATGCTGAAGGCTGAAGCCAGTGATTTAGCATGCCAAGTGCCCTCCTCCTGTCCAGTTGACAGACAACACCTGTGTCGTCTATCGTGCGAACGAAACACAATCAAATACCTTGTGAAATTGCAGGGCGTCACCACCAGACTTGCGAAGCTCGACCGTGAATTGAGAAGGAGCCACCTCAAAGATCTGAATGGAAGACATGGGTCAATGCCCTCGTACAACAAAGGCCAGAATCCAATAAGAGAACTGAAAGAAGGCTTTAACTTACTTCAGCTGATATTGACAGGTGACCTTTAGGTCCTGTCTTCTCTCCTTGAAGAGTCATCTAGGTTGTAGAACAGATGAGCCGTTAAAAATATGGGAAGTACTATTATCTTTTGAAATTTCCTGAGAGACAGCGAGCGAAGATTAAACCTTCAAGTTATTCTTCTTCACGTGAAAATGCAAAGATGTTGCTGCTGCTTCAATTTGTGACATTATGTCACTAGCAGTTCTTTCTGAAGCAGATCCAGTTTCACGTTTACCAAGTCCCTGCTCACAAAAGGAAGAATAAATTCGATTTTGCTCCATGCTATTAATCAACAACTTAAAAGGACATAAACAACACCCGAAAATCTGTACGCTAGCTACATTATGATTGCTCAACAATGAGATCAACTCAAAGCTGATAAAGCTATCAAGGACAAACGATTTTACTAAACCAGGCATATCATCTATAGAATATGGCTAATTACGAAGCAAGAACACAGAGAAAGGAACAACAATGAGGTTTGATAAGGCTTAAAGTTGAGGGATCTGTTTCATGACAATGTATGAGCAGGGCCTATTAAATCATACCATCTGCCTCTGGAATGGACTACTGAGATTGAGACTCCGAGATGTAGCGATCAGTTCAGAAGGATCCATAGGAGCCACAACGAGATTCCGAGTGTCCTGTCCATTAAAAGAAATATCAATTTCAACTTCAAAAAATGTGCTATAGCCTATTAGATCATGTGTGCTGTGCGCATGAGGCAGGGTGTGGAATCTGAGAACCTTACTGCTGAATCATTGAAGAAGGAGTCCACATCATCAAGGCTAATGTCAGCGTGTTCAAAAACAGGTGGCTCGTAGTCTTTCTTAAACCATTCATTTTCAATAATCTCGGCAATACTGATTCGCTGTTTCATCATCATAACAAGAAGCCATAAATTCACTAAATGTGGTGCAATTAATATCAAATGAGAGCCAAATGAAATTGACCACGTCGTACTGTAGCTGGGTCGGGATCCAATATCCTTTTAATGAGTTCCTTTCCACTGGTGGAGAAACAAGGAGGACATGAATAATCAGCTTTATAAATCTGCAATCAGATATTATCAGGTCAAAACATGGACGAAGGATGATTGCATCCAAAGTAACAGATCTTAACAGTTGATAAGACCCTAGAACTTAATATCAATGTACAGCTAGCGAGAGTGGCCTCAGTTGACCTGTATCTACAAATAACCTATGTTAAACAAAAGCACACCATATATACACAGCCGTTAGTTTCTGCAAGAAAGAAAAAAATCAAACCTTTTTGTACATCGCCAATATGTTCGAATCATGAAAAGGCATGTAGCCAGCCAACATGACAAAAAGAATCACACCACAAGACCATACATCTGCCTTGGCTCCATCATAACCCTTCCTGGAGATTACCTGGAGAAGTGCACACTAAGAGAACGAGAGCAAAGCATTTACGGGCTAGGAAATGAATATAACGGCAAAGTAACTAATGTACCTCTGGAGCAATATAAGTCGGGGTGCCACACATTGTGTGAAGTAACCCATCTCCCTAGTGGATGAAGAAGAAACTATTAGTTCACAGAAGTTTGCAGCTTCATGAAAAAAATATGAATTTGTGAGAGTATTCTAACTTGACCATGAACTCATCCTAACTCACCCTAAGTTGCTGAGGCAATGCACTCAGTCCAAAGTCCGCAACTTTAAGTACTCGAGAACCATCTAGAAGCAGATTCTCGAGCTGATAAACGATATGGGACAATGCATTCATCAAGAAAAGATTTGTTAAGAAAACTTGAAGCAGAAAACATACGTTACGTGACAAAAGAAAATCAAGGGCTCTAGTACCTTTAGGTCTCGATGATACACGCCTCTAGTGTGGCAATAATCGACTGCATTTATAAGCTGCTGAAAACACCTCCTTGCTGCAGCTTCTTTCAGCCTCCCTCTTGCCTGATTCAAGAAACAAACAAGAGAATAGTCATGTATTGAGCCCTTAACTCCTTATGCACTCTGCACGTCAATTGGGCAAAATAGCAAAGTCAAGATTATAGGTCATATAGGACACGTACAACTTTTTCGAAAAGTTCACCACCAGCCACAAACTCCATGACCATATATATCCTTTCCTTGCTTACCATTACCTGAAGCAGAAGAGTTGCAGTACATTACAACAGACAGTTGATAAAAAAAAAAAAAAAAAAAAAGGAACTAGCTCGCACTTACAAAGATCCCAAAGGAAAATCCCAAGAACCAGACAAATTCTCTTTTGGGCTATTATGGAATGAGAAAGATAACTAAGACCAAAAGTCACAGGGAAAAAAACCCAATTCACCTTCAAACCCAATCCTCCTACCTGTCAGAACAAAGAGAGAAAATGGGCTCTAATTTCTTACCTCATGCATACGGATGACATTTGGGTGTCGAATGTGCTTCATGGTTGATATTTCTCGCTTAATCTGAGCGATCATCTTAGTTTTGAGGAGATTGTCCTTGTCGAGGATCTTGATGGCAACGGTCTCCCCAGTCTCGGTGTTCCTGGCAAGCTTGACCTTCGCGAAACTTCCTTCCCCAAGCGTCCTCCCGAGCTCGTACCTTCCGAAGCGCCTGTTGCTGCCACTACCGCGTTGTCCTTGAGATCCCATATTGCTCCCCCCGCTGTCAATTTCGACTTGTGAAATCTGAATTTGCCGATGCGTTGACTCCTTCTGCAAGTGGAAAAGCAGTAGCAGATCCTGAATCTGAAGTACGGACACTGATCTGAAGTACGGGAAGCGGGGAAGGTTCTTCAATTTGACGACCTGGTATTTTGTTTCATTTGATCGGACACTGAATTGAACTGGCAGCTGGACCTGGAGTTTGAAGACGGGAAAGGGGAAAATATTGGCGGGGAGGGTAAACGGTAAAGGGAAAGGGGAAGAGGGTGGAGCTGGCTGAGCCGGTCGGTTGAGTGTGTGGGTCGATCTTGGGCGGTTGGGAAGGATTGGGTTGGTGAAGCAGTTTTTTTTTTTTTTTTTTTTTTGACGGGGTTGGTGAAGGAGTTGGCAATGAGGCGGGTTCGGTAACTCAATTCCCATACCCATCCGACATGATGGGGGCATCGAGCGCACATGGCGATGGCAATGGAGTGGGACAGGGTGGGACGTGTAACTCAACACTCATGTTTGTTCCGTACTAAATCTGAGTTAGGTTGGGTAATATTTATATGAGAAGGGGTTGGTCGACCCAGTATTATAGGTTGTTTGAAAAAATAACATCGATATTTTGTTATTTAGCGAGAACACATAGAGAAAATACTTCATAAATAAATGGTAAATATAGCAGAAGGAATATTTGAGTCTAAATAGTTGAAAGATAGAGTCTTATTGTGATAGAACGGGTCGAGAACGTGACGGGACAGGGCAGGGCAGGTCAGAAGCAATACTCTACCCCAAACAGGTCGGGGGGCGATCGGATTGCACGAGTCATGTTAGAAATTGTCATTACTAAACTTGCAGGCTTAGGTCAAATCGATAATACATAGCTTGCATATATACAAGTAAGGATAGGTCGAATTATTCTCACATGTTATTTGAAGAAAATATACACAAAATTTTAATATTTTACGATCAAAGAAAAGAAAAATGATTCATAAATGAAAAACATACATAATAGAATGAGTATATTGAGTCCAATCAGTGGAGGTGAAACCCAATGTTCGATTATTGGATCGGCTAAGCAAATGCAGTAGTCACTAGTCAGACATCATGTCACCTTACTTGTTACGCTTTCTAGTTGCATGAATAGCAAGGTTGTCAACCCAAGAGTTCACTGTTCACCTGTTTTGATATTTATCCAGTGTGTAAACCAGGACACGCACATCCGAGGGTCGACCCGCGGCAAGGTTATCGGTTCGGAGATCACGCGACGTCATGTTTCCTTTAGGTTTGCGAAAATGCACCTCTTTTTTGGCATTCCCGTTCACCTAACTCTATTTTTTGAATTTTGAATTGTTCACCTAACTCTATTTTTGGAATTTTGAATTGAACATTTGAATATTGATGTTGTATGAGTGTTTTTACTATATGTTTGGTCCATGTATACTAACTGTTATTTTGGTGCAATGTTATTACCCATATGTTATTATGTTGGATGATATTTGATATTATTTATAAAAGTATGAACAATATAATTATTCTTTTTATATATCCATGCTAAAACGAATGAACTATTAATTCTCAACCCACTTATTCGACCTGAACAATAGATTAAACCTGGTTGACAACCTTAATAGTGAACTAAAGTTTTAAAAAAAAAATGGTCAACTATAGCAGAGTAACATAACCATCAAACTGATTTTCATATGCAAATGTTATAAATTAGTCGAAGTTTTTTACTCCAATCTTGGTAAGCGCTTTCATCAGCTCGTCCATTCGTTCAGCTAAGGAATCCCTAAACTCCGGCCGGCAACTCTTACCGCCCGATCCAACTCCTCCGCCGGCGCCGCCCTCGCCGTTCTTCACCACACACCACCGGCCGACTTGAACGCCGGACATGTACGCTTTGCACGCCGCCACGATCCCCTTGGCCCGACTGTGGAAATGTCCCCTCACAAACTCCTTGAAATTCTACAAACATTATTATGCCGTGGACGTACCGACACAAATGAGATCAAATTAGCAAAATAACGACTTTTTTTTCTTCTTCCCTTACGACATGAGGTTGATCCATCGGAGAAAGAAGGCTTACTTTTGGTGGCTTCCTCATTATACGAACCATTAGCTGGAGCGATTCGAGGAATACAGTCTCGCTGTAATGCAGGGAGTAGATGCACTCTTTTTTTTCGGCGGAATCTGGTGGTGGTAATCAAGTTGTCCATTGTATCCTCGTCGTCCGTTGTATCATCGTCGTCCATCATACCCTCATCGTCCATCATATCATCAGAACTATCAGTGTAGAAGGGTTTCTCGCACAATACCAATGCCTGCAACGAAAGCAGAATCTGCATCACACTTGAAACCCCAGGCTGCCAATTCTCAAACTCGTTGATACCACCGATTCCTCGAAAGAGAAGGCTGAGGCACACATATCCGTAGTTGAAAGTTGGGTTTAATAAGAGAGAATCATCATCATCGTCGAGGTGGACTTCCTGATGACCAAAGAGAGAGGGGGGGAAATGCGAAACAGGCGAAATATGAATAAATCTGTCTCATTGCGCAGGGACAAGAGAAACCCTGTCTCGGCGGTGATGCGACTCAGAAATGTAGCGAAATTTAAATTAGATCAACATGACCATACGTTACGTACCGGCGGAACATCTGGATAGAGATCGGGGAAGAACAGGTCGAAGAAGAAGAGACCGTCGTGGTAAGGAGTTCCGTCTACCCCAACAATCACAGCCCTCAGCAGGTCCATCCTCGACTCGTACGCCCTCACATATATCGTCGTATCTGTTTGTTTGAACGAAATATATAAATTGGGAATGAAAGATGATGATCATGTCACAGAATAGAAGAAACTTATCATAAGTTGTAATTAGACTTGATGTGATCAAAGAACATGCACGCTGTGTAATTTTCCTTCACCTGGCAAATCTTTCTTGAGCCTTTTCCACTCGTCTTGAATTGCTTTTGCCCACTTCTTCTCGTTCCTCTGGCAGGCAGAACAACTTAAAAAAGGAGTTAATTGATACATCATATAATACAAACACCATGTATATGGTTAACTTCAAGATCGAGCTTACAGGTAGCAACACTATGGATGCAGTCAGTCACCTGTTCCGATGGAGACTGGCTGCAACTGTAGTAATGGTCTGAATAGTCTTCAACGATATCAAAATGCTTGAAGAGCTTCCATTTCCTTAAAATTTCCTTACAGTCCATATTCAGTCGACGACGACGACGAAGTCCTGCACTAGTACTCATCATTGGAAAACTCTGTTTGCTGGTAGTAGATTTGACCAGGGATTTAGTGCTGCCGCCGAGTAGTTTCTGGCTTGATTTTGAACCCCGCGAGTTCTTGTTATTCGGTTGGCTTGCCTCGACTCCAGTTGCTGCCGGGAGACTCGGATGTGATGATTGCAGAGAAGCAAACTTTCTGCGAACTTGATCCTTCTCATTCAGGATCACAACATCATCTTCGTCATAGACATCAATGATTTCTGGTAGCACAGCCCAGTAGCGGACCCAGAAATTTTACATAGGGGTGTCCTCTTTTAAAAAATAAATTAAATATAAATAGTTCTAAAATAATTAATACAAAATAAATAATATTTAAATAAGAAATACTTTACTTATACAGTTTGAAAAAATTCACAATGTGTTTTCATATTAAAAAATGATTGTAGAACACACTTGGGGTCTACACTATTCAAAAGAATTTGTCTCTGTATATCTTATTAGACAATCATTCACGAACTGATCACATATTCAATTTCTAAAGTTGTTCTTGATGTAATCCAAAGCTGAAAAGACTCTTTCAATACTTGTTGTACAACCATAAATCAATACAAATTAAGGGTAGCTTGAAATTTGTTTAATTGTTAGATTTTGAAAATAATTAGAGATAGAGAATGACATTATACTATTACACAGTGTTTAAAATCGAATAACATTTGAGTTGTAGCCTAATAAAAATTATGTTTATTAATAATAAAAGTGTCCTAGGTTTGAATTACCCAAACTACGACTTATATTCTCATACTCAAACTAAAAGATGAGAGTAGGATACTCACTTTTTTAAATTTAGGGGTGTCCCCGACTATCAATTATAATTTTTTTGTCAATACGTAAATTACTACCGGGGGTTGGATAATCGTTTTCCCAAAATTTAGGGGTGTCCAGGGACACCCCTAAACACCCGTGGATCCGCCCCTGGCACAGCCTATACATATATAAAAAGAAACCATCGCAACAGACAGTAGAAGCCCAGGAAAAAGGGGCAAAAGCCCTGATCGAACGCATCATCAATGGTGGGGGAAAAGAGAAATCCCGGCAAGAAGATAAACGAAACCCAGCTAAAAAGGAAAAAGGGACGGTGAGAAGACAAAGGATGTCGGAAGAAAAACCTGTTGACGTTTTCTCTTCCTGGCCAAGTGGGAAGGCGGGAGGGAGGCCGGGGAAATCTCGATGACGTCGAAGTCGGAGTCGGAGTAGCCGTCCTCCATTGTTCCCTGATGGAACTGAAATGGAAGGATTCTTTAGGGTTTACAGAATATATATATAAAAAGAAACCATAGTAACAAAAAGAAATTAATCACACTCGCCTTCTCTGAAGGTATATATATATATCGATCCATGTAAATATAATAAACTGTTTCTTATTATAAATAAAACCTGTTGACGTTTTCTCTTCCCGGCTAAGTGGGAAGGCGGCGGGAGGGAGATCTCGATGACGTCGGAGTCGCCGTCCTCCATTGTTCCCTGATGAACTGACATAAAAGGGTAGGGGTTTTTTTTTTTTTCAATCGTCACACTCCAGCCAACATCCTAATATACAAACTGAATTTGTGACGGCGTAAAATTTAAATTTTGTCGCGCCCTAAAATGCACCAAATTGACACTCTTACGTCTAGTCTCAGTTTCAACTTAAACCCTAAACAAAACAAAAAAATCTCTTACCCCCTGCCCTGCTTGTCGTTGCCGGATTCTTATCTCCGACGCTGCCTACCTCAACCCGACTGTCGATGATGCCCTTTTTCTTCTGTCGGAGTCAGTGGCGGATCTAGGGGGTGGCCACCCCGGGCCCCGGCCCAGCCCTCCTCTGGATCCATAGTTAGTATAGGCTTTATGAATTTTTCGATTTTAGATATTCGGGTTGTTGTTATTTTAAAATAAGATTGGGTATAATTAGAAAAATAATTCAGATGAACATATTCAAAATCACTACTCTAAATTTAGCTTATAAATTCTAACCCCAAAGGTTATTCGTCTAAAAAAACAATGAAACCTAAAAATTCAAAAAGTTTAAAACGTAAAAGACTAAAACATATATGAGGTTTGTTACCTTGGAAAATTTACTAGAGCAGCTGGTGGATATAGGGATGGAAACACAATGTAAATTGATTAGTAGATTGATTTGTCTAGTGTTGATGCTGCTCGTTTCAACAGCTAATACGAATAGAACCTTTTCAACAACGAAACATGTGAAAATTGATTTGCGCAACAAAATGAGCGATGGATTTCTAGTCGATTGCTCAAGTATTTTATTTGAAACCGTGTATACTATTGGTATGGATATGGACTCCATTATTAATGCATTCGCTAAATTACAATACCGTCGTGTACAATTTATATTGTAAAAAAAATTATAATCATTATATTTTTTTACTATTCTAATTTTCTAATAAAATGCGGCCCAATGCACTTCTGTGTTCTGTATCCGCCGCTGGCCGGAGTTGATCCCAAACAGGAAGAGGAAGAAGAACGGAGAAGAAGGGCCGCCGCCTGTTGAAATGTTATATCATATATATATATATATATGTGTATTTTAGCGTAGTGTACGTATGTGTTCACTGTTTAGTAGTGTGGAGAGAGCCAGCCCATTTAAGGCCCATGCAGAGACACATGAAAAGCCCACGTGTGTTAGGGTTGGGACTTGGGAGGCATCTAATCTAAAAGAGATTGTTTGGATAGAAACATTCTCGAAATGAGTCAATTTGCGACAAAAGTCTCGTTTTAGAAAATAAGACGAGTGTACGAGAAATTTGTTTGGAATTGGCTTGTTTGGCTTCTCATTTGATATGAGAATGAAGCATATTATGATAGTACATTTTTGCCCTCGTCTTTTGAACCTCTTTCTTAGTCCTACTTTTACTCTGTTTGTAACCAGGGCATAATTTACAAGTCAATAAAGATGAACACTCAAATCACACTTGACAATCAACAGGAAAAAAAAAATCCATATCATAAATTAAAGTTTCAAATTAGAACACTGACAAATCACTGTCAAGGTCTCGTGCATTCAGAGGGAAAGCTACAAATCCTGGTGGTCGAATTAGAACACTAACCAGATCAATATCAAGCAATAGTGCAAGGTAACCATGTCCTCTGTCTGCTAGAGAGAAAGAGATCGGTGATTTCCCTCTCCATCTACTGGTCGTCGATGATTTCCCCCTCCATCACCAAGAAGCGAAAAATAAAAAGAGATAGGAAATGATTGGTGATTTCCCTCTCATTTGCTCGCCACCGAAAAAGATCTGCTCTGTCATCAGAAAAGATTCCCCTCTCCATTTACTCATTGCCGGAAATGATTTCCCTCTCCATCTGCTCGTGCTGGGTTTTTTGTCTGCGTCGCAACTAAGAGGGAACAGATAGGAAGATATTTGCATGTGAAAAATTCAAACAACGATGACATGATCTTTGGAGGAATGTCTGTTGTGTTCTGGAGATTTTCAGCAAACATTAACAGTAATTGATAAGGGAACTCGAGTAGATATTTCAAATTCTTCTATAAAGAAGGCATACGTATGGCCTTCACTGAACGTTTTGAAGCTCTCTCAAAATATGAGATTGTGCCGCAAAAATTGTGGCCCTAAAGAAACTGGAAGGCTAAATGTCGCCCTAGTTTTACTATTATCGCCCGAAATTAAAACATAAAACAACTAAATTACCCTTCATTAATCAAACAAGAAAAACAAAAAAAAATATATCCCTAAAATCCTAACCTTCTCCGACACAGTAGACTTCCTCCCCAAAGTCCAAACACCTTCATGTTCATTCTCCCCCGCCGTCGCCTACACTCTCATCCCCGATTCGCCAGCAGCAGTACCATCCACGAAGCTGCCGACCGCCAACAGATCTTCAAGTTTCTATTTGTTGGATGAGAAAGTTTGCAGTTGGAGCTAACTTGTTAATCATACAAGGGGGAAGCCTGAAGGCGAGCGTCAACAGGGAGAAGAAATTGGTTGTATTCGTGGGAGCCGATGCGGAACTAGTACGTTCAGTATGGCTATCTCAACCTACCCGTGGCTACCATCATCAACCTTTCCCGAATTCAGTTGCGGGTGGTGATGTTGGGAAAATGGCTCTTGGGTTCCTTTCCTATGTTGGGACGGTGGATGGCGACCGGCGGGCCAGGTCGGCGGTGGTGGGAATCACAGTTCATAGGCCGTTGCTAATGTCAATTACAATATGAATTGTGTTATTTACTTTCTTTTAATAAAATATTTTTAATAATAAAAAGTGAAGGGTAAAGAGGTCACAATAACTTGTAAATTAGGGCGATTAAATAAAATTAGGGCGACAATTAGCAACTCCCTAAAGAAAAGAAACTATTCATATTGTAGAATTCAACAGATAGATTTTGCCTATTGGTGATGGAGTGGGTTATAATATTTTTGGGGAGTCAACGATCTCAATTATTCGAACTTCTTTGAGCATTCCACATGATCAAGGAGATGAAATTGTTGATATTGTGAATCATGTGTACGAAGATCTCCATTTGAATTACAATGAAGGAACCTCTGTGGTTCATCATGCTATATTGGCTCCACCTCATGAAAAGGGATCGGAAATTAATAACAGTGTGATGAAAAGGGTTCCAAGAGATGAAGAGGGAGATTAATCGGTGGAGTTTCTCAATACATTGAAGATTAATAATTTCCCATACCATTCTATTAGGTTGAAGTTGGATTCCACGTCATTTTATTAAGAAATATGGATAAAAGTATAGGTCTCTGCAATGGTACAAGGATGATAATCAAGAGACTTGGCATAGGGTTTATTGAAATGGAGATTCTAATAGTAATATATACTCATATTGGTGATAGGGTCTTCCTACCTCATATTAAATTGTCTTCTCATTATAAAAGTCTTGATTTCACATTGGTTAGGAGACAACATCTTATTGCAGTTTGTTTGCTATGACAATTAACAAAGTCAAACACAAGCAAATTTTGATCCTTTTGACACAAATTACTTTTGGGAAGACAAATGGTATTTATGATGAGTAGGTTAGGATGTCACAAAACATTATGATGTTTATTCTTTTGAATGATTGAAGTATTTTTAATAATTTCGATTATTTTATGCTAGCAAGAGATTTGAATGTTCGATAATTTAAAAGATCTAGATTTTCTTATACTAACAAAAAAACATGAATCTCACATACAAATTGCTACTACTATATGTGCAATTGGCGAATGAATCCGGTTAACCGGTCGGGTCCATGACTAGCGTTGTTTTATGACTATATGTAGTTAGTGGCGGACCAATAAATTTTACATAGGGGTGTCCTCTTTTAAAAATTAAATTAATTAAATAAATATAATATTAAATAAGAAAATACCTAAAAGTTCACAATGTGTTTTCATATTCCGAAATAATTGTAGAATACACTTGGTGTCTCAACTGCTCAAAAAGATTGTCTATGTATGTCCTACTAGACAATCATTCACGAAATGATCGCATATTCTATTTCTAAATTTTTTCTTGATGTAATCCAATGCTAAAAATACTCTTCCAACACTTGTCGTACATTCATAAAATCAATGCAAGTTAAGGGTAGTTTGAAATTAGTTTAATTATTAGATTTTAAAAATAATTAGACTATTACACATTGTTTAAAATGGAACAACAAATGAGTTGTAGCATAATAGAAATTATGTTTATTATTAATAATAGTGTTATAGGTTTGAATTACCCAAACTATCACTTATATTCACATACGAAAACTAAAAAATGAGTAAGATAATCATTTTTTCAAATTTTGGGATTGTCCCCCAATATCAATTATAATTTTTTTGTTCATACGTAAATTACCACCCCCAAACTTCCATGGGTCCGCCCCTGTATGTAGTGTGTGTAGCTCCTGCTTGGTGATATCGAAAATCTGAGTAAGAATAGCAGTCAAAGAGAGTTCAACATCTTCCATGGATTAGTCCTTATAGGTAAAATTCGTCATCCACCTAACTTTTAACCTTAGCTACACTTCATAAGTCATCAAACAAAACACAATTTTATTTGAGTTTCAGTAAACGTTAAAAAGATCGAAAACATGAAGGTTCGTTATTATGACAGAATCATTGATCTAGAGTAAGAAAATGACCATGTGATTGCGTACACAGTTTCGACTCTAAGTTTTAATAGCACAATGAAAAAAAAAATTAAAGAAATAACGAAGTAAGTAGTGTTGTTTTGTTGACAAAAAATATTACTAAAGTGAATACGCCCGAATATGAAAAGGGGTTATTTTATATGTTTTGTATCTATAGTGTAAACTCCATGGTTGTCCATAATTGAAGCGTCTTTTGTTTTGTTCTTTGCCCTTTCAATCTTATATTTGTTTGATGTACCAACAAAATCAAGCATAGGGGAAAATCAAATTCCTAACTCCTAAAATTACTCACAAAATATATCAATGTTGCGGTAAAAATAACCTTCTATAGGAAGGTATAAAATAAATAAGGGTAATTTGGAGAATTGAATTCAAATCTATTTGGATTCTAATTCAAAGATTTAAATAGCCCACTTGTTTGATAAAATATTTTTTAATTTTTGTTATTTTGTAATTGTGCTAGTTGATGTTTATTGAAAAATAACATTACAAATCCCATCTAAAATCTCTATATTTGTAAGATATTTAATGCTCTGACGAATAAGGGTTTGGTATAGTGGTAATATCGTTATACTTGAATATGAAGATCTCAGTTCGAAGTAAATCATATCACACATATAAAAAATATAAAAAAGATTTAATGTTTCTAATAGTAAATTTATCAGAGAAAAGAATATAATAAATATAATATTTTTAGTATTTTAAGATTTTAAAATCTTTTTTATAAAGGTGATTTCAATTGTATATTAGAGAAAAAATACAATATACATTGACCCTAAATGCAAGCAATGCATAAAACAGGCAAATGACACCCTTGCATAAAAATGACAATGGATGACTCTGCAACATACATTTGATATGGCAGGGTCAGAAGCTTTTTAGTATTTTAAGATTTTAATTAAGAGTGTGAAATCTTTTAACCTTTCGATTTTCTTTCCAGGAAATTAACTAGGAGCTACGTACATTACATAACAGGCAAACTGACTTACTCTTCCTTATTCTTTCTCTGAGATCCTCAAAAATTTCTCCTCTTCTCTAATCCCTCAGCTGTTACAACGGCAAATTTTGGAGGATCCAACCGAGTCTTGATTTCCAAAACTACAATGATTGCGGTAAGTAATTATGTTATTATTTTAATTAAGCTTGTGACGTCTTCTAACCCATATGTTTTCTTTTCAGGTAATTAATCGGGACCTAGAGATGTTAAACAACAGGATTACGACCTTACTCAACAATTACCATTGTCATGCTGCTCCTTGCCGCAACTTCAGCTCCTTTCTTCGAAGGCTTCCGTGAATCGCCCAACCCCTCGACAAAATTGAACCACCTGAGCTCCATTCTCTTCTTCAATGTCGGCGGTTCCAGCAAGCCTCTCCCTGTAAAAGTTCATTGAATCGGAGCCATCCCTTTCCCTTGTAGTTTCCCCTCGTTTTTTCTCCATTTAGCTAATTGCACCTTGCTCATTTTCGGCTTCACATCATCGACCGTCTTGCGGCGGCTGCGAAAGAGCCTGTCTCTACCAAAGTTCCCTGAATCAGTGGCGACCATTCCCTTTGTGTTTCCCCTGCTTCTTTATCGGTTAGCTCCAACACAACTTGCTCATCGTGGTGGTGGATATCATTCGACAGTCTAGTGGCAGCAGACCAGGTGATCATTTTGTAGTCCCCTGCACTATATGTGTTTCCCGAGTCGCTGTCTTCTTCTTCCCGACCCGGGATCAGCTTCAATGGCGTGCTCAATCACTGGCGAGGAACTTGCTGAGGCCGTAGCAAACCGAAAAAATGGATTGCTTTATGAGAAGAGTGTGATTGAGAAATACATCAACGATACTGGAGTTTGTTCTGTTTCCAGTACACCAGTTACAGTTGAAGATCTATAACCATTAGGAATGGGCAAGATAAAGGTGCAAGCCCTAAAAGAAAAAAAATCTTCTTACCCCAAGAATGGAGTTGGCGGTGGAAGTAATATTATGATGGGTTAATACCTTATTATGGCCTAAACTATGACCATGTAATCAACTTTGGCCCGTGGTTTGAGAAATTAACATCCTGGTCTAAACTATGCAGCATATAGACAGAATTGGCCTGAAGCGTGGTTTGACCGTTTGTTTGGACGGTCAACACCGTTGACCGCTAGTCAACTGTCCAGATCACTGGCATGTCATCAAAAAAAATTTATCATTTCAATTTTCTTTTTATTTTCTTTATAAAATTGAATAATAAAGAAAATTTTATAATTTCATTTTTCTTTTTATTTTTCTTTATAATTGAATAATAAAAGAAAAAAAAATTCGGCCACCCATCCCCACCTTATCCCCTCCCCTTCTTTCCTTTTCGATCAGAGCCCAAAAAAACCCTAACCATTTTTTTTTCTTCCAACCATTGCCCCTCGTATCCACTGCATCGCCACCAACATTATCTTCCTCATATCCCCGACCAGAATCTAGGGCCGAAGTCATCCTTGCCAAAGACAACATCGTCGACCTAACAGAGTCGACCTCACCAAACCATCTTTCGACGTCGACGAATATGGAAAGAGATGAATGTTTCGTGGCGAAGGCCGGGATCTGGAAATCAATGATCGAGGGGAAGGGAGACAAATCGTCAATTTTGAATCGGAATTCGCGTTGGCGGCCCCTTGAAGCGCTTCGCGTGGGTCGAAGAGGACGCGACGATGAATGGATGCGGCCGGTAGGAGACGATTGGTGGGTTCTGAATCGCCGATGGAAGACGAGCGGAGGAAGAGGGAGATGAGGAAGGCGAGAATCGAAGGGGTCGAAAATCCTCCAGATTCAGGCCAGATTCTTCTAGGTTCCAAGTATTCGACTCAAATCGGAGGTTCCCGTGGTGGCGACGGTGGTGTCTTCTGTGTTTTCCGATCATTTTTTTTAAGTGAGCATCCATTTTTTATTTGTTTATGGGTTTCTGACTTTCTGGGGAAGATAAATGTGGATCTGGGGAGAAGACAAAGGGGGAGGGGCAGGGGCAGAAAGATGAAGAAAAATGAAAAGAGATAAAAAGATAAATGAAATTATAATTTTTTTATTACTATTCAATTTTATAAAGGAAATAAAAAGAAAAATGAAATTATAATTTTTTTTGCTGACATTGCAGTGACCTAGACAGTTGACTAACGGTCAACGGTGTTGACCGTCCAAACAAACGGTCATACCACGTTCCAGGCCAATTCTGTCTATATACTGCATAGTTCAGGCCAGGATGTTAATTTTTCAAACCACGGGCCAAAGTTGATTACATGGTCATAGTTCAGGCCATAATAAGGCATTAACCCTATTATGATTGGGTTCCTTTTATTTCTTATGGGACTCTGATCGGTGGGAAGACTGAAGAGGCAACCTATAAAGAGTTCACGTGCTGGGGTTTTATCCCAACAGGGGCCAGGTCGATTAGGGTATAAATGGTAGGTGTTTCCCGATTAAATTTGTGTAAGATTTTCTTAAAGCTCTCTGGGTCGAGCCTTATTTAGTACGAGGTTTGTTCATAGGGTTCAATGTATCGTGCGAGTTCCAAGGGAATTGTGCGACTATAGCTCTAATGGTGATGGCGATTGAGGAGTGGTGACTTATTCAAGTCAATCGGTTTGATAATCAGATGAGGGATTAAAGAGGTTTGATAATCAGATGAGTGTAAAGGGGGTAAATTCTACGCCTTACGTATTCTTTTAAGTATTATGATTTTAAGTATTTTAGCGAATTGTTTATCGTTGTTTGGTTATGTGTATGATTGATTATTTGTGCTTTGCTTGAGTTATGGTTTGAGGTGATTTTGTGCTATTTGATGTGATTTTGTTTGAGCTATGCTTGAAGTGAATGTTTATTAATTACTTTGAAATTTTACGAGTATAAGTTATTATTAAAGTTTAAGAAACAAGTTCTTTTTAAGAAGTAACTCACCTTCAAGAAGGTGAAGTCGTTTTAAGCGTTTTTAGTCACTAGCGCCAGTCCGTTGCCATTTGAGATCTTTGAGATAGAGCAGCAGTTATGCTCTTGAGACTTTTAAGATGAGCAGCAGTTATGCTCTTAAGAATCGTGGTGAAGAGCCACCACGATAAGTTTAAGATGTTAGGGGGATGAATCATTACGACTCCCCTAACTAAGTTTAAGTTTAAGGAAAGCCTGGATGGCTTCTCATACATATGAGTTGGCAACCGGACTAGCTAGTGAGGGATCCCAGTGTCAATCAAGTATTTAAGTCGAGATTTGAGTTTTAAGAGATGAGAGTAACTTCAACTCCCTCAAAGTTTAAGAGTTAAGACTTTAAGATCGGAAGTACAAACAACTTCCACTAGTCAAAGTTAAGTGTTTAAGTAAAGTACTCAAGTATTAGAATTATTAAAACGTAAGGGCGTAGACTGACCCCAACTCACTCACCAGGCCTTAGTAAGGGAATGAGCGAGAACCATATCGGTAGCAGCTAGCTAGAGGAGCAGTTAGAGAGCAGCGAGTTCGAGAGGAAAAGTTTGAGAGCAACCAGCTAGAGGAGGGCAGTGCAAGCGTCACGGAGGATGCCTAGTTAAGATTTTCAGTAGCAGCAACGACAGAGACTATCTAGTTATTTACATTTATGTTTAAGAGTATAGACTGGAGATAAGATTGAGATTTTAAAGTTTGAGTTTAATTTGCCCACGTCTTAGGGCTTTGCTCTGAGCCTCAAGTGTGTGTTTTCAGTTTTTTATTTATGAAAATTTTTCCCGCTGCAATTTAAGATTTGAGCATTTCGTTTATCAATGACATTTTAGTAAAAGTAGTACCCGGCCGAGTTAGGGTGTTTCTTAAATCAATACTTTGGAACATGTTTCACTCCTTCCCCAGATCCACGTGCTCAGCAGATGATTCTGACTCTACAGCAAATGAGGTCGGCGGAGATAATTCAGCTCCAACTCATAGCTTCCTCTTGTTCAAATTCCTCCAAACAACAACTAGTGGGATGTAGTAGTGTGGAGGTAGTGAGTTAGAGTATAATCTTTGAATTTCTATTTAGAGTTTAAGAGTTAAAAGCCTCAGTTTTATCTCCGCCATATTTTGTAAACCCACAAGGTCCACTTACTTTTTTTATATGAAGGTCAGCAATGTCCACTTATATTTTTTCAAACCCACAAGATCTGTTGCAATGAGTGATGAAACCTCCTCTGCTTACTCTCTCCACGTCTCCACCTCCTCTAGGGGCTCTGATTCATCTCCTTCAATGTTGCGTCTTGGCTCTCATCAAAACTTACTGGCAAGCACAGTTCTATTCTCTCCTCTATGCCCACTACAACAGAAATAAGTTTTTGTAACCAAGAAAAATGTTGGCGAAATAACAAAATTTAGTTGCGAAATCAACTTCTTTTGATAAAAGTTTTGATCATATTCGCGCTCGCTAGAAAAACCATTTATTTGGGTATTAAAATTCTTCACAACAAATTTAATCATTATTTAGTTACAAAAATATTGATTATAGTACTCTTAACGCGACCATTCACTTGATTAGTGATGTATATGTGTATTAGTACTCTCCTAATGAGAGGGGTCTACGAGATAGCTGAACAATTAAATTATTAATAGCTTGAAGTGTCTATGGGTATGCGATGAACAGTGGTAGACCTAGGACTATCAAACAAGTGTGTCGGCCAATAATAATAAAATATTATATAAATACAAATATTAAATACATAATAAATAAATAAAATTCATAAAGTTCATAATTTCATTGTTTTTTACAAAAATCACACCGACTTTTCATATTCTAGAAGGTTTATAAAATACATTCATTAGTAATGTTACAAATCAAACCTTTTTTATACTCATAACTTATTATGAAGATCATCCTTGATTAACTTTATAGCTAAAAAGATTCATTTGTAGCTTCCAGTTGCAACAGGTAAAATCAGTATCAACTTCAAAAACAAATTAACCAAAGGATAATAAGCGGTGGCAGATACATGTAGCTTTAGGGGTGTCCCGGGGGCCGGGACACCCCTAAAATTTAGAAGAACGATTATTCAACAAACATTAGGAGTTTCATATGGATAAAAAAATATAATTGATAATTCGGGACACCTCTAAAATTTGGAAAAACGATTATCATACCTTTGGTAGTAGTTTGCATATTAAAAAAATACAAGTGGTGGTATGTGTTATTCAAACCTAGGACACTACTATTATTAAACATATTCTCAATGAGGTTGCTCATTTGTTGTTTAATTTTAAAAACTATATATGCAATATTAAAAATGCTATATGACAAGTGTTAATTGTAAACATATTTCCAACGTAACTATTTCAAAACCTAATAATTAAACTAATTATAGGCTACCCTCAATTTGAATTTATTTTAAAACCTAATAATTAAACTAATTATAGGCTACCCTCAATTTGAATTTATTTTATGGGTACACGGCAAGTGATGAAAGAGTCTTTTCGATATTGAGTTACATCAAGAACAAGGTCAGAAATCGAATATGCGATCAATTCGTGAATTATTGTCTAGTAGCAGATTTGTTGAGCAGTGTAGAACGAAGTCTATTTTATATTATTTTTTTGGAATATAAAAACACGTTGTGACCTTTTGTGAAAATTTGTACTAGAAGAATATTTTCTAATTTATGAATTATTTAATTAAAATTTTTAATTTAATTTAATTTTTGAAAAAGGATACTCCTGTAAAAAATTTCTGGATCCGCCAATGATAATAAGTGTATTATACTCTTTCCACCATTCTTCTTGCTACCTTAACAATCTCTTACAATTCATTGAAGTGGTTATCTTTCCTTGACATGATAATTTTTAAATAAAAAAGTAGCGGGTACGAGCCGATTTATTCTTAAATGGCACTGTCAAAAATTCTTAAATGAAAATTTATTTTCTTTTGTTTAATAAAGAGCAAGCGTGAAATGGCAATGTTCATAATAAAGGGTTGCGAGCTTTCAAAATAAAATAAAAATTATTTTGTTCATTATTGTTAATAAAGACTAAATAAACACAGTATGTATATATTTATAACAATAAGATTCTTTAAGCATAATAAAGGTGTGTCGCTTACCAATTTCGAAGGTGTGTCGCAAGTTTCAGGATCAAATATTTTGTACCGACGAAACTGGGGCTCTCACACAAAAATTTTGATCGAAGTTGTGTCGGCCGACACACCTTGGCACTACTTGGGTCCGCCCTGGCTAGGGATGGCAATGGACCGGGTTAGGTTGGGTTTCCAAATCCAAACACAAATCTATGGGAATATTCACCAAAAATATCAGAAGTAAAACCCATTGGGTTTGGAAAACTCAAACCCAACCCAACCAACTGGGTATCCGCGGGTTTATGGATACCCACGGGTACTGTTGTGAAAAATGCACAATAACAAGTCTTTGTCAAAATAAAAGTCTAACATCATTCTTGTCATGCAAATTATCGAAATAAAAAACACTAATCTAGAGCATACAAGCAAACCACAAAATATCCATACAAATTGTTCAACATTAAAGATAAACATCCATAAAGAACGTGATTAATTGAAAGCTTCTTCCTCCCTGTCAACTAAGCTTCTTCACTCTCCACTTCATAATATCAACATCATTCTACACAATTAGGAAAAACAAATTAGACATGTCTCCGCAAACATAATGAAGATATAATGCTTAGAATATTAGAATGGGGGAGTGGCCTAATGGGAGGGTAAGTGGGTAAGGGATTCGTGGTTGGGGACGGTACGAGATTATTGGTAGCTTATAAGGCTATGAAATTGCCTTGGTAAGTCTACAAGGCGAAGTGGTAATGGATAGCCGTGAAGGCGATGATATGGTACTGGATGGCTGTAAGAGCAATAATGCCTATATGATTGGTTATCTTATATGATATATGTTGTGTGACTAAAATAGAAAGATTGTTTGGTCACTTAAATCAAATATAATGGCGCCTTGTCATGCACTCTATATATGTGATTGGATATAGTGGCTATACGCCTAGCTTTCTGGGAGAGCGATACCAAGCCTAGTTATTGCTAAAAAATATGGAAAAGAAAAAGAGCAGCCATTTCGATCCGAGTTCCAAACCAAACCTCGGCGATGCTTTGGCGGTGCCTAAGACATATTTTGAGTGGTGCTTTATGCATCTATTGCTGATGCTTTACGAATCTATTGGTAATACTTTATGAATCTACTGGATAACCCCGGGGAATTGCATGACCTAGAAAAGTAAAGGCTAAAGACACTTAATTAGTCTAACAACATGTATGTGTTGTGGTTGGTTACCAATTCATGAATGGGCACTTGGGTAATATGATGACATATGGTTACTGTTATGCTTGTCGCTTCTTATGAGAGTGGCATAGCTATAGAATGTGATGCTAGTGACTGGAATACTATGAGAGTGGCATAGCTATAGAATGTGATGCTAGTGACTGGAATACGTAAGGAAAAGGGGTAACACGTCATCCTGCTATTGTATTTGCATTGAAATTGTTATTAGGTTACTATTTACTCATTGAAGTGATATCTCACCCCGTCAAAGTTTTCCCTAGATCCGAAGTCTTTCACTAGAAGTCAAGAAATTCAGCAAGACTCAGTCGGCAGCAATGAGGTGGAACGGTGGGCTCGAACTCCAACATGACCGTATTTATAAGTATTTTGAGAGAAGATGGTCTTCTTTATTGTCATGTGGTTAATAAGTTTTAAAGTTTTTATAAATTATGGTTTGGTTTGTAAATTAAACAAACATGGTACGGTTTGAGAAGAATGTTGATCATTGTAAATGGTTTCAAATATATATGGGTGTTACAGAAAGGGATTGTGATATTCGGTTTAATGATTGGGGATGTGTGGTGCAAGGCTCAATGATGAGGACGAAAGTGAGCCTAGGGCATAAAGAGGGCCGGGTATATGTCCTCGACTCTCTTCAATCTGAGGGTTGGCTGGCTGGTATAGAGGGTGGGTGTCGTGACTCTAGTGGTGCTTCGAGCCAACTTGGTGCAGCAGGAGCTTTGAAGTTTCAATCTTTAATTTCTAGTTTTCAGTTAGCACTAATTTGAATTATGATGTTAAGACCAAAGTGAATCAAATTGATGCAATGTTATTCTTTACCCCTTTAGGGGTCGTTTAGAAGTGTGATCTAATGTGGTGCGTTATTGACTATTTGTGCACGAATAACTTATAATTTGAAAATGTTGTTTCATCATTTTCATTTTACGAGCTTAGTAGTGCGCATAAGACCTTGTTAAGTGAATTTGTGAGCTAAAACGATGAGGTTTCGTGTAATAATTAGCATTAGTGCTGATTTTACAGATTCTCCAAAAACAAACAAAAAAATCGAAACAACTTGACCTGATCGAGTTGAAACCGGATTTGATGGTCGTTATCCTTAGGGATGGCAACAAAAATCGAACCCACGGGTACCCAACTCGGTCAACGCGGGTAAAACTAGTGTTGACGGGTTTCGGGTCGAATTCAGGTTTAAACCCGTTACACTGTTCACCAAGTTGGGTTGCGTTTGGGTTTAGGGATATTCAACCCATGGATACCCGTGGCTTGGGTTTGGATTCGGTTTTAAACCCATTTAATGTGTTTGTTTTATTGTTTGTAGATATAAACCCATATTGAAGATTATTGAGAAGAGGTGGGGAGAGCATTGAGTAGGCCGTTGTATTTTGCCGCCCATTGGTTGAATCCACAAGTTCATCATGGAAAAGGATTTTGTTTTGACCGTAATGATAAACAACTGAAATTGGGGTTGTATGAAACTGTGAAAAGATTAGCAAGAGATCCTCAAGAGAAACTTAAGATCATGGAACAATTGTCAGAATTTCACAATGCTAGGGGAATGTTCAATTCTTATGGAGCAATGCAATTGTTGGATAAAAAGCATTTTACAAATTGGTGGAATGATTTTGGGGATGATGTTCCCGAGCTTCAGAAGTTTGTTATTCAGGTTCTCAGTTTGACTTGTTGATCCTCTGGAAGCGAACGAAATTGGAGCGTATTTGAGAGGGTAAATTTCTAAAGTTTGTTTACTTACTTCATATTCATTTGTATCATATTCTGATATTTGCTTCATTTTTGTGGATACGACTAAGAAGAGAAATCGTTTGGTTAAAAAGAAGATGAATGACCTTGTGTATGTGATGTATAACTCAAAGCTTATGCGGAGGTAATGTAGAAAGATTGAACATATGTTTGAAGATATTGACTCTGATGACGAATGGATTGTTGAAGATTGAGCGGCTAATGAAAGTGAGGATGATCAACTTTCAATCAATAAAGGAATGCATCAATCGATGAGTTACCTTTGTCGGATGATGGTGGTGATCAAGGATATATGGTGAATGTTGAAGGTACTTCAAGTGAACCTGTGAATGACGATATCATTGCCCAAGCAAATCGACAAGAGTTCTATGAGGATGGCAGTGAGGGTGAGGGTGAGAGTGATGACGATGTTGTTGAGGACTTAGATGTTAACATTGATCCTAACGATTTGATGTGATTTTTTACTCTTTAACCATATATATTAGATTAAGTGATTAGGTTGCTTATTTGTGTTTTTGTGTCATGTACTAGAACAAATCTATGGAGTTATTTGTGTTTATTTAGCATACAACCTATCTTGTGAAGTAATTAAGTGATATGCAGTTGACTGTTATTCAAAATATGTATTGCTGTAGTTACTATCCGGTATTTTAAGTGTTAATTTTAATAAGAACCTTAAAAATCTTATGATTTTACGATTTTAATCTACGATTTATATTTTACCTCAGTTTTCGATTTTACGTAAAATCACGATTTTGACTACATTATTGTACCCGCCCACACCCATAAAATCAATTTTCAAGTTCTCAAGGAAGAAGAAGCTTTCAATTAATCATGTTGCTTATGGATGTTTATATTTAATGTTAAAAAATTTGTATGTATAATTTGTAATTTGCTTGTAATTGGCAGAACCCGACCCATTGTCATTCCGGATTATCTGCTGGTCCGTTCCTATAACCGGACCGCCAACCTAAACATTGGACCTAGTTACCAACTTACCATTCGAACCTTAAACCTGAAAGACGGGTCAGGCTACGAACTGCTGGCACCTAGCGGGACTCGGCAGTATTCATCTTCCAACTCCCCCGACTGTTCCTTCCACCAAAGTACGATCCAACGAACTTCGATCGACGAAACCAAAACTTGGTGTGGCTCGTTCCCCTTTCTCTGCCTACTTCCAGTATCTTTCCTTCCGGCGTATCTTCCATCCGATTTCAAGACACACAGAAAGCAGAAATCTCGTTTCTCGCGGTTGTCAAACCTCTTTAAGTCTCAGTCTCTGCCCGAGTTTGTTCCGATCAGTCTTTGGTTCATTAGCTCTCACAGTTCTTCCGAGGTACGGCCATAACTTCCAAATTGATCTGCAGTTCCAATTTCAGTCTTGCTAATCTCAGTTTATGCATTTCGAGTTCCCAATTGATCGTCGCTGTCAGGGATTGTGTTTGGTCGATCGTTGGAGCGATTGCTTCTGTTGGAAGGAAGATTGTTTGTGTTAGGGATTTCTTCTCGCGTCATTTCAGAAAAAAACCCCACCCTTTTCATCAGCTGCTGTTGAACTGTTGAAGCTGACTTCCCTATTCGACCCTTTACTCATTCTCCCTGCAGGTGACTAGGGATTTTGAACGGGCATTGTACTGTGACAGAAATCATGGTAAGGGTCCCGTGTTCAGTTGTTGGACTTGTCATCTGGGCGGGTTTCTTTTTTGCAAGTCTTGAACTGATAGTCAATCCTTTTACCCCCAGAATTACCTTATTGGAGCTTTCAAGCCTGCATGTAACATATCAATCACATTAAATGACGCGAAGATGCGGAAACAGGTATGAATTCCTTTCTCTGTGCTGCTACTGGAGTTTTGAGACACATTGTGCGTAGATAAGAGAGTACCCGTCCAAATGTCAGGTATATATACTTGGGTTGCCTTTCTTATGGTCTTGAGGATCTGGGGAAGCTTTTCCAATGTGGCATTGTTTAATACCACAGTTTTTTTGAATATTGATCATAATGTCAGATTCCTCCTGAACATAGCTGTGTCCCTATGTCTCAATCAAAGGCCTTGGCTAGGTTGGAGAGGACCTTATCAGCTCATGCACATGTTTAGTGGTTTCCATATACTTTGTGATCGCACCATGTGATTCTCATCACAGAAGGAAGTTATTCATAGAAATGTTAAGCTCCCACATAATCAAGTTACCTATTGTGGTCTGTAGGATCCGATACAGCCTTTTGTACATAGTACTTTTTTGGGGCTGTATTGTGCCTTCGTTTGTGCACGAGGAAAGTTTATTATGTAGCCTGGTCTTCGACCATTGTTTTCAGACCATAACTTCTTTTTAATACCCATTATATCAGACTGTTGTATACCACTTATTTTGCGGTGACCTCTGCTGCTCTGATTTATGTATTATCATGGTGCATAGGTTCCTGTGAAGAAGGAGAATGGCCAAAGCATTATGATTCCACTTTTTCAGAGCCAAGAAAGTGTTGCTGGCAAGGTGCATGCATCACTGTCTTATCATTATTTAGTTCTGAGCATTTTGTTTTGCATCCTTTGATTGTCCAATGCAAGATTGGTTACCTGAATTCTCAAGGAGCTTTTGGATTTGGGATTGTTTTAGGTTGTGATTGAACCACCTCTGGGGAAGAAGGTCGAACACAATGGTGTTAAGGTTGAGCTTCTTGGTCAGATTGGTGAGTTTGTAACTTAACCACCTTACTTTTCCCCTTACAATTAAAGGTGCCAGTGAATGTGAGATATGGGCATCTTCATCGGGTTCTATATTCTTTTATCATGCACTCTTTTTGAATTATAAGTTGATAAAACAGAGATTGCTTTTTTCATTTTTGTTCTTCTTTGATATTATGATCATGAACAAGATATTCTTAGATTGCTAGATAGTGACCTGTTGTGGACCTGTTCCCCACTAAGGTGTTTGAGCCATGGAGGTCTTGAGCTTAAATTTGGTTTTGATTTTATATCACTTTTATTTTATTTTTTTCTTCAAAGAAAATAAAAGTATTTTGTATTAGTGCCAAGAACAATTTTTTCTTCAAAGAAAATAAAAGTATTAATTATTAGTGCGAAGAACAAAGATTGGACTGCTCTCCTTTTGTATAAACTGCTGAATCGGGTCTCTGAGAAAGTACAGGGTGTAATGAGAAGCTAAAATCTCTTGTTGTCTCCAAAGTACTGTGTGTTTCAAATCATTCGTATGCTTGGTTTTGGCATTTCTTTCCTTTACGGGGGTTTGATAGAGCTGGTTATCTAATGCAAGGCTAGTAAAAAACCAGAGTTATTGGCACGAGGTTGATCTCACCATGCAGATGCAAACATCTATCCCGTCCTAGGTTCAAGACCTTGGAGCTAACAATCAACTATAAAGAGAAAAATAATGAGAACTAGTTAATTTGCTGGCGAGAGTCTTTATCACGAAACGGTATTGGATAGAGAAGGCTTTTTTCTGTGTCTTGTCACACTGGGAACTGTGGTTTTCTCAGCAGTATGACTTGTTTTTAATTGTCTGCTAATGTTCTCTTCTCTTGTCCGGTGGTAACTGTTTTTCTGTTTTTGTTACTTTGCAGAGTTGTACTTTGACAGAGGCAATTTTTATGACTTTACCTCTCTTGGTGAGTACAATTCTCTTTTTGATATGTTATTTCAAGATTCAGTCTCATTCTTACCTTCTTGTCTCTCCTTTGGAGTTGGTTATCAAAGGCCAATCATTCTGTTTAGTTCAATGAGTTTGGCTTAAGCAAACCATTGATGACTTGATTCCTTGCTTTGTGGGCAGTACGTGAACTGGAGGTCCCTGGAGAATTATACGAAAGGAAAACATATCCTTTTGAATTCTCCACAGTAGAAATGCCGTACGAGACGTATAATGGGGTGAATGTTAGGCTCAGGTATTTCTTTATTTATTTACTCTGGAGATGAATTTCTTCACTTGCGAATTGGTTAAAAGTTTTAGTTGGATTAGATGCACCTTTGAGAAAGATTGTGTTGAAGGAGGTAGAATACGGCCTTTTGTTATGGTTGCTTCTTATAGGATACTGAGGCAAACTCACCCAAGATGATTTGGACAGGTGAAATCTAGATATGATTTCTAGGGTTTATAATTTAGATGGCAAGGGAAACCTACTATGAACATGGTACATAATCCATCAGAGTACAGGGTGCCTGTCATACTTCACACGGAGTACTGTGTTTGTTTATGTTCCAAAAAATTAGGTCCTTCTAGGTGATACCTGTTTTATAGTGGCTCAAGTGCTTTGCCAGCATATTATTCAACAAATGGAAGTTTGTTTTTGTTTGCCCACTCAGTAAATGAAGCAGTACTCCTGTTACCACAACAAATATCTGTCATCATGTTCTTATTAGTTGCAAATACTCTATTGGTAAACACATTTGCTTTCTTTTCCCTTTTATATTACAGGTATGTGCTGAAAGTGACTGTAAGTCGTGGTTATGCTGGGAGCATAATTGAATACCAGGAGTTTGTGGTAATATATTTCTTTTCCCTCCCTCAAGCACACTTGTCATTGTTTGACGTTCTTGACTTGTTTTTAGGGAATTCTTGTACCTTTGGTATGGAAATAGGGAGGTATAATTTGGAGAATGTGAGAATTTTGAGGATAGTGTGAGGCTTTGAGGAATTGATTTTAGTAGATGGTTACAGCATAGTTTGAGAAGGAAAAAGCGAGAGGGTAAAGCTTAACTTATAAGTTGTTTGAGCAATAATTTCCTGAATAATATTCTTTTTCATTATTAGTTTAGGCAAGAACTGAAATTGAGAAAAGGGAGAGTGGAAAAAGAAGTGGATCAATATTTTTGCCAGGAAATGGGGTCACTGTTGAGGGGGCGTGGAATTGGTTTGCTTTCAACTGGATTCATCTTCTCCTAAACAATGAACTGCTGGGTTCATCTTTGCCTTGTTTATTGCTCTATGCTATTATTCTGCTTGCGATCAAGTTCACTGATATAACAAGTTACTGTTCCAGGTACGAAACTATACTCCACCTCCACCTGTTAACAACAGTATCAAGGTTAGTGCTGTATCTAGAAATGCACAGGGAATATATGTCACTGTTTGTTTCCCAACTTGCCACTATGATAGCTGACTTAAGTTAAACTGGTATTTTACTCTCATACATGGTAGAAGCATAGGGTAGAAATTTAGTGATGAATCCAAAGTGCATTTCTTTTAATATATATCATAGTGCATGGAAATTACATCCATGTTGCTCACTTGTGTAGATGGAAGTTGGAATTGAAGATTGTCTACATATTGAGTTTGAGTACAACAAAAGCAAGTAAGTCATCTGATCTTTACACTTGGTTTTGGTCAGTGTTGTTCGTGGTACTCGTGAGATCCATACTGGGAATTTATTTATGGCCGCCGAGCTTTCCTGTTTCATATAAGATCCAGTATGGTTGTTGAATTATATAATGGCGGTGTCAGCTAGTAAAACTATCATAGCGGTGGTACACTAGAAAGGCACTAGCTTTTTCATAAATGATATTGTGATGATGGGTTTGTGAATACAGCATGCTGCAAACCATATTGGTTTGATAATAATTTTGGGGAATCAACTGGGTTAACCTTTAAGTGGATACACGTAGTAGTCCTGTTCAATGATCAATGGGCCTAATTGTTTGTGCAGGTTTCATCTGAAAGACGTGATTATTGGTAAAATCTATTTTCTTCTTGTAAGAATCAAGATAAAAAATATGGATCTTGAGATCCGGCGCAGAGAGTCGACCGGGTCAGGGGCGAATACACATGTTGAGACAGAGACTCTAGCTAAATTTGAGCTGATGGACGGAGCTCCTGTACGGGGTATGTTCAAGTTTCTTTTCTAAACCAATTCACGCTTAGCCGAAACAAGATCTTGAGCACCAGGGCAGCAAAATCCCTAGCACTCTTTGAAAAATGTCTACAAACTAAAAAAAAAAGTTACAAGGAGTGGAGAAAAAACGAAAAATGAAAACAGATTTACACTGAAAATTGGAAACTGTATGCATAAGTTTTCATTTTATTTTGAAGTTCAGATATAGCTGGATCTGATTTGATGCATTTGGTAATGCATTGTGACTTCTGTCCAGGTGAATCAATTCCAATCAGACTGTTCCTCAGCCCATACGAACTGACACCGACGCACCGCAATATCAATAACAAGTTCAGTGTGAAGTATTATTTAAACCTTGTTCTGGTGGATGAAGAGGACCGTCGCTACTTTAAGCAGCAGGAAATTACAATATACAGGATGCAAGAAGATTCCTGATTCAAGGCAACCATACTTGGGATGATGAAGGTTTTATCTGAATATAGAAAAGATTGACAGCCATTTGACAAAATTGTAAAGCTTTTTCTTCAGTTACAGTTGAAGCTAGTGGGGGTCGACGATCCTGTCTCTGCAGGAAGCTACTGGTGTAGTACCTCGTGTTTGCGAAATCTAACCTTGTGACGTGGCTGGTGCAAGTTACGCTGGGTGGCAGAAGTTGAGAGTGAGGGATGCCTCATGCTCTTTCCGGTTGCTTCTGCACTGCCATATGCTAACCTTTGTTGCTTGCAGCTGCCTGTAGTTATGCTTTGCTGTTTAGAATGAAATACATGTTGGCTGGAGAGATTGTTACAGCGGTTGATGCCAAAGTGTTTTTAGTAGTTTAGGATGTAGCTGGGATATTTTATTGTGCTGTGTTTATGGGAAATTAATTATATAATTTAAGCATTCTGAGAGTGGGGGGTACAAAGAACAGGAATTAACCGGGGGCAGCATGCTATTTTTTTTTTGCATAATCAAGCATTTGCTGAATGTTGATTTCCTAGATTATGCTTTGGGGTGTGTTTGGTTTGGTTTGGTTTCCTAGACAATGTACTTGTGAAGGAATGATAGTTGTATCATGCGAATCCTATCTGGGAAAGGATTTGTTTGTTTTTATGTATTTGTGGCAAGAGATTGTGTAGCAACACATTTTTAAGAGTTGTTTTTTTTAATTACCCAGTAACCTAAGCCCCACGTGGGTCCTACTAAATCTGGGGACCACCTGCAATCAAATTCGACGCTGCCTTGTACCTCTGGGAACACCAACGAGCATCGCTTGGATTAGAACCTGGGAGTGGGATCTGCAACTCCCAAATCTTAACTGTCGCGCCAGCTTTACCGTTAGGCTATCTTACCTTTAGTAGAATTGTTTCTTTTCAATGTAAAACTTAGTATAATTTTATTGCTTAGACTATTATTATGCGGTTTGGAATAACAATTTATGCAGCGTGTTCTTAACTAACTAAGTAACTATTCATACATTGATACATAGGAATGGAAACTGATTCCTCATAATCCAGCCCTTTTTTTTTATTCTGCATTCACAATGAATTTGGTCACAAACAAGAAAGCTAGAAAAACAAATGTTCACAACAAATCAGGATATTCCTAATTGTCATATTATTAACTTAGGAATTTCGTGCCAGCAACCCAGTTAAAGAGTCTGAATTTGAGCATAATTAAAATTCTCCACTTAGTTAATTCTCATTTAAGGCAAGTTTCTGAAATTAACGTTCCAAGCACCAGCTTGAAGCCCTTTCATCATGCACTTGACTCCTCTCCTAACCCAATGTGTAGGCAATCAAGAAAGAAGATGACAGCTTATGCAGCTGCTTTAATGGCTGGACTCTTGGAAAATTGAAACTATATATACCTCTTCTCCATCGCCACTCAAATCACACATCATTTCATTTCCCCATCCACCACCAAATCACAACAACAACAATGGCTTCCTCTACTCCTTCTCCTTGTTCTAAATCCTCTGCAAATTCCCTCTCCCTGACTCTGTTTCTTCTGCTCTCATGTTCATTCTCTGCTGCTCTGCGGTACCAACCATCATCCCCTTCTCCACTGAAACTCGTTTCTCCGGCGGCAAAAGGAGGACAAGGGCAAGCGGAAAGGATGATTCGCTCCCTGAATTTGTTCCCCAAACACGCAGCCAACGTCGTTTCGAACGACCATTCGGGTCACAACGACGATCATCATCAGCCGGGAATCAAAGAGAAGCGGTTCAGCTTCAATGTCACCGGCGGCGCAGGCCCGTCAATTCAGCAGTTCGGTCATTACGCCGGCTACTATTCCCTTCCCGACACCAAAGGCGCCAAGTAAGTGGACAGACATGAACATTTAATTAACTCCACCAAAATTTCAATCCTAATCCTCCTTCTGATGACGCATTTTGGTTTGTGCAGGATGTTCTATTTCTTCTTCGAATCCAGGGTGAACAACACCGATGCGCCGGTGGTGATATGGCTGACCGGCGGGCCGGGTTGCGCCAGCGAGCTTGCTCTGTTCTACGAGAACGGTCCGTTTAAAATTACAGAGGACATGGCTCTGCAGTGGAACGATTATGGTTGGGATCAGGCATCGAACATATTGTATGTCGACCAGCCGACGGGGACGGGGTTCAGCTACACGACCGACGACAGTGACATCAGGCACGACGAGACCGGTGTCAGCAACGATCTGTACAACTTCCTTCAGGAGTTCTTCAAAGGACACTCGAAATATGCGGAAAATGATTTCTACATCACCGGAGAATCTTACGCCGGACATTATATCCCTGCTCTGGCTTCGAGGATTTTCAAAGGGAATCAGAAGAAGGAAGGAGTTCACATCAACATGAAGGTAAGAAATCTTTAATTTAGTCTGGCCGGCTCGATTTCTCGATTAAAATTCAAATGGGTTCTTACTTCTTACTTCTCACCAATGTAGTAAAAATTACATTTTAAAACATAAAACTTTATGTAACCAAAGGGCTTCTACACAGAATTGAGCTTTTTTACTTACAAATGCAGTCGAAACTATGCCTTAAAACTTTAAAAGCTTACATTTTTACGCGCTTCATGTTCACCAAAAAGCTTGTAAGAGGAATCGCGATTTTGACTACATTGCTTCTCACTGCTTGACAGGGATTCGCAATCGGAAACGGCCTCACCGACCCTGCATACCAATACAGAGCCTACCCTGACTTCGCCCTCGCCGCGAAACTGATCTCCCAATCCGACCGCGACTCCATCGCCAGCGACCTCGTCCCGCCCTGCGAATCCGCCATTGCTGCCTGCAGCCCGCAGAGCGAGGATTCCTGCGATGAAGCCCTCGACACCTGCAACCAAATCTTCCAGTCCATCCTCCAGATCGCCGGCAACATAAACGTAACCCCCTCAAAAATACAAAAATCCCATCAACATCACAATCAATTCCTATCCTTGAAACCAAAATTTTTTCCCCCGTGCAGTACTACGACATCAGGAAACAATGCGAGGGCCAGCTCTGCTACGACTTCTCCCGAATGGAAAACTTCCTGAGCGAGGACACGGTGAAATCGGCGCTGGGAGTGGAAAACGACATCGAATTCGTCTCCTGCAGCAGCGAGGTCTACGACGCGATGATGGGGGACTGGATGCTCGATTTTGAGGTCGGGATCCCGGCGTTGCTGGAGAGCGGGATCAAGGTGCTGATCTACGCCGGCGAGTACGACCTGATCTGTAATTGGCTGGGGAACTCGAACTGGGTCAACGGGATGAAGTGGTCGGGGCAGAGGAATTTTCAGGCGGCGGCCAGCGTGCCGTTCGTGGTGGCGGGAAATTCGAAATCGGCGGGGGAGGTGAAGAGCTATGGGCCGCTGGGCTTTTTGAAGGTGTACGATGCGGGCCACATGGTGCCCATGGACCAGCCCAAGGCCGCGCTGCAAATGTTGGAAGGGTGGATGCAGGGAAAGCTTTGAGCCTTTTGACCAATCCTTTTGCAAAAGCAAAAGAAGAGTTATCTTCTTTGAGGATGGGATTTCATATGTGAATTATTATTAGATTGTGTGTGATATTTCAATCACGATGAAATTGATGTGATTTGTAAAAAATAAATTGAGGTATGTGTAATTAATAATAAAAAAATAACATTATTTGTGGTTAAATGGGGATATTACGTTGCTTTAACTTTCACGTTCTCGTGGATTAACAGACACATGACTTATACTATTTTTAATTAATATGGAACAATGGACTGCGGAGAATTTAAAAATGAAACGGAGCAGGTGGTTTAAATTTGAGTTCGACTAGCTGGTTGAACGAGCAGTGTAGGAAGATAGATTGATGCGGTGCGAGAAGGAGAATAATAATGTTGTAGTATGCTCGAGCTTGGATCAATACCGTATTAAAGCCATGTGAGTGGCGCAAAAGAGGGGAAAAACCTTCAAATCAAAGTTGAGTGAGAAGTTGACTACAAAAGAAAGACTTGTTATGAAATAAAGATAAGGAGTCAATTAATTACATGACGATACACAAGAATATCATAATTCTCAAGAAAGCAAACGTATGAATTTCCCTTGTAATTTGGCACGTTAAAAAGAATAGATAATTTCAGTGACCATTAAGGTAATTCACCATGTTTAGGGTTTCGTAGCTTAGGAAGAAAAAAACGGCACCGTATAGCTGCGCGGCGTATATTTGGCGCTTCAGTTCCCGCCGTTAGCGGTAACCGCAGTTGGGAGAGAAGTTCAGAAGAAGAATCCCGAGAACCTGAAAGAACAGAGTGGAAGCCATGTTTGGTGCCGTTGGAGCTCGAGGGATTACTTGCTTCAGCTTCAGGCATCTGATAATGCACTCCAAGACTACGACGCCGAGATTCGCTCTTCAACCGAGCTGTTTCTCGACCTCAACGCCGAGGAAGCGAGTTGGCACCCACAACGGCAGCTTTCACTGCGACGAAGCCCTCGCTTGCTTCATGATTCGCCTCGCCGATAAGTTCTCCGGCGCTGAAATCGTCCGCACCAGGGACCCTAAGGTAAATAAATAAAACTCTCTCAATTCAATTTGTCAACACGGAACTTGGTAATTCGTCGGTTGAAGTTCTTTTGCGCCATTTTTCAATTTGTTATTCCGATAATTCTATTCAAGGTGCTGGAGACGCTGGATGCGGTGGTTGATGTGGGAGGTGTGTACGATCCGAGCCGGGATCGGTTTGATCATCACCAGAAGGGATTTGAACAAGTGTTCGGCCATGGGTTTAACACCAAACTCAGCAGCGCTGGCCTCGTCTACAAGGTTTTAGCTTGTAAACCCTGCCTTCGTTAATCCATGAAATGAAAGTTGGTAATCTAGATGTGGAACTTTGGGATGTGTTTGGTTTAACCTTTCAGCATTACGGGGCTCACATAATTGCGAAGGAGCTTCAGCTGGATGAAGGTGACTCCGACGTGCATCGGTTATACCTATCCATTTACAAGAACTTTGTTGAGGTACTGCAAAAGATACAATTTTTACCGTTGTCGACCGACCTATTTAGCTATGAAACTACTTGTTTCGAGCTGGTGTTGCTTTAAGTTTGATTGAGACTTGGTGGTATGTGGCAGGCAGTTGATGCAGTTGACAATGGAATCAATCAGTTTGACAGTGATAAGCCTCCTAGATATGTCAACAATACAAGCTTATCAAGCCGAGTTTCGAGGCTGAATCCGGAATGGACAGAACCTGATCAGTCTTCTGAGAAAGAGAATGAAGCGTTTGGACGTGCTATGGGGCTCGCTGGTTCTGAATTTTTAGAGGTTTGAGTTTTCCGTGATCTTTAACTTATTTCAATTGCCAAGCTAGCAGCTTGGAGAACTTTGCTTTCTTGGGCGAATTCGAGTGACAGCAACAAGTTAGGGAAGCTGATTTAACAATGTTCACGTGTTGAAGAGTATCCGCTTCCATGCAAAGTCTTGGTTACCTGCTAGATCAATTGTGGAGGAGTGTCTTGCTTCAAGATACCAAGTTGATGCCAGCGGAGAAATCATGGTTATGCATAGATCTTGCCCTGTAAGTGAACATTTTTATACGTTGAAAACTATTGTAGTTGGTTTCAGTGTGAAGTTTCTTTCCAAATTATCCTTACTGGTCATACACAGAATGCTCTATCCGACTTTTTGAATGACCATGAATTGTATTACCATCCGAATGCCCAAAGACATTCTTATCAATTCTTGGAAGCTCACTGTGTTTGATTTTGCTGCAGTGGAAGCTCCACATATTTGACCTTGAGAAAGAGCTCGGGGTGATTCCAACCATCAAGTATGTTCTTTACAAGGTACTTGACGAACTAGTATTTGCATCTCATTTTTTATTAGTACTCTACTTATGGCAGTTCCAAATCCATAAGTTTGCCATCACAAAATCTTCCTATTTCCCTCTTTAGATACGGAGGTCTTATGGCACCAATTTTCTATTTGCAGGATGATAGGACTCAAAACTGGCGTATACAGGCAGTAGCTGTATCACCTGATGATTTTCGAAGCAGGAAACCGCTACCAGTTAACTGGAGAGGTTTGGAAAATGATAAGCTCTTGGAAGTATCAGGGATTTCTGGCTGCGTGTTTGTCCATGCAAGTGGGTTTACTGGTGGAAACCGAAGTTATGAAGGTGCACTTGAGATGGCAAGAGCTTCTTTGAAGGCTTAAATAACAGGGATTTTGTTGGAAACCATCTGCAGATGATTTGTTGGAGAAAGGTACAATCCTCCAAATGTTGCATCTAGCAAAACAATTCTTTGGTTTGTTCTCACTGAATTGTTTCTCAAAGATCCTCCTATTTCTAACAAGACCTCTCACCTTTTCGTCATTTGTAAAGATGTTGCAATTTTGAACCTATTAGAGTTGAAATGACATGTTTCTTCTTTATGATTTGATTTTGAATCATGCCTCAATGGCACCAACCATGAAATAATTTCCACTTGAATTCTTTCATCTGGTTCTTGACTTTTCACAAAAGTGTGAGAGGAAATGTACTCACAAAATTGTTCCAAGCTAATATTTAAAGCATTTTGCATGTTGCCTTAATTCGTCTCTACTTTGATGCATTCTCTTTCGAGTTGACTCGGAAGTAGAATGCAGTGCGTGAAGAATATTGTCATCCACAAAACAAAGCCATTGTTTGTTTGTAAGGCAGGCTTGAACTTAAGCTTGGCCTGCCTGTCTTTCTTAAATTTCTTGGTCTATAGTGCTGCTGGATTATCCAGCTTTGCCTATCAGCTAACGTGTTATATTCCTAAGTGGGTCGGGTAAAACCACTAGTTCCTTTAATTGTTTGCCTAAAATCTAGAGGGACGAAGAACAGTCAGACGTTGCATTGTCATTTACAGAAGATACCAATCTTAGGATGCACACACCAGACCAGTAATGTTGCCAATCTGTTAACCTGAATTAACATTCCGTTGCTAGGGGGCAAAACTTCTGCTTGTCATGAAGCACCATTCTGATTTCTGAAAAGATTACAATGCTTACTCATTCTTCTTCAGCTTCAGCTGGCAACCCCTCTTTGAACCATGTATAGAGACCCCCTTCTAAGTGGAAGACATTCTTGTAACCGTTGAGGACTAGCAGGTATGCAGCTATCAGTGATCTGCAGGAATAGGCAAAAGCATTGATACCCTTACTCTGAAGAAGCCAACATGCATGATTTACCCTGATGCCTCAATGATTAATGATGATTTTTCAGCCCGTCATTGTGACTCCCGTTCATTCTATTAACCTTTAATCACGCAGATGGTGATCGATAGGGTGTAGATGAAGTTACCTAGCTAGTCATCCTAAATCTGATTCTACTATTGTATTGCCGTGAATCAAAGCACTAGATATATCATATACAAGTGCAATTTCTGCACTTTGGAATTTGGAGGAGTTGGAATTACCTCGACTGTTGACCTTGAGGAAGATTTTGTGATGGTTTCATTGTACCTCCTGCTGAGCAAGCCACTATTATCTTTGCATCTTTTCCAAGTTTGGAATCGACAGCTGATAGGAATATAAGCAGATAAGTATCAGCTAGCTATGCTAAATGCACAATATGGAACATCAGGCAATGTAAAACCATGGTCGTTTCTACTGAAACATACTCTGAATAAACTCAGGGTTTTCTTCTGTGCCGGAGAATATGCCAAAAAATGCAAAAGCAGCACGCCTGGCAATGTCCCAGGCCGTCCACTCCTTTATAAGCCTGTATATTTGGACATTGATAGCACCTGGTGCATGACCCTTGAAAATCCACACAACAGAAGAACAGATGGGCTTCAGTCTTTGTAAGTACTCTTCATCCGTTCCCTGGATTCTCTTTCTAACTGAAACCTATGTTCAATGGGTTGAACTCTTGTAAGATACAAGCTCTAACAGCCTTACCTCTTTGAATTCAGCTTCTGGTCGCACGTCGAGGATCACAAAGTTGTTTTCTTTCTGAAGTCGAAGAGCTTCCTTCACCTCCACACTCCTCACCTTCTTCTGCAGCAATAACTCTCTCTTCACCTTCCACTCCTCTTCAGCTGGGTCACTCAGCAAGGGACAAGGTAAACTGTAAGATATTGTTCATAGCGACAACTAGTGACAAATGCGGCAGTAGGACAGTCTTATTAAACAGAATCCAGGATAGAGCCATAGTACCTGGTGATTTTGCAGGCTTAGTTGCTGCACATAGGATCTTAATGCCTCCTGGAACAGCCTTGTGAGAGTTTGGTTGTCTCCTCTTCAGTGTCCCATATGATCTGACAGTGAAGAAGGATGGACTATGTGCTCGAGCACCTGTCTGTGATGGATGAATATTGGGAGAAGAAGCAGAAGAAGAGGGGGAGCTGATGGAAGGAAGTGCAGCAGCCGCCATACTGATATGGTTAAATGAGAATTGGGTTTGTGATTTGATCCTTCCTTTTACGAAATGGCTATGTGAAAGGAGGCAAGCGGAGCCAATGGCAGATGTGGCAGTATGGGATATTTTCTCTCTCTAAAAAATCTGTACTTGTGGTTCATATTGGAGAAGACCTGTTCATATTCGGATTAGGGTATCCTTTTCTGCCTTTATCAAACAGTGGCATCAAAATCATTGTTTTTCTCTAAGCCACCTGGTGACTATATGTGATATAAAAAAATTTCTTCTCCAATAAGTAGATGATCAGAAATCAACATGATTGTTTGTTAGTATCTTAATCATCTAAAATACGTTGTATCGTCTTTGATGTTTAGTTTGATATCATGTTCGTTTTCGTGATAAACTACTCAACGCATTGATTAAATTCTGCATCTAAATGAAAAGTTATTTTCAAAGCGGCATTGGGTTCATCATTTCGAGTTGATCAGGAATCTGAAAAATCAGTAGGCTCATTCTGGTCCTTTTACAAACGGTAACAAACATATTTACCAAAACTCTACAACCCTTGGCCTATAACCTACTCATCAAGATACTAACATCCCTATTTTCATGTGCAGTGCCAACGAATCCAAAGCAACATAGATTTCATCTTTCATCTTATGAGATACATCAGAAGCAAGAAACCAGTGGATTTCGTCCCTCTCCTCGATCCAACTACACCCCGGAACCTTCTGTAACCCTCTTTCCTTCATCGAATTCCTCGTTCTATCCAAATCCGACCATCTTTTCCCATAAGCATACAGATTGGCCAACATCACGTAGTTCCCACTCTCATCTGGTTCTACCTCGAACAGCTTCCCTGCAGCGATTTCTCCCATCTCCACATTGCCATGGACCACACACCCTCCAAGCAAAGCGCCCCACAGTACCGAATCAGGCATCATCGGCATCCCCTGTATCATCTCATAGGCTTCTGCCAGCTTCCCCGAACGGCTCAAGAGATCAACCATTGCTGTGAAGTGCTTTAATGTGGGCTTCACATCGTATTGAGCCATCAAGTCGAACAGCAAACGACCCATCTCAATGTTCCCAGCATGAACACAAGAGCACAGAGCAGAGAGAAAGGTGACGTCGTCAGGTGTGCATCTAGTTGCTAGAATACTCTGGAACAGATGGATTCCTTGGTCTCCATATCCGTGCATGGCGTATGCAGTCAGCATTGCGTTGTGGGATACCAAATTGGGGTTTGATATCCGATTGTAAGCCATCTCCGCATGCTTGATGCTACCACATTTTGCGTACATGTCCACGAGAGCTGCTCCTATGTGAAGATCAGAGTCGTACCCTCTTCTAATGGAGAGGGAATGGCATTGTTTCCCTCGCTCTAATGTGGCTGATTTCGAGCAATGGCCGAGAATTATTCCCATTGTATATGCATCTGGGGTTGCGTTCTGATTTTCAGACAGAAACAACTGCATTGCTGAATCCAGGTTGCCATTTTGTAAGTGGCATTCCAGAATGCCATTCCAAGTGTATGAATTTGGTTCATGGCCATCTTCTTTCATCTGCTGAAGCAAAGCTTGGACCTTTCCAGTGTCGTTTAACCGAGTATATCCAAAGATCAAGGAATTCCACGTAGTGATATCCTTCTCCATCACTTCGTCAAAGGCCAACTGAGCAGCTGATATATCTTCACATTTAGAGTACAGTTCCACGAGAGCTGCTCCCACAAATGCATTGCTTTGCAAGCCTCTGGCAGTAGCAATGGAGTGTATCTCCTTACCCTTTCTCAAAGAAGCCATCGCAGCACAAGCAGTTAAAGCACTGCCCAAGGTAAAAGAATCTGGTTTGATCCGTTCCAAGGTTATCAAATCTTTGAACAGGCTCAAGGCTTCGGAATATAGGGAGTTATCTACATATCCTGCAATCATGGAGTTCCATGAAATTAAACTTCTTTGGATCCCCATAAGCTCCATTTGATCAAAGAGTTGTCTTGCCATGGATATATCGCCAGTCTCGCAGTATCCAGCAATCATCGTGTTATAGGAAACTCTACTTTTCACTCCGAACTTGGAGAAGATTGTTTGTGCGCTTCTCACGTCACTGCATCTCCGGTATACATTAACCAATCCATTGACAACATAATTGTTGGCCACGAAACCATGCCTCATGATATAGCCATGAAGTTCTTTGCCAAGTTCATGCCTTTCCAATCTAGCACAAGCTGGAAGAACACTTGCCATTGTTCTTGAATTTGGTTGAAGACCCTCTGCTAACATTTGAGATAGCAAATCTATGGCTTCCTCGTCATAACCATTCTGTGCAAATCCACCAATCACTGCGCTCCAAGAAACCATATCAGGCTTCAAATCGTCGGAAGTCCCCATCTTTTCTAAAAATTCCAGAGCTTTATGAACCATTCCATTAGCAGCAGAAGCAGTGATGACAGAGTTCCACGAAATATTATCTGGGTTTGGCATCAATTCCAGAACTTTAACAGCATCCTCCAAACTACCGCACTTACCATACATGTCTATCAAAGCATTCCCCACAGAGACATTCATATCAAACCCAAACTTAATCGCCATTCCATGCAGCTGCCAACCAAATTCCAGCATTTGAAGCCCGCTGCAAACCTTCAGAACCGACGAGAACACAAAAAAATCCAGCGCAACATCTTCAAGCAGCAATTCCAAAAAATACCAAATGGATTCCTGAAACAGCCCATGATCCGAATGCACGCCAATGATAGCCGTCCAAGCGCGCAAGCTCCTCAGCGGCATTTCGTCAAACAGTTGTTTCGCATCCTGCAAACAACCGCACCTCCCATACATTTGGAGCAGCTTGGTGTTCACGAACTCGTGACCTCGGAACCCAGATTTGATGGCGTGGGCGTGAACAAGTTTCCCCGTGACAGCGGAAGAGCAAGAGCTCATACGCGAGAAATCGAAGTACCTCGACTGTTGTTGATCATCATCATCTTCAGGAAGACTCTGTGATGATGGCTTCAATTTACCTTCTGGAGATGTTGCAGCAGGCATTGTTGCTGCTGCTGCTGCTGCAGCACATTGTATCTTAAGCCTTACTGGGACAGTTATGTGAGAGTTGGACAGTCTTCTCCTCTTGAGTGCTCCATAAGGATGAGCAGTAGAAGTTTCCATGGAAGAAGAAGAACTGATTGAAGGAAGTGCAGTAGCCATTGCTGAGAAGCGGGTTTGGTGACCCTCTCTGTTGCCAAGCAGGGATTTTTGGGAAGAAGATAAAAGGAAGAAATGTGATTATGGGATTTTTGTTCCATTTCTGAACTTGTGGTTCATATCGGGAAAGACCTGCTAACGTTCGGATTAGGATACACATATAGTTACAGTAATATTACCAGTAACAATAAAATATAGAAATTAGAGAGATGTAGACTTTTTTGTTATCTAAGATCGGTGAATAATACTAGAATTCCCAAAGATTAGCCAAAGTATGTGATGGATAGTCTTTAAAATTGGTGAAAAATTGCATCCCAGAAATCGACCAAAATCTGTGATGGATAACTTTCGATATTGGTGACTATAGCATTCAAAAAAATTGCAAAAATTTATGATGGATCAAAATTGGTGAAAAATAGTATTCCCAAAAATCGGCAAAAATTTATGATAGATAGCAGTCAAAATAGGTGACTAATAGCATTCAAAAGGATCAGCCAAAATCTGTAATAGATAGCCTTCAAAATTGATGACCAATAGCACTCAATAAAATCAGCAAAAATGTGTGATGGATAGCCTTCAACATTGGTGAATAATAACATTCAAACAAATTTGCCAAATTTTGTGATGTATAACCTTCAAAATCGATGAAAAATAGCATTCACAAAAATTGGCAAAACCCTGTGATGAATAGACTACAAAATCGGTTAAAAATAGTATTCCCAAGCATTGGCCAAAATCTATGACCGATAGCCTTCAAACTCAGTGAATAATAGCATTCAAAAAAATCGGTCAAAATATGTGATGGATAACCTCCACCCGTTGAAAAATAACATTCCCAAAAATCGGCCAAAACCTGTGATGCATAGCCTTTAAAATCGATGAATAATAGCATTCACAAAAATCAACCAAAATCTGTAATGAATAGCCTTCAAAATCTATGAATAATAATATTCAAAAGAATCAGCAAAAATCTGTGATTGATAGCCTTCAAAAGTGATGAAAAATAGTATTCCCAAAAATCGGCAAATAGATATTGGATAGCGTACAAATTGGTGAAAAATAGTATTACAAAAAATCGGCCAAAATCTGTGATGGATAGCGTTCGAAATCGATGAAGTATAACATCCCTAAAAACCAGGCAGAATTTGTGATAGATAGTCTATAATATCGGTGAATCATAACATTCCAAAGAATCAGCCAAAAATTGTGATGGATAGCCTTCAAAATCAGTGAAAAACAGCATTCCAAAAAATAGGCCAAATTCTGTGACTGATAACCTTCAAAATCGATGAAAAATAGCATTCACAAAAATCACACGAAATATGTGCTTGTACACCTTTGGAATCTGCAAAAAATGTACCCACAAAAAATCCGCTCAATTTGGTTCTTAATAGACTTAATCAACACTAAAGAATAACCTCAAACTAAATACGTGCTTGTACACCTTTGGAATCTGCAAAAAATGTACCCAGAAAAAATCCGCTCAATTTGGTTCTTAATAGACTTAATCAACAGTAAAGAATAACCTCAAACTAAATACGTGATCTGTAGACTTCAAAATCTAAGGAAAATGGTCTTTCAAAAACTCGCCTGAAATCTGTGATGATACCCCTTTGAAATCTTCAAAAAACCACTCAAATCAGTGCTTAATAGACTTAATCAACAATGGAAAATAGTCTCAGGACTAATACGTTATTTGCAGCCTTCAAAAATCAAAGGAAAATGACATTTCGAAAAATTTCCCAAAAACGAAAATGTCTTCCCAAAATATTTCCCCCAAATCAGCCATAAATAGACTTCACCATCGGTGGAGAATAGTCTCAGCCAAATCCGTGTTCTGTAGCCTTCATAATCCAAGGATAATGACTTTTTAAAAAAATCACCTAATATCTGTCATGGTACGCCTTTGAAATCTGCCAAAAATGAACCCATAAAAAATCCACCCAAATCGGAGTTTAATAGATTTAATCAACAGTGAAGAATACCCTCATGTCAAATTTGTGATATGTAGCTTTCAAAATCAAAGGAAAATGACATATCGAAAAAATCGCTCGAAATCTGTGATCCCTTTGGAATCCGCCAAAAATGGAACCGAAAAAAATCCCCCAAATCGGTACTAATAGACTTAATAAAAAATGTAGAATAGCCTCAGACCGATCTGTGAGTTGTAGCCTTCAAAATCGAAGGGAAAGGCGTTTCGAAAAAATCGCTTGAAATCTGTGATGGTATACCCCTTTGAAATCTGCTAAAAATGGTCTCGGAAAAAATTCGCCCAAATCAGTGCTTAATAGACTTAATCAACAATGAAAAATAGCCTCAGGCCGAATCCATGATCTTTAACTTTCAGAATTCCAGAAAATTGGCCTTTCGAAAAAATCATCCAAAATCTGTGATGGTACCCTTTTGGAATCTGTCAAAAATGGACCCGAAAAATTCGCCAAAATCGATACTTAATATATTTAATCATCAGTGAAGAATAGTCTAAGATCGACTCCGTGATCCGTAACCTTCAAAATTCAAGGAAAATGAATTTTCGAAAAATCACCTGAAATTTGTGATGGTACCCCTTTGGAATCTGTCAAAAATGGACTCAAAACAAAATCGATGTTTAATAGACTTAATCATTGGTGAAGAATAGTCTCAGGTCAATTTCGTGATGCATAGGCTTCAAAAAATTATGAAAATGGCCTCTAAAAAATCCGCCCAAATCGGCAATAAATAAATTTCTTCATCGGTGGAGAATAGTTTCAAAACGAATTCATTATTTGTGCAACCTCCATAATCTAAGGAAAATGGTCTTTCATAAAAATCGTCATTATTGAAGATTATCCACCAATAGTTGGTGAAAAGCAAGTAGGACCAAGAAATCGAGTTCGATTTTTTTATTTAAACAAAAATGGAACCAATTTGTATTTTAACGATTTCGATTTAATCCACAAAAACCTATAAGAATTAAGAAACCGAAACCCTCCTTTCAACTCCGTTCCATGGAGCCAACACTGCCTAGTAGAAATTCATCATACTACTACAAGGGGTACAACGAAATTTGGTTTGTTCTAACCGAAACCGAATCCATTAAGAGGCTATTACTTTGTGTTAACCAAAAACTAATAAACCCTTAACCAAATCGATTTTGCCTTTTGAGAAACAGACTAGATCTATCTGTGGCTTTTTAATGGTTTCGATTCAATTAACCGAACCAAACCAAACCAAACCAAACCAATACCCTAAAAGCAAGTATGAAGTAAAGAACAAGAAACCATGGCAAAAGTCTTGAGACATACGACTATTGTAGGTGCTAACTTCATATATACAGGTAAAACCAGCCACTATTTCTATCACTTGCTACGAAGTAAACGTATGCACATTTTTATACTGTACAGAACCATTATCCATCAACACGACATTCCACCATTTCCTCTCCCAAGTAAAAGTGTTGTATAACTAATTACCACAGTTACTCATCTACCTTGCAAAACTGTTTCTTCTCAGGCCGGTAGAAAGCACAGACGGGGCATCGAATCGACCAGTTTGTCTCTCAATCCGATCACTGTGTTCTTCAATATCCCACACGAACTCACTTCGTCGTCAAGGCCTAATTCGTTTTCTACGAGAGCATGATGCCGCCCCTCCAAATATCATCGCAGACTGGCTTCGGCGAAGTTGATTACGCTGATAGACGACGTGTTGGTGTGCATGAACTTGGTGACGAGGAATCCTGCCAAGACGTGCTGATCGGCCTTCACGAGCTCCGATAGAAAGCTAGGGAACAAAAGCCTTGCAAAGAGGAACGAGGACATGTCCTTCTCTGCCATCGACAACTGGGATTCCTGACATTGACGGGAGAAGTTCCCGACCAAATAGCAGAGGTAAGAGAAAGTAGTGCCGTATGAGTTCTGGGTGAAAATGGCAGATACTATGATGCCGGAGGATAGTATGAGCGTCAAGAGCTCATGGTCCGCGGCACTTGTGTCCTGGTTCCACCCTTGTTTTTTAAGCTTCTCATCGACTACATCCAAACGCTGAAACCACAGAGCTTCATATGGCAGAAGCAGCACGAGTTTCAGAGCCACAAAGGAGTCGACTATGCTCTCACTCAAGGTCCTGGCATCATTTTCATCGATCAATTTTCCTTTGGGTTTCGACAGTGATTGGTCAACCAGTGCTAGGACATTGTCGACCTGAGATAGCTCGATCATCATTCTGAAGAGCTGCATCCAACATGCATGCAAAGGATGCAGATGCTGATGACCACCACCAACGACCTTTACCTTCTTCTCTTTTGGGATATTAGTTTCATCTGTTTCCTGGAAGCTTTCCCACCCTTCATCCCAATCGTCATTGCTCCAGTCGTTTCCTGCTACTTCAGCAGCTTCTACAGATGAATCACCTGGTTCACTTACAGTAGTTGCAAAAAGCCCCTCCCACTCTTCCAGAACAGCACACAACACATCCAAATGATGATCCGTAGAGGAGAGCTCACACAGTTTTGAGAAGCAAGAGAAGGCTGTGTCGGTGTTGGAAAGATCTTCAGGGGAGATTTCTGTGTTGATAGAGATGGCTGTAACGAGCTGGGATGATTTCAAGGCGACCAGGGTGCTTGTAAACCTGTTGGAATTGTCCGTGCAGTCAAGCTTCAATCCGACGCTTCCTGCAGAGTCATTCTTTGTAGAGAGAAACTCTTGCCAACCTTCCCATGGCAAGATATTGGACTGCAGCTCAGCCGAGAACCCCTTAATATGACTTCTGTCTGCAATGAACTGCATAATCTCCAAGACATAGACTCGGATGTTGTTCGGTAGCTGCAAATCATCACAGAATTGGGCCAATCTTTCCCAAACCACGCGCCTAACGTGCTGCTGCAGATCCTCAACTTTGTTACCTTCTATCTTACTCAGCGAAGATAGAAGGTTATACAGATCCTTGCTTCCACGTGTTCCTTCATTGATCAAGTCCCTTAATACTGAGTCCAGCATGCTTGTATAGAGCTGAGAAATATTAGTTTCTGCAGTTGAACTGACAGCTGCACTATGTGATGTCATCTCTGAGAACATATCTGACACAGGTCCAAAACTGCAACCAGAAAATACCATCGCTCTGCAGAAGGCCTCAGCCTCAACAATGCAATCACCAATTAAACCATGATTTACATAGCCTATGATGCTCCCCCAGGCCTGACTTGGCGATACATTATCATCCGACACAAATCTCACAAATAACTCCACACAATTTCTTAGGCACACAGGATCAAGAGAACTCAATTTTTCCATTGAACTCCCTCGTGATATTATTTCGATCATTGCTTCGGACAATCTGAACCAGAAGTTTAAGAGGTCGATCAGGCACTCCTGCCACATTGAGTTATCAGGTATACACCCAAAAGCACCAGGTAGAATTAGAATCATAGAGAAGCACCGATTCAGGACATCCATAGCATCTGTTGTCACCAAATGGCTAATAAATTGTCCACAATAACCAAGCGTTCCCTCTAGTTGACCAATGAACTCCTGAAACTTTTCAGAGCTTCCGACATTTAATTCTGTCTTGGCTCTACTTTCCAACTCTGTAAACAATTTCTGAATATATTGTTTGTATACATCCTGCCACACAATCATGCCTTGTGGTACTGGAGCAGAATGGATAGCGACAAGATTCTTCACCATTTCTGCCAAGGCTTCTAAGCTATGTTCATCATTGATGTTAGCGAATACTTCATCCTGGAAATACTGCAAATTCAAACCTCCTAATCCAGCAATATTTTTGAAGTCTAGCTTCTGGATAAAAGAAACTCTTCGACACTCTTGCCCAATGACCTTGTAACACTCAGCCAACTGGAAGTTGGATAAAGGTGATGGGAATGGTGATGGTGCTTCGGCTTTCCCCAGATGAAAGTAGCAGTCAGATAGGAGGGCATATATGAAGGACACACGATTCTTGTTATGACCATCAATTGCAGGGTAAACAACTGATGAAACAGTTTTGATGGTTTCATCAGTACAAATAATAATTTCACCTTTAAATTCTGAAATTTCAATCACAATATCATCATTTGTCCAAGCCTCAGAAGCAAGAATGCAACTGAGATAATACCGAAGCACCTAAAGAAAGAACATAAGTGTACAGCATTTTCAGAAACTGGAGGCTAACAAATGGATTGCTGAATTGGAGGACAGATAGAGGAAGGAACTTCATGTGTACCTCATTACGATTCAACCCATACGTGTCCGCCAACTTTAACACATCCTTGATAATGTGCTTCCTTTCTAGCCTCACTGATTCAATCAGACCAAAAACAGAATGGCGAATGTAACTCAAGTTGCCAGAGAAGAAACCGAGCAGTATCAACACCAGGAATGACTTGCTCCAACACTCTGGATTTTTCTGCTATTCGCTTCTTTTCTTCTAATTTGAGCTTCCATTCCCTCCAGAAAGTGGGGTGGACTGTGTCCATCTTGTTTATTTCATCTGAAATAGAGAGGAAATCTATCAGGGGGAAAAGCACATTAAACACTCATGTTCCATGCAATAGTTGCATAACAATAATATATCCAATAAATTTCCAAGTAAGATGAGAGATTTCTAAAGTCAATCACCCAAACTCAGTGGTGCATGCTTCTCTTTGAACTTTGTCAGAAGCAGTTCTCTCCTCCGAGAAGGATCCTTGCACTCAACTCCAAAACTATGCAATGCGCTGTATGTCATCCCAACGTTCATGATGCTGTGCATTTCATAGTAATTCTCCCTGAGCCGAAGCTGCTCTTCTATTACTACGACCCCACTGAAGGCGTCCACAAGATTCAACAAGAAAGAATAGCCCATCACGTCTTCCTCTTCTGTGACAGGTGATTCTATAATAGACTTTGCCACAGAGGCAATAACACTATCTCTGGGAGAAAATCCATGTCTTCCCAACCAGGACAGAACGGTTACTAATGCTTGGGATCTTATGCTTACAAACTGCTTTCCAGGAGAAAATCCAGAAGTAGAGTTCTTAGAGTATTCAGCTTTGCAACTCAATTCAAGCAACCGCGGAAGTTGAGAAGCGGCAAAAGCCAACAGTCTCCCATTGTCCTTCAAGAAATACTCCAATTCTACTGCTTCTTCAGCAAGGCAGTGTCTAGCAACGGAAAGAAGTGTGTTTGCTGTATTCCTCAAATGGGCCTCTTGATCGCCACTGCTTACATCTTCAGTAAGTTCAGAGAAACCTCTGAGATGATGGACAGTATCTGGAGAACCAAATAAAGGCTGTCTATTCGATGAACCTTGACTTGAAACACCAAAAGAACTAGACGAGTTTAGCAAAGCCTCACAATGCCCTTGCATATCAAAGTCCTTCCAAGCATGAAGAAGCTCCATTATAGATTCCTCATCACAATGACTCAAAGCAAAACCTATCAGCTGCTTTCTGGAGCTTATTTCCATATTTTCAAGCACAGGAACCCTTGCTATTGTAGCACACAAGTCCCAAACAGGTCCATGTCCTTTTCTAGACAAAACAAGGCAGAGGTCAAATGCCAATTGGAGGTCATCAGCCACAGCAGCTTCTCTAGCGATTGCTTCCTCCACTGCTGATATGTCATATGGTGAGCTTAATCCCAGAAGTTTGGCAACCTCTATCACTTCATCAACATGTATGTATGCTCCATTTTGACCAGCAATAATCATTTTGATGATCTCCATTGGGTCTTTTATTTGCCTGTATTGCCCAGGTAAAAGAGTAACTCCAAGGTTTGGCAGTTTAACAGTGAGTGCAAGTATTATGTCAGCCTCTGCTTGGACATTCCTACTGCCAGGAAATACACGGAGGCAATCCTTGGCCTGCTTTATCTGAAAAAGGTAACAGCAGAAAAAACTGAGCATTCCCTGACAGATTCGGACAAAACTAAATGAAATGACTGACTATATAATTATCTAGACTGAAACAGTTTGAATGAATGGAATAATGAAACTCTGAACTTCTAATGGAATCTAAAAACTCATATGCTGGAATTCCGAACACAATAGCAAAGCATATACCAAAGGAATTATTGCTATGTCACTAGGATCTATACATAAGACATCAGAGAATCGCATACTTCAGATGAAGACAAACTTGGAGCCGAGCACAAGTACTCCCGTGCAGATTGAATAACAAGATATTCGGCTTTCTCTGATGCCAAGGACACTGAACTTGTTCCCTTCAGATAGTTTCTAGCGAGAGAAAATTTCCCATCTTTCAACAAGCCTCTGAATGTCAAACCGGTTTATACCGTTGTGCCGGTTGGCAAGTGGAATGGTACGACCGGTGGTATAACCAGTTTGTGCCGGTTCATGCCGGTTAAAAAAAATGTGAAAACAATTAATATCTAATGTATTTAATCATATATAAAACATATTTGTGGACAATTTAGTTACAATCCAACAAATATCATCAACTTTTAGCTATAACAATCATAAAATGAATAATTAATTAATTTTTTTATTCATTAAGTTCATTAAAATGATGTCATTTTACTTAGAATGCGTAAGTCGATCATACCGGTTTCATGACCGGCACAGGTTGAACCAGGTTCAACCGGGTGGCATGCCACCGGCATGACAACCATAGTCAGAAGAATTCCATTAACATATACTCCGAGTCAAGAAAAGGAAAAGCCTTCTCTTGTAAATTTTGCAAATCGCGCCACATGTTTGCCCATTCATTATCTGGACGGCTTGGCCAGAGTGCAAAATTTGAGAGAACGCAGCGTATAATTTTTTTTACCTCTTTTTCATCTACGTGAGCCTCAAGGAAAAAGCTCATTTGCTTTGGGTCCTGAAATTAGAACAAGTACCATCAGTTCAGTAATTAACAAATAGATGGGGGGAAACAGATAGCACATCCTGGCAGTAAGAGTTGCATTTTGGAGGTAAGTCACTACTTTCCCAAGCTAACTGACCAAGAATGGCTTCAAGTTTTAAACCAGGTGACAGGGCCTAGAACGAATGACTATACTTCGTCCTCCAAAGAGAGCTACCTAATGATGCTTCATGCTTAAAAAATAAAAACTAATCTGGGGAGTAGGAAATGGTAGTGTGCACAGCCCTATTGGAATTTCCTTTTCTATTCTCGTAGCTGGCACTGTTCATTGTTTGTTTGCAAGTTAATAGGCACTAGTTATTGACTAAGATACATGTCATGACTCATGATCCAAGAAGCTTATGTTCTATAATTTATTAAAAAGCAAATTACAGAACAGGTACTTTGACAATTCCAAGAATCGTGAAATGCTATGTCACAACTGCTACTTAAACATCAACAATTATCACCCAAAACAACTAATCAACAAATGAAATCAGAAATAATGATTTCTAAAGATGGTTGCAACATGCTAACGCAAATTTAAGTAGCCTGGGACAAGGAATTCTTAGTGTACAGGTTCAACATTTTATGCATTTTCAAAATGTCTGCGGGAATTACAAACCAAATAAAAATTATCATTTAATCAAAGATGCTTGCTACCAAAGTCACTATACTTCAAGCATGAAGCAAATTAACTCTTCATAGGAGAAGAGAGAAAGTCAAAATAAGGGATACTTTTGTGACCCTCGGCAGAACTTGGTGAACTATACAAACCAAGAAGTTATTGTGTAACAGGATCTACTATTCTTGGCTCGCCACTAGTACCACCTTTAACATACTGGGACAAGGGGAATCCAGTTACTTAACTGGCTTACACCACCAAATAAGTCATCTACCAAGATGTTAATTCCCTGTTAATCACAAGACTACTAAACAATATTATCCTCAACAAAAAATTACACCAACTTAATTTATCCACTTCAACCTATGAGGGTTATACCATCCACACCACACCAAAAGGCAGATACAAAATATTACTCCTTCCTAGTTCCTACCAGTCAAACTTATAACTATTAGAGAGACAAACAAACCTGGTAAAATGATAAAAGCCTCCCAGTTTCAATATGACCTTCTGCAAGTTTGAGTCTCTTCTCCAGGGTTCCGCTCAGTGCTCTGACTTCTGTAAGGGATTCCCTTGAGTAAGGAAACAGTTGAAAGCAATGGATAGCCCATGATGGACAATTCTACCAAGTAGGTTCAATTACCAAAAGACGTGTGGAACTGTATCCATAAGACAGAAATTTGATTTGGAACTTTGGATTAGGAGACAAAAGGTAGCCAGAGAACTCATACCATGGAAAGAAGGTTACGACAAGGTTAAGTCCCACAAATTGTAGCGATATGGGGCCTTCACTTATTAATTTTAAGTGACAATGGGAGGAATCAATCATCTTCTTTTCTACTTACTCTACAAAACTTGGTCAGTATCCTAATGTCAGAGATGGAATACATATAACAAAAGACTAACCTTGCTTCTGCGGAAGCTTTGACAATATAGCACTCATGGTACTCCATCTGTCTGTAACAGTGCACAAGTATATGCACTGAAGAGCACATTCTATGGCTTCAGTATCATCTTTGAAGAAACCAGCATTTCCCAACTCCTTGCACCCTTCTTCAATCACCTTCAGGCATATGTCCAATTTATTCTCCACAGCCATCTCTTTAAGCCACCTTATCAAGAAAGACGTATTCTCCTCATGTAAGGAAGACTGGTGGTCTGTAAGCTGATCCATAGTGGCAGAGCTAACAGCAGAGGTTTTACTCAACATAAAAGGAATTCCTTTGTCATTTAACCTTTTGACCACATTTTCAACTTTGACGTTCTTTAGCATCATTCTAAATTTCTCGTAATCAGACAATTCTTCCCATGCAACAAGACTCATATCTAAGCACATATCACTATCACTGTCACTGTCATCAGAATAAATAAGCTGACATAAGTAAGAAATATCCTGATGAAACTGCTCTAACTCAGTGACACCCTTTCGACATGCAAAGTCAAGCAGGCAAAGGCAATTCTCCAACTGACCAGTATAGTAATCAATATCTCTTGCTCTCTTTTTGTACCATATAGAGAGTTCTTCAGTAGATGGCCAAAGATGTCCATTGCAGCGCTGTACAATAGATTCAGTTCTGATCTGGATTCCCATCTCATGGCTATCAGATAACTGATTGATAAATCGTACCATCGCCTCACATTCAACCCAGTCTTCTTCCCTGAGAGCTATGCTGATAAGAGGAGACTTCCCAGGAAGAAGTTGTCCATATGTTTGAACAGGAGTAGTCTCAGGAATTGCAGCTAGTACTTGTAACATAAACGGATTCAGGGAATAGGGATGCCGTTTGAAGAGGAGATTAAGAGCCCCAATTTTTCCACTTTCAGCCAGGATTACAGCTACTTCCTCAAGAGGGGTGACCCGAAATTTGCAGTACTCCTGCGCAGAGAACCTGCATATGATTGTGTAATTATACAGTCAGAGAATAATAGTGAGGCACCAGGTAAAATAATGCTTAGGTTAACCAGCCTTTAGCAGTAAGCATAATACAGAGGACAGCTATAAATGCAAGAAAATTTACATTTCTTCAAACAGAAACGTTGGTTTTACTTGCACAAACAAATATACTAAAATATGAGAATTTACCAACAGAATACGTTTGAATCTAGAAAGTGGCCACCAAGAAGTGAAAACATAAACAGCCTAGCTAAAGGAAAACAGAAAATCCATTTGAATGGGTAACCCAATAAGATTTCATACAAAAAAATCAATTAAGACCATGTGCACTTGCCAGTGGGCCACTAGTTCAAATGCAGAGTGCTTTTCCAGAAATGTCATTCCTTTTAGTAGTCAGGTAATATGACATCATCAAGCAACAGAAAGAAGATCCAGATAATGTAATACCTGCCCATGTTTATGCCAAGAAACGTCTCCAACCTGTCTCTGGATTGCAGTAACTGAAGCCTGGCGATTCGAAAATCCCATAAGTAGCTATCATAATTTTCTTCTTCAGAAATACGAAACTGATCAGATACACCAATACCGTGTGCAAGAAGAGCTTTCATATCATCCTCTGTTGGTCCTATTCTTTCCCCACATTCAGAAAGAACAAAACTAAGGTCCTTGATTCTAGTCAAATACATATTTACATCTCTGATTCGTTTGGGAGATTGCAGCCACTGTGATTTGAATACTTCATCTTTCTGTAATCCATAACGATTGGCAAAATCCAATGCTGACTGGTATTTACCATTTCCAATTAAGATACTGTACATTTCATGAACAGATTTCTGAGAAAGTGACATCAAACTCCAAGACATCCGGGAAACATCAAATTGATCAAAACTGTCTTCTGCTTTTTCCTCCATGCCTTGTGAGTCACTTAATTGTCCAATGTGGTCAGATGGAATTTTTCTGTGATCAGAGAATTTGCTCTCTAAAAGAAATATCGACCCCTGGATTTCCTGTGCTCTGTCCACCATGGGCATGGAGTATGCCAGATCATGTTCCAGGACTTTTGTGCCACTAAGCATATCAAGCATCAAAACAATTCCGCCCCTTTTAATAACAGTCATGATGTGATTTGACCACCAAGTAAAATCTACAATGTCATTCAAGTAAGCATTCTGTTCATTTAATAGGTTATTAGCAGCAGATGGAGTTGATCCCTCCACGTTGTCGAAGCTGGAAAGTGCCCAGCTTTCTTTATCCATCCTAAAAACATGCAAGTGTCCTGTTCCATCCAGAGTAGAGACAAATTGGCTTTCTGGAGATATTAGTACTTTAGGATATGCCAGACACTTAACGGCATCTTGCAGTCTGCAATACTGGCCTTCAAACTGAAGAGTAGACAACTGTTCAAGATTCAAGTTCTGACATCGACGCCAAAGGGAAAGGTGGCAGCCTGATCGAAAGGGCACAATACCAGGCAGAGAACTATAACTGAGTTTAGTCCCGGAAAATATATGGTGCATAAAAATCACATATTTTCACTCATAATCAAAATTTCTTTGGAGCAATCAATGTTTGCAATAAATATCCTTTAAGGTTAAGCTTGATGATGCGAAAAGCAAGAGGATTTCTTAGTTTATACAAAATTACATCACTTGAGAACAATAATATTTTACAATTATAAGTAACTTCATGCCAACTCTTTAGCATAAACTCATTCATTTCATTCCACTCACAGAAGCCTGCCAGCTCATTTCTTAATTCACCAGAAATATAAGTCAACACTAGTAAAATACGTCATAAACGGAAAGAATGCTTACCAGGCTTTAGACCAGAAGTTACAGAGGCACTGTCAATGCCACCAACCACAAGAAGCAGAGAATTCTCTGGGGCATACTGAAAGCAGAAAACATCCTTAGGGAACTGTGGTTTAGCTGCTGAACTGCTATTTGACACACAGCCACTGCTTGGCTCTCGACCGACATCAACATGATGAAGAAGGCCATCTGACGTTACAACTACGAAACTACATCTGCATGTTTTCCCATCATATAAATCCGACATCTAACCTCTATTAATTTTGTGCAAACAGTTTGAAAAGAAAATTACTGAACGGCAAAGTATTTATAGAGATTGCAGAAAGTATTGGCCCTACAAGCACATCCAGAGATATGTGCAAGAAACACTTACACACAAGATCCAAGACCATCACCACAATCCTGGGGAATCAGACCAATTATAGGTGAAGAGATTTTGAGTTGCCTCTTAGTAAATTGTGCTATCTGTACACCACTTGCTTTGATGAAATACATAGTGTCCATGTTGTCAACAACACCAAGTACATTGTGTGATTCTGACCAGGTTCCACAGGTATATAAACAAGAACTGCCACCTGGTGTATCCAAAACAAACCAATAAACACCACAAGCCTCTGAAGGCACAAGAATTATGCAATGATCTCTTATCACGAATCATAAAGGAGAACAGCCAAACAAGGTTTGTTTCTCTTTCATAAAGAGTCTATTCTTCTACTGATTATCTAAGGCATTATCTCATGAAAATTTAAAACTAAGTCTTACCATTAAAAAGACCAGATGGCTCTTGGTAATCATCCTCCTTTTGCAAGATTGTTATCCGACTCCCAGTAGCAACAGCAACATGCTCACCCCTTGGGGAGATAAACAGAGAGGCAGGCTTCTTAACATTTGCTTGATTGCTCTGACCACTCCACTTCTCTTTGAGTTGGCTTATACCTGTTTGCATGATGAAAAGGGAAGGAAAAATAACATGTGATTAAATCATTTCTGAAACCCATAAACCCAAGTCAGAAAGAGTTTCAACGAAGGAGAGAATAACAAATAAAGACAGGAAGAAAGAACAGTTGCGAGTCGCATATCAGGAATGCAGACAGCTGATAAACTGAGAAACAATGAGTATCCCAGCAATATATAAGATAAAGCGACCGAAATGAGCTCTTAACTAGTACCTCTTTTCACTAGAAGCATGGTGATCTAATGCTCAAAACAGACTATTCCTATCAGTCAAATTGGATACTATACAGAAGCAAAATCAACTCTACATTCTTGCTGAACTATATATTTTAATCTCTAATGATCAGTCAAAAATTGCCCCCCGAATCCTACATGAGCGTGGGAATAAGTTTGGAACTCAGATCAATTGCTTAATTCTCAACTCATGCCAAGAACTAACAATGATGTAGCCATAAAAGGATCTTGACTTAAATTGACCGCCGCTATCCACTGCCGAGAAGGAAGTTCTGGTTCTAGCAAATAGAAGGCATACCTCGAATTGAAAGAAACGAGAGGAAACCGCCGCTTCCGCCATCATTACTCTGAAGCAACACGAAATAGCGGGGGGAAATAATGATGAGAAGACGCAACGGAATAAGGAATGGATTTCTCGTCCAGAAATCAAACAGCGGGAGAATTGAGAAGGAAACATAGAGATCGATCTAAGACGGCAATACCTTGGGAGGGAGAGGAGGATAATGGGAAGAATATGGGCCGGAGGCGTGACGTCGTTCCTCGTAGAGCACCTCTCCGACGCTCCGTTCCTCCATTTTGCTTAAATTTCCGACTCTTTTCTCACTGACGCTGGAGACGTTCCGATGATTGGCATTCGCCGCCGGAGGAGAGACGAAGAAGAAGAAGAACGACGATCAGCTACAAGAGAAACCCAACCCGAGTCGAAATTGGTTACCGTGTCCGTGTGTGAATCAAAGACAGAAAGGAAAGTTTATATGGGCTTCAAGACATATGATCCATATAACTCAGCTAGGCCCAATCCAGGTGTTGTATCTATACCAAGCCTAGAAAGGGCTTCTGGCCTCAGAGATTGAAACGGATCCATAAAGCTTTCTGAAAAAACATTCTATCTTTTTCCTATTTAGGTGTTTTTTTTTGTTATTCTATAGGTGTTTGCAACTTTAATTTACCGATATACAGTAAAACTTCAAATTCCTCTTAATAGTAATTTTCATTATAGTTTTTCACTTTGAGTCTACATAATATTTACATTATCATAGTTTAAAGTTTTGTACAATACCAAGTAGTATGTGGGCATCACTTTACTTTACTTTGTTTCATAAACTTCTAGTAATTTCATCTTTCATTGTTCGTCTTTATCATGTCGGTGGTTTGTCGGCTGAAGAATCGAGTTCAACCGGTACTGAACACAAAATCGGTTGTAATATCACCGGTATGAAGTGGTAGTCAAAATCGATAAGTATCGGTCAAAACTGGAACCTCAGTGATCCAACCGGTATGTCCAGTTTTCTTCCCCTACACAAAATGAAATTCTTTGGTTAATTTAATTAACAAAAAAATTGTATTTACATATGAGAATTTTGTCATTATGGTTGTAATGTATTTTTTTAATATGGATGTTGATATTATTTGTTGTTTTCAAATACACATGTTTTGATATTGATATTAAATATTATATTCAAATATGAGTATTTTTTTGTTTATGATGTTGTATTTTTATTTAAATATAGATGTAAATTGTAGGGAGATTGTCGATATATATGCATAATTCATTTACTTTTATAGTTTCCTACTTTTCTGCATACTTTTTTAAATGTGCCATAAACAGATTATAACCTAATCGGACCATTTCACTTGCTAAACCGACAAACGGTATAAACTTGTTTGTTTCTAGCACCGGGTTATCCTTTGTGTATAAATATATTAAGTCGGAAAAAAATAATTGATGAGACTATGGATATACGTTGAACTATCTGCCTAACTCTAGAGAATATATAATACGTTTTAAAGCATCTGAAACTCTCCATTTCAAAATTGCAGCCCTGGGAGTGTTTCCCGGAAGGGCATTGAAGGGAATTGCCAAAATTAAATTCCACAGTGCGTTTTGACTTATACGGATCTGGACTACTATAGTTTCTTTTTCTTCCTTTCCTCCTCACCTGCTTTCCTCTTCTCTCGATGAATCCCTAAACACCAAAAGCAAAATTATTACCGCAGGTTTTAACCTCAATCTTCAGTTGGAGCTTCTCAATTATTCTTCGCCTCATCATCTGAATCTACCCAACCTTCCTAGCTCACCCAACTTCTCTCATTCCGTACCGTCCGAGTTGTGCACAACCATAATATTAAACCCTGTGTTTCCATCTTAAATAGCCCACCCTCAACTCATTTACTTTGAGGGGTCTGATGAGAATATGACTGTATAGATAGCTAGAAACAATATTTCCAATTTATTTGATTTCATATTCCAAATTTGTTGTGTTTTATTTTGATGAATTTTCTCTTTCTTTTTCATATCTCTGTTTACTTTCACTTTTCCATTAGTTAAAGCCTGCTTTGCTTTTTGTTTTTATCGGTATAGATTTTCAGATGTGGTGACATTTACATTTTGTTTAGTAGTTCAATTTCTTTGTTTAGGGTGATGCATCATTTTTATTTTGATTTTATGTTGTTGTGCCCTACTACCTTTCCTCATAAAATACTCTGGGTTGGATTCTAACGGTGCATCGGGATTCCTTTACGTGGAGTTTTGAGTCAAATCAGCCAGAACCTTGCAACTTGAATGTGTACCTTATCCTGCTACGGTGTTGTGATGGATTGAAGTTATGCCAGATCATATATCAGACTCATGAACTGTTGCGCCCCAGCCCCAACTACAAAGCGATAGATTGATGGAAGGTATGTCATATATAGAGCTACAAAGAAAGCCCCAATCCTCCAGCATACGGATCACAGTAGTGTAGCTCATACATTTATTTTCCAAAACTTTAACATTAAGAACAGGAAATCACATGTTTAAAACTATTTTGTTATCATCTAAGGTCATGAGTTTTTACTCTTCCCATTTGGGACATGGATAGGGTGGAAATTGGTACGGTATCGGTATCCCAATACCAAATACCAAAATCCCGAATACCGAATTACACCCTAAAATCAATCCCAATCTCAATTCCTAAATAATTTCGGTATTCCAATCCCAATCCCTAAATAATTTCGGTATCCCAATCGGTATTATCGAATACATAATTAATTATCTTTGCAATTAATAATTAAATATATAAATTTGATTTTATTGTTTAAATTAGGCCGAAGAGACTAAGCAAATAGTCTTGAGTTGCCTAGAGCTAACATCTCAAGTTATTGTAATTGGTAATCTTTAATTTGACGAATTTGAGGTTGAGAGACGACTAATAATAGTGTGAATGTAATGATCTATGTATAATTAAATGATACTTTCGGTGGTTGATGGTCGCGTAATAGTGAATGAGAGAGTTTAGTTGAGAGGATAAAATATACATTAGCTTATATTTCAGTATTGATCGGTATTTCGGTATATACCGATCACAATCCCATAATCCCTAATACCGAATAACAATTGAAATTCAATCCCAATCCCAATCCCACAAAATAATACGTGTATTCGGTAATACTAAATATAGACAAATTCGGTATATCCCAAATACCGGTACCAAACTTCCAGCCTTGGACATGGGTGCTTGATGATATGCCTTTTCTTTTCAGTTTCAGTTTCAGAAGCTAATGATAGCATAATTCAGAGTTAAGGATTAGTGAGGTTCATAGGTCTAGGATTTGGGAATGACAATTTTGATTCTTCCATGGCCTTATTGGTGGAGTTTAGAGAAGGACTCTGCCATTTTCAATTCTCTATTTCTCTCTATCTTTCTATGAATGATAAATCTTCTCAAGAGAATGACTGATCATATTGGAAGACTTTTTCTTTCCAAATCGACCATGGGGAACTTTGAGACGGCAAAATTGATAACCATAGTTTATGAGAAGATTGACCATGGTCCACAATTCGAGGATTTTAGCCTGATAATTTAGGCCCTTTAGGATTGTGACAATTTTGTTCTCTCCTATTAAGCTTTTCTCTTGGTACATCATTGAAAACATATGTCCTTTTTGTCATTGTGATTTTTACTATCATCGAATCATAACATCTTGGTAATATTTTGTTTTTAGTTTCAATTGTTTGAACTTTAATATCATCAAGGTGAGTGTAACTGTAGACAGATTGATTTCGTGAGCTTACAACTTAAGGAATTGACCAAGTACCCCCCCTCCCCCCAATTTAATAGACATCAAAGACAAATTGTTTTTAAACTGATAAAAAAAAGACGAATTGTTTTAAGGCATTAGCGCACTTAGAGATCTTAAGTCCAGGCTTCTGACGATAACATTTTTTATGGTGAAAATTGATTGTATATGTAACATTGAAAAGCAACTCTCATGTTTTTTTCATTGACTTTAATTTAAGTTATACTTTGTTTGGCCTTACTTTGTTAGTAATTTTTTTTTACAAACAATTTAATAACCAAACCTTTTAGTGTTGTTTTTTCAAAATATAGTCAAACCTTTTAAAATCGACGTAAGAGTTAATCGACATAAGAATAGTTTGAGTACTTGCCTAAATAATTCGGCTAACTACAAGTAATTTTTTTATTGTGGTTACCTATCAAAAGAATACAACACAATCGGTCACTAGCGAATTAATCCGACGAGAAGAGAGGCTTTTATGTCACTAAATGATCAGCTTTGTCAAAATTTCTAATACAGTGACAATAACTACTACAAATTAGGGATGACAATTTCGACCTGACCCGATTTACCCGACCTGTGTGGCCTGTTTTTGGGGCGGGGCGGGCATGGGTATCTCTCATCGACCCGACCTGCCCTGACCCGCCCCATTCTCGACCCGTTCTTGCCTAAATTACATATAATCTTAGTCAAATTACTTAGGATTCTACTCTTATTACATTATATTTTAGCTATAATAAAGTTGTAATTAATTGAAAACCTCAATTTCTTCAATAATTTAACTAGATTTTATCATATTATGGTTTCTTTCTTGGTCTTTTAATGAGAATAACTAATATTTCTAATGTTTTTGACATAAATTACATACCCATTGGGTCGACCTGCCACGACCCGCGCCCCGTAATAAATTACTCGGCATGGACCCGACCTGCCATGGGGCATGTATGGCCATCGAGATACTCGCCCCGAACCTGCCCATTGCTATTCCTACTACAAATTGATATAACGACATATTGTATGCTCAACATAAATAAACCAATTACAAGAAAGCATATACAACTTTATTCAATAACCACCATTGATGTCTCCGGCCAACAGGCCGGGCCAATATCTAGTTTTTTTTTTAGTTGTGGAAGGAGTAGGAATTAAACTATAACCTAAGTAATAGAGAGATGGATACTTAATCATAGTGCCAGTTTTTGTTTTTGTTTTTTGACAACATCATAGTGTCTGTAACATCTAGCCAAATCCCACATCGACAAAACACGGGAGAGATCCATGGTTCATAAGTAAGAAACTGACATTAACTAACAAGAAGTGTCTTGGGGTGAAATGGATGAGTTCTTGTGAGAACTCTGAAGTTAAGCGTGCTCAGTGTGGAGTACAACAAGGATGGGTGACCTTATGAGAAGTCACCCTCAATTGCACCCCAAGTTGAAATCCATGCGGGTGTAAAGGCCCAAAGCGGACAATATCTTGTCTGGAAAAGGTTCGGGGTGTTACGGTGTCAGTATAAGTTGTCCTTGTTATTATTATTTTTTTTCTTCCGGCAATAATTCTTAACTTGTGAACTATAATTATTAATTAACCCTTTTGGCATATCGCTTTTTGTCTTTGGTTCTTTCTAATCTTTCGTTCATTTTCTCTTTCTTTGGTTCACACAATGTCCAACCACGATCACAATGTACCAACAACATAAGTGTTACTTACATCTTATGTATGAGGGCACTCTTTGTCTTGGTCACTCTTCTCCAACCAATTACTTCTAACTCCGAATTTTGCGAATTAAACGGTTCATGGCATCTTGAACGTTGCATACTGCAAATAGTAGCTAGCGGATAATCTCTTTGGTCAATTTACCATATAGTTGTTTTGCATATTTACCTTATTAGGGAGAATTCCCGTTAGTTGTTGTATTACTTGTCCAACACGTAGTCCTTCTCCTCCTTGTACTTGTATTCTACAACTCTGCACACATGTATATATATTTGTCTCCTCAATAATACAATATACAGTTCATTGCAAACCTTACATGGTATCAGAGCAGGTTGCGAACCCTAGCTTCTGATTTTTTTTCCGTCACTTTCGTCATGGCATCCGACTCCGCCGTCACGTCTAAGTCTTCCGGCCCGGCGTCGCCGTCTGAAGCGCAGCTGGTCACGTTCAACCCAGCTGCTTCTCTCCCCCTTAAGCTGACCGCCACTAATTTCCCATCCTGGAGAGCTCAATTATTTTCTCTTCTCTATGGTTTGGATCTTCACGGATATCTCGACGGCACCGTCGTTCCTCCTGCTGCTGAGATCCTTGTCAACAACACTCAGACTCGGAACCCAGCTTATCTCCATTGGTTTCGTCAAGACAAACTCTTGCTCAATGGCATCTTTGCCTCGGTGTCTCCTGAAATTGTTCCATTCATCTCCTCTGCTGAAACGTCGAAAGCTGCCTGGGATATACTTCAAAGCACTTATGCAGGGACCTCTTATTCCAGGATTATGACTCTCCGCGACCGCCTTCATGGAGAGAAGCGCGGCGATCGTGATGTGGCCACATACGTTCAGGCCCTTCGCTCTCGCGCTACTGATCTTGCTCTAGCTGGAGAAGCTGTTCGTAACGAGGAGCTTGTCACCATCTGCCTTCGTGGTCTTGGCGTTGAGTACCAAGAATTTGCTGCTGGGATCCGCGCTCGTGATGTGCCGCCTCGTCTTGAAGACCTGCTGGATCGCCTTCAAGCCCTTGAGGCTGATCTTCGTGCTACACGACCAGCCGTTGATTCTCCTGCCACCGCTTATACCACTCAACGTGGACGAGGTCGCGGCCGCCGTGGAGGCTATCCTGGCCGTGGTGGAGGCCGTGGCCAGCCTTCCTCCTCCTACTCCGTTTCGTCCTCACCTGCCAGCTCTCCTTCGCCCTGGGATTCTACTTCTCGTCCGGATGATGAAACCCCTCGACGTTCTCGGGTCTTCTGTCAATTTTGCGAGAAACCCGGCCACACCGCCAAGATGTGCTTCTAGCTCTTTCCCCACAAGCGACCTCCACAGGCTAATTATACTCAGCATCCGCAGCAGGCTCCCCCCTCGTCTGATGGCCCGTGGCTGATGGACACAGCCGCCACTCACAACGTCCCTAATAATCTTGGCAATCTTTCCCTTTATTCTGACTACAACGGCCCTGATGAAATCTATCTGGGAGATGGTTCAGGTTTGCGGATTACTCATATTGGGTCATCTTCTCTTGCTACTAAGACTGGTTCTCTTGAATTGCAGTCCATGTTATGTGTACCTGCAATTAAGCATCGTTTACTATCCGTTGCTAAACTCTGTCGAGCTAATCCAGTTTCTGTTGAATTTTTTGTTGATTCGTTCATTGTGAAGGACCTAAACACGGGGGCGCGACTGCTGACCGGAAGGAACAAAGGTGATACTTATGAGCTCCCAGGAGGTTCGACTGCTGTTCGTGTTGCCCTAGTCACCACCCGTCATTCGTCTGACTCCTGGCATCGTCGTCTAGGCCATCCATCCTCCAAATCCTTGTCTCGCCTACTTCAAGCCCACTCACTACCTCACTCGTCTCGGTCTTTGTCTCCTTGCAATTCCTGTTTGTCAAATAAAAGTCACAAACTTCCGTTTGGTGACTCGAGTCTTTCTAGTAGTCGTCCACTTGATTTGTTATTCTCGAATGTTTGGGGTCCTGCCCCTGTCACTTCTGTTGATGGATATTCCTATTATCTTGTCATTGTCGATCACTTTACTCGTTATTCGTGGATATATCCTCTCAAGTTTAAGTCCGATGTGCTCTCTGTCTTTCTTGCGTTCAAAAATCTTGTTGAAAACTACTTTAGTACCACCATTCGTCGACTTTACACCGATGGTGGTGGTGAGTTTCAAAAGCTCAAATCGTCCCTCGTCCAAAGTGGCATCACCCATCTTCTCACGCCACCTCACACTCCTCAACACAATGGCTTGTCTGAACGCAAGCATCGTCACATTGTCGAGACTGGCATCACTCTTCTTCACCAGGCTCACCTTCCTCTCACCTACTGGTCCTATGCTTTCACTACCGCTGTCTTCCTCATAAATCGCCTTCCCTCATCTGCTCTTCGAGGGCAAATTCCTTTTACTGTCTTGTTCAATGAAACTCCCCGTTACACCAAACTTCGTGTGTTCGGCTGCCTCTGTTACCCCTGGTTACGACCCTACAACACCAACAAACTTCAACCCCGGTCTCGCCCCTGTATCTTCCTCGGTTACTCACATCAACAAAGCGCCTATAAGTGCCTTGATCCGGAAACCAGCCGTGTTTTTATTTCCCGTCATTTTTCCTTTGTCGAGTCTCAATTTCCTGGTGTAGCCTCATCTTGTATCCCTCTCGATGCTGCCTCCTCCACTTCTTCGTGGCTCACGTCCACCATTCCCACTGTCTCCTTTATTCCCTGCCCTGTCCCCGTACCTCCTCCTGCCTCGGCATCATCTCCCTCTGATCAGCAGTCCCCCTGCCTGCCTCACATGGACGGTTCGGCATCCTCAACATCCCTGGATGTTAGCTCGCCAGCGAGCTCCTCGCCACCACAGTCTCCGACACCTCCTCCGCCTCCTCCGACACCTCGGCACCCTATGCGGACTCGGGCCAAGAACAACATTATTAAACATAACCCCAAGTATGCTTCTGTTGCTACTTCACAGGTGTCGCCTCCTACTGAACCGAGCTCCGTTAAAGAGGCTCTTCGCCATGCGGTATGGCGTGCGGCACTCCGGACTGAACATGGAGCTTTATTAGCCAACCACACCTGGGATCTTGTTCCCCGCCTACCTCACTACAATGTAGTTGGCTGTCGTTGGATTTTTCGCATCAAATGGCGTCCTGATGGTGGTATTGAACGTTTTAAGGCTCGTCTGGTAGCTAAAGGGTTTCATCAGCGGGCTGGTGCTGATTTCCATGAGACCTTCAGTCCTGTTCTGAAGCCAGTTATAGTACGGACTGTCTTCACTCTTGCTCTCTCTTCCAACTGGCCCATCTATCAGTTCGATGTCAACAATGCATTCCTTCAAGGACCGTTACAGGAAGAAGTCTACATGGCCCAGCCACCTGGTTTTCGTGATTCAGCCCATCCCGACTATGTGTGTCGTCTACGCCGAGCCATTTATGGTCTCCGTCAGGCTCCTCGTGCGTGGTATGATGCACTCAGTGCCTTTTTAATTTCATGTGGCTTTGTCAAGACATGCTCCGATGCTTCGCTCTTTGTGTACTCCCGGAATGGTGTTCAGGCATACTTTCTTATGTACGTTGATGATTTGCTTCTCACGGGTAATGATGCATCCTTTCTACGTTCATTCCAAGACAAGCTCTCGGCCGAATTCTCTCTCAAACAGCTCGGCCATGTTCACTATTTCCTCGGCATAGAAGTCATTCCCACTGCATCCGGGTTCCTGCTGTCTCAACATAAATATATCAATGATCTTCTTACACGATTTCAGATGCATGAAGCTCGCCCTACTCCTACACCACTAACGTCTACTGCTCGACTCACTATCTCCACAGGGACTGAGCCGGCTGATGCAACTCTCTATCGCCAGGTGGTTGGAGCGCTTCAGTACCTTGTTACCACGCGCCCAGATGTGGCTTTTGCGGTTAACAAGTTGTCTCAGTACATGCATGCACCAACGACAGAGCATTGGCAGCATGTGAAACGACTTCTTCGTTATATTGCAGGTACTCGCGCCGTTGGACTTCACATTCGGCGGCAGTCCACTCCTCTCACACTTCGTGTGTTCTCTGACTCCGACTGGGCTGGTGATCTTGACGATCGCACTTCTACCTCGGGGTTCTTGATATATCTCGGAGACACTCTCGTCTCCTGGAAGTCCAAGAAGCAACGTACTGTTGCCCGCTCTAGCACTGAGGCCGAATATCGTGCTCTAGCACTGGCTGCTTCTGAAACTGTCTGGCTCCAGAATCTCCTCACTGAACTTCATTACACTCTCCCTCAGGCACCGACCATTTTCTGTGATAATCTTGGGGCGATTCACTTCAGCTCCAATCCTGTTTTCCACTCTCGTATGAAGCACCTTGCTCTCGACTATCACTTTGTAAGACAACTGGTCACTTCGAAGGCTCTGCAACTCCGTCACGTGCCTACTGCATCTCAGTTAGCTGATGTTCTCACCAAAGCACTTCCCTCTACTCGATTTTGTCTTTTGCGTTCCAAGATTGGCCTTGCTGACGCGTCGTCCATCTTGCGGGGGCGTATTAGGGAGAATTCCCGTTAGTTGTTGTATTACTTGTCCAACACGTAGTCCTTCTCCTCCTTGTACTTGTATTCTACAACTCTGCACACATGTATATATATTTGTCTCCTCAATAATACAATATACAGTTCATTGCAAACCTTACATACCTTGCAATTTTCAAAGTTGACTTGGTCTAATTTCTTAGTTTAACCTTCTGTGAGTACCTAAACCATGCAACCATATACATGCTCATTAGGTTACATAACATAATTAAAAATGTGACAAGTTGCAATCAAAGGAAAAAAAGACAAATATTGTCTTTATTCGTTGGTGTTACCAAGTCACATAACGAGTCTCAAGATACTCTTTGCAATTTTTACTTTTATTATTCTATAGTAACTTAGTAAGCCGCCCATGTGTAGAAAATGTATATAATTGCATGAAATTATACTATATGTTACACACATTGTTTTCTTTCTTTCGATGAGTTAATAACTTGGGAATTAATTATAATCTGGCCGGTAGAAGAACCTTAAGTCCACCATACCAAGACAAAAATAAACTTTTTTCTAGATTAGACAGTTGATCTGGTCTCAATTTTCCAGCCACACCAATTATAAACATACACCTGTAAATTTGTAATCCATACAATTATTTTAATTTTACATTAATGAAATTAAAATAAATTAAACCTCTACCTCACTAGTTCCCTTTTTGTCGAGCCCCTAAATTATTGAAGTTTTTCTTTACTTACAATTTAGATAGTTTGGATTGCGTTTATGTTTTATAAAATTTTCAAGACATGAAAACAAGACGGTCGACTCCATAGTTAATAGAGCTCATTTGAATTTATTTGTGCCGTATGTCTACATGTTATTAGTGGTTGATTGGAGCTTACTAGTTCAGTCTTTTGATGTTGGAACCACTTTATAGACCGAATTTAACAAAGGAGAAAATTTACTAGATTAGTAAAAGTGAACAAGAAAATTAAGGACCTAGCTAGATACCATCAGAAAATAATTAAGTAACACATGAAAAGACAATCCTTTTCCATTTTTATTTTTTTGAATGAGAATCTTTTAACTTCACTAAACTTTATAATGTCCTTTTCATAATAATAAAAGAAAAGGTACATGCACTAGCTAGAGCTTTATCTAGATCAAATCCGAGACCAACCCTTTTCCACTTTGCATGTTTATTAACATGTGAGTTATACTCTATTAAAAGACTTGCACAATTTCTATCAAGTTTTCCTATAAAAGTTGAATTTGAATTATAATAATGAAGCTATCAGTGATTTTTTTATTATAAAAGAATTTGTACAAAAAAGTATAAATATAAACTGAATTTTTACCACGACGTTAAAAGTACAAATTCAGTTTGTACCATAAAGAGTACAAATTCAGTTTGTATGTAAAAGTATAAAGTTATACTCTTTTTTGTATTCTCTATGGTAAACTGAATTTGTATCACAATATTAAAACTTAAAAATAGAAATTCAGTCTGTATCATAACATTTTTCTTAAATGAAAACACTGGTTCTTATAATCATAGTACTGGAGCTCATACTCGTAGCATATCACTTTATTACTTTTCGTAACAAAAAAAAAATAATACTAGAAAAGTTAAATATGTGAGACCCATTATTATTGTAAAATATAATTCTCAAATAACTCCGTCTTCCAATCATTTTAGGCCATACTATTTTTTAATCTCTTGGAGGTGGTCTCAAACACAGCTTCAATAAATTATACCTAAAAACTATTGCAGCTGGCATCACGTTGCCCTAAATACATCCAAAAACAAACCTTATCAAAAGGAAAATACGATTCCTTCTTTTGGTGCTATTTATAGGCCTCGAATCGACCACAAACCTTCATCCCTCCCAGGAGAAAGCAGACATGGCGTGATATCCTAGGAAAAAGTACGAGCCGAATCGAGCCAAGCCGAATCAATATCCCAATATCTCATATATGAAGCAGGGGTTCGACATAAGGATCGTAAAACTATACCGGAGATTGTATCTTGAAAACCGGTGAGAATATATTTCATATTGAAATCATGGTTTAACTGTAACTCAACCGTTTGATACTATTAAAACAGTCTATCGTTCTGAGCTAAGATAGGTAGATTGTTAATCTAAGTTTTCACATCATATTAATAATTGAAATGTGATAGATGAAGATCCAAATTACACTCAAGATCGACCACATAAATTAATCCCGGTTTTCTGATGAAATTTATCATCACTAAAAATGCATGGATAAGTTCCTCTGTTTCCCTGTTGATGGTTTCGGAGCCTCTTTGTAAATGTTTTTTCCCTTCTTTATTTGATAGAATCCTCTTTATAATTTGAGGATATGCTTTAATCAAAACTGAAAGTTCACGGCTCAAGAAACTTTGACAAGTTTAAGCAAAAATCATAAAAATGTTAACTTACCGCAATCATTGCAGTGTTGGGCACCAAGTTTCTGTTGGGTCCTTCGAAATTGGCCATTGGGGGGAGTAGGGAAGAGGATAAACTTTGAGGAGGAGGTGAGTAAAATGTAGGGAGAGCAGAGAAGAGAAGAGAGGAGGAGAAATTCTCTATATAGAGGATTTTTTTTTTTTAATCTCCCACGTTATGTGTGAACAACCAAACTGAGTTGGTTGGAAGACGATTGTTGAGCCTCCCTGTGTGTACCTGATGGATGATCGTTTCACCCATCGTGTAAATCGTAAGAACTAGAAACTAAATAGAGCGAGATTAGGGTTTGTGTGTTGTTCATATATTTATTAAAATGTAGAAACAAAGTACATATTTATAGTAGAACCGGAAAACCTAATAACTTATCAATCCTACAAGGATACATTAACTTAATACTAAAGAAACTACCATAAACAATTAATTAATACAATTCCAAAAGAATATCTGAAACCGACTCACAAAAGCATAATAATAATAGTAATTGGTCGTCGAGAATGATAATGCATCAATCCTCCCCCCCCCCCCTCCCCCCAAAGAACTTTGTCCCTTAAGTTCTAGCGACGTCTCAACCTGGATCGATGAAAAAGAAGCTCTCTCGCTCTGTTAAAATACTTTACAAATTCTATCACAATCATAATCATCCATGTTTTCACATATAAGTTGAATTTGTATCATAATATTGAAACTACTAGTTCATTTTGTATCATAAAAGAATTTGTACAAAAATGTATAAGCATAAACTAAATTTTTATCTCAAATTAGTAACGTCGAATGAGCGTCAATATGACCTGAAAAGAATTAAGAAATAGTCAAACAACGAGGTGCATAAAGTAATCTAACATATATGTATATCATTATAACTAAGCCACAAAGCCTTGAACTTCTAAAAAGAACCCATCTCTACAAAGTTCCCGGACACATGCAAAATCTCATTCACTTGATGAAGTACTGTGGAAAGCGAAGGCTTATGGTGAGGCAGAAAAGTGGGTTGGTGAGGTGAACCAACATAAAGACTTCAGTAAGGTGTTGTTACATCATCTCAATGTGAAGTTGGATAACAAGAAAACGGGTTCAAACTTTTTGAGGTTTTGTAGAAACCTAGCTTCACATGTGCATGATATAAGATGTAAGTATTTGACTTTGATTTTGTCATTATGACTTTTATTACTGATGAATAACCACCGACTGAATCAACCCTATTTTGTTTGAATAACCAAACAAACGACGGGATGAGTTATATTGTATTTGGCCCTTGTTTTTTGACAATTTACATGGAATTTTGGTGACAAAATCTGTCCATGCCTATGAATCAGAAGAGTAAGTGTTCAAATTCAGTTTACTCAATAGTTACAGTGAAACAATTTAATATTTCGTATTGGATTTTAATTTGTAATTCATCAGGCCTAGTGACTCTATTCTTCATATCCCTGTCTCTCATAATTAGACTAGAGCCAAGGTAAGATGTGTCAGATGTTAGATATTGCCTCCCTCAATTGACTCTTATTCAGCTGGCAACTCTTTATTATTTTTTTTTTTGTGGTATAGACTGCTACAAGCTCCAAAGGCCAGAGGAAAATTGCCAAGGAGATTAAAACAGCTGGAGCTTTCAGACTTTTGCCTTTCACACGATGGGGACAAAATCATTCGCTTTTGGCCAAACTATGGAGGAAGTAGAAGTTTCGGTGACAGAATGCACTTTTCTTCTAGGGACTTACCAATCCTACAAGGATACGGTAACTTAATACTAAAGAAACTACCTTAAACAATTAATTAATTAATACGATTCCTAGAGAATATCTAAAACTGACTCACAAAAGCATAATGATAAGAATAATAATAATAGTAATTGGTCGTCGAGAATGATAATGCATCAATCCTCCCCCCCCCCCCCCCCCACACACACACACACACACCTTCAAAGAACTTTGTCTCTTAAGTTATAGCGGTCTCAACCTGGATTGATGAAAAAAAGCTCTCTTGCTCTTTACAATGAACCAACATAAATACTTCAGTAAGGTGTTGTTACATCATCCCAATGTGAAGTTGGATGACAAGACAACGGGTTCAAGTTTTTTGAGGTTTTGTAGAAACCTAACTTCACATGCGCATGATATAAGGTGTAAGTATTTGACTTTGATTTTTTCATTATAACTTTTATTATTGATGAATAACCACCGACTGAATCAACCCTGTTTTGTTTGTATATCCATCCCAATGATCTAGAAGACAAAGGATGGGATGAGTTATATTGTATTTGGCCCTTGTTTTTTGACATTTTGCATGGAATTTTGGTGACAAAATCTGTCCATGCCTATGAATCAGAAGAGTAAGTGTTTAAATTCAAATTCAGTTTACTCAATATTTACAGTGCAACAATTTAATATTTCGTATTGGATTTTAATTTGTAATTCATCAGGCCCAGTGACTCTATTCTTCATATCCCTGTCTCTCATAATTAGACTAGAGCCAAGGTAAGATGTGTCAGATGTTAGATATTGCCTCCCTCAATTGACTCTTATTCAGCTGGCAACTCTTTATTAAAAAAAATTTTGGTGGTATAGACTGCTACAAGCTCCAAAGGCCAGAGGAAAATTGCCAAGGAGATTAAAACAGCGGGAGCTTTCAGACTTTCTCTATGTTTTGCCCGGCTTTTAGAAGTGCTTTTGGGGTTCAAAAGTTGAAGTAGGGCCAAACACCTGTAAAAGCTCGGCTTTTGAAAAGCCGAAAAGCGATTTTGTATAACATAAATGCAGAAGCTCCGATTTGGAGCTTCTGCGAAAAGCTGTTTTGAAAATACAGGATTATCCTTACTATATTTTAATTTTATTTCAGAAAATATAATTTTTCTTCAATTATATTATTTTAAAAATAAAATAAATTATAAAATCATATTATTTAATATAAAAGAAATCTGACAAGATCTATTTTGACTACTTTTTATTGATCAGAATTTTTATTCATATTTTATATTATAAGTCCTTTATAGTCATTTTACACAACCTCTTATATTAAAAAGCACTTCTAATAGTTTTACAGCCAAACACTCAACTGCTTTTTTTTAAAAGTACTTATCTAAAAGTTTCAGTCAGAAGATGCTTCTGCAAAAGCTACAACAGGGCCAAACTAAGCTTTTGCCTTTCACACGATGGGGACAAAATCATTCGCCTTTGGCCAAACTATGGAGGAAGCAGAAGCTCCGGTGACGGAATGCACTTTTCTTCTAGGGACTTACCAATCCTACAAGGATACGGTAACTTAATACTAAAGAAACTACCTTAAACAATTAATTAATTAATACGATTCCTAAAGAATATCTAAAGCCGACTCACAAAAGCATAATAATAATAATAGTAATTGCTCGCCGAGAATGATAATGCATCAACCTCCCCCCCCCCCCCCCCCCCCCAAGAACTTTGTCCCTTAAGTTCTAGCGACGTCTTAACCTGGATCGATGAAAAAGAAGATGTCTCGCTCTTTACAATGGACGGCAGTGAGAAATGGATGAAAATTTTCCTCTATATGGAGGACATTTTTTTTAACCCCCCACGTTATGTGTGAACAACCAAACTGAGTTCGTTGGAAAACGATCGTCGAGCCTCCCTGTGTGTGCGCTTGATGGATGATTGTATCATCCATCGCGTAAATCGTAAGAACTAGAAACTAAATAGAGCGAGATTAGGGTTTGTGTGTTCTTCATTTATTTATTAAAATGTAGAAACAAAGTACTTATTTGTAGTAGAACCAGAAAACCTAATGACTTACCAATCCTACAAGGATATGTAACTTAATATTAAAGAAACTACCTTAAACAATTAATTAATACAATTCTGAAAAAATATCTAAAACCGACTCACAAAAGTAGAATAATAATAATAGTAGTAGTAATTGGTCGCCGAGAATGATAATGCATCAATCCTCCTCCCTTCAAAGAACTTTGTCCCTTAAGTTCTAGCGACGTCTCAACCAGGATCGATGAAAAAGAAGATATCTCGCTCTTTACAATGGACGACAGTGAGAACTGGACGAAAAAATACACGCTTTCGATACTTCCAATTACGTCTTATGACCACCCACAACTTTTGGTTACCCTTAACATCAGCAACTCTTGTTCTCGTGAAACGGGACTCCACTACTTGCAAAGTCTCACAACTCTTTCAACTAGGAGCCATCAGAAATCATTAAGTCAAATATGAAAGGACAATCCTTTCAATTTTTATTTTTGAATGAGAATCTTTCAATTTCACTAAACTTTATAATGCCCTTTTCACAATAATAAACAAAAAGAGGCTGCACTAGCTAGGGCTTTATCTAGATCAAATCCGAGACGAACCCTTTTTCACTTTGCAATTTGCATGTTATTAACATGCGAGTTATACTCTGTTAAAATACTTTACAAATTCTATCACAATCATAATCATCCGTGTTTTCACATATAAGTTGAATTTGTATCATAATATTAAAACTACTAGTTCATTTTGTATCATAAAAGAATTTGTACAAAAATGTATAAGCATAAACTGAATTTTTATCACAACGTCAAATGTACAAATTCAATTTGTACCATAGAGGAAAAAAAAGTACAAGCTGAATTTGTGCCACAATGTTAAAGGTACAAGTACAACGTGTATAGTACTTAGTAACATTTTTTCCGTAAATAAAATACACCGGTGCTTATAATCATAATAACGGGGCTCATACTCGTAACATATCACTTTATTGATTTCGTAACATTAAAATAATACGAAAAAGGTTAAAAATATGTGAGACCCATTATTATTGTACAATATAATCTCAAATGACTCCATCTTCCAATCATTTTAGGCCATACTATTTTTTAATCCCTTTGAGATGGTCTCAAACACAGCTCCAATAAATTACACCTAAAAACTATTGCAGCTGGTATCACGTTGTGCCCTAAATACATCCAAAAACAACCTTATCAAAAGGAAAATACGAATCCTTCTTTTTGGTGCTATTTATAGGCCTCTCATCGACTAGAACTCCTCATCACTCAGCCGATCAGCAAAAACAGAAATGGCCCAGAAAACTGGTCATTGCCTCGCCGGAGAAAGTAGACATGGCGTGATATTGGTCCGGCTCATCTCCCTCCCCGGCCGCCGACCGGCGTGGCAGCAGGGAAACCGTACGATCGGAGCCGAGCCGAATCAATATCACTCTTGTATGCTTTTCTCTCCATTACCATATGTATTTCTACACATGATTAACTGGTACGTATCTTCACTCATGATCTTCTCTTTGGTACACGTAACTTCTATGGATATAGATTTCACAACAAGAATCGTAAAACCGTACCAGAGGTTGTATCTGCTGGAACATCGGTGGGAGAGTATATTTCATACTGAAATCATGCTTTATCTGTAACCCAACCGTTTCATGCTATTAATTAACACCGTCTACCGTTTTGAGCTAAGATAGGTAAACTATTTTTTTCCGATCGAACTATCGACACAATTTTGTCTAACGCTGATAAGGCAGCAGGGCATGCGGCTGTGGTTGGCAGGCAGGAGATTCTCAGAATGTTGGTGGTGCGAGGAATAAGATATGCTCATTTTGTTGGTTTTCGGCTCCTCTGCAGGGACGACTACGACCTTTAAAACCAACAACAGAAACAGGACGACTTGGTCTATTTCTTTCTCTTTCGGTCCTATTCCTATCCATCACCTTTTTAGTTTCTTAATTAAAATATGATTTCACTTTATCCAGGCTGAGTGAAATTGTTAATTGTATAATTAGCTTTGCAGCAAGTGGGCTCAAATTGTTAATTCTCCCATGTTTTTTCATATTGATTTCTGCTTTAATTTAGATTTAGTGGACGCGCACGGTCCTACGGTATCTTATTGGTGTTTATATAACATATCATTTTTTGAACGTATTAAGAAGTAAGTCATTCAAGTTAGAGAAAGGCACTGCTTGATCCGAGATCTGTTAATGGGAGAACTATAGAATTGCAGGAAAGCAACCGATTACCGTTTGTATTATAACGAACAAAATAAAGTAGATTTATCGGATAATCATTTGCGATTTGCTTGTCTGTTAGACATTTTTGTTAAATTTGCTACCGCTACGTGTGTAACTCATATATTGATCAAATTAAATGATTGTTATAAGGAACGGGAGGCTTGGTTAACCAAAGAGAAAAAATGTGTCGCAGGTTTTGCACTGCTTTCCTTGATCTCGAGTATCGGCGTATGAGAGAATAAAAGAGTTTCTTTTGACCAACCATGGGTATTTGTGTAAGCAGAATGGTTACTTTTGGGTGTGGTTTCTTAGTGTTTACTGTAGCGGCGGAACCACGTTAAGTCTATGAGAGGCTATAGCCCCACTCAACTTTCAAATGTATATAAATTTACGTGAAAAATTTGTAACAAATTCTATAAATGGACTAGTTTGGTAAGTCGCTAGCCTCGCTTCCTAATGAACATGGTTCAAAATTCTCAAGTGTAGATTTTCAGCCTCCTGTTCAGATTTCTAGCTCCGTCATTGGTTATCGTTTGTAATTTTTTGTGTAAACATTCACTAGTAGTGATTTATGATTTTAGTTGGAAAAAATTGTATTCATAAAATAAAAGAGAACAAACTTATAAGTTATAAGTGAAATATGTATAAATTAATTGCCATTCTAGACTATATCATCATATTTAAATTATCATCAATGATTAAGTTCAGATTTTAACGACATGTCATATTGTATAACCCGAAATCAATAACATGTCATAGTCTGATAGATGTGCACTTGCATATCGTTTGGTAGAATGAACTCCATCAATTCTTTAGGAGTGGATATGGAATGAATTTTCATTCTTGTGTGTTTGGAATGCAAAGGAGCCAGCAACATTCATTTGAGAACCAAAATCCTGTTAAGAAGAGGATTTGCGCCGAGTGATAACTACCAGATAATATCAAACCCCAACTCTGGCTTGCCAAATTCTTGTTCCTTGTTGTGTTTCATTAACCTTTCATATGTAAGCTTTCCCAAGGCTCCCAATAGCGAAATTGGTCGATGTGGGTATAGCAGTAACCGTGTCATAAAAGCTAGCACGTTGTCTACTCTTTAGTCAGCAACAACCCAACCAGCTAGCTATAGATCGTGGACGAAGAAGACGAAGCTGTAAGTTCAGAAAGCAACGTCGATCTTTGCTGCGTACTACAGGGTTGGAAGAATCTAATCTTTGAAAACCACCCTTTTTAGTACCCCCGTGCTCGATCTGTGCAATCCGATTGCAGCACTAGACCTGCATAAGATCGCCGTACGAAACTGGCTGTCTGGTGGCAGATACAACATGGCATCAGCAGAATCAGAAGCAAACACCATCCGTAGTCACTAAGGAGCTCCCACAAGAGGCACAAACGTCAGCTAAGGACTATGACTGAGAGAGACAGTCCCTGTATTTTACGCCTTCACTTGAATATATATATGAGATATCTAATGCCCAACAACTCATAACATCACCATGACAAGATGCTAACCAATTCATAGCACTAGCCTAAAACTTTCCTGGCAAAACATAGCAGTAGTGGTCTAGTGGAGTGTAATCCAGAACTGCAAACACTTCTAGTGCAGAGAGAAGTGGAATACTACTGTTGTGGCATGGCATTCCAACATATGCTGCAAAAGAAGCCGTTCTAACTGTGTAAACACTAACCAAGCACACACCCTTGACAAATAGATTGCTAAACTATTAAGCCTATAAGTGACTAGTTAGAACAACACATATGCGACAGACCTGCAATAATCACTTATTCCTGAAAAGATAGACAAGGGGCAGACAATGGCGAGGTGCTAACTAGCAGAAACACATCTTCAAGTTCAAGGAGCAATAAAACAGCATGTCCAATAAACATTCTACCTATGCAATCAGAAAAGGATTGAATTTCTGGATAATTCTTAATAAAGAAGGGTTAGCATCAATAGAGTAGCACAAGAACAAGATCTATAGGCAGGCAACTCATAGTAGTATACATAACTCATTCTTCATGCACTCTCTGAGTTATGTGCTTGCTTGAATAAGTATATCTTCCCTGAGATTACCTCCTAGTCGTAAATATCAATACATAGAGAAACGTTTATCGCAATGGCAAAGGAAGGAACAACAAATCCTCCAGAACTTTACCAGAACTCTAGATCATTATTCAAAGCGAAAACTTTCCAACTCTCTCAACAGAAAAGGTATGACGTCTACATCCACCGGCACTGGAAGACACATTATCGAGTTTATCGACCTAGTGAACGCATCCATTAGGGAAATCGCATAATACTCGAAGCGAGGCTGTCGTTTAGCCGAGTCCTACAGAGACGTTTGGATGATTTTAGCGGAATTCATCGTTACTTAATTGACGACTGCAGGAACAGTAGTAAGAGGTCGAGCGGGATTAGTAAGTGTAGTAAGCACTAGTCACCTGCCAAAATCATCCTGTCACTCAACGCTTGCCACGATGCCCGCTACCTGACCTCGCACCAGGATAGCGAGCAAATTGCAACCTTAATTGGAGTGAATCATGATCGTGCTCGTCAAACATATAACCTGCAAAAAGCGAGCTCGACTATTTACGCACGCAGGATGACCCCTGACGGTTTCGAGCGACGTAAGAGTTCATTTCACCGCAAAATACAGACACTTAAGAACATACTGCACTGAACGTACTGCACCGAACATTAAACCAGTTCGCAGACGCGCAAGAATTGAGGAGCCAACCATTCGTTCCTTCCCACAAGCGAAAGGATATTAAAACATTTTGGGGATAAGATGACCAGTTCCTTTGGTGTTGCAGAAACGTTCACTCTCAGTTGAGTTTGCAAACGGACAACCAGATAAAGCCCCATTTAGCAAGATAATCTATCATTGTAATCAATTGGGCACTCAGGTCTTGGTATTTTAAGCATAACGGAATCTCCACTTCTGAAGCAGGAATCAAATCTAAATGGTACCACTTGAATCCACAAGGACACAAATGAAAATGGGGCAACTATTAAGAGGGAAAACATCACAAATGCGGACGACTTTGATGCTAGCATAACGTATGACAAGGATGCTTTACCTTGCAAGGCATCCAGAGCGGTGGCAGCATGGGCAGGACTCATAAAGTCAACAAAGCATAGGATCAATGGATCTCCCCCAGGCTGCACAGTGTCAAAATCACAAATCAACATATGTACCAGTTCCAAGACCAAGGATAAACAATTCATAGACTATCATGATGATGAGAATGAAAACATACGCGTCTTGACTCCTTGCTTACTAGTCGAACTTCTTTGTAACCAACAAACGGCCGAAATATATCTGTCACCTTAGATCAAGGAATTGTGCAATAAAAATATATCATTTGTAATAAAACCTTGCAATAAAAATCACACATCGAAGTGAAAAGGATACGAGAAACTTCACGCCTTGTACAATCGGAGGGCAAACCCTCCACAAACAGTGTACTGCTAGCATCAGGAGGGAGTGAAAGATCACTCCTTCCACCACCAAATCCAAGGTTTCTGTCATTCATTGAAGCACCCCCGGGCTCCATGCTTCCCATTCCTGCACCCATGGGTCTAGCAGATTGTCCATTACCACCATACGACGGAGCTTGCTGCAAAGAAGAAGGAAAAATGAAGCATTCTGAACTCTGTTGAAGTACCAAGTGGGATAGCAAAACATTCCAGCCCATATCGATAAACATTTAAGCAAAACATTTCATTACCACACTGCGTAGGTAACGATCATAAGATGATCCAAGGGCATCTGTATCTCTAATTACTCGAACACCACCACCACCACCACCACCACCACCTCTTTCATCTTCACGGCCATAGTAATTAGAGAGATCACGCCCACCAGGAACATCTGCAAAGATCATGTAGCTCGACATTAACACCAACTCAAGAGAAGCCAAGGAGACTTTACAAGGTCAAACAAAAAGCCAATTAAGCATCTTTTGTCCCGCTATTGTCTGCCGGTGATGGCAGAGGGCATAGAATTGACGCAATATGCATCTTTCACAACAGAATTCAAACAAAATCCAAATACGCACAAACCCAGATCGATAATGGCTTCGGAAGGGGGAGGGAAACCCTAATCTCAAATCAAAGGGAACCCAAAAAGCAGGTGGCAAATAAGAGCTGGAATTTCGAGATAAGCTCAAGGAGAGAGAGACGGGAGCGGAAGGAGAAAGGAATTGAATTTACCATATTCTCCGGTACGTGGGCGTTTCCCGACGAAAGAAGACATCGGGGGCTGCTGCTGCTGCTGGTACTGCTGTTGCTGTTGATGTTGCGGTTGCTGCGACAACGACGGCTGAGGAGGCTGCCGCGGGTCGGCGTATCTCCAGTAAGCGTCGGACATTGCTTCGGAAACGAGAGGAAAACGGAGGCAGTCGTTAATTTCCGGTAACCGTTAGAGACAGAGAAAGGAGGGAACACAGAAACGGTTTTTGTTCTTGTAAGGATGAAGGGGGAAAGCCGGGGAGTTTTGCCGTTTTCCATCAACCGCTCGCCGGCGGGAGTGGGTTAACTACTAATCGACGCCGACAGCAGTCTGGCCCAAGAAAGTTAGATCAGGCCCATAGTCATTGATGGGTCAGGAATGGAACGACCCCTGGGCTTATGCGAGTGTCTCGGCCTCTCGGCCCATCTATAATGGACGTTGACAGTTGACTAGCTGGTCCATGGAAAAATGATTTTTTAGTTTGTTTGTGGAAGGTTACTAGTTACTAATTGTTAAGGGAAAATGAGATATTATGAAAAAAAGTTAATAATCAAACAAGATTTTCAAACAAGGAATTAAATATTATATCATGTAGCTTGGGCAAGAGTAGTACTAAATATGTTATCATGTATATTACTTAATTTTGCATTTCACAAATTCTAATAGTATTTAGTTAAGGAATTAATTATTCGATCCATTGAAGCCATCAATGATGCGGTAACTCCAAAGTGGTTGTTGGCCTAGTTAGGGGTGGGCAACGGGACGGCACGGGATACTCGTCCTGTTTTAAACGGGTACCCAGTCCCATTTGGAGGCCAAAGTCCATCCCATATCCCAAACCCATATGGGAAACGGGTACCCATTACCCGTACGGGACGGATAACGGGTACCCATACTACCCATAAATACCCAAAGTTTAAACCACTCAAATTTTAACAAAAGATTAAACTTAACTTGTACTTGCTTAACAATCACAAGACACAAATCAGGAACAATCACTCGCATAGAAAAAATCATTCTAAACACCAAATTATCAAATAAGAAGTTTCATTCAACACGAATCATGAATAATCACAACGCATAGAAATAAATCATTCTAAGCACCAAATTATCAAATAAGAAGTTTCATTTAACAAAAGGGAGTCTACAAGTATTATGTTCACATAGCGTTCTTTGTTTCTTTACTAACACTATGTTTGGCAACAAGGGGGGTGCAAGTTCGAGGGGGGTACAAGTTGAGGGGTAAATTGTTGGGGGGTGCAACTTGGTGGAGGGTGTAAGTGGAGGGGTAAATTGTTGTTTGGATGAAAAAGTAGGGGGGTGCAAATAGAGTAAAAAGTAAGTAATTATATTATTATAAAATAGATTTATCAATTTATAAAATATTATCACAAACATGAAAATTCAATATATAATAATAAAAATAATAAATAAAAATAATTTTAATAAAAATAATTATTATATAATAATGCTCAAATATAATTATTTATAACAACAATAATAATCATTGGTCGTGCAACCTCGAAACTCGAAATCCAACTCGTAACTGGTCATCCTAAGGGGGTTCTCGTGCCTAACTTTAAATTGAATATGGTCAAACTTAGTCAAACACGTTCGAATCTGTAAGTTTTAACTACTTATTAAAGTAAATCGAGTTAACTAAACTGTTCCTCTCTATCTTTTCAACAAATGCTTCTTATCTCTAATTTTCAATGCAAATTCGGGTCAACTAAGAGATATCGATTTGACGAGGCGAACATTGACAAACTTGCTCTTTGAGTCAAACGGTCAACCCCAAACAACTTCTACACTAATAAAGATATAAGAAAAATTAATAATATTAATTATTATGTAATTATAGTCTAATTAAAAATTCATAATTCCCCTCCTCCCCCTTCCCCCTCCCTTCCTTCCTTCCCTTGCACCCCAATTTGGGGGGTAAGCCGAAACAGTGAATTTACGCTCACGTTTTGCACCCCCCTACTGTTACAAAATAACCAAACGGGGGTAAACACCTTGGAACTTGTGTTTACCCCTCCAAACTTGCACCCCCTTCCATTTACACCCCTTCCCAAACATAGTGTAAGAAAAGTTTCATCTTTGTGGCGAAGTGGACATTCCCTTTCTATGGATTAGAGTTTGCATATGGGTAAAACGGGTACCCACATTACCCAAACGGGTATTTGCGGGTAACCCGCGAGTACCCATATTAGGAATGTACAATCCCAAGTCCCATCCGTTCATAATATTACGGGTAATATGGGTACCCGTAACCCTTACAAAACGGGACGGGTACGGGTATACCCAAATACTCGTTTCCCGTTGCCCACCCCTAGGCCTAGTAGAAAGTTTGGCAGTTTGACTTCGTGGCCACGAGGTCTAATTTAGCTAGAGTTAGGCAGGTTATTCTTTAAGTAACTTTCTTGTCTTACCAGTCTCATTATTCATGTATAATATTTATCATTTTACTCAGCTCTTTTAATTAGGCACGTAAATCTATTTATATTCCGACAAATAGCACACTCTTCTTATTGAAAAATTAAAGAATCTCATTTCCAACCAATCAATTTGTTTCACGCAATCTTAATTTAATTAACCAATGCCATCAACCCTTATGTGGTGCTCGCAGCCGATATTCTTCATCAAGGAGTAGTCAACTCATATCTGGCAGAGCTCCTCCCTGTTAGAGATGCTATCACCATCCTCGCCTCAAGTTCCTTGATTCACGTGATACTGGAAGTTGATTGGTCATCAACCAGATCCGGCAAGATGTCATAGAAGGTTCCTTCGGAGATCCGGTACTCCGAAAGTGTCGTCAAATCCTAGACTCTTTGTTAGTTTGTATAGAGTTTGTGGCGGTTCCTAGAGCCACAAACAGTGCTGCCCATAGAGTGGCGTTTAAAACACTGCTATTGTCTTCCAATTTTTGGATGGATTCACTAGGGTGTTGCTTGTATGAAATTACTGAATAGTTCTATTTGTATAATTCTTGTTCTATATTGATATTACTCGAAAATAAAATAAAAAAGATGTAGGAAAATTAAAATAAAAAACAAGACATTCGTGACAAACATTTTTCCGTTAATAAACAACCATGCAACATTTCCTCTTCCGAGAAACAGAGTCCTAAAACAGAGAGATACCAGAGGCCAAAGTGAAGAAGCTACAGAGTAGCAGCAGAGCTGGCAATGGAGGTCGACGCTTCCATCTACGTCTCCATTTCCCTCATCTTCCTCGCCGCCGTAGCTTTCAAATTCCATCGCGGCGCCAACAACACATCTCCCGCCAAAAACAGCCTCCAACTGCCACCGAGCCCTCCCAACCGCCGCGCCCTCCCTTTCCTCGGCCACTTGCACCTCCTCAGCAAACCCGTCCACCGTTCTCTACACAATCTCTCCCACACCGGCTCCGGCGCCGTCAGATTCCCAATCATGTGGATCCAGTTCGGCTCCCGGCCCGCCGTCGTCGTGTCGTCCTCTGCCGCCGCCGAAGAATGCTTCACCTGCAAAAATGACGTTGCTCTGGCCTAACGTCCCCTGCTTATGGTTGGGAAGCACATAGGCTACAACCAAACCACCATGGTCCAATCCCCCTACGGCGACCACTGGCGCCACCTCCGCCGCGTCGGCGCCGTCGAGATCCTCTCCGCGGGCCGGCTCAACGAATTGGCCGGCATCCGGAGGGACGAAGTTAGGAGCCTCATCCTCATGACCTGATGTTCAACATCATGATGACGATGATCGCCGGGAAAAGCTACGATGGACCGGCGCCCGGCGGCCAGGAACAATTTAAGGAGATGATGGTGGAGGTTCTGGCCTGTGCTGGGGCTTCTAGCAATGCCGATTTCCTGCCGGTCTTGAATTGGCTTGATGGTGGAAGGTATGAGAGGAAGCTGGCCGGACTTTCCAAGAGACTGGATGGGCTCATGCAGAGGTTGATCGATGAAAGTCGATTCTCCAATAACAATGGCGGCGACACAACAATGGTTGATCATCTCCTCTCCTTGCAGCAATCCCAGCCGGAGTACTACTCCGACAAAATCATCAAAGGCCTTCTTCCCATTCGTACATATATACTGACGTTTAGATTTTGGAGATGAAACAGAATGTCTTCTTAGGAGGGGTTGATACTTCGACAGTGACGTTAGAATGGGCAATGTCGAACCTGCTCAACCATCCGGAGATACTGAAGAAAGCGAGGGACGAGATCGATACCCAAGTCGGGGAAGGTCGAATGGTGGAAGAACTGGACCTCCCTAAGTTGCAGTACCTGCAGAACACAATCTCGGAAACCTTGCGATTGTACCCGCCAAGACCGCTTCTGATTCCTCGCACCTCGTCTCGAGATTTCACCCTTGGTGGCTACCACGTGCCGCGGAACACAATGCTGTTGGTGAATGCTTGGGCCATTCACAGGGATCCTCAGGTTTGGGACGACGCAACGAGTTTCAAGCCGGAGAGGTTTGAGATTAGTGGTGATGGAGAAGCTGAGGCTGGAGATCGTAGTAGTAGTCGTCGTCCTAAGCCCATTCCGTTCGGAATAGGTCGAAGGGCTTGCCCCGGGGAGGGTCTGGCTCGACGACTCGTCGGGTTGACTCTGGCATCTCTGATCCAGTGTTTTGAGTGGAAAAAGGTGGTTGAGGAGGAAGATATTGACATGGCAGAAGGCCCTGGGATTACCATGCCAAAGCTGATCCCTCTGCAGCTCAACTGCAAGCCTCATCGTATGGTCAGCGACATGGTTATTGCGTAGAAGTTTGTCAAGCTTTGTATTTCATGGTTTTAACTCCAGCTGGTTTGAGTTTCCTAGAGTATTTTCTTTCATAGTTTCATCGAGTTTACATACCAAAATATCCATGTTATACAAGGGTTCCAAGTGTTTAATCATTCAGCTTGCAAATGTCCACAAACTTCTGAACTGCATTGTGGTATTGGGTTCCCTGCAATTGGAACCAACATCGCAGTTTCAGCTCAAACATTTGAAGATTACATGAAAAATAGAAACAGCAAAGGACATACAAAGAAGAGGAAGAGGAAGAGGAAGAAGTAGCAGAAGTACCTCCCAATAGAGTTGGTTGCATTCCATGCACTGCCAAAATTCCAGATTTTTGTTGAACAAACAGTTGGGTATCTTTTGGAAACCTTTTGCAGCTTCAACTGCCTCTTCTGTTGTTAGTGGCTTTTGGATGATAAACTTCCCATTGCACTTGGTGCACCTCGACATCAGCTGATTTTCGCTGATCTTTAGATTAAAGGTCTCGATCACCTGCATTTCGTTTCAGCTTTCACATCACAGACTGTAATACCAAATCTACATTGAGAATCAGTAGCCCTAACTATTGCCAAAGCTTCATAAGTTCTAATCCTCATATGTTTATTACCACTTTCATCTTGCTCAAGAACTTCTTTCAACCCAATATGCAGAGTATCCAGCCCATTTACAACTTGAGAAGAACTTCCTGCAATGAAGCAAACTACTTTTAAATACAATTAACAGCTCAGGATTTTCTGTTTTCTTACAAGTTCTATCAAGGACAACAAACCTTTTTCGGCAACTTTTCCTCGAAAATATTAAAAATTTGAAGCAAACAATGTGCATCTGTAGCAGCATAGGTTTTCTGTTCCTCAGTAAGAGCTTCTAAAGTGCAAAGGAAGTTTCAGGCTTTTTCAGCTACACGATTTCATCATTATCTCCTTGCCGATGTATTTTCAGTAACTCAGTGACCACAAACTAGCATTGCCACATGCCACCAATACCAAATGTTCGTTCATAAACAAAAGACAGGGGAAAGCAAAGCAACACAAACAACCAGACATTTCATAGTAGGGAAAAGATGCAGGCTTTTTATATTGTTTTACCTTGTCAAACCCAGGATCACAACCACCATGGGAGCAGAAGGTTGAGGACAAGTAGACCAAATCTTGCTTGAACCTGAATCCCAGTTTCAATATATCCGGAGAAGTAAATACTTCCTTCATCAATTCCCATATGGAAGGCAGGGGAATCGAGTCAAGGTCAAGCAGGAAAACCTCCACCGACGCGTCCTCCTCCTCCGCCGCCGCCGAGTCGGAGCGGAGTTCAGGCCTGAGTTGACAAGCGAGTTGGAGGAGCGACACATTTGGGAAGGCGGATTGTTGGGTTCTGAGGGGTTTCCACTCCGCATCGAGCCCGATTACTGAAGAACGAGCCAGGACCCAATTCAGGCGGCCGAATTCGGGCGACTCGTTCGACGCGACAATGTGAGCTGCAGGGAGTCGGTTCTTGGTTTCCATTTCCATAGAAAAGCAGGAGCAGCGTTTTTCTCTGGTTTTCGCTAAACGTACCTTAGATCACCTAATTCGCCACTTTTCCCTCCATCGCTTCCCGCTCAAAACGCCAAATCACAATTATAGATGATTTTTTTCTTTTATGATGCGTGACTTTTTGTGAAAAATAAGATAAACACGAATTATTTTGATTACCAGTCTCACAGTTGGGCGGGTACATCACGATTTGTGGTACAATTATAGTAAGAAAGTATAGTAGTTAATAGATTTGTTTTTTTAACAACCAAACAAATTTGCCAATACATATCTTTATTTTAGAAAGACAATGTTTCCCTTTATTGACAACATTATTATTATTATTACTACTATATATATATGCTCAAAGTTGCTTTAAGAAACTTGTTACTGGCTTTGATCATCTTCTTCCTCGTTTCATTATAATCATCACTTTTTTCCTTCAAACCTCCATTACCCATTTCATCAAAAGCATGAGATTGGCCACTCAAAACCGTCTACTACTCTTAGGCCTTTCCATGGGAATCATCTTCCTCACAATGTTGAATAATTACTCCAGTTGTCGCCGACGACAACTGGAGTACGACGTTCGAGTGATCAACGGCTTTACGAACAACTCGTCGCTTGCCTTGGTCATATGGTGCTCATCCGGTGGCGAGAACTTTGGTGATATGGGTGGGCGAGCCCTTCAGGAAGGCGACGATTTCAGCTGGACCTCGATGACGACGACCGACTGCTTTTTCGGTAGTAGTAGTGACGACGTTAATGTCGTGTGCACGGTGAAGTGGGATCTGCGGAAGAGGGAATTCGACGCGTTTAAGGCGACGAGGGACGTTCGACGGTGCGATCGTCTGAGGAAGTGTTCTTGGCTGGTTAAAGAGGATGGGTTTTACTTCAGCAACGATGAAGTGAATTGGAAGAAAGACTTTTCTTGGTCTTAATCTTGTTTATAATTTTTTTTTATATCAAGGAGATATCGATTTAAATTTATTTTTACATGATAATTAAGAGATTTGAACCCGATACTATTTAAACTTAACTTTTCGATTTTGGTTTAAATTATAAAACCGATGAAAACCCCAAAAGATCGAATTATGACGAGTGGAAAGATTCGATTTTTCGGTTTGTTCTAGCCGAACCGAAACCAATAAGTGGTTGAACTTTAACTACAAAAATCCAATTATCGCCCCCTTTGAAAAATAGCTCATTTCTGACACCCACCTAAATTTTACAGCGAGCACAAAGGGGGGAGTGGCTTCCGCGTAAGCACCCGCCGCTGCATTAGACCATTCCCTTCTTCCGTGCCATTCTCTCCTCAGCCTGACCATGGCCTCTTCCCCTGCCGCCCCAATGTTTCGCCGGCGGCGGACGCAAGCTCCGCGGCCCGCTGCTCCGGCCCCATCACCCGGAGATTCCCCCGGCGGCGACGATGACGGCGAGTACGACGACCTGTGCTGCGAGGAATGCGGATCCGGTGACTCTCCGGCCGAGCTGCTTCTCTGCGACAAATGTGACAGAGGCTACCATCTCTTTTGCTTGAGACCCATTCTCGTTTCCGTCCCAAAAGGCTCCTGGTTCTGCAACTCCTGCTCTAACCAGAAGAAGGTCAAATGTAGGTTCCAGAACGATTCGTGTTCCTCCTTTTTTTTCATTTCATTCGCATTCCGCCCTCGTAGTATTGATGTTGCTCGAATGATTTTGATCTGTCTGCTTAGTTTCGTACCCAGGCTTTGAAACGCTCATGTGGGTATTGGGTATTGAATATTGATCCATTACAGCTGCAATGTGTGCAGAGATAGCATAAATTTTTTTTTTTATCGAATTGTTTGGTTCCTTTCTTTCAATGGCGAGGGATTTAGTAATTTATATTGCCTAGGTGAAGAATCAGGTAGCTTAGCAAGGCAAGTGGGTTTTGTTCTGCATGTTGGATTTGAATCCTGGGAAGGTCACCATAACTAGTTTTCTTCTTTCTCTGGTGCATAGCTTGGCCTGCCATGGACTAGGCTGCACAGCTAGAACCAAAAGAAAGATGGGGGCTTTATGTTAATATCATGAATCATGATCGATCAATGAGATTGCTGTCCATTTGGGTTGCTCGATAGGCGGACTACAAGTAATATTCTTGATGTGAAGAATTGAAACATCAATTATGTTTTCGAGGGTCTGATGCTACTTGTGCATGTTTCGTTCATTGTTGTCGAACAGCATTTCCTCTGGTCCAGACCAAAATCGTCGATTTCTTTCGCATCCAGAAGCCTTCAACACCAAGAAAAAAACCCATTGAGGGTAAGTAATGTCTTTAGACCGATGCATGAGACTGTGATCTTGGTTTGCTTTCTTAGTTTTTTTGGCTGTAATTAAGTATGGAATGGCCTTCGAGCTATTGCAGACAGCCCAAGGAAGCGTAAAAGAGTTGGAAGTTTAGTCATGTCCAAAAAGAGAAGGAAGCTATTGCCTTTCAACCCAAGCGAGGACCCTGACAGAAGGTTGGAACAGATGAGATCACTTGCCACAGCATTGCTAGCCTCCGGGACACGGTTTTCTGATGATCTTACTTACCGAAGAGGCATGACACCTCGGTCTGCGAACCAAGCATCTCTTGAGAAGGCAGGAATGCAGGTAGATATTAACAGGGTTGATTATATATTTCTTGGTAATTGCCCATTTGCATTTTTTAGACAATTAGCAGGATGAAATGCTCCATTATTGGAAGCCAGTATGGATGGACATATAAGGGTGTGACTTTGAAATTGGTCTTAGTGGCATCCTATGTTTATTAATACCGTTCAGCTTAGTTTAGTAAAATCCTAAAAGTTACTGATATGGCGATAGAGAATTGTTGATTCATCATCTTCTTGGCCAAAGTGCTGCTTGGAAGATTGATAGGGTTCAGACTTCAGAAATCCTAACATTTTCAGAATGACAACTTTATAGGTCTTGTCAAAGGAAGACACCGAAACCTTAAATCTGTGCAAGAGAATGATGGATAGAGGAGAATGCCCACCACTTATGGTCGTTTTTGATCCTCTGGAAGGGTATATGTGTATGTGATTAATGTTAGTGACCGGAGCATAATGGTATGTATCAAAGGAGATTCTTGTGTAATCTCTTTGCTCAATTTGGAAGCAGGTTCACAGTGGAGGCAGACAGATTCATCAAAGACTTGACCATTGTCACGGAGTACGTTGGTGATGTGGACTACTTGGAGAAACGTGAAGACGATGACGGGGACAGCATGATGACGCTGCTCTCTGCTGCTGACCCGGCCAAAAGCCTCGTCATTTGCCCTTATAAGCACGGGAATGTAGCTCGATTCATCAATGGAATCAACAATCACACCCCGTAAGCTCACGATCGACTTCTTTTAGGCCTCATCCGAAGGTTTTCGAAAGGGACTAGTCACCCCTAACCCTTTTTCTCATGTTGTCCACTGCAGGGAGGGGAAAAGGAAGCAGAACTTGAAATGTGTGAGGTACGATGTCGATGGCGAGTGCCGAGTTTTGCTGATTGCCAACAGAGATATACCAAAGGGAGAGAGACTATACTATGACTATAACGGGTACGAGCACGAGTACCCAACCGAGCACTTTGTTTAGCATCTGCCGGCAGTCTAACAAGCTAACTATATAGAGCATCCGTCGTCCTTCGCTGCACCTCGAATTCTTGGTAATCAGGCGTTTGATAGAGGGGAAACAAAACTTTGATCATCCTCCTGTTCTAGTGTAGTCACCAAAAGTTTTGCAGCTGCATTGTTCTTCATTAGAGTTGATTTCACAGGATCTCACAAAGTTGTGATGTAGACTTTTTGAACCATCATTCTTGAAAAGCCCTCTAGATATTGAAGCCATTTCACATAGCATCCATGTCAGTTTGAAAGCTTGACTGAGTGCAGCAATTTGGATTGCCAGCACAAAGCTCTCTCTCCATGGGAAAGCTTGGTGGGTGTTCTTAGTTGGGCCATCATTTTGGACCATCCTACTCTCTGAATTCCCTGCTGCTAATTGCATGCCCCAGCCAGCAGTACGTTCAAAGCAAACCCTAGAGTTTAATGAGACAAAGGCCCATGAGGCCCGCTAGGGGTGGTCCATTATCAAGCTAGCTCCCTACCTAACCACAGTTGTAGCTGGGGGCCCAAAAGTTATTTAGAGAGACAGAGAGATCACTGAGACATTAATGCAGAGTAACCAAACATACACTAATAATAAGAGTACACTAATAATAAGAATCTGTTACCACTTACCAGTAGATATGGTAAGTGGTCAAACATGTCATTCTGTTAAAATTTTCATCCAAAAACCGTTAAACAAGGCCGAACTTTAGTTTAGGCAATACAAATGACTAAAATATCCATAATAAATTCACTTTAGAATTTTTTTCATTCTTTTGTATAATCAAATCATTCAAATAATTTCACTTTGAAAAGGCCCAGGGAAATAAAATAGGGGACAAAACTGACATTTTTCCTCCCATTTGCCGATGTCGGGTCATCTAAATCTCGGTTCAACCACGATTGACGATTTTTTCAATGAAAATTTTAACAGAATGGCATGTTTGATAATTTTCAAAGTACAGGGGCATATTTGATGTAAAAAATAGTAGAGGGGCATGTTTGATAAAACGTCAAAGTAGATGGGCATATTATACCTATAACCCTATTGATTAAGTGTATCTTTGATTAAGCTTTCTTATTTCTAAATGTTCCTCATTTTAAGTATTGATTTTTAGCATATGTAGCAATCAAATAGTACTACTACTTACTCTCTACTGGATTTTGGAATTACCTTGAGGACCCATTTATGGAATGAATGTTTTTTTTTTTTTTGAAGGGTAGAGGGAAAGTGATGAAAAAATGAAAGAAAAGGAAAGAGAGGAAAGGAGAGAAGGCTTCTTGATTTGGTGCATTTCAAGGTTCAATGGAACAAGTGAAAGAAATGGAAAGGGTTTTGAAGTGGGGCAATGCAGTGGGGAAAAGAAACAATTAAAACAGAGTTGCAGAAGCTTGTTTGGTGGAACATTGTCTCCGATATCACCCTCACACACACAACTTTTTAGTGATACATAACCCTAATAGAGAGGTATCATGCTCAAAACCACCGATATTTTTAAACGCCAGTACTTGTTCACTTTTATAAAGTGAGAGATAATTATACATGAGAGAATATCGTCATAGATGATGAAGTCATAAAGAAGAAGAAGTGATGCAAATTAAATGCTCGCGCGAAACCCTTTGACCAGTTCGATTTGTCTTGCTACCAACAACATCTTAGATAAGCACTACTCGTGTGGCCTGGAAGAATGACACACATAGTCCTGATTGCTGGGGTTTTTGTTTCCAGTCGGCCATGCTCTCGCCTTGCTATATGTACGTTCATTTATATTCCAGATGTTATTGATCGATGTCGAGCTGAAGTCGGGTGTACTACGTATCGACTCACATTCCTGAATTGGATCAAATTTATCATTATTCGAGTATTGGTCGGCTCTCGGCCTAGCTTGCTCACACGAACTGATGCTTTGGTGCATTGACATAGTCGAATATACGTACATGAATACGTATGTGAGTACGTATGGTAGCTTGTAAAACACGGGTAGTGACCAGTGGATTGCTGGAGTTACACGGATCGCCTATGCATATAATCGATGGATAGATAATTAGCAAAGAGAAAAACGACACAAATTGATTAATTAGGTTTGACTAACCAATAAATAGCATGCAACAACTTCCCAAATTCGGTTAATTTGGATTCTTAATTATTTAATGATGTCGGTAACCACTTATTTTACCAATATTATCTTCCAAGCATTCAAGCAGAATACCTTTCATTCCACAAAAGCAAAACCTTAATTCATATCCAAGTTTCGACAAAGGAACAAACCTTTGATTTTGCTCCCTCGTGCACCTCAAACACAATCAATGGATTGCCAAATACATCCAAAGACGAGCAATAATGATGTCTTAATGTTGCTCTTAAACTTTTGAGAAAGTGGGTGGTTCATAAAAGGGAACAATGATTGCTAATGTTGTGTCATTAGGTGAGTTAATCACTGAAAATTAGAGCACTAAAGTTGAATTGTTGGTTAATATGGAAACACCTTGGCTATAAGGTGCCCTTTTTCACTTGACTTTTCGGGGTGTTTGTATTGTCACAGTGAGGACATGAACCTAACTACAACATCTAACTTAGTTGGACGATGAGACCTATGTGCAGATCGATGTTTTTTGAGACCGTAACATTATTGCTGCCTCCGATGTGGATTCTGAGATTCTCGTACTTACGGGTCGTTTGGACGAGCAAAATTGAGAAATCGAAAATGTTTGATTTCTGTTGGAAATTCTTGTCATATAGAATTCAACTACGAATTCATGCAAAATTTAGGGCAAAATCGATGATGGATTTTGAGCTAAACGATGCGTACTGTGGAGTTTGAACCCAAAACCCTTGCAAAAGATCAGGTGCATAATTTATTTAGATCTAACCCTGTATAATCCATGATTATTAATGGTGATGTGCAATGAAAGAGGAACTTCAAAAGAACATGGCATTCAATAATTCTTTCCTCTTTCCCTTATCAAATAAATTATTCTCCCATCATTCATTTTTTAGTTGGGTGCCTTCACTTGTATTATTGATGGTTCCTAAATATTACAGCTAATATATATTCCATGTTCAGAGTTCTTCTGTTTCTTAATATCAAACTTTATAGTTATTAGAGTTTGGTCCAACTAATAACCATTCATGTCAAGAACAAACTCTCTGATCGATCTCCCAGGATCCCAGATAGAACACTCGCCAAGAAGTTAATTAGGCATGGTTATTTACGTGAATATAAAAAGGAAATTACGAAATTACTTACCGAATAGTACTCTAACGACACGAAAAGGAGCGAAACAACACTTCATCGACAAATTTGTTACGCAACAATACCATAACAAGTAAGAACAATGCAATGCACGAAGAACATTTAACCAATTATTATTATTATTACTTTCAGATTCATGATCCTCATCATGCACGAAGAACATTTAACCAATTATTATTATTAGGAGCTACGCCTACGTTCGTGCAACTAATTAACAAAACATTATTATGTTGGGGTCCGATTTGACATTAAGAAAAAGAAAAGGGTACTGTTTCGAAAGACAAGGGAACAAGCATGCTCAATGCACCCATTCCCTAGGGATGGGTCGTGGTTCAAACACCACTATATTGTATCGAATGAGACGATGTTTCGATGAACTGAATCAAAATGTAATTTTTTTGACCTGATGGATCTTGTTAAACTCAGAATGATTCGTGAGAGAAGAATGTTATAAAACAACCTTGCAGCCGAAGCTCATTAGAATGAGAGCACACGAAAAATTAGTGGAATATATCTTCAACATTTGTATGAAAAACATGACGATTCAACAATTTTTTTTCCCCGATTATTTACTTTTTCAACTAACAAAAGTGTCATGGGAAACCTTTTAGATGAAGAGCAGACTCTCTAGAGGACATGGATAAGCTCTAGATCGTCGTCGCAAAGCTTTTGACGAGCTGAGACATGTGACAAGGGTCGTTGATGATTGCTTGTAAAATTGGGAGTACTCATATTAACAGCTCGAAACTCATGGTGGGCATATCTAATAGTAAATTCTCCCTATCTATGCTCGACATCGATCGAGATCAATGATGACACGCTTGAATTGTTGTCATGTTATTTAGAGAGCAGTTTTTGTCTTGTCAGATGAGGTCCCAAGTCTAACTCGTTATTAGTTGTTCATAATCCATTCAAAAGCTGCTAACTACTTCATTTGTCAAAGACCGTCGAAAATTCAAAAAATTCAAGAACCCACATGAGCCTTTGGAATAGAAAACCATCCTCTAATTTCTTATTTTATGTTCTTGCACCATATCAAATGACCTATTTCACTTCAAATAAACTTCGACTTGGTCTGGTGCGACCAGGTACCGCTCGGACCACTACACACCCCTTAGAAGTATTGTTGGATCGAGTGGGTGGGTGTGTGAGTGTGTGTCCCCTCCCTTCTCCTTCGAAATCTCGTTCTCGGTCCATCCATTCGCGAATATCAAGGAAAATAATAATAATAATAATAATAGTAAATACCATATATATTTTCCGGGGGAAATCACATTTTATATTTTCCTGTTATTAATTGTTAACCTTTGTTATTTATAATAATAAATACCATTTATATGTGTAACTGATAAAATTCTATTTATACAAAACCCCCTTCCTTACCTTCTTTCTTCTTCTTCTTCAATTTTTCCTTGAAGGGGTTTCTCGATCTTTGATTGTTTATTTATATATAAAGCCTCTGCGTTTTTCATTGCAGTGGATTGTCTCTTTGCTTTCTCCAGAGGCACGAGGAAGAAAGAGAGGGTGAGGTATAGAGAAGGAAGGAGACAGAGTTAAAGGGAAAAGCTACAAAAGGAATTCTAATGGATGCTTCGATCCATGCCTTCTTCAGTCTCAAAGAAATCTCCTTGGAAACCTGATACCCATGGATGTAAGAAAGCTTGCAAATAAACATCTGAAGAAACAGAAATGAAGTTCTTTTCTTTCTTTCTTTCTTTCTTCCCCATTTGGAATGTCCACCCCTGCTTATTGAATTGAATTCCTGACTCGGTTTCCAATTTGTTTTCCTTTTCCTGTTCTTGGGTTCGATTCTCTTGTTGTTCTTTGAACGGGTTTCTGGAAATGCAATAATGTGATCTCTCAAAATTCTCCTTAATGGGGGAAGGGGAAGGGCTTTATTGGGGTTTGGATATTGGCATTGTTTATGGAAAAGAATAATGGAAACGTTTTTTTGTGGAATTGGAAGGAAGATAGGTTCAATGGGCTGGAGAAGGAAGAAGATATGGGGGGATTCATGTTGGATCTCGTGATGTTTATTTTATTAGTCATTGTGTCTCTTGGATGTTCTTTTAATTTTTAAGAAACCCCCTCTCTGTTTTGCTGCAAAAAAATACCACCCTTTTGAGTTCTGTGTTGTTCTTTACATCTCTCTTTCTCCTTGTTTTCCTAATGGTGTTTTGTTCTCATTTCTCCTCTTCTCAGCTCATTGGGATTGCTTCTTCTGGTGTGGATTTCGATGGTGGTGGCAGGCTAACTGGGACCTTAAAAGCTGTCTTCTTTGATGGGTTGAACTCACACAGGGTAGCAATGGGCAGCTTGAGCGAGGAAGAATTCCGGTTCTTCGATGCTGGTGATGACATTGCATCGAGAATCTCCGATGTAAGTAGTGACATCTCTGATTGCCGGCAGAGTTTGGCTGATAGCAATTCAGCTGCCCCTAGCCCTCGTTATGAATTGTGGGCCGATGCCCCCAAAAGTGTGGAGGAACGGCGAAACTTGTTCTTGAAATGGATGGATGTCCGTTCATGCCCAGATGGAGATTTTCCCAGTCCAGTAAGAAGCGGGATTAATAGAATGATTGAAAGCAGTGGGGCTGTGTTGAGGAACTCTTGTTACGAAGGCGAGTTTTGCTCGACAAGGTCTTCGAGGCTGAGTTGGTCCTATGATAGTTCCAGTCTTCTGGAGGAGTTGGGCTCAGCTCGCGAGTTTGTAGGTAGAGATGAAAATTCGGGTGGAGGGGTGGCTTCCAATGTAGATGAAAGTCATGAACTTTACTCGCCATATTCAGCAAGAGCTAGGGAATGTAGTAGCAATGCTTCTGGCGCATCATCACCTTCACTTCGACGGCATCAGCCAGGCTGCAGGGGATCCAAGGATAGTAGCACAAGCAGCAACACTACTTCCAAGACAATTAAGAAACGGTGGTTGAGCAGGTTGAGGTCAATGGCATGTGCTGTGGATGGAAGAACACAAGCCGAGAGGTTGAGCCATTCTGTTGATGATTTACTTTTGTATAAGGTACGAAGGATGAAAGTTAGGCAATCTGGGAAGCAATTGAAGGAGCTCTCTGCACTCTACAGTGGGCAAGAGATCCAGGCTCACAGGGGCTCAATCTTGGCGATGAGATTTAGTCCAGATGGGCAGTACCTGGCAAGTGCTGGCGAAGATGGGATTGTGAGAGTATGGCAAGTTCTTGAAGATGATAGATTGAATGAACGTGATATTCCAGAAATAGATCCTTCATGCATCTATTTCACTGTGGATCATTTGTCCGAGTTGAAACCCCTTACTGGTAATCAAGAGAAGACGGCTAAAGTGAGGAGTTTGAGGAAGACATCGGATTCAGCTTGCATAATTTTTCCTCCTAAAGTTTGTAGAATATTGGAGGACCCATTGCACGAGTTTGTTGGTCACAGTGGTGATATCTTGGACTTGTCATGGTCATATGATAATGTAAGTCCATATTTTTCAAAGTAACAGCATTTCTATGTTTGTCTTTGTTCCGCCAGAATTTGTTATGCAGAATCTCTAAATAAATTAATAGTCTGCTTGTGTATTGTTGAGCTATGCAGCATTTACTATCAGCTTCAGTTGACAAAACTGTTCGTCTATGGCAAGTAGGATGCAATCGATGCCTCGCTATCTACTCACATAGCAACTATGGTAATGTTTCTTTGCTATCTGTTACTTTCTTTTTCTATATACATTGTCATCATCATAACTTATTTATTGTGTTTTTTGTTCCAAACTCTTTGTGGTGCAGTTACTTGTGTTCAGTTTAATCCTGGGGATGATAATTACTTCATGAGTGGTTCCATAGATGGGAAAGTTCGGATTTGGGCAATTTCTGGTTGCCAAGTTGTTGACTGGATTGACATTAAAGAAATAGTTACAGCAGCTTGTTATCGTCCAGATGGGCAGGTTCCTTGATTTTCTTTTTCTTGCCCTTTTTATGGCAATGTAGCCTTTGGCAGAACAGTTTTCTGATTTAAGTTTTTTCATTATGCAGGGATTGATTGTTGGCTCAATGACAGGCACTTGCCGCTTTTATAATAGGACCAGTATGTTCTCATATCTAATCTGTAATTCCTTCAGAATTTTAGATTCAACTTCTCATGGCTGTATAGAAGTAAGCTATACGTGCATAATTTTTGACAAAGGTTTCTGCTTTTGGATGCCACAGACAATCACTTGCAATTGGATGCACAAGTATGCTTAAACAACAAAAAGAAGTCGCCTGGAAAAAGAATAACTGCCTTCCAGGTAATCATTAGCCATCTTACCAAGTTATTCTTCGAGCTTAATCTATGTGCATATCCTTCACTAACCTTTTACTTGAAATGTGTTCTTTCACCCTCAGTATTGCCCACGAGACTCGGACAAAGTAATGGTGACCTGTGCTGATTCACAAGTCAGGATACTGAAAGGGCTCAATGTAATTGCCAAATACAAAGGTATATAGATTTCCATTCCTTACCCAACTCTTCAATCAAATTTTTGATGCCACATATAAAATTTTCCTACTTTAATCTCTTTTTATAGGCTTGAGGAACACTGCAAATCATGTATCTGCACGGTTTACTTCAGACGGAAAACATATAATATCAGCTTGCGAGGATGCCAATGTTTACATGTGGGATAGTTTTGGCTTAGAGAACTCATTCTGCCCAAATGGTAAAAACATAAAGTCTTTTGAGCGATTCTCTGCTGATGCATCGGTTGCACTGCCTTGGTCTGGTTTCAAGAAGTACTGTAACTCAGAAAATGGGAAACCTCTGCCTTTTTCTTCCCCTGCAAGTTTCAATCTCAATCAAGAGTACTACCTCGAGCCATATCCCAAAGGTTCAGCAACGTGGCCAGAGGAAAAGCTTCCGAGATCAAGCCCTTCTTCAGCCACGCCATTAGCATCGATGCATAAATCACAATACAAGTTTCTGAAAGCTTCATGCCAGAGCGCTGCTGGCTCTCATGCGTGGGCTCTTGTCATTGTGACTGCAGGGTGGGATGGCAAGATTCGATCTTACCACAGTTACGGCCTGCCAGTTCCAACCTGAGATTGTTCTTGGTTTTCCCGAGGATCAACCTGGTGTTCACTATCTCAGGTGTGAATGCCTTATGCTCGACACTCCACTGGGCCCACGTCTTATAAACGCTGAGGCATGACATGTGGTGGGGGATGGTTGGCTGCAGACATATACATGCTTGGGAAATGAGCAAGTGTGGCTGTGATAGGCTTGTTTTTGCTTTTGGATGGATACCCAGGTGAAGACTGAAGATTTTTCTCACTTGTCAACTAATGGAAAGATATGCAGGGGCCATGTCTTGAGAAGAGGAGAGGCCAGTATTCGATAGATTATTCTTCTTTATCCATAATGGAGGCATGTCATGGCCAGCCACTTCCAAAAATAGGATGAAGGGAATCAAAAACCTGGTGGCTGGAGTTCATTTTAGTGGGGATGGAAATGGTGAGGGGTAGGGAACTTCACACCATTACAACATATATTGGCGGTTCTGCAATGAATGATTGAATTGCTCTTGTCTGCCATTTCCTGCACTCAAGGTAGGGTATATATGCTTCACCTGACCCATGGGGGCATCAATATTGAGACGTCAGCATCTAGTTGTCTGCTCATCCATGGAACTCCAGTAGCAACCTAACCAAGTACCGAGTTTTTGAAGAGTTGATGATCTATGTGTGTGTATATTTTCCTGCTCCCTTTTCTGTTCTTCCTGCTCTTGCTCACAGGATTTTTGTACATGTATTTTGGTCTTTTTAAGCTTATTCTAAAGCATCCCCCTTCCATCATCCTCTTGGATTAGGATTAGCGATATCGATGTCCATCCCGTTTTCTGGAGAAAGTATGAAGAGATGGACTTTGCCTTCATGCCTGAACATGTAGTTCTTGTCAGCAAAGGCTTTAAATTGTAAAAGGTTTGTCCTTTGGTGTAAATTGTAAATGATTTGGAAAAGGGAAAAAAAGAAAAAGAGTTGTGATCACCATTTTGGCTTATGTACACTCTTCTCTGTTTGTGGTTGGAGTTTTTTTAATTTGTAAACTACCCTGGGAAAATATCCAGAAACTGGGGCATCAAGTTTCCAGCTTTCTAGTTACTGCTGTAATGTGTAGTTTTGTCATTTGCAGTTAGTCTATCCTTAACAAATAACAACAAACCGTTAACTATAAATGACGTAGTCGAATGGTGTTTATTACGTGCACAGTCAAGCCAATGACACATGATTGCCACGTCATCCACATGACCAGAATGTTTTTGTTATTGCGTAAAACCTGCATTGACGTGGCTTCCACGTACGCAGGCACCATTCAATTGTGTTACTAACAACTAACGAGTTGACCGTTACTTTTAATGGTCAGCCCTAGTAGGTATTTGGTGATTGGTGACGGAGGATCGTCTGATAAGACGTGTTAATCTGCAATATACGACTGTAAAATTAAGCGAGAGGAAGAGAGGCTCTGATACCAAAATATAATATCCCAATCTTCGAAATCTTTGAACAAATAGTTTTGCTCCAGAGCATATTTAAAATGGGTAAATGTCATTGCCACATTTGGTCATCACTGCGATTACTAAATCGTGTCTTTGAACAATAGTTATTCACAATGCTCTTTTCGACCTGAAATATAGTATTCGAAGGAGAAAATGTAGTGGTTTGGAATGAAGTGGGAGAGGTGTGGGGGGTTTTACTTCGGCTTTGATGGAATGGACATTTATAGGGCATGAGAAGCGGTTAAATGAGATGTACGAAGATAGGACAAAGTTTAATGGAGTTGGATGGAGTGCTGAAATATAGATGTTGCGTTCAAGGAAGATTGCCTGGTGTCATCAATCGTCCAAATCGTACCTCCAAATATCTTAACCCTGATAACTTCTTAAAATTCTTGCTTTTCAAGCAACTTATCATGATCATCTCTAGATTGTTCATCTATCCGAACAACTTTCACCCGCTTACTCCCCTGTTTAGACGAACGCGAAAAGAAACTCGTTATTACACTCAAGCAAGTATAAATGTCAACAAAAACGAAATGAAAAAGATGAGGAGAATTAAGACCTGGTGGCTGGAGTTCATTTTAGAGGATGGAAATGATGAGGGGTAAGAAACTTTACACCATCACAACATGTATTGGTGGTTCTGCAATGAATGATTTTGAGACGTCAGCATCTAGTTAAAATGAACTAAAATGAATGATTTTGAGATGACAGACATAATTCAACGACTAGAGGAGATGGATGCGTTGAGTGAATTGCCTGTTGTCCTCTCTCAAAATTTTGACGGTAAGAGACTCTAATCGGGGGGGGGGGGGGGGGGGGGGGGGGGGGGGGGGGGGGGGGGGTGTACATTTGTATTCAAAGAGCTTCAACGACATATCCATTTAGTGAAACATTGGAGATCACACTTTATCGCGAATCTCTGATCGTGGACTAGTCAGTGTTGAGTATTCTTTTGAAGATATGGAAATCGGAAGTGAGAAGAATTGGGAGGAGAATGGAGAAGCTGGGGAGGAGCATTTTTAGTGTGTGACTATTGACCACTGACACAATAGGCGTAAGTAAGTGTTTATTCTTATTCAATCGCTAAGTTTGTGATTAAATAATCGATTATGCGCGTCATTCTTTCGAATGAGTAGTTGTCGATAAAGAAGTTGAACAAGGTAAGGATTTGTTTGATCGGCGGTTTGAACGAAAATTTTAAAATGAACACTCCAGTAATTTGCGGATTAAATTTAGAACGATGTTTAGCATTGCATTGTTGTGTTATCCCATCGGCATTGTACGTTTCAACTCGTTACAAATGGAGGGGGAGAATTGTAAGGTTATGGTGTATATTGGTGGCCATGGATGTCTTCTAAGTTCTAAGAATTTAACAAGTCTAAACTATCCTTATATATATATCCAAACGGTCGAACCACGGGAAAAAGAAACTAGCCTACGTGGCCAGGAATGCGCGCAGTCACTGGCGTCGTAGCATCTTCTGAGTGGATAACGAATCAAACCCAACTGGAAGAAGAATGGACAGCGAGCTATCGGTTCAGCAAGCTTCAGAGATAAGCTCTCACCACACTTTAAAACCTTCAAACAAATGGCGACTCTTTCTCTTTCGCTTCCAATGTCTCGCACCACAGCGGAATCGTCTCTTCGTCTTCAGTTGTTCCCTAGAAGGCAGCTCCTTGCACTTCATCACTACCCTCGCGCCAAATTCACTTGCTGCTCATCTTCTTCTGGTACGTACGGTCGTACCCAAGAATTCTCACCGACTCTGACAATCATCGATTTGTTAGAATCCAAATTAAAAAAAAAAAGATTTGATCTTTGCAGGGAATAATGGAGTGGGTTCGAGATCGGGAGAAAGCCCAAGGCTTTTTGGGTTGAAAGAAGTGAATTGTGTGGCTTGTGGGATTCTTGCTGCTCTGGCTGTCACCGCTGGTGTTGCCTCTCCTGTAATTGCTGCGACTCAGGTTGCTTCTCTAATTCCCAGCTCTGAACCATATATTGGCCCTTGTCCTTGTTAGTCTTGCTGATTTATTTTAGCGATTAAGCCCCTAGTTTGTGGTTAAATGTATCAATGATTTTGGAACCTCTCTGGTAGACGAATTTAGTGGGTTTACTTACTGCATTTGGAAACTGGATTAAGTTGATGCTGCAGTTCTAGGGCTTTTGTTTGATTGGTCTTGCTGATTTACCGATTTCGCTTTGACGAGAGATGGGTAGAAGAGTAAGGATTGAGTGGTTGTTGAATTGAGGAAAAAGGAATGGTTGGGAACTCCTAAGCTATGATGTTGCAAAAAGGGGATGGATTACAACTTACAACCTTCCCTCCAGTCTTTCTGCCAGTAGTCCTACAATGTATTTATTTGAATCCGTTTGAATCCCTCTTTATGAGGTCGGGTTTGCTCGTATTGCTAGTGATCCTGCTCTCGTAGTTTCACACCATCACTGCAATGCGTTGTTTGTAATGTGTTATGCAGAGGCTACCTCCACTGTCGACAGAACCCAACAGATGCGAGAAGGCGTACGTTGGGAACACGATTGGACAAGCAAACGGTGTTTATGACAAGCCGATCGATCTTAGGTTCTGCGATTACAGTAATGACAAGTCCAATCTTAAAGGGAAGTCACTTGCTGCAGCACTAATGTCGGATGCTAAGTTTGATGGTGCCGACATGACAGAAGTGGTCATGTCCAAGGCTTATGCTGTTGGAGCTAGTTTCCAAGGTGAAAACTTTCTGCATTTTGTTTATGAAGGTGATGTCAAATTTTATTAAGTCGAAAAACACAAGAGTTGCAGAAAAACCAGCAACAAAATGCAAGCAGAACCCTCCAAAAGTGGCAGTTGCAAAAAAAAAAAAAAAAAAAAAAAAGAAAAAACTTCTGCATTTATCCTTTGGAGTTATGGTAGTGTGATCTAGGCAAGTGATTCTGTTGCTGCATTGTAGAGTGATAGTGAATTATATGTGAGAACAAGGTTGTGACTATGAGAATGTGATTGCTTCATTTTTGCAGGTGTGGACTTCTCGAATGCTGTTCTGGACCGTGTGAACTTTGGTAAGGCCAACCTGAAAGGAGCTGTGTTCAGGAACACGGTGCTATCGGGTTCCACGTTCGAGGAAGCTGAACTGGGCGACGTTGTGTTTGAGGACACCATCATAGGTTACATCGACCTGCAGAAACTCTGTAGGAACACGTCGATTACCCCTGATGGAAGGCTTGAATTGGGATGTCGATGAAACTTGCTCGTTTTCTACATTCTCAACACTGTTTTGTTGTATCTATGTATTCAAGAGTAAATGTGAGTTCCTCAATTCAGGCGGAGGCAACAATAGTACATTCTATTGTATATGGAAGTTTTTGATTCATTTGAGTACAGGGGCATGAAACTGGGTTGGTACAGGGTTATTTAGCCAGATGCAGACCACATCAACACTAATGGCGCATCTAGTGTAGTGGTATCATAGTACCCTCCCACGGTACTGACCGGGGTTCGATTCCCCGGATGCGCATTTGATTTTATTTTTTTCTTTTGGTTACTTGACAAGAAAAAAGAGGAATAATTGTGGGTTCATGATTGAGAATTAAGTTTTAGAAAATCCTTTGCTTGTTTGGTTAAAATTCAGTTGAAAATGTTTCTTCGTGTCGATTAAACACCGGTTATACAACTTTTTTTTTTTAATACTAGTTTTGAATCGACAAGCCAATTACAAAAATTGAACCATGAATTAGACGATAATGATGAAATTATTATTGTGTTGGCCATTCCATATGTGATTTTACATTAGTATCGATTTTTTACATTAAAATTCGTTTACTTGATTTGAGTAAGACCTAGTTGTCTTCCATACCAGCTAGACATTGTCTATACAATACTTTTCTAGTATTAGTTTTGGAACAGACATGCCAATTACGCGATCATTTGTACCGTAAAATTCGACAATAATGATAGAAATTAGTATTGTGTTAAGTCATTCTAAACAATGATTTGACGATCGGCAATACGGGAAATCGTTTCTCTTTCTCCATACCGGCTAGACCTTGTCTATGTAGGTAGCTCTCTTTAATATTTCTCGTTTTACGAAATGACAATCCAATTACAATAACAATTAGATATGATTTGGTGAAAATTTATTGTAGATGTTGAATAAATACATCTTTAATTCTGGGTGAATCATATGCACCAGATATTCGAAAGGTAAACTATTCTTATTTAAACCTAATTCAACCCTCTCCCTCCGCCCCCGGACGATGATGACCCATAATAGAGTTATTGGGAAGGATTTTGGTTACCTAAAAGTCTAGAAATTCAATGAAAAGCTTTTTGTAGCATAACGTAGAAAAGGAAGAAAATTTGCCACATAAAGTAAATATATTGGATTTGAGGGCAAATCTAGCAAGCTAGTCATGTTAATGTCTCCATTGATATCTAGTGCTTAAGGTCTGAATCTATGCATTCATGGAAAGAGTTGCCACTTACATGCCCTTTGGATCATGATGTTCTATATATATATATATATACACACACACACACATATAACCGCTCTTATTCATTCATCTCCCATGGCATCTTCTCTGCAAACAATCCGACCATATGTCATCACTGTGCTCTGCCTTCTGATGATGCTCATGATCAAGCCCGCGGAATCGGACCAAGCTCTGGTTGATAAGGTATGCAGCAGTGGTGAGAACGTCGATTCATCCTACTGCCAGAAGCTATTCAAACAAGACGCATTCAGCCTCGCGTCGAACCTCAGCGGACTGGCTCGGATTGCCCTGGCTAACATAAAGTTCAAGGCAAGCTTCAATAAGAAGACGTTCGTAGATACACAACCGGATATTCCGCAGTTGTGCTCCGACGAGTACGATTCCGTTTTTGTCAAAGTTAGGAGGGCATGTAAGATGAATTTCGAGAATTTGGTCGGGACGGGTAATGATTATCCGCTCGAGGAAACTGTCGCAACGGTTCTGTCAGGAGCGGATGCATGTTATTCAGACTTTTCAGAGCCACTTGGTTCCGAAACAAACAAGGAGCTGATCAAGCTTGCTGCAATTCTGCAGTGCATCATCGATCTCGGCAGGCAAATGAAGTGTGCCGTTGCCTGTTAGTGTGGTTGCATCATATAACTCTTTTGTCCTTTGATTGAATCAAAAATTATAGATGGGTATGTAGTGGGCAAGATGTTAATTACTATTGAGCTATCTCACTAAGTAACAAAGGCTTCATGTTTCTTCTCTTTCGTTCTTTAACTTCGATATGCGTGCATGAAATGTTCGATCTTTATCCGAACAATCACCGAAGCCATGATGTTCTATACGTAGTATATCTCGATCGTAGCCTACTTTTAACAGGATTTCAATCTCTAAAAGTTTGAATTGCAACAGTCGTCCCCAATTGATAGAGACGAAGACTTGTCCGACGCCGTTTTGCTCTTTGGTTCCTCACTTACCAGCACGCTGTCGTTTCGCTCTGTTTCCTTGTTTGCTGTTCATTTTCTTTTTGCTCAAGACAGAGCTTGTTTTCGTTCCAAGCTAAGGGACAAACCATGTAAAAGCATTGTTGTTTTCTTGTGTTTGATCAGCCTATATAAGGCTTGTGATGAATGAGAATGAATCAAGTTTAGGGTTTCAATCTCCTCTATCCTTTGTTATGGTATCAGAGCCTAAACCCTAGCCGCCGTCACTCAAATGGCCTCCACAGGAGCCAACCAAGATGATGTTCTCAATAACCAAAACCAACCTGATCCCATCCCACAAAATGTCTACCCTATGGAAGATCCTTACTTCCTTCATGGTTCTGAGCAACCTGGTTCTCTTCTTGTGGGTGAAAAGCTCACTACCACTAACTATAACGACTGGAGCAGGGCAATGTTGAATGCTTAGCTGCCAAAAACAAACTGGGCTTCATCAATGGTGATGTTCCTGAGCTTGCAGAGACAGATCCACGAAGAGGAGCCTGGGTACGCAACAATGTCATGATCTTGAGCTGGATCCAGCAAGCTGTTGAGTCAGAAATCAGGAAAACCATCTTGTCCAGTAAGTCTGCTGCAGAAGCTTGGAAAAGTCTTCAGACCAGGTATGGATCTGGTGACATTGTTCGAGTGGCTGAGCTTGAAGAGGCCCTTTCAACTTTAAAGCAAGGTGATCAATCTATCACAGAGTACTATGGTCAGGTCATAACCCTAAGAGACAAACTTGAGAACTATCAACCTCTTCTTCCTTGTGATTGCACTCCTACTAGTCACTCTACCTGCAGAGCTATGCAAAAGGTTCTAGAGTACCAGGAAACTAGCTATGTCATTAAGTTTCTTCGAGGTTTGAATGATAATTTCTCAGTTGTTCGCTCTCAAGTTCTGTTTGGTGATGATCTCCCTAACATCAATAGGGGTTTTCAACGTATGTTACAACATGAGAGGCAGTTATATGGCACTAACAAAGGCAAGATGGTGGCCCTTGCACCAACTGATTCTACTGTTCTAGCTGTTCAGGGCAACAACATGCGCCCTCCCTCTTCTGTTAGAAGGCCATATTGCACTTTCTGTAAACGTGATGGTCATACTGAGGAGACTTGCTATCAAAAGCATGGCTACCCTCCTGGCATGTCTACCAGACCTGTCCCATCTATTCCTGGCAAAATCATTGAGTGACCTCCACCAGTTTTGATCTGTGGCACTTTAGATGAGGTAATCTGTCTCATTCTAAAGTTCCCTATCTTGCTACTTTTTTTCCATCCATTCAAACTCAGAAAGGTTCTCCTTGTGATGTTTGCCACTTTGCTAAGCAAAGAAGGCTCCCTTTTCCTTCCAGTCAACATGTAACTCAACACTCTCTTGAACTTCTGCATGTTGATATATGGGGTCCTAACTCTGTACCTAGCTATGATGGTTTTAGATACTTTCTTACCATTGTAGATTATTTTTCAAGAATGACCTGGGTTGTTCTTCTCCAACTAAAATAAGAAGTTAAACCTAAACTAATTGCCTTTTGCACTCAAATGCAAAGGCAGTTCAACACTCAAATCAAACGAATTCGAAGTGATCAAGGCAAAGAATTCCTGATGCATGATTTCTTTCATTCTACTGGTATCATCCATGAGATGTCCTGTGTGGAAACACCTCTACAAAATAGCAAAGTAGAACGTAAGCATCAACATATCCTAGCTGTTGCTCGAGCTCTTCACTTTCAAGCTCACCTTTCTCCTGGTTTTTGGGCAGATTGCATCAAACATGCAGTCTACCTCATTAATCGTGTCCCATCTGCAGTACTCCAAAACAAAACACCACATGAGCTTTTCTACCATTCTCCTCCTGATCTAAGTGCTTTGAAAGTTTTTGGATGCCTTTGCTTTGCCTCTACTCTATCAAACCACAGAACCAAATTTCAGCCACGAGCCAGAAAAGGAGTCTTCCTAGGCTATGTTCAGGGCATCAAAGGATATAAAATATATGACCTCACCTCTCATGACACTTTTCTCTCTCGGGATGTCATTTTCTATGAATCTCATTTTCCCTTCCAAGCAAATCCCACTGCCATTTCCCCACCTTCAGCAACTTCAGACCTTTACCCCACAACAGATCATCAAATCTCTCCCTATGATGACTTTGACCATTTACCCCTTCCCCACAATCTTCTCCTTCTCCTCCATCTCCTCCTCCTTCACCTGCCTCTCTAATACCATCACCATCTTCAACCACACCTTCCTCCACCTCTTCTTCTAGTTCTGAACCTTCTTCTTCTTCACCATCTCCTTCCCCACCTCCACCACCCCAGCCTCCCAATCTTCCCCGTCGCTCAGATAGAACAGTTAAACCTCCTGCTCATCTCACACATGATTACCATTGTTATTTTTATAAGCAATCTAGCAGCTCCAATCAACCACTTCTGCCTCAGTCCTCAGGCAAAAGGTACTCTCTTTCCACACTCCTCAATTATGACAGACTCACCCCCTTCCACAGAAATTTTGTTCTTGCCATCTCTTCCTACCAGGAACCAAATTCATATAAAGAAGCTTGCCTATCAGACTACTGGAATGCTGCTATGAAGTCAGAAATTGCTGCACTTATAAAGAATCAAACATGGGATGTGGTGGAATTACCACCTGGGAAGAAAACCATTGGTAACAAATGGGTTTACAAGATTAAGGTTCATCAAGATGGGTCTCTTGAACGTTTTAAAGCCAGAGTTGTGGCCAAAGGCCATACTCAGCAGGAAGGAGTGGATTTTCAGGACACATTTGCCCCAGTAGTTAAGATGACAACAATCAGAACCTTCTTGGCTGTGGCAGCTATGAGGAACTGGCATATTCACCAGCTAGATGTGAATAATGCCTTCCTCCATGGTGATCTCCAGGAGGAAGTTTATATGACACTACCTAAGGGCTATGAACCACCTCTTGGTTTCACCAATCCTGTTTGTCGCCTTAAAAAGTCCCTTTATGGACTCAAACAGGCTTCTTGACAATGGTTCAACAAGCTCAATGACAAACTGCAACTACTGGGTTACACTCAAAGTAAGGCAGATCACTCCCTTTTCTATAAAGCCACAGACTCTTCATACACCTGTGTTCTCATTTATGTCGATGATTTGGTTGTTGGTGGTAATGATCTTACTGCCATTGAGCAACTCAAGGCTCTTCTTCATACAGAGTTCAGTATAAAGGATTTGGGTACTCTAAGGTTTTTTCTTGGTATGGAAGTTGCAAGAAACAAACAGGGCATTCACCTTTCACAAAGGAAATATGCACTAGAAATCATTGAAGAAGCAAGATTAATTGATTCAAAGACTGTCTCCACTCCAATGGATTACAAAGCACATCTATCTACTGCTTGTGATATCCCCTATGAGAATCCTGAACACTACAGAACCCTTGTGGGCAAACTCATCTATCTAACTACTACTAGGCCTGATATCAGTTTTGCCACACAACAAGTCAGCCAGTACATGGGTTCTCCTAATCAAGTTCACTACAAAGCAGTACTTCGTATCATCAGGTACCTTAAAACTGCTCCTGCCACAGGCATTTTCTTCCCAGTTCAGGGTAATTTCCAACTCAAAGCATTCTCGGATTCCGACTAGGCTGCTTGTGTTGACACCCGCCGCTCCATTACTGGCTTTTGTGTGTATCTGGGTAATTCCCTCATCTCATGGAAGAGTAAAAAGCAACAGACTGTCTCCCGCTCTTCATGTGAAGCTGAATACCGAGCTCTTGCATTCACCGCCTGTGAAGTCCAATGGCTGATGTACCTCTTGCAAGACTTCAAGGTGGATCATTCTCAGCCAGCAAACATTTATGCGATAATCAAAGCGCGATTTATGTCGCAGAAAACCCCACCTTCCATGAAAGAACCAAACATATCGAGCTGGACTGTCACCTCGTCCGTGAGAAACTTCAATCCAAGGTGCTTAAACTCCTCCATGTCTCTTCTTCCCATCAGCTGGCTGATCTCTTCACGAAACCTCTGTCTCCATCGCCATTTCTTCAACTTGTCTCCAAGCTTGGCGTCCACGATCTCTGCCCGCCAGCTTGCGGGGGGTAACAGGATTTCAATCCCTAAAAGTTTGAATTGCAACGGTCGTCCCCAATTGATAGAGACGAAGACTTGTCCGACGCCGTTTTGCTCTTTGGTTCCTCACTTACCAGCATGCTGTCGTTTCGCTCTGTTTCCCTATTTGCTGTTCATTTTCTTTTTGCTCAAGACAAAGCTTGTTTCCGTTCCAAGCTAAGGGACAAACCATGTAAAAGCATTGTTGTCTTCTTGTGTTTGATCAGCCTATATAAGGCCTGTGATGAATGAGAATGAATCAAGTTTAGGGTTTCAATCTCCTCTATCCTTTGTTAACTTTCTCCAGTCTCAATGATTTCCTGCAAATATGACAATGCACAAAACGAGTAACCACAAAGGATGGGATCATTGAGAAAACCACCATATATGTGGATTTGAGGTGTGAATATAATGAGACATTCAGAAAGAAGAACTTTCGATCACAGAAAGTTGTAAACAATGTCGAGAACCAGTTGATCGTAATGAATCTCATATGTAGACTTTACTAGAGTAAATAATAAGGGGCTACTGTGAAGGGTAAATGGTACACTTTGATATTCAGTTTTCCTTCTAAACTATCTACATGGGGGTGAAAATGAGATTTCTCAGCAGCAACATTGCAAAACAGGTTGCTATGAGACCAGTAGAATACATTTGTGGGGGGTGGGGGGAACAAGGTACAACAATCAAAGATGAGCTGCCTGGTTTGCTGGGATTCTATATGCATAAATTTTTATTTACAATTTGAAAACTAGTACTTGTTCACAAATTACAAAATTAATTATTACCCCTGATAAACATGGTCTAAGCCTTAAAATAACCAATTAATAAATTTTTTTGATGAAGATTCGTCATAAATCCAGCTAATTGTCCAAGTCTTCAAACTACAATAAATCGTCAAACACTCCTGAAACCAAACAAAAAAGAAGCCAAATTAGCATACAAATAACAAACGTTAACTAATAACCATACAAGGCATTGAACATATGATACAGATTTCCAATCATGAAAATAAATTAGATTTTTCAATTTTATCATTAATAATAACCATAATTTGAGAAGATATTCATTCATAATTGGGTAGAAATGATAACTAGTGACTTTAGAATATCTTTGATCAAAAGTGGGAGAGTTTTTGTGATTTTATGGAATTCATAATAGGGAAAATCATATGTATTGAAAAATCGTACCAATGGTTCGACCATAAAAATCTCCTATCTAAAGCTAAATCAGTAGACATATTTAGTAGTATTAAATGACTGAATTATGGTTAAACCATGATTTTAACATAAAATATTTTACCATTTTCTAGTTCAAACTCCTGTTTGGTTTTACAATATCGTAGTAATTAGATTTGTTGGTTTGAGGTTAAATAGTTGGATGAATCCTTTTAAAACTAAAGAGATAAACCAAAAAAGAAAAAAGGAAGAGGATGGTTCATCACCTGAAGACAGGCCCATTCTGCCGGCCCGCGAGGCCCATCGAACCATCAAAATTGACCGCCACGTGGGTAAAATTTTACCATTAGGCACACCAACCGCCGTCAAAACAGAAATCGTCATATTCACCATTTCCCGGGGATCTCCACCGGGATATTACTCCACTCTTTTCTCCGGCCGCCGCGGCCTTTCCTCCCCCTTTCAATCCGAATCTCTGATTCCTCAACCTTTCCCACTTCTCTGTTCTCCCTCCGTCTCTTCCTCTAATTTTCCCCCCTTTCTCGGCCAATCAATTAGGGTTAGGATTTCTTTCCTTCCATCTTCAAAATGGCAGATTGGGAACCATTGCTGCAATCCATCATCCTCGCCCTCATCTTCTCCTACCTCGTCGCGAAGCTCATCTCCATCGTCGTCTCCTTCAGAGAAGACAACCTCACGATTACGCGCAACCCCGCTCCAGCTTCATCCAGCCGGCCCTACCAGCAGCTGAAATCACGCGATGGAGCTCATGGCTCTGGGGATTTCCCCGGCGGTGGTTTTAACGAGACCGATTCGATCGCTGCCGAGCTTGGAAGCGTCAGGAACGAGAGCGTGGCGGGAATTGGTGACGACTACGACGGCGTGGATACCGATGACGACGACGACGACGACGACTGGGAAGGCGTGGAGAGCACCGAGTTGGACGAGACGTTCAGCGCGGCGACGGCGTTTGTTGCGGCGGCTGCCTCGGACCGGCTGTCGCAGAGGGTGTCGACGGATGTGCAGTTGCAGCTTTATGGGCTGTATAAGATCGCCACTGAAGGGCCTTGCACTGTTCCGCCCCCTTCTGCTCTCAAGATGACTGCTCGCGCCAAGTGGTATTCGTCAAGTTCCCGTCTTTGAACTTGAAGTTTCCTTTTTTAGTTCCTCTTTCTTTAGTTAAGACTGCTTTGAGTTGACGCTGAAGATCGTTTAGGCTATTGGATTGGGGGGAAAATAAGTTCATGGCCTGGCGTAGCTTGAGTTGATTGAGTGAAGGGAACTTTTCTTTTGAACATTTGTTGAATGTTTTCTGCTGCAATAAGGAACGATGCTAACATCTCTGACCAAAATCAGTTGATTAGCGGACCCCTCGTGCTTGTTTCGGTCTCTTTTTTTGGATGCTCTTAGTGATTGCTGTTGGTAATTCTTAACAGGGGAGCATGGCAGAAATTGGGTTCTATGCCGACAGAAGAGGCCATGGAAAAATACATTGACATTGTTTCACAGCTTTATCCTACTTGGTGTTCTGGTTCATCTGGGGTATAAGGAATCAGCCTTCTCTGGTACTTTTTGTTTCTTTGTTTCTATGTACCTGGCTAAATGCTAGTTTGTTTCTCTCTTGAATGCGTTGGTGGCCAGAAAACTAGGGTTGGAGATCGAGATGGACATAGTTCTGATTCCAGAGGACCCATGGGACCAGTTTTCAGTACCTTCGTTTATGAGGAGGAATCTGGGAATGAGCTGTAAGTTTTCTGATTCTTTATATAATTAAGGTCAAGTTTGAATTTCCTGAAACTTCAAATCTTTGTATAACAGTTTCTAAGAGGACCTCTATGGTAGTCTTTGTGACCTTTGTTCTAGTTGAAGTATCTAGTTATGTACATTGTTCTGCATAATAAGCTAATTAGAAAATTTCCGTAATTCCTTGGAATAAGCAGGAGTTTGCCAACATTTCATATCTCTAGCTATGCTGTCTTGTTAGCAGACGGTTGTGCGAGAGTAAGACTATCTCTTTTTATAATTATGAATATGCAAGATAACTTAGCCATTGCATGTAAGGGCACCATTAGCATTGAAAAAGATATAGTAACGGAAATTACAGAAGCTGCAAGATATGACATGGTATTGAACAGTTGTGGAGAGATGATTAGTTGTGGATGCAAAACATATATTACTTCAGAAGTTTTGACTTCTTTCTCTTGTCTCAGAAAAATGGATGCTGTCCATGCATATGCCAGAGAAGGAGATGCAGATAACTTGTTGAAATCTATTAACGATGACGTTTCTGTCAACTCGAAAGGTTCACTTCTGTCTGTGTTTTATACTTCATCTTTCGTACAATCAGATGACACCTAGTGTTGTCTATTATGTAAACATGGACATCAAAGTTACATCTATATTGCTTAGAATCTTTAGTCAACTACTAAATGACCATTGAATGAGTTGACAGTATTTCCCACAATGTTGTTGGAGAATCTTACGTTAACTGTGCATGGTGATTGATTCAGATAGCGAGGGGCGGACTCCTTTGCACTGGGCTGTGGATCGCGGTCACCTCAATATTGTGGAACTCCTTGCTGGACGAAATGCTGATATAAATGCAAAAGTAAGTCAATTTCTTGTTCTGACCTCTACACTCTTTCAACTCTTTGATCATATATCCAAGAATTCTGGTGTTCTATCTGAATTATTTGTTCTGCAACAAAAGACAGAGATAATGTTTCTTCTTATGTCGGCAGCTGCTGACTGTCGTTATTTTTTGGGTTTGATAGGACAACGAAGGGCAAACTGCACTGCATTACGCTGCTGTCTGCGAGAGGGAAGGTATCGCTGAATTTCTAGTGAAGCAAAATGCCAATATCAATGTGAAGGATAACGACGGCAACTCTGCTAGGGATTTGTGTGAGTCGAACTGGTCTTGTCTCCAGACAGCTGGAGCACAACAGAACGACTAACTAATGGTAGTTTCATTCTAGCCAATCTTCCTTTATGCATATAGATAGCCTTTGAAACTTTAGCCATGTTGGGGCATCGTTGTGTCCGGGAAAACAGAATGACAGAAATGTTTGTAAGAAAACAAGATCAAGACTGGGGTGGTGGTCTGGTGGAGTGAACCGTTCCATCTTCCTTTCGATTTTGGTTGTGAACTTTGACTTGTTGATATGAAACGATTTTGTCATTTGGCACGTTCAGCAGCCAAATATAGAAGCGCAAGTTGGGTTGCGACAATGGAGTTGATCGTTTCATTCCGTTTCATGCTTATAGATAGTTGCAGTGCAGGTTCTGTTCATGTGCCCTGCTCCAGTGTGTTTGTTGGTTGTACATCTTTGTGGCATTAGTTTGAATCGAAACCCAATATCACACCGAACCAAATTTGGGGGTTTAGGACCCATTTCAAACAGGGTCCAATTGTCCAAACTTGCAAACCCCTAGAGAGAAATTATTCTTTTTTTGGGGGGTTGAAAGACGGATGTCAAGCATCCTAATTCATAGAAACAAAACGATTATGGGTGAAGCCCATAACATCACAGGAGAGCCACGAACACAGTTTCGGGTCGCTCACATCAATAGAATGTGCGCCAAAAGTAAACTCATGCCCTTTACCAGCAAGGTAGTCAGCAGCAAAATTACTCTCCCTATACACATGAGAAATTTTAACTTCCCATTCTCTATCAATTAACTCTCTAATATGGTTGGCGAGGAGGCTGTGTCTACGGTCATCGTTTCCAGAGTTAATGATGCTGATGGCTGTCATGGAAACAAGGTTCAGATGAATCTTTTTGAATCCCATTGACCAAGCCAACTCCAAACCTTCAACTGCACCCTTGAGCTCAACGTTAGTAATTGAACAGGCACCAAGGTTGCAAACAAAGGCACCTTTACAATGTCCAAGGTGGTCATGCAAGAGGCACCAGCGGCAGCTTTGCTTGTGGGGGAGATGACTGATCCATCCGTTTGAATTTGGATCCAGCCTTCTTCCGGTGGACGCCACGAGATCTGTTTGTTTTCTCTATGCCTCAAATATTCAAATCTCCCATCCAAACGACCCTTGAGAGTATACAAGATGGAATAATGGTTGTAGTCTTATCTAATGACCCGCATACAATCTTCATAGCTCCACAACGAGCGAATACATCTTCACATGTTTCATTGTGTACACCCTCGATAGAAAACCCTACATATCTCTAAGTAACGTACAATCCACCTTAATCGAGAATCATCTACACCCTCTACCAAGCGACCATGACTCCTCCACATTGAAAACCTATGATCCAACTTGTCGAGACCGGTCTCCACCCCACCACCATCCAACCCTTACCATCCCATACTAAAAATTCAACAATTTTTTTCACAAAAGCAAAAAAAAAAAAAAAAAAAACTAATAAATATAGAAAACCAAAATTAAGAAGGCTATTTTCGCTTGTTTCACTTCCAACCGTTAATACCAAATAACCTCCAATTTTCCCCTGCCTCCCAACCATCTCTCACGAAGGGCACAAAAGCAGAGCAATGGCGGAGGCAATTAGATCCCCTCCTCCCCTTCCTCTCCATTTCCCACATTCCAACATTTCCATCGCCGCCGGTCTCCGATCACCAGGTGCTGGAAAATGGCAAGGGCGGTAGTAATTATCTTCTACGCCCTTCTAATTACTGGCGCCGTCGCTCTCCTCTGTTCCTCCACCCCGCCGCGGCATCCGTCGACGACGGCAGGGGCAGGGGTCCATCGCCGCCTCGGGTACAAGCTGCCGGCCCTCAATTTCGACCCGCTCGTGGAGAAAATGCAGCGCGCGGCGGACGAGGAGGAGCAGCGGCCGTCGGCGAATCAGGAGTACTTCGGGGAGGAAGGGAGGTTCAACATAACGAAGAGGCTGATGCGGCTGTTCCCGTCGCTGGACAAGTCGCCGTCCGATGGCAAGATCAGCTTCTCGGAGATGGAGGATTGGAACGTGGCGCAGGGCGCCGATCGGCTGGCGTACCGGACGCAGAAGGAGTTGCTGTCCCTTGATCGGGACGGCGACGGCGCCGTCAGCTTCCACGAGTACTTCCCTCAATTTTCCACATTGGACCTAGGTAACCGTTTACTTTCTGATCGCGCCAGCGCGACGACGTGAATAATCACCAAATGACGCGAATTAAGCGAAAAAAATTGTTTCACAAATTCGTTATCGTGAATGTGTGTTTTATGTGTAGCGAAAAATGAGATGGGTCACGGTCAAGCCGGATGGTGGATGGAGTTGTTCAAACTTGCAGATGTGAACGGAAATGGAAACCTCGATTTCCATGAATTTAACAAGTAATTAATACTTTTAGCAACGGGAACTTTTCATTTTTTTTTAATACATTTAGCGACGAAGATGAATTAATTAACATTTCTCGGTGGAAAAAAAAAAGAGTATTAATGAATGTTTCATCTTATATATGCAGCTTCTTGCATCCAGAGGACAGCCATGACAGAAAGATTAAGATATGGTTGATCAAGGACAAGATTAAGTAAGTAGATTAATTATTAATCAATTCCGCATTAACTCTATTGGTTTTTTTTTTATGATCTCTTTGATCTATGATCTCTTTGATTAGATTATGTTGCGTAATTAATTGAATGAAATTTTTCGGAACAGGCAGATGGATGGTGATGGCGACGAAAGGCTCGATTTCGACGAGTTTGCGAAACACGCTTACGACGTTTACAAGACTTACGTTGACTTTGAGAAGACCAGAGTCCCTACTGCTCAAGAAAAGTTTGCGGATCTTGATGTCGACCATGACAAGTACGTAAAAAAAAAGAAATTCACAACGAAAAAATCATTCACACATTGATCGTCGTGGTTCGCATTCATTTCGACAAAGGATGTAAAAAATTTGATTTTGTGACTCATTGGATCAGGTTCCTGACTGTGGAGGAATTGCTGCCCATACTTCCCTACCTGAAGCCTGGAGAGCTGACTTATGCCAAATTCTACACCCATTATTTGATCGATGCGGTAATTAATAAACTTTACAATTGAATTAATTGGTCCGATTTATTATTTCAATGTGTATGATAATTATCAAACTAATAATTTATAATTAACCTTTGTTTCTTAATTAATTGTGGGTTAATTGGCAGGCTGATGAGGATGGAGATGGTCATTTGAACTTGCAAGAAATGATTGACCATGAAACTATATTTTACACCACCATTTATGATAATGTTTATGAGGGTGATTATCATGATGAACTCTAAAAATTAAAATTAATTTCATTCTGTTCAATCTCTCTCTCCCCCCTTTGTGTAAAACTTCTTACTTTGTCACACAGTTTTGGGTTAGAGGGTACATATTCCTTGTGTATCTTTAGGATATAATCCAAATTTCTTATATGCATTGTGTCTTTCCTATCTATCCTCGTGCTTATAGAAGTCAATAATCCAAACATATATCGTACTTTACAGATGCAGGAAGTATAAACGTACACATAATGATATAAACAAGGTTACATAAACACAAATAATTTTTCTAATCGATACTTTCAAATATATGTACATGGAAGATCTGTATACAGAAAAGATCGATCTCAATCAACGGAGTGTCATAGACCTCTTGCACATGTTTTTGGTTAATCTCTAAACTATATAACATCATGTTTACACCAAAATTTAACTTTGTACCACATCGGTTAAATACAAAAGATTAAATGGCTTTATAATGCCAACTTAATTATAACAGTTTAAATCAATTAAGTGGGCCACATGGATTGGATCTTTGGGTCCATAACCCCATACCATCATGCGCGCCACTCTCTATCTATTCCCCAATTCGTTAAAAAAATTGGCTAAGTGTTGGAGCCACCCCCATGATGTGCCTAGGAGGTGACCACATACCGCCACCCCCATAACGTCGTGGTAAGGGGGTGGGTACTATATTGCCACCCCATGATGTGGTAAGGAAGGTGGCCACCATAGGTGTATGGGAGCCACCCCATGACATGCCGAGGGGGGTATCAGAGAAGCCACCTACATGGTGTAGTCCGGGGGGTCTCAACATACACCCCCATGGTAGATACCACCCCCATGAGGTGGTCAAGGGGGTCATGGCACACGCCCCACATGATCAATATCCACCCCCCTATGATATGGTCCGGGGGTCACCAACATATGCCCCCATAGTATGGCCAAGAGGCGGTTTCCCTACTCTCGTAATGGCGAAGTATTTTTGCCATTGCTAACTCATGTGATTCAATTTCCACCTATATGGGGGACGTATTCTGCTTTCATGCCTTAGTCATTTTTTGCTCTACAGACAAACAAAGCTACGGAAGAAATACCAAGAGCAGAGAGTGAGGACCAAGAGCAGGGGATCAAGACTGAAGAGGGTGGCACATCCACGTAAGAGTAACGTCGGAGCAGTTGAGAGGGTAACGTCACTCCACGTTAGCGAAGCAGTTTCTCGAGGCAGTTACTTCTGGTGGCTATAAATAGGAGGTGAAGATGACGGAGAAAGGGTTCGCCAAAAAATCACACCATACAACACAATGCCACCAACTTTTATCCTTTTATTTTTTCCTCTGCAAATATAGCCATAGTCGTATTTTCTGGAGCTCTCACTGAACCTCCATAGGAGTAGAGTTAATGTAATTTAGTTTGTCTCGTAGATCATCAAGAACATCGAACACCCTTGTTTGAACTTTTTGTTCAAAGAGGTATGAACCGTGTTTGTTAATCGTTTGTTTGGAAGTCAAAAAGGTGCAAAATTTCATTTCTGTACATCTAGATTTTCTCGCCAGAAAAACACATCTACATAAATCACAGCTTACTTGGACATGAGATGTTTCTTACTTACAGGCTACACACGGTACAGCCATAGCTAGCTCTGTTGAAGGTTGAATGTGACAGATGCAAGAATGTGATGATGGTGGGATGAGTGTTTGTGATTAGGTCATTTTCAGTGTGCTTTTCGGCAGTGGATGTTCTTAGACTAGTTGCAGCCCACCATAGCTGTATAGTGGAGGGATGAAAGAGTTGAAAATTGAGTTGCAGGAGAAGGTGTTTGTGGATTTGTTATGGTGGTGGCAGCTTCCTGGCCTCTTTTTGTGGGTAGCCAAAGTGTGCCAAGCATAATAGTGGAAGGGGGAAAAGGTTTCGAAGTCATTAATGGTAATGGTAATGGTAATGCCAAACTCGACCCTTATGACTGGTTTATCTTCCTCTATACCTTCAATGGTCTTCAATGGTTGAGTAGGTATCAGAGTTAACAAAACCGTATCGTACTGGTGGTCCAACCAAAAAAAATTGTCTATTGAAGTCTAAATCGATAGGCAGTTTTACCGGTATCGCGGTTTAAATACAAAATATCATTCCATTGACTTTTCCGATACAACCTCTGATACGGTGTTATGATCTCCGTAAGTAGGTATTGGACGATTTTGTTATGAGTTGGGTTCGATGCATAATGCTAAATCCATGTAGTAAAGTCATTTGCATTCATGCAATATGTACCTAATTCCCTCAATGAACCGTAACATCTAATCTCAAAAAAAATATAATCGTTTTCCCCAAATGTCGTTCAGGGATTCTAATTTCACTCGCCACATCATCACCCATCACAACCAGTAAACAGTAATATTATTTATCAAGAACAGATACATTAACTAATTAATCATATATATAATATAATGTGATTAGCTGCTTCCCTTATTCATTAATCTTATAGTCAATGAAGCAAGCATGTTTAATACATCTCCCTCAAATCTGGAGGCTGGAGCTATCCGAAACTGGAATTTAATTAGGAATTACTCAATAATGATCGTAATTAATATAGTGGGTTTGACGATGCTAAACATGAATAAATATACTATAAGGTGGGAATTATATTATATTTATATTATGTTTATAATATGATTAAGGGTGCCTGCCCTTCCGTGGGTCATGTTTAGAGTTAGCCCCAGTTTCATCATAATCGGCCACATCCATCATAAGCACCTTCCTTGTCTTCTTCTTCATCATCATCATCACCTCCACCTTGTTCTTCACTTCTTCTTGCCCATGGTATCCATCATCCTACACATTCATCATTAATATCCACACCACATTAGGAAAATAAAAATACGCATCGATTACGATAACTCTTAACAATTCAGTAAGTTGGTCGGTCGTCTCAAATCACATATTTCTTCATCATGACTCACACATGTCATTCATGTATAAGGTTGGAAATTCATGTGTTTCACTCCTCTCAAACCCGACTCTGGTCAAATGACACATCGACTATCGTGTTTACTTGCACATCTATCGCGTGGTGGAGTTTGGGTTGAGGTATGAGTGAGGCATGAAATCAAGGAAGGGTTTCTTGATGTATGTGGTACGGTACGTCATCAAATCATCAATGACATGCTTATTAAGATCGGTCCCACCGTAACAGCATCAATACGTGGACGATATTTTTGTAAGATGAGGATTATGAATGATTGAATTACAATAATTTCCTTGCGAGGGTAATATAATTTAAGTATGTTTTATAGTTAGCTGCTACTTAAGAAATTCGAACCTGAGACCTCCAAGCTCATGTTTTATAGTACTTTCTTTTATGTGATTGGGTTAATGTACCTTGTAATATAGAGGGAGATCATTTGGATTCACCGTGATGCCATGTTTGGAGCCCTCAACCATTCCTACAGCACACAATAATCACAATTGCATGGCTTCTCCATTAGATAACTCCTTCTACAATAAGGAGGATGATCAGAACCCTAATTGTAGATGATGAACATATATTGCACTGACCTGCTGCTGAAGTTGAAGATGAGCAGCTACTGGGAGCAGTGAAGAGGCAAAGGTAGAGCAGAAGACATGCAGTGAGCATTCTGGTAGTACTAGTTGCTATAGCCATGGATGGCTATGTTGGTGTCTTAACTTTCTCCAACTTGGTAATATTTTATGGCAGTAAAAGTTAATGTTGGAGGGATAGAAAGAGTATTGCTATTGGAGGGCTTGCAATGAATGTGGAGAAGAGAGGGAGATGAGGGGATAAGCCATATCCTATTTATATAGAACCTTTGGTAGTGGACAAGGAAAAGGACATGGGCTTTCATATCTCTCAGAATCTCACCACCACAGACAAATTAACCGGAAAAGTTAGTGGTAGGGTGTTTTACGCTGAAATCGTGGTTCAATCATTCAAAAGTGAAGCATTCTAGCATTCCATGTCACTAAATACCTCCTACCGGTTTATCCTCCGATAATAGATTTCTACGGTTGAACCGCTGATATGGTATGATTTATTCAATATTTAGATTTACTGAGTGCACCCACTCGCTGCAAATAGCTACAGAGAATGATGATGAAATGGGCATAATAACTACGGTTTTCTTCCCTCTAAGAGCCACTTTTAGGGCCAAGAAAAGTTGCTGCTGTATGCCCTAAAGTCAACTATGTATACATCCAAAACAAGCAAGAAGTGAACACAATGATATCCCATGATTTGCATGGCTTCAACTTTGGAGGGTGGGCAGCTGTTTCCTCTCTTTGTAGTTGTTGCTGTTTTGCCCTCCTCTTCTCCACCCACTTATATTCTTCACCTTTTTGGGTGCCACTGTTGCTGCTATAGTTGTTGTTTGGTTGACAAATGACAATAGCCTACTTGATGTATCATGCATTCATCCCCTCTCTCTCTCTCTCTCTCTCTTCTTTTCCCATATCATATCACTCCATCTTATCTCTTTCCTATAGGATTTCAATTTTCAACATGAGAAGTTTACCAAGACGTCACTTATCTTAGCACGCGGTTTAAGATAAAATGGGATCGATTCAAAATAAAGATGACAATTTGATTGCTCACTGTCACGTCTTCTTCATATTAGTTCATACCAGTTTAGTCTGATCATCAATTTCATCATGCACTCAACCTTTATTATAAAATCATCGACTTAACAAGTGCAATAACCCTATGTTCTGGGATTGTGATGCAGCTATTAGGTATATAGAGACCTATATATGGATATAAGGTTGATCTATCCACTCGCGAGGCAATCTGTCTTCCTATGAAATAGATCTACCTCCTTATATACTGCTCGTTCTAAAACATACCGACCAGTTTACGAACAGAACGACCAACGACTGTTAATAAATCCCGGGCAGAAATCATAACATATGACTTAATGCATCGAATCCTATACGAACCACTCCAAACTTGAGACGATGAACGTGAGTTAAAGATTGTTGACATCTATAGATTTCATCCGGCAACTTTAGTAGTGCAACTTTGTCCATCATCTATAGACTACAGTTGGCATGATATATGAGTGGAATACTGGAGATGATGAAAAATACTCTTTGCTAAAAACCCACATGAGAAGAATAGAAATTGCACTATACACCTAAATGGCCTAGAGTTAGTTACTTTTCAACCCATGAAATTCAGAAGTGACGAAGCACACAAAGGAAGGGAAGGCAATCAACAAAGGAGAACTCGAATGGGGAATTTGACCATACAAACTCGATACGTGTTATGCAGCAGTCGATCATTCAACATATATCATGGTTATTCAGAAAGTGGTGGGGGTCCTGATTTTCCCACCCATATTTTCCCGAGAAAGTGCACATTTTCTCTCCCTTTCTTTCTTTCTTTCTTGCTTTTCATCCGTGGTACCAAACAGCACTTGAGAGCAGAGCAAACTACCAAAATTGGATAGAGATGGCCATTAATGGGTTGCAGAGATGCAAGTGGCCTGCACAAGAAATCTCAGAGTTAGACCAAGAAAGATTGATTATTAATTATCAGAGCAAATCCATGATAGTTTATTGCAAATGAAGATGTGTGGATAGACGACCAATGAATTAGTTGGATTTATTTGTTAAGTATTTCCTTCATTGCCATGAACTCAGACAAAATGTCCTTTTAAGGAAAGTTGAGTAATAATTATGTAATGTTGGGTTCATAGAACATAAAAAACTAAATAGGTGCACTTATTATGTCTCGGGTTTGTTTAAAGTTGGTGATAATGTTAGAACGAACAAGTAATGTCAGGGTGAGTCTTCGTTAAGAGAAAGAAGACGATTGTTTAAGCGCCGATAAAGAGCCTGGCTTAGAAGAGGGTGCCAATGGTCCCTCGAAGGTGGTCATGTGATGATTCTGCTCGATGGAAAAGGTGGGAGGGATATCCTACAACACGACTCTTGCGTCGTCGAAGAATATCTAGAATATACTTACGTTGGTTCAAAACAATACTCTTCTGATTTTTCGCGAGTTTGATCCAAAGAAAATACATGAAATTACAAAGACCTTTTTGCAGTTTCGTGCTAACAGCTGCTATCTTGCAAACAAAGTATGTAAATCAAGATGAAGGTAATTTGGAACCAACACTTTCTGTATCATTCAACGAATGCAAAAGACATATGTAATCATTTTTTCGACTTTCAGACCTGTAACAAAGACAACAAACAAGCAAAAATGAATAATGCAATGCAAGATGCAATTTCCCCCTCAATAATAACCGTTGAGGACAAGAAGACCTCCTCCCAACCTCATAAAAAGATGTAAAAAAAAAGTGCCTTCTTCTAAGTACAACCTGACCATGACAATAGTAATAGACATAAATGATGACAGATACAGGAAAATGGGGATACGAAACAAAAAGAGGAATGAAAAATGTGAATCCCCCAGGAAAAAAAGAAAAGGAAACTGAGCAACAGAATCTGGATCTTCTGCATGCATGTTTGGCCCCAGGAGGTCTTCAAGTAAGCCACAAAACTTTGAACTACCCCAATGCAGCCAGCCATCGACCTGACCTAAGGGGGGTGACCTTACAGGTAGTAATACAGTGACCAACAGCTCTAGCACCTTGTAAGGACTGACCTGACCGACCGACCTACACCCGCCAATTAACCGACAATTCGGCTGCCTGACTTGACTTGTGTCTCTATCAACCAACTCCTGACTTGTGTACCCGACTCGATGCATTATGATGAAGACACTTCTTGACACCCGCTTTCAATTGATTACGACGACTTTGAACCCCCATCTTCATAGCGACTGACAATCCAATCCAAAGCCCCCTCCGAGACCTCAAGAGACTCAATCAACCCCATGGTGCTGATTCAAGAGTTAGTGACTGACTGAAGACCCTCTGTTATCAGAAAATTGCAGATGATGACCTGACGCGAAATGCAACCCCGGACCTGACTCTCAAGATGCATGCAGGACTCTAAAACCAAAGAAACAACGTGCCAAAGCAGCACAATAACCTCAAGCAGAAATCGCACGGGTGATGGCCAACTTGGTCCATTCGGCAGATTCCTTAATTGAACCGTCTTCTGAAGACAAACATTCATTTAAAAAATCTCTACTAGAAAGAGAATTCTGTATCATAGTTCCTGCATTACTTCCCAATGTGTCTGCCAAGTCTCCGAGTACACCAATAGCTGTTCTCATAACCAAATCATCCCTGCAATACAGAAACGAAAAGGAAGATAAGTGATAAAACTATCACCAGCGCAAAAATGAGAATGAATATGAAGGAAGGTTAGTCACTCACATATCCTTTTCCATGTAAATACTATCCAAGAATTGGAGGATGTGTGGTGCATAAGGAATCAACAGTTGGATCTTAGTCGAGTTCTTAAATCCTTGAAGAATTCCAGAATAAGCCTCCAATATTCCGTTTCTAAGAGAGTTTGTGTAATCAATCATCTCATCATCAGCACCAGCAGTGTGGGCAGACAATTCTGCAGCACTTTGGAGCATTGGCATGGCATACATCAGATACTTTTCAAAATCTTGGCCTGTTGCTAGTGCAATGTCACCAAGGCAGGAGAATATAGGTGGCTTAACAGATCGATGCAACTGATTGCTCGATAAATCCTTCAGAAGCTGTGTCATGATCCCATCACAGTAAGGTAGAACTTTGTTTTCCAATGCCCTGCAGATATCGCCCACCACTCCAACTGTGACAGAGCACACCTGGTACTCTTCAAAGTTCTGAAGACCCATCTCCAAATACTTGTAAAATTCGGGCATGTACTTTGCAAATTCTGGACCACATGCATAGGCAAGGGATCCAATAGCAAGCATGGCCTCCTCGTGCACTGTCGCACTTTTGCAAGCAAACACCCTAAGGAAGAGACCCATTATTTGGTCAGCAAACTGCATAAACCCATACTTTGTCTGTTCGGAAGCGCCTAGCTTTTGGATGATGACCTGCAAACATCCACAAAGAAGACCTTGCAATTCACCTTGCTTCTCCCTCTCATCAGATGAGAGCTTCTGACCCTCGAGTGTATTGTGAAGCTCCAGCATTATTACAGGAACTAGTTGCAACACCAGAGTTGCCGTTTCGTCTGTTGAACACCTAACCACCTCGTTCAGTGTTTCATAGGCAGCAGTCCTTAACCGACATTCGCCTGCATCTTCACGGTGAGTGGCCGTGAGAAGGGCCTGAACAATTTCCTGAAAGTAGGGAGTCAAAGGAGATGATGGACCCACGTCCTCATAACCCTGAGCTAAGAAGTAGAGTGCCCCACAGGCCTTCCCGGCTACATTTGGCACGTCTGTCATACTTTGAAGTAGAACAGTCACAATTTGCTGGCAATTTCCCGGCGTAATGATAGGCGCATCCATTGTTGAACCATGGAGAAACTCAAAAATACGACCAAGAGTCCAAGCAGTGGTATCTTTCACATGAGTATTTGGATCCTTCGTCAGCGCTGATAACATGAAGTTCAAAGCAACATTGACAATAGGTGTCAACTTGTCAGGAGAAGGACCCTCCAAAATTGAGCCAAAAGCATAAGTAGCTGCCTCTCTCTGTCTCCAATCAGGTTTTGTTATATTCTCTTCAATGAATGGCATAACAAGGGGTACAATATCATCTCCAACAGCGCGGGCAACAAGCCCAAGGCATGTTCCACCAGCCATTGCAATATTCCAAGCCCCTTCATCCTGATCCTGATCCTCCTCTTGCTTTAATAGTGTCTCCAGCAAAATTGGTACAAGAACATTGAGTGCCTGCTTGACAAAATAGGAGCATTGTACATCTGAGTCCCCAGTAAAATCACCGCCATACTCTTCTAGGATGTCTATCTCCTCATCACAAATTGAACTCCAGAATTCAATTGCTTGAAGAGCTACAGACTCTACATCTTCCCTCACAGCTTTTGCTGTGATGGTGAAAATGTCATTCATATACGGAGTTAACTTCTCATAGTACATTGACGCAATTGAGACCAGGCATTCAAAGGCTGCCTGACGGTTCTTCTCTTCTTTCGATAGAGCAGCCTCACAGACAACTCTCATGATATAATCACGCTCCATGTCATTGCTAAAATTCGCTTGAGCAAAGCCTAAGGCGTTGTATAATGCCCGGATGGCAGCTAGTCTCACATCATTGTTTCCTTCTGAAGAGCTCATACCTTGAACTACAACAGTCAAGATTTTGTTAACATGATCCTGCTCAACAGCATCAGGAGAGACTTCCTCGCACAAGTAACCAAGAGTCTCCAGTGTAGATTGTTTGACATGAGGAGGTAGCTGATGAACATTGGACAAAAGTGATCCAATTAGCTCCGACCACTGCTTCTGGGGGAGCTCAATTCCAGCAACTTTGGCAATTACTTGGGCCGCAGTTGAACGAGCGTCAGGTACAGGAGAAGAAAGCGTCTTTAACAAGCCTGCTTTTATCTGACTCTTTACTGTAGCATCCAACATCAACCATCTCTGAACAAGCTCAAACTTCCTATGTTGCTCCTTAGCATCCAGGGCATTTTTTAGTATCAACCCAGCTAACTTCCGGCTATCAGCAGGTTTATCTTCATTGGCCAGCTCACCGGAAAGAGAAAACAAGAAGGCGGGGAGATTGTGCTCTTGGAACTGCTTCAAGCTGTCTTCAGCTTGCTTCCGCACACTACCATCTATCGATTGTGCGTTCAAAAGTAGCTGTGTCACCTCCATAGCCATGATGTATCTCTACAAAAAAAAAAAAACAAAAAAAAATTCAAAACTGATGACTCATATAACCTCAAGGCAGAAGTGCAGGTTAATAGCACAAAGCGCCATCTAGAGAAGAAAAGTAGCACAGGAAAGAAGTTTCCATGACATTATTATTCTTTCCATGCTCTACGGCTCACCCCATCATCTTTTAGTAAGCATATGTAACATCAAATGGAGGGGTAAATGACCGAATGGTTGACAATAATACAGAAGTTGACATGGAAGATCAATTACATCTACACACACGGTAAAGGAAACGGGAGGAGAAAACATCAAATTTACTTTATCCAACGTATGTCCAAGGAGCCGTATCATAAATGAAGAACACAACACAGACATCCCCTTTTTTACTCAAAAGCTCTACTTTGACTTGGCAATGATTTCAGAACACCTGGAAGAGAATCTATCTCCTAGTGGGCAAAGCTATATCTCAAACCACTCAAAATCAACTGACACAGTCCAACATCGCAAAGTCAAACTCCACACACACAAACACATCGAAATTTCAAAAACCCTGCTTCGCTGTCGTATTCCTGCCCAGCAGAGCTAAAGAGAACTAGATTGTAACTCAAACAAATCACCACTTCACCCGACTAATTCATCTCCAGTGCAAAATTATCACAGCAGGTAAAACCCCAAAAGCTAATCTTCCCACACAAAGCATTCAGATTGCGGAATGGGGACAAGAGAAAGGGACTCGGAAGCAGGATGAAATTCGATCAAGCTTGGGAACAATTAAAACGAGAGGAACATCCCAATGGGCAGTCCAACAAAAAAACTGAGCACTCTACTGCCGCATCGGATAGCAGGACAAACCCAAAAGGGCCAAGCACTCGAGATCAAGCTGCCCCACTCCCCTAAAACAAACCTAGTGAATCGGAAACCACGGTGACAATCGAGACTAGCAGACTGTTACTTACAGAATCGGGGAAGACTGGAGACTGGTGTCGCGGCAGATCGGCGGGGGGCGCGACGGCGACCACTGAACCCTAGCAGAAGCGCTGGGGCTGTAGAGAGGAAAGGGAAAAAGGAGGGACGGAAACGCGAGGAAAGAGAGGCGGACGTGAAATGAAACCTGAATTATGATAATTTTTACAACAAATTACAAATCAAAATGGCTTATGAAGCAAGGGAATTATTGCCTGCTACACGCTCCACAGTACAGCAAAGCAAGTGCTTGTGTGGATCCCGCCCGCTATTTCCCCCCCCCCCCCCCCCCCCCCCCCCCCCCCCCCTTTTTTGGCATTTTAAAGGTAAAATAAATGAAGGGTTAATATTTTTTATGGTCTAACTTTGACCAAAATAAATATTTTGGACAATTTTTTCGATCTATAACATCCTGGGTCGAACTATACATCAAAATAAACAATGTGGCCAGATCCGACTTTTGACCGTTAACTTGGACGGTCAAACGCGTTGACTAACGGTCAACGCGCCATGTCACTGCCAACTCGGCAAGTTTCAATTAATTTTTTTTTTAATTTACACCTATTTTCATTTTCTTTCCTTAATCATTTTGAGAAAAAAAAATCAATTTTGGGACAAACCTTTTTGCAAGTTAACGATGGAAAATCCCGATTCGTACATTCACTCCAACATCGTCGGATTGGTGACCTTACTCGAGATCTACAAATCGGCAGAAACCCAGCCCGCCGTCGTCTGGGCGTCGTCGAGCTCCGTCTACGGGCTCAACGAGAAATCCCCCTTTTCCGAATCGGACGGAACTGACCAGTCGGCGAGCCTCTACGTCGCTACAAAAAACTTATCCAATGACCGAATCTTCACCTCTGACTCAGATTGAGATGACTGGTTTTGTGCCCTGACGAGTTGTTGCTGATGGTGCTCAACGAAAGTGTGTCAAGTATCGGGACTTGTGTATGACTGCTGGGTATGGTTTCTTGTCATTTTCTTTTTCTTCATTGAGAGAGTTGGATAAGGATGTCGTGACTTTACTCAAGAGGATCCAGAAATTCTCCATGTCTCAGGATGCAGGGGCTCGGGGAGGCCGCGTACATTTTTACTAGACTTAGTTTTGCTATAGCTGAGGGAATGGGAGACCATATTGTATCTCAGGCTACCCACTAATTTTTTGTAAACCTTTGTTTATTTTGCTTCCACTCAATAAAATAATAATAGATAAATAATAATAATAATGTTCAATTTAAATATAAAAGGAAAATGACTCATATTTCGCCCGCTTCACCGCCAGTCCGCTACGGCAGTCTCCAAGCACTTCAGACCTCTCTTTTCTCTCGGCGCCGAGGAAACAGCTTACGCATAGCGGGAGCAGACCCGGCCAGTCAGGGGCGACGAGCGCCGGCGGCTGGAAAATAGAACGTGAACCTACGCCTAAACAGCAGCAGCAGGGGCGAACAGCGAAGAGTCCGGTGGCTTCAGTTCTGTTCCGTTCAACTTAGGCTCTGGCGGTTCTCTGAGATGTCTGGCCGACATCCCGATCACCCGTAGCCGTCCTACACGACCGACTGATTTCCCTGAACGTCGTCGCAGCAGCTTCCCGCCGGAACTTTTGTCGTACCGAAAACGGTAACTAGTTTCAGAAATCAATTCCTGCAATCGCCGCTGCTTTTGCAGCTCTATTAGTTCCGAATGTTAGGGTTTCATTGAATTTGCGTTTGTTTGGTCTTCCTTGGTGCTGTGATTGCTTGAATTCAGTAAGTAGAGTTGCTAGTGCGAGGAGGCCTTCTGCTGCTGTCCTTCTTGAGATTTTACTATTAGCAGGTAGTCAGCTTGTTTGTGTAAGCTTTTTGAACCTTCATGCTTCTCAATATTTGGGAAGCCAGGTTTGCTTCAAGCCGTTCCTTAGTCATGAGGACAATTTCCTATTAAAATTGTGCCAAGGAACGAACGCAAAATTCGTGCCCTCTTATGTGGTTTCGTTTGTTCTGATGTGGCAGTTGTGACAAGGTTGACATTCACAAGGTGTAATCTAATACTTCGTTAGAAGCATCGTCTTCAAATGGAAGAGAATCAAACAACCTCTGTGAAAGTCAAAGACGCTGTCCACAGATTACAGCTTTCTTTACTTGACGGTATCCAGAATGAAGACCAGCTATTTGCAGCTGGATCATTGATGTCTCGGGGTGACTATCAAGATGTCGTGGTTGAACGGTCTATTGCAAAGCTCTGTGGTTATCCTCTTTGCAACAATGCTCTGCCTTCTGATCAGTCTAGAAAGGGCCGGTACCGCATTTCTCTGAAGGAACACAAAGTTTACGACCAACAAGAGACGTACATGTACTGCTCATCCAGTTGTCTTGTTAATAGTCGAGCTTTTGGTGGGAGCTTGCAGGAAGAGCGATCCATGGTTCAGAATCCAGCAAAACTCGCCGAGATTTTAAGGCTATTTGACAAACTGAGCTTGGATTCTGAGGGAATGGGTAAGAATGGTGATTTGGGAATGTCGAATTTGATGATCCAGGAGAAAGCTGAAGCCAAAGTCGGCGAGGTGTCTTTGGAAGATTGGGTTGGTCCATCAAATGCAATTGAAGGTTATGTTCCTCAAAGAGATCGCAACTCCAAGACTTCATCCCCAGCCAAAGGTGATAGCTAGCTTTAGCATTGAGCTTTGGTTGGTTTAGCTTTTGTGCTTATTACTGCATCTACCACCATTCTGTTGTGCTGCTATTATTGGCGAGTAGAGAAATAAGTGTATGCTATTCATGATGATTCAGCTATGAAGACCTCTCCACCTGGTTCCAGATTTGTGGTCACCATCGCCATTTATAATTTACCTTGTACCTTTTCATTGTTCTTTTTCCTGAGGGTGAATCCTTGCTCACCAATAATATTGTTCTGAGTCACATTACTGACCAAGCTTTTGAATGTGAATGCTAGGCCACAGAACTGATGAAGTCAAATCGAGTTCAGAGAAGTATTCATTTGTCAACGACTTGGACTTCACAAGCACCATCATCATCAGTGATGAATATAGCATCTCTAAGACTCCTTCAAGCTTGGCAACATCTAGTGCAGCAGTGAAGGATATAGAAGGGAAGGGATCTAGTAGAAAGTTCAAGGCTCAATCATCTGGTTCAACAAAGCTGAATTTGGGTAAAATCTCAAGAACTTCCAACACAGGCAAGTCTAAAGCGGTCAGGATAGATGGGATGGACAATGAAGACGTGGCTTCACCATCAAATCCTCAAAGCACTTCCGGTTTGATTAATACTGGAGCTAAAGAGACGAATGAAGTTGGCATACGATCTGGGTTTTGTCAATCCAGGTTGAAACCATCGCTTAAGTCTCCTGGTGCAAAGAAACTTGGCCGATCTGTTACTTGGGCTGATGAGGAAGCTGGTAGTTCCAAAAGTGACGGCCTTTGTGAGGATACGGAGATGAAAGACACCTTCACTGTGACTTCGATCTCTTCTGTTGATACAGACAAAGGAGATGATGAGAACAATTTGTTGCTTGAATCGGCCGAAGCCTGTGCAATGGCTCTCAGCCAAGCAGCAGAAGCCGTTGCATCTGGAGAGCTTGACATTGCTGATGCCAGTAAGTATAAGAAATGCAATTGCAGCTAAGAGATGGCGTACCTATTACAGATTTATTTAATGATAAATCACTCATTTCTAGCACTTTGCATCTATGTGCAGTCTCTGAAGCTGGGATAATCATATTACCTCAAGCAGACATTACGGATCAGAACAACCTAATGAAAGATGATAATATGGAAGGACATGAGTCTGTAGATACCAAGTGGCCCAACAAGCCTGGTATTCCTCGAACTGATATGTTCGACCCCGAGGACTCCTGGTACGATGGTCCTCCAGAAGGATTCAGCTTGGAGGTAGGTTTGTTTTATTGAAAGCAGTCATGTGTTATTACCTTGACAACGTAATACCAAAATGTTCATAATAATATCTGTATCTTCTCTCACAGTTATCCCCATTTTCAACAATGTGGATGGCGCTCTTTGGATGGGTAACCTCATCAAGCTTGGCTTACATATACGGGAAAGATGAAAGCTCCCATGAAGATTATCTGTCGGTTAATGGGAGGGAGTACCCTCATAAAATTGTCTTAGGAGACGGTCGCTCTTCCGAGATCAAACGAACTGTCGAGGGTTGTCTATCTCGGGCTTTACCTGCTGTGGTCACCGAACTGAGGCTACCGATACCAAATTCTACCTTGGAGCAAGGAGTCGTATGAACTATGAAATTCTTTATGCCATGATTTTCCTGCAATACGTTATACAAAAGGTCCTTTTTTCAACGTGGTCTCTGATTCCTTTGCAGGGACGCCTGTTGAACACGATGGGATTCGCCGATGCAATTCCAGCACTCAGAATGAAACAATGGCAAGTGATAGCTATTCTGCTCCTGGAAGCGCTCTCTGTATGTCGGATTCCGGCTCTTACCCCTCTCATCAGCAATAGGAGGGGGGTAATTCACCAGGTGAGGAGGAACCAACCAAGCCAACTGCATCATCAATTCATCACTGTTTCTCTCCATATTTGTTCATTTGGTTAGCAGTTCATTCAATTCTCTTCTATTGGGGGAAAAAAAAACAACAGGTGTTGGAGGGTGCTCGTATTGGTGCAGAGGAGTATGCAGTGATGAAAGATCTAATGATGCCTCTGGGGCGTCTTCCTGGTTTTGCATCACAGAGTGGCGCCTAGTTGTCGTCTTACGAGTATTAACTATACTGCTTATGACGATCCTTCGAAAATTCGATCATACCTGCCTTTCACGAGATCTGGAGCGTAGTTAACGAGCGTTTTTGTTTCGAGGTTGTTGATTGATTAACTTCTTGTTAGTTTTGATCTCGTGTCCTTCCGCTAGAACACCACCACCTATTTCGAAGTAGAAACCAAACCATGGAGGGAGCTTTGAAGTCTCGATGTCCTTTTGTAGCAACTCTTCGAGAATAGCGATAAAATTTTCGACTCCTCAACAATCAATAAGCAACGATGTTGATTTGGGCCTGTCAAGTCCCATCATGTAGATCATAGCCCATCAATTTTATCCATGAGGTGACCGTACCCAAGGCCCATCTCATCTGGGCCCAGCAAGGTCCTAAGTCCAAGAGGGAAGAGGCCGATGCCATCCCTGTGAAATGTGAAAACAAGCTTCCCCCGTCTCCGTATTTCTCGCACCTTGCTCCGGCCTCTGCACTGTCTGTTTGTCAGATTGTCCGACGGTTTCCAGAAATGTCCGACGGACAACATGCCGGCCGTCCCCAGGCGCCGTCGTCACAGCAGGCTTCCTTCGGAAAACGCGCTCGTACCGAAGACGGTATTTTAGCTTCCTGAATCCGATCCTTTCTGTCGCTGCTGATTTTGGTGCTCTCTTTACTTTCTTAATGTTAGGGTTCGTTTCCTGCCCAATGGAATCAATCCCGGTTCCTGCTCTTTGATAGGAACTGGAGTGGATTCTACTCTTTTTCAAAGCTTCGTTTCTGTTTCAATCGGACTCTTTGTTTGGTTGTCTTGGCATTGTTAATCGCTGAATTACGTTTGGGAAAGCTGATTGCTAACTCTCACTTTCCAATTAGTTATCTTTTCTTCGACTGAATTTAAGAAGTTGGGTTAATACTGACTAAAGGGATCTGGAGAGCTGCTTTTCACAAGCTTGACAGACCCTTATGATATTCCAAGCTTCGGATAATTTAGCTAAGTGGGTTCTTGTGTTGGTATTTGGTAACTCTCTCGATAGTTATCTTATCAAGGAAATATGGAATGAGCTACTAGTGTAATGAATTTTACCTTTTGTTGAGTACTGCTCTCCTAGTTTGTAATAAAATTGTTTGATTTTGCTTGCAATCACGGTTGTGTGAGGCGAAAGGCGAATTATGTGCTGTAGCAGTTTTGTTTGCTCTTATAATTCTCTGAAGTTTGGATGGATGAGTAGCATGCTAATCTTGCCGGCTACATTTGATTCTTTCTTATGTTGTTTCGTGATGAGTTTTGGTAAATAGTTGGTATGATATAAATATTTTTGTCTTGTACACAGGTGTATCGAGTTGTTACATTTTCAAGAGTCGTCTACAAGAGTATGCGCAAAAGGCTGGACTTCCTACACCTGTATACGAGACAACCAAAGAAGGACTATCTCATGAACCTTTCTTCAGGTCAACTGTGATAGTGAATGAAGTGAGATATGACTCTCTTCTTGGATTTATGAACCGTAAAGCAGCAGAGCAGTCTGCTGCAGAGGTGGCCCTCTTGGAGTTAGCTAAATCTGGTCATGTCAATGGTCGCATTTCTCAACCAGTTGTAAGTGTGTCGTTAAATCCAAGTAGTGAAATCTTACCTTTTCTTTTAGTTCGTATTCCATCCTATTTAAAGGCAGCAGAAGGATAAGATTGCTATTGTTATGATGAATGAACATTCTCTCGGTTTAGTTGTTACTTCATCTTCGCTCAAGTCTCCTGACTGTTATTGGTATTTTCCTTACCTTTCAGCATGAAACTGGGCTCTGTAAGAACCTGCTTCAGGAATATGCTCAGAAGATGAGTTACGCAATTCCTTTGTACCAGCATGAAAAGCATGAAACACGAAACCATGGAAGTTGTTACCAATGTTCTGTAATGATTGGAGGGACAAAGTATATTGGAGCAGTGGCAACATCCAAAAAAGAAGCCGAGATAAAAGCTGCAAGAACAGCCTGGTTTGCTATTAAGGAAAGTAGTACAGAGTTATCCGGAAGATCAACTGAGAACCCTATGCTGACAGTAATTCCTAGCAGGAAGAGGGTGCTGGAGGCCCCAAGTGTCCCAAATGAGACAACCAACACCGCCCACAGGGCCAAGAAGGCACGATTCAATAAGAAACGCCAGGGGAAGAAGCCCAAGAGTCAAGTACCAGAAACGGGAACAACTGAACCTATTAGTAATGCTTCTCAATCTGCAGATGGTCAACCTGGAGCACAGGTTCAGCACATGGTTGTCAGTGGACAGGCATGGTGCCAATATCCAAGTGGGATGGAAGGCGCCGTAGGAGAAAGCATCAACAACAGCAATCCTACTCTGTACAATCCACCAAGTGTCCCAAAGAAGACAACCATCCCCAACCCCAAGGCCATGAAGGCACGATTCAATAAGAAAACGCCAAAAAAGAAACGCCGTGGGAAGAAGAAGCCCAAGAGCCAAATACCCGAAAGTGGAATAACTGAACCTATTAGTAATGCTTGTCATTTTGCATATGGTCAACCTGGAGCACAGTTTCATCAAATGGCTTTCAGTGGACAGGCATGGTGCCAATATCCAAGAGTGATGGAAGGCCCCCTAGGAGAAAGCATCAACAACAGCTATCCTACTCTAGACAATCCACCTATGTTGCAACAAATGGGCGGGCATGGCGTAAATATCCACGAGGGAGGCATCAGTGGCAATTCGAGCCACACAGGATGGCTTACCCTCTGCTGTGGAAACTCTGGTGAAAACTCCAAGGGGAATGCATCTGTGGCAACTGGAGCCCCAGAGAGCAGCACACCATCTGCCGTGGGAAGTTCGACACCTGCTATCGTTGGTGACAAAGGCTGCCAGACTGCCAATGTCAATCACACCTTTGGTCAAGATTCTACTGGAGTAATTGAAAACTCCATTGGAGATACTACAATGGCAAATGGAGAAGTTGCAGAAGATGGGAAACTGTCTGTTGTGGAAACTCAGGCTGCTGATGTTGGTGGTCATGGAGCTGATATCCATCACACTAACGGTGAAGATTTCACTGACATTTTACAGGAGTCCAAGAATGATACAAGTACAACAGTGGCAAGTGGAGTCACGGAGGATGCCAAACTGTCTGCAGTGACAACTCAGGCAGCTGGTGTTGGTCATGAAGCCAATATCCATCACACAGAAGATTCCACTTACATTTTACAAGAGTCCAATACAACAATGGCAAGTGGAATCACGGAGGATGCCAAACTGTCTGCTGTGGAAACTCAGGCAGCTGATGTTGGTGGTAACGTAGCCAATATCCATCACTCAAATGGTGAAGATTCCACCGAAATTTTGCGAGACTCCAAGGAAGATACAGCTATGGCATGTGGAGCCACAGAGGACGGCGTATCGTCTACCACAGGAACTCATGCACCTGATGTTTGTGGTCACGAAGGCAGCAGCCGTGGTACGAATATCCATCACACGAGTGGTTCGGATTCCACTGTAATGATTGAAGATTCCAAGGGTGATACATCAATGGCAAATGGAGCCACAGAGGACGGCACACCATCTCCTGCCACAGAGGATATTGTACTGTCTGCTGCTGAAACTCAGGCACCGGCTGGTGGTCGGGAAGGTAGCCATGGAACCAATATCCATCACACGAATGGTCCGGACTCCACTGGAATGGTTGAAGCTTCCGTTGGGGATACATCCATGGCAAGTGCAGCCCCAGAGGACGACATGCCATCTACTGTCACAACTTCGACACCTGATGTTGTTCACGAATAAGGCGACCAAGTTGGCGACGTCCACGACTCCAATAGTGATGATCCTGCTCGAGCAATCGAATGCTCCAAGGAAGACGCGACTACTGCGTGTGGAGCGCCACTGAGGAGGTAGCCTCACTGGTAAACAGTTCAGCAGCTGATCAGTGCTAGATGTTTCCCAAGGTCACCTTCAGCCTGTAATGTAATTGCCTATGATTCTTCATCTATAATGTAATTTACCAATAATTACTTCATAATGTAACCGGTTTCTGGATGTATTGGGGATTTGAGGTGGTAATATACCTCATTTCTTGGGTTAAAAACTTTAGATTGAACCAATTTCATATCCCATTTCCAGGGTTTATAAACAGTAATCGGCACGCAATTGAACCGGTTCAACCGATCAAAATGGTACCGACCAACTCGAGACTTAAGTAACGGTAGGGAAGGAAGTTGCAATAATAGTAGTATGAATCTGGTTGCATCAGAACTCCGCCCTGAGCTAGCTTTCGCTCCACTTTCTTTCTTTCTTTCCTCCACTGACATCTTCTTCTTCTTCGGCTTCAACTCCGAACCCTCTCTTTCGCAGCTCTCTCCGTCCACAAAATCCGCCAGAACTCTCCACTTTCTCGGCAAACAAACACATCCGGCTTTGAATCGGAACGGAAGATTCGTCTACGACGATACAGCACTGGTTCCGGCGATCGACGAACACGCCGTCGGCTTCCCCTTTCTTCACATGAATTCTTACAAACCCTAATACATCCTCTAACCCGAGTTGAATCGCGGGACCTTGACAGCATTCTCGTGGACCGATTTGTGTTTATCTTGCCATTTTCCGGTGGCTTGACTTGTTTGAAACCATCAATGGAGAGATCTAGATCTAAGCGGAACTACTACTACGACCACCAGGACTACGACAATGACGGAGCCTCCACCGCTATGGGCGGTGGCGGCGGTAGAACCAAACCTCGGTACAACAACCACAACCACCACTACTCCCCTGCGCCCTCCGCCGCCGCTGCTGCTGCAAACTCCCACCACCATCACCGCCACCGTCCGAGTAACCCTAACGTGGCTCGCCAGTCCTCCAAGCCTCAGCCGGACACTTCGCTGATGGTTACCACTACGTACAGGATACTGTGTCACGATGTGAAAGCCGGCGGAGTGATTGGCAAGTCCGGGAGTATTATCAAGTCCATTAGGCAGCACACGGGAGCGTGGATCAATGTCCACGAGCTTGTCGCCGGTGATGAGGAGCGAATCATTGAGATTTCGGATACCAGGCGGAGGGACCCGGAAGGGAGAATGCCCTCGTTCTCTCCCGCCCAGGAGGCCCTTTTCCTGATACACGAGAGGATTCTGGAGAGCGAGTCTGAGTTCGTTGGCGCCGGTGGGGGCGGTGGGTATGGTAACGTGGATGAGGATTACGGTGGAAGAGGAGGAGGCGGCGGTGGTGGTGGGAATAACAGAGTGGCGACGAGATTGGTGGTTTCCAGAATGCATGTTGGGTGTTTGTTGGGGAAAGGAGGGAAGATTATTGAGCAAATGAGGATGGAGACAAAGACCCAGATTAGAGTTTTGCCTAGAGATCATACCTTGCCGCGATGTGTTTCCATGTCTGAAGAGATTGTTCAGGTTTTGCGCAAGACTTCTTTATACCTGCTGCTGCTGCTGCTATTCATAATCCCGGACTTAGTTTTTAAACTGAAAAAATTGGAACTTTGAGGATTTTTCTTACATCAACGGGCCCTTAATCTTTGGAGTTAATGTCTTTGAATGCCGTGAGTTACTTCCCAGTGTTTGGCAGTTTTGAAACGGAACTATCTCCTATGACCATAGAACCGAGACACTGGTTTAATCCCCACCGGGGAGAGTATATGACTCTTATCACTACTGGATTTTGCCACCCTCATTATCTCTTGCTGTGATGATGATCATCTCAATACCATTTTGTTTGCAGCTCAATAACATAAACTGGTTCTGCTCAATGTTTGGCCGTTTTAAAATCCTGTGACCTTGGAACTGAGACACAGTGGACTTTTTACCCTTTGAATCTCTTGGCTCTGATGCTGGAATCTGAACCTTTTTGTTTGTAGCTCAATAACTGAACCCCTTCTGTTGGAGAGAAGTGGATGTTTTCTCTAGGAACTGCAAATGTTCATAAGAATACTATGACATTTGCTATTCCCGTTTTTAAGGACAGTGTCAAAGGAAGCAGTTCAGAGCTGACTCCTGTTTCTGTTACCTCTTCTCTCATTTCATTAGGGTTAATACTGTGTGAGGTTTTTTCTGACGAAAAGTTATTTCCAAAATGGCCTTCCACGTCCCCTAAAAGTGATCCTGGACCTAGTTTGGAAGCTATGTTTCTAGAGAGCCTTTGAGCTCTACATCCTCTGGTCTTTCTTTCGGCAAGATGGGGATTGCGCCATAATGAAATTTCTGCTGAAGTTGATTGAAGGACTAGTATTGCTGTCACAATCTGATTTGAGTTTCTAATGTTTTCCACTCGATATGATTCTGTTATGCTATCTGCAATTTGCATTCTTATCAAATGTACTGCGTAATTTACATAAAGTTAGAATTTTCTGATTTCCTCTCTTAACCATGTTGTGTATCTGAGAAAATATATACTTCTGAACTTTTATAGCTCCTGACTCCTGAGCATAGAATTGATTTTGATTGACAGTATGTTGCTGGAACGTAGAAATCTTTTTAGTTGAAGCCTCATGTTGAGTGTGGTGTGCATTTTGTATTTCTGGCAGGTAGTTGGAGATGCAAATGCTGTAAAAAATGCTGTTGCAGTAATTTCCTCTCGCCTGAGGGAGAGTCAACACCGTGACCGCAATAATTTCCATGGGAGAGCACATTCGCCTGAACGGTTTTTCCCAGATGAAGATTATGTTCCTCACATGAATAATGCCCCACGGCGATCATCTGGTGATGGACAGTCTTTTGGATCACGTAGTTCTGGCACTAATTATAGGGGCAACAATTATCCTGGACGGATGCCCGGATTTGGTATCGACTCTAGCTCTCTACCTGATGGCACTCAGTCAAGTGAAGGGAACGAACTCGTCTTTCGGATACTTTGCCCTACGGATAAGATCAATAGAGTAGTTGGAGATGCAGATGGGATCTTGGAACTTCTTCAAAATGAAATTGGTGTAGATGTTAAAATTGCTGATCCTTCATCTGGGTCAGACGAACAGATAGTCACTATTTTGTCAGAAGAGGTACACAATTTCACTTTTGTCTCGCTGAACTCACTGTGTCGATAATCTAGTTTATTCATTAGCTGATATTTCTCCCCTTTCATTTATCGTTTTATACACAAGTTCTGTTGCCAGACTAATATACTTTCTTCCATCTGATGAGATGGCAACTATTGTTCTTTCTCCAAAGTGAAAAGCTTGTTGGCTTACAAGTCTTCTTGGTTTTTCATCATACTTAGGGACCTGACGATGACATGTTCCCTGCTCAAGAAGCATTATTACATATTCAGACTCGCATCGTCGACCTTGTCCTAGATCAAGACTCTGTTGTAAAAACCAGGCTACTTATACCAAATAGTGAAGTTGGATGTCTGGAGGGAAGAGAATCTTTGTCAGAGATGGAAAGACTCACTGGTGCGAAAGTTCAGATCCTGGCAAAGGAAAGAAATCCTGCCTTTATATCAGGGACAGATGAGCTTGTTCAGGTTGGGGTAATTTATAGTCTTAATGATCCTGTTATAGACTGTCTACCTTGTTACTGTACTTCTTCCTCATCATATATCCCACCTAAAATAACTGCTCACCTAGATTGAAGGGGAAATAAAAGCAGCTCGTGATGCTCTTATGGAAGTGACATCAAGATTGCGAAGTTACCTGTACAAGGACTTCTTCCCGAAAGATACACCATCTCTTTCTGCTGGTTTACCAGTGGAAGCAGCTTCATCAAATAATGTGACTCCTTCCCGTGACACTTTCAGTCCTGCTGAACAACCATTGTCTAAGGTTAATGAGAATTCTTTATTTGCTTCCAATCTCTTGTCCAAGGTTACCTTTGATGCACACATAGGCAGTTGTATAATTAGGAAAAGGAAAATGGAAGTTTGATATCGACCTATTTTTACATGTCTTTTACTGCTGATTCCTTGAAATTTGACATAACCATTTCCTATAGGATTCTGGTGGATCAGTTGTTGAGACAGCAAGACCAAATGAAAGTGAACGACGTGAAGATGTGCCAGCTACCATGAACAGGTACCATAGGTTATCTGTTTTTCCAGGGTAGTTCCTTTCTTGGAATGCCAGTTCTGTACTTCTTTTGCCTGTTTAACCTTCTCTTGTGCTGTTCAGAAGACCTATGACAATTGTGACTAGGAGCATCCTGGAAGTTGTTATACCTGACCATGCAGTTCCCAAGCTAGTGACCAAGTCAAAAAATAAACTTGCTCAGATAAGTGAGGTATTGGGCAACTAAATATTGTTTTAGTTATGGCTCTTAATTAAGTAATTCCTTATAATCTAATGAGGTCACTGTGGAAACAGCTGTCTGGAGCAAATGTGAAACTCGTAGAAGACAGGCCAGATGTGAGTGAAAATATTATCCAAATTTCGGGTACTCCCGAGCAGGCAGAAAGAGCCCAGAGCTTACTTCAAGGCTTCATCTTGAGTAGTGAGTGTCCCTACTCTCTGTATCACGCTTCTCCTTTCGTTTCTGACTTACCAAAGTCGACTCTTGTTCAACTGTTTACGTTTCGTTTTCCCCCACAGCGCAAGAAGATGGACCTTAAGCAGGAGGGCTGTTTGCATTTCAGTTGGTTAACAGAAATTGGGTCTAGAGTTATACAACATGGTAGCTGGAGCTGTTTGTACCTAATCGACTAATCCATTCAGTGACGACTTGATTTCTGTAATCCAGCGTGGGAGACGAGTATTGTGCATTGCACGGCTGAACTTGCAACTTGTTCCTTCTCGTTTTAATTTGGATGCTTAAACTTGTCATGGATGCCTGGCATTGCCAGTTTTGGATGGGAGGAAGCAACAGTTCTGTTGTAGTTGTAGATGTGAACATGAGATCTGCTGTACTAGTTTATGGAATGTTCCCAATTTTGCTCGTCATGACTCTTGACATGAATGTACAGAAATAAAACTTCTGATTTTGATTGCATAAAATGGGACCTCAAGAATGTATGAAGGTAGAACTCCAAATTTTTAAAATGGAATGCTCATTGACAGAAATCAAGCCTTGAATATGTGGAATAATTTGGAAGGATTGCGTGCGTAACAGGTAACAGGGTCGAGTGATATGCCGATATGTTATGTTTAATACGTGACATTGTTGATGTAATAAATCTGGCTTGATTCGTGCCATTGCCGATATATTTAGTAGACATATTTCGCCGAAGTGCTGAAACCATAACCAGAAAGGAACCTAAGGTCCTAAACCCAGCTCAGATCTACTATAGCATAATATCCCTCGGTCTCAGAGAAGCAGGGTAAGCTATTAAAGGCAATGTGTCGTTTAACTCAAACACATACGAGCTGCAAAATTTTGCCATTGCAGATAACGGCAGCATTATCTTTCACCTAATACCATAGTGGTTCTCAAAGTAACTTGCCTTCGATAGACTTGCTACATAAGCTTCGCATCATCTTAACCCTAACTCATCCCATGTTCCATCCACCCACCCACATTCATCCTCGTCGCTCATACTCCGGGAATGGGGAACTGGGTCGTCAGCCCTTCAACACGTTTCCTAAGATCCGACAGTTTATCTTGTAGAGGGAACTCTGGCGATGCAACGAACTTCAAGAAGTCCTGCAGCTTTGGCCCTGAAGCTAATGATTTAGCTTCCAGTGCTATTTGCACCCCTTCGTGAATCAACTCGGCTGTTGCCACAAATTCGCTCTCCTTGAACCCTCTGGTAGTCATGGCAGGCGAACCAATGCGAATTCCACCAGGTACCAAGGCACTTTTATCGCCTGGGACTGAGTTCTTGTTGAGCGTGATGGAAGCCAAGTCCAGGATTTTCTCCACTCGAGCTCCATCAATTCCCTGTTAATGGACGTAAATCTAAGAGACTATTTGGGAAATCAAACCTCGAGCATCAAGAGAAGACCAATTTACAGGAAGCAAGAAACTTACCATTGGCCTCACGTCTACAAGAACAAGGTGATTATCACTCCCTCCAGAAACAAGCTTATATCCCAATTCGCCTAGTCGTTGTGCTAGTGCCCTGCAATTGGCAATGACCTACAGGCAACACATAAATGAATGAGAGATGACAACGGCATTCTTGATTCTTCAAATGCAAAGGTTGATCACAAATTTGTACTACCTGCTTCTGGTAACTTTTAAATGCAGGAGATTGAGCATGCTTCAAGCATACAGCTAGTCCTCCAATTGTATGATTATGAGGACCTCCCTGCAACAAGTACCACAACCCAGTGAGCGAATGCCGTAGAAACCTTGAAGAGAACATAACTGAATCTTGGGTTTTTGCTTAAACCTGTAATCCGGGGAACACAGCATTGTTGATGGCAGTTTCTAGATCAACACCGAGAACAGGTTCCTTTCTAAAGAAGATCATCCCACCTCTTGGACCTCGTAGAGACTGAAGGAAAAAAAGTCCAGGGTTGTTAGGCACTTACATTCACATTGCATAATAGAGCTTACTAACAGATAAAATGGAGTTATAGATGAAGTTCAATTGAGCTACTTCAAAAATAAACAAGAGAACTAGCAAGATTCAATTGAAGTGTACAAACTATAAACTTATATTATTAAGATTGTCAAGAGAGTTTACCTTGTGTGTTGTTGTTGTCACAACATCACAGTACTCAAACGGATCACCAACCACAGAGGCTGCAACTAGTCCACTTATGTGAGCCATATCCATCATGAGAAAAGCACCAACAGAATCCGCTATCTTTTGGCATTACAAAGATAACATTTATCACAACCTTATTGCCAACTAAAGGAAAAGGGAAAATAGTTGCAGAAAGAAAAGAAAGAAACTTACTTTCCTCATGCGAGGATAATCAAAATCGCGAGGGTAGGCACTAGCACCAGCAATGATAAGTTTTGGTCGAAACAGAATAGCAGTCTTTTCAAGCATGTCATAATCAACCAGACCTAGATCATAGGTCACGAAGAGTTAGATAAATAAGACAATATATGGATCAATATCTTAAGGTTCAAAGATAGTGTTTTGAGATGCCTTGCCTGTGGACTCATCAAGCCGGTAGGGCATAGACTCGAAATATATTGAAGTGCCAGACACCCGTCTTTTAGGAGTCATGAATCCATGAGACAAATGTCCTCCATGTGGCAAATCCAAACCCTAAATGTAAACAACATGAGTTTGTGCAACCCGAAAGACCAAAAGCTTTACACTAACAGCATAGCATTCAAACAATATAGCCACTAGACAGCTTACCATGATACGGTCGTGTGGTTTAAGAATCGCAGTGTAAACCTCAAAATTGGCAGGGGAACCAGACAATGGTTGCACGTTAACACCCCACTTGTTTCCATCCAAGTGAAAAGCGGCCAAAGCTCTTTCTTGACATAGTGTTTCAAGCTCATCAATATGTTCATTTCCACCATAGTATCTGAAACACATTCAGCAGAGCAAGTGCTTCAACCACCACAAAAGAACAGGACAAATGGAGAGATGTAGAACCACGAAACGAAACCATGATATACCTTTTACCAGGTAATCCTTCAGAATACTTGTTAGTCAGACAAGAACCAACAGCCTCCATAACTGCCCGAGAAGTAAAATTCTCGGAGGCAATGAGCTCCAGGCTCTTGAACTGCCTTTCCTTTTCCTTTCTGATAATGTCATGAACCTCAGGATCAGCATTGTTAAGTGCATGGTCCTGGAAGCCACTTGTATCACCTACGTAAACCAAAATTGCAACAAGGCTAAATCATTCCTCTTCTAGTTCGCGTAGACATAAAGCAGTGTTAAAAGAGAGACAGAGAGAGTGCGTGTTTGAGATAAAATTTCGAACCTTCAGCTTCTGGAATCGGCACAGAAACGGATGAGGGAGGCCTGCCAGTCACCAAACTGCCTTCAAGAGACGCTTTACAGGGTTTTAAGGACTGGAGCTTAACGTGGCGCGGGAAGAGAACAAAAGTAGACTTCTTGGGAGCGAAAGCTGTTCCCTTGCTCCAAAGGGGCTGCTGCAGAGAACCCATAACTGCAGTTCCAGTGCAAGCCTCCATTTCTGGTTATCGGATTGAAAAGTTCCAGCCTTTTAACTGAACACGAAAAAATTACGGGAAATTATGATGGGGAATAAAGGAAGAGGGAGAAAAACAGCCTTAAGAATAACTACAGAGTCCCGAAGATAGCGTACCAAAGACCGAGTAAAACAAATGCCAGAGGAAAAGGGAAAACAGAGATAGATAAACCCTTCTTCGCCTATGGAGCGAGCGGCGGCAAAAGAAGATGGTTCGGGCAAGAGCCGAAAGCAGAGGGTTTTTTCCTGGCTTAGCTGGGGCAGGGGAGGCGCACGAAAGAATGGAGCAAAACCCTGAAAACGAAGGGAGAGAGTAAAGCAGTACGGCAAAGGACTGGAAAAGGAAGAAGCAGTTGGGTTGGATAAATGCAGAGGGTTTTCGGTTCGGCCCGAGACCCTATTGCCGAAATTGTTTTAAAATTTGTGGACCAAACTAGAATGCAATGCACCATTAAGTTCAAATCGTAAATCACTAATAATAGTTTGGGTCTGTATCTTGGAATGTGTTGATCTCTTGGTTTGGTGTATAATGTAGTTTATCGAATTAAACCGTGGATCCAACTCACTTTTTTATACATGTTAGTAACTCGCTCGATTACTCGCTGAACTTCATAACGAAACTCAAGTCTCAATCTTAATTTTGTGAATCTCATTTTCTTCTTCATACACAAACCACACTTTGTGAGATAGCATACAAGATCGCGCCTGCATATGTCATTATGTTGATATGTCATGACGTAATGGTAGAAGTTTGATTGTTCTGATTGTGTGTCTTTGTTATTGATTTGTGTTTAATGTATCAAAATTATGCATGCGTGTTAGAATTTAGGTTTAAGGCTTGTTGGAATTTGTTCTCAATCATTGTTTTGGTTTTGTGTGGTGGACCAAGCAAACTGTTCATTTTTGCTCAACGAGATCTGTCTAGTCGTGATCATTAGGCCGCACATGTGTGGCCTGATTGGACGGTATAGTGTTTGGTCTAATCATTACTAGGTGCTTTAACGCTTCGGTCTTGACCACCATAAATCGTATATATGATCCAACGTAGATTGTACCACACCGTTTCTCAATCCTTATAATTACAATTGTCATTTAGAGATCCGGGAGTTCAAAATTGGTGTCCACCAACACTGTCGATTCTCCATTGACGTGTAGCTTCAACTCATAGTTAGTCACTTTGTTGAATAACATATGACAACCATAAGAAGTGAAACCTATAAACAACAACCAAACGAAAGTTTGGTCTATCTTCTCACACGAGAAACAAGTAACACTCGCCAAAACTCCAACACTCACTAATCCTCCCTACACTCACTAATCCTCCCTTACATTACAAAATCAAACTCCATACAAACTCATAGTACGTTAATTTCATGTCGACTACCGATCTTTGCAAGTAGTTATTACATTGTTTGTTTTCAGTAACGAGATATACAGAAAGAAAACTCAATGATTTAAATCAAAATCCCAAAGGTATCAAGTATTGTTTGAAAGATGTGTATGGTGTTAAGACTTGATCAAAGTATGATTCCAACATTTGTATGATTGTATCACAAACAATTTCCCTTTCTTTTTTTTTTGGGTTCCTAAAGAAGGGGAAAAAACAAGCCGAAAGCGCCACCGTGTCACCGGCAGCCAGCCTCCATAACCGACCAAGCTTACAGAATAGAAGTGGGAAATGATAAACTACTCTCACAGCCTTTATCCGCCACGCCTTCTTCCCATCAGCTCTCTGGTCCACACTCCCCCGCCCTCACCCTCTCCACTCTTCTTCTTCTTCCTCCTTCCTTCCCGTCTCTCTCTGTTTTTTTCTTTCCTATATATAAATTACACGCACACAGAACGCCTCCATCGATCCTCCTCCCATTTCCTTGGCCTCTTCTTCTTCTTCCCCTTCTCCCGGATTCCCCAAATCCCCCCTTTGTTCCCGGGTTTCCGGCCGGCGATTACAGCTCTGTCTAATTCAACACAGTTGGTGAGTTACCCAGATCGTTTCATCATGCCCTTTTGCGAGATTTCAAAGTATCAGCAGGATTCCCCTTCTCCCGCCGGCGCCGACGACAATGGCGTCAAGATTTTTTACCGGACATACGGTCGGGGACCAACCAAAGTTCTCCTCATCATTGGTATATTTTGTCATAACCCAATTTTCCTCTTTGTTTGTTTTTTTCCCCCCATCCTCGCTGATGGATTTTGAAGAGGGGTTTGTTCGATTTAGGTTTGGCGGGAACTCACGATTCATGGGGTCCTCAGATAAAGAGCCTTGCCGGTACCGTCATCGCCAATAACGAAATGGAACCGGTTGACCTTACCACCGCCGGCGACGGTATTGAGGTTTGTGCTTTTGATAATCGTGGAATGGGCCAGAGCTCCATCCCCGTTGAACGATCCCAATATACGTGAGTTTCTTCTTCCTGCGCCTAATTTCCCTACCAGAAATGTGTGTTCAGACCTTTCCTTGGTGTCATTTTCATTGCTGATGTCGATATGAAATCACTGGCTCGAAACCCTTATGTTCAGCTTCTCCTCTTTTGGCAATTCATCGTTCTGAATATATAATTTGGAGCTTTTAAAGTGGTGGGGTTGTGGCCAGTTTTTTTAATATGATGGGTTGAAAGAGTGTTGTATATAATATGGGATTTCCATTCCAGTAAAGTTCAAGGAAATGGAAGCGTGCTGTAGGGATCCAGCAATGTTTGTTGGTTGGATAGTTATTATGATTTATGACTTAACAGCTCATCGTACAATTGGTTGAGAGTTCAAAGTTTGATTAAGACCCTCCTCTGATTGCTTTTGTTTTGCTTTTGCTCTTTCTTCACCTCTCCAGGACGACAATCATGGCGAAAGATGCTATTGCGTTAATGGATCATTTAGGCTGGGAAAAAGCTCACGTCTTTGGGCACTCAATGGGTGAGTTTTTGAACTTGTAAACTCTCTCCTTTTAGTATACGGATTTTGATCCATTTCCCATGTAAGGCTGAATGATACAGTGAATTGGGTTTTATTTATCTATATTACATCCTGAAGATTACACTTTCATTAGTAGTCCTATAAAGCTGAATACGAGGAACATGATTAGAATTGGGTTTTAGCAGTGACTGCACAACCTTTGATCACAATCTCTCCCATACCAAGTGATGCTGAGCCTGCAACAAACTGATGTTAAAATGGAGACTGATTCTTACTGCGACTTTCAGAATGTGGGAATCACTGTTTCTCACCATGATAAACTATTTGCAACAGGGGCTATGATATCTTGCAAATTGGCTGCGATGGTGCCAAATCGAGTCCTTTCGTTGGCATTGCTTAACGCCACCGGTGGAGGATTTGAATGCTTACCAAAGGTAAATATTATGCCACCGTTCCGATTGCTGCACTGTTGACCTACCTTTTAATTGTTGTCTGTATGAACTGCCAAACATGACACGCTAGGTCGGCCTAGAATGCCGCCCGCGTCAGCCCTCTCGATTGATCGGTTGACTGTGCAGAATGCAAAACAGAATAGTATTCTTCATTTCATAAAGAGTAGCTAGAATACTTGTGTTCTTTGACAATTCCTATCAGTTGAGAACTTTGATAAAGTACACGTTGAAGGTCAAAGAAGGTAGTTAGAAAACAGCTGGCCTACGAGACTACTCTCATTCTAGTATAATGAGATTATATATTGTCACTACGATGAATGCATCAATAAGCTTGAAAGGTCAAATTTCACATGCTTGAATACTTAATTCCAACTTTTGCTGGCTACAGTCCTCGGCTCTGGTTATTTATGCTTGCCTTTATCATTCTGCCTTGATCACTTTGGAATCTTCAAACGACCCAAAAACAAGACTTTAGCTTGCTAGAAGAGTTGGCCTGTAGAATTAGGAACGCGGGAATAGAAAAGGGCACATTTTGAGCCTTGAGACAAACGTTGTAGAAGGTCAATGTCCAAATTTTGTGGCTTTAGCATCAGGGACAGCGGTTGAAGAAGTCAAATTCAATCTAATCTCTTTTGTGTGTGTGGGTCATTGAAGAATGCTCTGTTTCTGTTCATTTTTTTTCACAAAAGAAGCCACATGGCGGTGGCGGTGGGGCATCTAATTAATTGGAACTATGCTCTTGTTTGTGAAGCTGTAGAGATGCTTCTTTTTAGTTGCCTACCGTGTGTGGCTGTGCTGCCTTCTTTTTGTTTTATCCTCACATTTTTTAGATGATTTGCATGTCGACAATTCTTTAATGTTTAATCTCTTTTAGTGCATAAAATGTGGATGGAGTTTCTTGTCCATTCTGAATTGAATGAAAGTGATGTGATTGTCAATGTAGATGCCGTAGCAGCTCAAACCTTTCGATGGTAAGCTCCACTGTTAGTACATACTTAATTAGGTTACAAATAATGCACTGAACCAAACAGCAAACGACGTTTGATCGTAAGCTTAGGAGGTAAAAAGATGTTCAATGTTAGCTTCCAGTATGTTATCTATTGTATAAGTTTGATCAAGGATGTGTGGAAGTTGAAGGGGGGTTAGCAAGGCGTTAACTTTCCTTTCACTTTTTGTAGCTTGACCGCCGAACAATGTCAGTAGCAATCCGATTCTTGAAGGCAAAGACTCCAGAGCAAAGAGCTGCAGTTGATCTGGACACCCATTACACCAAGGTAATGGAGCATGAAAGAAAACCCTACTGAAACTTTGTACTGATAACTCAAGTTGAATTATATGTCTCTGTTACAATGAGAGATGCTGATTGCTGGATGGCCACCAGAAACTGAAAATGATTGATGCGTGCAGGAATATCTGGATGAATGTATTGGCTCCAGCACTAGACGGCAGATTCTGTATCAAGTAAGAACAGCAACATTTTCTGCACCCTTTCTTGCCTGAGCTCAGAGGCTCATCTTTTCACGATCCAAAGCTGTTTACCTGTTAGACATCCTTGCACCTAAACCCATAACTGGTCTCAAAGTTACCAATTGCAGTTCTAGAAAAAAATGTTACCTTTATATCTAAAAAGTGATGCTGCTTCTCGCAGGAGTATGTGAAAGGTATATCATCTACTGGGATGCAGATGAAGTATGGCTTTGATGGTCAAATCAATGCATGTTGGACACATAGGGTGACGAAATCAGATGTAGAAGCAATTCGGAGTGGTGGTTTCCTTGTGTCGGTCATTCACGGCAGGTAAAACATGGTTCTCTCTATCTTGTCAACCTCTGTTAGCAGTATGTGCTTGTTCCTACTTACTGTTCCGTAACTGTTCCAAGGTTTGACCATCTGTAAATAGTTAATCCTAAACATGTAGCACCTACTAGTACTAAGGTTAGGTTTTCATGTGTCAGTCAGCTTTCAGAACTACTTGTCAGTAAGTAATCGCTAATCGTACCTGTGCCTGCTCAAAGACTAAGCCATGGACTTTTAAATGATTTAGGTATGACATCATTGCACAAATATATTACGCAAGGAGACTCGCCGAGAAGTTGCAGCCAATTGCTAGGATGGTTGATCTCCATGGTGGCCATCTAGTGAGTCATGAGAGAACCGAAGAGGTATGCTCACATTCCTCGAGTAGATGATTGCATGAGAATGAAGATCTGTAAAGCAAAAAGTATGTTATTATCATATGGTTGGCAATATCTTCTGCACAAAACATTGGCCAAAGATAAATCACTGATATCCTATAACATGCATATATGCTTGGTTGTGTATGTAGCAAATCAGTCTCGCAAACCCCTGCCCTGGGAAATGGAACTTCCTGAAACAATTTCTCTGAGCCTTATTTCAATAAATAGTTATTCTAATCCTTGATGCTTTTCAGGTAAACCAAGCTCTTGCCGAATTGATCAAGGCTACGCAGGCAGGAACCAGTCCCGAGGACTGGACGAACTTAGTCCATGAAAGCTCCGGTAAGTCATTTTTTAACTACTCAAGGGTTTGCTTGTGTCTCAAGATATCTAATAGGGCTACTTTCCTGAATCAAGAGGCGACAGCACCAAACATTAAAATCTAATCTGTTAGTATGGTTGGTTGGTTGTGTCAAACAGGGTGGTTGCTGGGGAAGAAATCAGCGGATAGAAAAAAGAGCAAAGAAGGTTGGGCGGCCGAATCTCGGTCAACATCATCTGGCATCCTTACAACAAGACTATATTCTTCGCTTGTGTATTTACTTAGTCTGTTTGTGTTGCTATTTGAATTCATGAGGAAAGGTAATAGAAGCCTAAGACCAGCCAAAGTTGGACCTACCCTCACGTAATCGAGCTTTACAATCCAAAAGAGACCCCTCCTTCCAAAAAAATTTCAACATATAAGGTAAAGTTTATACCTTTAGCTAGCTTCCCACTTAATTGCTCAGCTAATTAGCAAATGATCACCTTGATCCAACTCGTACATTGATGTCGTGCAGGAGGGGTTACCAGAACCTGTGTTGTTTTTCTTACATAGCTCGTTAACCGGTGGTTAATCCCGAAACAGAGCATGAGAGCAAGGAATGGGAAGAGGTGATGGAAGAGAGCTATGGTCCGAGGCTTCAAGCCATCAGCGAAGGCAGAGATCATCAGATGTAAAGCTCCGACGCCCTCCACTTGGTGTACATAAACAGAAACACAGAGACGAGAGATGTACAAGATGGGAAACCAGAGGAAAATATACATGCAAAGTTGAATTTTTGTGAAAGACATTGAACAACACTCACAGTGTAACGTACAGTTGATTGTTTGTGTGAGAATTGATGAAGCAACTATATGTATCCGATCCATTTTGTGGGGAGCATCAAGCATATGTTTATCTTAATGAATTCTCTTTACTACTTCATTTCCAACGATAAGCATTAATTAGCGAAAGAACGTTTGTGCAGAGTTTGGTTAATCAGAATGATACCCACAACCTATCTCTGTGAAATGCTTGTAACACTCGTTTAGCTTAAAAAAGACTGTTCCTTTTCTTCTCTAGAGATAAAAAAAAAAAAAAAAAAACCCTCAAATACTACACCTACTCCGTAAATTATCCGCTGGGAGTCGACGAGACTCGAATACACCATCTTTGAGACGCTGGAGAAGGAAGAACTCTGCTGTGTGTCTTTTTAAGAAAAGAAAAATGTGTTACTCTGTTTTTATGTTACCCCTGTTTCTTTCTAAGAAAGAGATTTTGTTGGTATGCCCACAATTCACTTCAATTCAATCACATGAGCAAGATTGACAATATAAAGGAGCAAAAAGAGGGAGAGAGAGAAGACGTGCCTGAAGTTGTAATTCGTCGGCGGACGGTTGCTGCTGTCTCTGTACAGTCTACTCTGCAGTGACCATTGGGGAAGCTGTGAATTGCTTTGCACTCAGAGAGAGCGAAGCTGATAGCTGGAGAAGGAACACCAGCAATCATGAATTGGGTGGGAGAAGAAGGGTATTTATCTTGAGTAAGTTGTCAGACTTTTAGTTGAAGGAAAAGTCGTTTAAAGAGGCAGAGGAATCGGGCGGGTAATATTCCTTTCTGGGTTCCGTTTGTTGTTGGCTGCCTCTGAAGAATATTCCTTCCTACTCTTATTCTTTCTCCTCATGGTTGTTTTTGTTGTCAGGATGTGAGTGTTTTGGAAGAGCCAATATAAGGTGGTAAGGATCTAGAGAAAAGAAATGAGTGCAGTCTGTATGAATTAGATACGAGGGTTGAAGTTCAGCCATGGAAGCAAAGCAAGCTCTCTTCAATTGCAGAACACTGAGAATTTTTAGCTCAGAAACAGGAACAGGCTGATTCTATATTACATTAGGGAAAGAAAGAAAAAAGCTATAAGATGTAAAATAGAAATTGACACTGTAATTACTTGAAGCTGGAGAGAAGAAGAAAAAAAATCATGTTGCAGGGTTGGATTCATTTGTTTGATCATCAACGGTATTTTCTTTGTATTCCCATCAATATTCATCCAAGTATGTATAAAGCATCTCGTCTTTCTTCGATTTCCGCCGGCTAAGCAAAGCCTTGAGGATGCGTTTGCTTTTGCTTGGGTATTGTTCAATGTCTTTAGAGTTCTCCTTCTCGGCTGGGACTCGCATCGACAATGATTTCCGTGGCTCTGATGGGTACTGTGCAGAGGATCAAGAACAGAAATGAAACAGAGAGTTAGTTCCGGGCAAATGCGAGTTAGTTAACTGGTTATGTTGATCATTAGAATGATACAGACTACAGAGAAGTATAGTCGGTGTGCATTACCCGTCGTCTTGCTGCGGAAGCAGCACTTGGTGTAGTAGGTCTACTTGCTCCTGGTGTCGTTGGTCTACTTGACACAGACCCAGAACGCAGAAGAGGGAACCGGTGTGGTGACACTGTTCGCTTATCTGATTCAATGGCAAAATAAATTATTTCAGTTCAGAAAATCAAGTAGTAGGTAAATGGTGTGTTTGCTTTGGCAAAAAAAAAGAAGGTAAAGTTGGCTTAAAAGCTAAAACAAACACACTTAAAACTATTTTTCAATCTGAAAGGAAGAAAAGTGGTCTCTAACCTAGTTCTTTCTTCGATGCCGTGCCAGTAAAGGAAAAGGTTGAAGATCGCTGAGGAATTCGAGGAGATGGCGATGGTGTGCTAGCTTTGCTACAAGTATGAATGAATAACTTCATTATTACTAGCCAGAAACTATTGCAGTTTTCTGTATTCCAAAAGGCTGAGGGTATGTCAGTCATACCTTACTGAAGCTGGTGGTGTTTCCTTAATGGTAGCTCGAACAGCTTTGGAAAGCAGAAAAGATGTGTACAAGCAAATTAGACTATGAAATAGTGTCTGCCAAAGGAACAACAAACGGAAGAAAAGCAAAATACTCATAGTACCACTTCTAAATTGGCGCCAATCATCTTCATCATCTAGACTGCATCCTTGGTATTTTGCTTTAGTACGGATGGAACCTTGCATTGTCTCCCCAACTTAAGACATCAAATTGAGAGATTGGGTATGAGTCTAAATGTCAAATCATTGAAATCCGTAAGGATAGAACAGAAACTTGTTTTCAGAAGACAAAAGCATGGATTAGAATTATTACCTGGCAGAATGTACCGCTTGTGGTACTTTGGCGTATTTATCACCAGTGACTGTTGAGAAATGCCTTCATGATCAATATACTCTTGGCAAGTCCTTAATCTCTAACACACCACAACAGGAAAGGAGAAAGCCAATGTCAAGGCCACCATAATCAATGTACAATGGAAAATGAACTCATCATGAACAATGAACAACTGATTCAAAGCTTATTCTACATTTCCAGACTAGCGAAAGCAGATAAGTGCCATTGCATTTATGATCTCAAAGAAAGTGTCCACCATACCATAGCAAACCATGTATCAAAGGAACCAGTGAGCAATACCTGTTCGAGACAGGACACTCTAAACTCGGTTCCAGTAACTTCATCTACTTTTTCATCCAAGAGATCATTAACCTTATAAGTCACTGAACCCAAATGATCCACTGTATTCACAAGAGCTTTGATTGCATAATCCTTTAACGTTTCCACCACTCTGCAAAATCAACACTCTGAGATTTAGTAAATGAACCCAAAGATGCAAACAAAACAAAAAAAAACTGAACTGGGCTGCTTCATCTTACATTTGCTTCTGGTCATCATTCGTATAGGATAGCTCAAAGTACTCGGCAGCTGAGTACAACTGTGTTCTTAAATTCTTCAAATCCTGAAGTTCAGAGACAGCAAGAACTCAACACTCTGGCTTAACTAGATTCAGGTAAAAGCACCAAAAGCATGTGCTAGTAAGATTTCAATGTGATTAGAAGGGGAGCTAGTAACAAAAGGGCACCCTACTAAGACTAGAATGTGGTATAAAGCCTATGAGCATGGGAACCATTGTGCTATCACATTAAATCTAACATCACGTATACGCAATATCTCCATCCAAAAATAGCAATTTTGCCATAGTTTCGTACGAAGTATAAGCTAATGTTTTATGTCAACGCTTCAACAAGTAGAGGTACCTTGAGACTATCTGCGAAGAGCAAGCTCTGCTGCATAGAGACCTCATCATAATTTGAAGCCTCTCTAGAGACCGAGGATGCGGTCATGGTAACCATGGAAGAGAAGTACTTCTTCAAACAAGCCCTTTCTCTCTCTGCTAGAGCCGCAATGAACAGTCTCACTGCAGAAGTAAGACCAAGACAAAAACATGATTCAACATTGAATCATAAGCTACAACTAAGCTGAGCCATAGTTGCTTCAGAATGATGGAGTCCCAGTAGCTTCAAATGGATAAGAAGCTGAGAAGTATAATAGCTAATATAATAACCAGAAACACTCCACTAGAGCTGCATCATGAATCTACTGCAAACGTTCAAACTCGGGGGAAAAAAAAGCATGAAGAATCAAATGCCAGGAGACAGAAACAACCTTTAACAACAAGATAACAAGAGAAAAGAGACAAAAGCAACAAACTTGAGCTCAAGATTTCCTACAGACTACAGATTCCTTTCTAAAATTTGAATTCTATAATCCATACCCTACTTTCAGCCATTAGACAAGCTTCTGAAACTGCTCAGAGAATGGGGAAAATATATACATTTAGAGGAGAAAGAGAGAGAGAATCACACCAAACACTCCCAACAACTGCATTTTGCTCCTCCTGAAGAGACCTAAATTAGTAAATGCCATCCTGCATTCTTCAACTATACTCCTCCTTCTCAAACAAAGTAATAATATAAATTCACAACCCTTAAAAGTAATCGACACCCAATTCTTTAAGTACATCCAAAAAGGGGAAAAGATAATCATTTCCCGTGAATTCCCCTTGTTTGTTTGATTCCCAGATGAAGCGCATCAAAAGCAGGAACAAGGAAAAACTACTATTTTAATCCCCAACAGATTCACCTAAAACCCTCACCTGATTCCTCAACCCAATAAGCAGAACCAGAAAACAGTGTCAATTATACAGTTCTAGCCTTCTAGGCAATGAAGAATCAAAGAGACTAACCTGATTCTCTCTCTCTCTCTCTCTCTCTCTCTCTCTCCCAAGCGAGAAACCCTTCTACGCTGCAAAACCCAGCTGCCCCATCGACAAACGAGCAGAAGACGTAAAGGCAGGACGCGTTTCAGAGTGGCTGACCCCTCTTGCTTCCTAATGCTAGCACAACGACGGCGTTGTCTGACTAAGCAGTCGAGTGAGGACAATTGCTCTCGAGTCCCAATGGCTTAAATTGTTTGTAGAAAGAAGGAGGAGGTGAGCTGGTGAGGTATATAAAGCCAAGAGGGAAGGGGGGAAATGAAGCGGTACTGTAGCCAGGGAGGGAAAGAGAGACAGAGTGATAAGAAAGAGAGTGGTATGAAGAAATCGTGCCAGGAAGCAGAAGGAGAAGAAGAAGAAGAAAGGGAAAAGGGAAATAAGCGCTGCGTTGAGGGGAGCACGTAGTGCGGGAGAGGCTGCGTGATTGAAGGAAGAAAAAAAGCCAGAGTGGGAATTTGGAATTTGGGGAAGAAAGAGATTTTCTTGTTGGTGTTTGAGGAAGGATTAGAAATTTGATGGTCAAAGGTTGGTGGGAGAAGAAGAAGCGAGTCGCACTCAGTGGGGAAATTTAGCACCTGTTTTGTTTTTTTCCGAGGGTTAATATTTTCGTATGCCCTGAACTTTAACCAAAATAAACATCCTGACCAATCTTTTCGATATATAACATCCTTGCCCGAACTATACACCAAAATAAACAATTTGGCCATATTCGACTTTTGACCGTCAACTTGGACGGTCAAATGCGTTGACCATTAGTCAACGCGCCACATCACTGCCAACTCAGCAAGTTTAAACAATTTTTTTTAATTTACACCTATTTCATTTTCTTTTCATTTATCATTTTGACAAAAAAAAAAATCGGGACAAAAAGCCCCACCCCGAGCCCTAAACTAAACCCTACCTTATCCATATCTCAACCCCAACCCCATCCCCATCCACAAATTCACCCGCCGTCACTCACCTTCTCCTTCCTTCGTCGAAGCTCCTCCATCGACCGACAAAAATCTCCGGTATTCCGTCCTTTTCTGCCACCGTCCTCTCCTCCGCTGCTGCTTGTTTAAAACGTAAATCGAAACCCATTGGGGGAAAGAAAAACAAGATTAAGAGAGGAAGGCCAAAGTCCCCAAATTGATTTGAGTGAGCCAATGTAACGAAGGAAGCACCACCATGAAAAACACGATTTGTGCTTCCCTCAAATCAATTTCCTCTCAACCATGGCTGCTCCATCTCCCCCATCCTCCCGATCTCGAATTCCCAAAATGCCGTCACCACCACCATCGTTCCTTCCGTCGCCGCGTCTGCCCAATCCCAGCTTCGATCGCCACCCCGACCTTCCGCTCCTTCATCAACAAGATCTCCGACACCGTCCGCAACGGCCTCTCGCAGCGCCGCCCGTGGGCCGAGCTAGCTTATCGATCCGCCGATGCCTCCGCCGCCGCCGTCGAAGGTTTGCAGGAGGCGCTGGGCTATTCTATCCTTCTCTACAACATCTTTGGCGGCCGGAATGGAGGAAGAGAGGAGGAGAGGAGAGGAGACTGGAGAGGAGAGGAAGAAGGGGAAGAATCAGGTTAGGGCTCGGGGTGGGGTGTTTTGTCCCGATTTTTTTTTGTCAAAATGATAAATTAAAAGAAAATAGAATAGGTGTAAATTAAAAAAAATTGTTTAAACTTGCTGAGTTGGCAGTGACGTGGCGCGTTGACTAACGGTCAACGCGTTTGACCGTCCAAGTCAAAAATCGAATCTGGCCAAATTGTTTATTTTGGTGTATAGTTCGGGCCAGGATGTTATAGATCGAAAATATTGGCCAGGATGTTTATTTTGGTTAAAGTTCAGGCCATACGAAAATATTAGTAATTGGGCTTTATTTTTGGGCCCAACTTTGATGTGGATCCCCAACCATTCATGAGAGGCTTTTTCTTCTGTGGGCTAATCACTGCAGTGGGCCATCAGTTTTATTTTTATTTTTATAATGGACAGTAGGCCATCAGTTGACAAGCAAATTATAGTGTGTGTCGATCAAAGACCAAAATGAATGCGTGATTTGCATTTTGCAAGAGATGGTTCTTATTGTTGTGTTCGTTTTTGTGGTGTTCTTAAACGATTATATTTAGTATTGTAACCGAGAATTTGAAGGGTGGGAGAAGAAGTTCGAAAGACTTAAACTTTGTTCATCAAATAGGGAGTCAAAATTTTATAAATTATTTTGTTTGTTGGTTTGGTATATCCTTAAATCTAGTGGGGGATTAGAACTCCGAATGCGGGTATTGCTATTTGCTTATATTAAGTTTTGAGAACTAAAAAAGAAGTAGGAATACGAGGCTATAATTTTGGATCGGAACTCCTCAATTCTAGAACCGCTTTCTCATTATGATCATTGGCAGGTTTAAGATAGGAGCTCTCGTCCCTTACGGGTTTAATGAAATTTAAATCAGTTTACGACATTGAAATATCATATAACACATAAATGTTGAGTTTAGAATGAGCGACATAAGCGAACCGTGTCAAACAATAAAAGATTTTGTGCGGGTCAACTCGAACCACAAGAGAAGGCAAGAAACTATCAAGCACGAATGGAGGAGGCGAGAGAGCGTAGATAAAGAACAAAACGAGACAACTTTTTGTTTAAACTTGCCGATGTGTCTATCATCTCTTTCTACACAATGATTTGCAAGAGATTAACGACGGTAATAGGGTGATTTTAAAGTCTGGTTAGCATTGGGTCTAATTAGCACTAATCACCATAAGTAACAATTTGGAGTTCATAATAAATGGATTTATTTGTTTACAAGTTCATGTTACAGCCATTAATCATAAAACAAAAATATAACTATCATCACCGCCGCATCGTACAGATTCATGTTCACACGCCAAAATTGGATCCGATTTGAATCTCATGGGGAATCTTCTTCTTCTATATCAAAGCTTTTATTTCACAACTACAAATCCCGATTCCTAAAACTACACAAATCGAGATTCAATTATAACGCAGCAGTAGTATGAATTAGTTTGGTGGATGTGCCCTAGAATTCCAGATCAAAAGTTAATATAGGATCCATGTATGGATAAGATTATTTACGGGTCGTTTGGATGCAGTATTTTGATGAGGTAATTTGGTCGAAATAACTCAGAATGAGGTGTTTCAATCAAAATAACTCGTTTGGGAAAAATAAAGTAGAATGTGGTATTTTGTCCATGAGTCAATTGAAATAACTCATTGTGAGTTATTTGAAATACCTACCCACCCAGTGGCGGACCCAGGATTTTGGGATAGGTGTGTCGACCAATAAAAGAGAATTAAAAATTAATTAATTAACGTTAATAAATTAATTAATTTAAAATAAACAAAAAAATTATTCAAAAATTTCACCAATTTCATTATTTATTACAGTGAACCACGACGTTTTTTCATATTCTTAAAGGTTTCTTAATTGCATTGTCCATTAGGTTGCAAATCAAATATTTTTTATGTACAAAATGAAACAATTATTCATAAATTGGTCACTCAACTTATACCAAAGATTGTTCTTGATTCAAATCATATATGGAAAATGTCATTTTGTAGCTTTCAGTTGCAAGAGGTAAAGTCAATACTAATTTAAGATGAGAAATTTGGTATGAGAAGTTCGAAGGAAGGTGGCCACATGTGTCAACGTGGAAATTTGAATGAGCATGAGGACGTCGTTGGCTCGATGCTGATAATTGAAGGGTGGCTACAGGCGTCAACGTGGAAAGAAATAACTAAACTACAAAGCAAGTTGAAAATTAACTTAAAGAAAAATCTATCGAAGAAGCTATGGAGAAAGACAGCCTGTAATTCACTATCTAATTATTTGACTCACCCAGCTTATTAATCAAATTTAAGTCTCATTCAAATTATCGATGTTGTCTCTAAGGTGATAGCTATCTTTCTAAATACTCATTATGTACTAAGTAGTCAATTAATTGTTTACTCTTGTGCAACCAACTAATTAACTACCTAATCTGAAATCTGATAACTACTATATTTACATATTTTAATAATATTATGACAATAATTTTTTTTGTAATGTAATAAGGTCTGTCGATTACAATTATTGAAGTGTGTCAAAGGTCCCATATTCGTATTTTTTTACATCTAAAATTTGTGGGTTCTTCACAAAGATTTCAAACCAAGGTGTGTCAGGTGACACACTTGGGTCAAAGGTGAGTCCGCCCCTGTACCCACCCCCTAGTTATTTCAAATACCTCATCTCACAACTTCTTTTTCCACTTCATCCATTCTTTAAGTGTTGAAATACCACAATATTTGAATGTTTTATCCAAACAAGACAATTACACCAATTACCACATTTTAAAATAAAATACCACATGAAATGCCACATAGCAAAATAATGCATCATTTGGATTCGAAATACCATAGAACCAAAATGATGCATCCAAACGACCCGTTAGCTGATTTTTCTGATAGACAACGATGATGGAGTGATATATGCGAATTTCGAACACTGTCTACTCGTCAAGTCAGTAGTAGTGTTGTAACTCTACTTATGGTTTGCATCGTAGAAACTTAAATTCGTGTAACAAAATGGCTACTACAATCACGTGATCTTGTAGTTTTTATTGATATGTGAGATAATCACGACAATAATTCACATGTAACAAAAAAACACTGGGATCGCACATGCTATTAGAGATATCAATTCAAATTCAATTCATACATCTAACAAACACAATTCACTCATCCATTTCGATCCACCCCCATAAATCCATCCGTCCATCAATCAAAATGTAGAGTGAATGCAATTAAAAGGATATTTAGATTAGATGGGCTATTAAGTAGTAATTATTAGCAGCCCCACCAATGCCGGCCACCGTTAATTAACAAGTGATGATCGTGTTTTTTGGGTATTCGCTAATCGTAATTAATTACTGTACATACGTTCATTTCCCCCCACCCCCTACACTCATTGTATTAAATCCTCAACTTAATTTCCCAATAACCACGCCACATAATAATTACACATATAACCACTCCACTTATCCCACTAATTATTAATTACTGCGCCTTCCTTCTTCTTTTTTTCACCGTAACTCTCACATCATTAATTTGATTTTTTTTTACACCCCACGAATTAACCACTCTCCCACACACACCTATAAATAACTTCGAACCACAATTTCACCCCCTTAGAGCCACAAACAAGGAATACATATCATGAACATGAACAGTAATTACAGTGCTTATGAAATGCTAGCAGCCATGGAGCAAAAGCCGCCGCTAGTTCTCGACGATGATTGGTCTTTCGTGGAAGACTATTACGATGAGTAAGTCCTTTTTCTTTAACGTCCTCTTCTGTCGATACACCGACTATTAATTTTTATCGATTATTGCTATTGTTTATCTATGTTTTCTTAGTAACGGAATCGCGCTACTACTTCTCAATTAAAATGATTTCATCTCATAATATGACTTTTTTTTTTACTACATGCAGACTACGTCTACTCGAGCCCCAACTGCCGGCGCCGGCGCCGGCTTTATACACTGACAGCAATATGGACGGACTCTCGGGCCCGTATTTGTACGAACTGGGCGACATAGATCAACTATGGGCCCAGTGGCCCAATGACTATTCTAATATCACGTTGCCCAGCCCAATAATCGAATTTAGTGAAACGGCGCCGCAGCCGCCAAATATCGATAATTTCCTCACCGGTCCCGTTACATTCGACGTTGCGCCGCCGGAGACCGTTACAGTGAAGCGGAGGAGGAGCTGCGGCGGCGGCGGAAGGGATCATCGGCGAGGAGGTTTGGAACTGGAGGAAATACAGAAGTACTTCGACGTCCCCATCACTAGAGCCGCCAAGGAAATGAAAGTGGGTTTAACGGTGCTGAAGCGGCGGTGCAGGGAATTGAACATAATGCGGTGGCCGCACCGGAAAATCAAGAGCCTGAATTCGCTCATCGACAACGTTAAGGAAATGGGGATGGGAGAGGAGACGGCGATGCTGGAGGAGCACCGGAGGATGATTGAGAGGGCGCCGGACATGGAGCTTACGGACAAGACGAAGAGGCTGCGGCAGGCTTGCTTCAAGGCGAACTACAAGAAGCGGCGGCTCTACAACCATATCGCTCCGCTGCCGTTTTAATTTCCCGGTGGCCGGAGTGTTATTAATTAGTTTATGACGGCTGTTTTTTTTTTTTTTTTTTGTCTCGTGTGTTTTTCCTTTTAGTGTCCAGCAATGGTTCTTTTAGTGTCCAATGGCCGGAAGGTGTCTGGATGTCTGCACATTACTTCAAGAATATTGCTTTTTAATTTTAGATAAACTAATTTTTTTTTTTTTTTTATGCGAATCAAAAAAGCTTGTATTGAAGCACCGGCAAAACATCAAGGAAAATCTTGATGTGCCTCTCAAACAATTACAACCAAACCAAAAGAAAACCTATCAAGGTATACTATCTATATACTCTAATTCCGCCTGGAGAGCAGGGTCACTAAATACTCTATGAGTTACATCAGCTTTCACTTGCTTCACTAATACATTAGGGGGTCGAATACCAGTTGAGCCATACAACCGGCTACATCTCTCACGCCAAACACAACTGATCACTGAGCTCCACATTAGCCGACACAAACCATGCATGGAAGTCTTTTTCCCCCAGTGCCTACAACACCAGGTCACCACCGTAGCCCAGTCACCCTCCCCTGGGGGAGCCAGCTGCTTCATACATCCTCTGATCACCGAAACAGTATAAGCACAGGAAACCAAAAGATGATGACGTGTTTCAACACCCCCTGGACACAGAAGACATAGCCCAGAAACCTGTTTGCCCCATGACAGAAGCTTATCCTGCAGTACCAATCTGTCTTGCATAGCCATCCATAGGGTAAAACCATGTCTAGGAATAACTTCCTTTGACCATACCAGTTTGTGCCATTCCACAGTAGGTTGCCGCTCTCTAATTGCATTCCACACTCGTTTAACAGAGTATCTTTGCATCTGCTGACCTTGCCAACACAGACTGGGGGGAACACCTGAAATAAAACCAGCAGCAATATCTCGACATTTCAAAAACTGCCTCCAAGTCCATGTCCTTGCAGATAAGGTCGATATATCCCATAATGTCCTCTGCTTTAGTCGATACCTTGAGACCCAGGCTACCCAGAGTGAACCACCATTTGTCAAAATCTCCCAAACATGCCTTAACACACAGGCCTTGTTCCAGAGACTAAAATTTCTTATTCCCAGACCCCCTTCACTCTTTGGTAGTGCCAGTTTATGCCATGCCATCACAGCCCTCTTCCTTGTACCTCCATCAGCTGAGTCCCAAAGAAACTCATTGCACAACCTTTCTACCTCCTTAATTATATACTTAGGGAGCAGAAAAATGTTAAGCCAATATTGCAAAGTACTAGAAATGACAGATGATATCAACTGAACTCGCCCTGCATAAGTCAATAACCGCGACCTCCAGCCTCTAAGTCTCTGTGTAATCTTATCAATTAACACTTGACAATCCTGCTTAGAGAGCTTACCAGTTATCAGAGGCACTCCCAGATATCTGACAGGGAGGGATCCCAGAGGAAACTCTGTTATAGTGGAGATATACTGCTGCTCTTCCCTCGATATACCAGCACAGAATAATTGGCACTTGGCTGCATTGCACTTCAAACCAGAAAGAGTATAGAATTTGTCCATCAACCTTCTAATTCCTGCCACCCCTCTCACTGAACCATTTGTGAAGACCATCAAATCATCCGCAAAACAAAGGTGCGTGATCATTAGTGGTTTACAACGTGGGTGGAAAGGGATCTGGTTCTCCCTTGCTGCTTTCCCCGCAAGACCATCCAGGACTTCCATAGCTATAGTGAAAAGGTAGGGTGACAGAGGGTCACCCTGCCTCAAACCTTTTTGCGCCCTGACATTACCACACAACCCCCCATTCAGAGCTATCTTAATCATCGGAGTAGTTACACAAGCAATCAGAAGCTTCAAGAACCTAGGTGGGAACCCCATTGCCTCCATGACAGTAAACAAAAATTTCCAGTTTACAGAGTCAAAAGCCTTCATGATATCAATCTTTACCACACATCTAGGGCTTATATTTTTATAGTGATAATTCCTCACAAGCTCAGAAACTAACAAAATGTTGTCACTAATAGCTCTTCCTTTTATAAACGCAGATTGAGATCTGCTTATAACACTTGGAAGCACCTTTGCTAGTCTATTTGCTAAGAGCTTTGAAATTCCTTTGTATAACGTGTTACAACACGAAATAGGACGAAAATCCTTCATATTTTCGGCACAAGGAACCTTTGCCACCAATGTAAAAATAGTGCTGTTCACTATAGCAGGCATAATTCCAGTTGCAAAGAAAGAAAGGGTTACCTCTTCCACTTCCTTCCCAATGATGTCCCAGTGAGCTCTGAAGAATTCCGCAGGAAAACCATCCGGGCCTGGGGCCTTGTCCCGGCCAAGAGAGAAGAAGATACTCCTTATTTCTGTTCTTGTAATTCCCTGCAGTAGAAACTCTCCCTCTTCCCTAGTAAGCTTATGCTGTAATAACTCTTGATAAAAAGCTACTGACTGCTGCTGAACTTGTGAATCCTCAGTCCCAATTAATTTTGAGTAGAAGTCCACTGCAACTGAACCAATCTCCTGAATATCAGTAACAATTAACCCCTGATCATTTCGCATTCTGGTTATCTGCTGCCTCTGTGTCTTAACTTTGACCAACTTGTGAAAGTAGGCTGTATTAGAATCTCCTTCCTGAATAGCCTGAGCCCTAGATTTTTGCTTATAGTAAAGCTCCTCAGCCTTTTTAAGTTCTCCATACTCCAGTCCCAATTTCTGCTCCTCTGCAACATTAATATCACTAGGATCATTCAGTACCTTTTCCTGAGCTTTCTCCAGTGCCTCAACTGCCACCCTTACTCGACAAGAAATATCTGAATATGCTACTCGATTGAGCTGCTTCAGATCATTTTTCACTTGAGCAAGCTTTCCATAGAAGACATAAGAGGGGTACCCCACAACCTTCTTCTTCCAAGCATGTAGAATGATATCCAAATATTTAGGGTGGGATTGCCAAAACACAAAATATTTAAATGGTCTAGGTAAGGTCTTCAGGTTTGGATTTGTGTTCACAATCAGACCACAGTGATCTGATACTCCAGGAGGGTTTGTGTAAGCAGAACTATCCTTAAATCCTTCGAGCCATGCCTCATTAACAAGAATACGATCAATTCTACGAGCTATTGGATTGTCCCTCTGATGATTCCACCAAGTAAACCAGCTGCCAGTTGTCTTATGTTCTGTTAACTCCATACCCTGTATCCAATAACAAAAATCCTGCATACTCTGGGTTATTACCTGGATGCTTGAAGTATCAGTTACTTCAGAGATGGCATTAAAGTCCCCCATATAAAGCATTGGCACTCCATTATCCTTTAGTTTTACCAGCTCTTGGTACAGAATTCGACGATCTTCTTCCTTGTTAGGGCTATAGACAAAAACCACTGAAAAAGGCTTAACGTCATCAACCCTTACCTGTATATAGTGGCTACCTTCAGCAACCAGAGTAACTCTCAACCCTGCCCTCCAGAATATCCATACCCTACCATTATCAGACTTAGCATAATTTGATAAATGCTCCCAGGCAGAAAAACGACCCTTCACTATAGTATTTTTATTTACCTCCTTTACTCTAGTTTCTAACAGACCTATAATATCTATATTCTTTGCCCTCAGCTGTTCTAGTACTGCTGAGTGCTTATCAGGAGCATTGAAACCCCTGATATTCCAGCTTAGGATTCTCATTTGCGCTTCTTTCCTCTACCTCTCCCTTTTGGAGGGGAGGGAGGAAGAGGCTGAACAGCAACCCTCACAGTTTTCCCATTAGCCTGACCCGCAGCCAGCTTGCTCGATAGATTGCGTGGCCCTTGAGAAGTAGACCCTGAACCAACCCAGACCTTATTCTTCTTATTGACCACCAGTGTAAAGCCATCTGCATCAACCAAACCTCCCTGTGGCGGTGGAGTATTAGCATCTGCATTCTGAATAGCACCCACTGGTTCCTCAATCAGCACTGCCTTACCTTTATCAACCACACTTGCTGCAGGTGCAACACCATCCACAGCTTCTAGTACTGCTGCAGGCTCTGTCTGTATTTCCTTTCCTCTGTCTAAATTATCCGTCTGAATCTCGCCAATAACAGGAACCTTCTTCCTCCATTCTTGCTTTGCAGTCTCTCCTGTCATGCTGCAGCTATGCCCAAACATACTACACTTTTCACACACTTTCGGCATGTGGCAATACTCAACCTCAATGAATATCTCAGGTAGCCCATCTGGAGTAACACTCAGCTTCGAAATCTTCTTTGAACTGGCCTTTACCTCAATACAGATTTGAGCAGTTCCAACCTTCAGACCTCGAGAAGTGGATTTATCCATACAAAGTGGCCGACCCAGAGAGCTAGCTACACGCCCCAGCCCCTCTTTAGAAGTTAGTTCTGTTGGCAAATGCGTGAGTTTTACCCAAATTGGCAGAACCGAGTTATCTAGCTTCAAAGGGCTAATCCCTAGCTCCCATTTTCGCAGAAACAGAGGATTCTCCCTATGATGCCAAGGTCCGCTTTCGAAGACCCATTGACAGATCTCGGCATTTGGAAATTGAAAGAGGACTAACCTTCTCCCCATTCCCGATACTCGCACTTCCCCATCCTTCCCCCAGATCCAATTTGCCCAGTACCTGATAGCCGATAGCGACGCCGGGCGATCAATAAACTGCCCTACCAGGCTATTCTCCCAACGTTTCGCACCTTCTTCCACAACTTCTCTCGGAATCCTCAGCGAGCCATTTACAAACTCCGGCTCAAAGTAATCCAACCTGTTATCCTCCGGAATCCCGAATAAAGACACCCACGAACGGCCGTCACCGACGGCTGCCGCACCATCAGTGACGGCCGCCATCGGGCAGAAATCGCGATTTAGGGTTCAGAGAAGAAGAGAGAGAAGAGAGAAGAATTTTTATCTTTTTAATAGTTAAGAGATAAACTAATTTCTAAATTGACATTTTTTTATTTAATATAGAAGAATTTTATAATTTTATATAGCATTGGTGGTATGGGGTTTTGTCTTTATGGTACAACTTGAAATTTTACCTTTAATGTTATGTGACAACTTCATATTGTACCTATACTATTTTATGGTACAATATGAAGTGCATGAACTTGTACATTTATGTGACGATACAATTTTAATTTTTAACGTTATAGTACAATCTAAACTTATACATTTAACGTTATAGTACAAAGTTGTACATTAAAGTACACATTCTTTATAGCATAATAGAAATGCTCTTTAATATAAAGAATGCATGTTTGTAAGCGATGACATTAAACTCTTAATCGAAAAATATTGTTTATTTACTAAATCTATCGTGAACATACCTTAAAAATTCTCATTCTTTAAATATTATGTCAATTTATGATGGTTAAACTCTTTAATATTGACCCATTCTTTTGGGGGAGTATTTCTATAATTTTATTTGTTTTAATGAACTGGTTGTTTATCAAGTTTCAGTGTAGCGTCTTATATAACGATTTGTATAATTGAAGACAATCAAATCCATAATCTTGAATAATATATGCTCCAAATTTCTGGTGTATATATGCTCGTTCGGTAGTTAATCAGTGTCTAAAACTGTACTATACTGGTAGTTCGACCTAAAAGGTCTCATACCAATAGTTAAATCGGTTGGCAGCTTCAAATAATATGAAATGGTTGAACGATAGTTAAACCATGATTTCAGCACCAATATCCTATGTTGATTTTTTAAGTACAACCTATATGATTTATAGCCCTTATAATAAATTTGTTTCTTAAATTTTGTGGTTTCAAATTTGAAAATTCTTATTGAAATAATGAAATTTTAATGTACTATAGTAGGAACTTGCACACTTTTTTTTTATACTTTTGCTTGGTGAATATTATCCTGAATAAATTACCCTTTTATTTTGTTATTTTTTGTGGTGGGTGGGTAAATTTGAAATGTAGGTAAACAAAAAAACAAACAAAAAACGGGAAAACAAAAACTGTTATAAAACTAATGGAAATGTAAGCAACTACAAGAGAGGATTGCAGGAGGAAAGACACAAAAGAAGTGAGGGGAATAGTTCTTCTTATTCATGTATTCCTTAGTACAAGGAGATCATCTCTTTATAGGCACACATCACATAACCTCTACATTCTTACAATCAATATACATGAATGTGAGAATGAATGTGAAATAGAAATGGGGTGGGGGGTTACATGTAACAACCAATTGTGCATCTAATGTGTCATATGAAGAAATAAATATAAGGAGATGAGTTACATAGAATTTGTAACATACCATGGAGCATCTAATGTTGGTCATCCATAATGATAATAATATTTTCATAACACTCCCCCTTGGATGACCATTAGACATGAATATGCCTCGTTAAAACCTTACTAGGAAAAACCCTGTGGGATAAAATCCTAGTGAAGGAAAAAGAGTACATAATCATCATAATACGCTATTTGAATCTGCCTCGTTAAAAACCTTACCAGGAAAACCCAGTGGGAAAAACCATGGTTAAGGAAAAAAGAGTGCAGTGCGTATATGCTCCCCCTCATGACAACATCAATAGTATTGTGAACAAATCTTTCAAATATTGTCATGGTAAGCTTCTTAGTGAACAAATCTTCTAGATTGTCACTTTATGCATGATCCATTAGGACCATTTTCTTCATACATGATCTTCAAGATCATTTTCTATGAATATAATCCGCAACCAAAAGTCATTTAGACGTCTTGAATCACAAATCTTAACCAAACAATTCATAACAAGTCTCATGAATTGTTGACCATTGTTCATGATCAGATGATGTTGTTATTGTGATTTCTTTGAACTCTCCATGAGATACTTGTACGACCATGAGTAAACAAATTACTCATCTATGATCCTCATCGTTACCAATAGGTAACAAAGTATAACTTAATGAAGTATAGCAATATACATTTTTGCTCTAACGACATTGGCATATGGTACTTCAGGACCTAATAACTCGCTTCTATCTCAAGGCCTAAATTGATCTTTGTTCACTTCTAGTGACCTTATGATCATTTGGCTATTGAACGTATGCAATTTTTCCATACAAAATTGTTCTTTCACTTTTCCGACATTGTCGTCTTGATCCAAAAAGAATCTTCTTAAATCCTCCATGTTCAATTTTCTTTCTTTAAGCAAACCATGCTTTATGAAGCTCTTCTGGAGTTCATATCAACTAAAACATATGAGATCATTATAAAATAATGTCTCGACTCTTTTCTTCCAAATAACTGTAAAACTTAGCTAACACAATTGTACGCAAGCAATTACTTCATAACACAAGGTCACAAGCAAAAGGCACGTCATACACACAACATCACTTAACCAAACCACATTCATAAATCAAACACATAACTAAAACCACAATATCACGCACATAAGCCTATATGTCATTACACAATCACACATGCAAAATGCAAATGCTCTAATGCACTTTATTCGAATTTAATCACGCAATGCTTATACGACCACTTCCTTTAGTAGATATTCACTTAGATGAATATACCATATTCATCCATTTTATCTCAATCCATAAAAAGGATTGTTTTATCGATCGATATTGTTCTCGAGAACTTCACATGTTTGCTTCCGGCAAACTAATCCTTCAAGGAGTTTCGTATAAATATCATTATCAAGGGATCCATACAAATAGGCTATCACAATATCTACCAAATGTTCATGCCTTTTGAACTGCCAAACTATTTAAATTGCACAACATAGTTGCATCCACCACAAGAGAGTATGTCTCTTCATAATTGATGTCAGGTTTCTACCAGAAACCTCTCATGAGAAATTGCATTATATCTCTCGCAATTTCCATACGCATTTGCACAAAACCTATTTGTATCCCGTTAGTTTTACATCTTCAGGTGTAAGGACTTCTGGTCCAAAACTTATACCAAATAGCCTAATGCTTTCTTTTATATTGGCCAATATATATTCCTTTGCATGCATCAATAGACTTTTACTTTTGATCATCTTTGTATCTATCACGTTTAGTGCTACAGCATAACCCTTGTCGACAATAAATACACTTCGGTTCCAACTTTTTTCATACAAGCCAATTAATTGAGATCTCTTCATTTTAAAACGTTCAGGTACCTACTATTCTTCTGGAACTATGATCTCAATTTTATGACTTGACTCTTCTAGAGCTATTTTATCCTCGAGTTTACCATCTTAATTTATAGCTCCTTACTTTCTCGAGGATTTTTATCCTTGGAACCGATTGGTCTACCACGCTTCATGCGCTCGTTTAGACTCGTTAGATTATCCAATATGGACATCAATTTGTATTGGAGCATTCACAACTGGGCATGTGACATAATCACTCCTTTTAGTGAGTAAAAAGGCGTTTGGCAATCAATACGTTTTTTTTTTCCATGAATCACCATATGAACTTCGGGTTCATGTTTCTTGGTTTGAGGATCAAAATGCGATAATGATGATTCCAACTCATATCTATGCCCAACTGTTTACTTTTCTCCCCCTTAACGTTCGAAAAGGAACTCATCAAAATGATGATGTTAGCAAAAAGAGTCATGAAAAAATCTCTCATTGCAATGGACACCATGTCCAATATAAGTTCTGATGGAACTCATAACGTGTTGTGGTGGAGCAATTGGGATGTATTCTGCACACCCAAATTTTCTAGCATTTTAAATGTTTGGTCCCTGACCAAAACCATTTATATGAAAGGGGGGAACTTATGATAACTTGTTGGCTTCATGCGAATTAATGATATCATATGGCTCGATAAGAGATCGATAGACTTAGTTTCTTCTCATAAGAGAAGTTCTGTTTGATTGGATAATCATCAAAATATATCCATCATTCGGCAACTAATCTAGCAAACATCAGGTTGCGTTTAGATAACAGACATATATGACGATATAGTTTATGAATCAATCAAAATCATAAAATTCATATATGATTTGCACGGTGAGTGTATTTTTCTGCATACACTTTTATAAAATCTCAACAGAATCAATTATTTTCACGATTATATTCTCCTCGAGACCATGTATCACATAATCAATCCTTTGATTGATGAATTCTATGAACTCTCACTTAATTTCGTACGATATCTCAATCATTTTCGCATATGTATCCGGGATGGTATGACCGGACATGCCAAAATAAAAAGTTAGCCGATCTTGCAAACTTCTGGTTTACACTTTCATATGTACTAATATACATGTAGTACAAATTTCTCTAGTTAAGTATATGTTCTCTTATAACACATTTCTGATGCAATATCAATTATGATATTCTTTTCTGCGAATATCTTCATAATTCGGTAATGCATCTTCAACTGACAGTTTAGTTCATTCACGTCTCAAAACATTAGCTCTTCTGGAGCCTTCACATACACGTGTACTACATTTTGGCCATGAGGCACCTTCTGATTCGGTGAACTATTGTAAGCGCATATACATAGTGATAATAATATTTTCATACTATAGATATCACCAATATATTGTTTAGTTACTTCAAGTAACAAAACACAATCTCTTCCGGAGATTTTGCTTACTTCATGATATAATACCAGTATTGACTTTTGCAAATATTCATTCTATACAAAAGCATACAAAATAACAACAACAACAACAACATATATGTGTTTCATAACACATTTCGGCATACGAAGGTTACAGTATATGATCATGACTTTTGCTACATGAATTGTCATCCTCATTTATAATTATGTTATCTTTCACTTCCGGTGAAAGATACATTTGCTGATTGTCATTATCCAAACACCAAATTATATTAATATAATGGTGTGTCTCGATCCATTCACTTTTAAGAATGGTTTGTTTTCATTCGCTTCCAGGAATGAAACAACAGCCTTTGGATCAAATTATATAATATTTCTCATCATCACAAGTCCAATACACTTTTCCATTATAATGGTAACATACAGAACCAATATTCTTATTACCATGTCCTTTTCTTTCTTTGCCCTTGAATTCTTCAATTTCCACTTCTGGGGAATATATGGGCTCTTGGAACTTGCATTTTCTACATATCAATGTATGATTGATAAGAATAGGATAACACAGAGAACGGAGAAATTAACTCATCACTTATATTACTTTTCTTGTTAATCCAAATAGATCGACGCGATAAAATATCAATGGATATGAGAAGTATCACCCATCTTGATATATTGGAATAAGATAATCTCAACATAAATAAGACAATAAGATAAGAAAGGATCCAAGATTTACATACCTTGATCATATTGTGATCTTACTCCAATATTTTACATTATGTCGAGAGTCTTTGAGGCTTGAGCAATGATAATTTTGGCAGAGCTTCGTGCTGATAACGTGTTATAAAACTAATGGAAATGTAAGCAACTACAAGAGAGGATTGCAGGAGGAAAGACACAAAAGAAGTGAGGGGAATAGTTCTTCTTATTCATGTATTCCTTAGTACAAGGAGATCATCTCTTTATAGGCACACATCACATAACCTCTACATTCTTACAATCAATATACATGAATGTGAGAATGAATGTGAAATAGAAATGGGGTGGGGGGTTACATGTAACAACCAATTGTGCATCTAATGTGTCATATGAAGAAATAAATATAAGGAGATGAGTTACATAGAATTTGTAACATACCATGGAGCATCTAATGTTGGTCATCCATAATGATAATAATATTTTCATAACAAAAACAAAATAAGGGGAAAAACTAATAGTTCCGAAACTTGCGGGCAATGCTCCGAGGCTTACGTGGCAACCGGCTTTTTCCAAACTGTTTTAATATTTTGTAAGATAATTTAATAAAAATTATATTATTCTATAATAAGAAAATACCCAACTCCTACAAGTTTTAAAAAAAAAGTCAATGATGTATTTTCATATTCTAAAAAATTATAAAAAATACTTGGTGTCTACACTGGTCAACAAATTTGTCTTGGTATATCCTACTAGACAATCATTCACGAACTAACGCATATTTGACTTCTAAATTTGTTCATGATGTCACTCAAAGTCGAAAAAACACATTTCAACACTTGTCGTACAACCATAAAATCAATACAAATTAAAGGATAGCTTGTAATTAGATTAATTGTTAGGTTTTGGAAAATAATTAAAGATAGAGAATATGGTTTTGCTAATGAAAAATAAAGTTGTAGCCTGATGGAAATTATATTTTATTAGTAATAGTAGTGTCCCGGGTTTGAATTACCCAAACTACCACTTATATTCTCATACGCAAACTACAAACGAGAGTAGTATAATCGTTTTCAAATTTTAGAGTGTCCCAGACTACCAGTTATATATATTTTTGTCTATACGTAAATTACCACTGGGGGTTGGATAATCGATCTTCCGAGACACCCCTAAATGCTAGACATACCCTACCTAGCTACTAACTCCATATTAATTCTTCCACCATACTTCAACATTATCGGCTATATTACACAAAAACATATGGTTTCCAATTTCCATACGTACGACGACAGTCACATGTATATATGTCATCATCATCATATTTATAATTGCAATTATTTATTGACTGTTAACCCAACAACTCCATTAATACTCTCTTCCACTCCACCCGTCGACGACGAGCGAGGCCGCCGACGACTTCACTCCCCAGCCACAGCCAGCTAGCCACTAGCTCCTTCTGGTTGGAACCATCACCATCTTCTTAAAGCTCCTGTAAATGCTGTTCTGCAGACCCCACAACAAAGCAGATCAAATTGTTCATCAACTAACAAAACTACGCTCAAGTTTTCACCCAAGGTAATCAAAATCGCGCTTTAAACTTTGAAAGTTTACAGCTTCACGCGTTTACAGGTCACTAAAACGCTTTGGCTGTTGCTTTTCACTTGCGTTTTTTAGAATTACCAAAATGCTTTTACTTAAAATTGACTTGATTGTAGACCATAAGGTTAGTAAACGAGGGATTATACCAAGCATGCCTGTGGCCGGCTTGCCGCCGACAAGTTGAACAAGCTCCGCCGCCTCCTGATCCTCGAGATCTTCACATTCCGTTGATCGTCGTCGTCGTCATCATCATCGTCCACGCAACTACTGCTGATTATTATCTCCGTGGAGTCAAAGTTGGCCACTAGTTGACCTTTCCTGTTCCTCGCCGCCGACGATGACGTCATCTTCGTCACCAGATTCCCCCACCTGCCCGACCCGGACCCGACCCCGGCCCGGCCGCTCGTAAACGACATCGACCGCTTCGGCGCCGGGCCCTCCGCCTCTTCCGCCGGCGGAGACGGCATGTTCGACACTCTCCCGCTGCTGCTGCCGCTCGCAACCAGCCGCGGAGGCAGCTCCAAGCACCGCGTTTCCGCGCCGGGCTCGACGTGGTCGAGGCGGCGGCGGGGAGGCCTGGGCCTGCCGGGAGCCTCCTCCCACTTGAACGGCACGGAGGCGAGGCGGTTGATCGGCGGCGTGGGCGGCGGCGGGCCGGCGGGAGAGTAGTGGCGGGCGCCCTTCACTCCGGCGGGTAAAGAGAACAGGGAGAGCTTCGGCGGCGGTGTGGCGCCGCCGCCGCCGTCGTCCCAGACTGCCGCCGCGGCTTGGTGGAAACGCATCGTAAAAAAAAAGATGTGATCTTTTTTACCTATAACCCAATTAACTCGCCGATTTGATGGTATCGATTTGGAAGAAACAGTTTGGATTTTACGGAAATCTAAATGGGAATGGAGAGAGAGAGAGGAGTTCTTTAGTTCTATATATGGACGGAATTGAATGAGGGAATGTGAAAATGGTGAAGGAAAGAGGAGAGGGAAGTTGTGTGTTGACAGTGTGAGAAGAGAAAATGCTAACGCTCCACCACCAGCTGCGCGCTCCCTTCTTCTTCCTTCTTCTTATCGCACAGTTTTCACGAGATGTTGGCCGGTTTTTACTTTCAACCGTCTAGTTTTGAAACTCATCGGATGTCTCAATATTACGACTCGTTAGTAAGAGCCAGCGCGATTGCGGAATTTGAAACTTTAGATAAATGCGATAATAGTAAATATATAAGTCATAACAATACGTGAGAAAATCGATCCGTTATCTTATGAGTAAGCTTGTTTATAGTTGGATATCATCATTCTTCACTTCATATGGTGCTTAAGATTTTCAGTGTGCGGGTGCACGAGCATTTATGTTTCATTTATAACTTAAGGCAGGATTAACCATCTCTCTCCTATTTCAAAACCTCCACCTTCTCTATAGCTTTTCATCGTCTTCTTCACAGGGCTGCTGCCTGCACCACTCTGGTGACCGGCGGTGGCCCAATTTCTCTCTTTTTTCTTCCTTTCTCTTGCTCGCCGAATTTCCTTTGTGGTTTCCTTGCTCTCCGATCATCGCTGGCTTTTCCTGTTTCCTTTGCCCTATCGACTTTTGCAGATCTATTCTGATTTTCCCGCCCTCGATGGCTCTTCCAGCCCTTGGTGGCTTTCTCTCGGTTCCTAAGTGGTTCCTCCCACATTCCTCCCTGGTGGAGATGTTGTGTCTTGTTCAGATCTAGTTTTATAGATATGTTCCTCTGTTTTGGGTACGGAAGATGCAATTTGGGGGTGCTTCTGCGGGATCGGTTTTGAAGATTACCCCATTCTTGGTGTGGTCGTCCCCGTGGGCGATCATGTTCACCGTTCCGCCTCTGCCGTTGTGCTCCTTGCTTGATCTTTGCATCTTTGCCAATCGTCAGTGTGGGTAGCGGTTAGGGCTGAAAGTTTGGTACCGGTATTTGGTATATACCGAATACCGTACCGAATTTATCACTATTTGGTATTACCGAATACCGACTTATTTTTAGGGATTGGGATTCATTTTGTAGTGCTGTTCGGTATTCGGGATTACGGGATTGGGATCGGTATATATCGAAATACCAAGAAATACCAAAAATTAAAAATTAATGAAATATAACACACAACCTTTAGTGATTACACTCTTTCACAACCTAGAAGCCCCCATCCAACTCAATTTTGACTTTCCAGATTAAGTGACTCTCGTTTCTCACCTAATATCTTGTTATTTTAATAACACCAAAAAACAAACACTAGTATTAGTCGGCTCTCAACCTCCAATTCGTCAAATTAAGGATTACCAATGACAAGAATTTGAGATATCACCTCTCATCCATTCTCCTTATCCATATCCTAGCTCTAGGCAACCTCAAGACTCTTTACTTAGTCTCTTTGCCCTAAATTAAACAATCAAATCTAATTTATGTATTTAATTATTACTTGCAAAGGTAATTAATTTCGTATTCGATAATACCGATTGGGATACCGAAGTACCGATTGGGATACCAAAATATTTAGAGATTGGGATTGGGATACCAAAATTATTTAGGGATTGGGATTGGGATTGACTTTAGGGTGTAATTCGGTATTCGGGATTTGATATTGGGATACCGATACCGTACCGATTTCCACCCCTAGTAGCGGTGTCTCTTCCGAATGTCGTGGCGGATGGTCCATGTTTCTATGAGATCGGAGTTCTTCCTTGGGGTTGATTTGCAGTGTGGGTGTGGGTTGTTGTTGATGGTGTGGGTTGTGCTGCTCGTTGGTGTTCTTGTTCTTGGATCTCTTTTTGGCTTTGTGTTTCTGCAGGCTGGTGGGTCTTCTTTCTTGTGGTTTTTGTGGGTATTTCAATCCTTTGTGTTCCCTGCTCTCTGGTTTGTCATGGATGCATTCGTTGCCGGCTCCCTCTCTTTGTTTCAGTTCTGAACAATCCTGTATAGTCCTGCCCACCGCCATGTAATCTCTTCGGTGATTCACTGTGATGGGTCGTCTTCGAACAACTCCCAGGAGGTGGCATATGGTGTTGCAATGTTCAATCATCATGGTCATTTCTGTATTGGATGAGCTGAAGCTTTCCTTTGAGTTTTTCTGATTAATGAGGTTGCAAAGAGTTATTCTTGCGGCTCAAGATTGGAATGCCCTTGTCTAGTTGGATCATGCTTGGTTTTCTCTTGTTCTGATTTTTTCCTCGTTGGTTTGTGTGTTCCTCTGGATGTTGAGGCTGTTCTTTCTTGATTTGTTTTCTCATGTTGTATCCCTTCTTTGTAACCAATTTTACCAGTTGAGCAATATAAGTGATCCCTTTGTCAAAAAAAAAGAAAGTATAACTTAAGAGATAAACCGTGTATCGCTGATTGTTTAAATAATAAATACTAATTACTGTGAGATTACATGATATGAACTAGGTGAAATTTACGAACTATCACACAAAAAAGAAGATGAAGTGAATAACATGATACCATGATAAATGAGTTGAAGTGAATAACATGATACCCCCAAATAAAACAAGACTCTCTACCCTACCCTACTTATCATTAACCGCCCTAAGAGCATCCACATTGGTATTGCATTTTCACTTGCAAAATGACATGGCATAGGTGTTTGCAATTGCAAAATTAATTGCATTGCTATGGCTACCAATTGCATATTTGCAAGCTTGCAACAAATGAAATTCCATATGCAAGTCAAAAAAGACTAAAAAAATGGGGATTTTTTATTTTATATTATTTTCTTTTCTCTTTTAATTAATTTTTATAATTTAAACATAATATTTAATTACATTTGCAATTGCAGGTTAATTGCATTGATGTAGCTGAATGAAATGAATGTGATGTGGATTGTAAAAAATTTGAGTTGACAATAAAAAACACAAATGTAATTTCTTTTGCAATTGCATTGATGAAGATGCTCTAATCCTATACCATGGACGTATTATATTCGGGGATGTTGAGAATGGCCGATGGCGTGATCCATGTATCACGATTATCAGACGGTTCATTTGTCACTTGTTCGTTACTTATGTGAGGGATAATTAACTAATTAATTAAGAATACTAATGACCGGAAGAGCGGTTTTGATTCTCGTTAAGAGGAAGCCTCCACCACCCTCTCCCAATTTCTGCCGTTGCTCGTTGGATGCCTGCGTTTGGAATTTGGATATTAGTAGATTCGGGTTGGATCCGGTCCTTAAGTCTCATTGTTTAAGGAGGTTCTTAAACCATTTTTATTGGTTAATACTAGGCAGTTAATAGGAGTTAGTAGTTAATAGTTAGTTAGAATAAATAAGATATTATGAAAATATAATTAATATTACTCATTAATGATTCTCTTTCTCTCTCCCCTTGATCTTCTCTATAACCCTCTCTCTCCACTACAATTAAAAGGAAATTCGAAATTAATTTAATTAAATATTATTATTTAATATTCAATAAATTCGAACTTAATATTTTTTATTTTTTAAAATGAAAATTGAAAATTAAAATATATGCTCTCTCACTTCGTGACAACTTGCAATACAGTATTAACATTTTGCAATGACATTATCAACATTTATGAAATGAATCGTTATTATTATACCTCATCATTATTAACGACTTCAATATACTTATCAATTCTTTACAATTACATTATTAACAATTTTGGATCAATTGTTACTGTTTTATAGTTTCGTCATCAACGCCTATGAATGAATCGTTAAAGTTATGTAGCATGGTCATTAACAGTTTGAATAACAATATCATTGATTTACAACATCTTTAGTACTAATGATTCACATTTTCAAGTCATGTTTATCACTATCTAGTCATGCCTCTTCCAATGATTTCTAATGACATTATTAACGTTTTATGATCAATTAATATTGCTTTACATTATCATTCTCAATGATCATAAAGCACAATACTGATTTTCAACATCTTAGGTACTTGTGACATAGTGCACCTGTGTGATTCAGTCAAATAAACATTGTCCAAAAAAAATATTAGCTCAAGAAAACCAACATTCACACCTCAACACCAAACTTTTAATAACAATCTGTTTGTGCCCATACAATTCGCCTTACTGGTCACACCTTAGGCTCCTTACCTTGGAGCCTGATCTTCTGAGCGCCCGATTCCTACTTAACGCCCTGTAGGCGCCTCACCTTGAAGCCCGCTCCTTGGGGCGCCTTGGTCCTGCTGGTCAATCCTTAGGCGCCTGACCTACACACACGCACTTGGAGCCTGATCTTCTGAGCGCCCGATTCCTACTTAACGCCCTGTAGGCGCCTCACCTTGAAGCCCGCTCCTTGGGGCGCCTTGGTCCTGCTAGCCAATCCTTAGGCGCCTGACCTACACACACGCACTTGAAGCCCGCTCCTTGGTGCGCCTTAGTCCTACTAGCCAATCCTTAGGCGCCTGACCTACACACACACTGAGGGGGGCGCCTGGGCCCATTAATCCTCCGACGCCCAAGTTAGTTCCAATTATAGAGAGAGAAGTATGAAACTATAAGTTTTAGTGAGAGAGTCCAACCTGTGTAAATGCTACCAACTGCCCATATTTATACTCACCGAGCTCGAGGTGGATCTCCTCCACGTCACCATCTCATTAAATGCTTTGTACCTTCACTTCTGTCAGAATCCCCAACCACCTTGTCAGGCTTATGTCGGCTGGCAGGCGCCCACAGGCGGGGGACCACTTGCCAGCCTGGACCTCTTTGGCCCTTAGTGCTTTGCCTCCATGCCTATGCTGCCTGGAGTGCAATGGGCTTTGCCGGCTTCTTCTCCTGGCCCATTGCCTTGGGATACTTTCACCTAACTGGGCTCTTCTTGAGCCCCTTTAGTAATGCCCTCAACAATTCCGGGCTTCTTCTCCTGGCCCATGGCCTTGGGCTACCTTCACCTAAATGGACTCTTCTTGGGCCCCTTTAGTAATACCCCCAACAATTGCCCCCCAGTTAGGCGCTCATAGTCCCTTACTTGAGTGCCTAACTGATCTCTTGGCTTGGACGCTTAGTATGCACCACTCATTCTTGGCGGGCGCTCAATTATCCGCCTGAGTTTAACTTTTGACCCCCGAGTCCTTGTCATCATTCTACGCTCGTCCTGCGCTCGGGCGCCCGCTCGTGTGACCAAATGGGCCCTCTTTGTAATATCCCCAACAATTGCCCCCCAGTTAGGCTCTCAAGTTCCCAAAGCTTGAGGGCCTGACTATATTGTCTCGTCTTACCACTAGAATAAGGCTCCCACTGTGTCTCGTGGCAGGCGCTTGGTTCTGTCAAGGTGGGGCGCTTTCTCCTGAGCAACTTTTCCGTACTTAGGCACTTCACGCATCTTCGCTCAGTGGGATGCCTCGTCCTTACGCAGTAAATGCCCACCTTTCCTTGTTACAGGCGCCTCGTCTTATTGAATCATGCGCCTGTTAATTATTGATTTCCTCCTTCTGGACCTAGGCGCCTGGGTTGCGTGCTCTCCTTGCTACCCAAATTCGACCTACCCACCTTTCTGGGCCCAAATGTGGGGTTTGCTTTCCACTGCTCCAATGAGCTACATTGAGCTTTTACTTGAACTTGTTCCTTTGTAATACCCCCCAACAATTACCCCCCCTCGTTTATCTTCACATTCATGACAGGCGCCTGACCGTTGCATACGTTGCTCGTTTATGACAGACGCCTCCCTTTGCAAGGCACACGCCCCACATCCTTACTTTTGAAACAGGCGCCTGCAAAATACCCCCTCTCGTTCATCGTCACATTCATGACAGGCGCCCGACCGTTGCATACGTTACTCGTTCATGACAGGCGCCTCCTTTTGCAAGGCACATGCCCCACATCCTTACTTTCGAAATAGGCGCCTGCAAAATGCCTTTTCTCGTTCATCGTCACATTCATGACAGGCGCCTGACTGTTGCATACGTTGCTCGTTCATGACAGGCGCCTCCCTTTGCAAGGCACACGCCCCACATCCTTACTTTCGAAACAGGCGCCTGCAAAATACCCCATCTCGTTCATCATCACATTCATGACAGGCGCCTGACCGTTGCATACGTTGCTCGTTCATGACAGACGCCTCCCTTTGCAAGGCACACGCCCACATCCTTACTTTCGAAACAGGCGCCTGCAAAATGCATTCTCTCGTTCATCGTCACATTCATGACATGCGCCTGACTGTTGCATACGTTGCTCGTTCATGACAGGCGCCTCCCTTTGCAAGGCACACACCCCACATCCTTACTTTTGAAACAGGCGCCTATAAAATGCCTCCCTTCAATTGTGTAAACTTGAGGCTTGGAGTGCCACGTAACATTCTATCTCGACAACTTTGATATTCCGGGCGCTTTGAGTATTTCGGGCGCTTTAGGTATTGCGGGGCGCTTTGTGTATTACGGGCGCTTTACATCTCCCTTAGAGATCTTTCAAATATTAGGACGCTAGATTTGGGCGTGGAGAGTATTTCCAATCAAGGGCGCTATATTTCGGGCGCTTTATGTATTACGATCAAAAGATTTTATTTGGGTGCACCAAACATTTCAAAACAAAGCGATATATCATGGAGGTAACACCAAATTTCACAAAAAAACAAAGTACTTAGCTTGTTTTGAGTGTGTTGAAGCTCATGCCAACCGCGGCGAAGCCCATGCTAACGCTTGCGAGGCTCCTAAGTGAAATAATGACGCATACGAATAGATGACAACAACTTGTAACTTAGCCTGATGGCGTAGGCGCCCGTTCTTCTTTAGAAGGTATGAGGTGCAAAGCTTCACTCAGGCATTTTATTAGCCCTTTGTTTTAAACTGAGCATCTGGGCTTTAATAAGTCGTGTCAACCTCTCTTGGGCTTCGGACCGAGCTCCTGGGCTTAACGAGCCTCTTTGTTTTGGGCTTTAAACTTGCTCCCAAATTTCAAGATAAAAATAGGAGAAGACATCTGGCTCATAGATGAAATGGGCACCTCAATGAAATTAGGCGCTTAGGGCCTCTTTTAAACCAGATAGGGAGGCGTCGAGCCCAAATAGGAGATGGGTGCCCAGACGTTAGCCTAGCTTGAAATGCTCTTTTAATTATAGGTGTCTCCGGTGAAATGAGAATTTTATAGTAGTCCACTAGTATAGGCGCCTGATTCAATGTTGAAGCCCATGTTGGGTTAGAGTCGCCTGTCATGATGCGACGAATATAGTGCTTCTTGTGTCGACTAGATGGACTCGGTGCCTTTTTTTTTCCTTCTTTCTAAATGTCCCTCTATTGCGCCTCTAGCTTTGCGACGCCAATCAGTCGTGGCACAAAGCCTTCTCTTTCTTAATTTTGAAAGCGCCTCTTTTTCCTTCTTTATTTTGTGTCATGCGCTTCCTCTTCCTCTCCCACTTGTAGGCGCCTCCTCACTCATGATTCTTGGTTATATTCCCTTTCCTGGCGCGCCAATTGTTTGTGCCCATACAATTCACCTTACTGGTCACACCTTAGGCTCCTTACCTTGGAGCCTGATCTTCTGAGCGATCGATTCCTACTTAACGCCCTGTAGGCGCCTCACCTTGAAGCCCGCTCCTTGGGGCGCCTTGGTCCTGCTGGTCAATCCTTAGGCGCCTGACCTACACACACGCACTTGGAGCCTGATCTTCTGAGCGCCCGATTCCTACTTAACGCCCTGTAGGCGCCTCACCTTGAAGCCCGCTCCTTGGGGCGCCTTGGTCCTGCTAGCCAATCCTTAGGCGCCTGACCTACACACACGCACTTGAAGCCCGCTCCTTGGTGCGCCTTAGTCCTACTAGCCAATCCTTAGGCGCCTGACCTACACACACACTGAGGGGGGCGCCTGGGCCCATTAATCCTCCGACGCCCAAGTTAGTTCCAATTATAGAGAGAGAAGTATGAAACTATAAGTTTTAGTGAGAGAGTCCAACCTGTGTAAATGCTACCAACTGCCCATATTTATACTCACCGAGCTCGAGGTGGATCTCCTCCACGTCACCATCTCATTAAATGCTTTGTACCTTCACTTCTGTCAGAATCCCCAACCACCTTGTCAGGCTTATGTCGGCTGGCAGGCGCCCACAGGCGGGGGACCACTTGCCAGCCTGGACCTCTTTGGCCCTTAGTGCTTTGCCTCCATGCCTATGCTGCCTGGAGTGCAATGGGCTTTGTCGGCTTCTTCTCCTGGCCCATTGCCTTGGGATACTTTCACCTAACTGGGCTCTTCTTGAGCCCCTTTAGTAATGCCCTCAACAATTCCGGGCTTCTTCTCCTGGCCCATGGCCTTGGGCTACCTTCACCTAAATGGGCTCTTCTTGGGCCCCTTTAGTAATACCCCCAACAATTGCCCCCCAGTTAGGCGCTCATAGTCCCTTACTTGAGTGCCTAACTGATCTCTTGGCTTAGACGCTTAGTATGCACCACTCATTCTTGGCGGGCGCTCAATTATCCGCCTGAGTTTAACTTTTGACCCCCGAGTCCTTGTCATCATTCTACGCTCGTCCTGCGCTTGGGCGCCCGCTCGTGTGACCAAATGGGCCCTCTTTGTAATATCCCCAACACAATCCAATAAATCATTGATAACGAAAAGTATTTCGTTGAAAATAAACACAAAACATCAATGTAAAAATGTCAGACTTCAACATTATAAATGACATCAAAATTTTAATAAAGATATTAAAAACTAATATTGATTGATCAAGTCACTGATAAGGAAATATATTTTGTAATAAAAAATATTAATAGTATTCAGATGCAATGTTTAATGTCAAATAGCACTAAAAACGCATTAATAAGTAACATGTGTTTAATGGATAATGCATCCAAAAACTTTAATAATGATAGCCACTAATGATTTTTAAGTACCTTATTAGATATTATTAATATATTATTTTTCAAACATTGATAATGTTTATACACACCTATTAATAATGACACCAACTACGTTACTGTTTGAGCCCGGGCGACTGGGAGTCACTCGGATCCAAGGGGTTTGGGGCGTCAGCCATGACTTTGAGGGGGTAGGCGCCCCACCTCAGTAGAAGTGAGAAAAGAGAAGAAGTATATAGAGGGAGAAAGTAGAGAGAAGTAATAGTAAGAGTAGATAAATTGCCATTTATGAGGAGAGAACTCCTATTTATACACATTTGAGGGTTAGGTAGTGGTCTGGGCGCCTGCCAAGCCATAAATGCTGTGGTCGGGCGCCTCAGAACCTTCTGACACTGTACATGGTACTTTTTGACAGAGGGTGTCCCCCTGCCCCTTGTCCTTGCTGATGTCAGGTGCCTGGCCTTGTCTTTTGTCTCCTTGCCTTGTCCTTTTGCTCTTTTGTCTTCTTTCCTTCTTTATACCATTAGCTAGAGTTTTGCCTCCTTAGTTACTAGGATACTCTATCAATTGCCCCTTTGACGTCGGTATGAGTATCATGGCGGCGTCAACATAAAATGAGTTTCACTAACCTTGCTTTCTCGTCTTCACAATCAAGTGCCAGCTCTCTTTCTTTAGTTAATCGGCACCAGGCTCTTCCTTTCAAGTGGGTGCTTCATTCCCGTATTGATCTTCTGATCTGTTGAGCGCTTGTGCACCCGTGTGGGTGTGCTTGCTTCCAAATAAGGTGTAGTAAAATGAGGAAGAATAAACACATGTCTCAAGTAACGGAGACTATCAAAAGAAGCAATCATGCCCCTTTTATCAAGCGCCTGACAGTTGCATTCTTCCGTTCTTCATCAATTATTTCCTAAGTGACTACTCTTTCATCTTAGAGGATGTGCCTACGCTCGTGTTAGAGTATTCAATCTATCTTGACAATCAAATGAAGTTGAAACAAACTTGTCAGTTTTCCTTTGATTGTGCCTTGCCCATTTGAAACGAGCGCCTAGCGCTCTTTTCCAATTTTTTTTTTCTTTTTGTCAAAAGATACCACTGATATTCAAATGTTTTCCATTCATTGTCTAAGATGCTCCATTTTTCTTTCGATTGCTTGTGCTCTTTTAGAAGAGTGCTTGCTTCGATTCTTTGGCTAAGCACTGGTCACCCAGCTTGTCGTTAGTTTCCCTAAGACCCAAACTCAACGAGGTGTTTCGCGACTCGCTCCTTTGCCGATGTGTCTGACCTTCAGTTGGACGCCTGACATTTTACTCCTTATCGAGGTGCCTGACCTTCAGTGGGGTGCCTGGCGCCTAACCTTGAGTGGGCACATGGTGACTTGCTCATTTGCCGAGGTGCCTGACCTTCAGTTGGGCACCTGACACCTCACTCCTTCAGCCAGGCGCCTTCAGCCAGGCGCCTAACCTTGAGTGGGGCACATGGTGACTTTCTCATTTGCCGAGGTGCCTGACCTTCAGTTGGGCGCCTGGCACCTCACTCCTTCAGCGAGGTGCCTAACTTTCAGCGGTGTACATGGCGACTCCTTCAGCCAGGTGCCTTCCGCCAGGCGCCTAACCTTGAGTGGGGCGCCTGGAACCTCACTCCTTCAGCCAGGCGCCTAACCTTGAGTGGGCACATGGTGACTTGCTCATTTGCCGAGGTGCCTGACCTTCAGTTGGGCACCTGGCACCTCACTCCTTCAGCGAGGCGCCTAGCACCACACTCCTTCAGCGAGGTGCCTAACCTTGAGTGGGGCACATGGAGACGCTCCTTTGCCGAGGTGTCTGACCTTCAGTGGGGCGCCTGGCTTCTCATTCTTTGTCTATGTATGATACTAACAATTTAGAACCTTATTCTTGTAAGTCTAACATTACTTGCTTTGGTTTATTTGAGCGTACAGGCGCTTCAATGAGGTGTCTGGCGACTCGCTCCTTTGTCGGGGTGCCTGACCTTTGGTAAGGCGCCTGACACCTCACTCCTTCAGCGAAGTGCTTGACCTTTAGTGGTAGGATGTCTGGCACCCCCACTTCTTTGCTTGTTTTTCTTTGTCAAACTTGTTTTAAAACGAGGATAGGCTAATGGGTGAACGCCCAATCACCCCTTGTGAGACTTTTTCAGTGTCAAGCTCTTCCACGCATCGAGGTGAGTTTCGCCACTTTTTTCGGTCGGAGGCGCCACCTCCCTTTTTTTAGGCGCTTTGGTTTCTGAAACGGATGAAGACAGATCTGATTTGGCTGCTCTGTTCCAATTGGGGGCGCCTCCTTCCTTACTTTTCGCTAGGCGCCTTTGCTTCTTGTTAAACGGTAGATACCTTTCGCCTTCTTTCTCCTAGGCGCTCCCCCCTTGAAGGCTCTCATCGGCGCCTTTCGCTTTGACCATTTCTGTCGGGAGCCTCACTCCGTAGATTAGGTACGTTTTAACTCGGCTATTCGAAGGGGAACATTCGCTCTTTCTTTTGTTTGAAACAGAGGCGCCTCCGAACGTCGGGCTCAATCATACTACTATGTAGTTTTCCGCTGAAGATGCCGCCTGCTCTCCCCTGCTGGCAGGCGCCTCCCCTTCTTCCTTCTCTCGGCGCTTTTGTTTCTAACTGTTTCTGCTTCCTTTGCAAAAGTTACCTCTTCATAATTGTTATTTGTTGGGAGTTTCCCCTTCCAGCTCGTTAGGTGCTTTTGAGACGCATCAACAAGTAAGCGCCGCCCTTCGTTATTGCTAGGCGTTTTTTCAATTGAAGGCGCCGCCTTCTAGTTTTCTCATCTTACTGCTTTTGCAGGTGTTACCGAGAGCTCCCCTCCAATCCTTTAGGCGCTTTTGCCTACCAACATAGGTAGGCTTTGCCCCTCGTATTTTCGAACGCCATTCCTTGGATTTTGCTAAGCTCCTTACCTTGTTTATCGCTCTATGATACTTGCACCTGTTTATAATGCAGGTTCAGCCTCAAGGCGTCTTAAGGCACCCGTTTTTCTTACGCGTAGCCTCTTTGAAAAGAGGTGATGCGTTTTGGTTTCTCCTCAACGGAGGAAGCGGGTCTGGGTGACCCCTTCTGACAAGGCAGGGAATTTCGCGAGGGATATGGCCAAGGCACCACCTCTCATGGGGACTCGTAAAACGAGCTCCCTACGCTCGGATGAAGATCCGGGCGTAAGCACTAAGGTTCTTCCGCTGGTTGCGGGTAAAAGGTTTTGCTAAGATGACTATCTTAAGCAAAACTTGATTTTTCTTACGTGTACCCCTGAGAAGGAGGTGACACGCTTAGGCTTCTCCTCGACGGAGGAAGCGGGTCTGGGTAACCCCTTCTGGCAAGGCAGGAATTTTGCGAGGGATATGGCCAAGGCGCCACCTCTCATGGGGACTCGTAAAACGAGCGCCCGACGCTCGGATGAAGATCTGAGCGTAAGCACTAAGGCTCTTCCGCTGGTTGCGGGTAAAAGGTTTTGTTAAGATGACTATCTTAAGCAAAACTTGATTTTTCTTACGTGTACCCCTGAGAAGGTGGTAACACGCTTAGGCTTCTCCTCGACGGAGGAAGCGGGTCTGGGTGACCCCTTCTGACAAGGCAGGGATTTTGCGAGGGATATGGCCAAGGCGCCACCTCTCATGGGGACTCGTAAAACGAGCGCCCGACGCTCAGATGAAGATATGAGCGTAAGCACTAAGGCTCTTCCGCTGGTTGCGAGTAAGGTTTTGTTAAGATGACTATCTTAAGCAAAACTTGATTTTTCTTACGTGTACCCCTGAGAAGGTGGTAACACGCTTAGGCTTCTCCTCGACGGAGGAAGCGAGTCTAGGGTGACTCCATCTGTTAAAACAGGGATAGCTTTGCATTGTCGAGTAGTGAATATCCATTCCTTGAGCAAAATAGGGAATTACATGGGGTATCGCCAGGGCGCGTCCCTTTCCCCGAAAATTCCTAACATTACCAACCTAAATTGAATAAAAGGACTCCTCCTAGCACGCTTTTGCCTCTCTTAGGGTGTCTTTGGGTTACGCCTACTTAAAGGGCGGCCCTCCCCCTACAAAAATTCCAGGGCGCTTCTTTCTTCCAAGGCGCCGTAGTTGAGTCGGGCGTACTTCTCCAGGTAGACATCGTCGTCAGCTTCGATTGCGTCCTCGTTGGGTGAGGCGCCCACACCCTCCCGTGGGGAGTTCATGGGTAGCACCTCAACCTCTTGCATCTTTCCTCGGAGGCGCCTCCTCTCCTCTGTGGCTTCTTGGGGATTGGGAGGCGCGTGATTGTTTGCCTTTGTTAGTGCTGACAACGCGGTCATGACTTGATCCAGTTGGCCTTGCGTGCTGGCCATTTGAAGTGCTTGCTTTTCCCGAAGCTTCGCTAGTTAGCCCTCCAGGCGCTCCGTGTCTTCTCCCTCTCCTGATGGATCGTCGTCGTCGGATGCTTCCAAACTTTGGATGGTGAGTGGTTGAGGGTTGATCGCTTCTCGACCAACGACTTGCTTGATAGGGGTCTTCGTTGGTGCCGGACTCCTTTCTTCCCCCTTCTTTGAGTTGGAAGCGTCTTTCAAAGTCATGCTTGGCCCCACGGTGGGCGCCAATTGTTTGAGCCCGGGCGACTGGGAGTCACTCGGATGCAAGGGGTTTGGGGCGTCAGCCATGACTTTGAGGGGCTAGGCGCCCCACCTCAGTAGAAGTGAGAAAAGAGAAGAAGTATATAGAGAGAGAAAGTAGAGAGAAGTAATAGTAAGAGTAGATAGATTGCCATTTATGAGGAGAGAACTCCCATTTATACACATTTGAGGGTTAGGTAGTGGTCTGGGCGCCTGCCAAGCCATAAATGCTGTGGTCGGGCGCCTCAGACCTTCTGACACTGTACATGGTACTTTTTGACAGAGGGTATCCCCCTGCCCCTTGTCCTTGCTGATGTTAGGTGCCTGGCCTTGTCTTTTGTCTCCTTGCCTTGTCCTTTTGCTCTTTTGTCTTCTTTCCTTCTTTATACCATTAGCTAGAGTTTTGCCTCCTTAGTTACTAGGATACTCTATCAGTTACTAACTTAGACTGAAAGATTAATAACCATAGTTATCACATTAAACGTAAATTCACTTTTGATAATGTCATAAACAAACGAATACCTAACAAGTATGCTTCTTGATAATGACATTTGACAAAGTTACAAACATAAACGAAAATATATTAATAATTCAAATCACTCAATATAAGCAATCTTACAAATGAAATAAATTTTTGCTAATGGTTGTATTGTGCTTGGAAGGAAAACATTGATAATAGCACTTCAAATGATTATAAATCATTGCGAACCAAATTGATAATACGATGTAATAGTAAATAAACTTCAAGGTTCAACAAATTGAAACACACAATTTCACTTTTGCTAATGTTACAAACAAAACATAACATAAAAAGTTAATAATGTCATATAAAATTATTGATAGAGTATCCTAGTAACTAAGGAGGCAAAACTCTAGCTAATGGTATTAAGAAGGAAAGAAGACAAAAGAGCAAAAGGACAAGGCAAGGAGACAAAAGACAAGGCCAGGCACCTGACATCAGCAATGACAAGGGGCAGGGGGACACCCTCTGTCAAAAAGTACCATGTACAGTGTCAGAAGGTCTGAGGCGCCCGACCACAGCATTTATGACTTGGCAGGCGCCCAGACCACTACCTAACCCTCAAATGTGTATAAATAGGAGTTCTCTCCTCATAAATGGCAATCTATCTACTCTTACTATTACTTCTCTCTACTTTCTCTCTCTATATACTTCTTCTCTTTTCTCACTTCTACTGAGGTGGGGCGCCTACCCCCTCAAAGTCATGGCTGACGCCCCAAACCCCTTGGATCCGAGTGACTCCCAGTCGCCCGGGCTCAAACAATTATTAAAAAACATGTCGAACAACATTAATAATAACACAAATGAATACCTAACAACGAAAAATCCCAAACCCATGCAACAAAAAGCCCTAATGATGATTCAATTTATAAATATTGATAATGCCATTACAAAATGTTAATAATTAATACTAATAGGAAGTTGCCAAGATGTGAAAGAGGCATATATTTTAAATTTCAGATTTCCATTTTAGAAAAAGGAAAATATTAAATTTGGATTTTATTAAATATTAAATAAAATTAATTTCATATTTTTTAATTGTAATGTAGAAAGAGGGTTATGGAGAAAATCATGGGAGGAGAGAGAAAGAGAATCATTAATTAATTATATTAATTATATTTGCATAACCCCATTTATCCTTAACTATCTATTAACTACTAACCATTATTTACTACCTAATCCACTATCAGCCAATAGAAAGGCTTTAAGATTCTCCTTAAAAAATGAGGTTTAAGGACTTGAACTCAAGCCTAGTAGATTGAAGAGAATTTTGGATGGGTAAAAAAACAGATTTGGGATTAAGCTAAATTCGATGGATTATAATTATTATGAAAATGTCATCTCATTTGGAAGATAATATTTCCAAGTGTGTTTTGGTGCAAGTATGATTTTGGCTGACGATATCTACGTGGCAAATCGACTAGGTGAATGTGGTGGCGCGAGATGTGAGATGCTAGAAGGGTTTCGGCTCAAACTAAGGTTACGTATTAGGTTTATTCTCCAGTATATTGTAACCACTGCAATAAAACAGGCTTTCGCTTGTGAGGTACGAGCAAAACTCTTGAACCGTGACTGACGGTTCAATCATACCTCCTCCGCAAGATAATCTTACAAAGCAGTTTTCTCTAATAGAGCTCCCAGCCTATACACAAAGAAGAAACTATGAACATCTACAAACTTGCTAATCACGCCACAACTTTCCTTCTTATTACAGGAGATAATGCAATTTTTCATGGCTATCTCTGCTATATACGTAGGCTGTACATCACATTGAGTATACATACATATATAAAATTACCGCCTCAAGCGTATCATCCCTTGGCAAGCCAAGGTCCCTTCGAGATCCCCGATGATTCGAGCGATCCGAACCTCGAGACCCCTCTGAACTTCCTGCAACAACGCCTTCACGTTGTCTGCAAACATCTTTATGTTGATGCTTCCTCCTGATTTGTTCAGCTCTTCGGGCACCTCCACGAACCCTGAACCGATCTTCGACTGCACATCCATCAGCTTCTGCCCTGTTGCCACCATGTACCTCTGCACCTGAAACGTCTCCTCCAAGTAATGTTCGAGTTTCTTCATCTCTCCCTTGCTTCTCTCCTCCCTCTTCCCAGAAGAAGAAGCCTCCACATTGTCATGCTACAAACATCATTCGTTTTCGAAAACAGTTATGTGGATGCAATGTGAATGCCAAGTCTAGATCCTTACTTCTACTGCAAGTAGAACAAGTTGCCTTCTTTTGAAAGTTACTTACCATGCGCTTGCAGAGTTCGTCGGTCTTTGCTTGGAGGGTCTGGTACCTATTGATTTGCCTATTGAGAAGTGATATTAGCATTAAGAAGCCTTTTACCCCATTCTCTTGATCACCTGAATCTTCTTCACCACTCTCCTGCTTTCCTGTCAATCTCTCCAGCATCAGGAGCTGCTGCTTCAGCCTCTTGATCTTGTAAGAGACTCCAAGGGCTTGAAGATCCATCCTCCATGGATTATTGCTGCTGCCGTTTGTGTTGATCACCAACGCCTTGCTGCTTGTTGCTATGCTCTTCACACTCTCGATCTCTGCCATGGAGCTTGGGCTTCCCTCGTTAATCGTAGGACCCTGCTCGGTTACATGCTTCTCTTCTTCAAACTCCTTCTCAGGAGACTCGACGGCCATCATTATCTCATTCTTGGGTTGGTGGGAAATGGTAACTAGAGGCTGTTGTTCTGATTGAGACATTATTGCTTGCTGTTGAAGACAACTTACTTCCTCCTTACTCTGCAGTAGTGAAGCTTCGAGTTTCATGTTCTCATGCCTTAGCCGGTATAACTCTTGGTTCAGTGATTCGAGGTGAGATTGCAGTCTGTTGGATTCTATCTGAGTGCTCAGAAACTTCCTTCGAAAAGCTTCGAGCTTTTCGTCTTTGAGCCTCAACTGCTCCACAAAAGCATCAATCTCCACATGATGCCTCTTCTCAATTGCTGCTGCATACCTTTCTGCTTCCGTTCTAATCCATCCTTCCAATCTCCTAACATCAGCTGCCATCATAACAACACACAGTTTTTCTTTTTAATCATGAAGAAAATCAACAGGAAGTTACATTACCATTTCATCAGTTCACTTTATCATATTTAATGCTTTCCTATATGATTATAAGTGCACAAAGACTTCAGATTCACAATCCCATCACAAAAAGTCCATTAACTTAACAATGTCCTATATCCATCTTACGTCTCAAAATCTTCCAACTTTGAATACCATCTACCAAACTATGATAATCAGCAACTTAAGGGCTGTGCTTAGGACTTACCTAGCTCAGCAGCCATTCCATCTGGCGAGTAGTCATAAGGGAGAGAAGCCATATCCGAGTCGTTCAAGAACTCAGGATTCTCATACTCAAACACATAATTATCACTAGAATGTGATGATCTACCTTTCGTGAGACCGTCATCATCTTGCCTCGCGTTTGCAAACATGGTTCTCAAAGAATGTTGCTTCTTCTCATGCCTAGTCTCTGATGCAGCAGCAGCAGCAAGCCTCCATCTTTCTGTCTCCAATTCAGCCTGCTTCCTTCTAGCCTTGGAAACCTTCACTTCCTTGACCAGCATTTGCTTCTCGCTCACATCCGCCTTCGTTCTCCTCAAAACTGCAGACAAGATCTTCTCTTTCTGCTCCAAATCCATTCTCAGCTTCACAGCTTCTGCAGCCGATTCCTCCTTCTGCTCCATAGCAGAATTCAACTCCTGCCTTTTAACCTCAAGCTGCTTCACCAACCTACCCATCTCAGCTTCAACCTGTCTCTGGTTCGAAACAAGCTCGAGAAACGCAGTCTTGTGCTTCCACAGATCCGCAGAATGCTCCTGAGCTTCCCTTCTCATGGATTCCCTCAACTCTTTGACCGAATTCTCGGCCCTCGTCAGCTTCTCGTCCAATTCCTTCCTCTTGTTCTCTTCTTCCACGATAGCCTTGTCCTTCGCCTGCAACAAACCTTCCATTTCCCCAATTTTGCCGTGGAATTCAGAGATGACTTGTTCTTTCTCCTTCTGGAAAAAATCCAATTGGTTCATTAGGGTTCCAATGTGCAGCCTGAGCTTCTTCCTCTCTATAAACCAGGTCTGCTCCTGAGAAGCGAAAATCCCCACGACTTTCTCGTTGGCCTTCCCGTCCTCTTTCCTCATTTGCTTCAACTCTTCGATCTCCATCTCGGCAGCCTTCAGCTTGCTGAGAAGAAGACGATGGTGGCATTCATCGTCTACCGCCTGCCTCTCGCCCTCATCTGTCTTCACGACAACGCCCATTCCAGACAAAAGAGGAGGACGAAACTGCAAATAACTGGAATTGAGTAGCTCTAAACAGTAGGTCAATGCCAACCCATTACGTAAAACCCTCAATTTATCACAAATCAAGTGGAAAGATTGCAACTTACAGATGAAAATTAATGGAGACTCAGCTCAAATTGGGAAGCTGAAGAAAAAACAAGCGCCATCGAAGAAAGCTCTGAACGTCAAGGAAGGGAATGGGGAAAGCATGCTTTTCTCTGGCTGGCTTCAGCAAGAAGGAAAGTGGGAAAAGGGGCAGCCAAGCTGCCAAAAAGATTGAACTGTTAGGGGTGGGAGGAAGGAAAGCAAGCTGCTGGTGAGCTGAAGTCACAGTAACCGAAACTGGAAACAGAGGTTGACAGGGAAAACGATGAAGGAGGAGAAGAAAAGCTAGGGAAAAAAAAGGATCTTTTCCTTCCTTTTCCCCTTTTCGGGCGGCCTGGTTTTCAGTGAAAGACAGAGTCTGACCCGCCTCCTATAAACTTTTCCAATCTTCCACTCCTCTACAGTTTTCCTATTTTTGTTTTTCTTTTAAACAGAGCATCAATCTGGACGTGAAAGGCTTAACAACATCATACCATGACTTGTTAGGCTAAATTAGGGTATGGAGTAATGGTAAACATGTAAACCAAAAAAGCATGGTAAGTTAGAAAATGAAGTATTGTTCGGAAATCATGAGCGATATGAGTGTCTCGGTTTAATGAACTACAAGACGATCATTTGAGTTGAACAAACGGATATGATGAACGGTTGTATACCATAATCGAAGCATGAAATGTTAGTGATCGACTTCTTAAGCTAATGTGATCCGTGCAAGAGAATCGTCATCTATAAAAACAACATTTTTAAACTCAACCAAACGAGTACAAACAGCGCTCGATTTTCTATCAACTTCTTGCTCGATTAATGATGTTTCTACCTCCGAGATCGACCTTAAAACCCGTGTAGTCTGAATGATATGATTGGATGGACGGTTTGCATTCTGTTATGGGGAACAAGAGCACCAAGATTCCTGGTGCCTTTTGTTTTGTGTGGGGTTTGTGTTTGTCACCAAAAGCAGCGAGTGGCTTCCCTGTCCAATCAATTCAACCACATCAACATAATAATTTTGCTTTTCAAGTGTTTGTAAAATATCTGTGTTCAAAATCCTTTCTTTCTGGTTCTTGTTTCATGATTGACATCAAAAGTGGGATAAGGGGAGGGAAATTGAATGAACTTTCTGGCACAAAAAAGGGTGGATTCACTGGATTGTGATGTATTGGGCTTTATGGAATCAATAAAAAAAGATTCAGCATTGTTTTGTAATTGTGGTTCTTCTAGAATTTTTGCTAGTGTGCATATTTGTAGAGTTTAAGGACCAATCAGTATTAAAACCATAATATGGGTAGTAAAATGTAAAACTTTTGGTGGGCGCGCGTCGACTAGTAATAACAGAATAGTTCGTTCTCTCGGTTTCTGGATTCTCCTCTCTCTACTCCGTCGTCTTCTTCTTCCTCTATATCTCACCGGGAAGATCTCCGGCGAACTCACTTGACATCCCGCTTTCCTTCCTGAAGTACCTTTCCTCTGCTTCCTCGTTCTGTTCTCGATCAAGAAAACCTAGAATTTCCGCATTGGGTGCTAGGTTCTCCATGGGGGAATTGAAGATGGAGGATGTTACGCTCCCGGCGCTCTTCGAGCAAGCTCGGAAGATCCATTCGTCTGCCACGGAGTCCAGTGCTGATCAGGTAAAAATCGATCACCAGCTGAATTTTTTACTGATTGATTGAGCGGTGGTTCTTTTGCTTTCGGTTTTGAAGTGATTTCGTTCCGTTTGCGAGACCTAATTTCGGATTTTTTTTTCTGTCCGAGAACGTGTTATAGGAGGAGCTGAGAAAAGGGTGCGAGGCGCTGGAGAAGTGCGAAGAAATGGTCGGCAAGCTGGGTTTATTCTCCGCTAATGAGACCAAAGAAGATATCAGCACCACCAATCTGAAATATATTCTGGTAATTTGATCCTTTTTCCCCCTTTTTGTTTCATTGCTCTAGTTGGTTTCGTCTTATAGTTCCTGCAAATATGGAAGCTGTAACAATTCTGGAATTCTAGTATTGTTGGGTAATGGATGCCACTTGTAGGAGCTTTGGTTGTAGCTAGAGTATGTAGCAGTAACTTGTATCATTAGTTGCTGGAAAAGAACTGTTGATGTAGCCAGCTTATGTTGCCATTTTCACTGTGGCCTGTGGCAGAAGAGACGTAGGCTTTGGTTGTTTGATCTGTCTGGAGCACTCAGAAATTTTGTTGACGAAGAGATGTTGAATCTGTGCATTTTACTTCTCTTTTTCTTTTAGAAGTACTATGACTGTAATTAAGATAAGTTGGCAAGCTGTATATGTATGAGTCACTGAATGTGGGAAATTGTTGAATTTTCTGGCTTTCTGGTAAGAAATAGACTACGTGGTCTGCAATAATGGACTGTGTGGCAAAACGTAACAATGCTGCCGGTCTTTATGCTGCTACTTCATGTTCGTAAATGCTTTCTTGTTTATATCCATAATTCACATAGTTGTTTGTTTCGCAGGTGCCATTTTACCTTGCTGAGCTGACTGAGAAAATTGCTCAGGATGATAGGATTCCAATACTGAGAGCCTCCCAAGCAAAATTAAAGGTAAAATATGTTCATTAGCAGTAATCTTTTATGACTGAATTGAACGTTGGCCTTTTATATGCGTAGGAATGTGCATTGTTGTTGAAAGGATTCATTTTTAATAGTTGATGGAAAAAAAGATACTGGTTTTGGTTTTTGATCATAAAAGGGAACTTAAAATTGCTTGGGGAGCAATGTATATACCTGGCCAATTGAGTTGGAGCTCATTGGCACATTCTTCTAGTGCTAAAAGATAGAACCCTGCAGGAATTCATTGCGTTCTGTGAGGTAATGGAACTTGCACCCGTGGAGGAGCTGCAGGCATCATTGCAAGGAGGTCCAAATTCAGTTGTGGATCGTAGGGCTCAAAAGGTGCTTTGATTTCCTGTGAAAGTTTCTTGAAATTTCGACCAACATATTAATTTTTCCAGATTTCTACAATTGATATTTGAGTTTGTTCAGATTGCTAGGTTCAAGCGCCAAAAAGCTGCTGAGGCGAAGTTGCTGGAAATAATGGAGCGGAAAGAGAGACGTGGTCGTTCAACTAAGGCTTCTGCATTGTCGACACCTGTTGAAGCTGGAGAAGAAGACCTGCTGGATGATGACGGAGAAGAAGAAAGGGAGGTATGCTGTCATGGCTATAATTGTTATATATCCCTTGAGGATATTAAAGATTTTGAAGTTACTTGTCTGACTCTCTATCCCTGTGTGATGCAATCTGCTATGGACTTAACATTTCTCCGCTGGTGCTAGATTGTGTGGACCAATTCTCTATGTTTTACACTTTGTACCCCCTGTATTACAACTAGGAGACAGCCATGTCCTCCTAAGGCTGCAATAATACTTGATGTGATGCCTTTCTTTATCTTTACTCTAGACGTTAGTACATATTCTTCGACTTGAGTTTTTGTTTTCTTTTGAATAGATTGAACGATTCTTAACTCATTCTACATTGCGGCAGGGGCTTTGGTTGTTTAGTAATACTCATGTTTTGATCACCTTGTGCAGGCTTGGCTTACAACCATATCGTTGGCTATCTGCAAGGTTGGTGTTTCATCCCATTTGATCTGCTTGAAATGGTAAAGTAGACAGGTAGTATTGAGAGCTTCAAGTCACCATATGACCGTGTTATGTAACCCCAGGCTCTTGATCTATTTGAAATGTTGAAGAAAGAAGACGAGATGCTTTCTGCTGTTAGAGAAAGACAATTGAAGGTAACATATACTTAGATTCACAGCTTGAATGGTGTTTCAACTACTTGCCAAAGATTGATTTTATTTTATATTGCAGGAAGGAGATACTGAGTTTTCTCAGGCAGTGCTTGATGAACGAGCGAAGAAAGCAGAGTCATGGCATCGTGGTGCTGCCACTCGAGTGCAGTTTACAAAACCTTCCCCTCCAATCACATGTGCTACCTTTGCTCAAGATGTACTAGAAGGACGAGCAACTGTTTCCCAGGCACACGATCACAAGCACCAGCCCATGATATTTGGGCCAGCAAGCCTCATTAACTCGCGCCCAACAAACGAGAGAGAAAGGATCGCTGCGCAGGTCTTCCAACCTGGTCACAGGTACATCTATCTCGACATATTTATCCTGTCCTTACTGAGGTCTTTAGCTTACCTAATGAGTCTTCTTTTCTGATATTGGGAAACTTTACCTTATGTGTAATAAGGTTGCCGACAATGAGCATAGAAGATGCTGGGTTGGCAGAGATGGAGATCATGAACAAATGGCAAGAGAGAAATGTTAAGATGATGGAAGAAGCCAACTCCGCCTGGTACAAGGACAACAACATGGGGAAGCCGAGATCAGGTGAAGAGGAAGAAGATGAAGACGACGATGATGCAGTTGCACGGGCTAGAGCGTTCGACGATTGGAAAGATGAGAACCCTCGTGGTGCGGGCAACAAGAAGCTGACCCCTTGCGGCTGATGTCGCTCACTCTCAAGTGTTCTTTTCTGTTCGCTGAAGAGAACAACGATCCATAAGCCTGGCTTCGATGTAATGTATCTTATGAAATTTTGATGTGCCACCATTGATACCAAGTATTCATGTTTTAGAAACAAAGTTTTAATCTCAGTACTCTTTATTTATGTGTAATCCTCCAAAACAGTTTAATCTTATCATAATAACTTTCTCAGTATCACAACTTCGGGTGTCGCATTTGAGTCTCCATTAATTTCTCTGCATCTCTGTTCTTTAATGCAGAGTTTCAAAGACCAGTATGCATTTACCTATAAACCCTAGCTGTCTAGTTCTACAAGTTTGTCAATGAAAGAACTGAACATACGCTACATTTGCAATCAACTGACAGAGGAGAAAACACCCTTCAACATTTCTGTCACACCTGCTATACACAAAATGTTAATAGTTCCTTCACCGATTCAGAAGGAAAAAAGCATATACACTAAATTCCACAGAAGAAGAATAGTTCAGAAGGATGAATGAAGGAATCCATTAATGGAGAAAAAAACTATGCATTTGCAGCAACCCCCTAAAGAGGGAGAAAAATCCCCTCCATGAAACTGAAAAAAACCAGCTTCTTTTGTTCTTCCTTCTGGGAGATCAAACAGTCCCAGTTTTCATGTATATGCATCTCTTCTTCCAATGTATACAAAGCTCATGTGTACAGAAAATGATAAAAACATTGAATCAGGATCCTTCCTCCTTTCTTCTTCTTCTTCTTCTTCTTCATTTTGATTCAATCTTTGATCATCTATCCATCAATACAGGTGAAGCCTCTGCAAACCCACAACCAGACGAAGAACAGAACAGCACAGATAACCAAATCCAATGTCAAAACCACCCACACATGCTTCCTCCATATCTGCTTCGCCTTCTGCCTGCTCTCCAGCATGTAAAGCCCGCTGCTTTTCGGCGACATAGCCACCGAGAACTCTCTAGCATGGTGCCGCCCACCACCATCAACACTCCCATTCTCACCCACCAACACGCCGCCACCACCATTCATCATCATCTTGCCGCCATGATCGCTCATCCCTCCGCAGCTCAAGCTGCTCCCGTCTTTCCCCCTGCGATGGCCGCCGCCGCCGCTGCTCTTATCCTCCATCCCTCCAATTGAGCAAACCCCAGACGACCTTTTCTTCTTCTTCTTCAGCAACGGCACCGTCTTCTCCTTCGTCGAGTCCATGCTAGGGTTCCGGCTGTCTTTCGACGTGGTCTCCGTCAGGGAATCCATCCCCAGGTCCAAATCCAGAGCCAGGATTTCCCGAAACTGCGGGGAGAACTCCGCCTGGAAGCAGAGGGAGGCGAGACTGTCCAAATCCCTGACGGAATTCGACGCGATGAGCTCCAAGAACGAGATTTTAACCCGGTCGATGAACCAGGAGGACTCCAGCTTCGCGAGATCGTGGTGGTAGACGGCGAAGTAGACGAAAGGGTCGTCGATCAGGAACGTGTAGGTCTTCTTCTTGGCGGTTTGGGAGAAGGTCGTGTGGTGCGGCGGCGGCGCGATCCCGATGCATTTGTGGGCGATCTCCTCGATCCCCGGCTCCGCCGCCGGGGAGGCGAACTCGGCGAGGATTGTGGATCCTTTGGCAATGCAAGCGTAGAAGATCAGATCTGGATTTGAAATCATTTGATCCCCTTTTTTCTTCTCCAATTCCCTGATTGAACTGAAATATAATCTATAGATATTACCCGCCAAAATTGGCGGCGCCGGCGGCGGTGGGGATAGAGGAAGGGATTGAATTTGAACCGGACGGGAAGAGATCAGGCATTTGAAGCAGAGGGATGGGAGGGAGAAGGGAAATGAAGGGATTGATTAGGGAACCAGATATTGATCGAAGAAGTTTTTTGGGTTCCCGGGAAAAAAGAGATTATTTTCTCAACCATGAATTTCTGTTTGAAACTGTGCAGATAGGCATTTGGATTCCTTTTTTCTTCTTCCTCTGTTTTATCCGTTGCTTCTTCTTCTTTCCCCCCTCTTTCCTTCTCTCTCTAGAAATGGAGGAGTCAAGAGGATGAAAAGGAGGGGGGAAAAGGGAAATGGGAGTTTGGCTATAGCTCAAACCAAGTGTTTAACGGATTCCTTTCTTCAAAATCTTAGCGTTTTAACCGAATTGGAATCGACATTATAGCGTGAATCGTCGAATGAATATAAGTAAAATTCAAACTTTGGAAACAAATATAACTTTACTTTGAAGTACACAAATGAGCGTACATAATTAGTCAAATGACGTTCATTTAGAATTGTTTTAAATGCTACCCGATCCATTGCAACCAATACCGGACAGAAGAAGAGCGATAGAGGACAGACAAATCGATCCCTTCTTGCGGACGAGCTCTTGTTAGTCTTTTTTTTTTTTTTTTTCCCTTCCAGGAATAGAATCAATAGTTGATCAAACTTCAAAGTTTATTGCTCTACTTGATTGACCACTTCCTTGGATGGTTCATCAAAAGAAAGGGTTGGATATATAAAGAAACTGAGACATGTGGAAGTGGTGGGAATGATGGAGAGCACATTCTGATTCTACTCTACTCTCTTATAATATGGCAAAGCCACCAAACAAATATGTCATCTTTTCTATCTAGTAAAATCATTCAAATCAAATGTGTACAGCTTGAAGCTAACAACCCACGTACAAAAACTTGATTAAAATAGAATCACCTGGTAATGGAGCCCACAATCACATCACATTGTGCTGCTAAAACCAGGTCCTACCATCTAACAACTATATAAGAACTACATCGATAAAACTAGGGAGTGCTGATGAGTAACGGAAGCCTGGCTGGGCCAGCAAAAGAGGATCTTGTGAGGTTCTTTTGTCTGATGAAAGCTAGGTTGATGTAGTAGCTGTTTTGGTGGTGGTGGTGGTAGTAGTAGTAGTAGTCCTGTGGTTTTCTAACAGTAAGGGGGATCGATGAAAGCCCACTCGAAGACCTGCTCGTATTGGACAGCAGCGTTATCCCAAGAGTAGTCCTTCTCCATGCCTCTCTTCATCATCCCTTCCCACGACTCTTTGTGATCTCTGTATGTCGATATCGCAGTTCTCAATGCCTGCAACAACACCAATTCCCATTCATAGATAATGGTTAAGAGTGGAACCAACCAGGTTCAGGAGGGCTGTAGCTGTAGGAGAAGGAGCTTGCTATCGAAGCAGTTTTCGTGAATCGTAAGAAACACCAACTTACCCATAACATGCTGTCTACTGATAACGGAGAAAATGTCCACCTGCCAATACATTGGACTAGTCAGTACAACCGTGGAACAACATTAGAAGCTGAAAGATCAGCCAGGAAACAAGGCCTAAAAGGAAAACACGTACCCTGTGCCATCACCTTTACCGTCGTCAGCATATGGATCGAACGTCTGCACAGTGTCCTGAGACGACAATGAACACATTATTTAGTACAACATACAATAGTCATAGAGACACCATTTCTGTTCTTTTTTTTTTTTAATATATGAAAATGACTCACTCGAAGTCCTCCTGTGCCATGAACAACTGGGATAGTTCCATATCTCATTGCATACAACTGATTTAGTCCGCAGGGTTCGAATCTCGAGGGCATCAGCAGTATGTCGCAGCTGTAACAATTCCACAAAAGCTCCATGATTAGTCTCACTAGCATTTCTAGCACCAAATTTGTCTATGAAACGCGGAGATAAGCTTCGATTATTACCCTGCAGTTATTCTGTGGGAAATTGGAACATTGAATCCAACCCAACCCCGGAATTTGTCTTTATGAGCTGCCTCTGCTTCTCTCATCCAGCCTTCGTACATTTTATCTCCAGACCCAAGCATAACCTGATGCATAATGGAGAAATTTTTTTCAATACTCGGTCAACAGTCATATGACCTCACCTAGTACTCATAGTGTAGAATAAACTCAAGGTATGAACTCACTTACGAATTGAACATCATCATTCAGAAGTTCAGGAATTCCCCAACAAATAAGGTCAACACCCTTTTGGTAGTCTAATCTCCCTATGAATCCAATCTACAATGCAAGTGAAAAATTTCAACAAGCAACAGAAGAGAAAACTTCAATTTCCAACAAAAAAGGCACAAACTTTATCGATACTTTACCAGGGGACATTCAGGTCTCACAGGAAGACCTAATTCCTTCTGCAAAGCAATCTTATTTTGAACCTGAAAATTGGAAAGAAATACTGGTAAGAGGGCAAATTTTCATGACAACTACTTAACAGATAAAGTGGGAAGATACCACCTTTCCAGAAAGATCATCAGCAGAATAATGGGCTTCTAAATGTTTATCGCTCGATGGATTCCACTCGTTAACATCAATGCCATTCGTGATCCCTAAGAAATAGATTGCAAGTGTGGAATCAAACGCTTAAAGTTGGAGGCCGAAAGAAATCAAATGTATCAGATGATTATAAAGTTTGATTGCGCACCATTCAAAACAATCCTTCGACTGCTTAACAACTCATTAAGACCGTATCCACCTTCAACGGTCGTAATTTCCCATGCATACCCCTGAGAGGTGATCATATTACCACAACATATGTGAGCTTGATATTCCAGGAAATCGACAGCAAAAGTAGGTATATAATTTATAAATTATTTCACCTTGCTAACAGTCAATATCCGGTCCGATGTCACAATAGCACCCTTTAGCACATTGATCGCTTCACCTGTGTCAAGAGCATGGGTCCTTGCCCATTCAGGGAAAACCCATCCCAATGCCCCATACCAGTCTGGAGATAATCCTAGATTACCATAAGTTGCTGCTGGCTCTACTCCCTTCGACGCAGAAGAAGAAAGAAAAAAACTTGGTTATGAAGCTATTGGTCACCACATAGGCCTTTTGCATACACAAAAAAGTACAGCTCCTGAAACAAACTTGCTGCAGAAATTTAACCACCAAAATACAGCTGAAGTAAGCCTACCTGATGAGCAAGATTGTGTATCACAAGAATACATCGAGCATCCTTATAAACACCATATGGACGGTACTTAGCAGCCAAAAGTCTGCACCAAAGGAGGAGCCACAATCACATCCACAGGAATTGACTAGCACCGCAGAAACCCTTCTGCTATGAAGAAGACATTCTTCATTCAAATTAATGGTGCGAGTTGATATTCTAAGCGAAACAATAATCTCAAGCAAGTATCATACATATCTAGCTTGGCGAATAAGGAACAAGCACTTACACAGGAACCAAGCCAGCATGCCAGTCATTGACCATGAATAGGCATTTCTGGCCATAGTTGAAACCTCCAAGTGGGAGCACCAGTGGTGCTTCACATGCTGCGTAGCAGAGTAAAGCGAACCGAAACTGCATATAACCAACAAGAAAGCTATTGAAAATCGCGAATTCAATCGGGATCCAAAACTAGGTAGCATTCTAAACAGACAGCACTAGTGGTAATCACAACAGCACCTGGTTATCACCAAAAGCACCATTGACGTCTCCATAAGGATTCCCCGGCCTATGGTAAGAAGGATGGTCTACAAATACCTAAACAAAACATGTCCACCGGAACTAAATTACTACATATTCACAAACATTCGACGAGTTTAGACTGTAGAATCAAGGAGAGACAGAAAGAAATTCACCCAATCAACTAGGTCTCTGTACTCATGGAAAAAGGCCACTTCTTGCTCCCCTCCAAAGCAAGCAATCTTAATCCTACAGTCAGCATCTAGAGCAGCGGCAAATGTATCGTCTTCAGGGCTATGTAAATACCTTGGAGAGACAACCATCACTCGATGTCCTCTGGCAGCTAGTGCAATCGGCAATGAACCACAAACATCTCCAAGCCCGCCCGTCTTCGAATACGGCGCCGCTTCAGAGGTGACAAAGACAATACTGTGTGTCACTTTGGTCGGAGCTTCGTCTGCCCCTTCAATGTCGCCATCGGTCTCCTCCACCTTCCCAGAAATTACCTCTGCAGGAGCTTCAGTTGCCACCTCACTGGCATCACCTGAGCAGGATAAATAATCAATTCGCATTTAGAATCATTGCAATTGTGGTGTAGTACAGCCAAATGAAAATTCATTCGGAGAGTGTGTTACCAGTGAGAGGGTGGGAAGAGGTCAAATTGAAGCCAACAACGGAACCAGAATCATCAGTCTCGGGGTCAAGCACGAAACCCTTGTTTTCTTCTTCTCCGTGCATGTTCTGCTTCTTCCCAATTTCGGTGTCGTTATCAGGCATACTCGATGTTGGCGAAGAAGAGCCCTTGCCAGAAGCAACGGCAACCAGCTGCGGGAAGCCGACATTGCCGCCGCGGCTTCTGCCACCGGAGAAGTGAGCAAAGCCCAGTTGGCTGATCGGCTTGCCTTTGATCTTGGCGGGTTCGCGGTTGGGAAAGGATTGAACCCAGTATCTGGCTGACAGGGCCTTCATCGGAGAGAAATGGAAAACAGGGGAAAGAAAGTTTCAGTGAAGTAAGTTGGGGGAGAAGGGATCAATGAATGAATGGTAAATCAGGAAAAGTGGAAGTGATGGGATGGGAGAAAGGAAAAGAAAAATGGAAGAAAAGAGGAAGGAAGGAATAATGACTGCTACTAATAATGGAATAAGAGAGGGTTTTCCTCAATCTGTTTGTTTTCTCGGAAATGGGAACCAGACGAGAGGAAGAAAAGGAGGGGAAGTTGGCAGAAAAACCGCGAAAGCCTAACAGCCATTTTAAGCCGTCGATTTTCTTCTTGGTAGGGTTTGGACCTCTTATTTTCGTTGTACCAGAGATGATGCGTAGACGGTCGACCACAGCAAAAATCTCCTGATATTTTGCTGGCTAGTACGAGCCATGTCGGCAACACCCAAAAGCATGGTTCATAAAACCGTATCGGAGACTGTATCGGTAGGGTATTTTACGGCAAAATCGTGGTTGAATAGTAGTTTAACTATTAATACCGTTAAATACTGCCTATCGGTTTAGCCTCCGATACTGATATTTTGTGGTTGAACCGCTGGTACGGTACGATTTAATGGACCATGCCAAAATCAAAAAACTACACTAGAGTAGAGAATTACACATCCTTGTCTTTTATTTTTTGGTCATGGAGGACAAAGTTCATTGTGTGGGATACACTCAAACTATCCTTTTGAGCAAGGTTTAAGAAACCTATGGTACAATCTGGTCGGACCGAAAATGTTGGATACCAAATCTATATTGGTAAGTGGTTTTGGACTCGTAGAAAATGATTGAACTACTGTTGAACTAAATTTTAATACAAAATATTCTACTATTTATCTTTTCCTGTATAACCTCTGGTACTGTTTCATAGTCCTTGTTTTTTTAGTGAAGTCAGTGGTTTCACTAATTTCAACTAATTCATGTAATTTTGCCACAACGAGACCAAAATTATACATGTTTTTCGGTTTTCACTTATAAAAGCAGAAAACAAAAAACTACAAAACGATACTAAACATTTTTTTTTTGTACAATATCTGATATACAATAATGATTTGTGACTCTTTTGACTTATCTAACTCATTTGTACTCTTGATGAACGACTTAAAATTTTATGCATCAATGATTTAATTACAAGCCCGCTTTCCTTTTTTCCCCCATAATACACATTATAGTAACCATTACAATTAAATAAAAAAAAATTAAAACACCAAGGGGTCGTTTGGAAGTTGCTATTGTTAAATAGATGTATTGTTGAGAATGCATGTATAATATTATACGTGTATTGTCGAATTTGATGCATTGTAGAATACAACGTTTGGTATGTGTGATTGTGTATGTCGCATCAGCTAAAAGCCGGGACAAAACAATCTCAACTCAACTATTTCAATAATCACAACTAAAAGTGGAGATATAACAATCACTCAAAATGAGTGATAGTTTCTGTCACATCACAGAAACAATCCATGTATTGTTTATGCTAAAAAAATAAAAAAACAAAAACGATGCATAACGACAATCTCAACAAAACTATCGCAATGTTTCGTCACATTGGCCTTCTGGTGGCTTTATGATATCACTAAGCCAAAATAAACGTTAATAAAAACAACATTTAAATTAAATCAAACCCAATACACACATATTTCATATTTGTATGTATGCATATGTTATCTTCATTCATCACCCAAAATCATGCCTCCAACCGTGGCCATCTATCCCCCACCGGCAGCCTCCACTCGTCGGTGCCGGCGCTCGAATCCGAGCTATACCCAGCCGGCAGCCGCCTCGAGTGGAACCGCAACGCGTTCGTCTTCGGGCTCGGGATCGGGCTCTTGGCCACACGGTAGACCGCCGTGCCAACGCCGGAGCTAGAAGAGTCGCAAACCGACGACGACCCAACAACGTACCCTCTCTTCGTCGACGAGTTCCACTGCGGGGTGTATGGGCTCACCTGCTTCACCGGGCCCATATTCGCACGGGCCTTGGCCTTAGCGGACTGGGTCGGAGCCATGTAGCTGGGCACGTGGTTGGACGTGGGCGGGGCCTGCTGTCTACTGGGCCGGGCCGAGTACACGTGGCTGCCGCCTGCTGAGTCCATGACGCCTATGCTTATGTTGCCGATCCCGCTGCCGGCGGCCGTGGTCGGCGTGGCGACGTCCATCTCCACCGTCTTCTCTGATAGGTCGTCGGTCGTGGTGGTCAACGTCATGTAGGAGTTGTCGGTTGGGCCGAATCGACCGGCGTGGTATGGTTGGGAAGACATCCAGCGCTCTAGCCAGTTCCATCCCCACTGGGCTTTTGCTTGCTCTTCGTTGTACAGGCCAAGATCCATTCCGTTTGGGCCGGGCTGCGGTTGCTGCTGCTGCACTCAGTTTGATTAACGTCATTTTCAAGTGGGAAACCATCGTCATATCATGACTACCAAAATGAAGTGAGGTTTTACCTGATAGGAATATGCATAAGCAAGGGCCCTCTCCCTCCGAACGACAGCTTCGTGTTTCCTCGCAGCATTCTCCTTCGTCTTATCAGAGGTCCTGTGCCGCCGGTTATCCCAGCTCTCCACCACGTAGCTCTTCTTCAACGAACTCCTCGAATTCATCAAGTGATCTTGAAACGACGACATTCCTTGCCCAGCATCATCATCCTCCTCCTCGTCCTCATCCTGCGAGTGCAGCTTCTCGCGAGTCAGTTGCAGACGCCGAGCTCGAACCCTCGCCTGAACTCGCACCAGCGCTTGCATGCACCTCATCGTCATCTGCGCCTGCTTCCTCACGTTGTGCCCTCTCACAAGGGCTTGCAGCCGCACCAAACCCTTCAATGCCCGCAACGCACGCCTAGCCTGCACCAAAAAAAAAAAAAAAAAAATAGTGTCACTTGCCGTCTCTGTAACAATGGAGGTCTCTTGGACAATCAACATCGAACCAGAAAGCAAAGGAGGTGGCAAACTTAAATGAACAAGGACACAAAACCACACACCACTAGACCTAATTAAAAGCTATAGTCACGCATTGCTTGGTTCAGAAGGCATCGTAGTTAGGATGCCCTGAATGACACGGCACAATGATGAAAGTAAACATAGAAAGGGACGACATATCAATCTTAATTAAATTTGGTCAGGAGAAGGAGAAAGTTTACAAGATAGCCTCTGTAGTGGGATTGAATGAGGGTAGCGGCTCGATCTTCTCTGGACTGACGGCCGTACCCGGCGAGCCGGACGACTTTGGCTGCGGCCTGCGCAGCTGCAACGGCGGCTTCCGCCGCAGCAGCTGTGGCCGCAGCGACTGCAATGGCGTGGTTCCTGTCTCCGGAGACAGGGGTCGTCGTGCCGCCGGTGGTGGTATCGTCGTACGTCACATGATCAGGGGAGCTCTCTGCCGCGGGGAAATGCTCGAACGAGACTACCTCTGGCGCCTCGTGCTGCTCCCATTTCTCACCACCGCTACTGTTCTCCTTCTGCAAAAACAAAGAATTTGACAAAATTAACCGCTACGCGTAATTCAAAAGGGGTTACAATTTACAACCAGCTTAATATTTGGTCACCGCTGTTATACGGTATGTGTGGATATATGTTGAGCAAACACGAGAAACCTATAGAATGACACGTTGATTCTAAATTCTCACTCAAAATCCGAACTTCGCCGGAGATTCGTTAAAGGGTGGGGTTTGTGGGGATGGGTTGATGGTGATGAAACAGGGGATGTGGGAAAGTTGACTTGAATCGGATTATCAGCCGCTACGACTGGTAGTCGGGGGTCTCACTGTCCGGTCAGCGAGTGGGGTTCAGGGGCAACGTCCCGGTGGAGGGTGTGAACCACGTAAATCGTATGTCTGTATTTTTTCGATTCTTGCTTTATCAATTCCGGCGATTTCCCGATTCGTAGCAGCGCGTTTATAACAGTTTGGAGAGTAAGCAAGCTACTTTGCTTGCAGTCTATTCTATAAGCGGAGCGCACATGGATGTTAGGAATTCAGCAAAGGAGTGGCGTGACAAGAATGTGTCAAGACTCAAGACAAAAGGGAGTGAGGGGTCCTAAGAGGAACAACTTTTTAATGGTGGTGGCCTAGTGGTGATGGTCTGATTGACACAAAAGGGACCATCAGTACAACCAACTGCATATTGGAAACAGAGCTATGTAGCTTCACAAGTAAAATAGGCCTAAAAATGCCATCTTTTACCTTGCTTCTTGCTTATTGTTATTGGGATGTGATTAAACAAACCCAGAAAGAAAGGGACAAGAGAACCAACAAAGGAGAGTCCAAACACACACACACATAAGACCCATGAGTTCATTTATGGCGGAAGGCTCTGTTATGGGTGCATTGTCGCGTCCAAATTTTTTGGGATTGATGGAGAGCGCTAATGAATGATTGAGTACCCTCTTCCACAATTTGGAACTAATGGTGGGAAAGATGGCGGTTACCTTTTTCTGGGGCGAATCCTTATTGGATGAAGATTTGAAGACTTTCTTGACGGAAGAGAACCATCCACCACCACCACCGCCACCGACGCTTTTCTTACCCATTCTCCGCCGCCCGGCGTTCAGATCAACCTTAAATCAAAACATGTCTAAATGGGAATCTGAAAACCAAAGCAAAAAACCCAATTCGATAAAGAAGTAGTTAAAGTGGGAAGGAGCTTCATAGTCGGCGGTGAACACCAAGGGATTGAGCTAGGGATACCTTGAAAGAGGGAGATCCTTAAGAGTTAAGACCCAGAAGTGGATTCGGCGCGAGTGAACTGACTCTGCCCTCGCATTTCCTTCTTCTTCTTCTTCTTCTTCTTCTTCTTCTTTGCCTCTTACTCTGTTTCGTATTCCTATGCGTAACTGCTCACCTCATGTTTTTGGAATTCTGATTTCGTTTTTTTTTTCTTCTCCCTCTCCGTGGTGAGAATCTAGCCGGAGACAATGCTCTGTTTCTCCGGGCTAGCTTCAGAGGCGACTCGAGAGAGTAGTAGAAGACTAGAAGAAGTAGAAAGGAAGGAGGAGAGTGGGGAGTAACTGTCAAGCGGCGGGATCGCCGTTACCGTATTTATCAGAATCACGGTCGGTCGCCCATTTTGCAAACCTACGCGCCTTTAATTTTCCCCTCCCTCTCTTCTCTCTCACGCGCCGGTCTTACCCAATTGGCTTTCGACATCTGTCCCTCCCGATCTCCTATATCCCGATTTTGGTTTTTATTTTTCTTTCACCTTTGTGTTTTAGTGAACAGAGATGGTCAGTGAACTTGTGATTACTGACAAGTTAGTCACTGAATTTGTCAACGGTAAAAGTATTTTTTTTTTATAAGTATAAGAGGTTCTACATCATATGCCAAATCGAAAAACCGAAGCTTCATTAGTTGGAATTTAAACTAATATTGACCGCGATCACCAACCCACCCACCATCTCCGTAGTGCATCGACCGATAAGGTCCTCGCGTAATATCTTTTTTTTATTGTGAGATGTAATTTTATGTTTGCGAGTGATTTGAATATTGTTTCTTGACTTATGTACGGAGGTATTTAATCCATTATCGACGGCCTCATATTCGGTTGAAATTGGCATAGGTGCCTTAAAAAAAGAATTAAAAATTTAAGGTACGTAGTGGCAGGTAATTAAGTCAAGTTTAAGGCTAGGCTAGAGCCCGATTAGTTGGGCTAACGACGGCATGTAATTGCTTGGATTAGAAGTGATGACTCATTACAAGATCTAGATTAATCGGTTGTTGAATTCGAGTACTAGTAAAACGAGGAAGCGGGAGGGTCGATATATTGTTAGGTTTGTAATTGCAAACTTTGCTTTACAAGGCATGGATCGACGGTCCGTTCTAGGTCGATTTCTTACCCCATCCTTTCATATATCTCCTATTTTGGTTTCTCTTCGACTGGTTAGATTTGATCTTTCAATTAAATAGAATTAATTACCCATTATATCATCATTATTATTCATTCATAAAGTCTTTTCGCTTTCATTTTATCATAAAAAGCAAAATTTTATATGTATTTTTATCAAATAGAATATAAGAGTGGATCGCCTTGAGGTACCCGTCCCGACCCATTGCCATCACTAGATCCAAACGATCGGGCTTTCGATTAACGAAAAAACGAGCCCATTCAACATCCCACACATAGATATGTTGCCTACTTGTAGTCCCACCCAAAATCACTTGGGCCTTAGAGCCCGTTGAAAAAAGTACCCAATGGAGAAATGCGCCGTGAACAAAAATAAAAATAAAAATAAAAGAAATGGATAAAGCTTGTCCTATCTGGACCCCACACTTCCAGAGTGGCGAACCCACGTGGCGGAAGGGAAGAGGAGGACACAACTGTTAGCTTGCTCCGCAATGCATTGAATCCCAGCCGTCCAAAGCAGCCGATCGGTTGTGCTTCCCATCCATCCTGACCCTACATCCAGATTCTGGGGCCCACAACTGGCGATTCGAGCGCAGGATAGCAAAACCCTCTCCCGCGGGGTACAGTGCGCACTCCCTCTGCCGCGCACAACGGTTCCCTTTCTGTTTTCTGCTTACTTTCCTTCTTCAGTGAGACAACAATTTGTCAGTTTCCCTTCCCTCTTCCCCTCTCTGCCTCTCCAACTTCCCCCCTCTTTTGATCATCTTCTCACCTTTTCCTCTGAAACCCTAGGCATTTCCTTCTCCTTCCACACACCGTCGGAAAAGCAAGCGTCGCCGGTGATCCATCCCGCCGCTCGCCGGCTCTTCACCTTCCGTAGGTACATTTCTCGGAGAACTTGCTTTATTGTGATCACTGCTCAGTGTACTCTGTTGATCGTGCTCTCTTCGAGTTTTCATGGCGGCGTCCGAAACATCTTTATTTTTAGTTCTTCGCTTCTCACTTCTGCTCAGCTGGTTCCAGCTCTCACAGCAGAAGCAAGATTCGAGTTTTGCTTTGCCTCTCTGCTTCGTTTTTGTTGTTGTTGTGAGTTAGTGTACTTCGTCCGGGGAATTAGGTTATTACAATTTGTGATTTCGTTTAGTCTTCCTGATTTCTTCTATAGTTCTTCTTCGCGAAGTAGCGTGGCAAAGAAGTAAGCGGGACTAGATAAGAGGTTTTTTTTTCTTCTGATTTCAGAAAGACTAGTGGGAAAGAAAGCTTGAGACCGCAAAGTTTGAAGCCTGTTTCTGTTTTCTCCCTTTCAGTTTGTTTGCAAGGGAGGGAGGATGCTGAAGAAGACTGTTAAGAGGAAGCTGGACCTGGACGGGAAGAACGGTGGTGGGGTCAACTTAGACCGGGTGTACAAATTCAAGATCTTACTCCCAAATGGGGTGACGGTCGGACTAAGATTGAGTAACCCTGAACTTGAGATGTCACTCCAGACTTTCATTCAGAAGGTGAGGGAGGAGTATGCCATTGTGAGGAGGCAATCAGGGGTTACACCTCAACGGGGTGTGATTTGGACCTCTGAATCTTTGTATCTAGTGGATGCCCATGATCGTAAAGTAAGACAGAAGATCATGTTTGAGAATTACAAGCCCTACAAGTGCCATGTTCTACGTCTTCACGTGAGTGTTACTTTTCTCCTGTAGTTGCGTTCCAGTCACAATAGTGTGGCTGTTCTTTGGCTTTTGATATGAACATCAGTTGTTTCTTTTCCTCCTGGTGTTGTATATACTAGTCATTCCTCCTGGTACATTGTATTCATTTCGGGATTTTTTTTCTTCTTTTGTGTGATTAGGATGGAGGCCTGAGGATCAGTCGGACTTTTGAGGTCAGTAGGCATGCTTGAAAATGTTGGTGCTTTTTAAATCCCGCGTTTCTTCCGTGTTTGGGGAACCTATTTGTCTGATCAACACGATTTGCTATCTTTTGTGGACGTGTTCCTCCACCAATCGGTCAGAATATGTGGGATCTCACGCCGGACACAGACTTGCTGAAGGAGTTACCAGAGGCATATTCTTTTGAGTCTGCTCTTGCGGATTTGATTGTAAGTAACTGACACAGTTTTGAATTCAGTGTTGCTTCTGCATGTGCTTCTAATTAAATTCATCCCTGCTAATTGATATCCTGTTGCTGATTTTTCAGGATAATTCTTTACAAGCGGTTTGGACCAACGGTAAAAATGACCGGAGATTGATTCGGTAATTGTTTCAGTGCAATTTGGACCTGTTATTATACATTTGATAGAATTTTGCTCAGTCTTGTCACATCTAAACTATGGTTTTCCATGTGTTCTGCAGAGTGGATGTAAAGGAAGATAGGGTTTCTATCTTTGATACTGGTCCTGGAATGGACAGTAGTGAGGAAAATTCTATTTCAAAATGGTACGTGTTTTCAGCTTTCTTTTCTGATTGCTTCTGCTGCTCTTTTGTACAATGGAGTATTCCTGTATCGATGATACAGAACGTTGGGCCTGAGTAGTAATACTCTTGTGAAGTAGTAGACATGATTTGATCATTGGGAGGATAAATACACTGATGTGAGCTCACCCTATAAAGAATTGGTCGGAACAAAGGCTCAAGAATTCTTGTATGGTTAGAGAATCTGGAAACTGTTGCAAAATTCCTCATGCACTATTAGTATGGTTATTGTTTCCTATCCTTGCTCCAGCTATCTTTTTGTTTGGAAACTAGATATGACATATTTTTCACTCATATGTTCTTTTCACCATTCTTTATTTATAATCCCTCAACTTGTATTCCAATCTTCATGTAGGGGGAAGATGGGGGCGTCCCTCCATAGGTCGTCCAAGGCACAGGCAATAGGGGGCGAACCGCCATACTTGATGGTATTGTCTAAAGCTGAAAAGATTTTTTGTTTCTAACAATGTCATGAAGGCTCCACCGGACTATCAGCAAATTGTTTCTGATAATGCTACAATGAATTCGTATTTCCTAAGCTACGTTTAGCTCCTTACCTAAAGAGATGGCTTCTGGAAACTTTATATTATATTCTGCTTTGATTTGATCATCTTATCGGTTTAATATATCTTATACAAACTCTGTTGACTACACAGCCCTTTTTTGGCATGTTTGGATTTGGAGGGCCCATTGCGTCCATGCATATGGGAAGGTTGGACTTCGCCCTCTTTCGGTTTCCATAATTGCGTTAATAAAGTTAAGCTTCTCTCATAACTTATATGGCATCACAGGCGAGCTTTGGTATCCTCCAAGACCAAAACATCAAGTAAAGTTTACACATTGCATTTAGAGAGAGAAGCTTTGCTTAAGAAATCTAATTCCGAACAGTCTTGGAAGGTAAATTACTTTCATACCCTATCTTTCCTTTCACACTTTGGGGAAAAAGTATGTGTACGTTAGCACTGCTTCAGCTATTCCTTTTCCTTGCTGCATGTCCTTTCCATAGTTTCTATAAATAGTTTTATCCTAATTGATGGTGATCCATTATTAGACTCCTGGCGGCTTGAGGGATCCCTTAGAGGAGGAAGATAAAGAATCGCCTCATGGAAGCTTCACAAAGGTGAATGCTTGCATCCATTTTTTAGTTTCTGGTTTTATCTTTGCAGTGAAAGGGTCCTTTTCTTAGAATTGAAATCGTTTTTGCTTTTACTTGCTTTTCGTTCCGAGTCAATTGAGAGTGCATGTTGTTCTTCCTATTGTGTTAGTGTAGCTAATCACTGAAGCTTAATAAATGGTGTAATTTTGTAAAATCCAAATGTGCAATTGTTCTGATGAATGTCATTTTCAATGTTTATCAGGTCGAGATTTTTGAGCTTAAACTTAAAAGCTTGGATGTATTTCAACTCCAGTGCAAACTGAAGGACATTTATTTCCCTTATGTCCAGGTATCTCCTATATAAACATTAGCTATGTTTGCTTCATCTCAAATTTTAGATGCTAAAACATAAGCTGTAGATACAACTCTCACAAATGATATTTCTGTTGTCTATTGTTTATGGAATATATGTCATCTTCTTAAACCCTTCTAATTTAGTGTTCAATCTGCAATACAGTGTGATGAAATGTCTGGGAAGACGACAAGACCAATTGAATTTCTGGTTTGATCCGAAACCTCTTTTCTGAATTCTTGTGGTTGTTTCCTAATATTGAGCGACATTGTAGCTTGAATCGCAAGTTATGTTTTGGAATCACAGTTTTATATTAAGAAAGAAAGTTCTGGATTGCACTCTTCTGTGGTTTTCACAACTTTCATATCCTTTTATACTCCTGGCATGTTCCTCAAATTTCATGTTTGTTGAAGTTCTAAGCTAAGTTTTTCGTTCTCATTTGAGTTACCGAGGAATTATCATCCTACAAGTTTGTGATTCTTAGAATGAATTCTTTGCTTCGCAGGTTGATGGTATTGACTTAGCTGAGATAACCGGTGGGGAGGTGGCAGTTACCAACTTCAATTCTTGCAATGGGCCTAATTTTGTCTTCCAGCTTAAGTTTTCTTCTGGGCAGGATCATAGCCCCATAGGTACTGCAGGTAGCGTCTATTGTTTTGTGCTTGTTACCAGTGCCAGCCTAGGTTAGTTACCGAGAAACTTAAATGGTTCAGGTTCGCCTCATCAAGAAGCTAATGCACGCTTGAAGTGTGTTTATTTTCCTATATTGGAGGTACGATGAAATACACAGAAGCCTGTTGTTGTCTTTTTGGCTTTGGCAAGTAATTAAAGATTTAAACTTCTTCGTACAGGGTAAAGAGACTATTAATAGGATCTTGGAGACCCTGGATCAGGAAGGGTGTGGAGTTAATGAAAATTTCGAAACGTTCAGTCGTGTATCTATTCGTCGCCTGGGTCGTCTACTTCCCGATGCTCGCTGGGTTAGTTGTTTCTTGTTGCATGTATCAATGATATTCATTACCACATATTTCACTGTAGTTATCATCAATCTAAAGTGGAGGCCAGGCCATGAACATAACCTAAAAGTCTTCCTTCTCGTAGTTTCTCCTAAATCATGTTATTTTTGCTTCATCACAGGGTGCTCTTCCATTTATGGATTTTCGGCTGAAAAGGGGAGCAAGAGCAGATTTGCTGAAGAAATGTTGCTCAAGAATTAAATGTTTCGTTGGTATACTTCTTTCACTGTGGTTATCATTTTATTTTTACACCCTTAAACATTCTCCCATTCCTGATGGTTTCACACTTTTGTGGTTGAAGAAACTGATGCTGGTTTCAGTCCAACACCTTCAAAGGTAAGATATGAGTAGGTACTTATGAGTTATTCAGCTGTCCCATCAGTGTACAGTAAATTATCTTCTATTTCCCGTGTGTTGCTGGCATACACGTACTGTGGACGTAATTCATCCTTCTTCCCGCTACTTGTTAGGTTCTAGTTTAACTTTGTTTGTCGATACAAGCCAATTCTTGCCAAAAATTTCCTAGTACTGTTAGTCATGACTTACCAATTCATAACCATTGAGCTCCTCACATGAAAACCTTATGTAAGATTCGTCTTCTATCATCTTAAAAGTTTTACTTGGGAAAACCGTCGGAAGAAGCTGCATGTAGGTGTTGTACTTATCTAGCACGAGAAAGCAAGGAAAGTACTTAAAAATCAGTGACTGTGCACGAGAAAGCAGCTCTTGTTTTGTCAATTGAACTATTTGTTCATTTTTCAGTCTCTTCACTTTTTCTGGATGGGTAAACTTTGATGAAGCATTCAACTTGGTATAATGCAGACTGATCTAGCGCATCACAACAGATTTACAACTGCTTTGAAATGCTTCGGGGGCAGGACTTCGGACAAGCAAGGTCTTACTCCTTTCATTTCTTCTATCCCTTTATCATCCACTCCCAACATGGAAATTCACCACAAAATCCATATGCAGATATCAACATTGAAATCTTTCGAGATTCTAAAAAATGCACTGTTTCACAACTGGAGAGGCAGTATGAAGAATGGATTTTTAAGATGCACGAACTTTATGATAAAGAGATTGGATCTGGTGAAGATGAACCAATCATGATCGTCTCCCCAACAAATAAAAATCAACTTTGCATCTCATCCGATGGTAACTATTCCTTTGGACTCTAGATTTATCAACAATTTTGTGTGCACGTTTGTTGAGTGTGTAATTGGTTTTATTTCTATCTGGTACTGAATGTTCTTTCGGTTCTGAGTTTCTGATCTCGTCTCTCTAGTTCCGTCACACTGGATATATTTGTCATCTGAATATTTCATGTTATCCTTTAGTCTTCAGGGTGCACGAAGTTTTGCACAGAAAAGGAGCATTGTGGAGGAGAGGCCAGCAGATCAAAATCTTGAAGGGAGCAGCTGTTGGATTCCATAAAAGCAACGTATATGCAACAATTGAATACTTTGTGATTGAAGGATTGCATGGGGATGCTGGTGGTGAGAGACATTTTATTTTTGTTCTCTCATCTTATGCTGGACAGCTTCTAAATAAACCTGACCATTCACCTTATTTCTACACTCTACAGGAGACGCTCGATTTATATGCAGGTATGCGGTGCATGTTCATCTTCTTTTCTTTAGTTCAATGATTATTTTGTGGTATGTGCAACTGACTGATTATGTTACATTGGATTCAAAAGGCCACTGCACATTGCAGAAGAGAAGGGTGCTCGCGTTACCATGGAAAATGAAAACTCTACTCTAGAAATTCGTGATTCTCATTCGGTACCTATTAGTGTTATTGACTCTGGAAAGGTCTGATTGCCCTCTTCTCAAAAACTCTACGTTGCAAATATGATGGGACTCTCTCCAAGTCTTCCATTTGCTTTAATCGATTGTTTTGTTGTATCTCATTCCCTTAACTTCAGTGTCTAGCTGTTGAAGCTGTGGAGTGGGCCAACCAACTTCAGAAGCAACGCCTGAAAGCTCCATCAACTATTAATTTGCTATATCTAGAGCATTGTAAACTGTTGGACATACACGAGGTCAGCACTTGCTATTCATTTTACTAAAAAAACTCCTGGGGAGAAGTTCTTTGTCTGGCATTCCGCCCCCCTGCTTGTTTTTTCTGCTTTAACTTTTACCCGAGTTCAGCATCTTCAGCTCCAACTATTCCTTGTATTCAGTTTCATTTGTTCTTTTATGGCTGTTTCAGGAATTGCCTGCTAATGGTACTGTCCGTGCTGGAAAAGCTCCTCCAAGGGAACTCGTGGCAGTTGCTCGGCCAGCAAATTTTGAGTCAGCCCAAACTTCTGGAACTTTGGACCAGAAGTTTATAGTCCAAACTTCTGCTCAAATGATTATGGTCGTTAAGTTCAGCAGCAATAGGAAGGAACGAGGAACTCAACATATATACTCGTCTCGTGTGTCTCCAACATCTCGTAAAGGATTAAGCGGTTTATATATCTTTCAACTGACAGACAAGTGTCAAGATTTATTTCAAAGAGCTGGCATGTACACCTTTTCATTCTCCCTAGTAAGTTCTTTATAGAGCCTCATGTTTTTGTTTTTCCATTGCACTTCTTATTTTTACCTGCATTAACTAAGCTTTGCTTATGGTTGTACCAAATTTGGCGTGCTCAGACTGACTCCAGTTGCAAGAGTTGTGATAAAAAGGTTTGCTTATGGTTGTACCAAATTTGGCGTGCTCAGACTGACTCCAGTTGCAAGAGTTGTGATAAAAAGGTGGCTGTTTCCCCAGGACCTCTTAAGCTTATTAAGGCACATCATATTTCTGATAAAGAAGGCTTGCTACCCGGTTCTATACTGAAGAACTTGTCATTGGAGGTATCAGTTATTTTGTCTTCATTTTTTTATATGCTTCCTCGCTGAACTGATAATAAATCTTGGCATGGAAAGTATGCAAGATTGAGTGTCCATTAAGTGTCCATGTTAAAGATGAAACTACTTAGTTTGAATTTGCTGACATTAATGCCTCGTATTTTCCCTCCAGATGTTTGATGAATATCGTAATCATGTGCCGAAGGGGTCAGAAGTTAAGCTGAGTGTTGACGGACTTGAGATTATTGATACAGAAGGTTCAAATCGCAAGGTAAGGATCTGGAATTAGGTTTGAGAATGGATGCTTCTGACTTGCGTTTAGGGATTTGCTATTTTCATAATGTTAAAATAAAATATGCTTCTGATGCGTGCAATAAATGTATCATTTGGAAGATGCATCAGAATATATTTACTTGTTCCCTTGTTCTGCCTATGTTAGCTAAAGACGCTTATGCTCCCTGATATGATTAATAAGCAGCCTTGTAATGTGGAATATATATTTGTGGTGTTTAATTTCATTGCAGAGCTCTCGCAGAACAAATTCCTTCTGGCATGCCGTGTCCTTTTTAGTATCTTCTTTGGCTCTTGAATGCTGAAGAATGTCTCAATAACTGATTAAGTTTTGCTTGACTTGCCACCTTCTGTTCCAGGTGAACAATGATGGATTTATTGACCTTGGTGGCGTTCTGAAAGTAAATGCTGGTTTTGGGCAAACCGGTAGGTTCTAGCTCTCAAGAACCCAGTCAGAGTTTTTATTTACTTTGATGATGGATGTTTCTATATGTTCAAATCAATTATTTTTACCATCCTCAACCCTTACTCATTTCTGTTAAGTTTTCTGGATTATTTGAACAATGGCTCCATATTTGGCTCGTTGATAGCCGTCTGACATCATGTAGTATTATAGCTCATGTATCCATGGGTTGTATTGACGTGGAAAATAATTTTGATACTCATTGATTGAAGTTAAGTTCTCAGCCTTGTGCATTGTCTCTAGTTGCACCTTGTTATTCTAATCAAATAAGAAAGGAAAAGAGAAACCTGAATTAGTAACGACTTGCAGCCGACAATGTCAATAATAATATGAATGTGTAACCTTTGTTTACTCAAGGAACTACCTTTGCTTTCTGGCAGCCTCCATTTATGTTTCACGTCATGGCAATGACAAAGTTCTGTTCCAGAAACAGTTTCAAATTGACCAGAGGATGCTACAAACCGTGTCAGAGGTACCTTATTTTCTCTCTCTATATATTAACACTGGTTTATCTATGTATATATACGTAATACAATCTAATGATACATGCTGCTGACTCAAATAATGTTTTCAGGTGCCGAAGTTCTGCACTGCTGGGTCTCAGCTTGAAAACTTAGCCTTTAGAGTCGTGGATTCTGGCGGTGAGGTTGACACGAGGATCCATGACGCTGGGAGCTGTCAATCTCTCGTCCTAAAAGTAAAATCTATTGAATCAAACGTTGAGGATTCTGTTCCATATGCATTCAGCCATGGATGCTGCACTGTACCGAGTATTCAAATCCCTCCAGTGGAAGGGAGCTTATGCATCACAGCATTTCACTCTCTCTGCTCGCAACTACAGTGCAACATTGTGGTCAGTGTCATGAAGGCTCCAAAAGTAGAATGCACAAAGATCCAAACTCCATCTCCATCTTCAGATGGAAAGCGTCTTGTCGTCCAGGACTGCTCACCTCATATGAGTGCAGAAAATATAACGCCATTAAGTGCAATTGGTGAGGAGACATTGCTAGCTCCAGATGTTGAATGCCAGAAGATCCAAACTCCGTCTCCATCTTCAAAAGGGAAGTGTATGTTGGTTCAGGACTGCTCCCCTCATGGAAGTGCAGAAAATTTAATGCCGCTATGTACAATTGATGAGGTGAGATTGCTGTAATAAGCTTGTTTTTTGGGTAATTAGTAACGCTTAAGTCGGAACTTGGTAGTTGAACTTGAATTATTAATCTGGAATAATTCATATTTGCATTGTGTCGTGGTTGAAGGCAATATATGGTGCTGTAACGTGTGTTGCTAATTCATAAACAGATGATGCATGGTATTTTTAAGCATGGCAAGAGGATCGGAGACTTGGAGAATGCGCTGAAAGAATTACTGGTGGAGAAGGAAGAAATTGAGCTAAACTTATCTCAGCTCCAAGGTTTGGTTATTCATTTTGTTCTGCTAAATATAGTTTGGTGCTAAATATGATTGCTGATTGAAAGAAAATTTCTTTACTCATCCATTTTCCCCCTCACGTGTCTACTGTTTGTTTGATTCCCAGATTCTGCCAGAAGTCACTCCTTAAGCATCGTGGACTGTCTGCCAACTAAGGAGCAGATCGAGGAAAGAATTGAGAGGAGTAGTTCAGCTTCCGCAATTGTCAATCATTTATCAAGAGATCATACGAGTGGAATACCAGACCCACATTTCAGCGGTATAATTGGTCTAGTTGCGAAGCTCGGGACAGTAAGCACAAGCAAACTAAGCAGGTCTTTTGTTTGTTCATTTAAGCCCAGTTCAACTGTGAGCTCTTTCGAGTGTCTTTGATTCTCATTCTTCTATTATGTTTGTGTCCAGGTTATTAAGCGAGTATCTGGGCGAAGATCAGATGCTTGCTGTGGTCTGTACATCCTTTAAAGAAGCAGCAGGTTCCCTGGAGAAATATAGAGAGAATGGGGAAATTGATTGCGAGTTCGGTGTCCATGCACAAGCAGCTGCCCTTGGAAGATCTATAATTGGCCGATTTCAAGTTATATCTCTTGAAGATTTGTTGTAAGCTTTCTTCTGTATCTTTCCAGCTTATCCATTGAAGTTATATTTCCCCTATTTCCTAGCCTGCGAAGAATTTAAAGTTAAAGTGAGTTGCAGACTATTGAGAACCCTAGCTTTACTGGCAGGCCCTACAAAGGGAATCTTGAAGCAAATTGCCCCCAAAGGAAGCTGGCACTTCCCCCTCTGGAATTACCAAATGGGAAGACACCACCTGGTTTCTTGGGCTATGCGGTCAACATGGTCGAAATAGACAGCGACCACCTTAAAACAAGGACAACGGAGGGTTATGGACTGAGGGAAACACTATTCTTCCATCTGTTTGGGAAGCTTGAGGTATACGATACCCGAGAATCGATGCACAAAGCACGTGCACATCTCTTCTACACGAAACATGGTGCTGTGTCTCTAGATGGAGGGATTTTGAGAGCAAGCGGAGTCGCCTATCTCGGACAACGGTAGCCATTTGGTTGCTTTAGCTGCACTATCCTCATGTTCATAATATTTCACCATAGTGAACTCAGTTCTGTCTCTTGATGATGATTCTTTTCAGGGACCCGGAAATATGCTTTCCTGTGGCTTCGTGGGATGATCAGACGTGTATGGAAATCGTGAGAGACTTGCAGGCTAAGGAGGCCCAGTTACAAGAGATTGTGGCGCTTGAGCAGGTCGTGAGGGAGAAGCATGCCAAAGCTTTGAAGAAGTTCAACAAGAAAAGCTTGAAGATGAGGTTACTGAAGAACTGACAAGAGTTACGTATAGTCTAGATGATGGCCGTCCTATTTTGTTGCTATAAGTATCTTCAGTAACGATATTTCGTGAAGATCAAGCAAGGGTCAATTAGTGTTGTTGATTAGGTACAGTTATTTTGAGTCCCTGTCGTTAAGTTATTTATGATTAGCATATGTGTGCTCAAAGAGGCCATACTGTTAGCAACAGTATCTTTTGTATGGTGGTGGCTATAAGTGGGATAAGTTAGTTTCTATTTATCATCAATCACGATGAACAATCACCGTCAAAAGCTTTAGTGACCAGAGGGTCTATTTGTGACCAAATGAAATCGTCCCAAAGATGTTCCTTTTCATTGCGTCAGAGGATCGTCACCTGATTGATAACACTGATAATACTAAGCATATCGCTTCAGATATGTTACAATCTACTGCTGTAAGCATACAGTACAAGCCGAAGCCTCGAATGTTTCATACATCAACCGATCATTTCTCGTAATGATTTCTGAAACGTTTTCCAGTTCCATTTGGAACTAACTACATTTGCCGTCGGGTTGAGAAGAACACCAAGTGATCCTGACACAAAGTATCCTATACTATGGCCATGGTAAGCCTATACATTTGAGCCTACTCTGAAATCATGAATATCTAGTAAATCTATGCATCTGTGGGAAATAAACCCGAGAGCACACCTGGCTTGAGGGAGCTTTTGTGGAAGTGAGGGATGGGCGTCAACCGGACATGAGGGAGGTTGTGGATGCTGCTGCTTCAAAAGTTTGGTTATCCCACCGAGCAATCTCCATTGGGAGACCTAATGAAAGTGGTTCAAATTTAAGCAGATCAATCAAACAAGTTGACACTTGAAGAGGGAACTGAAAAGCATGAGCTAATTTAATTTTATGTTGAAATAAAGCAGATATTTCCTTTCTAAGATTTCAGCAGCAAGCCATTCTTTACAAAATGCTAGAGGAATTTACATAATATCTACAACACACTCTAGCTTGATAACCACCTAAGAGAAAATGGCATCAGGTACCTGAATGTATTCAAGCACCATCAGTGGACAATGAAGAGAACAAGAAACAGTCAGATTTGGTGAAAATTGCAGTTAAAGCTTATCCTAAAGACACGAATTACTTTAAGCAGTTAAAGCTTAGACGACAGTACTGCTGTAAGTCATCCAAAATGTAGAAGCCTATCCTAAAGACATGAATTACTTTAAGCAGTTAAAGCTTCCAATGATTCACAATGAAAGAATATGTAAATTACGACTCACCACAATGTCATTCTTGGCTTCCATGCACCTGCAAATCTGATTTTGCTCATCGCTTCTCCAGGGTGCGCTTTTTCATTTCAATATCTCTAGCACACCCTTGAAGACTAGTTGATATGCACACATCAAACAAGAGTAAATAAAATAGGGTAAATAAAATAGTATTAGTCAGGAATTCATATAGAGACTGAACTATGTGACCTTTACAATGTTGCTTGATAAATACTTACAGTCAGATGCGGTGCGGTGCTACATGCCTCCTTGTCAGACTCAGACATACAGCCGGACTGAATTGTCCTTGCAGAATTCAATCTCTTGAAAAGTAAAGATCATGCCTGAACTTGGGTTCAGTCAATTGTGCACATCGATTGTCAAAACTGCATTGAAAAATCTTTGCAAAACAACCAGAATCATGGTAAATTTGTTTTGGTCGCTTCAACTATGCACCTGGTCTAGGACCTGGAGACTTCGTTCTCCTTTCCCATTCACCTTCGCAATTCAATGCCCTTCCACTCTAGAACCTAATCCCAATGCTCAATATCCAACACAAGCACGTTCAGTCAGTTTAAGAGGATCTTCAACTGTAATCCTCTGAGTCTGGCGGCTAGTTCTACAAAAATAATCATATGTGATATACATGAGGAAATCCAGAAAGAGGGTCTTTTCATAGGTTCCCCTCACAAGTTCAACTTTATTTTCAATATTACTGAAAGCTTTCCCCATAATCTTATAAGAAATTTCATCCAGAACAAACGGAATCTCACTCAGTTTCTTTACCCACATCAACGTCCTCTCGGGCATTCCTTGATTGCAAAACTGAGACAACAATATATTGGTGGTAATAACATTTGGTGCAAACCCCATTTTCAGCAGTCTGGCACTCAAGATTACCGCACGATCCAGAACATCTGTACAAACACCATTTATCATGGTGTTGTATGTTACCGTGTCTGGAATAATCCCCATTGTAATCAACTCGTTCAGCAGGATCACAGCTCGATTCATTTTTTGAGTATTACAAAACCCATGAATTCGGATGTTATATGTGTTGATGTCTGGTTCCCACCCCCCAGCATACATTCTCTTCACGAGCTCATCTGCACGAACCGTTTCAAATGCTTTGCAATATCCACTGATCAAAGTGTTGTATGTGACAATATCAGGAGGGGTTAAACCAGTTCGGAACATGTCTGCAAATGCATCCTCCGCCATCTTCATTTTCCCTGCTTTACAGAATCCGCGAATGATGATATTAATTGTAAATGTGTCAGGAAGAAGGCCTTGTTGCCTCATCTCTTTCTCCAACTGTAGAGCATCACTTAGTTTCCCAGAGTTGCAAAACCCAAGGATCAAGGAGTTGTATGTAAAACTATTGGGGATGCATCCTTTCATCGACATTTCCAAGAATACATTATACGCCTCCTCCATCAAGCCTGCTTTTGAAAGACCATCAATGAAAGCTGAATAGGCAACAACATCAGCATGCATACCCATCCCTTCCATTTCATCCCATAGACTGCAAGCCCCATCTACATCCCCTCTCTTGAAATACCCATCCAAGATAATCGTAAAAGCTTTTCTGTTGATACGAAATCCTCTCTCAATCATTTTATGCAGAAGTTCTGTTGCTTCTTGCACTCTACCCCTCTTGGATAAGCCCATAAGTAACGAACTGCATGTAAGAGAAGAAGGAGCTATACCAAAACTGAGCATGAGTCTATAAGCTTCATATGCATTCTCTTCTTGTCCTAATTGGCTACAAGCAACAATAACAGAATTAAAAGCAACACTACTTAGACATACTCCCTTCTCAAGAATATCTTTCAAGAGTTGCATTGCTTTGTCCACGTGCCCAACCCAACATAGCCCTGCAATGGAGATACCATATAATGAAGCAGGTGGAAGCAACCCTGATACAGATAGATCTATCAACAAGCGGTCAGCATCCTCTCCTCTCCCATACCTATAATATCCAGCTACCAACGTATTGAATGTCACACCATCTGGTGGTATGCACTTATTTTTCATTTCATCATAAAGCATCTTCGCCTGAGTGACTTTCTTTGCCTTCAGATATCCATTCAACATTGTATTGTATGTTGAGACAATAGGTAAGAGACCGAACTCTTCAATCCCATCAAATATCTTTCTAGCTTCATCTACATTTCCTTTACTACAGAATGCGTTAATTATAGTGTTTAATGTAGGTATACTTGGTTTACAACCACTTTGAATCATGAAATCTAACCAACAAAGTGCCTCTGAAGTCTGGGCTCTCATGCAGCATGCATTGATCATAATGTTGTAGGAATAGACATCTGGTTCACACCTAAATCTCCACATTATGTGCAACAAACTCTCTGCAACTCTAACATGTCCCTTCTGACAAAACCCATGAATCATAGTGTTGAAATTGTAATTACAAGGTTGATACCCTATGCGAACGATGTCCCTGAACAACTTCCAGGTACCAGCGAAATCACCATCTCTTAGCAAAAACTTCAACAGAATAGTGATAGCAGATGAACTTGGCCTAACTCCTGCCTCCCTCATCCTGCCTAAAATGTCAAGCACCTCATAACCCATATTTGCATTCAAGAAACTGCGCATGATAGTGTCAAGAACTGAGAAATCAGACTCATATTCACTGTGCTTTGCCCACATAAAATCCACCAAGTCTCTACTCCTCTGAGATCCAATTCTCCTAAATACCAATGACACAATGTCCTGTGCAAGACACCTGAAATTCTCTGCAGCCAAGGCGTGGGCTGCAATGCAACAGGACTCAACTGTATCCTGGGAATCATTTTGAAACGCGAGTTTGAAGAATGCAAATGCGGCTTCACGGGATTCCAACAATTTCATAGTCTTTACTAGGAAGTAAGGGGAGAACTTCAGAGAAAAGGCCTTCAAGACGAATCCTTTCTTGTATTTTATCAATTTAGACAGTCCAACGACCAATATCCGGCATTCATTCGAGTTCAAAGAATGAGGACCGGAGCAAGGGGAAGAAGGGCAAAACTGATGGAGGTAATATAAGCTAGAAGAATGAACCCGTGCAAAATGGAAGTCAAGGGGCTTAGGTGAGTGAATTGAAAATGGGTGCACCTTAAAGTGGCTGGCAATCTGCAGCACTCTGGCAGACATCCGCAAAATTTCCAGACCCACCTCAGCCCTTCAACTTGGCTTAACTCACTGGGACATCGGTGAACAATATCCAGAGGTAAACCAGTCCATCCAATGCTGTCTTGGTCTATTACATCTTTTTCCAGAGAACAAACATGAAGTCTGATTTTGAGGCTCCACCATAAATAAAAACAAGCTGCCACAAAGTAAACTCGCCGTCAGAAGCAATTCTTCCACAATGTGATAGCTCCACAGTGCCCAAAACGTCCGACCAATACTAAAAATAGAGGAATGCAGCATTCATTCATAAGAATCGAATCAGTTCACAGTTATTCTAGAATTTCCTTTTGGAATGTAGTAGTCCCATTTACCATCAATCCACCATTGATTTATCCAAGCTAGCTATTTACCTTCCATTTCCTTTGCGGAAATAAAATTCTTCCTAGTTGGTTCACTGCAAGCAGCTATCTTAGGACTAATGAAACACTACAATGAACAAATAAGAAATGAGAAATGGGAAGAACTCCACACTCACAGATTTGCAGAGCCAACTCAAAGCGTTAGCAAGACGGACCCAAAATCAGGCTGAGACTGGAGATGTCGACGGCGACTTTTTGGGCCAGCTCAAAGCTTCAGCCAACAATCAAGGTTCAGGGAGCGGACGGCCTGCGACATCATCACTTATCGGCGGCGACAAAGGCGGATACCACGGTGAGAGACGGAAAATGGAGAGCAACCAGTGGCCATATTAGGGTTGCAGCGCCGATGTCCGGGGCAGGAGGAAGACCAGAGAGTAGAGAGTGAGTGGGACTAATCGGAGGCCGGCCTTCGGAGGGGTTCTTCGCCCGCCAGAAGTCAGAACCAGTAAAAAACGCAGAACGACGAAAAAAAAGAAGAAAAATAAATATCCTTCATTTTTCTTCTTCTAAATCTCATGTTGGGGATAAAGTTAGGGCTGCAAAGTAAGCTGGCTAGTTTGAGCTATGAGTTGGTACGATAATATGGTTAACGGGGAGTAGATAGCGTGACAATCCCTTAGACTAACTCCAACCCAAAAGGTTATATTTAGCCTCTTAAGCTCTCAAATGTGCATTTTTACCTTCCAAAAACACTTTTTTTGCTCCAACCCTAAACCTTCTAAATTTGCCTTCCCAACTCATAACCAACCAATCAAAAATTAAGAAAGTAAAAGAAAAAAAAACGTTGGAAAGTGGAGGGCCCCACCGTGTGGGCTTGGGTTCCATGGTTGGTCCCCCACCTTCTCCTTGCATTTTTCCATATGAGCTTCTATCTATCCACCCTCAAGCCCACTTCTCCAAATTTGCAAGCCAAATAATTGGTGGGTTGGAGATGAAAAAAAGCCAAAAACCTCCCTTTCTCCAAATTTGCATGTTTGGGTTGGAGATAGTCTATTTCTCCAAATCCACCCTCAAGCCCACTTCTCCAAATTTGCAAGCCAAATAATTGGTGGGTTGGAGATGAAAAAAGCCAAAAACCTCCCTTTCTCCAAATTTGCATGCTTGGGTTGGAGATAGTCTAAGGGGGTTGTCAATCTCGCTTCCCCCCTAGTTGCCGTCCGTTCCCCTTATTCATCTAGCGGCCAGGATCACAAGAAGGGTTTTTTAGGAAGGACAAGGTTAATTCTAATAATTTAAATTGGAAATTAAATGCATGGAGAGAATCCGGTGACGTGATTTTGGGGACGTGATTTGGGGATCAGAATAGAATAGACTCTATCCCTTCCATTTCTGGATTCTCCCTCGGCAAACCAAACCCGTCATCTAGCTATGGAAGATATCAGCAACGCGACGGCGACGGCCGCCACCGCCATGAACGACTACATTAGCAACGACTACGGCAATGAATGGGGGGAGTCGAATCTACGTGCATATTTGGGTTGGACCTGAACGTCCCACTGACAATCAACGGCGATGCTGAGCAGACGGATCCGGCAGTGAAGGAGGCGTTGAACGCTGATCTATGCATGGTGGATGTTCTCCCCGTTCTGGACGTGGAGGAGGCGTTGAACGAAGATCATCCTGAACGACATGATAACACAGAGAACGTCCAATGTGGACTCGACGTGGAGAACAATGACAAGTTCGTGCGGCATTCTGGCCATCGCGTTGATGTCGACGACGGCGTGGACTGCAGCTATGGCGGTAGGGTTTACCTGTGCCGCTACTACTTCTTTTTCATTTGTACCGTTTTACTATTGGTACAAATATTATTGTGTCAATAATGGCACCAGTACCACTGTATTGGTACCGGGACTTCTAGATGGTTACCAATACCACTGCTTTAGTTCCAGTACAGCAGTACCAGAAAATGACACAAGTACCACTGATTTGGTACCAGTATTACTGGGATTTCAAGGTAGATAGTGGTAGTCATGTACTGGTACATGTATGGGTACATTTGTAGTGGTACATATACCAGTAGTTATAGTTCCAGTTAGCTAGTGGTAGTCATGTAGCAGGTTCATTTGTAGTCATGAGCCTGACCCACAACTGCGAAATTCTTTGGGTGCAAGGGTTAAGAAGTTGACAGGGACTATAAATGTTTTGGCAACTCGGCTTGCTGCAAATGATGAGGTATATGAGCTGATGACTTATACTTTGGAAAAGCTCACAATAGAAGCTGATGACATCATTAGAAGTCACTGGTACATGTCACACTGGTAGAAAGTACCAGTCAATTTACCGGTACCAAAATAGGAGTTTTTAGTTGTATACCGATACTAGTATTAGGTATCTACTGGGTAAGATTACTAACACATGATTAAACTTTCCGTGTAGGAGCACCTAAATGGACTGAAAACATGAACGATGACCCTTTGTCAAATCGAGAACCCAATGATGAAGCAGATTTTATAGGGTCCAAAGTGAAGCAGCGGCAGGACAAGCGAATGTATAAGAAGAGGCTAGTGTCGGTTCGGTAAATAGTAAACGAGCGGGTACGAAAACAATTGAATCACGAGCTCAACAGCAAGAGGAAGAAGAAGAACACTTAATTTTTTTTTAGTGGTTACTAGCATGTTTCATTTTACTTGTTTTACAGAAGTGGCAACCTATCAGAAGAGACGTATAATTTGCTTCTGACCAAAACATTTGATGTCTAAGAATGATTTTTTATTATTATCTTTACGTGGTACTAGTACATCCGATAGTGTACCATTGATTGTGTACCAGGCTTATTTATGCTACCAGTAGCACCGATTTTGTACCAGTCTTAATATCGATACCATTGACAATGTTTCTGGTACCAGAAACATTCAATTGTTAACAATAACATTTGTTACAAAATATTTGTAACAAACTATTTGTACAAGTCTTATTTATGCTACCAGTAGCACCGATTTTGTACCATTCTTAATAATGATACCATTGGCAATCTTTCTGGTAACAATAACATTCAATTCGTACCAATAACTTCAGACAGTGTACCATTGATTTTGTACCAGTCTTATTTATCCTACCAGTAGCACCGATTTTGTACCAGTCTTAATAATGATACCATTGGCAATGTTTCTTGTACCAGTAACATTCAATTGTTGCAAGTAACAAAATATTTGCACCGGTATTAATAATGATACCATTGGCAATTTTTTTGGTACCAATATTAATATTTGCACCAGTTTTATCAAATGGTACCAGTAACATTCAGATGGTACCAATAAAATTGAATTGGTACCAATACCATTCAATTGGTACCAGTAACATAAGAATAAAATTCAAATGGTACCAATAAAATTCAATTTGTACCAATAACTAGTACAAGATAACTATGGAGGAGGTATTGCAGTAGCAAAATCAAGAAACAAAATATTTGTGCCAAATGTATGAAACAGTACTTTGTCCATGACAACTTGTTCATACTTGCAAACATACATGAACCAATGATTTTACTACTGATGTGACACCTGGGTGTATCCACGTAGTAGTCCCTCTTGCATATCCATAGCTTTACCAGTCATTTCCTGCAGCAGCAAATTACTCGGGTCTTCAATGGTCTTCTGAACCATTTGAGCAGACCTGCTCCTCAGATAAGTTTGGCCACGCAATGTTCTCTTCCAAACGGTCAGAAGTTTGCCTTCCCACGGCTCACAGAAGTTCAAGCAAACAATGCCCCCGTGTGTGTCTTCAATTTAAGCACACAACTTAGTCCAAGCTTCTTGATAAGAGCCTGTCTCTCAGCTGAAATACCCGCCTCCACAATCTCGATGATTGAAGTCGGACTGCACTTCTTATCCAAGATGATTTGATTTGACTGTACAGTCCGTTGCTTCTTCTTCTTGCTGTGACTCTTTGTTGCCTCATCGCGTGGTCGTTTGTTACTAGGCCCAGCACCAGAATCACTAGAGTCCCTCAAGCGGACTTCTACCTGCCGAGAAACATAACCAGCAGGTTGTTGTGTTTTAGTAGATGGTATAGCTGGGATCTTTGTTCTGGCCATCCCTGCAACAGAACAAGTAGAATGATATCACTACAATTACTATTAGCAATGTAGAATGTTAATGAGACAATCCATATTAAACTAGCACTGTTAGAACAAGTAGAATTATACGAGCTCAACAAGTTATACGTTTACCATTACCACAGCTACCACTAACAATGGTACCAGTACCACAGCTACCACTAACAATGGTACGACTCTTATGAATACCACTAACAATGGTACCAGTACCACAGCTACCACTAACAATGGTACGACTCTTACGAATACCGCTAACAATGGTACTAGTACCATAGCTACCACTAACAATGGTACGACTCTTACGAATACCAGTGGATCATAACCCAACGTTGCAACCCAAAAACAAATAACAGTACTGTAAATAAACCTAACCTCCGATTGTCTTCACGGGCGCAGAAAGGAACGACGGCAGAAGTAGGTGGTTCGCCTACGTCCATAACAAGAAGGAGATAAAAACCTATGTTAGCAAAATATGAAGTTGGGAGGAGCGGCATCGCCAACGAATCAGTCCGACAAAGCAACGAAGACCGATCCATGCAAAAGTAGAAGTCGTACCTGAATCAACAAAGACTTCGCCGCCGCCAAAGACGATCGGAGAAAGAGGATGCTGAAGTATCGATCGGAGAAAGTATATTGCAGAAGAATTTGGGAGAAACGGGCGGTAGAAAGAGTCGGTGTGGGCGGAGATGGAGAAAAAAGAGTACCAGTGGGGGGGAAGTTCGGCGGGGAAGATGGCTGAATACTCTCCCCCCACCGATTTCTTTGCCTTTTCAAAATAGCCGCTGACGTCAGCGAAATAGGGGAGCACAATCCAGTGCGGTAGCGTACCTTTTTGCCCCTGCCCAACTTGAATCGTTAGATGGAGGAATAGGGGAACGGACGGCAACGATGGGGGAAGCGAGATTGACAACCCCCTAGGGGTTGTCACGCTAACCTGCCCCTGGTTAACGTCTAACGGGTAACGAGTCATCTCAATTAGCAACTTATAAGAGAATTGATTAATAGTTTATCATCGACTTGTTGATAATTCATAAATTTATTAGATTATTATATATCTCATCACATTTAAGAATTTGAGTACATTATTAAATGTGTCATTTTTATAATTTAAATGAGAACATAAATTGCTCAGATACTAATTACAAATAAATAACATGATATGAATATTTAAAATTATGAACTAAATGATTAACCTTAACTTAAGCCGATTTCGCGAGCTAATTGATGAGTCGAACGTGAATAGAGCTCGTAAAATCATTAATGAGTTGAGCTCGAATAAAACACAAATCAAACCCAAATGAGGTCAAAACTTAGCTTCATTTATCGCCTTGGATAAAATAAGAATACGTCAGGCTCAGTCCCGTAGGTATTCTATTGAAATCGGACAGATTTTATCATAGACGACCCTCGAAAGCAAGCACTTCAGCGTCAAGCAAACGAACTTTCTTCCGCTGTCAAACAAATTATTACACAAGTTTGTTCATGGGATATCGTCATGGCGAAGGGGCCAACACAGGCCTGCGTAGCTGCAGCCTTTGCCCAAGTGCCAGGCAAAACAATCTAGCAGTCTTTTTTCTCCCCCACAATACATGAACACTTTGAAGCTTCTGTATGCAGCTAATTAGGCTAAAAGACCAAATGCAAACCATGGTTTTGAAACTCCACGTATATGTACATACACGTATGTTATCTCCAGCTCCAGAGCATTCGAGGCGTCAACCGGCCTGGAAGAAAGCAGCAAGCTTGAAGAAGAACCAGGCTTCAGAAGTTCCAAGGTCTCTGCGCCAATGAGAGGGGGAATTCTGATCTTTGTCCACTGTCAAAAAGGTTTTTTTTTTCTTTTTCTCCTCATAGATAGAGCAGAATATGGAATGGAATCTGCAGGCATTAGACACTACTGATGTCGACTCGGCCTTTCTGGAGCTGAAAAGCAGGGGTGACCCAGCTCCCGCAACTGCATTGTATGCCCGACCAATTGAAGTAGCCCAATCGAGCATCGCAGTGCGCACATGACAACTTCCCTTCTAATCCACCATCTTCAACTGGACAACAAAAGGTGGGGGTACAGCCATTACTTATCCGAAAAGAGTTTCCAGATATGTGTACAAAGCTATTGTGCGATGCATAGATGAGATAAGGAGCTATCTGGATAGGGTATAAGTACAATAACTCACTAGCACTATTCCTTACTTGAAAAGGGAAGAAAAAGGACACAAGGAAAAGTCCTGCACTAAAATGTTATGGTTCCTCAGTTTGATATGTTCTAGCAATTAAACAGATAGTGCTTGATCTTAAAGCCGCTGACATAACTATATTATTATGCCTTACAACCTGAACTTATTTATTGATGATCTCTAAGTCGTTGCATGTGCCTTAAATTCTTCACTCGAGACAGTGGCCACATTCCTGACTACCATTTCACCATCAAGGGTGCCCTAAAGTTAAAACTATCCGACCACCAGAAAAGTTTTGGCCACTAGTTTGAAGAACGCCCTCATTGCATAATCCGAGTTTTAAAGCTGGATGGAGATCAAAAGATGGGGTGTGTACTGTTGGTTTTAGAAATATGAAGTATATGTTGTTGATCAAACAATATTGAGATCTTCCTAACCAATTAATTTGTCATATGCTTCTAAACATTGAACACAAACTACTAGTTAGCTGGAGGCAATAGATATTAGGAGAATAAGCATTGTGCATACCTGCTGTCATCCACCGTAAAGGCTCAACAAAGATAGACGAACAATCAGTTTGATCAGACTTGCTAAATGGATTACCACTTCTTCGCTTGTTCCATGAGAAGGATGACTCGCCCTCTCCCGGAACATGGCCTACAACATTACCCTCTAATGCAACTAGCCTTCTGCACTTTTTGCAACGATATGCTTGTACACGCTTTTTTTCTCCATTTACTGGTGCTGCTGTCTGTGCCTGAACTTCTACAGCTATACTGGGATCCGCAGCAAACTGATTGCTGTCTATCTTCTCTCCCCTGTTATAGGACTCACCTGGAAGCACAGGACACTTAGGAATCTTACACAATACAAAAGCTAGTTCTCACTTGTTATTTTATATCCACTAGCAATGTTGAAGCAACATGAAAGCATAAACTACTGTTCAAAGAAACAAGCAAAGGCCTTTGATCTCAAGCTTAGGTGTCAATTAGGTACTTATCCAACTTATATTTGCATTCAAGTTTTTTTATAAATATATGTGTGTTCAGTTTTCAGATGATTTAATACTCACAGATAGTGTCCAATGGCCCTACTAAAGCAAACTCAAACATCATCTGTTAAATTGACTAATTGAGGAGGTTTTCAGACCATATCTACCATCAGTGCAGCACTTACCTTCTGAATGCCGATCCAGCAGTATGAGGTTCCTATTTTAACTGATTTCTGCCTCAGCAAATATCTATCCCTTCATAGTTGCTTCATTAAAAAGTATGATACCTACACTATGACAAATAAGAGACGGTTCTCTTGCTCTCTCAACCACAAAAGCCCATGGTTGATATCTCTATTGAAGTTTACCCTGAACTAGATAAGACTAGCCAAACCAAAGATCACAGAGAGAACTGCTAAACCACAGTTGAAGTTATTATGACCACCTAGTTCATTCTAAAAACAACACCAATCAATCAGCACCTTGCAACTAATGTGTAGGTTGCCAGTCCTTTATGTGGGTCGGTTTCTATGAGATCAGGGGGAAATGCATACCTAATACTTTCACATGGAAGCGCTTGTATATGGAGCTCCCATGATCAACCTTGAAGCCCATGTCCTCAAACATTTTCAACTGCAATCAAGAAAAACGAACAAACTGAAAATTTTGATTCTTTTATAACCACGAAGAAACTAAAAATCATACAACCACCAAGCTAAGTCGTTCATAAATTTGATGCACAGTGACTTGCATCACCTGATCTAGAAAGCCATCATTGGGGCAAACAGACTCACAGCTTTCCCTTAGGGATTCAAGAGCATCTGTTGGAACTCAAAAAGATGATGGGAAGAAGCAGAAACGGCCATCAGTAAATGCTCAAGAAATTGGAAAATTTGAAACCAATTTGGAAAGCTGGTATGCCCCAGCCCACCATAGCAGAACAGAGATTCCTCATATAAGTCCTAACCTTCCAGAGTGAGCTGTTCAAGTCTCATCAAGTACGCTGTAATGATAGCTGCACTGCAACAAAGACCAGAAATGCACAAAAGTCAAACCCTCCGAACTTCGAAGCAAAAGGAAATGCTCAAGCGCTTGGGGGGTTTACTTACCTCCTGGACACACCAGCAAAGCAGTGAACAAGAACGGAGCCTTCCTTCCTACTCCGATCAATGAAATCCAAGCAAGGCTCCAAATAATCCAGCAAATCCTCGCTCTCCATATCCCTAACAGGCACCGCCATCCTCACCAGCTTCAATTCCTTCCCTGCGTACTCCAGCGAGTACATGAGCTTGGAACCATCCTCCTCCTCCTCCTCCTCCTCAGCCGCGGCCGGGCCGTCCCGCCGGCGGTTGAAGTAGACCTTCTTGATCTCCTTGGCCGGGATCGAGACGCCGGAGCGCCACTCGGTGAAGAACGAGATGGAGGCGGAGCTCAATACGGAGAGGACGTGGCTGATGTCGGAGGAGGTCCCGCTCTGGAGGAGGACCTCCGCCGCATCGTTGATGTTGCCGATGAACAGATTCTCCCGGACGAGGTGCGGCATGTCAAGAGGGGGGGGGGGGGGGGGGGGGGGGGGGGGAGATCGCCGGTCGTCGTCGTCGACGGCGGAATTGAGTGGGAGGAGAGAGCGCAGAGAGAAATTTGAGAGGATTGGATTTCGATTGCGTTCGGAGTTATGGGCGGAAAAGCTTTACATTTACTGCTACACACCGGTGGCCTGGCGATGGCGGCTGGTGGTGTGTGAAGCAGAAAGTTTGAGCAAACTGTGAACAGAAAAAGCCTTCCCCGGGCCGGTTCTCACTTTTTTTAGGGCTATACGGTCCGGTCCGGTTAAATTGGCCCAAATTGATTCGGTACCAATTCGGTCTTTTCGAAAATATAAGGACCAAAGATTGGATTGGATACAGTCTCAATTAGGTCTTTGATTTTATATTGAGCTTGTGGGGGATTTGAGTGGCCTAAGGCCTGAAAGTATGAGGAGTTGGTTAAGTTTTGTACTAAGTGTAAATGTTTGTGACCGTTTATGCAAATTATACTTAAGTTTTGGGTGATGAGCTCTCTTATCCGGTCTTTATCCAATTTTCGATGTGGTCCCGAACAGTTTTTTTACCTCAAATCTAAGTCCAAAGATTGAATTGGATTGTTTACTATCCGATCCCGGTCCGATCTCAATCCGAATTATAAGGTCCGATATCGAATAAAACCAAAAAATTCACCAAATAACCAGTAGAATGATAGGCACATCTCAAACTCCACTACAGCTAAAATGTAGGAAGCTTTTTCCATCGTATGGATTTAACGCCTTGAACTCGTTCATTTTTCCTTGTTTAGCATTTGTTAATATGCTTGGAGACTGGAATATCTTGTTTCAGAAAAAAGGTTGGGCTGATTGTATTGGGCTTTCTTAAGGTGGAAAGCAATGGGTTTGGAAATAGGGAGGGGTAGGACCGTAGGTTATATATTGGGCCTAGGTTGAATCAAAATCATGTGTGTTATGTGTCATAGTGTCCCAATAACTCGAAACTAAATGTTTGTTCGTTGACATAGAATCTTATGACGTTTTTAATGTAAAAAACAATCTATCACAAGGGATGATGTCAAAGTTTGTGCAAACCGATAATCTATAAGTAGATTTTCGTTTGAGGCGGGACGTGTAAAAGAAAAATTTGACATATAAAACTCATACAAACCTTCTAAAAAAATATTCTTTATTGATTATTCTGGCTTTTTATTTTCATAGACCCCATATCGGTGTAAAATATTAGAACAACTGGATTTTCGTTTGCTACTGTATTGCTATATATGAAGGAAATTAAAGGAGGAAGGAGGAGATGATTTTCTCACTCCGAATTTTCGATCCCAAATCGTTATCAGTTGACAGCAACGAGAGAGTAGGGGTCGGGTGTGTATCTCGTTATCATAAACCGTTTGGTTAAATAATTCGGGTTGTTGAGAGAAAGTTAATTATGAAATTTATGTAGTTCTCTTACACATCCTCATCAACACATCCTCATCAAATGAAAGGCAACTCATGAGCTCGAAATTTGAACGGGCTCATTGTACCTTGTACTTAAATTAACTGTCAACATTAGAACACACAACTACTTCGCCAAATGAATTTTAATTCCATATCATAAACTGTTTTGACCCAAATAACTCGATTTGTTAAAAAAAATGTCAATTATAAATCTTATACCACCGCTGTCTTCCTTGTAAACATTTCTAATCCATCTATTTTCCCCTTTTTTCTTCTGGGTAAAGTGGAAAATGGAATGTATGAGTTAGAGACATACATTAGCTAGCTATTAGTGTATTCATATTGTGTACAAATGTGTGAAATATTAAACTAGTTAGCAAGAGTTTTAGGGTAACTAATAATCTAATATGCATGCCATTGGTGGCAACGAGACTTAATTAATTAGGCATTTGCGAGTTCATGTACTATGCAAGTATCTCGATTCTCGATCGGCCAGGTTTCTTTGTCATAATTGCATCCCAACTAATGTGCCGATTGGAAAAGAAATGTGGTTGGTCATATATATTGTCCAATAATGAAGACTTCGAGTTGGGTCGGAAAATGGTGCGGTCTAGTACTCTAGACCGGACCATACACATGATTTTAAACAAAAAGCTAGAGTATAGATAGGAGATCAAACAAAATACAATACAGTTCCGATCAAACCACTCATGTAGTAGTTTGGTCCGGTAAGGTATAGACCATACAAATCATATTGAGTGAAAATGAACGGTTTGTTTAGTCAGTCACAAGAAATATCTAATCAGGAACCGATAAAAAAACTATTTTCATCTTAAAAAATAAATTGCAACACGCATGAATGATTTTGATACTATAAATCCCAGTAAATAAAATAAAAAAACACAGTTAGAGCAACCCAACTTGCAATATAAGGTCATAAACGTTAACATAATGTCATATAGAGACACGATTATCTCTACTCTGTGGTAGAATGTGGTTTATGAATGAAGGTGGAGACGAGATTTTCGCAAAAATTAGGGTTGAGATTTGGATCTCGTTGAAGAGTTGGGAGAATACCGGTCGAGTGATCAGCTGCTAAGACGAACCGAAAAATGGAATGGGGATGATTTGGTCTACGTTTTTTTTTTTTGAAACAGTCTGGTCTATTTTCTCAACTCAAATGACGAGGGTCCATATTTAGAAATTCTTAATGGTTTATCAAATGTAAAAATGTTTTATGATCATATGAAATTCAATTAAGGGAATAGAGTCGCGGACTGGCTCTCGAAGCACAGTCTCGTCTATCCCTACGGTATGTATGAACTTGTCGATCCACCACAGGGTATAGTTGGTCTTCTTCAGGATGATATGCGGGGAATCACGTTCGAGCGTAGAATTCCTTTTTGTCCCTCTGCCTCTACCTCTCATCTGATGATGTAACTTCTTTTCTTGGCCCCGGCCTCCTTGTACGCAAAAAAAAAAAAAAAATTAAATTAAATTAAGGTGCATTACATTGTATCAATGAATATATCTGAATATTCCGTAATGACCCGTAATTATGAGCTGACTAGAAATTTTCTTGGAGTTGATCATTAATTGTATGGATGTATATGTCTGAACAATAACTCCATAATGGCATAAGTTTTTCCTTGCGATTGAAAGTGATCATTGCTAGCAGTTGATTAGTAAATTGTCGAAGGAAGGAGAAGAAAGAATCGAGCTAGAGATTTTGTACGAACATATAAAATTGTTGAAGTGACTGAAATTCAAATTTCGTAAAAAGATACGAAAATTCAATTGCATATATGTGTTAGGGTAATTTATTGTCACCGAATTCACTATATGTGTATTTGAAATTTAAATCATCCATTTATTCCTTAATTTATTGATTAGTCTTGATTTTTTAGCTTCATAAACCCACCACAATATAGCTAGGTCCCTTACATCAAACCCACGCTCCATCAAAAGAAAAAAAACACACGCCCACAACAACAAGTCTTCAACAATTCTCAAACTGATACTTCACCACAAGATCATTGTAACCTCTGCTTTCACGACCATCGTCGCCGCCCAATCGACGGAACGTATTGGTGTCCAATGCAATCCCCTCGATGTTCGGTATGTGAACAACCCGCACCATCACTTGACGAGCACGCGCTCCTCCAGCTCCAGCATGTGTCACCTATATGCATAATATACGAGAAACTAAATTAGTTTATTGTGACGGTTTCGTTACTATAAGTTGACCAATTACTTACCTTTAAGCACTGTCCGCAAATGGCACCATCTGTAACGTTATTTCGCGACGACGACGACGGGACACCGAGAGCCGCCCAAGGATACCTCCGACGGGCAGCCAGCGGGAGGCGAGACAACAAGAAAGGACCACATGATATTGTGGTCGTCACAGACGAAGACGATAAAGAAGCGCTTGTTGCTGCAGCAACGGTAGCAGCAGCTTTCGCGATGTGACGATCAACAACAACATCGTGGTGGTCGGTGATGATCTTGCGATCCAGGTAGTACTGGTCGATCGTCGCGTTATCGAGACGACGGGCCAGTACTTCTACCCCTCCTCCTCCTCGAGTCTCCTCCTCCTCCTCCGTCATCTCGTTAGGAGGGGGAGGAAAAAAGGGACAGTATAGCACACAATAGTCCACGGAACAATAATGATATCCCGTACCGCAGTAACCCGAACCACTGCAGCAGCTGCCGGGGTCGCATTGACCCCATTCCCCGCCGACGACCAATGGCCCGCAATAGGGGGCCGGCGGCTCAACCGACGGCGGCTGTGAGCTTGACATTTGAGCATGCAACAGCACTACTGCAAGCAATATCATTGCTGCTTTCGTTGCGTCCATGATGTATAAATATGTGTTCTTCTACCTTTTTTCTCTTCTATTGGATGATCTAATTGGGTGGTATTTTATAGGTGTAGATATGTGTGGAGGGTTGTCACAAATGGAGTTTTGGAGATTTACGTGTCTAAGGAGATATATTATTATTATTATTATTATTATTATTATTATTATTATTTCGCTAGAGTTTTAGGGTATATAATTTGTATGCCATCGGTATTACCTATGGGTGGGCTATACGGTCCGGTCCGGTTAAATTGGTCCGAATTGATTCGGTTCCAGTCCAGTCTTTTCGGAAATATAAGGATCAAAGATTGTATTGGATACAGTCTGGTCTTGACCCGGTCCGGTCCCAATTCGGTCTTGATTTTAGATTGAGTTTGTGGGAATTTGAGTTGTCTGAGGACTCAAAGGGTGAGGAGTTGGTTAAGTTTTGGGTGTTGGGGTCTCTTATCCGGTCTTTATCCGGTTTTCGATCCGGTCCCAAACGGTTTTTTTACCTCAAATCTAAGCCTGAAAATTGAATTGGATTGTTTACTATCCACTATCCAGTCCCAATCCGAGTTATACGGTCCGGTTTCGGGTAAAACCAAATAATCCGGACCAAATAGTCCGCCCTAGTATTACCCAAGAAGGAAAATGTGATTATTTCTTTATGTTTTCTCGTCACTTCCGAGGCTCGAATCCTGGCTGATGCGATCTGTCAACGGTATCTAGAAGTCATGTGAGTTGAGCAGGTGATGATTGAAGGATTCATCTTTTTCGTTTTTGCTATAGGGTTTCTTTTTATAGTTATCTTTTAACAAGAATAGCTGGATTTTCGTTTGCTACTGTATTGCTATATATGAATGAAAAGGAGGGAGGAGGAGATACTTTTCTCACTACAAATTTTCGATCTCAAATCGTTATCAGTTGGTGGCAACAAGAGAAAGAATAGGGGTGCTTCTCTCTTGTTGTCATAAATCGTTAGGTCCACTAATAATTTACGTCGATGAAAGAAAGTTAATTATTAATCTTATATCATAGTCAACTCACGAGTTTCAAGTTTGCACTGGCTTATTATACCTTGTGCATGCTTAAATCAATGATAAATATTGGAGATCGTAGAGATTAGAACATACAACTACTTGACCAAACTAACTATGATTTCATATCATAAATTATTTGATCTCAAATAAGTCACGTTATTGAGAGAATGTTAATTAGGAATCTTATACCACCTCTCTTCCTTTTTAACATTTCCGAGTAAATCTATTATTTTTCTCTTTCTTCTGGTGGAGTAGGAATGGAATGTATCATTTGGTATAGAGACATACAGTAGCTAGCTATTAGTGTATTCATATGTGTACAAATGTGTGATATATTTAACTAGTTAGCAAGAGTTTTAGGGTAACTAATAATCTAATTTAGGGTAACTAATAATCTAATATGCATGCCATTGGTGGCAACGAGACTTAATTAATTAGGCGTTTGCGAGTTCATGTACTATGCAAGTATCTTGGCGAGGTTTCTTTGTCATGATTGCATCCGAAGTTATGTGCCGCTTGGAAAATTAATATATTATTATATGTAATAATGACTGGCGTCAAGTAGGATCCGGTAACGGTGTGGTCTTGTACAGATTGAACCATACATATGTTTTATGGTCCAGACCGAGAAGTTGGAGTATAGATAAGCGATCATTCAAAATACAATACGACAGAGATCAAATTATGCTTGTGGCAGTCTGATCCGATAAGGCCTAGAATATAGGCCGCATTGAGCGAAAATGAATACTTTATTTAGGCAATCACCAAAAATATCTTTACCGATAATCGAGAAAAAATATTTTTTTGTTAAAATATAAATTCCAACGAGCATGCATATTTTTATACCATAAATCCAAGTCAATAGCTGAAACACAAAGTTAAAGCAACCCAACTTGCACCATAAGGTCATAAATGTTAACATAATGTCATATGGAGACATGATTGTCGCTAATATGTGGTAGAGTACTGTGGTGTATCAATGAAGGTAGGGGGTGGGCAATGGGCGGGTTTGGTGGGTTTTGGTATCAAATTGACCCACCCACTTACTAGCGGGTTGAAATAATTTTGACCCGCAATCCACCCACATATTTCTGCGGGTTGGGTTGGGTGGGTGGCGGATGGATGCGGTTGGGTCGCGGGTCAATCCGCAAAAGCAATTCTTCAACTAACCATTAAGAAAGTTGACTAACATTTATCATAAGTTCAAAGCAAAATTAGTAAGACTGTATCATTAATTTGTGATTTTGATACAATTAATAATTTATAGTTTGCATCCCAATATTTAATGGTTATTAACAATAATCTGTATACCAATATCCAATATCTAATGGATATTGCAGAGCACAATGACCAATAATAGTAGTCAAAACTATTATTTATTCTTCACCTTTTGAAGTACATGGTCAGACTGTAGTGCAGTTCGAAAATATGATGAATATTCGATACTATAAAAAACACATTTTTTCATGTAAAAATAGGATGCAGGTCATATGGGTGACCTGCAATCCACCCACCATCCACCCACATAAGTGCGGGTGAGAGATTTACCAATCCGCAATCCACCCACCATCCACCCACATAAGTGCGGGTGGGAGATTTACCAATCCGCAATCCACCCACCATCCACCCACATAAGTGCGAGTGTGAGATTTACCAATCTGCAATCCACCCACATCAATCATCCATTACGTGCGGATCGGGTTATCTGCGGGTGGATCGATATCAATCTGCGGATTAACCACCCACGTGCCGACCCCTAAATGAAAGAGAGGATGAGATTTTCACAAAATTAGAGGTGAGATTTGGATCTCGTTGAAGAGTTGGAAGAGTACGGGTGGAGTGAGCTGCTAACACGAACTAAAAAGTGGGTTGGGGTCCATGGTTTAGTATGGTAGCAAGAAATCAATACATCTCATAGTACATACCATGGACCAGACCATTGTCAACGATCTACGATCCGGACCAAATGATGTGGTCCGATTCGTTCCACGGTTTTTCAAACAATCTGGCCTATATATTTTCCGAACCCTGATGTGTATGGAGGGACCATATTTAGAAGATCTTAATGGTTTATGGTTTTGTATGAACATATAAAATTGTAGAAGTGACTGAAATTCGAATTTCGTAAAAAGATATGAAAATTCAATCGCATATATATGTTAGGGAAACTTATTGACGCTCAGTCGACAGAAGGTATTGGTGACGTCCCATGCAAGTCCCTCGATGTTCAGTACGTGAACAACTCGCAACATCACTTAGATGAGCATGTTAAGTACTGTGTCTTAATCATTATAAAATACATACATCATACGCTTATTTAAATTATACATAGGAAATAATTATGTCTCCCCAAGTTTTATGCAGTATCTTAATCATTATGAAAGACGTACATAATCCATTTGTTTAGTTTACGTACGTAGTGTCTTAATTATTTTCTAAGACTTATGAAATACAGCTGTCCCTTCATAACTTTTACGTACGTTGTGTCTTAATTATTTTCTAAGACTTATGAAATACAATCTCTTCTTTTAATAATTTTTCTTTTATTCAATAATTTATTTTTGCTTTTGCATTATATCTATGTATGCAATAATAGACTAATGTTTGTAAAGTGACATATATCACATTTTTTTAAACCAAAAATAGATTATTTCTTTAAGTCAATTTCTGCTCATTTATGCTAAAACTTAATAATAAGTTACTTTTTAATGAAAATTTAGAAAAAATACACTTAAATAATAATATTTTATTCGATCGAACAAATACGATGAAAAGAGAGGAAACAGTTGTTTGATGATCAATCGACTTTCAAAAATGAACTATATTATTTTATACTATTTACTATAAAACATTCTCTCATTTCTAATGTATACGTCTATCAAATAAAACAAGTATCATATCACAAAAGATCTAGATAGAAAGTTGACAATGTACAAGTATTATATTACACATTTAAATGTTAGAGAAGTATTTGTAGACGATGTACGGTAAACATCACATATCATCAACCACTGACCTAGGCATTGATTTAACACAGGCTGAAATTTTTTGTTTAATAGTTGGATGTATTAGTGGGAAAAATAAAATTCATGGTCAATACAATAACTAAACATCTGTTTGTTGGTTGAGTATCTACACCAAAAGTATTTATAGTTACAAAAGTCTAAACTGAGTTGTTGGGTTAAAAATAAAGAATCGTTAATCAGAATGAGTTCAACAAGGCAATTGTAAGAAGTCATTTGTTAGTACGGTTACGAGCCTATGACTCCATACCAAATGTTGGCAATAACAAAATTATTCTGATATCAAAGTGTCAAAAGATAAATATTTTACTTTGTAACAGTAAGCAATTTGTATTTACATTGAGTTGTCTTAGCCACAATTATTTTTTTCTTCCATATTCCACTGGACGAGCAAAGTTCGAAGGTATTAACTAGGATTAAAAAGTAAATTAAACTCTTTATATATGCTTAGATATTAACAATAAATGTGTCTACAATATATCCATGAATTCATATGTACGCGAAATGTCATAATGGTTGTTTGAATTTAAAAAAAACAATCAATTTTAAAAAAAATTATAAATTAATTGTTCAAACGATACGCCGTTTAAAATGCATCTAAAATCCGTGTGCATTGTCGACACACTTTATCAGTTATTAAGATAAGTAATTAAAATTTTGTTCAAAAAATGGTTCATGAAACTGTACCGTACCGGCGGTTCAAGCACAAAATACCATTGTCTTAGGTTAAACCGGTAGGCGGTATTTCAAGTACTAACGGTTGAACTGTGGTTAAACCACGATTTTGCTATAAAAGACCCTACCACTGACTTTTTTCGTAACAATGTCCAGTACAGTTTCATGAACCAAACATCAAAGATGGGATGTGATAAACCTTCACGATATGATTTTTTTATTAGAGAATAATAGCATCATAGGTGAGTATGCTAAGTATTGAAAATTTTTAATATAGGCATATCGCATACTCGCTTATATAGCGAGAGTATAAAAATATAAAAAATTAAAAAAAAAATTAAACATATAAATAAATCAATTGATATAAATGATAATGAGACTCTCCGGCCAACAGGCCGGGTAAGAAACTAGTATTCCTTAATATGTGATCTAAACAATATAACTGTTATGTTGAAGTTAACTAATCTTATCGAATCCTTGCATAGTGTAAATTGATGACACGATGAAAGATAAGAGGAGGTGAAAGACATATAGATATTGATGCTAATATTGATACAACGGTTTGAAAACGCGACGATGCAGTATGATACAAGACACATCGGAACAATACCCATACACCGCTACATACTAATACATATCGAAAAATATCTACCCTAAACGAAGTCGAACAAGGCCACGCCGCACTGATCAAGTCAAAATTACCCTTACAACTGATTAGTAATTACCCTTAACCACGTCCTAGTTACTACTAAACTTTCTATCAACTACAATAAATTTCTATCAGCTGAGATAAGTGACTCGAGATTAAAAAAAAAAAACAACAAATTGGTGGGGTTCGTTCGTTGCCGGAGAATGGAGGCTAATTAGAAGCTTAATTAATCGCGCCCGTTCCTCTCTTGGGTACAAAACGACACTGCTTTTTCCACTTTGTTGTGGAGCTCCATGCGGTGGGCGTTTTTTCAAGCACAACCGGCGAACTTGAGATAATTGGGCAGCCAGTTGAGAGAGAAAGGGAATCAAAGGACGACTCCCGCTTTCACAAAGATGTAGATTTGGGAATGAAGTCGTCGGACAAATATTACAAAACCTCATACGATTATGAGATTTGATGGGACTAGTCGTCGGACAAATTCTTGTGTTTTTATAATAATGGTGATTTGTATATTTTAGTATGTGTGTTGTATATTGTGTGGTGTGGCTACTACTTTTTGAACTATTGTAGTAGCTCGTAATTCATGAGCTAACTTAATTACACCGTTGATATAAAAAAGTCATTCTAAAAAATTGTGAATGACGATTTTAGTTGTATTAAAACTTTGGGTTAATACCTTATTTTGATCTGAACTATGACCATATAATCAACTTTAGTATGTGGTTTCAAAAATTAACACTCTGGCATCAACTATGTAACATATAGACTCAATTGGGCCGACACATGGTTTGACCGTCAATTTGGATGGTTAACACTATTGACCGTAGTCAACACGCCATGTTATTGTCTGGTCAGCCTAAAAATCATTAAAAAAATTCAAATTCAAATTATTTTTCTAATTTTTTTTTATCATTATCAAATTAACCAAAAAATAAAATTATAAAAACATTAAAAAAATTATTTTTATTTTTGGGTAATTTGAATATGTTAAATTTTATAAATTAACCAAAAATTATCAAATTATTTATATTATTTAAATTACCCAAAAAATAAAATAAAATATATTTATTTAATTTATAAATTTATTTTGATAATTTTTGGTTAATTTATAAAATTTATTATTTTCAAATAAACCAAAAAATAAAAAATAGTTTTTAAATTTTAGTTTTTGGTTAATTTGAAAATGATAAATAATAAAAATTAGAAAAATAATTTGAATTTGAATTTTTTTAATGATTTTTAGGATGACGAAGCAATGACATGGCGTGTTGACTACGGTTGACCATCCAAATTGACGGTCAAACCATGTGTCGGGCCAATTGAGTATAATGCTATATAGTTGAGGCCGTGATGTTAATTTCTGAAACCACGGGCCAAAGTTGATTATATGGTCATAGTTCGGACCAAAATAAAATATTAACTCTAAAAATTTTGATAGTTTAGAAATGTCATAGCTTACCCAGAAAAATTATTCTCGCTCTTATATATGTAAAAGCTATGAGTATGAGTACACCTGTGAATACCGTCGTTGAGTTGAATTTTCTCTTCTGTTTTATGGACGGATGAGAAGGTACAAGGAGGATCCATCAATCAGAACTTTGGATGCACATATGAAGCTACATCGATCATTTCCCTGCTGTCGTTGAATGTTCCTTGAGGTGACCTGTTGGTTAATTTCTTACCACTTGCTTTGTTAATTGTTATCTTCTCCACTCTGCAGAATGTTGTTATATAATCATGCTCCACACATTGTTCAGTCAATCACTTACAACACAAAGCTCAAAAAATGGAGAACAACACTGTGCTTCCATTGATGAACGCTACTATTCTCCTCCTTCTTCTTCTTTCTGGAGTAACTTCCCTTTCTGCGACTTACCCCAATACAATCCACGGCGACTGCTCCGACAAGTGCGGGAACGTCACCGTTCCGTACCCTTTCGGAATCGGGGACCCCAAATGCGCATTATCTGAGGCCTTCTTCCTCAATTGCACTAGTAGTACTAGTACTAGTTCCTCCGCCGTCGCCGCGGCGGCTCCGCCGCCTGAGCTACTGCTCGGTAACATTCCCGTCACCAACATCTCCCTCGAGGAAGGCACCTTATCCAGCATCGTGTACGCCGCCTACAGCTGCTACGACGGGAACGGTTTGATGGAGGACCACTATTTCAATCAGTCGATCTCGCTCGAGGGAGGACCCTTCAGATTCTCCGACGCCCACAACAAACTCACGGTCTTCGGCTGCGACGCCATGGCGGTAATGACCGACTCCCCCGGCAACTTCGGAAGCGGCTGCATCTCCTTCTGCAACGGCGTTTCCGCCGCCAACGTCTCGCGGAGGATTTCGGCCGCCGCGAACGCGTCGGTCTGCTCCGGGATCGGGTGCTGCCAGAGCTTGATCCCCCAGGGATTGCAGACGCTGGATTTCACGGTGGAGCGCCCGGGGAACAACCTGAGCGACATTTGGGAGTCGAATCCTTGCGTTTTCGCTTTCCTAGGGGACAACAGGTTTTTCGATTTCGCCGGCTTGGACCTGGGCGAGATTCCCGACCGAAATCCGAGTTTGAGCACAGCGATCGAGTGGGTGGTCGAGGAGAAGCACTGCGAGGAGGCGAGATCGAACGCGCCGAGCTCTTACGCTTGCCGCGAGGACTCCGATTGCGTTTACTCCGAGAACGGGAATGGTTACAGGTGCTTGTGCAAGCCCGGGTTCAGAGGAAACCCCTACCTTGGGTGCCAAGGTAAAAATTTGGGAAAACTTTACTACGCTGACTCATAGTTAGAGGTGGCAATTCTCAATCCAATTCATTAATCCGTTAAAAATATGCACCTAATCCAATCAATTTGATCCAAATCCAATTGGATTGGTGGATTCATGGACCAATCCATGGATCTAAATGGAAAATTACGGTTTGGTATATATACTTTTTATATTTTACATTTTGGTACCTAAAATTTTTTTATACGAAAATTCTAATTGGAAAATTACGTCTTGGTACCTAAATTTTTTCATTACGACATTTTAGTATCTAAGCTTTTCATATTTTTACATATTGGTCCAAGATTGAGGATGTCATTTAGATTCATGGATAATTCACCAATCCATTTGTCACCTCTGCTCATAGTTGACTTCAAGGTTCGAACTTTTTTTTAGTGTCGACTCGAATACTTATTTCATTGCTTTTACGCGCGCGTATGTTGTTATTTATTCACCACAGACATCAATGAATGTGAGGAGCCAGAGAATTACCCATGTCATGGACGTTGCAAGAACACAAAGGGGAACTATACTTGTAGTTGTCCGGTTGGGATGCGTGGCGACGGCAAAGTTGCTTGCCAAGTATCCAGTGTTACGGCCATTGTTGCAGGTAACAAAAAAAAAAAAAAAAAAAAAATACAGACATTGCGAAGATTATAACGAACGAGAGTATTTGATGTTTAATTAGCTTATGAGTTCTGATGAGTCCAGACATCCATAATGAAGATTGCATGCCCTCATCGATTCCTTTTTTCTATATAAACTTGAATGAATTTGTAAACCGTAATAATATCACCCTAGTCTTTTTTTTTTTGTTTCATATGACAAAGTTGTTATAGCATATGTTTGGCCCGGCTTTTAGAAGTGCTTTTCGGCTTCAAAAACTGAAGCAGGGCCAAACACCTCTAAAAGCTCGGCTTTTGAAAAGTCGAAAATCGCTTTTGTATAACATGTTTTGGAGCTTCTGCGAAAAGCTGTTTTGAAAATACAAGATTATCTTTATCATATTTTAATTTTATTTCAGAAAATATATTTTTTCTTAATTTATATCATTTTAAAAATAAAATAAATTATAAAATCATATTATTTAATATAAAAGAAATCTAACAAGATCCATTTTGACTACTTTTTTTTATTGTTTAGAATTTTTATTCATATTTTATATTATAAGTCCTTTATAGTCATTTTACACAAACTCTCGTATTAAAAAGCACTTCTAATAGTTTTACAGCCAAACACTCAACGCCAAACTAAGCTAAAGTTATTATAGTAACTTACTTCGTTCACCCTCCTGCAGCAACCGGAGGCATCATCTTGCTAGTCACGATCGTTCTTCTGGCCTTCATCATCTACAGACGAAGAAAGAGAGAGAAGAACTTCTTGCTCAACGGTGGAATGCTATTGAAGCACCAAAGAGTGAGAATCTTCAAAGAATTCGAGCTCTCCAAGGCCACCAAAAACTACGACGCCACCCACTTCCTCGGCGAAGGAGGATTCGGCCGTGTCTACAAAGGAATCCTCCCTGACAACACCGTCGTGGCAATCAAGAAACCTAAAGGCTCGATCGACAAGGCTCAAACCATCAACCAAGAATTTGAGCACGAAATCACCATCGTCTCGCAGGTGAACCACATCCACGTCGTCAAGGTGGTCGGGCTCTGCCTCGAGACCAAGCTCCCGCTCTTGGTCTACGAGTTCATCCCCAACGGCACCCTCTTCGACCACGTTCATAGGCAGAGGTCTGATCTCATGTCTACATGGAAAAACCGACTGAGAATCGCGACGGAGATTGCTCAGGCGCTCGATTACATGCACTCGCTGGCGAACCCGCCAATCATCCACGGGGATATCAAGTCGACCAACGTTCTCATCGACGAGGGTTTTCGCGCCAAAGTCGCCGACTTTGGCGCCTCTGTTCTGATCTATCCCGACCAGGCAACCGCCATGTTTGATAAGATCCAAGGCACGTTGGGTTATCTCGACCCCGAGTATCTCGTGACGGGTAATCTCACCCCGATGAGCGATGTGTACAGCTTTGGAGTCGTGATGGTCGAGCTTCTGACAGGGCAGAAGCCTTACTCTGGAAGCTCGACCAGAACCGAGGAGAAGGTTAATTTGGTTCAGTATTTTCTGAGTTCGATCGGAGATATGAATTTGGGAAGGATTATAAATTGTGTGGTGGTTCGAGAAGGGGAGATGGAGGAGATTGAGGCGTTTGCTGAGGTGGCGCGGAGGTGCTTGAGTTCAAGTGGGATAAAGCGGCCTGCGATGAAGGAGGTGGCGGAGGAGCTTGGACGGCTGTTGAGGAGGTTGGATAAGAAATATTGGGAGTCTGATCGGAAGGGTGATAACGGCGGGGAGGAGATGGAGTGTTTGTTGAGGAAGAATGGTGGCGAATCTTGTTCGATGTCGTTTGGTGGGGGTTCGGAGTTTTGGTCAGGGAGGACGGAGGAGCTGCCGGCGACAGAAACTCATAGCATTGTTGCTATGGAAATGGGGTCGTATGAGATTTTCCGATGATGGTTGTTGGCCTCAAGGTTCGAGGTTCGAGACTTAGGGTGTGACGGATGTTCTCTGTTAATTATTGTTTTCTGTATAATCAATGTTAGCCCCGTGTACAATAAGGACACAGATAGCTCTAGGGTTAGTCGGTTAAAAGCCCTAAATGTTTCAACATGTGGAGAATCATGCTATTATGCCGAAACATAATATTAAAACCTGAGAGGGGGAGATTCTCTTCGTGGACTAGTGTAGTCCTGACGATACCACGTTAAAAATGTCTCGCGTGTTCTTGTACTTTGTTTGATATCTTGACATGATATCAGAGCCTCTCGACTTGGTAATCATTTTACTTCAATAACAATCTTTGTTGGTGTGTTGCAAGCTTTTGCGAGATGTTGTTCTTCGTGCCCTCCATTCAGGTAACCTTAGCTCTTCTCTTATCCAGAGTTTCCTCATACTCGTGTCCTTGGTGGCGGAGCCAGAAGTTCGAAACAGATGCGTCCTGTTGTATAATATAATAAATATTTTTAAGCATAAAAAAAAGAGCTTAGCTTCCCGGTGTGAACTCATATTTAGTCCACCCAAACAATTATTTCAATGCATCAAAAAAAGAGCTTCATTCCTTACAAATTGTTGGAAAAGAGGGACTTCAGTTATATATCCATCCCTTTTCTCACTCAGCAGTCAACAACACGTTCACTCAATAACCTCATCTTTCTATAATCCCGTATTCCCTCGCAATTGCATTTCTCCATTTCACGACTTACTCTTTAGATATTGCTTCAAGTTTCAACTACTAGGCCAAAAAAAAGATCAACCTTTCTAACTCTTGATCGGCTCAGTGGTGAGACCAAACCCAAATGGAAACAGAGGGTCATAATGTGCATCACCCACGTTCATAGGAAGCTGATCGACCGACCTGAACCAGGTTCTAGCCAGCTTCCCAGTGAACCCAAAATCACCAAACAGAACGTCGGTAACGCCTTGTCCCTCTGTCCCTGGAAGCCACGCAGCCACCAGAGCATCGATCTTGGCAAGGTGCGGCTCCACCACCACTGGCCTGCCCGAGATCACCACGACGACGCACTTGACCGAGCCACAGACGTTGCTGATGGTGCGCAGGCCAGCTGCCGGAATGGTCAGGTTCAAGCTGTCGCCCTGAGTCTCGGCGTAAGGTGGCTCGCCCACGACCACGATGGCGTAGGAGAACTTGCCCGATTTCACGAAACTGGGGTCCGGTTTCTCGCTGTAGACGACTTGAGTGGAGGGAGCAACTGCGGTCTTCACTGCTTTCAGGATCGTGGTGCCTGTGGATTTTACCAAGAGAGGTTTAAATCCTGAAGAGTTGCCATTGGGGAAATGAAACAAAAAAAGATACAGAACAGGAAACATACCAGAAGTCAGATCATTTCCAGTTTGGCCTTGCCATGTAATGGTCCATCCTCCACATTGATTCCCCAAGTTATCAGCATGGCTTCCAGCAACAAGAATCTTGGGTGCTTTCTTGGGAAGGGGCAACAATGGCTTGTCAGCAGATTTGCCATTCTTTAACAGCACAAGTGATTTCCTCACAGCTTCCCTAGCTAAATCTCTATGCTCCTGCAGAAAACAGAGAATATGAATATGTTAGAAGCAGAGATTAGAGAATAAAGACACACATATGGACTTGTCACAAAAATTGTAGCAAGGGTTTAGTGATTTGACCTGTTTCCCAAGCTCATTAACCATACTGAGATCAGCTAGTGGCTTCTCGAAAAGGCCCATGACGAACTTGACTCTCAAGATCCTCATCACAGCATCATCAATCCTGCTTACAGGAATGATCCTGTTCTTCACTTGGTAGATCATGTTAGTAATCAACTCTGTGTAGTTGTAGGCAACCATGATCTGGCAACACAAAGAGAACTAAATTTAGTAAGAAAGAAAAAAAAAACAGCACAATTAATGATGGTGATGCGACTTTGCTTAGTATGTTAGCAGCCAAGCTAGTAGTACAGTACCATGTCGATTCCAGCGCCAACCCCTGCAGTAATGGAAGTGCTGTAATTGGTATGTGGTGGAGAAGTGATCCTGTCGATTCCTTGCCAGTCCGAAATCACGAACCCCTGAAGAGAAACAAACAACACAGAAAGCTGTAAACATTAAGCATTCATTCTGTTACCAAAAATTTGTTTAACACAAAAAAGGGAATGCAGTTCCTTCTCACCCTGAACTTGAGCTTGTTCTTGAGGTACCCTGTGATGAGCTCGCGATTCGCGTGCATCTTCTTCCCGTTCCAGCTCGAGTACGAAACCATGACCGTGGCCACGCCTTTGCTGACGGAGTTGTAATATGCAGGCATGTGGATGCTCATCAGTCCATTCTGGGAGATGACCGTGTTGTTCTCGTTGATGCCCTTGGTTGTGCCACCGTCTCCCAAGTAATGCTTGGCACAAGCTGCAACCTTGGTCCTTTTTTTAGCCAAATAATCAAAAAACCGTATTAGAATGGTTGCTTCATTGTAGATTTGTCAAGTCACCCAACCCTATTCAATTTCATACCCAACTGTTCTAAGTGTTCAAAATTCTAGTACAACTTGCATAATGCACATACATGTGCGAGCGACGATCACTAACATACACGCTAGAAATCTAACTCGCGACTCGGTAGGGCAGAGAGCTCATGTTTCTTCTACATAAGCAGAACACACATAATATCGTTGAATTGCGGAATGTTGTGTTACTGGTCGTTCGATCGAGAATTCGAGATAGTATCTTACTTTGATCTTGATTACTACATAACATCCAACGTCTATGAAGACGTAAACCCTCGATCCGGTGATCGAAGAGAATTGTCCATCCCACTAGGGTTGGAACCTTCATACCTCGTCTACACTACAGTACACAGAAAGGTCCACAAAGATTGCTGATGTTTGAAATGCAATTCCCCTAGCAGAGAGTCAGAGACCCAATTGGCCATTAAAAGAAAGGAATAATTTTTTTTATAGAAAACAGGGGACTAAAAGGTCCTACATTTCAACTGCAAGCTAAAGTCATTGATGACACCATTTTTTCTTCATATCTAGACAACTCTAAGGCCCACACAGCCGAATACGACACGATTGGAGGTTTCCTCTTATCTCATGCGTTTAGCCATAAATTATACTCTTGAAAAATTTCAGAACTAACTGTTTTGGAAGAGTTTAGATTCCTTCTTTGTGTTACATATGTGCCAAAAACTCTCAATCAGAGGTAAACGTTTTGTTTAATATATGCACACAAGACAAGTTGTAAGTAAAGACAGACTTTGCTACCATACTGATGAAGGTAAGCGTTAGTACGAGTTTAACATATATTCGAGTCGCGTATTTCATAATTTTTATGGTCCAAAGTTTGAAATGCAATCAATCTGACCTAAGTCAGACCATCAGCACGTGGTCTTGAATATCTAATTATGCTTATCTCTAAACGAGGGCCCCAAATCTAATCCACCATTGGACCAATGGGAACAAGAAGATTGATTAACCATTATCAACTTTACCCAATACTTAAATACTTAAAGTCAATTCAGACTTAGCCAAAGATCTCATCTTTTTTCAAAAAGCAAGGTTAGGGGGGAGACAAAAAGGGGATTGTAGATTTTTACCCTCCATTATCAACAAAGGGAACACCCTTTCTGGAATTTGCAGGAAGATCTCCTTGTAAACCTGGTATGATCTCTGTCATCTTCTGGACAATGGTGTGATCCTCACTGTAGCTCTCGTAGCACCGACCCCATCTTGGATCTCTGCAAACCTAATTAACAAAACCCCAAAAAGGAAAGGAAGTTGACTTATCTCTAATCCATCGCCATTAATGGGTAATCATAATGACCCAATTGGTTTCAAAGTAATCAATAACTTACAGCAATGCATGGAGCAAACACATATGGTATCCCAGTTGCTCTGACTTCCATGGCGGTTGCAGCTCCAATCTTTTTTACTAGCTGGGGATCCCTGGTAGTAGAGATGGAATTGACTTAATCTTGTTACTAATTGTTGATTAAGCTGATAAATCAAGCATTGGAGAGTGTTAAAGTTGAGAGCTTTATGCCTTGTGACGCCGAGTCCAACATTGTGGGGGAAAATGGTGGCGTTGTAGACATTGTTGTGGCCATGAACAGCATCGATCCCGTAGATCATGGGGATTCCCAAGCGGGTGGATAAAGCTCCCTTCTGGAGTCCGTTTACAGTATTGACCCAGGCTGCAGCTGAAGCTTTTGGGGATGGAACGCTGCCTCCACCACTCAGTACACTCCCTGCATCACATTAATTTACAGAGTTCCAACTTCCAACCATGTGAGATTTCCTTTTTTTCGATTTAGGGGAGGCTTGATTTGAAGGGGGAGGATTGATGTTTACCTAGGAAGTACTTCTTCAATACAGCAGAGGAAGCGACGGTGAGATCAATCTGAACCATCTGGCCGATTTTCTCTTCCAGGGTCATTCTCTTGACCAGGTCTTTGACTCTGGCTCCGACGGGCTGCTTTGGGTCTTTGTACTTCAAGTAAGGAGGTTTTGCGGCTGATGCGAATGAGCTGCAGGATACTAGTGATAGAAGGAGAAGTATGGAACAAGTGGAAACCCATTGTCTCCCCATTTCGGCCGGAAATGTAGATCTACCTCGCCTGAAAATCTGGATGCTTGAAAACAGAGAACCAGAGTGAAACAGAGTACAGCAAGGGAAGAGCTTAAGTAATGGAACAGAGTAAAAGAAAGCAACTTTCTAGATTGGTATCTGTAGCCTACGTACACGACGAATCGAAAGATGGGAACTATTGTTTTATATTGAATAAACTGAAGCTGCTGATATCACAGATAGAGAGAGAAAGAAACAGGGGAAGCAGAGAGAGAGAGAGAGAGAGAGAGAGGGCAGCAATGGAGGGAAGGAGTCATGAGTTACATTGGAGAGTGTGATTCTCTGTGTCTTCTTCTTCTTCCTCCTTGCTTGCTGCTGCTTTTGATTGGTTGATGGTGCAGTATAACTTCTGTGAGATATTTCTTCCGTTCCAGTTTTTTTCAGAACTTATAGCTTGTACTTCTTGTCTGCATCTTTTTTTAATGGCAGTGGTGGGTTGTTTTGGTGAGAGAGAGCAAGAAATTAATTGAAGGCAGATTACATAGAAGAAGCCATGTGCATGGTGGACTTTCCGTAGTAATGATTTGTTTGTTGGTCTCTTCAATTTCATTTTTGTTTTCGCCAATTGTGCCTATCTCCCCGTTACCAAGTTGTTTGACCCATCAGAGTAATCTGATCAAACCGGGCATGTCTTTCTTGTTAGTGTTGTGGTATATGATCACGGTTGAACATTTTCTAACAACTCGAGTTATTGGGATCAACTGATTCTTGACATGGTATCAGAGCCTTCTGTGACCGAGAGGTCTTGTGTTCGATTACCGGTGACCCCCATTTGTTAAGCACATGGTATTCTTGTCTTCAAACCTGTGCAAACTTCAAGCCCTTGTGAGTGGCTTTCGTTTGAGGGGACGTGTTAGTGTTGTGGTATATGATCCACGATTGAACCTTTTCCCAACAACTCGAGTTATTGGGATCAACTGGTTCTTGACACTTCTACTCCAGTCAGGGTCCTGCAAAAATCGTAGCGTACCGATGATGGAGAAAAGCTTTCTATGAAATTTAAGTTGATAGGTGATTTAACGATAGGAAACAATTGATTTACAAATTTACTAGTTATAAACGTTGAATCGACCGAGAGATATATGGACTTTCCGTTACTGTTTTATTTAGAGTTATAGGTGTAATATGCCTCTCTACTATGTCGTTTTATCAAACATGCCCCTCTACTATTTTTTACATCAAACATGCTCTTGTACTTTAGAAAAATGATCAAACATGCCATTCTGTTAATATTTTCATCCAAAAACAGTCAATCATGGTCGTACCTTGGTTTGGGCGACACAAATGTCTAAAATATCCTCGGTAATTTTACTTTAAAATTTTTTGGGTTCTTTTGTAGAGCCAAATACCTCTAATAATTTCACTTTAACGAGACCTAGAAAAATAAAATGGGGAACAAAACTGACATTTTCGCTCTCATTTGCCGATGTCGGGTCATCTACATCTCGGTTCAACCATGGTTGGCGATTTTTTAATGGAAATTTTAACAGAAGGGCATGTTTGATCATTTTTTCAAAGTACAAGGGCATGTTTGATATAAAAAATAGTAGAGGGACATGTTCAATAAAACTACATAGTAGAGGGGCATATCATACCTATAACCCTTTTATTTACAATCCTTGATCCCAACACTATTAATGTAAAAATCATCTAGAATTGATAGTGATGTTAAAGGTCTGAGTTTGAATTTAGAAGGCCATGAGTTCAAGCTGCAGACAGCCATGTTCATCTCATTTTGTGACTGTGATTTTGAATTTCGATTTTCCCCAAGGAGCCGCCATTGACTTAGATATCCTGATCCGTTCTTTAAGGAGCCGCCATGGCGACACCGACACCACCGTTTGTTCTTAGCCCGCGTGTCCTTCGAACGTCGGAAGTCAAACTTGAGATCCTAAAATTTAAACGGTCTTCCAACTCACTTTCCAAAAGTTCGAATGGGCCGGCCCAAACACACCGGCCCTTCTTCTCCCTTCCCTCGCTCAAAGCCTTTTCTCTCTGCCCATATCCAAACGGGCTCGCCTTACTTTCATACCCAAAAACCCCAAAGGGTTTTGGGCCCAACTTCAGTATTTCAAAGGTCCATGGTCTCTTATTGCAATTTGCATCCAATAGATCCACATACTGGTTGACAACGCCATCATTCTTACTTTTTTTCCCCCCTTCTTCTTCTGTTTGTTCATATAGATTATGCATGCCATGATTCTTATACTAAGTTCAACTTAGTTTTATATATCGGATACACAGAAACAAGCACACGGATACAGACACCTTACAACGATACACTTTCGACTTAGGAATCATATAACTTTCCACGACGATGCATATATATTACACATGCAACACAAAAAGCGACCATAGTAACAGTGCTGAAAATATATAACATAAGCTCCGATCAGGGGTGGACACACTACGAAACATCAAATCGAAATTAGTTTATGTTGACGATGCTTGGCTCTTTGGTCAAATTGAGCTTCATATGACTGCCGCGAAGCTAGCTATCCCGAACACGAGCGGCTGAAGCACGCTGGAGTCCCCGTCAGTTGAGAAGGTTTCACTAGCTTTGCCGAAAGCTGGTGGAGCCCACAAGCTAGAGTCCCCAGAGGTTGCTTTGCCGAATGCGGGTGGGGCCCACAGGCTAGAGTCCCCTACGGCTGCTTTGCCGAAAGCTGGTGGGGCCCACAAGCTGGAGTCCCCGCCGGTTGAGGAGGTTTCACCAACTTTGCCGAAAGCTGGTGGAGCCCACAAGCTGGAGTCCCCGTCGGCTCCTTTGCCGAATGCAGGTGGAGCCCGCAGGCTGGAGTCCCCGTCGGTTGAAAAGGTTTCACCAGCTTTGCCAAAAGCTGGTGGAGCCCATAAGCTAGAGTCCCCGTCTGTTGCTTTTCCGAACGCCGGTGGTGCCCATAGGCTGGAGTCCCCGTCTGTTGCTTTGCCGAACGCCGGCGGTGCCCACAAGCTAGAGTCGCCCTCAGCGGCTTTGCCGAACGCCGGCGGAGCCCACAAGCTGGAGTCACCCTCGGCTGCTTTGCCGAACGCCGGCGGTGCCCACAAGCTAGAGTCGCCCTCGGCTGCTTTGCCGAACGCCGGCGGTGCCCACAAGCTGGAGTCCCCGTCGGCTGATTTGCCAAAGGCGGGCGGAGCCCACAGGCTGGAATCCCCGTCGGCTGTTTTCCCGAACGCGGGGGGAGCCCACAAGCTACAGTCCCCATCCGTTGTTTTGCCGAACGCCGGCGGAGCCCACAAGCTAGAGTCCCCTTCGGTTGCTTTGCCAAACGCCGGCGGTGCCCACAAGCTAGAGTCCCCTTCGGTTGCTTTGCCAAACGCCGGCGGTGCCCACAAGCTAGAGTCCCCGTCGGTGGCTTTGCCGAAAGCGGGGGGAGCCCACAAGCTAGAGTCCCCGTCCGTCGCTTTGCCAAACGCCGGCGGAGCCCACAAGCTGGAGTCCCCGTTCGCAGCTTTGCCAAACGCCGGCGGCGCCCACAAGCTAGAGTCCCCTCCGGCGTCTTTGCCGAACGCCGGCGGTGCCCACAAGCTAGAGTCCCCGCCGGTTGAAGAGGCTCTGGCGGGACGAGTTTTGATGGAGATGGGGCGGCGGTTCGCAGCCGGAACGGCGTTGATGTTGCTCTTGAGGGATGTCAACGACGAGATCGTGAGTGGGGAAACAGCTGAGAGAACAGAGGAAGCCATGGCTATAGCTGCTGTATGCTGTTTTGCGTTAACCACTTTGTTTGAGATATGATGAAGAGCTGGGAGTGACGAGCTAGTGTGTTCCCAGGTCAGGTATATATAGTACCAAATGTCACGATTCCCACGCTTTTTTGTTTGTTGAGATATGGCCAGAGAGAAATAAGATAAGGACATTCAATTTTGTAACGTTAGGGTTTGGCTGGTTTGCATTTGCATGTGAAGTACGTGTTGCTGGTGCACGCATGCATGTCTGCATTCATGAATTCGTAACGTACGTAGGTTGGTTAATTTGGAGTGTCTTCATGCATGTGAAGTACGTGGTGGTGTCGTGCATGTTTGGGGGAAACAAGTGAATTTGTTCAAATAATCATTCAAGATTTACTTTGATTCGAAGGTTTTAGAGTTAGGAAATTAGGACAAGTGTTCACGGTTTATAATTTCGGGTGTAGCGTACGTCGTTCACGGTTATATAACGAATTGGTTAGTTGTGATAATATAGTATATCATCAAATCAGACAAATGCTACGACTCATTAAAATTCAAAAATTTGATGTCTTAATACTACTTTTAGAGTTAAATGAATTGTATGTACGATTATTGCCGAGTGACCCGAAGAAATCTACCATATATATACATACTCACACACAGCACAGAGCACAATATACCCTTTTGCTTAATTGTTGTCTGTGGGAGATATTGACGATGAAGAACAGTACTAAAGGTGCGATTCTCCTAGTGATGGCGATGTTTCTCCTCGCGAGCCCGTCATCGTTAATGGCGGAGGCAACAACAAGATACATAAGTCCGTGTGTCCTAAACCCTAATGAGGCTGGATGTCCCGGCGCCGCCGCTATTATTGGCTGTACTCCGCCTCCTAGTACTCCTGTCCCGGCCAATCCTTACCACCGTGGTTGCTTAACCATCAACCGCTGCCGTCCAGGTAATGGCGCCGACGCCGGCGACCATGCCTAGTTCAAATTTATGATCATAAAACGTGCGTTCCGTTATTTCCTGCTGAATTCATGCGTAGTATAGTACCTGTGAATCTTGCCGTCGTTGTATTATTTCAATAAGGAATGAATGATTGGCTTTGGTTCCTAGAATATCTCAACGTGTCTCTCATTATATGGAGTTATTCGAGAGATTCGACCCTGGACGACCCACACGGTCCAAAACTAGTTTCAGTGTCAAGAACAAGTTGAGTTGTTGAGATAGTTCAATTACGGATTATATATCAATTTATTAACACACTTCTTTAAACGAAAACCCACTCATATATATATATATATATATATATATATATATATATATATATATATATAGGGTATATAGGTTTGAAAGTTTGCACATGGAATGGACACCATGTGTTTAAGAGAACAGATGAGGTCGTCAATCGCGAAATTCGAACAAAAGACCTCTCAGTCACAAAATACTCCGATACTAGGTCAAGAATCAATTGATTATCCCAGTAACAATATTGGGGAGGCTAATCCAGAGCATTCACATGATTCTAACAAGCTTTTCCCTCCTTAACAAGGTTTATTTATTGGATATGGGATTCCAACAGGCCGACTTACATCTTACAACGATACTTTTCCGAATTGGAGGAGACAAACTACGAGCAACATAACCTCAACTACTGGAAATTAATTAAAACACTGCTTGGTGAGCTAGCTATAGTGATCATGATCATCACTGCCCTTCTCGAACACAAACACACACACAAAACGTTACATATGATTTTCCTGCTGATAGGTAAGTTTATATTCATGGCTCTCTGGTCAGTCCTCATATGGTCAATTCGACGCGAAGCCAGGTTCCTCGACCATGGCCATGGTCGGGTGCAAGCCAGAGTCCCCGCCGGTTGAGGAGGCAGTATGACCAGCAGCTTTGCCGAAAAAATGAATTGACCAGAAGCCGGAGTCCCCACCGGTCGAGGAGGTCATCATATGACCAGCTTTGCCGAACACGACCGGGTAACACCACCCGGAGTCCCCACTACCGGTCGATCCGGTCTGACCGGTCTGGCCGAATATGGGAATCGGGTACACGGGGAACGGGAACGAGCCATGGTCCCCACCTAGAGTGCTGCCATGGGAGGATTTGCATGCAGCAGCTTTTCCGAAAAAATGAATCGACCAGAAGCCAGAGTCCCCGTCGGTCGAGGAGGTCATCATATGACCAGCTTTGCCGAACACGACCGGGTAACACCACCCGGAGTCCCCACTACCGGTCGAGCCGGTCTGGCCGAATATGGGAATCGGGTACACTGGGAACGGGAACGAGCCATGGTCCCCACCCAGAGTGCGGCCATGGGAGGGTTTATTGCATGCAGCAGCTTTGCCGAAAAAATGAATCGACCAGAAGCCAGAGTCCCCGCCGGTCGAGCCGGTCTGACCGGTTTGGCCGAATATGGGAATCGGGTACACGGGGAACGGGAAAGTGCCACAATCCCCACCCAGAGTGCTGCCATGGGAGGATTTGCATGCAGCAGCTCTGGCAGGACGAGTTTTGATGGAGATGGGACGACGGTTCGCAGCTGGAATGGCGTTGGTGGTGTTGCTCTTAAGGGATGTCAAGGACGAGATTGTTGTGAGCGGGGAAACAGCTGAGAGAGCAGAAGAAGCCATGGCTAGCTAGCTGTGTGTGTGTTTGGTCACGTTAAGCAGTTTTTTTTTTTGGTGTTATTGTGAAGAGCAAGTGTGTCTACAACTCGGGGTATTTGTAGTAACTCTTGCTAGAGTTCTTACTCTTTTGTTTGTTGAATATATGGCCAAAGAGATTAAGTGCAGCAGTCATTAATTTGTAACGTTGGTTCGGTTTTTTGCATGGTTCTTGCATGGGAAGTACGTGGTGAATGGTGATGGTGTGAAGTTGAGGGGAAATTAATGAAACAAATCTGAACACAGAGATGATGAGTGTGGCTTCACTGGCTTGGCTTGTGGTGGTGGTATTGTGTAGAAAGTCTAACATTTTTATTTGCCCAACGTAGTAACGTACTTTCTACTTTGTACCGTGGATTAATTGATGTTGGTTGGTGTATATCTACTTTATGAGGAGTTACAGGCTTATATGGTTCCTAGATTTTTATATCTAAGTTTATAATACGTGTATTCGGTACAAAAATATTACAAAGTGGTATAGGATGGAGGCTAGTTATTAGTCCCCTATCGCGCTTTCGTAGTTTGTTATTTTCAGTCCCTCCTCTTTTCAGATCATTGACTTTCATAACCGATAGTGGATTGTTCAGATAATTGCTAACCAATTTGACGGTTAATGATTAACTAGCCACTAAAGCTAAAAGATGGGCAGCGATGATCGAACAAAGATAATCATTTTCGATTAACCACCAGCTATACTGGTGGCCGGTTAGTTTTTGACGGTTTACTACTAACCAATAACAGCCTACACATGTGAAATTTTCTTTTGTTATTTCCAATTTTGCAATTTCCTCTTAAAATGGTGACATATCATCATTTCAAATAATTCATAACAATTTAACTATAATCCTACATTGTTAAGATTAAGAAAAACATAAAAATCCAAATATTCCAATGTCTCATTATCACATAAAGAAAGTATAGGAGATTCTCCGCCCTAGAATGCAAGGTGACTTGTGTCATAGATTGAGCTTTCCCTCAAAATCAATTTATTGCTTGGCTTACTTTTAGGAAATCTATACAAAACATATGATGAAGAATGAAATTTGGACTGACCCCAAGAAGTATAGGTACTAAAATGGAGAATGAAAAAAGAATAGGTACTAAAATGGAGTAGAATGAAATTTGGGCTGCCCAAGAAGGCGCGAACCCACCTTTCCCTAATTCCACAGTCTCTCTCTCTCTCACTGCTCAGCGGTCCTGATTCCCGATCTTCAATCCGCCGGTTCAACGACCGATTCCGGCGACCACCCCGCCGGATGAAACAACGACGGGAGATGAAAAGCGTTGAGGAGGAACAGACTGTTAGAATGTGGTATAAGATCCAGCAAAACCTTCTCCCAACAACTCGAGTTATTGGGACCAACTGGTTCATGACATGGTATCAGAGCCTCGAACCAAAAGGTCATGTGTTCGAATCTCCACGACCCCCAATATTAATCGTTGTCTTTCAAGCACATGGTATGGTGGGCCTGTGCAAACTTCAAGCCCATGAGTTGGCTTTCGTTTGAGGGGGCGTGTTAGAATGTGGTATAAGATCCAGCAAAACCTTCTCCCAACAACTCGAGTTATTGGGACCAACTGGTTCATGACACAGACCCCTTTTTCGGCGAACGTAGGCGCACTATACTCTGATAACATAGTATATCGATTGCTGAGTAGAGTTTGTAAAATTTTTTGCTACTCTGCAGCTTTAGGGTTCTTTTTGATTGATCGATTTTCTTCAAATTCCCCTTATTATGTATGTGTTGTTTCTAAAGATGGTTTTATCTCGTCTTCAAACCAGAACACTGCTTTTTATAATACAAAAAAAAAAAAAAAACCCAGAACACTGATAAGCTTTTGCTCACTTATGGTCCATTCTCCATATCAAGTAGCTCTCGACACTGTCCAACCCACAGAGCTCCTTCACAACAGGCATGGTGGCAGGTGCGGCCAAGCTGAACATAGCGTGCGAACTGTCGAGGCCGCCCCAGGAATGCAGCTGTTTTCTGGCGTCTTTAATGGCTGCCCTTGTTGCACAGTGAACTGATGATGCTAGAAGCAAGGGTGGTTCACCGGAAGCTACATACAAGAAAGAAAGAAGTTAACAAATTCAGAATCTTTTCTATCACCCAGTTCTTCTTCAAGGTAACAATTTGCAAACTCTGTGATGTAAGTTTCCAACTCATTATATATAGGTTTCTATGTTGAACCGAAACTAAGCTTCTGTTTATTGTTGATAGTTAATGAATGCTATTGATTTGTTCATCGGATTATCAAAGAGGATAGCCTACCTTTGGATGACAGAACTCGATTCTGGTGATGTCCGCTGCTGAGGATTTCAACGTTGAACTGTTTGGGGATGGTGTCTATGGTTGGAACCTTGTATCTCCAGGTGCTGTCTGCTGTGACTAACCCTTCCGAGTTAGTCTTGTACTCTTCCAACATGAAGAACCCTATTCCCTGAACGAAAGCTCCTTCAATCTGCCAGCGGAAAAAGGACAGAAGTTAAAACATCAAGACCTCAAACGTCATGTGTTCTTTAAAGATTGTAACTTCAGTCTATCTAATGGAATATCTGTGTGTACAACCTGTCCCATGTCTACTGCAGGGTTCAGACTTTGTCCACAGTCATACACGAGATCTGATCTCAGAATTGTGGTTTCACCTGTGAGAAGATTTACCTCCACCTGTTGCATATATAAAAGATGTGTAAGATAGATTTTTGCAGCAAACTTTTCTAGCAGCAGGCTGAATGTATCGTATATATCATCTTCTCATGCACAAGTTTTGTATGAAGAACTCGGCTTCTAGACAAACTTGCCTCGCTTACTGCCGCACCATAGTTCAAGTAACGCGTGGTAGCAAAGTCTGGGACATAATAAGAACTTGCACTTAAGTTCACAGAAGTCATATATGCCTGCATTTGATCATTTAATACGATTTAGTGAGATGGTGGGATTATCTTTAGTATAGAAAAGCAATTGGTTTAAGTTATATGAGATTATCTGATCTGGTTTACCTGGGAAATGAGCATCTCCCATCTAACCGAACCTGTTTCCTTCTGCAGCTTCTCCATCAGAGGGACCAGTCTCTCAACAAGAAGATTACAACAGAGTCTGATTGCTTCACAGCTTGATTCAGATTTGGTGCTTCCAGCGGTGATTCCTCCTTGGATTAAACTCAAGCTATCAGCTTGAATCACCCTTACCCTCTCCAGCAGACTGTCCTTACAGTTTGTAGAACTCAGACAAAATGCAGCCATTTGTTTTACCTTTGTCCAAAGCCCCTGGCCAAGCTCTATCCCTCCAACTTCCACCACTATGGATCCATCACTCAGAATGCTTACCTTCCCAGGAGTTGCCATCCCTCCTGCTTCAAACACAATAGGCAATCGAGAAATCCCTCTCTTGCTCCACAAGTTACATCTGTTGAATTTCTCCACCATCTCTCTCCTTTCGTTAAAGCTTGAGGATCTGGCTATCCTATCCCATATTGCAGTCAAAGTATACTCATGAGGCTCTCCACAACTTCGACCATAGAACAACTTGAGGCTATCGTGCGAGTGAAGGTTCACAGTTTTCACAGAATCAACGTCCAAGGAAAGGGTTGATGCTACTTGTTCCATAACACTATCTGCAATGAATGATCCTTGGACTTCTCCAGGTGCTCTCATTGCTGATTTGCTGGAGTGGTTTGTCTTGCATAACTTAATGTCAAATGACAAAGCACCAAAGTCATATTTTTTAAGTGCTCCAATCAAGTGTACTGGAATGATGGGACTCACATCTAAAGCAATCCCAGCATTTATCAGGATATCGAGTTTCAGAGCTGTGATCTTCCCATTGGATTTGAAACCTACACTGTAGCTTATTTTCATTGGATGTCTTCCTCCTGCCATTATCATGTCGGTCTTGCGGCTGACATATGTCCTGACTGGTCGCTGCAGCACGTGTGCTGCTAGTGCACATGCTGTAGCTACCTGAAAAACATAAAAGAAAACCAGTTTTTATCTGGTGAGACACTGCTGGAAACGCTTTGATTGACTTGCGGGTTTATTAGCAATTTGGACAAAGAACTTGCTGCCTAGCTTATCATTTTAGGACTGTGAGCTCAGTACTAAAACATCAAATTGAAGGGAAATGGTATTTCTTGGCTACGCCATATAAGCTACTCACTGGTAAAGATTTGAAGGCCTTTCCACCAAATCCTCCACCAACTCTTCGTGTGATTACACGCACATTATGCTCAGGAAGACCAAGACACTGTGCAATGGCTGCACCAGAATACTCGGGACATTGGGTTGAGCTGTAAACCACCATGCAGTTATCTTCATCCGGTATAGCGAGGGCTGTCTGGGTCTCCATATAGAAGTAATACTGTGACTCCAGTTTCATCTGTATGACATACATAATTCATCACAATTTCTTACGTGACCTCAGGGGAGAAACATATCTTACTTGATCATTTTTTCCAAGTTTTCTAACCTCGGCATTGATAATTCTGTGTTCAGCTTCAGCCATTCCTCTCGTTATATCACCAACTGGTTTCGGCTGAAGGAAAGGAGGGACATTGAAGAAGCTAGATCTCTTAACAGCTTCTTCTACTGTTAGGATTGGTGGTTCAAGGCTCTCCGTGTCATAATCTACCACAACCAGGTTTGCTGCTGAATCTGCATGCTTCTGTGAGTCTGCGACCTGAGAAATCCCATGTGAAATACATGATTAACCATGAAATATATGGTGCTTATAAGATATCGAGGGTCAGGAATTGATTGTTTACCACGAAAGCAAGGCGTTCTCCAGCACACCTAGTAAGTTCATCAGCAAACAGACTCTCGGTCTCAAACATCGTCTTGGAACCTACATTCTCGCCATCTTTGGGTATGTCTTTGTAAGATATAAGTGCAGCAACTCCATCTGGTGGTGAGTTGGACCTAAAACCTATATCCTTCACCCTAGCCAAAGGCTTGGTGCTACAGACAAGTGCTCCATGTAGACAATTGGGAGGGGATGGAATGTCATCCACATAAACAGCTTCACCTGCATTTGCTCTGTGATCAGTATTCAGCAAAGAGTTGTGGGGGAAGAAACAAAATGCTAGGATTCAGGTTAAGCCATAAAATACAGACCAGAAGCTTGAAGTGCGGCTCCAGTTTTCCCAATCGCTTCCCCTACAGGGCGATTCTCTTTGCTTGCTTGGAAAACCTGTTTTCCTGATGATAACAGAAGAGAGGACTTCCCATCATGACAACTTTTCTGGGTTGCTTCAGAATCCTCATCTGGAGCAATTGAATGTCCGTTTAGCCAACCATTAGAGGCATTGCCTTTGAAAGGGTCTGCCATGAAGGAGCTAAGGAAGTTGAAGAGAAACCCCACAGCCAGGCTTGATCTGTATTCAGGATTTGAGGTACCCTCAGCGGATACTACAGTGCTCTTAACTAGCCTTATAGTTTCATATACAACTGCAGGAGTTACTTTCTTTCCTGTCAAGAACTCTTCAGCGTTCTTTACTCTAATTGCATGTTTTGTTCCATACGCACCAAAGGCCAACCGACAGGAACTCATCACACTTCCTTCTGAAGTTTCAGAAATCTCAGCCATGAAGGCAGCATTGAGATGAGCCAATGCATTACCAAGTGGACGTGGCGAAGCTCGATAAGTATCAAATGCCAATCTACTACCAATTTGAGAAGCTTTCCATTTAGGTACTTCAATGCTTACAAGGACATCCTTGGAACCCATTGGTGCCCTTTCAAGGAACTCTTCCAAGGTGAGCCTTTCATGGATTTCACCAGTTAGTACCTCAACATAAGAGCCAGCTGCAAGAAGGACAGTAGCGATATCTGAAGGAAAATGCTTCTTTTGTGCCATCACCAGATTTCCACCTATGCTACCAGAGTTCCGAACGAATGATGTAGCAACTTTCTCCATATGGGCTGCTATCTTCTGGTATACTTCATCGTTCTCTTTCTTTAAGGCTTTTATCGCTGTTGAAATTGTTACAGCTGCTCCTAGTTTAATCCCAGTCTCATCCATCTTGATTCTTTTTAGCTCAGGAACATACCTGAGAAAATTACGGAAAGTTCCATTTATTCATAGTTGTAACTGTAAACTCATAAGATTTTAAGATCTTAACTGGGAATTCTAACAAAATTTTACCTGAGATCAATGTATCTTTCAACACAACCATCTTTTTCTTCCTTGTAGTATCCCACTCCTGTGTTTCCAACCACAAGCTTCACCCTTGTCTCATTGCCATGATCAATACCCTTCATCAACCTCTGAAGCTCCTCAACATTCCCAGGAACAATCCATGACGACAACGAACCCCCTTTCCCCTGCCCTTTCAGGAACTCAGGAAAATCACAAACTCCATCCCCTGGACTATACAAAGGCAATCTGCTCATCTTATCTTGTACACTATCCCCCTTCTTCCAGAACGTGTTGATCCCCAAATCTTCCATGTCAATATCACCTGCAAAGCTCTTGCAGGCATCTGCAATTGGCCTGTAACCCGTGCAACGGCAGAGGTTGCTGGCGATGGCCTTCTCCGCTTCTACTGCAGTCAGCTTGGAGAATCCTGAAGAGGGCGGACGGTCATCCACAGCCTTCTCGGCGTTGACCAGCGCACCGTAGAATGACATGCACATTCCTGGCGTGCAGAAGCCGCACTGTGAAGCATGGAAGCCGGCAAACCTCTTGTGGATGTTGTGGAAGCCAGTTTTGCTGTTCCCAAGACCTTCGGAGGTCGTGATCGAGCATCCGTTCAAGCTGCAGAGCAGCGTAAGGCACGAACTTACGCTAAAGTCCTCAACTTTGTCTAGTTCAGGGTCGTATTTGGAGAGTAGAACTACACAAGCACCGCAGCCACCTGATGATATGATCATAACAAGTATAAGGCAAAACAGGGTAATGGTGTAGCAAGTTTCTTCATCATTCAACCTAAACTGAACCAATAAAGAGTGTTGGCAATACTTGGCATGTAAGTCATCATCAACATGTTCATTAAGCTTGAATCGACACTATTCATAACGAATTCCAGACGAAATTTCTAACTGCATAGGTCTGGAAATCGATATACGTCATGAATCATGATACAGAAACTTGTCTAGTAAAAATCTTGGACTATGAATTTGTGTACCTTCCCCACAGCTGAGCTTGGGACTCTTGAAACTGGTTTGTGAGCGCAGGAACTGGAGCAGAGTAATCGACGGGTCGTCGAGATTCCGGAGCTCGAACCTCTGGCTATTGATGGCGAACACCAGGCTGCTGTCGTCTTTACCAGTTGCCCTGCCGTTTTCTTCCATTGATGTTTGATGGGTTCCAACAACTCGGGGGAGAAATGAAGGCTTAGTTGAGTTCAACGCCATGAACACACTCAAGCTCAGTCAGTCTGTTGGGAGTTGAATCTTGGAATTAACAGAGGAGAATCGGGGCGGCCACCGTTCGTTTGAATGTCCTTATCTATCTATTCACAACACTAAAAATAAGTCAGCCAAGTTTGGCGGGTACCTCTGAAGCGATTACGTAGTGATGACTCTGTATCTCCATTGATGCATCTACCACCGTTTTTCTGGAAGGGACAGAGTGTTTGACGAAAGATTTCGTCTGTTACTAAATCTCAACTTTCCAACCACTACTGCTGCTAGTGATTCTTAATACTTATGGCGGATTGGCAGTGGAGATTTAAGGTCACCAGCCAATCAGCCATTTTCACGAGTTCTTTGGCCTGCGGGGTTCCTTCCTTGTCGTGTATGCAAAATGCACCACAAGAGTGAATAAGAACTTGTCATTAATTATCCAAAATTCAATGGATGTCCCCTTCAATAATGACTATTAAATTAAGCTTAGTTTAAAACATTAAAACGTTATTAAATGGTGATTTGGAATTCTGTACTTGACATGCTGAACACAAGTGAACATAGGTCGAATTGTCAATGGATGTCCCCTTCAATAATGACGATTAAATAAGCTTAGTCTAGAACATTATTAGATGGTAATTTGATATTCTTTACTTGACATGCCGAAAACAAGTGAACATAGGTCGAATTTTCAATGGATGTTGCCTCAACAATGATGAATGAGTAATGATGCATTGAAAAATAATAATGATGTTGCATCGAAAAGGAAAATAATTAAAGCTTAGTTTAAAACATTATTAAATGGCAACTTGCAATTCTCTACTTGACATGCTGAAAACAAGTGAACATAGGTCGAATTTTCAATCAATATTGCCTTCAACAATGATGAACGCGTACTGATGAATCGAAAAATAATAGTGATGTGCATCAAAAGGAAATATTTTTGTATCAGAGCCTGGTTTCGATCCAGGGACCTGTGGGTTATGGGCCCACCACGCTTCCGCTGCGCCACTCTGATTTGCTGAAACAAAAATCATACACCCATTACATGATTAGTACATATTTTGTTAACTCATCTTTCAATAGTGTGTTAAGTGCTTGCTACCTCATTAATATTTGCATTATTTTGACATACTGGAGATGAAAATTTCATCTCATATACATCGAGAGCGCCAACAAAGAATACAATACAGCGTGCATAATTGCATACCATTACACAAGTTTCATTCTCCTAGACACACCCAAACCAAGCTACCGATAGGAAAAATATGACAAACACAAGAGTGTTCCCCTGTTGTGTTCTCCTACTTCTCACAACTGACACACCTTGTTGGTTCCAACTTCAAAGATAGATAGCCGGTGAAAGCATGCAGAGTTCAAGGTAAGGTTCATATGCAGCCACAATTCATCATCTTCTGCGGCCACAAGAAGTACGTGCTCCAATTCGGAGGAAAATCTAGCCAGTCAAGACAGCATGGCTGAACATACAAGGAGCGAGTAGTGACAGTGCGACCAGAAGATCGGTCATGCTTAAACCAAAACACTAGAACACAGACATCAGCTTTCAGTTCTTCCTGCCAGTTGAAACAAGTCCGGCTCCATCAGAAACTAGCTGAGATGGACGACCCATTTGAACCCGTACCAAATTCAGACCAAATCCATTATGTGACCAACTTTACATTACCGGAAACTGCCATAATCTCATCCTTCTCCTACTTCACAGCCAACTGATGAAGATGGTCAGATGGATCAAGTGACTATTTTGCTATGCATCCCACGAATTCAGTAACAATTATAATCAGTGACAGTTTCGTTACTAACCTTAAAGTTCAAGGACCATTCATGTCCTTAATTAACCACAAATTTCAAGCGTTTCCTCCCAAACTTACCTCGTCGACTGCAGAACCATAGGCTTCAGTGGTGTCGGTTGGAGGATTAAACAGAGCTTGCTGACGAGTTCGTAGCATCGGAAACAGGCCTGCACTTGGATTATCAGTATCAATAACAAAGAATCTAGATGAAAATAACAACTAACTTGGGTCACAATTTGGAAGGGAAGCTGACCTTCCTTCTATGTTCCTCTGTCCAACCTCAGAGGGTTCTACTATTGTTCTCCTCAGTGGGTGCACATTTTCCACTTTAAGTACCTCTCTACATTGTCCAGTCCACATTGCTCCTTCACAGTAGGCATGACAGCTGGCACCTCCAGATTGAAGTTTGGACCATACAGGTCGTGGCAACCCCATGACTGAAGCTGCTCTCGGGCTGCTCTAACTGCTGCTCTCGTCGCACAGTGAACTGAAGATGCCAAGAGCAGTGGTGGCTCGCCACAAGCTGCACAAAGAAACAATCTACATGGGTGTTCTGATAAAGTACTAGAATAGGAATCCAGAAACATTTTTTTTAACGTTCTACACAGATTAACTACTAATGAGGAACTTAGATGCGACGGCTGACTCAGTACCTTTGGAAGACAGCACACGGTTCTTGTGATGTCCACTGCTTAGTATTTCGACGTTGAACTCTTTTGGTATTGTGTCTACAGTAGGAATCTTGTATGTCCATGTTCCATCTGAGGTTACTAGTCCGTCGGAGTTTCTTGTGTACTCTTCCAACATAAAATACCCAATACCTTGGACAAAAGCCCCTTCGATCTGCAAAATAATAATTTTTATTTCTTACATAGCAGAAGAAAATGAACATAGTCAAACTTATAACAAGTGGCTTTGAAGTTAAGCCGACTTTCCAGGTTTTGCACTAATAACAACTGATATAATATGTCAAACATCCAGCTTACCTGTCCTAAATCCACAGCAGGATTTAGGCTTCGTCCACAGTCATAAAGAACATCTGATCTTAGAATTGTTGTCCCCCCAGTAAGCAGGTTTACCTCCACCTGCATCACCAGAACATTCATATCTCTTATCATTATCCATGAATTTCATCTATGCAAACACAAAAAATCCAATCAAATGAAGGCAATCTATCTGTATAGAACTCACCTCACTCACTGCAGCACCGTAGGTTAGGTAGCGGTTGGAAGAAAAATCAGGGCCAGAGTACGTGCTTGCGGATAAGTTCACAGCTTGCATATGTGCCTGTATTGATCAGCAAGTGTGACATCCAGATACACCCTTAGTCTCAGGAAAAAAATCTGTTGGGATTCCAATTTCTTAGCACCATATAATAGTCATGGGAATTTAAAGAGTCTCTACACTTTTTTTTTTTGGTTGAAGTCTCTACACATTTCCAAATAGTTACCTGTTGAATAAGCATCTCCCATTGCACAGAACCCATTTCTGTCTTTAACTTTTCCTTTAGAGGCCTCAGTCTCTCAACCAAGATCTCACAGCAGAGTCTAACTGCTTCACAACTTGACTCAGACGTAGTGCTTCCAGCAGTAAAGCCGCCTTGAATCAAACTTAGAGTATCAGCTTGTATTATCCTTACTTTCTCCAACAAGTCTATTTCTAAAGTATCACATTTGATCAACCCAAGAGCAAATGCTGTCATTTGCTTTACCTTTGTCCAGAGTCCCTGGCCTAGTTCTATTCCTCCAACTTCAACAACAACAGACCCATCTCTTAAAATGCTTACTCTCCCAGGAGTAGGTCTCACTATCACTTCGTGAACTGTTGGCACAGAAGAAATACCTCTTTTCTTCCACAAATTGCACTTATTAAACTCAATTACCATTTCCCTTCTCTGGCTATATTCAGAAGACAGGGCTAACTTCTCCCAGAGTAAACTCAAAGTATACTCTTGTACTTCACCTGAGCTAGCAGGATGGAACAATTTAAGGCTATCATGTGTGTGAAGGTTAATTTTTCTCACACAGTCTGCATTCACTGAAAGAGTAGAGGCTATGTTTTCAATTATAGCTTCTGCAACATATGATCCCTGAACCTCTCCAGGTCCTCGCATTGCTGATCTACTCACTGTATTAGTTTTGCAGACCTTTATATCAAAAGACAAAGCACCCCAATCATACTTTCTAAACACGGCCATGAAGTTTGATGGCATTACTGGACTTATGTCTGTATATATTCCAGCATCGACTAATATGTCGAGTTTCAGTGCGGTGATTTTCCCAGTCGACTTGAAACCAACACTGTAAGTTATCTTCATTGGATGCCTTCCTCCTGCCATTATCATATCAGTTTTGCGATTGACGTATATTCTGACAGGCTGGCGCAATACATGAGCAGCAAGTGCGCAAGCTGTAGCAACCTAAAGCATAAACATTGTTGAAGTGAACTGAACCAATATTTAATTCACAAATAACTTAAAGAGAATGTGTTTTTTTTAGTTTTGGTTGAACAGTTTTTCTATGAATCATTATCAAAAGAATAGCTGTTTTGAAAAATATGATTGAAGTGCCTTACTTCCAATTGACTTGTGTTCTGCCAAAATGAAAACACCATAAATTTTGTTTTAATTAAATTGAACATATAGATGTTGATGGAGAAGTAGCTTACTGGCATTGATTTAACAGCCTTCCCACCAAAGCCACCTCCAACCCTTCTAGTAATTACACGTACATTGTGTTCCGGAACACCAATGCATTGAGCAATTGTCGCATGAACATACTCAGGGCACTGAGAAGAACTGTAAACTACTATGCAGTTATCTTCATCAGGCACAGCAAGGGCAGTTTGGCTTTCCATATAGAAGTAGTATTGAGAGTCGATCTTTACCTGCATGCCATAGTCACAATTCACAAGTGAACATACCTTACAAGGGAAGACCATCAGAGGAAGAGAATATATCACTAGCATACATAGGAGGGTACGAGATTCTTGGCCGAATCCTTTTTCTAAACATAAAATATTTTTGTGTAAAGGTACCTCGGCGGAAAGAATCGTGTGATCCGCTTCAGCCATTCCTTTTGAAAAATCACCAACTTCTTTGGGATACAGAAAAGGAGGAACCTGGAAAAAGCTAGACCTAGCAAAGGCATCTTCAACTGTTAAGATTGGTGCTTCCACATTCTCTAAATCATAATTTACAATGGCGAGCCTTGATGCCACATCGGCTTCTTTCTGGGTATCAGCAACCTATAACAGAAAATGAACAGAGTGATTGAGTACAAAAGACCAAATTTACATTCTTCCATATATTTCACATGTATCCCATTGTTTCCTAGATTTAAGTTGATAGAATTGAGGTAACAGAGTTGATGGGTAGGAAAATGTACCACAAAGGCAAGGCGATCTCCAGCACATCGAGTAAAATCATCGGCAAACAAAGGTTCAGGTCCAAATATAGTCATGGAACCTACATTCTTCCCACCGTTTGGTATGTCCTTAAAAGTAATGAGACCAGATATCCGATTTGAATGTGACTTAGGGTTGACTTGTATACCCTTTACTCTAGCTAATGGCTTTGTGCTATAAATGAATGAGCCATGTAGGCAATTTGCAGGGGAGGGAATGTCATCAACATAAACCGCTTCACCTGAAAAACAAGCCAATTATAAATACATCAAAAGAAGAATTAATCAAATCAAGCCAATACATCACCACCATGAAACTGAGAAAGTAGGTAGTGAAAATGCCTAGAAAAGCCATCATATTTCATGCCAAGTAAAGCAGAACAGTGTACTAAGCACCAAAAATAAAACAGCCCACAAGTGAGTTGTAATATTGCGTCAAATTAAGCATACACACCAGAAGCTTGAAGGGAAGCTCCAGATTTTACAATCGGTTCACCAACAGGATGGTAATCCTTGTTTAACTGAAACACCTGCCTTGAGGATGACAGCATTCTGGGGTATATAACATGGTCACCCTCTTCATAATTCTCTTCAGCGCCCTTGGAAGACAAATTACACCTAGAGATTCCAACAGTAGCATCTGCCAGGGGACCCAGGAATTCAAATAGAAAACCAACTGCCACACTTGACCTATAGGCTTCTCTGCTGGTGCCTTCTTCAGGTACCACTGTACCTTTAACCATATTAATGGCTTCATAAAGAACTCTAATTGTCAACACCCTTCCTGTTAATAATTTCTCAACTTCCCTTGCTCGTATTGCATGTTTTCTTCCATAAGCACCAAAAGCCAGCACACATTTATTTAGTACAGTTTCACCAGAAGATCCACAGGATGAAAGTTCAGCCAAGAAAGCAGCATTTACATAGGCCAATGCATTTCCATGATCTCTAGGTGCAGCCCGGTAGGTCTCAAATAACAGTTTACTATCTACTCTAGAATTTCTGCCCTTTTTCAGCTCCCGGATCGGGATTTTAACACTTGAAAGTACACTTTTTGAATCCAAAGGCGGTCTTTCAAGGAACTCTTCTAAGCTAACCGTCTCATAAGTTGTACCACTTCGTATATTAACAAAAGCACCAGCTCCTAGAAGTAGGGTAGCAATGTCAGATGGAAAATGTGCCCTCTGAGCCATGACTAAATTCCCACCTATACTGCCTGTATTTTGAATGAACTTGGTACCTATTTTCTCCAAATGAGCAGCGATCTTCTTCCAAACGATATCACCTTCTGAAGGAGATTCGATTCTACAAGCTTCTCTCAATCCGCAGATAGCTTTAGAAATGGTCACAGCTGCCCCTATTTCAATCCCTACCGGATCCTGCCTAATGCATGAAAGTTCAGGTATATACCTTAGGTCAATGTAGGTATCACAGTTCTCAAGTTCCTTATAATAACCGGCACTAGTGTTACCAACCACGAGTTTCACCTGGCTAACTCTGCTGGAATTGATGGTTTTCAACATGCTGTCAAGCTCTAAGAACGCTTTTGGAGTAAGCCACCGGAGTTTCTCTGAACCGAAAAGCAAATTACTCTTGAAATCCGATTTAAAAAATTCCGGCAATCTAGAGATGCCTTGTTTATTTTCATACAGAGGCATCCTGCTTGCCTTGGTTTTACAGAAGGAGTTAAACCCTAAATCCTCCATGTCAATGTCCACTGCAAAACTTTTGCACGCATCAACAATAGGTCGATATCCAGTACACCGACAAAGATTGCCAGCAATGGCTTTTTCAGCTTCAAAAGCTGTCAGCTTGGAGATCCCCGAGGCTGATTCTGGTCCATTTGTCTTATCAGCATTAACGAGAGCTCCATAGAGGGACATGCACATTCCAGGAGTGCAGAAGCCACATTGGGTAGCATGAAAACCAGCAAATCTCTCATGAATTGGATGAAACCCATCTTTGCTATTTCCAAGGCCTTCAGTTGTTGTGATTGAACATCCATGTATGCTGCAAAGCAGGGTAAGACATGAACTTACCGTGAAGTTTTCAACTTTACCAACTATATCATCATACTTAGAAAGCAGAACAACACAAGCTCCACACCCGCCTGAAATACATAACAATAACATAAATTCAAAACCCATAAGAGAAGATGGAACTTTAATTTTATCCAAGGCACTCATATTATGATACAAAACAATATGATCACTTTGACACTCAGTTATGAGTACCAAGAGTAACAGCAAATCATAAGTAAATCTAAGAGAACAAAGAACCGTTGATTCCCAAATATGCAGAAGACCAGCCTTTACCTAAAAATTCATCCATCAGCTTGGATAACCAAAGCAAAGGAAAGTAAAAGACTTGAGAGAAACTAAAAACTTATCATTCCGATCAAGCCAACCCAAATCAAGCGAAAACCAGTCCAAATCAGAACCCCACGAAATTCTCAAATCCCAGTTGACGACTTCAATCAAAACTCATGAGCTTACCTTCACCACAACCGAGCTTGACACTCTTGAAAGGAGTTCTGGTACGCAAGAACTCGATCAAAGTAGTCGAAGGGTCGACATCAGAGAGCTCGAACTTACGACCATTAACAGCAAAAACCAGGGTTTTGCTAGTTCCCGTTTCGCTTCCTTCTTCCATTCTCGAAGCGTCGCCCTCGGTGGCAGAGCAAGAGAAGTTGGAGACGGTAGCTGCTGCTGATGTATTATATACCAGAGCCCCATTTGGGTCTGCTGAGAGTTCAATCAAAGAAAAGATAACAAATTTTCGGTGGGGGAAGCGGACAAAGAGCAAGAGAGAGAGAGAAGCAGACAGGCTTCTGACTGACTGATGTAACCAACGGTTCAGCGCAACGAATCTTCGCCTTAATAGCTACCCACTTTCCCGCCCGCATCTCGTTCTCCACCTGGTTTTCCGGTTGCAAGTTGCATGGAATATAATAATGACTGGGGATTCCCTTCAATGTTCCTTCTTCTTTCCCAATCTTCATTTAGTTCTCTTTTGGACCACTCTGATTTCATTTTCTCGACATTATAAAGCGAATTGTGCTAAGTGCTAACAGAGTAACATGCTAAAAAAAGAGGCAATAAGATAGGGTCAACCTCTAAACTCACTCAATTTCACTCCAAATATAGTGAATATGGTAGGTAGATGAGTGTGGATAATCAGTTTTTGTGACATATAATATTGATGTATGACGAGTGGATCATTACTCCGTAAAACCACCTGATATATTGTTTAATTGATCTAAATTCAATAATAATACACCTATCATTTTCTATCTCAAAATGTTTATGATAATTATTTTTTTTATAAATTTTGTTTGACTTACAACATAAATTATACTCATATTATTCAACGAAAAAATTATACTCATATTGAATATTGATACAAATGAATGGGTGTGAATCATCTTTTCATTACGAATCAAAATCATAAATAAATTTTAGCCTAAAACTCGCTTAACCCACTCATTGTTCATCCCATCATTGTTATTTTCATGTGCAAGTAGGTATATGATGCTGAAGGAAGGCGCGTTTTGCAGGATATAATTCAAACCTATACATCTCCATTTTCGACCCGGAATCACAAAATTCCTGGATTGACAAATTCACAGCTTCTCATTGGATCTCTCCAAAACAATATACAAAGTCCAAAAATTGAGATGAATTAGCCCCATGTATTATTCTGTTAAGTTTGCATAACAATGAAGGGTGGATAAAAGTTCAGTAAGCAAGCAAGTAACCATCACTCAAATTTTAGGGCTAATGCAGACAAACCATCTTCTGGTAGCAACGGCCGTTGGCGAAGAAAGATACGGCCATGATAGTGAATGGCCCCTTGAGCATGAAACTTCTTTGTAACTCAGGAAGAGCAGGCAGAAAGAGGAAGCAGAACTGCACCATTTCTCATCAAACTTCATGGGGTTCTCAAGCTCTGGACTTAGAGTGGAAGCAGGCCCAGCTCGCTGTCCAAATATGTGTAGTAGTTGTTGTAGTTTAGATGTCCCCAGAAGCAGGAAAGCCCAGCATTTCTGTGCTTGGGAGACTTGAGATAACAAAGATGCAATTCTTTCAGGTTGCTCTCAAACTTCCGGTTTATTGCCATCACCTGTCAAGCATAATCACAGGGTTTGTTCTTAAGGCGGAGAAGGGGCAGAAATGCAAACTGCAGAAGCTGTTTACGAGGAAAGAAGTCTACTTCGTTGATGGGAGATATATTTTTGTGGTTAGAAATATGGATCTCATAGAGCTCACTGCAATGAAACGTGAAAATCACCTGTGGGACACTGATCCGTGAAAGTATGCTGCTGGGTGAGCTTGCCTGGTCCAAATACAATCGTACATCCCTCGTGCCACATATAACACAAGACCGGAAATCCAAGGCACATTGCAGCATGTTCTCGATGATGCCAGCTACCTGTCGTGATTCATCGGAGAGGAAACATCTGCAAAGGTCAACATTGCCAAGTTTACAAACTAAACATCTAGAAAATTTTCAAAAAAGTTGAGACCTTTAGCAAGATGAGATATCAGCTTTCAAGAAACAACATGACTTGAACTTACATATGCAGAGAATCAGTTATGTATGCCATGTGCACTAGCTCCAGATCCATCATATCTTTGACCTGAAAGTGCCGGAGATGTAGATACAAACAATTCAGTGACAAAGTGAATTTCGGGCTAAATAAACTGTAATACACAGGGCATTAATAACTTCCTACAGCTAATCTACACCTATGCAGCAGCTAGTGAATGAGAAAGAGAAAGGTATGGGAATAAAGCTCTCCTTTGGAATTGGCATCTTTAGAAACCTTTACGTATGTTTTCTGCTATCTTGTGGGCACATTGAATGATTTTACAAAACTCCTAAAATGATCCCTTCTTTATCAAGAACAAAAGTTCTGAAGCTTTTAGCCAGTGTGTAAATTAGAAAATAGAGAACAAAATTCATTAACTCAAAATACTCAAAATTCATCTTCAGCAGTGCAGTAAACAGCTTTGAGTGACAAATGAAGCAAAGAATCTTATAGCTCGCTCGGGCTACATTGTTTAGGACCCCACCTTAATCGACATTTTTTATTTATTGAGCCTGGTGCCATCATTACACATTCATTCTTAGTCTGGCTGCTGATCTAATGATCCCCTTAAGCAGGTTATTAAATTAAAGAATACATATGTACTGAGGTAGAGAGCTGGAAAGTGCCATTCAAACCTTAAAACTTCAGAGACTGAAGAAACCTGCACCAAGATACGTGTGAGAGCTGGGACTGTACATATTGTTGTATGGTGGACACAAAATGATTTAGCTTATGCCTGGGATAGAAATATCAATTAAAATTCATCAAAGTTCAGTATTCATAAATATAAGCCAATCATATACTTTCATAGGTTAATAACTAAGACTTATACAGGAAGCACATCCTGAATGATAGTATTGTGACTATTACTCATTCTTCATATTATCAGTGCATCGGTATGCACTGATGCAATCAGTGAAATCTTTTGATGTCAAAGAAAGAGCAAAAGAAGAACAAACTTTCCAACATAGTGATTGGTTATTGATTGTACCTCATAGTTATCAGCATATTCCAATGACCCACTTCCTGGTGGTGTAGAGCAGAATGGCGGTTTTTGCTGATCAACTGATTGACAACCTGTAGAAAAAATGTACACAAAATTGACCAGATTCCGATAACCAGAATGCAATTATAAATTGACTCGATATAGTGTGGAAAAGGGAAGAAGTTTTCGATCTTTAGAAACTTCTACTGTGAATTGGTCATAGCACAATTGTTTTGTGACTGAAAACCACTTCACGAAGCACCAAATTAAAGCCATCATATATACAATGTGAAGTTTTCTTTTTTGTTTCAACCTTAAGTAGATTTGTGAGAGACTGAATCCTTTACTCTTTCTGCTGAAATCCAGAAGCGTGTAAAACATCAACCAGAACTGATAAGCAAAATGATAAAATCTAAACTCTACAGGTAAAATACCTAAGACATAATCTAACCTGTACCCAGATACTGAATCCTATTATCCTAACAAGTGGGCTCAGGTGTCATAATTATGTCTCGAGAACATTTCTACAAATAGGTAATGCATCCTACCTTCAAGGAGCACCATATGCCTGTCAGAGATGAAGCAGCGAGCTTCACTTTCATCAGGAAGCTGAATATCTGAGCATACATCTTCAAAGCTCTTGGCGTCAAAATGATACTGATTGGCCATTCTACTCGGTAACCCAAACCAAGAAAGTCAAGGGCATTGACTCCTGTCAATATCAATGGATCAGAATCAATAAAGTTGTAAAATTAGACAACAGGGAAGGACAAAAACTATCAACTACTTTACCAACTGCAGATGAAATCATCAAACCAGACCCTTTTGTGTACACAAATAGCCGATCCTTGTTAGGATCTCTTCCACAAGAGGATCTTTGAAGTGACAATTCAAGGATTCCTTGAATTTCTGGGACGTTCTGATCCACCTCCATAACAGACCATTTCTGCGCTTCAAGTCATAAGGAATGGTTTGAGCAGGAGCCATAAGGCAATTAAGCATTCCCAGAAAATAGATAGATTATTGCCAGAAAACAATACATGATCCTGAAGGGACATGATAAACAAATCTGCCCAGTCTGCAGATTCCATGAAGAAGTATCGCCTCATTGCTAGTAAATGCTCTTGCAATTTAAACCCTTCTTCCAGCAGCTTGATAACCAACTTACTGACATACTTATACCTAGCATAGTTAAGTGGAAACAGAAGTTTGGCAATACAGCTGCTCTGCGAAGTACAATATCATGCAGTTTCGTTTTAGTTTAAAGATCCTCGGGAGTTGGTTTAAATGCATATTAATGGGCAAATAATCATACGAAGATTCAAGCTTCTAAATGCATACATCAAAAGAATGCAAAGGATAACAGGATACTGGAGCAAGATTTCCTCCACGAGGCATTTGTCAACCATAAAATCAAGTGGAATCTGAAACACACCCGGTGCACTCTCTCTGTGGCCTCCAGAACTTCTATTGCCAGTATAATGAGAACTACCAAGCAGCTTCTCCCAACTATTACCGCCACAAACAAATGCAGGTACTCTGGTATCTTGATTGTGCTCTTTTAAGTTTGCAGGCGAGCTAGCAGAAGGCAATTCAGCATAATTACGAAGTATCACTCCATCTTCATCAAAGTGGTTTTGTTTCTCACGTCATGATTCAAGTCTTGCATTGCTATCTACCTTCTCTAGGGACACATTACAAGGGTCCGCCACAGTTGAAAAGTTAAAATAAGCTAATGATCTAGCATCTATCAGTTGGCTCCCCAGATGAAAGTGCTTAAGTTTCCCCAAGATTGGCCTTCCACTAAGAAAATCAGATTCGTAACGGGACTCCCAGTGCAGAATACTGGAGAGTCCTGAAGCAGGGTTGTCATTTGTATCCAAAACCTTGCTCAGGACTTCCTTTATCAAAGCATTGGCAGTGCACATCCTCTTTGTAAATAGTGGGGGGCCTCCTCTTAAAGTTTCCCTACTCGTTTTGCAGTACAAAGAAGAGTTATTTTGCTCACTATAACCAGAGATGTTCGCAAGTCCATTTAACCACTGATTCTCAGTTGCACAAGCTGTGTGTAGGGTATCACTGATGCATGTGCCTCTGCCTGCCCATATATAAGAAGACGCAGACAAGTTTCCCGCAGGTGTTCCGTTTTGAAACAAACTCATGTGATCAATTGCTTGTGTCTTCTCAAAAATGTCATGCGACTTGTTTTCCACAAGAAGGGGTTGTTCAACTCTAGTCGGCATAGGTAATGGATTGTCAGTAGTACTACACTTAGATAACCTCAAAGCAGATAGATATCTTTGATCCTGAATAACACAATCATTCCTGATCAGCTCAGAATTACTCTCCTCTTCAGAATCACTGGCAGATGAACATTCTGAAAACTCAGATGTGTCCAGGGAATCAAATTCTTGGTTATCCACCTTCATATGGGACAATTCAGAATCAACGTTATCGAAAGCCCTGAGAAACAGGGAAACCAAGTTGTCACGCTGAGAAAGCAATGTAGGGATTTACACATCGCCGGAAAGCAGAAAAGAAAAATCCATTTCATTCACAAATAACAAGGCTGGTAATGCGATGCTATATTGACAAAGGGTGGAGTAAACATTTGATTCACCCTCCACCAGCAAGGAAGAACCAACCTGTCTTCCATGTCAACATTTTGTACACTCCCACTCCCACTGCCACTACCACTCTCGAGAAATTCAGGTCCAAAAACTTGAGGTTGCAACTGCAGAAAGGAGAAGGGAGAAACTCTTAAAAATAATTGTGATACAAAACAAACACCAACAGACAAGTATTGTCAAAGTGGCATTGACCTATGAACCAATAACTTATCTCCACTTACGACTTAGGCGACTCCTTATCAAAGAAACAAAACATACTACGAAAATTGTGGGTCTTAGACTTGGACAACCAAAAGTTCTTACATCAAGCAAAAAACAAAATGTGGTTACTACTTGCTCTGCAAAATATGTGCCATGTGTAAACAGCAAAGAAAAAGAAAGAGGTGGGTGGGTGTGTGTGTGTGTGTGTGTGTGGGGGGGGGGGGGGGGGGGGGGGGGGGGGGGGGGAGGTTAACAGATTACCCTGTCCTAACTTTGGAGAATATACCCGCGTAGGTCATGCTTGCCACTCCTCCTCAGCAATTGCCTATATTGGTCTATTATCTAACTTTCATATTCTACACATTGTGTTAGGAAACTCAGTTAAGGTGACAGCAAAGCATGCAAGTCAAGTTTAAAATCATATGAGGAGACTACTGTTTACCTGCTGGTATCTAAGTTCCAACCCTCTCAGCAGCTTTTCAATTCTATCCTGCATCTTTACATAGTAGTTGTTCCTTGCAATTACCATTTCTTCTAAATACCCCTTGCTGAAAGTCAGCGGAGTTGTGCAAAACATGTGATAACTTGAATGTCCATTCCAGCTGGGGAAAAAGTCATCATATATATGATTATCTGAACCAACATAAGCACAAAACTCAAACAATTTCTTCAGTACTTGAAGCTGCTGACCAGCTCTGATTATTGGACTCGAAATGTCTTTAAGGAAACAAGGCACAGAAACTCCATTCCGCTCCTAATGAAAACACCCCAACCGAATATGGTAGTTATGATTATTAAAAAAAGGAAGATTTCTAATTAGATTATTCAATATCAATCGGACAAATATTACCTTGATACTTGCCAATGGTAATTCAATAGGCATTCCAACGTTACCATATGGGCGAGGCTCTAAACTACCGACATATTCCACCAAAAATTCTTTATATGGGTCAGTGATCTCAGCCTTAAATATCCAGGACCTTATGAATCCATAATATGGTTCAAATGTCCGAAGAAAGAGGAACTTGAGAAGAGTGCAATGACCAGGATCAGCAACCTACAAGAAAATCATGGGTGAGAAGTATTGTATAAGCAAAAACTGAAGTTAACAGGGTAAAAAAAGAAGAACTTCGAAGACTTTTCATTCCTTTCAAATGTTCCAGTCAGTATTTACAGTATCTTCGTATTCAGACATCCCAAAATGTGAAAGATGATCCAACCAGAAAAAGTGGAAGACGAAACAGCACAGAATAAGAAATTTTAGTTATGCTGACCTGTAGTTGTCCATACAAGTGACTAAGAAGATTGCCTCCTCTGTGGAAACTGATAAACTCTGAATTTGCTTTTGCGCCTAACTCTTCAAATGATGAGACAGAGAAGCTTAGAGCTATGCTGTGTAGTTTGCATATGTTCCCAAGAGCTTCAATCCTTGTTCTCAGTTCTGCAGTGTGCAGATAAATTTCCAGCAGGGTAACTTCAGGGTGCACCACACTGGTGAGAGGCGCTGTCCCTACAGATGACTGAACCAAGGGAGCCCCAGCATTTGATGAATGCCTTAAACCCACTGAAGCACATACTGTATTTAAACTAAAAATGTACCCCTCTAAAACTTTCCCGACAGCAACTGCAAATGCATGATTCACTAAAGTGTAAGGAGGATAGTCTACATTTCCAGTATTACCATAACTGTCACGACCATCAGCAACCACATTCGGAATGCCGTCTTTCCTTCCTGGTGAGTATGTTTCAGAGCTCAAACAAGTGAAATGATCTACAAATTTCCTGAGAAGAAGAACTAAACATCCAAAGCAGCCGATTGAGTTGAGAATCTTTCTCGTAGCTTGAGTGCTTGAAGCACGACTCCATAGACTGGGAATTCTGTGGTAGGTTCTATCAGCTGAGACTGGGTAAAAGGCAGCAGAGAGCTTCTCAATGCTTAGAAGAGATGATGCAACTCCTTGCATAGCATTCAATGCTAACCTCACTAAACTTGCCTCCTGAAACCAAAAATTACAAGACAAGAGGACAAAGCAAGAAACTTTACTTCAGGCCTGAGAACCCTTCAATATCTTTTATTCCAGATCGATTTCTGGATATAATCAAGACCAGCAAAAAGAAAAAGGGAAACAAACTACAACTATGCACCACACTAAATCTCAGCCAAGAGAACTTCGTAAGCAGAAAAGAGATCACTAGTAAAAGACTGAAAAACTCAAGCTTCCGAACCCTCGAACAGAATTCGACGGGAAAAAGCACAATTTCCGCTCTAATCGGTAAATTGCTCCAAAATTAGGTCGAATCAAAACGTACAAAGCAGCTACATTACTATGCTTATTAAAGCCTAGAGGGGCTCACCGATATTGAAGAGACGGGGGGAGACGAGCTGGGTGAATCAAGGTGGCCGGAGTGCAAGCGACGAAGCAGCATTTTGAGAAGGGAAGGAGTCCCAGGAAGAAGGAGGAAGCCACGCATCTTCCACCATCAGCTTTTCGAATAGGGACGCGAAGTTCGTATCCACCGCCATTGGCCGATCGGCTCCGGGTAGCTAATTCTCAGGGATCAACAAGCTGCCGCCAGAGTTGGGGCTTGTGGAAAGTGAAATGGCCGGTGCGGCGGTGCCCGGCTGCCCGCTCCCTCTTTTTTTATTTTTGAATTTCCAGATATAATTATTTAATTATCAAGTGGTAAAGGTTTCACACGGTTCAACCAGTGAACCGTCGTACGGACCTGGTTTGGGTTGACCCCGGCCCAGCCAGAAAAAAAAAGGCTCGGCTGACGCCGTTTTAACGCGGGGAATAATTATTTTTTTAATGCTATTGAAACCTTTTTCAACGAAGCAGAGAGTCGACGACTTCTTTCTTCTTCTTCCCCTTCTCCTCTGAGCAAATCCCTAATTTCGTTTCTCTCGTCAGCGATTCAGCTGCTCCCTCACTGTCAGTCACCAGCCCGCCTTCTCCCCGGCCGTTGCCAGCCCGCCACTGTGTATCATCACCATTGCTGCGGCGAATTTCTCTCTCCGCCGCCAACGCCACAGCCACTGGTTCTCTCGCCGGAAACCAGCTCCTCAGTTCCTCCGGCGCTCCTCTCTGGTAAGCCTGTTCTAGGAAGCTGCCGCCTTGCTGTTGTGTGTTAGAATTGAGTTGTGCTGGTTTCTAATTCGGATTGCTACCTGTTTCTGAATTGATTGAATTGCTGGTACATGGGGTTTGGGAGCATAATCAAATTTTCTTGATGAGTTTCAATAGTTTTTTTAGATGGATTTTACTAACCTCGAACAAAGATAGGTTCTTTATGGGGAGTTAAAGTATTTCAAAGGTGATTGATTTCAGGGTCATGACATCCCAGGCCACTTTGTTAAGGTAGACCCTAGAATGGTCGTGTTACCAGTGATTGCTTGCAGATAAAAGTTGAGAATGAATGCTAATGTACCTTTACTTGAAAGCCCTTTTGTTGGCGGTGGGCCAATTTCACAAACCTACACACATTAAAGCTCTGCATTTCAAGTTTCCCACATTGAAATAGATTGCACATTTCAGATTGATGGGGAAGAAAGAGTCTTTCTCTGTTGTCTTGGTTTTTAAAGTAAATCTTACTCTTGTCATGGAATGCTCATGAGAAGAAGGTGATGTTGTCAATGCAGGTTGATAAGTACCTGTGACTTGATGATCAGCCCTCTTGGCTTCTCAACATGAACAACCAGCGTGGCGAAGTACATGTAAAGAAACTGGGGTTTTTTTGCTGTTGTTGTTATTTGCAAGTATGGATGCTGAAAACTAGATTGTAAAGTTTTGAACTTTGTCATTCATTCCATCATTGCACAGGAAGAACCAACCGTAGCAGGATTCGAAGTCCCAAATTCTCCCGATTCAAGCTACAGCAATCCTTACCCCGGGACCGAAGACGAGGCAAGGGACCCACCTGCAGTCCCACCACATTTGCAACAGACCTTGCTTACCTACCCGGCAAGTGCAGACTCGTCGGAGTCGGTCCCACCTCCACAGAATGTTATTCTGAACCATCTCTACATCGAGAATCGAGAGCCTCCACGATCCGTGGCGGCACTCGGGTTCACTCATCGCTTTAGATCAAAGTATGTTACGGTTGTGCTATACAAACCTGTTCAGAGGAGGGGGAGCACCAGCTCATAGGATGCACATAGAATAAGAAAGGAGGCCTTCATTAGAATGTGGGTTTTATCTCCCTCCCCCCTGGCTCTCCCTCATTTGTTCAACTTGCTTCCTATAGGGTGTGCAGATTAGAAGGGAGAAAAGGGATGATCAGGGAAAGAAGCCAGAAAGGAGAATTTTTTATTTCCTCACGACCGAAATGGTGATTGAACCTTGGAGGGTTCTTCTCTCAGCTGGGATTGTCAGCTGTTGTCATTAGGGCTTAGATATAGCATTGGATGGTTTCTTGCCTTTCTTATTATGTAAAAGAAAGGCAGAAACATACTTTTGTGTGTTCATTCAATGATTTGTCCATCTTGATGGTAATGGCTCTTATTTAGTGATCATATATCTAATCTTATATAGCATTTGATGAGTTAGAAACTGGTCTGCTTCTGTCTGTAACTAGAGTGTTTCTGTTATGTGCTGTTTCTGGTTTGCTTACTGCTTCCCTGTTCTCATACATAAGTTTTATATATATTTATTGTCGATTTATCTTTCTTGACAATTTTATCGCGTTTCAAATTTGGTTTGTGATTTCGATTTGTTTCGGGCTTCATCGTTTGTTTTATTTGTTTCTCGCATTTCGAACTTAACAGAGGTCATGCAGATAGAATATCTGAACTACTTCAGATGATCAAACCTAATTTTCTAAGAGCTAGCTATAAAGCATTGAACAGGCATGGAGGTTCATCGTGTGAAATTCAAGTTACAATCTTCCTCGACATTATGAGTGTTGTCGAAGACCTTTCTCTACCATGAAAGGGTATCAGCATTCTACCTCTACTAACTCGAATTACTTTGACAACTTGCGTCGAAAAAAACAGTGAACAGAGTTTGCAAATAAGGTCATTATTCCTCCAAGAAAAGGTTTGGAATTTGGAAATCAATAACAAGGAATATCCTTGTCTTTGCCTAAGCATGAAGCCACAACCATGAACATATCTCCTCCAACCATGAACAATCGTGAAAGATGATCCCCAAAACTTGCTAGATAGCTTGCTAGTAATGCAAAAAGGACAGGAATCTCAATTACCAATCCCAAAGAAGCTTGCCATAAGCACGTACACAAAGAATAACATCATCTTAAAGCAAAGAGGATCTCATCGTGTAATAGTTGTGCATATAAAAACACCTACAATCCTCCTACACATCTTCATCCTATCTCATCACAACATAAAAACCAAATCCCTTGTAGTTTCAAAGTTCTTATTCAGAAGCTCAGAGACTACAACCATGGCAACGGGGACGAGGGCTGCTTCTCAACGATCGTACGAAGATTTCGAACCCACCACTGAGTGGAAGCGGGAACCCTCCGCCGATACCTTGCTCGTCTACCTGCCTGGTAAGGTTTTCGCGAATAGTATGCACTCATTTTTGTCCGCGCGCATGTGTTACGAAACTGTATTGTAATATTGTGACTGTGCAGGATTCAGGAAAGAGCAAATGAAGGTGCAGGTGACTTCTTCCCGGCAGCTTAGGATCATGGGAGAACGTCCGATGGGGAACAACAACAACAACAAATGGAGCCGTTTCAAGAAGGAGATCCCCATCGGATCGAACTACGACACCAATGAAATCAATGCCAGGTTTGACAAAGGGATTCTCTACGTCAAACACCCCAAGCTCATCACTCAGCAGCCGCAGCCTGCCGCCGCCGTCAACAATCAGCAACTACCGTCGCAAAAACCGCCGCAACCGAGACCGGCGGCACCTGTGGTGGAAGCGCCGAAGCCAATTCCACCACCACCGCCGCCGCCGCCGCCAGCTGCAGCAGCGCCACAGCCGGCGTCAGGGAGGACGCAGGATCAGAAGCCACAATCCCACCAGCCAGCTTCTAATGGCAGCAAGGCTACGGCGGCGACTGCAGTTCAGCCGCCGGCGCCGGCTTCTGCGCCGCCAAAAGAAACGTCGATATGGAAGATTCCGCCAACAGAGCCCTCTGTTTCCGGGCCTCCCCGATCTGAAACGAAGAACCCAGAAACGGTAAATGTCCAAAAAGGGTAATCAGATTCAGCTGCTCTGTTTTTCCATTTGTACTGCTGATCACCATTTTTTTCCACAAATTTTCAGGGCATGGGAGCAAAGCCGGATAAATTCTCGGAAGAACAGAGGAAGGAGAAATATGAAAGGAAGACAACAAATGGGCAGAGTCCGGAACCAAAGGCCGACGAAATGAAGAAAGAAGAAGGAGGTGGCAGCAGCAGCAGGGGAAGGATTTCGTCGCCATTGATAGCAAGTGAGAAGTACAAGAATGCAATGAGTGGGTTGGGAATGAAGGTAATGGAGATGAAGGAGAATCCCAAGAGCCTGCTGAACTTGGTTTTCGCTGTTTTGACCGGCGTCGTCATCCTGCTCTACCTCAAGAACGCGGCCAAGTCGCTGCTGAAGTTCAAGGGCGGTGCTGACATTGACGATGATCAGCTCCTACTATAACTTTCCCCCCTAGAATCAAAGCCTCTGTTACCGTGAAAATTGACATTGATCGCTGATTTCTAACAATTGGTTTAGGATCACCGGAATAAGAATTAAAGCTAATGACAAGCAAAATGGGTGGGATTTGTAACAGATTTAATGAGCGAAAGTTGAACTCTTTCATGTGAATCAATGGCTGATTTCATTGCTACCAACTGTGTGTTCTGCATGTGCCTTAAGAAACTTTCTTGCAATCAATGGACACATGAATTCAGGAGTTTAAACCCAACACTGAAATTAAAACAAGAGTATCTTATGAAGATCAATAGTGATTTGAGCATTACACCTGCTAAGAAAACCTTTTGGACTTGTATTGATGGGGATGTTCCAAAATGAAACGACCCTCCAAAAATTGACGTATGCCTCTTTATACAACGCGCACACGGTATTCTTTAGTAAAAGGCGAAAGAATAGTTCGCTATGTGCTCACTGCAAGGCTGCGTGGGTTTGAAATGTGGGATTGCTTGAAAATTTAAATGAAAGTTGGTGTTAGCTTCTCATAAGATTGCCAATGTGGTAGAAATGCTGTACAGGGAAGACAACTTGTTATTGGGCTTCATCATGTTTTGCAATACCCAGCTTCTAAATGGGTTTTCAGGTTGGGCCTGCGAAAGCCCACCACAACTTCAACCATGGGCTTTCCTGCTAATAATCAAGTCCATGTATCTTTGCCGCCTATCGCCGGTGACTAATAAAATTTCCTTCAATCGGATTTCTGATAAAAAATCTTCTCCGACGACGCGAATTTCAGCAATCCTCACTGCCCATTACCTGGATCGTTGTCGCCGACTCCGGCGAAGCAAAAAGGCGGACCCTTGAAGGGAAGTGATAAGAGAAGTTGGTTCGGTAGCACCTGCTTCTGGTTTTCTGATTATTTGGGTAAATGCTGTTCAGCTTTTCTCCTCCTCCGTTCGCTTCGAAACATGATGTAGAACTAGGGCGAAATTGATCAATTCTTCCTGTCACAGTAAAATCCCATCAATTGGATTAAGCTATAGCTTTTGCAGCTGGTTAAAGCCTGTGGAGCCTCGCTAGCATTACTGCTTTCTACTGGTTTTTCTCTCTTGCTCGGCGAGAAAGTTAGCATTGGTGTGTGCATAGGCCTAGTCTGTTTCTTGTGCTGGGGGAAGTAACAACGCGAGGCTGTGCAGTTATGGTTCTTGATAAATATACGTGTTCTTTGTGCTCTCTACAGAAGAAGAAAGTTTGTGTTTTTCTGAGTGTATAGAGAATGTCAGTAGAGTCTGACACCAAATCTTGCTCTAAAATGTCTGTATCATATATGTCAACTTCATGTAGCATGTCTTTAGTTATTTTTGTGCCAAACGTCAAACGGGCATGTCTGATATTCTTACTGACATTTTTTTCTGCTAAGCTTGCTCTATTTGAATCGTGGAGCATCCTTCTCTGGAGATACCTGTAGGAGAGGGTAAATGAAAGCTAAATGGCTGGTTGATTCGAACTATGTTGTCACTCCCACTAACATCTAGGTAAAAAAAAAATGTTTGCAGAGTGGAGTAGTATCTGAGAGTCGGAGAAGCTGTTTAATCTGATACCAAAATGGCAGAGAGGCAGGCTATGGATCAACATCAACAGCAGCAACAAGAGCTACAGTCACCCTCTCAGCAGCAGTCTCCTCCAAGGGAAGACAACATGTTAGCTTGTGTCATGGCTTTAGAGGCTGCTTTGCTTCCTTGCTTGCCCGCCAGAGAACTCCAAGCCATTGACCGCTCTCCCCATCCTTCTCATCAGAGTAAGTCTATCTGTTCTGTTCTCCTTAAACAGTTTGTGATGCTGCCTGTGGAATGTGGGATCGATTATGGCTTTCAATCTGTTTCTCTTTGCAAGTTGTTAACAAGTGAGTTCAGTTTTTCAAAGAATCTATTTCAGCTGTCATTCTGCATGTTCCAGTTGATGTGGAGAGGTTCTCGAGGGAATTTATGGAGGCTGCTAAGAAGCTTCAACTCTATTTTATCAACCTCCAACGAGAAGACCAGCCGACTGAAATAGAAATGTTGAGAAAGGTATTTGATATGTCTGTTAGAACATAAGTAGAAAAGCATGTTCCTTTTCACATGAACTTGAGCCTTGGTGCAAATTCTGGTCGTGAATTTAATAGGAAATAGCTGGTATGGAGGAAGAGTTGAAGACAAAGGACGAGCTTATCCATAAGCAGGAGAAACTGATCCAAGGATGGCGGGAAGAACTCAAAGATCAGTTGGAGAAGCATAAGATCGAACTGGAGAGAGTATAGACATACTAATGAATGAACACTAACATTTGTAATGGCTACTGTCAGTCTGGCACTGCTGAAACCGTTTTGTTCTTCTCATTTATGGAGCTAGAAGCTTTCATCTTTTTCTTCGTTCTTTGTACTAGCCACATTAAGCTGTTTATTGTAAGCTCCCAAGTTCTTTGTACTAGCCACATTGGGCTGTTTAATGTAAGCTCCCAAATTACTACTTTGCCTAATTAATCTCAGCTGCTAATATAATTTAGATTGATTTTGATTCTCAATTTGTTTCCTTTCATTGCCAAGATTCCATGGATTCTGACAAATGAGCTTTTCATCCAAATTCTGATTTCATTGTTCTTTTGTTTTCAATTCCATCCTAGACAGATTCTGATCACACAATCAAAATATTTATGCCTATTGAACTGACAGATCAAAATTACGATTACATAATCATACTATTACATAAGTTTCTCTCATTCCAAAATCCAAATGTTGATTCTATCATCTAAACTACATCGAACCCCTTAGACCAATCACAGGATAAGGGCTTGGCACCTGGCTCTCATGGAAAGACCAAACCCTCAATCAATTGTCTCCATGCAACTGATGCAAGAAACAATAAGTTACATGGATTCATCCCTCCTGTAAGGGTTCTAACTAATAACCATCTCTCTACTCTTCCACTGAGGAAGGCATTTGATAAAGGGAAGATCACCATTCTCTTTTACTTCTTAGCATAAGTAATCAGCATGGGGTTCTGCTGTATCTTGAAACTCTGCAGCGCTTGCATTGCCACAGTCGACTGAGCCTCGTCTCCATACTCGATGAATGCAATCCCGGGTTTGGCTTCAACCATTCTCACCTCCTTAAAACCAGGGTACTGCTGGAACAGCATCTGGAGCATCATTGGAGTTGTCTCATTTGGAAGATTCTGAATGAACAGAATGTTGTTTGGTGGTGCTGGTGCTTCAGGGACCAGTGATCTCACACCAGGATATGGTATTTGTGATAACTACAACCAAATATGAAATGTGTTAATTGCAAAGGAGAAAACGACAGAGCAATACAATTGAGAAACATAACCTGCTTCTATTCACTACTCCGAAAATGAATAGAGAATGAACTTCAATAGAAGGAAAGAATACACATACAGGAGGTGCTGCCCCATAGCCACCAGGATAAGCTGGATTGAGACCCATTGCCATTTGATTTGGATCATGTTGTTCCTTCTTGTTCTTTTTACCTGTCCAATTAGACGTGAAGATGCATATCAGAAGGAGGGCATCAAACAGGGAAGATCTCATTGTGAAACTTAAATGATCCCGTAAAAATAAGTTCCACCAGTTCCTGTCTAAATCATTTACCAGAATATATAGTCCTTCAGATTAGAGTGTGTCAAGTTTGGTTAACATAGGGTAAAAATAAAGCTTCATGGGAGCAAAGACATCAAACTAAAATGCCTGTGGTGAGCATTACAATATTTAAAGTCTCTACACATATCTCGACACAAACTACATCTACATGAAGGGTCCTGACTTCTTGAAACTGATATAAATTCTAGGGGGGCGATGAACACATTCTAATTAGGTGGAGAGTCGAATAAGGCGGATAGAACGGTACCTTTTTCTTCATGCCTCTTCCGCTTTTCTCGTGGAACAAAGGTTCCATCAGCCTTTGCTATAACATCAGACTTAGTTTTCGCGTACTGTATTCTCTGCAGAACATAGACAACAATGTTAACCTTACTATACAGAACTCAAGTAGCAACACCACATTTGTTGGAGAATAACCATCCATGTAATCAAAATCTACAAGTTCCTACTGAAGAAAAAAACTACCAAAATCACACAGAAGGAAGTAAACTCCAAAGCTAAGAAATTAACTGGGTACTGATGCCACTCTTCAAATTTCTACTTAGCCCTATCGTTCCACTGTCAACTATTATATCCTATGTAGAACTGAATGCAAGAAACATGCAATCTTCAATCAAACAATCCATTCTTCCCACCGGAGCTCGAATTAAAGGGGGAAGATTTCCACATACCATGGGCTTATCATAGAAGGGGAAGGACTGCATTTGCCTCATAGCACTCGTAGCAGACTGAACTTCCTCGAAGACAACCCAAGCTTGCCCCTTGTGCTTCAGAGTCTTGAATGCCAATATCTCCACTATCTTCCCGAATTGCGAGAACACCGCGTGCAGCGATTTCTTCAGCTCTGATTTCACCGATATCGCAAATTTGAAGAGTTCTATTAGGGCTCCAAAATCTGGAAATTTTTTTACATATCTCGAAATGGAAAAAACGAAGAAAAGTTTCGAGCTTTACCGTCGAGCTTGATTTTCTCGTTGAGATTGTTGATGTAGATCGTCATATTAGGAGACGCTTCATTGTTGGCCGCCGGTGTATTGTTCGTCTCCGCCATTATTATGCTATTCTAGTGACTGAACTCCGGCGGGAAGAGAGGGATTTAGGCTGTGAAAATTATCTGGCGTCGCCCCTTAAGCCCTAACTTGTGCCGGTGAGCTCAATATGGGCGTAGTTCGGAAAGGATTTGGAAAACTATTCAAAATAGTCCTCTAACTTAGATCTCATTGAACTTTAGACCTCATTAAAACAATTTCATTTACATGCATCCGTATATTATTATTTTTCTTACCAAGAGTTAATCTCATTCGTTAAATAATTGGAGTACAAACTCAGCCTATTAATAGTAGTCTTTTACTCGGTAAATAAAGAGTGTCAAAATATCTTTTGAAACCAAACACTTTTACACATGCATAAATGGATGCAGGTTTCAGGAAGGAGCAACTGAAGGTTCAGGTGACATCAGCTGGAAACCTGAGGATAAGTGGAGAAGGTCCCATTGTCAGGGACAACAAAATCAGCCGGTTCTGCCATGAAGTCCACGTTTCATCGACATCGTATGACATTGGTGGGATCACGGCAAAGTTCGAAGGTGGCGTACTTCGGATCAAACTCCCCAAGATCAAGCAGCGACAGGAATCTGAGCCTCTGAAGAAGCCAGATGAACAAGTGTTACAGAAAGATCAAACGGACTCAGGACCGAATGCGAAACAACCTGAAGCTAACCAGCTAAATGATCCGAAAGTTTCAGCAACAGGTGATCCTGGAAATGGTAGTTTGGAGGATCACAAGACTACTCCTCAGGATGCTGAAGCTGAGAAGCAGGAAACAACAACTCAAGGTTCTTCACCTGGTGTAGTGTTGCATTACAGGGAGTTCTTTGATGGGTTCGTGACGAAGTTGAAGATGATTAAGGGGAGCGAATCGGCAGGGATCGTCATGGCGGCTGGTTTGATGGGTCTGGTAGTGGGATTTTGCCTGGAAAAGGCTGTCAGGTGTTCCAGGGAGGAATAGGGGATGCAGCTTCTTAAAGAATGCTTTAAAGATGTCCAATTTGGTTTTCAGGAATTGGTTTGAAATGGTGTATGTTTGTAAACATACTGAGAAAACATCATTGCAATAATAAAATAAATACCCTGCAGTTTTCGGGGACGAAATGGATAAACTGGAATCCAGTTGACTTCAACATATTCAAACTAAACTACAAAGTATTGGCACAACTTTGAGTTTGTTGTTGCACCAGCCATTTGTGCCCAAATCCTGATGAACTCAAAATGACTAGCTTAAGAACCCCCCTCTTTCATCTTCAGATATAGTCTAATACAGAGCATTTATACTTGGCAGCAAAACCGCAGACTAACAGCTACTAGGTGATATAATTCAACGGGCATAGAAGTAGAATGATAGATACTCTTAACTTCAATGCTAGAGAGACGGAGATGGTGATCAAAAGACATGAAAGGTAATTATCAAATAACTAACACTATGCTAGTTGATCAGGGAGCTCCAAGCTGATAGCAACCCATCGGTCGTCATCAAATGGCATGACTGTAACTCCTCGAGGGAATTCAATATCTGGGTATGAGGAATAGACCCTGACCTTGTTGAGGATCAACTCACTCCTTGCTTTCTTTGGTTGGCTGGCAATGGAAGAAGGGAAAGGGATTTGTACTGCTGAGTTCACAAGCTGGGAGTGGGAGTAATTGGAGGGCTCTTGCTTCTTTGTGACTACTCCTTCATAACTCCTTGATGCCTCAGCTGATGTCAAGTTTATTACTTCTTTAACCTCTTCTTTCCAACCTTCAGTTTCAACAGAATCGGGTGCAAGAGATTTGTTGGAAGCGAGTTTCAAAGTGGTGTAGGCAATCTTAGCAGCATTCATCTCGGCTTCCTTCTTGGACTTCCCTGCTTCACCTTGGAATTTCTCTGCACCCACTTCCAAGGAGGAAAAGAAAGTGGGAAGATGTGGGGGACCATTCTTCGTAGTCTTGTAAACTGGTAGGGGGAGCCTTTCTCTCTGAGCTAGCTCCTGCAACAGATTCTTGTAAAACCCAGCTACAGATTCACCCTGAAATTTAACAAAGAGAGAGAGAGAGAGACAAGCAGTATTCAGTGAGAATCATAACAGAGAATTTCAGGAAAAACAACAAAGAGTTAAGAGGGAAAAGTTGGAGGCAAGAGGTTGACAAAACCAACATCCTGAAGGACCTCAAGAGTGCCATTTCCAGAATTGAAAGCATTCTGATCGTGATGCCCATCTCTTGGTACTTCAGAACCTGCAAATTGTATGATCACAAGACAGGTCTCAAAAGTTCTGTTTTGTTTTTCCAAACCTGAAATACAGAGATTTTAGTAATTTTTACTCGGAGGTGGTGAAGTGAAGTGGCGGAAGGCGGCTTGGGCGGCTTCATTCTGAGCTTGTTTGAAGGAGTTGCATGAAGGAGGAGAGTGGAAGGAGAGGCCATCGATGGAAACAGAGGCCTTGAAGCGAGGACTGTGATCTGGGCCATCTTTCATTGCAGAGTACCTTGGCAAAGCCCATCTCTTCTTCTGGCACAATTCCTGCAGCTGTGTTTTGAACATTCTTCCAATTCTGAGAAAAAACCCACAATTTCTTTTTTCCTGAAGAGAGAATGAGTTTGGTTCTCAAGAAGAAGAAAGGTTACATTAAATTTCTGCATGCAATCCAAGCTGTGCTGCAATTCTGCTTTCGTTTCCTCTCATGCAATCTGTGTTGTATGAGATTTCCATTAGCATGCCCCAAAATGGGTTCAATTATCATGATTGTTCAGTCATGACTCATGAGAATTGTCACTCCTATGTCATCAGGTGGCAATTTCTTACAAGAACCGGACTTGGGTGAAAAGACCTTGGGTTCAATTTTTTTTTATCATTCTTAAATCTTGCCGTCTTGACAACTAAGAGAAGGACAACACTAAAGACAGGAACCATTACAAACAGCAAGAACTTTCAGTATTTGACGTCAAACTCAATGATTGAAGGCAAGCCATTGTCATTTTGTTTTTGTGTTCATTCATTTGTCCCAAAAGAGCACACCAATTGTTCACAGTTCATAGTCCCACTATTCTTCCTAGTACAAAAAATCAACAAGGCCATATCTTTGGAAATCTCGCAGCGAACCAAATCAAAGGCTGTCCCTTATACGGGCAAAAGTGAACGACCATAACAATCTGCTTCAGACAAAATAAATAGATGAATACAACAGACATTTCTGACAAAGACTAACCTCTAAGAAAGAGAGCCAAGCACGGGGCTGAGTCTCCAAGGTGTTAAAACTGCATTGAACTCACCCATGTATCTAGGTGTGCTTGAGATTGAGATTAATAAATCTCATCTCTTTGGGAGAATCAGGTAATCCAACCAAATCAAAACCTCTCCCTTCTGTCAATTCAGTTAAGTTTCAGAATGATGAAGAATCATCATATCATCCGCATCACTGTTGTTTTCCAATTTCTTCTCCGACTCACCAATACATCAGATCATGAAGTCTCCATCTCATTATGAACCATATCAAAACCTTCTACATTTGTCAATTCAGCTCAGCTTCACCAGATGAAGAGTAACTGCCTCATTCATATCGTTATTGTTCTCAACTTTCTCCTTCACCTCGCCAACCCATTATTCTTCAACCTCACAGATTTTGGCCCTGATGGAGACCTGTTAGCCTATCAAGGTGATGCTCAGTCCTTGTCTGTAGCTTTTCAACTCAACGAGCTAGATGAGCCTTGCAGTGTTGCCCGGGCCACTTATATTGACCCCCTCTATTTATGGGACAACTCCACCAAGACAATTACAGATTTCACAACCCGGTTCTCGATCACCACTGTCGGTCTCGAAGGCAACGACTACGCTGAAGGGATAGCCTTTTTCCTTGCTCCAGTGGGGTACCCGATCCCGCCAAACTCGTGTAAATACCTGGCATTGATGAACTCATCAAATTTCAATCCTTACACTCCCAGTCCTGTGGTTATGGTGGAGTTTGATACACATGTGAACACTTGGGATCCGAAAACTGAGCACATTGGGATCAATAACAACTCCATCAGATCAGCAGCTACAACCAAATGGGATAGAGACAACGAAACTGAAGACGGAATCCAGATCTTGATTACTTACAATGCTACAATCAAGAACCTGACAGTGTTCTGGGCATATGAGAAAAAGCCAGTTTTCAGGCCAGAATCTTCACTTACTCATCATATTGATCTGACGGAAGTTCTTCCTGAGTGGGTTACAGTGGGATTCTCAGGGTCAACGGGAGAAGGTACAGAGAAACACTTCGTCAATTTTTGGACATTCAACTCCACCTTAGAACCACGAGTAGTAACACCACCAGAACCAGCACCGGCACCCACACCAAAAGCGACGCTAGTTCCACCCCAGAATGATCATCACCGGTCCAAAAAGTCGCATTTCTTAGTGCCTACTGTGGTTTCTCTCTGTTCTCTGTTCTTTGGCGGTGGGTTGTTTTTGTTTCTAATGATGAAGAGGAAATCCAGGAAGAAAACCAACGGAAAGTCAGCCGTTTCTTTGAATACCGATTTGGAGAGAAGAGCTTTACCAAAGAAATTTTCTTATGCAGAGCTTTCTGCAGCTACAAATGGATTTGCAGATGAAAGAAGGCTAGGTGAGGGAGGTTCAGGACTCGTTTACAGAGGACACTTGAGCGATTTAGACCTCCAAATTGCAGTGAAGAGAATCCATGCACAATCAGGAAACTCCGGGGATCTGTTCATCAATGAAGTGAAGATGATAAGCCGGGTAATACACAGAAACTTGGTTCCATTCATTGGATGGTGCAATGAGCAGGGTGAGTTCTTACTTGTCTATGAATATATGACTAATGGCAGCCTTGATTCTCATCTCTTCGGTAATGGCAGAACCCTGCAATGGAACTTGAGATACAGCATAGCCCTTGGCTTGGCCTCAGCCCTCCACTATCTACATGAAGAGGTTGAGAAATGTGTCCTTCATAGAGATATTAAGCCAGAGAACATACTACTTGACATGGATTTCACAGCAAAGCTAGGTGACTTTGGGATCGCCAAACACATAGACACTCAGTTTCCAATAGAGAGGACGAATCCTGTGGGGACTCATGGCTATGTGGCCCCTGAATACCTGGCAGATGGCAAGGCAAGCAAAGCTGCTGATGTGTTCAGCTTTGGGGTTGTGGGCCTGGAACTTGCTTGTGGGCAGAGGAATTACAGAGAAGGTGATCCTTCGCTCTTGGTGAAAGAGGTATGGGCACATCACAAAACTGGGAATATTTTTGATGCTGCTGATGAGAAATTGAGGATTGAATTTGATATCAAGGAAATGAGGTGCTTGTTGAATGTGAGTTTATTGTGTACTCACCCTACTGACAGCGAAAGGCCCTCAGCTGCTCAAGTAATCCAGTATCTCAAGTTTGAAGTCCCAGTGCCAGAGCTGCCTCAGATGATGCATGATCCTGTATTCCCTTACAACTTGGATGCCACCGAAAGAAGAACAAAATAGACTTATGATACAATAATTTGCCATCCAAAATGAAGACAAAAGAACAGATGAACCGATGTAATTCATTAAAAGATACATTCTTACAGTTCTGCATCTCATGGAGTCATTTATGTATTCAGGGTCTGGAAAATCTCTTTCCCTGAACAAGATCTGCTTATGAGAAAGACAACGGCATCAGAGAAATCAAGCCAACAATTCATTCAAGGAACAACACATCCTGATAAAACAGGGGATAGAATGAAAATCACATTTTTCATTTTTCATGGACAAAATCCTTGAATGACATTACATAACCGCACAACCCTAGAAGTGAGAAGAGAAAGAGAAAAGAGGAGAAGAAATGCATTCCTCGTCGCAAGAGAGAGAAAAACAAGCTCATTATTCCAGCTTTAATACATAAATTTTCTTTAGCTTCACAAACATATTGGAGAGCTTCAGCAACACTCTTCCACCACTTGAGACCAAACTTTCTCACTTGGCCTTTGAAAGCTCAGCTCTCAGGAGCTTAGCAGCAGCAACCATATTGCTGAGGGCAGATTTGACTTCATCGTACTTGCGGGTCTTGAGACCACAATCAGGGTTGACCCAGAGGACGTGGCTCTCGAGGACAGCAAGCATCTTCCTAACACGGTCTGCAATTTCTTCAGTGGACGGGATCCTAGGCGAGTGAATATCATATACACCAGGGCCAATGCCTGCACCATACTTGACTCCTTCACGGAAGACCGAGAGAAGCTTCTCATCAGATCTGGAGTTCTCGATTGTAATTACATCCGCATCCATGTTGATGATTGAAAGAATGATGTCATTAAAGTTTGAGTAGCACATGTGGGTATGGATCTGTGAACCAACATGAAAATTTTACTCTTTTAGTTAGTTGCCAGCATCCACACTGCAAAAGCTAAGATCAAATCCACAAAACTTGGAGTGAGTTTCCGGAACAAGGGGATAGGGAAGTTATGCTGACCTGGGTAGTATCTTGGACGCCACAGTTGGTAATCCTGAATGAGTGGACAGCCCAATCCAAATAGAAAGCATGCTCCAACTTCCTTAGAGGCAACCCCTCCCTCAAAGCAGCCTCATCAATCTGGATGACATTTATTCCAGCCTTCTCAAGATCCTCAACCTCATCCTTGATGGCAAGTGCAATTTGGTAACATGTCTCATGCCTAACAAAAGGAGAGGGTAATACATTAAGGTTCTCCACAGAAAGATCTGGAACCCCAAGGATTTCAAAAGTTAGTTGCTTCAGCAATTGTCATACCTGGGCTGGTCATTTCTAACAAAGGACCAGTTCAAAATGGTGACCGGTCCAGTAAGCATTCCTTTCATGGGTCGTTTGGTCATACTTTGGGCAGTACTTGACCAGAAGACTGTCATGGCCTTAGGGCGGCTCACATCACCATAAATGATTGGAGGCTTAACACAACGAGAACCATAAGACTGAACCCAGCCATTAGCTGTAAAGGCAAAGCCAGACAATTGCTCACCAAAGTACTCAACCATGTCATTCCTCTGCATTGAAGGAGATATTTAGAAATGAACATTGAATTGAATATATAAAGTTGCGACCATGCAGAAAACTGAAAATTAGTAATTAAGTTTCAGTGGTAATGCTTACTTCTGGTTCACCGTGCACCAGAACATCGATGTCGAGTTCTTCTTGGATCTTAACAACTTTGTTAATTTCCTCTTTGATGGCCTTAACATAATCATCCTCAGAAATCCTACAGTTGACAGAAGGAACAGAAAAAGCAAAAGACATTATCAACTAGAGAGAAAACACACAAACTTCTCAGCAAAAGGATAAGGAGCAAGTATGTTCTTTAAAGGAGAACAAAAGGCTAAGCAACAATGTTCTTACTTCTTAGCTTTGTATTCACGGCGGACCCTCCTAAGATCCATGGTCTGTGGGAAAGAACCAATGGTAGTTGTGGGAAGACTCGGAAGGTTTAATTTCTTTTGTTGAGCAGCCAGTCTAGCACTCACAGCAGTGGGTCGGCGGCGGTCAGAGCCCTTTAATGCAGCAGCCTGTGCAGCAATTATTCAAATTAAAACAAGTGGACGCATTAGCAAGCAAATATACTTCATGACACTGAATTTGAATTGTAAGTCAAGAAACCACTCACAGCAATCTGCACAAACTGATTTGTCACCCTTGGAGAGGATTTTCTCGAAGCAAGAGCAGAAGCATTAGCCGAGAAGAATGGCTGGACAGAGAACAAGAAGAGATCAAGTTGAAGAAAAAAGAAACAATTGCAGGCTAACATATGAAAATCACCTATCAAATTGGTTCTCATTTCCATGAAACAGACTCAAGTGTTCAGCTAAAATAACGAACAGTATGAACTCTATGCCAAGTAAAAACAATGAAAATTGCCACGAAATATACCAAAGCACATGAAACACTACCTGATCTTTGTGACCACTAAGTTCCTTGGCCAAGGCATTTACTTCAAGTACTTTTTGAGCTGCAAATGCTAACCATGACTTGATCTCTATATCTAACTTGGTCTCATTGACTAGATCAACGGCAGTGTGTAGAAGAGAGCAGGATGAGGAAACAACAAGCTTGTCTGCATAAGGAATAATGACAAAGCAAATCATTAATCATCAATTGAAAAGGGTCATTATGTTACGCTTCAACTGAAATAAAGACTGCGTACCTTTACCAACAATGCCCTCAAGAGAATGAAGAACGTCAAGAGAAGCAGCAAGATCATTAGCCCAGATGTTCCTTCCATCCACAACACCAGCAAATAGGTATTTTCCAGAAGGGAATCCACCTTTAATCAGATCAATGGTCTTGGCTCCACGCACAAGGTCAAACCCAAACCCAGTAATACCCTTCAAAGATGTGAGAACACTATAGGCCTCTGCTGGAACATCAGCAAAATATGTCTCAATCAGAACGTTCAAACCAAAAAGGGATGTTTCGAGTTCTGAGTAAGCAAGAGTAAATGCTTTCAGCTCGTGTGCTTCAAGATCCATCACAAGCTTGGGCTCATCAAACTGAATCCAGGTAGCACCAGCTGACTTTAGGTCGGATACAACTTGCCTGAAGAGAGCATTTACAATGAATTTTGTTTAAGACATACAATATGATAAACAAAGCAATGTAGATCAATAAACGACAAGTTTCAGTAAGCATCCACATAAAACAGCATGAGAAAGTCCAATGGCTTACTTGTAAACTGGAATGACTTTGTCTAGCAGGGAAAGAAGAGAAAAGCTCTTATCAACACCCTTTGCAGGTTTCGAAAGCAACAAGTAAGAAACAGGTCCTAAAAGAATTGGCACTGTGTCGACTCCAAGCTGCAACATAGACAAATTGAAAGACAAAGCTGTCAACTTACAAGTTCTTAACCCAAGATGCCAGTAAAAGCTTCATTGACCCACTAACTAGTTACGAGATAGAGATGGATAGTTCAACCTTGATTTCAGCCAATAATCAGCCTAATTTACTCAAATTCACTTCTTATATTTTCCCAGGTAACTAAGAGATGGTTACGGAAGAAAATAAAAATTCCCCACTCAAATATTTGTACACAGATAGCAACATTCAGTTTTCCAATCTACTATTATCAATAAGGTAGTAAATGGATCTCATCACGCCATGATATCCGAGACTTAGAAACCAGAAAGACGGATCCTGTGACCATGTAGAGCAATGATGCATTCTGAATACTATCACCCAGTCAACTTACAGCTTTAGCCTCTTTGTACTCATCAACGGCTTTGTGCGATGCATATGAAAATTTAACATCTGGTCCCAACTCAGGCACAATGTAGTGGCTGCAGCAAATGATTCTTGTAAATTACAAAAATGGGAGAAAATGAACAAATAGTAACATCTGACACCCCAGTGAGGAAATAAACACGTACTAGTTGGTGTCAAACCACTTGGTCATTTCCATAGCAGGAACAGAGGCGTTACCCCTGGCCATGGAGAAGTATACATCAAATCCAATCTCACCACCTTTCCAGCCGTATCTAGGAGGAACTGCCCCAACCATTGCTGTGGTGTCCAACACATGATCATAGTATGAAAATGTATTGCTGGGAATATACTTGATGCCTGCTTCAGCCATCTGCTTCCAGATTGATGACCTGAGATCCTTTGAAACCTTCTGCAGGTCTTCAGCACTGCTCTTGCCATCCCAGAAAGATTCCAAAGCAAACTTGAGCTCTCTCTTGGGCCCCATGCGAGGATAACCAACAATGTGGGACGCCATTGTTCTGTGACACCACATGCCATGGAAAAAAAATCAAGTCTCACAAGAAATCTTCAAACAAACATGTGATATGGATACACAATAGCACAAAATTGTTAGAACAGAATACGAAAGAATCATATCCAACCAATCAAAGCACCTGCATAACGTTGGACATTGTGTCACCCCTTTAACGGGCAGAGACAATATAGGGCATTTAGTAAAAGCCATCGACAATGGGAAGCCATTAGCCATGACGAAAAGGATGAGAAAACTAATAAAGTGAATAACATTAATTCTCACAAGTCACAATCATGAACAAAGATGATGATACCAATTGCTAAGAGGAAGAAGAATATATACTATGAAATGCAGGTGGCCAATGAACCAAACTGAGTTTATTCCAAAATAGAGTTGATATTAGGGAGTTGGTAGATATGCATACATGACGGAGAGGAATTTGTCACGCCACAATACGAGAGAATCTTAATCAGCCAATGAAAGCACCAGCATTATATTTTTAATCATACAAGCATGCCAAAAAGGATGCAGCAACCATACATGCATAAGATCACTCCAAGATAAGATATTTACCAACTACAGGAGAGCGATTTTCAAAAGGATCATCAAACTTCTAAGAAATGGATTACTATTTCCTCTTATAAGCAAGAAGAAACAAAATTATGCATGTCAACACATTTCAAAAGAAACCTCAAATGAACACAAGACGAAGAATGCTGATCAACAAGGATCCACCGCGAATTATATCTTACATTGTTGTTTGATATTAAGCAGTCGCTACATATGGTCATATGCAACCACATGATCAAATATATCAGATAACGTGAAATAAAATCGGATACACACAGTTCAAACTGACACCAGTAATCTCACAAGTCCCGGAGCATCCTCATCAGCAAGATCCGAGAAAACATGGAACCCAGAAACACCATATAAATACCCAACGCCAACATCAGATCACAATTCACAAGCAAAATCATTTACGGCGGCTGAAGAAAATCCAGTGAAACTCCATTTACGTTCATTGAGGAAAATTAACAAACACTACGTATGCATGGAACCCAGTTCAAAACAGAGGCCGGCCAGACGCGATCAAATCCCACCTTATCAAAACTGGGATAGAACAAAGATCGCACGCAACGTAAAGGGTATGCAGAGCATGCAAGCGAAGCAGAGGCGAAGAAATCCGTTTACCTGAGGGAAGTGAAGCGAAGGCGAGTGAACGGTGGTGGGGAAGAAGGAGAGACGGGGAAACGAACGGAAATCGGAGATGGGGTGGCGGGGGAACGGAGGGAGAAGGCGAAACTCAGAGAGCCAATGGATTTGCGTCCCAGAGATGTGAATGGCGAGAATATGGGGTTGGAGACTTGGCTCATTTATACTGCTGTTCTTGCGCTCCCTCCCTCACTCTCGCTCTGCTTTCTCTCTCCTGTCTTCGTTTTTTTTATATCCTTTTAGCGGAAAAAAGAAATGATTGGGGGAAAATGGAAAAAGAGCTAAAGGGAAGACGGGAGGGGAAAAAAAGTAATTAGTGGCCATTGAACTTTATTCGTATTAACAAATCAGTCACTAAACTTCTCAACTAACGTTTGGAGTAACTAATACGATAGTGATTCATTCATCTCTATCGAGTTTTGTTAATGATTCATGTCTTGTATTAAGCAAATAAATTATAACAACAGACACATGAACCGCGAGTAGCTTATGTGAAAAACTCATTTGACCTATGTTCGGTCCCCCAATGAACAACGATTTGATTCTCAATCCATATTTCCTAGCGGGGGGAGATTGGGTTGGGTGGATTAATGTCATGGCAGATCAAGTTTGAATTTAGTGTTTTGGATGAGGGATGGATCATGTGTGGATGACTTAAGGATTGGCATTTGATAGGCCCAATTTGGATGCTGACTATGCCAATGCGGCATGCTTTATTGACATGACGACTAAGCATAAAGTACGAAAAATGGACATATAATTGAAACAACTAACCATTTTGTTATGAAATGAAAAAAAGTAAGTGTTCTTTTCGTTATGTTTTAAAGTTGAGTGATTATTTTGGTATATCGACTATCATCTAGTCGCCATTTAGGATATAACCCAAAATATTGGAAGATATACAGAAGTATGGAGGGAAATAGAGAAGAAATTATTTGAGGGATTAAGTGTAAGGCTCCTAACAAAGACAATGGATTCACCAACCCCAAATTTGAGGAGGCTTTGTTGAACATCTATCACCAATATTTTTTTACGAAACATATTTAGTGGCCTTAGCAAACGTGGAGATTAAAAGAAAAAAAAAGGCCATGGCTAAGTTCTTGTAGTCTTGTGTCAATTTGGTATGGTATTTAATCATAATGGTCACATCAAAAGGTGTTGGTGGGCAAAATGAAAAAAAAAAAAAAAAAAGTTGGTTGGCCACCATTTTCTTTGGAATGTATGTTACTCCAATTAGATTATTTACTTTACAACTATATTGCAATTTGCTTAAATAAAACGAGTATTTACATAAGTTCTCGGATAATTTCAATCTTATGTAGCAGACGACAGTAAATTAGTTAGAGAGTTAGATGAGTTTATAAAATTAATTTGACAGAATAACTATGAATGTGGCTCTAACCAGTTCAACAAATCAATCTTTACATTCAGAACTAGCTACATAACCTTACAAACACTCATTGGATGTTTTTACTTGGTTAAAATGTTGATCTTACGAGTATCTTTCACGAGATAAGCATCTAGTATTGTTATCTATCCGAGCCACAAAGCTTTAATCGTTACATGTTATTGATATCACATACTCTAGTTTAGCTCTAGATGTTTGGGATTTGGTGTGCATAGAATGAGTAGGTGAAGTAGGGCCAAAAAAAAGTTCACCAAAATTTCATGTGAAAGCCTCTAACCAAAGTCAAGTAGTTTTTTTTTTTTACAATAACCAAAGTCAAGTAGTTGGTGAGTGCTAAACTGCTAATGTCTCTATCCATTCATGCTTAGAAAGCAAAATCATCATTCAAATACAAATAAATCAACATTGTGAATAATTATTAGGTCCAAGTAAGTGAATTTCAGAATGCATCGACTTTCAAAATGCACAGCTTTAAAATCCCAGTAAATAGATTACTCTCCCTCCGGGCCAAGGTGACCATTCTATTTCTATATTACATTCATAGCACAAAACACAAACCTCACACATCAACTTGGGAATGGGAGGGACTTTCTCAATGCGAGCAAGAGCAACTAGCAGGAGGCTCCGAAGCAGAACCAGCAGCAGCAGCTGCATTGGCTGCACTGAAGCTGCGTTCCCACGTGTCAGATGGTTGTTGGGTGTGGGGGAGGTGACGTGGATGTTTCTCCCGCTTGTCGCCTCGAATCTGTTTGAAAGCGTGCTTCAGCACTGGCAGCAGTGCTTCAATACATTCTGCAACTGCATTTGGGTTCCCTGGCATGTTGATTATCTGCATTACCCAACAACAACATCCAACGTAACAGAATGAGTAACGGAAAGGCAGGATTTGATAGGAGGGTCAATACATCATCACTGCTCCATCAAGGTGAAATAATATATTGGCACGATTCCCAATGTAACAACGAGCTCAAGCAATACACAATTTTTATCCAGGATCACTCAGGATTGGTCATGAAATAGGTAGTAGCTTAAGTTGCCAAGAAGCGTTAAAGCGCAGTTCGTCAGAAGGATTTACATAAAGAATTGAGCTCGAGTGACTTACCAGTGTTGTGCCCCTTATACCTGCTGCAGCGCGTGATAACACGGCAAATGGTGTGACCTGCACGAAAAATTGGAAGTGGGTCAAAACTTCTGTGTAAAAACAAGGAAAAGTACAGTCTGAAACAGAGCGAGAAAGAGAAGTATCAAAGTCTTTACAGTTTCAGAGAAGAAAAAGAATGGAAAATGTAGTTTCTTGTGCTATAAGCAATGAGCTTGGTGACTAAGTTGTCAGTTATCACTTTGCTAAATCGATTAATTCTATTGCCCTATAGAAAAATACAGAGTGCACAATTTCCTACCTTTAAACTCTCTTGCGTCATTACATGCAGAAGGCCAGGCGTTTCCTTCTCAATCACTTCTTTAGTTGCCTCAGGAGTCACATCTCTTGGGGTGAAGCCAGTACCACCTTCATTTACATTTTATGCACATACATTTGGCAAAAGATAAGATCAAATGAAGTGAACAAAGAAACGCCTATGCAAGGAAATCTGAAATAAGGAATAGAACTGTAAACATGCAACACTCATACCCAGTGTAAGAATGAGGTCCACTTGATCAATGTCACTCCACTTCAGCAGAACATCTTTAATTTTACCCACTTCATCTGGGACCACAGCGGTTGATACCACTGTAGCTCCTCCTAGCTTCTCTGAAGAGGAATTTACAACCGAAATTGCTCTAGGACCACTGCAGATCTCAACACAATTTTCACAAAATGAGAAACTAGGATCACACATAAAAGTTGATCGACTATTGATAGCTCAACTCTGTACAATATGACCGCAAGTCTTCCCACAGCATAGGGCAAGGCATGTGCACGGCTGCACGCCAAAGAATCATAATCAATGAGAATTAGGCTACTGCTTACATATCTTATACAAGCTTCAAATACCAATTACCTACCGAGAATCATTTCAATTTTAAGTCCAGAATAATTTGCTATGGCCAGCTAAATAGTATGATAAACTTTTTTGTCAGCAGAAAGAAAATAATTCAGTGAATTTAGAACACTGTAGCAAAGTAGTAAGTACAACCCATGTTTAACTTCTTCATGGGGAAATACCAGCTTTGCTCATTTGATTTAGCATCAATTAAGTGATCTCTTTGAAACAACGATTCATAGAGATGTATCCAGATGCAATAAGGAAAAGTCTACACACATGCAAACTGACCTATATGACCATCAAGCAAGGACATTTCTCCTCTTCTTCAGGCCTTGGGTTAATAAAGGAATTCCAATGTTTTTCATTACTTATCCACAAGACCATAAGCAACAAAAACAAGCCGAGGCTAATGGGTGCTCTAGCTGAAAGCCTATGCTATGGAGAAGAAATCCTTGTGTCCAAAACCTTGGATACTTGTCAGCAGAAAGAAAATAGTTCTGTAAATTTAAAAACATTGTGGCAAAAGAGTAAGTTCAACTCATGTTTTACTTATTCATGGGGAGAACCAACTTTGCTCATTTTGGTTTAGCATCAACTAAGTGACCTCTTTGAAACAACGATTCATAGAGATGTATCCAGATGCAATAAGGAAAAGTCTACATACATGCAAACTGGCCTAGATGACCATCAAGCGAGAACATTTCTCCTTCGCTTCGTGCCTATGGTTATATAAAGGAATTTTCATCACTTATCCACAAGACCATAAGCAACAGCAACAAGCCGAGTCTACTGAGTGCTCTAGCTGAAAGCCTATGCTATGGAGAAAAAAATCCTTGTGTCCAAAACCTTGGATATCAGTCTCAAGTAAACTCATCATAATGCTCAGTGCACTAGCCGCATAAGGAGACTACTGATCTTCTCTAATGGGCCTCGACAAAGGGAAATGATAAAATTTAAATGAGTTCTGCATCAAGTTCCAAGTGGAATATGTGAATCAGGATCTCTAATGACTTCAAGAGATATAATAAAGAAGTAGTAACCCTCGCACCTTCTGTCAGGCCCAGCACCTGATGCGACAGTATCACTCACTGTTAGAATAGCCACCCTGACCTCAGAAGCTGTGAATGTTTCTCTATGTTTACTTTGAAGGGAAGGAGCTAAATCTACTGAGATGCAACCGTCAGGAATAGCATTACAGCTTAAATCACTGATTACAATGGCCGAGACAGAAGTTCCAGCAGGAAATAATGTTCCTGTTGCTGGCAACTCCAACAGCGCATTAGCTGATTTCATGCTCAAGAGACGGCTGCTCATCTGGGAACCAGTGCTTTCAGCAACAAATCTGGCATACCAACGAAAAATTGTAGTTCATGGATTTTATTTCAAGTGATCGACTTATAAAGATTTCAATAACTACAACTTCTACTATAATATCACCAGATAACTAACCCTGGATTCCCTGACCCATCATTGGTCTTCCACTTGATGGTGGCACGATGAAATTCTGGCCGTACTGGATCAGTCTTCATAGGTTGATTAAGACGAGCATGCACTCTGTTTAAAGAGCATGAAGGGTGTAGCTAAGAATCTATCCATGAATTTCAATGCTATTAATAATTGCTTGAAATCTGAGCATGTACAAGAGAGAGAACAAAGTTTTAAAAGTTCCAGCAACCTCAAAAGGTGAGGATTTTCCCATCCAGAAAGACGGCGAATCGTTGGGACCACAAAGAGATGGAAGCAAACTAGGCAGCTCACAGGATTTCCGGGTAATCCAAATGCAAGAAGTTTTTTGGGCGCAGTAGTGACTGTTGGAGAGACTTCAGCAAAAGTCAAAGGCTTCCCGGGTCTCATGCAAACCTAAGGATCACACATACCATAGTCCGAGCATAAAGAAAAATTCGCTTAAGCTAAGAATGTGGGACTTCCCACTGATTTTAAAAGTGGAAAAGGAAGAAACTGAACCTGAGCAATGTAAGTAACGAAAATGGAAACTGAGTCGCTATGCTTACCTTGTCAAAATGAACAACCCCTCTTTTCACAAGCAATGGCTTTACAAAATCCTTATCCCCCATTGAAACACCTCCTGAAGTTAAGATAATATCCGCCCCGGAGGCAATTGCTTTATCCAGGACACTTTCAAGTTCTTCTTTGTCATCCCCAGCAATTCCAAGGTCAACAACCTTGCATTGCTGCTGAACTGCAGCTACAAGCAGGGTAGAACGGTTGGAGTCCCTAATCTAGAGAAAACCAATTTCAGTCCACCGTGCCTCAACAGCTAGAATAAAAATGTGAAAAATATTGCATAGTTTTGATCAGTAACATCAAACTGATAAAGCTGTTAGGCCAGATGAAACCATTGTCAGATTTCACACAGGTGCTAACTTGGGACTGGAAATGGAATAACTTTGGTTCAAGGACAAACAATGCTGACTGAACAACATCTGATAAGTAATCTGGCTAATCATAAGAAAAACAGCAGCTTGACAAACAAATACCCAGTGACCACAAGGTGACATCTTAGTGCATCCGAGTTTACCATTCACTGCACTTCCCAGTTCCCACGTCCCTCAAAATGTAAAAACGAATGGAGTTTTCCCAGACTGACTCCTTTGCCCATTACACAATTAGTAGTTTACTTAAATCATAGACATTGACACTTTGCTTTTATGTTCTACTAGAATAATCACGTATACAACTATCCATTTGAAGCAGCATGGGGAACACAGTACCTGGCCTCTGCTCAAACACCCAGTTGTTGGCTCCACAAGTTCATCTCCAGTAGAAACCACAGCAATTGTAGGAGCAGGAAATATCTGAAAGTAACAATCCCCCTTTAGACATAGCTAATAATTAGCAGAACAAAATATTAGAAGCAAAACACTACCTTGACCATTGTCACACCAACAGTAGCAAGTAAGCCAATTTCTGAAGCACCGAGTGTTTCTCCAGATTTTAATACCGTGGCATCTTTCTCTATATCACAACCCTGATAACCAGAAAATTAAATAAGGCTGAATTCAGAATCAGGCAAAAAAAGATGTTAAATAACCACTAGCCACCAACAAACTTATTTTGTATTCAAGAATAAGGTCGAACCAACTCAACAGTGAATAAACTTCCCAGTAAAGAAGACCGGAAGATAAGTTCCTACACCAGATTTAAATCATCCACGGAGACCCTCCCTTTTAATCTATTTCAATTCAATTTTCCCTCAGTCCTATGCATCTTGGACAGCTCCTTCTGTTGTCTAATTTATTCTAACACAGAAGCAAAATGAGATTCAAAAACTATATGCTAGCTTTAAAGTTCCCAGTGACAATAGTGTTTGCCTTTTGATACCACTAGATATCAAAGGTTGTCTAGAACTGTTAAACTCACTAAGCAAGCAGCATACCACCGGACGAATGTCAATGCCCTTTTTAGTCTGCACCAAGATTTTTACTCGCTTTGATCCATCTAAACGATCCTCAACTTTTTCAGTGTCCTCAACCTGAACGACTGCATCAGCACCATCAGGGATCGGTCCTGGACAGGAAAGATAGACAACACATAAGATTTCACCCTCACATAATGCTGCTTGGAATCAGCCTTAGCATCTCAACTTCTTTGTATGGGGGGTACTTCCCCATTGGAACTTGGAGATACATATGTCAACCCAAAGAAAGGCAACATATGGAATATCTCCTAATTGCAATTAGCTAAAACCTTCGTTTGTCCCAATTCGATTAGCTTGCAATGCACTCAAGGAAATGCAGCCATTGCGACAAGAAGCCAAGGAACACATTCAGCAAGCCTACAAACGAAGAGCATTTCTCTAAACCAACCTCCAGTTGTAACATACGCAACAGTCCCAGGAGTAAGCGTGACTCCAACCGCATCATTTCCAGCTCTCGACTCGGCAATCACCGGATATTCCCCTGGACCATCGGAAGCAATCACGGCATAGCCATCCTGCAATGACCAAAACCCTCGCCGATCACACCAACAGCGACGAACAAAGATATTCCTTCAACTGAACCAAAAGACCAGCGAAGTTCCATTGGCAGGCAGCGGCATTACCTTTATGGAAGCAGGATAAGGGGGCAAAGGGTCGCGCGCTCGAATGTCCTCCGCTAGAACTTTACCTAGGGCCTCGTGAATAGGCACCGTCGTAGGAGTAAGACGCTGAGCTGCTCCCAGAACAATCCGGAGAGCCTCCTCCGTCGATATCATCGCCGGCCGCTGACTTTGTGTTCTCCGGTTCAGGAAGAAGCCGGGAGAAGGTAGTAGTAAGCTTTGACAGAGAACAAGTCTGCTGCCAAGGGGCAAGGAATAGAAAATGAACTTCTGGTGCGTCAATTCAATCCCATCGGATAGGAACCGGCGGCGGAATCGAAAGTACTAATGAGTCCCTCATTTTTATAGCTTTCCTCCTTTAGTCCCCATTAGACCGAGTCGGTCACGGACTCAGTTAAAACGGAATAACCCGCGAACTCGGTTGGAGGTTAAAAGAGAAGAAAGGAAGCACAAGATATCGTTAGTTACCTTCCAATTTTAAACCAAGAGAGGGGAAAAATCAGAGAGGAGAGGAAAAACCCTAGCAAATCCCACATTTCAAAATCACCAGCACCGACGAATTCCCTCTCTCCAATCAGAGATTCCTCTCCAGAAATCCATCCCAACCGATTCAAACGGCAGCCGTTCAATTCGTCGCTCCAATTCGATGGCGAAGCCCGACACGAGCCCCGTGCTGTCGCCGACGTCGTCGCGGTCGGTGACGCAGACGGTGAACGGGTCGCACCGGTTCGTGATCCAAGGCTACTCGCTCGCGAAAGGGATGGGCGTCGGGAAGCACATTGCCAGCGACAATTTCACGGTCGGAGGGTACCAGTGGGCCATCTATTTCTACCCCGACGGCAAGAATCCGGAGGACAATTCCGCTTACGTCTCGGTGTTCATCGCCTTGGCCAGTGAGGGGACCGACGTGAGGGCTCTGTTCGAGTTGACGCTGGTTGACCAGAGCGGGAAAGGGAAGCACAAGGTTCACAGCCATTTCGATCGGTCCCTCGAGAGCGGCCCGTACACGCTCAAGTATCGCGGCAGCATGTGGTAAGTTTCCTTTTTTTTTTTTTACTTGACATTCTTTAAGGGACTTCGAAAAATGGGAGCTTGATATTTGTTTTCCGGGGCAGTTTTTGTTTGTTTGGGATGGTCGTTGAGCGTCCTGTGGTCTTCTATGTAGCTCTAGGTAGCATGTTTGTGAGCCGACTGAACAATGGTTGTTTTGGCAGATTTAACTGTTTCTTGATAAGGCTCTCGCTTATTCTAGAGGATGAGATCTATGGCTTCTTGGAAACCAGATTGGCTGAGGTGATTTGAGATTTGAAGGAGAACTCTTTTGGCATGTTGCTTTTAGTTTTTAGGAAATTGCCTTTTATGCCTGCTTAACTGGGCAGGACTCATTTCTCTTAATATCAGTCTGCCACACCATGTTTTTCAACCTTCTCGACCCAACTTCTTGTTGTATAAGAATGGGATCAGGTTTCTTTCTCTTTGATTACTAGCAGAGTTTGGATGGACTGTAGCTTTTATTGTTCCCAGTTTGGTGTTGTAGAGGTCAGCTGGGCAGTACAATTTGTTGTTCTCCTGGGAATCCATGTAACAAGGAAAGTAATGTTCTAGCAGAGTGGTGCACATGATAAATAGGATTTTCCTGAACATTTAGAATAGAACTGGGATAAGATACGAATTGGATAATTAGTTCACTCCTCATTAATATTAGTAAGAGTGCTACCATGTCTCAAAGTAAAATAAATTCTTCAAATGCAGAGCTTCGATACTGTGTTTGACAAGATTTCCCCACCAAGGCGACAGTTCATGTTGCGGGGGTTCAATTTATGTCCATGCATTTTGGATCTCATTATTCTCACAGGAATTGAACTAGTAGCTCTATATAAACCCCGCCTTCTAGAAGTTGATGGTGCTTCCAAGGTCGGAAGATATATTATTATAAAGAAATAGAGATCACTTTTATACATGGTAGACTTATAGAAAGTGTGGAATCAGTTCATAGAGATATTTCAGATTGCTCCGAGTAATGTTTCTATGATGGTCACTCCATCTGGCCATACATTATAAGGTTACACTTGGTGGCCGCTCTGCTTATGGTTAATGTGGAATCAAGCTAGGTCTTTCACTTCTATTTAGTGAATAAATTATGCTCTCATGAGTCATGCCAATCACTGGTACCCATCAAGGGAAAACTGATCAGTACCCAACTTATAATTTACTGTTATAAACAGCAATGTGATCCATTTCCTCCGTGGTTGAAATTTCTGACATGTCTCATCCAAATCTGTTTTACAGTTTTTTCTTGAAAATTTTACTAGTTCTTGTCCTGTGTGCCTTTCTTACTGGTCCATTTCACTCTATGCTGACCCTCTTTGGCTTTCTGTTGTTGTTTTTTTTTTTTTACAATGGGCTTTTTGTTACTGGCAAGAGTGTCAGGTGGCATTTCTTGGTGCTACAGACATGCTCATTTTTCGATTCTGTAGCTTGATGGTAATTCCTTTCTTTTGTTCTGTAGGGGATACAAGAGATTTTTCAGACGCGCTATGCTTGAGACATCCGATTATTTGAAGAATGATTGCTTAAAAATCAACTGTACTGTGGGAGTGGTGGTGTCTGCTGTAGATTGTTCCCGGTTACACTCTATCCAGGTTCCAGAGTCTGATATAGGAGCACATTTTGGCACGCTTCTCGAGACTATGGAAGGTTCAGATGTTACTTTTAATGTGGCAGGGGAAAAGTTCGAAGCTCACAAGTTAGTATTGGCTGCTAGATCTCCTATCTTCCGCTCCAAATTCTTTGACTGTGCGGAAGATAGTGAAGAGATAGTCATTACTGACCTAGAGCCCGATGTATTCAAGGTGAACGCTTATGTTATGCTGTTATCATGTTTTTGCGACAAAGCTGAATGCATGTGCTCTGTTGTATAACCTTTTTTCTTTGTCTGGATACAGGCCATCTTGCACTTCATTTACCGCGACACACTTACTGAAGATGTGGGTAATACTGCATCAAGCTCGTCTGGTCTATGTTCTATATCAGATTCTTTGACAGCAAAGTTATTAGCAGCAGCAGATAGGTATGGGCTGGATCGGCTCAGATTGATGTGCGAGTCTCATCTATGCAAGGATATATCAGTCGCCTCAGTTGCTAGGATTTTAGCCTTGGCGGACAGCTACCATGCTACAGAGTTAAAGGCTGTTTGCTTAAAATTTGCTGCTGAAAACCTTGCAGGTAGGTGTCTTCTTCTCAGTGAACGTTTGTTCTTATTGGTGTATAGAATGTAAGGAGAGGAATAGTCTCATCTGTGGCTTCAGTCTGAAATTATGGGGTGGACACACAGAAGCTCTGTGATATAACCTCTGAAATATGCTAAACTGAGCTAGAAGTAACACTGCCAGCTATTTACACTAAACTATTAAGAGATGTATGCACATTGAAATTTCTAATACTCTTTACACGATGCATAACACTAACCCTAGACCTACATGGTGCATGTACTTGAGGTGTTTGTATTATGTCATGTAGGCTGAAGTTATAATCTTATAGGGACAGGGCTTGAGAGCTCATCAGTTTATCTCATCGACTTGGTGATTTCTGTTATTCCATCTCATTCTCTTGTACGTGTTTTCCTTTCTCCAGCCGTGATGCGATCTGATGGATTTGAATACCTAAAAGAGAACTGCCCGACGCTGCAGTCAGAGCTGCTGAAGACGGTGGCGGGATGCGAGGATGATTGCAGCAGCGGAGGTGGGAAGTCACGTAGCGTCTGGGGCCAACTTTCAGACGGTGGCGAGACCACCACGAACGAAAGGAGGGTTAGACAAAGAACCTAGCGAATTCCGCTGCTAATTTGGTGCTTTTCTTTCTTTCTTCATTTCTTTTCTTCTTTTGTGCTGTAAATGAGCATATGTTATACAAATGGCGGACCGCACCCAAGGTTGAAGGGAGTGATTGTAATGTGGAAAGGATAGCGGTGGTGAGATCGATATCATCACGGTTTGCTTCTCTGTTGAAAGGACAAAGCCTACATACTTCTGAGAGCTCAATTATGGACAAATGCTGGAATCTTGAATAGCCCTCCTATATATAGCTTTGTTGTATAAGCAGGTGTTGGTGTTGGGGTTGGTACCACTAATTGTTCCTTGAGTAGATCAGTGACACATAACTCGGGTTTCTGCTCGCAGTTCTTATGTCTTGTCTGCCTGGAGTAGCATTGCTAAGTTCAATTTGTGTTTGCAGTGAAGGCAAAGAAGTGCCTTTCCGTAGATTTTAATCTGTAATCTGTTTTATGTTACTTCTCCTTGTTCTTCTTCGTTGCCTGATGTGTTGTGTTCTATATCGTATTAAGGTACTAGGCCGACGACATACGAACCTTACTGGTCATGTCTCTTTATCGAGAAATTGAGAAGCTGCACATGCAAAGGTTTTCGGCGAAGATTCTCTTGATCTTCTATGCGAATTATTGTCCATGCTACTATATGGTATCGAAATCTTAGATCGAAGTCGAGTCGAACAGTACTAACTTTTTTTCAAATCTAGATTTGCGAATTTTCCTCCCTTGAAAATGGAACGTTCAACACCTAAAACCCAAACCCCTCCCCTTTTTTTGCGCCCTTTCTTCTCTCTTTGTTTTATAGTTCTTCCCTTTTTAGAAATCTACAAAAGAGAGAGCTTTGCTGTCGCTGGTCAGCAAAAGTGCAAAACCCAAGACCTGCAAGAAAAAACCCTACAGGCCTACACTGTTCCCCCCACCGATCCGCCGCCAAAGCAGCACCCATCAATCAATCGATCAATCTCCGACGGAATATGCTCTGGTGCAGCTACTGTCTCAGACTCTGCTCAACAATGCGCCAAGGCGATTTCGTGTAAGCCAATTAAAACAATCTCCCTCTGCAAAATCCTTTTTTTCTTTATCCCAATTGCCCACCGGGTGACGATTCGTAACCCCACAAACGAAATTTACAGATCCTGCTCCGCCTGCGGGAAGGTTCTGGCCGATCGGACCACCTCCGCCGGCGCCAATCAGAAAATGGCGGTCGTCAAGTCTGGATTTGTGGGATCGAAGAGGGTCTGCAATGCCGCCGCCGCCGCCGTCAGTGACACTGACACCGACGGTTCCGAATCCGATGGCGACAGCGAGCAATCGTCATCCTGATGACGATTGGGGATTAGTTTCCCGATCATCGCGATTTTGAGAGAGAGTTAATAAGGTGCAGAGAGACGCGAATTAATGGTTGCGGCATTTTTGATGAATTGAGGACGAAGAATTTCGTTTTTTGTTTTGGTTTTCTTCCTCGTTGAATTTTCCTTTTGGGTGATTAAATCTTCTCGTCGCGGGTGTTTTAAGTTTTTAGCGTTGGGGTGAAACAATTTGCCAGGAAATGTGATCGCCATTTATGTGACAGAGTAAGTAATTAAGGGTTTCAGCTCGTAATTAAGAGACCAGGACGAGGGGTTTGAACAGCTAAAACACTCGTATGATCGAAATGACCGCGCAACAAAATTTGTGCGAGGTTTTGACGCCAAATTTTGAGTGGGCCGGGTTTCTATCACGGAAAAGCCCAATTTCTAGGCCCTGCACTATGGACTATGGAGTGAGTAGAGTAAGGTGGGCATAATTGTAAGGCTATGGGCCCTTACCAATTCCATCGTTGCAGGTAGTGATGGCAACTTCAATTCCCATGTCCCGCCTCACGCTACTACGGGTCGGGGTGGATAAAACCCGCGCGGGTACGGGGCGGGGTGGGTCGACCCACTCTTACATATTGTTCAAAAAAAAAATACAAGTAAATTTTACTTTTTACAATAAAACGTAAGGAAAAACACTTTAAGAATGAAAAATATTGATAATAGAATGGATAATTGAGCCTAATAAGTTGAAAGATCGACTCTAACTAGTTGAATAAAAGTCAAAATAAGAGAAATATGTATAGATATTGTAAGAAATTGAGATAAAATGAGTCTAGAACGGGGCGGGGCAGGGCGGGTCGGAAGTAGATACCCATGCCCCGCCCCACGCTACTGCAGGTCATGTAATACCCACCCCATCGCGGGCTAGGTCGGATAATACCCGCGGGGCGGGTTGAAATTGCCATCACTAGTTGCAGGTAGCTACTTTGGTCCAAAATGATGAATAAATGTTTTTTTTTTTTTTTTGGGAGAACAGTTTTTTTGGTGGGAGAAGAAGAAATGCTATGAGCCCATACCAGTCTCATTATGCTCCACCTGGAAGCAACCAGCCACGGGTGATTCACAGTGACGGGTTTTTTTTTTTTTTCAACTCCAATTTGGTGGCTTATAGTATTGTGATTGTTAACCATAATGGACACTTAAGTATGTGATGGAAGAACTCACACAATACTTTGTTCTATATCGATTGAAGATGAAACGGAGACTCTTTTGAAAGGTTTCAAATCAGTGCGAGAATATGGTTTTGAATACATATTTTTTTGAAGTCCCATTTTGTTACCTAAATGGGTGCAATGTCATTTTTTCTTGTAAGTATTATATGTTCAACGACAAGGAAATTATTTTGCAACTGTATATGAGGTAGACATGTATTGCTTCCATAGCATAGTGGTAGTGCGTTCGCTTCGTAAGCGAAAGGTCGCGAGTTCGATCCTCGCTGGGAGCTTTTGTTTTTTCACTTGGAAGAACTTCCTACTACGATTTTCACTTCAATCACGTATCTTTTATTTCTCTTCATTTTTCACATTTTTAGATGACTTATTGCTCTACGAAGCGTATAGCGTAACCCCCACATGTCTTCATTACAACGTGCTTTTGTTCTAATTCGTGCCTTTCAGTTCCATAGTATAACACTGCTGCCCATATATCATAACAAAAACAAGTTATTTTATCGTCAAATTGACTACTGATGAACCAACGTGCACGTGCACTGATTTCTCCTTCCTAATACGATTTTCACTTCAATCACGTATCTTTTATTTCTCTTCATTTTTCACATTTTTAGATGACTTATTTCTCTACGAAGCGTATAACGTAACTCCCACGTGTCTTCATTACAACGTGCTTTGTTCTATTTCGTGTCTTTCATTTCCATAGTTTAATAACAACTGTTGCCCATATCATAACAAAAACAAGTTATTTTATCGTCAAATTGACTACTGATGAACCAACGTGCACGTGCACTGATTTCTCTTTTCAATTTCGAGATTTGACATGCAAGTTCTTGGTATACTTATATCTCTGTCACACAAAAACCCCCATAATATCGTCCCCCACCTTATACTAGGAAAAACTCTGCATCGAAAATTGCATGATGAAGGTCCAAATCTAGAAATTAGAAGCTTAACTTATTAATAAAAAAAACAATTAATTATCTTGACGTCCCTTTCCTCCTTAATTAGATAGTTCCTTTCCCTTAAAAAAAAAAATAGATAGTTCCTATTAAAGTGTGTTTATAACTATATGCCACTATATTGAACGGCACTAATTAGCTTGCTTCCCCATCTGCGTACGGTCTGAATTAGGGGAACAAAATATTTTTCTACATAGATCTTGTACCCTATGCCTTAATTGGTTACGAATAATCTCAACTTCCATAACTAAACAGTACTTAAAACTTCCTTAAATGCACTAATTAGCTTCTCTGCAACTTCAACGACAATAATGGATGAACCGATCGCCTCCTTCCTCTTCTGCTCCACAGTTCCATCACTATATAAACCTAGTCACCCAATAGCAACAAGCAACCGTCGAGAAACGAATTCGCGACGAGCTAAAAAAAATTTCCTGTCATCCCGTCGCTAAAGATGACGCAGTACTGCAACCATTGCTGCAAATACCAGTCCGTCGTCAAGAAGGGCAACAAGGCGTGAGTATACACATATAGTGACGGGTCATATGCTTTTTAGTGACGAGTTTTGGAGTATTACTTAACCAATATTTTCGCCTTTTGATTTTTTTTTTTTTTTTTGCATGCAGGCACTGCGCGGTGTGCGACAAGGTGCTGGGTACGTTCGGCAACGTCGAGATGGACGACGACGGCGAGCATCGGTCTCCTTCTTCTTCGTCGCCGTCGGTGTCCGTGGCGGCGGACAAGAGTGATCATAGTGGCCGTGCTTGTTTCGGCGACGACGAGACTGCCGGAACGTCATCGGTTTGATTGATCGAGAGGAGGATATTATTGAGAATGAAAGCTTTCATGTAGCGAGAATTTTTTGTTTTTTGTTTTTAGTTATCTGTTTTGTTTTTCAGTTTCATCGTAGTGCTAGCTTGCTAGTATAAGTAGGTTAGTAGTGTGATGATATGAGTTGCGGGTAGAAAGTTGGGAGGGTTTTTATTTTTATTTTCGGGGAGAGATTTTGTTCCAATTATGAGTTGATTTTTGGGCTTCTTAGTTGTTATCGTTGATTTTAATTATTAAAAAGATATATCACGATATGGAATTCAAATATGTTAATTATAAATATTCATAGTGTCTAGTCCCTGTTAAGAGGCTCATAAAAATATCAACAAAATTGTAACCCAATAATCAAACTATTGAATTTAGTGTTTGCCAAAACGTCCCATACTACTCTTGGGAAAAAAAGTTGTATTAGAGCTCAAACCCATATAATATTTATCATTATGTAACCGTTAAATCACAATTAAATTATAATTTAAGCATAAAATATCTTATCACTTCTACCAAAAAAAATATCTTATCACATAATTATACAAAGTACAACTCTTTTGATATGATTTTACTATTCCTCATTGAATTCACTTAATAAAAAAACACGTAGGTACCCTCACGATAGATGGAACCTAGCAGACGATTTTAATTTTAATTTTAAGATGCAATGCAAATGACAAAATATACAAAATATTTAGAACTACATGGATCTCTTAAAAAAACACACTTTTTTTTTACCAAACTAGGAAAAAAAATATCAAGTTCAAATCAGCCCGCGGTACAACAAAAATCATACTCAAAATAATTTTGAAAAACATGTAGTCTTCTTTCCTGTGACATGAGCTTATGGGCCTTCTCCAATATGCAAAGTGTGTCCATTGGATTGGCAAGTAGACATGACCATCGCCCACTGACCACTACTACCTTTTCATATCGAGAAATTAAAGAAGGTGAAGTATAGCATGACAAGAAGAGAAGCAATCAGTACACAGGACGATAGCCCATTGTCCACTGACCACTACTACTTCTTTCAGTTCGAGTTAGTAATACTTGTCACAAGCCTAGTGGGACATTGGAAAGGGGGGCAAAAAAGTCCATTGACCACTACTTCTTCTTTCGTTTCGAGTTAGTCATACTTGTCACAAGCCTAGTGGAACGCTATAAGGGGGAAAAAAAGAAGATAAAACATATGGCTTTGCCCGGGTTTGAACCGGAGACCTTCAGTGTGTTAGACTGACGTGATAACCAACTACACCACGAAACCATTGATGTTTTAGTCATTGAAATAACATTATTATAAATGCTTCAAGAAGCATGCAAGGTAACAGGTTATGGGAAAATGAATTGAGTTAACACTGAACAAGTAATGAAAATTTCAAAATCTTTTCAACAATCAGAAAAATTAGAATAAGCAATTTGTTTAGAATTCAAAGATTTAGATTCCAATTCTCCAAACGATCGCAAGAGAGAGTTTTATAAATTGATTTAGGTTAACTATATACAATACAAACCATAGTTATAGAGCACTTCTATTATGCTATATAGCATGTGTGATTTAATGTACAACTTGAAGTTGTACCATAATATTAAATGCATAAGTTAGGTTGTACCACAAACGAATTTGTACCATTATGTTATGGTAAAACTTTACAACTTCAAGTTGTACCATCACATAAAGGTACAAGTTTGTATCATAAAAGAATTTGTACAAAACGTATAGATACAATCTGAAGTTGTACCATAACATTAAATGTACAATTTCAAATTGTATCATAAAGGCAAAACCTATAGCACCAATGTTATATAACATTGTAAAATTCCTCGTAGTTATAAATATCCAGGCCTTTCTTCGATCTCCATGTGATCGCCGACGCCGACGCCTTGTACTGCCAAGACTGGAGCGTCGGGTGCGACGCGGCGAGTTCAGTTGACTTGGAAAAGGTAAAAGTTACATTGTAACTATCAGCTAATTGAGATCTATTAATATTATCACTAAAACTCATTCGAGCAATGTGAAAATGAAATTGATCATACAAGTTTAGTTGACTTAGAAAGAAAAAAAAATTAGAACTATGGCTTCGTCGGGGTTTGAACCGGAGACCTTCAGTGTGTTAGACTTATCACTAAAACTCAATCAGGCAATGCGAAAATGAAAAACGAAAACGATCATGCAAGTTTAGTTGACTTAAAAAAAAGTGTCAAGTATGGCTTCGTCCAGGTTTGAACTGGAGACCTTCAGTGTGTTAGACTGACGTGATAACCAACTACACCACGAAACCATTCATATTTCAAATTTGAAATTAATCGGTATAAAACGGAGAGAAAACAGGGCGACAACAAAAAACAAGATAATTGAGGAAACAAAGAAAACAATCAACACAAAATAGGGCACTTCTCCAACATAGTGGAGGAATTGGTTTTTGTTCAATTGTTTACCAACTTGTCAAATAATCTATCTATCTATCTTCTATCTATCTATCTATCCCTCTATAATATATAGCCATTCTTCAAAAGATTTTGAGCATTTCAAATTCCTTGCACTCTCCTTAATTGTAGCTAGGGGTAAATTTGTAAGTTCAACTTAGAGCTTAAATATCTTCTTACGAGAAAAAAAATGTCATTACAAAGACTTGAACTCAGGTCCTTCAGATTGATAGTCAATATCCCTAACCAACTGGACTACAACAATGTTTATGTATTTTTTGAATTAAAGAAAGAAAATACTGAAATATATCAAAATCATAGGACTATCCACCTCAACAATTAATCATCGAATGAATTAATAACTGTAATTATTTACAAAGTGAATCATCATGATATACCTAGCTTTATGAATCAACTAAGTGAGTTCCTCTGATCACACAATTCTTCACCAAGAATAAAATAGTACATTTTGAGTCTATGTAGGTTACATGACTTTTTAGTTTGTAGGAATACAAAGATTGTTTACAAAAGCGCTATACACAATTTTATTTCAAAACATAAAATTTGACATTTGTGATCTATGGTTTTGTAACGAGACATTTTTAATGCTATAAGTGAATGACCAAAAATCATTGGCTAACAATTTCTCTAATGGTTGACAATTATAAGCGTAGAATTGAAAGACTAAATACCATTGACAAATGAGCCAATTATCATTGGCTAAATTTAACAAACAATGGTATGTGTATATACATTGGAAATTCTATGGTACGCTCGATGGATTGAGGGTTATTGCATCTCCTTAGTTAAATAACATTATCTAGACCATAGATTAATCACGTAACTAAACCCTATATCATAATTCTCTAAATCCTATTATAGTGCATATGGTATGTTGTATACATCTTGGCGAATCAGGATCGTTGATTATGTTCTTAGTATATGTGATATTAGGGTTTAAGTTCTATAGATTTAGGGTATATGATTTAATTATTTGAAACTTAATCTCCCTTTTCAAATTTCCTACAATGAGAGAGAAATTAGGAAGGACATTTTTGTCTTCACAATTATCTGTATTTTTTATTTATTTACAGAAAAAGATAGACATATTGAGATTTGAGCCATGGTCACTTCAAACAAAGTGAAGGTTTAAAATCAATCTGACTATGTAGATTTGTTGTATTTTTTTAAATTAAAAATATATACGAAGCTAAAATATGAAATCACAACTTTTCAACAGTTAGCTAGCCCAATAAGTATTCCGTAAGTACTTATTTGGTGTTTTGATACTTCGATTTTGATATTTTTTATGTTTTGATACTTTGCCCTAATCATATATATTTGCAAGTTTCCTAGTGATTAAGCCATTTATTTTGGTAAATAGTATAAGATTCATATTTAATCTCTTTCAACAATTCAAGTTATTATGATTAATTAATTTTTTGACATAAAATCAAAGCTCATTTTATCAAATAATCGTGAGTTGGTAAATGATATAGTATCTATAACAACTAGAGTTATCGACACAATCTTATTCCTAAGTATTTACAAGTCATGTCGTTTTCCCTATAGGGGTTTGCGTGGTGTTGGGGCTTATAAGAGGTGAGTTGAAAGACTTGTGGAATCATGGGTCTACCTCTATCCCAACGGCTTCTCTTGGAGGTGCATGATTAATGAAGGTGTAATCAAACTTGAACTCGAATTTTTGGTACATAATGTGAATCCTAATCTAAGGTCAGCCACATAAGCAATCTTATTATAGGGAGTTTTGACTTCTTGTAAGTCTAGCTAGTATGATGACATTCTTTTGGGTAGACAATTTCTGTGCCCGTTTTTTGTATATATAAATAGTACCCAAAAAAACAAGATGTAGGATGGTGAAATTAGAGGCAAAACTAAGTGCTATAGTTAGCACAAATTGTACATTGGTGATTTATCTTGTTAATAGAGTTCCTTCAATATTTAAGAAAATAAAGATATGTTGGCATATATACGTTATTTTTATCACCTACTTACGTTTCAAAATGACATCCAATTAAGATTTGACAAAATAGTAAATTCAGTATAAAAGGGATGAATTGCGTTGATTTTGTATCACTGAATGGACCTTCTAATTAGTAGAATGGATGTGAAACAACCCACATGAGTTGAGATTATAGATTATAAACAACAACAAAAAATAGTAAACAAAAAAAATAGAAATGAAGAATAATTAGGATGGCGAAATTGAGATACAAAAATTAAGTGTTATAATTAGCACAAGTTGTACATTGGTGGTTTATCCCCTTCATAAAGTTCCTTCATTTTAAGAAAATAAATAAATGTATTTTGGCATATATACATTATTTTTATAATCTTTGTACGTATCAAAATTCCATCCGATTGAGATTGAATAAAATGGTAAATTCAGTATAAATGGATGAATCGTGTTCATTTTTTTTTTATCACTGAATGAACCGTCTAATTAGCAGAATGTATGTGACACAACACCCAATGAGTTTTTTTTTTCATAGATAGGTTAGTAATAGATATTTACGACACACATGAGTTGATATCATAGATTATAAACAAAAAGAAATAGGAAATGAAGGCTATATTAGGAGTATGGTAGAGTAGACTTTCTACTTGTTTTTGTTACCTAGAAATAAATTAATACATAAAATACTTGAGTCAGTAATTTAATTCATTAAATACAAATATTTAGTACGAGAGTCATCGAATGAATTGATATGAGTAAAAAAAAAAAATTATACATAGCTATACATAAAAAAAAATTAATTCACCAATCACCACGATCCAAGTCCGACAAACATAGCTATACATAAAAAAAAGGGATAATACCCTACTTTGGCCTGAAGTTTAGCGTCAGTGACAGTTTTGGCTCCATTTTTCAAATAAGACATTTATGACCTACTTTTGAAATTATTAGACAAATTTGGCCCGGCATTTGGATTGACCGTCAAACCTGACGGTCAAACATTCTCGACGTTATTGACTCAGCAAAAACTGCTGATATGGCAATGACGTGGCTGCCACGTCATTTTCAGAAGAAAAAAAAAATACATCCGATCCGCAAATCCAATCGTCTTCTTCCACTTATCTCCGGTGAAACCCCCATTGGCCACTGCGACCCTACTTATCTTCTCCAGAACGACGATTCGCCTCCCTCTCCCTAGCAACTCCCCTTCTCCCACTGCCTCCACTAACTGCCTCCCGCCGCTTCTATGCTTCGTTGAGCTCCAATCCCTCTGCTTCTCCCCCTCCAGTTTGGCGTTTACTGTTGTGCTGCTATCAGTCGAAATCAATGAGGACGGTGAGTCCCTCGTCTTGGCACGCGCGAATTTCTCATCGAGGGAGGCGTAGTCCGGCGCGGGAGGCGGAAGCAATCTGACGAGTCGTCGGCATCGCCCTTGGAAGCCCATCCAGTCTCCAAGATGGGATCTGCAGCGACATTGAGGCGAAGGAGCGTCTGTAAGTTGAAGTGGTGCAAGATCTTGTGTCAGATCTAGAGTTGTTACGGCGGGGGAAGAGAGATAGGAGGGTCGGTGGTCTGAATGCTTGTAATCGCCTACAAAATTTGTCTTCGGCGAGCAGAGAGGCAAAGACAAGTCTCCCGTCGATCTCCCCTGCCTCAGTCGCCTACCGGCATTCGTCGAAGCTCATCTATTTTTCCAGTTCCGTTGACCACCGCCACCTCTCATCTCTCGTTGCCAATGCTGCTTCCTTTCACAATCCAATCTGCCATTTCCCCCACCGACGGTCGAAAAATCCTGAGATTGAAATTGATGCAATCAAAGGATTGGAGGGCAGAGGGGTGTTCTTTGTTTTCCCCGGAGGATTGGAGGGCGGAGGGCGGAGACGGAGAGTGCTTCAAGTTCAAGGGTTATTTTTCATGTTTTTATTTTTTTTATTTCATTTTCATGTTTTTATTTTATTTTTAATTTTTTGAAAATGACGTGGCAGCCATGTCATTGCCATATCAGCTGTTTTTGCTGAGTCAATAAAGTCGAGAATGTTTGACCGTCAGGTTTGACGGTCAATCCAAACGGCGGGCCAAATTTGTCTAATAATTTCAAAAGTAGGTCATAAATGTCTTATTTGAAAAATGGGGCCAAAATTGTCACTTACGCTAAACTTCGGGCCAAACTAGGGTATTATCCCTAAAAAAAATTATTTCAAAATCTTCATTTTCATCTATCGAAAAGTTTATTTAACAATATAACTCTATTAACAACTCTGACTTTCACACTCGAGGACAAGTTTGTTTTGAAGAGAAGGGGAGTTTGTAACACGTTATCCTTGTTTGTAAAATTGGAAAAGTAAAAGGGTGTGTTTTGACAGTTTTGTATTGTTGGAGGTTAATTGGTAACAACGACCCTAACAACGAAAAGTAAAAGGCCATTGTTACTTCTTGGTCGAGCTAATCAAAGGGCAACACGACAGGATATGGGTGGCAGCATTGGGTTCGTAGGCTTCTCACCGTGAGGATCGATAACTTGTGCATACGAATAAGTACTACGTCGGTCTATTTGATACGTTTATATTGGAACTTCTAGCATTAAGAGATGCAATGGACTGGTGCTTAACTTGTGGTATTTCTTCTGTTTGTTTCTGTGGGGACTCGCAACTGGTGATTCGGCGAGCATCGGAAGATATACAGGATCACAATCGTGGCGGGGCGATAATTGAAGAAATCAAATTGATGAAAGCATCCTTCGCGTATATTCGTTTTGTTTTTTTCTCCCCGTAGAACTAACATGGCTGCTCATTGCGTGGCGAAAACAGCTCTTGCATAGGCTAATCAGCACTTGGCTGATTTCCGCTATCTTCTTTTCAATTCCTTGTAATTCCCTATCTAATACATTCTACCGTAGCCAAAAAAAATCAAAGGGCAGAGGGCTCATAGTGAATCCGGTTACATTTCTACAGTTTTAGATAAATGTTGCTGTCCTGGCAATGTGGGGTTCTTAGTTACATTATCTTTAGTCATCTTATGACAAGTTCACATTGGCAAGCAAACTCACAGTCACAAGTTGCAATAATGTAATGGACTTTATGTTGGCCACATATACATACATGTAATGGTTCTGTTAGTTTTGCGTTTTTTGACTGAGTATCACATTGTCGCATCTGATAACTGAAGTTTCAACATCAGTTTGCCTTTTCTCCCTCGCTTTGCATTGCAGCAGGTCTCTACACAATGTCAAACAACTACAAGCTTCCATATTCCCCCAATGGTCACAATCCAATCACAGACAGATTCAAGTTACTAGAGATGGAATGATCAGGCATGAAAACGACGATGCACGGTGAACCAGACAAAGAAATCCTCACATTCATGCTCGATATATATCAACACAAGTACGACGCATTGGTGAGCTAGCTGCAAAGACCTTACCGCGCGCCACACGCTATACGAACACAATCAAGGGATGTTTGGAATGCAGACTTAAGTATTATTGACGTTGTCATGAGTTGAAAAACAGAAAGAGACAAGTCCAAGTGGACCTTGTGCCTTTGTTCCGAAAGGAGAGAAATACAGTGGACGTTGTTGGCTTGTTCTCCTTTCTGGATCGGTTAGAAACTTCACCTATCCCCGAAAACCCAACAAACATCATTTAAGATAGCCCTAGCCACATTCTGCCAACGGGAGAACAGTAACAGCGGGCCACTTCAAAACACACATCCAAGAAGATAGTGGAGCACTAGGCTTGAGCCTGTTCTGAACTCAAGCTAAGGACTCCATAGCAGACTGACTAACTTATTAGCAACAGTTGCCAAATGTAAAAGCAAAACCCCTAAAAGAAGGAGCCACCACAACCAATCAATTCCATATTTTGATGCAGAACACAACACAGGCGAGAGAAAAATGCAAAACTAGCAAGCAGGCAGAGAGCTAGCTGCATCAGAATGGTGCACCGGAGACGAAGTGCTCCAAGTAGGTCTATTGCACATACCAAATTGTTAAAACTTGTACAATCAAGTGCAGAGTAAACTCAACTCAGAAAGAAGTTTCTATCTGCTACTGATGTTCCAAAACTCTACTTTGAAGCTCATGTACAAACAGAAAAGGAAGCTCCTAGTTCCTACTGATGTATTCTTTGAACAAATGGCAACTAGCAACACAATCATCTAGGCAAGCTACAGATCCTCAAGTTCTAGTATTAAACTTCCTAGTCCTGCAACCTCTAACCCTGTACTCCAGGTGCGCATTGCAGGCTTTAGCACCTAAGCCGGTCACCACCAACCATACATCATCATGCCCCACAATGATGAACATCACCACCAACAAGTGCAATCACAAAGGCCTAACCAAGCTAAAGATGAAGTCAGTTCAAATAAAGTCGAAACATAAGCTGGGAAACATGCATCACCATCACATGACAACACTAGAGAGTACCTCAAATGCATTATGCATCACCATTACCTAGTAAATCCAACTGCCACTCTGCCCATTCTTCAGCTTCAATGTTTTCCTGTAAATTCGGCTCCATTTGGTTTTGAGCGCCACCTTGGACAGCCACGCCACCTGCGCCCACAACCCCCTGACCAGCAACCAGCAACTGCATTTCAGCTTCCAGTTGATTGATATTAGCATCATCAACATCCTCACCATAGTCATCATCTAGTAAATGCTGCACCATTGCGTCTATTTGCATCTGGTTTTGAGCGCCACCTTGGTCAGCCCCCACAACCTCCTGACCAAAAGCATCTCCAGCATGAATGTTTTCCACAACCCCCTGACCAAAAGCATCAGCAACATCCATATCATAGACATCATCCGGTAAATTCTGCACCATTGCGTCCAGTTGCATCTGATTTTGGTTTTGAGCATCTCCACCATGAATGTTTTCCACAACCCCCTGACCAAAAGCATCAGCAACATCCATATCATAGACATCATCCGGTAAATTCTGCACCATTGCGTCCACATCCATATCAAGTAAATTCTGCACCATTGCGTCCAGTTGCATCTGATTTTGGTTTTGAGCATCTCCACCACCTCCCCCACCTCGGCCCATGCCTGCACCAGGCAAATCACCGCCATCATCTCCGCCACCTCCGCCCCTTCCTGCAACAACGCCAGCACCTCCCCCACCTCCGCCCCTTCCTGCGCCACCACCTCCCCTACCCCCGCCCCTGCCTGCTCCACGGGGGAGACGGTTCTTGACTTCCACTGAGGGAACCCTCAAGTCCGGAACCCTAACTCGCAGGGGAATAAGAAATTCCCTTATAGCGTAGTTCAATCGGCGTAACTGGTGGCAGATGTGAGATTTGTGAACTTCGAGCCCCGCCACCAAAATATTGTACTGATTTATACCATTTATCATCCTAGCTTGGCAATCATTCGCCCTTACCGCCTCTACTGCTCTAATGTGTGGGTCAGCGGCCAAATTCTGAGCAACCGCGATAGCCTCATTCCTTTCCGATCGTTCATTGAGAATCTCATTCAGCCTCTGTTGGATTCCCTCATATGATCCAAAGAATGAATTCATTACTTGGACGAAATTCTGATCTGCAAAAACCGAAAGTAAAGATTCAAGATCGGAAAGAAACCATCAGGTGTGGAGAACTGGGAGATTGGTGTTTGAACGACTTACCCCCGTCGATAAAATTCATTGCTGTAGTGGGTCGGATTAGCCCCAGAATCAGTAGTTCATCGTCAATCTTTGCGTTATGAGTATGGATAAGCTGAACCACATGCTCGCATAACTGTTTCTCCCTCTTATTGAACGAAGATGAGCGGTCTTTGATGAACCCCGCTAACTGGCCAACCTTCAGATTCAACTCCAGTGCACGAGATGGATCAGCGCCACCTTGGTTCTCCTCGTTGATGCAATCTTGAACCGACTGACCGCCAGCTCTGAGAAGGTCGTAATCTTCCATTACCATTTGTACGCCGAACATAGGCAGATCAAGAACCATCGCGGGATCTGACGACGATGAAGAAGGTGATCTCAATTTGGCTCTCGATCTGAATACTCGTCTACTAGTTGGGCTGTTTGGGCAGGGAGCCGTTCTTGGTGAATGGGAGGGAGAAAGAGAGAGAGGGAGGGGAAAGAGAAAGAGCGGGAAGGAAAGAGAGAGAGAGAGAGAGAGGGGCCGACGGTCAAGTAAATTGTGTGGATTGAAGGAGAAGGTCCACTTAAGTGTCCAAGCTTGAAACGACGACGCAGCATATCAGAATTCTGAACTTCAAATTCATTGCTTGGCGCCAACTCGTCCTTCTCTTCAGCGCCCACGGCCCACGGCCCACGTCCCACGGCCCACGCCCAGGATCCTATTTTTCGGTTCAACTTCCAACATCCTTTCTTTGTAACACTCTATCCTATTCGAAAAAAATCCAAAAATACATTGGTTCTTAACAAAATTCACAAAGTGCGCATGTTTTACATTCAAAGTTGTTGTCTAACGCAGTGAAGCTATTTCCCACGTATCAGAAAAGCGGTGAAATTATCACCGCCTAAAATTCTCCGCCTTTGTTAACAACACTCAAATAATCACCGCTTTAATAAAAAACAGGGAACACTGCACCGTTGTAGTACAAAGCGGTGATTTTTTCACCGCGCTAGGTTACGACGGTGAATAATTGTCATGTTTTCCATCCCTGGTAGGTGAATAATTAGGTCACAACCAACTAACCTTCACCGTCTTAGGGCAACGACGGTGAATGCACCCTGTTTACCAAATAAATCCCCCCTCCCACGTAGTTGTTGGAAAAATAATTCCCCCAATTTCTACGTAGCCTCTCCCCCATTTCTGTCAAATTTAAGCAAAATTTTTCTTCTCAACCTGCTTCCAGCAACTACGGTTACAGAATCTCCAATTTTTGGTATGATATAATTCCGTATTTGTAGACACCACATTTTGTTCGATCAAACACTCTTCTTAAAACCCAAATGGGGAAATCTATAGCGATTAACTAAAGAGTATATTTTGGACGAATTGGTTGAGATTAGCAGTGACAAGTCAATGTGGACCGATGATTACCAAATATACCCTTATTTGATGCGGACTTATTGGGCCTGGACTAGTTGTTTGCATGGCAAATCATAAACTATACAAGATTTGAATATAATAACGAATTTGTCACTCTAAGTATGCAACATTTAAGAGATAGTTCGAGGCATGGAGTTTAGTTTGGCTTCTTATGAATGAAAGTGGGCGGAATTGGATAAAGAAAACATAAGCTTTATCATTAAATGTCTATGCTAAACATTACAAGAAAGATCATATTTCATAATGGAAGCAAATATTTTAATACATAGTTGATTTACATGTACTTAAAATTAACACTTGATTTGGAGATCACTCTTTTATAAACCATAGACCTGCAATCGAAGAGAAAACCAGTCAGTTTCAAGCCCATATTCCAGGTCCACAGACTAAGCCCAAATAAAGTAGCTCAAGTCCAAGTAGCATAAGGCCAGACTCTTTTCAAGCCCAAACACAGACCAAACTCGGCCCAACAAAAATCCAACCATAACCGAACCAAAAGGCCATTCTTGGGCCTATAAACTCCAAACAGGTTGGTGCTTCTACTTCCCCACCTTCTCAATAAGATGTGCTGTCATATTTTTCAAATATATACTCAATCACCGTACAGTTATATCAGTCCACTTGCTAATTTATATTTAAGCAATTCATTTACTTTACGATTTATCTTTTACTTTCAATCGCTCCGTTTGCATAAATCATAATCTCCTCAAATCAATTTCATTCCAGTGTTAAATTCCTTAAAATTGAGCGTTTACTTGCTTTCCACATTAATTCCTAGGGGTCGTTTGGATGTGAAAATGTAATGCAGTAATTGAACCCAAGTACCACATAATGAAGTAATTAAGTTAAAAACCCACGTTTGGTAGAGCAAAAAGGGTATGGGAATTGGACCATGAAAATTGACTTCAATTCTGCTCTCTTAATTGTTATTGCAATTAGTCTCTCTCTCCTTTTTCTTTTTTCTCTGCCTTCTCTCTAGGCGATTAATCGTATTGACAGCGAGGGGTTGTCGCCGGCGCCCTTCCGGTGACCGGCGGCAGCCCTCTGCCCCTCTGTGTTTTCCTTTTCTCATTGCACTTCCTGTTTTACTTGTTCTCCTTCCTTCTTTTTCCTTTTCTCCCTTGTTTGGTTGTGTTTTCTGCCCGTTCCTGGGTGATTTGCATCCCATTTTAGGGTTCCTTTCTCCCCCATCTGTGGGATGTACTTTTGGCCTCTGATTTGTTTGTTTACAGATCTGGAGATGGTGACCGATCTAAGATGCGGAGGAGGCTAGATCTGATGTAGATCTGACTTGTTTTCTCCTCGTCTATCCCTAGTCTACTCCTTGTCTCACTTTGCAGGTCATGGTGTTTCGAAGATGCAACCGTATGGCGTCGGACACGGCTAGATGAGCTTGAAGACAAAAGTGCTCTTTCCTCTGTTTCCTCCACCGGCCGACCGATCGTCTCTGATGTCTTCTCTTTGATGGTGCGACGGGAAGCGGAGAGCGATTGGCTCGGGGTGGAATTGTCCCTCCATCCGGGTTGGTGGAAGATGTTTTATCTGCTTGGTGCATGGCGGCGTAGCTGGTGGGAAGTTGCGCTACAAGCGAATCAAGGAGGCGATGCTGGTCTTAGGCTGCGGCGGTTGAGGATTTGCAGAGGAGTAGGTTTCGATTAGGGTTTGAAAGCTGCGGCGGTTGAGGATTTGCAGAGGAGTAGGTTTCGATTAGGGTTTGAAAGCTGATTCATGTTCTGTTTGGGCTTTGGGTGTGGGCCCTATTGGGTTCTGGACCCGGATCGTTTGAGGCCTTTTGTTTTGGTTTTCAAATCTGATTGTAATCTGCTACTTTTCCGTTTGGGCTTCAGCCCGTTCGCACTCTTAATGAACTACTACTTTCAAAAAAAGAAATTGACTTCAATTACCACATTCATTATAATTGAGAATACTACATCTCCCCCTAGTAATTTGATATTACCACGTTTTCTTCCTTCTATTTCCAAATGTGTCCCTATGTCCTTTCTCTCCTTTCTTCCTTACTCCTTCTCCGATTTCGCCTAACTATTTCTTACAAGAGTAGCCCCTTCTTCTTCATTATTCATCAATGGCCCCTCTTCTTCTTCATCTCCCCTCACCTTCGTATATCTCCTCTAATTTGTCGTCAATTTCTTAATTTTGCATCCGCTTAATTATCCCATATGTGAATCCGACGATGGGGAATCTCTAGAGCATCTGTTTATTCGTCGTCCTATGGCTATCCTCCTTCGTAATGCCCTTGGCCTCACTCTCCCACCGGGTTTTGATCCTATTGTCGCAACCGCTCCTCGAGATCGGGGGATCCGTTGCGATGATGCTCGGAGTCGCCATCAACCTTAGTTTGTGGTGGGTCGAACACCTTTTGGTCCGGTTCCAACCTTAGGGTCGAAACCAGGTTCGGGTCTGCGAATTTTTAGAGTTCTGGGTTCGGGAGTACAGTCACGTGTGAGAAGTGTATTCACGCCCCACAACGCCCCAAGATGGGTACTACTTAAAATCGATAATCATTTAGGGTTGGGTGTGTTATTATTATTTGGCTTATTACATATTTAATTATAAGATTTGATTCATTAGGTAGTTGTTATTTAAAAATGTTAATTACGTATCTTGGAATCCAATTGGATTAATGAGTTAAAATAGGCTTATTGGTATGCGTTTAGATTATCCGTCTATTAACGCAAAATCTCGATAGTAAAGAAAATATTTTTGGTTAGTTGGATTTTACGTCTATTGACGTACATAGTGGGAATGAAAAAGGTTTTAGATTAGTTGGACTCGAACCTATTGGTTGCCTACGTACTCGAGTGGTCGGGATCAAAGTCCACGTAGTTCGGTTATGTTGATTTATTTTTAAAGAAAGGAACCAAACACGCTCTATTGACTCGTGTTTAAGTTTTGATATTTTGTAGGATAGAAGAAATTTTCATCTTACGAAATTTTAATCTGAATGGTTAATAGCTTTAAAAGAGACTTAATAAGAAAATACTATCACAATCTATTAACCATAACATTTTGTATTAAGAATTTTTAGAAAAGAAATATACGTATGTAGATAATTATTTCAAATGAAGTTAACGATTCTTATAAAAATCAGTGTTAGAAGTTTTTTCCACGAGATGGACCAAGTAATTTATCTTACTTAAGTGTAAGTTACGTATTAAGTTTATTTAATTTAAGAATCATTCAATTTAATATATGAATAATTAGCAGGCCACTAACCTAATGGTTAAATTTTTTATGAGAGCTTTATAACGATCCTAAGGTTAGTGGTTCGAATCATGGGATGGACTAATTTTTGTTTTGCTTCGTTTTAAGTTAAAGTGACGTCGTTTTGGACAGGGAATGTGGCAAGTGGCAACGTAAAAAATAACGGAGAAGGGGTCGAAAATGGAACCCTAGCCGCATTCTAATCTCAATCTTCCCCTCGTTTCTTCTCTCTGCCGATTTGCGGGTTAATTGCACCGCATACCATTTAAATATTGCTTTTGTTGCATGCTAACCACTTAACATTTTTTAGTTGCAACTAAATCACATAATACTACTTTCGGTTGCACCGTTATATTTTCCGTCCATAAACTTAACCGTGGGTATCTTATGGTAATTTTCCGTGTATGCGAGCATTCCAGCTCAACTTGGTTGCTGAGTCGGGGCCACCAAGTTTTCAATGGCCCACATCTAAAAATTTCTTTTCCGAGCAAAAAAGCGGTTGATCATTCCGTCTTCCTTTCCCCTTGCTTCCGACACTATATTTGAAAAAATATCTCATTCCCAACCAAATAACAAAGCAAATAAAAGGGTGACATAAATAACGCTTGGAGCGATTTGCATTACCCTCTCTCTCGTTTTCTCTCAAAATCCCTCATAAAATTGACGATCCAACACAATCCTTCTCCTTCTTTCCTGTTCGCACTCGATCGGCCATCTCTCTCTCTCTCTTTCATTCTGGAAATGACGAGGAGATTGGAAGAAGGAAACCACGACGGCGAAAAGGGGGATTATGATACACGCCGATGACGATACCGACGACGGCAACAGAGGTAAGATCGCCCTTTTCTAATTGCATGTCGATTTTAGGGTTTTGATTCCAATTGGGGAGATCTTTTGGGTTCTGAACCCTTTTATTTTGTTTTTTTTTTCGTTATCAATCGAGGGAAGGGAGAACGAGGGTCGACGAATTAGATGGCGATGAGGTCGTCGGTGATGGTATTAGGAAGAAAAGCTGAGGGAGCTCGGGTGACGCTGCCGCCGACTGACACGTCGAAGAGGTGAGTGTAGTTTGGTTCTTGTCATTAATGAATTTTGGATTCTGAGGGATTCATGGTGACTGTTTTAGATGGAATTATGGTTGATAGGTTCTTACTTTAGCTCTTTTGCTTTGAAATGCAGATTGTCGAGAACATTGGCAAATACAGGTGACACCTCCCTAAACACATCTCAAGACCTGTTTGGGGATTCTAAAACTAAACATAGATTTCATGGTCGAGTTAAATGGTAATCTATGCTTGTTTGGAGGGTTTTGCTAATCTGAAGTTCTGTGTAGTATTTATGTGAGTTTTGGGTTTGATGAGGTGAAGGTTTTGATGATCTGAAGTTATGGGTTTTGAAATGAGGTTTGGTTTGGGGTTATGGTTCTAAAACCGAGATTTTATGCTTGATTACAGTTTGAGGCTGGAATTGTCTGTTGTGGGTAATGGTTGTGATTGAGTTCTCTTTGTCGTAATTGGAAATATGGGTATCTATGTTGGTGATTTAGGAATTGGTTGACTTGATGAACTGTGGGTGTGTGATGGGGGTTCCTGAATATGGTAATTGTGTGAAGTTTGTTGGGGGTTCTCTAAATCTGGTATGTCAATCAGAATTGTTTGAAACCGGATTTACATGTCTATATTTTGAGAAGTGCATGGTTGTGTATTTTGGGAAAGTTAATTGATTTTGATGATTCAAAGAATGGTTCAAATCTGAAAAGTGGTATGTTGTGCTGTATTTGGTTGTTGGTTTTGTCGAAAATAGAGGGAGGATTTAGAAACAGAAATAGAGGGAGAGCCCTTTAAACAAAAGAAAGGTATTTCAAAAAGGCTTGAGTCTTTGTGTTTATTGGCTTGCTTGCTACTGTTTTCCAGATTGAGATTTGGTAGCTTATGGATGTGATGTCAATTTAGTTATTTATATGGTGGAGTGCTAAATAAATCAAATAATCAAGAGATTAGGAAGCAAAGAACACAGAGTTGGAAAGTACATATAATATGTACTTGCTTGTGATGTGCTTAATCAACGAAATAATTAAATGGAGATCAGTCAATGAAAAGGCTAAAACAGATAATAAAAAAAAAATTAATGAACTTGTAACGAAAGCAATAAATCAGATCTGTTGATGTATTTTGCTATCATGGTCAGACTAACCATCTTGTAATTTGAATGGGGTTGCTTTGAGCTTGATTGCTTTTGGAGTCTTAAGGTCAGCTTATAATTTGATTGGGGATTCGATATTACCAACCTTGATTGGTTGTAGTTTTGTTTTGGGATGAATGGATGACTTTGCCTCCTTTTCTCCAAGCCTTCTCGTCGCTGCCTTTGTTGTTTCTTCCTGATGGCTCCTTCTTCCTTTGTTTGATTTGTTGTGTGGTTGTACGGCTAAAGAGGAAGAAGAGATTTGACGGCAGAGTTTTTGCTCTTTCTGCTGTCTATATGTTTAGGAGGGTAAAAGGAAGTGTGAATAATTGTAGTTTTCTTCTCTTTGTGTGTGAAAACTCAGAGGAAGGCTAAGTATGTTTTCTTCTCTAATCTGTCTGTTCTTTGTTCTTGGACAACAAGTATTCAACAGTGTATTTGTGTTTTTTTTGTTGTTGAACCGGTCTGGTTGGGTCAGAGCTGACCGGGTTGACTGGTTTTGACTCATGTTGACTGGCTTGACCAAGTTGACTTTTGACTTTAGTTGATTTTGTGCTTGGGCTTTGACTTGAGCTCTTTAGCTTAATATTGATTGTAAGAACTATTTTAATTAGTTGTGATATATCATTTAATATTTATTTAGTAATTGTACTTGTAATTTTTAGTTTGTATTTCTAATCGTAATGTAATTATTATCATCAATTGTTAATCATAATGTAATTGTTAATAAAAAAAGATTTGTTATTGATTTCTTTCGCACCAAAATCCAAAGCCCAAATCTCGCAAAGTCCAATTCAACTAGTCAATTCACGCGATGAATAAATTGAGCGAATGCTAAATTTGTATAATCAAAACAAAACAAGTCAACTCAATTGAGTTGCAACAAGTCGACTCTCCCTATCAAATTGTACCAATGCGAATGCTTAATTCGTATAATCAAAACAAAACAAGTCTACTCAAATGAGTTGAAACAAGTTGACTCTCCCTATCAAATTGTACCGATCGAGATTTGCTATTGCTTAATCTCCATTGAGTTGTGACAAATATAACCAATCACAATCACTATAAATATGTTTTAGCTAGGAGTTCATTTAAGATTTGCTATAGTAAATTTTAACAAAAATTTAGTTAAATCTGTTTGGACCCGGACAAAAATTGGTGTCTACACCTACCTTTCATTTTGCTTTGTTTTGGTGTACTTTGTTGTGCCATGGTGCTCTGCCTACCATTTCTGACTGGCTCCTTCTTTGTTGGCGTCTATGGAAAGGGCGTAATAATGTTGTTTTCTCACAGTATGCCCAATTCACTATCCCTATCCTTCGCGGTCAATTCCATTCCCATCAAGATTCCAACCGCCTCGCCATAGTCGCTCCACCACCCTAACTAATCATGGCGCCGCGCAACAGGGCTTCTCCGGACGATTTATGTGGCACTTATCGGGGCTTTCGTTTGGCTGTTGATAGTGTGACTTCTCACCACCAGTCTGGCGCCATTGGTATAGTCGGTTTTACGGGAGTTGTTCCGTCCTTCGCGTTTGGTTCTTTTCTCCCGCGGTATCTCCGACCCAGGATTGGTTGAGCTGCTAGCGATAAGGGAAGCGTTGTATTTGCTATAACGGTGGCATTGGCATGATAAGGAGGTTCTGCTTACGAGGGATGCCCAAGTTATTATTGACAAATTAGTCCCCCGCGACATATCTGATGCTCGTGCAGGTGCTATTTTTTATGAGGTTCATGCCTTATTATTACAGTTGCCTAAGGTCAGTTTACAGTTCACACCTCGAGATGTGAATCAGGCTGCCCATTCAGTGGCGAAACAAGCCTTATGATTTTCCTGGTCTACTACCTTTGTTGTTTGACTTTTCCTATTTGTTCTATCTGTAATTTGATAAGTGAGTGTGTTGATCTATTGTAGCCACTCTTATCCTTACCTTGTAAATCTAACAAGATTTATTTGACAAAAAAAGAGAGATGGATTGTATTTTGAAAGGAGAGAGAAGAAGAAAAGGGACGTTTGGGCTGGGTAGAGAAGTGCTTGTGCCTCCTGATCCCCTGTTTAAGTAGATTCCAACTCAGCTAACCACGCAGGTAGTACAACAGTAATAGGCCTACACTCTCCCTGAACAACCATGGTAGTAGCAAAATTAGGATGCCTAGACAAGACATCAGCAACCTGATTGAACTTGCCCTGTCTATACTGAATCTCAAAGTCCAGACCAAGGAGCTTAACCAACCCCTTTTTTTTGGATCTGTGTGTGTATTTTCTGCCCAAGAAAATGCTTGAGACTCTCATGATCAGTCACAATCTTGAATTGTCTCCCTTCCAAATAATGACGCCACTTGGTGACAGCCAGAATCACAGGCAAATACTCCTTCCCATAAGTCGACAATCCTTGTTTCCTTGGGCCCAAAGCTTGATTGTGATAAGCTAAAGGTCTACCCTCTTGAGACAGTACAACACCAATGCCCACTTGCATCAGTCTCCAAAACAAAGGCTTAGTAAAATCCGGAAGAGTTAATACTGGAGCCTGCACCATAGCCTGTTTAAGAGAATCAAAAGCAAGCTGAGCCTTATCAGACCACTGAAAACAATCCTTCTTTAGTAAATCAGTGAGTGGTTTCCCAATCACCCCATAATTGTGCACAAATTTCTTGTAGTGACCAGTTAATCCTAAGAACCTCCTCAATTCTTTGACAGTCTTGGGAACAGGCCACACCACCATGGCCTCCACTTTAGCCGGATTAGTAGTCACACCCTCCTGGTTTATAATATATCACATGTAGTCAATTTGAGTTTTACCACAAGAGCACTTCGAGGGCTTGGAAAACAGTGTATTGCTTCTGAGGATAGACAGTGCTGCTGTCACATGCTCTCTGTGGCTGGCTTGATCCTTGCTGTAAATCAGTATATCATCAACAAATACCAGAATGAACTTCCTGAGGTAAGGTGCAAAGATCTTATTCATCAATGCATGGAATGTAGCTGGAGCATTATTTAATCCAAACGGCATCACTGTAAACTCATAGTGCCCTTGATAAGTTCTAAAGGCAATCTTGTGTTGATCTTGAGGATGCATTCTAATTTGATTATACCCTGACAATAAGTCCAACTTTGTACAGAATTTAGACCCTCTTAATTCATCTAACAGTCATTAATAACTGGGATTGGAAACTTATCTTTGACGGTCAGATCATTAAGTTGTCGATAGTCCACACAAAACCTCCACGATCCATCCTTCTTGAGTACCAGTAACACAGGTGATGCATAAGGACTCCAGCTAGGCTGTATATATTGTGATTCCATCATATCTTTCACAAACCTATCCATCTCATTTTCTGAGGAATGGAGTAACGATAAGGTCTCAAGCTCACATGTTGAGAATTAGGCTTCAATGGAATTGTATGATCACACTCACGAGCAGGTGGTAGTGTTTGTGGCTTCCCAAACACATCAGAAAACTCCTCCAGAACTGGTGCTAAGAACTCAGGCACTGGACTGTTCTTGTTGGACTTTCCTTCATCAACCACTATACTCCACAACTGCCCAACAAAGACAGCCTCTGACTGATGCATCAACTTCTGAAGCTCTTGCCAGAAATGGCCATGCACTGAGCCATATCTTGAATGCCATGCAGAACAACTTCCTGCCCTTCCCAGGCAAAGAATAACTGGAGATTGACAAAATAAAACGTAACTGGGCTAATGGTTTTAAGCCAATCTAAACCCAGAACAACATCATTAGAACCCAGACTCAAGATCCTCATGTCATATGTGAAATTTTTACCTTGCATTTCCCAACAGAATCCCTTGCAAACTAAGTGACTTAAAAGAGTAGTACAATCCGCCAGTTTAACACGTAAGGGGTTGCTTGCTTGGACCAATGGACACTGAAGAGCCTTGGCCTTCTTCTCACTCAGGAAGGTGTGTGTACTCCCAGTGTCTATCAAAATAAAGACCCTATCCTGCTTCACTCTTCCTTGGACAACCAATGAATTTGCCAAGCCCCACTATTCAAAGCCTGCATAGACACCTCTTCTAACTCAATGGGCACTAAGTCAGAACTGGAACCCAGTAATTCCTCTTTCTCAGGTCCAGTGCACTCCTCCACTGGTCCATCATCACTGTAGCTTGCAACATATTGATTTGCTTCTTTTGTTCACAGACATGGCCAAAGAAATACCTTTCGCCACACTTAAAGCACACCCCTCACTACAACAAACTGCATCTTCTGTGACAAGTATTTTCTGTAATGATGTCAATTTCATCACAAAAGATATACATTATGTGACGAATTTTTTTGCTCGTCACCGAAAGATATCAATTTTGATTGACTTCTAACAAATACCATACGTGACAAAACTATACTTTTATGTAACGAAATTGAGCGTTACCTAAAGTATTTTTTTATATGAAAAAAATTATTCGTCACATATAGTGATTGAGCTTGCGTGACGAAAAACAATGGTGACATAAAATTATTTATTGTAAATTCTTTTTATTCTTTGATAAAAAATAATTGGGGATGAGTTGTGTTTTTTTTCAAAAATAGTTAGATTCAATATAGGATTGGATAACTAAACTTAATATTATTTTTATATTTTACCATCTGAAACCATGGGTGCAGTGCATGTATAATCTATCCAATTCTTTTGGTTTCCCACGGAATGAAAGTATAATAAAATAAACTATCTTACATGAATAAACATTGCTAGCTTACACTCGATAATCTAACCCTCTCCGCCAGCTTACACGTTAGTTGCCTCGGGGGAAAATAGGAAAAATCTCAACCTTACAAAACTCACCCACCTTATCCTTATCTCTCCGCCAAGAGACAAAACCATTCTCTCTCTATTTTTTGTCGATCAAAATAGAAGACAACAGGGACGGAGCCAGGATTTGAAATTAGGGGGGGCCGATAAATTTTTTTTTTTTAATGACATAATGAAGAACAAAATTAAGTTGATGAATTTTTTTCGTAGATTTACACAAATAATCGATGATTTCACTACGAAACAAATAGGCGATTAATAATTCATGGATAAGATACCACCTTTTATTGCAATCAAAACAATTATTGTCACAAGGACATGCAATGAAATCAAAAATTGAAATCAATTTAGCACAACATTCTGTAAATTCATGAAGAAAATATTCATTAGAATCTTGAAAAACACTATAACACAATTACTTTTTTTTTTCTAATAACGACGATTTAACTTCAAAAAATTAAGAAAAATTATATAATTTATGGATTAGATCAAACATTTTCTTGCATCACATTCAAATGTAATTATTAAGGTTACTACAATGAATGGTTAGGGAGTTTTCTTGCTATATTTCTTGCATCAAATGTAATTAAGATTACCATAATGATGAGTGGTTTCTTTGCAAAATTTAAAAGGGTTATATGTATAATATGCCCTTTATTATGTGGTTTTATCAAACATGCCCCTCTATTATTTTTTACATCAGTTTTGTCCCCTGTTTTATTTATTTGGGTCTCATCATAGTGAAATTATTAGAATTATTTGGCTATTCAAAAGGACCAAAAAATTCTAAAGTAAAATTATTAGAGATATTTTAGACATTTGTGTCCCCCAAACCAAAATTCGGTCGTGGTTCACGATTTTTGAATGAAAATTTTAACATAAGGGCATGTTTGATAAATTTTCTAAAGTATAAAGACATGTTTGATGTAAAAAATAGTAAAAATGCATGTTTGATAAAATGACATAATAGATGGACATATTTTACCAATAATCCAATTTAAAAAGTAAAATTGAAGTATTGAATAACTATGAAAGATGTAAGAGATGTAAGGAGTAAGTGAACTTGAAATCAGAAAAGGAGTAAATAAAAACGGCTAAATTGCAAGTTTGGTCACTCGAATTGCAACAAAATTTCACGTTTGGTCACTCGAATTCGTTTATTCTATTCGTAGTCACTTAAATTAGTTGAATAGTCCAAGTTCGGTCACTCTCCGTTAACCTCCGTCAGACTCCGTTAGTCCCGTCAGTTAAATGCTGACGTGGCTAACAGAGATGCCTAGTCATCCAATTTTAACCCAAGAAAAAACAGAAATTGACCCGCCACGTCAGAAAAACATGTCGCCTCATATAAACATAACCCAACCTAAAAAAAAACCATTAACCCACCCAGAAAGCGAACCCGTGACCCATCCACTCTTCTTCTTCTTCCTCTATACCCTGCTTCCCAGCCTACCAGCTCCCACGCTGTAAAAAACGTCGAGGTTTTGTTCGATTGCTGAGCTCAACAGAGAAGAATCGCCCGACAGAAACGCCGTCGATGTAGCAGCCACGAACGACGTAGCTGCCGTCACTAGTCCCGCCCTGTACAACACGACCTGAAAGTTCCCAAATTGGGCAAAAGTAAGGAAATTGAAGGACGACCCAATTAAATACAAAGGAAAGTGCGAAGTGGGGTTTGGAAGCTTTAATTACCTCTCGGACGTCGGAGTCTTCGACTCTCCAGGGACGGCCTTGCAGTTGATTAATCCTCTTCCATTTCGTGGAGTTTGGTATTTGTAATTGTGACGACATGGAGATGAGGAGTGGGGCGAGTTTCGGGATGGCGTTGAGGGGGGTGATTGTTGTGATGGAAGACGTTGGACCATGGCGAAGAACCGGCTTTTGGAAGACGTTGGACCATGGAAGACGTTGGACCATTAATTTCCAACCACCTGCTCGGCTCCACGTCTTTCTTGGGGAATTCCTCTGTTGGACCATGGCGAAGAACCGGCTTTTTTGGTTCCCCGGCGGCGGCGGAAGCAGGGTATAGAGGAAGAAGAAGAAGGGTGAATGGGTCACGGGTTCGATTTCTGGGTGGGTTAATGGTTTTTTAGGTTGGGTGGGTTGGGTTGTGTTTATATGAGGTGGCATGTTTTTCTGACGTGGCGGGTCAATTTCTATTTTTTCTTGGATTAAAATTGGGTGACTAGGCATCTCTGTTAGCCACGTCAGAAGTTAACTGACGACACTAACAGAGTCTGACGGAAGTTAACGGAGAGTGACCGAACTTGGACTATTCAACTAATTTAAGTGACTACGAATGGAATAAACGAATTCGAGTGGCCAAACGTGAAATTTTGTAGCAATTCGAGTGACCAAACTTGCAATTTAGCCAAATAAAAACTTACCTTCTCCATGCTTCGAACCCCGGCCAATGGCAATATAAGGTGACAACAACAAACATTCCAACCAGTTGTGCTAGTTGCAAATTTTGCAACATACTCGGTATTATACCTTATATAACATCTTAGGGGGAGCCCAGCAAGCTGGCTCCGTCCTTGGAAGACAAGCTACGGCTAGGGGTGGATTCGGTTCGGTTCGGTTCGGTTATAACCGATAACCGATTGGTCGGTTACCGGTTAACCGAACCACCATCTCCCCCTATCGAACACCGACCGGTCGGTTATCGGTTAGTTGGTCGGTTAACCGAGATAACCGAAAAAATGATGGTGGTTTGGTTTTAACCGGGTAAAATTATTAGAATCGCCTAAAATGAAAGGTTCTAACTTACATTTCTACATCTAAATCACACCCAAAGTAAAGTCTCAATCACTTTTGCATAGAAAATAATACGCCCCTGGGGGGTGTATGTTTATCAAAGTCACGCAGCTAACGACTCAATCGAGGAATCGATTGAGCTCGAATCAAGAACAATGCGTTCTTAATACGAACTTGGATAAAACGGAACCAAAAGGACAAATCCACACCTGGGGATAGCTCGATTGGTATAAAAGGGTAGTTGCTCGACCACGATTGAAGTGACTATTCAATCGATACACAAGCTCAGCAAGTTTGGAATCCACCAAACCCAAAACAAGTCGCAACTTGCACAAACCAAACGGTTTCGATTTTTATTCAACAAAGTCTTATTTTTTTACAACGTAAATGGAGGGCTATTTATAGCCAATAAAACCTAATACAAATCTAGATGAACAAGGAAACAATTAAGGTAAAAACAAACTCTAAAAAGGACTCAAAATTCGGCCATAAACTTCCTTTCTTGGCGCGCAAGTAATCTGCCCGCAAAACAGTCAAAAGGCAGCTTTCGTACTAACTTCGCGCCTTTTGTTCGAAGCCTTCCCAAACTCCAATCCTTCATCCAATTCCTTCACTTTGTACATAAACATACCTAGTTTCATGTTGTGGAAGCCTTTGGACTTGAATCAGATCCATACTCCTCGAATCAAGCTCCAAAGTAGGCTTCACAAAACAGTTTCCAGACTTAACCATTTTCTGGCAGTTTTCCAGTTTTGAGGTAGCAACTTTGAGGCCTTGGAAACCAATCTTAATGACATCATCTGGATCCAAAAAGCATACCATTGGAAACATGGAAACTTTATCTGCAAAAAAAACTCTTGATCTTCAATTTCCATTGAGCCATTTGTGAGATACAAGCTTCCAAAGTAGGCTACCTGAAACTGTTTCAACACTGTGCCAAAAATCAGAATTCTTCAAGTGAGGTGAGATAGCTTCTTTGACAAGCAATTCTGAATTGTGGATTGATCCAATTGGGATCATATCAGAAAATACATCTAAATCACCAAATTAATGTCTCAAATTTAACAACATTAAGTTATAAACTTTATAACCGGGTATTTTCACGTCGTTTTGGTGAGGTGGGTGGTCGGTAGGTTATTTTCGGTTATTGTCGGTTAACTGGATAACCGGTTTTCGGTTACTCGGTTAACCGAATTACCTATTAGGAGCTCCGACGACCGAAGCATATAATTTTCGGTTATTGGTTAACCGGTAACCGCCGGTTATTGGTTTAACCGGCCGGTTAACCGGCAACCGATAACCAAACCTCCAGCCCTAGCTACGGCTGCTGTGATACCCTTCGTCGCTTGTCGTTACTCTTCTCTGAGTTGTATCATCGTTGGTGATTGTTGGGCTTAATTCCGGCTCAACAACTCAGGTAAGAATTGCTTTCATATTCTATGCTTTTCATTTCATCCCTTCTTCGTCTTCCCGAACTCTTTCCCCATCGACTCTAACCCTAATTTTGCTTAATCCATCCATCACAGCAGAGTGGGTTAATAAACTCATCATTCAATATCTATAATGAAAATGTGTTTCACAGTGAGTTGTGTTTGGTTTAGAAGAGAACTAAAATTTGAGGGTTAACTATTTGAATAATGGTTGGGTGTCTTACAAATTGAAATCCCATTGCAAAGTGAGCTTTACCTATTTAGTTAAGTACAGAGAACTCTGTCTTGACTCAGGTGGAAAACGAATAGGTGTCTCATCTAGGGATTGTTTGAGATCATCTTTTTCTTAGGCTTTAGGAATATTGTCGATAAATTAGATTAAGCAACATATATTCTGTGACATTATTTATAGTGAAGCCTTAGCTAGCTGGGATGGGGGGGATAACAACCACGTTTAAGAAAGCCTTAATATCATTCTATTTGCTGTTTTGTTCTTAAAAAAAGGTAATGAGAAAAGTGATTGATTGTGGTTACACTTTCCCAACTGTCTAACTTGAAATTGAATGATGTAAAGAAGAAAGGAAGAGGACCTACACAAGGTGTTGGATTGCACAAGTTGAATGAAAGAGTTGGTGCCAAAATGACTATCCATGTGGATCCATTTTATGGAATGCCTTTAACGGTAAATGAAAGCAACAAATATTCAAGTGAAATTGGACAAATTGCCAATGAATATGTCTGGCCTATTTCCAAGGTGGATTTGAAAGAGATAATTCTTCCTGAAGTATTAGCCAAATTATCAGTAAGTAACTTCAACCATCTTATTTTCTGGAAAAATTCCAAAATACACACGTTATTAAAAAAAATTCTCAAAATACATACGTTATAAAAAATATTCCCAATCTACACATGTTTGGACTTCACCGCGGCTGTCAACCGCAGTGAATAACATCACCGCGGTCGTCAACCGCGATGAATGCTTCACCGCCATTGCCCGAAGCGGTAAATATCATCATGTCCATTCACCGTTGGTGTCCCAAGCGGTGATGGCCTAAAGCGGTAAATATCAACCATGCTTTCTGACGACCTCCCCAACAGTGGCGCATCTGTTCCCATCTTAACAGTGGCGCCGCAGCCGCCGACCTCTCGGCTCGCGTCCGAAGGACCTTCGGATGATTCATCTACGCTGTAGACCACATCGTGATACAGATTCGTCGAATAACGACCAAGAGCAATCGGCAATGTCCAAATTGGCATCGGAAGATGATTGGGAAGGCGGAGGCGGAGGTGGCCGGTCCTTGGGTAACGATAAATCTGAGGAAGGTCTGGGGAAATTCTCATCCAGGCCGAGTTCCAAATCGAGGCCAAAATTGGAGCATTCAAAGAGCACGCCAGAGTGAAGGAGGCCGGGACAGGAGACAACGAGCTTGTGGAGTGCAGACCAGTCGCCGGTGGAATCGGGGAGAGGGTAGGAGATAGGTGACGACGGCGGGGATGGTGGCTTTGCATTTGGATTTCCAGCAGGCGTTATGGAGAAGAGAGGAGAACTTGGAGCAGGCGAGGCCGGCTCGTTGCGAGGGTCATTTTGAAGCTTGAACAAGATTTTGGGGAGGTCGTCGGAAAGCAGGGTTGATATTTACCGCTTTAGGCCATCACCGCTTGGGACACCAACGGTGAATGGACAGGATGATATTTACCGCTTCGGGCAATGGCGGTGAAGCATTCATCGCGGTTGACGGCCGCGGTGATGTTATTCACTGCGGTTGACGGCTGCGGTGAAGTCCAAACATGTGTAGATTGGGAATATTTTTCATAACGTATGTATTTTGGGAAATTTTTTTTAATAACATGTGCATTTTGGGAATTTTTCCCTTATTTTCTGAATTCATTTGTATGAGAACTGGGTATGAGAGTTTAGGGGAGAATGGTAGCAGTAGTAAGATACATGGAAGCCATAATATTGAACCTCTAATATTGGCTATGTATCTTAATGTAGGTAAACTTGAACATCACCAACATGAGTGAGGTTGAGGGTCATATTTGGGCGAAGTTCCAAAGCTTGGTTAGAACCAAAAGGGGTAGGCTACATGATGATTACAAAGCATGTGGCGGTGGGGCTAAGGCAAGAGAAACTATACCAAAAAATATTGATGAGGATACTTGGAAACATCTATGTGATTATTGGGATGACATACTTGTCCAGGTATACTTTTTTATATTTTCTAGTAACTGGTTTTTTGGTTTTGACAAACTTAGATTTACTAAGTTGTTTATTGTAGGCTAAGTGTAAGCAAAATGCATTTAACCGAAGCAAGTTAAAGCATCCACACAACCAAGGACCCAATGCATTTGTGCCCTCGCTTCATGAAATGGTAGTTTCCTATGGTTTTAACATGTGATGATTGTTTATAATGAATTATATTATCTATGAACAGATAATGTTGTTTGAAACATGTAGAAAGCACGTGAAAAGCTTAAAGGCAATGATGACTTCACTAAGATGGATTTCTATGAGTGGACAAGAAGTAAGGATGGAAAATGGATCAATAACAATGTGAAAAAAGCACACGTAAGTTAGGTTTTTAATTATATTTTAGTCCTTATAATAATGGATGACTTATGGCCATCTGGAGGTGAGTTTTCCTTATATATATATATATATTATAAGTTTGGAGCTTTTAGTATATGGAGAGTATATATGTAAAGTCTATACCTCACGATAAATGAAAACTAAACATTTTAACTTTATCTTCTGTAATTTGGTGAAGTGCTTACTTTAAAAGCTAATAAAAAGGAAATGGTTATGATATGAGGGGATTAAGAATATTAATATTATTATATAACAACAATCATATTTTCAGGAGAAGATGCGAGCAAAGGTGGATGAAAGCAAAGACACCAACCATCCTATTAATGGAAATGATGCATTTAATGATGTCCTAGGAACCAAATCAAGTGATTGGGAAAGCCTCGGACATGGTCCACCTCCTCCAGCTAAAAAGGCCACATACAAGGAATTATATGAGCGATACAGGAGACTAGAAGAGCAAAACAGCTTGTTGTTGCACGAGTGCGACAATTACAAGAAACAATTGATTTCTACCAACAATAAGATGAAGGAACTCGAGGACAATCATAATGAACAAATGGCTTCTTCAATGGATAGGGTGAAAGAACTAGAGAAGAAGGGTGCATTCTATGACAACATAGCCTGCCAATTATTGAAACAAGGAACAGTCACCTTGGACAATGGTAAGATACACGAAATTATCCATTTCAATAGTCTATATATTATGATTGAGCTTAGAATATGTCTAGAGATAGGGATAATTTGTCTACGATTGAGTTAGTACATTTGTCATTTTTCAAGAATGAAGGGAAAATGAACTTTATTTCCACCTGCTACAATTCATTAGATTAATGAAGCAATGATTGGTATGCATGAATTTGCAGCATGTACTCTACTTTGGAAACACATCAGCAACTCCCTATCTATTACTTGCCTCTCTTTCGCACATAATAAATAGATAGAAAAGAGGTGTAATTGTGGAAAGTAACAACTAAGGGCTAATAAAAAGATGTGAGCTCATAGAGAACATGAGGTTGTTGGTAGATAATAGTTGGCATGTGGATTGTCATTAGTATAAGTTTCGATGGTATTCTCTTTATTTTTTGAGATTAAAGAAGTTGATTCACATTTATAAAAAAAATAAGCCATGCTAGGTTTTTCTATCTTATGAGATTTGTAGCCTTAGCTGCACTTTGTGTTTATGACATGATATCTTTATATATGTGCTTACAATGTGCTAGTTTTATATTGCAGATCCAAGGTGAGGTAGATAGCCTACTGATTTTGAGTAATGAGAGTGCTTTAGGGAGGAGTCAATGGCCATGCTTTGTGTCAGCGTGCTATGTTGAAGATGTAAATCTCTTTGAAACACGTTGTCTTATTTTTGTGACCATATTTTGTATGTGTCAATCCCGAAATCTAACTCTCTATTAATTATATGTTAGAGAGATGGAGCATGTGTTCACTTCAGTTGAAATGCTTCATGTTCTTGGATGTGTAGGCACATGATATTATGTAAACTTACATTTTTACTTGAGCTATATGAATGACAGGTGGATTTTAACAAGAAAATTATGTCATCTGAAATTTAGTTCGTCACAAAAAATGTAACATTCGTCCCCAATTAGCAAGACTGAAGAACAATAATTTTTTTTGTGACAAATTTCTTTGTTACCTAAGGGTTTTGATAGGCACCAATGGGCACTGTCACATGTGGCAGATGACATGGCGCCAACAAGGTGACAACATGGCAGCTGCACATGTGACATGTATGGAAGACTAGTAGCATAGAGATGCTCCTAGGATTCTCCACCTTAATAGAGAGCTTAATGGTGCACTTATGAGTCACATAATGGGTGACATTTATAGAGTGCATAATGGGGGGGACTTAATGGGGTGTATTGATGTAGAGGGACATTATGAGGGGCATTGATGCCTTGTATGAGGAGATGCCTATATAAGGAGCCATCTCCCTCACTTGTAACTCATTCCATCATTTTTTAGAGTAATACACACTAGAGAGTTCTCCCAATTCCTTTGTCTTTGTTCTTGTTTCTTTGTTTGCAAGTGAGTTGGAGCAAAGCAGTTAAAATCGGGATTTTACCGAAAATAAAAAATCGGGGTAAAATCGAAATCGTAAAATCGAATCGTAGAATCGTAGGTTTTTAAGTACCATATAGAAATAAACATATAATAATATTAATAAGGTAAATAATTAATAACACAACGACTTATAACATTTAAAGTGATAATTTTCAAGATTAATGTTCCAAAATCATCATTTTAATTGGTATTTAATGCGTAACTCAAAATAATTTATGAGGAACGGATAGAGCTCATGGGGTTTGGCTCTTGTTTTTCATGTTGTGTCTAGGTAGTTTAACTCAAAGTAGTATCCCAACATCGTCTACTAAGCATGATTTAAAACTAAGAATAAATGAAATCCAATAAAATAATCAATGTCATTGGTTGGGTACAAATATATTCATTAATCAAATAGTTTATTAATAATGATGTTAATTCTTACGCACTTACAATATTCTGACAATTGTTTTACCGATGAGTTAAACAAGGAGAAGGGAAAGGGGTTGACCGAACCCTAATTAGTTATTTTTTCTTCTTTTCAAATGTTCTTTTAATAGGAAAAATATATGAGAAGATTCCCGTCATTGCCATTTCCACCGAAACAATTCTGCTTCAATTGAATTGGCTTAAGCTCCCTATTTTGTTCACATAGGATCAAAATCCCGATTTTGGTACGATTTAAGGATTTTAACGATTTTGGTACGATTTTGAACGATTTTAAGGTCCACGGATTTTATAGTAAAATCATGATCGGAATCTCTAAGTAAAATCCTAAAATCCTACGATTTTACGATCAAAATCCCGATTTTGACTGCATTGGTTGAGAGAAAGGCTGCCTAGCGCTCTAACGGAATTGAGAGCTAGGGCCGCACGATCGAGAGTAAGGTCGTGACAAGTGGTATCAGAGCCCGGTTCGGCTTTGTGCTAGCAAAGTAGAAGCAATAGTCAGACGAAAAGGAAGAGTCTCACCAAAAATGTCAGGATCAGAAGTCAATGACGACGTTGAGAAGCAACGTGGAAGAGAGCCCACCCCAGGTGCGAGAACAAAAGGTACGCCGAGCACTCGTGATCCTCTCAAGTCTCTAGAGAGGCGAGTCTCGAGGATGGAGGTGAAGCTTTCCGAAGATGTCTCCGCCATCGAGGATATGGGAGCTAACTTCGCCCAAGTCCAAAGCGATGGTCAAGGAATGGCTGGTAGGTTGACAAGCTTGGAGATCAACCATGAGGGGATGCGAGAAGAGCTCGTGGCTCTCATCACCAACACCATCTCCGAATCCATGAACAACGCGATTGAAGTTGTGAAAGAGCATGTCCAGGCTGAGCTGGTCGGCGTGAAGGAGGAGATTGCAGACCTCAAGAGTGAGGTCACTCTCGTGAAGAGAGCCATGGCTAGTGCACCAGCCCCGGTGCAATCCGTCCCACGTGCTGATGTTCCAAGACTGAAGAACTTCGGAGGTTCAAGGAACGCAAGGAAGTTAGGGAACTTCCTTTGGAGTCTTGAGCAGTACTTCAAGGAATCCGACATCCAAGAGGATGAGGTAAAACTTCGTACCTCTCCACTATACTTGGTCGATGTTGCAATGGTGTGGTGGAGGCGACATGAAGCGGACGTCGAAAGAGGTACTTGTGTGATGGTAACGTAGTAATATTTCAAGAGAGAAATCAAGAAGCAGTTCTACCCAGAGAACGTGGAGTTTGAAGCCCGTTCGAAGTTGAGAAGACTCGCCCAGAGGGGTGGAGTTCGAGAATATGTGAAAGAATTCTCGGAGCTGCTTCTAGAGATCCCGAACATTACAGACAAGGAGGCCATGCACGACTTTCTTGATGGGCTGCAACCATGGGCCAAGATGGAGATGCAACGTCGAGGAGTACAAGACCTTGCAACTGCCATGGCCACAACGGAGTCTTTTGTTGAGTACAAAAGGCAAGAGAGCAGCGGCAAAGAGAAGAGTTCAAAGCCCAAGAAGGGTAGAGAACAACAGAAGCCTTTCAAGGAGGGTTCTCGCACCCAACAACACCAAGGTGGTTCAAGCAAAGGGGGTAAGTACGAACCAAAACCGGTATCTTGTTTCCTTTGAGACGGACCACATCGAGTGCGGGATTGCCCAAGAAAGGCGAGATTGGCAGCCATGGAAGCTCAAGATGAGGAGCCCAAGGCGGCGGAGGCCAAGATTGGCTCAATTCGCAAGCTTGGCGCGGTGAAGACCAACGTCAAGGAGAGAAAGAGCGAGAGGTGCTATGTTCTGGCGCAATTCATGCAAGGCGAGTCAAAAGCCTTGGTGGATACCGGTGCCACGGATAACTTCCTTCGCATCGAGGAGGCAAACCGGCTGGGTATTGCCTACGAGAAGGGGCAAGGGAGGCTCAAGACAATCAACTCGGAGTCCATCCCGATCCATGGAGTTGCGCACAACGTGCCAATGAAGCTTGGCGAGTGGGAAGGTCTCATCGACTTTTCCGTTGTCACCATGGACGATCACCCAGTCATCCTCGGCATCAACTTCCTCGACAAGGAGGGAGTGCTCTTGAAGCCCAACTCCAACACGATGTGCTTGGAGAAGGAGGGGGAGTTCCATGCGGTCCATCTCTTGAGAGAAGATGGCCCCCATAGTGCTCTATCCGCTATGCAGGTTTTGAAGGGGTTCAAGAAGAATGAACCAACCTTTCTTGTGTCATTGAAAATGGAGGAAGAAGAAGGCTCAACGGGAATCACAACTTCCATCATCAAAGGCGTCCTCGAAGAGTTCGATGACGTGATGCCATCAGAGTTGCCCAAGAAGCTGCCACCAAGAAGAGAGGTGGACCACAAGATCGAGTTGGAGCCAGGAGCGAAGACCCCTTCGCGAGCACCATACTGCATGTCGCCACCGGAGTTAGAAGAATTGCGGAGGCAGCTCAAGGACTTGGTGGACGCAGGCTACATGCGGCCATCGAAGTCACCTTTTGGAGCACCGGTGCTGTTCCAAAAGAAGAAGGAAGGGTCGTTGCGCATGTGCATCGACTATAGAGCCATCAACAAGTTGACGGTGAAGAACCAGTGGCCGATTCCCAACATTGTCGACTTGTTCGACCAGCTTGGAGATGCGATATGGTTCACCAAGCTTGATCTTCGCTCGGGCTACTATAAAGTGCGGATAGCAGAGGGCGACGAGCCAAAGAAGGCTTGTGTGACGAGGTATGGCTCTTACGAGTTTCTTGTGATGCCATTCGGTGTCACCAACGCACCAGCAACGTTTTGCACTTTGATGAATCAAGTGTTCGAGCCATTCTTGGAACGGTTTGTCGTGGTCTACTTGGATGACATCGTCGTGTATAGCAAAACACTCGATGAGCATGCCGAGCATCTACGCCAAGTCTTCCAAGTCCTTCGCGACAACGAGTTGTATGTCAAGAGAGAGAATTGAACATTTGACGCCATGGAGGTTCCATTCTTGGGGCACATCATTGGTGGAGGCAGGTTGAAGATGGATGGGGCGAAGGTGCAGGCAATCCAAGAATGGGAGCCGCCGATGAAGGTGCCAGAGTTGCGGTCATTCCTCGACCTTGCCAACTACTATCGGAGGTTTATCAAGGGCTACTCCAACATTACAGCACCCTTGATGGATCTCTTGAAGAAGAACAAGGCGTGGGATTGTTAGGAAAGGTGCCAAGACGCATTCGAGGCTTTGAAGGCAGCGGTGATGAAGGAGCATGTGCTCGTACTCCCCAACCCGACGTTGGCCTACGAAGTGCAGACCGATGCATCCGACTTCGCAATTGGAGGTGTGTTGATGCAAGATGGGCATCCCATTGCCTTCAAGAGTCAGAATCTCAGCTAGACGGAGAGGCGATACACCGTTCAAGAGAAGGAGATGACGGCCGTGGTGCATTGTTTGCGCACATGGAGGCACTACTTGTTAGGGTCAAAGTTCGTAGTGAAGACAGACAACGTGGCAACGAGCTACTTTCTAACGCTGAAGAAGCTCACCCCTAAGCAAGCGAGTGACAAGACTTTTTGGCCAAGTTCGACTTCGTCATGGAGTACAATCCAGGCAAGGCGAATTCCGTCGTAGATGCTCTTAGCCGCATGAGTGAAGCCGCAAGCATCAGCCAGCCCATGTTTCCTTTGAAGGAGCGGATCATCGAAGGCCTTGGCCATGACCCCTTCGCCAAAACCGTAGCGGAGTACATCGAGCAAGGTAAGACTCGACGGTTTTGGATGAAGGGTGGGCTCATCATGACCAAGGAAGAGCAGGTGTTCGTGCCAAGCTGGGCCAACTTGAGGAAGGAGATCATGAAGGATTGCCATGATTCCAAATGGGCGGGCCATCCCGGCATCGAGAGAACGTAAGCGCTCATTGAAGAAGCATACTTCTGGCCACGTATGAGAGACGACGTGGAGATGTATGTGAAGACTTGTCTTGTATGCCAACAAGACAAGATGGAGCAGAGAAGCCCGGCAGGCTTGCTAGAGCCCTTGCCCACGCCTCAACGACCATGGGAGAGTGTAAGCATGGACTTCATCATCGGACTTCCCAAAGTCGATGGATGCGGTTGGATCATGGTTGTGGTGGATAGGTTCTCGAAGTATGGAGTGTTCATTCCTGGGCCAAAAGACTTGATGGCAGAGGATGCGGCACGTCTATACTTCAAGAATGTGGTCAAGTATTGGGGCATTCCTAGCAACATCATGAGCAACAGAGATGGGCGCTTCACGGGCCGATTTTGGCGAGAGTTGTTCAAGATCATGGGCTCAGACTTGAAATTCTCGACGGCATTTCATCCTCAAAGCAACAGACAGATGGAGCGGGTGAATGCCTTGTTGGATGTGTACTTGCGGCATTACGTGAGTGCAAACCAACGAGATTGGGTGAAGTTGATTGATACGACACAGTTCTCCTACAACTTGCACTGCAGCGAGTTGACCAACACGAGTCCATTTGAGTTGGCGACGGGGCAGCAACCTTTGACACCTACGACGGTGGCAACGGGATATAGAGGCAATAGTCCGGCAGTCTACAAGTTCGCTAAAGGTTGGCACGAGAAGATGGAGATGGCCAAGTCTTACTTAGCCCGCGATAGTAAGAAGATGAAGAAATGGGCGGACAAGAAAAGGTGGCACTTAGAGTTTGGAGAAGGAGACATGGTGATGGTGAAGTTCTACCCTCACCGCTTCAAACATCTCAAGAACGTGCACAAGGGACTGCTTCGCCGCTATGAAGGGCCATTCCCCATCGTGAAGAGGATTGGCAAGGTGGAGGTGCCGTCGCACTTAGAGATCCATCTGGTATTTCATGTGAGCCAATTCAAGGCTTTCAACGAAGACAGGAGGACAGCGAAGAGAGTCGCAGCGCGCACCAACACTCATCACCAAGACACACGACCATGAAGTCGAAGAAATCATGGCGCGTCGTGTCATTCCTCGGCGTGGCGTACATCCAAGCTTTGTGGAGTACTTGGTCAAGTGGCGCAACCTTGGGAGCAACTTGGGAGAAAGATCTCACGCTTTGTAAGAACAAGGACTTGATCGAGGTTTTCCATCAAGAGGACGCGACGAGGGCGTCCCGAGCATAGGTGGGGGAGGATGTCACATATGGCAGATGACATGGCGCCAACAAGGTGACAACATGGCGGCTGCACATGTGGCATGTATGGAAGACTAGTAGCATAGAGATGCTCCTAGGATTCTCCACCTTAATAGAGAGCTTAATGGTGCACTTATGAGTCACATAATGGGTGACATTTATAGAGTGTATAATGGGGGGACTTAATGGGGTGTATTGATGTAGAGGGACATTATGAGGGGCATTGATGCCTTTTATGAGGAGAAGCCTATATAAGGAGCCATCTCCCTCACTTGTAACTCATTCCATCATTTTTTAGAGTAATACACACTAGAGAGTTCTCCCAATTCCTTTGTTTTTGTTCTTGTTTCTTTGCTTGCAAGTGAGTTGAGAGAAAGGCTGCCTAGCGCTCTAACGGAATTGAGAGCTAGGGCCGCACGATCAAGAGTAAGGTCGTGACAGCACCCATCTGACAGCTAATGGGGCCATAACTCTACTTTAGGTGACGAGAAAGTTACATTCGTCACCAAATGGTATACAATCCGTGACAGTTTACATCGTCACTAAAAGAAAATATTATGTAAGGAATCCTAAAATCGTCACTAAAAGTCCATTTTTATGACAAATGAATATCGTGACAAAAAGTAGAAGTTTATGTGACGAAATTTTTTGTCACTTAAAGGTCCGTCTTGGGTGACGAAGCTAAAATGTTTCGTCACTGTAGCCTTTTGCAACTGCGTATACATGACGACCCTTGTGATGAATTTTTTTTGTCACAAAAGCCTTTTGTGACGCGATCTGTCATATTTGGTGACGAATTTTTTTTGTTACAAAATACTGTTTTCCTTGTAGTGCCTTGAGCTCCATTTCCCTTTTGATTCACCATATGAGCTTTGACTCCCCCAGATGGTCTGGCAGTAGGGCCTTCCCAACGACGGTTCTGAGGTGTATTGGTGATACTGGAGGCCACCATAGGACGACTAGAAACCCCATGGCTACCACGCCACTTCTTCTGGCGAGCTAAATTCGACTCTTCTTCCAACTGAGCCAGCTGAAGCATCTGCTAAAGTTGGTGGTTTCCACATCTGTATCATAGGTCGCAACTCATCCTCCAAACCACTAATAAAACTGCTGATGAAATAGATTTCATCCAAGGAAGGATTGAAACGCGCCATTAACGATAGTAGTTCCTCAAAATTTTCTTGATACGGAGTTTGTTGAACTCAACCACCCCACCCCCATAAGAACGATTCCCAAATCATTGACACAGAGCGGCCGCAAAATCTTTCCAAATCAGGTCTCGTCTACCAATTTTCCACCCTTCGAACCACAAATGGGCACGACGTTGAAAATAGATCATTGCTAAGTTCACCTTCTGATCATTAGGAATACCATAAATCTCGAATAATTTCTCGCATCTTCGCGTCCACTCACGAGGATCTTCGCCATTAAAAGACAGGAAATCGAGTCGGGGAAGCGGAGAATTATTACCTGGGCCCGGAGCCTGAAAATGCTCCCGCTCAGCTACAGTAGGAATCGCAGCAAGAACCCGAGGTGCCTGCGCCACGACAGGATCAGCTCCCCGAAAACCGTGGTTCGGTAAAGGTAGAATTCCTCGAGCTCCATTTTGGTCTCCCAGCGGAACTGCCGCACCGGAAATGGGACCCAATGGCCTCTGATTAACCATCAATTGAAGCATCTCACGAATTTCCAAAGTAAAATTGCCAAAACAAGTGTTCAGACGATCTTCCAACTCGGTCAAACGCGTCGCAGAACTTGCTTCCATAGAATCTAAACGAGCTGTAAGATTGACGAATTGTTGTGAATGACCTTCTGAAAGAGTTACCATCTCCTGAAACTGAGTAGCTTGCGATGTGACCAAACTCCGTACATTGGCGATTTTATCATCCAAATCGGCCTGCGCCTGCGTCGTCGACACCTTGAGACTGGTAAGGCGCTCATTAATGGATCCTCTTGTGTTCGTCATGATTGTGCCAAGAGAATGCTCTGATACCACCTTGTCATGCCTTGGGGAGCAAGAAGGATCTTGGCGAGTGTCGATTTCTGGGAAGAAGGAGAATTGCAGAGGAGAGCTGGGAAATTGGGATAAGAACAGAGAAGGGAAAGAGAGATGGTGGGGGGGGGAGGGGAAGAGTAAAGTTGTATTGATCTCTGAAAAGTTAGTTACAACGGTTCTCCCGGGCTCAACTATATACTTTTGCAAATATCCAAATGACCCCCAAACTACTTCCTATCTCATCACTCTTCTTCTAATAATTTACAATTAAATCCTGTTCGTTACAGTTCTGCATGATTTTCTCCAGATCCTGATCGCACTAGCTTGTTCATTCTCTGGTGAGCATGATTTCTTTTCCCTCGTCTTTCGGTTACTCTATCTCATTGACCTTGATTCTATTGTTAATATATTATTTTTTTTTGCACGATGAAAGAAGTTTTGCAATTCGTGTATCTAAATTGAGAATCTGTCCGACTTAATTATGTTGTTGTGGTTGTGCTTTTCAGTATGTTGTGATGCCATTATTGAATGTAAAGTGGTTAAAGAGGGAAGAGGCTGTTGGGACTTTTAGGGGCGAGGGTATACATACGATAGCCCGAGACTGGGTGACCAGTATTGTGATAGAGTTGTGAACAACGTTCACTTTCCGAAAAGAATATTTCCACCCTCTAAAAAGCCTTGGGTTATAGGAAATTTCTCCCGAGGATAAAACTATCACCATTTTAGATTCTAGGCTCAAGAACACTAAAGCATACTTAGAAATTTTTGGAAGAAAGAAGAAGAATATGTTTGATGGTCTGTGGCATCCTCCACCCCACACATATTTATAGGGGCCGAATCCATGCATTGTTTCATGAAATGTTGCATTTATCCATACAAAAGGTTCCTTTATCCATATGAAAGCTTGCTTCTATCCATATGAAAGGTTATCCTTATCCATATGAAGGGTTGCCTCTATCCATAAGGTTATCCTTATCCATAAAATAATGCAACCGCCACTAGGCCAAAGGGATGTGTCCCTTCACGGAATTAGAATATCGGTTCGGTCGGTCTAATCCCAAACGGTTGGTCGGTCCAACCCAAAACTGGGTTGACTTGGTTAGTCCGGTTCAACCAAATTTCCAACAATCCTCCCCCATTTTAGTGTATTATAGAATTCACTAAAATCACAACATTCTTCCAACAAAACTTAAGCATAAATGAAAATTTTGTGACGATTGAATTTTCACCTTAGTATATTACACTTGACGAATACTCGAATACAAAGGGTGTCGGTAACGATTGAACCAATTGACTCATATGAATATTCGAAGATAATATACACTTAAGTTTTCAAAGTTCTAAGTGCCTTGACACTATTAACCGTCATGTGTCCAATCCTTCTCATAAGCGCACACGAAACCAAAATCCGGGTTTCTTAAAGCGGATACACTTCATGCTTACGTAGGTCGAATCTTTTATTCGTGTACCCGCATAATACACTTTGTCAAAGATTCAATTAAGAAGTTTTGAACTTCATCCTCTTCTCTCATGCAGATAACAAGCACATACCTTGGGATGACAAATTGTGTGCTTCAATTTCTAAGAATGAGCTTTCCACATTGAATTCAGCCTCTAACGTTGTATTAGAGGGGAATTGGGTATCCCATGATCAGAAATTATATGGACTTTAAACCCATCCCTTTCATAAATTTGATCACCAAGTCACTAGTTAACCACTTCGTCAAATAATCAACCAAATTATCTCGAGTCTGGTCATATTGTTTAGACACAACGATATGAATGATCAGTTCAAAGATTTTATCGTGTCTTACTTCCACATGACCGTACTTGACATTTTCACTTGACTATATGCCATAGCCAAATTAGCATTACTATCACAAAAAAATAGCAATAAGTGAGATTGGTTTAGACCATAATTATATGTCATAAACCAAACATCTCAACAATAATGCCTTTTCTCTAAGAGAAATCAAGGCCACAAACTTTGACTCCATAATGGAACTAGTGATGCAAGTTTGCTTTCTAGAGGCCCAAAATATGGCACCTCCCCCGAGCAAGAGGACCCATCTCAATGTTGAAGTATCACCTTTAACATGAGAAATCCAACTAACATCAACAAATCCTTCCAAAAATGAATGGAAAGCCACTATAACTCAATACAATGAGCCTTTGAGATATCTTAGTACACGCCTCACTTTATTTCAAATGATGAGCACTATGATTCATCATGTACCGACTTAATTATTCTATCACATATGCGATATCTAGCATCGTGCAAGTCATGCATACATCAAACTCATTTAACATGGAATACTCCAGTTGTAAAACCGGTTGGCCAGTATTAACCATAAGTTCCATACTTGTGGATCCATTGTCGTATCTAACCCACGACAATTTCCACTAAGGAATTTTCTTTACGAGTACCTTCTCAATGCAGAAAAATTGAGAGAAGGAATATTCTTTGTTTTACCGCTTGATTCAATAGACAGAATCACATTTACATCCCCATGCCCCACATGGAGAATTTAAATAACAACTTTTTATCAAAAGTTCACTTATCTTTTATTAGTCCCAAAGATAAGCATGTCATATACGTACAAATGTACGATGACTCCATTACCAGAATCATCATATAATTTTTATATACATTTTGTCTCCTTGGTTTAAATAACATAAACCCCTAGACAAAATCACACCACCAAACCACTAGACAAATCCATAATTTGTCTAGAACTTTATAAACATCAAATAGAGAATTAGACAAATTAACCATTGAGTATGTGACCTACACAAAGACAATTGTAATTTTCTATTTCTCCATTTTACGAAGCCTTCTCCTTCTTCCTCATCTTCGAATCATCCCTCTTCCAAGTTACCTTCCGAATATGGAATACACCATGAGACTAGTATGAAGAAAACCCATCTTCTACTACCATCGATGAAAAACTCATCATCGAACATTCTCATAATTCCATAGATCGACCGGAACCAGTTTCTTGCAAAGAGCGGTTCGAGCCATCATATTGGAAAATATTCTTTTCGATTGTTGGGACTTTTAGGGGTGAGGGTACAAGTACGATAGCCCGAGACCGGGTGACTAGGATTATGATAGAGTCGTGAACAACGTTCACTTTCCTAAAAGAATATTTCCACCCTCTACAAAGCCTTGGGTTACAGGAAATTTCTCCCGAGGATAAAACTATCACCATTTTAGGTTCTAGGCTCAAGAACACTAAAGCATACTTAGAAATTTTTGGAAGAAAGAAGAAGAATATGTTTTATGGTCTGTGGCATCATCCACCCCACACATATTTATAGGGGCCGAATATATCCATACTTTACTTCATGAAATGTTGTCTTTATCCATACGAAAGGTTGCCTTTATCCATATGAAAGGTTGTCTCTATCCATATGAAGGGTTGTCTCTATCCATAAGGTTATCATTTTCCATAAAATAATGCAACCGTCACTAGGCCAAAGGGATGTGTCCCTTCACGGAATTAGAATATCAGTTCGGTCGGTCTAATCCCAAACTGATTGGTAGGTCCAACCCAAAACCGGTTTGACTTGGTTAGTCCGGTTCAAACAAATTCCAACAGAGGCTTGATATAGTCAAGAATGAAAGATTTTGTTACACTAAAAGTGAAAGAGAGACATTTAGATCAGTAAATATATGGCTTAAAAATAGAAAATATTTAACTTCGTATTGGATTGTCTGAAGTTGTCACGTACAACTTATGAATTGTTGACCCGTGCGGTACACCAAAGCAATGATGTGGAGCGTTTCACTAGCAAAGACAAGATCTCCTGGTATTTTGGTCAGTTTTCCGTTTGATACTTGTTATTGGGTCAGTAGTTCCCGGCTGGGTGATAATAATTTCATGCCATGGCGAGTTGTCGGGCAGCTGAGCTAGAGTGGAGAATCTTTGGTAGATAGATACATTTCTGAATTTGGGGTTGTACTTTTTTACAGGGTGAGGTCGGGTTTCTTTATTGGGGAAGAATGGGGTTGCGCTAACTTTCTGATATAATCCCACGGATCAGGTGATGCTAATCTCTTGAGTATGAGCTCTGAATTCACCTGAAAATTGTGCTTAGTAAGTAGTGTTACTTACTATGTTAGTGCTTCCAGAGTGGTGACAGAGGATTGCTTGAGAACTTGAGATTCTAGCTATTCTATTCCATTTTTCTTGCTTGGTGGGAAGTTCAGCAACATCACTAATGGATAGTCAATGTATGTAATGTCCCAGAGATCACAAATGGGTCTGATACCATGTCAAGAACCAGTTGCTCTGACATTCAATGACTCTGACTAAGTGTCAATAACCCTTAGCCTTTATTCATAATGCTGTTCTGACATCCAGTGGCTGTTTGGCGTCTGTCATTGCTCAATTTTGCATTAAACTTATCATCCTGAGGGGTATAAAAGCAGCTGAATTTGAAAGGGTGTGTACTGAGGGGTTTCAGTTGAATTTACTTCCTGATGGTTCCAATTTCGTGTGATACCTATTTAATTTTAGTTAGATATTGCTTTCCTTTTCGTCATTTACTGACCTGCATGTTTTAGTGCACAGATCACCAAGAATCTAGAACATAGATTTTACGAAGAGTTGCAACATGGACGCTTTCCGTCTGTAAAAGTCGTCACGTGCATTTACAGGGAATTGTTATTTTCCTGCAAGCCAAATTTAAGTGTACAAATTTCTTTTTATATTTATCTAAGCTTTTACAAATGGGAGGGGAATGAGGATGGGGGGAAAGATTGGATACATGGATGTTTCTCATAGTACGTAGTTCACAGAGATATTGCAGAAGAAGAAAGTTCAAAGTTTAGATGAGCATATATATATTTTGAGTTGTTTTAAGTAGAGTTTTGCGTATGTACGAACTGTGAAATCAGTTGAGCGCCTCTGATCACATACAAATCTTTCTTCTGCAAGTTAATTAGGCAGTGTTCCTTTTTCTTTATTAACATACATTTGCTTGAGCTATGAACCTTGCAGGCCAAGGCCATTATTTGCCTTACTAATCACGCAGACACTTCTGGAGCAGACTCAACATGCAGTAGGTTCAATTGTAGACTTTGGCTTGCAGTTTCGGTGATTTCATAAGCAGCCAGGTTTGTAGTTTCACTAGTTTGTGGAGCTCCAAGTCCAATGAGAGCAGTCAATTAAACATCTATAGATAAATGCCTTAGTTTCTGATATTATTGTCTTTCTCTTATTGCCCCCACCCAAAAAATGTGATGGAACTGCTGTAGGTTGTCTACATGAACTAAATGAAATAGGATACCTTACTGATTGATAATATATGATTCTACAAATTTATACTTGGACCACACTTGAGGAATGACAACAAGTCTATAGAACAAAATAATAATTTTCCCGGTAAGAAATCAAATCAAATGGTTAGGCAGTTTCCGTGTTTTTAGGCTATTCACTGGGGCCTGGGGGAGCGGATCAGGTCAGTAATTCTATGGTCAGTAACCATAAGTAACTTGTACACATCAGCATGACATCAGCAGCCTCTCTCTCCTGGAAAGTCTTTTATCTTTTCACCTTTAATCTTTAACGGACGATTTCTCTCTCGTTATAAGTCGAAATTTAATTTTTTTGCACTGATAAATCAGATTAAATATGCTCTTCAAAATAATATCCACTTTGATATATTTTTAGTACAAAAAAATTGAATAATTTTTTACCAGTCATTACCATATGGTATGCTCCAATTTAATACCATATGGTAAGAAAGCGTACCATGATGGTATGAACATACCAATATGGTAAGAAGGTTGAATACATGATAGTAGGAGTATATTAACTATCATTAAGATTTTTATCATTGTTTATTACAAGTTACCAATCACATACCATAGTAGTAAAGTATGGTAATTTTTTATCCAGTATTTTTTTCACCCAAAAATTTATAGATCCAATAGATCATGATGAACTCGTTCCTTCTGAGCAAACGTTTTCAAAAACGACTTAAGAACGAAGAAGTTATCATATGGTATGTAGTTGGTAAAAAACAATTTCTCGAAATATATTGAAAATTGATCTCATTTTGTAGAGCACAACGAACTCGTTCCATCTGTGCACAAAAAATTGAAATCCGAGTTAGAACGAAGAAGATAAGAGTCAATTAAGAAAAACTAGGGAAAATAAAATGTCTTTAATTGACAACCCTTGGATCTGAATTTTATGGACCCACTTAAATCTAAAGATCCAGATTTAGTTACTCATAGGTTAGTAACCATTGGTTACTGACCCTATGCTAAGCCGGGGCCTGGCGTAAGCGTTTGGTAGTTTGCTCATCATAAAAAACAAGTGGTTCTATAGATACTAGTTTTTTGGCCCGCGCTTCGCGGCGGTAAGGTTAGTTAATAATTATTTCATTTAATACACGTACATATGAATGTATGTATTATATTCTTTTAAAGCTTTCATTTTTGTAGTCCTGTTGCAAAACTGTTTCATTTTCACTCCTTCATTTGATGACTCCCGTTCTAAACATATAAAAAAAACTCGTATAACATGTTTAATACCCCGTATCTAATGAAATAAAACAGTAATCTTCATATTATAAATACATTAAATAATTAATTTCATATATTTTATGTCTATTGGCTTATTATTACACATAACATTCGTTTATAGACGAAGTAATATATTCATACGTATTTTATACATAAGTGATTTGTATTGTATTTTACTAATTACGGCGATAAGAAATTATTTATATTTAAAACTCTATTCTCTCTTTCAATAATTTGGTTGAAATCAAATAAGTTATAATATAGCATGGGTAAGATACTTTCCTAACGTTTATGTTATGTCATAATCATTATAATCATTATGAAATCCTTACGTAATCATTTACAAAAGTTAACTACCATAAAGAACTTTTATGCATTGAAAATTGATGAGATCATCAATATTGTAGGTAATAATAAAATAAATTATCGTGAATTAAGGAGTAATAAAATGATTAAGTTACAAAAGGGACAATTCCTTTGTATATTTAGTAACTATGACATTAAGTATGAAAAGGGAAAACTATATTCAATTTTTTATTCATAAAACAAAAAGATGGTCTCATCCTAAGGTTGACAACTACTCTTCCTTTGAATTAGCATTTTTAACATATAAATTTTATCCAATTGTTTCATTTTGAAATAATTTGACCCATTTGGCAGTATAAAATTTGAATAAATCAATTTGGTCTGAAGAATTTCAAATTGATTCGTTTTAAGGCAATTACAATTGTTTAAAATGGGGTAAATAATCCAAATTGACCCATTTTAAATTACTCATTTAGTAAAATGAAACAATTGATCAAATGGTTTTCCAATCAATGCTAGAGCTGGCTAATATTGTTAAAGCGATAACCTCACACATGCATATGATTGCCAAGTGTCATCTGAATTTACCTGCAAAACATCATATGAATTTACCTAAAAAACAGCTACTAACAACGATGACTCTTGACATGGGCATTTGATCAAATGATGGACATCTAACAAAATGGTGATAAACCTTAATAGATTTATTTGCCCATCTCCCCTAATTTCACCTTGGTATGCCAATGTTCAGTCAATCGGAGCTGCTTTCATTTAAAATGAAAGAAAAAGATCATATATGCATTACGATATAATAAACTATCTATTTCTTCACTTTTCATCATGGACCAGGAAACCGGATCGTACCGGCCGGTTCGACCGGTAAAACCGGAAATCGGACCAGAAATGAAACGGTAGCCAGTTAGTGGCTGAATTATCGTACCGCCCGGTTTTTTTGGTTTAACCGGTCCGAAAGGAAATATCGGCCGGTTTTGTTTCCACCGGCGGTAAGCTATTTGAAACTGTACGCCGCTGTATTGTGAAACAAAATTATTTATAAAAAAAAAAAGCTCCGAACTCTAAAAGCCAAACCCCAATCCCTAATAGAACGCTCCACTTCTCTTCTCCAGATTCACCCCGCCGCTCCTCTTCTCTAGCTCACCGTTGCCGCTAGCGAACGACGAGAAGGATGAGCTCGACGCGAGGGCATACTTTATAGGTCGACATATTTTCTCTTCTCTAGCTCACCGTTGCCGCTAGCGAACGACGAGAAGGATGAGCTTCCGCGAATCACCGGGGTTGGCCGCCGTATTTTCTCTTCCTCGATGCGACGGCATGGCAAGCAAAATCTGGAGGGATTCATCATCGATTGCGGGGATTGGACGGCGAAGGCTTGGAGACGGTAGATTCGGGTGGAAAATTGCCATCTCCTCCCATCTTCGATTCGACATCTGTAGTGGATGAGAGTGGCTGACGAAGTGAGAAAGAAGATGGCAACCAATTCATAGGGTAATCATCTTAGCAAGATCGGGAGAATCATAGTTGATATGGGAAACAACAAGAATTTGAGTACAGAGCAACGAGAAAGAGGCCTCTGTTCAATCACCTTCCTCGCCGGCACCATGAATTCACGGCCTGCCGATTCCGTCGTTCTTCTTCTGCCCATAAAATTAGTCACAATAGGAGTCCAATCGACCGATTAATTGATCTAGTTTAGGATTAAGGCAAATGAAGAAGCATCTACCGCTTGCATGGAGAATGGAGAGTGAGAATCTGGGATTGAAACTTTGGGGAAAACAGAGGGAATTGCTTCCTCTGTGTTGGGGAATTAGATTGAAGAGAGAGAGGGAGTTAGGTTAGGTGGCTGGCGGAGAGAAAGTAAAGAGGATAAGAAATAAAAAAAATAAACTGTAAATAAAAATATTAACAAATGAATAAAATAATAATAACTTTTCTCGGTATATTCATTTATTATTCGGTGTATTCCGATACATCCGGTATTACTCCGAGACGATACTCTAATTTTGGTGGCACGGTTTTTTGACAAAAAATATATTTTATTATTACAAAAACGGTATTTACCGGTACAAAACGGTTGAATCACGGTCGTACCACAAAATACCATACCAGAAAGAAATCCGGTATGATGTCCGGTACGGTTTCCTTTACCATGCTTTTCATACATATATTCATCTAATATGTCTAGTTAGCTTGCCAACTCATTGAAAAAAGTTAATAAAAGTACCACACACACTTTTTTAATAATTTGGTTGAAATCAAATAATTTCTAACATAGTACGGGTAAGATATTTTCATTACCTTTATGTGATATCTTAATCATTACATAATACATCTATTCAATTGATAAATTAGAAATAACTATTCCTACATAAGTTTTAGGTAATGTATTTATAATTTATATAACTATTATAGAATGGTGTTCGTAAATCTTTCTTGATGTGTGGTATAATAATAAAATTAAGTTATGAAACGTATCACATTTGATTAAATTATTTATAAAAGTTGACTTACCTTACGGAACTTTTGTGTAGTGCAAATGGATGATATGATAATTTTGTAGGTAATAATAAAGAAATATTAATTAATACTAAAAATTTATAAGTAATAATTAAAATAATTAAAATACAAAATGGATAATTTATTTGTATATTTAGTACAACTATGAACTGAAGTATGAAAAAGGAAAAATATATTCATTTTTTTGAATCATCAAAACAAAGATGGTCTCATCCTATGGTTGCAACTACTCTTCCTTTGGATGATGTAATGACCTAATTGTTTCATTTTGTGATAAATGGGCCAAATTGACGTATTTGGCAACATAAATTTGGACGAAGCAGTTGGGCCCGAGAAATTTAGAATTGACTTTTTTTAGACAATTATAATTGTCTGGGGTGGGATAGGTAATTCGAAATGGCTCATTTTAAATTAATCATTTTGTAAAATAAAATAATTGATCAAATTGAATCATTTTCTAAATTGATCCATCCAAACAACTCAATCCTTGTTTGTTGTTTTAATGCAATAGAGTTATGCCTACGTGGTAGCCACGTTAGTGACACGTGGTCGTATACAAAAAATTACGGGCAGTGAAATGCATATGGAAGGTTATCGCTTAACAGTAATGGTCAACCCTAGTGTGTAGATCGTATTTGTCTTAGTATGAGTATAATTTTGATATTCTACCCGACTTGTGTATGAGTAAAACCTGAATTATTTTGGATATAATAATGGATTTGCACTCTCACGCCTAAATCCGAACTGTTGCATGCGGGTCATTCATTATATCTTTCAAAAGATAAATTTTTTAATCTAAATCAATGAAGACTACTTATTCTTTCAATTAAAGAATGGAAGTAAAGGTCCTTAAACCCTCTTTTTTAAGGAGGATCATAAAGCGTTGTGATTGGCTGATTCAATTTTTGAAAGTTAATGGGAATTTATTAGTTAATTAATTGTCAGGGGTATTTAGGGAATTATAATTAAATGAAAAACGTTTGGCATAGTCTTTCTCTTTCCTAATTATTACTGTTTTCAAGGCCATTAGCAGCATTTCTTGGCCATCGTTAATATGGTTTCAATTTGGCTTTACAAATTTTCTTCATTAATAATCTCCGTTGACCATTATTATTATTATTATTATTTTCAGCGCCATTGTCAATCTTTTTAAACATGCACTATTATTTGTCATGGGTATCATTAACTAGTAGTCTAGTACTATTAATCAATATGTAGTCATTATCAACGTTTCAGTGGCCATTATTATTAATTTGGTTGAGCACTATCAATATTTTTTTTAAGTGGGATCTCGCTAACATTATGGTTAAATTAACGTGTATTATTGATTGGCCGCTATCCATCATTATTAACGATTATTTTTCCTTTATAATTAATAATATGCATATCCATGACATAATTATCTTATTATTAATTACATTCCACTAGTAACGATTCATTTAAAATTATTAACGTGTCTTTTTTCTTTCGTATTAATAAGTAATAACCGTGGCGCCATCATAAAAGAATTTAAACCGTGGCTCCCTTGATTCTCATTAGTATCATTAAGATTAACTATTAATCAGTATGTAGTCATTATCAACATTTCGTTGCCCATTATTATATTTTTAAGACGGTTAGCAATAGTGTTTGAAGTGGTCTCTTACTAACATTATGGTTGAATTAACGTATATTATTATTGTCTTGTGAGCATTATTAACGATTGTTTTTTCTCTTTATTATTAATAATAATATGCATCTCCATAGCATATAGTTGTCTTATTATTAATTTGTTTTCACCAGTAACAATTCTTTTTCGATTATTAACTATTCTTTTTCCATTATTAATTATTCTTTTTCCTTTAGTATTATTAACCCTGGCGCCATGATCAATTTTTTAAAACCGTGTCTCACTTGATTCTTATTATTATCATTAACGTTGATTATTAATCTGTGTGTGGTCATTATCAACATTTTGTTGCCCATTGTTTTTTGAAGGCCGTTAGCAATAGTTTTCGACGTGTACTTCCAGTAACCTAGTGTTTGAAGTAATGTGTACTGATAGAACTCTGACAATTGTTAACGTTTATTGTGCTATTATTAATAGTTTCCATGCCGGCGGCAGATCAGATATGTCGGGATGGCGACGGGAAGACGGCTACGCAGTCCGCTTTGTCGTCGCGATGCCGACGAAGCGAGAAATGGCGGGACGTCGATGAGTTTGGAGAGGAAGGGAATATGGCGAGTGGCAGCGAGGTTACTTACGGCGGAAAGGCGGCGAGATGGTGGGATGACGACGGCAACTCAGCAAAGCTACTTTAGTCTTCGACGGGAAGACGATGGCGAGTTCGGAGACGAAGGGACAATGGAAACGGTTTTAGGGTTGGGAGGAGGAGGGTTTTTTGAAAATGATAATTAGGATTTTTACCGTTTTTCTTTTTTATTACTAATATCATTTATTTTTATTATATTTCAGTCTTACCCTTATAGGTAGTTAGCCAATGATTATTAATGATTCTCTCTCTCCTTCTCCTATTGGCTGAAAAGGGTTTAAGATCCTCCTTTAAAAATAGGCCTTAAGGACCTGATCTGACCCGAGGCAATAGGAAGAAGAAAAAACAATGTGATGAAATTAAAGGCGATAGGAAGAAGAAACAATGGGATGCTTGTGCAACCGCCTGGCAGTTCGCATGCCTAGAAAGTAGAAACACAGTCCTACAATAATCCTGCCCACATGGTAACCGGCCCTATTATGAATAATGTGAAGGCCTAATTTTTCGTATGCAACAGTAATCGGGAGTTTGGGTAACTTGTGGCTTAATAATAATATAATAATAATAATAATAATAATAATAATAATAATAATTTATTGTTGCCGGTAAGGTAACATGCAAACAACAGATATCGTGTTCTTTAAATATTCATTCCTTAATTGTGTTGTCCATCTTGATATTGTAGCCCAGATCTGCTTCTTGTTCTTGAATTTACTTGCCATCTTTCTTAAGCAACTAACTTGGATCATTTTCTGATATTTACTTCTTGTCTCTTTCATTTTCAGCAGGTCTGCTACCTTCTCAGAGAAGAGAAGCTCTCTGTTCTGTTCAACTTGTTATCATGCATGCATGATTTTGTTGTCAGCAACGGCAGGGAATGGTGATCAAGAGCTAGCTAGTTCCTTTTGCTCAGACGTCTCTTAAAGTAGAAACAGTTGGCCGGTCTCCTTTCCTTTTAATATAAGCGCATTTTTATATTACGATTAAAATTTTCATCCGCAGTGTTGCAGTCTTTAGGCCTACAGTACGTAATTGGATCTTTCAATTGTAATCCTTCCTATGGATTGTCTTTCACAAGAAACTCCTCACTCATGACAACTTAAAGAAGAAAGGGATACAACTACCAAGCAGGTGCTCTCTTTATGAAAAGGCAGAGGAGAACCCCAATCATCTCTTTATCAGCTGCAACTATTCAATGGAAGTCTGGCGGATCATGAGCGCATTTGTTAAAACCGAAATCAGGGCAATGCTAGTGACAACATTGCATCAAGGATCTACAATTGGTACTCTCAAAAGCCGGCAAACTCTAGTCAATGGTGCACCAAAGTTTTTCTTCGTGCTTACTGCTGGAATATCTGGATAGAAAGAAACACCCGAATCTTCAAGGGAGTTGTTGCATCATCACGTGTTACATCTTATCGAATCGGTTGCGCGATCGCAAGCTGGTTATCCGCAGCTCAGAAAGTTGCCAGGCAAGAGACCAAGGCCTGGCTGGAAACTTTGAAAAGCAGGTTAATCTCTTCCCCTAGACAGAGTCTGCTGCAGGGCAACTGAACGCAAACATCCCTGCGGTTCTGCTCTTGGGGTTCTACTCTGTCAATTTGCTTCTTCAGGACCTGTTTGAGTTCATCTCCACCCAGTTCCATCTTGGGATATTTATGCAGGGGTTCACTCCTTTCCTTTTCCTTTTCTTTATTTGGGAATCTCGCATTTGGGTTCCCCACTTCCCTGTATGTGTATTTTCTGGGTTGTTCCAACTTTCCTTTTTAATTTATATTTATATCATCCTTAACAAAAAAAAAAAAAAAAAATTGTAATCCTTGTAGCAGGTTCATCCCTACGCACCTTGAGTTAGTTGAAGAAGTCTGGTCGTTGAATGTCCCCCCGACATTGGCTGGACCCAAGATAGCATACTATTCAGAGGAGGATGATCGATGTTGCTGCTTTGAAATCACTCTCTTGTGTGGAAGCAAATAAAATGATCACCTCTTCAAGGAAACTGTGACACCCAATTTTATGTCAACATTGTCAGAGGTGCTGCTGTTCTAGCTAGCTACTGGGGTTGCAATATCTTTAGAGTAAAAATGATGCACTTGTTTCTTTTTTTCTTTGCAAAACTTTTTATACCCGGATTGGATTGTTTGACAATCTACAGACTATGGGAGCTATATATATATATATACAGAGGACTCTGAAATTATTCGGTTTTAGACTATGGGAGCTTATTTGCTGCTTAATACTCACCGTCAATGTTGAGACTCGTTTGGAGAACGGGATTTAGGTCGTGGATTCATTGAATCCGTAGATTCTGTAGAAAGTTATGTTTTTTTGTTGCTTTTTGTATTGTGGATTTTAGCTTTAGAGATTTCAAATCTCTAAAATCTATGGATATCAAATCTCTCATAATCAGAGAGATTCTATATCTTGATTCTTGAGATTTTTTTTCCTCCTACCTTTTCTCTTTCTTTTATTTATTTATCATATTAAATATATTTACTAACAAAGTTTATAATATTTCTCGAACCACTGTAATTTTTTATTAAAGATAAACACGTTATTTAATATAAAAATAATTTTTTTTATTTTCATTGAATGTTAACAATCACAGTTACCAAACAATAAACATTTTAAAATCTATTTTCAACAATCCGAAGAGTTAGAATCTTTAGATTGTTGAAAATCTATAGATTTAAACTCATATTCTCCAAACGACCCCTTAGGGCATATGGAATGTGATTCCAAAACCAATGAAAGTGACCAGGACTAGCCAACCCAGGCAGGTAACCCTCCAAGGCTCTAACTACTTTGCTTTTCTAATATGTTCAAAAGCATATTCATGCCATTCAATATATAGGGGATAATTAATATTGTTGCTGTGTGGGCTTCCATATATGTCATTTTTGCATCTAGGTTTGGGCTTCCTTACAGTTCCATCTATTACATTTTGTGTTAGCATGGTATTGGTATCTCAAGCTACAATAATAGATTGTAGTTAATTAAACTAAACTAGGTAGTTGATAGTTAATGGACTTATTATATTTCCTCTTAATTAGTTAGACATGTTTTTCCTCATGCTTGGAAAAAGCAATAGATGTAAGGGAAACCGCCCAAGAGCAAGTATCTTAATCTAAGCTTGGATGTCTTCATACCAAAAAACAAAAAAAAAGCTATAGAGGCCGGTTATGATTTATACATATACTAGGTGGCGATGTCGCGTCTTGTCTCGGCTAGAGATGGCATATATGCATGTATTATGTGGCCCGTTATGATGTTTTGTTAGTATTATTAGCCTAAATTAATTTTTTTAGCAGTTTTGTTAGTAATATTGACTTGATAATATGATATTGACTATATGGCGGTCAACATCTAATTTAAAAGAAATTGAAATTTTTGCCTAATAAATGATATTTATCTAAAACCAAGTAGACCCATTGATTATGGTTAGGGTACGTATGACGTATAAATCTATGGGTTTGAAAGTTTGTAAATGGGTTTGGGTAGGGTAGGGTATGGATATTTACTTTCATAGTCTAAATGTGTATGAGTTGGGTATGGATACCTATTTATTCGAGGGTGTGCACTTCAAAAGTTTATGTACCAAAATGTAATACACAAAAAATTTAGATACTAAAATGTAACGTTCCATCAATATTTTGAGGACTTATACGCCAAAAAAATAAATTTAGGTTATAAATCTAAAGATCTATTAAGTTTAGCTACCTTACTGTAATTTGCATAGTTGAGGCTTAATTCCTTTTATGGTGATGTAATTAAGATGATACTTATTTACTTTCTCTATAGAAAATAGGAAAATATTTATTTGATATGTATAATTGTTGAAAATTCCATGTATAATTGTTGAAAATTCTAGCCCAGGTGAAAAAGAAAAACTCTAGAGAGAATAAAGGAATACAAACTGAAACTCGCTTAAAATTTCACGTCTTTAAATCTCATAGTGGAAAATGATGACTTTCTAATAAGTAGTCACCATATATATTTATTTTTAATTGGACTCGATATTGAGCTAAAAAGTTAGTGGTTCATGGTTCAAAGTTCAATTATTAATTCTCTAACCTGTAGGTCAGTCATGTATGGACCTGGTCATACTTGTGATTAGAATACATAAAAATAGTATACTAATTAGAGTTAGACGAATAAGGCAAAGAAAGAAATAAAGAAAAGGTTATGGAAGGCGAGTGAAAAATGAAACGAAGAGGAAATAGATGATGGAAAGGTTTTGAGCAATTCTTCTAGTTGGTCGTCAATATAACAGTCAACTCTTTTCACCGTAGCCATTTATTGACACTTGCTTATGTAGATTTTGCACATTTTGTTAGATGTAGTTACTAGTTAGTAGAAGTTTGTTTAGTACCCCATAAATGTACTAAATGCATGAGTTTATAAATTCGCTCTTGGGATATTTTAGAGTCGTCTCTCTTTTATCATTTATTTAATATTTCACGTAATGAGCACATATAAAATGGTCATATCTTCTCCTACAGTTGAGTGATACAACATATTGTATGATACAAACTAAATTTATACTTTTACTTTATGGTGGATTTGATTCATAGATTGGTTCCACGGGATTTGTCATTCCGGATTCATGGATTCAAGTGAAATCTAAACATTGGACCAATATGTAAATTTAACAAATTGTAGATACGAAAATCTCATAAATTTTAGATACCAAAACATAATTGTTCAATAATTTTACACTAAAATTAAATTTGGGGTATCAAAATATAAAATGTACATTCTAATGATTAAGTTGTGATTTAATTAAATTTGGAATATCAAAATAATATTGTTTAAGGAAAAAGTAACTAAACTTCCGTTTTATATATAACTAGGTGGCGATGCCTCGACTAGTCGCGGGGCGGAGATGGCCTATAGGTATGTATTATGTGGCCTGTTATAGTGTTTTGTCAGTATTATTAGCGTAGAATTAATTTTTTGTTAGCAATTTTTTTAGTAATATTGACTGAGAAAAGATATATGGCGGTTGACATCCAATTTAATTGTTTTTGAAAATTTTGGCTAATAAATGATATTTACCTTAACCCAAGTAGACCCTTTTTTTTTAGGGAAAGGAGGGACCGCACCTCCTGTAATTTTATTAATTAAGCCAAATGGCTAGAATCCAGGTACAGATCGTTCAAAAGGAACGATGGGGAAATACCTATCCAACTATTACATTGATTTAAATCTATCTGAACATGTGCCAAAGCGTGAGCCACAATATTAGCTTCCCTATGCGTATGCTTCCAAGCGTAACAGTCCTCAATGCCACCAGCCTGCAGAATGGCCTCACAAACCGCTCCAAGTTCTGTCAAATCTACCCTCTGTTGCCGCAAAGTGTTCACCAGTGTTAAGCAGTCCGACTCGACTTCAAAGGGGCCAAGCTGCTGTCCATTCATCATCTCCAGCGCAAATAACACTGCTCGACCCTCTGCCACTGCTGGACACCATTTCTCGGTTTCCCTTTTCACTGCTGCAAACCTGAAAGCGCCGGTCCAATCTCTATCTACCATTCCCAAACCAGTTCCTCCATCTCTCAAACAACCAGCATCAGTGTTCACCTTTAGAATTCCAATCCCCGGTGGCTGCCAATGTTTAAGCCTTTTGTCTTGCTCTCTTCTTCTCTCCGCTGCCTGTTATTCATGTCTATATTCCAAAATCCAGTTTTGAGCTCTCATAGCCACCTCTTCCTCATTCAGTTTTTTGCCATTAAACTGCTGGTTATTCCTCTCATTCCAAAGGAACCACAGCAGTGTACTTACGTCCCCCGCGATATCTGAGTTTGTTGAGTTAAGAAACCTGTTCAGCCAGCCTAACAAGCCTTCCCCTTTCACAAAGCCACATTGGTCCGGCCAAGCCGATCTTCTCCACATCCTTCTCGAACAGCCACATTCCATAAACCTGTGCTCCTGTGTCTCTGCCAAACCACAATAGGGGCAGTCTGGTTCTATCTTTTCTTCCATTTTCTTCACTAAGTTCATGTTGGTAGGTAGTATATTCTACATAATCTTCCAAATAAAATATCTTACCTTAGGCGGTGAACTAACCTTCCAAATGGCCTCCCAGTTCGTATTGGACAGATTTTGCGGGACTTGAATTTCCTCCTCCCCTTCCTCAAGCTCAACTACTGGCTCTTGAATAGCTAGATCATATCCCGATTTCACACTATAGACTCCATCGGAAGTAAGATCCCAACAAAAGGAATCATTTACCGGCCGGCTCTGCAGGGGAACAGCCTGGATACCTCGCACCTCTTCCGGGGAGAACAGCAATTGCAGTACATCAGCCCTCCACCTATTGTGATCATGATTAGTAAGATCTGATACAAGCTCATATCCCATCTTCCCATTCGGCCCAGCCATCAACTTCTTCCTTTGTAGACCCGGCACCCACCAATCTTCCCAAATTTTAATGCTTGAGCCATTTCCTACCCGCCTTCTACATCCCTTCAAGATCAGGTCGCGGGCCGAGAGTAAACTTCTCCAAGTGTAGCTTGGTCGAAAACCCACCTGCGCTTCTAACACTGAGCAGTGAGGAAAGTACTTTGCTTCCAGAATTTGACCAACTAATGAATCAGGCTTCTGCAGTAATAACCATAATTTTTTTTCTAGGAGAGCCTTGTTAAAGGTTGCCAACTCCTTCAAACTGATCCCCCCTTCTGCTTTACTTCTGCACAGGTAACTCCATTTGCGCCAGTGTATCTTGTTCCTGTTTTCATTCTCACCCCACCAGTAATTTGATATAATGCTATTAATCTCACTCACCAGGCAGCCCGGTAATTTGAACACGGACATAGCAAAGTTTCCTTGTGCCAAAGCTACTGCTTTTATTAAGACATCTCTTCCTGCCGTAGAGATCAATTTGCCCTTCTATCTGTGTATTCGGCTTCGAATCCTTTCTTTAATGTAGGTAAAAGCTACCTTCTTCGACCTTCCCACCACCGTTGGAAGCCCCATGTATTTCTCATGTTTTGACACTTCTTTTATACCCAGATTAGTTAAAATTTCAACCCTCCGCTGCTGCCCAACATTGTTGCTGAAGGTGAGTTCAGATTTGCTCAGGTTTACCATTTGTCCAGATTCCTTCTCATAAGTCTTAAGAATGCATATCAGCTGTTCGCTCTCCTGTGGACTAGCCCTCGCAAACATGATACTATCATCAGCAAACAATAAATGTGAAACAGTTGGGGCCTTGTTACACACCTTGATCACGTGTAGTCTGCCCTCTTCTTCTGCTTTATTGATCAAAGCCGTCAAACCTTCAGCACATATGAGGAATAAATTTGGGGAGATTGGATCCCCTTGCCGAAGTCCTCGAGTCGGCAGGAACATTTCTGTCTTATGGCCATTTACAAGGACTGAATAGCTAACTGTGGAAATGCAGGCCATGGCCATTCGACACTACAACAAATTAGGTCTATTATGATGCAAGGACTTTGTCACAATACATTATGAATTTGTCATATTACATCCATTGTGACAAATATCATTCGTCACTAACGTTGTCGTAATATCGCCGTCGTCGTTGACTTAATGTGACAAAACTTTTAGATGTTCGTCATACTAGATCTACCAATAATGTGACCTTTATAAATTGTCATAAACATGTCACTAATGTGACAAAATGATTTGTCGTATTAAGCTGACAAAGTTGTCATTCTACAACGGTGTTTGTCACGAGATGTCAAGTTTTATCTAACTTAACGTGACAAACACCGCGAAGTATGATAATTACATTTTGTCATACTCGACTGTTGTCACAATTGATATTCGTTCTGTTGTTGGATTATGACAAATTTTACTTTCTCATACCTATAGAATTACGACCATCATCTTTTGTCATGGAAGGTTCACGAGTCATTATTGCAATTTCTTTTTTTTTTAACATAGACAAACGAGAGTCGTTCAGTCATATAGTCAGAGTACAGATAGCAACCACACGCGGAAGTCGACAAGTAGTCGAACTTCCGATGAAAGGGCTTGTTTTGCCACAAGATGGGCGGCCCTGTTAAACCTGCGATTAGCATAGGTACAAGAACAAAATTCAAAGCTCTCTGCAAGCTGCTGCACATCTTCCAGGATAGCTCCTCCCAACGTGTGCCGACAGTCCCGATCCATCACCCGACGAATCACCATTAGCGCGTCACCATAGAATTTAACATGCATAAATCCATGAGTCAGACACCAATTCATTGCATCCCGCAAGCCTAAAAGTTCCACAATAAAAGGATCTTGGATGCCCTCATAGTACTTACCGAACGCCATTAGTAGACTGCCATTCGGATCGAAACCTGCGAATCCTATGCTGCCACCGCGCGCACGTTTAATCGCTCCATCGACGCGGACAATTATGGCATTGGATGGAGCTCGGCCAGCAGCTCCTCGTTGGCATTGCAGCGTTCCAGACGTTCCCTCCACGATTTCCGGACGTCTCCTAGCGCCTGTTTGATTCTCTGTTCGCAGCGGCTGATCAGGTGAACTAGCAGCCCGCCATTCCTCCACTTGATTCCGATACTGCCTAAGTAACGCAGGAGCTAGGTACTGGATACCTCCATGAACAGCCCAGCAGCGTGCCTTCCAAACCCGCCAGCTGAGGAACACAATGTCGGAGACCTGCAACTTAGATAAATGCAAAGAAAAGAGTAAGTCCTTCCAGGCCTCCTCCGGGCTGACAGCCTCTAGTCGGGACCGGATGTGCTCAAATCCCGCCATGCGCCATAGCTCTCGCACCACCCGGCACTGAAAGAAGCAGTGGGTGAATGTCTCGGGACCTTCTGTGCAGACCGGGCAGGTTGGTGTGACGACAAGCTTCTTGAACAGGAGAACTGTTTGCAGAGGAAGGAAGCAGCGCACCACTCTCCAAAAGAATACCTTGATTTTCGGAGGCACCGGCAAGTTCCACAGGAGCTTCCAGAACCTGCAGTCAAAAGGTAAAGCATCCGGGGGGTGCATAGCATTTAATTCATTGGTTAGAACATGGTATCCACTCTTCACTGTATACTCTCCTGTGCCTGAGTAATGTGAGACCAGTCGGTCCGCCGACAGCCGAGTGCCCAAGGGTATGCTAAGAATAGCTTGGACAGAATCCGGTTCAAACAGGCTGTGAAGGAGATCCGTCTTCCATGTCCTTGACTCAGCACAAATGAGTTCAGCCACTTTCCTTGGGGCAGCCGACACTCCATGCAGTAAAGCAGGCGAGGACGGCGGGGTAGTGGGTAGCCAGACATCTTCCAACACTCTGACTTGAGTCCCCGACCCGATTTGCCAACGCAACCCACGAGCAAGCAAATCCCGCCCTTCCAAGATCCCTTGCCAAGCCCAGGAGGGCCTAGAGCCCTTGGTTGCCGCTAGAAATTGGGATTTTGGGTGATAGCGGGCTTTGTACATCTGACTTAAGGTGTTGTCCGGGTTCATGAGAATTCGCCACGCCTGTTTGGCGAGCAAGGCCACATTGAACCGGTCAAAGTCTCGGAATCCCAGGCCCCCTTCAAACTTGCTTTGGCAGGCTGCAGTCCAAGAAAGCCATCTAATGCCATTTTCCTTGTCTTGCCCTGCCCACCAGAATCTGGACAGCAAGCTATTGCACCGCCGACAAGTGGCTTCCGGGAGTCGAAAGGCCGACATCGTGTACACTGGACCTGCAGCTCCTACCGCTTTGATGACTACTTCTTTTCCTGCAAGAGACAAAGACTTTGCTTTCCAGTTTCGGATTCTAGCCGCTAAGGCCTCCTCCACAAACCGAAATGTTAGTGTCTTAGATCGGAGGACTTGCGAGGGGAGCCCCAGGTACTTGTCTCCTACACCCATCCTAGCAACTCCCAAAAAATCAGCAATCTCATGAAGTTCCAACTCGCTAACATTACTACTGACACACAAAGAGGACTTGTGCAAATTAACTTTCTGCCCACTCATGATTTCATAATCAGCAAACATGTGAAGAAGATTAGCACACTCCGGCCGGGAAGCACGAAGGAAAATATAGGTGTCATCAGCAAACAGAAGGTGCGAAGTCATTGGCGCCGACCTATGCACACGCAGGCCATGGAGGGAAGAAGCTGAAACCTCAGCGAGAAGCCGAGCAGAAAAGGCTTCGGAGTAAAGAGCAAACAATAGGGGGGGGGAGAGGGTCACCTTGCCGGATTCCCCGCTGAGGTTGGAAGTATCCATATTCAACACCGTTCATGAGAACTGAGAAGTGCACTGTGGTTATGCAGGAGTGTATCCACTTGAGCCAGGTGCGAGAGAATCCCATCGCCTCTAGGACAGCAAGCAAAAAGTTCCACTCGACACGATCGTACGCCTTTTCCATATCGAGCTTGAGTGCCATCCACTTCTCTTTCCCCTGCGTTTTCGTTTTGAGAAACTGCATAATCTCTTGTCCAACCAAAATGTTATCAGTAATCGAACGACCTTTGATAAATCCATTCTGATACGAACTCATAATGTTAGGAAGAATGGAGCTTAAACTCCCAGCAAGGATCTTAGCAATTATTTTATACAAAACCTGACACAAGCTGATGGGCCGCATCTGCTTCATCGAGTCCGCATGCGGAACCTTAGGGATCAGAGCAATCCATGTATGATTGATGCTTTGGAGGAGACGTCCCGTGATGAAGAAGGACAGGACTGCCTCGCAGACATCACCTTCAATCTCAGTCCAAAACCGCTGGTAGAAAGCCCCTGTGAATCCATCCGACCCGGGTGCCTGGGATTTGCCAATGGCGAATACCGCCTTGCGGATCTCCTCATACGTCACAGCCGCTGTGAGGAATCTGTTCGCCTCGCTGTCGACAACCTGAGGTAGGTGGAGTTGGCTAACATAGTCACTTGGGTCATTACCTGAGGAGGTGAAGAGCACTTTATAGTAGTCAACAGCAATCCCACCCTTCTCATCTTCATTGGAGTGAGGTACCCCCTGTTCATCTTTCAACATGAGAATGGAATTTGTCCTTCGCCGCTGCTGAGTAGTGAGATGGAAGAAGTGTGAATTTGCATCCCCAGTTCGCAGCCACCGGACTCGGGATTTTTGCATCCAGTACCGCTCCTCTTCCTTAAAGGCTTCTCCTAGTTGCACTTCCAAGTCTTTAATGTATTCCCATTGCACACTTGGAACCTCCTTGGCCAGCTCAATGCTCTCCTTAAGGCTTTTGATCTGCCGAGCTGAGTTGGAAGTTCCATTTCGAGCCCATTACACTAACCCGTGCTGCAAGTTCTTAAGCCGAGATTGAAGTTTGAATTGGGACGTCCCTCTCACCTCCTTGGACCAAGATTGTTGGAAAATGTCCGGCACTTCCGGGTTCGTGTCCCATCTCAGGTCGTAGTGAAATCGTCTCCCGCTGCGGTTTGCTGCCTTTACAAATTGCAGCATCATCATCATGTGATCGGATCCGAGATCCGTTAGGTGTCGAACCTGCAATTCAGGCTACGAGGACAAAGCCAGAGGGTTAGCTAAACACCTATCAAGCCGTTCCAGTATATGTCGATTACCTGATTGGCGATTAGACCAAGTGAAGGGAGCACCAACACAACCCAAATCTGAAAGATTAGTAACAAGTAAGAAGTTATGGAGTTGATCAAACGCGGCCGGGGGGGTGGCCATCCTCCCTGCTTTTCAGCGGACGAAAGCAGGCAGTTAAAATCCCCCATCACGAACAAAGGTAGATCGCACGACAAGACAAACAAGCTAATTTCATTCAATTGATCCTCCCTAATATTTACAGCACAACTAAGGTGAACAAAGATCACCACAAACCTGCCTAAACCTGGATGTAAACAATCAACAATAATGAAAGAGGGGTTGGGAGATGACACTGTACATGTAACCTGATCCGACCAGGCTACTGCCAAATCCCCCCCTCTACTACGACCCTGATACGAATGGAAATGCTTAAAACCTAGACTCTTAAGCTGACCCTCAACAAAGTCATCATCTCGCTTCGTTCCGCTGAGCAGGATAAGAAAGGGCAAGTGTCGACGGAGGGCATCCCTTAGCGAGGGAATTGTCAGGAGGGAACCCAGGCCCCGACAATTCCATGCCAGAACACTCATTTGGTCGTCGGGGACCAATCCGGGCTGGTCACCTCCACCCTCAGCTGCCCTGCATCCGGGCTACCAGGACCCTTGCTCTCTGTCCGCAGTCTCTTTGCCACTGGCTCAACAGGTTCCGCCACTTCCCCTTCCTCTGTGTTCAACCCAGCAGCAGGAGGGTCAGCACTGGTCTTCATGGACTTCATTTGATCCAGGTTGCTAGCACCAGCACTGATGACAAGTTGCTTCATCCGGGCGTTAACCACTAGCGCGCCTGCTTGTTGGGAAGTCAAGCCCCAACTGTCAGCAACCTCCTTCCTCTGATATGGGGCTCGAAGCCAGGTGAATTTCCTCTTTTGCACCAGGGTTTGCTCGTTCAGCCTCGGGCCTTTCTCCCTGCTCAAAGTGGATCTCCCATATCGGGGGGCCTGGTGTCCAAACTCCTCCCTGTTTGGGCAGCGGTGGCCTGGGTGGCCGATGATCCCGCAGAGAAAGCAGAACTGAGGAAGCCGCTCATATTTCACCAGAACCTTGAACGCACCTTTGGCTGAAGCTTCATGCTCCGCGAGGATTTCGTCAGGCAGTGGGGCGGTTACGTCCAGCACGACCTTAACCCGGAGGAAGATTTTCCCGGATCCTTCAGATTGGTGAATAGTTGCTTGTTCCGCCGGACCAAGCGAAGCCCCCAGCAGGTATCCCAGCCGCTCTGTGCAGCACTCATAAGGGACCCCCCATAGTTGGAGCCACAGGGGAACCTTGAGAAGAGCCTCCGCAAGAGCAGCAGACGGGGCTTCCCAGGGAACCAATTGAATTAGGTATTTGGGTTGGAACCAGGGGGAGCCCCGACGGACGCGATTGAAGTCCTTGGCAGAGGAGAAGACCACCTGTATGAGTTCCCAATCCAGATGCACGAAGGAAACCTCGCCGGAGCATTTCCAGATTCGCAGCAAGTCAGCCTTGAGGGCATGGAGGGCCGGGCGGGGTCCGCAGACTCGCCCAATCAGGGTCAGCCCCTCGCGATTGAGACCGACAGCCACATCCGCATCAGAGAATCGGACTACAACCATTGCAATTGGGGAACTAGGTTTAGAGAAAATCTGAAGCACAGGGAGGGCACGAGCTCTAGGCTTCGCAATAAGAATGGATAGCTCCTGGGATTCGCCTGATGTCGCCTTTATAGACTCCATGGCGAGAAGAATCTGGCCTCGTCGCCGCCGAGTGGCGGAAACCCGCAATCGGCGACTACGCACGATACGGTAACTGCTACCCACTCGCAGAGAGGGGAGACGGGCGAGAGAGAATCTCTTTTTTTTTTCTCGTGCTACACATATATTCAGGAGTCTTCCTTTTCCACGTTCATTATTGCAATTTCTGACAATTGATAAATTTGTCATAAATTCCATAATAAATGACGACTTTTGTTTTGTCAGATTATATTATTTGGATATTATGACAACATGTCTGTGTCATTTTTGTTTTGTATTATGACAAATTTGTTGTCAAAATATACCATGAATGACACACAAAAATTGACAGAATTGAACCCTGTGTTCATAGTCATAACTAGAGAATCCAATCACATTAAATAAAAATAATCCTTCAATCCAAATCCAAACATTCAATTCAGTACCATCTTGATTTCAACATAGTCTTCCAACAAAATCCAGAAAAAGGCTTCCGAACAAGTTTAGCGTTGGTTCACCATAAAGGAGAACATCCTACGACAAAATGGACAGTTCATACTTCTAATTTTTAATATCTTCCCATGCCATCAAATCCTTGCTCCTAATAATCTTCAACATCTGTAAGAAAACAATGAAAAAGAAGATAGTTTGTCACTTACTCACATCCATGTTCAAGTGACAATTAATCTAAATAGTTGTTGTCCCAACACACAACTCAACTTGAGAACGAGACATATATAAATTCAGCTCCTTTAAGAACAATGGACTAGGAATATAGATAGTTACCTTCGACTAAAGGAATCCATGGTCATTTCCGATTTAGTGTTACAGCAAATGACTCCATCTGCTGCTGAAGTTTCTCTTGTGATTCTCGTAGCTGCTGCACTTCCGCACCTTGCATTTGTAACTTCTCCTCCTGAAGTTGTATTTTCTAATCCTGAATTTGTATCTTCTCCTCTTGGGATTGTATCTTGGCCTCAAATTCCTTTGTTCTTCTCTCAGATTCAGCTCTTTCCTCTTGCAATTCTGCTTCCAGTTGTATCTCTCTTGTCGAACGAACTGTTTCCTTTGGTCCATACTTGACCTTTTTCTTCAACACCATCTCAACAATCTCACGACCAGATAAGGACTTCCCATCTTCTTTTGCTTGGGTATGAATGGCTATCATCTCCTCCAGCAGTAGCTCGGCCTAAATCATCCAGCATATCAGGAATGTCAGTATCTATCACTTCAATTTCATTCTCAAAAGGAGAATGCGGCTGGTTTGTGTTGCTATTGCTGCCAACCTCAAATGGCTCGCCATGATGTATCCATCTAGTATACGTCTCCACCATGCCATGCCTAAATATCTCACTTTTCACCGTGCTTAGAACTTTAAAGTAGCAATTATTGCACTTTTTACACGAGCATCTTATTCTACCAAGTTCATCAATATGGTTAGTTGAAACACTTATAAATTCCTCAACCCCCGCTTTATATTCTTCAGAAAATCTATTCTTTAGCTTCATCCAATCTTTGTTCATTTTCACTATGCATAAAGATAAGACTAACCTTCACTGCTGGGCTGTTTTGGGAGTTCCTAGATCACAGTGAAGAATGTCAAAATCACCTGCACATATAAGACCCATTCAACATGAGCAAACCTATTACTTCAACTCCTGAACAAGTTGTACTTTAATGACTTAACACATGTAAAAACAGAATATAAGGATCAATCACTCCCTATATTCAATTAAAAATAAAATTGGAACATAAGTTCTTCAATTTGGCTCTTATATTAACTTCCCTCTCAAATCAGGGCCAAAGAAAGGATTCTGAGGCCAGCCCCATGTATGTTGCACTTACTTCATCTTTAGTTATTACTTGGCAGTTTTTATAGAGGCAAATTCACCCTCACATATGTTTTCAATCATCAAATCAATCTCTAGAAATAGATTGAGCAAGAATCTAACACAAACTCACTTTGTTTAATAGAAAAATCAATACAATGACCCTAAAACAAAGATTCCACCAATCTAAACCCATACACACATACATAGAAGCACTTATGTCTCGAAGGGAATTCACACAACCACGAAAGCACAAGCATGTGAGAACAAAATCATAACCAGCCTTGCCTCTTGAAAAGCAAACTTATGTACAAGGAGGATGATGATGATATCAACGTCCTAAACAAATGAGAACAGTACAAAAACCTTAAACAGAGGAACGAGGAGCATGAAAGAAGGATGTTGTTTCATACCGACTAAGAACTCCGAAATCAATTTGATGCCGGTAATATCTTCCTTTCTATCACGATTCCTTGGCTAGTGATTTAGTAGGCTCGAGTCTGTGGAGGTGTACGAAAGGGTTAGAAGGAACATCGAAGAGAAAATCCTTTGATGCAGAACAGAGGAAATTGAAACAGGAATTCGACTACTTACATGCGCCAAAACCAATCCGCCGTCAGAGTAGCCTTTCGAGATACTCGATTCCCTTCCCGGAATTGACTGCGCACGAGCCTTTTGGGGAGACAAAAGGGTTTAACCAAAGTAAATTTTGTGGGCGTAAGGGTTTCCGAGAGGGAAGGAAAAGGGGGACTTCGATCGTCTAATGAAGTGGTATTTTTCTTTTTCTTTTTGTTTTCTTGATAGAATAATGAATGGCTGTTAGCAAAACGACATGGTAAATGAAATAATGTCTTTTGCCCTTTGTATTAATGAATGATGATTTGGTAAAGAAAATTTGATATATATATAAATTAGTTATTTTTATTCACATTAAATCATAGGTAGTAATGTTATAACGAATAGGGAAAATCGACAATGCAAAGTTTATGAGTATATATAGTTGCCTCAGAACAGAAACCCAAATAACATTGAGATAATATATATACCGTGGACCGGGGGCGTTGCGGTTGATAGTCCGATTCAAGTCAAATTAACACGTTAAATTAACCTAACATCCCCATATTGGGTTATGTATAATGTACAATTTAACCGATTAGGACTCGAGTTTGTGCAATTGCATATAAGTCTCTAAGTTTAGGCGATTAGATGTTGAGTATGTCCCTTATAGGTTTACAGTTCAACGCCTATGAGTTGAGATTTTGAACTAAATTAGTGTTTAATTTAGAGTCGCAGGTAAATGATTTACTGACTTTTGTTTGTCATATTAAATGAACACCCAACACTTAATGATATTTTAATGATATAGTATACTCTTCATATTAACTCCTATGAATAGTTAATTTGACAATCTATATTGTCATTTTAGACGTTTCATTCTTCCCTCCATTATTTCCCGCCATTACTAAATTCATATTGTGACAAATTTGCAAACTGTCATTTTAATGATAAGTACACTCTTCATATTAACTCCAATTAATAGTTAATTTGACAATCTATTTTGTCATTTTAGACATTTCATTCTTCCCTCCATTATTTTCCCGCCATTACCAAATTCATATTGTGACAAATTTGCATACTGTCATTTTAATGATCAAGTACACTCTTCATATTAACTCCAATTAATAGTTAATTTGACAATCTATTTTGTCATTTTAGATATTTCATTCTTCCCTCCATTATTTTCCCGCCATTACTAAATTGATATTGTGACAAATTCGCATACTGTCATTTTAATGATAAGTACACTTTTCATATTAACTCTAATTAATAGTTAATTTGACAATCTATTTTGTCATTTTTGACATTTCATTCTTCCCTCCATTAGTTTCCCGCCATTAATAAATTCATATTGTGACAAATTCGCATACTGTAATTTTAATGATATAGTATACTCCTCATATTAACTCTTGTGAATAGGTAATTTGATAATCTATTTTGTCATATTAATAATTTTTCATTTAATAATTTCATTTTTCCTTCATAAGTTCCTGCCAAATTGATATTATCAATAAACATAATATGACTCATCATGCTTTGTCATATTATATCATCTCCTCTGTAATTGATGTTGGACATTATGACAAAACAAGTTGTCACAAAAACTATCGACATTATGACAAACCCCTAATTTGTCACATAATACAGCCCACATTTCCCCCCAAAACCTCCCGCCAAAAAGCCTTCTCATCAACACACTATTACGACAACGAGACTTGTCACACGAAACATCGTATGCTATGTAATGTGACAACATAAAATATGACAATAAATGTTGTCGGATTATATTGTTCTATTGTCATCCCATCGCGATTTTTATGCCAAATTACCAATGACAAAAAGATTTTCATCATAATAGAATGTTAATGTGACGCATGTAAATGACAAAAGAATAACTTGTCACAAAAGATATGGCAAATATGACAATGGTTCTATTTGGCATATATGGTAATATATTGTGACAAAAGATAAATGACAAAATAAAATAATTGTCATACTAGAGCAAATTTGTTGTAGTGCGAATCCAGTGCTCATGGAAACCCAACTTCCTCATCATTTTCTCTAAAAAGAACCACTCAACTCTGTCGTACGCTTTCGCCATATCCAGTTTTGCCGCAAAAAACCCTCTCTTTATCCTCTTATCCTTCTTCTTCATAGAATGGAAGCACTCAAAGGCTGCAGAGCATTATCATAAATAGATCGCCCAGGAACGAAAGCACTTTGGATCTTTGAGATGATCTTGTCCAGGATAATCTTGAGCCTGTTCGCCAGCACCTTAGCCATGATTTTGTACAATACATTACAAAGACTTATGGGCCAGAAGTCCGCTGGCGACTTGGGATTCTTCTTCTTGGGGATAAGACAGAGCAACATATGATTGAGGGCAGATGGAACTTCACATGTCTCAAGAATGTTCAGCAATTCTCCGCAAACCTTGCTCTTCATTATCTCCCAATTAGTTTTATAAAATAGTGCAAGGAAACCGTCATCACCTGGGGCTTTGAGGGATCCCATCTGGTTCAGTGCAACCTCAATTTCTTCAGCTGTGAAGCTTCTTGTTAGCTAGCTATTCATTTCTGCAGTCACCCTTTACTTAACTGCTGACACTACTTGCTCGCTTTCCGGTTCTCCACGGATCTGTAATAGATTCACATAGAAGCTTCGCAAACACGAGCTAACCTCCATCTGGCCCAGATGAACCCGCCCTTGGCTGTCAATCAGCTTCTTAATGGAATTCCGGCGATGGCGTTCTGAAGCTCTGTTGTGGAAAAGCCTTGTATTTCTATCTCCTCCTCTCAGCCAGAAAACTCGAGACCGTTGAAGCCATTTTTTCTCCTCTTGCGTTAGAATCTCGACCTTTTCCGCTTCCAATCGTCTCCTCCTGTCTACCCAGTCCCCTATCTTTTGCTCACTCTCCATCCTTTCCAGAGATTGGTTAATTTGCTTCAATCGCTCTTTGACCTTCCCAAACTTCTCGCTGCTCCAGCTCCTGAGCTTCTTCTCGCATTTCTTCAGCTTTTGATCTACGCTGGCAGCCTCATTCTCTTGCCATCCATCTAGGACCACCTTCTGGTAATCCTCGTCATCTTCCCAAATGCTCTCATATCTGAACCGCCATAGCCATCTGACTTCTTCGCTATCTCCACCCTCCGTATCCACAAGAATTGCTCGGTGGTCCGAGTCAAACCGGCCAAAATGTTTAACAATTACCTCTGGGTACAGGTCGGCCCAACTAACATCACTCACGGCCCTGTCCACTCTTTCTTCCGTAAAATCTTCCTTTTTCCTTGAATTATCCCAGGTAAACGGATACCCTATGAAGTCCAAATCTCCCAATTGTGTGTCTGCCAACACATTATTAAACTCCTGCATTTCCTTCTCATCAGGCAGCACGCTACTTCGCTTCTCATTTACGTTGGCAATTTGGTTAAAGTCTCCCAACACAAGCCATGGGAGAGAATATTGGCTATAAAGATTACGAAGTAGTTCCCACGAACGATGTTTCTGCCCACTCTCCGGCCAGCCATAAAACCCGGTAAGTCGCCATTCGATATACATGTCCGGACATTTAATAATGCCGTCGATGTGATGTAATGTAATGAGAGCGTTTTCAGAGTAAAATCCACATCCTCCTCCCATAAAATTGCAAGCCCTCCTGCTGTGTTACGAGCAGCCACACTCAACCCATTCCCAAACTTCAATCTTCGTTGAAACTTCTTACATTCAGATTCAGAAAGCTTTGTTTCAATTGGAAACAAAACTTGGGGAGCAGCCTGCTTCACAAGCTGGGAAATGGACGCCTTTGCCTCGGGATTCCCCAGTCTCCGGCAATTAAGGCTTATGATTTTCATTGTGATAGGTGGCGTTGCTCTGTGGCAAGGTCCGCCTTTGGGTTCGGAGCGATTCCTCGAGCAGCCATTTTTTGTTTTTTGTTTCCTTCCAATCCCACCTTCTGTAGAGTTTCTTTCTCTTCCTCCCTCCCCTTTCGCTTGCCATCCTCTTTTCCTCCCAGCACCTCCACCTCCCTCTGAATCTTATCTCTAACCAACCTCTTCCAGCTGCCTTTCAACTTATCCACTGTCGCTGCTTCACTATTGAATTGGGTTTTTTCATCTATATGGGCCTGGCCCAAATTACTAGCCCCCGCCTACAGACCCGTCACGATCTCAATCTGGGCCTCCCCTATCCAATTCAATTCGCCCTTCCTTGGGCCCAAAGCTGACTCTTTGCCCCTTGCTGGGCTAAGCGACTCCTGATTCACTCCCGCTGTCTTTCCATATATTCCTGCCCTTTCTTTTGAGGAAACTAACTCGGCTTCATCCCTGCCTACCTTCTCGTTCGCTTCCTCCTGCAGTACGCAGACATCCTTTCCTCTTATATCTCTGCTCCCAAATCCCTCGCCTTCCTTATTTCCTTCACTCAGATCCATTCCCTCAATCTCGTTAATCTTCTTTGGACTTTCCTTTTTTCCGGCCAATAAATCTATCAGCTTGATTTTCGCCTTCGGTTTTCCATTTTGATTGTCCTCTAATTCCGGTGTGTCTCTGGCATCCTTCCTTAAACGTATCTCGCCGGAGACTCTTGTCTGCCGGAGCTCCGACCACAGACTTGCCATTCGATCAGCTTCTGTACGCTCGACAAAACTCACCTGCTTCAACGGGGAAGCATGCAGCCATTTACCGTATTGCTCGTCCGATCCTTCCTCGTCCTCTGCTTTCGGGTTTGGGCAAGTTCTTTGTTGATGGCCGAGTATACCACAAATGTAGCAGAAATTTGGGAGTCGCTCGTAGGTTATTCTGTACCAGGCTTTCTTGTCGCCGTTCTCCAGCAAAATCCCACGTCTCAATGGTTTCGAGACATTGATGGACACTCTAAGTCTCATTGATGTACTCCATACCCCCGACCGGTGATTATCAAGAATAATAAAGGTACCAATCAGGTTGGCGATCTTTTCTGCCATCGCCTCTGTTTTCATACAGCGAGGTAGCTTTTTAATCCGGACCCATATCTCTGTCTCCGTGAAATCCATCTCCAACGGCTCTTTATCCCTGTCCACCGGTCGGAAAATGAAGGGTTGCCGATTGAAATGTCTTGGTCCCCCATACAGGAATTTCTTCCTATCATCGAAACTGTAGAATTGGAGAGCATACACTGACTGCTCTAGCCTCTGGATCTCGAAGCTTCTTCTGAGGTTCCACGCTTGTTTCATCGTAGCCAATAGTGTTGCCAGATTTGGGTCTTTGGGGGTTATAAGCTTGCCCACCAAACCCAGTTCTTCAATAGTTTCATCCATCCCGTTGTCAAGATCTGTCCTTTCCACTTGGACTCCCTGCGCCTCCTCCTCCGTTAGACAGAGGCTTCGCAGCTGTTCATCAATCTCATCCGCCATAGGAGCTAACTCTCCTGACACAACTTTCAAACAAGAAACTGCTACCCTTTACAAGTCACCGTATCAAAACGAGGCTGAGAAAGAAAATGGGGGAAAAACCTACGGACAAGATCCGAGGTATAGAGCTGACCGACGGCAGCAGGTAACCACAGACTCCACTAAGCGGGAGAAGGAAAACGGCGCTCTCCTACAGAGAGAAAGAAACTTCCAAGTAGACCCATTGATTATGGGTAGGGTATGAGTGACGTATATATGGGTTTGGAAGTTTGTAGAAGAGTTTGAGTAGGGTATGAATATTTACTTCCATAATCTAAACGTGTATGAGTTGGGTATGGATACCCATTTATTCAAGGGTGTTTTAATTATACATACAAAAATTAGACCTATTTGTAGAAATTCAAAGGATTAGGTACGAAAATGTAATAAAAAAAATTTAGGTACTAAAATGAAATGTTCCATCAATATTCTGATGACTTATATGCCAAAAACTAAATTAAGGTTATAAATCTAAAAATCTATTAAGTTTAGGTACCAAGCTATAATTTGCATAGTTGAGGCTTAATTCCTTTTATGGTGACGTATTTAAAATGATAATTATTTTTTTTTTTATAGAAAAATAAAAACTATTTATTTGATATATGTAGTCTTGTAGATATCTAGCCAAACAATTAATGTATAATTGTTGAAAACTCTAGCCCGGGTGAGAAAGAAAAACTCTAGAGAGAAGCAAAATGAATACAAACTATAACTCGTTTAAAATTTCACGCCTTCAAATCCCATAGTGGTAAATGATGATTTTCTAATAAGTAATAACCATATTTATTTATTTTTAATTGGACTCGACATTGAGCTGAAAAAATTAGTGGTTCATGGTTCAATTTTTGTTTATAATGGCGATAAACTATTATTACCAAACAAAACATACATGTACAGTCGCAAGAGATCACACTTGATTATGATTCAATTATTAATTCTCTAGACGGTTGGGGAGCCGTGTTAAGTATGGACCTGTTCATACTTGTTATTAGAATACATAAAAAATGTATACTAATTTTGGTTATTTTTAATGTTTCACGTAATGAGCAAACATTAAATGACATTATCTTCTCTTACAGTTGAGTGATACAACATCTTGTATGTTACAAACTAAATTTATACTTATATGTTATGGTGGATTGGATTCATGGATTCAAGTGAAATCTAAACATTGGACCAATATGTAATTTAAAAAATTGTAGGTACAAACATCTTGTTTGTTACCAACTAAATTTATACTTGTATGCTATGGTGGATTGGATTCATATGTGTAAAAAGATTGGTGAATTGGATTAATGAATTTAAGTGAAATCTAAACATTGGACCAATATGTATATTTTAAAAATTGTAGGTACGAAAATCTCATAAAATTTAGATACCAAAACATAATTTTACATTAAAATTAAATTTGGGGTATCAAAATGTAAATTATTATATAGTGACTAATTAGTAATTTTTTATGCAACACTTCACCTTTATATATTCTACCATTTATTTATGGAGGTTCTCCATCAAAACATACTCAATTCAACTTTTCTAACTCTTAGAGAGAATTTAGGAAGGATATTTTTGTCATGTTAATTAACAAATAATAAAAAAAACTACGCATATAACCCCAAAAAAAGTGAGGGTGTGCCTATGGTGACAGGCATGTCATGGTGACTTGCACTTTCCGGTCGACCTCAGTTAGAATTAGGTCGACCTCATATAGGATCCGGTTGACCTAATCTGTTGTTTCAGTGTAAAAACAGTTCATGGTGCCTACTTTGGATATTCATATCATACAATTGGCTAGATGGAAATTGAAGACTAATGACTTGTTTTGAAGCTCGAGTGTCCCTCTACATATTGAAGTGATTGAGAGCTCGATAGGAAGTCCAGAAGACCATTTTTGAACCTCATCAAAAGACTATGCCAAAACTGGGAAACTACCTAGAAATGGCTAAGTCTGGAAACGTGTTTGTGAAGCCTATTTTTTAGCTCAATTCGAGAAGCATGAATGCGAGTCGAGTCCAGGAGCCTCTACCACGTTAAATTAGGTATGTTTTTATACAAATTCAAGGAATTGGATGAAAGGTTGGATATCTTTAAGGCTTCAAACAAAAGGGTCGAAGTTGCTACGAAGGCTGTTTTTCTGGCAGACTTCGAGCACAAGCAAGCTGCCAGAAAAACAGCCTTCGTAGCAACTTCGAGCCTTTTGTTTGAAGCCTTAAAGATATTCAATCTTTCATCCAATGCCTTGTCTTTGTATAAAAAAATACGTAATTTAACGTGGTAGAGGCCCCTGGACTTGACTCGCATCCATGCTTCTCAAAATGAGCTCCAAAGTAGGCTTGACAAACACGTTGCCAGACTTAGCCATTTTCAGGCAGTTTCCCAGTTTTGGCATAACCTTTTGGTCAGGTTCAAAAATGGTCTTCTGGACTTTCTATTGAGCTCCTAAGTACTTTAATGTGTAGAGGGACACTTCAGCTTCAAAACAAGCCTTTTAATCTCCAATTTCCATCTAGCCAATTGTAAGATATGAATCTTCAAAGTAGGCACCATGAAACTGTTTTTACACTGAAACAATTGATTAGGTCGACCTGATCCTATATGAGGTCGACCGAAAAGTGCATATCACCGTGACATGCATGTCACCGTAGCAAAGTCCAAAAAGTGAATGTTAGCATGGCGTCCAAAAGTTGAACTCAAGTTTTAATTAGCTCTGAGTAATTTTAGTTGAACTCAAATTCTTTCTTTATTAAATAATTTGACAAACTAAAGACACTATTATCACTCACCATCCTCATAATTAATTATTATATCATTTTATTTAATAAATATTTTAAAAAATAAAAGTCACAAGAATAATAATTTTTATTACAATTTTTTAGACATCTAATTAGAGGTCTCCACTAGCACATTCTATCTTCCTAATTTTAAATACCCTAACATTACTAAATGATATGTATATTCTCAGTTTAATTTAAAATTTACATATTTTTGCATAGATAATTTATATTTCACAATGACATCATTCAAATATGATTTAAATTAAAAAATTATCCTTCTAAAATCATGATCACAACCACGTATTAGGTTCCTTGACTACAATGATACATAGCACACCAATATAGGATGAAATTTATACAAAACATTATTTTTTTAACCTATACCAAATGGTATGTATATCTTTCATTTCAATTACAAAGTTACATATTTTAATATAAAATTTAAATTAATGTGATTTACACGATGATTTTTGTTTTGATATGGTTTCAAATAAAAAATTATCCTTCTAAAAGACATGGTTGCAGACATGTCTTAGGTTCCTTTACGATAATAATACATAATTACAGCAATATGGTATGAAATCTATAAAATTTGAGTATAACTTTGGTAACTTGATAGAGTACAACTGAAATCATTGTGATGTTGTTTTTATAGCACAATAATATTCAAAAGCTACATCCGTGTGATAATATTGTTGATAGACATGCATTTTTTGTTTTGTTTTATAACATAAAAATTTGAATTTATTTACAATCAACTGGGTATATTTTTTAGCCAAGACTTGGAAAATAGTATATTGAATATCTCTGGTTTGCTTTTATAAAAAAATAAATGGTAAGTATTAGTAGTTATTAATTATTTTGTATTTTTGGATTATCTATGTCATGGGTCTTATCTCTCAGTTTCTTCCATATATTATTAAGGATTGACAATATTTGTTTCAAGATAACATGGTATGCATGCCTTTGAGAACTTCAAAGCGAGTAAACCAACATTAGATTACATGCCAATTTCAAACAAATCGGTAATCATGTTTCAATCAAATAATATGCTCCAAGCTTGCGATGATATTCCGACATTTGAAGTTTATAAGTATGATTTCATCAAATATGATGAAATTTAAAATTTTGCTTTGAATGTAACAGGGGAGCAGAAGAAAGAAACTATTGATGGTGGAAATAGGTTTCATTAATAAAGATAAATGCGATGTTATAGGTTGAGATGATAATGTTGCTTATGACGAGCAATCAAAAAGAAGTCAAAAAACAAATTTTGAGTAGTCTTTGACATCAATGAGTAAATCAAAGTGTGGTTTAATTATGCTTTTTAGAAGTGAGTTCCATTTAATGGGTTTATTTATTTATTTTAAATAAAAACTTTCGTCGATTCATATCTTAGGATAACATAAAACTCTATGATATATGTTTCTTTCTTATTTTTTTATTCAATCATTTGGATTTTTATGGTTCCAAATATAAATTTAGATTGCTTAATATAATTATTATTGTTATTTATGCTATTTACGAATACATCCGTCCAACGGGCGGGCCATGATCTAGTAGTAACAATGACTCTTCCTTTTTGTATTCTGTTTGTTTTATATCCAGCTTATGACTCCAACAATGAAGCATCAAGAAAAAAAAAAGGCCTCAAAGTCCTTTTTTTCCCCCTAGGAGTTCTCTTCATTTGATGTTTTGTGCATGAATGGACTTCATCACTTAAATGCATGATGTACAATTAACAGTGCTAGGACAAGTCATTCGACAACATTGACCTGAGAAACATTTGAAACCAATCTCTTCAGAGTGACACTTGCTTATCGTCACCCGAGTTCAAGGCTTCAAAGAGCCAACCAGAACTTCCTATTGGCACTCCAAACAATAATGCTAACGTATTACCAGAACATATGCCACAAGCTCAAAGAAGCAACAATACTTTGCTCCTCCTAGCTAGATTTCTACTGATACCTTCCACACCATTTTATTTCCTTCTTCCACGAAAACAAAATCTAGAATAGATCATCCTTCCTATCTTTAAGGTAAATACAATTTAATATCCAAACCTTTTATTTCAAACAATATAATAGCCAAACCTTTTCGAAAACAATATAATATCCAAATCGTCAACTTTCCGTTCGTTTGACCGTTAGTTGACACTCCAAGCGCCAGTTCTACCGCGAGACCGACGTCTACGGCACCATCGACTTCATCTTCGACAACGCCGCGTACGTGTTCCGGAGCTGCAGCCTGTACGCTCGCAAGGGCGGGTCGTACCCGAACAACTTCGTGACCGCCCAGGGCCGGTCCAGCGAGTACCAGAACACGGGGTTCTCGATCCACAACTGCCGGGTCGAGGCCGCCCCGGACCTCCCCGCGGGATCCGGGTCCACGTATCTGGGCCGGCCCTGGAAGGAGTACTCGAGGACCGTGGTCATGCAGTCCCAGCTGGGGGGACACATCAACCCGGTCGGGTGGTCCGCCTGGTCCGGTGGGTTCGCGCTCAAGACCCTTTACTACGCGGAGTACCTGAACTCCGGACCAGGGGCGGGAACTACCGGTCGGGTCGGGTGGCCCGGGTACCACGGTGCCCTGACACCTGCCGATGCAGGGAAGTTCACGGTCGGGCAGTTCATCACGGGGAACTCCTGGCTGCCGTCAACCGGAGTCTCGTTCGACTCCGGTTTGATTGGTTAAGCAAACAATGGGACCATAGTTTAGGGTATATTTTCTTTCATGGATGGTTTTTTTTTTTTTACATTTCTAACCCTGTATTTATACTTCCTTGTCTAAAGGGATTATTTGAACATGAATATATATGTTCATATGTAACTGTACATATATTCTATATTTCGTGCTTATCATTTACAAACGATTAGAAGATGGCAACATAATTGATTGGAAATCCCAACAGAACCATATATTCTATAATAATAATGCTAATAATAGATTCGTGAAGGATAATTACGATGGAGGAAGTCAGTGATCATATGGGTAGTACGGTGTCAAGATGTCATTATCTTTCATAATCCATATAGAGTCCTCCTAATTAATGGGTAGTTATGACTTATTTATATATAGGTGGACTGCTACTCACATAGGTTTCGTACTTTTCTTTTTTTTTTGCCATCTATTTGTGAAATTATTATTATTTCGACAAGGTATCGCGTTACAGAATTATAACAAACTACGGTCACTATGACTATGGTTGATCGATTTTGAAGGTTAAAACAAAATGAAGGGATGTTGTTGATAGGGGGTTTACAATTCTTATCATTTCAAAATTATCTCAGTCGCAAAACGTTTATAATTAACAAGAAAATCATATGATTCTCCGGGGGGAAAAGCATTAACGATTCTATCTTTTCGCATTTCTGAAATTTGCTCAATACAAAGACAAATTTATGGCGTAAAAAATACAACACGATTAGAAGAAAATAACTTTATACCATAGTGTATTTAACACAAAATTCAATTGGGGTTTATCGTTACGGTTTAATACCAATGGGTTTCTTGTACGAGCAGACTTTCGGATCAGACCTGTACCAAGCTCCATATTTCTGGATTCAATTTCATAGAGACCGGGCTTGGAAGGCCCACAAAAGAACTTCTTAGTAAATTACAGGGCCTAACAGCGTTGGCGGAAACAATCATAGCAAAAAGGCCCACATAATTTTCTGAGTAAACGATCAATGTAAAAAAAAAAAAACATGCCAACCCCTATACAAAGAACTGTTTCTGCATTCACAGTTCCCACTCTCATCTCAAATCGTACAGTTTTGCAAATTAGCAGCAGCAGCAGCTGAACCGGAAAGGCAGCCGAGAACCCCCAACATCCAAATGCCGAAAGACCTTTTGCACATTCTTCCTTCATATTGCCCTCGCGGCTTTTTCTTCTTTAAATATGGCTATACCAATACAAAATCAACCAACGATCACAACAACCGGAAAAGAATATGGACTAAACCCTAAATACCAAAATTATCGGGCCAAGCACTGGCCAATCCGCAACTGGAATCGTCGAGATGTGTATGGCCATGCCGCACCACAAACATCTGACAACGAACGAACACTTTCACCCCCCTTTTTCCTCACCAAACTCACATCCATCTCTGTTCCCTAGAAACGGCAAGACGCTGCCAGAATTCTTGTGCTCACTCTCCAGAAAACGGAACAAAACAAGATGGCAAAAGAGGCCTTCAGACGTAGAAGCACCCCACATTTGCCAGGACCCAAAATGACTCGACCTGCACACGACTGAGTCGCGAGCTCCCTACCCTTGATATCAACAAAGTCGCTCAACTGCTGGGGGAACTCAAACCCTAGCGACGACCCCACAATGGCTTTTTCTCGACCGGCTGAACCACACAAATGGTTCAATCAGACTGACCGACTCCTGTGCTTTTACTGGACATGGACCCAATGCAATGCACCTAAGCGACAAACTGTGGGAGGGGGAATAGCAATGCAAGACTAACATGAAATCGGAGGAATTGTCTTTGCGATGCAGCTGAGGCAGCCGATGCCTTCTCCAGTTTTTCCTTCTCAATCTCCACTCTCCTCTGATCAGCATGCTGGGCAACACCGTTTGCTAGAGCTTGATGATGGAAGTCGAGAGTCTGCTTGAGGCTATGGAACCTTGCTGGATCAGATGCTTGCATGGATTTCGTGATCACAAAAAGATAAAATTGGAAGAAATTCATAAGCTTCCACAGCAGAAACTGTCATTGTGGAGCTAATAAGAATTGTGGAAAACTAATTATTACCTTGGACTGCATCCATGAAGAAAACAAAGGGGTCCACCTCGTCAATTGGTGATTGCAACTCTTCATCATCACTGAAGTCATCATCAGAGTCATCGTCGTCCTCATCATGAGGGCGGAAGGCCTTCGCCTGCAATGTATAGATTGCAGACGAGAATCAAGACAAGTGGTAAAATATGCAAATTGCAGGTAAATAACTATGGCATCTTAGGAAAAATTGTCCCTAACAAACCCACCTGTGCAGCCAACTTCTGCAGCTTGATGCTGTCAGCTTCATCACCATCCTCAGCATCAACTCCCATTTCCTTATCAGAACCATCAGCATCTTCATCATCGTCGTCATCGGTCTGGAAACCATCCATATCATCGTCATCTTCAGCTTCTTCTTCCTTTGCAGCTTCTATCACCATTCACACAGCACCATCAAATGCTAAACCAGAAAATGTAAAGATGAGGCACCAATTACCAAAGCAGAGGACCGACCAATTACCTGCAACCTGTTCCTTGTATGCAACTAGGAGGCCAAGTGTGGCAGTAAAAATACGCTGCAAAGCATCTGCAGGTAATTGATCCGCGGGAAGGGCCAGCAATGATGTCAATCCTAGGCAACATACTTTCTTATCGTGTTCCCTGCTCCACAGATAACATAAATCAGAGGACAACTATAGATGGCAAACAAAGGTTTTGAAGACATAAGAGGATTGGGATCATCTTTGTATTCCAAGTCCCAAGCATCCATTTAGTACAGTTGATGATACCTCTTGAAATTGGTCATTTGGCCACTCTTTTTCTTTTGCTGCAACATCTGAAACCAAAGGCCAAAAACCTCTGTAGCAACACCAAGTCTAGTCAAGATACTCAACGTCAAAGGTGCATTGTAGTAAAGTGCATCTGCAATCTGCACCAAAATCACAAACAATTCTTCCATATGACTTCAAACTTGAATAATATGAACATCAGAAACACTTCTAATCCATCTGGGGCAGTTATAAACATGCGGAGAATGTTACTAAATAGAAAGAAATATCTCACAAAACAGAATCCAGTATTGTGGAGCTACAGATTCAGACCCTAAGTCCCTCTGAAAATTCTTCTTAGAAAGTACCAAACGCTCAAGTTTGCCAAAATACACAATATACTTATACGGAAACGAAACCATACAAGACAATTCATCTAGCCAGATCACTGAAAATCAAAATGTCTCAATCCACCCATATTGTAAGTAGCTTTAGAACACTCACCACTTGCACAAGGAGGCACTTTAAGTACGGCCTCTCAGATCGACGCAATCTTTCCACAGTGATTCTTAGATATGGCTCTAACCAATGATCCACTTGTCCTCTGCAATTCTGGAAGACTACTTCAATAAGCTTTGGGGCAGGTTCTATATCACTGTCCTCCAAAATCGGATCAGCCATGATCTGAAACATAACCATGAATGGGGGGCATATCATGACACTATCAGGCGGAAGAAGAATAGAACCAACCAACAGCAAAAAAAAAAAGCTCAGGGTAACACATATTCACTCACTGATGAAAGCATTTTAAATAAGGTTTGCTGGTAATCTGGTTCTTTGCACGTTAGAAAATGTGCATTCCCCCGGGAAACGTAGTTGTCCAAGGGAACAAGAATATCTGAATGACAAAAGAAACAGTAAGGAAATAAAGGAGCCACCTTTGGAACATGGTTATATAAAAACATCAAATTAGTCATCATATATATTCTGCAACCAAGTTCTCTTCTGAAAAACTTAGCTCTCATTCTTGGGTTAAAAACTACAGTATCACGATAGACATAACGTAATACCCGAAAATCAACCAAGATTAGGATGATACAATTCCCCTCGAGAATTGCAGCAATTAAGATATAAGATCCTAGTACTCAGTAGAAATACATACTTGGAAAGAAATCAATAGCCCAATCAGCAAGTGCTTCAATCATCAATGGCCAAAGTGTCCACATCTCCAAAGATATTGTGGGCGCGAAAAATGTCATATAAGAAACAATTTCCAATACTTCTTCAAACACCTCTGCATAAATATAAGAAGCAATCCTTTAATGATAGGAGTTTAATCAAACAAAGCTAAAATACAAAAGTAGTATAGTCAGCTTGTAGCAGGGTTGAGAAGTGCATGGATCTTCAGCTATGTAAAACATCAACGGAGATATTAACCATGTTCTAGTTTGTATGTACAAGACATATCAAAATTGAGTACCTTACTATCATAAACAAAACATATAATTAATACGAATCTGATTCCTCAGCAAACAGAATAAAAACTGGAGTTGCAAGTGATCATAGATCAAACTAGGAGCAAAGAAAGATATGGAAATAAAGTCTGTATACCTTGGCCATCAGTTGTCAACATTCTCTGCATTATGGGAAGCAGAGTCGGTTCGACTTCAACAAAAAGGTGAGGAAGCCGGCTCACAGACTCTAGAATAGTGCTTATAGCTCGCAAACAACCAACTGCTGCCAAGGCACCAGGATCATCAGCTTCATCCTCAGCTTCGGCAGTGTTCATACACCTCCAAAACGCAGCTGCCTGCAAATTAAGATGCATATATAGTCTTGTAACTCAAGTTGGTTTAACCATGTATCAATGACTTGGAGAAACTATTACCAGATTTGTGCATAAACCCAGAGCATAGGGAGCCATCTCCTCTCCAAATTTATCCACAATAGTCTCCAAGGTAAATACTAAGTCTTCATTCTCTACCTCATTCATGAGCTTAAAAAACTCTGCATTGGAAAAGAATACGGAAGTTAGTTATACTAGTAATTGCCTAGTAAGGATATCTTAAGTTGGATAAATAAAATGACTAATGAACAAATATCCAAATGAGTATCAGAAAGAGGGGGGAAAACAAATGATCAATAGTGAAATCAAAATTAAATACCATCTAGAAGAAGAGGGAGGATAGGTCGGATTTCGTTCAGATCTGCATTCATAAATACAAAGTTAGTTAATTTTCAGAAAAAATGCATAGCTAGTTACAGAGACAGAACATACAGTTACAAGCTACATACTTTTGCAGGCTTCAACAAAACTCCTCAATGCAAAAACTGAATCCACACGAACAGGAAGCTCCAGATCACGCAGGCCTGATACAACACTACTCAAAGCTTTCCGGAAGTTATTCTGATCGGCAAAGTTGATGTGTGCATATTGCCCTGCAACCCAAGCCGCCTGATATCCAAGAAATAAAAAAAAAAAAAAAAAAAGGAAAAACAGTAAATGGCCAATTGACCTCCAAAAGCATCAAAGAGCGAGAGCCACAAAAGTTTCAGACTTAGAAATGATTTAGTACGAAGGATGATCCATACACAAAGACGAACAAATTCACAAGGGAAAGTTTGCATCCTCAGACAAATTGACCCACCTTTGCTCTAAGATGACCAACAGGGCTGCTGAATTCGGGGAAAACATGTTGCACTAGCATACGCTCTAGTTCATATCTGTAAGGCTCGGTTTGTTTCAGTTTATCACAAAGGGCTCCAATGGCAAGCAGTGCACCATCCTTTTGACGATAAGGCTTGTGTTCCATGGGGGATTCATCATATCTACACAACAAAATAAATTGAAAATAATTTATCAGAACAACCTAACAAGATCACTAACCTTTAACAAGCACCTTACGCCAAAAGTTACCTTCTAAAAACTTCAACAATGAACTGAACAAACTTTTGGAGGTTCTCCTTTCCCCTTTTTCTAACCAGCTCACTAACAAAATCCATAGATGCAGTCCTTGGACTATACAAATCTTCAATGATATCTGATCATAAAAAAAATAACACATTAATCACTTCACGTAGTCTCGGTCTTTCAAGCAAGAGATCGGCCTTTCAAACTAACCATAACCCTTCCTCACATATTCATGTGGGTCTTCCTCCCATAGCTTTTGATCATTGTCGTTGAAGCACATGAGTGGGAAAACTATCTCAAAGAGAAGAACATCAAGTCTAGGTTGTAGCAAACTATACATGGAATTCTTTGTGATGCTGCAGTGAATAAGATTCAGTATTAGCACAGTACCGTATTTTCTCCATTCGGTAAAAATCTTCAGATCATTTTTAAATAAACAACAGCAAAAGAGAGAAACACAGGCTAATGGACACTACTCATTGCTTAAAAGCCATAAAACATGGATGCTTCAGCAAATCCATAACGACAGTGTTTATTGATAATTATCAGGAAAAAGAACCTGAAAATCCTAGTAGAGCACTAAGGCTTTAAAGTAATGCCGATCCTACTAACCAACCCGAATCATGCAAGTGACAATATTCCTTCGAACATGATCTGATAAGCAAAAGCAAAAATCTTGTGGTCCTTGGCTATTTTCGTTCACGAAAACAGAGCAACATTAAAATCATGCAGTGCAGTTGGTAAATATATTGCTTAAATAGTACAAACATAAGCTATTTAGATGAACCCTAGACACCTATCGAAAAACAAAAGACGGAATGCCTATACAACTGCAGATAACATGAGCTCATTGATATGTAAAAGAAGTATGAGGTAAGATCAATGACCTGTTGCTCAGATACTGAAGAATCAGATTGGTAACTCTGTCGGGTAGATACCCACCAACACGGATCACATTCAACAAATTCAAATGGCACTCCAAAATCTTCCCTGCATAATTCTTCTGAAACATTTGGGCAAAACCTTTTGTTTCTGGGTTCTGAATTTTGAGGTCTCCAAACCTGTTGAATTGTCAATACGCACAATCATTCAGGGGAAAAGGGGCTAGTCCCACCAAAGTAGCAGCGAGAAAGCGTTAACTACAGACCTCGTATACAACCGGTTTAGGATATGGACTGTCCACTTTTTAACTTTCCACCATCCCCATGACTTCCTAAGCTCTGGATCCATTGGCTGCCCCTCAACTGGAACAGGCCTCTCCAAAACGTTTAAGAAGAGAAGCATCCACGCATTGAAGACATTCGGATCAAAGAACTGTTTTGGGATCTCCAACTGGGAAGAAGAAGAACGATGAAGGACAGACAGATACAATAAGCAATATATTGTTGATATCAACAGTTCGAAAACCAGTGAGAACAAAAATTAGACATGGAGCACTTTTCAATCTGAAGAAAAAGGACTAATCTACTCTAAAAATATGTTGGGTTATCTCATCAAATTTTTCTTTGCAACCTTATTCCAACAGAACCAAGCATATATCATCTTATTTATCTAAAACAAAATGAAATTTCAAATTAAGTGCATGATTCCGAGACAGTCATAGCTACTTGAAAAGGCTCTTAGAATGACATAAGAGACCTCAGGAACATAGAGAAACCTACTAAATTCTATCCAAATGTATATGAAAGTATCAAACTGTATAAAAACATTTGTGTTAAAGCACATCCTCAAACAACAATGGACATAAAACACGCCTGCCAGTATTTCAAAAAAAAACTCACATATATGGATGACCAGAATATTTTACAGATAAGCTTGACTAGCTCCGCCACTTCTAGGGATGGATTTGCAATCTGCACAAGCCTAGTAAAAATGTTGAGAAGGTGTTGAAATGTCTCGTCAACTATTCGATTAACAGGAATCCTTTCCTCGTCGGACTTGAACCTAAGCACAAAGCGATCAGGGTAAGTGTAACCACGAGGAATTAGAATCAGCTAACTATGCCAAGAAAAATAACTTGCCACTCAAGACTAGCACATTCTTGAAAGCAATCGAATGGAAAACTAATTAGAAGTTAACAAAAGCAACAGAGAGCCACCGGACGTCCGGACCTAAGTTACAGCAAAGTTCGTCAACAAGAAAGGGCAAACTTCCCAAAATATGCAGAACACATTACCCAACAAATTGCGAAATGCCATCAATAACTGACAGCTACATGTAAGTAGCTTAACTGAAATCCTCCTCACACGAAAACAGAACAGAAATCTAATAGCGAGAAGTATAATATTTACTTAGACCTGATCTCTTTGGATTGTATACAAGAATAAATCCTAACCCGGTTTCTTTAAGGACACTGAAATGAACACCATATGCATGTTCATCGATAATCGAAACAAGATAGCCATAGTCAGACAAAGAGCTCATTGCCATATTCAGAATCATAAGAAGCCTATAGCACAGAAGTATCAGCAGGTAAAAACTGAATCTCCATGCAATCTCACTTAGTCTGTAAAAGAACCACCAACAATCACTTACTCATATTTTCTCGATAGAATCCTTAAAACAAACAAAGCCCCATAGACTTGCTGATCCTGCAGATTATGCTTTATCCATTCCAGCAAACGTGGCCACTGCTCCGGGTAATCAGCATGGATGATTGTCTTCAGGCATTCACCTAGCTGTACTCTGCAAATTATAAGCATCTTATATTAGAGCAACAATAATATTAGCAATTAGTTTATTGCTCATAAAAAATAACACTTGATATAGATAATCCACCAACTTCAGGAACAGAAAAAATGACGAACGATCCCAAAAAGGAGCAGATACTACTAAGTAGCAATGGAAAAAATCGGTAGATCCATTGATCTACAAGTTGCTATACCTCAAAATCGGGGGGACTTGCGCAATAAAAACGAGGATGTGATCCCTGACTACCTATTTATCACTATGCGCAATCTTCGAAGGCTCGTCTACATCAAACAATAAGACAACAAAACATCGTAAGCATATGAAACTAGATACTCCCACACACTCAGACAAGCAGAATACCACAAAATGAAGATAAGTACCAGTGTCATGAGGAGACCAGTTCTTTGCAATGAAGTTCTTGAAATGGATACTCGCGAACTGCCGCACCGCCGTGTCACAATTATTATCCACGATGATCTGCAACACCCTGACCAGGTGCTGAGGAGTGAACTGTATCTGCAACAACAAATTGGCATTCGTACAACCGTAAGCAAACCGTCACTCGCTCACCAAATCATACATCGACAAACAAAATACTCATCGTTCACAAATTCAACCATCCTAGCACAAACAAATTCAATCAACCAAGCAGTTGCACCGACAACACGAGAATTTGCCAATCCAGCTTGAATTGAATGCAACAGTCGCCTACTCGTCACAACCACACCAGTAGCTAGCTAGCAGTGAAACTCCACGAACAAACCAGCAGCGCTAAAATGAACAAAAAGTGAACTGATGAGAGGAGGTTAACCTGATCAAGACTCTGCTCAGCAGCCTTCCGCTGTTCCTGGTTGGGACTGAGAGCAGCTTGGAGGACGGCGGCGAGTGTCGGGAGATCCATGGTCGGAGGGAACTGAATTCCGACGCTGGAGCAATCGGAATTCCAGCAGCTGATCCCCAATCCTAAACCCTAGCTGGAGGTGGCGACGGAGGCGGGAGCAAAGCAAGGCTGGCGACAGTGAGAGAGATGGAGGCGGACAGAAACAGCTAGCGGAGAAGAATGTATTTAAATTAGGGAGTTGATAAAGGTCGTCCTAATAATTACTAATGATCGTCCTAAAAAACAACAAAGTTACACTTTTAACCTTTTGACATCTTTACTTTTCCTTTAGCAAACAAACACCACATTCACTTAGAAAACAAAAAACACTCATTCTCCCACACTCTCGAATTCATCATCGACATTTGGAAGCCGAAATCGTCGAGAATACGTCCGAACAATGAGTAGCGACTCCGACGAGGTAAAAATCTCGTTTTAAAAAAAAAAAAAAAAATCACATTCGGTTTCGGTTGGACCATGAACCAACCGAAAATCACATTCGGTTGAGCCATGGATGAACCAAAAATCTGCTTCATTTGTGCCATGGGTGAAACGAAAATTGGTTTCGGTTGGTCCACGGTGGAACCGAACCTGTATTTCGGTTTGGCCATGGTGAAACCGAAAATTGGGTTAGGTTTAGCCATGGTTGAACCGAAAATTTGCTTCTGTTGGTGGTTTTTGGGTTTTTTTAAGTTTATATCAAATATTTATATTTTATTGTTATGATTTATAGTTTGGTCTATAAGATTGTTTATTGAATTTTAGTTTATATTATTTTTAAAATTTATGAGCCTAATTATTTGTCAAAATTGATTGTTTTTGTATACAAAATTAAGATTAGATGTATAATACGCAATAAAAAAATTATAGAATGTGATTAATATGATTCTTACATTAGATGTATAGTATGTAAATAATAGAGAATGCTAAATTTTGTCGTGTTAAATGTTGGATTTTGCTTAGGATAATATAGAGAATGCTAAATTATTTGTGATAATTATTAAATTAAATGTAGTCGTTAGATTTTCTATTATTGTGGAGTCATACTTATATCATGAGATCTAACATTGTAGGATATTGATGATTACGGAGGGGATGGCAAAGATTACACCTCAGAATTCGTCAATGGAGTAAAATACGATACAGATTTGATTGCATATGCAGCAGCTACTGAGATTGCCAAGGGTTTTGGGTTTTATTTGGTGAAGGCATCAAATAAAAAAAATCCAAGTGAAGATAGTAGGCGACGATACTTGAAGTGCACTCATGGTAGAAAGAAAAATTCGAAGGCTCCTGATTCTGATCCGGCTAAGGAAAGGAGGCCTCTTACTTCTTCTGGAAAGTTGGGGTGTGAATTTCAGATCAAGATTGAGCGGTCAGATGATGGATATTGGTTGATACTAGCAGTGGCTAATAGAAAGAATCCTGGTGCTAATTTGGGTTTTCACAATCATCTGCTGGAGCTATTTCCGAATGGATCAAGTAAGAGGAATGTTTTGACCGAAGATGATAAGCAATACATCAGACAACTGAGATTAGCCAGTGTCGCCCCAAGGAATATCCACAAGGCAGTGAACGAGAGAAAAGGGGAGCATGGAAAGGTGAACAAAAGACAGATTTCTAACGCATTGTATAAGATAAGAAAAGAAGAGCTTGGTCAGAGGACGGCCTTACAGTACACTTTTCAAGATGCTCTGGAGAAGGGTTACTATGTGCAGTATGTGGATGACCGTAACATGCTTACACACTTGTTCCTAGCCCACCCTGAGTCAATATTGATGTTGCGAGCTTGGCACCATGTCATTGTGATAGATGCAACATACAAGACCAACAAGTATGAGTTTCCATGGGTTGAGATTGTTGGCATGACACCGGTGGGATTGAATTTTGTCATTGCATCTGCGCTAGTGTATGACGAGACAAAAGAGTCGTACCAGTGGCTTCTCACGCATCTGCAACATTTGCTTGGCCCTATCACTCCAGATGTATTTGTTAGTGACAAAGCAGGAGGATTGGTTGAGACCGTGGGGGTAATGTTTCCATCATCGACTCATATACTATGCCTTTGGCATGTAGACAGGAATGTGAGAGCACGGTGTCTAACGGAGGTGAGGAGGACGTCTCATTGTGGGATAGATGCAGCCCAACCGACAGTGGATCTGATCATGGTGTCTTGGAAAAGGATTGTATATGCCGGCAGTGAGGAAGGCATGAATAGAGCTTTAGACAGTTTCAGGGGTAGTTGGGGAGTACAGTATCCACGTCTTTGGAGGTACTTGTCAGATGAGTGGTTATCAAACAAGCACATGTGGGCAACATGTTATACAAACCAAGTGCGACATTTGGGTAATACAAGCTCAAATCGGGTTGAATATGCTCATTCATCCTTCAAGAAGTGGCTTCAATCAGCAACTGGTGCAATCGACACGGTTAGTCTCTTAATAAATTTTCATTTGTGTCTTCTTTAGAAGTTTTACTTAATCTAGTATCCTAATTTTCTTTCTTTGTTTGTAGGTTTATAAGAAGAACCATGATTACATTGAGGCTCAACATCTTCAAATCCAAAAGCTTCTAGAGGATTCTAGATTAAAGAAGATGTTACTAGCTTACGGAAGACCATTTCGGGAGTTGCATACAAACGTCACTCTACAGGCTATGAGGTTGATGCTCATTGAGGTATAAGTGGAAGGAGCAAGTTGTACATGTACGTTTCCTGCTACCTTTGGTCTCCCATGTAGATGTGCAATGCAGTTAGCACGTTCTGAAAAGAGGGACATTGCCCCATCTGAGGTGTTAGCTTTTTGGACCATTATGAACTATCGTGAACCTCCTACTCGGGCAGAGTGGGATGACGATAGTCTTTACCATCGTGATGTCTTCCAAGGTCTAGTACAGGAGGTTCTTGATAGGGGAGATGAGACCATTCGAGGGGCTATTGGCCTACTTCGCAGTCATCTTCATCCTGAAAATGATGGCATTGATGAGCCGCATGGGGGGCAGCCCCGACCCGGTCGCCCGAGGACATCCACCACGCGAAACCTTTCTCACTTCGAGCATGTGGAGAGGAGATGGGGGAGGAGAAGTTCGATACCTTCGACCACAACACCGGACAATGACCAACAGACAGGTAGGTTGTACTTTTTTGGGAAATTTATGTGCAATTGTGTAGAATATGATGTATAACTAACTTATTTTTGTAAATGATATTAGGTGGTATCCCTTATGCACACACCAACTTCGAGTCCACAAATACGAATGGGACGGAGCCAGATACTCATAATGATACAGGTTAGAAGTAGTGTCCCTATTTTAGATGATTAGATGTTGTATACCTCTTGTATTAATTCATTGTGTTGTGTATTTTGGGACAGATGGTGCCCCTTGGAGGGTTATCAGAACTCCCAATACTGGTTGGCGGAGTTACCCGTGGTTGTATTGTTTGGAAACATACGTGCAACCATACATTCGTGGTTGGTTCAACCCAGAACCGGATGGACATTGCGGATTTCGAGCAATATCACAAGCACTTACCGGGTCCCAAAACAATTGGTTGCAGATGAGACGCGAGGTTGTAGAAGAGCTTGAAGCCCGACCTGAAGCAGAGTCAAACAACCACAAATACTCTTACTCCCCACTCGTGTGGCCATCCCTAGCTGTCTGTAGAGATAGGCGAGTGCAGCAGCTCCCCAGGCGTAACCGGCCACTCGTCGCTGGTCCTTCAGAAATACATTGATCGCAGGACGGAGGCGATCGCGACTCTTATCCACAAAAAGTGTGGATCCCAACAACACAAACAAGTAAGTCTGCACCTCCAAGTCCCTAATCTTCATTTCTCGTCCACGCACCAACAATCCCTCTGCGTGAATACCACCATTAAGGAACCACTTCGACTTCCACTTACCACCAACAGGACCATCCACCGGGACCCGAACTAGATCATGCATGTCTAACTTAAGAACATCTGGATCCGGATCATCTCTCATCAGCTCCCCCTCAACTGGAATACGAAGAATGTGATGCACGTCATGGAGAAGAATCGACATCTCTCCAAATGGCATATGGAAGGTGTTCGTGTCCGGCTGCCATCTCTCCACAAATGCCGTTATCAAAGCTGTATCTAAATGCTGCATCATACAGCCTGCCAAGTGGGACAATCCTGTGCCCTCAACCACCTTCTGAGAACCCTCTGAACTCCACTCATACCTCCTCAAAGACTCCACAGTACCAGATCTATGACAACAATCCAACAACCCACGATCCTGTGCTGGGGAAGTCCACAGTGCAAAGGCAATGTGACCTCCAAAGCTAGGGATCACAGGTCCACCTGAACACATCTGAGACTCCGATGTCAAACGCCACGACATGTCCCCCCTTACTCCCTTCTTCCTCTTCTTACCATCACCGTCTTCCTCACTACTACGTCTCGCAACGTAGCGTCCATCTAGCCCACGCTGTGGAAAGTGCGAAGAAGCTGTAGAAGATGTCCCAACTCGTCTCTTCTTACCGATGCCTACATCAGATTCAGGTGGGGCATCCCGAACCTCATCAACAGCCACATCATCAACATCATCATCATCATCGTCGTCGTCGTCCATAGAAACTGAATCACTCCAATTAGCCTCCCACGGCGTCGCATCCTCAGGAGTAGGGGTGGAGGTAGTACCTCGACTAAGAGATAACTGCCCCATAGTAGGGCGACCGTCGGGACGCACTATTTCCGCCTTCTTCTTCTTCCCCTTAACCTTACGTGGATTTTTTTCTTCATTTTCTTTTCTATCGGTCGCTGTAAGTCTACAAGCACGACCTTCCATTCTTCCTTCCGTTTTTTCTTCCATTCTTTTCTTATTCATGTACGGTTTGCCCATTCCATGTCCAGACATCTTCAAAAAAAAAAAAGATTTACAATTAATGATAATCAAATGCATTAACATTTTCTGATAATTTTCTCTAATTTTTTTGTAATTTTTTGATAATTTATTAACATTAATTACAACTTTCTTAGTCTTTTTGTCTAATTTCAACTACTTTTTAATTTTCCCATTATTCTAATATTTTTGTTACATTAATTACAAATTTATAGATTATATTTCTAAATTTTGATACTTTTTATAAATTTCAGATAATTTTTAATAATTTTTATTACATCATTCACAATATTTTTTTCATAATTGAATTCATAAAAATATTCGAATTTAATTTTTATAATAAATTATAAACCGTACAACTTATTTATAATTAACTACAATTATTTCTAATTATTATATAATTTACAATATTTAATAACAATTTTTATTAATTAATTGAATTAAAATTATTTAAAAATCAACCAAACCGAATGTTGACTTCGGTTTGACCATGGTCAAACCGAAAATTGACTTTGGTTGAGCCATGGTCAAACCGAAGTCAACATTCGGTTGAGCCATGGTCAAACCGAAGACTTCGGTTTGACCATGGCTCAACCGAAGTCTTCGGTCGGTGACTGCGAGTGGCTTACCTTCTTCTCCGGCGAGCACGGATGGCAGGCGAGAGGAGGGCTGACGGCGACGGCGACGGCGAGTGCGTGGCGGTGTGGGACGGCAGGCGAGAGGAGGGCTGACGGCGACGGCGACGGCGAGTGCGTGGCGGCGTGGGACGGCAGGCCACTAGAGGAAGGCTGCGACGGCGCACGACGAGGACTGACGGCGACGGGGGAAGGGCGAGGTGGGCCGGCGGGTGACTGACGGCGACGACCCGCCGTGGTATCTCTGCGGCTGGGCGACGGGGGAGGTCGGCGGCTGTTGGTGGACGGGGGAAGGGAAGTGATGCGAAGTGGAGGAAGGGAGTGTTTGGCTAGGGTTTGTGTTTTAATTTTAAAAAGGGTAATTAAGTAATTTACGTATTAAGTTAGGACGACGATTAGTAATTTTTAGGACGACCTTTAACTAAAAAGGTATGAATAATATTTTTTTTGGCAAGCAAAACACTCAATTACACGCCCAAAAAAAACAGAGGATAACATAATTAATAATGATTAGTAGTATAAGTATTTAACGAACTCCAACTGGTTTTTTACCCTGATTGACTCGGGCCGTAAATGGGAATTACGTTGTTAAAAGTTAAACCGTACTGTACCGTGCAACGCTGTCGTATTATTTTGGAGCTATTAGAATTGCGTTGTTAAAAGTTAAACCGTACCGTGCTGACAAGCCTCATCTCACATTGGTTTATCTAACAGAGCGTCACATGTCATATGGTTTTAGTACAATTTTGGGGATGTGGTTTTAACATTAAGTATCATTGTATCATGGTGTGAATTTATATATAAAAATTTCGAAAGGATCGAGGGTATTTTGTTAAATTATGTTATGATAACAAAATATTGATCTTTTAAAGAATAAAAGCTAGGTACGATTGTATGAACTTTTTATCAAATTGTACAAAAATAAAATGCGTGCAATGATATACCGTGAATACAGGGATGGCAATGAAACCCGAACTCTCGAGATATTTTACTCTTGTTTGGGAATGCAATATTAGGCACTTGCCTACGCATAAGGCAAGGCTGAAAACCCCTGTCTAAGATGTGCAAAACGGTGTTCAAAGCTCTTTAAAGGTGTAAGGTCATGTCTAGACGTGCAAGCCCATATTTAGGCATAATGAGACGATACTAAAGCGAAGATGGTCAGATTCTGAGTAAATAAAAATTAAAACTCACACAAAATGAGGGGAGAAAAAGACACGGTAGCATAAAGATTCAATCTATCTTATACTCTCTCTCTAGTTGTTCACGTTACGTTAGAAACAACAAGACGAAACAAAAATAACCATGTTTTGGATTAGATTGATGAATGACATGGTGTATCATGAGTGTTTTGGATACAATAGGAGCCATTAAACAATTTGACATTCATAGGAGTGCAATGGTGGGAGTTTTTCATGACGAATAACTCGAGTTTCAAGAGGAAGAGAAGACGATGGGGCAGATATTGCTTTCGAGGACAATGAAAATGGCATGGTGGTTGGGTTAACCTATTTAAATGATTAATGATGTTATCGTTGAGTGTGTTCTACTTTCAATGAACTTTTAATTCTATGAAAATCCGAGATATTTTGCTGGTTATAAAGGGTTAAACAAGTCATTAATCATTTGAATCAATGTGATTAACGGTTAAAAAATTGTTATTTCGCTTCAAGCACCTAGACGATAGGCAATGGTCATGCACATGCCTTGCATCTAAACCTTATTCAACACTTGTTCTACTTGTTATGTCAGTCAATATAAGTGAAACTGTTTAGAATCGATTACAAATACTATATTTTGAAAGTGTTTGTAAGGGTGCGACTTACTTGTACATGGTTGGGTAGTCCCCGAACCGAAGTTTGCCTCATACCCTCCTTGAAGTATATCGTCGCAAACTTCAATTATTCATGATTATAAGTTTATAACCCATCTTTAAACCCTTACATCTAATAATTTCTCGCTTTTCCCACCCCCTCTGTCCAAACGGAATGGAAATCGACAATGCAAGAAAGGTTACAACACACAAATTTACGTGGTTCACACAAGATGTGCTAGCTAATCCATATACACGAGAGACCAGTTTTACTATACTTCAGGTTATACATATTACAAAGTAATTTATAAGATATATATAACACATTCTCCAGATAGTCTAATCCTAATTCAATCTAAAAAAACAAAAGGTTATAAATAATACCCCGTGACTTCAAGTTGATGGTAAGTACTCCAAATATAAGTAATAGCTACGACTTCCCATCATAGTCTTCACAATTACAACAATGCAACCCCTTCCATTCCAAGTCTTATTTTCCTCCACCTCGAACATCCACAACATATCCGGACATATTTAATCTTTCGTCATTTTCCTAAAAGCGTTGTTACTTTCGTCTCTTGAGTTCGATTCCTTTGACTCTGTAGGATGACTTCATTGAGGTGGTGCTTTGGGAGTGTTCCTCGGTAGGCTATATAGATTCCTTTATTTCTTGTGTCATTACTTAAAAAAAAAACTAGGTGAAAAGTGGTTATTAAGTGGTATACTCATATACATGGATACCTTTTTACAAGCTCGATTTTATCTCAATAGTCCTCAATTATCAAATCACTACGAATATATAACGAATGTATGTGAACCTATAGGATTCATCCCTGAATTTATCTTATTAGAATAAGTTTTTGTACGAACAAATTCATTTTTCTTCTTCTTCAAATTAGAGGAATGATAGTTTTGATTATAACATGCGTAATTTGTTACACATCACTAGAATTTATGCAACTCCATAACTTTGGACTCAATAAGTCTGATTCGGGTTAGATCAGGTCCTTAAACCCCATTTCTTAAGAAGGATCTTAAACCCTTGTCAACCAATAGGAGGAGGAGAGAGATGATCATTAGTAATTATTGGCTAACTACCAATAAGGGCAAGAATGGAATATAATTAACAATTAATTACATTATTTATAAAAATGAAAAAACCTTTCTCCTCCCACGGTCTCCTTCCCCACATTCTCCTTCCTTGCGTCCGTCGTTGAAGATCAACCGCCTAGTCACCGTTGTCCTTTTCTATCGATTGTCGCACGCCGCACCTGATGAGGATAGCGCCGACAACCACAACCGACGTCTTTTGGCCGCGGATTTGCCGATGAAACTTCTCACCGTCTCCTTTGAAATCGCGGCGCCCCTTCTTCCACCACGGTCGCCGTCTTATAGCCGCGGATCTGCCGGTGAATAAACTTCCCGGCCGTCTCCATCGTCTACGCTGGTGAAGATCTGATTCGCTCCGTCCCTCTGTGTCTCCCTCATCCGTAGTTGGCGGAGGAACCCCCAACCACCATCAAGTTCTTCGACAACCACCGTCAATGGTTCTCGTCATTAATAATTACCATATTATGATGATGATAATAATAATAATAATAGCGTGATCGTTTAATAATGTATTATAATACATGTTGACGACGTGGTTGAATATTATTAACATTTTAACATTAATTTGTTAATAATGTTGCTAAAAAACCTCAAATTGAAGGCTCCTCTGATTGTCCTAGCGTTGCCAATTAATAATTATCATAATATAATTAATAATAGCAACGGTGTTGGTTAATAATATATAATTATATTGGTTGACAATGTGGTTGAATATTATTAAAATTATAACGTTAATTTGTTAATAACGTTACTAGAAAACCTCAAATTGAAGATTCCGCTGCTTGTCATAGTGATATAGTTGTCGGTTAATAATCACCATAATATTATTAATAATAATAGCATTGTCAGTTAATAATATTGGTTGACGACGTGGTTGAATATTATCAAAATTGTAACGTTAATTTGTTGATAATGGTGTTGAGAATATTGACACAAATAAAAATATTAATAAAATTTCGTGGTCGGGTAAGCACATGAATACTGGCACAGCTTGTTAGTTACTTATTAATGACTCAGATGCAGTGGTAGGTTAATAATGATTAATAATATTGTTTGATGATGTTATAAACTGTTAATAACGTTATTGATATTGATATATACTCAACACTGCACATTTGAATGAAATACCTTGAGATGAAAACTTCAAGGGGCAAAATGTTGGTAACAACTTGGCGGGAAGTCAAGGTAAAATTGCAGTGGATATTGTGGGGATGGATGTTGAGTTGTTTGTTTTGCATATATGGAAAGAAAAAAAAAATTCATGTGTCTTGATCTTTTGTATTTTGAGTCTTCATAGTTCAAAGTAGAAATTGGGTACATGAGTCTCTGAATGATGATAGCTCTGTTACTCTGTACCAGTCGTGGACATTGCAATTGATAATGAGAGTAATATGAACCAATGACTCATCACTCATCAGCAACAAATCCTTCAGGGTTGACCTCGGCGTCTCCAATCTCTCCTCCTGAAGCACAGTAAAATTGTTGATGGTGCAGTGAATAATATTAACAATGGGTAAAAAAACTGTTAATAATGAACATAGATTGATAATAGTCCATGTTAATCAAGCCGATAAATTAATAATAGCACACGATTAAAAATGTTGCCAATGACATTGAAAATATTAATAATGGGTGAAGAAACAGTTGATAATGAACACAAATTGATAATAGTACACGTTAATTCAACCGGCAGATTACTAGTAGAACACAATTAAAAATGTTGATAATCACGTTCAAAATATTAATAATGGGTGAAGAAACGTTAATGATGAACATAAATTGAAAATATCAATAATGGGTGGAACACTTTCTAAATTTACAAATTGCATATAAATATATTGATAACCCAAGATTGAACAAAGAGCAATACAACTATAAAATGTTAATAACAAAAATGAAACATTCATAATGCCATTTCACAAAGTCACAAACATAACTAACATTGTTGATAATGTAGTAATTTTTTATAATGGTTGTGTACTGGTCTTAAGAAAAAATTGCTCAATAACATACAAGTTTGTTAATAATGCGCGATGAGAAAGGTACAAATATAAGCTAAAATTATTATAAAAAAAAAATTGACTATCGCCCTAAAAAAATAATAAATCAGTGCAACCTAAATTTCTAATAAACTTTATCAGTGAATCAATTTCGACTACCAAGAAACAATTTCCACTATGCTAATATTAGAAAGAAGCAGCCATAACAAAGGATCATAATCATCAAAATGGAAAATGCAATTTCATGGAAATAGCGCCAGAAAAAGGATCAATTTGGACTTGTTGATAGTGCATGTGTTAAATATTAACAATTGGTAAAGAAACGTTAATGACGAGCACGTTACTAATAACGTCGTGTTACATATATTAATAATGTATCAGTGAAACGTTAATAACTGCAGAAGAAACATTAATAAGGTTGTGTTGAAACGTTAATAATCAGTAACGTTAATAAAAGGTAAAGAAATGTTACTAATAGCTACGACGCTGGTTAAACTTGTTGATAAAATATGGTCATGGAGATTACCTTGAACGTCGCCAAGGGGAGCGTAGGGAGCAATGGCGGGGGACTGAACAGACACCGGACGGGAACGACTTCAATGCTAGTGACACAGGAAGTCGATATTGCGAGACGCATCGCTCCGGCGACGGAAGCTGAGGAGTGATGAACGTAGGTGGCAGCTGTTGAGCGAAGGGGACGGGCGTTGCTTCACGATGGCGGGAACGAGAGTGCGATGCCGGAAGACCAACCTACGTCGGCAAGCGACTGTCTTTCAACGACGATGTCAAACGTCGGGCCGGAGAAACTTGCATGACGGAAACGAGAGACAATGATGAATTTGTGGAGATAAAAGTTCGGCTAGGGTATATATACCAGTAGGGTTACGGTTTTTGATTTATTGTAATTCCCTTAATAACCCTAACAACTATATAACTAATAACTCCCCAATAACTATCTAAAATTGAATCAGCCAATCACAACTCTTTAAGATCCTCCTTAATAAAGAGGATTTAAGGACCTGAACTTAGGCCAGTCCGATTTCACCCTCATAAATTGCGTTATATATAGAGAAAGTTAAAAAAAAACTAAGTAGTCGAGCATGATAGTCGATCAATAATTGAATTATCGATAAAATGATAAATTTTGCTTAGAAATCTGGTTATTGCACCGGGGGTTTGTTTTGGCACGTACACCCGGCGGGAAACTGATAATTTGGGGAAAAATCCCTCCCTCCAAAAACGATCCAATTTGTCCAAGTTCCCCTTTTCTTCCTCACTTTTCTACACCCACCTTAAACCCTAATCCTCTCTTGCTCCCTTTCTGCATCCTATACTCCCCCACAATTCACCCCGATTCCAGGGATTCCCGATCGCCGGAACGGACGTAGTCGCAATTGGACTGCTCGAAGTTGAGCGAGAGAGCAGAAGCTCGCTCCGGCCAATTTCGTAACTCTCTCTCTTCCATCTCCCTCATCGCAGCATGCATTTTCCGTCCATGGCATTAGTTGAAGAACCCAGCGACGAGAAGGTATTTAAGCCGATCCTCGAAGACGACGGGGACATCAACTTGGATAACCAGACCGACGCACCAGTGCGTTACGTGTCTCTGGACCAGGTCTACACTGCGGCGTCGCTGTGTGTCAGCTCCGGGGGCTCGAATGTCATGTCCAAGAAGGTGAAAGCGCGGAAAGTTAGCTCCGACGAGGAAGATCGGGTTCCCAATCGGCCTCCTATTATAAATGTGTATACTCGCAAGTATAAAAAGGCTCGCGTTGTCGAGAAGAAACTGTCATCTGTAGAATCGTTGTTCGCGAGGACCGATGAGGGGCCGGTCCTGGAAGTTAAAGTGAAGGAGGAAATCATAGAGTTCGGGGATATGGTCGAGGATGATTTGGGGAGGAAGGCGAAGAAGAGGAGGATTGGGAGCGGTGAGTTGGTTAGATTGGGGGTTGATTCCAATGCTTTGCAAGGGTTTGATCGCCCGCGATTGAGGGACTGCCGGAATCATCTAGTGAATGGGACCAATAAGGTGCGAAAGAAGAAGAAAAAGAGTGATCTCGTGCAGATTTCTGATAAAGTTTCGTCAATCCCACCAAGTACTAGAAGATGGGTTAGGTGTGTGTTTTTCTTTCCACTTGGTTTTTACCGTTCTTACGAGAATTGTGTACTTGTTTCCTTCTGCCAAGGATGATAAATGTTGGAAATTTATTAATTGAATGCTCTACACCAAAGTGGACTGGATAAACAATCTTCTCAGTTTGCATTTCTTGCTGAACTTAATGCATTTTGTTGCCTGCTAATGTTTGGATATAACAGGTTGAGCATTGATAGCGTTGAACCAAAAACTTTCATCGGGCTTCAATGCAAGGCAAGTTTCACATTCTTCAATTGTTCTGAAGAATATCAGTTCCTCAGCCTCTTTGATTGTGTAATTAACATGGTTCTCTACAGGTGTATTGGCCTTTGGATGTTGACTGGTATTCAGGTCGTATTATTGGATACAATTCTGGGACTAATCAGCATCAAGTATGTTTTTAGTATGTTTTCGCTCGATTAATTGTGCTCCTGGAACATTATGTAGCAGCTGCTGAGGTCCTTTTGTTGTTTGGAATGAATAATTACAGATACACTATGAGGATGGAGATGATGAGAATGTAATGCTTTCAAAAGAGAAGGTTAAATTTTTTATTTCCCGTGAAGAGATGGAAGAACTGAACTTGAGTTATAGTACAAAAAGCAACAATGATGGCAGCCAGGAATATGAGGAGATGGTTGTGTTAGCTGCCAGTTTGGATGACTGCCAAGAACTTGAACCTGGAGATGTCATATGGGCAAAACTAACTGGTGTGCACTAAATTAATCTCATCCATCATTTACGATTTGTTTCATTGCATATCCTTGTGTTGTTGTCTTTTTTTACTTTTAACTAACCAGGATTTCTTCTTCCTCTTTTTTCTAATGAAGTTCGTAATTATCTAAGGAAACTAACCAGGGTGTGTTCTTAATTCCTGGGCAGAATACTTGAAGTCGTAAATGAAATTCCCCATGATCTCATGGTTTCGGAATTCAATCTTCTTCCTTCTGTCGTCTCTTTATCCAATATGAAAAAATGTTCTTGCTTGGAGGATTGAGAAAACAACAGAAACTGAAGTACAGAAAAATAGTTTTTAATAAACTATTGCGCAACTTTGAACATTACTGAACTATTGCCCAACAGATTAGGTTGTCTAGTGCATTTCTTACTTGTGCATTAGTTTATGTCTATAAGAAAGAAACTAGTGTTAATGAATTTGTTGTTATGAGCCTTTATCTATTATTGCAGTGGAGTTTTTTTTTTTTTTTTTGCATTGGTAAGTAAGTATCAATTTATGGGGAAAAAGACATGTCTTGTTTTCAAAGGCAGTTTATTTCTATACTTTTTATCTCTGGTTTTGCACCGACTATATCTTTTGATTGTTGTAGTGCAGGTCATGCTATCTGGCCAGCTATTGTTGTTGAAGAATCAGTTATTGGCAGCAGTAGAGGTTCAAAGACGAATTTGGGAGGCAGATTTGTCCCTGTGCAATTCTTTGGTACTCATGATTTTGCTAGGTAAATGACTGCCGGGGATCATGTTTGTTGTTGGTAAAAAAAAAAGAAGGGGAACTGATGTGCATTTACTTGTGGTTGCCCTGCAGAATTAAATCAAACCAGGTTATCTCATTTCTGAAAGGACTTCTTTCCTCTTTCCACCTGAAGTGCAAGCAACCCCGTTTTGCTCGCAGCTTGGAAGAAGCAAAGATGTAAGTGGTGTAACTTCAACATGTATACTAGATCCATTATGGTGACAGTAGTTTGTGTGAGTAACTGTAATTTATCAAAGGCCAATATGCACTGTTCATACCGTTTTTTGAATGGATTGTGGTATTCTGACATCATTCTTGTATGTGGGTTACTTTAAATGACATTCGGTAGATTGGCAACTCCTTTTGGTTGAACCTAAGGTACCGTGAGCTTTCCCAATTCGAGAACATATTTTAGGCCTCTGGAATTGACTTGTAGTGTTCACATTTACTTTTCATGGTTGTTCTCCTTCAATGGGGATTTGCCTTATTTACATAAAGAGTGGATACAATAATCATTATTCACTTGGGTTGCTTTCTGAAATTAACTTCTAGAGGCATAAATATGTAGCACCTATGGTTGCTTTAAATTTCACCAGATATACTTATACTAATAGTTGCATAATGATAGAATGACCAACTGTATGAAACTTTGCCAATGTCGTGGCAGCAACTTCAGTATTTACTTTTGAGTTAAAAAATTCGCTTGTAATTTTATTTTGACAGGTATTTGAGTGAACAAAAGCTTCCTACAAGAATGTTACAGTTGCGAAATAGCATGAATACGGATAGTTGTGGACATGCAAATAGTGACAATGAACGGAGTGCAGATTCAGGTGACGATTGTATCGCAGATGAAGGGATACAAAGGATATTGAGGGGCCTCCAAACTTCTCCGTATGTTATTGGAGATCTGCAAATCGTAAACCTTGGTAATTATTCGGATCTCATGAACCCAAATCACATTTCGCTGATCCATATTTGTCATCTTTAATTTTGTAATTTGCCACTGAGAGTATGCAGAAAATTTGAATGTCTGAAGGTGGTATATTATCACGCTTTTGATTGTCAGTTGCTCCAGATTTTAGTAGCTAACCCATGCATGAAAGGGGAACATGTTTAGAGCATTTAACTTTGAAACCTCCTACTTTCCTTGGATGAACCAAACTGCAAGCCTTTCTTAGGGCTTTGATTGGTTGCTGGGTATCAAAGGAAGCTCATCTTCTTATATACACCCTTTTTCTCTATCCCAGGAAAGATTGTGAAGGATTCAGAATATTTCCAGGATGAAAAATCCATCTGGCCTGAGGGATATACTGCCTTGCGGAAGTTCAGTTCGGTATCAGGTCAACTTCTGTGCTTGTTTAATCCGTCATACCGCTAATTTCACTATTATAGCTTAGCATCAGATGGAATAATTTTTGGCTACTTCAATATTTTCTTGGTTGTAGACCCAGGTGCGTGTACCGTTTATAAGATGGAAGTGCTGAGAGATTCCGAGTCAAAGATTAGGCCCCTGTTTAGAGTGACACTTGACTATGGAGAGCAGGTGAGTTGCAGTAAGCACATCATTAATGCTCAAGCAGTTTTCGGAAATATGGTCCATCCCTCTTCTGCTATTGATTTTCATTTTCACTTGCATTTTTGGTATGTGATAGTTTTGTCAGAGGCTTATCCAGTTTTATATGTGGATATTGTGTCACTTGTTTGTTCTACCAATAACTTCAATTGACTTATCCAGTTTTTGAAGTTGCTGTTAGGGCAAGAAATGGCTTACGCTTTTAATTAGAACTTATTCTCGATAAAGAGGAAATATATACTGTTCTTCAAGTCTTGATCTGGTCCGAGATAACCATTATCCTGCCCAATTATTCAATTCCTCCTGGTTAACTCATTTGACAGTGAAAGAAAGGGCAGTGTCCCACCCTTCTTTTTGCACATTTGACATGGAGCTGTAGAATACAGGTCAGCAGCTGTCTGCATTTAAGTAGCTAATTAGGGTTCTATTGATACAATTACTATTGTTAGCTATCCATGCTTTCCATTCTGGAAATAACTTTTCGTCAACAACTGTATATTATTTCTTGTTAGTAAAGGTTATTATAGCTTCTGGTTTTGTAATATGCACTTTTCACCTATTCCTCCAATGGTAGCCTGGAAATTTCTGATTATTGTCGAGGTAATATAACTATCAATTGTTATGCATGTTAATTGACTTGATTGTCCTTTGTAGATTGAAGGATCAACTCCATCAGCTTGCTGGAATAAAATCTATGAAAGAATTAAGAAACTGGAAGATACATCTGGTGATTTAAATGGTGGATGTCAAGTAGAAAGGACCCGCCAGTCTGGTTCTCACATGTTTGGTTTCTCTTACCCTGAAGTCAGCAAACTCATAAAGGTATGCCACTTTGTACATTTCACTTCTATGTGCTGGAAAGTATGCATCTTTCTGGATCTTCCATTTCACTTTAGTTTTTTATGAGTCGGCCTCAAATATTCATCTTGGGTGGGGCTGAATGTCATCTTCTTTCCTTTGGGGCTCTCTTATGAATAGACTATCTTTAGTTAATTAATCTATTGATTGTGCTTACGCAAGTTGCAACTAAGGACATGAGTTACTCGGAGTGTGTTGCACTTGATTCCTCTGGAAAATTCCCACCAACACTATTGCCTCAAAACATCGCCGAGAATTAAGTCCAGCAGGAATAAAGGAGATTATCCTCCAAAGGCTGGGTTTCCAGGATTCAAGGGTATTAAGGTGTTATAACACACTCTAAATAGAGCAAGACCAGCAATATGACACAGACCAGGAAAACACATTAATCAATTCAAAGATTGAGTAAAATTAAATCCAACTCAACAAGCAAAAGAGACTAACTTCAAGTCCTGATTGTCGATTTGAGAACCATAAATAAAATCTTCCGTAGCATTTGACGTTGTAGTTGTTATGCCACAGAACTAGATACTAAAATTTCCTTATCAATTGGCTTTACACATACACAATAAATTAGGTTTCATGTTTGAATTTCGTAGACCGACTTTTACTGTCTTGATTTTACTATAGTTTCTCTATCAGAAGAGTTCAATCCGCCCATATTGAAAGCGATAGAGGCCTTGGGCCTGGTCTAGTTTATACTTCTATCTTGCTAGCGTATATGTTGCTCACACAATTATTTTGATACGGACAGGGAATATCGAAATCCAGATTTATATCTGGAATGTCAACAAGCAAGTCACTATCTGACAGATATCAAGATTTGCCAGCTGGCTACAGACCAGTTCGAGTTGACTGGAAGGACCTTGATAAGTGCAATGTCTGCCATATGGATGAGGTGAATCCTATTTCTGTGAATATAATGATAAATTCTGGAGATGAAACCTAAGTTAGTTCACCAACACATCAAAGATGAAAATGCAGAAGAGCTGGACATGAATGATATTCTGCTCATTTTCTCCAGTTCATCTATTTGGTGTGGGTTCAATATCTCGTGATTTAAACTTCCTTTTTCTCTATTTGGTTACAGGAATATGAAAACAATCTCTTCCTGCAGTGCGATAAATGTAGAATGATGGTAAGCTTTTCATTCTTGATGCCGTTATCAGACACCTTGAATCATATAATTATTGCTATTACTATTTTCATTTAGTATCTCTTAGTGCAGTTATTTTGGTAGTGTCCCGTCAAAATGCTTACTCGGGAGTCTTATTTTTGGGCTATTTTTGTCTTCTATTAGATTGAATCTTGACATACAATTGCTGCTTCTTCAGGTCCATGCTAGGTGCTATGGGGAACTAGAACCTGTTGATGGTGTCCTGTGGTTATGTAATTTGTGCCGTCCTGGAGCTCCTGAGTTCCCACCCCCTTGTTGCCTTGTCCTGTTATAGGTCTGATACTGCCTGATTTTTCAATTAATATGTTCTACCTCGATAACATAATTATGCTGTAACTGTGGGAAGTTAAATTTTCTTCCAGGTGGTGCTATGAAGCCTACAACAGACGGGCGATGGGCTCATCTTGCTTGTGCCATTTGGATACCTGGTCTGTCTCTGCATTCTTTAACCTTCATTTTGGTGGTTTAGCATTATGTTAATATCAGACATGATGACATAGCTTTGTATGGACAGAAACTTGCTTATCAGATGTAAAGAGAATGGAGCCCATTGATGGTCTAAATAGAATAAACAAGGTATATTTCAGCTGCTAATTTGCTGGTTTTCTGTATCACTCGTTCTATTGTTCTATTATACCTGTCAGACATTACCGGCTTTGTGAAGTGGTAGCTATCTGCTGATTTTTAACAACACATTGTCTTATCATGGCACTATATGTTGCTCGTGCCCTAACCAGCCTTTTTAACAGGATCGATGGAAACTTCACTGCAGCATCTGTGGTGTAGCTTATGGTGCTTGTATTCAGGTAAGCTTGTAATCTAAATGGCCTTTCCAGTTTCTATTGCAGAGTTGGTTGTGTACCAATATCTGAGTGTACAGGTTCCTTTTTTATTCTTTAGTTTTCTCAGTCCTCAGCTGTTAGTTGGCTCACTCTGAATCAATGTTTCATTACAGTGTTCAAACCATAAGTGCTGCGCATCATATCATCCACTTTGTGCTCGTGCTGCTGGCCTTTGTGTTGAGGTGAGTTTCTGTTTACACGGCTTTTAAACATTGACATTATAAATCCACAATGAAGATCTTTCTCAAGAGGAATCATTTGTATGTTGTGGTTGATTTTGCTGGTAAATAACGAGGCTCTTTTGAATTCTCTCTTTTATTGCACAGCTAGAAGATGAGGAAAGACTATATCTGCTTTCTATGGATGATGATGAAGAAGACCAATGCATTCGTTTAATTTCCTTCTGCAAAAGGCATAAGCAGCCATCTAACGACCGGCAAATTGCGGATGAACGCATTAGTCGAGTTTCTCGTCGTTGCTCTGACTACGTTCCACCATGTAATCAATCTGGCTGCGCTCGTACAGGTGTGTGTTTGTCTACACTCTTGCTATTTATCCGGCTGCTGTGCACTCTTCCACATTCTCGTGAATTGTATCTTTTTTTTTTTTTGGGTTCCTGTAAAATTGTCATTTAGTACCTAGATTTAGTAGCAAACTTGTAAGAACCTATCCAACAGCCCCTTGACCTGACAAAATTGCCAAATTACCTCCAAACTACTGAGAATGTGATTGCCACCAAACCCACGGGCCATTAAACCAATGCATCCATATAAACCAACCTGTAAACCCACCAACCCTAACCCATATTCCAAGTCGAGTTCGCATTATTTGCTTGTTTCTTGTTGCAAGTTTTGGTAGGCTTCTGACAAGTGTTATTTTGTTTTGTTTTCCCTCCCCTGAAAGAGCCTTACAATCATTCTGGACGAAGAGGACGCAAGGAACCTGATGCCCTTGCTGCTGTATCCTTGAAGCGTCTGTTTGTGGAGAACCAGCCTTACCTTGTTGGAGGTTATTGCCCAAATGAGTCATCAGGGGTTCCACTTTCTTCAAGTGGTGGTGCTGGCACTCGATTCTCTTCTACCCTACAAAGGCTAAGAGCCTCTCACCTTTCTGTTCCAAACAATATTCTTTCTATGGCTGAGAAATATAATAACATGAGGCAGACCTTTCGAAAGAGACTGGCATTTGGTACGTCCTTTGAACTTACATGCTGACTTTTACTAGCGGTTGTCTTACGTATATCTATACTAGCTGACTTTGTTTCCTCTGTTGATGAGCTTTCACATTGAGACAAAGGTGATATTTTACATTTTTGTGTCTGATGGTTGCCAATACTTCTATTCTAGGCAAATCAGCAATTCACGGATTTGGCATCTTTGCAAAGCATCCACACAGGGCGGGAGACATGGTAACCTTATGGTTTTTCTAATGTTGAAGGGAACAAAGGAAGGGAAATTCTTAATTCTTCTTGGAAAAGGCAGCGAGGGGAAAAGAAAGGAGGCTGGAGCGGACATCTCTTTGGCGGCAGAATTCTTGGGCGAAAAGCGAAGGGCGCAGCGCAGCTTTGGCGATCAGGCGATTCATAAATCGGCGATCGAGTTCTCTAATGTTTGAGCTGAGTTCAACGAGAGCGATTAGTTGGTTGGATTCTCTGAATCGAACTAGTTGTGTATTGTTGATTTGGAACATGATGAACAAAACCCTATTGATTTATCTTAATTTCGTCATGAAATAAACCCCGATATCTGGGGAAAACACCATAGAATGTAGCTATTTCTAGATTTGATGGATTGATTCATATCTCTTTTCTTCCAATATCTATTGCATGAAATTTCTTAATGCTTTGTGTTGACTGACCACCAATACAACGATTTGTAGTTAATTAGGTTATTAGCGACAGTGAAACCCTAATAACTGAACATATTTCATGTGACATAGTAACTTATCGAAGCGACAGTGAATTAAATAAGGTGCTATGTGGTCTTAAATAGGATATCGGTCATCAGACTAAATAATTAACTCATTGAGCTACGACAGTAGGATTTGAATTAATTGCTTAGCACGTAGTAATTCCCGACAGGGATAGCTAGCACATTCGTGATATCCTGGCTGTAGAGAGTTGGATTAAATTGATTGGAATATGTGAATTAATCTGGATAGGATAGGTAGTGAATTCCGGTGTTTCTCCCAGAGCTTTCTCCCATTGAATTTCCCTCGACCATTTTACTTTGCTTAATTAGTTTATTTTGCTTTTAGATAATTAGTCTCATTAAACCATTTTCACCTATAGTTTGCTCTATAAAATTGGTAAATCTTAAGGTTGTACCAGTCCCTGAGAGACGATATCCGGACTTTCCGGTTTACTACAAGATAGGAATTGAAGCTATACGCTTTTGCCCTATCATCCGTCATTAAGGGATACTATTCTGCGCTTTACAGATATCTGTTGACATGTGTTGGCACACTCGCAAGTCCTAACACATAAGGATTGCAACCTTAGTTAGGGCTGCCCGCCGAGGGCCCAGGGGCCGAAGGCCCATGAAACAATAATAGAATCGCGTCGGGGATTGGTGGATGAGTTCGAATATGATGGTGTTATACTCTGTTACCATGGTTAGAGAGCTGCTAAACGACTTGTTGTTGATGGAGTCAACCCACCGAAGAAGTATTTCTGATGTTGGATGTACGAGTACGACAATGATAACGGGTGTGGTTTTCACATGGATTGGGACGAAGTAATGTTCCCCGCTTTTTCAGAGTCGTATGATGAAGATAACACCGAGGAGACCGTGAAGAAATGAATTAGTATTTCCTGTCATCAATTTGTATTGTGTTGAGTTTGTTTCCATTTCTGATTCAAAGTGTTATCCATCTTTATCTACTATTAGTTTGGGCTCCAAGGATATTAGTCTACAAAAGAAGGGTATAAGGACATTAGTCTGGGCTCTATTGATATTAGTCTGGGTCTTTCGGATATTTGTCTATGATTTGTTGATATTTGTTTAAATAAAGAAGGTATTTGTCTGTTCTTTAAGGATATTAGTCTACAAAGACATTAGTATGGGCTCTATTGGTATTAGTCTGGGTCTTTCGGATATTTGTTTAGGTCTTTCGGATATCTGTCTGTGATTTGCTGATATTTGTTTAAATAAAGAAGGTATTTGTCTGTTCTTTAAGGATATTAGTCTACAAAACGACAGATATTTACCTGGGAGGTTACAATATATTTTTCAATCAGAACTTATGTTAGTAATTATATCCAACATCTGGCAAAATATCCTTCATCCTGCTACAAACCATCATCTATCCCTAAATATTATCCAACCCTAAATAGCATCCATCCCTAAATATTATCCAACCCTAAGTTCAGTTTTACAAACCAATATTACACTACACAAGTCTACAATCAACTTCTCTTCCTTTTCCCTTTTTCTTTCTTCGCATTCCAATCTTTTGCATCTTGAATTATTTCATCGGACCGGTTGTTATAGTCCCATAAAATCATATTCTTCATGCTCAATTTCCGCATCCCCAAAATCATATTCTTCTTCCTCCTCTTGCTGTTGTTGTTTAGCACGTTTAGACCTCGAGGTTTCAGCTTCTGTTCTGGGCCTCATTGTTGCAACAACTTTAGTTCTTGTCATTGTTGTGGTTTCCCTGTACAGTAGAATATCCAAATTCGTCAAACAACTATCCAGGCAATTCACAACTGATATCCAGATATAGCAAACATATATCCAGCCAATTCACAACTGATATCTAGATATACCAAACAGATATCCAGGCAAATGAAAACAAATATCCTGCTGCAAAAGAATTAATATCGAATCCCAGATACAAAAAACCCAGAACAATAGCAATCCAGATGCAGTCAAATAAGCAAAAAATAAAACTAGGTTACCCAAAATAGTAAACATGCACACCATGGCAATACCCAAACCCGTCAACACTCGTATCCATCGCACAACCATGAAAACGAATCCCAGGCATCCAGACAAACCCCAACGAATCATTAACATTAGTTTGGGCTCTATTGATATTAGTCTGGGTCTTTCGAATATTTGTTAGGTCTTTCGGATATCTGTCTGGGTCTTTCGGATATTTGTCTGTGATTTGTTGATATTTGTTTAAATAAAGAAGGTATTTGTTTGTTCTTTAAGGATATTAGTCTACAAAAAGACAGATATCCAAATTGTTGTGATTTCCCTGTACAGTAAAATATCCAAATTCGTCAAACAACTATCCAGGCAATTGATATTCAGGCAACTCACAACAAATATTCAGATATACCAAACAGATATCCAGGCAATCCACAACTGATATCTAGGCAATCCACAGAAATATCCAAACCCGTCAACACTCGTATCCATCACACAAACCCCAACCAACCATTAACAAGCCAAGCCAGCCAAAACCCCCAATCCATTAAACCCTAAATACAATTCATGCCAAAACCTAAAAACGAATCTATGAAATAAAACAATCTTAAGTACGAATGAAGCAAGGGGAAAACATACCTTATCGTTCACTCTTGTCTCGCTGCCGTCACCGTCGCGATGCTGTCAAAACCGCCGTCGCAACATCACTGACCGTCGTCCTCGCCACAACCGTCAAAGTCGCCGTCGATTCCTCGCGCCACCGTCGCCGTCGATCCCTCGCACCACCGTCGCAGTCGTCGGCGACGTCGTCATACACGATCGAGAGAGGAAAGGGAGAGGGAGAGAGAGGGAGAGGGCAGACTCTTTTTAGAGAGAGAGGGAAAATTTCGAATGAATGGTTGGGCTGCTCGATCCAGCAAATATGGGTAGGTTTTTTACAAATTTTGGTTTTTTTGAAATTGTGGGCCCTGCGGGTCCAATTTTTTTTCCAGGGCCTTGGTGACGTGGAGGCACATCTGGCTTTGTTAGTATCTACTAACAAAAATGCCTGTTAGCAAAATAGCTAAATTGAACTTAAAGAAACTTGTTAAACTTATCCGTCCAGTCCGGACGGATGGCAACGAAACCCGAACCCACGGGTACCCACCCGACCCAACCCGGTCAACGCGGGTAAAACCCGTGTTGACGGGTTTTGGGCCGGGTTCGGGTTTAAAACCGCTACACTATTCACCGGGTCGGGTTGGGTTTGGGTTTAGGTAAACCCCCCCATGGGTACCCGCCCACACACATATAATCACTTTCCCGGTATATTTAATATTCTAAATAATATATCTTCCTTAAACAACTAATATTCTTTATGTTTGTGGCGACATGTATAATTTGTATGCTCTAGATTGGTGTTTTTTGTATGATTAATTTGTATGAAAAAATTGAAGTTAAACTTTTATTTTGAAAGAAACTTTTTACTAGAAAAACTCACGGGTACCCATGAACCCGCGGATACCCAACGGGTTGGGTTAGGTTTGAGTTTTTCAAACCCAACAGGTTTTACCCCTGGTTTTTTTGGCAGATAAACCAATGGATTTGGGTTTGACAAAACCCGCCCAACCCGACCTATTGCCATCCTTAAGTCCAGTCCACAAACCCTATTATCTTTGTTCGCTTCTTCTCCTCCCATTCCTCCCTCCCACCACAAACCCTATTCCCCCAACCCCGTCGCTACAACAATGGCTGAGCTTCTACAGACTGCCGTGGAAGGTCTGATCGGTGAGAGGAAGAGGATTTCCACCAGGGTGAACTCGCTTTCTACTTACCGTACCAGCGTCATGAATCTGGAAGCAGGCATCGGCTCCGCATCGAAGTTGTGCGAGTTGCAGATGTGTATCGCTATGGTTGCAAGGGACATCAATGTCGACATAGAATCCTTCGAAGGCTACAAAAGGTTTATCTTCACAGGGTTAATCAACTGCACCAGCGTTGCGAGGAGTATGATTGAATTGATGCCCGATGATCTGGAGCTAGACCTACCGAAGGCCTCGTGCGAATTCCTCCTGGGGACCGGTAATACGATACCCTAAATTAACCCTTCCCCTGATTCTCCTCGTATTTCGGAGTTGATTTTGCGTAATTGTGAATGCAGATGACCGGCAACCCGTGTTGACCGACCTTGCGAGAAGAGGAATTGAAGAGATGCCGAAGCTGGAGGCAGAGGAGGCGGAGCCAGAGGACCGGCTTGTCAAGGACACGGCCTCTTTGATCACCCACTTCAAGAACATGAAGAGTATACTGATGTCCATCAAGGAAAACGCTGCAGCAGGGGAAAATAGCTCACAGAAAGGCTTGGAGGAGTCATACAAAGGGGAATTGTTTGCCTTTGAAGACGGAAAGGTCAGGATCGTCCAGACAATGCTTAAACTGAGCGATGCCTTGATCAAAGAGATCGAGCCCCAGCGGGAGTTGTCACGAGCCGAAAGGTCTATGTCCGTGACAGAGTTTATGGAGCCGTTGAAGGAAATGCTCGACCTGCCTTCCAAAGAGATCCCTCATGACCTTCCCCCTTTGTAAAGAGCCCCTGAGCTTTTCTGATCAGCGCACCATTTGATCCAATGATGATCTGTAAGTACTACTTAGCCACTTCCCATTCCCAATAACATGTGATGTGATGTGATGAGTGATGATTTCGATCGAGTATGTTGAATTTTATTGAACCTTAGTTGGATTGTTGTTGAACATAACCTCTCGCGGCTGAAGGCTTTGATACCATGCATTTTTTAGCCAACCGGTAGAATGAAGGGAACAAGTTGCTGCAGCACTGTACAACTTGCTGAGTTTCTGAAAGCTTACACTGAGTTTCTGAAAGTTGTAAGCTTTTTTTAATGCGTTGAATGCTTGAATGAGGAAATTCTACTCCCGCCATAGACACCATGTTTTGCACACTTTGCACAAACTTTAATGAAGTAAAGAGGTCTATCTACTCCCCTCACGCTCGCGCCGAAGGATTCGATTGTGTTGTGTACACTTCTACTGATCATCATGCTTACCCTTCTAAGGGCCATTATGTGGTTCAATCATAACATATAATCTGGATATATACCTCTATTTGTGATTTACATATGAAGTACATAATTTACATTCGAGAAATAATGTTTATGTGTAACTGCTGTAAGTTATGTAGATTTACCGACTGTAACTACCTATATAAGATCGATCCCTCTTCGACAAGTTTCCTGATCCGTTCTTTGTTGTTGTTGCTGCTGCTGTTATTGTTTCACCAGGTGACGGTGATGCAACCGCTACTTGTGGGATGCTGGCTTGCTGAAATGGAGGCAAAAATATATAGTCGTTTTTTTGTTTTGTCGCACTTTCTGGATTTGGTGCTTATGTTTGCTCCTCTAATCAGGATGGTGGAGATGACATTTGTGTTTGTTGGTGGTTATGTTTGTTCCTCTAATCAGGATGGTGGAGATGACATTTGTGTTTGTTGGTGGTTGGATTATGGAAATCTTTGAATTGTCAGCAGTTGGGTTTGTTTAACATTACATTTGGTTGTCCTCTTGGTTTGCTTTTCTCGGGCTTTCAAGTTTTTGTTCTTTTTTAAGCTTGAGTGGCTAGATCAATGGGAAAGCATTCTCTTGGTACGAGTTATTCCAAGATGTAAGCATGTTGTGAAATGAAACAGGAGAACAATTGTCTGAGGGGGTTGGGGTTTGACTTTGATCCATGGTTATATTTCTGGTTTGTTCATGGATGTGAATGAATAAGAGCTCGGATATGCTGCAAAGGACTTGCTCTTGCAGTTTGAAGCCTGTGCCTGCAGATTAACTCGACCTTCAAAGTTAAACAGTGAAGTGAAGCAAGTGATGGGATAGGAAAACTATCCTATTAGAATGAGTCAAGACAATATCCTTCTCTCTACTATCGGTCTGCTTTCGTTTCATGATGATTCTTACCTTGATAAACTATTCCGATTAGGAGTGTCAGTTCGGTTATCCGAACCAAAACCCGATGAAAACTCAAACTCGAAATAATTGAAAACGAACTCAAAATTGATGAGGACTTTCGGTTTTTGTTTAACCCAAATCCGCAAAATCCTTGTCGGGTTCGGTTAAAGCAAAATTCAAAAAACCCTAAGAATACGGGCCAAGTGCTATTCCTTGAAGGTTTTCAGCCGAAACTTGAAAAACCGATAAGCAAAGCCGAACCCGAAACCAAAAAACCTGAAACCCGAAACAAACACGAACCCGAAAACCAACAATATATCTAATTGGTTCGGTTTTGGTTAAAACCAAAAAAACCAAACACGAATGGACACCCCTAATTCCCGATTAGACGACCAAAGCTTTTCCAGCAGGATGATGTTAATGATCTTTTCAGGAGTCTCCAAAGATAGCAGGGGCTTGAAATCTTGCCTTTGATAACCGAGGACTAGCTAGGCGTAGATCTTTTCTCTTCCTTTGATATTCGATAAACCGTCATCATGACCTCCTCCTTCCCACACTCCATAATAAATTATCCTATTCCGAACTGAACATTCCATAGTTCGAATATTAATGTCACGATACCCGCGCTCCGACCTACCCATTGCCATTCCCAGTAATCAGTATACTAGAGAGCCATGGAAGAGGTGACACACTTAGCTAGGATCCAAAAACGACTATGTACCAGTACCATAAAGGAGGACGACTAATTGCTGACCACAAAAACTTGGCAGTAGACAAAGCCCCACAATTATAAGACCCATCATCAATATAAGTTTGATGGATAACGGAAAGCCCGGCCCACAGAAACTTGACTTCGATACACACACACAATTCTCCTTCTTCCAAAAAGTACAGTTAATGGATGATTATAGGGCAGCCTCTAATTTTTGTGGCTCGACATTAGTCGGTTAGTACTTCTAATCACTTGTACTAATCAACCGCATGCATGCAATTTACATGAATATCCTCCCAACTAATAATTGATTACGTGACCAAAAATTTCTATGGAATTGATTAATGAATCGTGATGTGTAATCCAGCAGCTGATTAGCATGGTATTTAACTAACTTTTTTTTTGTCATAAATACTCTAGACAAAAAAATATATATGTATATACGATGATAATGATCAGTAGTTGATGATAATGATCGATCAAGGGTCGTCGGCCACTAGCTAACTAAGCTAGAGCTAATCTCGTGGCTGTTGTTTATAGCTAGGAGATCATCATCCTCACATAATTAAGTACGGTTTTGAAGCTAGCTAGCAAAGCTAATTAATGGTGATTGGGACATGAAAACACACACATAATGATATACTTAATATCAAATTATTTCTCTTATCCATAACAAAAATGTTCGCCTTTTTTTCTCCATGAATACACACAACTGACAGGTTTAGGAATCTGAATAGCCTGCTGCTTTCGAATATTCCGTGGCGAAGCTGTGTGTAAACGACGGGACTCATGCGCCCCCTCCGCTCATTTTATCGACGTTGTAAAATCGGAATCGTGTATGTGATATGCTCATAGAGCTTTTCGATCAATATCGACATATATGCCTCGTGTTTGAATTTCGATATCTCTAATGTCAACCAGTTGTCTGAAACACAAGATAAGACTCAGTGGCGGACCCAGAAATTTTTCATAGGGGTGTCCTCTTTTAAAAAATAAATTAAATAAAAATAAAAATAATTAATAAAAATAAAATTGTAAATATGAAAATACCTTACTCGTACAGGTTAAAAAATTCCATGATGTGTTTTCATATTCGAAAATAATTGTAGAATACACTTGGTGTCTATAGTGTTAAAAAAATTGTCTCTTTATACACTACTAGACAATCATTCACGAACTTATCGCATATTCGATTTGTAAATTTGTTCTTGATGTAACCCAAAGCTGAAAGACTCTTTCAACACTTGTCGTACAATCATAAAATCAATACAAATTAAGGATAGTTTGAAATTAGTTTAATTGTTAGGTTTTTAAAATAATTAGAGATAGGGAATGCCATTTTACTATTACACATTGTTCAAAATCGAACAACAAATGAGTTTAGCTCAACGAAAATTAAGTTTATTAATAATAATAGTGTTCTAGATTTGAATTATCCAACCTACCACTTATATTCCTATACACAAATGATAGTAGGATAATCATTTTTTCAAATTTAAGGGGTGTCCCTCACTATCAATTATATTTTTTTGTCCATACGTAAATTACCACCGGGGTTGGATAATCGTTTTCCCAAAATTTAGAGGTGTCCGGGGACACCCTTAAACCACCCTGGGTCCGCCCCTGATAAGACTTACCTGAACCCTTCAAAGTACAGGGATCTGTAAGAGAGAATCCCGTCGTCATCTCATAGAAGATGAAGTTGACGCGTAATAGTAATAGTTTCTATTTCTCATTAAGTTCTTCCATTTGTTGATGACAAGTTGCTCATCACGAAAATAGCAATTTGCAAACCAAAACCCCTATTAATCTAGAGGTGCTTTTTTGAAACTTTGATACAGAAGAATCGGTTCTTACGTGAGACACTACTTTAGGCGTAGACTTTTGAATATGACACGAGTGGTTTTAGTAACGCAATATACAGAGCATATAGTTCGTGCTGGCATATGTATTAATGAAATTATGTGTTTGCACGTTCTATTCTTTTTATTAGGTTTAAGTCTATTAATTGATATAGTAGATGATTGTAGTCTATTTTATTAATATTATATGCAACACAAAACAAAAAACGCAACAATTAAAAGAACATGGCTATCATCTCACAAGACGTTACTGAAACCTAGGCGTGGCATTTCGGTTATTTCGGTTATAACCGATAACCGATCGGCCGGTTATCGGTTAATCGAAATAACCATTCCCCCTATCGAAAATCGCCCGAAATAGGCTTTGGTTTTTCGGTTATCTCGATTATCGGTAAACCGACCCACTTTTAAGACCAAAAACCATTTCGTCTAGCCTCCGATAACCGACCGAAGTTTGGTTACTTCGGTTACCGGTTAGTGGATAACCGGCTGGTTATCGGTTTAAACAAACACTAGTGTGTTCTTTAATAGAGATGATAGCTAGACCGTGATACGTACTCATATATGTACACGTCAGTACGTCATCCATGCCGTGGAGTATATTCCAATTCAAAAATGCAAGCGCATGGCACTTCTATAAATAGCCACCAAGCCCACTACCGTTTCATGCACACTCAAAACGATCTATTTCCTCTCCTTAAGCTTTCTTTCAACATTATTCAACCAATGGAGAAAAGTATGTCGACCTTTTACTCCCATGCAACCACCACCACTATTCTCATCATACTCCTCATCCTAGCCACAACCTCTTCATCATCATCAAACCCAACCTCCTCCCCACTCCACTTCTCCAAGTCATTTAGATCCTCGCCATCCCAGTCATCGCCATCGGTCGCGAACCCTGAGAAACTGTTCGACGACACGATCCAGTCCATCCTGACTCAGCTGGCTCAGTCCACCAGAACCATGGCCTCCCAGCTGGTCACCGCCTCCACGTCGTCCCTGCAGAACTCCACTGAGGACGACCCTGAAATCACCTCGACCACCACGGGACCCGTGGGGGACTGCATGGACCTGCTGGACGACACGTTGGACCAGCTGTCCAACGTGGCCCACCGTCGTCACAACCCGCGGGCCCACACCCACGACGACGTCCAGACGTGGCTCAGCGCCGCCCTCACCAACCAAGAGACGTGCAAAGAGAGCCTCCAAACCCCGCCGTTGAAAAATCCCCACCGCCACCACGAACCGATGAAAGCCATGCTCCTCCAGTCGTTGGCTCGAAACATGACCGCCACCGTGGAAGCTTCGCTAGCATTATACGTGAACCACATCCGTACTAACAACAGTCCACGTCACGTCATGAGCCCTAAATACCGTAAATACCCTTCTAATAACATCCCCGGCGGCAGGAAGCTGTTGTCGGCGGCCTCGTCGTCCTTCCCCGGGTGGCTGCCCGCCGCCAAGAGGAAGCTTCTCGAAGCTTCCGTGGGCGAGCTGGAGGTCCATGCCGTGGTGGTGAAGGACGGAAGTGGGACCCACACAACCATAGCGGCGGCGCTTAGGGCGGTGACGATGAGTGGTGGCGCCACCATGGCGTCCGGCGGCGGGGGTAGTTCGGTGATTTACATCAAGGCCGGTACTTATAAGGAGACGTTGAACATTCCGACGAAGCAGAAGAACGTGGTGTTGATGGGGGACGGGAAGGGCAAGACCGTCATTGTGGGGAGCAAGAACGCCGACGATGGGTCGACCACTTACCAAACCGCCACCGTTGGTAAGACTCTTAAAGAGACACGATATATAATTTGAATTTTGATATTCACGTTTATTTTTTCTTCTTTATTGTCAACGTTTAATTAATTTGATTCATCATTATCTACAAACTATGCGATGCAGAATTGAGATTAGATTGATATTAAGTTGATTGAAATCGGAACGTATTTTTCTTAATTAAATAAATAACATCAATAATTCATCCACAATGAAGAGTCTGGCTAGCTAATTATATGATGTATATGCATGGGTCCATCTATATATGTGTGATTTCGTTGATAGAAATAGTTGTTAATTTCAAATTACGTAGAACATAACAAATCATTGTAATTCGTAAGTACTAGATTCTCATGTGGATGTAAATTCTCTTAAATAAAAAAGAAACTACGTGCATGTACGAATTACGATACGTATATGCATGTAAGTTGTAAGAATTTAGAGTTGCATGTTGATTGAAAAAATACGTTCAATACTTGGGCAAAATTAGTGCATGTGATATTATCAATATTCAGACGGGAAAAATAAAATATGATTTTGTTGAACAATCGGAAATGACAATGAAATAACTGACACCGGATTTACGTGGTATCCCTGGATGATCCAGGACTAATCCACGGAAGAGCTCTGAACACTCTTCTAGCTACTGATATTATTGATCGTGTATTTGTTGTTTTCCCTCACACCTCACTCGGCTGCTCATATACAAAAGGAAAGCTAACCCTAGCCGAACCCTAGGATCACCAACTCCAGCCAACGTGGTGTCCATGCATAGGTTACATGGGCTAACGTAAATGGGCAACATCATTGGGCCTAATAACTACAAACAATTAACCTCTAACCCAACAATAATTAACCCATTAATTAACACCTGCTAACAGCCTCCCCAAATTGATGCTGGTCACAAAGCATCAATTTGCTCGAGAGATACCAATGACGACTGGTGGAGAATGCCTTTGTGAAAACATCAGCAATCTGATCTTCCGTGCGGACATAGTGAAGAGTAATGGTACCATCCCCAACAAGATCGCGTATGTAGTGAACATGAATTTCGATGTGCTTGGTGCGATCATGTAGAACAGGATTGACGGCAATCCGGATAGCGCTGGTGTTATCCACAAACAGATCCATAGGAAGAGAACAGAGTACTCCTAGATCACCGAGGAGACGACGTAACCAAACAAGTTCAGAAGCGACATCAGACATGGCCCTGTATTCCGCCTCGGTGGATGACTTAGATACCTTGTCTTGCTTCTTACATCGCCAGGAGATAAAAGCAGAACCAAATTGTACAGCCCAGCCAGTAGTAGATCGTCGAGTATCGACACAGCCCGCAAAGTCGGAGTCGGAGTACGCACGAAGGGCCAATGCACCGGAGGAAGGAAAAAACATGCCGACATCTCGAGTGCCCTGAAGATATCGAAGGATACGATGAACGGCTGCTAAATGATCAGTGCAGGGAGATGCCATGAATTGACTGACAACTTGCACAGGATAAGAAAGGTCGGGGCGAGTCGCAGCAAGATATATCAGACTCCCAACAATACTCCGATAAGCAGTGGCATCCGGAAGAGGAGAACCAGAAGAACGACTGAGATGAAGATTAGGTTCCATCGGTGTAGAAACAGGCTTGCAGTCATGAAACTGATGATCAGACAGCAGATCGGATATATATTTCCGCTGACTCAAGAGAAGCCCCTTGGCATTACGAGTAACCTCAAGACCAAGGAAATAAGACAGATCACCGAGGTCTTTAAGATTAAATGCCGCACTAAGACCATCCTTCAAACTCTGAATACCGGCAGGATCGGACCCAGTGATAACCATATCATCAACATAAAGCAGCAAAGCAACCAGACCGGACGAGGTTTTCTTGGTGAAAAGGGATGGATCATTCAAACTCTGCTGATAACCAAGTGCAGTGATAGTAGCCTGAAATTTCTCGAACCAGGCACGAGGTGCCTGTTTAAGACCATATAAAGACCGATTAAGGCGGCAAACCTGATCAGCAGTACCAAGAGTATACCCAGGAGGACGCTCCATATAGATGACCTCATCTAAATCACCATGAAGGAAGGCATTCTTCACGTCCAACTGATACAGAGGCCAATTCTGCAGAGAAGCAACAGCCAATAAAGTGCGAACAGTAGACATCTTGGCCACCGGGGCAAATGTTTCACTGTAGTCAATCCCTATTTCCTGTGTAAACCCCTGAGCAACCAAGCGAGCCTTATGGCGCTCAATCGTACCATCAGGATTCATTTTAATTGTGTACACCCAACGGCAGCCAACAACAGAGGTAGAAGGAGGAGGTCGCGGAACTAAGGTCCAGGTATTGTTGGCATGTAAGGCATCCAACTCTTTCTTCATCGCATAATCCCAAACCGGATCTCCTTGAGCTTGCTTGTAGCGAGTTGGGACAAGGAAAGCATCCACCCCATGAGCAACATAGTCGTTAAATTTAGGTGGGGGAATACCTCTTGTGGAACGGGTGGAATGACGAGGTAAAGGAGCTGGTGATGTAGACAAGCCATGAGATGTAGTTGGCGCTGCAGAGGATGAACTGGATGGAGAAGCAGAGACCGGCGAAGATGGAGACGCAGAAGCAGTAGAGCTGGACGTGAGATGGGGCGGCGGTGATGATGTAGAACTAGACGAAGAGCCGCCCGGGGAAGACAAATTGGAGTCAGGAGTGTCGGGGGGAGTCGGTGGAAAGAAATCAACACCATCAATATCATCATGACTGAAACCAGGTAAGGATAAAGTAGACGGCAGAAAACTAGGCGAGGAAGAAGCATCGGTGTAGTACATGATATGTTCAAAGAAAACAACGGTGGTAGCAATGCGCATACGCTGAGATTGAGGATCAAAACATAAATAGCCTTTATGCACATCACTATACCCAAGAAAGACACACCTAGCAGTTTTAGAAGACAGTTTAGTACGCTCTCGCCGCGGAAGAAGAACAAAGCAAAGCGAGCCAAAAACACGAAGACTAGTGTAGTCAGGATGTTTTGAGTACAAGGCAAAGTAAGGACTGGTGTTTTTCAAAACCGGGGTAACTTGATAATTGATAAGACGAACCGCAGTGGCTACTGCCTCAGGCCAAAACCGACTAGGGACATTCGAGGCAAGAAGAAGAGCACGAGTAAGATCGAGGACATGACGATTTTTGCGTTCAACCAGACCATTTTGTTGAGAAACACCGGGACAAGATTTCTGAGTCAGAATGCCTAGAGAACGATACACTTCATACAATGGAGAGGAACTAAATTCCCCACCAGGATCAGAACGCACAATTTTCACTGGTCTATCAAATTGAGTATGTATCATTTTTAGAAATTCAGTAGCGACCGATCGAAGTTCTGATTTTTGACGCAGGAAATACACCCAAGTGAAACGAGTAGCATGATCAATAAACAAGGCAAAATAACGAAAGCCATGTCGAGAAAGAACAGATGAAGGTCCCCACAGATCAGTATGAATAACATGAAATGGTTGATCAATCACAGTGGTACTAGAAGGAAATGACCGACTACTGGTTTTTGCTTCGACACAGCTCGTGCAAGAATGTTTCGCAGAGGTACAAGCATTATTTTTACCAAGCAAAGACTGCCTAAACATCACAGCCAAACGACTCGAATGAGGGTGTCCTAAACGATTGTGCCAAAGATCCCAAACATCACTAGACTGACTCGAAAAACATGTAGGAAAAGATGCAGGACTACTGACAGACCTATCACGATGATTACTGATAGATAATGATGATGAAGATTTTCCAAGTTCTTCTAAGTGAAAGATCCTCCCCCGTTTACTCCCTCTGCCGATCTGCCTCCCCGTCTTCAGGTCCTGGATAACACAACCGGATGGTGCAAACAAAACAGAACAGCCAGCTTTGGTAAGTTGTCCCACAGAAACTAAGTTAGGAACAAGTTGTGGTACATGAAGAGTATGTGGTAAATCAAGGTGAGAATCATGCATCATACCCATACCACTAACTTGTAACTGATTTCCATTTGCTACCCGCAAAGACAGATCATTAACCGGTAGCACGTTCGTTAAACAACTAGAATCACGAGTCATATGGTTGAAACAACCGGAATCAAGGATCCAAGGAGACAGCTTACCTGAGTTACCATGAAGGGTTGCAAAAGCAGCATTTATGGCTGTCGGCAGTGACCTTTGGAGTGCAGCGTTTACCATGTGCTCAATGTCTTGGGCGGACAGACCACCACCGCCACCACTGCTGCTCGCTTCGGCCACATATGCTGCTCGGTGCGGACGGTCCACAGCAGGAGCTGCTTGGCGATCATAAATCCGAGAAGAAGATCCCGAAAAGGTTCCTGATGCGGATGCAGGCCGCTGGGAAAAGGCAGCCATAATTCCTCCTTGTGCGCGCGCTTCATGGCGCTGCCGAGTTCGGCAATCCAAGACAATATGACCGGTTCTTTTGCAATAAACGCAAAAGTTCCATCCACGGCAGTGTTTCTTCAGGTGGCCACGTTCGTGGCAATGGTGACACTCTAGTTCAGAGATCGGAGTGCGACGTTGAAACTGAAGGCGATCGGCAGCATAGGCGGTGGATTGAGAAGCCGAAAAAACTGACTCCCCTGCTCCCGGTCGCACATCAAGCTGGGCTTGAGTTCGTAGCCGCGTTTCCTCACGAACCAAAACCCCCAGCATACCATCAAATTGCAATTCTGCCTGATTAAGCAATGTTGTGCGCACAGCTTCATACTCGGGCCGCAATCTCATCAAGAACTGGAACAGCCGAGTTTGTTGTCTCTCGGCCAGGGCATCCGTGGTGACAGCTTGAGGTCGAATCGTGGCCTGAATGATATCATGTTCAGTCCACAATTCCTGGGCTGAGTTGAAGTACTCGGTGATGGACAAGTCGCCTTGCTCAAGGCGCGCCAGTGCAGTTTGCAGCTCGAACTGCCGAGCAACGTTCACGGTAGAGTAAGTAGCTTTCAGTCGCTGCATCATCTGATGCGCGGTGGCAAACGGTCAAAGACTTAAACAAGTGGAGGGATCGACTGATCCGAGCAGCCAGTGACGAACTCGAGCATCTCGCTGGTTCCATTGCTCGATCTCAGACGCGGGAAGGGTTGGTCGCGGTTGCGGAACAGTCCCGTCAAGAATACCCAGCAAACCATGACCTTCCACGAACACTCGGAATTGAAACTCCCATAACGCGAAATTTGTTGATGTCAGACGGACAGAGGGACGATCGGAATTCAGTGGCGGAAGCTCTGATACCATGTTGAACAATCGGAAATGACAATGAAATAACTGACACCGGATTTACGTGGTATCCCTGGATGATCCAGGACTAATCCACGGAAGAGCTCTGAACACTCTTCTAGCTACTGATATTATTGATCGTGTATTTGTTGTTTTCCCTCACACCTCACTCGGCTGCTCATATACAAAAGGAAAGCTAACCCTAGCCGAACCCTAGGATCACCAACTCCAGCCAACGTGGTGTCCATGCATAGGTTACATGGGCTAACGTAAATGGGCAACATCATTGGGCCTAATAACTACAAACAATTAACCTCTAACCCAACAATAATTAACCCATTAATTAACACCTGCTAACAGATTTAACTATAGAATGAAAAAAATAATTGGCACTATCCCATCAAAAAAAATTGCCACTAGAGAGTGTATTCTGGTTCCCAACCTAGTAAATCCAAGAAATTTATATACGTACATACATGACCTAGAAAATGACTTATATTTTGTTCTTATTAGCAAGACCATTAATCAGAAAATTAAATGACATCTTACAAAAGAGGAATTTTACAATGCTATATAGCATTGGTGCTATATGTTTTTATCCTTATGGTACAACTTGAAATTGTACCTTTAATGTTATGGAACAACTTCAGATTGTACCTATACTTTTTGTACAAATTCTTTTATGGTACAATTTAAACTTGTACCTTATGTGATGGTACAACTTCAAGTTGTAAAGTTGTACCTTAACATAATGATTCAAATTCTTTTATGGTACAACCTAAACTTATACATTTAATGTTATGGTACAACTTCAAGTTGTACATTGAAGCACCAATACTATATAGCATAGTAGAAGTGCTCCTTACAAAAAGACCGCTTTACTTTTCCTTCACTTTGTCAATCTTTTCAATTACTTTTTTCCCCATCTTCCAGCTGCGATGGGAGATGGGTTCATGGCCCGTGACATCACGATCATAAACGACGCCGGTCCAACCAAGCACCAGGCCATGGCGCTCCGGGTCGGGTCGGACGGTCCGTGATCTTCTGGTGCTCCATCCAGGGCTACCAGGACACACTCTACGCGCTGTCCAAGCGCCAGTTCTACCGCGAGACCGACGTCTACGGCACCATCGACTTCATCTTCGGCAACGCCGCGGCCGTGTTCCAGAGCTGCAGCCTGTACGCCCGCAAGGGCGGTTCGTACCCGAACAACTTCGTGACCGCCCAGGGCCGGTCCAGCGAGTACCAGAACACGGGCTTCTCGATCCACAACTGCCGGGTTGAGGCCGCCCCGGATCTCCCCGCGGGGTCTGGGTCCACGTACCTGGGCCGGCCCTGGAAGGAGTATTCGAGGACCGTGGTCATGCAGTCCCAGCTGGGGGGACACATCAACCCGGCCGGGTGGTCCGCCTGGTCCGGTGGGTTCGCGCTCAAGACCCTTTACTACGCGGAGTACCTGAACTCCGGACCAGGGGCGGGAACTTCCGGTCGTGTAGGTGGCCCGGGTACCACGGTGCCCTGGCACCTGCCGATGCAAGGAAGTTCACTGTCGGACAGTTCATCACGGGGAACTCCTGGCTCCCGTCGACCAGAGTTTCGTTCGACTCCGATTTGATTGGTTAAGCAAACAATGGGACCATAGTTTAGGGTATATTTTCTTTCATGGATGGGTTTTTTTTTTTTTTTTTTTTTTTACATTTCTAACCCTGTATTTTTACTTCCTTGTCTAAAGGGATTATTTGAACATGAATATATATGTTCATATGTAACTGTACATATATTCTATATTTCGTGCTTATCATTTTCAAACGATTAGAAGATGGCAACATAATTGATTGGAAATCCAAACAGAACCATATTACTAATGAGCAATGACTATGGAGGAGAAGCTAATGAAGTAGATTGACGAGAAGCTTTCCACAGTTTAGTTTTTGCGGGGTCATCTGGAATCCACGTGTCACATTTTTAATTGCCACTTGTGCCCTAGATCAGCATCGCTCAATTATTAAAATATTATCATATCGAATTATCGATGTTTAACGTTCTTTTTAGAGGGGTCATGAGGACACATCTTCAAAAGGTTAGAGATGCACTCACACTGTGACAACTAGGCAGGGTCGGGTCCCACCAATTAACCTTTTATGATGACGTGTATCAAGGATTGCCAACAAATTACAGGATGGATGGATGGCTTTTCATTAGTCATTTTACGTACAAAGAGGTCAAAATATACATCACAATGATCACATCATCTCTCATATTGATTTAGTAGAGATAATATACTATGGTGTATCAACAAATACTATATTAGATTATGTCGTATTGATAGTGGTCGAGCAAGAAAATTAAACGTGGTTGGACTGTTATTGTATCGAATATAAAATTATAATATATAAAAATAAATATAAAAGCACATAAACTTTGCTCTTGGGTGAAGTTCGAAATCGAATATGTATGTTCTTTCCAACAATTGCAGTTGCAACCTGGGGGAAATTAGTACAAGTTTCGAGCTTAACTAAGTATTAGAAAATAAGATATTGTGAAAAAAATAATAAGAGAGATTCGGAAAAACCCTCAATATACCCCTAAAAAATAATTAAACATAATAGCTCGCGGGAACGACAAACTTTATGTCATTCGTCTTTTTATTCTTTTTGTGGAACACCAAAGTCAAGGTCTTCTCCAATACTAAGGGCATTAATATAATTCAATACTCACAAGAAATGTATATTGTTTATTTCTTTCATATGACGGGACTACCGTCCCTATATTGATATGTAGCCTCTATTTAGTGACAAGAAATTGCCCTCTAAACATTATTACGAAGTACATGATCGAAAGCGACCAAATGTCCATAGGATTCTCCCCCTATCAACTCCATCCACAAATGAATCTCGAGAAATTTTACAAATGCTATATAGTATTGGTGCTATAGGGTTTTGTCTTTATGGTACAACTTAAAATTGTACATTTACGTTATGGTACAACTTCAGATTGTACCTATACTTTTTGTACAAATTCTTTTATGGTACAACTTGAACTTGTACCTTTATGTGATGGTACAACTTCAAGTTGTAAAATTGTACCATAACATAATGGTACAAATTGCTTTATGGTACAACCTAAACTTATACATTTAATGTTATGGTACAACTTTAAGTTGTACATTAAAGCACCAATACTATATAGCATAGTAGAAGTGCTCATCAATCTCGCCTAGAAGATACATAGTTTTACATTAACTAACATCCATGCACCCAACCAACCAATCACCCATAATAAAGTACGAAGGTTAAGTCGAGAAGGGTGCCATGGAATGGAAGTCAAATACTTACGGTCCCATATAAACGATGGTTCTCTTTGATAAAGACATTAGCAACCAGAAAACGAAACTATGCATTATTCAAACATAACGAAAGGGGAAAGAAGGGTTAAAAGTGATGTGATGATAGGTTTATAGAATACATGATACATGTACATTATAATGTTAGGCAGAGAAGTAACTTTTTGAAACAATAATGATAATAGGTTCGTGAAGGACAATAACAACAAGGAAGTCTTTGATCAGATGGGCAGTACGGTGTTAAGATGTCATTATCTTTCATAATTCATATGGAGTCTTCCTAATTAATGGATAGTTATAACTTATTTGCATATAAGTGGACTGCTATCACATAGGTTTCATACTTTTCCTTGCCATCTATTGGTGAAATTATTATTATTATTTCGACAAGGTATCGCGTCACAGAATTATAACAAACTTCGGTCACTATAACTATGGTTGATCGGTTGGAAAAACATTAACGATTCTATCTTTTCGCATTTCTGAAATTTGCTCAACACAGAGACAAATTTATGACGTAAAAAATACAACACGATTAGAAGAAAATAACTTTATAGTTTATACCATAATGTATTTAACACAAAACTCAATTGGGGTTTATCAGTACGGTTTAATACCAATGAGCTTCTTGCACGAGCAGACCTTCGGATCAGACCAGTACCAAGCTCCATATTTCGGGATTCAATTTCGTAGAGACCGGGCTCGGAACGCCCACAAAGAACTTCATAGTAAACTAGCTTTGTTCCCGGCCTGTTGGCCGGGTAAATTTTACGCCTTATTTTGTAAGTTAAGAATTTTATTATTATTCTTAAAAAATAATAAATCTTCTAATTGTATATACTTTAGCAATTTATTTTGAAACATATATTTGTGGTCTCTTCAAATAAGCGTATGAGATCATCACTAAGTAACATTTCATTGCAAACTAATAAAAAGATTCAAGCAATGATTTTCAGTCCCTGGCTTAAAATATAGATATTTCTAAGTCATTTAATTATCATTAAGGATCATTGACCCACTACGAATTCTATTATATGCACATGACAAAAACACCTACTAACATTTATCACTTACATATATAATGGTTCAATTTTTTCTAATTTTTATTCATGCCTTCCAAAATGGTTTAAAAAGTCTCCCGGTACAATTTTATGTTTAGATTACCAATTATAACACAAAAAATTACCATAGTTCACATGATAAGTGAATCAATATTTGATATCAATTTCTAACTCACCATGGAATATTATTCATGAATCATGATTCTTGCCATAAACCAAAACAACACTTTTATATCGGTATTGCTATAAAAATCAAATACCGGTGATTATCTCTTATGATAACTAATTTACATTTAAAAGATAAAAGGCTTCGTAAAAGGGCAGAGTTTCGACTTATACAACAGCCGGTGATTCCCCTACCGTTGCACCATGTCGACGCTGCCGTGATCTCCATCTCCATAGTCATTCTTTTTCTGTCCGCATACACAATTCCTTCCTCCTCTGTCTCTGTCGATGCTTCGTCGGGAGTCGTCATATCTATGTTGCTTCGTCTCAACCATCCGCTTGGATATGAATTGTCATATCTCTGTAGTCCGTACGCTGCTATGGTGGCCGTCAACGGCCCCTGGGATGCCAAAAGATTTCACACGCCTCCACAGAGATTACTTTCAGTGCAATTGAAGGTTGAAGGAGGGGGAGTCAATGGGGGGGGGGGGGGTTTGGAAGAAAAAAAAATAGAAGACAAAACTACGTCCCAATGGCGGAGGAAGAGAAAGGGAGGAGTTTTTTGCTCACAGAAGAGAAAGGAAGGAGTTGTGCACTTGGCAGTGGGTAATATCGGGGATATTTACGCAGAGGGAAAATACAAAATAGAACGGAAGGGCGGAGTACGGCTGGTGGAAGGGGAAAGAGGAAGATGACGTGGACAACTTAGAATTTTAGCGTGGATTACGTGGCATAGGGCCAATTCCAAAAACGCATTCATGTTTCAATTGGGTCCTTACCAATTCCCGAATTCTACTATTCCATGAAAATGATGTCTCAGATAACATTGCAGAAACTTGATACACATTGGGAATGCAAGATTACTGAAGAATAGCTTAATTATCACCTTATCATGAGTGTTTTGAGGAACATCAGCCTTATTTTAACTACTGAGTAGAATAGGGATATAATGTATAACAAAAGAGTATGTCAACCAATAATGAAAGCCAGCTTCAATTTGTAACAAAAAAGCAATAACAGATAATTCATAAATTTTTTGTTATAAAAACAGGAGATCCTTGATTTAGGCTACTACATGAACTTCAGAAAACTACTGACTAATAGTGTATTTGCTGATCTATCACCCACAAGATGAGAGCAACTGCTAAGCCCTCAAACCAGAGTCCAAAAAGAGATGTCAAGCCACACCATACCTCCACTCGATTGTCAAGAGGCAACCATGACTGGCAATGCTCGCTCCAGACAATAACTGAAGCTACTGGCCACCCATCATTCCAAATTTTACAAACCACATAACCAAACAAGAATTTGAAGAGTACTATGACCTTCTCTGATTCCAAATGATCAAATCAACAATTGTTGCATAATTCAATTGTGAACATTGTCATCAGACCCAAAACACTATTGCTATGTTTGCAAAATTTCAATTTTTTTTCATCAGACTATGTTTGTGATCTAAGGTTGTCCCAAATTACTATATTATGGATAATGATATTATATATGAAGTGTGGTAAATTCAAGTTAATTCGCATTAAAACTTTTGTCCACCGTTGTAGATATTATTAATTCAAAATAGAGATCCAGAAAATGAAAAAAATACAAGCTAATGAATCTATGTATTGATAAGACAATAAACGACATACCAAGTGATGCAAAAAATGCAAACTGATCCAAGACATTAGTAATCCGGCCAACGGCCGGGCAAAAAGCTAGTGTTAATTATAAATATCGTAGTGTCTAGTCCTTGTTAAGAGACTCATAAAAATATCAACAAAATTGTAACCCAAATAATCAAACTATTGAATTTAGTGTTTGCCAAAACGTACCATACTACTCTTGGGGAAAAAAATTGTAATAGAGCTCAAACCCATATAATATTTATCATTATGTAACCATTAAATCACAATTAAATCATAATTTAAGCATAAAATATCTTACCACTTCTACCAAAAAAATATATTATCACATAATTACACAAAGTACAACTCTTTTGATATGATTTTACTATTCCTCATTGAATTCACTTAATAAAAAACACGTAGGTACCCTCACGATAGATGGGACCTTGCAGACGATTTTAATTTTAATTTTAAGATGCAATGCAAATGACAAAATATACAAAATATTTAGAACTACATGGATCTCTTAAAAAAACACACTTTTTTTTACCAAACTAGGGAAAAAAATATCAAGTTCAAATGAGACCGCGGTACAACAAAAATCATACTCAAAATAATTTTGAAAAACATGTAGTCTTCTTTCCTGTGACATGAGCTTATGGGCCTTCTCCAATATGCAAAGTGTGTCCATTGGATTGGCAAGTAGACATGAGCATCGCCCACTGACCACTACTACCTTTTCATATCGAGAAATTAAAGAAGGTGAAGTATAGCATGACAAGAAGAGAAGCAATCAGTACACAGGACGATAGCCCATTGTCCACTGACCACTACTACTTCTTTCAGTTCGAGTTAGTAATACTTGTCACAAGCCTAGTGGGACATTGGAAAGGGGGCAAAAAATTCCACTGACCACTACTTCTTCTTTCGTTTCGAGTTAGTCATACTTGTCACAAGCCTAGTGGAATAAGGGAAAAAGAAGAAGATAAAACATATGGCTTCGCCCGGGTTCGAACCGGAGACCTTCAGTGTGTTAGACTGACGTGATAACCAACTACACCACGAAACCATTGATGTTTTAGTCATTGAAATAACATTGTTATAAATGCTTCAAGAAGCATGCAAGGTAACAGGTTATGGGAAAATGAATTGAGTTAACACTGAACAAGCAATGAAAATTTCAAAATCTTTTCAACAATCAGAAAAATTAGAATAAGCAATTTGTTTAGAATTCAAAGATTTAGATTCCAATTCTCCAAATGATCGCAAGAGAGAGTTTTATAAATTGATTTAGGTTAACTATATACAATACAAACCATAGTTATAGAGCACTTATATTATGCTATATAGCATGTGTGATTTAATGTACAACTTGAAGTTGTACCATAATATTAAATGCATAAGTTTAGGTTGTACCACAAACGAATTTGTACCATTATGTTATGGTAAAACTTTACAACTTCAAGTTGTACCATCACATAAAGGTACAAGTTTGTATCATAAAAGAATTTGTACAAAACGTATAGATACAATCTGAAGTTGTACCATAACATTAAATGTACAATTTCAAATTGTATCATACAGGCAAAAACCTATAGCACCAATGTTATATAACATTGTAAAATTCCTCGTAGTTATAAATATCAAGGCCTTTCTTCGATCTCCATGTGATCGCCGACGCCTTGTACTGCCAAGACTGGAGCGTCGGGTGCGACGCGGCGAGTTCAGTTGACTTGGAAAAGGTAAAAGTTACATTGTAACTATAAGCTAATTGAGATCTATTAATATTATCACTAAAACTCATTCGAGCAATGTGAAAATGAAATTGATCATACACGTTTAGTTGACTTAGAAAGAAAAAAAAATTAGAACTATGGCTTCGTCGGGGTTTGAACCGGAGACTTTCAGTGTGTTTGACTTATCACTAAAACTCAATCAGGCAATGCGAAAATGAAAAACGAAAACGATCATGCAAGTTTAGTTGACTTAAAAAAAAGTGTCAAGTATGGCTTCGTCCAGATTTGAACTGGAGACCTTCAGTGTGTTAGACTGACGTGATAACCAACTACACCACAAAACCATTCATATTCGAATTTGAAATTAATCAGTATAAAACGGAGAGAAAACAGGACGACAACAAAAAACAAGATAATTGAGGAAACAAAGAAAACAATCAACACAAAATAGGGCACTTTCCAACATAGTGGAGGAATTGGTTTCTGTTCAATTGTTTACCAACTTGTCAAATAATCTATCTATCTATCTATCCCTATATAATATATAGCCATTCTTCAAAAGATTTTGAGCATTTCAAATTCCTTGCATTCTCCTTAATTGTAGCTAGGGGTAAATTTGTAAGTTCAACTTAGAGCTTAAATATCTTATTACGAGAAAAAAATGTCATTACAAAGACTTGAACTCAAGTCCTTTAGATTGATAGTCAATATCCCTAACCAACTGGACTACAACAATATTTATGTGTTTTTTGAATTAAAGAAACAAAATACTGAAATATATTAAAATCATAGGACTATCCACCTCAACAATTAATCATCGAATGAATTAATAACTGTAATTATTTACAAAGTGAATCATCATGATATACCTAGCTTTATGAATCAACTAAGTGAGTTCCTCTGATCACACAATTCTTCACCAAGAATTAAATAGTACATTTTGAGTTTATGTAGGTTACATGACTTTGTAGTTTGTAGGAATACAAGGATTGTTTACAAAAGCGCTATACAAGGAGGAGAAGAGCATATTGATGGAATTGAAGATGAGTGTTGGTTTTACGAGGTTATTAAAACTGCCCCGAGGAGGATGAGTTGGCCAAATACAAGAAAGAGGATTGAGGATTTGGAGATCAAGCTGACAAAAAACTCAATTGAAAGAGAAATTCAGGTTCATGGAGAGAAGGTCCATCAAAGTAGCATAAATGGAGTTGCAGAAGGAGGATTAGAAATTGAATTTTGTTTTAAAACATATACGTCGAGAGATTGAAGATGGAGGAGATAAAAAGTTGGTTGTACAACGGAGAGTGGAAACTATTGGATCTTTAGGTGTTATGGTTGTTGCAACTACCACAACCTATGTTTATGTTAAAACGATGAATCATTGATTGAATTACTAAAGTCAAGGTCGATTCACTATTTAAACTACTGGAACATGTACATAAGGAGTGTCTAATTTTGTGTCTCACTACTTTGATCGAGTCTATTTGTATATTGGATGTAACTCTAATTTTGTCATTTGCTCTCAAGTTTTTATGGTTTCTTTTTAGTTGAGTTGTTAGCATATGATTTACTTGAATCAACAACTCTTCATTTTTGTTTTTTTATACATCCATTTCTTTTTATTAGTGGCATGTTATTCATAGAGGAGAGCTTTGAACCATTTATGTGGGATTGTGAGGTTTCATTTCAGTTTCAAACTATTTATGGATCGTGTGGCAATTCCAATGAGCTTTTATATTATATATTTTTAGACAATCTATTAACCAATATCATTTTAATGGGGGCTCAATTATCATTATGAAAATGGGATTAATGATATATTTTTATATCATTAAATGAGGAGGGTATTTCCCTGAATGTTCGACCTATATATTCATTTTTTATGTAGCATCTCGATTGAATGATTTTCAATAAACTTAAACGAATTAATAGATTTAAGCATAACATAAAAATATAAATATTAAAATATGAACATTACGGCCAGCAGGGTTATAAACTAGTAAAATATATAAAGCTCTTTTTAAAAAGCACCTCCTCCACCTCAGTTTTCCTGTGCTCCCCGTGATTCTCGATAAATAATTTTTACTTTTCATCCGAACCGTTTTTCTCCAGTGGGATTTATCCTCTGTTTTATAAATCAAAATCAAAACCTTTTCACCCCCAACCTCTCCCCTTTATTTTATGTATTTTTAGAGGAATATATCAATTTTTAGATTGAATATTTAGTAATTTTCATGCAAACTGATCCCTCAACCATAAATATGCGTTTCCCAAATTCTTTTGTCTATGTGAGTGATACTTGGAAAATATTATAATATAGTAATGTCTACAATTAAATTATAATAAGTATTAAAAATAGTAAACTATATTTCATTATATAAATATTTGGATATTATAAATAGACGTGTCTACAATACAATTATGAATTTTCGATTCATACAAAATTTCAAGAATTTCGAAAGATTGTAAAATTTAGTAGCGAAAATAGTTTCTCGAATGATTATAAAAAGTCATCAACCTCCACATCATGAGTAACATTTTGAGAATTAAATCATTGTCAGTGAGTATGGTAAATATTGCAAATTTTATATACATTATACTCACCTATGAATGAAGAATTTGATAAGAACACAAACACAAGTACGAGAGAACGCGAGGCACCGGATTTACGTGGTTTCCTTGACAGGTATTGTCAAGACTAGTCCACGGTACAAGGCAGAGTTCAATCTTATTTACGTTCACGTTACCTAGGTCGGCCATCAACATGAACTATATATACTTGGCCGACCCGCAACCCTAACTCCTTACACGACAATGTTATGTACATTTACAAAATAGTACCTACACTTCTAACACCCTCCCTCAAATTGATGATGTTGTCGCAACATTAATTTGTGTGCTAGAAACCAATGTCGTGTAGTAGATACTGCTTTTGTCAAGAGGTCAGCTGCCTGGTCTTCAGAAGTAATATAGTTGAGCTCCACAGACCCTTCGACTACAAGCTGACGAACATAATGTATGTGTACCTCAATGTGCTTCGTCCTGTCGTGTAACACGGGATTGGTTGCAATCCGAATTGCACTCGTATTATCAACATATAGTCGCGTAGGGACCTGCCAAGGGAATCCAAATTCTGCTAACAGCCGCCTCAACCACACAATCTCTGACGTAACTTCACTCATGGACCGATACTCAGCTTTGTTGGAAGAACTTCGCTGGGAGCTTTTGTTTTTTTCACTTGGAAGAACTTCCTAATACGATTTTCACTTCAATAACGTATCTTTTATTTCTCTCCATTTTTCACATTTTTAGATGACTTATTGCTATACGAAGCGTATAACGTAACCCCCACATGTCTTCATTACAACGTGCTTTTGTTCTAATTCGTGCCTTTCAGTTCCATAGTATAACACTGCTACCCATATATCATAACAAAAACAAGTTAATTTATCGTCAAATTGACTACTGATGAACCAACGTGCACGTGCACTGATTTCTCTTTTCAATTTCGAGATTTGACCTGCAAGTTCTTGGTATACTTATATCTCTATCACACAAAAACCCCCCATAATATCTTCACCCACCTTATGCTAAGAAAAATTCTGCATCGAAAATTGCATGATGAAGGTCCAAATCTAGAAATTAGAAGCTTAACTTATTAATAAAAAAAAATTAATTATCTTGACGTCCCTTTCCTCCTTAATTAGATAGTTCCTATTAAAGTGTGTTTATGACTATATGCCGCTCCAAATCATCAACCAATTAAGGCATATATTAATCATTAACTATTGAAGTGCTTGCTTCCCCATCTGTGTACGATCTGAATTAGGGGAGCAAAATATTTTTCTATATAAATCTTGTACCCTATGCCTAATGCCTTAATTGGTCACGAATAATCTCAACTTCCATAACTAAACAGTACTTAAAACTTCCTTAAATGCACTAATTAGCTTCTCTGCAACTTCAACGACAATAATGGATGAATCGATCGCCTCCTTCCTTTTCTGCTCCACAGTTCCATCACTATATAAACCTAGTCACCCAATAGCAACAAGCAACCGTCGAGAAACGAAGACGCGAAGAGATAGATTTTTTTTCCCTGTCATCCCGTCGCTAAAGATGACGCAGTACTGCAACCACTGCTGCAAATACCAGTCCGTTGTCAAGAAGGGCAACAAGGCGTGAGTATACACATATAGTGACGGGTCATATGCTTTTTAGTGACGAGTTTTGGAGTATTACTTAAACCAATATTTTCGCCTTTTGATTTTTTTTTTGCATGCATGCAGGCACTGCGGGGTGTGCGACAAGGTGCTGGGTACGTTCGGCAACGTCGAGATGGACGACGGCGGCGAGCATCGGTCTTCTTCTTCTTCTTCGTCGCCGTCGGTGTCCGTGGCGGCGGACAAGAGTGATCATAATGGCCGTGCTTGTTTCGGCGAAGACGAGACTGCCGGAACGTCGTCGGTTTGATTGATCGAGAGGAGGATATTATTTTGAGAATGAAAGCTTCATGTAGCGAGATTTTTATTTTTTTTGGTTTTCTGTTTTGTTTTTCAGTTTCATCGTAGTGCTAGCTTGCTAGTATAAGTAGGTTAGTCGATTTTTGGTCTTTTCGGGGAGAGATTTTGTTCCAATTATGAGTTGATTTTTCGGCTTCTTAGTTGTTATCGTTGATTTAAATTATTAAAAAGATATATCACGATATGGAATTCAAATATGTTAATTATAAATATCGTAGTGTCTAGTCCCTGTTAAGAGGCTCATAAAAATATCAACAAAATTGTAACCCATATAATCAAACTATTGAATTTAGAGTTTGCCAAACCGTACCATACTACTCTTGGGAAAAAAAGTTGTATTAGAGCTCAAACCCATATAATATTTATCATTATGTAAAATCACAATTAAATCATAATTTAAGCATAAAATATCTTATCACTTCTACCCAAAAAAATATATATTATCACATAATTATATAAAGTACAACTCTTTTGATATGATTTTACTATTCCTCATTGAATTCACTTAATAAAAAACACGTAGGTACCCTCACGATAGATGGGACCTTGCAGACGATTTTAATTTTAAGATGCAATGCAAATGAAAAAATATACAAAATATTTAGAACTAGATCGATCTCTTAAAAAAACACACTTTTTTTTTTACCAAACTGGGGGAAAAAATATCAATGTTCAAATCAGCCCGGGGTCAACAAAAATCATACTCAAAATAATTTTGAAAAACATGCAGTCTTCTTTCCTGTGACATGAGCTTATGGGCCCTCTCCAATATGCAAAGTGCGTCCATTGGATTGGCAAGTAGACATGACGATCGCCCACTGACCATTACTACCTTTTCATGACAAGAAGAGAAGCAAGTACACAGGACGATAGCCCACTATCCACTGACCACTACTTCTTTCAGTTCGAGTTAGCCATACTTGTCACAAGCCTAGTGGGACATTGGAAAGGGGGCAAAAAAGTCCATTGACCACTACTTCTTCTTTCGTTTCGAGTTAGTCATACTTGTCACAAGATCCATTGGATTGGCAAGTAGACATGACGACCAGCCCACTGACCACTACTACCTTTTCATATCGAGAAATTAAAGAAGGTGAAGTATAGCATGACAAGAAGAGAAGCAATTAGTACACAGGATGATAGCGCCCACTGTCCACTGACCACTACTACTTCTTTCAGTTCGAGTTAGTCATACTTGTCACAAGCCTAGTGGGACGCTAGAAGCGGAAAAAAAGAAGATAAAACATAAAACATATGGCTTCGCCCGGGTTCGAATCGGAGACCTTCAATGTGTTAGACTGACGTGATAACCAACTACACCACGAAACCATTGATGTTTTAGTCCTTGAAATAACATTGTTATAAATGCTTCAAGAAGCATGCAAGGTAACAGGTTATGGGAAAATGAATTGAGTTAACACTGAACAAGCAATGAAAATTTCAAAATCTTTTCAACAATCAAAAAAATTAGAATCACCAATTTGTTTAGAATTCAAAGATTTAGATTCCAATTCTCCAAACCATCGCAAGAGAGAGTTTTATAAATTGATTTAGGTTAACTAGATACAATACAAACCGTAGTTATAGAGCACTTCTATTATGCTATATGCATGTGTGATTTAATGTACAACTTGAAGTTGTACCATAATATTAAATGCATAAGTTTAGGTTGTACCACAAACGAATTTGTACCATTATGTTATGGTAAAACTTTACAACTTCAAGTTGTACCATCACATAAAGGTACAAGTTTGTATCATAAAAGAATTTGTACAAAACCTATAGATACAATCTGAAGTTGTACCATAACATTAAATGTACAATTTCAAATTGTATCATAAAGGCAAAAACCTGTAGCACCAATGTTATATAGCATTGTAAAAATTCCTAGTAGTTATAAATATCCAGGCCATTGAAAACGACCCAACAAAACACTTCCTTTGTCGTTGTATTCCAAAAGACGTGTGTAATTTAATCATCTAATAAACAAAAAACATAATTTCATCATGATGAATGTAGTAACCTTTGGAAGAGCTTAATTAGCATCAAATTGAGGTCATAATAATCCAAACAGAAGATGGCTAGCTAGTCGAGTTGCATCGAATTCTATCTCATTGACAAACTTTTAAAGAAGGCTATATATACATACCATGATAAAATCATGATCGAATTGGGATCGGACCGGGTCAAGACCGGATCAGATCAAACCCGGATTGTTATCCAATCCAATCCAGTCTTTGGTCCTTATATTTTCAAAAAGACCGAACTGAACCGGATCAATTTGGGCCAATTTAATCGGAACGAACTGTATAGCCACACCTACTAGCTAGGTCGTACAAGAAGCAGCAATTACATAATTTGTCTTTCCATTTGAGCTCGTCTATTTGTTTACTTAATGAAACTATTTTTAAAAAAATGCCAATTTCGAATTGAGATCATATAAGTCAAATATTGAGTTATAAACTATAGCATCAAGGAAAACTCAAAGATGGGGATTTCAAACTCCCATACCATCTCAATCATAGCAAGCTCATCAAGTTAGTGAGATCGATGGATTTGCTTTTTTGGATAGAGAGTATATGGCCACTAGTGGGGTGCGATTTGCGGTATTGGATAGCATCATTGAGATCATATAAGATACAATAAAATCATGTTGAAATTCAACTGAATTTACTACTACTACATACTATGGGGAAGTTTTCATAGCCCAACTACTAAGAACAAGGGTGAAAAATATCACCTTTTATGACGAGTGATTCGACAGATATGATTTATTACTTTTCGTGTATGAACATTTCGCAAATTCGTAATAGCCTACGATTCAAATATTCAATTTCATTAGCGTATGTCAAACGACTTTTTCTTCTTCGTAATGATAGGGTGTGTCGAGAATTGAAATTTACCAGCACGCTTGCATGTCAATCCGTGCATATGATTGACGGTGATTACCGATCCATACTGTGTCGTGACAACCACACGATTTAAACAATTTTTTTATGCCAATTTTTAGATGTTTGCATCATATAAATAGTGATCAAATGAGCCTTTAGTTATAGAACCATAGCAAAGTGGGGGGAAAAAATAAAAGAAAAGAAACAGAAAAAAGAAACGAAAGAAAGGATATGATGAGGTCATCCCTAGCAGTGGCGGTCCTGTTAGTAGCCGTCGTATTTTTAGCGACCACCACCACCGTCGTCGTCGGCGACGTCGCCCTAAACTGCACGCGGTCCGGCGAATGGAGCGGCGTCGAACCGGCGACGGCGACGGGGCTGAAAGAGGCACTCGTCGATGATTTGATCGCACAAACGCCCGAGGACCCGAACAACATGTACTACTGCAACTTCGACACGTGGCGCGGATTGACGATGTGGGGATACGCCGAATGCGCTGACGTGTCCAGATGTCCGACGTCTCTATCCCACGTGGGCTCCGGCCTGAAGGAACTTCCGTGCGCCAAGGGAGAAGGTACTGCTAGGGATTCCGACGACGTTTGTTACGCCAAGGTTGGATTCTCCCAGTTTAGCGTCTGTCCTAGAGTTCGAATTGCTGATTAATTTGCGTCACCGGCGGCCATGACCTAGAACACGTACGGTCATTGGACACGGTGTACGCCCGATGCACACGTGGTGCTGTTTCGAAGGGAAAAGTTTTGATTGTTGTGGTTGTTGATGTCGCGGGTGTTCGATTCGCGTTACAACGCCATATCATCGCGTATGGTCAAGAGAAAATCCCTTTTACGATCGTACTATTTCGTTCTTGCAAAAACTTTGATTTTCATTCATGGTTATTTTCGTGCGAGACAAGAGCCCTTTTCTCTATACTATACATAAAAACAACAACCCCAACCAAGAACCCATGAAAACACTACTACAATTGGATTGGAGTTCGTCTTACCTCGACTCGGACTGTTTTCAACTTATAACATGTATTATTCAGTTTTCTGTTGTGAATATGCGTCGTCACGTATATGAGAACACAATCATAACAACTCGATAGAATCGTCGCGACTTCTCAGCATTACACGAAAATTTTACATTTGGCGACCACAAAAAAGTGGTCGCAAAATCCAGGAAAATGGTCGTCATCACAAGTTTCAGAACCAAGAGAGGAATATAAACCACCGGCGGGTATGTGGCGTTGTATTTAGTTCCAAAACAGAGAGATATAACCAAAGATTAACTATGTTATCTAATTATCATCGACTAATCACATAAATTTTTTTTATCATGATGAATGGCCAATTAATTAGCACATAGTAAGCTCCAATTTGTGCCCAACTTGATAGCATCAAACTGACATCACGTAAGTCAAATGGAATGGCTTCGAGTTAAGTGTATTGAAATCATCTAAGTTCAAGAACAAGAAATTCAAGGGACCAACATTATATATTACGTAACCCTTCATATTACCTCCTAATCATTAAGCAAAGAAATTCAAGGGGAAAGGCTAAAAAATACCCATAAAAACAGAAAACTCGTCACTATATCATCAGCCATGGCGCCGACGGCAATAGTGTCCATCTTTCTTCTGCTGATGATCGCCTCCGCCGAAGTCCTCGTAGCCGCCGAAGTCGTTGATTACACCTGGAACTGCTACAGCGGAGTCGACGGGCGGGGGTCGATGCAGGGAATTATCGATGATTTGGTCGCTACAGTGCCGGGTAGACAAGGGCAGACCTATTGCGACGAGGTGGTTTCGTCGCAAATGTTCGGGTTTGCGTACTGTTTGGTTGCAGATGGTAGCGTGTCAGCGTGTCGCGATTGCTTGAATGGTGCTGGCCCGTTTCTGTCGCAGGAGTGCAGCACGGCGGGAGCTGGTTATGTGATAGCTAAGACTTGCTTCATCAAAGTTAGTACCGACCGTTGTCGCAACTAATATATAGCCCGGATTAATACGATGTAATAGGCAAACCTTTTGATTTTTTTGTGACGAAATAATAATAATAATAATTATTATTATTCTTTTATAGCATCTTCCTTTTTGCGTGACCTGTTTTCCCGTGGCAACTTAATTGGTCGCAAATGATCAGTATTCGATGACCCTTCATCCTCTCTAATGCTTCGTCGTCGGCTTGACCAACTGCGTGTCACCTAATTGAGATCTATTGGTATTACCACTAACACTCAGTAATGTGAAAACGAAAAATGGTTCGTACCGATTTATGTAAGCAATGTTCTTTGATTACTTGATCCATCTCTTAAGTCTGGGGTAACACACGATAAAAACAATCCGCGAGTTGGGCACACAATCCAACCATGACTGCGCCCTGGTTTGAACCGGAGACCTCAGTGTGTTAAACTGTTGTGATAATCAACTAAACAAAAGGAATATGGATCCCAATAATACATGTGTTTGCATTTAATTACAAAATACGAGATAATATAACCAAAGATGGTATCATGCATGTAATCATTGAGAGATTAATCCGAACGAGAAAACAAAGAAGAGAATTTTATTTTGGGTAGAAAGTAATTGAGTTGTATTGGAATAATATATGGTTAATAACATTTTATTTTGGGCCAGAAATACGTCGTAAATTAAAAGATGCTACTACACAATCACCATAACAATCATACGCCCAAAAAAAAAAAATAAGAGAGAGATATAAATCTCAGTAAATGGTGTTGTACTTAGATACAAAATATAGAGAGGGATATCACGAAAAGATTGTATAATAATACATATGTTTGCATTTAATTACAAAAATACAGAGATATAACCAAAGCTCGTACGTTGTTGTAATCATCGAGAGAGAGATCATTAATCCGAACGAAAAAACAAAGGAAGAGAATTTGATCGTAACACCTCCAGCATCAAACTGGAGATCATGCAAGTCAAACAGAATGGCGTTCGATCGAGGAAGAAGATCGTGGTCTGTCAATTGTCATCATTTAAATAGAGACTTACCTACACGAAGCCATTCATATAACGGGAAAAGCAAATCCACTAATTCACACTATACATTAGCCATGGCAGCACTAGTACCACCACCACTGTCCATCTTTCTTCTTCTTCTTCTTCTTCTGCGGACGATGACGACGACGATGATCGCCGCCTTGGGAGAGTATGAGGAGGATCCGTACACGTGGGCAGTGGCGGAGCCACTTGGAGAGGAGGGGTGCTTTGCACCCCCCTTGGCTTTGGAATTTTTTTTTCCGAGTAGGGGTATATACAAATTCCAACCAATGACCATTCAGTTGCAGAAAGAATTTCTTATCATTTCGATCGAGTGAGTTTTGTTATGTAATGCACTTTCGTCTTTATTTATAGTAATAAATTGTTGTCTTTTGTTTAAACTCGCTCATTTTTTTTTTGTAGCTCTACAATAGAGAAATTTATTGTCTTTTGTTTAAACAAAGTTGAAAGTGAAGAAGTACCAATTGAAGTTCACTTGTTTGTTTCACAAAATCAATTCCAAGATACTTCTGAGTTCTAATTTGTAATATTTGATGAATGGAAGTCTTGATTTGTATGTACTGAACTTATTTGTTTGACGTTGTAACCGGTGTACGTGAAACTATTTTGATGTAATTGTGTGAATTTAGAGTATTGCGTTGTTGACTTTTGGTTTAATTTAAAGTTGACTTTTCTATTGTATATGTGATTTTTTATGATATGATAAAGACACCCCCTTGGCCAATTTCCTGGCTCCGCCACTGCACGTGGGGTTGCAGTGACGGGCACGGCGGAGTCGACGACAAGACGGCGGCCGCGACGATGCAGGCCATCATCGACAATATGGTCGCTACGCTGCCGTACAGAAAGGGCAAGGAGTACTACTGCAACGTGGTGGAGTCGCGGATGTTTGGGCTGGGGTTCTGCCTGTCCGGCATCGGCGACGGCGATGATGGTCAAGCGGCAGCATGTCGAGTTTGCTTGCAAGCTGCTTCTCAGTTTCTGTTGGAGAAGTGCAGCTCGTCAGGAGCTGGATATGTGAAAGATCCCCTGAATATCCCTTTTGAAGATGCTTGCTCCATTGATATTAGTGCCATAGAATGTCACAACTAAGATCCCCCAATTACTATGAGCACTTCTACTATGCTATATAGTATTGGTGCTTTAATGTACAATTTAAAATTGTACAATAACATTGAAGGTATAAGTTTAGGTTGTACCATAAAGCATTTTGTACCATTATGTTATGGTACAACTTTACAACTTGAAGTTGTACCATCACATAAAAGTACAAGTTCAAGTTGTACCATAAAAGAATTTGTACAAAAAGTATAGGTACAATCTGAAGTTGTACCATAACGTAAATGTACAATTTTAAGTTGTACCATAAAGGCAAAATCCTATAGCACCAATACTATATAGCATTGTAAAATTTCTCAATTACTATAGCTCGCTTATTACTTCAGTTTGGGTTTGGTTTTCTTCAGCCTAGAGGAGGATTCTTCTTGTTATGTAAATGAGAGGTCTTTTTACCTTACCTGATCAATAAAATTTCCAGGTTACTCATGCAGGGGCTTGGCCATTTAAGTCCAAAAACCTAATAATTAAGTTCTAGCCTGCTCATTTAATGATTAATGTTGAGCGGGTCTTAATAAATTCATTAAATTCCTTGTAATTAATCGATGTGGTATGTGATTAATTTAAGAGTAAACAAATGCCGCCCACAGTGTCAAAGTTGTACATCCACTGCCAAGTCCGTGGATTAAACCAGACCAACCATCCATACACTACTTGCCTTCCCTCCTTTCGGAGGGACGACGCTTTTTGTGTTGGTTTTGAATTTTCCAAACTTAACAACTGATGGTACCCGCTCCACTTGTCCTGTCTTGGTGGGCTTGCAAGGAGTCCTATGATCCTCTGCGCGCCTTGGCCACCTTACTATACATGTTGGGGTTTTTACATTGACCCTGATGTGTTTGCCTCATTCTAGGTGGTACAGTAGGTATTCTCAATTCCTTTGACTCATCAAAGAGACCACCACTTGTTTTCTGCCTTAGCTTCTCCCAACTTGACACATTCTTACTCTTCCCATATGGTTGAAAATATGGGTATTTGGGTTCAACGAATTGATGACCACCCATGTGGCCAACTTCACCATGTTCAACCACTATGTCTTCATGACCCTTACACTTAACACAAAAATCATTCTTGGCCCTCTAGAGGACCATGTCTGGTTGGTGTGTGCCGAAATGTCTTATTCATGCCCTTTTGTCTATCATTCACGTTTGGCATGACATGAGGATAGTTAAGCATGAAATTGCCTCCTTGGACACTCATTGACACACTCTCATAATTAGGAAACCACAATCCTAGACTTGCCCCCTGCTTCTTTCTTCACAGTCGATGGCATGACCTCATGTCCACTATATGAGGATGGGGACATGCCCCCATGTCATTGTTCATGGTTGTTGAAGTGCCCCCTTTATCACAATTAGCTAAGCGCTATCAGGCTTACTACAAGTACGTGTGACTTGGGTTTGTTGTGCTTCATGGGTGCGTCTATATGTCCAATGCTTGTGATTGATGGCATGCCCCCCGGTCCAATGCATGGAGTTGATGACTTGCTCCCATATCCTTAGGCAATAAATATGGTGTTCTATTAGACACAACCATTCGTCCAGCTTTCTCGACATGACCTTTCCCCGACCTGATATTTTACTTTTAACTTGTCAGGTGGTAGGCTTCCATACCCCTCTGTTTGCCCCCCCCCCCCCCCGGCGGGTTGCATCCACCAAGCCGCTTGAGCATAGATGGCGTCGAGGTTGGGAAAGCTTGTGGTAGCACATCCATAGCCAGTAACCCTCCACCAACTCTCATGTCCAAACATGGTCTAGCCTCTGCGACGGTTTTAAGTAATTGCCTGCACAGGCGGTTGCTTTACGTGGGTGGTGAACGTGTTAGCAAGATTCTTGTCATAACCACCTTGTCGAAGAGGTGGTTGATTCATTGTCACCGGAGGCGATAAGTTCTCTGGTCGTGGCTGAGTAGCCCAGCCATCGGAGTCTAGAATACTCGTATCCCCAGTAGCAATGATTGAAGGTGGATCTATGACATATTTTGCCAAAATTTTTTATCTCAACACTGGTTTTATACAAAGTTGGCGAAACTCCTTAAATTTATTTTTATTTGTCTTGCAAATCTCATCTAGTTGATCCAAACGTCGATTTAGGCGGGTATGGAAACAATCAAGTTGAGATACAATTTATTTGGTGTATCTCACCATAGCGTCCTCCATTAATTTTATTTCTACCACCAGTAACTGGTGGAGAGGCAAGGTGGTGGCTGTTACATCCAAACATGACGTCGATGATGGCTGACCTCTTGCCTCTTGGTCCACCATTGTTTCTGCCGTCACTTTTTGCTAATTGGCCAAGATCATACCTGAACACTAGCTCGTTTACAAACCCGAGTGAAACATCACATTTTTATTCCTTCGATCGTGGAGCCATCAAATCAAATAAACAGTGTCTCACCAGGTGTGTCGATTTGTTTTCCGGCGAGAAAAACTCTTGTGTTTGATATTTTGCTCCAACAATTTCGAATGGAATAATTATAGCTAAAAAAAAATTGGGCCACTTCTCATTTCTGAAAAATGGCCTCTAAAATTTATTGGACTGCCTTGGAAAAAAAGGAATATGAATCTCAATAATACATATGTTCGTAACTAATTATAAAAATACAAGAGTCTTTAAAAAAATTACAAAATACAGAGATATAACCAAAACAAAGATCATATAACCAAATGTTGACACCTAAAATTAATTTGGCCTAAATTAAATGCCGCATTAATTAGTCTCGGCATTTAATTCGATACTGCAGGTAAAAAACGGTGTCGTTTGGAGTTGAGCGGCGTCGTGGAGAGTTAAAACGGTACCGCGAAACAGAAAAACGGTACCGCAAGGAAGCTCACTGGTACCGCGACAGTGGAAACGACACTGTTTACTAGAAAACAGGATGGGGTCGCGCGCGTAGTATTGGTGTTGGAAAAGGAGTTATTATTGTTATTATTATTATTATTATTATTATTATTATTATTATTATTCCTTGTGGGAAGGGGAGAAGCGGTACCGCATGGAGACAAGCGGCACCGCGGAGAGTTAAAACGGTGCCGAACGGTGCCGCAAGGAGGCTCAGCTGAACCGCAACACTGGAAATGACACCGATTACCGGAAGCAAGTTGTGGGCCGCGCGTTTGGTATTGGTGTTGGGAAAGGAGTTTTGATTATTATTATTAATTATTATCTTTATTCCTTGTCGGAAGGGGAAAATCGGTACCGCATGGAGACAAGCGGTATCGCGGAGAGTTAAAACGGTACCGCGGATTTAAAAACGATGCTGCGAGAGCCTGATAAGCGGTATCGATTAATTAAACCAAAATTCTCCTAGTCCAATGCGAGCGCCGATTGGCGGCAGTTCCATGGGATTTTTTGGCTATGTTAGCGGTGTCGTTTAATTAAAAATGGTACCGCGAGTAAGCCCAACGGTACCGCTGTATTAGCAAACGACAGTGTTTAATATAAAACAATGTCGTGGACTAAAGAAGCAAACAAAGCTGTTTGGGGAAGAAAACGACATCGCGTGAGATTCACACCAACCCGAGCGAAGAGGAGATCAAGACGGTTGAGACACGTGGGAGTTCACAACGGAGCAGTTGAGGAAGCGGTGCCACCTAGCGTGAAGACTACGAAGCGGTTTTTCGAATAAAAGCAGTGGAGCAAGGAGAGAGAAGGACAACCAAAACATCAACACAGATCAACTCCGTCAAAACTTTACCTTTTCTAGGTAACTCCTTCGCGGAGCTCTCCTTCCAGGAAGGATCTCCATAGTTGTAGTCTTAGTCGTAGTCGCGGAGCTCTCCACAGGAATCTCCATAGGAGTAGCGGTAGTGTAGATTCCTCAAAAAAACCAAAACACCCTCGTTCGAACTTAGTTTGGAGAGGTGCGAACCGTAGTAACGGTCGTTCTTGGTTAGAAGTCAGAGGTGCATCGATCAAATCAACACCGCCCCGCGGTGGATATTTGACGGTTACGGTGATTTCACCATTTAGAGGTGCATCGATCAAATCAACGGCGCCGACACTCGGCGGCGGATATTTGACGGTCGTCTCGATTTCGGCAATCAGCGGTGCATTCGATCAAACGGCACCGCAAGAGTTTCCACCGCGAAACATCAAATCAACATCGCCGGAAACTGAATTCGGCACCGGCGGTGGCATTTGGTTTTCTTGGGAAACAATTTGGCACACCCGGTGGGACACGTGTGTTTGAAATGGCTCTGCGGCGAGAAAAACAAGATGGCGATCTTCCACAACAATTTTTGGACGAGCAAAGGACCAATACTGAAGTTGGTCAGGCGGACGAGGCGGATTGACATATCGGTCGGATGGAGGAGTGGCCTCAATCCATGTCGAGCACTGACGGGCGTGTTGCACTCTTGTCTCTTCGTCGAGCCGTGGAGGAGTATTACCAGCAGGTAAATCTCTATTTTATCTCTTTAAATAAGCCGTGTGATTCTCTTGGAAAATATATGGATAAATTTTTTGAGATGATTGACGGACATGTTTCCAGTATTGTCAATCAAGATTCACTAAAACCTATGGCTAAAACAGTGTCGTTAGAGGCTAGCAAATGTCATGTTGGTTTTTCTATGAACACTATTGTTTTCAATGACATGAAAGTTAGAGCTGTCTTGAGAAAGCCACAACAAAGAACAATATTCAAACGTGTTTATAATAAGTTTAAGGAAATTGGGAAGAACAAGGGTGATATCTTGAAAGATGACAAATTATACAATGATGTTCAATCTAAGCCGCTAGGGGGACATGTCTTCCCATCTCATGGTAAATTGAGGGAGAAACAGCACCGTAAGTGGAAAAAAATAAGTTTGCCACATCCACCTTGTTCTAAGAAAAATCGAAATAGGGTCACCATAGACACTAATCAAGATGGAGAGGGTGACCACGTGAAAGAATTCACACAAAAGTTGATATGATGAATCAACAGAATCCTCCATGTAAAGTGTCCCTAAAGACTCCACTAAGTGGGCAGGGAGGCAAGCCTGATCAACAACCTGGAGTTGTCACACCAGTGATTATGAAAAACAAGTCTGCCATGAGTGGCGGATTGGGGGGCAAGTACCATGTCCAACAAACTCCAATCTCACGTAAGAGTTCAAAAGATGCAAAGTTGTTGTGTGATAAGTGCAAGGATCAGGGCCGGGGTAAACAAAATACCAACACACGTGTTGATGGAACTCGTAAGTCTCGATGCTCAAACTCCCGGCAACATTGTGAGAGTGTACAACTGACAATACCGGATCAGTCTGAGCAAGCAATGCCGCATGGTCGAATTGGCAAGAAAAATGCGCCAAAAAACAAAAACAAGAATGTCATGCCTCGATCCAAGAACGCTTATGGTTCTCCATTCCGCGAGGCTGAGAGGAGGCCAAATCAGACTCGTGGAGTTTCGAACAAGGATGTTCGAGCGGGACGAACTTGAGAGTTGAAAGCCAACAGTGATTCCAAAACATCAAAACCAACGCGTGTGAAGCCAGTTGTGAGGAATCATGGACTTTATGGATGGCTTGTTGATCCATGGAGTTGGCAGTGGGTGTGGATTTTTGGCATGATGGTTTATGCCAAAGTTTAGCTTGCTTTTATTTGATTATTAATAAATAAAACATGGCTAATTTAAGTCATGGATATATATATATATATATATATATATATATACACGGAAAAAAAAAGTTTTGAAATGAAGCATATAAGATTTTTTGGCCAAACATGGACACATAGTTGCAAGGCTGGCAACTCAAGTGCACGTGTGAATTGTTTGATAAGGTGTTGGTTTTCTTGTCCAGAAAAGAAAGAAACCAAAGCAATAATGCAAGTCCAATTAAATTGTATAGTTAATCTTAGGCCATGTGGTTTTTGCCAATTGTGGTGGGTTTAAAACCAAATTGTCCTGTGCAACGTTGGACAAGGAAAATATAAAAGAAAGGATTGGGTGTTGATGTGTAAAACTCCTTGTTGTTGGCCGCAAATCCAATTTGGCCGAGTTGAATATATAATAATATTATATTTAAAGAAAATTTATAGGAAAAAAGCAAGCAGGGTTGTTTTGCTCTTCGCGGCTTTGCGGTGTGTGGGGACTAATCCACTGTGTTTTGGTAAAAAAGGCTAGCCACAGCGTTGCAGAGCCAATGCAGTGTTGTGGACGGAATACACAACACCGAGGAGAATTGGTTTGCGTGGCCATCACTTTGTTATGGCAAACCACATAATTTTGCCAACAGGGTTGTTTTGGATTTGGTCTGCGTGGTTCACAAAGTATTTTAGGTGATTTATTTTATGTCAACAATTTGGTTCATAATTCTTATAAATCAAATTGTGGGGGCATTTGTTGACACCTAAAATTAATTTGGCCTAAATTAAATGCCGCATTAATTAGTCTCGGCATTTAATTCGATACTGCAGGTAAAAAACGGTGTCGTTTGGAGTTGAGCGGCGTCGTGGAGAGTTAAAACGGTACCGCGAAACAGAAAAACGGTACCGCAAGGAAGCTCACTGGTACCGCGACAGTGGAAACGACACTGTTTACTAGAAAACAGGATGGGGTCGCGCGCGTAGTATTGGTGTTGGAAAAGGAGTTATTATTGTTATTATTATTATTATTATTATTATTATTATTATTATTATTATTATTATTATTCCTTGTGGGAAGGGGAGAAGCGGTACCGCATGGAGACAAGCGGCACCGCGGAGAGTTAAAACGGTGCCGAACGGTGCCGCAAGGAGGCTCAGCTGAACCGCAACACTGGAAATGACACCGATTACCGGAAGCAAGTTGTGGGCCGCGCGTTTGGTATTGGTGTTGGGAAAGGAGTTTTGATTATTATTATTAATTATTATCTTTATTCCTTGTCGGAAGGGGAAAATCGGTACCGCATGGAGACAAGCGGTATCGCGGAGAGTTAAAACGGTACCGCGGATTTAAAAACGATGCTGCGAGAGCCTGATAAGCGGTATCGATTAATTAAACCAAAATTCGCCTAGTCCAATGCGAGCGCCGATTGGCGGCAGTTCCATGGGATTTTTTGGCTATGTTAGCGGTGTCGTTTAATTAAAAATGGTACCGCGAGTAAGCCCAACGGTACCGCTGTATTAGCAAACGACAGTGTTTAATATAAAACAATGTCGTGGACTAAAGAAGCAAACAAAGCTGTTTGGGGAAGAAAACGACATCGCGTGAGATTCACACCAACCCGAGCGAAGAGGAGATCAAGACGGTTGAGACACGTGGGAGTTCACAACGGAGCAGTTGAGGAAGCGGTGCCACCTAGCGTGAAGACTACGAAGCGGTTTTTCGAATAAAAGCAGTGGAGCAAGGAGAGAGAAGGACAAGCAAATCAACACAGAACAACTCCGTCAAAACTTTACCTTTTCTAGGTAACTCCTTCGCGGAGCTCTCCTTCCAGGAAGGATCTCCATAGTTGTAGTCTTAGTCGTAGTCGCGGAGCTCTCCACAGGAATCTCCATAGGAGTAGCGGTAGTGTAGATTCCTCAAAAAAACCAAAACACCCTCGTTCGAACGTAGTTTGGAGAGGTGCGAACCGTAGTAACGGTCGTTCTTGGTTAGAAGTCAGAGGTGCATCGATCAAATCAACACCGCCCCGCGGTGGATATTTGACGGTTACGGTGATTTCACCATTTAGAGGTGCAACGATCAAATCAACGGCGCCGACACTCGGCGGCGGATATTTGACGGTCGTCTCGATTTCGGCAATCAGCGGTGCATTCGATCAAACGGCACCGCAAGAGTTTCCACCGCGAAACATCAAATCAACATCGCCGGAAACTGAATTCGGCACCGGCGGTGGCATTTGGTTTTCTTGGGAAACACCAAAACAAACATCGATCGAGAATTAATCACCCAAAAATTAATCCGAACGAAAAAAACAAAGAAGAGAATTTGATCATCCCACCTCCAGCAAACAACTTCGATGGATTTTGTTTTTGTTTTTGTTTTTTGTTTTTGTTTTTTACTTTTGGGTACAAAGTAAATATCGATTCCAGAATCAAACTGAGATCATGTAAGTCAAACAGAATGGCGTCGATCGAGTTACGTTGTATCGAAATCCCCAAACCTCAAGGAAAACAATAATTAAGCTCCCAATTTACTATTATAGCTCGCTTATACTTCATTTTGTGTTTTGTTTCCTTCAGCCCAGAGGAGGCTTCTTCTTGTTATTATGTCAATGAGAGAGGTGTTTTACCTTCACCCAGATCAATAAAAATTTCCAGGTTATCCATTCAACTATTGATGGTGGCGGATTAAGTGATTCAGACTCGTTCGGGCACGTTCTGGTTCATATATCTAGCTCATAACTACTAAGCAAAGAAATTCAACGGGAAAGGCAATTAATTAACATCCTCGATCACACAAAAGTTATAATCAGTATATGATGTGATAGCAGCTACAATTGCTTAATGATTGATGGCAATTTGAACCAGCCCTGTGGGTATTACTTGATCTGATTCATGATGGGCAGGTATTACCCGACCTGCAATAGCGTGGGCGGGGTCAAGGGTAGCTACTTTCGACCTGTCCTGCCCTGCCCCGCCCCATTCTTGGCCAATTTTATCTCAATTTCTTATGCCATCTATACATATTTCTCCAATTTTAACTTTTCTTCAACTAGTTAGAGTTGATCTTCCAACTTGTTAGACTCAATTACCCATTCTATTATCACTGTTTTTCATTCATAAAGTGTTTCCCCCTTCCTTTTATCGTAAAAAGTAAAATTTGTGTGTATTTTTTTCAAATAACATGTAAGAGTGGGTCGAGCCCTCGCCCGTACCTGAGCGAGTTTTACCCGCCCGACCCACTGTAGAATGGCCGGGGCATGAGTATTGAGGTACCCGCCCCGCCGCATTGCCATCATTATTAACTTGCTCCATAACTGTTAGTACCCACCACTGCCACAACTAATAGCTCGGTTAATACGATATAATAGCCAAACCTTTTGATTTTTGATGAAATAATAATCAAACATTTTACCCCATCTTTTCTTCGCGTTTTCCCGTGGTAGTTTCGTCGCAATAAAGATTTGGTCTGGTTATAATACTACTAGCTTCGAACCTGAATCTCACTTGTTCAAATCCCTTTAGTACCTCCTCCACCCTCCTTCGTCGGCACCTGATCAGCGGCGTGTCAGCTAAGAGCATCCACATTAATGCAATTGCAAAACTAATTTTATATTATTTTTATATTATCGTTTCAAATTTTATGCAATCGAACTCACTTTTATTTCATTGCTCCGAAATCAATGCAATTCACTTGCAATTGCATATATGGGAGTTTAAATGACTTTACAATTATAAAATAAACACATCAAGAGTCTTTATTATTTTCCTATATGGCTTGCATTTTAGATTTCATTTAATGCAAGGTTACATATTTACAATTTCCCACTATATTGGTGTAATCCCCTTTGCAGTTGCATATTGAATATCATATAGGATTAGCAATTGAGCAAATACCATTATTGATGTGTATGCTCTGATTGGGGTATATTAATATTACCACTAAAACTCAATCGACCACAATGTGAAATCAAAATTGTTCATACAAAGTTATGTAGCAAAGTTATGTATACAAAATATAGATAAGGAGTATAATTAACCAAAGATTATATAATCTAACCATCATTTATTCACATCCAAACTCCTAACCGTAAAAGAAAATAGAATTGTATCATGGTGATCAACGTAGTTGATTGGTCTATGGTGATCATGACCAAGCATAGTAATTATCTCATCCGAACACCAATCTCTATGGGTTGTTTTTTTGGTACAAAGTAGATGTCGATTAGGAGGTGTCCAGTTGATGCTTCTTCTGATCCTAGCTAGCATCAAACTGAGAGATCATGAAAGCCAAATAGAATGGCGTCGATCGCGAGTTGTTATTGAAATCTGTTATGATGCAATACAAGTATCACATCGAAAATACAAGAGAAGAGATTCTTATATATTAATGTCCATCTAACTTGATTAGTACAAGTAGGGATGGCAATGGGGCGGGTTTGCTTAAACCATCCCAATACCCATCTTCAAATACCCAAACCCATACCCGCCCTATACCCATGCGGGGGAATGTTTTGCAAACCCATCCCCATACCCACGGGTTTCGGGTACCCATGGGTAATACCCATACCCGTACATCCAACATTATTATACCTAAAACTTACAAGAAAAGTTCTAATTATAATTCTAAACGAACATTTTATATCATGAAGTCAATAAAACACGGTCATTTTTTTAATATGGTTCAAAGATTATGATCCTAAAATATCCATTAATACATAATATAGAGTATAATATTTTTCAAATTATTATGTTCTAACTCTGATACATCTACTAAATAATAATTAACTAACATAATCTTGTTGACAAGGGGCAAAGGGGTTAAAGACACATTTGGTCACTGAGATTACAAAATCGGGACATATTTAGTCACTAGAAAAAGTTAATATCAAATTTGGTCACTACAATTACTAAAACTGGACACATTTAGTCACTCGCCGTTAGTCTCCGTCCAACTCCGTTAATGAAGTCCGTTAAGTGCTTATGTGGCAAACAGAATTGCCTAATCAGCCGGATATAGCCCAACAAAAATAAAACTCGACCCGCCACATCATTAAAACCAACCCAACCCCACCCAACCCTTCTTCCTCCTTCCTCCCACCTCGGCACCTCCCACCTCCTTCTTTCCCCAAAACCACCGCCGCCGCCGCTCTCCTCCTTCCTCCCACCTCCTCCCGCAAACCTGTTTGACCTAACCCAGCAAACCAATCATTCACCATCCCTCACCAAATCTGTTCGTCTCCTCTTCCATATGAGGAGTCCTGCTCAGTATCTGCAAAACCCCAACAAAAAAAAAGCTTCAAACTTTGACCCTTTTGCGATTCCAGATCCAGAGCTCAAGAACAGGGTAAATTCAAAATAGACAGCTTTTAAAACTCCCCCGGCTTGGCAAAATTAGGCAAAATAAAAAACACATTACCCAAAGATAATTGCGGCTCGGCTGACCGATCAGCGCGTGTCGATACTCCGGATCGATGTAGAGAACCCAGTAGTCTCCGGTGACAGGGATAATCGGCAGGAATGGCGGGACCCAGAACTTCACCTTCAGCTTCGCCTTGTCGCTGTTGGGATCGGCCTTGTACGTCGTCTCTTCGATGTAGCTCCGTTTCCCGCCGCTCCACGTCTCGTTCAGCACGCCGACGGTGGTGGAGTCTTCCTTCAGTGTGTAGGTCGCTCGGGTGTTCTCGCCGTCTCTGGGTTGGAATCGGGACGGGAAGCAGGCGATCTCATACCACCCGCCCATGTACCGCGGGACATCGAGGCCTTTCACCGCTTCCATTGTCTTGTCGGCTGGCATTTTTTCGAGGGGGGAATTGATCTGCTGGACGTTTCAGTGGGCGGGGATAGTTTCAGTGGTTAGGTCGAACAGGTTTGCGGGAGGAGGTGGGAGGAAGGAGGAGAGCGGCGGCGGCGGTGGTTTTGGGGAAAGAAGGAGGTGGGAGGTGCCGAGGTAGGAGGAAGAAGGGTTGGGTGGGGTTGGGTTGGTTTTAATGATGTGGCGGGTTATAATGACGTGGCGGGTCGGGTTTTATTTTTGTTGGGTTATATCCGGCTGATTAGGCAATTCTGTTTGCCACATCAGCACTTAACGGACTTCATTAACGGAGTTGGACGGAGACTAACAGCGAGTGACTAAATGTGTCCAGTTTTAGTAATTGTAGTGACCAAATTTGATATTAACTTTTTCTAGTGACTAAATATGTCCCGATTTTGTAATCTCAGTGACCAAATGTGTCTTTAACCCAGGGGCAAAGTGAAAGAGTGAAATGAGAATTGAGAGAAATGAATTAGATTTTGATTAAGGTGGTCAATCAATTGCATTTCTACTATTTATTTTCTTAAGTTATCCTCATCGTCATTGATAGATTATAATTCGATGCACATATTTTTTTTATATATGAAGAAATTATCTTGGTGGGGCGGGTATGGGGATGGGTATGGGGCGGGGGAGGCTAAAACCATACCCGCCCCATACCCATCAAACTTTTTGCGGGTTTTATCCATACCCGCCCCATACCCGGTCAAAGCGGGGATTCCCCGCGTTGACTGGGTCGGGGGCGGTCGGATACCCGCGGCCATGGGTTTGATTTCCATCCCTAAGTACAAGGCCTTTTGGAGAGGCTACTCCAAAAGTAAATCCGTGTGGGCTTGGCCCAAAACGGACAATATCCTACTAATGAGCTACTCAGTGTCGACAAAAATCATCTAAGCTCAAGGCAGAAGAAGGAGCTAGTGTCGATCACCTCCGTCGACTCCATCGGAGTGGATCCGTACACGTGGGGTTACCGTGATGGGCACGGCGGAGTCGACGGCAACGATGTAGGCCATCCTCGTCGACATGTTCGATACGCTGTCGTACAGAAAGGGCCAGGAGCACTAGTGCAACGTGGTGGAGTCGCGAATGTTTGGGCTGGGGTGCTGCCGGATCGGTATTGGTGACCGGCGATGATGGTGCTTGAAAGGTGCTGCTCGGTTTTTTGTACATCAGCCAATGACGACTGATGTACAAACTCTTCAGACTATTGATCTTATATCTCTAAGTGGTGTCAGAGTCTTTTTTTGTGATTGAGAGATAATCTATTCGAATTTCTGCGACCTCATTCTGAATTGTACAGATATCAAGCTCGTAAGTAATTCGTTATGATAAAAAAAAATTATTATTGAACTTCTCCCACCTACTTTATTGTGCCTAATTGACAGGTGACACTATTAAGTGTTCTGTTTTCCTTGAAAACACTATACTCACGCGGTAATCTATTCATTTGCCGAACTATATATATAGCCGAAAGTTCAAAAGAGTACAAATCAATACATCAAATTTGGCAATTGGACGCCTCCGCCCTAACGAGAGGATTCATCGACTCACACACCTCTTTAAAAATTCAGACGGCTATAAGATAACACGAACAAACACTAGGGTTCTCAATTCGTATATAACAAGAGAGCGAAGCTAGCTAGCAGCCGCAACTGCCCAACTGAAAGAATTATAAAACCTTATATTGAAAAAGCTAGCAGCAGGATATTTTTTACCGTCGAATCGCCGCGGTACGATATATATGCATGGCTGCAACTGTCACGCCTGCAGTGTTGTCCATCTTTCTTCTGACGATCATCATCACAATCAGTACTGCCGCCGGAGAAAATTATCCCACCCTGTACTGCCTCCCCGGGAACGGCGGCGGCGACGTGGCGACGGCGGTGGCGATAAAGCAACGCCTCGTCGAGGATTTGATGGTGCAAGTGCCGGGCAGAAAAGAGCAGAACTACTGCAACGCGGTGCTGTGGAACGGCGTGCAGATGTACGGGCACGGGCAGTGCATCACGTCCGGCGGGGGAGACGCCGGGCCGGCGTGCTACATCTGCTTGTCTCGCGTCGGTCGTTACTTGATCGACGGCTGCAAAGTGACGGGAGTCGGCAAGGTGCAAGGTCCGGTATGTTACATCGACGTTGGATTCACCAACTGTCTATGAAGACGGGAAAAAATCGGTACTTAGTTAGTTATTAATTCGCGATTAGAGCATTCACATCTTTGCAATCGTAGTAACTAAAAGGAGATGTGGTTTCAACTGATTTGATGCCGAAGATCGAGAGTCTTGTCAAATCAGCTTATATCGTTATGTTGGTTTGAGAAATGGTAAGTTTCGCATCAGCGGGTATGATCTGTTTGTGTTAGTTTATGTTGGTTTAGAAAAAATATATAGAAAAATGGAAAATCATTAACACTTAAATCGAGAGCATAGAGTGATTGTTTTATTCCACAGGCAACCGATTGATAGTCAGTCAAATTATGAGGCAGTACCATACCGCGAACGTCTTAAAGATAACGACCTAATCCGCGAACTCGATCAGATTCGTTAACCCTAAGTTCTTTGTTCGGTTTCTAACAATCATCATTAATTCTCACACTGTCACACACATTATGCTAGCTAACTAGGTGTACTGGTGTAATTTACCACACTCTAACCGTTAACATTAGATGCCTCCATCGATCTACCCTCACTTTTTAATGAAACTGTCTTGTAAAAAAAAAAAAAAAAATCTACCCTTTTCGGGCTGTACGGCTATAGGATAACAGAGACGAACACTAAGTTCCAATACAAGTCGTGGACGAATATAACGAGCGATCGAGAAGCCGGACGACGTACTTACGTGATGGACACTGAAACTGGGATACATATCCAAAAGAAAATAATGCAGTCAAGTAGACCTGGTAAATTACAACCCGATCCGTTGACCCGATCTGAAACCGTCCGAAAACTAGAAATTTTTGTAACTCGAAATCCGAATGACCCAAACTCGATAATCCGTGATTTTTTGGATCGGGTTGGGTGGGTTAGCGGGTCGACCCATTAGACCCGTTCCATTTTATATATCACTCCCAAAATGAAAAAAATCACTCACAAATTGGTGAGATCTTTAAAAAAAATAACAAGAATTTGAATGACATCTTTTGGAGTTTAAGGATAATCAGATATCATGTGTTTCTTATAGTAGCATTACTCTTGTGATTGTTTTTTGACGATTTGCGCAATTTGTATTTCATTTCATTAGCGTGGGAGGATTTGAGAATATGTTAATTGATATGTGTTAGGTAAACTACTGTCATGCATATGTGAAAGTTTGTGTTTCTGTAAGAAAATATGAAACATGTTTGATATTGTTTCCGAGAACGTTTATAATCCGAATGACTTGTAACCCGACCCAAAACCGAATGGGTTGGGTCAATATTTGACCCGAAATCGACCAACCAAACATGACCCGACCCATAACTGAAGTCCACAACCCGAAATTACCCAACCCAACCCGATTGCCAGTTGTACAGCCAAGAAGGCCTGCCCATGGTTATAAATAGAGATCGAGAGAATCAAAAGAAATGGACGAGATACTCTCATTACTGTATATTATGACGACGGCGATCGGGTTATTGTTGTCCATTATCATTATGATGGCTGCCGCCGGCGTGATGGCGGAGGTGGGCGACGGGAACTAGCACCTGAAATGCTCCGATGGCGGCGGCGGAGATGTGGAAACGGCGGTGCAGCTAAAGCAGTCTCTCACCTACGACTTGATCAACATAGTGCCGAGCGGTGGAGATATGGAAGGGCAGCCCTACTGCAGCTGGCGGAAGTGGAACGGACTGCAAATGTACGGGTTCGCCTACTGTGCGATGTCCGGCATGAACGACGCCGTCGCAGCATGCCACGGTTGCCTGTCCATCGCCGGCGGTATATTGATCGACGGTTGCAAAAGTACCGGGTCGGGTCACGTGATTGGCGAGCATGACAGGTGTTACGTCTGGGTTGGGTTCGGCGGATGCCCCGCCGGTTAATTATATCAAGGATTGAAAAATCGTATCATACAATCGGTTCGATTAGAAGCGCGAAATTGGTAGACGTGATAGTTAGCGCGGTAATAACAACAACTAAACCACAATTTCAGTATAAAATAGTCTACTCTTGACTTTTTTCGATACAACTTCCGATATTGTTTCTCATTGTCGGTTAATATGAACTTTTCGCAACGGGTGTCACGCGTACTTAATAACAAACTCAATGCAAGGGATGGAGGGATTTTTTGCGACCCGATCAGTTGGTCGCCAAAACCTTTTCTCCTTGTCGCGACACTTTTTTTTCCCCTTCTTTTTTCTTCTCTGGAGTGAGCTGTGGTGTATCACCTTAGCGCTTAGAGTTTGTGGATTAAGATATTCTCAATAAGAATTTCGTGCTGATATTAGATATCATGATCCCAATTCTTTTCTAATTAAAATATTGTCTGCTTTAATCCTGGTAGCACGTACGTTTTACCTTTGAGTGTATCATGGTGGCTTCTTAAGAGCTCACTCACCCTTGCACTGCTCCATTCAACATCCGATTTCATCCGTGTCTGCTCACACACACTTGTGAACTCGCCCTCTATGTTGTCGTTGCCTGAAAATCATCAATGTAGACTCCAAATTACATCAAATGGAGAAACTGATACTGACGGGCGGTGTCAAAAGTGGAAAACTAAATATAACGAAATTAATTAAACGTTATAGAATAACTAGGGCTGGCGCACGGTTTTCCGGTTAGCGGCTAACCGGTCGGTTTCAACCAAACCGACCGGTTTTCGGCTAGCCGAAAAACCGACGAAGAAGAGGGCGGTCGGTTGGCGGTAGAGGAAATCAGGGGTCCGGTTAGCCGAGTAACCGAAGCCGGTTAGCCGTGACTAACCGGCCAACCGACCCACAACCGAAAATATAAAAAAAAATCTGACTTTCTGATCTATGACCCTTCGACTCTTCCCAAATCCCAACTCCTTCGACCCTTCTTTCTTCCTTCGACCCTTCTCTCTTTCTTCCTACAGCAAACCCACCCTCACCCTCTTTCTTCTCTCTTTCTTCCTCTGCATGGAGGCCAGGTCGCCGCGGCCGTCGTCAGTCGCCACGGCCGTCGTCAGTTGCCGCGCCCGTCGCCGCCGCTGTTCCCGTCGCCGTCAACGGGGAGGCAGAGGGCAGAACGAGAGAGGTGAGGGTAGGTAGGAGGGAGGCGATTTCGGGGAGTCAAAGGAAGAGATTTCGGCGATTTCGGCGATTTCGTTTTTGAGTTTTTCTCTGGGAGAAGATAAGGAAAGTTTTAATTTTTTTTCTCTGTTTCTGCGTACAAGAGAGAGGAGAGGAGAGAGGAGAGAAGGAGGAGTTTGTTTAAACGTAAAAGAGAGAGGAGAGGAGAGGAAGAAGATAAGGAAAGTGTGGTTAGGATTTTGTTCTCTTTATTTATTTCATTTTTTTTTTAAAATCTTATCTAATAAGAGGTCGGTTAAGTTGTTGAACCGAATAGTCATCACTATTTCGGTTGCCCCGGTTAAACCGAGCCTGAACCGAAAACCGCCCGGTCGGTTTGCGGCTAACAGGGGCTATGGGGTCGGTCGGTGGACGGTAGCTTCTGGTCAGGTCTCGGTTTAACCGAAAACCGAAACCGACCGGTTGCCATCCCTAAGAATAACTAATGGTGCATAACAAATGAGTAAATTTCAATAAACATGAGAGATCGAATACAATAATTTGAGTGTCATAAACAACAGAAGAGAGTAACACACGACAATAGGAGAGGGAGATCGATTTACATTGAGATTCATAGATCTCGTTGAGAACAATGATATATAGTTGATTACCGAAGATAACCCAAAAATTTAGCAAAATCCGAACGCCGAATAGAAAGAGAATAAAAGAATGTACGTATACGGTTTTGTAATGTTTATACTTAGCCACATTCGATCATAATCAGAGTATGAGTTTAAATATACCGATTGTCAACAATCTAAAGATTTTAACTCTTCGGATTGTTGAAAAAAGATTTTAAATTGTTTAGTGTTTGGTAACTGTGATTGTTAACATTCAATAAAATAAAAAAAATTAATGTTATATTAAATAACATGCTTATCCTTAATAAAAAAGTTAGAGTGGTTTAAGAAATATTTAAAATTTTGTTGATAAATATATTTCATGTGATAAATAAATAAAAGGAAGAGAAAAACGAGGAGAAAAAAAATCTCACGAATCAAGATATAGAATCTCTTTGATTATGAGAGATTTGATATCTGCAGATTGTAGAGATTTGAAATCTCTAAAGCTAAAATCCACAATATAAAAAGCAACAAAAAAACATAACTTTCTACAAAATCTACCGATTCAGTGAATCCATGTCCTGAATCCGTTCTCCAAACGACCCCTATATGATTATTTTCGATATCATGACAAGAATTATCAAAACGTCTCCTTTCAATTCAAAAGTTGTTAAGGTGAGATTCGAAATTCGGCTAGGTGTAAATTTACCACATTCGTATAGTTAGAGTTGGACGCATATAAGCTTAGTTTGGCCCTGCTGTAGCTTTTGCAGAAGCATCTTCTGGCTGAAGCTTTTAGATAAGTACTTTTCAAAAAAAGCAGTTTAGTGTTTAAGTGTAAAACTATTAGAAGTACTTTTTAATATGAACGATTGTGTAAAATGACTATAAAGGACTTATAATATAAAATATGAATAAAAATCTAAACAATAAAAAGTAGTAAAAATGGATCTTGTTAGATTTCTTTTATATTAAATAATATGATTTTATAATTTATTTTATTTTTAAAATGATATAAATGAAGAAAAATTATATTTTTTGAAATAAATTAAAATATGATAAGGATAATCTTGTATTTTCAAAATAGCTTTTCGCAGAAGCTCCAAATCGGAGCTTCTGCTTTTATGTTATACGAAAGCGCTTTCGGCTTTTCAAAAGCCGAGCTTTTAGAGGTGTTTGGCCCTACTTCAGCTTTTGAAGCCGAAAAGCACTTCTAAAAGCCGGACCAAACATAGGCATACTCTCCTTTCGGCCTACGGCTACAAGATAACAGAGACGAACACTAAGCTCCAATAAGAAGTTGTCGACGAAACTAGGAATCCACCCGGCCACCACCACCAACGTCCGTACTTACGTGATGAATTCTGAAGGTGGGATATATAAGAAAATAAATAATACAGCCCAAACAGATCGTTAAGCAGAGAGTACCGGGAACTACCTAGCCGAACGCAAAGAAAGGGCATATTCTTTGGTCGCCCTCTGTATCCTTGGATATAAACAGAGGAAGAAAGGAAAAAGACAAACCGAAGATCGGTAGCTTACGTAGGGGTGGGATTCGGTAGGTAAACGGTAAATTGTTTACCGAATTTATCGGTTTCGGTATACCGACGTCGGCGAAATTGGACTCGATTACCGATACCGATTTGTAACCGGTTTATCGATTACCGAATTACCGGTATTACCGAAATACCGTGAGAAGCGACGTCGGGCGGCGAGGAGATGGCGGCCTGGCGGCGGCGGGGAAGCCGGAATGTGGCGGAAATGTGGAGATAGAAGTGCCTCCCCTGTTTTTGGATTTTTAATTGGTGAACGAACAATTAAATGGCATTAGTGGCAACCTCGGCACTCCGAAAGATTTTCCCTTTGATCCCTTTCTGATTTTTTTCTCAGGAAACAAGCGTGAGAGAATATTTGTTGTTTTGCTCTAGGGTTTTGATTTGCAGTCAAAGAGCGAGCAGAAGAAAAGAGAAACGAGAAAGAGCATGGATGGAAAAAGGCTACTAAAAACTTGAAGAGGGTCGGGAAAAGCGGATTTGGCGGAGAGAGTGGGAACTGGGAAGGGCGTCGCGCGTCGGCGAGGGAAGGGAGAGACGAGAATCAGGGATGGCTGAGTCAGGGGAAGCGCGCGAGTAGCCCGTCGTCGTCGTCGTCGCCGTCGCTTGACGGTCGTCACCGCCAGCAAAAGGAGAGGCGATCAGTCGAAGGAAGACGAGAAGAGGAGAGCTGGAGAGGTCAGGTGGCTGCGCGGCGGGTCTCGAAAAAACGAAAAGAGGAGAGTCGGGCTCGGGCGGGGTCGCTGGGTAGGTGTTTTTAGGGTTTGGGAGAGATGCAGCAAAACGCAGCGCAGCGCAGTGGGAGGGGGATTTCGGTATCGGTATTACCGACTTACTGTCGGTATTTACCGATACTGTGTCCGGGAAACCGAGTCCCCCAAGTTCCCGCTCGGCCGCCGGTACCGCCGGTAAACGGTTCGATAAAACGGTATACCGTTTACGATCTAAGCTTAAGATCTTATCCCTTTGGCCTATAATCCATCTTTTTAATGTAAGGAAAGATAACATTGTGACGGTACTGGTGATATTATAAATCCAAGTGAATAATAAAAAATACGAAGTTAGAGCAACCTAACTTATAGAGAGACAATCATCTTCTATGATATGACGGAGTGTGATTTATGGATGAAGAAGGAGACGAGGTTCACAAAACTAGACTCGAGATTTGCGTCTTGTTGAGAAGTTGGGAAAATGATCGAGTAACCTGGTAACAAGAATTGAAAAGTGGGTTAGATTCAAATTTGGTCCGGTAAACAAAACGTACGATACCATTCGTAACCGTCTACATTTCATACCAAACCGCACAATCCAATCTAGACCACGTCCACGTGGTGGGTTTTTATCAAACAATGTGGTCTATTTTCCATGGTCCATGAAACCATGGGTGGGTTTTTATCAAACAATATGATCTTGTTTCGAGGAGCCATATTTATCAAAGGGTAATAATTTCCCTTTATAACCTTAACTTCCATGTTAACATTCAAATGTATACTCACATTACATGAAAAGTACAATAATGAATCACTGGAATGAAAAAAATTAGTTAAAAATATAATTTGATGAAAATATTACATATGTAATATATTAAATATGTTGAAAAGTTACCATCATTTCTACATAAAAAAACATAGAATTGGATAGTGAAAAAACCATATTCATCTATTTTCCATAATATTTGAATTCGGTTTCAATCATATCCGCTGAAAAAAAATTCCAGTTTAATGTTATCCAATATTATTAGATCGAATTCGAACACGTATCCATTTGATATTTTTTGCCATCCATGGAGAGATAGAAGGTAGGAAGGAAAAGAAGAAAATGGATTTTACAGTCAGTCATATTAATATACTAAGAAAGAGTACATCTGCTTGTCTCGCGTCGGTCGTTACTTGATCGACGGCTGCCAAGTGACGGGAGTCGGCAAGGTGCAAGGTCCGGTATGTTACATCGACGTTGGATTCACCAACTGTCTATGAAAGACGGGAAAAATCGGTACTTAGTTAGTTATTAATCCGCGGTTAGAGCATTCACATCTTTGCAATCGTAGTAACTAAAAGGAGATGTGGTTTCAACTGATTTGATGCCGAAGATCGAGAGCCTTGTCAAATCAGCTTATATCGTTATGTTGGTTTGAGAAATGGTAAGTTTCGATCAGGGGGTATGATCTGTTTGTGTTAGTTTATGTTCGTTTAGAAAAAAATATATAGAAAAATGGAAAATCATTAACACTTAAATCGAGAGCATAGAGTGGTTGTTTTATTCCAGAGGCAACCGATTGATAGTCAGTCAAATTACGAGGCAGTACCGTACCGCGAACGTGTTAAAAATAACGACCTAATCCGCGAACTCGGTCAGATTCGATAACCCTAAATTCTTTGTTCGGTTTCTAACAATCATCATTAATTCTCATACTGGTGTAATTTACCACATTCTAACCGTTCAACATTAGATGCCTCCATCGATCTACCCTCACTTTTTAATGAAACTGTGTTGTACCAAAAAAAAAAAATCTACCCTTTTTGGGCTGTACGGCTATAGGATAACAGAGACGAACACTAAGTTCCAATACAAGTCGTCGACGAATATAACGAGCGATCGAGAAGCCGGACAACGTACTTACGTGATGGACACTGAAACTGGGATACATATCCAAAAGAAAATAATAAAGCCAAGATCATTAAGCTGAGAGTACAAGGTACTAATTAGAGGTGGCTATACGATTCGGTTCGGTTAAATTGGCCCAAATTAATTCGGTCCAGTCCGGGTTTTTTGAAAATATAAGAAATAAAGATTGGATTGGATACAGTCCGGTCTTATTCGGTCCGTTCTTGACCCGGTCCAGTCCCAATTCGATCTTGATTTTATATTGACCTTGTGGGGATTTGAGTGGCCTAAGGCCTGAAAGGGTGAGGAGTTGGTTAAGTTTTGTACTAAGTTCAAAGGTTTGTGACCGTTTATGCAAATTATCCTTAAGTTTTGGGTGTTGAGCTCTCTTATCCGGTCTTTTATCCAGTTTTCGATCCGGTCTCAAACGATTTTTTACCTCAAATCTAAGCACAAAGATTGGATTGGATTGGATTGTTTACTATCCGTCCCGGTCCGATCTCGATCCGGATTATACGATCCGGTTTCGGATAAAACCAAAAAACCCGAACCAAATAGCCAGTCCTAATACTAGTTGGCGGGGAAGCAAAGAAGGCCTGCCCATGGTTATAAATAGAGATCGAGAGAATCAAAAGAAATGGACAAGATACTCTCATTACTATATATTATGACGACGGCGATCAGGTTATTAATGTTGTCCATTCTCATTATGATGGCTGCCGCCGGCGTGATGGCGGAGGTGGGCGACGGGAACTACCACCTGATATGCTCCGATGGCGGCGGCGGAGATGTGGAAACGGCGGTGCAGCTAAAGCAGTCTCTCACCTACGACTTGATCAACATAGTGCCGAGCGGTGGAGATATGGAAGGGCAGCCCTACTGCAGCTGGCGGAAGTGGAACGGACTGCAAATGTACGGGTTCGCCTACTGCGCGATGTCCGACATGAACGACGCCGTCGCAGCATGCCACGGTTGCCTGTCCATCGCCGGCGGTATATTGATCGACGGTTGCAAAAGTACCGGGTCGGGTCACGTGATTGGCGAGCATGACAGGTGTTATATCTGGGTCGGGTTCGGCGGATGCCCCGCCGGTTAATTATATCAAGGATTGAAAAATCGTATCATACAATCGGTTCGATTAGAAGCGCGAAATTGGGAGACGTGATAGTTAGCGCGGTATGAAACGGTTGAACAACAACAACTAAACCACAATTTCAGCATAAAATAGCCTGCTCTTGACTTTTTTCGATACAACTTCCGATACTGTTTCTCATTGTCGGTTAATATGAACTTTTTGCGACGGGTGTCACGCGTGCTTAATAACAAACTCGATGCAAGGGATAGAGGGATTTTTTGCGACCGGTCAGTTGGTCGCCAAAACCTTTTCTCCTTGTCGCGACACTTTTTTTTCCTTTCTTTTTTCTTCTCTGGAGTGAGCCTGTGGTGTATCACCTTAGCGCTCAGAGTTTGTGGATTAAGATATTCTCAATAAGAATTTCGTGCTGATATTAGATATCATGATCCCAATCCTTTTCTAATTAAAATATTGTCTGCTTTAATTCTGGTAGCACGTAGGTTTTATCTTTGAGTGTATTATGGTGGCTTCTTAAGAGCTCACTCACCCTTGCACTGCTCCATTCAACATCCGATTTCATCCGTGTCTGCTCTCACACACACTTGTGAACTCGCCCTCTATGTTGTCATTGCCTGAAAATCATCAAAGTAGACTCCAAATGACATCAAATATATGGAGAAACCGATACTGGCGGTGTCAAAAGTGGGAAACTAAATATGACGAAATTAATTAAACGTTATAGAATAACTAATGGTGCATAACAAAATTCATCAAGCTCAAAGGACGGGCACAAAACTAGTAGAAAGAGAATAAAAAAAATATATATACGTATACGGTTTTGTAATGTTTATACTTAGCCACATTCGAACATAAAATCAGAGTGTGTGATTTATTTTCGATATCATGACAAGAATTATCAAAACGTCTCCTTTCAATTCAAAAGTTGTTAAGGTGAGATTCGAAATTCGGCTAGGTGTAAGTTTACCACATTCGTATAGTTAGAGTTGGACGCATCTACTCTCCTTTCGGCCTACGGCTATAAGATAACAGAGACGAACACTAAGTCTAAGCTCCAATAGAAGTTGTCGACGAAACTAGGAATCCACCCGGCCACCACCACCAACGTCCGTACTTACGTGATGAATTCTGAAGGTGGGATATATAAGAAAAGAAATAATACAGCCCAAACAGATCGTTAAGCAGAGAGTACCGGGAACTACCTAGCCGAACGCAAAGAAAGGGCATATACTTGGTCGCCCTCTGTAACTAGGGCTGTCAATTTGGTTTGGTTTGGTTTGGTTTGGTTAACTAAATCATTAAGTATGAAAAACTAAATCCTCAAAAACCAAAATCAAAACCATTAAGGCCTTTATTGGTTTTCGGTTGCCAAAAATCAATAGGGGCTTTAATGGTTTTATTTTTGGTTTGGATAACATAAAAACCAAGATGTACTCATACACTCATATTTATTCCCATTTCCCTCCTTTTTATTGAATAAATGTCATAATAATGGTAAATAGCCATTACAAATTATTGGTTGGCATGCGTGTCAAAAGAAACAAAAAAAATATATATATGTTTGTTGATAAATAATTTTATTCTTATTTGTTTTTTAATGGTTTCTATTGGTTTTTCGGTTTTAACCAAATCAAAACCATTAAGTTGCTTATTGGTTTAAAACGGAAAAACCGAAACCATTAGCTTTCCAATTGGTTTGATTTCTGTTAAAACCGAAAAACCAAAACCAAATGGACAACCCTATCTGTATCCTTGGATATAAACAGAGGAAGAAGGGAAAAAGACAAACCGAAGATCGGTATTGTACGATCTTAGCCCTTTGCCCTATAATCCATCTTAGTAATTCTATGTTTTAATATAAGGAAAGATAACATTGTGACGATACTAGTGTAGTAAATAATAAAAATACAAAGTTAGAGCAACCTAACTTATAGAGACACACCCATCTCTATTATATGACAGAGTGTGATTTATGGATGAAGAAGGAGACGGGATTCACAAAATTAGACTCGAGATTTGGGTCTCGTTGAGAAGTTGGGAAAATGATCGAGTAACCTACTAACAAGAATTGAAAAATGGGTTGGATCCATACTATGTGTTTGAAAGACAACGGTTAATATTGGGGGATTGAGAAGTTGGGAAAATGATCGAGTAACCTGCTAACAAGAATTGAAAAATGGGTTGGATCCATACCATGTGCTTGAAAGACAAGGGTTAATATTAGGGCTCGTGAGGACTTGAACACGCGACCTCAAGAACAAACCAGGCTCTGATATCATGTCGCAAATCAGATGGTCCAAATAACTGGTATTGTTGAGAAAAGGTTATATTGAATCTTATATCGATCGGTGTATGGTACTTAACCACTGCTCTATTTTCCCTGCACCAGAAAATAATACAGCCAAAATCGTTAAGCAGAGAGTACCGGGAAGTGGGAACTGGCCAGCTGCCGAAAGCAAAGAAAGGGCATATTCTCTAGCCGCCAGCCGGCCGTGTGCATCCTGGATATAAAGTATAAACATAGACCAGAAAAAGCAAAAACCAAACGTAAGGAAGAAGGGAAATTAGAAGAAGAAGAAAAAAAGATCGATATTCGATAACCCTTTGCCCTATAATCCATTTTAGGGGGGAAAACAATATATATGGCGATAATCAGGTTATTATTATCACTGTCCGTTACCTTTCCTCTGATCATCACCGCCGTGGACGCGGTGGGCGACGACAACTACCACACGAAATGCTTCGACGGGAACGGCGGAGGCGCGGCGGCCGTGCGATTGATGCAATCTCTCAGCCAAGACCTGGTGGATAAGGTGCCGGGCAAGGACCCACGGCTCTACTGCAACGTGCAGACGACGGGGAGCGGGCTGCAGATGTACGGGTACGCCTACTGCATGACGGACAGCCTGAGCGGGAACGTCGACCCAGCGACGGCGTGCACCGGCTGCCTGACCTCCGCCCGGAACCTGTTGATCGACGGCTGTCAGGAAACCGGGTCGGGTCAGGTGATCGGCGAACACGATCATTGTTATATCTGGATCGGGTTTGGCGGATGTCCCGACAACGATTAGAGGATTCAAGCATGTCATCTTTTACGTTAATGGTCAGTATGTAATAAAAGGTGAGAATTTGGGGAATGGATAATGTTTGAGTAACCATGAGTAACCCGTCCACATCAGATATCAGTATCCTCTCTCTCCTGAAAAACCTTTAATTTTCCTCTCTTTAATCTTTGACGAACGATTTCTCACTCATTTTAAGTCGAAATTTAATTTTTTTTTGCACACTTAGATCAAATTAATTGTGCTCTTCAAAATGATATCCACTTTAATATATTTTTCGAACAAAAAAAATTGAGCCATTTTTTACCAGTCTATGCCATATGGTATTGACTGGTATTGAAATAAAAACATGTCTATGGTTTGAAAAACGTACCATGGTGGTATGAACAAACCAAGACTGTAGGATGGTTGAATACATGATAGTAGAAGTATATTAATTGTCATTTACGAATTTTAACATTGTATACCACACAATACCACCCCGTACCAGGGTGGTATTGTATGGTATTGTGTGGTATTTTTTGGTCCTGTAATTTGTTCACCCAAAAATTTGTAGATCTAATAGATCATGATGAACTCGTCCCTTCTGTGCAAACGTTTTCAAAAACGAATTAAAACGAAGAAGATACCATACAATACCACCCCGTACCCCGTACCAGGGTGGTATTGTATGGTATTGTGTGGTATTTTTTGGTCCTGTAATTTGTTCACCCAGAAATTTGTAGATCCAATAGATCATGATGAACTCGTCCCTTCTGTGCAACCTTTTTCAAAAACGAATTAAAAACGAAGAAGATACCATATGGTATGCAGTTGGTACCGAGAGGCCGGAATTTTTTTTTTCTCAAAAAATATTGAAAATTGATCTCATTTTGTAGAGCACGATGAACTCGTTCCATCTGTGCAAAAGAAAAATTAAAATCCGAGTTAAAACGAAAAAGATATGAGTCAATTAAGAAAGCTAGAAAAAATAAAAATGGTCTTTAATTATCCTTCCTTAGGTCTGAATTTTCTAAATAAAAGGTCCAGATTTGGTTATTGATTGTGCACCCTATCTTGAGCCGAGAATTTGCGACCAGCGAGACGGTGGTTTAACATAAAAGTACTAAAGTTGTCGTTAAAAAAATACCTACTCGAGAACGAAGAGAAGACAAGACAAGACAAGGAAAGCAAGGGTGAAGTGAGGTGCTTCCGTTCGGATCGTCATTCACTAGTGAAAGAGTGAGTCTATTTGAGATACGAATAAATGGTGATAATCATCGCCCAATTATAAGAGTAATCTTATGACTGATCTATTTAGAGAAGGACTTCACATTTCTGAAAATTATATTATTTCTCTCCAGCCAGATGTTCCAAAACATTGGTGATTGTTGAATTGTGTTTGTTATCTCTCGGAGGAGAAGAAGAAGAAAAAGAGAAGAATAGAGAGATAATACAAGTAGGATGATTCAAGTAAAAAATAAGACTATGTTTAGGAACCCTCCAAATCAAATGGCCACATTTTTAATCAAGCTTTTGTTTAGTCCAACATCAAGCTAATTAACCTACGCGGGTTACAGGTACAAGGCCCAATCAGAGACTGATGGGCCACAGGCCCAGCTCTAGGAAAGGCCAGGCCCGCAGACTGATCACAGGTCTCAAAATCCCGCCGGGTCCATGGAGCCTCCATGGTCGACCACCGGATTCCCAAATCCCGCCCGGCGGAGACGCAGACCAGAGACGAGATAAAAGACGGTCTCCGCCTTTCTCTTAGAATTCCAGGTCAGTCAAATCCGTTCCGCGTGTCTGATCAAGAGGATTTCAGAAATGGATAGTGTTTGCTTAAGAACCTTCAGGAGATTTGAGAATGGCACCGCCCAATTCGGCCGTAGCCGCCGCCTCTGCCGGCGACTGCACTCTTCAGGCTGTTGGCCACAAGGACTCCTTGAACAGGTCGCTCTCTCTTCTTTTGGTCCTTTGAATATATGGGTTTATTTATCTTTACTTAATCGGAATGTTGAATGTCTTCGCTGAACGGAGAAAGATTCCTCCGGCGACCATTTCCTCTTGTATTGAAGTTTCGTCATGGATGGTATTGGTAAATCATATTCTCCCTTTTGCTTCTGTATTTGTATTCAAATAGATACGAACAGAAGAATACGAATCGATTCCCCACCCCATAAACAACAAAATTTTCACAGGTAGCACATTATATAAAACCATGGATGGCCGGCAGTAATGGCGTTTTCAGGACGTCCCTACTCCTGTTTTTTTCCTCCTTATCATTGACCAAGTATGATGTAAGACGTTCTGTTAACATCTCTGCCCCCACAGCCAATAAAAGACAAGAGATTCCATTGCTATACTACTGGTCCTTCCACACAGAAACAGCAAATGCAGCCAGTAGCCTCTCCCCACAATGTCACTCCTTTGGTTCTTGATCTTGCTAGGTCTCTTCAGCTTCATTTCTTCCACAGCTTCTGCTCAGCAACACTACGACGCATCAGATTGCGCTGCACCGAATTCCACCTCCCCTGGTTCCAGATACACCTGCAACACAACATCAAGCAGCAGCAGTAGTTCTTCTTGCAGCACATTTCTGATCTTCAGGGCTAACCAGAAATTCAGAACCTTGGCAAGCATCTCAGAGTTGTTAAGCAGTAGCGTCGATTCTCTGCAGCGTCTCAATTCAGGAGTTGCATCATCAGTGGAGGTTCTCGAACCGGGCAGGGAAGTTTTTGTTCCTGTACAGTGTTCCTGTTCTGGTCAGTATTTCCAGTCAGAGTGGGTGACCTACACAGCTCCTTTGAACAAGACCAGTATAGCAGATGTGGCGTGTTCGGTGTTCGAGAGCTTGGTGACGTATAGTACAATCATGGAGGCAAATGGTTTCGACACGGATCAAGTGGTAGCTGGCACTGCCATTCATCTGCCTCTCAAATGTGCTTGTCCTGATCATCACGATGACAATTCGACCAACGGAGGGTTGAACTACCTTGTTACGTATCCTGTGTTTGAAGGTGACGTGCTGACTGAAATCGATGACAAATTCGGGATTTCAGCTGAGGATTTGTTCAGGGTCAATGGCCTCGATCCTTGGCCTACGATCTACCCCAACACGACCCTGTTGATCCCTCTGAAAGAAAGCTCTGTGAGGATCAACATGACTAGTCACTCTTCTTCTCCACCTCCACCAGCTCCAGTCTTTCTCCCCACGATCATCGTCGAGAGACGTTCATCGAGAAACACTACAAGGTTAAAAAGAAGCTTCTACATCGCGGTATCAGTCATTGGGTTCTTCATTTTAGTAGCAGCAGTGTTTGCTTTCGGTATGTACATGAGTGGTAGGAAGAAAGAGAAGATTCAGAAGCTGCTTTCGTTCAACACAAGCGTCTCTCAACTAACTTGCTCCACACCGAAAAGCTCAGCCACGGGTTTAACTCCATGTTTGTCTCCTGATCTTCTAGTTGGGATCAAGTACTCCTTGAGAAGTTACAGCATAGACGAGCTGAGGATAGGAACGAACGATTTCAGCGATGAGAACAAGATTGGAGATGAGGGTTACAGAGGGTTGATTGATGATGTTGAGGTGATGGTGAAGCCATTGATGTTTGACGACACTAGGCAAGTGGTTGATATTCATTCTAGAATCAACCACATCAACATCGTGGCCTTGCTTGGTGTGTGTTATGATCATGGAGACGACTCTTGCATTGTTCTTGAGCTGCCTAGCAATGGCTGCTTGAGAAATTGTCTCGCGAATCCATCAAGCCACCTCCGGTGGAATAGAAGAACGCAGATAGCGTTCGATGTAGCTACAGGACTTCATTACCTTCACTACTGCATCTTCCCTTCGTATGCTCATATGAGTGTGAACACTAGGAACATTTTTGTGACCTCGAATTGGAGGGCCAAGCTCACAAATATCAGGACCAACCCCAGCAGTGGTCAAAGTCCAAGTCACAAAGGGTGGTTACCTCCTGAGTATAACGGGTCAGCTTCCGATAAAGTTGACATCTTTGCATTTGGGGTGGTCCTACTAGAGCTGATATCAGGAAGGGAGGATACTGATGGAACTTCATTCAAGGAATCACTTGGCTTCCTTGGAGGTGGAGCTGGCGAAGGAGGATGTTTCGAACAGCTGAGGAGCTTCGTCGATCCATGTCTAGAAGGAAACTATCCTCTCGCGGAGGCTCTATGTCTATCTGTTTTAGCAAAGGCATGTGTGGAGGATGACCCCCTGCATCGGCCTTCTATGGATGATATCCTCAAAGTTCTCGTCAGGATGGTCTGAAATGACCCTCCAGCTGCAAGGAAAACCTGGAGAAACCCATTCAGAAGCATCTATAGTTCTTTATGGTAAGAATTAGCTTACCCTTCATCACCATTTTTGTTTCACTTGCAATATAAAATTGTTTTGAGGCATTCTGAGTAGAAGGGACAAAAGGGATGAGCACCAACTGACGCTTAGCATATGCTAGAGAACAGATAGCTTTCAAGATCCATTTTTGTGCTCTTTAGATGTCTTTCTCATATCATTTCTTTATGATGAACCATACCCCAGCAGCTCAACTTGCCTGTTGGACGGAACTGAATTAATTTATGGGTATGATTTGTTTGACTTGTGTCTTGTTCTAGAGCCACCACTTATGAGGTCACACACTCTTGGATATATGCAAATGTCTTCAGGAATATATCAACTGCAACTACTTACTCCTGTTAAAAAAATTCATGTCTGGAATCCTTCTGGAAATTTGATGCAACTGAATTTTGTTTTTCATTTTTGCAGAGAAGCTGGGCTCTTTTGACTGAATTAACAATATGTATGATGGAAATGCAAGAACTGGATCTTCTTCTCCACACTGCTTTCACCTAGCAGTCTGCTTTCTTCTGATCCATTAATCCACATACTGTCAATGGTTTCATTTCAGGCACGTCCTTACAGCAGCAGCAGTTAGTCTTCTCTTGGGTTATGTGGAGGTTTTGGTGCCAGTTGGATGAGTCTGATTCGAGTTGGATTTGGGTTTATAAAATCGATCAACCGCATCAGCTTGTTAGGGAGTTTATGTAACATTTTCTATATGTTCAGTTTGTACGAAAAGAACAGTACAGAAATGGAAGCAATGACCATTTTCGGTTGGTACAAAGTTAAGCAAAGAGATCAGTTTTGGTGGCTGTTATGTTATTGAACCCAAATTTAAGAGGCCAATGATGTAAATCACCCGAATTTAATTGTGTGTAATTTACCATCCTGTCCTTTATAAATTGCAAATTTGGTTATGGGTTTTATGTCTTTGCGTGTCGAGTTTTAACCATGGTCTATTAAACCGTACCGCCGGTTCAACCACAAAATACCAGTATCGGAGGCTAAATCGATAGGCGGTATTTAACGGTACTAATGGTTGAACTACGGTTAAATCACGGTTTTGTCATAAAATACCTTATCGCTGACTTTTCCGGTACGGTTTCATGGACCATGGTTTTAACCCTTTCGAGTTAAAATTGACTGATTAGGAGGTTCTGTTAATTACGTCAGAACAAAAATGTATTTTATTAACCGAAACCGATGAAAAATAATTGTTAGGGACTAAGTTTTTGAAATGTTTAACTAATCTTAGTGGCCACTAATAGCATAAAAAAATTATTTACAAACTTAAAACAAATTAATAATTTAGTGAAACTTGCAATTTACCCTTTGAAGAATTAGACCGAGTCACTGACTAACAATCTGATTCCCAATTTCTCCAGGCATCGGCGGCGATACTTTATTCTTTCCCCCTTTTCTTCTTCCGTATATTGGTATGGCGGCTTCACCTAAACGCAGACCAGAGACGAGAGAAGAGAAAGTCTCCACCTTTCGCTTACCATTTACAGGTAAAACCAAATTCAATCCCGCCATTCTGGTCGAGAAGCTTTCAGGAACGAATAGAATTTGCTTAAGAAGCTTTTTGGGGAGTTAAGAATGGCGCCGAATCCGCTCGCTACCGCCGGCGACAGCACTCTCCAGGCTATTTGCTACAAGCGCGGCTCCCTCCAGCTCCTTGACCAGGTTTCTATCTCTCTCTCTCTTTCTTTTCTGCTTTGAATTGATGGGCTTGTGTTTGTTTACTTGTGGCTGATCGGATTGTTGATCGCCTGAATTGTACCAGCGAAAGCTTCCTCTGGAGACAATTTACTTGGATATCAAAGACTCGTCCGATGGATGGTATTCATTGTCTCTCCACTCTAATGTCTACAATTGTTTTGGTTCTGATGAATACAAATGCTATTCATTTCATTATATTGCATCACCGTGGTTAAGAAGTTGCTGTTGTATGACCCAGGTCGGCCATAAGAGATATGGTGGTCCGAGGGGCGCCTGCTATTGCCATTGCAGCAGCTCTCTCACTTGCAGTGGAAGTGTCAAACTTGGTGGGGTTTACCGGGACGCCAGTCGAAGCTGCTGCTTTCCTCTCTGAGAAATTGGGATATCTTGTTTCAAGGTAATCATATTTGGAGAATGCGTTTGATTGTGCTTGTTTGATGGGCAGCTCATGAATGGTTTCTTGTGTGCTTCCTCAGCCGCCCAACTGCGGTGAATCTATCGGATGCTGCGGCCAAGCTGGAGGAAGTGATAGGAAATGCTGCAGCACCTGCATCTGAAGCTAGCAATGTATTTCAGGTACTGCTTACCATATTGGGTTTATTACTAGAGCACTCTGTATGGGGAGGATTCACTGACTTTTGTTGGATAATTGCAATGACAATGTAATGGGTAGGCTTACATTGAAGCTGCTGAAGCCATGCTTGAAGAAGATGTTGCTTCAAACAAGGCAATTGGCTCATATGGAGCACAGTTCATACAGAACCATTTGAAAGGCTGCAAGAGCTTTTCTGTTCTAACTCACTGCAACACTGGCAGGTAACTTTCTTTCTCCATGTGGTTCCTTTGAGTAACTTGGTAAAGAGAAGTCTTCTTCTTTGAAAGGAAAGCAGACATCTGTTCAACTTTGTAGCCTCTGGAGAAAGCTCCATGGTGCATTTCTAATGTGTTTTTTATTTGGCTTCAGTCTTGCAACAGCTGGATATGGCACTGCGCTGGGTGTTATTCGTGCACTTCATTCAGGCGGAGTGTTGGAAAGAGCTTATTGCACTGAGACACGTCCATTTAACCAAGTGAGTCCATGGTTTCTATAAGCGTTTTGGCACTTTCATAAACTTCATGATATTTAAGAAGCTATTGCTGTTTGAATCCATGTTTTTGTTTATATGTTTAAGTAACAAGAAGATTTAGATTCTTAATGAAGCATCGTGATTATAGCCCCATTACTTGAGTAGGTTGTTTATCCACAGCCACATAGGTCCCAAGTTTCGATTTTGTTTCCATAAGGTGGTCAATGATTGTGAATGCTTCTGGGAAATTGTAATTTTAAGTTGATGTCCTGCTTCCCTGTATATCATTAACTCGCTTGAATGTTCCTACTACAGGGGTCTAGGCTCACAGCATTCGAGCTGGTGCATGAAAAAATACCTGCTACTCTTATAGCAGACTCCGCTGCAGCTGCACTGATGAAAGAAGGCCGAGTTAGCGCCGTAATTGTTGGAGCAGATAGAGTTGCAGCAAACGGTAACCTAATTAGAACACACTTCGACCATCCTTTCCTGCATCTTTTTATCAAAACATATGCATCACTTGCGAAAGTTATTTTGCAGGAGACACTGCCAACAAGATTGGAACCTACAGCCTAGCTCTTTGTGCCATGCACCATAAAATCCCTTTCTACGTCGCTGCACCAATCACATCCATCGACCTGTCCCTCGATTCAGGGAAGCAGATAGTTATAGAGGAACGGTCCCCAAAGGAACTGCTGAACTCACGGGGAGGACTCGGGGAGCAAGTTGCTGCCTCCGGGATCTCGGTCTGGAACCCTGCTTTTGATGTGACACCTGCAAGCTTGATCGCTGGGATCATAACCGAGAAGGTACTTCCTTCCCTCCTTCCCTCCAACTCCAACCCTTCTCCTTTTGTCTCTCTTAGAATAGACACAGACAATAGAATCATATCATTCACTGTTCCTCTATTAATGTGGGGTATTTCTGTTACTTGAGCAGGGTGTCATCACAAAGGCAGACATCGACGCATTCGACATAAAAGCTTTCGTGGCAAGCAAAGCATAATGCACCTGTTCAAATGAGGCAGCCTAGTCAGTAGTCATTGACTCTGTGTAATAACATCGCCATCAGCGAGATTCTCTCGATGTGAAACTTGTGCTCTAAGGAACCATTTTCGTGTCTGCTGCTATCAAGATGAGATCATCATGCTCAGCTATTCTGTTGAACTGTTGTGAACATATTTACAGAACATATGCTATATTTATTTATCAACTATTTTGAATATACAAGAAAGAAAATTACTTTTCCCAAAAAAAATTACCGCCCCAGTCAAAATCTTAGCTGGATCAGGCCGTGAGAAACGGACAGCATCTGTATACTGGAGCCCAACTGCATTCAGCCCAAAGGCCCACATTGTGCTAGGTTTTCTTCCGGTGACTAGCATTCGGCTTGGTATAAATAACAGAGCTCATTCATCCCATTCCAGCAAAATCCAAGGTCAAAGAACATTCAAGCAGGAGAATAGAAAGAAAGAAAAAAAACAAAGGGGAAAGGGATGTCGGGAATCCGAGGAACAACGAATCTGTCCGAGGAGAAGAAACCCAATGTTGATAGAGAGCGCATCGATCTCAAAGTTACAGACCAGGTAAATAGTAATAAAACCCCCTCTACTCAGTGGTTTAGATTTTTACAGTGTAGTCTACTTCTCCATTGTTGTAGTCACAAACCCATAACTCAATCCATTGATATGTTGGGTTGGGCAGTTAAGGGCACTGTTGGTTATGGGTTGGTTTAGGGTTTTGCTAGGTTCTGTGAAATGTGAATGTTGTTTCTTTCCCCTGGCTCATGAACACTGTTAGAAGCAGAGCATCTGCTTAGTTGTCAAGGCAGTGTTGTAGCAGCATCCCCTGGTATACATTGAGAAAACATTAGAAAGGGGTAAGATGGCAGACTGTCGCGCTCTTGTTCTCGAAGAAGCGCTTCCCTAATAAACACCAGGTAGTTTGGCGTAGTTAAGTTTAGTTTCTTTGCTGATAAGATATGATGAAATGTATAATGTGAAGGAGGGGAAGGAGATGTTGTTCAAGATATGGAGGGACAGCCCCTTGAACAAGCTTATGAACGCCTACTGTGAGCAGCGGAAAGTGGTTCCTAAAACCTACGTGTTCTTATATGACGGCCAAATAATCCATCCTCTCAAGACTCCAGATGAGGTCTCTCTCTCTCTCTGTTTCTGTCTCTGTCTCTATCTCTGAATGTGGGTGGTTTGTGATTTTTGGTGTTGACACATGCAGCTGGAGATGGAGAATGGAGCTGAGATCGCCGCAATGCTTCATCAAACCGGTGGCTGCAGCTTGACCAAGTACTGATGAATGCCCCTACAACATCCCAAATGTTTGAACAAGGGTTTGTAAGATATAGATATATGCCCATATTTTGTTAAGCAAACTTACTGCATGAGGAGGAGGGGTTTCTTTCTCTTTGGTTTTGTTGAAAGAGGAGAGTTTTTGATTAGGTCCTCTATCTGGCTAGGTCGAGCGTAGTTTGATATGGTTTCGTGGTTTGAATCTAGGATGTGTAGGATGTCATGTATAATCCTCGGGTTTTCCTATGACTTACTGGTTAGCGGGGGAGGCTTAACCTCTCTATTCCCCGTCGTTCGCTTGTGGATGAATGCTTATTACGAATGGTGCTTGTTGTTCATAGTCGGTAAAACATTTAGTAGTATTCTCGTATTATTATGGAATCATCTCATTGTCCATCTCTCATTGTTTTCATTCTTACAGACTAACTGCATATGAAATGCTTTAGTACACGAGTTAATGAATAGAAAGATGGTTTTATCAAGTGTTGGTACTCCTATTTAGTCGGAGCGGATTATGTTATATCCATGTATTACTTGCAACGCTACTTCACTGTGTATTTCATGTTGTTTATGCAACTAAATAACGAATTTTTTTTTCCATTGAAATTTATTTCGTTTCTACTTTCCTGTGATTTAATAACATGATTAAACCATTAAATGAAGAACAAGCACAAAATCCGATTGGATTAACATGATATATATATAAAGCTATGGGGAAAAAAAACATCTTTGTTATCGATAATGATCGAAAGAAGCATATCCAATCGCCAATATCCATCAACATGAGTAACCTAATCTTTACTCACGAGAACAAACAAGCGAGGCGATCAACTATCCATTACGAAGCATCGTCACATTGCAAAACAAATCATTTTTAGTTTGGTGCAATTCAAATTTTGCCCAAATCTTCTTGTACTATACTACTAATCTAATTAAAATGAATATGGGCTGTGCTAAATCTTTCAAAGCCCAAAAAAAAAACATTTCGAAGCCCAACCCATCTAATTAGCCAGGCCCCAAACAGCAGTCTGTTAGGTTTTTCCGAAGCCGTAAATGATTCGGTAACTTTCCCTGTACTCTGTTTTACTCCTCTACCCATATAAATACAAAAACCTTCTTCCCATCGAGAGGTAAAATCTCTTACGGAGGCAGAAACCGATCGAAAGAGCAGAAGGAAGAGGGCGAAGAACGATGTCAGGAACCACAAATAATCAAGATTCGACGGATAAGAAACCCGCCATAGATCCAGACCGCATCGATCTCAAGGTTAAAAGCCAGGTAAGAAAAAAATTCACGTTGAATCGTTGTCATCTGAGTTTTGGGTTTCGACGTTAGTGTTTTTAGGGGTTTTTTTTTTCATTTTTTCTTTCATTTGCGAGAACTGATCCAAAATCCACTTGATTCTGGGGTTCTCCGGCCCAATTGCTGTTTTTGTTTCTGTAGTGTGACAATTATATGTCTCGTGAGTCGTGATCAAGGGTATTTGAGATTTTTTTTTGCGTGTATGAACTTTTTCTCGTTAATTTGATGTTGGCATTAGTTATTAGTTCGAATTTGATAACGACGAGGTCTTTTCTATAACACGGTAACACCGGAGCTCCGAACAATCTTAGAAATCGGCTTTGGTTGTAAGGGTTTTAGTGCGCATGTGATGTTGGTCGCAAGATTCGAACCTATTCGAACGAGTCGTTTCATGTTCTTAATTAACATCACAATAGTGTTTTTGATTAATTGTTTTGGATTGATGTGTTTAATTGAGTGGGTTAATTGTTGATTATTAGGATGGGGGCGAAGTGTTCTTCAAGATAAAGAAGAACACCCCACTGAAGAAGCTGATGAACGCCTACTGCGATCGGCAGTCGATGGACTTCAACACCGTCGTTTTCCTGTTCGACGGTCGCAAGATCCGCCCCGAGCAGACTCCGGTCGAGGTCGGCCGGCGATCTCATTATCTCGCTCTCGCTACATATATTTCCCTGTTACTTAACGAATCAAATCAACTTAATGAGTATTTTTATTGTTTTGTTTGTGGGTGAAAATTGAACAGCTGGAGATGGAGAATGGAGACGAGATAGACGCAATGCTTCATCAAACCGGCGGCGATTGCGGCGGCTGCGTGCAACCGTGTTCTTATTTTTGAACGGTGTAATTTTTTTTTGCGAGTTTAATTAGGTGTAAGATTTAGTGACGGGTGTTTTTTTTTAGCAACGGTTTTGCTGGAGATGTACTTCTTGCTCGAGTTTGTGTTCTTTCAGTTTAACTTTCGTATACTGTCCTTCAATAGTGGTTGCAGTCGCGGCCTTAGGGTTACCCCACAAGAAAATTATCGTTGTCATTTACGGTAGGAATTGTCTAGGTAATTAAATCGCTCTATCTAAAGCGATCTGTGGCTATAACAAGATCTATGTTCAATTTGATTGTTGTTGTTATCTCGAAGATGTGCGAGAAGCTCTAACAAAAAGCGACGGAGTTTTATGTATACAGATTAAGGTTATCTCTGACATTTGAAAATTGATGATCGAGCTAAAAGTGATATTGAAGGAATCATCATGATAAATGGAAGGGTTTGCAAGTACAAATTGCTTCTTGTTGTTGAAGCTATAGATGATAAGATCAGATTTGACAAGGTTATAGGAAAGTTGGATGATTTTTCCTCGTGTAGTAGATTTATACTTACAACAAGGTGTACTAGGGTTTTAGATTTTCTTCGAGATTGCATATTGTATGAACTAGTAGAAATGAGTAGCCATATCTTCCCCTACAACTTTTTAGCAAACATGCTTTTGGGACGGACAATCCTCTAAAGGAAGATGTGGGGAATATGTGAGGAATTTGTAAAAGTTGATGTTGGGTTTCGTTTAGCTCTCAAGGTGTAGGGTCACTTTTATTTCATAAAGAGAGGAAATTTTGGTAAGAAAAATTTATAGAATTGCATAACATACCTTCTACTACAGAAAACCTAGTGCAAGAGAGACTGAAGATTAGCTACAATGATTTGTCGTACAATGGAAGGTAAATCTTTCTTGACATTGCCTATTTTGTATCGGTGTCCACAAAGATTTACCATACTACATGTGGAGTGGCTGTGATTTTTATCCAAAAATTGGAATCGACACTTTCATTCATAGATCTTTCATAAAACTCGACGAAGGAAACCAATTTTGGATTCACGATCGCTTTAAAGATCATGGGAGAGCCATTGTTATAGAGGAATATGTTCGACATTCATACAACGGTAGCATGATATGATGTACCTAGGATGCCCTAGACATTTTAAGAAATGGAATGGTAGAAACTTTTACCTCTCAATATCATGTCAAGGACGTCGTCAGTGACCATATGCTGAATTGGAAAGGCTGCGACCGCCGCCGACGACTTGGTTTCCGGCGAACCCTATTTTCCAAGTTGAGTTTGTGAATTGGGAATCAGGTTCGAACATCAAATTCAAAAGTCTATGATCGTTAATATTTTTGGGGTGTGTTAATCCTTGGAATGACGGCAAAAACCTTCCCCCCCCCCCCCCCCCCCCCTGTTTATCTTCTTTGGGCTCGGACATAACGGCCCATTCTCTAAAAGAAGCGTTCGGTCCGACGCGGCTACAGCTTCAAGAACCCGGTAGCCATTATATAAGCAAAGATATTCTTAATGATTAAAATACTACGTAAATATTTTGAATGATGCAATCATTTTTTATGTATCGGTTAAAAAAAAATTGTATTAACTCTTTTATAATGATTAAACACTATGTATCACTTAAACATAAGGATAATTATTTATATGTATCACTTATACAAATTGATGGTATATATTATCCGTACTTATTAAGACACTGCGTGAAACTAATGTAGGTAACTTATCTGGAAATTTTGTAAATATTTGATTTCAACTAAATTATTATTTTATTACCACAAAGCGGAGCACGATCCAAAAAAACTAGTATATATTAAGATACAATCTGGCTAATTGCTTTAAACTATTCATAATTATCTCTATAATACTTAAATAATCCAACAATTACTAATCGAGTTTATGTCATCAGAGGAGGGTGATTTGTTAGCCAAAATATCATACCATTATCCTAATTACACAACAGTAAATTGTCATTGATCATGGAACACAGAGCAGAGTTGAAGGGAGCGCGACGCAAATTCTTAAAAAGGGTAAACCGAGAAAAGTATGAGGATTATAAATTTTCTTGTCACTCTAATGATAATTACCTTAGGCCCTTTTAATGAGTAAAATTACCTAATGTAAGGGTACACAAGTTTTTCCATTTCACAAAATTTGTGAAGTAGGAATCCTTATTTAAAAATGAGTAGATGATTTATGAAGTTTTTTTTAATGGAGATGATTTATGAAGTTGTGACAAGTGAGTTTCATAAATACTTAAAATATAAGCAAACATACATGAATTTGTTTTATATGTAAATTCACATTTCTTCTCCAATTTAATAAAATTAAATGTAGATATCATCAATCAATTATCAACCATTAATCAATCAATCAAATATATTACACACTTTATCAAATCATACTTGACCATTTTAAGTTTTCTGAATTCTCATGCATCCACGTCAGCATTGATTTTCAACGTCACTCTTATTATTTCAGCTTTTTTTTTAACTCAGCACTTATTATATATAAACAAAGATATAAATAATTATTACTAGGATTCAAACACGCAACTTGCAAGTCCCGTATTATTACGGTGTAAAATTTCCAACCAATAAGATAAACTTTATTTGATTTGATCGTATTCATCGCAAAACTTACAAGATAAATTTCATTAATTATGTTGATTATCATAATATGATTGAGGCTATCATATCACTGAGTGTGTTTAATACATTGCCTCCGATTTGTGATCTTTTGCAATTTATCAACAGAACCAATATATGATTATAAATGAATTATGATTTTAGATAATTGATAGTAGTAAAAACAAAGCTAGTTGTTTTAAGTTGGGATTGAACAATTACTTGTCCTCTGGTCACCATCAACACACAATGAATAAATTACTAGGCTTTGATGATAGCGTAGTTTGCAGCAGACAAAGTAGTCGTCCCAGCAGCAGTTGCTGTGTTATACCCAGGATGAATGCAGCAGCAAAGCCTGTTCCCGAATCTAGCAGCAACTGATTTCGCCAAATGCTTCACTCTCATCCTCATCTTCCTCCTCCTCATCCTCCTCCTTATCCTTCTCTCGATTCTCAGGTACCGTAACTCCTCCGACTCATCAAGTCGATTGACCTCGATTAGTTTCTTGCAGCCCAAAATATTAAGCCTCTCCAACTTCTTGAGACCAGACAGATTTCCCAACTCCGTTATTGACTTGCAATCATGCAGGTTGAGCTCTCTCAATGACTCCAGTCCCTCGACTCCCTCCAACCCAGTCAGCTCTATGCATCCCTTAAGTTCCAAATACCACAAATTCTTGAGGCCGGATAAGTTGGGCAGCCTCGTGATTGAAGGACACTTATCCAGACTTAGCTTCTGTAACGACTCCAACCTGTTGATCCCCGCAAGATCAATCAAGCTTTCGCAAAAGCAGAGGGATAATTCCTTGAGATTGCTGAGCTCGGACAGACCAGGAAGCTGTCGGATCGAAGGGCAACGCTCCACTAGCAGCAGTTCTAACGACACCAATCCCTCCAACCCTTTAACCTCTGTCAACTCTGGACACCATTCGATGTTCAACCGTTTCAGATTGACAAGACCGGTGAGATCAAGTGATGGTTCCTGACCAAACAATTGGTTGGAGAACGTCAATTCTTCCAATGCTCCCAGAAGTTGAAGTCCATCCATGTTTTCCAAGCGGGGACATTTCTCGATTGTCAGACGGGATAAAGACTCCCCGAGGCCGTCCATGCCTTGGATTTCGACGAGATTCCTGCAGCGGCTAACCTCCAGATCCTTCAACTTGCTCAAATTCGCCAGACTCGGCAGCCTCTCCAGATTGACGAAACTCAAGATCAGGGTCTTGAGCAGGAGCAGATTCTCAAGTCCGTTGAGGCTGTTCAGATTCGAGCAATCGCTTATCACCATATTCTCCAGCGCCCTCAGCTCTCCCAGGCCGCGAATGTCAGCCACCTCGACACGTGAGACTTCGAGCTGGGTAAGATTGCACAAATTCTCTAGGCTGGGGAGTTCATTCAAATATGAGCAACCAAAGACCTTAAGGCTGGTTAAAGATGCCTGAGCAGCAGTAGCAGCAAGGGAAGTTGCCCCCTCGTCCTGGTCCTGCCGCAGCAGTGGACCATAGTTAGGGCAGCTCAACATGCAGCCCTCCAGAGTCAATTCCTTCAAATTGGGAAGCCGCCAAAAGTCGCCGGGGAACCAATAGCCCTTACAGCAGATAAGGAATTCCAACTCCTTGAGCTCTAGCAGATTTGGGACCCCAAATGATGGACCCAAAATGGATAACCTCTTTAAGCTCCTCGGAAGCCTGGGTATCTCCATACAGTAGTTTGCCGCCTGCCACGAAGTCGATCCTAACGACAAGATTTTGAGAGAGGACAAGTTTTCCATCCCGGCAGGCAATTCTGTCAAACCGGTCACACTCACGTCCATCTCCTCCAGTCGTTGAAGGTTTCCATTGTCACCGCCACTAATGACTAACTCCGTTATGGCGGTTTCGTGGAGTATCAGCTTTTTCAGATTCTTGAATTTGCCAATGTGTATCTGTCCTTCCATTTTGCGACACCACATGAAGTTGATAATCTCAAGACTTGTGCATCTGGACATGTCAGGATATTTTGTCAACTCGATGCAATTGAATAGATTTACTGCTTTCAGCTTTGTTGCCGCCTGTGAATTGTGATAAATAGTTAGTTATACGCTGTAACATTCTCTATACGTCACAGAATTGTTATATGTCATATATGAAATCCTGAGAATGACAAGAGAGAAATGAATTACCTTTACTCCGCTCCAACCCTTCCAGTTATCCTTCACAGTGCAAGAATACAAATCAAGTACCGCCAACTTCTTCACGTTAATATTATATGGGATTGATGCACAATCAAACAAACGAAGGCAACATATATTTGGAAGGACCTGACTGAAATCCCCCATCATCTGCCCATATCGCACGTCCAAATATCTTAAACCTGATAGTTTCTCAAAATTCTGGCTTTTAAGCATCTCATTACTGTTGGCATGTATTTGAATAGCTTCCACCCGTTCACTTCCCTGTACACAAAAAGAAACTAGTTAGTACACTTGAGCATACATAAATATCACCTAATACAAAGGAAGAAGTCACCGAACTATTTGACAGAAATATTTGCCTGTCTATTCCTTAACATGTCGAGGGCATCGTCAGTAGACCATATCCTACTGCGGTTGTATGGATGTCGAACATCTTCCTCTTTAACAATGGCTCTCCCAAGATCTCTGATGTGATCGTGCATCCAAAATCGGTTGTTTTCCTTGAATTTCATCAAATTTCTATGAATAAGAGTGTCGATTCCACTTTCTGGATAAAAATCACACCCACTCCACAAGTAGTAAGGTAAATCTTTCTCGTCGCCAATAAAAAAACATGCGATGTCAAGAAAGATTTGTTTTTCATTGTACAACAAGTCATTGTAGCTAATCTTCAATCTCTCTTGCAACACATTTTCAGTAGTAGAAGCAATGCCTCTATATTCCGTAAATGTGACTCAACTTTAGAAACGACATCATATACAATAGCGCCCTCACTGTGGCATCAACAAAGAATTTGTCAAGATACACAACAAACTATAAGCAATAAATTTCATGAGAGGTAGTAACAGTTTGTACTCAAAACAGGTCTAACTAGTATGTAAGAAATGCAGTGGAGTAAACAAATTAAAAGACATCTACCTACTAATTACCTGTGGGATTCTGTAACGTGCCATCCCTTCATTTTCCCGACTTTTAGAAGTGCTTCCTTCCATTCTTTCACGGTTTGCGGGGTATGTTTGTGAGCGTGCTCTTGAAAGGCTTGTTGATAAGGACCCTGTTGCTTTCTTACATCTCTGGGATCAACATAGTAGAAAATGGGGAGGATGATGTGTCCCTTTCCTTGCTTCCAGCATTTCACCATTTGAGCCAGTTCCAGAAGGCACCATTTGCTGTAAGCATACCGCTCGCTTAAAATAGGGATGTAGATCTTCGAGTCCGGGATGGCAAGGACCAGGGAAGACTCGATCTCTTCTCCCTTCTCGAGCTCTTCTTCGTCCCTGAACGTGCGTATCTTGACACGCTCTAAGGATCTGTAGAGATGATCGGCAAATTTCTTCCGGATTGACCCACTGAAGCTCAGGAAAACCTCGTATTCCCCTGTTGGAAGAGCTGCAGGCGGCGGCAGGGTAGAAGAAGAAGAAGAAGAAGAAGAAGAAGAAGCGACGGAGGCAGAGGATTCCATTTCTCGCTGCATCGACGATTCAAAGTGAACAATCGCGACTGATACCAAAAGACCACCAACGAAATAAAAAAGGTGTGAATGTTTTCCAAGACAGAACAGGGGAAAGGACAGAGAAGCTGGGTTTGTATATATTGACGCGAAATTAAGGTCTTTCTCGTATTATTTCTTTATGACCAACTCTACCCACTGCCTCAACTTGCTTGTTGGACAGATTGGCAATTTGGCGTTTGACCTTTGTCTTGTTCTTCAGCCACCACGGCTCTGAGGTCACGCTCTCTTTGGATGCATGCAAATGTCGTCGTCATGAGTTTGGAATAGAAATGGACGTTTTTGTTATAAAATAACCAAATTTTTTATTACCATCTTGGATAATCACTCAAAGTACAGCTAAGCTAGCTGCAAATTGCGGATACAAAACAATTAATTTTGTCCTGCTATGAAGACTATCAACCACTAACCACAAAGTTTATCAACCATGCTTTGAAAATTGTGGATGGTCCAAAACTATCTCCAGGCAGCAAACGATGTGAACACAAAAAGCCTAACTCGCCAATTAGTTAATAAACAGAGGATAAAGGGTAGGAAGCTTCCACACAATTATATTTAATTCACTCAATAAAAAGAAGAAGGTGAGGGGAAATGAAAGGAGGATTAGGCTAATCAAAATTAAGGGAACATATAAGTGCAAAATCCTTGTCTACAAAATTACTATAACCTCTCATCCATATCTACTCATTTATTTGCATCTAACGCGCAAAAAGAAGTCCACTGATAGGGAAGGGATGGTATAAAGATGAGTGTATATAAGGCCAAAAACTAAAAGAAGGTTGGGCCAACCGAAGTTAGATACAATTATACAAACGATAGAGGAACTGAAACTGTACAATTGGCATCGTAGTTTTGGTTGTTTAGCGATCAATGGTGGCAAATAATAGGACAACATCGATCGACCAAATTTGGAGACGACGTTGAATTTCGGGGTAGGAGAGATGTCAATGCAATTCAGAGAGTACAGAATAACCAAATTTTTTATCACCATCTTGGATAATCACTCAATCAAAGTATAGCTAAGCTACCTCCCGATCGTTGTCTTCTAGTTTCTCGTCTTTGGATTTTCTTTCCTTTCCGATCAAATCTTTGTCTGTCGTCTCCAATTAGTAGGGGGAAAGAAGACTCGCGTCAATGGCAGTATTATTACATGGATAGATAAATGGGAAACTGAAGCTGGAATAACTAAGAAAGATAGTGGCGCCTAGCTGTTGAGAGCGTATGTTGTCTTTGTTAGGGATGGAGATTCGATTATCGGTTACCGGTTAACCGGCCGGTTAAACTGATAACCGGCGGTTACCGGTTAACCGATAACCAAAAATTATATGCTTCGGTCGGTGGTCGAAGCTCCTAATAGGTAATTCGGTTAACCGAGTAACCAAAAATCGGTTAACCGACAATAACTGAAAATAATCGACCGACCACCCCCCTCACCAAAACGACGTGAAAATACCCAGTTATGAAGTTTATAACTTTATGTTGTTGAATTTGAGACATTAATTTGGTGATTTAGATGTAGAAATGTAAGTTAGAACCTTTCATTTTAGGCAATTCTAATAATTTTACCTGGTTAAAACTGAACCAACATCATTTTTCGGTTATCTTGGTTAACCGACCAACTAACCGATAACCGACCGGTCGGTTATTGGTTAACCGAGGCATTGGCGTCGGTCGGTGTTGGTAGGGGGAGATGGTGGTTCGGTTAATCGGTAACCGACCAATCGGTTATCGATTATAACCGAACCGAACCGATTCCACCCCTAGTCTTTGTAGAGGAACCAAGAATTAAAAAAAATTCTTCGAGAACACGGTTTTGTTGGCTAACACTCCATTTCTCGTGTTTTATTTTCGTTTACCTATTTCATTTTTCCATTCCATAATTTGACAACAGGAGAAAGGATAAAAATTAATTTACTTTTCCTTATGTTTTATATTTGTTTTCGACTCTGTAAAAATTAAAGTGATAGCTTCCTACTATTTCCAAAGATGACAAAATGTTGTTTCTACGAGTTTCCAACATTTATTTCCTCATTTTTCAATGTAAAATTTCTTTTCCTTCTTATTGATGACGTGCAATGTTTGAATGACATTACTCACAATTATTTCTTTTAATACTTTTATTTTATTCCTCCAATTTTTCTTTTTTATCTAACTTTTCTATTTTCATTAGATATAGTTTTCAGCTTATAGACAATTTGAAATCAAATGAATCAATTCATTTCAATTCGAGTTATTGTCAAGCTTATGAACTTTTTTCATATTCGCCAAACCAAGTTGCTTAGGGATATATAATTCCTATGTCAATTCTCTAGTCAGGCCACATCAACCATTCTCGTTTTCGTTGAAGTTCTTCAATAAAACATCCAAGAGTTAAACAACCGGAATATCCTTTTGTTTAAGCAATAAAACGTGCGTAGATGGCATAAACTAGGTCGTGTGAATGATGATTTTTCCACTTCTCTTTTTATCTCTTCACTGTACAAATAGAGGCGCAACATCTATACGTTGAAAAAATTCTGGAAATTCTCAGTCATAGTTTTCTATTCTTATTTATTTTTTATGGACCGTTGGGAAGTCTATCTTCCTTCTATGAAGACCATCAACCACTAACCACAAAGTTTATCAACCTTACTTTGAAAATTGTGGATGGTCCAAAAATATCTTCAGACACCAAACGATGTGAACACAAAAACCTACCACACCAATTAGTCAAATAGAGGGTAAGAGATAGGAAGCTTCCACAAATTATATTTAATTTACTCAATAAAAGAAGAGGGTGAGTGGAAATGAAAGAAGAATTAGGCTAATTAAATTAAGCCAACATATAAGTACAAAATACTTGTCTACAAAATTATTATCATATCTCATCCATATTTACCCATTTAATTGTATCTAACGGCAAAAAAAAGAAGTTCACTGATAAGGAAGGGTATAAAGATGAGTGTATATAACGGCAAAAAAAAAAAAAATCGACCGATCGAAGTTAGATACAAACGGGAGAGGAGCTGAAGCAATACATATAGCAACGTGATTTTGGTTGTTTAGCGGTCAATGATGGCAAATAATAGGACAACATCGATCGACCAAAGTTGGAGATCAACCAAAGGTGATGTAAGCGGAATCCGAGAATCCGAACTCGCTCACGAATCAGAATACATAGTTTCCCTTCTTCTTCTTCTCTAACTTTTCTAACTTTTCTCTCTGCCTTCTCTCTTACTTCCTTCTTCTCTAGGCAGTCATGGGGGCTGCTGCCGGCGTCCATCCGACCTTAGCCCTCCGCCCCCCTTTTTCAGTTATTGTTGTCCATCCTTCCTTTCGTAGTATAGTCTTCCACTCTTCCTTCTCTTCTCTTTCGCATGTTCCAGCCTTTTGGTTTAGCTTCTTTTCGTCTGTGCATGTTCCTCCCCTTGTGGGTTTCCTTCCTCCCCCTTCGTGGGGTGATCTTTTGCCCTCTGATTTGATTTTTCGGATCTGGAGATGTGTGTGCTCTAAGATGCAAAGGAGGCTAGATCTTTTAGATCTGGCTCGTTTTCTCCTCATCCTTCCTCTGTCTACCTCCTTGCTTCACTTTGCAGGTGCTTGTGATTCGAAGACGCGGCCATTGGCTTGGACACGACTGGAGAGCTTGAAGACGGAAGTTTTTTTCTCTGTTACCACCGTCTGCCGTCCGATTACTCTGATGTATTCTCTTGTGAATGGTTGCCGAGATGCAGACGACGATTGGCTCGAGGAGGCTTGTGTAGAGGTTCTCCCTTCCTCATCCCTCCACTCGGGGAGGCTGGTTCCTCAGGATTTGGCTGGTGGTGGCGGCGGTCCTTTTCCAGCGACGGCGGCGGAGGTTCCAGAGGAGGGCATTGAACGACTAGGGTTAGAAGACTGAAGCTCTGGTTTTGGCCCATGGTCTGGGCTCTATTGAGTCTCTGGACTTTTGTTTGGGACTGTGTTTTTTGTCTTTTAGCCTGTTGTTGTTTAATTGTCTGTAAACTTTTCCACTGGGCTTGGCACATTTGCTCTTAATGAACTTAACATTATAAAAAAAAAACTCTCACTTTTTAGGGGTTTTCTGGGATTTCCTTAAGAACACAAAAATAAAAGGATAGGATGGAAAAGGATTGTTGTGCAACTTCAACACACGGGAAGAGCCTCGAACAATATCAGGGTAGATGCCCCGACCACGATCAAGGGGAATACTTGATCGATACAGACCTCAACGAGTTTGGAATCCACCAAACTCACATTCAAGAGTACACTCAAGAACAAAATGGTTTTTCTATTCCTCAACGTCTGCCTTCCCATAGGCAATTCCTCCTCTATTTATAGAGTTTACAAAACAATGTATCTACCTTTATTTAAATCTTTAAAATCATTTCCTATCAAATAAGGAATGCAAATACCAAAAGAGAAAGAAAATAAACTAATAATCCACCAAAAGGGAATGGAAATCAAGCAAGGATCCGCTCAAAAGGGAAAGGAAATAAAGCAAGAATCCGTCAAAAGCAATGACTTATTCTTCAAGTAATTCCTTTCTTCCTTCTGCTGCGTGGAATCACAATTGCCAAGGAAAGAATCATGCACACGTGAATTGAGCAGCTTGCTTTGCTTGAGCTGCTTCATCCATCTTAAATGCTCCTAGTTGATCCGTGTATCTCTGCACTCGAACCTTCCGTTTAGGGCCACGAAAATTGAATATTGTACTAATCAATATCACATCAAAAGGTATCACGATATAGTGTGATGATATGACATGATGATAGGACAATGTTTGCTGTGTATAACGAATATTTACTAACTAATTACTACTCAATTGTGAAAAACAACTGTGGTATTTATAGTAGTCATTTTAGTTCAATTCATTTTCATCAGGTGCATGCATGTTTCGTCTAAACCGTACATTAATTAAGCATATCATGCTACCGCAAAGAAAGTTACATAAAACCCTACTTAGCTATCAATTATTGACGGGAAACAAGGTATCAAAGTGGCTTCAGACTGTGTAAGTTGGATTAGGAAAACAAGGTTTCAACTAATAAAGAATCAACATCTAGAGATGGTTAAAGGGTGGATCATTTGTTGAGATGGTTAAAGGGTGGCCATCGTCAACTCAGACTCTGTGGCGTCAATAGTTTAAACGATGTATTCTAGTCTATTATCGGTAATTGTGGAAAGAACGTAATAAGCGCATTTTTATGGATCAGTATAGTTCATGGCAGATTGTTACCCGAAGATCATATTCCAGGTTTTTCACTGGGTATCTGGTGCTGGAGTGATTAATAGGCAACAGGTTGAAGATTGATTGACTTCTCTCCATAGAATATTTTATTTAATGCATCACGTTTGAATTTTTAACATCACCATTCTCAATGACGATACAATTTTCCTAATTTAAGTATGAGTTATTGTTTAGATCACCCGTACATACAACGGTAACAACTCATTTAACTCAACAACTTGTTCTCGAGAGATTACCTTGTAAATAATTCCATACTTGAGAGTAAATTGAATATGTATGTAGGGATGGCAGGCCCGGGCCCGTTAGCGGATACCCGCCCGAGGCCCGCCCGTTAAGGGCCCAAACGGGCTGGTCGCACAGGCCCGTCAACGGGTGGCGGGGAAACCGGGATCCGTCAACCCTGGTTTTCGGGTGGGGTTGGTTTGGTCACTATCCTCCCCGTAACCCGCCCGGTGGGTTACCCGTGCACCAAAACTACGCAGTTTCGCCCTCCATATATATATTCGTGTTCTGTGTTGAGAAACCCTAGCAGCCGCCCCTCATTCCTCATTTTGCAAATCGCAGACCAAAAACACCAAACCCTAGTTTCCTTCTTTCTCTCTGCCTCTTCTCTGGCGAATCGCAAGATAATCGCGATTTTTTGCCTTTTCTCCTCTCCAAATCCTCGAATCTCTCCTAGTTTCACTACGATCTATCTTCGATTCCTCCATTCGACCAATTGCATGGCTGGAAGAGCAACGATCCGACGCCGATTTCGTCGAGCACAGGCCAAAAATGAGTCATTTGGACTTCAAATCCCTGATTGTTCGTCGATAACAGATAAGTCAATTCTAGTTTTTTTCTTTTCTTTCGATTATCTTCGTTGTATCCTCAATCTACTGACTCTTCTTGACACTCGTACTGCTATATATAGGGGGATTTCAGAGGTCACCAGTCACCATCCTGACCTTCGTCCTTCGCTAAATTTCTACCCATAACTGAGAACACCCAGTCCACAGAGAGTAGAGACAGAGAGATTGCGACGAGCATCCAGAAAGAGTCCAAGTCTTTTTCTGGGTAAGGATCTTGAACTCGCTTCCTTTTTCTGGGTTTGTGCCTTTGTGGTGTACTGGTGTTAAAACAGACATGCATGCTTGTCTCCTATTCTTTTTTTTTTTTTGTTCGTTGTTCACTCTTTTTTGGCCAGGTTGGACTCATTTGAAGCTGTATTGAAGGACTGAACTCAGAGTCTCTGACGAGCAACTGAGCGAGTGATAGTGATCATCAGTGAGCAGTCTACTGTCATTGGGTACTCGACAGTCCTCAGAAAAACAGAAAGACAAGGTAATCTCGTTCTCCTAAGTCGTAACCAGTAGGCAGTAACCATTGTGTTTGTTGTGTTGCTTTGACTTGTTAATGATAATAAACTTTAATGGTAACCACTATGGCTTGCTAATGATAATAACTTAGTTAGAAGAAGTAAACTGTAATGGTAACCACTATGACTTGTTAATGATAATAAACTGTAATGGTAACCACTATGGCTTGCTAATGGTAACCACTAATCCACTATGGCTTGTAAATTGTTGAAAATGGTGTCCTGTTTGCTGGTTAGAAGAAAAAATGTTGTCTAGTTGAAAATGGTGTCCATTTAAGTAAGGAAAAATGTAAAATGAAAGGTCTAATGACTCTAATCAGTGATATATAACTTGATTATGTTCAGATGGAAGGTGCTACTGCTAATGCTATGAATGTTGATCAACATGTCCCTGAAAATGGTGTCCAAGTCCAACCTGAACAACCTCCTCCTGTTCCAAATAATCCGATTAATGGTAATGAGGAAGAACTTGAAGCACAACGTAAGTTAACCTCTAATGTGTGGCCTCACTTCCACAGAGTTAGGATTAATGGGGTAATGAAAGCTAGGTGTAAGTACTGTCGTAAACCCCTTGGTGGGGAAACAAGTAATGGAACTTCACACCTGAGAAACCATATCAAAACATGTATCCAGAAGAGGATACATGATGGTTCTCAAAAAATACTTGGCCCAACTATCAACCTGGTGGAAATCCTCAACTCTTTGCTTCTCAATACAATTATGAGGTTTCTAGGAAGGAACTTTGTTCTATGGTTCTGGTCCAGGAGTACCTCCTTAGCCTTGTTGATCATGTGGGTTTCAAACGTTTTTGCTGTTCTCTTCAACCTCAGTTTGCTGTCCCTAGTAGAAACACAGTGAAAAAGGATATTCTGGGTCTGTATGGGGTTGAGAGGTCTAAATATCAGACAATGATTGATGGAAATTTGGGCAGAATTTCAGTCACTACTGATTTGTGGACTGCCACAAATCAGAAAATGGGGTATATGGCAGTAACTGGTCATTTTATTGACAACTCTTGGAAGCTTCGTAACATAATGTTGAGGTTTATGTATGTTCCAACCCCTCACACTAGTCAAAGGCTAGCTGATAGGTTGTTTGATTCACTTCTTGATTGGAACATTGATGGTAAGTTGTCCTCAATCACACTGGACAACTGTACCACCAATGATTCAATGATATTCCATATGCGAAATAAGCTTGTGAGCAATGATCTCTTGCTTGATGGTAAACTGATTCATATGAGGTGTTCAGCTCATATTTTGAACTTGATTGTGAGGGATGGTTTGGATGCAATCAAAGATGCTATACATTTGATTAGGGAGAGTGTAGTTTACTGGAATTCTACACCTAAGAGGGTTCAAACCTTCTTTGAAGTTGTTAAGCAACTAAAGTTGACATTTGAGAAAAAACTGGTACTTGATTGTCCAACTAGATGGAATTCCACATACCATATGCTCTCTGTTGCTCTTCAATATAAGGATGTTTTCTTTCGTTTGAGCTTGAGGGACAGTCAATACACATCTGTTCCTTCTAGTTCACATTGGGAATTTGCATCTGTTGTGATTGATAAGCTGGAAATATTTTCTGAGATAACTCAGTTATTCTCTGGTTCCAAGTATCCTACTGCCAATCTTTTCTTCCCAAAGATTTGTGACTTGAGATTGAAACTGAATGAGTGGGGTCTTGACCCCAACCCTGTGATTTTTGGAATGGCCAGTCAAATGTCTGAGAAGTTTGATAAGTACTGGGATGATATCCATCTTGTACTTGCTGTTTCAGTTGTTTTGGATCCTAGATATAAGCTCCATGTGATTGAATACTATGCCGGGAAGTTTGGGAGTATGGAAACTGACTTGGTTGGTGATAATATCAAGAAGATTATTTGTGGTTTGATTCTTGATTATCAAACCAAAGCCGAGAAGAATTCTGGTTATGAAACTGGAACTTCTTCTGCTAGTTCTGGATCTGTCTCGGCTACTGAACTTGACTTTGAGCTCTTTGTAAGTCAAAGGAAAAAGAGCAAGAGTTCTTTGATTACTACTGAGTTGGATATGTATCTTGCCGAGGATATTATTCCTCGGACAGCAGACTTTGATCTGCTCTTATGGTGGAAACTTAATGGTCTCAAGTATCCCACCTTGCAAGCAATTGCAAGGGACTTTCTGGCAATCCCAATTACATCTGTTGCTTCTGAAAGTGCATTTAGTTCTGGTGGGAGGTTGTTAGACCCTCACCGAAGCAGGCTTCATTATTCCACTGTTGAATCAATGATGTGCACACGAAGTTGGATTATGGAAGACATGCAACGAGGTAACATGCAACTAAATCTCTAAATTCTAGTACAACTAATTTTGTTTAAGTGTAACTAATATTTGTATACACTTTTCTGCAGATTCGGAGGCTGCTGCTGTGGAGGCATTGGAGGGAGTCTTCTCAGCACTGTCAGTAGAAGAGGCAGAACCTGGGGGTAAGAAAATTAGTGCATTTCTAATTTTGTTCATTGAGATTTGAGGTTGAACTAATGTGTTTTGCTTTCTGGTTTTTAGGTCCAGAAATGGTGTTCCTGAGATCACCATTTGGCCATGAAGACTGAACCATTCTCTACTGTCCAGCCAGGTTAATTACTTTAAAACTTCTTCTCTTTTGTTGCAAGAACATGGAGTTTGTTGGTGTTACACTGTTACTGGTTAGGCTTAGGGAGTTAAGTCTTTTTACTTGAATGTTAGTGCAGAATTTCAATTGATGAATGATGACTGCCGCTACCTGCTATTGCGTAAGATGGCTAATGGCTTGATGGGTTATGGAAGGCTGCTGTTGGTGAATTTCAATTGATGTATTTCAATCGAAGGAAGGCTGCTGTTGGTGCAGAATTTCAAGTTGAAGCTTCATCTTGCTCGAAGGAAGGCTGCTGTTGGAATTGATCTCAATAGTTAGGATGGCTTATGGCTTTGTTTAGCTAATTAGCTTAGTTGTTCTTGCTTTGAATAAAACTCGGCAATCAGACTGTTGAGAATGGATTCTCTTTTGTTGATTTCAGTTTGGATGATTTGATACTTTGCTTGAATTTTGATTGTTGATCTCAACTTTCAAGTTTCGAATGTTACTGATGTCAGGTTCAGGGTTCAGTTTTTGAGATCTTTTATAAGTTTATTATTGATAATAAAAGGAGATGTCAGATTTTCAGGTTTTTTTTTTTTTAATGTACTTTGTCGTTTTGGTTGGCATTGTTACGGGCTTTTTAGACCCGTGCGCACCCGAAAACCCAGCGGTGACGGGGATGGGTATATTACTAGGCCCGGAAGCCCGTTTGGGTCGGGGACGGGTAAACCCGAAGCCCAATGTGGGCGCGGAACGGATACAGGGTACCCGGCCCCGATCTGCCCCCGTTGCTGCATGTATGTGAGTTTTTGTGCTGCAACGCCAGATTCGGGCTCACGCATAAGAGGCCCAGTATTGCAAGCCCAGGAGGTAACCGATTTCAAGAGTCAAGCCCACCAAAGAAGTATTGTCAACGCCAACTAAAGTTGCCGCGAAGAAGCTGGTCAATGTTCTTCGCGGCAACTTTTTGCTTCCCTTCTTCCATTCACACTTCTCGTCATCATCCCAGAGTCCAACCCAAGCAGCCGCACTATGATAAATGCGGAGCTAAATTCCTGATCCCAGTCCCGACATCATCTTCCTCAATCGAATTGGCTCCTCCAACTGTAGGTATGTCTCTCGATTCCCCTGTCTAGCGAATCAAAACTTTTTTCCCCTCTTTTTTTATTTGCGGCGGTCTCTCATATCAATCGCGATTGCTTACTTTGAATCATCGAACCATCCATGGACAGCAGGAAATGGAGTCCTCCGTCGCTGCTTCTTCTGCGCCGCCGCCGCCGCCGCCGCCGCCGCCGCAGTCTGTTGCTCTTCCTACCGGGAATTACGAGGTGTTCATCAGCTTCAGGGGTCCCGACGTTCGCAACAGGTTTGCCGATCATCTCTACACCTCCTTAGCGCGTGCCAAGATCCGCACTTTCAGGGACGAGGAAGAGCTCGAGAAGGGGGAAGAGATCGCGCCTTCCCTAGTCCGCGCCATCCCGGAATCGAAGATCTACATCCCGATTTTAACCGAGCGGTACGCTTCCAGCAAATGGTGCCTTCTGGAACTGGCTCAAATGGTGGAGTGCTGGAAGCAAAAGAAGGGACACCTCATCCTCCCCATTTTCTACTTTGTTGACCCCAGAGATGTGCGCCATCAGCAAGCCTTTGAACAGCACGCTCACAAACACAGCCCGGAAATTGTGAAGGAATGGAAGGAAGCACTTCGAGAGGTCGGACAAATGAAAGGATGGCACGTCACTGGATCCCTCGGGTAATTAGTAATTTGGATCTCTCTGTTACAAATTCTTTCCCCTACTTTGTTGCGTATCTTTACAAATCCTCTTTTGATGATATGCCCACAGCGAGGGCGCTATTGTAGACGAGATACTCTCTAAAGTTGAGTCGCATTTGAGGAGTATGTATACATTAGTGACCGACGAGTTGGTGGGGATCGACGCTCTCGTGGGAGAAGTGACGGCACTGCTGTTGAATTTAGGATCATCTAACGAGAAAGGCATCGTTGGCATTCACGGTATGGGCGGTCTAGGTAAAACTACTTTGTCTAAAGCTGTCTATAACAAGATATGCGCTCGATTTGATCGATGCTGTTATCTCGAAGACGTGCGAGAAACTCTAGCAAAGAGCGGCGGAGTTGTATCTATGCAGAATAAGGTTATATCTGCCATTTTGAAAGGCGATCATCATCAGGTTAAAAGTGTAAGCGAAGGAACTAACGTGATAAAAAACCGAGTTTGCAAGCATAAAATGCTACTCGTTATTGACGATATAGATGACAAGTTTGAATTTGATAAGATTCTAGGAAAATTAGGTGATTTTTCCTCCGATTGTAGATTTATATTTACAACTAGGAATAAGAGGGCTTTAGATTTTATTCCGGAATGTAAACTGTATGAACCGAGAGAAATGAGTCGTCGTCTTTCTCTGCAACTTTTTTGCAAGCATGCTTTTGGGATGGACAATCCACCCATGGAAGACGTTGGTATATCCGAGGAATTTGTAAAAGTTGCTGGGGGGCTTCCTTTAGCTCTAAAGGTGATAGGATCACTTTTGTTTCGCAGAGACAGGAAATTTTGGAAAGAAAAGTTGGTAGAATTACAAGGCTTGCCTTCTACTACCGAAAATATGGTGCAAGAGAGATTGAAGATTAGCTACAATGACTTGTCGCACAATGAAAAGCAAATCTTTCTTGACATTGCTTGTTTTTTTATCGGTAGCCACAAAGATTTACCTTACTACATGTGGAGTAGCTGTGATTTTTATCCAGAAAGTGGGATCAGCACCCTTATCCACAGATCTCTGATAAAACTTGACGAAGAAAACCAGTTTTGGATGCACGATCACATCAAAGATCTAGGGAGAGCCATTGTTAACGAGGAAGATATTCGACGTCCATACAATCGTAGCAGGATATGGTCTACCGATGAAGTTCTGACCATGTTGAGGAACAGAGAGGTAAAAAAAAATTCGTCAATGGTTTGGTGAACTTTCACACCGATATTATATGATATTTGTATATGCTCAAGTGCAATAACTATTTATTTTCATGTACGTTTTAAATAGGGAAGTGAACAGGTGGAAGTTGTCCTTATAGATGTGGAATCTAGAGATGATCATGACAAGCTGCTTAAAAGCAAAAAATTCGAGAAATTGTCAGGGTTGAGATATTTGGAGGTTCGATATGGACACATGAGGGGGGATTTCAGCCAGGTTCTTCCAAATTTACGTTGCCTTCGATTGTGTCACTGCGAATCTATCCCAACTGATATTAATGCGAAGAAATTGGCGGTACTTGATTTGGAGGGTTCCACTGTGAAGGGTGACTGGAAGGGCTGGAGTCGAATAAAGGTATAATCCATTTCTTTCTTTGTCTTTTACATCATAACATAACTGACATACAAAACTTCCATGGTTTATACACAACAAACTTTGGATCAGAACCTTACCACTTGCAGTAACTAACTAGCTATTTATTACAATCCACAGACTGCTGCAGCAAAGCTAAAAGCAGTAAATCTACCCCAATGCTGGAAGCTGACGAAATCTCCTGACTTGTCTACATGCACAAGCCTTGAGTTTATCAACTTTTCGGGTTGTTTCCAAATGAAAGGACAGATGCACATTGGTACATTCAAGAATCTGAAAACGCTGAGACTCGAAAACACCCGCACAACAGAGTTAGTCATCAAGGGCGATGACATTAAAAAGCTTCAACAGCTAGAGGAGATGGACGTGAGCGGGACCGATTTGAGAGAATTGCCTGTCGGGATGGAGAACTTGTCCTCTCTCAAAATCTTGTCGCTAGGTTTAGCAGATTGGGGGGTTAAATACCGGCTGGAGATACCCAGACTTCCGGGGAGTTTAAAGAGGTTGTCCATCTCGTTTTCATCGGGCGTCCCAAATCTGATAGAGCTCAAGCAGTTGGAATCCCTGAGTTACTCTAACGATCCATGTATCCCCGGAGACTTATGGCGGCTTCCCAATTTGAAGGAATTGACTCTGAAGCTCTGTCCTATCAAAGGTCCAATGCTGCAAAAGGACCAGAAGGCAACAACAACTTCTCTTGCTCCTGCTCTGCCGACATCTTTAACCAGCCTTCATGTAGTTGATTGCTGGGAATTGAATGAACTTCCCAGCCTAGCGAATTTGTGCAATCTGACCCGACTCGAACTCCGGGGTGTCAGGGTGGCCGAGATTCGGGGCCTGGGAGAGCTGAGGGCGATGGAGACTATGGTGATCAGATCCATGAGTCTGAACAGCCTCAATGGACTTGAGAATCTGCACCTCCTCACGACCCTGAGCTTGTGGTACGCCACGCTGGAGAGACTGCCGAGCCTGGAGGATTTGAGCAAGTTGAAGGATCTGGAGGTTTGCTACTGTCCGAATGTCGTTGAAATCCCCGGCATGGGCGGCCTCGAGGAGTGTTTATCCCGCCTGACAATCAAAAAATGTCCCAGCTTGGCAAACTTGGATGGACTACTTCAACTTCTGGGAGCATTGGAGGAATTGACTTTGTACGAACAATCGTTTGGCGGGAAACCATCTCTTGATCTCCCATGTCTCGTCAATCTGAAACGGCTGTACATCCGCTCTTGTCCAGAGTTGACGGAGGTTACAGGGTTGGGGAGGTTGGTGTCGTTAGAATGGCTAACTGTGGAGTGTTGCACTTCGATTCGACAGCTATCTGATCTGTCGGAGCTCAAGAATCTCAATGAATTGAACCTCAGTGACTGCCAAAGCTTGACTGATCTCATTGGGGTCGACAGATTGGAGTCATTACGGAAGCTACTGATGAATCGTTGTTGTTCAGTTAGGAAGCTGCCGAACTTATCGAGCCTCAAGAATTTGGAGACTTTGGACCTTGTGGGATGCATAGAGCTGACTGAGGTCGAGGGAATCGAGGGTTTGAAGTCGTTAATAGAGTTGAACCTGCTTAATTGCAGGTCGATAACGGAGTTGGGAAATCTGTCTGGTCTCAAGAAGTTGGAGATGCTTAATATCTTGGGCTGCACGAAACTGGTCGAGGTCAATGGACTTGATGAGCTGAAGGAGTTACGGTACCTAGAAATGGGGAAAAGGATGAGAGCGAGGTATTTGGCCAAATCGACTGCTAGATATGGCAAGGGACTAGCTGCACTGCTCGTGGATCGCTCTCCAACTTCTTGAGAGCAGACAGAGTTCCCAACTTCGTTATTGACCTGCAATCACACAGGTCCAGCTTCATTAACGACTCCAATCCCTTGACTCCCTTCACCATAGTAAGTTCTATGCATCCCTCAAGGTTCAACGTCTCCAAATTCTTCAGGTCGGATAAGTTGGGCAGCTTCCTAATGAGGGCAGCTGCATAATGGTGACCCTACTTGGAGGAATTGTAACCAATCCACGCATATATCTGTTGAAGGCGGCACTCGAGAGAAATCAATCACGCAGATAGGAGCAAGTGCAAAAGGAGAAAAAAGATGAGGAAGGGGAAGAAACCTGCTTCGAAAGTCTGATGATCTGTAAATGAAAAGTGAGTTCATCTACAACGTCAGTGAAAGAGTGGACCTGCAGGCCACCAGCATCATTTTCCTGCTGGGGAGATGCAATTGAGGCCATGAGTTGATCTTCACCAGGAGTACAGCAACATGAAACTGAGCTGGAAACAAACGAAATAACAAGAGTAAGATATTACGTCTTAAATGATTGAAACACCTCCACACCAGAACTTACTTTCACAACACTGAAAGTTGAAACAGATTCATGTCGACATGATGCCCATCTTCCTAGTTAGTTGCTAAACAAGAACACATACCGAATAATATCAGCAGCTGAGATTGTCCGAAAAAATTTCCATTGTTAATACTACTGGTACTTCGGGAGAGAGCATATGCAAAACTAGAGTACATCCACCTTGTACTTAAATCTAGCTCAACAAACAGCAAGACTTCTGTAAAACTCTGGTCACACGTTCCATACCTTAGAAGTTCGATAACCAGAATCAAAGCAACCTTCTAAATCCCTGAATAGAGAGGGTAAGACTCACAGCAAAAGCAAAATGCAAGCCATCAAATGAGCACGAATGTCCAGCTACAACGAAAGGCCAATCGAAATCAGAGCAACAAGTTCAGAACCAGTTAAGCCTAGCAGAGAAGCACCAATGTAACTCATGAAAACTAATCCTCGAGTTCTTCTCACAGGTTTGCACGGTTACAAACAGGCGAGATTCAAAAACTGTGAAAAGACAAATCGAAATGCCTACCACGAGAGCAGGAGGATGAATCAGGCACGGGAGCGGGAGGTTGATTGCTCTGCTGACCGACCTGTCTACGAGCAATAGCGAGCAGAGGGCGGCGAGGGGTTGTGACTGATTTGGGAGTTCGATTACGGCGGGGAGGCGGAGGAGAGCGCTAAGAGAGGAAGATTGCTGCGTTTGAGCGATTTGCACATCAGCCCCCTCAGGTTTTCCTCCTTAAGTCATTCCCTTTCACTATTTTGCCATTTCACTTTTTCCTTTTACGAGTTGGTCAGAATTATATTAAGGAATTAGGGTTAATATTTTCGTATGACCTAAACGTTGACTAAAATAAACATCATGACCAATCTTTTCGATCTATAACATCCTGGCCTGAACTATACACCAAAATAAACAATTTGGCCAAACCTGATGTTTGACCGTTAACTTGGACGGTCAAATGCGTTGACTAACAGTCAACGCGCCACGTCACTGCCAAGTCAGAAGATCTGATAAATATTTAATTTTTTCGTTTTTTATTTTTGGTTTAACTAAGGTATTAGATGATTTTTTTAATTTATAATAATTTAAAATTAGGGAATGTGTGGAAATTGTGAATTATTCTAAATATTTTATGCTGACTTGGCAGTGACATGGCACGTTGACTAACGATCAACGCGTTTGACCGTCCAAGTTAACTGTCAAAAGTCGATCTGGCCAAATTGTTTATTTTGGTGTATAGTTCGGGCCAGGATGTTATAGATCTAAAAGATTGGTCAGGATGTTTATTTTGGTCAAAGTTCAGGCCATACGAAAATATTAAACCTTATATTAACGAAAATGTTCATCCGACCCTCTCTTATATATTATATCTACTATCTAAGCCCTTGAAATCTTTTATTTTAATATGACAATGCTTCGTTTTCCGACATTTACTTATCGAGTTTATGTCATCAGAGTCGGGCGATTTGTTAGCCAAAATATCATATCATTATCCTAATTACACAACGGTAAATTGTCATTGATCATAGAACAAAGAACAGAGTTGAAGAGAGCGACGACGCAAATTCTTAAAAAGGGTAAACCGAGAAAATACGAGGATTATAAATTTTCTTATCACTCTAATGATAATTACCTTAGGACCTTTTAATGAGTAAAAATACCTAATGTAAGGGTACACAAGTTTTTCCATTTCACCAAATTTGTGAAGTAGGAATCCTTATTAAAAAATGAGTAGATGATTTATGAAGTTTTTTTTAATGGAGATGATTTATGAAGTTGTGACAAGTGAGTTTCATAAATACTTAAAATATAAGCAAACATACATGGATTTGTTTTCTATGTAAATGCACATTTCTTCTCCAATATAATAAAATTAAATGTAGATATCATCAATCAATTATCAACCATTAATCAATCAATCCAATATATTACACACTTTACCAAATCATACTTGACCATTTTAAGTTTTCTGAATTCTCATGCATCCACGTCAGCATTGATTTTCAACGTCACTCTTATTATTTCAGCTTGTTTTTTTTTTAACTCAACACTTATTATATATAAACAAAGATATAAATAATTATTACTAGGATTCAAACACGCAACTTGCAAGTCCCGTATTATTACAGTGTAAAATTTCCAACCAATAAAATAAACTTTATTTGATTTGATCATATTCATCGCAAAACTTACAAGATAAATTTCATTAATTATGTTGATTATCATAATATGATTGAGGCTATCATATCGCTGAGTGTGTTTAATACATTGCCTCCGATTTGTGATCTTTTGCAATTTATCAACCGAACCAATACATTATTATAAATGAATTATGATTTTAGATAATTGATAGTAGTATTTTTTTTGACGAATCTAGTTGTTTTAAGTTGGGATTGAACAATTACTTGTCCTCTGGTCACCATCAACACACAATGAATAAATTACTAGGCTTTGATGATAGCGCAGTTTGCAGCAGACGAAGTAGTCGTCCCAGCAGCAGTTGCTGTGTTATACCCAGGACGAATGCAGCAAAGCCTGTTCCCGAATCTAGCAGCAGCCGATTTCGCCAAACGCTTCACTCTCATAATTCTCTTCCTCCTCCTCATCCTCCTCCTCATCCTTCTCTCCATCCCTAGGTACCGTAACTCCTCCAACTCATCAAGTCCATTGACCTCGATTAGTTTAGTGCAGCACAAAATATCAAGCCTCCACAAATTCTTGAGACCAGACAGATTTCCCAACTCCGTAATTGACCTGCAATCATGCAAGTCCAGCTCCTTTAACGACTCCAGTCCCTCGACTCCCTCCAACCCAGTCAGCTTTATGCATCCCTTAAGTTCCAAACTCTCCAAATTCTTGAGGCCGGATAAGTTGGGCAGCCTCGTGATTGAAAGACACTTCTCCAGTCTTAGCTTCTGTAACGACTCCAACCTGTTGATCCCCGCAAGATCAATCAAGCTTCCGCAATCGTAGAGGGATAATTCCTTGAGATTGCTGAGCTCGGACAGACCAGGCAGCTGTCGGATCGAAGGGCAACGCGTCATACTCAGCAGTTCTAATGACACCAATCTCTCCAACCCTTTAACCTCCGTCAACTCTTGACACCAGCGGATGTTCAACCGTTTCAGATTGACGAGACCGGGGAGATCAAGAAATGGTTCCTGACCAAACAATTGGTTGAAGAACGTCAATTCTTCCAATGCTCCCAGAAGTTGAAGTCCATCCATGCTTTCCAAGCGGGGACATTCCTCGATTCTCATACGGGATAAAGACTCCCCGAGGCCGTCCATGCCTTGGATTTCGACGAGATTCCGGCAGTAGCTAACATCCAGATCCTTCAACTTGCTCAAATTCGCCAGACTCGGAAGCCTCTCCAGATTGACGGAAGTCAAGGTCAGGGTCTTGAGCAGGAGCAGATTCTCAAGTCCGTTGAGGCTGTTCAGATTCCAGCAATAGCTTATCACCATAGTCTCCAGCGCCCTCAGCTCTCCCAGGCCGCGAATCTCAGCCACCTGGACACCTGAGAGTCTGAGCAGGGTAAGATTGCACAAATTCGCTAGACTCGGCAGCCTCTCCAGATTGACGGACCTCAAGGTCAGGCTCTTGAGCAGGAGCAGATTCTCAAGTCCGTTGAGGCTGTTCAGATTCGAGCAATCGCTTATCACCATATTCTCCAGCGCCCTCAGCTCTCCCAGGCCGCGAATCTCGGCCACCTGGACACGTGAGACTCTGAGCTGGGTCAGATTGCACAAATTCTCTAGGCTGGGGAGTTCATTCAAATCTGAGCAACCAACGACTTTAAGGCTGGTTATAGATGCCTGAGCAGCAGTAGCAGCAAGGGAAGTTGCCCCCTCGTCCTGGTCCTGCCGCAGCAGTGGACCATAGTTAGGGCAGCTAAACATGCGGCCCTTCAGATTCAATTCCTTCAAATTGGGAAGCCGCCAAAAGTCGTCGAGGAACCAATAGCCCTGATCGCAGATAAGGAATTCCAACTCCTTGAGCTCTAGCAGATTTGGGACCCCAAATGATGGACACAAAATGGATAACATCTTTAAGCTCCTCGGAAGCCTGGGTATCTCCATCCAGATCCAGTAGTTTGTCGCCTGCCACAAAGTCGATCCTAACGACAAGATTTTGAGAGAGGACAAGTTTTCCATCCCGGCAGGCAATTCTGTCAAACCGGTCTTACTCACGTCCATCACCTCCAGTCGTTGAAGGTTTCCAATGTCACCGCCACTAATGACTAACTCCGTTATGGCGGTTTCGTGGAGTATCAGCTTTTTCAGATTCTTGAATTTGCCAATGTGTATCTGTCCTTCCATTTTGTGACACCACGTAAAGTTGATAAACTCAAGGCTTGTGCATCTGGACATGTCAGGAGATTTTGTCAGCATCGAGCACCCGACTAGATTTAATGCTTTCAGCTTTGTTGCCGCCTGTGGATTGTGATAAATAGTTAGTTATACGCTATAACATTCTCTATACGTCACAGAATTGTTATATGTCATATATGAAATCCTGAGAATGACAAGAGAGAAATGAATTACCTTTACTCCGCTCCAACCCTTCCAGTTATCCTTCACAATGCAATAATACAAATCAAGTACCGCCAATTTCTTCACGTTAATATTAGTTGGGATAGATGCACAATGATGCAATTGAAGGAAACATATATTTGGAAGGACCTGACTGAAATCCCCCATCATCTGCCCATATCGCACATCCAAATATCTTAAACCTGATAGTTTCTCAAAATTCTGGCTTTCAAGCATCTCGTTATGGTTGGCATGTATTTGAATAGCTTCCAACCGTTCACTTCCCTGTGCACAAAAAGAAACTAGTTAGTACACTTGAGCATACATAAATATCACCTAATACAAAGGAAGAAGTCACCGAACTATTTGACAGAATATTTGCCTGTCTATTCCTTAACATGTCGAGGGCATCGTCAGTAGACCATATCCTACTGCGGTTGTATGGATGTCGAACATCTTCCTCTTTAACAATGGCTCTCCCAAGATCTTTGATGTGATCGTGCATCCAAAATCGGTTGTTTTCCTCGAGTTTCATCAAAGATCTATGAATAAGAGTGTCGATTCCACTTTCTGGATAAAAATCGCACCCACTCCACATGTAGTAAGGTAAATCTTTCTCTTCACCAATAAAAAAACATGCGATGTCAAGAAAGATTTGTTTTTCATTGTGCGACAAGTCATTGTAGCTAATCTTCAATCTCTCTTGCAACACATTTTCAGTAGTAGAAGCAATGCCTCTATATTCTTTCAACTTTTCTTCCCAAAATTCCCTCCCTCTATGAAACAAAAGTGACCCTATCACCTTGAGAGCTAAAGGAAGTCCAGCAGCAACTTCCACAAATTCGTCACATATTTCCGCATCTTCCTCTGGAGGATTGTTTATCCCAAAAGCATGTTTGCAAAAAAGTTGCAAGGAAAGATGTCGACTCATTTCTTTCGGTTCATAGAACTTGCATTCTGGAATAAAATCCAAAGCCCTCTTATACCTTGTCGTAAATATAAATCGACTTCCTGCGGAAAAATCACTTAATTTTCCTAGAATCTTATCGAACTCAAACTTGTCGTCTATATCATCAAGGACAAGAAGCAATTTGTGCTTGGAAACCCTCTCTTTTATCATGTTTATTCCTTCACTAGCACTTTTAACCTGATGACCAGCTTTCAAAATGGTAGAGATAATCCTATTCATTAGAGATACAACTCCGTTGCTCTTTGCTAGAGCTTCTCGTACATCCTCGAGATAACAACAACGATCAAATTTAGAACATATCGTGTTATAGACGGCTTTGGAAAGTGTAGTTTTACCTAGACCACCCATACCATGAATGCCAATGGTAACTTTCTCGTCGGAAGACCCTAAATCCAATAACTCCATCACTTCCTCCACGGGAGTATCGATCCCCACTAACTCGTCGGTCACCAATGTGTACATACTCATCAAATGTGATTCAACTTTAGAAAGGACCTCGTCTACAATAGTGCCCTCACTGTGGTATCAACAAAGGATTTGTCAAAATACACTCAAGAGTAAGCAAGAAAATAGAGTGAAGTAGTCACCAGAGTTTGTACTCAAGAGAGATCTAACTAGCAAGCAAGAAATGCAGTGAAGTAATCAAAAGAGAAATCTAACTAGTTATTACCTGCAAGATTCTGTAACATGCCATCCCTTCATTTGCCCGACCTCTCGAAGTGCTTCCTTCCATTCCTTCACAATTTCCGGGCTATGTTTGTGGGTGTGCTGTTCAAACGCTTGCTGGTAAGAACCCTGTTGATGTCGCACATCTCTTGGGTTAACAAAGTAGAAGATGGGGAGGATGATGTGTCCCTTCCCCTGCTTCCAGCACTCCACCATTTGAGCCAGTTCTAGAAGGCACCATTTGCTGGAAGCATACTGCTCGCTTAAAATCGGGATGTAGATCTTCGAATCCGGGATGGCAAGGACTAGGGAAGGCGCGATCCCTTCCCCCTTCTGAAGCTCTTCCTCGTCCCTGAACGTGCGGATCTTGGCACGTTTTAAGGAGGTGTAGAGATGACTGGCAAACTTGTTGCGAACATCGGGACCCCTGAAGCTCATAAAAACCTCATAATCCCCTGCGGGAAGAGCAACAGACTGCGGCAGCGCAGAGGAAGAAGAAGCGGCAGCGGAGGATTCCATTTCTCGCTGCATCGATGATTCAAAGAAAGCAATCACGATTGATTCGAAAGACAGCTACAAAGGAAAGGTTTGATTCGCTCTAGACGATGACATACGAAACGAAAAAAGGTTTGAATGTTCCGGGGACAGGGGGATGGACAGACGCACCCGCAGTTGGAGGAGCCAATTCTCTTGAGGAAGATGATGCAGGGATCAGGTGCTTGGTTAGCTAGCTTCACTCGGCTTTTCAAGAGTTTGAATGATGACAAGAAGCGAATGAAGGAAGGGCGCAAGAAGCTGCTGCGAAGAACTCTGACTAGTTGCTAGCTAGCGCGGGAGAGCAAATGAATGGTGAATTATGCAGTTTCATAGAAAATGGGTCTCTATGTTTTGTGGTCATGATTGTCTTATCTCCATTCTTTCGTTTCATCGAAGACTTTTAGTTGCCGTTGCCGGCTTGCCGTTGACGTTGACGTTGACGCTGCCGACACATTTACTGGGCTTGACTCTTGATATCGATTTTCTCTGGACTGGACTATGCTTACGGTATTCTGGGCCTCTTTATGTTTTAGCCCAAATCATTAGTTATAAAACAGAGCAAGGACCAACCCATTACCCTAACATGTGGCAACCGTGATCGATTTGCTTCAACAACTAACAAAACACACAAGACTATTCAACACCCGCGGGTCGACCCACTTTGATCCTGACTCAGTGAGAAAAGCGGGTCGCATGCACTCGTCGGGTCGACCGCTACAAGATACCGGATTGAAAGTCAAATCGTGTCATTTATTTTTCTTGGGTTTGCGAAATGCGCCTATATTCCGATTTTTCTTTTCGCCTAACTCAATCTTTTTAATACTAAGTTGAACATTTGAATATTGATGTTATATAAGTGTGTGTGAATTTTCATCATATGTTGGATCTAAGTACGACAAGTTATTTTTGTGTAATCCTGTATGTTATTACTAATATGTTAGATGAGATTTGATATAATTTATCAAGATAAGTACAATATAATGACTCTTTCCATATTTCTGGGCTAAATCGGGCTAAAAAGGATGACCCATTAACCCTTGAGCCACTAGCTCGACCAGGTTCGGATAAGCTCGCAGAAACACAAAGTCACAAACTGGACTCAAGTGTCACACAAAGCAAAATTCAGTGATCAAACATAACTAAACCAAACGAAACAGTTTGCAACTTGAAAGTATTTTAGACCCTGCATATCTTGGTGACAATTCTTCAAGCATCCTGGTTCCAGTCCTCGCGCCAACACATGACACATCCATCTAGATATGACTTATTGACTTGTGAGTTTCAAAAGAGAACTACTACACAAAATTAGTCAATTCTTTCTAGAAAAATAAATCGAGAAACACCTTCAAAAACGAAAAGCGAACATGTCGTCGCTGATCATTACAATGCCAATATATCAGGGGCGGAGCCAGGATTTGGCGGTCGGGGGGTCGGATTTCTTACTCTATAATCGCGAGAACACGTTAAAATTAATTAAAATAATCAAGGAAGGCAGATTTGTTATATTATTATAACTATACTTTTTTAAGATGGTTAAAATAACTCCAAATAAGATCTAAAGTTCAAATTTCTAACATGATAGGTCCAATATATATTAAAATAAAAAAATCAATTAAAATGTAATTCAATGTAGTGTAAGTGTGCAACACATTTCACTTTCATTCAAAACAAGATCTACACTAATACCATGACATGTTTAATATAAAATTAGAAACAAACTAACAAATTAATAATGCATTTCAAGTCAATATTACGTTACTCATTCTAATTTCATAATTTAAAAATAAATACCTAAGAACTCGGTTTAATATCACAAATTACAGACATTTTTAAAAACAAACTATTTAATAGGGTATTTAATTAAAATTTCATAATTTAAAAATAAATACCTAAGGCCCTGTTCACTTTCATTTTCGTTTTCTGTTTTCTGTTTTCTGTTTTCATGTCATAAATTTGGCAATCCAAACGAGAAAACTTATTTACTTTTCATTCTGTTTTCTATTCGTTTCCAACTATGAAAACAGAAAGTGGCAACTTCCTCTTGTTTTCGGAAACGACAAAATGTTGTTTTCACATGTTTTCAACATCTGTTTTCTCAAAAACAGGAAACAGAAATGAAAGTAAACAGGCCCTAAGAACTCGGTTTAATATCACAAATTACAGACATTTTTCTACAGACATTCTTAAAAACAAACTATTTAATATGGTATTTAATTAAAAGGCTAAAATGTGCTAAGAGTAGGTTTCAAAACCAAGATCTAGAAAGAATAAGCAAGCACAGCATCCGCTGGACTACCAAGTATTATTGTGTTATTTAGGTGCATTGTGACGTATATAATGGTTCTTAAGTTTATACAAAAATCTCAAAATGCTCAGAATGTTTACACGTAGCTTTCGAAATTCTGGGGGGGGGGGGGGGGGGGCGAGAGCCTACCTAGCTCCGCCCCTGCCAATATATACATGTCATTAGATAGTTTCATCCGATGATAATATGTTCGAGCTATTGAGAAAAAATTAATGATATATCTTATACTACCCTCTGCTCACGTAACTACCACACATGAACAAAATTCTTGGCACGATTCTTCGAATTCCAACATTTCAGAGAAAGTTTCTGTCTTTTTACACATTGTAAGGATCGGATTATTCCAAAATAGTATTTCGTGTATTGGCATCAAGCTGAACACCGAGCTCCAAGCATTACCAGCACTCTGCCAACAAGAAAACCTTAATTTGAAGGCTAATCGAAAGTGAACATATACATGCAGCTAATTGTCGACGACCACGATAGATTGATGTCAGTTTGTAGTTTGTACTAACGATAAATCTTGCCTATGATTTATTTATGAATTCCTTTGAATTTTTTTTTTCTTTTTTGCACAATTCCCCCCCCCCCCCAAAATTCATAAAAACTATAAGCAGGCCTGTACAAAGTGGTCTTTGCGCTCCAGCCCAGCGAAGCTCTTTGCATTCATTGCTGGGCTTGTTTAGTAGGGCCGAGTGTGAAGATCATCTCCTGATCCTGCTCAGGTAATCGAAGAAGCAGGATCAAGTTCTCCTGCAACTTGGAAGCTGCTGCACCTGGAGAACAGAATGCTGAAGAACAACGAAGGACCCAAGTGCAACGATTCACAAGTTGTGGAGACCTTTTTGTAATTACTCCGTTGTACAGCTATAGAATACGTAGTCGTTTTATTAAGCTTCATTCGTTATTGTTTAAACAGTGGTCTTTGCCACTTGTCATCTCATGACTGGTGGTTTTGTAAAGAGGTTATTTTTAACCGTTGTATATATGCAAGGACCACTGAGTCCCAGAGAGGTATTGAGCCTTCTCTTGAATAACCCTTTCTCAACCTTATCTCCTCCTTCTCTGCTCGTCTTCCTCTTCCACAAAACCCTACAAACCCTAAACCCATTCAGGAATTTCACATGGTATCAGAGCCTGGTTGCTCTTGATCAACCATTTCCCTTCTTCAAGACTTCTCTTACATATCCCTTTCAAGTTTCTGTTTCACTTGATTCATAATGAGTACCTCAGCTACTGCATCAGATTCCACCAGTGGAACAATGGTAACCCAGGAAATCAAGTTTGAAGATCCTTACATGAATCCCTACTACATGTCCACTGGAGACAGTGCATTCACGTCCATCCTCTCCTTCAAGCTCACAGATGATAACTATCTTGTGTGGAGCGAATCCATGGAAGAAGCTCTCAGAACCAAAAACAAGATGGTCTTCATCGACGGGACACTGCCACTTCCAGATGGTAACAACCCTTTACATTCTACTTGGATGAGAGTTAATGGAACCATTCTCTGCTGGATTAGAAGTTCTGTTTCTGATGATATCAGACCTAGCCTTATGAAAATTAAAACTGCGAGTGAGGCATGGAGGTACTTGAAATCGAAGTTTGGTCAAGGAGATTCCATTAGAATAGCTGATTTGAAAGGTCGTTTGGCAACTTGCACCCAGGGTAATCAATCTGTGAGACAGTTCTTTACAGATCTGAAAGTTTTGTGGGATGAACTCGACTCATATCAACCCATTCCTGTGTGTGATTGCCCTTCCAAGACCTATGAAACAGTATGTATGTACAAGGAAAATGGAAGAGTCATTAAGTTCTTGCAGGGGTTATCTCCTAGTTACCAGATGGTCAAGACTCAAATGCTGTTGATTGAACCTTTGCCTAACCTTGACTCGGTTTATAAGTCTGTTATTCAGCTGGAAAGGCAGATGAAAGGTAATGGTTTGGTTGGAAGCAAGCCTGCAGATTCCATTGCTCTTGCAGCAGGATCCAACCAATCTCAAAGACAGTACCCTAGGCCACAATCAACTCCTCAGGCAGATCCAAATCAAGAACTCTTTTGTGTTTACTGCAAGAAGAACAATCATGTGATTAAAGATTGTTATAAGCTGAAGATGAAGAAAGCTAGAGAGAAAATGCAGGAAGACAACTCAAGATTTGCTGGATCTGTTGATACTGGAGAGCAGCTTTCTCAAACTCCTTCACAAGGAGGACAAAACAACATCAATGACCCTCAGTCCATTCTTGCAAGGTTGTCTACAGCCATGGAAGATTTCAGTAAGCTGAAAGCAATGATGCAGCAGCAATCATCTCCTTCACCACCACTTTCACCCACTGTTCCTGCTGCACATTCAGTCACTCTCAATCGACCATCCACCTCTATGGCAGGTACATTTGCTCTATCAACAAGAATGACTGGGATTAAACATGTTTGGGTCCTAGATACAGGTGCTAGTGACCATATCATTTGCTCTGTGAATTATTACCTTAAGTACAAGCCAGTAGAAGGAATCACTGTCACACTTCCTAATGGAGAGCAAGTCCCTGTTACACACATAGGGATAGTTAGGTTATCATGTGGTTTGCTGTTAACCAATGTCCTTTGTGTTCCTTCCTTTGCTTACAACCTTGTTTCTGTAAGCAAATTAACCAATGATTCTCCAGTTTCACTCATTTTTCGTTCTGATTTTTGTGTCATTCAGGACCTCATTTCTCAACTGAGGATTGGTTTGGTCCAAGTAAATAGGGGGCTCTACCTTTTTGATCAATCCCAGACATCAAGACCTTTCACATCTTCCTCACCACAAGTTTTTAACCTTTGGCACAGTAGACTTGGACATCCTTCACTCCCCAAGCTACAAGAAATACAAAAACAGCATAAGGAAGTAGATACCAGTACAGTTACACACTGTGAAGTCTGCCATTTAGCTAAACAGAAAAGGCTCCCTTTTGTTAGGAGCAGTTCCATTAGTAAAGAACCTTTTGATATGATACACACAGACATTTGGGGCCCTGTTGATACCCCTTCTCTAGATGGTTTTGTCTATTTCCTCACTATTGTTGATGATTGTAGTAGATCTGTTTGGATTTATCTCATGAGAAGTAAATCAGAAGCAGGAACTCTTTTACAATCTTTCCATGCTCTTGTTGCAACTCAGTTCAACAAACATATCAAAATTGTGAGGTCTGATCAGGGCCAGGAGTTCCATTTGAAAGATTTTTATCAGCAGAATGGGATCATCCATGAAATGAGCTGTGTAAGAACAGCACAACAGAATGGGCGAGTGGAAAGGAAGCATCAACACTTGTTGAATGTATCTAGGGCTTTGAGATTTCAGTCTGGCTTACCAGTTACCTTCTGGAGTTTCTTTGTGCTTCATGCTGCTTTTCTGATCAATAGACTTCCTTCCCCAGTCCTTTCAAACAAAACTCCATTCGAAGTTCTTTATGGTGTACCACCTGATTACTCAGACCTCAGGGTTTTTGGATGTTTAGCTTATGCTACATCAGTTTTGCCCCACAAACCCAAGCTGGCAGCAAGATCAATCAAGTGTATTTTTGTTGGCTATGAGTTTGGAGTTAAAGGCTATAGACTCTATGATCCAGAAGCTAATGAAGTTTTCACTTCTAGGGATGTTGTGTTTCATGAAACAGTTTTCCCCTACAAAAATGCCATTCTTGACAGCAGCCCTCCAGCAAACTCTAATCCAACTGAGACCAATTTTCCTTCTTCTTCACCTGTCCAAGACTCTTCTCCTCTAATTCCTTTCTATCCAGAACCTCAGGATCCCACTGATCCTGACTACATTCCTCAATCACCCTCTAGTTCATCTTCTGATGAATCCTCTACTTCTCCTTCTCCCACAGAACAAACTTCTCCTATACATTCTTCCACACCTATCCCATTTTCTTCTCCATTACCTCCCAACTCTCCTGTTCCTTCACCTATCCAATCTCAGGATGTTTCACCAGCACCCCTTGCTCTACGTAAATCAGATAGAGTACACAAACAGCCTGCATATCTTCAAATGTATCACTTAGGCTTGGCTACCAAGACTCCTATTCCCTTACCTAATATCCCTTTTCCCATTTCCAACTATCTATCCTACCAATTTCTTCCTCCTAATTACAGATCCTTCTGTCTTAACATCTCCTCTTGCATTGATCCACAATCATATGAAGAGGCCATGAAAGAAGGTTACTGGGAACTTGCTGTGAATGATGAACTTGCAGCCCTGGATCGAAACCAGACTTGGATCATTGTTGATAAGCCTGTAGATAAAACTCCAATTGGTTGTCGTTGGATCTTCAAGACCAAATTTCATTCAGATGGCACCATTGACAGGCATAAAGCCAGGCTGGTTGCCAAAGGGTACACTCAAGTTCCTGGTATTGATTTTCAGGATACATTCTCTCCAGTTGCCAAACTAAATTCTGTTAAGTTGTTGCTGGGAGTTGCAGCTGTCAGGGGGTGGATATTACATCAGATGGATGTAAGTAATGCATTTTTGCATGGGGATTTGGATGAAGAGGTATATATGGTGTTACCACCTGGATTGCGTGAGAAACCTGAGTATAAAGGGAAAGTTTGTAAACTACAGAAGTCACTGTATGGTCTGAAACAAGCTAGTCGACAGTGGTTCATCAAGTTAGAAACTTTCCTAGTTGAATCAGGTTTCACACAGTGTCATGCTGATCACTCAGTGTTCAGGTTTACAGTTGATGATTCTGTTGTGGTGTTAGTTGTCTATGTTGATGATATCATCATTGCTGGTAACAACATGGAACTAATCACCAAGCTGAAGAAACACTTAAAACAGGCTTTCAAGATCAAGGATATGGGAGAGCTGAAATATTTCCTTGGTCTGGAAATTGCTAGATCAAGTTCAGGCATCATGGTTTCACAAAGAAAGTATTGTTTAGAGCTGTTAGCCAATTCAAACTTTCTGAATTCCAAACCAGCCAAGACTCCATTAAGTCAGAAGGTTGTTTATTCAGCTGAAGATGGTGAACCATTGGTAGATGGAAGTGCATTCAGGCAATTATTGGGGCAGTTGCAGTATTTAACTACAACTAGACCAGACATATGTTTCCCCATTCAGCAGCTGTCACAATTCCAAGCACAACCAACTACTGTACATCTACAGGGTTTACAGAGAATTCTCAGGTATCTTAAGGGAAACCCTGGTCAAGGATTGTTCTACTCATCATCTACTACATTGCAACTTTCTGGTTACTCAGATTCAGACTGGGCTACATGCCCTGATACAAGGAAATCAGTCACTGGATATTGTACTTTTCTGGGTTCATCATTGGTGACTTGGAAAAGCAAAAAGCAGACTACAGTATCCAGATCTTCTTCTGAAGCTGAATACAGAGCTTTGGCTCAACTCTGCTGTGAAGTGCAGTGGCTCAAGGTAATGCTTGAGTTCTTCTTATGCAATCATCCTGAACCTATTACATTATACTGTGATAATCAATCCGCCATTCACATTGCGGAAAACCCAGTTTTCCATGAACGAACAAAACATATAGAGGTGGATTGTCATGTCACAAGGGAGAGATTGAAATCAGGTTTGATTGCATTGAAGCATGTAAGAACGGATGTGCAGTTAGCTGACCTATTCACTAAGGGTCTTGGATCAGAGAGATTCCGTTTCTTACTCAACAAGCTGGCAGTACACAACGTGTACTTGCCAGCTTGAGGGGGTGTGTGAAGATCATCCCCTGATCCTGCTCAGGTAATCGAAGAAGCAGGATCAAGTTCTCCTGCAACTTGGAAGCTGCTGCACCTGGAGAACAGAATGCTGAAGAACAACGAAGGACCCAAGTGCAACGATTCACAAGTTGTGGAGACCTTTTTGTAATTACTCCGTTGTACAGCTATAGAATACGTAGTCGTTTTATTAAGCTTCATTCGTTATTGTTTAAACAGTGGTCTTTGCCACTTGTCATCTCATGACTGGTGGTTTTGTAAAGAGGTTATTTTTAACCGTTGTATATATGCAAGGACCACTGAGTCCCAGAGAGGTATTGAGCCTTCTCTTGAATAACCCTTTCTCAACCTTATCTCCTCCTTCTCTGCTCGTCTTCCTCTTCCACAAAACCCTACAAACCCTAAACCCATTCAGGAATTTCACACCGAGCCCACAAGTATGGGCTCATCTTATTGGCCCAATAGATTTTTCTTAGTTTCTCAGAAATTACAGGTAGGGGGAAATCAGAACAGAGGAAAGCCATGGGAGCAAAAGATTCGTTTGTTATCCACTGATTGATATCCTTATCAGAGCATGAGAGCAATAAATGGTCGCCACATACTTCGCCAACCAGAAACAAAAAAACCCCAAATGGCCACAACTTAAAGTGATTCTCTTTTCCGCTTCAAATTCAGAGGCAGAGGGCCCTGTTTAGTTAGGAAGGAGGAGAAATGGAAGCAGCAGCAATAGCAGGAGGAGGACAGTGTTTACAGTACAACTACTGCAGCTCAGCAAAGCCATCTCTTGTTGCTGCAACAGCTTCTCCTTCTTCTTCTTCTTCATCCATCCCTTTCAGAAACAACAGTAGCAACAGCTGCTTGAAAGGCCTCAAATTAAGATCAAAGAATCAGCTTCTGCAGCAGAGTATTACTACTTCTGGGTTCCCTCGTCATGTAGTTCAAGCTTCTTCAGCAGCTGAAACCACATCCACAACTACTGCTACTGTTCAAGAAAGATGGATTCTTGTTCCTGTTGGTCAGTCCATTTTGTCCCCTTTGTCTCTTGACTCTTGTCCATGTTCTTCTACCGAGATAACTCTTTAATGGGTGAACTGGGTGGTGTTATATTGATCATTGCAGGAGATGGGGATTCAAGTCACATTGGATTTGAGGTTAAGATGCCCGGCGCCTTTGAAATTGCCTCAGTGAGTAGTAGTAACCCTTTTCTTTTAGGTTCTTGACATGATATTAGAGCCTTTTATTTTACGATAGAGATGTCTCTGTTCGAATCCTGGTGACTATAGGTGGCAATTAGGATCCAAATCCATGAATCCAATCCAATCCATCCACCAAATTATCCACCTAATCCAATCCATTTAAATCCAATCCATTTGATCCAAATCCAATTGGATTGGTGGATTCATGGATCAATCCATGGATCCAAATGGCAAATTACGATTTGGTACCTATATTTTTTATATTTTACATTTTGGTACCTAAAATATATATTTTTATACGAAAAATATCATTGGAAAATTACATTTTGGTACCTAAAATTTTTTATTATGACACTTTAGTACCTAAACTTTTCAAAATTTACATTTTGGTCCAAGCCTTGGATGTTATTTGGATTCATGGATCAATCCACCAATCCATTGGATCCAATCCATGAATCCACCAATCCATTGGATCCAATCCATTTGATCCATAGATCCACGAATTCAATCCACGGATCCACGAATCCGATCCAATTGCCACCTCTACTGGTGACTTAGCTTCATTTGTTAAGCAGATGGCATTTGTACCTGTGTAAAATTCAAACCCGTATTAGGATGCTTTTGATTGAGTGGATGTGTTAGTAAGTAAAATATGACTCGTAATTAAACTTCTCTCAACAACTCGAATTAGTGGTATCAACTGGTTCTTGACCGTATCTACTTCTGCTGCTTACATTTTGCCCTGATGGAATCATTGATGATGAAGGAAAGGGAAACTTGGTCACTTCACTATATTTGTATCAGAACCTTATAGTGTCATTAACTTGTGGCAGAATGAGGTGACAGTCGGGCGTGTTCCTGAGAAAGCTGACATGGTAATCCCAGTTGCTACAGGTAAGAACCAGATCCATTTTGAAACGCCCTTAAAACAAGAATTAAGAACACACTGTGGATTAATGGATTAGTTTGAACAATTTTTTGTCATGAAAAAAGTGTCTGGAGTGCACGCTAGAATCCAGAAGAAAGGAGGGAACCTGTTGGTGACGGATCTGAACAGCACCAACGGCACTTTCATCGGCGAAAAGCGCCTCCGTCCTGGCGTCGCTTACACTCTCGCTTCCGGCGACGTCGTCATCTTTGGTACACTTTTTGATATCCTGACTCCCGCGAGTTTGTTACTTCAAAATAAATCAAATGATGTATCATTCTGTTAAATACGTGAACAACAATGGATGGCAGGGGACATTAACCTGGCAATGTTCAGAGCTTCGAAATTGGAGAACGTGGAAGTTGCCTCTAATGGCTCGCCGGCCGACGAAGAAGCAGTTGCAGAGCCTGAGAAGTCGTCGGAATCTACTAGTAGTTAGACTTGTATCAAGGATTCAATCTAATTCGGTTTTGATCTAGTCAATTTATTTGCTTTCCGATGATATAAACTAAAACGAAAATTCTATGCATAATGGCGAAAATGAAATCAATCTGATTCGACCCGATCCTATCAAAATGTCGATTTTCGGTACAATATGTTTGTAAGAAGAACTTCGATTATAGTGCATGTCTCTCCATGTTTATTGTATAATGGGGTGTGAGATCCATTACCTTGCAATCAAAGCAAGAAAGTATCATTTACCTTGCCTACGAAGTCATACTTTTGCTATAGCTAGTTTGGGGCTTTGGGCCCAAGCCTAGCCTTACAGGCCCAACAAATGGTCCACCTACTTAACAACCTTCGTTACGGGCCCAGTAGTTCCTATTGGTTTTCAACGACTGCGAGCTGAATCTTCCATTCGTCGCCGGAATAGAAACACATCACCACTTTCACGCCATTTCCCTCCGTAAAGGAACTCGCTTTTTCCCATCTCCGATGGACGCCTTGCAGTCCCGCCGAACCGAAGCGATAAGCATCGCCGTCGCCGTTGTCGCCATCGGCGCCGGCACTGCCTACTATCTCTACATCACCAGGAAACCCAAGCCGAAAGGTGAAAAGGTCCTTCCTTTTTTTCATCTTTCTTTTTGGCTGTGAACGAATTCGTGTATGATCGTCGACCGTCATCGAGACTTTGGTTCCAATGCTTTTCTGGGTTTTCCTTGCATTCATTGGGGGGAAAAAGATCGTTGCCTATTGTATCGCTTTTTTGTTGCTGTTGAGTTGGAATGGATCCATGGGTATGCTTTACTTTTTTCGCATTTCTTGCAATTACCAAATGTTTCCTTTTGCTGTATCTTCCATGTTTTGGTAGCCATTGGTGTGGTTTTTTTGGTTTGGAAACCATCCGTTGCTTATGGTTGGAGCTCTTTCTTGACACATTGCCATATGTCTTGGGCAGCAGCCTGCCTGGATCCTGAGAACTTCAAGGAATTCAAGCTTGTTAAGCGCACCCAACTCAGCCATAATGTAGCGAAGTTTCGGTTTGAGCTCCCAACACCTGATTCAGTTCTGGGATTGCCAATTGGACAGCACATGAGTTGCAGGTTTGTTTAGTTTCCCGTGTACTTTCTGTTTGATTCCCCTCCACAAGTGATGAGTTGTTCTATTAGGTAAGAGATGGATTTTATTTTAGTTACTATACCGCATGTTTGATGAACTACAAACTGCGTGTACCAACAGGGGAAAGGACAGTGTGGGGGAAGATGTAGTGAAGCCATATACTCCCACAACTTTGGACTCTGATGTCGGCTATTTTGAATTAGTTATAAAGGTTTGTCTCTAAACTGGGAGTATTTTCTAAGGATTTGGTTCATTAGCATTGCTTTTGTTCTGTATTTTGCTCCTGATTCTAGAGTCGTATGAACAACAGATGTATCCACAAGGGCGAATGTCTCACCACTTCCGAGAATTGCAGGAAGGTGATTACTTGGCGGTGAAAGGGCCCAAGGTAAATGATCTCTCCAATTCTCCTGATGGAAGTTTCAATGGCCTTGCATGGATTTCCTCTTCATTAAGTTCCTTACTTTTCCCTGTGACCAAGCTTCAACATGATCATCATAAAGTCCCATTCGAGTTGCATTGGCGTTTCTATTTACTCTAATAAAACATTGTGGATCTTATGTGTGGATGCTATGTAGACTGGATCCTGGTATAAGTATTGCCATTATGTATGTGTTTGCATTGTCAGTATGAAGTGAGCAGTTACTCCTTTCATTCTGGTGGAAGATACATTACTTAAACTGGACATTTGATTAGTGAAGCATAGTAGCATGCCTTACGATGTTTTAGGAATGTCTAAATAGTAACATAAGGGGTTTTAACATTCTTGAACTGCCAGGGGCGCTTCAAATACCAACCCAACCAAGTGAAAACATTCGGAATGCTAGCTGGAGGCACTGGCATTACCCCAATGTTCCAAGTATGCATTTCAAGATTCGTTCTGATTCTTGAATCATTTGGACTGTTGAAGGCCTCGGCTCTTATTGCCAATGTTTTGTCTAATTTCCAAAGGTTGCCAGAGCCATAATGGAGAACCCTAAGGACAAAACCAACGTAAGCCTCATATATGCCAACGTCACATTTGAGGACATCCTTTTGAAGGTAATCCTCTCTTTTACTCACCATATTCAGTTTCATCACTTTTACAAGTTGCATGTCTAATTTCGACTATATCTGATTTCTCCATATGCAGGAAGAGCTTGATAATCTTGCCAAAAGTTTCCCCGGCCGTTTCAAAGTGTATTATGTTCTGAACCAGGTATTTAGTCCTGAGAAGTAATCTGTATGCTATCTTGTGTCATTATCATGTTCTTTTAGAACTAGCATTTTCACCTTCACATACTTCACCTCAAATGAAACTTGGTTATATGGATATCCATTTCCTATCTTCTTCCTCGCATCAATCTGAATCTGTGTTTGCAGCCACCAGAAGCATGGGATGGCGGCGTTGGATACGTAACTGCAGATATGATTAAAGAACACTGCCCACCACCAACAGCAGACGTTCAGGTGATTTGCCTCCCCGTCATATTTCCATTCCTTTCTTTCCCTCATTTCATCTTAATAAACCGGTTTCTCGTTCTCGGACCCTGTAGATGTTGAGGTGTGGCCCTCCACCAATGAACAAGGCAATGGCAGCTCACCTGGACGCTCTCGGATTCACTCCCCAAATGCAGTTCCAGTTTTGAGAAAAGCTCTTGGAGATGAGCTTTTCTTCTGGTTACCATAGAACAATTGATTGACTGCCAGGGAGGGACGCTACGGCTTATCTCATCTCTTGGCTTATGAGACCAGTTGCAGAACTTCTAAACAGATGCAGCTAATTGTTATACTATGAATGGTGGGCATCCTATTGTTAAATCCCACTTTAAAACTAGATTATACACATTCTTAGAACGGTAATTATACACCAATGTCCGATCTAAAGAGATACAGAAATGCTATTGCAGTATTGCCTGTTAATAATTATATGTAGGCAGGCAATTGTGCTGAATTGGACAGCACTTCATTGATTGTATGATTAAGTTGATGTTAAGAAAAGTAACCCTCTTGATACTGATTAGCAGAAAGTTTCTGCAAATGGTTTGAGCAAAGCAGTTGCGATGAGAAAAGGACCACTGCCACTACTTGCATACTGAACATCGACAAAACTTCGAATTAGTAACCTTGAGTCGTTTCAAAATACATCACAAGCAAAACTCAGATGGCATAAGATCTCAGAAGAAATGATGACGAAAAACAAGCATGTGATGCTGTCACTTAAGTTTATGGTACGCTGATCTGATCCATAACACAATAATACAAACTGGAAAGCCTGCAGCTAATCGACGAAGAAATTAGTACACAACAAAAAAAGGAAAACAAGGAACAAAATTCATCTGGGATTGCAAGCTAATCACCGCCTTCTCATTCCCCGTCCCCTACCTCCTCGGAAAGCTCCTCCACGCCCTCGACCACCCATGGCGGCAGCATCTCCTTGAGCACTCTCAGACTGTGCCATCAAACACGAGAACCGATAACAGCATTCAGTTACAAGATGCACTAATTGCTTGAAAATTCACCAAGGATGCACTTATTTGGCTACTAAAGAATACACGCAAATCCACCAAGGATGCACTAATTGCTTGAAAATTTGGCTACTAAAGAATACACACAAAGCGATGAGGCTAATGATTCGAGGTACAAGAGCAAAACCGAGTACCAATGACAGGACCCTACAAGTTCAGTTGCAGTATGAGAATTTTTTTTTTTTTTGGCTGGTTGATAGATGCTATGAAGTTCAAGGTTTTACTCTATGGCATCTTTTAAGGCTAGGGCAAACCAATGGTGCATTGCCTACAGGCTTCAGTCACTTGTAGTTGACTGCTCAGTACTCCCATTCTTTGTTCAAACGTTAAGAAAAAACTTTGGGGTTGAACAATGTCCAGAAGACAGTATCAGAAGCACAGTAAGAGTAAGAAAGATCAGATAAGATTTTCACCTTTGGGTTCTTGACAGTCTCGTCGACACTTAGAACAAGACAAGCAGCTTCGGTAGCAGCATTAATAGCATTAATCTGCAACAATGTATCATGCATGTACAAGTGTCAGCACAGAGATCGTAGAAAACAGAAAGAAGTAACCGGCCCAAGTAAATAATGAGGGCTCGCCTTGACTACAGCTGGCTCCCAGACAAAGTTTGCAAATGAATCAGCAATGCCGCCAGTGTTGATGTCCACCCCGTAAGGAGCACCCTCACCTATAGAAAGCCAAAAAATGTTAACACTAAACAGTGATGTTTTATGCATTCAATTAGGTTGAGGAAGAATTACAACAGTATAAAGCCTACCAGATGCATGAGCGTGCTTCTGTCTCAATTTGTTCAGCACATCAGTAGCATCAAACCCCGCATTGTCGCACAGTTGCCGAGGGATAATCTACAAAAGGAAAAATGCCAAGCCATTAGCAGGGCATCGTTGAGGACACATAATAAATAGATATCAAATGTTTTACAGAACTTTCTAATGAAATACTAGACAACCAGATCTACTCTACGACACAAGACTTTTGTAAATCCAGCCGTTGGGACAAAAAAATCTGACGAAACTATCCTGTCATTTGCAAATTTACAATGTAGTTATTATAAGAAAAAAGCTTGAGGTCTGGTAAGTAAACCTCAGGAAGTCATTGTAGCAAGAATCTACTTTTCTTACTATAATACCTTCCTGATTAGTTAAAAGCCAATCTTTAACTCAACAAGATCGAGCTCTTGTAGGTCTAGGGACACGAGGACCCCTCACATTTGAAGGCTATACAGTAAAGGAGCTAGCGCCTAGCAGCATACTACATTGTCATGTTTCTCTCAAAATTACCGATTTGAAAAAAATATAAGTTGGCCCAGGAGGAAATTATAACTTGAAAATAAGACATGACTGCCTACACCTTCAGAACTCAATAGAACAAGGACTGAATACCTCGAACCTACCTCTAGAGCTTTGGCATATGAATTGATGAAGAGCTGAGACTTTCCAAGAATGCTGCGAGCATGCTGCCTCAGGTAGCGGCTTATCTCCATCTGAAACAAAAACAGGAGGTTTCATCCTTAAGACACTAACAAACAAGAACATCCACAAAACTGATTGAATGAGTTACAATAAGCCACGTACATCTATAGCTCCACCACCAGCCACCACTGTTGAGTTCTTCAGAGCCCTTCGGACTATCATGATTGCATCATGTAAACTCCTTTCAGCTTCCTCAATGAACTGAAAATATGAACAAAATGAGTCCAAGAAAACTGAGTCTCAAAATAAGAAACAGCTGAATAGCATAACATTTATTAATTGCATCAACAAATTATAACCTGATCGGCACCACCACGCAGAACTATAGTTGCGGTTCTTCCAGAAGGACATCCACTGAATATATTAAATCGCTCATTTCCAACTTGCTTTTCCTCGAACACCTCACAAGTCCCAAGAACCTTGTACCATAAGAATCACTTTCAGTTGCTTACCAAGAACAAGCCAAATGCCTACAAGTGTATTTACAGCGATAAAGTTAATATTATAATCCCAAGAATACAGTATGCAAGTTCTCACCTCGTCAATCACATTGTTGACGGTAGTTTGAACAGTTCCACCAGATGCTGCAGCAACCCTCTGAAGATCTTCTTCAGCTACACGTCCAGCACAGAAGATATCCCGGTCGGCAAAGTACTGAATTAAGGAGTTTGTTAATGACGGAGTTAAACCAGAGAAAGGAATTAATGAGCAATTTCCTAACATATTATTAGATGCAGCCAAAATTGAAATGGTAATAGTATCTCCCGTCAAAACAAAACTTAAGCTCATTGACAAAGATAATTACAAGGATTCAGGACACCGCCACACCGGTATTAAAGAAAGAAAAATAACTATCCAAATGCATGCCAAAAGAACAACGGTTTGCAGCTGACAAGTATGTTTCCAACAGAAAATTATTGGCAATTCTATAAATTATAAAAGAACAGAAAAATATTGAGAAAGAAAAACAACATTAAACTACATTTTAAGGAAATAGTAAATCCCACCTGTGTTGCTAGATCACCAATAGCCAAACGTGAGAGGACCACTTTGGCACCACTTTGTACACATTTATCCAATTTTTCATATATGATATTCCACTCCGCATCAACAATTGACTGATACTGTGATGGATCAGAGAGCCTGTAGCAAATTATGGAAGATCAGACTCACAAGTCATATATATCAAATTCTATCACCGAAGAAAAACAATCCAGGAAGATTATGCAAGAAGAATCAACCTTATCTCTGCATTTTCTTTCTCAGATTTCAGTTCTAATTCAATGTTGAGTAACAAGATCTTTGGATTCAGAAACTTCTTAGGTTGCTGTTCAAAACCAGCATAAGAAAATGTCTTCTTAAAGGCAACACCATCGACTAGAAATGAATCGCGCATATTACCACCTGGAACCTGTGACATAACGACATATACAAACACAATCAGGACCCACAGTGAAATATACAGACAGAAAAATAATGGTTTAAATTCAACCATGAACCACAGCAATAATACAAGCCTAATATGTGGCAATGTCTAACTTAAACTTGGCTACTCTTCACCACTTGGTGGTCAAATACAGCCATACAGGCAACACGATTGCTGAATTTGAACCACATATGATTCTTGTACAACATTGCAGCTTATAAGGCAAGGGATGAGAATAAGTACCACAGATCAACAAAAAGAATTCCCCTAATGCATGTCACAGATTTCACATCATATAATAACCCTCATAAAATATGCAGAACAGACACATTTTCCATTTTCTTCTCTTTTTCTCAAGTATATAGATGGAAGTGCATAGACTTCAACAATCAGCTACAGGTATATCAATAAACTATTATGAGCTCTAAAGCAGAAAACAGCTAATTGAGTTAAACATAATCTTTAAATAGAACACATCAACTATTTTGCATTACCAACTCATCGACGCTAATCAAGCCCAAGCTCTTACCTTCTTTATTCCTATCATGTTTAGCCTATCATCGGTTCCAATCGCAATGACAGCATTCACAACCATCGTTGCAAAGAACTCCTTCTCTCCACCTATGAGCTTCGAATTCAGCGTTGTTTGAGCACATTTAGAAAGTAAGCTTTTCTTTTCTTCCAGACTCTTCCCTTCTATGCTGGTCGCTAAACTTTTGACCTTGTCGATGGCCTAGCATTTCAAACAGCTAAGTAAGTAGAAAATACAAAGATTAGCATTGAAAGGATGATATACTGTAGACAAATATTTGATGTCACACACCAAATTGCAGGCCGTTCTATAACTACGTATCAGATTTTGTGGGTGGACTCCATCTTCGATAAAAGGTTTGGCCTCCCTTAAAAATTCTGCTGCTAAAAGAACCACTGTTGTGGTCCCGTCACCAACCTGGAGCGCAAAGAAATAAAAAGGAATAGAAAAGTTACCAGTTAAAACATTGACAGCCAAATTAGCTGGATAAAAAAGCTTGTTCACCAAATTGGTTTGTACTTTTCCATGGAAGATAAATAGCTCATCAATCTATTTATGAAAACAACCATTTTGGCAAAAGATTGCCTCACGGATCATGCAATCAAGCCCTGTAATAGAAATATGTTAACTTGCTGCAGCTATCACTATAAGCCGCACCTGGAACAATTTACCCCAAATCGCTAGCAGAAACCATCATGCCAAAAGACACAAGATTGAGGCATTCTATAGAGGGGGGAAATGTATGCCCACCTTGTCTGTCTATACATAAGACCATTCAGAGGAACAGGGAGAGAAATCTTATAACGAGCACTCTCCATATATATCTATCATAAGCTCAAGATCTGTTTTTGCCACTAGGAAAGCCACAGAAACACATAAAACGCCATGTCTAATCCGTCACTAATCGATGATTCAAACTCCCTCAAAGAAACAATGTCACATCAGTTTGAAGTGTTTCATTATCTAATGCTACCTAATTAAGCAATACCAAGTTAAAACCAAAACTTGCATCGGGGAACGAATTCAACGCCCAGCTCCTCCTCCATACAGCATCAAAACAACACCATTCGCATCGTAACATGACTTACTTCCACATCTATACCAACAAAACAGAGAAAGCAAGCAGACAGCGCACCTCCGAATCCTGGGACTTGGCAATGTCGACTAAGATCTTAGCAGCAGGATGTACGATATCAAGCAGCTTCATGATAGTAGCCCCATCGTTCGAAATGGTGACGCTCCCATTGGCATCATGGATCAACTTGTCCATCCCTCTGGGGCCGAGGGTCGTCCTGACCACATCCGCGACTGCAGTGCAGGCGTTGATGTTGCTGACGAGCTGCGCCTTCCCTTGGGAAGTGTCCGTGCCTTCCTTCAAGAGTATGATCTGCGGTTGCTGCTCGTCGCCATTTCACAATCACACCCAACAGAGATGCAGAGGGAACAGAGAGTCAGTAAGCCAGTAGTGCGAAGATTTGGGGGAACAAGAGAAGTTTGAGAATGGGAAGTAGATATGCTTACCATCATAGACGCCATTGCTGGCGCGAACTAGGGTTGCGATTAACGGAACTGGAGACCGCGACTGAAGTGTGGAGATGCGAGAAAGACAGTTTAGGGTTTTTCGCGCTGCTGCGTTGCTTGCTCTCTGCTCGGTGAGCTTTGATTTCTTTCGAATTTCTCCAATTGACGGGTCGGTCTGGTTCATAACCGAACCAAATTTAGAATGGACCGGACAAACCGTCCGGGGAACAGTGGCGCCGTTAAATGATCTTTTAATGGGCCGGAGGCCCAGAACGAAGCGAGTTGATTAGAAGTTAAACCTAACGTGCCGTTTGGAGCTGCCGTCTTTTTAATGTTTAACAAATTAGTACCTATACTATATTATATTCCAGAACAAGTCCTCATACAATGTCACCATTAAGAAACTAGTCCTTCCATTCACCATTCTGCCAAAAGGAAAGTTTACAAACTAGAAACAACTCCGGCGTCTCTATCCTCTCTCAGACGAACCGATTAAGAAGCTCCACCTCGCCGCCGTATCCCCGGGCCCGGCCAACAATCCGGCACCGGATCAAGCTCCCGACCGTCCCCGCAAACATCCTCAGATCCTCCCACCCATTCCTCTCCGCCAATCTCTTATACAGATAGCTATCGAACGTCATCCTCTGCACGTACTCGTCGCCGCAGAGCTCGACCAGCGCCTCCCTCGCCGCGTTGCTGCGGTAGAACACCCGCTGCAGCCCGTCGAGAAACCTGAACGTCGTCGCGAACTCGCCATCCCACTGCCGTAGATACTCCCTTCTCAGATCCGCCTCTCCGATCGCCTTGTCGCCTCCTTCCGACGCCTTCACGATCGCCTCGCCGCACATCCGGCCGGATCTGGCGGCAAAGTAGATCCCTTCGCCGGAGCACTTCGTCACATAGCCGGCAGCATCGCCGATGAGCGCCACCCGGCCCCGCACACGGACCGGGCGCGGGTGCTCCGGAATCGGGTGGGCCTCGACCCGAATCACTCTGCCTCCGGAGATCTTTTGGCTCACCCGCTGCCGGATTCCTTGTTGGTACAATTTGATGCTCTGCTTCGAGGAAACAGTCCCGGTCCCCACCGCCACGTGGTCGCATTTGGGGAAAACCCAAGCGTAGAAGTCGGGGGACACGTCATCGCCGACGTACATCTCGGCGAGATCTCGGTAGTACTCCATTTTGTCGTCGGGGAGGCGGATCCGCTCCTGGAACGCCATCGCGACCGCGTAGTCGCCGGCGTTAATCGACTTCGCGACTCGGCTGTTGGCGCCGTCGGCGCCAACCACGGCGTCGACGGCCAAGGTGCGGATCTGGCCGTTCAAGTTGTGGTGGATGAGGTAGGGCTCGGCGGCGGAGGAAGGGACGTCGAGGCGGGTGACGAGAGCGGGGACCAATTGAGCTCCGGCGGATTCAGCGCGGGAGCGGAGGAAAGAATCGAGGACCTCGCGACGGAGCATCGGGATGTACTCGTGGGGTTTTAGCGTCTTGGAGCCGAAATCGACGGTGAGATTGGAAGGGGAGACGATCTTCATCCGGGTGACGCGGCGGTCGACTAAGTGAAGAGGGATGTCGAATTCGTCGAGCATGCAGAGCGGGATGGCTCCGCCGCAGGGCTTCGGAGTTTTGGTGTTGTTGCGCTCGAAGAGGAAAGTCTCGATTCCGCCGGCGGCAAGGGCCTCGGCGGCGGAGGAGCCTGCTGGTCCTCCACCGATGACGGCGACGCGGAGCTTCCGGCCGGTGATGGGGGCATTGGAGGCGGCGGTGATGGTGAGGGGACGGATTCGATTGGAAGGCCTGCGGTGGGAAGGTTTCTGGTGGGGATTGAAGAGGAGAGAGTGAGCTTGAGCAGCAGCAGCCATGGATGGAATGTGGAGACTGGAGAAAGGATTGAGGTAGTTTGGTGGGTTAGTTCTTGATTAATCAGAGTGATTAGTGGAAGTCCAGTGATTAGATTAGCCTAACTTTGTGGTTGCTGCTTTCCTCTTTGTCTTTCTTTTCAGCTTTATGTGAATAAACATATTTAACTAGTGGGATTATCAATTTTTAATGGAGTTTTGTCCTCTGTTTTTGGCCAATTTCGATAAGAGCGTGGTTGTTTATTTTAGTCTAATAACAACAAAATCTAGAACAAAAATCAAATAATTTTGATATTTTCCGTGATGTAATTAATCAATCAATTCCTGCAGCTTGTGGTGGTGGTGGTGTTGGTCGCCGGATAAGGAATTCTCCCGAACGCCGCCGGAGTTCCCCGGCGAATCCTTCCTTCTCCGGACATAAAATCCCTGTTTATATGATGTTTCCTCTATTAAGGCAAGGAGCTAGAGATCGGAAGAAAACCCTTCTCCTTCCGTCCCCGACCAACACTATTTCACTGATCCGGTGATGAGTAGTGAGTAATTAATTCAACTACCCGACGAAATGATTCCTCTGTTTCCGCCATCGCAGCGGTTTCTCTATGGAAAACAGAGTATCCCCTGTTCTCCTCTGTTCTAGCAGTATTTCATTATCCGATTAATAATGGGTTAACCGCCGGGGTTCATCTCCGACGAGACATCAGACATGGATGGGAATGTGGAGAAATGATTAAACGAGTTTGGTCTTTGGTGGGTATTGATTAATCAGACTGATCAATTGCTATTAATGGAAGTCCATTGATTCAGAAAGTAGAGATGAAATCTCCAATTTACTTGATTCAGGGCACATGATAAGGAGGGAGTAATGAAGTCTCAAACAAGTTCTTCACTGCAGTGGGATGGCAAATGCTGGTTGCAGCAGAGTGTTCCTGATCAACAGACCAAGCTGAATCGGCAAGAACCGAGTTGACTCGCTGCGTAGGATTGTACAGATCCCACCATACATGCGGTGAAGAAGATAAGTTGCAGGCCATCTCCTCCGACAGGCAACCAATCACCACGCCGTGCATCCCCAATCCACAGCACGCATTCTCCGTGTCTTCAAATCCTGTCAGTTGAATTCGTCGAATTCGTAACAGGTTGAATTCGTAACATAACGTTTCAATCGGTATAACTTGCTTGTACATTACCACGATTTCACTAGGTAATGAAGCACACATAAACAGTCACACATTACCATATTTTGCAGGATTGGCAAGAATCTCCATGACACCAAGGTAAACATCACAGAAAACCATCTCAGCATCAAACAATTCCTTCTGAAGCTCCACAATTCCATCTGCCAACATCTTGTTATACTCTAAGACCAGTTCGTTTACCTCCTCAACGCAACCATCAGCCATCCCACTTCCATTCTTCTCACCACCTAGCTCCCAAACCGTCTTTGGGGCGCACCCAACGGGCAAAATCCCCATACAGATGATCTTCCTCACGTTCCCTTCGTACAGCCTCCTCACCACCATCACCACCTGGTGCACCAAAACCTCAGCGAACTCCCTGCTCCTCGTCGTCGTGGTGTTTTCGGCCAGGAAGATGTCGATGTAGTCATCTTTCCCGAAGGAGAGGTAGAAGATGGATGAGTTGACGAAGGTTTGTGCAGAGTCCTGGCCCAGGTGGAGGTCGAGGAGCTGGAACGTCTCGAAGACTTGACGGAGTTGTTGGGTGAGGCATTGGTGGCTCTGGCTGTCTATGTTCATGATGGTTGCACCGGCTGACCCGTAGTTTATTCCGCTGGTTAGCTGTTCTATGGTCCCGTTCTGTCTGTAGAATGGCAGGGGACGGTTTGGGAGTCCCATCTTCTCGGCTGCAGAAAGGTTAAAAGAATGGGTTACCAAAACTATGGAGGTTTGTGTTTATCAAGATGGAAACTTAAACTCTAACTCTTATAACATCAAGAATACCGAGGAGGTAAGGGAGGAGAGAAGTCTGGGAGCCTTGACAGGGGAGGAGAGAGAGGTTTCTATGGAGGAGAGGGTAAAAGAGTGTGTTCTCTCCACAATCAACAGAAGAATCTCCCATTATGAACATTGCAGACACACCAGCAGCAGCAACAGCTTGAGCTCGAACAGCAACAAGAACAAGAATCAAGAAGATGGTCATGAATGCTGCAACTTCTTTATCTATCCACCTAGTTTCTCATTCTCGTCCATAATAAAGATTGTTTCTTTTCTTTGCATCTCTTTTCCCTCCTGTTGGGGCTGCAGTAAAAGACTGTTCTACCTAGTTGGCTACCAAATTTGTAATGGAATGCTGATCTTGTGAATGGTCAATGGTGGTGAGTAAACGTGTGATTGATCTAACGAGTCAATTATGCAAACAGTCACTAAACTTTAGTGCCATTAACAAATCAGTCACCCTGACTTCGATCTCTGATATGACCAAGTTGAGGAATTGGTTGGGAACTTGGGACCAAACTTTCCAATAAGGTCAGATGCTTAACAAACCAGCAGCAGAAAAGCCAATGGATAAATCATAACCACACAAGAACCAAGCAGAAAATGCTGCAGAAAATATCCAGAAAAATGGCAGCAGGTTATTATTGATCAGCAAATGGATCAAAGGGACATAAAACAAATCCGTGCAACATCCTCTGTGGAAGCTCCACAATGCTGCTCTCCACCACCTTTCTCGCTCTCAAAGAGAATTTGGCTCGTTTGGCCAATCTCAGCAGCTTCCTCACATCGATGAGCGCCATTTTCCCATCACCAGAAGACGAGACCAGCCAAGGGAACTCGAATGCCAGAGAGTAAACCGGACCAGAGTGAGCAACCCAAGAAGCGATTTTGGACGAGTCGGTATTACCCATCTCGTACATGTGTATTGCCCCATCTTCTCCTCCGGTGAAAAGAAGGTCCCCCATGTGACTTCGAGTGATAGCAAAAACATTCCCAGCATGAGCCTGAGTGACGACATTTAGTAAAGTCCCTCGACGAGTATCCCATACATATACATCTGAACCAGATGCAGCTGCAACGGTGGTACCTTGAGGAACAAGGCTCCAAACCCAGTCTTCATGACTCAAGACCTGCAAGCATTTCAGGGAAGATCGATCCCATACACGAATGGTCATGTCCCATGAACCGCTATAGATTTTTGTAGGGTCCAAGGCAAGACAAGTAATGGGTCCGACATGCTCCCAAAGCCTGAACTCGGATGTGGGATCCTTGAGGTCGAACAAGTGTGGGAGACTTTCAACTGCCTTCCAACACTGGATGAATCCATCTGTACCACCCGCAACCAGTAGTTTTGAATCAGCCGAAACTGCTCGAATGGTGCATCCAAGGGACCGGGATGAAGCCAACGAGAGGCCGTTCTCCATGTCCCACATCTGTACAACTGAGTCATATCCAGAGGTGAAAATGAGCTTGGCGGAAGACAACAGGAAAACTGTCCTAACAGCTTCCTTGTGACCATACAGAACATCGATGCTATAACGTCCCAAGAATGTTCTACTCCTGAACTCCCTCTCCACAAACAGCTCCTTCCAGTTCTTCTCATCTGAAAGCGCTACTACTCCAACCGACGGAGGAGGGACTAGAGGAAGTCCCCATCTTTCACAGTAGACTTCCTTCCAAACCGGATTCTCAGCTGCTAGCCTGTTCAATACGGTCGAGACGCAGGAAACCACACCAAGCTCCTTAGGGTCCAAGCAATTCAGGATTTCAGATATCAATGCTGGAGGAAGGTCGATGATTGAGCGACAAAAACCGGGCAGAACATTATCATCACCACAGGGAAACTCTTGTGCAACAACACTGCTTAATATCTCGCTTCGAGAAGAGAAATTGAACTTGTGCTTTGAAACTGCAATGTCTCTAGGAGTAGAATTTTCTATGCAAGCTCGATTTTCTGTAACGTCAATGCTTGCTTGGCATTCAAATTCCATAAAAAGAATAGCTTTAACCTTGAAAAAGGAGAATCGAAAGGGCAAGCGACGAACCCCAAACCCGCGAAACTGGAAACTCGAAGGAAATCTACAAAAACCCCAGATGAGATCGCAGTCAAAGCTTCAAACTTGTGCAGAGATTTGAACGAACCCAACAACAACGAGTCACCAAACACCCTGAAAACAAAGAGCCCAGATGCGATTACAACACGGAAAATCAAATTAGCCGAAATTGAACGAAACTTCGAAACAGGGGAACTTCGAAACTGAACAAAAAAGGAAGAGACTTATTGCAACAAACCTTCACAGATCAATGAGCGATCGTCGATCCCCAAAAGAATGAACAGAAGAATGGACTACGTAGAACGATTGGAAGAGAGAGAGGGAACCGTATTTGAGGTCCAATCCTTTGCACGCTCGCTGCGTTGCCGGTGATTTCTGGCAGATCGTGCCGTCCTCCACCCATCGGTGGCCAATCAGATCGGACGGTGCATATGAAATCTCCAGCGGTTTGATAGTTAGGTTGCAGCCTTAGGATTTCGCCTTATTTTAATTTATGGTTTAGGAGGACGGAATCTTCGATCCACAAGAGTGACAAGACCACAACCCTTTCCCTTTGCTTGGTAGGTCTATTCTTCACGGGCCGGATTAGCCCAATTAGACCTAAATTAATGCATAGGTATATTCTCAATGGGCCGTCTATCCAAAGGTTGTAGATGTTTAGTGATTACGATACTTTTGCTTTGGGAATGTTCCTTCACTAGGTGACATTTTTGCAACCTTGGTAACTAGTGCAAGAATGTATTGTTTTTTTAGCAAAAGATAATCATATATATTGATCAAAAGATAGTTACATCATGTTTTTTTTTATCCAAGATAAGCCCCTAGGGTACGATCTGAAAAGCGACTCGTGGTCGGGTACATATGAAAGCCTTTTTAGCCACCAAATGGATCCTGATAAAGATGTCCAACTGTATAACGCGGCCTGTGAGGCCTGCTAGAGATTCCACACGTGGGCTCTACAGGAGATGGACGCGAAGGCGATTTTGGCGACCGGAAGTCTTCTCAGGGTGGCGGAGATGTCCATCGATCCCAAGAATAATGTTGATCATACGGAGATTAAATTTACTGAAAGTATTACCGTTTGAAAATTGAGGATTGTACCCCAAGTTGTTGTAGTAATGAACATTAGATTAAGTAGAATAATTTTTTATGTTCTTAATCCTAATCAAATTATATAGACTATAGTTACCATATCATGGAATGGCTCAAGTAGTAATGTATAGAGTTGGAAATTTGGGACCACCCGATTTAAAACTAATCGCATTATAGCCAAGAATTGAAAAGGTGCACTTGATGTTGTACCATAAAAGTCAGTAGTAGAGTATTTTATGCCGAAGCTGTGATTTAATCGTGGTTCAATCATTTCCATACCGTTAAATATCGTCTACCGGTGTCACTTCGAGTAGGAAGGTTTTTCTGGTCAAACCTTGTTTTCCAATCGTTGATGACCGCTGTACCAAGTTCTTGACTAATCTTTGATACAAAAATAGCTGTTTTGCGATTAATTTTTATTTATAATTAAAATAACTTGATAAATAACTAGTAAAAGAAATATATTCTAGGGTTTAGCTCAAAGCCTCACCACTAGTCCACTACTCCGGAATCCCAAACGGCGGCTAGGGCTAGGGTTACGCAAAGCCATGCGGAAGGAAATTCCGGCGGACGTGGAGATCGACATCTTGCGGAGGCTCCCGATAGCAAGCTGCACCGTCCGATTCCGCTGCGTCTGCAAATCATGGCGCGCTATTATTTCCGACCCCTCCTTCTCCCGACAGAAACTATCCTTTTCCGCCGCCGCCGACGACGACGACGCGGCGGGCGAAGCTATTTCCGATCCTCCTCGGCCGCTAGTTATGGTCATCCGCGAATATTGGAATCGGTCAGTTTACTCCCTCCACTCTTGCAAAACATTCAAACCGCTCCTCGAGTCCGTGGATCTGCCCTTCTCTTCGGAGAAAAAGTACCGCATCGCCGGCTGCTGCGGCGGTTTGTTTTGTATGCACGCGGGGAGCGGATTCCACCGTACCATCAAACCCTTTCGACCGGCGACGGATGTGTTCCTCTGGAATCCGACAACCTCGGAGACCAAGTTTTGCCCCGCGACCCTCTTCACCCCTCCGTCCGCGAGCGCGTCGGTTCGCGGCGTCGGGTTAGGTTTCGATCCGGAATCGAATGACTACAAAATCGTCAGGCAAATCGAGTATCAGGAAGAGCAATTCGATCGGAGTAGTAGTAGTATTCGAGTTCGCGACGTTCTCTTCGTGGAGTTGTACAGCTTGAGGAACGATTCGTGGAAGATAATCGACGATATAGGTTAGTCAATGTAGTCAAAATTTGCCATTTAAAGTTTTAAAAAAAACTTACACTTGCTTCTACGTGCAGTTTTTTTTAAACACAGCTTTTGAATACATTGCAGATTGCTCTCTTCGTCTTCCTCTGCTCCCATATTCCCAGCAGCCTCCGTGCTACAAGGGGAAGCTGTATTGGTGGGGCACCGACGCGTATCCGCGAGGCGAGGCTACTCGTTTCGTCACGTTCGATCTGAGCAGGGAAGTTTTCCAGAGAGCGGAGGTGAGGAATCCGGCTGATCGGCCGTGGATTGTCGGTTCGTTGTTCGTGCCGCCGGAATCGTGGACTGAAGGGTCTTAAACACGATGGTATTACATATCCAATAGTTCTAAGTCTTGATAGTTCCCTCTATTGGGTATGAACAAGAAGCTCGTTCATGATTTCTTGTATTAGACGTGGATAAGTAATCATAAGTCTCAAATTTTAGCATGCGAATGTACATAATTGGTGGAGATATTTCGAATAAAACCACAATGGTAGAGGAACATTAACTTTGTGTGATCTCACTCGACTCGAGCGAGAAATTAGAAAATTGTTCAAAATGATCTGTAAAAGGTTTAGAAGGATAAGAAAAAATCGAAAGGTTAATATGTTTTCGTAAATAGCATCCTTATTAAAAAAAGGATTAATGATCGATATGGCCATGTACTCGTGTAGTCAGTATATATCGAAATACATTAGCCACTTAGAAACAACTATACACTATACTTGTCCACATAAGCGAGATTAAGAATTGTTCATGAAATATTGTAGGAATATTCCGTCAAGTTAACTTCCAACTTTTAATTAATTAGTAGGGGTGTCCATTCGGGTTCGGTTTTTTGGGTTTACCCGAAACCGACCCGATTATATACATTTTCGGTTTTTTGGATTCGGGTTCGTTTCGGGTTTCGGTTTTTTCGGTTTCGGGTTCGATTTTGCTTATCGGTTTTTCTGGTTCCGGCTAAGAACCTCCAATGAATAGAACTCAGTATGTATTCTTAGGCGTTCGAGTTTTCGGGTTTCGGTTTTGCTTTAACCGAACCCGAACCCGATAAGGAATTTTCGGGTTCCGGGTATTCAGTTTCGGGTTTTTCGGGTTTCGGTTCGGATAATCGAACCCGACCCGAACTGACACCCCTATTAATTAGTATACAAGTGGATTTTTTCCTTCTTTTTAGCTTTGGATACTTGACAATTAGCTATTGGCCGGGAGCACCACATAGGATTAGTGACGTGGTACTCCCAGTGTAGGCAATAATTCCTCATAGTCTACATCTTCCGGAATATATAGTTTTTCTTTCTCAACCCTCCGAACAGAATCCAATCCCAAAACGGCGGCTAGGGTTAGGGTTTTACGCAAGCCATGCAGAAGGAAATTCCGGCGGACCTCCAGGTCGACGTCTTGCAAAGGCTTCCACTATCCCGGTGCATCGTCCGATTCCGCCGCGTCAGCAAATCATGGCGCGCTCTCCTTTCGGAACCCTCTTTCCTCCGGCAGAAACTATCCTGGCCCGAAACGTCGTCGGATTCTTCTTCTCCGCCGCTGACTATGATGATCGAGAACAATAACTCCCTCCTCAACGGCATCCAACGCGCCAGGTCAGCTTACTCTCTCTACTCTCGCCACGCGCTCATACGGCTCCGCCGCGAGGCGGCGGACATACCCTCCAATTTGCACAACTACGACATTGCCGGGTGCTGCAACGGTCTGTTGTGCTTCTACGAGCGACGCGGCCGACCGGCGGGGGACGCGATTCTTTGGAATCCGACAACCTCAGAAACAAAAGTTCTGCCGCCTACAATATTCAACCGCCGACACACGAGTGCCTGGGTTAATACAGTTGGATTTGGATTCGACCCGGAAACGAACGACTACAAAGTCGTCAGAAGAATAAACTATTTCGAAGATCAAGCGAGTCCGATGGACTTCTTCGTGGAGCTGTATAGCTTGACGACCGATTCGTGGAAGGAAATCCATGGAGGCCCTTTCCTTCCCCTGGTTCCGCCTCCCGAGGTCGCTCGGTGTTTCAACGGGAAGTTGTATTGGTGGAGCCACCCGTTGCGCTATGTATTCGAGCTCGTCTCGTTCGACCTGAGCAAGGAAGTGTTCCGTGGAGGGCAAGTGGGGAACCCAGCCGAGCTATTCGAGGTCCGGTCCTTGTTCGTGGTGCCGAACCAGGAGGAGGATTCGTTGGTGGCGATTGGTTCCCCTCGTCACAACCCCTCCTCTTTGGAGGTATGGGCGCTACTGAGGTTGTGGGTGACCGCGTCGTGGACCAAGCTGTACGTCTTCGCTCCTGACTGTTATGAATTCTGTGGGATTTCGAGGGATTTCGTGTTTTACGATCGTATAATGTATTCGGATGCTAGTGATTGCGTCATGAACGAGGGGAAGATCACCGCCTGCCGTTTGGGGAACGGAGAAATTATAGAGCTTGGCATCTCGACGAGTGTGGTGCATCTGATAGTGAATTATGTGCCTTCTCGAGTTTCTTTGGTATAAGGAAAGGAAGAGTCTATCTGTTTCTGGTTTCATCATTGATCGTTTTAGATAATTGTTGCAGTTCAATCTCAGCTGGGACAAATGCAAGCTATATGTGTCTTGCTGCTGAAGAAATGAAGCCCGCAGTTAAAGAAATGAAGAATGCAGGGGAGGGGAGGTGCAGGACAACTTGGAAGTGATGATCTGTGATGTGTGAAGTAAAGATCAAGTGGCCTGAAGGCTGAAGCTGAATTGAGGCCAGGTCACTTCTTTTGGGACCACAGCTGAGGGTATTAGTTGCAATGTCCCTGCTGGAATTGGTAGGAGACAAGGAAAGCGACTGATGTACTTGCTCCAATCTTTGTTTTGTTGGTTTATGCTTGTTGTTTCCTAGTAAAATCTGTCTAGGGTTTGATGTCCAGTCTATAGAAGGCTTTTTGTTTTTTCAGTTGATGTAATGTGAGTCAAAAGATATATATTGAAATGCAATGGAAATGAGATCGATCTGAAGCTTGAAAGCTCGAATATTGTCCAAGCAGCTCTATTTTTTTTTGGTTACTATTACCTTGGTTTCTTAGTTTTGAAGTTAGCTTTCTACACAATTTCATATTCTACAATAATGATTATACGTAGAGCTCAATATTTGAATCGGGAGTTCATGAATGTTCTAGACTTTCTAGCTAGTACAGCCATCCTAATAAGTGCATGCAAATAAGTTTTGATTTGACTTCTCAAACCTTGAACTTACATGGTTCTTGACCTCCTCTGTAAGCGAATCCAAACCCCCTGTTATGAGACAAGTCATCGTGACGATTCGACAATTTCTGGAGTTATGTATAATTTATACATCCTTTATAATTATGTGTTTCGAATTAATTCAGTGTGTTTGATATAATCGGTAATTATGTGTCTCCTAGTAGGAAAAGAATTAAGGAGATTTGGGTTGTGTAACTCCTATAACTATAGACATGATCAATATATGAAGATTGGAACCGAATTTAGCTAGATTTCTTACTTTTTGTTATTGGATTTATAGTTTTTTTTCGTAGAAAATTTGGGGCAGCTCTCTCCTCTTGCATGCCAAACATCATGTCTCGTAAAAACGGCGCGGCTAGGGCTAAAATGGCTAGACGACGAGCCATGCAGAAGGAAGAAGAAGAAGAAGTCCCTGCGGACCTGCATATCGACATCTTGCGGAGGCTTCCACAATCCTCGTGCATCGTCCGATTCCGCTGCGTCTGCAAATCATGGTGCGCTCTTATTTCCGATCCCTCTTTCACTCGGCAGAAACTATTCTTGAATTCGGAATCTTCTTCCCCTCCTCCTCCTCCGCCGCCGCTAGCAATGGTGATCAAGGACAACAATTTGGGCGGCATGTCAGCTCCCGAGTCATTTTACTCTCTCTACTCTTTTAACGCACTCAAACCATCGCTCCGTGGTGAGGCGGCCGACATCCGCATACCCTTCAACTTGTGCCACTACCGTATCGCCGGCTGCTGCCACGGCCTGTTGTGCTTGTACGACTCCCGATGCGGCCGGTCGGCGGGGGAGGCGATTCTGTGGAATCCGGCGACAAAAGAAACCAAGGTTTTGCCGCCTTCCCTTTTCAACCTCGCACCGCATAGCCAATATGCGTGCTACGGCAGGCTCGGGTTTGGTTTCGATCCAGAAACGAATGACTACAAAGTCGTCAGAGAAATCGACTACAATTACGAAGTTAGAGGATGGAATCATCGGAAGTGTCCCCTTTTTGAGCTGTATAGCTTGACGACTGATTCGTGGAGGAAAATCGATACCGGCTCCTGCAGCCCATTCTCCAACGGGCACCTACTTTATCTTCCTGCGGTTTCGTATCGCAAATTGTCTCGGTGTTATAAGGGGAAGCTGTATTGGTGGAGCGACCACTCGTCATTGTCCAGGTGCAGCACTCAGATTGCTTCCAGCAGGACTCAGTTTGCTTGGTTCGATATGAGCAAGGAAGTGTTTCGAGGAGCGGACGTGAGGAACCCTAGTGATGACCGTTGGGCGGTCCGTTGGTTGTTCGTGCCACCGAACGAGGAGGAGGAGGAGAATGATTCGTTGGTGGCGATCTGTTCCGGTGGTGGTGGCGGCGGCGGCGGCGGCAGAGAGTCTCTGGAGGTTTGGGCATTGATGAAGCTGTGGGTGCCGGAATCGTGGACCAAGTTGTTCGTTGTTCCTGATGACTACTATGACTTCGTTGGGATTTCGAGTAATTTCTTATTTTACCAACGTCACAAGTCTCACGAGCGCTCGAATGATGGTGTCATCGTCGTGAATCCAGCAACGTTGACAATCTCTGCTTATCATCTCGGGACGGGAGAAATTATCGACTCTGTCGTGTCGAACACGATGGTATTTCTAATCATGGATTATGTGCCTTCTCGAGTTTCTTTGGTGTAAGAGAAAGGAGGGTTTCTTTTGGTCCAAGGAAGAGTTTGTTTCTGGGATATTCGTTACAAGTAAACTAGGAGAGGTTGGGATATATATTGTGTTTAATTTGTGTGTGTGTGTGTGTTTTTTTAAGAGAATGACTATCTGTGGAGCTCAAAATGTGATTTGGGAGTTTATTATGAATGTTCTGGACTTTGCGGATATGTTTCTTGATGTACAATGCTATCCGAAATTTTAAGTAAGGAACCTGTTTGGTGCTTACTTCTGTTACGTAGCTCGATATTGGATCTCTTGAATTTGGTATAAATTTCTAAAAAAATATAGCCTCTTATTAATGGCGAGAACAACCCAACTCAATGCACAATTCAAAGTAAACGAAAGGGTAAACATCGCGCTAATGCGCAGTTCAACAACGCCCATTTAAAATAAAATGTCATCGCTATCAGCCTCCTATTATGATTTGTGTGCTTTCCTTTAGACTCTCTGTACTATTTCCAGAATTATGTAAGAGTTGTTTAGGTATGGTCGGACAAACTCCACTTAAATGGTTGTTGTTTAATTTGTCATGACATATATATGAGGCGAGTTTGATTCTTGACTATCTTTCAAAATTGTACTTTAATTATCAACAAACGGTGGCTTTAAGTGATCCGGCATACCTCGCGACATAACATATTTGTTATCGCGCGACTCAATTCAAACATCATTACAAATTACGTAAAAAAAGAATTTTTCATGATAATTGAGTCCAACTCACACATTATAACATATCGCACATAACATATATGTTATTGATTCAATTCACTCATCATAGATATGTCGAATTAATATTCATGGGATCGTGATAGTATAAAACAGATTTACAAGTCATCGTCTCCTCTCTTCAACAAAAATAGAGTTACGAATAGTAGGATTTTGCATAGAGCTTAAACGAAAACTAGTAGGGTTTTTCATATATAGCTAGATTGCCTTAGCTCGACTTTTCTTTCTCAACCCTCCGAATAGAATCCCATACCCAAAACGGCGGCTAGGGTTAGGGTTAACGCGAGCCAGCCATGCAGAAGGAAATTCCGGCGGACCTGCAGATCCACATCTTGCAAAAGCTTCCACTATCCGGCTGCATCATCCGACTCCGCCGCGTCTGCAGATCATGGCGCGCTCTCCTCTCGGAACCCTCTTTCCTCCGGCAGAAACTATCCTGGCCCGACGAAGACGCAGACGAAACGTCGTCGGATAATTCTTCCTCGCTAACTATGATGATCGAGAACCACGACACGGACGGCATCGAACGCGCTAGGTCAGTTTACTCTCTCTACTCTTGCAACGCACTCAAACGGCTCCGCGAGGCGGCGGACATACCCTTCAATTTGCACAACTACGACATCACCGGGTGCTGCGGTGGTCTGTTGTGCTTCTACGAGCGACGCAAACGGCCGGCGGGGGCCCGGGACGCGATTCTCTGGAACCCGGCGACCAAAGAGACCAAGGTTCTGCCGCCGACCCTTTTCAACGTTCCATGCAAGGAGACGTGGGTTCCTGCGGTTGGGCTCGGTTTCGACCGGGAGACGAACGACTACAAAGTTGTCAGACACATCCACTACTACGTTGTTGAAGATGATCCTCAAGGGTTTCGGTTGTATTACTTTGTGGAGGTTTACAGCTTGAGGAACGATTCGTGGAAGGAAATCGACACCGGCGGCTACCTAGAGTCCGACGACGACCCTTTCGATCCTATATTTTCGTATAGCGTAGAGCCTCAGTGTTATAACGGGAAGTTGTATTGGTGGAGGGACTCATCGAGCACTGAGTTTGTTTCGTTCGACATGACCAAGGAAGTGTTCGAAAAAGTGGACGTGAGAAACCCTAAGGTGCGTTGGGATGTCTGTTCCTTGTTCGTGTTGCCGAGTCAGGAGGATTCGTTGGTAGCGATCTGTTCCGTTGGTAGGGACGAGAGTTTGGAGGTTTGGGCGCTGCTGAAGCTATGGGTGCCGGAATCGTGGACCAAGTTGTTGGTCGTCCCGGCTGTGACTCACTTGCAAGATTTGTGTGGGATGTCGGGAAATTTCTTGTTTTGCTATTATCGTGACATTGGGATTGTTGATCCGACGCGAAGAATATTTGTAGCCTATCATCTTGTGACCGGAGAAGCTATCGAACTTGACATGTCGCTACCATATCAAATCATGAATTATGTGCCTTCTCGAGTTTCTTTGACCAAGAAGAAAAACAGCTCCGATTTCGATTAGAGGTGAACTAGTGAAGGGTTTGAGATATGTACGTACATTAGCTTGATTCGATTTCGATGGAAGTAGAGATTATGTATGCATCGATATACTTCATATGTTTTTTTTTAATATATGCTTGCTTCGATTTAGTTTGATGATCGTTGAAATACAATGCATAATCATAGCAACTCATTTTTCATGAACATCGATCGAGCTTGTCTTCATCTTGGCTTTCAGAAATTTCTCCTCGATTATGTCATCATAAGCTTTGGAAATTCTCCTTGGAGATAAGGGCAATTAATGTGTGATTAATATTTTGGGGAAATTCTCCTTCATTCAAAACGAGAGAGGAATTGTTCGTTAAAAATTATTGGGAAAAAGATTAAAGGTTTTTTATTAGCAAAAGAGTGTGTTGATATCACACTAATGTGAACAGGTTACTCATGTGTTACTCACCATAAGGTTATAGACCGGACCTACTCCCGTTTCGATAGATCTTCATTCATCTCTCTCGTTACTTTACATGGGATGGTTTCAAGAATTTTGATAGAGGGAGCTGTGGTATACCTGCACTGGGTTTTGCATGGAGATTAAACAAGTTGGTTAACTGTTGAAAGAAACAAAGTAAAAGCATGATAGAAGATAAGCTAGGGTTTATCTCAAAGTCTCTCCGCACACTATATATATATAGATCGCCTTATCCTTGCTTTTCTTTCTGAACCCTCCGATCAACCGAATCCAATCCCCAAAACGGTGGCTATAGCTAGCTAGGGTTACGTTACGCGAGCCAGCCATGCAGAAGCAAATTCCGGCGGACCTTCAGCTCGACATCCTGCGTAGGCTTCCACTAGCTCCGTTCATCGTCCGGTTCCGCTGCGTCAGCAAATCATGGCGCGCGCTCCTTTCGGACCCTTCTTTCCTCCGACACAAACTATTCTTCATGTCCGAAAATTCGGAGCACTCTTCTTCTCCGCCGCCGCTAACTATGATGATCAACCACACCTTCGGCGACATCCTCGTTACACGGTCAGTTTACTCTCTCCACTCCTCCGACACACTCGAACCGCGCCTCGTCGAGGCCGACTTGCCCTTGGATTTTCGCTACTACTCCGTCGTCGGCTGCTGCAACGGCCTGTTGTGCTTCCAAGAGCGACCGAGAGGGCTGGAGACGAACATTAATCTAGTTCTCTGGAACCCGACAACCTCGGAGACCAAGGCTGTTCCGCCTCCTAGTAGTACGCTTTTCGACCGCACTACACATCATCATCAACAACATGATGTCATGCATCATCATGCCCTAGGGTTTGGTTTCGATCCCGAAACGAATGACTACAAGATCGTGATAATCGGTCGTAGGGAACGTTTTCGTCGTCGTGGGAATAATGGGATCTACGTGGAGGTATACAGCTTGAGGAACGATTCGTGGTCTAAGAAAATCGATCATACTGGTGGTGTTCACGCATTGTCTTCTCTTCCTGTGCTTTCGCACCCACGGTTTCCTCCATGTTGCGAGGGGAAGTTGTACTGGTGGAGCAACACGGATTGGCAAGGGGAGACGACGACTCGTTTCGTGTCGTTCGATCTGAGCAGGGAAGTTTTTCGAACCGTGGATGTGGCGAATCCTGCTGCTAACAACAACAAGGGTTGGTTCGTACATTCCTTGTTGTTCGTGTTGCCGAGGAACAGGGAGGATGATTCGTTGGTCGCGGTTTGTTCCACGGATAGCCGTGGCTCTTTCGAGGTCTGGGCGTTGCTGAAGTTGTGTGTGCCCGAATCCTGGACCAAGTTGTTCGCCATCCCGCGGGCCACGGCTGAGTTCCAGAGTTTCTTCGGGGTTTCGAGGAATTTCGTGTTTTACTATTATGACATTGGGATCGATCGGATTCTCGTCGCGTATCATCTTGCGACCGGAGAAGTTTTCGAGCTTGCCGTGCCGCGTACGAGGCCAAGACCACAGCACGTCATGGATCATGTGCCTTCTCTGCTTTCTTTGACCTAGAAGAAAAAAAAGCTTGGTCGTTTTAGAGGTGAAGTAGTGAAGGGGTTGAGATATGAATCGATGTTTTGATCTTTTTGGAGAGCGATTGTTTGTTGATTGCATGATGTAATTTGAGAGTTTTTGAATGTTCTAGCTAGTTATTCATACGGCATGAGAAGGATAATTAGTGAATGGCCGATAATTTGGGTATCTATGTAAATCCTAACAAATCACACAAAGACAAAGATACAAAAACGAAATAAGTCTCTTGTTATTTCTATAGAAGATATATCTAATTCACGCATTTTTAATTTATTCACGTAAATTAGAGCTTATTCACGCCATATTAGTGTTTTTTTAATTAAGAGTCTTGATTATTTACACAACCAATATTGTTTCTTTTGAAGATTTATTAACTAAAAGAAAGGGGGGAAAACAAAGTACAGAGGATTCCAACCACAATCGAGGATCGCAAGGCATGATCCAGAAATTGGAAGGAAATGAGAGAATAAAAACAAAACAGGCAAATCAAAATAAAGCTGCAAAACAAAACGGAGAAAGGGCAGCAAATAGAACCACCCTAATTAAAATTCAATATATTTAGTTACACAATCTGGTGTTTATTCACGTATATTATTATTTAATCACGCCAATTAAATTCAAATTTTAAACTTTGAAATTTATCAAAATGGTTGTCATTGTATAGATTATGATCAATGCAACACATTTTTACAGGTTAACAAAATTAATTCCATAAAATATAACCTATACAAACTAAACTTACACTCTTACGTGAATAAATATAGTATTGCAACAAATTACATCGTTAGGTGTACCTCTCGTACGTGACAGCAAAAAATTTCCAAAAAAATTACTCCCGGTCGAGGACGACGTACCCTTCAATTTGCAAGACTACAACATCGCCGGGTGCTGCTACGGTCTGTTGTGCTTATACGACCGAAGCAGACGAACGGCCGGGGACGCGATTCTCTGGAATCTGGCGACCAAAGAAACCAAGGTTCTGCCGCCTACACTTTTCAACCTTCCGTACAGCCAGCGCGTGGGTTCATACAGTTGGGTTCGGTTTCGATCCGGAAACGAATGACTACAAAGTTGTCAGATACATTCAATATTATTATGATGATGAAGATGATCAAGAAGGGCTTCCCTTCGATCACTTTGTGGAGGTGTACAGCTTGAGGAACGATTCGTGGAAGAGAATCGACACCACCGGCGGATGCCGATTCTCCGACGACGAAGACCCTTTTCTTCCTCTGGTTTTGTATCGCCAAGCGCCTCGGAGTTACAAGGGGAAGTCGTACTGGTGGAGGAAGGACTCATTCTGCAGGTGAGTGCCGTCGAAATCGCGCGCGCTTTAAAATTTATAACCTTATCTGTTTTTTTTACACTTTCAGGTCACCAGAACATAGCTTCTAGTAATCACGCTGCTTTTCACGTACTGTACAAGTGTATAGTCAAAATCTACGCTTCTAGTAATTACCGGAACACTTCTACTTAGAATCACGATTTCGATATGCTATTGCGCGCAGGGATAACACTCAGTTTGTTTCGTTCGACCTGACCAAGGAAGTGTTCCAAAGGGCGGACGTGATAAATCCTGCTGACGATTGGGAGGTCCGTTCGTTGTTCAATGGCAAAAGGTGAAAGGGTTGGTCCAATTCCAATACCAAAAGTACAAATAGTACATTGAGAGTTCATGTGATGGTAAAGAAAAGTCACAAAAGGAAAAGAAGAATTGAATCATGAGAACTTTCCTATAAAATTATTGATGGTGGAGAGCTAGTTAGCTGATGCACTGTATACTAGTAGCCTCATACAACAATAACGACAAGCAACAAGGCCAAAACCAACATATGACACGATGATACAAAATCAAATCAATAATAGTAATGGAGCCAAAAGTGAACTCGTGGAAAAGTTTGGGTAGTGGGAAATAGCTAGAAGACGACTCAATGCACTTGGGTCAATGTGAACACTTGCATAGTGTGGAAGCCAATAAGTCATCCATCAGTGGCTGTGGAAGAAGGATGTGGAAAACAGGAGGAACAAAGTTGTGGTGGTGAATAGTAAATGTGTGGAAAGTCTGAGGCTGGCTGTTGGCGAGCCCTGGCCCGACGGTCCGGTTCCGGTGCCGCCGTTCTCGCTGCTCGACGGTGAAGGTCCCATCATCGGTCCTCCGGCAGGAGCGTCGCCGGCGGCTCCTCCTCCTCCTCCCTGGCTTGGGGACGGTGCACCTGTCGGACTTCCGCCAATTCCTGGTCATAAAAGTGTAAGTTAGTAAAAATTTGTGACCAATTTGTAACTTTCGAAATTTTTTTGGGATGGGATTAGAGAATTGGAATTTACTACCCAAGTGGGTACACTACAAACAGCTCATCTAGCAGAGGAATGGGCAAGCATTGAAAGAAACAAAGGCATGTGATGGTTAGGCCAACTACCAACTTTAGTATAGACCAAAATCTGTCATAAATTTTCATACTCCTGATTTGGTATATCATAGAGTTAGCATTAATTTATTTTGAGATAAGAACTTTGATTGCTTTTGGTTGATCACATGATAGATAAAGACAATTGAGTATGCTAATCACATGATTGACACAGTGATTAAATTCCATCTGATGTGACAGAAAAGTAAGTAACTAATTTAGTTATCTTAACTTGTGATCAAATTTTGTCCTCTAATATTACAACTAGCTAAGCTGAGGGGGAAAGATTCTTTCCATCAAATCGGATCCACCTGAATTTAGGTTTTCTTGGATCATCTTTTTAAAAATAGAGCATAATACGAACCCAAATGAAATCAAACAAAAGTTACATTTTCGGTCCGACTCTAACCATCTCATTTTTCTCCATTTCACGCCTGATTCGATCACAATTAGAGGTGGCAAATGGATTGGATTGGTGAATTGGTGGATTGGATTGGTGGATCCATGGATCAAATGGATTGGATCTAATGGATTGGATCAAGTGGATTGGTGGATTATCCATGAATCCAAATGACATCCTCAACCAAGGACCAATATGTAAAATGTAAAAAGTTTAGGTACTAAAATGTCACAATGAAAAATTTTAGGTACCAAAACGTAATTTTCCAATGATATTTTTGGTATAAAAAATAAAATTTCAGGTACCAAAATGTAAAAAATAAAAATTATAGGTACTAAACCGTAATTTGCCAATGATCCATGGATCCAATTCATGAATCCACCAATCCAATTGGATTTGGATCAAATGGATTGGATTTAAATGGATTGGATTAGGTGGATATTTTTAATGGATTGATGGATTGAATTGGTGGATTGAATTGAAATTGTCACCTCTAATCACAATTCAATCATACTCTAAACCTAAAGATACTATGCCACTCCTGAATCTACGTCATTCAAGTAATTTTTTCGAGTAATCTCAATATATACTATAATCCTTAAGCATCATCTAGAATCTTTCTTTCTCCTCTCAAATCTCCTTTCCGTTTTCCCACCAAGACGATGATGATTTCTTCTCCCTGACTAGGCGCGCAGTTGACTAATCTAAGTCAATGTGAATGCACCTCAAATTCCACATACACCAAACACCCTAATGTGAAAAAGAAAAACGCTTTCCTACTTCATCGTCGAAACTAAGGTAAACTCGGACCACCAAAAGTGATTTTTTTGCCAGAAAATCGAAGCATAATTTGAGTGCATGAATTTCAAAGGCAATACCTACCTTCCAAAACGACCTTAATTGCACCTACATGTTCTCCCGTGAGCTAGCATCATTTTAGTTATTTTCCTTCCCTTTTTCCATTTCCATCATCGATCGATCCAAAATAAATGCACCGATCCACAACCACTTATATTAAGCGGCGGTCCACACATTAATTGACCACACCCATCCCCTGCCTCCTAGCTAGCTGCCATTTTGGACCCATTGCTACATATTATGCTACATTTTTTTTTCTTCGTTCTTTCACTTAATTTTTTTAACGTAACGAATCATCGATGATAATACGAGGATGATAACATTAACGCGCGAGGATTCAAAAATACTGAATTATATAGTTTGTGAGTAGTGTTTAATTACCTGGGCACAAGCTAGCGGGAGGTGTGGCAACGGAGCAGGCGGAAGGCAGCCCGAGGGCTCTCCTCCTGTCGATGTCGAACCCGTAATCAGAAGCGTTGAGGGTGAGCAGCGAGCAGAGGCAGATCGGGTTGCTGTCGACCAGACCGGCCAGCTCCGGGCAGCACGGTTTGTCCGGTTTGGTCAGGTTGCTACCCGTGGTCACGTACGACAGGCAGTCCGACAGGTTGAACAGCTGCGTCATGCAGTCCACCGCCGGCGCCGGCGCCATTTCTCCACCTCCTCCGCCGCCGCTTCCTGGGGACGCGGGGCCCGTCGTCGGGTTGTAGTAGGGAGCTGGTCCGGGAGCCATGGTCGTCTGGGCCGAGACGGCGGAGATGATGGCTAACAGGATTGCCGCGGCGAAGGCGGCGGGTGATCGGCGGGACATTGTGGCCGGGAAAGTGTTTGGGAGAGGAGAAACGTATATCCTGTTTTTTTTCTTTTTTTGGGGATGTGGGGAAATGTTGTGTTCTGTGTAAAGAAGGTTGGAACTTGGAAGGGTTAAAGACTGTGATGGTTTTTATTCTGGAAGCAGGGCAATAAATGTGGGGAACTTCCAACAACATCCTAACTTCGTTGCGGTCTTTTTATTAATTAATGATTGTAAAATTGTAATGACATTTTATTATTATTGAAAGTTGTAATGATATAAGTTTGGGGAAAGACTATTTTGTTTTGAAATCATTGTTTGATCAGTGTTGTTTGGTGGTGGAATGAATGTGAATGTGTTGGTAACTAGTAAATGCTTGGCTGCCCAACTTTTCTGATCCAGTTGTTTTGTTGTTACTGTTATAAAAGGAAGAGAAAAATACAGATGGGTATTTTGTTTTGGTACTTGACTAACTAGCTATTATATTGAAGTCGCCACACCACACCATCGCCACTACACAAGCGTCGTCGAAAATACGATGTTGGCTCGCGAGAGACTGGTAAGTGCACATTGTCCATGTTTACAGGGAGGCAAATGTTGTTGCAGATTATCTCGCTAATTTAGGGCATTTGTGTTCAGTTGGTTCCCATGTTATTGCAGCACCTGATGCTGCTCTTTCTTATTGGTTGTACCATGACATTATTGGGGTGCCTTTAAGCGCCCCGTTTCGCGAAAAAAAAAAGAGCTAGCTACTATACTCAATCTAACCATTAATTCAAAAGGGGGTATTAAAGGCTTCTTGGTTGGCTGGTTGTCCCAACCTTTGGAAATGTCATGTGGCCAGGGTGTGTTTGGTTGTTGTGTGTGGGGAAATTAGGAAAGAGAGTATTTTCTTTTGTGTGTTTTAGGAAAATAGGGAGGAAAATATCGTGTATATTGGGAGATATGATATCGTTTATATCAATTTAAGAAAAACATTTATGTCAACTATCAAAAAAGTTATTCTACTCGGTTTTCTCTGCTCACATTACAACAGATGAACTCGGTCTCCGTTCGTACTCGTAACACATTTATTTTTATTTCTCGTAATTGATTGTAATTACTTCATCTTTCAATAATTTCATTATATTACAAAAACATAATCTAATTAGTCGACACAGAATCCTCTAGTACTACAAAAATTTCCTTAATGTCCATCAAATAGGATTATAAGACCCATCCAAATCACTGCTACACAAACACAATTATGAAGTATTCACGAGAACTTTTACATTTCGAAACACGCATCGAGTCCTCCGCTTGAAAAAGGGAAAAGAAACTGATCACAAGAGATCGCCATTGAAGGAAAGAAATAAGAAATGCCCCATGTGATAAGGGCACAGGCTGGGTACGCATACGACGACATACCCTACAGCGTAGAACCTTAACTTTTTGTTTGGATAATCAATACCGGAGATCACAAGACAAAATAAAAAACAGGGCAACGGATTGCCTACGGTCTCATGTCATTTCTCTTCTTTTTTTCCTTTAGTAGTAGAGAACCATGAACATACCCTTTTTAGTGACGAAATACACGCGGATCTTGTTACAAAAAAGTTCAAGTTCTGCTTCTAGTTCTAGAGGTTGAGTTGTTGACGACGTGACGGTCGTTTAGAGATGATCCCTTCCAGTCAACTGTGGGCTTTGCCCAAAATCTGAGCCCAGCTCAATACTAGCGAAATCGTGTTACAACTTCCATATGAACCTTTTAGAAATATTACATTTACAGTATTACACTATACACTTCAACACTTTGACCTTTTAGAAAGAATTGCAGCAATGTAGTTAAAATTACGTTTTAAAACTCAAAAGTTTACACTTTTATACTTCAAGGTCACTAAAATGCTTTTACGTAAAATCGCGCTTTTCACTTACAATTGTAGTAAAAAAAAAACAACTATGCTTTAAAGCTTTAAAAACTTCTAGGTCACCAGAATGCTTCTATCTAGAATCACGATTTTGACTGCGCGCATTGATTCGCTGAACGTCAAACCAGGACAGCTGGCAAGCTATCTAGGTTTGGCAGTACATGATTGTGTTGATGTGACTTGAATCGGACTATCAGCCGCTACGATTGTGTTGATGTGCTCAACGTTGTCTGGGTTCGTGTTCTGGGTCTGGGCTGTAACTGCTTGTCCTTTACCAGATCATTGGATTAGGGCTAGACCTAAGAGAAGTACTATAAATATTTGTCTTACTCCTCTGTAATCTGTATCTCCTCGAAGTTTAGTGAAACTGACTCTCTCCTGCTCCGTGGGCTAGCTAACACACATTGTGTTAACGAACCACATAAATTCGTGTATCGTTTTCTTTCATGCTTTTGTATTCTTGTTTTGTCGAGTCCTTCAATATTCCGATCCACGTACAGAAGAAACAGAGAGGCTCAAGGAGTCTTTTGTGAGCTATGCATCATACGGCCGTTACCATACTTAGCATGTGTGTTTTGACAACTGGCCAGCGTTTGTATGTATATAATAAACTAATTACTAATACAAACAAGGCACCAAGCCAATAGAAAGCTAGCAAAAAAAAAAAACCTAACCGGCAGACAGGATTACAAAACAAAGGGTTGCCGACAGAGCACAGAATTTGTACGAGCTAAAACCCTTTAGCGACCGGATTTGTAAGATAACCCCCCTTGGCGATTCTGCATATAAGCTCGAAAGGAATCAACCAATCGGCCGGATTGGAGTTGAGTATTTATAGGTCAAACTTGTGACAGATGAAGAAGAAGCTCAAACATACAGAGATTAAGGAAAATAAGATTATAGAGAGATTCGTAAGCTGTGTGTTGCATGCAAGAATGAAATCGAGTTTGGTCCCAAAGCTTGTTTTGGTCGTTCTGGTAGTGGCTTTTCTCATCTCTTGTGCCATGGCAGCTAGGATGGCCAAAGGTATGAACATTGAACAGCCTTCTTCCCTTCTCATTTCCGGTATATTTTTTGAAGTATAAAAGAGGTAGAGGGAGATTTAGTGGTGGAGCTAGGTTGAAGGTAGTTGAATTACTTCGTCGTTCGGTTTCAACAACTCGAGTTTTTTTTTTTTAAAGAATGTTACAAATTTATGATTCTTAAACCACTTTCTTACACGATTCCGGTCTGAAATAAAAGTCAAATAAAAACAATGCTTGAAGTTTGCACCTGCATGATCCCACCGTACGTTGTGCTTAAATGAACTGTTAAAATGTTGTGAGTCGTGTACATCTGGAACACACGATATCACCTGTTATACCAAGTTGAGGTACTATGTCATAAACAGTTTGGTTCCAATAATTCGACTTTTTTTTGGGAGTAAGTTAATTGTGAATTTTATATGATATAATAGGTTACTGATGGGTGAATCTTAATGGTTTGAAAGAACTGAGATATAGTCGCCGATAGTAATTCGTCTTGCGAATCTTATACCACTCTTTTATACGATCGTGCATTTCGTCATATGATCGTTTCTTATACTTGTATGGCAGAGCTAGGGAAGACAGTGCAGCCACAGGGAAGTGATTGCGCGAGCGATGAAGTCTGCTGTGTGCTTGACTGGGGTTGGAACCCCGGTTGCAACCTGTGCCTCAAATCCTGTCCACCGGCGGCTTAACCCATGCAACCGGCGGCCGACGTGCAATTTTGGATCGACGTGTGATGGTTAATTAATAAGATGTATTAATTAATATCATGTTATGGAGTTGTTTCTTTTTAACGAATTTCTTCATCCTTCTTCCCATGAATGTTGTCGATGAACACCGTTGTAAAAGGATACAAAACTTTCCACACGAGAAGTGCTAACTTCAAAGGTCATATATGAACGACGACGCTTTGCCAAAACCAGAAACAGGAAGATATCTTCAATGATTTGAGCAAAATCTGTCGTCGAATTTTCAACATAGATAAAAATGACATTGAAAAAAAAAATGATTCAGTTGTAAAACTAACAAACAACATAGCTCCTAGTATCATCAAAATGGGCCAAACGGGCCTTCGGCTTCGAGCCTCGAGGCCACTTGAGAGCTAGGGGTTCGTTTTGGTGAGTGATTTGGATGCGGGATTTTGTCCAAATCTCTTTTTAAGTTGGTTTTCAATGAAATCACTCGTTTTAAAAACGACTATTTTTGGTGATATATATATAGCAGAATCAGAAAATGAAAAATCAAACAAAGAAAGCTAAAGACTAGAGATTCTGTTGCCTGCAAAAAAATGAAGTCAAGTTTAGCTCATAAGATTGCTTTGGTCGTTCTGGTAGTGGCTATAATTCTCTGCAGCTCTGGTGCTATGGCAGCAAGGATGGCCAAAGGTATGTACAATTTTTTTTGTTCCTTATAGGTCCCTCATCATTTGTGGATGTATGGTGGTTGCTAGATTAATCAACCGATCGGGTTTGTGGTTGTGTTTTTCAAATTCGATAATCCGTTTCGCCATAAACAGGCCAACCCTCGAAAACCCCAAATAAAATTTGGACGGCACATCGTGTTGTGATGCCCTACAAGTCAGTTGTACATGTTAAACAAACGCGTATCGGTCAATTCTGGCTGAAGTGCTATAAGGCTGATATTGCGATTTTGCTACGACGGCGATTTTTACACGGGTTTTTCTCTGGTTTACGATGAAAACTATTGGATCATCAATCTCACCTATTTTATATTTGGTGTGTAAGTTTTATGAAATCTTTTTTTGTTTAACTCAGCTCTAACTGTTACTTTCTTGTGTAATTTGCATGTGGAAACATCATCATTGAATGAAGGCAGTTAATGAGAAGGTCGATATTACATTTTTACATGCACAATCATCTGGATCCAAATATACCCATTTAAATCAGACACATATGATAATAGTTGACCCAAACTAGACTCAATTCGAACTCAACCTAAATCCAATACTATTAAAATTATAATATGGTACATTTGGGTCTGACGAACTAAACGTCTAAACCCATAATAACAATTAGATCAAATTACCCACGTATTGCCTTTTTTCCCCCCACAAATCACAAGAACTATTTAACATTTAAGTGAGCTCTGGCGGTCAAATTAACGCACAGAAACTAGCTAGCTCGCTTAAGCTAAGCCAACATGCCGGAATCTCTAAGACGGCAGCCGAAGCAAAAATGCCGATTCGGTCCCAGCCATGCACTTACGTTACCAAGCATGCAATCCGGACGTACAGAAACTAGCAAACGAACCAACAAAAACGTAACTTCTAGCTTTCCTTGTCCAAAGATGCTGCCGCCGGCCGGCCGGCAACTAATCATATTCTACGTCTCTTTTGTTGTTTCCATTTGGGCCGGCAATCATATTCGCCGCCGGGCAAGCAAAACTCGACCTCTCCCCACTATATATAAATCAGTAACCCATCATCTGGGTTCATATCCATAATTCACTACGTACATATATAATATATACACACAAAAATGAAATCAAGTATGGCTCGTAAGCTTGCCTTCGCGGTTCTCGTGGTTGCGATGCTCTTCTCTTGCGCCATGGCTGCAAGGATGGCCTCCACGGGTATGTATCGTACTGTGTAACTGGACAGAGTTATATTTCCTATTGGAGTCGTATAAGTCATGTAATTTTTTTGTACTGGTGTTAGGATTGTTATAGTAGTCAAATCGTTCATTGTACTCTGTATAAACCCTCTAGCTATATGATTTCAGTAATAATACACAACCGTTTCCACCGATTTCTCAAACCATAACTAACTAACTAACTAACAGTTACCTCCTTCGTTTTTGGGATGTTTAATTGCAGAGCAAGGGTTTCATCAGAGGCGGTTTCTCGGCCGCTGCCCACGTCCCACAATTTGCTGTGGTCATAATGGCAACGTCAACGACCCGACCAATTGTGGATTTTGTTGTTAATCCTAATATTATCTCTTTAGAAACAAATTATGTATTTGTCTCAAAACTCAAATAGTGCTGTTGCTATTGCTCTACATTGTAAGTGGCTCATCTTAAAAAGCAATAAATGGGCCTTGGCCAACTGGACCAAAGCGGATGCATGAGTTTTGATTAAGCGATGGGCCGGAAACTTAAGAGAGTGAAAAAAGCCCAACAATGGGTTTTGATGGTGGGCTCGCGTAAGAACGGGGCCAAATTACTTGCTTTGCTTGGTTACCTATCTCGATCGAGACAGAGGAAAGAAGCTTTCAACTTCCCCTGTTCGTCCTTTGTTCTTCATCAAACCCAGAAATATAGCAGCAAAACTGAATAATCAAAGAGCAAGTAGTTCCCAACATCGTCATTGATTCTTATCGCTGTATCACATCTCTGTGTACAAGCGAGGTAACATCAAACATGGATGCCCGGTAGGACAAGTTTGACTATAATTCGTTACGCACACTATTTGTATAATTTCTACACGATATTTAACTTCATCGAATTAACTTCGACTTAATTCATTAATCTCTCGACTCGTCTATCTTTCATGAATTGTGAAAATCGTATTACCAATCAAACCACCACACAGAAGAAGCTAATACTACTATGATTAAATCAAACCAATTCAATAATTCATACATACTACTGTTGGTACAAGAGACCTGTACAAAATCACCAACACCTACCACAAAATCAGACAGAAAAAGCACGTGAATTTGCGATAAGTTGGTGGGCAGCTCCAATAATCTATTCAGATAATCTGCTGCCTCTTTTAATTTTTCTGTTTTTTCATGAATTAGATTATCTGAAGATTCGATTCTCCCAATCCATGGCCTCAAATGGCCGACATCAATTGGGGGAAAGAAAAAACAAGGGAAGAAGACAAAAGGGAACAGAAAACGGGCGGGCCAGTGAGCATTCGGTCTTTCTATACACACTTCCAAAGTCCACTGAGCAAGCCGCATCTTCTACGAAATCTGCAATCCATCGAAAGCTTCAGCTGAAAAAATATGGAACCCAATACGAATCGTCCACAGCGGTAATCGAAAGTTTCATGCTTTGCTTTCAATCCTTTTGCCTAGGGTGGCAAAACGCTGACTCCTGTTTTTTCCAGATATAGGGATAAAGAATCGATTTTTACCATCTGGGATTTCTTTTCCCTGCCGCAGGGTTGCAGTGGTTACAGGAGCTAACAAGGGGATTGGTTTAGAAACCGTGAGGCAGCTGGCTAGCCATGGAGTCACGGTGGTGCTTACGGCTAGAGATGCTAAGCGAGGGAGCGATGCAGCTTCGAAGCTCCACCAGATGGGTTTCCCCAATGTGATCTTCCATCAGCTTGATGTTTTAGATCCGGTCAGCATCCAGAACTTGGCCGAATTCTTGAAGGGGAAGTTCGGCAAGCTCGATATTTTGGTACGGAAGGGAGGGTTTTTTTCGTGTGCAGATCTCATTTCAATGGAGAAATGGGATATGGATGAATTGATTTGGGGTATATGGTTTGATTTCTGCAGGTAAATAATGCTGCAGCTTCAGGTGTTGAAGTTGATGAGCAGCGATTGAGGGACATGAACATTGAAGTTGACACTTGGGTAAGTTAAAAGTTGAAGCTTTTTTGCCACTAGGGATGGCAAAATAGCATACAACTGTTAGTCTAAGATATAATAGCAAGCATACTGGCCAAGCCTACTTCTAAGAAGCCAATTTCCATCTTGGAACAAGTTCATGATCACCAACTTATTACAGGGGTAATTGCAGCTTTCAGGGAAAGCTGTAAACTTGGTCCAGGATGTGATGAAGCACACTTATGAGAAGGCAGAGGAATGCTTGAATACTAACTACTATGCTGTCAAGAACTTGACAGAGTCCCTCCTCCCACTGCTCCAGCTCTCCGATTCCGGTGCCAGGATTGTGAATGTCACATCTCTCAGGGGGGAGCTATGGGTGAGTTTATGAAAAATCATAGATTTTCATTTGAGTTAATGACATCTTTACTATGCTATTCATTCATTTCTAGTTCTTGTTTTGGCAAGTTCGTCCTAATCCATGACTGGTTAGGTCGACCAATGCTTAATAACAACGTTCTTGATGACTCGTGCCCTTTATGATTGATGTAAACCCATCTTTCACACATCAATGAGACTGTCTTGATGTGATTAAATCCCAAATGACAGCTGCATTATCAAAAAAAATCAAGAACAGATACGAGATTCAAGAGTCGAATTAACCGATTTTTACATGAATTGTTAACATATGTAGCATATGAGTTACTGAAGCTGTAGGTTTGTGCTCCTCTCTTCGTGCAGAGGATTCGCAGCGATGATCTGAGGAAGGAATTTGCAGAGGTGGAATCACTGAGCGAAGAGAAACTGGACGAGATATTGAAGAGGTTCCTGCACGATTTCAAAGAGAACAAACTCGAAGCTGGAGGCTGGTCACTGATGCTGCCATCTTACAGCGTCTCGAAGGTAACCCTCAATGCTTACACGAGGATGCTGGCGAGAAGGCACCCGAATATGAAGATCAACTGCGTTCATCCGGGTTACGTGAACACGGATTTGAACTGGCATACTGGACCAATGCCGGTGGAAGAAGGTGCCAGAGGTTCTGTGAAGTGTGCTCTCTTGCCGAACGATGGTCCTACTGGCTGCTACTTTGATCAAACTGAGGTTGCCAGCTTCTGAATGTGAACAACAAATTTGCAGTACTGGTCTGAGTTTCTGGTTTTTTCTGCTGTAATAATTAAGGAAACTACGTCCTAGTGACTGCTTGTCAGTTTTTACAGACCCGAGTCTGCTGAGTTTGAAATGAATCTTACATATGATATTTTTTTTTTCCCAATCGAACTACAGTTTCACAGGCAATGATTAGGAGGGTAATTTATTAAAATCGTAATATATTTTTTTGACCAATAACAAAATCCAATCATTACTGATAACCACAATTTACTGATGAAATTACATCAATAACATACATTGAATCAATGAGTTAATCTCGATCATGTTTGTGGTCTTTCTTTATTCAGCAAACAGAGGACGACGGACGATTCGCTGCTGCTCTATTCTGCCGTCTAACGAGCCGCCGCCGCTATCTTCTGCTTTATTATTAGCTCCCGAATCTCTTGGAGCCGGCGCTGGCCTTCTTCGTCCACCGTCGTCTTCTTCTTCTTCCCACCATCCATGTCCTGCTTTTTCCGCTGCACGTACTCTCTGGCAAGGCGCTCGATTGATTCGTCGTCCACCTCCACCTCCGCCGCCGCCGCCGCCGCCACGTGTCCAGCGCGGCTGCTGGCACGTCGTCGACGCTCCTGCTGCTGCTGCTGCCGCCGCTTGAGAATCTTGACGCGGAGGCGATCGTCGTACAGCTTGCGGCGTTTGTCGTCCTTGAGAACCTCGTACGACGATTGGAGCTTCTGGAACTTTCGATTCGCTTCCTCGTCGCCGGGGTTTTTGTCGGGGTGGAGCTCGAAGGCCTTGCGTTTGTATGCTCGGTGAATCTCCTTCTCCGACAGCTTCAACCCTTCTTCCTCCGACGGCAGCCCCAACGCCGCGTAGTGATCGGCGTCGGCTTCTAGCACGTTCATCATGTTGGAGAGCGAGCGAGCGAGCAGAGATGTACCTTCCCGTTTCCCTTCTCTGCATTTATATACATCTTTGGTTTATTATCCTTTTCCCTATAGGATTCCGGAAACCTTTCCTTTTCATAAAATGATTACTTGGATAAGTATGGTTAAATAATTTATATAAAATTTTAAGTAGAGATGATTAGTTATGACATATATGTATCGTCAAGTATTATTTTGAATTTTCATGTTAATTTGTCACCAACAAATTTTTTTTTTAAAGAGTGTTACCAACTCAAAACATATGAAATAATGATTTCGATAGGACAATTGTGGTGGCAGATCTCTAATGATATGCGACTGTTAATAATTATTAACAACGGGATATCGCGAGTGAACTTAGCAAAATCGGTTCGAATTTATTGAGAAAAGATGTATGTCTTTTAGAAGTTCGATTTATGGAGTACTCTAAACATGATATTACAATTAGCTCTCAATAATAATAATTAAAAGGTTGTTGCATTTAGAGGTTTGGGTTATTACTTATTACACTAAAACCTCTAAATTTTTTTTATTTTTGTCTCAAAAAATAAAGTATCTTGCATGGTCAAAATAAAATAATAAAAGAGTTTAGTGCTCAAATGGGGAATTAGCCCTCTTTCTTAGTAGTAAAAAGAAAATTAAATAAAGGATATTGGGCTATGGTTCTTATTTCCTAAGTCGGGTCGATCCACAGGCCCGCGCGGTCAGCCCATCGCCGCCTCCTTCCGGCGGTCTGCGGCGAGGCTGGGTTGGTCTGAAATTTCATTTTCCACTTCTTAAATTTTCCGTTTCTTATTAACATGTAAAGAAGGATTTAGGTTTTCAGTTTCGTTCAATAATCAAATCCCAAAACTCTTTCTTTCTTCCACCAGAAATCAAAAATTAAAACATTGATCAAAGGAACGAACTTTCATCACGCTCGTTGGCTTTCAGGCAGTCTTCTCCCTCACTAAGCTTCCCATTTGGCTGAAAAGGCTTCTCCGATTCCCTTCGCGTAATCCCCCAATCTCCTGGGCTGCTGCTCTCTTCAGTCTCGTGCGATTCTCATTCAAGTTCCTTCCTTCCCAAATGCGAGGTTCCATTTCATCACTTTTGTCCGTTTATGAATATTCACTATTATGCATTCTACCCTTCCTGGGACACTCTTTGTTGCTATCTTCCAATTCCTATTGAGAAGCTGAAATTTCCTACCTTTGGTTGGTTCCTCTCTAGCGCATTGATGTTTGCGGTGAAATTTGTCTGAACTGGCTGATAATCTGGGTTAGTCATAATGTGTGTGAAGTTTGTTTCTTTTTGGTTTGTGCTCCACTTGTAGGGGTGTGTCAATCAGTCTGTTTTGGTTAGATTACAGTGCTTTAGTAGTTAGGTTAGATGTGAGCTGGTAGGAAACAGTTGGAAATTCTGTTTCACAGGCTCCTGGTAGTTAGTTTTTCTATAAATTGATGAGGAGATGTTATTGAAAAGGAGACTCCAAGCATTTAGGGTTACAGACAGTTATAGTTTGAATGCCGCATGCGAGGTTTTCAGGGCTTATTTTCATACTTCTGGTTGTATGACTATTATGCTGGTGGAATTGCTTGCAGATTGGGAATAAGATTGTTGCTTTTATTGAAAAGCACCATGCTTTTGATGGCTACGTAGTTTCTCCGCTAAGGTTTTACTTCTGCCTGGTTCATTGGTATGGACGTTCGTGTGATCGAAGAAGGAATGGGTCAGCGAACAATGGCTAGCGATGGAGATGCGGAAAACAATGACGGTGCAGAAGCAAACAACAACACGGTGCAACGTGATAATGGTACTGCTGCTGAGCCACACATAGGTATGGAGTTCACTACTGACGATGCTGCCAAGACTTTCTATGAAGAGTACACTAGACGTCTAGGGTTCAACTCCAAGGATGGTCAGTCGGTTCGTTCAGAAACTGATGGGACAATTGTTGCTCGGGAATTTTTGTGTGGTAAAGAAGGACCGAAGCGACGGTCTACTGATACTTGTGATGCAATGCTTAGGATAGCACTGAAGAGTGAGGATAAGTGGGTGGTCACAAAGTTTGTGAAAGATCATACTCATTCCTCTAATAACAGTCCCACCAAACTTCAGACATCAAATAATGGCCCCACCAAACAACAGTCATCTAATAATGGTGCCACCAAACTTCAGTCCCTCCGGCCCAGAAGGCATTTTGCTGGTGCTGCAAAATCCTTCTCCACTGAAACGAACCAACGAGTGGTAGGGAAAGTTCCCAGTGGACTAATGTATGTTTCCATGGATGGAAACAGACCCCAACAAGAGAATCGTGGGATTAGGAACTCTGTTGGTGAACCGACTCGTGTTATGAAGAGCTATCCAGTAGCAATCAATCCTGCTATTTGGCCAATTATGCACAAGAAAACACTAGGAAGGGATGCACAAAATCTGTTGGAGTATTTCAAGAAGATGCAGGCTGAGAACCCTGGTTTCTTTTATGCAATACAGCTAGATGAAGATAACCGTATCTCGAATGTTTTCTGGGCTGATGCTAGGTCAAGGACAGCTTATAGTCATTTTGGGGATGCCATCACATTTGACACAAACTACAGAGTCCACCAATATAGGGTACCATTTGCTCCATTTACAGGGCTGAACCATCATGGACAGATGATTTTGTTTGGTTGTGCAATACTACTGGATGAGTCCGAGGCTTCTTTTATTTGGCTTTTCAAGACATTTCTTACGGCGATGAACGATCGGCATCCTGCATCAATTATCACTGATCGCGATAAGGCCATACAAGTTTCAGTCTCACAAGTCTTTCCTGAAACAAGACATTGTTTGAATAAGTGGAATGTCTTGAGGGCAGGGCAAGAAAAGTTGGCTCATGTATGCCTTTCCCATCCCAGTTTCCAGGTGGAGCTGTACAATTGTATCAACTTGACTGAAACTATTGAGGAATTCGAATTCTCGTGGAGTTCATTAGTTGACAAATATGATCTGAAGGGGCAAGAATGGCTCCAGTCTTTGTACGACTCTCGTGCTCAATGGGTACCAGTATACTTCCGAGATTCTTTCTTCGCTGTAATATCTCCAGATCATGCATTCGATGCTTCTTTTTTTGATGGTTATGTTAACCAACAGACTACCTTACCAATGTTCTTTAGGCAGTACGAAAGAGCGTTAGAGGTTTCGTTCCAAAGGGAGCTAGAAGCTGATTTTGATACAATTTGTGCTACACCGGTCCTAAGGACGCCTTCCCCTATGGAGAAACAGGCGGCAGATCTATATACAAAGAAAGTATTTACAAAGTTTCAGGAAGAGCTGGTTGAAACTTTTGTTTATACTGCTAACAGAATCGAGGGCGATGCAACTGTCAGCACATTCAGGGTTGCTAAGTTTGAAGATGATGACAAGGAATATACTGTTACATTGAACTATGGAGATATGATAGCCAACTGCAGCTGCCAAATGTTTGAGTATTCAGGCGTTCTGTGCAGACATGTTTTGACAGTGTTCACTGTTACAAATGTTCTTACTCTGCCACCTCATTATATCTTGGGGCGATGGACAGTAAATGCCAAAGCTGGTCATGGGATTGCTGGACCTAGTACCGAGTCATCATCAAACCCGGAAATTCTTACATCTCGATACAACACTCTCTGTCGAGAAGCTATTAAATATGCTGAAGAGGGAGCAGTAGCTTCAGAGACTTATACTGCAGCATTGGCTGCCCTTGGAGAGGGTATAAAGAAGGTTGCAGCTGCCAAGAAAAATGTTGCCAAAGTTTCACCAACAAGCTTACAGGTTAGCGGGACAGCTGCTCAGGATGACAAAAAGACATCTGCACCAGCATCAGATGCACCCTCTCTGTTATGGCCTGATCAAGATGAAGCTAGTCGTAGTTTTAATCTGAATGATAATGGAGCTTCAACTCAGTCTGTTGCTGATCTAAATTTTCCCAGAATGTTCCCTGTATCTGTGCTGGGAGACGATGGTCCTCCTGGAAACCTGGTAATCCTGAGTAATCTTTTCTCTATGAAATTTATGCATTGTTTTTCTTAGTTAAGCAAGTGGTTTTGTTTCATAAGATAGACTTCTCACTGTTACTTAACCCACTGATTTTTTCCGGCAGGTAGTTCTCCCTTGTCTTAAATCAATGACCTGGGTGATGGAAAACAAGAATTCTACAACTGGAAGCCGAGGCGCCGTTATCAACCTAAGGGTTTGTTTCCCGTCTCTATTCTATATTGGTTGCCTGACTTGGGAGAGATTTGTTTGACGTGTATTACTGTTGCAAATGCTTGCAGTTGCAAGATTACAGCAAGACCCCCTCATCTGAATTTGAGGTTAAGTTTAATGCTTCAAGAGTCTCATTAGAGCCCATGCTGAAGTCTATGGCATATATCAGTGAACAGCTTGCTGCACCACCTAACACTTTCGCTGTAATCAACTTGAAGGTATGTACCCTGTTTATTCCAAGTCTTTCTCCTATAAGTGGGTGGGGGGTGGGCCGTGGGGGGAGTCTGAGAAGTTGGTTATTGTTTTTCTGAACAACCTTCAACGTGAAATAGAGTTCTAGCTGCTGATCGTGTTTTCTATCCCACTTTGGTTCAATAAATATGGTTACTGAAAGAGGCCTGGCTCATAATCTCACTTCCATGGTGTCTGCCTATCTTCCTTCCGAAAAGCTATTTGGGTGCCGTTACCAATTTATAGAGTCATAGCAAACTGGCATATTTATAATCATATAGTTGGAGTGGTTTTGAATCAACTGATTATATGCATTCCCTTGACAACGCCCATCCTCTCATCGGTATAAGAAGAAGACCTATAGGTCGAGAACTAGAAAATCTGTGCTTTCAGATGACTTTAATGTTCTGACTTCCCCCCCTCCCCCCTTTTTGGCCAATTGAAGTATGCTTGTGTTCCTGTGTTCCAGCTCCCAGTCTTTAATTTTGTTCATGCTTTTTCATGGTTTCAGCTTAATGATACTGAAACTAATTCTGAAGAGTCAGAAGTGAGATTCAGGATCTCCCGAGATACCCTAGCTGCTATGTTAAGATCGATGGCCTACATACGTGAGCAGCTCGCAAACACTGTAAGTATGATCCTACTATTCATAGCCGGCTTTTAATGCTTCAGCAGGTCTGCATGACCTGTGAAACTGTTGTCTGCCTCCCTCTGGTACCAATTCGTTGGACTTGCATGATTTTTTCTTGTAACAGTACCAGATTTCTCTTATTTCCACCTGAAAAATAATCTGTTGGAGTAACTTGGACTACCAAAGACATTATCGAACTTGTTTCAACTAGTTGAGAAGCTGCTGTTGTGCTTCGCAGGCTAGTTGCCTATCATGTAGTACTCCTACGATCATTTGATTGAACCGTGAATCATTAGGCCAAGTTCAAAACGACTTAATGAACCACATAACGAATTCTTGCCTTCTCTTGAACGCAGGCAGAGCCATCGGTGGAACCTCAACAAAAGAAGCAACGGAAGTGACAGAACATTAGTTGTTTGCTCTACCAGGTGTGTGTAACTAATCAAACCACGTTTTGTACATGTTGAGTGATTTAGGGAACAACATTCCTCCCAGATTTTTCTTTTCCATTTTTGCTGCCTTCATCGGATTTCATCCCTTGTAGAACTCTTGATATTTATTGTTCCCCAAACTCCCTCTGTAGGCAAGTCTGTAAACCGACTCTAATGAGATTGGCTTGTAAAATATGTTGTACATTCTTTGTTGCACTCGTCTAGTAACTGAATGAATAATAGAAGGGCATATCATCTCTTTGCTCAGAGGTTTTCAGTTTCTACTGTTCATGCCGCGATTTTGTAGCAAGCCCAGCAATTGTAGTATTCTGCTTAGCGAGAACCATGTAAAAAATTTGTGTCTTTCTCCCACTGTGCACAAATCAAATTATGTAGACAACCTTTAATTGGTTTCCTCCTGGGTCTAAGATAACAGGCTACGTGAAAGAATGAACGAAAAAGAAAACTCGAAACTCCAGCCAAGCGAGAAGGACGAGAGATATCAACCAAAATGAGATTGACAAAAATCCTGCACTCTGCCATTTCCAGTCGTTATCAAGTACAACCTACAGTATATAAGATCGCCGCGGCTAACATTCGCCAGCCAACATCCCTCCGGCACAAAAGAAGGTCCTCGTTTGCTAATAAAACTCCCGCGAGTGTAGGCTACTGGAGGTCTATTTTCACTGCCGTGCCATGTTGCACGAGTACAGCTTATGTCTCGGAAAAGAGATGAAGAAAGGTCCTTGCTGAGAGTTCTCTCTGCATCCAAATGCAAGGCTCTACAAACTCCTGTAGTCTATCACGGTAACTTCATCTTCTGGTGCATCTAAGTCTTGGTAACTACACAAAAGAAAGTTTTCAGAGGATAAGCGGATGCCAGTAACCCAGTAATAGGGCACCCATTTGCAAGAAATGTCGAAAGACTCAAGAGAAATCAAGCCACAAGAATAGCCACTATGGAGGCTTCAGCCAGAAGAAAAGTGCAAGAAGTTCAATACCTGCGAATACGTCGTGGATCCTGCCGAAAGGCTGAAGATAGAAGTATGGGAGCTGGCCCGCCTAATTGAGGACCAGGTCTTGGATTCCTACCGCCGCCACCACCTTCAAATGGAGGACCACCACCTTGCTCTCTGAACATCCGCATGGCAACCTCAGGTGGTGCAGGTACAAAAGGACCCAGAGGACTGCAAACCAATTTTTCAGCAAATATCAGATGACTACCATAGGGAAACACGAAAGATAATAATCAATCTGATTGGTCCCCGAGTGTTTTGCTAGCTTACCCAGCACCAGGAACTGGCATTAAGACGGGTGGTGGGGGTATGTCTGAGGGGAATGGATGAATCCCTCCACCTTGTCCACCAAAACCATCATACATCTGTTCATCGCCATTACCACCATCAGGACCATCGTTGTTATTTGACTGGAACTCCCCTGATTGTGTTTGTGGGTTTTCGGAACGATCATATCTATCACCACCATTCGCTTGATTGTCAAGTTCTCTCCTGTTCCCACGCTCGTCCTTCAATCGGCTTTGAATACCCAACCTCTTCCGCATTGGCCGGTCTCTCTGCAATGAAATTGAATATTACTAGGTAGCACTAAATGGGAACGATCAGCAGTAGAAAAATCATCAGACTGAAAATGATAATAAGTTAATAATAACAAATACACTTCCACATATAAGAGGTGGCTCTGCAACATTGAAATTTGCTCAAAGTACCCAATATTGAGTAGGATTCTAGATCCTCCACATTTTGAAACCAGACAGATTCAAGAAACGTAAGGGGTAATAAGTAAATGTTTCAACATCTCGGAACTAAATCAAATGGGGATATTGATCATGTACCCCAAACTAGAAGGGACAGCTTCTAAATAGCTAGGCCAAGGGGAACCAAATGGAAGTACTCCATACTTTCCCAAAGAGAAAAGGAGGTACCATGTACTGATTTTGCTATTTTAAAAGAAAGGATATACTACTTTGCTCTCGAGCATTTTCCTACAACGACCTGTGCACAATCTTGCAACTTTATGCAACGAGGGTATCCATTGTGCAACCTAAAGTAGAAGTGACAGGGAATCATTACTAAATGGCTAAGCCAAGTGCCCGAACTTGCTGCCCATGAGGAAGCCAAATGGAAGTAGACATTTTCAAAAGGAGGTATACTTGCTTATAAGCAGGACAAAGGATACATGACATAAGAATTTTGCTTCGTTAAAATAAAGAGGAAGCACTGCCATAACTCTCAAGAACTTTCTACTATAGCATGTGCAACTAGTCTCAGAACCAACCATGTAGACCTATAAAAGCCACTTAGTAGAACTGATTTCATAAGGGATTACCAGTTGAGGCCGTTGCATAACAGGAGTGCCACCGGGTGCATTTGGATCACTGTATACAGAAACCAAACATTCATCAAGGGAATAAAAACTAAAACTTAGAGAAAAAATAATACAAAACATGAATGTGCTTACTTCATGTAGTTTTCGAAATAAAGCTCTTCCCTCACTTTGGATGTCAGCTCTAAGATAACTTCCGTATGCTTAAGTTTCAGATGCTTGTGCACAAATTCAGCAGCGTGAAATAGTTTTGTGCAACCCTTGGCTCCACAACCATACTTCCATCCATACTTCTCATCCCTGATTTTCCTCACATAAGGATCCAAAGATTCAACAGCTGCAGCATCGATCTTCTCCTTAGCTGTCCTTATTTCTAGCGGATCCTGTCCCCTCAGCCTTTCTTGCCAACAGGAATCAAGCTTCTTTTCCCACTCAGGTCCTCCACTTCCAGCATCAGACGTCTTTCCCTCTGCCCTAATGTGCCTTAGACCTTTAGGTTCACTTGTTTCAAGCATCCCATAGTAGTCGACACCATGAATCCGCCAAAGATAAGTCAGAAGAGTGTCCAATAGTTCAATCCCCTCCAATCCCTTAACAGAGGCTAACCCTCGTATAATAATAACAGGGCCAGTGGAGCCACCAAGAGATTTCTCTCTGTTTGTTTTATCACTCTCAGAACCAGCTAAGACATTTTCCTGAACTCCCTTTTCAGAGTCAAGCTTGCGAACAAGAGCCTGTGCTTGTTCAACATCAACTTGAATTCTTCTGGGATCCAAACTAATAGGGTGGGCCTTCGGAGCAGCTGAAAGCACATCAGATTCTTTGCCAGGTGCCCTTCCATGGCGCTTTCTTTTGCCCCCGGTATCTCCTTCATCATCAGAATTTGGGTTGCTGGTGGTCTGTCCAGTCTTACTTGGGGGTAAAGCACTGACACCAGGACCTCTGCCATATTAAAATCAAAATTCAGACTTCACATATGACGACTTATATCTAAAGCTATAGCAAACATACAGAATAAAGAAGTGAGTGTCTCAGACAGTCAATCTTACACATCCAATGTCCCACTCTGCAGATCAAGCAAAAATTCCTTGGCAGCTTTGCGGACAAGTTCATTCCTCCTACAACAATAACAGATATAAAAATTAAATAAAATAACAACAGAGAAACAGTAAAGCCAAATCACATTTTAACTACAACAAGAAATCAAACAATTAGGGTACTGAATTGAGGCGATGTTATCTTAAAAGCTACAATCATGCATTCATCATAGTTGGGCATTCTAACTTCAGTCTTTACTAAAGTCATACAAAGGTAATGGCAAGTTTAGGAAAAACCTAAATAAGAAACAACTCATCCTTACATACAAGTCATTAGAAAATACCTTTCTATGACTGTCACCAGGTTGGTGGGATGGTATTTATCTTTTAACCTGCACCAATAAAACATCAATGAGAAGAAGAAACTAGTACAAATTCATCTGAGAATTATTCAAGTAAAGACTTACCATTCCTCATCTTTGTGTGCATCAAAAAATACTCTTTTCTGAGTTGATATGTACTCTGACTTGTATTCTTGATATCTGAGCAATCAAATAGTCTTGCTACTTCAGAATTTTGGAACAAAGAATCAACCCCATGCGTAACCAGATTTGTGACCTCTGTGTACCTGCGTTCAGCTTCAGCAGGAAGTATGTCATCTTCAAGCTCCTGAATGAATTGCTTGTATGACATCAAACCTTCTCTGGAGAGGAAAGGAATTGCCACGTTAGACTACCGATGGAAACAAACATAACCAGGATAGAATCAAGACACTGCACTTTTTAAATTTATATGTTGTGTTGATTGGTTGGAAAATATATGTTAACATCATCGAACATTTGCAGGTCTCTTTTTTTATGAATAACATAAGCAGCTCCCTCAACAACAGAATCATAGCACACTGTGGATAAATGCATCCACGACGCATCTGTTGAATATAAGCCAAACTACAACCACATTTACAATCAATCTGAATGAGCTTACAGAAGCTTGGAGTAAACAGCATGATAAAGAAAACAAACATTACAATCTAATAAAAGAGCCCATTCCACTAACAACTAAAACTAACCTTTGAGTAGACCCAGCATTGGCAGCATCACCAAAACCACCACGACCTGCATCCCAGCCTGCATAAAACCCTACGTCAGTGTTCAATAACAACAGTTGAAGACATTATAATGTACTAGTCGTAGTTGAAGCATGGATCCAAACTGCAATCCACCGACAGATGGATATTAAATAAGGAAGATTCTTCCCCACCAATGACACTAGATATCTTGGCTCTCAAGCATCGACATTATGAGGTCCGACCGTGGTTTCATCAGAAATCACAAATGCATTGCAGATTTGCAGGCAGAAGGGTACATATATATGATGTTCCAAATTTACATTATATGACCAAAGAGACCATTGTCACAGGATCACCACATGAATATACTTGGAACCCACTAATCTATGAAGTGAAGACCTAGTAACCACAACAGAAAATAATTCAGTCAACCGTAGCATTCTCTCAAAGTTCGTTCCACAGGTACACCACAAGACCTCCCGCAGAACACTTCCATACCATTCCCAGTTCTCGCCCACATAGCAGTAACCCTCTTCAAGAAATTTTAGCTGACAAAATGAGATATCACAAGGAATAGAGCCACTTATACCATTGGCAGCTAAGTGTCTACAGCACTCAAAGGGAAAAGAATGCTCTAGACCCTTAGCTACAAATGATATAGCAGCTGAAAGCACGCCTTAGAGGAGTCTGATTTCACAAATTGCCCTGAGAGAAGCACAAGCAGCCTGCCTGATAAATTCAAGGGGCGATGAGCCCAAAACAGACTTTTTTTTTATTACTTCGGAAGCATTACTGCACCAGTAGGAGACACTCCAAAGACACCCCGATTGCAATTTTTAAGATTTAGGAGGAGAAGTAATCCTCCTGGATGTGTAACTCGTCCAATTCAGGATTATAACAAGAAACCACTAAAAGTATAACAGAAAGTGTATACTATTACAATTCAGGAATATAACAAGAAAGTTGGAGGTGGATTATAAGACAGGTTAAAGTTGGCTTTCAAAAAGTAACTACCTACCTTGATATCCACCACGACCACCCATGTACCGACCATGAGGACGCTCGTCACCGTACCCAGGCCTTCCACCCATCTCTCTGTCATATCCACCACCGAATTCATATCCAGGCCTGCAGGGGAATGAACAAGTATGTGTTATATAGGTTGAAACGCAAATTGTCGAAATACATCGCATATTTGTTAACAACTTACTTAAAATCTATAGCCTATTGCATGGGAAGGCTTCCCCAAGTATTCATAGATAAGGAAGCATTTGTTAGATAAAGTAGTTAGCTTCTGCGCCAGTATTCAAACAAGATGGGCTACAAGAACATGTGAAAACTGAAGTCTAAGAGCAACCATATAGGAGAAACCGGATATCTACTTTCCATCAGCTCAATGCCACAGTTCTATTACCTCTCTACTGCATCATATCAGCTCAATTGCTCAGTTAGTTGGAAGAACTAATCAACGGGTGACCCTATCACCATCAATGGATCACGGTCTAATCACACTCACCTTCTATCGCCAGGCCCGAAGCCGCCTCGAGGACTTCCTCCTCTCCTCCCGTCGTAACCACCATCATCCCTTCTCGTCCTCTTGTACGGTGGAGACCTGCGCGGGGGCGGGGAATGCCTCCGATCCCTGTACGGAACCGGCGGAGGGCTCAAACTGCTCCTCCTCTTATAATCTCTCTCCCTGTCTCTAGGCGGAGGCGGAGGGGACCGATTGCGGTCGTAATAATCGCCTCCTCCTCGTCGATTGGGAGGACGGTCGATGTCCCTGTCGTCCCGGCGCTCGCGGGAGTCCCTGTCGCGACGACGCGGAGGCAAGGGAGGAGGGGGCGGAGGCGACGATTGGGGGTCCTCGTCGCCTGACTTCTCCTTGCGACCGCCGGCACCGCCGGCGTCCAGGCGGTCGACGGAATCGACGGGCATGTTAACGACTTCTGCCATGGCTGATTCCAACGATTTCCTGAAACCCTAAATCGGGGAAGCAAAGAAGGTGGAAAGGGGAAGGAAATGCGAATTGCAGCGTTGTACTTCGATTGGTTTGCGTTTCGTGTGCTTTGCATTTGGTCCTTGCTAATTTACAAATTACAACCACCTCGGCCTTGGCTGGCTGGGTTGGGTTGGCCGGTTGACCTAGGGGTGGGCAAACGGTTCGGTGAACCCGAACTGAACCGAAACCGAATTAATGCTATTCGGTTCGGAATTCGAAAGGAAAATATGGATAGTTCGGAAACCAGGGTTCTTTCAACCGAACCGAATTTCCGACCGAAAAACCGAAATACTATAATTGCAAGCTCCAAATGGTGGATTTTTATGTTTTTAGTTGTTTTTAGACTTAAATATTTGAAATGTTTTATGACTTATGTGTTGAAAAGTTTGATTTTATCACTGATGATGCATATAATTGATATTTATTGTTTATATTAGGGGTGAAAAATAATTTAAAAGTGAGAAAATACAAGTAGCTTCACAAATTCGGTTTTGGGTGAAAAACCGAACCGAATTATAATTCGGTTTAAATCGATCGAACCGAATTATAATTCGGTTTAAATCGACCGAACCGATCGAATGCCCACCCCTAGTTGGCCCAACACAGAATTACCGAGCCCATGACAAAAACCGGTAGGTGTATTGTAGACCGTAACATATTTAAAGGTAGATACAGTACAATTTTACAAATACTTGTACACATATATAATGATGAATTTTTTTCGATACATTTCCCGATCAAAGTCGATCATCAATCATCGAGTGTGTATTCTTTCAATTCAAATGGGAATATACTTTGATCAAATTGGTACATAGTGATATTTAAAGAAAAAATTGAAAATTAGAGTTGAATGCAAAGCGTAGTTGGTAAGTTCTAGTTCCGGTTTGATTAATTATTTTTAAAGTTTAAGATTACTTAATTAAATTTAAATCGGCATAGAATGAAACACGAATAATGTTTGGCTAATAATTAGTGTTTATTCTTTAAATCACACCGGACGTATAGTTTGAGGTAAACATAATCTTATCTCAAAATTCACCCATGTATAACCACTTCTTGCTGATCATCCAAATTATCATTTTTCAAAACTTCATCGTAAAAGTAACTTGTGGTGCATAATCCTCCACCTAAATCCACACTCCAAAACTACCTCTTTTTGTGATTAAATTTTACTGGTTACCATAATGAAGCCATTTTGCCTCACCACTTCAAAGCATTTCGTCCCCTTCTTCGTGAGTTCGTGTTGGCTGCAAATGGCTCCCTCTCTCTACCGTGAACTTTCTGCTCTTTTTGGATACGTTTTCGTCTCCCTTGGAGAAACACTACAGAAGCTTGGAACCCAAGTAACCCAAAACAAAGATTACTGTAATATGAATGTCATTGCTGATGGCAAGCAGAAAGTTACAGGCATTGACATTTGACGCCGATGCAGGCATGGAAGAAGGCGCCTTCCTGAGGAAGTTATTAGTTCCATGCCGTGTTGCTGAAAACAAATAAAAAAGAAAAGAGTATAAATTTGCAATGGCTCTTGGGGAATAGCAAAAGGGTAGCGAGGAGCCACTGAGCTTCTATAAAAGCCAGGCAGCTAGTTTTCTTGTTCAGTATCAAAGCTCAACGCCCAACTCCCCCAGGGCATTCTACAGCAAATCACTTGCGGCCGCCGCCGCCGCTCTCCGCCGCCGTCCAATTTCATTTGGTGCGTTGTTTCTTCTTTGGGTCATTTGCGATTCCCTGTATAAGATTAGTTGTCGCCATGTTGATGCATTCTTTCATTAATTCCCTGCATAAGATTAGTTGTCGCCATGTTCTTTCTTCATTAATTCCATGCGAATGTCAAACTCTGGCGATTTTCTTCTCGAGCAGCCAGTGGCGTAGCCAGACATCGAGTTCACTGGGGTCCTTAAAATTTTACTAACATAAATGCTTGTGTACATAATGAATTTTGAGTTAATCGGGGTCCTTGTGAGCTAACATCGTTGAGAGTATGGGGTCCTAAAGTTGAATTATCATACTAAAACCTATGTATTTAAAGGGTTTTGTTGCCCAATTATTTGCCAAGTGGGGTCCTAAGACCCCTCTCCTCCTTACCTCCCTCTGCCACTGCGAGCAGCATATCATAGGGATGGCAATTACCCACCCATGGGTAATTATACCCAAATCCAAGTAAACCCATTCATAATGGGTTGGGTATGGGTGAAGTGTATATGGGTTTGGGGGTTTGTAGATAGATTGGGTATGGGTATGAATATTGCTTTGCTGTAAAAGAATCGTGCATGCTTCTCCGCTTTGCTGTAGAGAATTGGGTCTGCCAATTTGTTCATCTGGTAACCAGGGGCGGAGCTGTGTAGGCTCTCGGGGGCCTCCGGGACCCCAGACTTTCGAAACTTACGTATAAAGTCCTAGGAACTTTCAAGAATTATGTATAAAATCAACATTAAATATATTTAAAATCCGAGTGAGACATAGTTGACATAATTTGCTTGCCAAAAAGGTAGTTGTAGTTGAATTGCAGCCAAAAGGTACAGGTTTGAAACTGTTAGGCAGCTTTTTTATTATTTTTACTATTTTAACTTTTTTATTTATTTTATTTTTAGTTTAATTCTTCAACCTTCCTGCTTGGTCTTATAAATCTTATGATTTCAAATAACGTCAGTCAAGTTATTGAACTTTTACATTAATATTTCATGGATGTGTTCTGGATATGTAATTAAATAATAATTCATACAAACACTAATATAATCATAAATTCATGTTCAATGTATAATAATATTGAAAAAATTACATGTTAAAGTGCATGATAATTTTTTCATAGTATAATCATTTATTTTGAACATAGCATACTAGAATACTTTAAATTAATTCTATTTTGATTATTTTAACTAATGTTATGTTGTTATAAATTTTGTTTTTTTTAATACCATTAAAGGTGGACTGCAACTTACTAAGCTTACTGACTTTCTGGAGATTCTTGTTTGATGTAAGCTATGGCGGAAGGATCAGTGACCTTTTCGCTTATGAAGCTTACCGACTTCCTGGAAAGAGAAGGTAGACTACTACTTGGAGTTCACGGGCAGGCCGAGTATATCTACGATGAACTGGAGTTTATGAAGGCTTTTCTAAGAGTTGCTGATACGATGGAGGAGTATGATGAAATACTCAAGGTGCTCGTGAACAAAGTAAGAGTTGTTGCATTTGAGATGGAAGATGCTCTCGACGACTTCAAGCTGCGAGTTGCAAATGACTATGGACGTGGGTACTATGCATCGCTCCAGAAAGCCTGCCACTTTGTCAGGTTCTTAACAGCTCGACATCAGATTGCTTCGAGGATGCGGCACATCAAATCTAGAGTGAAAAATGTTGCAGAATCACACCGAAGATACCTCAACAAAAACAATATAATGGAGCAAGGCTCTAGCTCCACCAGCGCGATGCACTTAGCCAGAAGAGGAGATGCCCTTCTGCTTGAAGATGCTGATCTGGTTGGAATCGAAGAGCCAAAGAGGCAGCTTATCAAATGGCTGGTTGGAGGCAAATCTGAACGTGAGATGGTATCAGTCACCGGGATGGGTGGTGCTGGAAAGACGACATTGACAAAGAAGGTGTATGATGATGCAGATGTGAAGAAACACTTCAAATTCTGTGTTTGGATCACTCTCTCTCCACACTTAATGATGGACGATGTGTTGAAGGATGTGATTCAACAGCTATTCCTCATCCTGAGGAAGCCAAAGCCTCCCGGGATGGACAGCATGGACCACAACAAGCTGCGTGCAATGATCAGTCGATTCCTTCGGAAGAGGAGGTACCTTATCGTGCTGGATGATGTGTGGCATTCACATTCTTGGGAAGCTCTTGAACATGCATTGCCAAATAACAACTTTGGCAGCAGAATATTGCTGACAACACGTAATACCGAGGTTGCCTCCACTTTGTGCATAGATTCACTTGATAAAGTTTTTGAACTGAATTCATTATCTGCAGAAGAGTCATGGACTTTGTTCTGCAAGAAGACGTTCCGGATCAGGACATGCCCACCACATTTGAAAATAGTTGCAGAGAAAATCATGCACAGATGTGAAGGGTTGCCACTTGCCATTGTTGCAATCAGTGGTGTTCTTGCTACGAAGGATGTTAGTCGTATTGATGAATGGGAAATGGTATACCGCAGCCTTGCTGCTGAACTCGAAGACAACAACAAACTAAGGAGTGCAACAAGAATCCTTTCACTCAGTTACAGTGATCTACCTTTCCACCTCAAGTCCTGCCTGCTCTACTTCAGCATATTTCCTCCAGGTACTCCTATTAATAACCGGAGACTCATTCGGTTGTTCATAGCTGAAGGCTTTATGAAGGCAAAAGAAGGAATGGCGCTAGAGGAAGTAGCAGAGGACTGTCTCCAGGAGCTCAGAAAAAGGAGCTTGCTCCAAGTGGTGAAAGCTAGCCCGGATGGAAGGGTAAAAAGTTGTCGCATCCATGATCTTCTTCGTGAGATCATCATCTTGAAGTCGAGGGAACAAGACTTTGCAGCTATAGTCAAGGAAGAAAATTTGGGATTCCCCGAGAAGGTCCGTCGTCTATCGATACAGAATGTGACTCCAAATATAACAAGGAAAGTGTACATTGACTCTAAACTACGGTCATTGCTCATGTTCTGGTGCCTAGACTCCTCTTCAACTAAACCGTCAATACCTGCTTTATCTTCAAGCCGCCTGAGGTTGCTCAATGTGTTGGATTTGGAAGGAGCTCCTTTGGAGGAATTTCCATCTCAGATTGTCGGCCTTCGCCTTCTAAAGTACCTGAGTTTGAGGCACACCATGGTGGATCGCATTCCAAGTTCAATTGGCAAACTTCAAAACCTTGAGACGTTGGACTTGAAGCATACAAAGGTCACTGAACTGCCAGCTGGAATTCTGAAGCTCCGGAAGATATCCCACCTGCTCGTATATTTTTACGAAATGGAAGCAGACAATTTCATTAAAACCAAATATGGGTTTAAGGCCCCTTGTCATATAGGATGTTTGCACTCCCTACACAGGCTTTCTCTGCTAGACGCAAAGCACTGCGATGGCACTCTGATGTTAGAGGTTGGAAAGTTGACTCAGTTGAGAAGGTTGGGGATCTTAAACCTCAAGATGGCTGATGGCAAGACACTTTGCTCTTCCCTCGAGAAATTGATCAATCTCCGTGCATTGTCACTGAACTCAGACGATTCTGAGGTCATCGACATGGAGTATCTCAGAAATCCTCCTCCGCTTCTGCAACGACTATACTTGGCAGGGTGTTTAAAGAAGTTACCCGAATGGCTATCAACCGTTGATAGTTTGGTCACATTGGTTCTGAAATGGAGCCGATTACATGACGATCCATCTGAAGCCCTCCAACATTTGCCAAACTTAGTACACCTCGAACTAATCCAGGTGTATGATGGAGAAGCGATGTGTTTTCAAGCTAACGGGTTCCCAAGGCTGAAGCTTTTGGCCCTAAACAATTTGGAGAGGCTTAATACTATCACAGTGGAGAAAGGAGCCATGCCTCGTCTTGAAAAGCTGGTAGTTCAGAGCTGCAAATCATTGCAGCGAGTACCACAGGGCATTCGACACTTGACCGAGTTGAAAGTCCTTGAGTTCTTCGACATGCCTAGGGAGTTTGTTATGATGTTGCATCCTAACGGACAAGTAAGCAACAACATACAAAGATCATCATCATCATCGAGCTTCGAGTGCCGGGTGGATTGGAGTTGGAGGAACCTGTGCTTGCTCAGGCTAGGCACTCCGACATCAACACTGCTACAGTTTAGCCTCCAGAAGCTACTCGTTGACTGTTGCTTGTTGCTGAAGAAAGTGCCTTTCAGAATGTATCGAGGTAAGCCTGGAGTCGATAGCGATGACTATAAGAAGGTTCAACACATTCCTGAAGTTTACTGCACGTATCAGACCGAAGGGAACTGGGATGCTTACAGGGTGGACAGCATTGGAAGGGCGAAATGCTTCGAGGAAGAACCGATGGAGATACGCGATTATGAGTGGAAACTCTGATTGTTTCTGTGTGTTTGTTTAGTTTTCATGGTTGTGAATTGTTCCCTATATACTAATGTGATGATCTTTATATAATTATGCCTGTCATTTGTAGAGCTTATGTCTGAAGTTCTGGTCTTGTTAAGATAGTTCCATGCACATGGTGTTCAAGAATAAGGATGGCTGGTGATTTAGATATAATTATCATTACTGTTTGTGTGTATTATAGTGTAATTGTATCATTTCAGTATATGAATGTACAACGATAATTTTAGTTCAAGGACTTAAACTAGTACATTATAAGGATTTGGTCACCGAAGCGTCAATTTGTCATGTTGAAGCCAAAGGTAGCGTATTATGAATGATCTTTTGTCATTTTGTGATCAGCTTTAAAAGTTTTCTTGGTTCAATAAGGTTTCCCTCTTGAACTAAATGGTAGGCTACGGGATCGGAATAGTGAGGTTTAGAATGCACCATGTTGATTCCTTATGGATCTTTCCAGCAGAATCGAGATATCTGTGCGAGAATAATCTTAACTTCCTTGATGAATTTACGCTCTATGCTTCCGGTGCTTGATCTTTGAAGAACTTGTAGTATGTTGATAATTTTGTTGTTAGCTTTTTTTGATAAAAAATTATGTTGTTTGCTTGGTTATACACTGAATGGTGTCCCAACTCAAGCTGAATGTGATCGACATTGATATTGTTTTCATGGGGTACTCTTTCCTCTATGCTGGTTCATGTTCGGTAAGCCTGTTCTTGTTGTTTCTACATGATAGCTGAGGAAAATCCAACTTGATGATGGTGTGGTGATAGATATAACCCTAGAGAAAATGAATGGCCAAAGTGGTTATGTACCGGCGACTTATATTCCATTGGGACAATCGGATTCTGAACCAGAGAATGTTCCACTAGCCAAGGCAGAAAATCATGCTCCTCGTTCTCAATTCGTGGGTGATAGACCAACAAGGTGGTCATCTGGAATCTGTGCTTGTGGTGATGATACACCGAGCTGTATGCTACTTTCTGCCTTCTGACCTTTGATATATTAGAATCAAAGTGCATAAAAGTGCTTGATAATTTTGGGTCAAAATGTTTGTCTTGTTTTCTTTTTGGTCCTAATCAATTGCTTTAGTTTTAAGGGGAAAGTAATTGGATGGAAATGGAGGCTCCAGTATCCTGAATAACCATTTATTTTCATTGTCTTAGTCAAACATAGGGAAGTTCTGGAGCTTGCTAGTCAGGTTTGTAATTACTAGTATGATGGAGATATCCGATAAAATATAGCTACAAATAGTCTTGGTTATTGTTTACGACGACATTATGTGATGTTGTCAAAATATCAGCATGTTTTGTGTGCAACTTGTCTGCAACTGCAGGCATGGTATATGATTTTTCGGGTGCTCTTGGAGAAAGCACATGATATTCTAAACACACTTTTGGGCTCTGGTGCAGAAAAAGCAGAAATTCAGTTGGGTTCGGACTTCGGATATAGAAAGTCATTTGCATTTCTGTATATTTCTTGTTTTGGCATGGTCCTAGTTTGTTTGTCTCTCTCTCTCTTCTGATTTATATGTTTCCCAGTTTCGCATAGGACCAGCAACTGCTATGGCAAGTGGCATGGATAAATTTCCAAATGTGCTTGTTCTATGTATCTGATGTATAAACATTGACTTGTCGAGGCATTGGTAAAGGGAACTAGGACGTTGTCTAACCAAAACCTTCAGTGTTTAATCAGCTATTAGTAAATTGTTCTTTGAATTTATGATGATCATATGCAACATCTGTTTTCGTATGCGTCATGTTATCATATCTGAATCGTAATACCTCTAAAACTATACATTCATCGTTTCTTTAAATTTGTTACTAGGTTTAATCGACTGTTTATGCCCATGCACTTGTTCACCAAGAATGCAGAATTCTTGGGATCTGGAACACTGATCGGATCATGCGTGACACACTTCATTCTATTGTCGCTTGCAACTCCATCTGTTGCTGCATGACAAATGGCATCTTGTTGGGAATCCCTGAATGTTTCGTCGCTTGCTATGCTTGTTCCTACCACAGGACTCTCCGTGAGAAGTACAAACTCAAGGTATAAGATTCATTCATTATCCTCCGATCTCTTGCTTAAACCTCAGGGGCCATCTTCAATCGATATTTAACATAGTTGCTCTCCTATTGTGTCAGAAGCCCCTTGTAACGACTTCATCACCCACTTCTTCTGCCATCTGTGTGCTAACTGCCAAGAGTACCGAGAGATTCAAGAAAGGTTCGACAACTCTAACCCGCATGACCTCAGCGGAGCAACAGTAGTTGTCTCGGCTCCACCTGCGCAGGTAATGGAGGCAGGTTTGATGGAGTAACATTAGTTGTAGTTGTTATACATGTTGTTATACATATTGTATAGAGAAGCTCCCATGCCATTGACTACTTCCTTTTGGTTAGGTTCATCACAAAGAAAAACTCTTGTTGTATGTTATATCTCCTGGAAAAAGGTATAATTTGCATGAATTGTTTGACATATAGTAGTAGTCCCTTGCTCCCTCCCGTGGTTAGCTCTTTGTAGCCTGGAGTTGGCTTGGCTAGTTATTTAAATGTTATGGAGCTTGAGTAGTTAATGATCCAGTGCCAAAATGGAGACGCTATCCTCGGTGCTATGATGGTCTGCAAATGGGAAGAAGATATACGAGGAGCATCAAGCTGTTGGAGTTGGACAATGACTGTGGTGTACTGACTACTGAACCAGGTTTTAGTTGTGTCCTTTAAGGTTTAGAAGAGGACATGTGACTTGAGAGGTTGTGGATGCATGGAATTTGAGAACTTTAGACTATTTCTCAGTGGGTTGGCATCCAATATCATACACATGAAACGGGTAAATACTTTGTTCGAAGTGAAGATTCTACTTTCTGGTTGTTGGATGATGCGATGACATTTTGTATAGAATATGTTGGTTTATGTGTTAGCAGACATTTTTATATGAAATAGGTAGGTTTATGCATCCTATTATCTAACAACCAAAACCCTGTAATATCAAAGGTTGGTTTATGCATCCTATCATTTAACGATCTAAGTCTTATAACCTCAATCTGATGGCCCCCTCTCGCATATCCATATGATTAGGGTTCCTTCTCTTATTGATGTTTTTTTTCCAAATTAATCCTCTTACACGAAGGTTGAATTGAAGATCTCTCAGATAAAACTAATGTTTGAGATCAACGGTTGAATCAATACTGGGATCGATAATATTGTCTTATAGGTCGCATTGTGTAGCTCAAAATTTCCTTAAAAGAGACCTAGTTTTTTTTTGACAAATTTAAAAGAGACCTAGTGAAGCCCAAAGATGCATCGAATTCAAACTATAATCTCTTCGAATGAAACTAACACTTCGACCTACAACTACCATCTTGTATCACTAGCTTATAACCCGGCCCATTGGCCGGAATATTCATATTTAATTATTTATATTTTTATGTTACGTTTAAGCTAATCAACCTGTTTAATTTTATTGCCAATTCTTCGATTGAGATGATACATAAAGAAAGAATATATAGGTCTAATATTCGGAGAAATACCATATCATTTAAGAAAAAAAAATATAATTTATCAATAATTCCGTTTTCATAATGATAATTAAGCCCTTATTAAAATGCTATTGATTAGTTGAATGTCAAGAAAGAGAGTATAAAAGCTCAGTGAAATTCCACACGACTCATATAGTTTGAAACTAAATCTTAAACCTCACAATCCTACATAAGAGTTTAATGCGCTCCTTTTATGAACAATATGCCACTAATCAAAAAGAAATTGAGGGTTGTTGATTCAAGTCAACTATATACTAACAACTCAGCTAAGAGGGGACCATCAAAACTTGAGAGCAAACGACAAAATTAGGGTTATCTCCAACATACTAATAGACTCAATCAAAGTAATAAGGTACAAAATTAAACACTCCTGGTTTATCAGTTTCGGTAGGTTGAATAAAGAATCGACCTACTTCAATAAATCAATCAATGATTCCTCGTTTTAAGATAGAAATAGGATGTGATAGATATAAAAACCATAAATATAAAGATCCAATAGCCAGCACTCTTCGTTGTACAACCAAATTTTTATCTCAAGAGACATATATTTCAACCAAAATTTCAATTTCTAATCCTCCTTCTGCAACTCCATTATTTATAAAACTCTTTTACTTGCCCAACTTAAAACCCAACAATAAAACCGACGTGCCAAAAGATACCAGATGATTGATTTTCAAAGGAGGCCTTGTACTGGGAAGTGAAAGGGGTGCAAACTATTGTACGATGGAGGGAATTTTTGAGGAAGTTAGAAAGAGATAAAAACAAAGATAAAAACCACAAAATTTAAATTGAAAATTGCAAGGACACAACACGTAGTGACAAAATTAGTTTTTTTCATGTTAGCCAATTACCAATTTACCTTTAGCAAAAATTAAAGAGAGAGAAATAATTTTAAAATTGAGAAAGTACATGAAACTCTACAATGAAAATTGAAGTATCAGGCACCATAAAAATACATACGGTATACTTAGTGGGCTTGCTAATCATGATGGAAAGTCCTGTGATTTTCAGAGAGTTGAACTTCGTGTATATTTTGTATTAAAAAAGACACAACAAATTTGTTCAGTGTAAATGGTTGTGATTGTTGTCTTTGTTTGAAGAGACCCGAGTTCAAATCCTAATGTTGATATTTTTTATGTGAGATAAATAATTAATTGTAAAGACAAAAATATCCTTCCTATTTTCACTCTCATTGCACGAAATTTGAAATGGAGAAAAGTTTTTGTAATATATATTGGAGGATTGTTTTGACATAATTGATGTAGTCGTGAGACTCAAAATTTTAATTAATAATATATATGCTATGAAGTTGGTTACCTCAATGAAATCAAATTACCAATAAAACAGAGAAAATTTTACACTAATCAAACTCACCACTGTATTTATTAGTCGTGTTTGTTCAGTCCCCATTTTTGCAAGCCAAAAAGCTTCACAGTTTGCACCGAATTCTCTCTTTGCTTTCTTCCACCAAACCTAACAGAAACACTCCCCCTTCTTCGCTTGAAACGTAATCGAGGTGCTTGACTGTAATGTAGCAGATTGCCGCAGAGATAATTTCCCCATCGCAGTTCTTGTTGCTGCTGCTTCGCGATTCGTCTGGAGGAAGAAGAGGTCGGTCGGTCGATCATCACGTATCGAAGAGGACATTCTCCAGTCGGATAGTTGTGTACTTGTGTTTGTCCTCCAGATGGATAGCTTCACCGCCGAAGATCTATCCACGATCGGGGGAATCGCCACCGTCTCGCTTCTTCACTCCTTTATCCCCACCCACTGGCTGCCTTTCTCCATTGTCGGCCGCGCTCAGAAATGGACTCTCTCCAGAACCCTTCTCGTCAGTATGTCCTCTCCCTCTCCGCGCGCTCTCTCCCGCACTCTCCTTTACTTTCTCAGTCGGCTGCATCTATTGTTCAGTTAACATCTGCTGCATTTCCGCCGCTCCGCACTTAATTTTGGCGCCATCTTATTCCGTGTTTGTTTTATCTTGATTCGGATCGGTAGTTAGGGCGGCAGCTCTGCAAGTCTTCAATTTTGCCATTGAACTCTTCAATTCGAGTGCGTGCGAGACACTGTTAGGTTATGGCGACCTGGGATCTATAGTGGGCGTATTGACCTCTTTACTCATTGATCAGATTTTGATAGCTCGATTGTGTGGGCTTAGAGTTTCATGTCATGCCTTCTTGCTTTTGTAAGGTTTCATACTAGTATATTTGTGAATTAATCGTCTTTTCAACTCAGTTATTAGCACTGGTCTTTGCATTTTCCTGCGAAGATGGTAGTGGCAGTAGCCAATTACATTGCCTAGTAGAACCACCTTTCCTTGATGGTGTCTAATTGATTAGTCCTAGGGAAAGTTCCTCCATCTAGGATATGCTACGTTCAGCTAGTCCTCTCCTTGATTAGTGTCACTAGCTGACTGTTTCGGCAGCTGCATTGCGGATCGCTGCAGGCATGCTTCTTGATTTAATTGTTGTGCTTGTAAGAGTGGTTGCAACTACTTGTTTCGTCAGATAGAGTTTATCAATTCATCATTGCTTCAGTGGCTATCTGTAATATGTAGATTCCGTTATTCATGCTGCCTGATAACTAGTTACGTTAGGCACTCTTATCTCCATACTGTTCATTTTCCTTGTTAACGTGGATTGGTTATAGTTCGCCTATTGCTCAAGTTGTGAGGTTGACAGGCTTTCTGAGAAACATATACAACTTCAGTGCAACTTCAAGAATCAAAATCTTAGTAGTTTTAATGGTTGTTTACTGGCTGATCTTCGTATTTGTTTCTCCCTGTAGCTGCTTTTGGGGCAGTCTTGCATGTTATCTCAACTTCGCTCCTGGGCATCACAGCAATCACAATGGCAAATACAATTGCCGGTGAAGAAACAGTGCACAAGCTAGCTTCACTTCTTCTCGTAATTCTCGGAGGTAGTTACGTGTTACTGTTTCTCTCTGGGAAAGGTGGGCACAGTCATTCACATAACCAACCAATGGAGAAAATGGCGGTTGCAGGGCTTGTTCTTGTTCCTGCATTATCTCCTTGTGCGACTACTCTTCCAGTGTTCCTTGCAGTTGGTAATTCATCCTCTATGATGGTGCTTGCCATCATCGTGCTGCTAATCAGGTATGACATCATCATCTGACTGTTGCATTTCCTATTTCTCTCGTACACAAAAAGCTCATTTGTGCATGGTACAACGTCGTATTTGAGAAGACAACATAGTTCAGGAAACTAATATGGCCATTAACCCTTTAGATGAAGTTACTGTAATCAATCCCTGTATCATCAAAGGTGTGCCTACACTTTATGGTTTGGCTTATCTTCCCACCTCAACTGACGTCGAACTCTGTGATATTGGCAGCACGATAACTGTTATGACTTCACTGGTGGCTCTGTCATTCTACGGCGCCAGTCAGATCAAGTTCCACTGGGTGGAACGCTACGACAAGCTTTTGGTGGGATCGGTTCTATGTCTGGTAGGAATATTGACGCTCATCTTCCATGATCACGATCATGGGCACCACCACGGAGAGGCAGCTTTCTCTGCTCAACAGCTGCCTAGAAAAGTCATTCTCCCTTGACCATTTTTTTCCCCTGCAGGTGAAAGGAAACAAAAATGTAAAGTGTTTGTTAAGCTGTAGTAGGATGCTTCTTCTTGCTGTTCATCGAGGCACAGGATCGACTCTGAACTGGCATATCTACGAGGTGCATGTTGTGTGAGATTCTGCTGTTCCAGATACTTATTCAGTGTGCCAACTGTTTTTGTTTAGGTAGTAGCATACTCCTACTTGTGTAATCCAGAGACCATGGCCGGTGATCGAATGGCAAGTAGTAGTTTGTGTTTGTTGTTCATCCATGGATCCAGTGCAGGCAGATATGCCATTTGCCTGCTTCAAAAAAGCACTAGCATTCTCTAAATGAGTTAGTCACTTTTGCCAGTGAATTTTATAGTAATAAGATAAAAGAAAAATACAATAAATTTTAGAAAATGAGGAAGAAGAAGGGAAAGAATCGTGGTAATGCAGCTGGGCTTGTAAGAGATAAGTCCTAGTTGGGCTTCTACCGCCTTATTTCGGCCCGGCCCTTCAAACAAATTGAAATGGCGGGTTTCCAAAAGCGAGGGCTTAATTTTCAGCTCCCGCCATTAATGAATGTTGAACTTCACCGATGAGCTGAGATTCTAGTTTGACGGACACAAGACCGGCGCGAGCTCCGTAATTTCCCGCTCTCTATCAGTCTCTTCCCCTAGGGAGATTTTTGCCAGGGAGGAATTCCAGCGCAGCTTCCGCTTCTCAATTCCAAGTAAAACTAGCTGAAAGTTTCCGTCGGCCTCTTATAAGTCCTACCGCACCGCAGACTTCTAGGGTTTCAAGCTGAACAGAATGGCGGTGCTCAGTTGGAAGCACCACACCGTCATCCAAGCTCTGATGGCGCGTGGTCCGCTCATGGAGGACGAGTTCCGCAAAATCTACGCCGACGTTACTGGGAAAAACCCTCGTAAGTCTTGCTCCTTCAATCCTTCTCCATTTGTTTTTTGGTAGAATGGATCGTTTTAATTGGTCGCTTTAGCAATATTATGGACTCGAAATTTTAGGTTCTAGATATTGGTGGGAGAAATCGATTCACTTGGTCAATTTTATGCATGTAGGTTTGGGGTTGTTTTTCTTAGGGCACCTTTGTTACTGTAGCGGTCGTTGAGCTATTATGTTAATGGCGGGTTGTTATGTGTTTTGCTGGTGCAGGCGCTAACTCAAAGGACTTCAATGATTTCACACTGAAGATAAATAAGGAGCTTTCGTTTGTCCAGATGGAGTTGAGGTGCTGCCGGAACCAAAATGATGGTCGAGTCTATTATGGATTGGTCAACAATATTGCTGATGAACAATCCAAGCTGGGGACGAAGTACTCTATCCCACATATTGCTTTGTTTAAGGGAATCGTAAGTTCCTTAGAAAACTGAATTGCTGTTGGCCTGCGGGTTTGGATGATTTCATCCCTGTCTTGATTGTTTCGGTTATAACGGAGCTGAGTACTTAAAACACCTGCTATTCCCGTGGTATTTAATCATGTTTGATAGCCGTCACATATAGGATCAAGAAGTCGCGTTTTTTTTTTTAACTTGCATTAAGCCTCCTAAACAGAGTTTGTTGAAAGAGATATATGGGTTCCCACCTGATTGAAAATTGAATGCATACACCTTCGATGCAGCTGATGCTACTCTAAGTAGTTCGTTATGTATCTGAAATTGTTTATGTTTATTGCATCTGATTATTGTTTGCTGATCTGGATTGTTTATTCCAACTATGGATAGTTCACTTTGTTGTTTGCATTTTACATGAGTGCAATTTTCCTTCACTTCATTAACTGGCCATGTCTGCTACCTTCATTTGCTCTTAGCTACTAGTTGATTATCCTTGTGAGCATGTGTTTGCTGGTCCAATTTGTTACGTGATTTAAATGTAGTTGGAGGTTTTCAATCTCCTTTTTTTGTTCCATCCTGATCCGTATCTTTCAGGTAGAAGCGATTATACAAGATGAAGCTGCTCAGGGTTGCATATCCACCATTACAGCTCTCAACATACGACTGGAGAATCAGGTTTCATAACATATGTGTGCTGTGCAAATAGGTTACATAACATATCGGTTGTTTGTTCAAGTTATAATTTCTCTGTAAAATATATTTGATCTTCAAGTCTAAAGTGTTCCTATGTAACAAGTGGAAGATAAAATCGACTGATTATGCAACTAGGTATGTATAACTCCAGTAGCACACCAATTTTTCAGGGTTTGTTTGGCGGATTAGTAGTATGGGCTTCTCATACTTTGATCATAATAAAAGAATTGGTTTTTTATACTAGTCAGTCTCCTTGGCCTCTTAATGTGCAAGAAGGAATTACCTCTGGTATCCATCTATTCCAACTGTGAAAGTGCTGATTCAGGAGTATAGTTGTTTATCCATCAACTGGACTTTGATATTAATATCGACGATCAGAAGAGAAATGTGCAAGGGTTGATAATTGGTAGCTATGCAAACAAACTAGAGAGGCAGAACCCAATAGGTAAGGTGCAGAAGTTGGGAAGAAAATAGAGTAGCTGTAAATATATAGTTGTGGAAACACAAATTGGTTCGGTAGAAAATGCACGGAAACATTAATACAGTAAAGCAAAACCAAAATAGAGAACATGTGGTAGCTCTTTGTTAGAGAGATTGAGAAGAGAACAAAGATGAGATTATTGACACAGAATAACTTCAGTTGAATGACCATACACCTTGATTTAGCATTGCCATATCAGTAGAAAATCCATTTTACTATTCACTTAATAGTAGTATAGATCATAGACACTGCAAGCCGTAATTTCTTCTAAACTCAACAGAATTCTGCTTCTCATAAGCTTTTTCAGGTAAAATTTCACAGTGCACATATATTCACAAGCGTTTCATGCTTTCCATACAAGAATAACTTCAGTTGAATGACCATACACCTTGATTTAGCATTGCCATATCAGTAGAAAATCCATTTTACTATTCACTTAATAGTAGTATAGATCATAGACACTGCAAGCCGTAATTTCTTCTAAACTCAACAGAATTCTGCTTCTCATAAGCTTTTTCAGGTAAAATTTCACAGTGCACATATATTCACAAGCGTTTCATGCTTTCCATACAAGAATAACTTCAGTTGAATGACCATACACCTTGATTTAGCATTGCCATATCAGTAGAAAATCCATTTTACTATTCACTTAATAGTAGTATAGATCATAGACACTGCAAGCCGTAATTTCTTCTAAACTCAACAGAATTCTGCTTCTCATAAGCTTTTTCAGGTAAAATTTCACAGTGCACATATATTCACAAGCGTTTCTTGCTTTCCATACTGGTGTATGTATATGACAGTCTTTACATATTTTTTCTGCAGGTCCAGTTGGCAGGAGGTTCCCAGTCACAAGATGGTCCACCTGAAGTCCCAGCTGCAATAAGGAATTTCTCAATGTCCCAGAAGGACAGGGCTATCGATGAACTCATACGAGACAATTGGCTTTCTCAAACTACTGATGGTGATGTTGCCTTAGGGTTCAGATCCTACCTTGATCTAAGGAGCTTATTCCATAACATGGGCATTCCTCCTTGTGAAGTCTGCAATGAAAGCGGCGTCAAGGTCTGCTCTTGCATTCACGGAACTATAGATCTCCAAGACGTTGTCTACTTTCTGTACATTTTAGACAAATTATTTACCTTTTTTTTTTTGGCAGGCTAAAGTGTGCCCAACTGAAGGATGTAATGTGCGAATTCACGAGTACTGCTTGAGTAAGAAACTATCACGGAAAAAGGTAATAACTTAGCAGCAAGTGTGTTCATTTTAATTATTTGTTCCAACCGTCAACGGGCTTTCTCACAACCCCTCTAACGTAAAATGACCGTTTCTGTTTCTTGCAGGACAAGATAGTATGCCCGAGTTGTGGCATTAATTGGCCATTTGCCGCACCAAAGAGCGAACCAGTGGAGGAAGAAGAGGATGAGCAGCCGACTCAAACTCAAACCCAAACGCAGCAACCATCATCGAGTGGATCCAGAAGGAAGCGGTATCGATTCTCGGTTGACGTAGAACCCAACCCTGCTTCCGCCGAAGCTTCTCAACCGGCTCCCTCTACGAGAAGAAGCACCCGATTTTCTGGACGATCGAGGTAGTAGTACCGGAACTCATCCTCCTTCCTTCCTCTCTCATCCAGCATTTTCCCTCCCCAATCTGATGAATGTGAGCTCAAAGGCTATGTTATTTTGTGAGCTACATAACAAGTAGGATCGAAATTTAAGGGGGCTCATGCACAGTTTGAATGTCAGGAAAGCTAAGACACCAACAGTAGCTGTAAATGAGGCATCCTGAGGTTGTATTTGTATAGTTGGTACTGGTAGTAGATGACTTGTTGGCTTATTAGGCTATGGCTGTATTGGGCAAGTCGCCTCTTCTCTTGGAACAGCACATACTCTCGACAAATTGGGTATATTCTTGTTTGTCTAAGGCTACAATGACAACTGGCCAAACGAAATCTTAGCTAAGGGCATTCATCGTCATCGTTGGATCTCTTCCACCAGTTTTGTTTTGTTGTGACGATGAAATATATTTTCGATAATATCGTTGTTTTTTTTTATTATGACTATGTTCTATGGTTAAATTAAGCTTTATTACTAAGATCGCGAAAATTTCAATGTGAGACTTATGATTGAAGACTTTAACCGCGCACATGGAGAATTAATTCATTTACTCGTTAAGTCACAACACTTTATAGAAACACACCCACTATGTTCAATTATGTACATATCTGTTCAATTATGTCGAATATCTGTTCAATTATGTCCATCATAATGTTTATGATTATGATATGCTTTCTCCATCGAAGAAAGAAAAAAGGAGCGTAGTTTCTCTATCTCTATCGTACAGTGTGGTGAAGGATATAGCTTGTATTGTGGATTATGACCGTCGCCTTTAGTGGGTTCATCGAAGTTTGTCGGCTGTATTAGTTGACGGGGCTGGCTGAAAGTCAAGCTGGCCCAATCGATTTACTTAATAAACATAGCGTTATTTGAATTTCGCTGCTCCACTCTCGATCGGAGCTCGCAATTCCTCTGCAATTTTTTCATCGATCTGTTTCTCAGAGTTCAAGGGTTCGTTTTAGAGGAGCAACAATCGGCAGCAAATAGATCAACTTTTTTTTGAGCTTAACGTCTCTCGCGATTGACCCAGATCAACACACACACACACTCTCTCTCTCTCCCTTTTTTATCCTTGCTCCTTTCTTGTTTTGCCTACCCCGCCATGGCGCCATCTCTTTCTGCTCTCCTCCATCAATCATCATCTCACTGCCATAGTTTCTGTTCCGTTTAGTTACCGTTGGTTGCATTATTTATTTATGTTCAGTTTTGACTGTTCACATAGCCATCATTGATCCAAGTCCTCTCTCTCTCTCTCTCTCTCTCTCTCTCTCTCTCTCTTGCTTTCGTTCTCTGCCCGCTTTCTTCTTCCCGAAGCTCATTCCTTTCGCGAATTTCAATCAAAACCCAAGTCAAAGGGGGGACCGGGGCTTGCTCTAATCTCATCTGGGTCGGTCTCGTGATCGCCTGATTTGCTCTCCCCTCCCTCCCTCCCTCCCTCCAATTTCTCAGGTGAGCTGTCACAGCAAGAAAATGAGTTTTGTGTTCTGCTGTTTCTATCTTCTGCTTAGTAAGTCTGCGTGAAATTGAAGCTGGTTGGTAATTCCATATTGGGTAGTGAATGATTTGGGCGTGTTTTGTGATTCATTCTGGACTTTGCTTTGCAGCAGAGTTTTCCTGTTCGGGTTCTGTGTTTAGATTCTCGACTTGCTAGCTAGCCCTGGTTTTGGTCCCTGCAATCAGAGTTGAAAGTATGAATGTTCCTCCTTCGGGCAGTTGCTGTCTTTTGGCTTTCCTTTTTTGTCTTAATCTTTCTGTTTGAGAAATTTAACAGCTTTTACGTTTCCGTGTGTTTGTTTCAACCGCAACACTCTAATTCATCTTCTCCTTCTTCTGCTCCTCCTCTTTCCATTCCCGTCCCACTAGGGCGATTTCCCAGTTCGTTTCTTCGGACGATGATGGCGGAGGATTTCGCGAGATCAGTCGAGGACGGGCTGAAGCTGTCTAAGCGGATATACTTGGGCAAGGACAGAGCCATAGCTCCTCCGAACATTCCGGTGACGATGGACAAGTCCATAACGGACGCTTACCTGCCGAAGTCGCCCATGGTCTACGCCGTCATCTCCAACCCAGGTATCGTCGACAACCCGGACATACCTAGCTACCAGCCTCACGTGCATGGCAGGTGCGATCCCCCAGCTCTCATCCCGCTTCAGATGAATCGGATTGAGCTCCAGGCCGATTGCTTCTTCGACAATGTCTTCGTGCAAATAATCGGATCCTGGCGGGTTCATTGTATTATGGGAAGCAAGAGCTGCGATTGCCGTATTGCCCTTCCAATGGGCGAACAGGTCGGTTCTTTGTTAATTTGTGCCCCTCAAGTTGTTTCATATGAGGGATGTGGGCTTGTATTTCAATGTCTGAACGTCTTTCTTCTTTCTCAAGTAATATCACTACCATTTGGCTAACAGGGTTCAGTTCTAGGTGTCGAGGTGGAGGTTCATACGAAGTCATATGCTACTGAGATGATTGCAGTGGACGTCAACAAGGATGTGGTGGACAAAGAAGCCCACCCTGAAACTGGCAGCTATCTCCAACCCAACATATTTACCCTCACGATCCCAAAGGTTAGTCAGTCTTATTGGAGGAGCTCCTTTCTTGTCAACTGTGTTCTGCAGTAAAAATGTGTTGTTTCGTTGTGGAATGGTCTTCTATGGAACTTGATTCTTACATCTTTCTAGGTTGATGGGGGTGCCATACTTTCAATTAAAGCTAGTTGGATGCAGAAATCAGTATTCAAGAATGGAGAATTTTCGATAGGAGTTCCATTTAGTTTCCCAGAGTATGTCACTCCAGTTGCAAAGAAGCTACCCAAGAAGGAGAAGATACTCTTGAATGTGAACTCTGGTTCTGGAACTGAGATTGTATGCAAACATACCAGTCATCCTTTGAAGGTTGTAAGCTTAACCGGCCTTCTTTAAGGAACTTAACTTTTTATGTTTTTTAATAATTAAGGGAACTTAACTTGAACTGTGTAGTTGTTATCGTTTTTTTTTTAAATTTTATTTTATTTTACAAGTCTTCAGGAAGTCAGAAGAGAAGCTGGGAAGTTGTCTTTGGCTTATGAAACAGAAGTTCTCATTTGGACGCACAATGATTTCACTTTCTCATATGCGGTAAGCTTCACTCTATAGGACATGAAACTGATAACCACTAGAATAAAATGCCTAATATTTGATATTCATAGTGAAGCTTGCTTAAGATGGCTGTTTCTATTATTTGATAGTCCAATCCCATGTTATGTTAGGTCTCGTCAAGCCATATATTTGGTGGTTTGCTTGTGCAATCACCATCTGTGCATGATGTCGATCAAAGAGACATGTTCTCCATTTACCTCTTTCCTGGAAATCAGCAGTGCATGAAGGTCAGTTTAACATGAGCTTAATCTGATAAGTGAGGCTCCACACTTCTACCTACTGGTGTGTTCTCATTTTCCTCAATCTGATAGGTGTTCAGAAGAGAGGTCGTATTTGTTATTGATATAAGTGGAAGCATGGAAGGAAAGCCAATTCAGGCTACGAAGAATGCAATACTTACTGCTCTCAACAAGCTTGAACCTAAAGATTCATTCAATATACTAGCTTTCAATGGTGAGAGTTATGTCTTTTCATCACTCATGGAATCCGTAACTGAAAACACAATCGAGAAGGCTGGTCAATGGATTAATTCAAATTTTATAGCCGGTGGGAGTACAAATATTTCACAGGCCCTAAATAAGGTGATTTGTCTGCTTATTCCAAGCATTTTGGTGCTGCTTATTCCAAGCATTTTGGTGTTTCTATCAGTTTGCAATGTGTTCAACATGGTATATAGTTTAACACTACTACGGGTTTCTTTCATGCTCTCAGGCAATAGAGATGGTCTCCAACATTAGTGGTGCAATCCCTCTCATATTCCTTGTGACTGATGGCACTGTCGAAGATGAAAGACAAATTTGTGAAGTGATTAAAAGTCGACAAACTTTTGGGGAAGCAATATCTCCACGGATACACACTTTTGGCATTGGTATGCTCTTATTTTGTACTCCTAATCCCTGTTCCTTGTCTTTTCCCCCATTGAAGAGAAGCTTCTTTTTTGTGAGGTTGAAGTTGTTAAATTCAGCTTCTAACAAGGATTTTATTGAAAAATGTCAGTCTTCATATTTTCACTTCACTTTTATAATCTGTAACTTTGTGCACCAATGTTCCAGGGTTGTACTGCAATCATCATTTTCTGAGGATGCTTGCAATCCTTGGCAGAGGAGGAAATGGTGCTGCTTATGAAGTAGGTGAGTCCAAGGTTCTTATTACTGGTTCACTCTCTCTAGGTAGCTACAATTTTGAGACTTCTTGCTTCATTTTATTTTCGAAGTTTTCGGTTGGAGGTAGCATAGCAATGTTATATTGACTATGTTCTTGTGTCATGAAACATGGACTTGACTCCAGGGTTTTCCATTGCATATTGAATTTCTGTAGGACATATGTTTTGAATTATAAGTTGTAGTTTCTTACTGTTATCTTTTCTTGTAATTGTTTATCTATGATCAGATTCCATAGAGACTAGACTGCAAAGTTTCTTCAGCAGAGGTTTGTCTACTGTTCTTGCCAATATATCACTGGAGCCATTGGATAATGAAGTTGAGGTATGCTTGAAGCTAATCTCCCTTATCATGAAAAATTAGTGATTTCACCCACCCTTCTCTTTTCCCTATATGTCAGCATCCATGGTTCGGGAATCTATTAGTTTTATCTTTTCTGCATTGGCCATAACCTTTAGTTGTATAACTGATATCCCTTGGTGGATCCTAGACTTGTTCTTGTGCGTCACCTGTGTTTATGCTTGCTTGTTGCCTCCTTTTGATTTAGATGGTTTTGTTTATGCAACAATGTATCCGGTCGAGGACCTATTAAAAAAAGAACTTGGTGGATTGGTAATGTGGGACCATTTTTTATCTATGCATATTCATCGACTTTGAAAACTCTATCTGCTTGTTTCCAGTGTGACAACTTTCCTTTGTTACTGTCTTCTTTGTACCGCATGGAGCTTTTTAGCTATAGTTTTATGGTTCCCCCATCTTCTTGCAACAGACGTATCCTTCCCGCCTTCCAGACCTTTCGTGTGAGGAGTTGTGGACCATATCTGGTAGATTTGTTGGAAATTTACCAGAGTTTGTAAGAGCTGAAGGTGTTTTTGGCGACTTTAGTAAATTTGTTGTGGACTTGAAGACATGTAGCGCAAAAGACGTTCCTTTGGACAAGGTAAAGGAAATAACTCACCCTTATACAGTTTCATTTGGCTCATTTGCAACATCTTGTGAGCCTTGGTGCATCTCTCAAGTTCTTACTTTATTTTGCAATATGGTTATCTTACGTTAGAGGGCTGTTAGAGGTGTCAAGTACCTTTGCATGATTGCGATGTTTGCTTTTAAAATCCTTTAGGGGCAGAGCTTTAGCCATGGCAAATCCAATTGAGTATTGGCAACACATGTGGTTCTAGATGATGGATAAATTTGTGAGTCGAGGACCTTGATGCTTATGTAGGTTCTTTCATGTTGTATTTGGTATGGATTCTCTCATCAAGCAAGAGAAGCTTGTAGCTAGGCTTGTACTGGTGTTGGAGGTGCTTCTCGTTTCCATCTTCCTACTGCATCTCTCAATAGGGTTTTAGAGAATCCGTGAACGCTCTAGATTGACATGGATGAAATGTACATCTGGAAACAGCTCCAAAACTTTGGCTAGTTGTATTTGATTGATGATAAATGATTTTGGCTTATTACAGATATTTGCAAAGCAGCAGATTGATATTCTAACATCCCAGGCATGGTTTTCAACAAGCAAACAGCTAGAGGAGAAGGTACAGCTCTGTTTCATCTTTTTTTTTTTTTTTTTATAGGAATATAGCCAAAACTTGATATGCTTACTACTATCCCAGTGATTTTGAACTCTAGTGGTACCTGCCAGGTTTCCAAAATTAGCATAGAAACTGGAGTTGCATCTGAATACACACGCATGTTAATATTGGAAACTCAGAGAGTGCACCAATCCACGGAATCGCCTGCTGGACGCAAGGTAATAAGTAATGCCATCTTTGACACCATACGTAGTACAGCTTTCCATAAACAAACTCCAGTCGCTAATACTAGTGGACCATAAACAAACAGGGATCAAAGAAAGCTAATTCGGAGAAGGGAGAAACCAAGACTCTGAGGAGAACAATGCTGCCAAGCCTGGGGGTCGGGTTCGGAAGTCTGACAGCAACCACGGACAACATACCACCAGGAGCCGAGCAACCGAAGTTGCCAGAGGCCGCCGAGATGATAATCAAGGCGGCTTCAAACTGCTGCGAGAGGCTGTACGGCAACTGCTGCTGCATGTGCTGCATCCAGTGTTGTTCCAGAATGAACAACGAATGCGCGGTAGCCTTGACCCAGCTCTGCATGGCTCTAGCATGTTTCGGCTGCTTCGAGTGCTGCGCCGCAATATGTTGCCCCGGGGAACAGTGATTTCCATTAGCCACTTGGTTAATATTGTTGTGATTTTTTTCCATCTTCTGTGTGTGCAGCATTGAGTGAAACAGCACAGCACCCCCGCCATATTTATACTGTATATTGGTGTCGTGGTTGCCGCTTTTGGTTGGGGATGGGACTTGGTTGTATACACACGGTGTATAGTAGAAAAGTGAAGGAGAGAGCCCATGATTCTTTGTTAAATCCAAACTTGTTCTGGGATGTTGTACATTTTGTAAGAAAGTAAGAAACTGAAGTAAAGAGTGTCTGAATTAGGAGTGGATTTATTTGTTTTAATTTGCAAAATAGAGATGTATGTATATCCACAACTATCAGGTTTGTGACAAATATATCCACAACTATCGAAATGCACGAAATATTCATTTCCGTTCACTTCGATAACTCCGTCAGTTAACTTGATGACTGGACAGACGGTGGATGCTTAGTTGGCGTGTTTCTGACCCCCACTAAATGAAGTGGATTAAAAGAGAAAAAAAAAATTTAGGCAAAATACAGTTGTATATCCACGACTATCAGGTTTGTGACAAATAAATCCACAACTATTGAAATACACGAAATATCTAAAAATTGGAAGGTTGTGTGACAAATCTATCCACTTACGTCTGAAACTATAACGGCGTGTCAGACGGCGTTAAATTGACTAACGAAATGCTGAATCGATGCCATCTCACCTGCCACATAAACCAAACAGCAACCAAACTTTACACCGTTATCTGTTAGACCTCGCTGCTGCAGTCTTCTCTGTTGGCGATTTGGTTAAATTCAAAGATTTTTTGTTTGAGATTCAATCTTGGTATCACCATGACGCAGACTGCATGGAAGCCGTCGGAGTAAATTTATTTGTTTTAATTTCCTCCAATTAAAGTTCCGGGCCCTCAATATAGACATGCCAGGAACTTACGGGCTGGGCCGTGTTTACCTCTCTAATTAAATAAATATTAGCTTCGTCGTGCGGTTGGGCTTGGGCTGCAGAAGAGACCCATCAGGCCATCGCCCATAATATTTTGTAGAAGTTTGGTTTGGAGCAAGATTGACAAATCCTTTTACCCTGATAAGTCGGTCAAGCAAGTGATATGGTCCTAGAGGAATACTATTGTCTATACGACGGTTTATACTTGTTTTAACAAAATATATGAGGAGGTGTAAATCAATTAACACAAAACGAATTGTGCATTTATGTAATCTATCTTAAAACAAGCTGCTTGTAATTTTCATCTATACTTAAAAAATAAAACACTACATTACAAACATAAGGATAAAACGTCATATTTAAATGCAACATCTAAAGCCAACATGCAAATTTGTTATACTTGAATCTGACAAATTTCTTTCTTTTAACAGTTAACTCCACTAAAACGACGTCGTTTTCGTTACCAATGGTCTTCCAGCCGGTTTATGAAACCCAAGTAGAAAAAGTACCCCTTCTCAAGTGACAAGTAAGATGGCACCTAAAAAGCTTCATTCCATGAGATTGGATGATGAGGGGATAGTAAAGGCTGTAGAGGGCACTTGGGATTGGGATGGATCATGGATGGCATTTGGATTGTGGGACATTTAGGGGTATCCCATATTCCAATTTGTGCTTTTGGGATGCATGGATATGATGAAAATAAGGTACCACCACACCATCCTATGTGTAAAGTCACATAAAAAAAAAAAGAACATCCAATGTGTTTCAATGACACAAAAAAATGGATTCCTCAGCATAGGAGAATAGAAGACCCAAACAAAACTGTGAGTTTGTTGTAGCAAATAGTACATTAGCAGGATGTTTGTTTATGTTGTCATAAAGAGTAGAATAGGGCCAAATTTGCTTGATGGCTGCCACTGACAAATGTTCATCATGACCTGGATCCCACTTTTGAGATTTGATTTATGTTCTCTTCCTATCCTTTCCTTCAGATTTTCTTTTCCCTAACTTACTTATTAATAATAAGTCCATGAAACCTTACCGGACATCGTACCGGAAAAGTTAGTAGTAGGGTATTTTACGGTAAAATCGTGATTGAACCGTAGTTCAACTGTTAATACCGTTAAATACCACCTATCGGGTTAGCTTCCGATACTGGTATTTTGTGGTTGAACCGCCAGTACGATATGGTTTAATGGACCATGCTTATTATAGGTGATTTCTTCTCACTTGAGTTGCATGTTTAACCAATACATATTGTTTGTTAAAATGAAATTCAAGGAGTATAATATATATATTTTTTTTACGACAAGCGGTCCTAGTTCATATGTTTTTGACGATACTCATGCGCGCACACGAAAAGTATATGGAACAAGAAGGTGTCAGTTCGAACTGTACGACAAATTTGTTGACGACGAAAGAGATTACACAAATTCAACAAAATGTGTTCCCCACAAACAATCAATAGTTTAATCTCCGTCCCGACGATTCGAATTCATTGTGATCACTCACAACAACAAAAAGAAAAGAGAGAAGAATGATCTAGATATACATCTAGCTAGTTAGGCTTTGGATCCTCAATAATATATATATACAATACAAGTAACATGCATGGCAAATAGCTATATTTATCTAATATATTTTCTCTCTGGTGTGGAAATCGAATCTCGATCCACTGCTTATTAACACCTCAAATCCCCCAAATAGCTTTCTGCTGCCTCCACAGTCCACGCTTTACAAATCTCTGCTGGTATACTGAAACCTCACTGCTGAAATCCGTGGGTCAAACCCATCGGCCAGACCTCCCAGCTAGTTGACGGAGGGTAGAAGTTGGACGACACTTCCAATTTTGGTGGGCGGCGGCGGTTCCTTCTTTTATTGGATCAGTGAAAACAAAGGGCGGACTGCGGTGGCGCAAATTGCTCGTCTCCTCCGCATTAGCCGTCTCTGTATATCTGAGTTGGAGCGGTGGGATCGTGGGGAGACGGTGGCGGGGACCCACTTTCCCAGAATCCACTATGCCTTTTCCCCTCCCCAAAATAAACTTTTCTTTTGCCTTTTCTTGCATGGAACTGGATGCAACAGCAGATTCCCTAAAACGAACAAATTTTCCCACCACCCTCTCTCTCTCTCTCTCTCCGTCTTCTCTTCCTTCTCTTCATCATCGTCTCATTGGCATTTTTACATTCCCATTTATTGTTATCAGGAATACTAATTTATTATCACTTTTGACTGCTCACAAAACCACACTTGATTCTTAGTCCATCCCTCTTTCTCTCTGTCTCTCTCTATCGCTTTCATTCTCTGCCGGCTTTCTTCTTCCCGAAGTTCATTCCTTTCTCGAATTTTAATCAGGACCCAAGTCAAGGGGAGGGATCGGTGCTTCTTGTCTCCTTGCTCTAATCTCTCAACTGGGTCGGTCCTGAAATTGGCTGATTGGCTTTTCTCCTGCCTCCAATTTCTCAGGTGAGCTGTCACAGGAAGGAGAGCAGAGTTTCTGTTCTGCTGTTTGCTCTCTCTTCTGATTCTTCTTTTTGGTTAGATTGCTCTCGCGCTTGGTGTGTGTGAATTTTTCATCGCTTTCAGTGTGAAATTGTGACTGGGGTTTGATTTGTCTCACTTGGTGGTTGGTGATTCCGGATTAGGTAGTGAATGATTTGGGGCGTTTTGTGATTCTTCTGGACATCGCTTTTGAAGCAGATGTTTCCTTTTTTATGGGAAAATCTGAGATTTTAGGCTTCTCGCTATCTAGGGACTGCGGTTTAATAATCCCTATAAGGAATTGAAGTATGAATATTTCCTTTTCTTCTCTGGGCAGTTGTTGGTTCTGGTTTTCCCTTTCTCTAGTCTTTGGTTTGTGAAAGTTAGCAACTTTCTAGTTTCCGAGTACAGCCGAGTGAACTTGGCTTTCTTGTTTTGTGGTTCAAAGAACTTGACTTTAGAGCTAGTTTGTACATAATTTAAGAATTAAGGTCAACGTTCAAGGGTTTTTTATTCTCTCACCTTGTCAAGGAAGAGCTTGTTCATGGACGAACTTGCACGTTTCAGTCTTGACAGCTTGAGAATGGTAGAATTCAGCTCTGTCAAACTTGTTTGGTAGAAGCTTCTCTTGTTCAACATCATTTCTCTTCCATAATGTGTTCCGTTAGCCTTGCTTCAAATCTTAGGATTGTGTTATTTTACTCATAACTTCTTTCTCAAGTCTTGTTTGATCTGGGTTGTCAAATTATGTCTGCATTCAACAAAACTCAATGATGATGGAATCATTTGGAAGGAATTTCTGGTGTACAAGGGCATTGGTGGAGTGTATTGGAAAGAAATGAGCTAGCTTTTTTATAGTCCAGGGGGAAATGTAATCTAGAGAGTATTCTCTGCGTGCGGTGATTGATCTTTTGATATTAGATGTTCTCATTCTTGTTTGGCTAGCCATTTTTATACTGTTTCATTCATGGGAATGTTCTTTTTGGGGTTTCAGGAAAACGTTTGAGCTGATTGTTTGGGCATCCGGAAAATGGGGGGTTCAAACTCTAAAGTAGAAGAAGACAAAGCTCTACAGCTTTGCCGCGCAAGAAAGAAGTTCGTCAGGCAAGCACTTGATGGTAGATGCTCCCTTGCCGCTGCTCATATTGCATACATTCAGTCCCTAAAAACTACAGGAATCGCATTAAGAAGATTAGTAGAACCAGACCTTCTTCCAACTGAATCATCACTGTACACCTCCACTAGTGCAACGCCCGAGCCACACGTTGTAACCGAGAAGTCCTACTCACACTTCTCCCTCTCTCCAACATCTCTATCCCATCCTGGGGATGGAACAAATGAAAACCTCTCTAGATCCCCTACTCCCCCTAGCTCTCGTAGGTTTCAGGTTCACCATATGAAGTTCAAAGGCTTCCCTTCTAGAAAGGTCGAAGAGAAGCCTCCTGTTGCCGTTACAGCCACAGTGACCTCATCAAGCACCCCACAGGATGCAACACCACCACAGTCCGCCGAAAAGCCAGAAGCAATACCACCCTTTGAACCTCCTCCATCTGCTACGCCTGGAACTCCACAATGGGATTACTTTCAGCTTTTTCATCCAATCGACAATGAGTTCTCTTTCCAAGATGGGCAGGAAAATGGAAATAGTCATGGCTTTGAGCATGGTGATGACATGGCACGGCATAGGGAGGAGGAGGGGATTCCTGAGCTGGAAGATGAGGAAGAAGATAAGGGTTCATTTCGTGGGACTGATGATGGATATGATGACTCTGAAGATGGATTTGATGATGACCCTCCTCCCACAGAGAGACTTGTGCGGAGTTATCAGAATGTCAACAGGGTGCATGATCATGTCAGTGCTTCGCCTACCGTGCCTTCTGCACGAAGTGTAGCTTCCGAAGGGGGGTTGTTGAATGGGGAGAAGAGTAACTCGCCTTATTTATCGCCGCTAAGAACTCCTTCCTCAACTGTTGTTGCTTCAGCTGAGAAAAAGAAAACACCTGTGAAAGAAGATCAGAATGAGAACAAGGTTACTCCTAAGGACTTCTTTTCGAGCATGAGAGATATCGAGTATCTGTTTATAAAGGCTTCTGAGTCTGGGAAAGAAGTTCCAAGGATGCTCGAAGCAAATAAATTTCACTTCCGTCCCGTAGCTGGAACAAAAGATAGTATGGTTTCCGTTCTCTGTCTCTTTGTTTATGTTTCGATGAAGTGAGAGATATTATGACCTTGAAAAACTAGTGGAGTTTCATTTCTTGGATTCCAGCGTTGAAAGCCTCTTAAGTCTTAACTAACAATACTCTGCATTGAAACAGATGGGTCAGTCGCTTCCACTTTTCTGAAGGCGTGTTTTTCTTGTGGGGATGATCCTACACATGTGCCAGAAGGTTAGCCTTCTTATTTTTGGTGTAAATCATTTTTCTGCGCTGTGTTATGTAGATAGTATTGGGATCTTAATGGCAAAGAAGCGACCTTATGATTTGACAGTTGACATTTCGCTGTTTGGGTGGTTGACTTCTCTTTAGAAGAAAAGTGCTACTGCCTCATCAACCTATATAATGCGGCTTATATAATCTTTGTATAGAAGTAGTTTGATTCGTGTTTTGAATGGTTTCCGTTGTTACTCGCCTAACTTGTTCCCGATGGCTTCTTTAGAACCCGTCCAAGATGCTGTGAAGTACCTGACTTGGCATAGGACAACTTCTTCACGATCATCATCATCTAGAAATCTTCTCGGAATGAATGCTAAAGATGATGCAGAGGATCTCGCTGGTAATCTCTTTGAGAATTTCTGTATGATCTCTGGCAGTCATGCTTCAACGTTGGATAGACTGCATGCTTGGGAGAGAAAACTTTATGATGAAGTAAAGGTATGGCGGTTTTTATTCATTTTATTTATGTCTGTCTATATCACTTGGTGGAAGTGTTTAAGAAATTATAGAAATTAAATTTTTGTAATCCACATTTCAGGCCAGCGAAATGGTCAGGAGGGAATATGACGCTAAATGCAGGTTCTTAAGACAGCTGGAATCGAAAAATGAAAGTTCGTATAGAATCGATAAAACCCGTGCCAATGTTAAGGATCTACATTCGAGAATCAGGGTTGCGATTCAAAGAATCGATTCCATATCAATGAGGATTGAGGAATTACGTGACAAAGAGCTTCAGCCGCAACTCGAGGAGTTGATTGAGGGGTATGTATCAGATTTAATATCCATCTTGAGAACTATTGTTCTGGCTTTAGATTGCTGCAGTGTATCATCTGTACATGGTATTGAATGCTGTCCATGTCTTATTTTCCATCTTCGGCTTGTCATGTTGAATCGTTTTTTTGTTTTCAGGCTAAGCCGAATGTGGGAAGTGATGTTCGAATGCCACAAACTGCAGTACACAATCATCACCATAGCAAACACGAACGCCAAAATCTCCCTGCAGTCTGAATCTCGCCGTCAGATCACTCTCCACCTCGAAACCGAGCTCGGCTCACTGTCATCTACATTCACAAAGTGGATGAATTCCCAAAAATCCTACCTCAAGTCCATCAATGACTGGTTATTCACCTGCGTGGTGCTTCCAGAGAAAACCTCCCGGCGTAAGAAGCGAGCCCCAAACCCTTCCTCCACACTGAGACACTTTGGGGCCCCAATCTACGCCACGTGTGGGGTATGGCTCGACAAGCTCGAGTCTTTACCAGCCAGAGAAGTAGCCGACTCGATAAAAGGTCTGACCACCGAGACAAGCCGGTTCATACCTCACCAGGACAGGAAGCAAGGGAAGAAGATGGCGACAACAACCGAGTTGCCACCATCGTGGAAGGGCGACAACGATAACAGGAGCGATGACGTGGCAGCAGATGATGATAATGGCGGTCCTCGCGGTTCTGAGCGATTCAGGTCGAGCTTGGAGGGGTTCATCGGCCAGCTCAGTAAGTTTGCAGAGTTGTCGGTGAACATGTATAAAGAGGTCGAGAAGGCGATCCAGGATGCGAAGCATCAGTTCGAGGTGAACTCGCAGATGCAGACTCAAACTGGATAGTCGGATCCTGGCTGGGTGAGAAGATTCAGAAAGGTACATTGGTTTGAGTCGGATCGTGCCAAATTGCAATCATCAGTTTGCGCAACTCTCTGAGCTCAGCTTGAACTGCTTCCGAATGGGCAACGTAAACCCCAATCCGGAAGGGAATCGGATCGATCAATTCAGAACAGGTAGAACGGTTGATGTGTAGCAAGCAAGGAACCGATAGCTTGGGCGCCAAGTATTGATACAGCAAGGCCTATGCGTTCTTTGTTGGGCCAGTGAAAGTTAATGAAACAAGCTAGGCCCAATAATTGAACTATTTCGGCCTACCTTAAGCGCCACAGCCCACGGTCACTGGGGTGAAAGGGGCAATCCGAATATATTGGGCGGGAAAACTCTGTCAATTGTGTCAACGTGCATAGTTAGGTCAAAGAAGGACACAATTGTAAATGACACCAAATTGTAATTAACCATCCATTTCTTAAGCAGCCCAATTCCTCAACCATCAAATCCTAATATCAAGTAAACCATTGTTGTCATAAGCGACGATATCGCGATGTAATCTTTAGCGATATTGACTCAACAGACAACAATAGCATAACTAACCATCAAACCCTAATATCAAGTAAACCATTTTTGGTTTCGAAACCAAAAATACATTCGCCAAATCATTCATCCAAGTTTTAATCAAATATCAGATCGTTAGGTGGCTGAGACCATTGGCTTGAATTACCTCTGAATGTTCGTCCTTAGCCTGATTACCTGCCCGGTTCAGAACAGCAACGGATCCAGGATTTAGTAGAGCACTAGGCCGCATTTGAATAAAAAATTTGATATTATAAAAGAAAATATATAATAATAACTAAGATTTTTGTTATAATGTGAATTATATACAATAGTCTTTTAGTTTAGCAAATTCATCAATAATAGAGTCTTCATCCATACAATTAACATACTATTTCTTAAAGAAATAGTTAAACAATCAACGAGAAATTCATCGCACATTCTATAGCACAAATTAGTTTTCACATGTTCCACCGCTAAAAAGGTTTCTCTTCGTAGTAGTCGTCGAAACGGACAACATCAACACTAAAAGAATCCACCGGTAATTAGAAAACAATATCGTCCTTGTCTTTTTATTTGGTGGTTGAGAATATACCATTATAAAGTATCTTCAAATTTTGATATATAACTAAAATTGTAATAGAATTCTTACAATTATCATAGACGGTTTAAACATGTGTCGCCCCTCATTCAGATTCCTAGCTCGGTCACTCACCTTAAAATCAAGGTTTTTACATTCTTAGGTCTCCGAGACTTCTGCTCAGCGAAGCAGCAGCAGCTTCTTGGTCGTGAATCGCAGCCCTAAACTTGGACAAGTCTTCAGAGTTCTCATTACCGGCTGGGAGCATGGCCTTCAACTCATACAAGGCACGAATCAAATCATCAATCATATCCCGAACCCTAGCCACGTCTCGAGGATGAATGAGCATATTCCTGGGGTAGTTAGAGATTATTATTAGGATATTATTCAAAATCGTCATATATTACCTTCTTGAGCATTGTGTTAAGGAAGAGTTGATTGAGATCTGTAAACCCGTAATGATAATTTTTGGTATATAATTGACAATATATGTTGAGAAATCGCAAAGTAAACCAATATTTGTTCAACATAACGTGACGTAGTGCAAAAAATCATATATAAACAATTTATATGTCTTTCGAGACCAATTTCTCAATAGTTTAAAGGAAAAAAATGAATCTTTTTCCATGGTTAACATCCAAGAATCTCATTTACAATTCCCTCCTCATAAATTGTACACATCTAATTTAGTGATCCGTCCACAAACAAATGACTATTTCTCGGATTACAAATTCAATGTCAAAGTGTTAAGTTTTAACCACTCTTATTTTCTCACTCTCGTTTAACCTTAGATGTTCAACTCTCCTATTCATATTCGTTGGGAGTTAAAACTCTGTTTTTATCGAACCTGGTGCTGAATCGAAAAAATTAGTGATTTATGGTTCAATGGTTAGTTATAATTATAGAATTGTTGGTTAATCTTGATAAAATCTTTCATGAATAATACCCTACTTTAGAACTAAAATTTTCACTAACTATAAACAACTTTAAATTCACATCATTTATTATCAAAATTAATAAATTTCTAACCAAATCATACGAACTCTATAATAAAAGAAATCACAAAAATTTATTAAATTCATGAGGGTGACAATTGATAGTGAACTATGTGAAGTTAACAAGGAGGCTAGGAAATGAAGAAAAGGAAGCAAAAATAAAATTATTCATTCAAACGGGATGATCTTAGTTTACTTTTTTTCTTATTTTTTCTGTCATTAAAATAGCGAACCAGTCAAACCGGGATGCCCAACCATTAAAAACCATTCATTCCATCCTCAAACATCCAATCAAATAGACTGAAGCACTACTGTAAACTGGTATGAAAGCTCTACTTATTGAGTCATTGATCTGGTTAGGTTCTTAAAAAAAAAAAAGTGGTCAACGCTCCATACAAGCATGAGAGTGATTTTGAAACCTCCACAACCAAAGGTTTGCCTTATATCGTTCAGTTCGATATCGTTTTCAGATTCCACATCAAATTCTTAACGATCGATATAAAGTATGAACAATATGACACTTCTTATTGACCTTTAATAATTCCAACTGATCTCTCTATCGCTAGGTTGCTGAGATCATTGCTAACAGAAGCAGCTTCTACTCGATTCGCAGCCTCCCTCAGTTTCATCAACTGCTGGACTTCGCCATGAATCAAATCCTACTCGGCATACTTAGCACGGGAGGCACAATGGATTTCACCAATCTCCCGATAAATTCGTTGAAGCTCGTCGTTCAACCGACGGTGATGAGCCCTCTCCTTCCCCTCGCGGATGCATGGGGAAAGCTCTTTCAGAACGCCCATGCTGCCGCCAAGCTTCACCGAAATGTCTTCGAGCATCGCCTGAGCCTCTCGACGCCTCGCAGCATACTCTTGTATCTTTACTAGGAGCCGCTGTTGGATAGTTTCGATTTTCTTTAAATTTTGAACAGATCACGGATTCGGTCTGAGGCTATTCTTCAACGATGATTAAGTCCATTAAGTACCAATTTGGGCGGATTTCTTTCGGGTCCATTTTTAGCAGATTCCAAATGGGTACCATCACAGATTTCGGGCGATTTTTCGGAAATGCGATTTTCTTCTGATTTTGGAGGCTACAGAACACGGATTCAGACCGAGGCTATTCTCCACTGATAATGAAGTCTATTGATCCTATCCTCCACCGATGATTAAGTCCATCAAGCACAGAATTTGGCCAATTAATTTTGGGATGGCATTATCGTAATTTTTTGGGAGATTTTTTGGGAAAGGCCATTTTCTTTGAATTTTGAAGGCTACAGATCACGGATTCGGCCTGAGGCTATTCTTCAACGATGATTAAGTCCATTAAGCACCGATTTGGGCGGATTTCTCTCGGGTCCATTTTTGGCAGATTCCAAAGGGGTACCATCACAAATTTCGGGCAATTTTTCCGAAATGGGATTTTCTTTCAATTTTGGAGGCTACAGAACACAGATTCAGCCCGAGGCTATTATCTAGTGATAATGAAGTCTATTAATCCTATTCTCCACCGATGATTAAGTCCATTAAGAACAGAATTTGGCCAATTATCTTTGGGATGACATTATCGTATTTTTTTGTGCGATTTTCTTAGAAAGGCCATTTTCTCTGAATTTTAAAGGATACAAATCACGGATTCGGCCTGAGGCTATTATTCAATGATGATTAAGTCCATTAAGCACCGATTTGGGCGGATTTCTTCCGGGTCCATTTTTAGCAGATTCCAAAGGGGTACTATCACAGATTTCGGGCGATTTTTCCGAAATGGGATTTTCTTTCGATTTTGGAGGCTACAGAACATGAATTCAGCCCGAGGCTATTCTCCAGTGATAATGAAGTCTATTGATCCTATTCTCCACCGATGATTAAGTCCATTAAACACAGAATTTGGCCAATTAATTTTGGGATGGCATTATCGTAATTTTTTGTGCGATTTTTTTAGAAAGGTCATTTTCTTTGAATTTTGAAGGATACAAATCACAGATTCGGCCTGAGGCTATTATTCAATGATGATTAAGTCCATTAAGCACCGATTTGGGCGGATTTCTTCCGGGTCCATTTTTAGCAGATTCAAAAGGGGTACCATCACAGATTTCGGGCGATTTTTCCGAAATTGGATTTTGTTTCGATTTTGGAGGCTACAGAACACGGATTCACCCCGAGGCTATTCTCCACTGATAATGAAGTCTATTGATCCTATTCTCCACCGATGATTAAGTTCATTAAGCACAGAATTTGGCCAATTAATTTTGGGATGTCATTATCGTAATTTTGTGTGCGATTTTTTTAGAAATACCATTTTCTTTGAATTTTGAAGGATACAAATCACGGATTCGGCATGAGGCTATTCTTCAACGATGATGAAGTCCATTAATCACCGATTTGGGCGGAATTCTTTCAGGTCCATTTTTAGCAGATTCCAAAGGGGTACCATCACAGATTTCGGGAGATTTTTCGGAAATGCGATTTTCTTCTGATTTTGGAGGCTACAGAACACGGATTCAGCCCGAGGCTATTCTCCACTGATAATGAACTCTATTGATCCTATTCTCCACCGATGATTAAGTCCATTAAGCACAGAATTTGGCCAATTAATTTTGGGATGGCATTATCGTAATTTTTTGGGTGATTTTTTTGCAAAGGCAATTTTCTTTGAATTTTGAAGGCTATAGATCACGGATTCGGCCTGGGGCTATTCTTCAACGATGATTAAGTCCATTAAGCACCGATTTGGGCGGATTTCTCCCGGGTCCATTTTTGGCAGATTCCGAAGGGGTACCATCACAGATTTCGGGCGATTTTTCCGAAATGGGATTTTCTTTCGATTTTGGAGGCTACAGAACACGGATTCAGCCCGAGGCTATTCTCTAGTGATAATGAAGTCTATTGATCCTATTCTCCACCGATGATTAAGTCCATTAAGAACAGAATTTGGCCAATTAATTTTGGGATGACATTATCGTAATTTTTTGTACGATTTTTTTGGAAAAGCCATTTTCTTTGAATTTTGAAGGATACAAATCACGGATTCGGCCTGAGGCTATTCTTCAAGGATGATTAAGTCCATTAAGCACCGATTTGGGCGGATTTCTCCCCGGTCCATTTTTGGCAGATTCCAAAGGGGTACCATCACAGATTTCGGGCGATTTTTCCGAAATGGGATATTCTTTCAATTTTAAAGGCTACAGAACACGGATTCAGCCCGAGGCTATTCTCCAGTGATAATGAAGTCTATTGATCCGATTCTCCATCGATGATTAAGTCCACTAAGCACTAATTTGGCCAATTAATTTTGTGATGGCATTATGGTAATTTTTTGTGCGATTTTTTTAGAAAGGCCATTTTCTTTGAATTTTGAAGGGTACAAATCACGGATTCGGCCTGAGGCTATTATTCAATGATGATTAAGTCCATTAAGCACCGATTTGGGCAGATTTCTTCCGGGTCCATTTTTAGCAGATTCGAAAGGGGTACTATCACAGATTTCGGGCGATTTTTCAAAAATGCGATTTTCTTCCGATTTTTAAGGCTACAGAACACGGAGTCACCCCCGAGGCTATTCTCCTGTGATAATGACGTCTATTGATCCTATTCTCCACCGATGATTAAGTCCATTAAACACAGAATTTGGCCAATTAATTTTAGGATAGCATTATCTTAATATTTTGTGAGATTTTTTTAGAAAGGCCATTTTCTTTGAATTTTGAAGGATACAAATCACGGATTCGGCATGAGGCTATTATTCAATGATGATTAAGTCCATTAAGCACCGATTTGGGCGGATTTCTTCCGGGTCCATTTTTAGCAGATTCCAAAGGGGTCCATCACAGATTTCGGGCGATTTTTCCGAAATGCGATTTTCATCCGATTTTGGAGGCTACAGAACACGGATTCACCCCGAGGCTATTCTCCACTGATAATGAAGTCTATTGATCCTATTCTCCACCGATGATTAAGTCCATTAAGCACAGAATTTGGCCAAGTAATTTTGTGATGTGGGCGATTTTTTTAGAAAGGCCATTTTCTTTGAATTTTGAAGGATACAAATCACGGATTCGGCCTGAGGCTATTATTCAATGATGATTAAGTCCATTAAGCACCGATTTGGGGTGATTTCTTCCGGGTCCATTTTTAGCATATTCCAAAGGGGTACCATCACAGATTTCGAGCGATTTTCCGAAATGCGATTTTCTTCCGATTTTGGAGGCTAAAGAACACGGATTCATCCCGAGGCTATTCTCCACTGATAATGAAGTCTATTGATCCTATTCTCCACCGATGATTAAGTCCATTAAGCACAGAATTTGGCCAATTAATTTTGGGATGGTATTATCGTAATTTTTTGTGCAATTTTTTAGAAAGGCCATTTTCTTTGAATTTTGAAGGATACAAATCACCGATTCGGCATGAGGCTATTATTCAATGATGATTAAGTCCATTAAGCACCGATTTGGGCGAATTTCTTCGGGGTCCATTTTTAGCAGATTCCAAAGGGGTACGATCACAGATTTCGGGCGATTTTTCTAAAATGCGATTTTCTTCCGATTTTCAAGGCTACAGAACACGGAGTCACCCCGAGGCTATTCTCTTGTGATAATGAAGTCTATAGATCCTATTCTCCACCGATGATTAAGTCCATTAAGCACAGAATTTGGCCAATTAATATTGGGATGGCATTATCGTAATATTTTGTGCAATTTTTTCAGAAAGGCCATTTTCTTTGAATTTTGAAGGATACAAATCACGGATTCGGCCTGAGGCTATTATTCAATGATGATTAGGTCCATCAAGCACCGATTTGGGCGGATTTCTTCCGGGTCCATTTTTAGCAGATTCCAAAGGGGTGCCATCACAGATTTCGGACGATTTTTCCGAAATGGGATTTTCTTCCAATTTTGGAGGCTACAGAACATTGATTCACCCCGAGGCTATTCTCCACTGATAATGAAGTCTATTGATCCTATTCTCCACCGATGATTAAGTCCATTAAGCATAGAATTTGGCCAATTAATTTTGGGATGTCATTATCGTAATTTTGTGTGCGATTTTTTTAGAAAGGCCATTTTCTTTGAATTTTGAAGGATACAAATCACGGATTCGGCCTGAGGCTATTATTCAATGATGATTTAGTACATTAAGCACGTATTTGGCCAGATTTCTTCCGGGTCCATTTTTAGCAGATTCCAAAGGGGTACCATCACAGAATTCAGACGGTTTTTCCGAAATGGGATTTTCTTTCGATTTTGGAGGCTGCAGAACACGGATTGAGCCCGAGGCTATTCTCAAGTGATAATGAAGTCTATTGATCCTGTTCTATATCGATGATTAAGTCCATTAAGCACAGAATTTGGACAATTAATTTTGGGATGGCATTATCGTAATTTTTTGTGCGATTTTTTTAGAAAGTCCATTTTCTTTGAATTTTGAAGGATACAAATCACGGATTCGGCCTGAGGCTATTATTCAATGATGATTAAATCCATTAAGCACCGATTTTGGGCGGATTTCTTCCGGGTCAATTTTTAGCAGATTCCAAAGGGGTACCATCACAGATTTCGGGCGATTTTTCCGAAATGGGATATTCTTTCGATTTTGGAGGCTACAGAACACGGATTCAGCCCGAGTCTATTCTCCAGTGATAATGAAGTCTATTGATCTTATTCTCCACCGATGATTAAGTTCATTAAGCACAGAATTTGCCAATTAATTTTGGGATGGCATTCTCGTAATTTTTTGTGCGATTTTTTTAGAAAGGCCATTTGCTTTGAATTTTGAAGGATACAAATCACGGATTCAGCCTGAGGCTATTATTCAATGATGATTAAGTCCATTAAGCAGCGATTTGGGCAGATTTTTTCCGGGTCCATTTTTAGCAGATTCCAAAGGGGTAATCACAGATTTCGAGCGATTTTTCTGAAATGCGATTTTCTTCCGATTTTGGAGGCTAAAGAACACGGATTCACCCCGAGGCTATTCTCCACTGATAATGACGTCTATTGATCCTATTCTCCACCGATGATTAAGTCCATTAAGCACAGAATTTGGCCAATTAATTTTGGGATGTCATTATCGTAATTTTTTGTGTGATTTTTTTTGAAAGGCCATTTTCTTTGAATTTTGAAGGATACAAATCACGGATTCGGCTTGAGGCTATTATTCAATGATGATTAAGTCCATTAAGCACCTATTTGGCCGGATTTCTTCCAGGTCCATTTTTAGCAGATTCCAAAGGGGTACCATCACAGATTTCGGACGATTTTTCCGAAATGGGATTTTCTTCCGATTTTGGAGGCTACAGAACACGGATTCAGCCCGAGGCTATTCTTAAGTGATAATGAAGTCTATTGATCCTGTTCTACACCGATGATTAAGTCCATTAAGCACAGAATTTGGACAATTAATTTTGGGATGGCATTATCGTAATTTTTTGTGCGATTTTTTTTGAAAGTCCATTTTCTTTGAATTTTGAAGGATACAAATCACGGATTCGGCCTGAGGCTATTATTCAATGATGATTAAGTCCATTAAGCACCGATTTTGGGCGGATTTCTTCCGGGTCCATTTTTAGCAGATTCCAAAGGGGTACCATCACAGATTTCGGGCGATTTTTCCGAAATGGGATATTCTTTCGGTTTTGGAGGCTACAGAAAACGAATTCAGCCCGAGGCTATTCTCCAGTGATAATGAAGTCTATTGAATCTATTCTCCGCCGATTATTAAGTCCATTAAGCACAGAATTTGGACAATTAATTTTGGGATGGCATTATCGTAATTTTTTGTGCGATTTTTTTAGAAAGGCCATTTTCTTTGAATTTTGAAGGATACAAATCACGGATTCGGCCTGAGGCTATTATTCAATGATGATTAAGTCCATTAAGCAGCGATTTGGGCAGATTTTTTCAGGGTCCATTTTTAGCATATTCCAAAGGGGTACCATCACAGTTTTCGAGCGATTTTTCCGAAATGCGATTTTCTTCCGTCTTTGGAGGCTAAAGAACACGGATTCATCCCGAGGCTATACTCCACTGATAATGAAGTCTATTGATCCTATTCTCCACCGATGATTAAGTACATTAAGCACATAGTTTGGCCAATTAATTTTGGGATGTCATTATCGTAATTTTGTGTGCGATTTTTTTAGAAAGGCCATTTTCTTTTAATTTTGAAGGATACAAATCACGGATTCGACATGAGGCTATTATTAAATGATGATTAAGTCCATTAAGCACCGATTTGGGTGGATTTCTTCCGTGTCCATTTTTAGCAGATACCAAAGGGGTACCATCACAGATTTCGGGCGATTTTTCCGAAATGCAATTTTTTCCCGATTTTGGAGGCTAGAGAACACTGATTCACCCCGAGGCTATTCTCCACTGATAATGAAGTCTATTGATCCTATTCTCCACCGATGATTAAGTCCATTAAGCACAGAATTTGGCCAATTAATTTTGGGATGTCATTATCGTAATTTTGTGTGCGATTTTTTTAGAAAGGCCATTTTCTTTGAATTTTGAAGGACACAAATGACGGATTCGGCATGAGGCTATTATTCAATGATGATTAAGTCCATTAAGCACCGATTTAGGCCGAATTCTTCCCGGTCCATTTTTAGAAGATTCCAAATGGGTACCATCACAGATTTCGGACGATTTTTCGGAAATGGTATTTTCATCCGATTTTGGAGGCTACAGAACACGGATTCAGCCCGAGGCTATTCTCCAGAGATATTGAAGTCTATTGATCCTATTATCCACCGATGATTAAGTCCATTAAGCACAGAATTTGGCCAATTAATTTTGGGATGGTATTATCGTAATTTTTTGTGCAATTTTTTAGAAAGGCCATTTTCTTTGAATTTTGAAGGATACAAATCACGGATTCGGCATGAGGCTATTATTCAATTATGATTAAGTCCATTAAGCACCGATTTGGGCGAATTTCTTCGGGGTCCATTTTTAGCAGATTCCAAAGGGGTAGCATCACAGATTTCGGGCGATTTTTCTAAAATGCGATTTTCTTCCGATTTTCAAGGCTACAAAACACAGAGTCACCCCGAGGCTATTCTCTTGTGATAATGAAGTCTATAGATCCTATTCTCCACCGATGATTAAGTCCATTAAGCACAGAATTTGGCCAATTAATATTGGGATGGCATTATCGTAATATTTGTGCGATATTTTCAGAAAGACCATTTTCTTTGAATTTTGAAGGATACAAATCACGGATTCGGCCTGAGGCTATTATTCAATGATGATTAGGTCCATCAAGCACCGATTTGGGCGGATTTCTTCCGGGTCCATTTTTAGCAGATTCCAAAGTGATACCATCACAGATTTCGGACGATTTTTCCGAAATGGGATTTTCTTCCGATTTTGGAGGCTACAGAACACTGATTCAGCCCGAGGCTATTCTCCAGTGATAATGAAGTCTATTGATCCTGTTCTCCACCGATGATTAAGTCCATTAAGCACAGAATTTGGACAATTAATTTTGGGATGGCATTATCGTAATTTTTTGTGCGATTTTTTTAGAAAGTCCATTTTCTTTGAATTTTGAAGGATATAAATCACGGATTCGGCCTGAGGCTATTATTCAATGATGATTAAGTCCATTAAGCACCGATTTTGGGCGGATTTCTTCCGGGTCCATTTTTAGCAGATTCCAAAGGGGTACCATCACAGATTTCGGGCGATTTTTCCGAAATGGGATATTCTTTCGATTTTGAAGGCTACAGAACACGGATTCAGCTCGAGGCTATTCTCCAGTGATAATGAAGTCTATTGAATCTATTCTCCGCCGATTATTAAGTCCATTAAGCACAGAATTTGGACAATTAATTTTGGGATGGCATTATCGTAATTTTTTGTGCGATTTTTTTAGAAAGGCCATTTTCTTTGAATTTTGAAGGATACAAATCACGGATTCGGCCTGAGGCTATTATTCAATGATGATTAAGTCCATTAAGCAGCGATTTGGGCAGATTTTTTCCGGGTCCATTTTTAGCATATTCCAAAGGGGTACCATCACAGATTTCGAGCGATTTTTCCGAAATGCGATTTTCTTCCGATTTTGGAGGCTAAAGAACACGGATTCATCCCGAGGCTATTCTCCACTGATAATGAAGTCTATTGATCCTATTCTCCACCGATGATTAAGTACATTAAGCACATAGTTTGGCCAATTAATTTTGGGATGTCATTATCGTAATTTTGTATGCGATTTTTTTAGAAAGGCCATTTTCTTTGAATTTTGAAGGATACAAATCACGGATTCGACATGAGGCTATTATTCAATGATGATTAAGTCCATTAAGCACCGATTTGGGTGGATTTCTTCTGTGTCCATTTTTAGCAGATACCAAAGGGGCACCATCACAGATTTCGGGCGATTTTTCCGAAATGCGATTTTTTTCCGATTTTGGAGGCTACAGAACACTGATTCACCCCGAGGCTATTCTCCACTGATAATGAAGTCTATTGATCCTATTCTCCACCGATGATTAAGTCCATTAAGCACAGAATTTGGCCAATTAATTTTGGGATGTCATTATCGTAATTTTGTGTGCGATTTTTTTAGAAAGGCCATTTTCTTTGAATTTTGAAGGACACAAATGACGGATTCGGCATGAGGCTATTATTCAATGATGATTAAGTCCATTAAGCACCGATTTAGGCAGAATTCTTCCCGGTCCATTTTTAGAAGATTCCAAATGGGTACCATAACAGATTTCGGACGATTTTTCGGAAATGGTATTTTCATCCGATTTTGGAGGCTACAGAACACGGATTCAGCCCGAGGCTATTCTCCAGAGATATTGAAGTCTATTGATCCTATTATCCACCGATGATTAAGTCCATTAAGCACAGAATTTGGCCAATTAATTTTGGGATGGTATTATCGTAATTTTTTGTGCAATTTTTTAGAAAGGCCATTTTCTTTGAATTTTGAAGGATACAAATCACTGATTCGGCCTGAGGCTATTATTCAATGATGATTAAGTCCATTAAGCACCGATTTGGGCGGATTTCTTCCGGGTCAAATTTTAGCAGATTCCAAAGGGGTACCATCACAGATTTCGAGCGATTTTTCCGAAATGCGATTTTCTTCCGATTTTGGAGGCTACAGAACACGGATTCACCCCGAGGCTATTCTCCATTGATAATGAAGTCTATTGATCCTGTTCTCCACCGATGATTAAGTCCATTAAGCACAGAATTTGGCCAATTAATTTTGGGATTTCATTATCGTAATTTTGTGGGCAATTTTTTTAGAAAGGCCATTTTCTTTGAATTTTGAAGGATATAAATCACGGATTCGGCATGAGGCTATTATTCAATGATGATTAAGTCCATTAAGCACCGATTTGGGCGGATTTCTTTCGGGTCCATTTTTAGCATATTCCAAAGCGGTACCATCACAGATTTCGGGCGATTTTTATAAAATGCGATTTTCTTCCGATTTTTAAGGCTATAGAACACGGAGTCACCCCGAGGCTATTCTCCCGTGATAATGAAGTCTATTGATCTTATTTTCCACCGATGATTAAGTCCATTAAGCACATAATTTGGCCAATTAATTTTGGGATGACATTATCGTAATATTTTGTGCGATTTTTTTAGGAAGGCCATATTCTTTGAATATGAAAGGATACAAATCACGGATTCGGCCTGAGTCCATTATTCAATGATGATTAAGTCCATTAAGCTCCGATTTGGGCGGATTTCTTCCGTGTTCATTTTTAACAGATTCCAAAGGGGTACCATCACAGATTATGGGCGGTTTTTCCGAAATGCGATTTTCTTCCGATTTTGGAGGCTACATAACACAGATTCTGCCCGAGGCTATTCTCCAGTGATAATGAAATCTATTGAATATGTTCTCCACCGATGATTATGTCCATTAAGCACAAAATTTGGACAATTAATTTTGGGATGGCATTATCGTAATTTTTTGTGCGATTTTTTTAGAAAAGCCATTTTCTTTGAATTTTGAAGGATACAAATCTCGGATTCGGCCCGAGGCTATTATTCAATGATGATTAAGTCCATTAAGCACCGATTTGGGCGGATTTCTTTCGGGTCCATTTTTAGCAGATTTCAAAGGGGTACCATCACAGATTTCGGGAGGTTTTTCCGAAATGCGATTTTCTTCCGATTTTGGAGGCTACAGAACACGGATTCTGCCCTAGGCTATTCTCCAGTGATAATGAAGTCTATTGATCATGTTCTCCATTGATGATTTAGTCCATTAAGCACAAAATTTGGACAATTAATTTTGGGATTGCATTATCGTATTTTTTTGTGCGATTTTTTTAGAAAGCCACTTTCTTTGAATTTTGAAGGATACAAATCACGGATTCGGCCTGAGGCTATTATACAATGATTATTAAGTCCATTAAGCACCGATTTGGCCGGATTTCTTCCCGGTCCATTTTTAGCAGATTCCAAAGAGGTACCATCAAAGATTTCGGACGATTTTTCCGAAATGGGATTTTCTTCCGATTTTTAAGGCTACATAACACGGAGTCACCCTGATGCTATTCTCCTGTGATAATGAAGTCTATTGATCCTCTTCTCCACCAATGATTAAGTCCATTAAGCACAAAATTTGGCTAATTAATTTTGGGAAGGCATTATCGTAATATTTTGTGCGATTTTTTTAGAAAGGCCATTTTCTTTAAATTTTAAATGATACAAATCACGGATTCGGCCTGAGGCTATTATTCAGTGATGATTAAGTTCATTAAGCACCGATTTGGGCGGATTTCTTCCGGGTCCATTTTTAGCCGATTCCAAAGGGGTGCCATCACAGATTCCAGGCGATTTTTCTGAAATGCGATTTTCTTCCGATTTTGGAGGCTACAGAACACGGATTCTGCCCAAGGCTATTCTCCAGTGATAATGAAGTCTATTGATCCTGTTCTCCATTGATGATTAAGTCCATTAAGCACATAATTCGGACAATTAATTTTGGGATGGCATTATCGTAATTTTTTGTGCGATTTTTTTAGAAAGGTTATTTTCTTTGAATTTTGAAGGATACAAATCACGGATTCGGCCTGAGGCTATTATTCAATGATTATTAAGTCCATTAAGCACCGATTTGGGCGGATTTCTTCCGGGTCCATTTTTAGCAGATTCCAAAGTGGCATCACAGATTTCGAACAATTTTTCCGAAATGGGATTTTCTTCCGATTTTGGAGGCTACAGAACACGGATTCAGCCCGAGGCTATTCTCCAGTGATAATGAAGTCTATTGATCATGTTCTCCACCGATGATTAAGTCCATTAAGCACAGAATTTGGACAATTAATTTTGGGATGGCATTATCGTAATTTTTTGTGCGCTTTTTTTAGAAAGGCCATTTTCTTTGAATTTTGAAGGATACAAATCACGGATTCGGCCTCAGGCTATTATTCAATGATGATTAAGTCCATTAAGCACCGATTTGGGCGGATTTCTTCCGGGTCCATTTTTAGCAGATTCCAAAGGGGTACCATCACAGATTTCGAGCGATTTTTCTGAAATGCGATTTTCTTCCGATTTTGGAGGCTACAGAACACGGATTCACCCCGAGGCTATTGTCCACTGATAATGAAGTCTATTGATCCTATTCTCCACCGATGATTAAGTCCATTAATCACAGAATTTAGCCAATTAATTTTGGGATGGCATTATCGTAATTTTTTGTGTAATTTTTTTGAAAGGCCATTTTCGTTGAATTTATAAGGATACAAATCACGGATTCGGCCTGAGGCTATTATTCAATGATGATTAAGTCCATTAAGCACCGATTTGGGCGGATTTCTTCCGGGTCCATTTTTAGCAGATTCCAAAGGGGTACCATCACAGATTTCGGGAGGTTTTTCCAAAATGCGATTTTCTTCCAATTTTGGAGGCTACAGAACACGGATTCTGCCCTAGGCTATTCTCCAGTGATAATGAAGTCTATTGATCATGTTCTCCACCGATGATTTAGTCCATTAAGCACAAAATTTGATCAATTAATTTTGGGATTGCATTATCGTATTTTTTTGTGCGATTTTTTTAGAAAGGCCACTTTCTTTGAATTTTGAAAGATACAAATCACGGATTCGGCCTGAGGCTATTATACAATGATTATTAAGTCCATTAAGCACCGATTTGGCCGGATTTCTTCCCGGTCCATTTTTAGCAGATTCCAAAGGGGTACCATCAAAGATTTCGGACGATTTTTTCGAAATGGGATTTTCTTCCGATTTTTAAGGCTATAGAACACGGAGTCACCCTGATGCTATTCTCCTGTGATAATGAAGTCTATTGATCCTCTTCTCCACCAATGATTAAGTCCATTAAGCACAGAATTTGGCTAATTAATTTTGGGAAGGCATTATCGTAATATTTTGTGCGATTTTTTTAGAAAGGCCATTTTCTTTGAATTTTAAATGATACAAATCACGGATTCGGCCTGAGGCTATTATTCAGTGATGATTAAGTTCATTAAGCACCGATTTGGGCGGATTTCTTCCGGGTCCATTTTTAGCCGATTCCAAAGGGGTACCATCACAGATTCCAGGCGATTTTTCCGAAATGCGATTTTCTTCCGATTTTGGAGGCTACAGAACACGGATTCTGCCCAAGGCTATTCTCCAGTGATAATGAAGTCTATTGATCCTGTTCTCCATTGATGATTAAGTCCATTAAGCACATAATTCGGACAATTAATTTTGGGATGGCAATATCGTAATTTTTTGTGCGATTTTTTTAGAAAGGTTATTTTCTTTGAATTTTGAAGGATACAAATCACGGATTCGGGCTGAGGCTATTATTCAATGATTATTAAGTCCATTAAGCACCGATTTGGGCGGATTTCTTCCGGGTCCATTTTTAGCGGATTCCAAAGGGTACCATCACAGATTACGAGCGATTTTTCCGAAATGCGATTTTCTTGCGATTTTGGATGCTACAGAAAACTGATTCACCCCGAGGCTATTCTCCACTGATAATGAAGTCTATTGATCAGATTCTCCACCGATGACTAAGTCCATTAAGAACAAAATTTGGCCAATTTATTTTGGGATGTCATTATCGTAATTTTGTGGGTGATTTTTTTAGAAAGGCCATTTTCTTTGAATTTTGAAGGATACAAATCACGGATTCGGCATGAGGCTATTATTCAATGACGATTAAGTCCATTAAGCACCGATTTGGGGGGATTTCTTCCGGGTCCATTTTTAGCAGATTCCAAAGGGGTACCATCACAGATTTCGGACGATTTTTCCGAAATGGGATTTTCTTCCGATTTTGGATGCTACAGAACACGGATTTAGCCCGAGGCTATTCTCCAGCGATAACGAAGTCTATTGATCCTGTTCTCCACCGATGATTAAGTCCATTAAGCACAGAATTTGGCCAATTAATATTGGGATGGCATTATCGTAATTTTTTGTGTGATTTTTTTAGAAAGCCATTTTCTTTGAATATTGAAGGATACAAATCACGGATTCGGCCTGAGGGTATTATTCAATGATGATTAAGTCCATTAAGCACCGATTTGGGCGGATTTCTTCCAGGTCCATTTTTAGCAGATTCCAAAGGGGTACCCTCACAGATTTCTGGCGATTTTTCTAAAATGCGATTTTCATCCGATTTTTAAGGCTACAGAACACGGAATCAGCCCGAGGCTATTCTCTTGTAATAATGAAGTCTATAGATCCTATTCTCCACCGATGATTAAGTCCATTAAGCACAGAATTTGGCCAATTAATTTTGGGATGGCATTATCGTAATATTTTGTGCGATTTATTTAGAAAGGCTATTTTCTTTGAATTTTGAAGGATACAAATCACGGATTCGGTCTGAGGCTATTATTCAATGATGATTAAGTCCATTAAGTACCGATTTGGGCGGATTTCTTCCGGGTCCATTTTTAGCAGATTCCAAAGGGGTGCCATCAAAGATTTCGAGCGATTTTTCCGAAATGCGATTTTCTTCCTATTTTGGGGGCTACAGAACACTGATTCACCCCGAGGATATTCTCCACTGATAATGAAGTCTATTGATCCTATTCCCCACCGATGATTAAGTCCATTAAGCACAGAATTTGGCCAATTAATTTGAGGATGGTATTATCGAAATTTTTTGTGCAATTTTTTTAGAAAGGCCATTTTCTTTGAATTTTGAAGGATACAAATCACGGATTCGGCATGAGGCTATTATTCAATGATGATTAAGTCCATTAAGCACCGATTTGGGCGGATTTCTTCCGGGTCCATTTTTAGCAGATTTCAAAGGGGTACCATCACAGATTTTGGGCGATTTTTCTAAAATGCGATTTTCTTCCGATTTTTAAGGCTACAGAACACGGAGTCACCCCAAGGCTATTCTCTTGTGATATGAAGTCTATAGATCCTATTCTCCACCGATAATTAAGTCCATTAAGCACAGAATTTGGCAAATTAATTTTGGGATGGCATTATCGTAATATTTTGTGCGATTTTTTTAGAAAGGCCATTTTCTTTGAATTTTGAAGGATACAAATCACGGATTCGGCATGCGGCTATTATTCAATGATGATTAAGTCCATTAAGCACCCATTTGGACGGATTTCTTCCGGATCCATTTTTAGCAGATTTCAAAGGGGTACCATCACAGATTTCGGGCGATTTTTCTAAAATGCGATTTTCTTTCTGATTTTTAAGGCTACAGAACACGGAGTCACCCCGAGGCTATTCTCCTGTGATAATGAAGCCTATTGATCCTATTATCCACCAATGATTAAGTCCATTAAGCACAGAATTTTGCCAATTAATTTTGGGAAGGCATTATCGTAATTTTGTGGGTGATTTTTTTAGAAAAGTTATTTTCTTTGAATTTTTAAGGATACAAATCATGGATTCGGCCTGAGGCTATTATTCAATGATTATTAAGTCCATTAAGCACCGATTTGGGCGGATTTCTTCCGGGTCCATTTTTAGCAGATTCCAAAGGGGTACCCTCACAGATTTCTGGCGATTTTTCTAAAATGCAGTTTTCAAACGATTTTTAAGGCTACAGAACACGGAATCACCCCGAGGCTATTCTCTTGTGATAATGAAGTCTATAGATCCTATTCTCCACCGATGATTAAGTCCATTAAGCACAGAATTTGGCCAATTAATTTTGGGTTGGCATTATCGTAATATTTTGTGCGATTTATTTAGAAAGGCTATTTTCTTTGAATTTTGAAGGATACAAATCACGGAATCGGTCTGAGGCTATTATTCAATGATGATTAAGTCCATTAAGCACCAATTTGGGCGTATTTTTTCCAGCTCCATTTTTAGCAGATTCCAAAGGGGTACCATCACAAATTTCGGAAGATTTTTCCGAAATGGGATTTTCTTCCGATTTTGGAGGCTACGGAACAATGAGTCACCCCGAGGCTATTCTCTTGTGATAATAAAGTCTATAGATCCTATTCTCCACCGATGATTAAGTCCATTAAGCACAGAATTTGGCCAATTAGTTTTGGGATGTCATTATCATAATTTTGTGGGCGGTTTTTTTAGAAAGGCCATTTTCTTTGAATTTTGAAGGATACAAATCACGGATTCGGACTGAGGCTATTATTTAAAGATGATTAAGTCCATTAAGTACCGATTTGGGCGGATTTCTTCCGGGTCCATTTTTAGCAGATTCCAAAGGGGTGCCATCAAAGTTTTCGAGCGATTTTTCCGAAATGCGATTTTCTTCCTATTTTGGGGGCTACAGAACACTGATTCACCCCGAGGATATTCTCCACTGATAATGAAGTCTATTGATCCTATTCCCCACCGATGATTAAGTCCATTAAGCACAGAATTTGGCCAATTAATTTAGGGATGGTATTATCGTAATTTTTTGTGCAATTTTTTTAGAAAGGCCATTTTCTTTGAATTTTGAAGGATACAAATCACGGATTCGGCATGCGGCTATTATTCAATGATGATTAAGTCCATTAAGCACCGATTTGGGCGGATTTCTTTCGGGTCCATTTTTAGCAGATTTCAAAGGGTACCATCACAGATTTCGGGCGATTTTTCGAAAATGCGATTTTCTTCCGATTTTTAAGGCTACAGAACACGGAGTCACCCCGAGGCTATTCTCTTGTGATAATGAAGTCTATAGATCCTATTCTCCACCGATGATTAAGTCCATTAAGGACAGAATTTGGCCAATTAATTTTGGGATGACATTATCGTAATATTTTGTGCGATTTTTTTTAGAAAGGCCATTTTCTTTGAATTTTGAAGCATACAAATTACGGATTCGGCATGAGGCTATTATTGAATGATGATTAAGTCCATTAAGCACCGATTTGGCCGGATTTCTTCCGGGTCCATTTTTAGCAGATTCCAAAAGGGTACCATCACAGATTTCGGGCGGTTTTTCAGAAATGCGATTTTCTTCCGATTTTGGAGGCTACAGAACACGGATTCTGCCCGAGGCTATTCTCCAGTGATA